>OW284510.1:55167341-65167341 GCA_935413205.1 Polydrusus cervinus | reverse complement strand
AGAGAAAAAATATAGCGGCTAGCATTTAGGTTAAAATACGCAGGAACGCAAAAAAAATTATTTTCTGAGGCCAGATGGACAATGACGAACTCGTTACATCTTTATTAGGATTCATCGGAAAGTGATAACCTGAAGAAACTCAACAGATCAGTAATTAAAATTCCCTTTTTTGATTATTATCAAACGAAGTTTTACTATTATTAAATTCATTAATTAGCCAAAGGGTCCAATAAAGTGAAACCTTACCATCTTTTAAATCTGTCTGTCAAGTCTGATAAATTAATTTAAAAATTAAAAACCGGAAACACTAACTAAACTATTCTTAGGGCTACTTGTTCAGTTTAAACTACAAGAGGCAGTTAAACTTAAGTTTATGTTTGCAACTACAAGTGACAGTTAAACTTAAGGTTATGCAGTAATGTTACTGCATAAACTTAAGTTAACTGTCACTTGTAGTTTAAACCGAACCTATACAAGTGGCCCTAAGAAGAATCCAGACATTGAAATTCAGTGTCAGTGAATTACGTCAAAAATTTACCAACTATCCACTAAGACAACCTTCTCTTGGTTATTATCAAATGGTAAAAATTAATTTAAAACAATCCTTAAAACGTAGGTAGACGTAGTTATTAAAAAAGAAAAACATTTTACTTCTTGCACAAACACAAACATACAGTTTAGTAGGAATAGCAATGCATCATGAGCAACAAAATGTTATAAAATAATGTGTAAGCTACTTGCTACGTATAAGCCTGGTGATATTAAGCCAACATCTTTCCATCTATATATTATTTTAGGTGTAAAGATGCGCGCTCAGAAAAGCAGAAGTTGTCGCATGATTTTAAGTCCCGATAACAAGTTTAATATTGTAGTTATTTAAAATATAAATTAAAAAAAAGAAGGAAAAAACACACAATACGATGATGCAGTACACGTACTGACAAAAATATTTTCTTAAACAATTGTATCGTGTCTAGCCATACAATAAGAGCAAAACCGGATAACACTTAGTCGTTCATATACACTTTTAGTCTTTAACGTAGTTTTAGATGGCAATACCATCCTAATTTCTATAAAACTACCAAACTCTTTAATAAAGCAATGTTTTTCAAGTTATTGAAATCAACATATATTTACTTTTATATATAAAATAGCCAATAAATATAATATTTAATAAAAAATTATAGTATTTTTACGATAATTTATATAATAAAATAATTATAATTGACAATTAATTATTAACCTTTATTATAAATAATAATCTGGTAAACTTTAAATTTAGAACAAGCTTATCGAAATAAAATACATTATGTAGCTGTTTCATGGTGTGCAAAATTCACACTCTAAGAGCATTCTTAAAACTAAGGATATATTCTGATTCAATATACTCCAAAAATTCCCAATTTCCATCGAAATAAAGAAACACACTATATCTCATAACCTCAATCTAGTATATTTATTTCCAGAATCTACAATTATTATTACGGACTACACCGTGTAGATGAATTCTGAATTTGAAAAAGTTTTATTTTTAATTGTGTCGGTTATTGACTATTTTGCGTATATATAAAACGTTTTGAATGCCGACTTCTTTTAATGAAAATGAATGGTATTATTTCAAAATGGGGATACCTTTCGATCATATTATGTTATAAATTAAAATATTAACCTAAAGCACTTCTAAAAATGAAAAACCCCGTTTTATCATCAAACAGCAGTTTCTTGTCGCATTTAACTCGCAATATATGTCAACCTATTATACACTAGAAACAGGATATGATATAATATAGCGGAAATCTATAGTAACATAATTCTACCTAACAAACTGAGCTTGTTCGTATTCGAGTTTACCTTTGACAAATTGACTATATTTGCAGACGACTGTACCGGTTTTTCCAGTTATGTTCAAAATACAGCTAATTTTGCTTTGTAGCATTATTTATTTAATCCGTATTGTATAAAGAATAATTAGATCGTTGGAAAATTATTTAAATACAGTTGCACAACAACTGTGTAAATTATTAAATTTAAGAGAATTAATATGCCCTATGCATGTGTTTAATAAAAGTATTAAGCCATAGACAACACAGCGGTAGAAACAACCAACTGGACAAATACAATTGGTAGGGACAAATTTAAAAAATGTGTTAACCTGTTTTGCACTTACTTACGAGTCTAAACGATCAAATTATTATAATATTGTCAGAAAGTATAAATTTTGGATTTCCAAACAGTAAGGAGGAAGAAGAGGAGACCACGAGTACTTTTTACCTTTCGTTGACGAGTTTATCACTGAAAGGATTTCTAGGCCTTCTCTTCATAATATCAGACTCTGCCTCCTCATATGCCAAAGATATGGCGGGGACCTGGTCTCGATTAAAAAATACACGTCAATAACACGAAACAAAAATAAACATAAAGGGGAATACCATGAAAGGGGAGTAATATATTTACATGCTCGCACTACTTATTGATTGGCCTAGTCTAGTCTGTTTTTCAGTTTTAGGATGTGCACTTTAAATGTTACAAGGAGTTTGCTTTAAATAGATTTTTTTTATTCCATTTTTTTTATATGCCCCTTTTTGCATTGGGTTGCAAACATTTTTTAAACGATAATTAACTAACAAAACAAATTTGTCTTTAACATAAATAATATTGGAAGGCATTATTTTTCACAATCTAATCTGCCTGATTAATAAATCCAGAATTAGGCTAATCGGATCACTCTAAATAACCTAAAATCATTTATTGGAATTTAAAAATTTTTGTATTCTCGGTGCACATTTATTTATTAAGTAGCAAAACGCTTTCAATATATCTTTGACAGGAATAGGTACAGTTGGTAACTCAATGAACATTATGGAATATAATAATAAAACGTCACAGTTAAAATATTGGTTTTAATTTAGTAAAAATTAAAATTTTACTCCATTTTTGATGGTTTAGTTCTATTCCAATTGAAATGAAACCATCAAAAATGTGATAAATTTTAGTTTTTGCCCAATTTAAAAGTTTTATGTCGGGTTGCACAAAGATTTTTAATAATTGTTTACTCACACATCACAAAATTGTCTGATTATTAAAAATAAAGGTAACCGAGTCACTTTGATTGTGAGAAAAGAATTTCTTATTCATACTTAGTTCCTGACAAAGATGCACTGAAGATGAACCTTAGGGTAGAAAGTGGTCTGCTACTTAATAAAGACATTTGCAGCGAGAATACAAAAGTTTTTAATGCGCCATTAGGTGCACACAGACCTAACAAATCTTTCAAAATCATTTAGGTTAATAACGTGGCGAAAAGCGTTTAGGGATGGGTCTATTAAGTCTTTTTCTGCAATTAATTTATTGTTTAGAATGTGTGTGCAACTCGACAATATAGAAGCAAAACATTTTTTAAAAAAAATTAATTTTTTTTGGTAAATAAAATAGCTTTAAATATAAAAAATTATAATATTTACAGGGATGTCCATTTAAATTAAATGCATGTTGGAATGTTTATCATGCGGATTTATGACAAAATGATTCCCCTGTCAAAAAAAAGTTCACCGTCTCATTATGTTTACACGATGAATTCTTCATTTTTGATGTTTTTTATAACCTTATCAGTGTTACACCGTTAGTTAGTATAGTTTCGTGAAACAAAAACAAGTAAACATTGTAAGCTTAATTGTAGGGGCGTCAATATTTAGGTCGTACTTAATCTTAGGTTTGTAAAAATAATTAAATGTATATGTCTTTAACATAATATTTCTTATAATCGGTAGGTGGATAATAAACTTAATGAGAGTCGTAATGCAACAAATAAAAAACTAAGAAAAATGGCAGATCTAGTAAAAAACTAAATCGTTGCTGACTAAGGCTTAACAAGTAAGTGCTACGCAAGGCAATCTACGCGATATAGGGGATAGTAATGTGTGTATGTGTCAGTTGTGTATACAAATGTGTAAACATATTCTATAAAAACTATTCTAAAAAATATCTGTAAAATATGAAAATTATTTTAAAATAGATTAGTCATGCAGGCATCAGAACGGACAGTTTCGATTAAGGAAAATATGAGGGAAGTAATAATTGCCCGGTAACTTGATTAGTAAAGAAACAATTTGGCTTTATATTAGCCATTCAATAAAAACAATTCCCTATAACCTTGTTCTTGTGTTTAAAAATATCACCCTGAAAATGTTAAGTAGGTTAATGATCTGTAATTTAAAAATGCAATAAATACTGGTGACCAGAAGTAAATTAAGGGTCTTAAATATTTTATAAGTTTCGTTTTGATTTAAAAAGAAACGGTACTAAAATGGTCTTGGTCTGCATGTATACAGTTGTGCGAGATCTATTAAAATGTTAAAAAATACAGACCATTTTTTATGTTCTAATTGAAACTAAAACAAAGCCCCTGATATAAATATTGATTATTAAAATCACGAATAGTAAAAAATAAAACTTTTTTTTAATTGTGGTGGCTTATTGTAAAATGTTTACTTTTCTTATTGTTAAACGTTTTTTTCTTAATTAAATAAACCCGTTCGTTACGGTATACGTAGTATAATTTTTAAATTATCTATCAATCTATTTAACTTTGACATTTAGACAGCTTTTGAAACCAAAATATTAAAAATTTTAAATGCAATATTTATTTGTTAGTACCTACCTAGTCAACGAAAAGTTTGACAGGAATTAATAATTATAGTTTATTTAAACTTGTATTTTCGTTTACTTTTTTGTAGTATATTTTATTGAAACCAATAAATTGAATTTGTTTTAAAACCAGTTTAAAATTATATTTTTTAAGGGACTTGCCAAATTTATTTAATTTGAAAAAAAAATTATATGAAATCATTTTCTGTAACTTTTTGGGTACCAATCATTTTTATATCTTTACCAACAATAAAGCTGAGAATTGTTGAATATGAGTATTTTATTACAATTAGAGCTCTATTAAGTCAAATGCCTGAAAAGGAGTAAAAAATTAAGCTTTTGGGCCTAATAAAATAAAAAGAGATGATAATATTTACCGTATTGAAACCACAATTAAATAAAAAAACTTCAACTAAATAATACTCTCCGACCTATACTGACTAGGCACTTAATAATCCATAAGAAACAAATGTTAGTACCAGCCCCGACCACCACGTGAGATTAGTAAGCTTACTGACGTTAAAATGCAACAATTTTTTTAAAAAAAACTACACCTAGCATTGACAAGTTTATCGTTTTGTGGGTCTCTGGGCGGTCTCTTCATAATATCTGATTCGGCTTCCTCATACGCCAGAGAAATAGCGGGTACCTAAATAAAAAAATAAAAGAAAAGAAAAGTAAATAAAAAGAAAAAGGTTTTCATTCAGTCGTCAGGTCGGAAAAGTTGGTGAAAAAAAGCATCGAAAAATGAAACAAAGACAACAGCTACCAATAGTGATAATATTATTTTATCTTAAGATTGTACAGATGCAATTTTCATTAATTACTAAAGTAAATAATAATAAATATGTATGACAACCAAATAAAATATCAATTGTTTAAAGTCATATGAACAAACCCAACAATAAGCTTTTAAAATTATTATTGATTACAAGAAAATATATCCACTGCGAACAAGAAATGTAAAATTTTCTCGAATGAATGATGCACATTTAAATTAATAAATAAGTTCGTTTGTTACTGTGATAGTTGAAAAACAAAAGGTATTCTCTATATAAGGTTTAAAATTTTATTCGGAATCTTACGTGTCATTTAAAGTCCTCCAGACTACATATTATATTGAAATTATTTTTAAACGTGGATGATATGTCGTACAAATGTACCATGCGATAATGAGGGGTGATTTGTAATAATCTAGTTTAAAGGTAGGTCAATGGTTTTAATTATTTTAGACTGGGTTACGCCCAGTAAATATTAAGAAAGATAAGTAAGTACCGTTTGGTCAAGAATACCGATTAATTCTATAAATAGTTCTTGTATCATCTTTGAATTGTAAAATATTATTAAGTATATAATTAAATGGGAACCAAATGTTTAACTTTCCTTAATAATTTGAACCTCCATGATATAATAAAGTGGGTTTCTACAAAAAAGGAAACTTTGTGGGTATAAAATAACAAGGATCAAAATAAGTTAACTGAAACTGAGTTTAGTATTGGTTTTTTTTGGTTTTGTATTTATATTTATTACACACAAAAATAAATAATTGAACTAAAGCTAATTTTATAATACCATATACCATTTATCGGTAAAAAGATTTATATGGCATGGTAAAAGCACAACTGACGAAATGACTATTTTGATAGATTGAATTTAAACCTCTTTATTGAATAAGAGGGTAACATTTAAAAAGTTGCATTGGAGGATTAAATAATCATTTTTCTTTTAAAAACAATAATTTTTCCCTATCCTTTTGGAGCAAAATTATCTGTTGAGAGCAATTGACGATTGCTGTATGGTGTGGTCAATTTTTTTATTGCACAATCGAAATTTAAATATTGCCAAAAGTTGGTGCATGTCCGGTAACAACATCAGGTGCACTTAGAATAGCTTCAAGTTAAACAGCATGCAGAGTAGGTCAAAAAATATAAAAATCGTTCAAGATGAAACGCAACACCGTTATCGATAAAAGAATCGGAGCCTGAATATGCTTTGTTATTAGTAAGTATTTGTCGACGGATGGAAAAATGGCAATGAAGCGATGAGAAGATTAATTGTAAAATATGACAAATAAAATATTTTAATAAATAATATTAAACATTCTATTTAAAACTTTTCGTATAATATCTGCTTTAAAAAAAACGAATCGTCTATAACCTTCGTTCTATAAGACTGACTACTTTACATTTTCTATACTCAATACTCAGGCCTATTTTAACATAAACAAAACCATCTTAATGGGATCCGTCAAAATCCCATAAATAAGGTTTAACTATATCGCCGATGCTAGTGTCGTATATTATACGAGATTGCATCTATGCCTATGGAGGCTACATCTGTGTGTAACTTCCTACGTAATTTATGGTCAAATATTTTCAAAATCGGTTCTATTATTAGTATAAATTTAATTTGTTAAAATTGCCTTATTTTCTTAACTGTCACCCTATGGCCCAGATACACTTTACACCTTTTCTTGTAAAACGAGTCAATGATTTCACAATGACAGCGTAGTGTGCCAAAAATTTTCTAAAATACTGTAACAAATCAAGACAAACTCTGCTCTAAAAAAACGTATCGTCTATAACCGTCGTTCTATACGATTGACTCCTTTACATTTTCTATACTCAATACTCAGACCTATTCTAACATAAACAAAACCATCTTAATGGGTTTCGTCAAAATCCCATAAATAAGGTTTAACAATATCGCCGTTGCTGGTGTCGTATATCAGTCACGTAGAGCGTTTTTTCTTACACCCCGTATAATAATTTGAGGTATAATACTTTTTTAAATTAACAACAATCAAATTATTTTTGAACAACTTTCATCAAATTTTTAAAATGTTTTTTTTATTTATTTATATTTTTTAAGTAACGAAAAACTTCATTTTTTTTTTTTTTTTTTTTTATGATAAAACACCTGCACTGTAGGAAAAATCCTTTAAGGCGCTCTGGGAGCGGTGCGAGTGCGAAAAAAGCGATTAACGTTGGTCTTGAAACGTTGAAGATTGTATTCATTGGGAAACACGACCTCAGGAAGATCATTTCACAAAGATGACGTTACAAGGACACTACAAACAGGTGTCAAATTTAGTAAATATTCTTACACAGTTAGTAAAAAACGAATAACCATAGAAATCGATCATGTGTGAAATATTGAAAAATTACAAATAAGTCAAATAATAGAAACCTACTAGAACTATCCCAGACAGCCAAAAAATAATAAGATTAAAGTAAAATGTTTATTTTGATAGTTTACATTTCTCGACAATGGGGTACTTTACTCGTGAACCATTTTTATATTTTTTGACCTACCCTGTATGTTGTTTAACTTAAATCCATTGTATGTGTACCTGATATAATTATCACTAGTCAGTCATGTGCAACTAATAAAAAACTTCTAATTTGTTGCATACTTCAGGTCCCCTTAAACCAATGCGGGACTGCGGAAGCGAAACGATTGGACATTATTCTACAGCGGGATATACTTTATTCATACATAAATACAGTAGGCATAATACAATATATAATATAAAATACAAATATAAATGTGATAATAGAACACCTAGGTATTAAAATACCCATATGTGTTATGGATTTACTAAAGTACGTAACAATGCAAATATGCAACTGCACATACTAATACGGCGGTTCGCATACATATCCCGCTGTAGAATGTCCCGCAATTGTTTCGTTCCTGCTTCCGCAGTTCCGCATTGGTTTAAGTAGACCGTAAAATCGGCCACAATAGAAAATAAAAAATAAATAATTAATAACATGCCCTTAAGGCATAAAATTTTAGTTTTTTGCCGATATTTCTGTTCTAAAATTATAATTTGTCACCATTAATCTATGTGGCTACCAGTTGTCCATCTTTGAAATTAAGAAACACTTTTTTCTTTAGGGAGGGTGAAAAAAAGAGGTTTCTTATCTTTAAAGATGGCCAGCTAGCTACAGAGATTGATAATGACAAATTTTAAAGTTAGAACAGAAATAGTCAAAAAACGGTAAGTGGGACACTACTATTAAGAAACATTTCTCCTCTTATAATAAAGTACACACACAAAACACCCTAGTTGTAAATGTAGCACTAAATACCCGAAGAAGCTTCAAGCTAGCGAAACACGTTATGTAACGAAAGTTTCTTAAAAAAAGTAGAAATTTAACAAATACTTTTTTTTTAAATTACTTGTTAAATAATATTAACTTTTTGTTATAGTATTTCTTTGCGAATTTTTAATTAAGAATCTTTTTTATTACATCATTTGCTTATTACCTGAAAAATCTAATCAGGGGCTCAAGAAAAAAACATTTGCTACCACCTCGTATATTAACAAAAATATTTTTCTTAAAATCGAACATTATGTGCTAATTACAATAATTATTTATAGAACATTTTATTAAAATCTGTCTACAGTAAAAATTGTCCGCAATATTCATGTCAGTCCTCTTGTATAACTTAGTATTAGGAAAAATAACTACAGGTAAAAATAAATAATTATTTAGTAAAAATTTGCAAACTGTAACATAAACTTTTTAGAAAAACATTATTATCATACTGGTTAGGATTTAAAGAAGAAACTAGCTAATATAATAATGATTTTGTTTCAAATTTGACGGATTAAAAAATTGCATGGCTTATCTAACTTTTCTAAAGAAAATTGTTGTAAAGCCAGTCAAAATAGGAATGAAAAGAAAATATTAATTTGACATAGAAAATATCAATATTTTGTTGGACGTACCTGTGACTTGACTGTTTTGAATAAAGATGTATAAAAAGTCTACTATTACTGAAAAATTGGCTATTCTACTGATTTAAAAAAAAAGAAACTGTGTCGCAAATAAACCGAGCCTAGAAAAGTGCAATTATGCGAAACATTTGTTTTCAAATTCTACATGCGAATAAATATATGTTTCTCTTGAATTGTATACTCTTTTGGTACCTTTCGTTTACTAATTTATCTGTGTAAGGATTTCGGGGACGGCGTTTCATTATGTCTGATTCTGCTTTTTCGTAAGCTAGTGAAATGGCCGGCACCTTTTTATAATTGCGATTGTAAGTACTAGATATATTATTTTGAATGTGAGAAATCTGATGCCTTGTTTTAGTCAGTCTATAATATGCCCAAGATTAAAAAAATGTCTTAAATACTTATGTTTAATATCATTTTTAGTTATCATTTAAATTTAAAATCCATAAAGCAAAACAACATTGGGTAAAGTTTGACATTGGAAAAAGAGAAATCTTAATAGGAAACATGAGCTTTTCTTAAAACGACCGAAATAATACACCCACCAATATTTATTTAAATTAAATATTGATGAATGATTTTAGCTGAGAACACATTATTAATACGCAATGTGTTAACACTGGGTGTACGTACATGTGTCGTATTGAAGCGTGTTTCAGTCCTTGAACGTCACATATCAAAATTCATATTTAAAGCACTGTTCTAGATATTCGTATATGTTAATAATGGGTTCGTACCGTTAAACAGGCATATCACATTTAACGGTAATCATCCGCTAGAAAAGTGATCTCACAGCATGCCGTCGCGCCTGCTGCCCGAGTTTACTGAGTCCAATACTGAATGCCAGTATTGGAACTTGGACTCCCAGCTTATTTATGGTTAGACAGGGGCAAAGGTAGAAAAAATAATTGGCAAGAAAGAACACGCAGCCAGCAATTAAAATTAAGCAAGTCCGGTACCTATTATAATAAAAACATCTATCTTACAGATTTAAAAAAAAAATTGTTTAAATATTGTATCACAAACCCGTCTTATCTCCAGTTTCGTCTAAGTCATAATTAAATAAAATGCAGACCATATCCTTTACCGCATACTTAACACTGCCGCTCACTATTCTAGTGTATAATTTTTTTAAACCGTACAACTTGAATTTAGCTCTCCGTATTTTTTTATACATATAAATAGCGATAAGCGTCCGTTAGAACTTTTGAGAAAACTTCTAAAAATATATTAATTAAACTTAGGTTTAAAACTTTTCGGTGTACCCTCTTTTACTAAAATATTGGCGTTTACCTACCACTACTTTTAGTTTTAATGAAAGTAGCTATCAACTTTGTTATTTTAGATATATGAATATTTTTTTTGTATTTCTGGCTTTTGCTCAAGATTCTAAACAAATCTCGCACAAAAGGTCATAGATAATTAAAATATTAGTAAATAACACTAAAACGCCTCAAACCCGGGGGCATTTTAGGGTAAAAACAAAGAACTTGTATTTTTAGATCCTTAGATCCAGTAATATGTACAGAGAAATCCTTGTTTTAAAAAAGCTTTAAAGTCACAAACAGTGTAAAAGTTTACCCTCTTACGAACGAAACGGGTTACCCGCACCGAATGTTTAATTTTTTTTCTGATTTTTTTCCGAAAGTAGTTCATCTCTCAGTAGAGTATGTAACAAAGAAGTAAAACATTCAATATGCACCACTAATTTCTATCTCCATTTTTTTAAAATGCTTTAGGTGTAAGTACGACTTTGTAAAATTTAAAAAAAAAATCCTTCCTGAAGTACAATTAAAATTGTTATAACTTTTAAAACCCCAAATACTTATCTGCTATTTGCACCGGTTGTAGTTTACTTTAAAGGGGGTGTGCGCCAAAAAAATTCTATTTAAAAAAAAAAATAAGAATAATACCGGAGATATGCCTCTGCAAAGATGTCATATTTCAGCGCGTGACGTCGCAAAAGCTTGGCCGCTGCATAAATCAGTATATTGCATGGAATTTACGTAAGTTTTAGCGTTTAGTATTCGTCCGATTGTTAACCCCCATGTTGTTTACTGTCAAAAATCTCCCCCCCCCCCTGCCTAGGAGCTCGGGTATAAAAGTCTAATTGCAACTTAATTTTTCATCTCATGCTTGGGGACTTTTCATTTAAATTTTTTAATAATGTCTAGGTACTTGGCTTAGATTACAAAGGTCTTGTAGAAAACGTTTAGTTTTTAAACAGAGCAATTCTGAAAATGATCAAATTGAGGAAGAATTTCAACTACTACCAGGAAATTTTCAGTTTATGCGAGCGCAGATTACCGCCTTATTGACTCTTTTAAAGTTTTGTGGTGTTTGCAATTTTCCTATTATGCAAACGCACCCTTTTTCAGTAGGCGTTAATAAGCAGTCCGGGTTTTTATACCAACTTAAAGAGTGCATTCTTTTACTTATTGATATGTTGACTGCTCGATTTTCTTCTTTCATTCATTGAAGCTCATTTTTACTAAACTTAGGTTCAAAACCAAAAGCCATTACATAAATACTAACACTCCTTAATAATAAATAAAACTTTCCATAATAAATTGGGTACAGCCTGGAACAAATCGGTACGAAATAAAGAGCGGATCTATTGCCACGTGCGAGGAAATGTACAGAGCGCCGCAGAAGCTTTCGTGATGTCACGCAATCGACACGTAAAACTTTAACCCGCTATTTCTCAGCAATGGTTAGTCGTAGAATGACGAGGTTTGAACCGTTATTCTTAGATTTTTTTGCACTAAAACTTTAATTTTTGGCGCACACCCCCTTTAAGGATGCGTATATTTTTATAGTTTTTTTCATTGTCGCTGAATGGGCAACCGGTATAAATGGTTTTAAATTTCCGATATGTAATCATAGCTTTTAAACCTTATTTCGACGAGTCTATGAACAAGCGCCAGTCACAAGGATATTGAGTTCCTGCAATAAACCATCGATATCAGTATACACATATAAGGAGTTTTCACATTCTAAACTGTAGCATTTCTTTTCTTAAAAGTCTTAATTTTTGTTTCTTTGGCTTTCACTCTTTAAGACAGAAAAAAAGAAGTTCTGACTTTTGCTTTGACCCCCAAATTACTTACAAAATTATTTAACTCACTGTGAACAATTAAATGTGGCCCGCCGAAACTGAGACCTATAGTAAAACTGGGGTCGGTACACTGTTTTTCGGAGCTACCTGATGATTATTAGAGTGTTATTATTGTCTCCCAAAAAAATATCTTGCCAATCTAAAGGGGTAGTCGGTACTGGTAGGTCTGCTTCGTGAAGAATATGTCTTATGGCGAAAGGCAAATTCGGATAGTCGATATTGAGCTTTTCTTTTTTAAAACAACCGTCTGTCTTTGACATTCAAAAATAGCAATCGTCAAAAGGATTGGTGGGTTTCCCCATAGCATTGGAACTGCAAGAGGTATACCTTTTCTCTTTTCTTTCATTTCTAATTTACCGCACACTTAACACACACTATGTCGAGTTGCTTTTTCCGCTCAACACGACAAAGGTAAATTATATTAATTTTCAGAATTCCCCGAGTGTTTTTCTAAAAAGTTGTTTACAACGGAGCTAATAATGGGCATTATTTGTGCTTCAAAGACTGCGACCCCTTTGCTTTAAAATCCTTGATTAATACAGACAGAACAGAATAGCACACATTTCAATATTATTATCTATTTTTTAAATTTAAGTATAGGCTTCAAATAATAATTTTATCCTAAATGGGATAACAGTAGTTCTCGGCAGTACATAGATCTTGGGCATATTTTAGCATTAACAAAAATATTTTAAATACTAAACTAATTTCTGGTTAAAGAATGGCTATCGTTCGTAAACTTCGGAAGTGGATTAAAATAATTTCTTAACTATTTATCAAAAATAATGAAGCTACTTTAAATTCTTTTAGTCCATGTTTAAAGTTAGAAAGTATATTATAAAGATGTATTGCTAAAAAAGAAATAGATGAATAAATAATTGATCTAATGAACTTAAATCTTGACATATGACACAAACTTACTATATGTTTTCTAAGGTTACATTTTGCGTAAAATATTTTTTTAAAGATAAATTTTTCGAAACATTTCTGAATGAAAATATTACTAAATAAACACTTTTCACTATTCAATTTTTTGAAACATAAAACTTTTTGGTGATGGTAGAATGTAGGTAAATCGGAAAGAGTTTAGCATTACATTTATAATGGCTTTTGTATCACCTTCTTCTTATCAAAAATATCTATTATAGATGCCCCACTACTGGGGTAACGGAAACTAAAAGAATTGTTGGTTATAAATCACGGGTATACTTTTGAGTGAGTTAGTTCTAGTGACGTATTTCATTTAATTTTTTTGATTAATTTCCTATCCCTTTCTCTTTATCCAAAAAGCGGCCAAATACCCGTCTTAAGGTAGCAATCACCTACAGTTTAATTTAAAGAAATTTTGATTGATGGAATAATAAAAACAAAAAGCAAATTTTGTGTAGCTTTGCCGTATTTCTTTTCCTGGTTTTATTAACTTTAAAGTGTAAATAATTATACCTTAACTACAGGTATTTTGCCGAATTTTGAATAAAAAAAATAACGAAATATTGATAAAAAAAAATGAATAGGCCAGTACGTCACTAGCCCTTAGTATTAATTAAAAATTTGCGAAAGTATTCAAAACATTTGATGGCAGGTTTTGAATTTATCAGAAAATTAATATAAGGAATTTTTTGAATTATTGTTTTGCCATCAGACGATTTAGAAATTTTTCGAAATTTTCTAAATAACTTTATATTTTTAATGGTAAAAACTATAACGATATTCTAATAGTCAAGTCTTTAAAAATTAACACGTCAAATTCAAATAATGTACTTATTCTTAAAATGTTATCTCCTTGAAATTTTGCTCGACTCGGTTAATATTTTTTGTTTAATGCCATTACATTAGCGAATTTGATAACTTTTAACATTTTAATCCATTTACAAGCTACTATAGTAGTAGAATAGTAGCTAAAAAAAACTTTGCTATCCACCATTCTTTAGCCAGTTTAAGCAAATACGAAATAAAAAATAAATATAAAGTAATATATGACAAAATAGTACTCACCATATCAGTTCCAAGATCAATGCAAAGGATTGTTACGGTTCCTAGAGGCAGAGGAATGTCACAGAGGATAAAGGCGAGAAAAGGAGATATTTCAGGAATATTTGATGTTAGGGTATAAGCAATGGACTTCTTTAAGTTATCGAAGATGAGACGACCTTCTTCTACACCAGTTACAATGGAAGCAAAATTGTCATCAAGAAGAATCATGTCAGCGGCCTGTTTAGATACATCTGAGCCAGCAATACCCATGGCAACACCAATATCTGCTTTTTTAAGTGCTGGAGAGTCATTAACACCATCACCTAATCAAAGTAGACACTTCAGAGGCGAAATATCATAAAAAATATATAAATATACATTTTTCTTTATCGCAAGATACATACATACATAACCATAACAAGATATTTTCTTTCTGGTAAATTTCAAAATATGCACAACAAAATGTATCTAAAACCTGAATCTAAATATTTTAATAAGACCTTTTCTTTCCAGCAAACCGAAAATTTTATTTCAGGAGCCAGCGGTATTTGAGACATTGGCGTTAAAAAATCGATCGCTTGGTTTAAAAAACGGTCTCATAAATCATTAAAACCGTTATGCGATTTAAGGATATTTACATAATACCTAAATATTTTATTGGAAATTAACTGACTAACTGTGATTGTGATATCAATAAAATTGGCAGAAATGATTTTTTCATAACCGAAATGGCCTGGTTCTTGTTAACTCTGCAATGAAAGCATATATTAGAAAAAAAATTCTGCTAATGTTTTTGATGTTAAAAAGTTGCCTGGTTAGGTATTTTTTATTAAAATCTTTCCGCAATGCAACAGTCGTTGTGCTTTAACTATTTCTCTGTATAATTTTTAGGCAATACATCTTCAACCTTTGGACATATTCAATATGTAATTACTCCGCAAAACAACAGCTACCAAATTAAACTTAGTACATAAAGCTAAACATAAAGCAATTAAAGCATATCAAAAGAGTCTCGATTAAACTAGTAATACAAATTATAAAATATATTACTAATTTTAAAGTTTTCGTTCTGAAAAAGTCTTAATTCTGTAAACAACTTAACTGTTTACATTTAGTATCGTTAGAGGTACCAAAATTACAACACCATAATCCAAGTATTTAATACTTACCAGTTACAGCTACGATGGCACCCATTCGTTGGCAACCTTCTACTATAATAAGTTTCTGTTGAGGAGATGTTCTGGCAAATACGATTTCAGTGTGATATCTCAAAATTTCATCTAATTGGTCAGAAGACAATTCTCTTAAATCAGAACCATGTACAACGGCAGCTTTAGCCTCCCTAGGATTGACTTCAGAAACGGGAATGTTAAGTCGTTGTGCAATGTCTTCAACAGTTTCATTTCCTTCAGAAATAATACCAACCGATTTTGCAATAGCTTTGGCTGTAATTGGGTGATCTCCAGTAACCATAATAACTTTAATACCAGCACTTCTGCATTTAGCCACAGCATCCGGTACAGCTGCACGAGGAGGATCAATCATAGACATAAGTCCAACAAAACGAAGTCCGTCGAGGGGAAAGTTAGCATCATCACTGTTAAATTTAAAACCAACGGGGTATTTATCGCTAGGCAACAAGAAATCACAAAAACCAAGAACACGCTCTCCCAAACCCCCAAGTTCCAAGTATGCATTGTTAAAAGCTTCTTTCATCTCTTCATCAAGAACTTTTTCTTTCCCACAGATAAAAATGGTGCTGCATCGTTCCAAAATACGCTCTGGGGCACCTTTCATTACCAAAATATGACGAGGGTCATTAGGGTCTTCATTTTCGTGAGTAGATACTTGATACTTGTTAGTAGAGTTGAAGGGAATTTCGCAAACTTTTTTATTCTTTTTTCGGATAGACATAACATCTCCAAGAGCAAGCTCCATACACTTTAGTAGAGCAGCCTCTGAAGCATCACCGTTAACCTCTCGTTTAAGAATAGGAACGTTATCCTGCCCAGGTTTAAACTCTGCTCTGTTACACAAAGTAGCGATGCGAGAAAGAGCTTTAAATCCTGGACTAGTTCTGTCATATTGGACGCCTGATTGATCTTCTGTAGTATCAGCTTCAATGATTTGGTTATCAAACCACATGTGCGCGACAGTCATTCGATTTTGAGTCAGAGTTCCAGTCTTATCTGAGCAAATAGTGCTAGTTGAACCTAAAGTTTCTACGGCTTCTAAATTTTTAACTAAGCAGTTCTTTGAGGCCATTCTCTTGGCTGTAAGAGTCAGACATACAGTGACAGTAGCGAGCAAGCCTTCTGGTACATTAGCTACAATAATACCGATGAGAAAAATAACAGCATCCAACCAATGATAACCAAGAATAAAGGCAATAACGAAGAAAGTAACACCCAAAAATACAGCCACACCAGTAATAAGATGGATGAAGTGATGAATTTCCTTAGCGATAGGTGTTTCGCCAGTATCGAGGCCAGAAGCGAGACCAGCGATACGTCCCATTACAGTATTGTCACCGCAGCTTATAACAACACCTTTGGCAGTGCCTTCGACGGCATTAGTAGAGAAAAATGCTAAATTCTTAGTTTCTAAGGGATTTTCGTGAGTAAATTCGGGGCTTCGACTTTGTGGTTCCGATTCTCCCGTAAGCGACGAGTTATCTACTTTAAAACCCCTCGATTCAATAATCCTAATATCGGCGGGAATTCTATCCCCAAATTTTACTTCTACGACGTCGCCAAGTACCAAGTCTTCGGCACGAAGCGTCAACTTCTCGCCTTCCCTAAGTACAGTGGCAAACTGAGGCACCATATTTTTAAATGATTCCATAATTTTAGAACTCTTACTTTCTTGATAATATGAAAATATACCTAAAACAAAACATAAATTTAAAAAAAAATTGTGGGCAAAGGAGCAAAGGTAACAATAGGAAAATAGCTGAACGTAAGTTGTTTCAAGTAGGATAAGGATTTTTATTTATAAAATATAATTATTTCGATGAAAAGCTGGAAGGCTGAACACCAGTGTTCCGAGATACAAACTTTTCTTTCACAATTACATTTTTTTAGTTATGGTAGTACAAATGTTGTCTGTAGGAAAAAATAACATTTTGGGTAGGTATGACTAAGATCAGAAAACTAGTTTGAAAAAGAATGTAATTAATTTTAAAAAAATTTACCATCACGAATACTCAAAAGGTAATATTAATTCCCAAAAAGTATTTTTTAAATGAACTTGTAGCTATTTTGTTGAGAAACTAGGCTTTTTTGTTAGCGAAAGTAGGCAACCAAGAAAACATTTTTGAAACCCAAGAGATCACAATGGCTTTGGTACAAAACAACACATTGTTAGTTTTTCACAATAACTATAGTCATTTTTGTCTCGTATTATGCAAAATGCCAAATGTGAAAAAGATAGATATAAACCTGATATCTTCAATGGGATTTTAAATTTTCTATAACTAAAAGGAACAAACCCTTTTTTCTTCTGTGAGTAAAAGGAAATGGGCTAATTAGACAAATATGTTACCGTTTAATTTGGCCATGGATTTACCAATGGAATTAATTTTTCTTTAATTGTTTTTTGTGTCATCTTTCTCAAGTTAAGATGATATGACCATAGTCTTCTAATCAATCAGGCGAAGGAGTTGGTCGATTCGGATATTTATCGTGATATATCCGACATGCTCCTAACTTTATTTTGCCACATTTAATATAAACACTTAATAAACTTAAAAAATATGTGTTTGAAAATCCCAAGCGTGACATTTTCCAGAACCAGAATTGACATTCTTAAAATACGCAACCAATAATTTAATGCAACTGTTTTTCTTGTCAAAGCATTCTAGAAAACATTGCCGCTAACAATATTTCCCTTATAAATATCACTATGGAGTATCCATGTATATTCGTTTTCATGGCACGCTTGAAAAAATCGTATTTAAAAATAAAACTTGATATTCTAAGAAAACGCGTTGATATAGGTATAGAAAAGGTTATAGCAATTTTAAGGAGCAGTTAATTTACCATCATATAAAATAAAAATATACAGGGTGTTCCACTTAAAATAAGAAAGTATTTAATGTTTAAAATTTTTTACAATGAGCCCTTAATTGTGACCTTCCTGTATATTTTATGCCAAGTTTAATTATTTCTTGAGGTTTGTTGATTCTTTAACTATACACAAACAAGAAATGTTTAGTCCATGAGCTAAGGTAAAAAATATATACGGATAATTTCATCGCTATGCATTTACGAAATCATTACAAAATATGTAGATATCTCAGAAATGAGTAGACTTAGGTAAAAAACGTGTTCCATAAAATGTTATTAAAATTTAATGCAAAAATCAAAAATATAATAAAAAATGCTATGTTGTATTTAAAAAATGACAGTTAAAGCTACTTCCGGTATAACCGGAAGTGACAGAAACATGTTAATATTTTAGTTTAAGAGAGCATATCGATAAACTTAAACCTACAAATTTTCAAAAAAATATTTTCAGTAGTTTCCTCAAAAGTTCTAATGCAAGCTCGTCGTGAATCACCCGGTATATATTATTATAAATACTCCTATTTTGTTAAACAAAAAACCCTCTATGTGCAGATGTTTACCTACGATAACCTACAGCTATTACTGTTTATTATTTTTATTTATTCATATCGACAAAGCGAACATGCCAAGATTTTGTGAACATTTACTAAGTTAAAGTTTAGTTTTTCTTTCTAACCCATAATATTATAATATCTTCAAAGTAAGACTTTAAATAATAAACTTTGTCAAACGATGCGTAATTTATTATTTTTTTACTCAAACTTACCTGTAACGATAACAACAGCCGCTAATACAACACCCAGGAAAAGATTATCATCTGCGGGTTCTTCTACGGTACTTGCTTGAATACCATAGGCTATAAAGCACAGGATCGCACCGATCCATAATAAGAGAGCGAAACCTCCGAAGAGATTTTTACAAAATTTTACCCATTCGGGTGTTGTTTTAGGTGGAGTGAGTGCATTGGGTCCGTCCCGTTCCAAATTTTCTTTTGCCTTGGCATGACTAAGACCCTAAAATATAAAAGTTAATGTAATTTAAAATATGTTTTTAGGAAAATAGTTGCAATCTGAGTGGAACAATAAATATATTTGGTATTCATAAAAAGAATTTATTCAAATAAATTTAGCGTAGGTAGTTTTTCGAAAACGTTTGCTTCTAAAATGTCCGACACTAAATAATTTGACGATAAAAGCCCAAAGTCAACAGTCGAGGGCTTTTGTAGCCAATTATTAGGTCGAAATAATTTTTTTGGTTGAAATCGAAAGTTTGAGATAAATTTTCGTTAAATTTCAGTGGTAAAATATAAAACTTGAGTGTATTGTTAAATTACTTTTTAATTTTAAAAACATTTTATTAAGTGCCCGAACTGCTTTACCGAGAAAATCAAAGGCGATTCTGAAATGTAAAACTATTCCATGGATAATATAATTTGATGTCATCAGTGCATGGAGGGGAGGGGGGGAGGGAGACTTTTTTCTACACAAGTGTATTGGGAGTAGTTAGGTAAACATACTCCCCCGCCCCTAGCCCTTTTTTGCTAATTACTCGAAAACGACACATCGCTTAGCGAAAGGTACTAATAAAAAGGAGGGCCTATAAAATTTTCTACAAGATTAGTTTTATACGTTTTTTTTAACGTACCATTTTCGAGAAATCTCCTTACACAAATCGATAGTTTTTTTTTAAATTTGTTCCATTAAAGAATATCATAGAGCAATAAATTTCCTTTGAGGAATATGGGGACAGATACTAATTTTTCTTTAATGGATCAGAAGCTCCAGCAATTTGTATTTTTTTGTTAAAAGTAGTGATTTTTCAAGAAAACTCTTAAAAACTTAAGAAAACCCAGTGTTTTTCTTATTCCAAAATTGCATCTAACAAATAAGCTAATGTACTGTATATTTACGCAAAAATAACGTATACTAAGCATATATAGATAAAAGATTAACAATTTTCAAGTTAATTATTGAAAATTGAAAACCTTTGAAGAAGGCGATTATGTAACGATCCTTTGTATAAATTCTATCTTTACTATTATTGTTGCTTCCAGAAAAGAAACTACCCGTTTTATCTCGGCAACATCCATTTATTGTAGGGAACAGGAAAAAATATAATTTTTTGGATCTTCACAGAGATCAGAGAAAAATTATTACTATATTTCAACTTGACTTTTTATAAACTCATTACCTAACTACCAGCATGATATATGTGACTATGACACTGACAGCGGTCACTGACTGCCGTGCATAGCCAATGCGTTGAACAGCTGGGCGTGTGACAGAGGTGAAAATGACATAATACCCTTTAACTTATCTTCCATGGTGGGATGCTGTAGAACCCCTAGACTATTTTGCGAAGATTTAAAATCAGAACTACAAGGCGAGAGCTGCCAAACACGTAGCAATTTTTCAGGCAAACATGATTCTATTAAGGGAAAAGGCATAGCTGCGCATTTATCAGATTTAATACCTAATGTATCTAAAGCGCGTAATTGTGTCTCTAATTTGTCAAACAGCGTAGCGACGTCTAACTTATTCGCTGAAATAGCATTATTCAAAATCAATTTGAGAAGTTCACGAATGTACACTCCAACCTATAAGTCCTTACGTCCGAAGCGAGAGGTTAGGCAGTCTACTATTTGAATATAATTATCGTCTACAGCTGGAAAACTTTCTACTACTTGCCGGGCCCGACTACCCGGAACAGTAGCCTGTAACAAGTAATGTATCTTGTCTGACAGGTCAATATCGGGATCGTTGTGTACTTTCTTAAACGGCGACCAAAATGGCAACCAGTCTTTAATGTTTAAGTCAAAAACTTTGAATTGAATACAGGGCAATTTAAACTTGCGCCCACCTGTCCAGTTCTGGTCTATTAAATTACTACTTTGCGAGCGGGCTTGAGACGGCACAGCCTCATCCTCGGATTTCGTCAATTCAGTATAACGATAATGCATGTGAATATACCTTTTTATGTATTCCTCGCTTCCTTCCATTTCAATGAGCAAATCGTCCTCTAGCGCATCCTCTTCTAGCATTAAGTTGTAAAAATCAGAATAAGCTACTTTAAGCGAGCCATAATTAAGTTGTCAAACCTTCCAAAGCACTTTTAAGTTCGTAATATTAATGTGGACCTCGCAAAATAACGCTTAAAGAGAATATGCTTTTCTTGTAAAGCAGTTCGTAAAATTTTCCTACTTCTTGGCCTTCTTATTTCTTACTACTGAGCAATAAAACGTTCAAAACAATAATCGTTTGTATAAAAACCAATGGCAGCCCGATTATAATTGTATTGCAAAAATGTAGAAACTCTACAGTTAATTTGAGACCCAAAAGAATGAAAACTTTCCTGTCCCAGTCCTGTAACGGTCGCAACTATTTTATGTTGCTTTCAGAAAAAAAAAACTATCCGTTTTATCTTAGCAACATTCATTTATTGTAGGGAACAGGAAAAAATATAACTTTTTGGATCTTCACAGAGATCAGAGAAAAATTATTACAATACTTCAACTTGACTTTTGTTAAACCTATTACCTAACTACCAGCATGATATATGTGACTATGACAC
This sequence comes from Polydrusus cervinus, assembly GCA_935413205.1. Taxonomy (NCBI): domain Eukaryota; kingdom Metazoa; phylum Arthropoda; class Insecta; order Coleoptera; family Curculionidae; genus Polydrusus; species Polydrusus cervinus. The sequence continues at coordinate 65,145,218 of OW284510.1, read as the reverse complement.
TGACAGCGGTCACTGACATCAGTAACACTGACTGCAGTGCACATGCCAATACGTCGATCAGCTGGGCGTGTGACAGAGGTGGAAAGGGGCGACGTAATAAAGAAAAATAAAACCACGATGTATATAGAATTGCGGCTCCTTTTGACGGCGCTAACAATTATCAAAACAGAAAATATATACCTACCATTAAACTACAAGAAACGTAAGAACAGATGAAAACAATTATTTTTAAAACACAAATTTATTGGGGCTGTTTCTCTTGGACCAAGAGAAACACACAGAGAACACTGATCGTAACACGAATTGCGAATTATCTTTGTCATCAGTTTCCTGAAGGTGGGATAAAGTATCCCCAGAGAATGTGGACAAGGATTGCAAGTCTTCCTCGTCGTCGTTCTAGTTTAAAATGAGCCCACGGTTTAAACAATGCCCCTGGCAGTTTTGACATAGCCGAGACCAACTCATTGCCACCTTTTGGCAGCTGCAACTTTCGTTCTTTCGTGCACTTAGAAAATATGTGGTCCAAAATGTATCTGGGTGCGGCTTGTTTTTTCGTAAGCACAGTAACTAAAATGTTGCCTTTTCATTCCCAACCACCTGGTGGAATGTGCGCAATGCATGCTCTTTCACTGCTTCCTCGCTGGGTGTAGAAGTAACGTGAGATCCCGTTCTAGGTTGGATACCAATTTCAAAAATGCATTTGGTGGGTGGATTAAGGGGTTACATGGGTTTCGAAGGGCAAAAAAAAATCATATTTTATCTAAATTTTTTTAAATATAACATAATAACTATTTAAACATTATTTTATGAAATTTTTATCCAAAATTCTTGAAAATTCAGCCATTGAGAATTCTTCTTTAGAGACCCCTTTAAAAAAAGTATCCTCGTCGTGACCACGATAACTCATGATAGCTTTATCTGATATTAACAAACAAAATATTTTCTGTTAGTAGATGAGTATAGCTCGTGATTGAACGAAGGGTTTCAAATAAAAGTGGAAATTAAATTTCTGGCAGAGTTGTATACAAAAAAGTACGATTTTCGGTTAAATCTAGAACAAATAATGCCTTGTTGAATAAGTTGTGATTGAAGAATAAAAAAATCCTTCGTTCAATCACTAGTCAATCTTATCTAGAAGTGTGCAAAATTTCAACAGTATTGGTCCAATAGTTTTTGAGAAATCGCGGTCACCGTCTTCAAAAATACAGTTTTGAGAAAAAAGCAATTAAAGTTTTAGGTAGGAATAAAACGGAGAAATTTTTTTTTACTTACATGGAATCGTCTTCGTTACTCCGATTGCCTTAAAACTTTGGGAACATATTCTTGACATATTGTACTATTAGAAAAAAAAATTAAAAAAAAAAGGATTTTTTGAAATTTTGAAACCCATGTAACCCCTTAAAGGATGGCTTGCACTTGTCCCCTGCCAGGTTTTATGAACAGGTTATTGTGAGCAGTTGGAGTTTTTGCTATAAGTACCACAACGAGATCGACGTATTCCCCTGTAACAGCCACATTGGATGTTTCACTTACGGGCTAGTCAATAGCTGTGCTTACAATCAACACGTCAGCATAGTGTAATGTTCAAAGTGCTGTAATATCGCTTAAAGCTCAATAGTTTGATCAGCCCAACTTTGTTGAGGCAACTGACGGCTACAGGCTGACAACTTAATGGTCGTCGTTCTACATTCGCCTTTTTCCGTTTTCAATTTTTCATAATTAACTTGAAAATTAGTAATCTCTTATCTATGTATGCTGATACTGCACTTAATGCATGCGTAGTTGCATTGCGTTAATGTACATTATATTAGCTTATTTATTAGATGCAACTCTGAAATAACGAAAATAACGAATTTTCTGAGGTTTTAGGGAATTTCCTTGATAAAATATTAATTTTTAACCAAATATTTTAAAATGCTGTAACTTCTGATCCATTTGAAAAAATCTCTGCATTCTTAAAGAATATTAAACTTTTTAAAATATTCTCTAATAAAACCTTTGTATAGAACAAACGGCCGAGGAGTTACCAAGAAAATTATGAGAAAAGATGTGTGAAAAAAATATGTTTTTAAAATTAGCGACTTTTAGAGCGGATATCTTCTAAACGTTGCATCGCGTAGCGAAAAAATGGATAGAACTTATCTTGTTAAAAATGTGTGTAGCAAATATATCGCTTCCATGCGTCTTTTTTGAGTTATTAGCGAAAAATCAAAAAGGTACCGTTCTATTCCCTATGTTTGACACAGATAGGTACGAATTTGAAAATTAAAATTTACGTTAAAGTTTATAACCAAGAATTTAATTTATCTTAGTCCAAATAGACCAGAGGTGGTTCAGCGACATCTTTGTTCTACGTCGAAAGGTAGAATATATTATGGATGGTATTTAAAAAAAAATATTATAACTATGTACTTCAAAGCTTATTAAGTCAAGTATATTGAAAAATGCCAACAAAAACCAATATTAACAGCATCTACCGTGGACTTCTAAGTTGGTTAAGAGTAGAAAAAGGTGAAGACGGATTCCCGATCGGTGAAGTCGAGAGGTTGGGCGACGTCCGGGGTTTGCTTGTCGAACTGACAATTTTACTTTAAATAAATGTTTAGTGGTTAGAAATTTATCTTAAAATGAAATTGTTTAAATTAAATTTCAATATCTCTTCTCCTAAAACTACGAACTTTCACACACTGATATCGATGTTTTGTCAATTTGACCTTGATTAACAAACCCCGGACGTCGGTAATACCCTTTGCCATGGCCTGAGAATTCTGTCTTTGTCTTCGCGTACATCGTAGACGGCCATGGCACAGCTACCAGCCACGTTATGGGTATTGGCTATTTATAAAGGAATAAGTTAAGTACATACCTATCCGTCTTAATTTGTGCTTAAGTTGTAAGAGGAAGATATAGCCGTTTGGACTGTACGGTGATTATTAAGTGAGGACAACGCGTTTATTGGAAAGATATTGTCGTCCAACGAAAAAGAGGATTGCAGCAAAACGTATGTAATTTGACAATAATGTGTTTCGTATATAAGAAAGCTTTATGGCTCTTTAACTTACCAGCTTATTAATGTAAAGCTAATACCAATGAATTACTCATCCTATTCATATAAAAATGATTGTACTTTGGGATTTCAGCAGGGTTATATTCATGTACAAAGCAGTTTAAAAGTATAATCTGTCTTGATACAAAGTGACGTTGACGACTACTATATTTTTAAATCTCATAATATAAGATTTCGAGGCAAACTCTGTGGTAGCCAATATCTTTATTGGTGTACGTAAATTCAAGTGAATTTATTTCAAAATTATCGATTTATAGGAAAATAAACGTTAATAATTGATGCTTTTATTTTTTTTACATCCTTACATATTTTTAGATTTAATCTTGATTTTTTGATTTTAACAATTATATCCCTTTATTCTCTAGGACGAAACGAAATTTGTCCTAAAAAATTAAATCGAAGAATGTTTTATACTATGGGTAAGAGAATGTTCCGAGGGGTTGTTAACTTGGAAAATACTTTATAACATTTAACGTCAGGCCTCCTTCAAGGTAGTAAATACTTTATTAGTTCAAACCAGGGGCAGATCCAAGGAGGGGCGGGCGAAGGCAATTTCGCCCTCCCTGAGCCTTACAAAATGGGTATTTTGTTTACCTTGAAAATTAAAGGCTGTTTATAGGGTCAGTATTTTTTAGAAGTCAATTTTGAAAGTAGAAAGGTTTAGATCCGGGATACGCTCTTTTTTATTTAGAAGTAACTTTTTTCGTCCCCCCGTCCCGTAATTATTTTTTTCTTAATTTTGTTACTTACATTTTCTGGATGCGTCTGAAACCTTTGATACAATTCTTCAGGGGTGATTTTATGGTAGTCGATATCTAATTCTTGCTTTAGGTCGTCCAAGTCTCCTGCCTTTCTAGCCTTTTTAATCTGTTTTCTTCGTGCCTATAAACAAAATAAATTCGTAAGACACTTGCGTGCAACACATATAAACAGACTCCCGCGTTTGGTTAAATGCATAAAAAAATTAATTCAACGCTCTATTGTTAAAAACTAAATTAAGATAGAACATTTTGATTTACGGTTCTACATTTTACGCTAGCCGGTAACCCTTTCGCTCTGTCGCTTGACGTCGAAGTTCACAATTTTATCAAAATATTTGTTAATTTATTTTATTAATTATTTATAATTAAAAATTTCAGAATTTTATATTTGTCCTAAATTGTAGCACTATCTAGATATGTGGAAAATGTTATCTTCCTACCTTGGTTGCATAAAGCTACATCAACTAGACTAAATGAAGGTTGTCTAAATCTTTCAAGGAAAGATTACTTCCTAATCCTTAACAGTGATAATATAAACTTGTATAGAAATGTGTGCGGGATCCTTCAAAACACATTTTAAATTTTTTTATATGTACAGGATATTTAATTAACAGGATCAAAGTAAGATTATTTTGTTTAAGATAAATTCCCTATTAGGTATATTTTATATGTGCATTTTGTAAATTAAGCTGCTATATCTACTGAAACAATATGACTACAGACTACAGCTTTGCCTTACAATGTCAACTTACTGTTCAATAGGGTCTAACATAAATATAACGGGATGAATTTTTTTCTTGAGTGAACATTCTTTTATTATTAGAAAAATATTTTTTAGTGTTTTGCCATAGGTAAGAAGTAGTACATTGTATGCCTAGTAGAAAAAGCTCCTGGACGATCGTAATGATTGCATGTCTAGGCGCAAGTCGAGACTGGTCTGGGAATGTGGCTATTCTTTCGAGGTGTACATACTATTTTTTCGGAAAGCGAACATTATTAAAAGGACATACATTATTACAATGAACTTGTTAAAATTTTGAAATAAACATTATCAGCCGTATTCACTCAAGGGATCTAAATTTAAAACCGTCCTAAATTGACAGTTCTAGGTTTAAAATGACAAGTATCAAGTTTTGTATTGTACACAGTGTGTCCGCGGATTGGGTCCCCACAGGGGAAAAAATCTTTATTATTCATTTTACGAACAAAAGTAATTATTTATAAAAAGTTCTGCTTGTTGAGAAAATGAATTCACGATAAAAAAAAATGTCAGATCAGATGTACAGGGTGTTAATAAATTAGGAAAATATGAAAATGCTTCAAGAGAGAAGTACCATTATTTATTATTTTTTTTAAATTTATAAAACAAAGTTGTTTATAAACTAACGTAAAGTCTAAATATAAATTTTGAAATAAAAATCCGAATTTTTAAAATTAAATATTGTAAATGTCATATGTCTAAACTCAATTGTTTTCGAAATATTGGCGCTTAAAATATGCCATTTTCATTAAAATTTACAGAGAAACTAGAAAAACATTTATCTCCATTAAGGACTTTACATAAAATGTGCCGATATCCCAATACATTTTATGATATGTATCCCAAATATGTTCCCTAATTCTACTTTTAAAATAAATCACGGTCTGATGCTCTTTATACCTAAGAAGATATAATATCAAAATATATTTTTACCGAACTATTGTTATTTTCTGACCGAACTAAAGATTTGTGCACAATTTTTGTTTCAAAAATCTCCAGTATTCCACATATTTCTAGACAATTACTGCAAGATTTAAAGCATAAAACAAACTATACAGGGTGCTACAAATTCATGTGCGTACAAGGGGATCTCGAAAACGGTAAGAGACGTAGATCGTTAAATTGAGGTAAAATTGCACATTTTAAAGATTAATAATTTGACGAAAGAAAATTTTAACAATCCGAATACATTCGGAGGTATCCGAAAAAAAACAAAATTTTTAGTTTTTATTTTTAACTTTTTGCGCCTTCATTTTTGACTTGGGAAAAAAAAAACACTTTCTCGTAGCCGTTTTTTATGTTCCACAAGATGGCGTTATTAAATTTTAAGTTCGACGTTTCGTTCTTTAGATATTAACCTCAAGTCAATTTTTTTAAATACAGACCTGGAATTTTAAAAACAGTTTTAGGGACATCCAAGCTTTAAAAATTTAATACAATTAAAAGTTATTAAATTTTAACGTTTTATTAAATAACACATCATTAGTATTTCAAATTATATTTTCTTTACTATTACGGCCCTGGCAATTATTTTTAGGATTATTTAAATATTAAAATTACATTACACAAAATGATGGTGTTTAGGCCGTTTAATATTTCAATAAGATTTACTATAACAATACTCTAATTAATATAATAACTTTAATTTTCTAGTGTAAGTTATAATAGCACATTTCTCAACATTAAGAGGCATCCCGTTCTCTCTAAACCATTCAGAAATTGAGTCTAAGTCTTGCTGTTATTCGTAAGAATTTTGTAATGAGGTAATTTTTTTAAAGATTTTGAAGTCATCAGCGAAAAAAGCAAGGAATACCTAATGCTATTAGGCAAATCGTTTATAAAAATAGCAAAAAGAAGAGGGCCTAGGTTGCTCCCTTGGGGTACACCAGAAGTCACCAGGAATTCCCTAGATAAACATTGGCCAATTTAAACCTGCTGGACCCTAGATATAAGATATGACCTCACAAACACACATGCACTGGTAGAAATATGAAAATCCTTCAATCTATTTAACAATATACCATGATCGACATTAAAAAACGCCTTTGCACAGTCAGTCATAATCACATCGAGCTGATCTTTGCTGTTTACAGCCTCAGCTATATAATTAGTAAAGACACACAGATTGGTGACAGTAGATCTATCTTGTAAAAATCCATGTTGTTGCTGAACAAACTTATGCTTTAAATTTTCTAATATGTCATTATAGAGAATGGTTTCAAAGATTCTAGCTAAAGTGTGAGTATACTTATCGGCCTATCATTCTCAATTTCGACTTTTTCTTTTGCCTTAAAAACTGGGGCAATGACAGACTATTTTAACCTATCAGAGAAAGTATTAGTCTTAAGTTAAATAAACTAACTAAAGGTCCAACAAATATGTCAACACAACCCTTAAAAATGTAAGCAGGAACATTATCTTTTTCTGTAGTCTTTTTGGCTTTAATTTCTTTATACTAGCCCTCACCTTCTCTTTAGTTATTGTTGAGAATCCCCTGAGAATCCGTTACATTACCCACATTAGAGACTTGAAAAACTGACTGAAAGTAATGTGCATTTGCAATGTCTGTGGGATCTGTAAAAACCTTATCCCTAAAATGCATTTCGGGCAGCCTCTCTCATCCATTTTTATTTAATAAAACTTCAAAAATCACTAGAGTCAATATTAGCATTATTATCAATTGTTTGCTAAAAAGTGTAGTATTCTCGCTTAGTAGAAGCCTTAACATTTCGCGTAAGTAGTTTGTATTCGAGTTTTTGAACTACGTTAGCCTTACCACGCCGAACTTCTCTGTGCAACCGATTTTTCTTTTTGATTTCATTTATAAGTTCGATAGAAAAGTATTTAGGATATCTACGCCCACCGCTGTGACTTCTTATATGTTTTCTTTTTGGTATTGCTTGGTCAAGACCTGCAAAAACTATGTTATAAAATACCTATAATAGCCTAAAATCGCCATTTGTATAATTATAGGTATATGATGATGCTACTACTCTGTACACTATCGCCTCTTAATTGCACAGACAAGCTCAGCGCTGGATAATATAGATCCTCTGGAATAAGAGGTTGTTCACATTTGCTACAACTAAAAAAACTTAGATTAGTTATTGTGAGATCAAGTTTTCTGTTCATAAAATGCATCTCATTATTTCTGTTCATAACACAAAAGAATACTCTTATCACAGCCACCCGTTACATAACTGGGAATGTTGAAATCTCCTATAATTATAACATCTACATTCCCTACTAAAAAGTCCTCTATGGCATCCAGAAATAACACTAAACTCTCATTACTTACATTAGGTGAAACATATACACAAAACAGGAAAACACTTTTTTTCTATGTTTAACCTTAGTCACTAAACACTATTTCACAATCACAACTAATATATCCATAACAATTTGCTTCTTAGCAGCAATAATAAATCCACCTCCCCTTGTTTTTTATTGTCTCGATCTTGTCTAACAACATTATACCTACAATCAAATAATTCACAGTTTTTAAAACTATCAGTTAACCATGATTTAGTAATGACAATGAAATCAAAGTCTTCGGAGAGCACGCATGTATAGAAATCAGGTACAAAGGCCAAGTACATTTTCATAGTGAATGTTAAGTTCGAGAGTATTGTAAGTGACGTTTTTAACTTTAGTGACTCGATTGTTTATTCTTATATGTATTGCTAGATCTCTGGACAAGGGTCCTAATTCTACTTGGGTACCCTCTTTTTCATTAAAAACCATGAAACTATTGCTCCATTAGGCCAGAGTTCACGCTTCCACGCTTCTCGAAAATTATCTTGTTTATTGGTTACTTTTAGAGATTTATAAAGTTCTGGATGCATGTTCCTCACAAACTACCTCCGGAAACTTCAAGTAATTTATCTCTTGTAACATATGAGATTATTTGTTAATCCGTTCTCTCTCACGTTTCAGACACTCAATTTCTTTTTCCTGTACGTCATCGGCATCTCCCACGCTTTTTCTTACCAGCGGGTTTTTATGGTATGCATCGCAAATCCCTAGTTTATTTCCATTTTCAGCCATTGTTTTAAGTCACGAATCTTTGATGGAAACACAAATCGCGTACTCTGCACATAAAACACTTAACATTTTTCGAATTTACAATGAAATTATCAGCCCACTTCGGACACACATCCGGCGCCATCTTGAATACGAATATATATAGGCGAAACTTTTAGTGTAGACCGACTAATGTTAGGTATAAAGAGCATTAGGAATAAATTAGACATCCATTTTTTAAAGTAGAATAGGTGAACATATTTGGAATACAGTCATCAAATTGCCTACAAGCCAAAATAATACTACATAAAAAATGTTTACCTTTATAGGTAAAGGTAAAATTTCTATCTATCTACAAAATTTCGATATATTCTGCATTTCGAATGTCTTCGACAGTATTTGGGACATTTGTGATTTCTTACATATCTCAATACGCGACATTGCCTTAAATAGTATTCGTATAACTCTCTCGACAAATGTCGAATTAATAATACCCTGTATTATCAAATTTTATTTTTAAATTATTCAGTAACGCTAAAAAACCATTTTCCTTGTTGAGCGGGCGATTTAAACGTTTCGTAAGAATGATAATGTATTGATTTAATTAAAGTGATAAAATGAATTACCTACATAGTAAAATTGTACAGCTGTTTTGGTAAGTACAGTTAACAAAATGGCTTTTAACAAGTTTCGCTTTTAAAAATGATGTCTAGGTTATAAATTGAGTATTAAATAATTATGTGTGTAATTACAGCCCATTATAAATTATTATTATTATAACTATGTAAATAAGTGATAATAGGTATTAAGAAAAAATCCGAATCGAATTTATAAAGATTTTTTGACCCCCACATACCCTCACACACACAAATTGTTCCAGCAGTTTTTTCACGAATTACAGTTTCATCCTGGAAAACAAGTTAATCTAAAATGTTCAGTAGGTACCTAGTAATGTTAATTTTTAATTCAAGTCACTGACAACCTTTTTAAAATTAAAATATTTAAAAGTGCTTGTTTATATATTGGGTTGGATATTTCTGAATGTTCGTCATCATTCGTGTTTAGTTTATTAATATGCTGAAGTATATAGGTATTCAAATATTATAATTAAAGAAAAATAAGGTAATTACTATCCCACCACCAATAATAACCACAAAAAATACCTTAGGCTGTCCATCAGCTGTTTTGAAGTCATCGTAACTGCTGGGTATGGTTGCCACACGGTAAGAGTCTGAACGGCCATGCTGTAAAACAAGCACAATCTAGCTAAAATCTATAATCATATCTCTAAAGTGCAAACCTTCATGGAAAAATCTCGTAAATGTTATCGTTATGTAGTCCAAAGCATACAAACTAGTAGCATACACATCACAATGACATGACATAACGATAAGAAAATGGTATACAATTTCAACTCATATTCTTTGCTCCAATTCATTAAAATGGAAATTTAATTTATTAAAGATGGCAGAAATTTTTACAATTTTCATAATTATACACCTATGATTTTCCTGAACTAAAACTAAACCATACTTCATAATACAAAAACAAGAAAATTACTGTAAGTACTTATAATGGCATACATTTACAAATTACAATTTAAAAGTTGTCTTAGTAGTACAAAAAGCATTTAAATTACTAGTTTTTTATTATCAGGAATATCTTCATAGATAAAACATCGTATGGGTTACAGCCCCTTAAAGGTATTGTTACAGCACGTCAAGATTGTAGTTCAGTAGTACTGAATAATTTTTGATGTAGCGATATTCACAATGGTTTACAATATTTACTTTTTGCTAGCTTTGGCGCACTGTAGTTTTATTGGTAAACCTTGTCAACAAACTTAAATATAATTTTTAAAATTGGAGGCAGCTCTATAAACTGTTGGGCCACGGCAAATCCATTATAAATATAATTTTTAAAACTATTCGGTGAGATTACAAAAGATATGCAGGTGAACAGATGAACTAATAATAGACTTATGACATAGTAATTTATGAAAAGAAAAATGTCCCCGAATACCAACATAAACTAAAATTCCTGCCATCTAATCAGTTATTTAAAATTAAATATGAGTTTTCAACAAGTAAAGAATGTTAAAAAGCGTACTTTTTCTAAGAAATCGACTACGATACAAAAAACCGTGATGCAGGTCTGTCAAAAAGCTACTTACAATTATTCTTTAACACAATTGGTTTAATAGGTATTTGCAGCAGTGGCGTAGCTATAAGGAAGCAATGCTTAAGAGTAGACGTCAGCATCGCACCACAATGTCTCTTAGCGAATAATAGGAGCCACCAGAAAGTTTCTTAAACTTTATTGCAGACAGTTCCTAAACAAATACCCCTCTAATTTTTATTAAAAAAAATTTATTTTCACCCATTAAATAAATATTTTTGCCTGCAGCGTTTCTTGGAATTTTAACAAAAAGTAAAAGTGGTCATACGTACGCCGCTGGTTATGGAAATTTATTAAAATTTTGTATTTGGTGGTTTTATCCAATCGATTTCTGTTATTGGTTTTGAAATAAATTAATCGCTAAAGGTACTTTATTCTTTAAAATATTACTTTAAAACCCCTATAAAACCAATATTAGGGAATGCATTAATGAAATTCCTTTTCTTTTTACTCTATATATAGGTATATAAGAAAAAATTATAATTTATGAAATTATTTTAAAATCAATTTTACACACAACTATCTTTTTATTACATTATTTTTTTATTTTTTTATAAATTTTCCTATCTAAAAACAGAACAATGCTTATAAAATATATTGTAATGTTCTGTAAACTAAGAAAAGGGTTTAAAAAATATACAGGGTGTCCCGAAATTAGGTGACAATATTTTAAGGGGATAAAGTACATCCAAAAATAGGACTAAAATCCTCAATTAATATACCTTAAAAAACGCTTCGTTATGGGGCTAGAGCCCCCCGAATGGAAGCTGTAGAATTTCTAATAAATTTCATGTTTTAATATAAGTTTTTAATATTAAGTTTTTGCTGAGATATGCAAAAAAACACCTTAGGTTTTTCAACGACTTGTAAAAAACCGAAAATTTTAAAATCGATTTTACTGAAAAATGGTGAATCCTACCGAAATGAAGCAGGGGTACCTTTTTTCAATAGAAGACTTCAGTGCTTTTAAAAATTGCACCTGGCGTTAAAAAAATCCTATAAATAAAAAAGTTGGGGCAATATTCTCCTCACTACCTACCCAGTGGGACGCCACTGGAAGAACCCAATTTCGGGACACCCTGTATATATTGACAAATTTAGGGCTCAAATGGTGTTATTGCTTATAAGCGGGTCTAAGCGAGTCTTGCTACGCCACTGGTTAATCCTAACGCACTAGCATTTAATAAATTATTTAATTTATTAAATTCAACGTTGTTTAACATTCTATAAGGTAAAATATTTAAAAACATAATCATAATTATGTAGTATGTATTTACTTATTTTTAACGTACTTCCTTACTGACACTTTCATTCTCGTTCTTAACAATGAGTTGTGACTTATGTCGGGGTGTATAGATTTTTAACCGCAATTAACTAACCAGCAAGTTTTAGTGTGACATTGTGATATTGGCACAAATAATTTTCTCAATCATACTGGCCTGGTTCCCCTCATTTTTAATTTACTAATCAGGCACCTTTAATTGTGAGTAAAAAATGCCTGTCAATATCTTTTATGTCACATTCAACCTTGCTGGTTAGTTAATTGTAAAATCTTTATTCAAACCAACATATGAAAAATAAATTGGTTATCTCAGGTTCATGAAATATTAACCAAGTTATTAGAGTTACTAAAATGTTCTTAAACTTATTTCTACATCTACTTGTCGTCACACGACGACTAACTAACATTACACTTCGTTAATTGAAAGTATACATTTTTTGGTTAGTTAGCGTGTGATAAAAGATATTTTTTCAAGAAATAATTAAAATTTAATAAGTAGACAATTTTTGCCCTGGTGCCAGAATTTCATGAATTTGTTTTTAAATATTGTATGATTCATTCAAATAAAAAAACAAGAGCAGACATTAAAAAAATACGAAGTATCGTATGAAAATAGCATGGTAATGTCATAAAAAATAAAAACTATTATTGTGTCCTATGAATGCTGCAATTTACGTGAACGAGAGTCCGTCCTTTAGCTCTAATATGCAGTATATACCTACTAGTTTATATTTAATCTCAAATGTTAAATTTTTAATAGAATTTAGTGGATTGTAGAAGCATCAAGGACTCATGTGTATGCAAGGTTAATACTTTTAAAAACGTAATTTCTTTAAATATTTTTATGATAAATGTAAGACTGATAAAAGCATTTAGATTTATTTCGTAGTACTTTTATTTGTAAAACTGAAGAGCATATCTTTGGTAATAAACATTAAAAGAAGGAATACAAGGAATGTGTTCCAAAACAACGTTAACTTTAATTCGTTTAGGAAAATTGCAGCATGTTGCATGCATTTTAGACCTGAAAGGATATACAAAAAATACCATTATTTCACAAAACAGAAACGACTAAATAAGCAAAGCCTAATTATTTGTTTCTATTAATTAATAATACACACAAGTCACTACGGAAAATTGTTTGATTTGTATTTAAGAATCCATCATTTTGGTTTCAGACTGTCAATTGTTACCTCTAGGTGTATTAAAAAATGATATGATAGTTGACTGATAAAAGAGTTTTGGATTTGCATGGTCCTTATTTGCTTTATATCACAACGTTTTAACTGGCAAGTATCTCCAGTCGTCTTCAGGTGAATACTAAATAAGTAAAGTAACTACAGCTCTATTTATACTAGCTAGATGCACTGCAGCATGACTGAGATGGGTGCAGTCATGCGTTTAGTTCGTGTGCCTCAATCAACACTGAACATTCCATATGTCAAAGGACTATCCGAGACAATTGGAAGACTAGGATAACTATACAACATCAATACGGTATTCAGCTCGAAAGACACTAAGAGACTGAGAATCTAAGGCCACTTGAAACTAGGGTCAAGGAACATAGAAACAACCCGCTTAAAGGAGAAACCGAAATATCAGGTGCAGCTGACCATGCCTGGACACGCGGTCATCACATCAAGTGGAAAGAAGCTCAAATCACATTGGAGGAAGAGGAAGTGCAAGGAAGCTGCTATATACCAGAACCCAGATTGTTTTAATAAGCCATCATTAGATATAAGTAGATGTAAACTTAAAATACCGCACACGAACTAAACGCATGACTGCACCCATCTCAGTTATGCTCCAGTGCATCTAGTTAGTATAAATAGAGCTGTAGTTGCTTTACTTATTTAGTATTCACCTGAAGACGACTGGAGATACTTACCAGTTGAAACGTTGTGATATAAAGTAAATAAAGACAATGCAAGTCCAAAACTATTCTATCAGTCAAGAAACATCATTGTCTCCAACCTTCAAACAGACAATATGATAGTTACTGAATCGTTCCCGCCCCCCACCAATGCGAAAGTAGAAAAAATTACAAGTAGTACGATTATTTGGTCCTAATTAATAAAGATTATTGGTTGTAAATAATATCATTAATCATTTTTAATATCCATTTAAACAGGATTTACTATTTAAATAAATCAAATTTGGGAAGGACAAAAAATTGGTGTCCCCTAGAGCTTTGAGTTAACACACAAAAGTTTCACACGATTCCAAGCGGAGAATCATTAATTTACCAATCCTAAAATATTTCATACGTCTAATTAAATTAGGTATGAGTTTACTGTAGTTTATCCTGGAATGGGTGGATTGATTATACAGAAAGAGGCAAATCATGCTAGTGGAAAATGAGGCCATTTCAAAACACAGTAAAGATTTCCACATTCCTGCGTTTAAAGCTAAAAGACCTTTTAAAGGGGATGTCATTTCGCTTATCATATTATTACCATAACCGCATTTAAAGTTTCCTTGTCTTCTGCCAATTACTAAAGTCCCAAAATTAGCTATATAAATACCGATTTTAATATAAAAAACTCACGCTCCTGGATGACAAACCGCCGCTACCGTTCGCTCACATTTCCCCACCGATCACGGGAACATAGGAAAACATATTTATTTACTTAAGTTTTTTTTTTAATACCGCTACACTAAAAGGATTAATTTTTTTGTTCCCGACAGCAATTCCCGCGTCATTCATAAGTTCCTCGCTAGGATTGGTCACCTATAAACATACAATAATTAATGCGTCATCCATAAATTCCTCGCTAGGATTGATCACCTACCATAAAATCAGTAATTTTCGAAATGTCATTTTATCCCCAATTACAATTTAAGCATTAGCATTACATGAGCGCGGTAAGCCTTAAGCTGTCTTTTATCGATGATTGGTCAATAACCTACCTCCGAATTAAATACGATTTATAATTATCATCATTATATCATTCATTAGATATACTTTATCATTATTATATTACCTTATCATTTTATTTTATTATCTTATATTAGTTTACATTACTTAATTATATCATTATTCTTATGCATCATTAATTATTATTGTTCTGATTAACCCATTTTGCAGCGGGAAAAAGTGAGAAAAACCACAGCTAGGTAATTTCGTTAATTAAACGAAAATCCCATTCTGCAGCGAAAAAAAGGTAAGTCCATGGGAAGGGGGGGGTAAAGATGGTCAGGGAAAGGAAAAACTGATTAGGGCGCGGTTCTCGAAAAGAAGAAACATATTTGATATGCAAAAAAAATTAAACTAAATTTATAAAAATCGTGTTTGCTCTCAAAGAAATTAGAACACTGTTTTAAAGAAAAAATATTAATCAATTTAGAAAGCACTTTTTTACTCAAGCACCAGAACACATTTTTCTAGAAAATGTTAACTTTTAACTGATTTTAATTCACCTTCAATTTCAAAATCCCTAATAAATTTAAATAAGGACATATTTAGATTTTGGAGCGGAATATGACTTAATGACTATAACCCGTATTTTTAAATAGAAAAAAGGTGAAGAATGAACCTTATTTTTATATAGAAAAAATTCTAATAGAGAGCCCCAAATTGTTTCTAACCTCAGATAAAATTCGAAATGAGAGCCCTAAAAGTAATTTTAAGCTTAGCAAAAAAATTATAATCGAGTCCTAAGAGTGCTTTTAATAAACACATCAAAAAATGTAAATCGAAAGCCCCTTTTCCGGGTAGTACCCGTGTTTTTATTGCACCCCGCTGCCGCGCCCTTCTTCCCGTCTCCTCGTTGTGCGATCGTTCCAAGCGTTGCCTGGTACTTTACGATGTCGATGAGTTACGTCCCGGGCGTCGGCATCGCGGCGCATACTTTTGTCATTTTAAATTTTTGACAATATAATGTTATATTAAAACGATATTTATGAAGCTATTACAGCTATAATGTACTATTTTACATTCGATAATTAATCTATTTTGACGTGTGTCCGAATTTTATATCTAGTGGCCTAGGTTGGTTCCGTTACATTACACGCTAAAATCTTTAAATATCATATTATATTGGTGTAAAAAACATATTTTCTTGAACAAAATAAATTTTTCAAACCATATAATCTGTATTTTAGTTTTGTGAATTGTAATAAAAATCACTTATTTCATATAACGTAATTGTGGAAATGTTTCTGGTCAATATTTTAAAAGTGCTGAATTACATTTGATACATTGACAAATGTAGAAAAGGCCTAAAGTATAAACTTACTTAAATTTGAACAGAAAAGTTGTTTTGTAATATTTGTGATGTTATAAATACGTTTTACCAATAATCAGAATAATGACTGTGAGTAATACCACGAACCATTAGTATGAACTTTGAATGTATGAACAAACAAAATTAGGCTTTGCTATGTTCTCATATCATCGACTTAACTATATAACAAACATTTATTACCAAGCGTGAATCAGTGCCAAACTCTTTCAACGCCAGGATCTTATTTTGGATGTGTGAACCTCTTTCTATATAAAATACCCAAATAACAAACCATTCACAACCAAGACTAAGGACTGTCAAATTCCTTAGGCGTAGATTTTCCTTCGTCGCGCCGGCGCTGGTCTATATTGGATGGGGACAAGGGGCCAGAAGTTCTCTCGTAAACTTATTAAAACGTACATTTTGATTATAGAGTTTTTGGTGTCTATGGCTTTCGATGGCTCTGTCATATTAGTTTATGCCACTGACATCGTGAAATAAAAGGAAATTATGCAAAAATATCCACCAATAAAATGAGATCAGTGGAGTCCCTATAAACAAGAAGCGTATATCCATAGACGTGCGCAAACTAATAAAATATTAAATTGTTAATAAAACAAGAAAACGTAAACATTCCTACTTTGAAAAAAAAAAGAACCAAAATCTAACACATAATATTGTACAAATGATTGCGGCGGTGAGTCACTGGCATTCGACCGTGGCATTCCGAGTTCGATCCTCGCACAATAAAAAAAAGTATGTCCGAATATTAGTAGGTTTATAATAATGCAGGGAAGAGTGTCAAATGTATCATCTCCCAACCCACCCCATTCACGCCGGTACTTTAAAAAAGTATTTTTTTATTGAAACCTGTTTTTTTACGATGAACGTTTATAGTTCATAAAAAGCCATATTTTATGAACACATCATTCAAAGATTAGCAAAACAGACTACGGGGTATATTCAAAATCCTTATATCGCAAAATCGTCACTTACAGGGACTCTAAAGATAAAAAAAATATTTTTTTTTTTAGATTTTTTTTTATTTTTTTTTAAATATTCTGTTTTATTATATTATTTACTTTTGTATCACACTCCTGTGGTCTGTGATGTGAAAACATACTGGTTAATTTGTCGATATAAAACCTGTTAAAAAATATATATACAAATATTTCATTTGATATTTATGTATTTCAATCATAATATCTACACTACACCCAACAACAAGATATTTTTTTATAAACGCAATTATTACACATAAAAAATGTCAAAATGACAGCTGTCAGTATATAACTAATAATACTGTAATTCGTGTATTTCATCTTTATCCCTTTTATTTGTGTTTCACAAAATTTATTCGATGATAATATGATTAATAAGCAGTTTGGGCCATGGGAATAATGACTGACAAACTTCCATAATCATAAAAGTTTAAAATATTTTTTTTTCTTTTGGCAATAATTCTAAAACGAAAGAAGATATTCAACTGCGGTCTACACATTTTTCCTTGCAAATTCATTAATAATAATAATAATAAATGTCTTTTTATTTCATGTTAAAAAAAAAATACAAACATTATAACAAATAGACGACGAGATTTAGCTCAGCTACTCTATCTAACTGTCTTCTAACCTACAGAACTAAAATTTAAATAGTTATTAAATCAAAATATTTAAAAATATAGTAACATAAATGTGGCTAAATATAGTATAAAATTAATTTATTATTCTACTAATTGTTAGTATTATACATAATATCATTATTACGCTATGTTAGCTACACGATGCATAATGCAAAAAAAAAATTCAAAAACAGCGGCTACGTTCTTTTATTTATAATAAATTTTTTGACAGCCTTCTTAAATCTACTTTCCGATTATGATGTCATATTTATACTGTATGATTTAAGTTTTCGGGATAAAATCAAAAAAACGGTTACTATCACAAATTACGCTCTCTAGCTATTTTATAAACAATCATCGTGTACCAATGGATATGACAATTAAAAGTATTTCTCTTTCTCTTCCAAATAAGATTAAGTTAACAAAAATCGGATAAGTCGTTTAGAAGTTACAGCAAATTAAATGATTACACTCTCAATAGCTTTCCCCACTCTTATCAAGGTCGGTACGCTAATGAGCCCCAAACCAAAATGATGCAGAAATGTCTAAACTTTCTAATGATGTTATACCAAAGGTATACCTTATGTGCGAATTTTCGGACAAATTTAGAATTTCAATATTTAATTTTCAATTGTGCTCTCTTTCGGCAAAATGCGGAAAAAATATTCTATTTATTAGAGTAAAACATTTATATTTAAATTTTCGTCTTGCGAACCGGTTTATTGTTTATGAGGGCGGATTTCATTTTCTGTTGAAATTATGTTCGGGTTTGCTATACAGGGTGAGGATTTTAACTGGAACAAATTCGCTAGAAGATTAGGAAAAAATATTTAAAAAAAAGGAAAAACACGTCGACTGAGATTTTGTATGAGCTTCATTTTGTCACCATAATTTTTTTCGCATTTGTATTTTTTAATGATAATATTATGTCATTACAGTATATTATAGTAGATACACTATTTTATTTCTGCTTAAACTTCAAGTACTATACATAATGCACGAAAATTTATAAAGGATTTGAGATTTTAATTGGAACAAACTCGCTATAGGGAAACATATTTTTATATCCCAATATTAAAAATCTTTCTAGCGTATCACAAATCTTTTCTAGAAACAATAAAAAATACGACGGAAAAGCTGAAAGCTCAAAAATATGAGGCGAGAAGGGCTGCACGTCATCCTATTAACCGCGCAATTCTTTTATTTGTGACCGATTATAATAAAATACCAGATTAGAAATAGAATACCAGTCTCGAGAGATTAGTCAGGTCGGAGATGGGTCGTAGCGTGTCGAATGAAGGCTGTCCCAGGTTGCTAATTTGTCGGTTTTGTGGTGACTTTGGTACTTTCTTCTGCGTGTTTTTATTAGAGAGCGCATTTTCTTTAATTATTTTCTCAGTACCTAAATAATTAAAGAATTTAAAAACTGAAAAGGTAGAAAAGTTCATTTCTTCGAGCTCTATACGATAGGATTAAAATAAAACTTTAGTGAAAAAGCGCATTTTGTGCATATCGCGAATTTCTAACTATTTTTGAATAATTTTGCAATTTTTTTTTAAAGCATCGACTCTTCCAGATACCTATTAATTAAATTAATTATTTTGTCGATCATTTTTTAAAGTCACTCCATTTTGTTTAGCTGTGAGGGTAAAAATAAATAAAGTAATTTATCGATAACATATTTCCTATTTTTTTCAAGGTAATAAAGAATCAAAAGTGTTTAACTCCAAAAACCCCCACATTGACATTAAAACCGATGAAAACACTACTTATTACCATTTAATTTTGATCAATTCGAAGCGACAATTATGATGTCAAATATATTTTTTTATTGCAAAAATTATTTATCCGTTGACCGTTTATTTAATTATTCACTTGCATCAAACGTTTGTACGTTAACATACACAAGCAATCAAAAATTCCAATCGATTTGAGTAATCTTTCTTTTTAAAAGTTGGTAATTAATTATTGGTAGTTACGCCACTGGCTCCCGTAAATTGCCGCCATACGCGATGCCTTTCCACGTCAACCGGCCGCTGGCGATTTTTCCGAAAATCGATCGGAAATATTGAATGGCATCCTTTATTTGTGAACAAAATTAATATTGTTTATTTCAAAACTGTTGCTTGTAATAATTTTTGTCCTAATAATTTTCGGAAAACTAGTATATATACATATATACCTCGTAGAAAAGCCGCATTCCCGGATTTCGTATTGCCAGTCTCGGCTTGCGCCTCGACATACGATGTACTATTTCTTATCGTTAAATAAAAAGTAACGTCAACAAAAAGTCAAAAAAATAGTGTTTCAAAATAATCAATAATTAGCTAACCGGTAACTGTGACTGTGACATTGGCAAAAACGATTATGTCACAGTCAATGTTGTAAGGTTAGCCCTGGACAACTTTTAGTTCATCGGATGGTCAATTGCTACAGGAGAGATAACGCGCCGAAGGTGATTGATAAGAATTATTTAGTTAAAATGTTTTGGAAATTCGGTATTTATTTGGAAGTTCTCGTTTTAGGTATGCAACATTTGCTTAGTTTACAAAAGTTCTAAAGCTACGGTAAACAATTTATTTCATGGATATATGAAGCCGCCATAAATTTTTAAAAATTCAGTTTGAAATCTACGATTTGGGTGCCAATCAGACATAAGCAATTTGATTTGTTTTATTTAATATATGCCTAATTTATAATTCTGCTCTATAATGGATCAGTTATGTTATACCTAACAGTTATTTTTAGAGAAATATACTTTCTATATAATCTACTCGATGTCTAAAATCATAGTGCAATAAAGTGTAAAGCCTAAGATCCAATTTTAATTTTATATAACTTAACCCGAATCAATTGATATAATTAGGTTGGTTAATATTTTTTAAGACTATGCAACACTAATACCTTAAACTATTTTAAATAGAGTTTGTCTTTGGCCTAACTTTCTACATAAGTTTGTCACTATTAATTATGAAAATGAAATGACTCCCAACACTAATGTTTGATGATTCTAAAATATAATTGCATGGGTTCAGTCGCAGAAAATTAATGTTATTTATATTCCTCGTGCTTTCAGTAAAAGGAAAGGTGATTAAAGGTTCCTGGTCATATGAAATGTTTCATAAAACTCTTTCTAATCTATTTGTGTTCGGTAAAAATTGCTGAGAATAGTATTATTTAAGCAATTTTTATTTGAAAATTATAGTTTCATAAAACTTTTTCTAATCTATTTATGTTCGGTAAAAATTGCTGGGAATAGTATTATTTAGACAATTTTTATTTGAAAATTACAAGAGCTCTGAAAAAATAAAGGGTTACCAAACGGTGGCCCAGTTAAGCCTGAATCTAATGGCTCTGCCGAAGATCGATAAAGGATTCGACACGGCGGCATCCGTAAGGATATCCAGAACATAGCACACTACACAAACACAATCTAGAAAGCGCTAAGGACTACTTGCCTCATCCCCCATGTTAGTTAGCCGTCAGAAGAGATAATCCGGGGAAAATAGGTGTTAAATGCAGAACCTCATAAGTGGTAACTACCTCTGGACGATTCGCAACGAACGCACTGAAGGACGGGCGCGGACCCACTAAAAGACGTCGGACGCGCTTCTGGCGCGGCGCCTATTGAGCCCTGACGTCACACTGCGGATCCCGCGTGTCTGGCGTCGACGGCGGCGTCGAAGGAAAAAGCGACGCGCGGACTAGAACCTGCCTTAAACACGTCACGGCACCGATACTTTAAAATCTCTAGCCAAAAAAAATTAACTCTACACTAACTACACTATGGTTATACAAAATAGTCGCATTACATACTGTTATGCTGTCTTAAGACCATTTTGTTGTTAGAAAAAAACCCAAAAACACATAATATAGGGTTGATCTCTCTAATAAACTTTATTTCTTCTACAAGATAGCAGCAATTAAGTTGACAATGGAAAATTTACCTGGAGACGGAAATTGAGAAATTTTTAATGACCATTAACTAGTACCTAATTGAGCATGCATATGCATAGGCAAAGAATGAGAATTAAAGAAAAAAAGGAAAGACAACAAAGTCTCGGTCTCAACAAATATAATTAAGTGGTTACACGTGTTTCACCCTTTCGGGCATCATCAGACCTAAAACAAAAGACCTAACTAACAGATACACGAATAATTAAAGACCACTAATTACCCAGAATTTAAAACAAAAAGAAACAGTTACAACATATTAAAATTTAAAAATGTAAATAACAAAAACAAAAAATCAAATGTCAGGGAGCAGTCGGGTCAATTGGATCAATAAGTCCAGTGAAACGAATGCGACGGGATCTAACTATGTTCAAATGCCTGAAAATATGAAAGAAGATGAGAGCGTAGCCAATCTGTTCTGTGCATTAAAAATTAGCGAAAGGTGACCGTCCCGATATCAACATCGGGTTATAAACAAAACAAATCATAACCAATTCATTTACTAATATTGTTAAAAATCAAATTAGGTTCAAAATTAAACACGTCGTTGACACAAGTAAGTATGGGACTTTTTTTGGCCTTAGTAATCTCCATTTTCTCCAACAGATCCAACTTCACACCCTTAGAACATTCGTGCAAAACCTTGATATTTGTAGGGGAAGAGAACTGGTGTCCAGAAGTTAACAAGTGATTAGCGAATGCAGACTTAGTCTCGGTGAAATCCGAATATTTATACTTATTGACAAGGCTGAGATGTTCCTGTACTCTAGTGGATATCCTTCTACCTGATTGGCCGACATAAACCGCTGAGCAATCATCACAATTTAAGGCATAAACACCAGACTTTGCAAAACGGTCCGTTCTGTCCTTGATCTTAACCAAGTGTTGTTTTAAAGTATTAACTGTCTTAAATGCAATTGAAATATTTAGGTTTTTAAAAAACTTAGCTAGTTGTAAGGATATGCTACCAAAAAATGTAAGACATTTAAACTTGTTTTTAACATCTGTGGGTTTTGCATGTATAATATGGTAAGAGAACTTGTATTTGTTAACGAGTTTGTAATAAAGTTTATTTATAGACTTAATTGGAAAACCATTATTAAGTGCCATTTGTTTAATTATGTTTAGTTCTTTAGTAAACGCCTCTTTAGATAACGGCAAATTAAATAGTCTATAAAAGAAAGAATTGAAAGCAGCAAATTTATGTGAAAACGGTGAATTGGATGTGAACTGAATGATGTTATCGGTAGATGTTGGTTTTCTGAATACTTCAAAATTGATGTTGTTGTTATTTCTTATAAGTAAAAGATCTAAGAACGGTAGTTTCCCCTGTGTTTCCCTTTCTAGTGTGAACTCAATCTTATCATGTAAGGTATTTGCAAATTTTAAAAAATTATTTAATTCAACCTCGCTGCCGTCCCACACTAAACAAATGTCATCTACATACCTTTTATATGCTTTAAGATAGCCTGCAAAGGGACTATTCATAATTTTACTTTACAAGTTATTCATAAACACCTCGCTCAAGAAAGGGGAGAGACATGAACCCATGGCCAAACCTGTAATCTGTCTAAAAAATTTATCATTAAATTGAAAAAAATTTTGGTCAAGTACTGTAGAGAGGAGCAAAATCAGATTATCGATCACCATTTTAGGAAGATTTTTGCTCTCCAACAAACCTCTTACTAGGTCGATACATTCAACCGGTGGAATGCTGGGAAACAAATTTTTGACATCTAGAGATATTAAAATGGCACCGTCCGGCACATAAATATTCTTCAGATAGGCCGCGAAATCTACAGAATTCCGAACAGAATATGTACTTAAAAAACCCGATACTTCCCTCAAAATTTTATTGAGCCAAGATGAGAGGTTATAACAAGGTGAGTTCACAAAAGAAACGACGGGTCTAATTGGAATACCTTCTTTGTGTACTTTTGGTAAACCATAGAGCAAGGGTGTCTTAGGATTCATTGGATACAGTTTATTTTTAGTTGTTTTAAAATATTCTAAGGTTATTAAAGTTTTATCCAATACTCCCTTCACTTTTTTGAAAAACCCGTTAGTAGGATCACGATTGATGACCTGAAAATCTTCGGAGCCCAGGAAACTCTCAACCTTTTCAATATAATCCGTTCTTTTCATAATTACCAAACAAGAACCTTTATCTGCTTTAGTGATGACAAGGTCATTGCTTACAATCTTATTCATTAAGGTCCTAAGGTGAATGGAGTTGTAGTTGTTAGAAAGTCTGTTATTTGGTATACCATGATTAAGAAAATTAATTATTCTAGCTCTCAAAATATTTTTGTTAGGAATATCAGTTGTATGAATAATGTGTTCCGCCTCTATTGCAAGTGATTCTTTTATATTAAAATTGACAGAATGAGAAAAGTTAAATTTGAGGTTAGCATTTAATAATCGTTCTTCCCCAGAGGAGAACGTTACGTCCGATAAGTTTAAAAGGCGTTTGTGAAAATTAAAATCAGAATACTCCACCATCCGATGGTAATCAGAAGTGTGATTAGATATTTGTGCATGTTTTAAACTGTTAAGTTTCCTATTTAATCTTTTAAAGGATTCATCACCAAATGACCCGACCTCGTCCCTGAATTTAGAGTCAAGAAATACAAATTCTACAAACGATAGTAAATAAGTTAAAGTAAAATATAAATACTTAAGTCTAGAGTTTATGGAGTTTAGATTCCTGTAATGTTGTTTTATTTCCTCCTGAAATGAGAATGTACTAACCACTAAATAAAACATGCAATTAATGTATGAGCAGCGTCGGAGATTTTTGTTTGCCCCAAAATACGCACTTATTAATCTTTTATTTTAGAGCACAACAGCGTTGCCATTATGGAAACTGAAGATGTTGCA
The DNA here is from genome assembly GCA_935413205.1 of Polydrusus cervinus. Taxonomy (NCBI): domain Eukaryota; kingdom Metazoa; phylum Arthropoda; class Insecta; order Coleoptera; family Curculionidae; genus Polydrusus; species Polydrusus cervinus. Next base: position 65,120,466 of record OW284510.1, on the reverse strand, counting down.
AGATTTACGAAAAACAGTCCCAATATACAAAAATGTACAACTAAAATCAAACAGTTCTGACACTATCAAAGTAGACAAAAGTTCAAATCACTTTAGAATAGTAAATATACACCTGTGATTTTCTATCGACACTTTATTTAAATAAACGGTTTGAATGTGGTAATATATTTAAATAGGCGCTCTGTTAGGTAGCGGTTTAATTTGTAGCAAGGTAATTGACAGCTTGACACGTACTTTGGGAAATACCAACAAACGTGTTTTACGGTTTTATTGAAGAAAAATATAAATAAGAAAAACAACTGTTTGTGCAAGGACCCCATATGAAGTTACTAATTAAACAATCAATTTTCAATTGCTTAAATAAAGTGTTGTTTTTCTTGTGAATGCAGGGAAGTTACAAAGTTTAAATCGCAGATTCGATTAGTTGTAATGATTTGTTTATTTTTATTATAATTGTACATTTTGTTTGTGCTTAAATGTGTCAGGTAGTTTATTTTTAACTTCCGAACCTACAAACCTACAAACATGACATAATGATTGCGACGCAACGTCGTAAAATCAATGACCTACCCCTATTTTACTTTTACATTTTCAAATAAAGACACAAATGGTGAATGTTCTTACTTATTAAAGCGACATTATTAAATATTTTTTAATCGAAGGCTGTTATATGAGGATTTAAGAGTTCAAATATAATGCGTCAATTCCATAATACCCTATATAATTGGACTACACAAGTTTTTTATAGAGTTTTCTACAGCACAAGCTGATAATAAGATCTGTTGTGTGAGAATGGTATTATGACAGCTTTGTCAGGTATTGAATTGGCAGCTCTGTCAGGTATTGAATTGGCAGCTTCGATTAGCCAAATTAAATAGTTTTCCGGGCAGTCGATCGTATTTCCTTTATTTGTAGCTATTTTAGGAACAATGTTTGCCCTTCAAGTTTTTTTTATAAGACTATAAGCTACATATTTTTATTATGTTTAATGTTCCTTACTAATATTAAAACCTAAATTTACCTTTTCATTGTATTTATAACTTTTACCTACTGTAAAGAACTTAAATTTGTATATAAATTACATAGTTACAAACGAAGACTATACAAAAAAAGAATTAAAAAATCTAATGAGGGTTAAAAGACGAACCATTTGTTTAGCCCATCTGTTGTGCAACAACCAATCATTTATACAGGGTGATTCCTAAGTATATACTTCTTTTTTAGCTGTGTATAGAAACCATTAAAATAAACAAAATTTTTAAATATCTTTTTTCAAAAACCTAAAAATAGGTGAGATACAGAAGTAAAAAATCTAAGTGCGGACCTGGTCATCAAATCGTAACCTGCTATACTTTATGTTGTTTGTCTTATTGGTCATGTTATTTGGCAATCCACTGCGGTGTGTTTTTCTGAAACAACTTTGAAAACATTGTTTAAGTTAGGCAGGACCGTATTTGATCCATAGTGTAATAAATGAATGAAGTACCTTATTTTCCAGTTTAAAAAAGAAAGGTAAGTAGTTGAAAATGTTACATCTTCAATATTTTTATATTCGGAAAAGTATGATAGTTGTAAAATTTAAATTGGACTGCTATTAATGGCTTAGAAAAACGAATATATCCGAAGAAGTAAAAGCATGAATTGAAAATTACTTATCTGGTCTGAACAAAATTTGGTATACGCATGAAAAATGAGTTATAAAATCCGGAAAAACATTTTAGAAATAAAAATTAACGTGGCTTGATCCGCCTTGACATTTTGAATCCTTACAATAATTCGAAAACCCATGTAAAATAAGTAAAATTTTCAGTGCCGTAATTAAAGTTTGACAGACAAGGCGCCGCGGCCCTAACGTCAATAGACAAGACGTCGCAAGCGCAAATACTTTCGGCGTTAGGGCACAAACGTTAAAAAATAATGCGCCGTAGGCGCAAATACTTTCGGTGCCGCGGAACAAACGTTAAAAAGAAATACGCCGTAGGGGCAAATACTTTCGGCGCTGCGGCCCAACGTTTGACAGGCAATGCGCCGCGGCCCAAACGATAACAGATACGGGTTTTCTCCATAAATTATGTTTGGAAAAGTGTCATTCACAAAGATGAAGAAAATATAATTTTACCCTTCCATTCCGTTTCCTATAATATGATGTTATTAGATTTCGAGTCAAATGTTTCGACCCTAGATAAATATCTTTAATTTCTATATTCGGAAAAAGTAAAATATAATTCAAAAATTAAACTGTAATGTAGGTACGCGTAAAATTAATTTATTTTAAAAACTATTTATTTGAACTACCCAGAATATTGTGAACGCATGTCAAATAAATTTACCTCGAAAACTAGTTAACCCATCTGAACAAAATTTGGTATTCGTATGTAAAAGACATTTTTAATTTTAGGAAAAATATTTAAACCAGTAACTGCAATTTTGTCCTCCTTAAGGCGGAACTTTGTGCAGCAAGAAATTTATTTGCAAGAGAGTCTCACCCGAAGTGGGCATACTAGCGAGCTTATGACGTGGTAAAAAATATTCCGTAAACATCGATACACACTGAAAGCACGATGCAAGGCGGTAGGTTCTTTATTATGCTAATGAGTTTCGGTTGATTTTATTTCGGAGACGAGAAATTTGTTTTGTGGAAAATAAGAACTTGTTATTGTATTCTTAGTTAAAATAATGTACCTAATCGTTATACGGATATATCTTTTAAATTTTGTCTTATTTTATTATTAAAGCTATAGAATATTTACAAAAAATAAAATAAGGTAGAGCAGAAAGTTTGAAGTGTTAATTAATAATAGGTATAAAAGCACCTGCAAACAGGGTGTTCGTGTTCCACCGGGAACCGCTTCGAACTATATATGGAAAACTATACATAGGAAAATTTTCAAAATTTGCCATCATGGTAATGCTGATGGGGACGGCCGGACTAAGAAAATTTCATAATGGTGGTACTTCCGGTTACACCGGAAGTTAGTGTCAGCTAGGGTAGCCAGATTTTAAAAATTAAAAAGCGGGAAGTGGATAGTGCCTGGAGAACAAGTTTTTTTTGAGGTGCTTAAAATAATTATATTGATGATTTCTAAAAAAAAAAAAGTCGATACCCCGTTGACCTTACGCTGTGGCGTGCCTTTTATATTTCTTCCTCCTATCATCAAACGTGCTTTCTAAACGCCTACAAAATTTAGTATGTATGGTTTTGAAGCATGCGGAATTGAATTATAATGTCGGCGCAGTTGCCAGATTTCTCAGCTTTGCGATACACGTAGTAATTTTAATATTTTAAATGGAATGCCCTATTTATTTTTATTGCAGTGCATTGGGCGTGTCCAATTTAATAAGATGCCAAATTAACAAAATTCTATCTTTACTAATTGCTGAGCTATGGCAATACTGTAATTCCATTAAAAAGTACCATGAGAATTTATATTTTTAAAGTTTAAGTTAAATAGGCCATTTTGAAAAGACAAGAACTTTTCTTGAATCTTGTCAATAACTTAGTAACTATGGAGGTAGACAAGCGTCCCGGTACTCTTTTAGGGAACTTGTGTTGTCATAGCTCAGAAACTAGTGAAGATAGAATTTTGTAAATTTGAGATCTTACTAAATTTGACACTACCAATTCACTGCAATAAAAATAAATAGGGCATTCTATTTAAAATAACAAAATTACTACGTGTAGCGCAAAGCTGAGAAATCTGGCAACTGCGCCGACATCATAATCCAATTCCGCATGCTCTAAAACCCCCACATACCAAATTTTGTGGGCGCAACTTCAGCAGGTTTAATAATATCGAATTTATTCCAGTGAAAGTCCCTACCCTGTATGCCTATACCTATAAATATCTAAGCGTTTTTGACATATTTGAATTTTTCTGTCAAGAATGACGTTTGCAAGCCTTAAAATAATTATCAATTTTTTCTATAAAGAAGCCTTATATTTATTTAATTTAAGTGGGATTCCTTGTTATAAAGGACCTGCTTTATTAGATTTTTTATAATATTTTGATAACTATTAATTCAGGGTGTTTAAACAATAAGATTGAGAAAACCGCAAAAAGTCTAAATTTTCAAAGGGAAACACCCAAATTTTATAATTACTTTTAGTTTAGCATTAAAAAAGGGTAAGTTTGTATATCCCAAAAATGTTGAACATTATTAATAAGCACATTGTGATGGCTTCTGTTTTGCGGATATCGATTGGCAAATGTGTTCCATGTTCTTGATATAACTTTAACACATTCTCCATAAATAATAAATAAATGTAAATAATCTTCGTTTGTATGTACAATTTAAGCGCACAGGCATGATAATTAATGATGTTTAAATGGTAAGTGACAGCTTCATAAATTTTTCTCGCATTTGATTGTTTTTCAACGCCGTTATAGCCAACTAAAAGTAACTAAACTTAAAATCTGCAGCAAAATCGCCATATAAAAATATTAAGTTGGCAATGTTTCTAAAACTAAAATTTTTTGGAATATACACACTTACCCTTATTTTTAATGCTAAATAAGAAATAATTATAAAATTTGTGTATTTCCATTTGAAAATCTAGTGTTTTTGCAGTTTTTCAATTTAATTTTTAATCGTATTGTTTAAACACCCTGTATTAATAGTTATCAAAATATTATAAAAAATCTATTAAAAATATCTAAAACGCTTGGACGTAGGTATAGGACATGGTATACAAGATATGCCTAAATTCTTGCGTAGAATGCAAAAATGTAGTAATATATAGAGTATTCTATCTAAAATAAGCAAGTTGACACTTACTTCCGGTATAACGGGAAGTGCCACCATTATAAATATATTTTAGCCCGATCGCCCCCATCAGCACTAGCATATACTGTCTAATTTTCAAAATTGGGAGGCACAGGCCTACCCTGAAACTAAAGGTTTTCAGCATTGGTTATCAAATACTTCGTAAGGTCAATAGTTTTTCAATCAAAATTTTCTTATATTACAAATTTTTCACCATGTTTATTTATAAAACAAAAGATAAGTCCCGCTGGTTCCAGGATTTGTTGACTGTGGTTACTAACTCGCGCAGCATTTTGTCCGTCGCGTTCCGTGCCATTATAATTATTTTTTTTAAAAAGTGGTATGTTTTTGACGATTAGTTGCGCTGCAGCTTCAAAAGAAAAAAAAGTAAGTACCTAGATTTTTTTTTAGTAACACAGAAACAACAGGAGGTAGTACCGTATCGTCGCGCTAATCCGATACAAAATCACGGTATTAATGTTTCTTATAAACATAAAATGATAGGGGGGTAGCCAAAAAAACGTGTAAGTTCTCAAAAGTTAATTCTATAAAATAAAATACTTCGCAGCCTTTTCTACACTTTCTCCACCGTTCAAAAGTGATTCCTACAGAAAAAAATGTCGCAGTCGTTTCATAAACTCCCCCTAACAAAAGTTAGTAAAAAGTATATTTACCCCCCCCCCCCTTCCCGCTTGGTCAAGAGACAGGGGCAACTGCCCTCTTTATGGACGCCCATGCCTAACAAAAAATTGTATTTTATTACTCTGCGTGGCATACTGTCCAATTTTTATTTATTACCTACCTAGCTTCTTAGAAGCATTGTCACTATACATACAGTAGTCTCGCTGCACCAAATTGTAGCTGCGAGCCAATAACATGAACAGATAAATGTCATGTGACCAACGCCAAATTCGTGCCTGACAACTACTTTTAAATCGTTAAACCATGGATAAAATAATAAACACATTTCACCTTTAAAATGAATTTATATTTTAACAGGTTTAGACAGAAGCTCACTTTATAAACAATATATAGAGCCTGAATAATAAGCATAAAATATAAAAACAATCGAATAGAAATAGATTCATTATGCAACAGTTGGTTTCTTTACTCACTAAGAACCTTCATAAATGGCTTTGTTTTATTGCACCTATCACCCTTTACCAAGACAAATTAAACTTTAATTTTAGATCTAAGAGTTAATATACCAGGGTTACCATACATCCTGGGATTTGTCGTAAGTTCCCGGTGACCCAGTTTGGGCCTCTAATACCGATAAGCTATTTACCTTAGTATATTTTGTTCACTATCAAAAAAATAACCCATTTCGATAAAAAACGAAACAAAAAATTCAATATAGCCCATTTTTGACTGCAACATATCGACTGGATTTCGTTCAATTCTTATCCTTACCTAACATGAATAAGAAATTTTGAAAGCCCAAACACCAGTTTTGACAAAATGGTGAACGCGCCTTGAACATTTTGCCCTGCGGCGCATTATAAACCATCCCGGTCTAAGCCAAAAAATGTATGGTAACCCGGATTTAATAGCACAACTACTAGTTACGTCTTTTTAATATTAACTCTTAGATATTCTGTTATTGGCACAGACAATCCAAAAAGGATAACATAAAATTTAGCCCAAAATTACCCCCGAAATTACTTCTTGTTCGACCACCTATAATTTTTTTCAGTGTATCATTATTCTCTCTGGATGTAAATTGTTTCACGTCAGCCGAGAATAAATTCAGCTGTATATAGGCAACTTCTATAACATGACAACAAAATTTACCTAAAACATAAGTTGCGCGCTGCAAGATAACGGAGTTATTACGACATTGTTTTGTCTCAATTTTTGAAGTCTTAAAGATAAGACATGGAAGTTCTAAGGTACATGGCTATTTTTTTGAAAAAAAAATTCTTAGCTACGATATTAACCTTGGAAAAGTGCCTAAAAATACGCACCTTTAGTGGGCATTTTCTTATACATATTCTTATTTTTTTCAAAAAAGGGCTTTGTACCTTAGAAATACAAACATTCCTTTATTAAATTTTAAATTGTCCCGACAAATATTTCAAATAGCCTTTGCAGAATCCTGCAGTAGCGAAACGGTGTTTTTCATCCTCTAAATTTGCGCGTGGTAGAGCCTTAAGAAATCGATTTAATTGTAACTCTAAAACTACCTAACCGATCTACCATAAATTTGGCATATGCATGTAAAATGAATTTACCTCGTAAACTACTTATGCAATCTGAACAAAATTTAGTATAAGTATGTAAACTGAGTTTATAATTGTAGGCATAATAATAATAATAATATTACTGCTTACGCGGTTACTGCCATTTCTATAAAGAGATGGCAGTAACCGCGGGTTTGTCTGCATGTGAGATAATAATATAGGCAGGCATTATTTAATTACAATCAAAGTTACCTGATTATTGTGTGAAATAAAAGGGATAAAAATGGAATACACGATTGTCATTTTGACATTTTTTATGTATAATAATCGCGTTTATAAAAAAATATTTTATTGTTGGGTGTAGTTTTCTAATTATAATTAAAATACATAAATAATATGAATTGAAATATTTGTAAATATTTTTTGACAGGTTTTATATCGTCAAATTAAGCGATATGTTTTCACATCACAGTCCGCAGGAGTGTGATACAAAAGTATATATAAAACAGAATATTTATAAATAAAAATGAAAAAAAAAAATTTAAAAATTCTTTTCGGTAATAACTTTTACCTTAAGAAGCAACGCCGGTTGCTGATCGGCGATATGCAGCTTTTTAATGCCTTCTATACAGGGTGATTCAATAAGAAAGGTAGCCGGGTACATCTCGGAAACTACTGGACATAGAAACTCAGGAAAAAAAATGATAACTAAAGTAGCCATGAGAAAATCCTGGAAATAATTTTAAAGTTCCGTATTTTGCCGCAAGAGGGCGTAATTGAAAAGTAAATTTTAAAAGTCTCCGAAAATCCACATTAAGGTATATCTTTGGTAACACCGTTAAAAAGCTTGGACAATTATGCATCATTTTGGTCTTATGCTCATTGGCGTAGCGACTTTAATAAGAGGGGGAGCTGTTGAAAGTGTAATCATTTAAATCGCTGTAACTTATAAACAACTTATCCGATTTTAGCAAACTAAAGACTGTTTGGAAGAGAAATGTATGCACTTTCACCAATCGTATTTAGTTGTCCATAATAGTTCTCAAAAAAAATGCTAGAGGGCGCAATTTGTAATAATAACACATTTTTTGATTTTACTCCGAAAAAATAAATCATACGGTATAATTATGATACCATAATCGAAAAGTAGATGAAATTTGCTAGGAAAAATATTTAAACCGCAGCTCGATATCTCCGTTCATTTCAGCGTTATCGCCAATAGAATTTTTAAAACTTTAAATGAAGAAGCGGTTATATATTTTTTTAGAAAAAAAGTGGGACGCCACTGATATTTATGTGGATATTATTTCGGATTAGCCTGGTCAATTCTGCATAAAAATGGTCTCTTGTGTTTTTCTCCTCAGGCACACCGTTCTTAATTAAAAGAATTAAATTAAATTAGCTCGACTATTTATTATTATTATTATTATTAACATTGATAATGAAAAATGTTGTTTTATAAAAATTGTTGGAAATGACCACCTTCACTTAATAGGAAAGCTTCCGCCCGTCTAAAAATACTAATAAATACTTTATATGTAGAAAAATATCTAACACTTTTTTGTAACTTCATTATCAAAATAATTCCTTGACAATTTTCTGTAAAATGTATGTAAAAACAGTTCAGAAAAAAACGTCTCTTGTGATATTGATTATTTTATTTAATAGTCGTAGAAATGACTTACCATTTTAGTTTTCTATTTATTAACCCAAAATGCTATAATCATGTTTAACTGATAAACCTAAAATCGATTCTGTCGAACGGTTAAGGATCCCCCGGACCAACGCGGTGTGGCTCTAACGGTGCCGGTGGACTCCGAGCGGTACACTACGTTCCATTTTTAGCTATTCACACCAGCCGGCGCGGTGCGATTTCTATTGTTCTGTTAATACACCCTGCGGAAATATGTCAAAACAACAGTCAAAGTCAGCACAAGAATCGAACTGGTAACACAAAACACGTGGCTGATGTGCCGGTGCCAAAATAAAAAGCTGTCACAGCGGGAAACGCAAGTTCGACCACCGCAGCGTGTGGGTGATGCCATTTACCGCTGTGTTCGATGTCACTGCGGCGAAACAGTCACCGCCACCAACGACGAGAAAAGAAAGATAGACCCCGCATCTCATTCATAAAATTACTTTTGCGCCGAGCCTACAACTCACTGTTTATAAGAGGGCGATGTCATGTGTAGACTACTATGAACACCAGGCACTGAATCGGTTATTTTGCCCACCTGAAACTGTCTCATCATATTGTTTTTTATAATTAACCCACAAAACTTTCAAACACTAAACTCTCGCCAGTTTTGGGACAATTAAGTTGCCCAAGAATGTTGTGTGCTCTTTTATAATAGGGGTAATAGGGCAGATATTTAATAAAGCTGGAAATAAATAATTTATTGTTCCTTATGTCAAAATTGTCATTTTTCATTTCGGTATTTTCACTTGCTACCATTAGGAGGCAAACGTTGCCAAGTTTTGCACGATCGATCCGAAAAATAAATTTACTATGACTGTATGTTAAAGGCATGGTTAATAAAAATCATGATTTAACACGTTCGTTACCGACTACCACTATAGTGGCGATCGGTGTCTAATGTGTGAAACAGACTACCACTTTAGTGGCAAAATTTATCATGTATTTAAAGCGAGTCTAAACCTGAGTCGGTTCGTTTCTATTGCATCGTTTGTATACAGCGGGTGTTAGGGAACATTATAAGTCACCTATATGCCATTATAGTGGTAGTTGGCTTCTTCTGAATGTTTGTTTTCAGTTCATAAAAACCATTTGTCTAAAAGTTACAGCTTTGGTTCAAAACGTACAACGCAGTAAAAGCTTACGGTAACGAACGTGTTAAAAAAAAAATCATGATTTTTTTAAAAAATCATTGATTTTTTTTTTAATTTACCAGCTTTTACTAATATTATTAGTTGTAACTGCTTATATTTTGTTTTGTTAAGTAAACAAATATTTTTAGGCAGGAATAGTACAGCTACGAAGCAAACCTGGAGAGCTTTTAACTTTTAACATGCAAATTTCGTTCGCGTAGTTTTTGCAAGTTTGCACCTTTGTCGAAACTTGTAATAACTGGCAGAAAACGCCCGGCTATATAAACGATACGCACTTATTTCAGTTTTATCGGTAATATTTTTGCTTTGGGGGTTAATCTATCAAAACATTTGGAATCATAACAAACCGGGGCAGAAAGGAATTTAGCGTTTGTTAGTATTTTATAAAAAAGAAAGTGGTGGGCAAACTAGTTGTAGAGCAGTATGTAAAAAGTGTGGTAAAGAATTGCAAGGTCTAGCGGACAGACTAAAAAGTCATTGGGGAAACCTGCAAAAGTGAAACTAGTGATATTAGCGGTCGTCTTAAAACTCTTCATGGCCATTGTCAGTCATAGCCTGGAACTAGCCAGAGTGACATTATCCAGTTGGCAAATAAATAGAGAACCGATAACTGTGAAAAGAGAAGTGTAGGTGGACGTGAAAATAATGGAAGTAGCGGTCATTTGGATTTGGATTGGAAAGCAGCAAACTAGTATTTCTATTTAAGCAATATAACACTTTGTTTTCTTTTAATATTTTTTTTGCTTAAATTAAGAATTTTTTTGCATTAAAAAGGTTTTTTTGGTTTTAACTTTTTTAAAGTTTTATTTTTGTAATAACCAGCTTTTCAATTATGATAATAAAATCATAAATAACACCGCATAAAAATGCGTCTGGGTTTTATATTTTATATAAACAAATACATTTTAAGTGTTAAAATTTTTTTTTTAAATTAATCATGATTTTTTTTGAAAAAATCATACTGATTAAGATCATGATTTTAATCGTGATTTTAATGAATTGATTTTAATTATTTCAACCCTGGTTAAAAGCAATTATAAAATGTCATCGTAATGCTGATTCACTTTGTTTTAAAATATATATTTACTTCTCAAATTCATGAAGAATAGATGACTATGTGGTATACTCAAATCGTTTTGACAAGATAATTATTATATAATTAATTTCTACAAGTGTTTAGCTCAAAAGTTAGAATAAGTTATGTCAAACTGACAATCACGTTCCAGGTTTAATTCTGCTGCGGTTTTCATTTAAATCTTGATACGGATACAATTACAAAATATGCCAACTCGACCTTGAATAATTGAACTCAATACTCAATTGGTGAAATTTTTAATTCGCTACGTGGATTCAGGGCGATTTATGTAAATAGGTACTTTCTGAAAATGTGGTAAATTATTAGGAATACGAGAATACCACTTCTGGTGGCAGTCACAGAAGCTCTCTTAGCTGTCATTATATAAGAAATGTTCTCGAAATGTTTATCGTTATTAGTATTTTGACTAGTTTGAGGTTAGAATATGTTTTAGGCAATCCAACAATGTGTTTAATTAGGTATATTCTTTTTTCACCGGCGAGTCCACCGGTGGCACCGATTGAGCCGAATTGCGTTCTCAAATTGGCTATTGTATCACCGGTTGGACATAAATCATGTTCTTTTATTCATGGTGGATTTCTGGCGATTTCTATCAACGTCAACGAGAGAGAGAGATCGTTAAATTTTTCACCAACCTGTTGTCATTCCACTAGCTGTCAATCATAAGTTCATCAGTTCCACCACTGGTTGAATTCACCGGCGAAAAAAGAATATACCTATTTGAGCCCAAATAAAACCCACAATAAGAGAATCTTTTAATCATTTTGTAACAGCGTCGTCGCAGCACCGCGTTTGTCTGGAGATTCCTTAAACCTGACGTGGGCATTTTGTATAGGTAATTTAAAAATTAAGACTTTGCTGCACGAAAACCAATAATTCAGGTGAAAAGTTATAATAAAATAAATCTCCCTAGTTATTTATAATAAAATTCTGTACACATTTTGGCCGGACAAGTTAATCAACCATGAAGATACTTATTCACCTGAATAATGTTAGTTTAATTAACTTAATTACCACCACAATATAAATAGGAAGTATAACCTTGGAATCAGGAAAAGGATCGCGACCCATCTGCAGCGGGTGATATAACAAAATGTTATTGAAAATTAACACACGTGTTACTTTCGCATTACAGATAACAAAATACAATTTACTGGACTCCCTATATTATTATTATAAACAATTGTATTTGATTTTTATAATTCGATATCATTTTGTACCGGGTGAGTCAACGATTGCGCGGAGTAATTTTATGCCTTGAAGATAAAATTTGTCGACAATAAGCTTTTGTGTTAAGGTATGGTTGGATATCATGCACATTTTAAAAATATTTTAAATTATACAGGGAACGCCCAAAAAGTAGGGTGTCAAAAAGGTACATTTTTTTAAATGGGACACCCTATATTTGATACGTTTATGAATTACATGTTATTTCATACATTTTTGTTAATGGTTTAATATATGAAAAAGTTATAGTTTTTAAGATAATTCGATAAAAATTATGCATTTGCAAGCATCCCGTTATTGTGAAAATGCTCCCTAAGTCTTGACTCCAAGCGATTCATAATGTTTATCCTTACTGAATAAAGTCAAAAAAACATATTCACTATGAAATATTTGACATCTCATTTACAGGGTGTTTTCTTTCTGGGACCAAAGTCAGAAAACTTCTAATTGAAAAATAACACTTATATTAATTGGGACACCCTATATAGTTTTCTGTCATCTTATAGCCCGTCATAAGCCCTTAAACTTTCGGGAAGAATGTCCTTTCCTTATCTCTAAAAGTTTTTGAAATATTTTGATATTTCGAGATTTATTGTCATCATTATAGCGTTTCTTGTCAATGGATCACAGTAGCCATGGAAAATAAATAAGAATAATGGCAGTAAATGACATTATAAATCAGATCAGTGTCAAATTAAGATTCTTACTGTAAAGTTTATAAGTTGACGCTGAATCATTTTATAGGTGAAAAAATTAATTAAAAAAAAATAATTTTTCGATATGATTTATGTTTTGGGAGAGGCAGGTAAAAATTGTCTTTTTAACTTTAAGAAATAGTCCATACTTAAAGTCGAGTGGGAATTAAGAAGGTAAAAATAAGAACACAAAGTCTTCCTCCACTGATATATTATAGAAATATTTTAATCAACTTCTCTACATGTTAAAAAGTCCTGATGTCTTTTTCTTTTTCAGGTTTACATCCAGTAAATTTTAATTTCTAATTAATTTTTTAATAGTCTTCTTCCTCACACTTACATTCACTTCTTCTCCATATTTTTTCTCTAATGACTAGCTAATAGTTTTTTTGCTTAATGATCATTCCCTTTCACTTCAATCTTATCTTTCGACAGTTCTTTCTCACAAAGATGTTAAATCTTTCATTCTACCTTTAAAGTTTTCACAGCGCCTTAAGCCTCAAACCCATATACTTTTCTTATTCACAATGCAATGTGTGTATCGGTTTCCTCATCGTTCCACTCATTTTATACCGAACCTATAATTGTGTTGCTCAGTTAGGGTGATATCTACTGGTCTTTTCTTCTTTTAATTTTTCTCCTGAAGATGAATGCTTCTGCATTCGAAACATGTAGAGAAGTTGATTAAAATATTTCTATAATATATCAGTGGAGGAAGACTTTGTGTTCTTATTTTTACCTTCTAATTGTCTTTTTGCTGAATGATTATACAGTACGAAATATCCCGAGCGGCGAACACCCAGTCCTCGAGGTTTTCTAAATTTAATGGAGAGGTTTGATTCAACAGGCAGTGTGGAACATAAGACATAGGGCTGATTTCACGGTATTAGTGGGTGATATGAATATAAATATAGTTAATAATGACTAGGCCATTACAAATAATTATCTGTCAGTTCTTATGTCTCTGGGGTTTAAATCTTATACCGGGTCGTCAACGTGGCGGGGATGGAAGATTAAATCATTATCGAGGAGCTTATCAAAAATACTAAACCAGCATAAGGTATCGACTTAAAAGCGGCATATTTTAAAAATATTTTACATTATACAGGGTGGCTCAAAAAAGTGTGGCGGACTAAACTTTCATTTTTTTAAATGGAACACCCTATATATTATATTATTTTCTAATTCCCTATACAATTCCACGTATATTTTGTATAAAATGTCATATGTCTAAATTCAATTGTTTTTGAGTAATTGACGTTTAAAATATGGCATTTTTTGACTTTGACATTTTATACAAAATATATGTGGAATTGTATAGGGAATTAGAAAATTATATAATATATAGGGTGTTCCATTTAAAAAAAATGCAAGTTAGTCCGCCACACTTTTTTGAGCCACCCTGTATAATGTAAAATATGTCGCTTTTAAGTCGATACCTTATGCTGGTTTAGTATTTTTGATAAGCTCCTCGATAATGATTTATTCTTCCATCCCCGCCACGTTGGCGGACCCGGTATAAATACATATACCAGAGTCACGCCAGATACAAGATCGTGTTCGGATCATGTTTTTGTCAATCAAAACCTAAACAGTGCTAACTTGAACCTTTATTCAGCAGTAATTAATAATAACACGACAGACCATTATCCTGTTTATTTACAAGTTTATAATAAAAATACCTCGAAAAATACAAAGCAAATTCCTACTATGGAAAAAACCTTAACCAATTTTGATACTATAAAATTTAAAGATCTAATTGGCCGGGAGACATGGCTACCTGTTATTGATAAAAACGATGCTGAAGTGTCTTGGAATTTGTTTTTCAAAACCTTCAGGAAAATCCACGAAAAACGCATATCAACTAGAACTATAAAGATAAAAAAACATTTAAAACTCAAGCCATGTATTACCAATGCTATAATAACATCAATAAAAAATCGTGATCAATTAAAAAAACACCTCATAAAAAAACAGAAATAAAGAAGCTCTTATTGAAAGATACAAAAGTTACAGAAATAACTTAAGAACAATTATAGTTGTATCGAAAGCCAGATATTACGTTGAAAATGTTAACAATAATAAAAACGATATGAAAAAAATATACAACATAATAAACGAAGCTACCAACACCAAAAATAACAAAAGTTTCGATATAAACATTTTGGATAATAAGAAGCCCTTTCATAATACGAAGGAAATGGCTGCCTACTGCAACAATTATTTTATTCAAGTAGGGCAAAAAATGGCTGCCAAAAATTAAATTTCTGCCTAACAATACTGATGCCCAGTGTTCAGCTAATACTAAAAACATGTTTCTGAGGTCAGTCACAGCAAATGAGCTCATAGTGCATATAGGTTCTTTAAAAAATAATACCTCTCCTTGCTATGACAATATCAGTACAAAAATAACAATAAGAAACATAAAGAAACATAAAGAAAAATAAAGAACATCATTTATGCTTAATTCAGCCATTAACTCATGATATAAACCTAGTTTTCTTACAAGGACACGTCCCAAAAGATTTTTAAAAATCAATTGTTATCCCAATATATAAATCTGGCAATAAAACCGAAATTAATAACTTTCGACTTATAAGTCTAATAAGTGTATTTGCAAAAATTATTTGAAAAATGTCTTAAGAATAGACCCTACAATTTTCTTATAGAAAACAAAATATTAAATGAAAATCAGTTTGGGTTCTAAAAGGAAATTAGTGCAAATCATGCCATATTTAAACTTGTAGAGAGTCAAATCTTGAAAGGAACGAAAAATGCATAGACGTCTTTTTGGATCTTACTAAGGCTTTCGACACAGTGTCGCATAAAAAACTGCTTAGTGTGCTGGAGCACTGTGGCATTAGAGGCACTGTGTTGAATGTCTTCCGCAGCTACTTGGAGGGTAGAATTCAACAGGTAAGAATAAAATACCACCTCAGTGAATGTCAGAAAATACAAGATTGGCTGGATATCAGTGAACTAACTATTAATATAGATAAGTCAAAATATATTGCAAACTAACTATTAATATAGATAAGTCAATATATATTGCATTTTCTTTAACTGATGCGAATAGGCCAGATTTCAGTTTTTTGCGGCTACAGAGAACAGAATTTGAAGTTGGTGAAGTGAACAGCGTTAAGTATTTGGGCGTGATGGTTGACAAAAATCTGAAGTTGTTAGTCCATGTGAATAATCTGTGTGTTAAAGCGAGAGGGCTTGTTTACAAATTTTATGAATTAAGAAAATTTATGAACCAAAAGCTCCTATTGACAATATATAAAGCACTAGTTGAATCAATCTTACAATATGCTATAATTGTGTGGGGTGGTATAATATACCAATGCCTTAGAGCCTCTTAATATTGTCCACTCAGTCTGAAGCAACTATCCGGCGCACAACGACGGAGACAGGCAATTCAGGCTGCAAAAGAAAAAGGCGAGCCAATTCGCTACAAAAGGAAAAGGCCCGCCTGAAAGGAACCAGACACGTCCCGTAGAGAGGGCACTCACGCCCATTCCGGACCCAGTGGTTCTACAGGTGCCTCTCGTGTAAGGAGCCCAAACGCTCTCTCCAGAACCACCTCAAGCGCCTCTCGCGAAAGGAGCCCAAACGCTCACTCCAGAGGCATTTCAAGTAAGAGATCTCGATCTGACGGAAGCACTCCTAACGCCCATCAGACCGCCAAGAAAAGAAGGGATGGCGAAAGCAAGGTGGCTTTCAATGACGCCCTAACAGCTGTGAAGCTAGCCATTGTTCCTCAGGACTTCCCTGAGACACGCCTGACAGAGGAACAAGCGGATACAGTGCAAATGGCACTATTGGATGCTATCGCACCCGGACCGGAAGGGTCTGGGCCAGCGTTCAACAGCTGCTATTTCGACAAAGTTGCCGTCATCCTATCGTGCAGAGGCGAAGGGACAAAAACCTGGGTGCAAACCGAGGCCCCCAAGCTGAAGCTATGGGAGGGCGCTAACTTAAAAGCAGGGATGGCAAAAGACCTCTTACAGTGGGAAAAAGTAATTATGGCGGCTCCTAAAAACCTCAGATTCAAAACGCCGAAAGAAATCCTGCAACTGGTGAAAACCCAAAACGCAGGTCTCAAAACCGACGACTGGTATGTCATAAACCATACCAAAGACGAAAACGGTATTACATTGGTTCTGAACATCGATGAAACATCTCTAAAATGCCTGACGAAGTCCAACATGAAAGCATGTCTCGGACTCTGGAAAGCATCCTTTAGAGCAGGGGTTCCCAAAGTTTTTCCTATGGCGCCCCCTTTTGGGAATCAAGAAATGGTCGCGCCTCCCCCCCCATTATACCGGGTGAGTCAACGATTGCGCGGAGCAATTTTATGGCTTGAAGATAAAATTTGTCAAAAATAAGCTTTTGTGTTAAGGTATGGTTGGATATCAGGCACATTTTAAAAATATTATATTATTATACAGGGTGCGCCCAAAAAGTAGGGTGTCAAAAAGGTACATTTTTTAAATGGAACACCCTATATATTGTATTATTTTCTGATTCCTCACAAAGTTTTATGCTTATTTCGTAAATGTGAAATGTCTAGAGTCAATAGTTTTTGAGATATTGAAGTTTAAAATATGGCATTTTCAGACTTTGACAGGCTGTAACATTGGAACGGTTCATCTTAGAGAAAAATGGTTTTTACCTCCCTATCTTAATTTTTTAGTCTCTATCTAAACGTTACTACTTCCGGTTTAACATGTTAAACCGTTAAAACCGGTTTTTTGGTTTAACAGGGTAAACCGGAGGTTGGTTTCTTTGGATAGAGAATAAAAAACTAAGATAGGGAGGGGAAAATCTACTACTAAAATTAGAATATAAAAATAAATAAATATAAATAAAAACACATAATTACTTATATAATGATTATGATACAAGTTAATTTTATAGTATTAAAAAGCCAACATATTTACCAACATATTTGAGGACTAAGCAGCGTTGGTTATTTGGGAAGTTAGCAATACATTCCTATATCTCCTTTTAAAATTCTCGGGGTTTAACAGTTTTAGTTCGCTTTCCAAACTATTATAAATATGTGGCGCTAAAGCATCTCTGTAACAAGGCTGTCCTATGTTGTGGAATATAAGAGGAACCTGTAACGAGTACTTCGTTGATGGATTTGGCTTCCAGGAACGAGCAAGTTATACAGAAAAGAAGGAGACCCAGTAAGAACAATTTTATGGACGAACACTGCAAAATGAAGTTTCCTTCTGTTTTCCATATTAAGCCACTTAAGCTTAAGCAATGAGTTCGATATGTGATCATATTTTCTTAGTGAACACACATAGCGACAACATGAGTTTTGCACCTTCTGGATCCTTCTCTTCTCTAGAAGGGTAAGGAAAGAGTCATAAACAAATAAACAGTAATTAAAATGTGATAGCACCAATGATTCAGACAAAGTCCTCCTAAGACTTTTGGACAAAATATGCCTGTTTGCATATAATATTTTTAGTCGATAGAAGGCTTTTTGGATGGTTTTATTTACTTGTTCATTAAACTTTAGCTTTGAATCAATCATAATGCCTAGAGATTTCGCAACATTTTTTACTGGTAAAGAAATTCCATCAATCTGTAGTTGTACTGTCTTGGCTATGTCAGGCATTTTTCGGTCACCAAAAAACAAAACCACTGACTTGCTGGGATTTAGAACTAAGTTATGTTTTTCGAGCATTCAGAAATTTTATTGAGTTCTTCGTTTATTATAAACTCACCAATATGGCGTTCAATAGGGAAAAAGCTGTAAACTATTTGAGTGTCATCAGCGTAAGCCTGGTAGGAACAATCTTGAATACCATTCAATATATCAGCCGTGTATATAATGAACAACAGCGGTCCCAGAATAGAACTCTGAGGCACACCTGACAACACCGGTTTCGCCGATGATCTCTCTCCGTCCAACATCACAATCTGTTTTCGATCACTTAGATAGGAAAATACAAAATCTGTATAACATGTACATTTACCCAATATTTCTAATTTCCGTAAAATATTTTACATTTTACTTCTATTAACTGCTTCCAATTTTAAATTTGTCTTTCTAAGCTGTATTCCTTTGAATCGATGTAGCAATCCTCTCCTGCAACTGAATTTTTAGCTCCAGTACCCGGAGTCGCACTGTACCGGGTGATTCATTATAGGTGACGAGAGGCCGAATCTCGGAAACTACTGGGCATAGAAACTCGGGGGAAAAAAAATGATAACTAAAGTGGCCATGAGAAAATCCTGGAAATAATTTTTAAGTTCCGCATTTTGCCGCAAGAGGGCGTAATTGAAGAGTAAATTTTAAAATTTTACATATCTCCGAAAATTCCACATTAAGGTATATCTTTGATAACACCATTAAAAAGCTTAGACAATTATGCATCATTTTGGTCTTATGCTCATTGGCGTACCGACTTTAGTAAGAGGGGGGAAAGCTGTTGAAAGTGTAATAAGTTAAATCGCTGTAACTTATAAACGACTTATTCGATTTTAACAAACTAAAGACTGTTTGGAAGAGAAATGTATGCACTTTCACTAATCGTATTTAATTGTCCAGAGGGCGCAATTTGCAAAAATAACACATTTTTTGATTTTACTCCGAAAAAATAAATCATACGGTATAATTATGATACCATAATCAAAAAGTAGATGAAATTTGCTAGAAAAAATATTAAAACCGCAGCTTGATATCTCCGGTCGTTTTAGCGTTATAGCCAATAGAATAATTTTAATAAACTTTAAATGAAGCGGTTATATCTATTTTACAAAAAAAGTGGGACGCCACTGATATTTTTCCATGTGGATATTATTTCGGATTAGCCTGGTCAATTCTGCATAAAAATGGTCTCTTGCGTTTTTCTCCTCAGGCACACCGTTCTTAAGTAAAATAATTAAATTAAATTAGCTCTACTATTTATTATTATTATTATTAACATTGATAATGAAAAATTTTGTTTTATAAAAATTGTTGGAAATGACCACCTTCATTTAATAGGCAAGTTTTCGTCCGTCTAATTTAATTTAATTATTTTAATTAAGAACGGTGTGCCTGAGGAGAAAAACGCAAGAAACCATTTTTATGCAGAATTGACCCGGCTAATCCGAAATAATATCCACATGGAAGAATATCAGTGGCGTCCAACTTTTTTTCTAAAATATATATAACCGCTTCTTCATTTAAAGTTTACTAAAATTATTCCGGACCGGAGATATTAAGCTGCGGTTTTAATAATTTTTATAGCAAATTTCATCTACTTTTTGATTATGATATCATAATTATATCGTATGATTTATTTTTTCGGAGTAAAATCAAAAAATGTGTTATTATTGCAAATTGCAATTTTTTTTGAGAACTATAATGGGCAACTAAATACGATTGGTGAAAGTGCATACATTTCTCTTCCAAACAGTCTATAGTTTGCTAAAATCGGATAAGTCGTTTATAAGTTACAGCGATTTAACTTATTACACTTTCAACAGCTTTCCCCCCTCTTATTAAAGTCGGTACGCCAATGAGCACTAGACGAAAATGATGCATAATTGTCCAAGCTTTTTAATGGTGTTATCAAAGATGTACCTTAATGTGGAATTTTCGGATATGTAAAATTTTAAAATTTACTTTTTACTTTTAAAAAATATTTCCAGGATTTTCTCATGGCCACTTTAGTTATAATTTTTTTCCCTGAATTTCAATGCCCAGTGGTTTCCGAGGTATGGCCGCTCGTCATCCTTAATAAATCACCCGGTATATAAAACTTTATTCTAACCTTGATTTGTCACCAAATTTTATGCTCAAATTTTGTGTCAATAGAAGTTACTTTTAAATATTCGATGTATGAAATTTCATGATCCTCGTTCAGTTCAACAGATTTCTTAAAACAACAGTTGCATTTCACAATGAAATTTACGATTGCATTTTGTGCAGATGCTTGCTGGGCATTCTTTGAAATCAGCATGCCAGTTTTTGTTGCATTTCCGGCACTTTTTAATAAGTTTTCTGCATCTTCTGATTTATTAGCTACTTTAGACACCTTTATTTGATAATTTTCTTCTGCATCTGCTTCTTATTCACAAAGCATTACTATATCTTCTATAAATGCATCATCAGACAGAAGTCTGCATTTTTTCTTATTTCTTGAGTATAAATGGCTTCAATAATGTGACCTAATGGGCATCTATCAAAACAAAATTTACAGTGCTCAGTTTTTTGAAATAACTTTAATTCTGACGATAGAATGACTTGAACGGTTCCTGACCATAAATTCACTGCGCCTCATTCTATAGTTTTCCTTCTTCTTAAAGTAACTTTCCAACTTATTCAAAACATCGGCAATGGTAGAACTATAATGATCGTCTATTTTTAACCCCAAACAAATTACATTAAAAATGTATTGGTTAAATACAGATACTAACAGGGCCTGTTTATCAGGAATATTGTCTAATCCCTGACACAGCAGGATACTAAAGATACACCTGGGGGATAGTCTACGAGAATCGACTCATTACCCTGTCCCAATCAGGGCCCGCTCTAGGGGGCGGCAACCTGGGCCCCTGCCCAGGGCGGCAAGTTAGAAGAGCGGCATGAAAAATCAAAAAAAACACCATAAATCCCCGTTTTGCCTACCTACGTTTCTAGGTATATATGAAGTTTGAACCCTTCCAATTCCCAGTTAACAAATTTAATTTCCTTTGTTTTGCCGTGCCGTCTTATTTTTAAAGGCCTTTTAACATTGGGTGCAATTGCAAGAAAAATGGCCTGGAAGCATGCGCTTCGACGACGTTTTAATCATCTGATGCACGTTTTCCCATTTAAAACCTGCTACAGCTGTTTAAAACGTCGACAAAGCGCATGCTTTCAGGCAATTTTTTCTTGCAATTGCACCCAATGTAAAAAGGCCTTAAAACAGTGACAATTTCGACGGATCCCTTTTCTTTTTAATATTATAATAATATCAAGCAATTCCGCGACAAAGCAAGCCGAACAACGCCGGCACCGGCACCGGTACTTTTTTTGGTCATGGCGGCGTCGCAGCAAAGGACAAGCCGGCGAGCGGCGAGGAATAGACAGACAATTTGCTGTTGTGGTAGGTATAAAATGAAGGGATGAAAAAGGCGGCAATTTCTTGTTTTGCCCAGGGCGGCGTTATTGCTAGAGCGGGCCCTGGTCCCAATAACATGCTTCGAGAAGAGGTAGTCTGTCTATACTTATTCCCAGTAGGGAAGAGTGAAAAAACAATAATTATTATACAGTGACCGGCAAAAAGTTGGACCCATATGGGAAACTTTATTTTTTTATTATTGAAATTGTAAAAAAACTTTTTATGCTGATAGTCTCTGTGTGATAGGTAACCTAAGAATTTGTTTTGACGTTAGTCACGTGACTACTCGTTTGTCTGGAAAATTGAAAATTATATATGTTGTCGTGAAAATCTGGTAATAGAGTACAAGATATTGAAAAAAGTTATTTGAAAAAAGTGTTTAGATTTTAATTTTAAATATATACTTTTCAATTTTCCACACAAACAAGTAGTTGTGACTAATGTTAAAACAAATTTTTAGGTTACCAATCATGCAGAGGCTATCAGCATAAAAAGTTTTTTTACAATTTCAATAATAAAAAAGTTTCCCATATGGGTCCAACTTTTTGCTGGTCACTGTATACCGAAAAAATTGATCACTCAATCTTCACAGACGGTTCCAAAATAGACGTTGGTATGGAAGTCGGAGCCTTTTCCGAAAGTCTACAAATACAGAAGTCATATATGGACTCTCCAACTTATGCAGTATTTTCCAAGCAGAAATACTGGCAGTAGATAAGGCAGTCAATATCCTGCAAGAACAACGTGGCCTAGGAGTAGCCTCGTCAATTACCATCTACAGTGATAGTCAGGCGGCGAGTAAGGAAATCTGTTACAGTAGCGTCAAATCAAAGCTTGCAAAGCGATGCTGCAACAATCTATGCACACTCGGCAACCAACATCGGGTTACTCTGTGCTGGGTTCCTGGAGTCTCCAATATATATGGCAATGAGCCTGCCGATGCGCTCGCTAGAGAGGACGCAGGCATGCCAGCTGATCTAGCAGACAATACGGTGGATAGACCACTGGAATTAGTCAAAGAGGAGATTGATCGCACGGCCAAACAACTTGTCCAAAACAGATGGACAGAGTTAACAACATGTGGCACATTCAGGCAACTGTGGCCCATATTTAATAAGAAGAAAACCGCAGAGCCATTGAAACACAGTCGGAAAAAGGTGATATATTTTTTCACAGTTATATTTTTTGACAGTTATTATTATCAATTTAAGCGATATGTCCCCACAATACATAATATATTTTTTTTAAATAAAAAATAAAAAAATACAATTATTTTAGGTATTAACTTAACTTTAGAGGCAACGGGAGTTGCGATATGCAGGATTTTGTTGTTTCTCCATGTGTTATTTATCCCAAAAGAGCGGATACGAAGTATTTGATGTAACAAAAGTAGGTATCCGTTAGCATCCAATACTTAAAATTATGCACAAGTTATGCACATAACTACTATTCACTGATTCGGACGCCCAAAAACATGAAATGATCGGTCCACTAGGCGGTTTTTTTCATATGCCTGCAGATGTACCAGCGGTATGCCTCTCAAAGCTTTATTATATATCGTGGAGTTTTAATAAAAATTGAAAAATATATTTAAAGTGTTTCCTCGTTTAATATTTTCAAGTGGAAGTTATTTCATCGTTCTCGTCTCTAGGAAATAAAATTTGTTTTTGCAGTATATTTGTTGACATATTCACAACCTACCTATCGATTAAATTTTGGTTAACTACATATATTTTCGTTAAGGCTCTACCACGCGCAAATTTAGAGGATGAAAAACACCGTTTCGCTACTGCAGGATTCTGCAAAGGCTATTTTAAATATTTGTCGGGACGATTTAAAATTTAATAAAGGAATGTTTGTATTTCTAAGGTACAAAGCCCTTTTTTGAAAAAAATAAGAATATGTATAAGAAAATGCCCACTAAAGGTGCGTATTTTTAGGCACTTTTCCAAGGTTAATATCGTAGCTAAGAATTTTTTTTTCAAAAAAATAGCCATGTACCTTAGAACTTCCATGTCTTATCTTTAAGACTTCAAAAATTGAGACAAAACAATGTCGTAATAAGTCCGTTATCTTGCAGCGCGCAACTCATGTTTTAGGTAAATTTTGTTGTCATGTTATACAAGTTGCCTATATACAGCTGAATTTATTCTCGGCTGACGTGAAACAATTTACATCCAGAGAGAATAATGATACACTGAAAAAAATTATAGGTGGTCGAACAAGAAGTAATTTCGGGGGTAATTTTGGGCTAAATTTTATGTTTTCCTTTTTGGATTGTCTGTGCCAATAACAGAATATCTAAGCGTTAATATTAAAAAGACGTAACTAGTAGTTGTGCTATTAACTCCGGGATACCATACATTTTTCGGCTTAGACCGGGATGGTTTATAATGCGCCGCAGGCAAAATGTTCAAGGCGCGTTCACCATTTTGTCAAAACTGGTGTTTGGGCTTTCAAAATTTCTTATTCATAAGGATAAGAATTGAACGAAATCCAGTCGATTTGTTGCAATCAAAAATGGGCTATATTGAATTTTTTGTTTCGTTTTTTATCGAAATGGGTTATTCTCTTGATAGTGAACAAAATATACTAAGGTAAATAGCTTATCGGTATTAGAGGCCCAAACTGGGTCACCGGGAACTTACGACAAATCCCAGGATGTATGGTAACCCTGGTATATTAACTCTTAGATCTAAAATTAAAGTTTAATTTGTCTTGGTAAAGGGTTATAGGTGCAATAAAATAAAGCCATTTATAAAGGTTCTTAGTGAGTAAAGAAACCAACTGTTGCATAATGAATCTATTTCTATTCGATTGTTTTTATATTTTATGCTTATTATACAGGCTCTATTGTTTATACAGTGAGCTTCTGTCTAAACCCGTTAAAATATAAATTCAATTTAAAGGTGAAATGTGTTTATTATTTTATCCATGGTTTAACGATTTAAAAGTAGTTGTCAGGCACGAATTTGGCGTTGGTCACATAACATTTATCTGTTCATGTTGTTGGCTCGCAGCTACAATTTGGTGCAGCGAGACTACTGTATAGTGACAATGCTTCTAAGAAGCTAGGTAGGTAATAAATAAAAATTGGACAGTATGCCACGCAGAGTAATAAAATACAATTTTTTATTAGGCATGGGCGTTCATAAAGAGGACAGTTGCCCCTGTCTCTTGACCAAGGGGGAGAGGGGGGGGGGGGGGTAATATACTTTTTACTAACTTTTGTTAGGGGGAGTTTATGAAACGACTGCGACATTTTTTTTTGTAGGAATCACTTTTGATAGAAGTTCTTGAAATCGCAAAGTTTTGTTTTTTTTGTAGCCACTTTTGAACGGTGGAGAAAGTGTAGAAAAGGCTGCGAAGTATTTTATTTTATAGAATTAACTTTTGAGAACTTACACGTTTTTTTGGCTACCCCCTATCACTTTATGTTTATAAGAAACATTAATACCGTGATTTTGTATCGGATTGGCGCGACGATACGGTACTACCTCCTGTTGTGCAGATGCAGATGTTCTAATTATACAGTGTGCCAAAGAAAAGGCATCCCAATCAAATAATGTAGTTGTAGTTGGCCAAGATGTGGATATCCTTATCAGTTTATCGCTTTTACCAGTAGAATGTCAAAATATTTATTTCTTTAAACCAAGTATAGTCAAAATAACAGCAACAAGTTATATGATAGGAACAGCTTCATTTTTCCGGAACAAAAAAAATATCTTAAAATACATGCATTTAGTGGCTGCGATACAACTTCCGCATTCTTTAAAAATGTACGAAATTTGTAAATAAAGTTTTTACAATTAATGTTACTCATGGGCTCGTTTTTACGCGACAGAACAACTGAAGTAGAAATATCGGCTGCACAAGAAAATATTATAGCCATGCTTTATGGTTCAACGTTAAGTGGGTGGGTGGTAAAAAAAAGTTATTTGCATAAAAGTAAAAAAAAAATATTTAATTTTTTGCACTTTTTTGTTATATCGTTTTTAATATAATTTGAACTGAATAGACTTGTAAATTTTTTAATTACACCATTTCGGTAGAAAATCTAACTCTCTACAAAATTTTTTCTATAAAATACCCACAAATTTGGCTTCGTTTTCGAGATATACTCAAAAACCCGTAAGGGTTGCATTTTCCCCCCTATCTCCAGTTTTCCCCCTCTAACTTAATAGCACTCTGCGGTTTTTTCATTCTGAATAACAAATTCAACGAGTTATGCAATAAAAACCTACATACTCTGTAGTTCCGTTATTACATCTGACGAAAGAAAGTACACGCAACTAAATTAAATAGGTCAAGGCGTAAAGCAAGAATCAGAACTTTGTCGTCTTCAGATATAAAAGTTAAAAATGTAATACAAGTTACTTTTAAACAATATCCCCAAATGTAATTGTAATAAAACATGTTCGTAGTTTAAATGATTTATGGTGATTTCATTAGGGAATAAAGAAGTTATTATTTATCAATTTCAATGATGGATACCAATATCTTAAGGTCTTATTACATTGGGTGCAATTGCAAGAAAAAATTGCCTGAAAGCATGCGCTTTGTCGACGTTTTAAACAGCTGATGCAGGTTTTAAATGGGAAAACGTGCATCAGCTGATTAAAACGTCGTCGAAGCGCATGCTTCTAGGCCATTTTCTTGCAATTGCACCCAATGTAATAAAGCCTTAAAGATGTTTAGTAATTTTAGCTACCATTAATTCATAGTCGTGGACAAAGTATAGTACCCGCCAACATTATTTATATGCTTGTTGAATAAGCTACCATTAAATATATTTTGCCTATTTGACATGGTGCAATTTTTTATTATATAATTAACAGTTTTAATAGTAGACATTATTAATAGTAGGTTAATTTGTCTGTAGATCGTTTTTTGTGAATGTTCAACTTAAAGCAATATAATTTTATTAAAAAACTTTATTTTCGTGCTTTTCTGGGCGCCTATGGTTTGACCACTATATATGCGCTTTTTATGCCAAACATCCCCCTTTTATCTCATGCATTCTCTAGCTCGCTATGCAATATATTGTCGGGTTGCACAAAGAATTTTAATAGTAATTAACTACACAGCAAGTTTGATTGTGACACACACGACATTGGCAGAAATAATTTTCTTACAATCACACTGGCCCGGTTACTTTAAAATTTAATTTACTAATCAGGCACCTTTGATTGTGAATACATAATGCCTGTCAACGTCATTTGTGTCACAGACAAACTTGCTGGTTAGTTAATTCAGGTTAAAAATCTTTGTGCAACCTAACATCAATATTTTAAAAGTAATTTATGACTTAAAATTAGCCAGCCGGTGTAATTTCATTCATTCATTAATACATTATAAATATATTCATATTTATAATGGTTATGCCGGCCTGGCCGTGTCGTTTAGTATAGTCGGATAGAAAATTTTGGTTCGTCCTGTTTTATCTATATGGTGAATTAGGTATATTAATAATGCTTATGACGGCCTGGCAGTGTCGTTTAGTATAGTCAGATAGAAAATTTTGGTTCGTCCTGTTTTATCCATCTTTTCCCGCTGTTGCGAGGTGGAGGCAGCGATTTCAAATAAATAGCATGGCCTCGATTTCAGCGGTGTCGGCGGAATGGTCGATCAATACGCCGCCGACGGCCTCACCACTCCCGAGGGCAGCGGCGGCGGTACGTAACCTCGCCCCGCAGCTAAGCCAGCAGTGTAACGGAAATATATATATTAAAAAGTTCTTGTGTATTATTATTATTACTATTACTATTATTATTATTATTATTATTATTATTATTATTATTATTATTATTATTTTTTTTTTTTTTGTGTTTATAGCGGCATAAACTGCTGTGGTCATTAGCCGCGTTATACTTATTAACATAATTTCGACTAGTTTCTTTATTGATATTGTGCTTTTCAAGAACTGGATTAGTTTATTCATAGTGGCGTTCTCGTATGAAAGGCATTCGGCCATACTGTCGGGCAGTTGAGCTTGTACGCGTTCCTTTGTATATTCTCTACACTCCAAAAGGATATGTTTTACTGTCAGTGGGTTTTGGCATGTTAAACACACGGGTTGTCTGGTTCCCCTTAGCATATGGATAAATATTAGATTGGTGTGCCCTATTCTTAGGCGGGTTGGGGCTACTTGTTCTCTTCGCGTGAAACCTTTGTGTATTTTTTCTTTTCTAATTAGAGGCTTACTTATTTAGAGTTTTGATTCTGTTTCGGTCCATTCGTTTTGCCAAATGTTGTTAATTTTTTGTTTTAGTGATGTTTTTATGTCGTCTGGGAAGACAGGTACATTTTCCATAGGATCATTTTCATTTTCCGCTGTTTGTCGTGCTGCGGCATCTGCAAGTTCATTCCCTAGTATTCCTACATGTCCTGGAATCCAGGCAAAGTATATACTATTTTTTTTGCTCCTCAAGCCATTGAATTAGAGAAAGAATGTGCTGCACCAATGGATTAAAACTAAAAGTATTTGATATGGATTGCAATACGCTTAGAGAGTCACAACAAATGAGAAACGTTTTGTTTTTCTCATATTCTATATACCGCAATGCCTGCCAGATTGCATAGAGCTCAGCAGTATAAATTATTATTATTAGTATTATTATTATTATTATTATTATTATTATTATTATTATTATTATTATTATTATTATTATTATTATTATTATTATTATTATTATTATTTCTCTCTTTATTTCTCACTAAATTTCAATTAATCAAGTGGTGTTTCTTTTCTGGGGGATGACGGGCTGTACCAAGTCGTCTCAGAGTCTATTGTTTGAATTGAGGAATGATCGCACTATATTGCATGTTTTAAGGATGACAGACTTTTGTATGTTTGTATGGATATCTGGGTTGAGACCGAGTTCCTCAAGATGTGTCTTGAAGATGTATGGGGTGATGCCTGTGGTTGAAATTATGAATGGTATGATCGTTACTTTTTTCTGTTTCCAAAGTCTCTGGACTTCCATGGCTAATTCCGAATACTTTGTATGTCTGGTCTATTGCATGTTATTGTTTTGTCTGTATGGATTTCTACGTCCCAGTATAGTTTGAATTCGCTGGTATCTATGATGGTGGTTGGGGAGTATTTGTAGTATGGTATTTCTTCTGTAATTAGTTTGTAGGTCTTTGCGAGTGCCTGGTGAATGATTTGTCCTGCCATGATGTGTCTTTTATTATTATTATTATTATTATTATTATTATTATTATTATTATTATTATTATTATTATTATTATTATTATTATTATTATTATTATTATTATTATTATTATTATTATTATTATTATTATTATTATTATTATTATTATTATTATTATTATTATTATTATTATTATTATTATTATTATTATTATTATTATTATTATTATTATTATTATTATTATTATTATTATTATTATTATTATTATTATTATTATTATTATTATTATTATTATTATTATTATTATTATTATTATTATTATTATTATTATTATTATTATTATTATTATTGTTTTCAGTGTTCTGTTTCTCAGCTTTTTGTTGGCAAGGCTGGTGTTATTTACAGTACAGAGAAGAAATTCATCTTAACCTGTACTGTTTAGAAACTTCCGTACTATATGGCATGTTTGGAGGATGACGCTTTTCTGAATAAGTTGGTATAAATAACCTGAAAGGCCCAGTTTTTCCAAGTTGGGCTTGAAATTTTTCGTCATAGCTCCCTCCACCGATATTATGATCGGAATTATGTCGATTTTATCTAGCTTCCATATATTTTTTATCTCTATAGCCAAATTCGAGTACTTGGTCTTTTTCTCCGATTCGGTTTTAGAGAGGTTGTGTGTTAGTGGGCAACCTATATCGATTATGAAAGCTTTTTTGGTGTTTTTTTCGATGAGAAGAATATCCGGACGGTTGTGGTCTACTGTTCTATCCGTTATTATTGGCCTGTCCCAGTATAAGAGATATTCAGGGGATTCAAGGACTGGCTCGGGTGAGTATTGGTAGTATGGTGGGAGGTTTTCCCTTAGCCCTAGTTTATGGGCCAGTTCCTTGTGGATGATCTTTGCCACCTGATTATGTCTCCCCAGGTAAGCGTTGGGGGCCATAGCACCACAACCCGCCGTGATATGTTCTATCGTCTCTCCGGGGCAGTTGCATTTTCTGCACACATCTTCCACATTCCTTTTCATGATGACCTTTTCATAGTTTCGAACGGGCAGAGGTAAACTCGGCCGCTTAATATATTTTAATCCTCGCGGTCAAAATAAATATTAAGCTGTATAGGTAAACTCGACCTGGTAGTCCAAAGCGGCCCAGATTACTTAAAATAACTGCAGGTACTAATTTTGGTAAATAAAATTACAAATGCATATGACGTCATAAAAATGTATTAAATATATCCCTACGAGCAGTAGGGATATATTTAATTTATTATATAGAAATGTACACCAATTCAAAATATATTTTAATATAACATAGTGGAACTATAATAATGCGAATTTAACTTATTATTAACTTATTAATTAAACTTAATAATTTAATTATTAAAATCACTAATTTTGTTTTGAATGTATTTTTGACATTTTCTAGTGTTCGAATTAGGTACATATGGCTTGCGAATACTTTGCAACTTTACATATATTTCATTTTGAAAATTAATTAAAAAATCAATAAAAACAAATACAGAAAGAAGAGGAGAATTTAAAGTTTTGCTGTCATGCGAATGGAATGATTCGCATACGTTGGTGGTCCGAGCAGCGCTTGCTGTTTTTGATATCCATAAATAGGGTGGAAAATGGCATCCTCGGATATGTAAGTTTTGATCAAATAATCAGCATACAAAGTAACTTTATCATTTTCTGGTTAAGTAGCAGATAATGTAAAAACATACACATCACCAACATCTTGTGGTTCTAGAAACAACAATCCAAAACAATAACCAATCCATTTTCCAACCTCGCCTCTTTCCTTATAATCTGTTGAAAGTCCAAGATTTTGAATTCTACGCCGCCAAGCTTGCGTTATGTGAAATCTGCATCCAATTATTTTTATTTGTGGCCAAACAATGTTAGCTGCATTATGGATAGCCATCTCAAAATCAGTCACAAAACACTAATGGTACATATTGACCATTAAGGCAGCCATGGATAGTGAAAAACTGCAAGAAAAATTGTGTGCAGGAGTCAAAAGTACCATCCACATAAAGTTTCTGGCTTAAGCAAAGATGCTTTAAATTTGTAAAACAGCTAAACACGAATATATTGGAATCTTGGCTGTTTACTTTTTATGAATCTCTAATTAGGGTCAAAATTGCAGGTAGGTATCTACCGGCCGAGTTTACCTATGAAGAATAAAGCAGAAAATTTCTAGCAGGCCGAGTTTACCTGTGGGATTAGTACATTTTCTCTTAAGCGGCCGAGTTTACCTCTCTGCCAAAAACACTCAAACTATCTGCTCTTTTAATCCTCTCTAGGTCGCATTAAAAAGACGAACTCCTTCACAAAATAAGGAATTCTGTAAGGATGTAGTCTTAACCATCTCAATATTATAGTTCGCCCTTTTAATGCTCTGCTCCACAGATAGCCAGTTCAAACTCTAACATACTTTTGACTGGGGTATATCTGTTGCATTTGAGAACAATTCGCATAACCTTATTTTGCTGAATTTTTAGCCTATATATATTTTCCTGAGTACAAGATACCAATAAGGAACAACACTAATTCAAGTGAGGTAAAATAATTGTGTTATAAACAAGTTTTTTGGCCAATTGGGAAAGACAATTCGAAACGCGATAGAAAAAAACAATCTTTTACCCTAATTTATTAGAAAGATAATCCACCTGATTAGCAAAAGTAAGCTGAGGATCCAAGGAGATTCCTAAATATTTTATAACTGATACAAAGTTAATTTCAGATCCATTTATGTTAAGGGCCAATCCTGATTCAGCGTACTTCCTACAGTTTACTTTCGATCAGAAAGTTCAGCGACCGCTTTGTTTTTCAGTTTTTTTTAAGGAATCCCCATCATTGCACTCGATCACAACACAACCTTGACCGAGAAGTTTCAAGTTTTTTACTTCAGCTGATATCTCGGTCGGATTAATTTTCTGAGTGATAATGTTTTTTGTTGTGGCACTGTCCTGGTTGGTATTTTTAGGTTTTATTATTAGTGGCGGAGTTTTATTCTTTTTAACAATACTCAACCATTGGGGTTCGGTTCTTCCCGGGGTTGTTGTATTCTCCAATCTGTTGAGCATTTCAGACGTTGTTATTTTATTTACTTCGGCCTGGCGCTCTAGGTTTTCCATTCACTTTCAAGTCATCATAATACCAAAACAGATTTTTACAGTCATTAATTGTTTTATATAACTGATCTCTTATTAGCACACATTGAAGATGATAACTTTGATCACAAAATTTACACGTAACTAACTTCATACTGACGATAAAATTATCGGAGCAACGAGCACACACGTGTGTGCTCGTTGACATGGTGCCTATTGTAAAATTATACTGTTCTAACCGAAGTTAATATAAATAAATTACCTATAAAAATGTTTTTTTGTAATTAGTTCGAGTATTGTCAATATGTGCCCATTTACAGAAATAGTTCTTGTACGGTATGCATAACATAATGCTGTTGTTTTCGGGGACGATTGTTTAATTATAAATTTAAGGCCACGGAAGCAGGCAATTTTGTGGAAATTTCAAGGAGAAACAAATTTAATAATAAAATATCCAAGTCCCCAAGCTGCATTAAGATTATATGTTTATGTAAAACTATTTCAAATAGGAAGTTTGAGGTTAGTCAGATTACACTTATAAATTTACAATGTGCAATTATTGTATTATACCATTTTAGTATTTTCCACTTGCATTATAAATATTTACTTAAAACTAGCAATGTTGCCTATATGTTATAAATAATAAGGTTTTGTCAACTTATTTAATTTAAGAATATACGTAAGTAATCCGTTGTTTAGCTGTATCACTTTCTTTTTGCCTTAAGGCTTTGTTTTGGACCTTTTACATTATTTACATCTAAGAAATAATAGGGAATTATTGGAAGCGCTATAAGGTAAAGGCCTTATTATGGTCGTTCTTAAAATGACAGCTAAGCATGCGCACTAAAAAAAATTTAATATGGGAACCATAATAAAATACTGCCTTCCCCTATTTACGACTAGTTACCGTAAGTAAAATAACGTTTCCTTATTTCCCTTATGCGGCAAACCAAACCTCAAAAAACAGATGATTGCATTATAACCTTAAAATTGGTGAACTTTATGTTTTGTGTCGGTTAATTTTTTAAATACAATCACTTAACAAAGGTACCAAACAAAATTCACAACACAAAAATAAAAATAGACTTTTTAGGTTAAAAATAACGTTGTCGTAAAAAGGAAAGAGTTCCAATAAGTCTTTATTTTTTAGAGAAATAAGGTTAAGACCTTATTAAAATAGGGCATTCCCTTATTAGTGCTGACGTAAAAATTATCTTTTCAATAATTCCCTAATATATTACGTGCTATCCCAAAAATATTCAATTTTGAACTCTACAAATTGAAACAAAAATTGTAAACCAAATATTGTCTGACGCACGGTTCTAGAGCTACAATGCCTGATAAGGCAGGGAGATAACGACCTAACTCGAATCAAAAATTACGTCAGAAGCTGTGATGTGCATCCAGACAGTAATTTTATGGACTTTACCTTATTTTAAGGGGAATTGCCTTTTTAATGCGGCCGTTATCTCCCTGCCTTATCAGGCATTGTAGCCCTAGAACCGTGCGTTAGACTATAGGTAGGTACGCTTTTTAACAAAAATTTTTAAAGGTATCTACTTATCAATTACAAAACAATTTTTCACATAGTGATAGAAGTTAGAAAGGATAAACGAGTAAGAGTAATTTATTAAAATTAAGCAATATACAAAAATAATAAATAAAAAATATATAATATAAAATTGCTGGAACAAACTTTTCTCTTAACATTTCAATTTTTTTTAAATTATACCGAATATTTAAGTCTTAATACAGGATTTCACAAAATTTGGAGAAAAGTTATGGGACGGCTAGTCGTCTAATATACTATCGGAAAATGTGGAAAGTTCGGAGTATGTACACAATATTTAACTTTTTTGTTTTAATTTTTCCTGTCTTTATTTATAGACACTACATACTTTCTATTTCCTCTACCATAATGTTATAAGTTATTGAATCTGACGTTTTGTCTTTTTAGAACTATATTATGTATAAAAAAATAATAAACTATTTTCCTGAAGGTGAATGCTTCTGCATTCGAAACATGTAGATAATACTTTTTGTACCGTAAGGTGGTGATACTTTACAACAGTTTTTTTGTATTTTTGTATAAAAGTCACTTATTTTATTATTCTGCGTCAGTGCTGCGAATATATGTACTAGATTTAAGATATAGCTAACAGTTTTTGTTAATAGTGTTTCCATACAAAATAGGAAAATGTGATTTTAAAAAAAAATAAAACTGTGTAAAGTCACCCTGGCATGGTGATAGTTTACACACTTGTTAAAATATCAAAATATTTCAATGTAGGTGTATGTGTAGGGGGACTTTACACATTATTTATGTTTTTAAAAAAGTTATACGTCACTACCAAGTAAAATAGGTAAAAAAAACGCAGAATTATTAATAAAATACAGGTTTTTATTATATTTCAAATATAAACTTTTTTTTTTAAACTTAAAATACATTTCATTTTATTAACAAACCAAACAGTATCGAGGTACTACGCAGATTGAAGGTTTTCTTCCGTGAAGTTACGGTAGGGTCGACTGCCAATTTTTTTCTTGTAAAAGCGGCCCATTTTTATTTTTAATCGGCTTTAACTAAAAAAAAATATGTCTCAGGTTGTGTGTAAAGTATCACCAGATCAAAATAAATTAAATATTTCCCCCACTCTTAAAAATTATTTGCAAAATCACATTAATCAATTATCACAAAGGATGGGGCTAACTACCACACATATTGCTAAAATCTAATACCATACTATAAAAGTTCCACATACCTTAGCATTTCATGTAAGCCACCGCATGCGAAAATCGTCGTCGTGTTCTGCTCACTACTGCGCAGTCTACTATTCAACTGAAGTAACGCCGACTGCGCGCGTTCTTGTCTTAACATGTCTTCTGACTTGTGCCCCATCCGATTTTAGCTATGTTGCCAAGTTTCCGAGATATGTGTTAGTTAGTAAAAATTGACGTGTTTGTGTAAAGTTACCCAGAAGTTGCAAAGTATCACCACCTTACGGTATATAAAAAAGTTTTTTCGTTAATATAACAGTGGAGGAAGACTTTCAGTTCTTATTTATTTCCTTCTAAATATCCACTCCACTTCAAGTATGGACTATTTCTTTAAGTATATTATGTATTGATATTTTGTAAGAAAAAAAGACACAAAATGCAAAGGTTTCCGCCTCAAAATTTTGAGGCCGAGACTTTGTGTCTTTTTTCTTACAAAATATCAGATCTCTTTGAGGAAAAATGGACGAATTTTTCGAATTTTATATTATGTATGTTTATTAAATGCGAACCTATATTTTTACGGCAATATCGAAAACTGCGTGTCCAATAATTCAATAAATTATTTAAATAGATAGATAAGCATTTATTTCAAAACAAATTTGTAAAATTCACAAAGTTTGAAATACGTCATAAAATGTTACAAAAATACATATTATAAATTCTACAAACAACAAAAAATTGTAAAATACACTTAAATTTATACCAGGTACCTAATCACAAATTTTGTTTTTTATAATCAAGATATTCCTGAATTGTATAAGGTTCAATATTATTAATATAAACAAATAATTCTTTTTTGAAATTATTTATTCACTTTATATACTGTGGCAAAATATTTAAAAAAGTGATGGCAGCATAGTGACAGCTGTTCTCCGCCAATGTTAAAGAGTGTTTTGAAAAATTATAATCAAAAAGTCTACCTCTCGTATCATGTGTGTGTTCTTTTTTTAAATGAGTGAATTTACCTTGATTCTTTTTGAAAAACAAAATGCATTCATAAGTACAAATACCCGGAGTTGTTAACAATTTTTGCGTTTTAAATACTCCACGACAACTCTGAATATAACTCATGTTTAGTAGAATTCTTAAAGCTTTCTTTTGATAGATAAAGACTTTTTCCCAAACCCGATGTGTGACCCCAGAATATTATACCGAAGCGGAGTAAGGATAAAAAGTTACTATGATATAGGAGAAATACTAAAGTTTAGATATCTAAACACTATTCTCAGCATATAACAAGATGTGGCAAGGTTTCTACAAAGGACGTCTATATGGGTATTCCATTTAAGATTTGCATCGATGTGCATACCCAAAAATTTGCAAGTCTCAACAATATCAACATTGGAACTATCTATATAGTAATAGAATTAGGAGTATCTTTCTTATTTCTAGAAGTCCTAAAAATTAAGCATTGGGTTTTTTCTGAATTGAGAATAAGGCC
This sequence comes from Polydrusus cervinus, assembly GCA_935413205.1. Classification (NCBI taxonomy): domain Eukaryota; kingdom Metazoa; phylum Arthropoda; class Insecta; order Coleoptera; family Curculionidae; genus Polydrusus; species Polydrusus cervinus. Next base: position 65,084,039 of record OW284510.1, on the reverse strand, counting down.
ATTGTCGTGGAACCATTTTTTTACTATTAAGTCGTCGGCATAATTTACGATGGATACAAGTGGGCTTAATAAAATTGTGAATACATTTTATATTTGAAATTAAACTTTTTAATTAATCCACGAAGCTTTACCTAATATTCATAGCAGTATTAGGTACTAAAACATTTAACTTAAAAAAAAATATTAAGAATACAAACAAAACAATACATTTTTTTAACAACTGTTCTAAATATATTTCGTCTTTCTTACTTTGAACTTTGTTGCAGTAAAAAAATTGTTATATCAAAAAATAATTAGATTTATATTTTTACAAATTATCAAAACATAAATCTAGGGCAGACTTTTAAAATATGTTCGTAAGGTACTGTTAAAATTTGAAGTAATTTCATGCAATATATTATAATATACTATACTATACTATAATACCATTTAAAAAATTAAGTTAAGAATATACTTCAAAAAGATGCAAATCTGTCAGATCAAATTTGTTATTTTTTATATTTGAATTAAAATATGTATCTCAGAGAATATGCGTACACCACAGTGCACGAAATGGTGCGAAAATTGAAGATATAACACCAAAACATTTTTACCGAACTATTCTTAAGTTTTTTCTGACCGCAAAGACTTGTGCAAAAAATGCCCTTTTTCTTTTCAAACAACTCCAGTTTTTCACTTATGTCTAGACAATTACTCCAAGTTTTAATGCATAAAATGTATATACAAAATGAACGTTTGTACTTACTTGCTTTGTTAGTTTTTTGCGATGACGAGGCTTTAACCCCTATCGACGTTAAAACTTTTATTATAGGTAACAGATATAGAAAAATGACTGGTTAATCTTCCTTAAATGGTGGAAAATGAAGATAAATATATAAAACTAGATAAAACAGACAAAATTACTGAAGAAAAGAGAGTTTGTATTACGTGTAAATATTTTTATTTTATCAAAATCGTAGCAGAGCGCTTTCGGCTTTCGCCATCTTCAGTGCCGTTCGTCAATATACAATGATAATGACGAACAGCACTGAATATGGCGAAAGCCGAAAGCGATCTGCTACGATTTGGATAAAATAAAAATATTTACACGTAATACAAACTTTTTTTTCTTTAATTCTACTCTACGTGTAGACAGCCACAGCTAATTTTCTAAAATTATTATTTTTCGAAAAAAAAAACAATTTTTTAGGGTTATTATTTTATTCTGGATTATTAATGTTTTTTGTTTTGCTTTGCACAGAAAAAAGTGTTTGTTTGTTTTAAAAAAATGTTAAAAATGTGTAAATAAATAATTTTTATTATTTAAATTTACATTTGGCGTAGTTTTTAAGAAAAAAGCTTATTGTGATATACAGGTTACTTAAGATTAAAGATATTGAAAGACGCTACCTTAGACTATGTTTATCAAGTAACTGATTTTCATATTTAACTATCATTTCTAAATTATACAATAATATAATAGCCTATGTTTAGGAATTATTTTCTCCCAACAATAGTCCCAAAATAAAAACCTACTATATGACAAACAACGTTGAACCTTTAGCTGTCCAGTCCGGTGATACCAAATTGAAACTTATCGAATTAATTTGTATTGGTTATATTTTGTGACAGCCGAAGAGGCGAGTGGAAAATACCTAAAAGCAATGATAGACCCTTAATGTAATTCTTAAAATTCCCTTTTTTAATTGGTAATTTTCATTAAATTTTCCGAATTACTCGTATCAATAGTAGTCATGAAATAAAAAAATATTTCGTTTACAAATAATTACCCTATAGCCAATTATCAATAATATTTGTAATAACAGCACAAAAGTAGATATAGAACAATTGCTCCACATTAAAAACTTAAGAGTTCATCACCACATGTAAATTAAACCCACTTTTTGCCATCCTCTGTCACTGAATTTCTCCGAAACTAGACATACGATTTGCTTAAATTTAAATATATCGAAATACTTATCCTTTGACTGTTTCTCATGTAGCGGATTTTTGGATATATCTTTCTGTACCAAAATATACCATACTTTGTGTTAGTAACTTTAAGATTTATTTTCTCCCAAAGAAAGCCCTAAATTTAAAATCTATTACAAGACCAACAACGTTGCAATCTTTAGCTACCCACTGATAAACAAATTTCACTTGTTTAATGAAATATTAGAGGTGACATTCGGTGACCCTATAAAACTAATTTTGATATATGTATTTATATCGGTGTTCGTAAATGGCACAAACGTCAAAGATTCAAAAATTATTTCAGTACCTCTCAATAAACAAAGATATCTTGAAATAAATTCCATAGCCTTAGTCGTTTTTGGGGAATCGTAATAAATGTAATGCACGCCCAAAAGCGATGATAGACCCTTAATTATAAAATTATGGGATACAGTAAAACAAAGTTAATTGTAATATTACGATATACAATACAACAAAGTTGAAGTTTTCCACTAAGTATATTAAATTATATTAATTTTATATAATATAAAAAAATATAGTGGAAGTTTACAAGTTCAACTTTGTTTTACTGTATCCCTAATATTATAGTTATGGATTTTCACCTAGTACCGACTGAATCAATAAAAACTTAATGAATTACTGAATTACTTACTTCATCATTTCCATTACTCTCCATGATGATACACAAAGTTATTTGTAAAAACTTAATATTATCGTCCCTCCGTCTTCTCTCTTTACCCTTACCACGCACAGTGCCGGAATACAAAGGTTTTTAGGCAAAAAATTCGGACGCGCGGAATCGACGCGACCGCACGAGACTGACTGGAACTAGGCATTCGCGGATTTAAATTAAAGGACGGCTGTTTCAATCTCGCAATTACCTAGGCTTTATTGTTAAATGGATACATAATGTCTGTTTCTGGCTGCAGAATATTATCTATTCAATTAAATCAAATAACCATTAAAAAGTACCTTTTTAAGGCCAAAGTTCTGTAAACTTTAGTAGGGATATAAGCTTATCACTAGCTTTACCATTTTAAAGTCATACATCACACTTCAATTCATTGATTGCACCCCTGGCTACAGTACCAAAAAATATATACCTTTTTTCTAATATAATAGAGAGGAGAGTTTTTAAAAATCCTTTGGCAAATTCAAGCTTACTTAGAATTTTGCCTTAAGACCGGCGACCATAGGCAAATTACCCTTAGATCCGTCCAGCTTATTGGGTGCGTAGACAAACGCTAAGATTTATGGATTAAAAACTGCGTTTTTGTTCCCATTTATTTGTTTACTCTTGCATTGCGGTATGTTTGCACTGGCAATTCTAGTTTGTGTTTTTAATATTACGGATTAATTGTTCTTTGACTATTTTGGGTATTTTTTGAAGTAGTAATTTTAAATTGGAAAGTAGTGGTATAAGTTTCACCCGGGGAGCTCTCACGGGGAGGGACAACTTTTTTTTTAGAACTTACTTTTTATTTGGGCAGTAACTTACCTTTTATTTGGGCAGTACCCACACAATCAATGGGCCCGCGTGTGCCCAGCCATTGCGAATTTCCTAGTGTCGCCGCTGCTATTCACAATCTAATTTTTCTTAAGGCGTGCAAAAATGGTGCGAAAATTGAAGATATAAAACCAAAATATTTTTTTTTAAATTATTGTTTTATGATCGAATTAAAGATTTGTGCACAAATGTTCACTTCCTTATTCCAAAAATGTCCAGTTTTCCACTCATTTCTAGACAATTTCTATAATATTTAAATCATAAAATATATAAATACAAAATGAACGTTTGTACTTGCCTTTGTTGGGTTTTTGCGAAGAAAATAATGTTCCACCGCGATTTATCCACTATTTTCTGATACCTACTTTCAACGGGGTCTCAACCCCAAACGCCCTAAGACTTTTATTATACGCAAAAGATAAACAAATAAATGGTAAATCATACCATAGCGAACGTTAAAAATTAATCAATGCCCAAAACCAGTTTTGATTTTTTTTTAAACGAATTTTACAGCTATTTAGCTGGCTACTCGGCGTTATTATTGCCCAAGCAAGCAACCAAAAATAAACTTCAGTAGACCAATAAATCAAATTGGCTATAGTTTAGGGAAAGACGTTGTTCATTTTTATTAATAAATATATCGCTTTTTGTCTGTTATTCTGCAGGCCGAATGCGAGAAATATATTCAAAGTGATTTTTTGTAAATATAAGAAATGACCCAAATCGACAAATATGTAATTTGGTCTATCGATTTGCCAACGAAATGATTTTTTCTTCAATTGTTTTTATCATTTTTCTCACTTATAATACCTACTTGTTAACATTTTTTTTTTTAATTTTGAGTATACTCGAGTGGCTTGTCCATATTGCGCTCTGAAGTTTGAGCACTCCGTCTACGGTGTCATGCTGGATTTACTTCCTCGTGCGATATGGACATCATATCCACTCTTGTAGTACAAACTACCATACAAAACTTCTGAAGTTGCCTCTATGCTACCATACTCGTTACAGCATACTTTACGATTAATATAATTAAATATCTTTAAAACAACGCGGGGGATTTCCTCCAATTAACCCTCTGTATATTGACATAATTAAAATTTGTAAAAAGAAATATTAATGATTTAATAAATATTGTTTGTTGAATTACAATATATTGAATATTTTTTCTTTTCTACGACCAATAATAATTTCTTTACGTAATAAAATTATCTTTGAAATCAATGTGATATTTTTTTAAAATATTTTAAAGTTTACGTAATGGTGTATCTTCAGTCAATCTATTTACCCAAAAATTGGGGGTAAATACCAAAAAAAAAATATCAAATATTTTGAAATATTTATGGAGCAGAGAGGAAGCCTAAACCGAGGGGTGTCTCACTAAGGCAGTCGGTGTACAAATGTCTAGGCAGTCTACGGCAATCACTGGCAGTCATCGGCAATTACTAGCAATCATCGGAAATCACTGGCAGTCATTGGGAATCAGTGGCAGTAATCGGCAATCACTGGCAATCATTGACCAGTATTTTGATCTAACCAGTAAGAACGCGCATTTTTCGAAACAGCCCGTCATCGCGCCCATTACTTTAAACACGATTGGCTGCAATTGGAGCGCCTCCGGTGGCAAAATGAAGAATTTACGTATCATTTGGTTTAGACTAGACCTTTGTTTAACAAGTGTCGTTTGTAGGTATTTCTATTTGGCGTACTGTTTCTGGAAACCGCGCAAATTTGATAGTGAAAAAGTGAATACCAAAATGTCGGTAAGTATGTACTATAATATACTAGTCTTTTCAGGCAGTCGATCCCGAACACGGACGTTTAAAGTATCGCATGTGCACTTTAAAATTAGCCATCACCGGGCAAGTGTTGGATATCCACGCCGCGAGAAGACGTATTATATTGTAGAAATTATTATGACAAAAACTTGCTATTTATGTAGACATTTATATTTTAAAAGATAAATAAACAAACTCGAACAAACTTCAATTATTGGTAAAGAAACCGGCACTAAAGACACGCTTTGACACCTCCATTGACACGATTTTTCGAATCTAAAAATTGAAAAGACCCCGTTCTTGCGGGCTTTACAAGAAAAAAAATATATATAAAAGCCCTTTGTGGTGATTTTTAATTTGAAAAATAATTTTTTAAAGTGAAATACACGAAAACATTTATTTGGCCCGTTCTCTAGAAAATGTTCAAAAATTGTCCTGAAGGGTCATTCTCAAAAAAAAAAAATTGACAAAATGTTAAAGAAATTAAGTAAGCAGTTATAAAAAAACAGTTTTAGCATTAATTAGCTTTTTAAGAGCAAGGCTCAATAGAATTCAGTCATTAAATGACTTTACTGCTGACTTTCGTAAGTACTTTATTTTTAAAAAAAATTTTCGCTATAGGTTGGAAGGTCTAATTTTTAAACTAAACTTGTCTGAGAATTTCTTGATGAATTTTATTCTCGTATGTTTCATTAATTACACATCAAGGTATAGTTAAGATTGTAGTACCAACTATTAAAACATTAATCAATATTTTTTGGAAGAAAAAATAAATTTTCCTCGGGATGAAGGGCGATTGGGTAAATCAAGAATGCTTGTAGTATCAGCCATACCAAGTGTAGAGGAAATCTAATATATTTTAGAAAAAAACAGAATGACGCATTTAATGATGCTACTAACCTTGAAATGGTGTTAAACGTAACCACAAATAATGTACCCTTAATTACTATACCAGTTCTGGATTTTCTGACGTAGACTCTGATCTATACTCGGATGACCATTTAATAGAAACTTTTCCCGAAACTAAGGTTGATATATCAGACACAGAAATGTTACAAATTGAAAAGGACATATCTCTTTTTAGTACTCTTGACGATTTAAAGTTGAGAGATTACTCCAGTGACAATACAAATAAGAGTCCATACTTAAAAGTAGTACTAAAGAACAAAAAAATATGCACTGTGAGAAAATCTTCTTTATACTGTTTTTTTTCTGGATAATGCGGTCGATTATCAAGAGACAGCAAGTGAAGACATATGATTATTCAGTAAGAAGTGATACAAACTCTGACGATTTTGGCGATTCGGATAACGAGTTATTCGAGAAGTTATCTGAAAAAACTTTACCTGAAATAGAAAAATATTCTTTTATGATAGTTTATGGTATCTAGGACGAGTGATTGAAATTTTGGACGAACAATGTTAAATGCAGTTTTTAAAACAATTTTTATGTAGTTTCAGATGGCCCAAAAAGGAAGACATTTAAATTCTGAATCCTACATTTTTATTCTATGGACCAGTTAAGCTGCAGGGTACTCATCCGTTTAATCTGAATCGATCTGACTTGATTAGAATTAAATCAAAAATAAAGAAATAAAATGTTCTGCTTAAGTATTTGTTTATTTTGTATTTGCTAATGATGTAATTTTAATGAAATAAAAATATATGTTCTGTTCTACCCACCAAACAATGTTTTGTTACCTCAACATTGCACTTACATAATATTGTCATAATGTGACATTGGTAGGTATGTGGTGGTGATGATATTGTAATATTGTATGATAAAATTCCCTATATTTCACGAGATACTCTTATTAAATCGCCCGAAAAAACAAAATAGTTTCTTCTCAAGCTTGCTGTTTACCACACTGAAATTCTGCAGGCAGATTTTAATTCTTTAATCTGATTGGCTGCAGTAAATTTAAAAGAATTTTCTCACCATAATTCAGAATTATAAAATGGAAATCTGTCTGTGACTGGATCAGAGACAAAAGTATTTTCAAAATTTCTGAACTTGCATTAGAAGCTTATATTCTACATAAAGTATGATGTGTGTCATATTGCTACAACTTAAGGATGTCAAAAAAGTAACTATTCGTTACTTGAGTACTCGTTACTCGTCAATACCCGAAGTAACGAATACCGATACGAGAACAATATCGTTACTTTGAATACTTTGATTACTTCAGCTAGGTTCGGTCTTCAGGTCTACTACTCAACTCGATTGATCGGTACGATGTGTATTGCATCATACCGAACAGTGTAAATAAAATTGATTATTATGATTAGATGAATATTGAGTATTGATTACTTTAAATATTTTGTTGGACTCGGCAGCGGAGCGGTCGCGGGCAAAGATGAAACGATTCATCATCATGCCCATATTTCATTGGAAATATGGGCATCAGCAATTCTGTGAATTCTGCAGTTTTGTACTATTATTAAAATATTTAATATTATTCTATTTTCGTTGTGTAGAGAGAGTTTGGAAAAGAGGTAATTTAAGTTGACAGCGTTGAAAATTTTGTGTTGGTACAGTTTTTTAAAGTTTTATTTTCAATTTATAAAGTATTTTTTTTTTTTGATTAATACAATAGCATGGTAATGATTATTATTATAATAATCCATTTAAATATTATGTTTATTATTTAGGATGGAGGAAAAATCAAAAAGAAGTGAAATTCGGCTTCATTTTACAGTAGTATCTACAGGGTGTGCCAAGTGTAACATATGTATTTCAAACTCTAAAATATTACATATTTCATTTTCATTTTTTAGTTAATTAAATAAATATATTAGTTATTTTTAGAATTTTTTTTATATTTGAAGTATATATTTTTTTGGTTACCTATAATAATGTCTAATGTATTCGTATTCGAAATAATAATAGGTATGTTTTTGATATATCTTTTTCGTTATACTCATTGTCTGTGTCATTGTTCACATTGTTCTGTTGTTAAGAATAATACTGATACTGAAATAAAAGACTTTTTAATTAGCCTTAAACTTTACATAAAATAGTTAAGTTATTAGTTTGTTTTTAAAAATATTTTAAATAATAATCATTGTAATCAAAGTAACGAATTTTTTAAATGATTACTTATTACCAGAGTAATCATTGGTAACGATTACTCCAAAGTAACGAAAACTGACATCTCTACTACAACTCCCTGCAATTCCATGCAGTATCTGGCAGTCAGCGGAAATCATCGGCAATCAGTGGCAGTCATTAGCAATCAGTGGCAGTCATCGGCAGTCACTGGCAGTCATCGGTAATCACTGGCAGTAATCGGCAATCACTGACAGTTGACTGCCGAAATCGGCAGTCGGTGTACAAATTTTAACTAGTGAGACACCCCTCGGCCTTAACATTCAGTTTCTTAAATTTAAAAAAAAAATCATTGCGCCAAAGTCAATAGATTCTGACCTGGAATCGTTTCTTTAAGGTCAATTCTAGTTTTTTTTTGCTTTTCTCGAGAGTAACTGAGTTACGCCACTACGTCAGGATACCGACGATATATTATAATGCTCCAAATGCCTGCATATTACAGTGGTTGAGTAAGTTGATAAAATAAAAATGCCTTTTTAATCCCTGTCTAGCTTACTAACTAATGTTGGGCTGAACAGTTTTTTAACATTAAATTAACTAACTAGGCAATTTTCGTTAGTAATACAACAAGTGCTTTAAAATTGCCGATAATTTTTTACGAATGCGTGTGAACGGAGGAGTGAAATTTGTAAAGAAAACACGTACAAGTGAGAAATTATCCGGTCAATTTTAAAGCACGCATGGTATTTAAAAGAATATTTCACGTTTCTAAATGCATAACTTTAATAACTAAAAATTAAAACATAACTTTGAAAAATATAAAAATGTATCAACAAAGTGACACTGATAAATATTTGAATTGCCATACTGGGTTACCCTGACGACGCGGTATTTTCGTTTTGGTGTTTTCGATTTTGTATATCCGCTGTAAGTTTTCGAAAATACCACTGTCCTTATGGGACTTTTTATACGTAAGTGGAATATTCATTGTAACATTAATGACTTATGTTGGGTTGCACAAAAATTTTGAACCAGAATTAACCAGCAAGTTTGACTGACATAAATGACATTGACATGCACTATGTATTCACAATCAAAGGTGCCCGATTAGTAAATTAAAAATGAAGGTAAACGGACCAGTATGATTGTGAGAAAATTATTTCTGCCAATAATAATAATAATAATAATAATAATAATTGTTTTTATTGTTGAAAAATTAGTAAAATACAATTAATCATTGCAATTATAACATACAATGTCATGTATGTCAGTCAAACTTTAATTACCATTGTGCAACACGACATTAGACAGGAATGATTTATTAACAATTGAAATTGTGGGTTTAATAAATCAAGAAATAACTAAATAAAAATAACATAACTGAGCCACTTTAATTGTAAGAAAATCATAATTAAAATATTTTGTCAGGAGTGGTGTTAGTCTATAAACTTATGGTATCTTAGATTAACTTTTAAAGTGACTGACATGTGAGTTAGTTGTCATATTTCCTTGTCGATATAAACTTATAGCGGTGTACATTTTGATACAGAATCACACAATTAAAATCCTGGCTTTATATAGTTGATCTGGTAATAAATTTAGTTCAATTTTTCTACGAAAAGGCTCGATGGTTAGTCCTTAATAAGTCGCCAATATCTAAATAAATAATGTATGAAACTAGTGAACTATTTTTTTACGTAAAAATGTAAGCTATCAGGATTACAGGTCATTTTTAAATAACCAGTACACAGCAGGCGAGAAAAAGGCTTACGTTACCGTTAAATATGGGCTTGCAAGACAGGGATAGAAAATGACGAAGTATAAGGTTTTGCAAAGCACATCTTAAATGTGCTAGACTATTATTTGTAACAACCATTTTATTCTTGCGACCGCTTAATACTGGAAAAGTATCTCCACCAAAATATGATTCTGACAAATAGTTTCCCAAAAAGTATTTTTTAATTAATTTTATGACAGATATAGAAAAAATATAAGCTGGAAATGATGTAAATACGTTTGGCAAATGGGCAAACTCATTTTTAATCAGAAATCGGCAGAGAAGGGGCTAAATTAAAATTCAAGTTTAAGCATCTATTATACACAAAGGCCAAACAGTCATGAAAAACACATTCTGATATAGCAAAAAGAGAACCGAGCGATGGGCATCCCTCGCTCGGATTACATGCATTATACATTTAGTGGAATAAAACAAGTCCATATTTTTCATTATCGAATGGGGAAAGAATACGGACGCGTAAACAAGGATCTTACAGAAATATATCATTTTGTTTTATTAGTTTTTACATAAGAATAAAAAAAACAGCTAAATTCAAAATAAAAGTTTCTACTTAAAATACAGTCTTAGATAATATAACTACTCATAAGAATAACATTACATGAGTTATACGATTGATACTAGGAAGTCCTTTTTTAAAAAACAATTTTATTGATCAAGAATACACGATTGATTTGTTAATTTACAGCTCGTAGAGTAAAAGCGGTTATTCTGTTCGGTTTTGACTCTAAAACTGTCTGTAAAACAACATTACAAAGTATAAAACGTGAACAAGATGCTTAGCTAGCATTAAGATAATATTGTGATGAATCGGCATATTCCTTGGATAGGGTATGATATAACCTCGAAGATTTAACTCCACGGCTATCGGGGTAGTTGAGCATCTTAAAGTTCCAAGTTTTTCCTCACTATGGCCTTCCTCTGTTATATTTTTAATTTAGGATAGCATCTTTTCTAATAGCAAAAGTATACAATACTAATTAATATTGTATAAGTTAGTATTATCCATATACTGGGTGAATTAGAGATATTGTTATAGAACAAGTGTGGTTGGTTTTCTTTGATTTTATTTTCCAATTAGTATGGTCCATCCGGTTTGACGTCTTGTATGTGAAAACTGAGGTTGAGGGTTGGTAGGACGTCGATTTCACCATCAAAATCAGGAAACAAGATTGGTTGGCTGTTGCTTTTAATTGGTCTTCGATTATTGATTCTTGATTGATATTGGCTTGGCATCCATTAGGAATTTGTACTAGGTAGGTACCATGTAGTTTTTGGCTTTATTCTTGTTTGTTGCATTTTAATTTCACAATATCTTCTTTGGGTAAGATAAAGATCCATTGATCGGCAATATCCAATTGTTTACATATCGGCTAGGTGATTTGTGCTTCGATTTGCAAACCAGTGGGGGTGGCTTTTGGCAATTCTAGTAGTTTGAATGTGCATGGGCTATTTTCGGTGATTTCTTGAAGGTCCATTTTGTTGCAGATGTAGGACTGGTCTTTACCTTCTTGACATTCTGCGCCTTGATATGCGTAGTGCAATTTATTTTTAATTAAAAATTTTTTCCGCGGTATTACTACCTTAAACAGACTCTTTCTACGGACAGGGATGGAACAAAGGTGTAGATAATCGAATTGTTTAGTATATACTATTGGGATATGCAATAGATAGGTTACCCGATTATTTATTTATTTAATTATTTATTTGTATACGGAAAAACTCCATTTTTACAATAATAATAATTCACAAACTATCTATAATACTGACAAGATGACGGAGAAAAAATAAATAAAAATAACAGACAAAACTTTAAATGACAAAGGCCCTAACCTAACTAATATAACTAGCACAAGTTTTTTTATAAGATGCTACTGGCTTTGACAAATCCAAGACATCAGCATATGTATTAAATCTTTTTTGCATTCTGGACATGGGGTTGTTTAAACCATAATTAGTTCTATGAAAAGACGGTCTAAATAGGTCACGGCTACGTGTTTGGTGAGCGTGGCAGGGTGCATTGAAGTTTAGAAGCTCCAATAAATTGGGTGCGTCGATTAGGCCATTGACAATTTTGTAGATGAACATAAGTTCCTGACAGTGTCTACGTGCTTTTAAAGTTTGAAAACCCAATGACCTACATCTGTCAAGATATCCAAGGTTCGAGATATTAATAACTGATTTAAAGGAATGATTTCAGGAACTTCGCTTGTACACGTTCAATAGAATAAATATGATTTTGGTAAAAGGGTGACCAAATGATTGATCCGTATTCTAAACATGGACGGACAAATGTGCAAAACAACAATTTTAGAATGTTCGGTGAGAAATCATTTGCAGAGAATGAAACCAAGCTGTTTAAAGGCTGTACCGGTTATGGAGTTAAAATGACTTCTAAAATTTAATTCGCTATCAAATGTAATCCCTAAATCCTTAACTTCTGAATTCCGTGTTAGGTTTTCATTGTTCGTGTCGTAAACAAATTTCTGAAAATTTGTGTTTCTGGAAAATGTTATCACTGAGCATTTAGAGACATTAAGATGAAGTGCATATTCATGGGACCACTTAGTTAGTTCTTCTAACTCATTCTGAAGTGCACTGGAGTCTTGGATATCCTTTATAACCCTGTATATTTTTAAGTCGTCTGCAAACCGCAAATTAAAGGATTTAAGGTCGATGTCATTAGTAAATAAGAGAAATAATAAAGGCGCATTATGGGATCCTTGCGGTACCCCCGAAGTTACCTTAAACTGACTTGACAAGTAGTTGTTAATTCGTACACATTGATATCTGTCTGTCATGAAACTCCTTAACCAACTTAAAACAAGGCCATCTATACCCATAAGCTTTAACTTTTCACATAAAATTCCATGATCCACAAGATCGAAGGCTTTTGAATAGTCGGTATAAATACTATCAACTTGGTAACACTGTTCTAATGAATTCGACAAGCAATGTAAATATTCCAGCAGATTGGTCAAAGTTGACCGTCCAGGGTAGAACCCGTGCTGACTACTCACTATAGCACTGTTACAAATCGAAGCTAATTGGTCAGAAACTCGTTTATCTACGATTTTTGGAATTGCAGACTGTAAGCTAATCCCTCTGTAGTTCTGTATGTTGTTCCTATCACCAGATTTATATATTGGTTGAATGTAACTATATTTCCAAAAATAGGGAAAAATTCCACATTGAAGGGATAAGTTAAATATTTTAAATAGGGGGTAGGAGAGAGTATAAACACAGTTATTTACTATAAAGGGAGGAACACCATCAGGGCCAAATGACAAGCTTGAAGGAACACGGGACATTTCTGTGAAGACGTCAAACAACCTTATTGATACTCAGTTGACATGAAACGAACTAACAATATTGTAAGGAGTAGTTAAGGTCTCTTTAGCGTAAACAGACTCAAAGAAAGAGGCAAAAAGACTAGCTATGTCTTGCCCATTCGATCCCGTCACTCCATTCAAGTACATGACATCCGGAACACTGCTGGACTGCCTTATATTATTCATATATCTCCAGAATAATTGTGGCCGTTCTTGGAGTCCAGTTTCTATTTTTTGTATGTAGGTGTTATAGCATTGTCGATGTAATTCATTGCATAAAGTGCGAAGGTTGGAAAAAGAAGAGTAATAGTGGGGATGATTTGTTTGTTAAACTTTTTATGTGCTGTTTTTTTTTCTATAATTAGCTTTTGAAGTTCAGGGGAAAACCAACTAGGAAAGTTATTACTTCTAAAAGTCTTAACAGGAACAAAGTAATTCAAAGCACTAAAAACACAATCATAAAATTGCTCACACGCCAAGTCCACATCAGTACTACTTAAAATAGAGTCCCAGTCCAGAGAGGCAAAAAAGTCATTAATGCCTATTAAATTGGCATTACGAAAATCATAATATTGAACGTTGTACTTAAGGGCCCCATCATTATCTACATCTATGTTTATTTCATATGATATATGATGATGACTATCTTCTAGTAATTTATCACACGCTTTGGATACAGTAAGATCGGACATACTTGAAAAAACTAAGTCTAGAAATATGCCATTATTATTTGTAATAAAGTTCATTTGATTTAAATTAAGATATGAAAAATAGTTATAAATGGTTATTGCAGGTGAGTTTGGAAGGCTGTCGGTCAATAAACCTGAATCCATCCATACTGCATCCAGTAAATTATAATCTCCAGTCAAAACAAACTTATGATCAGGATATTGCCCGGCAAGGTCTTCCACAGTGTAGCAGTGAGATTCATACAAAGAAATATCAGATCTAGGAGGTATATAGCATGCACCAAAGATGAATTTATTTCTAGAAACTTCACAAGGTATAAAGATTTGTTCTACCGTATCGCAATTGATATGCAAAATTCTAGACTTTAAATGTTTTCTAACGCCTATCATTACGCCTCCTCCTCGCAATTTATTACTTGTAGTTGATTTTCTATCGCAGCTATGTTGAAATCACAAACCTCAAATTCACTATTATCAATGTCATTATTAAGCCAGGTTTCAACAAAGATCAGAATATCATACGCACACAAATTTACAGACTGACCTATATTTTTTATCTTTGTTCTCCTCCTACATTTTGAAAATAACAGCTTAATCGTTTTTTGGGCGTGTTGAGTGCTGATCAGTGTGCTTGATTTTGGAGATGAATGGTTCATCAAACTTATAGCGAATGCACAGGTTAGTTTCACCGGAAGCCAACCGGGTGTTTGCGTAGTTTATTAAAATTCTCCCTTTGAAATTTGGTTAGATCAAGACCAATGCTAATACCAGAGTCCTTCAATTTATGTTTGTTTTTTAAACAGGAACTAACAACAGCTGTATTAGATAGTATGATCTTTATTGGTCTTGCTCTATTATTGGGGTTAGGTTTACCAACGCGAAAAGTCTTGATTGGTACAGGTTCCATGTCAAGAATTCCGATTATTTCATTAACCTTGGAGTTATCATGATTTATAAGAGTTTGTAAGTGGGTTAATTTATTAAGAAAAACATTCTAAATTTATTATTTTGTCAAAATTTAATGTATGTTCGAGTGTGACTTCTATAGGCATACGCTTGAGACCAACTTGTTTTTGAGTTTTTAATAATTCAAAATAAAGATCTTCAGTTTTTTTTACAATACGTCTTTAATTAGCGTTTTCTCTATGAGTAATTTTTTGTACGAGCACGCTTATTAGATTTAATTTGGATTCCAACAATTTTTCGTTATAGCTAATTTGCTGAATAGTATTATTAAATTTTTTGATTATACTTGAGTCTTGAGGATATCGAATTATCTTTCAAAATATTAGCAGCCAATTTGTTTTTGTTATTTTGCAACTCTGCAATAAGTTTTTCATCTCGCTCTCCATCAGAGGCTTCTAAGTTACCTGATACGGCTTTAAAGATTGAACCTACGGTATTAATTAAACCTCGTCTAATTCGATCTGGGTGTGGAATTATTTCGTTTATTTTTGTTTCAACCCTATCTTGAATAAGATTTAATATTTTTGGATAATTTGAAGCATCAAATTTGTATTCTGGACGATCACTAATTATCATTGATAAATTTTTGGATTTAATATGTAGGTTGTTAATTTTAATAATTAACCCGGTTAAGATCATAATAATGGATAAGTGTATAAGTATATTTTTGAACTTTAGTTGTTCCTAACTTAAAGGAAATTATACCGGGGTTATCATTTATTTTTCTTATCATAATTTTTTCTTCGTATCCGAATGTAAGTTGAAAAAAACCTGAAAAGAGAGATAAGAAAATACTAATTAGTGAAACTATCTGTTCCTAAGTGAGCGTTTGATATTACTTAGGTGAATTTTTTTTTAGAATTTATTTTAGCGGTTTTACGTTCGGTATTAATGAAACTCATTTTGTGTTAGCAGTTTTACGTTTGGTATTAATGGAAACTAATTTAGTGGGTTCATTAAATTTATTAGCATTTTTCTGTCGAATATGTTTTTTAACATAGACGTCTTGATCGGGGGTACATATTTCGGGGGTTTCAGGATTTTCATTAATTTTTCCGATTATTTTTTCTTTATGATCATTAATGTAATCTCTAAGTAGTAATTGATTAATATTAATGTCAAAAGGGTTGTCGTTAGTAATATGACCGTTAATAACGTCAATGGGTTTAAGTTTCGTAGAAGAATGTATTGAATTATTATACGCTAATGCGCGTAAATCATTTTTTGGGTGACAGATGTTTTATTAAAATTTCGATTATTAAGTAATCTAATGTTCTGATAGTGTCGAATGTAGGCCTTCTATTTTTCCGTTCAATTGGGGAAATAAAATGAATTTGTATTTTATGTAGCTGTAATAGTTCTGTAACTACTGTATTTTTAAATTCTGTACCGTTGTCAACAATTATTTGTTTTGGTATTTTATGATGTGAAAAGTAAAATAAAAGATTGTCGACAATTTCTGTGGAGACAAGAGATTTTAAAGGGTATGCTTGAGCATATTTTGAGAAACTATCTACGTATTATTGTTAAAAATTTTGTTTGTTCTAAAGTGTGTGTAATTGTGTATG
Organism: Polydrusus cervinus; assembly: GCA_935413205.1. Classification (NCBI taxonomy): domain Eukaryota; kingdom Metazoa; phylum Arthropoda; class Insecta; order Coleoptera; family Curculionidae; genus Polydrusus; species Polydrusus cervinus. Next base: position 65,067,403 of record OW284510.1, on the reverse strand, counting down.
TATCTGTTACCGGCCACACCCGATTTCAGGAAAAACTAGTTTAACGAACGAACGAACAGACCCAAACAACTTTTAGGATAGACTGGTTTGGCCTAGGCAAAACTAGTTGATCCTAAAATCGGGTTTGGCCGGTAACAGTATCTAAATGAATAATTTCAAAAGGTCTAGTTGCTGTTGGTGTGACATTATATTGCATTTTGACAGGGTTCCTGTCATATTTACTAATTGGACATTTTTCACAATCGTTAAAAATGGGCCAGTCGTATTTAATTTTTATTTTTTGTTCTGTTTCGTCTATACCGCTATGGTTAGATTTGCTTTCATGATATTTTTTTATAATTTCGGGGATGTTTTGTTTTTTGGTTACATCAGTAAGTTTTGATAGCAGCGTTTAAATCTAATCGATGGCCATTTAAAATTTTGCCTAATTTCTTCACAAAAAGTTTCGATGTATTGGGGTTTTCAAAGTATAGATGGGACTGTTTATCCGGGATAATATTTTCTTTAACAAAATTGATAATAGAGATCATATCGCGATAGAAAACGGCGTTTCGACAGTTGAAAGCCACAGATGACATTCACAGCTGATTCTAGTTCCGCCGAAAAGTTACTAGATTTAGTGTGGACCGTAACAAGTTCACATGTCAGTTCGCGTCCCATTATTTTCGTTGTTTTTTGGTTTTTTTTAGTATTTTTGTGGCTGTTTTTTATATAGTGTATATAGAGTTTTCTGATTGAAAGTTGAAAATGAAGCATAGTGATTGTTTTGTATACCAATATTTTAACCATATATACCATGTTTTACGTATTCTACCTAGCTGGTGCAGTATTACCGGCATTTATTACATTCTTTAATATTCACGAGCAAAGGAGAGTTATGTGTCGATAAGTTAAATTTTTTAAAAGCTTTGTCGATAATATTTATGTTACTAGTACATTACTTTATTGTAAGTAATTCCTATCACAATATCTAGGTAGTATTCAGTGGATACCTAATAGGTTCTTGACTTTTGTTCCAATTTGGATAACATCTCCAAAAGTTTCTTGACAACTTTAGTTAAGAACGATGATTTAAATAGAAAAATTTATAAAGTCTTCTTTGATAAATTAAAATGGGAGATACGGAACTTAATATTTAAATATTTTTTTTTGTTAATGGAACATAAAAATAGTCCGGTCCTGTCTTTTTAGCCAATCTCTAAACGTAAAATAGACCAGACTTCAACAGGGTGCCATAAATGACAAGTGACTTGGCGTTTTCCTAAAAAAATTTGACTTTATCATGTGCAAAATTATTTTTTGAAATTTGAATAATAATATGTATTCTACGTCTCTTTTCAAATAATATTTTTTTATTTGTTTTGCCGGAGAATGTAATACATCCTGTATAAATATTTGGTTTGCACCATAATTTACGGGTGTTTCTACAATAGGTATACCAACAACTGGGTTTTCTTTGTCGTTCAAGTGAACTGTGACGTCATCGTCAGGTACTTCGTTGTCAAGTTGCACGAGTGTAGAAATTTGATCTATATTTCCATTATCATTATGTGAAGGTATGTTAGTTGTATTGTTTGATGTGGTTGGGTTATTTTCCGAGGTATGTTGGGTTACTTGGTTTGTGTATTCACCTTCCAAAAGGATTTTTTGTTTCTTTAGTCTGAATTTCATAATTATGGAATTTATGGTAGGGGATGAGACCAATGAATCCGTCAAAAACATTGTAAAACTGAAAAAGATAAAATTTTAAACTTAAATTTTTTTTGTAATTTAAAAAGGGATCATTGCACTATGATGGTGTGAAGATTTTTGAAAAACAGTGGACACTAAAAATGGGTCGTGTTGAATACAATTTGGAAAATATTTGATTGCTAAATTTGGATCAATAAGTGATTTTGTCGATCCTGAGTCGATTAAAAATTTTAAATTATGTTCTCAAAATGTTATATAGGGTAATTCGCTTGTATTTGATGTATTTAAGGAAATTATTTGGGGTGTCAGGTTTGGTTGTTCTCCTGCGGAGCCTCCTGAAAATCCTGCTCGTTATCGTCAATATCTGATGTATTTTGATAAGTATTATTGGGCAATGAACCACTCGGTTCGTAATATTGTTCATCATTTCCTTGATAGACACAATATTGAGATTCGTAAGATAGGTCAGGGTTTACGTTTTCATAATCATATTCGCTATTTGCGTTGTATTCTGTGTAGTACGGGTTAGCTTCTATGTTGTATAGTTCTTCAAATACCAATTGCGGGGGTCCTAATTTTTTTAAAGGACGGTATGGCTGATATAACGTAGAAGGTTGCGCGTTATTGTTGTTATTGGAATTATTATTATTTGGTCTAATTCTAAACGTTTCCCTGGTACACATGCTCATTGGTGTTGGCCTAGGTAATGGTTTGTTAGGGTCTGGTTAAAAAGCATTTTTGGTTTCCCAAAAACTTGTGAGTTTGTAAAGAATTTTTGTTATATACGAGTTTTACGTAAAGTTATTCTGCGTATCACTCGCTCCGGCTTAACTCTAAATCGGGAGAAGTGTAATTTTTGTAAGCCAGAACTTAAGTACCTCGGATATGTAATCAATGCATCAGGTCTCTTGGTCGATCCCGAAAAGGCTGACAAATTCTATGAATCCCCACACCTAAAAGCGTAACCGAAATAAGACGAGTCGTAGGTATAGCTTCTTGGTATGGTAGGTTCGTTCCTAATTTTTTCTCTTAATTAGCCCCCTTGACAGCTTTAACAAGGAAAAATGTAAAATTTGTTTGGAGCCCAGAATGTGAAGCGGCCTTTAAGTCCGTAAAGGAGCATCTAGTTAAGGCACCAATCCTATCTTGTACAAATTTTGAGAAACCCTTTATTGTTCAGTGTGATGCGTCTGATTTTGGCTTAGGAGTCGTCCTGTCACAAAGCGAAGATGGCGAAGAACATGTTATTGCTTATCTGAGTCGCTCTCTCAATAAAAATGAAAGGAAATACACCACTACAGAAAAGGAATGCTTGGCTGTATTGTTCGCCATCGAAAAACTTCGTCCCTATCTCTTAGGAACAAAATTTACAGTAATTACTGGTCGAGTTGCTCGTTGGGCGATAAGGTTACAACAGTATGATTTCGAGATTATACATCGTAAAGTAAAGGAACATGTTGTACCAGATGCACTATCCCGATCTGTCCCCATCGTGGATACTATCACTGATCAAAATGTCACACCGACTACCGTTGATCGTGTTTCTCCAAAGGATCGTTGGTATCTGGGTATGATACAAAAAGTCAGAAATGACCCCTTCAAATATCCTCTTTGGTGAGTTGATAATGGGAAACTTTTTAAAAGATTAAGGCAATCTTATCCCTTGCTTGCCGATCCAGATAATTCTTGATTAATCGTGGTTCCTCGCGAAGAGCGATCTTCAATTATTCGAGAGCACCATGACCCTCCCACATGTGGACACCTTGGAATATATAAAACCTTATCCAGAATTTCAGTTCAGTACTATTGGCCAAGTATAAGAACTGACGTGGCTAGGTATATTAAGCGCTGTAGAATTTGTCTACAAACTAAGCAGCCACTTCAACAAGCTCCTGGTCCTCTTCCTCGTTCGACTTCTGGACATTTTTATATTGTTTCTGTGTGTGATGTGTTTAGTAGATTTTCTTTATTCTTTCCCTTTCGTGCAGCTACTACTCAAAACATTGTTCGGTGGTTAGAGAACTATGTTATCCTAATTTTCGGAGCAGACAATTATAGTGGATAATGGAACACCGCTCCGCAGTAAGTTGTTTGAGGACACTATGAGTCAGTACGGTATTAAAATAAGTCATACTGCGAACTACCATCCGCAAGCAAACATTGTTGAGCGTGTTCATCGTGTCCTTAAGACCATTATTTTGAGTTACGTAGCAGATGACCATCGACAGTGGGACAAATTAATTGCTAAGGCAGATTTTGCAATCCGTTCGGCTAAACATGAAGTTACCGGTCTGGCACGCGAAGGATCTTAAAGCTCATGATGATTCTTCAGAATCGTAATTTTCTGCCCTTGTGTAAATATTCCCAAAGAAAATTTTTTTTTTTATTTTCTAGCCCTAAATTATAATCTAATAATTATTAAGTGTTATACACTTACCCCGTCCTTCACTATTTATTTTCTAAAATAAAACAATTCTTCACTACTATGATTCAATATATTTTGACTACCTTGCAAGCTTACAGTTAGTGGTTAATTATGGCTAGCACTGTCTTCTGACTGTCCCAGCTTCTTGGCTCCCTTGTGTACCTAAAAATAATTGGTTCGTTGAATATTATTAAATAAGGTAATGTTAGTACAGGTCAGTTATACAATTGAGAGTTTAGAGATACGGTAATAGTAAATGTGGTATTAATTAAGCCTAATCTACCTGATGTGTAGTAGTACGAAACACTATCCTAGGTGCAGTGCACTAGTCCAAGGAAAGCGTTAGTGTTCTTATGATTTCCTGGAAGCTTCTTAAGCCCTTGCCTTAACGGTGCAGTAGTAGTATCGGTCACTAAAATCATGATACAGTACATCAGCAAAACAATGATGGACACTTTGTGGTGAAAAATAAGAGGTCATTGATTCTAGTAAAGTACCTTACTGTTTTTTTAGGTAAAGACACTATGTAGTCTAAGTTAAACAATAATTAACGAGTAAAGTAAAGATAAAATGTATACAGGGTCCTGCGCCTCACCTCCCGTCTTCTGTAGCTCACTTATTAATTAAGTTAGAATTTTGATATATTGCAGACTTTACCTGTATCCTAGGGCGCATTTCAGAAAAATATTTTAGTTTATACAGGGTGTTCCAAAAAAGTGTGACGTCATAAGGATATGTTTTTTTTAGATTACATGCCATATACTTTCTTGTGTCTGTTTGAAGGTTGGAGACAATGATGTTTCTTGAATGATAGAATAGTTTTGGACTTACATTGTCTTTAATTTGTTTTACATCACAACGTTTTAACTGGTAAGTATCTCCAGTCGTCTTCAGGTGAATACTGAAGACGACTGAAGATACTTACCAGTTGAAACGTTGTGATGTAAAACAAATTAAAGACAATGCAAGTCCAAAACTATTCTATCATTCATATATTTTCTTACTTATTTGGATGCATCTTGTAGTTGCTTACATACCCCTAAAATTTTAATGAAATTGGTTCAGTATTATAGGCGAAAAAAAAAATAAAAACTAAAAAAATCAGTTTTGCATCACTGGTTTTAAAAATTAATAAAAATTAAAAATAATGTCTCGTTAATAAAATTATACAAAGGTACTTAATAAATAAGGTCTCACAGTTTCGTTAACCCAGTTTGATTAATACGAATTGTACAGGGTGTCCAAAGTTTAGTGTCAAACTTTGCAAACTTTAAAGCAATTTATTTTTCTTATTTTAAATTGGAACCCCTCTATATTATTAACATTAACCTTTGTGCTAATTACAACCCTATCGCAATTTCTAATGCATTTAGACTTATTTGCTTATTTGATTTTTTGAAACACCCTGTATAAACAAAAATATTTTCCTAAAATGCGCCCTAGGATACAGGTAAAGCCTGCAAAACGTCATAATCCTAACTTAAATAATAAGTGAGCTACAGAAGACGGGAGGTGAGGCGCAGGACCCTGTATATGTTATTGTTTTGGGAGAAATTACTAAAATGTCAAAACCTAGTGTCATAGTTTGTTGGTTAGTCAGCCAAAAATCCCTAGAAATACCGACGCCGAATTGGCCGCCTTTTTCGATACAGTTAACTACAGTGGGGATATAGCTTATGTGCAGTGTGCATCTAAAGGTCCCAGTTGTGCAATTTTTGCAGATTTTTATAAGGAAGTACTGAGTCCGTGTTGGTAGATGGGTAGCAAATTGCTTTTTAAACCCAAATAGTCGAATTTGACAATTTTTCTACCAACGAAATGGTATAAGCTTGGCTTCCTGATCTAATCAAACAAAAGGCCATACAAGATGTCCGGTAAGTCCCTTCTTTATATTTTCTTTCCAAATAAGACCAGTATCAGTAAGTGTATCTTTAAAATAACATCTAAATTCTTACCTTTTATAATATGATGATCTCTAACGTACGATTTTGTCCTAGGCCTTCTATCTTCTATTTTCTATTCCAATTTACGTTCTACCTTGGTTCTCCATGAAGTTCCATACTTCATCGTTCTGCTATGAGTCACAGGATTCCACACCTGACTGTTATGCGTCCCGTGTATTAGAGAATCAGCTACCTGTGACCAGCCCTTGCAGTGTTTGGTATCCTGCCATACCTGGGGTATTTTCGATGAACCTGGTCCACTTCTCAAGCCTCCAGCTATCAGGTTTTATGTGTTTGTGATGTCCTAATTTTGATATATCTTCATAATTTCACGCTAGGGCCTCGGCCAATTATTTAAAGTTACTGTTTTACTGTAGTAATCATTATTACGCACTACACAATAATGTGGAATTACGTCCAGAGTATCTCACTAATAGTGTTATACCTAAAAGGTATTCAGTCTATGTAAGGCACAACACGTGTAAAGCGGAGTGAAATAGGCCTATTTGAACCGAGTCGGTTGTATTTGGTTACCATACCGTTTTAATAATGTATTAAGCACACAATTATTTAAATTTATCCCAATAACTTTAGCACTTAAGATTTTAGGCCACATTTTAACTTAAACTACCTAACCTATATTTCTTCTTTCAGTTTTCGAAACCGGTATCTGACACGGCCGTCAACTTTTAAAAGGTCGTTGGAGTCAGATCGCACAGAGAAAGTTTAGACAGTTTAGGGTGCTTTCACTCTGGGGCCCCAATGAATAGCTTTCTTTAACTAATGATAGTCTATTGACAATAGTAAGCCTTCTTAGGTACCTTCAACAACAGGTATAATAATTGTTATATGTTTGGTATTTGGTGTGGCGATTAAAACGAATTGTTTTGAATTTGTGTTTGCCCAAAGTAATTTCCTGTTTTCCTTGACGACCAATCACTGCCTTGACCTTAAGGGCCACAAAAACAGGTGGCGCTATTAATTTGTTGTTTAACTGATTAACCCACACCACTCTTCGCTGAAGAGCTAGTCGGCGCCCTAAAAGGTAGTGATTGCTAATAGGTAACGCAATTTAAAATTATTGGCAGATATCGCCCCCTTCTTCGTAAAATAACCCCAACTAGAATCTTATTTGACATCTTGAGCATTTTTCAGGTTTTTTTTCCAGAGGGGCAATATATTTATTCGACATCATTGACTATTTGTTATTCCCAATAGTAACTTTAATAAATTAATTTCACCCCCGCCGCCCCGGACTTTTTTCGTTTCTGATATATAAAAACTTTTTTAATTATAAACATTATCTTTTGGCAAAATCTAGTGGTGTACCAAATTCGTTTACGATTTATTATTCCCAATTGTAACTTTAATAAATTAATTTCACACCCCCGCCGCCCCTAACTTTTTTCGTTTCTGATATATAAAAACTTTTTTAGTTATAAACCCTATCTTTTGGCAAAATCTAGTGGTGTACCAAATTCGTTTACTATTTATTATTCCCAATAGTAACTTTAATAAATAATTATTATATAATTTATAATATATAAAAACTTTGTTAATATTGATTCTTACCTCATATCAAAATTTGACGGTCTACAAAAATCGTTTACTCTTTCTTGGGCATAATTTTGATAATATATTAATTTTAATATTTTTATAATTAAATTAGTGACCACACTGACTGATATTTGGGAGTAGAAATGGTCAGTAAAACAGTTGCAGAACTTCAAAATGTGTTTTTAGCCAACATTTCGACCTCTATGAGGTCATCCTTAGGGCGCTAAAAGGGGATTACATTTATTAAGTAATTATTTGGAATGTAATGTTTTTCTTTTAATATTATTAACATATAATTTTTACTATTAATTAAAATTTGAGAATTGTTACGCTTTATAGGGCATATCTTTAAAGACAGGTACATTGTACATTAAAATATAAATATATATAAATAAAATGTATTTAAAAAACAGTTCAAGTATAATTGATAAAACAAGCATCACATTTTTCTTTGGACTAAACAGGTCATACAGTTATGACCTTCTTTGTTCTCAATAAAATTATTGTATACATTTTTGAATAACCATGGAGGACTGCTTCCTTGATAAATTGCCGCTTCAAAGCAGTAGCCACCAGCAAACGATGTTTTGCGAATGTGCATTTTTAAGCAGAGTTGGTATTGAATATATTTTTTTGTTTAATGATATGTTTATTATTATTCTTTTTTATATTGGAATTGTTAAGAGGAAACAGATGCATGTTTGGATATTAGACTTTTAATAGTTAGGGTGTTGTGTATAAAATAAAAAATATGGCTATTTTGCAAATTTTGATGCCACAGCAAGGTTTGGAATTATTTTTTGTGGAAGCAATTCAAAACTAGAGAAAAGATTTGTTATTCGGAAACGTGTTTTACAAATTATATAAAAAATGTCTTATTTACAGTCATGTAGACGCATTTTTAGGTCAAAAAAATAAAACTATTTTTATGTATCATTTACGAAACCATTTAATTTTTTTATAAAAAAAAATAGGTTTAATACAATTCATAACTCTAATACAAGAACAAAAGATATAAATTATCCAATGCATAGATTAACATTGTTAATCCTAATTAATAATAATTAAATGTTAGAATTAGGGACGCATTAAACGAATGCACCAAACGAACGCTTATTTAAAAAAGAACTGAAAAATTTTCTAATTGATTTAGAACCTTACAAGTTAAGCGATTACTTAGATACTTAACCCGTAAGTAATACTAACCAATTTTTGTTCCATAATTGCTACTATCGGGTCCCACGGACCCGTTTTAATTTTTTTCATAAAAATTTCCACTAATTGAAAATAAACATTTTATTTCTAAAAACAAATTAAATACAGTTTTTACATATTACACTGGAGCACTGGAGACAAATAGGTATTTTGCATATTGAACATCGATTACTAGTTTTCCGATCCGTGTTTGGGGGACATATGCCACATCTTGGTCTTTTTTGATCTCTGAAGCGTTTGAGCAGGTATAGGAGGTTCTTGAAATGTTAGATTTAAAATATTAGCAACATTCAAGTAATATTATACATATATAATTCATTAATGAAATAAGTTACACTCCTACTACTATTGGGTCCGACGGACCCAACCTCACTGTAAAGAACGACTGGCTAAATCGGACACACACACACACACTACTGCGCGTAGCAAGGCACTGGCAGAAGAAAACATAGCTAGACGGCCGCAACCCCCATTCTTTTATTTCTACCGAATTTAGATGAATCTAATACCTCATGGGTCCCACGGACCCGATAGTAGTACTTACGGGTTAGGACATTTTGTAACTATTATTGCTTTTGTTTCTATTCTTTTTACTTGTTCGTTACTTTGGATTTATCAATGTAGTTTTGAAATAAAGATTAAATAAGTAAATAAAATAATGTTACCGGGAAAGCAAATATCATTTTAGCTCTATTAAAGAACATAAAAACTATTAAATGCGTATTTAAATCAAACACGGCCAATTTTACAATAAAAGTATATTATTCGCCGTAATATACAACTTTTATACAAAAATAGCTTCAGATCACCGTTTAGCTTTCAATGCTCTAGCCAAACTCAAACTACTCAACAATACAATAATATTTCGGTAATCTACCAATGTTTATATAAACAGTCTTTTAATAATATTCCACTCATTTTCCATGAGTCGACATCATCCATAAACTATATTTGGGCAAACAGCAATATCAAATTTCTTCCTGTGGTTAGCATTAAGAACGGATGTTCACATTCGGCCATCCTGACTGGATGATTGTCGACAACCTTTATTCTCTCTGAAAATAACTTATCCAGAGACCGATAGTCTCGATGGCAATAAACAACAACGCCAAGAGACACGCAGTCTCGACGGCAATAAACAACCACGCCAAGAGACCGCAGTCTCGACGGCAATAAACAATGCCCAGAGACGTACTCTCGACGGCCAATAAGAATGCCCAGAGACACTCAGTCTCGACGGCCAATAACAGTGCCCAGAGAAGTAGTCTCGACGGCCAACAACAATGCCCAGAGACGTACTCTCGACGGCCAATAAGAATGCCCAGAGACACGCAGTCTCGACGGCCAATAACAGTGCCCAGAGAAGTACAGTCTCGACGGCCAACAATGCCCAGAGACCTATAGTCTCGACGGCCAATAACAATGCCCAGAGACGTACTCTCGACGGCCAATAAGAATGCCCAGAGACACGCAGTCTCGACGGCCAATAACAGTGCCCAGAGAAGTACAGTCTCGACGGCCAACAATGCCCAGAGAATCAATCTCGACGGCCAATAACAATGCCCAGAGACGTACTCTCGACGGCCAATAAGAATGCCCAGAGACACGCAGTCTCGACGGCCAATGACAGTGCCCAGAGAAGTACAGTCTCGACGGCCAACAATGCCCAGAGAATCAATCTCGACGGCCAATAACAATGCCCAGAGATTCAATCTCGACGGCCAATAATAATGCCCAGAGATTCAATCTCGACGGCCAACAATAATGCCCAGAGAATCAATCTCGACGGCCAATAACAATGCCCAGAGATTCAATCTCGACGGCCAATAATAATGCCCAGAGAATCAATCTCGACGGCCAATAACAATGCCCAGAGATTCAATCTCGACGGCCAATAATAATGCCCAGAGATTCAATCTCGACGGCCAATAATAATGCCCAGAGAATGAATCTCGACGGCCAATAACAATGCCCAATATCATCATGATTATATCTCAGAATCTGCCATCTACATGCTTTTGGAAGAACTGCACGGTTTCCGTTGTCAGTTTTACGATATACCAATCCTCTTCGTAGGTCGTAATCTTTAAAAGTTGCTTTATTTTCGTGACGTTCACCAGACTGAAGTATTCTCTTAATACTTTTGACTTCCTTGTCTGCCTCCTGAGCTGCCAATAATCAGTCATCCTCAGATATCACCGATATATACTCCTTGATGGCAGTCTAAAACCGGATTTCTACTAAGAGTGTCCACATGACACATTCTCGTTGCTGATCTATCTAAAATCTCATAGTCATATTCTTGCAAATCGAGAACCCATCTACCTATTGGTCGGCTCAGATATTTCTTTGTCATGGCATTCTTAACAGCAGTACAATCAGTTTAAATTTTTAACTTTTTCCCAATCAAATAATGCCAAAATCTCTTAACAGATCATACTACAGCCAATGTTTCCAATTCAAATGAATGATAGCGCTGTTCTGTTGGAGATGTTGTTTTGCTATAATAGCCAATAACTCTTTCATTGTCATTTTCCACCTGTACCAGCATACCAGCCAAACCAAGTCTACTTGCATCGGTGTACAAAATTACTTCCTTACGACTATCATACAGTGTTAGAATTGGCGATGACATCATATATTCTTTAAGGCATTCATAAGCTTTTTGCTGTTCAGATAACCATGTTCATTCCGTGCCTTTCTTTAGCAGAATAGTAAGAGCTCTAGCCTTTTAAGCAAATTTCGGTACAAATTTTCTGAAGTGCCCAATTAAACCTAAAAATTGCCTGACCTGATGGATATCTTTTGGAGCAGGAGAATTTTCAATTGCTAAAAGTTTTGTGGAACTTGGCTTCACTTTTCCATTTTTAATTAGGTACATATCCCAAATATTCGATTTCTTCGGAAAGAAAATAACAATTTTTTTATATTAAGGCTGTTATAGGAACAGAAGAAAGGGGAGGGGATAATTTTCTTTAACCACCTGTTCATTTACCAATCTGTAATCCACATAGAATCTTTGTTGCCCTGTTTTTTTCATAACCATAATCACTGGACTAGCATACGGCGACTGTGATGGACGTATTATTCCATTTTGAGGAAGTTCATTAATCAATTTTCGCAATATAATTTTCTCATCTTCGGCTAACCTATACGGTCGTTGCACAATGGGAATTTCTGATTTTAACTTTATTGTCATCTCAATTCCAGAAATACATCCTAATTTTGAAGTACTACTAGGAAAACATGTTGGAAAGTTTCCTACAATAGTTTTAATTTGAGCTTGCACCTCGGAACTATCAACTCCTATTTTGAGAAATTGATTTTCTGCAAGGGGTTGTAAACGTTTTATTACATTAACAGTTAGCGATGCATCACTAAATAACAACGTGTTTCCAATGCGGGAATATTTAATTTCCATATCCTCCGTAAAATTTTGACCAATAACAATGTCTACACCTGGAATACACTTGTCTACTACAAGAAGATCAATATGTAAACAAACATTGTCAATTGAAACGCTGCAAGTCACTTTTTCTAAAACTCCAATTTCAGATCCGCCAAAGACAGTAAGTACGATTGGTTTTAATAAAACAATACTTTTTAAATTTATCTTTTTAACCAAATTCTCCGTTATCAGCGAACATTCGCTACCAAAATCTACAAAACATCGTTCTTCAAATTTTTCACTAATTTGAATGGATTTATAAAATTTATTTTTGTCATGTTCCCGTGATATTAGAAGTACCTGTCTGTCCTGTCGTTGGGTATTACTTGTACTTGCTCCCGCTTGGTTATATTGGGACCTCCTACTTCTCTTAAAACAATTTTCGATAGTATGCCCCTTGTAACGGCAATATTTACAAAATAATTTACTTCTGTCGTTTAGTACAAAATTCTGAGGACACTGGAAACGTTTATGTCCAGGTTGCTTACATTTAAAACAAACATTTTTATTTTCAATTTGAACAACTTGCCCTGGAGGTTTAGGTTTATTATTTAAAATGTTAGGCATACGATCAGGTCTTTTTATTGGGCTTTCTGAGTACAAAGGCTCAAAGGCTTTTAAATATACTGCTAATTTTGAAGGGTCGATAATATTAGCTGCTTTTATTGAAAATTTAATATTTTGATTTTCTAGACCGCCTACTATAAGATTCACTTTATCGGCGCCAGACAAATTTAAATTCATTTTACGAATTAATGACAATTTTTCGAAACAATATTCATATAGACTATGATTTATTCTTGGTTTCAGAGCTATCATTTCACTCATTAATGTATGCAAATCCCTAGTAGAAGGAAAAGTCGCTAACAATAAAGATTTCCATTCATTCCATGATTTTGGAACCGTTGACAGACTTTTATACCAAATTTCTGCCGGACCCTGTAACTTATTTATTGCTAAATGACAAATGTTGATATCATCCCAACGATAAATTGAAGAATATTCGTCAATTTTATTTATCCAATCATTAATATCATGCATTATTGGATTAAATTCTGCAATATCAGCATCTTTTACGGACATGCCGATTCTCGGTATTCGCTCATTCTTAAGTATGTTGACTATATCTAGCAAACCTGAGTTTATACTGTGTTGTCAATACTCTGATGAGATAATTCCGGTGTAAAAGAACGTTCACTACAAAGTTTTTCAGTTTGTTTGCCTCTTTTCGGGTTATCAGTGTCACTACCACTAGAGGCACTACGACTACGACTTCTACGAGGAGTGGCCTTTCGTTTGCCCGTCATTGTCACAGTTAATAGGCACAAAAATACGTAAACCACACTTCATCCGATATTAAACAATGTATTTTTTATTTAAATCCCACTTCTGATAAAGACTATTAAATGCGTATTTAAATCAAACACGGCCAATTTTACAATAAAAGTATATTATTCGCCGTAATATACAACTTTTATACAAAAATAGCATCGGATCACCGTTTAGCTTTCAATGCTCTAGCCAAACTCAAACTACTCAACAATACAATAATATTTCGGTAATCTACCAATGTTTATATAAACAGTCTTTTAATAATATTCCACTCATTTTCCATGAGTCGACATCATCCATAAACTATATTTGGGCAAACAGCAATATCAAATTTCTTCCTGTGGTTAGCATTAAGAACGGATGTTCACAAACACAATGCGTACTAAAATGCTTTTGTTTTATATAAATTAAAAGAAAACAAAAAGAAATGTGTACAAAACAAAACTTAGTTGGATTGTTGTGACACTTATCATTTTCTTCATCATCTTGTATTCGATCATACAAATCATAGAATTTATAAAAAATTATAAATTTTGAAAAGGTATATCCAACTGGTAAGAGTGGTAAGTACCCTAATACCTAATGTAACCTTCAATTAAGCGATATACGACAACTAAAACGCACTGTAAAACGAACGGTAATAAAATGAGCAAATAGTTTTCAATAGTAGCGTTTTTAACGACCACCGCGCATTACATTTAAATCGTTTACTTAAAAACGGCTAAAGTTATGGAATTTATTTTAAGTTATATTTGTTTATTCAAAAATATAGTATAGTGATTTTTGTTGATTTGACTTTTGTACTCTTAATGTACGCCAGGATACATTCAAAAATAGTTTTCGACTGTCATAAAACATCAAGTAAATTTTAATTAATTAAGTATAAATTTAATATCACAGGATAGCTTCAAACCTTGTGCAATGGTAATAGATTTTTAATATAGTGCTTTCCTTGAAAGAGAATATTTTCTAAGGATTAGCTACTGATTCAATTTATTGTATATAATAAAAATGAGGGTTAAATTTGAAAATCCGTTACATGATAAACACAGTTTAATGCTGTGTGCATATCTTTAAATCGAAGTAAACGGTATGTTCCAATCTGAAGAAATTCAGTGACAACGGAGGGCAAACAAAACATGGGTTCATTATTACATGTGGTGGTGTTAACTCCTAAGAAATTGTCATGTTTATTAGTGAGCTTTTAAAAAAGACACTGTTTTATACAGTGTGTTTGCTTGTACAGCATATGATGCCGACTATCCATAAAAAATTAGAGTTGGTAACACTGTTGCCTAGATTACACAATATTTCCATCAGTGGCGATCGGTGGTCAGTAAAAGAGGTGAGGCCAAAACAAGTTATTATTTATAAAGCATATTTATTTTAAAGACACTAAATAACGAATGAAAAAAAAGATGTAAGAAAATGAAAAACGAGAAATTATTTTATGTAATATTTGGTCAGAATATTAAGATTGTGTTTTCAGATCTTAATAATCTGGGTAAAGAGCACTCGGGTTCATTATTAATTGATTTAACAAACAGGCAATTCATCGGGCCTATCGCTTTAACGGAAAACATAAGCAGATTTTTAAGAAACATAAACAAGTTATGAACTGCTGAATAAGGTATATGAAATAGTTCGAGAGTATGGTTTACACTCAAAATAAATATTTGTTGTATTTATTTTTAGTGTAATTATGTAGTAGTGTATTTATTATATATAAATTGTCTTTTCTAACAGAAAAATAAGTTATTTAAGCTACGATTTTACAATTATTACATGCTGTCAAAAATTGTCTAAATAAACAAGTTATTATTCAAAGAATAAAACAATAGGTTCTACTTTTACAAGATTTTTCTTTTGAAATAGACTAAAAAAATGGAACTAATTTAAAAAGTAAACGTTTTGGGGAACAAATTTTAGTATTCGCTGAGAACAATTATTTAAAAGAGGCACAAATTCACGATGAAGAAGATGTTTAAATAAAGGATATTTTGTTAAGCGATGATTGTAAAAATAACAAAGAAATAGGTATTTAGAAATTATTACTTAAGAGGTAATAAGGTGTATAAACTTACCTTTTACGGTCATAGATGATTATTACTAAATAACTGTAGGTGACAGATAGTCAAGGGAAATCACGTTGAAATAGGTTACTTTACAATAGAAAAGAAAATGAAACGATTGATAATAAAATATATCAACGTGTATTTGCTTTGTCAATATTATAAATATATAAAAAAAAATAACCTAGTTATTTACAGTCTTTACCAAAGTATGCTAGTCACACGCTACATTTAGATCATTCAAAAAAAAATATGCACCAAAATGTCTAAAAGTGTGGACATCCTGTATACACAAAAACAAAACTTGTTTTGTTGGTGACATCTAAAATATCTCTTTGTTATAGTGAATGCGTTTTCGAAACTTGATTATATAAATGCAGTGCCTGGCACTTTAGCAAAATATGTAGCATCTAATTGAGAAACTAAATGATGTTCACGACCTTCGGGAAACCGCGGAGGCTATTGTGGCAGGTTTTCACCTCAAAAAGTTTTAAAGCATTTACCAAAACAAAAGGCATTAAATTATTCAGCACAATTGTTGACTTTCCTAACGGAAATAGGCAATGTGAATGGACAAACAAGACGACCTTAGATGCACTATAGCATCAGCAGGAGCAAATGTAAGTAAATATAAATGGGACACCACAACATCAACGGTGTACCAGGGCATAAATAGCACCAAGCACCGCATTACTCAAAACACACCCGCAGAACTCTTACTGGGTGTCCAGTTACATACTGGCAGTGATAAATACCGATGAGGAAACTCCAATTAAGGTTACAAAAATTAGAGTAGATATAGCTAAATATTGACAGAAAATCACATCAAGCGTTAAATGTAATCAGAGTCAAAGACCACGAAAAATATTTCATGTTGGGGACCTAGTAATAAAAGTAACATCTTTTCTGCTCATGTATAAGAAATGATACTCTACGTAACTGATACGACACCAGAATCGGCGATACAGTTAAACCTTATTTATGGGATATTGACGGAACCCATTAAGATGGTTTTATTTATGTTAAAATAGGCCTGAGTATAGAAAATGTAAAGGAGGCAGTCTTATAGAGCTGCGATTATAGACGATACGTTTTTTTTTATTCTAGCAGATATTGTACTAAAAGTTTTAAATATTTATATTTATTATTAAGTAAAATATATCATTTTATTTGTCATATGTTACAGATGAGAGTAAAAAGCTACTATCAAAGTTGAGTGGTTCATTTAAAGTATAGCGGAAGTCTTACCTAATGACAGGTACATAATTCGAGAAGACAGACTTACACAGAGATCTAGCCGACCATATGAAGGAACGGTTGGTGTGCAAAATGTCAAGAAATTCGACTTCCAACATGGATAAGGTTCGCCCTCAATGGCAATAGTGTGCCCTCAATGGCAAATGTTCGCCTTAAATGGCAAAGGTTTGCTCTCAATGGCAAAAGTTCGCCCTCAATGGCAATGGTTTGCTCTCAATGGCAAAAGTTCGGGTCTGTTCGGCAATGGTTGCTCTCAATGGCAAAAGTTCGCCCTCAATGGCAAAAGTTCGCCCTCAATGGCAAAAGTTCGCCCTCAATGGCAATGGTTTGCTCTCAATGGCAAAAGTTCGCCCTCAATGGCAATGGTTGCTCTCAATGGCAAAAGTTCGCCCTCAATGGCAAAAGTTCGCCCTCAATGGCAAAAGTTAATGATATAGGTAAGATGAGGATAAAAGAAATTGTAATATTATGTTTATTTACAGATTTGCATCGGAAAGGACGCTCGGGACGATCGTCAATCCAGGATGGCCGTGTGGTCCATGTGGCAACACTGACGTAGAGATCAGACCCGGGCGGCTGACATCATCTGAGTATTATATTACAAAATAGGCTGGATAAGGAAAAGTAGCGAGAATGGAATTTAGTCATTCATTAGTTCTGTTCTTAAAAGCATTATTGTATTATTATTCTTTACAATATATTATTTGTTTCTTGAATATTTGGGTTTATATTAAGTTAAAGGCTTTTTGGTCATATAGACTACAAGAATTTATTTGGTTAAAATATTTGTCGCATAATAATAATAATAATAATAATAATAATAATAATAATAATAATAATAATAATTTTTGTTGTTGGCCTACAATAGGACCATCTTGTCACTTCTGACCGATGAATCCTGTAATACCACTAATAAGTGTGCTACCGTCGAATAATAATAATAATAATAATAATAATAATAATAATAATAATAATAATAATAATAATAATAATAATAATAATAATAATAATAATAATTTACACTGCTGAGCTCTATGCAATATTCATAAAATCATTAACGGAATACGGTTCCAATTCAATTAACAGTTTTTTAATCGATGCTTTAAAAACTCTCTGAGATGTAATTGTTTTTATATAATTTGGTAATTTATTAAAAAGTTTCCGACACATGTAGTAAGGACTCTTCTCAGTCAAAGTTAAACGAACACCTGTAGTTCGAAACTTGCTCTGTTTTTAAAGAAGAAAATTATTGCTTCGTAAATATACAAACCGTATGAAGTTAAAATACCTTCGGCTTTAAATACGCCTCGGCAGCTTTCTCTAAAATGCATTTTTTTAATACAACGAAGAACACGCTTCTGAACTACAAATATTTTTTGTGTCTGGCTACTTCTTCCCCAAAAAATAATACCATATGTTATTCAAGATTGAAAGTTCGCGAAATATATAATTTTCAATGTTGTTTCTTTCATGTAGTTGTTCCAGACTCTAATTCCATAACAAATTGAATTTAACTTAGTTAACAAACCACCAATATGCCTAGACCAATCAAGAAACTCATCAATGTTCAAACCTAAAAATGTTGTGCTTTCCGCGATGTTAACGTTCTCATCAAGTATTTTTATGTTAGGCGGTTTTTGAGTGCTACATAGCTGTGTTCTAAACATAATGAGGTTTGTTTTATCTTTATTCAATATCAATTTATTGCCTACAAACCAGTCATTAGCCCTTGAAAAAATATCATTACCCTTATCAGTCAATTCAGCAATACTTTCCCCGCTTATAAGCAAATTAGTGTCATCAGCATAGCATATTAAACTTTCATCTTGCGAATTTCTTATGGAATATAGGTCATTTACAAAAATAACGAATAGTATTGGGCCAATAATGCTACCTTGTGCTATGCCCAATTTATTTTCCTTAATATCCGAAAAATATGTACTTCCATTTTTTGTTATTTTTACCTGTTGTTCCCTGTTCGATAAATAGGAATTCAACAACTTTAGCGCCTGACCTCTCTCACCATACCGATCTAATTTTTTGATAAGTAACTCCTTGTCTATACAGTCATAAGCTTTCGACAGATCCAAACAAATACCCAGAGCCATTTTACTGTCCTCTAAATGTTTTAAGATTGCCTTTGTAAACTGGAAAATTGCGGTTTCTGTTGATTTGTTAGCTATATACCCGTACTGGTGGCTGTTAAACAAATTGCATTTTTTTAAAAAGTCTATTAATCTTCTACACATTGCTAACTCAAATATTTTTGAAACCCCAGGCAGAAGGCTGATTGGCCTGTAATTTTTTATAAGTTCCGGATCCCCTTTCTTAAACAATGGTTTTATTAAAGCTGTCTTAAGCTGGTCTGGAAAAATACCCTCTTTAAAGGAATTATTTATCAAATTTTTAACTCTTCCAGGTCCTCCAATGTTCTGTTAATCATAGCAGTTTACAAGAAGAATTATTTTTAACATATTTCTTATACTATCTACCGAATTTCCTAATGACTGCACGTTCTGATGAATTATACTACATTCATTCGATTTTTTATGACTAATTGTTTTTGTGTCGGTAGTCGTTCTACTTTTGTCACACTTATTGGGTTGCTCTGGGAGTGGAGTTTTCTTCTATAAAAAATCACTGTAATTAATATCGTTTTTAAATACATTTAGTCTTCTTTTGTAAACAGGGCAATTTTTGTCTCTTGCAGAATGGTTTAGGTCGTTTAACTTTAACTTTGTGCAGTTTGGACATTTAAAATTATCTTTTTTGCAGTCTATTCCCTGGTGCTCTTCTCCGCATTTGTGACAACACTGCTTCTCTGAGCAGTACTTTGAAACGTGATCAAAGCCACTACATTTAAAACACTGTGACAGATTAAAATGTTCTTGCACATAAACAGTTGTTAAATCAAAGAATATTTTACCTTTTTTAAGGAACCATTTTGATATTATAGGAGGGGCTTGAAGAATCCAGTTTTCTTTTGTTGCATTGCGACACTGTTTTTTTGTGATTATATGTATTTTATCACTCACGTTATAGCCAAGCTCTTCCACAATTTTATAGTTTAACCTTTCTATTTCCTGAAGAAAGACTTCATTTCAAAGACCTTTCTTAATTCAAGTTACCATAAACATTGGGTTGTTGTTGAGTGATTCTTTAATTTTGAGATTGTCTTTTTCTTGTACTGCTGCTTTTATTTTGTCTTGTTGTTTTTTGTCATAACTTTCTATAATTATTGCCCCATTCTTAATCTGTTTGGACACTTTTAAAGCCTCTGCCTACATTTTTATTTTTTACTTGTCCTTTAAACTGTTTTAGAACTTCTTTCGGATCTGTTATGTTTTCTACCCGAATAACAGTCTCGTGCCTCTTGTTTGTTGGGTGTCGTCCAGGGTCCATTTTCTCCGTCAGTAGGAACAGTAGTGGTTTTAGCAGTGGTGTGTTTACTTTTGTTTATATTTATATTTTCAGTTAAAATATCCACAAACGTTTTTCTTCTTTCTATTTTTTCGATTTTATTATCGGTCTCCGAGTCGTTGGCTAGCTTACTAGCTAAGTTCCTGATAGTTAACTGATTTTTAAGTGTCATGTTTTCTTTTTCTAAGGAACTGTACTTGAAAACTATGAATGTTACAAGTTTATGTATGTTGTTGTGTGCCTCTTTAAGGCTTAGGTAACACAATCCGAATAGGGGACATAATTGCGATTAATAACTATTTCGGAATGTAGTAGATGTTAATAATTGAAAGGTAGAAATGCTAGGGGACCTATAAATGCCAAATTGTTTACTTCGATTTTTGACCACGTAGGTGTGAAATGGTCATAAGTGACGCTTCTGTATAATGGAGAATATGGCCATAAGGTGGTGCATCTTGGTTGGAAACATAGGAAATTCCATGCAAGTTTTAGACTGTCCAAATATTTGCTCCCCTGTTGACTTTAGAGCAGGGTTGTAGGGGAACTTTTTAGGATCTCTGTGTGATGAGTGCACATGCGGACTTTGAACAATTTTGGACAACCCGATCTTAATTTGTTTGAGTAAGATTTCCGTTGACTTTTCATTAGAATCCAACAGGTGATGCTGCGGACACCAGCATTAATTGGACTTGTCAATGTTAAATGTAATTTGAAAGTATTAAATTTTAATATATTTAATTATAATTTTTTTTTACCTAGGTAATTATTATACACAATAGAAGAAAAAGTCACTATAACTATAAAATGGTACTATGCAGGGAAAAGTATTGTAACTGATATGTTTGACCATTTCATCAAGACCAACATGCCTACAGAACAGGAAAATCAACGAAATCGGCACTTCACAACTAGTAAAAAGAGTGGAGAAAGCTCTGGAAAACAGAGAAGTGCTACTTGGAGTATTTTTAGATATACAGGGTGTATTTGACAATGCATCCTTCGCGTCAATCACTAAAGCAAGCAGGGATATCGGACTGGACAGAAATTGCTGCAGGTGGATAGAAAGTATGCTCAAAGGCATAATTGTATACTCAGAACTGCTGGGCGAAATCTTGGCAGGTATCAGGGGCAAGTTCACAGAGGAAGGGGGGGGGGGGGTTCCCTCTTCTCTTTTCTGAAACCTTGTCATGGATGGAATGTTTCGAGCACTCAGTAGAGAAGGATACTTTGTTGTAGGTGATGCAGACGATTTGGTCATAGTAATCCAAGGCAAATTCAACACGACAATAAGGGATAGAATGCAAAGAGCTCTCAAAATCGTGAAAAGAAGTTGATTAAGATAGATTCAGCTTTATTCTGCATTTTAAGAAAATAGTAGATAGTATGTTTAAATGCCTCAATTGCCCTAAAATTAAGAAAGTTTTTACATATCTAAGTATCGTCAGATTACGCATGAACCTGACAGTTTTTAATAAATTTATGAAATGCGCATAATGTGCAAAGTAATAGTAAAATAGTAATGCGGAAGGAGCTGATCTCTGTGGGGCTCATGTTTAGGGTCATCCAACCAGGACTGAACAGGGGCATATTTATGGAGATTTCCTGTATTTTAAATAAAATCAATAAACCCATCTTGTTTATATTTGACCGTAGAATCTAAAATTTAAAAAGCGAGTTGTTTTTTTTTAATGGAACACCATTATATTCATGGATTCAGCATGTATCCCATAAACTCATATTCTTTAAATATACTGGATAATGCATTAAACAAATATTATTTTTTCGAGGATTTTTCCTAAAAAAAAAACAGTTTTACCAAAAGAATATATGTTTTCAACATTAAACCGGTTTTACACATTTAAGAGTAAAACCAGAAGTTAGCTTTTTGAATACAGAATATAAACCTAAGATAGAAATGGGCTGCCGATTTTTGTGCAATTTGTATGTCAACGGTGGGTTTTTGATATAAAAAATATTATATTGAATATATTTATAATCAGTAATTAATATAGCACCAACTGTTAGCAACGAATTCGTGGAGGCTCATAAGAATATTCGTACCAACTATAGGTTTAAACTCTCGCCGGTGTCTGATGCCGAAGTCTTAAATGCCATAGTCCGTCAGAGATCAAATGCATCAGGGGCGGATTCTCTGTCTCTTCAAATGATTAAGCTTTGTTGTCCAGTCATCGTACCATACTTAGTTCATATCTTCAACATGTGTATAACCAATTCTATATCCTTCTCGCTGGAAGGTAACTATGGTCGTTCCTCTGCCAAAAACAAACAATCTAACTGAACTGTCCGAATTGAGACCCATTAGTTTATTATCTGTTCTGTCCAAGGTGTTCGTAAAAATTATTTACGATCAGAGAATTAAGTACTTTACTGAAAATAATTTGCTTCCTTTATCTCAGTCTGGCTTTTGTAAAGGTTATAGAACTGCATCGGTTTTGTTAAAGGTCTTGGACGATATCATTGGGGCTGCTGATAGGGGAGAAACTTCGGCACTGGTATTGCTTGACTATGGTAAAGCATTCGATACGCTAAACCATCGGCTTTTATGTGCTAAGCTTCGCTTATTTGGTTTCTCAGAATCTTCAGTAAATTTCGTAAAAGGCTATTTGACAGATAGATCCCAATTTGTGTTCATGGAAGGCGGTCGTTCTGCCTCTCGGGCAGTGCGTAAGGGATTACCACAAGGTTTGATCTTGGGGCCGCTACTTTTCGTAATTTATACAATCGATATTAACGACTTTGTTAGAGGTTGTGATTTGCAGAGATATGCCGATGGCACGTAACTGCGCGTCAGTCTTAGTAATGCCACTGCTGTTGAGGCAAAGAGTAATCTTACGCCGTGCCTAAGATCGATTTATAACTATTCTCAAAGCAATTTTCTAAAGTTAAATCCTAAAAATCTGCAATAATTTATTTTGGACCTGATAGCCGATGAGCAGCAGACAACATGGATGTAGTTATGGTCGATACGGTATTACCCGTTGTGCAGGAATATAAAAATTTGGGGGGTCATTTTTGATAGCAAGCTTCGGTTTAGAAGTCAGGTAGGTACAGTTATTCAAAAATCGTATTTTTTACTCAGAAACTTATACAAAAATAAACACATCTTACGACCTCAATTAAAAAAAGAACTGTGTTCGTGTACGGGCCCTGCTTGGATTTGCAGTGCAAGACTAGACTGCAAAAAGTTCAAAAGTCTTGCATTTATTTATGGACTGCGTGCAAGAGAACATGTTAACTATAAATTGCCGGAGCTAAAAAGACTTAAAATAGTCGATCGACAAAGACTATATTTTTCTTGTTTTTTGTATCGTTTGCTTGTCAGTGGTGTACCCCAATACCTATGTGAAAGGCTTCATTTCCGGTATTCTACACACAATCGTACAACCAGTTATAACAATCTTTTAACACCTTTCAATACAGTTTTTCTTATATAGCTCCTAAAACCTTTAATACTAATATATGTACCAAAATCGTCAACTTAAGTTTAAACTCCTTTAGGACCAATTATCGCAGTTTTTTGCTGGGTAATTATGCTTGAATATGTGTAAGATCAATATCATGTATTATCATTATATCATCAGAAATTGTTTCGAAGTCTCAAAATATTTTCCCAAAAAATTCCTTAAATTCCCTGGTGTTCCAGGCTGTGTTCTGGACCCTATGTTTTGGGTGTCAAAATGTTCGTCTGGGTGCCATGCACCCGTTTCTTTAATTCAGAATCGGGAAAAACCACTTTTTCCCGATTCTGACTGACTTGTCGGAAATTCTATAACTCCATAATTCAGCAGTTTGGCGCTGCCAAATTTCGTATCATAGCCAGCGGTTAAGCGGCGGCCGATAGATGCGCTCTGAAAACTTCGTAAAGAACCCTCAATAAAACATGCGCCAAAAAACGTTTAATGCCCCGGAAAATAACATGTCTAAACACAAAAAAACTATATATCGTGATGTTTGTCTGTTTTTTTTGGTGTATATACTAATTTCCTGGTGATCAAACTTTCTCTAAGCAAACTGAATGGGAATTACCCAAAAATATTTATTTTTATTTCCAATGACACCAACAATAATGCAATTGGCAAATATTTTGTGTGTATTTGATATCGATATCTAAAACGATGCGCTTTGTGTTGTTACCTACGCTAGCCAAATCCCGTAAACACGTAGCAGTCGGTTGTTCAAAGTAGACTGGTTTACGTCATCGAGTGCGGTGTTGCCAAACGTCTCTTCATGGCTAGATATTTGTCGGAGGCTACGACTGGTGTAAAGGCTTTCCGAGCAAAGAAAATAATTACGATACTGCTGGAAATTTCTAGTAATAACTGGAATGAATTTTATTATTTAACACACAGTCTTAGAAAGATATAACCGTCTATTCTCAGTATATGTAATAAAAATGGTCTGTGCTTGTTTTAATTTATTCACCGGAAACTTATCCACCTACCCGGTTACTAATTTCCATAATCGGGCTATGTATCATAAAAACTCTTTAAATTACTGTCGCGAAATATATTTTTAATGGTTTGCTTCCTAGTGTGTCTTATTAATTGGTGCAAGTAAACCGACAACAAACACTCTTGAGTCATTGCATGTTAATTTAAATATTGTGCTTCTATGAAGAAAATAATGATGACTTCTCGTTCTGGACATATTTTATAGTATTTGTTTACACCTTTAGACCTTTGTAATTTCTAATCAAGATATAGTGAAATTTTAAATACAAGAAAACAAAAATAAGATTTGTTTAGCTTTTTAACTACAAGGAGGAGAAATGGCATTTAAATTTTGAAAAAAGGATATTTGAGTATATCTAAAATAAATAAAATACAATTATATCAGACAGTTTTTTTAAACATAATAGGAGTATTTACTATTATCTTATATTATAATATCTATATATTTTATCATCTAAAAAATCTGGTGTGCAAAGTGTTAGGTAAGGATACATAGTAAAATATAATTAAAAAGTCAAAAATAATTTTTAGCTATAAAGACATCTCCAACAAATATTGTTTTAGTAGATCCTTAGATAACGATATGTGAAAGGTGTTAACATCTTTAATAGATTTTTATGTATACTAGGCTTGAGTTTGTCAAACAACACCAAACCAATACATTTTCGAGAATTATAAAAAAATAAAAATCGACATGAATTTTCCTATAAAAACAAATTCCATATCTTAAAAGGTCAAAGCAAAATAAAAAAAAATAATCCGAAGAACTGTATTGTATCTATTTACTAAGAAAGTATTCGCTTTTTATTCTTTTTATAAATAATATTGGTGATGATCTGGATGTTGATAATTTGATATACACTGATGATATAAAACTATATTAAAGAATTAGAAACATCAATGATTGTATTGTTATTCAACGGAATTTGGAACTAATTAATAATTAATATCTTAAAAATAATTTAAAGCTTAACATTAAGAAGTGTAAAGTTGTGTCATTTACAAACAAACTTTTTGTAATTAATTTTGATTATGTTCTTGAAAAAAAAATTATTTCTCGCTCTGACTCATTTTGCGACTTGGGAGTAGTTTTTGATTCAAAGCTTTCGTTTATACCCCATAAAATAAAATAAAAAGATTATAAGTGAAGCTCTTCAGAGTTATGGATTTATTGTGCGCTGCACTAGGGATTTTGATAACGTTGATGTCTTAACAAGCTTATACAATGCCTATGTAAGATCGAAATTTGAATATGCGGCAGTGATCTGGACACCCGAGTATAATGTTCACATTGATAATCTTGAGA
The DNA here is from genome assembly GCA_935413205.1 of Polydrusus cervinus. Lineage (NCBI taxonomy): Eukaryota > Metazoa > Arthropoda > Insecta > Coleoptera > Curculionidae > Polydrusus > Polydrusus cervinus. The sequence continues at coordinate 65,041,264 of OW284510.1, read as the reverse complement.
GAGTGCAGCGAAAATTCTTAAAGTACCTTAGCTTTAGGGTCAACCCCATGCAGGGTTTTCCCCAGACTCTACTTTTTCAAAGATTTAAATATGAATCACTCAGGGATCGCCGTGATTACCACCTCTTAATGGCTCTATTTAAATTACTAAACAATCAATTGGACTAAATTGATATATTGGGTAAGCTTAATTTTAATATGCCACGATTGAATTCACGACAAAATATGACTTTCTACCTGCCTAATCCAAAGACAAATATTTTAAAATTTTCACCTGTCTTTCTAATGCTAATGTGTTAGAGATACAACAAGCGACTTGATGAGATTTGTGTGAGATTTTTTCAGTTCTTCTGCCAGTACAGTTAAGAGATCATTGCAATGACCGGCAGTAATATTTTAAACTGAGAATGTGCGGCTGGTATTATTTTTTGTCCAGTGACATGATTTTCTGTGTTCAGTCTCTTTGCTTTTTCTCTTTTTACTGTTACTTTTGTTATATGCAAATTTAATTTAGAATAATTAATTTAGGTATACCGGGTGACAACCAATGTTGTTACCCCCCTATTTTTTCCGTAGTTTTATTAATACAATATTTAAAATTTCAGGAGATTCTAATTATATATTTTATTAGTTTTTAGTAAAATCATACTTTTAAAATCACTTCCGGTTTGACCGGAAGTGGTATCAACTCCTTTATTTTAAATAGAAACCTATTATTTTTTTCCGATATTTGAATGCTACGGCAAATTTCCTTTAAAATGACATATCACACATTATCATTTGTTTTTACAATGGCTTCCACGAAAAATTTTCAAGAAAATCCTTATATGACCATGGACTCGCTAATATAACATGACTTTTTGAGAGTGGGCCATGGAAGTTTTAAAGTGATCTATTTTAAACCGTTTCATTTTAAAGAATAATATTCTTTGCGAAAGATGCTTCTGTCAAAAATATTTTAGATATGTATTTTTTTTTTAACAATGAGAAAGAATTACTTAATATTTTTAAATGGCAACAAGCCATTCATTTAGGGCCAAAAAATAGCTTATTAAATTATATTCTTAAAAATGTTTCATAAGTATGGTATTATACTTAAAGGAGCGGCTAAAATTGCAAAAAAAAATCAAGACATGTCATATTTCAAAAAAAAAGGAGTTCAATTTTTGTTACGAACACTTTTGTCATTTCACAGAATATTTCATAGCCTACTTGTTTAACATAAAACAGGTTAAAATAAACCACTTTAAAACTTCCATGGCCCACTCGCAAAAAGTCATGTTATATTAGCGAGTCCATGGCCATCTAAGGATTTCCTTGAAAATTTTTCCTGGAAGCCATTTTAAAAACAAGTGATAATGTATGATATGTCATTTTAAAGGAAATTTGCCGTAGAATTCAAATAACGAATAAAAATAATAATTTTCTATTTAAAATAAAAGAGTTGATACCGCTTCCGGTCAAACCGGAAGTGATTTTAAAAGTATGACTTTACTAAAAACTAACAAAATATACACTTAAAATCTCCTTAAATTTTAAATATTGTATTAATAAAACTACGGAAAAATGAGGGGGGGTTATTTAACCTCTAAGGTAGGTAATGTAAATAAATAAATAAATAAATAAATAATAACCTGACGCTAATATTTTAGGGTTGCCTGCTATGTGATGCTTGCGCCAACTCCAAAAAAGTTTAACTAGTTCAACATTATAAATTAAGAGCGAAAACTAGACTAGAAGGATATCATGATTGACTGTATTGGCATTTCTCGGTTAAAAGTGTAAGCTAATACAAGTAATACTTTACGCCAAATCTGGCAACAATGGCCATTAGCATTCCTAATATATTTTATTTTAATTTTTAAATTTACAAGCCGGTACGGATAGATGAGTCATTTTATCATCCAGGTCAGAATATGGCCTATGAGGTATAAAATATGTATATCTTAGACAAGACACATAATGAAGGTATAAAATATCTTAATTAAGTTAGGCTTTTAATGTTTCGCAAACTTTACCAGTATCCTATGACGCGTTTCGGTAAAAATATTTTGATTATACCAGGAGTCCCAAAAAAATGTCAAGTCAAGAATATACCAGGTGGCCTGCTCTCAACGCAGGATTCCATAGCATCTGAGCTACTTAACTAATATTTAAAAAAAAAATTATACGAGGTATTATTTCTACAATCTAAATTTATTTTAAAATTTACAGGGTGTCCCAAATAGTCCGGGCATATTAAACATACTTGTTTATAGGACAACCATATATTATGTTATTTTCTAATTCTCCACAAAATTCTATACTTATTTTGTATAAAATGTCGTATGTCTAAATTCAATTGTTTTTGAGATATTGACGTTTAAAATATAGTTAGTCTCGTTAAATAGAAAATAAAAAACTAAAATAGGGAGGTGAAAACCATATTTCTCTAAGATGCGCCGCTCCAATGCTGCAGCTGGCGGGCAAAATCCTCACTCCGAGTCCTCCCCGCGGGCCCCCGCTGGAAATGACGAAAGTCAGCTAAGACTGAGTCTGGCACATCAATTGCCTTCGCTCAGTCGTGAGGTGAGGTACCTAAATCCAAGCGTGAGCAACCGTGCCAAGGAAGGCTGAGGGTGAAATCAGCCCTTAACGAGCTCCTGTGGTAGACCAGGCAATTACCATATATACAAGCGCCTTGTCCTGGTAAGCCGACTCTGCCAGGATCGACCTTTACTTCCGAGCTTACTCGTGGAAGAAAAAAATAAAAAACTAAAAAAGACCGCTGAAGATAATCAGCTTAAGCTACCAGGGGATAATTCGGTCATCGAGGGTAGCTCACAGAGCGATAGCTTAAAGCTGCTAAGATCACCTGGCACAAAGCAGGTGGATCCTAAGGACAGCAAACCTCACAGAAAGGTATCAGCTGGAACAAGGAAGATGCGACAGTGCCAAAAGGCTAGGCATATTCTGGAAAAGCTAGAACACAAGCAACCAGCTGACCTCAGAAGTAGGGACAAGAGCACGATTAAATGGGCAAGAGAATTCTTGGCCCAAGACCCGTTCCACCTTCCCTACACGTACCGAAAACCGGGTGCAACCTTCGAGAGAAGTGTCGCTGGAAAGAGGACACGTTCTACAGACGAAAAGAGCACCCCTAATGTAACAAAGAAAAATAAGCCCTTTCCACAGCAAGGCAAAGCTGGAATGTCTTCAAGGGGACTGACTGCAAAGACCAAGAAAGTATCTGCGGTAGTTTCAAAAAGAGTTCCGCTGCACTTAGTAGTGGAGGAGGCCAGAAAAAGTTTGTTTTCAGGGAGCGTTTCGACAGTAGAACAATGTCGGAGGTGACCCGCAGCAGCCTCCAAGTGGCTGTGATTGATGCCGACAATAAATGCTGGAAGATCACAGCAGACCGCTGAATCCTGGTTGAAAGAAGGCTAACGGAAATCCTTATGGAGTTTCTAATAGCCAATCCTGCCGACCGGATCCCTCAGTACGACACCTCAGGATGGACTAGAGGAATAAAGACCATCAATTTCACTGATGATTTTTCCTTAGCATTTCTGAGACTGTCAAAAAGATCGGACAACCTTGGGAACTCGCCCAATTACAGGTTATCCCCCGCTCGGAACTTCTAGAGTGTCCGAGAGCTAGAATTTGGTTGCCAGTGCCAATGATTCGAGAGAAGTCTTTGCTGCCACTATAGGCAGCCCAGAATCCGAAGATTTCTTGCAGGGAATGGACGATTCTAAAGATGGAGGACCCAAAACCCACAGGGTGCTCCAGCTCACAGACGAGTCGCTACCAGCCCTAGAGGAAGCTCAGTTTAAGCTTCACTGCGGCTTTATTGCGATCGCTGTGAACGTATATAAGGGACTCCTCAAACTCACGGGGAGTGACCAAAAAGTTGATCTTGCCAAACCCAAGCAGGATGTCGAAAAGAAGGAGGAGACAGTGACATCTACTACGGTAATGGAAGAATAACCTAGTGCGGCTCCAGGGAAGGAGCCGACTCAAGAAATGGAAGTTGAACCCCCACAGACGCCCAGCGATGCTGCGAGTGGTTCAAATTAACCTCCACCACAGTAAAATGGCCTCGAGCCATCTGGCTCTTTTCATGGAGGAGCAGGACCTCGACATCGCCTTGATCTAGGAACCTTGGGTCAGAAATGACGCCATATGTGGATTAAGGCTAAGAAACTACTCTCTCTACTACGCCAAGGGCAATGGTAAGCCAAGAACTTGTATTTTAGCTAAAAATAAAGTATTCCTAATGCCTAATTTTAGTAACCAAGACATAACAACGGTCAAACTGGAGCGCAAAGGAGAGACACCAATAATACTGTCATCCGTATACATGGCGCATGACGTTCCAACTCCATCGGTAGACGTTTCCATATCTTACCTGTAATGGATTCAATTGATAAAGCAGTTAATAAACTAACAAACACCCGGGAAGCAGCGTTTTTCAAAAGCTGTCCGATAAGCAGACCAGCCAAAAAGCCATACCCACTATGGTGAAATGCAGAGCTGGGTCAGCTAAGAAGGGACATGCGAAGGCTGTTTAACAAAGCAAAGAGCAAACGTACGGAAGATGAGAGCTCTTATAGAGAGGCTCTAAAGACGTACAAGAAAGCGATTAGAAAATCCCAAAGAAGCGCTCGGCACAATTACAGCGAGCAGATTGAGAGTACAAGCGAAGCCGCTAGACTGAGAAATGGTCTATCTAAGGAACCTTTCCTAAAAAAGGAGGATGGGACATACACAGAGAATAGTAGGGAAACCCTTGAACTGCTGATTAATTCCCACTTCCCTGGTAATATATCGGCAACAGAGCCCCTTATCGAACAAGGAGACGTTCAGGATTTGAATAGCATCAAATCAGTGGTCACTTACGATAAGCTAGAATGGGCGATTAACTCATTTGAACCTTACAAATCACCAGGATTAGACGGGATAATGCCCGCCAAGTTACAAAGAGGGAAGATAATCCTAATCCCTTGGCTCTTGGTGATATACAGAAGCAGCTTGCATCTCACGTGTATGCCAGCTGACTGGAATAAGATAAAAATAGTCTTCATCCCTAAGGCTGGTAAGAGTAGTCATGTAACCGTCAAAGACTTCAGACCAATAAGCCTGTCTTCGTTTCTTGTCAAAACATTGGAGAGGTAACTGGATCTGCATATCAAGAACTCGGTGAGAGAGCGAGACTTAAGCTCGTCTCAACACGCTTACCAAGGGGAAATCAGTGAAAACGGCGCTACACGAGGTAGTAAGCACTATTTAGAAACCCCTAATAATAAAGAGTACGCTACAGGTACCTTCTTAGATATCGCAGGAGCCTTTAATAACGTCACGTCCGAGGCAGTGAGCGACGCTCTAATAGAATCAGGAATAGATAACTACATCTGCCGTTGGATTCAGAGGGTGTTGAAAGGCTGTCAAATCTGCTTCAGTTTGGAAAGCAGCGAAATGATCAGATTTGCTGGAAGAGGAACTCCGCAAGGCGGGGTTCTGTCACCAACACTCTGGCTGAGAGTTCTAAATAAAGTTCTTATAGCGTTGGAGAAGGCTGGAATAAAAGTGATTGCATACGCTGCCGATATAGTTATACTAGTGTCAGTTAAATTTGTAAACACAATCAGCGACCTAACAGGAATGGCGCTACGAATAATAATAAATCGACTTTATTGGCAACATACAATAAAATTGAACAAAAAAAATGCATGAAGCATCGAAAGGGCGAAGTTTAGCCGAATCAGTAATGATTCAGCTAGTCTTACACTTAACCCTAGTGAGACTTACTCTAGAAAAAAAAATTAATTACTTAACACCTGCCAAAGTATAACCAAATAGCTATTCTTACACCCTAGTGTAACTTACTCTCTAAGAAAAAAAGGTATATAACCTAACTAAGCAAAAAAAAAATTAATGATTTAAAAGCCCGCTCAAGTAAACAAATTTAGATACATATATTAATATAAAAGATATAAAAAACATTAGAAAAAAATTAGGATTGAGACGACAGTAACATAAATTTAACTTTTTTTTTAAATTAATAATACTTAAGTTGTCTGCACAAAATGGCAAATTATTGTACATACAAACAGAACAGTATGAAAAGCTTTTCTGAAACATGGCAGTTCTGTGTCGAGGAATATGAAGCAAGGATCGTGATCTGACGTTAACAGAGTGACAGTCCAGCCGCCTTGAGAATCTGGCAAGTAAATAAGATGGTTTCTTAATCAGTAAAATTCTATGTAAAAAGGTAAGGAAGAGAAGTTTCGCACGATATTGCATATTGAGCCACTGTAGCTGAGATATAGAAGGAGAAACGTAGTCGAATTTGCGCAAGCCAAAAATATATCTGCAGCAGGCAGTGTACCTTTTGTATTCTTTTCTTATCAAAAGCATTTAAGTAGTTGTAGTAAACAACGGCGCCGCATTTGAACAAAGACAGGACCAAAGTATCGCAAAGAAGTTTTTTTAGGTTAATATCAAAACAGTGCCTATTTGCGTATAAAAGCTTAAGAGATAAATAAGCTCGCGAAAGCAAACTGCTGACGTGGAGAGAGAATTTTAATTTACTATCAAAGAGTAGTCCCAGACTCTTCGCATTATTCATACGGGGCAAAACACTGTCTCCAATTCTAACAGTAAAATCATTGATTGAATTGTTATCACCTTTGTTGTCAAATACAATGATACTGCACTTAGTAGGGTTAAGAATTAAGTTGTGACGTAGGGACAAAGATCAGCATACGCCTGGATAAACGAAAACTGAACGCTATTAAGAATGTCAGCAGTATATATGGAAGAGCAAGGGACCCAGAACTGAGCCCTGGGGAACTCCCGATGCTACAGGGGCTACAGGAGAGAAATTATTGTTAAATAAGACCTTTTGAAACCTTTGGGTAAGATAAGATTTCATAACAGAGATAGCATTGGGTCGAAAGCCAAAATATTTCAATTTGGAAAGTAAAACATCGTGACTGATGGTATCAAAGGCTTTTAAGAAGTCCAATAAGACAAGTGCAGTGACTTTTTTGTTATCCAAATTCGTGGTTATATCATCAGTAACTCGAGTAAGAGCAGTTGCCGTACTATGTCCCTTCCTAAAATCGGACTGACAGGAAGGCAAGATACTATTAACATATTCGTTTAATCGTTTAAAAAGCACCTTTTTAAGCAACTTAGAAATTGCCGGAAGGATACTAATCGGCCTAAGGTCGGAAATCGATTCTACAGAGTTTTTTTTAGGTAAGGGCACGATAATACTAGTTTTCTAGTAACTGGGAAAATAGACCACTTCAATGCACGAGTTAATAATGTGAGTAATGTAGGGGTTAAGATATGGACTGCAGTACTGCAGCATAACGGGTGAAATATCGTCAACGCCACACGCATTAGAACGGAAGCTTCCAATAAGCCCGGAAATCTGTTCAACAGTTATCATGATAAAATCAAAAGTAGCTGACATAATAGAGCTATTGTAAAAATCAATCAAATCACTGTCAGAACCATTTTTAAAGGAAGACACAAAGAATTCATTAATTTCGTAAGAGGTAGCGATCCTAACCGGTATAACATTAGTACACTTTTTAACATTAAATTCCTTGATGGCCTTCCACACTTCCTTTGAATCACGAGTACTGCAGACGTTTTGTATATATGACCTTTTGTCCCTTCTAATTAGGGTTAAAGTGTAGTTTCGTACAGCTTTATAAGCATTAAAATCATCATTATTTCTTGTCTGCTTAAACCTAGTTAGAGCCATATCGCGAAACTCCATATTTATTTTTGTATTACCCGAGAGCCAAGCACACTTAGGCCTACTAATACGCGCTGTTACAATAGGAGCATGCTTCTCAAAAACAGCCAACACATATTCATTAAATAATTGCACCTTCCTATCTATCAGGCTCTCTTAAAATGCGATAAACAAGCGCAGTACGCAGATCAGCCGTAAAACTGTCCAAATTAAAATCTTTAAAATTCCTGTACGTAATGTACTTTTGTTTAAATTTAAATTTCTCAACCTTTACATCACAAAAGACGTGAGTGTAGTACCAGAGTGCTTAATTAAATCCTGATTGGAAACGAATATGGGATCGAAGAGTGTAGCAGTACCTTGTAAAGAAATTCGTGTAGGCTCCTTTATGACCTCAAAAAAATTATAAGTATCGAAACACGGATTAAGCAAATTAATAGGATGTAAAAGATTGATGTTAAAAACAAAATACTTCGTCGTATAAGGGTGTAAAATGCGATAAGCTATTATCAATGCATTCAATGCACTCTGCAATGTTAGATCGTGGTGGACGATAGAAAATACCCACCGCAAAGTTTATACCGTTAAGCTTAAAACTAATCCAAAGTTTTTCAAGTAAGCCTGTAGCTTCTTTCACCTTAACCATTTTGGCGTTTAATTGTCAGCAAACATAAATACCGACCGGCACAGCAGGTATTGAAAAAGCGGTACCGCCATCTCCAGGAATCAACCTTAATACAGAAAACAGTTCACGTGAAGTGTGACATCAAAAGATAGAAGGTAACTGTAATAAACCACGGTGCAACACACTTCTAGTATAGGGATCGACATTTTGCGATTCCCATTTCCAGTCTACATTTCGCAGGTTTCAAAAAATAGATCGCATCGAACCCACTAGGGTGTGCGCTATTCCATTTTTAAGCCGTTTAAAAGAAATTTTTAAACAAAGAAAAATATATTGTCCGTACTGATATAAAGAAGGAAGTGAATTTTGGCTATATATATGTAGACAAAAAAAGATAATAATCTAGGTAAATTCAATATAAGATACTATATCTATGTAAAACCAAAAAGGTACTCCTTCCCCTTGTTGTTCAAAGAACATTCAAAGGTACGGTAGGAGTGGACCAACTTAATTAAACCAAACAATAAAAAAAGTTAATGTTTAATTTGTAAATATAAACAGACACAGTAAACAACGGTGCAATGTATAATAAAAATATTAGAGATTTAGGCACAAAAACGATGTTCAGTTTGAAATATTTTCTCGCAAATCGTTTCGGATCAGAATACTTAACTATTAAATCCTTTAGATACCTTAACAAGCCAATAAATGTAACGTGTCCCAAATATGAACGCTTGATTTACGGGTAATGCTACTTTTTGGTTGACGATCCCAAGTTTTTAAGCACGTTGGGCACTCTAGGTTTTTTTGATATTTCAATTATCGATTTATCTAAGTCAATGTTTATGTCACGTTTACGTTTTTCCGTTTCACAATTTTCGTTGTTACCTGAAGAATTTTCCGCTGCTAGATCTTTGACATCTAATAAATTATTAACCTCCAGTACCCTTTCAGAAGAGGGTGTGGTGGGAGCACTACTTGGTAGTACGTTTGGTGTTTCGTTTACTTCGTGAAGGTCGTCGGACATTAGACGCAATTGATCCGCCGTATAAGTTTCATTATTAATAGTAAGTTTTTTTCTACGGGTAACTTTAGCTACGTAATTCTTTTCTCCTGCTAGCTTCAAATGTTCTCTTAGGACTTTGAGATCTTGTCTGTCTTTGAAACATAAATCTTAAGCAATAAAAATTTGAGTTCCCTTCAATTTAACACAGTTTTTGAGCACTTGATCTTTTTTTATCGAAGTTACAAACTCCAGTTTTACAGGGGCGGGTTTGTGTAATTGTTTTTGTTTTAACAAGTAGATGTTATTTATTTTAGATTCTAAAACATCTATACCCAGTTTCTCATTAAAAAACCGCTTCATAAAGGCAACTAGGTTTACATCCTTATGAATTTTTAGGCCAAATATTAAAACATTATTCCGACGAAACTTTATTTAAAATTGGATATGTTGAGTTTCAATCTTTAAGCATCGTTTTTCTAGTTTTTCTACAGCCTGAGCCTATTGTCCTAATAGATCAAATATTTTCTTATTTCCATCTTCAATATGCCTTAGTACTTTCAGAAACACTTGTTCTAGTTTCTTCAGCTGACGTACGAATACAAGTTAACAACTGTTCGTATATCTCTTTGACTTGATCTGCCATTATTTTCTATTAGCTCGCCCAGTTTCTTGTTGTTAAAGATTTATTTTGATTTTAAGTAAGTGATGTGACCCGACGTGATGTTTTTGTGATGCAATAAAGGCAGTTTATTTTTACCTTAAGTTTAGAGTTTATCCGGATAAAATCTGTTCACTAATAATCTCACAATTTTAAAAAACTTCAGAGCACACCAAAATACGTCTTGTTAACACTGCTGGTACTAAACAGTGGGTCATGAAATGCGTACTGAAAATCAACCCCGAAAAAACGGAGGTAGTTCTATTCACACGCAGAAGGGTGATCGAGACCTTCAGATTCCCAGTACTCGACAATAATGCTTTAATACTTAAGGAAACAGCAAAGTATTTAGGATTGGTACTAGACTCTAAGCTATACTGGGGCATAAACTTGCAAGAACGAGTGAAAAAGGCGTCGGTAGCATTATATGCCTGCAAAAAAGCAGTTGGACGAAAATGGGGACAAAAACTTAAAAAAAAAAAGGTGGCGGATCGTGTAGCAGGTGTTAATTGTGCTCGTCATATTTTCGCTAACAGGCCTGCTATTGAGTGTTCGAATTGTTTTGAATGGTGTCACAAGGGTTGCTCTACTCTCAGTAATGAAGAATTCAACAAATGTAACGCTTTGGTAAAAAAGGGCCAAAAGCACACATGGATTTGCTTATCATGTAAGAAAAATCTCCTTTCTAACAACAGTAAACAAACTTCGTCCCATGATGGAAGGTTATCGCAAGGTCGGCAATCGCTATCACTTGGCCGACGGTCAATGCTCGATATCGATGTTATCTCGGACAAATCAGATGAGGATATGATAGTATTTATACCGACTATTCTAAAGCCTTCGATCGTGTGGATCATGGAATTTTATGTAAAAAGTTAAAGCTTATGGGTATACATGGCCTTGTTTTAAGTTGGTTAAGGAGTTTCCTGACAGACAGATATCAATGTGTCCGAATTCACAACTACTTGTCAAATCAGTTTAAGGTGACTTCGGGGGTGGCGCAAGGATCCCATAATGCGCCTTTATTATTTCTCTTATTTCCTAATGCCATCGACCATAAATCCTTTAATTTGCGATTTGCAGACGACTTAAAAATATACTGGGTTATAAGGGATATTCAAGATTCCAGTGCACTTCAGAATGATTTAGATGAACTAACTAGGTGGTCCCATAAAAATGAACTTCATCTTAATGTCTCTAAATGCTCAGTGATAACATTTTCCAGAAACACAAATTTTCAGAGATTTGTTTACGACATGAACAATGAAAACCTAACACGGAATTCTGAAGTTAAGGATTTAGGGATTACATTTGATAGCGAATTAAATTTTAGAAGTAATTTCAACTCCATAACCGGTAAAGCCTTTAAACAGCTTGGTTTCATTCTCCGCAATGGTAAAGATTTCTCTCCGAACCTTCTAAAATTATTGTATTGCACATTTGTGCGTCCGTCCATGTTTAGAATACGGATCAATCTTTTGGTCCCCCTTTTACCAAAATCATATTTACTCTATTAAACGTGTACAAGCGAAGTTCCTAAAATCATATTCCTTTAAATCAGGTATTGATATCTCGAACCTTGGATATCTTGACAGATGTAGGTCACTGGGTTTTCAAACTTTAGAAGCACGTAAACACCGTCAGGAACTTATGTTCATCTACAAAATTGTCAATGGCCTAATCGACGCACCCAATTTATTGGAGGTTCTAAACTTCAATGCACCCTGCCACGCTCACCAAACACATAGTCGTGACCTATTTAGACGGTCTTTTCATAGAACTAATTATGGTTTAAACAACCCCATGTCCAGAATGCAAAAAATATTTAATACATACACTGATGTCTTGGATTTGTCAAAGCCAGTAGTATCTTATAAAAGAACTTGTGCTAGTTGTATCAGTTAGGGCCTTTGTCATTTAAAGTTCTGTCTGTTATTTTTATTTATTTTTTCTCCGTCATCTTGTCAATATTATATAGTTTGTAAACTGTAATTTATATTCTATATTATGTATGTGCTTATCTTGTATTAGGTATTATTATTGTAAAAATGGAGTTTTTCCGTATACAAATAAATAAATCCCCACATAGTACACTGAATCTATACGGCCATTATAAGACCTATATTAACATACGGGGTCCTGGTTTGGTGGACCGCTTTGGAAAAAGCAGTGCACACTAAGTCAATAACAAAGATACAAAGGGCAGCTTGTTTAGGAATAATCGGAGCCCTTAAGTCAACCCCAACAGCGGCGCTGGAGGTACCGTTATATATACCCCCCCCCCCCCAGGATATCTATGGAAAAAGTATAGCTGCAAAAAGTGCCCTGCGACTGAAAGAGTCGAAATACTGGAATGAAACCAACCACGGGCACAGCAGTATACTAAAGATACACCCGGGGAATAATCTACTGATTCCGACTGATTACTCTCAATAACATGCTTCGATAGAAGGTATTCTATACTCATTCCGAGTAGGGGAGAGTGGAAAGGCAATCAGTATGTAATGAAAATAGATCACGCAATCTTCACAGACGGTTCAAAAATGGACGTTGTTGTGGGAGACGGGGTCTTTTCCGAAAGTTTACTAATACAGAAGTCGTATAGACTCCCCAACTATTGTAGTATTTTTCAAGCAGAAGTACTGGCAGTAGAGAAGGCGGTCAATATCCTGCAAGAACACCTTGGCCTGGGAGTAGCCATCACCATCTTCAGTGATAGTCAGGCGGCGCTTAAGGCAATCTGTTCCAGCAGCGTCAAATCAAAGCTCGAAAAGCGATGCCGCAACAATCTATGCACACTTGGCAACCAACATCGGGTTACTCTGTGCTGGGTTCCTGGACACTCCAAAATAGATGGCAACGAGGCTGCCGATGCGCTCGCGAGAGAGGGCGCAGGCATGCCAGCTGACCTAGCAGACAATACAGTGAACAAACCACTGGGATTAGTCAAAGAGGAGATTGATTACACGGCCAAGCAGCTTGCACAGAACAGATGGACAGAGTTGACAACCTGTAGTACATCCAGGCAACTGTGGCCCACATTCGATAAAAAGAGAACCGCAGAGCTATTGAGACACAGTCGGAAGACGTGAGAAATATTACTGCGGTTGTTACCGGACATTGCCTTTTCGGTATACATGCCGAACGTATGCAAATACCCACTAACGATTTCTGCAGAAGTTGCAGAGATGAGGAAGAGAAAGAAAGTATTCAACATTTTCTGTGTGAATACCCTGGCCTCGCAAGAAGAAGGTTCACTGCTCTGGGTGAACCATTTTTCGATACCCTGGAGGAACTAAGCAACTTACAACTTGGACGACTGAGCAGGTTTCTGAACAGTAGTGGCTGATTTGAATAAGTTGTTAAAATCCTTCTGCGGTGTACGCCGTACTAACCATCAGAGATCTGATGAAGGTGGGTTCTACAGAACACGTGTGGTATCACAACGGACCTAATAGGACTACGTAAGACTGTTTGGTCTGAACCAAAGGTCTGCCACTCTTACCTAACCTAACCTAAGATGCGCCGCTCCAATTCTGCAGGCTGTCAAAGTCCGAAAATGCCATATTTTAAACGTCAATATCTCAAAAACAATAGAGTTTATTTGTAAATTATTTTCGCCTACTTTTCCGCTTTATAGATAAGCAGCGACGTTTTGCCGTTGTTTGTAAAAGAGAAAATTATAAATAAACAAACTAAATACGCACAGTGATAGATATTGTAAATCATTTTTACCCTTTTTAAACAACAACATTACTGTTTCGGCAACCAGATGCATGCTTTTCAGGCGGCTGATTAATACTTATCGGTTCTTTTTCGTAAGAAAATCAAGTATGTATATATCTTAAGATGGAAAGTTCTTGTGTATAAACACCTAATTTGAAATTCAGAAAAAAGTATGAAATATTTCAGTAAAAATTTGAAATTTTCGGACGAAAGTGTTTCCCGATTTGCCGTTGTGAACCTACTTCCTTGATGGCGCAATTGGTCAGCGCTCTGTACTGGATATACGGAGGTTGTCGGTTCGAATCCGGCTCGAGGAAATACTTTTTTCTGAATTTCAAATTAGGTGTTTCTACACAAGAACTTTCCATCTTAAGATATAAACAAATTAACTAAATACCATTAACAAGGCATTAAAATCAGATCGCGTGTTAATTTTTCAACTTGTAAAAAGTGATTGTGATTAATAAATTGAAATGTAGGTTCTTCCATACAGTACCTCTAAGAAAGTATTTCAATTTTAGATATTTGTTTTTAAATTTAATTAATTGAATCGATTTTAAAATGGATAGGAAAGTTAATTTTTTAAGAAATTATATATTCATGATTCTTCAAATTGGACGTATTTTTTTCTTGCAAATCACAATATACTTTTTCTTATAGGGTAAAGAAAACTCATACTCTTTTTGTTTTTTATTGCAGTGGCGTTATTATATTTAATAAAGCCTAATTTAAAAATAATCAGTCACATCTGATAAGTACATAATATGTTTTAGTCTACATTTAAGTAGATATTCTTTATTTGTATCCACTAGGTAAAATTGGAGAGTTTATTTTTACAATAAATCTCATAATTACAACTTAAAATTATTACCTAATCATTAATTTTTTTTAGTTTAAACATTAGCCTTATAGGTATATTTATATTGTCATAATCTATCCAAGAAACTGAGGGGAAAATTATAGGCAATTTTTTTGTTGTTATGACAAGAGTAAAAATACAAAAATTTTAATTTACGATTTTCTTCATTTTTTTCGTAAAGTAGGTAGGTATCGGAAGAGGCCTTTCTCTTTTCTGCTTGCTTTTCTTCTTTTTTTATATTAAGGAATTTAATTCTCACAAAAACTCTCAGCACACAGTTTTTTTAACAACATTTTTCTTTATATGAAAATTGTCATGTGTAGTTTTTCAAAATATTTATCCATTTTGGTGACATAACCTCTATAATAATCTGATGGTTCGAACAAACCACGAAAGGATAAATTTTGAATCCATGAAGGAAAAAGGCTATAATTATGCTGATCGATAACTCCTTGTATTTTAGATGTATATTTTCCTAAATCTTGATATTTTTCTTTGTGTTTTTTAGCCAAATAGCCAACAATATAGGCTAGGCCATAATTTTCTGACTCTCCTTTTGGGCAATTCCTTGAATGGACACTGCTGGATGATGTGGAACTCTCAGAGTCCATCTTGTCATCTTTACAATCTTCTAAAATTTATATATATAGTTTTGCTTATTTTAATGCACTGGCCAGTAAATATTCATCATTTTCTAGGCCCGGAGAACTTTCCACATTTGAATGTACGGTCACCAGGCCAGGGTTTTTTCCTAAAAGAACCATTCTTACTCTGTATATAGCATTCGCTGGTGACGGATGGTCATGAATTCCTCCACGAGATCTCATCTGATCTGTTTCAGTACTGGTAATTGGACTTTTTACAATAACTTTATCTCCTTTACGAATTATTCTCTTTGATCTTCCACTCTTATGTTTTTATTTTTCCACCAGCAGGTATAATGATGGAACAGCTAAAATTATTATTAAGTATGCAGTTACTCTCTTAGGTCTCACTTAAGTACACCCTAAACACTAGGTACTATAGCTACCCTATAAATAAAGTATAAGTATATCAAACAAAAATAATCAACTAAAACTTCGTACCAGATATTTTTAGACCGTTCGGTTGGGTATTGATTATTCTAGCCTGCAAATCATCTTCATCATTTATCATCTGCAATTTTTTTTAATTTGCAATGTTCCAAACACCTTTACGATAACATTTCCTTACCCATTCTTTCTGGATTTTGGGATCTTTTGGAAAAGAAAAAAAAGGAAAGTGTCTTTCCACTTTCCAATGCTTTTTTGGAATTATTTTTGCAAATTGACACACTACAAACAACCCCACGCATCTAAAAAATATTAAGTTAAGGTTATCTATTGATTTCATGTTGTGAGTACCTTTATATACAATACAGCTATTTTATTTTAATAATTTTAAACACATTCGCCTTTATGGATTATTCACTGATTTAATTCACAAAATATTATTAATTGTTGAATTTAGTTAAATAAACAACGAAAACAAAGCAATTAAAAACGATGCCAACCGATCAGATAAGAGCCGCCATGAACATCTGATTCTCTGGCAAACATGTGACGTAGCGCACTCCTCTCACGTCTCTCCCCTCTCAAAGTTACCAGGAAACCTTTCCTTTAGACACCTTGGACCCGGCCAATGTTTTTAGGAATTTCCCACGTTGCCAAATGGTTACCAAATAGAAAGGGCGGTAATATAAATATGGCTAGTTTAATTTTATTTTGGATTATAATGGAATATTTTTAAAATAGAAGGTAGAAGAGAAGATACTCGTACATACAAATAGCAGAGTTTACTCAGTTTTTAATTTGCTTGCCTATAAATTGGTTTAAATTGACATTTAAATAATAAAATCACAATTTTAAATCTCATAATTTAAAGCAAACTAGTTCCAGATATATACGAATTTACAACTTTTAGCCAAAAAAAAACAAGTAATTTAACATAATTCTAATAAAAGAAAAAATCAATCTGCCACAAGCTTTACAAGGGAAATTGCTTAGCTGATATAATGGCGAAGGTAACTTAATTATTTGTAAAACTATGTCTAGAATACGGTATAAATATTAACTTGTAATATGGCATATACATTTTTAATATCTAGTGTCTCATATCATCATCAAAAAATGACAACACAGCAGTTCACAAATAACATTTAAATTTCTCATTAACCACCTAACACTTTTTAAATCCATCCAGAAAATATATATGCATTCTTTATTCTAATATTTTAATTTGAAATTTAACAGTTTATGTATATGCGTAATGTGTTATTAATTTGTTAAATATAACAAAACATATATGAAGCTTTATTACTTTTATCAATAATGGATGTGGATGTGTTAAGGGCATTTAGCGTAGCGGCAAGATGTAGAGTTTGGACCCTTGGGTCGTTCGTACCTTGCCTTTATTTTTATTTTTTTTTTGGTATAAGGTTCCAAAGTGGGGTCGTAGAGAATAGCAGTTTGTACTACAAGAGTTGATATGATGTCCATATGGCACGATGAAGTAAAAAACATCCGAGCGCAATATGGACAATCCATTTGAGTTGTAAAGTATATTTTTTCTACGATTCAACTTCCGAATTTCATGGCCGTGAACTTGTGAGAAAGAGAAATATAATAAAAAATAATTGAAGAAAAATTCATTTCTAGAGGTTTCCACATTCGGCCTTTTGCAAAATAACAGACAAAAAGCGATATATTTATTAATAAAAATGAACAATTTGTTTTTCCTAATCATAGCCAGTTTGATTAATTCTTTTGCTGAAATGTATTCTTGGTTGTCTGCTTGCAACGCAGAAAAATCAGCAAAAAAGCTGTAAAATTCATTTTAAACAGTTAAAAACGGCTTTCGTGCATTAATATTAACTTTTAACGTTCGCTACCATAAAAGATACTTACAATATCTATCAGACGAGCCTAATAAATATAGGGTGTTTCATTTGAAAAAAACAGAGTTATTATATTTTAAAATTTTGTATATTTGAAGGTCAACAGAAAACACCCTGTACAAAATTTTAGGTACCTACTTAAAGATTTAAGACAGTTTTTCTATCCCTAAACTTAAGAGCTTACAAGAAATTTTTTACTATCATGTTTTTTCCAAAATTTTAAGAATTTTGCATATGGTTTGGCAACGTTGCAAAAAATTAAAAAACTAAATATGGCGTCATATGGATAATTTTGTACGGAAACAAAAAATGCTAAAATATATGGGGTGTTCCATTTAAAAAAATGTATCTTTTTATTGTCCTACTTTTCTGGACCATCTGGTATGTTTAAAAATAATTTTAGAACATATATTTTTTTATACCTCACAACTTTTATAACAAAATTTTTTTATATCTTTAATAGTAGAGCCGGTATATTACTTTGTCAGACAAATGGTCCACCATGGATAGTACATTTTATGCATTAAATCTTGTAGTAAGTGTTAAAAATTAGTGAAAAAATGGAGAATTTTGAAATAAGAAAGTGCATTTATGCACAAATCTTTAGTTCGGTCAGAAAATAATAGTTCGGTAAAAATATATTTTCGTTTTATATCTTCCGTGCACTTTTTAGGAAAAATTGGTGTAGTATGCATAGGCTCTGGGATGTTTTGATTAAAAAAAAATTACAGATTTGCATATTTTTAAAATATATTCTTAACGTCACTTTTATGTCATAAAACGAGGCCTAAAATGTACGTGTAAATTTGGTTTCATTATAATTGACCTGTGATTGATCTGTTTCATATCTTAACTGGGATGGATATGAAATTATATCCGTTCAGTTAACCGGAATAGCCCACTTATCCAATCACTTTAGTGTAAAGGAAACAGCAAATAACCATGTGGGAGTAGAAAATAGTATATTAAAACATAAGTTTTATAAGACAAATTTTAGAGCACGCGTTGGTTTAGGACACGAGCCGCGTAGCGGGGAGTGTCCTAATTAGACGAGTGCTCTAAAATTTGTCTTATGGAACGAATATTTTATAATACTTTTTCTATTTGGGTCATTTTTAAGGAAATTCAAATAAAAATGTAGTTAATAGTTTCCAGTCAAAATTTTTTATTTTTTTTTGAGGTTGGCAACACTAACAGCAACAGAAAGTTGGTGTGGTCACAGAAGAGAAAAGGGATTAGTATGGTGCACAAAACACGGAATTTTAGTATGGTGTGCCATGAATTTCAAAACGATATTATGTTGTTATCAACCGGAAGAAAATAAAAAATGCGTGTTTAAAATGAATAAAATAATTGCTTATGCAACCCAATGGAAACCCATAATGAAGACTTTATGGTTCCCAAATAGAAAAACTATATTATAAAACTCGAGTTCCATCCATATCCCGTTCAGAAATTTGGCGGCATCGCATCGTCCTTAATTTACTTCCTCGTACGATATGGACAATATATTATTTTTCTATTTTATCTTTTAAATGTGATGGGCTTCCAACTTAACGAATATGCATAACGCAATATCTAAACGCCCCAAAATACTCTAATTCATAAAAGCTTGGAAAAGGTGTAAAAATAAATTATTGTGTATCAAGAATCCAATACTCTTGTTGAACCATTTATTATGAGAATAAAATTTACCTCTAATAAAAAAAAATAAGGGGTAAAGCCAGCTAACCTAATGCGGACATATACTAATTTAACCTGGCAACATGTTATAAATCCTTCTAGTAGTAATAAGTTTTAATTTTTGATGATTGAGTTTAACCCCTAAAGCCAAAATCCCAAAAATAGACCGCTGTATGAGAGCAGTTTAATGTCATAAGGTCACGAAGGAATACATAATCCTTGGGATATTGTATGAGAATAATGTAGCGCAAGGGAGAAGTATTTGCAAGCGCCTCGATCGATATCTGGCGAGACAGTGCCTTACTGTAGCCAGAAAATTGACATTTTTGATTTTTCAATTAAATTTTTTTTTTCAACCTTATATTTATTTTAATTTCTGTACGGACAATACTCTTTGTTTTGTTATTTATAGCATACATAAAGTAATCATATTGTCCTTGCAAAAATTGCATTTCATTTTCCTAGTGTTAGACATTTTTAATTTTAAGAGTGTTCATATCTTTTTGCTATATATTTTTCAAAATTGATTCTGAAATAAATAATATTACAGACTTTTTAAATTCTTTGTTTCTTGAATCAATTCACGAAGTTACAATGCCTGAAATAAATTATCAACTTTTAAAATACCAATCTGATAATATTCCACATTTTGATGGAAACCCAAAATAATAATAATAATAATAATAACAATAATAATAATAATAATAATATTAATAATAATAATAATAATAATAATAATAATAATAATAATAATAATAATAATAATAATAATAATAATAATAATAATAATAATAATAATAATAATAATAATAAAAGCCACAAAGAGGAAGGTACAAAACCAACAGTTCACCACGAACCAAAAAACCTTCTATAGGACACTGAACCAAGAAGAAAATGACCTTACTCCAGCTAATGACATAAATAAAGACCAATTTAATGCATTTTGGAGTAATATTTGGTCTGACGCGTCCCATTTCAATAAAGAAGCAAGCTGGCTCGAAAAAGTTGAAGCCGAGGCTGAAACTTTGCAAGAAATGCCTGAGCCGCAAGTAACATCCATCGACATAAGGGATGCCACTAAGAACTTGGCTAACTGGAAATCACCGGGACCTGACCAAATTCATAATTTCCCCTGTTATCGCAAACTGCTTTAACAAGGCTCTCCTAAACCCCGAGCACTTCCCAGCTCATCTTGCCAGTGGCAATACCTTTCTTTTATTTAAAAAAGGGCAGGTAAACGACCCAAAAAATTACAGACCGATCACCTGTCTGTCAGTGGTGTATAAACTTTTAACATCAGTCATGTATTCAAAAATATACACACACTGCATAAACAACAACTTGGTAGCTGATGAGCAAAAGGGCTGTATTAGGAAAGCTTTGGGTTGCAAGGAACAGCTTACAATCGATGCCGTTATTATAAAACAGGCAGAAGTTAAAAGGCGAAATCTAAATATGTGCTACATAGATTATAGTAAAGCATTCGATTCTGTTCCTCACGACTGGCTAAAGAAGATATTGCAAATATACAAAGTACACCCCCTAATACGCAACATGTTAGGTACCCTAATGGAGCAATGGAATACCAATCTCCATATTGGACAAGAGAAGCTTGGCAATATAAATATATCAAAAGGCATATTTCAAGGCGACTCTTTAAGCCCCCTCTGGTTCATTTTGGCCATGAACCCACTGTCCTCACTACTAAAATCAACATCCTACGGATATCGTCCCAACTTAACTGAGAATTTTAGAATAAACCACCTTCTATTTATGGACGATATCAAACTCTACGCTGAAAGCAAAACCCACCTACAGTCCCTAATTCAAATAACCAAGACATTTAGCGATGACATCAAAATGTCGTTTGGCTTAGACAAGTGCGCAATCTTGAATGTCGTACGCGGAAAGACTGAACAAAATCGTGGACTGCTTGAAGGCATAGATATATTAGATGAGGACAAAACATATAAATACTTAGGCATCTCCCAAAACCAACAAATAAACCACACAAGCCTAAAAAGGGAGTTTAAAAACAAATACAAAAGCAGACTAACAAAGCTTTTTAATACTCATCTGAATGCTGGTAACCTTACTACTGCCATCAACACCTGGGCAATACCAATACTTACCTACTCATTCGGAATCCTTAAGTATTCAGACACGGATTTGCACGAACTAGATAGGCTTACGCGCAGGCTGCTAACAAAATTCAGATTCCACCACCCACGCTCTGCACTTGAAAGAATCTACCTAAAACGAAAGGAGGGAGGAAGAGGTCTCATTACTATATATATAACTTGTGCAAATCGCAAGAGACCTCTATGAGAAAATACTTCCAAGAATCGAATGGGGAAATTCTTTAAAAAGTGGTAGCAGCAGACACTGGATATACAGCCCTTAACTTAAAGCAAAACGGATTACCTAACATCATCCGCGCGCCGCCAAGTCAACAGCTTGTAACTTGGCAAGAAAAAGCCCTACACGGCAAATACCCTACTGCACTCCAAAATCCACTTATAGATAGAGAAATGTCACTGAATTGGTTAGAGAAAAGGCAGCTCCACGCTGAAACAGAAGGTTTTATAATATCTATCCAAGACCGTGTCATTAGAACTCGAAACTATGAAAAGGTAATCTTGAAGAGAAATGTGGAAGATGTGTGCAGAAAATGTAATTGTCCCGGAGAAACGATAGAACATATCACGGCGGGCTGTGGTGCTATGGCCCCCAACGCTTACCTGGGGAGACATAATCAGGTAGCTAAGATCATCCACAAGGAACTGGCCCATAAACTAGGGCTAAGGGAAAACCTCCTAATACTCACCCGAGCCAGTCCTTGAATCCCCTGAATATCTCTTATATTGGGACAGGCCAATAATAACGGATAGAACAGTAGACCACAACCGTCCGGATATTCTTCTCATCGAAAAAACCACCAAGAAAGCTTTCATAATCGATATAGGTTGCCCACTAACACATAACCTCTCTAAAACCGAATCGGAGAAGAAGACCAAGTACTCAAATTTGGCTATAGAGATAAAAGATATATGGAAGCTAGATAAAATCGACATAATTCCGATCATAATATCGGTGGAGGGAGCTATGACGAAAAATTTCAAGCCCAACTTGGAAAAACTGGGCCTATCAGGTTATTTATACCAACTAATCCAGAAAAGCGTCATCCTCCAAACATGCCATATAGTACGGAAGTTTCTCAACAGTACAGGTTAAGATGAATTTCTTCTCTGTACTGTAAATCATACCAGCAATACCAACAAAAAGCTGTGAAAACTAACATTGAGAACATAATAATAATAATAATAATAATAATAATAATTATAATAATAATAATAATAATAATAATAATAATAATAATAATAATAATAATAATAATAATAATAATAATGTTTATTTAATAGCAATGCTAACATAATATACATTAATATTATTTTTATAAATAATTTTGATAACAAAAAAAATAAAATAAACAAATCGCCACATCAAATCCGTTGTATCCCAATATTATTTTTGCAGTAGTATACACAATTATTTCGAAAGTTCTTTACTGATTGAGCGATCTTAATACCATTGGGCAGTTCATTAAATTGAATTACTCCGTTGTGGAAAAGATTTTTTTGGCTTTATGTTGTAGACACTGTATTTACATAAAACTTCTCCCTTGTCCGTGTTGGGTAATTATGTACATCTGACACATTTCTCAAATTTTGTAATAAATGTTCAGCAAATAGTCCATTTTTTATTTTGTGTATCACTGTCATTGTATTTATAAAAATTATTTGTCTCGCACTTAGCAATCCAGTAGATGTTAACATATGGGCGACACTAGTGTAACGATCACACGAAAGTATGTAACGCATTGCCTGGTTCTGTTTTTTTTTTCTAACACATTTAACTCTGTCTCATTGAGCAGAAACAAAATAGATGTACAATAGTTAAAATGAGGTAAGATAATTGATGTTTAATTTGGACCACTCACTCAGGTAAGAACTCAGTCTTCCCAGAAGGTTGACCTTCTTTGCGATCTTTTTAGTCATGTATTGGGCATGGCCGGAAAATGTTAGATGATCGTCGATTATAATACCCAAGTATTTATATTCCTTTACTTTGTCTATACTTTGTCTGTTTATGGATATCTTGGTTGCTGTTTCCGTTTCAGTACTGTTTTGCTTACTTCTTATTATTATATAGGTACTTAGTTTTTTCTATATTTAGACTTAATCCGTTTTGAGTTATCCATGTATGTAGAAGTTCTAGTTCTTCGTTTATTTCTCTGATCTTTGTATTTTTTTAAATCCTCTTTATTTTTTGTAATAGCAGCTCTACGATACAGTTGATCTCTCTGTTTCATATTAATGTTAATTTTCACTGTCCACCATTCTCTTCCTGCCCATCTAATCTTTATAATCATCTCTTTTTTTGGTGCATGCCTATCCAGTGCACTTAATAAGAATTCAATTAGGTTTTTGCTAAAATATTTATATCTGTACAACCAGGGTCCCAAAACATTGCCATTAAGTCGGTTTGAAAATCCATTTCATTGAACATATTGTGATAGTCTCGATAATGTTTGATAATATTTTTGTTCTGTTTCTTTTGTTAACTGAACTGTTATTATAGAGTAGTCTGTGATTTTAGGTATTATATGTACCTGAGCGGCTAAATATTTGTCATTTGTAATAAATAGATCAATTATTGTCGCACTATTTTCAGTTATTCGGGTAAAATTAACAACAATTTGATAGAGGCCATAGTCGTCTACAATTTTCTTTAATTTTTGAGAGTAAAATGTGTTTTTTGAGACATCCATATTAAAATCTCCTATTAGTATAAAGCTTGGCGCGCACTTATGCGAAGCGCGGCGAAGCACGCCGAAGCGCTGCACGCCGTTGCACGCCTAGGGTCCGCTAACTATAGCGCGGTTTGGTGCACGCAGTTGCACACCTTATTTGGTATAATTACGTTTCCAGTTCAGTGTCAGCAGTGTTGCCAACCCGAGGGAAGTTTCCCTCCACCCAATAAGGATAAAGGGAATCTTTTTAGCTTTTTCCAATTTGCAGAAACTTTTCAACATAATTCTACTTCTGCCACATTCAACTATCTAATGCATTAGATTTCTACTATCTGACGAAGACACTGTGTGTCGAAACAATTGTCATAGTACAAGAAAAAAAAATAAGTGAAGATTTATACATTTTTGTATTCTTTTTAACCTAGTTTCTAAAAAATAGTCATACTACATTTTAAATGGTACTATAAGACAAGCTTTTTTAAATGAGACCAAGTTTGATGAATTTGGTTACGACAAATCAGAGTTATGAGTAATTATTTTAAAAGAGGCCCCCCCTTCACCCCGCAGTTTATTTTGCGAGTTAGATTAAAATGTCGTAAAGCAAAGTTAAGTTTGTCTAAGTTTTGACATAATTGTATTTGGCATATTATCTATAAAAAAAACTCTGTGGTTAAACTTTTTTTTTCAATTTAAAATATTTTATTAGTGTCTTAATCTTGGGGAATGTTTATACTGTTTTCTTCCCATATTTAAAGAAACACATGTAAAATGGTAAGGATCATTCAAAAAATCAGACTAAACAAAATGTAAAAATTATAGGTTATGAAACTTTGTTTGGGGGGTCTGTGATAAAAGAGTGGGTTTGGTGGGTTCCTGGAAGTTTCGAAAAATATTTTCTTCATAAGTTTCGTATCTAAATGGATGGATACCATTATTTGGTATATATTTCGAAGCAAAAAAATCCCACACCACACCTCCATATAGTTTAATTAAAAATGTTTCGAAAAATAGTCACTATCCGCATGTGTCGTTAATGTATGGACACTATGGTTGGTAAAGTATTTTAAAATAAGCAATGCTTAAATGTTTCCAATAACTGAATTCGAAAATGTGCTGCAATAGTTTCTAAAAAGCAAATAACTTTTGTCTAAAAATGCTACTTGGGACACCACTCTAAATAAATATGGAATTTCTGTAAAGTCGCCGATGATCGAAGGTTTGGGAATTTTTTTTTAGAATTCACTTTTGATCCTGGGCTCATTCTAAAAACATTAAGCCCGCTTATGCTTACCCATTATAATTTTTCTGGCGCCGCCACTGAGCACGCCGAAGAGAATTTCTTCGCTCAGGATTCTAGGCTTGCAATCCCAATCGAATCGACACGCCGTGCAGCGCTTCGCTTCGCTTAAGTTAGCGGAGCTCCATAAGAATACATGTAACTTAATCTAAAACGCCTTCTTCGGCGTGCTTCGCCGCGCTTCGGCGCGCATAAGTTAGCGTGGCACCTTCCAATCTCAACCGCATCGACGTGCCGCGCCGCGCTTCGCTTAAGTTAGCGGAGCTCTATAAGAATACATGCAGTTAATCCAATGCACGGTTTTTCTCCGCGCTTCGCCGCGCTTCGGCGCGCATAAGTGCGCGCCAAGCTTAAGTGTTCCATTCTTCAGTGTATATTCTTCCAAAAAACTCTCCAGATACCTTAAAAATTCACCATCACTTGCAGAAGGTGAATGGTATATACAGAATATCATAAACTTTTTGTTTCCTACTTTTGTGTCTACTCTAGTTATCCACATATTCTTCTGTAGAGATTTATTTAACAATGTTTTGGTTCGTAGTTCTTCTTTAACTTACACGATTGTTCCTCCAGTATATCTGCTCTCTGAGGGTGTACTTATTGTTTGATATCCCTCCACTTCTATTTCATGTTCCATTATATTGTCTGTTATATGAGTTTCCGATAGGCAACTAATTGGAGGCTTCCATTCACTGATTGTGAAGTTTAAATTTGTCTTATGCGCTAATAAACTTTCAATATTCAGGTACATCAATTGTTCTTTTAATTGCTATTTTTGATTATAAAAACACTTGGATAATTCACTTTTTGTTTTAATTCTTTATAAAAAATTGTATACACTATGCAGTCTCTATCATATACAGAATGTTTGTAATCAACATTTGGTACCCGTAGAACCTCTGATGCATGCCTACAGTTGGAACAAATCACTTGTATAGACCTGCACTCATTAACTTTGTGTTCCCCTCCACATTTTGAACAGATAGGTTTTGACTTACACTCTTTTGCTATATGACCATATGTATAGCAATTAAAACATTGCACAACATTTATGTGGTCAAAGTACCTATATGATCTCCATCCAATAGACAATCAAGTATAACACTGGTTTTTTCTAGCTTTCCTTTCCACTTTTTTACTATCCTTATTTTTTTCTGTGCATCCTCTGAAGTAATAGCATTTTAAAATATCACCTTGTCTATAAATTCATTGTCATTTAAGAGTAAATTTTCTTCCAAGTTTATTATTTTAATCTTCGGGCATTTTTTTTCTGGTATTTTTATATCGTAGTCCTCACCCATTTGCTTTCGGATATTTTCGGACATATATTCTAGGTCTTCCTTCTTCTCACAACTGATTGCAACTCCTCCATCCTTCAGAGATTTAACTCTTGAGATACCTGCTTTAATTTGCATTAGATCTACATTTTTTCAATCGCTGATTTTGTTTTTGAACTTCCTTGTGTTTTTTTTTTTGGTTTTACTACGAGCACATCATTTCCCTTTTTAACTTAGTACTTCACTATACTTTAGATGGTTTTCTTCTGTGGTTTCATACTTTCTCTTCTCAAACTCTTCAACTTCTTTTATTGAAGTATTATTTGCTCTTCTAAACTTCTAATTATACGGTCTTTTGCCACAACAACTTTATTTTTTCTTCAATCACTTTATCCTTACTTTGTAGTATTTGTCGAAACATAGCTCTGGGTTCTTCTTCGCTGCACTTTGAACAATAGAATTTCATAACTCTTGAATTTAGCTCTAGCACCTTTACTTCTGATGATGTGAATTGCTCACATGTTTTACAACTTCTGCTTTTACAAAACTCACATTTAAAAACTTGCAATTTGTTTTGTTTTATCGTAAAATAAGTCGGAAAGGAGATATTGTCAAAAAACTACTTTTAGGCGCCATTTTTCCAATATGGCGGCGCGAGCGGCAAAAATACGAGGTGGCAAAGTCGAAATTCAGAAAGAGCACCTCAAAATCTATAATATTACCAATTTTTAAAACTCCCGGAAAACTTTCCAGGTAAAACTACCAAATGACTGTACTAATAACCAAAATTACTATTTAAATTTAAACTATTTTCTTTTAATCTTCACATATAGATACAAAGTACAGTGACATTATACATATAGCGACGACGACGCTTCGTTAGATTATTAAACAGATTTATCAGCGCAGTTGAAAATTTGTTAAAAACCGATATATAACTAAAATAAATATATAAATATAAAAATAGAACAGACCAAAATGCTAGTATTAATATTTAGAAGTAATTATAAAGTGGCTTAGGTTGTTACCTAAATAGGATAGTGATAGTGTGTGAAAATTCTTGGGTTTTGTAGGTTCGAAGGATAATACATTATTATTGAGAGAGTTCACTGTGAATTTATAATAAATTTTGTTAATAGTATTAAGAGGGAATTGATTGTTGTAAGCAATTTGTTTAATGTAATTTAATTCGAGTAGAAAAACTTGGTGAGTTAAAGGCAAG
The DNA here is from genome assembly GCA_935413205.1 of Polydrusus cervinus. Lineage (NCBI taxonomy): Eukaryota > Metazoa > Arthropoda > Insecta > Coleoptera > Curculionidae > Polydrusus > Polydrusus cervinus. The sequence goes on along the minus strand of OW284510.1, from coordinate 65,013,429 downwards.
GATATCCATTTAGCCGATGGAAAGCTGAATTTAAAAAGGCAAATTTATATTGTGGGGGTGGTTTGAAGTTAATGGGATACCAGAAACTGCGGTGGTAGGTTTATAAAAAATTGAAAATTGTAAACTATTATTAGATTTGTGAATTGTCAAATCGAGAAAATTAATGGAATTATGTTGTTCTATTTCAATAGTAAATTAAATGGAAGGGTGTAAGGAGTTCATGAATGAGAGTAAAGAATGAATTTCCTGTAGGGGCCATTAAATAGGAGTAGAATGTCATCTACGTGACTGTAGTAAAAAAAGAGTTTATGAAAGATATGAAAATTTCAGCCATAAGAGTGGAGAGGTTAGAACCCTTAGCTAGGCCAGATTTTTGGATGTAAAATTTTTTTAAAAAAGTTTTGTTTTAAGACAATGTCGAATCACCAGTGATGGCTGATTTGAATGAGTTAAGGTCCTTCTGAAACAAATGTTGCGCTAACCATCAGATATCTGATAAAGGTGGGTTCTGCGGAACACGTGTGGTGCCACAAATGTCGTCATAGGACTATGTGACACTGGTTGGACAGTGTCTAAGATCTGCCACTCTAAACTAACCTATAAGTATAAAACAAGTAGATAGCCGGCAAGTTCAGAAAAATGGCACCGATATGAAACGAATACGGGTTGGCGTAATTTAAAAAAATGTAACTGGAATTGTCAAAATAATTTCGTTTCACTTGCTACTACTTCTATATTTGAAACCATTTACAAATACTTAATTAAAACTAAAATGTCTTGTTTATTAAAAAAATTAAAATTGCACACGTATGTGGTATGAAAACTGTCCATACCTTTTTAGGAATGAAAAAATTGAAAAATGTTTGCAGAATTAGTCACAAGTAGTTATAAATAATAAATAAATGATATGAGCAAACCCGAAATGAATATCCAAAAATTGTGGAAAATTCTGTAGCTATTTTCACCCTCGCATTCGCTCGCTGTTGACTAAATATTTACAGAAAAGAACTATTTTTGCGCCGTCACAAGTTCAAAAACTGTAGACGACATTTTCATAAAACAAAATACCTTTAACTTTTAGCATTAATTGACATAATGTATAATAGCTTTTCCTATTATGAAAAAAAACGATAGTTGTAATTTTTTGATATAGGTATGATGTGAGGTTAAAGTTACTATTTTATTTTATGAATGTGCCTGCAACCAAACAGTAGTAGCGAACAGTTCCCTGTAATACTCCACTAACATATATTGTGCTAAGTATTAAATAAGTCATATTAAACCTCAATGAAATAAATAGTTTTTGATGACCGTCGATTTATTAATGATCAGCCTTGTGACGTAACGAGGGGGCGACCGGAAACGCGAATTGCGTCACGAACACATCGGCGGTAAATTGCAGGTTTTAAATTTTTATTCTGATAGTGCAATCAATTAATTATTCTTAAAAGAGTATTTTAATTTAGGGTATTGAAATCACTGAAAATTGGGTTTTGCAATGTTGTACACTGCTAAAAATTGTAAAATACAGCGAGCCGTATTGTGGTGAGAAAATACAATACCTTTATTAAGTCATAACAATAATAGGGTCAGGAGACCTCAAGTTACTACGAGAACCAATAACTTATTATAGATTGACCCAGATTGTTTACCTATGCCGTTCGCCATTAATAGTTATAAGTCTAATCACTTTTGCCAGATCCGCCAAGGAATATTTCTTTTTAATACATGCAAAAAAAATTCTTAATTTGTCATACGTATACAATAAATATAAGGTGTCAATGTAAAGAGTCATTAATGTTACAAATTTTACTTACAATATTAAACCAACAAAATTATAAAAATACATTTTAACAAAAATAAACATTTTTCAGTTTAACTATATTTGGTTAAGCTTGACAATGTCGTTAATTGACAACAGCAAATGCAAATGAAGCGCGCCAATTTATCAAATCTAGGTTATAATTCGGTAAGTCGGGGCTTATTTGTAGTTTGATTAGTGTTGTAAGTACGTAAAATTTATGGACAATGGTTACATATTATATTGTTGCCGAAAATATGCTCCTCCAAATATTACTTATCGCCAGTAAGTGTATCCTGTCAGTACTAGTGTCATTTTAGCCAACAGAAGCGGCCTACCCGGGTCATTGTTGATAAAAGAAGTATTCCCAAAATGTCCTAAACTTTTAATACAGGAAAAAAGGTAGGTAAATTTTAGTATTAGTAAGATAGTGGGAGTCATTAAAATTAGCAAGACACCGAATTCTTTAACACCAACTTATTTTAAAGATAATTTGAGGTCGTAGAACTCGAAGTTGAAGTTTTTTGTGGCAATTTCAAATACGTATTGAGAAAATAATAAAAAAAAGTGATGGTGATCAGAGATTAGGCCAATGTTTTCGATTCTTTTGTTATTACTGATTTATTGATTTACATGCCAGAATACAGTATTCTTGTAAATAATATCAAAAATTACATAAAAAAGTAAGAAAACCACCATATTTTTTATTGAATAGTTACAAGTTCTGAATATGGGCCGGTATTTTTTATTTTGTTTTGCACATCACCATTCTACCTTTAATATGTCCATTTATCATTAATTGCTGCTATTCAATAGTAAGACGTAAAATATACATATTCATATTTTATTTTACATTTTACCCGTTTTTATATCTATATATATACTAAATGTTATTGATTTGTTTTAAGCCGTTCTCATGTTAGTAAGGGGATGGATTCTGTGAGCACCTATATAAAGTAGCATGCAGTATGCTACTAGTTATTCCTAATATCTAGACCCGGACAACCTGCAATAACCAAAAAAAAACTTTATAAACATGAATATATTACAAAAAAACCGAACTCTAGTATACAGTGTGTCCAAAAAAGTATGCAACATATGGAAAAGTTTTTTATTACCGATTTCTCAGAAAATTTTATTCTTTATAAAAGTTGGTGTATGTCTTGAAACTATAAATGCATAATAATATTTCACATTTCACCTGCGGCTAATAGTAAGGGAGTAAATGCCATTTTTTCGAAATTGCATTAAGAGTAAAGTACCTTAGTTATTAGAAATACAGCAAAATTTTATATGGAAATGTTATTGCAAATTAAAAACATAGCCCAAATACGAAATTTCAATTACGTGTCTCAATTTTTTTCTTCTAATTTCCCCTAAACGGTACGCCTCTGGTCGATTTTTCGTTTACGCAATTTTAATATATTTATCAAATAACTTAAACGTGGGTTTATAATAAAAATGCATTAAAAACTTTTCAATGAACCGGGTCGGTTTAGATATAAGCGTGTTGCACGCCTACTTAAACACATTTTACCTCTGTTCGAAACTAAATTATAATAAAATTCAACCCTATTCTATCCAAGTGATCTGTAACCATCCGAGCACTATGAGCTGGTGCTCCATCCCTTTGGAGCCATATATTGCATCTAACATTTAAAGGCAACTCTTCTAGTTTATTAAGAGAGTTCGTTTTGTAGAAATTGGAGGTAACGTTCAGAATTAAGATTTTCCCGAAAGAAGAAAGGGCCCACTATCTTATTATTTAAAATGCCACACCATACAGTTTTTGCAGAATATTGGCTTTTACACTCTATTACGTAATGTGGATTAGCATCTGCCCACCATCGACAGTTCTGCGTTGAAACTACACTATTTGTGTTGAAAGTAGCTTCGTCAGAAAACAATATATTTCGGTGAAATTGACGATTGCTCTCTATTTCTCCTTGTACCCAAAATGAAAAATAAAGTCTACTGTCATAATCGCGTTCTAGAATTTGATTAACAAATACGGGTTTGTATGCATGATACTTATATTCTTCAAGTATGCTATTTACTGTAGACTTTTTACATTCTGTGTCTACATCGACTGACCTTAAAGATTTCCTGGGATTTTCTATAAAAGTTTGTAAAACTTGAAGTTCATTCTCCTGACTTCTAACCCATTTGGTATGCTTTTTCTTGTAATTAAATTCAAATGAACCCGTTTCTTTGAAGCCGTTATAAATTCGAGAAACTGTACTATAATGTATGTTCTTTTCAGGGGGTCTTTCAATGAAGATAGATGCTGCTTCTCTAAACGATTTATATTTATCCCCAACAATAAAAACTAATTCTGCCCTTTCTTGTAAAGTTAGTTTTTCCGCCAAAATTTTTAACAATAATTAAAAAAGCAAGTTGACATAATAAGCCGTATATGTGACAAGTATGTTGCTATTTATTTTTAATTCAATTGTCTTCACCGCCTACTCTTTAAAATGGCAAAATACCTATTTTATATGCATTTTTTTAAAGTAGGTTTTTGGACTTTAGCGTACTGGGTGAAAATGACAAATAAATTAGTAGTTATTTCCAGTACTATGAATAGGGTTGAATTTTATTATAATTTAGTTTCGAACAGAAGCTGGGTAAAATGTGTTTAAGTAGGCGTGCAACACGCTTATATCTAAACCGACCCGGTTCATTGAAAAGTTTTTAATGCATTTTTATTATAAACCCACGTTTAAGTTATTTAATAAATATATTAAAATTGCGTAAAAGAAAAATCGACCAGAGGCGTACCGTTTAGGGGAAATTAGAGATTAGAAAAAAAATAAAAATTGAGACACGTAACTCAAATTTCGTATTTGGGCTATATTTTTAATTTGCAATAACATTTTGCTGTATTTCTAATAACTAAGGTACTTTACTCTTAATGCAACTTCGAAAAAATAACATTTGCTCCCTTACTATTAGCCGCAGGTAAACACTTTTATCAAGAAAAAAAATTTCTGAGAAATCGGTAATAAAAAACCTTTTCCATATGTTGCATACTTTTTTGGACACACTGTATACGTAATTTTTTACCTCTCGACAGTCATCACACTTATTATGACAAAAAATAATAAGAAACAAATTTATGTCGCTACGCTACTGAATTTAGGGATAGTATTTACTTATTGTGTAAACCATCGAACATGTAGTCGGGTGGCGGAGCCATTTTTATAAATTAACGTAATTGTCGATCTATAATAGGTTGTTGACGAGAACTGTCCCGATAGTAAAGGTACTGTCAAAGAACGAGACATGTCTTGGCAAAATACTATTTTAAACAGTGGTGAATAATTTCCGATGCAAACTGATTAATTATTGATAGCCAACAAAGCGTCACTGACATAAATAACCAATAGATTAATTTTAAAATGATTGCGTTTGAAAGTAAATTATTGCTAATTTTTTTTTATTATATTACGATTAGGATAAAAGTATGTTCCATTTATTTTAACGATTCAGACTTTCTCTTGACATAAGGAATTTTATTGACAGTAGTTACCAAAATGACAAGATAATCCGGTACCCGGTACATTATTTTGTCTAGAACTAGGACAGATTAAGAGCTTATTACCGTACTAGTAATATAATGAATTAACTATGTCACTCTTTATATAATGAGCTCATTACGGAACTCGTAACAGCAACGTCTCAAAATTGGAGTCATATACTATAATATATATATATATGTATATTAAATTGTACTGCTAAAAAAATCGAGAAACAAAAAGACAGAAGAATTTTGGACTAGCATGGTCTTTTTTATGAATCACGACGTTTCAACTGGTAAGTATCTCTAGTCGTCTTCAGGTGAATACTTCAGTGAAAAAAATTTGGTTCTAATTTATTTTAATAAATATAAAAGATAAATGTTTGGTATCCGTAATTTGAGAAAAATTTGTAAATATAAAAAATTTAGGTAGAAGGATTGCATATTAAAATATAGTTTTACATTCCGAACAACTTTTCATAATTAGTTTTCGATATTGTCAAAAATAAAGGTACTTTACTCTTGGCAAAATTCATATTTTTTGACAAACCTCGTATACGACTGAAAAAATTTAACATCTGATGGTTACATTTTAGGTTTTGGACCATGCAGAACTTTTTATGAAGAATTACTTTTTTCGTAGTTAATAATAACAAAGTTTTCCATTAGTTGCCAACTTAAGTAGACACACTGTATATCTATCACAGAGTAAATAATTTCATAAAACAGAAAGAGTTGCAATCGCGTCTAAATACAAGAATCATTATATTATGTTCCACCCATACTGCTTAAGCTCAGGTGTCAGTTAACGACAGTGTGCAGAAAATGATCCAAATAGAGTCTCAATATTACGTTCTGGTTACTAAATACGAAAAACAAATAAGAATAACTTCAAAACTCCAATCAGAAATGGATGACCTCAGGCGAAAACATGGCAGCGTCGATGGTGGTACACCCAGTACCACTACTAATGAAGTTGTACGCGAATCCTTTTAAGAGCTGAGTGAAAGACCACTACGTCAGAAAAATCTTATGATATTTGGCGCACCAAACTCTTCTGGAAGGAGAAACTAGGCACCAGTTGGATATCATAACCGCTACGGATATAATTTTAAAAGCCTATTCGGGTGGTTCGGCAATGTTAAAGAAACATAGGAGGAATAAGGGTTATTTTCATTATTTTTTTTTTGTATAAATTTTACTGTTTGTAAATTTTTATTAACAAAATATGTTATGAGACTGAAACTAACAGACAGCAAACGTGACGGAATTCGCGCGCCAAGTATATCAAATGTAATTGAAAGCAAATCTCTTATAAATAGTTTATTATTGCACATTCGCAAGACATCCATTGCTGGTGGCTACTGCTTTAAAACATTTTAACAAAGAAGCAGTCCTCCATGGTTATACAACAATGTACCTGATAAATTTATTTTTAACAAGAAATTCATAACTGTATTGCCCTGAGGATGACCTCATAGAGGTCTAAATGTTGGCAAAATACAAACTTTGAATTTCTGAGCCGTTATACTCACCATTTCCCAACTATTTCTACTCCTAAATATTAGTCAGTGTGGTCACTAATTATACCAATTTAACAAGTCTAATTATCTACCATGAAGTTAATCCTTTTCCTAAATAAAATTAATAATTGCAAATTAACCAAATTTGTTTCAAAGGAACATCAATAATAGGTACTAGGTCTAATTTAATAGCGCCAGTCTGCTAAGGGTGTTTTTAACACACAAATTATTTAACCCTGATAGGCGTTTAGGAGACGTTATTCTAGGTACATTTACCAAAAATTACCAAAAAAAAAATCATAAATGTGGGTTTAACAGGATTTTTTGGATTTTTATTCTTTTTAAAGGGCGTGGTCTGTCTGCTGGCGGTATTTTTCACACACAAATTATTTAACCTGTATAGGTGTTTAGGGGACGTTATTCTACGTACATTTGCCAAAAATGATTAAAAAAACTTTATAAATGTGGGTTTTGCTGATTTTTCTTTAAAAAGGGATGAAAGCTGTCTGCTAAGGGTGTTTTTGACATACAAATTATTTAACCCTTAAAGGCGTTTAGGATACTCATTAAACAGGTTACACATCTGATAAATTGGAGAACTCTAGAACAGATTTGTCCTGGGAAATTCTAAATAAAATACTTTATTGGATCTAGTGTTCACACGATTTATAGAAAAAGGAAGCTGACTTAAAAACTCAGTATCATCAATATTTCCCTTTAAAAGCTTGAAGAGTGTAATTAAACATATTTTTTTCCGTCTTATCTCCAAGGACACCCTGTCAAAGATACTCAAAAAATATACATGATCACAGCCTCTAGTGGGGTAAAAACCATATTTCTTTAGATAAGGTAAAACCCCCAATGCTTGACACATTGAGGATAAGAATTGTATATTTGGACATCTAGCTTGTTTAATTTCTCTTTAATTTATACAATTTTGTGGTTGTAAGATACTGGCAGTTTAGGGAATTTGTAGCAGCAAACAAAACGAATAAATCTTACATACTTTTGTCTGCATTAATTTGTTTTTACCTGTCAGAAAATGAGCCAATGGTTGACACGCGCAATTTTAAATATACCCAATAGTTGACATACATTTAGCTCAATGCTGGACACTTATTTAATAAGTAGGCTATTTTTGAGAGTTTGTATTTTTCTTTCACATTGTATTATCTAATGATACTTTAGCTATTTAAAGGTTTTGTAGAAAAAATTTTAGCATCATAAATACATATTTTTTAACGATTTTATTTAGAAAAGTTTGAAACCCAATAGTTGACAGGTATTTTCCCAAAAGTTGACATGGGCGATGTTATCCTAAAAACACATTGGATTAATATTAAATCTTTAATAATCATTATTAGCATTAATAACAAGTATTCAGTTATCTGTCTGTGGCATTATGATTATTAAACTCATATTTAAAATGATTACCCACCACTTACAATTTGAGAAATTTCAGTATTTTGATGATTTGTATGATGTAGACATAATTTTCATTTTTTACAAATTTGCTGAATTCATGTACCTAGTGTTGGAATTGTTTTCATGCCTACAACTTCTATTTCTTTTTTAGAAAGTTTATTTTGCAGAGCAGAAACATATAGGTATGTGCTCTCTGTTTTTGCCTAGAGAGACACTACAGTAAAATCACCTTTTTTATTTTGCTAGTATCCTCTTATTATGAACAAGGATTATGTCTTTCATTTTCAAATAAATATTTTTTTAAAATATCATCCCAGCTATCTCCAGATTTTATCTACGAATTCGTAGTTTCCGAATCTTCTTTTTTCCTTGACTGCATCTTCTATTTTTTTATTTTCCATTTTTTCAGCTTGCCTTTCTTTATTAAATTTTTTTCTTTTCTCTATGTATTTCTTCAATAGCTGATTGCATATCATTTTTCGAATATTGTAAAAATCTAGTTTATAGCGCTTTTCCTAATGACACGGCGTTATTAAATTTGGAACATGAAAAAATACCCAATAGTTGACACTATGAAATTCAATAGTTGACAGGGTGTCATCTATTGGTCTGAAAGTTTTTATCGACTTTTAACTCATACCTACACAATCGTGAGACGGCGGGGATAACGCCGCAACACAGAAAACAACAAATCATTTTTAACGTCACTCGGACCAATGGTTGACATATTGTGTCAAGCATTGGATATAAATGAATATTTTGGACCAATAGTTGACATCCCTTATAAAACTGTCCATAGACAAGTTTTGGCCACATAGATAAGATTAGATAGATCCCCTACATATTGCAAATAGTTAGGTACCAAATAAATATATCTATAATATATAACACACTATTTATATTGAGTTAAAAAAACTAACCTTCTTAACAGTTTAAGTAAGAAATTCAAGAAAATAATGATACACAGCTGCAGGACAGTAAAATATTATTTTTAATTTCTAGAAGTTATCACCTGTCAATATTTAATTTCGAGGTAATAATAGTAGATCCATATGTTCTGTTACCTATTTTTTTGCTGGAACAAATTTAAACCTTATTAAAAGAGATTCTGATCCAAGCTGTCAACCATTGGGTGGGTGTCAACGATTGGGGGTTTTACCTTACATATATTTTAAAAATTTTCTCTGTACACTCTCGATAAAATTAACCCAGACATTGTAGTAAGGGGACCATATTATCCTTCCATACTCTAACTTAGGCAATACAAATGTGTCAAACAATCTAAAACATACATCTATATCAAATTTTTTTGTATTTCTAATTATAAAACCCATTATTCTTTGAGCCTCGTGTAGTTTAGCCGTTATATGCCCAGTAAATGACATTTTGGGTGTCAAACATCACACCCAAATCCCGCTGATTATCCACCCTAGGCAAACTTTGATCACCCACAGCATATTCACCATTAATCATATTATGATTCAAAGAGAAAGACATACAGGAACATTTATTCACATTAAGAGTAAAGCCATTCACATTACACCAATCGACCACACGACACAGGTCATCCTGTAACTTGCCACAATCATCCCCGGTAGCAATCTCAAGAAACAACTTAAAATCGTCTGCAAATAATAAACCCTTCGAGTGCCTTGTAACGCCAACAATGCTATTTATGGCTATTAAAAATAATAATGGACCCAAAATAGAGCTCTGTGGCACTCAAGAGGTGCTTTTATACTTTGCCGATTTAGATCCCTTCAGTTCTACATACTGTTCTCGTCCGGACAAATAAGACTGAATTAACATGATTAAATTTTTAGTGACATTCATATCCTCCAGAGCCTTTATTAGCACACAGTGTCTAACCTTATCAAAAGCCTTTTCCATAATATCAGTGTATACAACATCAACCTGTCGTTTGTTCTTCAATGAACAGTGAACATACTAAGCGAATGTTGCCAAATTTGTAAATGTAGAGCGCTTTGGTAAGAAACCATGTTGTACACTGGATATACTGGCTGCTACGTCATCATATGTCCTATCAAATAATATCAACTCAAAAATCTTAGAGACGGCAGAGACTATGGTAATAGGACGATAATTTTTAATTTCTTGTCTAGATCCACTTTTAAAAACAGGAATAACCTTACTGGATTTCCATGCCTCTGGATACATGGATGTTTTTAAGCTAATATTAAATATATAGCCAAGTGGCTTAATTAATAAATCTAAACACCCCTTAAAAATATAGCCAGGCACAGCATCAGGTTCTATAGCTCTCTTAAACTCTCTTTCTTTCTCTCTCTCTATGAAACTGACTCCTCCTATGTGGTCTACAATCACTTAAACATCGGAGAAATAAAGCACTTTTGTTCTTTTTATACTGCGAGTGGTTACTTCAATCAATTTCATTCCGTGTCCCAGTCCGGAGAACCAGGCAGCTCCAGTTATTTTTTGAACAGACACACAGAACAAATTATGGTCAAAGTGCTTTCATCAACAGGATGTTAAGTAACTACAATAGACATTTTCCAAACTGTGATATTTTTAGAATTGGTCTTGTGGTATTGAAGAGACAGTGATATGTTTTATGGTGTATAGTTATATATTATGTTGTTATTTTAGATACCATTTAGAATCTATGATTCTGTAGTGTACTCTTATTGTAAATAAATAAATAAATAAATAAATAAATTATCCCTCAATTTTGCAATCGCCCGCTCAATTTCAAACTGTGTTATTTTTTTTTCACAAAAATGTGATTTTAAATCAGAGCTACTACACTCCTGCTCACCGTCTTTACTAGAAACAGATCCAAAAAAACTAGCAAACGCATTTGTCAAACTTTGAGTGCCCATAAACATTTCGCCTTCATATGATAATATAATAATAATAATAATAATAATAATAATAATAATAATAATAATAATAAGAAGAATAATAATAATAATAAGTTTATTTTCAATAGATATAATAAATATGTTTATTTTATCTTCCCCAATAAACTCATTCGTCAATCCCCTGAAGATGTGCTTCTGTTTCCAATATCCATGCTTTTATTTCGACTTTATATTTTTTTTAATGAATGTGTTTTTTAATTTTTGTTGGTAAATAATAATTTAAAACTTAAAAAACCTTTACTGCTTTTGCAATGTCATTATTTACTTTGTAAATTTATATGGCAAATTATAAATAATGTAAAAATGATTATTGTAATCTCTTTATTAGATTATTGTAAATAAATAAAAATAAAAAAAAATAGTAAAATTATTTGAATTGTACCTAGGATAATGTAAAAATATTTTATAATATATTATTAAGTGTATAAATATTAAATAAATAATTATGGTTGTGCCATACAATCTAGAAACCAACCGAAAGCCCAGAAATGTATACGACATTAGATCCTTTCAACTGCAAAAGGCAGAAATTATATCTGTATTTTTAGAAGCCAGTGAACCTATCAGCGGAGTCCTAACCATAAAAATTACCTGTCAGCCGATAAAATATTTTGGAATAAAAATGTTACAGATAAGGCGATATTGCCAATCACAGGGGTAGGCATCAGACTTCTTATTTTAGTAAATATTGCTAATCAGCAATGTAATTTTCATAATATATATACTTAGGTATAAAAGGACTTCGTTTATGTATCACAGCAGATCTATTTAAAATTGAATCCTTTAAATTAAATAAAGGATTAAAAACGCCATAGTAATCCAAAGGCGTGGCCTTAGCTAAGGAGTGATATCATTCCTTATCTTATCATTGAAATAACTGAATATTTCGATAAGAATATAGTATATAAGAGCGTTCTGGCACTGATTCTTATCCCGCAACATGCAATTACATTCAGAAATTCAGCAAAATTAGCTTACCTCATCATTGAGCTGCCCCTTTGATGCCATTTTTCACCACTCTTAAGATTTAAAATCAAAACGTCGCCTGGTAATTTACGAGATTAGTCAAACTGTTAATGAAATTAGTTAATGGAAATAAATGTATTCTATAGTTTCAAATTAAAAACATACTTTATTATTTAAAAAAATGTCGGTGAAAATTTTAAACGAACTTTTTCGAACTTTAAAATGTCAATATTTGAGTTGACATTGACAACACAAAATAGCCCAGAGCCCACTCCACTAATTGAGAATTTTCTTATATGGAGGTTACCGAGACATTATTTCCATGTCGCCTTCCAACTTAGAGATGGCGCTGCAGTCACATTGACAGTTTTCGTTAAGTGCTAAGACTAAACTAGGGGCGCGTTTGAGTTGACGCACAAAATGCACCGAGCGCACCCGATCTAACCGTTTGCACAGAGGAGTGATAGGTCGTCGCTGTCGCTATTCCCAGAGAGGACACTTCGGGTTCTGACCAATCAGGATTTTTTTCAAGATGGCGGAGGGGACACAAGGAGCCGGCAATTTCATTGGCCTGGTGTCCCCCTTATTTATGAATGGAATAGTATTTTTACTACGACATCTAGACAGCGTCTAAGTTTCCTAACCTTACTATTTGTAGGTCGCGTTTTGGGTCGCGTTCACAGTTGCTTGTCGGGCGCGCTCTGGGAACCGATTTCGAAATCTTGATTAAGAATGTCTATAGTTCATGATACAACTACAAGTAGGTATGATACCACGCAGGTTTTCGTGACGTCACTTGTGACTAAAAACAGCTATATTGCGATATTCTCCCTTGTTTAAGTTCCGTATTATGTTCCACGAAGCAAAAATGTTATTTTTTAGATGTAGGATGTATTTTCGTATCAGAGAACTAAATACAAAATTACAAAATGCAACACTTTCTAGAAAAAGAAAAGGAAAACAACAATAACCTAAATTTTTCATGATCACAGTAATCAATCTAAAATGTATATGTCAAGATTTAAGTCACAGTAGAAATTCTAAGGCTAATATGATTTGAAATAAATTTATTAAAAATTTTATATGAAATTGCCTTTTAATAACGTAGGCGTATAATTCAATTCAAAAATGCCTCTCTGTGTGACGTCACGATCCACTGCGCACCCTGTTAATATCATACTATGAATAGTTGTATCATGAAGAATGTCCATGAATGTCGCATTGGAAAAATGTGTTGATTTTACGACACGGGGACTTTAGACGATGGAGTAAATCCATTGAATTATTTGTTATTATTTTGTAATAAAGATATTTTATTATATTTATCTTTGAACAAGACTAAAATTTGTTTTACAGTATGACGTACCTACCCCAGAGTTTCATCCACATTAGCAAAAAAATCTGGATTTAATTGTATCAAGGCTAGGAACTTTTAACATATATTATGTCAGAAATAGGGTTGCCAGGTGTCCTGGATTTGAAGCTTAAATTTATCGTCCTTCTAAGACCTTTCTAAGGACGCCTAATGTCCTGGATTTCTTAAATGCCTAAATCATAATTTATTTCTAAACTTTGTAACACGGTGTGCCATCACGGCCATCCTTTGTTTAATGGAAACCACTGTCGAGCCCCACACTGTTGCCAGATTATGTAAAAAATCTTTTATTTACGGAAATGTAGGTATTTCATTTCTGGCTATCTTCAGTGTGTTTGACAAGATTATAGTGGGTTCGGGACTTTGGGCATTATTGCCTATGTTAATATTTTCACTATTATATTTTAGAATTTACTGAATATTGAATTTTAGAGTTGGCCTAATTATCTTATTCCTTCCTAATACGAAAATCAAACACTGATGTTGTATAAAGGGAGCTTAATTTATTAACTTATGAGTTAACAGTGTACAATGTACATTGTACAAACAACATTGCAAACATAAAAATAAAAATATCAGAATTAAGAAAGAACGCAAATTTTTGCATACACTAACCTACAAATACTCGAAGCAAACCCAACCCAGCCTTTATCATCGTAATGTCAAAATCTTTGCTATAACGTAAAAATGTCTAGTCTAAGCAAACCTGATCGTCGACGGTTAGATGAACGATTTTACACCGAAAGGCACATTTCACAATTCACTTAATTTTTAAATAACATTGTTTTAAAAAGGTTTAACTTTACTATGAATGGAAAACTGATTATATGTGACTGTTGACTGACTGAATTCTACCACTAAATGACTACTGACTGAATGACTCCTTGTTCATAGTTTGCTAGCGTTTATATAGAAAGATTTTGCCATTAATCCTAAATTATTACAATAATAAATTACTACTACTAAGTAATTTAAGTAGCCATCTGTCACATAATTTCATGCGGCTTTTTTGATATTGAAAATGTATGACTAATTATTGTCTATAAACATCCGACAGGAAACAATAAAATATCAAAAATTAGGTGACAGTTTCCGGCTGAAAATTGCATAAGATAGGCGGATACATAACTTTATATCTTTGACATTTATTGAGGATACTTTGAAACATAAAATGACTTGACATTTCCGACATACGCCTTTAGAAAATATGTTTGGGAAATTATAAATATGAAAATAAAATGACAGCAGGAAATATAAATTTATAACAAAAATGCTAAAAGTAAACAAAGATAAAAGTACCGCTTCTAATAAATAATTGATATAATCGACAGATAGTAATAAATTATGATATACGACTTCCGGTTAAATAGACGAATGTGGTAATTGCGCAACATCCGGTATAAATTTAAATTCTTTTAATTTGTTAAATTGCTTTGGCTGTTTGTAGAACAAAATGATAATGAAATGAATAGTAAAAAATATATTACTTCAAAGGTCCTGTTGTCGCCAATTTTTGCTATTACCACATTCCTCGATACCCTGAAAAAGATGTTATTATCTTAATGATAAAACTTCTTAAACTTATCTTTAATTTCACTACTTATTCCTTTCATAAAATAAACTTATCAATTAATATTTAAATGTGACACGTCTCGTAAGTGTGAAACATAAACCGACCTAGACTGTTTAAGTGCCAAGATGACAGATTTATTGGTAAAGAAGTTAAAGGTATACAATTATAGATTTAAATTTTTAAAAATGAATAATTTTTAAGTTTTGGCAAAAACTGTAACGAGCCCAAATAGAAAAACATTATAAATTTTTTTTTACTGAATAAAGCTAGTTAGAACGGTTTACTTACTAAGTTTCGTTTTGTTTTTTAAATTTAAAAATGATATAGGGTTAGGTTTGCATTCATCGTACTATTTAACTAAGTTCTAATTACTAATTAATTTTTATACCTAATAGTATATGCTAATTACATATAAAAAAAACTTTAACAACAAAAAAAAACTGATGCAACACATATCACCTGTTAAATAAATTCACTCCATGAGATAGCCATCTAAGATGTCAATTTCCTCTGGAAGCACTCCATGACGTATCCATGCGATTATCATGGCGGCAATAATATCTACCAGCTGGTTTAGGTCATCAGGCTGGTTCTTTGGGTTCTGTGGGGGTTCTATATTATCGTTAGGTACTACTTGATCTGGATATTGCGGAGGAATGTTTGCCTGTGGAGGTTCAGGCATGTATGGGCCTGCTTGGTCATCTTGTTGTAGATAGTTCGGTGGAACCTGTTGTTGGGGCGGATACATGACCCTATCTTCTTCTGGCACATGAACATAATTCTCCCTGGGTGGGAAGATTCGCGCCCCTACATCGTATATTGCACAGTTGCACGGGGAAACTTCGGCTAGCCCTTGGTTAATAGCGCGAAAGGTATCGACGCGCCGAAGTTCATTATGCGCGCGATCGGTAAAGAGGCGATTTACAGCCCGTGGCGCGATTAACAGGGGATGACATGGCATGTCGGCCACCAACGTGTAAAATTCCTCCCGCAAATCGCGGATGGCCATTAATAATAGTTCCTGTTGCTCCTCCAACGAAATGTGCCGAATATATCTTAAGAATCCTTCCATTTTTTTCTTTTTCGTTAAAATTTCGTTTCGAGAAGACGCGGTGTAGTTTTAGACGATCAGACTTAAACTAAAGCCTTTTTCTTATTTCGTGTTGGTCTAACTTCATTTTTATTGACATCATATTTTACTTATTATAGTGTTTTACTTATTATTCGTTTAATTAAGTCTTTGAGTGGTTACAGGCACTGTCAATAATGTTTATTTTAAATAAGGTCCATCCATTCATTCCCGTAAAATTTATAGGTTTGCTTTTCTAATTAGTTCGATGCTTAATACTAATATAGTGCGTATAAATCACTCTGTATAGTGTCTTTCTGCCTTGGTATGACGTCACGCACTCACGATTACGCGAAGGCGGGTTTCTCGGGGTTGCTTTTCATAAGTTCCGTTTTGTACCCGTATGGCCATCTGTTACCGAATAGTAAAATAGATTAGTGCATGCAGTTGGGAGAAACGAAGCACCTAGTCAATTTATTTTTATGACTTTTAAGGTTTAGTTATAGGGGCCGTTGCTAGTGTGATTTTTGGAATAATATTAAACTTGAGCATCATTGGCATTTTTAAATGGAATAAGCTTACTGACTTAACGTGTGAAATGTCCAAAAATGTCTGCTTTCTGGTCCACTTATATTTTTATAACTTTCTAGTTCCTGTTGTTGATTATCTTGTGAATGAGATGATCCTGCAATTGTAGAGAGTACCGGGGTAAAGCACTGTGGATTTTCGTCTAAATTCCGCTCGTCGTTAGCTTGTCTAGTTTGACTATTTCTCTTGAGTATTTTGGCTTGTTTTCGGTTTAAAACAAAAAGAGTTAAGGTATTCCAGAACGAAGCTAAAAGGTACATAGAACAGCCATCTAATTTATGCAAAGCCATGGCATTTAGAAGAGTTTCAAACAAAAACTTTATGACTCTATAGATGAAATAACAGCCTAATATGCTGCTTGTCCACTGTCCAAGAATAATAAAATATAGAAATAGAAATAGAAATAGAAATATATATATATTACATACTTGGTTATAAATTATAACAAATTGTGTATATATAAATAAAATCTAACAGTGTAAATAATTGTCTATAGGGAGTTTTGGGTTTGCACCTAGGGAACTAAATCCCTGTATGTGCAATGGTATCTTAAAAGCACTTAAATTATCAGTAACATTTTGTTTGATTGTTTTAGTAATTAATTATATAAATAGCTAAATAAACTTAATCTAAAATAGTTGCACCAACAATGTGCAAAAGCAAATAAAAATATCCTAAAATATTTGCACAGCTAATATGCATTAAACAAAGAAACCATTATAAACTTATCTCTAGACTAAAACTTTTAAACAGATATCCGTCGGAAAAAGAGAATTGGTTTTTAGAATAAGGCAATGAATTTATGATTGTCTGTATATATAAATGTTCTGCAACGCTTCCTGAATTTTTTAATATTGTTGATATTTTTAATTTCTATAGGTAATATGTTATATATCTTAGGAGCCAGATAACTGAAGAAACGTAAATTGATTGTAGTGTTACTATGTGGTATTTTTAGATGCTTGTTAGTTTTGCTTCGCGTAATATGTAAATGATTAATATGGTTTTTGAGTTCAGGTTTTTTATGAATGAATATTGAGGCTGATAATATATAAAGGGATCGGACATTTAAAATTTCTGCATTGTAAAGTAAGTGGGTTGCGTAGCGCTTGTTTTTTTTATTAATTATTTTCAGTATGTAATTTTGAACAACATTTAATGGTTTTAGCGAATTTTTGTACAGGCCACCCCACGCAATTATACCATAATTAATTAGGGATTCTACTAATGCTTTATGTATGGAGAGTAACAATTTTTTTCCAAAAATTTCTCTTAAGGTATAAAATTTGTAAATTAATTTCCTTATATTTTTTGTTAGGTTTAAGACATGCATGTGCCACTTAAGGTGTTTATCAATAGTAACCCCTAAATATTTTGTGGTTTCTACTTCACAAATAACATCATTTAAGTTATTAACTTCTATTTTACTAAAATTAGGACGATTAGATAAGGTTAGAGAAAAAGCTATATAGTTGGTTTTTGATGTATTTAGTGTCAACTTGAAAAAATCTAGCCAGTGTTTTATTATCTTAATTCCCTGTATAGCATTTCTTTTTACCTCATCCCATGTTGTACCTTTAAAAATGACCGCTGTGTCATCTGCGTACGATATTATTGTGCCATTATTGATATTTATTTTTATTAATGACATTATATAAGCTATAAACAGAATTGGTCCTAGTACGGTTCCTTGGGGTATACCAATTTTTATAATCAGAGGATCACTTTGGGTATTCGCTATTTTCACTACTTGTTGTCGATCTTTTAGGTAGCTCTCTAAGACATTTAATACGACGCCTCTAACTCCATAATTGCGTAAGGTATCTAGGAGCAAGTGATGCGGTACTGTATCAAACGCTTTTGCTAGGTCGAGGAATACAGCAATGCATTTTTCGTTATTGTCTAAATGTTAATTCATATATAGCGTTTTCAGTGCTAGATCCATTCATAAATCCGTATTGATTTTTTGAAAGAATATTACTGTTTTCGAAAAAATTAGTTAGTCTATCTTTAACGCACTTTTCAAATATTTTGGCAAAATTATTTATGACACTAATGGGTCGGTAGTTACCAATATTGGTTTTATCACCTGATTTATGAATAGGAGCAACAATTGTCATTTTAAATCTGTTTGGGACTTTACCTGTTTTAAAAATTAAGTTTATGATGTGAATAAGGGGTTTTATTATATATTTATCGCAAGATTTTATTATTTTGGTGTTGATCCCATCTGGCCCAGGAGCACAGGTATTTTTTAGCGAGTTAATATGTTTGATAATTTCATTTTCATTAACAGGTTTTAAGAACATTGATGATATATTGTTATTGATTGTTTTTGGCTCGATGTTAGCGGGATTAATTTGTTGATGCATTTGAATGCCCACATTAATAAAGTAATCGTTACAGAAATTTGCCATATCTTTATCATTAGAAAAGGTCATGTTGTTGTTTTTAATTTCAATTTTTTCATTTGTTTTGGTTATTTTTTGATCAGTTGCATCTGATATTATTTTATAAATCTTTTTAATATTATGAGTATTATTGTCTATTTGTACTTTATAGTAGTTATATTTACATTTTTCAATAAGTTTATTAAGGTTATTTCGGTATTCTTTATAGATAGTATTGTCAGCGTTGTTGAAATTTAGAAGAAGGCGCTTTTTTAGCTGATCCCTATGTTTGATAGCATTAATAATGCCGTTTGTTATCCATGGTTTAATTTTATTATATTGTCGTGTTTTAACTATATATTTAGTTGTAGATTCATTTAAGATATTAAAAATTATCTCGTAGAATTTTTGGCATGCAGTTTCAGCATCGTTTGTTTCCAAAACAGTTTGCCAATCTTGATTTTGAGTTAGGCTTTTAATTTTTTCATAGTCAGATTTTAAATTTGTATAAGTTGTATATTTTGAAGTTGTTTGTGATTTAACATATTCCTTAGTGATGTTAAGCATTATAGGATAATGGTCGGTGATAGCGGAATCAAGAATAAATGATGCGAATTTAACGAAGTTAATTTTTAATTTTTTTTTAACGAAGATATGATCTAAGCATGATGCTGCTTCTTTTGTTACTCGCGTTGGACTATTAATGGCGGGGGAAAACCCAAGATGTCCTAGTATAGATATATATGCATTGGTAGTGTTTTCGACGTAATTAGCGATGTTTATATTTATATCTCCTATAATAATATCAATTTGATTTGCTGGACTATCTACAAAATACGTTTCTAAGTCTTCTAAAAATGACTGGACATGCGTGGAGGGAGGTCTGTACAAACAATGTATGCCAAAACTTATGTTTTCCAGTTCAAAAATAATTTTTGTAATACTTACCTTTGATCTTAGAAGTTTTTGAGTAGTGATTCTAGCATTTATATCATTTTTTATAAAAATAATAACTCCATCATTTTTGTTAAGACAGGAATTGTCACTGAACATTTTATATCCAGGTATACTATAATCTCCATTATTCTGCCAACATTCACTTAAGATAATTACATTGCAAAATTTAATTTTGTATGTCTCTAAAAATGTAATAAATTCATTAAAATTTTTCCTTACACTTCGTATGTTTAACCTTTTCGGTACGGAAAACGTGTTAATACGTTTGAGTTTTCCGTTTCCGTAGGCCGGGCGCCGTCTTAAAACGCGGCCATATAGATTTTGATATCATTATAATAATGTTTTCATTTTAAATGTTGGTACCCTTCCTACTACGTCATCGCATTCCATACGGGAAACGTCTGTTCTCGTCACATACGTACTCGCTTAATGTACGGGAACCGGCTTTTCCCGTTAACTGTTAGGGACGGGAGATGGGTGACCACGCGAGCACGAAATATGCCCGTCTGTACAGCAATTCTGTGAAAAATATACCCGTACCGAAAGGGTTAAATGAAGAATATTAAGCAATTTATTATTTAGAATAATTTTATGTTGTATTAAGTTACTGTCAATTGTCTCTTGTTGAATTACAGGTTGTACCAATTCCAGATCGTTAATTATTTCAATTTCTTGGCTTTTACTGTTCATATCCATAGTCTATCGTACTTTTTAATATTTTTAGAAGGTATTGGTAGGAGGGACATTCAGGGTCGTTAACTTCGTGTTCGGTACTGTAATTTAAATTATACTTTGAATTTGCATTTACACAATTATTGCACTTTTTTTCAGTTTTTGGGCAGTCATTTATATTGTGGTCAGCTGCACAGTATGCACAGACAATGTTAACAGTGCATGAGTTGTTTTTGTGGTAGTGTTCTTGACAGTTGAAACATCTTTGTATGCTGAGGTCTTCGTATATTGGACACCTTTCCCAGCCTATGTAAACTTTTTTAATGTTCATCAAAATGTGAAATATTCTGGGGGTACATTCTCCAAATATAACTGAGGTATTTTTATTTTTTTGTTTTTTAATAAAATTAATCTTAATGTCGTCGTTTTCGGTGATAAATTCATTTTGCTCCTTAATACATTGTTCGACTTCTTCCTTGCTCAGATTACCCTCATATTCTGTTATTTTGAATCGCGGTAACTTCAATTTAGTAATTTGTGGTTCGTATTCTTCTGATAATTGTGTTTCCACTTCTTTCTTTAATTTTTCTATATCATTTTTGCTGTTACATTTGATTATTATCCCTCCATTTTTTGTACTCCGGGTATTTTTTATTCCCAACTTAATTTGGTCCAGTTTTATTTGATTTTTTAAGTCATTCAAAGTTTTCTCTGAGTTTTGTTTTTTCTTTGGTTTAATTACTAACTTTGGTATATTGATAGGGTTTTCTGATGTTGTTGCGGCCTGCGTGGTTACTTGGCTGTATGTTGCGATAGGCGCGATTGGCTTTTTTTCTAATTCTTCGATTTTGTTTTTTAATAGTTGTATAATTTCATCTTTGTCTTTGATTGTGTTTTGTAGCAGTTGATGGGTGTCAAATTGGATGCAGCGATCGCAGTGAAATTTTAGTGTACGTTCTTCTGATTGTAAAACTTTTATTTCCGATGGATTTAATTGCGCACATGCTTTGCAGTATCCTTTTTTACAAATGTCACAAGAAAATATGCCTTTTTGTTTGGTTTTTTTGCTTTTACAAATAGCACATTCCATTATGATTTGTTGTTATATATCAGACTTTATATGCCATAATTGCCATGTTTTTGGGTTTTTTTATTACACTTTTCACTGTTTACTTATTTCGCAGTTGGTACACAGATGTTAGGGTAAACCCTTGAAGGATTAGGGTTTACTTTATAACCTTTGTCCGTTCCAGCACCGACTGGTACAATCTTTACTCTACGAGAGTCGAAACACTACCCGTATAATCTTTTAATTGTTGAATCCGGCATTTCTTCTAACTCTTTGGTGTCAAATAAATTTAAAGATGAGTATCCAGCTCTATGATTACACGGGCTTTCCAGCGAGTTTTCTTATTAAGATGTTACTTACAGCAGGCCATTCTAATCCAAATAACATAGTTTCTTGGGCTTTTTGTATTTCTTCTTTGGTATATATTCCGCCATTACTAGCGCCTTTAATGGTTTACAAAATCATATTTTCTTCTTGGTCAACTTTCAGTTCTACTGGTTCTATACCAGTTAGTGGGTAGGGGTTAAATCCGATCGATAATTATTTTATTTTACTTCGTGCCCTTTGTTTCGTATCTGTCAAAAAGACTTCATCGAACAGGTAGAACATTTCTTAGTTCTTGCGGCTCATTATGTTTTCTTATTGTTTTATGCCCCCCGGACTATTTTCCTTTACCATGTTTCATATTAAAGTTTGTTATTCTATTATTTGATTCTCTGCCATACCTTTGTTTATGAACTCAGTTTGCCTTCATTTAATATTTTTTTTTTAATTTTCATTTTTTTTTTACTGTTGACTAGAAATGTTCTTACTTTGCTCCTTTTCGATACTCAAAACATCTTCTTTCAAGATTTAATTTTATAGTGCTTCCTTTCTTTACTTATTCATAACTAAAATTGATTTTCTCATCTAAAATGGTTTCTTTTCATTCATTGGTTCTCACTACCTTTTTGCTTCTTGTAAAAATTCTCATACAAGCAACGTATTTTTCTTTTGTAGCTATTTCACACAACTGTTTTATTTTATTTTCTTAATAACTTTTGCAAAATTATGTTTACTTCCATTAATTAACCTCTTGCTGCTTTTTGTAAAATCTTCCTGACCATGCTTAAATATCCCACATAATTTTAGAACTTCTTTGAGCGTTAGCTCCTTCACCTTTTATTTTGAAAATTCACATGTTGAGTCGTAACTCTGGATATTCTTACTCTGGCCTCAGTGGCATCTAACTTTTATGAGGAAATGTATCTTCGTCACATCGTGTTCCCTGAACACACCCTTTTTCACCTGTAAACTTCTTTTATCTCCTATAAACTTCTTTATTTATTCTTTTTCCATTAATTCTCTGACTGTAATCATCTTCCCATTTTTTTTTCTGTTCATCGCTTCTTTTGCAATACCATCCCGGGGAAACCGGGAACCTACTTGTTCCAAAATCAGCTCGAGGCTTTCCAACTAATTCTTCTTAGAAAATAAAAGACTTCTGTCTTTCGTCGCCTTGGCGACTGAATTTCTCGAAACAAAATTGCTGGACCTCTCCTTATTTTCTTCATTATCCTCTCCGCTTAAATAACTCATGACAATCAACCTCTCACTTCGTAGGCTCTCTCACAAATTTTCTATTTGTCTCTCGTCATAACTTTTCTTGTTACTTAAAATCACCAAATTGACTTTCTCAATTTCTTCTCTCATATTTCCTCATAATTCTGTTACAAAATACAAGTGTAATTCGCTAATAAGCGTTCAATGCATGAAAATTCAAAACAACTACTTCCCTGGCAATATACCACGTCGGATATTGAATTATAGGAACTTTCACTATTGAGGCCGTGGTTCTTTACACTGTTTCTTGACTCGATGGCGAAACTACTATACTTCATCATTTCACATCTTCCTAACACGTTTCTGGTTTCTTGCAAAAGTTATAAATAAAAATGCTATTCTTTGCTTGATTGTATCATCTCTTGCTCTTTATTTTCCAAGTAATGGTCCTTGCTGGTAATATTTTCTGTGCGTTTTTACTTCGGTAGCAGCATTTTATGCAAACATTACTAATTACTTTTTAAACACAATTTTATGGCATCTATGAGTTCTTAAGGGGGTATCTGCACACAGTTCTAAAACTACGTGTTAAGCCTTAACTTTAGATTTGTCCCTTACAGCTGCTTTATAAATACCTTGATTTCTGGGAAAAATTTTCATTTCTTCTAAAAAGTATTCACAATTTTCATGAACTTTTCAGTTGTATTTTGTAGTGACTCTGTTTTCAAAAATTCGTTATTTCTCTCTGCTTGTTTGTCTTTGCATTTCCAATCGCTGGCCAAGCGCTTGAACATGCGATCCTTTAGTTATTGGCCATACCAAAGAATCCCGGGTAATGTAATGTATTGTAACAAAGTCTCTATTTAATTCACCATTTAGTAATTATTACTTTCAACGAATGCTTGCTGCTGATTCTTTATTCTCGAAATTTCAAATATGCCTACATCAATTCTTTTAGTTATGGGTTTTTATACTATTACGAGGTCTTGGGGTATCATTCAAGGAGCACGTATATATCCCTGTAACTGCATCTACTTCTAGTCCCAAATGGGATTGTTATTTATAACAACTCTATCTTCCTTTCTGTTAATAGCATTATTTTCCTTTTTATTTTTGGGCGCGGCCGCTTCCTTAACCATTTTGGTGGAACCGTTATGAATTCCTTGTTCTTCTGATGAGTTCAGGTTGCCATCACCTGATTTACAAAATCTTCTTTCATGGCAATTGACGAAAGATTTTTCATAAGCGCTTCCTCCAATTTGGCGTCTAACCTTTTAACTTCTTTTTTTAAGATACCTTAATTTCAATAATATTTGGTTATCAGTTCTTTCCTTAAGTGACGTTGTTAACCAACTTGCTCTATTCACTTTAGCTTTTTCTTCGAAAAAAGCTATTATTTCTTCAAAAGCATACATCCATCCATTTCCCCAATCTACTTTAATTCCATATTTATGCAAGAAATCTAACCCAAGTAAAATGTCAGCTTGAAAACTCATTGGTGAATCTACTACTATAAATGAATGTTCGATTAATTTTAATGGTAGCAAGATGATAGGCAATACTACTTCTCCTTTGCACGGTATACCACCTCCTTGAATATCAACTATATTTCGGAAAAATAATTACAATACAAGAATGAAAAGAAAAAAGTATTTATGGTGGTATTTACTGTAGCATGGCGCAGTCTAGCTGTAAATAGCTACTCAACTGAACCATACGACAGTAATTTTTAGTAAAAAAAAACTATATTAAAAGTTATAATTATACTAAAACTAAGAAATTAATTACAGGTAGACACAATACCAGTAACTAGAAACGCATTATTAAAAATACATTACTATGATATATTAAAAGAAAAACGTTGATCAATGATTGTCTATCAATAACTAAATGAAATTAAACAAAAACACCCATGGACATATTAAAACATCGAAAATTATTTATTTTGTTTATTTAAAAGAAACTCTTTATATCTTTTTTTAAATAATTCAACAGTTGAGACATTAGTTAATCCACCAGGTAAGGCATTAAAGGAAACTACTGCATTGTAAGTAAAAGACCTTTGAAATAACGCACTCTGATGATGTGGTAAAGTTAATTTACTCACAGAGCGAATGTTGACAGAGTGGATATTATATCGAGGAATTAGGCGTTCACGAAGAGTGGAGGGAGAGTCAGGTTCGTTCAAAATTTTGTAAATAAAACTATTAAAGTGCAGAAGTCTACGACCATCCATCCTAAGCCAATTTAATTCAGAAAAAGTATGAGAAATATGATCGTATTTTCTAAGGCCATATATAAACCTTGCGCAAGTGTTCTGCACTTTTTGAATACGGGACTTCCCAATATTGTCAATACAATAACCGTAAACAAAATCGCAATAATTAAAGTTTGAAAGTACAAGTGATTCACACAGCGTCTTTTTTAATATAACGTTTAGAATATGTCGGCTAGAATATAGAATTTTTAAAGCCAAGTAGGACTTTTGTAATAATTTTTTTAAATGGTCTCGAAACCTTAAGTCAGTGTCCAAGACCATTCCTAAATTTCTTGCAGAATCAACCACATTAAGCTTAATGCCATTTATTTTTAAATTTATATTATTCCTAAGATGGAAAACTTTATTTTTATTACCAAATAACATAAGATATGATTTATTAGGGTTTAATTTTAAATTATGATCAGACGCCAAACTAGTTAGAGTTTGCAAGTCATCGTTTATAAGTTCCTCAGATTCCAAATATTCCTCAAAATCAAAACAGAAATAAATTTGTGTGTCATCGGCATAAGCTTGCACTTTACAGTATTTTAAGGATTTAAGGATATCAGAAGTATAAATTAGAAAAAGCAACGGCCCTAATATGGAGCCTTGTGGAACTTCAGATAATATGCTAACCTGGTCCGAATACTTACCTTCACAAAATATTTTTTGGGAACGACCTGTAAGATAAGATTCAATAATTGAACATGATTTCATCTCAAACCCATAAAACTTTAACTTTGATAAGAGAAGTCTGTGATTGATCGTATCAAATGCCTTAGAAAAGTCTAACAAAATTAAGGCACTGTTCAACTTCTTATCAGACGCTCTAATCACATCATCAATAACATTAGTCAAAGCTACAGTGGCGCTAAAACCCTTTCGGAAACCACACTGGCTGTCGGGGATAATTTTATTACTAATACAATACTCATACATTTGGTTATATAATAGTTTTTCATAAATTTTGGAAAGGGCAGGTAAAATACTAATAATTCTGATATCGTTAAAATTAGAAGGGCTTGATACTTTAGGTAGTGGCTTTCCAATCGATATTTTCCACATATCCGGAAAGTAACTTACTTCTATACAACAGTTAATAATATGAGTAATGTATTTATCAATAAATGGACTGCAGTATTTGAGCATTAAGGGGGATATATCATCAACTCCCGTTGCGTTCGTCTGAATTCCATTCAAAATTTTATGTATATCTAATATCTCGGCTAAATGAAAAGAAAATGTCATATTATGGTCAGTGTACAAATTATTATCATAGAAATCAATTTTGTTACTGCAATCAGATACATTTTGTAGGAATGTTCCAAAGAAATTATTAATATCATTAGGATCAGATAAGGTTTTTGGAATACATACATTTTTTGTAGAGGTTATATTAAAGTTTTTTAAAGCTGCCCAAGTTTTACGACTATTTCTTTCTAAACACAATGCATCTAAATATTCTCTTTTTGCCCTTCTTACCATTGTTACTGAAAAATTTCTTAATTGTTTATATCTAAGCCAGTCAGCATCGTCCCTAGTCCTTTTAAATTTTTGCAGTGCAGTGTCCCTTTGTTTCATAAACAATTTAATATTCGGTGTTAACCAAGGCGCCCTAGGTTTAGTAATACGCGATTCTTTAATGGGAGCGTGAACATTGAACAGTAGTAGAATTAAATCATTAAATATTTTGATTTTATTATCCAAATTATTTTCATAAAGAATATTATTCCATGGTAAATTGTGTAAATCTCGCAAAAAAGTATCAACATTAAAATTTTTAAAACAGCGATAACGAATAATCTTAGGTTCATCTGGTTTTTTATTTATTTTTAAGGAGCAATAAATCATTTTATGATCCGATATGTCATCGGTAGGTATTGTACCTGATTCACTAACCAAGGCGGTTTCACTAACAAAAATTACATCAAGCAGGGTACAAGCACTTGCAGTAATCCTAGTCGGTTCATTGATTATTTGGTGACAGTTGTAGTTTTCAAACAAAGCAGTTAAAGGGTTACCAAGGTTCATTACATTGACGTTAAAATCACCTAAACAGAAAAGTTCATCAACTGTAGGGTATAAGTTTGAAAAAATATTATCTAAATCTGAGACGAGATTATTAAAATTCGATTTAGGTGGCCTATAAAACGCAGAAAAAGCAAATTTTTTGTTTCCTATCCTTATCTTTAAAATAATAAACTCCAGCGCTTGATTTACAGAAAAATCAAAGTTAACTTCTTCAGCCTTCAAATTATCTCTTACATAAGATGCAACTCCCCCTCCTCTCCCAATTCTATCTTTTCTATAAAACTGATATCCTGGTATATGGAAACATACAGAGTCATCCTCAACAGAGAGCCATGTCTCGCATAAAAACATTATATCAAAATTATGATGCTCAACTAAATGTTTGAAATCATGAAACCCGGTAAAAATAGAACGTATGTTCAAATGTCCAATTTTTAAAGTGTTATTCATTCCTGACAGACAATCAAAAATACAATTCAGTTATAGATAGTGTCTTAAAAAATTAATTTATTTTATTTAAAAGAAAAACGCACAATGGGAAATTTAATACCAATGGATCCGAAGGAAAAAAAAAATATATCACGAATCGCTCAGTTAAATTGTGTCGAAACTTAGGGTTTATTTATTACATCACTGAGAACAACATAATAATCTACGATGAATACATTAAGGATGTGATAACTAAATATAAACAAAATAAATTGGAGATGTACCCAAAATAATAAAATACATTATTAGGACATAAATTAGTCAATTTGTATTAACCCCACCCAGAAACCGGGCAATACCAAGAATTTAAAGACTATCCAATTTTAAAAAATCAAATCAAAAATATAATAAGCACTATGATACACCAATAACTAGGTAGTTTTTGTAACAATAAGAATTGTTATTAATATCAAAGTGCAAATAAATAATGGTCAAACAATGAAATTAAAAAAAAAATAACTCTTCTGCACTTAATTAA
This sequence comes from Polydrusus cervinus, assembly GCA_935413205.1. Lineage (NCBI taxonomy): Eukaryota > Metazoa > Arthropoda > Insecta > Coleoptera > Curculionidae > Polydrusus > Polydrusus cervinus. The sequence goes on along the minus strand of OW284510.1, from coordinate 64,984,798 downwards.
GAAAAGAAGAAAAAAAGTACTTACAATTTAGACAATACACCTCCGTAGTAATGATAACTACAAGATGATTTTTTTAGAATTTCGAAAGATCATTTTGATCTGTGATCCTATGAACAACATTATCGCACTTTATGTAAACATTACCGTTTAATACCCAAGTATTTTTGCTGGAAAATTTACGCACTGCACTAGCAAATAGAGAAAGACGCATTTTAGTTAAATCTTCTTTAATTTGTATACCGCTGTTTTGGAGATTTTTTCGATCTTTAAGGACACTAAGCCGGGCCGCGTCACTTACAAACTGCACGAGAACTGCTGGCGGTTTATCGTTGCCGTCTTTTGTAGCAATTCGGTGGCATTTCCTGATATCATGATTTTTAATGTTTACTTTTAATTTTTGGGTAAACAGATTTAGTGCATCCGAACGCAAATCTCCGCCATCTTTGCTTGGCATTCCAAAGATGCGCAGATTTAAACTCCGTGTATTTTGTTCCTGATCGTCTATCTTTTTCTTAAGGTTTATATTTTCAGATTCTAGAGTTTGAATCCAATCTAGATGGGATTTAATCTGATTTTCATGGGACTCCAGCTGCTCTTGGAATTTTTCTTCCACCATTTTGGCTACTTTACTTGCAATTTCTTGGAGAAATTTTTCACTAAAGGTGTTCATAATTGTTGTTTTGATCTCTCTTAGATCCGCGGTTGACAGACCCATGATGTCAAAATCACAAATTCAATACTATTTTTTGACCAAAACCAGCTATAGCCAACACTAATTGGTAATTTTGGTTTACGATAATATAGACAAAGAGCCAACTAAGTCCTACAGTATTGTTGGATATTTAATAGATAACACTTTCACTTTTTTTTTAAAGAAATTAAGGAGCGAAACTAAGTACGACCGTTACCACTGGCACGCCATCTACCTCCTCGGCAACATCGGGTTTTGCTAGGGATACAATGGCTCCTGAGTCTATAAGGGCGGTACACTCTCTATTTCCTATTACCACTTTAGCTATATTACGAGGGCGTAATAACTGTTCAGAGCACTGTATCCCAACCTCATTTACTTTTACTGATGAGTTCCGCCTTGCTGAGCAGCCGGACTTCGGGGTTGAAAAGGAGCTGCTCTGGCGTTTAAACCTCTTTGGTAATTTATTGTCCTGGACTGGTATGTCGGGCAGTTGATGCGTAGATGTCCAATCTTATTGCAATTATAACAGGTACGCAATTCCCTTGTATTTTGACCTCTACACGAACTTGCAAAATGTCCCAGTTTATTGCATTTGTAGCACCTTAGGTCGCGAATTTTGGATTGTCTACACTCCTTAGCTACATGGCCTGATTTTTGATAATTATAGCACTTTAAACTTTGATGACGTCCAGTATTCTGTGTAGGTTTGTGAGTAAGTTCCATACTCAAGCCTCGACATTCTCTATGTAATGTAGAAGGTCTTATTATGCCTTCAATAGCTTCCTCTAGTTCTGCCATTTTTAAAGCCGAATTTAAATCACTTGGAGATTTTGATAAAATTTTTGCTTTTAAGGGCATAATTAATCCCATTACAAATTGAGTGGTTAATTCTTCCTCAAAGTTGGCTTTTAAAACGGTATCTATATTCTTTGTTCCAGTATACGAGACAGTTTTATTTGCAAGCATTTTTAATCTAGTCAAAAATTGTCGACAGGTTTCACCATTTCGTTGTTTACATTCCATATATTTTCTGCGCGCTTCTCCATTGATTTCAGATTTTTTAAATTGTTTTTTCAGTCCACGAGATAAAGCATGCCAACTTGGCGTAGTTTTCAGGGTTTCTTCGGCTTCAATGAATTGTTTTGCTTCCTCTCGGAGTTTAAGGCGAGTAATCGCTACTTTTTGTACTTCAGTCCAATTTGCAAGTAAAGCAGTTTCTTCAATTATTGATAAAAATTCTTCGATATTACTTTTTCCATTATAACTTGGAAGTGAATCAAGTCCAATAACGACATTATTTAAAACAACGGGATTTTCTGGGTTAACAGTTTCTTTTCCTTTTTCTTCGGTCATGGTCAAGTTTAAATTTTCGTAGTAGGCAAAATGCTGTTGGGGGGGGAGTTTTCAACATCCACAGTCTCAAAGTCCTAATTTAATAATAGCTCACTGTTTTCTTTTAATCTACCCCACACCTGACACCATTTGTCGAGCCCCATACTGTTGCCAGATTGTGTAAAAAATCTTTTATTTACGGAAATGTAGGTATTTCATTTCTGGCTATCTTCAGTGTGTTTGACAAGATTATAGTGGGTTCAGGGCTTTGGGCATTATTGCCTATGTTAATATTTTCACTATTATATTTTAGAATTTACTGAATATTGAATTTTAGAGTTGGCCTAATTATCTTATTCCTTCCTAATACGAAAATCAAACACTGATGTTGTATAAAGGGAGCTTAATTTAATAACTTATGAGTTAACAGTGTACAATGTACATTGTACAAACAACATTGCAAACATAAAAATAAAAATATCAAAATTAAGAAAGAACGCAAATTTTTGCATACACTAACCTACAAATACTCGAAGCAAACCCAACCCAGCCTTTATCATCGTAATGTCAAAATCTTTGCTATAACGTAAACATGTCTAGTCTAAGCAAACCTGATCGTCGACGGTTAGATGAACGATTTTACACCGAAAGGCACATTTCACAATTCACTTAGTTTTTAAATAACATTGTTTTAAAAAGGTTTAATTTTACTATGAATGGAAAACTGATTATATATGACTGTTGACTGACTGAATTTCACCACTAAATGACTACTGACTGAATGACTCCTTGTTCATAGTTTGCTAGCGTTTATATAGAAAGATTTTGCCATTAATCCTAAATTATTACAATAATAAATTACTACTACTAAGTAATTTAAGTAGCCATCTGTCACATAATTTCATGCGGCTTTTTTGATACTGAAAATATATGACTAATTATTGTCTATAAACATCCGACAGGAAACAATAAAATATCAAAAATTAGGTGACAGTTTCCGGCTGAAAATGGCATAAGATAGGCGGATACATAACTTTATATCTTTGACATTTATTGAGGATACTTTGAAACATAAAATGTCTTGACATTTCCGACATACGTCTTTAGAAAATATGTTTGGGAGATTATAAGTATGAAAATAAAATGACAGCAGGAAATATAAATTTGTAACAAAAATGCTAAAAGTAAACAAAGATAAAAGTACCGCTTCTAATAAATAATTAATAATCGACAGATAGTAATAAATTATGATATACGAGTTCCGGTTAAATAGACGAATGTGGTAATTGCGCAACATCCAGTATAAATTTAAATTCTTTTAATTTGTTAAATTGCTTTGGCTGTTTGTATAACAAAATGATAATGAAATGAATAGTAAAAAATATATTACTTCAAAGGTCCTGTTGTCGCCAATTTTTGCTATTACCACACCACTCTATACGAACTATGAACCATGAAAAACAGATCGCTCTTTAATGGAGCGCTCGGGCACGTTGTTTTTTCCACATTTCCACTATATAAAATAAATTCTATTTTAGTTTTAAAAAAATATCCCTTTTTATTTGTGTCTGTCCTTCCTTTTTAAACTTGTGTCCTGCGATTTGCAGATTTAAACCTGGCAACCATAGTCATTCATAATAGTATTAACGACTTGTATTTCCCCAATTTTATTTAGTTTCTTTAAATTAAGCTAGGTTAAGTATCGCGCCCAAGTCGTGTTCGATTAGACCGTTCTCGAAACGCACGATCATGACGTCGGAAGCCCCGAACCGCTCTACCGGGCGTTGACTCGAATGCGCCCCTGTAGTTGTATCATGACATATGACCACCTAGTTAAAGACCCTGTAGGCTGTAGGTACTGCTAATCTTTTTACTGAACATTTTGGGTTGGGCTTGACCTTCCTGCCCTTAGACAAGGAAAGAGAGGGGACGGGTAACGCTCACTTACGGACTGTTGCAGAGAGTGTGATCAAAAATCGATTGTCCGCCATTTTTTGGTTCCAAACATCCAACGCGTCACCAAGTTTATTTTTTGTCTCTGTGAGTGATTTGTGACTTAAAGACATTGATTTAATTACGTTGTGATAATGGTAATTTGTCGTTCTTACGGTTGCCGAAGTCGTAGCGACAAAAAAACAGGAATTTCATTTCACAGGTAAATTATTATATTAGTAATATGTCATCCTTGTATAAATTGCAATATATCTCTGGGAAAAAGAATTCAATCGATTTTATTTTATCAGTGCCATTTAAAAAAAGCGTAAACCTACAACCTTGACAGTCGGAATAGTGTTTCCACTCTTTTCAATTAATAAACAAGGCATTTAAAAGTGTAATTAACATGAAAAACGAGTGATTTTCCAGTGGCGTCGCTAATTGTAGTTTTTTTTAAAATAGTTTTACCTCATTTCTATTTTGTTTTTGTTCAATTTTAACGATTTATCCAAGGTTTATAATCTATTTCAGATTTCCGTTGAAGAATCTTGAAAGAACCAAACTATGAGCCATAAACATGGATTTGGCGAACTGGATACAAAAATAGCAGAATTTGTTCAAAACATTTTCTGAGGGGGCAATTTTATTACATAGGGGCTAAGACTTGCGTATTAGATGAGACAGTACCAACAGTTTTTGAAGAACTGCCACAATTATGCAGACCATTGAGCATAAAAAAAGGGTATGTAGTATTTTATATTATTATTCATATATACCTAGTAAATGATATAAAAGGTCTTTTAAAAAGTGTTAAGAAGGAGATAATATAATTAACATTGGTGAATACGTTATGTTTTTACAGTGATTAAAATATTGTGCTGTTTTATCAAAGTAATTAAAACATTTAAATTATTTATACATTATTATTGTTACAGACAAGAAAAATGGCAATACAAGATAGTTTGGAACCTACTCCTTCTACTTCCGGTAAAAATGTGCAGGATAATGGAACTCCTCGTAAAAAGAAACAACCAAGACAGTTGTTCCAGGAAATGGTTAAAAGTAAGTGAATTGAGAAATTGTGTTCCGTCAGCGTCTTGTTAAACGGATTCTTAAAGGACTCGACGTCAATAAAGCTTCTGGTCCAGACGAAATTCCTATCATTGTTCTCAAGACATGCGCCGATGAACTTACACCAGTATTTTGTAGACTTTTCAACTTATCCTACAAAAAAGGAATATTTCCATCCTGCTGGAAGTCGGCGCGTGTCCAGCCCATTCCAAAGAAAGGTAAAAAGACCCTGCCAAGCAACTACCGACCCGTCGCATTGCTTTCAGTAATTTCAAAAGTAATGGAGAAAGCTATTAACCAACAACTCCTAAAGTATCTGGAAGGGCTTAACATTATCAGCGACAATCAATACGGTTTTCGTAAGTCCATATCAACAGGTGACCTTCTGGCATATGTCACCCATCTTTGGAGCAACACCATCGAACATCATGGAGAATCTTGGGCTGTTACACTGGACATCTCTAGGGCTTTTGATCGTGTTTGGCACGATGGGCTTCTAAGTAAATTGCGATCCTACGGTATGTTTAATGGATTTTGTTTATGGTTAACCAGCTTCCTTAAGAACCGTTCTCTGCAAGTGGCGATTGACGGGTTTCTCTCAGACACCTTCCAATGCCGGTGTTCCTCAAGGGTCCATATTGTCGCCTACCCTCTTTTTACTGTATATTAACGACCTTCTAGTGAAAACCCATAATCCAATTTATAGCTTTGCTGATGACAGCACACTTGTCTCATCTTTTACCTTGACTTCCCAAACATCCGCTGCCGACGCACATCTTCGCAGGCAGCATGAAGTATTGCGCCTCAACAATGACCTGGAAGAAATTTTGGCTTGGGGTGACAGTAACCAAGTCGAATTTAATGCTAAGAAAACCCAGGCAGCAGTCTTCTCCAAAAAGGTTAACATTGCAGAACCGGATATAGTCATGGCCGGACACGCAATTCCCCTGGCACCGTCTATTAATTTGCTGGGGGTCAATCTGGGAGGTAATATGTCTTGGCATGATCACGTTGCCGCAATTGCCAAGGCAGCTGCACAGAAACTTGGTGTACTTTTCCGCACCAAAAGGTTGTACACACCTCATCACCTTTTGACACTCTACAAAGCCCAGATTCGACCATAATTAGAATATTGCTCTCATGTCTGGAGCTCTGCACCCAAGCACACCCTTCGGCTAATGGATTCCATTCAAAGGAGAGCCGTTCGTCTGATCGGCGACCCCGAGCTGACCAAGACCCTCGATAGCCTGGAGCATCGAAGACAGGTTGGTGATTTGGCTCTCTTTTACAGATATTTCCATGGCAGGTGTTCGACTAACATTGCCCACTTGATTCCACCTAGAGCAATGCAAAACAGAAATACACGGCGAACCACTGCCGCTCATCCATATGTTGTTCAGCTTAGTACTTCTCGAACTTCATTGTTCAAGAATTCTTTCATCTGGAGAACGTCATCTTTGTGGAATGATCTTCCTGAGGTCGTGTTTCCCAATGAATACAATCTTCAACGTTTCAAGACCAACGTTAATCGCTTTTTTCGCACTCCCAGAGCGCCTTAAAGGATTTTTCCTACAGTGCAGGTGTTTTATCATAAAAAAAAGAATAAAAATTGTACGGAGACAAAGAAAACTCCCTTATATATGTAGGAAAAATCGTGGAGGGTTAAATTATCCTTCTAAAGATGTGAATAAAATTTGTAATATATCAGAACATTTATAACGCATTTACGAACATTGCCTTACAAAAAAAAATTTCATTAGCATTTTGCAAAATAAAATTATGTTAAATGTATAGAAATTAATTGCTTCGATACATTAAAAGAACATGTATTAGAAACAAATACCAACCACATAATATATTTTCTAATCGAATCTGTTATTTAAAATTACTTAAATATTCATATTCATTTTATAACCAAGAGGCGATCCGAAATAACAGATTCGGTTAGAAATCAGTTGCGAAACTAATCCTATGTAAGGGTCAATAAGAAAAATATTATTTTATTTTTAAAATCTAGGTAGTATGTTATAGAAAAATTTATAAGTGTATTTAGATTTATTTCTTTAGTATATTATGTATAGTATTACTTTTGTTATAAAATTACAAAAATAAATATACAATTTTAAAAAATCCAGTATAACATTGTTTTATTTTATAACACTATTTTAAATATTCATAGCGATATTTCAAACATTCTATTTCATACAGTTTTTAGAGCAAGAAGAAAAACAATAAAATAATTTACAAAACCTCAAGTTACGCCACTGAGCGGATCGGTCTGGTGTCATCTGATCACACTTCGGCATCAACAGTTACGTGTCCCCTCTCTTCCCTCGTCTAAGTTCCTGCCAATGTAAAATGTAACATGTAACTGGAGCTGACGTGCAAGTGAAGTCTGTCCGCTCTGTCCCCTGTTCATTCTTTCTTTTACCTACTGTGTAAGAAGTTTAACTAGATAATTAATCAGCTGGTTATGATGATACACCCTCTGTGGTGCTCAAGGCGGTAGCCGCCATAATTTGTTATCGAATGGCGGATTTGATTAACGACTGCTTTGAAACCATAGACAGAAAAGAAACAGAGACAGAATTGTTTACATATTATCGCAATCAGACCGATTTTTAACACAAAGCGATGATGACAAATTTCTGCGGGGTGCCCTAGATCTAACTCCTGTGTTTGAAAATAAAGGGTATACTTAATCATAGTATAATGAGTAAATTTTTATGTGTACTTAAGTAATAATAATACACTAAATTATTAGTGTGCTTTTTTCCATCAAAATACGCAATTTCTACTTTTAAAATTATTTAGTTTCCTAGTTACATAAAACTAAAGTGTATATGGGAAAAACCTTTGGCACCGCTGTACAAGCGTTTACTATTACTGGCGACGAGAATTTCGCCGAATTTTACGAGTTCATTTATTTTATGTGAAAATACCATTTTACAGTGTTTCACTGCGGGGCCTATTACGTTTTGCAATTTTCGATTGATTTTGAGTGTTTTTTTGGCAAAAGAGTTGTTAAAGCTCTTTTATTACCAATTCTAAATGGTTCGCCAGTGCGTGGTTTGCAAAAAAGTTAACTTTTCTAGCCCCGGATTGATATTTCGGCGGTAACTGATGTTACGTTTTTTTAGCTTAACCAGTGGTGTGGTTTATTGTATATTTAAAGTAAATAACTGCAAAAACAATTGTATTTTGTCTGAACTTCTTTAAAAAAACGTAGATGACGGATTAAATAAGGAATATAGATATTATTATAAAATTCTAATCTAGATTTCCCAGTTTAAAGCTTTTCTTTACCCTCTACACATTTTTTAATGCACGTAGTTATTTACTAATATATTGCACTACACACATAGACAATCTATGTCTGTACTATGTCTCATTACTTTACATTAAATGCAGGATTTGATTAAATGTTAGCATACATCTAGAATATTATGTATATCTATTAATTTTTTTGAAAAAAATTACAATTTTCGTGAATTTTAAATACCTACCTACTTTATAATATTGTTGTGGCATTAACTGTAAAATTATCTTAATGTTAGAGAGGTCTCCTGTCTGAAAGAAAATATATTATGAAAGGGTTTTACTAAACTTAGTATAGTATTTTTATTCCGAATTGAAGCGCTGTGCCGGTATACATTGAATAAATATTGACCATGGTTAGTTGATGTATACTGGCAATATGTTTATCAGTGCTTCAATTTGGAATAAAAGTAATACACTTATTACTATAGATTAGTACTAATTTTATGATAGGGTTTAAACCAGTGCCAATAATTTACCTACACACACGAAAGTATATTAAAATAGTGTGTTATATTCTGTAACGGAACTAACCTAGGCCACTATATCTTCTGTAAAATTCGGGCACACGTCAAAAATAAATTAATTATCATATGTAAAAGAATACATAAATAATACTACCTAATAATAGTTATAGCTGTAATAGCTTCATGAATGTCGTTAGTCCAACAAAATGGACATTGGTCAAAAATCTAAAATGACAAACGTAAGCGCCGCGATGCCGATGCGACGCTGTGCCGGGACTCGTAGCTCACCGGCACCGTGAAGAACCAGGCCACACTCGGAATGATCGCACAAAGAGGAGACGGGAAGAACTGCGCCTCGGCGGGGTGGTATAAAAACACGGGTACGACCTAAAAACAGGGCTCTCGATTTCAATTTTTTCTAAGCTTAAAATCTCTCTTGGGGCTCTCGCTTTCAATTTTTTCTAAGCTTAAAATCTCTCTTGAGGCTCTCGAATATAAATTTTTCTAAGCTTAAAATCACTCTTGTGGGGCTCTCGATTTCACTTTTTTCTAAGCTTAAAATCTCTCTTGGGGCTCTCAATTACAATTTTTTTGTCAAGAATAAAATCAGTTTTGGGGTACTTGCATTGATAGCTTTTCTAAAGATTAAGAACTAGTCTGGGGCACTCTTTCAAAATTTTCTCTATAATTTACTGATTCTATCGTTTCGTAATAAGTTATTTTCAGCTGGCAAATCTAAGAGGGGTTTTTATTTAATTCATTTGTTTTTTGTGATAAAGTAAATTAAAATCAGTGATAAAGTTAACATTCTCTAGAAAACTGTGTTTTTGTTTGTGTGATAAAGTTTCTTAAATTTATGTATTTTTTCTCTAAAACAGTTTTCTAATGTCATTGAGGGCAAACACAAATTTTGTAAATTAAGTTCAATTGTTCTCCACATATCATAATGTTTCTTATTTCGAGAGCCGCGCCCTAATTAAGTTTTCCTTTTCCTGACCAAACTCTTCCATACCTAACCCCTCCATTTTCTGCTGCAGTGTGGGTTTTTCGTTTAAGTACGGAAATTACCCGGCTGTGGTTTCCTTCGATTTTTCCGCTCCAGTGTTGGTTTTTCGTTTAAGTACGGAAATTACCCGACTGTGGTTTCCTTCGATTTTTCCGCTCCAGTGTGGGTTTTTCGTTTAAGTACGGAAATTACCCGACTGTGGTTTTCTTCGATTTTTCCGCTGCAGTGTGGGTTTTTCGTTTAAGTACGGAAATCACCCGACTGTAGTTTCCTTATCGATTCGGCCATCGCGCGGGGTTTCGCCACCGTACGGAGACCGTAATTTGGTCCTATCGCCTTGGTTCTGTAATTCAATTTTAATTTTTTTGTAACAGTAATAGATCCACTTTAAATCCGGGAATAGGTATACTGGGCGGAATACGAATAATATTAATAATAATAATAATATTAATATTAATAATAATAATAATTATATTAATAATAATAATAATAATAATAATAATAATAATAATAATAATAATAATAATAATAATAATAATAATAATAATAATAATAATAATAATAATAATAAAAATGCAAACCATTTCTGACGAAATGAGTAAATTTGGACTTTAACAAATATGATATCGAATTTAGAAGAAGATATACCCCAGGTGGGTGGAAACGAAAGTTTGCAATCCCACGCTGCGCAAGCAGTCAGCCTCACGGATTCTGGGGGAGGCACTTATTCGATTAGTACTAATGTAACTAACGGCAGGATGCTAGGACAAGCCCCTGCCGACAACCGAACTATTAGTGAACATAACACCGGCGAGGAAAACATCGTAATGGAGACTAGCTTGCAGCCCGACCCTGGAGTCGATAGAACTGCCGCTGGTCTACCCAGAAGAACAGAAACCGGTCGAATCAAGTGGAGTCGAGACATGAATAGAAGCTTTATCAAAGCATTCCTCTTGATTAACGACTGTGAAGATAACCCCCGCCCTGGCTGGAGAATAAAACTCCACCGAGAAATAACCAGACTACACCCGGAATTAAAAATGACCGAACAAAATGTAGCGAGCCGTCAAAGAGCTATATATGCTAACCACCTGCTACCCCAAGCTGAAATAGATCAAATACGGCGTAAAGTTGGCAGAACGTTGCACAACCTTCAGCATGTGGAAGAACTAACAGCACAACAGGAAGTAATACATGAACAAGATCAAACTACACAGGCTGATACGGACAATACGAACCAAAAATATTTGGAAAATTTGTCCTTATTTGAAAATAGTGACCCGACCTTGAGACCGAGTATCCCCAAGCTAAGATTTAAGAAAGGAACCCACGAAATACTAGCAAGAGTAAACCTAGCAGCAGGGACGTCCTTAAATAGAACTGAGGACCTCGAGACATTACACAGTGAGTTATATGCAGCAGCAGTAACTGTAATTGAACTCAATGGTCAGGCATTATATCAGAGAACTGAGAAGAAAATTACCAAGAAGCAAGTGGTTCCCGCTTGGAAAATGAGACTAGAAAAACAAATAAGCCAGTTACAAGCACAAAGTGATATCATTGGAGAACATCCGCAGGTAGGCGTAGGAACTGATGTAGTGAAGGAACGGCTGTCTCCATGTTAGGAGCGGTTTCTCAACAGCGTCTGTTCCCTATGTTAAGGGCGGCTGAACTAACCTGGCAGAAGGTATAAATGCAAACCATTTCTAACGAAATGTGTAAAAACGGTTTAAAACCAATATGATGTCGAATTTAAAAGAATATGTACCCCAGGTGGGTGGAAACGAAAGTTTACAATCCCACGCTGCGCAAGCAGTCTACTCATAGATAGAGAAATGTCACTGAATTGGTTAGAGAAAAGGCAGCTTTACGCTGAAACAGAAGGTTTTATAATCTCTATCCAAGACCTTGTCATTCGAACTCGAAACTATGAAAAAGTCATCTTGAAAAGAAATGTGGAAGATGTGTGCATAAAATGCAATTGCCCCGGAGAAACGATAGAACATATCACGGCGGGGTGTGGTGCTATGGCCCCCAACGCTTACCTGTGGAGACATAATCAGGTAGCTAAGATCATCCACAAGGAACTGGCCCATAAACTAGGGCTAAGGGAAAACCTCCTAATACTCACCCGAGCCAGTCCTTGAATCCCCTGAATAGCTCTTATATTGGGACAGGCCAATAATAACGGATAGAACAGTGGACCACAACCGTCCGGATATTCTTCTCATCGAAAAAACCACCAATAAAGCTTTCATAATCGATATAGGTTGCCCACTAACACACAACCTCTCTAAAACCGAATCGGAGAAGAAGACCAAGTACTCGAATTTGGCTATAGAGATAAAAAATATATGGAAGCTAGATAAAATCGACATAATTCCGATCATAATATCGGTGGAGGGAGCTATGACGAAAAATTTCAAGCCCAACTTGGAAAAACTGGGCCTATCAGGTTATTTATACCAACTAATCCAGAAAAGCGTCATCCTCCAAACTTGCCATATAGTACGGAAGTTTCTAAACAGTACAGGTTAAGATGAATTTCTTCTCTGTACTGTAAATAATACCAGCAATACCAACAAAAAGCTGTGAAAACTAACATTGAGAAAAATAATAATAATAATAATAATAATAATAATAATAATAATAATAATAATAATAATAATAATAATAATAATAATAATAATAATAATAATAATAATAATAATAATAATGTAACGTGTCATTTTCTCAATAGAATAATCCAATCTTAAAAATACTTTAAATATTTCTTTAGCAGAAAGCTACAGGATTTGCAATTAAAAGATTACACATTCATTGTGAGAAGTAGTTTTAATTAAATAGAATTTTACATAATAGTCTAGTTTTACAATACCTTCTTGCTTAAAAGTTGCACAGCTTTCCCTTAGATATGATATTTTCATTGTACTTACAGCTTTCTAGGTAATTCATGGTACTTCTTATGTTTTCTTATTATTAAAAGGTGGTGTTGTAGTGATTTTTGGTTCTCCTGTCTTCTCAGGTCATTGCAAAGCTCTAGAAGGCATCACTGGACCTGTGCCTTGCTGCTATTTGGGCCCCTTTGAACTTTCAAGCATCATTAGCTCGATAAGCCTCCGAAGGCTAAGTTTATACTAAAAATAAAGAGAAAAATAGATTAGATTTCTATAGCATAGAATAATTTGTCTATGTGGACCTACCTCAGGTATGTTTTAGTCGCCCTAACATATTTCTAGAGCCTCAGGCGTTGATTTTCCACTGACAGGACTACTTTCTTCTCCCTAAGTTTAGCAGTGATTTTGAAGCATTCTAGGCATGAATTTTCCTTGGAGTACAGGCTTGGCAGTCTGGTGGATCCTTCAAGCCTCGAGCTGCTCTGTTGTGTGGCGATTCTAGCTAAAAATAATAACTAATTAGTCGCTAATCAATAAGTGTCTATTTACAATTCGAGGTTGGAAAATATAAGATAGCAAGGTTTTGGGCGTGTTTTTATTTTTCTATGTTTTTATGTTTCTATTTCTTTTCGAAAAATTTACAGGTTAATTTTGATTTATCTGTCGGACTTTGACGTATAACGTCAAAGTATGACGTTTCGACCGGACGAGTACGTGAATTTCAAGATTTGGATGTTGTGATTGGCGTTCGGCCGATAATGCAGAGATCCGACATTATCGACTGGTCTATGGCAGCCAGGTCATTTTGCTACCACATGGATCGGCCATTTTATCATCCGACGCAATGTTGCCGGGTCGTGATCTTGAAATTCCTAGGCGAAGACAGGTATGACGTCACATGACGTCGCATGCTTATTAAGAACTGGAATCGAGAGAATTCTTGGGTTTTGCTGGTAGTTTTGAGTTATTAGGGTCGTAGGGTTATGTGCTACCCTGGACGTGTGTATTTGAGCAAAATAATGGTTTTACCCGTCGATTCTGGTTGGTAGTTTCGGCGATTCATCGTTAGTTGTGGGGAAACTGGCCGAAATGCGGCAACGTCGCTTTTAACCTTAAGAAGATCTCTTGGTATTTCGGAAGGGCATCTTCCTTCCTTTTTAAAGATGTGAGCCAAGGGGCAGGAAGTCCTCCATTTTCCAAAGTATTTTGCTGAATATATTTCGCCACTAAAAGTAGTGTGGCGCCTTGGAGAAAAGGGATTATTATTCAGTGAATTTAAGCGGGATTTATGCCAATTTTGGAAGCTTTGCTTGATGGTCTGTTTTATGGTATTGGCCCCGCATCCACGTGGTTGGAGATTATTTCTTTGGAGTAGTTCTTCCCTACATCGTAACACAGTAACCCCGCACAACAACTAAGGTATGCTTCGCTAATTTTTCGATTCATTTTTATATTCGCAAATGTATATTAAATTGTATAGATATCGATTGATGTAATAGTACCTATTACACGTGCTACTGGACGGAAAATGAGTCGAACGATCTCTCTTCTTTTCAGGGGTTTTAGGATTTAGGTTGTAGGATTTATGTCCTACCTTGTAATTGTACCTTCACATATAATTTGGGTTTCCTGTTGTCTCGAGGAGCCGATGTGAAGAGGTTCTTGTGTGGTTTTGGTGTATTTGATGGTACCACCTGTTTCTGTCCTGTCCATAATAGCCTATCTCTTGACACTGCCCGCTGGAAGAATCAACCCGCAGACCCAGTGCAGTTGAGCTCCACGTCCTAGCTTCAATATTATTCAGGAAAAGCGCAAGTTTTTGAACATGTTATATTTTTTTTTAAATTTTATTAACGGCATAAGAATATGCAGTCACAAATAGCTACTAGATAGAGTCCTATAGACATACGTTAATTGAAGCCTACACGTGTTCATTATCCGTGTTGGTATTCCTAGTTGCTAATAGTAGCGGTATGAACATTTACTTGCATCCATGTATATTTTGATTGAAAATTACTCATTGTGAATTAGTCGTGTTGATATCCGTGCATTGATTAACCGTGTTGAGACTCAAGTCAGGGGCTGCACTGATGTGCATAAGAATTAAGAGAGGGATAGTGAGGGCTATTATTTTTGCATTGTATTTTCTAGCGCTTCATGTTATATGTTAGTAAGTAATTGTAAATAAGTAACTGTATAATGAGCTTTATAAAGCACAAGATGTTTTAGTTTTGATTTTGTATTGGTGAGGAAGAAGTACAATTCTTCTAATAATATTTATTTTATTTTTATCTTACTTAAACTGCTGTTGATTTGGTAACGTTGCAGTCTGAATATCAGAAGTTTCTTTTTGATAATTTATTAGCGTTTATGTAAAGGTATATGATCATATCCTGCGCTGATAGTATATATTATATTTCATGATATTTAAGAGTACAGGTTTAAGGTTATGACTTTTGATTTATGAACTACCTTAAGTAACTTACCTTCGTATTATTCAGTTGTGTTCTTTTTAGATAGCCGTTACCCCATACTAGTTGCCCGGTTGATTTGGCCCGAGGCTAACTTAATACTGATAAGTGATTACCAATTTATTTAAAAATATATTTACGAATTGACTTCCGCCATTTTGTCAACAATAGTAACCAACCAAGCAACTAGATACTGGGCGTAATCGAGCCAATAAGATATCTTTATTCTCAGCTGAAATTCATTTAGATTTTCCCTAAGATTTTATCCACATTGAATTAAATAATAAATATTGTTCCAACTCTTTCAGGGAAAATTATTTTGTTTTATTTGCGCGCATGCGCTATAGGTGTGGACTGGTATTTTAGGAGATTACTAAGCTGATTGCAGGTGTAGGTGATACCAATTCGCGATTTATTGGTGCTCCTACTTTTAACAACAAATAACTGACTTGACGTTAATTTATTAAATCGCGTGGCGCCCTTTTTGGTTATATTAAACCCCCCCTTCTCCACTGTCGAAAAGCTAACGGCCGTCAATGTTCAGGTGCATAATATACCTCGATTTTGCGAAGTAAACTCAGATAGTAATACTTTATTATTTTTTTTTTGAAGGTTAGATATTTTATTAAAAATAATAATTATAATTAAAAATAAAAAGGCGTTACAATTTTTGGCGCCCAACGTAGGGCTCGACGTTTTGCAACGTTGCCATTTTCCGAAAAATCCCTAAATTTAGGGAATTTTTTTTTTGTCGGATTTTGGTTTCTTATTATTGTGGGAGTACTATTAGTACGTTTTAGGTCATAATTTGTGAAAACTTAGAGATATTTATTTAAAAAAAAAAAGTTTTGATTTTGAGTGGTAGTTACAAGTGACAACTAGTAGTGAGTTTAGTTGAAGCGTATAGAGCCCATTCCTTTTGCTGCAATAGGTGTTATAGTGCAGTGAAGTTAGTGGTAGATTATACTTAGATAGTGACGAGTGACTACCCAATTGTTTATTATTTTTTTTGAAGTGTGATTTAATTAGTGAAACTTTCAAGATGTCGAGGAAGATGGAAGTAAATCGACTGGATAAAGATGAACTTACCTATGAGTTGGAATTTCGAGGAATCGCGTCTGGAACCGTCGAGGAGATGAGAAGTAGATTGGTGCTGGCGAGGCAAATGGAAAAATCTGGAGAAAGTCTACACTATCCAACTTATCTGTTTACATTCGCAGAAGATGCCGCAGCGGTGACAAAGAAATTGGATGACCTTGTTCCTGAAATAGATGTATTCGCCGATACAAGGAAGAGTGGCAAGTTTTTGAAATTTTATACAAGACTACAACATCTTCTGGGACGGATTGATAATATGACGAGTAGTACACCAGAGGAAGGTAGGGTACGAGGAATACTAGTGGCGCAGACGCTAACTCTGATCGACCAATTAAATACTAAAGCCGCACTAGCTGAAGGGAAAAATCAGCCAGTTCCTCCTAACCTAAGTGTTCTTCAAGGTGGATTACAGACACAACAGCCAACTCCCGTGCAACCTCAGCCAACCAATCCTACTGTTGGACCTCCGCTTTCCAGTTCTTCATTTATTGGACCTCAGTCCCCCATTGTTGGTCAGACCCCCTCTTCGTCACATTCTATAGCTGGAATTAATCCGATCTTACCGCATAAGTGGAATTTGAAATTTTCTGGCGAGAGGAAAGGCATGTCGGTGACAGCTTTCTTCGAAAGAGTAGAGGATCTACGTCGCGCCAGGAATGTCAATAAAGATATTTTGCTAGAATCTGGCATAGATTTATTTGAGGGTAGAGCTTACGAATTTTACCAGGATCTCCGAACAGAAGTTTAAACATGGGATGAATTAGTTGTAAAATTTAAAGAAGAATATCAGCCCGCGTTTTATACTGAACGACTATTAGAAGAAATAAAGCGAAGGACGCAAGGTCCAGACGAAACAATAGGTACTTATATGGCAATAATGTCGAAATATTTCCAACGACTACAGTGCCCTATTTCAGAAGATGCAAAATTGAATATTTTGCTTAGGAATGTTGCACCGTTGTTTCGGACTCAATTAGGAGCATTGGAGATTACGAGTTTGGCTCAGTTGAAGTCATTATGTAAAAGAATTGAACAAAGAATGCAGTCTGGTGACTATGTAATGCCACCGAAGAAAGTTCAGTCCTTGGAGCCTGACTTGGCATATGTAAGCTTGGAAGAGCAAGTTGACGAAATTGGAATTTCAGCTCCGGGAACTAGTAGGAACTTGAACGGGAACCAAAGAGAAATAATATGCTACAAATGTCAAAAGCCCGGTCACCGAGCATTAGGATGTGCAGCACAAAATAGCAACATATATTGTTATAGATGTAAAAAGCAAGGATTTACAAAACGCACCTGTCCTACGTGTAATTCGGGAAACGGACGACGGCACTCTTAGGAGGTCGGCCTTGGAGTAAGCCAAACCGTCCCACCGGCTATAAACATATCCTGGACTACATACTTAACCATACACAACGAGACGAAAGACCCTACTTGGAAGTTGATATCCTTGGCTATAAGTTTTTAGGATTATTGGATTCTGGAGCATCCAGAACGTTTATTGGACAAAAAGGATGGAATATACTGAAGCACCTAAACTTACCTTTGAATAAAGAAAATAAATCGGTCTGCACTGTTGCTAATGGACAGCAAACTAAGAGTATTGGGACCTTGGAATTACCCATACGTATTCGAGATAGAATAAGGATTGTCGAGGTTATTGTTTTACCGGATTTGCCACACTCATTGATTCTTGGTTAAGATTTTTGGATTGTTATGGGTATCGTACCAGATTTGAGGCATAATGAGTGGCATTTTTCGGAGAATGTTGATTATATTTGCTGCCTGGAAACGGAACAACTTCAGACCGTCTTAAGTGAAAATGAAAAGCTAGAATTGGAAGAGATTATTTTAAGACATAAACAGTTAATGGGTACAGAAATTGGTTGCACTACCCTTGTGAAACATAAGATTATCACGAGTTCAGAACCGATTAGACAGAGGAGCTATCGGGTGTCACCAGTCATGCAGAAGCATATCGATGATGAGATTGACCAGATGTTAATGCAGGATATTATTGAGCCCTCTAGGAGCCCATGGGCTTCCCCTGTAGTGATTGTTAAAAAGGAAAACACTGATAAAATGAGATTTTGTGTAGATTACAGACGATTGAATGCCGTAACGGATAGAGACAGCTATCCCCTCCCCCTAGTATCTGAGACCTTGGACAAACTGAAAGATGCAAAATACTTGTCCAGCCTAGATATAAAAAGTGCGTATTGGCAAGTCCCTATGGATGAGGCATCTAAACCATTGACAGCTTTTATTTGTCACAGAGGACTATTTCAATTTAAGCGCCTCCCATTCGGGCTGCACAATGCGCCGGGGACTTGGCAACGTTTGATTGATCAGATATTAGCAGGCTTAGAGCCCTCAGTATTTGTTTACTTAGACGATGTAGTAATAGTATCGCAAAATTTTGAAGATCACCTGAAAATTTTAGATGAAGTTTTTAGACGACTGCGTGAAGCCGGCATCACTGTAAGTTGGGATAAATGTCAGTTTTGTAGGCCCGAGATGAAGTATTTAGGCTATGTGGTCGATAGGCGTGGCCTTCACGTGGATCCAGATAAAGTCAGAGCTATGTTAGAACTTGCCCGTCCAAAAACCGTTACTGAAGTGCGAAGAGTCATTGGAAGTTTCTCATGGTATCGAAGATTCGTCCCTGAATTTTCTAGTATTGTTGCTCTAATAACTGCACTTACGAAAAATAACAATAAATTTATTTGGACCAAGGCGTGTGAAAGCGCTTTCATGAAAATAAAGGAACTATTGGTATCAGCCCCAATATTGAGCTGCCCCGACTACAGTAAAGAATTTATTATACAAACTGATGCATCTGGTTATGGTATAGGCGCCGTACTTGTTCAGCCCCACGAAGAAGGAGATAAAATTATTTGCTATTTAAGCCGCTCGCTAACCAAGCAGGAAAGACTATATACTACTTCAGAGAGAGAGATGTTGGCGTTGGTTTGGGCTATTCACAAGCTCAGACCCTATATAGAAGGTATTCCATTTACGGTCATCACGGATCATTTTAGTTTAAAGTGGTTACTGAATTTGAAGGATCCAACTGGTCATCTGGGCCGTTGGGCAGTGAAACTGCAGATGTACGATTTTAAAGTGCAACACAGGAAAGGTCGAGATTTAGCTCTCCCAGATATGATGTCCCGAACTGTACTCGTCATAGATAGCGTGAGGGAGCGTCGAGAACCAGAAAAAATTGTTGTAGATAAGTGGTATTTAAAGATGAAAAAGAATGTGAAAGATACTCCTCTACGATTTTTGAAATGGCGATGCCAAGACGGTATTTTATACAAATATGTACAGCAAGATTATCCGGCCCTATCGTCAGATAATGACTGCTGGAAGATTGTGGTGCCCAAGGAAGATAGATTTGAAGTGATTAAGGCGGCACATGATCCTCCTTCAGCAGGTCATATGGGCGTTTATAAAACTTATTCAAGGATAACTGAGAAATATTACTGGCCTAAGATGCGTAGTGACGTAGCGAATTATATCAGAAAGTGCTATACCTGTATTGCCTACAAGGGTGACTCAACCGGAAACAGAGATCACATGGTATCTCATCCCAAACCATCACGACCGTGGGAAATGATCTCGACAGACTTAATGGGTCCATTACCAAGATCCACAAAAGGCAATTCATTTATATTGGTCGTCACAGACTATTTGAGCAAGTTCTCTTTGGTATTTCCTCTTCGCAAGGCGACGACGGAGACTATCATAAAGCGGATAGAAGAGAGTGTGTTCTTAGTATTTGGAGTCCCTCGTCTGCTTTTATGCGATAATGGACCGCAATACCGTAGCGCTGCATTTAAACGTTTTGTCGAAAAGTATGATTGTACTATCAAGTTTAATGCTAATTATCACCCTAGAGCAAATCCAACCGAGAGACAGAATAGGACGATCAAGACGATGATTTCTATGTATATTAAAGACAATCACAGGTTATGGGATACCAACATTCATAGCTTAGCTTGTGCATTGCGCACGGCACGACAGAAAGTCACACGTGTCTCGCCGTATTATGTGAATTTCGGGCGGAATATGTGTTTATCAGGGAAAGATTATACCCCGAATGTCCAAGCCCCGAATAGTACAGAAGACCAGCTACAGACTTCGAGAAATAAAGCTTTTATGAACTTGTATACTAAAGTTAAACGACGGCTTGAAATTGCCGGTGATAAAGGTGTTGCCAGGTATAATTTACGGAAGCGAGATGCAGAGTTAATAGTTGGTCAGAAAGTGTTCCGGAAGAACTACGTTATTTCGGACGCGACTAAACATTTTAATAAGAAACTAGCACCTAAGTATGTTGGACCATTTATCATCAAATGCCGCGTTTCGCCATGGACTTACGAGCTCAAAGACGAGAAAGGTACTCTCCAGGGCGTGTGGCATCTTAAGGACTTAAAGGAAGCACCCTATCACGTCGATTAACCTCAGGAGGTTAATCATCTTGAAGCTAAGGGGGGAATTTGTAACGTGTCATTTTCTCAATAGAATAATCCAATCTTAAAAATACTTTAAATATTCCTTTAGCAGAAAGCTACAGGATTTGCAATGAAAAGATTACACATTCATTGTGAGAAGTAGTTTTAATTAAATAGAATTTTACATAATAGTCTAGTTTTACAATACCTTCTTGCTTAAAAGTTGCACAGCCTTCCCTTAGATATGATATTTTCATTGTACTTACAGCTTTCTAGGTAATTCATGGTACTTCTTATGTTTTCTTATTATTAAAAGGTGGTGTTGTAGTGATTTTTGGTTCTCCTGTCTTCTCAGGTCATTGCAAAGCTTTAGAAGGCATCACTGGACCTGTGCCTTGCTGCTATTTGGGCCCCTTTGAACTTTCAAGCATCATTAGCTCGATAAGCCTCCGAAGGCTAAGTTTATACTAAAAATAAAGAGAAAAATAGATTAGATTTCTATAGCATAGAATAATTTGTCTATGTGGACCTACCTCAGGCATATTTTAGTCGCCCTAACATATTTCTAGAGCCTCAGGCGTTGATTTTCCACTGACAGGACTACTTTCTTCTCCCTAAGTTTAGCAGTGATTTTGAAGCATTCTAGGCATGAATTTTCCTTGGAATACAGGCTTGGCAGTCTGGTGGATCCTTCAAGCCTCGAGCTGCTCTGTTGTGTGGCAATTCTAGCTAAAAATAATGACTAATTAGTCGCTAATCAATAAGTGTCTATTTACAATTCGAGGTTGGAAAATATAAGATAGCAAGGTTTTGGGAGTGTTTTTAGGTAATATGTAATGGATAATCGAAGAGAGTACTTACCTACAGACATCGATTATAGATTTTGTGGTAAATTTTTCTATTTCTTTTCGAAAAATTTACAGGTTAATTTTGATTTATCTGTCGGACTTTGACGTATAACGTCAAAGTATGACGTTTCGACCGGACGAGTACGTGAATTTCAAGATTTGGATGTTGTGATTGGCGTTCGGCCGATAATGCAGAGATCCGACATTATCGACTGGTCTATGGCAGCCAGGTCATTTTGCTACCACATGGATCGGCCATTTTATCATCCGACGCAATGTTGCCGGGTCGTGATCTTGAAATTCCTAGGCGAAGACAGGTATGACGTCACATGACGTCGCATGCTTATTAAGAACTGGAATCGAGGGAATTCTTGGGTTTTGCTGGTAGTTTTGAGTTATTAGGGTCGTAGGGTTATGTGCTACCCTGGACGTGTGTATTTGAGCGAAATAATGGTTTTACCCGTCGATTCTGGTTGGTAGTTTCGGCGATTCATCGTTAGTTGTGGGGAAACTGGCCGAAATGCGGCAACGTCGCTTTTAACCTTAAGAAGATCTCTTGGTATTTCGGAAGGGCATCTTCCTTCCTTTTTACAGATGTGAGCCAAGGGGCAGGAAGTCCTCCATTTTCCAAAGTATTTTGCTGAATATATTTCGCCACTAAAAGTAGTGTGGCGCCTTGGAGAAAAGGGATTATTATTCAGTGAATTTAAGCGGGATTTATGCCAATTTTGGAAGCTTTGCTTGATGGTCTGTTTTATGGTATTGGCCCCGCATCCACGTGGTTGGAGATTATTTCTTTGGAGTAGGTCTTCCCTACATCGTAACACAGTAACCCCGCACAACAACTAAGGTATGCTTCGCTAATTTTTCGATTCATTTTTATATTCGCAAATGTATATTAAATTGTATAGATATCGATTGATGTAATAGTACCTATTACACGTGCTACTGGACGGAAAATGAGTCGAACGATCTCTCTTCTTTTCAGGGGTTTTAGGATTTAGGTTGTAGGATTTATGTCCTACCTTGTAATTGTACCTTCACATATAATTTGGGTTTCCTGTTGTCTCGAGGAGCCGATGTGAAGAGGTTCTTGTGTAGTTTTGGTGTATTTGATGGTACCACCTGTTTCTGTCCTGTCCATAATAGCCTATCTCTTGACACTGCCCGCTGAAAGAATCAACCCGCAGACCCAGTGCAGTTGAGCTCCACGTCCTAGCTTCAATATTATTCAGGAAAAGCGCAAGTTTTTGAACATTTTATATTTTTTTTTTTTTTATTAACGGCATAAGAATATGCAGTCACAAATAGCTACTAGATAGAGTCCTATAGACATACGTTAATTGAAGCCTACACGTGTTCATTATCCGTGTTGGTATTCCTAGTTGCTAATAGTAGCGGTATGAACATTTACTTGCATCCATGTATATTTTGATTGAAAATTACTCATTGTGAATTAGTCGTGTTGATATCCGTGCATTGATTAACCGTGTTGAGACTCAAGTCAGGGGCTGCACTGATGTGCATAAGAATTAAGAGAGGGATAGTAAGGGCTATTATTTTTGCATTGTATTTTCTAGCGCTTTATGTTATATGTTAGTAAGTAATTGTAAATAAGTAACTGTATAATGAGCTTTATAAAGCGCAAGATGTTTTAGTTTTGATTTTGTATTGGTGAGGAAGAAGTACAATTCTTCTAATAATATTTATTTTATTTTTATCTTACTTAAACTGCTGTTGATTTGGTAACGTTGCAGTCTGAATATCAGAAGTTTCTTTTTGATAATTTATTAGCGTTTAAGTAAAGGTATATGATCATATCCTGCGCTGATAGTATATATTATATTTCATGATATTTAAGAGTACAGGTTTAAGGTTATGACTTTTGATTTATGAACTACCTTAAGTAACTTACCTTCGTATTATTCAGTTGTGTTCTTTTTAGATAGCCGTTACCCCATACTAGTTGCCCGGTTGATTTGGCCCGAGGCTAACTTAATACTGATAAGTGATTACCAATTTATTTAAAAATATATTTACGAATTGACTTCCGCCATTTTGTCAACAATAGTAACCAACCAAGCAACTAGATACTGGGCGTAATCGAGCCAATAAGATATCTTTATTCTCAGCTGAAATTCATTTAGATTTTCCCTAAGATTTTATCCACATTGAATTAAATAATAAATATTGTTCCAACTCTTTAAGGGAAAATTATTTTGTTTTATTTGCGCGCATGCGCTATAGGTGTGGACTGGTATTTTAGGAGATTACTAAGCTGATTGCAGGTGTAGGTGATACCAATTCGCGATTTATTGGTGCTCCTACTTTTAACAACAAATAACTGACTTGACGTTAATTTATTAAATCGCGTGGCGCCCTTTTTGGTTATATTAAACCCCCCCCCCCCTTCTCCACTGTCGAAAAGCTAACGGCCGTCAATGTTCAGGTGCATAATATACCTCGATTTTGCGAAGTAAACTCAGATAGTAATACTTTATTCTTTTTTTTTGAAGGTTAGATATTTTATTAAAAATAATTATAATTAAAAATAAAAAGGCGTTACAATAATAATAATACGAAATACTCCAATAAATAAATATTAATTCCCTTTCTTTTATATGTGTTACGAAATGGGGAGAGCTTTTGATCAGGGGGCGTACTACGAAATTGAAAAATGTAACTCAACTTAATAAAACCAATTAAAACGTAAAGAAAATCTAAACCCCGGTCATTCACTATAAGAACTAATAACTTATTAGTTTGCTTTGTAAAGTCTCGGTGCTTAGGTTACAAGGGATTTAGGTATAATTTGGGAGGGTCATAAAACCACCGTACTAATTTGGGTCCTTTTCAGAATATTGCTCTTTTCTTTAAAGTCGGGGATTAACGCATTGTAAAAACTAATTTGGACTCAGTTTTCGTTTCCTTAATAAAATTGCTAAAGACAGTTATTTAATAACGTGGATTTAAAACTTTTTTTTTAAATGAAAGTCAAAAGAGGTTTCTGTTAAAAAATTATTTCTCACGCCAAATTCCTAAATAACCCCAAACATAAGTAAACAAACCCTCGAGTGGGTGTCAAAGAGTGACCCGGTACGATTCCCAGGTCATAAATTTTAGGGTGACATGGCCTGCTGTTAAGCCGCACTTAAACACGTGCATCTTTTATGTAAATGTTTACCTCTCATCATGATTTAACAAAACCCGATAATTATTGGCAACAATATAGCTGGTTTTATTTATAGGTGGTCGGTCCTAATGGGGAAGATGTGAACAACGGGACGAATATTGCAGGTCAGGATAAAGGGCAATAAGGTTCCGTGGTTCCCCGTTTTATTAACTTTATCTGCGCGGGCCACAGTCCAAATTTTATTAGATAATTGATTTCTCTGATCGGAAATCTACCGGGCGACGCATTTTCACAGGGACTCCTAAAGCCTCTTATCTTCAATAAAATACGCGAAGTATCGGGTTTTGGCTAATGTTATTACGTCACTCTAGCTAATTACGTTCATGGCGAAGAATATAAGGGATGTCTCGGACACGGTTTAGATTCGTAGACATGTCTGTTCCCAAGCTCTCCCGTCGCCCTATATCCCGAACTACTGTTCATGCTGGGGGGATATAACGACTTCTCTATCGTTGAAAGTCGTGGAGATGTGGGGATCTTTACTGTGTTTTGAGGTGACCTCATTTTCCACTGCCGTGATTTGCCCCTTTCTATTTAGCCAGCCTGGTACTGCCGATTCTATACATAATTTAAAAGGTGTCTGATAGGTCTAACCTCACTTTCCTAATAACCTTTCATACGATCCTACGTTAGAGGTTGTAAGGGGGGGATTACGGATTGTTCCGCCGTTTCCTCCAACGTGGGGCAGAGGACTACTGTCCGGGGCTACTGCTCATCCTAGCAACTGCAAGAGGCGAGCCTATAGAGAACAGCTACTGCTGTAGGCTACTGCCTCATTAGCTCGTCCTGTGCACAGGGTAGGCAAACCTTTGGAAGCTGGAATTTTCCGACTTTCTCTGAGCAGCCGATAACGCCAACCGCGCCGCGTCTCTTTCAAATTATCTGGGGTTAGCGTTCAGCCACTTTCGGGTACTCGCATCTCCTAACTATCCTACAGTTACTAAAATACGGCTTTAAGAATTCCCTGTTCAAAATTCGGCGCTTTTCTCGGTGTAATACTTCATACTGCTGATCAGCGGATTTGGGTTACACGTTACACGACGGAAAACACAACGTAGCGGTCAAACACAACGTAGGGTCATAATAGGCGGTCAATTGGGTCCCGGAACTAGACGGTCAACCGAGCCATTCTTTAAATTGCATATGTGTATATATGCTCGATAACATCAATCCACCCGTTCCAGGGTAAATGACAGTAAAATCATACCTAACGTAATTACACGTATGAAATTTAAGGATTGGTAAACTAATGATTCTCCGCGTGGAATCGTGTGGCACATTCGTGTGTTAAACTCGGACCTCTAGGGGACCCACATTTTTGTCCTCCTTAAATTTGATTTATTTAAATAATAAATCTTATTTAAATGGGCATTAAAAATGATTAATGATGTTATTTATAACAAATACCATTATTAATTAAAAACAAATAAATATAAAAATACTACTTTCTTTTACTTCCGCATTGGCGGGGGGCGGTAACGTTTCAATTCCTACGTTGAAAAGTGGAGTATGTATGTATATAACAGCCTGTATATTTTAATCTAAAAAGATAGGATTTTATATTCTCTTTCTAAATATATAACACTGTGGATGATATTGGTTTCCTAGGCGATTTATTAAAACTTCATTAGATAAATCACAGTAGGCCATGAAACAAAAGCTAATATCCTAGAAACAACTATGTAAACAGTCTAGTTGTTAATAACATTTAACGTCAATTTTATTTTTACCTATTCGTTTGTGAAAATGGTTTATCAACATTATGAAAAGTTTGATATTATATCATATTATATTGAAAATGAAAAAACCGAAGAAATAAAAAAGAGATTTTAAAATGTTATCTTTTTAGATTAAAATATACAGGGTGTTCCATTTAAAAAAATGAGGTTACGTCCGATAACTTTTTTACCTGACCCCGTATACTTATACTGAAACCGGCTAATTGTTCAGCAATCATTATAAAGAAACTTTTGTATAAAATATTTTTTTGTATCTCTTTTAATTCCGAAAATATAGGGTAATTTTGAAATTGTCAATTTTTCGATTTTCCCTCGTATCTCTTAAGCAAGCGAAAATTTTCAAATTTTGATTTTACAATTTTAAGTTTGACCCAAAAAGAGTACATGACGCCTATATTACTTTTTCGATAGCACTAACAATAACGGAGATACTCTATAAAAGTGTCGAAAATGGGACACCCTGTACAGAAATTTTTGTTCTTATTCGAGAAATGGCATAAATTATGGCTAATAGTTCCCAGGTTAGTGGTAGAAAAAATATTTTACAGTACATTATAAATATTTTTTAATTAATGGACTTTTATTTTTCCCTAATCTCTACACAAGGCTCACGCCACTGGTAAAGGTATTCGGCTAAGGGGACAGCCAAGTTACAGCGTTGCCATTTTTTATGCCATCCTTTTTCAACTTACTTAAAACTAAAAAAACATAAATGATTGTAAACAAATTGTGTTTATGAATAAAATGTTTTGTCTCCTCTTTATACGTCTATGTTTGAAACGGCATTTTTTCAGACGAGCTGAAGCTCGCGAAGGTTGTGCCCATATATTAAGAAAGGGCGACCAGAAGATATTAATAAATATAGGCCAGTTTATTTACTCTCTGTTTTTTTTTCTATAAGGTCTTTAAGGGAATGGTTTCAAGGAGGTTGCTGGAATACTTAAAAAAAAGGTCTTTATTATGTCGGACAGCATGGCTTTATACCAAAAAGATCCACTGTCACAGCAATATTCGAATCTCTAAATCATATTATTGACAACTAGACCTTCGGGAATCAAGGACATTTCAAGAGGTGTACCCCAAGGCTCGATTCTGGTACCAATACTGTATCTTATCTTTGCAAATGACATTAGTCAATACATTAACTTACACTCTGTATCAGTTTGCCGATGACACGTCCTGTATTGTTACATGCTCTGGCGCCTTTAACCTATCACGAATATCAATGGAAATTGCACAACGCACGTTGTGCAAATTTAATACTAAATAGGCAAGACTATTAATTAGATTTAAGGGCAGTGGCAGAGAATATATAGCTATATATTCTGTGGCAGTGGTATGGAGTCGCTTTATGCGCCATTGAATGGTTCAAGTATAGAACATGTAAGCTCTACAAAGTTTTAAAGAGTAATAGTAATACTTGACGAAAATCTACAGTGGGACAAGCCGATTGATTGCATTATATCAAGAGTTAATTCGGCCACCTTCCACCTTTGCGATCAGGTATTTGAGGGATCAGGTTAATGTCAGTACTCTCAGGGTTTTCTACTTTGTAGGTATACAGTTAATAATATCGTATAGTATATAATGTTTTAGACGCTCAGTTCTGAATTCTAATAGAATATTCGTTTCACAAAAAAAGAGCTATAAGAGCCATGTTGAGTATGGGCTGTCGCGAATCTTGACAGGGTCGGTTTAGACAGTTGAATATTCTCACAGTTCGATCTCTTCTTTATTTTTAATTGTGCCCTGTTTGTCAGAAACAACCCTCACTTATTTCGGTCAAATGCTTCTTTTTCTGACAACATGCGAACAAGAGGAGGAAATGACTTCGCTGTACCGGTTCATAATACTTTATTGTTCAGTAAGAGTTCATTGATGAACCGTATTAAAGTTTTTTACGCTTTGCTAGCTGGCATAAGGAGGATGGATAATCGAAGTTCCTTCAAGAATAAGCTAAAAAAGTATTTAATTAAAAAAGAGTTTTATTTGTTGGAGGAGTTTTGTGACGAGTCGGTAATAAAGTTATGAGAAAATGAAAATAAAAATAACAACTAAATCTTATTTACGATAATTGTTTTAAAAAGCAAAGTCATTTTTGCCGAAATTCGGAATTTATTTTGTAGCTCTAATAAAAAATAATTTTATTATTCAATCCTAAAAATATATTACGTCAAGGTTCAATAATTTTCAGTAGACTAATAAAATATTTCGAAGGAAATATTACGATTTTAAATCCTTTTACAAAATCTTATAAAATATTCACGCATTAAGGTGATAACATTTTACAAAGTAGTTTTGAAAAACTAAATTGTAAAATTAAAATTTTGAAAACTATTATATTGTCATTGAAAATTTTAGAGACTTTTAAAGAAGTGAATCAAAAAGTAAATGTTTAAATTCTAAATTAAAATTAAATTATTAAATATAATCATTTAAAATTATACATTGAAGTAAATAAAAATAATTTACAAGTTTTGAAAAAATAAACGAAATTAAATTAAAATATGTTTATTTAATCATTCCTTTGAAATCATTTCAAATAATTAGAAAAAAAAAATTAATAAATTATTTTGGGGAAATACTTGAACATTTAAGAAAAATTTTAGTAAATTATTTTGGAAAAAAAAATAATTAGTGTTCTAAACCAACCATTTATAAAAAAAATAAAATAAAAATAAATTGTTTAGGCAAAAGAAAATACGCAAAGTTTTAATACGTACCGTGAATTTATAAAATTTTAATTAAATTGTTTTGAAATTTTAATTTAAATGTGAATAAAAATAAACTTACCGAGAATTTTATAAAATGTTGATTAAATTATTTTGAAAAAATAATTTTAATTTAAATCTGAATAAAATTAAACTTACCAAGAATTTTATTTTATTTAAGAAGTTTTAATTTTAATATCACGATTCAACTAACAATAAAGGAAAGATCATCATGATGACGCTGGAATCTGGACCAAGATTGTCCCCACTCGGAAAGTTAAAGTCATTTCATTGGACAAAGGATAAACAAACAAAATTGAACCTTCGGTATAACAAATTTAAGATATAACTTTACCTGGAGAAGCGTACGTACCATTTTCGGTTAAAAAATAAAATATAGTTTATGCGTTGACCTAGATTTCGGTTCCTATGGAAAATTAATTAAAAAATGTTTAAAATTTTGTTATACGAATAAACTATAGTTCTCCTTCCGAATCAATGGAATTTTACTGAAAACGTCGGAGTAAATAAGGGGATAAGCTATTGTCAACCTAAATCACTGGATAGATAAAGCATATTTTTCCAACACAAAGGTTTCCTACTCCTAGCGAAATGTTGGTGGGATTTCTTAGAAAAATTGATGTCACCCTAATCCAAGGGGGGAAACCAAATCTATAAAAACTTAAACTTGAATATTTTTCAAAAAGAGAAGTAGTAGTAATAATAGTAAGAGTTTTTGTTAGTTTTGTACTATGAAGTTTTACGACGAAGTTACAGAGTTACGAAAAAGTTATGAAGTAAGATTTTAAGCAGCACGGGAAAAAATCGCGAATAGGCAAAAGTTTGCTCAGTCAGGCCGGGTTGACTTTAAATTGCGGGTATTTACCTGAAGCTAAGAAATTTTGTGTAATTACGTCCACAAAGTAAGTGCTAAAGAAAATAATAGAAATTATGGTTTTATTTTAAAATTAGACTTACAAATTGTAACTGTCGGTGGCTCCATATTTTAATTAATTGAATATAACAAGTGTCGTTTAAAACGTGAAAATGTGTTTTTATGACTTCGGTCACTCTCTACTACATGAATAAAAATTAGAATTTTACAATGACTGCAACTATCCCTTCTGTTGCGAATTATACGGCAAGGTCCAACAGTGTGCGAATTCTCTGCCAGAACTTCTAGTTACAACGACGAGGCAAGCTAATAGAAACACCAGAGGTAAGTGATGAAACAACAAATATTGCTTCCTTCGAGACTTATTGAACCCACTAGAAAGAGTACTTGTAACCTACCCCGTTAGCGCCAACCTGATAGCTCCCTAAAATAAAGTAATTAACGTGGTAGGCTTCACAGTTTATGTGATCTATCCTCCATACTATTATTACTAAGGTTTTATCACTAAGTGTATTTTATGTTTATTTTATGTAATGTATTTATACTTTTAGATGTTTTGAGGGTCTGTCTTTTTTAAACTTTTTTATTTGAAAATAATGTTTGTCTTTGTATATGTTTTTAAATTGTCGTTGTCGATGTCTTATAGGATTTTAGTATGACAATAAATGCTTTTGAATTTTTGAATTTTAAACCAGGCCCAGGCTGACTAAGTTTTGAGATTTTTTGAAAATACGAACTAAAAATCTTTTAATAATTTTATGAGGAAGTATAAGAACTCGATTAATAACTGTAACATATGTACGTCTAATTTTTTAATCAAATTATGGCATGCTCCATTTCTGGAATTTTATTTTTCGTTTTTACAGACAATGATAAATTGACAAACAATGAAGGAATTATTTTAAGTGATATTTAAAGCCGAAAAGTTTATTCAGAATATCTGGTTTTTATTACTTATAAAACCAACTAGGGATTTGGAATAAATTGTTGGCTTAAATATTACTTTTAAATATTGCCAACAAAGAAAATTACAAAACTGTAGGTAGACATTTAAATGTCCCGCTTCTTGACTCTAGGTTCTCGCCAGACACGATGGTGACGCCACTTGTTTTTGACGTTTTATTGCTTCGCTTCGACCAATTAACATTATGTTAATTTGTTTGTCTTCTTTCTCTATTTGTCTTTGTTGTCGTTCTGTGGTCGGACGTTATTTTTTACATTATTACTTTTATTTGTTAATTATTGTTGTGTTACTAGAAATATTTAAACTATCCTTTGTTGGTTTTGTGTTAATAATGCCGCCTAAGAAAAAAGCCGCCAATGGATATAAATTTGCCGAACTGTTGCCCAAAGGTATCATTCTAGAGGATCTTTTAAAAAAGAAGTGGAGATTGGGTCCCTCTATTGGTAAAGGTGGTTTTGGGGAAATATACAGTGCCCAAGACGAAAACGCAAAAGTATCCCTATGTGATAAAGATTGTAAAGTCATAATAATAATGTTTATAATACTATGGTAAATTACATTTTTTGTAGGAGCCCCATGCTAATGGACCACTATTTGTTGAAACCCATTTTTACATAAAACATGCGAAAGCAACTGAAAGTAAGTACCGTCTAACTGCAGTAATTGCCCAATAGTAAGTTAAGTATTCAGTTTATTTGTGTTATAAATTGATTTTTTATTTAAATAATAATATAGTTTATTTATAATATTCATTTACATATATCTAAGTATAATATAAATAGTAATAGTTAATTGTATGTTTTTATACCAAATACTACAAAAAGGGGCTAAAAGGCAGTAGAGGAGATAGGGGAGCATTCCGTCACAAAGAACAATTTTTCGATTATTAATTAACTTGGCTCATAAATGGATCATCAAATTGCCGTATCAGTAAGAGGAGGTACTTAGCAATGTTTTTCATGAAAAACATTTTTTAAATATACATTTTTAAAATAAAAAAAATAATTTTAAACATTAGGCAAAAAATGACCGATTGCTCCCCATACTAAGGCACCATTCGGCCATCATAAGGGGAGGATTCAGCCAGGTAAAGTAACTGTTTAAACAAAAAATAAATCTAAATAAATTTTAAACTTATCAAATATATTGTTTATAGTAACATCTTCATTAAGAATTAACACTAACAATTAACGAAACAAACGCTTAACGGACTAAACTAATTTATTACTTTGGATCAGTTAACAATAAGAGTTGCGAAATTGTAACAAAAATGATAGTACGCGGCAGTTCTCGCAGTTCCAGACTTTGAAGAAGGAATAATTTTCTTAACAATATCTCTGTTGTTTACTTCAATTATATCGTCAATGACAGGAAAATAAAAGGTTGTAGATAGGCCCTTTCTTATCAAGAACTTAATTTTTGTGGTATTTTCGTTAATTATACTTAAAACTTGCCCAACAAAATGAACCCAAGCATTTTTTACTTTAAATTTTACAAGGGCAAAATCTTCCTCACTGAGCTTCTCTTCATTAAGTTCTTCAATGTTTTCAAGATCATCACTGACATCTTCATCTGAATTATCATGGAAGGGAAGATGATCTCTCAATCTTCACTGGAAGAGGAATCTTCATTATCAGCTTGTCCTTGCCTTTTAATCCATGTTTATTAAATAAGTCTCGTTTTGGACACATGTTTTTTTCTCTTTGTGCAATATGTGCCATCTCTATTTCTAGTTTTATCTTCCTTCTAATTGTATTAAATTTATTTTTCCAATATAAAACCGTCTTGTGTCGCTTATATTTTCAAAAATATTTTTCTTTAAGTTTAATCAGCCTTATAATCTTACTTGTAAACCAAACAGGATATTTCCTATCAACTTGAGTTGACACTGGAACACACAAATCAAATACTCCAAAGATAACATCATAAAAATAATGTACAGCCTGATTCACATCCTTTAAACCCTTCAAAGTATCCCAGTTTTGTTTTCTAAATAAGTTATACATAGCTAGGTAATTGGCTCTTTTAAAATTATACTTAGTATTAATACTCTGTTTACAAGATTTAAGGGACAGCACATTGGAAACAGAAACAAGCAATCCCGGATGATACTGATCCACGGGCAACAATGGATTCTCATCAATATCGACCGATACCCCAGCCTGGGATGCAATAACTAAATCCAATATACCACCCAAACAATTCTTAACATTATTCATTTGACTCATACTGGTAAACGCTAAAAATCTCTTAAAATTAATCAAAGTTGAATTAAAGGACATCTCACTAACATACTCAGGGATATTGAAATCGCCAATAATTAAACATTTCTTACCGGCCAAATAGGTCTCCACTGCGTCATAAAAACGTGAATAGACATCCGTATCGGAGTTTGGTGGAATATAAACTACAACTACAAACAAACAAATATCAGAATCCAACAACAACTTAACACACAATGCTTCCAAATCATTATCAAATATGTTTACTTCACTAGCCACATATTTATTTTGTACGGCAAGCAATACACCCGCCCTGCGACTTACCGGTCAGTACAAAGCTTCTGTCTTTTCTTAAGACTTGTCTAGTGGTACAGAATTCCGATGTATATACAGATGGATTCAACCATGTTTCAGTTAGGGCAATCATATCACTATCATTATTTAAAATATTACACTTAAGAACATCCAATTTTGCTTTTACACCCCGACAATTTTGATAAGTAATATACGTTCTCTCTAACTGGGCACCAGCAAGCTGTCCATGAATTGAAAATCCTGCATAGGTGTGGTTACAAAATTATGAGTTAGGTGTACTTACACAATCATTCACTTCATTTAAATGGTTCGTTTCCTCCAAGATTTCCAGTGTTGAGTTCAGCTTGTTATTAAGGTTTATAAATATTGGATTTTTATTTGCCTTACAATTAATTTCCATACTAATCAGAGTGGAAATCTTGGGAATACTAATGGCCAATTGCACCGTTATTGATTTAAACACCGATTACAGAATCGATGATTTAATTATAATCAATGATTACTTTTATTGGAATTGCACCGAATAAAATAAGTGGATATTTACCTAATCAGAGAATACACTTGGCAACGTTGCGTTTCTTTGTTTTACGCTAACTTCACAACGAAGTTTTATAGGTTAAAATAATTTAGGTCTGGTGCTTTGATCGCATTCCTAATTTATTTGGTATTCGTATAGGTTTTGTGATTATTTCATACTTTGCTGGTGGTGTGCTTAACACTATTGTATAAAAAGATGGAATTTACAGAACAAATAAAAAGAAAAAGGGACCGGTGCGTGAGTTTTGCAGCCAATGAAAAAGTCCTTATTGCAAACATTTGTGCTAAATATAAATATGTTTTGGAAAATAAAAAAACCGACGGCGTTTCTGCAAAAGAAAAAAACGAAATATGGTTGAAGATTTCAGATGAAATTAATTCTGCATCAGTACATGGTACATATAGGTCTCCCGATATTTTAAAACGTTTTTACGAAAATAGAAAACGAGAAGTAAGAAAAATTGCTGCAGAGGAAAAACAACAAATATTTGCTACTGGTGGGGGGCCAGAGATTAAAGTGAAAAAGGATGCATGTCATGATATCATATTGTCAATAATGAATTCGAAAAGCGTCTATGGGTTGAAAACCAATCTAGATGGAGATACATCCCATATTGAAAATGAAACTACAAATGCTGATACTGTAGAGTCAGTAAGTATTTTTTTACCTCACATATTTAACATACATTAACCCTAGTATTAAAATGGGTTTATGAATAAATATTTCTTTTCGAGTTCAGCCTCTCCAAGAGCCGAGCCGAATGGTATAGAAATTATGTATGAAAGTGAATCAGAAACACAAGAGTTGTGTGATAATCAGGTACCTAGGTATAATTGGTATAAAGATGTATGTTAGCTAGCTACTGTTTTGATAAGAACTAAATATTTAACATAAAAACTAGTGTTTTTCGGTTTTTTTATATATCCAGGGTGTTAATCAAGTATGTACCTCAGCAAAGAATGTAGTCTATGAATATCCATTAGTATGTGATAAGTTTTAATTAGGTAGCCGGTACTATTCAATAAATATATTAAAAACTTAATATACGTAAATATTTTAACACCCTGTATCTGAAAAACAGCAATATAAATTTTCATCTTAAAAGCAATCAATGATGTATTTTCTTAAAGTTTGTGAAAATACTTAATTTACACTCTGTATTATCTATATATTATACCTACATATATATTGAGTCATATTAATATTTTAGGAAATTAAGGGGCCATCATGGAAAAGTTATAAGGCTGCAGATCTCAATAAACCAATAACACCAGCTTTAAAAAGGAAGCATGAAAATATAGGTAATTTTTTTTATTTAGTTTAATGATGACAAATTAAAGAAAAAAGTTGATGTAGGTAATTCCCAAGACCCTTGTTCCATTAAAAAAAACTTTATTGTCTGCAACTGTCTAACTTTTTTTAGATGACAGTACACCTAGAAAGAAGCTATTATCTTCACGTCGTCGTCCTGCTGCTACTGTTAAAGCACTCACATCATCAGAATTGGGAGCAAAATATAACTTATTGGTTAACAAACGCATAGAAATTGCCGATTTGCAGAAAGAAAAATTACAAAAAGATGTGTCCTTAGCAGATGAGGAAAAGGAACTAAAATTAACTCTTTACCAGATCAAAATAGAAGTGGAAAGAGAAAAACTTAATAAACTTCGTAAAGAATAAAGTATTTTTATTAACTGAAAATGTTAGCTTTTAAGAAAACTCTTGTAGGTACTTAGGTACACAGTATTCGTTAAAAAGTAAATAAATAAGTATGATACTGGTTATAATCTGTTTTATTACTATCATGACCTGTTATAATTTCGATTTCAAGTTTTTGTTTTTAACAAAAATAAAAAAATATAGGTACCTAATAATAAATATAAAATTAATTTTACTTATAGGATTGTTTTTAGTACATTTAAGTTTAACAACTAAAGTTTGCATAAGCAAAATTAACACCTATAATCCTAATTGAGAGAAATAGTTATTTATTAATTCATTTCGAAAAGAATTTTGTGGAACATCTTCATTACCATTTGGTACATCTGCTAAATTACCTATTTCTATAAGGTAATTTAAGTCATTTTGGTCCAAATCTTCAGGCAGGGGTGGTTCAATTTCAAACATATCTTTTGCAAGATTATGTAGTACAGCAGTAGCTACAATAACACTAAGAACAGTTTCTTCCTTTATTCGCATTCCATAAGCAATAATCGGAAATCGTCTTTTCCATACACCAATGCACCGCTCAACACAATTTCTAGTTCTGATATGGGACTCGTTATAAAGTCTTTCACTTCTTAAAACAGGGTTTGCCAAGGGTGTTAAAAAATAAGATCTCATTATGTAGCCACTGTCTCCTAAAACCTCAATGTAATGAGTACTTAAATATACTAATACGTTACTTAGGATTACTTACCCAATAAAATAGAATTTTGAAACTCATTGCCTTCAAACCGAGCCTTTAATCTAGAGTTATTAAATATTGTTGAATCATGCACTGAGCCTGGCCATCTAGCAACTAAATCCAAGATCCTTAAATTGGAGTCACATACGATCTGTGCATTTATAGAAAAGTAACCTTTTCTATTTCTATACACTTCAGCATCTTCACCTCCTACAAAATGATGTATGTCATTATTTTAAAATTGTAAATTATATTACTACCTACCTGGGGACTGTATCCGAATGTGAGTCCCATCAACAATACCAACCACTCGGGGAAAAGAAGCTATTTTAAAAGTATCTGTTTGGGATTTCAATATTTGGGCCCCTGTGGGCATTTTAATAAATTGGGGATATAGCCTTGCTATGGACAAGGAAACCTTTCTAACAATTCTAGTGGCTGTTGCGGGGTCCATTGGAATAAAGTCCGCTATACTGGCATGATGCCCAGAACTTGCAAAAAAACGGAGAGTGGCCAGTACTTGATTTACCGGAGAAACACTGTTATTTCTACAAATGAAATTAAGTATTTAAGTATAACAGTCAGTAACATTTAAAATTATACTTACAGATCATTGGTATACTCTAAATCTGCCTCAACTAAGGTTAATAGGCGCAACACAGTTTCCTTGGTAAGACGAAATCGTTTAAAAAAAGTTAAATCATCAAAATCATAGAAGCGATTATTGTTTCTTACATATACTCTTTTAGGAAACCCAAAATCAATAATCTCCAAAATATCAATATCATCGTCGAAAATATCATCATCGGAATCCATTCTAAAAAACTTTCTTCTCCTAGAAAATTTCAATTCAACTCATATGACATCTATGATTTCAGGCCATTAGAAAAACCAAGGGACCAACCTGAATTTTGAGGTTAGAAATCGGTGTTTATAGTTAACCGTACCTCTAATCGCCCAAATCTGACCGTTTAGGTAATTTAGCGATTTAGCAAAAATAAACATCGATTACACCACGGTGCAAGACATTTTCCAAAATTAATCGCGGTTTAGCTCTAAACATTGTTTATAAAGAACGGTGCAATTGGCCATAAATCCATCATGTCCTAACCTATTACCTATATTAATATATGTTATTTTATTTGGTGTACATTTTTCCATAATGCCAACGAGTTTCAATAGCCTACTGTTGAAGTTATAATAATAATAATAATAATAATAATAATAATAATAATAATAATAATAATAATAATAATAATAATAATAATAATAATAAAAAAAGGTTGGTGGTCCTTGCCTTAAAGGGGCCTACATTGGTCACCGGCTACCGCAGGTAGGCGTAGGAACTGATGTAGTGAAGAAACCTGCCGACAACCGAACTATTAGTGAACATAACACCGGCGAGGAAAACATCGTAATGGAGACTAGCTTGCAGCCCGACCCTGGAGTCGATAGAACTGCCGCTGGTCTACCCAGAAGAACAGAAACCGGTCGAATCAAGTGGAGTCGAGACATGAATAGAAGCTTTATCAAAGCATTCCTCTTGATTAACGACTGTGAAGATAACCCCCGCCCTGGCTGGAGAATAAAACTCCACCGAGAAATAACCAGACTACACCCAGAATTAAAAATGACCGAACAAAATGTAGCGAGCCGTCAAAGAGCTATATATGCTAACCACCTGCTACTCCAAGCTGAAATAGACCAAATACGGCGTGAAGTTGGCAGAACGTTGCACAACCTTCAGCATGTGGAAGAACTAACAGCACAGCAGGAAGTAATACTTGAACAAGATCAAACTATACAGGCTGATACGGACAATACGAACCAAAAATATTTGGAAAATTTGTCCTTATTTGAAAATAGTGACCCGACCTTGAGACCGAGTATCCCTAAGCTAAGATTCAAGAAAGAAACCCACGAAATACTAGCAAGAGTAAACCTAGCAGCAGGGACGTCCTTAAATAGAACTGAGGACCTCGAGACATTACACAGTGGGTTATATGCAGCAGCAATAACTGTAATTGAACTCAATGGTCAGGCATTATATCTCAGAACTGATAAGAAAACAACCAAGTAACAAGCGGTGCCCGCTTGGAAAATGACACTTGAAAAACAAATTAGCCAGTTACGAGCACAAAGTGATATAATTGGAGAACATCTAAATGGAAACTCTAGCAGCAAGGTTGCTAAAAAGGTTAAAGATATACTGAAAGCAGAGAGCATTCCTTTAGACAGTCCCGATGTAAAACGGTTGCTAACAATCGTAAGAGACAATACAAGACAAAAATCTAAGGCTAAAGGAGCTCGTCTAAGACGATACAACAAAGCCACAAAGAGGAAGGTTCAAAACCAACAGTTCACCAGTAAGCAAAAAACCTTCTATAGGACATTGAGTCAAGAAGAAAACGACGTTACTCCAACTAATGACATAAATAAAGACCAATTTAATGCATTTTGGAGTAATATTTGGTCCGACGCGTCCCATTTCGACGAAAAAGCAAGCTGGCTCTAAAAAGTTGAAGCCGAGGCTGAAACTTTGCAAGAAATGCCTGAGCCGCAAGTAACATCCAGTGATATAAGGGATGCCACTAAGAACTTGGCTAACTGGAAATCACCGGGACCTGACCAAATTCATAATTTCTGGCTCAAAACTTTCACCACCCTACACCCTGTAATCGCAAACTGCTTTAGCAAGGCTCTCCTAAACCCCGAGCACTTCCCAGCTCATCTTGCCAGTGGCAATACCTTCCTTTTATTTAAAAAAGGGCAGGTAAACGACCCAAAAAATTACAGACCGATCACCTGTCTGTCAGTGGTGTATAAACTTTTAACATCAGTCATGTATTCAAAAATATACACACACTGCATAAACAACAACCTTGTAGCTGATGAGCAAAAGGGCTGTATTATGAAAGCTTTGGGTTGCAAGGAACAGCTTACAATCGATGCTGTTATTATAAAACAGGCAGAAGTTAAAAGGCGAAATCTAAATATGTGCTACATAGATTATAGTAAAGCATTCGATTCTGTTCCTCACGACTGGCTAAAGAAGATATTGCAAATATACAAAGTACACCCCCTAATACGCAACATGTTAGGCACCCTAATGGAGCAATGGAATACCAATCTCCATATTGGACAAGAGAAGCTTGGCAATATAAATATATCAAAAGGTATATTTCAAGGCGACTCTTTAAGCCCCCTCTGGTTCATTTTGGCCATGAACTCACTGTCCTCACTACTAAAATCAACATCCTACGGATATCGTCCCAACTTAACTGAGAATTTTAGAATAAACCACCTTCTATTTATGGACGATATCAAACTCTACGCTGAAAGCAAAACCCACCTACAGTCCCTAATTCAAATAACCAAGACATTTAGCGATGACATCAAAATGTCGTTTGGCTTAGACAAGTGCGCAATCTTGAATGTCGTACGCGGAAAGACTGAACAAAATCGTGGACTGCTTGAAGGCATAGATATACTAGATGAGGACAAAACATATAAATACTTAGGCATCTCCCAAAACCAATAAATAAACCACACAAGCCTAAAAAGGAAGTTTAAAAACAAATACAAAAGCAGACTAACAAAGCTTTTTAATACTCACCTGAATGCTGGTAACCTTACTACTGCCATCAACACCTGGGCAATACCAATACTTACCTACTCATTCGGAATCCTTAAGTATTCAGACACGGATTTGCACGAATTAGATAGGCTTACGCGCAGGCTGCTAACAAAATTCAGATTTCACCACCCACGCTCTGCACTTGAAAGAATCTACCTAAAACGAAAGGAGGGAGGAAGAGGTCTCATTAATATATATAACTTGTGCAAGTCACAAGAGACCTCTATGAGAAAATACTTCCAAGAATCGAATGGGGAAATTTTTAAAAAAGTGGTAGCAGCAGCCACTGGATATACAGCCCTTAACTTAAAGCAGAACGGATTACCTAACATCATCCGCGCGCCGCCAAGTCAACAGCTTGTAACTTGGCAAGAGAAAGCTCTACACGGCAAATACCCTACTGCACTCCAAAATCCACTCATAGATAGAGAAATGTCACTGAATTGGTTAGAGAAAAGGCAGCTTCACGCTGAAACAGAAGGTTTTATAATCTCTATCCAAGACCGTGTCATTCGAACTCGAAACTATGAAAAAGTCATCTTGAAAAGAAATGTGGAAGATGTGTGCAGAAAATGCAATTGCCCCGGAGAAACGATAGAACATATCACGGCGGGATGTGGTGCTATGGCCCCCAACGCTTACCTGGGGAGACATAATCAGGTGGCAAAGATCATCCACAAGGAACTAGCCCATAAACTAGGGCTAAGGGAAAACCTCCCACCATACTACCAATACTCACCCGAGCCAGTCCTTGAATCCCCTGAATATCTCTTATACTGGGACAGGCCAATAATAACGGATAGAACAGTAGACCACAACCGTCCGGATATTCTTCTTATCGAAAAAACCACCAAGAAAGCTTTCATAATCGATATAGGTTGCCCACTAACACACAACCTCTCTATAACCGAATCGGAGAAGAAGACCAAGTACTCGAATTTGGCTATAGAGATAAAAAATATATGGAAGCTAGATAAAATCGACATAATTCCGATCATAATATCGGTGGAGGGAGCTATGACGAAAAATTTTAAGCCCAACTTGGAAAAACTGGGCCTTTCAGGTTATTTATACCAACTTATTCAGAAAAGCGTCATCCTCCAAACTTGCCATATAGTACAGAAGTTTCTAAACAGTACAGGTTAAGATGAATTTCTTCTCTGTACTGTAAATAACACCAGCCTTGCCAACAAAAAGCTGAGAAACAGAACACTGAAAACAATAATAATAATAAATACCTTTATTTCTAATATAGTTAAATACATCATCTGCACCAAGAACAGACCCAAACAGACCTACAATACAAAAAAAGAAATGGCGTCAAAAAAGAACAATTTTCCAAATACTAACATCTACCATATTTATCTGATATATTCCTGCATAGAATAAGGTTCCAAGTTAACCAGAAATGTCTTAACCTTAATTTTGAACAACTTAAGACTATTTGTATATTTTATGCTATTGGGTAGATTATTAAAAAGTTTTATGCACATATAATATGGAGTTTTCTCTGTTAAGGTTAATCTGTGTCTTGGATAATTTGCATGTAGAGTTCTTGTATTGTATTCGTGAAATGTCTGTAGCTATGTCTCTATTCTTAAAGAAAAACAACCAATATTCGTAGATATATACTCCATAAACTGTTAAAATACCACATGATTTAAAATCATTTCTACACAACTATCATTAAAACCCATGTTTCTCAATATCCCTATCACTCGTCTTTGAGCCATAAATACCTGTTCTACTAAACTATTACTGCCCCAGAAAATGATTCCATACTTCATAACTGACTCAAAATTTGCATAATAAACTACTTTTAGGCTTTTCTCATTAATGTATCTCCCAACAACTCTAATTCCATAGTAAATAGAATTTAGTCTTTGTATTAATGATGTAATATGATAAGACCAGTTTATAAATTCGTCCAAGTGAATCCCCAAAAACTTGTGTGTTCAACTATTTCAATATCCAATTCCCCAAAAAGATATACTAGGAGGTTTATTCACATGAGAAAGTTTGGTTCTAAAGAGTAACACATTTGTTTTATTTTTATTTAAAATTAATTTGTTGTCTAAAAACCACGTGTTAGCCTTGTTAAATAGGGCCGTTCCCATTGTCATTAATTCATCAATATTTTTTCCACCCGTGATAAGATTTGTCATCAGCATAACATGTGTAAAAGGCGTTTTGCGATCCGCATTAATTCCTATCTATCTATCTAGCTAATCTATTGCTCACGTCTCGGGCGCCACCTCTTGGATTAATGTGGTAAGAGGCCCACAGTTACCTTCGAGTAGCTTTTAGACAGTGGAGAAAATAATCCAGGCGTTCAACTGCGTATGGTGCGAAGGAATAATAAAACAATCGGTTTTAAAACATTTTGTAATCAAAGAAATGTACAATAATATGTACCTCATTTACTATCGTCTAAAAAGGAATGCTTTTACCAGTTAAAAATAAAGGAAATGACAGAGAGAGGAGGATTGTATATGTTCTTTGTCTGCGGTCATGTATCTTTTATTCATTGATTAATCGCGGCTAAGAATAACTGATTCCGGCTTTTGACGTCTGACGGCTTGATTAAATTAAAGATTCGCGTCTTCAGGTTCGCAAGCGGTCCGGCGGTCAACTTAATAACAGTAATACATAGACCCGCGGAAATAACATTAGTGCAAAGATCTGCAAGCGCGGTCGCAGCTTAATTAATAGAATAAAGGTCAGGACGGACTACGGTGACTTACTTGCAGATATCAGAAAAGGATGCGGCCTATGTTTGAAAGGAAATAAGGTTCACGCGGTAATGCTACTTGCGAATGCGGATGTTACTACGTCAAGCGGTATCGGTAAACGGTTCCAGAAATAAACGACAATACGACTAGCAGTTCAGTGGCGGTCTTTAAATGGTAGATCGGTTTTGCTTTATGCATGCGTGACTGCGTATGAATTCCGCGGACCTACACGTTCTGGCTATCTAACATTGTATGATATTAAAAGTGTATGAGTGAGATAAGGACAGTGTGATGTATGTGTTATTGTGTATGTTGTGTCGGTGTGTGTGTATGAAAGAGACAGATAGTATATTTTCCCGGTCTGAATTTACATTAAGCAAATCAGAGTTCCTGCAGCAACTCGGACTTGCATATAGGTGATAAAATGAATTTGCGGCCCGTTGTGTTAAAACAAAACAGAGCTAATCGGCTGAGATGACCTGGAGTAGTCCGGTTCTCCATGTGAGAGGAAAAGAGATACGAAATTATCGGTGTCATGTGTGGAAGTGTAATGGGCGGTGGTAACCGGTGATACGAGAATGGTACAAATAAACGATTTAGCCTTTGACATTTAAAACGAGACAGAACTACTCGGCTGAGATGACCTGGAGCAGTCCGGCGTCGTATAGTTGAACTGTGGCTTGAATCAGAACGAGACAGAACTACTCGGCTGAGATGACCTGGAGCAGTCCGGTGTCGTTTATGAGAGAAACAAAGAAGTAATTATTCCGGTTTAATATGTGTGTGTGAGAGAGAAACAATATGACAAAGCTACTTGGCTAAGATGACCTGGAGCAGCCCGGTCTTATGCATGTGAATAATTTAAAACGGACTTATTTCGCGGTGGAGTTTTATTCTATAGCCAGGGCGGGGGTTATTTTCACAGTCGTTGATCAAGAGGAATGTTTTGATAAATGTTCTATTCATGTCACGCGTCCACTTGATTCGACCGGTCTCTGTTCTTCTGGGTAGACCAGCGGCAGTTCTATTGACTCCAGAGTCGGGCTGCAAGCTAGTCTCCATTGTATTGTGTTCCCCGCCGGTGTTTTGATGACTAATAGTACGGTTGTCGGCAGGGGCTTGTCCTAGCATCCTGCCGTTAGTTGTATTAGAACTAATCGAATTAGTGCCTCCCCCAGAATCCGTGAGGCTGACTGCTTGCGCAGCGTGGGATTACAAACTTTCGTTTAGACCCACCTGGGGTACATCTTCTTCTAAATTCGATATCATATTTGTTTAAGTCCATATTTACTCATTTCGTCAGAAATGGTTTGCATTTATACCTTCTGCCCGGTTACTGATACAGCCGCCCTTAACATAGAGAACAGACGCTGTTGAGAAACCGCCCCTAATATGGAGTCAGCCGTTCCTTCACTACATCAGTTCCTACGCCTACCTGCGGTAGCCGGTGACCAATGTAGGCCCCTTTAAGGCAAGGACCACCAACCTTTTAGCCGCCTTTTACGGCATTATTATTATTATTATTATTATTATTATTATTATTATTATTATTATTATTATTATTATTATTATTATTATTATTATTTTTCTCAATATTAGTTTTCACAGCTTTTTGTTGGTATTGCTGGTATTATTTACAGTACAGAGAAGAAATTCATCTCAACCTGTACTGTTTAGAAACTTCCGTACTATATGGCATGTTTGGAGGATGACGCTTTTCTGAATTAGTTGGTATAAATAACCTGATAGTCCCAGTTTTTCCAAGTTGGGCTTGAAATTTTTCGTCATTGCTCCTTCCACCGATATTATGATCGGAATTATGTCAATTTTATCCAGCTTCCATATATTTTTTATCTCTATAGCCAAATTCGAGTACTTGGTCTTCTTCTCCGATTCGGTTTTAGAGAGGTTGTGTGTTAGTGGGCAACCTATATCGATTATGAAAG
Organism: Polydrusus cervinus; assembly: GCA_935413205.1. Taxonomy (NCBI): domain Eukaryota; kingdom Metazoa; phylum Arthropoda; class Insecta; order Coleoptera; family Curculionidae; genus Polydrusus; species Polydrusus cervinus. The sequence goes on along the minus strand of OW284510.1, from coordinate 64,939,905 downwards.
CTTTCTTGGTGGTTTTTTCGATAAGAAGAATATCCGGACGGTTGTGGTCTACTGTTCTATCCGTTATTATTGGCCTGTCCCAGTATAAGAGATATTCAGGGGATTCAAGGACTGGCTCGGGTGAGTATTGGTAGTATGGTGGGAGGTTTTCCCTTAGCCCTAGTTTATGGGCCAGTTCCTTGTGGATGATCTTTGCCACCTAATTATGTCTCCCCAGGTAAGCGTTGGGGGCCATAGCACCACATCCCGCCGTGATATGTTCTATCGTTTCTCCGGGGCAATTGCATTTTCTGCACACATCTTCCACATTTCTTTTCAAGATGACTTTTTCATAGTTTCGAGTTCGAATGACACGGTCTTGGATAGAGATTATAAAACCTTCTGTTTCAGCGTGAAGCTGCCTTTTCTCTAACCAATTCAGTGACATTTCTCTATCTATGAGTGGATTTTGGAGTGCAGTAGGGTATTTGCCGTGTAGAGCTTTCTCTTGCCAAGTTACAAGCTGTTGACTTGGCGGCGCGCGGATGATGTTAGGTAGTCCGTTTCGCTTTAAGTTGAGGGCTGTATATCCAGCGTCTGCTGCAACCACTTTTTTAAGAATTTCCCCATTCTGGAATCTGAATTTTGTTAGCAGCCTGCGCGTAAGCCTATCCAGTTCGTGCAAATCCGTGTCTGAATACTTAAGAATTCCGAATGAGTAGGTAAGTATTGGTATTGCCCAGGTGTTGATGGCAGTAGTAAGGTTACCAGCATTCAGGTGAGTATTAAAAAGCTTTGTTAGTCTGCTTTTGTATTTGTTTTTAAACTTCCTTTTTAGGCTTGTGTGGTTTATTTATTGGTTTTGGAAGATGCCTAAGTATTTATATGTTTTGTCCTCATCTAGTATATCTATGCCTTCAAGCAGTCCACGATTTTGTTCAGTCTTTCCGCGTACGACATTCAAGATTGCGCACTTGTCTAATCCAAACGACATTTTGATGTCATCGCTAAATGTCTTGGTTATTTGAATTAGGGACCGTAGGTGGGTTTTGCTTTCAGCGTAGAGTTTGATATCATCAATAAATAGAAGGTGGTTTATCCTAAAATTCTCAGTTAAGTTGGGACGATATCCGTAGGATGTTGATTTTAGTAGTGAGGACAGTGGGTTCATGGCCAAAATGAACCAGAGGGGGCTTAAAGAGTCGCCTTGAAATATACCTTTTGATATATTTATATTGCCAAGCTTCTCTTGTCCAATATGGAGATAGGTATTCCATTGCTCCATTAGGGTGCCTAACATGTTACGTATTAGCGGGTGTACTTTGTATATTTGCAATATCTTCTTTAGCCAGTCGTGAGGAACAGAATCGAATGCTTTACTATAATCAATGTAGCACATATTTAGATTTCGCCTTTTAACTTCAGCCTATTTTATAATAACGGCATCGATTGTAAGCTGTTCCTTGCAACCCAAAGCTTTCCTAATACAACCCTTTTGCTCATCAGCTACCAGGTTGTTGTTTATGCAGTGTGTGTATATTTTTGAGTACATGACTGATGTTAAAAGTTTATACACCACTGACAGACAGGTGATCGGTCTGTAATTTTTTGGGTCGTTTACCTGCCCTTTTTTAAATAAAAGGAAGGTATTGCCACTGGCAAGATGAGCTGGGAAGTGTTCGGGGTTTAGGAGAGCCTTGCTAAAGCAGTTTGCGATTACAGGGTGTAGGCTGGTGAAAGTTTTGAGCCAAAAATTATGAATTTGGTCAGGTCCCGGTGATTTCCAGTTAGCCAAGTTCTTAGTGGCATCCTTTATGTCGATGGATGTTACTTGCGGCTCAGGCATTTCTTGCAAAGTTTCAGCCTCGGCTTCAACTTTTTCGAGCCAGCTTGCTTCTTCATTGAAATGGGACGCGTCGGACCAAATATTACTCCAAAATGCATTAAATTGGTCTTTATTTATGTCATTAGTTGGAGTAACATCGTTTTCTTCCTGGCTCAATGTCCTATAGAAGGTTTTTTGGTTCGTGGTGAACTGTTGGTTTTGTACCTTCCTCTTTGTAGCTTTATTGTATCGCCTTAGACGGGCGCCTTTAGCCTTACATTTTTGTCTAATGTTGTCTCTTACGATTGTTAGCAACCGTTTTATATCGGGACTGTCTAAAGGAATACTCTCTGCTTTCAGTATATCTTTAACCTTGTTAGCAACCTTGCTGCTAGAGTTTTCATTTAGATGTTCTCCAATGATATCATTTTGTGCTCGTAACTGGCTTATTTGTTTTTCTAGTCTCATTTTCCAAGCGGGTACCACTTGCTTCTTGGTAATTTTCTTCTCAGTTCTCTGATATAATGCCTGACCATTGAGTTCAATTACAGTTGCTGCTGCAGCATATAACCCACTATGTAATGTCTCGAGGTCCTCAGTTCTATTTAAGGACGTCTCTGCTGCTAAATTTACTCTCGCTAGTATTTCGTGGGTTCCTTTCTTGAATCTCAGCTTAGGGATACTCGGCCTCAAGGTCGGGTCACTATTTTCGAATAAGGACAAATTTTCCAAATATTTTTGGTTTGTATTGTCCGTATCAGCCTGTATAGTTTGATCTTGTTCGTTTCCTATTATTATTATTATTATTATTATTATTATTATTATTATTATTTGCCTTTTTCACAGGTTTTTATTTTCCTGGGTTAGGGACTTGAGCACATCGGTCTATGACAAGATGGCCTGCCCGTTGTTGAGGTTGTAAACCTCTAAATCTTAAGTTTCGCCTAAAACTCTACGGACTATGCTGCACGTATCTAGCAACACAGACTTTTGTATAGGTAAGTATAGATCTTCATCTAGACCCAGTTGCTCTAGACTTTTCTTTATTGTTTTAGGTATCTCGCCGGTCGCGCCGATGATTATAGGTACTATCACCACCGTTTCCATATTCCACATTTGGCGTATTTCGTCACTCAAAGGTAAGTATTTATTTATTTTTTCAGAGTATGTTTTCTCGATATTGTTAGGTAGTGGTACGGCGAAATCAACAATAAACGTTTTCTTTTCAGCCATAAGGGTAAGTACTAAATCGGGGATGTTGTTCGTTATTGTGCGATCTGTGATTATTTTTCGATTCCAGTAGAGCCGTACTTCATTATGCTCACTTACTGGCGGCGGCTCATATTGGTAATATGGTGTGTACTCCGTCAGGCCTTGGTATTTCTTCCGTAGGCTTTGATGTACAATTTTTCCTACCCTGTTATGCCTGTCCAGGTAAGCTTTAAGCGCAAGCACCGAGCATCCCGCAACTATATGGTCTAACATCTCGTCACTTTGGTTGCACATGCGGCATTTCACGCTGTCCTGGTGTTCCCTTAGGATATTTCTTCTATATACTTTAGTTGGAATGACTTGATCTTGGATGGCAGCGATGAATCCTTCCGTTTCCAGAAACAAATTACCACTTCTAAGATATGCCGTAGATGCATACCCGTCGATTTTTTCATTTCCGATTCTAGCTAGGTATCTTCCGTGAAGCGGCTTGCTTCTCCACTGCTCTAACTGTTGTTCCGGTGTAGGAGTCTCTTCCATTGGGCGGTAACCTATGTCCGACAACCTAAGGGGCGTAGTCTTTTTATCCGCTCTAACCACAGCACGGTGCATCTCGCTGGTTCTTGCTTTAGAGTGAAAGTATTCTCTTAAGTTATTAATTTGTTTGGCATGTCTCTCTACTAGGTCGGGGATACCTCTGCCACCTATTTTGCGGGGCAGGTGAAATCTCTCCACAGAGGACCGCGGGTGGTGTGCTCGGTGTTTACGGAACTCTTTTCTTGTTTTTATATTGAGGCTGTTGAGTTCCGTCGTGGTCCATTGGATGACACCAAAGCTGTAGGTGATAGCAGAAGTGGCGTAAGTATTAACTGCTTTTGCAGTGTTTCTTGCTGATAATTTCGAACGTAGAATGGAGCGGAGTCTTTTAAGGTAAGTATTAGTGGCTGTTTCCTTTGATGTCTTGTGGTCAATACCCCTGGCTTGCAGGTAGCCCAAGTATTTGTATTTTTCGTTCTCCTCCATTCCCTCCATTGTCCCCTGATCCGCATTAACCTCATAGTTTTCATGCTGTATCCATTTGCCTTTTACCATTCCACTCATTTTGCATTTGTCTAGGCCGAACTTCATTTCGATATCCGAACTAAAACGTGCTACGCAAGAGAGTAGGTCGTGCAGGTGCTTTTCTGATCTTGTATACAGTTTAAGGTCGTCCATGTACCATAAGTGGCTTATTGATCTGTTTGATTGTGGGAGGGCATAACCTTTTTGTTGTTTGTTCAATATTGTTGTTAAAGGACGTAGTGCCAAGCAGAACCAGAGAGGACTCAGTGCGTCACCTTGAAATATTCCACGTTTGATGTTAACTGTGCCTACATCAACCACGTTATTATTTGCACTGATCATAAGTTTTGTCTTCCATTAAGACATAGCGTGACTTAGGAGTGTACAGATGTGGTTTTCTATTTTGTAGATCTCCAAGACTTCTAAGAGCCAAGAGTGAGGAACGCTGTCAAATGCTTTTTGATAGTCGATGTAGGCAGTATGGAGGGAGCCGTTTGTTCGTTTGGCATTGGACATTATCACTGAGTCGATGATTAGTTGCTCCTTGCATCCTCTTGACCCCTTACGACAGCCTTTTTGTTCCTCGTCTAGGAGTTTATTAATCTCAAGGTGAGTGTAGATCTTATCAGTTAGTATTGATGTCATTATTTTATAGATGGTTGGAAGACATGTTATTGGTCTATATTTTGCAGGGTTGTCAGAGGGTTTTTGCGTCTTTGGTAGCAGGTAGGTCACACCGTTAGTCATGAATTGGGGCATGCGTTCAGGTTCAGATAGCAGGTAAGTATAGCATTTTGCTAGGTGTTTATGGGTGGCCCTAAATTGTTTGAACCAGAAGTTTTGGACTTTATCTGGGCCTGGGGCCTTCCAATTTAGTGTCTTATTTATAGAATTTGCCACCTCATCTGGCGTTACTTCCCATTCTGTCATGGTCCGAAGATTGGTAGACGCTGTTTTCTCATCATAGAGCCACTTCGTTCTTTTATGTCGTACAGGGGTACTCCAGATTGATTCCCAGAAGACTTTGGCGTTTTCTTTGGTTGGCAGTTTTGTTTCATTTGGTGCTTCATTGTCCTTATGGTTTGGGGATCCTAGTTGTTTGTAGAATGTCCCTTCGTTTTTTGAGAATAAGTTGTTTTGTTGTCTTCTGGTATTACTCACTTTGTACCGCTTCAGTCTTTTTGCTAGAGCTGCCAGTTTCTGCTTTAAGAAGTCTATAATCTCCACAGTAGTGGGATTCTCGCAGTTTCTTTCTCGTTTCAGTAATCTGTTGGCGGTTTCGGTGACTTTTCTGCTACAATTTAATCTCTGACTCTGAGTTAGCACCCCAATATCTCGCCTGACCGAGTTGATTTTATTGTTTAGTCGGCGTTCCCAAGGGGGTACAGTTGGGGCACTGTTTCTTTTACCCGGGTTTGACAGCTGTTGGCCGTTTAATGTGAGCGCGGCAAGCGCCCCTGTATAGACAAGGCTATGAAGAGCTTCGATTGTGATTTCGTCATGGATTTTCGTTTCAATAATGTTATTTACCTGGCGTATGAGATTGTTCGTCGTTGGTCTAAAAATTACCTTTGGTAACGCAGGTTTTGTTGATGGGTCCATTCCGTGGTATGCCATGTGGATATTTTCAAATTCCACCTCTGCAAGAGTTGGTGTGTTGTTGGGTTCTGCAGGCGCTTCTTCATTTGGTGGATTTCCTTTCTCTGCAAGTGGTTGAGGTGTTTCCATGTTTAATTCGGCTGCCACTTCTCTTTTTATTCGGCGAATAGTTTCGGCTGGTAATCTGTTATTTGTGCAGGCTGATCTTCGTTGGTCTACTATATTCTGCACGGTTTTGTTACGTCTATTTGGGTATTTTTCTATAACTAGTCTATGAAGTTCTTTGCCGTATGGGTTTTTGGCTGTTTCTAATCTGGTTAGTGTGTAGTAGCATCTGACAATAAAAGCATTTTCTTCGACGGTCCAACTGCTTTTCTGTCGATGTGTACGGGCTGGCGGGGTGGGCTGTGGCGTCGCCGCCTCAGCAACATCCACGTCAGCGTCGGAGCCAGAAGTTGAGGGTGTTGTTTGTTCCGATATTCGTAATCCTTGTAGTTCGCGAGGGTTGGTTGCAGGTAAATCATCCCGACGGTTCCGATCCGGGTCCTGCTGCCCCGGCCCGCCTGAGTATCTCTTATGCCTTGTGTTCACAGCGAGAGAGAGCACGCTTGGTGAGGTGCTAACACACCAAACGGTTTGTCACCAGTTACCCTTGGTGACCCAGGTAACTCGGGGCCGTGTGGTCGTCACTCCACAAATAATGTAACATACCATGTCACATTACCCCCTCCGGTTTTATTATTATTATTATTATTATTATTATTATTATTATTATTATTATTATTATTATTATTATTATTATTATTATTATTATTATTATTATTATTATTATTATTATTATTATTACTATTATTATTATTATTATTATTATTATTATTATAATAATAATTATTATTATTATTATTATTATTATTATTATTATTATTATTATTCTTATTATTATTATTATTATTATTATTATATTTTTTTCTTATTAAATTTATCACTTAAAAATCATAAAATATGTTTTGACTTGGTTTTTTTCACGGATATAATATATGCCTTATTATATATTATATATATTATTATTATTATTATTATTATTATTATTATTATTATTATTATTATTATTATTATTATTATTATTATTATTATTATTATTATTATTATTACTATTATTATTATTATTATTATTATTATTATTATTATTATTATTATTATTCTTATTATTATTAATATTATTATTATTATTATTATATTTTTTTCTTATTAAATTTATCACTTAAAAATCATAAAATATGTTTTGACTTGGTTTTTTTCACGGATATAATATATGCCTTATTTGATTGATATATATACACACAGTGATAGATATTGTAAATCATTTTTACCCTTTTTAAACAACAACATTACCGTTTCGGCAACTAGATGTATGCTTTTCAGGCGGCTGATTAATACCTATTGGTTCTTTTTCGTAAGAAAATAAAGTATGTATATATCTTAAGATGGAAAGTTCTTGTGTATAAACACCTAATTTGAAATTCAGAAAAAAGTATTTCCTCGAGCCGGATTCGAACCGACAACCTCCGTATATCCAGTACAGAGCGCTAACCAATTGCGCCATCAAGGAAGTAGGTTCACAACGGCAAATCGGGAAACACTTTCGTCCGAAAATTTCAAATTTTTACTTAGATACGCACAGTGATAGATATTGTAAATCATTGATGGCGCAATTGGTTAGCGCTCTGTACTGGATATACGGAGGTTGTCGGTTCGAATCCGGCTCGAGGAAATACTTTTTTCTGAATTTCAAATTAGGTGTTTATACACAAGAACTTTCCATCCTAAGATATATACATACTTGATTTTCTTATGAAAAAGAACCGATAGGTATTAATCAGCCGCCTGAAAAGCATGCATCTGGTTGCCGAAACGGTAATGTTGTTTAAAAAGGGTAAAAATGATTTACAATATCTATCACTGTGCGTATCTCAGTAAAAATTTGAAATTTTCGGACGAAAGTGTTTCCCGATTTGCCGTTGTGAACCTACTTCCTTGATGGCGCAATTGGTTAGCGCTCTGTACTGGATATACGGAGGTTGTCGGTTCGAATCCGGCTCGAGGAAATACTTTTTTCTGAATTTCAAATTAGGTGTTTATACACAAGAACTTTCCATCTTAAGATATATACATACTTGATTTTCTTACGAAAAAGAACCGATAGGTATTAATCAGCCGCCTGAAAAGCAAGCATCTGGTTGCCGAAACGGTAATGTTGTTGTTTAAAAGGGTAAAAATGATTTTCCAATATCTATCACTGTGTATATATATATTTAATTATATAAGCCATAATTTTAATTCTACTAACCAAAATTGATTAATTCTGACAATAAGCTGAACTTGGCGTGTGATTTAACAGTAATTATTATGTTTACTTTGCGGATTATAGAAAAGTTTTCTTTTTTTTTTTGTGTAATGGGGATAAGTTTTCCTCAATAAGCGTATAATACAAGGATGTTATAATTATTTGCGTTTGCCTAAAGCATTTAATTTTAGTAATAGTGGGATTTTATTACGTGTAAACTTCATGTGATCACGTCGGGAATTTGTTGCGTTTAATAAGTTAATATTTTTAAATCGAGAAACGGAGGCTAATTAATTGTCGCCTTAAAAGTAACTGGGAAACATTGCTTAGTGACTTATTTTTATCCATAAGAAGTTTGGATCATAACAATCGAATAATAATATATAATTTAATTATTTAATAAAATGCTCGTAGGTAGGTATTAATTAATTTGTCCTTTTATTTTTTTTGCGTTTCCGAGTTTAGGGTTTACGACTACCCGTAAGTATTCTGGTTTACCTGCCCTAAAAAAACGGAGGTAGTTCTATTCACACGCAGAAGGGTGATCGAGAACTTCAAACTCCCAGTACTTGACAATAATGCTTTAGTGCTTAAGGAAAAAGCAAAGTATTTAGGATTGGTACTTAACTCCAAGCTAAACTGGGGCATAAACTTGCAAGAACGAGTTAAAAAAGCGTCGGTAGCATTATATGCCTGCAAAAAAGCAATTGGAAAAAAATGGGGACTAAAACCCCACATAGTACACTGGATCTATACGGCTATTATAGGACCTATATTAATATACGGGGTCCTGGTTTGGTGGACCGCTTTGGAAAAAGCAGTGCACACTAAGTCAATAACAAAGATACAAAGGGCAGCTTGTTTAGGAATAACCGGAGCCCTTAAGTCAACCCCGACAGCGGCGCTAGAGGTCATGTTATATATACCCCCCTTGGATATCCATGGGAAAAGTATAGCTGCAAAAAGTGCCCTGCGACTGAAAGAGTCGAAATTCTGGAAGGAAACCAACTACGGGCACAGCAGTATACTAAAGATCCACCCGGGGAATAATCTACGAGACCCGACTGATTACTCTGTCCCAATAACATGCTTCGATAGAAGGTTTTCTATACTCATTTAGAGTAGGGAAGAGTGGGAAGGCAATCAGAATATAACGAAAACAGATCACGCAATCTTCACAGACGGTTCAAAAATGGACGTTGGTGTGGGAGCCGGGGTCTTTTCCGAAAGTTTACAAATACAGAAATCGTATAGACTCCCCAACTATTGTAGTATTTTTCAAGCAGAAGTACTGGCAGTAGAGAAGGCGGTCAATATCCTGCAAGAACACCTTGGCTTGGGAGTAGCCTCGTCAATCACCATCTTCAGTGATAGTCAGGCGGCGATTAAGGCAATCTGTTCCAGCAGCGTTAAATCAAAGCTCGTAAAGCGATGCCGCAACAATCTATGCACACTTGGCAACCAACATCGGGTTATTCTGTGCTGGGTTCCTGGACACTCCAAAATAGATGGCAACGAGGCTGCCGATGCGCTCGCAAGAGAGGGCGCAGGCATGCCAGCTGATCTAGCAGACAATACAGTGAACAAACCACTGGGATTGGTCAAAGAGGAGATTGACTACACGGCCAAGCAGCTTGCACAGAGCAGATGGACAGGGTTGACAACCTGTAGTACATCCAGGCAACTGTGGCCCACATTCGATAAAAAGAGAACCGCAGAGCTATTGAGACACAGTCGAAAAGACGTGAGAAATATTACTGCGGTTGTTACCGGACATTGCCTCTTCGGTAGACATGCCGAACGTATGCAAATACCCACTAACGACTTCTGCAGAAGTTGCAGAGATAAGGAAGAGGAAGAAAGTATTCAACATTTTCTGTGTGAATGCCCTGGCCTTCACTACTCTGGGTGAATCATCTTTCGATAGCCTGGAGGAACGAAGCAACTTACAACTTGGACGGCTGAGCAGATTTCTGAACAGTAGTGGCTGGTTTGAATAAGTTGTTAAAATCCTTCCGCGGTTACGTCGCACAAACCATCAGAGATCTGATGAAGGTGGGTTCTACGGAACACGTGTGGTATCACAACGGACCTAATCAGGACTATGTGAGACTGTTTGGTCAGAACCAAGGGTCTGCCACTCTTACCTAACCTAACCTAACCTAACCTGCCCTAAGCCAGTGGCGCCCGAACTGACACCCTTATTGGCATAGCTAAGCAAAATTTTGTTACACTTTTTTATTATTACACTAAACTAGTAATAACTCGGCGTGTAGCAAATTTGGCGCCCGGTTTGACTGAGCAAACATGTGGGGCCCGACTCTTACTTTAGAGCTGTCAAAAATTTTGATATTTTTTTAAGTATATAAAAAATATACTATCATAGAATCAAAGGGTCCTGTCAATTGACATAAAATTCTTTTTGACAACCTTTGTCATTTCGAAGAAATTTAATTTTACGTGTTAAAAGTGATTTGAAAGCGAAAAATATTTAGTTGAAACATATTCTAAAAATATGTCTCATTATTATTTAAAAAGTACTTGAATTTCAAAAACCCATATTTTCGTCAAAATGCTATCAATCCGTCTTATTTTTAGGTAAATGGGTAGGCTATCTCTTGGACTACTAAGTATGTTACTTCACTTTAAGTCTTTTTTTATACAGGGTGATGGCTAAAATATCAAAGCTGTGTAAAATCTATTGATTTTAAAATTGATGTTTCTGATTAATACTGTTGTATAAACTTCAATGATATAGTTATATCTCCTTCTTTAAGCTGGTCCTCTCGCAAATCTTTTAATATGATTGACTGCATTAAAGTTAATGAAAAATATAAAATGTCAGTGTCGTAATGCTAAAGGAAAAAATCAAGAAATTATCATCAAAACTGATTGTGAAATATTTTAACATTACAAGAAATGCCGTAACATATCCTAGTCCAATGTAAGATAACCATGTTGGAAAATGTGTATTGGTATCGGCGGTCACAGCAGCTTGAAGAAGTCAAGCGACGATTACCGCGGTTAGGACTTAGATGGGTGACCCCTTGGGTAACTCCGGGTGTCATGACCCCCCCAAAAATAATTGGGGAGCATAAATAAACTAACTTTTTTCAAAAAGTTAAGAAAAAATGCCCCAATTTGGATATAAAAAGGATGTCTAGAAACGGCTTAAAAATCACTTTTTCGTGAAAGCGTTTCGAAATAGACATATTTCGATATTGATTAGAATTTCGAAACGACACTTTTAGGCACTAGTGCCTAAAACTAAAAAAGTAAAAATGAAACATTAAAATCAATGAAAATTATCTATTTATTATATATGTATGTTAAATGTACAATTATGTAAACTGTTGAAGTAAATTCTAGAGGTATCTAGCTTCTCTTCTGTAAGAGCAATGTAATTATTAGTAGTCGGAATGGATAAACTGCTAGTACTGACAATGCTAACTTCTGCTTCTGAGTGAACTTCTTTTATTTTTGTATTTGGCGTATCTTTCTGCCCTATGATTCTTTTTGCTATTTATTTTTCTGTTCAATGGAATTTTCTATATAACCCTCGGCAACTGAGCTTGATCGCCAACCTCCATGACGCTTTAAAAGTGTTATGTCCGCTCCAGAATCTGCAAACATTGTTGCAGAGCTGCGCCGGAAACAATGGCCAGTGTATTCATTGGTGTTGGGGAGTCCAAGGAATTCTGCTTTTTTTTTGGCATACCTACAATTGTATTAATTCCAACTGGCAGGGTACAGCATTTACCACTTCGATATGTCGCTGATGTGTCGTATTCAGTGGACGAAGTTTTGCGTACTTACGAAATAGATCTAAAAAATTGATGCCATCTATTGATCCCTCAGTAATCGTAAACATTCTTGGAACATGAGTTTTTGTGTTCGGAATTTTGACACTGATAAACGACTGACAATTTTTGATGGCATCTAATTTCAAATATGTGATTTCTTCCCTCCTATATGCTCCAAATACTCCAAGGACTAAAACAACTGTGGCTAACAGGAATTCTTTATCATCGGCTTGTTTTATAAAGCGTTCTATTTCCAGCTTCGTAAATATTTTTGATTTCTTTGGCTGATATCCGGTAGCTTTTCTTTTTAAAAATGCAATAAGGTTTGTATCTAAATTTGCAAATATCTACGTTTTTGTTTAGATAAATCATGGTGCGGAGCATCGAATATTTGCTCCACAAAGTTGATGGCCTTAAGGTGGTGGATAACTTGAGGAAATAGGCTAGTAATACCTTTTCTGTAAAGTTCTCAATATGTTTTTCTTTGGCCCAGGTTTTAAAGTTGTCGTAGGTTTTTTCATATAAATGTTTCGATTTTTTTTGATACTAACGTGGATAGCGCAGCTTCAGCAGCTTGTTCAATTTTCAAAGTCTCGTCAATATCACTCATTTGAAGTATGTTTTTCAAAAAACTTTGGGGGAAAAAAAGCAAAACGCGACGTTCGAATTTGACAACACACTTGACATTAAATAATGCATAAACAATGCCTTAGAAATAGAATGCCTGCCTACTTTTCAAAATGTTTAAAAATACTAATAAAAGCTAAAATTATCAAATTCTCCCCTTTCACAAAAAATCTTGTATATAATTCGTTACGAAACGATGTCTTTTAGCCACTAGACGTGTTGTCCAACTCGGCTTTGCGTCGTTGGACAATATTCACGTCGCGTACCTAAAAGACAGTCATTTCGCAACTTATTGTATAAATAGCTATCTAGAAATTAAAACATTTAGCATTACAATATTTACAAAGATTAATTTTATATTGCAAACACTATTCAAGGTTTAAGAGGTCACCCTCCAACTAATGGGTTGGACCAACACGAAGCTCCAGTCTCTTGCAGCTCGAAGAGTTTCCAGCAACACCAGCAAGCCACTACTGTTTATTATAATAACTGTGTGTTTAACAATAATACTTATAACTAATTTTCTGTTAGTTTTATCACTTTGTCAATTGTTTAGGTTTTGTTTCGTTTTGTCCGTTTTTCTAGTAGCTACATAAATCATTTTAAAAATCTTGCATTTCGTTGTATTTTTTCTTTTTTTTTTGGTATATAATCTCAACATATACCAAAAAAAAAAGAAAAAATACAACGAAATGCAAGATTTACCTCGAGTGGTATATGTTGAGATTATATACCAAAAAAAAAAAGAAAAAATACAACGAAATGCAAGATTTTTAAAATGATTTATGTAGCTACTAGAAAAACGGACAAAACGAAACAAAACCTAAACAACTGACAAAGTAATAAAACTAACAGAAAATTAGTTATAAGTATTATTGTTAAACACACAGTTATTATAATAAACAGTAGTGGCTTGCTGGTGTTGCTGGAAACTCTTCGAGCTGCAAGAGACTGGAGCTTCGTATTGGTCCAACCCATTAGTTGGAGGGTGACCTCTTAAACCTTGAATAGTGTTTTCGTGATGAGTTTTGTCCATCTGCAAGTATGGCTTTATGGATGCAGCACTACTATGTCCAGTTATTTTTATAAGAGTTTGTTCGCTCACACCTGCTTTGCTTAATGTAGAGACAGCTGTGGCTCGATTGGAATGGTTTGTGATTTTTTCTTTCTCAGTATCTAGTCCAATTTTTTGTGCTGCTTGTTTTGTCCAATTAGAAAGAGTATTTTTTCCAATGGGACAGTTTTTGTACCAATTTCCCATTTTCCAATTTGGATTTACTGTCAGGAATAGTCTTTGGGTAGTTATATTTTGCCCTCTTTTTGAAATTAGTTTTCTGTAAAGGCGAACTGGACATAAATCGGCATCTTTTGTGTTTGCCACTAACCATTTTGAATTTGAAAGCTTCTTGTCTCCGCCTTGGGATGTTTTTGAAAAGATTGGGTTATATTCCATTCTATTACTTTTTGTACCATCGCTATAATATTCTTCTCTGAAATACGTAATTAGGCATGTCTCGGCTTCTCCTCCTCTCCATGCTAATTCCACAGCCGCTATTTGATAGAACTTTTTCTGTAAATCCTCGGGGTTATTTTCTTCAAAAATTTTTACCATCTTTTTGTACTCGTCGTAGGTTAGTGCTCTTGCACTTTTCCGGTGATTTTTTGGATCAGCCTGAAGCAGTTTTCTTTTAGAATTCCTAGACATACGTGCTTTTTGGAATTCAGGATCTTTAAAAGGATCAAATTTAATGTTGTATTTATTGAAGTACCTTTCTTGACGCAGTTGGGCTGTTTGGTTCCACATTGTCTTGATAACCCCTTCCTTGTAGTCAGAACCATATTTTTTTTTCATATTATAACTCCAGTCTTCCAATATAGCGGCAAGCTATATATACTGCCGTGTTTCGCAGAATTTCTCGAATTGGGTCCATATATACTTTTTTGTTTTTGTTGTATTTTCTGGGATAGTCTTTTCAGCGTTTTTTCTTATATTTTCGACTGAAACATTACCGAATCGGCAAGATTCCATTTTTAAAAAAATGTGACATGAATCTGACAACATCAAAAACTTGATTTGTTGAAAGGGATTTTTGTTATTATAGAAACGGTCTATAGCAACCATCAAATATTTTAAACTTGTTATGATGTTGTTATGCATTGGCATTGTTGTGGCAAGTGGCCCGGGGTATATCCACTTATGCGGGGTATATTCAGTATAATATGCATCTGATTGGTCGCAAAACAGCCTATAATTGGTCAGAATCGGATTGAGGTATATAATCAATAATAATTTCAATACATTTTATCCCAAGTCGTGGCTATATTATACTATTATGGTACTATAAATTTTAGATGTTTTAGTTGTTTATTAGACATTTTAACTCATTCAAGAGCTGTTAAATAGACTTTTTCAGATGTTTTAGTTGTTTATTAGATGTTCTCTGACCCGTTCAGAGGGGTTTAGTTGTTTATTGGACGTTCTTTTACCCGTTCAGAGGGGTTTAGTTGTTTATTAGATGCTCTTTTATCCATTCAAGGACTGTTAAATGGACGTTTTAATTCTTTATTAGACGTTCTTTAAACATTAACTGTACATATAGATTACCGGTATGTTATGACGCAGTATAGTTATTTTATTTTTTGGCTGTTTAAATGTTCCCTCTACACTTCAACAAATATGTTATGATCCTTTATTACTCACACTTCCCCTACAAAAACTACTCATCAGTCACGTCACGAGCATGAATCTCGATGGCGGGCGTGACCGACTACCGCAGATAACCTTCAACTTAATAGTAAATAAATAAATAAATAAATAATGCCTTTATATTACGAAATGATGATTACAATAAAAGAATGAAAAAAAAAGTATTTATGGTTGTATTTACTGTAGCATGGCGCAGTCTAGCTGTAAATAGCTACTCAACTGAACCCTACGACAATAATTATTAGAAAAAAACTATATTAAAAGTTATAATTATACTAAAACTAAGAAATTACAGGTAGAAAGACACAATACCAGTAACAAGAAATCCATTATTAAAAATACCTTACTATATATCTTAAAAAGAAAACGTTGATCATTGATCGTCTATCAATAACTAAATGAAGTTAAACAAAAGCACCCATGGACATATTAAAACTTTGAAATTATTTATTTTGTTTATTTAAAAGAAACTTTTTATATCTTTTTTTAAATAATTCAACAGTTGAGACATCAGTTAATTCACCAGGTAAAGCATTATAGGAAACTACTGCATTGTAAGTAAAAGACCTTTGGAATAAAGCACTCTGATGATGTGGTAAAGTTAATTTACTCACAGAGCGAATGTTAATAGAGTGTATATTATATCGAGGAATTAGGCGTTCACGAAGAGAGGAGGGAGAGTCAGGTTCGTTTAAAATTTTGTAAATAAAACTATTAAGGTGCAGAAGTCTACGACCATCCATCCTTAGCCAATTTAATTCAGAAAAAGTATGAGAAATATGGTCGTATTTTCTAAGGCCATATATAAATCTTGCGCAAGTGTTCTGCACTTTTTGAATACGGGACTTCCCAATATTGTCTATACAATAACCGTAAACAAAATCGCAATAATTAAAGTTTGAAAGTACAAGTGACTCACACAGCGTCTTTTTTAGTTTAACGTTTAGAATATATCTGCTAGAATATAGAATTTTTAGAGCCAAATAGGACTTTTGAAACAATTTTTTTAAATGGTCACGAAACCTTAAGTCGGTGTCCAAGACTATTCCTAAATTTCTTGCAGAATCAACCACATTAAGCTTAATGCCATTTATTTTTAAGTTTATATTATTCCTAAGATGGGAAACTTTATTTTTATTACCAAATAACATAAGATATGATTTATTAGGGTTTAATTTTAAATTATGATCAGACGCCAGATTAGTTAGAGTTTGCAAGTCATCGTTTATAAGTTCTTCAGATTCCAAATATTCCTCAAAATCAAAACAGAAATAAATTTGTGTGTCATCAGCATAAGCTTGGACTTTACAGTATTTTAAGGATTTAAGGATATCAGAAGTATAAATTAGAAAAAGCAACGGCCCTAATATGGAGCCTTGTGGAACTCCAGATAATATGCTAACCTGGTTCGAATACTTACCATCAGAAAATATTTTTTGGGAACGACCTGTAAGATAATTCTCAATAATTGAACATGATTTCCTCTCAAATCCATAAAACTTTAACTTTGACAAGAGAAGTCCGTGATTAATCGTATCAAATGCTTTAGAAAAGTCTAACAAAATTAAGGCACTGTTTAACTTTTTATCAGACGCTCTAATTACATCATCAATAACATTAGTCAAAGCTACAGTGGTGCTATAACCCTTTCGAAAACCACACTGGCTGTCGGGAATAATTTTATTTCTAATACAATACTCGTACATTTGGTTGTATAATAGTTTTTCATAAATTTTGGAAAGGGCAGGTAAAATACTAATAATTCTAAGATCGTTAAAATTAAAAGGGCTTGATACTTTAGATAGTGGCTTTCCAATCGATATTTTCCACATATTGGGAAAGTAACTTAATTCTATACAACAGTTTATAATATGAGTAATATATTTATCAATGAATGGACTGCAGTATTTGAGCATTAAGGGGGATATCTCATCAACTCCCGTTGCGTTCGTTTGAATTCCATTTAGAATTTTATGTATATCTAATATCTCGGCTAAATGAAAAGAAAATGTCGTATTATGATTACTGTACAAATTATTATTATAAAAATCAATTTTGTTACTACAATCAGATACATTTTGAAGGAATGTTCCAAAGAAATTATTAATATCATTAGGATCAGATAAGGTTTTTGGAATACACACATTTTTTCTAGAAGTTAAATTAAAATTTTTTAAAGCTGCCCAAGTTTTACGACTATTTCTTTCTAAACACAGTGAATCTAAATATTCTTTTTTTGCCATTGTTACTGAAAAATTTCTTAATTGTTTATATCTAAGCCAGTCAGCATTGTCCCTAGTCCTTTTAAATTTTTGCAGTGCAGTGTCCCTTTGTTTCATAAACAATTTGATATTCGCTGTTAACCAAGGTGCCCTAGGTTTAGTAATACGTGATTCTTTAATGGGAGCGTGAATATTGAATAATAGTAGTATTAAATCATTAAATATTTTGATCTTATTATCTAAATTATTTTCATAAAGAATATTATTCCATGGTAAATTATGTAAATCTCGCAAAAAACTATCAACATTAAAATTTTTAAAACAGCGATAACGAATAATCCTAGGTTCTTCTGGTTTTTTATTTATTGTTAAGGAGCAATAGATCATTTTATGATCCGATATGTCATCGGTAGGTATTGTACCTGATTTACTAACCAATGCGATATCACTAGCAAAAATTACATCAAGCAAGGTACAAGCAGTTGCAGTGATCCTAGTAGGTTCATTAATTATTTGCTGACAATTATAGTTTTCAAACAAAGCAGTTAAAGGGTTACCAAGGTTCATTACATTGACGTTAAAATCACCTAAACAAAAAAGTTCATCAACTGTGGGGTATAAGTTTGAAAAAATATTATCTAAATCTGAGACGAAATTGTTAAAATTTGATTTAGGGGGCCTATAAAACGCAGAAAAAGCAAATCTTTTGTTTCCTATCCTAATTTTTAAAATAATAAATTCAAGCGCTTGATTTACAGAAAAATCAAAGTTTACTTCCTCAGCCCTCAAATTATCTCTCACATAAGATGCAACTCCCCCGCCTCTCCCAATTCTATCTTTTCTATAAAACTGATACCCTGGTATATGGAAACGTGCAGAGTCATCCTCAACAGAGAGCCATGTCTCGCATAAAAACATTATATCAAAATTATGATGCTCAACTAAATGTTTGAAATCATGAAACCCGGTAAAAATAGAACGTATGTTCAAATGTCCAATTTTTAAAGTATTATTCATTCCTGACAGACAATCAAAAATACAATTTAGTTATAGATAGTGTCTTAAAAATTAACTTATATTATTAAAAAGAAAAACGCACAATGGGAAATTTAATTCCAATGGAGCCGAAGAAAAAAAATATATATAGCACGAATCGCTCAGTTATATTGTGTCGAAATTTAAGGTTTATTTGCTACATCCCTGAGACCAGATAATAATCTACGATGAATACATTTAGGATGTGATAATTAAATATATACAAAATACATTGTAGATGTACCCAAAATATTAAAATACATTGTTAGGACATAAAATTAGTCAACTTGTATTAACCCATTCCAACAAAAGGGCAATACCCAGAATTTAAAGAGTATTTATATCTAATCTTAAACTAGTATGATGTGATTTGTGAAGGAAAAAATATAATAAACACTATAATACACCAATAACTAGGTAGTTTTTGTAACAATAAGAATTTTAAATAATATCAAAGTGCAAAATAAAGAATGGTCGAAAAATGAAATTAAAAAAAAAAGGCTCTTCTGCACTTAAATAAGAAAAGAAAAAGTACTTACAATTTAGACAATACACCTCTGTAGTAATGATAACCACAAAATGATTTTTTTTTAGAATTTCGAGAGATCATTTTCCTCTGTGATCCTATGAACAACACTATCGCATTTTATATAAACATTACCGTTTAATACCCAAGTATTTTTGCTGGAAAACTTACGCACTGCACTAGCAAATAGAGAAAGACGCATTTTAGTTAAATCTTCTTTGATTTGTATACCGCTGTTTTGAAGATTTTTTCGATTTTTAAGGACACTAAGCCGGGCCGCGTCACTAACAAACTGCACGAGAACTGCTGACGGTTTATCGTTGCCGTCTTTTGTAGCAATTCGGTGGCATTTCCTGATATCATGATTTTTAATGTTTACTTTTAATTTTTGGGTAAACAAATTTAGTGCATCCGAACGCAAATCTTCGCCATCTTTGATTGGCATTCCAAAGATGCGCACATTTAAACTCCGTGTATTTTGTTCTTGATCGTCTATCTTTTTTCTTTAGGTTTCTATTATCAGATTCTAGAGTTTGAATCCAAGCTAGATGGGATTTTATCTGATAGTAAAATTTAATAAGATACTCCACTGGTGTGGTGTGTAAGGTGTTGGACTCCCAATACGAATTTGGCGGAGACATAACCTCTTTTCTGTTAAATAAATAAAAGTTATTAATTAGTAGACCATAATGACATAGCCCCCCTCAACTAGAATATAAAAAATCCAAGTAGTAAATATCTAGTTAATGCATAAGTAGCTAGTACCCATGTAGTTAGTGCCTAAATAGCTAGTGCCCCATTAGCTAGTACCGACGAAAGACAGGTAACAGATGACCTATTAAAAAGCTAGCGTTGCGACGTCAAATTTTGGAATCTCAATGCGTCGGTGACCTTAAAAACCAGAATAAACCGTACATTTTCTTATGGGAACTTACATGTAAAAACCACCCTCTGGGTCGGTTCATAGACTATCTACTTTCGTGTCGAGAATTGAAAATCCTCTTATTTTGTTATTTTTATTATTATTATTTTTCTCCTAAAGAAATATGGATTAAAAAATGTTAAACAAATATTTTAAAGCAGTAGACAGGAAGGTGAAAATTCTGTCGACGATCGCCTGCCCGATTAATACTAGTTAGCTGCATCTTTTCTATCGGTGGGCGTTAACCTTTTAAAATAAGGTGGGTTTCAAGATTAAGAGCACAAAAAACAGGCGTCTCTAGACGTTCTCGCGCAACGCTAACTGAAAGAATTAAAAGCTCTTTAACAAATTTCTATGGTAATTAACGTTAAAAGCTTTAGGCAATAAAATTTTATTACAAAAAGCACTCTAGCAGCATCCGGCACAAGATGGCCGCTTGACCACTGCCCGAAGGTTCTGCGAGAACCCAATAGAATACATTACCGATGATTTTTGTACACTCCCACAATGACCAAGAGGGTGGGCCTTGACCACTACTCTATTTGCAAAAATCTATAAAAAAACGCTCCTATTGCTAAAAAGTCAGTTCCTGAAGTCCCCAGTTAGTTCTTGGTAGTTCTCAGCGAGAAGTCCTCTGACCACTCCGAACGGTCATTCAGACAAATCTCCAGGGCTAGCCACTATGCCCGAAATTAAGTACGCGAGTCGTGAAAAAGTATCTAAATTCTAATAAAAGTAAAGTTGCTAAATTCTGAAATACTTAACATTCAGAGATACAGTGTTCTCGTTATCGGAAACTAGTGCTCAGCGAATACCAGTGAAAATTGTTTTTACTCTAAGGCCCGAACAATGGAAAAGATGCGGACAATTTTAGTTGTACTATGTAAGTTTCCAACCTGTAGAACATTTAGACTCTGTAATCAAGTGTAAGATAAGGACAGGCGATATACGCGAAAAGTTTCTCCATATTATGAAAGTTAAATATGCTAAAAAAAATGTACGCAGTACATACTGATGAAGCTATGAAGAGTTGTATTCATAAAGGGGATTAGGCTATGTATTATTTATCTATATGTGTAGACGCGAGTTAACTTAACGGGGCACAAGACTTTTTAGATATGAAAGAACAATAGTGACTTTAATTTAACTTAGGCAACGCGCCAGTGAGTAAAGGACAGTACGCAGTACATGTATTAAACATTTAAGAGACACGAAAATTTGAACTTAGTATTAGAATGGAATTCAATGAACTTAACCGCTTGATTTATATAACTAGTGATTATGATTTAGTAACAATAAACGTATTTATAAATGATCCGTGGGTTATTATTTTCTTCGGCCATATAGCAGATTATTAAGAATAAAATTCTCAGGCAAGATATTAAAACCCTAAAAATCGAACCCTCACTTCTAATCTGTCGCAGCCACTTCGCTCCCTTTCAATTAAAAATCTAAGATAACATTCCAGACCTAGAACACCTGAAACCACGTCTGTGAATATGCTAAAATCTTTATTAACCAGTGGCGGCGCGACAATGGTGTCAGGTGTGGGGTTTTTATCCTGTTGATATCGGGATTACAAGAAAATATTTTCCTGAATTTTATGTATCAAGAGAGCTGTCTCAGGGTTTTGAAAAATTGTATTGGATGTTAGTGAACCCTAAAGAAAAAATAGGATATAATTAGAAAAAAAAAGGATATCATTATTCTGCTGGTCGAGAAAATATACTCACGTGTTTATTCTAAACCATTAACTTGCAAATTTGATAAAATAAATAATTAAAATGGCTGAAGAAAAAGCTAGTACTTCAACTAGCACTGGGACAATATTTGTCGGAATAGACGGGGTACCCAATTTCGACGGCACTACCAAAGTAGAAGATTTTATTGAATATGTAGATACGACAGGGTTAATCGCAAAATGGTCGGATGATCAAAAAGTAGCTGTAGCTCGTTTAAAACTTAGGGGACTAGCTAAGCAATTCCTAAACGCTGACAATAATATTAAAACAACACAAGATTGGACCAATTTTTCTACCATTTTACGGGAACAATTTAAAGAAAAAACCTTACCGGGGCAAGAATTAAAAAATTTCGTGGAATGTCGACAAAGACAGGGCGAATCATGTAGGCAATTTTTAACCAGAATGAAATTAATAGGAAATAAAATTAAGGTGACTTCTAGTGATAAAACAGCCGCTGCTGCTTTAGAAAAACAATTTGATAAGGACTTACTACGACATTTCGTATTAGGATTACTACCACACATAAGAGATAAAGTTTTGTCTGCCCAGGCAAAAAATATTTCAGACGCCTTAGATAGAGCGGAAATAGAAGAAATGATTGATAATCTCAACAAAGTAAAAGTCAAAAATGTTTATGAAATTTCGCAATGCACTTATTGCAAAAATAAGGGACATGAAATCGCCGACTGTAGAAAATTTAAAAATTCTAGTAGCGTAAAGAATTGCTATGAATGCAAACAGCCCGGCCACTTTAAAAGAAATTGTCCAAAATTAAGGCACCTGTATAACCGTTCACAAAAATGGAACACGAGTCGGCCCAACGAGTTTCGTTGGCAAGAGAGGTCCGAAAATTTTCAAAGGAATAATTCTCGGGATATAGATAGTCAAGCCAGGAATCACAATTCGTACCCCCGTTTCCCCATTAATTCAGCGAATAAGTGTCCGCAACAAAGTTATTCAAATACTAGAGATAACACGGACCAAAGGGTTAACCAAACAGGGTTAAACGAACAAGCAGTCCACTTCACACCCCGCGGTGGGACTGCAGAAACAAATCAATGATAAATTTAAATAATAAGGGGAGGATACGGATTTTTAATAAGAAAAATGACCCACCCCGTAATATAATTTTTGTAAAAATTAGAAATAAGCCGATAAGAGCCCTTATTGACTCAGGGGCTGCCGTATCCTTGATCTTACCTGAGATTACCCAGGGGTTCGAAATTAACACAGATAAGACGTATTGTTTAAGAGATATACAGGGCGAATACATCCCTCAACATGGGAGTGTTAATATTCCTATTAGGATAGGAGAGCACCTCACGTTGACCCAAAATTTTGTTGTGACAGATGTGGCAAGTTTTGACGCCGACATTTTATTAGGAATCGACTTTTTATCTACCCACAGTGCAAAAGTGGACTGGGGAGAAAATTTGATGTTCATTGGGGATGAAGTGATACCCTTACAGGAGGAAGACAGAAGAATAAATACAGTAACTACTCAGAAGATCATGCGCAAAAGTGCGATGGAAAATGACAGGGGCGAAAATGAATGCAAAAGAGAATTGGAAATTCAGGCCGAGATAAAAGATTTAAGAGATGTAATTAGCTCACTTATGGAGAAAGTGGAGAGTTCCTTAAGAGAAAATAAGAAAACCTTGGAGGAAAAGATTTATACCGAGAGTTCTTCGTTACTACCAATATCGTCGAACTCAGAAAGTCGGGTGGTTGGTAGCCACCTTGACTTTTGCTATCAACCAAATCAGTATAAGGAAATTCCGAGCAAGGAATGGAAGGCTGCAGCTTCCAATTGTATTCAGAAGGAACAAATGAAGGAAAATACGTTCTCGAGAAAAAGAGAAGTATACAGAGAAAAGCCTGAAAGAAGAGAAAACTCTAGTAATGAGAATTCGTTGGCAGAAATGCCAGAAAGTACGGCACCTAACGAAACGATAGAATGCGTTAGGGTGCAATTACAAGGCAGTGTACGTCTGCCGCCGAGAAGTCAAATAAATTGCAAAGGATCCCTTAGTAAAAATAGTGACTTACAGGCCCCGACTATTGTGATCGAACCAAATGAAGATAATCAGGCAGGTATATTAGTAGCCAGGATTTTATGTAAAAACGAGGGAAGGGTCCCTGTCAGAATTATAAATGTTAACCCCTACGAAGTATTTATTCCTAAAAATACAGTAATTGCTTATGCTTTTGAAGCAGAAACGGACTCGCCCCCATGCGAAATGGATGCTCAAACAGTAGCACAAATAAGTAAGGACGATTTTAATGAGATTTTAGAAAAGCTGAATTTAAGTAAGCCATCTACAGAAGCAGAGTGGCAGCTTAGAAAATTGATCGAAGAATACATTGACATTTTTAAGGCCCCAAGTCAAAAATTGACTTGCGCGTCCCAAGTAAAACATCGTATTATAACCGAAGATGTGCCGCCCATTCGTAAGAAGCCCTACAGAGTTCCTTACCACCGTCAAAATATTTTACGACAGGAAATCCAAAAACTTTTAGCCGACGAGGTGATCGAGAGGTCCCGCGGCCCATGGGGGGCCCCTGCGATATTAGTTGAAAAGAAATTACACCCCGGAGAAGAACCCCAATTCCGGCTCTGCATAGATTACAGAGCGCTTAATGAAATAACAGTAAGCGACGCGTACCCCCTGCCTAACCTAAAAGAAACCTTAGACAGCCTTACAGGGAATACCTTGTTTTCTACTATGGATATGGCTAGTGGATATTTTCAAATAGAATTAGACGAAAGGGACAGGGAGAAGAGCGCCTTTGTGACACCAGACGGTACATACCAATTCAACAGAATGGCAATGGGACTTAAATGCGCAGGCGCGACGTACCAACGATTTGTTAACAGTATTTTCTCAGGATTAATTGGCACAGAAGTATTAGCATTCTTAGATGACGTAATAGTATTTTCAAGAGACTCTGTACCTGAACACCTCTCCAGATTGAGAAAAGTTTTTGATATAATGCGCAGAAGCAACTTAAAGTTTAAACCAACTAAGTGTCATTTCCTACAAAAAGAAGCGAAATATTTAGGACACGTAATATCGGGCAACGGATGTGCCACTGACCCCGATAAGACTAAAATAGTCGAATCCTACCCTGTACCAAGAAAAGTAAAGGAAATTCGAGCATTTTTGGGCTTATGTGGATTCTATCGACGTTTCGTACCACGATTTTCTGAAATAGCACAACCTCTTACAGCTTTAACTAAGAAAAATACGCCATTTATTTGGACAGAGAAGCAAGAAGAAGCCTTTCAAACTTTAAAATCTGCATTGATAAGTCCACCTGTATTAAGGTACCCAAATTTCGCTAAGCCATTTATTCTCTCAACTGACGCTAGCAACAGAAGCATCTCGGCGATTTTAAGTCAAAAATACGATAATATGGAACACCCTATATATTATCACAGCCGTTCACTTTTAGATGCAGAAACTCGCTACTCTACAATAGAACGAGAAGCTTTAGCAGTAGTGGAGGGAGTAAAAAAGTTTAAGTACTATTTAACAGGAACGCATTTTTATATATTTAGCGATCATAAACCTTTAAAATATATTTTAAACCTAAAGGACAGTAGTTCACGATTAGCTAAATGGGCAATGTTCCTTATGGAATACAGTTTCACGATCGAGTACCGACCTGGACATAAAAATGCGAACGCCGATGCCTTAACTAGACTACGAGAAGTAACCACTGATGAACAAAATAATCCGGGAAATACCCAGAAAATTTCAAGAGTGCAAATCCACAACGAAGGTAGTCCGATGACTAGCGTAATATGGACGCGTGAAGATATAAAAAGGAAACAACGAGAAGACGAAAAGTTGCAGAATATTATTAGGGCATTACCTGACGATACAGGATTTTATTATTTAGATACGGACGATATCCTTTACGCTACACGTAAAGAACCTGAACGATACGACAAAATAGTAGCTCCTAAAGGTATGATTCCTGAAATACTGAATTTATATCATGACTCTCCAATGGCGTGCCATGGGGGCCAAAAGAAAACCTTAGACCTAATAAAAAGAGATTTTATTTGGGAAGGAATGACCAGCGCTGTAAAGCGTTATTGTCAACAATGTCATTCTTGCAGTATTAATAAAAATACATACCAGCCACCGGCCCAATTACAGAAATTACCGGTTCCCCATTTAGTTTTTGGGAGAATAAGTATCGATATCGTTGGCCCATTAAACAGGACGAGATCTGGAAATAAATATATTTTTACATGCATGGATTACTTGACAAGATTCGCGGAAGCTATACATTTACCTGATATAACCGCCAGGACCGTAGCCAAAGCTTTTGTTGAAAATATAATTACTAGATACGGCGTTCCCAGGCAGTTGTTAACAGACCGAGGCCAGCAGTTTATTTGAGGCCTATTCACGGAAATATGCAAAATTTTACAAATTGACAAAGTGCAAACTACCCCTTATCACGCAGCATGCAATGGTATGTTAGAACGTGCACATGGAAGTTTAAAAGGCATGATAAAGCATTACGTAACTAACGCTAATGACTCTTGGGACGATTTTCTACCATTTGCTCTTATGGCTTATCGCAATAATATTCACGATTCTACCAAGGAGAGCCCATTTTTCCTTATGTTCGGTAGGGACATGGAACTACCACAACATTTAAGTATTAAACCTAGGGAATGCAAGTACGACCTAGATGAAAATTACGCCACTGAAATGCTGCAACGCATGAAATAT
This sequence comes from Polydrusus cervinus, assembly GCA_935413205.1. Lineage (NCBI taxonomy): Eukaryota > Metazoa > Arthropoda > Insecta > Coleoptera > Curculionidae > Polydrusus > Polydrusus cervinus. Next base: position 64,913,543 of record OW284510.1, on the reverse strand, counting down.
GCATTGAATCAGGCAAAAGAAAAATTAGAAAACTCTGCTGAATTACAGTGCAAAAGTTACAACGTGAAGGCCAAAAATAAAACTTTTAAGGAGGGCGACCGAGTTTACCTTTATACTCCTGCAATACCTGGAAAATCTACGTTAGCTAGGAAATTCCAACCTAAGTACTCAGGACCGTACCGAATAATTGAAGTTAAGGGCCCAGTAACGTATAAAATTAAAGAAGTCAACGGGCGAAAGGAACAAATAGTGCACGCAAATCGCTTGAAAACATGCCACGGTCCGGAAACCCATCAGAGAGAGGAAATTTTGCAGGAAAATAGAGAAGAAGATACTTCTCAACCAAAGAACGAGATAGGAGAGGCGGAAACAACCCCTATGATGTATTATGTTCCAGACCCGGAACCAGCCGCCGAAGAAGCCCTGTCAGAAGACGAAATTGATTTACACGAGGAAGATTTTTATGACGCCGAATTAGAGAGGACTATGGATCAAATGGAAAATGATGTACCTCCTACGGACTCGGAATCAGAAAGCGAATTAGACGAAAATATTACTTACCCAGTCCTTGAACCACTTGATAATATTCAAGAAGACCCAGCACAAGTAACAACCCGTAGCGACCGCACTGTGCGCAGGCCCGATTTTTATGGAACTTACGAATTTTAAGGAAACTTTTATGTTCATATTTATACACTAATAGGCTAGTAAATTAGAAATAAGATGAATTTTAAGAATATATAAATAATTAAAGTAGCAAAAAAAAAATAAATCGTCGCGGGAACCGTTTTTCCTGATTACACGAGTTAAAACGATGCACGCGCGTTTTAAACACCGCGCCTTTAGGACGACTAACATTTTAAGTTATTAAAATTAAGGGAGACGACGGTCGTACCCGTGGACGCGACGGCGCCCCGCCAGGAGTCTCCAGACGAGAGGGTGAAAGGAACATTGAACCCAGAAAAGCGAAACAGTGCCGCGCTGACGATAGTGTAAAAACTCAATATTATTTAAATATTAAATAATAAAGCTTTATTTTATTTATGGATATATGTACCGAGGTTATTTAGTTTAATAAATATTTATAAAAAAAAAAGAAGGGGGAAAATAGCGAAACGCGCGCCTCAAATCGCAGAGCACTATAAACTAGAGACGGCCAGTCTCAACGTCAAAAAAAAAATGGTTAAGAGCTTATTCCCTGCTCTTGATCCCGTTCCTGCCGCCTGCAGTGAATACCCAGATGACCCCATCAACAGCAAGGCCAGTGAAGGACTTCCATCAACAAATCACCATAGACCACTACCTGCGGACAACGTAACATCCGAAGGGTCTCCAAACGAGGCTATGATAGTGAAGTTAAAACCTAAGGAGGGTGCGAAAAATCCTTAGACCGTGAGTGCGTGAGTGACCAATTAACGCGAATTTATGTACGTTATTTTCGTTCTAAGATAAGCATGTCACTAGAATACTAAGGATCATTTGTAATGAAAGGAAGCCAAGCAATTAGTTGGTCAATTTAAATTATAATATTAAGTTGAGATTTCAATAGAAATTTTCTTTTGTAAAAATTATTATACACTTGGCTATTTTCAATAGGTATGTAGTATTGTATTTTGTAAATTTGTTTACCCGAGTTCCATACTAGTCACACATTCCCTTTACTATATATACCTAGATTCGATGTGTATGCTATATACACGGGAACTATATTTGTAATAATAATCTGATTTCTCTTGTATTGAACTAAACTGCTTACTAGTATTTAAATCGGAGTAATAATATCTTGGTTCGAATCAAATATAAGGAAAATTTTACTTGCGACCAATAACAAAATTAGTTGTTACTATTTTGTTTTTTTCGAGGGGTAGGACGATTGTCGAGAATTGAAAATCCTCTTATTTTGTTATTTTTATTATTATTATTTTTCTCCTAAAGAAATATGGATTAAAAAATGTTAAACAAATATTTTAAAGCAGTAGACAGGAAGGTGAAAATTCTGTCGACGATCGCCTGCCCGATTAATACTAGTTAGCTGCATCTTTTCTATCGGTGGGCGTTAACCTTTTAAAATAAGGTGGGTTTCAAGATTAAGAGCACAAAAAACAGGCGTCTCTAGACGTTCTCGCGCAACGCTAACTGAAAGAATTAAAAGCTTTTCTTTAACAAATTTTTATGGTAATTAACGTTAAAAGCTTTAGGCAATAAAATTTTATTACAAAAAGCACTCTAGCAGCATCCGGCACAAGATGGCCGCTTGACCACTGCCCGAAGGTTCTGCGAGAACCCAATAGAATACATTACCGATGATTTTTGTACACTCCCACAATGACCAAGAGGGTGGGCCTTGACCACTACTCTATTTGCAAAAATCTATAAAAAAACGCTCCTATTGCTAAAAAGTCAGTTCCTGAAGTCCCCAGTTAGTTCTTGGTAGTTCTCAGCGAGAAGTCCTCTGACCACTCCGAACGGTCATTCAGACAAATCTCCAGGGCTAGCCACTATGCCCGAAATTAAGTACGCGAGTCGTGAAAAAGTATCTAAATTCTAATAAAAGTAAAGTTGCTAAATTCTGAAATACTTAACATTCAGAGATACAGTGTTCTCGTTATCGGAAACTAGTGCTCAGCGAATACCAGTGAAAATTGTTTTTACTCTAAGGCCCGAACAATGGAAAAGATGCGGACAATTTTAGTTGTACTATGTAAGTTTCCAACCTGTAGAACATTTAGACTCTGTAATCAAGTGTAAGATAAGGACAGGCGATATACGCGAAAAGTTTCTCCATATTATGAAAGTTAAATATGCTAAAAAAAATGTACGCAGTACATACTGATGAAGCTATGAAGAGTTGTATTCATAAAGGGGATTAGGCTATGTATTATTTGTCTATATGTGTAGACGCGAGTTAACTTAACGGGGCACAAGACTTTTTAGATATGAAAGAACAATAGTGACTTTAATTTAACTTAGGCAACGCGCCAGTGAGTAAAGGACAGTACGCAGTACATGTATTAAACATTTAAGAGACACGAAAATTTGAACTTAGTATTAGAATGGAATTCAATGAACTTAACCGCTTGATTTATATAACTAGTGATTATGATTTAGTAACAATAAACGTATTTATAAATGATCCGTGGGTTATTATTTTCTTCGGCCATATAGCAGATTATTAAGAATAAAATTCTCAGGCAAGATATTAAAACCCTAAAAATCGAACCCTCACTTCTAATCTGTCGCAGCCACTTCGCTCCCTTTCAATTAAAAATCTAAGATAACATTCCAGACCTAGAACACCTGAAACCACGTCTGTGAATATGCTAAAATCTTTATTAACCAGTGGCGGCGCGACATTCGCATGTATCCAAAAAACCGTTGATTGTCTTCTTTTAAATCTTTATAAAGGTGATGGAATTCACCATGCTTTTAAATGTCGATCGCAATAATCGACAGTTTAGTAGTGGTGTACTCCTCGAGTTCCCAAAACTTTAATAAACTTTTATTAATGACCGAGTCTTCATATGAAATGGATAGATGAGATTAAACTTTACCAATAAATACTAAAAATCAAGTTCTCCAACAACTATCCATTCTAATTTTGTGTTTTGTTATGTCATTGATTGAAGTTTCATCTTACCCATTAATAAAATATGGTAAAATAAACCAACTCTGCATAAAATGTCGATATATATCCGATTTGATATTGTACATCGGAATCCGCTAATTTTATATCACTTGGGGCGTTCATCAAAATCGCATATCGGTAATTTACGGTAAATTTAAACAAAAATCATCTTTTGAAAAATGTCCAAATCATGATAAAATCTGAAATTTAGCTTTGTATTGCGCTAACAGGCTATTGTTTCCCACGCCTGAGATCTGACAATTAATAGTTTCTTTGTCCGAGTTAAGCTTTTTACAAAAACTTTCAGTCACAAGATTATTAACAGCATCCTCGCGCGATAAATAGTAGATATGTCTTAAATTATTACATACAAAAAATCGGTTGTATTGAAGTTCTATTTTTGTTTATTATTAACAGCTAAATCTTTTTTTATAAGGCATTTTTTATAGTTTGGCGACACATTTTCCCGCTTAAATGAATTTTCAATAAAAATTATTTTTTCTACGATCGTTCAAAAAATAATTATTTTACTTTCAAGTTACTTTTAACACGTAAAATTAAAGTTCTTCGAAATAAGGCAAAATATTTTTTCTAAAAACTACTAATCTATCTATCTATGATAACTAAGCCTGAAAAAATATTGTAAAAACACAGAGTTCTTATTAGTCGCATTTCATTATCTAACTGTGTTAGACGAAATTTAACTTTATTGTATAAGGAATTTTCAGGTGGTTTGAAAATTTATTTTTCATGCTTAACTGAAAAAATATGCTTAATAAATCTGCATTTTTTCTAAATTTATTAAAGATTTGTTCAAGTTGCAGTGTTATCATTTTTTGAAATCTATAGGAAACTTGAGAATTTCTTGTACGTCTTACTGCATTTTTCTTTTTTCACTGCATCTATTTTTTCTAGCAACTCACACTCATACCACAGAGGAATGATAGGTCGTCGCTGTCGCTATACGAGAGAGGACACTTCGGGTTCTGACCAATCAGGAATTTTTTCAAGATGGGGAGGGGACACCGGGTGCCATCAACGACTATAAATAAGAAGGATAGCTTACTTCCATAAGAGCAATGTTAGATTTTGCCTGAACGCATGTGACGTAGGCATGGGTACAAAATTCGTTTAGATCGATAAAATTCAGTGTGTTTACGTTCTGATTTCTTATGTTTCTTTTAAGTTTTTTGTGACTTTTTGTTAATTTTTAATTGATTTTAAGTGATGATAAACATTTAAGAACATCGTGCACTAAAAATTTGGTGCCTTAAGCTTGATTCTGTGTGTTTTTTGTCTTTACACGGACTTGGTGTATAATAAAGTATTTTTGGACATTTTGTATTCTAATCAGTATTTTAACAGTTTTGGTAAGTTTTTTCAATGAAATACAGAAAACAAATATCTAAAATACTATTTGGTTGTTATAGATTTAAATGCCTGGGCAGATTTGTGCTGTTGCTTCATGTAAAAAAAGCAATAGGCTAACCCTCAAAAAAGAGAATGTACACCTAATATTCCATTCGTTTCCAAAAGCTTGTGATTTAGTCTCATCTACCATGAGGAAAGAATTGATAAATAGGTATAAAAGAAAGGATAAATTTAATCCAAGTACGTCCAGAATATGCTCCCTACATTTTACCTCGAATGATTATGAAAGAGACTTACAAAATGAGCTTCTAGGTAATAATATGTTCATGTAATGTAATTAAAAAACAAGTTCAAAATAAATATTATTTTTTAGGTTTACCTTTGCGACGAGTTCTTAAAAAAACTGCAGTTCCCACTCTAGGCTGTAAGATATTATTAAGAAAAGAAAATCACTTAGAAAGACCCGAGAAAAAATCAATAATTCAAGATACACCGCATGCTAAGAGAGCTGGGAAAAAGATGAACAAAGATCTGATCCAATCCTTACTTACAAAAAGTGATAGTGTCCCAAGTACATCCATAGCTGGATCTTCATCTGATACTGAAATATTAGACAACAAAAGTACTTTACCCATACCCGAGCCCATACCCACCCCAGATGCTTATAAGGAAAAGTATGAAGATTTATTGGTGAAGTATAATAAACTGAAGTCCAATACTGATAAAAAGTTGAAAGGGTTAAATGACATGCTTAATTTAAGTACTATAAAGTAAAATGCTATAATCAATCCATTAGTAAAAGTCCGTTATGGCTGAGAAACTTTTGAATATGGTGCTTACTAATAACCAGATTTCTTTACTTTCAAGGAGGAAAAAAATTGTTCATTGGACAAATCAAGAAATTTCAGTAGCATTTACTTTACAGAAAAAAATGTTAGTTGTATCTTCGTAACAGTCTAAATTATCCATTGCCAGCACTCTCCAGCCTAAGACGTTGGGCATCTCGTTTAGATATAAGTCAAGGGATATTAGCCTATATGTGCCGAAATAAGATTTAAAATAAAGGAGTACCTCCCAACTTTGTGCAGATTTGGGATATTTTTATTCCAGTTACCTGTTCGATGTTCCGATACTGATATCTTACATGGGAATCGCCCATATGTATTTTATTTTACCTAGTTTATATTTGTGATTTGTGTATTTTCAATATTTTTGTCATCAAGGAGCCCTTTTATTGTACTTTTTTCAGATTCGCCTTAATATTAAATATGTATATTTGGTCATATTTTTACAAACAAATAGATTTTTTAAATAAATATATTTTATTTTACTTTAATTTCCCATTAGGAAATAGATATGATTAAACATATTACATTACACTTATAATTATACAGTCGTTTTGAGGAAAACGTAAATTCTATTAATTCAGTACCAATTCTATATAAATATTACAGACTTTAGAAGTATTTTATTTTCTTCCTGGTTAAAAGCTTATTTCAAAAATCTAATATACTTTTTAGTTCATACTTAAACAGATTAATTACACTGCGTAATTTAAAAAAATGTTATGCGTTACCATACATTTTAAACGAGGCCAGTCTGAAAGTGTACCCACGGTGACGTCACCGCCGTTTGACCTTCGGCTAACAAATCGAGCGAACTAAGCTATCCTTCTTATTTATGGTTCTTGGGGTGCCATAGCAACCTGACCGAAATCCGGCATTTTCATTGGCCCCCTCTTTTATGAATGAAATAGTATTTTTACTACGACGTTTGTCAGCTTCTAAGTTTTCTAACCTTACTATTATAGTGTTGCTGGGATTTTATATGATATTGCAAATCCATTGATTTATTTATTATTATTTTGTGATATTTTATTATATTATATATCTTTGAACAAGACTAAATTTGTTTTACTGTTACAGTATGTACATGTACCACAGAGTTTCTTTCACTGTAACAATAGGGACATTAAAAAAAATTGGTATAGATTAAATTTTATCAATAAGGCTAGGAGCTTTCAACACTATATATCTATCTCAGAGATAGTCATAATAGTATTAACAACTTTGTGTATTAGGTATCCCAATTTTATTTAGTTTATTTTAAACATTTTAGGTAGGCAAGCTCGGCTTCTATTTATAGAGTACATTAAACGTTGGATTATTATTGTCATATGCTTATAGATATTAGTTGCAGCGGGAATTATTCTTGTTAATTTCCTAATCAGATAATTATATTCAATGGGGTGGTAGGTTGACTATCAGTCTTCAAGCAAATAATGTGGCCAAAAATTTGCCGGATCTTGTATTTTTAATGTGATTTTATGCATTACCATTACAGTCACATATTTTGACTTATTGTGAAGTATTTTTTAAGCAGTTTTAGATCAAACTTTATATTTAATAATTAAATGTTTCTACACAGAAAATTTAACTAGTTGATATTAAATAGATAAAAGAGGAAATAAAACAATTAACTTTCTAAAGAAATTACCTGCTGCATCATGTTTGTAAGTGCATGCGGGTACCTACATGTATGTATTTAAAGGCTATTAAATTACTAGAGTTATAAAGAATGCCAGAGGGTAAAAAAAAAGACCAGGAATAGATTTAAAATATATATTGAGTTACCAAATGATCACAGTTTTGTTAAAACATTCAGTTATATGACTATTAAAGTATCAGAAAATCCACTTATTATGTATGCATCTATTCATTACCAAAACATCTATTGTTGATGCTCCTGTAGTCTAAATACAATGATCTAAATGCAGCTATTGATCTTTAATTCCAGCACAATCTGTAATATGTAAGCTCTAAACTCAATAGGCTACATATATGAAATATCTATAGGCAATTTATTACAAAATAAAAAAAAATTACAAAGTTAGGACCTATAAGGAATGTTAATGACATTCAACGCCGGTTTATACAAAAATGGAGTAAGCGCCACTCAGGGCCTGACTTTTGAGAGGGACTTATACCTCAAAAGAAAATATCTCCTATTAATAACATAATAATACACAAACCTAAATCACTGTTCATGAAGAGGAGGGCCTGAAAAAATCTGCTGTAGGCCCTATGGTGTATACAAATTAACAATTGCATAAATTATTTACACTATTTACAATAATTTGAACATTTTACTGAGTTTACCATTTATAGACTGTATAGAATTTTTAAAAATACATTACAAATGGAAGATGCTGGCCCACCCGGCATCGCCCGGTGAGATACCATTGCATCAGTTTACGCGGCGTGAAGTTGCTCTTTGAGTTAACGTTTTGTCGCTGTGCTGATGTTTCCGGTTTCCAGGGTGGGGCCGTATAAAAGAAGCATGATGGAAGCTCCAAGATCAAAATATTCCGGAGGTAAACTCGCCCCCCGATCGGATCTCCGGGTGGGGGCTGATCCTGTGGCTTCATCAAGCGAAATTAATGAATTATCCACCATTTCCGACAATTTACTGGGTTCCTCCAACAACACTCAACGAGGAAATGGTGTGGCGCCTGCAGTTGCTAACAGACCCAAAAGTAACAACTTCAAAATTGATTTCTGCAATATTAGAGGGCTTAACACTAACATCAATTCAGTCCACCAGCACTTACAATCTTCCAAGCCTCATGTGCTTGTACTGACTTAGACAAAAGTCAGAGCGTCAACGAACACCGTCAGCTATTTATATCCTGGATATGATTTTCACTTCCGTTTTAGACGCAACTTTGGGGTCTGTCTGTTCATTCGAGATGATCTTTGCTGTCAACGGGAGGAAATACTGGAACCGAAAGACTTTGATGTAATGTGGTTTAAAATATCTTCACAAAAAATCACTAAGTTTATATGCTGCCTTTACCGTCCTCCAAGCCACAAGCATTACAGGGCCCTCTTCTCATCACTAGCCAACACAATCGACTTCTTGCAAACCAATCATCCAAATGCCGAAGTTGCTATCTTTGGCGACTTTAACGTCCACAATGTCAACTGGCTTAAATACTCAAACACCAACGATGAGCAAGGCCGCGAGGCCGAATCTTTTGCGATCAGTTCTGGTCTAACTCAACTCGTAGAAGAACCAACGCGGGTTCCAGACCGATCTGGGGATTTTGCTAGTCTTTTAGGTCTCTTTTTAACTTCAAATCCAGACCTATATACGGTCACCGTACAACCACCATTGGGCTCTTCCGATCACAAACTTATTTCAACCCTAAGCGAGCTGCCAATTAGTTCTGAACAACCTCCTAAACCACGTAAGATTTGGCACTATACATCAGCTAAGTGGAAAGACCTAAAGGACCATTTTCGCAACTTTCCCTGGCTAAGCGTATGCTTTTCTTCGGATGATCCATCTGTCTGTGCAAAGGAGGTCTCCGACGTCATTCTAACTAGCATGGAGGCCTTTATTCCTTTCTACAAAAAGCGCCCTTCTAACGGCAAGCCCTGGTTTAGCAAGAATTGCGAGCGTGCTGTCAGATCTAAAAACCTGGCTTACCGACAGTGGCGTAAAAACCCTACTCCTGAAAATCGCGCCATCTTTGTTACCACCCGAAACCAATGTAAGCAAATTATAGACCAAAGCAAAGAAGCTCATAACGAGAGAATCAAAAACAAACTTCTTGCCAGTCCTAACGGATCAAGGTCCTTTTGGTCAGTCGCTAAGGCCGTCAGCCAAAACTTTACAAAGTCAACTATTCCACCTCTAACACGTTCCGACGGCACAATAGCAACCACAGCCGGGGATAAAGCAAACCTACTTGCTGAACTGTTTTCCTCGCATTCCACTGTAGACTTTCAGGGAAAACCACCACCCAACATTCCCTCAATTTAATCGCAAATGTCTGAAATCGTGTTCCGTCAGCGTCTTGTTAAACAGATCCTTAAAGGACTCGACGTCAATAAAGCTTCTGGTCCAGACGAAATTCCTATCATTGTTCTCAAGACATGCGCCGATGAACTTACACCAGTATTTTGTAGAATTTTCAACTTATCCTACAAAAAAGGAATATTTCCATCCTGCTGGAAGTCGGCGCGTGTCCAGCCCATTCCAAAGAAAGGTAAAAAGACCCTGCCAAGCAACTACCGACCCGTCGCATTGCTTTCAGTAATTTCAAAAGTAATGGAGAAAGCTATTAACCAACAACTCCTAAAGTATCTGGAAGGGCTTAACATTATCAGCGACCATCAATACGGTTTTCGTAAGTCCAGATCAACAGGTGACCTTCTGTCATATGTCACCCATCTTTGGAGCAACACCATCGAACATCATGGAGAATCCCGGGCTGTTGCACTGGACATCTCTAGGGCTTTTGATCGTGTTTGGCACGATGGGCTTCTAAGTAAATTGCGATCCTACGGTATGCCTAATGGATTCTGTTTATGGTTAACCAGCTTCCTTAAGAACCGTTCTCTGCAAGTGGCGATTGACGGGTTTCTCTCAGACACCTTCACCATAAATGCCGGTGTTCCTCAAGGGTCCTTATTGTCGCCTACCCTCTTTTTACTGTATATTAACGACCTTCTAGTGAAAACCCAAAATCCAATTTATAGCTTTGCTGATGACAACACACTTGTCTCATCTTTTACCTTGACTCCCCAAACATCCGCTGCCGACGCACATCTTCGCAGGCAGCATGAAGTATTGCGCCTCAACAAAGACCTGGAAGAAATTTTGGCTTGGGGTGACAGTAACCAAGTCGAATTTAATGCTAAGAAAACCCAGGCAGCAGTCTTCTCCAAAAAGGTTAACATTGCAGAACCGGATATAGTCATGGTAGGACACGCAATTCCCCTGGCACCGTCTATTAATTTGCTGGGGGTCAATCTGGGAGGTAATATGTCTTGGCATGATCACGTTGCCGCAATTGCCAAGGCAGCTGCACAGAAACTTGGTGTACTTTTCCGCACCAAAAGGTTGTACACACCTCATCAACTTTTGACACTCTACAAAGCCCAGATTCGACCATCATTAGAATATTGCTCTCATGTCTGGAGCTCTGCACCCAAGCACACCCTTCGGCTACTGGATTCCATTCGAAGGAGAGCCATTCGTCTGATCGGCGACCCCGAGCTGACCAAGACCCTCGATAGCCTGGAGCATCGAAGACAGGTTGGTGATTTGGCTCTCTTTTACAGATATTTCCATGGCAGGTGTTCGACTGACATTGCCCACTTGATTCCAACTAGAGCAATTCAAAACAGAAATACACGGCAAACCACTGCCGCTCATCCATATGTTGTTCAGCTTAGTACTCCTCGAACTTCATTGTTTAAGAATTCTTTCATCTGGAGAACGTCATCTTTGTGGAATGATCTTCCTGAGGTCGTGTTTCCCAATGAATACAATCTTCAACGTTTCAAGACCAACGTTAATCGCTTTTTTCGCACTCGCACCGCTCCCAGAGCGCCTTAAAGGATTTTTCCTACAGTGCAGGTGTTTTATCATAAAAAAAAAAAGTAAAGAACATGGACTTTTGAAACAAACACCATAAAAAAACTGTATTAACCTTACTAAACAGTAATATTGGAAAATATGTACAAAAGTTAATTTTCCTTAAAAAACCGCGATCCAAGATTGGATATATTTCACTCGTCTTTCTTCTTACACTGAAGGTTTCTAGATCTTGATTAGCTAAATAAAATATTGTATAAAATAAATATCCAATACCTATTAATGAAAATAGAATAAGTATATACATATATGTCTAAAAATAACAATTAATTTTGTGTATGACACAAAACCTTTGATACAGTGTTAATAAGTATGTGCAAGAAAAAAAAAGATTTTTCAAGAAAACGACATAAAGCTACTATTCGCAGTTTCAACAAACTTTCCTTGTTTTTTTTTTGAAAAAACAATGGTCTCTTTAACAATTGGACTACTTCTTTGAATTAAAAAAAAAAGAATACTTCTAAGTAATTATAATCGTGGTACAGTGTACACACTGGCTGGTTGAAATAAACATACTTACTTTATCTGTATTTTAACAATCATGATTTTCCTGATGGCACATTCGGTTTCTATGGAGGGCTTCTAAATTCTGGGGCATTGGGGTTCTGCCAAGTTATTTTCAATTTCTTCATAACTTGTAACCTGTGGCTGTGTATTTGCAAACTTAAAAAAACTTACATTACCTCTTGGGGAATTAGGAAAGTTGTGACAATAATACAAATATTTTTCCTTTGCGTCTTCTCATTTTGAAATAGTTCGATAGTTGAAAAATTATATGCCAGGTTTAATAATATTTAACGCTTTAATCAAAGCCTAAAGTTAAGAAGGACATAAATAATAAATTTTGACGTGAAGAAAAGTTTTGTCAAAATTTTGAGGTTAGAAAAACTATTTATGAATGAAATGATTTTATCCCGTCGAAAAACTAAACTAGTATCTTATTAGGAAAGGAGTGCTCCTTTCCTAATAAGATCGATCATCGTTTGTTATTGTTGGATCATAATATGAAAGAGCAAGGCAATCTGCGTGATCCTAGACAAAAAAGTAATCAAATCCTTATTGGCGCGAAAATGAACAGCCAATAAAACTCTTCAAAAATCTCAAGGTCACCAGAGAATTCGGCGAAAATACGGGAGTGTCCTCCCAGTGCTCATACCCTAAAGGGGACATAGTCGCTATGTTACCACCAATTTGATAACTTTTCCAGTCTCGCCTGGTTCTAGGATTAAGCTTGCTAGTAATCAAGTATATCAACAACGTGTCCCACTGGTCACTAGGTTGTCCAAATTGTCTTAGGGCCGTTTGCACGGGTTCCACTTAAGACTTTTAGGTGGGGCTTAACTTAAAGTGTCACTTAACTAAAACTTTTCCGTTGCACAGTCGCTAAACCGGCACATAAGCCAGCCCTAAGTAGATATAAATTAAGCCGAAGATTTTTACATTAAAACCGGTTTTTTGGTTTAACATGGCAAATAAGAAGTTGGTTTCTTTGGATAGAGAATAAAAAACTAAGATAGAGAGGTGAAAACCATTTTGCTCTAAGATGAACCGTTCCAATGTTACAGCATGTCAAAGTCAAAAATGCCATATTTTAAACGTTAAAATCTCAAAAGCTATTGAATTTAGACATATGACATTTACAACATAACGTAGAATTTTGCGAGGAATCAGAAAATAATACAATATATAGGGTGTTCCATTAAAAAATTGTCAAAGACGTGACGACAGTTCTATGAGACACCCTTTATAATATTTTTTTATGTCAAAAAATGCACAATTAAAAATAAAAATGTATGGGTCCGAGCGTTTTTCCTAGATCTATTTCCTTTAATTGATATTAATTTTATGCGGAACTTTTGGAAAACCCAGTATATATCCCTCTATAACAAATATTTTTGGGATATTTATGCAATAAATAAAAAAAAATATATTTTAAATGTGTTGCTTCAAAAGAACTTATAACACATAGTCTTTTAAAATTAATTTTATTTCATAATTCATATTCTGCTAAAAATCAGATAAACCTATCGATGGCAGGAATACTCGTCCCTCTTTGGACGCACCTCTAAAACTTTAGGTTGCAATGTAATTTATCCTCCAGTATATTACTAATCATTTTTGTATTTGTAGGAGGTCGTAAGAATCAAGTTAACATTCAAAAAACCCCATTATCAACTAATCAACATGAAGATGATATGGCAGGCTTTACCCAAGGTCCTTAGATAGATAGGTTGTCTGGTAACTTTGGACCAATCAGATGTTCGCATTTAATGCGCGGTAATGCGTCATTTAGAGGAACTTTTTAAAATCTCTTGATATACGAATGCAAGCTAAGGAGTTTGGAAATGTAATTTAAAACGTGTTTTCTTAAATATCATTTGTCGACAAATTGTGTGTAGGTGTGCCATAAATCTCTCAGCCAATATTGAGATATTGTGACTCTTTTACATAGCTTAAATTTAAAAAATATAACTTCTGGCACATGATCACGAATCACGTAGTTACCGCAACTTTAAAGAGGCAAGTGTAAATCATACATATATAGAAATGAAGAAATATAGTCCCGATGGACGAACCCTATTTAAGAGGGGAAATAAACTGAATCTAGCCCTTAAAACGCTTTTTACAAATCATTACTATTATCGTAACAAAATATTTTTCTGTTTGATTTTCTTTTATTGAAGAATTTATGATTTCGGTAATATATAAAAAAATCTTTTAATAAATACCTTATTATATTAATATTGTGATTAAATAGGTCTATCAGAAAATAGCCCCAGAAACATTATAGGTCCAAGTGCTAAAATTATTAAAAGAATTGGACTTGATAGTGTCAAAAAATGTATATTTAAAAAAACACGTTTTATCATATATAGGAATTGTGGAAATTGCGAGAAATAAAACTACACTTATACCATAAATTTAAAAATACTTTTAGTGATGTACTCCATGTAAAGGGTGTAAAGGGGATGTAGTAATGATACACTAGAGTGATCTTTAAGAACTGAATTTATTCTCTTTTAAATTGTTTGTGAAGGCATGGATTTGCAAGTCTATAAAAATATTGTTTATTTTATTTTAATACCTGTTTGTTGGGTATTTCTAGTTTAGGTTAACTTAGAGATAACTATACTAAGTTAACCAACCACACCCCACCACACTTTCATTTTAAATCACTATCAAAATGTATTGGTGGTATAAAAATATTTCTGAAAATATGGTTTAATCGATTGTTTGATATTTGACAAATATATTTTTTTAAATGCATTGGTTGGAAATTCATTATCCTAGCTTGAACTTCGTCATCGTAATCGGTTAAAAGAAAATGCTTACTGCATAATCGTTTGTGTTGAGGCGTCCAATTGTCTTTTCGGCAAAACATTTTCTAATCCAATCTTTCAAAATATTGTGGTTTTTTTGAAATGTAAAAAAAATTATCTTTTTCATCTGGATCTGGCCTCTTGGAGTTACTTTTGCACGTAGCTATGCTACAAACATTGCCACCACCCATTATCTAAATAAATAATCACAGAATTCGTTTGAAACTAACGATTTAGCGTGAGAATCTAGTTTAATAAACTAACCTTAAAATACACAAAATTAAAACTTTGACCACTAAGGCCACCCAAACGAAATAGAAAAAGAAGAAGAAGAAAACTTTGATGAAAATTCAGTATTTTTAATAGTTTTTCCACTAAATGTTATTATCAGTTCAAAAACAAATATATTCACACTTTAGAATTTAACGTTAAACACACAAATAACACTGAAAACCGCTTTTTTGCGTTGTATCTAGCTTAAAACACATACAAATCAGATGTAAACAAATGTATTAGTTCCTCGTGATGACGCGGACACCCCGCTCATCGTCGCTTTTGCCACCATGTTACCAGACAACCTATCTATCTAAGGACCTTGGGCTTTACCGATGAAATGAAGGAGATATCCTATCGAAAGAAATCTAAAGCTGAAACAGGCAAAAGGCCAATAACTACAGTTCCTATAGCGACAATAAGTAAGGCTAGCCATAAGAGAGGTTTAGTAAAACCGAGTTCTAAAAGACTGCAGAAAATATCACCACAAACACATGGAGAAGTATTAAGTTTGTCTGATGTTTCACTCTCCGATTAAAAATTCCAATGTTTTTTTTTGTTTGTCATAAATTGTAATAGTAACCACACTTGTATTTTAATTAGATTATTCAGTTTCAATAAATAATTTCTTTAACTATTTTTTTTATTGGCATTGGTTACAACTTGAGTGGTGTTTGTTACCGTTATATTAATTTACCTGTTGGGGGACAGGATTGTTACCGGTGATCAAGGTCTCTAAATTTAGGAAGGTTGCCTGGTAACTCTGAGAGGGGAGAGACGCGAGAGGAGCGCGCTACGTCACATGATTGCCCGAGAATCAGATGTTAATGGCAGCTCTTATCTGATCGATTGGCGTCGTTTTTAATTTCTTTGTTTTCGTTGTCTATATTTAACTAAATCCAACAATTAAATTAGAATATTTTGTGAATTAAATCAGTGAATAATCCATAAAGGTAAATATGTGTTTAAAATTATTGAAATAAAATAGCTAGGTATATTGTATAAAGGTGACAACATGAAATCAATGGATAACCTTAACTTAATATTTTTTAGATGCCTAGAGGGATTGTTTGTAGTGTGCCAATTTGCAAAAATAATTCCAAGAAAGCATTGGAAAGTGGAGAGAAACTTTCCTTTTTTTTCTTTTCCAAAAGATCCCAAGATCCAGAAAGAATGGGTAAGGAAATGTTATCGTAAAGATGTTTGGAATATTGCAAATAAGAGAATTTGCAGTAAACATTTTAAGCCCGAGGATTTTGAAGATGAGTTGCAGGCTAGAATAATGAATACTCAACGGAACCGTCTAAAAAAATCTGGTACAGAGTTTTAGTTGATTGTTTTTGTTTGATAGTACTTATACTTTATCCATAGGGTACAACAGGTACCTAGTGTGTAGTGTTTAGGGTGTACTTAAGTGAGGCCTAATACTAATAGGATAACTGCATACATAATAAATTTATATTTTTAGCTGTTCCATCATTATACCTGCTGGTAGGGAAAGAAAAACCTGAGAGTGAAAAGGTCGAAGAGAATGATTCGTAAAGGAGATAAAGTTATTGTAAAAAGTCTAATTACGATAATTTCGATGAACAAAAAAAGCCATAGAGGACTTACTAAGAGAAATGAAGAAAGTCAGGGACGAAAACAACAGTCTGAAATCAAAAGTTAAAGCTCTGGAGGAAAAACTAAATGTAAGGGAGCAAAAGAAAACAATCTCCTGGTTGTCGGTATACCAAAGCAAAATAAGGATGCAGAACAGATAGGGGACATGTATATAGTTCTAATGTTACATATTTTTGTAAGTGGGATGGATATAACCTATGTTTTTTGTAAATAATTTTAAGTATAAACTTTTGAATTATATTTAGTTTGTAGAGACAATTATTATACAGCCCACCCCAGAAAAAGATACCATATAGTAAAATTTAATAATTTTTACTGCATTTTTTTACACTATATGATTAGGAATTATTATCTGTTACTATATACAGGGTAATTTTTAAGTTAATACTTTTTTTTTAGCTGTGTATAGAAGGCATTAAAATAAACAACATTTTCAAAAATAAGGTAGTGTCAGTGTTAGCTGCTCAACCAACGACTTTTAAATAATCTCCATAATTGTTCGGCTTAGAAATTTTCTTAAAAGATAGAATAGTAGTCTTCGTATTTTATTAGATAATTAATCAATATGTGGTCCCCATTTAAGATGTTTATCCAATACAATCCCAAAACATTTTATATACGGAACTAGGCCAAACTAGTTTATCCCAAAAGTTGTTCGGGTCTGGTCAGGTTTGTTAGAATACGAACAAACCCGAACAGGCCTAGGCAAATCTAGTTTATCCTGAAATCGGGTTAGGCCAAACTAGTTTATCCTGAAATCGGGTTTGGTCGGTAACATATACATTAGAAAATTATCTACTTAAATATAGACTGAAACAAATTACTTATCAGATGTGACTGATTATTTTTAATTTAGGCTTTACTTTACTTACTTTAATATACTTTATTGTCTGAAGAAAAATTCTTGTTGACAAAGTGTGCAAACTTAAAATAATTACAAATACATAAAATAAATATACATATACCATTACAAAGTTATGAAAAGACAAAACCCGAAAAATACTACACATCTAAAAAACACAGTTATAATACTCCTCCAACGTATAAAACGCTTTCGCTAACAGTAGCGCCTTAAATGTTTTTTTAAAAAGTTTGAGACATTGATGATCTCTTACAGACTGCGGAACATGGTTGTAAATTTTCTTACTCTCATAAAATATAGATTGTTTAATGAGTGTAGTTTTAGGAATAGGTAAAGACAATTTACCTGAGCCTCTCGTATTATACTTTACTAAATTTTAACTTTAAACTTTATTAAATTAAATAACGCCACTGCAATAAAAAACCAAAAGAGTGTGACTGTGAGTTTTATTTACCCTATAAAAAAAAGTAAATTGTGATTTGCAGGAAAAAAATACGTCCAATTTGAGGAATTATAATATATAATTTCTTAAAAAATTAATTTTCCTATCCATTTTAAAATCAATCAAATAAATTAAATTTAAAAACAAATATCCTAAAATTGCAATACTTTCAATTCCCACTGTATGAAGGAACCTACATTTCAATTTATTAATCACAATCACTTTTTATAAGTCTAATAATTAAACACGCGATCTGATTTCAATGCTTTGTTAATACGGTAAATTTAAATTGGGCAATCTTGTGACGTATTCCCGCGCTGTTCTCTGGTTGGTCGAAAGTTACCATGCAACCTTCCTAAATTTATAGACCTTGACCGGTGATAGCAATGGATGAACGGGTGAAAACATGTCAGGACTGACAGCAGCAACGGAAATACACAATCAGTTAAATTATACTGAGCGGAGACCGATGAAATTTTTAGATCATGTGATCACGGAGGATTCAGACGACTTCGTACTTACGGAACGATCATGATGGTCTCTATTTAATTTTCTAACCTAAGAATTTTGTAAAGTTGTATGTAAACAAGTTTTTGTAAAACTGCCATTAAAAGTGACACTTTTAATGATAGTCGACAGTGTTAAAAGTGATTGTTTACGTGGAAGCGTGTTAAAAATATTTTTAACACTATGGTCATATCACTTTAACTTGAGAAAGATGACAGAAACCCATTAAACACGCGTTAAATTTTACTTGACACTTTAGAGAAGTGAGGTTAGGGTACATTTCAAAAAGTGACAATTCTGTCAGATTTGTTTATTTTTTATTTTGCTGTAATTAAAACCTTTCTTCGGTGGTATTCGTACATTTGAGTGAAAATTATAGTTAAAAACATTTGTGGATTATGTGTTTAGTTATCTATGCCCTTTGACCGTTCAGTTTATTAAATTTAAGTTGAAAATAGCTAAATGTTGGCGATGTTCCAGTTATGGATAAATAAAACTTCTTTGCTTTGAGTGGCAAAATAATGTTTTGGTTTTTAATAAGCTGATAAAGAGACTGGAAACCTACCCTTTATGGTGAGAGCAGAAGAATGAAAACTAATATATACCTAAATTTCATTGAAGAAGTGATTTTAGTGCGAGAATTAATCTAAATTGGACACCTCTTTGTTATGATGAAAGCAGAATTAAAACCTTTATATACCTATGTAATACTCCAAAGAAAAGCTGTTTCTACTACACAACTTAATTGGACAGTTTTATAAGAGAAAGATTACTGCATTTTAATTTCACAGCCATGTTATGTTTAAACCCAACTAAGTTTGTTAAAAACAATATTTTAGTCAAGAATATCAGAAAAATGCATCGAATGTACTTACCCTAACATAAGTATGTATTTATGTGTTGCTTGAATTAACAAAAATATAGTGGATTAATAAGAAATTATCAAAGGAAAGATGTGCCAAACTTCTACAAAGAAACTTTCTCTCGAACTGTGTAGTGTACAACTGGAATCGAGTGAGTGAAGACCCAGTCAATGCAACCCCAATAAACCAATTTAAGAATATACTTGACAGAGACATTAAACAATGGAACAGCTCATTCGTCCTTTACACACTGTGATATTTACATGTGATAACAGAATAGTCTCGTCGGTTCTACCTCTTACTATTGCTAAATAATAATAATTTGTGAGTTTTTTTAGACCATTTTCTATTTTACAGGAATTAATTAGGTTAGTAATATTTTATACTCTATGGTTTATTTTAAAATATCTAGATATGTATAAGCATTACGGCTTAATACTTTTGAGAAAAAAGTATTCCTAGGGAGCATGGTTAACAAATATGGGAAAAATAAAATAATCTTTATAAGTATAGTCAACTAATAAATGTATGAACGTCAATACTTACAATCCAATGTGTTTGTGTACTAATATATTAAAACATGATTAAAACTATAAGACTATGTTTTTATTTACACTTAGCAGTCTCTCTAGCATAGTTATTTTTAAAAAATGAAAATTCTTTATTGATAGAAATCAAACTGAAACAATACTTTATTCTTACATTATACTTTTTCTCATTTTTCAAAATAGGTAAGTTTATTTAGACAATTAAATAATAATTAATCTATGTATACAAATCAAATATATTTCAGTTTTAGGTTTACAGTACATTTCTTATGTTAAATACACCCTATATTTGTTATATATGAAGAAATCAGGATTAAAATTAAGTTTGCTTGAGTTGCAATTGTATATAACTAAGTACTATTTAAAAAAATATATTTGTTCGATGACTCTACTAAAATCTTTATAAATAAATATTACTCGAACTTTCACAATTATGACTTTTGAACTTAAGTACCAGAGGGTCCTTATCTAATAGGAAGCCTTCTGTTTTATTCTTCTTTAAGAACGTTAGTCCTGTGTTTAAGTCAGTATATATTCTGTTATGTCTTAGATGTGACCGGTGGTTTATTGTTGAAAGTAGACACAGTTTATTTGGTATATAAATTTATTCACACTACATAATATCACAGATTCGACATACTAAGTTAAAATGGAGTAATAGACAGGCTTGTGCGCACTGTACTATCGTTTTAGTAGGAAATTGTATCCCTACTCCTAGACGTTCGCCTTAAGACGGCTCGTCTCTGAATGTCGACACAACATATTCTATAAACATGCTTCCTTGTGCTTCCCAAATTAGTAATTTATTAGTCCATAAATGCCTTTTTTTTGTCACGACGATAGGTCTTTCCTTTTCATAAATGGTTCTAAAAAAATAATAACGATTTTTGGAAATTATTGTTTTTTAATAAACAAATTTCAAATTTTTTTTTTTGACTATGGCTATTAACGATCACGCTGTATAAAAAAGACATAAAGTGAAGTAACACACATTGTACTAAGTGGTCCAAAAGACAGCCTACCCATTGAAGTGAAAATGGAATGGATTGAATTTTGATGAAGATATATGGGTTTTGAAAATTAGTGTATTTAAAACTTATATACTTGGTTGCACAAAGATTTTTAACAACAATTAACTAACCAGCAACTTTGACTCTGACATAAATGACATTGGTAGGCATAATTTACTCACAAACTTGCCAACCAGATCTATGTGATTGTGAAAAAAGTATTTCTGCCAATATCATGTATGCCACCGTCAAAGTGGCTGGTTAGTTATTTATTATGAAAATTCTTTATGCAACCTGACATTAGTCTCCCCATTATTTTTACCATGTCATTGTATTGACATGCAATGATATTGATTTTTTTGGAATTATAGATATCGTTTTATCCTCGGTTTTATCAATAAATCATTTTAACTGTAAGTTGTTTTCCTAAAACAGAAAAAAAAATTGTCAGATACAAATGTATGTCAAGAAAACATCTAAGAGCCTGCTAACTAATAATAATAATAAAAAATTGGTTTGATAAAATTTTATTAACCATTAATTTTGATAAAACCAATTATCTACCTTTCACTTTAAATCCAAATAACGTACCACAAAATATGAATAGTATTAAAATAACTGATGACATTGAAATTTTAAAAGTTAATCAAGTAAAATATTTAGGAATAATCTTTGACAGTAAATTAAATTGGAATTTTCACATAGAATATTTGATTAAAAAATTAAGAAGTTTACTACCTATTTTTAGAAACATTAAAAAAATTTTGAACGTAAAACAACTGGAAATATTATATTATGCTTTAGTTAAAACTCATTTAAATTACGGAATTTTAGGTTGGGGAGGAATAAATAGAACTTTAGTTAAAAAATTAGAAATATTACAGAAAAGATTTCTAAAAATTATATTTAATAAAGATTATCTTTATCCTTCAATAAAATTATATTCTGAAACAAAGAAAATGAACATTGGACAACTTTACATTTACAATATCTTAATATATATATTTAAAAATAAAAATCTTATACAATTTAAAAACCATAATCATAATACTCGTCATAAAAATGAAATAACCATAAAACCTAAAATAAATAAGTCCATAGGACAAAAAAATTTCAAATATTTATGTTTTTATTTAAACGATTATTTACCAACAAAAATTAAAAAATATATTTCATTAAAAAAATATAAAGTCGAAATAAAAGCATGGATATTGGAAACGGATAATTTAAAAATATTTTTGGAAATGTTTTAATTGATATTGTTATGAATAATATATTTTTCAAAATTTAATTATACCTATATCTTCAAAAAAACTGCGTTTATATTTATATACATATATTAAAAAGTTTTTTTTTTTTTTTTACAATTTAACTTTTATATAATATTAACAAATATTTAAACAAAATATTTTAATATTCTCATATATTTATAATTTAAAATATTAAGATTTGCCCCTAACAAGCACGTCTTCAGGGGATCAAAGAAGAAGTTTATTAAGGAAGATAAATAAACAAATGTATTATATTATAAATATTGAAAAATAAACTCTTATTATTATTATCACTGCAACATGCAATTCTAATTAAAAAGCTGATAAAAAATTAAAATTAGAACATGTGCAAGTATTTTTGATGTTGGGTAGGAAGGAAATATAGGGACTATTACTATCTCATATGGGACTCCCAAAGCTATTGAAAAGCACAGGTGTCAGCTTTAAGTTAATTTGTCTTAGGTTTTCCCGAGGGGTTTCCATAGATTTCCTGGTGTAAATAAATAACTTACACAAATTTTCCTATAAGATGTGTTGTCCGTGATCTGAAACACTATATTTTAAAGTTTTTACATGTCATCTTGTATGTAACCATCATGGAATCTTTTCTATAAAATAAAAAAAAATTAAATTGGTAGTGCAGTTGCTGACAAACATATACCAGGACATAACAGACATACATGTACTGACATGATAAACTCTAAAAGGTTATATTGAGCACAATTACATTTCAAATGGGGGTTTTCAGATAAAAATTATTATTTCTTCGGGTTTGTGGTTCGATCTTAATGTAAAGTATATACCTATTATGCAGAAATTATATTACTTAATGTGTTTTTAAGCTGATATCAAAAAAAGTTGTGTAGTGTAAAACAGTTAGTAATTTAATATTGCGTCCATAACTTAGATGCATAGAGCACATCATATCATATCAACCCCCAAAAATAGGATAAAAAAAAAATTTCAGAGATCCTATGCATGCATACACCAGTTTTTTATTAATTTTTTTTCTGAAAGAGTGATCAGAGTTGAAGATATGAGACTTAACACATGTAAATACCTACCTCTAAACTGGTTTTTATGTTTAACTGTTCACTTATTTAAAAAATCTCCAGTTTTCAACTTGTTTCTGCACAATTTCTACAACATTTAAAGCATAAAAATAATGTAAATCTAACAAAATGAAAATCTGTATTTACCTTCGTTGTAAGTAAATCCTTTTCCAACACACTTATTTACATTATTTTCTGATATATTCAACAGGGCCCCAATCGACCTTAAAACTTTTATTATATGCAACAGAAATAGAAATTAAACCGGTAAATAGTCCTTAAATGTTAGAAAATAAATATAATATTTTTGACTTTTGAGGTAATGTCATATCGGCTTGTCAGAAAAATGTCCTACAGTATTGCCACTTCTAACGGTTACAACGGTGCCATGTTATTACTGTAAATTGGAAAAGAATGTAATTAATTTTAAAAAACTTTACCATCCCGAATACTCAAAAGTTAATATTCATTCCCAAAAAGTATTTTTTAAATGAATTTAAAGCTATTTTGTTGAGAAACTGGGCTTTTTTGTTAGCGAAAGTAGGCAACCAAGAAAACATTTCTGAAAACCAAGAGATCACAATGGCTTTGGTACAAAACAACACATTGTTCGTTTTTTACAATAACTATAGTCATTTTTGTCTCGTATTATGCAAAATGTCAAATTTGAAAAAGATAGATATAAACCTGATGTCTTTAATGGCATTTAAAATTTTCTATAAGTAAAAGGAACAAACCCTTTTTTCTTCTGTGAGTAAAAGGAAAACGGCTAATTCGACAAATATGTTACCGTTTAATTTTGCCATGGATTCACCCAATGGAATTAATTTTTCTTCAATTGTTTTTTGTGTCATCTTTCTCAAGTTAAAGTGATTTGACCATAGTGTAAAGTACATTTTCTTATGATGAAATCAAATAACATTAAAATAATAATTTTAAGAAGTGTAAATTTTTATTATCAATATTTAACAATCATTACTTATGAACATTATTATTAATCGTACAACTACAACAATTGCTAACATTAATGTCTTGCGACTTGGAGCTTCGCAACACATAATTAGAATCCCCAGTACCATCATAACTAGTAGAAACCGGATGATGACGTTCCAAAATCTGCTGAGTTGTTAGAGATTGGGAGACATTTTTCCACAATGGCATTTTTATAAGCAATGGAATGATCAACATAGCCCTCGGCTACCGTCGTAGACTTCCATCCGCCATGTTTTTTTATCTCCGTAATATTTGCTCCTGATTCTGCTAGCAAAAAAGCGGAGGATCTACGATAACAGTGGCCTGTATATTGCTTTGATTCTGGCGGTTTGAGAAATTCGGCATCAATAGAGGGTATTTTCCCAAATGTATATATACATTATTTTATGTGTCTCACCCGATTGGCGACTTTGTATTCCCTAATAGCTTTTAGTGAAGAAGCCAAATTTGATATCAAAAAAATCTATGTTTACAAATTTGACAGATACTACGCCATATTGGATTTTCTTAAATGGCAACCCTACCTTATAGTAAGCCAGCTGCATTTGCTTATTTATTCCAACATGAAAAATGTATAATTGTCAATATTTATTTTCAGCCGTTCCGGAGATACGAGGCTTTAAAGTTAGTGATTTTGTTATCATCGAATTAACAGAAGCTTTAAGATTAGAAACTCAATTTTTTCTGGAGAAACGTAATTTTTTCCCATGCTATTGTCATTTTTTGACATCTGGCATATATTATATGTCAGATGTCAAAAAATGACAGTTACGCCGCCATTTTAAATATTTTTAAATGGCAACGCACATCTATAAGTACCATTGCGCCAAAAAAAACTGGGACAGCAAAATTTTTGTTGTAAAGTATGTAGCTCCTTGGCTATAAGGAAAATTTAAAATCTATTGAGGAAAGGTTATCATTGTTATTATAATTGTTGTAATGAAAGTGAAAAGGTGTAATACCAAAACAACAATACTACATTTTTAAAAATGCGAGAAAAAATGAAAATACATGTATTTAGTGTTTTGAAATGAACAAAAATAAAACAATATTTTTTAATATTATATTCCTATAAATTTCAATCATATTTAAATCTTAATATAATAACATGTTTTTCAATATTTGGTAGTTGCACCGTTATTATCGATTGTTGAAGGCTTGTAAACGTCACAATAGGTTTATCGTATACTCTTGCGTTATTGCATTCCATACTTCCATTATCTTTTGGCTTAATTCATCCCGAGTTCTAGGCTGGAAGTTGTTTTTATATATAAATTTTGCCATCTCACCCAAAACGTTTTCAATTATGTTGATATCCGGACTTTTCGATGGCCACGATAGAACACGAATTTTTATTTTATGTATAGGAGTATTATCTTGTTGAAATATAAAATATTGGCCATATACTGTGTCGACAGATGGTATCATAACTTGGTTTAATATGTTGCAATATAATGGTGCATTGAGTCTCCCCTGCACTATTTGGTAAACTCCTAGGCCCCTTGCACTAATCTAGTCCCAAACGTTTATAGAATAGCGTCCACTTTGATTAGTCTTATTTAGGTATCTTTCATCGTATCTCGTACCCAGAAACGCGGATTTTTCCGTTATTGCATGATCGAAAGGTTTTTTCTCCGGAAAATATTACGGTTTCCCATATGTTACCTTGATTTATATATTCATAAGCAAATTCTACTCTTCTCTGTTGTTTGCTTCGGTCAAAAATATTTTATTGGCAGCACAACAACTTTTTATATCCGAACTACGAATTTTTCTATGCGCTGTATTAGCCGAACCAGGAAAATGTGTTTCATCTTTAGCTCTTATTGCTGTTTCGAATGAATGATCTTTAAGAAAATTAATTAATTTTATATCTTGGCCGTCATTCGAAATTTTGGGCGACCAGAACCTGCTTTTCTTACAATACTTCCATATTTTGTAATTTTGTGCTTAGCTAACAACACGGTATTTTTGCTAATCCTTAATTATTCATCTGCGATGTTTCTTATTTAATGCCCATCTCTCAATCGAGTGTAAATGATCGCTTTTGCTCAGTGATTAACGCGGGCATTTCAAAAAATATTTCTTTTAACACGTCACTGTCAGTCACAAAATTAAATTAAATTGACAACTTCAAAACAAGCTAATAGTCTGGGAGATTAAACTACATTTTGCTGTCCTGTTTTTTTTTGGGCGCAATGGTACATCAATGTATTGCATTTCGCGGTCCGATTTCAAAAATATATAGTTGTCGATATTTATTTTCAAATACGACCGCATCAAAAGCTGCATCGTTCGATTATGCCTTTTAAGTATCTCACCCCATTAAAAAATAGAAACTTTGAGATTAGAAACTTAATTTTTTTTTGAGATACGTAGTAATTTTTATAAAGTAAAGGTACGTTAACCCGAAAAGAGTGTCTATAGAATTTGTTCGCTATAATACTATACATATTATAACTTTCTAAACTTGTATATATAACTAACACAATGTTAAACACTTCAATTCAGTCATTGATTTAATTTTTCTGTTAATTTGAACCACCACTTTTTGGTATATGATTTACGCAAGTTACGTAGACCCTAAAAAGGTGCCTATATGCATGATTTTTTTGCTATACCGTACATTAATAGATATGGCTACTTTCCTAAATTTATATGTAGACTAATATATTGTTAAAAATGTCAATTCAGTCAATAATTAAATATTTCTGTCAATGGAATCCCCCTTTTTGGTTTATGACTTACACAAGGTACGCAGACAAAAAAAAGTTGCCATAGAAATTGTTTGCTATAATACTTGTATTAGGCTAACATAATGCTAAATACATTAATTCAACCAGAAATTAAATTTTAATGTTACACTGAGAAAATGAGCTTTCCTAAGTTATCGGGCTGAACAAATTTAGCAGCTGTTACTAAAACAAACGCTATAATAGGTAAAATATCGTTTAAAGGTAACAATATGATCTAGTTGTCTCTGCTGTATATATTTAGCTGGGGTTTACAAATTTTATATTGCTGTTAATACTGCATATTTGTTAACTGTTGCTAAATTACTATACCTACACCAGCTAAATATTTTTATAAAGAAATAAACTTAAACAATTAAGTAATTATTGCTATTTGAATTAGCAGTCGTAGCTTTTAAATTTTCAACCGTTGCCCTAACGTAATTTTGCCTGGTACTTAAGCAAGGATAACTCGATCGCAGAGATATTAGAGCAAAATGGTTTTTCAAGATTCAATGTTCCGATGTAGGAAAGGGTATATTCGTTTGAATTTTAGCCAATAAGAAAGCACTTCTCCTGTCATTCGGAGTCGAGGACCAGAACAAATATCTTTTGATTCTTTTTATTTATTTATTTATTTATTTATTAAGTACATGCCTTACAGGTTATTACATACCCAACTACAAGGCAGAACAAAACATGTATACAAGCCCTGTAATGTATAACAATTAAATATTTCAAAATTAACACTAATTAAAATTAAAGAAATTAGGAAAAATTGGCAAGTTTTAAGGTATAATACAATAGATTAGATTTTTCTTCAATTGTTTTTTGTGTCATCTTTCTCAAGTTAAAGTGATTTGACCATAGTGTAAAGTACATTTTCTTATGATGAAATCAAATAACATTAAAATAATAATTTTAAGAAGTGTAAATTTTTATTATCAATATTTAACAATCATTACTTATGAACATTATTATTAATCGTACAACTACAACAATTGCTAACATTAATGTCTTGCGACTTGGAGCTTCGCAACACATAATTAGAATCCCCAGTACCATCATAACTAGTAGAAACCGGATGATGACGTTCCAAAATCTGCTGAGTTGTTAGAGATTGGGAGACATTTTTCCACAATGGCATTTTTATAAGCAATGGAATGATCAACATAGCCCTCGGCTACCGTCGTAGACTTCCATCCGCCATGTTTTTTTATCTCCGTAATATTTGCTCCTGATTCTGCTAGCAAAAAAGCGGAGGATCTACGATAACAGTGGCCTGTATATTGCTTTGATTCTGGCGGTTTGAGAAATTCGGCATCAATAGAGGGTATTTTCCCAAATGTATATATACATTATTTTATGTGTCTCACCCGATTGGCGACTTTGTATTCCCTAATAGCTTTTAGTGAAGAAGCCAAATTTGATATCAAAAAAATCTATGTTTACAAATTTGACAGATACTACGCCATATTGGATTTTCTTAAATGGCAACCCTACCTTATAGTAAGCCAGCTGCATTTGCTTATTTATTCCAACATGAAAAATGTATAATTGTCAATATTTATTTTCAGCCGTTCCGGAGATACGAGGCTTTAAAGTTAGTGATTTTGTTATCATCGAATTAACAGAAGCTTTAAGATTAGAAACTCAATTTTTTCTGGAGAAACGTAATTTTTTCCCATGCTATTGTCATTTTTTGACATCTGGCATATATTATATGTCAGATGTCAAAAAATGACAGTTACGCCGCCATTTTAAATATTTTTAAATGGCAACGCACATCTATAAGTACCATTGCGCCAAAAAAAACTGGGACAGCAAAATTTTTGTTGTAAAGTATGTAGCTCCTTGGCTATAAGGAAAATTTAAAATCTATTGAGGAAAGGTTATCATTGTTATTATAATTGTTGTAATGAAAGTGAAAAGGTGTAATACCAAAACAACAATACTACATTTTTAAAAATGCGAGAAAAAATGAAAATACATGTATTTAGTGTTTTGAAATGAACAAAAATAAAACAATATTTTTTAATATTATATTCCTATAAATTTCAATCATATTTAAATCTTAATATAATAACATGTTTTTCAATATTTGGTAGTTGCACCGTTATTATCGATTGTTGAAGGCTTGTAAACGTCACAATAGGTTTATCGTATACTCTTGCGTTATTGCATTCCATACTTCCATTATCTTTTGGCTTAATTCATCCCGAGTTCTAGGCTGGAAGTTGTTTTTATATATAAATTTTGCCATCTCACCCAAAACGTTTTCAATTATGTTGATATCCGGACTTTTCGATGGCCACGATAGAACACGAATTTTTATTTTATGTATAGGAGTATTATCTTGTTGAAATATAAAATATTGGCCATATACTGTGTCGACAGATGGTATCATAACTTGGTTTAATATGTTGCAATATAATGGTGCATTGAGTCTCCCCTGCACTATTTGGTAAACTCCTAGGCCCCTTGCACTAATCTAGTCCCAAACGTTTATAGAATAGCGTCCACTTTGATTAGTCTTATTTAGGTATCTTTCATCGTATCTCGTACCCAGAAACGCGGATTTTTCCGTTATTGCATGATCGAAAGGTTTTTTCTCCGGAAAATATTACGGTTTCCCATATGTTACCTTGATTTATATATTCATAAGCAAATTCTACTCTTCTCTGTTGTTTGCTTCGGTCAAAAATATTTTATTGGCAGCACATCAACTTTTTATATCCGAACTACGAATTTTTCTATGCGCTGTATTAGCCGAACCAGGAAAATGTGTTTCATCTTTAGCTCTTATTGCTGTTTCGAATGAATGATCTTTAAGAAAATTAATTAATTTTATATCTTGGCCGTCATTCGAAATTTTGGGCGACCAGAACCTGCTTTTCTTACAATACTTCCATATTTTGTAATTTTGTGCTTAGCTAACAACACGGTATTTTTGCTAATCCTTAATTATTCATCTGCGATGTTTCTTATTTAATGCCCATCTCTCAATCGAGTGTAAATGATCGCTTTTGCTCAGTGATTAACGCGGGCATTTCAAAAAATATTTCTTTTAACACGTCACTGTCAGTCACAAAATTAAATTAAATTGACAACTTCAAAACAAGCTAATAGTCTGGGAGATTAAACTACATTTTGCTGTCCTGTTTTTTTTTGGGCGCAATGGTACATCAATGTATTGCATTTCGCGGTCCGATTTCAAAAATATATAGTTGTCGATATTTATTTTCAAATACGACCGCATCAAAAGCTGCATCGTTCGATTATGCCTTTTAAGTATCTCACCCCATTAAAAAATAGAAACTTTGAGATTAGAAACTTAATTTTTTTTTGAGATACGTAGTAATTTTTATAAAGTAAAGGTACGTTAACCCGAAAAGAGTGTCTATAGAATTTGTTCGCTATAATACTATACATATTATAACTTTCTAAACTTGTATATATAACTAACACAATGTTAAACACTTCAATTCAGTCATTGATTTAATTTTTCTGTTAATTTGAACCACCACTTTTTGGTATATGATTTACGCAAGTTACGTAGACCCTAAAAAGGTGCCTATATGCATGATTTTTTTGCTATACCGTACATTAATAGATATGGCTACTTTCCTAAATTTATATGTAGACTAATATATTGTTAAAAATGTCAATTCAGTCAATAATTAAATATTTCTGTCAATGGAATCCCCCTTTTTGGTTTATGACTTACACAAGGTACGCAGACAAAAAAAAGTTGCCATAGAAATTGTTTGCTATAATACTTGTATTAGGCTAACATAATGCTAAATACATTAATTCAACCAGAAATTAAATTTTAATGTTACACTGAGAAAATGAGCTTTCCTAAGTTATCGGGCTGAACAAATTTAGCAGCTGTTACTAAAACAAACGCTATAATAGGTAAAATATCGTTTAAAGGTAACAATATGATCTAGTTGTCTCTGCTGTATATATTTAGCTGGGGTTTACAAATTTTATATTGCTGTTAATACTGCATATTTGTTAACTGTTGCTAAATTACTATACCTACACCAGCTAAATATTTTTATAAAGAAATAAACTTAAACAATTAAGTAATTATTGCTATTTGAATTAGCAGTCGTAGCTTTTAAATTTTCAACCGTTGCCCTAACGTAATTTTGCCTGGTACTTAAGCAAGGATAACTCGATCGCAGAGATATTAGAGCAAAATGGTTTTTCAAGATTCAATGTTCCGATGTAGGAAAGGGTATATTCGTTTGAATTTTAGCCAATAAGAAAGCACTTCTCCTGTCATTCGGAGTCGAGGACCAGAACAAATATCTTTTGATTCTTTTTATTTATTTATTTATTTATTTATTAAGTACATGCCTTACAGGTTATTACATACCCAACTACAAGGCAGAACAAAACATGTATACAAGCCCTGTAATGTATAACAATTAAATATTTCAAAATTAACACTAATTAAAATTAAAGAAATTAGGAAAAATTGGCAAGTTTTAAGGTATAATACAATAGATTAGATTTTTCTTCAATTGTTTTTTGTGTCATCTTTCTCAAGTTAAAGTGATTTGACCATAGTGTAAAGTACATTTTCTTATGATGAAATCAAATAACATTAAAATAATAATTTTAAGAAGTGTAAATTTTTATTATCAATATTTAACAATCATTACTTATGAACATTATTATTAATCGTACAACTACAACAATTGCTAACATTAATGTCTTGCGACTTGGAGCTTCGCAACACATAATTAGAATCCCCAGTACCATCATAACTAGTAGAAACCGGATGATGACGTTCCAAAATCTGCTGAGTTGTTAGAGATTGGGAGACATTTTTCCACAATGGCATTTTTATAAGCAATGGAATGATCAACATAGCCCTCGGCTACCGTCGTAGACTTCCATCCGCCATGTTTTTTTATCTCCGTAATATTTGCTCCTGATTCTGCTAGCAAAAAAGCGGAGGATCTACGATAACAGTGGCCTGTATATTGCTTTGATTCTGGCGGTTTGAGAAATTCGGCATCAATAGAGGGTATTTTCCCAAATGTATATATACATTATTTTATGTGTCTCACCCGATTGGCGACTTTGTATTCCCTAATAGCTTTTAGTGAAGAAGCCAAATTTGATATCAAAAAAATCTATGTTTACAAATTTGACAGATACTACGCCATATTGGATTTTCTTAAATGGCAACCCTACCTTATAGTAAGCCAGCTGCATTTGCTTATTTATTCCAACATGAAAAATGTATAATTGTCAATATTTATTTTCAGCCGTTCCGGAGATACGAGGCTTTAAAGTTAGTGATTTTGTTATCATCGAATTAACAGAAGCTTTAAGATTAGAAACTCAATTTTTTCTGGAGAAACGTAATTTTTTCCCATGCTATTGTCATATGTCAAAAAATGACAGTTACGCCGCCATTTTAAATATTTTTAAATGGCAACGCACATCTATAAGTACCATCGCGCCGATAAAAAACTGGGACAGGAAATTTTTCCATTTTCTCCTAGACTATTAAGAATAATTTTACATCAAGCCTGGTACCAGTAAAATGTCATGAAAATTTGCATGTCAATAAAGATTGTCACTTTATGATTGACTCGTCAAACATACAATCATATATTATTTGTAAATATGCCACAATTAACCCCCCAGCAAAAGGCAATTATTTATAGTCGGTTGCGAGATAGTGTTGCTATTAGGGATATTGCAGATGAACTGGGAGTAAGCAAGAATACCGTGCTATTGGCAAAACAAAAAATAGCAAGACATGGGACTATTATTAGGAATGCAGGTTCTGGTCCCCCTAAAATTTCTACTGATGATCATGATAGAAGACTGGTTAATTATCTAAGGGATCATCCCTTCGAAACTGCAATCAAGGCAAAAGAAGAGACGAATTTTCCAGGTTCTGCAAATACCGCTAGAGACAGGGTTCGAAATTCCGATATACGAAGCCGTTGTGCTGCCAATAAAAATTTTTTAACGGAAATAAATAAACAGGGCAGGTTAGAATTTGCACATGAATATATTAATCAAATAAATTTATGGAAAACAGTTATATTTTCTGACGAGAAAACTTTTCAGTCATGCAATAATGGGAGAATTCGGGTGTATAGGCCTTCCTGCATGCGGTATGATGAGAGATACACCCACAAAACCAACCAAAGTGGGCGTTTCTCCATAAATGTTTGGGGCTGGATTAGCGCTAGAGGACCAGGACTTTGCCAAATCGTCGAAGGAAGACTAACTGCAGCAGTATACGTTAATATACTAAACGAAGTGATGATACCATCGGTAAACGCTGTATACGGTCAAAATTACACATTTCAGCATGATAATGCTCCAATACACACAGCGCGCATTGTACAAAATTTTCTCCAAGAAAATAACATAGCAGTTCTTCCCTGGGCTTCAAAGAGTCCCGATTTGAACCCGATAGAAAACATTTGGGGTGCCATGGTCAAATCTATGTATAAACATGATTTTCAACCTAGAAACAGGGATGAATTACGTCATAGGATAATTCAAGCTTGGGATGAAATAACTGTCGAATTATGTAGAAACTTAGTTTTAAGTATGCCACAAAGGCTCCAAAAAGTAATAAACAGAAATGGTTCTATGACCAAATATTAATTTTGTGTTGTTTTGACAAACTTTGTGTTCGCAATTTTTTTCTTTTTATTAAATGTATTTTATTACCTCTATTAGCTTTATTTATTATTTTGTGGTAATGGTAAATATAATAATTTATAAAATATTTGACTTTAAAAAAATCTAATAAATTTACTTTATCCATATTATATGATGCCTCTCAAATTTAACCACCCCGTATCGAAAAATACAAAACATTCCATTATGTAACCTAGGTTACTTTTTAAATTTTGAATGTTTTTCCTTTTTAGCTCTAGACACCTTTTATAGTCTAGGGGATATGTATTTCTTACATTGTTTTTGTAAATCTCTTGTCCCAGTTTTTTATCGGCACAATAGTACCATTGCGCCAAAAAAAACTGGGACAGCAAAATTTTTGTTGTAAAGTATGTAGCTCCTTGGCTATAAGGAAAATTTAAAATCTATTGAGGAAAGGTTATCATTGTTATTATAATTGTTGTAATGAAAGTGAAAAGGTGTAATACCAAAACAACAATACTACATTTTTAAAAATGCGAGAAAAAATGAAAATACATGTATTTAGTGTTTTGAAATGAACAAAAATAAAACAATATTTTTTAATATTATATTCCTATAAATTTCAATCATATTTAAATCTTAATATAATAACATGTTTTTCAATATTTGGTAGTTGCACCGTTATTATCGATTGTTGAAGGCTTGTAAACGTCACAATAGGTTTATCGTATACTCTTGCGTTATTGCATTCCATACTTCCATTATCTTTTGGCTTAATTCATCCCGAGTTCTAGGCTGGAAGTTGTTTTTATATATAAATTTTGCCATCTCACCCAAAACGTTTTCAATTATGTTGATATCCGGACTTTTCGATGGCCACGATAGAACACGAATTTTTATTTTATGTATAGGAGTATTATCTTGTTGAAATATAAAATATTGGCCATATACTGTGTCGACAGATGGTATCATAACTTGGTTTAATATGTTGCAATATAATGGTGCATTGAGTCTCCCCTGCACTATTTGGTAAACTCCTAGGCCCCTTGCACTAATCTAGTCCCAAACGTTTATAGAATAGCGTCCACTTTGATTAGTCTTATTTAGGTATCTTTCATCGTATCTCGTACCCAGAAACGCGGATTTTTCCGTTATTGCATGATCGAAAGGTTTTTTCTCCGGAAAATATTACGGTTTCCCATATGTTACCTTGATTTATATATTCATAAGCAAATTCTACTCTTCTCTGTTGTTTGCTTCGGTCAAAAATATTTTATTGGCAGCACAACAACTTTTTATATCCGAACTACGAATTTTTCTATGCGCTGTATTAGCCGAACCAGGAAAATGTGTTTCATCTTTAGCTCTTATTGCTGTTTCGAATGAATGATCTTTAAGAAAATTAATTAATTTTATATCTTGGCCGTCATTCGAAATTTTGGGCGACCAGAACCTGCTTTTCTTACAATACTTCCATATTTTGTAATTTTGTGCTTAGCTAACAACACGGTATTTTTGCTAATCCTTAATTATTCATCTGCGATGTTTCTTATTTAATGCCCATCTCTCAATCGAGTGTAAATGATCGCTTTTGCTCAGTGATTAACGCGGGCATTTCAAAAAATATTTCTTTTAACACGTCACTGTCAGTCACAAAATTAAATTAAATTGACAACTTCAAAACAAGCTAATAGTCTGGGAGATTAAACTACATTTTGCTGTCCTGTTTTTTTTTGGGCGCAATGGTACATCAATGTATTGCATTTCGCGGTCCGATTTCAAAAATATATAGTTGTCGATATTTATTTTCAAATACGACCGCATCAAAAGCTGCATCGTTCGATTATGCCTTTAAATATCTCACCCCATTAAAAAATAGAAACTTTGAGATTAGAAACTTAATTTTTTTTTGAGATACGTAGTAATTTTTATAAAGTAAAGGTACGTTAACCCGAAAAGAGTGTCTATAGAATTTGTTCGCTATAATACTATACATATTATAACTTTCTAAACTTGTATATATAACTAACACAATGTTAAACACTTCAATTCAGTCATTGATTTAATTTTTCTGTTAATTTGAACCACCACTTTTTGGTATATGATTTACGCAAGTTACGTAGACCCTAAAAAGGTGCCTATATGCATGATTTTTTTGCTATACCGTACATTAATAGATATGGCTACTTTCCTAAATTTATATGTAGACTAATATATTGTTAAAAATGTCAATTCAGTCAATAATTAAATATTTCTGTCAATGGAATCCCCCTTTTTGGTTTATGACTTACACAAGGTACGCAGACAAAAAAAAGTTGCCATAGAAATTGTTTGCTATAATACTTGTATTAGGCTAACATAATGCTAAATACATTAATTCAACCAGAAATTAAATTTTAATGTTACACTGAGAAAATGAGCTTTCCTAAGTTATCGGGCTGAACAAATTTAGCAGCTGTTACTAAAACAAACGCTATAATAGGTAAAATATCGTTTAAAGGTAACAATATGATCTAGTTGTCTCTGCTGTATATATTTAGCTGGGGTTTACAAATTTTATATTGCTGTTAATACTGCATATTTGTTAACTGTTGCTAAATTACTATACCTACACCAGCTAAATATTTTTATAAAGAAATAAACTTAAACAATTAAGTAATTATTGCTATTTGAATTAGCAGTCGTAGCTTTTAAATTTTCAACCGTTGCCCTAACGTAATTTTGCCTGGTACTTAAGCAAGGATAACTCGATCGCAGAGATATTAGAGCAAAATGGTTTTTCAAGATTCAATGTTCCGATGTAGGAAAGGGTATATTCGTTTGAATTTTAGCCAATAAGAAAGCACTTCTCCTGTCATTCGGAGTCGAGGACCAGAACAAATATCTTTTGATTCTTTTTATTTATTTATTTATTTATTTATTAAGTACATGCCTTACAGGTTATTACATACCCAACTACAAGGCAGAACAAAACATGTATACAAGCCCTGTAATGTATAACAATTAAATATTTCAAAATTAACACTAATTAAAATTAAAGAAATTAGGAAAAATTGGCAAGTTTTAAGGTATAATACAATAGATTACTAATTACACTAAGATATTTTACAAAATAAAAATTAAAAACCAGCAAAAAAATTTCCGAAAAATTATGCCAGAGTTTTTCAATGCTTAAGACTTCGACCCAACTCCGATAATAACGAGTTAAAAAAATCAATATGAATATTTTTATTATACAAATCACACATTGCATAAAGCGGAGAAAACCTTAAAATATTTGTACGAGGAGTGTCCAAATAAAAACAGTTATTATAACGACTGTTTAGGCGAGGTACACCGAAATTAATTCTGGATAGGATATTTGGGCAGTCAATAATATTATTTAATAGTTTAAACAAAGTAATTAAAAGGGAGTAATTACGTCGTTCTTTTAAAGAAGATAAGTTAAACATTTCAAGTAATTGCTCATGCGGAAATTTGTTTTATGTGATTTGAAAGTGCAATGTGGAAAGTTACTCTTATCGAATGGGGCCTAACAGCTCATCAAGAAGCGTTTGAAGGTAAATAATTTATTTCTAGGTGCTTTCACTTTATTTATTTATGTGGATAAAATATTTTAAATTAGGCAATCCAACGATGTGTCAAAAATGGCGGCTGTGGGCAAATACTGTTTTGTAATTGGTAAATGTGACCATCAACATGACATTGCTGGTAAAATTTAACGGGTAGCTCAATGCTTTTTGCCCACAACCGCCATTTTATGTCACGTGGTTTGGATTGGCTAATTAGGGTCGACATAACCTTTAAATAACCATGCAATATATATGCCTAAAATTTTCGATCAAAGTCGGTAGGTACCTAGCTGGTCTCGTCAGTTAGATATAGAATCCATGATCCATGGAATCCATGGTTGTATGGATCATCGGGTGTATGCTTTGAGCAAGTTTTGAGTTGTATTCCTTTTCAGCTGAAGGAATTGACGATGACAGCTTTGATCTTCTTGATAAAGAAACCATGCAAAAAATTTTTCAAAAATCTGGCCCACGGCTTATTTTCAAAAAAAATATTTTAAGGAATGTATAAGAAAAAAATCAACTGGGGAGAAAGTGGTAGGTTTGTTTACCAATAATAATTTTTATTTATGGGCTTGGTATTCCAAATTATGTTAAACGCAGAATTATTAAAATTTACAAAGTAATGTTTATAAAATTATTATGAAGTGGGTACCTAGTAAATTATATTTTTATTGTAGCATCTAGATGAGTATTTGTCAGTTGCTTCAACAGATACTGTGCATTCACAAGACTCGACGTATTCTTCAGTACTCACTTTTGATTTTTTCCTTGGACACGTCAATGTTTCTTTTTTTTGTTAAATATTATTTTTTATATGATTTCTTTATTTTTGTTAAATATTATTTTTTATATAATAGCCATTAATAAAAAATTTTTTACCTAACTGTTTTTTCATTTTCCTTATTTTTTATTTCTTTTGTACTATTTGTTTAGTAAGTGCCTACCATAACATTTGAGCTATTTTATTACAATACCTATAGGAAATACTTCCAATACGGTAAACCTTTATCTTTGACTGAATTTTTTTACTAATAAATCATTAAAGTAACGTTTTAATAAAATTTTGATACACACAGAGAAGCAGTAATTACTAAAAAAATAAGCAGTGATTACTAAACAAATAAGCAGTGATTACTATACAAATAGGCAGTGACTACTAAACAAATAAGCAGTGATAACTAAACAAAAAGGCAGTGATTACTAAATAATTGTGCTGTCCTTACTAAACAAAAAGGCAGTGATTACTAAACAAATAAGCAGTGACAACTAAACAAAAAGGCAGTGATTACTAAATAATTGTGCTGTCCTTACTAAACAAAAAGGCAGTGATTACTAAATAATTGTGCTGTCTTTACTAAACGACCACACAGTAGTTACCACACATAGATGTTAAAATCATGTACTATAACCAAAATATTAAGCAGTAACTACTACACGATTATGTATTGGTTACCAAACGATCATGTAACAGGTACTAAACAATCTGGCTAAGAGTAATCATTGCTTTATTCCTTATTAATATTCCTTTATGCTGAGGCAGACAAGTGTTTTAGTAATAGTTGCCACATAATCGAGCGATCGCTGCCATGTTCTGTAGCAGTCAAAGAAAAGGATTTAAGCAACAACGGCTATATGGATTGGTAATAACAGCAAGTTTTTATGGGTCATATGGCTGGTAAAATATGTAGTAGTGATTACTAAATAGACTCAGCTAAATAGATATATTTAGCAGTAACAACACGACGTTAGGGTTGGCGCTATATTTACCCTAATATTTTGCCATAGTTGCTTTATAAAAAGCAATCATAGCTAAATATATTTCTCAGTGATACATTTTGAGGACTCTAACTACTTATTTAACGATTAACCTTCGTAATCGTCCTAAACTACTAACTTTCTGTCTAATTTTTAAATATATCGCTTTTATGAAATAAACCTTGAGGTTTAACAATAGTCACATTATAGAAACGTTGTAAATTTATAAATACCACACAGCGCAAGGAAATTAATTTCGAATTGAAACAACTAATTTTTAAAAGTTAAGTTTGGATTTGGAAAAGGTAAAAGTAGCGTAGGAAAGTAAGGATAATACTTCTACTTAAGTATTTACTTGCGATTACATGTCAAGATAGTAATTGAAATGTTGTTTTTAAAATTAATTGCGTTTGTTAAAAAAAATATCACCAGAAAAGTCGTCATTAGTTAATATTTGGTTGTAGACGCCTACGCCATTTTCGTCTATTTCATTATTTCTATTGATTTTATTATTACTACCAAATAATACTTTAAAACTTGGTAACAAAGCAGGGGGATTACTCTCGTATAGTTTGAAACCAAACTATTAAAACTTTCTAAAATAACATTTTTAAAAGAAAAATTACGAAATTTGCAGGCTCGTTTGTTTATTATCATATTTTACTAATATTTATCAGGAAAGTGATATGCGTTTTAATTTTTACCACGTTCATGAATCAAATAAGGGTATTTAATTTTTATAATATATCATCCCTAGAAGTAAAATATACGAAAATGATTTATTTTACAAGTTGATATTATTCTTCTGTCATATTTTATACAAGTCGGTTCCCGACGCCGACGCGACGTTTTAATGACCCAAAAATGATTGACCATATTAGTGATAAGGTTGTAACTATGTTGGGTGCCGACGTCAGG
Organism: Polydrusus cervinus; assembly: GCA_935413205.1. Classification (NCBI taxonomy): domain Eukaryota; kingdom Metazoa; phylum Arthropoda; class Insecta; order Coleoptera; family Curculionidae; genus Polydrusus; species Polydrusus cervinus. The sequence goes on along the minus strand of OW284510.1, from coordinate 64,873,705 downwards.
TCGCATAGGCCAACATCGGGCCGTTGTAATATTGCTGCTTGGGTATGGCCTTTGGATTGTTTTAGGAATAGAAATGCGCCGTGCCCTTATATCTGCCAAGTAACAGCTTAGCTTCAAAAATAATAGGTACATTTTTTCATTTTCGGAAATAACGCAGTTGAAACAAATCTTAAGAAAACTTTTATTGTGTAAAGTTCCTGCCTATATAATTTACTTTATTTTCTTAATACTGAAAATGTAGTGCGATCCCCAAGTGGTTCGCGGACCACCTGTTGAGAACGTACCACTGAACGCCCTAAGATGTAAAAATCTATGGAAACTAATGTTTTCACGATTTTAATAATTTTCTTCATGCGAGGAATATATAAAATAAACAATGCGCTTCGTCAGATATATGCCGGAATAAAAAGTAAATTTAAAAACAACATATGAATTTTAAGTAAATATTATTTTAGTTTAAGAATACGCTCTTCTCTTTTCTATGTTTTTATTAACTAACAAAGACTACAAGGAAGGAAAAATAAAAAGTTTTACGCTGGGCATATAACCCCTAAGGTAATATTGAAATTTACGAAGGATCTCAAAAAGTAAGCTTTGCTACTGAAAACTGTCCCAAATTTCATTATTCCTAAAAAATTATAATTTTGGCGGATTCTAGGTTAATTAAAGATGAAACAATTTTGACTGTAACAGAAATGATTCTCTCACAACTAAAGTTGCCTAAATGGTAAATTCAGAATGAGATTAACCAGAACACTTTTATTGTGAGAAAATCATTTTTGTCAATGTTATTTATGGACTTTTTTTTTTAAACCTGTGAAGTTCTTCCTGAATTCATACTTGCATGAATTTTATCGTGAATTTGGTAGTCTTTATATTCTACATCAGCTGTTTAATTTTGTTTGTCAAATCCTTATAACATCCTTAACTATAAAATAGATCAATGGTTAAATAAAAGGTTCTATATTTATCAAATCCAAGAACAAATTTAAAATAATTTTATTTAATTTTAGAACACAACTCATTAATTGACGTAAAATTTGACAAAAAAAAACAAACTTGTTCCAAATCACGAATTTATAAGACATTAAGGTCCGGTAGATCCATCTTCTGGTAATTTTACCAGCAAGGTAATTTCCAAAGAAACTATTGTTGAGACAATTATTTCCATAGAAATTATCTGTCTGGTAAAGTTACCAGGAGATTGATATAACGAGTCTAAAGCTCACATTTTACATTATTAAATATAACCTTGAAGTTACTTCATGAAGAACTTTACAAGTTTAAAGGATAGCTAAAGAGACCTGATTTAAGTATAAGCACTTAATACAATAACATCACTATGTGTGTATTTTATTACTTGTAATGTTACTCATGTGACAATCAAAGTTAGTTAGTTAATTGTAAATTATTTACATTATTCGTATCGCGTTTTGGTATTATGTACAAAATTCAGTCGGGTCAAAGTGGCATGATTTTTACCTTAGAACCTTTATTTTAAAACAATTTTACGTGTGTTGTAATTATTCTTCTTTTAATTTGACATTAATCTGACGTTTAGTTTTAAATTAAATGTACCAAGTATAGTTTAATGTACTAAAATGCACAATTTTTCGAAAATTATAACTTAGGGGATCTATATTATGGATCGAAGAACTGAATTTGGCAGTGAAGCGTAGTTTTTGGAGGTACATAATTATTTATATAAAACTCTAATGTTCCATTTTTTGTTACTTTATGTAGATATAGAACAAGACCTATAATGTTAAGCTATTTCATTGGACGCTATATACTGACAATTGTCTTTTACCACAACCTTTCTCACATATTTTTTATTGTTTTCATTAAAACGAAACAGAGTAGAGGTAACTTAACCCTATCTCAAAAGAATATACTTTGTGTCTTTCCGAATAAATGTATGCCCATATTTTAAGAAAAGTTAGATATAGCTTAATTACTGAAATCCCCATTTTTGGCAAACAAGATACTTTATCTCATCAGTTCAGTCATTAGGTACGTTGATTGAGTATAGAACTTCTCGCGAACCTCATCAGTGTAATCAGAATATTTTTTGCAAACAGTTAAGTTTATCTTATTAGTTAAGAATTCATCACCGCATCTAAAATAAACCCATTATTTACCCTCTGTCGATATCTTTGAATTTCCCCAGATTGGGGCATACGATTTACTTAAACATAATAGTATATTACGTAATAAGTGTTGTAAAAAGCAATTTACGCACAAATAGAAAAGTTATGCACGACGCCGCGTAGCGGCGAGTGCGTAATTCTATGAGTGCGTAATTGCATTACAACACGTATTACGTACCATACTTTACCTACGACCTACTTATTCACACAACATCATTTAGTTTTAGTTTTTCATCTTAACTGGTAACAATATTATTAATTTAAGAACGTGATAACATCAACGAGAAGGTATATATTGTAATAATTCTACAGTATGATTATTTAAATTTACAAATGTTATTTTTTATAATATTATTTATTCTCATTACAATAATTATTTATAGTTACAGAACAATTATTGAAGACAAAAGGTATATCGTTTCTTTTGCTTGTTGAAGCATAAGTAAGATTTACATTATTAGTTGCCTCAATGAAATTTTCATTAATACTATTAGTACTACTACTAGTACTTGCTATTGCAGATGATATTTTAGACGAATTGTTAGTTTGATTATTTAGGGAATTATCCACATACCCTTCAGCTACGGCTGAGGACTGCCATCCGCCGTGTCTTTTTAAATCTAATAAGTCACCACCCGCGTCAACAAGAATAGTCGCGGACGAGCGTCGAAAACAGTGTCCTGTATAATTCGCTGCTTCTGGTAGTCCCAGATATTTGGCTATTTCTTTTGGAACCTTTCCTGACTTGTTAATACCAACAGACTGTTTGGTACATTTTCCGTTTATATAGTTTAGAAAAAAAGGGAAATTTGGAGCTGTACTTACTGCAGAGCGAATGTTTATATATTTTTTAACCTTTGGGTAAAAATATTCTGACACCACAAAAGAACGTTGCCGTTTAGTTTTTGAATCGGGAATATTAATAATTAGATTCTTCCCTGTGTCTTGGATATCTGACGGTTTTATATTACGCAACTCTTGTTTCCTGCATGCACCGCTTATACCAATTATAAGAGCAACCTAAAAGACGATTTGAAATAAATTTACACATTTAACATTATATTGAGCTCAATATATTACCTTCATAAACAAATGTTTATCATCTGGTGCGTTTTCTAGAAAATCGTTTATATTCTTGCTTGTCAAAATCTTGGATTTTTTGGATTTAAAGCCGTCCGATTTTCTCTTCAGAAGAGCTTGTAATTTGGAGTAGTTTGCAATATCGACATTGTGATTTATATTAATTGTGGCCTTTAACATTGAGTAAAATGACCAAAGTGAGGAAGGCTTCATCGTTTTTGATAGTTCTTGGAAATATGCCATCATTACATTCTCGGAAAATGATTTAACGTCGTTTTTTAATCTCCATTCCATAAATCTTTGGTAAGTAAATTTGTATCGATATTTAGATTTCGCCGGTAACAAGTTGTTTTTAGCAGCTTCTGCAATTTCGCTAATATTGGGTGGAGTTAAATTTTCTATTTCACTGTCACTCGACATTTTTTATGTACCTAATCAAACTAATTTCACTTTATAATATTACTCACATACAAATTTGATCTACGATTATGTCAGTTTTTGAATAAGTTTGTTTGTATTGACCGTTGCTAAGCGGTTGCTAGGAAAACTGTGCGATTTTTTTACCAAGCTGTGCGATTTTTTTACCGTGCGTAATGGGAATCTTACATTGATCGGAAACGGTGTGTTTTTAAGTATTTACAGTAGTGGTCGTAGGTAAAGTTATTAACAGAATCATCCTTAAAATGTGTTTCTCATGTAACGTGATTTTTAGATTTTACTTCAATTTTTGGCATTTACAGTAATTTATGCTATTATAAATAGACAACATTCAGAAATTATCTTCTCTCATTAAAAATATGATAAAAACAGCGATTTAACCTTTACCTATCCAGTGATACCAAATTTATACTCGTTTAATTAAATTTTACTGGTGATATCTGAACGTTTGCGGCTATGTTTAAAATTTTTCCATCGTAGCGTTAGTCAAATATACAAAAATTACTTCAGTATTTCTTAATAATATGTATATATGAAAGAAGTGAATTTTTTGGTTATTGCGGACAGTGTATGTACTGCTTTTTGTATTAAAGTACGCAGAGCTCCAAACAAAATGGGGCCAGGTTAGACAATTATGGCCGTTTAGTCCTTGTTTGAACTCATTGGACTGCCATAAAACGCAATTTCAATATCCCCCATAAAAACGGTAGATAAACTTTACCTGTTCTTTAAAAATATAGCTTCAAATAAACGAAATAGCGCACACCCTAGGGTAAAAATGCACTTCTTTCTTTATAATACAGACAATAAACTTTATCTTTTATATACAGGGTGGGGATTTTAAATGGAACGCTCCTTAGAGCGGCTCTAGGAATAGAGGATTTCTCTAAAATCCAAAAATACGCCCTCAAGGATTTTTTATAGGCCTAACTTTTGTCATAAAAAAAACAACTCTTACGGAAAAATGTCCGCATCAAAAACTGCATCGTTCAATTATGTCTTTTAAGTGTCTCACCCTATTAAAAAATAGAAGCGTTATTAATAATTAATGTCTTTTAATGACCGTTTTTTTTTAAAGAAAATTGCAGATTATTGTTGCCCCAAGGCATAAAGCACGGCTGCCTTTCCTACCCTGCAAAATAATAAAGCACATTAGCCACGTTCTACGTCATAGGCACGACACTATTAATCTATAATAGACATTGAAATTAGATATTGTTTCCAAACTAAATATTTATAATAAAGATTTTTAAAAAACAACATATAACCGGGTCCGCCAACGAAGCGGGGACCGATGATTAAATCATTATCGAGGAAATTAACAAAAATACTAAACCAGCATAAGGTATGGACTTGAAGCGGCATATTTTAAAAATATTTTACATTATACAGGGTGGCTCAAAAAATGTGGCTGACTAAACTTGTATTTTTTTAAATGGAACATCCTATATATTATATTATTTTCTAATTTCCTATAAAATTCCACGTATATTTTGTATAAACTCATATGTCTGAATTCAATTGTTTTTGAGATATTGACATTTAAAATATGACATTTTTAGACTTTGACAGGCTGTATCATTAAAACGGAGCATCTTAGAGAAAAATGGTTTTCACCTCCCTAACTTAGTTTTTTATTCTTTATCCAAAGCAACCAACTTCCGATTTACTATGTTTAACCAAAGAACCGGTTTTAACGGTTTAACATGTTAAACCGGAAGTTGTAACATTTACATATAGAATATATATAACGAAGATAGGGAGAAGAAAACCATTTTTCTCTAAAATGCTTCGCTTCAATACTACAACTCAAAATCTGAAAATGTCAAATTTTAAACGTTAATATCTCAAAAACAATTGAATTTAGACATATGACAGTTTTTACAAAATATACGTGGAATTGTATAGGGAATTATAAAATAACATAATATATGTTCCATTTAAAAAAATGCAAATTTAGTACGCCATATTTTTTTGAGCCACCTTGTATAATGTAAAATATTTTTAAAATGCCGCTTAAAATCTATACCTCATGCTGGTTTAGTATTTTTTATAGGTTCGTCGATAATTATTTAATCTTCCGTTCCCGCTTCGTTGGCAGATCCGGTATAATATGTTGTTTTTTAAAAATCATTATAGGGGAGAGCGGGGTGTGTTGGCGGGAAGGAGAGTTAGCGGTATTGAATTTTCAGGCCTAAGCTGACAATTTGGCAACGTGTAGGTAAATATTACCATGTGGTGCATATGTGAAGGTCATTTAGCGACAAGCAGCCGAAAGGCAAAATCAGTTCATGTTTGTCTTTTGTGGAGTAATCTTGTATTTTTAAATTTCCAAGTAAATTTTACCTCTGTGAGAAAAGGTGCATTTTTTGAAAAACTATTTCCATTGGAATATTTGTGGGTAAGTACTTTTTACATTGTATTTAAACCAATCGGTAAGCACCATGTGTTTTTTGGTTTTCATTAATATTAGTTAAAATAAAATTAAAAACATTTGTAATGGCGTCGGGGGAGAGTTGGCGGGAGAATCGTGGGTCGTGTTGGCGGTTTTTAAATACGATTTATTTCTTTTTAGAATAACATTATGCCAAGAAAATATGAAAGAAAATCTAGAAAAGCTAGTATTTCCAGAGATACTATGATACGGGCAGCCAAAGAAGTATTTTTAAATAAAAGAACAAAAGTGTCTGTGTCTAAAGATTTCGAAATTCCATTAAGAACATTTGCAAGATTCTGTTTTAAGATAACTTTAGAAGAAATAGAAAGAGGCGAAGTTAGTGTGAATGTAGGTTATACACAACCCGGACAAGTTTTGTCAGGAAGAACAACTTGAATCTTACATAAAAAAAGCTGCTGATATATATTTTGGACTTACACCTGGAAGAATCAGGAAATTAACATTCCTTTATGCTAAAACCTTAAACATTTCACTGCCAAACTCATGGATTGAAAATAAAATGGCAGGGAAGGACTGGTCCAGGAGTTTTTTAAAAAGACATAATCACCTATCGATTAGAACACCTCAGCCCACTAGTGTTGCTCATTCCAGCTTTAACAGAACAACAGTTACATGTGGCTTTGGAAGGTGCAAATAAAAGGAGCTCATGTGAGGAGAAAACACCTCCGGGGCCTCCTCCCAACGTTATTCATATTAGTCCGAAACCTCGTTGCAGCAGAAGATAGTCTCTAGAAGATATCATGCCATTACCAAAAGCTGCAGCCCGAAAAACGCTCTTAAAATCCAATAGTTCACTGACAATTCCGATACCGATGAAGAAGAATGTTTTTGCCTGATTTGCATAGATACGTTCAGAAATAGCAGGTCTAGAGAAAAATGGATTTAGTGTATAACTTGCAAGATGTAGGCACATGAGGCCTGCACGGAGACACAAAGATTTAGTTTGACCTATGTTTGTCCAAATTGTGAATCAGATGATAATTTGTAGAATTAATTTATTATTTTTGCTATACTAGGTATATTTAATGTTTCTTCAATATATCCTAATATATTGTATAAGTTTATAACTGTTGTGACCTTAAAAAATAAGTAATTAAAGTTAGTTCACCTAAATTGTTTGCTTTCATTTTCCCGCCAACTTGCTTCCTGCGGGGGCATGTTGGCAGTAACGACAAGTAAATACATTTTTGTTAAAACAAATATAAATACTTGTTGTAAAAAATAACTTTTTGTCGATTTAAGTACTGAAGGGTCTAATATATCCATTAGGGTTCCAGAAATTCGTACTTAAACAAAAATCTTCAGACGAAAAAAAGAAATCCAAAAATTCCGCCAACACTACCCGCCCTCCCCTAGATATTTAGTTTGGAAACAATATCCTAATTCCAATGTCTCTTATAGATTCATAGTGTCGTGCCTATGACGTAGGACGTGGCTATTGTACTTTATTGTTATGCACGGTAGGAAAGTCAGTCGTGCTTTATGCTCTTTAGAGCAACAATAATATGCAATTTTCTGTTAAGAACAACTGTTCTGGATATAATTAAAAAACATTAATCTCAAAGCTTCTATTATTTATGGGGTGAGACACTTAAAGACATAATTGAACGATGCAGTTTTTGATGCGGTAGTATTTCCATAAGGGAAGAAAAGAAAATAAATATCGACAACTATATATTTTTAAAATCGGACCGCAAAATGCAATACACTGGTGTAGTTATAAATGTGGGTTGCCATTTAAAAAAACTCAAAATGGCGTCGTATTTGTCATTTTTTGACATCTAACATTTTTGACAATAGCATAAGCGGCTCCGCTTTAAAAAATTACGCTTAAAAAAACTGGGTTTTGAATCACAGAGCTTCTATTTTTTAATGCCGTAGAATAGATGCAGTTGAATTTCCGTAAGGGTTGGAAATAAATATCGACAACCATATATTTTTGAAATTGGACTGCAAAATGTAGTACACTATTGTGCTGTCCAACAGAAAAACGCCATATGTAATATTTTTAACAAAATTTAGATTTTTATATTTTTAAATTCTGCTTACTAAGATCTATCAAATATTTATTGTAACAAATTTTTCTCTAACTTGTAAACGCAAAAAAAAACATTTTCAAATTAGTTAATTTGAACGTTTTAAAAAATACGTAGGTACTCAATCAGGTACATAACATAAAGACAGTATGTACCCATTTTTCACGTATGTTACTCGAAATATCGGAATTTACTAGGCATAAATACCTTATGTCGATTAAATTTGTTCACATACGTTTTATGTGTAGGGACAGGTGGCGCATGGAGTTCCCGCCACATTTTACGCCGTTTGTAAAGACGTACGTTTTTTATGTCTAGAAACGAACTAAATCACTGGTTAGTTTGCTCTTAAACGTATGTGCGCGTACACGTATAAATTAGTGTAGTAATTTCTTGGGAAATTAAATATATAATGGAGTCCAGAGGAAAAAGAATGGTGCTCCAAGTGCTTAATAGTGAAACCAAAAGTAATTTAAATCATAATTATTTAACCAACACAATTAATAATAATGTTTCGATCAACGAAATGATTTTATTACATGAAAATATGGAACCTCTTGTGACGGACAGTTTTATTGAGCAAAATAATATCAATCCGAGTTCTATAGAGTTAAATCATTTATTACATTCACCTAAAAAAGTGAAAGGTAAGTTAGAATTTACGTATTACATATTTATTTCGATTTTTTAATTTAATCAATAATTAAAATATCTACAATTTATTCTATAATATATAATAAAGATCTATTATTTACAGCTAGTAAAAAATAATATCTTCTCTGTTACGCGTTTTTATCAAAGTGTATATTCACACTGTAACATCAATAAATAATGCTTTTTAATACAATTAATTTGGGTATAAATTGATACCATAATTAATTACTTAACTTTTAATAATTTTTTAGATATCACTTAATCTTATAAATATTTTTTTACTGGCGCGTTTAGAAACTAGCAGTGACCTATTCTGGGGTATTTTTTTTTAGAAAATATCAAAGAATATGAATTTGACGACATTTCGGACATCCAGCAAGAAAATATAATCCATATGCTTGCAAAGAGAATAAAGGAAAGAACCAAGGAGATGCGAAGGACAATATTATACAAATTATTATAAACTGCTGGACAATTCAAGCGGACCGAGCTAATTGTTAGGTGAACTTTGGAGTAAAATATTTTACGAACGAATAAAGCTATCGATGCGTCGTTTGCAAAATTTAAAAGAGAATTTAATTCTTAATATATGCACATTTTTTCCAATTTTTTTTTACTTCTAACCTTTAACTGTCTACAGGGTTCAAAGAGAAGTATGTTTTTTTTACCAAAGTTTCTAAGTACCGGATTTTCACAAAAATAATTTTAAATTATTTTGGATGGCATTTGCTTTATCTCCTACCTATAAAGAATAAAATAAATTCTCAAATTTTTGATATCCCTCTTTGTTCATAAAATTTTGATTTTTTTCTAAACCCCTGTAAATTTCAGGTATTTTTGTCATTAGGCCTTACAATGTTTTGTAAGAACGGGTTTTAGTAAGTGATTATAACTTCTTAGGACCACCTCTTTTGCAACGAGTACATTTTAATTTCTTGCGTTTCGTCGTGACCAGTGGCGTACCCATAATCGTTTTTTATTTTATTTTATATGCCTCCATTTATACACATCGTGTGTTTCGTGCCAGGATACCGTTGCAGTAGGTACCATGGTAACACCATTGTTAATTCAGGAGATGTCAAGTCACATAATTATTTTTAAAAATGACACGATTGTCCTCAAGCGAACGCGCAAATGTTTTAAGATTGCGTAATGAAGGCCTGGCAGTTGAGGCTGTAGCCAATATAATACTTTTTTTATTCTATACTGCAATTTAAATTATCAAGTTATTCTTATTTTGCACCTGAATAAATTAAGTCACCAAAACGACGAAGTCTGGGGGAAATTTGCATATCATAATGGGATATTTTTAAATAAAAGACGAACATTTTGGAATAGCAATTCATTCACAATCATTTATTAGAGTAAAAAAGTATGTATTCGAAACCATCCGTAGAAAAAATGTTACAGTTAGTGTACAGAGATAATAGAGTAAACATTATTGAAGATATTTTATTGGTGCCCGCAAGGGGGGAAGTAGAAGCGGCAGTCGAAAATTTAATTCCTGATGAACAACTACCAGGAGCGGCAGATGAATGCGATGGTAATTTATTTGATATTGGTGGAATGCCGGAAAACTACGAATTTCCAGAAAACTATTTGTTTCCACCAGATGTCAACAACGTTAATGATATCCAGAACGTTGAAAATTGGAACCAGAACATTCCATATTATATCCAGAACGTTCCAGATAATATCCAGAACGTTGAAGATGACATCCAGAACGTTGAAGATGCCATCCAGAACGTTCCAAATGATATCCAGAACGTTCCAAATGATATCCAGAACGTTGAAAATGCCATCCAGAACGTTAGAGAAGGTATCTTGGAACCCAACTACAACGAGGTCGACGATGCGATGATATTAAATGATGTGGAAATAATGGATGACCGACAAAAACAAATAGACATTGAAGAGGAAGCGTTACTGATAGTAGAAAGAGACTTGAGCCTAAAAGAGATTCGAGTGACACGCGGTCAAGTCGAACAGAGGTTAGATCATTTCTTAGAAATGGTCACAAACTGCAATAATATCCTAGATGTGCTCCATCGGCGTGAGCAAGCGATAAGAGACCATTTCCAAGGAATGATCGACCAACGACGGCTTTTTCAAGTGTTTAATAGAAACATTTAGTTCTTAGTAATATTTTAAAAAATATAAAATTTCAATTGTTTAAAATACAATTTTTTTTATGCTTTAGTGTAAAATTTAAAATGGTTGTTTTGAATACATATTTCTTTATGTTAATAAATGATTGTGAATCAAACACTTTATATTTCAAAAAGAGTTAATTACCTGCAACACCCGAAATGGGTAAAAATAGGCAACACCCTGACGCAGCGTTATCTAAGTCAGTGGAACAGTAAGCATTTATAATAAAAACCTTTTAAAATCTTTAGGATTAAAGGTTTTAGTATAATGGATGTTTTAAATGTAAAACAAGATATATTTATAGATAATTCTATAGTACATTCAGAATTTCATGGGTATGAACCCTATTTACCTTCTGCAAAATTAGGAAATAATGATGAAATTATCATTCCTGTACATGAAATAGAAAAATATTCCTTACCTTCCGAAAGTTATCTTTACATTGAGGATGGTACAGTTTCAAACACATTAAAATTAATTAACAAGCTTTTCTTTTTAAAGAGATTCATTATCAGCTAAACGGAGTTACTATAGACTTAGTTAGAGATCTGGGGTTAACTTCAAGAGTAAAGGGATATTTATCATATAATAAAAATGAATGCAATAGACTTAAAAACGCAGGTTGGTTCTCAATGGAAACCTCACAAGTCATTGATAGAACCACAGGATTATTTAATGTTTGCATCCCCCTTAAATTTTTAATGGGATTTTTTGAAGATTATAAGAAAATAATTTTAAATGCTAAATAAGAACTAATTTAAGTGCGAGATAATTCGGATAAAAATGCAACAGTCAATACCGTAGATGAAACTCCAAAAATTCAACTCACCAAACTAACTTGGAATATACCTCACATATCAGTCGCTATCCCTCAAAAATTAGCCCTTACTAAAGTAATTGATAAAAATACTGATATACCAATTGCGTTTAGAAGTTGGGAATTGATTGAGTATCCGGAACTACTGAAAACAAATCGCCATAATTGGCCCGTTAAAACCTCTACAAAGGTCAATACCCCGAGACACATGGCAGTTTTTTTCCAAAAAGATTTAAGAGATAAGTCAACAACTGACATGTCTTTATTTTCTAATATCAAGTTGCGAAACATCAAGGTTTTTTTAAATTCTAAGAGATATCCCTACAACGATCTATATTTACACTTTGATAAAAATAAATTGCATTATTATATGAAATGTTTTCTCAATTCCAAAAGTCATATTATGGTCTAACACCCGAACCAATATTTTCTCCAAAAGAATTCAACGACTATGCTTCTATAGTTTACATTGATTGCTCACATCAAAAAGAAACAATCGAAACAGGCCCCATCGTTATGAGAATTGAATTTGAACTACATGAGGATCTTACTGACAAAATTTCCGGCTATTGTCTTATTATGCATGACAAAATTTTTAGCTACAACCCGTTAACCAAAAATGTTAGACAACTATAATGCGCATGTTAAATAATTCACATATACGTTTTTTGTTTATGTATCAGATCTATTAGTATGGGTGAACTACAACTTCGTTTACATTACTTTCTAAAAGAATTGAAGAAATTAAAATAGCAATACCAAATTACTCTGACCAAAAATCCATGATTAAAAAATTTTCGCTAATGAAAATATGAAATTCCTAATTATTGATATCCAAGAATATAATATAGAATCCAACAAATTTTTCGCGAAAGAGCTTGCTGCCTTTGATGGAAGCAAAATATGTCACTACATCTTTAAATCTCCATTTAACATGAAGTATCTTTCACCTGAATTATATAAACAAGCTGTTTGGTTAATGAAAAATGATCATTGTATTCCATGGCATGTAGGATATACACCGATTCACAAATTTTCTGAAATTATAAAAGGTTTAATAGAAAATATGGATCATATCTATGTGAAAAAAAGAGAAAAAGCCGAATACATAAGAAAATACTCTTTAAGTCCTGTGATTGAACTAAATGAACATCCTGCTACTTTTACCATTACAAGTCTTCATGCATTTGTGCGCTTACTAATTATTTATTAACATTATATGATAATACAATTATTATGATTAAATAAAACACATAAAATAAATATATTGTTTTTTATTTAGAAATTTTTATAAACTAAGTTTCAAACACTTCACAGATAATTTCTGGTGAAATAAATATCTTAACTTCACTCAAAAATTTATCAAAATCCAGTTCCTTTATTGTTTGTAGAAAACTTCTTAGATCAGAGGTATGTAAGTATATACTGCATGCTATAGAACCCTTTTGGTAATTTCTAGCGATTTCCATACATTTATCATATGTATAGAATCTATCAAACCCATATTCTGCTTCATGCTCAGCATCAAATTCTAAATTATCAAAATGTGAAGCCAAATTTTCCACAGCGGTTATTAGGTTGTATGCTGGTCTTTCACGTACATTTATGGTAACCACATCTTGGAGATAAATAAATAAATTTAAGTGAAATTAAGGTATTAAGTATCAAATTTAAAGAGGTGGGGGAAATAACATATAAACAAAGTTTATGAAATTTTTTTATTTCTCAATACATCTTTTTACAAATTCGTTACAAGTAAAGCTTTCCACATTTTCTAATATACAATCAGGATAAAAATTAAATAATTCTAAAACACAACAAACGTTTGAACTATTTAATATAGGTGAAACAATATCTGTCACATTTTTTATTAAATCACCATTTTTGAATTCAATTTCACTTGTTAAAATATTTTTAATATATCCAAACGATACTTTATTAAATTCATTAAGTTGAATAGTTGAATTATGGTATCTTCAGCCAGAAAGTTTTCATGTTCTCCATCTTGTACGAGCTTGATAATTCTCGAATTCATGAACACAAAGGGAATTTCAAATCCATTTCCTTGCATGGGTGACCATCCAAATCTTTTAGAGTAGATGAAGCTCAACATATTTCCTTGATTACTAAGAAAGGATAGCCATTGATCTACATATATGATGATACAGTTTAATTACCGGCTCATATTTTCTCTCTAAGGAAAATCCAACGCTAATCCATTTGGATTTGGATTTATTTATATAGTATATGGATTCATTGATGAGACCACCATTGCGCTTCTTACTAAATTCTTCATTCTGGGATTGCATGTTGGTTGATTGATACCTTATTCACAGTTAAATTGTATGTTATGTTACTAGAGTTCTACTTACGTGTTTACTAAATTCTTCATTCTGGGATTGCATGTTGGTTGATTGATACCTTATTCACAGTTAAATTGTATGTTATGTTACTAGAGTTCTACTTGCGTGTTTAAATAAGTAAATGTGGCGGGGGAACTTGGAGGGAGGAATTTAGCAATAAAGAGGTGTTAATTTTAAAATATCATTTTATAACTAACAATGAATTTGGATCTTTTTATCGATATCCAAGGGTTTATCTGTCCTTTGGATATATACCGAAAGAAATGGCAATTTATGTTGGGATCCGTTGTTCAAATTTTTTGTTTAAATCGCCATTTAAAAAAAACATGTTATCTGTTGAAGATCTGAGACTGGTTAATTGGTCTGAAGAATACCATGGATTAGAATGGGAATATGGGAATATAGTACTTAATGAACTTGATAATATTTTAAAACATGTGTTAAAAGCTTACGATTCACCTAGAATTTACGTAAAGGGAAGTGAAAAGACAAACTTTTTAAAAAAGTTTTTGGATGAAGACTGTATTTATGCTATACCTATTGGTCGAGAGCCGAAATTAAGTAAATTTAAAAAAATTTCAAAATGTTACTTTCACAAAAATGTTAATCCGTGGCATTGTGCTATAGCTAATGTAAAATTATTACATAATTATAAAAACTGTTATGAATAAACTTGTTTTAATAAAACACACAAATCATTTTATTATATTTATTTATTTATGTGAACATCCGTCCTTAATGCTAACCACAGGAAGAAATTTGATATTGCTGTTTGCCCAAATATAGTTTATGGATGATGTCGACTCATGGAAAATGAGTGGAATATTATTAAAAGACTGTTTATATAAACATTGGTAGATTACCGAAATATTATTGTATTGTTGAGTAGTTTGAGTTTGGCTAGAGCATTGAAAGCTAAACGGTGATCTCAAGCTATTTTTGTATAAAAGTTGTATATTACGGCGAATAATATACTTTTATTGTAAAATTGGCCGTGTTTGATTTAAATACGCATTTAATAGTTTTTATCAGAAGTGGGATTTAAATAAAAAATACATTGTTTAATATCGGATGAAGTGTGGTTTACGTATTTTTGTGCCTATTAACTGTGACAATGACGGGCAAACGAAAGGCCACTCCTCGTAGAAGTCGTAGTCGTAGTGCCTCTAGTGGTAGTGACACTGATAACCCGAAAAGAGACAAACAAACTGAAAAACTTTGTAGTGAACGTTCTTTTACACCGGAATTACCTCATCAGAGTATTGACACACACAGTATAAACTCAGGTTTGCTAGATATAGTCAACATACTTAAGAATGAGCAAATACCGAGAATCGGCATGTCGGTAAAAGATGCTGATATTGCAGAATTTAATCCAAGAATGCATGATATTAATGATTGGATAAATAAAATTGACGAATATTCTTCAATTTATCGTTGGGATGATATTAACATTTGTCATTTAGCAATAAATAAGTTACAGGGTCCGGCAGAAATTTGGTATAAAAGTCTTTCAACGGTTCCAAAATCATGGAATGAATGGAAATCTTTATTGTTAGCGACTTTTCCTTCTACTAGGGATTTGCATACATTAATGAGTGAAATGATAGCTCTGAAACCAAGAATAAATCATAGTCTATATGAATATTGTTTCGAAAAATTGTCATTAATTCGAATTTAAATTTGTCTGGCGCCGATAAAGTGAATCTTATAGTAGGCGGTCTAGAAAATCAAAATATTAAATTTTCAATAAAAGCAGCCAATATTATCGACCCTTCAAAATTAGCAGTATATTTAAAAGCCTTTGAGCCTTTGTACTCAGAAAGCCCAATAAAAAGACCTGATCGTATGCATAACATTTTAAATAATAAACCTAAACCACCAGGGCAAGTTGTTCAAATTGAAAATAAAAATGTTTGTTTTAAATGTAAGCAACCTGGACATAAACGTTTCCAGTGTCCTCAGAATTTTGCACTAAACGACAGAAGTAAATTATTTTGTAAATATTGCCGTTACAAGGGGCATACTATTGAAAATTGTTTTAAGAGAAGTAGTAGGTCCCAATATAACCAATCGGGAGCAAGTACAAGTAATACCCAACGACAGGACAGACAGGTACTTCTATTATCACGGGAACATGACAAAAATAAATTTTATAAATCCATTCAAATTAATGAAAAATTTGAAGAACGATGTTCGAACTTCTTCAAAATGGAATAATACGCCCATCACAGTCGCCGTATGCGAGTCCAGTGATTATGGTTATGAAAAAAAAAACAGGGCAACAAAGATTCCATGTGAATTACAGATTGGTAAATGAATAGGTGGTTAAAGAAAATTATCCCCTTCCCTTTCTTCTGTTCCTATAACAGCCTTAATATAGAAAAATGTTATTTTCTTTCCGAAGAAATTGAATATTTGGGATATGTACCTAATTAAAAATGGAAAAGTGAAGCCAAGTTCCACTAAACTTTTAGCAATTGAAAATTCTCCTGCTCCAAAAGATGTCATCAATTTTAAGGTTTAATTGGGCACTTCAGAAAATTTGTACCGAAATTTGCTCAAAAGGCTAAAGCTCTTACTATTCTGCTAAAGAAAGGCAAGGAATGGACATGGTTATCTAAACAGCCAAAAGCTTATGAATGTCTCAAGGAATATATGATGTCATCGCCAATTCTAACACTGTATGATAGTCGTAAGGAAGTAATTTTGTACACCGATGCAAGTCGACTTGATTTGGCTGGTATGCTGGTACAGGTGGAAAATGACAATGAAAGAGTTATTGGCTATTATAGCAAAACAACATCTCCAACAGAACAGCGCTATCATTCATTTGAATTGGAAACATTGGCTGTAGTATGATCTGTTAAGAGATTTTGGCATTATTTGATTGGGAAAAAGTTAAAAATTTAAACTGATTGTACTGCTGTTAAGAATGCCATGACAAAGAAAGATCTGAACCGACAAATAGGTAGATGGGTTCTTGATTTGCAAGAATATGACTATGAGATTTTATATAGATCAGCAACTAGAATGTGTCATGTGGACGCTCTTAGTAGAAATCCGGTTTTAGACTGCCATCAAGGAGTATATATCGGTGATATCTGAGGATGACTGATTATAGGCAGCTCAGGAGGCAGACAAGGAAGTCAAAAGTATTAAGAGAATACTTCAGTCTGGTGAACGTCACGAAAATAAAGAAACTTTTAAAGATTACGACCAACGAAGAGGATTGGTATATCGTAAAACTGACAACGGAAACCGTGCAGTTCTTCCAAAAGCATGTAGATGGCATATTCTGAGATATAATCATGATGATATTGGGCATTTTGCTTTTGACAAGATAATGGAAAGAATTTCTAATAGTTTTTGGTTTCCAAAAAATGCGAAAAATGTATTTAAAAATATATTCAGGCATGTATTAGTTGTATGTACCACAAGACTTCATCTGGAAAACGGCCAGGATGTTTGCATCCGATAAAAAAAAAATCCCTCGCCCATTTCATACTTTACATATGGATCACGTAGGGCCTTTCTGCAAAAGCAAAGAAGGCAACAGTTATGTCATTGTTACTGTTGATGCATTTACAAAATTTTGTTTTATAAAGGCTATCAAATATACCAAAACTAAATATGTTATTGAAGAGCTGGAAAATATTATCAAGGTGTTTGGTGTTTCCAAAGGTATAATCACTGATGTAGGCAAGGCCTTTATTTCTAAGAAACTCAAAGAATTTTGCGACGAGAGACAAATGTATTTACATCTTAATACAGTTGGAATGCCCCGTGGCAATGGCCAGGTTGAAAGATATAACAGAACAGTTTTAGACTCTCTGGCAACAATGGGGGCAAAACAGGAGGATGATGAATGAGACGAAAATATTACCAATATTCAATTGGGGCTGAATAATACAATGAACCGAGCAATTGCAACGACTTCTAGTGAAGCGTTGGTTGGCCACCGCTCAGGACCTCAAAATGTTGGATTTCTGGAGTCGGAAGAAGGTGTAGATGTTCTCAATCTTCGTACAAGTATTAGTAACCAGATAGAATTGAGTCAGCAACGTCAGAAATGTAATTTTGATTCACATCGTGCAAATCCAAAGTATTTTGCTAAAGGAGAATTGGTACTGGTTAAAATATCGTCAATTGTCAGTACAGGTAAAAGCCGAAAGTTGGTTCCCAAATGGAAGGGGCCGTTCAGAGTTTCAAGAGTATTGGAAAATGATCGGTATGAGGTGACTGACATTCCAGGGTCGAAAAGATCGAGGACTCCCTACACTGGCGTATACTCTGTTGAACAGATCAAAAAGTGGATCACCTTTGGTGATGTTAAATTCGGTATGTAATCAGTGCTGTCGAGACTAAGTCTCTGAGCATGTTTTTATTGCTGTCGAGATTGAGTCTCTGAGCTTACTTTGTTGCTTTGGGACTGAATCTCTGAGCATTGTTTTTGGCCGTCGAAAATGAATCTCTGGGCGTTATTGTTGGCCGTCGAGGTTTATTTTCTGGGCATTATTATTGGCTGTCGAGAATAAATCTCTGGGCATTGTTGCTGGCCGTCGAGATTGATTCTCTGGGCATTATTGTTGGCCGTCGAGATTGAATCTCTGGGCATTGTTATTGGCCGTCGAGATTAAATCTCTGGGCATTGTTATTGGCCGTCGAGATTGATTCTCTGGGCATTATTATTGGCCTTCGAGATCGATTCTCTGGGCATTGTTGTTGGCCGTCGAGATTGAATCTCTGAGCATTGTAATAAGCGGTCGAGATTGATTCTCTGGGCATTATTATGGGCCGTCGAGATCGATTCTCTGGGCATTGTTGGCCGACGAGACTGCACTTCTCTGGGCACTGTTATTGGCCGTCGAGACTGCGTGTCTCTGGGCATTCTTATTGGCCGTCGAGAGTACGTCTCTGGGCATTGTTATTGGCCGTCAAGATCGATTCTCTGGGCATTGTTGGCCGTCGAGACTGTACTTCTCTGGGCGATGTTATTGGCCGTCGAGACTGCGTGTCTCTGGGCATTCTTATTGGCCGTCGAGAGTACGTCTCTGGGCATTGTTATTGGCCGTCGAGACTATAGGTCTCTGGGCATTGTTGGCCGTCGAGACTGTACTTCTCTGGGCACTGTTATTGGCCGTCGAGACTGCGGTCTCTTGGCGTGATTGTTTATTGCCGTCGAGACTGCGTGTCCCTTGGCGTTGTTGTTTATTGCCATCGAGAATATAGGTCTCTGGATAAGTTATTTTCAGAGAGAATGAAGATTGTCGACAAGCATCCAGTCAGGATGGCCGAATGTGAACATCCGTCCTTAATGCTAACCACAGGAAGAAATTTGATATTGCTGTTTGCCCAAATATAGTTTATGGATGATGTCGACTCATGGAAAATGAGTGGAATATTATTAAAAGACTGTTTATATAAACATTGGTAGATTACCGAAATATTATTGTATTGTTGAGTAGTTTGAGTTTGGCTAGAGCATTGAAAACTAAACGGTGATCTCAAGCTATTTTTGTATAAAAGTTGTATATTACGGCGAATAATATACTTTTATTGTAAAATTGGCCGTGTTTGATTTAAATACGCATTTAATAGTTTTTATTTATAATACAAATATGCTTTAAACAGTATATATCCAATTGTACACAAAGATTATATAAAAAATATAACTAATAATATTATGCACGTCTTTAAATTACATTCTTCGGATTTTCTATACAATTATATCCATTCTTCTGTAGCAACAGTGCTCCTATTAAAATAATATAATCCCAGCTTATAAGTTACAATGGAATATTTATTTGCGTCATCAAATTGGTAAGAATGTAATCCATTATTCAGATTCATTCTCTTCCAAGATGATGGCCAAGTGTTATTATTTTCATTATTAACCAATGAACAAATAAATGCTTTTTGAACTCTATGATCAAACTGTAAGTATAAAGTATTGTTTATGGATGCAGAGAGAAATAAAACTCCTACAGGTAGTAAAGTCATTTTTAAAATAAATATATTTTTTACGATTCTTAGGTTTTATATTGATAATGCACCAGATTTCTTAAAATATCTACTAGATTTATTTTCTAAAATATCTACATGTTTATGCCCGTAAGCTAGGGTTCTAAAGGAATCTTTAATTATGTATCGTTTATCATCTTTTGGCGACAAAGCAACCTTATTTTTTAATTGTGTAAACATATCATGCAATATTGAACGGAATACATTTATTTTCCTAAATTTAATTTCAGAATTTTCAACTACATCTTTATAATCTTGTTTAGTAATGGAATTTTGTACAACATATTTTTTACTCCCTTTGCTTTTTTTCTGATTTATTTTCTAAATTTACACAGTAAGCTTTTGCTCCAGTACCATAAAAACTTAAAATTGATTGACCTGCAAATTCATCTTTCATACGACCCAAAACAGATTTATTCTTAGTTTTGTTATGTATATTATTTTCACTATAATTTGAGCTATCCAATTTTTCCAAGTTGTTTTGAATATCTTAAATAAATAAATAAATAAATAATGCCTTTATATTACGAAATGATAATTACAATAAAAGAATGAAAAAAAAAGTATTTATGGTTGTATTTACTGTAGCATGGCGCAGTCTAGCTGTAAATAGCTACTCAACTGAACCATACGACAATAATTATTAGAAAAAAAAATATATTAAAAGTTATAGTTATACTAAAACTAAGAAATTATAGGTAGAAAGACACAATACCAGTAACAAGAAATCTATTATTAAAAATACCTTACTATATATCTTAAAAAGAAAACGTTGATCATTTATCGTCTATCAATAACTAAATGAAGTTAAACAAAAGCACCCATGGACATATTAAAACTTCGAAATTATTTATTTTGTTTATTTAATAGAAACTTTTTATATCTTTTTTTAAATAATTCAACAGTTGAGACATCAGTTAATTCACCAGGTAAAGCATTATAGGAAACTACTGCATTGTAAGTAAAAGACCTTTGGAATAAAGCACTCTGATGATGTGGTAAAGTTAATTTACTCACAGAGCGAATGTTAATAGAGTGTATATGATATCGAGGAATTAGGCGTTCACGAAGAGGGGAGGGAGAGTCAGGTTCGTTTAAAATTTTGTAAATAAAACTATTAAGGTGCAGAAGTCTACGACCATCCATCCTAAGCCAATTTAATTCAGAAAAAGTATGAGAAATATGGTCGTATTTTCTAAGGCCATATATAAATCTTGCGCAAGTGTTCTGCACTTTTTGAATACGGGACTTCCCAATATTGTCTATACAATAACCGTAAACAAAATCGCAATAATTAAAGTTTGAAAGTACAAGTGACTCACACAGCGTCTTTTTTAGTTTAACGTTTAGAATATATCTGCTAGAATATAGAATTTTTAGAGCCAAATAGGACTTTTGAAACAATTTTTTTAAATGGTCACGAAACCTTAAGTCAGTGTCCAAGACTATTCCTAAATTTCTTGCAGAATCAACCACATTAAGCTTAATGCTATTTATTTTTAAGTTTATATTATTCCTAAGATGGGAAACTTTATTTTTATTACCAAATAACATAAGATATGATTTATTAGGGTTTAATTTTAAATTATGATCAGACGCCAGATTAGTTAGAGTTTGCAAATCATCGTTTATAAGTTCTTCAGATTCCAAATATTCCTCAAAATCAAAACAGAAATAAATTTGTGTGTCATCAGCATAAGCTTGCACTTTACAGTATTTTAAGGATTTAAGGATATCAGAAGTATAAATTAGAAAAAGCAACGGCCCTAATATGGAGCCTTGTGGAACTCCAGATAATATGCTAACCTGGTTCGAATACTTACCATCAGAAAATATTTTTTGGGAACGACCTGTAAGATAAGACTCAATAATTGAACATGATTTCCTCTCAAACCCATAAAACTTTAACTTTGACAAGAGAAGTCCGTGATTAATCGTATCAAATGCTTTAGAAAAGTCTAACAAAATTAAGGCACTGTTTAACTTTTTATCAGACGCTCTAATCACATCATCAATAACATTAGTCAAAGCTACAGTGGTGCTATAACCCTTTCGAAAACCACACTGGCTGTCGGGAATAATTTTATTTCTAATACAATACTCGTACATTTGGTTGTATAATAGTTTTTCATAAATTTTGGAAAGGGCAGGTAAAATACTAATAATTCTGAGATCGTTAAAATTACAAGGGCTTGATACTTTAGGTAGTGGCTTTCCAATCGATATTTTCCACATATTGGGAAAGTAACTTAATTATATACAACAGTTTATAATATGAGTAATATATTTATCAATGAATGGACTGCAGTATTTGAGCATTAAGGGGGATATCTCATCAACTCCCGTTGCGTTCGTTTGAATTCCATTTAGAATTTTGTGTATATCTAATATCTCGGCTAAATGAAAAGAAAATGTCGTATTATGATTACTGTACAAATTATTATTATAAAAATCAATTTTGTTACTACAATCAGATACATTTCGAAGGAATGTTCCAAAGAAATTATTAATATCATTAGGATCAGATAAGGTTTTTGGAATACACACATTTTTTCTAGAGGTTAAATTAAAGTTTTTTAAAGCTGCCCAAGTTTTACGACTATTTCTTTCTAAACACAGTGAATCTAAATATTCTTTTTTTGCCCTTCTTACCATTGTTACTGAAAAATTTCTTAATTGTTTATATCTAAGCCAGTCAGCATTGTCCCTAGTCCTTTTAAATTTTTGCAGTACAGTGTCCCTTTGTTTCATAAACAATTTGATATTCGCTGTTAACCAAGGTGCCCTAGGTTTAGTAATACGTGATTCTTTAATGGGAGCGTGAACATTGAATAATAGTAGTATTAAATCATTAAATATTTTGATCTTATTATCTAAATTATTTTCATAAAGAATATTATTCCATGGTAAATTATGTAAATCTCGCAAAAAACTATCAACATTAAAATTTTTAAAACAGCGATAACGAATAATCCTAGGTTCTTCTGGTTTTTTATTTATTTTTAAGGAGCAATAGATCATTTTATGATCCGATATGTCGTCGGTAGGTATTGTACCTGATTCACTAACCAATGCGATATCACTAGCAAAAATTACATCAAGCAAGGTACAAGCAGTTGCAGTGATCCTAGTAGGTTCCTTAATTATTTGCTGACAATTGTAGTTTTCAAACAAAGCAGTTAAAGGGTTACCATGGTTCATTACATTGACGTTAAAATCACCTAAACAAAAAAGTTCATCAACTGTGGGGTATAGGTTTGAGAAAATATTATCTAAATCTGAGACGAAATTGTTAAAATTTGATTTAGGGGGCCTATAAAACGCAGAAAAAGCAAATCTTTTGTTTCCTATCCTAATTTTTAAAATAATAAATTCAAGCGCTTGATTTACAGAAAAATCAAAGTTAACTTCCTCAGCCCTCAAATTATCTCTCACATAAGATGCAACTCCCCCTCCTCTCCCAATTCTATCTTTTCTATAAAACTGATACCCTGGTATATGGAAACGTGTGGAGTCATCCTCAACAGAGAGCCATGTCTCGGTAAAAATTTTCTGTTTCCACTTGTAAAATCAAACTATCAGTATCCGTGTACAATAAGATTGTTTTGTCACCATATTTACTCTTAATATAATCATAGTAAAAATTATAAATTACAGTTTTGGATAATTCCAAGACTGAAAATCCAACATAAACAGGTTTATTATAAGTAACTTTAACTCTTTCCATTTGTATTGCGACAAAATGTTCATTAAAGACTAGACGATTTTTAAAGTTTGGTTTAGCAATCAGTGTTTGAGCTCCTTGTTTTTTACCAATATTTTCCCAATGTGTGATTAATTTAATGTCAACACGCTTATCAATATTCTCTAAAGATTTGCCATATATGGCATTATTATATAATTTGTAACAATCTTTTTTGAGCTTATTTTTAGATTTGTTTCTCATTTCAGTATTTAAATCAATATATGGTTTTAAAAATAGTGATTGCTTGAATTTAATAACCCTATAAATTTTAGTTAATTTTAATCCACTTTGAATTGCTTGTTTAAGATTTTAATTTGTTTTGTTTCGAATCAGGAGCAAAAATATTTTCTGCTAAAAAGGCAATTCATTGTGTTTTACATGTAAATTTAGAGGATATGTTATATCTACTTCCAAAACATACCCATATTCAGCATTGTCAGGTATAGACAACATCAAGTAATTCAATTTCTTTTGGTGACATCAAAGAAAAATCACTTATTGGGAGATATTGACTCATACTATGTCCGTACAAATTAGTTGCATCTAAGTACATTATATATGAATTTGGTTTATCAGAAATCCGAAATAGGAATCCAGTACTGATAAAGAGTCATCATATGAACATTTAATAAAATATTATAAGAAGGCATAAGGTTCATGTTTAAATGTGTTCCGTGTATAAGAATCTAAATTATTTTCTGATTGTTCAAATTGTAAAGGTTTTAAAGAGCCCTCAAAATCTGCATAAATTACAAAAGGAACTTTTAGCTGTCTTTGAAAATTTTCAAATTGTAGAATATTTTCCGGTATCTGTTGACCATACTTGTTAATTTTGATATCGGTGGTTGGAACTTTTGTGTACAAATGATTACAATCACGTTTTTGATGAATCTCTAATTTTTGTTTGAATAAATTAAACACCCATCACAAAAGTATTTTTTAATTTTTGTTTTAATAATTTGAGATGATATAATCTTGACATATTCTTAATCCAACAATAATGATTATTTTCTCCATCACTTATCAACAACAATTTTACATGTGTATGAAGTTTTTTAGCAGTATATTGAAGAGGTCCAACTACTTTATGTTTAAATCTATTCTCCTCGTAAATAGTGTCCAAGCTGTAAACATTCACAGATATTTGGTTAAGCGATTCAAATTTATGTATATCTTTTAACTTTACAGGAAACTCTATTACTTAAAAATTAAGATAATCAAGAATATTGGGGTATGAACTTGTTCTATCAGAATTTTTTTCAGCTGGAAATAATGCACTTACCACACTCCAACCGAAACAATAAGAGTCATTATTCTTTACATTAATTACTGCATGTTTCTTTGTAATTTCTTTTGGTGAAGGAATATTATGATGATGGATGATGATTGGATTATATTTGTTAAGATTAAGTTCTAAATGTAATATTTTTCCTAAAGCCCAACCTGAACCATTTTCAGCAAATATTGACATTTTTTCTTTTATTTCCAAGAAAAATTGGTTGGTCTGTTATTGATGTTATAATCTTATTTTTAGTATTAAACGATTTAGTTTCAAATGTCTCTTTTGTTTGTAAAATATAATGTACAAATATTTCCACATTAACTTTGATACATCTATGTTTAACTTATTGTTCAGAAATTAAACTTATAAACTTTTGTTTAACTTCACCAAAAAATGCATAAATGTCTACATACTTCTTCGATGATTGCAGCATATAGGACACAATTCTGTTTTTAAATGCTGAAGTTAAAATTTTCACATCATCATCATCATCATTACTTTTACAAACACCTTGATAATATACTAAAGTTAATTCGAGTAATTCTAAACCATTTTGGATGCATAACTGATTGTGGAATGAACCATAACGCTTTAAATAGTGCTGAAGAGTGGTGGGAAGGTTGGTAGTGGGGATAGGAGTGGGGGTAGAAGTGGGGTGAAGGGTGGGGGGATATCTGTGTGGGGAGGCAGGGGGATATATCCATGCCAAAGGATATATCCATATATCCCAATGAGCGTAAAGCTCTAATTCACCCCTTACTTAAATTAACTCTTTATTTTTGTATAACATATCTATACCAAACTAGGAAAGTTTTTGACTTATAAGCCATTATTTGTCAAATTTACTAAAAAATTTTATTTCCTTTAGATTTTTAGTAATGACAAACTCTTGTTTGACATAAAAATTATGTCACTTTCATTATTGTTGTAATATTTTGTTAATTATTGTCGATTGAGATACTGAATTCCGTTAAAAATTATGGAAGAAAACTATTCTAACACAGTACAGGGACATTATTTTAAGTGTCTCACCCGATTGGCGACGTTGATATCGACCACAATAAAAAACAATTATATATTCCCTAACAGCTTTTAGTAAAGAAGCCAAATTTGATGTCAAAACAAATCTATTACGTATCTATACGTACGATTATGTCTTTTAAGTATCTCACCCCATTAAAAAATAGAAGCTTTGTGATATGTCAGATGTCAAAAAATGAAAGTTACGACACCATCTTGAATTTTTTTAAATGGCAACCCACATTTATACAGGGTGTTATGGAATTGCCCAAGTTATATTTGAATGGGTGACTCCTTGGGTGTCCTAGAAAAACACTCCATGGTTTGTTTTTTTTAAATCGACCATCTAAAAAGTATGGTAAGAACCCCTAAAATCAGCCCGACGCCAATGAAAAATAGCCATGAACTTCTCAATGTAATAGAGTGAGAGATACGGGGAGAAGCATAGCCTCGCAAGGGAGAGGGATGGGTGTCACAACGTTGCCAAATATTACACTTTATCAGGTGTTCAATAAAGAAAACAAAACATATGTTTTTTAGGCGAACTTACAGCATCAGCTGTTTGTGTTTAGTAAACAAGAAATTATTTTTTAACCAGTTCACTTTTTAACTAAATAAAAATAATAAAATAAAGAAAATAAATAATTAATCAATAATTCGTTTTCGTCAGCTGCCTTGGTATTTTGTTAAATGTGCCTAACATAAAGTAAACAGAACCACAAATTTTAGGTTAAAAGTTGCCCTAATGAAAAATAGCAGGTACTTACTTACCAGTTTCTTTTTGTTTTACATTCTGAGAGGGGAAAAGCTCACAAGCCACGAGACTTGTGATGATGTGGGACTCTGGGTCTCCTGACTGAACAGCCTACCCACTAAAAACCCCTTAACCTTACCGACATATTATACACAACACTTTAAGCACACTACCACAGATTATTATTACTGCCGAAAAACTTTAAAACACAAATGTTTAAAGATCGCAAGAATACTACTTGTCATAACTTTACTAGCAAATTCGACACTATCGAAGTACACAAAACACTATAAATCACTTTAAAATACCAAATTTACACATGTGATCGCATGATTACCTACTCAAATTTCACTAGCAAATTCGACACTATCGAAGTACACAAAACACTATAATTCGCTTTAAAATACCAAATTTACACATGTGATCGCATGATTACCTAC
This sequence comes from Polydrusus cervinus, assembly GCA_935413205.1. Classification (NCBI taxonomy): domain Eukaryota; kingdom Metazoa; phylum Arthropoda; class Insecta; order Coleoptera; family Curculionidae; genus Polydrusus; species Polydrusus cervinus. The sequence goes on along the minus strand of OW284510.1, from coordinate 64,846,293 downwards.
TCAAATTTCACTAACAAATTCGACACTATCGAAGTACACAAAACACTATAAATCACTTTAAAATACCAAATTTACACATGTGATCGCATGATTACCTACTCAAATTTCACTAGCAAATTCGACACTATCGAAGTACACAAAACACTAAATCACTTTAAAATACTAAAATTACATATTGAAACACAGGTTATAGCCGGAGAATCATCCTAAGGCATTTTATATGCTTTTTATCATTTTTAGATTGGAAGATGTTGAAAATGTCCGCCCCGCAATACAAGCGTGAGCGCGTTGAAGCATATGATCTTGAACTCTTTGAAAAATGTTTGGCATATTCGTTCGGTTGCTTCGAATATCTTATTACGTAACTGATCCACATCTTCAATTGGGTCTGCATAAACTAGTTCTTTCATGGTACCCCATAGAAAAAAATCACATGGTGTAAGATCTGGAGATCGTGGAGGCCAAGCAACATGTTGAATGTCTTCTACATTTCGTCTGATTAGGTTTCGTCCAATCCGTTTTCTAGGAATATGTTCTTCTAAGTATTGAGTCACAATACGAGCACTATGACACGGGGCGCCATCATGCAATAGTCACATATCTCTGACTCTAGCTAGCAGAACATTTTCTAAAAGTTCTGGAAGGTCGTTTTGCAGAAAGGCTAAATAACCCTCTGCGTTTAGTCTTGCTGGTAGAATATGAGGTCCTATTAGGTGATCGTCTATAATACCAGCCAATATGTTAAGGGAAAACTGCCTCTGGGCAGGGTTACCATTTAAGAAAATCCAATATGGTGTCGAATATGTCAAATTTGTAAATATAGATTTTTTTTGACATCAAATTTGGCTTCTTCACTAAAAGCTGTTAGGGAATACATCATTGTTTTTTTATTACCGCGAATGAACTTAAGGAAATTTTTACGAATCCAGAAAAATTTAACTGAGTTTGGTTCAACTTTAAAAGCGCCAAGAAACTTGACTCAACACGTAATTTCTGACGAAGACAACCAGATTAATGTTTTGGTATATTTTCATTCATTTTCTTAGTTTTCAATACGATGTACTGAATATGATTTAGGTCTAACATATTCATCAGTCCAGAAAATTTTAGAACAGCACAACATGCAGAATTTTAAGCTTACTAAAGTTCAAGCCATGAAGCCTTGGAATTGGCCTCCACAATCACCCGATCTCAACCCATTGGATTTTTACTTGTGGGGCATGTTTAAGGAAAATTTTTTGAAGAATTGCTACGTCAAGTACTCAAGCATTTAGAGATCTAAATCCAAACGAGATTAAATCTTCCACAGTGAACACCCGCATCTTAAAGTGTTTGGATGTAAACGGCCAGCGTTAAAATGATCGATTTAGTTTTTTTTTATTATTTGATTATTTAAATATAGGTGTGTCTGTGTATCATGCAAACAAATAATCCTGAAATAGTATAAATTTCCTTAAGTTCATTGGCGGTAGAGTTGGGTACATTTCATTAAACATTATACAATGTTCTAGCTATAATTTTATCACACCGTCCAAATTAAATAAATAAATTCATAAGTACTGTGTTTGATTAGTTTTCTTTCATAATTGTTAACGTCAGTATCTCTATCGACAATAATTAACAAAATGCCACAACAATAATGAAAGTGACATAATTTTTATGTCAAACAAGAGTTTGTCATGGCATACTTAATAAAAATCTAAAGGAAATTAAATTTTTGAGTTAACTTTACAAATAATGGCTTATAAGTCAAAAACTTGACTAGTTAGGTAGGTATAGATATGTTATACAAAAATAAAGAGCCAAGTAGCTTTTTAAATCAGTGATAATATACAGGGTGTTACATTTAAAAAAATATACTTATGGGCATCTATTCAAGTCCCCAAATTAACTGTATTTTTAAACCACCCTGTATATCGCAACTAAGATTTGGACATAGGGTTAAAAGCCCCCTGGTATTATTTAACAATCCACCAATTTTTAGGGCCCTAATATTTCAGAGTTAAAAAATATCAACATTTTTTTAAGTTAACATTTTTCGTCAAAAAAATGCAATTTAATTAAAAGATTAAACGAACTTACCTAAGTAAAGTTCAATCTTAATTATATGAAGCGCCTCGTCGGTTCTCCACGATTTTCAAAGTCGACAAAATGTTCCTTTCTCTCCCACTGTTTCCTAGTCTGGGTACCCGGGTTTCTTGATCATTATTTTCAAAGCTAATTTTTTATGTTGCAACTTGAATAGATCACGGGCAAATGGGAGGGAGGGTGTGATCTATTCGGACGAGGCGCTTCATATAATTAAGATTGAACTTCACTTAGGTAAGTTCGTTTAATCTTTTAATTATATTTCGCGCCTCGTCCTTCTAGATCACTATATGTAGATGTTCAAAGAAGTTGCAACAAATTGAATAAAACTGTGTATTGTTGGATTATTTTACTTTAAACTACAATTTTAAAAAAAAACGTATTGTTTAACTTGACTTACATTTACTTATTTTAACAACCAGTTTTAATAATCTTATTAACTGCCTAAAATAATTTTTCTTGCCATTGATTCCTCAGAAAGTAGTGGTTTATTATAAAATTTTGCAAACATTTGTGAATTTGAGGACCAGCCCGCAGTGTGTCTGATGACATCGATATTTACCCCCTTTCTTGCCGCCGCCGACGTGGAGGCATGCCTTGTGCTATGAGCTGTAAATACCGATGTATCAATCCCACTCCTTTTTAATACTGTTTTTATCCACCTGCTTATGGTCTGAGGTGTCGCTGGGTGATGAGGCTTTTTATATGTTACAAATAATTTCTGTGAGCCCAATGATTCCCTAATAGTACTAGTTTTTCTAAGGTAACACTTTAACACCTTTGCAGCACAAAGTTCAGGATTTCCATCAAAATAAGGTAACGTTAATACAGGCTGGGGCCTATTTGGCCCTGAGGTTTTAATTCTCTCTGAAATTTTTATTTCTATTTTGTCCGCATAGATAGTGATATTTTGAGTGTTTATTAGAGATATAGTTTGAACCCTGTGTGCCGTAACTAGTGCTATTAAAGTAACCAATTTCTGAGTTAACAACATTAAGCTTCTATCGTCATTTGGATGTAGAGTTTCTAGGTAGGTTAAAACTATGGTGGGATCCCAAGTGGTTTTGTACTTTGGTGCGGGCGGTCGCAAATTGAAAATTCCCTTGAAAAATCTCCTTATTCGAAAATCGGAGCTAAGCTCCGGAGATGTTAATAGCGAAAGGCTTGACCGCATTGTATTAAGTGTCGAATATGTGGCTCCTTTCTCGAATAGGGAAGTCAAAAAAGATAGAATATTTTTAATATTATAGTCAAAGCAGTTAATATTATTGAATTGGCAATAATCCCACCAAAGTTTTAAGCTGCTATTGTACTGTTTAATTGTATTGGCTGACAAGGACGATAACAACACATCAAGGGATTCCTGAGGCACCCCTTTTGAAATCAGCCCTTGCTGGACAAGAGCCCGGCAACCAGGGTAAGGCTCCTGTGGAGGGCGTGTGGTTCTCTGTCAATGGAAAGTAATAAATTAATATCAGGTTTAAAGATTATCGGTTCTTTAACAAGTAAAGATTTAAATCTGGGAAACCATGGCTGAGTTGGCCAATTCGGTACAACAATAATGCCTTCGGCACTATCAGCAATAATTTTTTGTAACACTCGAGGTATTAGTGAGAAAGGGGGGAAAGCATAAAAGTTGTATGTTTTCCATGACACCGTAAATGCATCCACTACTTCGCAGTCTGGATCCCTAAACCAAGATATGTATCGATTGCATTTTGCGTTATTTCTGGAGGCAAAAAGGTCTATTTCTGGTGTCTGGAGAAAGGTACAAATCTTAGTGAAGGCGTATGTTGCCAGTTCAAATTCTGTTTCCGAATCTAAGCGACGCGATTCGTGATCAGCCTCACTATTTTTAGTTGATTCTATGTAACTAGCGTAAATCCATAAATTACGTGCCTCACACCACTGCCATATTTCCCTAGATAGCATGTTGAGGTGGGGATACTGAACACCCCCATTCTATTTATGTAAGCAATGGCGGTTGTGTTGTCCACGCGTAACAACACATCACAGTTAGATAAATCTCGAGCAAAGCATTTTAAACCAAAGAAAGCCGACAGAAGTTCGAGATAATTTATGTGGTTTGTGGTTAGTTCGATCATGTTACACAGCCCATGTGCCTTTTTTCCTTGACAATATGAGTAGTCATTGCCTTACTTAAGCCCACCCCCACTCCTCTACCTCTGACGTCATAGGCCCCGCCCCTTTTGATCTGTCATACGTCATCTGTCAAACTTCATGCTCTTGGGCGATAGCTATTTAGGCATTATCTACTTAGGCGCTAGCTACTTGTGCCGTAGCTACTTAGGCGTTAGCTACTTGGGCCGTAGCTACTTGGGCGTTAGCTACTTGGGCAATAGTATCATTGGCACTAGTTGTCATTGGGTAAACGTCATCCATCATCTGTGATACGCCATCTATTACATGTCACCTGAACCTCACCTACTTAGGTATTCATATTTGGGGGGGCCCAAACCTACAAGTCGAGGCTCCGCTAAAAGCCCTACCTCCTCGCCTACCTCCAAGAATCGATACCCCAATGACGTTACAAACGATTGAAATTATTATTTAACAGAAAAAAAAAGTTTACATTTTCACCAAGACTCGAACCACCGACCTATGGATTGGAAACCAGCGCCTTAGCACACCACACCAGCATACCATTTATTATATTTCGCTTTTAAGTTGAAGGCTATCTAGGTATACGGTTGTCCCGCCCCACAAGAGTCATGCTAACTATAATTAAATTTGGTAATACCTGCAGTATTTATTTACAGCAATGTTTAAAGAACGTGCAATAAACAACTAAACCCTGCTGACCAGGTTAATCAACATATAATAAACAACTAAAACATCTAAAAACGTATATTTAACAGGTCCTGAACAGGTAAAATTAAGAAAAATAAATAAAATTTACATAAAGAGAGGATATAGATAACATAAATTCTACTAATATCTATACAATATTGTTTTAATATACCTAAGAAACAACTAAAACCTCTTTGAACTCTTCTTGATCGTGTAGAAACCTAAAATAAATAAGGGTAGGTACAACCCCTGTACTAATACTTCTTGGTATCAAATTAAAGGTAAAAATGTCAATAACAGGAGTTTAAGGGTTATATTTCTAACTGAAGTACCGTTTAGAACTCAATAAATTGATAATGTTTTATGTTTTAAACTAAAATTACGAGCATTCAAGTAAATTACGGTTAATGCAGCGTTCCAACGGTACTTATATAGAAGGTCAACTGCTTATTGAAGTTGCAATTTTAGCTTGAAAATGTTATATTGCGTAATATATTTAGAATGTTGCATGTACAGAGGTAATTTAATACTACAGGGTGGTCTGGGTTAGACTTAAATACAAAAATACCTGAATATCGTTTGTGTGGAGGGTGCTAGATAGGTATAAATGTAGTCACTTGGTAATTATATCCACCAAAAATGTCTAATCACTTATCTCAGGTAAGGTTGGGTCTACCATAATAATATAGTATATTGCCGCGACTGAATCGGCACTAACTAGCATAGTAAACAGCACGTTATACTAGGAAGCATTATCAAAGAGTTGGACAACATTCATCATATTATCACTAGGATGTGTGGGTTCTTTTTAGTCATTAGACAACACATTCTCAATATTACTATTATATACCTAACTAAGACAACAACCACCGTTGTAGAGTGGGATTACCGATGACTAGTTGGTACTCTCTTACTATAATGCAAGCCCTGGCGTAATCTGAGAATTCGTCAACCCTTGCCGCGAACGACTACCATCTATACTAGTGTTAATCTGATAAATGCACGTATTACAAGCATCCAACAAATTGAAACATTGCCGTTAGGTATGACTAATTGATGGCCGAGATATTATATAAAAGGTAATAGCTGAAAAACTTACATGGAAAAGCAAATAGAAGCTAATCAAGTACTTACAGCTAGATGTATAATTAATAATACAATCCCTAGGTTCTGCATTATAGTATACATATTTAAATGTCTTGAGAATATTGGTCCATCTAAAACATACATAAATTGTATCACTAGAACGATTAGTTAAGCGCAAGAATTTAGGGGACTTCCGGTTGACCTTATTTACCTAAATTTTATGGTATGTAAAAAGTGTATTAATGAGTTAATAAATTAGCTAAATAAGGTCTTAACAGAGTGCCAGAACGTGAACGGAGTCCCCCAGGCGCACTCCATTTCGATTTTTAGGCTAAAACGAAAGTTTCAAAAGCAAAACCTTATGAATAAAATCCAAAATATTGGTAAACTTTATTTTTTATTAATACAATATCTATATACATTATATGGTTTTCTGTGCCTTATAGCCATAAGGTACAGAGCCACCATCGGGGAGAAATTTTCTTTTTGTGGAATTGGGCCTGTAAAGCTTGGTTTCTGCACATGTTGTCACCATATGATCCTTGGTTCGTCGAATGTTCTTTGAGACAATGGGTATTGGATCTGATTTGTGGAGGACCATATCTTTAATAGAATTAAAATTAATCAACTGCGACGCACTATAATTTATCGAAATGCCCTTGACTTTACAAACCACTTCCTCTTGATTGCTTTTTGTTGTATGAATTTTGTAAGCATAGTTCTTGGGTCCACAAGAAACAAAATCAGTAATGTAGCTTCCTGATCCATAGGCCTCAAGCTCGTCAGTCATATCGCCGATGAACTCACCATTAGGTATATCCACGCAGTCGTTTCTTGAAACGTAAATGACAGAGTCTGTGTCATAGTACAATACTCTGTCACCAAGTTGTTCTAGGTATGAGTATAATTTAAGACGAGCCTGAGCCGTTACATAACCCGCAATAGCTACATTAACAGTAGGTAATGGATCATAGGATTCTTCGGTGTGTTCGTAACTGACAATAAGGGTCATTTCATTAACGGGTAGTATGCCGTTAATGTGAATGCAGGGGTTGGTGAACATTGCAAATAATTCAGATGGTTCATTTACAATTTTGGTTTTTGGTTGATTCTCCCGTTGACCAAATTTTCCCCAAAAACTATTTAAAATAAGCTTTGCCAGGGATCTCAACCCTGGATTTTCAACAATCATAGCATACTCGAGCTTTACATCTTCCCTTTCAAAAAACTCTTCAATATATTTATTCTTTTCCTCCTCGGTTTTACATTTCTTAGGCCAACCCGTGACCTCTTGTTTAATCTTTATGAACGTATTCATCATGGCTGTAAAGAGGCCAGTCTCCCCTGTTTCTTTATTAAATTTTTGAATTTTATATTTCCAAATTTCGTAAATATCTAAAATTTCGTACCCCTTCTCTATTGCTTTAATTACTTCATCCATGACCCAGGTACCTGTTAAAGCCCTTTCTTCGATAGTATGGTTACAAACAATAGCCTGATCCATAGCTTCCCCACATGAGCGACAAAGCATAAACATCAACTTATTATTGGTCTTTTGGGGTGTACAGGGTGGAACAAGTTGGTAGGTGGAAGAATTTTACATTTAATTAACCCGTCTGTTTTATTTAAATTAAGTTTCTTGCATTCCGCACTGCCAACAATTATCTCAGGGTGACCGATTGGAAATTTACCATAAATACAAATATAGGGGTAGAGACTACACACATCAATATACTTAATCTTTTCCCCCTCTTGGGCTTCATAGTATTCCCAAATATTTCCTGTGCGACCACCATAAAAGGCATCTCTAGGGTTTAAAGGGGTTGAAGTCATTAGAGGATGTATTTTAGTGTAAGCACCGATCTCAGGGTTATCTTCCAACATTTTTCTAAATTCACACTCCCACATTTCTTTTACTACAAAATCAAGTTCTTTTAATTTCATAATTTTTGCCTGTGTTGCCTCGTACCGTAAATTTAAAGTTGCTGTGGGTTCCTCTAAAAGTGGGTCGTTTCTAGCAAATTTGTAGCATTTAACACAACCGTGGTAATAGCACCCCTGAAACTCAAATATCTCGTTTGTGTCAGGGCAAAAACCATCTACCTTTAAACCATGTAACACAACCTCTTTACCCTTTGCAGCATGTAAGATGTTTATTTGTCTCTGGTTTTCTTCCCAGAGTAGCCACTCAATTGCTATTTTGCTCTGATTATCAGTCCACCTGTAACCATTTTTCGGTATAATACCAATAGTGTTGGGCTCTAAAAAGCTTCGTCTAAAAACTTTATTACATGCTGAGGCAATGGTAACTGCTTCTGTAAAGGGACAAACGTTGGTAGTACTCATCAATTGCTCTCTAAATTTCAAGCATGCTTGTGCAAGAATTTCTACATCTGACACACAATAATCAACGAGATCCACCTGCATATTGAATTGGTCATTTTTATGCTCTTCGTACCACTCCAAAAACCTGGTACGTTCCTCATCTTTCATGGTGTCCGGGGAGTAATACTCAATAGGCGGTAAAAGACCCACATAATTTTCGTTCGCCTTTGTGTTGAACAAGTGGGGAAAATACCCCTTTTTGAATTTATCACCCAAACCAAATGCTTTGGGCAATTTTGCCAGAGCCATAGGAAAATAATTTAGAGAGTCTATAAATTTTACGTTTCCAATTTGCATCATAATAATTTTTGTGCCTCTCATTATTAACTCGGGGGTCAAGTCGGTCTCAGTCATGATATAGTTTAGTAAAAATTGATGGTCAAAGGCTTGTCCATTGTGTGCAATTACAACAATGTTCTTAAACTTCTTTCTTAGTGTTAATAAATGTTGCGTAAATGAGCCAACCGGATCCGTTCCTTTTATTTTTTGTAAACGGACTCCACACTTTTTACAAATTTCAATTGACAGATTTATACATTCATCACAACATTGTTTAAAAACGCAGAGATTGACCTGATGGAGGAGTGACCCATCTTGCAAAACTTCTTCTTGTCGCGTTTCCAAGTCATAGAACACAAACAGAATATCTTTTGTTTTAGGCTTGCCATTATCTTTTTGAATGTAACAAAGGTGATTTTCGGCCACATGTGAATTGCAATTCTTACAAAAGACCTCTCCGCAAATGTGTTTCCTATTGCCCTTTACAGTTTTAAAACAATGCTCGCAGCTCCTAACTTCAACACAAACAGTAGTCTTTTCCCACGAACCCACCTTTAGATGGTTTTCGAAACATATTTTTCCTCTAAAACTTCTATGACAGTTATCACAGATAATCTTAATTTGATTATCAACACATTTTGGTGACTGAAAACAACCGGGGCACATTCCACCGCACCGGTGGTGGTGCTTATGATCGTATGGTATATAACATGCCTCGCAATAATAATTACAGCAAAAAGCGGCTGTGAGCGACGTTATAACATTAAAATGCCCCTTATGATGTAACAAATTAAGTCTTTTGCCGCTCTCGTTAGCCCCTTCAAAAACTACATCCCTTCCCTTTGATCCATAGCTGTAAACAATAATTTTATAATCGGTCAAATAATCTTGGAATTTTTGTAGCTCAGGAATACCGGCCCCTTCTGTGGGTATGATAATTTGAGAGCTTTCCAACAGTGTCCTTGTTCTTTCTGTCTGAATATTGCCTGTATCTTTTCTGACTTTATTAAACTCATTGTCTTTATTGCCATTAGCAATGACAACAACCAAAGCGCGAGGCAGGCATAGATTGTCTGTATTTTTAATGGTGACTATGCCCCTTCTCATACCACACTCCTCGACGAAACTATTATATTTGCTCCCCCTTCCCCTACCGGCTGGCAAACACACAGTAGTAACTTTCAAGCAAAATGATTCTGTGTTTAAACCAGATGAGTTAGACTGATATACGCTGCTGATTACGTTCCAGACATCTTCGTAATTTATTTTTGCAGCTTGTTTAAATCGAAGCCACCCCTCACCACGATTAAAATCTTTGGAACAGAAACTAAATCCCACCTGGTCCAGGGGCTGAAGGCCCTCTGTAGCCTTTTGAACAATTTGATTAATTCCCTCCCGTACCCATCCAACCGGTTCAACACCCTCAGGTATAGACTTTAACCTAAATTCCAGGGTACGACCTGTAATATTGTATCGGCGCACTTTTTGAATAGCATCTTTTACAATGATAAACTTTTCCATTTTGCGGAGCTCTTACAGACACGTCTGCACACTTCAAGAGACTAGTAAAGACTGACAGAATCGCTCTGTGGCACCTCTATTTATAACCTCGGTTCGCCAAAATTTAGGAACTAAGGGTGCGTTCAGAAAATAGGATACGTTCAGAAAGCCTGCAATAAATATTCAAGGGTAAGTATGCAGTAGATGTACACACAGTTTTGGACTTTTATAATATATTACTTACCGAGAACAATAATATTTTGCTAGTCGAAAGTGATAGAAGTTCAACTATCATAAAAATCTGTAACAAAACACAACAGTATTTTAAAATTTTACCCCCTCCACTTTTACCCCCTCCACTTTTAACCCTCTCAAGCTACTATATTATTATATTATTATTATCCCTAAACAATTAGTCTTTGTTGATCAGTTGAAGCGAGCACAATGCCTAAAGAGTGTTTTTGGGGACGCCCTTGTGACTGCAGCGAGTGTCGTCCTGAGTTGAAAGAAAAATGCGAGATATGCCTGGACAAGGACGGCTATAGAGTTGGGGGTATCCTACGAAAAGACCGCAAGGGAATATCAGATTATGATTTTAAAACGTATTGTCCAAGTTGTTATTATGTTAATATTGGACATCATGAGGAGTTATACTATGAATTACTCAAAGCAATAGTTGAGGGACAAGCACCACAGACAGAAAAGGATATTAGAGAACGGCTTCGAAGTTGTTTCCGCTCTGCCTCTAAAGGATTTGCAACGGTCACCCCACTTATTCTGTTTACTGTTAGATTTGACTCGGGACAAGAAGAAAAAATAGTACAAATGCTTAAACAAAGAGAAAAAGGAGACTTAATGGACTGGTTCGAGAAAAATGTACTTGATGTCTTAGTATCCCAAATTCAAAGCCATCCTAAACCAATACGATTCCCGTATCTTCAATGCGATGAGTGTATACAAAACACAGCCGAAGAACTAATTATAGCAAAACTCTAAAAACTTAAGCTTGAATGAAGTAGTTAGTTTGTCGTTTTCTACTTATTTATAATAATGTATCTAGATATAGTAAATAAAAAAAAAGTTACCATTTAAGAGGCATATATTTTTTTAAAGTTTTAACATAGACAGGTGTCATAACGTATCTAGGCCCCTAACAATATTGCTTGTGCAATAATGAATATGAATAATATGGTCATCCAAGGTGCATAAAATAACATGTATTTTAATAAGTATTATATAACTTTAAATATTTTTGAAGTAAATAAGAACATTTTTGTTACTAAGAACCTATTGTTCAATATGGTCTGAACTAGTACCTTATTATCTTGTGATCAAAAATCACATAAAAACGCTATGTGTTAAAGATTTTAACAACTCTAAAGTTTAACGCCCCTAAATATCTATTGCTATACAGTGTACAAGCGCGTAGGAGGTAAATAAATATGATTTCAATAAGTTTCTATAAAATATTAACCTTAAAAACCACTCTGTTTAAAAACCACCCTGTTAAAAACCACCCCTGTTAAAAACCACCCTGTTAAAAAACCACCCTGTTTAAAAACAACCCTGTTTAAAAAACCACCCTGTTAAAAAACCATCCAATGTTAAACGATGTAAGATGACTTATGTTTGATGTCATCTACACATAACGTTAAAATTATATTATTTAAAGGGTTGTTCACCCCCTCCAACCCTTAGACCCATCATGTAACACATTAGAATAACAGGAAAATTATTGTCTTTTAAACTGCAGGCATCTGGTTTATATGAAAATTGTATAAAAAATATTATAATTACAGGCTTAAAATGATTTTAATTGTATACTATAACAGATGGCTGTCGTTATGTAGGAATTATTTAATCTCAAGTCTTGAAACCTGCTATATTTTGCCTATATTTTTATTGCATAATATTTGACCCCGCTAATTGTTATAGGCATGTTGGGTTGTATGATTATAAAACCGGGGTATTAGAAACAGGTCTGTTTTTAGCTTATCGACGTTATCTATGTGTTTTATCCCTGTCGTGTTATTGTTTTCTATCTGTGGTGTTAGTGTTTTCTTGAGGTTGTATTGTGACTAAATAAATAGTTAAATACTGGTTCAAAGATGTCATTAGCGACTCATACATCAAAGGAGTAAGATGGCAAGCAGAAGAATAAAACTTAAGCTCCTGGAAATGCCAAAGGGAGACGTCTTTGGTTTAAGAACAAATGGAACTAATTGGTTTCTGGGAAATGTGCCTGTTGACTTTCAGAATGACCAATTGGTGTTTGATAATGAAACATACACACTATCCGACGGTTTGTTGGATTTATTAACGAGTATGCATCCTAAAGCATATTCTCAGAAAGACTTAAAGGTATACAAAGAATTAATCTTTCTTACAAATTTACATGAACCGATTTCCAAAAAAAAAAATGGACATATTAAATCAAGCACTAGCTGGAAATATACAAATTTAATTTCAAAACTGTTTCCGTTCCCAAGGCCAGCTAGTTTGAATAGATAACATTTTCATTTACCAAGATAAAAATAATTAATAACCATAATGTACTAATTGATTATTTCTAAAAGATTAATAAACAACATTAAATAATGTAATAACAGGCTTCTATAATTAAACTGTAATGCATCAGGTTAAACGGAAATATATAATTATCTACTTTAAATAATAGTGGAACATAGGGTATAGGTAACTATTTTATATGGTTCTTTTGAAAAATACTATACAATATTGAATGCTTTATTTGATATTAGTTACAGTTCTAATAACTTCTATGCATGCTCTATAAGTGTTCTATGCCTGCTCTATAAACGCTCTATAGCGGCTCTATGAACGCTCTATAGTTGCTCTATAAACGCTCTATGAACGCTCTATAGCTGCTCTATAAAAATAATTGCACTTGTTAATAAAGTTAGTTTAGTTTTTAACATCATTGCAGTAGGATGTATGCACGCAAGATAAAGTATCTTCTCTTGGAAACGCCCAATGTTAAATATGGTATTCGAAAAGAGGGTTCTAATATGTTCATTGGTAGTAAGTCTGTTAAGGTAAAGGACAATACGCTTAGAATTGATACCAATGAATTTCCATTAACCGATGGCCTAGTTAATTTATTGACTACAAATCATCCTGTCGGGTATACAAATGAAGATCTGAGTAAATACAAAGAAATTCTACTTGAAACGAGTGCACACAAGCAAGGATTCTGTATAGATAAGAACGTTTTGTCATTAAACTGTTGGAAATATAAAAATATACTATCAAAATTATTTCCACCTAAAAGAAGCTATGTACATCAAAAACATGTTAAACAGAATGCACAAAGGCCAAATGCTATTCTGCAAAACATGAGTGATATGAGTAGTAGCCATAGTTCAGACGAAGAAGATGATGGGTGTAAAAAAGCTGAGTTAGATGGTTCCGCTAAACTAATAATGGAGTATGGAGATGTAAATGAGCTGGTTGAAAGACTTAGATTTTTAGAGGAACGTGATATAAATAACTGCTATAGTGGTGAAATAATGTCAGTTCTTAGAGAACTTGAAAGAATAGGTGTAATAGAATTTTATAAATAAATATATTATAAAATAACTGTGTTTTATTTGCTACTAAATAATTATTATCATAATTTATCATATTGCAAACACAGTTTTATATATATAAATAGCATACAAAATCATCATATTTGTTGTTGATTCCAGTTGCTAATTAAAACACTCGAAGCATCTACTGCATTCTACATGGGTATAACACAGTATGAACTGATAATTAATGTGTTAATATAGGGAAAACACCCTAGAAATCAGCTATTATAATAAATAGGTCGTCGCATATAGACAGGCAGCAGTAGTGGAAATATAGGTAAAGCAATAAAATAAAAGTATCAGCAGACTTGCTTTAACACCCTAAAACAGTGTGATCTGGTGTACGACGTAGCCCTGATAAGCAGTTTTTCTACTACCCTCCGTTATCTTTATCTGATACATGAATTAATTTTTTATAAGGATCCCCTCTTTTTAAATAAAACCCAATGTCTATTATTTTAACTAAAAATATTTACTAACACCATGACCCTATTGTGTTTCTATACTTGATTCTAAAACCAATTAAAAACTCTTGAGGCAATTAAGCTATAATTTTCAATGCGCCGCATAGACTTTTAAGTATAAGTCTTTACCGAAAATATACAACAATCGCTGCACTGCTAGATAACTTAATAGCGCTGACATAAATTAGTTCACGTATACATTCACAAAATCTTTCACTTGTTTTCACTACTAAAAATAGGTAAAACCAAAAGGAGGGGTTTAAACAATACTTTTCCGCGACAGTTATTCACAGTAAAAATCAATTCTGCACTTACCCAAATCTTAGTTATTGCCCTATAAACACATGTATCACTAGTATACCACCAATGTACTAATAAGAGATTATTTTATCAGCAATTGACTTTCGATTTACCACCATTGGCATCGAGCATTTATGTGCATTACGTATATACAGAGTGAATAGATATTTTATGTATTATAAATTTAATTTAATTATTTCAATTTTCCTATTATTGATAAAACATATTTATTGCAGAGTAAGCAAATAGCAATAGTGTGGTTCTGTGAATCATTAGAACCTTAATGACACATCTTTAGATGAACTCATATTAGTTGTCCCTGTAGACCTGGTTTATTTTGGGGACCTAAGCAGTTCCCGTTTGCCTGATATGGCGTTTAATTTTTGACGTAATTTGTTCGATTACGTCCATCCCTTCACGAAAATCACTTTTTGTATATAGTGTCCCTAGATCTTTAAGTTGCTTTAGTCTTTAAGTATACATCAAACAGTGCAGACATGCCTAGAGACTGTGATTTGTGAAGGGCGTGTAATTGCTTCGAGTGCATAGATGATCTTAAAGAAAAATGTGAACTATGCGAGGACCCTGGTAGCAGAGTGACGACAATTTCACGTCATTTCTTGGTAACATTTATGACCAACACGACCTTTTGAATAACGTACAAAATACGTAATAATGACGTATATAAGTCACAGGTAAAATGACGTTAGTTGAAGACGTCCTTATAACGACGATATTTGACCTTTAATTAACCATAAAATGACCAATAATGGCGTCTTTGTGACGTTTTCTTTTGGGCTTTGACTGACCCTAATATAACCTAATATCGACCAAACTTTGATCTTATGACAAGCCGGGTCTATCGATAGACCCCGGTTATACAGTTGGAAGTACGTACAGGAAAGATCGCAAGGGAATACCATATTACCAATTTACTACCTGTTGCTATGACTGTTATCAGTTGCGTTTTGGAATTAAAAATAATATGATGTTTCGAGATATGAAAAATGGGGTTTTAGGGATACCCTAAGATTTACGACTCTGATACCATACACGAAATTCTTGAAAAATATTTCGATAGTCAGAAGGAAACTATTGACGAGTATAGATGTTTTACGTCTCAACCATTGTCTATACAATTTTCAGCGATATTCTTATCTGGAACTATTCGCATGTATGTCGATATACCGATACAGGAGCTTTCCATTGACACTGAATCTACAGACTGGTTTAAGCAACAAGTTTTGCCAAAGTTTTTATTTAACATGTAATATCTGTTTTATTTAATAAATGTGTATATTTGTAAATTGTTTTGATTATTACTTGCATTCTTTCTTGTATTATTTTAATGCCTGCTATATATACCTTTTTAATATTATTATAATTAGGCCTTTTTTTTTAAATTATTTTGTACTTAATACATCCTGTATTGTTGTCTTCATTGATATTTCTATGTTATTTCGATGCCTCACTGACCTTAAATACCAGAAGTTACAAACGTGTGTAGTTATAAGTTTGCTAAAAGTCAATGTACAATATTATTGTTAAATAAATAATTTGTAGAACTCTTGAGTTTTATTTTTATAATTTACATGGTAACTAAACACCAACCTATTGATAGAAATGGGTATGACGTTGAATATTAATCATAATCAGTTACCGTCGATATGGACAATAATTACACATTTTCCGCTTTATAATACCCCTGGTCGTTAATAATAATTATCTTAATTATTATTAATATATGTTAATGGACTACGAGTGTAAAGGATATATTCCTTCCAAGATGACGCAATGCATAAATCCGTGACATTTAATATTATTTAAACCGCAAACAAACACATTGTATATTAATTGCAACTTTTTTCGTGTTGAGACATGAAACATTCTGTTTTAATAAAAATTATTTTATATCTAAGCGATTTAAATATATTTTTATTAATACTATGGAATTGATGGTTTTAAGCAACTATCTATGTTTTCTATACATTTCGGTGCATGTACCACATTGTGTTTTTCCACTTAACAAACCCAAAAAGACCTTTATAGGATGTTTTTCAAATATATTCTTAAAAGGAGCCCTTTGGCATCCGGAGTACCGAAGGTACTTTTTTCGCTATGTGCGCATAATATTTCCTCGTATTTAACTCCGAAACACCGTTTTTGGCTTCTGCGCATTTCCAATTTTGGCTTCTGCGCATTTCCAAAATGTCCTTATTTTTTTTATCGCGGGGTTCTATAGGTATGGTTTAATAATGTAGATATTTAATAAAATTATAAAAATCGGATGTGTCGTTTTGACAGTTATTATGGTTTTACTGATAATTTGAAGACTTGGAAGTATTTTGATTATGCGGTTGTATAGGTATGGATTATTAATGCAAATACTGAAAAAATTAAAATTTTTAGATGTGCCGTTTTGGCACTTTGACGATTTTACTGGTGATACAGTATTATGTAAATATAATTAATATATGGGGTATATTCCTACTAAGAAATAAACAGTACCAGTGCTTTGCTGTGCTGTGTTAAGGCCTTAATGGTTTAATACATCTAGCGCCGTTAGTACTTGAAATATTTAAAAAATCTTTCACTGCTAGATAGATCCTATATACCTCTGTCTACAAACAGAATTTCGACGCTTCGTCTCAGGCATATGGGCACTAATCGCAAAAACTGTATCTCCCGAACCAGTCGGCCGATCGACTTCACCCATGCCAACTTATATAATTTTAGATTTGACATGTGGCAAGTTTTAAAACTTTAGCGTTACCCTGTTATTCTAATAAGCTTCCTAAACACCCCGTATACCGAAATAATGCCTAATATATATTGTATAATTTATCAAAACATTTGCATACATTTAAAATATATTTTTACCATCCCTCCTTTGGAGTACTCTGTATTTTTAAATGACGTGAAAGATTTATTTACATTTGCTAAAAGGTGCCTTTAAATTTAAAAGTATTCGCGCGCTTTTAAAATTTGACAGTGAACTTTTGGATATTGCGAGCCCGAAATCATTTCACCAAAACAACTGGAATGATCGTTCTATCGGTTTTTTTTAGCGCCTACTTTTTTTTTTTTTTTTTTTTTTTTTTGTATTTTCTCCGAGATCTTAAACACCACGAAAAATGTACTATACATGTGATTCTCACAAAACAAAAACTATTGACCCTTCTGCGTAGTCTCCACTGAAACTTTCTGGTTCAAAATTCTAGACGGACCTACTCCCGATCGGCTGCAGGGTAAAACAGAACCAACTTAATAAGGCTTTATAGTATTTTTACCCCCGCGAATTGATAGCTTTTGACCCCCCTGTCAAATAATTCATAGATATGTTATGTGAAGTCAAGTTACCTAGCGGAATAATGCCCTAGTGTGAAGTATTTATTTTGACGACAATTAAGTAAATGTGTCTTTGTCAAGAAGGCGTTGCTATAATATTTTACCACACCAAAATTAAAAGTTACTTACCTTTCTGGTTACAAAATCTAGTCGTAAGTACGCACTGACACACAGAACCTTGTCTAATGACTGAAGCGTTGTTTTATCTCAATATTTATCGTCGATAATTATTATTTGCAGATGCTTGTAGCAATATACAGTGTGGAACTAATTTTGAGCTCGGATCTTTTATTTCTATAATTAACACATCCCTGTTTTATTGCTTTTATTATGCAAATAAAGTGATATTTTACAACATTTTGAGACGTTTTGGTGTAAGAAAAAACAATAATACCTTCGATTTTCCCTTCTTGCGATATTAATAATGATGTTGATTAAAACAAGCAGAGTTTTTATAACTCTCGTATTTACAAAAATACCCGTAGAATTCTTAGGCGTGCCGTATTTCTTAAACCATGGCTAACTAACTGCCTTACGTTCCATTATACCACCTTAGCTTGTAATGGCATGTACTTAACATACGACAATATTTAAGTTTATATATATATTTAAGCTTGCCTAGCGCATTCACCAAAACGACCAAATCATTTTACAGTTCTTGCACTGTTATAACTTAACATTTTTGGTTCATTTTTTCACCGATTGAAAGGTCTTTTTAATATTTGTCTATTACAATATTTCAGTATTCTCTATCATTAGTGCCTTAATGGTTTAATACATATGGCTCCAATACCTTTTAAGGCTTTGAAATAATTTTTCACTGCTCGCTAGAACTTGTTAACCTCTACCCTTTTACCAAATCTTACCTCTTTGTCTATAGTTATATGGGCACTAACCGCAATGTTTCAATTTGTTGAATGTTTGTAATACGTGCATTTATCAGATTAACACTAGTATAGATGGTAGTCGTTCGCGGCAAGGGTTGACGAGTTCTCAGATTACGCCAGGGCTTGCATTATAGTAAGAGAGTACCAACTAGTCATCGGTAATCCCACTCTACAACGGTGGTTGTTGTCTTAGTTAGGTATATAATAGTAATATTGAGAATGTGTTGTCTAACGACTATAAAGAACCCACACATCCTAGTGATAATATGATGAATGTTGTCCAACTCTTTGATAATGCTTCCTAGTATAACGTGCTGTTTACTATGCTAGTTAGTGCCGATTCAGTCGCGGCAATATACTATATTATTATGGTAGACCCAACCTTACCTGAGATAAGTGATTAGACATTTTTGGTGGATATAATTACCAAGTGACTACATTTATACCTATCTAGCACCCTCCACACAAACGATATTCAGGTATTTTTGTATTTAAGTCTAACCCAGACCACCCTGTAGTATTAAATTACCTCTGTACATGCAACATTCTAAATATATTACGCAATATAACATTTTCAAGCTAAAATTGCAACTTCAATAAGCAGTTGACCTTCTATATAAGTACCGTTGGAACGCTGCATTAACCGTAATTTACTTGAATGCTCGTAATTTTAGTTTAAAACATAAAACATTATCAATTTATTGAGTTCTAAACGGTACTTCAGTTAGAAATATAACCCTTAAACTCCTGTTATTGACATTTTTACCTTTAATTTGATACCAAGAAGTATTAGTACAGGGGTTGTACCTACCCTTATTTATTTTAGGTTTCTACACGATCAAGAAGAGTTCAAAGAGGTTTTAGTTGTTTCTTAGGTATATTAAAACAATATTGTATAGATATTAGTAGAATTTATGTTATCTATATCCTCTCTTTATGTAAATTTTATTTATTTTTCTTAATTTTACCTGTTCAGGACCTGTTAAATATACGTTTTTAGATGTTTTAGTTGTTTATTATATGTTGATTAACCTGGTCAGCAGGGTTTAGTTGTTTATTGCACGTTCTTTAAACATTGCTGTAAATAAATACTGCAGGTATTACCAAATTTAATTATAGTTAGCATGACTCTTGTGGGGCGGGACAACCGTATACCTAGATAGCCTTCAACTTAAAAGCGAAATATAATAAATGGTATGCTGGTGTGGTGTGCTAAGGCGCTGGCTTCCAATCCATAGGTCGGTGGTTCGAGTCTTGGTGAAAATGTAAACTTTTTTTTTCTGTTAAATAATAATTTCAATCGTTTGTAACGTCATTGGGGTATCGATTCTTGGAGGTAGGCGAGGAGGTAGGGCTTTTAGCGGAGCCTCGACTTGTAGGTTTGGGCCCCCCCAAATATGAATACCTAAGTAGGTGAGGTTCAGGTGACATGTAATAGATGGCGTATCACAGATGATGGATGACGTTTACCCAATGACAACTAGTGCCAATGATACTATTGCCCAAGTAGCTAACGCCCAAGTAGCTACGGCCCAAGTAGCTAACGCCTAAGTAGCTACGGCCCAAGTAGCTAGCGCCTAAGTAGATAATGCCTAAATAGCTATCGCCCAAGAGCATGAAGTTTGACAGATGACGTATGACAGATGACAGATCAAAAGGGGCGGGGCCTATGACGTCAGAGGTAGAGGAGTGGGGGTGGGCTCAAGTAAGGCAATGACTACTAATATGTTCCCCACCCTGTTAGGGAGGCATCACTAAATATTTCGAGTACATAGTTATGGGGTGATAAACTGTTAGATGTACTTATATGCGTTTTCCACCATTGTAAATCATTTATGATCTCAGGTGTTATGTGCATAGAACCCTCGTAATTGTTACCCTTCCTTTGTAATGCTAAATATTTTTCCCGTTCCAAAATCTTTGTGTATAACCATCCATATTTGATTGCCGGACAGATTGAAATAATTTTCCCTAAAATTTTTGCAAAATCTCTTATTTTAAGTGAGGGATTGCCTTCTAACAGCGAGATTGACTTCAAGATATTTAGTTGCTTATTTTGTGGAAGCATGATTTTCAAGGAAGTGGAATCATAAAAAAAAACCCAAATATATTATTTTGTGATTAGGTAATAGGTTACTCTTTTTTGTGTTAATAATAAAACCCAGACTTTTCAATAGCGATTTTGTTTCTGCTATATTACTTAGGCATTCTTCGTGAGAGTTTCCGATCAGTAAAAAATCGTCTAGGTATAGCACCGAAAGAAAATTTCTTTCTCTGAGGTTTGCTAGAACGGGTTTTAGGATTTTAGTAAAGATAAACGGGCCTGAGTTCAAGCCAAACGGCAAACAGTTGTATTCGTACAACTTCCCCATATATTGAAACCGTAAATATTTTCTGTGACTCGTTTTAATGGGTATTAGGTAGTATGCGTCCTTAAGATCTAAAGTGGCCATCAGGCACTTTCTATATATAAGTCTGCTGACAGTTTTATGATCCTCTAATTTAAAATGCTCTGTCGAGATAAAGCAGTTAAGGTTTTTGAGATTAAGTATTAGCCTGAATGTGCCATCGGATTTTTGTCTAAGAAAAATGTTTGATATAAAATGATTTTTAACTGGGGAGCACTCACTTATTGCGCCAATCAAAAGAAGCGACTCAATTTTCTTTTCAATTATGATTTTTTCTTTGAGTGACCATGTGTGTTCTCTCGGAACAACAATTTGCTTGGGATTATTTGTAAAGGGAATGGAATAACCTTGAACTGCGCTTAATATGACTGGATCTTTGGTGAGTGCTTTCCAGTTAACAATGAACAATTTTAGTCTACCAGCGTATTTGTTTACCTCTAACGACTGGTTTTGAAATGTCTCTGTGGGTATTGCAGCTGCGAGCCCCGCAACGGCAGTTGATGTCTCTTCTGGGACAAATTGGTGCCGTGGTTTCTGTGATTTTGTATCCGCCTCGCTGCTGCAACTTGGTTGTTCGGTCTGCCTCGAGACATTCCGGACGTTGTTCGGGGCAGACCTCTCCAGTTTAAAGGCTTATTGTTGTACCTATATTTGGCCGGTTGGGGAGAGTTTTTCTGAATTTTTAGTTCACTGGATAAACGTTCCAGTGCCTTGGCAGCTTTCATTCTGTCTGGGAGATTGCTTCCAAATAATAGTCCATCCGCCTTTTCATTTAAAAGTGTAGACCTAAATTCCTTGTTTACATCAGATGACAACAAGATTCTTCTTGCCTCAGTTTCCTGATGATGTACATGGGCTATTAGCCGTCCTGCGTCACTCAGCCATTGAATCATGTTACGTTCTCCCCCTCCTTTTTGATTTGGGAGATTTGTTAGGGCCATACCGATGGCTGTCATAGCGGCCCCTAGTTGATTTTGAGCGTTGGCTAGACGACTATCCCGAATTTTGTGCTGTTCCGTAGTTGCAGCCAAAACCTCAGAGTTTAGTTTAGGTGCCGCTACTAAATTGCAATTTTTCAGCGGGGGGTACCTTCCGGATAACTCGCTTATCCGGTCAGGGCTGAGGCCGGACGTCAATATACTCTCCCAGGTGGCAGCCACAGCTGAATGAATGACACCAGGTTCATTTTTATTTTTGTCCATCTCTTGACCTAGCAGGGTCAGTATTTGGGAATCCAATTCTCTCTCTTGGTCATGATTTTTTGCCTCTTCGTGTAAGTTAGCGATTGATTCGCATTCTGTAAGAAATAATTAGAGTACTTTAGACACCCTATTTAAACCCGCTAAAATTGAACTAATTTTCCCTACTTGTTACTCCCCAAACTGGAGGTTGATTGTTAATGCTCTCAAAATTCGTTAAGGGTTATTGTTAAAAGCTCTCAAAACTCGTTGAGGTATATTGTTAATGCTCTCAAAACTCGTTGAGGTATATTGTTAATGCTCTCAAAACTTGTTGAGGTATATTGTTAATGCTCTTAAAACTCGTTGAGGTATATTGTTAATGCTCTCAAAACTCGTTGAGGTATATTGTTAATGCTCTCAAAACTCGTTGAGTTATATTGTTAATGCTCTCAAAAGCTCGTTGAGGTATGTTGTTAGTGCTCTCAAAACTCGTTGAGGTATATGTTAATGCTCTCAAAACTCGTTGAGGATAGATGTTAGCACTCTCAAGGTCCGTTGAGGTAAAAATATCAGCTAACATGCATGCTTTCCACCGAGACATTGTCATTTTGTTCTCATTATTTTTATTGTTTATATTATTATAATTACATACCTGTCGGTAGAATTTCGCTGCTTGTATCCTGATCCATGTCCTCTAATTCTGAAGAATAGGTAATTGTCTCTGTATCACTATCATTACTCACATTACTAATAACATAATTATTTATTTTTCGCTGTCTCTCTAAAACTTTCCTAGCCAGGCGTTTAAGTCTCTTGTTTAATTTCTTTTCCGAATTCCAACGCAGCCCGTCACGCTTATCTTTTTTATGTTTACCCATTTCGAAATTTAACACTTCAAGCTCGACTTCAAGAGGGTTTCGGGATCGTGGCTCTCGCCTTCGCACGAAAACAAACAATGATCAAGAAACCCGGGTACCCAGACTAGGAAACAGTGGGAGAGAAGGGAACATTTTGTCGACTTTGAAAATCGTGGAGAACCGTACGAAAAGGGACGTACTACATATAGTGATCTAGAAGGACGAGGCGCGAAATATAATTATTTTCTTAATAATGGTAAGAGATAAGTATAGAATAACATTAAGCAAAGTTGTTAAGAAAGTAATAGGGGACTCGAAAACATAATAAAATACAGGACTAGGATCTTCATTGATTAAAATTTTAAGCGAGGCTAGGCCTATAACTCCTCTTTAATTATTGACAAAACATTAGCTTAAAACTAGTACATTATGTTCGTGTTGTGTAAGTGGTTTGAACCTGGGTCCCTCATTGTCGTGGTAGCCTGTATGGACCTGCCTGGTGTTGTGGTTGGTGGGAATGGCGGATTAGCGGGTTTTGGCTCTGTTTTGCTGTGTTGAAGTAATTGTTGCTGGTGTTCGTGGTGTAGTCTTGGATCGTTTCCATTTTAAGGTCTCTGTGTAATGTGGTACTACGTACGAACCTCGGTACGTTAGTTATTAACCTTTGTAATAATTTTTTTATTTGATATTTTTTGGGTATATTAGGTTATTGATAAACTCATTGTAAGTCACGACGTTTCGTACGCTTCTATCGTACTTTATCAAGTTTATTTAAACATCTAAAAATATAAAAGTTATTAATATAAAATACAAGCACACTTTTTCATATAACAAAAACATTTTGTAAAACTATTTTCTTAAAATATTTAGGTTTTAACACATATTATACAATACCTAACATTTATTTGTTATTTGCATAAAATAATTGTCTTAGAAAATAGATAAAAATAAAATTTGAATAAAATAAGGTGAAACAGACCTACCCCAGGTGTGTTATTCACCTGCTGAAATCTGTCACTCTAGCTGCAATCGTCAAATATTGTGGTACGACCCTGCCTACGTTGTGTTTTTTTAAGGTTCTTTTAAAGTTTGGTACAACGGTAAAATTATTTCAGATTTTAAGATACCCTAGCCTTATTCTAATCCTTCCGGTTTTCCCTACTCATTCCTCGGCATTCCAATGCCAGATAATTAAAATCAAAGAGGTTTCATAAAACACTTATTTATTACAAATCGATATTCCAAAAATATACATGTTCAAACACTTTACAAAAGTATAATAAATATCGATTAAATTAATTATTACATTGTATAAACTTAATTGAAGATAGTCTGTCTCCCATAATTTAGCCCGTTTGCATCAACACATGTCTGCGACATTAAGAAGTGATGCGATTTTACCTTTTGTTGCCAAGTATGTCTGCAACTCTAATGGCAACACTCTTCCCTCTTAAAACCCATTTCCCATTATTTGATTGGTCTGCAACCATACGCTGTTTTAGATTGATCCCCTGTTAATCTGCAATTTATTTGTGTTACCTGTCGCCCAATTCTCGTGTACGTATAATTAATATTGTTTATCAATTTGCGTATATCATATGACCCTAAATTAACGTACACGTTTGGTATAATGGTACTACGTAGTATAGTGAAAAGTCGGGAGACAACTGTCCAGTGGTGGTGTCCCACTGCCGAACGATTCAACATATAACTTATAAAAGTGCAATAAAATTTAGGAGCTTGCTCACTTTCCGCATGTGTCACTTTTCTTCTCAAGTGAGCATTGTTTTTCAAATTACTAGAAAGTCAAAAGACAACTGTCCAGTGGTGGTGTCCCACTGTTGAACATTCATTCCTATGAAAAACCCGTCACACCATTTCAGTACACCTATTATAAATTAATGTTCTACAGGCAACATCATACCAAATAATTATAACCCTTCCGATAACTATATTTGTCATAATATTATAAAATAGATTATTACTTTATTATATATATATACCTTCCTCCCCCAAGTCTTTATCTAACATTGCAGATTATTAATTTTACAAGTAGCATTATTACTGCATAATAATGTCTACCTTTGTTCTGAAGTACCCCGTAAGAAATCCCATGGAAGACAAACTAACATCTGTTACAGTTAAAGGTTCCTTGACCCATTTTTATGACCCTATATTAGAAAGCAAAAGTGTATTGATTTTTGTTACATGGTACCGTTATACTGTTTTCACTCTTTAATTTAACCTTTAATAATCAATTTTGTCTGACGACAACTTTATTGACCTGCGGTCAGTTGCCATTTATAACCCTTGCAAATTTTTTTGATTTCAAAGTAGTAAAATTTGAAGTACGGGAGTTAAGATAAAAAGAATATTTAGTTTTACTGAAATTACATGATTGAACCGCAAATACTGGGTTACCCTTTTAATTTGTAAATGAATAAAAGCGACTTTGGTCCTGCGGACGTTTTAGTCGGAATTTAGTAGACATCTATTGACCTGCGGTCCTCCCCTCAATTTATTTATCCCTTGAAAAATTGATGATTTGATTTATTTATAGTAATATGTGCAACAATGAAATTAATTAAGAGAATATGTAGTTTTTTTTTATAGGTTCGGCATTTAAAGAATTAATAATTTAGAATAATAGCTGTATTGTCTATTAACCGTATTAGTTGGATTTTTTTTTCTGCGCCTTCTTCAACGGGAAACACCGGCATTAGCTTCCGGAACCGTAGGGCTAACTCGGCGTTGATCCCGTCTGGTCAAGTTGCAGTTTACCCAATTAATTATTGTCAATACATCAATATAGCGTTTGGATTTAATTCCGTTATCAAAGATTTCTAGCGCACCGTCTCGACGTCCGGAGCCGTAGGGTCGATCGGCGCAGAGAGTCATCTCGATAAGTAGAAAAAAATCCAACAATTTGAATGATAATTGAAATGGAATATATTACCGAACATAAAAAAAACATTAAAGTTATGAGTTTAAATTAAAGAATATTGAATTATTTATGACATTTTACCGTAAAAAGAAAAAACAATTTATTTTACCTGATAAGAACTTCTTTTGCACTGCGCGTTCTACCACTTTACCACTTCTTTTTGTTTGCATTGTATTGAACTAAAGTTATTTTAAATTTAAGAATTTTATTGATGCAGCACTAAGTTTTACTTAAAAATTGAAATATTTGACTGGCAGCGTAACCGCTTGATTTTAGTACGACAAAATTTTGAATAATCCTCAAGAGCGTAGCGTCTCTTGTTTTTATACTCACGACCCCTCCGCCCTCCGAGTCGACGTATGGTAGCGTCGCTTGGGTCATATGTTTTTGATAAAACTAAAGAATTTGACCTGACTTATCCGTTTCCCTAAATATATGGTAAACTTTTACACTTTTGGTGGCTTTTAAGCTCTTTTAAAACGAGGATTCCTCTGTACATATTATTGGATCTAAAAATATTAGCTTCTTGGTTTTTGTCCTAAAGAAATATGCGGAAATTTTTTTAGAAAAAAAATATAGACCCGGGTCTGGGGCGTTTCAAAGGAAAGGTACCTTGGAGCTGTTGTATTATGGTGTACTGATGGATTTTACAAACTAAAACTTAACAAACATACCAAAAAGGATCAGATACCGTTTATACGTACTATTTTTTAAAGATTTTTATATTGAATACAGGATGTTAATTAAGTTTTGTTTATACATGTTATATGCTCATATATCCACGTGTCGGATTTGACCACGAGTAACCCGGTGTCATGTTAGCATATTGCAACGAACCTGAGATGCTTTGTAGCAGTCAACGGTAGGATTCTTCTAACGCTGTCAGAACAAGAGATTATCTAACTGGTAGCGGCGGATTCCAATCCTTTAAAGAATAACGGACCTGGAAACTTCGAGACAGCTCTCACTTGTCATACTACGGAAGGAACACCTAGTGAAGCCCCTGGTAGTCAACTGTCAAGAACACGACCACATCGATGCTCCTATTGTAAGTTAATGAATCATCTCGTTTATTTTATTGTTGTTTTATAAACTGTTCGATTTTCTAAATATTTGACCCCCATTTTACCTATTAATTTTGTGCTTTCCAGGTATATTATTTTTATCCTAAGCGATAAAACAATTATTTTTGTACCGCGATATTTTAATTTTCAAAATTAAAATAATAAAAATGACTTCACAGGATGAATTCGATTTACCTGAAATCGAACCCTATAAACTATCAGAAATATTTTCTATTATCCCGAATTTGAAGGGAAGATCTTTTTAGGAACATTTTTATACGCGTGTGACCATGCGTACGAAATGGCTACAACCGACCAGAAAGTTCTCTTAGTAATCCATATCAAAAATAAACTTAGAGGAAGAGCTGCACAACTCGTGAGTTCTAGAAATCCTGGCTCATACTTAGAAATAAAACAACTTTTAAATTTACATTTCGGAGACTCTAGGGATCTTTCATCCCTTATACAAGATCTTCAGAGACTTAAACAACTCCAAAATGAATCACCCCTAACATTTTCCAACCGTCTTGAAGTTTTAAACGCAAAAATACACGCGAATATTCAAAAATCTACTAGCCTAAACTCCGACCAAAAAACTGCTCAATCATCGCTAATCGATACCATGGCATTAAACACCTTATTAGTAGGGCTAGAACCCAAATTAGGCCAACTTATTTGTGCCGGAAATCCAAACGGTATTTTAGAAGCCCATTCGCGTATCAGAAGAGAACTCCAGTTATCATACCTGGAAGTACATAAAGTCGACAAGCCCAGCTTGCCAAAACCCAATTTAATCCCTAGAAGGTTACCACCTCAACCCTTAAAATGTTTGAATTGTGGCCGCCGTGGCCATACCGCCAATCAGTGTCGTGCCCCGCAACAACAACGCTATAGCTCGCCCCAAAATTCTGGTTTCCAAAGGCCAACCAATCAAACTCCTGCAACAAGCTTTTCCACTCAGACAAGTGGCCAACTTCAAAACCAATCGAGGCCTCAACAAAATAACTACTCACCACAAAACCGCCCTTCGTTCGCAAATAGAAATCCTAATTTTAGGCCTAATCTCCAAAGAACATACCACGTTAATGCCAACGACTATCAACAGGACGATTTTGAGCCTTACCCTAATGACTATTATCATTACAATGACTTTAACGACTATCAAACCCCTTCGAACAATCAGTCTATGTATCCCGAATATGTTCAGACCAAAGATTACTACCAGTCCGAACAACAACCAGAAAGTCACCAGGATTTTCCCTCACATTCCGTGCAACAATACCCTCTAGGAGGGAACTACCAAGCAATAAACCCCATAGAACAAATTCAGAGCCAGATTCAAACAATGAACCTGGACGATATGAATCCAAACCTCAACTTCCCGGAACAAACATTTCTTTAAGCCCGCTTCTTACCGTCAACTCTAAAAACCTTTACTATATCAAAGACAGTACCTAAAAATTTAATCTACTTATCGACTCTGGAGCAGGTATTTCTATCTTCAAAGAAGATGAAACGTACAGGTACCCTCAAAAATAAAATCCCAAGTTAATAAAATGTTAACTGAAGGAATAAACCGGCCTTCCGTATCACCTTGGTCATCACCAGTATGGGTAGTTCCCAAAAAACTGGATGCTTCTGGTAAGCAGAAATGGCGCGTCGTAATCGATTACCGAAAATTAAACGAGCTATCGGTAGGTGATAAATACCCCTTACCCAATATTTCAGATCTCCTGGATCAGCTAGGAAAATGTCAATATTTTACGACATTAGATCTCGCCTCTGGATTCCACCAGATAGAGATTGAGCCCCGAGACGTCCCAAAAACTGCTTTTTTAGTAGAAAACGGCCATTACGAGTTTGTTAGAATGCCTTTTGGTCTTAAGAACGCCCCGTCCACATTCCAGCGCGTCACGGACAATATCCTTTTAGGCATTCAAAATGAACGATGTCTAGTCTACATGGACGGCATAATTATCTACTCTCCGACTATCCATGAACACATCTCGCGGTTAACCGAAGTTTTTAAGCGCCTCAGAAAATCAAACCTTAAAATTCAACCCGACAAATGCGAATTTCTAAGAAAAGAAGTTGCATACCTTGGTCACCTCATTACCCAAGATGGCGTCAAACCCAATCCATCAAAAGTTGATTGTATTCAAAATTTTCTAGAACCCAAAAAATCTAAAGACATTCAACTTGAAGAAATAGTCCATACTTAAAGTGGAGTGGGAATATAGAAGGTAAAAATAAGAACACAAAGTCTTCCTCCACTGATATATTATAGAAATATTTTAGTCAACTTCTCTACATGTTTCGAATGCAAAAGCATTCATCTTCAGGAGAAAAATTAAAAAAAGAAAGGACCAGTAGATATCACCCTAACTGAGCAACATAAATATAGGTTCGGTATAAAATGAGTGGAACAATAAAGAAATCGATACACACATTGCATTGTGAATAAGAAAAGTATATGGGTTGAGACTCAAGGCACTGTGAAAACTTTAAAGGTAGAATGAAAGATTTAACATCTTTGTGTGGAAGAACTGTCGAAAGATCAGAATGAAGTAAAAGGGAATGATCATTAAGCAAACTATTAGCTAGTCATTAGAGAAAAAAAATTTGGAGAAGAAGTGAATATAAGTGTGAGGAAGAAAAGACTATTAAAAAATTAATTGGAAATTAAATTTAATTTTAATGCATTACTGGATGTAAACCTGAAAAAGAAAAAGACATCTTTTTCGGATACATCAAGTGGCCAAATATAGAAAAATCTTACCTCAATGGTTTACGAATAAACATAGTTAAAGTAGAAATATAAAAATTGAATTTTACAAAATTCTTTCATTTTTGACTTTATGGAAGTAAATTTTTTTTATTTAGCTCGACCGCTACCGCGTGCTTTTCCAAAAAGACAGATGATTAGGTGAAGTTAGTGACAGTTCATTGAAAAATAAGAAGGGTGTATGGAGACCACAGAAAAAAACTTGGATTAGTTATGGTATTAATCTGAATAAGCGGAAAACTACAACAGAGAAAAATTTATTTTATAGGGTTATTGTCACAAAGCAAAAGTGGGATTAATGGAATTTTCTAGAATTTTACTAAGCGGAAGGCTACAACAGAGAAAAATGTTTTTTTAAATTTAATTGTCACAGAGCAAAGTGTGGGATTAATGGAATTTTTAGAATTTTAATGGCTCAGTCGAGGTTTACAAAAGATATCTAGTGGCATAACCTAAAACAAGAAGGCAGAATGTAGGAGCCTAAACTTGTCTTAAGAAATGAAAAGGTACTTTAAAAAAGGTGGTGATGAAATGAACCACAACAATATAGTATACACAATAAATGTTCAAACTTATAAGTAATATGGGGGAAAAACCATAAAACCCTGCGGGGTTAAAGTCCAAATTGGTAAAGAGAAAATATATAACACTTGGAAAATTCTTATTAGTAAGCACTGTAAGAAAATATCAGGGAAAAATTGTACTAGAATATATAGTTATAAGTTAGGTGGAAACACCTTTAAATAGAATTGAATCTTGTCATGTGGGGACGTGAGAAGAAGTGAAAACCAGATAGTTTAAGTCTTGAATTTTGGGAACAAACTTACTTGAATAAAAGGTGTAACAAAAGGGTAACTACTCAAAATCAAGAGAGTTAAAAAAATGAGAGCAGCTATGTTGAATTTGATCATTTAAACAGTCTATATTAATGTTATTTATAATTTTGTTAATTTCCAAAATTTCAAGAAGATCTAGTTTATTGCTCTTGTTACATAAATGAAGGTATTCAGTATTGGAGTCAGGATTGAAAGAGTGGTTTTCCATACATATGTGTCTGGAAAAGTTCGATTTAATTTTTGACGGAGAAAGATTTTGATTTCTGGCTTTCACAATTTCTTTACAATGTTCACCCACTCTGACCGAGAACTTACGGCCCGTTTGACCGACGTAGGTAGCTAAACAGCCCCGCGTAGAACAAGAAACACTATAGACACCAGATTTATCAGTGATAGGAACAGAGTCCTTAGAATTACATAATAGAGAGTTTAACGAATGTTGAGTTTTGAAACTTATATCGTAGTTGAAGGAATTAAAAATATTTTTTAGTTTATAAGAAATAGATCCCCAGAAGGGCAGAGAATAGTATTTAGTGATAGATTTAGTGTTGATATGAGTTTTATTGAGATGTTTATTTAAATGTCTATAGTATAACTTGTTAATCAACGCAAGGGGATAACCGTTATTCGTACCAATTTGTCTAATAATACTTAATTCCAGTTTAAATGCATAGTCCTCGAGGGGAACCGCACTATAGGTTACCGTCGAAGACTACAAGAATATCGTCCACATAACGTCTCATAAAGAGGACACTTGAAAAAAGAGGGTGAACTTCCATAGAGGATTCTAAACGTGACATAAAAACTTCAGCTAAAAAAGGTGACAAGGCTGAGCCCATGGCTAGACCAGAGTTTTGTTTATAAAATTTGGAATTAAATTGGAAAAAATTCTGTTTAAGTACTAAGTCAACTAAAGTGCAAAGATTATTAATGTGTTCTAGTTCGAAATCAGAACTGTTTTCTAGAAGTTGTTTAATAAGTATTACACATTCTTGTGGGGGTATACTCGGAAATAGATTAGAAACATCAAAAGATACTAATTAAGCTGTAATTGGAATATGTAATTCTTTAAGATCATTAGCTAACTGAGATGAATTCTTTACGGAAAAGGAGCTTTTAAAATTTGTGAGAGAAATTAAGATACTATTCAGCCAGGAGCTCAGTCTGTGACAAGGTGAACCGCAATACGAAACGACAGGCCCAACAGGAATATCAGGTTTGTGTATTTTGGGGAGACCATAAAGCAGAGGGGTTGAAGGGTTAATCGGAGTGAGTTTAAATTTATTAGTATTGAGAAAATTTAAAGTATCATTGGTTTCTTTTAAAGTTTTCTTTAAAAATGTCATAAATTTATCGATTGGATTAGAATGGATTAAAGAAAAATTGTCAGATGAGAGGAAATCTTCAACTTTAACTACATATTGTGGTCTCTCCATTATCTCAAGACAGTTACCTTTGTTGTCTTGTGATAATGGAGAGACCACAATATGTAGTTAAAGTTGAATATTTCCTCTCATCTGACAATTTTTCTTTAGACCATTCTAATCCAATCGATAAATTTATGACACTTTTTAAGAAAACTTTAAAAGAAACCAATGATACTTTAAATTTTCTCAATACTAATAAATTTAAACTCACTCCGATTAACCCTTCAACCCCTCTGCTTTATGGTATCCCCAAAATACACAAACCTGATATTCCTGTTAGGCCTGTCGTCTCGTATTGCGGTTCACCGTGTCACAGACTGAGCTCCTGGCTGAATAGTATCTTAATTTCTCTCACAAATTTTAAAAGCTCCTTTTCCGTAAAGAATTCATCTCAGTTAGCTAATGATCTTATAGAATTACATATTCCAATTACAGCTCAATTAGTATCTTTTGATGTCTCTAATCTATTTCCGAGTATACCCCCACAAGAATGTGTAATACTTATTAAACAACTTCTAGAAAACAGTTCTGATCTCGAACTAGAACACATTGATAATCTTTGCACTTTAGTTGACTTAGTACTTAAACAGAATTTTTTCCAATTTAATTCCAAATTTTATAAACAAAACTCTGGTCTAGCCATGGGCTCAGCCTTGTCACCTTTTTTAGCTGAAGTTTTTATGTCACGTTTAGAATCCTCTATGAAAGTTCACCCTCTTTTTTCAAGTGTCCTCTTTCTGAGACGTTATGTAGACGATATTCTTGTAGTCTTCGACGATAACCTAGAGTGCTTATCTAATTTTCTCAATTTTCTTAACTCATTACACCCTTCTATCAGCTTCACTTTCGAAACTGAAGTTAACTACTCTCTACCATTTTTAGATCTATTACTCACTAAATCTAACAATAAAATTAAATTTTCTATATACCGTAAACCCACTAACACAGATTCAACTATTCCTTTTTATTCTAACCATCCACATAACCAGAAACTTTCAGCTTTCCACTCATATTTTTCTAGACTCTTTTCGGTTAACCTCGAAGACTATGAATTTAAACTGGAATTAAGTATTATTAGACAAATTGGTACGAATAACGGTTATCCCCTTGCGTTGATTAACAAGTTATACTATAGACATTTAAATAAACATCTCAATAAAACTCATATCTTAAACCTAAATCTATCACTAAATAATATTCTCTGCCCTTCTGGGGATCTATTTCTTATAAACTAAAAAATATTTTTAATTCCTTCAACTACGATATAAGTTTCAAAACTCAACATTCGTTAAAATCTCTATTATGCAATTCTAAGGACTCTGTTCCTATCACTGATAAATCTGGTGTCTATAGTGTTTCTTGTTCTACGCGGGGCTGTTCAGCCGTAAGTTCTCGGTCAGAGTGGGTGAACATTGTAAAGGAATTGTGAAAGCCAGAAATCAAAATCTATCTCCGTCAAAAATTAAATCGAACTTTTCCAGACACATATGTATGGAAAACCACTCTTTCAATCCTGACTCCAATACTGAATACCTTCATTTATGTAACAAGAGCAATAAACTAGATCTTCTTGAAATTTTGGAAATTAACAAAATTATAAATAACATTAATATAGACTGTTTAAATGATCAAATTCAACATAGCTGCTCTCATTTTTTTAACTCTCTTGATTTTGAGTAGTTACCCTTTTGTTACACCTTTTATTAAAGTAAGTTTGTTCCCAAAATTCAAGACTTAAACTATCTGGTTTTCACTTCTTCTCACGTCCCCACATGACAAGATTCAATTCTATTTAAAGGTGTTTCCACCTAACTTATAAAAGCGCTGCTCACTGTCTCGACAGATGAGTGCGAACTCTGCCCTTGTTGGAAAATGTATGTGTTGTTGTAATTGCAATGATTAATTGTATTTTACTAATTTTTCAACAATAAAAACAATTATTATTATTATTATTATTATTATTATTATTATTATTATTATTATTATAACTATATATTCTAGTACAATTTTTTCCTGATATTTCTTTACCAATTTGGACTTTAACCCCGCAGTGTTTTATGGTTTTTCCCCCATATTACTTATAAGTTTGAACATTTATTGTGTATACTATATTGTTGTGGTTCATTTCATCACCACCTTTTTTAAAGTACCTTTTCATTTCTTAAGAGTCTATTAACGCCGCCATTTTCTTGCTTTTATCTGTCAATGAGATTTGCTTTAATTAGAAGTTCGTAGATGGCGCGCAAATATCGGATCGCCGAATATTTATTTTTAGCGTAAAACATTCCAATCATTTGTAAGATTTGAGACCTTGTCCGAGGGCTTCTAGGAAACCCAGAATATTTTATTTAAATACAGCGTTGTCACGTTGTAAAAAATTGTCATAATAGCTCATATTCTACACCTGTGGAAAATGACTATGTAGGTATTTAAATATTGTACACATTGACTTTAAGCGTTACGTATAAATTTAATTAACAGCGACATTTTGCCAACCAACAAAATCCCGCTAAATGATATTTTAAACGTGATTTTCTCGGAATCCACACACACAATTTTGTAAAAACCTGTTTCATATTCAGCGGCAAATATAATTTCTGTTTCTTTCCAGCGAATCGAAAATTTGGTTTTATGCGTTTGCCAGTGCGGAGATTTTAGCGGCTGAAAAATCGATTAGCGGGCTTTTGTTGGTTGGCAAAATGTCACCAATAAATCTCGATCTTAAAACTTTTATTTTACAACGTGTACTTCTTGGCGTTGACCAACTTGACAAAATCTAAAGTTCTGTATTCCAAATATAAAAATAACAAGTAAACCATTTCTTCCAAAAATGAGCGGCTTTCATATTTAAAATAATAAATTATTGTAGTAAACCGATCCTTTGTGTAAAATGCCTGACACATCATAATACAATGAATCCTGATCCTAATAAGAAGTAAGAAAAGTAACATTTTATTATATAGCCGCTAAAATCTTTGCACTGGCTGACGCATAAAACCTGATTTTCGATTCGCTGAAAAGAAACAGAAATTATATTTGCCGCTGAATATAAAACAGGTTTTTACAAAATTGTGTGTGTGGATTCCGAGAAAATCACGTTTGAAATATCGTTTAGCAGGATTTTGTTGGTTGGCAAAATGTCGCTGTTAATTAAATTTATACTTAACGCTTAACGTCAATGTGTACAATATTTAAATACCTACATAGTCATATTCCACAGGTGTAGAATATGAGCTATTATGACAATTTTTTACAACGTGACGACGCTGTATTTAAATAAAATATCGGGTTTGACAGGTAACATATATAAATTATATGTAATTTTATATAAAATAAGTATACAATATTAAAATGGTACCTAAGTAATAGAATTACTTGTATATACCATTATCGTAATAGCCAAGAGTGATTTCTATTAATCAAAGTGTGGGTATTAACTTCTTGTTTATTTTTTTTTTCTGCGATATAAGTGTTGCGCTTCATTTATACATATTATTTTCACCATGTTTTGAAATTATAACCCCTCCTTATTCCATATCTGTGATTTCATATATTTGGCAACGACGCAGGCCGAGCTTGACGTAAGCGAGATGCATACATGAAAAGAGCCGATTTGACCTTTGTTCCAGTGTTGCCAGGTCTACCGTTTTAGCGGTAGATCTACCGTTTTGATGTATGAGCTACCGTGCTACCGTTTTTAATATAATTTCTACCGCTTTTTATACGACATGATTAAATTTATTTCCCCGAAAATAGGTCCTATTTTGAACGTAAAATCACTAGGGTTGCCATTTCTTGAGTTGGTTGAGTGTTGTTGTAGCGGCGACATTTCACATTTGATTGAGGGAAAATAATATTAAAAAGCCCTCCACGGAACGGCCGCCGACCTTTTTTTTTAGAAATCACTTTTGATTGAGGGGGAAATATAGGAAATAGCATAGCTACTGTTTTATTTTTAAATCTACCGCTTTTCTTATGTCCAGTCTACCGCTTTCCTTATTTTGAACCTGGCAACACTGCTTTGTTCTCCGTTCAGATGGCTTGCGTTCAGTTGTACTTGTTTTATTTATTTACTTCACAAAATTTTGTGATTTACTTTTAAGGGCTATCAACACCTATAAATATTATATTTCAAAATTTTCTTCGTTAATATGCAAAATATCAAAAAATGATTATATATAAAAATCGTATAGATTTATTTTCTCTCGGGTGCTATAGAGCCCAAAACTGCAATTTTTTATTTTTTTATTTTTATATTGTAAAGTAAGAGATATTTTAAAAAACTGGCTCTATAGCACCCTCGCGGCTATTAATTTAGACATGCTGGCAAAAAATTAAAAATTAAAATGAATAGTTTGCTCAAAATCCTTGAAAAACCATTTTGCGAAAAAGTCCTGATTTAATACGCCATCTGTTAGCGCCAAACCAACTAATTGTTGTGTGGTTAATTCATTAATTGGTTGTGCTGTAAGTGGGTGTCAAAAAAGTAAAGTTGGCCAATCGAAAAAGTGATTCCGTCAAACTTTACTTTTTTGACCTCTACTCACAGCACAAGAAACAAATCAACTCTCACTTATTTTATTTAAAAAACTCCATGAGTTGTCAAAATAAAATGAAAAATAGTATATTTTCTTGTGTTCTCGACACGTTGTACTGAATATGGAATACCTATGCAAGTTTTTACAACAGTCGCTGAGCTTCTTAAAATATTATCTGCCTACATTGATAGGTGAAGTCAAGCCAACATTTTAGTTCTTCACTATCGAAACCAAATACATTTTTGTGGACCCCCGCTTACGAATTGTGAACCCCCATTTTTTTTGTCACGCCAACGTAGACCCCCGTCGAGTCTCCCGTGGACCCCTGGGAGTCCACCTGGACCACTTGCGGAACCAATGTCTTAGACTAACGGCCTCTAATTTTGGAGCTGTTTGTAAATTACGGAAAACCACAAGCTGTGAGAATGTGGTAAATAATCTATTATATAGCAAACTTATGGGAAGCTCTGCAACAAAATATGAAATCAAAAAAGAACCTATAGCTATAAAAGGATTTGAAACAAAAACAAATAAAAAAGTTTATCCTTGTGGTTTGTTTGTCCGTAAAAAACATTGCTTTTTGGCAGCTAGCCCAGATGGAGTTATTGAAGACGATGGAATAATCGGAGTAAAGTGTCCTTCGACAGCGAAAATGTTAACACCAGAAGAGGCCATTCAACAGAAAAAAATAACTTTTGTTACACTAAATAATGGCAAATTATAATTAAAGAAAAACCATAATTATTTTTATCAAATACAAGGACAGCTCAAAGTAACAAATAGGTCATATTGCTATTTTCTGTTGTGGACTGCATTAGGACTCCTTGTAGAAAAGGTATAATTCTCCCGGACTATTTTAGTCCTAAAATTGAATAAATAAGAAAATGTTAAAATATAATAAATTACTACCTGTTTTGGGTTATGAGATGAGTTAATATTTCTGTAAATTGCTAGCGTCCCGCAAGCCAAGGTCAAATTAAACATCACTGTTGCCAGTGCTACACCCCCGGTCAAGGGTGGAGCGATTTGCATACATATGACGGAGCGGATTTCCTCCGCGACGCCGGAATTTCTGTTCACTGATGTATCGCCTTAAAAGTTGAACTTTGTATTTACTGTTATTGTTCGGGAAGAAAATTGACATAATACTATTACAAGATTAAAAACTAGTGAACTTTTGGAAAATATATCTTATGGCCTTGCAATCCCAGAAAGATGAGACGGCTGGAGCTTTTTTTTAGTCTAAAAATAATTTTAAAATAGGTATACTTTTTGATAACTATTCAGAATAACAGTCTTTAAATGAGGGGTCTAGTTTCAAACTGTACAATATCCACTTTAAACTACACCAATACCACAGAGGAATGATAGGTCGTCGCTGTTGCTATACCCAATACAGAAAAAAGGGTTTGTTCTTTATTCCTATAATTTTATTACTATGCAGACTACAAATCAAATTTAATTTATCAACGGTCATACGATCTGTATCAAAAAGATCTACCTACGACCAAAACAATTTTTAAAAATCGTCAAATAAAAAAGTGTCATTTTTCAAAACGAACGTTCATAAGTAGGTAGGTACCTATACATATTGCTTCAAGAATAGCGTTTTTAAAAAATAGTCTAATTGATACGAAAAGGTACTACTTTTTCATTAGGAAGGTGTATCTCATATATTTTTCACCAAATTAGGTGTAGGTAGGTACACAATAGGCACTAAATAACAAATTAAAACATTACGCGTCTACAATTTTGAATTTGAGTAATTTCGTAAAAAAACTGAACGATAAAATATAATATTCTTATAACGTTTCCCTTCTAATAAACCTACCAGTCCGGGCCTGACTATGGCTAATAATCAATGAAAATAATCAATGGCCAACCACCCTGGCGGTGAAACTACTCAACTAAAATGACAGCCTTGTTTAATTTGTTCAATTGACCATTCGCAGTGGTTCGTTATTTGATTAGATTAATTTTCTTTATGGTAGGGTCGCATGTGACGAAGAGAGATAGATATAGTCTCGGCAAATAAAAAATAAAAAACGAGCATGTAATCTGATCCCATTTTTGTTTATTTTTGTTGGTTTCATGTTACGTGCACTCTAGGAACACTCCATTTAAAAATAAACGTGTATTTTCTAGAAATGTTTGTACAAAATGACTGTTGATAGATAAGAGAATATCATATTACCAGTAATAATTGTTATTTTTACTTCAGTGCGTAGAATCGGCATATTTACTTTCAAGGTAAATAGAAGTATATATATAGAAGTTTTGACGATAAAAAGTGCTTTTAAGAATGTATTTTACAAAAAAATGACATTAATATGCTATTGGTCAATGCTTTCCCCAACAGCTCTGCCAATATATAAGTTACTAATCGTTTTTTAAAGAAACGCCGTGTTCCTAAAGTGATCACTGCACAGCCACTTATTTAGGTTCATTTTATGATATGACTGACCTTGATAACTTGGCCCTTAAGACAAGTTTAGGCTCCTACATTCTGCCTACTTGTTTTAGGTTATGCCACTAGATATCTTTTGTAAACCTTGACTGAGCCATTAAAATTCTAAAAATTCCATTAATCCCACACTTTGCTCTGTGACAATTAAATATAAAAAAACAATTTTCTCTGTTGTAGCCTTCCGCTTAGTAAAATTCTAGAAAATTCCATTAATCCCACTTTTTGCTTTGTGACAATAACCCTATAAAATAAATTTTTCTCTGTTGTAGCTTTCCGCTTATTCAGATTAATACCATAACTAATCCAAGTTTTTTT
Organism: Polydrusus cervinus; assembly: GCA_935413205.1. NCBI lineage: Eukaryota > Metazoa > Arthropoda > Insecta > Coleoptera > Curculionidae > Polydrusus > Polydrusus cervinus. The sequence goes on along the minus strand of OW284510.1, from coordinate 64,806,733 downwards.
CTGTGGTCTCCATACGCCCCTCTTATTTTTCAATAAACTGTCACTAACTTCACCTAATCATCTGTCTTTTTGGAAAAGCACGCGGTAGCGGTCGAGCTAAATAAAAAAATTTTACTTCCATAAAGTCAAAAATGAAAGAATTTTGTAAAACTCAATTTTTATATTTCTACTTTAACTATGTTTATTCGTAAACCATTGAGGTAAGATTTTTCTATATTTGGCCACTTGATGTATCCTAAAAAGATGTCTTTTTCTTTTTCAGGTTTACATCCAGTAATGCAATAAGATTAAATTTAATCTCCAATTAATTTTTTAATAGTCTTCTTCCTCACACTTATATTCACTTCTTCTCCAAATTTTTTTTTCTCTAATGACTAGCTAATAGTTTGCTTAATGATCATTTCCTTTTACTTCATTCTGATCTTTCGACAGTTCTTCCACACAAAGATGTTAAATCTTTCATTCTACCTTTAAAGTTTTCACAGTGCCTTAAGTCTCAACCCATATACTTTTCTTATTCACAATGCAATGTGTGTATAGATTTCTTCATTGTTCCACTCATTTTATACCGAACCTATATTTATGTTGCTCAGTTAGGGTGATATCTACTGGTCCTTTCTTCTTTTAATTTTTCTCCTGAAGATGAATGCTTCTGCATTCGAAACATGTAGAGAAGTTGACTAAAATATTTCTATAATATATCAGTGGAGGAAGACTTTGTGTTCTTATTTTTACCTTCTAAAGACATTCAATCGTTCCTGGGACTAGCAGGATATTACCGCCGTTTCATACCAAATTTCGCAAAAATTTTTAAAAAACGACACCCCTTTTCATTTTGATCCAGATTGCAAAACGTCTTTTGACGAATTAAAAAAATCACTTATTTCGAACCCTATACTTATCTACCCCAATTTCGAAGAACCTTTTCTGCTAACCACAGACGCCAGTGCATTTGCCATTGGGGCCGTACTTTCACAAGGCCCAATCGGGAAAGATCTTCTTATTGCATATGCTTTCAGAACCTTGTGTATTGCAGAAACCAAATATTCAACTATAGAACGCGAACTACTAGCCATCGTTTTGGCCGTAAAGCATTTTCGACCCTACCTATTTGGTAGAAAATTCACTCTGGTTACTGACCATCGACCCCTAACGTGGCTTTTCTCCATTAAAGACCCCGGCAGTCGTTTAGCCAGATGGCGCCTTAAATTGGAGGAGTACGACTATAAAATAGAATATAAACCCGGAAAAATAAATAAGAACGCGGACGCCCTATCTCGAATAAAAGTAAATCGTTTTCAAGAATGCGCTAAATTTCAGTCCAAGTATAGTATTCTTGCTTCGAATGAAAATTACCAAAATAGGCCCTCCACGAACGAGTTACAAAAGATTCCGGAAGAAGAGGACGAAAATAGTGAAACGGAAATTGAAACGGAAAAAGTTAAAGACGAATATCACACCTTCGTACATTTGTACAAAATAAAATCAATCATCGACTATTCAAAATTCGAAATCTCCAATGCCCAACTCTTAGATAAAAGCCACAAAAACATAGTCACATTCTTTTGGCAAAATAAAATCGAAGATCTCCATTACAAAATTATTGAAGATATTTTCGAGGAACAACCCGAGTTTTCACAAGACAAAATAAACATTTGGCAAGTAAAAGTATCAAAGACCGAAAATATTTCATAATTCCCTTACGATACGACCCTGGGAATGTAGTATCCAATTTATTTTATATCCTATACAAAGGTCAAAACGAATTTGACAACGCGAACACGTACTGTATAGAAAAAAATTTAAATTTACCTATATTGGAAATTCTTTCCTTTATTTTTGAAGAAAAGGAAATAAAATTACAAATTTGCCAAAACATCGTTACGACCCCCGATGTTGATCAAATCCCAATAATATTAGATCAATATCATCAAGGCAAAAATAATCTACATCGTGGTATAAATGAAACCATAAAACGAGTAAAAGAAAAATACAACTGGCCAGGCCTTACCAAAGACGTAGAAAAATTAATAAAAAATTGCGAAATTTGTCAAAAAGTAAAAATTTGCCGAAAAAACTTAAGCACTCCACTCGTGATAACTAAAACGCCAAAAACTCCCTTTGAAAGAATCAACATTGATATATTTGAATACCCGACGCGTAATTATGCACTAACTCTTCGGGACGAACTCACCAAATTTACTCAAGCCTATCCATTGGGAGACAAAAAGGCCTCCACAGTAGTTAACACTTTGCTTATATTTTTCCAGCATTACGGTACGCCACTGCGAATTCATTGCGACCACGGTCGAGAATTTGACAACACATTGCTTAAAGATCTATGCGAACTTTACGATGTAAAATTAACCTTCTCGAGCGTTAACCACCCTCAATCAAACGGTTCCTTAAAAAGGTTTCATGCTACCCTTACCGAAATGCTTAGGGCCCATACGGCAGAAAACCCCGACGAACACCCATTTAACATACTCCCTTACGCAGTTATTTGCTATAATAATACTAAAAATAAGATCCATGGTTTTACACCTTATGAACTCATTTTTGGACATACTTCCAATAGACCTCCCGAAACCCTATACAATCAAAAGGAACTGATTTCAAAATATGTTAGGGATTTAAGCAATCGAATGGAATATTACTATAAAGTTGCACGAATAAAAACCGAGCAGCAAAAAGAAAAAGCCAAAATACGATTCGACAAATCTGTCTCAGAAAAAATTCCTGATTACAAACCTGGCGATAAAGTATACGTTAAAGAATCGCAAATTAAAGACAAGGCTCAAAACAAATTTAACGGGCCCTTTAAAATAAAAGAAATTTTTAGAACATCGGCAACCTTGCAAAATCCCCTAACAAAACAAATATCTAAAATTAATTTTGATAGATTAAAACCTTACTACGAATAGTCACTTCTTTTCAGACTCTTCGTGCTACTATCAGCCGCGACGGCGCAGTATACCATAACACCTATCAATAACACAGTAGGACTCTTCTTCCATGAAGAAAATACCATCAAAGTTTCCAACGACAAATGGACACTCTTGGTCTATAAAGAGCTACAACCCCTTAAAGATGCAATTTCAAATAATAATAAAATCCTTTCCCGTTTAGTAGAAATGTTTCAACTCCCTAAAATGTTACCTTTTAAAGCTGATGTCCAAACACACATTAGTCTCTTAACTCAAATATCGGACTCGGTGAGTCTAAAATACAGAGAAACCATGTCAGACACTAAACAGTATAATCTACGAACAAAACGTGGTATATTCAATGGCGTTGGAACTGTTTGGAAATCCATAACAGGTAACTTGGATGCTTCGGATGGCGAATACTTTAATGATTGCATCGAGAAAGTAACTCATGACGAGCACCAAATAGAAAATTTATTAAAAAATCAAATTTCGGTAACTACATCGGTAATCAGAACTTTTAATACCACCATCCAAAAACTTCAAATAGACGAGGAAACTTTTAATCAAGATATTTTAGAAATAAGGAAAGCTCTCCTTAATGTTTCAAATTATATGATTTTCTATGAAGGTCAAATAAAAGTATTAAATATATGCGAAACGCTAATGGAAAGCTATGTATTCCTAGAGGACTCTCTGAACGATATATTAAACGCAATAACTTTCGCACGTCTTAAAATTCTTCACAGTTCAATAATTACCCCCAAGAGATCTGGTCTCCTCTTTACAAGATATTTCTCGATCTTTATTAAAAAATAATTTACCCTTACCGACATACGGGTCAAACATCGCCGAATATTTAGACATTATAGAACTAGAAGCTTATCAATCCGACTCGAAAATAATTTTCGTGTTAAAAATACCACTAACTGATCCCGAAACATACACCCTTTACCACCTGTACCCAATCCCGATCTTAGATAATCGAACAGGTCTCCACCATATTCTTCCAACCACTCAAAAATATATCGCGCGTGATGATGATTCATTACTCTACATATCACTGCGAAACCTGGACAATTGCAAGCAATTAGGCACCAGCACCAAAGTCTGTTCTAACATCCTTCCATACCCAATCGACAGCGATGCCATGTGTGAAGCCCAGCTACTCAAACACCTCAGCAAGCTACCCAAGACATGCCAAACTTCACTGCTCCTTGCCAAGGATTACAATGTTCAAGAGCTCAGCCAAAACTATTGGTTGATCACCATCTCTGACTCACTGCCAGTCACAGTTAAATGTGAAAATAAGGACGTTATCACTAAACTGCTTAATATCAACTCCCTTCTGCAGCTACAACCTGGATGCACTGCCTTTATTGGGAACACTAGGGTCCATGCTACATACCCTGTTGTCAAATACAAAACGTTGTCATACCAAACTCATTCAGTAATAATACCCTTCGAATGCTGTGAACACCTTCCTGGCAAGTCTCACATCCCCGATCTAAAACCATTAAAACTAAACCATATCGACGTTGAAGATTTGAACATTGCACAACACAAACTAAATCAATATTCTGATGAGCTAGACAAACTTATCAACGAGCCTTTTGTGAACAAACATCTCCATTGGTTCACAATTTTCACCATCACCTTGATCGTTGCCCTAACGATCCTGTACGTCTTTTGTAAATGTAGACGTAAGAGACATCCCAGAATCGGATTGGCCATCACCAACGACAGCTCTGGTCCACCACCTCCAATGCCAAGACCAAAAGAAACTGTTCAGCAAAAATTACGCCACCTGATGCCAAAAAGACGACCCGGCCGTTCAATGGACGAAGCCTTGGAACAAGAACCCTTGGAACTTCGGTCTCTCCATGGACGGTAAAAGTCGCTGCAAAGCACCGACTTTTTTATTAAAGGGGGAGTTGTTATTTGCTCATATATCCACGTGTCGGATTTGACCACGAGTAACCCGGTGTCATGTTAGCATATTGCAACGAACCTGAGATGCTTTGTAATCAGTTACTTCATGTCGCAATTCTCACGACCTGAAGTTGCTGAATAAGCATTTATATTATTATAAATACCTTAATAATTTACATTGTGGCATTCATTAATTTAAAGATCTTTGGCGTCCCTGTGTACTTTAATGCAAAAGATAGACGCACTACTCTGTCCGCTTGCCGCTAAGCTTCTTTTCTTTATATATTTTAACGGACACTAAATTCCACTATTTTATTTAACTTACACACGGCATTTTCGGAATAGTGCTGCAAACCGGTGGGCGACCGTGGAGATGGTATTAGAGAAGCGAGAAATGTTTCCTATACTGGTGAAGTATCGAAAATTTAAAATATTTATTTGACATGTCTTTTATTTCATTATTCAAGTTATCAAACGCGCGTTCTGTTTATTTTTTAAAATAATTAATTCCGGAATATTATATTTTATACATATTGAATCCAGTTCCCTCGACGAAGTACCTAGTACGAACGCCGATCGAGTATCCTGTTTCATGTAAATTATTTTTTGATTTTCGACGTAAAGAAAATCACCTAAATGACAATTAAATTTGTTTTCTTTAATTAAGTTCATAAGAATTTTTTGGTCTTTTTAATAATTCAACAACGCCAGGGTGATCAATCCTGTCGCTCAGTGAGTCATTAAAGCTTACCTTTTTTTCTTGCTCTCTAAGGACTTTACTATGTTGTCTAGTTATAGCAAACAATGTTTCTTCAACCGTTTTAGACATATTTTTTAATTCATCGGAAGAAATTGGTATTCATGATAAGGCGTCAGCAGTTACATTATCCTTACCTTTTATATACCTTATGTCAAAATCGTATTATTCTATAAGTAGTCTAAACTTTGTTAACCTACTTGAAGGATTTGTCATACCAAACAAATAAACTAAAGGTTTATGATCAGTATAAATAATAAACTTTTTACCATATAAATAACAAGAAAAATGTTTAATACCAAAGACAATAGCTAAAAGTTCCTTTTCAATGGTAGAATATTGTCTTTCCGCTCTATTTAATGCTCTATTGGCATAAGCATATCATCAAAATTTGACAAAACAGCACCTACACTATCACGTGCTGCATCAGTCTTTAAAATAAAAATATTTTCAGTAGAAAAATCGGGATATTGCAAGACGGGAGGGCTAACGAGAGCTGTTTTTAACGATTCAAAAGCTTTTTGACATTCGGAAGTCCAATGAAATTGAACATAACTTAGTGGCGCCGCAATTTCCGCAAAATTCCTAATATATTTCCTATAGTAATTTGCGAATGCAACGAACCTTTTTACTTCATTAGCATCCTTTGGTGCAGGATAATCCTGAACCGCCCTAATTTTATCAGGATCTGGTAATACCCCCTCGCTTGATACATGTCCTAAATATAAAAGTTCCCTTTTTAAAAATTCGCATGTGTTAGGGTTCAATTTTAAATTTACTTCCCTTAATCTTTGAAAAACTTTGACCAGATTTTTATTATGATTAATTAAATTATTACCAAATACAATAAGATCATCTAAATAAACAAAACAATTTTCATAATTAAGACCTGACATTGCAACTGTCATTGCTCGGCAAAACGAATTTGGCGATAGTTTTAAGCCCATCGGCATCCGAGTCATCTGAAATTGCCCTTTACTACCTACCGTAAAGGCCGTAATAGGTCTGCTAGACTTTTCTAGTTCTATTTGATAGTAACCCTGCGATAAATCTAAATGTGAAAAAAGAGTTGCACCGCCTAACGAATCTAAAATTTCATTGATACACGGTAAAGGCCATCGATCGTCTGAAATAATCCTAGAATTCAAAAGTCTGTAATCTAGTACAATCCTAAATTTTTTATTACCATTATTATCAACTCTCTTTGGAACAATTAAAAGTGGCGAAGACCATTCAGATCTGGCCTCCTCAATTATTCCTTCTTGTAGCATTTTATCAATTTGTTTATTTATTTCTTCTTTTTGAGAATGAGGAAATCGATATTGTTTAACGTAAACAGGTGATGCGTCGGGTTTTAAGTGAATTTTTTGTTTATAAACATTGGTTGTTGTTAAAGGGTCGTTTTCTAAGAAAAAAATATCAGAATACTTGGCACATATTTTCTGTATAGAAAACATTTCTTTATCGTTCATATCTTTAAATTCTAATAAGTTTAGTAACCTTTCAACTTTATTAACTGAATTATTGTTAGTAGAGCCGAAATGACAAAATTCGTAATTTTCAAGTAAATCAATTTTTGGCTAAAAGTTTTTTAATTTAACATCCTGATCACGTACATTAAGAAATTTTATAGGTATCATATTTGAGGTAGGTCGGACTACTGCTCCGGCTGTGAAAATACCTTCACCTACTTCAGCAAAAATAACACATTCTTTATCTGTTTCTACATGAAAATATTTAATTATTTCGCTGCGTTTAGGAATAATAATAAATAATTCTCGTTTAGCATGCAAAGGTGTTAATATTCTTTCATTGTTAAAATAAAATGAAAAACAAAACTTTTCAAAGTCTATTGTTGCTAAATATTTATAGAAAAAATCCGATCCTATTACACCGTGACAACTATCCTCAAAACTGTCAATCAGCAAAAATTTATGAGTTATATTTACATTGTTTACATTTAATTTTAAGTTTACTGAACCTTGTGAAACTATTGACCCAGATATTCCATTAATTTTTATATTTTCCGAAAAATTAATTTTTTCAAACTTACTTACATATTTTTTAAAAATTACACTAACAGATGCCCCTGTATCTAATAAAAGATTAATATATTTTTCCCCATATCTTACGGTAATAAAATTTAAGCCATTTGAATTTAATAAAAAATGTGCATTAAAAGCCTCGAAAAAACGTTCTATTCGGTTGTGATTGAGTAGAAGTACTTGCATTATCCGTACTTATATTTCTTTGATTTGTGTTTTGCATGAAATATCCTCTTTGCGCATAACGATTATTGCTCCCCCTGTTATTAAATGAATGTGGGTTTGAAAAACGTGTAGTTTGCCTATAAGTGGGTTGCGATATATTGTTGCTAAAATTATACTGTCTATTATTACTGTTTCCTCGAATTGAATTTCTAAAAGAGCCCCTTGTAAAATTATTATTAAAATTTCGTCTATGGTTTGAGCCTCTATTATTCGCGTTATGGCCGTTTGAACGCATAGAAAAAATTGGTGTCGAATTGTTTTGTGATAACTCTTCGTCCTTAGCACCCCTAATCGCTTCATTAAGACTTAAGTAGTTCCGTGCTTTTATAATCGTTCTTAAGTCATGATTATTAAGCCCGTTTGCAAATGAATTCACCGCGATTTTTTCATTTATTGGTCTCAAAATCGTCACGTTTTGCTCATTTCCGTCCGCTTGCGTCAAAGTAAGATCAACTAGTAATTTTTCTAACGACCTTCCAAAGTCATCGATTGATTTCGAATTTTGTTTTGCGTTATTTAATTTTAATGAGAGCGCTGAAACTGATTTTTTCGAAATAAAATAAGATTTTAAATCGGCAACTAAAAGTGCATTTGTTGCATAAGCTTGTTTGAGCCTAATTTTTGCGCTTTCCGTCAGTCTAGTTTTTAGAACATAGATAGTTAAAAGTTTTTTGCCATCATTGTCTAATAAAAAATCATACAACTCTATAGCATCAATAAGTTTTTTCGTGGAAGCCTCAGAGCCATCCATTGCTGGAATTAAACCCGCTGCGGTTTTTAATTCGAATTTTTCAGACATTTTTACTTCCGTTTCACTATCTGAAGAATTAGAATCAAGGTTTTCCACAGATGGTAATTTCAGCAATTGGGTTTCTGTAAGCCTTTCTTGCAAAGTTTTATCTAAATATTCCAAATATCTATTTATATCGGTTACATATAATTTAGCTTTTTCTAATAAATCTCCTACATACGATACGATTTAAATTGTCTAATTTCCTACAATAATATTCTAGTACCTTTGAACTATTTCTTCGATCTTGATTGTCTTTGCCAATGTTTCTAGAGAATACTCTTAATTCTTCCAGTAAATATTTAAATTCATCAACTTCTTTCGACATTCCATAATATTTTTTCCTTACTTATAATTCCAACTTATCCATATAACCATGTATCCATATACCATTTAACCATATAATTATAACCCATTTTTATACATACAATAACCATATCCATATTTATGTTTACCATATTTATACATACATTAACCATATACCCATATCCATATTTATTTTTACAACTCTGCTTGGCTCTGGGTTGCTATTACTGTCCTTCTAATTTTTCTCTCTAACGCTTTTTTACATCTTCCATAGCCAATCCATAAAAGTACTGTAATGGCTAGGATAATCAATACCATACTTAAAATGTCCTGGATGGAACCAAAATGTGCAGAAGTGGTTTGTCCCCCACTGTTTCCTGCTTGGGCAATAATTATCTCCTCCTTGCTTTGAGTTTTACCCATTCTCCTTTAAATTAATATATTGCCATCCATTATTCCAGAACAATTTTGCCTAAATTTCCATTATTTGTTCTTTTTTAGGCAGGATCGCCATGTAATAAATATAAAGATGTTCTTCCTTGCTCTAATGCATTCTATTGGGTGACGTCAATAAAACAAGTTACTAGTTTAATGTTCAAACTAAATCTATTGACTTCTCGATCAATCTAAGCGTTGCAGCAATCCCCTTGATTGTGCTATATCAACACTTATATTGAATTGCATACATTACAAATAATTGAACTAATTCGGTCAACTTATTATTTCGTCATTTCCTAATGTTATTTAGGAAACATATCTATTTGTATACACTTAATATTATATTACAATTTTCTTAGCTATACTTATATCACACTGTCATTGTCTACCTGTGACCCAGGGATTCCATTACCTTTGGCGTCCCTGTGTACTTTAATGTAAAAGATAGACGCACTACTCTGTCCGCTTGCCGCTAAGCTTCTTTTCTTTATATATTTTAACGGACACTAAATTCCACTATTTTATTTAACTTACACACGGCATTTTCGGAATAGTGCTGCAAACCGGTGGGCGACCGTGGAGATGGTATTAGAGAAGCGAGAAATGTTTCCTATACTGGTGAAGTGGCCGTTCCGTGCTTGATTGATTTAGATTTATTTATTTCTACGTTTTCACGATAGATGGCTATCTTTTGCATTGAGTTGATTCCTACTGATGGCGTTACTGGGATTTCATCGCGTTTTTATCTCTTAAAAATGCCTTGAAAGAACAGGCTCGCTGTACTGGGGGTCGCTTACGGGTTATGGCTTTCTGATGAGTTCTAACAAGAACGAAACAGCCTGTCATTGTCTACCTGTGCCCCAGGGATTCCATTACCTTTGGCGTCCCTGTGTACTTTAATGCAAAAGATAGACGCACTACTCTGTCCGCTTGCCGCTAAGCTTATTTTCTTTAAAGTGTACTAACTTTCAAAAAGATTCAAAAAAACCAAACAATTCGTAAAATAAAATCCATAAATTAAAATTATTAACCCTGATAAAACCAATAATACAGTGATCATGAATTCCAATGACTATGACACAAAAATGAAAGAACTATTAAATGACAATATCACCTACAAAAAGTTAAAATCAGACGCAACCTTATCTTTTCAAAATAAAAATAATTTATTCATTAAAAAATTAGTAAACGTGAGAGTTCTCACCGATGAAGAAGCAAAAAATTTAACAATTTATAATGTAGTTTCAGCTAAAATATATGGATTACCAAAAATGCATAAAGCCGGCATACCATTAAGACCGATCATTTCATCTATTCAGTCTCCATTCTATAAACTATCAAAATATCTATTAAATTGCTTATCAAATATTACAGGAAAAAATAATTACTACATAAAAGATTATTTTGAATTTAAACATTTTATTGATACCGTTAAAATACCCAATCACTACAAACTTATATCACTAAACGTTATTTCGTTATATACTAATATTCCCAACGATCTTTTATCAAATATAATAATCCAAAAGTGGAACCAACTTAAGCTACACACAACACTTACACAAGAACATTTTATAGATGCTATTAACCTCGCCTTAGAAAACAATTATTTTCAATATGAAAATAATTTCTATGAACAACTGGATGGTTGCGCGATGGGTTCCCCTATATCTTCCACTGTAGCGCAGCTAGTGATGGAACATTTAGAGGAAAATGTAATTTCTAAATTAAATTTCAATATAACGTTCTTTAAAAGAAATGTAGACTTAACAGCAGTACCAAATGACAAAACCAACGAGATTTTAGAAGTTTTTAATAATTTCCACCCTAAATTACAATTTACTGCAGAAATTGAAACAAACAATCAAATAAATATCCTTGATATTACTTTAATTACCTGGTCCGGCCGCTATTTAAATTTTAACTCTTGTCACCCTAAAAATCAAATAAACAGTGTCATTACAAGTCTAACTGACCGTGCTATTGCTTTAACATCAGCAGAATATCGACTAGAAATTTTAAAGAAAACTAAATTAACACTAATCAATCATCATCTTCCCGAAAAAATTATATCAAAAATTATTAAACAAAGAACACACCGCTTTTATAATAAATCAACAACTAAACTCCGAAAAAATTAAAATAACAAGTACAATGTAATACCTTACACAAACAGTCCCTCGGAAAAAATTCAACATCACACAATATAAATGTATGTCACAAAGCTTAAAATTCATTAAAATCACTGTTCACACCGCTAAAAAGTCAAATACCCAAAAATAAAAAATCCAACCTTATATAGGTATTCCATCCCGTGTGTAAATTTTCCTAAGAAATATATAGGTATGACAACACAACTTTTGAACAACCGACTCAAAGGACACAAATACACTAAAAATGCCACTACTGCTCTCCACAAACATGCAACTTCATCGAATCATACGTTTAATTTCAATGAAACTAAAATTTTAACCGAAGTGTCAAATTATCGAAAACTGACTATAAAGGAAATGATTGAAATAAAAAAAGAAAAGGATGCCGACAATTACAAAACCGACATAGAGAACCTTAGCCAAATTTACCATAATTTAATAAAATAAAGATCTAACCCAAATCTCTTTTACATCTTGTATGTATAAACAAAACTTAATTAACATCCTGTATTCAACGTAAAAATCTTTAAAAAATAGTACGTATAAACGGTATCTGATCCTTTTTGGTATGTTTGTTAAGTTTTTTATATGGAAGATAATAAAGAAAAAAACAAGTTCTTGCTAAACGTATAAAATAAAAATCCACCAGAACACCATAATACAACAGCTCCAAGGTACGTTTCCTTATTTTATTCAAATTTTATATTTATTTTTATCTATTTTCTAAGACAATTATTTTATGTAAATAACAAATAACTGTTAGGTATTGTATAATATGTGTTAAAACTTAATATTTTAAGAAAATAGTTTTACAAAATGTTTTTGTTATATCAAAAATGTGCTTGTATTTTTTATTTATAACTTTTATATTTTTAGATGTTTAAATAAACTTGATAAAGTACGATAAAAGCGTACGAAACGTCATGACTTACAATGAGTTGTTTATTAATAACCTTATATACCCAAGAAATACCTAATAAAATATATGTATTCATAAAATAGGAACGCATTTAAAAAGGTTTAAATAAAATAATTTTTAGTTATTATTAATACTTAAATTGGCCGCTAGGAAGAATTTTATCAAAATAATAAAATGAACACCCTAATTCATTTAACTCGTGATCAAGTATCAATAGTGGGAATTACAACTAGAAATAAATAATCAAGAAAATCTTACTTTATACAAAGTAAACTTTGAAACAATAATATAAAAAACTGTCCCAAAGAAAAACAAATGACACCCTTTATTCATAGAATTAGTTGGGTAAAAGTTTATAACTATATGAAACATTTATCGAGTTTTTAATGCTTTTTCTGCGCAAAAATGCTAATTCTAAATGGCGAAGGATTTTGATATACTGTCAGTATATTTTAAATGCTTCTGCAACAATTACCGACAGAGGGTATAAAATAGGGTCTCCTTGAAGGATGATAGGTGGTTACTTTTCTTTGCATCTAAATCTTTTTTAAAGACAAGTTTAGATATTAGCAATAGCTATTATTACATGCAACTCGTAACGAAAATAACGAGTTTTCTTAAGTTTTAGGGAGTTTTGTTGAAAAATCATAATTTTTAACCGAAAAATTAAAATCGCTGTAACTTCTGATCCATCGCAGAAAAATTAATATATGTCTATATAATCTTAAAGGAAATTTTTGGCTCTATAACATTCCCTAATGCATCTTTTGTGTAAAACAAACAAAGGCCGAGGAGTTATCAGTACAATTATGACAAAAAAATATGTTTTTTAAATTATCGACTTTTGAGAGCAGATATCTCGAAAAGGTACATTGGAGCAAAAAAATGTATGAAACTAATATTGTAGAACATTTTATAGGCCATCATTTCTATTAGTTTATGTCTTTCGATACGACATGCCGTTTTCGAGTTATTAGTGAAAACCCCAACCGTTCTACCACTCCTTCCCCATGAAACGGAAGGAGTATGTTTATCTCCTAACTAATTAAAATAATGCCACGGTGAAAACACAACTAGAAGACTATAATAATTAAATATTTAGCGCCTTTAAATTTAAAACTCTTAAGTGAAAACAGAGGTATAATTCAGAAGGAAATTCAAAAAGGATTACCTATGTTTTTTGTAAATAATATTCATTCATCATATTTCTATTTCTAGGTTTGTAATCAATAAACTAGTTGATATGGTTGTGTTAAACCCAGACGGCACCCAATGTTCCTAGAATATGCCTATTACATCTTATTTTCCAACATATATGGCAATATGCATATAGAATATACTATCAATATTTCCAATATCTCATATTTCAAAAACATATTCCATACTTATATTTTGTATATATTTGCAGATTATTCTGTTTGAATATTCTGCAGACTTAAGTACTTTACTTACTTTTTCGAGTCCGGCCATAATATTTTTGAACCGACATAAACTTATATTTTATTTTAGACAGGCAAATATTTGGAATCCAGAAACAAAAACCACGTTTATTTTTTTTTAAGTAAAAAAAAATTTAATATTGTCCAATATCGTTCAAGATTAAACATTGGAAATAAATTTATTGTTGTCAATTTTAACCTTTATTACTTATCGCCAGTACATCAAAGCAATCAAAACAAATCGTGGCACAAGGGTATGTAATTAAAAAAGTTAAAACTCCGTTCGGACTGTAAAAAATGCATTATTTTACCATCACGGTTGAACCGTGCAACAGACACTTCCTAAAATATCTGAATTGACATTACTTTTTTCGGTTTTGATTTCGCGTGGTATGTGAAAGTGAAAAGTGAGTAATTTTGTGCCTTTTTCGTTTTCTTTCGCGCTTATTTGCCAATTGTGGTAAGATTTTCTACTTTCAAATTATTTTAAAAAGGTAAGTTTTCGTATAGACAATAGGAAAAGTTTAATATTTAAGTAATATTAAATTTCCACCACGAGGCTACCTCGGCTACCAAGTTTTCTTTGATAGGTTCGTGATTTCCACCCATACCTTAAATAATTTTCTTAATGTTCTTTAATAATATTAATTTAGATTTAATTGGCCTAAAAACTATTAAATTTCTTGATTGATTAAATTGTTTGTTTAAAAAATGGTAGGTAACATTAAAAAATATGTTGTTATTTTACTTTATTTCGAATTTATTTCTTCTACGCTACAATCAAAAATATTTCTAAACGACCTACACACCTTACAAATTTTATATTGCTGTTGGTAATTATTTAGCAGACGGTTTTCAGCCATTTTTGCGATTTTTAACATTTTGTCTTTACTAACCTGTTACAATGGGTGTAATTAACACTAATTTAGTTGCGGAAACCCGAAATAATGCTTCTGTAATTAATTATCACTTAACAAAATTTCTGGACCGGGGAGTGAATTGGGGTGCTGGGTGGGTTATAAAACACTCTTTATAGTTACTGTAAAGAACATATGAGATAAAATAACACCATTCAACTGTAAATATATAAATATTTCTATCGTTTTTAATAGAAAAAAGGATAAAATAGCAAGCGCATGATGCTATAACCTTAATTAACCACAGAAGAAAAAATGGCTTCATCGACGTTTAAGATTATGTAAAATTATATCTAAGCAATTTGGCAACCACGCGAAACGAACGTAAGTTAATTCCTCCTAGTTATAAATTTATCACATTGCGTTGCCTTATTTGTATTTATAAACAGAAAAAAAAATTACCCTGTTGAACAAGTGCTAACCCGTCCCGATACACCGTTTCGAGCTGAACTGAGAATTCGGTAATCTGCGCAAATAGATTATCATATAAACGTGGGTTAACACTTGTTTAATAGATCATTTTTGTTATGGCGTAAGTTGGAGATCATGTAGGTAGGTAATGTAAAATTGAAAGAATGCTCATTTTTTATTATTTTTTTATAATATAAAATACTAATACACAAATCGCAAAGTTAAACATAAACATTATAACCTGATAAGTATGATAAAACTTGGAACTGATCTAAAGAAAACAATTTATTGTTGGTAAACTTACTTTGGTGGATACAACCTAGCTATTTCAATAAAAAAGTTATGAATATCGTCAAGTCCGCTATGTGCACGTTTAAATAAAAACTCTGCTAAATAGCCAACAAAATGAGGTTCTTTCCTTCCATATCTCGGAATTCCACCACGAACATCTCTCCATGTGCGCTCGATATTTTGCGTGTGAACTTGAGGGTCTCCTGGATCCACAAATTGAAGAGAATGATTTATTCGCAGATGCTGAAATCCTTCATTTTGTAAACAATCATTAGCCTTCCAACAATCCGAAACGATAACAGTACCTGGTAGTATCCATTCCTTAATTACACGAAGTAAGGTTTCGGTTGTTCTATTTTCAACGGGAACAAGAAAAACCTTCTTACTATTCCTCTCAAATCCTCCAAACACCCACTTTCCTTCAATTAAACGTCCTCTATTATATTTTCGTTTGCCAGATTTCGCCTCATCTATCTCTACTACATGTTCAAAACCACCGATTCGTTGAGAATTGTTTTTACTCCATTCAATACATACTTCTCTACAATATGAAGATCAATCCACAACGGTTGCGCTGCTACACTTCATTTCTTTCATAATGAATTCTTGTCGTGGAAATTTTAGTCTTAACCACAATACTGTAAAATACATAATATTTTCAATTCCAAATTTGGTTTTTTGGAACCATGTTCCCACTTTTGCATTTTTTTAAAATTTACATTTAATTATTCTATTATTACTTTTAGATTTTCTTCCACAGGTAAATAACAATGAATTTATATTTAATTCAAAATTTTGTTGGCAAGTACCACATGTCATGAACTTTTTTAATAATCCATGATTTACTAAACAATCTATAAAATGTCTTTTGTTTGACAAGAGTATTATAAAATCTTTCATTGTCAATTCACACTGATTGCAAGCCATTTCTCTGGCTAAACTAAAACTAAACTAACAAAAATATTTCAGTAATCTACCAATATGTTTATATAAACAGTCTTTTATTAATATTCCACTCTTTTCCTGAGTCAACATCATCCATAAACTATATTTGGGCAAGCAGCAAGATCAAATTTCTTCCCGCGTTAAGAATTCCAGCGTAAAGAAACAATCACAACGGATGTTTACACAAATTATAAAATCACCTAAATATGAAATGTCGCGCGCGATCAAGTCAAATTTACTATTGGTTTTTTTACAAACCCGAACAAATGTCAGTCTGCATCTTTTTCTAATTTATTAAATTCATACTTCTCTCTTTGTCGTTGCGTCATGTCAAGTAACCAGGGTTCTCCAGGACTGACATTGCTGGTTATAAATTATATTAGAAGCTTTTTTCTCCAACCTAGAGTACTGAAGTATAGTACCTAATTTGAATAATTTTTTCGGTTTCATTTTCTACAAAATTAGAGTATGCTATTTTTCTAAATAAAATTTTGTTGTTTCTTTTAGGATGAAGGAAAATAAAAATAACACAGTCGAGGACATCGACGATCAATAATTACCATTTCTACATAAAAAGAAAGTTAGATCTAAGTATTTGGATCATGTTTATTTAACTTTTTACATGTTAGTTTTGGATACTTAATAGATCTTTACAATAAAATAAGCCTTAAATGTCGGATTGCATAAATATTTTAAACAATAAACTAACCAGGCTAGTTTGACGGTGACATACATGACATTGGCAGAAATAATGTTCTCGCAATTAAATTGGCAATTAACTAATTAATTATTAAAGACGAAGATTTTCCTTTTCATTTCGCCAGATCCATCTCTAGACGCGTTTCGTCATATCATGACTCATCAGTAGAGCTAGGATCCGACGATAAGAAAAGGGATCTCGAAGCTACTTAAGGCAGCACTTGGTGGGACACACCAGTAATTAATTATTGTCTAAAATCATTATGGAATCCAACATTAGTGTTTTTTATTTGTATCTAGTAAAGTTACAAATAAATGATAACTTTTACCTGTATCTACGCACATCAAACAGTGAAATTGCTACGACCTGTACTTGACTATGCACCAGTAGAATTTACTAGTTTTTCTTTAAATATATCATTTAACATCATTTTTTATTTAATTTTTACATTACAAAAGAAACTATTCTTTTTTTTTTAATAAGGAATGACGGTCCACTTGTGGCTATAGGTCAACCTATAATAATTAAGGTTTTTCAAATTGATAACTATATTCCTGGCATATCATATTCCGATATTCCTGGTATATCATATTCCGATTGCATATGAATTATATATGCCATAAATATATTCTGGAATGATACAATATATTGTAGGCATATGTTTCATGGTGACCTTAGATCATTCCTGGAATATGCTCGTCATATGTTGTGGAGAATATGGCATTTTCCTGCAATATTCTAATATGCCAGATATTATATATGATATTGGCATATTCATGTAATATGTTTGTGCCGTCTGGGAAATGTGTGATGAATTTAAATACATAAAGCTATCAGTTTCTTTTCATATACTAAATTTTTTTAAATGTATATAAACTCATTTTGTTTACATAATATATAATAAGCATGTGATACTCAAGGTTCCGCTCAACGGCCCTCGACCTGCGTCCTCGTGTTTGTTGCCTCGGCTAGAAAGCTCAGCGGGCATTTCGAGCTCCGCATCTCGACGCAGCGAGGGGTTACCGAGAGTAGCTTTATCAGTAATTCTCTCCTCAGGGCCGGCGTCACCTGATCGCATTACTGTTCCTGAAATCAAAATCGGGATATCTTCCATTTCTGGAAATTCCATGTTATTAAGTCTTGACTGGCGTGGCAGTAAGTGACTTATTATTGGCATACTTCTCGTTGGCTAGCAAAACACTTACAATAAAAAATGGCTATTTGGACTTTTGTCACTTGGCTGGGCTCGAACCTTGGCCGTCGTGCTAGGGGCCTGATCCACCCCTCAAATGAAAGAGGATTTTATTAGGAGTATTTTCCTTCCTATAAATATGATTGGCCCTCTTCTGGTTTCCTCGGCCCAGCCGTTTGAAAAAGTTTTTTCTTAAAATTTACAAAATTAACTTTCAGAAAATCTCTTAAATTCTGCAAAAACCTTGGCCGTCCTCCTGGACCCCAGGTTTTTGGTGTCAAAATACGTAGGGCGACGTCCCGCACCTATCCCTGAAGTTTAAATAGTGGCCCCCGTCTTCGTCCGAATTCCGTCCGAACTTGATGGGATTTTTCTATCACTTTTCTTGATGCCTATTATATATCGGATCGGCGACCAGCTGTTATGCGACGGCCGATCGTTGTCGCTCTGAAAATTGAAGACTTTCAATAAAACCAATGAATTTCTCTAACTCGGTATTCTAGATTTCCAATGACTTGAATTCGGCTGAGATTCCGAATATACGGCTATAAGAACAAGCCGCAAATTCGGGATCTTTCTTTCTTTCTGGATCCCCGCGTTATTTATTAGATTTCTTAACTCGTCCGCATCAGATATTACTATCGACTAGATGATGGTAGTCGGCGGAGTCCACGAGACTCCAACCGTTTTACTATAAGATTCGATGATGAAAACATTGGGCGGCTATATATTATATACAGCGCCATCTATTACTGATAAAAATCACTTTATTCGTGTGGGATTCCGTATCACCACCTCCCCTAGATTGAACTTGGGGATCATTACAAATGATGACCGAGTGAAAATCTATAAAAAAAACAAAAAACGGAATTCCACACGACCACCCCCTTCCGCGTGTCATTGGATACCTCATCCTACTTTCTTTATTTATAAACTCAAAATCAAAACAACAGTTTACAACTTATTACAAACTTACAACACTTAAGATTACTCAAACTTAAGATATTTCAACTTAACTAAAAGGTTATACTCTAACTAGGCTATCCAACTGATCTTACTTCTAAATCTCTCTATCCTGAATCTTTCCCAACATTAATTTACATTATCTATAGCGCCATCTATTGCTGATAAAAATCACTTTATTCGTGTGGGATTCCGTATCACATGCTGGTACTCTTTTTATTTTATTTTCAATTTTTTATACATAGTATAATTAGGTCTCAGCCATTTTAACATTAAGTCGTTATTGCAGATAGTTTTTCATAGCTTTGTTTTCTTCTTGATAGATATATCCTCTCCTGATAATGCATGGTCGTAACACCTTGAGGTTTTTAAAAAAGTTTAAAATGTGATGTAGGAACAGAATACCTTTGTGTATAGTTTAAAATATTAGATATAATATGCACGTTCTAAAAGAATTGAAATTTCTAGACTTTACGGCTGGTTTTTAAAATTTGATGAGTCATGTATAACTCATTATTACCTACCAACGATGAACACAATTGGGCTATTCTTTGTCTTCGTGGTGCTGATTCAGAAAAGTAAGTATCTTTTAAATCTTTACTTATTGACTTACGTAATAATTTTATATATATATATATTGATTTAACCGACCTTACCAGACCCGGCATATTGAACAGACCACCTCGAACCCACTAGAAGGACAAAGGTGCGGGGAGTGTATTTCATTTAAAAATAAAGTAATACGATCAAATAAACGAGGCAACCCGAGAGGGGTAATATTTATGCAAAACAAAAAAATATTCTATGTTCAAGATGACCCCAGTATAACAAACCGACTTCCTAGGCCCGTCTTCTTATCAATTATATGGCCAGCCGACGTTAACAGACCCTGCTGCGTTGCCACTACTATTTTTATATTTAATGCATTCTGGGATTGAAAAGTCGGTGATGTGAGGTTCAGGTCACTTGTGTAAGCGGTACAAACTGTAATGAGTATATAATATGACCTTGATTTTTGTTTTTTTATTTTTAAGAGTACGTGTTATCCCGAATACACCGCTATATCACTCAACCCTATTTAATTACGTTTCCGGTTTGTTCCGGATTGTTACATCATTAGAAAAATTACGTACAAAATTAATCGTGAATAAAAAAATAATTAATAGCCGTATTCACTAAGGTACCCTAGATCAATTTATTGGTAACTTTATCAACCAGATATTTCTGTGGAAACAATTTTCAGCATTTTTTCTTTGGGAATTATCTTGTTGGTAACTTTACCAGCCAGATAATTTCTATAGAAACAATTGTCTCAACAATGGTTTCTTTGGAAATTATCTTATTGGTAAAGTTACCAAGAGATTGATCTGCCGGACCTAACCATCCTAAACTGACAGTTCTTGGTGTAAAATGACAAGTGTCAAAATAAGTTAACCAAATTAAGTATATTATATAAGTATTTTTTCTTCTTTAAATTTATCAAGATACAAGAATTTTAGTGCGTCCTGTTTTTTTTTAATAGAATTAACACTATAATTATTTTCAACAATATCCCGGTAAAATTATTTATCGATTAGATAATTTAATTGCAAAAGACCAATTTAACACAAGAGTCATATGCATACCATCAAAATCACCACATGCATTAAGCGAAAGTAATTAACGCACTTTCGCTGCTCTGCTAAAATTATAATTGCTCAAAAAAATTAAATAGCTTTTATTCAAAAAATTTCTCGTTTATCATGTATATTTCTAAATTCTACTTTCGTTTTTAAAATACGCATGCCTTTTTTTATCATTAAAATAATCCAACATTTTTCTAAATCAAAGCCATAATCTGAAAATTTCCCTCATGTATAAAAAATGCCATAAGAGATGTGCAATTTCCACTGAATTACAGTGGAAATTGCATCACTGAAAATTGTACTGTAGCAACCATAGCAACAAGTAATAAAGAAGTCAACTTTGACGCTTCTATTTTAATAATAATTATTTATATGTTTAAATAAAAGTTCCCCAAAACCATAGCAACAAATAATAAAAAAGTCAACTTTGACGTTTCTTCTTTATTAATAATTATTTGAAAGCCGATCGTTTGAAAAATGAGTCGTTTTGGTGAATTTAGTGAAGAGAAAATATAGAAAAAACTATCTCGCCCAATACAAAGAAAAGCCAATCGTTCGTATGGAAACAATTCATGGAGTTTTGTGTTGTTAGAAAGTATAAACTAGAGCGGGAAACATCAGTGCATGAGATTGCTAAAGTACTTAAAGATTGGGGCTACAACATGCGAAAAAATAATGGCGATGAATATAAAGAAAGCGCAACAAAAGTAATGTGGAATTTAACTGCAAAAATGATGATGGAGGAATACTTTGAAAAATATGGTATTAAAATAGACCCATTTGAAGATCAAGAGTTTAAAGCTGCCAGGTATGCAAAAAATGCTAAAAGAAAGGAATTGCAAAAGCACGAGGATAAAAGAAAAATCAGTTCAATTGCCCTAAAATATAATGAAATGAAAATGTTAATGGACAATTGCAACGAATGTACCCCAGAAGGTCTGCAAAAAAAGTTGTTTTTTATATTCTCCTATGAATTGGCATGGAGAGGGGGAGAGGGCAGCAAAACCTTATTGGAATTTTTTTAAAAGAATTTGACAATGGGGGGCAAACAATAGGTAGAATAGAATACAATCCCATATTCAGCAAAACGACACAAGGTGGCTCCAAACCGTGCGCTCCATCTAAATGGCTAGTCGCTAATAAGAAATATCCCGATCGTTGTCCAATCAGATTGTTTAACTTGCTAAAATCAAAACGAGAAGGTATTGAAAATGATCGTTTATTTTTAACGGTCAATCCATTTTGGAAAACTGGAAGTTGATGGTATAAAAACAGTCCTGTTGGGCGAAATGAAATAGCAAAATGGACTACTAC
The DNA here is from genome assembly GCA_935413205.1 of Polydrusus cervinus. NCBI lineage: Eukaryota > Metazoa > Arthropoda > Insecta > Coleoptera > Curculionidae > Polydrusus > Polydrusus cervinus. Next base: position 64,784,444 of record OW284510.1, on the reverse strand, counting down.
TCAAGCAAAAACAGTGGGACTAGACGTTAAAAAAACAAAAATTACTAATCACTCACTTAGGGCTACAGCCGTGTCAAAACTTGAAAAAAGCGGTATTGTAGAACAGGAACTTATAAAAATGACTGGCCATGCTAGTTCCAAATCAATTGCCAGCTACCTTCAAATGGATCAAGAACATCATGAAGCCATTGTAGAAAAAATGAGAACAGATAGCACCCCAAAATCCAGTGAAAAAACATCAAGCACTCAAGAGAACCTATGTATTATGGACTCAAATAAGCCCACACAATATATAATAAATTACAATAATTGTAATATTACTTTCAATAAATAAAAAACAAAGATAAAATGTTAACATGTTAGCTATTTATTCTGTAAATTTTCTACCGAATACCATTCGTGCATAAAAATTTCCAGAAAATTCTGAAAAATGAAACGTTTTTTGGAAACCGCATTGGTTTATTTTCATCGTTGTTTCAAACTATAAATTGCCCGACTCCGAAGGAGGAAAATAAACTCATGCAGTTATTAAAAAATATTTAATTTTTCAAAATTTTCGGAAATTTTTATGCACTTATGGTATTATCCCCGAAAATTTCCTACATGAAAAGCATCGTATGAAAGTTATGGCCAACTTTGGTATTTCAAATAGAATAACCCGTTCTATTTAGCATTTGTTGGACACCGTATTAAAATCTAAGCATAATTTGTTAATAACAATCTATACCTTTTTCTTTAAAAAATAATTTCATGAACTTAACACAAGTAGAGATTTTAAGATTTTTTTTAAATTGATTATAAATTCAAACCGATTAAAAATATGGATGGTGGCATATTAGACAGTTAGATATCCGGTATAACCGAGGTGATACAAAGGTCAAAATATAATATATTAAAAGTTCAAAGTAATACCAAATTTTTGAAAATATAACTTTATTCGTTTTCTAGATCTTCTATTAGGCCACTCAACATAAATCACCCTGTATGTGTATATTCTTAAAGGCGAAATGCATTAATTTCACCTATTCTATTTTTAGCTATTGTCTGGAATGCAAATGCGCGATTGCCAAATTATGGGACGGTTAACGTCGGTAATAAATGAATGTATGTGTCTGGCGTATAAGTCTCATTTGTATAAAACAGCACTGACCTCTAGGCGGTGGATGGCTCGAACTAAAACTGCATAAAAATGCAAGTGTAACCGATTTTTCAAGCCCACCTAATTTTTGTTCCCCTTTCATCCCCGCGTCCCTCTCAACAATTCTCTATGGGTAAACGCTCTCGAGCCCGAAGGCGGGTCTGACAACGTCGATTTTGGCTTGGGAAGTCGGTAGGGTATAGCGTTTTGGGTCTGCATAGTCGGTCAAACAAATCTATATATATATATCTTAAGATGGAAAGTTCTTGTGTATAAACACTTAATTTGAAATTCAGAAAAAAGTATTTCCTCGAGCCGGATTCGAACCGACAACCTCCGTATATCTAGTACAGAGCGCTAACCAATTGCGCCATCAAGGCAGTAGGTTCACAACGGCAAATCGGGAAACACTTTCGTCCGAAAATTTCAAATGTTTACTGAGATACGCACAGTGATAGATATTGTAAATCATTTTTACCCTTTTTAAACAACAACATTACCGTTTCGGCAACCAGATGCATGCTTTTCAGGCGGCTGATTAATACCTATCGGTTCTTTTTCGTAAGAAAATCAAGTATGTATATATCTTAAGATGGAAAGTTCTTGTGTATAAACACTTAATTTGAAATTCAGAAAAAAGTATTTCCTCGAGCCGGATTCGAACCGACAACCTCCGTATATCCAGTACAGAGCGCTAACCAATTGCGCCATCAAGGAAGTAGGTTCACAACGGCAAATCGGGAAACACTTTCTACCGAAAATTTCAAATGTTTACTGAGATACGCACAGTGATAGATATTGTAAATCATTTTTACCCTTTTTAAACAACAACATTACCGTTTCGGCAACCAGATGCATGCTTTTCAGGAGGCTGATTAATACCTATCGGTTCTTTTTCGTAAGAAAATCAAGTATGTATATATCTTAAGATGGAAAGTTCTTGTGTATAAACACTTAATTTGAAATTCAGAAAAAAGTATTTCCTCGAGCCGGATTCGAACCGACAACCTCCGTATATCCAGTACAGAGCGCTAACCAATTGCGCCATCAAGGAAGTAGGTTCACAACGGTTGCCGAAACGGTAATGTTGTTGTTTAAAAAGGGTAAAAATGATTTACAATATCTATCACTGTATATATATTTATAAGGAAATTATTTTATTACAACTGTTATATCTTAGAGTTCGAAGGATGACCTAATATACGTTGAAACGTCGACTAATAAATAATGTGATATTCTAAGGGTATATTGACCAATATCTAACAAACTCCACCAAGATGTTGGATATTGTTTAGTCATTTCGATTTAGGCTTCTCGATACAAGTTTGAGTATCCATTTTGACTATGTTACTCTGATCCAAAAGAACGTCTAATGTGGTTGTAACTTTTGTTGTCAGGTGAATCAACTGGTGTTTCCAAACGGCTAAAAAATCTATTGTAATCTTATGGTACCTTGTGTATTAAATCTATTAAATTTCTTTTGCAGGTCAACAAAAACCTGATTCAGCCCAGGAGTATCCATGTCGAAACTTAAATGTTAGAAACGATGATCATAGAGGCGTTAAGATAATCTATAAAGATGGTGTGTATATGAGACAAGAGCTTGGTAAGAGTGCGGTCATAATTTAGATGCAGCGTTGTCAAAATTGTAACGAACTAACTTGCATAACTAACTATAAAAGATTATTTACAAAAACGTATATCAAAAACCTGAACACATACTTTCGAGTGCTAACTCTTATTATTTTTTTTATCAAGTAGGTATATAAAATAAAGTGGGTTTGGACAATATTCGAACCGATATATTACCTAATATTAAATAACAAAATCATAATGCGGCTAATAATTGAAAAGGGCACTCAGTCAATACTAGGTGGATCTGATGATTATCCTTGAAGAGTAATGCATTTTCTATAGAGACAACCGGTCCTTTCCAGCTGCGCCTTTACAGGACCATAAAGAGTTCTTAAAAAAAAGCTTTTAAAAATTTCTTTGTTTACATGGTTACTTAGACCATCTGTCGCCCAACCCAGATCTAAATCCGTGACCTCGCTCTCGTCAAGCTCTTCTGTGTATGAGTATACAGAATGTGTCAGTAAGGTAATTAGCTTAGGGTTACTTGTATATGTTCAGTTTAAACTGTAAGTGACAGTGAAACTTAAGTTTATGCAGTAACATAACTGCATGAACTTAAGTTTAACTGTCACTTATAGTTTAAACTAAACCTTGGCCCTAAATAAAATAGGAGCTTTATAACCATGTTTTAATTTTTGCACTGTTATGCAGCTTTTGATCAAGGTATTTTCAAGATTGAACAGCTGCACACTTGCACAATGAATTTGGTAGGTCTTCCAATAAAAAAATATAACCACCTTTTCCAAAAAACCAAATTTGCCCCCAAGGATCTGCTATCCCCTTGGTCCCAAGTTCTCAATACTATTCAATGCTAGAGACTTTCCAATGTTTGACCTTATTAAATACACGGAATATTGTATTCTTAATTTACCGGACAGCGCTCATAAATATATAATCAGAGCGAGTTGTACAAACATCATAACTAATCACTATAACAGCTTAAATGATTAAAAATAACTGAACACTATGAAAACTATTATCGAACTAGGAAATTCCTTAGAGTTACAGCCGTATTCACCATCTTTAACTTAACAGTCTGATAGTTAACATCGGTATAAGGATTAACAGTCTGTTAATGAAATATCGTATTCACCACAAATCAGGAACGCTCTAACAGACAGTTATGTTGATGTACGTACGTCTGAGCTGACAATTGTAGTTTATAACTAACTTCAGAGTAAAATATTCCAACCTCATATCTTCTGAAATATCATTTTATCTATCAAATCCGTTCTTTAGGTCACTTTACGTTAATAAATTAAATTTTACGGATCCAGTGGTAAAATTTAATGATGGACAAAACAGGATATAGGAAGACATTCAATAATTATACTATGTGGGAGAAGAACTCTAATTTCATTGAAATAAAAGTACATTTAAATCGGAAATCCACGATATTTATTTGAAATGATCTTGTAACATAATATCGTAAACAAATTAGTATTTAATATATTCTTGAAATAGGTTGATTTCTATAATTTACTGGTGCAACTACTTCATCTAACCAATTCGCCAATTGCTCAAATGTGTTTTTATTCTAAACCGTTTTTTAATTCAATATCGTCTATTTCTTCAAATACATTGTTCCGCACTTTTACGTTCCTTTCTCGTACGATTTCCTCATCATCGGAGTCTATAGTAAACGTGGAAAATGTATTCTATAGTCTAAATTAATTTTTAAACGAAAAACCTATTAATAATTGTTATTATTTGTCATGTGTTTGTCAAGTTGTTATAAATCTAACAACAATTTTAAAACTTAACAGCTTGTTATTTCTTATCAGCTTAAAATTTCACTGTTAATTTTAACTCTCTGATAAGGCTTAAAATCCAATGGCGAATACGAGAATAGAATTTAACAGACTGACACGAATCTTAACCGACTGATAGTGAAAAAATAGTTGTTGGTGAATACGGGTGATAATCCTACACTTATAGTACTTAGGTCAGATAAATGTAAGTGCACCATTGTCGTGGATAGTGGTGAATATAGTGCTAAGATGGAATATTTTTTTATTAAGAGATGGTAATACTTATTTATTTTTAAATCGTGACCCCAAATTATCTTTTGAAAATAAATCAAATCAGCTATTTAAGAGGTTAGTTAACCATCTTGAGGAAACTCAGGCTAAGAAAATGATATGCCACAACTCAGTGCCATCGAAAATTTATGGGTTACCCAAAATGGTATAAAGATAATTTCCCACTGAGACCTGTGGTATCATGCGTTATGTCACCCACATATAACATTTCAACAAGTTTGTGGCCACTATCTTAAATAATTTAATACCCAGTCTTGAGTACGACATTAAAAACTCTTTTCTCCGGGCTACCTATTAATATCTCTTGACGTCACATCGTTGTTTACTAACAAACCAAATAACTTATTTTGTGCCTGAGTGCATAAAATTGATAATCAGTGCATGTACTAAGATTCATTTTGAGTTTTTCGAATTGGTGAGTTTTATATTTGATTCCATTAACAAGTTTTATATGCAGATTTTTGGAACAGCAATGGGCAATCCTGCCTCGCCTATTTTTGCGAAAATTGTTATGAACGCATTGCTCACTATATACCGACACTACCTTTTGTTCTTTCTTTCTTGTTTCATTATGTTGATGACATTATTATAGCTGTGTCATATCAATGTAGCGTTTAAAAATTTTACGCCACGTTTGGTAATTAATATAATATATAATATAATATATTATATATTATATTAATTATATTATATTTATATTCTTTTATTCTGGCACATTCGCCATCACACATTTTTCTGTCCACCAGCGGATGACGTCGATCAGGTACGTTAATGGTTCGATGCGCGGAATTTATTTTCTCTCTGGCTTAGGCTCTGGGCCGAGCAAATAAGAGTCGCAAAAGCCGAAAATTTATTTATTACAGTTACAAGCAAAGATTAAAGCGAGAATGAATAATGATACCATTTTACATATATTTATAACATAGTATAAAAATGCAGCGTTTACGGTTTCTGTGGGAAGCGTCTTCTAGTCATCTTCACATAACTCCTCCCTCCTTAAGAAGAAAACATAAGGGTTGATATGTTTTCTTAAATTGATTTGGTTTTATTGATTGGTGATTAAGCTTCTTCTTCTTCTAATATATATTTTTACCAGAACGTATCCCATCAATATCATAATAGCTAGTGTAGTTATGGTACTTAGAAAACTCCAGCCAACTGGGTGGATTTCATATTTTTCGGGGGTCTTCATGGATTGTGCTTTTCTTTGAAGTTCATGTATTTCTTCCATATCGATTGAATCGATATTGATTGGGTCTTGATCCATGTGATATTTGTTTTCTTTGTTGACTTTAATTTCTGGTAAGTTGAGTGGGTTTTCTTTGACATTTTCTTCTTTATTGTACAATTGGAAATCCAATATTTTGATTTCGCAATTGATTGGTATTTCTATTAGGCTGGGTTGTTTGATGAACATATATTCTCCATTGGACTGGCATTTTTTGAAAATCTTTAAAGGCTTGTTTGTAGGTATGGCTACTACGTGTTTGCTTGTTATGTCTTTTATAATAGGATTCGGTAGATGTATTGGCATTATGTTGCAGTTTTGATTTTCGGCGTCGCGGATCATTGATACGATGCAATCGCTAACAATGGTTTCAATCGGTTTTGACAGATGTAGATGTCTTCTATGTAGGGGCAATCTTCATAATCTTCTTGCAGTTGACTGTTGCCAAGTATAAGGTAAGGATAATTTGGAACAATAATTGATTGGTTAATAGGAATTGGGATGAGGTAAAAGTTATCGAAAACCTCATTTTTCATAATCGGAAAGTGTATTGTGAAAATAATTTTATTATTTGAGAAACTTACTTGAAGTCCGCATAGTTGGTAGTAAGAAATATTATTTTTAAAATTTATTATTTTTTCGTCTTTATATAGTCCGGTCAAATAAGTTACAATATTGTTCAATTCAGTGCCCGAAATTACTGCACTGTGTAAAGTATTCAATTTTGCAAACATAAGCGCGTTTTCCAAATTGTCCAAAAATGTGATTATATTTTGACAATTTAGAATTATTTAATCTAATGTATTTTGAGCTCTTAAATAAGCCGAAATATCATCTATTGATCGGTTAACGTTATATTGAAAAAATTCTAACCTTTGTTTTATTAGTTGCTGATTTATATTAAGAAGCGAAATCGTTTTATTATAATTGTTAATCAGCTGTTTTGTTAGGGACATCTGAAGAGACATTTCATGGTATATAGAATCTTGGTTCTTTTGTAACACAGATATGGCGTTGTCAAATCTTTCGCCGTCATCGCTATCTAGTGTACCGTAAAGCCATTTTTGAGCTTTCCCTACTATATTTAATAAACCGCGTCTTTCGCGTTTATGAGGGGTAATATTATTAAGTTTATTTTTTGCACTTAAAATTAAATGTTGCGCATGCGTAAGTAAATTGCGTAAAAGATTATTATTATTTACCTTAGGTCTAGATACATTTAAGCTTAGTTCTACTGTTTGATAAAATTGATCAACTTTACGTAGTTGATCGCTAAGATGTGATATTTCTATAAAATGAATAAAGGTATGTTTATTCTCGAGTACTCGCGCTTTTCCTAATTGAAATGGGAGTAAGGGAGATTTTATGTCTGTAATGGCAATGTCATTACCACTAGCAAGAGTCGTTATCGTCAAGAGTATAACTACAACCGGGTTGAGGTTGGTCATGTTGTGGGTCGTTGGTTTTTCCTGTGAAAGAGAATGTTTGTTAGTACGGGGTCTAGTGATCTGAGATTTGTGTACTAATTTGTCTTTAGCAGTTTTTATTTTATTGGGCAAGTTTTCTTTAACTGTTATTTTGATTTGTCTTGGTTTTGCTTTGTTTCGTTTGGCTGCTTTATTTTTAACATAGGCGCTTGCATTAATAGCGTATGTAGGAGGTTTTTCGCGGTTTTCATTACGTTTTTCTATGACGCGCGTTTTTTCGTTGAGAGAATTTTCATGGATTTGATTGTAGAGGTGTTTTAATCTTTCTCGTCTTTCTATAATAAATTGATTTAAAATCATTTCGTCCGTTAAGTCGAAGGGGTCAATTGCTTTGACACGACCGTTTATTACGTCAAAGGGTTTTTGTTTTGTAACACTGCATATTGCATTGTCTTTTTTATACTTAGTTTCGGGTCTTTTAATTTCATTACTCTGAAATTGTCTAAGAGGGCAGAATGAAGGCGTTCAACAGGGCTGTTACTGTTGGAATTTCCTGGGGTAGTAAAATGTAGATTTATCTTATGTAATTTACAAAAGTCTGTTAAAAGTGATGTTTTAAATTCGGGGCCATTATCACACGTGATTTGTTGCGGTATACCAAAATGAGTTATAAAATGAATAAGTTTGTCAAGGGTAGTTTCTGCGTTACAAACGGGTTCTAGGGGGTATGCTTGTGCATATCGTGAAAATACGTCTATGATGGTAAGAAACTTTGTATTTAGAATTTGGAAAGTGTCGATATGAATGGATTCCATTGGTTTTTTGGGCGTTGGTGTTAATGCAAATTTTATTCTCGGAGGGTGTCTATCATATTTTGCTTGTTGGCAAATTTCGCAGTTATTTATATATTCGGTAATTTCTGTTTTCATACCGGGCCAAAAATATAAAGTTTTTAAGTCAGACAAAACTTTATTAATTCCACGGTGACATGTTTTTTCGTGATAGTATTTAAGTAGGTCTTTTCGTCGTTGTACGTTAGTGACGTCCGTTAGTAATTTTCTAGAAATTAATAAACGATAAGAATGGTTTTTAAATGTATTTGACAGTACTGTACTTATTTTTGGTAATAAGTCAATATCTGAGTCTTCTAAATACAAGCAGTGCATGTTTTTTGGATTGACATGTTCTTTGAAAAATTTAATTATTTCCTGTTCGAGATTTTCGGTCAGATTAACGACCTTACGCGTTTTCATATTATCAAAAAGACTCGAACTTATTACGTGATAGGTATTACTTTTTTTGTATTTAATAATTATTTGGTGACTATAGTAGTTTACAGCATTTTCGGTAAATGGTATATTAAGTATAGGATTTTCTATAGCCGAGTGTACTGTTTCATTGTCATCTGGTTCTCGTACTCTTGGTAATTCGAGAGCTTCGATATTTTCTACTGGCTGATTGACATTAAATATTTGATCTAAGTTGTCTAAGTCTTCTACTGTTGGTGGTTGGTCGGTGTCTGTTTGTAAGTATCGATCGATATCTTGATCAATATCTCCGGGGTTGCCTAATAGGGATTCATTTTCGGTCATGTGAATTTCGACACGAGAGAGTGCGTCCGCGTTTGTATTTTGCGTGCCCTTTTTGTACACGATTTTATAATTATATTCTTCAAGTTTGAGGCGCCACCTTACCAAACGAGAGTTTGGTTCTTTCAAACTGAACAACCATTGAAGTGGCTTGTAATCTGTAACTATAGTAAATTTACGTCCGAATAGATAAGGGCGGAAATATTTCGTTCCCCATACGATTGCCAATAGTTCTTTCTCTATCGTACTATTGTTCATTTCTGCTAGATTGAGAGTGCGTGATGCATATCCGATTGGAAGGTCATTTCCTATTTTTCCCTGACTAAGCACGCAACCTATAGCAACGTTGGATGCGTCGCATGTTAAATTAAAGGGTTTTTGAACATCCGGGTATTGCAAGATAGGGTCATTACATAACAGATTTTTGCACATTTCGAAAGTTTCGATGAACTCAGGTGTGTGTAGTATAGTTTCGCCTTTTTTTAGACATTTCGTGAATGGTTTTGTTAATTTGGCAAAGTTTTTAATGAATCTGCGGTAGTATCCTAAGAGGCCTAGAAACGATTTGATATCTTTAACCGTTTTTGGAATCGGAAATTTTTGAATGGCTATAATTTTTTTTTGATTCGGTTTGATTCCTTCTGGCGTGATAACATGCCCTAAAAACTCGACGTCTTTTCGTAAAAACTCGCATTTATCATGTTGTATTTTAAATCGCGCTTCGCGTAAGCGTTTAAAAATTGCTTTTAGATTTTTTATATGTTCTTCTAGACTGGCTGAAAAAATAATTATGTCATCCATATAAACGAGACATATAGTGCCTTGCAACCCTCTTAATACATTGTCCATGACCCTTTGGAAGGTTGCGGGGGCGTTTTTAAGGCCGAAAGGCATCCTTACGTACTCGTAATGCCCGTTCTCAACACTAAATACCGTTTTTTCTACCGATTTCGGGTCCATTTCGATTTGATGGAACCCGAAAGCGAGGTCAAGAGTTGAAAAGTATTGGCATCTACCTAGTTTATCTAATATGTCTGTAATGTTGGGCAGGGGATATCTGTCATCAATCATCTTGTCATTTATTTTACGATAATCTTGAACTATCCGCCATTTTTGTTTACCGCTCGCATCTAGTTTTTTGGGTACAATCCAAATTGGACTAGACCAAGGGCTTTGGCTAGGTTTGATTATTCCGTCATCTAACATTTTATTTATTTGTTTTTGTACCTCGTTTTTATGAATGGACAGATATCTATACGATTTTGTGTTTAATCGCGTTAGTGAATGTTAATTTATCCTCATTTTTGTGAAAAATGTCCGAAAATTCTCGGCAAATTTTTAATATCTCTTCTTGTTCTTCCGAATTTAAATGATCGATTCGAATTAATTTTGAAATATCGGTTTTTATGTTTTTACACGATTCTGTATTTTTATCAGGTAGGAAGTTTTCCATGTGAAATAATTCGAAATCCTCTTTCTTCGCGTCTGGGAAAGAAATTACGCGTATAGGTTCCCAAAGGTTTAATATTACTGTTTCGTCCGAATAATTATAAATTTCTCTTTTTGCAAGTCCTTGTTTTGCTACAGTTAGTGTTTCTGCAAAATGAACGTTATCTCTATTGCATTCAGGAATTATGATATCACCGTTGTAAACAGATACGGGTACTTGCACGGCGGCAACTTCGTGTGGGTTAATACATATTTTATAAGTTTTATTCTGCGAATTCGGATAAAATATGGGAATTTTTGTAAATTTATTTGTTAAATAATTATTTTTGAAATCAATGACAAAATTTAGATTTTGAATTTCTTTGAGCCCTAATATACCATCGAAAAATGTATGAAAGTCAAAAAGAATAAAAGTTATGTTTTCATTGCTTTTTAATTCTTTTGGTGCCGGAATATTTACTTTAGAGAGAACCGTTTTCTCGCCTATGCCTGTGCGTATTTTAGTAGGACATGTAAAAATTTTATCTGGAAAGTATTTTTCCGCAATAGATGGCCTTAACATTGATTGAGAACAGCCGGTATCAATTAAAAGTTTTATAGGTGGGTTTTGGATTTCGATATACGGTAACTTGCTATTAATTTCTGTATGCATTTCAGTTACTGTTATTTTTGGTTGATGTTCTGGCTGGTAATCTGAAAATTTTCATAAAAATGGTCGTAGTCCTCGGAATATTCGATGTTAGGATCGCCATAGCCATCGTATTCATAGTGATTATCTGGGGTATAGTACTCGTTATTATAATTTTGGGGTTCGTAACGGTTTAATTGCGTATCTGGGGTTGTTTCTGTATTTTGGCTTGCAGCCTCATTATTTACAGTATTTTCGAGATTCTCGGGGTTTTCTATTTGAAATAATTCTTCTGAGATAATATGTAGCGGGTTCGCGCGGTTCTTAAAAGAGTTGTTTTGATCATACCCTTGGTATGCCGTTTGTTGAACTGTTGAATTTCGCGATCTCGTCGACATTGGTTCAGGTTGATTGTTTGGCACTTGCCCTGTGGGCTTAAATACATTTTTTGGTGGGCCAAACACTTCGCGGTTTGTCGGAAAACGCGGGGGTGGCAATTGCCGGGGTTGCACGTTTATCGGTTGCCTCGGGAATTGAGAATTTTGAAAATTTTGTTGGTATTGATTTTGCCGAAAGTTATTTATCGGTTGATTATAACAGAAATTGTTCATCGGTTGGTTATTTCTAAAATTATTTATTGGTGACAAATAATTCATCGGTCTTTGTGGGTGGTAAAATTGGTTGTTTGGACTCCAACTTTTGTTCGTAAAATTTTGATTTTGGAAATTATTTTTTGGTACATTTTTAGACTCAGCCTGCGGCGGATTTCTAAATAGATTTTGCGTATATTGAAAGTTTTCTTCTTCCGTTATAAGGGTAATCGCGGTTTCTAAATTCGCGGGGTTTCTTAGGCGTATGACACTTTGTAGGGGTCCGTGAAGACTTCTTATAAACGTTCTCAACGTAATTTGTTCATACTGGTTTAAATAAATAATTTTTGAAGCATTGGGCATTATAATTTCTGGAATAGACGTCAATTTTTGGGCTAATTGGCTACGTAATATTTGCAATCTTTTGGCAAAATCTAAGGTACTTTCACCCTTATTAGGTCTGGCTAAAAATAAATCTTGTTCAAGACATTCTAAATTTCTGTTGTCTCCAAAACAATTTTGAAGTGCACCTTTGATTTTGTCGCAAGTATCTAATTCGTTTCGACAGCCTACTAATAATCTAGCCCTGCCTATTAGTTTATTTTGAATAACGCGAATCAAATAATTATTTAAAATGTTATCGTTAGTTTGACCATAATTCACCTGTATAAAATCACATGCAGATATAAAATTTGATAGGGTGATTGCATCACCATCAAAATTTGGAATTATATCAACGTACATTTTTAACATGTTTAAATTTGGGCCTGGTGCTTGAACCTGTGGTTCAGGTGCGTTAGCCATCTTTTCTTTAGGGGTAGTTTTTATGTTTAACCTTTGGAAAAAATCACTTACAAGTAGATCTATATCTAAATCGTTATTTTCAGTCATGTACTGAAATAGTTTTGAGCCTGCGGCTTTTTCCTATGCCTATATAAATAATAAAATAACCGAAATAAATATACTATTTCTTCGCTTATTTAAAATGCAGTATTTTCAGTATATATATTTTTTTTATAATGCAACCGCTAATACGTGTAAGTTTCAACAAAACAAAATTATTTTCGTACTTTACAAAAAGCAAAATTCAAAAATCTTAAATCTACAGGACTTTTCTTATACGGAGAAAAATCTTGTCCTAAAATTATGAGGCCTTTGCTTTTCCTATAATACGGTGGATAAACCCCAAACTACTTGAAACGGACCCATGTGCTTTCAGTGTGTGAATTCCATCAGATCAGAGGGTCGTATTATGGAGCCCATTTCCATGTAATTTTACACTCATCATTTTTTATCGCCTGAAGAGCTGTGTCATACATCTCACCTTTTCGTTGAACCTTGACCTTCGGTGATCCAGTAACCTCAGTTCAACACGCAACACCCCATTGGCTAATGTGTTTTCAACTACCAAAACCCATTGGAGCTGTACCTAAGAGTTCTACGTACCCCTGGTTCTAAGGCCAGTTTATTTCATTATATTTCTTTTACTATCATAACTTCCGGCCAAATTAAATTATTAATTAATAGTAAGATTTTATTATCATCATTTTCGAATTTTGTGCTTATTATTTTTTCGTATAAAAGCCGATATAATTTACAGGTGATTTCTTGTAGAAAGTGTACATAGCAGGAGGTATCTTTGGCCAAAAAATCGTTATGTATATATGGGTATAAATGACGTTTCGGTATACTTAAGTAAATAAGCCTTGACGCAATTTTAAATGTACAGCTTCAGAACACAGGCATTCTATTGTTTATTTATTTATACGAAATACATAAGATATATTTTTCTGCGTGTTAAGGATAAGAATAACCATTTTCATTAAAATTTACTGAAACTTATCTTAGCTCTTTAATTATTAACTATAATCCTACCTTTTCGAAAAATAGAGTCTACTGTTCAGTAGAAAGGCTCTACAAGCCCTTTACTTGACTGAAACTAAGTGGCGCCCTCTTAAAAAACATAAGCGTCACTTGCCTACGACCAACTGTTCACCCGACGAAAAGGGTAAATTTAATTTCCCCTTAAAAAGTACGCGACATCATAGTGAAGGCTCCATTCTTGATGTTTTCAACCACTTTCGCTAATCTATCCTGCTGCTTAGAACGGAAAAATAGTAAGTTTCGGTATTATTTAATTAAGTATTTTTCGACTTACTCGATAGTTGGTAATAAAGGCAATCATGGGACCTAATATAGTGGTAAAAAGTGCATGAGTTGGTTGAAAGTCTTACTTATTTTGTGTGAGATTTGCTATTACCAAGATGTCGAAATGTGGATTTTGTGAATCTTCTGCACGCCGGCCGACAGTCACGTGTAATGGCATATGTAGGAAAAAGTTTCACGCTGATTGCATGTCTATCTTACCTAAAGCAATCAGTATAATTAACGAAGTCTCTGGTATTTATGGGAAGTGTCTCATATGTAGCAACTTTCAGTCCGAAATTCTTGAAAGTAGAATAGACGGAATGTTGCAAAGTAAGAGTTAGTAAATAATCTCACCGATCAGCTAAACAAATTGAAGAAGAGATAATAACATCAATACGTAATGAAATCCTTAATCAAGCAGCTACAGCCCAAAAGAAAGTCATTAACAAACCAAACCAAAGAATCAGGAGCAGTCAAACTCACGCACCAAGCTAGACATCATGGAAAATATAGATCATGTTATGCACAAAATAACATTCAGCAAAGTTAAAGCTATTTCAAATGGCGGATATGTACTAAGTACTACCTCCAAATTTAGAGACTTAGTAACAGAAAAAATCTGATATTTATGAAGTAAGAGAGCTGAAAGAAGTACAACCAGTCATCCGTATGGTGGGACTTGCGAAACTCTAAAAAAGAAACTATCTTTGAGCTAATTAAATCCCAAAGCAGTCAACTATTGTTGAAGTCATCCCAATTGGAAGTGAATAAAATTTGGCCATCTAAAAAACAAGATTATTCAGGTTTACCTACAGGTAGATTCGGTTATCTTTATGAATATTTTAAATGTCGGTAAGTTGATCGCAGGATTAGATAACTGCAGTGATGATAAATCACTATAAATATCACGATGCTTTAACTGCAATAGTGTTAATCACACCTCCAAATTTTGTAAAAACGCGGTGTCCTGTCCGTTATGTACAGGCCATCATAATATTAAGGAATGTAATACAAATAAAAATCAATATAAATGTACTTACTGTTGTAACTTAAAAGATAAACAAAAACTAGATATCCGTACAAATCATGCTGCCTGAGAGTACAATAATTGTTTTTCATATAAGCAGATTTTAGAAAAAACAAAATTTGAAGTTACGTCAACCCAATAGCAATAGTTGTGTAGGTGAAACGGGGTATATTTCTCAGTAATATGATCATTGTAGCACCCGGGCAAGTCACGGCGTTGCTCCCGCAAACAAACAAACTAAAAACAATAATAATTTGTCTTTATACTATCAATATTTCCGGGGACTGAGGAGCAAGACGAGTGACCTTCTCAATGCTATTCGCGCTGTGAATTTTGATATTTTCTCAGTGACCGAAACCTGGCTTGAGTCCGTTATTTTAAATTTTGAACTGTTCGACTCACGGTACCGTGTTTTTTAGCATGATAGAAACTATCAACAGTTGCACTGTAACAGGGGAGGTGGGGTTGTTTTAGCGATACGAAATAATTTCTTAGTTTCGACAGTTAATCTAACGTGATTTCCGGTTCAGATTGATGTCCTGGGTGTAAAAATTAGTGTCAATCATTATTCTATATATATTTTTGTCATATACGTGAAACCTGCTACTACGATCGATGACTATATTGAGCTGTTTGAGACGATCAGTGAATTTGAAAGCCTCTACGATCCCAAAGTATTAGTTTTAGGAGATTTTAACTTGCTTAATATTTCTTACCCTGTCAATGACGGAATGCCCTTATCTGATAAATCATTTTGTCCATTAAATTTTATCAGTTTCTTAAATCTAAGTCAAACTAACTCAATTGTCAAAATTAACAACAGATTTTTGGATTTGGTTTTAAATAGTCAATCGTTTAAATGCTGCGTGGAAAGAGCAGAGGACATTCTCCTACACGAGGATGTTCATCACCCCGCCCTGGTGGTGTCGTTTGAATTGAAGCAACAAAAAAAAATTAAACAGCCACAGAATGGATAATGTCTTTTATAATTTCAAGCGAGCAAACTTTCCCGGTCTTTACAACTACCTTATAGATATTGGGCGTGATGATTACTTTAGAATAGTTATCTCTAGGTTAACTAGAAATACCCAACAAACAAGTATTAAAATAAAATAAACAATGTTTTTATATACTTGCAAATCCATGCCTTCACGAACAATTAAAAGAAAATAAATTCAGTTCTTAAAGATCACTCTGGTGTATCATTACTTCATCCCCCTAATAATAATAATAATAATAATAATAATAATAATAATCTTTGTTTCAAGTTGGTTACAATGTAGGACAGAGCAAAACAAAATGAAATTACGTCAAACTAAAGAAAGACAGATATTTACAGCGATACTAAGTACTAAATTTACAAGTTTTGACAAAATTCTCGTATACTATAAGGTTTCAGTTGTGTTAAATAGTTTTTTAATTCTCTTTTAAACAGTTTTTGCATATCAATTCGTTTTAAATTAATTAAACAACTTAAGGCACATATAATGTGGAGATTTTTCAGTGAGCGCTAGTCTATGTTTTAGATACTTAACGTCTAATGATCTTGTATTGTACTCATGGTTGGGCTTAACATCAAAATAATCTTTGTGGTTAACATAGAACATCAAGAAATCAAATACATAGACAGCGTAAACGGTCATACCACCCATCTCTTTGAAACATTTCTACAGCTTTCTATGTATGCCATATTTTTTATTACCCTAATTAATCTTTTTTGGACTACAAAAACACTCTGCATTCTGCTATCTCCACCCCAGAAGATTATGCCGTATTTGAGTATGGATTCAAAATTAGCAAAATACATTATTCTAAGCGTTTCCATGTTCATGTACCTACAGACTACTTGAATACCATAGCAAACTGAATTAAGTTTTTTAACTATACTATCTATGTGATGACCCCAGTCAAGATGTTCGTTGATCGAAACTCCCAGGAATTTTGCATTATCGGAGAAATCTAATGTTTGGGTGCCAAGACCAATATCAATGGGTTTTATAATATAATTCAAACAACTGACATCTCTAATAAGAATATTCTGAGGGCACAAATCATTAGTTTTCTCAATTCCAACACTACTCACAAAAAAAAAATAACTATAATAATACCCACCTTAAATCTTTGAATGAGAAGATAAGAACTCATGACTTAATTATGACAAAGGCAGACAAGGGATCTTGCTTGGTAATAATGAGAAGAACCGACTACATAGGTAAGGTTATGGACTTCTTACATTCGGATGACTTTGAACTAATTTATAGAGACCCCACAAATACCTATTTTAATAAAGTCAAAGCCATTTTAGACAAAACACTTACTACCTTGGAGTACTTCGATTCATCAAAACAAAAACTATATCCCATGAATCCCAAAACACCTTTACTGTATGGATTACCTAAGGTGCACAAGGAGGGCACGCCCATAAGGCCTGTAGTTTCTTTTGTTGGCTCTCCTTGTTATAATATTTCTTCCTGCTCAACGGCATACTGAGAGAGGTCACTGGTTTTAGCAACAATTTTTCAACTAAGAATTCGGTAGATTTTTCTAATTATATGAAAAATATTGAAATCCCTCCTGGGGCCAGATTGATTTCGCTGGATGTCAGGAACTTGTTTCCTAGCATCCCTCCTTCAGACTGCATTGATTTGGTTGAGGGTTTGCTGGTGAGCAAGGGACTTCCTTATTTGTTAATTTCAGATCTCATATTGTTGTTGAAAACAGTTCTGGAACAGAACTTTTTTCAATTTAATAACAAGTATTTTAGACAGAAAACAGGTTTAGCAATGGGTTCTTGCCTTTCCCCATTTCTTAGCGAGGTTTTTATGAATGGTCTGGAAAATGTAATAATGAATAGTAACTTTTCGGGTTTCTTGTTGGCTTACAAACGGTACGTGGACGATATTTGTATTGTGTGGAACGGAAGTGATGATGAATTGAAGCAGTTTCTAAATTTTGTCAATAATTTACATCCTAAAATTACTTTTACACTCGAGGTAGAGAAAGAAGGCAAGTTGCCTTTTCTTGATCTCCTTCTATTTAGAAATAATAACAAAATCGACTTTGAAGTCTATAGAAAGCCGACATCAACTGATAACATAATTCAATTCACATCAAACTCACCGTTTTCACATAAATTTTCAGCATTCAGTTCATTCTTTTATAGGTTATTTAAATTACCGTTATCAAAAAATGCTTTTAATAAGGAACTAGAAATAATAAAACAAATAGCTGTAAACAATGGATTTCCATTGAAAATAATTAATAAACTTTATTACAAATTTCTAAACAAATATAAACTATCTTATAATATCTTACACTCTAGTACTAAGGTGGTAAGTAATAACTATAGATCATTAACTTATTTTGGCATAATTTCTGATCAATTGGGTAAAATTTTTAAACCTCACAAAATATCAATAGCATTTAAAACCACAAATACTCTTAAACAAAATATAGTTAAAACAAAAGACAAGGTCGATCCCCTTGCTAAGTCCGGTGTTTATTCTTTACATTGCGGTGATTGCTCGGCTGTATATGTGGGACAGTCAGGTAGAAGGATATCAACAAGAGTTCAGGAACACCTTAGTTTTGTGAATAAATACCAAAATACTGATATAACTAACACAAAATTTGCCTTCGCTAACCACTTATTGGAATCCAAACATCGATTCTCACTACCTGAAAATATAAATGTTATTCACGAATGCCATAAAAGCAAGAAGTTGGATTTGTTAGAAAAACTTGAAATCACTAAGGCAAAAAAGAGTCCGGTCCTTGCCTGTGTTAACAACGTCTTCAATTTTGAACCCTATTTTATTTTTAATAATATAAACAATTAGTTGGTAAATATACTTAACCTTATATTTTTCTTTTCTTTTTCATGCGTGCGAAAAGTTATCCTTGACACTTGTCTCTTCTTCTTAAAGTTTTATGGAGGTTTTAAGAACATGGGCGATTTATTTAAATCAAATGACAACCGAATCCCTTACCCTACTACTCTTGTTGTTTTGGGTTATTGACCAAATAGTCTGTCACTTTATTTGTAAAGTCATGCATACGATGTGTTAATTTTAATTTTTTAATTTTTTTGTTTTTTTATTCTGAATGTTAGGTAGGAAGAGATTTTATATTTTTAATTGGTTACTGTATCTGTATAGTTTTTAGGTCTGATGATGCCCATATTTTAGGGCGAAACATGTCACCAATTTATTAAATTTTAATGCAGGATTGAGACTTTTGACTTTGAGTTTCCCCATTTTTAAAAAATTTATAATATTGGACTGTTTTGTTCTAAACAATAATAAATTAGTTTTATTCTCATTCAATATTAACCTATTCTTATTGCACCATTCTATGATAACATTAAAAAACTCCAGGGACTCTCTTATCAAATCTTGCAAAGTTTTACAGCAAATAATTAGATTTGTATCATCTGCGTAATTGATGATATGTTGCTGAGGTGAGTTCAACAGAAGTGCCAGGTCATTTATAAATACTATAAATAAAAGCGGTCCTAATATGCTGCCTTGTGCAATTCCTATGTTATTTTCTCGTATTTGTGAATTATAAGTTAAACCACCCTTCTGGCCGAGCACTAGTACCGGCAAAAATCAGTGTTAAAACCCACGCACTCAAATCAAGTTCGCGCTGCCCTGTCAAAAATAGACAGAAAATAACCGGTAAAGTAAAA
Source organism: Polydrusus cervinus (assembly GCA_935413205.1). NCBI lineage: Eukaryota > Metazoa > Arthropoda > Insecta > Coleoptera > Curculionidae > Polydrusus > Polydrusus cervinus. The sequence continues at coordinate 64,764,853 of OW284510.1, read as the reverse complement.
ATACACGGAATTATTTTGTCGCGCTGTATTTCACTAAAAGAAGGTTCTTGGGTGTTTTACCACTACTAAATTGTGATGGAGTAATGTGTGACAAAAGATAGCACTTCTCCCTCTACATCCCCTTGCTATAGCTTGACAACCAAGAAGGCAGTGGGTATCACAAGCACGGTTTGTAAAGCAGTGAAAACAGTAAAATAGAAGCCGTCCAGATTTAAGCTGAGAAATTCCCCAAAGGCTCATGCACTTCAATTTACACGCAACTGTAAAAATATCTTGATTTATACCCTATTTATTGTGCTTAAGAAAATAAGTACTTTCTTAAAATATAATGTATAGTTCTTGTTTCAAAGAAAATCGGACATTTTGAACCTCATCACATTTAATTTGAATAGTGTATAATATTTGTAAACCAATTTTTATTACAAGAGACATTTCTTTCTAAATCCCGTCTTGCGATTTTTATGTGTGTTCAAGTTTTGTATCATTATATCACAGACTATTTCAGTATTAAAGACATTAAAAAGTATTTAAGTGTTTATATCCAAGTATCCCCATTTCCCTGGCTAGAATTTATATTAATTATTATCACACCTTATATATTACAGTTTTACTGACGAAACATTGTTTAATGTCAAGTCACCCTCGTGCGTCTGGTTATTGATTAAGAACAATTATTAGCCAGTGCCGCAACAGTACGTTTGTATTTTTTCCACAAGCGAAACATTTCTTTAATGTTTTTTTAACTTATATTTAAGTTATACTACGGCGGGGAGTTTTTTTTTGCGCCTTTTTTTTAGGCACGAATATATACAGGCTCGTAAAGAATATAATACCATTTTTCACATGCCAAGTTGACATCGGTAAATGTATCCAAAATATCTCACTTGGTCAAGGGTTTATCAGTTTCTTAAATCTAAGTCAAACTAACTCAATTGCCAAAATTAACAACAGATTTTTGGATTTGGTTTTAAATAGTCAATCGTTTAAATGCTGCGTGGAAAGAGCAGAGGACATTCTCCTATACGAGGATGTTCATCACCCCGCCCTGGTGGTGTCGTTTGAATTGAAGCAACAAAAAAAAATTAAACAGCCGCAGAATGGATAATGTCTTTTATAATTTCAAGCGAGCAAACTTTCCCGGTCTTTACAACTACCTTATAGATATTAAGCGTGATGATTACTTAAGAATAGTTATCTCTAGGTTAACCTGAACTAGAAATACCCAACAAACAAGTATTAAAATAAAATAAACAATGTTTTTATATATTTGCAAATCCATGCCTTCACGAACAATTAAAAGAAAATAGATTCAGTTCTTAAAGATCATTCTGGGGTATCATTACTTCATCCTCCTTCATCCTTGCTATGGTATTCAAGTAGTATGTAGGTACATAAACATGGAAACGCTTAGAATAATGTATTTTGCTAATTTTGAATCCATACTCAAATACGGCATAATCTTCTGGGGTGGAGATAGCAGAATGCAGAGTGTTTTTGTAGTCCAAAAAAGATTAATTAGGGTAATAAAAAAAATGGCATACATAGAAAGCTGTAGAAATGTTTCAAAGAGATGGGTGGTATGACCGTTTACGCTGTCTATGTATTTGAATTCTTGATGTTCTATGTTAACCACAAAGATTATTTTGATGTTAAGCCCAACCATGAGTACAATACAAGATCATTAGACGTTAAGTATCTAATACATAGACTAGCGCTCACTGAAAAATCTCCACATTATATGTGCCTTAAGTTGTTTAATGCATTACCTGAATATTTAAAACGAATTGATATGCAAAAACTATTTAAAAGAGAATTAAAAAACTATTTAACACAACTGGAACCTTATAGTATACGAGAATTTTGTCAAAACTTGTAAATTTAGTACTTAGTATTGCTGTAAATATCTGTCTTCTGACGTAATTTCATTTTGTTTTGCTTTGTCCTACATTGTAACCAACTTGAAACAAAGATTATTATTATTATTATTATTATTATTATTATTATTATTATTATTATTATTTTTCTCAATGTTAGTTTTCACAGCTTTTTGTTGGTATTGCTGGTCTTATTTACAGTACAGAGAAGAAATTCATCTTAACCTGTACTGTTTAGGAACTTCCGTACTATATGGCATGTTTGGAGGATGACGCTTTTCTGGATTAGTTGGTATAAATAACCTGATAGGCCCAGTTTTTCCAAGTTGGGCTTGAAATTTTTCGTTATAGCTCCCTCCACCGATATTATGATCGGAATTATGTCGATTTTATCTAGCTTCCATATATTTTTTATCTCTATAGCCAAATTCGAGTACTTGGTCTTCTTCTCCGATTCGGTTTTAGAGAGGTTGTGTAAGTGGGCAACCTATATCGATTATGAAAGCTTCCTTGGTGGTTTTTTCGATGAAAAGAATATCCGGACGGTTGTGGTCTACTGTTCTATCCGTTATTATTGGCCTGTCCCAGTATAAGAGATATTCAGGGGATTCAAGGACTGGCTCGGGTGATTATTGGTAGTATGGTGGAAGGTTTTCCCTTAGCCCTAGTTTATGGGCCAGTTCCTTGTGGATGATCTTTGCCACCTGATTATGTCTCCCCAGGTAAGCGTTGGGGGCCATAGCACCACAACCCGCCGTGATATGTTCTATCGTCTCTCCGGGGCAGTTGCATTTTCTGCACACATCTTCTACATTCCTTTTCATGATGACCTTTTCATAGTTTCGAGTTCGAATGACACGGTCTTGGATAGAGATAATAAAACCTTCTGTTTCAGCGTGAAGCTGCCTTTTCTCTAACCAATTCAGTGACATTTCTCTATCTATGAGTGGATTTTGGAGTGCAGTAGGGTATTTGCCGTGTAGAGCTTTCTCTTGCCAAGTTACAAGCTGTTGACTTGGCGGCGCGCGGATGATGTTAGGTAGTCCGTTTCGCTTTAAGTTGAGGGCTGTATATCCAGCGTCTGCTGCAACCACTTTTTTAAGAATTTCCCCATTCGATTCTTGGAAGTATTTTCTCATAGAGGTCTCTTGTGACTTGCACAAGTTATATATATTAATGAGACCTCTTCCTCCCTCCTTTCGTTTTAGGTAGATTCTTTCAAGTGCAGAGCGTGGGTGGTGGAATCTGAATTTTGTTAGCAGCCTGCGCGTAAGCCTATCCAGTTCGTGCAAATCCGTATCTGAATACTTAAGGATTCCGAATGAGTAGGTAAGTATTGGTATTGCCCAGGTGTTGATGGCAGTAGTAAGGTTACCAGCATTCAGATGAGTATTAAAAAGCTTTGTTAGTCTGCTTTTGTATTTGTTTTTAAACTCCCTTTTTAGGCTTGTGCACTGAGAAAAGCTTCAGCAAGAAATTCTTTGCTAAGATTATTTTGGCTGTAATATTAAATTTTTAACCTACCATAGCAAAATGAATTTCTTATTGCAAAAGAAACAATTTACCTGAAAACTCTTTATACCCGTTACAAAAATCTTTGCTATTATAGAAAACTTACATTATGATAACAGCTAAGTAAGTCTTTCTAAAAAATTATTTTCTAGGACTACAATTTGCTTTGCTGGGGAAGTAATGCAGTTTGCTGCTTTTGAAAAAAATCTTTATAAAGAAATCTTTTCTAGCGCTCTAAAGAGTTTTTAAAGGGGTAGCAAAATTTTTTGTTGGAATTGGGAAATTCGTAACTGTTCGGTTCAAATCGGATTATTTCGTGGTGACGAATTCAGTCAGTGGGTCAATTTTTATATTACGCACCAGTCGTCCCGTTCCTGTCTCCAGATCTTCATGTCTTTAGGTCTTCATTTTATTTAAGATATTTAGATGCTCGTTCCTTCACAAAGTAAAATGGTCGCATCGGTGGCTGTTGTTGGTGATCATTACGACTCGACATTTGTCTCATTTTTTCCAATAAAACTTGTCTTGGCTCAAAAATGTTTCCAGTGTGCAGTGCTTTATTGGATTGTGACATCAGACAGTGTAGATTTTTAATATCAGTGTTAAAAGACCAAAGTTATTTTAGTTTTATGTTAAATTTTTGTGTGAGTCAAGTTTTAGAGAAAAGAAAAATAGTAATTCTTTAGCAAATGCCATTCATACTAAAAGTCCTTAAACTAAAAGACAACTTACCAAAATTTTAAACACTGTCTGTTTTTTAAAAGAAGATTTTAAGAAATATCGCAAAAGTAAAATACTTTCTTTTTCTAAATAAAATACAATGTAATTATTATTTTACCTAATATTCAGGCTAGATGCAGAAACATGTTTTTTCGGCATTCCCTTTTGGATATTTGTTTAAATTTAAAGTGAACAGATATTTTTAATAAGATATGTTTTAACCACTCAAAGAAAAAAACAGTAAAATATTATTGTTTTTTTAAGCAGCTAAAACTGAAACTATTTTTAGGTTATAAAGTGTTGTTTTCTGTTGTATTAAATAATAAAGAGAAAAAAAATTTTTTTTAGTTTCAAATCGTTGATAACCTATTCAGACGTGGGGAGTTACATAAAGTAAAATATGATGGAGTTACCTGAAAAATAAGCTTTATACCATGTTAAATTTTTGATATAGCATGGAACATATTATTTTTAATAACACAATTTTAAATTAATCAAAATTTTTTGAAACTTCCGTACCCAAAGTGAAAAAACTTGGTTTATATAAATGTGTTATTAGGCATAATAAGTTTTCTAGAGTATATTAAAAATTCAACAAAATATACGGCTTATTTTTTGGGCCACCCCACATATTATAGCAAATAAGTGGTGCTGTCATAATAAACCACTTTACTATTATAGCAATGCAAAGTTGCTACCTTAGCTAAAAAGAGTATCTGAAGTAAGTAGGTACATTCTGACCCAGCAAAGTAACTTTCTTGAAATAAATAAAAAAATCTTTCCAATATAGCAAAATGCTATGCTGATATTGAAAAAAAAATTCTTGTTTCGAGAACAATGCGGATGGCGTAGAAAAGTATCTTTACTGTTCTAGCAAAGTCTCTTTATAGCCGATGGTCAGTTACTTTGCTAATACAACATTTTTGTTTACTTGACCTAAGTGATCATTCCTTATAAAGTGACTTTATTACGACAGCAAAGAAATTACAGCCAAATGGATTTTACTGTCTCAGGTAGTTTTTCTTTTGTCCCCTATGTTAGCATTTTTCTTTATAAGCGGTATAAAGATTTTTATAAGGACAGCAAGAATCTTCTCTCAGTGTGTGGTTTATTTGTTGGTTTTGGGAGATGCCTAAGTATTTATATGTTTTGTCCTCATCTAATATATCTATGCCTTCAAGCAGTCCACGATTTTGTTCAGTCTTTCCGCGTACGACATTCAAGATTGCGCACTTATCTAAGCCAAACGACATTTTGATGTCATCGCTAAATGTCTTGGTTATTTGAATTAGGGACTGTAGGTGGGTTTTGCTTTCAGCGTAGAGTTTGATATCGTCCATAAATAGAAGGTGGTTTATTCTAAAATTCTCAGTTAAGTTGGGACGATATCCGTAGGATGTTGATTTTAGTAGTGAGGACAGTGGGTTCATGGCCAAAATGAACCAGAGGGGGCTTAAAGAGTCGCCTTGAAATATACCTTTTGATATACTTATATTGCCAAGCTTCTCTTGTCCAATATGGAGATTGGTATTCCATTGCTCCATTAGGGTACCTAACATGTTGCATATTAGGGGGTGTACTTTGTATATTTGCAATATCTTCTTTAGCCAGTCGTGAGGAACAGAATCGAATGCTTTACTATAATCTATGTAGCACATATTTAGATTTCGCCTTTTAACCTCTGCCTGTTTTATAATAACGGCATCGACTGTAAGCTGTTCCTTGCAACCCAAAGCTTTCCTAATACAGCCCTTTTGCTCATCAGCTAACAGGTTGTTGTTTATGCAGTGTGTGTATATTTTTGAATACATGACTGATGGTAAAAGTTTATACACCACTGACAGACAGGTGATCGGTCTGTAATTTTTTGGGTCGTTTACCTGCCCTTTTTTAAATAAAAGGAAGGTATTGCCACTGGCAAGATGAGCTGGGAAGTGTTCGGGGCTTAGGAGAGCCTTGCTAAAGCAGTTTGCGATTACAGGGTGTAGGCTGGTGAAAGTTTTGAGCCAAAAATTATGAATTTGGTCAGGTCCCGGTGATTTCCAGTTAGCCAAGTTCTTAGTGGCATCCCTTATGTCAATGGATGTTACTTGCGGCTCAGGCATTTCTTGCAAAGTTTCAGCCTCGGCTTCAACTTTTTCGAGCCAGCTTGCTTCTTCATTGAAATGGGACGCGTCAGACCAAATATTACTCCAAAATGCATTAAATTGGTCTTTATTCATGTCATTAGTTGGAGTAAGGTCATTTTATTCTTGGTTCAGAGTCCTATAGAAGGTTTTTTGGTTCGTGGTGAACTGTAGGTTTTGTACCTTCCTCTTTGTGGCTTTATTGTATCGCCTTAGACGGGCACCTTTAGCCTTACATTTTTGTCTAATAGTGTCTCTTACGACAGTTAGCAACCGTTTTACATCGGGACTATCTAAAGGAATATTCTCTGCTTTCAGTATATCTTTAACCTTTTTAGCAACCTTGCTGCTAGAGTTTCCATTTAGATGTTCTCCAATGATATCACTTTGTGCTCGTAACTGGCTTATTTGTTTTTCAAGTCTCATTTTCCAAGCGGGTACCGCTTGTTTCTTGGTTATTTTCTTATCAGTTCTGAGATATAATGCCTGACCATTGAGTTCAATTACAGTTACTGCTGCTGCATATAACCCACTGTGTAATGTCTCGAGGTCCTCAGTTGTATTTAAGGACGTCCCTGCTGCTAGGTTTACTCTCGCTAGTATTTCGTGGGTTCCTTTCTTGAATCTTAGCTTAGGGATACTCGGTCTCAAGATCGGGTCACTATTTTCAAATAAGGACAAATTTTCCAAATATTTTTGGTTCGTATTGTCCGTATCAGCCTGTATAGTTTGATCTTGTTCATGTATTACTTCCTGCTGTGCTGTTAGCTCTTCCACATGCTGAAGGTTGTGCAACGTTCTGCCAACTTCACGCCGTATTTGATCTATTTCAGCTTGGGGTAGCAGGTGGTTAGCATAAATAGCTCTTTGACGGCACGCTATATTTTGTTCCGTGAGTTTTAATTCCGGATATATCTGGCTTATTTCTCGGTGGAGTTTTATTCTCCAGCCAGGGCGGGGGTTACCTTCACAGTCGTTAATCAAGAGGAATGCTTTGATAAATGTTCTATTCATGTCACGAGTCCACTTGATTCGACCGGTTTCTGTTCTTCTGGGTAGACCAGCGGCAGTTCTATCGACTCCAGAGTCAGGCTGCAAGCTAGTCTCCATTATGATGTGTTCCACGCCGGTGTTCGGTTGAATAGTTCGGTTGTCGGCAGGGGCTTGTCTTAGCATCCTGCCGTTAGTATTATTAGTACTATTCGAATTTATGCCTCCCCCAGAATCCGTGAGGCTGCCTGCTTGCGCAGTGTGGGATTGCGAACCCACCTGGGGTACATATTCTTGTAAATTCGACATCATATTTGTTTAAATCCATATTTACACATTTCGTCAGAAATGGTTTGCATTTATACCTTCTGCCAGGTTATTGATACAGCCGCCCTTAACATAGGGAACAGACGCTGTTGAGAAACCGCCCCTAACATGGAGTCAGCCGTTCCTTCACTACATCAGTTCCTACGCCTACCTGCGGTAGCCGGTGACCAATGTAGGCCCCTTTAAGGCAAGGACCACCAACCTTTTAGCCGCCTTTTACGGCAGGCAGGTTCTACCCTGGGCCTAGATTCGCAAACCAGAACCCAGACGGCTTATTATTATTATTATTATTATTATTATTATTATTATTATTATTATTATTATTATTATTATTATTATTATTATTATTATTATTATTATTATTATTATTATTATTATTATTATTATTATTATTATTATTATTATTATTATTATTATTATTATTATTATTATTATGTTTTCAGTGTTCTGTTTCTTAGCTTTTTGTTAATAAGGCTGGTATTATTTACAGTACAGAGAAGAAATTCATCTTAACCTGTACTGTTTAGAGACTTCCGTACTATATGGCATGTTTGGAGGATGACGCTTTTCTGAATAAGTTGGTATAAATAACCTGAAAGGCCCAGTTTTTCCAAGTTGGGCTTCAAATTTTTCGTCATAGCTCCCTCCACCGATATTATGATCGGAATTATGTCGATTTTATCTAGCTTCCATATATTTTTAATCTCTATAGCCAAATTCGAGTACTTGGTCTTCTTCTCCGATTTGGTTTTAGAGAGGTTGTGTGTTAGTGGGCAACCTATATCGATTATGAAAGCTTTCTTGGTGTTTTTTTCGATGAGAAGAATATCCGGACGGTTGTGGTCTTATTATTATTATTATTATTATTATTATTATTATTATTATTATTATTATTATTTTATTTTTTTTTAATTTTTTTTTTTGGACGATGGAAAACCTTTTATAGGCACCAGGTACTTGTTCAACCTTTCCCCGATAGTGTGAGACTCCTTATACTCACTAAAAACCATCGTTTGTATGTCACTCAATTGCACTTCACGGAACCATCATCTTTGATATCTCCTTCGTGAAGGCAACGTGTGAACCCTTTCTCTTACTACATCTCTATGCCATTGTGCTTTTGTATACCATATTAGCCTTTTCTTACATTTGCCTAATTTTCGGTTTGGTTTGGTTTTGTATTCCTACCCCTTCCCAAGTTTTTTGTAGGATTCTAAGGGCCATGAAAGCTTGCTTTCTTGTCCCTCTCTGTTTCAGCGGCCTGTATTCTCTGCCTCCTCATTTTGTCTACTAGTCCTTTAAAGTAGGGGCACCTAATTTGGTCCGCCCTATGTCCTTTCACTTCACATTTGGTACATCGTTCGGCATTTGCGCAGTCCCTACTTTTGTATCCTGTTTGTCCACATTTCAGGCATTCTTCACTACGATCTATAAGCCCCTTGCATTCGTAACTTTTATGCCCGTACTTCAGACATTTAAAGCACCTTGTAATATAGATTTTTTTTCTCTTACCCCACATGTTATCCATCCTATCTTTATATTTCGCTCCCTTATTAAGTTTTCCGCTTGTCTTTTTGGAAGCTCTACTAACGCCGTTTGATCTTCAAACCTTCCTTTTCTAATCCCTTTAATTTTGATATCAGAGTTTGTTAATTTTGTTTCCCTTGCGATTGCGTCTACTACTTCTTCTTCTTGGGTGGTTGGATCCATACCCATTATATACACCGTAGTTGTTCCAGTTGTTCTTGTCACAACCTGGCATCCATTCGCTTTTGTTATTTCATGTCGTAGCGCTTGTACCGTCTGCTCTCCTCCTTCTACGGCTAGCAGAACATCTCCTATTTCAGTTTTCCTGATCTTATTTATTTTGACGCCTATTTTCCCAATATCAACTTCCTGTTTTAGTGTCTTTATAACGTCTGTATAGCTCCTTCCTTCCGTTTTTACTGTCAGTGTGCTTACTTCTTTTCTCATTTTTTGCTTTTTTGGTTCGGACCCTGTTTCTTGGCCTATCAGCTTTATTTTAATTCCTTGTCCTGCAAATATATGCTCGCACATCTTTCTGACGTATGTTACTTTAAGACCTTCGCCGACTACTATACTAATAGTATTGGTGGGGTGTAGGATGGTCATTTTTTTTAGTTTTTGTAGTCTCCTATAAACTTGTTCTAAGTCATTTATTCCAGTAAGATCTATCTCGATGGGGAGAAGGTATACTGCACTACTTTTATCTTCCTTGTTACCTTTCCTAGTTTTTGTACTAGCTGTTTGTATCAAAAAGTCTTCTTCACCTTCGTTGTTCTTAATTAGTTCCTCTAGCCCATCATATTTTGTTATAAGAATGTTCATCATCCTATTTCTCTCCAGGTTTTTTAAGTCTACGAGGGCTCCATAGTCTGCTTGGATACCGCTTGTAGCATTTTGTTTTGCTTCTTCCATTACCGTAATCTTGTAGAGCTCCTGTGTCCATTTTTCATCTAGGATTCCTTTGAGACCCTCGAAGTCTTCGGTTCCCTCGATGATTCGTTTCATTTCCTCTTCTTTTCTTAACCTTCTTTCTTCGTATTCATTTTTGATCTCTTGTTCTCCAGCTTGTGTTGCTATAGATTTCTTCTCTATATATGTAGTTCTTGGTCTTACTCTCTTTTCTTGTTTGTCCATTTCTTTCCATACACCATCTATGTCGTTTGCCTGACGCATTAGTTTTTTAACAATTTGTTTGATTTCTATTTTTGTTTTTGAGCTTGCGTCCGTAACTAGTCCCAGGTGTTTAATGGTTTTCAGTATTTTTTCCGTCTCCTTTCTTAGTATACTCATTTCTTCCTCTCCACTATCTTCCCGTGGCCTTTTAACTGTTTTTGTTTCTATCTCCTTTGCCTTACTTGTTCCCGCTTCTGTGTTATTTTTTAGTGTAAAAACATCGTCATATTCTGGCTCTTTAGGCTGCTCAAGCCGTCTTTGCGATTCTTGTGGAGGAGTCCTCGCTAGTGATTCCATCCTTCTAAAAATTTCTCTTTCGTTTATTCCCCTTTCTGTTTCTGGTTCTTTATCCATTAACGGATGTATGTATGCTTCTGTTTTTTCTTCCATTTTATTCCCACGAGTTGGGACGATAAAAACTGTCCGGCACGGCAGTGCGCCCTTACCGTGCTAAGGCTGTTTTCCCTCCGGTTTGCCTAGTCCTTTGGGCATCGCTTCTAGCACACTATTTCCCCTGTGCCATGCAGCCCCTTGGCGCGGTGGTACTACACCGTGGGCTTAGGGCTCTTCTTGACAGCCGCCCGTTTCGGGTCAGACGCTGTCAGTTGCCAGAATTTTGGTCCGCGCCGGTATTCTACCGGTACCTCCCATATCTAGGAGGCGTTCCCCTATCCGCCACCCGGGGACGCGCTGGATGGGAGGTCTGGCCAACTCCACACCAGATTATTATTATTATTATTATTATTATTATTATTATTATTATTATTATTATTATTATCATTATTTTCAGTGTTGTATTTCTCAGCTTTTTGTTGGTAAGGCTGGTGTTATTTACAGTACAGAGAAGAACTTCATCTTAACCTGTACTGTTTAAAAACTTCCGTACTATATGGCAAGTTTGGAGGATGACGCTTTTCTGAATAAGTTGGTATAAATAACCTAAAAGGCGCAGTTTTTCCAAGTTGGGCTTGAAATTTTTCGTCATAGCTCCCTCCACCGATATTATAATCGGAATTATGTCGATTTTCTCTAGCTTCCATATATTTTTTATCTCTATAGCCAAATTCGAGTACTTGGTCTTCTTCTCCGATTCGGTTTTAGAGAGGTTGTGTCTTAGTGGGCAACCTATATCGATTATGAAAGCTTTCTTGGTGTTTTTTTCGATGAGAAGAATATCCGGACGGTTATGGTCTACTGCTCTATCCGTTATTATTGGCCTGTCCCAGTATAAGAGATATTCAGGGGATTCAAGGACTGGCTCGGGTGAGTATTGGTAGTATGGTGGGAGGTTTTCCCTTAGCCCTAGTTTATGGGCCAGTTCCTTGTGGATGATCTTTGCCACCTGATTATGTCTCCCCAGGTAAGGATTGGGGGCCATAGCACCACATCCCGCCGTGATATGTTCTATCGTTTCTCCGGGGCAATTGCATTTTCTGCACACATCTTCCACATTTCTTTTCAAGATGACTTTTTCATAGTTTCGAGTTCGAATGACACGGTCTTGGATAGAGATTATAAAACCTTCTGTTTCAGCGTGAAGCTGCCTTTTCTCTAACCAATTCAGTGACATTTCTCTATCTATGAGTGGATTTTGGAGTGCAGTAGGGTATTTGCCGTGTAGAGCTTTCTCTTGCCAAGTTACAAGCTGTTGACTTGGCGGCGCGCGGATGATGTTAGGTAATCCGTTTTGCTTTAAATTAAGGGCTGTATATCCAGTGTCTGCTGCTACCACTTTTTTAAGAATTTCTCCATTCGATTCTTGGAAGTATTTTCTCATAGAGGTCTCTTGTGACTTGCACAAGTTATATATATTAATGAGACCTCTTCCTCCCTCCTTTTGTTTTAGGTAGATTCTTTCAAGTGCAGAGCGTGGGTGGTGGAATCTGAATTTTGTTAGCAGCCTGCGCGTAAGCCTATCTAATTCGTGCAAATCCGTGTATGAATACTTAAGGATTCCGAATGAGTAGGTAAGTATTGGTATTGCCCAGGTGTTGATGGCAGTAGTAAGGTTACCAGCATTCAGGTGAGTATTAAAAAGCTTTGTTAGTCTGCTTTTGTATTTGTTTTTAAACTCCCTTTTTAGGCTTGTGTGGTTTATTTGTTGGTTTTGGGAGATCCCTAAGTATTTATATGTTTTGTCCTCATCTAGTATATCTATGCCTTCAAGCAGTCCACGATTTGGTTCAGTCTTTCCGCGTACGACATTCAAGATTGCGCACTTGTCTAATCCAAACGACATTTTGATGTCATCGCTAAATGTCTTGGTTATTTGAATTTGTAGGGTAAAAATAAGGCTTTACCTTATTTTACCTAATTGTACAATTTAATGGTATGTATAATATTATTGTTACCTTTACCCTGATATCAATAACGAGGATATAGTCGAGGTTATAACCCTCTATTAAAGGTAACAATATGTTATTGTACATTAAATATAACAATAACATTTATATAATCATAGGTTAAGCTTAGAGGTAAGGTTACGAGTTTAAGGTTAAGTTTAGTATATAAGAAACTACGACTGATTGTAAAATAAGAATAGAATAGAAATATATACATTTTATACACGTCTTGATGACTCTCTCTTATCGAACCAAGTAGTTACATTACATGGCGATCCTGCCAGAGGACTTTATACAAGTCTTGAAAAAAAAAAGTAATTAAAGTGTAGTGTCCAGTGAAAAATATTAGTGATGGGGAAGAATCAGAGCAAGGAAGAAATTATAATCGCCCAGGCGGGAAATAGCGGCGGAGTAACAAATAGTATAACAGTAAAGGACAGGGTTGGAATAGCCCTTTGTGTGTTGGCATGCTTTTGCATAATAGCATATATAATCAACCGATGCAAAAAGACGCTACAGAAGAAAATAAGGCAAGAAATAGCAAGAAGCCAAGATATAGTTTAGCAACAATCCAGCCCAGGCCCGCACTAGATCCAGCCCAGATCTACACTAAACCCAGCCCAGACCTATACTAGACTCAAGCCAGGCCTGCAGACAGCCCACGACAGACCCGGAGCCAGCCCGAAGGAATAATATATGGACATTAAGGAATTCCGCTATCTATTGGAAGAAGCAAAGTTGTTCCACAGAAATATTGGCAAAGATTCCGTAAAGAGGCGCAGCTCAACGAGAGTAATAGAGAGTGAGTTGGAAAATTTAGATAGGCTTATTAGGGAATTTGAAAATTTAAAGAGTACATTTAATAGGTCACAAAATAAAGCTGAATTAATAGCCGATGTTAAAGAGTATGCTAAATGTTTAGATCATTATTTTGGGGCTATTAATGAGGTTTTGAATAGTAGGTTAAAAGAGGCCAAAGCAAAAGAAGAATTACCGGGCGTATGTGACTCCGATTCTGATTGTTTTGAAGAAGCCAAAATGGGTGAAAAATTTGATTTAAAAACGGCCGCATCTCTGATGCCACGCATGGATGGTACGGAGAAAACGACAAAAGAACTTATTGACGGTATCGAATTATACGACTCGCTACTGGACGATGCCGGAAAAAAGAGTTTAACTAATTACGTTTTAAAAGCAAGATTGACGGGTAATTCAAAAATAAGAATGCGTACTGAATACGCATCAAATCAAGCCCTTATTAATGATTTAAAAACTCTTTTTCTCTGCAAAAAGTCTGCTAGTGCACTTTCTGTCAAATTGAACGGTGCTAGGCAAGCAGGTAAATCCATTGAAGAGTTTGGAAAAACTATAGAGGATTTACTGCTGGACCTAACCATCGCCCAATCGGACGGAAATGACGAAGCCTTAAGGGTACTGAGTAGTGTCAATGAAAAACTTGCCATTAATGTGTTTGCAAACGGGTTACAGAGTAATGATATGCGCACTATTGTTAAAGCACGAAATTATAATAGATTGGGTGACGCAATAAGGGGAGCTATGGATGAGGAACTTGAAAAAAGAGATAAAACTCATTCGGTATTCCATATGCAAAATAAACGCGGTTCTAATAGATTCCAAAGGGACTACAAAAATCAAATAAATAGGTCATTCAACAATAATCAACGCCAAAAATTCATGCCAAATTTTAAATATCAAAAAAGTTTACCCGCAGGGAACTCGCGATATAATAATAATAATAATAATAGATTTTCGCAATATAGGAGTTCGTCAAATCGTGGACAAAATTTTAGAGGAAATAATAAAAATAATAGGGCATATTACATGCAAAAGGAGGATGAGAATACGTGCGAGGATAACATTAGACAGTCAACATTAGCCGATCAGTTTTTTCGAGCCTAAAGAAAACTTAGAATCTGTAATTTTAAATTTAAATGGTCTAAATTTTATTCAAGTCAATTATAGAGGCACTATATTAAAATTATTAATCGACACAGGAGCTTCTATAAGTGTTATATTTAAAAAAATTATTAATAAACATGAATATATAAACAAAGGAAATCAAATAAAAATAAATGGGGTGGCCGGTTCAACGCTTTCACATGGTATCGCAAACTTGACATTGGAATTTATTAATAACAATATCAAATTAAAACATACATTTCATGTAATTGAAAGTGTTGAAAATAAAATAAATGGAGTTTTAGGCTCAGATTTTTTTGAAAAATATAATGCCAAGATAAATTTTGAAAATTTTAAGTTTTCGTTTTCTACTAAATATGAAACTGTTTCATTGCCAATGTTGTCAAACCAAAAATCACAGTTTAAAATACCGGCTCGTTGTGAAATGATTAAATATTGCTATGTTAACAAAAATGATGACTGTCTAGTATTACCACAACAATTAGCAGATGGTATTTATATAGCAAGTGTTTTAACTCGACCGCAAAGTAATATGATACCAGTAAAAATTTTAAATACACGCGACGCGGAAGTAACATTAACAAACTTTTATCCAAAGGTTGAAAATGTCAGCGATTATGAAACTTGTTGTTTTCTTGGAACGGAACATAATTCGGTTGAACGAGTAGACGAATTGCTAAAATTAATCGATACAAAACATTTAAATAGAGGAAAAATTTTCAATTCAAAAAATTTGTGCTAAATATTCGGACATTTTTCATTTAGCGAACGACCCACTTTCTACGACAAACATTTATAAACAAACGTTGCGACTTAAACCTGACGCATTACCGTCATACGTGAAACCATATAGACTACCTCATGCACAAAAGAAAGAAATACATGCGCAGATTGACAAAATGTTAAAAGATGGAATTATTGAAGAGACCAAGTCAGAATGGTCTGCACCCTTATTGGTAGTTCCTAAAAAAGCTGACCAAACAGGTGTTAAACGTTTTAGAGTTGTAATCGACTTTCGTCTTCTTAATAAAAAGTTAAGGGATGATGAAAAATTTCCACTTCCATCAATTACTGAAATTTTAGACTCATTGTCAGGAGCAATGTATTTCTCTCATTTAGACCTTTCACAAGGATACTATCAAGTGTCCTTGGACGAGGCTAGTCGACCGTACACAGCGTTTACGACAGAAAGGGGACAGTACCAAATGACACGTCTTCCGATGGGGTTGAAATCATCCCCTACTTCCTTTAGTCGGGTAATGGCTATTGCTATGACAGGTTTAAATTACGACAGCTGTTTTGTTTACCTTGATGATTTAATTGTGTTTGGAAATAGTTTGGGAAACCATAATAAAAATTTGGTTAAAATATTTCAAAGGCTTAGAGAAGTGAATCCAAAACTAAATCCTAATAAATGTGAATTTTTTAAAAAGGAAATTTTGTATCTTGGGCATGTGATATCGGCGGAAGGTGTTTTCCTGACAAAGAAAAAATCGAAGTCCTGCAAAAATATCCCGTACCCAAAGATGCAAACGAAACTAAACGATTTGTTGCATTTGCTAATTATTATAGAAAATTCATTCCAAGTTTCGCAAAAATTTCACTTCCGTTAAATAACCTGACTAGAAAAAAGGTTTAATTTCGTTGGACACCCGAGTGTCAACAATCCTTTGAAATATTAAAAACCGCACTAATAAAACCACCCGTTTTGCAGTACCCAAATTTTGCTGAAGACAATATTTTCATTTTGAGAACAGACGCATCAGGCAGTGCCATCGGGGCAGTTCTTTTAAACATGAATGATAAGCCGGTTGCTTACGCGAGTAGGTCATTAAATAAAGCAGAACATAATTATTGTACAGTCGAGAAAGAACTATTAGCAGTTGTATGGGCAGTTAAGCACTTTAGACCTTATTTATATGGAAGAAAATTTTCGCTAGAAACTGATTGCAAACCTCTTATTTATCTTTTTGGTATGACGAATCCGTCAAGTAGGCTCACAAAGTTTCGGTTAGTATTAGAAGAATACGATTTTGTTATTAAGCACGTAAAAGGAAAGGAAAACGTAATAGCGGATGCCTTATCTCGTATTGAATTAAGTAAAAATGAACTTAAAAATATAGAAAATACTGTAGGCACCTCATTGCTTGCCATGACAAGAGCAGCAACAAAACGACAGACAGACAAAACAAGTAACGTAGGTTGTTCGAATACTTACGAACGGATTGATCACCCGGGCGTGGTAGAATTAGTAAAACGGCCTAATAATTCTTGTGAACTCTGTCCTGTTTCAAATTCTGAATTTATTGAAATGTGTAAAAGTAAAAAATATGACTGCAGCATAGGGAATTTCGTCTATTTTAAAGATAAAAATATTGTTTATATGAATCAGGAGCCTCGGCCGAAAGCCCTGCAATTCAGGAACAATAATTGTACGGAACATGAAGTTCAAAAATCTCGATCGACGTTAGCTTTTAGTATATCGTTGAGGGAATTGAATGCCGTATGTAATAAATATAAGATTCGCGAATTAATTATTATAAAAGACGAAAAGAGCGCTCAAATGTTAAAAAACATTTTAAAAAATAAAAAGTTAATAATAGAAACCGGTATAAAAATATCTGTTATTAAAAATATAAAAAGGATATCCGATCGTGAGACAAAGCAAATAGTTCTTAACGATTTCCATTTACTGCCGACAGGAGGTCACGCAGGGATAAATAGAATGTATAACAATATAAAAAAGTGTTATTCGTGGATAGGCTTACGACAAGATGTCGAGAAATACGTAAGGAAATGTGACGATTGTCAAAGATATAAACATTCAAAGCAAAATATAGAACCAATGACAATAACTCATACTGCTACTTCAGCATTCCAGAGAATTTATTTAGATCTTGTAGGTCCTTTAGAACCAGATGTACATAGTAATAAATATATTTTGAACTTACAATGCGATCTCAGTAAATTTGTGGAATGTTATCCAATTAACAACAAAGAAGCCGTAACCGAGGCTAAGTCATTTGTTGAAAATTTTATTTTACGTTATGGAATTCCGGACGAGATAGTGTCGGATCAAGGGACGGAATTTATAGCTTCAACCCTTACACAAACGTGTGAGTTACTTCAAATTAAAAAGTTGCAATCTACTGCATATCATCCTCAATCAATAGGTGCTTTAGAAAACTCGCATAAATCACTAGGGGCATATTTACGTATGCAATTAGCGAAAGACCCAAGTAATTGGAGTAGTTGGTTACCCTTTTGGTGTTTTTCATATAACAATAGCGTGCATACTGGAACTAAGTATACCCCATACGAACTAGTTTTTGGCAAAACGGCTAAATTACCTTCAAACTTGTTAAGGGAAGTTAGCCCCCTGTACAATTTTGACAGCTACCCACTAGAGTTAAAGTACAGGCTTCAACATGCATGTAGCGACGCAAAAAATAATTTGATAAAGTCAAAAAGTGAAAGAAAGAATGTATACGATAGGAAATGTAATATAATTAATTATAAGATTGGTGAAAAAGTACTTTTAAGAAATAACAGTGCCAGTGTAAAAATGGACGCGATATACAATGGTCCATATACAGTATTAGATGAACAATCGCCAAATATCCTAATAGAAATAGACAATAAGCCAGTTTTAGTTCATAAAAATAGAGTTAAGAAATATTTTGAATAATCTTACCTAATTAAGTAAACATACAAAAAAAAAAATCAAATATTAAGTTATATTAGATTTTTTTTCCCTCCCGCAGGAGATGTAGGGTAAAAATAAGGCTTTACCTTATTTTACCTAATTGTACAATTTAATGGTATGTATAATATTATTGTTACCTTTACCCTGATATCAATAACGAGGATATAGTCGAGGGTATAACCCTCTATTAAAGGTAACAATATGTTATTGTACATTAAATATAACAATAACATTTATATAATCATAGGTTAAGCTTAGAGGTAAGGTTACGAGTTTAAGGTTAAGTTTAGTATATAAGTAACTACGACAGTAGTTAAAGTTGATTCCTTCAACGCCAATTTGCGGAGGTCCCTTCTGCGCATGCCCAGGCAGTGCGCAGGCGCGTGTCATATGTCATACGTCATCTGTCATGTCACACTCTTGGGCGTGAGCTATTCGGGCATTAACTACTTGAGCGTTAGCTACTTTGGCATTAGCTACTTGGGCGTTAGCTACTTGGGCAAAAGTATTTTGGGCGTTAGCTACTTGGGCAATAGTATTCATTATAGACCTCGTGTTAATGATGATGTCATATTATGTTTAGGAAAAGATAACGGCTGTCACCTGTCAATTAAGATATGTCAATGACACCTGTCACTTGTCAAATGCTAAAATTAAAATCTAACACGTGGAATGTATTCAGGGTGGCGTTATAAATCGTTTAGAAAAAACCCAAAGTCGATCGGTCAACTGGTTTGGAAGATATAGTATTTTGCGATTAGGGCTCTAATGCATAAAGGTGGAAAGGAGAAATTTGGTAAGCAGGTATAAGATAAGTATACCTATCGACTAGTGAAGAAATATTTCAAAAATCCCAAGTAATAACGAAACTAGATGTATAAAACCATCAAGTCCTTATCATTATCCATAGACACCGCTCATCTATATTAACAAGTTAATAGAATAATTATTATCTCAGATTATTACATAATCGGCTAAATATGTCAAAGTTAGCAAAAAACCACTCGCCTACAGCTCATCAGATATATCATCAAATATGTCTTTAACTCGTTAGAAAAAACCAAGATCCTTAGAACGGCTAGCTATAGAAAAATATCCCTAAAACGTGATGTTTGAGTCATACTTTTTTATCTACCCTGTATACTGCAAATTATTTGCTATTCTCACACACTTCAATTTAATTATACATCGCATAAGAAAACTGAATATGAGTGCATACAGATTAGTGCATGGTAATTAACTCTCATTTTGCTCATTATCTCATTAAATATCACCGCATCGAACGACTATAATTCAGGTCAAGGAAAAAGCTTGAACACCAAGCGAGAGTTATTACATTTGAAAAAATATCTAATTATATTCCTAGAAGGTGAAAGCAACTAGCACAGTTTCGGGAAAGATATAAATACAGGGCCAGTCTAGAAGTTTATTCAGTTATTATTCGGCAACCGTTAAAAACAGTATACATAAAGTGATAAAATTGTAAGTACCTATTATATTCTCTATAATTATGTGTTTTAATTTTTATTTAATTTAAAACAAAACAATCAAGTGTTAAATAAATCAGAGTAAATCGGGGAGGCTAAGATGTATATTTAATTTTGGTATTTTTTAGTAAAAAACAGAAAATATGATATATTATTAATTGATATGATAATGAATAAGAAATTATTATTATAATATTATTAAACCTTTTAGCTATCTCATTCTTAGTCGCAAATATTTCTAAATATATTTAATACATCTAAATTAGATAGCAAGGTCAACTTGCTATTGTGCTTACGGATACAGTGACTAGATAATATTAAAGGTTAAGACATGTTTGAAAAATAATATGAATGCAGTAATTAATTAATATTCAATGTTATGTCCTGTATGTATTGCTAATACGCTGCTAAGATTGCATCATCTTTATTACCTGGAAACATTCTCTTAGCCTCGTCATGATAATTAATAAACGTATTTACTCAACATTATTGCATCATCTTAGGTATATAAATACTAACAGAAACATTTATTCCTCAGACGTTCCCAAGCGTTCATACAAACAAGGTGTGGTGAAAGGATTTGATTTTTTTCTTATTGTGCAGTGTGTTATTATTTGGTAAGTATAGATATTATTTGCTATATTATGTCAGTGTATAATTATTTAAAAATTGACGATTTTGTAAAATATAAGTGCTAAATAAGCTAACATGGTGATCTATATATTTGATATTTATTGTTATTTCAGTGGTACGGCGTTTAAACTAAAACAGAATGACTGAGGTTATGTTTGTTTATAAATCTGATAATTATTGAATGATAAAAATATTTTAATAGGGATTAAAACAAATCATTATATTATTTTTAAAGTGAATATTGCTCATTAGAGAATGCAGAAGGTATCTGTTTATATGGACAATAATTTCTATTTTGCAGAAAATGTTTGTTTGTGAATACTGCCAGCGTTCATTCACCAGAAAAAACGACCTCAAACGTCATGGCGACTGCAGACTTGCAGTTAAAATCTGTCAAACTTGCGGGGAGAATTTTACCTCAAGGTGGGCTCTTCAATGTCATCAGAAGGAGAAGCAGCATAGAGCCCCCAAAAGACAAGCGTCTTCTTCGCAAGTAGCCATGGCTAAGAAGGCTAGACTCTTTTCGTCAGATGGTAAGTTATTGCATCATATTGTGTAAGATTAGGTATTGCATCATACTGTGTAAGATTAGAATATATTGCATCATAATTTTTAAAAACGATTATAAGGCATTCTTAGACAGTTTGTATAAATTATTTGCTATAACCTATGTTTGGACATATATGAACATCATCAGGAAAAATTAAAACGAAGTTGCCATTACAGGGCGGTAATAATTGTATAAAAAGTATTATAAGTGAATTTTAATTTATTTCAGAACCATCAACTTCAGGTTCATCTATGCAGCAGAGGCATTGCAGCGATTGCAAGCTAGATGTGCCTGTCTCCCGCTGGTCTAGCCACCTAAGGACCTTACGTCATCGGGAGAACTGCTGTGCAGTGCAGGAGGAGGGTGTAGAACTAATTAAAACATCATTCCGGAGCCGAATTGCTACCTACCGACTTTCTTCAAGCCAGGACCCCACCAACGTATCCTTGTTCTTAGAACACCTACGGGAAAAGTTCTTAAGGTTGGTGGGAGCCGTACTACAAAAATATGACCAGCTGAAAGTCGGTGTAGAGCTTTTTGGCCGCTTCCTCCTGCAGTCGAACGAGTCGACTGAGGTTAAGTCTTTCAATAGTAAATATCAAATGGTGAATGGAGCGACGGACTTGGAGGAGCTGTTTGGACAGTTTGCCGCCATCCTGGACCGGAAGTATTCAGAGTTTTCGGAAAAGGACAGTGGTAAGTATTATTGTAAGCGTTTAAAAACTTTTACTAATATTTTTTAAATCATAATACTTAACCATGTTTCTATTGTTACAGGGTGGACTCTTCAACAGCTCCTACACCTAGAATTAGGCATTAACAAGATCAACCCTCTAAAGGCATCATCCTACATCCCGCTACCAAAGGAGATTGAAGCAAAGAAAGCTGTTCTAAACATTCAAAACACTGATCAAAAGTGTTTCATGTGGTCAGTCTTGGCAGCCTTGCATCCGGTTCATTGGGCTCAACATGCAAATAGAGTCGCGAATTATATGCCTTTTGAGAACGAGCTGGACTTTACAGGTATGGAATTTCCAATTAAACTTAGTGACATAACTAAATTTGAAC
Organism: Polydrusus cervinus; assembly: GCA_935413205.1. NCBI lineage: Eukaryota > Metazoa > Arthropoda > Insecta > Coleoptera > Curculionidae > Polydrusus > Polydrusus cervinus. The sequence continues at coordinate 64,742,877 of OW284510.1, read as the reverse complement.
GCCTTAATAATATTTCTATCAATGTTTATGGCCTAGAAAAAGTTTATGACAATGGTAAAAATAGTATTGAGGTTGTAGGTCCCTTATACTTTACTACATCTCGCAAGGAGAGCCATGTAAATTTGTTATTAATCAGCGATGATTATGAAAATAGTCATTACTGTTTAATAAGAAGTTTATCTCGACTGATCTCAAGACAATTGTCTTCACGTCATGCTACTAAGTATTTATGTGATGGTTGTTTAACATATTTTTATTCAGAGCAAAAATTGAAAGCTCATCAAGAACATGATTGCGGACACGTTTTGGCCAAAGTACCAACAACTGATTTAAAAAAGAATAAATACGGAGAAGAGGTCCCCGAGAATATTTTGAAATTTACAAATTTTGAAAAGAAATTAAAGGTGCCTTTTGTTGTTTATGCCGATTTCGAGACAATCCTTGAACCTATACCTACAGAGGAAAATGAGTTGGACCCTGATACATCCTATACCATGAGGACTCATAAACATGTACCCTATTCATTTGCATACTACATTAAATGTGATTTTGATGATGCCTATTCAAAGTACCAAAGTTATAGAGGACAGGACGCACACAAAGAATTTGTAAAACGGTTAGATGTTGATTGTAAATCAATATACAACCATTTTATGAAGGAAGTGGTGTCTATGTTACCTATGACGGCGGAACAAGAGAATGAGCATCGACAAGCAACAACCTGTCATATTTGCGAAAAACCATTTGACGTAGAAGCAAACGATAGAGTTCATGATCACGATCATTTAACGGGGCTGTATCGCGGGCCAAGTCACTCTGTATGTAATCTAAATTATAAAATTCCTAATTTTATTCCCATCTTTTTCCATAATATGTCCAATTTTGATTCCCATCTGTTTGTTAAGGAATTGGCTTGCGATGAAGAAAAGTTAGACGTTATCCCCCAAAATAAGGAAAAGTATATTTCCTTTACTAAACACATATTGGTGGATAACGTCGAAAACAAGGAGGGAAAACAACGACAGGTATTTTTAAAATTGCGTTTTTTGGATAGTTTTCGATTCATGGCTAGTGGGCTAGATAAATTAAGTCAAAATTTAAAATCAGATCAATGTAAAACGGTGCGAAAATATTTCGAGGATGATAATAAATTTGAACTTATTCGACAGAAGGGTGTCTTCCCGTATAATTACGTAGATTCATTTTCAAAATTAGACGAAAACAGGTTACCATCGCATAAAGACTTTTATAACCAACTCAAAAAAGAGGACATCTCCTCCGATGATTACAAGCGTGCTTGGAAGGTATGGAATTTATTTGAATGTAAAACTTTAGGCGAATATTCTGATATTTATTTAAAATCCGACGTATTAATTTTGACAGATGTCTTTGAAAGTTTTAGAGACGTGTGCCTGGCTACTTATGGCCTTGATCCTGCGCAGTACTTTACTGCGCCGGGTCTTTCGATGGATTCAGCCCTCAAGGCCACGTCCATCCAATTGGAGATATTAACCGATCTAGACATGGTACACTTCTTTAAACACGGTATTCGCGGGGGAGTCAGTCAGTGTAGTATAAGAAAAGCTTTTGCGAATAATAAATTTATGCCACATTATGACGTTAACAAACCCACCTCTTACATAGCATATTTAGACGCTACAAACCTCTACGGGGCCAGCATGTCTAAATTTTTGCCAACAGGAGGCTTTAAGTTTTTAAACGAAACCGAAATTCAAAATTTGGATTATATGAATATAGCGCCTGAATCACCGACAGGATACATTTTAGAAGTTGATTTGGAATACCCGGACAGTTTGCATTATTTACATAATGAACTACCCTTTTGCCCACAATCCATTGCGCCGCCAGGGTCTAAATTCCCGAAAATAACAAAATTAATTCCAAATTTCATGAAAAAAGAGAAATATATTATTCACATTCAAAATTTACAACAAGCTTTAAATTATGGCCTTCAGCTTACAAAAATTCACCGCGCTATATCCTTTGACCAATCGCCCTGGCTTAAGAAGTACATCGATCTAAACACAGCGTTGCGAAATCAGGCCAAAAATAAATTTGAAAAAGACTTTTTTAAACTTATGAACAATGCTGTGTTTGGCAAGACAATGGAAAACGTGGAGAAACGGGTAGATGTAAAGCTCGTTACCCATTGGGAAAATATTGGTAGGAGGTTGGGGGCCGGAGCGTTAATCGCGAAACCTCATTTTAAAGATCGAACCATTTATAGCGAAAACCTGGTAGCAATCCAGATGAAAAAACAAAAAGTGGTGTATAATAAACCCATTTACGTGGGTTTTTCAATCTTGGAAATATCCAAAACAATTATGTATGACTTTTTGTACGGGTACATTAAGCCGAAATATGGCAACAGCGCGGAATTGTTATACACTGACACCGACTCCCTAATTCTAAAAGTAACAACAGATAATTTTTATGATGATATGACGGCAAATTTAAGTAGATTCGATACTTCCAACTACTCCCAAGATAACCCACATAATGTTCCTGTAAACCAATCTATACTTGGTAAAATGAAAGATGAGTATGCAGGAAAGATTATTTGGGATTTCTATGGAACCGGGGCGAAAGCATATTGCGTTAATGTAGAGGGAAAGTTGACTAAAAAAGCTAAAGGGGTTCCTGACTACGTCACCCAAAAAGAACTGACTCTTGACGATTATAGAGAAGCGGCTGACGTAGAAGGAACTCAGATTCATCGTAGAATGAACACTTTCCGTTCGCATGAACACGATATGTATGTCGAACTTAAAAATAAGGTAGCGCTGTCATACGCGGACGACAAGCGCTTCATTATACCCGGTTTCGAGCACACGCTTGCTTGGGGTCATAGAGATATAGTATTGTATAAGGAATCATCGGAAATTCCATAAGCTAAGACTGACCATAGCTATCTTTGTTTCAATCTTCTTGGATAGCTGATGGTTTTAGAGGGTTGTGATATTAGGCTAGGTATTTATTATATTATTATTATTTAATTTGTTTATTTATTGTATTATTATTATTTATTATTATTTATTGTATTAATATTTATTGTATTATTATTTATTATATACATAGATGAAATGTTAATTTTTTGTATTAAAAATGTGTATCATATATACAAATAAACACAGGATTTCTTTGTATTCAAATTTTTTGTCTTATTTTACCCCCTCTCCCTCTTCCCTACTAAGGAAAAAAAAACAGATGTAAATTTTTAACATTTATTTTACAACAGTATAATATTCAATGTTTAGTTTAAACAATGTAGGTATATGTCTTGCAAATAAACGAATTAGCTTGTCAGTCCATCGAAACAAATATTTGTCTGTCATGGCATCTTCAAACTTAAGGCTTCGCTTTTCGTCATTACGATGAAACACCAAAGTGTACTGTCCAATAATCATAAAGATGTCAACCCAGTGAGTGTTGAAACAATCAAACGTACTTATGAATTCTTCAAATTCATCACTAGAAAAATAAATCTTGCCATATCCAATAGTGTCTATGATTACTTGTTTACGCTCTTTTTCTGTAGTGTTAAATATAATTGTTATGTAATCATCAATTTCATAAACTCTGCTTGGCTTGATCTTGCGCACAATATCATCATTATCCTGCTGACATCGAGAAGGAGATTCAAACACCTCATCCCAAGCGGATGATGAAGAGGAGGCCGCCATTGATAAGTATTAGAGGTTAAGTTTTAACAACTGTCTAACCAAATATTTATGATCTTCGTAACACTTGATATCTTTTTTCAGCCTACGTATTTTTCGCAGATGTTCTTGGAGTTTAACTCTAAGATCGACTGTCTTGGCCATGAGCTGGACATTAAATGACTAAATTCTCATAGAACTCTTATTAATATAAATAAAAAACAATGCATACATTTTTAATCTTTATTTAGGTAAAAAATTATAAATATAGTCATACAAAATATAAGCATTCTTAATACTACAGCTACATACATCTAAACTATGATAAGGACAATCAGTAATACCTCTAGATAATTTGGGTACGTTAACACTATCTTTAATAAATTCTAAATTAATAATATATGGTAAATTATGTTCTATATCTAAAAATGTCTTTGTTAAAAATGCCTCTTTAACATGTCCCTTGAGATAAATAATGTCCGCATCTCCCAGGTCGTTGCGAATAATTGTATAAAGTTGGCTGTAGTCGGTTTCTCCATAATTGTAGTAGAGACCATGATGATTCCCATATAAAAATAATGCTTGTTTTTGACAATCCTCTGGCAACATGCAAAACGGCTTAGCTGGTTTAAACAGATAACTCTTCATTTGCTTCCCATCATAAATAGCCAGCTCCTTGGCGCAAAAGTCTGGGATGCAAAATCCTTGAACATCTACTATAACCACCTTCATCTTGCTGGGACTAAAGAACAACTGACTACAACATGTCTCGTACTTGTCCAGTTAAAGCCTGATACTCAAGAACACGATCATGCACAATAATACAAAAGGCTCGTGAATCCGCAGAAAAGTTTTCAGAACTTTGAAATTCCAACTTGACATCAATGGTGTTGCTCTTGATGGACTCATTTTGCTTTGTGCAATCAATAACAAATAGGGCTCTGCTTGCAAAAGTAGTAAAGTCTAAAAGTGGTTCACTCTGCTGTTTTCCTAAATATGTTTTTTGAAAATCCGTATACATCTGATAAGCCTCGGTAAATTGGCGGTTTTCAAAGTTTAAGTTTAACGCTTCGTAGGGATAAACCTCTGAATTAAGATGCAACTTGACATCAGTCACCATTAAATTGTCAAAATAAGTGCAATCGGCTTTATAGCTGTCTTTACGTTTCTTCATAAAAAATACAATAACATATCTTGCTCTCTCAGACATGGTCTTAACAGTCCAAATATCTCTCTTTGTTGTTCGTAGAGCAGGAAGCTCATGTATCTCCCAGTTTCTAAACGGAATAAATATCGATTTGTTCTTTGCAATTTCATCCAAAAGACGTAATTTAACTGCATCACTAGGATAGATGTGTTTAACTTTTAACTCGACAGTTTTTAATTTAATTTCAGCCTTCTTATCCCCACTGGACTTGTAGCAGTTGTCATCATGTCTGGCTCGAACCAGTTTAATTTTTTGTTTACCCATTAAAACATTCTTATAATCGGCAAACACTCCAAACAGCATAGAAAGGGGAATGCGAAAATTAAACTCTTTGGAGGTTTCGTCCAAGGTCTTGATTGCTACACTAGGCCAGTTCCAACCAGCAATATCTAATGCGCGGCTCTCTTGATCGTTTAGGCACAGCAAATTCTTAACTGTACAAACTATTCCAGGATCTCGAATCTTTTCAATTTCTTTACCATTCACTTCATATGATATGTTGTCAAACAAAAATGCTCCAGCATTGTTGGTTAGGTTACAATCGCCAGTCTTACCAGCTGTTGTTTCTTAAATGTTCCCTCTATGTAGAGTTGAGCTTCGCTCATATCCAAAAACACATCTTGCTGATTAATAACAATCTCAATTTCGTCATTATTATTAAATGAGGTGGTGAATGGGTGATAAGTATGCCATTCTTCGCGAATGACCGACTCATCACTCTTAACTTGATTAAATATTTGAAGTTTTTCTGACATGATGGCGATAGTGTGGGCCTATAGACTGTAAATAAGCTATATTTGAAAACGTGAGTGATCCCTTTGGCTTCTGACTGCAGACTGATTGACCAGCTGATGCGTTGGTGTTTAAATAACTTTTACTATTAAACACTAACCCCATCTCGTCTAAGTTCTAATCTGATTACAACTTCTTCACCTCTAAAATTAACTGGGTTTGATTCTTGGTCCAGTAAAGATAACGTAATGTTATATATTCTCCTCTGGTTCACTGGTAAATAAATTAAGTTTCTTGGTTCTATATTTATGCTATAACCAGGATCCACTGTTGGTGAAAATTCGTAGAGAGTGTGCGATGGATTATTTGTATAGTACGAACCGGAAATAATGTTACACTCTACTCTGATGGTAGCAACTTGTATAATTTCAACTGGTAGATCTGATTCATACAGCTGACCAGCTGTTAGAACTTGTGGTGAGAATCCCAATAACTTTGCAATGCTATCCTTTGGTTCAAAGTTTATGTGGTATACGCTCTTCAACTCACACCGTAACGTATTGTTGTTGGGTTTGAGTGATATAATAAGGTTCCGCTCTGGAGCAGTTGCCTTAGAATCAGCGAGATGTTGCTGCAAAAATTGTTCAATATCTTCCAACTCGTAGGATCCAGTTGGTATTTCCACTACTCGTTCTTCTTGTTTATTAACTTTGTAATAAAACTTGTTACGACCTTCTTCAATATTTGGGATTGTATTCCAAGTATTTAGCGAAATCAATGCTAAAGAGTAATCGTATCTCGAATCTAGTTCTATTGGAGGTACAAAATAAGATTCAAGCCGACTAGTACGACCCTTTAACGTGAACGTTTGAGACATGACTGATGCGAGACAATAACATTACTGTGTTTTATAAAGTTTTATTATGATAGAGAAATGATAATGCCAAGTGGCCGCAATTTGATGTTTTATAATCCTGATATTGGTCATAGTTGAAATAAATTTTAGTTTTTTTCATATACTTGACAAATTCTTTTGGTGGTTTCAAGTTGCCAAAACTATCGAAATAAACAACTTTATCACCATTCTTCTTATAAGCTACCCAATGTGTACCGTCTCCTGTATTTCGATCCAAATTAACAACACCACACTCTGTTTTTCGGGGTGCATTCGGTAATGTATCTCGCATAAATACACCTCGAAAATTAGGTATCTTTAAGCGAGTCGCATATAATCTAATATCTTGATCGGTCAAAGGACGTTCAGGTAGCTTTATTGGTAGTTTTTTGGCATTTTACGTAAAAACAAACCATAGCCTGTCTTGTGTTTTTTCAAATACAAGCCACTGCCCTTCTTCCCCAATGCAATAGCCTCCATTGTCTCGTTGTGTCGTTGTGATTCTTTTAGTTTGTCTTTGGCACTCTGAGCATCATTAACTGCCTTGGCAATACCAGCAGCTCCACCACTTAATGCCCCGAGCGCGCTAAGTCCAGCAAATATCGGAATAAGTGGTAGAATACCACCTTGTTTTGGTAGTGGAATTACTCGAGGAACCTTGATTCTTTTGGAGCCGCCAATTTTCTTCACTGTTACTTGTGCTGCCTTTAGTAAGTTACTTAAAGTCTTCTTTCTACCAACATTCCCCGAACCTGAATGTTTAAGTTGTTTCTTAATCTGTCTTACAACCGAAGACAAGCATACAGATCTCTTTGTCTTCTTGCTGCCAGCACCTAACTTGCGTTTGACCTTCATAGCGTTTGTTACTAGCCAAGCTGATGTCTTTTCACCCAAAACTAGAATCCTTGGCCTTGACACGTTCCCAAGCTTTGTTTTCTAGTACTTTATCTGCTTTATGCCTGTGTTCCAAGTCGGTGGACTTTGAGTATTCAATGTCGTGATCGCGGCAATAACTATCCAATTTATTCTTTGGTCGATCTCCTCGAGCTAATCGTTTTTGAAGCTTTGTACCAGGACCACAATATGAATAGCCAGGCAGGTGGAGTTCTACTGGTAATGTGCTTATAACGCTATTTAACACACCTGCACCCTGTGACGTTTGCATTAGTAATGAAGCCATTGAAGAGTGTAGACTTATACTTATAGAGATGCGGAAAGAGAAACAGAACATTTGTATTAAAGTACATAATTTTGATATGCAGAAAAAATCGAAAAATAGGAAACATGGCCGGCTTCTACCGTCCACCATAAGAGCTTTAATATGTGGCTCAAGTAATTGTGGCAAGACCGCTGTAATGATAAGTTTATTAATTGATGAAAACGGCTTAAGATTTGAGCATGTATATGTGTATTCCAAATCACTGCAACAAGACAAGTACGAATTTCTGCGAAAGGCCTTACAGCATTCACGTCTTAGATATTTCGGCTATAGCGATAATGATGATGTTCTAGATCCTTCCAGTGCCCTGCCTCATTCTGTGTTTATATTTGACGATGTAGCCTGCGAGAAGCAAGATAAAATACGTAATTATTTCTGTATGGGGCGTCATAATGATATCGATTCATTCTACCTCTCTCAAACATACTCCAAGATTCCGAAACAGCTGGTTCGTGACAATGCTAATGTACTGATATTATTCAAACAGGATGATTTAAACCTGAAACATATCTACGATGATCATGTAAATACAGACATGTCCTTTGATACTTTTAAGCGTGTATGTTCGGAATGTTGGAAAGATAGGTATGGATTTTTAGTTATTGTTAAAGATAATGATATTAATAAGGGACGGTATCGTAGCAAGTTTGATACTTATTTATTACCCTAAGTCATAACACATCAGTCCAATACATGACGTCATTGAGTATAGACGTGTCTTAACAAATCGAATCAATAACACAACATAGCTGTTTAGCTGTTTTTAAACAGGGTTGTTTTAGCTGTTTTTAAACAGGGCTGTTTTAGCTGTTTTTTAAACAGGGCTGTTTTAGCTGTTTTTAAACAGGGCTGTTTTAGCTGTTTTTAAACAGGGTTGTTTTAGCTGTTTTTTAAACAGGGCTGTTTTAGCTGTTTTTAAACAGGGCTGTTTTAGCTGTTTTTTAACAGGGCTGTTTTAGCTGTTTTTAAACAGGGCTGTTTTTAAACAGGGCTGTTTTAGCTGTTTTTATCGGCGTTTTTAGCTGTTTAGCAATTATGGCTTCTTATTTGAAAAATCTCGATAAGGATGTTAAGCGAAGAATTATTCAGGCGGGTAATACCATACGAAAGAAATATTTAGCGCTAAAGTTGGAACGTGGTGAGGAGGATGATTCGCTTAATAGATTCTTAACGCCCATTACAAACCCATTAAATAAACTGGTTGAAGCATCGATTGATAAGAAAAACTCTACAAAACGTAAAATAAAAATCGAAACTTCTGATGATGTCAAACCTCCCCCCTTGAAAAAAATCGAACTAAAACCACAAGTGCAATTTCTAACTGATGAAGCACAGTATGGTGATGTTGATCATTCTGATGATGTGTTTGAAGAAGCCTTTCAAGACCCTGCAGAAGCATCGTTGCAAAGTATGAAAGATGCTTTTGAAACTTCTCTTCGAAATTCGGAAGTGTTTCATAAGTTTATCGAGCAATACCCTGAGATCACTCGTGAATATGTAGAGAAATATTGGCATGACTCTCCTGAAATAGATGCAAAGGGAATAAAATACAATGTTGAAAATGATTCTTGGCAAATAGGATCAGAGCCTGTAAACTTTTTAGCAGATGGAAATATTCAAGTAGGTAGCATCAAGTATAAAGGAACTCTGGGCTTATATGACTTGTTGTTTTTAAAAGATCCTAAATTTCACACTAAAGCTGATGAACAAGAATATGGGGATATTCTTAAACGCACCGGACTATACATAAAACAAACTGGTCAGCTAAAGGGTAATAGATCTAATAAATATACATCTATTGTTAGACCGCTCTTGTCATCAACATCTAAGTTGCCTTCGCCCAATATTACAACCAGGCAAATACACACAAGATCCAAATCGGAGAGAGGAAATAAATCGGGATCATCTCTAATGCAATATAATGAAAAACCTAAGGAGTTTGTATACTACGACGATGTGAACGAGTTGGTTGAAAGATTGAAAAAGTTGGAAGCTTCTGAGGTAATTGGCAATAATAATAACAGAAACGAAATCTTTAGTATATTACACGAATTGGAACGACTTGGAGTAATTGAATTTTATTAATACAGCGGTTTATTTATTCAACGTCATTATAGTACTAGCCATGAATAAGTTCGGACGTTCGTTACCCTCCTCATCTCAGCAAAAAATGATTCGAGTGCTACAAGCACCAAACCTAATTGCTGTTACTGGGGATGGCGATTATAATTTTTCAGATCATCGACTTTGTAACGTTAAATCGCCAACAGATGCCTCTGATGCTGTAAATAAAAAATTTGTAGATGATTTGGTGGCTTCCCTCTCAGCGAAAATACAGCTAGCTGCTAATGATTATATCACGCAGAAGCTTGACGAGTTTGATGTTAATATAAGGAAGCAAGTGGGCGAGGGTATGGCTTACTGGCTTGATAAACTTGACATTGGTTTTAAGAACTATGTAGATACTGCCGTTAATAATGCTATTAATCTCATTGACAAAGATGTAAAAACTATTAAAAAATAATGTATTGAATTTGGGAAAGCGCATTGATTTGTTAAAGTAATCCTATAAATACACCTGTTCTGTAAAAATTATTTATTATGTTTGAAAAAATGGCAAAGAGCATTACCAAAGCGAGGGAGCAGGTTGTTAATGAGTTACATAGGCCAGCTAGAACTAAATTTAAACGTCGTAGATTTCTACAGTATGGATTAGATGATACTTTTGCATCCGATCTTGCGCAACTCGATCAGTATGCTCGAGAGAACCGCGGATTTAAGTACATATTGGTTGTAATTGACTGTTTTTCGAAATTTTTGTGGACACACCCTCTCAAGTCCAAAACTGCTCAGGAGGTAACTACTGCTATGGAACATATACTTAAACATTCAAAGAGAATACCGAAAAAATTAGTCACCGATAATGGGAAAGAATATTACAACTCTAATTTTCAGAATCTTTTGAAGAAACATAATATACATCATTATAGCACCTTTAGCATTTTAAAGGCTTCCATTGCCGAACGTGTAATTCGAACAATAAAGGAAAAGTTGTTTAAGTTGTTTACCTTGAATGGCAATCATAAATGGATCGACTTGTTGGAACAAGTTACAGATACTTATAATAATACAAAGCATCGCACTATTGGTATGAAGCCTAAAGATGTGGCTAAAAACAATGAGTCAGAATTATTAAATTCTGTTTATAATAATCTCAAGGTTGTAGGGAAACAGAAATTTAAAGTCGGTGATGTTGTTCGTATAAGTAAAGCTAAGCATGTTTTTGAAAAAGGATATGTGCCTAACTGGACTACTGAGCTGTTTAAAATTATCAAAGTACAGATTACCAATCCAACGACGTATTTAATAGAAGATATGCAAGGGCACCCTATAAGTGGTGGTTTCTACGAATGCGAATTGCAAAAGACTAAACAACCTGATGTGTTTCTTATAGAACAAATTTTACGCAAAAAAGGCAAGAAAATGTATGTCAAATGGCTTGGTTTTGATAAATCTCACAACAGTTGGGTTGATATGTCCAAGGATGTGGTTTAAATTTATTCATGTCACGTGTTTTTAGAATAAACAGGTTTCAACAGGTTTGTTTGTTCTCGTTACTGATTGGTTAAATATATCTATAAATACCGTTTTTCCCTCGGCTGTTTCTTCAGTTACAAATCAACAAGCATAGTATGTCGTCTAAAGTGTCTAAAAAGCGTGGGTTTGTTCTCTCATCGGAGGCGGTAATGAGTACCATCACCGCAGAAGCTCTTGCAACAGATGTATCTGTTGTGCTGTTGAAAAAGTTTGATAACTACATAGATTGGGTCCAAGTTATAAATTGTGAGAGGTTAAATGAAGCATCGACGTTTCTTCCTGCGTTTCTACACTTTATCAGCAAGGTGAAATTGGTGAAGCCGTGGTTGAACAGAAAGCTTAAACATCATACAAAAAAAGATCAATTACTCAAGTGTTTTCAAGGGCCTCTTCAATTTTCATTGGAAGAGAATAATGATGAAAGTCAAACCACATCTATACCCACTTATCTCTTCATGTATGGCCGTCGTTATAAACGAGATGAGTTATTACACGATACTCTGTACATTGAAATAATTTTTGCTGCTTACCTATCACTTCGAATAAAAGATGCGTCAAGACGAAAAAAAGTGTTGTATCTAGCAGTACATCCTAAATTTAAAAAAATCTTAAATTATTTGCAAAATACCGATGTAAAAGTTTATATATCTGATGTTGTCTGTACTTGGAAGTTTGAAGAATCATATATTGGAGGAATTTTATCCATTTGTATAACGGAAATACCTGGAGATAATACGGCAAAGTTGGAAGGGCTCCACTTGTACTATTTACTTGAGCACAAATATTTACCCTTATGGGCTAACAATGCTTCTCTATTAGCAAGTCAAGCTTATGCAAAAGAAAGACGAGATCTGTGTGATGCACCATCCTCCAACTGTAGCATCTGTCTATTGCACAAGTCGTTATTTGTTGATAAGCGTATCAAATATAGTGATTACGAGGACGTTCATTTCCGAGAAAAATGTTTTTATAATCTGACATTTCATGGATACTGGGATATGCTTAGTATGCTAAAACCGCTGGGTACATGGTTACAAACACAATTATTACAGTCTAATATCCTCCCAACCCAATTTCAAACTGTAGAAATTACAACACAGAAAATTATAGAAGTCGAGGGCATGATTCCACATTTACATGGATGTATTAAACTATTTGAAAGCATCGATGGAGAATGGAGTATTGTGCTTGATGTTAAAAATACAAATTCATCACCTAATTACGGTACCCCAGAATTGCTTAATCAAACATTTGAATAAAAACAACGTCTCTTGTGCAATCTCATCATTTGAGAACATTATGCCGTTTTGTTACGTCTGCAGCAGCGAAGTCGTATCGCTTAGCAGCCATAATCGTACGACAAAACACAAACAGAATTGTTGTGTGGACTTTGACTCTGATGTAAAACTTGTTCAAACAGCTTTTAAGAACCGGCTTGTTACTTATCATGTATCCGGTGATTCACACTCGACCGATGTCAAGATTTATTTAGAATCATTGAAAGATAAAATTATTTCATTGTTAAAACAGGTTTTGAATTCAAATCTAAAAATAAAAGTCAATATGGAGCTATATGGCCGTTATCTGTTGAGTTCAACAAAAGAACAGGAAACCAAATCTTTTAACTCCAAGTATAGTGTTATTGATCAACACACTAATTTGGAAGATTTTTATACTCTTTATCAAAATATTTTATTAACCAAAGCTTCAGAATTTAGGGAGGTGGGTAGCGGTTGGGCCTTGTCTAAGCTACTGTTTCTAGAACTCAACATAAATAAATTCAATCGAGCAGTGGGGGGTATAATATAAACAGCTTTATGTTTGTCAAACCCAGTTTAATTCCAATCATGTTTGACGATAGTTGTCTTTCTGACTACTCTGCAGACTTTAGTGAAATGGTTGAAGATGATGATGACACCTCTCGAAGTTCGACTCCGTATTGGAAGTATCTCGATAGTATGATTTTAAGAAGCAAGGAAGAAATTAGAAGTGAAAAGAAGTTTTTAAATGAAGTGTGTTATCCTGCTGGCCATTTCAAGGTAGTGGTAGGCCTCAGTGTCGCCAGAGGAATGCTGCCAAGTGTAAAGTTAACAAATACACTTTTAAATCTACCTGAAGAACAAGTTTCAATCTCTCTGGCTAACTTTGACTGGTATGAATTTCTCAAAATGGCTTCCAAGATGCTTGAAGATAATGGATCCGGCGAAACCGTAGCAACCTCCGTATCTGAAACTGAAAATTTTTCCATGTCCACAGCAGTTCTGTTGGGAGAAAAAATAATTAATATTAAATGTGATAATGTTACATTATGTTTTTGCTGTAAAGACATGTATGATATTTTATGTATTAAACATTTAGTTAATTATAGGTTAGAATTAGTAAAAAACTTAGACTTTAGAACCGCTTATGATGATTTATTGAGATATGCTTGTTATTATGTTAATATAGATAACACCATTATTGATGTTGTTAAAAGTATTTGTAATTTAAACATGTCTGAACAGAATTATTATATTTTAGAGTTATTGCATTATAATCCTCAGAAGGTGATGGATGATTTTGATAAAATATATATGTGTACTGATGTTTAATAAATGAATAAATAAACAATTTCATGTTTTATTTCTTAGTATAGTTACAACTCTCTAGATAGAAACATGTATCTAATGGATAGTGTAGATCGTCTAGATTGCGGTGATGATGGCCTTGGGCTGATTCGAAATTTTGAAGACAGATTAATCACATTTACTGAATGGCGCAATAAAGTTAATCCAGAAGCCCTAGCATATGCAGGTTTTTATTTTACACAACATTCTGATGTGGTTAAATGTGCTTTTTGCCACTGCGAATTTGATAATTGGAAAGAAGGAGACGATCCTCTAGCAGATCATTACAAGTACGCTAAACACTGTAAATTGGCAAAGATGTTATGGAAGTGCAGACAACTTAAAACAAATAAACCGTCCAGGCCTGTTAAAGAGAAAAAGATGCAAAAACTAGAACCATCCTGCTATAAACGAAGTGGTTTTTACTTAATAGTTTTACTGATAATATTTATAACGGGTCTGTTTAATAGTTATGAAGCTATAAGTATCTTTAAGAAGAAAATTTAACTCATTTATATTCCAACCATGGCTGCGTTAAGTTCGTCATATGTACTCCTGGTGGCGCTGGTGCAAAATGTGTTTTACGTATACACTCCTTTTAACGTTCGGAACGTGTCAGTAATGATTGAAACCAATGACTTTCCATCTAATAATACATGGTTAAAGATGCCTTTTGAGATGATTGATAAGAAAATTACTCCTGCCTCTTACATAACAGTCCCATCAGCAGCTAACGAACTGTTTCGCTATAAGGTTAAGCTCTTGTTCCGAGATCACACTATTGGCGAGACAGATTGGAAGACTTTAATCAGCGTATACAAGAACACCACTTTCCCCCAATGTGACAACTCTACATCAACCGAGGATTTAGATGACTCACCCAGCAATTATAGTTTAATTGTATTTATAGCTGTAACCTGCTTCTTATTGCTAGCAATTAATTTATATAGAATTACTAAAACTCTGTATGTAATATGGCTAAATAAATAATTATTTTATTACTTGAGTGTTTTATTTCGCTAAATAATAGTTAATTGATTCCTGGTACAAGATGAATATTATGCTACTAGGAAATAAAGATGACGCAATCTTAACAACATATCAACAGTACCGTATTATACGAGGTATATAAATATAATTAATATACGAGGTATATTCCTACTAAGAAATAAACATTACCAATGCTTTGCACGACTTTATCGTGTTAAGGCCCTAATGGTTTAATACATCTAGCTCTGTTATTAGTTGAGATATTTGAAAAATTCTTTCACTGTTAGATATCATATATATGACCCTACCTACAACCAGAATTTCAGCACTCCACTGATAGGCATAAGGGCACTAATCGCAAAATACTATATCTTCCGAACCAGACAACCGATCGTGTTCGGGTTTTCTCTAAACGACTTATTACGTCACCCTGAACCCGACCCACGTGTTAGATTTTAATTTTAACATTTGACAAGTCACAGGTGACCTTGACATATCTTAATTGACAGGTGACAGCCGCCATCTTTTCCTAAACATAATATGACGTCATCCTAAACACGTGACCTATAATGAATACTATTGCCCAAGTAGCTAACGCCCAAGTAGCTAAGGCCAAAGTAGCTAACGCTCAAGTAGCTAATGCCCAAATAGCTCACGCCCAAGAGTGTGACATGACAGATGACGTATGACATATGACACGCGCCTGCGCACTGCCTGGGCATGCGCAGAAGGGACCTCCGCAAATTGGCGTTGAAGGAATCAACTTTAACTACTTACGACTGATTGTAAAATAAGAATAGAATAGAAATATATACATTTTATACACGTCTTGATGACTCTCTCTTATCGAACCAAGTAGTTACATTACAAATTAGGGACTGTAGGTGGGTTTTGCTTTCAGCGTAGAGTTTGATATCGTCCATAAATAAAAGGTGGTTTATTCTAAAATTCTCAGTTAAGTTGGGACGATATCCGTAGGATGTTGATTTTAGTAGTGAGGACAGTGGGTTCATGGCCAGAATGAACCAGAGGGGGGTTAAAGAGTCGCCTTGAAATATACCTTTTGATATATTTATATTGCCAAGCTTCTCTTGTCCAATATGGAGATTGGTATTCCATTGCTCCATTAGGGTGCCTAACATGTTGCGTATTAGGGGGTGTACTTTGCATATTCGCAATATCTTCTTTAGCCAGTCGTGAGGAACAGAATCGAATGCTTTACTATAATCTATGTAGCACATATTTAGATTTCGCCTTTTAACTTCTGCCTGTTTTATAATAACGGCATCGATTGTAAGTTGTTCCTTGCAACCCAAAGCTTACCTAATACAGCCCTTTTGCTCATCAGCTACCAGGTTGTTGTTTATGCAGTGTGTGTATATTTTTGAATACATGACTGATGTTAAAAGTTTATACACCACTGACAGACAGGTGATCGGTCTGTAATTTTTTGGGTCGTTTACCTGCCCTTTTTTAAATAAAAGGAAGGTATTGCCACTGGCAAGATGAACTGGGAAGTGCTCGGGGTTTAGGAGAGCCTTGCTAAAGCAGTTTGCGATAACAGGGTGTAGGGTGGTGAAAGTTTTGAGCCAGAAATTATGAATTTGGTCAGGTCCCGGTGATTTCCAGTTAGCCAAGTTCTTAGTGGCATCCCTTATGTCGATGGATGTTACTTGCGGCTCAGGCATTTCTTGCAAAGTTTCAGCCTCGGCTTCAACTTTTCGAGCCAGCTTGCTTCTTCATTGAAATGGGACGCGTCAGACCAAATATTACTCCAAAATGCATTAAATTGGTCTTTATTTATGTCATTAGCTGGAGTAAGGTCATTTTCTTTTTGGTTCAGTGTCCTTTAGAAGGTTTTTTGGTTCGTGGTGAATTGTTGATTTTGTACCTTTCTCTTTGTGGCTTTATTGTATCGCCTTAGACGGGCACCTTTAGCCTTACATTTTTGTTTAATGTTGTCTCTTACGATTGTTAGCAGCCGTTTTATATATACTGTCTAAAGGAATACTCTCTGCTTTTAGCATATCTTTAACCTTTTTAGCAACCATGCTGCTAGAGTTTCCACTTAGATGTTCTCCAATGATATCACTTTGTGCTCGTAACTGGCTTATTTGTTTTTCTAGTCTCATTTTCCAAGCGGGTACCACTTGTTTCTTGGTACTTTTCTTATCAGTTCTCTGATATAATGCCTGACCATTGAGTTCAATTACAGTTGCTGCTGCAGCATATAACCCACTGTGTAATGTCTCGAGGTCCTCAGTTCTATTTAAGGACGTCCCTGCTGCTAGGTTTACTCTCGCTAGTATTTGGTGGGTTCCTTTCTTGAATCTTAGCTTAGGGATACTCGGCCTTAAGGTCGGGTCACTATTTTCGAATAAGGACAAATTTTCCAAATATTTTTGGTTTGTATTGTCCGTATCAGCCTGTATAGTTTGATCTGGTTCGTTTCTTACTTCCTGCTGTGCTGTTAGCTCTTCCCCTTGCTGAAGGTTGTGCAATGTTCTGCCAACTTCACGCCGGATTTGGTCTATTTCAGCTTGGGGTAGCAGGCGGTTAGCGTAAATAGCTCTTTGACGGCACGCTACATTTTGTTCGGACAGTTTTAATTCCGGGTATATTTGGCTTATTTCTCGGTGGAGTTTTATTCTCCAGCCAGGGCGGGGGTTATCTTCACAGTCGTTGGTCAAGAGGAATGTTTTGATAAATGTTCTATTCATGTCACGCGTCCACTTGATTCGACCGGTCTCTGTTCTTCTGGGTAGACCAGCGGTAGTTAGTATAGTATATTTGACTCCAGGGTCGGGCTGCAAGCTAGTTTCCATTGTATTGTGTTCCTCGCCGGTGTTTTGATGACTAATAGTACGGTTGTCGGCAGGGGCTTGTCCTAGCATCCTGCCGTTAGTTGTATTAGTACTAATCGAATTAGTGCCTCCCCCAGAATCCGTGAGAATGACTGCTTGCGCAGCGTGGGATTGCAAACTTTCGTTTAGACCCACCTAGGGTACATCTTCTTCTAAATTCGATACCATATTTGTTTAAGTCCATATTTACTCATTTCGTCAGAAATGGTTTGCATTTATACCTTCTGCCAGGTTACTGATACAGCCGCCCTTAACATAGGGAACAGACGCTGTTGAGAAACCGCCCCTAACATGGAGTCAGCCGTTCCTTCACTACATCAGTTCCTACGCCTACCTGCGGTATCCGGTGACCAATGTAGGCCCCTTTAAGGCAAGGACCACCAAACTTTTAGCCGCCTTTTAAGGCAGGCAGGTTCTACCCTGGGCCTAGATTCGTAAACCGGAACCCAGACGGCTTTATTATTTTTATTATTATTATTATTATTATTATTATTATTATTATTATTATTATTATTATTAAGAAGCGAGAGAAGGGACGCATCCCTGCATCCAGGCAAAAGATTTTGTGTAAAATCAAATAAATTTAGATTTTTATTCATTGGCGGAAGGCAAATTCATTATGAATAATTTTTTAGCTGATACTGATAGTTGCGAGGTCGCAACACGTACAAAACAACAAACTGACTGACAAGCCTTTCAAAGAGTCAGAACTAAAATTAAAAAGTATATCGACATCGCTTATATGAACTAGTAATGTATAGGGGTAAAAGTACTTTCAAAAGGCCAGAGGAAATCGTGGATACATTTGCAAATCATAATAATAATAATAATAATAATAATAATAATAATAATAAAAAAGAAAAAAAAAAGAAAGAAAGGAAACCATTGTACACTGCATACGTCGACTACAAAAAGGCTTTTGACAGTGTCCCACACTCGTGGCTACTAGAAGTGCTAAAAATTTATAAAATTGATCCGTTTATTCAGAGCGTCCTGAAACAAACAATGACTAAATGGAAAACAACACTAAGCGTAAACAACAACAAAAACAAATTCACAATAGACAACATAGAAATAAAACGCGGAATTTTCCAGGGCGATGCGCTTAGTGCACTTTGGTTTTGCATGGCAGTGAACCCTCTCTCACACATGCTAAACAAAACAAACAAAGGGACAACCATAGAAAACAACACAATAAGCCACCTCCTCTATATGGATGATCTAAAATTATATGCAGACAACAAAGAAAACATCGAAAAACTAATACAAATCACAAAAACATTTAGCGACGACATACACATGGAATTTGGACTGGACAAATGCCGAATCAATGCAATGGAAAAGGGAAAGTGGAGACAATATGAAGGGTATGACATGCGAGCAGACAAAGGACAAATAGAAGGCATGGAAAATGAAGAAATGTACAAATATCTAGGATACCAACAAGCGAGAGGAATAGATCAAAAACACAGCAAATAAACACTAAAAAACAAATTCAAGGAAAGAATAAGGAAAATATTAAAAACAAAACTAAATTCCAAAAACATGACAAAAGCAATAAACACATACGCTATATCTATTCTAACCTACAGCTTTGGCGTAATCTCCTGGACAGACACAGAACTCGAAGAGCTCAATCGTGACATCCGTGCAATGAGCACCAAATTCCGCAAACACCACCCACGCAGCTCAATAGAAAGAGTGAACATCTCACGAGAAAAAGGAGGGCAAGGAATTATCCACATACCAAGACACAACCAAAAACAAATAACGACGCTCAGAAAATACTTTAATGATGAAGCCACTAATAACCAGTTATATAAAATCCTAAAAAAACTAGACAAAAAATCAACACCGCTAAACCTAGCACAAGAAAATAACGACGAACCTGAGGAAGATAACCTCGAGGATAAGTGGAAAAGAAAGGAATTACATGGCAGATATCCAGCATTGCTGACACAACCACACATCAACAAGGAAGCATCCCTCATGTGGTTAAAACTTGGATATCTATTTCCCGAAACCGAAGCATTCATTATTGCAATACAAGACCAAGTCATTGCAACACGCAATTATAAAAAATTTATAATGAAAGAACGTATCCCAACAGATAGATGCAGAATGTGCAAAGAACAAGCCGAATCCATCGATCACATCATAAGCGGATGCCAAACACTAGCCCCAAAAGAATATACCAAAAGACACGACAATGTTGGCAAAGTAATCCACCAAGAGCTCTTAAAAATCCACGAACCGACAATCACCGAAACAATCCCATACTACAAATACAACCCAGAAAGCATCCATGAAACAGGAAACTATAAGATATACTGGAACAGAGAAATAATAACGGATCTTTTCTTACAACACAATAGACCAGACATGGTGTTCACTGACAAAATTAACAAACATACTTACCTGATCGACTTCTCTATCCCGCTTGCCGCAAACTTACAAAAAAACACAGAGAAAAAATTAGTAAATACTTATCTCTTGCCAACGAAATAAAAGAAATGTGGAACCAAGAAAAAGTGATGGTAGTACCAATCATCATAGGTGCAACTGGAGAAATACCACACACACTCTTCAAAAACCTAAAAAAACTAAACATTAAAGAACAAATATACTACCAGCTACAAAAAGTTGTTCTTATAGAAACCAGCGGAATTGTCAGACGTGTACTAAACGACATCGACAACTGAAACTTGAACTTTTCCAAACCTACCAATCTACCTGCTTTCTTGCAACCAATGCCGAAACAGGATAGAAGCCATATCCAGATACAATCTGTGGAACCTGAAAATAATAATAATAATAATAATAATAATAATAATAATAATAATAATAATAATAATAATAATAATAATAATAATAATAATACTCCAATACCTGGGATCCACACGTCCTACTTTCTTATCTCGAAGACCTTCCAGAGGAACTTAACCTTCTCTCTCTCTCTCTCTCAAAAACTAATTAGCCTTTTGGCCTTAAGTACGGGAGGTCGACTTCAGACCCTGTCCCTATATAATTCGCCTCTCCAATATAAGCGAGAGTTGCCAACAAATTCAAATTAATATAACGGATCCAATAAACACCTCTGGTTTGAACTAGGAACAACCGACACTACATATTCCTTTCTTTGAAGAAAAGACCAAGATTTGTGTCGCCCGGACCTTACAAAAATACATTCAGACCACTCAACCCTTTAGAAATTCCGACCAAGACTGGTTGTTCCTCACCGTTAAAAAATCTCACTTAGCCGCATCTAAACAAACCTTAAGTAAATGGGTCAAACAACTGCTAAGTTCGGCTGGAATCGATGTCTCAAAATATAAGCCCCACTCGACGCGACATTCCGCCACGTTGGCCGCCCTGAGACAAGGAGTGTCTTTGGAGACAATTTATCGAACAGCGGGTTGGTCGGAACGCTCCGCTACATTTGCCAAGTTTTACTAAAGACCGCTTTCGGACAAGACGCTTTTCGCCAAAACAATTTTAAGTCTTTCGAAAAATAGTATTAGATTAGCACTGTTATATTTTGTTATATTTTTTTTTTCTAACCTAACATTTCGGAACGTTTTACTTATTTTGTTTGTGCTGCACAGTTTTTACATTGTTTATTTGCTAGTTTTTCAAATAAAATGTTTCTATGATTACATTATTTGTATTCGTTCATTCATTCGCAACCTTTTATGTTTCTGTGAACAACTACGTGGTAAAAAATCAAGATAATATATTCGGACTGGACGCGAATATAATTATACGATCAAACGAACTTACCTGAAGTGAAGTTCGATCGTAATTATATGAAGCGTCCAGTCCGAATATATTATCTTCCCTCCCTCCCTCTTCATACCCTCCGGTTGCTACATTTAATGAACACTTCTTTAAAGAATGAATACCGCGGCACCGGCAAAGCATGGGTATGCGACGGAAGAGGGGTTGTTTTCTTTTAGCTTGGAATTGGTGCACGCAGAGTCCGGCTAGAACGGACTACGTGGTAAATAATCAAGATAATATATTCGGACTGGACGCTTCATATAATTACGATCGAACTTAACTTCAGGTAAGTTCGTTTGATCGTATAATTTTGCTGTTAGGATCATATTTTTCCACTTTATAATTACAGTTCCTGGGTAGTAAGATCATTTTTATTATCAGACATGAATTAATTAACAGTTTTGCTAAATATCATCTTGTGTTATTTAGCATTCTATCTGCATAAAATACTCGTATATATAGTCAACTTTAGTGAAGCATACGTACGAAATTTCTCTCTTAGGTTAATTAAATTAAATTAAAATATATAATAATAATAATAATAATAATAATAATAATAATAATAAGACGTTTATTAGTCCATTCTACAATATACAAAATAAAATATAAAAGAAGATGAATAAATTATTATATAAAGAAATAACATCAATCTTACTTTTAAACCTATAAAGTATTTGGACCAATAGGCCATTGTTTCAGCTTTCCTAACAGGTTGTCAGGGGCTGTTGTGGCCTTGTACTAAACTACTAAACTAAGACTAAAATAATAATATAAACACCAATAACTTAACAATAATATACTGATTACAACAAGTGGCAACTGCCAATAACAGATAAGACTATATAACTAGAAAGAACACTTGATTCAAAATTAAAGATTTGCAAAGTTTAATACCCAGACAAAAACAGTAAACGCAAACAGGTAACCGCAAATGGGACCTTAGACAAAGAAATAAGGTAATATAGCAAATGTGTCAATCATAACCAGAAAAGAGCAACGAAAATAAAACACAAAATCAAAATTGAGTACATATCCCAATTCGAAAGAAATCACTGAAAATTGGTCACACCTGAGCAGACATTAATCGGAGCTTAGTTTTTTTTTTGTAGGCCTGGCAGCTCAACGTGAGGTCGGTCGGGGTGTTAGCATTCATCAAATGTGCAGCGTTATAAGAAAATGATCGTTTAAACAGCTCTTTATGATGCAGGGGAATATCAATAAGAGTCTTTGGTCTAATGTTCAATCTATGAACATCAGTTCTAAAAGTTAATTTCCGGTACAAATAAGCTGGGCGTTTATTTTTAATAATACCAAATATAAAACAAGAAGTATGGAGTACTCTGCGGTTGTACATGTTAAGCCATTTGAGTTCCGCAAGTTTGTAAGTAATTCTTTGACGGCGCCTTATTCCAAATATATATCTCAGACAGGAATTTTGTAGTTTTTGTATTCTTTGAATATCCAAGGTATCCAAACAAGGACCGTATACGTTGTCACAAAAATTAAGCAATGACAGTACAAGCGATTCGCAAAGTTGGGCCTTAACAGCAGAATTAAGGAGGTGACGCAGTGAGAAAATACTCTTTAATATACCATAAGCCGATTTTAGTTTAGACGTGACATGCTCTTTAAACCTTAGTCTATTATCGAGAATTAAACCCAAATTTCTAGCGTTTTCCCTAAAGGGGATTTCCACATCTGACATTTTTATTTTAAGAGTATTCATTATATTTATTCTTGATGGCTCACTGCAAAATAGAATAGCTATCGATTTATTTGGATTAAGTTTAAGTTTGTGTTTTTCAGAGATTAAGTGCAGTTGCCTAAGATCATAATTAATTTTGTCATTAGCCAGTATACTTTCGGAAGGTTTAAACGAAAAATATAGTTGGGTGTCATCCGCGTATATATGATGGTTACAGTATTTTAATGATTTAACAAAGGTGGATGTATAAATTGAGTACAGAATCGGACCCAAAATACTGCCCTGGGGGACACCGCAATTTACATTTAATACGTCAGACTTTATTCCATTCAACTCCACATGTTGCACCCTATCGGTTAAAAATGATTTTATGAGATCGCTGGCATTCTTCGAGAAGCCAACGTAGTGCAGCATGGCTATAAGCGTTTCATGATTCACCGTATCGAAGGCCTTCGAATAATCCAACAATATTAGAATAGTTGCTTTGCCAGCATCAGATGCTCTAAGGATGTCGTCCGTCACATCAGATAGAGCCGTTGAGCAGCTGTAGCCGGGGCGGAATCCAGATTGTTTTTCGGGAATAACATTATTGGAGTACAAAAAAGATTGCATTTGCTTTTCCAATACCTTCTCTAGAATTTTTGATAATACTGGTAGTATTGAAATTGATCTTAGGTGGCCAAGTTCTGTCGGGTTTTTAGTTTTAGGTAAGGGGATAACCTTTGCTTTTTTCCATAGTAGTGGAAAATATGATTTTTTTATGCAAACATTAATTATGTGCCTAATGTAGGGGATCAGAAAAGGGCAGCATAGCAGAAGTAAGGTTATATTTAATTTATCATGGCCTATAGCCCTTGATTTAATACCCTGAACAATTTCCACAATTGCGAGATCATCAACGGGCTTAAAAGCAAAAGTATTGTTGACAACAACACTGTTAGAGTACCGTCGAATCAAATCAGGATCGGGTACGCCACTGGTCCTGGAGGCATCTACAAAGTATTTATTTACTTTGTCGGGATCATTTAGTGTCTGCGGAACTTCGTTTGTTTGTTTGCAGATGTTTAGTTTTTTGAGCTCGCGCCATTTTTCTTTTTGGGTTGTATTTTGCAACCTTGCATTTAAGTATGCCTTTTTTTCCGCCCTAATTGCAACTGACCCTTGTTTAGTAAGTATATTTTTACTGACGAGACAACACGACAAAGCAGGTAAGTTAGTATAATGTTATAATATAGTTATTATGCAGTGTAGAATATTGCTTTCGCAAAATTTTGTTTTCAAAAAGCGGTAATATTTTTGCTTGCATTGCAGCTTTTATAAGTTAAAGAGCAGATTGAAGTAATTTCTTTTCTGTTTTAGTTGTGAATATTGTGTTATTCTAAACTGCGTAATTGAAAAAATATTTTGCTTAAATTACAGAGAGAATTAAGGTTTCGATTACCTGTAAGCGTCTGTTTTTTCGTTTTTCCGCTTTTTTTTTGTCTTGACCGGGTTTTGATAAAATCCGTGTAGATTGAATCCTTGTCTGGTTTGTTAACTTTAAAAAAAGTTCAGCTCAAGTGCATTTTAATTAATTACCAGTTTTTGTATTCTAAAATCGCATTAGTATTATGTAAATAAATATTATATTAGAAATAAACATTTTATTATTTAACATTCGATATTATTCTACAAAGTAATTTTCTTAGCCTATGGTAATCCTTCTATATATCCATATATACTAAAATTTCAGAACTGGTTCGTTTCTGATTAATTCGTACACTAGAAAGATATTTTGTTTAAATTCTAAATGTGGTAGAAATGTTAATAAGATAATATTGTTTTGGGCTAACGATTATTTTTTAAATTCCCTATTATAATTAGCCAGAGAACGATATAGGTACATAGATTTGGGGGGCTTACATTATCTTTATTTATACTTTTTCCATATCCGTTAAATATTTACAGTCGTCTTTAGGCAAATCCCCATAAGATGTTATAATCCCTCTGGCAGATTTGATGGTTAATAGATAAAATTGGCATGTCGATGCCAATTTTGCAATAATACCAATGACAATGTCTCTCTATGAACAACTATTAGTTTTGCGGGTTTTTTAACCCATTAACGCCCAGAATTATTTTTTGTTAGTTATTTTATATATTTTTACTTTTCTGAGTTAATATGAGTAGGAATGCACAAAACAAAAATATTTTACAAAATGTCTTACGTCAGTTTTTAAGAAAATGACTCCTACCATATGGTATCACTGGGCGCATATGATACTGTAAAATACAAATACTTACAATTTTAAAATACATATTTATTTATGGAATTATTAAAAGTAAATTTTTACATTGTGTGATAATTGGCAAAACAGACTACACAAAGACCTACATCACACTTAGAACACATTGTTCTACCAAAACTCTTGCATTCATTTCCAACGCAACGCGTCTATAACATAAAGCAACGTAATGATGCATACCGTCATATCGAATACCTGGCAGAAGTGTGCATGAAACAGACGTTTTTGCAGGACCTGCTGATTTTGCAGGTACACCATAACGTGTTAAGTATACTTGGACCAACTCCCTTCTAAACCCTATGTTAAAGGTTTTGTTGTGATTCTTCCTATACAGAAACCATGTATTGTTTATTGGTGCATGATATCGATGACAAAAAATAGCTCAAAAATATCTGTACAAGACATTTGTTCGAACCGATTGTAATCTTTTATTAGAAATGAACGGCTCCAGGTCGCCTTCAATCCAGACAGTATCTGGTTTCTGAGCTAGACGATTTCGAATCCAATCGTTGTTCTCTGATACCGATCAATATGTATCTTTTGAGGTCGATGCAGAAGATGATTCTGTTACGGATTGATTAGCCGGCGATGAAGATGATTGGTTAGGACTTTCTGCAGAAAAGTCGTCATAATTATTGCCTAAACGTGTATTATTCGTCAATTTTATTTCCACAGGTGCACGTCAGCGGAATCTTCATTGGTGTCGACATTGGGATCAGGGGGCTCGATAAATATTTCGTCTATTTGATTTTCCGCATCGTCATTAGCGTATACTATGTCTAAAGCTTCAGAAAATGAAAATCCATGCCTGTCCAAAAAAAATATATATTTAGCGTAACCGCCCAGTGATACCATATGGTATCAGTATGTTTTGCGCCCATTTTGTAAAGTCAGGTGAATTTTTAAAAATACGATATACATTATAGAGGTCTTTAAATATATATCTTAGTCAATATCAATACTTGTATTCAAGAAAAAATATACTATCACTGAAAAACTATACTTACTCAAAGCGAATGTCCATATTTTTCTATTGACGTAAAATGAACAATAAAATAACACGTGTTTTTTGCTCACAAATATCGGCAACGGTACTTAAAGACTTAAAACACAACTGAAGATGCTTCCCGCAACTAACGCACTCGTCAGAATTATTATCCCACTACCACCCACAAAATGGTCGATGTCTTAGTAATAGCTGATTTAGCGATACCAAACGGTATCACTGGGCGTTAATGGGTTAAGTATAGTTTTAAAGTATTTTTTTATTAGTTTAAATATGTCATTGTTTTTAACTCATCATGATTTTTTTTGTAAACGTCCCACATTTAGCGTGCATTGATGCTTGTGATTATCATCTTTCTTAGTTTTGAATAATATTATCCGTTGTTCGATTTTAAATTAATTCCCAGTCGAAGCCTTCTTTTCAAAAATAATGTCGCATTAACACAAACAGAAATTTTAAGATTTTTTATTTAAATTGCTCAAAATTTCAAAACTACTAAAAAGGTGGATTGTAACATATTAGGCACGTAGATAGGAAATTTCATTCTCTACACGTTAGGAAGCTAAAAAATAGGGTGTTCCATTTGCAGAAATTGACTTATGCATATGTATTTAAATGGAAACATTAGCATAATTTTAAGAACTCCCTATATAAAAAACGTGAAACCTAAGTAATTTAAACTAAAGATCTATGTATTACTTGAAAGCTAACAAAATTTTAAATGTTTACCTTTATTCGTTCCAGAGTTACTAAACTTTCTTCTCGGAGCGTTTTTATACAAAAAAAATCCTTTTATAGTTCATATCTCAAAAACGGTTAGAGATAGGAATAGATTTTTATTAACAAAAGTTATTTAGATTTTAATAAGGTAATCAAAAATGCTAAAATATACAGGGTATTCTATTTGAAATAGCAAAGTTGGCAATAACTTCCGGTATAACCGGAGGTAATAAAAACGTCAAAATATAATGTTTTAAAAGCTCAAAGCCAATTATGCCTGCTATTAAATTTTTAGAAAGAAAAGTTTACTCGTTTCCGATATCTTCTAATAGGCCACTCAACGTGAATCACCCTATATATTGCAACGTAAAACCGTAAATAAATAAGAAAAATATTTTTAAAAAACATATTTGCTTGTTAACGCCGTTTTTTGTTAGCAGATGCTGTACTCGCTCCAAGGACAATGATACGAAATTTTGCCTTTCCTTGTTCATTATTTTTATTGAAATACATATGACACATGTACATGGGTACAGTCTCACATGTATTTCAATACATATAGTGGATATTATTCATCCCCTGGCCGTATAATAGATGGCTCCCCCACCACACACAACGACAATGTTATAGAAATTTTTCATTTATTCTCTGGGCTGGTTAAAGTATATGTGGCACAGACACATGTACTGTAATAAGCAAAGTGGATATTATTCATCCGCAGACCACATATCAGGTACTTTCAGGCACCCTATACAGCGACTATGCAGTAAGATTTTATATTTAGGTATGCATATAACACCAGTCATCCACAATTTACTAATACATGCTGATTATAGCTAAAATCTAGTATACTTGGTAAAATTCAAAACATTTCGTCTAATTACTGACGTTATAATATATTACTTACCAGGTAATATATAAAATAGATTTTTAAGTCATAGTGCTAGTTACATGCTATTTACAAAAAAAATAAAACAGCGTTTTTCACATCTTTTTTTTTATTTAGCAGTCTACTTTTTCAAAACATTCGTGTTATAACTTAGATGCTACTGTACTAAAAACTTGTATTAAGAGTTTTTTTCTAAAATTATTCAAAATAATATTATTTTTATTTTCGTCAGAGCCAATCATATTTTAAAACTTGATTGAATAATATTTTGATTAAATATAAAAATATAAATTTTCAATCAAAAGTACTGAATGAATGTTGGGGTATTATATATCAAATACTATTAATAATATAGAAATATAGCATTTTACACTTAGTTACTTAGTTTTAACTGAAAAATTTATCCAAATAGCATACTTAAGTAGTTGTGATCGATTTTTCTGCTTTTTGTAATGGTACTGTTATAAAATATTTCTGTTTTCCAGATCATTCAGCCTGTTTTCCTCAAATCTTGGAACCTGGAATATGTGATGTGTATAAGTTTTAAAAGTATTTTACTACAGAATCTATGCTGATTATAAGAACATCCCAATTCAAGATTCTACTAATCCTTGAATAAATAATTTTAATGCGTTATATCAATCAATAATTTTTAGAATATTAAAGTGTTAACCATTTTGCCTGAATTACCAAAATAATAAAAAAAATTATTTTCATTTGACTGATAGGGCAATATACAACCAACAGAGCACGGTTTGCTTTATATTTTAGTTAGAGATTGAAATCATGGGTAGATTTTAATTTTCTAGGTAGGCTGGTGTTATCAGAAAAAAGTTATTATTGTAATGTTCGTCTTACAATATTATTTTATAATTAGGCTAATTTCATCAAATATTAAAGTCAGATAAAAGGACACTCACTGAATATAGAAGTCGATTCTTAATTTAAAAATAATAAATATTGAATTGTAATATCAAGAAGCACAACAAAAGTAAATAATTGCTTTAAGATTTAACAATGTTTCAGGTTTTACTGCATCTAGAACATAAGCAAGAAAAATGTTTTTGAAATTTCTAGCTGTGCCCTGCAGACCGTGCCAGACCAGAAATGACTGCGTTACAACATTTGGCTCACATAAGATGAACATTCCATAAACATAATTTATTAAATATGTAATATTATCTGCTAAATAATAAGTTATGATGTACCATACTTTTAAGCTGTTCTGCTACAGCTACCACTTTTGAATGTTATTAAGATTAATATATTCATTATATTTGCAAGCTAACAGCGCTTCTTATTTTCAACTTTTTCAAAAAGACGCGAAATTATAAAATGTATAGAATTTATAGGATTAACGCTGCAAATATTTACGATTTTCTCAATTCTATACATATTTTCGATAGTATAAGCACTCATCTTCAAGAGGTTAAATTGGCTGTTTAATGTTAAAATGAACTAATTGATTAGAATTATAAAAAATATACTCTTTCTTAGTTTGGTTATTTTAATATAAAATGTGTTCATGAATTTGAAAAAGTTAATTAGTACACAAGGTGTAAGTTGGGGAAAAATATAATAATAATAATAATAATAATAATAATAATAATAATAATAATAATTACGAAATAAATATTTTTGGAATAATGAATAATAATAATTATTATTATTATTTTTCTCAATGTTAGTTTTCACAGCTTTTTGTTGGTATTGCTGGTAATATTTACAGTACAGAGAAGAAATTCATCTTAACCTGTACTGTTTAGAAACTTCCGTACTATATGGCATGTTTGGAGGATGACGCTTTTCTGAATTAGTTGGTATAAATAACCTGATAGGCCCAGTTTTCCAAGTTGGGCTTGAAATTTTTCGTCATAGCTCCCTCCATCGATATTATGATCGAAATTATGTCTATTTTATCTAGCTTCCATATATTTTTAATCTCTATAGCCAAATTCGAGTAGGACTTGGTCTTCTTCTCCGATTCGGTTTTAGAGAGGTTGTGTGTTAGTGGGCAACCTATATCGATTATGAAAGCCTTCTTGGTGGTTTTTTCGATGAGAAGAATATCCGGACGGTTGTGGTCTATTGTTCTATCCGTTATTATTGGCCTGTCCCAGTATAAGAGATATTCAGGGGATTCAAGGACTGGCTCGGGTGAGTATTGGTAGTATGGTGGGAGGTTTTCCCTTAGCCCTGGTTTATGGGCCAGTCCCTTGTGGATGATCTTTGCCACCTGATTATGTCTCCCCAGGTAAGCGTTGGGGGCCATAGCACCACACCCCGCCGTGATATGTTCTATCGTTTCTCCGGGGCAATTGCATTTTCTGCACACATCTTCCACATTTCTCTTCAAGATGACCTTTTCATAGTTTCGAGTTCGAATGACACGGTCTTGGATAGAGATTATAAAACCTTCTGTTTCAGCGTGAAGCTGCCTTTTCTCTAAGCAATTCAGTGACATTTCTCTATGAGTGGATTTTGGAGTGCAGTAGGGTATTTGCCGTGTAGAGCTTTCTCTTGCCAAGTTACAAGTTGTTGACTTGGCGGCGCGCGGATGATGTTAGGTAATCCGTTTTGCTTTAAGTTAAGGGCTGTATATCCAGCATCTGCTGCTACCACTTTTTTAAGAATTTCCCCATTCGATTCTTGGAAGTATTTTCTCATAGAGGTCTCTTGTGACTTGCACAAATTATATATATTAATGAGACCTCTTCCTCCCTCCTTTCGTTTTAGGTAGATTCTTTCAAGTGCAGAGCGTGGGTGGTGGAATCTGAATTTTGTTAGCAGCCTGCGCGTAAGCCTATCTAGTTCGTGTAAATTCGTGTCTGAATACTTAAGGATTCCGAATGAGTAGGTAAGTATTGGTATTGCCCAGGTGTTGATGGCAGTAGTAAGGTTACCAGCATTCAGGTGAGTATTAAAAAGCTTTGTTAGTCTGCTTTTGTATTTGTTTTTAAACTCCCTTTTTAGGCTTGTGTGGTTTATTTGTTGGTTTTGGGAGATGCCTAAGTATTTATATTTTTTGTCCTCATCTAGTATATCTATGCCTTCAAGCAGTACACGATTTTGTTCAGTCTTTCCGCGTACGACATTCAAGATTGCGCACTTGTCTAATCCAAACGACATTTTAATGTCATCGCTAAATGTCTTGGTTATTTGAATTAGGGACTGTAGGTGGGTTTTGCTTTCAGCGTAGAGTTTGATATCATCCATAAATAGAAGGTGGTTTATTATAAAATAGGTTTACAATATCAAAGGAAACCTAAAGGAAATTGTCTGGCAACACTAGCCCCTTTAAATCTTGTATTAAATCTAAAGTGTTTTTTATGCTCAGTTTATTATTAAGATTTAAGTTTTCTTTGAAAAATCTGTTTAGCCATTTCCACAAAAAAATAGGCTGGGGCGTTAATAAAGCTGACTACCGGTCTTATTGGTTTATTGTTTTTATGAATTTTAATCATACCGTATAAGCACGGTGTTATTGGATTCATAGGGATTATGGATTTATTGTATTTAATTTCTGTAAAGAAAGGTTCAAACTTGTCGATGGTATTTTTTAAATCACGAACATAAATCTTAAGAGAATCTTTCTTTAATTTATAAATTGCTGGATTTCCCAAAGTAAAATCCTCCACCTTCTGTATATAAAAAATAATAAAAGCTTCAATAGATAGCTATATGTAATAATAAAGTCTACTGTAAATTTTGATCATCATCCAGTTCTCTCTTAGGTGCATATCTGTAATAATTAATATGTACATTGCTAAATATCTATTGTATTTTTTAACTATTTTTTTTTCAGTGTAACATCGCGGTTTTTTTCTTGTATATTACCAAATTGCATGTCAGGTTTCTCTGCATACTTTGACTGCTGGCTGTGTTTTGTATTATTTTTATTTATTTCTTCATATTTTGAACACGGCGGGCTGTTAGGAGTATGATACCTACAGTAATATTAATTAATAGTGGTTATATTTAGGTTAAGCTAGGAGGCCCAGCCTCAACTTCGCCTTTTGTGAAAATTCTCCTTTTTTTTACAATAAAGTCTTTTATTATTATTATTATAATCTAATTTATTGCAAATTACCAAACAATTTCCCTTATCCGCCTTACCTAGGACTAAATTATGTTGTTTAATTTTATTTTTAGGCTGGTTAAATTTACCTCATTAATTTCCGGAATAGGTACATATTTCAGACCTTTCTCGAGAAGTTCCATCTCTTGAGTTGAAAAGTTACATGATGATAAGTTCAGAATTCTTAAGTGAAAAACATGGTCCGAGTACTTTTTGTTTACGTTCGAATCTGGTGTTTTCTTCTTCAAAATTTCGAGTTTCTTTTTGAGGCCAGAAAAGTTTCTATTTTTCTCCGTTTTAAGTTGCCGTTGCAGATTGTGGTAAAAAATTTCTAATTCTTGCTTATTGACTTTTGTTCACAGAACCATAAAAATGAAATTCAGCATGGCTGAGATATAATCTCTCTTGGAGAATTAGTTTTTCCTCTCTTCCCTCAATTTTTTAAATTATCTAACTTCTGCGATGAGCTGTAAGGTAATTAATGTTTTTCTTAAATTTATGTGTAATATAATTAGGGGTCAGTTTCTGCCTTAAACATTGACCATTAAACCAAATGTGTGCCTCAGCTCTGACCATCCTGTGTGAAAGGGAAATAACTTTGAAGTTTTACATAATGTTCAGGTTGGCAAAAGATTGGATGTTCTTGAAAACATCGAAATAGGAAAGATTTCAATAGACCAAAATGTGACCTCATTGAATAAACCAATTAGTTACAATTTTAGAGATGCGGCGTACGTTTTAAGATTATTTAGTGGTCCGTCCACCCATACCGTTAACCACTAATCGAACATCTGCGCATATTAATTCGTATATAGGTTAGGTAGTTATGTGTAATTTGTAGAGATTTTTTGATAATTTTAATTGTTTTTACTTGTATAATGTGTGTTTTTTGATCTGACATCTGTGTAAATGTGACATGTAAGTTTTCATCATAATATTCAATTACTAATTTTAGTTGAACACCTATATTTTTTAGATTAAAGAAACTTTTACTCTTGACAATGGCAATCTGCCAAAACGCGTAGAGTATAAATAAAGAGTTTTTAGTGAAGAGTTGGACGTAGTTTTTACTTTAATTATTCAGGAATTAAACAGTCGCAGAGAATAGACCAACAAAAGATGAAGGAAGAATTCACTACAGAGTTCGTGAAACGGGTAAGAGAATTGCTCAAATCTAGACCTAACAGTAAAAACCTATTTAAAGCGATCAACACCTACGCTGGCTCCGTGCTTGGTTACACGTTTGGAATACTATCCTGGAGTAAAACTGATATCGACAACCTACAGCGAAAGATTAGAACACTGCTGATGAAATCAGGAAAACACCACCCTAGAAGTTCCACCGAAAGGACTACGCTTCCAAGACAAGAGGGTGGTAGAGGATTGGCAGATATCGGTAAGCAATTAGACCAACAGATAGTAAATCTACGAAATTTCTTTTACAGAAGATCGGCCGACTCTGAACTACATAGATCTATATGCCAAATAGATGACTCCACCCCCCTCAGACTTATGGACAACCAAGTTCAAGTACACCATCAACCCAACAACGAGAAACTGCAGAACTGGAGGGAAAAACCACTGCACGGGACACACATCAATGAGATCATGCAAGAACATGTCGACAATGCAGCGTCGAACTACTGGCTGACCTCTGGACAGATGTTTCCCGAAACGAAGGGATCACTATTAGCAATTCAAGATCAAGTTATACCTACCTGCAACTACCTCAAATATATAGTGAAAGACTCGACATTTGAGAACGACAGATGCAGGTATGGATGTCAAACATCAGAGACCATCCAGCATATTACAGGAGGATTTCAGGTAGTTGCGTCTACCGAACACAAAGAGAGGCACGATGCTGTAGCAAGAATTATTTACCAAGAACTGGCAATTAAATTACAACTTCTACAGAAAAAAAAAATGCCATACTACCAGTACACTCCGGAATCAATTCTGGAAAACAATAACTTCAGACTATACTGGGACCGCACCATCTTAACTGACCAAACTGTTAATCATAATAGACCTAATATTGTTTTAGTAGATAGAAGAGCCAGAAATACTACGCTTATAGAAATAGCCATCCCAAATACCAACAACTTAATTCTGAAGAACGCTGAAAAAATCGCAAAATATCGAGAACTTGAAGGCCGCCTACAGAGACAATGTCAGATGAATACCGTCAGAATGGTGCTAAATATGATGTCATCAACTGGGGTGGTCCCAAAGAGCCTCGTGAAAAATATTAAAGAACTGGAACTTAACGACCATCTTTACAAGGTTCTACAGAAAGCAGTACTACTCTCCACAGCCCGAACCGTCAAAAAATTTGTGGGATCCAACAAGGACAATCGTAGCCGTGGGCCCGATAATAGGGAAAGGGCCCCACAGAGCTTAATCCTTTTGATATCTAAGATATCTAGAATAAGTGAATGTTCCCCTGCGAGGGAGTGCGAAGCCGTAAGGCTGTCATACTCCTTCCTCAATATTGTCGTGATATACATAATTCTAATTTTATTTAATGTATTGCACATTCCTATATTTTAGAAAAAAACTTACAAGTTGTTAATTTGAGAAATGTCAGTAATAATTCGTTAGGTATTGTCTACGTTAATAAATACATTATCATGATGAGTAAATACAATTTTTTTTTAATTTCTAACGCTTTTAAGTAAACATCAAGCCGCTTCTTAGTTAAGTCCTCAACAATTATAATTTGCTTTCCTTTTAGGTCCTTTCGTTTTTTAAGTACTGCAACTTTGGTAGAATACCTGTCGAATTTAACAATGACAGGACGTGACTTCTGACTTAAATTTCCTATTCTTCTGGAGTAATAATATCTTCGTAGTTTAAGTTTAAACCAAGAAAGTCTTTACATATTTCGACAATCTTTGTATTATAATTTACCAATATCTTCCAGCAAACCATAAACACAGATGTTGTTTTGTTTATTTTCCTGCTGCATCATCTCAATTTTTGCCTCTCTCTACCTTTTGTGTGGTGTCCTGTAAAGCTGTTTCCAGCACGTTAATTCTCTCGGAGGTCTTTTTCGATTTTGTCGGTTTTTATAGATTTTTTTCAACAGCCCGCTTAGGATTCATCAAAGAACAACTCGGCCACGACTTCTTTAATAATTTGTTTGATTTCAGACTGATTGCTTGATTTTGGACCTATTTTATTTTAAAAATTGGATAGCACTGATCAAAATCCTGCAAGCAGGTACTTTTTTAAAATTTATTTTATGAAAGGAACTGTAAGGCCCTGCCCTTTTTCTAACCTCATTTCTCTTTTTTTGTTCTCTCTACTACAAGGGCAGATACATTGCAGACTGAGAAGGGGAACTGGGTCGGTCTTAGAGTACTATCTATCAGTAAAACACTATTGTAATGATGATTAAAAATATATTGAAAGTTGAGAAAACATTGAAATTTAACAATCTTGTTTCCAATAGTCCAAATAAGCAAAGGAACATACATATACTCTTAATCCAAAATCCAATGTTAAACTTCTTTAAAATACAGCTTTTTAAAATAATGTAACAGACCCAAAATTTTGTTTCATCCATGGAGCATTAATTGTTTCTAACCTTATAAGTCATTTAAATTAAATCATAGTATTCAAAGGGAGCATTTACTGTTTGTAATGTATAAATCTTCAAAATAACATAAGTAAAATTGTTTAATCTTCAAAGGGAGCATATTACACTGCTTCTAATTTAACTTCTTAATATTCATTGTATATTTCGTATTCATTTTAATTTAAAGGGAGTACTGAAAATTCCAAAATTTATTTCTTAAAATTTCCAGGAGTTATTAAAAAGTTTTTACCTTTTCTACAATGATGATTTTTCATATCAAATATCAAAGGTTAAACACTCACTTTCATATTTATATAAAAATATTTAATTTATCTTGGCGCACAAACTGTTTTTTTTTTGTCTAAGGCTGGGCTAGCTGTCGAAACGATTTTAAAAAACTTTTAATTACTGCGATTGGGGGGGATCCGAGCCTCTCACTACTTTACTTTTTAGAACTTTTAACTCCGGCGACGTTATTTATTTTCTGCTTTTTACTTTTCGACTAATTTTGACTTCTGAAGACTGATCAACTTTCTTGAGTAACTACTACTTGTGTAACTCATGTAACTATCTTGTGTATTTCCTTAAAGAACTCTTTTTAATTAATTGTTAGTTGTGTGTATTTATAATATAGCTGAAAGTGACGTATTGTTTTTGACTATGCGTTGTGTTCCTCGCGATCTTTGCTCAATATTCTCCAGGGTCTCAAAACTTTTTTGGTAGACGTGACTAAAGTCGCTCGGTACTTGTTTTGGTACATATATAAAATCCGAGAAGTACGTAACAAATAGAATATTGACTGATAGAAGAGTTTTGGACTTGCATTATCTTTATTTGTTTTATATCACAACGTTTCAACTAGTAAGTATCTCCAGTCGTCTTCAGGTGAATACTAAGTATAATATTTTTGATAAAGTGTTTCTTAACCTTTGTAATTAATTTTTATTTAGTAATTCTTGGGTTTACAAGGTTACACAAAAACAACTCATTTTATTGTAACGACGTTTCGTACGTTTTGTCGTACTTTTTCAAGCTTTATTCATCTAAAAATATAAAAGTGATAAATATAAAATACATGCACAATTTTTAAAATAACAAAAAACATTTTGTAACATTTTCTTATCATATACAATAATAGTCTTCGAAAATAGATAATAATAAAATTTGAATAAAATAAGGAAACGTACCTTGGAGTTGCTTGTATTAAGTTGAACTAAAGTTTTATTTTATGCGTTTAGCGAGGCTCCATAGAAAAAAAACAAAATAACAAACACCAAAAAAGATCAGATGCCGTTTATACGTAGGTACTATTTTTTAACGATTTTCATATTGAATACAGAATGTTAATTAAGTTTTGTTAATAAATAGAAGATGTACAAAAGTTTTGGGTTAGGAATTTATTTTATTAAATTATGGTAAATTTGAGTAAGGTTCTCTATATCAGTTTTGTAGTTGACGGCATCCTTTTCTTTTTTTATTTCAATCATTTCTTTTATGGTTGACAACACAACTTTTAAACAACCGACTTAAAAGACACAAATACACAAAAAATGCCACTACTGCTCTCCACAAACATGCAACTTCATCGAATCATACGTTTAATTTTAATGAAACCAAAATTTTATCCCAAGAGTCAAATTATCGAAAATTAACCATAAAAGAAATAATTGAAATAAAAAAAGAAAAGGATGCCGTCAACTACAAAACTGACATAGAGAACCTTAGTCAAATTTACCATAATTTAATAAAATAAATTCCTAACCCAAAACTTTTGTACATCTTGTATTTATAAACAAAACTTAATTAACATCCTGTATTCAATATGAAAATCTTTAAAAAATAGTACCTACATATAAACGGTATCTGATATTTTTTGGTGTTTGTTATTTTGTTTTTTTTATATGGAGCCTCGCTAAACGCATAAAATGAAACTTCAGTTCAACTTAATACAAGCAACTCCAAGGTACGTTTCCTTATTTTATTCAAATTTTATTATTATCTCATTTCGAAGACTATTATTGTATATGATAAGAAAATGTTACAAAATGTTTTTTATTATTTTAAAAATTGTGCATGTATTTTTTTATATTTATCACTTTTATATTTTTAGATGAATAAAGCTTGAAAAAGTACGACAAAACGTACTAAACGTCGTTACAATAAAATGAGTTGTTTTTTGTGTAACCTTGTAAACCCAAGAATTACCAAATAAAAACTAAGTATAATAGTATACTAAGTATTTTCGATTATAGTTTCATAATTATACCGTATGATTTATTTTTTTGGAGTAAAATCAAAAAATGTGTTATTACAAACTGCGCCCTCTAGCATTTTTTTGAAAACTATTATGGACAACTAAATACGATTGGTGACAGTGCATACATTTCTCTTCCAAACAGTCTTTAGTTTACTAAAATCGGATAAGTCGTTTATAAGTTACAGCTATTTAAATTTCAACAGCTTCCCCCCTCTTATTAAAGTCGGTACGCCAATGAGCATAAGACCAAAATGATGCATATTTGTCCAAGCTTTTAAATGGTGTTTTCAAAGATATACCTTAATGTGGAATTTTTGGAGATATGTAAAATTTTAAAATTTACTTTTCAAATACGCCCTCTTGCGGCAAAATGCGGAACTTAAAAATTAATTTAACATTTTTCTTTTCCTGAATTTCTATGCCCAGTAGTTTTCGAGTTATGGCCGCTCATCGACCTTAATAAATCACCCTGTATAGTGATTTACAATTATCGCGATTATTTTTAATTTTCAAAATTTTATTCATTTATTTTCTTGCACCCGTTTTCTTTTTAAAGCTGACTTGATTTAATTAACTTTTGTTGAGACATTTAAAATTTATTTGGCTTGTTCGTCATTTTTTATTTAATTTAAAAATCTTGAAATAATTCAAAGTATTTTTGACTTTTTAAAATTGTATTTAAATTAAAAACGTTATTATATATATTTTTTTTCTTTGTTTTTTTTTTCTGTAATAGCACGATTTCCCAAAATCATTCATTAATGACCCCTATTAATGCATGATTTTCTGTAAATGCACGATTTTGGTAATAAATTAAAGGCAGCCATGCAAACAAATCAACAAAATAATAAAACGTCAATCCAAAACGTCGTCCGCTTTCATTAGTATTTGTAGAATTGTGAAATCTGGATTGTAAAATAAAAGTTGTTAACTGTTTTTCTTCACTTTAGTAAAAAATACGGTCGACAAAAAAACATTGTAACCAACTCTTACATTAAAATGCGATTAATGATCTCGAACATTAACGCGTTCGCTACGCTAACGCGTTAAAATATTTCGATCATTAATCGCCATTATTAATGTACTTGTTGGTTAAATTACTATTAAAAATGTCAATAAAACATTTTTGACTTTTCGTAACTTAATAAAAATTACAGTGATTTTAAAATTTTTATTCAACAAAATATTTTTAAAATATTTATTTCTTTTCTTATTACATTTTTGTTACGTGTTTAGCGCCGCGCGCTACAAAACTAATAAAAATATACGTTTTGTGCAGAGCGAGCTAACTGTGTGTTTACTCTGCGCGCGCCAACATAATCATTGTGCTATAATTAAAAAAAAGACGTTTGGTGTGTTTAAATTTGTGGGAAATATATTTGGGAGTCAAGTTGTCTATTAATAAATTTAAGAAGGAAGATAGGGCTTGCTTTCAGGCGCGTGTCAAACGGCCCCGCAGACCCCGCCACGCGGGGGGGCCTCCGGTATATTGGGGGCCCCCGGGCGTTCCAGTTGTTTCTAGTACTTCCCGTTACATCGGCTCAACCAGAAAGGATTTTTTCAAAGTTCAAGCTAATAAAAAGCGTTACGAGATCTAGTATGGTACAAAATCGCCTTAGCTCATTGGCCATAATCTCAGTAGAAAATGAACGAGCGAAAGATGTAGATTTAGACAAAATAGTTGACAAGTTCCTTTCGTTAAGGTACAAACGTTAGGATATTTTATAAGTAGTTTTTAAAATAATGCATATTTAATTCCATATCTTTGTACTTATTAGTTAAATATTTGTTGTATGTTTTTCTTGTATTTGAACAACATTTTTTTTAGAACTCTTCAAACATCCCTTCTATATTATAATAACATATAATAATTTATAGAAATAAATTTAGTTGCAAAAATTCGCTGTGTTTTTTGACTATTAATTAGATAATGATATTGTGTATAAATATTTACTATAATGGGTTATTTTTGAAAAATATAATAGTGACATAGGGAGCCTTAAAAAAAAGTTCGCGGGGGGCCCCCAAAAAATTTGACACGCCACTGCTTGCTTTCCAAACCCCTTATTTACAATATCCCTTTTGGAGAGTAGTTGCGACTTCGTTATACAAGACAAAAGTCCGAGCACACTACTACATCTTCTTGAGGATCTATTACAGAAGAGAGATAAGTGAGAGGCCCACATTTGGTTCAATAGTCAACCTATTTATCCCCACCAATAGCAGAAATTTTCATGAATCATTTCGAAATTCATTTTAATTTTAATACCCACCATCATCTTGTCAACAACATAGCCTTTTGGTACCGCTTTGTTAACGACACATTGGTTGGATGGACAGGTACTGTAGATGACTTAAATAAATTCTTGGAATTTCTAAATAGCCTACATTTTAAAATCAAATTTACCATGAAAATAGACTCCAATAATAAATTTTGGATCTTTACATCAAGAAAATAATTTAATTAATTTTAGCATCTATAGAAAGCTCACCC
Organism: Polydrusus cervinus; assembly: GCA_935413205.1. NCBI lineage: Eukaryota > Metazoa > Arthropoda > Insecta > Coleoptera > Curculionidae > Polydrusus > Polydrusus cervinus. The sequence continues at coordinate 64,702,290 of OW284510.1, read as the reverse complement.
AAACAGACCATATGATTTCTTGGGATTCATGTCATCATATATCTAAAAAAATTTCCGCTCTGAATATAACATATACTTTCATCGCCTTTTCTCAATTCCTATGAAAAAGAGTTTTTTCATCTAGAGAAGAAAATCATTTACCAAATAACTTTAAAAAATGGTTTCCCTTTCCATATTATTAATAACATATTTTATAAGAGACTTTGCAAATCTTTATGTGACGATGCTTACACCAAATTTGTACGTAAAGAAAATTTTTATTTTAAATATTTCTCTTTCCTTTCTGGGAAAAATATCCAGTGTTACACCACCTTAACAAGGGAAAAAAACTAGATGTGTTGGAAAATATAGAAATCACTCTATCCCAATCTCGCTCTCCACAAAAAATTTCAATGAACAGGGTAGTTTTTAATTTCGTAATTATGTTAGTGCTGTCGAAGTTTTCAAATATTAAAAAGAATTTCTTTTACATAGATTTAATGTAAATCATCCTTGTTCCTTGTATTATTATTTTCGAGGACATTTGCATTTTTTTTTGTTTTGATATTCGATAGTTTTTCCCTAAACCATTTTAATAAAATATGAACAATTTGCCAGTTGTACGTACCTCTGACGACATGATGTGTGTTCATTGTTTTCTGTCAGATATTTTTTAAAAATGTGACATATCAATTTTAATTGACCAAAGTGTGCCCTACTCTGCTTTTGTGTTTTTGGACCTTATTACCTGTAAGTTTTTAGTTTGTTTTATTGTTTTCATATTGTATAACATATACCTTGTTCCTTACAGCATGTCCTGATGATGGCCCTTTTGGCCGAAACTCGTAGGCACTAGTTTTAGTTTTTATTAAATTTAAGAAGGAAGATAGGGCTTTTTTGCCAAACCCCTTATTTATACAAGAAAATATACTAAACAATAATAAAATCCGCGCTAAAACAATGTTTTTCCATGCCGACAAGCAACATTGTATACACAGAGTGACGTCATGAGCAACGTCGATGAAATTGGATCGCCAAGTAGTTTTATCTTATTAGTAATAGTATCATGATGTTTAATAGTAAAACTTATTTAAAGACCAACGCATCATCTGACAAGTCACTTTGTAGCCAGAAGTCGAAAAGATCGCTCACATTTTTAAACATAGCGTATTTGCAGTCTAGAAGTCAACACTAGTTATCATGTCAGAAAAATAATAACGAAACTAAAATTGTTATCAATCAACAAGATATGTTTTTGGATATGAGTGAAGCTCAACTTTACATTGAGGGAGCATTTAAGGAGATAACAACAGCTGGTAATACTGGCGATTGTAATCTAACCTATGCGCTTTCCTGTTTGGTAACATATCATATGAAGTGAATGGCAAAAAATTTAATCGATTTATGATCCTGGAATAGTTTGTACAGTTAAAAATATGCTCTTTCTAAACAACCAAGGGAATCGCTCATTAGATATTGCTAGTTGGAACTGGCGGCCTAGTGGAACAATCAAGACCTTGGACGAAGTTTTCAAAGAGTTTAATTTTCGGGGTCTACTTGGGGTATTTGCTGATTATAAGAATGTTTTAATGGGCAAACCAAAAAATAAACTGGTCCCAGCCAGGCATGATAAGAACTGTAACAAGTCGGGTGGCGATAAAAAGGCGACAATTACATTAAAAACTGTTGAGTTGAAAGTTAAACACATCTATCCTAGTGACGCAGTTAAATTACGTCTTTATATGAAATAGCCAAAAACAAGTCGATATTTATTCCATTTAGAAACTGGGAGAAAGAATTACCTGCTCTGCGAACAAAAAAAGTGAGATATTTGGACTGTTAAGACCATGTCTGAAAGAACAAGATATGTAATTATTATATTTTTTTTATCAAGAATCGTAAAGAGATAAGGCAGATTATACATATTTTGACAATTTAAATATCACAAACATTAAGTTGTATCTCAATACGGAGGTTCACCCCTACGAGTCGTTAAACTTGATCTTTGACAACCGTCAATTTACCGAGGCCTATCAGATATGTATACAGATTTTCAGAAAACATAAGTATTTGGAAAAACAACAAAGGAAACCACTTTTAGATTTTGCCTCTTTTGCAAGTAGGGCTGTCTTTGTTATTGATTGCACTAACCAAATGAGGCCATCAAGGGCAACACTATTGATGTCAAGTTGGAATTTCAAAGCTCTGAAAACTTTTCTGCTGAGTTACGAGTCTTTTGTATTATTCATATGTATCATCTTGAAATTTCACATATAGTCACAGATAACAACCGTAAAATTCTACATTGGTTTAGATACGTTTATGTTTCTTAGACTGTGATGAAACTGGTCCCCAAGGACTTCTAGATAAGATCAATAATATCCATCCAAAAATAACTTTCACATTAGGAACCGAAATCGACAATAAATTAAATTTTCTAGACATTACAATAACTAAGACCACCAATAATATATCCTTCTCTATATACAGAAAACCAACTACAACTGACCATACTATTTCAGAACTTTCTCACCACCCTGTACAACACAAAATTGCAGCCTTCCACTGCTACGTCATCCGTTTAATCAATATCCCCATGTCACAAACCGACCATAATAATGAAATAAATATTCTAAAACAAATAGCTTATAACAACAACTATGACCGCAATATTATCCCTAAACTCATCCAAAAAACAAAACTCAAAAAAAATTAAAAAAGAATTATTTCCTTCACAAATCACCACATGTAAATTTATTGCCATTCCATACATCAATGACACTGTCTGCAAAGAGGTCACCAAATGTTTTAGAGAACACTGCAAAGACATCAAACTTTCTTATAAAATAAAAAATCAAATAGGCTCTCAACTAGTTAATTCTAAGGACAAAATAGAGAAACTTTCAAAAAGCAGTATTTATAAAATAGAATGCGTCTCCTGCGATAGTTCCTACAAAGGTAGGATATGCAGACCTTTAAAAACACGCATTTATGAACATCTTAATAGATCATCTTCTGCTTTTGGCACTCACCTAAAAGATTTTAAACACAACTTTAGTCGTCAGAACAATTCAAAAATAATACACAATATTTCTTCAAAGAACTTTAATAGATTGGATTTTCTTGAGGACATCCATAGACAACTCAAAAATAATAACTTGTGCCTCAATACACAGGTAAATCTCAACAGACAATTCACACCACTTCATAGACGTCTCCTAGAATAAGTCACTTTCTAACAGGAATTACTATTCTCCCCTCCTCTACAGATCCATTTTGTTTCAGTAGCCCGGCGCAAATTTCGAAAACTTTCCAAATAGAGTGGATTATTTGGTCTTTTAAACTGTTTCCAATTTTTATATTTTAACTTTATGTTCTTTATTATTTCACCAGTAAACCATGGTGGGTAAGTTCGATTTCTTTTTTGCGTTTTTGGAACATGTGTGTCCAAAGTATTATAAATAATCTCATAAAATTTTTGACATGCACTGTTAACATCAGTATAGGGGGTTAAAACATCCCAATTTATATATGAAAAATTTTGATAAAGATTCACTAGATTCGCTCTTTTAAAATTATAAAAACTGTTGTAATTTTTTTGTTTGTTATTTTTTGACTCCAAACGAACATCTAATGAAAGCACGATAGCAGGGTGGTGGTTATCCTCAACGGTTAATATGTCAACAGCCCTTTCAGTATAACCATTAAGGTTATTAATCAGTGCGAGGTCTAGTAGTCGGCCATGTGTGTTTGTTATCGTATTAATTTGCTTAAGGTTGGCGAAATTTATAAAATTAATTATTAGGTTTGTCTTACCAGTGCCGTATGATGCGTTGGTATAATTGAAAAAGTCGGGTATATTAAAGTCTCCTATTATAAGCACTTTATTATTTAGAAAATAAGGTAATGATGAGAATATCTCAAATAATGTTTCATATGTTTCAACTGTTGCTTTGGCACCGACAACATCAACACTAAGTAGACAATCAAACATTGTTGTGTCCAATCTAATGGCAGAGAAATCACGCTTAAAAGCTATCATTGTACCACCTCCTCTTGTAGCTCCGACCACATCAAACTTTCTGTCACACCTGTATATTAAAAAATTCGCCGGAAAGATTTCAGAATTTAAAACACTGTCATTCAACCACGTTTATTATATTATAATAATAATTGGAAAATAAAACATATACAGAGTGTCCGGTAACTTATGGGCCGTAGAGTAACTGGATATACTAGACATCAAAACGAAAGCCGATTAAGTCATATAAGTTTTTTCGGATTGTTACTCGTTCTACAGATACAGGGTGTTGAAAGTCAAAGTTTATTCTCGAAAATAGGCCATAATTTTAAAACGGCTTTATAAGCAAGAAATAAGAATTTGTGGAAATTTTTAAGTTTGAAACTAGAGGGCGCTAGTTGCATTCACTGTGCTTCATAAATCTATAATTTTTTTCTTACCTGTGATATTAGGTGTTTTTCAATTATAGTTTTTTAAAGAAGGGTATTTTCTGAGTCAAAAAGTGTACTGGATTGATCTTAATATCTTTAACGGTTTTCGAGATATTTCCCTTTAAACATTCCAAAGCATAAAAAAACATAGTACATAATTAAATTAATAATACATAAATTATATACACCCTGTATCTCTAGAACAAGTAACAATCCGAAAAAACTTATATGACTTAATCGACTTAGTTTGATGTCTAGTATCTAGTATAAGTTTTTTTTTGATAATTAAAATAATAATTTAATTATGTACTATGTTTTTTTATGCTTTGGGATGTTTAAAGGGAAATATCTCGAAAACCGTTAAAGATTAAGATCAATCAAGTACACTTTTTGACTTAGAAAATGCCCTTCTTTAAGAAACTATAATTGAAAAACACCCAATATCACAGGTAAGAAAACATTGCCAACTTTCAATTCGATTCATTAAACCGTTTTAAAATTATGGCTTATTTTCGAGAATAAACTTTTACTTTCAACACCCTGTATCTCTAGAGCAAGTAACAATCCGAAAAAACTTATATGACTTAATCGGCTTAGTTTGGTGTCTAGTATCTCCTGTTAATCTACGGCCCATAAGTTACCGGGCACCCTGTATATAATTAAAAGAACGTTTACTAGATTCAACCTACAAATACGAACACAAGTTTGATTGATAAATTGTTTATTATTTAAATACTACTTCGCCATTTAGTTGTCAACATTCAATTTTTCAGAACTTCGATTTGCATACACTGTAGGCAACCAGAATTACCCTACAACTGCTTTAACGTTCGATAATCCTAAACTTCCATTCCCTCTTTTCACATTTACAATGTTACATCACGTTGTGATTTCTTCTACTTTCATTACAATTTTATTTTCGTTCTCTTCTTTATAAATCAGTTTACGCTTTCCACGAAACACAGTTCGAATTCAAAAAATCCCGCCAAAACACGTCAAGATATACATTCGGTTTTCACAATAAACACCTAAAACTCATTATATCCTTCTCTTCATATAAAAATAAAAGGATAGATTTTAATTCTGTAACCTCATCTCGAATTTTCGATTTCTTCGGTTCACTTATTCGTTATTTTTACCACTTATAGCATGTTTTATGTTTTGTAAATCAAGAATGTCGTGTTTTCGTATCGTCTTTTCACAATTTTAATTTTTTAAATATTAAGTGGACGTAGTGCCGTTCGGCCTATATGAAGATGTCATCATGTAATTACTGACGAGTGAGTATTGAAATCAAATTTTAGATCTTTTAATCACAAGAATGTTTTAAATTCTTTGAATTCTTCAAATACATTTTCATTATCTAACCTACTGTTTTATAAAAAAATATTTTCAATTCTCATTTTCAGATAGCACTGAGGATGGCGAAAGCCAAAAGCGCGCTGCTATGATACTAATAAAGAAAATTTTTACATGTAATACAATATCACTTTCCTCTACCTACTAAATGTGTACAAAGCCATTGCTAATTTTCTTTTGTATTAGGGTGAAGTGGGATAAATGTGATAATGCTTCATAAGTTTTATTCAAATTTATGACTTTTTCTGCCATCTACCTAACAACCCTTTAACCTTACGTAAGAATAGGTGCAACACTAGAGCAAAAGTAATTTCCAGCCAATTTAGGTCCTAGCACTGCTAGCGGCGCTTCAATTATTCGTCATAATATAACCCAACATTTAAGTCGACACGTGTTTATCAATTTTCAAGTAAAATTAATATTTGTTAAGAAAAGTCTGCTTTAGTATTTCGAAACTTATTCTTTATAATTATATAGCGTGTGTATAAATCATTATGGCTAAACAATTACGATGTTGTGTTATTTTTGATTATATCACATTTGCCCCTAGAAAAATGTCTTAAGTAGCAAATGTGAAATACACATTTGGGGCAATTGTGAGGTTTGTATTACACCATGATGCGAACATATATCAAAAAAATAAATGCAGCTGATATGAAATATACGAAGGAAAATTTAGCTTTGGCAATAAATTTAGTGAATGCAGGACGAAACACGATATATGGGGCTTCCAAACAATTTAAAAAACTTTATGTCACCCGTCACAGTCGTTAATTTTTTATTTTTAAAAATATATATTCTGAATGTTAGGTCTGATGATGCCCATATTTTAGGGCGAAACATGTCACCAATTTATTAAATTTTAATGCAGGATTGAGACTTTTGACTTTGGGTTCCCCATTTTCAAAAATTTAATAAAGTCTCTTTGAGAAATGGACTACTTCTTTGAAGTTAATTTTTTAGTTTTTGCATGTCAGTACCTACTAAATAAAGTTTATAACTTTTCACTTGATTGAAATAATTTAATTTTGTAAAAAGGAAATTAATAAAGAAACTTCAACTACATTTGCCCCATTTCATTACAAATAACTAATTCATAGGTTGCAAGAGAGTATTATCTCATTTGCCCCAAACTATGGGGTAAATGTGATATATTGACATTGTTTAAAAAAAAATATTCATATATTATATTTTAAAAAGGAGCTGAAAAGATGTCAGTCCTAGAATCAATTAAGAACTATATTCAAAGCAATGAGTATTTTTTTATTATTTTTTTGTTCCATTAGAAGTGTAAGTTTTATAACTTTGTTCGTGAACCATTCAAAAACTATATCACATTTACCCCACTTCACCTTATTGTAAACGATCGTGTTCTCGAGTGTCAGATTTTAACTGGTCAAGTACAGGACCTGTTGTAGTCCGTTGTTCTTTAACCCTAACAAGATGAAGGTGGTTGTAGTGGATATCTAATGAATTTGCATCCCAGACTATTGCGTCAAGGAATTGGCTACTTACGATGGTAAGTAAATGAAGAGTCGTTTTACATGTTCAGAGGATTGCCAAAAACAAGTAATATTTTTATATAGGAACCATCAGTCTCTACTAAAATTATCGAGAAACCGACTACAAGCAACTTTACTCAATTATTATTAATGCGGTTGCACTCGTTCGGGATATTGGATGAGATATCGTTCACAAGAAATTCTAGAGTTTCTATTTGAACTAGGTATAATAAATGCGTAACATATCACGCTTTTCCATATTCGAAAACATGTTTTTACAATGAAATTACGAAAGCCAAACCTTAACAGCTAACAAAGATATGAACACAAATCTGCCATAATGATTTAGCGTATATTTTGTCTCACAGCCACCTTTAATTTATTCTTTAAATTCTGATTCTTCTATACAGAATAATACGAAGGCGGATATAGGTATGTTTGATTATGTAGTTTTTGATAGAAAAGTTAATAAAATAATAAGTGAGATACATATCTGTTTTTATACTGACCTTAGAATTCCGAAGTAAAACATACAGGTCCATATTTTAAAAAATTAAGTTGATAATTGGCCCAAAACATTGAAACATCGGATACAAACATTTACAATGCCATTTTGTAAAGAAGAAAAAGTGGCATTGACAAAGTATCATTTACTTTATAATTTTTCTTTAAATAAAGTCAGGAAAAAATAAAAACAAATATTCATTATATTTGTTTTTTCCACATAATATCCTCTTGAAGTGCGAGAAATGTCGTCAATTTTTAAAGAACATTTGTTTGAGCAGCAAATTGTACAACTTTGCAACAATTTAAACTTGTTTGTATCTCTTATAGTTTCCGAGATCCCAAAGAGCACCCTCGAATTTGGGACACCCTGTATACTTAAACACTAAAAATGTATATAAATCGCATTTCTCTATCTACCCTTCTTAAAAATCGGCTTAAATAGCTATTATAAAGTATTAAAGATTTATGACGAGTCAAGTTGATTACTATAAATGTCAATGTTAAAACATAAAATGTTAGCAGTACTTTTACGTAGTAGAGAAGAAGAAGACTGGATAAATAGATCCAAATTTGCTAATTTTTTAAATTGTTTTTAGGACTTGGAACTAAACACAAATGGGATTGTATAAAATTAAGAAAAGAAATACAAAACTATTACCGTTACAAAAAATGTAACCGTTACATAGGGAAATATCTAAATAAATGGAATGATACAATTTTGATGTATACTCCACAGAGCAAAATCATAAAAAAGAACAGTTCCTTAGATAGCGAACAAGAAAATATTGTACGTAAAAAAAAAAATATTTACAATGTTAAAAAGTCATTAGTAACAATTTTGAGCCAGAGTACTCACAAAAAGCACGAAGAAAATGTATACCAGATAAACAGGAAGAAAATTACTGAAATATTAAATTTAACTTCGGCATCGCAAGACTCTAATTTCAGTAGAGGGTATTTAGTAACTTATTTTGCAATGAAGATCACATTTAAAGTTCTCAGATCGCTTCCAGTTATAATTCAGACACGAATGACTTTATATATTAATTTAATAACAACTATCCAAGTTATTTCCACTACAGGATTTCCTGTTCCGTCAATCTCCGTTAACATATATTTAAGAATAGTTGGTAATGGATGTAGTACGGTTACTACGAAACACGATCATGTTTTTGCTCTATCAGATATTATTAATTTAACCTTAATATTCTCTGATAATATCTCTATAACAGCCCCTCTCAGAGCTCTTTTTACGAAACTATCGACCTTGAATGACACATCGCATTATACTTCTACTCCAACGACAGTTCCGGTTAGTTATTTCACATACACACCGTCGAAAATTGGTATTTTTATGTTATCCCTGATCAACATATCTACAAGTTCCTTAAACTTTTTAATTTCACCAATACCCATAAATCAGACTGTCTTATCCGAAACTAAAATTTCCACAATGTATTTAGTTAAAATATCAATATCTGCATCCAATAATACTTTCCCCCCAACAATTCAATTTAACATTTCTAAAAAGTTTTTTGCCACATATTCAGCTATAAGTGATTTAAATGCTAGCACAGCCGTTAATGTTTATTATACCTCAACAAGCATTATCTCCATGTCATCTTCAATATTCAGTATAACTACAACAATTCTTATAAATGTTTCACGAACACCAGTTAATAAGGCTATATCATTTCTTACTAATATTTTCACATCGTATTTAGGTAATACATTGTCAACTACTTCGAATAATACATCCAATCCATTGATTCAAGTTAAACTTTCTACAACATGTCCGATTAGTTTTCCCACATATACAACTATAAGTATTTTAAATGCAAGCGCAGTCATTGACATTTCAACCTATTCCATGATCGGTATCTCCACATTATCTTCCATTAATAAAACCACCAGTACTGTAAATATTTTAACTTCACAAAAACCGGTTATTAAGACTGTATATTTTCCAACTAATATCTTTACAACGTATCTAGTTAATAAATTGACAACTGCTTTGGGTAATACGTCCACTTCAACGATTCCAGTTACCATTTCTACAAAATCAAAGGTTATCTTTTTCACATATATATACATACGCGTTTCAAATGCAAGTGAGGTCGTTAATATTTATAGCAATTTACCAATTGGTGTTTACATATCATCTCTGATCCATAAATATACAAGTCCTGTAAATATTTCGAATTTACAAATACCAGTTAATATGACTGTATTTTTTCCTAATAACACTTTCTCACCTTTAGCTAATATATCGAAAACTGCTTTGGATAATACTCCTTCTCCAACGACGCAAGTTAGCATTTCTACATCATCCGCGGTTAATTTCTCCACATATAAACTTATAAGAGTTTTAAACGCATTTTCACTGGTCAATATTTTATCTACTATTGGTGTTTCCACATCATCTCCGATAAATATATCTATAACAAGTCCTAAGGACATTTCAAATTTATACGCCCCAGTTAATAAAATTGTATATATTCCGACTAATGTATCAACGTATTTAGTTATTATATCGATAACTGCTTCGGCTAATATTTCAAGTTCAACGACTTATGTTAATATTTCTAAAACATTCCCGGTTAGTTTTTCAACATACGCTCCTATAAGTATTTTAAATGCAAACGCAATTGTTATAATTTCTACCATTTCAAATATTGACATCTTCACATCATCCCCAATCAATATATTATTTAAAATAACTTCTGTAAATATTTTCAGGTTACTGGACGATGGGAGTGTATTTTCTCAAAAAAATATTTCGATAAAGTTTTCAGTTAATAAATCGACAATTGTCTCGGTTAATATTTCCATTCCAACGATTCAAGTTAATATTACTACACCATACCACGCTAATTCTCCCACATATAAACCTATAAGATTTTCAACAATTATTTTTTCTACATCATTCACTATAACTACATTTACAACAAATTCTATAAATACAAAAACTATACGAATTCTGATCAATAGGACTGAATTATTTCCAACTACTTTTTTCACATCGTATTGGGTTATTATTTTGAAAACAGCTTTGGATACAACAACGACCCAAATTAATATTTCTAAGATATATACAGATAAATTTGAAATATATAAACCTTTAAGGACTTCAAATGCAATCGCCGAAATCAATATTTCTACAACTTCAATAATTGGCGACTCCACAGCATATTCGATCAAAGCATCTTCAAGTCTCGAGAAGATTTCAACTTCACGAGAACAAATTAATAAAACTGTATCTTCTCCTGCTAATATTTCCACAATTTATTTAGGTATTATACGTACAACAGCTTCGAATAATACTAACACTCCAATGACAAAAACTAACATTTCTACAATATCCCCCGTTAGTTTTTTTACATATGCATATATAATTGTTTCAAATGTAAGCGCAGTCGTTAATTCTACCACTTCAACAATTGATGTCTCAACATTATCCACAATCAACATATCAACAAGTTCAGAAAACATTTCAACTTCACGAATGCCAGTTAATGAGACTGTATCTTTTCCAACTAATATTTATACATCGCATTTACTTATTATGTCCACGATTGCTTCGGATAACACTTCCAGTTCAATGATCCAAGTGAACATTTCAACAGCATCCCCAGATAGTCTATCTACGTATACCCTTATAAGTGGTTCAAATACTAGTGCAATTGTTAATACTTCTTCCATTTCGACAATTACAAGTCTTGTAAACATTTTAACTTTGCGATCACTAGTTAATGGGACTGACTCATTTCCAACTAATATTTCTACAACATATTTAGTTAACATATCGACAAGTTCTTCGGAAAATCATTACAATCCATCGATTCAAATTAGCATTTATATAACGCCACTTAGTTTTTCTACATACACACCTACAAGTGTTTCAAATGCAAGTAGGGTTGAAAATATTTCTAGCACTTTAAATATTTCAACTTTACGAATATCAGCTAATGAGACGGTATCCTTTCCAACTAATATTGTCTCAACTTATTTGGTTAATTTATCGACAGCTGCTTCGAAAAATATTTCATTCCAAACAAGTCAAATTTTTCCTGCAAATATTCTAACTTCCCGAATACCAGTTAATGAGACTGTATCAATTCTAGCTCATATTTCCTCAACCTATTTAGTTAATATATCGACAACCGTCTTCAAGAATATTTCCTCTCCAAAAACTCAAGTTAGCATTTTTACATCTCAGCACAGTTTTCCTACATATAAACCTAAACATATTTCTTCAAATGCAAGTGCGGTCAATAATGTTTCTATCACATCACCACGGATCCATAAATCTTCAACAAATCCTGCAAACATTTCAACTCCACGAATACCAGTTAATGAAACTTTATCTTTTCCAACTTATATTTTCTCAAATTATTTAGTTAATATATTGACAATTACTTCGGAAAATATTTCTTCTCCAACAGCCCAAGTTAGCATTTCTATTTCTGAAGATAGTTTTTCAAATGCAAGTGCGGTGGATAATATATCTAGTACGTTAACTATTGGTGTCTTCACATCATCACCAATCCATAAATCTATAACAATTCCTGCAAATATTTCAACTTTACGAATACCAGTTAATGAGACTGTATCATTTCCAACTAATATTTCCTCAACTTATTTAATCAACATATACACAGCCGTTTCAGAAAATATTTCCTCTCCAACAACTCAAGTTAGCATTTTTACTTCCCAGGTCAGTTTTTCCACATATACACCTGTACATATCCTAAAAGGAAGGGGGGTCGATACATATGCTAGCACTTTACCAATTATTGTCTCCAAATCATCTGTGATCCTAAAATCTACAATCTTTCCACCAAATATTTCAACATCGCGAACATCATTTACTCAGACTGTATCATTTTTAACTAATATTTCCTCAACGTATTTAGTAAATAAATTAACAGCCGTTCCTGAAAATATTTCCTATCCAACAATCCGATATAGCGCTTCTACATCGCAGGTTAGTTTTTCCACAAATACACCTATGCGCTATTCAAATGCAAGTGCGGTCGATAATATTTCTAGCATTTTAACAATTATTATCTCCACACCTTCTTTGATCCATAAATCTTCAACAATTTCAACTTCACTAATACCAGTTAATGAGACTGTATCATTTTCCACTACTATTTCTTCAACTTATTTAGTTAACATATCGACAGCCGTTTCGGAAAAAATTTCCTCTCCAACAACTCAAGTTAGTATTTCAACATCCCAAGTCAGTTTTTCCACATATACACCTATACATATGTTAAATGCAAGTGCATTTGATAATGTTTCTAGCATTCTAACAATTAGTGCCTCCACATCATTTCCGATCCATAAATCTACAACAATTACAGCAAATATTTTAAGTTCACGAATACCAGTTAATGAGACTGTATCATTTTTAACTAATATTTCCTCAACGTATTTAGTGAATATATTAACAGCCGTTTCTAAAAATATTTCCTATCCAACAACCCGATATAGAGCTTCTACATCGCAGGTTAGTTTTTCCACATATACACCTATGCTTGTTTCAAATGCGAGTGCGGTCGATAATATTTCTAGCATTTTAACAATTATTATCTCCACACCCTCTTTGATCCATAAATATACAACAATTTCAACTTCACGATTACTAGTTAATGAGACTGAATTATTTCTAACAAATATTTCCTCAACTTATTTAGTCAACATATCGACAGCTCTTTTGGAAAATATTTCCTCTCCAACAACTCAAGTTATCATTTCTAAATCCCAGGTCAGTTTTTTCACATATACACCCACATATGTTTCAATTAACATATCGACAGCTTTTTCGGAAAATATTTCCTCTCCAACAACTCAGGTTAGCATATATAAATACCAGGTCAGTTTTTCCACATATACACCCATACATGTTTCAAATGCAAGTGCCGTCGATAATATTTCAAGCACTTCAACAATTGGTGCTTCCACATCATCTCCAATCCATAAATCTACAACAATTCCAGCAAACATTTCAACTTCAGGAATACTAGTTAATGAGACTGTATCATTTCCAACTAATATTCCCTCAACTTATTTAGTTAACATATCGACAGCTGTTTCGGAAAATATTTCCTCTCCAACAACTCAAGTTAGCAATTCTACATCCCAGGTCAGTTTTTCCACTTATACACCCATACATGTTTCAAATGCAAGTGCGGTCTATAATATTTCAAGCACTTCAACAACTGGTGCTTCCACATCATCTTCAATCCATAAATCTACAACAATTCCAGCAAACATTTCAACTTCAGGATTACTAGTTAATGAGACTGTATCATTTCCAACTAATATTTCCTCAACTTATTTAGTTAACATATCGACAGTTGTTTCAGAAAATATTTCCTCACCAACAACTCAAGTTAGCATTTCTACATCCCAGGTCAGTTTTTCCACTAATTCACCCATGCATGCTTCAAATGCAAGTGCGGTCGATAATATTTCTAGCACTTCAACAATTGGTGCCTCTAAATTATCTCCGATCCATAAATCTACAACAATTCCAGCAAACATTTCAACTTCACGAATACTAGCTAATAAGACTGTATCATTTCCAACTAATATCTCCTCAACTTATTTAGTTAACATATCGACAGCTGTTTCGGAAAATATTTTCTCTCCAACAACTCAAGTTAGCATTTCTACATCCCAGGTCAGTTTTTCCACATATACACCCATACATGTTTCAAATGCAAGTGCGGTCGATAATATTTCTAGCATTTTAACAATTATTATCTCCACTCCCTCTTTGATCCATAAATATACAACAATTTCAACTTCACGATTACTAGTTAATGAGACTGAATTATTTCTAACAAATATTTCCTCAACTTATTTAGTCAACATATCGACAGCTCTTTTGGAAAATATTTCCTCTCCAACAACTCAAGTTATCATTTCTAAATCCCAGGTCAGTTTTTTCACATATACACCCACATATGTTTCAATTAACATATCGACAGCTTTTTCGGAAAATATTTCCACTCCAACAACTCAGGTTAGCATATCTAAATCCCAGGTCAGTTTTTTCACATATACACCCATACATGTTTCAAATGCAAGTGCGGTCGATAATATTTCAAGCACTTCAACAATTGGTGCTTCCACATCATCTCCAATCCATAAATCTACAACAATTCCAGCAAACATTTCATTTTCAGGAATACTAGTTAATGAGACTGTATCATTTCCAACTAATATTCCCTCAACTTATTTAGTTAACATATGGACAGCTGTTTCGGAAAATATTTCCTCTCCAACAACTCAAGTTAGCAATTCTACATCCCAGGTCAGTTTTTCCACTTATACACCCATACATGTTTCAAATGCAAGTGCGGTCTATAATATTTCAAGCACTTCAACAATTGGTGCTTCCACATTATCTTCAATCCATAAATCTACAACAATTCCAGCAAATATTTTAACTTCAGGATTACTAGTTAATGAGACTGTATCATTTCCAACTAATATTTCCTCAACTTATTTAATTAACATTTCGACAGCTGTTTCTGAAAATATTTCCTCCACAACAACTCAAGTTAGCATTTCTACCTCCCAGGTCAGTTTTTCCACACATACACCCAAACATGTTTCAAATGCAAGTGCGGTCGATAATATTTCTAGCACTTCAACAATTGGTGCCTCCACATCATCTCCGATCCATAAATCTTCAACAATTCCAGCAAACATTTCAACTTCACGAATACCAGTTAATGAGACTGTATCATTTCCAACTAATATTTCCTCAACTTTTTTAATTAACATTTCGACAGCTGTTTCGGAAAATATTTCCTCTCCAACAACTCAAGTTAGCATTTCTACATCCCAGGTCAGTTTTCTCACATATACACCCATACATGTTTCAAATGCAAGTGCCTTCGATAATATTTCTAGCAGTTCAACAATTGGTGCCTCCACATCATCTCCGATCCATAAATCTACAATAATTCCAGCAAATATTTCAACTTCACAAATACCAGTTAATGAGACCGTATCATTTCCAACTAATATCTCCTCAACTTATTTAGTTAACATATCGACAGCATTTTCGGAAAATATTTCCTCTCCAACAACTCAAGTTGGCATTTCTACATCACAGGTCAGTTTTTTCACATATACGCCCATACATGCTTCAAATGCAAGTGCGGTCGATAATATTTCTAGCACTTTAACAATTGGTGCCTCCAGATCATCTCCGATCCATAAATCTACAACAATTACAGCAAACATTTCAACTTCACGAATACCAGTTAGGAAGACTCTATCATTTCCAACTAATATTTCCTCAACTTATTTAGTTAACATATCGACAGCATTTTCGGAAAATATTTCCTCTCCAACACCTCAACTTAGCATTTCTACATCCCAGATCAGTTTTTCCACATATACCCCCATACATGTTTCAAATGCAAGTGCGGTCGATAATATTTCTAGCACTTCAATAATAGGCGCCTCCACATCATCTCCGATCCATAAATCTACAACAATTCCAGCAAACATTTCAACTTCACGAATACTAGATAATGAGACTGTATCATTTCCAACTAATATTTCCTCAACTTATTTAATTAACATTTCGACAGCTGTTTCTGAAAATATTTCCTCCACAACAACTCAAGTTAGCATTTCTACCTCCCAGGTCAGTTTTTCCACATATACATCTATTCATGTTTTAAATGCAAGTGCGGTCGATAATATTTCTAGCACTTCAACAATTGGTGCCTCCACATTATCTCCGATCCATAAATCTGCAATAATTCGAGCAAATATTTCAACTTCACGAATACCAGTTAATGAGACTGTATCATTTCCAACTAATATCTCCTCAACTTATTTAGTTAACATATCGACAGCTCTTTCGAAAAACATTTCCTCTCCAACAACTCAAGTTAGCATTTCTACATCCCAGGTCAGTTTTTTCACATATACACCCATACATGTTTCAAATGCAAGTGCCGTCGATAATATTTCTAGCAGTTCAACAATTGGTGCCTCCACATCGTCTCCGATCTATAAATCTACAATAATTCCAGCAAATATTACAACTTCACAAATACCAGTCAATGAGACTGTATCATTTCCAACTAATATCTCCTCAACTTATTTAGTTAACATATCGACAGCTTTTTCGGAAAATATTTCCTCTCCTACAACTCAAGTTAGCATTTCTACATCCCAGGTCAGTTTTTTCACATATACACCCATACATGTTTCAAATGCAAGTGCGAGCGATAATATTTCTAGCACTTCGACAATTGGTGCCTCCACATCATCTCTGATCCATAAATCTACAACAATTATAGCAAACATTTCAACTTCACGAATACCAGTTAATGAGACTCTATCATTTCCAACTAATATTTCCTCAACTTATTTAGTTAACATATCGACAGCATTTTCGGAAAATATTTCCTCTCCAACACCTCAACTTAGCATTTCTACATCCCAGATCAGTTTTTCCACATATACCCCCATACATGTTTCAAATTCAAGTGCGGTCGATAATATTTCCAACACTTTAACAATTGGTGCCTCCACATCATCTCCGATCCATAAATCTACAACAATTCCAGCAAACATTTCAACTTCACGAATACTAGATAATGAGACTGTATCATTTCCAACTAATATTTCCTCAACTTATTTAATTAACATTTCGACAGCTGTTTCTGAAAATATTTCCTCCACAACAACTCAAGTTAGCATTTCTACCTCCCAGGTCAGTTTTTCTACATATACATCTATTCATGTTTCAAATGCAAGCGCGGTCGATAATATTTCTAGCACTTCAACAATTGGTGCCTCTACATCATCTCCGATCCATAAATCTACAACAATTCCAGCAAACATTTTAACTTTACGAATACCAGTTAATGAGACTGTATCATTTCCAACTAATATTTCCTCAACTTATTTAGTTAACATATCGACAGCTTTTTCGGAAACTATTTCCTCTCCAACAACTCAAGTTAGTATTTCTACCTCACAGGTTAGTTTTTCCACATATACACCCATACATGTTTCAAATGCAAGTGCGGTCGATAATATTTCTAGCACTTCAACAATTGGTGCCTCCACATTATCTCCGATCCATAAATCTGCAATAATTCGAGCAAATATTTCAACTTCACGAATACCAGTTAATGAGACTGTATCATTTCCAACTAATATCTCCTCAACTTATTTAGTTAACATATCCACAGCTGTTTCGGAAAATATTTCCACTCCAACAACTCAAGTTAGCATTTCTACATCCCAGGTCAGTTTTTCCACATATATACCCATACATGTTTTAAATGCAAGTGCGGTCGATAATATTTCTAGCACTTCAAGAATTGGTGCCTCCACATCATTTCCGATCCATAAATCTACAACAATTCCAGCAAACATTTCAACTTCAGGAATACTAGTTAATGAGACTGTATCATTTCCAACTAATACCTCCTCAACTTATTTAGTTAACATATCGACAGCTGTTTCGGAAAATATTTCCACTCCAACAACTCAAGTTAGCATTTTTACATCCCAGGTCAGTTTTTCCACATATACACTCATACATGTTTCAAATGCAAGTGCAGTCGATAATATTTCTAGCACTTCAACAATTGGCGCATCCGCATCATCTCCGATCCATAAATCTACAACAATTCCAGCAAACATTTCAACTTCAGGAATACTAGTTAATGAGACTGTATCATTTCCAACTAATACCTCCTCAACTTATTTAGTTAACATATCGACAGCTGTTTCGGAAAATATTTCCACTCCAACAACTCAAGTTAGCATTTTTACATCCCAGGTCAGTTTTTCCACATATACCCCCATACATGTTTCAAATGCAAGTGCGGTCGATAATATTTCTAGCACTTCAACAATTGGTGAATCCACATTATCTCCGATCCATAAATCTACAACAATTCCAACAAACATTTCAACTTCACGAATACCAGTTAATGAGACTGTATCATTTCCAACTAATATTTCCTCAACTTATTTAATTAACATTTCGACAGCTGTTTCTGCAAATATTTTCTCCACAACAACTCAAGTTAGCATTTCTACCTCCCAGGTCAGTTTTTCCACATATACATCTATTCATGTTTCAAATGCAAGTGCGGTCGATAATGTTTCCAGCACTTCAACAATTGGTGCCTCCACATCATCTCCGATCCATAAATCTACAACAATTCCAGCAAACATTTCAACTTCACAAATATACGTTAATGAGACTGTATCATTTCCAACTAATATTTCCTTAACTTATATAATTAACATTTCGACAGCTGTTTCTGAAAATATTTCCTCCACAACAACTCCAGTTAGCATTTCTACCTCCCAGGTCAGTTTTTCCACATATACACCCATACATGTTTCAAATGCAAGTGCTGTCGATAATATTTCTAGCACTTCAACAATTGGTGCCTCCACATCATCTCCGATCCATAAATCTACAACAATTCCAGCAAACATTTCAACTTCAGGAATACTAGTTAATGAGACTGTATCATTTCCAACTAATATCTCCTCAACTTATTTAGTTAACATATCGACAGCTGTTTCGGAAAATATTTCCTCTCCAACAACTCAAGTAAGCATTTCTACATCCCAGGTCAGTTTTTCCACATATACACCCATACATGTTTCAAATGCAAGTGCGGTCGATAATATTTCTAACACTTCAACAATTGGTGCCTCCACATCATCTCCGATCCATAAATCTACAACAATTCCATCAAAGGTTTCAACTTTACGAATACCAGTTAATGAGACTGTATCATTTCCAACTAATATCTCCTCAACTTATTTAGTTAACATATCGACAGCTGTTTCGGAAAATATTTCCTCTCCAACAACTGAAGTAAGCATTTCTACATCCCGAGTCAGTTTTTCCACATATACACCCATACATGTTTCAAATGCAAGTGCAGTCGATAATATTTCTAGCACTTTAACAATTGGTGCCTCCACACCTTCTCCGATCCATAAATCTACAACAATTCCAGCAAACATTTCAACTTCACGAATACCAGTTAATGAGACTGTATCATTTCCAACTAATATTTCCTCAACTTATTTAATTAACATTTCGACAGCTGTTTCTGAAAATATTTCCTCCACAACAACTCAAGTTAGCATTTCTACCTCCCAGGTCAGTTTTTCCACATATACATCTATTCATGTTTCAAATGCAAGTGCGGTCGATAATGTTTCCAGCACTTCAACAATTGGTGCCTCCACATCATCTCCGATCCATAAATCTACAACAATTCCAGCAAACATTTCAACTTCACAAATATACGTTAATGAGACTGTATCATTTCCAACTAATATTTCCTTAACTTATATAATTAACATTTCGACAGCTGTTTCTGAAAATATTTCCTCTCCAACAACTCAAGTTAGCATTTCTACATCCCAGGTCAGTTTTTTCACATATACACCCATACATGTTTCAAATGCAAGTGCTGTCGATAATATTTCTAGCACTTCAACAATTTGTGCCTCCACATCATCTCCGATCCATAAATCTACAACAATTCCAGCAAACATTTCAACTTCAGGAATACTAGTTAATGAGACTGTATCATTTCCAACTAATATCTCCTCAACTTATTTAGTTAACATATCGACAGCTGTTTCGGAAAATATTTCCTCTCCAACAACTCAAGTAAGCATTTCTACATCCAAGGTCAGTTTTTCCACATATACACCCATACATGTTTCAAATGCAAGTGCGGTCGATAATATTTCTAACACTTCAACAATTGGTGCCTCTACATCATCTCCGATCCATAAATCTACAACAATTCCAGCAAACATTTTAACTTTACGAATACCAGTTAATGAGACTGTATCATTTCCAACTAATATTTCCTCAACTTATTTAGTTAACATATCGACAGCTTTTTCGGAAACTATTTCCTCTCCAACAACTCAAGTTAGTATTTCTACCTCACAGGTTAGTTTTTCCACATATACACCCATACATGTTTCAAATGCAAGTGCGGTCGATAATATTTCTAGCACTTCAACAATTGGTGCCTCCACATTATCTCCGATCCATAAATCTGCAATAATTCGAGCAAATATTTCAACTTCACGAATACCAGTTAATGAGACTGTATCATTTCCAACTAATATCTCCTCAACTTATTTAGTTAACATATCCACAGCTGTTTCGGAAAATATTTCCACTCCAACAACCCGATATAGAGCTTCTACATCGCAGGTTAGTTTTTCCACATATACACCTATGCTTGTTTCAAATGCGAGTGCGGTCGATAATATTTCTAGCATTTTAACAATTATTATCTCCACACCCTCTTTGATCCATAAATATACAACAATTTCAACTTCACGATTACTAGTTAATGAGACTGAATTATTTCTAACAAATATTTCCTCAACTTATTTAGTCAACATATCGACAGCTCTTTTGGAAAATATTTCCTCTCCAACAACTCAAGTTATCATTTCTAAATCCCAGGTCAGTTTTTTCACATATACACCCACATATGTTTCAATTAACATATCGACAGCTTTTTCGGAAAATATTTCCTCTCCAACAACTCAGGTTAGCATATCTAAATCCCAGGTCAGTTTTTCCACATATACACCCATACATGTTTCAAATGCAAGTGCGGTCGATATTATTTCAAGCACTTCAACAATTGGTGCTTCCACATCATCTCCAATTCATAAATCTACAACAATTCCAGCAAACATTTCAACTTCAGGAATACTAGTTAATGAGACTGTATCATTTCCAACTAATATTCCCTCAACTTATTTAGTTAACATATCGACAGCTGTTTCGGAAAATATTTCCTCTCCAACAACTCAAGTTAGCATTTCTACATCCCAGGTCAGTTTTTTCACATATACACCCATAGATGTTTCAAATGCAAGTGCGATCGATAATATTTCTAGCACTTCAACAATTGGTGCCTCCACATCATCTCTGATCCATAAATCTACAACAATTATAGCAAACATTTCAACTTCACGAATACCAGTTAATGAGACTCTATCATTTCCAACTAATATTTCCTCAACTTATTTAGTTAACATATCGACAGCATTTTCGGAAAATATTTCCTCTCCAACACCTCAACTTAGCATTTCTACATCCCAGATCAGTTTTTCCACATATACCCCCATACATGTTTCAAATGCAAGTGCGGTCGATAATATTTCCAGCACTTTAACAATTGGTGCCTCCACATCATCTCCGATCCATAAATCTACAACAATTCCAGCAAACATTTCAACTTCACGAATACTAGATAATGAGACTGTATCATTTCCAACTAATATTTCCTCAACTTATTTAATTAACATTTCGACAGCTGTTTCTGAAAATATTTCCTCCACAACAACTCAAGTTAGCATTTCTACCTCCCAGGTCAGTTTTTCTACATATACATCTATTCATGTTTCAAATGCAAGCGCGGTCGATAATATTTCTAGCACTTCAACAATTGGTGCCTCTACATCATCTCCGATCCATAAATCTACAACAATTCCAGCAAACATTTTAACTTTACGAATACCAGTTAATGAGACTGTATCATTTCCAACTAATATTTCCTCAACTTATTTAGTTAACATATCGACAGCTTTTTCGGAAAATATTTCCACTCCAACAACACAAGTTAGCATTTCTACATCCCAGGTCAGTTTTTCCACATATATACCCATACATGTTTTAAATGCAAGTGCTGTCGATAATATTTCTAGCACTTCAACAATTGGTGCCTCCACATCATCTCCGATCCATAAATCTACAACAATTCCAGCAAACATTTCAACTTCAGGAATACTAGTTAATGAGACTGTATCATTTCCAACTAATATCTCCTCAACTTATTTAGTTAACATATCGACAGCTGTTTCGGAAAATATTTCCTCTCCAACAACTCAAGTAAGCATTTCTACATCCAAGGTCAGTTTTTCCACATATACACCCATACATGTTTCAAATGCAAGTGCGGTCGATAATATTTCTAACACTTCAACAATTGGTGCCTTCACATCATTTCCGATCCATAAATCTACAACAATTCCAGCAAAGGTTTCAACTTTACGAATACCAGTTAATAAGACTGTATCATTTCCAACTAATATCTCCTCAACTTATTTAGTTAACATATCGACAGCTGTTTCGGAAAATATTTCCACTCCAACAACTCAAGTTAGCATTTCTACATCCCAGGTCAGTTTTTCCACATATATACCCATACATGTTTTAAATGCAAGTGCGGTCGATAATATTTCTAGCACTTCAAGAATTGGTGCCTCCACATCATTTCCGATCCATAAATCTACAACAATTACAGCAAATATTTTAAGTTCACGAATACCAGTTAATGAGACTGTATCATTTTTAACTAATATTTCCTCAACATATTTAGTGAATATATTAACAGCCGTTTCTAGAAATATTTCCTATCCAACAACCCGATATAGAGCTTCTACATCGCAGGTTAGTTTTTCCACATATACACCTATGCTTGTTTCAAATGCGAGTGCGGTCGATAATACTTCTAGCATTTTAACAATTATTATCTCCACACCCTCTTTGATCCATAAATATACAACAATTTCAACTTCACGATTACTAGTTAATGAGACTGAATTATTTCTAACAAATATTTCCTCAACTTATTTAGTCAACATATCGACAGCTCTTTTGGAAAATATTTCCTCTCCAACAACTCAAGTTATCATTTCTAAATCCCAGGTCAGTTTTTTCACATATACACCCACATATGTTTCAATTAACATATCGACAGCTTTTTCGGAAAATATTTCCTCTCCAACAACTCAGGTTAGCATATCTAAATCCCAGGTCAGTTTTTCCACATATACACCCATACATGTTTCAAATGCAAGTGCGGTCGATATTATTTCAAGCACTTCAACAATTGGTGCTTCCACATCATCTCCAATTCATAAATCTACAACAATTCCAGCAAACATTTCAACTTCAGGAATACTAGTTAATGAGACTGTATCATTTCCAACTAATATTCCCTCAACTTATTTAGTTAACATATCGACAGCTGTTTCGGAAAATATTTCCTCTCCAACAACTCAAGTTAGCATTTCTACATCCCAGGTCAGTTTTTTCACATATACACCCATAGATGTTTCAAATGCAAGTGCGATCGATAATATTTCTAGCACTTCAACAATTGGTGCCTCCACATCATCTCTGATCCATAAATCTACAACAATTATAGCAAACATTTCAACTTCACGAATACCAGTTAATGAGACTCTATCATTTCCAACTAATATTTCCTCAACTTATTTAGTTAACATATCGACAGCATTTTCGGAAAATATTTCCTCTCCAACACCTCAACTTAGCATTTCTACATCCCAGATCAGTTTTTCCACATATACCCCCATACATGTTTCAAATGCAAGTGCGGTCGATAATATTTCCAGCACTTTAACAATTGGTGCCTCCACATCATCTCCGATCCATAAATCTACAACAATTCCAGCAAACATTTCAACTTCACGAATACTAGATAATGAGACTGTATCATTTCCAACTAATATTTCCTCAACTTATTTAATTAACATTTCGACAGCTGTTTCTGAAAATATTTCCTCCACAACAACTCAAGTTAGCATTTCTACCTCCCAGGTCAGTTTTTCTACATATACATCTATTCATGTTTCAAATGCAAGCGCGGTCGATAATATTTCTAGCACTTCAACAATTGGTGCCTCTACATCATCTCCGATCCATAAATCTACAACAATTCCAGCAAACATTTTAACTTTACGAATACCAGTTAATGAGACTGTATCATTTCCAACTAATATTTCCTCAACTTATTTAGTTAACATATCGACAGCTTTTTCGGAAAATATTTCCACTCCAACAACACAAGTTAGCATTTCTACATCCCAGGTCAGTTTTTCCACATATACACTCATACATGTTTCAAATGCAAGTGCAGTCGATAATATTTCTAGCACTTCAACAATTGGCGCCTCCGCATCATCTCCGATCCATAAATCTACAACAATTCCAGCAACTTATTTAGTTAACATATCGACAGCTGTTTCGGAAAATATTTCCTCTCCAACAACTCAAGTAAGCATTTCTACATCCCGAGTCAGTTTTTCCACATATACACCCATACATGTTTCAAATGCAAGTGCGGTCGATAATATTTCTAGCACTTTAACAATTGGTGCCTCCACATCATCTTTGATCCATAAATCTACAACAATTATAGCAAACATTTCAACTTCACGAATACCAGTTAATGAGACTCTATCATTTCCAACTAATATTTCCTCAACTTATTTAGTTAACATATCGACAGCATTTTCGGAAAATATTTCCTCTCCAACACCTCAACTTAGCATTTCTACATCCCAGATCAATTTTTCCACATATACATCTATTCATGTTTCAAATGCAAGTGCGGTCGATAATATTTCCAGCACTTCAACAATTGGTGCCTCCACATCATCTCCGATCCATAAATCTACAACAATTCCAGCAAACATTTCAACTTCACAAATACCAGTTAATGAGACTGTATTATTTCCAACTAATATTTCCTCAACTTATTTAATTAACATTTTGACAGCTGTTTCTGAAAATATTTCCTCCACAACAACTCAAGTTAGCATTTCTGCCTCCCAGGTCAGTTTTTCCACATATACATCTATTCATGTTTCAAATGCAAGTGCGGTCGATTATATTTCCAGCACTTCAACAATTGGTGCCTCCACATCATCTCCGATCCATAAATCTACAATAATTCCAGAAAATATTTCAACTTCACAAATACCAGTTAATGAGACTGTATCATTTCCAACCAATATTTCCTCAACTTATTTAGTTAACATATCGACAGCTGTTTCGGAAAATATTTCCTCTCCAACAACTCAAGTTAACATTTCTACATCCCAGGTCAGTTTTTCCACATATACACCCATACATTTTTCAATTGCAAGTGCGGTCGATAATATTTCTAACACTTCAACAATTGGTGCATCCACATCATCTCCGATCCATAAATCTACAACAATTCCAGCAAACATTTCAACTTCACGAATACCAGTTAATGAGACTGTATCATTTCCAACTAATATTTCCTCAACTTATTTAATTAACATTTCGACAGCTGTTTCTGAAAATATTTCCTCCACAACAACTCAAGTTAGCATTTCTACCTCCCAGGTCAGTTTTTCCACATATACATCTATTCATGTTTCAAATGTAAGTGCGGTCGCTAATATTTCTAACACTTCAACAATTGGTGCCTCCACATCATCTCCGATCCATAAATCTACAACAATTCCAGCAAACATTTCAACTTTACGAATACCAGTTAATGAGACTGTATCATTTCCAACTAATATTTCCTTAACTTATTTAATTAACATTTCGACAGCTGTTTCTGAAAATATTTCCTCCACAACAACTCAAGTTAGCATTTCTACCTCCCAGGTCAGTTTTTCCACATATACATCTATTCATGTTTCAAATGCAAGTGCGGTCGATAATATGTGCAGCACTTCAACAATTGGTGCCTCCACATCATCTCCGATCCATAAATCTACAATAATTCCAGAAAATATTTCAACTTCACAAATACCAGTTAATGAGACTGTATCATTTACAACCAATATTTCCTCAACATATTTAGTTAACATATCGACAGCTGTTTCAGAAAATATTTCCTCTCCAACAACTCAAGTTAGCATTTCTACATCCCAGGTCAGTTTTTCCACATATACCCCTATACATGTTTCAAATGCACGTGCGGTTGATAATATTTCTAGCACTTCAACAATTGGCGCCTCCACATCATTTCCGATCCATAAATCTACAACAATTCCAGCAAACATTTCAACTTCACAAATACCAGTTAATGAGACTGTATCATTTCCAACTAATATCTCCTCAACTTATTTAGTTAACATATCGACAGCTGTTTCAGAAAATATTTCCTCTCCAACAACTCAAGTTAGCATTTCTACATATCAAGTCAGTTTTTCCACATATATACCCATACATGTTTCAAATGCAAGTGCCGTCGATAATATTTCTAGCACTTCAAGATTTGGTGCCTCCACATCATCTCCGATCCATAAATCTACAACAATTCCAGCAAACATTTCAACTTCAGGAATACTAATTAATGAGACTGTATCATTTCCAACTAATATCTCCTCAACTTATTTAGTTAACATATCGACAGCTGTTTCGGAAAATATTTCCTCTCCAACAACTCAAGTTAGCATTTCTACCTCCCATGTCAGTTTTTCCACATATACAACTATTCATGTTTCAAATGCAAGTGCGGTGGATAATATTTCTAGCACTTCAACAATTGGTGCCTCCACATCATCTCCGATCCATAAATCTACAACAATTCCAGCAAACATTTCAACTTCACGAATACCAGTTAATGAGACTGTATCGTTTCCAGCTAATATCTTCTCAACTTATTTAGTTAACATATCGACAGCTGTTTCTGAAAATATTTCCTCCACAACAACTCAAGTTAGCATTTCTACCTCCCAGGTCAGTTTTTCCACATATACACCCATACATGTTTCAAATGCAAGTGCGGTCGATAATATTTCTAGCCCTTCAACAATTGGTGCCTCCACATTATCTCCGATCCATAAATCTACAATAATTCAAGCAAATATTTCAACTTTACGAATACTAGTTAATGAGACTGTATCATTTCCAACTAATATTTCCTCTACTTATTTAATTAACATTTCGACAGCTGTTTCGGAAAATATTTCCTCTCCAACAAATCAAGTTAGCATTACTACTTCCCAGGTCAGTTTTTCCACATATACACCTATTCATGTTTCAAATGCAAGTGCGGTCGATAATATTTCTAGCACTTCAACAATTGGTGCCTCCACATCATCTCCTATCCATAAATCTACAATAATTCCAGCAAACATTTCAATTTCACAAATACCAGTTAATGAGACTGTATCATTTCCAACTAATATTTCCTCAACTTATTTAATTAACATTTCGACAGCTGTTTCTGAAAATATTTCCTCTACAACAACACAAGTTAGCATTTCTACCTCCCAGGTCAGTTTTTCTACATATACACCCATACATATTTCAAATGCAAGTGCGGTCGATAATATTTCTAGCACTTCAACAATTGGTGCCTCCACATCATCTCCTATCCATAAATCTACAACAATTCCAGCAAACATTTCAACTTCACGAATACTAGTTAATGAGACTGTATCATTTCCAACTAATATCTCCTTAACTTATTTATTTAACATATCAACAGCTGTTTCGGAAAATATTTCCTCTCCAACAACTCAAGTTAGCATTTCTACCTCCCATGTCAGTTTTTCCACATATATATCCATACATGTTTCAAATGCAAGTGCGGTCGATAATATTTCTAGCACTTTAACAATTGGTGCCTCCACATCATCTCCGATCCATAAATCTACAACAATTCCAGCAAACATTTCAACTTCACGAATACCAGTTAATGAGACTGTATCATTTCCAGCTAATATTTCCTCAACTTATTTAATTAACATTTCGACAGCTGTTTCTGAAAATATGTCCTCCACAACAACTCAAGTTAGCATTTCTGCCTCCCAGGTCAGTTTTTCCACATATACATCTATTCATGTTTCAAATGCAAGTGCGGTGGATAATATTTCCAGCACTTCAACAATTGGTGCCTCCACATCATCTCCGATCCATAAATCTACAATAATTCCAGAAAATATTTCAACTTCACAAATACCAGTTAATGAGACTGTATCATTTCCAACTAATATCTCCTCAACTTATTTAGTTAACATATCGACAGCTGTTTCAGAAGATATTTCCTCTCCAACAACTCAAGTTAGCATTTCTACCTCCCATGTCAGTTTTTCCACATATACACCCATACATGTTTCAAATGCAAGTGCGGTCGATAATATTTCTAGCCCTTCAACAATTGGTGCCTCCACATTATCTCCGATCCATAAATCTACAATAATTCAAGCAAATATTTCAACTTTACGAATACTAGTTAATGAGACTGTATCATTTCCAACTAATATTTCCTCAACTTATTTAATTAACATTTCGACAGCTGTTTCGGAAAATATTTCCTCTCCAACAAATCAAGTTAGCATTACTACTTCCCAGGTCAGTTTTTCCACATATACACCTATTCATGTTTCAAATGCAAGTGCGGTCGATAATATTTCTAGCACTTCAACAATTGGTGCCTCCACATCATCTCCTATCCATAAATCTACAATAATTCCAGCAAACATTTCAATTTCACAAATACCAGTTAATGAGACTGTATCATTTCCAACTAATATTTCCTCAACTTATTTAATTAACATTTCGACAGCTGTTTCTGAAAATATTTCCTCTACAACAACTCAAGTTAGCATTTCTGCCTCCCAGGTCAGTTTTTCCACATATACATCTATTCATGTTTCAAATGTAAGTGCGGTCGATAATATTTCTAACACTTCAACAATTGGTGCCTCCACATCATCTCCGATCCATAAATCTACAACAATTCCAGCAAACATTTCAACTTTACGAATACCAGTTAATAAGACTGTATCATTTCCAACTAATATTTCCTCAACTTATTTAATTAACATTTCGACAGCTGTTTCTGAAAATATTTCCTCCACAACAACTCAAGTTAGCATTTCTACCTCCCAGGTCAGTTTTTCCACATATACATCTATTCATGTTTCAAATGCAAGTGCGGTCGATAATATTTCCAGCACTTCAACAATTGGTGCCTCCACATCATCTCCGATCCATAAATCTACAATAATTCCAGAAAATATATCAACTTCACAAATACCAGTTAATGAGACTGTATCATTTCCAACCAATATTTCCTCAACATATTTAGTTAACATATCGACAGCTGTTTCAGAAAATATTTCCTCTCCAACAACTCAAGTTAGCATTTCTACATCCCAGGTCAGTTTTTCCACATATACCCCTATACATGTTTCAAATGCACGTGCGGTTGATAATATTTCTAGCACTTCAACAATTGGCGCCTCCACATCATCTCCGATCCATAAATCTACAACAATTCCAGCAAACATTTCAACTTCACAAATACCAGTTAATGAGACTGTATCATTTCCAACTAATATCTCCTCAACTTATTTAGTTAACATATCGACAGCTGTTTCAGAAAATATTTCCTCTCCAACAACTCAAGTTAGCATTTCTACATCCCAGGTCAGTTTTTCCACATATACACCCATACATGTTTCAAATGCAAGTGCAGTCGATAATATTTCTAGCACTTCAACAATTGGTGCCTACACATCATCTCCGATCCATAAATCTACAACAATTCCAGCAAACATTTCAACTTCACGAATACCAGTTAATGAGACTGTATCATTTAAAACTAATATTTCTTTAACTTATTTAATTAACATTTCGACATCTGTTTCTGAAAATATTTCCTCCACAACAACTCAAGTTAGCATTTCTACAACCCAGGTCAGTTTTTCCACATATACACACATACATGTTTCAAATGCAAGTGCAGTCGATAATATTTCTAGCACTTCAACAATTGGTGCCTCCACATCATCTTCGATCCATAAATCTACAACAATTCCAGCAAACATTTCAACTTCACGAATACCAGTTAATGAGACTGTATCATTTCCAACTAATATCTCCTCAACTTATTTAGTTAACATATCGACAGCTGTTTCAGAAAATATTTCCTCTACAACAACTCAAGTTAGCATTTCTACATCCCAGGTCAGTTTTTCCACATATACACCCATACATGTTTCAAATGCAAGTGCAGTCGATAATATTTCTAGCACTTCAACAATTGGTGCCTCCACATCATCTTCGATCCATAAATCTACAACAATTCCAGCAAACATTTCAACTTCACGAATACCAGTTAATGAGACTGTATCATTTCCAACTAATATTTCCTCAATTTATTTATTTAACATTTCGACAGCTGTTTCTGAAAATATTTCCTCCACAACAACTCAAGTTAGCCTTTCTACCTCCCAGGTCAGTTTTTCCACATATACACCCAAACATGTTTCAAATGCAAGTGCGGTCGATAATATTTCTAGCACTTCAACAATTGGTGCCTCCACATCATCTCCGATCCATAAATCTACAACAATTCCAGCAAACATTTCAACTTCACAAATACCAGTTAATGAAACTGTATCATTTCCAACTAATATTTCCTCAACTTATTTGGTTAACATATCGACAGCTGTTTCAGAAAATATTTCCTCTCCAACAACTCAAGTTAGCATTTCTACATCCCAGGTCAGTGTTTCCACATATACATCTATTCATGTTTCAAATGCAAGTGCGGTCGATAATATTTCTAGTACTTCAACAATTGGTGCCTCCACATCATCTCCGATCCATAAATCTACAACAATTCCAGCAAACATTTCAACTTTACGAATACCAGTTAATGAGACTGTATCATTTAAAACTAATATTTCCTCAACTTATTTAATTAACATTTCGACATCTGTTTCTGAAAATATTTCCTCCACAACAACTCAAGTTTGCATTTCTACCTCCCAGGTCAGTGTTTCCACATATACATCTATTCATGTTTCAAATGCAAGTGCGGTCGATAATATTTCTAGTACTTCAACAATTGGTGCCTCCACATCATCTCCGATCCATAAATCTACAACAATTCCAGCAAACATTTCAACTTCAGGAATACTAGTTAATGAGACTGTATCATTTCCAACTAATATCTCCTCAACTTATTTAGTTAACATATCGACAGCTGTTTCGGAAAATATTTCCTCTCCAACAACTCAAGTTAGCATTTCTACAACCCAGGTCAGTTTTTCCACATATACACACATACATGTTTCAAATGCAAGTGCAGTCGATAATATTTCTAGCACTTCAACAATTGGTGCCTCCACATCATCTTCGATCCATAAATCTACAACAATTCCAGCAAACATTTCAACTTCACGAATACCAGTTAATGAGACTGTATCATTTCCAACTAATATCTCCTCAACTTATTTAGTTAACATATCGACAGCTGTTTCAGAAAATATTTCCTCTCCAACAACTCAAGTTAGCATTTCTACATCCCAGGTCAGTTTTTCCACATATACACCCATACATGTTTCAAATGCAAGTGCAGTCGATAATATTTCTAGCACTTCAACAATTGGTGCCTCCACATCATCTTCGATCCATAAATCTACAACAATTCCAGCAAACATTTCAACTTCACGAATACCAGTTAATGAGACTGTATCATTTCCAACTAATATTTCCTCAATTTATTTATTTAACATTTCGACAGCTGTTTCTGAAAATATTTCCTCCACAACAACTCAAGTTAGCCTTTCTACCTCCCAGGTCAGTTTTTCCACATATACACCCAAACATGTTTCAAATGCAAGTGCGGTCGATAATATTTCCAGCACTTCAACAATTGGTGCCTCCACATCATCTCCGTTCCATAAATCTACAACAATTCCAGCAAACATTTCAACTTCACGAATACCAGTTAATGAGACTGTATCATTTAAAACTAATATCTCCTCAACTTATTTA
This sequence comes from Polydrusus cervinus, assembly GCA_935413205.1. Taxonomy (NCBI): domain Eukaryota; kingdom Metazoa; phylum Arthropoda; class Insecta; order Coleoptera; family Curculionidae; genus Polydrusus; species Polydrusus cervinus. Next base: position 64,669,827 of record OW284510.1, on the reverse strand, counting down.
GTTAACATATCGACATCTGTTTCGGAAAATATTTCCTCTCCAGCAACTCAAGTTAGCATTTCTACATCCCAGGTCAGTTTTTCCACATATACACCCATACATGTTTCAAATGCAAGTGCGGTCGATAATATTTCCAGCACTTCAACAATTGGTGCCTCCACATCATCTCCGTTCCATAAATCTACAACAATTCCAGCAAACCTTTCAACTTCAGGAATACTAGTTAATGAGACTGTATCATTTCCAACTAATATCTCCTCAACTTATTTAGTTAACATATCGACATCTGTTTCGGAAAATATTTCCTCTCCAGCAACTCAAGTTAGCATTTCTACATCCCAGGTCAGTTTTTCCACATATACACCCATACATGTTTCAAATGCAAGTGCGGTCGATAATATTTCTAGCACTTCAACAATTGGTGAATCCACATTATCTCCGATCCATAAATCTACAACAATTCCAACAAACATTTCAACTTCACGAATACCAGTTAATGAGACTATATCATTTCCAACTAATATTTCCTCAACTTATTTAGTTAACATATCGACAGCTGTATCAAAAAATATTTCCTCTCCAACAACTCAAGTTAGCATTTCTATATCCCAGGTCAGTTTTTCCTCATATACACCCATACATGTTTCAAATGCAAGTGCGGTCGATAATATTTCTAGCACTTCAACAATTGGTGCCTCCACATCACCTTCGATCCATAAATCTACAACAATACCAGCAAACATTTCAACTTCAGGAATACTAGTTAATGAGACTGTATCATTTTCAACTAATATTTCCTCAACTTATTTAATTAACATTTCGACAACTGTTTCTGAAAATATTTCCTCCACAACAACTCAAGTTAGCATTTCTACCTCCCAGATCAGTTTTTCCACATATACACCCATACATGTTTCAAATGCCAGTACGTTCGATAATATTTCTAGCACTTCAACAATTGGTGCCTCCACATCATCTCCGATCCATAAATCTACAACAATTCCAGCAAACATTTCAACTTCACGAATACCATTTAATGAGACCGTATCATTTCCAACTAATATTTTCTCAACTTATTTAATTAACATTTCGACAGCTGTTTCTGAAAATATTTCCTCCACAACAACTCAAGTTAGCATTTCTACCTCCCAGGTCAGTGTTTCCACATATACATCTATTCATGTTTCAAATGCAAGTGCGGTCGATAATATTTCTAGTACTTCAACAATTGGTGCCTCCACATCATCTCCGATCCATAAATCTACAACAATTCCAGCAAACATTTCAACTTCAGGAATACTAGTTAATGAGACTGTATCATTTCCAACTAATATCTCCTCAACTTATTTAGTTAACATATCGGCAGCTGTTTCGGAAAATATTTCCTCTCCAACAACTCAAGTTAGCATTTCTACAACCCAGGTCAGTTTTTCCACATATACACACATACCTGTTTCAAATGCAAGTGCAGTCGATAATATTTCTAGCACTTCAACAATTGATGCCTCCACATCATCTTCGATCCATAAATCTACAACAATTCCAGCAAACATTTCAACTTCACGAATACCAGTTAATGAGACTGTATCATTTCCAACTAATATTTCCTCAACTTATTTATTTAACATTTCGACAGCTGTTTCTGAAAATATTTCCTCCACAACAACTCAAGTTAGCCTTTCTACCTCCCAGGTCAGTTTTTCCACATATACACCCAAACATGTTTCAAATACAAGTGCGATCGATAATATTTCCAGCACTTCAACAATTGGTGCCTCCACATCATCTCCGATCCATAAATCTACAACAATTCCAGCAAACATTTCAACTTTACGAATACCAGTTAATGAGACTGTATCATTTAAAACTAATATTTCCTCAACTTATTTCATTAACATTTCGACATCTGTTTCTGAAAATATTTCCTCCACAACAACTCAAGTTAGCATTTCTACCTCCCAGGTCAGTTTTTCCACATATACACCCATACATGTTTCAAATGCAAGTGCTGTCGATAATATTTCTAGCACTTCAACAATTGGTGCCTCCACATCATCTCCGATCCATAAATCTACAACAATTCCAGCAAACCTTTCAACTTCAGGAATACTAGTTAATGAGACTGTATCATTTCCAACTAATATCTCCTCAACTTATTTAATTAACATTTCGACAGCTGTTTCTGAAAATATTTCCTCCACAACAACTCAAGTTAGCATTTCTAACTCTCAGGTCAGTTTTTCCACATATACATCTATTCATGTTTCAAATGCAAGTGCGGTCAATAATATTTCCAGCACTTCAAAAATTGGTGCCTCCACATCATCTCCAATCCATAAATCTACAATAATTCCAGCAAATATTTCAACTTCACAAATACCAGTTAATGAGACTATATCATTTCCAACTAATATTTCCTCAACTTATTTAGTTAACATATCGACATCTGTTTCGGAAAATATTTCCTCTCCAACAACTCAAGTTAGCATTTCTATATCCCAGGTCAGTTTTTCCACATATACACCCATACATGTTTCAAATGCAAGTGCGGTCGATAATATTTCTAGCACTTCAACAATTGGTGAATCCACATTATCTCCGATCCATAAATCTACAACAATTCCAACAAACATTTCAACTTCACGAATACCAGTTAATGAGACTGTATCATTTCCAACTAATATTTCCTCAACTTATTTAATTAACATTTCGACAGCTGTTTCTGAAAATATTTCCTCCACAACAACTCAAGTTAGCATTTCTAACTCTCAGGTCAGTTTTTCCACATATACATCTATTCATGTTTCAAATGCAAGTGCGGTCAATAATATTTCCAGCACTTCAAAAATTGGTGCCTCCACATCATCTCCAATCCATAAATCTACAATAATTCCAGCAAATATTTCAACTTCACAAATACCAGTTAATGAGACTATATCATTTCCAACTAATATTTCCTCAACTTATTTAGTTAACATATCGACAGCTGTATCAAAAAATATTTCCTCTCCAACAACTCAAGTTAGCATTTCTATATCCCAGGTCAGTTTTTCCTCATATACACCCATACATGTTTCAAATGCAAGTGCGGTCGATAATATTTCTAGCACTTCAACAATTGGTGCCTCCACATCACCTTCGATCCATAAATCTACAACAATACCAGCAAACATTTCAACTTCAGGAATACTAGTTAATGAGACTGTATCATTTTCAACTAATATTTCCTCAACTTATTTAATTAACATTTCGACAACTGTTTCTAAAAATATTTCCTCCACAACAACTCAAGTTAGCATTTCTACCTCCCAGGTCAGTTTTTCCACATATACACCCATACATGTTTCAAATGCCAGTACGGTCGATAATATTTCTAGCACTTCAACAATTGGTGCCTCCACATCATCTCCGATCCATAAATCTACAACAATTCCAGCAAACATTTCAACTTCACGAATACCATTTAATGAGACCGTATCATTTCCAACTAATATTTCCTCAACTTATTTAATTAACATTTCGACAGCTGTTTCTGAAAATATTTCCTCCACAACAACTCAAGTTAGCATTTCTACCTCCCAGGTCAGTTTTTCCACATATACACCCATACATGTTTCAAATGCAAGTGCGGTCGATAATATTTCTAGCACTTCAACAATTGGTGCCTCCACATCATCTCCGATCCATAAATCTACAACAATTCTAGCAAACATTTCAATTTCAGGAATACCAGTTAATGAGACTGTATCATTTCCAACTAACATCTCCTCAACTTATTTAGTTAATATATCGACAGCTGTTTCGGAAAATATTTCCGCTCCAACAACTCAAGTTAGCATTTCTTCATCCCAGGTCAATTATTCCACATATACACCCATACATGTTTCAAATACAAGTGCGGTCGATAATATTTCTAGCACTTCAACAATTGGTGCCTCCACATCACCTTCGATCCATAAACCCAAAACAATTCCAGCAAACATTTCAACTTCAGGAATACTAGTTAATGAGACTGTATCATTTTCAACTAATATTTCCTTAACTTATTTAATTAACATTTCGACAACTGTTTTTGAAAATATTTCCTCCACAACAACTCAAGTTAGCATTTCTACCTCCCAGGTCAGTTTTTCCACATATACACCCAAACATGTTTCAAATGCAAGTGCGATCGATAATATTTCCAGCACTTCAACAATTGGTGCCTCCACATCATCTCCGATCCATAAATCTACAAGAATTCCAGCAAACATTTCAACTTCACGAATACCAGTTAATGAGACTGTATCATTTAAAACTAATATTTCCTCAACTTATTTAGTTAACATATCGACATCTGTTTCGGAAAATATTTCCTCTCCAACAACTCAAGTTAGCATTTCTACATCCCAGGTCAGTTTTTCCACATATACACCCATACATGTTACAAATGCAAGTGCGGTCGATAATATTTCTAGCACTTCAACAATTGGTGAATCCACATTATCTCCGATCCATAAATCTACAACAATTCCAACAAACATTTCAACTTCACGAATACCATTTAATGAGACCGTATCATTTCCAACTAATATTTCCTCAACTTATTTAATTAACATTTCGACAGCTGTTTCTGAAAATATTTCCTCCACAACAACTCAAGTTAGCATTTCTACCTCCCAGGTCAGTTTTTCCACATATACACCCATACATGTTTCAAATGCAAGTGCGGTCGATAATATTTCTAGCACTTCAACAATTGGTGCCTCCACATCATCTCCGATCCATAAATCTACAACAATTCTAGCAAACATTTCAATTTCAGGAATACTAGTTAATGAGACTGTATCATTTCCAACTAACATCTCCTCAACTTATTTAGTTAATATATCGACAGCTGTTTCGGAAAATATTTCCGCTCCAACAACTCAAGTTAGCATTTCTTCATCCCAGGTCAGTTTTTCCACATATACACCCATACATGTTTCAAATGCAAGTGCGGTCGATAATATTTCTAGCACTTCAACAATTGGTGCCTCCACATCACCTTCGATCCATAAATCCAAAACAATTCCAGCAAACATTTCAACTTCAGGAATACTAGTTAATGAGACTGTATCATTTTCAACTAATATTTCCTTAACCTATTTAATTAACATTTCGACAACTGTTTTTGAAAATATTTCCTCCACAACAACTCAAGTTAGCATTTCTACCTCCCAGGTCAGTTTTTCCACATATACACCCAAACATGTTTCAAATGCAAGTGCGATCGATAATATTTCCAGCACTTCAACAATTGGTGCCTCCACATCATCTCCGATCCATAAATCTACAAGAATTCCAGCAAACATTTCAACTTCACGAATACCAGTTAATGAGACTGTATCATTTAAAACTAATATTTCCTCAACTTATTTAATTAACATTTCGACATCTGTTTCTGAAAATATTTCCTCCACAACAACTCAAGTTAGCATTTCTACCTCCCAGGTCAGTTTTTTCACATATACACCCATACATGTTTCAAATGCAAGTGCTGTCGATAATATTTCTAGCACTTCAACAATTGGTGCTTCCACATCATCTCCGATCCATAAATCTACAACAATTCCAGCAAACCTTTCAACTTCAGGAATACTAGTTAATGAGACTGTATCATTTCCAACTAATATCTCCTCAACCCATTTAGTTAACATATCGACATCTGTTTCGGAAAATATTTCCTCTCCAACAACTCAAGTTAGCATTTCTACATCCCAGGTCAGTTTTTCCACATATACACCCATACATGTTTCAAATGCAAGTGCGGTCGATAATATTTCTAGCACTTCAACAATTGGTGAATCCACATTATCTCCGATCCATAAATCTACAACAATTCCAACAAACATTTCAACTTCACGAATACCAGTTAATGAGACTGTATCATTTCCAACTAATATTTCCTCAACTTATTTAATTAACATTTCGACAGCTGTTTCTGAAAATATTTCCTCCACAACAACTCAAGTTAGCATTTCTAACTCTCAGGTCAGTTTTTCCACATATACATCTATTCATGTTTCAAATGCAAGTGCGGTCAATAATATTTCCAGCACTTCAAAAATTGGTGCCTCCACATCATCTCCAATCCATAAATCTACAATAATTCCAGCAAATATTTCAACTTCACAAATACCAGTTAATGAGACTATATCATTTCCTACTAATATTTCCTCAACTTATTTAGTGAACATATCGACAGCTGTATCAAAAAATATTTCCTCTCCAACAACTCAAGTTAGCATTTCTATATCCCAGGTCAGTTTTTCCTCATATACACCCATACATGTTTCAAATGCAAGTGCGGTCGATAATATTTCTAGCACTTCAACAATTGGTGCCTCCACATCACCTTCGATCCATAAATCTACAACAATACCAGCAAACATTTCAACTTCAGGAATACTAGTTAATGAGACTGTATCATTTTCAACTAATATTTCCTCAACTTATTTAATTAACATTTCGACAACTGTTTCTGAAAATATTTCCTCCACAACAACTCAAGTTAGCATTTCTACCTCCCAGGTCAGTTTTTCCACATATACACCCATACATGTTTTAAATGCCAGTACGGTCGATAATATTTCTAGCACTTTAACAATTGGTGCCTCCACATCATCTCCGATCCATAAATCTACAACAATTCCAGCAAACATTTCAACTTCACGAATACCATTTAATGAGACCGTATCATTTCCAACTAATATTTCCTCAACTTATTTAATTAACATTTCGACAGCTGTTTCTGAAAATATTTCCTCCACAACAACTCAAGTTAGCATTTCTACCTCCCAGGTCAGGTTTTCCACATATACACCCATACATGTTTCAAATGCAAGTGCGGTCGATAATATTTCTAGCACTTCAACAATTGGTGCCTCCACATCATCTCCGATCCATAAATCTACAACAATTCTAGCAAACATTTCAATTTCAGGAATACTAGTTAATGATACTGTATCATTTCCAACTAACATCTCCTCAACTTATTTAGTTAATATATCGACAGCTGTTTCGGAAAATATTTCCTCTCCAACAACTCAAGTTAGCATTTCTTCATCCCAGGTCAGTTTTTCCACATATACACCCATACATGTTTCAAATGCAAGTGCGGTCGATAATATTTCTAGCACTTCAACAATTGGTGCCTCCACATCACCTTCGATCCATAAATCTACAACAATTCCAGCAAACATTTCAACTTCAGGAATACTAGTTAATGAGTCTGTATCATTTCCAACTAATATTTCCTTAACTTATTTAATTAACATTTCGACAACTGTTTTTGAAAATATTTCCTCCACAACAACTCAAGTTAGCATTTCTACCTCCCAGGTCAGTTTTTCCACATATACACCCATACATGTTTCAAATGCCAGTACGGTCGATAATATTTCTAGCACTTCAACAATTGGTGCCTCCACATCATCTCCGATCCATAAATCTACAACAATTCCAGCAAACATTTCAACTTCACGAATACCAGTTAATGAGACCGTATCATTTCCAACTAATATTTCCCCAACTTATTTAATTAACATTTCGACAGCTGTTTCTGAAAATATTTCCTCCACAACAACTCAAGTTAGCATTTCTACCTCCCAGGTCAGTTTTTCCACATATACACCCATACATGTTTCAAATGCAAGTGCGGTCGATAATATTTCTAGCACTTCAACAATTGGTGCCTCCACATCATCTCCGATCCATAAATCTACAACAATTCCAGCAAACATTTCAACTTCAGGAATACTAGTTAATGAGACTGTATCATTTCCAACTAACATCTCCTCAACTTATTTAGTTAATATATCGACAGCTGTTTCGGAAAATATTTCCTCTCCAACAACTCAAGTTAGCATTTCTACAACCCAGGTCAGTTTTTGCACATATACACCCATACATGTTTCAAATGCAAGTGCAGTCGATAATATTTCTAGCACTTCAACAATTGGTGCCTACACATCATCTCCGATCCATAAATCTACAAGAATTCCAGCAAACATTTCAACTTCACGAATACCAGTTAATGAGACTGTATCATTTAAAACTAATATTTCCTCAACTTATTTAATTAACATTTCGACATCTGTTTCTGAAAATATTTCCTCCACAACAACTCAAGTTAGCATTTCTACCTCCCAGGTCAGTGTTTCCACATATACATCTATTCATGTTTCAAATGCAAGTGCGGTCGATAATATTTCTAGTACTTCAACAATTGGTGCCTCCACATCATCTCCGATCCATAAATCTACAACAATTCCAGCAAACATTTCAATTTCAGGAATACTAGTTAATGAGACTGTATCATTTCCAACTAATATCTCCTCAACTTATTTAGTTAACATATCGACAGCTGTTTCGGAAAATATTTCCTCTCCAACAACTCAAGTTAGCATTTCTACATCCCAGGTCAGTTTTTCTACATATACACCCATACATGTTTCAAATGCAAGTGCGGTCGATAATATTTCTAGCACTTCAACAATTGGTGAATCCACATCATCTCCGATCCATAAATCTACAACAATTCCAACAAACATTTCAACTTCACGAATACCAGTTAATGAGACTGTATCATTTCCAACTAATATTTCCTCAACTTATTTAATTAACATTTCGACAGCTGTTTCTGAAAATATTTCCTCCACAACAACTCAAGTTAGCATTTCTAACTCTCAGGTCAGTTTTTCCACATATACATCTATTCATGTTTCAAATGCAAGTGCGGTCGATAATATTTCCAGCACTTCAAAAATTGGTGCCTCCACATCATCTCCGATCCATAAATCTACAACAATTCTAGCAAACATTTCAACTTCAGGAATACTAGTTAATGAGACTGTATCATTTCCAACTAACATCTCCTCAACTTATTTAGTTATTATATCGACAGCTGTTTCGGAAAATATTTCCTCTCCAACAACTCAAGCTAGCATTTCTACATCCCAGGTCAGTCGTTCCACATATACACCCATACATGTTTCAAATGCCAGTGCAGTCGATAATATTTCTAGCACTTCAACCATTGGTGCCTACACATCATCTCCGATCCATAAATCTACAACAATTCCAGCAAACATTTCAACTTCACGAATACCAGTTAATGAGACTGTATCATTTAAAACTAATATTTCCTCAACTTATTTAATTAACATTTCGACATCTGTTTCTGAAAATATTTCCTCCACAACAACTCAAGTTAGCATTTCTACCTCCCAGGTCAGTGTTTCCACATATACATCTATTCATGTTTCAAATGCAAGTGCGGTCGATAATATTTCTAGTACTTCAACAATTGGTGCCTCCACATCATCTCCGATCCATAAATCTACAACAATTCCAGCAAACATTTCAACTTCACGAATACCAGTTAATGAGACTGTATTATTTAAAACTAATATTTCCTCAACTTATTTAATTAACATTTCGACATCTGTTTCTGAAAATATTTCCTCCACAACAACTCAAGTTAGCATTTCTACCTCCCAGGTCAGTGTTTCCACATATACATCTATTCATGTTTCAAATGCAAGTGCGGTCGATAATATTTCTAGTACTTCAACAATTGGTGCCTCTACATCATCTCCGATCCATAAATCTACAACAATTCCAGCAAACATTTCAACTTCAGGAATACTAGTTAATGAGACTGTATCATTTCCAACTAATATCTCCTCAACTTATTTAGTTAACATATCGACAGCTGTTTCGGAAAATATTTCCTCTCCAACAACTCAAGTTAGCATTTCTACATCCCAGGTCAGTTTTTCCACATATACACCCATACATGTTTCAAATGCAAGTGCGGTCGATAATATTTCTAGCACTTCAACAATTGGTAAATCCACATCATCTCCGATCCATAAATCTACAACAATTCCAACAAACATTTCAACTTCACGAATACCAGTTAATGAGACTGTATCATTTCCAACTAATATTTCCTCAACTTATTTAATTAACATTTCGACAGCTGTTTCTGAAAATATTTCCTCCACAACAACTCAAGTTAGCATTTCTAACTCTCAGGTCAGTTTTTCCACATATACATCTATTCATGTTTCAAATGCAAGTGCGGTCGATAATATTTCCAGCACTTCAAAAATTGGTGCCTCCACATCATCTCCGATCCATAAATCTACAACAATTCTAGCAAACATTTCAACTTCAGGAATACTAGTTAATGAGACTGTATCATTTCCAACTAACATCTCCTCAACTTATTTAGTTAATATATCGACAGCTGTTTCGGAAAATATTTCCTCTTCAACAACTCAAGTTAGCATTTCTACATCCCAGGTCAGTCTTTCCACATATACACCCATACATGTTTCAAATGCCAGTGCAGTCGATAATATTTCTAGCACTTCAACCATTGGTGCCTACACATCATCTCCGATCCATAAGTCTACAACAATTATAGCAAACATTTCAACTTCAGGAATACTAGTTAATGAGACTGTATCATTTCCAACTAACATCTATTCAACTTATTTAGTTAATATATCGACAGCTGTTTCGGAAAATATTTCCTCTCCAACAGTTCAAGTTAGCATTTCTACAACCCAGGTCAGTTTTTCCACATATACACTTATACATGTTTCAAATGCAAGTGCAGTCGATAATATTTCTAGCACTTCAACAATTGGTGCCTACACATCATCTCCGATCCATAAATCTACAACAATTCCAGCAAACATTTCAACTTCACGAATACCAGTTAATGAGACTGTATCATTTAAAACTAATATTTCCTCAACTTATTTAATTAACATTTCGACATCTGTTTCTGAAAATATTTCCTCCACAAAAACTCAAGTTAGCATTTCTACCTCCCAGGTCAGTGTCTCCACATATACATCTATTCATGTTTCAAATGCAAGTGCGGTCGATAATATTTCTAGTACTTCAACAATTGGTGCCTCCACATCATCTCCGATCCATAAATCTACAACAATTCCAGCAAACATTTCAACTTCAGGAATACTAGTTAATGAGACTGTATCATTTCCAACTAATATCTCCTTAACTTATTTAGTTAACATATCGACAGCTGTTTCGGAAAATATTTCCTCTCCAACAACTCAAGTTAGCATTTCTACATCCCAGGTCAGTTTTTCCACATATACACCCATACATGTTTCAAATGCAAGTGCGGTCGATAATATTTCTAGCACTTCAACAATTGGTGAATCCACATCATCTCCGATCCATAAATCTACAACAATTCCAACAAACATTTCAACTTCACGAATACCAGGTAATGAGACTGTATCATTTCCAACTAATATTTCCTCAACTTATTTAATTAACATTTCGACAGCTGTTTCTGAAAATATTTCCTCCACAACAACTCAAGTTAGCATTTCTAACTCTCAGGTCAGTTTTTCCACATACACATCTATTCATGTTTCAAATGCAAGTGCGGTCGATAATATTTCCAGCACTTCAAAAATTGGTGCCTCCACATCATCTCCGATCCATAAATCTACAACAATTCTAGCAAACATTTCAACTTCAGGAATACTAGTTAATGAGACTGTATCATTTCCAACTAACATCTCCTCAACTTATTTAGTTAATATATCGACAGCTGTTTCGGAAAATATTTCCTCTCCAACAACTCAAGTTAGCATTTCTACATCCCAGGTCAGTCTTTCCACATATACACCCATACATGTTTCAAATGCCAGTGCCGTCGATAATATTTCTAGCACTTCAACCATTGGTGCCTACACATCATCTCCGATCCATAAATCTACAACAATTCCAGCAAAGATTTCAACTTCACGAATACCAGTTAATGAGACTGTATCATTTAAAACTAATATTTCCTCAACTTATTTAATTAACATTTCGACATCTGTTTCTGAAAATATTTCCTCCACAACAACTCAAGTTAGCATTTCTACCTCCCAGGTCAGTGTTTCCACATATACATCTATTCATGTTTCAAATGCAAGTGCGGTCGATAATATTTCTAGTACTTCAACAATTGGTGCCTCCACATCATCTCCGATCCATAAATCTACAACAATTCCAGCAAACATTTCAACTTCAGAAATACTAGTTAATAAGACTGTATCATTTCCAACTAATATCTCCTCAACTTATTTAGTTAACATATCGACAGCTGTTTCGGAAAATATTTCCTCTCCAACAACTCAAGTTAGCATTTCTACATCCCAGGTCAGTCTTTCCACATATACACCCATACATGTTTCAAATGCCAGTGCAGTCGATAATATTTCTAGCACTTCAACCATTGGTGCCTACACATCATCTCCGATCCATAAATCTACAACAATTCCAGCAAACATTTCAACTTCACGAATACCAGTTAATGAGACTGTATCATTTAAAACTAATATTTCCTCAACTTATTTAATTAACATTTCGACATCTGTTTCTGAAAATATTTCCTCCACAACAACTCAAGTTAGCATTTCTACCTCCCAGGTCAGTGTTTCCACATATACATCTATTCATGTTTTAAATGCAAGTGCGGTCAATAATATTTCTAGTACTTCAACAATTGGTGCCTCTACATCATCTCCGATCCATAAATCTACAACAATTCCAGAAAACATTTCAACTTCAGGAATACTAGTTAATGAGACTGTATCATTTCCAACTAATATCTCCTCAACTTATTTAGTTAACATATCGACAGCTGTTTCGAAAAATATTTCCTCTCCAACAGTTCAAGTTAGCATTTCTACAACCCAGGTCAGTTTTTCCACATATACACCCATACATGTTTCAAATGCAAGTGCAGTCGATAATATTTCTAGCACTTCAACCATTGGTGCCTACACATCATCTCCGATCTATAAATCTACAACAATTCCAGCAAACATTTCAACTTCACGAATACCAGTTAATGAGACGGTATCATTTCCAACTAATATTTCCTCAACTTATTTAATTAACATTTCGACAGCTGTTTCTGAAAATATTTCCTCTACAACAACTCAAGTTAGCATTTCTACCTCTCAGGTCAGTTTTTCCACATATAAATCTATTCATGTTTCAAATGCCAGTGCAGTCGATAATATTTCTAGCACTTCAACAATTGGTGCCTACACATCATCTCCGATCCATAAGTCTACAACAATTCCAGCAAACATTTCAACTTCATTAATACTAGTTAATGAGACTGTATTATTTCCAACTTATATCTCCTCAACTTATTTAGTTAACATATCGACAGCTGTTTCGGAAAATATTTCCTCTCCAACAACTCAAGTTAGCATTTCTACAACCCAGGTCAGTTTTTCCACATATACACCCATACATGTTTCAAATGCAAGTGCAGTCGATAATATTTCTAGCACTTCAACAATTGGTGCCTACACATTATCTCCGATCCATAAATCTACAACAATTCCAGCAAACATTTCAACTTCACGAATACCAGTTAATGAGACTGTATCATTTAAAACTAATATTTCCTCAACTTATTTAATTAACATTTCGACATCTGTTTCTGAAAATATTTCCTCCACAACAACTCAAGTTAGCATTTCTACCTCCCAGGTTAGTTTTTCCACATATACACCCATACATGTTTCAAATGCAAGTGCTGTCGATAATATTTCTAGCACTTCAACAATTGGTGCCTCCACATCATCTCCGATCCATAAATCTACAACAATTCCAGCAAACATTTCAACTTCAGGAATACTAGTTAATGAGACTGTATCATTTCCAACTAACATCTCCTCAACTTATTTAGTTAATATATCGACCGCTGTTTCGGAAAATATTTCCTCTCCAACAACCCAAGTTAGCATTTCTACAACCCAGGTCAGTTTTTCCACATATACACCCATACATGTTTTAAATGCCAGTGCAGTCGATAATATTTCTAGCAGTTCAACCATTGGTGCCTACACATCATCTCCGATCCATAAATCTACAACAATTCCAGCAAACATTTCAACTTCAGGAATACTAGTTAATAAGACTGTATCATTTCCAACTAACATCTCCTCAACTTATTTAGTTAATATATCGACAGCTGTTTCGGAAAATATTTCCTCTCCAACAGTTCAAGTTAGCATTTCTACAACCCAGGTCAGTTTTTCCACATATACACCCATACATGTTTCAAATGCAAGTGCAGTCGATAATATTTCTAGCACTTCAACAATTGGTGCCTACACATCATCTCCGATCCATAAATCTACAACAATTCCAGCAAACATTTCAACTTCACGAATACCAGTTAATGAGACTGTATCATTTAAAACTAATATTTCCTCAACTTATTTAATTAACATTTCGACATCTGTTTCTGAAAATATTTCCTCCACAACAACTCAAGTTAGTATTTCTACCTCCCAGGTCAGTGTTTCCACATATACATCTATTCATGTTTCAAATGCAAGTGCGGTCGATAATATTTCTAGTACTTCAACAATTGGTGCCTCCACTTCATCTCCGATCCATAAATCTACAACAATTCCAGCAAACATTTCAACTTCAGGAATACTAGTTAATGAGACTGTATCATTTCCAACTAATATCTCCTCAACTTATTTAGTTAACATATCGACAGCTGTTTCGGAAAATATTTCCTCTCCAACAACTCAAGTTAGCATTTCTACATCCCAGGTCAGTTTTTCCACATATACACCCATACATGTTTCAAATGCAAGTGCGGTCGATAATATTTCTAGCACTTCAACAATTGGTGAATCCACATCATCTCCGATCCATAAATCTACAACAATTCCAACAAACATTTCAACTTCACGATTACCAGTTAATGAGACTGGATCATTTCCAACTAATATTTCCTCAACTTATTTAATTAACATTTCGACAGCTGTTTCTGAAAATATTTCCTCCACAACATCTCAAGTTAGCATTTCTAACTCTCAGGTCAGTTTTACCACATATACATCTATTCATGTTTCAAATGCAAGTGCGGTCGATAATATTTCCAGCACTTCAAAAATTGGTGCCTCCACATCATCTCCGATCCATAAATCTACAACAATTCTAGCAAACATTTCAACTTCAGGAATACTAGTTAATGAGACTGTATCATTTCCAACTAACATCTCCTCAACTTATTTAGTTAATATATCGACAGCTGTTTCGGAAAATATTTCCTCTCCAACAACTCAAGTTAGCATTTCTACATCCCAGGTCAGTCTTTCCACATATACACCCATACATGTTTCAAATGCCAGTGCAGTCGATAATATTTCTAGCACTTCAACCATTGGTGCCTACACATCATCTCCGATCCATAAATCTACAACAATTCCAGCAAACATTTCAACTTCACGAATACCAGTTAATGAGACTGTATCATTTAAAAATAATATTTCCTCAACTTATTTAATTAACATTTCGACATCTGTTTCTGAAAATATTTCCTCCACAACAACTCAAGTTAGCATTTCTACCTCCCAGGTCAGTGTTTCCACATATACATCTATTCATGTTTCAAATGCAAGTGCGGTCGATAATATTTCTAGTACTTCAACAATTGGTGCCTCCACATCATCTCCGATCCATAAATCTACAACAATTCCAGCAAACATTTCAACTTCAGAAATACTAGTTAATGAGACTGTATCATTTCCAACTAATATCTCCTCAACTTATTTAGTTAACATATCGACAGCTGTTTCGGAAAATATTTCCTCTCCAACAACTCAAGTTAGCATTTCTACATCCCAGGTCAGTTTTTCCACATATACACCCATACATGTTTCAAATGCAAGTGCAGTCGATAATATTTCTAGCACTTCAACCATTGGTGCCTACACATCATCTCCGATCCATAAATCTACAACAATTCCAGCAAACATTTCAACTTCACGAATACCAGTTAATGAGACTGTATCATTTCCAACTAATATTTCCTCAACTTATTTAATTAACATTTCGACAGATGTTTCTGAAAATATTTCCTCTACAACAACTCAAGTTAGCATTTCTACCTCTCAGGTCAGTTTTTCCACATATACACCCATACATGCTTCAAATGCCAGTGCGGTCGATAATATTTCTAGCACTTCAACAATTGGTGCCTCCACATCATCTCCGATCCATAAATCTACAACAATTCCAGCAAACATTTCAACGTCACGAATACCAGTTAATGAGACTGTATCATTTCCAACTAATATTTCCTCAACTTATTTAATTAACATTTCGACAGCTGTTTCTAAAAATATTTCCTCCACAACAACTCAAGTTAGCATTTCTACCTCCCAGGTCAGTTTTTCCACATATACACCTATACATGTTTCAAATGCAAGTGCGGTCGATAATATTTCTAGCACTTCAACAATTGGTGCCTCCACATCATCTTCGATCAATAAATCTACAACAATTCCAGCAAACATTTCAACTTCAGGAATACTAGTTAATGAGACTGTATCATTTCCAACTAATATTTCCTCAACTTATTTAATTAACATTTCGACAGCTGTTTCTGAAAATATTTCCTCCACAACAACTCAAGTCAGCATTTCTACCTCCCAGGTTAGTTTTTCCACATATACACCCATACATGTTTCAAATGCAAGTGCGGTCGATAATATTTCTAGCACTTCAACAATTGGTGCCTCCACATCATCTCCGATCCATAAATCTACAATAATTCCAGCAAATATTTCAACTTCACAAATACCAGTTAATGAAACTGTATCATTTCCAACTAATATTTCCTCAACTTATTTAGTTAACATATCGACAGCTGTTTCAGAAAATATTTCCTCTCCAACAACTCAAGTTAGCATTTCTACATCCCAGGTCAGTTTTTCCACATATACACCCATACATGTTTCAAATGCAAGTGCAGTCGATAATATTTCTAGCACTTCAACCATTGGTGCCTACACATCATCTCCGATCTATAAATCTACAACAATTCCAGCAAACATTTCAACTTCACGAATACCAGTTAATGAGACTGTATCATTTCCAACTAATATTTCCTCAACTTATTTAATTAACATTTCGACAGATGTTTCTGAAAATATTTCCTCTACAACAACTCAAGTTAGCATTTCTACCTCTCAGGTCAGTTTTTCCACATATACACCCATACATGCTTCAAATGCCAGTGCGGTCGATAATATTTCTAGCACTTCAACAATTGGTGCCTCCACATCATCTCCGATCCATAAATCTACAACAATTCCAGCAAACATTTCAACGTCACGAATACCAGTTAATGAGACTGTATCATTTCCAACTAATATTTCCTCAACTTATTTAATTAACATTTCGACAGCTGTTTCTAAAAATATTTCCTCCACAACAACTCAAGTTAGCATTTCTACCTCCCAGGTCAGTTTTTCCACATATACACCTATACATGTTTCAAATGCAAGTGCGGTCGATAATATTTCTAGCACTTCAACAATTGGTGCCTCCACATCATCTTCGATCAATAAATCTACAACAATTCCAGCAAACATTTCAACTTCAGGAATACTAGTTAATGAGACTGTATCATTTCCAACTAATATTTCCTCAACTTATTTAATTAACATTTCGACAGCTGTTTCTGAAAATATTTCCTCCACAACAACTCAAGTCAGCATTTCTACCTCCCAGGTTAGTTTTTCCACATATACACCCATACATGTTTCAAATGCAAGTGCGGTCGATAATATTTCTAGCACTTCAACAATTGGTGCCTCCACATCATCTCCGATCCATAAATCTACAATAATTCCAGCAAATATTTCAACTTCACAAATACCAGTTAATGAAACTGTATCATTTCCAACTAATATTTCCTCAACTTATTTAGTTAACATATCGACAGCTGTTTCAGAAAATATTTCCTCTCCAACAACTCAAGTGAGCATTTCCACATCCCAGGTCAGTCTTTCCACATATACACCCATACATGTTTCAAATGCAAGTGCGGTCGATAATATTTCTAGCACTTCAACAATTGGTGCCTCCACATCATCTTCGATCCATAAATCTACAACAATTCCAGCAAACATTTCAACTTCACGAATACCAGTTAATGAGACTGTATCATTTCCAACTAATATTTCCTCAACTTATTTAGTTAACATATCGACAGCTGTTTCAGAAAATATTTCCTCTCCAACAACTCAAGTTAGCATTCCTACATCCCAGGTCAGTTTTTCCACATATACACCCATACATGTTTCAAATGCAAGTGCGGTCGATAATATTTCTAGCACTTCAACAATTGGTGCCTCTACATCATCTCCAATCCATAAATCTACAATAATTCCAGCAAATATTTCAACTTCACAAATACCAGTTAATGAAACTGTATCATTTCCAACTAATATTTCCTCAACTTATTTAGTCAACATATCGACAGCTGTTTCAAAAAATATTTCCTCTCCAACAACTCAAGTGAGCATTTCCACATCCCAGGTCAGTCTTTCCACATATACACCCATACATGTTTCAAATGCAAGTGCGGTCGATAATATTTCTAGCACTTCAACAATTGGTGCCTCCACATCATCTTCGATCCATAAATCTACAACAATTCCAGCAAACATTTCAACTTCACGAATACCAGCTAATGAGACTGTATCATTTCCAACTAATATATCCTCAACTTATTTAATTAACATTTCGACAGCTGTTTCTGAAAATATTTCCTCCACAACAACTCAAGTCAGCATTTCTACCTCCCAGGTTAGTTTTTCCACATATACACCCATACATGTTTCAAATGCAAGTGCGGTCGATAATATTTCTAGCACTTCAACAATTGGTGCCTCCACATCATCTCCGATCCATAAATCTACAACAATTCCAGCAAACATTTCAACTTCACGAATACCAGCTAATGAGACTGTATCATTTCCAACTAATATTTCCTCAACGTATTTAATTAACATTTCGACAGCTGTTTCTGAAAATATTTCCTCCACAACAACTCAAGTCAGCATTTCTACCTCCCAGGTTAGTTTTTCCACATATACACCCATACATGTTTCAAATGCAAGTGCGGTCGATAATATTTCTAGCACTTCAACAATTGGTGCCTCCACATCATCTCCGATCCATAAATCTACAATAATTCCAGCAAATATTTCAACTTCACAAATACCAGTTAATGAAACTGTATCAATTCCAACTAATATTTCCTCAACTTATTTAGTTAACATATCGACAGCTGTTTCAGAAAATATTTCCTCTCCAACAACTCAAGTGAGCATTTCCACATCCCAGGTCAGTCTTTCCACATATACACCCATACATGTTTCAAATGCAAGTGCGGTCGATAATATTTCTAGCACTTCAACAATTGGTGCCTCCACATCATCTTCGATCCATAAATCTACAACAATTCCAGCAAACATTTCAACTTCACGAATACCAGTTAATGAGACTGTATCATTTCCAACTAATATTTCCTCAACTTATTTAATTAACATTTCGACATCTGTTTCTGAAAATATTTCCTCCACAACAACTCAAGTTAGCATTTCTACCTCCCAGGTCAGTTTTTCCACATATACACCCATACATGTTTCAAATGCAAGTGCGGTCGATAATATTTCTAGCACTTCAACAATTGGTGCCTCTACATCATCTCCAATCCATAAATCTACAATAACTCCAGCAAATATTTCAACTTCACAAATACCAGTTAATGAAACTGTATCATTTCCAACTAATATTTCCTCAACTTATTTAGTTAACATATCGACAGCTGTTTCAAAAAATATTTCCTCTCCAACAACTCAAGTGAGCATTTCCACATCCCAGGTCAGTCTTTCCACATATACACCCATACATGTTTCAAATGCAAGTGCGGTCGATAATATTTCTAGCACTTCAACAATTGGTGCCTCCACATCATCTTCGATCCATAAATCTACAACAATTCCAGCAAACATTTCAACTTCACGAATACCAGCTAATGAGACTGTATCATTTCCAACTAATATTTCCTCAACTTATTTAATTAACATTTCGACAGCTGTTTCTGAAAATATTTCCTCCACAACAACTCAAGTCAGCATTTCTACCTCCCCGGTTAGTTTTTCCACATATACACCCATACATGTTTCAAATGCAAGTGCGGTCGATAATATTTCTAGCACTTCAACAATTGGTGCCTCCACATCATCTCCGATCCATAAATCTACAACAATTCCAGCAAACATTTCAACTTCAGGAATACTAGTTAATGAGACTGTATCATTTAAAACTAATATTTCCTCAACTTATTTAATTAACATTTCGACATCTGTTTCTGAAAATATTTCCTCCACAACAACTCAAGTGAGCATTTCCACATCCCAGGTCAGTCTTTCCACATATACACCCATACATGTTTCAAATGCAAGTGCGGTCGATAATATTTCTAGCACTTCAACAATTGGTGCCTCCACATCATCTTCGATCCATAAATCTACAACAATTCCAGCAAACATTTCAACTTCACGAATACCAGTTAATGAGACTGTATCATTTCCAACTAATATTTCCTCAACTTATTTAATTAACATTTCGACATCTGTTTCTGAAAATATTTCCTCCACAACAACTCAAGTTAGCATTTCTACCTCCCAGGTCAGTTTTTCCACATATACACCCATACATGTTTCAAATGCAAGTGCGGTCGATAATATTTCTAGCACTTCAACAATTGGTGCCTCTACATCATCTCCAATCCATAAATCTACAATAACTCCAGCAAATATTTCAACTTCACAAATACCAGTTAATGAGACTGTATCATTTCCAACTAATATTTCCTCAACTTATTTAGTTAACATATCGACAGCTGTTTCAGAAAATATTTCCTCTCCAACAACTCAAGTTAGCATTTCTACATCCCAGGTCAGTTTTTCCACATATACACCCATACATGTTTCAAATGCAAGTGCGGTCGATAATATTTCTAGCACTTCAACAATTGGTGCCTCTACATCATCTCCAATCCATAAATCTACAATAATTCCAGCAAATATTTCAACTTCACAAATACCAGTTAATGAAACTGTATCATTTCCAACTAATATTTCCTCAACTTATTTAGTTAACATATCGACAGCTGTTTCAAAAAATATTTCCTCTCCAACAACTCAAGTGAGCATTTCCACATCCCAGGTCAGTCTTTCCACATATACACCCATACATGTTTCAAATGCAAGTGCGGTCGATAATATTTCTAGCACTTCAACAATTGGTGCCTCCACATCATCTTCGATCCATAAATCTACAACAATTCCAGCAAACATTTCAACTTCACGAATACCAGCTAATGAGACTGTATCATTTCCAACTAATATTTCCTCAACTTATTTAATTAACATTTCGACAGCTGTTTCTGAAAATATTTCCTCCACAACAACTCAAGTCAGCATTTCTACCTCCCAGGTTAGTTTTTCCACATATACACCCATACATGTTTCAAATGCAAGTGCGGTCGATAATATTTCTAGCACTTCAACAATTGGTGCCTCCACATCATCTCCGATCCATAAATCTACAACAATTCCATCAAACATTTCAACTTCAGGAATACTAGTTAATGAGACTGTATCATTTAAAACTAATATTTCCTCAACTTATTTAATTAACATTTCGACATCTGTTTCTGAAAATATTTCCTCCACAACAACTCAAGTTAGCATTTCTACCTCCCAGGTCAGTTTTTCCACATATACACCCATTCATGTTTCAAATGCAAGTGCAGTCGATAATATTTCTAGCACTTCAACCATTGGTGCCGACACATCATCTCCGATCCATAAATCTACAACAATTCCAGCAAACATTTCAACTTCACGAATACCAGTTAATAAGACTGTATCATTTAAAACTAATATTTCCTCAACTTATTTAATTAACATTTCGACATCTGTTTCTGAAAATATTTCCTCCACAACAACTCAAGTTAGCATTTTTACCTCCCGGGTCAGTGTTTCCACATATACATCTATTCATGTTTCAAATGCAAGTGCAGTCGATAATATTTCTAGCACTTCAACCATTGGTGCCTACACATCATCTCCGATCCATAAATCTACAACAATTCCAGCAAACATTTCAACTTCACGAATACCAGTTAATGAGACTGTATCATTTAAATCTAATATTTCCTCAACTTATTTAGTTAACATATCGACAGCTGTTTCAGAAAATATTTCCTCTCCAACAACTCAAGTGAGCATTTCCACATTCCAGGTCAGTCTTTCCACATATACACCCATACATGTTTCAAATGCAAGTGCGGTCGATAATATTTCTAGCACTTCAACAATTGGTGCCTCCACATCATCTTCGATCCATAAATCTACAACAATTCCAGCAAACATTTCAACTTCACGAATACCAGTTAATGAGACTGTATCATTTCCAACTAATATTTCCTCAACTTATTTAGTTAACATATCGACAGCTGTTTCAGAAAATATTTCCTCTCCAACAACTCAAGTTAGCATTTCTACATCCCAGGTCAGTTTTTCCACATATACACCCATACATGTTTCAAATGCAAGTGCGGTCGATAATATTTCTAGCACTTCAACAATTGGTGCCTCTACATCATCTCCAATCCATAAATCTACAATAATTCCAGCAAATATTTCAACTTCACAAATACCAGTTAATGAAACTGTATCATTTCCAACTAATATTTCCTCAACTTATTTAGTTAACATATCGACAGCTGTTTCAGAAAATATTTCCTCTCCAACAACTCAAGTGAGCATTTCCACATCCCAGGTCAGTCTTTCCACATATTCACCCATACATGTTTCAAATGCAAGTGCGGTCGATAATATTTCTAGTACTTCAATAATTGGTGCCTCCACATCATCTCCGATCCATAAATCTACAACAATTCCAGCAAACATTTCAACTTCAGAAATACTAGTTAATGAGACTGTATCATTTAAAACTAATATTTCCTCAACTTATTTAATTAACATTTCGACATCTGTTTCTGAAAATATTTCCTCCACAACAACTCAAGTTAGCATTTCTACCTCCCAGGTCAGTTTTTCCACATATACACCCATTCATGTTTCAAATGCAAGTGCGGTCGATAATATTTCTAGCACTTCAACAATTGGTGCCTCCACATCATCTTCGATCCATAAATCTACAATAATTCCAGCAAATATTTCAACTTCACAAATACCAGTTAATGAAACTGTATCATTTCCAACTAATATTTCCTCAACTTATTTAGTTAACATATCGACAGCTGTTTCAGAAAATATTTCCTCTCCAACAACTCAAGTGAGCATTTCCACATCCCAGGTCAGTCTTTCCACATATACACCCATACATGTTTCAAATGCAAGTGCGGTCGATAATATTTCTAGTACTTCAATAATTGGTGCCTCCACATCATCTCCGATCCATAAATCTACAACAATTCCAGCAAACATTTCAACTTCAGAAATACTAGTTAATGAGACTGTATCATTTCCAACTAATATCTCCTCAACCTTTTTAGTTAACATATCGACAGCTGTTTCGGAAAATATTTCCTCTCCAACAACTCAAGTTAGCATTTTTACATCCCAGGTCAGTTTTTCCACATATACACCCATACATGTTTCAAATGCAAGTGCAGTCGATAATATTTCTAGCACTTCAACCATTGGTGCCTACACATCATCTCCGATCCATAAATCTACAACAATTCCAGCAAACATTTCAACTTCACGAATACCAGTTAATGAGACTGTATCATTTCCAACTAATATTTCCTCAACTTATTTAATTAACATTTCGACAGCTGTTTCTGAAAATATTTCCTCTACAACAACTCAAGTTAGCATTTTTACCTCTCAGGTCAGTTTTTCCACATATAAATCTATTCATGTTTCAAATGCAAGTGCGGTCGATAATATTTCTAGCACTTCAACAATTGGTGCCTCCACATCATCTCCGATCCATAAATCTACAACAATTCCAGCAAACATTTCAACTTCAGGAATACTAGTTAATGAGACTGTATCATTTAAAACTAATATTTCCTCAACTTATTTAATTAACATTTCGACATCTGTTTCTGAAAATATTTCCTCCACAACAACTCAAGTTAGCATTTCTACCTCCCAGGTCAGTTTTTCCACATATACACCCATTCATGTTTCAAATGCAAGTGCAGTCGATAATATTTCTAGCACTTCAACCATTGGTGCCTACACATCATCTCCGATCCATAAATCTACAACAATTCCAGCAAACATTTCAACTTCACAAATACCAGTTAATGAGACTGTATCATTTCCAACTAATATTTCCTCAACTTATTTAATTAACATTTCGACATCTGTTTCTGAAAATATTTCCTCCACAACAACTCAAGTTAGCATTTTTACCTCCCGGGTCAGTGTTTCCACATATACATCTATTCATGTTTCAAATGCAAGTGCGGTCGATAATATTTCTAGCACTTCAACAATTGTTGCCTCCACATCATCTCCGATCCATAAATCTACAATAATTCCAGCAAATATTTCAACTTCACAAATACCAGTTAATGAGACTGTATCATTTCCAACTAATATTTCCTCAACTTATTTAATTAATATTTCGACAGCTGTTTCTGAAAATATTTCCTCCACAACAACTCTAGTTAGCATTTCTACCTCCCAGGTCAGTTTTTCCACATATACACCCATACATGTTTCAAATGCCAGTGCGGTCGATAATATTTCTAGCACTTCAACAATTGGAGCCTCCACATCATCTCCGATCCATAAATCTACAACAATTCCAGCAAACATTTCAACTTCACGAATACCAGTTAATGAGACTGTATCATTTCCAACTAATATTTCCTCAACTTATTTAATTAACATTTCGACAGCTGTTTCTAAAAATATTTCCTCCACAACAACTCAAGTTAGCATTTCTACCTCCCAGGTCAGTTTTTCCACATATACATCTATTCATGTTTCAAATGCAAGTGCGGTCGATAATATTTCTAGCACTTCAACAATTGTTGCCTCCACATCATCTCCGATCCATAAATCTACAATAATTCCAGCAAATATTTCAACTTCACAAATACCAGTTAATGAGACTGTATCATTTCCAACTAATATTTCCTCAACTTATTTAATTAATATTTCGACAGCTGTTTCTGAAAATATTTCCTCCACAACAACTCTAGTTAGCATTTCTACCTCCCAGGTCAGTTTTTCCACATATACACCCATACATGTTTCAAATGCCAGTGCGGTCGATAATATTTCTAGCACTTCAACAATTGGTGCCTCCACATCATCTCCGATCCATAAATCTACAACAATTCCAGCAAACATTTCAACTTCACGAATACCAGTTAATGAGACTGTATCATTTCCAACTAATATTTCCTCAACTTATTTAATTAACATTTCGACAGCTGTTTCTAAAAATATTTCCTCCACAACAACTCAAGTTAGCATTTCTACCTCCCAGGTCAGTTTTTCCACATATACACCTATACATGTTTCAAATGCAAGTGCGGTCGATAATATTTCTAGCACTTCAACAATTGGTGCCTCCACATCATCTCCGATCCATAAATCTACAACAATTCCAGCAAACATTTCAACTTCAGGAATACTAGTTAATGAGACTGTATCATTTCCAACTAATATTTCCTCAACTTATTTAATTAACATTTCGACAGCTGTTTCTGAAAATATTTCCTCTCCAACAACTCAAGTTAGCATTTCTACATCCCAGGTCAGTTTTTCCACATATACACCCATACATGTTTCAAATGCAAGTGCGGTCGATAATATTTCTAGCACTTCAACAATTGGTGCCTCCACATCATCTCCGATCCATAAATCTACAATAATTCCAGCAAATATATCAACTTCAGGAATACTAGTTAATGAGACTGTATCATTTCCAACTAATATCTCCTCAACTTATTTAATTAACATTTCGACAGCTGTTTCTGAAAATATTTCCTCCACAACAACTCAAGTTAGCATTTCTACCTCCCAGGTCAGTTTTTCCACATATACACCCATACATGTTTCAAATGCCAGTGCGGTCGATAATATTTCTAGCACTTCAACAATTGGAGCCTCCACATCATCTCCGATCCATAAATCTACAACAATTCCAGCAAACATTTCAACTTCACGAATACCAGTTAATGAGACTGTATCATTTCCAACTAATATTTCCTCAACTTATTTAATTAACATTTCGACAGCTGTTTCTAAAAATATTTCCTCCACAACAACTCAAGTTAGCATTTCTACCTCCCAGGTCAGTGTTTCCACATATACATCTATTCATGTTTCAAATGCAAGTGCGGTCGATAATATTTCTAGCACATCAACAATTGGTGCCTCCACATCATCTCCGATCCATAAATCTACAATAATTCCAGCAAATATTTCAACTTCACAAATACCAGTTAATGAGACTGTATCATTTCCAACTAATATTTCCTCAACTTATTTAGTTAACATATCGACAGCTGTTTCAGAAAATATTTCCTCTCCAACAACTCAAGTTAGCATTTCTACATCCCAGGTCAGTTTTTCCACATATACACCCATACATGTTTCAAATGCAAGTGCGGTCGATAATATTTCTAGCACTTCAACAATTGGTGCCTCTACATCATCTCCAATCCATAAATCTACAATAATTCCAGCAAATATTTCAACTTCACAAATACCAGTTAATGAGACTGTATCATTTCCAACTAATATTTCCTCAACTTATTTAGTTAACATATCGACAGCTGTTTCAGAAAATATTTCCTCTCCAACAACTCAAGTTAGCATTTCTACATCCCAGGTCAGTTTTTCCACATATACACCCATACATGTTTCAAATGCAAGTGCGGTCGATAATATTTCTAGCACTTCAACAATTGGTGCCTCTACATCATCTCCAATCCATAAATCTACAATAATTCCAGCAAATATTTCAACTTCACGAATACCAGTTAATGAGACTGTATCATTTCCAACTAATATTTCCTCAACTTATTTAATTAACATTTCGACAGCTGTTTCTAAAAATATTTCCTCCACAACAACTCAAGTTAGCATTTCTACCTCCCAGGTCAGTGTTTCCACATATACATCTATTCATGTTTCAAATGCAAGTGCGGTCGATAATATTTCTAGCACTTCAACAATTGGTGCCTCCACATCATCTTCGATCCATAAATCTACAACAATTCCAGCAAACATTTCAACTTCACGAATACCAGTTAATGAGACTGTATCATTTCCAACTAATATTTCCTCAACTTATTTAGTTAACATATCGACTGCTGTTTCAGAAAATATTTCCTCTCCAACAACTCAACTTAGCATTTCTACCTCCCAGGTCAGTTTTTCCACATATACACCCATACATGTTTCAAATGCCAGTGCGGTCGATAATATTTCTAGCACTTCAACAATTGGTGCCTCCACATCATCTCCGATCCATAAATCTACAATAATTCCAGCAAATATTTCAACTTCAGGAATACTAGTTAATGAGACTGTATCATTTCCAACTAATATCTCCTCAACTTATTTAATTAACATTTCGACAGCTGTTTCTAAAAATATTTCCTCCACAACAACTCTAGTTAGCATTTCTACCTTCCAGGTCAGTTTTTCCACATATACACCCATACATGTTTCAAATGCCAGTGCGGTCGATAATATTTCTAGCACTTCAACAATTGGAGCCTCCACATCATCTCCGATCCATAAATCTACAACAATTCCAGCAAACATTTCAACTTCACGAATACCAGTTAATGAGACTGTATCATTTCCAACTAATATTTCCTCAACTTATTTAATTAACATATCGACAACTGTTTCTGAAAATATTTCCTCCACAACAACTCAAGTTAGCATTTCTACCTCCCAGGTCAGTTTTTCCACATATACACCCATACATGTTTCAAATGCCAGTGCGGTCGATAATATTTCTAGCACTTCAACAATTGGAGCCTCCACATCATCTCCGATCCATAAATCTACAACAATTCCAGCAAACATTTCAACTTCACGAATACCAGTTAATGAGACTGTATCATTTCCAACTAATATTTCCTCAACTTATTTAATTAACATTTCGACAACTGTTTCTGAAAATATTTCCTCCACAACAACTCAAGTTAGCATTTCTACCTCCCAGGTCAGTTTTTCCACATATACACCCATACATGTTTCAAATGCCAGTGCGGTCGATAATATTTCTAGCACATCGACAATTGGTGCCTCCACATCATCTCCGATCCATAAATCTACAATAATTCCAGCAAATATTTCAACTTCAGGAATACTAGTTAATGAGACTGTATCATTTCCAACTAATATCTCCTCAACTTATTTAATTAACATTTCGACAGCTGTTTCTGAAAATATTTCCTCCACAACAACTCAAGTTAGCATTTCTACCTCCCAGGTCAGTTTTTCCACATATACACCCATACATGTTTCAAATGCCAGTGCGGTCGATAATATTTCTAGCACTTTAACAATTGGAGCCTCCACATCATCTCCGATCCATAAATCTACAACAATTCCAGCAAACATTTCAACTTCACGAATACCAGTTAATGAGACTGTATCATTTCCAACTAATATTTCCTCAACTTATTTAATTAACATTTCGACAGCTGTTTCTAAAAATATTTCCTCCACAACAACTCAAGTTAGCATTTCTACCTCCCAGGTCAGTTTTACCACATATACACCTATACATGTTTCAAATGCAAGTGCGGTCGATAATATTTCTAGCACTTCAACAATTGGTGCCTCCACATCATCTCCGATCCATAAATCTACAACAATTCCAGCAAACATTTCAACTTCAGGAATACTAGTTAATGAGACTGTATCATTTAAAACTAATATTTCCTCAACTTATTTAATTAACATTTCGACAACTGTTTCTGAAAATATTTCCTCTACAACAACTCAAGTTAGCATTTCTACCTCCCAGGTCAGTATTTCCACATATACACCCATACATGCTTCAAATGCCAGTGCGGTCGATAATATTTCTAGCACTTCAACAATTGGTGCCTCCACATCATCTCCGATCCATAAATCTACAACAATTCCAGCAAACATTTCAACTTCACGAATACCAGTTAATAAGACTGTATCATTTAAAACTAATATTTCCTCAACTTATTTAATTAACATTTCTACAACTGTTTCTGAAAATATTTCCTCCACAACAACTCAAGTTAGCATTTCTACCTCCCAGGTCAGTTTTTCCACATATACACCCATACATGTTTCAAATGCCAGTGCGGTCGATAATATTTCTAGCACTTCAACAATTGGTGCCTCCACATCATCTCCGATCCATAAATCTACAATAATTCCAGCAAATATTTCAACTTCAGGAATACTAGTTAATGAGACTGTATCATTTCCAACTAATATCTCCTCAACTTATTTAATTAACATTTCGACAGCTGTTTCTGAAAATATTTCCTCCACAACAACTCAAGTTAGCATTTTTACCTCCCGGGTCAGTGTTTCCACATATACATCTATTCATGTTTCAAATGCAAGTGCGGTCGATAATATTTCTAGCACTTCAACAATTGGTGCCTCCACATCATCTCCGATCCATAAATCTACAATAATTCCAGCAAATATTTCAACTTCACAAATACCAGTTAATGAGACTGTATCATTTCCAACTAATATTTCCTCAACTTATTTAGTTAACATATCGACTGCTGTTTCAGAAAATATTTCCTCTCCAACAACTCAACTTAGCATTTCTACCTTCCAGGTCAGTTTTTCCACATATACACCCATACATGTTTCAAATGCCAGTGCGGTCGATAATATTTCTAGCACTTCAACAATTGGTGCCTCCACATCATCTCCGATCCATAAATCTACAATAATTCCAGCAAATATTTCAACTTCAGGAATACTAGTTAATGAGACTGTATCATTTCCAACTAATATCTCCTCAACTTATTTAATTAACATTTCGACAGCTGTTTCTAAAAATATTTCCTCCACAACAACTCTAGTTAGCATTTCTACCTTCCAGGTCAGTTTTTCCACATATACACCCATACATGTTTCAAATGCCAGTGCGGTCGATAATATTTCTAGCACTTCAACAATTGGAGCCTCCACATCATCTCCGATCCATAAATCTACAACAATTCCAGCAAACATTTCAACTTCACGAATACCAGTTAATGAGACTGTATCATTTCCAACTAATATTTCCTCAACTTATTTAATTAACATATCGACAACTGTTTCTGAAAATATTTCCTCCACAACAACTCAAGTTAGCATTTCTACCTCCCAGGTCAGTTTTTCCACATATACACCCATACATGTTTCAAATGCCAGTGCGGTCGATAATATTTCTAGCACTTCAACAATTGGAGCCTCCACATCATCTCCGATCCATAAATCTACAACAATTCCAGCAAACATTTCAACTTCACGAATACCAGTTAATGAGACTGTATCATTTCCAACTAATATTTCCTCAACTTATTTAATTAACATTTCGACAACTGTTTCTGAAAATATTTCCTCCACAACAACTCAAGTTAGCATTTCTACCTCCCAGGTCAGTTTTTCCACATATACACCCATACATGTTTCAAATGCCAGTGCGGTCGATAATATTTCTAGCACATCGACAATTGGTGCCTCCACATCATCTCCGATCCATAAATCTACAATAATTCCAGCAAATATTTCAACTTCAGGAATACTAGTTAATGAGACTGTATCATTTCCAACTAATATCTCCTCAACTTATTTAATTAACATTTCGACAGCTGTTTCTGAAAATATTTCCTCCACAACAACTCAAGTTAGCATTTCTACCTCCCAGGTCAGTTTTTCCACATATACACCCATACATGTTTCAAATGCCAGTGCGGTCGATAATATTTCTAGCACTTTAACAATTGGAGCCTCCACATCATCTCCGATCCATAAATCTACAACAATTCCAGCAAACATTTCAACTTCACGAATACCAGTTAATGAGACTGTATCATTTCCAACTAATATTTCCTCAACTTATTTAATTAACATTTCGACAGCTGTTTCTAAAAATATTTCCTCCACAACAACTCAAGTTAGCATTTCTACCTCCCAGGTCAGTTTTACCACATATACACCTATACATGTTTCAAATGCAAGTGCGGTCGATAATATTTCTAGCACTTCAACAATTGGTGCCTCCACATCATCTCCGATCCATAAATCTACAACAATTCCAGCAAACATTTCAACTTCAGGAATACTAGTTAATGAGACTGTATCATTTAAAACTAATATTTCCTCAACTTATTTAATTAACATTTCGACAACTGTTTCTGAAAATATTTCCTCTACAACAACTCAAGTTAGCATTTCTACCTCCCAGGTCAGTATTTCCACATATACACCCATACATGCTTCAAATGCCAGTGCGGTCGATAATATTTCTAGCACTTCAACAATTGGTGCCTCCACATCATCTCCGATCCATAAATCTACAACAATTCCAGCAAACATTTCAACTTCACGAATACCAGTTAATGAGACTGTATCATTTAAAACTAATATTTCCTCAACTTATTTAATTAACATTTCTACAACTGTTTCTGAAAATATTTCCTCCACAACAACTCAAGTTAGCATTTCTACCTCCCAGGTCAGTTTTTCCACATATACACCCATACATGTTTCAAATGCCAGTGCGGTCGATAATATTTCTAGCACTTCAACAATTGGTGCCTCCACATCATCTCCGATCCATAAATCTACAATAATTCCAGCAAATATTTCAACTTCAGGAATACTAGTTAATGAGACTGTATCATTTCCAACTAATATCTCCTCAACTTATTTAATTAACATTTCGACAGCTGTTTCTGAAAATATTTCCTCCACAACAACTCAAGTTAGCATTTCTACCTCCCAGGTCAGTTTTTCCACATATACACCCATACATGTTTCAAATGCCAGTGCGGTCGATAATATTTCTAGCACTTCAACAATTGGAGCCTCCACATCATCTCCGATCCATAAATCTACAACAATTCCAGCAAACATTTCAACTTCACGAATACCAGTTAATGAGACTGTATCATTTCCAACTAATATTTCCTCAACTTATTTAATTAACATTTCGACAGCTGTTTCTAAAAATATTTCCTCCACAACAACTCAAGTTAGCATTTCTACCTCCCAGGTCAGTGTTTCCACATATACATCTATTCATGTTTCAAATGCAAGTGCGGTCGATAATATTTCTAGCACTTCAACAATTGGTGCCTCCACATCATCTCCGATCCATAAATCTACAATAATTCCAGCAAATATTTCAACTTCACAAACACCAGTTAATGAGACTGTATCATTTCCAACTAATATTTCCTCAACTTATTTAGTTAACATATCGACAGCTGTTTCAGAAAATATTTCCTCTCCAACAACTCAAGTTAGCATTTCTACATCCCAGGTCAGTTTTTCCACATATACACCCATACATGTTTCAAATGCAAGTGCGGTCGATAATATTTCTAGCACTTCAACAATTGGTGCCTCTACATCATCTCCAATCCATAAATCTACAATAATTCCAGCAAATATTTCAACTTCACAAATACCAGTTAATGAAACTGTATCATTTCCAACTAATATTTCCTCAACTTATTTAGTTAACATATCGACAGCTGTTTCAGAAAATATTTCCTCTCCAACAACTCAAGTGAGCATTTCCACATCCCAGGTCAGTCTTTCCACATATACACCCATACATGTTTCAAATGCAAGTGCGGTCGATAATATTTCTAGCACTTCAACAATTGGTGCCTCCACATCATCTTCGATCCATAAATCTACAACAATTCCAGCAAACATTTCAACTTCACGAATACCAGTTAATGAGACTGTATCATTTCCAACTAATATTTCCTCAACTTATTTAATTAACATTTCGACAACTGTTTCTGAAAATATTTCCTCCACAACAACTCAAGTTAGCATTTCTACCTCCCAGGTCAGTTTTTCCACATATACACCCATACATGTTTCAAATGCCAGTGCGGTCGATAATATTTCTAGCACTTCAACAATTGGTGCCTCCACATCATCTCCGATCCATAAATCTACAATAATTCCAGCAAATATTTCAACTTCAGGAATACTAGTTAATGAGACTGTATCATTTCCAACTAATATCTCCTCAACTTATTTAATTAACATTTCGACAGGTGTTTCTGAAAATATTTCCTCCACAACAACTCAAGTTAGCATTTCTACCTCCCAGGTCAGTTTTTCCACATATACACCCATACATGTTTCAAATGCCAGTGCGGTCGATAATATTTCTAGCACTTCAACAATTGGAGCCTCCACATCATCTCCGATCCATAAATCTACAACAATTCCAGCAAACATTTCAACTTCAAGAATACCAGTTAATGAGACTGTATCATTTAAAACTAATATTTCCTCAACTTATTTAATTAACATTTCGACATCTGTTCCTGAAAATATTTCCTCCACAACAACTCAAGTTAGCATTTCTACCTCCCAGGTCAGTATTTCCACATATACATCTATTCATGTTTCAAATGCAAGTGCGGTCGATAATATTTCTAGCACTTCAACAATTGGTGCCTCCACATCATCTCCGATCAATAAATCTACAATAATTCCAGCAAATATTTCAACTTCACAAATACCAGTTAATGAGACTGTATCATTTCCAACTAATATTTCCTCAACTTATTTAGTTAACATATCGACAGCTGTTTCAGAAAATATTTCCTCTCCAACAACTCAAGTTAGCATTTCTACATCCCAGGTCAGTTTTTCCACATATACACCTATACATGTTTCAAATGCAAGTGCGGTCGATAATATTTCTAGCACTTCAACAATTGGTGCCTCTACATCATCTCCAATCCATAAATCTACAAACATTCCAGCAAATATTTCAACTTCACAAATACCAGTTAATGAAACTGTATCATTTCCAACTAATATTTCCTCAACTTATTTAGTTAACATATCGACAGCTGTTTCAGAAAATATTTCCTCTCCAACAACTCAAGTGAGCATTTCCACATCCCAGGTCAGTCTTTCCACATATACACCCATACATGTTTCAAATGCAAGTGCGGTCGATAATATTTCTAGCACTTCAACAATTGGTGCCTCCACATCATCTTCGATCCATAAATCTACAACAATTCCAGCAAACATTTCGACTTCACGAATAACAGTTAATGAGACTGTATCATTTCCAACTAATATTTCCTCAACTTATTTATTTAACATTTCGACAGCTGTTTCTAAAAATATTTCCTCCACAACAACTCAAGTTAGAATTTCTACCTCCCAGGTCAGTTTTTCCACATATACACCCATACATGTTTCAAATGCAAGTGCGGTCGATAATATTTCTAGCACTTCAACAATTGGTGCCTCCACATCATCTCCGATCCATAAATCTACAATAATTCCAGCAAATATTTCAACTACACAAATACCAGTTAATGAGACTGTATCATTTCCAACTAATATTTCCTCAACTTATTTAGTTAACATATCGACTGCTGTTTCAGAAAATATTTCCTCTCCAACAACTCAACTTAGCATTTCTACCTCCCAGGTCAGTTTTTCCACATATACACCCATACATGTTTCAAATGCCAGTGCGGTCGATAATATTTCTAGCACTTCAACAATTGGTGCCTCCACATCATCTCCGATCCATAAATCTACAATAATTCCAGCAAATATTTCAACTTTAGGAATACTAGTTAATGAGACTGTATCATTTCCAACTAATATCTCCTCAACTTATTTAATTAACATTTCGACAGCTGTTTCTGAAAATATTTCCTCCACAACAACTCAAGTTAGCATTTCTACCTCCCAGGTCAGTTTTTCCACATATACACCCATACATGTTTCAAATGCCAGTGCGGTCGATAATATTTCTAGCACTTCAACAATTGGAGCCTCCACATCATCTCCGATCCATAAATCTACAACAATTCCAGCAAACATTTCAACTTCACGAATACCAGTTAATGAGACTGTATCATTTCCAACTAATATTTCCTCAACTTATTTAATTAACATTTCGACAGCTGTTTCTAAAAATATTTCCTCCACAACAACTCAAGTTAGCATTTCTACCTCCCAGGTCAGTTTTTCCACATATACACCCATACATGTTTCAAATGCAAGTGCGGTCGATAATATTTCTAGCACTTCAACAATTGGTGCCTCCACATCATCTCCGATCCATAAATCTACAACAATTCCAGCAAACATTTCAACTTCAGGAATACTAGTTAATGAGACTGTATCATTTAAAACTAATATTTCCTCAACTTATTTAAGTAACATTTCGACATCTGTTTCTGAAAATATTTCCTCCACAACAACTCAAGTTAGCATTTCTACCTCCCAGGTCAGTGTTTCCACATATACATCTATTCATGTTTCAAATGTAAGTGCGGTCGATAATATTTCTAGCACTTCAACAATTGGTGCCTCCACATCATCTCCGATCCATAAATCTACAACAATTCCAGCAAACATTTCAACTTCAGGAATACTAGTTAATGAGACTGTATCATTTAAAACTAATATTTCCTCAACTTATTTAAGTAACATTTCGACATCTGTTTCTGAAAATATTTCCTCCACAACAACTCAAGTTAGCATTTCTACCTCCCAGGTCAGTGTTTCCACATATACATCTATTCATGTTTCAAATGCAAGTGCGGTCGATAATATTTCTAGCACTTCAACAATTGGTGCCTCCACATCATCTCCGATCCATAAATCTACAATAATTCCAGCAAATATTTCAACTTCACAAATACCAGTTAATGAGACTGTATCATTTCCAACCAATATTTCCTCAACTTATTTAATTAACATTTCGACAGCTGTCTCTGAAAATATTTCCTCCACAACAACTCAAGTCAGCATTTCTACCTCCCAGGTTAGTTTTTCCACATATACACCCATACATGTTTCAAATGCAAGTGCGGTCGATAATATTTCTAGCACTTCAACAATTGGTGCCTCCACATCATCTCCGATCCATAAATCTACAACAATTCCAGCAAACATTTCAACTTCAGGAATACCAGTTAATGAGACTGTATCCTTTAAAACTAATATTTCCTCAACTTATTTAGTTAACATATCGACAGCTGTTTCAGAAAATATTTCCTCTCCAACAACTCAAGTGAGCATTTCCACATCCCAGGTCAGTCTTTCCACATATACACCCATACATGTTTCAAATGCAAGTGCGGTCGATAATATTTCTAGCACTTCAACAATTGGTGCCTCTACATCATCTCCAATCCATAAATCTACAATAATTCCAGCAAATATTTCAACTTCACAAATACCAGTTAATGAAACTGTATCATTTCCAACTAATATTTCCTCAACTTATTTAGTTAACATATCGACAGCTGTTTCAGAAAATATTTCCTCTCCAACAACTCAAGTGAGCATTTCCACATCCCAGGTCAGTCTTTCCACATATACACCCATACATGTTTCAAATGCAAGTGCGGTCGATAATATTTCTAGCACTTCAACAATTGGTGCCTCCACATCATCTTCGATCCATAAATCTACAACAATTCCAGCAAACATTTCAACTTCACGAATACCAGTTAATGAGACTGTATCATTTCCAACTAATATTTCCTCAACTTATTTATTTAACATTTCGACAGCTGTTTCGGAAAATATTTCCTCTCCAACAACTCCAGTTAGCATTTCTACAACCCAGGTCAGTTTTTCCACATATACACCCATACATGTTTCAAATGCAAGTGCAGTCGATAATATTTCTAGCACTTCAACCATTGGTGCCTACACATCATCTCCGATCCATAAATCTACAACAATTCCAGCAAACATTTCAACTTCACGAATACCAGTTAATGAGACTGTATCATTTAAAACTAATATGTCCTCAACTTATTTTATTAACATTTCGACAACTGTTTCTGAAAATATTTCCTCCACAACAACTCAAGTTAGCATTTCTACCTCCCAGGTCAGTTTTTCCACATATACACCCATACATGTTTCAAATGCCAGTGCGGTCGATAATATTTCTAGTACTTCAACAATTTTTGCTTCCACATCATCTCCGATCCATAAATCTACAACAATTCCAGCAAACATTTCAACTTCACGAATACCAGCTAATGAGACTGTATCATTTCCAACTAATATTTCCTCAACTTATTTATTTAACATTTCGACAGCTGTTTCTGAAAATATTTCCTCTCCAACAACTCAACTTAGCATTTCTACCTCCCAGGTCAGTTTTTCCACATATACACCAATACATGTTTCAAATGCCAGTGCGGTCGATAATATTTCTAGCACTTCAACAATTGGTGCCTCCACATCATCTCCGATCCATAAATCTACAAAAATTCCAGCAAATATTTCAACTTCAGGAATACTAGTTAATGAGACTGTATCATTTCCAACTAATATCTCCTCAACTTATTTAATTAACATTTCGACAGCTGTTTCTGAAAATATTTCCATCACAACAACTCAAGTTAGCATTTCTACCTCCCAGGTCAGTTTTTCCACATATACACCCATACATGTTTCAAATGCCAGTGCGGTCGATAATATTTCTAGCACTTCAACAATTGGAGCCTCCACATCATCTCCGATCCATAAATCTACAACAATTCCAGCAAACATTTCAACTTCACGAATACCAGTTAATGAGACTGTATCATTTCCAACCAATATTTCCTCAACTTATTTAATTAACATTTCGACAGCTGTTTCTAAAAATATTTCCTCCACAACAACAAAAGTTAGCATTTCTACATCCCAGGTCAGTTTTTCCACATATACACCCATACATGTTTCAAATGCAAGTGCGGTCGATAATATTTCTAGCACTTTAACAAATGGTGCCTCTACATCATCTCCAATCCATAAATCTACAATAATTCCAGCAAATATTTCAACTTCACAAATACCAGTTAATGAAACTGTATCATTTCCAACTAATATTTCCTTAACTTATTTAGTTAACATTTCGACAGCTGTTTCTGAAAATATTTCCTCCACAACAACTCAAGTTAGCATTTCTACCTCCCAGGTCAGTTTTTCCACATATACACCCATACATGTTTCAAATGCAAGTGCGGTCGATAATATTTCTAGCACTTCAACAATTGGTGCCTCCACATCATCTCCGATCCATAAATCTACAATAATTCCAGCAAATATTTCAACTTCAGGAATACTAGTTAATGAGACTGTATCATTTCCAACTAATATCTCCTCAACTTATTTAATTAACATTTCGACAGCTGTTTCTGAAAATATTTCCTCCACAACAACTCAAGTTAGCATTTCTACCTCCCAGGTCAGTTTTTCCACATATACACCCATACATGTTTCAAATGCCAGTGCGGTCGATAATATTTCTAGCACTTCAACAATTGGAGCCTCCACATCATCTCCGATCCATAAATCTACAACAATTCCAGCAAACATTTCAACTTCACGAATACCAGTTAATGAGACTGTATCATTTCCAACTAATATTTCCTCAACTTATTTAATTAACATTTCGACAACTGTTTCTGAAAATATTTCCTCCACAACAACTCAAGTTAGCATTTCTACCTCCCAGGTCAGTTTTTCCACATATACACCCATACATGCTTCAAATGCCAGTGCGGTCGATAATATTTCTAGCACTTCAACAATTGGTGCCTCCACATCATCTCCGATATATAAATCTACAACAATTCCAGCAAACATTTCAACTTCACGAATACCAGTTAATGAGACTGTATCATTTCCAACTAATATCTCCTCAACTTATTTAGTTAACATATCGACTGCTGTTTCAGAAAATATTTCCTCTCCAACAACTCAACTTAGCATTTCTACCTCCCAGGTCAGTTTTTCTACATATACACCCATACATGTTTCAAATGCCAGTGCGGTCGATAATATTTCTAGCACTTCAACAATTGGTGCCTCCACATCATCTCCGATCAATAAATCTACAATAATTCCAGCAAATATTTCAACTTCACAAATACCAGTTAATGAGACTGTATCATTTCCAACTAATATTTCCTCAACTTATTTAGTTAACATATCGACAGCTGTTTCAGAAAATATTTCCTCTCCAACAACTCAAGTTAGCATTTCTACATCCCAGGTCAGTTTTTCCACATATACACCTATACATGTTTCAAATGCAAGTGCGGTCGATAATATTTCTAGCACTTCAACAATTGGTGCCTCTACATCATCTCCAATCCATAAATCTACAAACATTCCAGCAAATATTTCAACTTCACAAATACCAGTTAATGAAACTGTATCATTTCCAACTAATATTTCCTCAACTTATTTAGTTAACATATCGACAGCTGTTTCAGAAAATATTTCCTCTCCAACAACTCAAGTGAGCATTTCCACATCCCAGGTCAGTCTTTCCACATATACACCCATACATGTTTCAAATGCAAGTGCGGTCGATAATATTTCTAGCACTTCAACAATTGGTGCCTCCACATCATCTTCGATCCATAAATCTACAACAATTCCAGCAAACATTTCGACTTCACGAATAACAGTTAATGAGACTGTATCATTTCCAACTAATATTTCCTCAACTTATTTATTTAACATTTCGACAGCTGTTTCTAAAAATATTTCCTCCACAACAACTCAAGTTAGAATTTCTACCTCCCAGGTCAGTTTTTCCACATATACACCCATACATGTTTCAAATGCAAGTGCGGTCGATAATATTTCTAGCACTTCAACAATTGGTGCCTCCACATCATCTCCGATCCATAAATCTACAATAATTCCAGCAAATATTTCAACTACACAAATACCAGTTAATGAGACTGTATCATTTCCAACTAATATTTCCTCAACTTATTTAGTTAACATATCGACTGCTGTTTCAGAAAATATTTCCTCTCCAACAACTCAACTTAGCATTTCTACCTCCCAGGTCAGTTTTTCCACATATACACCCATACATGTTTCAAATGCCAGTGCGGTCGATAATATTTCTAGCACTTCAACAATTGGTGCCTCCACATCATCTCCGATCCATAAATCTACAATAATTCCAGCAAATATTTCAACTTTAGGAATACTAGTTAATGAGACTGTATCATTTCCAACTAATATCTCCTCAACTTATTTAATTAACATTTCGACAGCTGTTTCTGAAAATATTTCCTCCACAACAACTCAAGTTAGCATTTCTACCTCCCAGGTCAGTTTTTCCACATATACACCCATACATGTTTCAAATGCCAGTGCGGTCGATAATATTTCTAGCACTTCAACAATTGGAGCCTCCACATCATCTCCGATCCATAAATCTACAACAATTCCAGCAAACATTTCAACTTCACGAATACCAGTTAATGAGACTGTATCATTTCCAACTAATATTTCCTCAACTTATTTAATTAACATTTCGACAGCTGTTTCTAAAAATATTTCCTCCACAACAACTCAAGTTAGCATTTCTACCTCCCAGGTCAGTTTTTCCACATATACACCCATACATGTTTCAAATGCAAGTGCGGTCGATAATATTTCTAGCACTTCAACAATTGGTGCCTCCACATCATCTCCGATCCATAAATCTACAACAATTCCAGCAAACATTTCAACTTCAGGAATACTAGTTAATGAGACTGTATCATTTAAAACTAATATTTCCTCAACTTATTTAAGTAACATTTCGACATCTGTTTCTGAAAATATTTCCTCCACAACAACTCAAGTTAGCATTTCTACCTCCCAGGTCAGTGTTTCCACATATACATCTATTCATGTTTCAAATGTAAGTGCGGTCGATAATATTTCTAGCACTTCAACAATTGGTGCCTCCACATCATCTCCGATCCATAAATCTACAACAATTCCAGCAAACATTTCAACTTCAGGAATACTAGTTAATGAGACTGTATCATTTAAAACTAATATTTCCTCAACTTATTTAAGTAACATTTCGACATCTGTTTCTGAAAATATTTCCTCCACAACAACTCAAGTTAGCATTTCTACCTCCCAGGTCAGTGTTTCCACATATACATCTATTCATGTTTCAAATGCAAGTGCGGTCGATAATATTTCTAGCACTTCAACAATTGGTGCCTCCACATCATCTCCGATCCATAAATCTACAATAATTCCAGCAAATATTTCAACTTCACAAATACCAGTTAATGAGACTGTATCATTTCCAACCAATATTTCCTCAACTTATTTAATTAACATTTCGACAGCTGTCTCTGAAAATATTTCCTCCACAACAACTCAAGTCAGCATTTCTACCTCCCAGGTTAGTTTTTCCACATATACACCCATACATGTTTCAAATGCAAGTGCGGTCGATAATATTTCTAGCACTTCAACAATTGGTGCCTCCACATCATCTCCGATCCATAAATCTACAACAATTCCAGCAAACATTTCAACTTCAGGAATACCAGTTAATGAGACTGTATCCTTTAAAACTAATATTTCCTCAACTTATTTAGTTAACATATCGACAGCTGTTTCAGAAAATATTTCCTCTCCAACAACTCAAGTGAGCATTTCCACATCCCAGGTCAGTCTTTCCACATATACACCCATACATGTTTCAAATGCAAGTGCGGTCGATAATATTTCTAGCACTTCAACAATTGGTGCCTCTACATCATCTCCAATCCATAAATCTACAATAATTCCAGCAAATATTTCAACTTCACAAATACCAGTTAATGAAACTGTATCATTTCCAACTAATATTTCCTCAACTTATTTAGTTAACATATCGACAGCTGTTTCAGAAAATATTTCCTCTCCAACAACTCAAGTGAGCATTTCCACATCCCAGGTCAGTCTTTCCACATATACACCCATACATGTTTCAAATGCAAGTGCGGTCGATAATATTTCTAGCACTTCAACAATTGGTGCCTCCACATCATCTTCGATCCATAAATCTACAACAATTCCAGCAAACATTTCAACTTCACGAATACCAGTTAATGAGACTGTATCATTTCCAACTAATATTTCCTCAACTTATTTATTTAACATTTCGACAGCTGTTTCGGAAAATATTTCCTCTCCAACAACTCCAGTTAGCATTTCTACAACCCAGGTCAGTTTTTCCACATATACACCCATACATGTTTCAAATGCAAGTGCAGTCGATAATATTTCTAGCACTTCAACCATTGGTGCCTACACATCATCTCCGATCCATAAATCTACAACAATTCCAGCAAACATTTCAACTTCACGAATACCAGTTAATGAGACTGTATCATTTAAAACTAATATGTCCTCAACTTATTTTATTAACATTTCGACAACTGTTTCTGAAAATATTTCCTCCACAACAACTCAAGTTAGCATTTCTACCTCCCAGGTCAGTTTTTCCACATATACACCCATACATGTTTCAAATGCCAGTGCGGTCGATAATATTTCTAGTACTTCAACAATTTTTGCTTCCACATCATCTCCGATCCATAAATCTACAACAATTCCAGCAAACATTTCAACTTCACGAATACCAGCTAATGAGACTGTATCATTTCCAACTAATATTTCCTCAACTTATTTATTTAACATTTCGACAGCTGTTTCTGAAAATATTTCCTCTCCAACAACTCAACTTAGCATTTCTACCTCCCAGGTCAGTTTTTCCACATATACACCAATACATGTTTCAAATGCCAGTGCGGTCGATAATATTTCTAGCACTTCAACAATTGGTGCCTCCACATCATCTCCGATCCATAAATCTACAAAAATTCCAGCAAATATTTCAACTTCAGGAATACTAGTTAATGAGACTGTATCATTTCCAACTAATATCTCCTCAACTTATTTAATTAACATTTCGACAGCTGTTTCTGAAAATATTTCCATCACAACAACTCAAGTTAGCATTTCTACCTCCCAGGTCAGTTTTTCCACATATACACCCATACATGTTTCAAATGCCAGTGCGGTCGATAATATTTCTAGCACTTCAACAATTGGAGCCTCCACATCATCTCCGATCCATAAATCTACAACAATTCCAGCAAACATTTCAACTTCACGAATACCAGTTAATGAGACTGTATCATTTCCAACCAATATTTCCTCAACTTATTTAATTAACATTTCGACAGCTGTTTCTAAAAATATTTCCTCCACAACAACAAAAGTTAGCATTTCTACATCCCAGGTCAGTTTTTCCACATATACACCCATACATGTTTCAAATGCAAGTGCGGTCGATAATATTTCTAGCACTTTAACAAATGGTGCCTCTACATCATCTCCAATCCATAAATCTACAATAATTCCAGCAAATATTTCAACTTCACAAATACCAGTTAATGAAACTGTATCATTTCCAACTAATATTTCCTTAACTTATTTAGTTAACATTTCGACAGCTGTTTCTGAAAATATTTCCTCCACAACAACTCAAGTTAGCATTTCTACCTCCCAGGTCAGTTTTTCCACATATACACCCATACATGTTTCAAATGCAAGTGCGGTCGATAATATTTCTAGCACTTCAACAATTGGTGCCTCCACATCATCTCCGATCCATAAATCTACAATAATTCCAGCAAATATTTCAACTTCAGGAATACTAGTTAATGAGACTGTATCATTTCCAACTAATATCTCCTCAACTTATTTAATTAACATTTCGACAGCTGTTTCTGAAAATATTTCCTCCACAACAACTCAAGTTAGCATTTCTACCTCCCAGGTCAGTTTTTCCACATATACACCCATACATGTTTCAAATGCCAGTGCGGTCGATAATATTTCTAGCACTTCAACAATTGGAGCCTCCACATCATCTCCGATCCATAAATCTACAACAATTCCAGCAAACATTTCAACTTCACGAATACCAGTTAATGAGACTGTATCATTTCCAACTAATATTTCCTCAACTTATTTAATTAACATTTCGACAACTGTTTCTGAAAATATTTCCTCCACAACAACTCAAGTTAGCATTTCTACCTCCCAGGTCAGTTTTTCCACATATACACCCATACATGCTTCAAATGCCAGTGCGGTCGATAATATTTCTAGCACTTCAACAATTGGTGCCTCCACATCATCTCCGATATATAAATCTACAACAATTCCAGCAAACATTTCAACTTCACGAATACCAGTTAATGAGACTGTATCATTTCCAACTAATATCTCCTCAACTTATTTAGTTAACATATCGACTGCTGTTTCAGAAAATATTTCCTCTCCAACAACTCAACTTAGCATTTCTACCTCCCAGGTCAGTTTTTCTACATATACACCCATACATGTTTCAAATGCCAGTGCGGTCGATAATATTTCTAGCACTTCAACAATTGGTGCCTCCACATCATCTCCGATCCATAAATCTACAATAATTCCAGCAAATATTTCAACTTCAGGAATACTAGTTAATGAGACTGTATCATTTCCAACTAATATCTCCTCAACTTATTTAATTAACATTTCGACAGCTGTTTCTGAAAATATTTCCTCCACAACAACTCAAGTTAGCATTTCTACCTCCCAGGTCAGTTTTTTCACATATACACCCATACATGTTTCAAATGCCAGTGCGGTCGATAATATTTCTAGCACTTCAACAATTGGAGCCTC
Source organism: Polydrusus cervinus (assembly GCA_935413205.1). Classification (NCBI taxonomy): domain Eukaryota; kingdom Metazoa; phylum Arthropoda; class Insecta; order Coleoptera; family Curculionidae; genus Polydrusus; species Polydrusus cervinus. Next base: position 64,625,119 of record OW284510.1, on the reverse strand, counting down.
CACATCATCTCCGATCCATAAATCTACAACAATTCCAGCAAACATTTCAACTTCACGAATACCAGTTAATGAGACTGTATCATTTCCAACTAATATTTCCTCAACTTATTTAATTAACATTTCGACAACTGTTTCTAAAAATATTTCCTCCACAACAACTCAAGTTAGCATTTCTACCTCACAGGTCAGTGTTTCCACATATACATCTATTCATGTTTCAAATGCAAGTGCGGTCGATAATATTTCTAGCACTTCAACAATTGGTGCCTCCACATCATCTCCGATCCATAAATCTACAATAATTCCAGCAAATATTTCAACTTCAGGAATACTAGTTAATGAGACTGTATCATTTCCAACTAATATCTCCTCAACTTATTTAATTAACATTTCGACAGCTGTTTCTGAAAATATTTCCTCCACAACAACTCTAGTTAGCATTTCTACCTCCCAGGTCAGTTTTTCCACATATACACCCATACATGTTTCAAATGCCAGTGCGGTCGATAATATTTCTAGCACTTCAACAATTGGAGCCTCCACATCATCTCCGATCCATAAATCTACAACAATTCCAGCAAACATTTCAACTTCACGAATACCAGTTAATGAGACTGTATCATTTCCAACTAATATTTCCTCAACTTATTTAATTAACATTTCGACAACTGTTTCTGAAAATATTTCCTCCACAACAACTCAAGTTAGCATTTCTACCTCCCAGGTCAGTTTTTCCACATATACACCCATACATGCTTCAAATGCCAGTGCGGTCGATAATATTTCTAGCACTTCAACAATTGGTGCCTCCACATCATCTCCGATCCATAAATCTAGAACAATTCCAGCAAACATTTCAACTTCACGAATACCAGTTAATGAGACTGTATCATTTCCAACTAATATTTCCTCAACTTATTTAATTAACATTTCGACAGGTGTTTCTGAAAATATTTCCTCCACAACAACTCAAGTTAGCATTTCTACCTCCCAGGTCAGTTTTTCCACATATACACCCATACATGTTTCAAATGCCAGTGCGGTCGATAATATTTCTAGCACTTCAACAATTGGAGCCTCCACATCATCTCCGATCCATAAATCTACAACAATTCCAGCAAACATTTCAACTTCAAGAATACCAGTTAATGAGACTGTATCATTTAAAACTAATATTTCCTCAACTTATTTAATTAACATTTCGACATCTGTTCCTGAAAATATTTCCTTCACAACAACTCAAGTTAGCATTTCTACATCCCAGGTCAGTTTTTCCACATATACACCCATACATGTTTCAAATGCAAGTGCGGTCGATAATATTTCTAGCACTTCAACAATTGGTGCCTCTACATCATCTCCAATCCATAAATCTACAATAATTCCAGCAAATATTTCAACTTCACAAATACCAGTTAATGAAACTGTATCATTTCCAACTAATATTTCCTCAACTTATTTAGTTAACATATCGACAGCTGTTTCAGAAAATATTTCCTCTCCAACAACTCAAGTGAGCATTTCCACATCCCAGGTCAGTCTTTCCACATATACACCCATACATGTTTCAAATGCAAGTGCGGTCGATAATATTTCTAGCACTTTAACAATTGGTGCCTCCACATCATCTTCGATCCATAAATCTACAACAATTCCAGCAAACATTTCGACTTCACGAATAACAGTTAATGAGACTGTATCATTTCCAACTAATATTTCCTCAACTTATTTATTTAACATTTCGACAGCTGTTTCTAAAAATATTTCCTCCACAACAACTCAAGTTAGAATTTCTACCTCCCAGGTCAGTTTTTCCACATATACACCCATACATGTTTCAAATGCAAGTGCGGTCGATAATATTTCTAGCACTTCAACAATTGGTGCCTCCACATCATCTCCGATCCATAAATCTACAATAATTCCAGCAAATATTTCAACTACACAAATACCAGTTAATGAGACTGTATCATTTCCAACTAATATTTCCTCAACTTATTTAGTTAACATATCGACTGCTGTTTCAGAAAATATTTCCTCTCCAACAACTCAACTTAGCATTTCTACCTCCCAGGTCAGTTTTTCCACATATACACCCATACATGTTTCAAATGCCAGTGCGGTCGATAATATTTCTAGCACTTCAACAATTGGTGCCTCCACATCATCTCCGATCCATAAATCTACAATAATTCCAGCAAATATTTCAACTTCAGGAATACTAGTTAATGAGACTGTATCATTTCCAACTAATATCTCCTCAACTTATTTAATTAACATTTCGACAGCTGTTTCTGAAAATATTTCCTCCACAACAACTCAAGTTAGCATTTCTACCTCCCAGGTCAGTTTTTCCACATATACACCCATACATGTTTCAAATGCCAGTGCGGTCGATAATATTTCTAGCACTTCAACAATTGGAGCCTCCACATCATCTCCGATCCATAAATCTACAACAATTCCAGCAAACATTTCAACTTCACGAATACCAGTTAATGAGACTGTATCATTTCCAACTAATATTTCCTCAACTTATTTAATTAACATTTCGACAGCTGTTTCTAAAAATATTTCCTCCACAACAACTCAAGTTAGCATTTCTACCTCCCAGGTCAGTTTTTCCACATATACACCCATACATGTTTCAAATGCAAGTGCGGTCGATAATATTTCTAGCACTTCAACAATTGGTGCCTCCACATCATCTCCGATCCATAAATCTACAACAATTCCAGCAAACATTTCAACTTCAGGAATACTAGTTAATGAGACTGTATCATTTAAAACTAATATTTCCTCAACTTATTTAAGTAACATTTCGACATCTGTTTCTGAAAATATTTCCTCCACAACAACTCAAGTTAGCATTTCTACCTCCCAGGTCAGTGTTTCCACATATACATCTATTCATGTTTCAAATGCAAGTGCGGTCGATAATATTTCTAGCACTTCAACAATTGGTGCCTCCACATCATCTCCGATCCATAAATCTACAACAATTCCAGCAAACATTTCAACTTCAGGAATACTAGTTAATGAGACTGTATCATTTAAAACTAATATTTCCTCAACTTATTTAAGTAACATTTCGACATCTGTTTCTGAAAATATTTCCTCCACAACAACTCAAGTTAGCATTTCTACCTCCCAGGTCAGTGTTTCCACATATACATCTATTCATGTTTCAAATGCAAGTGCGGTCGATAATATTTCTAGCACTTCAACAATTGGTGCCTCCACATCATCTCCGATCCATAAATCTACAATAATTCCAGCAAATATTTCAACTTCACAAATACCAGTTAATGAGACTGTAACATTTCCAACTAATATTTCCTCAACTTATTTAATTAACATTTCGACAGCTGTCTCTGAAAATATTTCCTCCACAACAACTCAAGTCAGCATTTCTACCTCCCAGGTTAGTTTTTCCACATATACACCCATACATGTTTCAAATGCAAGTGCGGTCGATAATATTTCTAGCACTTCAACAATTGGTGCCTCCACATCATCTCCGATCCATAAATCTACAACAATTCCAGCAAACATTTCAACTTCAGGAATACCAGTTAATGAGACTGTATCCTTTAAAACTAATATTTCCTCAACTTATTTAATTAACATTTCGACAGCTGTTTCTAAAAATATTTCCTCCACAACAACTCAAGTTAGCATTTCTACCTCCCAGGTCAGTTTTGCCACATATACACCCATACATGTTTCAAATGCAAGTGCGGTCGATAATATTTCTAGCACTTCAACAATTGGTGCCTCCACATCATCTTCGATCCATAAATCTACAACAATTCCAGCAAACATTTCAACTTCACGAATACTAGTTAATGAGACTGTATCATTTCCAACTAATATTTCCTCAACTTATTTAGTTAACATATCGACAGCTGTTTCAGAAAATATTTCCTCTCCAACAACTCAAGTGAGCATTTCCACATCCCAGGTCAGTCTTTTCACATATACACCCATACATGTTTCAAATGCAAGTGCGGTCGATAATATTTCTAGCACTTCAACAATTGGTGCCTCTACATCATCTCCAATCCATAAATCTACAATAATTCCAGCAAATATTTCAACTTCACAAATACCAGTTAATGAAACTGTATCATTTCCAACTAATATTTCCTCAACTTATTTAGTTAACATATCGACAGCTGTTTCAGAAAATATTTCCTCTCCAACAACTCAAGTGAGCATTTCCACATCCCAGGTCAGTCTTTCCACATATACACCCATACATGTTTCAAATGCAAGTGCGGTCGATAATATTTCTAGCACTTCAACAATTGGTGCCTCTACATCATCTCCAATCCATAAATCTACAATAATTCCAGCAAATATTTCAACTTCACAAATACCAGTTAATGAAACTGTATCATTTCCAACTAATATTTCCTCAACTTATTTATTTAACATTTCGACAGCTGTTTCTGAAAATATTTCCTCTCCAACAACTCAACTTAGCATTTCTACCTCCCAGGTCAGTTTTTCCACATATACACCAATACATGTTTTAAATGCCAGTGCGGTCGATAATATTTCTAGCACTTCAACAATTGGTGCCTCCACATCATCTCCGATCCATAAATCTACAAAAATTCCAGCAAATATTTCAACTTCAGGAATACTAGTTAATGAGACTGTATCATTTCCAACTAATATCTCCTCAACTTATTTAATTAACATTTCGACAGCTGTTTCTGAAAATATTTCCTCCACAACAACTCAAGTTAGCATTTCTACCTCCCAGGTCAGTTTTTCCACATATACACCCATACATGTTTCAAATGCCAGTGCGGTCGATAATATTTCTAGCACTTCAACAATTGGAGCCTCCACATCATCTCCGATCCATAAATCTACAACAATTCCAGCAAACATTTCAACTTCACGAATACCAGTTAATGAGACTGTATCATTTCCAACTAATATTTCCTCAACTTATTTAATTAACATTTCGACAACTGTTTCTGAAAATATTTCCTCCACAACAACTCAAGTTAGCATTTCTACCTCCCAGGTCAGTTTTTCCACATATACACCCATACATGCTTCAAATGCCAGTGCGGTCGATAATATTTCTAGCACTTCAACAATTGGTGCCTCCACATCATCTTCGATCCATAAATCTACAACAATTCCAGCAAACATTTCAACTTCACGAATACTAGTTAATGAGACTGTATCATTTCCAACTAATATTTCCTCAACTTATTTAGTTACCATATCGACAGCTGTTTCAGAAAATATTTCCTCTCCAACAACTCAAGTGAGCATTTCCACATCCCAGGTCAGTCTTTCCACATATACACCCATACATGTTTCAAATGCAAGTGCGGTCGATAATATTTCTAGCACTTCAACAATTGGTGCCTCTACATCATCTCCAATCCATAAATCTACAATAATTCCAGCAAATATTTCAACTTCACAAATACCAGTTAATGAAACTGTATCATTTCCAACTAATATTTCCTCAACTTATTTAGTTAACATATCGACAGCTGTTTCAGAAAATATTTCCTCTCCAACAACTCAAGTGAGCATTTCCACATCCCAGGTCAGTCTTTCCACATATACACCCATACATGTTTCAAATGCAAGTGCGGTCGATAATATTTCTAGCACTTCAACAATTGGTGCCTCCACATCATCTTCGATCCATAAATCTACAACAATTCCAGCAAACATTTCAACTTCACGAATACCAGTTAATGAGACTGTATCATTTCCAACTAATATTTCCTCAACTTATTTATTTAACATTTCGACAGCTGTTTCGGAAAATATTTCCTCTCCAACAACTCCAGTTAGCATTTCTACAACCCAGGTCAGTTTTTCCACATATACACCCATACATGTTTCAAATGCAAGTGCAGTCGATAATATTTCTAGCACTTCAACCATTGGTGCCTACACATCATCTCCGATCCATAAATCTACAACAATTCCAGCAAACATTTCAACTTCACGAATACCAGTTAATGAGACTGTATCATTTAAAACTAATATGTCCTCAACTTATTTTATTAACATTTCGACAACTGTTTCTGAAAATATTTCCTCCACAACAACTCAAGTTAGCATTTCTACCTCCCAGGTCAGTTTTTCCACATATACACCCATACATGTTTCAAAAGCCAGTGCGGTCGATAATATTTCTAGTACTTCAACAATTTTTGCTTCCACATCATCTCCGATCCATAAATCTACAACAATTCCAGCAAACATTTCAACTTCACGAATACCAGCTAATGAGACTGTATCATTTCCAACTAATATTTCCTCAACTTATTTATTTAACATTTCGACAGCTGTTTCTGAAAATATTTCCTCTCCAACAACTCAACTTAGCATTTCTACCTCCCAGGTCAGTTTTTCCACATATACACCAATACATGTTTCAAATGCCAGTGCGGTCGATAATATTTCTAGCACTTCAACAATTGGTGCCTCCACATCATCTCCGATCCATAAATCTACAAAAATTCCAGCAAATATTTCAACTTCAGGAATACTAGTTAATGAGACTGTATCATTTCCAACTAATATCTCCTCAACTTATTTAATTAACATTTCGACAGCTGTTTCTGAAAATATTTCCTCCACAACAACTCAAGTTAGCATTTCTACCTCCCAGGTCAGTTTTTCCACATATACACCCATACATGTTTCAAATGCCAGTGCGGTCGATAATATTTCTAGCACTTCAACAATTGGAGCCTCCACATCATCTCCGATCCATAAATCTACAACAATTCCAGCAAACATTTCAACTTCACGAATACCAGTTAATGAGACTGTATCATTTCCAACTAATATTTCCTCAACTTATTTAATTAACATTTCGACAACTGTTTCTGAAAATATTTCCTCCACAACAACTCAAGTTAGCATTTCTACCTCCAAGGTCAGTTTTTCCACATATACACCCATACATGCTTCAAATGCCAGTGCGGTCGATAATATTTCTAGCACTTCAACAATTGGTGCCTCCACATCATCTCCGATATATAAATCTACAACAATTCCAGCAAACATTTCAACTTCACGAATACCAGTTAATGAGACTGTATCATTTCCAACTAATATCTCCTCAACTTATTTAGTTAACATATCGACTGCTGTTTCAGAAAATATTTCCTCTCCAACAACTCAACTTAGCATTTCTACCTCCCAGGTCAGTTTTTCTACATATACACCCATACATGTTTCAAATGCCAGTGCGGTCGATAATATTTCTAGCACTTCAACAATTGGAGCCTCCACATCATCTCCGATCCATAAATCTACAACAATTCCAGCAAACATTTCAACTTCAAGAATACCAGTTAATGAGACTGTATCATTTCCAACTAATATCTCCTCAACTTATTTAATTAACATTTCGACAGGTGTTTCTGAAAATATTTCCTCCACAACAACTCAAGTTAGTATTTCTACCTCCCAGGTCAGTTTTTCCACATATACACCCATACATGTTTCAAATGCCAGTGCGGTCGATAATATTTCTAGCACTTCAACAATTGGAGCCTCCACATCATCTCCGATCCATAAATCTACAACAATTCCAGCAAACATTTCAACTTCAAGAATACCAGTTAATGAGACTGTATCATTTAAAACTAATATTTCCTCAACTTATTTAATTAACATTTCGACATCTGTTCCTGAAAATATTTCCTCCACAACAACTCAAGTTAGCATTTCTACCTCCCAGGTCAGTATTTCCACATATACATCTATTCATGTTTCAAATGCAAGTGCGGTCGATAATATTTCTAGCACTTCAACAATTGGTGCCTCCACATCATCTCCGATCAATAAATCTACAATAATTCCAGCAAATATTTCAACTTCACAAATACCAGTTAATGAAACTGTATCATTTCCAACTAATATTTCCTCAACTTATTTAGTTAACATATCGACAGCTGTTTCTGAAAATATTTCCTCTCCAACAACTCAACTTAGCATTTCTACCTCCCAGGTCAGTTTTTCCACATATACACCAATACATGTTTCAAATGCCAGTGCGGTCGATAATATTTCTAGCACTTCAACAATTGGTGCCTCCACATCATCTCCGATCCATAAATCTACAAAAATTCCAGCAAATATTTCAACTTCAGGAATACTAGTTAATGAGACTGTATCATTTCCAACTAATATCTCCTCAACTTATTTAATTAACATTTCGACAGCTGTTTCTGAAAATATTTCCTTCACAACAACTCAAGTTAGCATTTCTACCTCCCAGGTCAGTTTTTCCACATATACACCCATACATGCTTCAAATGCCAGTGCGGTCGATAATATTTCTAGCACTTCAACAATTGGTGCCTCCACATCATCTCCGATATATAAATCTACAACAATTCCAGCAAACATTTCAACTTCACGAATACCAGTTAATGAGACTGTATCATTTCCAACTAATATCTCCTCAACTTATTTAGTTAACATATCGACTGCTGTTTCAGAAAATATTTCCTCTCCAACAACTCAACTTAGCATTTCTACCTCCCAGGTCAGTTTTTCTACATATACACCCATACATGTTTCAAATGCCAGTGCGGTCGATAATATTTCTAGCACTTCAACAATTGGAGCCTCCACATCATCTCCGATCCATAAATCTACAACAATTCCAGCAAACATTTCAACTTCAAGAATACCAGTTAATGAGACTGTATCATTTCCAACTAATATCTCCTCAACTTATTTAATTAACATTTCGACAGTTGTTTCTGAAAATATTTCCTCCACAACAACTCAAGTTAGCATTTCTACCTCCCAGGTCAGTTTTTCCACATATACACCCATACATGTTTCAAATGCCAGTGCGGTCGATAATATTTCTAGCACTTCAACAATTGGAGCCTCCACATCATCTCCGATCCATAAATCTACAACAATTCCAGCAAACATTTCAACTTCAAGAATACCAGTTAATGAGACTGTATCATTTAAAACTAATATTTCCTCAACTTATTTAATTAACATTTCGACATCTGTTCCTGAAAATATTTCCTCCACAACAACTCAAGTTAGCATTTCTACCTCCCAGGTCAGTATTTCCACATATACATCTATTCATGTTTCAAATGCAAGTGCGGTCGATAATATTTCTAGCACTTCAACAATTGGTGCCTCCACATCATCTCCGATCAATAAATCTACAATAATTCCAGCAAATATTTCAACTTCACAAATACCAGTTAATGAAACTGTATCATTTCCAACTAATATTTCCTCAACTTATTTAGTTAACATATCGACAGCTGTTTCAGAAAATATTTCCTCTCCAACAACTCAAGTTAGCATTTCTACATCCCAGGTCAGTTTTTCCACATATACACCCATACATGTTTCAAATGCAAGTGCGGTCGATAATATTTCTAGCACTTCAACAATTGGTGCCTCCACATCATCTCCGATCCATAAATCTACAATAATTCCAGCAAATATTTCAACTACACAAATACCAGTTAATGAGACTGTATCATTTCCTACTAATATTTCCTCAACTTATTTAGTTAACATATCGACTGCTGTTTCAGAAAATATTTCCTCTCCAACAACTCAACTTAGCATTTCTACCTCCCAGGTCAGTTTTTCCACATATACACCCATACATGTTTCAAATGCCAGTGCGGTCGATAATATTTCTAGCACTTCAACAATTGGTGCCTCCACATCATCTCCGATCCATAAATCTACAATAATTCCAGCAAATATTTCAACTTCAGGAATACTAGTTAATGAGACTGTATCATTTCCAACTAATATCTCCTCAACTTATTTAATTAACATTTCGACAGCTGTTTCTGAAAATATTTCCTCCACAACAACTCAAGTTAGCATTTCTACCTCCCAGGTCAGTTTTTCCACATATACACCCATACATGTTTCAAATGCCAGTGCGGTCGATAATATTTCTAGCACTTCAACAATTGGAGCCTCCACATCATCTCCGATCCATAAATCTACAACAATTCCAGCAAACATTTCAACTTCACGAATACCAGTTAATGAGACTGTATCATTTCCAACTAATATTTCCTCAACTTATTTAATTAACATTTCGACAGCTGTTTCTAAAAATATTTCCTCCACAACAACTCAAGTTAGCATTTCTACCTCCCAGGTCAGTTTTTCCACATATACACCCATACATGTTTCAAATGCAAGTGCGGTCGATAATATTTCTAGCACTTCAACAATTGTTGCCTCCACATCATCTCCGATCCATAAATCTACAACAATTCCAGCAAACATTTCAACTTCAGGAATACTAGTTAATGAGACTGTATCATTTAAAACTAATATTTCCTCAACTTATTTAAGTAACATTTCGACATCTGTTTCTGAAAATATTTCCTCCACAACAACTCAAGTTAGCATTTCTACCTCCCAGGTCAGTGTTTCCACATATACATCTATTCATGTTTCAAATGCAAGTGCGGTCGATAATATTTCTAGCACTTCAACAATTGGTGCCTCCACATCATCTCCGATCCATAAATCTACAACAATTCCAGCAAACATTTCAACTTCAGGAATACTAGTTAATGAGACTGTATCATTTAAAACTAATATTTCCTCAACTTATTTAAGTAACATTTCGACATCTGTTTCTGAAAATATTTCCTCCACAACAACTCAAGTTAGCATTTCTACCTCCCAGGTCAGTGTTTCCACATATACATCTATTCATGTTTCAAATGCAAGTGCGGTCGATAATATTTCTAGCACTTCAACAATTGGTGCCTCCACATCATCTCCGATCCATAAATCTACAATAATTCCAGCAAATATTTCAACTTCACAAATACCAGTTAATGGGACTGTAACATTTCCAACTAATATTTCCTCAACTTATTTAATTAACATTTCGACAGCTGTCTCTGAAAATATTTCCTCCACAACAACTCAAGTCAGCATTTCTACCTCCCAGGTTAGTTTTTCCACATATACACCCATACATGTTTCAAATGCAAGTGCGGTCGATAATATTTCTAGCACTTCAACAATTGGTGCCTCCACATCATCTCCGATCCATAAATCTACAACAATTCCAGCAAACATTTCAACTTCAGGAATACCAGTTAATGAGACTGTATCCTTTAAAACTAATATTTCCTCAACTTATTTAATTAACATTTCGACAGCTGTTTCTAAAAATATTTCCTCCACAACAACTCAAGTTAGCATTTCTACCTCCCAGGTCAGTTTTGCCACATATACACCCATACATGTTTCAAATGCAAGTGCGGTCGATAATATTTCTAGCACTTCAACAATTGGTGCCTCCACATCATCTTCGATCCATAAATCTACAACAATTCCAGCAAACATTTCAACTTCACGAATACTAGTTAATGAGACTGTATCATTTCCAACTAATATTTCCTCGACTTATTTAATTAACATATCGACAGCTGTTTCAGAAAATATTTCCTCTCCAACAACTCAAGTGAGCATTTCCACATCCCAGGTCAGTCTTTCCACATATACACCCATACATGTTTCAAATGCAAGTGCGGTCGATAATATTTCTAGCACTTCAACAATTGGTGCCTCTACATCATCTCCAATCCATAAATCTACAATAATTCCAGCAAATATTTCAACTTCACAAATACCAGTTAATGAAACTGTATCATTTCCAACTAATATTTCCTCAACTTATTTAGTTAACATATCGACAGCTGTTTCAGAAAATATTTCCTCTCCAACAACTCAAGTGAGCATTTCCACATCCCAGGTCAGTCTTTCCACATATACACCCATACATGTTTCAAATGCAAGTGCGGTCGATAATATTTCTAGCACTTCAACAATTGGTGCCTCCACATCATCTTCGATCCATAAATCTACAACAATTCCAGCAAACATTTCAACTTCACGAATACCAGTTAATGAGACTGTATCATTTCCAACTAATATTTCCTCAACTTATTTATTTAACATTTCGACAGCTGTTTCGGAAAATATTTCCTCTCCAACAACTCCAGTTAGCATTTCTACAACCCAGGTCAGTTTTTCCACATATACACCCATACATGTTTCAAATGCAAGTGCAGTCGATAATATTTCTAGCACTTCAACCATTGGTGCCTACACATCATCTCCGATCCATAAATCTACAACAATTCCAGCAAACATTTCAACTTCACGAATACCAGTTAATGAGACTGTATCATTTAAAACTAATATGTCCTCAACTTATTTTATTAACATTTCGACAACTGTTTCTGAAAATATTTCCTCCACAACAACTCAAGTTAGCATTTCTACCTCCCAGGTCAGTTTTTCCACATATACACCCATACATGTTTCAAATGCCAGTGCGGTCGATAATATTTCTAGTACTTCAACAATTTTTGCTTCCACATCATCTCCGATCCATAAATCTACAACAATTCCAGCAAACATTTCAACTTCACAAATACCAGTTAATGAAACTGTATCATTTCCAACTAATATTTCCTTAACTTATTTAGTTAACATTTCGACAGCTGTTTCTGAAAATATTTCCTCCACAACAACTCAAGTTAGCATTTCTACCTCCCAGGTCAGTTTTTCCACATATACACCCATACATGTTTCAAATGCCAGTGCGGTCGATAATATTTCTAGTACTTCAACAATTTTTGCTTCCACATCATCTCCGATCCATAAATCTACAACAATTCCAGCAAACATTTCAACTTCACGAATACCAGCTAATGAGACTGTATCATTTCCAACTAATATTTCCTCAACTTATTTATTTAACATTTCGACAGCTGTTTCTGAAAATATTTCCTCTCCAACAACTCAACTTAGCATTTCTACCTCCCAGGTCAGTTTTTCCACATATACACCAATACATGTTTCAAATGCCAGTGCGGTCGATAATATTTCTAGCACTTCAACAATTGGTGCCTCCACATCATCTCCGATCCATAAATCTACAAAAATTCCAGCAAATATTTTAACTTCAGGAATACTAGTTAATGAGACTGTATCATTTCCAACTAATATCTCCTCAACTTATTTAATTAACATTTCGACAGCTGTTTCTGAAAATATTTCCTCCACAACAACTCAAGTTAGCATTTCTACCTCCCAGGTCAGTTTCTCCACATATACACCCATACATGTTTCAAATGCCAGTGCGGTCGATAATATTTCTAGCACTTCAACAATTGGAGCCTCCACATCATCTCCGATCCATAAATCTACAACAATTCCAGCAAACATTTCAACTTCACGAATACCAGTTAATGAGACTGTATCATTTCCAACTAATATTTCCTCAACTTATTTAATTAACATTTCGACAACTGTTTCTGAAAATATTTCCTTCACAACAACTCAAGTTAGCATTTCTACCTCCCAGGTCAGTTTTTCCACATATACACCCATACATGCTTCAAATGCCAGTGCGGTCGATAATATTTCTAGCACTTCAACAATTGGTGCCTCCACATCATCTCCGATATATAAATCTACAACAATTCCAGCAAACATTTCAACTTCACGAATACCAGTTAATGAGACTGTATCATTTCCAACTAATATCTCCTCAACTTATTTAGTTAACATATCGACTGCTGTTTCAGAAAATATTTCCTCTCCAACAACTCAACTTAGCATTTCTACCTCCCAGGTCAGTTTTTCTACATATACACCCATACATGTTTCAAATGCCAGTGCGGTCGATAATATTTCTAGCACTTCAACAATTGGTGCCTCCACATCATCTCCGATCCATAAATCTACAATAATTCCAGCAAATATTTCAACTTCAGGAATACTAGTTAATGAGACTGTATCATTTCCAACTAATATCTCCTCAACTTATTTAATTAACATTTCGACAGCTGTTTCTGAAAATATTTCCTCCACAACAACTCAAGTTAGCATTTCTACCTCCCAGGTCAGTTTTTTCACATATACACCCATACATGTTTCAAATGCCAGTGCGGTCGATAATATTTCTAGCACTTCAACAATTGGAGCCTCCACATCATCTCTGATTCATAAATCTACAACAATTCCAGCAAACATTTCAACTTCAGGAATACTAGTTAATGAGACTGTATCATTTAAAACTAATATTTCCTCAACTTATTTAATCAACATTTCGACATCTGTTTCTGAAAATATTTCCTCCACAACAACTCAAGTTAGCATTTCTACCTCCCAGGTCAGTGTTTCCACATATACATCTATTCATGTTTCAAATGCAAGTGCGGTCGATAATATTTCTAGCACTTCAACAATTGGTGCCTCCACATCATCTCCGATCCATAAATCTACAACAATTCCAGCAAACATTTCAACTTCAGGAATACTAGTTAATGAGACTGTATCATTTAAAACTAATATTTCCTCAACTTATTTAAGTAACATTTCGACATCTGTTTCTGAAAATATTTCCTCCACAACAACTCAAGTTAGCATTTCTACCTCCCAGGTCAGTGTTTCCACATATACATCTATTCATGTTTCAAATGCAAGTGCGGTCGATAATATTTCTAGCACTTCAACAATTGGTGCCTCCACATCATCTCCGATCCATAAATCTACAATAATTCCAGCAAATATTTCAACTTCACAAATACCAGTTAATGAGACTGTAACATTTCCAACTAATATTTCCTCAACTTATTTAATTAACATTTCGACAGCTGTCTCTGAAAATATTTCCTCCACAACAACTCAAGTCAGCATTTCTACCTCCCAGGTTAGTTTTTCCACATATACACCCATACATGTTTCAAATGCAAGTGCGGTCGATAATATTTCTAGCACTTCAACAATTGGTGCCTCCACATCATCTCCGATCCATAAATCTACAACAATTCCAGCAAACATTTCAACTTCAGGAATACCAGTTAATGAGACTGTATCCTTTAAAACTAATATTTCCTCAACTTATTTAATTAACATTTCGACAGCTGTTTCTAAAAATATTTCCTCCACAACAACTCAAGTTAGCATTTCTACCTCCCAGGTCAGTTTTGCCACATATACACCCATACATGTTTCAAATGCAAGTGCGGTCGATAATATTTCTAGCACTTCAACAATTGGTGCCTCCACATCATCTTCGATCCATAAATCTACAACAATTCCAGCAAACATTTCAACTTCACGAATACTAGTTAATGAGACTGTATCATTTCCAACTAATATTTCCTCAACTTATTTAGTTAACATATCGACAGCTGTTTCAGAAAATATTTCCTCTCCAACAACTCAAGTGAGCATTTCCACATCCCAGGTCAGTCTTTCCACATATACACCCATACATGTTTCAAATGCAAGTGCGGTCGATAATATTTCTAGCACTTCAACAATTGGTGCCTCTACATCATCTCCAATCCATAAATCTACAATAATTCCAGCAAATATTTCAACTTCACAAATACCAGTTAATGAAACTGTATCATTTCCAACTAATATTTCCTCAACTTATTTAGTTAACATATCGACAGCTGTTTCAGAAAATATTTCCTCTCCAACAACTCAAGTGAGCATTTCCACATCCCAGGTCAGTCTTTCCACATATACACCCATACATGTTTCAAATGCAAGTGCGGTCGATAATATTTCTAGCACTTCAACAATTGGTGCCTCCACATCATCTTCGATCCATAAATCTACAACAATTCCAGCAAACATTTCAACTTCACGAATACCAGTTAATGAGACTGTATCATTTCCAACTAATATTTCCTCAACTTATTTATTTAACATTTCGACAGCTGTTTCGGAAAATATTTCCTCTCCAACAACTCCAGTTAGCATTTCTACAACCCAGGTCAGTTTTTCCACATATACACCCATACATGTTTCAAATGCAAGTGCAGTCGATAATATTTCTAGCACTTCAACCATTGGTGCCTACACATCATCTCCGATCCATAAATCTACAACAATTCAAGCAAACATTTCAACTTCACGAATACCAGTTAATGAGACTGTATCATTTAAAACTAATATGTCCTCAACTTATTTTATTAACATTTCGACAACTGTTTCTGAAAATATTTCCTCCACAACAACTCAAGTTAGCATTTCTACCTCCCAGGTCAGTTTTTCCACATATACACCCATACATGTTTCAAATGCCAGTGCGGTCGATAATATTTCTAGTACTTCAACAATTTTTGCTTCCACATCATCTCCGATCCATAAATCTACAACAATTCCAGCAAACATTTCAACTTCACGAATACCAGCTAATGAAACTGTATCATTTCCAACTAATATTTCCTCAACTTATTTATTTAACATTTCGACAGCTGTTTCTGAAAATATTTCCTCTCCAACAACTCAACTTAGCATTTCTACCTCCCAGGTCAGTTTTTCCACATATACACCAATACATGTTTCAAATGCCAGTGCGGTCGATAATATTTCTAGCACTTCAACAATTGGTGCCTCCACATCATCTCCGATCCATAAATCTACAAAAATTCCAGCAAATATTTCAACTTCAGGAATACTAGTTAATGAGACTGTATCATTTCCAACTAATATCTCCTCAACTTATTTAATTAACATTTCGACAGCTGTTTCTGAAAATATTTCCTCCACAACAACTCAAGTTAGCATTTCTACCTCCCAGGTCAGTTTTTCCACATATACACCCATACATGTTTCAAATGCCAGTGCGGTCGATAATATTTCTAGCACTTCAACAATTGGAGCCTCCACATCATCTCCGATCCATAAATCTACAACAATTCCAGCAAACATTTCAACTTCACGAATACCAGTTAATGAGACTGTATCATTTCCAACTAATATTTCCTCAACTTATTTAATTAACATTTCGACAACTGTTTCTGAAAATATTTCCTCCACAACAACTCAAGTTAGCATTTCTACCTCCCAGGTCAGTTTTTCCACATATACACCCATACATGCTTCAAATGCCAGTGCGGTCGATAATATTTCTAGCACTTCAACAATTGGTGCCTCCACATCATCTCCGATATATAAATCTACAACAATTCCAGCAAACATTTCAACTTCACGAATACCAGTTAATGAGACTGTATCATTTCCAACTAATATCTCCTCAACTTATTTAGTTAACATATCGACTGCTGTTTCAGAAAATATTTCCTCTCCAACAACTCAACTTAGCATTTCTACCTCCCAGGTCAGTTTTTCTACATATACACCCATACATGTTTCAAATGCCAGTGCGGTCGATAATATTTCTAGCACTTCAACAATTGGTGCCTCCACATCATCTCCGATCCATAAATCTACAATAATTCCAGCAAATATTTCAACTTCAGGAATACTAGTTAATGAGACTGTATCATTTCCAACTAATATCTCCTCAACTTATTTAATTAACATTTCGACAGCTGTTTCTGAAAATATTTCCTCCACAACAACTCAAGTTAGCATTTCTACCTCCCAGGTCAGTTTTTTCACATATACACCCATACATGTTTCAAATGCCAGTGCGGTCGATAATATTTCTAGCACTTCAACAATTGGAGCCTCCACATCATCTCCGATCCATAAATCTACAACAATTCCAGCAAACATTTCAACTTCACGAATACCAGTTAATGAGACTGTATCATTTCCAACTAATATTTCCTCAACTTATTTAATTAACATTTCGACAGCTGTTTCTAAAAATATTTCCTCCACAACAACTCAAGTTAGCATTTCTACCTCCCAGGTCAGTGTTTCCACATATACATCTATTCATGTTTCAAATGCAAGTGCGGTCGATAATATTTCTAGCACTTCAACAATTGGTGCCTCCACATCATCTCCGATCCATAAATCTACAATAATTCCAGCAAATATTTCAACTTCACAAATACCAGTTAATGAGACTGTATCATTTCCAACTAATATTTCCTCAACTTATTTAGTTAACATATCGACAGCTGTTTCAGAAAATATTTCCTCTCCAACAACTCAAGTTAGCATTTCTACATCCCAGGTCAGTTTTTCCACATATACACCCATACATGTTTCAAATGCAAGTGCGGTCGATAATATTTCTAGCACTTCAACAATTGGTGCCTCTACATCATCTCCAATCCATAAATCTACAATAATTCCAGCAAATATTTCAACTTCACAAATACCAGTTAATGAAACTGTATCATTTCCAACTAATATTTCCTCAACTTATTTAGTTAACATATCGACAGCTGTTTCAGAAAATATTTCCTCTCCAACAACTCAAGTGAGCATTTCCACATCCCAGGTCAGTTTTTCCACATATACACCCATACATGTTTCAAATGCCAGTGCGGTCGATAATATTTCTAGCACTTCAACAATTGGAGCCTCCACATCATCTCCGATCCATAAATCTACAACAATTCCAGCAAACATTTCAACTTCACGAATACCAGTTAATGAGACTGTATCATTTCCAACTAATATTTCCTCAACTTATTTAATTAACATTTCGACAACTGTTTCTGAAAATATTTCCTCCACAACAACTCAAGTTAGCATTTCTACCTCCCAGGTCAGTTTTTCCACATATACACCCATACATGTTTCAAATGCCAGTGCGGTCGATAATATTTCTAGCACTTCAACAATTGGTGCCTCCACATCATCTCCGATCCATAAATCTACAACAATTCCAGCAAACATTTCAACTTCACGAATACCAGTTAATGAGACTGTATCATTTCCAACTAATATTTCCTCAACTTATTTAGTTAACATATCGACTGCTGTTTCAGAAAATATTTCCTCTCCAACAACTCAACTTAGCATTTCTACCTCCCAGGTCAGTTTTTCCACATATACACCCATACATGTTTCAAATGCCAGTGCGGTCGATAATATTTCTAGCACTTCAACAATTGGTGCCTCCACATCATCTCCGATCCATAAATCTACAATAATTCCAGCAAATATTTCAACTTCAGGAATACTAGTTAATGAGACTGTATCATTTCCAACTAATATCTCCTCAACTTATTTAATTAACATTTCGACAGCTGTTTCTGAAAATATTTCCTCCACAACAACTCAAGTTAGCATTTCTACCTCCCAGGTCAGTTTTTCCACATATACACCCATACATGTTTCAAATGCCAGTGCGGTCGATAATATTTCTAGCACTTCAACAATTGGAGCCTCCACATCATCTTCGATCCATAAATCTACAACAATTCCAGCAAACATTTCAACTTCACGAATACCAGTTAATGAGACTGTATCATTTCCAACAAATATTTCCTCAACTTATTTAATTAACATTTCGACAGCTGTTTCTAAAAATATTTCCTCCACAACAACTCAAGTTAGCATTTCTACATCCCAGGTCAGTTTTTCCACATATACACCCATACATGTTTCAAATGCCAGTGCGGTCGATAATATTTCTAGCACTTCAACAATTGGAGCCTCCACATCATCTCCGATCCATAAATCTACAACAATTCCAGCAAACATTTCAACTTCACGAATACCAGTTAATGAGACTGTATCATTTCCAACCAATATTTCCTCAACTTATTTAATTAACATTTCGACAGCTGTTTCTAAAAATATTTCCTCCACAACAACTCAAGTTAGCATTTCTACATCCCAGGTCAGTTTTTCCACATATACACCCATACATGTTTCAAATGCAAGTGCGGTCGATAATATTTCTAGCACTTTAACAAATGGTGCCTCTACATCATCTCCAATCCATAAATCTACAATAATTCCAGCAAATATTTCAACTTCACAAATACCAGTTAATGAAACTGTATCATTTCCAACTAATATTTCCTTAACTTATTTAGTTAACATTTCGACAGCTGTTTCTGAAAATATTTCCTCCACAACAACTCAAGTTAGCATTTCTACCTCCCAGGCCAGTTTTTCCACATATACACCCATACATGTTTCAAATGCAAGTGCGGTCGATAATATTTCTAGCACTTCAACAATTGGTGCCTCCACATCATCTCCGATCCATAAATCTACAATAATTCCAGCAAATATTTCAACTTCAGGAATACTAGTTAATGAGACTGTATCATTTCCAACTAATATCTCCTCAACTTATTTAATTAACATTTCGACAGCTGTTTCTGAAAATATTTCCTCCACAACAACTCAAGTTAGCATTTCTACCTCCCAGGTCAGTTTTTCCACATATACACCCATACATGTTTCAAATGCCAGTGCGGTCGATAATATTTCTAGCACTTCAACAATTGGAGCCTCCACATCATCTCCGATCCATAAATCTACAACAATTCCAGCAAACATTTCAACTTCACGAATACCAGTTAATGAGACTGTATCATTTCCAACTAATATTTCCTCAACTTATTTAATTAACATTTCGACAACTGTTTCTGAAAATATTTCCTCCACAACAACTCAAGTTAGCATTTCTACCTCCCAGGTCAGTTTTTCCACATATACACCCATACATGCTTCAAATGCCAGTGCGGTCGATAATATTTCTAGCACTTCAACAATTGGTGCCTCCACATCATCTCCGATATATAAATCTACAACAATTCCAGCAAACATTTTAACTTCACGAATACCAGTTAATGAGACTGTATCATTTCCAACTAATATCTCCTCAACTTATTTAGTTAACATATCGACTGCTGTTTCAGAAAATATTTCCTCTCCAACAACTCAACTTAGCATTTCTACCTCCCAGGTCAGTTTTTCTACATATACACCCATACATGTTTCAAATGCCAGTGCGGTCGATAATATTTCTAGCACTTCAACAATTGGTGCCTCCACATCATCTCCGATCCATAAATCTACAATAATTCCAGCAAATATTTCAACTTCAGGAATACTAGTTAATGAGACTGTATCATTTCCAACTAATATCTCCTCAACTTATTTAATTAACATTTCGACAGCTGTTTCTGAAAATATTTCCTCCACAACAACTCAAGTTAGCATTTCTACCTCCCAGGTCAGTTTTTTCACATATACACCCATACATGTTTCAAATGCCAGTGCGGTCGATAATATTTCTAGCACTTCAACAATTGGAGCCTCCACATCATCTCCGATCCATAAATCTACAACAATTCCAGCAAACATTTCAACTTCACGAATACCAGTTAATGAGACTGTATCATTTCCAACTAATATTTCCTCAACTTATTTAATTAACATTTCGACAGCTGTTTCTAAAAATATTTCCTCCACAACAACTCAAGTTAGCATTTCTACCTCCCAGGTCAGTGTTTCCACATATACATCTATTCATGTTTCAAATGCAAGTGCGGTCGATAATATTTCTAGCACTTCAACAATTGGTGCCTCCACATCATCTCCGATCCATAAATCTACAATAATTCCAGCAAATATTTCAACTTCACAAATACCAGTTAATGAGACTGTATCATTTCCAACTAATATTTCCTCAACTTATTTAGTTAACATATCGACTGCTGTTTCAGAAAATATTTCCTCTCCAACAACTCAACTTAGCATTTCTACCTCCCAGGTCAGTTTTTCCACATATACACCCATACATGTTTCAAATGCCAGTGCGGTCGATAATATTTCTAGAACTTCAACAATTGGTGCCTCCACATCATCTCCGATCCATAAATCTACAACAATTCCAACAAACATTTCAACTTCACGAATACCAATTAATGAGACTGTATCATTTCCAACTAATATTTCCTCAACTTATTTAGTTAACATATCGACTGCTGTTTCAGAAAATATTTTCTCTCCAACAACTCAACTTAGCATTTCTACCTCCCAGGTCAGTTTTTCCACATATACACCCATACATGTTTCAAATACCAGTGCGGTCGATAATATGTCTAGCACTTCAACAATTGGTGAATCCACATCATCTTCGATCCATAAATCTACAACAATTCCAACAAACATTTCAACTTCACGAATACCAGTTAATGAGACTGTATCATTTCTAACCAATATTTCCTCAACTTATTTAATTAACATTTCGACAGCTGTTTCTAAAAATATTTCCTCCACAACAACTCAAGTTAGCATTTCTACATCCCAGGTCAGTTTTTCCACATATACACCCATACATGTTTCAAATGCAAGTGCGGTCGATAATATTTCTAGCACTTTAACAAATGGTGCCTCTACATCATCTCCAATCCATAAATCTACAATAATTCCAGCAAATATTTCAACTTCACAAATACCAGTTAATGAAACTGTATCATTTCCAACTAATATTTCCTTAACTTATTTAGTTAACATTTCGACAGCTGTTTCTGAAAATATTTCCTCCACAACAACTCAAGTTAGCATTTCTACCTCCCAGGTCAGTTTTTCCACATATACACCCATACATGTTTCAAATGCAAGTGCGGTCGATAATATTTCTAGCACTTCAACAATTGGTGCCTCCACATCATCTCCGATCCATAAATCTACAATAATTCCAGCAAATATTTCAACTTCAGGAATACTAGTTAATGAGACTGTATCATTTCCAACTAATATCTCCTCAACTTATTTAATTAACATTTCGACAGCTGTTTCTGAAAATATTTCCTCCACAACAACTCAAGTTAGCATTTCTACCTCCCAGGTCAGTTTTTCCACATATACACCCATACATGTTTCAAATGCCAGTGCGGTCGATAATATTTCTAGCACTTCAACAATTGGAGCCTCCACATCATCTCCGATCCATAAATCTACAACAATTCCAGCAAACATTTCAACTTCACGAATACCAGTTAATGAGACTGTATCATTTCCAACTAATATTTCCTCAACTTATTTAATTAACATTTCGACAACTGTTTCTGAAAATATTTCCTCCACAACAACTCAAGTTAGCATTTCTACCTCCCAGGTCAGTTTTTCCACATATACACCCATACATGCTTCAAATGCCAGTGCGGTCGATAATATTTCTAGCACTTCAACAATTGGTGCCTCCACATCATCTCCGATATATAAATCTACAACAATTCCAGCAAACATTTCAACTTCACGAATACCAGTTAATGAGACTGTATCATTTCCAACTAATATCTCCTCAACTTATTTAGTTAACATATCGACTGCTGTTTCAGAAAATATTTCCTCTCCAACAACTCAACTTAGCATTTCTACCTCCCAGGTCAGTTTTTCTACATATACACCCATACATGTTTCAAATGCCAGTGCGGTCGATAATATTTCTAGCACTTCAACAATTGGTGCCTCCACATCATCTCCGATCCATAAATCTACAATAATTCCAGCAAATATTTCAACTTCAGGAATACTAGTTAATGAGACTGTATCATTTCCAACTAATATCTCCTCAACTTATTTAATTAACATTTCGACAGCTGTTTCTGAAAATATTTCCTCCACAACAACTCAAGTTAGCATTTCTACCTCCCAGGTCAGTTTTTTCACATATACACCCATACATGTTTCAAATGCCAGTGCGGTCGATAATATTTCTAGCACTTCAACAATTGGAGCCTCCACATCATCTCCGATCCATAAATCTACAACAATTCCAGCAAACATTTCAACTTCACGAATACCAGTTAATGAGACTGTATCATTTCCAACTAATATTTCCTCAACTTATTTAATTAACATTTCGACAGCTGTTTCTGAAAATATTTCCTCCACAACAACTCAAGTTAGCATTTCTACCTCCCCGGTCAGTGTTTCCACATATACACCCATACATGTTTCAAATGCAAGTGCGGTCGATAATATTTCTAGCACTTCAACAATTGGTGCCTTCACATCATCTTCGATCCATAAATCTACAACAATTCCAGCAAACATTTCAACTTCACGAATACCAGTTAATGAGACTGTATCATTTCCAACTAATATTTCCTCAACTTATTTATTTAACATTTCGACCGCTGTTTCTGAAAATATTTCCTCCACAACAACTCAAGTTAGCATTTCTACCTCCCCGGTCAGTGTTTCCACATATACATCTATTCATGTTTCAAATGCAAGTGCGGTCGATAATATTTCAAGCACTTCAACAATTGGTGCCTCCACATCATCTCCGATCCATAAATCTACAATAATTCCAGCAAATATTTCAACTTCACAAATACCAGTTAATGAGACTGTATCATTTCCAACTAATATTTCCTTAACTTATTTAGTTAACATATCGACAGCTGTTTCAGAAAATATTTCCTCCACAACAACTCAAGTTAGCATTTCTACCTCCCAGGTCAGTGTTTCCACATATACATCTATTCATGTTTCAAATGCAAGTGCGGTCGATAATATTTCTAGCACTTCAACAATTGGTGCCTTCACATCATCTCCGATCCATACATCTACAATAATTCCAGCAAATATTTCAACTTCACAAATACCAGTTAATGAGACTGTATCATTTCCAACTAATATTTCCTCAACTTATTTAGTTAACATATCGACAGCTGTTTCAGAAAATATTTCCTCCACAACAACTCAAGTTAGCATTTCTACCTCCCAGGTCAGTGTTTCCACATATACACCCATACATGTTTCAAATGCAAGTGCGGTCGATAATATTTCTAGCACTTCAACAATTGGTGCCTCCACATCATCTCCGATCCATAAATCTACAACAATTCCAGCAAACATTTCAACTTCAGGAATACTAGTTAATGAGACTGTATCATTTCCAACTAATATTTCCTCAACTTATTTAGTTAACATATCGACAGCTGTTTCAGAAAATATTTCCTCCACAACAACTCAAGTTAGCATTTTTATAACCCAGGTCAGTTTATCCACATATACACCCATACATGTTTCAAATGCAAGTGCAGTCGATAATATTTCTAGCACTTTAACCATTGGTACCTACACATCATCTCCGATCCATAAATCTACAACAATTCCAGCAAACATTTCAACTTCACGAATACCAGTTAATGAGACTGTATCATTTAAAACTAATATTTCCTCAACTTATTTAATTTACATTTCGACATCTGTTTCTGAAAATATTTCCTCCACAACAACTCAAGTTAGCATTTCTACCTCCCAGGTCAGTGTTTCCACATATACATCTATTCATGTTTCAAATGCAAGTGCGGTCGATAATATTTCTAGCACTTTAACAATTGGTGCCTCCACATCATCTCCGATCCATAAATCTACAATAATTCCAGCAAATATTTCAACTTCACAAATACCAGTTAATGAGACTGTATCATTTCCAACTAATATTTCCTCAACTTATTTAGTTAACATATCGACAGCTGTTTCAGAAAATATTTCCTCTCCAACAACTCAAGTTAGCATTTCTACATCCCAGGTCAGTCTTTCCACATATACACCCATACATGTTTCAAATGCAAGTGCGGTCGATAATATTTCTAGCACTTCAACAATTGGTGCCTCCACATCACCTTCGATCCATAAATCTACAACAATTCCAGCAAACATTTCAACTTCAGGAATACTAGTTAATGAGACTGTATCATTTTCAACTAATATTTCCTCAACTTATTTAATTAACATTTCGACAACTGTTTCTGAAAATATTTCCTCCACAACAACTCAAGTTAGCATTTCTACCTCCCAGGTCAGTTTTTCCACATATACACCCATACATGTTTCAAATGCAAGTGTGGTCGATAATATTTCTAGCACTTCAACAATTGGTGCCTCCACATCATCTCCGATCCATAAATCTACAACAATTCCAGTAAACATTTCAACTTCAGGAATACTAGTTAATAAGACTGTATCATTTCCAACTAATATCTCCTCAACTTATTTAGTTAACATATCGACAGCTGTTTCGGAAAATATTTCCTCCACAACAACTCAAGTTAGCATTTCTTCATCCCAAGTCAGTTTTTCCACATATACACCTATACATGTTTCAAATGCAAGTGCAGTCGATAATATTTCTAGCACTTCAACCATTGGTGCCTACACATCATCTCCGATCCATAAATCTACAACAATTCAAGCAAACATTTCAACTTCACGAATACCAGTTAATGAGACTGTATCATTTAAAACTAATATTTCCTCAACTTATTTAATTAACATTTCGACATCTGTTTCTGAAAATATTTTCTCCACAACAACTCAAGTTAGCATTTCTACCTCCCAGGTCAGTTTTTCCACATATACACCCATACATGTTTCAAATGCAAGTGCGGTCGATAATATTTCTAGCACTTCAACAATTGGAGCCTCCACATCATCTCCGATCCATAAATCTACAACAATTCCAGCAAACATTTCAACTTCAGGAATACTAGTTAATGAGACTGTATCATTTCCAACTAATATCTCCTCAACTTATTTAGTTAACATATCGACAGCTGTTTCGGAAAATATTTCCTCCACAACAACTCAAGTTAGCATTTCTTCATCCCAAGTCAGTTTTTCCACATATACACCCATACACGTTTCAAATGCAAGTGCAGTCGATAATATTTCTAGCACTTCAACCATTGGTGCCTACACATCATCTCCGATCCATAAATCTACAATAATTCAAGCAAACATTTCAACTTCACGAATACCAGTTAATGAGACTGTATCATTTAAAACTAATATTTTCTCAACTTATTTAATTAACATTTCGACATCTGTTTCTGAAAATATTTCCTCTCCAACAACTCAAGTTAGCATTTCTACATCCCAGGTCAGTTTTTCCACATATACACCCATACATGTTTCAAATGCAAGTGCGGTCGATAATATTTCTAGCACTTTAACAATTGGTGCCTCTACATCATCTCCAATCCATAAATCTACAATAATTCCAGCAAATATTTCAACTTCACGAAAACCAGTTAATGAGACTGTATCATCTCCAACTAATATTTCCTCAACTTATTTAGTTAACATATCGACAGCTTTTTCGGAAAATATTTCCTCTCCAACAACTCAACTTAGCATTTCTACATCCCAGGTCAGTTTTTCCACATATACACCCATACATGTTTCAAATGCAAGTGCGTTCGATAATATTTCTGGCACTTCAACAATTGGTACCTCCACATCATCTCCGATCAAAAAATCTAAAACAACTCCTGCAAATATTTTAAGTTCACGAATACCAGTTATTGACACTATATCTTTTCCAACTAATATCTCTTCGACTTATTTAATTAACGTTTCGACAGCTGTCATTGAAAATACTTCCTCTCCAACAACTCAAGTTAGCATACCTACATCCCAGGTCAGTTTTTCCACATATACACCTATACATGTTTCAAATGCAAGTGCGGTCGATAATATTTCTAGCACTTCAACAATTGGTGCCTCCACATCATCTCCGATCCATAAATCTATAACAACTCCTGCAAATATTTCAACTTCACGAATACCAGTTATTGAGACTGTATCATTTCCAACTAATATCTCCTCAACTTATTTAGTTAACATTTCGACAGCTGTTTTGGAAAATATCTCCTCTCTAACAACTCAAGTTAGCATTTCCACATCCCAGGTCAGTTTTTCCACATATTCACCTATACATATTTCAAATGCAAGTGCTTTCGATAATATTTCTAGCACTTCAACAATCGGTGTATCGACATCATCTCCGATCTATAAATCAATTTCATCTCCTGCAAATATTTCAACTTCCCTAATACCAGTTAATAAGACTGTATCATTTTCTACTAATATTTACTCAAATTATTTAGTTAACATATCGACAGCCGTTTCGAAAAATATTTCCTCTTCAACAACTCAAGTTACCGTTTCTACATCCCAGGTCAGTTTTTCCACATATACAGCTATACATATTTCAAATGCAAGTGTGTTCGATAATATTTCTAGCACTTCAACAATTGGTGTATCCACATCATCTCCGATCCATAAATCTACAAAAATTCCAGCAAACATTTCAACTTCACAAATACCAGTTAATGAGACTGTATCATTTTCAACTAATATCTCCTCAACTTATTTAGTTAACATTTCGACAGTTTCTTTGGAAAATATCTCCTCTCCAACAACTCAAGTTAGCATTTCTACATCCCTGGTCAGTTTTTCCACATATTCACCTATACATATTTCAAATGCAAGTGCGTTCGATAATATTTCTAGCACTTCAACAATTGGTGTATCCCCATCATCTCTGATCTATAAATCAATTTCATCTCCTGCAAATATTTTAACTTCACTAATACCAGTTAATGAGACTGTGTCATTTTCAACTAATATTTACTCAAATTATTTAGTTAACATTTCGACAGCCGTTTCGAAAAATATTTCCTCTCCAACAACTCAAGTTACCGTTTTTACATCCCAAGTCAGTTTTTTCACATATACGCCTATACATATTTCAAATGCAAGTACGTTTGATAATATTTCTAGCACTTCAACAATTAGTGCCTCCACATCATTTCCGATCCATAAATCTATAACAACTCCTGCAAATATTTCAAGTTCGCGAATACCAGTTAATGAGACAGTATCATTTTCAATAAATATTTCCTCAACTTATTTAGTTAACGTATCGACAGCTGTTTCGGAAAATGTTTCCTCTCCTACAACTCAACATAGCATTTCTATATCCCGAGTAAGTTTTTCCACATATGCACCTATCCATATTTTAAATGCAAGTTTGTTCGATAATATTTCTAGCCCTTTAATAATTGGTGTATCCACATCTTCTCCGATCCATAAATGTATAACAACCCCTGCAAATATTTCAACTTCACTAATACCAGTTAATGAGACTGAATCATTCGGAACTAATATTTTCTCAACTTATTTAGTTAACATATCGACAGCTCTTTCGGAAAATATTTCCTCTCCGACCACTCAAGTTAGCATTTCTACATCCCAGGTCAGTATTTACACATATACACCCATACATGTTTCAAATGCAAGTGCGGTCGATAATAATTCTAGCACTTCAACAATTGCTTTCGCCACATCATCTCCGATCCATAAATCTATAACAATTCCAGCAAATATTTCAAGTTCACGAATACTAGTTAATGAGACTATATCATTTCCAACAAATATTTCCTCAACTTATTCAGTTAACATATCGACAGCTGTTTCGAAAAATATTTTGTCTCCAACAACTCAAGTTAGCATTTGTACATCCCAGGTCAGTTTTTCGACATATACACATAAACATGTTTCAAATGCAAGTGCGGTTGATAATATTTCTAGCACTTCAACAGTTGGTACCTCCACATTATCTCCAATCCATATATCTATAACAACTCCTTCAAATAATTCAAGTTCGAGAATACCATTAAATGAGACTGTATCATTCTCAACTAATATTTCCTCAACTTATTTAATTAACATATCGACAGCTGTTTCCGAAAATATTTTCTCTCCAACAACTCGAGTTAGCATATCTACATCCCAGGTCAGTTTTTCCACATATATGTCAAATGCAAGTGCGTTCGATAATTTTTCTAGCACTTCAACAATTGGTGTATCCACATCATGTACGATCCATGAATCCATAACAACCCATGCAAATATTTCAACTTCACTAATACCAGTTAATGAGACTGTATCATTTTCAACTAATATTTCCTCAACTTATTTAGTTAACATATCGACAGCCGTTTCGGAAAATATTTCCTCTCCAACAACTCAAGTTAGCATTCCTATATCCCATGTCAGTTTTTCTACTAATACATCGATACATATTTCAGATGCAAGTGCGGTTGATAATATTTCTAGTACCTTAACAATTGTTTTCTTCACATCGTCTCCCATTCATAAATCTTCAACAAGTCCTGCAAGTATTTCAACTTCACGAATACCAGTTAATGGCACTGTATTATTTCCAACTAATATTTTCTCAACTTATTTGTTTAATTTAACAACAGATGTGTCGGAAAATATTTTCTTTTCAACAACTCAAGTTAGCACTTTTACATCCCAGGTCAGTTTTTTCACATATTCACCTATAAATGCTTCAAATGCAAGTTCGGTCGATAATATTACTAGAACATTAATAACTGGTGTCTCCACAACATCTCCGATCCATAAATTTACAACCACTCCTGCAAATATTTCACCTTCACGAATACCAGTTAATGGGACCATACCATTTTCAATTAATATTTTCTCACCCTATTTAGTTAATACAACAAAAGCAGTTTCGAAAATTGTTTCTTCTTCAACAACCCAAGTTCGAGCATCCACATTGAAAGTTAGTTTTTCCACATATTCACTTATTAGTGTGTCGAAGGCAAGTGCGGTCGATATCATTTCTAGCACTTCAACAATTAGTGTATCCATATCATCTTCGATCCATAAATCTACCAGTTATGCAAATATTTCAACTTTACGAATAGCAGGCAATGAGACTCGATCGTTTCCAACTAATATTTTCTCAACTTATTTAGTTAATAAATCGACAACCGGTTCGGAAAATATTTTTTCTCCAAAAACTAATGTTAGGATTTCTACATCTTGGGTAACCTTTTCCACATACACACCCATACGTGTTTCAAATGCAAGTGCGGTCATTAATATTTCTAGAGCTGCAACAATTAGTGTATCCACATCATCTTCTATCCATAAATCCACAAGTCCTGCAAATATTTCAATTTCACGAATACCAGTTAATGACACTTTATCATTTCCAACTAATATGTTTTCAACTTATTTATTTAATTTAACAACATATGCGTCGGAAAATATTTTCTCTCCAACAACTCAAGTTAGCATTTTTACATCCCAGGTTAGTTTTTTCACATATTCACCTATAAATGCTTCAAATGCAAGGGTGGTCGATAATATTTCTAGAACATTAATAATTAGTGTCTCCACAACATCGCCGATCCATAAATTTATAACAACTCCTGCAAATATTTCAACTTCACAAATACCAGTTAATAAGACCGTACCATTTCCAACTAATATTTTCTCAACCTATTTAGTTAATACATCAACAGCTGTTTCGGAAATTATTTCTTCTCCAACAACTCAAGTTAGCTTTTCTTCTCTCTCTTCTACTCTACCAAAAAAATCGAGAACGCGAATTTGCACTTGCACGAGACGTACAAATAAATGTACTACATCAAAGATTCCTTCTACCGCGGTTTCAGTGGTTGATTCCCCATTAATGACACAAGTAATTCAATCTAGAAAATCGAAGCGAATTTGCACTTGCAAGAAACGAGCAAAGAAATGTACTACATCAAAAATATCTTTAACCACAGTTTCAGTGACTGATTTTACAACGACTCAAGTTACTCATCTCAAAAAACCGACTAAGGGAGTTTGTACTTGCAAGAGACGTACAAATAAATCCACTACATCAAATATTCCTTCTACCGCGGTTTCAGTGGTTGATTTCCCATTAATGACACAAGTAATTCAATCCAGAAAATCGAAGCGAATTTGTACTTGCAAGAAACGAACAAAGAAATGTACTACATCAAAAATATCTTTAACCACAGTTTCAGTGACTGATTTCACAACGACTCAAGTTACTCATCTCAAAAAACCAACTAAGGGAGTTTGTACTTGCAAGAGACGTACAAATAAATCCACTACATCAAATATTCCTTCTACCGCGGTTTCAGTGGTTGATTTCCCATTAATGACACAAGTAATTCAATCCAGAAAATCGAAGCGAATTTGCACTTGCAAGAAACGAACAAAGAAATGTACTACATCAAAAATATCTTTAACCACAGTTTCAGTGAATGATTTCACAACGACTCAAGTTACTCATCTCAAAAGACCGACTAAGGTAGTTTGTACTTGCAAGAGACGTAAAATTAAATCCACTACATCAAAGATTCCTCCAACTACAGGATCAGTGATTATTTTCACAACAGCCTCCCAAGTTACTCAATCCAGAAAATCGAAGCGAGTTTGCACTTGCAAAAAACGAACAAAGAAATGTACTACATCAAAAATATCTTTAACCACAGTTTCAGTGACTGATTTCACAACGACTCAAGTTACTCATCTCAAAAAACCGACTAAGGGAGTTTGTACTTGCAAGAGACGTACAAATAAATCCACTACATCAAAGATTCCTTCTACCGCGGTTTCAGTGGTTGATTCCCCATTAATGACACAAGTAATTCAATCCAGAAAATCAAAGCGAATTTGCACTTGCAAGAAACGAACAAAAAAATGTACTACATCAAAAATATCTTTAACCACAGTTTCAGTGACTTGTTGCACAACGGCCCAAGCTACTCCATCTATAAAATCGAAGAAGCGTCTTTGTACTTGCAAAAAATGGACTAATAAAAACATAATATCAGAGATATCTCTGTCCTTAACTGATTCCACACGAAAAGGTCGAGTTACTTATTCCAGAAAATTAAGGAAGAGAATTTGCACTTGCAATAGACGGAACAAGATTACTTCATCTAAGGCTTCTTCAATACTAGCTTTAGTGAATGTTTTCACAATGACCGGAGTTAGTCAATCCAGAAAACCTAGGATAAAAGTATGCACCTGCAAAAGAGGGCCAATGAAATACACTACTTCTAAGAGTCCTTCGCCGCTAGTTTCGATGGCTGATTCTACAATTGTCCAAGTTAGTTATTTTAAGAAATTGAAAACAAAAGTATGCACTTGCAAAAGACAGGGCACTAAATCGCATCTTCCAACTAAGTCACGGGGATTTACCGACCAAATAATTACTATTACTAATCATACAACAAAGAGTTCACCATGGGAATCCAAAACTATTTATAGCTACAACAAAAGTTATATTTATTCAAGCCTTAGTTCCTCGACGGCTAATCAAGCTTCTCATGACCCCTCATGCTGGTACCCTTTTCGTTCCAAGAGCCACGATACGTCATCGGCACAATGTATTCGTAGTTCCAGTTTCACAAATCAACTTTCAATAAGTCCATCCGTTATTAAGAAAGACTCCTCTATTCCCTTATGCTGGTACCCTTTTCTAACAAAAAATCACGATCAGCCACTAATGCAGTATAGATGTAGTGTAAGTTCCAGTTCTACTTGTAGATCTTCTGTTAGTGCATCAGTTAGTCAGCAAGTTCCCTCCTTTCTCTCATGCTGGTATCCTTTTCGCTCCAAGAACCATGATGCATCAGCAATACAGTATGAATGTAGTCATAGTTATAGTTCTACGAATCAACTTTCATTCAGTCCATCAACCATTAAGCAAGTCTCGTCCGATCCCTTATGCAGGTACCCTTTTCTGTCTAAAGGTTACGACAAGCCAACGAGGCAATATAGATGTATGGTGAGTTCCAGTTCTACAAGTAGATCTTTCGTTAGTCCATTAGATAGTCAGCAAGTCTCCTCCTCCCACTCATGCTGGTATCCTTTTCGCTCCAAAAGGCACGGAGCATCAGCAACGCAGAATAGATGTAGTGGTGACTATGGTTCTAGGAATAAATATTCATTCAGTCCATCACTTATTAAGCAAGTCTCCTCCGATCCCTTCTGCTGGTACCCTTTTCTATCTAAGGGTTACGATAAGCC
The DNA here is from genome assembly GCA_935413205.1 of Polydrusus cervinus. NCBI lineage: Eukaryota > Metazoa > Arthropoda > Insecta > Coleoptera > Curculionidae > Polydrusus > Polydrusus cervinus. The sequence goes on along the minus strand of OW284510.1, from coordinate 64,591,699 downwards.
AACGACGCAGTATAGATGTAGTGTGAGCTTTAGTTCTACTAATAGACCGTCCGTTAGTCCATCAGATAGTCAGGAAGTCTCCGCCTCTCCCTTTTGCTGGTATCCTTTTTGCTCCAAGAGCCACGATGCATCAGCAACGCACCATGGCTGTAGTCGTAGTTATAGTTCTACGAATCAGCATTTATTCAGTCCATCAGCTATTAAACAAGTCTCCTCAGATCCCTTATGCTGGTACCCTTTTCTATCTAAAGGTTACGATAAGACAACGAGGCAATATAGATGTATGGTGAGTTCCAATTCTACTAGTAGATTTTTCGTTAGTCCATCAAATAGTCAGCAAGTCTCCTCCTCCCACTCATGCTGGTACCCTTTTCGCTCCAAGAGACACGATGCATCAGCAACGCAGAATATATGTAATCGTGATTATATTTCTACGAATCAACTTTCATTCGGTCCATTAGTTATTAAGCAAGTCTCCTCTGATTCCTTCTGCTGGTACCCTTTTCTATCTAAGGGTTACGATAAGCCAACGACGCAGTATAGATGTAGTGTGAGCTTCAGTTCTACTAATAGATCTTCCGTTAGTCCATCAGGTAGTCAGGAAGTCTCCGCTTCCCCCTTTTGCTGGTACCCTTTTCGCTCCAAGAGCCACGATGCATCAGCAACGCACTATGGCTGTAGTCGTAGTTATAGTTCTATAAATCAGCTTTCATTTAGTCTATCAACCATTAAGCAAGTCTCGTCCGATCCCTTATGCAGGTACCCTTTTCTGTCTAAAGGTTACGATAAGACAACGAGGCAATATAGATGTATGGTGAGTTCCAGTTCTACTAGTAGATTTTTCGTTAGTCCATCAAATAGTCAGCAAGTCTCCTCCTCCCACTCATGCTGGTACCCTTTTCGCTCCAAGAGACACGATGCATCAGCAACGCAGAATACATGTAATCGTGATTATATTTCTACGAATCAACTTTCATTTGGCCCATCAGTTATTAAGCAAGTCTCCTCCGATTCCTTCTGCTGGTACCCTTTTCTATCTAAGGGTTACGATAAGCCAACGACGCAGTATAGATGTAGTGTGAGCTTCAGTTCTACTAATAGATCTTCCTTTAGTCCATCAGATAGTCAGAAAGTCTCCGCCTCCCCCTTTTGCTGGTACCCTTTTCGCTCCAAGAGCCACGATGCATCAGCAACGCACTATGGCTGTAGTCGTAGTTATAGTTCTATGAATCAGCTTTCATTCAGTCCATCAGTTATTGAGCAAGTCTCCTCAGATCCCTTATGCTGGTACCCTTTTCTATCTAAAGGTTACGATAAGACAACGAGGCAATATAGGTGTATGGTGAGTTCCAGTTCTACTAGTAGATTTTTCGTTAGTCCATCAAATAGTCAGCAAGTCTCCTCCTCCCACTCATGCTGGTACCCTTTTCGCTCCAAGAGACACGATGCATCAGCAACGCAGAATATATGTAATCGTGATTATATTTCTACGAATCAACTTTCATTCGGTCCATCAGTTATTAAGCAAGTCTCCTCCGATTCCTTCTGCTGGTACCCTTTTCTATCTAAGGGTTACGATAAGCCAACGACGCAGTATAGATGTAGTGTGAGCTTCAGTTCTACTAATAGATCTTCCGTTAGTCCATCAGATAGTCAGAAAGTCTCCGCCTCCCCCTTTTGCTGGTACCCTTTTCGCTCCAAGAGCCACGATGCATCAGCAACGCACTATGGCTGTAGTCGTAGTTATAGTTCTATGAATCAGCTTTCATTCAGTCCATCAGTTATTGAGCAAGTCTCCTCAGATCCCTTATGCTGGTACCCTTTTCTATCTAAAGGTTACGATAAGACAACGAGGCAATATAGGTGTATGGTGAGTTCCAGTTCTACTAGTAGATTTTTCGTTAGTCCATCAAATAGTCAGCAAGTCTCCTCCTCCCACTTATGCTGGTACCCTTTTCGCTCCAAGAGACACGATGCATCAGCAACGCAGAATATATGTAATCGTGATTATATTTCTACGAATCAACTTTCATTCGGTCCATCAGTTATTAAGCAAGTCTCCTCCGATTCCTTCTGCTGGTACCCTTTTCTATCTAAGGGTTACGATAAGCCAACGATGCAGTATAGATGTAGTGTGAGCTTCAGTTCTACTAATAGATCTTCCGTTAGTCCATCAGATAGTCAGGAAGTCTCCACCTCCCCCTTTTGCTGGTACCCTTTTCGCTCCAAGAGCCACGATGCATCAGCAATGCACTATGGCTGTAGTCGTAGTTATAGTTCTATGAATCAGCTTTCATTCAGTCCATCAACCATTAAGCAAGTCTCGTCCGATCCCTTATGCAGGTACCCTTTCCTGTCTAAAGGTTACGATAAGACAACGAGGCAATATAGATGTATAGTGAGTTCCAGTTCTACTAGTAGATTTTTCGTTAGTCCATCAAATAGTCAGCAAGTCTCCTCCCATTCATGCTGGTACCCTTTTCGCTCCAAGAGACACGATGCATCAGCAACGCAGAATGGATGTAATCGTGATTATATTTTTACGAATCAACTTTCATTCGGTCCATCAGTTATTAAGCAAGTCTCCTCCGATTCCTTCTGCTGGTACCCTTTTCTAACTAAGGGTTACGATAAGCCAACGACGCAGTATAGATGTAGTGTGAGCTTCAGTTCTACTAATAGATCTTCCTTTAGTCCATCAGATAGTCAGAAAGTCTCCGCCTCCCCCTTTTGCTGGTACCCTTTTCGCTCCAAGAGCCACGATGCATCAGCAACGCACTATGGCTGTAGTCGTAGTTATAGTTCTATGAATCAGCTTTCATTCAGTCCATCAGTTATTGAACAAGTCTCCTCAGATCCCTTATGCTGGTACCCTTTTCTATCTAAAGGTTACGATAAGACAACGAGGCAATATAGGTGTATGGTGAGTTCCAGTTCTACTAGTAGATTTTTCGTTAGTCCATCAAATAGTCAGCAAGTCTCCTCCTCCCACTTATGCTGGTACCCTTTTCGCTCCAAGAGACACGATGCATCAGCAACGCAGAATATATGTAATCGTGATTATATATCTACGAATCAACTTTCATTCGGTCCATCAGTTATTAAGCAAGTCTCCTCCGATTCCTTCTGCTGGTACCCTTTTCTATCTAAGGGTTACGATAAGCCAACGATGCAGTATAGATGTAGTGTGAGCTTCAGTTCTACTAATAGATCTTCCGTTAGTCCATCAGATAGTCAGGAAGTCTCCACCTCCCCCTTTTGCTGGTACCCTTTTCGCTCCAAGAGCCACGATGCATCAGCAACGCACTATGGCTGTAGTCGTAGTTATAGTTCTATGAATCAGCTTTCATTCAGTCCATCAACCATTAAGCAAGTCTCGTCCGATCCCTTATGCAGGTACCCTTTCCTGTCTAAAGGTTACGATAAGACAACGAGGCAATATAGATGTATAGTGAGTTCCAGTTCTACTAGTAGATTTTTCGTTAGTCCATCAAATAGTCAGCAAGTCTCCTCCCATTCATGCTGGTACCCTTTTCGCTCCAAGAGACACGATGCATCAGCAACGCAGAATGGATGTAATCGTGATTATATTTTTACGAATCAACTTTCATTCGGTCCATCAGTTATTAAGCAAGTCTCCTCCGATTCCTTCTGCTGGTACCCTTTTCTAACTAAGGGTTACGATAAGCCAACGACGCAGTATAGATGTAGTGTGAGCTTCAGTTCTACTAATAGATCTTCCTTTAGTCCATTAGATAGTCAGGAAGTCTCCGCCTCCCCCTTTTGCTGGTACCCCTTTCGCTCCAAGAACCACGATGCATCCGCAACGCACTATGGCTGTAGTCGTAGTTATAGTTCTATGAATCAGCTTTCATTCAGTCCATCAGTTATTAAGCAAGTCTCCTCAGATCCCTTATGCTGGTACCCTTTTCTATCTAAAGGTTACGATAAGCCAGCGAGGCAATATAGATGTATAGTGAGTTACAGTTCTACTAGCAGATTTTTCGTTAGTCCATCAGATGGTCAGCAAGTCTCCTCCTTCCACTCATGCTGGTACCCTTTTCGCTCCAAGAACCACGATGCATCAGCAACGCAGCATATATGTAATCGTGATTATATTTCTACGAATCAACTTTCATTCAGTCCATCAGTTATTAAGCAAGTCTCCTCCAATCCCTTCTGCTGGCATCCTTTTCTTTCTAAGGATTACGATAAGTTAACGAGACAATATAAATGTATGATGAGTTCCAGTTCTACTAATAGATCCTCCGTTAGTACATCAGATAGTCAGCAAGTCTCCTCCTCCCACTCATGCTGGTGCCCTTTTCGCTCCAAGAAACACGATGCATCAGCAACGCAGAATAGATGTAATCGTGATTATAGTTCTACGAATCAACTTTCATTCAGTCCATCAGTTATTAATCAAGTCTCTTTGGATCCCTTATGCTGGTACCCTTTTGTGTCTAAAGGTTACGATAAGCCAACGACGCAGTATAGATGTAGTGTGAGGTCCAATTCTACTAATAGATCTTTTGTTAGTACATCAGAAAGTCAGAAAGTCTCCTCCTCTCTTTTATGCTGGTACCCTTTTCGCTCCAAGAGCCACGATATATCAGCAACGCAGTATAGATGTAGACGTAGTTATAGTTCTACGAAGCAACTTTCATTCAGTCCATCAGTTATTAATCAAGTCTCTTTGGATCCCTTATGCTGGTACCCTTTTGTGTCTAAAGGTTACGATAAGCCAACGACGCAGTATAGATGTAGTGTGAGGTCCAATTCTACTAATAGATCTTTTGTTAGTACATCAGAAAGTCAGAAAGTCTCCTCCTCTCTTTTATGCTGGTACCCTTTTCGCTCCAAGAGCCACGATATATCAGCAACGCAGTATAGATGTAGACGTAGTTATAGTTCTACGAAGCAACTTTCATTCAGTCCATCAGTTATTAAACAAGTGTCTTCCAGTCCCTTATGCTGGTACCCTTTTCTATCTAAGGGTTACGATAAGCCAACGACGCAGTATAGATGTAGTGTGAACTTCAGTTCTACTAATAGATCTTTCGTTATTCCATCGGATAGTCAGGAAGTCTCCGCCTCCCCCTTTTGCTGGTACCCTTTTCGCTCCAAGAGCCACGATGCATCAGCAACGCACTATGGCTGTAGTCGTAGTTATAGTACTTCTTATCATCTTTCATCCATTCCATCATTTATTGAGAAAGTATCCTCCGATCCCTTATGCTGGTGCCCTTTTCTATCTAAAGGTTACCATAAGCTAACGACGGAGTATAGATGTATTATGATTTCCAGTTCTACATACTATACGTACTACTCTTCTATTAGTTCATCAGATAATCAGCAATTCTCCTCCTCCCAATCATGCTGGTACCCCTTTCGCTCCAAGAGCAAAGATGCATCAGCAACGCAGTATAGATGTAGTCGTAATTATACTTCTACAAATCAGTCCATCAATCCATCAGTTATTAAGCAAGTCTCCTCCGATCCCTTATGCTGGTACCCTTTTCTATCTAAAGGTTACGAAAAGCCAATGACGCAGTATAGATGTATTATGATTTCTAGTTCTACTAACAGACCTTTCATTAGTCCATGAGTTAGTCATCGAGTTTTCTCCTACCTCTCATGCTGGTACCCTTTTCGCTCCGAGAGCCATGATTCATCAGCAATGCAGTATAGATGTAGTCGTAATTATAGTATTTAGAATCAACTTTCATTCAGTCCATCAGTTATTCAGCAAGTCTCCTCTGATCCCTTATGCTGTTACCCTTTTCAATTTAAAGGTGACTATAAGCCAATGACTCAGTATAATAGATGTATTGTGATTTCCAGTTCTACTAATAGATATTTCATTAGTACATCAGATAAGCTCCAAGAGCAACGATGCATCAGCAACGCACTATGGCTGTAGTATAGATGTATTATGATTTCCAGTTCTACTAACAGACCTTTTATTAGTCCATCAGTTAGTCATCGAGTTTTCTCCTACCTTTCATGCTGGTACCCTTTTCGCTCCGAGAGCCATGATTCATCAGCAATGCAGTATAGATGTAGTTGTAATTATAGTACTTAGAATCAACTTTCATTCGGTCCATCAGTTATTAGGCAAGTCTCCTCTGATCCCTTATGCTGGTACCCTTTTCTATTTAAAGGTGACTATAAGCCAATGACTCAGTATAATAGATGTATTGTGATTTCCAGTTCTACCAATAGATATTTCATTAGTACATCAGATAAGCGGCAAGCCATAATGCATCAGCAACCCAATATAGGTGTAATAGTTCTACGAATCAACTTTCATTTAGTCCAGCAGTTATTAAGCAAGTCTCCTCTGATCCCCTATGTTGGTACCCTTTTCTATCTAATGATCACGATAAGCCAATGATGCAGTAAAGATGCAGTGAGAGTTTCAGTTGGACTAGTAGATTTTCCGTTAGGTTATTAGTTCCTCCTCCTTTTCATGCTGGAACCCTTTTCGCTCCAAGAGCCACGATGCATTAGCAATGCAGTATAGATGTAGTGATAGTTATAGTTTAACTTTCATTTAGGCCATTAGTTATTAAGAAAGTCTCCTCCGATTTCTTATGCTGGTACCTTTTTCTATCTGAAGGTCACGATAAGCTAACGACGCAGTATAAATTTATTGTGAGTTGATGACTACTAGATCTTCTGTTAGTCCATCAGATAGACAGCAAGTTTTCTACTTTCTCTCATGCTGGTATTCATTTCGCTCCAAGAGCCTTGATGCATCAGTAACGCAGTATAGATATAGTGATGATTATAGTTCTAGGAATCAACTTTTTTTTCAGTAGTCATCAGTTATTAAGCAAGTCTCTTCCGATTCCTTAACTTTAACCCAATTTTAAATGCATTTATTAAATCAAAAGAATACATATTACATTTGTAAAGATTCATCATCTCGAATACATAAAACTAATACAAATTTTCATACTTAGATAAAAAAAATCTGGTGATTAAAAAAAACCAACAACAAATAACAAAAGAATAGCAGCTAATCACAGTACAAAGATGGAAAAACATAAAAAGAAACAGAGACAGTAAAAAATTACAATTAACTGAATGATAAGAACTTTAATAAAAATTATAAACACCAGGAGATCTCAATGAAGTAGTAGACAATATGAAACTGCTGTAAAACAAAGACTACAAGAAATCGTACCTGGCTAACGTGACGCTTTAAATATATTTTAAATATTCTGCTATCCAACGCTCTTATATCCTGTGGGAGACCATTATACAATGTTACACCCTTCACGTGTACTTGATATTTTTGAATTGAAATAAGGAATATTTAAATTGTTTTTATATCTAGTATTCAGTGTGTTTCCTATCTATAAGTGAAGCATTTGATAATCTAGACTTACATAAGACTTGATGGATAAAACACAGACTTGAAGTTAATATATTTATTATATGGACAAGATGTTAAAATTGTAAGAAGTGGTACTATATCTATAATTCAATAAATAAATATTTCTTATTGCTGTGTATTGTAATATTTTTAATTTGTTAACCCTCCAGCCTGAAGGAAACCACAAAGCTGTTAGGTATTGCAAATGGCTGTGGATCAGACAATAATACACGGGTCTTAACAATTCTTTGGTACAATGTAACTTAAGCGTCTGAGTATGCCACCTATAGCAGCTTTTTTTTCTAATAACATCAATGTGGTCTTCCCAGGACAGAGTCTCATCCATATACAGGCCTAAATATTTTGTGATTTGAGAATATTTTAATACTTGAAAATTGACAGTTATGTGATCTGGAGTTCTGCCTAGTTTTTGTTTAGCAATATGCATGAATGACGATTTATCTTAATAGAGTAGGTACTAATTTATATGCTCGTAGCCACACAAACATAGTTTCCAGATCACTTTTTATATTTTCCTTAATAGTTTGATATGTCTCACCATAATACAGAAAAACAGTGTTATCAGCATATACTTGAAGCGTTTCTTTAAGGTTTAATTTGGAAATTAAGTTAATGTAAACTAAGAATAATGTTGGCCGAAGTATTAATCCTTGAAATACTCCACATTTTACCTCCCTAAGAGAGCTTCTGACCTCCGTACCAAGCGGGACATATTGGGGCCTTTTATCTAAATAACTGGTGAACCACTCCCACGCCTTGCCCCTATATCTAGCTTTTTCAACAATATTGAGTGGTTAACTATGTCAATGGCTTTCTTAAAATCAAGCGACACAAGAGCACACCTCTTTCCCTGACCTACGTTTTTTTGAACATCTGCAACCATGTTAATCGAGGCCGCACTGGTGTCACCCTTATGCTGGTACCCTTTTCTATTTAAAAAATGTTGCGATAAGCGAACGATACAATATAGTATAGTTCCAGTTCTACTAATAGATCTTTCGTTAGTCCATCAGTTTTCTCCGTCCTCTCATGCTGGTACCCTTTTCGCTTCAAGAGCCAGAATGTATCAGCAACGCAGTATAGGGGGTCAGTAGGGTAGTACTTGGGTATTCCTTGTGGCATGTGGTGTGTGTGGAATAAATTAAAAGTACAGACATATTTATTACTTTACATCATTACAGTTTAATTACTCTTTTTTTTGGTTAATAATCTTTCGTTTAAACAATTTTTCATACATTTTTTCAATATCCTAGATACTTATAAGATGTATTACATTAGCTAAATATTGTTCCAATTTATTTACTTTCTTTGGGGTAATACTTCATTTATTTCGGTTTTTCATAAATTTTTCTTTTTTTTTAATCACATAGGTACCTAGAGTTTACATGCATTATTAATTTAATATGATATATGAATGCATTTTTAACATTAACTTTTAAGGTCTCGAAGTAGATTTGTTTTCAATTAGGTATAGATAGATGTCTGGGTTAGAAACCAATAAATAAGAATTTCCATTTGTGTAGGGTTTGTTTCATTTTATGGCGGTATGCAGGTAAAAAGGCAGCTTTTAAGTTTGTAAAGCTATTATTCGAATATTTTGGTTCCCAATTAAAATAAACGTTTAACATCCACAACTCAGAGCTGTCAACAAGAAAAATACATTACCATTTCTTTACGCCTTGGGAATTAGTGGATAGAAAGCTAAGATATCATTTTGTTCTAATTACGTATCGAGTATTCTAGACTCGCCACCATAAAACCTTCCTTTTTTTTGGGATGTGTATAGAATCCAAACCATTTTAAATTGTTAGATATGATAAAAAAAGAGCGTAGCCAGTTTTTTTATTGTTTGCTTTTTCTTTATGGGAGATTAGTAGCCTTCGCTGATAGTTGTCTAGAAAATTCTTTAATGTCTTTTAGCTTTATAGATAACCTAATATGAAACTAAAAAAAGGTCATGTGGTAAGTTTGTGTTGGTTTTAAAATTTTCAGAAAACCAACACAAACTGACCACATGATTTCATGGGATTCCCAACAATACATTTCTCACAGACTTTCAGCGTTAAATTCCTACTTTCACAGACTTTTCTTAATACCATTCAGTCCAGAAGACTTTAGCTTGGAAAAGAATATTATATATCAGATAGCTTTAAGAAGCGGCTTTCGTTGCACGTCATTAATAAGACATATAACAAAAAAGTCAGACTGGGGTTTTCTAAAAACTGCTATACAAGGTTTGTTAAAACTGAAAAAATGTTTACCAAATCCTTTGTGACCATACCGTTTTTGGGACATATTTCAATAATTTGTGCAAGATTCTTGAAGGATCTTAATAAAAATCTATTCATTTCTTTTAAATCAAGCAATACAATTTGCAGAATATATTGGACAAACCGGGAGAACCTTTGAAAAACGAATTAAAGAACATCTTAGATCACAAAGACTAGGCTATGATAATATATCTAGTTTTGAAACACATTTAAAAACGGAAAACCACTCCTTTGATCCTGGATCTAATTTCACAGTTCTTCAAACTCACAATAAAAGCTTTAAATTAAATATTTTGGAAAACCTAGACATAGCAATTTCTCAAACCAATCCCTTTACCACGAACCTCAATTCTCTTCAAAAAAAACAAACACGTCGGCTCGTTCGGATAACCGACCGACGCTTGAAAGTTGTCATTGGAGACTTACGAAGCCAGAACTGAAGAAATTGTTGTTTTACTGAGAGGGCCTTCACTATTTCAGAACGCCCAGCGATCGGCCGCTGCTTAAAAAGCTGGCCGCCGATCGGCTTAAAATCATCAAGAAATATTTTTGGAACTTTTCAGGCGAAAATTTTATTTCTTCGATAACTTGGAATAGAGACGTGCGCCCGTATTTCTAGAAGAGGAAAAAGTTGTAGGGAATAATATTCCCTATCTTCTGGCGCAAGAATCAGACCGCTAACTATTTGGCCAAGGAAGTTAGACCTGACAGTGAAAATTAAAAGTTTTGGATTTTTTTCGCTATACTAAAAATCCTGGCGCCTAAACAGCAAAGGAGTGCCGATCCCAAGAACTGAGGTCAAGGGATTTTATGTCATACCAATGATTGGCTATTCGCCTGTACAGCAAGTACACCTAGGCAGAATGAATTCAGAGGATAAAGAAACAAGCCCAGTACCAGCTGGAAGATCAACGATGCCCCCAGGCGCTGCCGGTCCCAGTGAATGCATCGGCGATAACGTTGACCGACGGGTTACCACGCTGCATGGAAATAGAGTTTGCCGTGCCACCTGAGCCAAATAGCCGAGGCAATAATGACGTAGAACACGAGAATGCAGATCGAGGGCACGTAAGCAGAACCCTGGTTAACAATCTCTGGCAAGTATATTCATGCTGATGATAGAGAAAATTTTGGTGCTAATTCTAATGTAGAATTAATTGACAATTTTGTAGGTCATTTATTTAACGCTGTACTTAAACTACCGTCAAACGGTAGCCTACTAAAATGCCGTTAACAAATATGACGTCATTAAAATGACGCGTCTGACGGCTTTTTATTCGCTATGCTAAAACTGCCGACGAACGGTCGCGTACTAAAATGCCGTTAATTAATTTTCGTGGTTCCAACAGCTTATTACAATATTATAACAGTTTTATGTGTTATTTTTGATAAAATAAAAAATATGGCATTTGTTGTCAGATTTTTATTGAAAATTAGTTATACACAGGCAACTAAAACATATTATGCTACAGATAGCATTCTCTACAAAACCACAGTTTTGATTTAGGTCGCCTGGACAATCCTGCACAACGAATATGCCTCCATAGCAGGCACCCACTACAACAAAGTGTTGTGTGATTTTTTTGTGTCTCTTCACCGCACACAGAACAAAGCCAACGTTGCCCAAGTCGTTTCTGCTCGACTAGAGTCGTAATTTTTTCAAATGCTTCGTCTGTGCAAAAACTTCTAAAAACAAGAGTTTACATCGTTAGCTTTTAATTTGGTAAATATTAGGTATCGCTAGACTTACCTTATAATGTGGATATTAACAGCCTCATCGAGTACGGCATGCGATATTTCTTCGGGAAGCGTTTCAAGGTTTATATTTTCTAGAAATTTTCCATTTATGATATATTTAACAATGTTATGATCCTTAACGAAGAAACTTAGAATTACATTCTGTTTTTCATTATAGGATTTTTTCGCAAATGCTACAGTATTTCTTTTCTTTTTCTAGATAGTCCTATGACTGTTAAGTCCTGTCCTTTTGGGCGTCCTCGTTTTTTTTATTGAAATAGGCATATTAATTGTTGACAAAGCGATATCATTGACTTCAACTATTTGATGAGACTGGCTGTTGACGTCATTTAAAACTGAACCACTGATAGAAAAAAGTGCATGTGCTTCATTCGGATCTGGTATTGTCTCTTCTTCTATTATTTCAAATGAAAGTAGAGGAGATGGACTTCCATCATCTAATATGAGCGCTTCATTTGTATTGTTTATGTCTTGGAGAACCACCTCGTTAAAAACAGAGTGTTCCACAGAAAACTGATTTTCATTTTCAACTACAACTTCATCATTACTTCGAATAAAAAATTGAGTCTGATTTTCGTCCACATGCACAATTGCAACATTAGTGTTATTGGCCCACAGCGTTTTAAGATTTTTTAATACATTAAGCCGTTGCTCAAACAACATGCCCGTCCGTTGAGCTGGTAGGTCTGCCAGCTCTGTACATACATAGAAAAAGACATTTTTTCGTCGTTGCGTGTATGTACTTGTTGATTGAATTCGGTTTGTGGTCAGTGATATAGATTGAACATTATTAGATGTACTTGGAGAGTCCTGTTCGGTCGGTTCAATTTCTTTTAGAAAACTAGTTAATGTTCGCTGGTTGTCTTTGTAATAAGCCATAGTCCATCTCGGGTTTACAATTGTTCGGTCAAAGAGCTCAAACTTTAAATACTTTCTTAAAGCAAAAATATGTTTGCAAGGTAAAATCATTGCAGTGTATATTACAGCTGCACGAAGAGACTGTAGTTTGCACAGATCCCCGACTATCAGTAATAGTATAATTTAACTATCTGTAGTATTCGTAATTTTTCCGATGTGTGTTGAAAGACGAATTTCTCTTAACATGTGCTTCGATGCTTCACGTGCAAGCAATTTGAAATATTTCTTTTCATCTGAATTTTCCGGGAACATTTCGACGGGTTTCTTTAAAATACCATACACTGCTTTATGGTCCCTCTCTGTCTCTAAACTTGAAATGATTATAAACAAGCTGTTTAAAAAACGTTCCAAGGGACTATTTTTGTCTATAACAGATTTTAACTTGGCGTTTATAGACTCTAGACGGTTATTTGTATTATTTAAAAAATTATTCTTATAATAATTGTTTTCCAAATTCCACTCATCTCTGCTACTATTCCAGTTATTCATAAAATAATCATACACAGTTCGAGGTACACTATTCTTTAGGGCTTCCAAGTATTTTTGATAATCACTGTCTGACTGGAACCAGGTAAAACTTTCCTTATCTTCAGATGCCAATATACACACACACACTATTTCAGTTTGACAATTACCGTCTTCAACAATTATGAGAAAAACAGGTAATCCTATTTTAAGTAATTTATATGTAGCATCCACAGCAAAAAATTCTGGAAAAGCTTTCATTGTGTTTTTCATAGTTGGACTTTAAATAAGAAGTCCTCTAAAATTATTTTCTTCATCTCGCAAACAGCTGCATGGGCACCTAAAAACAGTAGTTATTAGGACTATTAAGCTGATTACTGAATATTTTAGTTTACCGTATTTACCTTTAGGTAAGTATATTTAAGCAGTTGTCCAAGTTCTCTTTTTTTGATTGATCGTGTTGCTTCACGTTTGTTAAATCTTGTAACGTAACAATTTTTCCAGTTGTTTCTTGCAATTTTTGCTGTATCATTTTTCTGTTGGCCTTCATATTCAAATAATCCTTTACGCTTTCCTTTACGTTGCTAGAAAGTCTTCTTTGTCTGGAGGTATGTGCATGTATAGGACCTATAAAATATACCTATTATTAAGATAATACTATTTGAGCAAGAGTTAGACATTCTTTATCTATACTTAAAATCCAATACTTATTATATGCAGTGACGCAGCAGTCGAAACCATGGAAACTGCCAAAATACTGTGTTATCATTGGCGGTTTGCCTTGATTTCCATGATTTCGACTGCTACGTCACTGCATATATAATATTAGGTTTTGAGTATAGTCACTAGTGGCGGCTCGTCAGGGGCTCTAGTGCCGACCCAACCAAAAAAAAAAGGTTGCGGTCTCGAATTTTTTTTTTAACTGGGCTTTCCTTAGCTTTATTACGTAATCAAAAACTTTTTCCAACCCTATCTGCTAACCTGCGAGCCACCACTGATCTTAACTACTTTGGAAACTTACCTTTAAAGTGATATGATTGTGCTCGGTTTGAATCGACGTTACTTCAAGTGCTTTTCCATCAGAATCTTACATGTGCCGGACAATCCTCTTTAAATGTCCAAGATTGTCGAATTTTTTTTCCACTGCTCTTAAACTTTTTTCCACCGTGATTACATGCATATAGAAGTTGATAGTATATCAAAGAGCTTTCTATTTGTCTCACAATTTTACTGCTTGCAATAATTGTACGTGCATCTCGTTTCCAAAATGTTGTGTACGTATTTTCACCAATTTCCTCAATCGCCTTCTCGGCTTCAACAAATGAGCTGAACCTGTCACCAACTCGCATTCCCGGCATTACCGCCATGTGTTATTGTTAGTATAATAAGGTTGCAAATGCGACAAAAATAACATTCCAACTACAAATTGATACGCGACCGTTCGACGGCAGTTTTAGCATAGCGAATAAAAAGCCCGTCAGACGCGTCATTTTAATGACGTCATATTTGTTAACGGCATTTCAGTAGGCTACTGTTTGACGGCAGTTTAAGTACAACGTTTATTTAAACAGATTGAAGTTAAAATGCATAATAAGCTTGTAGAAGCAATTGATTGTGTTGGTCAAGCTAGCACCATAAAAGGTACTGTTAGTTTTTCTTTAGATAATAACGGTGCATCAATTAATTCAGGATTTCAATCTCAATCTACAGGAGGTGGAAATTTTCAAGTTATGGGCAATTTATCCAACCTTGGATTAGGTTTTTTAAAAGATATTAAGACTCGAGTATTTAGGAGTGGATTTGAAATTTCTTTTACTAGACATGGAGATACTGAGGCTTTGTATGTATAGGTGGGCTACACAAAAAGCTGATGGTACTTTTGATGAAAGAACGAGACCACATGAGAGAAAAATTAAAATTGAAGATTTCATAATTAGACTTCCAATTATTGAATATAATGAACTCAACAAATTATCATTAGTAAATGAATTAACAGCTTTATTTCAACAACGCCAATATAAATTTGTTTTTAAATCTTGGAAATAAGAACATCGGGAAATATCTGAGAAGAAATTAAATTTGGACCTTACCAATGCTTCTGTAAATGGTAAGATTCCTTTATTTGGCATAGTAGCCTTTCAAACAAATAAATTAGAAAGTCAAGATCAGGATCCAAGTTTATTTGATCATTGTAATGTGAGAAACATTTGGTTCACATTGAATAATAGAAGATATCCTGAGGAATCAGTAGATTTAGATTGGGGGAATGGAAAATTTTCAACTGCATACGATATGTATATGGATTATAAGAGTATTGTTTAAATCACATTTAGAATTATTATCTTTAATGTATTTGAATCCTGGACAATTTAAAAATAATAGACCTTTTTATGTGATCAATCTATCTAGACATCCTGATAAATTAATAAATGGACCAAATACCCTAAGTTTAAATGTAGAATTTGATACTGTTACAAACACAGATGTTTATATTTGTACAGTTTCCCTATCAGAATTTCGATATGATATTAACAATAATACGTCCAGAAGATATTTAAAAATAATTATGCAACCATAATTTTATTCTTATTTTAATTGTTTAAAACATACAAGTATATCCCTCTATAACTCAAACTCATAATTAAATAAAATGTGTTAATTATTTATCACTTATGTTTCCTGTACCGGATAAACAGGATGTTAAAAAGGTAAGCATAAGGTGTCTTCAGTATGTTTAAAATCTAATTATTAATTTTTTATTACTATATATTACTAATATATGGGAATTATGGTCATATCTTCTTAACTTCTCTTCAACCATAAAACAGGCACAAGCTTGTCCGCTTACTAGTCTAGTAGGCGGAAACCCTAATTTGTTCCTTCTTTTGCATTTTCAAAGCACGATCTTGAGATAGATAAGAGCCATGTCATGAAAAATGACAAAACCAAAAACGAAGCCGAACACAAGGAAGGTGGTTAAGTAAATGGAACAACGTGATTGGTTGCTATTCAAATATATATTTGGATTTTGGCCAATCTCTTTCATATCCTAGAACAGCAAGCATCTTTTGTAGTGGCAGACAAGTGACACTAATGACATAAGTGACTGATGCGATAATCCGGATCCAAGTTTCAAACCCCTAACTGCATTTTCTAGTTGCATGTCTGGGTAAGAAGTTTTATTTCCCCGATTAAAAGAACTTACCTGTGAAGTTTAATCGGGATTATATGAGGTGCCCCGTCCGTAGATATCACACTATGTAGCCTCTGTGCGCAAGTTGCCACATTTTTTAAAGATAAGAAAATTTTGACATTTGCGTGTGGGATTTCCCGCTTTGGGCGTTGACGAGGGTATGGTTGACGCCGCACACGGTTTTTACTCTCATTCTTAAGTTTAAAGCCAAGGAGAAAACCCCGGGAGAGTGGGCTGGGCTGTAATATCTACAGACGGGGCACCTCATATAATCCCGATTGAACTTCAATCAATAAGTTCGTTTAAATGGACATTTTTAATACATAATAAATAATATTTTTGTTAAAAAGAACTGAACTTAGTTTTGAAATATTATATAAACCTAATTTTAAGGTTCTATATAATAGTAGTTGCATGAATATATCCCTAAAATAATATACTTATTAGTTATTTTCATACATAATAATTAAAAAACTTTAAATCAATCGTCGGCTCAGAATTATCTTGTTCTATACGCCAAAACTTAAGTTTTGGGAAATCACGGTTTAATGTTTCAACTTGTGAAAACACTCATGTTTCAGGTTATCATTATATTACTTTTTACTCGCCACTATTTTATTACGGTATTGACTTCGAAAAGATTTTACCCTTTCATGGGGAACCAAATTTGGGTTTTCCTACACTGTCTCATTTAATCGTTAAACCAGTTCGCTTTTAAGAGATGCAGATGATCCATCACCAACTATCTTACTTTTCTCTGGGAAGCAAGCATCGCAAGCACTAATTATTATTTCAATACATTTTTTACACATTATATTTACAGATGCATTATCATTTATAAAAGACCAATCGACATTCTCCACTATGTTATACAGATGGAATAGGCCTATGTCTGTTATTGGTCTATAGACTACCCGAGTGCCACCCCCAACTCGCTCCTTCTCCATCTTATAGGAAAACGAGAGAGCAAGATGGTCAGACAAACTCGGTTCAATAACTTTTACATGATAAAAAGCCTCATTAAGATTTGTAAAAATATTACCAAGGCATGAATTATTTCTAGTTGGCGCGTTTGTTGACTTGAGGAGTCCGTAGGATTCAAGTAGGTTACAAAGCAACCGCGCTTCTATGGAGTTGTTTTGAAAATGTATATTAAAATCACCCGTTATTATTATGGTTTTTGTTAAGTCGAGTTTCTCCAACAACTTTGTCAATTTGTTAAAATAAATGTTTAAATCTCCAACAGGGGAGCGGTATATGGTAATAATTTGTGCGCCTTTATATGCCATTCCTGCTACTTCAAAATTTACTTCCTCCGACATTCCCACCACATCAAAAGATAGCGGGGTAACATCGAATTTTGTTTCAACAAAGATGGCCACGCCGCCATGATTACGCTCGGACCTACAAAAGCCAGAGGCCAGCGTGAACCCACTGATGTTAATTCTATCGATGGTCATATAGTCATATCAATTAACTAGTCAGGTAACAAAACATTTAGACAATAACAAAAAAATGCCTTGCCGTATTCCTCATCAACCTAGCAAAAGCGTTTGATACAGTACCGCATCACTTGCTCCTAGATACCTTATACCTATGGTCATATCACTTTAACTTGAGAAAGATGACAGAAACCCATTAAACACGCGTTAAATTTTACTTGACACTTTAGAGAAGTGAGGTTAGGGTACATTTCAAAAAGTGACAATTCTGTCAGATTTGTTTATTTTTTATTTTGCTGTAATTAAAGCCTTTCTTCGGTGGTATTCGTAACATTTGAGTGAAAATTATAGTTAAAAACATTTGTCGATTACGTGTTTAGTTATCTATGCCCTTTGACCGGCCAGTTTATTAAATTTAAGTTGAAAATACCTAAATGTTGGCGATGTTCCAGTTATGGATAAATAAAACTTCTTTGCTTTGGGTGGCAAAATAATGTTTTGGTTTTTAATAAGCTACATAAATAGGAAGACAAATTTTTCGAATATTTTAATAAGCTGATAAAGATAATTGTAAACTGGAAACCTACCCTTTATAGTGAGAGCAGAAGAATGAAAACTAATATATACTTACCTAAATTTCATTGAAGAAGGTATTTTAGTGCGAGAATTAATATAAATTGGACACCTGTATGTTATGATGAAAGCAGAATTAAAACTTTTATATACCTATGTACTACTCCAAAGAAAAGCTGTTTCTACTACACAATTTAATTGGACAGTTTTATAAGAGAAAGATTACTGCATTTTAATTTGACAGCCATGTTATGTTTAAACCCAACTAAGTTTGTTAAAAACAATATTTTAGTAAAGAATATCAGAAAAATACATCGAATGCACTTACCCTAACATAAGTACGTATTTATGTGTTGCTTGAATTAACAAAATATAGTGCATTAATAGGAAGTTATCAAAGGAAAGATGTGCCAAACTTCTACGAACAAACTTTCTCTCGAACTGTGTAGTGTACAACTAGAATCGACTAAGTGAAGACACAGTCAATGCAACCTCAATAAACCAATTTAAGAATAGACTTGACAGAGACATTAAACAATGGAACAGCTCATTCGTCCATTACACGCTGTGATATTTACACGTGATAACAGAATAGTCTCATCAGTTTTACCGCTTACTATTGCTAAATAATAATTATTTATATGTGAGTTTTTTTAGATCATTTTCTATTTTACAGGAATTAATTAGGTTAGTAATATTTTATATTCTATGGTTTATTTTAAAATATCTAGATACTTATAAGCATTATCAAATCAAATCAAATATTTTATTGGTGTAACAATACAATATGTATTTTCACAAGTCAAATGGAAGTAAAATATGTAAAATCAACCCAGTACAACAGATAAATGTAGAGTATCCTTAACGAAATACAAATTAAACAAACTATTATTACAATAAAAATTTCTAAGATCACCACACTAGTTATCTTTATAAATTTTCAAAATATATATAATATGTAGGATAGAAACATCAAAAAAACAGGTTTAGTAACCAAACAAACAGTCATAGAAAAGCAAAACATATTAAAATTTTGAATAACACTTTTTTTAAAATACATTTTAAAATACATGATTAAGGTAATCCTCATAGCTAAAGAAGCCCTGACTGATTAGAAAGCTCTTTATTGTAGTTTTAAACTCATCTATTGACAACGGCTTAATACTTATGCAATTTTTACTGCGTTTGAGAAAAAAGTATTTCTAGGGAGCATGGTTAACAAATATGGGAAAAATAAAATAATCCTTATAAGTATAGTCAACTAATAAATGTATGAACGTCAATACTTACAATCCAATGTGTTTGTGTACTAATGTATTAAAACATGATTAAAACTATAAGACTATGTTTTTATTTACACTTAGCAGTCTCTCTTCTCTCTAGCATAGTTATTTTTAAAAAATAAAAATTCTTTATTGATAGAAATCAAACTGAAACAATATTTTATTCGTACATTATACTTTCACTCATTTTTCAAAATAGGTAAGTTTATTTAGACAATTACACCCTATATTTGTTATATATGAAGAAATCAGGATTAAAATTATGTTTGCTTGAGTTGCAATTGTATATAACAAAGTACTATTTAAAAAAATATATTTGTTCGATAACTCTACTAAAATCTTTATAAATAAATATAACTCAAACTTTCACACTTATGACTTTTGAACTTAAGTACCAGAGGGTCCTTATCTAATAAAAAATGGGTAATGTAATATATTAAAGCAACCAGTTTTTTAATAGTACACTTTATAGCCCTGAATTTGTAAACCTAACTAAACAAAACGTTTTTATCTTTGAAACACTAAATTCTCAAATTGATAGCTTCAGCCTTCTGATTTATTCTTCTTCAAGAACGTTAGTCCTGTGTTTAAGTCAGTATATATTCTGTTATGTCTTAGACGTTTTATTGTTGAAAGTAGACACAGTTTATTCGGTATATACATTTATTCGCAGAACACTACATAATATCACAGATTCGACATACTACGTTAAAATGGAGTAATAGACAGAGGGCTTGTGCGCACTGTACTATCGTTTTAGTAGGAAATTGTATCTCTACTCCTAGACACTCGCCTTAAGGCGGCTCGTCTCTGAATGTCCACACAACATATTCTATAAACATGCTTCCTTGTGCTTCCCAAATTGGTAATTTATTAGTCCACATATTTACTTATATCTTCATCAAAATTCCATCCATTCCATTTTAATGGGTAGGCTGTCTTTGGGACCACTTAGTACAATGTGTGTTACTTTACTTTATGTCTTTTTTATACAGCGTGATCGTTAATAGCCATAGTCAATAAAAAAAAATTTGAAATTTGTTAATTAAAAAAAAAAATTCCAAAAATCGTTATTACTCATTAAACCCACTTTCCAATATTGATAAAATAGTTAAATAGTGAATTGCTACTAGAATTAACTCTTAAGGGTACCGATTCAATTTTTCTATGTATCAGTTTTATGCCTGTTGTGCTGCTATTATGAATATTTTAGAAAACTGGCTGTCGGGTAATTATTTGTACCCAAGAAAAACCTTCATAGGAAATGTCCTTCGCTGTTGAGTAAGTTTTATGCTTTCGAAGTAACAAACAGAAAGACCAACAGACGTACTAAAATGGGAAACAAAACCTAAAACGTCAGGTTACTGTCTGAACATAAATTATGTACCACAAAAATCTTTTAAGCATTGCTTTCAAAACTCTTTTTGACTAGGTTAAGCCCTGATGATGGCCTTAAGTAAATAAGGCCGAAAGCGCTAGGCGTCAGTAAAATAAACAGTTACACTGAAATACAACGTTTTTCCTTTCTTCAGAACACAGTGTACAACCAAGGTTCTTAGATAGATAGGTTGTCTGGTAACATATTGGCGGAAGCGACGATGAGCGGGGTGTCCGCGTCATCACGAGGAACTAATACATTTGTTTACATCTGATTTGTATGTGTTTTAAGCTAGATACAACGCAAAAAAGCGGTTTTCAGTGTTATTTGTGTGTTTAACGTTAAATTCTAAAGTGTGAATATATTTGTTTTTGAACTGATAATAACATTTAGTGGAAAAACTATTAAAAATACTGAATTTTCATCAAAGTTTTCTTCTTCTTTTTCTATTTCGTTTGGGTGGCCTTAGTGGTCAAAGTTTTAATTTTGTGTATTTTAAGGTTAGTTTATTAAACTAGATTCTCACGCATCGTTAGTTTCAAACGAATTCTGTGATTATTTATTTAGATAATGGGTGGTGGCAATGCTTGTAGCATAGCTACATGCAAAAGTAACTCCAAAAGGCCAGATCCAGATGGAAAAAAGATATTTTTTTTTACATTTCCAAAAAACCCCAATATTTTGAAAGATTGGATTAGAAAATGTTGCCGAAAAGACAATTGGACGCCTCAACACAAACGATTATGCAGTAAGCATTTTCTTTTAACCGATTACGCGATGACGAAGTTCAAGCTAGGATAATGAATTTCCAACCAATGCATTTAAAAAAATATATTTGTCAAATATCAAACAATCTATTAAACCATACTTTCAGAAATATTTTTATACCACCAATACATTTTGATAGTGATTTAAAATGAAAGTGTGGTGGGGTGTGGTTGGTTAACTTAGTATAGTTATCTCTAAGTTAACCTGAACTAGAAATACCCAACAAACAGGTAGGTATTAAAATAAAATAAACAATGTTTTTATAGACTTGCAAATCCATGCCTTCACAAACAATTTAAAAGAGAATAAATTCAGTTCTTAAAGATCACTCTGGTGTATCATTACTACATTCCCTTTACACCCTTTACATGGAGTACATCACTAAAAGTATTTTTAAATTTATGGTATAAGTGTAGTTTTATTTCTCGCAATTTCCACAATTCCTATTTATGATAAAACGTGTTTTTTTAAATATACATTTTTTGACACTATCAAGTCCAATTCTTTTAATAATTTTAGCACTTGGACCTATAATGTTTCTGGGGTTATTTTCTGATAGACCTATTTAATCACAATATTAATATAATAAGGTATTTATTAAAAGATTTTTTTATATATTACCGCAATCATAAATTCTTCAATAAAAGAAAATCAAACAGAAAAATATTTTGTTACGATAATAGTAATGATTTGTAAAAAGCGTTTTAAGGGCTAGATTCAGTTTATTTCCCCTCTTAAATAGGGTTCGTCCATTGGGACTATATTTCTTCATTTCTATATATGTATGATTTACACTTGCCTCTTTAAAGTTGCGGTAACTACGTGATTCGTGATCATGTGCCAGAAGTTATATTTTTTAAATTTAAGCTATGTAAAAGAGTCACAATATCTCAATATTGGCTGAGAGATTTATGGCACACCTACACACAATTTGTCGACAAATGATATTTAAAAGAACACGTTTTAAACTACATTTCCAAACTCCTTAGCTTGCATTCGTTATCAAGAGATTTTAAAAAGTTCCTCTAAATGACGCATTCCCGCGCATTAAATGCGAACATCTGATTGGTCTAAAGTTACCAGACAACCTATCTATCTAAGGACCTTGGTGTACAACCAACTCCACACATTTACTTTCTAAAACGTCAAGATCTGACAAATGAAAAAATTTTATTTTTCGTGGTTGCAGGTTCCTTCTTATGAAGAAAGTAAATATATCAAGAATAAGCTCCTTTTACATTCTTTAATCTTATATTTAAGCGAGCGAAAGTGCCATTTTAAAATTTTGTCTGGCAGGGGATGAGAATCTAAAATCAAATTCTTTATAACACTAATTATTTTTGCTTGCCCATTAAAAAGTCTAGAAAAAAAAATAACAAGTACCTACTGCATACAATAAGATCAAAAGCTACTTATAAGTATTGTAACAATAAATTAGTTTAATTTTTTATTATAAATTTTCGCTGCCTTAAGAGCAGCATTTTTTTAAAAATGTTTTTATTTTTTTAGAACCATTTATGAAAAGGAAAGACCTATCGTCGTGACAAAAAAAGGCATTTGTGGACTAATAAATTACTAATTTGGGAAGCACAAGGAAGCATGTTTATAGAATATGTTGTGTGGACATTCAGAGACGAGCCGCCTTAAGGCGAGGGTCTAGGAGTAGGGATACAATTTCCTACTAAAACGATAGTACAGTGCGCACAAGCCCTATGTCTATTACTCCATTTTAACGTAGTATGTCGAATCTGTGATATTATGTAGTGTTCTGCAAATCAATGTATATACCGAATAAACTGTGTCTACTTTCAACAATAAAACGCCTAAGACATAACAGAATATATACTGACTTAAACACAGGACTAACGTTCTTGAAGAAGAATAAATCAGAAGGCTGAAGCTATCAATTTGAGAATTTAGTGTTTCAAAGATAAAAACGTTTTGTTTAGTTAGGTTTACAAATTCAGGGCTATAAAGTGTACTATTAAAAAACTGGTTGCCTGAATATATTACATTACCCATTTCTTATTAGATAAGGACCCTCTGGTACTTAAGTTCAAAAGTCATAAGTGTGAAAGTTCGAGTTATATTTATTTATAAAGATTTTAGTAGAGTTATCGAACAAATATATTTTTTTAAATAGTACTTTGTTATATACAATTGCAACTCAAGCAAACATAATTTTAATCCTGATTTCTTCAAATATAACAAATATAGGGTGTAATTGTCTAAATAAACTTACCTATTTTGAAAATTAAGAGAAAGTATAATGTACGAATAAAATATTGTTTCAGTTTGATTTCTATCAATAAAGAATTTTTATCTTTTAAAAATAACTATGCTAGAGAGAAGAGAGACTGCTAAGTGTAAATAAAAACATAGTCTTATAGTCTTAATCATGTTTTAATACATTAGTACACAAACACATTGGATTGTAAGTATTGACGTTCATACATTTATTAGTTGACTATACTTATAAGGATTATTTTATTTTTCCCATATTTGTTAACCATGCACCCTAGAAATACTTTTTTCTCAAAAGCAGTAAACATTGCATAAGTATTAAGCCGTAATGCTTATAAGTATCTAGATATTTTAAAATAAACCATAGAATATAAAATATTACTAACCTAATTAATTCCTGTAAAATAGAAAATGATCTAAAAAAAACTCACATATAAATAATTATTATTTAGCAATAGTAAGCAGTAAAACTGATGAGACTATTCTGTTATCACGTGTAAATATCACAGCGTGTAATGAAAGAATGAGCTGTTCCATTGTTTAATGTCTTTGTCAAGTCTATTCTTCAATTGGTTTATTGAGGTTGCATTGACTGTGTCTTCACTTAGTCGATTCTAGTTGTACACTACACAGTTAGAGAGAAAGTTTGTTCGTAGAAGTTTGGCACATCTTTCCTTTGATAACTTCTTATTAATGCACTATATTTTGTTAATTCAAGCAACACATAAATACGTACTTATGTTAGGGTAAGTGCATTCGATGCATTTTTCTGATATTCTTTACTAAAATATTGTTTTTAACAAACTTAGTTGGGTTTAAACATAACATGACTGTCAAATTAAAATGCAGTAATCTTTCTCTTATAAAACTGTCCAATTAAATTGTGTAGTAGAAACAGCTTTTCTTTGGAGTATTACATAGGTATATAAAAGTTTTAATTCTGCTTTCATCATAACATACAGGTGTCCAATTTATATTAATTCTCGCACTAAAATACCTTCTTCAATGAAATTTAGGTAGGTAAGTATATATTAGTTTTCATTCTTCTGCTCTCACTATAAAGGGTAGGTTTCCAGTTTACAATTATCTTTATCAGCTTATTAAAAACCAAAACATTATTTTGCCACCCAAAGAAAAGAAATTTTATTTATCCATAACTGGTGGAACATCGCCAACATTTAGGTATTTTCAACTTAAATTTAATAAACTGACCGGTCAAAGGGCATAGATAACTAAACACGTAATCGACAAATGTTTTTAACTATAATTTTCACTAAAATGTTACGAATACCACCGAAGAAAGGCTTTAATTACAGCAAAATAAAAAATAAACAAATCTGACAGAATTGTCACTTTTTGAAATGTACCCTAACCTCACTTCTCTAAAGTGTCAAGTAAAATTTAACGCGTGTTTAATGGGTTTCTGTCATCTTTCTCAAGTTAAAGTGATATGACCATAGGTATAAGTGTCGTGATGTGTCACGAAAGAATACAAAATTAGAAAATTTTTGGTAAAAGAATCATCAAAATCCGTTCATAAATAAAAAAGTTATAGACGTTCAAAAGGTGTAAAATCCCCCCATGTTAAATCTCCATAAGAAAAAGGCCCGAGGAAAAAATCACGCAAGATTTACTCGAGCGTTCAGTCGCCGCTACGTCCGGCTGGATATCGCCTCGACTTGAAATTTTTTGGCTCCCGGGTTTTCTCAATTTTCTCAAGAACAATAAAACATACAGCAATCACAATAGTACTAAAAGAAGCGCATTTCAAAAATGCACATTTTGATATAAAAATCATTTCGATACGATTTCTGGAAAAAACAATATTCAAGAAAAACGATTTTCCCATGTTAATTGCAAAATCCACCTGATTGGTAGAAATCGACTTTAGACACGTCCACTCGAGATTCTCATAAAACCACACGCCGAAACGGCAGACAGTCAGTGATTGCACAACATTCAAGAAGTCAACACTCAACGTTTCAGTCTTCGAATGTAACGATAAAAGTAACCTAAAAAGTAGTATTCTCTTTTCCGATAACAGAAGTTGAAGATCTCAGCCGAAAGAAAAAACTGTAGTTGGAGTCCATAGATGTATCGGTAGCTGCAAACGTCAAACCACTGGGAAGACCCTAGCGTCAAATCATTTCCAGGACGATTTGTACTTCGAGAAGATAATTTCTTCCAGCCGGCGCCGTGGATAAATCTAATTCGCAGTTACAGATTGAAGCAAACTTTCAACTTTTGTCTGAAAAACAGGAGAATATTCATCAGTAACTTACAGAGAACTTCGAAGCTCAGAAATCCGACGAAAATTACGTGATTTACAGATTTTAGCAGATTTTCCAGAAAGTTAAAATAAAACTTAGAAAAATTTTCAGCTGAAAAAAATTTTATTATTTTTTTCAATTACAAAAGAAATTCACCTGTTATTATCATAACAGTTTAACTTTGTTCCTGACAACTCGTTCCTGTTCTCGAGACGAGCACTATTCGATGTCTTCAGCCTGAGATTCTACTTTGGAAAAGTGTCTGACGGTCTCGCGTTATTTTAATCGTTTCGTGGGTCACTGGGTTAAAACATTGGCAGGTTTACGAACCAGAGCACGTTCATTGTCTTAACCAAATACCGAAGAAACAGGTGATTCAGCCGGCTGATGCACCTGCAACGATATTATTTCCGCGGGTAGATAGGATAGTTTAAGTGTGAAACTGAGGTAACAGTTTCTAGATTAGTTTATAAAATTCGTAGGCTCTACTAAGTTCACACATTTCAGGCAGCCCTGTTTGTGTGGATGAACAGATGAGCATAGAGTTAGGAACCTTGTAAAAATCAAATTTTCATTCTTAAAATTTAAAATTCATAATCCTAAAAATCGCGTAATTAATGTTTAAAATTTCATTGTGTCTAAATATTCAAGATATAATCTTTTAAATAAATCTCTTTCGTGATCAGTAATAAAATATATTTTTCAATTTTGAGTTTGAAAGATTATCAAAAATATAATTTTGTAAAAGTCTTTTGTATAAGACTATAATTATGCTATTTCTGTAAAGGGTAATTTTCCCTTAATTTTAAGATGTAAGTTGTCTTGTGACAACGTTTCGATTTAAATGACTAAATCCTGAAACCTTCATCAGGTATTTTATCATGATATTGCGTAGAAGTTAGTGTGGAAAAAGAATAGGAACTTTCTCATTAAATATTAAACAGAGTTTAATATTAATAATAAAAAAGAAAAACTTTCGTGGTGTGTGTTAAATGCAGAGTGTTTAACACAAAAATATTTTATATATAGATATTATTATGATTCAGTGTTACGATTTTAGTTTTTTGAGGTTTTTCTATAAAAATACTCCCTTCATTATAGGTTTAAATCTTGTTGTCGTAATAGACCTGCGATTTACCTACACTACATCTCTTCCAGAGCTCTCTTGCTCTATTTTAATTTTTTTAAATAAAAACTTAAAACTTATTTGATATAACCAAGACAATTTTAGTTTTTGACGTTTCGCTATAAAAACGATCCCTTCACCAAAAGCTTAAATCCAAGGCGTCTTAACCGACCAGCGATTTGCTTAGATTACGTATCTTCTCGAGCTCTCTTGCTCTTCTAAAATATCACCGATTTTAATAAATCTTTTCAAATATAAATAAAATTTGTATTTCCCAAATAAATGAAGTGGGTATATTTATATCTGATATAAAAATTATTAAAAAGTTCTTTTTAGAAAAAATTTATATTTTTCAAAAATATTAAAATTTTGATTTTCACTTATTAATAATATATTAATAAGTTTTCATTTGACTGTTCTTTATCAGTCTTTCAAATTTTATAAATAAATATTTTATAAAAAAAATTTAAATAAAAAATAAGTGAGGACATTTTTTCTTTCAAGTCAACAATTTCTAACAAGAACTTGCGTTAGGCATCTCATTAGTGTTTAATTTAGAGTATAGTTAGGAAAAGTCGACTATAAACAATTTGCAAATCGTCAAAAATAATTTACTTTTCATTTTTCAAAAATTCAGTGTAAAAAGAGATTTTAATTAATCCATTAGCCCAAAGTCCATTCAGCCTGAAAAATGGCATTCTCAAATTCCAACCCTTTTAAAAATTTAATTTCTAGTCCCCTTTCAAATGAGGCGGGACTGGAGTCCCGGGTGGTGGTGGGTCCTCACTTCTCCCCCCCTGAGGTAGTTCACGATCTAATCGACTTAACCGACAATAATATAAATAATCTCGAAATGGATATAGATAGTAACGATAGTACCGAAACTTTAAATTCTAATGTAAGTTTGTCCAATTTTATGGACATTTCTCAATCTTTGATTGATGGCGATCCTGATCTTTATTTAAATAACACTTCCGAAAGCGTAGTTTTTTAAACTCATGTACCCGTTCGTTTGAATGTTGAAAATTCAATTCAAGATCAAAATAATCCTAATAATGATATTCGATATTTGCATAATTGCGATCAGTATAAGGTTGACCTAGGAGTCTCTGAGCCGAGTCAGATAAATGATTATTCGGTACAGGCCCAAAATAATACTGTCTCTAACCTACAAGTACTAGAACAGTTGAGTTTAAATTCTAATAGTAATTTTTCATTTCTTGTAAATAATCAAATGGAAAGCCATGGCGAACCGTATTTGCAAAATCAATCTCAAGTACCAGTTTTTGGTCCGGCTGCGCAACAGCAGCCTTCTTATTTAAAGATACAGAAATTAAATGATAATAAAAATTCGAATAAAAATAGCTTATTAAACATAAACGGACGACATAAGGTATCTAGGAGCAAGTGATGCGGTACTGTATCAAACGCTTTTGCTAGGTTGATGAGGAATATGGCAAGGCATTTTTTGTTATTGTCTAAATGTTTTGTTACCTGACTAGTTAATTGATATGACTATATGACCATCGATAGAATTAACATCATCAGTGGGTTCACGCTCAACGACTATAAATAAGAAGGATAGCTTACTTCCATAAGAGCAACGTTAGATTTTGCCTGAACGCATGTGACGTAGGCATGGGTACAGAATTCGTTTAGATCGATGAAATTCAGTGTGTTTACGTTCTGATTTCTTGTGTTTCTTTTGAGTTTTTTGTGACTATTTGTTAATTTTTAATTGATTTTAAGTGAGAATAAACATTTAAGAACATCGTGCACTAAAAATTTGGTGCCTTAAGCTTGATTCTGTGTGTTTTTTGTGTTTACACGGACTTGGTGTATAATAAAGTATTTTTGGACATTTTGCATTCTAATCAGTATTTTAACAGTTGTGGTAAGTTTTTTCAATGAAATACAGAAAACAAATATCTAAAATACTATTTTGTTGTTATAGATTCAAATGCCTGGGCAGATTTGTGCTGTTGCTTCATGTAAAAGCAACAGGCTAACCCTGAAAAAAGAGAATGTACACCTAATATTCCATTCGTTTCCAAAAGCTTGTGATTTAGTCTCATCCACCATGAGGAAAGAATGGATAAATAGGTATAAATGAAAGGATAAATTTAATCTAAGTACGTCCAGAATATGCTCCCTACATTTTACCTCGAATGATTATGAAAGAGACACAAAATGAGCTTCTAGGTAATAATATGTTCATATACTAATTAAAAAACAAGTTCAAAATAAATATTATATTTTAGGTTTACGTTTGCGACAAGTTCTTTAAAAAAACTGCAGTTCCCACTTTAGGCTGTAAGATATTATTAAGAAAAGAAAATCACTTAGAAAGACCCGCGCGAGAAAAAATCAATAATTCAAGATACACCGCGTGCTAAGAGAGCTGGGAAAAAGATAAACAAGGATCTGGTCCAATCCTTACTTACAAAAGTGATAGTGTCCCAAGTACATCCATAGCTGGATCTTCATCTGATACTGAAATATTAGACAAGCCAAGTACCTACTTTACCCATACCCGAGCCCATACCCACCCCAGATGCTTATAAGGAAAAGTATGAAGATTTATTGGTGAAGTAGGTATAATAAACTAAAGTCCAATACTGATAAAAAGATGAAAGAGTTAAATGACATGCTTAATTTAAGTACTAAAAAGTAAAATGCTTTAATCAATCCATTAGTAAATGTGCTAAGTCCGTTATGGCTGAGAAACTTTTAAATATGGTGCTTACTAATAACCAGATTTCTTTACTTTCAAGGAGGAAAAAAATTGTTCATTGGACAAATCAAGAAATTTCAGTAGCATTTACTTTACGCTACTACAGCAAAAAATGTTACTTGTATCTTCGTAACAGTCTAAATTATCCATTGCCAGCACTCTCCAGCCTAAGACGTTGGGCATATCGTTTAGATATAAGTCAGGGGATATTAGCCTATGGACGCCGTAGCCTATATGTGCCGAAATAAGATTTAAAATGAAGGAGTACCTACCTCCCAACTTTGTGCAGATTTGGGATATTTTTATTCCAGTTACCTGTTCGATGTTCCGATACTGATATCTTACATGGGAATCGCCCATATGTATTTTATTTTACCTAGTTTATATTTGTGATTTGTGTATTTTCAATTTTTTGTCATCTCTAAATGGCCTGGCATGGTTATTAAAATATTTATTTATGTACTTCTTTTACTCTTTTTAAGTAAATATAAAGGAGCCCTTTTATTGTACTTTTTTCAGATTCCTTAATATTAAATATGTATATTTGGTCATATTTTTACAAACAAATAGATCGGATTTCTTAAATAAATATATTTTATTTTACTTTAATTTCTCATTAGGAAATAGATATGATTAAACATATTACATTACACTTATAATTATACAGTCGTTTTGAGTAAAACGAAAATTCTATTAATTCAGTACCAATTCTATATAAATATTACAGACTTTAGAAGTGTTTTATTTTCTTCCTGGTTATAAGCTTATTTCAAAAATCTAAAATACTTTTTAGTTCATACTTAAACAAATTAATTACACTGCGTAATTTAAAAAAATGCTATGCGTTACCATACATTTTAAACGAGGCCAGTCTGAAAGTGTACCCACGGTGACGTCACCGCCGTTTGACTTCCTTCTTATTTATGGTTCTTGGTTCACGCTGGCCTCTGGCTTTTGTAGGTCCGATCGTAATCATGGCGGCGTGGCCATCTTTGTTGAAACAAAATTCGATGTTACCCCGCTATCTTTTGATGTGGTGGGAATGTCGGAGGCAGTAAATTTTGAAGTAGCAGGAATGGCATATAAAGGCGCACAAATTATTACCATATAACGCTCCCCTGTTGGAGATTTAAACATTTATTTTAACAAATTGACAGAGTTGTTGGAGAAACTCGACTTAACAAAAACCATAATAATAACGGGTGATTTTAATGTACATTTTCAAAACAACTCCATAGAAGCGCGGTTTCTTTGTAACCTACTTGAATCCTACGGAGTCCTCAAGTCAACAAACGCGCCAACTAGAAATAATTCATGCCTTGGTAATATTTTTACAAATCTTAATGAGGCTTTTTATCATGTAAAAGTTATTGAACCGAGTTTGTCTGACCATCTTGCTCTCTCGTTTTCCTATAAGATGGAGAAGGAGCGAGTAGGGGGTGGCACTCGGGTAGTCTATAGACCAATAACAGACATAGGCCTATTCCATCTGTATAACATAGTGGAGAATGTCGATTGGTCTTTTATAAATGATAATGCATCTGTAAATATAATGTGTAAAAAATGTATTGAAATAATAATTAGTGCTTGCGATGCTTGCTTCCCAGAGAAAAGTAAGATAGTTGGTGATGGATCATCTACATCTCACAAAGCGAACTGGTTTAACGATTAAATGAGACAGTGTAGGGAAACCTTACACTTGCTAACTCGGTTGAATAAAACGGACCCAAATTTGGTTCCCCATGAAAGGGTAAAATCTTTTCGAAGTCAATACCGTAATAAAATAGTGGCGAGTAAAAAGAAATATAATGATAACCTGAAACATGAGTGTTTCAAGTTTCCGGAGCTAACATTTAATGATGTAAGAGATATTATATCTAATTTTAAAAATAGTCCTAGTAAAGATAGCTACAATTTAAATGTTAAAA
This sequence comes from Polydrusus cervinus, assembly GCA_935413205.1. Classification (NCBI taxonomy): domain Eukaryota; kingdom Metazoa; phylum Arthropoda; class Insecta; order Coleoptera; family Curculionidae; genus Polydrusus; species Polydrusus cervinus. The sequence continues at coordinate 64,559,944 of OW284510.1, read as the reverse complement.
TACTAATAACCCTAAAAGATATAATAATCATTCCCTTGACAAAAATTATTAATATGTCTAAAAAAATCTGTCTTTCCTGACTTCTTGAAAATAGCTCGTGTAGACACAAAAAAGGTACCCCGAATGATGTATCAAATTATAGGCCTATTTCCATAGTACCTGTTGTCGGTAAGGTTTTCGGGAGTGCTTTTAAAGCCCAAATTTGCAATTATCTGGAAAGTAACAAACTATAAAACCCAAGGCAGTTCGGATTTAGAAATAATATGTCAATAACTACAGCTATTCATGAGCTTACTAGTTATATCCAGGAATGCTTCGAGGGGAAAAAATTTGCCCAAGCCTCATTTTTTGGTTTAACGAAGGCGTTTGATTGCGTGTCACATGCCCTACTGATCCAGAAGCTCTCTCACTATAATTTCAGTAATGACAGCATAATTAATTGAGTCGTATCTATCGAATCGACTCCAGTATGTATCTTTTAATAATGCTAATTCAGACAGGAGATATATCATGCATGGCGTACCCCAAGGCTCAGTTTTGGGGCCCATATTATTCTTGCTATATATAAACGATATAAATGCATGCATATCTATGAACTCTGCCACCTTATTATTGTTTGCGGATGATACCAGTACAATTAACAGCTTTGAAGATCTTGAGGAACTGGATCGGGGGGTCATGGAGACGCAGAGATGGATGTACAGACTTGGTTCATCGCCAACAAATTAAGTATTAATGCTATTAAAACGCAGATATTAAATTTCTCACTAAGACCAGGTGTCATAAATACTACACCGGTTAAATTTTTGGGAGTCTATCTCGACACAAAGTTAACCTGGGAGGAGCATGAAACTCAATTAGCTAGCAAATTAAGTAGAAATATTTATATCATACGTAACTTAAAGGGTATTGTTTCTGAAAGCGTCCTTATGACTGCATACTATGCCTTCATAAACTCACATCTATCTTATGCTATCCTTTGCTGGGGACATTCCCCACATGCTTCTACAGTGTTTGCTATACAGATGCGCTATGTAAGAGTAATGGCTGGCTTGAGGTATATATTGAATGTTGTAGAAATAGCTTTGTCTCTCTGGGCATTCTCACTGTGCCATGCATCTATATATTTAACTGTCTAATAAAGAAGAACCATGATGCATATGCTCTTAATGGCGATTTTCATACATATTATACCAGGGGAAGAAATGACCTCGCCATAAACTATACTGCAAGGGCCAGAGATGGGGCGAACCATTATGGTATAAAGTTTTTAAATATACTGTATATAGATATCAGAAATGCCGACATAAAAGTATTTGAAGTAAAAATTAAACGATACCTTAAAAATAAAGCTTTTTATAGTGAGAAGGAATATTTCCTTAATGATTTTAGCGATCTGATTTAACTGAGAGATATGCCCCCTCGACCTCAAAGTGTTGGTCTTGATTTCCTTTAGTTGGGTGCGATTAATTGAAATGTAAATCTGTTATTTTAAATATATGTTTGTATATGTCTATGGTTTGTATAATGTTCTTTTAAAAAAAAACAATATTTTAAGTGAGATTCCTTTAGTGGGGAAAAAAATGACTAATAATTATGCTTATATATATATGTATTTTTACTTTGACTTGTGAAATTATTGTTGTGTACATTCATGAATAAATTTTGATTAATTGATTGATATGTTATTACTGTAAATTGGAAAAGAATGTAATTAATTTTAACAAACTTTATCATCACGAATACTCAAAAGTTAATATTAATTCCCAAAAAGTATTTTTTAAATTAATTTAAAGCTATTTTGTTGAGAATCTGGGCTTTTTTGTTAGCGGAAGTAGGCAACCAAGAAAACATTTCTGAAACCCTAGAGATCAAAATGGCTTTGGTACAAAACAACACATTGTTCGTTTTTCACAATAAATATAGTCATTTCTGTCTCGTATTATGCAAAATGCCAAATGTGAAAAAGATAGATATAAACCTGATAGGTATCTTCAATGGAATTTAAAATTTTCTATAAGTAAAAGGAACAAACCCTTTTTTCTTCTGTGAGTAAAAGGAAATGGGCTAATTAGACAAATATCAGAGAACTACAACCATAGAGAAGCGACAAAATCTCTTTTTTAGCATTGATCTTATGGGGACAAAATTATACGTCCTTGACTTTAAAAAATTGACAGTTCACCGGTTTACTACACTGAAAGAAATTCCTAAACAATGAAGTAAATGCTTTACACGGAGATACGCTTGCTAGTAAAAATTACTTTTTACACGAATAATTTATGAGTTTCATGTAATTTGCTTTTCAGTTAATTTCGTAAAATGAAAAATAAAATATGTAAAAAAAAACATAAAATTTTTGAAATATTTTATTGAGTTTTCTTACATTTTCAAACAAGTAATCTTAAAACTAGAAAAAAACAATTTTATATGTGTTCGTCCTTAAATTTATATAATAAATAATACAAAATAATTTAAAACATAAATGGGGAAGAATTCCTGGAACCTGTTTAGTCATTCAAAAGCTTTACTGACCTGATGGTTTTAAAAATAATATGTACAACATCTTTTTTTTATTATTTATTAACTTTTAATACGAAAAAATATTCAGCTTCACAGGCTTCTATGATGGGTCTATCTTTGAAAGGAGGAAGCACTCGAATGTCTGAAAAAAAAGTAACAATTTATGATTTGATTATTATAATTTTAATTAATAAAAATTGTTCATTCACCAACCTGATAAAATAATAAGCTTCTTAGAAAGTTCTGGAGTTTTTTTTTGGGAATGGCTATGTTTAATTTCTTCCTGAAGTCGTTTAGGAAAAATTGTAGGACATGCATTCGGGAGCAAATGTCTTCTTGTCGATCCCTAAGATATGTATTGTTCTTCAAAGTGAAGCTCACACAACTTAAAGTTTTTAAATAAAACTGGAATCTTGGGAAAGAGATCTGTTCGATGACAAGCTTCTAGCCATAACGTGACACTAAAAAAAAATATTTTTGAGATTTAATTTGATTAGTATGCAGGTAAAGATTGTTTCTCAGTCTACTCCTAACGCTAAAGCAGGTATTTTTGTAAAGAGTAGGTAGGCACATGAACAATAATAAATTATATGTATAGTTATTTTCACCATCTAAGAAAGTAACTAGGTATACTATATAAGACCCAAAATAATAATATAATGATTTGTTCACACAAAATAACTTGCATATTTCAGAAACACATGATTTTTTTATAATGCATCTATAAGTAGGTAGGTACTTATTTTAGCGTATTTCACCTGATTTACGTAGAATTATGGTATTATTCAATAAAAACTGCTAAATTATTATAACTACTTGTGCTTTGAGGAATATTTATAAAAAAAAACACAACAAAATCTGTTGAAAAAATAAAAACATTTTTTTTTAGGTTAGGTTAACATTTTTTTTTCCATCGCCTTTCCTCAAGCAGGTACTTGTTTGATAATTTAAATGGCAACTTTAAAAACATAATAAATAATGGTAGGTACTCTCCATATTATACTTTTAAGGTAAAAAATAAAATAAAACAGAATAAATATAACCTAAATTATAAGGGTGCAAATGTACTTACCGTTCAGAATCCTTTGGATATGAAAACATGCTGATTCCTTGTCCTTCTTTTGAATGACACCCACGGAGCTCAAAGTAAAGGTAGTACCACAGAATTCGAACATAGGGAAAAGTTATTAACGTGTTAAATGATAGATGCCGCTGTGACTTTTAAATGACGATGCTAACGCCAAAGTGTAGTGCGTTTGAACTAATCCTGGCGGAAGGGGGGTAGGGGAAGCCACCATGTTTTAATTTTTTTGAAGGTCAAAATTAATATTTTGAAATTTAAAATTTGTAGTAAATATTTTTATTAATTACGTTTTTGTTACTAATAAATACAATTTGCATTGCACGATTTGTAAACAACAACGTATTTTTAATAAAAATTATTTAACACAAATTTTAAATCTCAAAATATTAATTTACCTTGATGACAAATATATTTGGTTTATCTTTAGTAAAACAATCAATAATACAACTTTTTTATTGCACAAAATCATTTAATTTATATAAAATAAAGTCTTGAAGGATTCCTTAACCCATACAATAGCAGAGGCCAAGGATTAATCCTCCTTAAAAGTGTTCTCAAACTACTACATAGACATACCACCCTCTACAAACACCGGCCGCATAAATAAATTTATTAAGAAAATAAATAACTGAGATCACACATCTATGTACACAAATAAGTTTAGGGTCATAATCATATGTCGAGATCCAGTACCAGTAGAGATCAATAAATCAGGTTGAGGTCTTATTACAGTGAAGGTCAGTATCGGTGAAGGGTATCATCAAGTTCAGTTCTAAATCCAGTGGCAGTTGGTTAACATCATGTTCATCAACATTCTGAAGGATTTATCATGAAACAAGAGAACAGCGACAAAAATCTTATATTGGCAAATTATTTCTCTTACGACTAGTTATCACACATATCAAATACAAAGACAAAAAAGGGGCAAAGAAAGAACAATTTAGGTAACTTTAAGATTTTATTGTTTATTTTGCTTTTACTAAAACTTTTGTATATTTAAAGTTAAAGTGACCAGAACTTATTAACTTGGTTATTTTATTCACTTAAATTCTTGTAAACCCTTAAATAGACAGTCAACTTGATAATATCAGTAGTTATATCTTATATCATGTTGCAAAGCAAAAATTAGGTAATGTACTACCCTACCTACCCGGAATATGTTCATTAACATCGAGCCTTTATTTTTAAACAACCTCGATAAGAAACTGACTTGAAGTTTTTATTAAAAAAATATTATTTTGTGAAAATAGAGACGTTTTTTAAATCGCTTAATCAACAAATACATACCAAGATACTTAAATTATTTCTGGCAGAAAAGTAAAAAATTGTTTAAAAATTTAGGGTCATCGACCTTTGCCGCTATAAAATAGTTTGAACTCTGTTTTCAGATTTTTTTCTTAAATATATTAATATAACATCTTACCCAGACATGCAATAAGACTTTCTTTTGCATTTTAAAATCACGATCTTGAGATATTTGCGATAAAAACATAAATAATTTCTAAACAAAGAGAAGAGCCATGTCATGAAAAATACCTTCAAAGCCGAACACAAGGAAAAACATCAACGGTTGGTTTTAAAAAATGGAGCAACGTGATTGGTCGAAAGATGACAGCAAAAGTAGTGGAAGACAAGTGACACTTGATGCGTCTTTTCCTATCCAAGTTTCATACCCCTGGGTAGTACTACCAGAGGATACCGTTTTTGTCTCGTTACTCTCGGTTCCTTTCGGTGATGTTCGTTGTCGGCCGGCGGCAACTGTCATATACTATAGTAAGAAAGGAATATTATCGATTTTCTACTTATAACGATACTAGTAATAAAATAGTATCGATTTTCTACTTATATCGATATAAGTAATAGAATCTATGGAAATGAAGTCTTTTTGTACATTTTTCTCGCCATTATCTGACTGAGAATAGTCACTATGTCTGAAACTTTTTAATAAATTGACAAATGATATAAAAATCATTAAATGTCAAATTTTTAAAACGCCTCTTAAAAAGCTGTTATTGAATTGGAAGCCTATAATAAATTGATGTTCGGAAAGCGATAATTTTTCACACGGGCCGGTTTCCATTGAATGAATTTTATGTAACCGTAGAATACCAAGCGAGTATTCTGTAACTCTAGGCGTGCTTCGGCTGATAGACTGGGTTCCCTTCTTGGGCCCTTTATCTGCATTCTCGGGCTCTAGCCCATCTATGCCTCGGCTGATGTACTCAGGGAGCAGATTAGACTCCGCATCTCGATGCAGTAAAGGTTTTTCCCGTCTATACTGAGTTGTGTTATTATTAGCCGGGCCGGTCGTGTCTGTGCGTGAACTTATATCCATTGTTTCTTCGGGATTCACGTATTCTATTAACCCTGACGTTATTGGCTGTACGGGTTTTTCCGGTGAATGCTTAATTAACGGCATTTCATAATATCCCTCGACCTCTTCCTCGGGACGAACGTCTTTTGTCGTGTTTTAGGCGCCAGGAGTTTTTTAGAGTTGAAAAACACCAAAACTTATATTTTGTCGTATCCGGCTAACTTTGGAGGCCGACCACTTAGGGACTTGATTCCTACGTATCCATGATGACATATATTCAACTGAATTTCATTCAGATCCTAAAATTTCCCAATTGAACATTGAGCGCCAGAATTTTTTAACAAAAAATCCAAAACTTTCCTTTTAAAAACCCCTTATTCCTACCCTAACTAGTAAACAATTAACTGTAATGCCCCTTAGATTGGATACCATGATAAACCTTATTCTTGCCCCGTAAACTGAGCACCATATTATGAATCTTATGCAAAACTTACTAAAAATTTCTAATCAAATATTGAGCGCCAGAATTTTTTCAATAAAAAATCCCCAAAATTTCTTTAAAACCCCTTATTCCTACCCTGACTAGTAAGCAATTGACTTTATTGCCCCTTAAGCTGGATGCCATGATATGAATTACTTCCTTGCCCCTTAAACTGGACGCCATGATATGAATTACTTCATTACCCCTTAAGCTGGACGCCATGATACGATTAACTTTATTATCCCTTATACTGGGTGCCATGATTATTCATTCCCCTGATTCTGAACCTTCTAATCAACCTAAAATTATATCCTCCTACTTTACTTCCAAAACATGCCATGAAGGCCGATTCCTAACCTATCACTACTATTTACCACTGAAACTAAAAAACCATGAATGCCGAATGCACTCATGGGTATGCCCTCCCAACCTACCACTAAAACCATGGATGCCTATTCCTAACATTCTTAAACTTACTAATTTTCTAACATTCCTAAACTCACTAATTGCCTACTGCCCTAACCTAACTGACAACTTTCTGATGAATCCCCTATCTACCATCGGCTGCCAGCTGGTTAGGCAGCGGCCGAGGTAAGCGCATTACCTTTACTTACCTCCTTAACTTAACTTAAATATTTCACTTAAAACTAAATTTTCTTAAATAACATTTCATACATTTCATGTACCTAGCACCTTTACAGATTAACTTAACTATACTATTTACAGAACTATTTACAACTTATTACTACCCCCTACGCTAGTCTATCTAACCATTCTTCCTTTTCATAATAATCTTCTACAATGCTTTCCAATAACGTCCTAAGTCGTGGGCTTCTGGGTGGACTCTGTATAAATGCCTCTACCGGGACTAGATCTTCGGGGAGTTGTTTACTTTCTCGGGAACTTATGGCTTTGATTTGTTGCTGTGTCTGGGCTAAACACACAGTTAGAGCTTCTACTTGCTGCTGTGTCCGGGCTAGACACACGGATAAGGCTTCCACTTGCTGTTGTGTCCGGGCTAGACACGCTAGGTCCTGACTACTTGGCATAGTTCGTGATCCGTTGCCTTCGGGAATCATCATACAGCCTACTTGGGTCGTCGGCCTTGGTTCTGGGTGGACATCTGCTTGGGTAGTGATGATTTGGGTGGGCCCATGGTTGCCGTCATCACTAGAGGTATCAGAGGTAGCTGGATTCCTTTCTAAATCGTCGTCCCGGTCTTCCGTGCTACTGGATTCACTGCGACGGGGCCTTCGCCTTTGATGGACTGGTCGTAAGTCATCTAGATGGCATTTAGCATGGGTTCCGTCTTTGTCTATTAAGTAGGTGGTTGGTCCCACGATTGTGAGTACTCGGTGGGGGCCGGTCCAAGTAGGGGCGAACAGGTCTCTTTTTTGAGTAAAATTCCTTACCCAAACTTCGTCATTTTCTTGGAATTGGACGACGGGGCGTCGAGGTGGCGCAGCGTACTTTAGACGATAACGTCGCTGTCGTTGATTGGCTTCCTGTCGTATTTGTTCCATTTCTTCTTGTCGAGCCTCCGCCGCTTGTTCAGGTTCCTCTCTTAACCATTCCCCGGGCCGTCGTAGCTCCTGACCATAAAGTAGTTTGGCCGGTGTTTCTTCGGTGGCTTCGTTCCGTCGCGTGCGAAGAGCATACAACACTTTAGGAAGGTGTAAATCCCAAGTGGCATCCGGTTCATATAATATTGCTGCTCGGAAGGCCTTCTTTGCTTCCTGCCAGCGTCGTTCTACTGGATTTGCGCGCTGATGATAAATGGCGGACGAGGTCCACTCGATATTATTTTTTCGGCAGAATCGATCGAAAGTTTCTCCTCTGAACTGTCCCCCACAGTCGGAATATATTCGCGCTGGCGTGCCCCAGTCAGGCATTACTTCTTCTTTAAGGAACTTAGTGATCACGGGGCCATTGACCTTTGGATAGCACTGGGCTTTGACGTATCGGGTGTATAAGTCCATCAACAGAACGATATAGCGATTCTTCCGAGGAGTCTCGCAATATGGGCCCATGATATCGATGGACCATGCATAAAATGGTCGTGGCGCCTGGATTTCACGTAAAGGTGCGGGGTCCTGATTCTGGCCCCGCTTTGTTTGGGCGCATATTTCACACTGTTGGACATAAGTTCTTACATCACGATCAATATTACTCCAGTAGAAGGTTCGCTTGATACTTCTGACTGTTTCCGGCGCACCTGGATGTAGAGCCTCCTCATGATCATGATATGTCGCTATGACCCCGGGGCAATTAACTGCTGGCACTACCAGCCGGGGTCCTTCCGTAGAGGTCTTATATAAGAAACCATCTTCGAGGAGGTAATGGAACCACCATACTCCTCGTCGGTCGGGCGGGGCCTCTGCCAGATGTTGCCACAAGCGAATTTGGTCCTGGATCTCCTCATCGGTAGTTTGGGTTTGCTTGACCCTGTCGATTAATTCTGTAGCGTCTACAATGTATGTCGGGGCGACCATGATGTTCTTTTCCTTTGGTGTCACAGGTGGTATCAGTCTTTCTTCGTTGGTAATTTCTTCCGATGGCACGGTCTCATCGCTTGGGTTTCTCGATAAGAAATCTGCGAGCTGATTTTCGCTTCCTTTACAATGTTCAATAGTGAAAGTGAATTCTTGCAATAACAGTGCCCACCGAGTTAATTTAGCTTTTTCGTCCTTCATCTTATTCAACCACGTAACAGCCTGGGAGTCCGTTCGGAGCGTAAATGGTTGGTCTTCCAAGTATGGTCGGAACCTACGGATGGCCCAGACGATCGCCAAGCTTTCTTGCTCGTTAATATGATATTTTTGCTCGGTCGGGGACAACTTGGCTGACGCGTACGATATAATTTTCCTTTCTCCCGTATTATCGACTTGATATAGGGCGGCTGCAATGCCGGTCTTGCATGCATCTGTCTGTAGGTACCAGCGCCTTCCCGGGGTGGGGCGACTCAGGCTTAATGGTTTCCTCATCACCTCCTTCAGGCGATCAAATGCTTTTTGTTCTACAGCTCCCCAATGATATGGTTTCTTGGTCTGCAACAGATCAGATAATGGTTTTAACAATTCGGCTGCATGGTCGATATATTCTCTTAACCAATTAATAGTTCCTAATAGACTTTGTAATTCTTTACGAGTGCGGGGTGTTTCGAACTTCTCAATTTGGATCAGATGTTTCTGTTGGGGTTGCGTTTGGTCTTGACAGACCCGATGGCCCAGAAAGTCCAATTCAGATCGGGCAAATTCACATTTTTTTAATGAACACCTCAGGCCATATGCCTGCAACTTTTCCAGTACTTTCTTCAGATGTTCCACATGCATCTCGTGATTCGGTGAATAAATAATGACATCGTCTAAATAGACCTTAGCGAACTTGTGAAGTTCACCCGATAGTACTTGCGTCATTAACTTCTGGAATGAAGCTGGAGCGTTCTTTAAACCAAATGGCATAACCTTAAACTCATACTGACGGCCATCAGGCGTACTAAAAGCTGTAAGTGGTTGTGATTCCGGATGGACGGGTACTTGCCAATAACCGGCTTTTAGGTCCACTGTGGTAAAAACTCGGGCCTGGCCTAACTCCTTTAACGTATCTGTTATCGAGGGTAGTTGTGCTATTTCATCCATTGTTATCTCATTCAAGCGCCGGTAATCCACACAGAATCTAGGTGTCCCATCTTTTTTCTTAACTATCACGATTGGTGATGAGTAATTCGAGTTACTTGGTGCAATTACTCCAGCGCTTAACATTTCTTCGATTTGATCGTTCACTATTTGCTTCTTCTCCTCGGACAGTGAATATGGTCTTAACTTGAATTGAGCCACCCTTTCCTTCAATCGAATTCTATGTTGGGCCGCTTTGGTCGTCGGCTGTCTCAACCCTTCCGCGAATAATCCTTGAAAGTCAATTAGGATTTTCATATGTTTATTTTTAAATTGTATTGGCATTTCCGGGAATTCCATTGTAGGTGGGGCTGGTTTTTTTCCTTCCGTCGTTTTCCCCCAATATATTGTTATCCTAGGTCCCTCCCCAAAATGCACACATGATCGTTCCGTATCAAATAATACAGCATTTCTTCTAAACCACGGCATGCCCAATATTATGTCTTCATTTAGTTCGTCCGTAGCTGCGAAGATTTCCTCGAAACTTGTTTCCTTTATTCGTATTGTAATTTGACACTCCCCCCGAGTACTGAATCCTTTTCTTCCACAGGCTGTTTTTAACGTAATTTGTTCATTTCCCCTTTTTATATTCATTGGTACTACTGATGTTCTTATTAAATTTTTTGCTGCCCCCGTATCCAGAAGTGCATTAAATATTCTTCCTTTTATTTCCACTTCAATTCGTGGTAAACACTCGGTATTATTATAATCTCTTTTCCTTTCTATTTCTATCATTGTCTTTTCCTGTATTAATTTTTTGTCCCTTATTTGACTAGTATTGATATATATCTCCGGGCTTCTTATTTTTTCAAATTCGTACTGTGAATGTCGCATTCTTTGTATCTCACGTAGAGGAGCTCTTAATTCGAATGTCATCGTTTTATCTTTCCGGTTTTCCATGCTGGTTATCGTCTCATTCGGTTTTTCATACACTTCTGTCCTTCGTGACCTCGTGTTGTATGCCGGCCCTTGGCTTAACACGTCGTTGTCGTTACTTTGATTTTGATGATAGCTCGCTGTCTGGCTATCATGGGCTAGGTTCTCCAGCTCGACCTGGTGTCTTAAAGACATGCCCCTTTCGTTGGGCGTCATGATAGACTGGGTTCCCTTCTTGGGCCCTTTATCTGCATTCTCGGGCTCTAGCCCATCTATGCCTCGGCTGATGTACTCAGGGAGCAGATTAGACTCCGCATCTCGATGCAGTAAAGGTTTTTCCCGTCTATACTGAGTTGTGTTATTATTAGCCGGGCCGGTCGTGTCTGTGCGTGAACTTATATCCATTGTTTCTTCGGGATTCACGTATTCTATTAACCCTGACGTTATTGGCTGTACGGGTTTTTCCGGTGAATGCTTAATTAACGGCATTTCATAATATCCCTCGACCTCTTCCTCGGGACGAACGTCTTTTGTCGTGTTTTAGGCGCCAGGAGTTTTTTAGAGTTGAAAAACACCAAAACTTATATTTTGTCGTATCCGGCTAACTTTGGAGGCCGACCACTTAGGGACTTGATTCCTGTGCCCAGAGTTAGGGAATATTATTCCCTTCAACTTTGTCCTCTTGTGGTTTTGTGGGCCGACCTCTCCTTTCGAAGTTAAGAAGAAAAATAAAAAATTTCTTGAAATTTTCTAAGTCCACAAATGTTGGTTCTTGACGAAATCTTCTATCTTCTTATATGGGTATTTAAAAGTAAACCGGCTGCCTGCGGTTACGCAGCGGCCGGTTACTTGGCGTCCTGAAATGTAGGCAAGCTTTAAAATGAAACAATTATTCTATATTGATTTCGGTGTAACAGGTTTCCAATGTTTTAACGAATTTCTTTTATAAGAGACGAATTTCTTTTATAAAAACGAATTTCTTTTGGAGTCGGCGAGACCTTGCTAGTTTGGATCTCAGTATTGAATATCAGATATCCAACTCATCCGCTTAAAGAAGTTACCATCAATCTATGGTCAAGAATTGACGGAGTCGGATTTTAGGAGCTAGTATCTCTCGGCTCTCATCTCATCGGCCGTATATTGGCCGACTCCCAGATACATTTAAAACGCGTTCTTAAGATTCAACATTATATTATTTAGATGGCGACTTACTATACGTGGCGCCCTCTATTGACAAAAAATCTAACTTTATACTTGAGAGAATATGGGATTCCGTAACACGGCACATTCCAGTTTTCAACCAAAAATGCACCAAAATGTAATTGAGCATATTTATAGTTTATACACCACTAAAATAATTTTTTGTTTTATCAACATCATTTGTTTTGTCACTAATTAACGAACTTTTCTTCAAGTATTACTATTCTTGTAGGTAAGAAAAAAATATAATAAAGAGTCATATTCAAGAATAAAATAAATATATTACATTTATTTATCGTATGGCAATTCAGACACAATAAGCTTAGAGCTTTGTTGTGTCTTGTAGTCAGGAGATCCTAGGATTGTCTGACTGCCAGTATGTGCTAGTTCATTTAGCGTTACCCAGGGTGCACCACGTGGAGGCGAACTAGCTTTACACCCTAATATATTACATAATTTATAAGACACACTGAATATTTAAAACAAATTAAGATATTTCTTTCGTCAGATCCATCCCTAGACGCGTTTCGCCATATCATGGCTCATCAGTAGAGCTAGGATCCGACAAAAGAAATTTTTTTTTGTCGAGGTGAGATCTTCCAAAGACACCTTGTGAAGCAAGGTAGTGTCGGATTCAGCCCTGAGGGGGCTGCCTACCGACTAAAACACCCCGCGTTCTTTCAGTTTCCGGGCCCGAGTCGCCTATAAAAACCTCCAGACGTCTTGCTGATCTGTCCACATCTCCATACCGAAGCATGTTTTTGTTTTGGATCCACCTGCATACGTTGATCGCGTATACAGGAATTTGTTATCTCTGTTTTGTTTAAGGGTTAGTTGTTTTTGGTGGTGGCTTTCCGTGAAACCTAATGAACAATCCAATTTTCGCCCAATTGCACTTTTATCAACTTTATTTAAGCTGATAAAAAAAAATGTCAATATTTAATTTTACTGCTTCTTTTGCTTGGCATCTGCTGGGAAATATGACTGTTTCGTGAATTTGCGCTTTCTCGAAGTTAAATTTAAATCCTTATTATTTTTATTAACAAAGGATTCAAAATTCTTTGCAAAAACTGGAAATGAAATAAATAATTTATTAGAAATTAGAATCTAGACATGCATGACGCTACGACAACAGTTAATACTCAAAAGCAACTGACCTTTAAATGAATCATTATCCAGATGAAACATCTGACTCATATAGTTGGAAGCATATTGTATTATGAGTTCTTTTTCTTGTTCCTCACCAACTTCATGAGATATAATATTTCTCTCGTTAAGAAAATTGGAAATTTCAATATTGGGATTTAAAGAAACTTCAGTTTGAATAAAACCATCTTGACACTCACTTTCTTGAAGTTCTCTCGTAAACAAAGCAACTGCATGTACATGTTTGCATATAGTATTTTTAATTAAATATTCTACACATTCGCATGTGTATTTATGAAAACAAATCTTACAAAGTTGACAAAACATCACTCGACAATCACTGACGCAATGCTGTTTGAAAGTTACTTTATATTCAATGTTTTGTTTTGCAGATTTAACTACAAACTCTCCATTTTCATTTTTTTCTACATTCTGCAGCATTTGTTCTGCCTTTTTATGCGCTTTCATAATAACCCTTCCTTGATATGTATTCCTGTGAGGTCTTTTTATAGATATAATTCTCTTCCACATTTTATCATCTACTACTTCCTCAAGGGTATTTAATAACTTTTTTAGTCTAATGTTACCATTATCCTTAAGTTTTTCCTTTTTAATATACCTGTTTAAGCTTTCCAGAGCCATATTTGTATTAATACCAGCTACTGACCTAAAAAAAAGAATTGTTTGTATATAAATAAATGTAGGTAATATTAAAAAATATATTTCTAAAAACAAGCAGATTAAGTACAGTGTAAATCTGTCTTATTTTGACTATAAAACTATAATGGATACTTCCTTACCTATGACAATATGCCCATGACATGATACGATCTTCGTCACTAAAATAGTACTTCTGCAAATATTGAATAAATTCAATTTCATTGTTATCAGTTAGTATCTTTAAATAATCACCCCAATATTGGTAAAACTTATCTTCACTGGTTGCCGACATGATCTTTTTCATATCTTTTTTCATTGAACATTGAAGCTCTTTCATTTTGATTTTCTTTTTACCTTAAAAAATATATAAGTACATATAGTCTGGTCATAAGGCACAAAGTACCAAAAAATTTCAAATAATTTTCTAATAAATTGTCACTTCTGGACACTATGGTGGAGGCCAATCGATTAGTGTTTAAATCTGTGTTTGTAGTTGAACATAAGTTACCACATCCCAATAGCAGGTTTTTAAGAGAAAATTTACTTGGTGCTTTTACAAAAATAATTAGTTTAATATCGGCAATATTTTTTGATATTTAAAGAAAATGAAAACAAAACTAACCGAATCCGAACCTAGCAAAATTTCTCCTAACCTTGTTGCTAATGAGAAAGGAAAATATTCAATTTATGGTATTATAATGGTTTTTCAATACTTATCAAACAAATAAGTACCTTGAATGTTCCAATTCCTTATTAAATGCCAAGAACAAAGAAGCCTTCTAGGAATGCTGCCCATTGTGTTACTCCAGGCATTATAATATTTTATGTCATCGTCTGACATCAAGAATTCAGTTTCTATAATATATTCACCCAATTTAACTCTCAGTGCACTTAAAAATACCTCTTGCATGACCTGATCTTTTCTATTTGATATCATAAAAGCTACGGGAAAACCAGCATTTGTTTCATCTTTAACCAATAAAGTTGTAAGTTCCCATCCTTTATATTTAGTAAGCCCATGGGTCCCATCAATACAAACTATTCTACCAAATTCTTTAAGCTTAGATTCCATTATCTTATTCATGTAAGCTACCGCAAAGTCCTCATTCCTTAATTGTGGATGGGACTCACCTAGAATCTTCACCATATACCATAACCATAAAGCAAAATTAATAAATTAAATTATATACCAGCATTATTAACTAAATTGCTAAGACATACTTCCCTCAAGCACATCGAAACAAATCACTACTTTTATTAACACCATACATACCAATTTTCTTGAACAAAAATGCATAGTTTTTTCCATCTGCGTTCCATTCTTCAACCTTCATTGCTGTCGCTATCATGTCACTCGAGTGTCTATATTTTTCTATGTTTTTTCTTCGGCTTAAATTACGTAAATCATTCTTGGTTATAAGATTCAGTTTACTTGGTTCTGAGTTATTTGGAATTAAATTTCTTGCATTTTTCAAGATTCGATCTATGCAAACCCCATCCAATAATTGTGTTGAAAGATAGTCTTGATCAGCATTTGACAATCTCTGGGTTCGAACTTCAATATTATGTCCAACATGAGTTTCAAAATATTTGACTGTGACAAGTCCTACAATGTATTCAGCTGGATGAATATTTGTAAAAATGATATGTATACATATAATAATACTAATAATAATAATAAATAAGTAGATATACATAGAATAAAAATCAGTTACAAAAAAATTAATCAAACAGCCTAATTGGCAGTTCTTACCATTTTCTGTAAAACAGGCTATAATTCGAGATGGACAGGTCCCATTCATTTTAATGCTGCCTCCGCTTTTTTTAATATTATGACAATATTTTTTGGCAAAGCCTAAAAATTACAATGATAAGAATAATGTATAAAAAGTTATTAAATGTATATGTACCCTTTGTATCACTTCTGTTGCAATTATAATATAGTATTTTACAAGTTTTTGAGACACAGTTGCTTTCATAGGAATAGTCGACATCTCTATTATTCAAATGTCGCCATGTCTCAAATTCTTGTTTTGATTCAAATGTAGTATTGTACTCCTTCACATTTATTTGATGCATGATCTCTAAATGTTTCATATACTCTTGATAGTTGGAAAATGCTCCTATTACCTAAAAAATAAAGCAACGAATATTAGCTCTTTGGATTCTTATAAAATTCAAGTAAATAAATTTAAAACATACATAGCATTATTTGTGGAATTGTAAGCTATGATAAAACAATAAATATCAAATTTCATTAACCTTTTCATTGGAACACTTAATACAAGTAATATGGCACTTTCTATTTTCGATGGACAAAAGTTCTTCATCGTGCATTGTTTTTAGGTGAAGTTTTAAATTGAATTTTCGGGAAAAATTAATATTGCAATGATGGCATCTGAGATCTTGGTATGATGGGCTATAAACAAAAATTAGGTCAAAAGTAATTGAAAAATATAAAAACTTCTGTTGTCTCCTTAACTTTCCATAATGTATTTATTAATAAACCCTCTTTAAATGTCTGTGGTTTAAATAAGTAAAATTGGAAGTACACTAACAATGAACACAACACAATATCAAATTAAATCTCAAAAGGACCGTTTGTGATTTAAATTTGAAAATAAACGTAGGTTAAGTTCACTATTGTGTCACATAAAAACTCGTCATTGACGAACATCACCGAAAGGAACCGAGAGTAACGAGACAAAAACGGTATCCTTACCACCAGGCATGATTCTACAGTTTTTATACAGCACAGCACTTAAGAAAACAAACACTTTTCAACGCAAACGATAACTAACTCGTAGACTTGTCGTCGACTACCGGACTACACAGCCGGCCCAAACGAATGACAGTTAACCGGATTACCCCCTACTCTAATGTTTTGGCCAAATGTCATATTGTCGCTTCTCTATGGTTGTAGTTTGTAGTTCTCTGCAAATATGTTACCGTTTAATGTGTCCATGGATATCACCAATGGAATTAATTTTTCTTCAATTTTTTTTTGTGTCATCTTTGTCAAGTGAAACGTTACCGCCCCCCGCCAATGCGGAAGTAATAGAAAGTAGTATTTTTATATTTATTTGTTTTTAATTAATAATGGTATTTGTTATAAATAACATCATTAATCATTTTTAATGCCCATTTAAATAAGATTTATTATTTAAAGAAATCAAATTTAAGGAGGACAAAAAATGTGGGTCCCCTAGAGGTCCGAGTTTAACACACGAATGTGCCACACGATTCCACGCGGAGAATCATTTGTTTACCAATCCTTAAATTTCATACGTGTAATTACGTTAGGTATGAGTTTACTGTCATTTACCCTGGAACGGGTGGATTGATGTTATCGAGCATATACGCATATGCAATTTAAAGAATGGCTCGGTTGACCGTCTAGTTCCGGGACCCAATTGACCGCCTATTATGACCCTACGTTGTGTTTGACCGCTACGTTGTGTTTTCTGTCGTGTAACGTGTAACCCAAATCCGCTGATCAGCAGTATGAAAAGAGAGAGCGCGAGAAAAGCGCCGAATTTTGAACAGGGAATTCTTAAAGCCGTATTTTAGTAAGTGTAGGATAGTTAGGAGGTGCGAGTACCCGAAAGTGGCTGAACGCTAACCCCGGATAATTTGAAAGAGACGCGGCGCGGTTGGCGTTATCGGCTGCTCAGAGAAAGTCGGAAAATTCCAGCTTCCAAAGGTTTGCCTACCCTGTGCACAGGACGAGCTAATGAGGCAGTAGCCTACAGCAGTAGCTGTTCTCTATAGGCGCGCCTCTTGCAGTTGCTAGGATGAGCAGTAGCCCCGGACAGTAGTCCTCTGCCCCACGTTAGAGGAAACGGCGGAACCGTCCGTAATCCCCCCTTACAACCTCTAACGTAGGATCGTATAGAAGGCATGAACAGTAGTCCGGGATATAGGGCGATGGGAGAGCTTGGGAACAGACATGTCTACGAATCTAAACCGTGTCCGAGATATCCCTTATATTCTCCGCCATGAACGTAATTAGCTAGAGGGACGTCATAACATTAGCCAAAAACCGATACTTCGCGTATTTTATTGAAGATAAGAAGCTTTAGGAGTCCCTGTGAAAATGCGTCGCCCGGTAGATTTCCGATCAGAGAAATTAATTATCTAATAAAATTTGGACTGTGGTCCGCGCAGATAAAGTTAATAAAACGGGGAACCACGGCATCTTATCGCCCTTTATCCTGACCTGCAATATTCGTCCCGTTATTCACATCTTCCCCATTAGGACCGACCACCTATAAATAAAACCAGCTATATTGTTGCCAATAATTATCGGGTTTTGTTAAATCATAATGGGAGGTAAACATTTAAATAAAAGATGCACGTGTTCAAGTGCGACCACCCCTTGACAGCAAGCCAGAACACCCTAAAATTTATGACCTGAGAACCGTACCGTTTCCCAAACGACACCCACTTGAGTATCTGTTTACTTATCTTTGTAGTTATTTAGAAATTTTGCGTGAGAAAGAATTTTTGACAGAAACCTCTTTTGACTTTCATTTAAAACAAAAATCCGCTTTATTAAATAAATTTCTTTAGCAATTTTATTAAGGAAACGAAAACTGAGCCAGATTAGTTCTTACACTGCGTTAATCCCCGACTTTAAAGAAAAGAGCTATATTCTGAAAAGGACCCAGATTAGTACGGTGGTTTTATGACCCTCCCAAATTATACCTAAATCCCTTGTAACCTAAGAACCGAGCCTTTACAAAGTGAACTAATACGTTTTTAATTTTTACCGGCCACGGTTGGTGTTTAGATTTTCTTTACCCTTTAATTGGTTCTATTAAGTTAAGTTAGCCCCTCCAACCTCGCAGCACGCCCCCCGATCAAAAGCCATCCCCATTTCGTAACACGTATAAAAGAAAGGGAATCAATATTTATTTATTGGAGTCCCTCGCATTACCATTATTATTATTACTATTATTATTATCATCATTATTATTACCATCATTATTATTATTATTATTATCATTATCATTATTATTATTATTATTATTATTATTATTATTCTTATTATTATTATTATTTTTCTCAATGTTAGTTTTCACAGCTTTTTGTTGGTATTGCTGGTATTATTTACAGTACAGAGAAGAAATTCATCTTAACCTGTACTGTTTAGGAACTTCCGTACTATATGGCATGTTTGGAGGATGACGCTTTTCTGGATTAGTTGGTATAAATAACCTGATAGGCCCAGTTTTTTCAAGTTGGGCTTGAAATTTTTCGTCATAGCTCCCTCCACCGATATTATGATCAGAATTATGTCGATTTTATCTAGCTTCCATATATTTTTTATCTCTATAGCCAAATTCGAGTACTTGGTCTTCTTCTCCGATTCGGTTTTAGAGAGGTTGTGTGTTAGTGGGCAACCTATATCGATTATGAAAGCTTTCTTGGTGGTTTTTTCGATGAGAAGAATATCCGGACGGTTGTGGTCTACTGTTCTATCCGTTATTATTGGCCTGTCCCATTATAAGAGATATTCAGGGGATTCAAGGACTGGCTCGGGTGAGTATTGGTAGTATGGTGGAAGGTTTTCCCTTAGCCCTAGTTTATGGGCCAGTTCCTTGTGGATGATCTTTGCCACCTGATTATGTCTCCCCAGGTAAGCGTTGGGGGCCATAGCACCACAACCCGCCGTGATATGTTCTATCGTCTCTCCGGGGCAGTTGCATTTTCTGCACACATCTTCCACATTCCTTTTCATGATGACCTTTTCATAGTTTCGAGTTCGAATGACACGGTCTTGGATAGAGATAATAAAACCTTCTGTTTCAGCGTGAAGCTGCCTTTTCTCTAACCAATTCAGTGACATTTCTCTATCTATGAGTGGATTTTGGAGTGCAGTAGGGTATTTGCCGTGTAGAGCTTTCTCTTGCCAAGTTACAAGCTGTTGACTTGGCGGCGCGCGGATGATGTTAGGTAGTCCGTTTCGCTTTAAGTTGATGGCTGTATATCCAGCGTCTGCTGCAACCACTTTTTTAAGAATTTCCCCCTTCGATTCTTGGAAGTATTTTCTCATAGAGGTCTCTTGTGACTTGCACAAGTTATATATATTAATGAGACCTCTTCCTCCCTCCTTTCGTTTTAGGTAGATTCTTTCAAGTGCAGAGCGTGGGTGGTGGAATCTGAATTTTGTTAGCAGCCTGCGCGTAAGCCTATCCAGTTCGTGCAAATCCGTGTCTGAATACTTAAGGATTCCGAATGAGTAGGTAAGTATTGGTATTGCCCAGGTGTTGATGGCAGTAGTAAGGTTACCAGCATTCAGATGAGTATTAAAAAGCTTTGTTAGTCTGCTTTTGTATTTGTTTTTAAACTCCCTTTTTAGGCTTGTGTGGTTTATTTGTTGGTTTTGGGAGATGCCTAAGTATTTATACATAATATATCTATGCCTTCAAGCAGTCCACGATTTTGTTCAGTCTTTCCGCGTACGACATTCAAGATTGCGCACTTGTCTAAGCCAAACGACATTTTGATGTCATCGCTAAATGTCTTGGTTATTTGAATTAGAGACTGTAGGTGGGTTTTGCTTTCAGCGTAGAGTTTGATATCGTCCATAAATAGAAGGTGGTTTATTCTAAAATTCTCAGTTAAGTTGGGACGATATCCGTGGGATGTTGATTTTAGTAGTGAGGACAGTGGGTTCATGGCCAAAATGAACCAGAGGGGGCTTAAAGAGTCGCCTTGAAATATACCTTTTGATATATTAATATTGCCAAGCTTCTCTTGTCCAATATGGAGATTGGTATTCCATTGCTCCATTAGGGTGCCTAACATGTTGCGTATTAGGGGGTGTACTTTGTATATTTGCAATATCTTCTTTAGCCAGTCGTGAGGAACAGAATCGAATGCTTTACTATAATCAATGTAGCACATATTTAGATTTCGCCTTTTAACTTCAGCCTGTTTTATAATAACGGCATCAATTGTAAGCTGTTCCTTGCAACCCAAAGCTTTCCTAATACAGCCCTTTTGCTCATCAGCTACCAGGTTGTTATTTATGCAGTGTGTGTATATTTTTGAGTACATGACTGATGTTAAAAGTTTATACACCACCAGGGGTGTAAGGGGCAAAGGCATAAAGGGGACAAGCCTGCCCAAAAGTCAACCTCACCTGCTCGAGAGATAGCCTAGCTATCCGGTGCACCCTGCTGGACAACAAACGAGGCTCTGGCGACCGAGTCACAGCGGTATACCTGTTAAACCAGAGAAATTGAGGAAATGCAATAATCTCTCCCCACTGGCCAACACGCCCGGCAAGCGCGGCCTTTCAATGCCAAATTCTTCCAAAAACCATGTTGAGTTTTAAAACAAAGACAATACCCCAGGCGAGTAGAGTTAGCAGCTCAAAATCTCGCACTGATAACCAGTCTGCCTCGCGGATTCTGGGGGAGGCAAAAATTCAACTAAGCTAAACTGCAACCTTGCTGCAAAAATGCAAATAAAAATCGCCACATACAACATCCGTACCATGAGATCAGACGAGCACCTTGTGATTCTGGAAAACGAGTTGAAACACATCAACTGGGATATACTTGGTCTAAGCGAAACTAGACTTCAAGGAGAAGAAGCGACTACCCTTAAGTCTGGACACCTACTTTATCAGAAGAACGCCGATATGAACGCACATCTTGGTGGAGTAGCAATTATGGTAAATAAAAATCTAAAACACTTAGTCACTAAAATGGAAGCCGTCTCAGAAAGGGTCATCTTTATTATATTGAGGATAAATAAAAGATATTCCCTGCAAGTGACCCAAGTATACGCGCCAACAAGCTCATCTTTAGATCAAGAAGCCGAGCAACTATACGAAGATATCGAGAAGGCTCAAAGATTGGGAAATGCTAAGTTTTAAATTATCATGGGAGACTTTAATGCCAAGATCGGACAGAAGAATGTTGACGACCCATCAAACATTGGACCACATGGGCTAGGAAACAGAAATGTCAGAGGAGAAATGCTGTTGGAATACCTACAGCACCAAAGCCTATATTGCCTAAACACTTTCTATAAAAAACCTCCTCGAAGAAAATGGACTTGGAGAAGTCCAGATGGTCAAATAAAAAACGAAATAGACTACATAATCTCCAACAGACGGGACATTTGCCAAGATGTGTCTGTTCTAAACCTTTTTGATACAGGCAGCGACCACAGATTGGTACGAGCAAAAGTAATTATCAACACCAAAGTCGAAAGAAAAAAGATGGTTCAAAAGGAGACATATCCAACCACGGATATTCTGGCGTCAAAGGAGGATGAATATCAAGTTATTCTAGACTCAAAACTGCGCGACTTAAATGACCTGAAGAAAATGGGACTGGACGAAATAACGAAAACAATAACGAGTAGTATCCAGTCAGCAACAAAGAAAATCTGTTACAAACAAAGAACAACAAAAACCTCAAAACTAAGGCCAAATGCACTAAAGCTGATACAGCAAAAAAAAGAGAAAGCCAGGGATTCAGGCGAGTACAAGGAGCTGTGTAAAACAATAAAAAAAGAAAGTAGAAAAGACCTAAGATGCTATAACAATAATCTAGTAAAAAGAGTTATCGAAAACAACTCAAACATGAAGGTTCTTAGGTCAAACATGTCTAGGGGAAAGAAGAAACTTTTTAAAATGAAAAATAAGAACGGCGAAATTATCACAGACAAAAAAGGTGTAACAGATGCCATCCAGAGCTTCTACGAGGACTTGTATACATCAACCTTACCCAAACCAAATATCAACAGGCAGAAAATTCAGAATGTTGGATCGGAAGAAATACCAGAAATAACCCCAAGCGAACTAAGAAAAGCCCTGAAACAAATGAAAAACAGAAAATCACCAGGAGAAGACCGTATTACTGCCGAAATGCTAAAAATGGGAGGAACAACGCTTGAACAAGCCCTTTGTGTACTCATGAACAAATGCATTAGCGAGGAGAAAATACCTAAATACTGGCAAAATGTTGAAGTGATTTTAATTTTCAAAAAGGGCGACAACACCAATATTGCAAACTATCGACCAATCAGCCTCCTCTCACATCTGTACAAGCTCCTAACGAAAATACTGACAAACCGCCTGACAAATAAGTTGGATTTTTACCAGCCAGTCGAGCAAGCAGGATTCAGAAAAAAATTTAGTACCATCGATCATCTGCAAACAGTCCGAAGTCTAATAGAAAAATGCACTGAATATAACGTACCCCTACATCTGGCGTTCGTCGATTACGAGAAGGCTTTCGACTCAATCGAAACCTGGGCTGTTCTAAATGCAATGGATGATGCAAGAATAGACACAAGATATTCCAACCTCATAAAACACATTTATAAGAACGCTACACTACAAGTTTCCATTGACGAAAATACAGTAACAGATAAGATCAAAATAGGTAAAGGAGTTAGACAGGGTGATACCATATCTCCTAAGCTATTTACATTGGCATTGGAGAAAGCTTTTAAGAACTTACCCTGGGGAAATAAGGGTATCAACATAGACGGAACCCGTCTGAACCATCTTCGCTTTGCGGATGATGTCGTTGTTATTAGTAGCGACATAGATGAACTAAAAGCTATGTTGGAAGAATTGAAAGAGACATCAACGCAAATTGGACTTAGGATGAATCTAAACAAGACCAAAGTAGTAACCGATGAAGACACAGATATACATGTGGATGGCCATAAAATCGATCATGTGGAGGAATACGTATACCTGGGCCACACCATCAAACTGGGAAAACAAAACCAAAATTCAGAAATATCCCGAAGAACAAGACTAACCTGGGTAGCATTCGGTAGACTCGGCTACATTTTAAAATCTCAAGACATTCCAATCAATCTTAAGAGGAAAGTCTATGAGGCTTGCATTCTGCCGGTCGCAACATATGGACTAGAAACTATATCTTTAACAAAAAATAGTGCAGAAAAGCTCAGAACAACTCAGAGAGCCATGGAGCGGGCTATAATCAGCCTAAGGGATCGCATAAGAAATGATGAGATTCGAAGAAGAACGAGGGTTACGGACATTTTGAGAAGAGTGGCGGAACTTAAATGGCGATGGGCGGGCCATGTTGCCAGGCAGGACTCGTCCAGATGGACAAACAAAATAATACAGTGGCAACCGAGAACCACAAAAAGGAAAGCAGGAAGACCACCAAAGCGATGGCGGGATGACATCCAAAAAATAGCAGGGAGAAATTGGATTCAAGCAGCTCTAGATAGGAAAGCATGGAAGTCACTGGAAGAGGCCTACATTCAGGAGTGGATGAGCATGGGCTAGAGAAGAAGAAGAAGAAGACACCACTGACAGACAGGTGATCGGTCTGTAATTTTTTGGGTCGTTTACCTGCCCTTTTTTAAATAAAAGGAAGGTATTGCCACTGGCAAGATGAGCTGGGAAGTGTTCGGGGTTCAGGAGAGCCTTGCTAAAGTAGTTTGCGATTACAGGGTGTAGGCTGGTGAAAGTTTTGAGCCAAAAATTATGAATTTGGTCAGGTCCCGGTGATTTCCAGTTAGCCAAGTTCTTAGTGGCATCCCTTATGTCGATGGATGTTACTTGCGGCTCAGGCATTTCTTGCAAAGTTTCAGCCTCGGCTTCAACTTTTTCGAGCCAGCTTGCTTCTTCATTGAAATGGGACGCGTCGGACCAAATATTACTCCAAAATGCATTAAATTGGTCTTTATTTATGTCAGTTGGAGTAACGTCATTTTCTTCTTGATTCAGTGTCCTATAGAAGGTTTTTTGGTTCGTGGTGAACTGTTGGTTTTGTACCTTCCTCTTTGTGGCTTTATTGTATCGCCTTAGACGGGCGCCTTTAGCCTTACATTTTTTGTCTAATGTTGTCTCTTACGATTGTTAGCAGCCGTTTTACATCGGGACTATCTAAAGGAATACTCTCTGATTTCAGTATATTTTTAACCTTTTTAGCAACCTTGCTGCTAGAGTTTCCATTTAGATGTTCTCCAATGATATCACTTTGTGCTCGTAACTGGCTTATTTGTGTTTCAAGTCGCATTTTCCAAGCGGGTACCGCTTGTTTCTTGGTGATTTTGTTCTCCGTTCTCTGAAATAATGCCTGACCATTGAGTTCAATTACAGTTGCTGCTGCAGCATATAACCCACTGTGTAGTGTCTCGAGGTCCTCAGTTGTATTTAAGGACGTCCCTGCTGCTAGGTTTACTCTCGCTAGTATTTCGTGGGTTCCTTTCTTGAATCTCAGCTTAGGAATACTCGGTCTCAAGGTCGGGTCACTATTTTCGAATAAGGACAAATTTTCCAAATATTTTTGGTTTGTATTGTCCGTATCAGCCTGTATAATTTGATCTTGTTCGTTTATTACTTCCTGCTGTGCGGTTAGCTCTTCCACATGCTGAAGGTTGTGCAACGTTCTGCCAACTTCACGCCGTATTTGATCTATTTCAGCTTGGGGTAGCAGGTGGTTAGCATAAATAGCTCTTTGACGGCACGCTACATTTTGTTCGGTCAATTTCAATTCCGGGTATATCTGGCTTATTTCGCGGTGGAGTTTTATTCTCCAGCCAGGGCGGGGATTATCTTCACAGTCGTTGATCAAGAGGAATGTTTTGATTAAGGTTCTATTCATGTCACGACTCCACTTCTTCACTGTTCTTATTATTATTATTATTATTATTATTATTATTATTATTATTATTATTATTATTATTATTATTATTATTATTATTATTATTATTATTATTATTATTATTATTATTATTATTATTATTATTATTATTATTATTATTATTATTATTATTATTATTATTATTATTATTATTATTATTATTATTATTATTGTCAGGTTCTACAGATTGTATCTGGATATGGCTTTTATCCTGTTTCGGCATTGGTTGCAAGAAAGCAGGTAGATTGGTAGGTTTGGAAAAGTTCAAGTTTCAGTTGTCGGTGTCGTTTAGTACACGTCTGACAATTCCGCTGGTTTCTATAAGAACAACTTTTTGTAGCTGGTAGTATATTTGTTCTTTAATGTTTAGTTTTTTTAGGTTTTCGAAGAGTGTGTGTGGTATTTCTCCAATTGCACCTATGATGATTGGTACTACCATCACTTTTTCTTGGTTCCACATCTCTTTTATTTCGTTGGCAAGAGGTAAGTATTTACTAATTTTTTCTCTGTGTTTTTTTTGTAGGTTTGCGGCAAGCGGGATAGAGAAGTCGATCAGGTAAGTATGTTTGTTTATTTTGTCAGTGAACACCATGTCTGGTCTATTGTGTTGTAAGGGAAGATCCGTTATTATTTCTCTGTTCCAGTATATCTTATAGTTTCCTGTTTCATGGATGCTTTCTGGGTTGTATTTGTAGTATGGGATTGTTTCGGTGATTGTCGGTTCGTGGATTTTTAAGAGCTCTTGGTGGATTACTTTGCCAACATTGTCGTGTCTTTTGGTATATTCTTTTGGGGCTAGTATTTGGCATCCGCTTATGATGTGATCGATGGATTCGGTTTGTTCTTTGCACATTCTGCATCTATCTGTTGGGATACGTTCTTTCATTATAAATTTTTTATAATTGCGTGTCGCAATGACTTTGTCTTGTATTGCAATAATGAATGCTTCGGTTTCGGGAAATAGATATCCAAGTTTTAACCACATGAGGGATGCTTCCTTGTTGATGTGTGGTTGTGCCAGCAATGCTGGATATCTGCCATGTAATTCCTTTCTTTTCCACTTATCCTCGAGGTTATCTTCCTCTGGTTCGTCGTTATTTTCTTGTGCTAGGTTTAGCGGTGTTGATTTTTTGTCTAGTTTTTTTAGGATTTTATATAGCTGGTTTTTAGTGGCTTCATCATTAAAGTATTTTCTGAGCGTCGTTATCTGTTTTTGGTTGTGTCTTGGTATGTGGATAATTCCTTGCCCTCCTTTTTCTCGTGAGATGTTTACTCTTTCTATTGAGCTGCGTGGGTGGTGTTTGCGGAATTTGGTGCTCAATGTACGGATGTCACGATTGAGCTCTTCGAGTTCTGTGTCTGTCCAGGAGATTACGCCAAAGCTGTAGGTTAGAATAGATATAGCGTATGTGTTTATTGCTTTTGTCATGTTTTTGGAATTTAGTTTTGTTTTTAATATTTTCCTTATTCTTTCCTTGAATTTGTTTTTTAGTGTTTATATAGTATTATTATTATTATTATTATTATTATTATTATTATTATTATTATTATTATTATTATTATTATTATTAATATTATTATTATTTTTATTATTATTCTTATTATTACTATTATTATTATTATTATTATTATTATTACCCCGCGCGATGGCCGAATCGATAAGGAAACTACAGTCGGTTAATTTCCGTACTTAAACAAAAAACCCACACTGCAGCGCAAAAATCGAAGGAAACCACAGTCGGGTAATTTCCGTACCTAAACGAAAAACCCACACTGGAGCGGAAAAATCGAAGGAAACCACAGTCGGGTAATTTCCGTACTTAAACGAAAAACCCACACTGGAGCGGAAAAATAGAAGGGAACCACAGTCGGGTAATTTCCGTACTTAAACGAAAAACCCACACTGCAGCGGAAAATGGAGGGGTTAGGTATGGAAAAGTTTGGTCAGGTCGGGTAAAGGTCAGTTACGGTGCTGCTCTCGAAACCCAGAAACAATTTAGTTGGTAAATAAAGATAAGTTTAAATTTAGAAAATTAGTATTCGCCCTTAATGGAGTGGAAGCCGGTTTCAGGGAACCTATATATGAACACAAAACACGGCTTCCTAGTGATATTAACTTTTACCTAACTTTAATTCACATTTACTGATGTATCAAGACCACTAATAAATTACTTAAAGACCCTTCCCCTTGTTTGCTAAAGTGATATATTGACATGATTGTTTACCCCTTTGGTATAGAACGACTAAGAAAAACAACATTATTAAGAATTATTAAAATTTACCTTCATTGCTTGACTTTTAGTGAGAAAGTCCACGAATAATAACTGTAGTTGAGAGTAATCGATTTGGAAATTAATACTTTGCTAAGTCTTAAATGCAAGTAGAAATATTTAATTTTCTGAGATCTTTAAATAAGAGCCAAAGTTTTACACAAAAATAACACGCCCGGTCGGGTTACGGCCTTTTTTTAATCTTTAAAGAATTTTAAATAGAGCCCCAAATTAGAGTTTAAACTTAGTCAAAAAATTATAATCAAGTCCCAAATTCGATTTAAGCTTGACAAGAAAATTTTAAATAGAGAGTCCCCAGAGAGATTGAAAGCTTAGGAAAAATTATAATCGAGAGCCCCGTTTTTGGGTCGTACCCGCGTTTTTATACCACCACGCCGAGGCGCAGTTCTTCCCGTCTCCTCTTTGTGCGATCGTTCCGAGTGTGGCCTGGTTCTTCACGGTGCCGGTGAGCTTCGAGTCCCGGCGCGGCGTCTCGGCAGCATCGCGGCGCTTACGTTTGTCATTTTAGATTTTTGACCAATGTCCATTTTGTTGGACTAACGACATTCATGAAGCTATTACAGCTATAACTATTATTAGGTAGTATTATTTAGGTATTCTTTTACATTTATGATAATTAATCTATTTTTGACCTGTGCCCGAATTTTACAGAAGATATAGTGACCTAGGTTAGTTCCGTTACACAAGTTAAGAAGATATGACCATAGAAGAATTAATATAAAAAAAGAAGTATCGCTTCCGAAAAGCGTACCACAGATACCTTTAAAGTCAGCAGTGATACCTGAACAGAAAAAAAACATCTTCTTTGAGATGGTGCCGCAAATGCCAGAAGAGGAAAGGCTTTTTTATTCCAAGTTATTGGCCCCAAAGTGTTCAAAAACATAAAATAAAATATTATGTCGCAATATAATTTTATATGGTAATTGTTAAGTTAAATTTCCATGCAATTATAGAATAATTATCTTAAGCTATATCCAAATATATTGTTCTATATCCCTATAAATTTAATAAATGCATAAAATTTGGACATTTTGTTCTAGGTATATCCAATTTAAAAAAAGTATATTTAAGCCCTATGAGGATAGTTTAATTATAGCTATATAGTATATAAATCATTTCAGGGGTGTCATATCTTTATACTTTATTAAATATTTTTTCGCTAGTAGTACTGAAATATAGGTTTTCACAAGTTGAAACATTAAACCGTGATTTCCCAAAACTTAAGTTTTGGCGTATAGAACAAGATAATTCTGAGCCGACGATTGATTTAAAGTTTTTTAATTATTATGTATGAAAATAACTAATAAGTATATTATTTTAGGGATATATTCATGCAACTACTATTATATTTCACCTTTGGTTTCCAATAAATAACACAATGTAGTATATTCACGTCAGTGCGATGTCCACAACGTTAAAAGATTTTATTTTTTCCCTCTGTATAGTCATCCAGGCCCAGCTAGGTTGCGTCATCTTTACTCATTATTCATCGTTGTGCGAAAGTGTTCACACGTTCTTTCTTAGTGATTTAAAAATGCCTAAACGGAAACGCGAAAGTCATCCTTCCAGGTCTTCTAAAAAAAAGGCAAAAACGCCTAAAAATAAATACAAAAAACTAGTGCAACGCCTTCTGCGAAATATGGCTTCAAGTTCTACTGAAAGTAAGTAAATCCTAATATATATATATATATTTTTATATATCTTTCACACCTAGATTCTGGAATGCTTTTTAAAGAAAAGGAAAGGATGAAGGGCATGGTACGCAGTAACTCTACTTTATGTGGGTTACATAAGACAACGTTCCTACTGCGACTTTATGTGGCACAGAATGTTACGTACCCATGTTCCATGTCAACATTTCATTTTATCTTTTGCTGATTCAGTTTATTAAACAAACTTAACGCTCGGTCAAATCGAAGAGTATTATATTTCTCTTATATCATAAATCTTTTAATTCTGATATATAGAGAGAGCCAATAAAAGTTTAAGTTTTGTTATATTATTGCAATACCCTGAAAATTGTGTTTCTACATTTTCAGGTGACTCAGAGTCCACCTTAACTCTGACTGATTCGGAAGTTTTTTCCGATAATTCATCTACACCTGATAATATTAGACCGGGTTCGCCTGTTATAGAGGAACCCGATTTAAGTAAACTTTTGGGCTCTAACCCAGAGGGGGAGGGGTCAGTTGGTCCTCCCTTACATGATCAACTTTTATCTCGATGGTCTACCTACATAACTAAAGGAATAGATAAGGAGCATCTAAAAGAGCTTGTTCAAAAACATTTACTTCCATCTAATGGAGCTTTACTCAAAGCACCGCATGTTAACCCCGAGGTTCAAGTTTTATTGTCAAATGAACAAAAGACTTCCGACGCTTATTTGTCAAAAATTCAAAATACCTTGGGCAGAGGGCTAACAGCCTTGGGACAGATTTTTAATGACTATATAGATAAACCTGAGAAGAATGAGGAAACCAAACTGCTGGTTGACGCAGGAAAATTGGTCTGCGAGGGAATCCATAGGTTGAGTACCCACAGACGCTTTTTATTATCGTCTAAGCTTTCTCTTTCTGCAAAAAAAGTAGCACAAGAGCTACCTAGTGATAATTTTCTATTTGGCACGGCTTTCTCAGATAAATGTAAAGCAGCGAAAGAAGTTGAAAAGAACAGTAGAGAAATAAAGAGTTTCGAGAAAAATCCTCCTATGAAATCTTTAAACTTCAAGCGCCAAAACTTCAAGCAACGCAAACGCGAACAGGACCCATCATTCCCATCAACCAACCAGTGGCGTCTTTCCGTACGGGCCCGCCGGGCCCGGGCCCAGGGCCCCGCTGTCTTGGAGGCCCCAGCATAGATATAAGGAATTCTTGTCTGCGCTAACATCAATTGCTGAAGATGATGATCAATCGAAAGAAACTAGATGTGAAGCAGTTGGCATTTTCAAAAAAATGCAGAAGTTGGAAATAATTGTTCTTACGGAAATATGGAATAATATATTAACAACCGTAAATAAAGTAAATGTTAGTTTACAAAGTAGATCTCTTACGATGGAAGTAGCAGTAAAGTTATTGAAATCACTCATTAAGTTTCTGAATAATGAAAGAAATTATTTCGAAAAGTACTATAGCATTGCTAAAGATAAATTTCCAGATAGTGACTTCAAACAGAATACACAACGTAAAACTGAACGGAGTTCGAGAATCAAATTTTTTGATGGACCAGCTGAAGAAGCCCAATTTAGTGGCAAAGAAAAATTTAAAATTGAAGTTTTTTTTCCAATTATGGATTCGTTAATAGCTGAACTTAACCGGCGATTTGCTGCATACGACAGCATTTTCAATCGGTTTAGTTTCCTAACAATTTTAAAAACAATCAGTCAAGTCGATTTGCACCTTAGTTGTTCAAGATTTGTAGACAATTACAGTTCTGATGTAAATGGAAAAGAATTAGAGTTGGAATGCATTTTTTTGGCAGAATATTTAAATTCAGACGAAAAATAGAAAACCCAGGAAATCAGTTTATTGGACCTTTACAATATTTTAACAACTAACAAATTAGAGGATACATTTCCTAACGTTGCCATTTCGTTGAGAATATTTTTATCATTAATGATAACTAATTGCAGTGGAGAACGTTCATTTTCTAAATTGGCCAGAATCAAAAACGAACTGAGGACTACCATGCTGCAAGAGAGACTAAACAGTCTATCGTTAATGTGTATAGAAAATGAGATCTTACTAGAAATAAATTTTGATGACATAATAGACGATTTTGCACACCTCATATCAAGAAAACAATCATTTACATAGCGCGGATTATTTACAGTTATTAATATTAATAATATTAATGTTTTAGGATGAGATTTTATCTTTATATTTTAGTTAGAAGAAATAGTTTTATTTTAAAATAAATGTTTTGACGAAGATTTTACTCGTGGAACCTAGTATTTAAAAATAATTATATTTCTGGTTGAATTCCTAACTAACACCCTAAAAGGGGCGTGGCACCAAAATTTTTTTTCCCAGGGCCCCATTTCTGCCTTAGGCCCAGGGCCCCAATCATATGAAAGACGGCGCTGCAACCAACACACGGAACTGGAAAAGACGACTTCCAGCGACCGATCGGGACCGACGAGTTCGCCGGCCCTGGTAGAAAATACGGAGGTATGTAAACTGGCAGGTAGATTGCAACATTTTGTGCCACACTGGGAAAAAATAACCAACAGTCATTTTATTTTAAACTGCATTAAGGGTTATAAGTTACCTTTTTGCTGTAAACCACAGCCACCAAAATTTCCCTATTCAAAAAATTTTGGTGACGCGGAAAAAAATACCATTTCTACAATAATTGAGGACTTGGTAGCTAAGGGAGCTTTAAGGGCCTGCACTACTCTCTCAGGGGAATTTTTGTCTCCTTTCTTTCGTATGGTTCAAAATTTGATATACAAAAATTGTTATATGGCTTCTTTGGATCTCAAAGATGCATATTTTTTAATTCCCATTGCTCAGTGTCACAGAAAGTACTTAAGATTCTGTTTTGATCAGAAAACATACGAATTTTCCTGCCTATGTTTTGGACTGAACATAGCTCCCTATATTTTTACAAAAGTTTTAAAACCTGTTGTACACCATTTAAGGTCTCAAGGTATTTTACTAGTAATATATCTGGACGATATCCTTGTATTTGGTAAAACATTTTATGATTGTTTAAAAAACATTACCACAACAAAATTCTTTCTCGAAAAATTGGGATTTATTATTAATTTTGAAAAAAGTAAGCCTATTCCGTCACAAGAATGCCAATATTTAGGATTCATATTCAATTCTGCAGATATGTCTTTGTCTCTACCGCAGGAAAAAAGGCAAAATATGCTAAAAATACTTTTTCAGTTAATAAACAAGAAAGTTTGTCGAATTCGTGAGTTTGCTAAACTTATTGGGATGTTAGTCTCTGCTTGTCCCGCCTTACCATATAGTTGGTTTCACACGAAACGGTTTGAAAGGCAAAAGTATTTATGCTTGAAAATATTCGGGGGGGATTATAGTAATTTTATGCCCCTTCCAGAATCTTTGCATCCTGAATTTAATTGGTGGATCAATGCACTTTCACATAATTCAAAATTTTATTTTAAACTTAATGAGTTCGTATTAGAGATCTTTACCGATGCTTCCAAAACCGGTTGGGGAGCATTTGCTAATGGCGAACGCACTCATGGGTTTTGGACTGCCCATCAAGCAACTCTTCATATAAATTTTTTAGAACTTTTAGCAGCTTTTTATGGTCTTAAGTGTTTTGCGAGCAACAAAACAAACTGCCGAATATTAATACGGTTAGATAATACGACAGCCATCTCTTATATAAATCGCATGGGAGGCGTAAAACAGATCTTTAAATACCATTACTTTTCAAATTTGGGAATGGTGCGAAGAGAGATTAATTACACTTGTCGCATCATATATAAGTACTCAAGAAAATGTCGAAGCTGATAGAGAATCACGGTCTACAGCCAAAGAAACAGAATTTTGTCTAAATAAAAGGGCATTCAATATGATCATTACGAAATTTGGTATGCCAGAAGTAGATCTTTTTGCATCAAAATCAAATGCAAAATGTCTCAAGTACATATCATGGCATAAGGACCCTGATTCTTTTGCTGTAGACACATTTACCGTATCATGGCAAGGCATGTTTTTTTATGCTTTTCCGCCTTTCTGTTTAGTACCAAAAGTACTAAATAAGATAATCATTGATAAAGCAACAGGCTTGGTTGTGGCGCCATATTGGCCCTCACAAGCCTGGTACCCTCTTTTTACTAAGCTTTTAATTTCAGAAATAATTTTGTTACCGCCCTCACAAACATTATTATTATCTCCTTTTAGGGAACCTCATCCATTGAGCGCATCCCTTACCCTGGTTGTTGGGAAACTCTGCGGCAAGCATTTCTCCTGAAAAATGCTCCCGAATCTGCAATTTCGACCATTCTTGCATCACTTAGTGCTAACACACGCAAACAATATAATACAACATATGTAAAGTGGTGGCGGTGGTGCAACAACAGAGACGCTTATCATTTTCAACCTTCCATCACTAACGTGATAGAGTTTTTGCAGACAGAATTCGAAAACGGTGCTTCGTATACATCACTCAATACTCATCGCTCCGCATTATGTCTCTTATTCTCTCTTTCAGATGAAAACAATACTCTGGTCAAAAGATTTTTAAAGGGTGTCTTTAAAAATAAGCCGGTATTCCCAAAATACAATTTCACGTGGGACCCAAATACTGTTTTATCATTTTTAGAAAGTCAGCCGACTTTTTCTCTACCTCTCCCTGCGCTCACATTGAAATTAACAACTCTTCTTGCCCTTACAACAGCGCAGAGAGTACAAACTTTAACCAATATCAAGATAAACGACATTAAAGTCTATGAAAAAGAAAGGATAGATATATTCATTAATACCATTCTAAAAACTTCAGCACCTAATAAAAAACAACCCGTCATTTCATTTGCGTTCTTTACTGCCAAGCCAGAACTATGTGTGGCCTCTACGTTGCTGCGCTACCTCGACGTCACTACATCCGATAGAACAGCCACTAATCAGCAACTACTTCTAACTTTTAAAAAACCAATCCATCCTGCTTCCTCTCAAACGATCAGTCGTTGGATAAAAACCGTATTAAAAAAGAGTGGAATAGACACAAATATTTTCAAGAGCCACTCGACTAGACATGCGTCCACTTCGGCCGCGTTTCGAGCAGGCGTCAGTATTGACACTATTAGAGAAGCAGCAGGGTGGACTCCTAAGTCTCAGGTTTTTACTAAATTTTATAATAGACCAATCAAAACAACAACAAGCTTTGCAGCAAACATACTAGCCAGGGCCACATAGATATATAATGGAATTTTTTGTTTTTGTTTAATATTTTGTTAATTTTTGTGTTATATACTTTTTTATGATTTTCACACTGATATTTCATATCAGCAAACATTCACTGTTTCACAGTGAAGCATTTATATCTTATTTTCTTAGTGTTCTACATGACAGTTCGAAAGTGTATTTCGAGCACATTTTTTCTTATCAGTATTAAACAATAAATTATCTTGTATAAACACTTTCTGTTAGATCGTTCTTTACTTTAAACATCTACATTGTGTTATATATTGGAAACCAAAGGTTCATATAATTGGGATTGAACTTCCTTAAGGTAAGTCGTTTAATCCTACAATTATATAGAACCTTAAAATTAGGTTTATATAATATTTCAAAACAAAGTTCAGTTCTTTTTAACAAAAATATTATTTATTATGTATTAAAAATGTCCATTTAAACGAACTTATTGATTAAAGTTCAATCGGGATTATATGAGGTGCCCCGTCCGTAGATATTACAGCCCAGCCCACTCTCCCGGGTTTTTCTCCTTGGCTTTAAACTTAAGAATGAGAGTAAAAACCGTGTGCGGCGTCAACCATACCCTCGTCAACGCCCCCATTGGGAAATCCCACAGGCAAATGTCAAAATTTTCTTCTCTTTAAAAAATGTGGCTACTTGCGCACAGAGGCTACATACAAGGGGCAAAGAAAGAACAATTTATGTAACTTTTAAGATTTTATTGTTTATTTTGCTTTTACAAAAACTTTTGTATATTTAAGTGACTTATATAGACTACCTTGGTTATTCTGTTCACTTAAATTCTTGTGAATCCTTAAATAGACAGTTAACTTGATAATATCATTAGTTATATCATGTTGCTGGCAAAAACAGGGTAATGTACTACCTACCCGTAATATGTTTAATAACATCGAGCCTTTTTTTAACCTCGATAAGAAGCTGACTGAAGTTTTCAATAAGAAATATGATATATTATGAAAATAGATGTTTTTTAAATCGCTGATCGGTCGAGATCCAGTAGAGATCATATCGCGATAGAAAACGGCGTTTCGACAGTTGAAAGCCACAGATGACATTCACAGCTGATTCTAGTTCCGCCGAGAAGTTACTAGATTTAGTGTGGACCGTAACAAGTTCACATGTCAGTTCGCGTCCTATTATTTTCGTTGTTTTTTGGTGTTTTTTAGTATTTTTGCGGCTGTTTTTTATATAGTGTATATAGAGTTTTCTGATTGAAAGTTAGAGTCATAACTAAAATGAAGCATAGTAATTGTTTTGTATACCAATATTTTAACCATATATACCATGTTTTACATATTCTACCTAGCTGGTGCAGTATTACCGGCATTTATTACATTCTTTAATATTCACGAGCAAAAGAAAGTAGTGTGTCGATAAGTTAAATTTTTTAAAAGCTTTGTCGATAATATTTATGTTACTAGTAAATTACTTTATTGTAAGTAATTCCTATCAAAATATCTAGGTAGTATTCAGTGGATACCTAATAGGTTCTTGACTTTTGTTCCAATTTGGATAACATCTCCAAAAGTTTCTTGACAACTTTAGTTCAGAACGATGATTTAAATAGAAAAATTTGTAAAGTCTTCTTTGATAAATTAAAATGGGAGATAAGGAACTTAATATTTAAATATTTTTTTAGTTTGTTAATGGAACATAAAAATAGTCCGATCCTGTCTTTTTAGCCAACCTCTAAACGTAAAATAGACCAGACGTCAACAGGGTGCCATAAATGACAAGTGACTTTGCGTTTTCTTTAAAAAATTTGACTTTACCAGTAGGGATCAATAAATCAGGTTGAGGTCAGTAGTATCGGTGAGGGGCATCATCAAGTTCAGGTCTAAATCATGTGGCGGTTGGTTAACATCACGTTCATCAACGTTCTGAAGGATTTATCATGAAACAAGAGAACAGCGATAGAGTCTAATATTGTCAAATTATTTCTCTTACCACTAGTTAACACACACATCAGGTACAAAGTCAAAAAACGGGCAAAGAAAGAACATTTTATTTAACTTTTAAGATTTTATTGTTTATTTTGCTTTTACTAAAATTTTTGTATATTGAAGTGACGAACTTATAGACTACCTTGGTTATTTTGTTCACTTAAATTCTTGTAAATCCGTCAACTTGATAATATCAATAGTTATATGGATCATGTTGCTGGCAAAAATTGGGTAATGTACTACCTACCTTTAATATGTCTTAATAACATCGAGCCGTTTTTTTAACCTCGATAAGAAGCTGACTGAAGTTTTTAATAAGAAATATGATACATTATGAAAATAGACGTTTTTTAAATCGGCCAGTGAACTACATATCACGATACTTGAATTATTTCTTGCAGAGATGGAAGTAAAAATTTGAACAAATTGTTTTGAAATTTAGGGTCGTTGACCTTTACCGATAGAAAATAGTTGAAACGGTTTTCAGATTCTTTATTTTTAATATATTAATATAACTTCTTACCCAGACATGCAATAAGCATGACTCATCCAGTTATGCGTCATACACCTAACTAGTATTAATAGAACACGTAATGACTCCGCCCACTAGTCATGCGTCACTGTACCTACCTAGTAAAAATAGAGCTGTAGTTACCATACTTATTTAATATTTACCTGAAGACGACTGGAGATTCTTACCAGTTGAAACGTAGTAATTCAAAACAAATAAAGACAATGCAAGTTCAAAACTCTACTGCCGTTCAAGAAACGTCATTATCTCCAACCATAAAACAGCACAAGCTTGTCTGCTTACTAGTCTAGTAGGCGGAAACCCTAATTTGTTCCTTCTTTTGCATTTTCAAAGCACGATCTTGAGATAGATTATAGAGCCATATCATGAAAAATGCCAAAACCAAAAACGAAGCCGAACACAAGGAAGGTGGTTAAGTAAATGGAACAACGTGATTGGTTGCTATTCAAATATATATTTGGATTTGGGCCAATCTCTTTTATATCCTAGAACGGCAAGCATCTTTTGTAGTGGCAGACAAGTGACACTAATGACATAAGTGACTGATGCGATTTTCCGGATCCAAGTTTCAAACCCCTAACTGCATTTTCTAGTTGCATGTCTGGGTAAGAAGTTTTATTTCCCCGATTAAAAGAACTTACCTGTGAAGTTTAATCGGGATTATATGAGGTGCCCCGTCCGTAGATATCACACTATGTAGCCTCTGTGCGCAAGTTGCCACATTTTTTAAAGAGAAGAAAATTTTGACATTTGCCTGTGGGATTTCCCAATGGGGGTGTTGACGAGGGTATGGTTGACGCCGCACACGGTTTTTACTCTCATTCTTAAGTTTAAAGCCAAGGAGAAAAACCCGGGAGAGTGGGCTGGGCTGTAATATCTACGGACGGGGCACCTCATATAATCCCGATTAAACTTCACAGGTAAGTTCTTTTAATCGGGGAAATAAAACTTGCATGTCTGGGTAAGAAGTTTTATTTCCCCGATTAAAAGAACTTACCTGTGAAGTTTAATCGGGATTATATGAGGTGCCCCGTCCGTAGATATTACAGCCCAGCCCACTCTCCCGGGTTTTTCTCCTTGGCTTTAAACTTAAGAATGAGAGTAAAAACCGTGTGCGGCGTCAACCATACCCTCGTCAACGCCCCCATTGGGAAATCCCACAGGCAAATGTCAAAATTTTCTTCTCTTTAAAAAATGTGGCAACTTGCGCACAGAGGCTACATAGTGTGATATCTACGGACGGGGCACCTCATATAATCCCGATTAAACTTCACAGGTAAGTTCTTTTAATCGGGGAAATAAAACTTCTTACCCAGACATGCAACTAGAAAATGCAGTTAGGGGTTTGAAACTTGGATCCGGAAAATCGCATCAGTCACTTATGTCATTAGTGTCACTTGTCTGCCACTACAAAAGATGCTTGCCGTTCTAGGATATAAAAGAGATTGGTCCAAATCCAAATATATATTTGAATAGCAACCAATCACGTTGTTCCATTTACTTAACCACCTTCCTTGTGTTCGGCTTCGTTTTTGGTTTTGGCATTTTTCATGATATGGCTCTTATCTATCTCAAGATCGTGCTTTGAAAATGCAAAAGAAGGAACAAATTAGGGTTTCCGCCTACTAGACTAGTAAGCGGACAAGCTTGTGCTGTTTTATGGTTGGAGATAATGACGTTTCTTGAACGGCAGTAGAGTTTTGAACTTACATTGTCTTTATTTGTTTTGAATTACTACGTTTCAACTGGTAAGAATCTCCAGTCGTCTTCAGGTAAATATTAAATAAGTATGGTAACTACAGCTCTATTTTTACTAGGTAGGTACAGTGACGCATGACAAGTGGGCGGAGTCATTACGTGTTCTATTAATATTAGTTAGGTGTATGACGCATAACTGGATGAGTCATGCTTATTGCATGTCTGGGTAAAAAGTCATATTAATATATTAAAAATAAAGAATCTGAAAACCGTTTCAACTATTTTCTATCGGTAAAGGTCAACGACCCTAAATTTCAAAACAATTTGTTCAAATTTTTACTTCCATCTCTGCAAGAAATAATTCAAGTATCGTGATATGTAGTTCACTGGCCGATTTAAAAAACGTCTATTTTCATAATGTATCATATTTCTTATTAAAAACTTCAGTCAGCTTCTTATCGAGGTTAAAAAAACGGCTCGATGTTATTAAGACATATTATAGGTAGGTAGTACATTACCCAATTTTTGCCAGCAACATGATCCATATAACTATTGATATTACCAAGTTGACGGATTTACAAGAATTTAAGTGAACAAAATAACCAAGGTAGTCTATAAGTTCGTCACTTAAATATACAAAAATTTTAGTAAAAGCAAAATAAACAATAAAATCTTAAAAGTTAAATAAAATGTTCTTTCTTTGCCCGTTTTTTGACTTTGTACCTGATGTGTGTGTTAACTAGTGGTAAGAGAAATAATTTGACAATATTAGACTCTATCGCTGTTCTCTTGTTTCATGATAAATCCTTCAGAACGTTGATGAACGTGATGTTAACCAACCGCCACATGATTTAGACCTGAACTTGATGATGCCCCTCACCGATACTACTGACCTCAACCTGATTTATTGATCCCTACTGGTAAAGTCAAATTTTTTAAAGAAAACGCAAAGTCACTTGTCATTTATGGCACCCTGTTGACGTCTGGTCTATTTTACGTTTAGAGGTTGGCTAAAAAGACAGGACCGGACTATTTTTATGTTCCATTAACAAACTAAAAAAATATTTAAATATTAAGTTCCTTATCTCCCATTTTAATTTATCAAAGAAGACTTTACAAATTTTTCTATTTAAATCATCGTTCTTAACTAAAGTTGTCAAGAAACTTTTGGAGATGTTATCCAAATTGGAACAAAAGTCAAGAACCTATTAGGTATCCACTGAATACTACCTAGATATTTTGATAGGAATTACTTACAATAAAGTAATTTACTAGTAACATAAATATTATCGACAAAGCTTTTAAAAAATTTAACTTATCGACACACTACTTTCTTTTGCTCGTGAATATTAAAGAATGTAATAAATGCCGGTAATACTGCACCAGCTAGGTAGAATATGTAAAACATGGTATATATGGTTAAAATATTGGTATACAAAACAATCACTATGCTTCATTTTAGTTATGACTCTAACTTTCAATCAGAAAACTCTATATACACTATATAAAAAACAGCCGCAAAAATACTAAAAAACACCAAAAAACAACGAAAATAATAGGACGCGAACTGACATGTGAACTTGTTACGGTCCACACTAAATCTAGTAACTTCTCGGCGGAACTAGAATCAGCTGTGAATGTCATCTGTGGCTTTCAACTGTCGAAACGCCGTTTTCTATTGCGATATGATCTCTACTGGATCTCGACCGATCATTCTCTAAATTCTGAACTTTAATAATCATTATGACCCTAAACTTATTTTTGTACATAGATGTGTGATCTCAGTTATTTATTTTGGTAATAAATTTATTTATGCTGTGGATGTTTGTCGAGGGTGGTATGGAGTAGCTTTGATAACACTTTGAAGGAGGGTTCCTTGATGGCATCTGCATTTGTAGATATTAAGGAATACTTCAAAAGGCGTTCTTAAAAGACTTTATTTTATATAAATTTAATGATTTTGTGCAATAAAACGTTGTATTATTGATTGTTTTACTAAAAATAAGTCAAATGCATTTGTTATCGAGGTAAATTAATATTTTGACATTTAAAATTTGTTTTAAATAATTTTTTATAAAAATACGTTGTTATTACATATCGTGCAGTGCAAATTGTATTTGATAGCGTAATTAATAAAAAAAATTTACTACAAATTTTAAATTTCAAAATATTAATTTGACCTTTAAAAAATAAAAACATATGGTGGCTCTCCCTACCCCCTTTCAGCCATAATTAGTTCACACCCACTCCGCTTCTCGGTGTTAGCATCGCCCTTAATAACGTTTCTCCTTGTTCGAGTTCTGTGGTTGTACGAGTTGTTGTGATGATCAGGGGTTTAAAACTTGGATCCGGAAAATCGCATCAGTAAGTTATGTCAATGTCACTTGTCTGCCACTTCAAAAGATGTCTGCCGTTCTAGGATATGAAAGAGATTGACTCAAATCAAAATACATATTTGAATAGCAACCAATCACGTTGCTCTACTTCTTAACCACCTTTCTCCTTGTGTTTGGTTTTGGTATTTTTCATGACATGCTTTGTTAAGAAATTATTCTGGGTTTTTATTAAGAATATCTCAAGATCGTGCTTTGAAAATGCAAAAGAAAGTCTTATTGCATGTCTGGGTAAGAAGTTATATTATTATATTTGAGAAAAATAATCTGAAAACAGTTTCAATTATTTTCTATCGCTAAAGGTCAACGACCCTAAATTTCAAAACAATTTGTTCAAATTTTTACTTTACTTTTACTACTTTCCCTGCAAGAAATAATTCAAGTATCGTGATATGTATCTATTTGTTCACTGGCCGATTTAAAAAACATCTATTTTCATAATATATCATATTTCTTATTGAAAACTTCAGTCAGCTTCTTATCGAGGTTAAAAAAAGGCTCGATGTTATTAAACATATTACGGGTAGGTAGTACATTACCCTATTTTTGCCAGCAACATGATATAACTAATGATATTATCAAGTTAGTTAACTGTCTATTTAAGGATTCACAAGAATTTAAGTGAACAGAATAACCAAGGTAGTCTATATAAGTCACTTAAATATACAAAAGTTTTTGTAAAAGCAAAATAAACAATAAAATCTTAAAAGTTACATAAATTGTTCTTTCTTTGCCCCTTTTTTGACTTTGTACCTGATATGTGTGTTAACTAGTGGTAAGAAAAATAATTTGCCAATATTAGACTCTGTCGCTGTTCTCTTGTTTCATGATAAATCCTTCAGAATGTTGATGAACGTGATGTTAACCAACCGCCACTGGATTTAGATCTGAACTTGAAGATGCCCCTCACTGATATTGACCTCCACCTGATTTATTGATCTTCACTGGTACTGGATCTCGACCTATCATTCTCTAAATTCTGAACTTTAATAATTATTATGACCCTAAACTTATTTGTGTACCATAGATGTGTGATCTCAGTTATTTATTTTGTTAATAAATTCATTTATGCTGTGGGTGTTTGTCGAGGGTGGTATGTAGTAGCTTCAGAACACTTTGACGGAGGGTT
The DNA here is from genome assembly GCA_935413205.1 of Polydrusus cervinus. Lineage (NCBI taxonomy): Eukaryota > Metazoa > Arthropoda > Insecta > Coleoptera > Curculionidae > Polydrusus > Polydrusus cervinus. Next base: position 64,517,426 of record OW284510.1, on the reverse strand, counting down.
CCTTGGCCTCTGCTTTTGTAGAGATTAAGAAATCCTTCAAAGGCGTTCTTAAAAGCCTATTTTATATAAATTTAATGATTTTGTACAATAAAAACGTTGTATTATTGATTGTTTTATTAAAAATAAGTTAAATAATATTTGTTATCGAGGTAAATTAATATTTTAACATTTAAAATTTGTTTTAAATAATTTTTTATAAAAATACATTATTATTATGAATCGTGCAGTGCAAATTGTATTTATTAGTAATAAGAACGTAATTAATAATAAAAAAATTATTACAAATTTTAAGTTTCAAAATATTAATTTTAATTTAACCTTCAAAAAATAAAAACATATGGTAGCTTCCCCTTCCCCCCTTCCGCCCTAATTAGTTCATCCCACTCCGCTTCTCAGTGTTAGCATCGCCCTTAACGTCATTTAAAAGTCATAACGGCATCTATCATTTAACACGTTAATAACTTGTCTCTTTGTTCGAGTTCTGTGGTGATGATTGATGAGTGACAGTGATGTAAATTTTCGTTACTTTTAAGGACTTGGACCGTTTCGTTACTTTGGGTATTAGGACTCATTACTCAGGACTCGTTACTTTATGTAAGTCGTTACTTTTAAAAATAAAAAATATGACTGATCGATTGCCAAATACTCATGTTTTGTAGTATAAACATATTAAATCTAGGTTATGTACTATTGTCAATTCTCAAATATGTGATTAAGAAACACATAAAAACATACAATATAACAACCAATAGGAATAGAACATGGCGTATTGATTAAAAAATAGATTTATTTGTTTTCAATTTACACAAAATATAAACACTTCGTTTCTGCTTTTGGGCATATGATTCTAGGAATCGAAGCTCTATAATTACAAGAGTCTCGGGATCAACGATGAGCTCCCCCGAAAGTAGCCGAATGAACGAACGTTTGACATAACTAATTGGCGCGAAATTCATATGTTACAGGCACGTTTGAACAACGCGAATTCATTGTGCGTCAGACACGGAGACTTGTGCGTATATAGTGCGACAATATAATATAGGACTGTAAAGATTCATTATATTTTATATATTTTGAATTATGTAGGACTATATATATACAAGGGGGGATTAAAAGCCACTACTAACTTCCACATTTTTTAAATGGGCCATATCTTTGTATTTCATGAACTTTCTCAGGATGAAACCTTTGATATTCTAAAGTACGTTAACGCCTAAATTTTGAGAAAATGTATTTTCAAAATTATTATTTGTGTACGAAACAAGAGCGTATCTATCGACAGCGTACTTCAATTAAAGATTTGGTGTTGCCATTTTTCTATAATGTATCCGCGTGTTAGGTTTTTTCTTTAATTTAACTGGTGGATTGGTAAGAATTATTTTGTAGTTAGAATAATGTTTATATCAGTCTATCATTTTTGAAAACAAATTTATTCTACAGGGTGAAACGGTTTTTTCTAAGGGTTTTGTGTGGGTTAGACCAATAAAGCAAATCGTCAATTTAAGGAAAAGTCTTTATTTCTTAGCCTTCAGTGTGCTTTACTTTTTTACGTGGTATAAAAAACTGAAACACAAAAATCCCCATTAGCTTACTGCCCAGAAGGGGAAGTAAAAGGAAAAATAAATAGGTAGTTAACTATTATTGAGGCATATTTCATTAGTACAAAAAAATTAAAATATATAGGAAATTCAATAAGATACCTCAAAAATGCTGTTTCAACACATTATTAATTATTACTTGTATACATACCTGATACTCAGTAATTAATCCCTTGAAAATACAAAAATTATTCAAGCTATTAAAAAATACTAAACAGCTACCAGTCTTTAGCACGGTTCATAAAAGAAAGAAACTTGGCGTGTTAGGCTGGCAGAATAGTAATACCCTGCTCAACATTTTAATAAAAAAAACTACAAAAAAGGTACTGCAAAAACTTGATTCCTGGTAATTCGAAGCCTAAAATGCAAGAAAATGGTACCGCTAGAGCCCTCTGTAGACAACGGATAAAAGCTACCGAGGGTACAAAAACAATTAACTGTAATGGGAGCGAGCTGCGGTATCGCCCTCTAGCGGTAAAGGGTATCGTACTGACACCAAGTCGGTAAGGTGGTAATAAGGGTCCCATCTCGAACTGGGAAACTCTAGGACTCTGTAAACTACAGTTCCCTATAATTTCGGCGTTATGGAAAAGCACTAAACCATGACTAAAAACAGATAGAGTTTAAAGCACAGAAGTTTAAAGTAAATAAAGTATAAAGTGATTTATAATAATAATTGTGATGCATTGCAAAGCAATTAAAACTTCCGATTAATTGGTATTAATAACAAGAAGACATTCTAAAGGCAAGGTGACAAAAATAAGATCTCTTAAGATTCTGCTTCAACTGCCCCCCCTTAGGTTTAAATAAGCTCAAAGCGCAATTCAAACCTAAGATGGACGCCGATTAAATTTCAAATCTCCCTTCTAACATAGGGCTTCAACAAACTGGCATGGAATGAACCTCTTTCTTTTTTACCATTGGTAGAAACCAAAATGAAGGTAGAAAAACTGATTTTCTTTTTAATTCTATAAGGGCCTTCAAAGAGAAGTAGAAATTTTTTGGTTTCTGACTTTAATTTGGAAGAGATATAATTTGAACGTAAGAGTACCCAATCACCCTCGACAAATGGAGGGTAGGGTCTGCTGGGATATAACACAGAACGTCGTGCAGCCTTATTAACCAAAGTTTCTGTGGCCAACACCAGCTTTGCATCAACATTCAACAGATCAACATCGGTAATTACCAAATCCTTAGGTAATAATTTAGGCTGAGATAGGCCATGGTGCAATTCCATGGGTGTAAAGCCGGTGGATTCATGAACCACATTATTGAGAAGAGAAACTAGATTACTGACTTCGAAAGCCCACCCAGAATGTTTTTCACTACAAAACACTCTAAATAAGCGACCCAATTCTCGCATAACTCTTTCAGAGGGGTTGGCCTGGGGGTGCCTGATTGAAGAAAAAACAACCTGCACTCCCAATGACTCCAAGGTAGACCTCCAAGACTTAGCAGTAAATTGTGTTCCATGGTCACTGAGAATTCTAACTGGTTTTCCCATTTTAGGAAAATAATCCAGGGTAAGCTTACTTAAAACAGCTCGAGTAGTGGCTCGTTTAAGAGGATAGAGGGCAGTATATTTTGTGAACACGTCCAATACTACGAGTAGGTAAGTAGCCCCTCCTCGGCTACGAACTAAAGGCCCATAAAGATCCAAAGCCACTAGCTCACCTTTGTTCTCTGGGATGATAGGGTGAATATTGGGTTTTGGTAAGGAAGAACTTTTACTTTTTTGGCAAATATCACAACTACGAAGAACCCTCTTTATTTCAGGATACATATTTGACCACCAAACCTCATGTTTTAAAGCTGCCCAAGTTTTAAAGGCGCCATAGTGCCCTAGCGTTTCATGATATGCTACACAAAAGTCCTTAGTCAATGACTTAGGAACACAGAGGCGATAAGGCTCATCATCAGAATGTCTGATGTATAAAGCATTGTTAAACAAAAGGAAACGTCTTCCCAAGGTAAGATCTTCACTAGACTCCTCTTGTAGCTTGTTTATAATATCTCCTAATTTTTTATCCTCCTTTTGCAGACGAGGAATATCCTTGAGTTTTTGTTTGAAAATACTAGGAAGGGCTAAACTCAACACTTTGAAACATTTATTATCAGGAGAAGGTAAGCGAACACAAGCATATCGAGAGAGTGCATCAGCCACCACATTCTGAGAACCTGGGACGTACTGTACAGTAAAATCATACTCCTGCAATAAAAGGGCCCACCTGCTTATACGAGGGGAGAGCAAACGACAGGAATTTATAAAAGTAAGACACCGATTATCTGTGTGTAAAAAGAAATGTTTTCCCAACAAAAACGTTCTCCACCTTTTCAAGGCCCACACAGCACAAAGTACTTCCTGTTCATTTGAATGGTACCTGGACTCCCGGGGCAATAACAGCCTACTGGCCCAAGCAACAACCCGCTTTTCCTGTCCGACCAACTGGAACAGCTCCGCCCCTAGACCCGTGCCGGAACTATCCACAGACACATGAAATGGTAATAAAGGATCTGGAAAGTAAAGCAGAGTGGAATCCATAAGGACTTCTTTTATTTTGGTAAAAGCTTGTTTCTGCTCGTCTCCCCAACACCATTTTACTTCTTTACGAAGCAAACGAGTAAGCGGCTCCATAGCTTCCGCAAGATTTGGACAAAAGCCCCTATCAAAATTGACAAGTCCAAGAAATTTTTGCACCTCTTTCTTATTAGAAGGTGCGATATAATCTTTAACCGCTGCGACTCGGTCTGGATTTGGCTTGACACCTTCCTGGTTCAAAATAAAACCAAGAAAAGGTAACTCTTTTCTAAAAAAAACTACATTTTTTAAGATTTAATTTAAGCCCTACCTCCAGCAAACGATCAAAAATTTTTTGTAAATGCTGCAAATGGGAAGCAAAACTTTGGGATCGTACTAGAGCATCATCTAAATATTTAACTAAAAAATTATCAAAACCCTCACTGAAAATTACATCGAGACAACGCACGGGTAAAGGAAGAAACCGCTGTACTTAGTCCGAAGGGAAGGACTTTAAATTGATAAGTTCTTGTCCCAACCATAAAACCTGTATATTTTCTAGACTCCTTTTTTAGAGGAATTTGCCAATAGTCCATGGTCCAGTCCAGAGAAGACAGAAACTTAGAGCCCGTCAGGCCCCTTAAGATATCCTCAATTGGTCGAGGCAACTCAAAGTCTTTGGACATTACGAAGTTTAAGTGACGAGCATCAAGACAGATCCTGACTGAACCATCCTTTTTAACCACGGTACTCAAAGGCGAAATATATGGTGTGCTAGCCCGCTCGATAACACCCCACTTTACCATATCGGCAATGGACCTCTCCACCGCATCCCTATGTGCTAAAGGTATGGGATAAGGTTTTATAAAAAATTCTGACTCATCCCTCAACTTTATTTCATGTGAATAAATTTTAGTAAGACCCGGAGCTTCAGAAAAAACCTCTTTATTTTTTCGTAGAAAATCCTGAAATATTATTTTTTGGTCTTCAGGGAGCTGACAGTCCCCTACGACAGTACATACCTGCCCTTCAAACGAGATATCAGGAATAGAACAAGAAGAGATGGTTTCGTTTACTCTTTCCGAGACCAAACGAGCACATATTTTTTCTGGCTCCCCCAAGTATGTAAGAGGAGGAATTTCTGGGACGGTAAAATTTTTATTGTTAGAAAAAAGGACTAAGCAATTTTTTTCTAGATCTATCCTTGCCCTTACCAGACGCAAGAAATCCATACCTATGATAATTGGATAATTTAAATCGTTTATTAAAAGAAATTCATGTACAAATTTTTCCTTTCCAATTAGAAAAGGCATGGACACTTGTTTTTCGACACGTTTGTGTTTGGTTTTAAAAGCTCCAACAACTCTAACCCCAGTACAGGAAAAATTCGGTATGTTTTTATGGTTATCTATTAATTGAGCCCAAACATCTGGGGAAAAACAAGAAATTTCACTGCCCGTATCTACCAAAGCAGGAAAATTGTAGTTAAAAAAATTTACTTCTATTACTGGTGGTTTAAAGTTGTCGTTAGCTTCCAAAAAATCTTTATTTGTGACATTTTCATCCGAAAATGTTTCAAGAATGGTCCTTTTTAAAAAATTTTCCCGGATCGGACCTTGATTATCCGGAAAAACTAGCAGTTTTCCGAGTCCTCGACGATTTCGGGCATTTCTAAATTAAAAATTGGCTTTTTAATATTTTTATTATCGATAAACTGTCGTTTAGGAGCATTAAGGTTTTTCGAAAAAGTAGCAGATGTTGCCATGTCTTCGTGGCCCCTAAAATAATACTCTGCTTGCCGTAGTCTTCAAAGAGCCTCCTCTAAACTGCCAGCTCCCACCAACAATACCGAGATATTTGGTGAAAAATGGCGTGCTATAGTTGTTATTAATAATTCCACTGTATAGGGTGGATCTAAAAATTTTGCTAGGGTAACATAAAAATTGAAATGATCGACCAGCGATTCCCCCTCCCTGTACCTGCCGGACTCTAATTTTAATTTAACCTGCAACTGTTTAGTTGCCCCCCAAAAATGTTCCCTGAAATTCAGTTTAAATTGAGCATAATCCGGAAAAGTATGTAAAAAGGCATCTGCCCATGGGCGTGCACGTCCTTTAAATAAATGAATAATGTTGACATAAAAATCTTGATAAGTCATTTGATTGGCTATCAAATAACCTTCAATTCTCTGCAAAAACTCTATAGGGTGCAGTGAGCCATTATCTTCAAAAACAGGTAGCTGTCTACTATCAAATGGGATATTTAAATTATTATTTTGTTGCGCTTGAGGTAAATTATTGTTACAATTGTTTATATTTAAATTTTGCATAGTACCTATAACCTGAGTAACTATTCTAATTATATCCTCATTAGGAACATTTACAGGATTAGCTGGGGCAAAAAACATATGTTGTAATGGAGGAGAAGGCTGCACATTCTGTACCGGAGGCACATCTCTTCTATCGGGTACAGATTGGTTAAAACCCGAAGTGGAATGTCCCAAATTTGGAAATCGATTAATTTCGTTAAAATTTGAAGTGATCCTACCTTGACTGTTTGTTTCCAGAGACCATCTGCTTCTCCTTGGCAACAGACGTGGTTCGGAAGATGGAGGAATCCTCGGGTTTGTCACTTCAAACTGCTCCAAGTGAGCTGGGAATCGGATATTGCGACCACTTCTGGTGACTCTGGGTGTTTGTCCACCCGTGGATGGATTTTCTCCCACTGAAGGCAATGTTGCCAGGTCAAAAAATTAAAAATCACCAGACCCTTGCCTTAAAAGTTGCCAGAAATCACCAGATTCTTAATTTCTCGCATTATCACATACAACACCATATAATTAATGTAAAATCAAATATATTGCTGTGATTTCTAAAAAAAAAAAAAAAAAAGGTCATACATACCTCTCATTTAAGGTTTTGACGCCAGGGTGGGCACTCATGTTGTTTAAGCTATAAACATGAGTGCGCACCCCGGTGCCAAGACCTTAAATGAGATGTATGTTATTTCCGAGGTACGACCTTTTTTTTTTTTTTTAGAAATCACTATATAAAAAACAGTATATATAAAACAGTAACAGATACAAATTCTGTAAATCCCCCGCTATCATCTCGAAAAATCACCAGAAATTAGACTTTTTTAAAAAGTTTTCACCAGATCACCAGATGGGGTTCAAAATCACCAAATCTGGTGAAAAATCACCAGACCTGGCAACATTGACTGAAGGTGACCTTTGTACGTTTGGCATAGTAACGATTCAACTTTCTGGCCTCTTGATTGGGTGCCAAGATGAAACGGTTTTTTCTCAGGGTTTTGTGTGGGTTAGACCAATAAAGCAAATCGTCAATTTAGCCTTCAGTGTGCTTTACTTTTTTACGTGGTATAAAAAACTGAAACACAAAAATCCCCATTAGCTTACTGCCCAGAAGGGGAAGTAAAAGGAAAAATAAATAGGTAGGTAACTATTATTGAGGCATATTTCATTAGTACAAAAAAATTAAAATATATAGGAAATTCAATAAGATACCTCAAAAATGCTGTTTCAACACATTATTAATTATTACTTGTATACATACCTGATACTCAGTAATTAATCCCTTGAAAATACAAAAATTATTCAAGCTATTAAAAAATACTAAACAGCTACCAGTCTTTAGCACGGTTCATAAAAGAAAGAAACTTGGCGTGTTAGGCTGGCAGAATAGTAATACCCTGCTCAACATTTTAATAAAAAAAACTACAAAAAAGGTACTGCAAAAACTTGATTCCTGGCAATTCGAAGCCTAAAATGCAAGAAAATGGTACCGCTAGAGCCCTCTGTAGACAACGGATAAAAGCTACCGAGGGTACAAAAACAATTAACTGTAATGGGAGCGAGCTGCGGTATCGCCCTCTAGCGGTAAAGGGTATCGTACTGACACCAAGTCGGTAAGGTAGTAATAAGGGTCCCATCTCGAACTGGGAAACTCTAGGACTCTGTAAACTACAGTTCCCTATAATTTCGGCGTTATGGAAAAGCACTAAACCATGACTAAAAACAGATAGAGTTTAAAGCACAGAAGTTTAAAGTAAATAAAGTATAAAGTGATTTATAATAATAATTGTGATGCATTGCAAAGCAATTAAAACTTCCGATTAATTGGTATTAATAACAAGAAGACATTCTGAAGGCAAGGTGACAAAAATAAGATCTCTTAAGATTCTGCTTCAAGGGTCCTGCACCCTGCACCTCACACCTCCCGTGCGGGAGGGTGCTCACTTATTATTAATTAAGTTAGGATTTTGATATTTTGCAAACTTTACCTGTATCCCAGCCTAGGGGGCATTTCAGGAAAATATTTTTATACAGGGTGTTCAAAATAAGTGTGACGTCTTAAGGATCTATTTTTTTAGATTACTGTGGTGCCCGGCCATATGGACATAAGTACACTAGACAACATTATTTTCAAAAATAAATTAAATTAATAAAAACAAATTATAAAATTCGTGAACTAAATAAAAGAGGGTCGTGTTTTCAAAAATAAGGTCAAAGACTGATGTTTAGAAAAATAATTAATAAATAAATGTGCTTGATATTTTGAAAAAGCAAGAAGAAAGTTTTTCAAAAAGTAAAAGAAAATAATATCCTTTAATCAGTTTATCAATCTACCTTGTAGTGAGGCACCTTTGGCAGAGAAGTCGAAGTGGCAAAACCCATAGCACAAAGTCACAAGCGTTCACTGAAGCTAACAACTACCGACTAAAAAAATCCTTCAAGTCAATCCTATCCCAAAAACAAGTTGTGCAATCTTTTTGGTGTACGTAACATTCAGTGCGAATTCCTTCTGGGTTTTGAACCCTAGTAACCTTCAAATACATTCTTGACATTTTTCAATAACAAAATCTTTCGACATATTCGTAGAAAAAATAAGAAAACCTTGCGCTAAATTCCATTCTCCCACATTATGACGTGGGTTAGGGTTTTGAATAAGAACAACTGCTGAATGTCAGAGAGAGGTTTTATTAATCGGTTTCTTAATTTATAACCTACTTGACATATGACGTCATGGCATTGTTGCCAACCTAACTTATTAGTTATTTTAAGGGTGTGTTCACACACGTTACATCTCCCCTTTTAATTATTTCTTATATCACAAGCCTTATTACTAATATCACAATTCTTAAATATATCACATTTTACACTTATTCACTAACAACTCATTTGACATTCCATTTTGTTTTGTACAATTTTAACTTATGATCCGCTTTACATTGTGTAACAATAAAATATAAATTATATGTATATTTTGCCAACCTATAAACTAGGCTTTATAGTTTCATGCAACAGACTTTATTTAAATTTGAAATAATTATTAAATTTAGTAGGTGTTTTGCTTATTCTACCAGACCTTGTGGTTATTTTATTACTAGTAAAGTCTCTTACATAATCTGACAAAGCTTGTGCTTTTACAGTATTAGCCTGAGAATTGTGTGGTGAATCGTCTGAACGATATCCTAGATAATTCTTGTCAAAATCTGTATTTTGGCATATTTCAAAATTACTTTCGCGTGATCCACCACTTCCATTCTCATTCTCCTGTCTTTTACCCTGTTCTAAATTAATAATCTTATCTGCTATTTCATTGTCACTTATACTAGGTTCTATCGATATATACCTATATTCGTCAAAATTATTTATATACTTATCATTAGTGCTGGGTAGTGCAGTTTTCTTATGTTTATAATTTTGATTGCATACTCTAATGAACTTTCTGTTTCTTATAAAAACTGCACCGTCCTGCAACTGTACTTTATACCTTCTTTTACCCATCCTTTTTACAATTATACCCCGGATCCATTCACCTTTAACAGTCTTCCTAACCAAAACCCTGGTGTCGTCATTTAACTCTGATAATTCTTTTACACCCTTTTTATCAAAATAATATTTTTGTTTACATTGAGATTTTTCAATATGTCTATCATATTCCTGTCTATTACATATTATACGTTCAAAATATACATTCTGTTTAGGTAAAAGTTCCCTTAAATTTCTACTAAATAAAACATTCGCTGGCGTTGTTTCTTTATCAAGAGGTGTATTTCTTAAGGCTAACAGTGCTAAATATGGATCTGTATTATCTATTCTGCATTTTTTGAAAATTGATTTAACTGTTTGAATCGACCGTTCGACTTCACCATTTGATTGTGGGTATCTTGGTGACGAAAATTTATGTTCAAAGTCCCAATCTTTAGAAAAATTCTTGAATAAAAAGCTTGAAAATTCCGGACCACCATCTGACATTACGATACGTGGTATTCCATGAATTGAAAAAATTGTCTTTAAATTATTAATAACATTTTCACTAGTCAGATCCTTATTTAGGTTACGTATCTCTATAAATTTTGAGTAATAATCAACAACAAGCAAAAATGAAGCTCCCTCAAAATGAAAAATATCCATTCCGACCTTATACCATGGAATGTTTATGACTTCATGCGGAATCATGGGTTCAGACTGATTTGATTTATAAAATTGTTGACAAACACCGCATGCCAAAATCATATCCCTTATCATCTTATTCATCCCTGGCCAAAAAAATGAGTTATTTGCCCTATCAATACACTTATTAACACCCATATGTCCCAAATGCAATTTTATCAAAATCTCTTTACGCAAAGCACTCGGAACTATCAATTTTGTCCCCTTATACAGTAGACCATTCGCCAATGTTATTTCTGATCTAAATTTAAAATAAAACTTTATGATATCTGGTACATTCTTGATATTATTCGACCAGCCTATTATAATTTGATTTCTTAAAATACAAAGTTCTTCATCCTTATTAGTTAAATTTTTGATTTCCTCTATTTTTTGTTTAGATGCATTTAAGTTTTCTGCAATCAGACAAACTTGAGCTTCCAGCTCTAAATCTACATTTTCATCAAAATTTTTGTTTAAAAAAGCTCTAGACAAAGTGTCTGCGACTACTAGATCTTTGCCTGGTTTATAAACAAGTTTAAAATTATATTTTTTTAATTGTAACAACATTCTTTGCAACCTTGCTGGACATGAGTTTATTGGTTTATTCATAACCGAAATTAAAGGTTTATGATCAGTTTCTACTTGAAACTCACGAGCAAATACATACTGATGAAACTTTACACAGCCAAACCAAATAGCTAACAACTCTTTTTCTATTTGTGCGTAATTTCTTTGAGCTTCAGTGAAAGCTCGTGAAGCATGCGCGCAAGGAACACTATTTTGTAGTAGGGATGCTCCCATTCCATTTTGTGATGCATCAACAGAAAGTGTTATGGATTCTTTTGAGTCAAAAAATCTTAAGCATGGTGCCTCACAAATAAGTTTTTTTAAGATCTTGAAAACATTTATCATGATTTTCATTCCATGCGAACACACTATCACTCTTTAACAAACCTCTCAACACAGCTGTCTTCTCAGACAAATTTTTTACAAAACGTCCAACATAATTTACTAACCCCAAAAATCTTTGCAAGTCTTTTTTGTCCTTAGGAACTGAAATATGTTTAATAGCCTCTATTTTAGAGTCATCAGGTGTTATGCCCTGCTCGGAAAAAATATGACCCATGTATCTAACTTCACTCATTCCAAATTTACACTTTTTTAAATTGAATCTAATATTAAATTCTGCTGCCCTTTTAAAAACTTGGGTCAAAAGCTTAACCTGGTCTATTTCATTTTTTGAATACAAAATTATATCATCTATGTACACTTCACATCCTTCTATATTCCCAAATATCTCGGACATTCTTTCTTGAAAAACTTCTGCTGAACCAGCTAAGCCGTAAGGTAATCTTAGAAATCGATATCTACCCATTGGAGTAGCAAAAGTACAAAGTTTTGAGCTTTGATAATCTAATTTAATTTGCAAAAATCCTTGTGTCGTATCTAAGGTACTAAAAATTTTTGATCCTGCTAATTTAACTGTAAGTTCCTCTAAAATTGGAATGTGAAAATATTGTCTACATACACTCTCATTCAAAAACTTTGGGTCTAGACATATTCTTATATCACCCGTGGGTTTCCTAACTATAACTATTGGATTCACCCATTCGGAACTACTTTCATCCTTTATTATAATTTTATCTTTTTCTAACTGATCCAAACTTATTTTAAGCTTTTCTTGGACAGCAAACGGTACCTTTCTAGGTAAATGTACTATTGGTCTAGCATTTTCTTTTAACTTTATTTGATATTGCTTTTTTAGACAACCTATTCCTTCAAATAAAAAATCATATTTCTTAATCACACTCTGCATTTCATTTGCTCTACTTTCTTTCAATGAGTCAATTCTTTTAATCATATTTAACTGCATGCATGCTTTAAGTCCCAGAATACAATAGCTATTCAAATCTACTATATAAAACAATAAACTCCCCTTTTTGTCTTTATATTGACAATTCAAGGTGCAATAACCCACAATTGGTAGACGATCCCCAGTATAAGAAGTCAAACTTACATTTGAAAAGGTTAAATTATTAATATCAAAACCAATCTTACGCAAAATATCCAAGGGCATGACATTGGCTGCAGCACCCGTATCCAACTTGAATCTGACCTCATGTTCATTGATATTGACTGTTGCAACCCATGATTCCATCTCGATGTCATCAATGCCTATCTCGATACTACCTATGAATAGAAAATTATTTTCAAAATTTGTCTTAACTACGTCTATATTATGTACATTAGGATTATTTTCACAACAATTACTATTATCAACAAAATGATCTTCAGTATTATTCTTTTCAATTGTTAAAACTTTACTACAAGAAGTTTGGTTATGTTTTACATTATGTTTATTAAAATGGTTTTGACTCTTATTAAAATTAAAACTGTTACCATCCCTTTTAAATCTGCACTGCAAAGCAAAGTGATTCATCTTTCCACATTTATTGCATCTCTGTCCATGGGCTGGGCATTTACCATGTCCATGACTTCTTCCACATCTCTGGCATTTTCTTGGTAAGGTGCTACCGGTTGTCGTCTAATTACATCCATTTGACCATTTTCTTGAGCTTCTGTAATTTCTTTGTTTCTTTCTTTAGTTTTTTCCATGTTAATGCAAGTTTTTATAGCTTCGTCCAATGTATCGTGATCTTCCTGTAGTAATTTTTCTCTCATCGTCTCTGACCTTATGCCACAAATCATGATATCCTTTATTAAACTGTCCTTTAAGCCTCCCAGTTCACTTGATATTGCTAAATTCTTTAACTCGGTGATGTATTGGTCCATGCTTTCACCATCTTTCTGCTTGCACGTGAGAAATTTGTGTCTTTGATAGGTTAAGTTACGGCGTGGATTGAAATAACCTTCAAATTTTTCCAAAAGAGGTTTCAATTTTCCTTTTTCCGTGTCTAATAGGTCGAAGGTATTGTATATTCGCATACCCTCCTCGCCTACTAGCGTTAGTAGCTGTGCACATTGTGTAGTTTCTTCCTTTTTGCAGATTTCAGTTGCGATCAAATATGTCTCGAACCTTTGTCTCCAGAATTTCCAATTTTCTGCTAAATTTCCGGAAAACTTCATGGGTGGAACGCCTCGGAAATCCATTCTAGTTTTGATTTGCAGTCTTTTTTCTCTTCGGAAAGCGTTTATTTGTTGCTAACAGTGAAAACCATACAAATTGCACCCGAACAACGGTTTCTCGTACAAAATGGCGGTTCCCGCTGGCTTCATTCGTACTCGTACTGCGCCATATGACGTGGGTTAGGGTTTTGAATAAGAACAACTGTTGAATGTCAGAGAGAGGTTTTATTAATCGGTTTCTTAATTTATAACCTACTTGACATATGACGTCATGGCATTGTTGCCAACCTAACTTATTAGTTATTTTAAGGGTGTGTTCACACACGTTACACACATTCTTCGCCGGTCAAGTATTTGGCCCTGCCTTGTTTTCTAAGAACTCCGTGTAAACCCGCAGATTTGACCCTGACTTGTTTTGAAAAAAATACTTCTAGGAAAAACCAAAGTCAAACTTTTTGCGCAATACAGTGACCCTGATTTGTTTGTCGCATTCCTTAAGAAATGGGGGGCCTCTCCCACATACCAAAACTTCCTATAAATACCAGCGCCCGTGCTACAGAGAACAATAAGAAGTTAACAATTAGTTGAGTTAAGTTCTTCTTAAGGCGGAACTTTGTGCAGCAAGAAATATATTTGCAAGAGAGTCTCACCCGAAGTGGGCATACTAGAGAGCTTATGACGTGGTGAAAAATATTCCGTAAACATCGACACACACTGAAAGCACGATGCAAGGCGGTAGGTTCTTTATTATGCTAATGAGTTTTGGTTGATTTTATTTCGGAGACGAGAAATTTGTTTTGTGGAAAATAAGTACTTGTTATTGTATTACCTAGTTAAAATAATGTACCTAATCGTTATACGGATATATATTTTAAATTTTGTCTTATTTTATTATTAAAGCTATAGAATATTTACAAAAAATAAAATTAGGTAGAGCAGAAAGTTTGAAGTGTTAATTAATAATAGGTATAAAAGCACCTGCAAACAGGGTGTTCCTGTTCCACCGGGAACCGCTTCGAACTATATATGGAAAACTATACATAGGAAAATTTTCAAAATTTGCCATCGTGGTAATGCTGATGGGGACGACTGGACTAAAAAAATTTCATAATGGTGGTACTTCCGGTTACACCGGAAGTTAGTGTCAGCTAGGGTAGCCAGATTTTAAAAATTGAAAAGCGGGAAGTGAATAGTGCCTGGAGGACAAGTTTTTTTTGAGGTGCTTAAAATAATTATATTGATGATTTTTAAAAAAAAAAAAGGTCGATACCCCGTTGACCTTACGCTGTGGCGTGCCTTTTATATTTCTTCCTCCTATCATCAAACGTGCTTTCTAAAAAAAAAAGGTCGCCCCTCTCTAAGGCAGCTGTACAGTTATTAGGCGTCCGTCGTGTTATTGGAAAAAAGCGGGAGTTTTGTTTAAGTGCGTGGGAGGCGGGAGGTTAAGTAAAAAAGCGGGAGCATCCCGACTAAATCGCGAGGGTTGGCAACCCTAGTGTCAGCGTGTTTATTTTAAATAGAACATCCTATATATTATTACATTTTTGCATTCTACGTAAGATTCTAGGCAGATTTTGTACAGGGTGGGACTTTAATTGGAATAAATTCGATATTATTAAAACTGCTGAGGTTACGCCTACAAAATTTAGTATGTATGGTTTTGAAGCATGCGGAATTGAATTATAATGTCGGCGCTGTTGCCAGATTTCTCAGCTTTGCGCTACACGTAGTAATTTTAATATTTTAAATGGAATGCCCTATTTATTTTTATTGCAGTGCATTGGGCGTGTCCAATTTAATAAGATGCCAAATTAACAAAATTCTATCTTCACTAATTGCTGAGCTATGGCAATACTGTAATTTCATTAAAAAGTACCATGAGAATTTCTATTTTTAAAGTTTAAGTTAAATAGGCCATTTTGAAAAGACAAGAACTTTTCTTGAATCTTGTCAATAACTTAGTAACTATGGAGGTAGACAAGCGTCCCGGTACTTTTTAAGGGAACTTCAGTGTTGCCATAGCTCAGAAACTAGTGAAGATAGAATTTTGTAAATTTGAGATCTTACTAAATTTGACACTACCAATTCACTGCAATAAAAATAAATAGGGCATTCTATTTAAAATAACAAAATTACTACGTGTAGCGCAAAGCTGAGAAATCTGGCAACTACGCCGACATCATAATCCAATTCCGCATGTTCTAAAACCCCCACATACCAAATTTTGTAGGCGCAACTTCAGCAGGTTTAATAATATCGAATTTATTCCAGTTAAAGTCCCTACCCTGTGTGCCTATACCTATAAATATCTAAGCGTTTTTGACATATTTGAATTTTTCTGTTAAGAATGACGTTTGCAAGCCTTAAAATAATTATCAATTTTTTCTATAAAGAAGCCTTATATTTATTTAATTTAAGCGGGATTCCTTGTTATAAAGGACCTGCTTTATTAGATTTTTTATAATATTTTGATAACTATTAATTCAGGGTGTTTAAACAATAAGCTTGAAAAAATTGCAAGAAGTCTAAATTTTCAAAGGGAAACACCCAAATTTTATAATTACTTTTAGTTTAGCATTAAAAAAGGGTAAGTTTGTATATCCCAAAAATGTTGAACATTATTAATAAGCACATTGTGATGGCTTCTGTTTTGCGGATATCGATTGGCAAATGTGTCCCATGTTCTTGATATAACTTTAACACATTCTCCATAAATAATAAATAAATTTAAATAATCTTCGTTTGTATGTACAATTTAAGCGCACAGGCATGATAATTAATGATGTTTAAATGGTAAGTGACAGCTTCATAAATTTTTCTCGCATTTGATTGTTTTTCAACACCGTTATGGCCAACTAAAAGTAACTAAACTTAAAATCTGCAGCAAAATCGCCATATAAAAATATTAAGTTGGCAATGTTTCTAAAACTAAAATTTTTTGGAATATACAAACTTACCCTTATTTTTAATGCTAAATAAGAAATAATTATAAAATTTGTGTATTTCCATTTGAAAATCTAGTCTTTTTGCAGTTTTTCAATTTAATTTTTAATCGTATTGTTTAAACACCCTGTATTAATAGTTATCAAAATATTATAAAAAATCTATTAAAAATATCTAAAACGCTTAGACATAGGTATAGGACATGGTATACAAGATATGCCTAAATTCTTGCGTAGAATGCAAAAATGTAGTAATATATAGAGTATTCTATTTAAAATAAGCAAGTTGACACTTACTTCCGGTATAACGGGAAGTGCAACCATTATAAATATATTTTAGCCCGATCGCCCCCATCAGCACTAACATATACTGTCAAATTTTCAAAATTGGGAGGCACAGGCCCACCCTGAAACTAAAGGTTTTCAGCATTGGTTATCAAATACTTCGTAAGGTCAATAGTTTTTCAATCAAAATTTTCTTATATTACAAATTTTTCACCATGTTTATTTATAAAACAACCCCCGTCCCGCTGGTTCCAGGATTTGTTGACTGTGGCTACTAACTCGCGCAGTATTTTGTCCGTCGCGTTCCGTGCCATTATAATTAATTTTTTTAAAAAGTGGTATGTTTTTGACGATTAGTTGCGCTGCACCTTCAAAAGAAAAAAAAGTAAGTACCTAGATTTTTTTTTGTAACACAGAAACAACAGGAGGTAGTACCGTATCGTCGCGCCAATCCGATACAAAATCACGGTATTAATGTTTCTTATAAACATAAAGTGATAGGGGGGGGGGGGGGGGGGGGGGGGTAGCCAAAAAAACGTGTAAGTTCCCAAAAGTGAATTCTATAAAATACTTCGCAGCCTTTTCTACACTTTCTCTACCGTTCAAAAGTGGCTACAAAAAAAACAAAACTTTGCGTTTTCAAGAACTTCTATCAAAAGTGATTCCTACAAAAAAAATGTCGCAGTCGTTTCATAAACTCCCCCTAACAAAAGTTAGTAAAAAGTATATTTACCCCCCCCCCCCCTCTCCCCCTTGGTCAAGAGACAGGGGCAACTGCCCTCTTTATGGACGCCCATGCCTAACAAAAAATTGTATTTTATTACTCTGCGTGGCATACTGTCCAATTTTTATTTATTACCTACCTAGCTTTTTAGAAGCATTGTCACTATACAGTTAGTCTCGCTGCACCAAATTGTAGCTGCGAGCCAATAACATGAACAGATAAATGTCATGTGACCAACGGCAAATTCGTGCCTGACAACTACTTTTAAATCGTTAAACCATGGATAAAATAATAAACACATTTCACCTTTAAAATTAATTTATATTTTAACAGGTTTAGACAGAAGCTCACTATATAAACAATATATAGACCCTGTATAATAAGCATAAAATATAAAAACAATCGAATAGAAATAGATTCATTATGCAATAGTTGGTTTCTTTACTCACTAAGAACCTTCATAAATGGCTTTATTTTATTGCACCTATCACCCTTTACCAAGACAAATAAAACTTTAATTTTAGATCTAAGAGTTAATATACCAGGGTTACCATACATCCTTAGATTTGTCGTAAGTTCCCGGTGACCCAGTTTGGGCCTCTAATACCGATAAGCTATTTACCTTAGTATGTTTTGTTCACTATCAAGAGAATAACCCATTTCGATAAAAAACGAAACAAAAAATTCAATATAGCCCCTTTTTGATTGCAACAAATCGACTGGATTTCGTTCAATTCTTATTCTTACCTAACATGAATAAGAAATTTTGAAAGCTTTGACACCAGTTTTGACAAAATGGTGAACGCGCCTTGAACATTTTGCCCTGCGGCGCATTATAAACCATCCCGGTCTAAGCCGAAAAATGTATGGTAACCCGGAGTTAATAGCACAACTACTAGTTACGTCTTTTTAATATTAACGCTAAGATATTCTGTTATTGGCACAGACAATCCAAAAAGGAAAACATCAAATTTAGCCCAAAATTACCCCCGAAATTACTTCTTGTTCGACCACCTATAATTTTTTTCAGTGTATCATTATTCTCTCTGGATGTAAATTGTTTCACGTCAGCCGAGAATAAATTCAGCTGTATATAGGCAACTTCTATAACATGACAACAAAATTTACCTAAAACATGAGTTGCGCGCTGCAAGATAACGGACTTATTACGACATTGTTTTGTCTCAATTTTTGAAGTCTTAAAGATAAGACATGGAAGTTCTAAGGTACATGGCTATTTTTTTGAAAAAAAAATTCTTAGCTACGATATTAACCTTGGAAAAGTGCCTAAAAATACGCACCTTTAGTGGGCATTTTCTTATACATATTCTTATTTTTTTCAAAAAAGGGCTTTGTACCTTAGAAATACAAACATTCCTTTATTAAATTTTAAATTGTCCCGACAAATATTTCAAATAGCCTTTGCAGAATCCTGCAGTAGCGAAACGGTGTTTTTCATCCTCTAAATTTGCGCGTGGTAGAGCCTTAAGACAGTTTTTTTTTTGAGAATCAAGAAGTAATTTTTGAAAGTTAATATACAAGGTGGCGAATGTCGGATATCGCCACCAGGTACAAAGTTGTGTAAGAAAGACAGTGTGAACGTGTAATAAGCCCAGTCTTAAGACTTAAACAGTTTTCGCCGCGAGAAATTAAAGCATTTTTTTTTTTTGAAATATGAAAGTGAGTGTTTAAACCTTAGTTGGCATTTAATATGAAAAAACCTGCATTGTAGAAAAGGTAAACACTTAATAACTTTGGGAAATTTAAGATATTAATTTTATAGTCAGTGCTCCCTTTAAGATAAACTTTATAAGAAACAGTTTAAGATTTTTAAGAAATTAAATTTGAAAAAGAATATGAATTTTTATGAGAAAGTAAAGTGAGCAACTAACATTATAATGCTCCCTTTGAAGATTAAGGGATTAAACGATTTTACTCATGTTATTTGGAAGAATCAAACTTTACAAACTCCCTTTGAATATGATGATTTAATTTAAGTGACTACGAGTTAGAAAGAATTAATGCTCCCTTAATGTAACTAAATTTTGGAACTGTTAGTGCCAACCTTAATAATTGTTTGGAGAAATGATTTTATACATTTTACCTACGACCACTACTGTAAATACTTAAAAACACACCGTTTCCGATCAATGTAAGATTCCCATTACGCACGGTAAAAAAATCGCACAGCTTGGTAAAAAAATCGCACAGTTTTCCTAGCAACCGCTTAGCAACGGTCAATACAAACAAACTTATTCAAAAACTGACATAATCGTAGATCAAATTTGTATGTGAGTAATATTATAAAGTGAAATTAGTTTGATTAGGTACATAAAAAATGTCGAGTGACAGTGAAATAGAAAATTTAACTCCACCCAATATTAGCGAAATTGCAGAAGCTGCTAAAAACAACTTGTTACCGGCGAAATCTGAATATCGATACAAATTTACTTACCAAAGATTTATGGAATGGAGATTAAAAAACGACGTTAAATCATTTTCCGAGAATGTAATGATGGCATATTTCCAAGAACTATCAAAAACGATGAAGCCTTCCTCACTTTGGTCATTTTACTCAATGTTAAAGGCCACAATTAATATAAATCACAATGTCGATATTGCAAACTACTCCAAATTACAAGCTCTTCTGAAGAGAAAATCGGACGGCTTTAAATCCAAAAAATCCAAGATTTTGACAAGCAAGAATATAAACGATTTTCTAGAAAACGCACCAGATGATAAACATTTGTTTATGAAGGTAATATATTGAGCTCAATATAATGTTAAATGTGTAAATTTATTTCAAATCGTCTTTTAGGTTGCTCTTATAATTGGTATAAGCGGTGCATGCAGGAAACAAGAGTTGCGTAATATAAAACCGTCAGATATCCAAGACACAGGGAAGAATCTAATTATTAATATTCCCGATTCAAAAACTAAACGGCAACGTTCTTTTGTGGTGTCAGAATATTTTTACCCAAAGGTTAAAAAATATATAAACATTCGCTCTGCAGTAAGTACAGCTCCAAATTTACCTTTTTTTCTAAACCATATAAACGGAAAATGTACCAAACAGTCTGTTGGTATTAACAAGTTAGGAAAGGTTCCAAAAGAAATAGCCAAATATCTGGGACTACCAGAAGCAGCGAATTATACAGGACACTGTTTTCGACGCTCGTCCGCGACTATTCTTGTTGACGCGGGTGGTGACTTATTAGATTTAAAAAGACACGGCGGATGGCAGTCCTCAGCCGTAGCTGAAGGGTATGTGGATAATTCCCTAAATAATCAAACTAACAATTCGTCTAAAATATCATCTGCAATAGCAAGTACTAGTAGTAGTACTAATAGTATTAATGAAAATTTCATTGAGGCAACTAATAATGTAAATCTTACTTATGCTTCAACAAGCAAAAGAAACGATATACCTTTTGTCTTCAATAATTGTTCTGTAACTATAAATAATTATTGTAATGAGAATAAATAATATTATAAAAAATAACATTTGTAAATTTAAATAATCATACTGTAGAATTATTACAATATATACCTTCTCGTTGATGTTATCACGTTCTTAAATTAATAATATTGTTACCAGTTAAGATGAAAAACTAAAACTAAATGATGTTGTGTGAATAAGTAGGTCGTAGGTAAAGTATGGTACGTAATACGTGTTGTAATGCAATTACGCACTCATAGAATTACGCACTCGCCGCTACGCGGCGTCGTGCGTAACTTTTCTATTTGTGCGTAAATTGCTTTTTACAACACTTATTACGTAATATACTATTAACATTATTTTTGAAAGCTGTATGTTACAGAAGATTGACAGAAATGCGGATCAAGATTATATTGTTGATAAAATGTACTTTATGCATGTGCCTTTGCTTAGTTTGGACTATGAAAAACAAGATTGTTAAATTTCAATATTTTCTCAACTTACAATATATTTTTAATCATCATTACAATATAGTGTTTTACTGATAGTTAGTACTCTAAGACCGACCCAGTTCCCCTTCTTAGTCGGCAATGCTTCTGCCCTTGTAGTAGAAAGAACAAAATTGAGAAATGAGGTTAGGAAAAGGACAGGGCATTACATTACATATGTTATATATATTCTTACTTATTTTGATGCCTTCATACCCCTAGAATTTGAATGAAATCTGTTCAGTATTATAGGTGAAAAAAAAATTCTAAGAAAAATCAGTTTTGCATCACTGGTTTTAAAAATTAATAAAAACTAATAATAATAATAATAATAATAATAATAATAATAATAATAATAATAATAATAATAATAATAATAATAATAATGCCTAGATAATAGAATTAGAACGGTACTTAATAAATAATAATAAAGAATAATAGAACGGTAGGTCGAACAGTCTCGTTAACCAAGTTTAATTCATACGAATTGTACAGGGTGTCCAAAGTTTAGTGTCAAACTTTGCAAACTTTAAAGCAATTTATTTTTCTTATTTGAAATTGGAACCTCTGTATATTATCATGTTATTGTATGGGATCAACCTATTATTAATTTTATACGATTCAGTGTTTGTAAAAAATTGTAATTTAGCTTCACCATTTTGTCAAGAAATATATTACATTTTTTTATAGCTTAAACAGTTTATTTTATAAAAAGTCATGTAATACTTATATACCACTTGACTTAAATGACTAAAGGCCTTTTTACATTAGGTGCAAATTCAAGCAAAATTGCATGCAAGCGCTTTGATGGCATTTTAATTAGCTGATGCAAATTTTCCCATTTAAGAACTACAATTTTACTTGCACTTGCAACTTGCACCTAATGCCTCTACGTGTGGTTCGACCCGATTGTCGGGTTCGGGCTTGATCAATAAATGTTCGCGTTTTGGGCCTTACAAAATAATTTGTTCCGCGACGGCCGGGCTTTATTGCTTTTAGATAATAATTTCTTCGGTTTTGCATTAAGGTCTTGCATGGTGGACTGGTCGTAAAAGTACGACCCGTGTAGGACTCTAGGCAGTAACCAGATAAAAACTGAAGTTACGTTTTATAATTTTAGATTTTGCATCCCTCATTTATTTGAGCTCTTCAAAGACTAAATTATTAAGAAAATTAAAAAAATTTTTAAAACGACATGTACACCGAGAGAATTAATTTTAGACCATTATAAAAATCTTAATAACCATAATAAAAATATCCCATAAAATAGGGGACAGAAAAACAAGTTAGTTACCATTATTAATGTCACTTTATAAACTTTTACTTTGCTACCATCAATAAGCAAATTTACTAAAATCGTCATAAGACCATTAAAACAGTGGATATTAATCATCATAAAACAATTTTTGTTGGCTAAAAAACAATTTTTTAACTGCTAATATTTTTTTTTTGACCATCAATAATTCTCTTTAAAAATGTAACGGTAGTTGTAACGCATCTTATTTATCATAGAAAATTTCTTAGCAAGCTTTATTACAGGATCTATCTGTGGTAATAAGGTTTATTTGCTGGACTTTAATTTGTTTTGGCGCATGCGCATTCGTGATAGCTTTTCTACAGGGTGTTTAAAATACCATGTGCCACTTTTTGCTATATTCAAAATGATAAAAGTAACAAAGTCGGTAAAATTAGAGAAAAAGTCAACATGCGTTTTTGTATTGCCAAAAGCTTATTTAGTCTCCGAGAGTAAAAAGAATTTTTTTTTTCTTTTTACTCTCGGAGACTAAATAAGCTTTTGGCAATACAAAAACGCATGTTTTTCTCTAATTTTACCGACTTTGTTACTTTTATCATTTTCAATATAGCAAAAAGTGGCACATGGTATTTTAAATCTGAAATATTTATGGTTTTTTGCTCTGTAATATAGTAGGTACCTATATATTTTCAATCTGATTTTCCGTAAGACATAATAAAATTGATCACTATACGTTCACAAACAATAATAAATGGAAATGGCCAACGTTTGAGTCGCCAAGTCGCGCGAACGAACACGAACGCAGTCTTTTATCCATACAAGTCGAAAATCGAATGATGGATAGATGGATATGGATCATGATGAAACAAAGAAGGGCGTCGCTTTCGATTGTTTTCGTAAGTCACGTGAGCAGCGAGTTTGACCGAAGTCATTGATTTTCCTTGCTGTTTATTGTTGGCAATAAAGAGACTTTATAAAGGTTGAAAATCTTCTTAATAACCATTTAAAAATGCATTAAGATAAATTTTAAAAAACGTGGTTAATAACTATAATAAAGTTATTTTGCTACGGCAGTAAACTTTTATTATGAAATTGAAATGCAATGAATCAGTAAAGTTAATTTTTAACCAGAGTAAAGTATTTTATGACTGCTGATAAATACATATAGATAATAATAAAGATATTTTAAAAAAGAATTTTTAGCAGTCATTGTAATTTTTATTTTAATAGGAGATAGATAATTTATAAAGGTTATTAGATATTCTTTGTCCGTAATGAAGACAATTCTAGTAAGACAATTTAAGATTTCAATTTTCTCAGTGTAAACTTGTAAATACAACTACATCTTATTATTGTTTTCGGACGACATGTAAACGCACAAAATGGGCATCGGAGTTCGGCTTCTTTCGGGGGGAGCTCATCGTTGATCCCGAGACTCTTGTTTATAATTTTATAGTTTTCTAAATACCAGTCTACCAGTGTGTGAAGCAGGGGTATGAAACTTGGATACGAAAAGACGCATCAAGTGTCACTTGTCTTCCACTACTTTTGCTGTCATCTTTCGACCAATCACGTTGCTCAATTTTTTAAATCATAAAACCAACCGTTGATGTTTTTCCTTGTGTTCGGCTTTGAAGGTATTTTTCATGACATGGCCCTTTGTTTAGAAATTATTTATGTTTTTATCGCAAATATCTCAAGATCGTGATTTTAAAATGCAAAAGAAAGTCTTATTGCATGTCTGGGTAAGAAGTTATATTAATATATTTAAGAAAAAAATCTGAAAACAGAGTTCAAACTATTTTCTAGCGGCAAAGGTCAATGACCCTAAATTTTAAAACAATTTTTTATTTTTCTGCCAGAAATAATTTAAGTATCTTGGTATGTATTTGTTGATTAAGCGATTTAAAAAACGTCTCTATTTTCACAAAATAATATTTTTTAATAAAAACTTCAAGTCAGTTTCTTATCGAGGTGTTTGTAGAGGGTGGTATGTCTATGTAGTAGTTTGAGAACACTTTTAAGGAGGGTTAATCCTTGGCCTCTGCTTTTATATGGGTTAAGGAATCCTTCAAGACTTTATTTTATATAAATTAAATGATTTTGAGCAATAAAAAAGTTGTATTATATATTATATATAGTATTTTACTAAAGATAAACCAAATATATTTGTCATCAAGGTAAATTAATATTTTGAGATTTAAAATTTGTGTTAAATAATTTTTATTAAAAATACGTTGTTGTTACAAATCGTGCAGTGCAAATTGTATTTATTAGTAACAAAAACGTAATTAATAAAAATATTTACTACAAATTTTAAATTTCAAAATATTAATTTTGACCTTCAAAAAAATTAAAACATGGTGGCTTCCCCTACCCCCCTTCTGCCTGTGTTAGTTCAAACGCACAACACTTTGGCGTTAGCAACGTCATTTAAAAGTTACAGCGGCATCTATCATTTAACACGTTAATAACTTTTCTCTTTGTTCGAGTCTGTGGTTCGAGTTCTGTGGTGTGAAGTGAACTTGACTAAACTACTAAACACAATTTGTTTACGCTATATAATCTAAGAAACAGAATACTCAATTTAAATTATATGTTTATAAAATAAGTGCCTGTTAAAATTAAAAAAGAAATATAAATTAAAAATACATAAGAATAAACATTGCTTTCATCTCTCAATGGTAACTTCCAATCCTGTATTTCCTCAACCCAACACGCAACATGGCTTCCCGACAACAAATTAACCAAATATTAATACGCCATTTCTCCAAAGTACATGCAAAACGAGAAGCAAGCCATCGGCCGCCTGAGAAGGTAGAAACAAATCCAGCTCGAAAAATAATTATGATACGTTTTGTCTGTCATCCGTTATTGGCTATCAAGTCCACAAACGAAACCGCCCGCTGTAAAATTCTGGGTAGAATAGTTCAGAGTAACGAAATGCCAAAAGTAACGAGTCTTTTATAACATTAGGAATCGTTACTTTTAGTGATCACATAGTAAACGCTTACTTTGTAACGAGTCCTTATTTATTTTACATCACTGATTCAGCGTTGCCAGAGCTGGTACAATTGTACGAATCTGGTATATTTTGAGGATCCTTATAATATATTATTTTGAACGCATCTGTACAAAAGTACATTTACACCATTTTCTGGTACATTTTCATCCTCGTGCCGCCCCCTATCACTTAATAGCTAAAACTCACAGAAAGGCAGTTTTGCAGTAAAGTTTTTAATATTTCATCGTCATCAAAATATTGAAGGCAAATCTCAAAAATTTAGCAGATCACTGCGGTATGTGACGGAACTGTAACTTGGAAAACTTTGACAAATTATGGCGCAAATCCGAATCTTATAGTTCGGGGAACTGTCAAAATTCTTCTTTTGGTACGCGGTTAAAAAATAAGTAATTTTTGATGGCTGTACAAAAGTTCAAAATCTGGTACATTTTATGTTTGTGATTTGTACAATTTCTTGATACCCTCTGGCAACACTGCACTGATTGATGATTGTCTTCGTTCGTTCTTATCTTCGTTGTTGTGTGGGTTGTACTGTGTACTGTGTTATTGAAATGAAGTTCTATTATCCCTTAGGATTGCGATACAAAGTGGAACATCCACAATTTGGTTTTATTCCGAACAAAGCCACTAAGAAATATATAAGGGGAAAACCAGTTAACGAGATTGGACGTATATTTACGAAAATATATCAAAACGTAAAAGATCACACAGTTAATTTTTTGTATTCGTCGACTACTCGTCCTGACATCATAAAGATTTTAGGAAATAGTATACCAGCTGAATATTTTGGTTCCCAAAAAAACCGAAGGCAACTATTTTATATTATAAATAGGATTTTAACTCAATGTTACGGAGAATACATCCATATTTGTATTTTATACAAAGACTTTGATTACAATGACATTCAATGGCTAGATGCTAAAAACAACCCTAGAAGTCAAATATTCACAGCTAACTTAATTTTACTACAATCCATTGTAAAACCGCTGATCAACTATTTTTATTATAATATAAACAAATATCGGGATAGACAGCTCTTCATTGTTTCAAATAGTAAGTAAAGTAGGCTAAAGTATCTTTAAATTAAAATTAAGTACCTATAGCTATTAAAGTTAGGTAGAGTCAGGACCCTGCCAAAAAAGCCTCATATAATCTCGTAAAAATATGAGGTATAGATTCCTATAATATTGTATAGTTCTCAACTGGGTAAAATAAAAAACTTTTACCATATACGATCTTATAGAACTTTGATGGGTTTCAACGATACTTAAAAGTTCTGGAGTAGGTATAGAACCTCATGAGTATTTTACAATCTGCTTATAGTAATCTACAAGGCATTTAAAAGACACTATAAGTTTCTACAATCATTCTGTTTCCAGATTTGTAGAAAAGTATAGCATATTGTAAAAGAAATATGTCTATGTAATTTTACAATAATTTGCATAAAAACATGTTTATATGATTCTATAATCTTTTATGGTTCTAGATCGTAAAATATTATACTAATTTTACAATATTATATTAGTTTTTATAAGAATGCTATGCCAGAGAATATACAATATCCTATAGATATTTTAAAAGCCCTGTTATTCTATAAAGTGTTATAAGCACATGGGTGCTAACTTATATGAGTTTCTATAATTATTTAAGATTCTGGTTCATCTAAAATTGTAAGATTTTTACAATATTTTATTGATTATTTATAAAGCATTATACCAGATCTTATAGTTTTATACAAGGAAGTTGTATGTAAAATATCCTATAGATATCTACTTTACAAGTTACGTTTTTCTAAGCAGTTTTATTTTATGAGCATATAGGTAGTATAACTTTTAGGAGTTTCAATTTTGAAGAAGTAGTCCATTCTTTATGAGTTTCTATAATTACCTAATTATGTATTTTGAAGTAAAAGAAATAGTGTCAAAAATACTTTAAAAAAACACATTTGCAAATTGAAACAAAGAATTTTTTTTATTTATTTTGAAATGTTTATTCCAATTAAATAACATAGATGTTTTTGACTTAAAATGAAAATATTAGGCTGGTACAATTTTTATGACTATAATTAACGCTGTCCAAACCAAACAAGAAAAAAAGTGACAATATTATGTCAGTTTATACCGTTTGAGCTGTGCTTTTGTTTTTTTTCTTGTGGCTCGTCCTATCTCTCTATCACCTGCATTTCTCAACCATATTTTAATGTGATCTTCTACCTGTTGTTGACTCTCTCCCTTATAAAACGGATTTTTCCTTACAGCTCCTGAAACATACTTACATAATTACGGGTACCTACTGTGTATTGTTAAAAATGTATTTTTCCCCATTTAACTTAAAAGTAGTTAATCATAGCCAACAAGATACCTAGGAAATAAAATAGAAAAAGGCTAGGATTTTTTTACTTACATTCGATATAAGAAAAAAATTTAACAAATCTGATAAACTTTTAAAATTACTTATTTTAAACTTAATTATTTGTTCTATAAGGCAGCTTTTGTGACTACTTTAAAAACCATTTTAAACATATACCATGTGGATTTTTTTTGAGATGTTTGAAGAAAGCCAGAAAATTTGTGTATACTGTTTGATGACAGAGTCTTAAAGTAAAAATAGGTTGATTTAAGACAAGTTATACTTATATTTATATTCCAAATTATTGCGTTGTTTAGGTAATCAAGTCAAAGAAAATTGTTTTTTGGTGTATAGTTTAACACTATAAAAATAGGTTTTTAAGTTCTACAATATGGCATTACCAATTTGCAAATTTAACGTTTTGTTCTTTAGATACCTACCACCGTGAAGTTTTAGATACAGACCTAGAATTTAAAATACGGTTTTAGGAACTTCTGCTTTACAAATTTAAAACAACATTTTCTTATTAACCCATATTTTCCCAAGGGTAGAAATAATAGATACATATATTTTTTCTACACATTTTATTTATTAGTAGAGGGCAATAAGAATGTAAAGCAGTATAAAAAATTCTAATTTTTTATGGCAAATTGTGGTAAGTAGCAAAACAATCTGGATGTAAATGCACCTCACATCTCCTACAGATATATATAGTTTGACTATGGCAAATACGGCACCTTCTACGCACTGATTGGCCGTGTCGCATTATTATATGGCCTATATTATCATATCGGATTTCATCAATAGGCGTTGCTATGTTTCTTACACGTAGAACTCGCGGAGTTTTCATCAGCCGCAATGCAACATAGGATTTAAAATCTATTTGTGATATTTTATCTGGGTTTACAATATTGTATAATTTCCATGAATTTACTAATAAGCTGTCAAGTGCATTGACAAACAAAGGCCACCACGATTTTTTGCCAAGTATGTTACATCTATAATTAGCTACTGCGTTGTCGTGTAAATCGACACCACCCATATACTGATTATATTCATGGATAAGATGCTGTTGACTAATATATTTTTCAGCCTTTAATTTTCTATCGTACCTTTTGGCACGACCCAGTGGCTCTACGCTAAAAGTGTTACTCGTCATAGTTACAACAGAATTGTTGTACCAACATACAATGGAAATATTCGATTTTTTATCATAAGCACCACGTTCCTTTTTGCCGGACAATTTTGCATCGTCAACTGGACATTTTTTGGTTCTATTATCACGTATTGTTCCAGTAGCAAAGAAGCCATTATTTTTTAAATGAACAAATAACTGAACTGACGAAGAAAATTGGTTTATTTACTACTGAAAGCAGCCTCATAACAACGTCTCCGCCAAGTCCCAAAGAAGAATATTTTTTTGCGCTTCTTGTCCTGCATATGGTAAAAAATAAAATAAATATCCATTAGAAGAACAAAGGCATCAAATTTTGATTCCAAATCGCACTGGTTTATTTTTTATAAACATTTTGCACGAGTGCCTACCAAAATACGGTACCATTTGTTCATCTATGGACAAGTTAGATTCAAATATTCCAAATTGCAAATACTTTTGATTTAGTAAATCAAAAAATGGAGTTAGTTTTGCAAATTTATCCTCTTTCTTCAACTTTTTATTGTCAGACAGATGCAAGTTTTGCTTTATTGTTTGAAATCTATTTCTACTCATGCACTTTTTAACAAGTTCTATCCCTTTATCTTCATCTACTGACCAGAACATTTGAGTCTGAGGTAAGCTATGATACCCAGAAAATAAAAGAATTCCTACAAAATTTAGTAATTCTTCTTTTTCTAATAAAAAGTTGTGTCTGTTATTATCACAAGCATATTTTGTAGAAAATTCACAGATAAGATTTACAATATCATCATCAAAATATAAAAATAATATTTCAAGAGGCGTTTCCCGCTTAAATCATTCTTAAGATTTTCCTTAGCCTGAAACTCATTAGAAATCGAGGAGTGTGTATACGCAATCTCACCTTTCTTCCACTCTACAAGAAGCTGATGGGTTGGAAAGTATTCTTCTTCGTTTTGAAGCAAGCGTTTCATCATCGGACGAATCATATAAGTATTGCTGTTGAATGTAGGTTTTCGCAGCTGAAGTACTTGCCTGTGGGGGGGTTTGTATTTGGGTCAAAGGGAAAATATTTTCGCCAGAAACTGGAAAATCGTGGTCTTCTAGCAAATTGTCTGCCAAGGTGTGCATTTCAAACGTGCCTGCTACATCTGTAGGTTCTCCTGTCTCTCTGATGTTTGCCTCGTCATCAAACGTCTCCTCATCCGACAATTCATCAACTTCTGGTGGAATGTAAACTGCATCAATAATATCTAAAAAATTTAATCCTCAAAATTACTCCGGGTTCAATATAAAGTGCTCATAAAATTAAAGCAAACACAAATTATCTTTTTAAAAATCCAACTCCAACTTTTAAGTTTTTTAAATTGTATTTTAGAATGAAAATATGTAGGTATCATTGCAAATTTTTTTCTATTATCCCTATAAAGCACTGTTACTTATTATCAGTAAGCCAACCACAAATCATGATACTAAATCTAATAATATATTAACTTTTCTATATATTTATTATGTTATAAAAATTTAAAAAACATAAACGTACCTTGGTCATCATTTTCCAACTCCTGCACAACATCCGCCACCTCTAATTGTTTTTGCGTTAAAAATCGTTTAAAAAGCATGTTTTTTATCGAGGTTGGTCTAAGCACTATAACAGTTCGAAGTAAACTGGCAAACAAAACAAATACTAATCGCGTCTGAACGTCCCTACGCTTATTATTCGACAGGCTCAGACCTGAATCTTCTAAGAAAGATAATGGTTTTTGCCAGTGATGCGTTAACGCATCATTACTTATTACTAGTAACACTTTTTTTTAAATGTAAACAAAAAGGTCTATTTTATGGAGGAAAGCCTTCTCTTTCAAAAAAACATATAATATTTCTTAATATAAATTTACAGAAAAAAAAATAAAAAATTAAAGATATATAAAATAAAAGTACTTTTTTTTCTAATTTCAATTCACCATATTTTTTACTGTTTTACTAAAAATTTAATAAATTTAATTTTTATATATACTATGATGTGTAATAAATAGAATAACCAACGCAAAAGTGAACTAAAAATATTTAAGGTTGGGAAATAATGGGTTAATAACTTATTTGACTGATCAACAAGCAACAATTTTTGTGCCACAATAAAGAGGGATAAATATCTAATCTAGGCGCGAAAGCACTAGTTATATTTCATAGTCAAGAATAACTTTTTTACACGGGCTTCCACATTTCTAGGACGCCTTCGCGGTTCACTTTTATTGGTAACTTTATTTTGTAACCTTGCGGACGCACAATTGGTTAAAAAAATGACGATCGTTTTGTACTGTTGTAGCTGCTTAATTTCCGAGGGCTGTAATACTCAGTTATTTAGTGACAATTATATGGTTTATCTTAATTTAGCATACATACCTTGATGTTTCATCATGTTTTATTGAGGTAAAAATTGCATTTACCAACCACGCGCCATCAAATTCGACGATTGGGTTTGCATCTTTTTCTTACTAACTTGGGGGTTGATGTCCAAAGAAGAACAAAAAAAAACAGGCAGTTCACCTGTCTACATCAATAAGTACTTGTCGTACTGGGTTTTGTCAAGTTAGACAACATTTTTTGGTTAGTAAAAACCACTAACAGGACATCAATACAGGAACAAAAACCAAGGTCTCTAAATTTAGGAAGGTTGCCTGGTAACTCTGAGATGGGAGAGACGCGAGAGGAGCGCGTTACGTCACATGATTGCCCGAGAATCAGATGTTAATGGCGGCTCTTATATGATCGATTGGCGTCGTTTTTAATTGCTTTGTTTTCGTTGTCTATATTTAACTAAATCCAACAATTAAATTAGAATATTTTGTGAATTAAATATATAAAGACGAAGATTTTCCTTTTCATTTCGCCAGATCCATCTCTAGACGCGTTTCGTCATATCATGACTCATCAGTAGAGCTAGGATCCGACGAAAAGAAAAGGGATCTCGAAGCTACTTAAGGCAGCACTTGATGGGACACACCGGTAAGATGTGGCGCGGAGCGCCATCTGTGTCGTTGTTAGACACTCTTGAGCATACCAGCACCTCTAACAAACTTATATAAATAAGTAAATGTTAAGAGGAAATCGCCTGTAAAGACATTCGTCACAATGGGCTCTTTCACTAAATTTTGATTTTGGTTGTAGTGTATAAAGGAACATAAAATAAAATTTTCTGTGTTTTTACTTTCTGATATTTTTAATCCATTACTGAGAAAACAAATAAATAAAAAAACTATTAGAACAAAAACGCGGACTTTATCGAAACTACGTCATGAAAATGGAACTTGACAATGTTGCCAGTGTTTTTGTAAAATGTTTATATTGTAATACGAATAATGACTGAAAAATAATCCAATAGAAATAATAGTCCAAAACGGACTTATCTGGAGTAATAAAAAAATTACCATATCATTTCTCAAGTACTATATTTTGTCTTAAAATAAATTTAATAAACTTCTAAGCACAATATTTTTCTTAGACCGTATGTAACTTATAAAACATTTTACATTTGGCAACACCGAAATTAATCCCAGAAGGCAGCTTGGATGACAGATTAAAAAAATCCTAACCCACTTTATTTGTTGACATTTCAATGGTTTGATATTTTATTTTTGGTTTAAATTAATTTACATGTATAAATAAAAGTGTCTACCAAAAAACCTAAGCGTTGTGTTGTAAAGTGCTGCTCAAATACCAGCGTCAGCGTTCCAAATAAAATATTCATATCATTTCCAAAAGGAGAGGCGCAACTAATCAGAAGAAAAGAGTGACTGATGGTTAGGATTGCCCCACACGTAACTCTCGAACTCGAACCTTATAATATGGTTTGTGAGGACCATTTTAATGTGAGTATTATTTAAACAGCACAAGACATCTATAGCAATAAAAAATATTTTTTTTAAACGAAAAGAACTAAACTTGTAAGTGTTTTATTAAAAATGAATATAACTTGTGTGAAAGTATCTTTAAATTAAATTGTATATTACTTATTTATGTTTGTTTTAGCTGCAGGAGGATGCAGCTAATTGGATTCACTATAAAACTATGGGCAATAGAATATTTTTAAAGCCAGATGTTATTCCTTATTTATATTTGAAGCGTCCACCAGCATCTGAACTGAAAAGCCAGCTAACCAGATCTGCAAAAAAAAAGAAAAATGGAGTTTGTTCATGCTAGAAACAAGACTGCACTACTTGTTCTATAGTTGTACCTGAGATTAATAAAAATGTTCCTTTAAAGCTATGTTTATTATATTTTATATTAATAGTATTAAGGTATTGAAACCAGATTGTCGGGGTCTTGTGATAAAAATAAATTGGGTATCAACCAAAATGCGTTTTAATTTACTTATTTCTCAAGCCTTCTACATTTTTTGACCAATTATACTTTCTTATATAAATTAAGTAGATTATAGAGTAGATTTTTAATAATAATTAACTTAACAGTAACTTTGACGGTGACATGACATTGGTAGAAATACTTTTCTCACAATCACAGTGGCCCGGTTACCTCAATTTTTATTTTACTAATCAGGCAACTTTGATTGTAAGTAAATAATGCCTGCCAATGTCATTTATGTCCAGTGAAAGTTACCGGTGAGTTTTATATTTTAAAAAATCTTTTTTCGACCCAACACTAATCTCACTACTAAATCACTACTAATCATAATCATAAAATTTTTGGTTGAGCTAAGCATAAGCATTAAAAGAAACCTGCCTATAAAAGGTTACCTACAATAAAGTAAAAGATGGCAAATAAACATTTTAAACTTTATTATAATTTTTTTACATGTTTAACATTAATGGGAAAATCTGGCTTTCCCAACACATTTTTGCATAATTTATAATATTTGTACACTTTTCTTCACCTAGAGTAACTTCCATAATATTAACTTGAGGATTCCAAGGTACCAATGTTGGTCCTGCTTTATTTACAAATGAATCCAAGTCCTTTTTTGCATCCCCTACCTTGGTTAGTATTGCTTATTTCCAGTAACAAATTACAGAAGTCACTGAAGGCTTTTCACTTCTCCTATGTAGCCATAAAAGAAAGGCAATGCCATGTTTACAGTCTCCTAAAATACAATAAATTGGTATAAATAACAAATAAATGTCCAGCAAGCAGTCGTTGAAATGAAATTTTAAGGTTTACCATTACATTTGACAACTTAAAAGATCTTCTTCTTTCGAACCCTACTTAACTTTTACTTTGAAGGCAAAAATGTGTACTTATGGAAAACTTTACGAAGGTTACTTTAGTGTAACCCAATATATCATTGTAAATTTAAATACAGAAATCATAGACTTACCTTCACTGGCAGCACAATCTTTGCATTCACAACTAATAACAACCTCTTATTTTAAATCAATTGTAGCTTCCACATAGTATCCTTTGTTGCGTACCTTATGTTCAGGTGTAATTTTAACATGTACAATACATAAATGATTTTCTCTTTTGACTTGAACATAGCCTACTGCATTGTCACTGTATGATGATTTTTGTGCTCTAAAAGTAAATAAAAATACATTGGTAATAAATGGAAAAGATAGTTTTAACCTCAGATCGAGCCTCAGATTAAATAATCTGACTTTAAAATTTGTTTTAGTTTATGTAAAAACAAAGGTCAGAAAGACATAAAAAAAGAATATTTTAGATAATGTATACACTGGTTGTTTGTTGTTTAAAGGATAATTTGCAAAAAGTCTACTTACTTTGTTGTTTTTAACTTCAGCACAGACAAAAGTCGTTCACCATTTAGGCATTCACCTGGCGAAGATTATCGGAAGATCCTTTCTCAAACTTGGTTCCATTATCAAGTAAAGAAAAAGACAAAACAAAAATTAATAAAAATTCCACACTATTTCAGATGTCAACAAAAACATAAAAAGACGAACAGCTGTTTCCCGATCGATACGATCCCTGTAAGCTTTCATGCGCCGGTCCGCGCACAAACCCTTTTTTTTTCTGTGCGCGCATGCTCAGTAGCAACGTTCTTTCGAACCTACGTCATAGATCGCGCCTGTTTTGGGTTTTTAAATTTGTTCGAATTTAAGCAGGTTTTTAATGAGCTGAAAAAAACTAATGGTATGACCCAGCAACAGTTTTATTGATCAAAACCACTTATAATAGCACCGACTTAACAATTTAAATGCCAAAACTATCAAATTTGAGAATAGTGAAAGAGCCCATTACAAATATATAAAGGTAAATATGTGTTTGAAATTATTGAATTAAAATAGCTATATTGTATATGTAAATCAATGGATAACCTTAACTTAATATTTTTTAGATGCCTAGAGGGATTGTTTGTAGTGTGCCAATTTGCAAAAATAATTCCAAGAAAGCATTGGAAAGTGAAGAGAAACTTTCCTTTTTTTCTTTTCCAAAATATCCCAAAATCCAGAAAGAATGGGTAAGGAAACGTTATCGTAAAGATGTTTGGAATATTGCAAATAAGAGAATTTGCAGTAAACATTTTAAGCCCGAGGATTTTGAAGATGAGTTGCAGGCTAGAATAATGAATACTCAACGGAACCGTCTAAAAAAATCTGGTACAGAGATTTAGTTGATTGTTTTTGTTTGATAGTAGGTACTTATACTTTATCCATATGGTACAACAGGTACCTAGTGTGTAGTGTTTAGGGCGTACTTAAGTGAGGCCTAATACTAATAGGATAACTGCATACATAATTAATTTATATTTTTAGCTGTCCCGTCATTATACCTGCTGGTGGAGAAAGAAACACCTGAGAGTGAAAAGGTCGAAGAGAATGATTCGTAAAGGAGATAAAGTTATTGTAAAAAGTTTAATCACGATAATTTCGCTGAACAAAAAAAGCCATAGGACTTACTAAGAGAAATGAAAGAAAGTCAGAGACGAAAACAACAGTCTGAAATCAAAAGTTAAAGCTCTGGAGGAAAAACTAAATGTAAGGGAGCAAAAGAAAAAAGAAACCAATCTCCTGGTTGTCTGTATACCAAAGCAAAATAAGGATGCAAAACAGATAGGGGACATGTATATAGTTCTAATGTTACATATTTTTGTAAGTGGGATGGATATAACCTATGTTTTTTTTTAAATAATTTTAAGTATAAACTTCTGAATTATATTTAGTTTGTAGAGACAATTATTATACAGCCCACCCCAGACTAAGATACCATATAGTAAAATTTAATAATTTATACTGCATTTTTTTACGCTACCTCTATTATTTGGAATTATTATTTGTCACTATATACAGGGTGATTTTTAAGTTAATAATTCTTTTTTAGCTGTGTATAGAAGGCATTAAAATAAACAACATTTTCAAAAAAACTCAAAAATAAGGTAGTGTTAGCTGCTCAACCAACGACTTTTAAATAGTCTCTATAATTGTTCGGCTTAGAAATTTTCTTAAAAGATAGAATTTATGTATGTAGTCTTCGTATTTTATTAGATAAGTAATCAATATGTGATCCCCATTTAAGATGTTTATCCAATACAATCCCAAAATATTTTATATACCTACGGGACTTCATTTACTTCATGATCATCAATTAAAATATTTGAATAATCCGGTCCATTAGCGGCAGTTAAAGAAAAGGCTATATAATTAGTTTTTGTCAAATTTAACGTTAGTTTATAGGTTTGTAGCCAGTTTTGTATAATTGATAATCCTCTTATAGCCTTATTTTTTACTTTACTCCAATCACTACCACTAAAGATAATAACTGTCGTCAGCATAAGAAATAGCTTTACCACTTATATTTAATTGTAATAATGAGTTTATAGTTTACAAAATATATTTTTACTCTTTTGTCATAACAACCAAAAATTTGCCTATTTTTTTCCTCTCAATTTTTTTGATAGATAAAGACAATATAAATAGACCTAGGCTAAAATGTTAAAAATAAAAAATGTAATAATTTTATAAGATTGTATGGTAAAAGTTATAAACTCTCGAATTTTACCTAGTGTATATGTTACCGGACAAAGCCGAACAGACCAGACCCGAACAACTTTTGGGGGTTTGTTAGAATACTAACAAACCCGAACAGGCCTAGGCAAATCTAGTTTATCCTGAAATCGGGTTTGGCCGGTAACATATACAAATAAAGAAAATTATCTACTTAAATATAGACTGAAACAAATTACTTATCAGATGTGACTGATTATTTTTAATTTAGGCTTTATTAAATAAAATAACGCCACTGCAATAAAAACCCAAAAGAGTATGACTGTGAGTTTTATTTACCCTATAAGCAAAAGTAAATTGTGATTTTCAAGAAAAAAATACGTCCAATTTGAGGAATTATAATATATAATTTCTTAAAAAATTAATTTTCCTATCCATTTTAAAATCAATCAAATAAATTAAATTTAAAAACAAATATCCTAAAATTGCAATACTTTCAATTCCTATTGTATGAAAGAACCTACATTTCAATTTATTAATCACAATCACTGTTTATAAGTCTAATAATTAAACACCCGATCTGATTTCAATACCTTGTTAATACGGTAAATTTAAATTGGGCAATCATGTGACGTATTCCCGCGCTGTTCTCTGGTTGGTCGAAAGTTACCAGGACCAGGCAATCTTCTTAAATTTAGAGACCTTGAACAAAAACAACACAAATATTAGGCACAACCTCTGTCTAGGCAGCATTACTCACACCTGCTTTTTAGCGAATTCTCTAGAAGCTCTCGAGCTCTTGGCGTCTCGTTGCGTCCTCTTTTATCTTACGAACACGCGGGACGCCTTTCTTTGTCTTGTCACTCTTGTCGAAACAAGCTTATATGGCGGGATGGAATCGTCATTTCAGTACAGAGGCGTACTGAATGACTTTATTGGAGTTACATTATGAATTAATTTAAGCGGGATTGGAGAGGTTCTCCATCATATATATTACGGTTCTGTAACATATTTTACAGATAAGTTACCAAATTAACCAACAGTTCAAGGGGATTTATAGGATTTAAAAAAATTTTTACCCGGATTTTTAGGATATAGTTAACCACAACAACATATTTAACAACTCAGTTATAGCTTAACAAAAATAAAAGTCAATAATAAGTTACAGAGGCTTTTTGTCTTACCTATAGGTTTTAATTTAGTGTTTTTGCTCCATTGTTTGAAATTTAGTATTAGTACAGTCACTTGTGATATATTACAATAAAAACAACAGAGAAAAAATAAATATTAAGGTCGAAAATAGCATTCTGGCAGCGAACGATTGGGAGAAACAAGTGAGTTTAGGGCAAGAAAAGAACCTTAAATATGGAAAATTTGCGGTATGAGTGAAAAGTATCAAGATCGAATCTTATGGATTGCAGCAACAATAATAATTCTCCTTCTTGCCGGGCTAATTTAAACTTGAATATGGCTCATAAAAATGTATTTAATTGGCCCAAGCAGTCAAATCAAAATCAAATAGTTTATTGGTGTAACAATACAATATGTACTTCCACAAGTCAAAACTTAGTCTAATAGATTAATGTAGAGTATCATTAACAATATAAAGTTTAAATAATCATCATTAAAATAACAATTTCTAATAACACCACTAGTCATCTTTGTAAAATTTTAAAATTTCAAAATATGTATGTAGAATAAAAACATCAAAAAAAAAAACAGGTCACAGTAACCAAACAAACAGTCATATACAACAAAACATATCAAAATTTTAAATAATACTTTTTAAAATGTATGGTTAAGATAATCCTCATAGCTAAAGAAGGCCTGACTGATTAGAAAGCTCTTTAGTATAATTTTAAACTCATTTATAGGGAGACTTTTGATATTATTTGGGAGCTTGTTGAAAAATTGTATAGACAGACAGCCGGGGCCGTCCCTACACCTCTGAAGACGTTGGTAGCTTGGAATTAAATTTCGTCGATTTCGTGTGTTATAATAATGAGTCTCTAGATGAGTTGGGTAAAGGGTGATGTTGTTCTTTACATACATGAGGTTTTCGTAAATAAAAAGTGAAGGGAGAGTTAGAATTTTCAGATTGATGTATGCAATTCTGCAGTCAGCTCTGTAGGGCAAGCCAGCTAGTATGCGAACCGCCCTACGTTGTAAGCGTAAAACTCTCATTACCCCAGTGCTAAGACCCCAAGCAATAATTGCGTACGCCATATGCGAGTGACAAAGGGAATAGTAGGCCTGCTTTAACACCTTCGTGGATACACAGTCAGCGAGTCCGCGCAGCAAGAATACATTTGACGCCAGTCTTAAGCAGCAAGCTTCAGTGTGGGCATCCCAGCGTATACTCGAGTCAAGATGTACGCCCAGGAACTTAGTGGACTTGCCGACGTCCTGAGCAGGGGTTGGTCGAGTTGAAAAGACAAGTGCCTGTGTTTTGGTAGCGTTTAGGAATAATTTGTTGTTAGTCAAAGTCAAAAAATCCTTTATTGTTTAAAGAATAATAAAATTCTTGTTAACAAAGGTCAAAAATAAAATAAGTAACTTTAAAGTACATCCCTAGGCATGCCTATACACTTAATACTAAAATAATAACAACAGACAATAAAAGTACATGTATAGAAATAAAAAACAACAGGATACAAAGCAAACCTATACATCATCATAAAATTCCTGAAGAGTGTAATATGCTTTTTCGGTTAAAATTTTTTTTGTTAGCTTTCGAAATCGTCTGTAGCTTTGCGGGCTTCTCAAATTGAATGGTAAATGATTAAAAATCTTCTTGCCTCCATATATTAAAGATTTTTTAATCTGATCCGAACGAGGAATAGTTAGGCAAGTAAAAATGCTTGGCGCGTGTTATAATGATTAGGGATAAACAAATCATTCCTATACTTTTTATACATTAAACATGCAATTTCCAAAACAAAAATGCAACATAGAGTTAGGATTGAATATCTCAAAAATAGAGGACGACATGAATCACGACATCCACAGACATATCTCACCGCTCGCTTCTGCAGCACGAAAACTGACTGAAACAAATGCTGCGAACAAGATCCCCAAAAGCTGATGCCATAGCGAAGATGGGACTCAATCAATGCATAGTAAGCATTCACAGCCATGGAAAAGCCCAAATTATCTGATACAACCCCAAGAGCGTAGCAACCTGAGGAAATTGTCTGACACAATCCTATGATATGGTCCTTAAATCGAAGGCTCCTATCTATAGACAAACCCAGAAATTTATTTACATTAAGCATAGAGACCACTTCATTTACCAAATAAATATTACCTATGTTACACTTAAAATTCAAGATGTTAGTCTTAGAGATGTTAAATGACAATAAATTTGAGTCACACCACTGCTTTATCAAACCCAGATCACCACTAACCATTAACTGGAGTCGCTCGGTATCCGTGTCGTGCCAAAGAATAGTGGTATCGTCAGCGAAGATAGTAAACTTGCCTGCAATAGGAAGATGGGATAGGTCATTAATATATAAAAGAAAAAGTACCGGACCCAACACAGAACCCTGTGGAACTCCAGTCCCCAAGCCCAACTCCCCGGAGCTGCCGTTATTAAATGCAACCGTCTGAACGCGCCCGGATAGATAGGAACGAAACCACTCCAAAGCCGTACCCCTAAAGCCGTATGCCTCTAGCTTCCACAGCAGTATTCGGTGATTCACACAGTCAAATGCTTTCGATAAATCACAAAACACTGCCGCGGCAGCCTCACCAGCATTAAGGGAGACATACAAGTGCTCCAGAAACCCAAAAATGGCATCACTCGTACTCCTCGAGGCCTGAAAGCCAAACTGTTGCATGCTCATAAGGTTGTGTCTGTTAAGCCAGGAAACCAATCTCATCTTCACAAGCTTCTCCACTATCTTTGCCATAGTAAGCAGCAGAGCAATCGGGCGGAAGCTTGAGGGGTCGTCGTGGTTACCACCCTTGTAGATTGGGACAACTATTGCTCTTTTAAGGCAAAGTGGAAAACTACCAGAAAGAAAAGAGTTATTTATTGAGTCAGCAAAAACTTGCAGTACATTCACGGGCAGTGCCAGAAACACTCAGGGATAACTCATCCCAACCAGACGCATTCTTGTTCTTGATCCCCTCAATCACGCTTTTAACCTCGTCAACACTTGTAGGTATAAAAAAGAATGTCTCAGGCACAGACACATGGCCCAAGTAACTGCAGGGATCCCTTGGTGGCGAAATGTTTTGAGTCAGTTCATTAGCAATTTTACAGTAAAATGAGTTAAGATCGTCAGCGTTGAGAGAACTCGAGATTGGTGCAGAGTTATTCCTTCCCGTTAAGTCATTGACAATCCTCCATGCCTCTCTTGACACGTTGCTAGACCCCTCCACCCTATTTCGAAAGTACATTCCTTTAGCCATTTTTATTGTTGTTCTATATATTCTGCGATAGTCATTGTAGTAGTTTACAAAATTGATATTATCACTTGCAAATTTTCTTATATGATGAAGTGAGCGTAAGTTTTTTCCGGAAACCTTTAGAGCCTTTGTGTACCACGGCTTCATTTTCTTTTTTTTTATATTAACAAGGGAAAAAGCCAAATTAAATGCATCACTCAAGACATAGTGAAACCGCTGTAGAGAATCACTCGCGGTCAAGACCCCATTCCAATCTGCCCGACCACACAACAACCTAAACCTATCAAAATTTCTCCGTGCAATGACGGCCTTGTGATCAGACAATCCGGCACTCACAGTCGAACACTGTACATTATTCTGGTTAAGATTTGTGCATACATAATCCAATATGGTAGATGAAAATGCAGATACCCGAGTTGGCTGAACGACATGCATGGTGAGGCCAAAAGATCCCAGAAGATTATTCAGTGCCTGAGTATCCCGATTAGACTTGTCGGAATGATTTATATTCAAATCCCCAGTCAAAACTACAGACGAATTCCCAATCTGAGACAATATTAACTCTAACTTATCAAAAAATAATCCGACATCAGAGGACGGTGATCTATAGATACCCAAAATAAACATATTTAACTTAGAACAATGCACGATGGAGCATTCAAATACAGTTTCTTCCAAGAGATAGTCAAATCTATTCTCGCAGCCAAAATCAAAACTGCGC
Source organism: Polydrusus cervinus (assembly GCA_935413205.1). NCBI lineage: Eukaryota > Metazoa > Arthropoda > Insecta > Coleoptera > Curculionidae > Polydrusus > Polydrusus cervinus. The sequence continues at coordinate 64,475,065 of OW284510.1, read as the reverse complement.
AAAAATTCCTCTTTGATCATAATTAAAGTACCACTGTGAATACCCCTCGTACGTGTGCATCAGGCATGTTAAAGGGTTCCGAGGACCTCAGCCAGTGCTCAACCAAAATTACAATGTCAGGAAAGTTTAGCGATTCCAAAAACAACTGTAGTTCATCACATTTGTTTCTGACAGATTGGATATTCAACAAAACTAAGGTGAGATTATTATGGGAGGAGGCTGGTCTAAAAAAGTAGTGAGGGCAGGCATGTCCTTAGACTGAGAGTCTGTAGAGGAAAATGCATCAATATTACCCGGCTTACCTAGCCTGACCATGGGAACTGACCTGAGAGCAATTCTTGTTGAACCACTGTTATTTATATAAAACGATATTAGTTCACACATTAAATCTATTGTGTGCTGAGATCCAAATTCCCCCCAAACATCCGTGACCAGTTTCACAGAAAGTCCCCTGTCTCTAATATAGGCTTTTGCAAATTTAAGAATTGTATTATATTTAATTTTCGAAAAATGTCTAGAATCGCAGTTAATTGAAAGTATCAAGTTAGTAAACCTTCCTATATACAGAAGTCTTTTCAGCTGAAAATGATCAGGCGTAGTATAGTTAAAACTCAAACGCAATACAACAAAGTCATTCTCTGTATGATCTATTATAAAAGGAAATATTGTATTGCTTATCTGATTTGCATTTGCACCACCAGCCACATATCCCAGTGTTTCACAGGTGGAACCTAAATAACGTCGTAGAACGGAAGAATAGTTTCTAGCACTGGAGTCACCGAAAACTAACACTTTCTTCCTATTCTTACTCTCAACTTCGCCATCATCCACTAACCTCTTGGGGAGACCATCACTCCTTGAAGGCGAACCACTCTTTCGGTCAGTTTTACTGGTCACACACGCTTCACTGACAGGCGATGGAACCTCCTGGACTACTGTGTTTGATACCTTCAGGACTCCCAGTTAATTCTGAAGCAAGCTAATTTCAGTACAATAAGACTGATTTTCAGCTTCAGGATCTGATTGAGGTGATCATGTTTTTACTTAGGGCATGAAGTTAATCTAAATCCTTCTGAAGATTGGCAATCCTGTCAGACTGCGAGCGTATTGTATCCTCCAGAGAATCTTTTTGATTTATCATTGCGGTGAGCTCAGCACAAACCTTCACGATTTCTTGACTCTTTGCATCAAGGGCCTACACCATCTTCCGCTCGGATTCAAAAACCTCATCCTCAAACTCTTGGGTTGTTCGTCGCTGCCTTTTGTATAATGCTTCCTTGGCCTTCATCTCTTTTTTTGTGCTAAGAATCTCCTCACTCTCCTCATGGTTAGTGAACCGTTGTTCAGCCCTCGACAGTGCATCATTAGAATCCTCCAAGGCTTTATGTAAGTTTCTTCTACAGCAAGAGATTGTGGTATCATCAGCAAAAATGGTGTAGTGTGAATCTTGGTCCACAAGGGGGAGATCGTTTATATAAATTAAGAATAATAGAGGCCCCAAGACAGAGCTCTGGGGTACCCAGATACAAATGTCCCTTTCTGCTGACTCACCCGCACCACCTGATGACGGTCTGAAAGGTAGCTTTTTATCAGGGAAATGCTATCATTGTCTAAGTTATAGCATTTTAACTTTTTTAGGAGAATTTCATGCGATATACAATCGAAAGCCTTGCTCAGGTCACAAAAGCTGCTGGAAAGATAGCTTCGCTCCTCAAAACTTTCATAAATATGAGAGACCAAATCCAGTATTCCCAACGAGGTGTTTAGTTTTTTACGAAACCCAAATTGGTAATCATAAAAAAGACCATTAGTTTTAAAAAAATTTGATATTTTAAGAGCAATACATTTTTCAAAGATTTTCGAGAAAATAGGCAGTAGGGAAATGGGTCTGTAATTAGAGATGTCTGTAGGATCCCTTTTTTTAAAAATTGGGATAACCTCTGAATTCTTAAGTATACTTGGAAAGACAGACTCAGCGATGCAATGATTTAGGAGCTTGGTGAGTGGGATAATTATGAGGTTCTTTATATTTTTTACCAATTCCACTGTTAGCCCAAAAGAATCTTTACTTTTTTTGTTTTTAAGATTATTTATAACGTCCCTCATTTGATTAAAAGTGACTTCAGTCATGGAAAAAGGTGTGTGATGATAATTGGGAATGTTTTCAATTGGATCAGCTGAGGGTTGTCCAAGTTGGTTTTGTAGATTTGAGGCGACATTTACAAAGAACTCATTGAATTGATCAGGGGAGATGGACGTCGGTATGATTGTTTTTGGAGGGATACCTCTGTGTTGATTTAGTATTTGCCACATGGTTTTAGCGGGATTTTAGGAGTTTGTTATTAAATTGTCGTTAGCAGACCTCTTTGCCAATCTAATTGCCTACTTATAGGATGATTTGTGAGACCTGATAAGATTCTTTAGCTCCGCACTCGGAAATTTTCTATAAAGTTCTGAAAGAAATTGGAGAGTATCACGCATGTGTCTTGGATCATCATTAAACCAATTGGTTGTGTGGACCTGCCTGGTTTGTCTTTGTTGGTTTCTTTCAGGAAACGAGCTGATGAAAGCCTCAGTAATCCGACTAATGAATAATGTGAACCTATCGTCTACTGTAAGATTGCGATCGTCAATAAAATCCCAAGAAGTACGCTCTACCATATTATAAAAGGAAATTTTACCTGTTCTAGTGATGGGTCTACATATGGCATTCACACCTTTAGGGGGAGAATCTAGTGGGGGGGGGGGGGGGGGGGTGATGGAAGCTCGGCTAGTTGACCCAAGTGGTCAGAAAGGCCTGTGTGAAAAAGGCTGGTTTTGTAGTCATGATTAAATTCGAGAATATATTGTTTAGGCAACTACCTTGCCGTGTTGCATCATAAAATAGTTGATTAAATCCATATGATTGAAGTAGACAGTGAATCTCTATACATTCCCGAGATCCCGTGCCAAAATGGATATTAATCTGTGTATTGGATAATTTATATCTCTCGTTCTTGTATTATAGTTGTGGTAAATAATTGTATTAAACCTATCTTTGTTTTTATAAAAAAATAAAACGGCTTCGTAAATGAACAATGCATAGATAGTTAACATTTTTTTTGACCTAAAAATGCCTCTACATGACTGTAAATAGGACATTTTATATAATCTTAAAACACGTTTCTGAATAACAAAATTTTTTTCTAGTTTTGAATTACTTCCCCAAAAAATAATTCCAAACCTTGCTGTGGCTTCAAAATTTGCAAAATAGAGAGTTCTTTTTGCCATATCGTTCAAATATTTTGTTATGATACGTAAGCTGTAGCATACCTTATTTAATTTGTTACTTAGATAGTCAATATGGTGTGACCAATCCAAAAATTCATCAATGTGAATGCCTAAGAATTTGGTATTATTTTCTGTTATTACTTGATTCTGACCAAGTTCTACCATATCTGGTCGTTCTTTTTTACTTAATTTAGTTTTAAAAATGACAATACTTGTTTTATCCTTATTCAAAAGCAATTTATTCCCCTGAAACCAAACCTCGGTGTCCTGGAAAATTTTTGTTGCATTAGCTACTATTTCTAAAACATCCTTACCACCTACCAAAATGTTAGTATCATCAGCATACTCTGTGAGATTGTAAATTGGAATTACATTTTTTGTTTCAAAATTTAAATCATTTATAAATATAATAAATAATATTGGCCCTAATATGCTCCCTTGTGGTATTCCTATTGTATTTTGCAAAATTGCTGATTTATATTTACAGTTTTCTTTTTCCAGAGTAACTCTGGGTTCGGTTTTCTAAATATGATGAAATCCATTTCAGAGCACAACCCCTAATACCAAATAATTCAAGTTTATTTAAAAGAATATTTCTATCTAAACAATCGAAAGCTTTTGACAGATCCAGAAATATACCCATAGCCATCCCACCATTCTCAAGATATTAAAAAATCAAGCGAGTAAATTGAAAAATGGCGGTTTGCGTTGATCTTCCGTTGAGGTAACCATGCTGGTTTTCCGAGAAAAGATTACATTCATTCATAAAATTGATTATTCGATTACACATAACCAACTCGAATAACTTTGAAAAGCTTGGAAGAAGGCTTATAGCTCTATAACTATCCATGCTTTCTGAATCTCCCTTATTTTTATAAAGTGGTTTAATCAATGCCAATTTAAGCTGGTCTGGAAAAACACCCGTCTTAAGTGAATTATTTATGATATAGCACAATACCTTACAAATTGAAGAAATGCTCAGTTTCATAATGCTTGCAGGTACCTCATCATCTCCACTGCTATGCTTGTTTTTTATTTTTTTTGATAATTCCAAAATTTCTAAACAAGTAACTGGTTTTAAATACATTGATTTTAAATTTTTTTCTATGTTACATTCCAATCCACTTTTTCAATATTTTTAATCAAATCCGGAACAATCTGAAGTAGAAATTCATTATAATTATTTGATATTTTTTCCGGATCCCCAGAAAACATGTCATTCTTTTTGTGTCGTCCAGAGATTTCATCATAAATAGTCCACATACATTTATTTTTATTGTCTGATTGCCTAATCCTATTTTCGTAATGCTTAGATCTAACATTTACTAAAACCTTATCGTACTTTTTCTTTACCTGTTTAAACCTTTCATTAAACTCCTCACTATGTGTTTTTAAATGCAAAAGTATATCTAGTCTATCTTTTACCTCCTTTATCTGCCCATCGTTTTTATAAAATTCTTTTTTGTTCACTAGCTTCTTAGGAAAACATTCATTAAAAATTGGTAAAAACAAATTCATAAAAACTGACCATTGTTTATTTACATTGGATTTATCTATTTGATATACATCTAACCAATTTTCTTGTCCTAACATATTTACAAAATTGTTTTTATTCGCTGACGAAAAAAATCTTTTATAATGGGGCTTTAAAATTTCTTTATATCTGCATTTAAAAACTACTTTTTGTGCAAAATGATCGGATATTGAAGTATGTAAAATAGAACTCTGCAATTCGGAATGGGAAATATTTGAAAAAATATTATCTAGGTATGCAACTTTTAGATGTGCTTGTAATTCTAGTGTTCTCTAAGATTAAAGGACTCATATTAAAGGAGTTCATTACTGATAGAAAGTCCGTTCTGTTATTATTGTTTTCTAGTAGTGCAATATTAAAATCACCTGCTAAAAATACACGGTGTCCTTCGTCCATAATCTGTACCAATAAACTGTCGAATAACTTTAGAAACACTTTTATATCTCCCCCGGGGGGTCGATATATTGTAATAACAAGAAACTTTTCAACACCAATATTGCACTCCGCACCGGCACATTCGAATTGCCCACTTATTGAGAGTTTATTTATTTTTTTACGAACTTTAACTTTAATGTCTTTTTGAACATATATCGCTGCTCCTCCATAACCATTTTCTCTGCAGAAAAATGTTGCAAGCTTAAAATCTCTTAAAGCGAACATCTCCAGCTGCTTCTCATCTTTCCAGTGTTCAGTTATGCACAAAAACTTACATTGTAGATGCTCTTCTAGTAGATGGTTTATTTTGTCAATAGAGTTGGCGATAGACTGAACATTTTGGTGAATTATACAGGGACTTAGGAATTCTTCTTTTTGAGCTTTTAAGCTGTGATTTTGATCAGGCGGATTTGATTTGTTTATAAAAAATCATTTTTTCTAGCTGTACTATCACCAAAATCAATAGATTGCCGATGTTGTTCTAGCTTACGTAAATAGGCTGGACATTTGGGATATCTAGCAGAATGTCTTCTGTCGTTCAGTTTAATTCTTTTGCAATTAGGACAATCTAATGGACTTTCTTCTGTGCATCGGTTACTTTCGTGCTCTTTACCACATTTATAACAACACAAAGTTCCTTTACAGTATTTAGCGATATGTCCAAAATAGCAGCAGTTAAAACACATGGTCAACTTGGTATATTCTTGTACATACGCCTTCATCAAGTCAAAACTTATATTCTTATTTTTTATAAGCCATTTAAATATTTCCGGTTTGGTTTGAAATATCCAATTTTCTTTATTTTTATTTCTACACTCTTTTTTTGCTATAAATTTCATTTGAGTTTTAACATCCTCTCCAAATAATTCCTTCATCTGTGGATTATCTTCTATAAGTTCAACTATGAACTCTTCAGATGTATAGCCTTTTTCTATCCCATTGATCATTAACATAGGATCCTTATTTTCCAAATTTTTTGTTTGAAAGTTACTTTGATGTTCTAGAAGACCCTGCAGTTTTTTTGTTGAGTATTATCATGGCATTCTATAATTACTCCACCATTTTGTAAAAGTTTGACCCTCTTAAATGTTTCGTTGCCTTGTGCACTTTTACATAAGTTCTGTTTAATTTCCTTAAGTACCTGCTTTGAGTCCTTGTCTTCCTTTGGCTTGATTAGAGTCTCATTTTTTCTTAGTTTGTGGAGGGGTGACCCATTTCTGAACTTCATTTTTGTCTTCTGGATTTCTATTATCGATTTTTTTTATTACCGAGCTGTAGGTTTTCTTGGGAGTTTCGGCTACTACGTGTGTGTTTTCTCTGGTATTACTTAGTTGAGAAAATTCATTGTTTGACTGCGACTTTTTGTAATCCTCTAGTTTATGCTGAAGAATAAGATTTTCTTTTTCTAATTGGCCAACCTTGTACACTAGACTAGTAACCATTCAATGTACTTTAAATGTAGCCTTTCTTAGTGCTACTAAATCATTTTTGCTATCTTCTGGGTTTTCAGAAAAAGTATTTATAATTTCAAAGGATTTTTGGAGAGTTTGAATCATAGTTTCAGTATTATTATGCCCAGAAGTAAGTGATATGCAATTTATTTCTTCAACTGTCTGAACATGGTAGTTTTCTTTTTCTACTGCTTGTTCCTCGGCTTGTTCCTTGCGAATTTTTTGTCTGTCTGCGGTTTCTGGAGTGCTAGAGTCTGACCTCTGTCTCTTTTGCGACTGTTTTTCCTCAAACTTCTCAGTGCTGGTTTTGGGGGGCGTTCTTATTATATGCTTTGTAGATGTAAAAATGTTTTCATAATTTCCTAAGTCTTCGTTTTCGTCTGTCTTTGGTACAACCTGTATACTAGTCCCAGCTTTGTTTACAGTATCATTGACCACCTGTTTGCGTTTATTTTTTCCAGATTAGTTTTTATTTCGACCGGTGTTTTGGCAAGGTCACGGGCAATTTTATTTACATCTTTTTTGGTAAACGATGATCCCACTGAATGACTCCTAGTTTTTCTAAATATGTATGTCCTACCTGCATTTGATAATTTTTCTTCGCTGTTATCCATACTTTACTTCCATCACTTTGATAAAAGAAAAAAAAAACTCAAACTTTAATACAAGAAAAACTTAACAAAAACACGGAGCGATTTTAAAGCACGTCCGTTCACGACGGCGAACTACTAGCCTCCCTAAACCTAGAGTATGCATTGTCTCTATTACGTTGTGCCTCCTTTACTGTTCTCGTAATCCATGGATATTTTGTTACTATATGGTGTTTTTGTCTTGGTGCTATTTGAATTATATTAATAAAATCCAAGTATATTAGGTTTACATCTGTGGAGGTGTAATTCCATTCTGCTCCTATTATTTCTTTAATTAAGCTGGAAATTGTTTCATTACTTAAATTTCTTTTGAATATAAACCTTGCCTTATCGGGTGTATTTTCAAATTCCAAGCAGACACCAATAATTTCGTGGTCGCTCACTGATGGAAAATCTCTTGGAACTTCTTTAGCATTAAAGTCATTAGTAGTAATGTGATTGATCATTGTGGATGATAAATTTGTTGTTGTTGTTGCCTTTGTGATGATCTGTGCAAATCCAGCTGCTTGTATAATTCGAGTTAATTTTATGGCGTCGTTGTCTTTTTTTATTAAGTCTATGTTCAGATCTCCGAAGAGAATCGTTTTTTGGTGATATATCATTTTGTCACTGAGCTTTTCTTCCAAGTAATTTAGGAATTCCTTACAGTTGGCATTCGGGGACCTATTAATAGATCCTATCATAATCTGCTGTTTTTCTATATGTACCCTTATAACCACTATCCAACAATTGTAATCAACTGTCTCATTAAGGATCACTGTAAAATTCAGGCAAATCTTTATGTATATAAGGGTTCCTCCAGTGTGTCTGCTGTTCGAGTAACATACTACTGTCTGATAACCAGGTATATATATATATATTTCTTTGTAATCTATTTCATGCGTAATATGTGTTTCACTTACACAGACAATTGATGGATTTCTGTCCTGCAGCAACTGTTTTACTTCCAAGATGTGCGTGGTTAATCCTTGGGCATTTATATGCAACACATTATGTGATGATAAGGTTGCTTTGGATAAGTTTCTTAGTGGCTATATATACCGTGTCCTAGATTTAACTCGCTCTTGTGCCCTTTTATAGCAGATGCATTCCTTATCAAAAACCGTATGTTTAAAATCTATATTGGGGATTCTTAAGACGTCGTGAGCATATTTACAATTGGTGCATTCCTTTACGTTTGATTTACAATCGACACTTTTATGGTTTGCATTGCATAGTGGACATACAATGTTTGGCTGTTAGCAATGTATTGCTTTGTGCCCATATTTCCAACAACAAATTATCTTTAAGTGTTGACAAGCAGCTTTGATTTTTAACTCTCTGAATAAAGTCTTCCTCTGTGTTTAAATATGCTTCCTGTATACTAACATTGACTACTTTTGGATTTCCTATTTTTGGAATTTCTATCGTGTATTTATCAGAAAGTTCAGCGACCGCTTTGTTTTGCAGTTTTTTTAAGGAATCCCCATCATTGCACTCGATCACAACACAACCTTGACCGAGAGGTTTTAAGTTTTTTACTTCAGCTGGTATCTCGGTCAGATTAATTTTCTGATAATGTTTTTTGTTGTGGCACTGTCCTGGTTGGTATTTTCAGGTTATAATAGCGTTTTCAATTTACTGCTCTCGGGTACTTTGAGAGTGCTCTCCCCGAGATTTGCGTGTTCAATTATCAAAATCAAGTTATTTCACTACATGGCTATGACAGATCTCGGGCATATCTATGACGTCTCCGAGCGCTCTCAGAGTGGTAATCGAAAATGCTATAAGTCTCAGCGTTTTTGACATATTTAGGTTTTTATGTCGAAAATGACGTTTGCAAGCCTTTAAACGTTTATCAATTTTTCCTATAAAGAAGCATAATAGATTTTCTATAATATTTTGCTAATTCTTGTTAGCTAACAGTGTGTTAAAACAATGGGATTAAAAAAGAAATAGAAAAACTGCAAAAAGTCTAGATTTTCAAATGGAAACCCCCAAATTTTATATTTATTTTTTACTTAGCATTAAAAATAAGGAAAGTTTGTGTAAGGTTGTCTAATCCAAAAATTTTTAGTTCTCGAAATATTTAATATTTTTATGTGGCGATTTTGCTGCGGAATTTAAATTCAGTTATTCCTAGTTGGCTATGACGCGCCCTGGCATGATTATTTATAATTATTGTCAAATGGCAATTGACAGCTTCATAAATTTCTTTAACATTTGACTGTTTTCCACGCCGTCATAGTCAACTAGGATTAACTGAACTTAAAATGCGAAGTAAAATCACCGTATTGAGGTCTTCTTTTTTGCAATTTAAAAAATGTCAACAACTTTTTAATTTTTTAGTTTAATAATAAGTCTACAGTATAAAGTGCCTAAGAAATCGTCCAGTCCGCAACGACTTTAAATAATGAATTTAAATATAAAACAAATAATTTATTGCAGAAGAAGAATTTCTCTTTATTTCGTCAGATCCATCCCTAGACGCGTTTCGTCATATCATGACTCATCAGTAGAGCTAGGATCCGACAAAACAAAGAGAACTCAAAGCTGCTTATGGCAGCACAGTGGTGGGACACACCAGTAAGATGTGGCGTCAAAATAATTTATTGATCTCTATTGGTATTTTAGCAATACCTAAACTATGCAACATTTTAATGATTAACAACGTAAACAACCAAAAATTTAATTTTGAAGTAAATTATAATGGGTAATTTTTTAATGATACAACTCAATTATAGTGTAATGTTAGTGTATGTCAAGAAAAAGGAGACAAGATGTTCTAAAACCTATTTTTTTACTTAGACTTTAAACATTCATAAATAAAAACTACGGTTAAGGATAGCAATCGTTGATTATTTTTTTACAATGAGAAACCTATTTGTTGCGGATTGGACCGTATGGTTGCGGACCGGACAATAAAGCCAAAATATTAAATTAACACGTAAACTAAAACTAATAATTATTAACATAAGTATAAAATATGATTTTTAATATTAACTGATTACAAAACTACAAAATATATGTAAACCAGATGCGTATAGCTTCAAATAGTTTCTTTATGCTTTCTTCATGGGAAATAAAATAAAGGTCTTCTCTAGTTTTTGATACACTTGTAGGTGAAAACTCCAATACACGAAGTCTTTAAAATTTGCTTATCACTTTTCCTTTGTGCTAAAAACTCATAAGTTTTTCTGTATATTACCAGCTTAAAGTTGCGGACGTGTGTGGTGTTTGCAATTCTAAAATTGTTATATTTTTTCATAAAGTGATAGGCTTGATCCGAATGCACTTATTAGAATATTATTATTATATTTTAAATATTGGAATGATTACTACTCACACTTTTATACTAATTATCAAGTTACATTTGACAAATAATTGAAAGGAATTGTGATCTGTGACACACTAACCAACAGCTGTATCCTATGCAGTAAATGAATGAGCTACGATCTGTGGAATGTGAAGGACTATTTCCAGGAATCCTGTTGGACTCATTAATAAAAAATGAAAAGACGATTGAAGAAGTACCTGAAGAGTTAAATGGTTATATAAAATGGTTGCATGGTAAAATTGGTGGTTGTATGAGCAGCAGTATTAAGATTAAACGTTCTAAGTTTTAAAATTCCTCAGTATATAAAACTAGCTGATCCTTTATTTTATGAGCCTCAAAGTATTGATATGATTATCCGTACCTTGTGTGTTGGTCAGATTTCCCTTGGTAAAAACCAACCAATTCTTCAAAAAACTCGATTTGGCTGGGTGATAAGTGGACCAATTGGACCAGCGGGAATAAAAGTTACTCATTGCAATTTTTCTCAAAGTATGATATAAATATATCATTGGCTAAAAACTCAACCTAATAAATTAAAAACATTTGTAACTAATCGTATCTCCTAAATACAAACTTTGACTAGTACAGACATTTGGAGGCATGTTCCTAGTCAGGATAATCCCGCAGATTTCTTATCGCGTGGTGTTAAACCCTCTTAAATTGAAACTACCAAATTGTGGTGGAATGGACCTGATTGGTTGCACCTTGATGAGTCTCATTGGCCAAACAAAGTTCAAGATATTCAACACGAAAACTTACATGATAGTCGTTCATGTTACTCAGTTGAATAATTTTGACATTTTTAATATGTTTTCTGATCTTGATAAACTAAAAAGAATTGTTGCATATATTTACAGGTACAAAATAAATTGTCAATTGTCAAGGCCTTAAGAGCAACGTATTTCAGGGCTCCTTAAAATTTCTGAGATAAATGATGTTAGCACAACGGGAATCATTCGCCCATGAAATAGATAAGTTAAAAAATAACAAACCGATCTCCAACCATCAAATTTTAGAGCTGAATTCATTTGTTGATAATCATGGATTTCTGCGTGTTGGCGGCAGACTTGTTAATGCAAAATATGACTTTAAGAAAAACATCCAATAATATTGTCAAAATGTCATATTTTGACTCTGTTTATTTTTAGATCTGAACATTTGAAGCTTTTTCATGCAGGTCTGCAGCACCTTTTAGCGTATATTCGTGAGCATTTTTGGCCAATCCGGTAAATCTATCGCAAAAAAGGTTGTGCGAGAATGCGTTAAGTGTTTTAGGTTTAAACCTAAATTAACCAATCAATAATTTGCCAGAGCAGCGCGTTCACGCAACCAATCCATTTGACGCTTGCGAAGTAGATTGTGCAGGGCCGTATTTATTAAAAAATAAGGTTGGTCGAGGAGCCAAATCATATAAAGCATATGTAGCTTTATTTATATGTTTTCAAACACGTGCAATTCATTTGAAATTGGTAACGGATTTAAGTAAAGAGGGATTTATTTTGCCTTTGCGCAGATTTATTTCACGCAGAGGTAAACCTTCTCATATATTCTCTGATCACGGTACCAATTTCGTGGCTGTTAATTCGGAATTAAGCGAACTCGGGAGTTTTATTGCCAATAATAAAAACAATTTGATTCAGGCTTTTACTAATGAAAATATAAATTGGCAGTTTATACCTCCTCAATCACCGCATTTTGGAGGCCTGTGAGAGGCTGGCGTAAAAAGTATGAAACATCATATAAAAAGGGTTATCGCAAATACATTGCGAACTTATGAGCACTTTTATACTTTACTCGTTTAAGTGGAAGCAATATTAAATTCAAGACACATTTCGCCCCTCTCTACCAATCCACATGATTTGACTTCCCTCACTCCCGCTCATGTTTTAATGAGTCACCCATCAATGTCAATTCCTGAAGAAGATGAAATGATGTTCATCATAATGGGTATATTTCTCAGACGGATGATCATGGTAGCACCCAGGTAGGTCACGGTGTTGCTCCCACAAATAAACGAAGTAAATACAATATTAATTTGTCCTTATACTATCAAAATTTCCGGGGACTGAGGAGCAAGACGCGTGACCTTCTCAATGCTGTTCGCGCCGCCAATTTTGATATTTTAGCATTGACCGAAACCTGGCTTGAGTCCGGTATTTTAAATTCTGAACTGTTCGACTCTCGGTACTGTGTTTTTCGGCATGATAGGAACTATCAACAGTTGCACTGTAACAGGGAGGGTGGTGTTGTTTTAGCGATTCGAAATAATTTCTTAGTTTCAACAGTTGATCTACCGGGATTTCCAGTTCAAATTGATGTCCTGGGTGTAAAGATTAGTGTCAATCATTATTCCTTATATATTTTTGTCATATATGTGCCACCTGCTACTCCGACCGATGACTATATTGAGCTGTTTGAGACGATTAGTGGATTTGAGAGCCTCTACGATTCCAAGGTATTAGTTTTAGGAGATTTTAACTTGCCTAATTTTTCTTACCCTGTCAATGAGGGAATGCCCTTATCTGATAAATCACTTTGTTTATTAAATTTTATGAGTTTTTTAAATCTAAGTCAAACTAACTTAATTCCTAATATTAACAACATATTTCTGGATTTGGTTTTAAACAGTCAGTCGCTCAAATGCTACGTGGAAAGAGCAGAGGATATTCTACTGCACGGGGATGCTCATCACCCCGCCCTGGTGGTGTTGTTTGAATTAGAGCAACAACAAAATTAGATAACAGAAGAATAGATAATGTCTTTTATAATTTCAAGCGAGCCAACTTTCCTGGTCTTTATAACTACCTTATAGATGTTAAGTGGGGGATACATTTACCGATGTTAACTTAGCATGTGAAAAATTTTATTCTATTCTTTACGAGACTTTGGATATATTCATGCCTAAAACAAAAAGGCGCAAAAAAAACTACCCGCCGTGGTATAACTTACTTATAATAAAGAACATTAAAGAAAAGTTTCGCTTATGGAAAAAATACAAACGTACAAAACAACAAACTGACTTACAAGACTTTCGAAGACTCAGAGCTAAAATTAAAACGGATATCAACACCTCTCATATGATCTATTGTCAATACATTGAAAATCAAATATTGTCCAATCCCACTGATTTCTGGCGTTTAATTAACAGTAAAAAAAATAATGTTACGTTTCCTGAAGTAATGTCTAGGGGTGAAAATACTTTTAAAAGGCCAGAGGAAATCGTGGGTGCATTTGCAGAGCTTTTTCAATCATCCTACATAATATCAGGACCGTTCACTAGCATCTCCAACGACGGTATAACTAGTAACAGCAATACCATTGATATGAGAGAGGTTTCTATGGAACAAGTTTCCGGTTGTCTAAGGAAAATGAAATCAAAAGGAACGGTCGGGCCAGATAAGATTCCATCATTTTTATTACGCGATTGTTCTTGCCCGTCCACTTACTAAAATTTTTAACTTGTGCTTAAGAACTAGTAAATTTCCTGATGTTTGGAAAACCTCTAAGATCACTCCGGTACTTAAAAAGGGACCCAAAGACGACATTGAAAATTATCGACCAGTTTCCATCATTTGCAATTTCTCTAAATGTTTTAAAATGCTGCTTCATGATACATTGACTTCAAATTAAAAATAACATCTCAAATTTTCGACACGGTTTTATTAAGGGTAGGTCAACTACGTCTAATCTTTTTTGCATAGCTCAGTTTATTGCGGAAGCACTGGATGAAAAATGTCAGGTAGATGTTGTGTATACGGATTTTTCTAAAGCCTTTGATAGGCTTGACCACAGCATTCTATTTGATAAGCTGAACGATGCTGGATTTTCAACTAATTTATTAAATCTGTTTTAATCCTACTTAACAGACAGAATACAAGTAGTGGAGTGCTGTGGTCAAAGCTCTGGCGAAATTAGGGCAACATCGGGGGTTCCGCAAGGATCTATCATGGCACCTCTATTATTCAATATATTTATTAATAATATTCTGGTGAACGCTGGCTTAAGGGGGCTATAATATGCCGATGATATGAAGATTTGTATTCAAATAAGTACTATCGACGACTGTCGACGTCTCCAAGCGGTACTTGACAAAATAGCAGAGTGGTGCTCTATCAATAATCTACCATTAAATGCTAGTAAGTGCAATATTGTCTCGTATACTTTAAAGACTGAACCAGTAACTTTTGATTACTCTATTAATGGCATTACGTTAAACCGCCAGATGACCTTTCGTGACCTTGGAGTTTTGTTTGATAGCAAATTATCGTTTATCCCCCATATTCTCGACCTTACTCAATCCTGCTTTAGGGCCTTGGGATTTATAATTCGAAATTCTCGCGACTTTTCCAACGAAAACACTATAAAATTGTTGTATTTTGCTTTTATCAGATCAAAGTTGGAATATGCCTCTACGATTTGGTCACCTTTTTACCAGCTGCATATTGACAGTCTCGAAAAAATTCAGCGACGCTTTCTTAAATACCTTAGCTTCAAGAATAATGTCTATCCTAATGTTGGTTTTCCCCATGATCAGCTGTTGAAAAGTCACTCGCTCTCTTCCTTAGAGGACCGGAGAATGATAGCTGACCTTAAATTTTTACATACGATCCTTCATAACAAAATTGATTGCACAGAAATTCTACATCAGATTAATATATTGGTTCCACGCAGCTCAGCCCGTCATTCTCTTACGTTTTTTATACCCACATCGCGAACTAACATTAAAAAATACTCGCCGTTACATCGTATACAAAGTACATATAATCGGTACCAAAATACGTTTGATATATTTAACTGCAGGTCAGCCAGGATTAGTCTCATTTAAACATTTTTCCATGGTCGAAAGTGTACATTCAATAGTTTTATTGTGTCCTTTTTGTACTTATTATTACTTATATATATACAGAACACTAACAATACTGCGTCTTTCCATATAACATTTTCTATTATTGAATTTGGCGCTATATTCTTTGTAGAGCCGTTAGAAATGGTAAGTGAGTTAATGGACACTGGGTTTATTTAAGAATGAACGCCATCCAGGATTTTCAACACATACACACATAATCATGGATTTCGACTGGTTTCGAAAAGGTTTGACTGAATCTTTAGTTAGAAAAGCAAGAATTGTGAATAGAAAAAAGGCAGTGGGAGATCTATAAAGTTCACACTGTACAAAAAGTGCACAAACATTCGGCATTTAAGCCAGTAAATGTATCCTACGAAACCACGATTATCGTCGAAGTGACCATCCCCAGCGAATGACAGTTTCAGAGTGGTTTAAGTGTAATTCGCATAATAATAAAAACGTGTTTATAAAGGTTTGCTTAGTGTAAAAGACCTACTGGATAGAATTACAAATAAAACAATTCCAAGGCATACTTTGAGGTTTTTTAAAATCTATATAATAAATGCAATATAAATTTTATACTCATAATTTTTATGAACAAAGCCATAAAAACAAAAATCATTTGGTGCTTCCTTAAACTTTATTGGTTGATTGGTTAACGATGGGGGCCTTCTTGCAATACAGCCTCATGGCTTGTTGTACCTTATCCTGACCATGTCTATTTAAGAAAGACGTATTTCCTTTTAGAAAGTCCGATAGATGTCTACGACTACGAAGCCATGCCGAAGGTTGTGATCTCCTTTAATTTCTCCGAGGATTTTAAATCTTCTGCAGGTTAGTACTTCGTAGATATCTTTAATGTGTTAAGTGGTTTCGTTATTGCGTAAAAGAACTTAGCACCCCACAGCCTCCAGATTTTACCACATAGATCTACAGTCATCAATGGTATTCCATTTAGATCCGTAATTCGTGAACCGTCTCTTTTATTTCAGATGTCGGATCAGTCCGAATTATTCTTAAGATCCGACACTTTGAACCGGCTCAGATCCGATCCGTCCATCTCTACATATTACACACCCGTATACCTCATATTATTATGGGTTGATGACAGTGATGTATAACCACAGCACCATTTGGAGTGTGTCTTCAGGTTTTTCTAAGCAGGCTTCTTCACCTTATTAGACCAATTTTTGCTTTGCTTAGGTTTCCAATAATTTGTTGGTTCCAGGTCAGCTTGGCATCCAGGATTAGTCCTAGGCAGTGTACCTATTTAACTATTTTTATCTATTCGCCAAAGATTTTTAGGTTGTCATAATTTCTTGTTTATCTTCATTTGGTGAAATGTAAAATTGCAGTCTTTGCTTCGTTGACGTTAAAGTCCACCTTCTTATCAGCACTGCTCGCTTCTCAGTGGTCTTTGCATAAGCTTTCCTAGTATATTGGCTTGTATAGAGTATAAACTGTTTACCTGGTTTTGCTCAAGCTATCAAAATGGGTCTTCACAATGCAAATTCACTCAACAGCAATTAAATGACAGGGCACAACTCAGTTACATGAAATAAACATAATTAACAATTACTGTTCTGATTAAGAACCAAAACTATTTTATGCTTACTGGGGGTTGTATCGTCCCCTTGCTTTATTAGTACCATCTCGAGTTCCTAATTTCATATTTCTTTTGCATTTATGACATTGTCTTATATAAACTCTCACAATATCAATCAACTATCTAGTGCCCCCAAAATAAGTATTATATATTATAATACAGAAGTCCATCGAACGGGTAAAGGATTTCAACAAAATCCACCTCGTAGGTATGTTAATCAGGTCCCATGTAAGACCTGAAACTTACAAGACGGACTCCTGAAGGTACGGACGCCCAGAATTCCAGTGAGGTTTTTAATAATTCCTGGAGTACCAGGAATACTTAGCAATTGCTTTCTCACCTATGATCATAACAAATACATTACGTTACATACCAGGCTTCTTATCTTTCATTAACCTGTCCTTTGTGCACTTATATAATTACAGATGCCATCACAGACCCTAAATACACTTTCATCTTTCTGCAGTCACTCACTAACTAACTGTTCTTAGATGCATCTTTCTTTTATCTCATAATATGAAATAATAGGGACCACAGGAAAATTTACCACATCATTACATAATTGATTAAAATATGTATTACGGATAAAATAATAAAAATGAAATAAAAACAAATTGAAAAGAAAAAATAAATAACATAAACATAAATTAACGATATTTTATACATTTGTTCTCATAACGAGTATTACATCGTCTGCATGTCCCTTGGCTTAGAAGACGTCTGCATTGTGATATGTCATTAACTCATCCACCACTAAGTTTCATTTGAGATGTAACAATACTTCTCTCTGAGGACATCCCTGAATTACGTCAACTGTTAGGGAATCTTCGTAGATGCTGGTTGTGACTTGCCGATATTCTAGCATGTTGTGAATTTCAACTAGTAGTATCGTCGATACCATGTCTTTTGGCAGCCGACATTATCGCAACGCACTTACTCTTTCAATAAAATATCTCTTATTTTTAAATATGGTTCCTAAAAATAATATCGATATCAAAGTTCCTATGTATAGTGTAGGTACCCAAGGCTTAGATTGCATAATAAATTGATAACATTTGAATTACACAACAGAAGCCGCGTGATAGAAGTTTGTACATATTACATACTAGTTATAAAATAATATCATTAAAAAAAATAGTATTTTTTAAATATTTAGATAAAACATTATGGCTAGTTAATAAAATCTGTTGTTTTGAGATAAAACATATTTTCATTTTTTAGAAATGGAATGAAACACTAATTTTTTTTTTTTTTGAGAAAATTTCACCCCTTTAGCAAAATACTTTCATAGCACCTATTAATATCTTGCACCAAGATCGCATAGTAAACCAGCATTCCAAATTAAAAATATTTCACAACTTATGGTTTACTATATCTGAGGGTTGTTTTTACCCTTTAAGGATGTATTCCAAAAATAAAATGATGTATTTTGACTTTTATTAAAAAAAGAGTGTAGTGAAGAAAAATCAGAAAAAGAAGGTTCAAAACATTGATACCAAGAGAATACTCCTATGATACGTGCACTCATAGGGAAACTAAACCAAGAGAAATGATCTAATGTAAAAATGTTACCGATCATAATTCTGGACGATGTTTAAATCTGTAACGTTGCCTGTAATAAAGATTCAGCGAACGCAAATTTTCGTCTAAAGTCACTTTTCTTCTCGACATTTACGTCGCGGCTTTGAGCCATGCTTTAACCCATTTAGAACATATGTTCAGGTTAACTAAGTTTATGGGGCACTTCGATCACTGTCTTTAAAGTTTGTATATTCGTAATATCTTCAATTTTAGCTGGATCTATAGAAATTCCGTGACGAATTACAACATCACTCAAATATCTCAGTTCAGCAGAACCAAATTTACTTTTATTCTCATTTAAAGGTAATCCAGCTTTATTTAAACGATCAAAAACAATTAGTACAACTTCTAAATATTTAACAATAATTTCTCATTATACTCCAAAAAAAGCCTACGAAATTAAAATGAAAATTCTAGACTAAATCTATGTATTTCTTATAAATTAAATTTAAAATAATGACCTGTGTCAAGATTTATTATCGCGACAAGCTTTTATTTATATCATTTAATTTTATAATGTAACAATATGATGGGTTTAATTTACTTCAAAGATTATTTTCTTATTTTTAGTGCATTCAAATAAAAGCATTCTTTAAAAAAATTTTTTATATTACTTTATTTATTTCTTGTTTAGTATTCGCTAGATATTTTTTCTAAGCATGTTCAAGTCATTATTCAGGTTTGTTCGTTGTTTTATAATAAACATGCATTGTGATCAGAACTGAATCATTATATTTTCGATTGATTTTTGATTTGTAGATTATAATTTTTTTGTTTATGATAAATAAATTATTTTAATTTGAATTTGAATTTATTTGAATATAAAATTTCAACTCAGTAGGATAAGAGGATGAAGTTTAGGCTTGTTCGGTTTTTTTTTAAATGCATTGTCATCCGTACTAAATCACTAGCAAAATTTTAACTCCGTAGGATGAGAGGAAGAGGTTCGGGTTTGCTCGGTTTTTATTATAAAAATGCATTATCATCGGAACTAAATCACCATGTGAAATTTCAACTTCGTAGGATAAAAGAAAGTGGTTCTAATTCAGCTTGCAAGATTTGACACTAACACACACCCACAAAATCCATACATATATAGCAAGTTAAATAAATGATTTTAAAAATTGTTTCATATTTAGGGGTGCGTTTACCCTCTTAGAGGGTGAGTTTAAAAAAATCCTGTCTTAGTGAATGTTTGCAGCCCAAACTAAAGCTGTATGCAAAATTACAGCTTTCTATCTTTGGTAGTTAGGCCTGGGTTTGAGAAATTAGCGGTAGTGGTAAAATTCCGACATAAAAAATAATGGTATATAAAAAATTTAAACAAAATTGACGTGGTTTGGTGTTTTTCTTAAAAGTCAAAGGGTTTTAATATGAAAAAAATTTAATTTTTAGTGTTTTTTCTCCTAAGAGGGCTAGCTTTGCAATATTCTTGCTTAGTGGACGTCTAAGAACCTAAATAGGACTGTAGGCCAAATTTAAACTTTTTAACATTATTTTTATTTTTTATTTATTTTATGCGAAATACCTATTAAAATTTGAAATCACATTTATTATCTATTATAATAAAGGTTATTACATTGTTGTCACATCTGTGGACGCAGCATTGTACTTTTTAAACAAAATCGTTAAAAAATACCCGGATGTATATTTTTCGTACAAAGATGAACGCCCCTCTATATTGAATTTACATGAACTAAAAATATACATTTACAGTTACAATACGCATAATACTGCGTCCAATTTTTTTTTTTTGAAATTTAATAAATCATAAGTAATGCACGTAATTTAGTTTATTTTGATACCAAAAGTAAGATGAGAAATAATGCTTTATTGTGCTATTTTTAAATATCACCTATGTTGGCCCGGGAGCAAAATAACACAGGATAACAATACTGCGTCCGGTATACGGACGTCCTATCATCCAGGACGCAGCAAGATATGGTAGAGAGCAAATGCATGGACGCAACATTGTTTGTAGTCTGTATATATATTAGAAATGTTATTTAATAATAGTGTATATACCCATTCAGTAATTGGATTTTTCTGTGGAATGGTGTATCTTAAATAAATAAATAAATAATAGATTATCTACCTATCAGCACTTGCTTCAAGATGGGAAGGGTTATTATTACCCTTCATCCTGGAAAAGACGGTGTAAACAGAGTAGCAACTTTGCAAACTGCATCTGGATTAATTAAACGTTCATTTGCAAAGTTATGTCCTTTACCTATTAAGGAATCTGGAAACTGACAACTTTTCTGGTTGAAATTATAGCATTTCAAGGCGGGGGGCATGTTGACGAGTCCAAGAAAAAAGAATACCTGTACCTTTATTATAATAATTAAAATTAAAAGTGTCACTGTCAGAAAAATAAATAAAGAGTTAGTTGACATAAAATTATTTTATTATAAAGAAAATAGTCAAAAGCTACCACGCCTCATCCCATAAAAGTAAGTTAAATAAGTTTGGAAAAAGGGCTGGAAATTACACCCACACCCCTGTTAAGTTTATCTTGTGTTTTATGTTGTGCAATTTTATTATAATTTTTAACCAGTGGACATCGAAATGTTGCAAATTATTCTTTAAAAAATTATTATACTACGTGAATGTTAAGTTTATTGTTGAGTTCATTTTCCCCCCACCACAGTATTCCACCACTATTGAAATTAAATTATTATATGCTATTTGCGAGTAAAATTCAATTTTCAATTTACAGCTATCGTTATACCTCATTAGACTATTATGCAAAATATAATGAAATATGATGATCTTTTAGAACACTTGGAAATAAAAGATTTATGTAATCTTTATAAATATTCTGTAATAAATAAAATAATAAGTGAATATCTTTATTAAAGACTCATTTATTGGAAACGTGTATCGAATCATAAAGGACTCTATGAAAAATTTATTGAAGAATTTAAAGATTACTTGGAACTTGATATCTATTCGTCCAGAATTATCTGAGAACCGTATAAGAGAATTCAAACATAAGGTTAACTGGACAGAATTTCTGCTTGTCAAAAGCTTAGTGAGGATTTTAGAGACGAATTTCATGATACAGTAAATTGGAAACGAATTTCTCGCTATCAAAATTTATCTGAAGATTTTATAGAAAATCATCATGATAGAGTTAACTGGAAATGGATATCTATTCGTCAAGACCTATCTGAAGATTTTATTAGAAAATTTTAAAATAACTTTGACTTGAAATTAATTCTATATTTCAACATTTATCCGTTGAATTTAAATATGAATTTCGGCATAAAATAGAACATGATTTATAAAATTTGTAAAACAGGTTAATAAAACACATTTATATACTTTATCTTGTTTTATTTATTATCCGTTAGGAAATTATTATATAAATTAATAGTATTTGTTACCGCACAAATACGATATTCCTTTTAATGAGAAAAGCAGTGAACTCGATCAGGTTGTAAAGACGGATGAATATCTACTTAATTCAATAGCTGAATATAAACGAATGATAGCAGCGTTTTCTTCACCTTTTACATACACTGTATCGCTTTCCATCGTTAATAATATCCGAAAATTTGCAAGGGATGTAAAACCTTCATTCCATGGAATGCAGTGATGATTATTCATTTGCCAGGTAATACTTTCTTGTACATCTGGCGACAGTAGGCTCATAGAAAATGGTTGCTTAAAAATATAGTGACTAATACGATAGCCGCAAGTTCCTTGGCGATGAATCTTTTTTTTTCTATTTTAAATCCTTGGATATCGATACCAATATTTATAATTAAATCCTCAAGTATACACTTTTTGTTTTAAACAAAAACTATTAATTATCTCTTAGAATATTTAAATGTTTGATGTGTTGAGTTAAAAGTTGTAAATATTTTTTTATTATAGTTATCTACACAACCCAAAAATTAAAATATAATGTAAACGAATTATCTATAAATATTTGCGCATGAGTTTTAAAGTTGTTTAATATTTTTGTTAGAGGATTGTAGCTAAAGATTTTATCATGCATAATAAGACAATAAGCTGAGATTTTATCAGTAAGATCCTCGTGTAATTCAAATTCATCTCTCATGACAATTGGTCCGGAGTCAACTGTTTCTTTCTGATGTGAGCGATTAATATATACAATAGGAGTATTATCAATAAATTCTGTTGGGGGAAAAACTGGTTAAGCCATAATAAGATTTTTGAAATTGTGAAAGCATTTTATAAAGTCTAAAAATAGATTGTTGGATATCTCCCAGAATTTAAAAACACTTAAATGTTTCGCATTTTATTATTTAACATTTTTGACATATCGCTTATTGATTTATCTCTGAAATCCTTTTGGAAACAAAACGCGACATGTCGAGGAGTATTTACTTTCGTAGATGTTTTAACAGACCAATTATAACGATTTGTTTTTAATATCTCGGGATATTCAATTAATTCCCAACTTCGAATCGCAATTGTTATATCAACGTTTTTATCAATAATTTTATTTAGGGCGAATTATTGAGGAATAGAATAGAATGCATGATATGCATCATAATAGCTACAGTTTCTTTTTGATTATTGATCAAATATTTTAACCGTTATTTTAACTATTACCTTTACAGTGATAGCAACATAAATAATATTTGGCGGACTTTCTATTATTTTAAAACCCAGACTAACATTAGGGAAAAACTGGTGAATAGTGTGGTCAGAGTTTCCGTTTAGATAGGAGCCTTCAGCGATACTGCAGTCTACACACAAAGAATTTACGTTTATAATCTCAGCAGGATATTCCGATGTGTTGGGGGATCCGTTAAATTTCATAATACCGTTATTAATACCGAAAATTTTCCCTATTGCCCCATCTTTGAAAATTATATCCGTAGTAGTTTCAATTATTGATTTTATTATGTTGTTATTAGCATAATAGTGAAAGGAAATATTTCGCTTGTTAAACGCAGGTTGCAAATATTTATTTACATCATCCATTTCATAACTATCTGTTGGAATCGTTAAAAATTCATTATCTCTTCCAAAATATACTTTATAATTACTTTCATCAATATTTGATATTGCATTAAAAGTTTCAAAATTTGTGAGGCCGATAACATATGAGTTGTTAGGTTCTAAGTAAATGGGTGGATGAAAATTTGTTTTAAAAATAGCAGAGCTCCCACAAAGGGCTATTGTAAACGACATGATCGTTGTAGTAAGGATACAATTTAAACACACACATTATTATAAATTAATTGTAGAGATAATTGTCCACAATTAAAATCGTTAAAGGTCTGATATTTATTATAGTTGTATTAAACATTTTTTTTGCTACAATCGCTTAAAAAAAATTTATAACTTCTGTTGAGGGTCTTAAATTGCCAAAGCCATCAAAGTCATTTATATGTTTCTTATCTTTGACATATTTCGTCCAATGAGGACCGCTCCCCAAATTATTATCCAAGTTAATAATACCTGTTTCAATTTTTTTGGTAACTTATTCCTCATAAATATACTTCTAAAATTCGGTATATTTAATAACATCATATATTTTAATAAATCAAAATTTTTTAAAGGTATACGAGGTAGCAATTTTAGAAGTTTTTTGAATATGGCTTAAGATATAATCCACAACCTTTTTATACGGCTAAAGATAAATACCTTTTCCAACAGATATCTTCTCCATTACTTTGTTATGCCTCTTTTGTTCTTCTAATTTTTTTGAGCATTTTTAGTTGCGTTTACTGCCTGTGCAATACCAGCTTCTATTATATGTCAAACGTCCCACTCTTATGCGTTGGCTACTTGGGAATTAGCTACTTGGACAATAATATTCAATACAGTTCGCGTGTTTATGATGACGTCATATTACGTTTAGGAAAAGATGGCGGTTGTCAAATGTCAATTAGGATATGTCAAGGTCACGCGTGATACGTGTTTAGGGGAGATAATAAGTTGTTTAGATCCGAGTTTAATCGGTCAACTCGTATGCGAGTTATAGTTTTTTGCGATTAGTGCCCTTATGTCTAGAGGTGCGGAGTGCTAAAATTCTGGGTGTAGGTAGAGGGCTTATAGATCCTATCGAGCAGTGAAGGATTTTTTTAATAATCTCAAGTAATAACGGCGCGAGATGCATAAAACGGTCCTTAGCACAATAGCTATTATACTTCGTCTATTAAATATATTTGACCTTCCTGTATACTACATCAGATTTAGCACATGATGATTATTTCGTATACGAGTCCAAGGCCAACTACATATCAGCTAAATGAACAGCAGATCAAGCAAATAAACAGCTGATCAGGTAAATTAACAGCAGATCAACTAAATAAACAGTGGATCAGCTAAATGAGCAGCGAATAGGCTACATCAACAGTGGCTCAAACCAATAACCAGCAGATCATCTAACTAAATAAACAGCAGATCAAATAAATTAACAGTGGATCAGGTATCATTGCGCCCAAAAAAAACTGCGACAGCAAAATTGTTGTTGTAGAGTAGTAGGTTATCATTGTTGTTATAATAGTTGTCATGGAAGTGAAAAGGTTTAACAACAATACCACATTTTTAGAAATACGAGGAAAAATTAAAATACGCATATTGTGTTTTAAAATGTAACAAAAATAAAATAAATTTTTTTAATATTATGTTCCAATAAATTTTAATTCATTTTAATCATATTTAAACCTTAATATAATAACATGTTTTTAATATATGGTAGTTGCACCATTATTATCGATTAACGCTTGTAAACGTCGTGCCATACTTAATACTAGGTTTCTCGTATACTCTTGCGTTATTGCATCCCATGCTTGCATTATCCTTTGGCTTAATTCATCCCGAGTTCTAGACTGGAAGTTGTGTTTATACATAAATTTTGTCATATCACCCCAAACGTTTTCAATTGGGTTGATATCCGGACTTTTCGAGGGCCAAGGCAGAACACGAATTTGATTTTCTTCTACATAATTTTGAACCATGCGGGCTTTATGTATAGGAGCATTAACTTGTTGAAATATAAATCCGTGGCCATATCCTGCGTCGACAGATGGTATCATAACTTGGTTTAGTATGTTGCAATATAATGGTGCATTGAACTTTCCATACACTATTTGGCAAACTCCTGGGCCCCTTGCGCTAATCCAGCCCCAAACGTTTATAGGAAAGCGTCCACTTTGATTAGTCTTATTTGTATATCTTCCATCGTATCTCGTACCAGAAGGCCTATAAACGCGAATTTTCTCATTATTGCATGATTGAAAGTTTTTTTCATCGGAAGATATTACGGTTTCCCATATATTACCTTGATTTATATATTCATAAGCAAATTCTACTCTTCTGTGTTTGTTTGCTTGGGTCAAAAATATTTTATTGGCAGCACAATAACTTTTTATATCTGAACTACGAATTCTTCTACGCGTTGTATTAGCCAGACCAGGAAAAATGTGTTTCTTCTTTAGCTTTTATTGCTGTTTCGAAGGGATTATCTTTTAGAAAATTAATTAATTCTATATCTTGGCTGTCATTCGAAATTATGGGGCAACTAGAACCTGCTTTTCTTACAATACTTCAATATTCTGCAATTTTGTGCTTAGCCAACAACACGGTATGGTATTTTTGCTAATCCCTAATTCATTTGCGATGTTTCTTATTTGATGCCCATCTCTCAATCAAGTGAAAATGATCTCTTTTTGCTCGGTGGTTAACGATTTCAAAAAATATTTCTTTTGACACGCCACTGTCAGTCACAAAATTAAATTAAATTGTCAACTTCAAAAAAAAAGCTAATAGTCTGGGAGATTAAATTACATTTTGCTGTCCCAGTTTTTTTTGGGCGCAATGGTACATGAACAGCCGATCTGCTAAATAAACAACAGATCAGCTAAATGAAGAGTGGATTGGCTAATTGAACAGCGGCTCGGCTCAATGAACAGCAATTAAGTGAAAAAACATAAAATACGATCCAGACAACGTTTAGATTCATTAATATATTTAAACCTTTTAGGTATTCTTAGTCGAAACTATTTCAAATTTATTTAATACATGGTAATTACACAACTCGAGGCACGGACAACTTGTAATTAATATTCAATAAGCTTGCGGATACAGTAACTGAGTAATATTAAAGGCCACGACAATAATAATGCATAAAAAATAATGTAATTATTTTATAATCGAATGTGGTAAGCGATTAATATTCAAACCATATTATATGTCGTAATACGCTATTAAGATTGCATCATCTTTGCAACCTGGTAACACACTCTTTGCCGGATCATCAATTAATAAACCTATGTAGTCAGCAGGATTAAATCATCTTGATTAGTGGAAAAATTTAAAAAATATATCAATTAATAACGGTGCTAGCGGTATAAAGCCATTAAGGACTTGAGGCAGTGTCAAATGAACAGTAGAACTGCTAAATGAACAGTAAACATAAAGCATATTTTTATTAAACGAAGCGTGCATATACATTTGACCTGAACAAATATAAAGTAAATGTGTGAAAGTAAATGTGTGGAGTTGGTTGTACACTGTGTTCTGAACAAATATAATTTAACAAAACACTTTTAAGCTGTTTGCGCCAAAAAAGGCCTATTAAGCCAAGCTAAGTTTTAATTTTCTAGGCTTCACGAATTTATTTAAAATGTTCTCTACAGACGGGGTCATATTTCTATAAATATGCAAAAGAGTAAGGCCATTCAGTTGATTTTCCTAAAACTTTCTTAAATAATTTTTTCTACTGACGTTTTATAATAACCACTTTTTGATTGTCATTATGGTTTTTTAATAACCTCCTTTTAGGCGCAGCGTGCTTAAAAAACTTTTAAGCACGTTACCAGGAGCAACGTGTTTAAAAGTAACGCAGATAATTATTTACAATTAAAACGTAACCACAGACTATGGTCATATCACTTTAACTTGATAAAGATTACAGAAAAAACAATTGAAGAAAAATTAATTCGATTGGGTGAATCCATGGCCAAATTAAACGATAACATATTTGTCGAATTAGCCGTTTTCCTTTTACTCACAGAAGAAAAAAGGGTTTGTTCCTTTTACTTATAGAAAATTTTAAATTCAATTGAAGACATCAGGTTTATATCCATCTTTTTCACATTTGACATTTTGCATAATACGAGACAAAAATGACTATAGTTATTGTGACAAACGAACAATGTGTTGTTTTGTACCAAAGCTATTGTGATCTCTTGGGTTTCAGAAATGTTTTCTTGGTTGCCTACTTTCGCTAACAAAAAAGCCCAGTTTCTCAACAAAATAGCCTTAAATTCATTTAAAAAATACTTTTTGGGAATTAATATTAACTTTTGAGTATTCGTGATGGTAAAGTTTTTTAAAATTAATTACATTCTTTTCCAATTTCCAGTAATAAAATAGTAACGTTGTTGGCAATCATTGAATAAAGAACTTTATTCAATGGTGGCAATACTGTAGGAAATTTTTCTGACAAGCCGATATAACATAACCTCAAAAAGTCAAAAAATAATAAAAGTTTTAAGGTCGATTGGGGCCCTGTTAAATATATCAAAAAATAATGTAAATAGGTGTGTTGGAAAAGGATTTACCTACAACAAAGGTAAATACAGATTTTCATTTTGTTAGATTTACATTATTTTTATGCTCTTAATGTTGTAGAAATTGTACAGAAACAAGTTGAAGACTGGAGATTTTTTAAATAAGTGAACAGTTAAACATAAAATCCAGTTTAGAGGTAGGTATTTACACGTGTTATATTCCTAATTTGCATGAAACTTTTAGTACATTTTACCATTTTCAATACCCATGTAGGTAGATAATATTTTTGTTCTCGGTTAGTTCAATAGAAATATATTTTAAGTCTCATATCTTCAAGTCTGGCATCATTTTGATCACTCTTTCAGAAAAAATTAATAAAAACTGGTGTATGCATGCATAGGATCTCTGAAATAAATGTTTTTTTCCTATTTTTGGGGGTTGATATGATATGATGTGCTCTATGCAAATATTTCAAGTTATGGACGCAATATTAAATTACTAACTGTTTTACACTACACAACTTTTTTTGATGTTACATTATATCAGCTTAAAAACACATTAATTAATATAATTTTCTGCATAATAGGTATATACTTTACATTAAGATCGAACCACAAACCTGAAGAAACAATAATTTTTATCTGAAAATCCCCATTTAAAATGTAATTGTGCTCAATATAACCTTTTAAAGTTTATCATGTCAGTACATGTATGTTTGTTATGTCCTGGGATATGTTTGTCAGCAACTGCACTACCAATTTAATTTTTTTTTATTTTGTAGAAAAGATTCCATGATGGTTACATACAAGATGACATGTAAAAACTTTAAAATATAGTGTTTCAGATCATGGACAACACATCTTATAGGAAAATTTTTGTAAGTTATTTAGTTACACCAGGAAATCTATGGAAAACCCTCGGGAAAACCTAAGACAAATTAACTTAAAGCTGACACCTGTGCTTTTCAATAGCTTTGGAAGTCCCATATGAGATAGTAATAGTCCCTATATTTCCTTCCTATCGAACATCAAAAATACTTGCACATGTTCTAATTCTAATTTTTTATCAGCTTTTTAATTAGAATTGTTGCAGTGATAATGTTACAAGAATTTTTTTATTTTTATTATTAGTTAGCAGGCTCTTAGATGTTTTCTTGACATACATTTGTATCTGACAATTTTTTTTTCTGTTTTAGGAAAACAACTTACAGTTAAAATGATTTATTGATAAAACGATATAATTCCAAAAAAATCAATATCATTGCATGCAGTCAATACAATGACATGGTGAAAACAATGGGGAGACTAATGTCAGGTTGCATAAAGAATTTTCATAATGAATAACTAACCAGCCACTTTGACAAGTTTGATTGTGAGTAAATTATGCCTACCAATGTCATTTATGTCAGAGTCAAAGTTGCTGGTTAGTTAATTGTTGTTAAAAATCTTTGTGCAACCAAATATATTATAAGTTTTAAATACACTAATTTGATTTTCAAAACCCATATCTTCAACAAAATTCAATCCGTTCAATTTTCACTGTAAAGGGTAGGCTGTATTTTGGACCACTTAGTACAATGTGTGTTACTTCACTTTATGTCTTTTTTATACAGCGTGATCGTTAATAGTCATAGTCAATAAAAAAAAGTCTAGAAAAAAAAATAACAAGTACCTACTGCATACAATAAGATCTTATAAGTATTGTAACAATAAATTAGTTTGATTTTTTATTAGGATTTTTTTTTAAATGGTTTTATTTTTTTAGAACCATTTATGAAAAGGAAAGACCTATCGTAGTGACAAAAAAAACGCATTTGTGGACTAATTAATTACTAATTTGGGAAGCACAAGGAACCATGTTTATAGAATATGTTGTGTGGACATTCAGAGACGAGCCGCCTTAAGGCGAACGTCTAGGAGTAGGAATACAATTCCCTACTAAAACGATAGTACAGTGCGCACAAGCCCTTTGTCTATTACTCCATTTTTATGTAGTATGTCGAATCTAATAAATTTATATACCGAATAAACTGTGTCTACTTTCAACAATAAACCACCGGTCACGTCTAAGACATAACAGAATATATACTGACTTAAACACAGGACTAACGTTCCTGAAGAAGAATAAAACAGAAGGCTGAAGCTTTCAATTTGAGAATTTATTGTTTCAAATATAAAAACATTTGTTTTACTTTAAATGTTTTTTTTTTGTTCAACTTTAATTTTATTGAAATCATTAATCATCAAATAGTCATGTTAATTTTTATTATTAAATTTTCAGTTAGGTTTTCAAATTCAAGGCTATAAAGTTTACTATTAAAAAACTGGTTGCTTTAATATATTACATTACCCATTTCCTATTAGATAAGGACCCTTTGGTACTTAAGTTCAAAAGTCATAAGTGTGAAAGTTCAAGTTATAGTTATTTATAAAGATTTTAGTAGAGTCATCGAACAAATATATTTTTTTAAATAGTACTTAGTTATATACAATTGCAACTCAAGCAAACTTAATTTTAATCCTGATTTCTTCATATATAACAAATATAGGGTGTATTTGTATACATAGATTATTATTTAATTGTCTAAATAAACTTACCTATTTTGAAAAATGAGAAAAAGTATAATGTAAGAATAAAATATTGTTTCAGTTTGATTTCTATTAATAAAGAATTTTCATTTTTTAAAAATAACTATGCTAGAGAGACTGCTAAGTGTAAATAAAAACAAAGATAGTTTTAATCATGTTTTAATATATTAGTAAACAAACACATTGGATTCTAAGTATTGACGTTCATACATTTATTAGTTTACTATACTTATAAGGATTATTTTATTTTTCCCATATTTGTTAACCATGCTCCCTAGGAATACTTTTTTCTCAAAAGTATTAGGCCGTAATGCTTATACATATCTTGATATTTTAGAATAAACCATAGAGTATAAAATATTACTAACCTAATTAATTCCTGTAAAATAGAAAATGGTCTAAAAAACTCACATATAAATAATAATTATTATTTAGCAATAGTAAGAGGTAAAACCGATGAGACTATTCTGTTTTCACATGTAAATATCACAGTGTCTAATGGACGAATGAGCTGTTCTATTGTTTAATGTCTCTGTCAAGTCTATTCTTAAATTGGTTTATTGAGGTTGCATTCACTGGGTCGATTCCAGTTGTACACTACACAGTTCGAGAGAAAGTTTCTTCGTAGAAGTTTGGCACATCTTTCCTTTGATAACTTCTTATTAATCCACTATATTTTTGTTAATTCAAGCAACACATAATTACGTACTTATGTTAGGGTAAGTGCAATCAATGCATTTTTCTGATATTCTTGACTAAAATATTGTTTTTAACAAACTTAGTTGGGTTTAAACATAACATGGCTGTGAAATTAAAATGAAGTAATCTTTCTCTTATAAAACTGTCCAATTAAGTTGTGTAGTAGAAACAGCATTTCTTTGGAGTATTACATAGGTATATAAAGGTTTTAATTCTGCTTTCATCATAACATAGAGGTGTCCAATTTATATTAATTCTCACACTAAAATCACTTCTTCAATGAAATTTAGGTATATATTAGTTTTCATTCTTCTGCTCTCACCATAAAGGGTAGGTTTCCTGTTTACAAGTCTCTTTATCAGCTTATTAAAAACCAAAACATTATTTTGCCACTCAAAGCAAAGAAGTTTTATTTATGAATAACTGGAACATCGCCATCAATTAGGTATTTTCAACTTAAATTTAATAAACTGACCGGTCCAAAGGGCATTGATAACTAAACGCATAATACACAAATGTTTTTAACTATAATTTTCACTCAAATGTACGAATATCACCGAAGAAAGGATTTAATTACAGCAAAATAAAAAATAAACAAATCTGACAGAATTGTCACTTTTTGAAATGTACCCTAACCTCACTTCTCTAAAGTGTCAAGTAAAATTTAACGCGTGTTTAATGGGTTTCTGTCATATTTATCAAGTTAAAGTGATATGACCATAGGTATAATTTAATTTTTTTGGCAAGTGTCAATTTTTGAAAGAGGGCAAATGAAACATAGGTAATAAAATGTTAGTAAAATAAATTAGGTTTTTTATTAAAAAACCTCGGTAGAAAAAATATTGTATAAAACTCGTTACAAAACAATGTCTTTTAGTCACTTTGACGTGTTGTCCAACTCGGCTTCGCCTCGTAGGACACTTCGCGTCGCGTGCCTAAAAGACACTTATTTCGTTACTTGTTGTATAAATAGCTATTTGAGTCTTCGCAAAGTTGAAAAACTACGTTCACCTTCCGCAGTAGAGACAGGCAATATAGCTAGTATATGAAGTAATGTCCTGGTATTTGTAAAGGTATCAGTAACGTATTGTTACGCGCTCAACTCAAGGCATCTCTGGGCTGCTTTTCATTTGGCAATCTAGCAATTGCTCTGTACCAAAGTCTAGGTTTAACAACTTGCTCATCTTTGGTTCCTGTCAGGTCATGTACATAAAATATTACAAAAGACGAATTCAGTTAGCGTTTTCTCGGTGAAAATGGACGGATCTTTGGGAAAAAGGCTTTGAAATCCAGCCAATATTTCTTTATGTCTTAAAAATCTTTCTTTTAAGTTACTTAGGTATAAAACAGTCCAAAAATGTAAGATATATGGCAATTCGGTAATAATCTTTGGTACTTTCCATATCAAGATTACACCTTTTTGTTTAATGCAGGCTAGTCCGTGGTTTATTTATAGGAAACTCAAACTTTTCGCCCAATTTTTTTACTTTTAAAAATACTTTTTTAAATTCTAAGTTGGCATTTTCCCGCAAGCATTAAAGTTTAGCAATGGTATCTTCTACTAGTTAATCATAATAATTAATTAGAACACTAAATGCAATATACTAATACAGAGTGTTTTACATTCATATTACACCTCCCCGGGAAAATTAAGGAATTTACACTTTGTTTTCAAATGGAAACTCCTGTTAATTATAATATAAAAGTAATTAACTCATGTGAATTAATAACTATCAGACCAAGAATAAATAGTAGACAGATAAGAATACAAAAGTAGGACCGGTCGATTCCTTACTACTAAATTATTACCTAGAAGTTACTTAACTATGATATAACTTAGTTCTATTTTTGTGGATTACAATCTCCTTATTACCTTTCATCAGTTTTACATTTGGAGATTCATCCTTGATAACTTAATAAGGACCCAGAAAACAGGGACTTGCAATTTTGTTTCCCTCTTCATTTTTTACAAGTACTAAATCGCCTTTTTTGTATTGAATGGGTTAAATTTTTTCATCATAACTTTGCTTTCTTTTAAATTTTGAATGTAATAAGTTAGCTCTTGCATCCTCATGAGCCTTTTGCAACCGATACTTTAACTTAATAGGGTAATTCTCAAAGTTATAAATGGGTTCTAACATATTATTTAGATTATTAGGAATCTGACATTTCTTTCCAAAGACCAGTTCAAAAGAAGTATATTTAGTTTCAGTATGGACTGTAGTATTATAAGAGAAACACCAATAAGGAATCCATGTACTCCACGCTGCATCATTATTTTCGGATTGAATTCTTGAGTAGGCACCCAACACCTTATATGTATTTTCCAAAGAACCAATACTTTCATGATGGTATGCCGTGGAATGAATTTGATTTATTTTTAAAAGCTTACAAACCTCACTCATAGTGGAAGAAATAAATTCAGAACCCCGATCAGTTGCAATTTCCTGTGGAATTCCATATCGTAAGACAAAGTTTTCCACAAAGGATTTTGCTACAGATACGGCGTCTTTATTTTTCATAGGATATGCTTCCACAAATTTTGTTAACTCACACTGTAGAGTCAGGATGTATGCAAATTCATTTACATTTGTTGGTAGTGATCCTACAATATCTAAATATACTTTTTGAAAAAATAATTGGCTGTCGACGTAATAACCATGGGCTGTCTAGTATAACGATTGCAATGCTTCTGTTTTTGACAAGTGTCGCATTTTCTTACAAAGTCTGCAACATCGTTATCTAGACCTGGCCAAAAGTAATACTTTTTTATATCATTTGTCATTCTATTTTTATGCCTGCATGTCCACTTGTGGGAAGTAAATGAAAATCATTCAAAATAATTCGTTTCTCATCATTATCTATTATTTTGCTAGCTCCTTGTACAATATTTATACGCCCCCCCCCCCCAAGTTATTTCAGCCAAATCTCTCAGCATTTGACTGAAGTACAAACTAAGTTGTAATGGAACATAATAAAAACTCCTCAAGTGTTCAGTTATATCTTTTCACAATGTTTTTATTTTGGACGATGTCGTTAAAACTAGCTCAGTGCAATTTATAGGTTGTTTAAGAACTTCCACAATATCTGGTTGATCAGGCCAAACATTAAGGTTATTCTTGTCCAACACACAATCTTGCTCCTTCATACTCTTACACTGTCCTCTGGTCATAACAGCAATCATGTCATTATTCATGCTTTTCAATTCGGCAGATGTCAAGATAATTCTTGATAATGCATCCGCGGTGATATTTTCACTTCCTTTTACATACTCAACGTAAAAATCATATTCCTCAAGGCCTAATCGAAACTTTGTTAACCGGCTGGATGGGTCAGTAAGGCTAAATAAGTACAATAAGGGTTTATGGTCAGTTACTATTTTAAACCGGCGTCCATATAAATAAGGCCGAAAATGCTTTACAGCCCAGTAGATAGCTAAAAGTTCTTTGTGAATAATAGGGTAATTTATTTCCGCTTTATTTAAATTTCTACTGGGTGTGCAATCACTCCTGCTACAAACACTCGCTGGCATAACTCACTTGGCATAACAACACATTTCTCATTTAACCCTGTCTCAAAGTACTGAATACTTTCACACCTTGCAGGTAACACTAATATATGACTACAACAAGCATTTAAGTCTAAAATAACATTCTTTCCCTCATTGAAAAGATCTAAAGTATTTTCCTCATAGTTTAATTTAGCTTTATACTTCCCTAAAAAAATTCTTCCAATTATACCATCTGTATGACATTCCAACGAATCAAATATATAAAACTTTTTCCTAAATTCTATGTTTCCTATTGCGAGATTTAAGTATACTTAACCTACGGAACATACTCTACCACCTATGCCATTAATTTCAAGATTTTCTTTATGCAAAGGTATACTTGCGTCTAAATGTTCTAACTTAAGCGCACACAATGATGCTTATAACTACTAAGAATCCTAAACTTTTGTTGTTTACTCTAAAAGAAACTGAATTTGAGTAATTTTCGGAGTAAGTAAAAATATTATTATGACTATTTTCTACTTTAGGGACAAAAAAATGTTTGCTCCCTAGAAACATCATACGGCAACGTTTCCTGACCTGCATTAATGTCTTGATCAGCAAAATTTATTTGTCTCCGGGAATTTTCACGATAACCGCGAGTAAACGAACGTCCTCGGTGTCCCCCCTGAAAACGCTGACTTTGCGGATTGCTATTACCATTACCTAAGCGAGAATTATTTTGTTGATAATTAGAAACATGATTGTTATTTCTATTAGTTACGTTTCTATTGAAATTGTTATTAAAATGTCTTCCAGAGTTTCTAGCTCTGTTAAAACCTGCAGAAAAATTTCTGTTGTTTCCTCTTTCTCTAAACGTATTGAAAATTTGTTGATTACTGCTTTGAGAGGAAATTACTTCATCTTGAGCCGCTCTAATGGCATCCTTTAAAAATTCAAAATTTCTAGCGGATATGATTGTGCTGAGTTTATGATTTCTAAGGCCACCTGTAAACCTTTTTACAGCGATTTTTTTCGTTTATTGGTCTTAAAATATCAAAAGCTCTTGAATCACCGCCTGCTTGAGAAATTGTCAGATTTACTAAGATATCTTCAAGATTTTTACCAAACTCAGAAACAGTATTATCGCCTTGCTTGGCGGAAAACAATTTTGCCTGAAGGGCGGTATCGGATTGTTTCGTTAAAAGATGTTTTTTTTTATGTCTCCTAATAATGAATCCATAGAATCGTAACTAGACTTTAATCTCAATTTCGCATTATTTGAAATTCGTGTTTTCAGAATAAATTTAATTAAAATAGGCTTGCCATCATCGTTAAGCATAGAATGATAAAATTCTGCCGCATCGATTAGTTTATGTGTAATAGCTTCCGAGTCATCCATTATAGGCAAGAGGCTCGTGGCCACATTCAGGTCAAAAGCCGACATATTTGAATGTATACTTTCCGCGTCTTGGTTAAATCCCGGTTTATACTTTCCGCGATTTGTTTATCAAAATTTATAATTTCCTGATACACTTTTTTAATTTTTTCTATAACACTGTTAATATTCTCTAATAATTATTATTTAAGAGCAAAGTACTTGTTAAATAGGTCCCTATTTCAATACAATTTACTTAATTCTATAACTTACTTAGTACATTTTCTTTTTAATTACTAAATTGCTAATTTTAGGAATAACTGAGTCTTTTTTTTCCATTCTTTATATATTTTCTTGTTTCTTATACCCATTTTCAGTCTTATTTTTCCTATAAGTGTAATAAACCATCTTTATAATTATCCTAAAAAAAACCTAAAAAAAGTGTATACTGCTTCCTCCGTTATCAATTCATCCTTTGATTTTCTTAACTCGTTTCTGTTAATTTCTCGTCGAATAGTTTTTCGTAATTCCTTACGATAACAACTCCACTATATATGATATACAGGACAACGGCTACTACAAGTGTTATTAAAAGGTACTCTGACAGCGAAAACCCCTTGTTTGATATTTCGCTCCTTGCGTCTCCATTCGAGGCCTGGTTAATAACTATTTCCTCTTTAGACTTGGCACTACCCATTTTAATCCATATCAGTGCTTTTCTTCTTATGGTTTTTTGCCTGGCAGAATCGCCATGTAATAATTTGATGTTCTGATAGGTGGATACAAAGGGTTCAAAGAAAACGGTGCTTCATATTTAACATCAAACTATATTCTGATTCTTAATCTATGTCACCACATACATAGTTGTTCCACTTACGTTAATGTTTATAATACATATTTATTATATCGACATTATTGTTGTACTAGTTAATCATAATAATTAATTAGAACACTAAATGCAATATACTAATACAGAGTGTTTTACCTTTATATTACACGCCAAATTTGCAGCCCGTTTTACATTAATATTTCGCTGCTGAAACGCTTTGCATAAAACACTAGTAAAGTTAAATACCTGATTTACAATTTCCAAAGATATAACAAATTCGGGTTATTTTTATGGATGCTCCTAACTGATTTGCGGCATTAGCTGAATCTGTCCATTCTGAATTTTTTTCCAGTGCTAGTACAACAGGATCATAGAGTTCTAAAAAGACAGCAACAAAGTTATACCTTTCTGACCACCTAGTAGCTAATAACCAAAGTAACAAAAATATATTTTTATCTTTATTTATTACGGGGAGGGGGTGCCACTGTCGTAATAAGTCCGTTATCTTGCAAAAAGACGTAACTAGTAGTTGGCTATTAACTCAGGGTTGCCATACATTTTTGGGCTTAGACCGAGATGGTTTATACTGCGCCGCAGGGCAAGAATGTTCAATGCGCGTTCACCATATTGTCAAAACTGGTGTTTGGGCTTTCAAAATTTCTTCATGTTAGGTAAGGATAAGAATTAAACAAAATGCAGTCGATTTGTTGGTGTATTGCAATCAAAAATGGGCTATACAATTTTTAATTTTTTATGTTTCATTTTTTATCGAAATGGGCCATTCTCTTGTTAGTGAACAAAATATACTAAGGTAAATAGCTTATTGTTATTTGGGTCACCGGGATCTCATTACAAGTCCCAGGATGTATGGTTATTGCTGGTGGCATTTAACGGGCGACTCAATGCTTTTGCTATCCAACCGCCATATTGAATCACGTGGTGTGGATTCCCTATTTGTACTGACAAAAATCTGTCAGGTCGGTAATTCCTAGTTTATCATTTTAAAAATATATTTTGTTAAATAACTCTTGAATTACTAGGAAAATACACTTTAAATTGGACAAGGACATTTCTCTTATTGTATTCTAAAAAAAGTTTAATTACATTTTTGGGCTAAACTTAATAGGGAGCGAATATTTGTCCACCTCGAAATTTACATGGAAAATACTATGTGTTCTGTTTGGACGCACCACCCGGTATATTATTCAAACCGTGAAGTATTTTTAAATTGTGAAACTGGATGCTACAGAAACTGTTAATCAGTAGACCGTTTCCTTTTATTCGTCGACTTCTAGCCCTATTAATGAGCCATGATATGGTGAAACGCGTCTAGGGATGAAGTTTGACGAAGAAAGAGCAACAAAACTCTATTTTAATATATTATTGGTATTGGATGCGAGAATTACTACACTGTCTAATTGACTGGTGACAAAGATGCAGAGTTAGTCAATACAGTGACGTTTTTTGTATTTCTCTTTTTCCGATTCGGTCAAATTTGCTCGGGTATGTTAAATATAACTTTCCATGCTCCTTATTTTATCGCGTTTTTCTCTACTTTTTAACGCAATATATTAATTTGTGCTCTTTATATTCTAGGAAAATTGCAGTCATTTGTACATCGTAGCTTAGATAAATGCCTAAAAATGGAACATATTATAAAATATAAGAAAGAAACTCCAAAAAAAATAGCTCTAAGTGGAAGCCTATCTTTTATTCCCAAGAAGACTTTAGACTCTTTAGACTGCAGGCCATTGGTCTTTATGTTTAAGTCACAGACCTACCCTTTGGATAAACTTAAGGATAGTTTAAAACTCTTAATAAGAAAGTATCAAATTGACAAGACCAATTCCTTATATGAAAAATGGGGAAATCTTGTTGAATACAATACACTAAAAATAAAGCTGTACGGTAGGTTTTTATTTATTTCGTAGTTATGTTACATGCTACTATAAATGATCAAGAGTTTCCTATTTTTTTTTTCAGTCTCTAGGTTTTAAAAGGTAGAATGACGTCAACGAAAACACGTTTATTCAAATTAGAGTATTTACCTTCTTTGAAAAACGGTGTATGACGATAGGTTTTCCTAAAATACCCCCATAACCATAAACTTTTCTGAGATTTTTCAAAAATGCCTTTTGGGCAGAGCGTTAAAAATTTTACTTTATCTAAGATTTTTACTTTTAAAAACAGGTACCTCTATAAATTTGGAGGGTTTTCGTAAAGAAATTGTAACTGATCTAGTTATCCAATGTTATGGAAAAATATATGTTTTATAACTAATTGAAACTTAGAGTGCTCTGTATCCATACTTTTCAAAAAATCAATAGGAGGCCTATTAAAAAAGCCAGTCAAAACAAATATTTAAAAAAATTGATTTTTAATATGCTTGTAATGGGGTCCTAAAATTTGAAATAAATTGCTATAATTCTATTTTATTAATCGATGTTATTTAATTTTGATAAAATTAAGTTAAAATACAACATTTTACGCTTTTATATTTCATTGATGCGAGTAACAAATACGTAAACTTTGGCACTATGTGTACCCTCAGACTAGTGGCGGATCACGACTCAAAAACCTTCCTACTCTCAAAAGTGAATTCTAAAAAATACTGACCCTTCATACGCCCTTCAACTTTTAAGGCTCAGAGTAAACAAAATATCTATTTTGTCAGGCTCAGGGGGCGAAACTGCCCACAACATAGATGTAGTTCATTCATAAAATCATAAAAAATCTATCGGTCCTGAGAAGGGGTGGATTAAATGAAAATGCTTTTTTAAGCTACGCCAAGTTTTCGATAATATTTATTATCTTCTTCAGGGCTACAATATAAACAAGGAAATAGTCAATCATAAAAAACCATGTAATTGGGCATTTCTTTAAAATTATTTTTCTAGAAAAAAGAATATTTACGATTTAAGTAATACAAAACTCGTTTTGTTACTTGCTGCTTATACATTATGAACTACTTCAAGCAAAGAAAAAGCCATTGCATGAAAAATAAGTTGTTTAATTTCCATTTTTATTTTGAAAGCTGGTCCAACGGCTTGCGAACTAGGTTTAATACTGTCAATCTAAATAAAATTGTTTAGAGCTTTTTTATGTATGAACATAAAAATGCTTGTATAAACAAAATTTCTTAATCTAAGAGTATAGTGAGCAGCGAGAGAGAACGGTCGAAAGTAATAAACAGGGCGAAATTAGTAACTCTGTAGCATAGTAGACTTTATCTCTTTTTTTCAAATCTCCAAGTACAGTTCCAAAATTCAGAAATAAACTAGTAAAGACAAAACAAAAAGCTTCTCCGAAAGCGGCCAAGGTGCTGTTCTGCGGAGGCCAAACCAGGCGCCGAAAATGGCAGACCAACTCCAGATGCAGTTTGAACAACAAAATGAGTGTGGAAACCAACCTCAAAACCCAATTCAAACTCATATGACATAAAAATAGAACAACACAGTATTCCACAAAAGAAAGACTAGGAAATTCTACTCCTCAAAAAAGAAATAGTACAATTTCAGCGGCAAAATACAGAGGAAAACGAACAGCACATGCAAGAAATAGAAACTCCCTTCATAGAACTAAAGAAACGCAACAAAAAACGCCAACAAAGCCAACTAAATCAGTGAAAACAAACAAATATGGCAACAAACCCAGTAGAAGCGCCGCATCAATAGCTCTGAAGAACAAAACACTGTACAATGAAGTCACAACCTACTACTTATCGAACGTAATAGTTCCAGTATAGTAGCCTACTGTACTGGAACTATTACGTTCGATAAGTGAGATGCGTGTGTGTAAAACGTATATTTATAATTAGCTGTTACATCTCATAAACATGTAACAACATGTTTATAATCATAGGTTAAGTTTAGAGTTAAGGTTAAGAGTTTAAGGTTAAGTTTAGTATATATAGAACTACGACTGATTTTGTAAGACACTATAAATAACAATTTATAGTTAATATAAAATAATACATTGTCACGTTGGTTATACCCTCGACTATATCCTTGTTATGGATATCAAGGTTCGAGAATGATTATATAATAATAATATTATAAATACAACTAAATTGTGACAAATAGTTAAAATAAGATAAAACCTTATTTTTATCCTACGCCTATTGTGTTGTGGAAAAAAAATTAAATACAAGCTATAATATTTAATTTTTTTTTCATTAAGGCTCTACCATGCGCAAATTTAGAAAATGAAAACCCCGTTTCGCTACTGCAGAATTCTGGAAAGGCTATTTAAAATATTTGTCGTGACAATTTAAAATTTAATAAAGGAATGTTTGTATTTCTAAGCTACAAAGCCCTTTTTCGAAAAAAATAAGAATATGTATAAGAAAATGCCCCCCAAAGGTGCGTATTTTAGGCACTTTTCCAAGGTTAATATCGTAGCTAAGAATCCATGTAGCTTAGAGCTTTGAGGTCTTATCTTTAAGACTTCAAAAATTGAGATAATTGATCATTTTCAAACAGCTGACTTTGACATTACGGCCATTTTGGCTGGAGGACAAACACCGTATAAAGGTTACATGCAAAAGCAATGCAAATCAGTTGAGTTTTGAGTTTACTAGTTTAAAAAGTGGTTTAAAACGACGCTTTAGCTGATTTGTTGTGAATAACTGATTTTATTCTTAATCTGTCTATACCTATTTTAGTGGAAATAAGTGTTTTAACTCGAGTAAAAGCAAATCGAAACGACTTTTAGCAATGGAGGAAAGTGCTTATTATGAACATTTATCTCAAAGTGTGAAAGACATATTATACAATTAAAAATCATCGATGACAAAGATCCATACCTTTTGAAAAAAAACAAATGAACAATCATAACATAACAATAGACGATGTACAAAAAGCCATAAAGAAAACACACAGTTGGAAATCACCAGGAAAAGACGGGCTGCATAACTTTTGGTGGAAACGATTTACAAGCACACACGACAAAATAGCACAACTATTCTCTGAGATTGTAAAAGGACAAGCAGAAATGCCCGATTTCATGACTGAAGGACTAACATACTTACTCCCAAAAACAACACCGACCAGCAGTTACCCAGATAAATACAGACCGATTACATGTCTCCCAACCATTTATAAGATATTAACATCAATTATTACAGACAAAATAATGGAAAACAACACTAAGCGTAAACAACAAGAAAAACAAATTCACAATAGACAACATAGAAATAAAACGCGGAATTTTCCAGGGCGATGCGCTTAGTGCACTTTGGTTCTGCATGGCAGTGAACCCTCTCTCACACATGCTAAACAAAACAAACAAAGGTACAACCATAGAAAACAACACAATAAGCCACCTCCTCTATATGGATGATCTAAAATTATATGCAGACAACAAAGAAAACATCGAAAAACTAATACAAATCACAAAAACATTTAGCGACGACATACACATGGAATTTGGACTGGACAAATGCCGAATCAATGCAATGGAAAGGGGAAAGTGGAGACAATATGAAGGGTATGACATGGGAGCAGACAAAGGACAAATAGAAGGCATGGAAAATGAAGAATTGTACAAATATCTAGGATACCAACAAGCGAGAGGAATAGATCAAAAACACAGCAAAGAAACACTAAAAAAACAAATTCAAGGAAAGAATAAGGAAAATATTAAAAACAAAACTAAATTCCAAAAACATGACAAAAGCAATAAACACATACGCTATATCTATTCTAACCTACAGCTTTGGCGTAATCTCCTGGACAGACACAGAACTCGAAGAGCTCAATCGTGACATCCGTACATTGAGCACCAAATTCCGCAAACACCACCCACGCAGCTCAATAGAAAGAGTAAACATCTCACGAGAAAAAGGAGGGCAAGGAATTATCCACATACCAAGACACAACCAAAAACAAATAACGACGCTCAGAAAATACTTTAATGATGAAGCCACTAATAACCAGCTATATAAAATCCTAAAAAAACCAGATAAAAAATCAACACCGCTAAACCTAGCACAAGAAAATAACGACGAACCAGAGGAAGATAACCTCGAGGATAAGTGGAAAAGAAAGGAATTACATGGCAGATATCCAGCATTGCTGACACAACCACACATCAACAAGGAAGCATCCCTCATGTGGTTAA
Source organism: Polydrusus cervinus (assembly GCA_935413205.1). NCBI lineage: Eukaryota > Metazoa > Arthropoda > Insecta > Coleoptera > Curculionidae > Polydrusus > Polydrusus cervinus. Next base: position 64,431,768 of record OW284510.1, on the reverse strand, counting down.
AACTTGGATATCTATTTCCCGAAACCGAAGCATTCATTATTGCAATACAAGACCAAGTCATTGCGACACGCAATTATAAAAAATTTATAATGAAAGAACATATCCCAACAGATAGATGCAGAATGTGCAATAAACAAACCGAATCCATCGATCACATCATAAGCGGATGCCAAACACTAGCCCCAAAAGAATATACCAAAAGACACGACAATGTTGGCAAAGTAATCCACCAAGAGCTCTTAAAAATCCACGAACCGACAATCACCGAAACAATCCCATACTACAAATACAACCCAGAAAGCATCCATGAAACAGGAAACTATAAGATATACTGGAACAGAGAAATAATAACGGATCTTCCCTTACAACACAATATACCAGACATGGTGTTCACTGACAAAATAAACAAACATACTTACCTGATCGACTTCTCTATCCCGCTTGCCGCAAACCTACAAAAAAAACACAAAGAAAAAATTAGTAAATACTTACCTCTTGCCAACGAAATAAAAGAAATGTGGAACCAAGAAAAAGTGATGGTAGTACCAATCATCATAGGTGCAACTGGAGAAATACCACACACACTCTTCGAAAACCTAAAAAAACTAAACATTAAAGAACAAATATACTACCAGCTTCTTATAGAAACCAGCGGAATTGTCAGACGTGTACTAAACGACACCGACAACTGAAACTTGAACTTTTCCAAACCTACCAATCTACCTGCTTTCTTGCAACCAATGCCGAAACAGGATAGAAGCCATATCCAGATACAATCTGTGGAACCTGAAAATAATAATAATAATAATAATAATAATAATAATAATAATAATAATAATAATAGCCGTCTGGGTTCCGGTTTGCGAATCTAGGCCCAGGGTAGAACCTGCCTGCCGTAAAAGGCGGCTAAAAGGTTGGTGGTCCTTGCCTTAAAGGGGCCTACATTGGTCACCGGCTACCGCAGGTATTCGTAGGAACTGATGTAGTGAAGGAACGGCTGACTCCATGTTAGGGGCGGTTTCTCAACAGCGTCTGTTCCCTATGTTAAGGGCTGCTGTATCAATAACCTGGCAGAAGGTATAAATGCAAACCATTTCTGACGAAATGTGTAAATATGGATTTAAACAAATATGATGTCGAATTTACAAGAATATGTACCCCAGGTGGGTTCGCAATCCCACACTGCGCAAGCAGGCAGCCTCACGGATTCTGGGGGAGGCATAAATTCGAATAGTACTAATAATACTAACGGCAGGATGCTAAGACAAGCCCCTGCCGACAACCGAACTATTCAACCGAACACCGGCGAGGAACACATAATGGAGACTAGCTTGCAGCCTGACCCTGGAGTCGATAGAACTGCCGCTGGTCTACCCAGAAGAACAGAAACCGGTCGAATCAAGTGGACTCGTGACATGAATAGAACATTTATCAAAGCATTCCTCTTGATTAACGACTGTGAAGATAACCCCCGCCCTGGCTGGAGAATAAAACTCCACCGAGAAATAAGCCAGATATATCCGGAATTAAAACTCACGGAACAAAATGTAGCGTGCCGTCAAAGAGCTATTTATGCTAACCACCTGCTACCCCAAGCTGAAATAGATCAAATACGGCGTGAAGTTGGCAGAACGTTGCACAACCTTCAGCATGTGGAAGAGCTAACAGCACAGCAGGAAGTAATACATGAACAAGATCAAACTATACAGGCTGATACGGACAATATGAACCAAAAATATTTGGAAAATTTGTCCTTATTTGAAAATAGTGACCCGACCTTAATATTTGGTCTGACGCGTCCCATTTCAATGAAGAAGCAAGCTGGCTCGAAAAAGTTGAAGCCGAGGCTGAAACTTTGCAAGAAATGCCTGAGCCGCAAGTAACATCCATCGACATAAGGGATGCCACTAAGAACTTGGCTAACTGGAAATCACCGGGACCTGACCAAATTCATAATTTTTGGCTCAAAACTTTCACCAGCCTACACCCTGTAATCGCAAACTGCTTTAGCAAGGCTCTCCTAAGCCCCGAACACTTCCCAGCTCATCTTGCCAGTGGCAATACCTTCCTTTTATTTAAAAAAGGGCAACGACCCAAAAAATTACCGACCGATCACCTGTCTGTCAGTGGTGTATAAACTTTTAACATCAGTCATGTACTCAAAAATATACACACACTGCATAAATAACAACCTGGTAGCTGATGAGCAAAATGGCTGTATTAGGAAAGCTTTGGGTTGCAAGGAACAGCTTACAATCGATGCCGTTATTATAAAACAGGCTGAAGTTAAAAGGCGAAATCTAAATATGTGCTACATTGATTATAGTAAAGCATTCGATTCTGTTCGTCACGACTGGCTAAAGAAGATATTGCAAATATACAAAGTACACCCCCTAATATGTAACATGTTAGGCACCCTAATGGAGCAATGGAATACCAATCTCCATATTGGACAAGAGAAGCTTGGCAATATAAATATATCAAAAGGTATATTTTAAGGCGACTCTTTAAGCCCCCTCTGGTTCATTTTGGCCATGAACCCACTATCCTCACTACTAAAATCAACATCCTACGGATATCGTCCCAACTTAACTGAGAATTTTAGAATAAACCATCTTCTATTTATGGATGATATCAAACTCTACGCTGAAAGCAAAACCCACCTACAGTCCCTAATTCAAATAACCAAGACATTTAGCGATGACATCAAAATGTCGTTTGGATTAGACAAGTGCGCAATCTTGAATGTCGTACGCGGAAAGACTGAACAAAACCGTGGACTGCTTGAAGGCATAGATATACTAGATGAGGACAAAACATATAAATACTTAGGCATGTCCCAAAACCAACAAATAAACCACACAAGCCTAAAAAGGGAGTTTAAAAACAAATACAAAAGCAGAAAAGCAAAGCTTTTTAATACACACCTGAATGCTGGTAACCTTACTACTGCCATCAACACCTGGGCAATACCAATACTCACCTACTCATTCGGGATCCTTAAGTATTCAGACACGGATTTGCACGAACTAGATAGGCTTACGCGCAGGCTACTAACAAAATTCAGATTCCACCACCCACGCTCTGCACTTGAAAGAATCTACCTAAAACGAAAGGAGGGAGGAAGAGGTCTCATTAATATATATAACTTGTGCAAGTCGCAAGAGACCTCTATGAGAAAATACTTCCAAGAATCGAATGGGGAAATTCTTAAAAAAGTGGTAGCAGCAGATGCTGGATATACAGCCCTTAACTTAAAGCAAAACGGATTACCTAACATCATCCGCGCGCCGCCAAGTCAACAGCTTGTAACTTGGCAAGAGAAAGCTCTACACGGCAAATACCCTACTGCACTCCAAAATCCACTCATAGATAGAGAAATGTCACTGAATTGGTTAGAGAAAAGGCAGCTTCACGCTGAAACAGAAGGTTTTATAATCTCTATCCAAGACCGTGTCATTCGAACTCGAAACTATGAAAAAGTAATCTTGAAAAGAAATGTGGAAGATGTGTGCAGAAAATGCAATTGCCCCGGAGAAACGATAGAACATATCACGGCGGGATGTGGTGCTATGGCCCCCAACGCTTACCTGGGGAGACATAATCAGGTGGCAAAGATCATCCACAAGGAACTGGCCCATAAACTAGGGCTAAGGAAAACCTCCCACCATACTACCAATACTCACCCGAGCCAGTCCTTGAATCCCCTGAATATCTCTTATACTGGGACAGGCCAATAATAACGGATAGAACAGTAGACCACAACCGTCCGGATATTCTTCTCATCGAAAAAACCACCAAGAAAGCTTTCATAATCGATATAGGTTGCCCACTAACACACAACCTCTCTAAAACCGAATCGGAGAAGAAGACCAAGTACTCGAATTTGGCTATAGAGATAAAAAATATATGGAAGCTAGATAAAATTGACATAATTCCGATTATAATATCGGTGGAGGGAGCTATGACGAAAAATTTCAAGCCCAACTTGGAAAAACTGGGCCTTTCAGGTTATTTATACCAACTTATTCAGAAAAGCGTCATCCTCCAAACGTGCCATATAGTACGGAAGTTTCTAAACAGTACAGGTTAAGATGAATTTCTTCTCTGTACTGTAAATAACACCAGCCTTACCAACAAAAAGCTGAGAAATAGAACACTGAAAACATAATAATAATAATAATAATAATAATAATAATAATAATAATAATAATAATAATAATAATAATAATAATAATAATAATAATAATAATAATAATAATAATAATAATAATAATAATAATAATAATAATAATAATAATAATAATAATAATAATAATAATAATAATAATAATAATAATAATAATAATAATAATAATAATAATAATAATAATAATAATAATAATAATAATAATAATAATAATAATAATAATAGTAATAATAATAATAATAATAATAAATAAATAAAATAGTAGTATAGATATACCAACAGGAGAAAAAACTGTGCCATACTGGTGGAATGAGGGCATATTAGAAAAGAGAATACAGTGTACAGCGACCAGACGATCCCTCACAAGGATGCTAAAAGACGATAGAGTAACAGAAGGGAATAAAGAAAATGCAAAACAAGTATACCAAAGGAATAAAAAGGAACTGCGGAGGTTGATAAGAAAGTCCAAGAAAGATCAATGGGACAACCTATGCAAGGACCTAGATAGGGACATTTGGGGTGATGGCTACAAAATCGCAATCAAAGGACTAAAAGGGCTGGCTCCCTACGAACTGCCCATTACTAAAAAGAAAGAAATAATTAAGGAGCTGTTCCCGCTTCCCAGAAGCGAGACAGAATATAACAGAAAAGAGATTGTTAGGGCGCCAGTCTTCACTCTGCGAGAGATGAAGAATGCCTTAGCACGGATGAAGATAGGAAAAGCCCCAGGGCTAGATGGAATCCCATCAGAAGCCATTATACAAACGGGAAAAACACAAGAGAAATGGCTGTTGGGAGTACTAAACGAGCTCCTTAAAACCCAAAGCTTTCCGAAGGAATGGAAAATTGCAAGGGTGATACTCATACCAAAACAAAGTAAGCCCGGCCAACCGAGCTCATTTAGACCACTTTGCCTACTTGGTACGCTAAGTAAACTGTATGAGGAACTGATACGTCGAAGGCTGGAACTGGAAATAACGGAAAAAGGTGGAATGGCAAAACACCAATATGGTTTTATAAAAGGGCGATCAACAATACAGGCGATGCAAGTTATCAAAGATATAACAGATAAGAATAAGAAAATCTGAAATGCACTAATAACACTAGATGTCCGAAATGCGTTCAACACAGCTAACTGGAATCTAATAATACAAAAACTAAAAAAGAGAGATATATCGAAATACCTCTTAAACATTATCACGGACTATCTCAAAGAGATACATATACAGATAGCAAAACATGAAACACTTGAAGTTAAAGCCGGGGTACCGCAAGGTTCTGTACTAGGACCCACGCTATGGAATATCCTTTCTAACGACGTATTTCAAATTAAACTGCTGGGGCGAGCTAAGATCATAGGTTTTGCGGACGACATAGCACTGGTAGTATCGGCGGACCAAAAATGCGATTTAATACGCATCGCCAATGAAAACTTGCAGAAAATAAATATGTGGATGAATGAAAACGAACTTATGCTAGCACCAGAAAAAACTGAAGCGCTGGTTGTGACCCAGAAAAGGAAAGGGGACGGAATAAGATTTAAAATAGAGAACGTAGAGATAACACCAAAAAATAGTATTAAATACCTTGGCGTTTTCTTTGATACACGCGGCAAATTTGGAGAACACATAAAAAAAGTGACACAGAAGGCGGAAGACAGAATAGGCAAACTGGCACGACTAATGCCAAATATCGGAGTCCCGAGCAGCTGTAAGAGAGCGGTGCTATGTGGGGTAGTGCATTCTGTACTACTGTACGGGGCACCTATATGGATAGAATCGCTAAAAATAAGAAGGAATTATATACTACTGGAAAGAAGTCAACGCAAAGCTTTGATCAGGGTGGTGGCTGCATACAAAACGGTCTCAGCAGCAGCTCTGCAGGTTATCGCAGGCATACCTCCTATAGATCTCATGGCAGAAGAAAGAAAGGAAATGTATAAACGGGCAGAAGGGGAGACATACACAGAGGTAAGAAACAGGACGATCGAAAAATGGCAGGAAAGATGGAACAACAACACAAGGAAAGGCCAATGGACCAAAAGACTCATTCCTGATATCAACAAATGGATCGAATGTAAACATAGAAACGGAGACTATTATACTACTCAGGCGATTTCAGGACACGGGATGTATAGAACATACGCAAAAAAATTTGGAAAAGACACAGAAGATAACTGTATACTTTGCAATGGGGTCGATACTCCAGAACACACAATCTTCAACTGCAGAAGATGGAGAGAGCTAAGAGAGAAGACAGAAACCAGGGTAAACATTGAATTAACACCTGACAACATAATAGACACTATGGTTAAATCTAGAGAAAACTGGTACGAAATACAAAAAATGTTTAAAAAGATACTGGAAACTAAAGAACTCGAAGAAAGATACAAACAAAACAGAGAAGTATTAATGCAACACCAAGCCGAAAACTAAGCAAATATGGTATACAAAAGCACAATGGCATAGAGATGTAGTAAGAGAAAGGGTTCACACGTTGCCTTCACGAAGGAGATATCAAAGATGATGGTTCCGTGAAGTGCAATTGAGTGACACACAAACGGTGGTTTTTAGTGAGTATAAGGAGTCTCACACTATCGGGGAAAGGTTGAACAAGTACCTGGTGCCTATAAAAGGTTTTCCATCGTCCAAAAAAAAAAAAAAAAAAAATAATAATAATAATAATAATAAAAGACTTTATTGTAAAAAAAGGAGAATTTTCACAAAAGGCGAAGTTGAGGCTGGGCCTCCTAGCTTAAGGCCAAAGGCTCGAGTGGCTAGACAAAATAATTAATTTACCTTCGCCATTATATCAGCTAAACAATTTTCTGTGTAAAGCTTATGGCAGATAAACTTTTTCATTTATTAGAATTACGTTAAAATATTTGTTATTTTTTTTTTTGGCTAAAAGTTGTAAAATTGTATATTTCTTCGTGGTATTTGCTTCAAATTACGAGAATCAAAACCGTGTGTTAGTTATCGTATTTTTTTTATTTAATAGTCGATTTATGCCATGGTATAGGCAAAAAACATAAGAACTAGAAATAGAAACATATTTTTATATATAACTATTACTTCTGTGCCTTCTATTCTACTAATAATCCATTATTTTTTTAATAAAATGAAAAATAAGCCTCTTGTGTTTCTGTTAGCGCCATTTTCATACTGAAAAACTTGGCAACGTGGCAATTTAAATACGTCAAGCCGAGTTGAATAGGTTTTTTAGAAGGATTTGAACATTTCTCGTTTTATATCATATAATTTGTTGTGTTTCATTATTTTTATGAGGTTCATTGTGAATATTACGATGACAATGTATGATTGATTACATTGATTGCTAATTTCATCATAATAGTATAAAATGTTTTTATCATAAGGGAGAACTTTTAAAATAGATTATGAATAAGTAGTGTTCGTTTGTTTAAACTTTAAAGGTTGGAGACAATGACTTTTCTTGAACGGCAGTAGAGTTTTGGACTTGCATTGTCTTTATTTAATAAATAAAATAAAGACAATTCATGTCCAAAACTCTGCTGCCGTTCTAGTGTTTGTTTATAATATGGTACATATAGAGGCTAGGGGCTACTATTTGTTAGAAGTAAAAGGGTGAGAGAGAATAAAATGTTTTTCAGAAAAAAATGTCAAAATGTTGGATGGAATTGACAATAAAAAAAATCCTTATTATTGATTGGTCTTAAAATGAAAAATAAATCAATTATTTATAAAAATGTCTGCTTGATAAGAAAATGCCATGTAAAAATTTTAGAACAGATGTACAGGGTGTTAATAAATTAGGAAAACATGCTTTAAGAGAAACGTATCATTATTTGTTATTCTTAGCAATAATTATATTAAACAATTATTTTATATATATAATATAAAGTCTAAATAGAAGTTTTGAAAAACAAAATTCAATTGTCGTTTTAGAGGACCAATAAATTAGTTTGATATACCCAGTAAAAAAGAAGGTGAAAAGGGTGCTGGTAAGAGGGAATGAATATGAATATATATTTATCAAATTTAATGTCAAGCTGAGTATCTATTGAACGAAATTCGAGCGACATGTGTAGAAGTTGTAGACATTTTCTTTTTAAATCTGTCGTACAGTAAAGCAAGTAGGTACGATTGGGTGGGCAGACAAAATACGAATTTATGGAAAAAAATAGTAGTTCATAACGAACTTCACTCAAGCAACTAAAAAATAATTAACTTGAAACTGGTGTGAAGTTGGTAAAAAAAAAAGTTAGCAGCCAAAATACCGAACATTGTCGCATGGGCATTGGCGTCGGACTATTAAAAAGAGGTATATAAGAGCATTTGGATTGGAGAAGCTCTAAAGATTAAATATAGTGGCGTTGACTCGCAAGCCGTTTCAAGTTTTTCCATTTTTGACTGCTGCCTTATTATAATTAATTATTCGAAATCTAAACATATTATACTTATAGCAACTTATTTATATTTACAGATAAAGTAGGGTGCTACTAGTGCTACAGTTTTCCATCAGTGTCAGTTATTAGCCGAAAATGGAATTCATTTCAAATCTTGGTGTTTTGTATTTGTATATACCTCATTTCAATAGTCCGACGCCACTGTCCATTCGACAATGTTCGTTATTATGGCTGCTAACTTTTTCTGCCTACTTCACACGAGTTAACTTGATCCTTTTAGTCATAAATAAATATATATTTTTTTTACTTATTGATGTCTTAAAAATTAAAATGGGTACCTACCTAAAAGAGAATATAAATTTTTTAAATGCTGTTTTCGCGCGTTATTAGAATAAAAGGAAAATTATTTATGCACATGGTCGCCCGAAAAATCCTTTTAAACATAGATTCTTAATATAAAAATAGAATATATATAGAAATAAATAATAAGAAAAATAATTAAAAACAGTGGAAGTTATCAAGAGCGTCCTTGGAACGTTTTTTATGGAGGGGCAAAAACAGAACGTTATAACAACGTCCTATGAACGCTCTTGGTTGGTTGGTTGGTTGGTTAATAATGTAAAACTATAATAAAGTCAAACTCGGGTATTAGAAAATCTTGACCGCGCAAGGGTACTTTTGTTATTCCGCATCGAATGACATAAAATATACTCAGTGCCTCAATTGAAAATTTAAAAAAAAATTGATTTAAAAGTTTGACACTTAATTTTGAACACTGTATAATTTGTATTAATCAAACTTTGTTGACAAGGCAGTTAGACCTTATTATTTATTAAGTTTGTAGGATTTTCCTAATGGAGCTCTATTTTTATTTTTCAATAATTTTAAAACCTGGTGGTTCTGATCTTTTTTTTTTCTTTTCGCTGATCACTGAACCGATTTCTATAAAATACTTGTTATATTATGTGGGTAAATATATAATAATAAATAAAGTATCCAAATTAGCAGGAAAATACATATATGTGACATGTTATTTTAAAAAATATATTATGACGTCGCACTTTTTGGGACACCCTGTATAATCAAAAATATTTTTTGGAAACGCTTCCTAGGACACTAGTAAAGTCTGCAAAACATGAAAAGCCTAACTTAATAACTCTGCGCCTTGTCCCAGATATTTTATATCTCTATAGACCATTTTCTTACCTCGATAATGATGACATGGGCAACATGGTCTTAAAACTGGTGGTTCTGAACTATGTTTTTATTTTCTTTTCGCTGATATCACTGAACCGATATCTATAAAATACTTGTTATATGTGGGTAAATATATAATAATAAATAAAGTGTCCAAAGTAGCAAGAAAATATATATGATATGTAATTTTAAAAATATATCATGACGTCGCACTTTTTGGGACACCCTGTATAATCAAAAATATTTTTTGGAAACGCTTCCTAGGATACTGGTAGAGTGTGCAAAACATGAAATGCCTAATTTAATAACTGCGCCTCGTCCCAGATATTTTATATCTCCATAGACCACTTTCTTACCTGGATGATAATGACTCATCTCTGTGTACCGGCTTGTGCTGAATTTAAAAATTAAAATAAAATATAATAATTCTGAAGGTTATCGGCGTTGGTGCCAGATTTGGCGTAAAGTATTATTTCGATTAGCTTACATTTTTGACCGAGAGAGGCCGATGCAGTCAATCATGATATCCTTCTGGGGTAGTCCTCGCTCTTAACCTAAATATAACCACTATTAATTAATATTACTGTAGGTATCATACTCCTAACAGCCTGCTATGTTCAAAACAAAATATGAAGAAATAAATAAAACTAATACAAAACACAGCAAGCAGTCAAAGCATGCAGAGAAAACCTGACATGCAATTTGGTATATACAAGAAAAAAACCGCGATGTTACCCTAAAAAAAATAGTTAAAAAATACAATAGATATTTAGCAATGTAATTATTACAGATATGCACCTAAGAGAGAACTGGATGAGGATCAAAATTTACAGTAGACCTTATTATTACATACACACATTGAAGCTTTTATTAATCGCTTAAACTTATAACCTGTAAACAGTTTTAATTCTGGTTTAACTTCGAAATAGTCTGCAATCAAATTTTAATTCTGACTGAATGGCTTTAGGAAATCAAGAGGATCGAAAATTCTAGCCACAGTTTGTAAAATAATACCCTTAGTTGGCTCGTTAACTATATTTTCCTCAACAATATTATGTAGGTCTATAACAAGTTCATCAGTAACAGTAAACCACTTTATGCCTATATAGCACTTTCTTGAATTCTGTTAAATTTAAATCGTTTGATTCGGTAAATATTCGTTTCATTAATTCAGGATCATTAGAACACCATTTTTTTAGGTTCATGTTAGCGGCACACATTATTTCTTTGGACTGCTCATAAACTTCGATGGCTTCTTTATTCGTTCTAACAGCTATTACCAAATTATCAACATAGAATTAGTTTAGTAAACGTTGTCCTGTTTCTCGGCCAGGATAGCTTAGAAGATGTTTTCTTAAAACAGCCGCTAATAAGAGAGGACTAGTAGTAACACCACATGACACCCTACACTTTCTGAACGTTTTGAGCCACGGTAACTGCGTCACTGAAATCATATCTTCTTGAATGGGCTCGTCATACCAAAGAAACCTATGCATGAAAGTCTCGATTATTATTGTTCAGTAATATTTACAAAAAGGCCTTTTCAATGTCTGCTATCAGTCTAATATCAGCAAAACGGTAATTTAATATTTTCGGTAAGTCTGGAACTAAATGTTCTCCCGTTAAAAGTCTATCATTTAATTAAGGCATACCCGGTGCATACGCGCTCGCATCAAAAACTACACGTACTTTTGAAGTCTCTTTATCAAGTCCATAAACTGGCCTATGTGGCCTATAGTAGGCCTCATTACGCTTTGCATCGGTCTCGTCCTGAATTCATATATTCGCTTATAGCTTTATCGTAATCGACCATTTTTTCTTGTTTACAGAGTTTCTCGTTAAGTTTTTTACACGTAAGAACGCACCCTCATAATTTGAGTTCAATTTATTATCCGACTAGCGTAACTTGATATCGGTTATCTTTAAAAATTGCACTGTTATTAAGAAAGTTCTCTATAAAACCATTTATAGATTTGATTTCTGGCGCATTAATTCCACTATTCTCTAAATTCCAGAATGTCTTCCTCGCTAAAAAGTTCAATATCATTTTCAATCATTTGCTCATGCAAAATAGTAGCTGCGTTAAAGTTCACTGAAATATCCTTGTTAGAACCGTGGGTACCATGATATGTCCACCCGAATTTTGTATTAATTACCGTTAATCGTTCTGTTAGATACCATTCTTGTCGATTTCTTCTACTGCAAAATCAGCTAGATGTTTTGCCAAAGAAAACTTTTTAACTACTGGATCGTTCTGTAAAGGAAGTTTTATAGAATCAAAACAAATTTCGGGAGCTTCTGGAGAATACATGCATATAAAGTAATTCAACTTTATTGCATGACTTGGCAACACCTCGCTTTGTACTTCCAAAAGAACACACTGAAATTGTATGCGTCCCTACAACAGGCAAGTTAAGTTCACGTGATATATGGTATACAGTTTGGGGGATATTTCGACGGCTCGTCAATAGGGTGTTAGAGGATGTGAAAGTCGTTGTTGCTATTTACACTTGGTTATATTTACATAAATTAAATATTACAATATTTACAAAAGGGTTTAAATTGTGTCCGTCAATGATCTCAGAGGGCCTAACGCGTCGAGTAGCTAACTGAGATCGACTGACTTTTGTTTTTGCCTTTCGGAAAAGTACCCTCCAGGCGTCGGCAATAATCTACCTACAAAATGCCCTAGAAAGTTTTATTTCCTTATCACTCTCGACCCTTGGTTCGGGGAAATCCGAAATGGTCAGATGGCCAGCTAGCTAAGACGCAAACAAAATAACCTATTGACTAAATAATATTTTGTTTGTAGTACGTCCGCTACATTACCCCCTTACCAGTGACAACGCAACATGTATCCAACAAGAGAGAAAAAAAATGTCATACTTGACTCCAGGGCTGTTTCTTAAGCAGAACGAATTACCTGATTCTTACATCTAGTTTACATATTATGCTAAAACTACATTTTAAAATAATAACATTGCATACCTAGAAGTAATCAAATGCATTATAAATAAGGAATTAATGATCGAAAAATATACAAGAAAAATACACGAAATATACAAGAAATAACGACAATACTACCTACGTACCAATACTATTAGTTTGAGTACCTAATTATGCAAATCCCGCCTGTAAGCGGTCTGGAAACTTTAACTTTCTACTTGTTCTAGATTGAAATTTATTATTGTCTACCATTGGTAGCTCATTGACAATATTTGGTTTAACATTACGATGAAGGGAAGTGTCAATCGATGGTTGGTTATCTGCATCGCGAAGAACGAATGCTGGTTTCAATCGATCGATTGACACTTTCACATTTTTGCCGTACCTCTCTATTATGAAATTTTTGTCGCCTCGCTCAATGACTTCAAAGGGTCCCTCGTACGGAGGCTCTAGACAACCTTTCGCGGCATCTTGACGTAAAAATACTAATTTAGAAGTACTTAATTCTTTAAAAATAAAGGTTTTTTTGGAACCCATGCCGCGTACCTGGCGTCGGTTTTAATTCTTGCATATGCTGACGAAGTTGTTTTGCGAATTCGGAAGTATCAACTGTTTTACTTGCTTCGCCGAAAAATTCGCCAGGTAAACGCAAAGGTGAACCAAACACCATTTCCGCGGCGGTTGCACCTAGATCCTCTTTTAACGAGGTACGAATGCCCAATAAAATAATTGGAATCATGGCGACCCAATTGTTATTTTCATGGCACTTGATTGCGCCTTTGAGTTGCTGGTGCAATCTCTCCACCATGCCATTTGCCTGCGGATGATACGCGGTCGTTCTTAAATGTGAAATTCCTATCAAACGCGTGAATTCATTAAATAATTGAGATTCAAATTGGCGGCCTTGGTCGGTGGTTACGCGTAAAGGCACGCCATAACGAGAAATCCAAATATTTAGAAATGATGTCGCGACCGTTTCGGCATCAATTTCCGCTAGCGGCATGACTTCCGGCCATCGTGAGAATCTATCAATGCACGTCAAACAATATTTAGAACCTTGAGATATTGGCAAGGGTCCTACAAGATCAATATGCACGTGCTCAAATCGACCGCTTGGGCTTATAAAATCTATTATAGGGCTTGAAACATGTCTAGTGATTTTTGACACGCGATGCAATGTCGCGCCCACTGGCGACAATCTTTATTGATAGAAGGCCATACAAAATGCTTCGCTACCAATGTAGGGTAATAATAAGGCTTTAATAGAGGGTTATACCCTCGACTATATCCTCGTTATTGATATCAGGGTAAAGGTAACAATAATATTATACATACCATTAAATTGTACAATTAGGTACAATAAGGTAAAGCCTTATTTTTACCCTACACCAATTTTTGACTTGCGCGGACACCCGGGTGAGACAATCCGTGCAACGAGTCAATATTGCAGGAATATATGGTCGTACCGTATCATTCGTCGTGTCGCAGTATAAATCTATTTGAAATTCCGGAAAATTGATTTTTCTTAATTTGAGAGATATCGAATTTGAATTTAAAATATGTCTTAATTCTGCGTCTTTTTTTTGTTCACATTCAATGATTTTATAATCTGGCGCTAGCGTAATTGTTTCAATTCTCGACAGTGCATCAGCTACATGATTATCGACGCCTTTAATATGTCGGATATCTGTAGTGAATTGCCCTATATAATCGAGATATCGAAACTGACGCGGTGAGCATTTTTCCAGCTTTTGATTAAAAGCGAATGTGATTGGTTTATGATCGGTATATATAAAAAATTGGCGAGCTTCTACTAAATGCCTAAAACCCTTGACCGCAAGATATATAGCTAATAATTCGCGATCGTATGCACTATATTTTTGCTGGGCAGTTGAAAAAGCTTTTGTAAAAAATGCCAATGGTTGCCAACTATCATCAACCCGTTGTTGTAAAACGGCGCCACATGCAAAATCCGAAGCATCTACCGTAATATTTATTGGTGCGCCGGCAGCTGGATGAGCTAATAAGGTAGCATTCGACAAATTAATTTTAATATCATGAAAGGCTTTTTCACCTGCGTCAGTCCACGGTACCGGAGTCTTGCCGCTTTTCGCGCCTTTGAGCAGATAGTGGAGGGGTTGCATGAGCGTCGCGGCATTTGAAATAAAACGCCGATAAAAATTTATCATTCCTAAAAAACGTCGAGGTTGTTTGATGGTAAGTGGCTTTGAGAAATTCTTTATGGCATCAACACGATGGGTCAACGGCCTGATGCCGTTGGAATCAACCTGATAACCTAAAAATTCGATTTCGCTTACACCAAAAACGCACTTGGTCGGATTTATAACTACTCCGTATTGGCTTAATCGTTCAAAAAATATTTTTAGATCGGATGCAATGAAAATATCATCTCGCGTTATGCTATCAATAAATCCTTGGCACGTTTGAGAAGCATTTCGTTAACCAAAAGGGGTAAAAACAAATTCGAATAAGCCAAACGGGGTAATTATGGCTGTTTTTTCGATGGCATCGCTTGCAACCGGAATTTGATTATATGCTTGTACTAAATCTAATTTAGAAAAAATCTTTTTACCATGCAGTTGCTGTATAAAGTCCTCGATGTGTGGGGATGTATACCTGTCAGGAATGGTTCGAGCATTAAGTGCCCGGTAATCTCCGCAGGGTCGTAAACTTCCGTCCTTCTTTGGCACGATGTGTAAAGGTGACGCCCATGGGCTTTTCGATGGTCGGATAATTCCTTACCGGAGTAGCAATTCAAATTCCGTCTTGGCAACCTCCAACCGATCGGGCGCGAGCCTGCGCGGTCGGCAAAACACTGGCGGCCCGGGGGTAGTTTTAATGTGATGTTCGGTGCTATGTTTGACACATTCTTTTTTAAATACCGCCGGCCTTGTCAAATCGGGATACTCTGCGAGTAATTTGTGGTATTTAGTTTCACCCACAATTGTTTTTATTGATAAAGCGTCATCATTCACTACCCGTCCAATAACACTGAGTTTTGTCGTAGCGTCGACAATTCTTTTATTGCGCGGATCAACGAGTAGGTTAAAAAATGATAAAAAATCCATTCCTATAATC
Source organism: Polydrusus cervinus (assembly GCA_935413205.1). Taxonomy (NCBI): domain Eukaryota; kingdom Metazoa; phylum Arthropoda; class Insecta; order Coleoptera; family Curculionidae; genus Polydrusus; species Polydrusus cervinus. Next base: position 64,415,950 of record OW284510.1, on the reverse strand, counting down.
GTCATATCAACATCAGCAATGACGAAACGCCAGACTAAATCGCGCCGTATTGAAAAGTCAAGCCTTAATGCTATGGTGCCGTACGTAGCAATAAGAGTTTCATTCGCTGCGAAAAGTTCGTACTCGCACTTTTTTAATTTTCCGCGCACTTTGCTCCGCGGATACACACATAGATCTGCACCGGTGTCTATTAAAAATTGCACATTTGTTTTTTTATCAGTCACGAAAATGCGGCCTTTCGAAACCCTACCGCCGTCGTATTCGGCCGCGCACACCGACGGATCACTTAGTTTTTTGATTTTTTAAAGTTGCATGGTTGCCTGCACTGCGTCGCTTTTTTGCCGAATTTAAAATGGTACCAGCACAAGTCATGCTGTTTTTTGGGCGGGCTAGCGTCGCGAGTTTCGGCATATGCATTTGAACGAGACCTGCCTCGCTACCGCGAATGTGTGTTTTTCGCGATAGCACTAATTTGCTGCTGCAAACTCTCTATTTTCTCGCAAAGAGCTTGATACTGGCCTGTCTGTGGCTCTGTCACTACCGCCATCCTCGGCTTTTCTGTAGCAACATCGTGAATGCGATCTGCTATGGCCGTTAACTTTTCGGTTTTGTTATCTTCCGTTACAGACAATATCTCTTGAGTCTTCGTAGGGAGTCGACTTTTCCACACTACGGTCAAAAATGGTTCTGTAACAGAACTGCCCGCGAGTTGCTTGAGGTGTCGCCAATATTGTGAAGGTGTGCGATCGCCGATCTCTTCCGCTTCTAGCAACTTCCTTGTCCGCGTTGCGTCAGAATCGGTCAGCCTTTTGATAAGCGCACTTTTTATTGTTTCGTACTTATTTTTTTCGGGAGGGTTTTCCACAATATCCTCGACCTCTTCCAAGTACTTGTCGTCTAACTCACAAACTATGTGTGTGAATTTCGTTTCATCCTTCACAATTTTGCTTAGCTGAAATTGGGCTTCCACTCGATGAAACCATAGGTTTATTTTTTGTGGCCAAAACTTCGGTAATTTTACGCGTGTTGTAACGCATATCTCTTCCCGTTCTGCGTTTTCCGTCATTTTTATCACTTATCACACTAACACTTAGGAGAAAACACTCGAAACACTCCGCCTATTTTTTTATATCGGGGTCACCAATTTGGGGGATATTTCGACGGCTCGTCAATAGGGTGTTAGAGGATGTGAAAGTCGTTGTTGCTATTTACACTTGGTTATATTTACATAAATTAAATATTACAATATTTACAAAAGGGTTTAAATTGTGTCCGTCAATGATCTCAGAGGGCCTAACGCGTCAAGTAGCTAACTGAGATCGACTGACTTTTGTTTTTGCCTTTCGGAAAAGTACCCTCCAGGCGTCGGCAATAATCTAGTCTAGCTAAGACGCAAACAAAATAACCTATTGACTAAATAATATTTTGTTTGTAGTACGTCCGCTACATACAGGGTGTCCCGAAATTAGGTGACAATATTTTAAGGGGATAAAGTAAATCCAAAAATAGGACTAGAATCTTCTATTAATATACCTTTGTAACGAACTAACCTAGGGCACTATATCTTCTGTAAAATTCGGACACACGTCAAAAATAGATTAATTATCATATGTAAAAGAATACATAAATGATACTACCTAATAATAGTTATAGCTGTAATAGCTTCATGAATGTCTTTAGTCTAACAAAATGGACATTGGTCGAAAATTTAAAATGACAAACGTAAGCGCCGCGATGCCGACGCGACGCCGCGCCGGGACTCGTAGTTTACCGGGATCGTGAAGAACCAGGCCACGCTCGGAACGATCGCACAAAGAGGAGACGGGTAGAACTGCTCCTCGGCGGGGTGGTATAAAAACGCGGGTACGACCTAAAAACAGGGCTCTCGATTATAATTTTTTCTAAGCTTTCAATCTCTCTTGGGACTCGATTATTATTTTTTGACTAAGTTTAAACTCTAATTTGGGGCTCTCTATTTAAAATTCTTTGATGGGTTCTATTCTTTAACTTTTTCTAAAGATTAAAAAAGGCCGTAACCCGACCGTGCGTGTTATTTTTGTGTAAAATTTTGACTCTTATTCAAAGATCTCAGAAAATAAGTTAAATATTTCTACTTGCATTTAAGAGACTAAGATTTAGTAAAATATTAATTTCCAAATTGATTACTTTTAACTACAGTTAATATTTGTGGACTTTCCCACTAAAAGCCAAGCAATGAAGGTAAATTTTTAATAATTCTTAATAACGTTGTTTTTTTAATCGTTCTATATTACAGGGATAAACAATAATGTCAATATATCACTTTAGCAAAAAAGGGTGGGTCTTTAAGTAATTTATTAGGGGTCTTGATACATCAGTAAATGTGAATTAAAGTTAGGTAAAAGTTAATATTCACTAGGAAGCCGTGTTTTGTGTGTCTGGGTAAAAGGGTTTTTTCTCTAACTTTATATATATGTTCCCTGAAACCGGCTTCCACTCCATTAAGGGCGAATACTAATTTTCTAAATTTAAACTTATCTTTACTTACCAACTAAATTGTTTCTGGGTTTCGAGAGCAGCACCGTAACTAGCCTTTACCCGACCTGACCAAACTTTTCCATGCCTAACTCCTCCATTTTCCGCTGCAGTGTGGGTTTTTCGTTTAAGTACGGAAATTACCCGACTATGGTTTCCTTCGGTTTTTCCGCTGCAGTGAGGGTTTTTCGTTTAAGTACGGAAATTACCCGATTGTGGTTTCCTTCGGTTTTTCCGCTGCAGTGAGGGTTTTTCGTTTAAGTACGGAAATTACCCGACTGTAGTTTCCTTATCGATTCGGACATCGCGCAGGTTTTCGCCACTGTACGGAGACCTTAATTAGAGGTCATATCGCCTTGGTTCTGTAATTCAATTTATTTTTTTTTGTTGAAGTAATAGATCCACCTTAAATCCGGGAATAGGTATACTAGGCGAAATAATAATAATAATAATAATAATAATAATAATAATACGAAATACTCGAATAAATAAATATTAATTTATCTTCTTTTGTACGTGTTATAATAATGGGGATAGCTTTTGATCAGGGGGCGTACTACGCAATTAAAAACTCTAACTTAACTTAATAAAATCAATTAAAAGGTAAAGAAAATCTAAACACCGGTCATTCACTATAAAAATTAAAAACTTATTAGTTTGCTTTGTAAGGGACAGGTTCTCCGGTTACAAGGGCTTTAGGTATAATTTAGGAGGGTCATAAAACCACCGTACAAATTAAGGTATTTTTCAGAATATTGCTCTTTTCTTTAAACTCGGGGATTAGCGCAGTGTAAAAACTAATTTGGGCACAACTTTCGTTTCCTTAATAAAATTGCTAAAGAAAGTCATTTAATAACGTGGGTTATTGTTTTTAAATAAAAGTCTTGAAAAATTCCTTCTCACGCTCCACGCCGACTTAACTGCAAACATAAGTAAACAAACCCTCGAGTGGGTGTCCAAGAGTGACCCGGTACGATTTCCAGGTCATAAATTTTAGGGTGACATGGCCTGCTGTTAAGTCGCACTTAAACACGTGCATCTTTTATTTAAATGTTTACCTCTCATTATGATTTAACAAAACACGATAATTATTGGCAACAATATAGCTGGTTTTATTTATAGGTGGTCGGTCCTAATGGGGAAGATGTGAACAACGGGGCGAATATTGCAGGTCAGGATAAATGGCAACATCTCGGGGTTCCCCTTTTTTACTTAATTTTACCTGCGCGAAGCAAATTTAATCATAGGCCAATGTTATTACGTCACTTTAGCTAATTACGTTCATGGCGGAGAATCTAAGTTATGCCTCGGACACGGTTTAGATTCGTAGACTGCAAGGGTTTCCAAGCTCCTCCAACGCACTATATCCTGAACTACTGTTCGAGCTGGGGGGATATAGCGGCTTTTCTACCGTTGATGGATGCGGGGATTTTTACTGTGTTTCGGGCTGACCTCATTTTCCACTGCCGTGATTTGCCTCTTTCTATTTAGCCAGCCCGGTACTGCCGGTTCTATACATAATTTTAAAAGGTGTCTGATATGTCTAACCTCACTTTCCTAATAACCTTCTATACAATCCTACGTTAGAGGTTGTAAGGGGAGATTGTGGACTGTTCCGCCGTTTTATTCAACGTGGGGCAGTGGACGACAGTCTGGAGCGACAGCTCATCCCGGCGACTGCAGGAGGAGAGCCTATAGAGAAAGACGACAGTCTTAGGCTATTGCCTCATTACCTCGTCCTGTGCACAGGGTAGGTAAACCTTTTAAAACTAGAATTTTCCTACTTTCTCTGGGCAGCCGATAACGCCAACCGCCCCGCGCCTCTTTCAAATTATTCGGGGTTAGCGTTTAGCCACTTTCGGGTACTCGAACTCTCTAACTATCCTACACTTACTAAAATACGGCTTTAAGAATTCCCTGTTCAAAATTCGGCGCTTTTCTCGGTGTAATATTTCATGCTCCTGATCAGCGGACTTGGGTTACACGACGGAAAACACAACGTAGCGGTCAAACACAACGTAGGGTCATCCGCGGCAATTTGGGTTCCGGAACTAGACGGTCAGCCGAGCCATTCTTTAAATTGCCTATGCGTATATGCTCGACAACATCAATGCACCCGTTCCAAGGTAAATGACAGTAAACTCATACCTAACGTAATTACACGTATGAAATTTAAGGATTGGTAAACTTATGATTCTCCGCGTGAAATCGTGTGACACATTCGTGTGTTAAACTTGGACCTCTAGGGGACCCACATTTTTTGTCTTTTCTAAATTTGATTTATTTAAATAATAAATCTTGTTTTAAATGGGCATTAAAATTATTAATGATATTATTTATAACCAATACTATTATTACTTTAAAACAAATAATTATAAAAATACTACTTTCTTTTACTTCCGCATTGGCGGGGGGCGGTAACGTTTCACCTTGAAAAACGCTTCGTTATGGGGCTAGAGACCCCTGAATGGAAGCTATGATAAGCGGTTTTTTCACAATATCTTAGAAACTGATTGAAGTATCAAAACAAAATTTGATACATGTTTTACCCATGACAAGACGAAATAAACTAACTTTTTTATTTGTAGGATTTTTTAACGCCAGGTGCAATTTTTAAATAATAATGAATAAAGATACTCCTGCTTTATTTCGGTAGGATTCACCATTTTTCAGTAAAATCGATTTTAAAATTTTCGGTTTTTTGCAAGTCGTCGAAAAGGCTAAGGTGTTTTTTGCATATCTCAGCAAATACTTAATATTAAAACATAAAATTTATTAGAAGTTGTACTAGCGACAAGGCATATATATTAAATGTTGCAGAACGACTGCAACCTGTCCTCATTAATTATTTAAAGTAAAATAAAAATCAAATCTTCCATACGGCCACGCGTCATTGTACGGGTGGCGCGATTGTCATTAAAATTTTTAATAGACAGCAGATCTGTCATCGCGAAAAAATGCGAATTTAGTATCAATTTTTAAATTGGAATAAACCCGTTGTTTACGGTGCCAATATACTGTGTGTTGTTAAGAAAAGGCATTTTGTCGACGCTCTATCTATTGTGAAAAATCACTGATTTAAAATTGGTTTAATCCCTCCTAATTTGTGGACCACAGGTATAATTTACCCCTTTATTTGTCACGGATACTTTGCTGGACACCAGTTAAGCACTATGTTTTTGTAATGCATACATTTCACTAATAGTAGTGGTGTGTGACTACCAATTAGCTGTTCATCCAGTTAACAGCTAATTGGCTTATTCGTTTTTTAATTATAAATATAGTCATTTTCTACTGACGTAGAACCAAATTGTTCCATGTGTCTGGACTCATTTTAGTTGTAAAAAAAACATTGATTGTTAATGTTCGGTAATGTACTAAATTTCCTCTCAGGTACTAGGTAAAAACGGGATTTATTCAGATCACATTATTAGATAGCCTGTGACAGATTAGAGTTAGCGAACCTACGTTGAGTCAATGCAACAGATCCAGGCTATCTTGTAATGATCGGATGAATCGCGTGTAGCTAGTCTCCTGAATTGTCTTGTGTTCTAAACCTAAATTTAAGTAACTATTTTATTGATTAACATTTATGTCAAACACCTGTGTTGTGTCAATATCTGTACCTGTTAAGTATTAATTAAATAAAATCAATCCGTTTTTTGTAGTTACTCAAACTTGCGTATTTTTTATTAACCCCATGAACCATCACCTAGGGAAACACAGTAACGTAACTTTTGCTAGCCTTCGATAAAACACGAAGGCTACCTTATAGATGTGTGTCAAGGACTAAATAGTCTCTGAACATTAAAGGATGTTACTAAAAAAATTTTTTTCCAGTGGCGTCTCACGGGGTGGAGCCTAAAGTAAATATTACTATTTTTTTTTAATTTGAGGGGCTTTCATACTCTTAAAATTTCCAAATTTTTTGTTAATAGAAACCTTCTATTATTGTAATTTGACAGAATATAAAAAAAAATCTGTTGAAAACGTAATTCATGCGTTCGTTAATTCGTTCATTTGGTTTATAAATAGGATCTTGTAACTGTGGAGTGGGTAATAATTGTCAAGGTAACTTGGCTAAAAAAACTGGAGGATTTTAATAAAATAATTCTCTAAAAAAAAATTCTTTCAAACGGGTTTTAATTCATACCAACAAAGGGCGAAACTCCAGTGCCTTTATAGGCTCCTGATCAGAACTAAAAATATACATTTCAACTAGTCCAAATCGGTAACAAAAATTAATGACAATTATCCCATCAACACTGTCCAACTGGGTACCTCGGTTGCTCAGTTATCTGGTTTTTGGAGAACGGATAGGTCGCTGGATTCTTTTCCAAACTAAATAAACTTACTCAGACTTAGATATGGGCGCCAGTCAAGTATAGTACTTAACAGAAGAGTTAAAGATAAATAGGGGTAGAACCCATGGGGTTCGAACCCAAGTTAAAGAAAAATGAAACAAAAAGAAAAGTCTTATTACAAGTGATCTATTTTCAAAGAAAATTTACTGATAACTTTTACAATCTTAGCATTTTCACAATAAGTGATCTATTTTCAAAGAAAATTTACTGATAAATTTATAATCTTAACCTTTTCACAACAAGTGATCTAGTTTCAACTAAAATGTAATAATAAATCTTATAAACACTCGAAACTATTCCTAATACTTAATATATTTTTACAGGAAATGAAATCAAAAAACTTTTGCAGAAAGATTTAGTAATAAACCACTGTGAACAGGTATCACTAAATATACATTTACCAGATTATAACCAAAATTTATTCATACTAATAGTAAGACAGAAGAAGGAGGGTATTGCTGTACCAAATTTAAATTATAATATATACCTAGCCTTATCGACTAGTACACTTTAATATCACCAATACTACGCACGATTGAGTTTACGTTAATAAATAAGGAATAAGGACCTTATGGTTACTGCTCTCAGTTGTATTTACAAAAAAAAGAAGTTCAAACTTTCCAAACCCAGATAGTTATCGGGGTACAGTATAGGAGAAGTAAATTATAAAAGCTAAAGGGTGATTAAACTTGTACGGTTAATACACAGGAAGGTAAGGGATCACTAAGAGGATCGACTTACTAGAAGGGGAAAATAAATGGAGCGTAGGTGTTGTCCTTTCGGGTTCTTGAAGAACTAACACCCAGAAGGTAGAGTTAACTGCGTTAGTTAACTCCCACCAAAGATAAGCGGACCACTCAGATCGGCCGGCTTAAGGCGAAGGAAGAAAAAGAAAGAACCAGGAAAATATAAAGTAAGGGAGGTAAATAGGTAGTGCAAAGCTAATAATATTTAAAATATTATTAAATATAAATACCAATTGGTCGGTATTTAAAGCCAAATACTATTACAAGTAAAGGGTTAATAGGGAATAATCGCCCCTTAAATAAATAAATAGCTTACACTATAAGCCGGGGATATTCCAGAGAGATAAAGTTTAATATTTTATGTTATAATACTTCTACGAGTGATAAAATTGATCATTGACACGGTTACATGACATCATTAAAGAATTAATTATTGACAAATTGGCGAAGGCCGTGATAAAAAGGAATACTTAGTTATTAATCAAAAGGTGAAATTTTACTTAACCCAAAATATCTAAACGGAGAGAAAGAATACTCATCTTTTCAGGTATAGGTATAGATGTAGGTCCACGTCACATCAAGGGCTACCAAGGCGTGGTTAGCTTAGGGCCACCAGGCAAAAACTGTACAAAGGGCATAACCACACATGTATGTCAGCGGGACTATCAGCAACACTGCTAAGGGATAGGGAAGAGTGACGTCACGTCTCAAGTTCCCGCTTCACTCAATACACGTCCAGGCCGACACGGTAGGTAGGTCTTGATTAACTTCTTCACATCCATTCCGATATCATCCAAGTAGAAATTCAGTAGAAAGCTTCTCAAGGTTGCCAAGGTTTTATCATGACCTAATCGGTTTATATATTAACAGAATGGCAGAGTAAAATTCTAAACTTCATAAGTGAGGTTATGGATCCCACATGTGGCGTGGAAAATCCAGAAGAACTACAGTATCTTCATACTAGGCAGCAGGTTCTTGCTCGGGAAACCGAGTTTACCTCTGGGATGTTAAGAACGTAATGAGTCCGTGACTCACCGTCTATGTAAAATATGAAGTTTAGTTCAAAATGGGGTGTACCCCAGTAACATGAAGTTAAAATAGAAAATTTAACTCTCCAACATGGAGATAGGACTAAATACTCACGAGTAGTTCGTAGTATTCAAGAAGCAGGACCAGTATGGAAGGGTCAATAAACCCTTGACAAGGCCCTACAGATGTAGTCACCCTCTATACAAGTATTAAGGGAACTTTGGGGGTAAAATTCAGGAAAAAAACTGAAGGTGGACTATATCCTACAGACTAAGGGTAGAGATCATACTAAGGGCAAAGTGAGGATATAATTACGGTAACTTGAAATTCATAAGTAAAAGAATCATTAAAAGAGTCCAAAAGTGAAAGAAAGATTATAAGTATTCATAAATGAAAGAATAATTAAAAGAATCCATAGGTTAAAATTCCATGACTAAAAGTGAAAGACCTGAAACAAAATGGCGGGCGTTACACGCATTCCTTGCGTACACTTTATTAATTTACCTAATGATCTGGTCTCTTCAGGCTCAGACGTAACTTAAAATCCAATTAAGCTTCATTCTCTTGTAGTGAAATTTCTATCCGACATTAATCGTTACATTAAAAATGTATTCTTCACTACTGCAAAACGAAAACGTGCCCTGCTGAGCACTGGCCAAGAAGGAAAGGGACGCTTGATTCCGCGTCAATCACTTTTATGGTTACTAGCCCATAAAAAATGACAGGACATGAGCCAATAAAACTTAATACAGCGAAATCACATGATCCAGGTTAAAATCACCATTCACTCTGTCAAATTCAAAGAGACACTTCAACAATATGATTCACAAACCGGAGACATCAGTCGAATTTCGAAATAAGAAAGGAGTTTGACCATTTCTCAAACACGTTGCCGGTTAAACTAAAGAAATATAGGTCAAGTTCATCAGCTGGGTCCTCCCGTTAGATGAAAAATTAACATTGCTACAGGTAGTATTATAAGTTGCCTAAGTGACACGGGGAAAATCAATACTTCAAACGACAGCAGATGCGCTGGTCGCCTCAAGCCAGTAAATTCATTATTCCAAGGGCAAATGACATGGGCGTAGTGAATTAGATTTGCGGATTAATATTAAATTAAATTAGAAATTTTTAGAAAATAATGAATACCTCAGCAATGGCTGATTTAAGTTGTAACAAACGGCAAAAAGTTTGTTACAATCTGTCGCCAATTTGAGTATTTATTTTAACCCCATTTTCCCCTTGCTCACGATCTAAGCTGCTATTTAAATTATTTTGAGATTGCCCCTGTATTATTGTATTTTCGCCCAAAGGTTTGAATTCCCCACGCTTGGAGAAGAGATACGACGTAAGTCTTCGTCGTGATGCAGCTTGTCGTTCAGGGTCGTCGTAATTACTATTTAAAATTCTTTCGAAAGATTCTGTAAAATCGACAGTTTCGAATTGGCGTAAAAAATCAAAATCTTGGGAATTTCCTACGTCACTAGACGAACTACTAGAAGCCATCGTAGGCTTTTGTATGCGTATTTATTGTCAGGGATGCCAGGCAACTTTTATTGCCGAATTTCAAACTGACAACGCAGTTGTCGTCAGGAATGGTCCCACCACCTTTTTCCCCGCTGACGGAAATGTCAGCAGACCACTCAGGCGCAAAGAGAAAATTATAGAATGACTTTTTGCCTGCAAAAATTTAAGGGACAATTTAATTTTATATTTATTTAGATTTTGTATTTTTGAAACAAAATACAAAATATTGATACGACTTTATTTGAGACCAAGATGAGACCTGCTGAACTCTCAAATAAGCGTGTTTTATTTTAAGAAATGTTCGTTGGCTCGGGCGCGCCTAACTAAGCTACAGGTACAATGCAAACACTGTGCTGATCACGGAGGGCATAAAAACTTTTTGTCAGAATTTGTTTGTTTGTCTGAATTTACTTTTTATCACGGTAAAAGTCCTGTCCTTTCGTAGGTTATGTCTCACGGGCTTAAATAACCTAACCTAACTTTTTACAAAGCTAAGATAAGCCCTAACTTTACTTTATAAAATAAAAACTTCACTAAAGAGTATATGTAAAACTGCTAATTTTCGAAAAAAAACGAAACTAAAAGGGAAATCCTACTTAAGATATTTTAACTTAAATATCACTATACAAAAACCACTATAAAAAACTGACGCGTCCGAACTATATCGATAAACTTAATTACCGAACAATATCCATAACATAAACGCGAAAAATACCTACACCTAGAGCTTCAAGCTACAACGATGATTTCATTGTATGATGATTTCAATATATTCATGATGATGACCAGATTTTCCAGAAATTCCAAGAACACTGTCTTGGCCGTCCTGGAAAACGCGTTATTCCCACGTTGCAGGATCCTGATAAAATATTATATTCGTCGAATTAAAAAAATCGGGTTAATGCTTTTGATAACGAATTTCTATAGTCAAACCAAAAATTTGACCGAAATCAAATTACAAGTTTGGCCGAACGAAGACTTAACCTCAAATACTAGCACTAACCCAGACAGCATTTAATCTTCTCCTCTCGTTGCTTTTTTCCGCAGATATTTATAGTACATTTACGCGGGAAAGCCAAACCACCAATGAGTGCATTTTCCAAAATTTTATATTTATATGCAAGTTAAGACGCAATAGATTTCCACCCATCAGAGCTTACTCGTTGAAATTCTAATTTCAACTGCGTATTTCCCTGAAAATTTCTCGAGAGTATATCAAATGAGGCGTCCAATCAAAACGTTTCTTTTAGTTTTGGCACAGTGGGCGGGACTTGTTAAGGGAGTCGAGCCACATATAAATTCGATGGTTGTTACGGAATCAGATAATAAACTACCGTCGTTGTTCGATAATTTTGAATAAAATCAGGGAAGTTAAAATGCAAAATTTGACTCCCCTCGGATGCAGGCTAACCATCTGGCCGTGCCGAGTTAATAATTCTAAATTCATTCTTTGGGTCAGGTTTTATCCGTATTTAACGCGTTATAAACACATTAAGCTGGTCCATAGAAAATTGTTATTATATTTGTGGTTTTTATGGGATCTCTTGCCGTCAAGGTATTAGTAGTTCTTGAAGATTTTTTAGGGGCTTTAAGTGTAAAGTCTTGTCAACTCGGGGAGTTGAGAGTTTGTAGGCCAGGAAGGTCTAAGGAAATTTATAAGGGAAATTACTATTTCATAAAGAGGGGGGATCTCAGGGAAAACGGTTTTAATATTTGGAAGTAATTTTGTGGGGTGACGCCGGTAAAAGGGCGACAGTTTAATGTGTACGGGGGTTGGATAAACCTGATATAGAGTCACGGGAAGTAAAGTAGTCTCATTAAATTATTAGTATTGAGTAATAATTATTAACCTTTGTGTTGCTTGGTCAGAGCCGTTAGCTCTTGTAAGTAAGAGTATGCGACGGCGCCTTCAGCGTCGCCGCCAGGAGGAAAGGTTGCGGGCCGCCCCTCTCCCATTGCGGGACTCAGAGGGGAATAAGGTTTATTTCACTAGAGAAGGGGTTAAAAGTTTCAGGGAGAGTTATAAAAATCAAGGGAATCAAGGGAGTATTATTCAGGGTAATGTTATGGGTTCTTCTTCCACTCATTCGCCTGTGGCGCGGCCGGCCGATCCATTAGAGATAAAAGGAGGTCAGATTCGAACTCAGGAGACAATTTCCTATGGGATCCACCAGGATCCAGACCGGGCCGACCTCCCGGAGGTGAATGAAGGGAGTGGAAATAAAGTGGAGAAATCAGGGGTTTTATGTAGTCTGTCTGGACAAGATCTTAATGAATGCCCGGCATGCATTAATCAAGGGGTTTTAAAGGAAATTGGGGTAGATATAGAGGGTAGGCCCCCTCCTTTGACTCTGGAAGATCGGGCCCGCATGCGGCGGGTTCGAATAAGAAATATAGTAAGTACTATTGGCCGTCCCGTCGAAATTGAAGATGAGAATATAGAAGTCTACGATCCAGTACCTACTTGTAGGTTATATACCTTAAATCGCCAAACGACGACGCAAAGGACAATAAAGACGACCCTGAGAAAAGAACTAGATCAGTACCGAGGGTCCTTGGCGAACCCCCGGGAACATGTCGCCCAACTAATGGGGCAACCCATTATCAATGATAATGATAATGGGCAAAACCGGAGAATGCCGGAGAACCCGAGCGTCGCGCAAGAGGTACTGGAGCGAAGAGAACAGGGAACACAGACTGAGACAAAATGGATTTACTATCAGGATGTGGAAATAGTTTCGTGGATCATGAATATACATCAGAATAGACCAGAGAGTCAGATAAAAATGGGACCTGCACTGGGTGACGTTCTATTGCTTTCCGGAAAGGTAGTATTCAATCAAAAACAAGAAATCCAGGAAACAAGACAATATATAGAGAGCAGTGAAGGGAAGATCACGGCGAGCCATGTCTGCGGCGCCTGGTTTATTCAAGATGAAAGTGACCTACAAGTATTACGAATATGGGTGCCAGAAAAAACTCGGGAAGAAGTGTTACGAACAATGCATGGGCCAAAACACCTAACGGCCGGTGATATGATCACCACAATAAACGCTTTCTTCACGTGGGATGGAATGGGCAGAAGCGCCATCGAGTATGTGGATGGATGCGGTACATGCAATAACATCTTAGACATGTATCACGAACACCAAGTACTCGAGGCGATACCAGCGCTTGGACCCATAGAAATTATGCTAATAGGAGTTATCGAGAATTTACCAGTAACAAGACATGACCGCTATAGTGCAGTAATTTGGGCTTTTGATAATTTCAGTGGGTGGATTGAATGCAGACCAATCACCGTCATTAGCAGGAACAGAATCCTGAACTTCATCAAACAGGATATACTTAGCCGTTGGGGAAAACCCAAAATCCTAATCCTACAGCAACAACTGGTGAAGTTTAGAGATGACATTGCTGTAATCACACCTTGGACGCAGCTGTGCACCCAGGAAGAGGCGTTAAATATAAATGAATGGTCAAAGTTAAGAGACTTAGAAGAAAAATTGCGAAGAACCAAACGAGATTGGCCTGAAATACTGAATGTCTATTTAATGGAAATCCGAGATAAGCGGGATCCAGTGACGAAACTGACACCTTTCCAGCTAATGGTAGGATATCCAAGACACAAAAATGTGTTCTACAGGACGACTAATAGTACAGGGGGGAATTAAGAAATATGGGTTTTAAAAAATAAGTTAGGGAGGATTAAAGGGTTTTTAAGAAGTTTTGGATTTTTTATTAAAAAAATTCTGGCGCTCAATGTAAGAAAGAAAAAAGGGAATTCAGGGATTTAGTTTCGGTTGGAGATCCTATTAAGCTCTGAATGAAAGGTTAATATTATGTCATCATGGAAACGCGAAATTAAAAAATTCTTTCTTTTCAGATTTTAAAAGAATTTAAGCGATTAATAGTAATTCAGAGATTGATGGGAATTCAGCGGGAATTGAATATATGAAGTTATGGGATTTTAGTAATTTTAAGAAATATAAAGGCTGTAAAATTGTGGTAAAAATAATATAGTAACATTGTAAGACTGAATATTAGTAGGTTATAAATCAAGATAATAACTAGGGAAATAATGTGATCTCCATTTAAAATGTAACTTTGATTTGTAAGATAGTATGACTTATGTAATGTTTAGTCTAAGAAATGTTTCGTTTAAGGAAATGTGGTGATTATCTGATTCCTTTTTATTTTTATCGATTCAACTTGGTAATGGTTTTGAACCATCCCCAAGTGTAATCTAGGGGGGGAAGTGTTACGGAATCAGATAATAAACATAAAAATTTTGAACAAAATCAGGGAAGTTAAAATGCAAAATTTGACTCCCCTCGGATGCAGGCTAACCATCTGGCCGTGCCGAGTTAATAATTCTAAATTCATTCTTTGGGTCAGGTTTTATCCGTATTTAACGCGTTATAAACACATTAAGCTGGTGCATAGAAAATTGTTATTATATTTGTGGTTTTTATGGGATCTCTTGCCGTCAAGGTATTAGTAGTTCTTGAAGATTTTTTAGGGGCTTTAAGTGTAAAGTCTTGTCAACTCAGGGAGTTGAGAGTTTGTAGGCCAGGAAGGTCTAAGGGAATTTATAAGGGAAATTACTATTTCATAAAGAGGGGGGATCTCAGGGAAAACGGTTTTAATATTTGGAAGTAATTTTGTGGGGTGACGCCGGTAAAAGGGCGACAGTTTAATGTGTACGGGGGTTGGATAAACCTGATATAGAGTCACGGGAAGTAAAGTAGTCTCATTAAATTATTAGTATTGAGTAATAATTATTAACCTTTGTGTTGCTTGGTCAGAGCCGTTAGCTCTTTAAGTGTTTAAATATTTGTTAAACTTTGTTGACGATATACGTCCAGTTGCTGTTTTATTTTGGATTAATAAAATCCATTTGTTTTTTGAATTTTGTTCGTTTTATTTTTTCGTTGTTTGATTTTATTATGGGTAGTTACCCAGTATGGGGGGGAGTCCGCTTTGTCGGCGAAACCAGCGGCCCTGGGCCGCGAAGTTTTGCCGACAAAGGAGAAGGTGTGGATAGAAGTGTAGATTCAGTATTGAATAAGTCAAGGGGTCTTGTAAGTAAGAGTATGCGACGGCGCCTTCAGCGTCGCCGCCAGGAGGAAAGGTTGCGGGCCGCCCCTCTCCCATTGCGGGACTCAGAGGGGAATAAGGTTTATTTCACTAGAGAAGGGGTTAAAAGTTTCAGGGAGAGTTATAAAAATCAAGGGAGTATTATTCAGGGTAATGTTATGGGTTCTTCTTCCACTCATTGGCCTGTGGCGCGGCCGGCCGATCCATTAGAGATAAAAGGAGGTCAGATTCGAACTCAGGAGACAATTTCCTATGGGATCCACCAGGATCCAGACCGGGCCGACCTCCCGGAGGTGAATGAAGGGAGTGGAAATAAAGTGGAGAAATCAGGGGTTTTATGTAGTCTGTCTGGACAAGATCTTAATGAATGCCCGGCATGCATTAATCAAGGGGTTTTAAAGGAAATTGGGGTAGATATAGAGGGTAGGCCCCCTCCTTTGACTCTGGAAGATCGGGCCCGCATGCGGCGGGTTCGAATAAGAAATATAGTAAGTACTATTGGCCGTCCCGTCGAAATTGAAGATGAGAATATAGAAGTCTACGATCCAGTACCTACTTGTAGGTTATATACCTTAAATCGCCAAACGACGACGCAACGGACAATAAAGACGACCCTGAGAAAAGAACTAGATCAGTACCGAGGGTCCTTGGCGAACCCCCGGGAACATGGTCGGAACGATATTTTTCATTATACATTATATTCTCATCGAGTCTAGATCTCGGCGTCGCGAAGCCTCTTCTTAAAATGCATAAAATTCTTTCTTATTTGCAATATAAAATTAATCTTTGTAAATATTGCAATGCTAAATGTTTTAATTTCTAAAAAGTGATTTTTGAGCCGTTTCTAGGCATCGTATATAAAAATCCCTTTTATGTCCCCATTGGGGCATTTTTTCAAAAAGTTATTTTATTTATGCTCCCCAATTATTTTCGAGGGGGGTCATGATACCTGGAGTTCCCAAGCGGTCACCCATCCAAGTCCTAACCGCGACCATCGTCGATTGACTTCTTCAAGCTGCTGTGACTTTTGACAACAATACACCTATTCCGGCTTGATGATCTTACGTTGGACTGGGATATATTTTGGCATTTTATTTTGTTAAAGATTCTTCACAATCAGTTAACATTACGACAGATCATAAAAAACTGTAACATTCCTACCCTTGCATTTTAAACATGGTATGTTCTTATATTTACAAGATTTTGATCTGTAATTTACACCGGTACAGCGAAAATAGCGTCAATTTTCTTTCAAAATAGTATTTTTATCGCTAATCGATACAGAATCCTTCTAGTGTCATGATTTTTATTTTTACAAAACAAACAAAAGTTTTCTGACAATGTAAGCAAGCACTGTGCGGTAATAGTATTGTCTTTAGGTGGTTTACACTCATGTCTTGGTTTCTGATACCCTTATCCTTATATTCGCCTGAAACGTTATGGACGTGCTCCAAAGAATCAACTTCTATCTTAATAAATTGCAATAAATTCGTTATCTGCTTATTATAATCAAAAGTTACGTCATCTGAACCGTGTGCCTCTGCACACATAGCTCTCTATGAACAAATTCAGTTTCGCTTTGACCAATATTGAGGTTATACTTATTAAACTGCACTCATAAATTATAAGGTAAAAATTTGGATAGATTTTACCATTAAACCGTATTGTTCGGCTGATATACCCAGAGTTTCAAACGATCGCGTTATGGTATGGAGAAAGCCGTATTGTATAGTTTTCGTAAAGCAATTGAGTCTTTATCATATTTCACCGGCGGTATACACCAAAGTTTTTGTACATAACAGTCCACTATTTATTCAGATTGTTCGTATTCAGCTTTCAAAAGTTCGACTGCGTCGTTATATGCATACTGAGTAGACGTTACCCTGCCAAAAATGGCTGATTCAATCTTTTAAAAAACTATTCAGGTTTAATAGGTTTTTATAGGAACGTAAATGCAATCATGGTTCTGTATAGGTAGGTCATTTTACACACATAGATCTTAAATAGGACTCTATATGTCCTTAATGGTAGACATTTATTGATAGCATTTAATATGTAAACTCTGAATAATTTTTATAAGTCTTAATAAGTTTTAATGCGATCGAATCTGAATAGTTTTAAATTGGATATACTAGTTCAAATTCTATAGTAGTAAATATGTACTTTCCAACTCAATGCTACTTTTAGTTTCTATAAGATTTAATAGGCAAAACCTTAAAAATTCTTTATATATCTTGACAAGAATGAATAGGACCTTGTTTTTATAGTTATTTTAATGAATATACGTATAAATATTACACAGGTATTGAAAGGAATTTTCATACTAAAGATTTGATTATTTTGGATAGGAGTGAATATGCCATAACCAACTACCATTTCATGTGAGGCAATGGTTATGAATATGATCTGGTTTTTAAACGTTCTTATATGAAAATGCACACAGAAATTTTATAGGTATTTAAAGGAATTTACATACTAAATATTTTATTATTTTGGATAGGAGTGACTATGCCATAACCAACTAACATTTTATGTGAGGCAATGGTTATAAATATGATCTGGTTTTTATACGTTCTTATATGAAAATGCGCACAGAAATTTTATAGGTATTTAAAGGAACTTTCATACTAAATATTTTATTATTTTGGATAGGAGTGAAAGTGCCATAACCAACTAACATTTCATGTGAGGCAATGGTTATGAATATGATCTGATTTTTATACGTTCTTATATGAAAATACACAGAAATTTTATAGGAATTTAAAGGAACTTTTATACTAAATATTTTATTATTTTGAATAGGAGTGAATATGCCATAACCAACTAACATTTCATGTGAGGCAATGGTTATGAATATGATCTGGTTTTTATACGTTCTTATATGAAAATGCACACAGAAATTTTATAGGTATTTAAAGGAACTTTCATACTAAATATTTCATTATTTTGGATAGGAGTGAATATGCCATAACCAACTAACATTTCATGTGAGGCAATGGTTATGAATATGATCTGGTTTTTATACGTTCTTATATGAAAATGCCCACAGAAATTTTATAGGTATTTAAAGGAACTTACATACTAAATATTTTATTATTTTGGATAGGAGTGAATATGCCATAACCAACTAACATTTCATGTGAGGCAATGGTTATGAATATGATCTGGTTTTTATACGTTCTTATATGAAAATGCGCACAGAAATTTTATAGGTATTTAAAGGAACTTTCATACTAAATATTTTATTATTTTGGATAGGAGTGAAAGTGCCATAACCAACTAACATTTCATGTGAGGCAATGGTTATGAATATGATCTGGTTTTTATACGTTCTTATATGAAAATACACACAGAAATTCTAAAGGAATTTAAAGGAACTTTCATACTAAATATTTTATTATTTTGGATAAGAGTGCCATATGTAAGAACCCATAACTCAATAGGAAACTACATATTCAATTAAAAAGTATTTTTCTATTAAGACCTTACCAGCATAGGAAATTACTATTCAAATAGAATAGTATTTTCCTATTAAAACCCCACCTGGAACTATAGAGACCTGTAAGAACCCGTAGCTTAATAGGAAACTACATATTCATTTAAAAAGTATTTTCCTATTCAGACCTTACCAGCATAGGAAATTACTATTCAAATAAAATAGTATTTTCCTATTAAAACCCCACCTGGAACTATAGAGACCTGTAAGAACCCATAGCTTAATATTAATCTTCATATTCAATGAAAAAGTATTTTCCTATTAAGACCTTACCAGCATAGGAAATTACTATTCAAATAGAATAGTATTTTCCTATTAAAACCCCACCGGAACTGTAGACACCTAAGAACCCATAGCTTAATAGGAAACTGTAAGAACCCATAACTTAATAGGAAACTACATATTCAATTAAAAAGTATTTTCCTATTAACACCTGATACGGAATCGCAGACTCCCGATAGTAATTATTTTTATTATAGATGGCGCGGCGTATAATAATCCGATGCCGGGGTTCATAAATATCGAGCCTTAATGTAAAAATCTCGAGAGCCTCGAGGACTCCGCTACCAGTCCGAAGTTACATCTAATAAACGCGGGGATCCGAAAATAGCAAGATCCCAAGACTTTCGGCTCGTTCGTATAGCCGACTGAGTGCCACCTGAGCAAATTAGTCTAGGCAAAATTGACTCAGAGCACGAGAATGCAGATCGAGGGCTATTAAGCAGAACCCCGGTCAACACACCTCACCAGCATAGGAAATCACTATTCAAATAGAATAGTATTTTCCTATTAAAACCCCACCTGGAACTATAGAGACCTGTAAGAACCTATAGCTTAATAGGAAACTACATATTCATTTAAAAAGTATTTTCCTATTAAGACCTTACCAGCATAGGAAATTACTATTCAAATAGAATAGTATTTTCCTATTAAAACCCCACCGGAACTATAGACACCTGTAAGAACCCATAGCTTAATAGGAAACTACATATTTAATTAACTATAGGATATCGTTAAATTATGCTTATTAGGACCCATAGGTTGGTAGGAAATTACTATAAATAAAAGGGTATTTTCGTATCGAGTCTCGTCAACAACTATAGGATATCGTTAAATTATGCTTATTAAGACCCATAGGTTGGTAGGAAATTACTATATAAATAGACAGGTATTTTCTTACTGAGTCTTGTCACCAACTATAGAATATCGTTAAATGTTGCTTATTAAGGCACATAGGTTAATATTGAAACCTATTACGCCGTTAAAGTTCATTCCTATAACTTCCTATTCAAAACAACTTAATAAGGCACGTTTATCCTTATAGCCTATAGGAAAGTACAGTTCCATTAGATGAGTTTATTCCTACAGATACATGTATTTCCAGATTAAAAATACTGTTAAAAACTATAGAATACTATATGTTTTTTTTATATGTTTCTATATGGTATTTTTGGCAGGGATAGGCCAGATGTGGATACTGCAGCCTTGCCCGTTAATTCTGATCTTCTGATGATGAATCATTCTGAATTGGCAACGTCAATCCTTTCTCTATGCTGTTGACCCCTCCATCGTCGTTAAATACTTTATGAGCTCGTCAATAGCAATATCTTCGTTAAAAATGTCTTTAACTTTAGCACAGAATTTCGTTAGTTGAGATCGGTAATTTTTTCTTAGTGCTCACGCAAATTTTATTTCCGAGTCCGTCATTTTTTTCGTTAGACAGCAAAATCGGCGTTCCAGCAAATATTTCTCAACACATTCCCTGGTTTCGGCACCAAATGTAAATGATTACGTTAAGTTCCTGTCGAAGTGACACCGCTAGATCGTAACAAAGTGTGTATGAAAAGTAGATGCACAACACTAAAATAAACGATAAAACATGACTTAAAAATGAACGTTCAAGAACTTCATTAGCTATCAAATATGCTGGTCTGTCTATTACAGGTAACAACTAGTTATACCTAACACATTGAAACAATGTATTCTAAGATACAAAGACTCTACAAGCTTGAATTTGCTACACTTTCAAACTTGGAAAACCTCTTTAAAATCCGTTATGTTGTTTCCGAACTACCGACCTCTCCAGGGTATTAAATTTTTTTTATCGAACTGTCTGGTGAGTAGTTTATATGGATGTGCGAATTATCAAAAACATATACCTATTTAGTAGTTTTTAAAATATTTGCAATATTCCAGTCTTTTTTGACACCCTGTATAAGACAAAATTAAAGAGATTAGAGAAAAGGTATGGGAAATAAATTGCTTTTCTATAACCGTAATCGTACGCAATGTGCAAGAGACACCGACATTACTATTCTGATATCCGATAAATATCGGTGTGTACAAAGGCTTTAAGAGCGTTGCAAATTTCTGGTGGCTCTTTTTTAACTCAGTTTTGACAGGACTTAACAACGGTTTGGTGTGTGTAAAATGTAATTTTTAGGCTATATGCTAGTCGTGTGCAAAATACCGATATTCATGGTAGTTGTAGAAAACTAATTTTACCTAAACCGACCCATACGTTTTTTTTTTAAAATTCAATTCCTACTATTTGCTGGCATCTTATACATTAATATTATAAAAAAATCGCTGTTTTAATTTTTAGCTGTCAAATTAGATCTGGCAGACGCTTTTGGAACGGTGGACTTGGAGGTACTTTGGAAGATAATTGAAGCAGACGAAACATTTCTAACAAAACCACAGAAAGATTTTCTCCACGTCTTTATGACGAAACAGAAGATTCATATACAGGGTAAAAAATATTATTATGGATGGAACCATGGTTAGTAACTTATTATTGTCAAGTTTCACTCGAACTTAAATTAATAGGGTGATCAATAATTATATATCAATGTGCAAGTAAGTATCCCGGTAATCAATAATTTTTGAGAAAAACTTCATTTCGAGGAGAAAATATAATTGAGACGCGATAACTTATCTTTGGCAACAGTGTAAGTAGAATTTAAAACTGTGATTTTAGCATCTCAGCCGGGTTTCAATGATAACCCTTAAAATCCGTTTCCTGAGGATAATGTAACGAAGTTACATATTTTTCACAGGGCGGTATGCGTTTCTGTAATTATCTTTCCTATTTTTCAGGCTACCAAGTCCATTCTTGTTCGTAAATAATCATTATTAATTATACTTATCGATTCTCTAAAAAAATTTTGTCGCGAAAGAGCTTTTCTTAATTTTCCGTCGCCCACGCTTTTCGTATTTTACAACAGCGCGAGACATCAAATCTAGAGTGGGGACGGTACGCCGTGAACGCTGCGTCGCCTACTTAAGCGGCAGCGCAACCGAGTTTCGGCAGATCAGCCTGATTTGCTGTTCTTTTAGCTGATCTGCTGTTCATTAGCTGATTTGCTCATCTTTTAGCTGATCTGCTGTTTATTTGACACTGCCTTAATGGCTCTATACCGCTAGCACCGTTATTAATTGATATATTTGAAAAATTCTTCCACCAATCAACTAAAGACGTTCCTGCTGACTACATACGTTTATTAATTAATTATCCGGCTAAGAGTGTGTTGCCAGATTATAAAGATGATGCAATCTAAACAACGTATTAGCAATACACACAGGACATGACATTGAATATTAATTAGTTACTGCATGCTCGGAGATATATATTCAATATGCTTATACAGTAACTGAGTAATAATAAAAGTCAAGACATGTATGAAAAATATTGTAATTATTATATCTCCGAGAATGCAGTTACTAATTAATATTCAATCCCATGTCCTGTGTGTATTGCTAATACGCTGTTAAAAGAACAGGAGATCAGCTAAGTGAACAGCAGATCAGCTAAATAAACAGCAGATCAGCTAAATGAAGAGCAGATCCGCTTATTGAACAGCGGATCAGCTAAATGAACAGCAGATCAGCTAAAAGAACAGCAGATCAGCTAACTGAACAGCAGATCAGCTAACCGAACAGCGGTTAACACTGGATTCTTTCTATAGTAGCAGTAGGGAAGCAAAGGAGAAGAAAGTAAATGATAGACGACAGTTTCAGTAGGAACACTACAGTTTATTATACCAATTTTTTAATAAAAAAACATTTTCTCTAATGTTTTAAGACTAGCTAAATCATCACGGCCCAATTCTAATAAGTCAACAATGTTATTACAAATTAGTTTACTCAACCATCTCTTTTTCTCATAACCCATAACAAATTTAATTTTGTAATTATTTTTGTAATAAAAAGAGAGACGAGACCTCATCATCCCATAAAAGTCCATGAATATTCTTTGTAGACCATTGAATGTGTTGACAAAAAGACTTAATAACCCCAATCAATTAGCATCTGAACATATTTATGATGCATTTTATCAGTGTTTAAGTTTATTATAGCTATCTCTCTACATATAAAAGAACTGTTTTTATATTGAAAACCTTCATCTATATATTTTTATTGTTTTTGATACTTTTGTAAATATATTTTTACAGTAGTTAAAGTATTTGTAAGTACTGTTACATCAGTTTCAAATTTTATACGACTGTCAACAGCACCACTTTTTCAGGTGTCTTCGCTTTGTCGCGAACAATCAATAACTACAAGAGGTGCTATAGATTTGAAAGTTTAGGAGTAAGACAAGAGTCATTGCACTACTTGTGATAATAATAATTTATACAGTCCAAAGTCAACTACATAAAATCTAAAAATCTAAATGAACAGATTAAACCAATGAATAGCAGATCAGGCAAATAAACAGCTGATCAGGTCAATGAACAGCAGATCAAACCAATGAAGAGCTGATCAGGTCAATGAACAGCAGATCAAACCAATGAACAGATAATCAGATCAATGAACAGTGGACTAGGTTAATAAAAAGCAGATCAAACCAATGAACAGCTGATCAGATCAACGAACAGTGGATCAGGTTAATGAACAGCGGATCAGCTAAATTAACAGTGGAGCAGCTAAATGAACAGCAGATCAACGGGTCAACAGCACATCACAGCGAATTCTTTTTTCCTCTCCCCCGTCCCTACTGCCATAGGAATTCCGAAAACCCAAAGATCTCTTTTTTTTTCGCTGCTCTCCTGATATGCACTTTGGGTTATCAGGATAGCATTGGCAACCAACTGGTCTCATCCTACGTTTGTGTTGGTATAGTTACATTTCTGTGATGTACCTACTTATGGGTGTTTTATAAACAATTTTAATTATTTTCAACTATTTATAAGGTATCTACTAAGTAGGTAGTTTTTGCTTTCTTATTTTTCCGTGCAATTTGTAATGGATTTCACTTGTTTAGGTCTGATTATGCCAGTTTAAGGCGAAACATGTTACAACAAACAAATTTTTAAGACCGAGACTTTGTATCGTTTTTCTTACAAAATATTAATAATATCTTAATAGCTTTCATCAAATTAAAGCAGATTTGTAAAATTTTATAGTAAAAAACGAATAACCATATTTTGACAGCTTGGCTTTAGAATTCTTCATTTATACCTTCTCAAATAATGTTTGTCTAAAAACCTTGTGAAGACGCTAATTAGTTCTACTCTGTGGAGATTGTTATCAAGCCGTGTGTGAAGCTGCAGATATTTTTAAAGCACGACATCCAAATTAACAAGCTCACTATTTGACTGTAAATAGTCATAGATAGTTCTAAAGCCAGACAGTCAAAATATCTAATTTATTTTTCCATGACCATCTGGGATTGGTTTAGTAGATTTCGATTATTTGTCTTATTTGTAGCCTTTTATTATTCCATGCCATTTTTTCACCTACCCTCTATATGTTTGATTTAAAGCGATTTTAAGTGCACGTGATATAGTTATCGGATTTGCACCAACTTTTAGCTGTAATTAAAATTCGGTTGTGCAACTAATAAAAAAATTCCCATTGGTGGCACACTTATACTATACCGGGTGATTCACGACGAGCTTGCATTAGAACTTTTGAGGAAACTACTGAAAATATTTTTTTGAAAATCTGTAGGTTTAAGTTTATCGATATGCTGCCTTAAACTAAAATATTAACATGTTTCTGTCACTTCCGGTTATACCGGAAGTAGCTTCAACTTTTATTTTTTAAATACAACATAGCATTTTTTATTATATTTTTGGTTTTTGCATTAAATTTTAATAACATTTTATGGAACACGTTTTTTACCTAAGTCTACTCATTTCTGAGATATCTGCATATTTTATAATTATTTCGTAAATGCATGGCGATGAAATTATCCGTATATATTTTTTACCTTAGCTCCTGGACTAACATTTTTTTGTTTGTGTAGGTATAGTTAAAGAATCAACAAATCTCAAGAAATAATTAAACTTGGCATAAAATATACAGGGAGGTCACAATTAAGGGTTCATTGTAAAAAACTTTGAATGATAGAAGAGTTTTGGACTTGCATTGTCTTTATTTGTTTTACATCACAACGTTTTAACTGGTAGGTATCTCCAGTCGTCTTCGGGTGAATACTAAATAAGTAAAGTAACTACAGCTCTATTTATACTTGCTAGATGCACTGGAGCATGACTGAGATGGGTGCAGTCATGCGTTTAGTTCGTATGCGATATTATTGTTGGTTTCGTCTTCGTCAGGTGGCTTCTTAAAGTGTCTTTCGAGCTGAATACCGTATTGATGTTATATCGTTGTCTTAGTCTTCTAATTCTCTCAGATACTCCTTTGACATACGGAATGTTAAGTGTTGATTGTGACTTTATTTGCTTCTTTTTGTATTTGGCCGATTATTGCGATTTTCCAATAGTTTATCAACTAGATGCCCGGGGTAGCCATTGTTTGAGTGATTTGAAGTATAATTCAGATGTTGACCTGTATGCGTAGGTTTCCTGTACACTGAAGTATGGATGGCGTTGCCATTTTTCTTTACGTTCACATCTAGGAAAGGTAATTGACTGTTTTCTTCTCTCTCCATGGTAAATTTGATTGTCGGCGTCAGGCTATTAATGTGATGTAGGAATTCCCTGAGTTCGTCATCGTTTCCATTCCAAATAATGAAGGTGTCGTCCACATATCTCAGCCACGTTTTTGGTTTCTTTTTTGCTTGTTTTATTGCTTCGGATTCAAACCATTCCATGTAAATGTTGGCGATTATTGGTGAGAGAGATGAGCCCATCGGTAGTCCGTCCACTTGGCTGAAAAACCTATCTTTTTCCTGGAAGTAAGAATTATCCAGGCAAAATTATAATAGTTCCATGATGGCTTTGATAGGTAACGGTGTTCTTTCCTGTAGTGTCTGGTCTTCCTCCAGTCTACTTTTAATAACCTTTAGTGCATCTTTTACAGGGACGTTAGTGTAGAGACTTTCGACGTCGAAGCTGACAAGTTGATCTTCTGGTTGTACTTCCATCCCGCCAATTAGCTGTACGAAGTGTTGAAAATTTTTCACAAATGATGTGGTATTTCCTTGGAGTGGTTGAAGTAGGGGGAGTAAGAATTTCGATAGTTCGTAGGTAGGAGAGTTTCGAGAGCTCGTTATGGGTCTGAGAGGCATGTTATGTTTATGTATCTTCGGCAAGCCATAGAGGTGTGGAGGCTTACTGTGATGTGGTGTCAGTCGTCTTCGTGTCTTTTCTGATATGTATCGTTTGAATTTCTTGAGTGTTCGGTAGACTCTTCCCACATAACATACATGCCTCTTAGACCCATAACGAGCTCTCGAAACTCTCCTACCTACGAACTTGCGAAATTCTTACTCCCCCTACTTCAACCACTCCAAGAAAATACCACATTGTTTGTGAAAAATTCTCAACACTTCGTACAGCTAATTGGCGGGATGGAAGTACAACCAGAAGACCAACTTGTCAGCTTCGACGTCGAAAGTCTCTACACTAACGTCCGTGTAAAAGATGAACTAAAGGTTATTAAAAGCAGACTTCAGGAAGACCAGACACTACAGGAAAGAACACCGCTACCTATCAAAGCCATCATGGAACTATTAGAATGTTGCCTGGATAATTCTTACTTCCAGGAAAAAGATAGGTTTTTTAGCCAAGTGGACGGACTACCGATGGGCTCATCTCTCTCACCAATAATCGCCAACATTTACATGGAATGGTTTGAATCTGAAGCAATAAAACAAGCAAAAAAGAAACCAAAAACGTGGCTGAGATATGTGGACGACACCTTCATTATTTGGAATGGAAACGATGAAGAACTCAGGGAATTCCTATATCACATTAATAGCCTGACGCCGACAATCAAATTTACCATGTAGAGAGAAGAAAATAGTCAATTACCTTTCCTAGATGTGAACGTAAAGAAAAATGGCAACACCATCCATACTTCAGTGTACAGGAAACCTATGCATACAGGTCAATATCTGAATTACACTTTAAATCACTCAAACAGCACAAAACATGGCATAGTAAGAACGCTTGTGGATAGAGCAATTACCATCTGTAATTCAATTGAAGCCCTCGAGCAGGAAACTAACTACATCAAGACTGACCTTAACAAAAATGGCTACCCCGGGCATCTAGTTGATAAACTATTGGAAAATCGCAATCATCAGCCAAATACAAAAAGAAGCAAATAGAGTCACAATCAACACTCAACATTCCGTATGTCAAAGGAGTATCTGAGAGAATTAGAAGACTAGGACAACGATATAACATCAATACGGTATTCAGCTTGAAAGACACTTTAAGAAGCCACCTGACGAAGACGAAACCAACAAGTCAAAAAGACAGGAAAAACTGTGTCTACCAGATCCCCTGCGAATGTGGCCGATCCTACAGTGGTGAGACTCTAAGGCCACTTGAAACTAGGGTCAAGGAACACAGAAACAACACGCTTAAAGGAGAAACCGAAAAACCAGGTGCAGCTGACCATGCCTGGACACACGGCCATCACATCAAGTGGACAGATGTTCGAATCCTGCATAAAGAACCACATTGGAGGAAGAGGAAGCTCAAGGAAGCTGCTACAGTATACCAGAATCCAGATTGTTTTAGTAAGCCCTCACTAGATATAAGAAATATCTAGAAACCCTTGTTAAGTAGATGTAAACTTAAAATATCGCATACGAACTAAACGCATGACTGCACCCATCTCAGTCATGCTCCAGTGCATCTAGCTAGTATAAATAGAGCTGTAGTTACTTTACTTATTTAGTATTCACCTGAAGACGACTGGAGATACTTACCTGTTGAAACGTTGTGATGTAAAACAAATAACGACAATGCAAGTCCAAAACTCTTCTATCATTCAAAGTTTTTTACAATGAACCCTTAATTGTGACCTCCCTGTATATTTTATGCCAAGTTTAATTATTTCTTGAGATTTGTTGAATTTTTAACTATACACAAACAAAAAAATTTTAGTCCAGGAGCTAAGGTAAAAAATATATACGGATAATTTCATCGCTATGCATTAACGAAATAATTACAAAATATGCATATATCCCAGAAATGAGTAGACTTAGGTAAAAAACGTGTTCCATAAAATGTTATTAAAATTTAATGCAAAAACCAAAAATATAATAAAAAATGCTATGTTGTATTTAAAAAATGAAAGTTGAGGCTACTTCCGGTATAACCGGAAGTGACAGAAAAAATGTTAATATTATAGTTTAAGGGAGCATATCGATAAACTTAAACCTACAGATTTTCAAAAAAATATTTTCAGTAGTTTCCTCAAAAGTTCTAATGCAAGCTCGTCGTGAATCACCCGGTATAGTGTATGTATATCCTATAGTAAAATGTTTTCGATTCTGTACCGCCGGATGTATGAAAGGTGAGTATATCGCCTGTTTATATTGTGTGCCTAAAAAGTTGTTCAATACAGGGTGCTACCAATTTGTGTACATACATGGGCATCTCGAAAACGGTTAAAGCTATGAAACAGGTTAAATTAAGGCAAAGTTGCGTATTTTGGGACTTAATAATGTTCCGTAACGGTATAAACAAATATTTTGAAATTTGTTTGATGACCAAACGTTAAAATTAAAAAACCTTCGAATTGATTTAAATTTATATTGCTTAGAAGTTTTTAAAGCTGCACTTAAAATTCCAGGTCCGCATATAAAAAAGTTGAATTGACGTTGGATTCAAAAGAACGAATAGTCGAACTTTCAAATTAATATGGCCATCTTTGAGAACATAAATTACAGCTATGAAAAAGTGTTTTTCTTTGTTTTCCAAGTCAAAAATTAAGGTGTAAAAAATTAAAAACCCGAAACTGAAAATTTCGATATTTTTCGGACTATTGAAAATTTTCTTTCACCAAATTTTTTAGCCCCAAAATACGCAACATTGCCGCAAATTTAACCATCCTCGAATCACTTACCGTTTGAAAGTTTTATAACTATTAAAAGTATTTATGATTTTAATTGTTTGTTATACATTATGTATTATAAGTTGGTATCATTGACGTTTGTAAACAGTTATCTGTGATAACTGATAACATGGATATTTATCCATGTTATCACAGTATTTACTTTGACTTTGAGGTTCCCATGTACGCACACGAATTTGTAGCACCCTGTGTATTATTGATTTTCAGATCGTAATCTTTTTTCATAAGTTCTATTTTTTCTGCGTTTCCATGTGAAAAATTACTTTCGGTTCTACACAGCGGTCTAATTTAGTTCACCCAATCTACATTCTATTAACAGCAGTAAATTTAATAAAACTTAAACTATCAGTCAGATTAATTGCCAGGATGCAGAGTGGTAACTATTTAATTGTCCACTATTATACTGAATTGATTAGATTAGAAAAAATGTAACTTTTTAAAGGTTTCTTTAATTCCAATTGCTGATTCATAAGATAAAGAATAAATTGATATAAACGTGTAAAATTGATTTCTTTATTAACTCTGAAGGTTTTAATTTAACCGTTAATAGTTATTCAAATAAAAACTTAGTTTTTTTCCCGTTTGTACTAAATGGCTTTAAATAGCAGTTATTTTAATGTCATTTGTTATAACTGAGTTCAACAACTTTTTTTTGTAAATACGGATCTGGATGCCGTAATTTTATTTTTCAGAGTACAATACAAACTCGGCTCTATTTACTTACGCAAAAATTATTACATCATCAGGAAAGCAATTACTGGCATTGAAAAGTTTTTAAAATGACACAGATTCTCTAATATAATCAACTTTGTGGAAATTACCGTTTACAAAATAAAACTCTGCATTAGATGGAAAAAATAATTTTCTGATTTTTCTAATAAAGATTTTTATTTGCTTTTTCTGGTAATTTTTATTCTAATAATAATGGTGCATTATTTGTGGCCTTTCATATTTGGATATGTTATAATTCCTAATTTTATATTTTATTTGATCCAAAGTCTAGTTTAAGTTATTTCGCCAGCTTATTAGATGAACAAAGCAAGTAAACAGAATATTTTTTATATTTATTCTCCTTTTTTCAGGTTTACTTCAAGGAATACGTTTGTCACCTCAGTTATGTGACCTGTATTTGAGCTATTTGCTTTATCAACACTTACGACACTTTCATAAACCAAATACTTTAATTCATAGAGCAGTGGATGATATTCTCTTCGTATCTACGTGTGATACGGATGTCCACGAATTCGAGCTGGAAGCTATGAAAATTTTTATACTTAACGAAAGTAAAACCGAGATTTTTGTAAATATCGGAGAGGATCCCCGCATAGTATACTGCGGCAAGATTTTTAATATGAAAACAGGGGAAATTTCCAACTCATATAAATTTGAAGAGGATATCGAAATGAGAACTAAATTTAAATTTTGGAATCCTCGTTACGAGATTCCGGTGGATCAACCCTACAAGTTTATTAGAAATGCCATGAAGTAAGTTAAAGAGGTTTTCAAATATTTAGTAACGAGCTAAAATTATAAAACATTAGTTGCAACATACCAAGTAAAAAGGGTGGTGTCTATCCGTGAACCAGTCTCCATGATTTTAATAACATTTGATAAATTTTATAAATTTTGATCTATTCACGTGCATAAAAACTGACCATTGCAAACTTAGAAAAAAACCATGCATAGATCTAAATATTTATATTTTTATGCCCTGTTGGGGTTTTGCCAGGTATAGATGAATCGAAACAGATTAGTTACTAATGTTAAGAGTTTAAAACTGTTAATTAGTGATACTTTCCAAAATCGAAAAACTAAGCAGTAACAAAGGATTTTTGTTTATTGATGTTCTGTTTTTAAACCTTATATAGTCACATAACTCTCGTTTTTGCTAGATAGATAGATAGACCCCCTCCTAGGCTCACACTTGTGAGTATGGGGTTGGCGATCCCAAGGTACCCTAGCTAGATCCTCACCTTTCTTCAACTTGTCTTGGGTGAGATCCCTTATATGTAAACTTTAGGTACTGACCTTCTTTGTTCAAATTCTTGCGTTTCTTCCGGTCTGAACTTATTAGAGCATTCGAGGGCGGACGGCCCTCCTCTTCCTATCTATCTTTTCAAAAAAAAAACCCTAATCCTCGGGTGTAACTCCATCGTGCTGAGGGGATGCATGACACAAGGGAAGAAAGTGTGTCTTTAACGATGCCCGGAGGAACAGGCAGACCAAAGGGGAAACAAACCACCTTAACGTGGTAAGGGCGCACTGCCATGCTGGACCGTCTGTTCGTCCCAATTCGTGGGAAAAGGAATGGATGAAATATATTTAAAGACGAAGGGTGGTGCCACCCCAAAGGCACAAGAAGTGAAAGACTCTGAGAACAATCCTTTTACAAAAAGAAATGTAATTGCCAGAACTCCACCTAAGACGAGAAAATGCTCACTACCGGAACTAGAAGAGACATTAAGTGACAGCTTTAAAAGGGATAGGATCGCTCCTATAAAAAACAAAGAGAAAGAATGGATAATACTACAGATTTGGACCAACAGAACACCGAATTCGGCGACCAAGTGAGATACGACATCAATGAAATATATAAGCAAGTAAAAATTATGGAGCAAGTTGTGAAAGAAACTTATAAATAAACCTAAGAAGGAATTCGTTGAAATCACTAGCAGGATGCTTTTTCTTATCGAGAATTTACAGAGCAGTTCAATTAAGGAATGGCTGAGCCAACCACGCGTCGTAAACGATTACAAAGGCAAATCGCAAGAAGAAAATCTTAGATTACGCAGGGAAATCGAGTTCCTAAATCTTAAGCACGAAAAAGAAATAGCAGACCGAGAAAGTTTCTACTGTAACGACTGCACCGAATTAAAAATAAACACCGTACATGGCAACTTCTGGGAATCTGAAATTGACTACGATACACACTACATTCCCGTGTAGTACTAACTTGGATTTACTAAATAAAGCTCTTCAAAAAGGTATTGACAAGTGTCAAGGCGCATCGTGTTTTGTTTGTGTCGCTCAAACTTCTGGTAAAATCCTTTAAAATGGTTTATAAAGTGTCTTTCATACACAGGAAAATTGTAAATAAACACATATAAACAATAATATAAATACTGCTATGAAAATAACTTATTAATTTACATTACCTACCTTACAGGTTTATAACCCAACTACAAGGTAGGGCCATGAAAAAATTTACATATAAAATAAATATACTAAAAGTTAAGTAAAAAATACTACAAAAGTAATCTAGTCTATACGTAGGCTTAAACTAATTATTCTAATTAAGTGGATTCCGGAGCTACCCGCCTTAACAGATTTGATGCTGATCCCTCCACGCAAGCCAGCGGCCTGTTGACGTGGAGAGGCATCGCGGGTGGCGGCAATTTACGGGAGCCAGTGGCGTAACTATAAATCATTTATTACCAACTTCAAAAAGGAAAGATTATTCGAATCGATTGGCATTTTTGATTATCTATGTATGTTAACGTAAAAACGTTTGCTGCGAGTAAAAAATTGAATAAATGACTGATGCATAAATAATTTTTGCAAACAAAAATTATATTTGACATCATATTTGTCGCTTCTAATTGGTCAAAATTAAATGGTAAAAAATAGTAATTTTATCGGTTTTAATGTCAATTTGGGGACTTTTGGAATTAAAGACTTTTGATTCCTGATTGCCCTAAAAAATAGGAAATATTATGTAATAGAGAACTTACTTTACTTTTTCGAATCCAGATCCAAGATCCTTTATAATCTTTCTGCCCAGTATCGGGCTACGTCCACGGCTTCAGTGTTAGCATGCCACAAATCATCAAGAGTGCACCTTGATGGACAGTGCATACATGTTCTCAGGTGGTCGGTGGTCTGTACCTCTCCACAGTCGCAGACTACCCCGTCAGTACCTCTTATATTCCATTTTGTCAGGTTAGATTTGACGGGAGCAACACCAGTCCTGATACGATTAAGGGTTCGCCATGTCTTCCATTCCAGGTTCATCCCTCGGGGCGGTTCTTGTTGGAGTGGGAAATTCGCTGGTGGTTCTATTCCTGTGTTGCGCATGAATCTTTTTCTGGATTTTAAGCGGCTGGTTCCGTGGGGTTTCTCAAGACTGTGGAGAGGGTGTCTTTCGTCAAATACCTGTTTGAATCTTTCGACATATTGAGCTGCCTCGCGTCGGTCTTCCGGGGATGCAAAGCCCGCAGCCTGGTATAGTAAGGGCACAGGGGTGGGCTTCATGCAGCCAGTTACAATTCGGCATGTCTCGTTCAGTGCGGTCGTGACCTGTTTGGCATGTTTAGATCTGCTCCACACTGGGCAGGCGTATTCCGCTGTCGAAAAACACAGGGCTTCCGCTGTTGTCCTCAGGATGCTAGGGCTTGCACCCCATTTGCTCCCCGCGAGCTTCCTCAGGAGATTGTTTCGAGTCGTGACCTTGTGCCTGGTGTTTTTGCAGTGGTCTTTATATGTTAGTGACCTGTCAAGGACGACACCCAAGTATTCAGTGTGCTCCAGTTTCTGTCCCTCCCAGGATACATTGAGTTTTCTATGTGCTAGGTGCGTATTTAGGTAGAAGGCACATACCTGGGTCTTAGCAGGATTCGGTTTTAGAGAGTTTCCTTTGTAGTATTTGCCCATTATGTTTAGCGCTTCCTCTTGTGTTTTCTCGATCTCTTCGAAGGTTTTTCCTTTCACCCCGATACCAAGATCATCAGCATAGACAAAATGTTCAGCTTGGGGGTGAGTAGGTTGGTCATTGGTGTAGACATTAAAGAGTAATGGAGCTAAGACACTTCCTTGGGGTAGGCCGTTTTTCTGCGTTCGCCACCTGCTCTTCTTCCCATCCAGCATTACATAAAACCTTCTATTGGTTAGGAGCGACTCACAGATCCTTACTAGATTATAGTCCATCATAGTGCTGTAGGTTTTAGATAGTAGGGCCTTATGGTTTATGGTATCATATGCAACTGTAAGATCGACTAGAGCTACTCCCGTTATTTCTTTCTGTTCGAATCCCTCCTCTATGAACTCTGTGAGGTTTAGCACTTGTCCTGTGCAGGATTTTCCTGGTCTAAAGCCAGCTTGTTGGGGGATGAGTTTTGAGTCCAAATGGTTTTGAATCCGGTTCAGTATGAGGCGCTCATAGAGCTTGAACATGTGGCATAGCAGGGATATAGGGCGGTAGCTACCTGGGAGTTCCGGGTGTTTTCCAGGTTTGAGTAGGGCTATTACTTTTGACTTTCACCATGCTTTTAGGATCTGGTAGGTAGACTTACAGTGGTTAAATAGGTTCAATAGCCACTGTTTCGTGTTTTGTCCAAAGTGTTTTATCTGCTCTGTCAAAATGTCATCTACTCCTGGCGACTTTCCGGTCTTCATAGTATCTATGCCTTTTTGAAGTTCTTTGAGTGTAAACGGGTCTTCCATCAGATTAATCTCATCTTTCTGACGTCTTTTGGGGCTTTACTGCGGCGGTTGATTTTACCGTTGGAAAGGAGTTTGTGCGCGACTTGGTCTGCTGTAACTGCGCATGACTGTTTTATCTCTGTTGGGTCTCCGTTCAACTTTTTAATCATATTCCACGCCTGCTTGCTGCTGTGGGTCATGTCCATCTTCTCCAGCGTCTCCACCCATCGCCTCCTTCTTGACTCGCCAAGTATTACCTGCAGTTGTTCACCCAGCTCAATTGGACGTAGTTATGCATAACTCGACCAAGCGCCAAATTCGATTTATTGGTATTATTGGGCCATCTAACGGCCAGAGACATTATCTATTTAGAAAAAAATCATGGAACGTTAGAGATCTATATTTTAGGTGATATTTCAAGTTAAACTAAGCGCCAAACGGTTTAAGCTAGTAGCTGCATTTCGCATAACCCGACCAAACACCACGAAATTGGCATAAGTCGACCAAACGCCACGATTATGGCGTTTGGCCTAGTTAAGCAAATCACGTATTCGCTTGCTTATGACAATATTTGAGGCCCATCCCTCGTTGGAAAAAATATCCTTCGTTTTTTAACATCCGGTTATAGTTTTTTTACCAAATGACACGGATTTCGGGGATATCGAGTGCGCGTTAAAACTGCAACAAAAATTGTATACATCTGATGACTACATTAATATTATGAAATCGTGCAAAAAGATAAATCCCCTTGTTGTCCATAAAATGGAAGAGGATTATTTTTTTTTTGTACTGCTAACATAGAAAAAGTATTTAAAGAAAAAAAGGAAAGACAACAAAGTCTCGGTCTCAACAAATATAATTGTGTGGTTACACGTGTTTCACCCTTTCGGGCATCATCAGACCTAAAACAAGAGACCTAACTAACAGATACACGAATAATTAAAAACCACTAATTACCCAGAATTTAAAACAGAAAAGAAACAGTTATAACATATTAAAATTTAAAAATGTAAATAACAAAAAACAAAAAATCAAATGTCAGAGAGCAGTCGGGTCAATTGGATCAATAAATCCAGTGACCAGCAGATAAAGGTTCTTGTTTGGTAATTATGAAAAGAACGGATTATATTGAAAAGGTTGAGAGTTTCCTGGGCTCTGAAGATTTTCAGGTCATCAATCGTGATCCTACTAACGGGTTTTTCAAAAAAGTGAAGGGAGTATTAGATAAAACTTTAATAACCTTAGAATATTTTAAAACAACTAAAAATAAACTGTATCCAATGAATCCTAAGACACCCTTGCTCTATGGTTTACCAAAAGTACACAAAGAAGGTATTCCAATTAGACCCGTCGTTTCTTTTGTGAACTCACCTTGTTATAACCTCTCATCTTGGCTCAATAAAATTTTGAGGGAAGTATCGGGTTTTTTAAGTACATACTCTGTTCGGAATTCTGTAGATTTCGCGGCCTATCTGAAGAATATTTATGTGCCGGACGATGCCATAATAATATCACTAGATGTCAAAAATTTGTTTCCCAGCATTCCACCGGCTGAATGTATCGACCTAGTAAGAGGTTTGTTGGAGAGCAAAAATCTTCCTAAAATGGTGATCGATAATCTGATTTTGCTCCTCTCTACAGTACTTGACCAACATTTTTTTCAATTTAATGATACATTTTTTAGACAGATTACGGGTTTGGCCATGGGTTCATGTCTCTCCCCTTTCTTGAGCGAGGTGTTTATGAATAACTTGGAAAGTAAAATTATGAATAGTCCCTTTGCAGGCTATCTTAAAGCATATAAAAGGTATGTAGATGACATTTGTTTGGTGTGGGACGGCAGCGAGGTTGAATTAAATAATTTTTTAAAATTTGCAAATACCTTACATGATAAGATTGAGTTCACACTAGAAAGGGAAACACAGGGGAAACTACCGTTCTTAGATCTTTTACTTATAAGAAATAACAACAACATCAATTTTGAAGTATTCAGAAAACCAACATCTACCGATAACATCATTCAGTTCACATCCAATTCACCGTTTTCACATAAATTTGCTGCTTTCAATTCTTTCTTTTATAGACTATTTAATTTGCCGTTATCTAAAGAGGCGTTTACTAAAGAACTAAACATAATTAAACAAATGGCACTTAATAATGGTTTTCCAATTAAGTCTATAAATAAACTTTATTACAAATTCGTTAACAAATACAAGTTCTCTTACCATATTATACATGCAAAACCCACAGATGTTGAAAACAAGTTTAAATGTCTTACATTTTTTGGTAGCATATCCTTACAACTAGCTAAGTTTTTTAAAAACCTAAATATTTCAATTGCATTTAAGACAGTTAACACTTTAAAACAACACTTGGTTAAGATCAAGGACAGAACGGACCGTTTTGCAAAGTCTGGTGTTTATGCCTTAAATTGTGATGATTGCTCAGCGGTTTATGTCGGCCAATCAGGTAGAAGGATATCCACTAGAGTACAGGAACATCTCAGCCTTGTCAATAAGTATAAATATTCGGATTTCACCGAGACTAAGTCTGCATTCGCTAATCATTTGTTAACTTCTGGACACCAGTTCTCTTCCCCTACAAATATCAAGGTTTTACACGAATGTTCTAAGGGTGTGAAGTTGGATCTGTTGGAGAAAATGGAGATTACTAAGGCCAAAAAAAGTCCCATACTTACTTGTGTCAACGACGTGTTTAATTTTGAACCTAATTTGATTTTTAACAATATTAGTAAATGAATTGGTTATGATTTGTTTTGTTTATAACCCGATGTTGATATCGGGACGGTCACCTTTCGCTAATTTTTAATGCACAGAACAGATTGGCTACGCTCTCATCTTCTTTCATATTTTCAGGCATTTGAACATAGTTAGACCCGTCGCATTCGTTTCACTGGATTTATTGATCCACTTGACCCGACTGCTCTCTGACATTTGATTTTTTGTTTTTTGTTATTTACATTTTTAAATTTTAATATGTTATAACTGTTTCTTTTCTGTTTTAAATTCTGGGTAATTAGTGGTTTTTAATTATTCGTGTATCTGTTAGTTAGGTCTCTTGTTTTAGGTCTGATGATGCCCGAAAGGGTGAAACACGTGTAACCACACAATTATATTTGTTGAGACCGAGACTTTGTTGTCTTTCCTTTTTTTCTTTAAATCTATATCCGGTCTCTTTGAGAAATATGGACGATTTCTTCGATTTTATAGAAAAAGTATTGTTAAAGAAAAGTAGATGTATTGTGACAAATAATAAAATTAATTGGCTAAAATTTAAGGAAATTGAAGTTCGAAAGGACCAACCTTGCAGAATATTTGTTAAAACTTCTCTCAAGGATAAAACTCATCAAGAAATGAATATAGAAAAAAAGCGTGGAAGACCACAGAATATAGATAGTGAAAAAAAAAATCCTTTAAAAATTTACTTCAAAATTTATGGTCAGACGGAAAGCCTATTGCAGAAAAAAAACTCGAAGACCTAAAGTTTCTGCTTCCTCTAACACCAAAACATGCAAGGAGATTTTACAAAAACCTGGTGGGTGATCCAACTATTGATATTAGACAGAATATTAGGTAGTTATTTGGTATTTATTTGCATTAAATATTTAGAGTTTGGGTTAAAAATAACAATTTGTTATTTTATTTGAAGTTTGTTCGCAAGTTACGACATACCTATGGAGGTTTCATAGCTTTGTACTTTCTTAGAGTATAATTTTAGTAAATAAAGTTTTTAAAATATGTTTCAGTTTTACAGCTATTTTGATGTTTGTTTTAATTTTAAATAAAAATAGATCCCTAAGAGTTTTAAATAATGACTTTATTTTCACTATTCACTTTTCCTAACAACTAACTTTATTTTATTTATTTATTTAAAAATAAAAGAAACAGCTTTGCATAAACGTCCTACGCGATAAATTTTACGTGGGGTTTGGTTTTGCAAAATTAAAAACCATCATAACATATAAACAGCATAACCAGACTAAGCGCCATTTTTTAACATAACTTCTAAAATATCATTTTTTTCTGCTAAAGGTTTACAAAGATCAATTTGCAATAGTACCTTAGATATACCTTGCGAAAATTGGATCTGGATCATAAAAAACCGCTTTTTAAGGATATGCAAAAGTTAATCGCCATTTCCCAAAATTCTAATTTTGGCGCTTGGTCGAATTATGCATAACTACGTCCAATTGTTGTTTCACTGAATGGGTCTTCGTTGTAGTGCTGTGTATATTGGTTCATTTTGCTTTTAGCTTCGTCGTTCAGCCCAGACACATAGTATTGTTGGCAGCCTCTGGGTATGTGTTTTCGCGAGATATTCTTTATAAGTTTAACAAATGAGCCGTAGTGTTCCGGGGTGGGCGAAATATGTTTTATTTTTGTGTCTAGCTCGTTTGTGTAGTTTACCCATCTGGCTTTTTTGAAATTAAACCTCCTCCTAAAGGGTATCTTGGGGGCTTTTAGGGCACTATATACGTTTATCCCTATAGGTCTATGTTGGGTTTTTGGTATAGAGTTATATATCTTTTTGATACATCAATCTTCTAGTGCTGTGCTGACGAAACCGATGTCTGGGTTGTACCCCTTTTTCCAGATTTTACTTTGGAAAGAGTGAGGGAGCTTCGGGTCGTGCAAGAGAGTTAGGTTATTTTGTTCAGCCCATTGCTCCACTAGGTCTCCATTTTTGTCGGTAGATCCGTAGCACCACGTTATGTTATGGCTGTTAAAGTCACCAAGCACGAATCTTGTTTGTTGCGATGTAAAGTTTGGAGGGGGAGTAAATACAAAGTCTTTCCCAGGCGGTTTATAGACAGAGGTCACTGTAAATGTCCCAATTTCAACGGTCAGTACTTCTATACCGTCATGGCAGGTTTTGTGTGCTGATGTTACAGCAATATCGTTTCTAACCAATATAGCGCTTCCATGTTTGGCGTTAGGCTGTTCTATTATGAGTTTTATTCCCTCCACTTTTGGTCTATGCGCTTGTATATCTCGATGGGTCTCCTGAATGCAAACTATGTCGAGTTTCTGTGTCTTACAGAGATCAGACAGAATTTCTTGTTTATTGTATGTTATGCCTTCGATGTTTATGGCTGCTATTATCAGTGTTGGCTCTGAGAAGAGCCCTTCATTTACTTTGCCATCATTCATGTCTTTGGATCTGGTGGTGGAAGGATTGGCCGTCCAGTATAGGACGTTTCCAGGGGACGCCGGCAGTGAAATGGTAATTGTGGTTCACTGCTCGCGTGGAGGCTCCTTCCGTGTCCCGTCCGTGTGTAATAGAGAAATTACTTTATTTGTTTTTACCATCGCAGCTAAATAAATATAAATAAAACGACTTTAAAAAATGATCTAAAAATAATTAAATAAAAAATTTATTTAACTAATAGGTATTTCTGGAAGAGTCGGTGCTTTAAAAAAGTCCAAAATTATTATTTTAAAAATATTTTTTCCTACTTCTAGCGAGTTTGGTAAAGTTAAAATCCTCACCCTGTACAACAAACCCGAATAACAGAATTTCAACAGAAAATCAAATCCGCCCTCGACTCATAAACAATAAACTGGTTCGCAAGGCGAAAATTTAAATAAAATTATTTTACCTCTAA
Organism: Polydrusus cervinus; assembly: GCA_935413205.1. NCBI lineage: Eukaryota > Metazoa > Arthropoda > Insecta > Coleoptera > Curculionidae > Polydrusus > Polydrusus cervinus. The sequence goes on along the minus strand of OW284510.1, from coordinate 64,375,846 downwards.
TAATAGAATACCTATTATAGTCAGTGTCTCGTTTCGTAAATATATTACAGTGTAGTACCTCTATTTCCAGCCGATCGGTCACAAATTTTAAAGCCAAACAAACAGCTCTTCTCCCCTCAGCGTCCCTCTAGGTCTTATTCCTACATTCCTTGTATTAGTCTTGTTTCTTGTGCCGGTCGTACCGCATACGTAATCCGTCGCAAAGATTATTAATTTTCTCGTGACACTTAACGAAAGTTTAGGCCATACCGAAACGAAAGCGTAGCCGTTCACGGAAATGTGTGCGAGAGCAGATTATATAAAAGAATGGATGCATGCACTGAAAAAAGGGAATATTCGCAGGGATATATCCACTAATGATGGGCGATTAGTAAGATCGAGTTCACGTTTACCCCCGCGGGCTCGACATGGGTATATATCTTGTGAAAAACGTAGGTCTAATCCTGTTTCTGAGCAAAGTCCGGAGCGCAGCTCTCCGGATGCTTTATGTAAGTACTTAAAAACTTGGTATTTATTCATAAAAAAAAATGTATTATCTTGTTTGGGTTGCCCTTAGTAGAGGTTAAAGAGCAATACGTGTGTTGAGATTGTTAAATGCCTGTTTGTGAACACATATTTTTTCAGATCAATCTTTGTAATAAGGTTTTCTAAATGTCTGTTCGTGAACACAGCTTTTCAGAGCAATCTTTGTGATAAGATTATTAAATACTTGTTTGTGAACTCATATTTTTTCAGAGCAATCTTTGTGATAAGATTTTTTAATGTCTGTTTGTGAACACAGCTTTTTTCAGAGCAATCTTTGTGATAAGATTGTTAATAGTACATACATGATGTTGCACATCTCTGTTGTAATACAGTTGTGGAAACCAAGGTGGTTTCAATTAAATACTGCCTTAAGATAATTGTATTGTTTCTTTTTCTCTTCTTTGGGTTACCATTGCAATATTGTCTATGATGTCAATACTTTTAATTGCAAAGTTGCTTAAGCCTATTATGATATAGCCACTTTGAACGTAACACATGGATACCTTTTTTATGCTTAGATTTTTCGCAGTGTAAAAAATTGCCTTATGCCAACAAGTTTTTATTTTTCGGGCACTGGCCTATTATAAGCGGTTGCATTTAAAAAAAAAATTATTTTCAGACATTCTAGACCTAGAGCAAGGTGGTTTTATGGGGAACAAGCTTGAGATAGAGTATATCCTTCCAGATACAGATACACTACTACTAACACTACTATGTCACCACTTTTGGGACATGACTGTTTACTGCGAGCCACCTCCACACAGACATCACTTCCCGGTGAACTAAAATATTAGAGCACTTGGAGCTTATTGAGAAAAAATATAATCCTTAGGAAAACTTTGAAAATCTTTCACCTCCTAAGCTTAAGAGCCAGGTAAAAGTAGCGATCTCAGAATACGTTGAAAGTAGAGATACAAGGCCGAGTTCCTTACAACACCAAGTTGGTGTTGGTATAGCAGCTATTGACAGTTGACTTCCCTGTATGCAAAAGGGGAGGGGGGGGGGACAAGATAAACATCCAGATCCTTAGTGATGACGGATTTATATTTTCCAAGTCTCGCAGGAAACTATATATAAAATAATAAAAATATGAATATATAAATAGAATATGAAATAATGAATACATTTTTCTGCAGACAAGTGGTTGTTTGGTAAAGATTTGTATGAATATGTGAAGGCGGTCAAACTTCTTGTTTAGTCTGGGCAACAGCTTAAACCTACAAAAAGCCACTGCGAACAGGTATCCGGACTTAGTTAAAGTACCAACGTCCTTTCCGACCGAATCAAGGAGCTCGTCAGACTGGGTGTTTTTTCTCGTCAAGCTCCTCCTCGCTAGTTTCAAAAGCTCAGGAGGCAAGAGAAATGGTACATATACAAGCGAGCTCGAAACTAGAGGTTCGTTACGCTGGTAGATTAAAATATTTTATTAGTGTATGGAAGCGCTATACACAGGCTAAATATATTTTATTCTGGCTTTAAGGTGGTAGCATACCATTCATATCTATCCCTCGCCAAGTAATGGTACTCTTCAATCCTAATTGGACCCATCCTGCATTAAATGGAATTAAAGTTACTGCGTTCAGGAGCCATTAGCGAGGTTGAGCTGTGCGAGAATCAGTTTATATCAAAATAATTTCATTTCAAATGCGAATGGCACTTATTGTGAATTAAAATATATATATATATATATTTTTTTAAACACGTTTGTTAAAACTTCTAATTTTAAAACTGAAGGTCGTAAAACCGTGCCAAGGCTGATTAGTCCAAACTGATTTATGATACAGTGGACCTTAAGGATGCCTAATTTTTAACTCCAATTAAAGATGAACACAGAAAATACTAAATACTGACATTAAAAAAAAAAAAATAAAAAAAAAAACTGCTTAAGTCTGTTACTTCAGTAGTATATTTGGTTTTTGTTATCGGAGGGACTATTTCAATGTTCTCTAAATGTCCTTGAAACTGTAAAGTTTTTAAAGTATTTGGGTTTTGTGATAGACTATTATAAAAGTGTGTAATCTAGTCCCCTCTCAGATATGCACATATGTAAGGTTTACATACGCCTCTACTTATTAAACTATTTATCTTCCAGAGGAAAAACGTACTAGATTATTAAATATTGTGCAAAACTTCTTATTTAATAATAATAATAACAATAATAATAATAATAATAATAATAATAATAATAATAATAATAATAATAATAATAATGCCTTAAAGGGGCCTACATTGGTCACCGGCTACCGCAGGTAGGCGTAGGAACTGATGTAGTGAAGGAACGGCTGTCTCCATGTTAGGAGCGGTTTCTCAACAGCGTCTGTTCCCTATGTTAAGGGCGGCTGAACTAACCTGGCAGAAGGTATAAATGCAAACCATTTCTAACGAAATGTGTAAAAACGGTTTAAAACCAATATGATGTCGAATTTAAAAGAATATGTACCCCAGGTGGGTGGAAACGAAAGTTTACAATCCCACGCTGCGCAAGCAGTCAGCCTCACGGATTCTGGGGGAGGCATAAATCCGACTAGTACGAATAAATCTAACGGCAGGATGCTAAGACAAGCCCCTGCCGACAACCGCACTATTAATCAACAGAACACCGGCGAGGAATACATCCCAATGGAGACTAGCTTGCAGCCCGACCCTGGAGTCGATAGAACTGCCGCTGGTCTACCCAGAAGAACAGAAACCGGTCGAATCAAGTGGAGTCGAGACATGAATAGAACATTTATTAAAACATTCCTCTTAATTAACGACTGTGAAGATAACCCCCGCCCTGGCTGGAGAATAAAACTCCACCGAGAAATAAGCCAAATATATCCGGAATTAAAACTGTCCGAACAAAATGTAGCGTGCCGTCAAAGAGCTATTTATGCTAACCGCCTGCTACCCCAAGCTGAAATAGACCAAATCCGGCGTGAAGTTGGCAGAACATTGCACAACCTTCAGCAAGGGGAAGAGCTAACAGCGCAGCAGGAAGTAAGAAACGAACAAGATCAAACTATACAGGCTGATACGGACAATACAAACCAAAAATATTTGGAAAATTTGTCCTTATTCGAAAATAGTGACCCGACCTTGAGGCCGAGTATCCCTAAGCTGAGATTCAAGAAAGGAACCCACGAAATACTAGCGAGAGTAAATTTAGCAGCAGGGACGTCCTTAAATAGAACTGAGGACCTCGAGACATTACATAGTGGGTTATATGCTGCAGCAGCAACTGTAATTGAACTCAATGGTCAGGCATTATATCAGAGAACTGAGAAGAAAATTACCAAGAAGCAAGAGGTACCCGCTTGGAAAATGAGACTAGAAAAACAAATAAGCCAGTTACGAGCACAAAGTGATATCATTGGAGAACATCTAAATGGAAACTCTAGCAGCAAGGTTGCTAAAAAGGTTAAAGATATACTGAAAGCAGAGAGTATTCCTTTAGACAGTCCCGATGTAAAACGGTTGCTAACAATCGTAAGAGACAACATTAGACAAAAATGTAAGGCTAAAGGCGCCCGTCTAAGGCGATACAATAAAGCTACAAAGAGGAAGGTACAAAACCAACAGTTCACCACGAACCAAAAAACCTTCTATAGGACATTGAGCCAGGAAGAAAACGATGTTACTCCAACTAATGACATAAATAAAGACCAATTTAATGCATTTTGGAGTAATATTTGGTCCGACGCGTCCCATTTCAACGAAAAAGCAAGCTGGCTCGAAAAAGTTGAAGCTGAGGCTGAAACTTTGCAAGAAATGCCTGAGCCGCAAGTAACATCCGGTGATATAAGGGATGCCACTAAGAACTTGGCTAACTGGAAATCACCGGGACCTGACCAAATTCATAATTTTTGGCTTAAAACCTTCACCAGCTTACACCCTATAATAGCAAACTGCTTTAGCAAAGCTTTCCTAAACCCCGAACACTTCCCAGCTCATCTTGCCAGTGGCAATACCTTCCTTTTGTTTAAAAAAGGGCAGGTAAACGATCCAAAAAACTACAGACCGATCACCTGTCTGTCAGTGGTGTATAAACTTTTAACATCAGTCATGTACTCAAAAATATACACACACTGCATAAACAACAAGTTGGTAGCTGATGAGCAAAAGGGCTGTATTAGGAAAGCTTTGGGTTGCAAGGAACAGCTTACAATCGATGCCGTTATTATAAAACAGGCTGAAGTTAAAAGGCGAAATCTAAATATGTGCTACATAGATTATAGTAAAGCATTCGATTCTGTTCCTCACGACTGGCTAAAGAAGATATTGCAAATATACAAAGTACACCCCCTAATACGCAACATGTTAGGCACCCTAATGGAGCAATGGAATACCAATCTCCATATTGGACAAGAGAAGCTTGGCAATATAAATATATCAAAAGGTATATTTCAAGGCGACTCTTTAAGCCCCCTCTGGTTCATTTTGGCCATGAACCCACTGTCCTCACTACTAAAATCAACATCCTACGGATATCGTCCCAACTTAACTGAGAATTTTAGAATAAACCACCTTCTATTTATGGACGATATCAAACTCTACGCTGAAAGCAAAACCCACCTACAGTCCCTAATTCAAATAACCAAGACATTTAGCGATGACATCAAAATGTCGTTTGGATTAGACAAGTGCGCAATCTTGAATGTCGTACGCGGAAAGACTGAACAAAACCGTGGACTGCTTGAAGGCATAGATATACTAGATGAGGACAAAACATATAAATACTTAGGCATCTCCCAAAACCAACAAATAAACCACACAAGCCTAAAAAGGGAGTTTAAAAACAAATACAAAAGCAGACTAACAAAGCTTTTTAATACTCACCTGAATGCTGGTAACCTTACTACTGCCATCAACACCTGGGCAATACCAATACTTACCTACTCATTCGGAATTCTTAAGTATTCAGACACGGATTTGCACGAATTAGATAGGCTTACGCGCAGGCTGCTAACAAAATTCAGATTCCACCACCCACGCTCTGCACTTGAAAGAATCTACCTAAAACGAAAGGAGGGAGGAAGAGGTCTCATTAATATATATAACTTGTGCAAGTCACAAGAGACCTCTATGAGAAAATACTTCCAAGAATCGAATGGGGAAATTCTTAAAAAAGTGGTAGCAGCAGACACTGGATATACAGCCCTTAACTTAAAGCAAAACGGATTACCTAACATCATCCGCGCGCCGCCAAGTCAACAGCTTGTAACTTGGCAAGAGAAAGCTCTACACGGCAAATACCCTACTGCACTCCAAAATCCACTCATAGATAGAGAAATGTCACTGAATTGGTTAGAGAAAAGGCAGCTTCACGCTGAAACAGAAGGTTTTATAATCTCTATCCAAGACCGTGTCATTCGAACTCGAAACTATGAAAAAGTCATCTTGAAAAGAAATGTGGAAGATGTGTGCAGAAAATGCAATTGCCCCGGAGAAACGATAGAACATATCACGGCGGGATGTGGTGCTATGGCCCCCAACGCTTACCTGGGGAGACATAATCAGGTGGCAAAGATCATCCACAAGGAACTGGCCCATAAACTAGGGCTAAGGGAAAACCTCCCACCATACTACCAATACTCACCCGAGCCAGTCCTTGAATCCCCTGAATATCTCTTATACTGGGACAGGCCAATAATAACGGATAAAACAGTAGACCACAACCGTCCGGATATTCTTCTCATCGAAAAAAACACCAAGAAAGCTTTCATAATCGATATAGGTTGCCCACTAACACACAACCTCTCTAAAACCGAATCGGAGAAGAAGACCAAGTACTCGAATTTGGCTATAGAGATAAAAAACATATGGAAGCTAGATAAAATCGACATAATTCCGATTATAATATCGGTGGAGGGAGCTATGACGAAAAATTTCAAGCCCAACTTGGAAAAACTGGGCCTTTCAGGTTATTTGTTCCAACTTATTCAGAAAAGCGTCATCCTCCAAACTTGCCATATAGTACGGAAGTTTCTAAACAGTACAGGTTAAGATGAATTTCTTCTCTGTACTGTAAATAACACCAGCCTTACCAACAAAAAGCTGAGAAACAGAACACTGAAAACATAATAATAATAATAATAATAATAATAATAATAATAATAATAATAATAATAATAATAATAATAATAATAATAATAATAATAATAATAATAATAATAATAATAATAATAATAATAATAATAATAATAATAATAATAATAATAATAATAATAATAATAATAATAAGAATAATAATAATAATAAATGTCTTTATTTAATATAAACATACATACATACAAAGAGCGAAGTTTATTTCGTAATAGTTGTCAGATAGGAGTTTTTCTCAACTGATAGCAGCATAGTCGGGTATGGAATATGGTTTTCTTTATACTAAATTGATTTTTTGAACAGTTTTTGGCCCTTAGAAAAGTTAAAGGTTATTTTAAATCTTTTATGACCATTTCTGAGATTAAATATATGCTTAGTGCAACTAATTTAATCCGTACGGATTCATATTCCCTTGAAATTTCCTCAGACACTTCTTTAAAATATTGGGGTATTTATTGTTGTACCATTAGCACATACGATCTTTGGTTAGAGCTCATTGCTTTATTATTATTATTTTTTTGGTCTAAAAAGTTTTGCAAAGCGCCTTTCAAATTGTTCTATTTTATAATTCGTTGATAATATGACGTCACTATCCTATGTGAACCGTGTGGGTAGTGTTCAATTCCCTAAAATGGTGCCACACCAGAAATTTAATCGTTTTAGCTTAATATATATCTAAAGAAACGTTGAGGCGGAGATGAACACGTAACCTACAACTAGAGATGGAGTGCATTTTAAAGTTAGCGTTGCAAAATAAATACAAAGATTCGACTGGCCTGCTATAGACTTATTTACTAGCAAAATCAATACAACATACAAACAGTTTGTGTCGTTTCAGAGAGATCCAGAGGCGGTGTCTATAGATACTTTTACCTTAAACTAGGGTAAGCTTTTCTTTTACGCTTTTTCCTTATTTACCATATTGCTAAGGGTTTTACAAAATATCATTGATCATAAGGCAGAATATATAGTTGCTTCCTCACTCTGGATTTCTCAGCCTTGGCATACTATCGTTTTCTCTATATTAGATAGCGAACCGCTTACCTTACAAGCTAGTACCGATTTACTTTCTTTTAGAGAAGTTCCACACTCGCTATCTAAAGACCTGTCCCTGGTGGTCGGGAGGTTATCCTGCAAGCATTCCGCATTTCCTCCAGAGGCATTAGAAATGTATGTTGCCTCCATAACCAGAGTAACTCTGAATAAATATACTTCAGATTTAAGATTATGGTGGTAGTTTGATGGCTCAAATAATAATGATACTTATGCATTTATTGTTGTGGATGTCTAGAATTTCTTTCCCTGGAAGCTCCTAAAATTACAGATCTGCAATATCAGTGATAGCAGGTCCACTGCTACCTCAGGAATTTATGTATTTTGTTAGCTTTAGCCACAGGCTAACGTCTACAAACACTTACAAACATTGAAATTCCTAAAGAGCTTTTTTACATTAGGTGCAATTGCAAGTGATGAATAGTCGTTTTTTAATGAGAAAAATTGCATCAGCTGATTAAAACGTCGTCAAAGCGCCGCATGCTTTCAGGCAATAATTTCTCCAGGTAAAATAGAAATAAAGATTCCCTCGACGACGACCTATATTATGCCTTACTATTTTTTGATTGATCCAGATGTTTGTGTAACAAGAACTTTAATGGTCTATCTCGAAAGAACCTTAAGCGGTTCTATAGAATCCTTGCTAATAACTTATAAAAAACCTTGTCATAGGACAACCACACAAATCATTAGCAGGTGGTTAAAGGTTATGTTGAACAAGAGTGAACTTGATATAAAAAAAAAAAATTAACATAACATTAAAACATGCGGCTACTTCAATGCCTGCCAGGAAGGGTCAGTTTTGATTCAATACGATTAACAGCATACTGGACCAGAGATTCTAAAACATTTTTTATAATAAATCTTATTTATGTTTCTTAATGTTGCAACTTTCTTTAAACATCTACACTGTAATATATTTACGAAACGAGACACTGACTATAATCATAAGATCAAACGAACTTACCTAAGTGATGTTCGATCTTGATTATAGGAAGGTCTCGTTGAAGTAAATAAGTCCCAACCCACCCCTAATTTCTTTATTTATTTACCCTATTGCGTTGCAACATTTTTTCGCTTTAAAAGAACTAATACAAGGAATGTAGGAATAAGACCTAGAGGGACGCTGAGGGGAGAAGAGCTGTTTGTTTGGCTTTAAAATTTGTGACCGATCGGCTGGAAATAGAGGTACTACACTGTAATATATTTACTTCAACGAGACCTTCCTATAATCAAGATCGAACATCACTTAGGTCAGTTCGTTTGATCTTATGATTAATAACCAATCGACCACATAAAGAAACATAACGAACTTCAGTCCATTATCTATACAAACGATTTGGTGGATTATGCTACCGACGACGACGGGCAAAGCGCGTTGGGTCTTCAGAGTGGAGTTCGCCACTGATATTATGACGATCTTATAAAGAGAGAGCATCGGTGGGCGACTGAGATGGAATATGAATAAGCTTGGAAATAGACTAAAAATCGAATTTTCGTTTAAAAAAAAAACCGTAATTGTTTTTGAAAAATTATTTTAATAAAAGTTATTTAAAATTAATTAAAGAATATTGGAAAGTCCATATGGTGTTACTAAATTAAAAAATAAATGATTTAAATATATATATTACATATATGACAAACCAAAAGGACTTTCCAATATTCTTTGTTAAATTTCAAAAAACTTTTATATACAACATTTTTTTCTTAATCGATTAATAAATCCCTGGGAAGAAAACTCGTTCTAGAGGTGTACTGAGTCCGTTGGAAAATCAAGTCACTAGACAAAAAATAATACCAGCCGCACATTCTCAGTTTAAAATATTAATGCCGCAATAACCTCTTAACTGTACTGGCAGAAGAACTGAAAAAATCGAAATCAAATCGCTTGTTGTATCTCTTACACATTAGAAAGACAGGAGAAAATTTTAAAATATTTGTCTTTGGATTAGGCAGGTAGAAAGTAATATTTTTTCGTGAATTCAATCGTGGCACATTAAAATTAAGATTACCCAATATATCCAATTAATTGTTTAATAATTTAAAAGAGCCGTTAAGAGGTGGTAATCACGGCCATATCTGAGTGATTCATATTTGAATCACTGAAGAAGTAGAGTCTGAGAAAAACCCTGCATGGGATATATTTCGTCGACCCTAAAGCTTTACTTTTAATTTATTTTTTAATTTTCGCTGCACCCTATCAAGATTATCAAGGTGAACATTATACTCAGGTGTCCAGGTCACTGTCACATATTCTAGTTTCGATCTTACATAGCTTCTTAAGACATCAACGCTATTAAAATTCCTAGGTAGCGCACAATAAATCCATAACTTTGAAGAGCTTTACTTATAATCTTATTTATATGGGGTATAAACGAAAGCTTTGAATCAAAAACGACTCTCAAGTCGCAAAATGAGTCAGAGCGAGAAATCATTTTATTTTCAAGAATATAATTAAAATTAATTACAGAAAGTTTGTTTGTAAATGACAACTTTACACTTTTCAAAGTTAAGCTTTAAATTATTTTTAAGACACCAGTTATTAATTGGTTCCAAATTCCGTTGAATAACAATACAATCATCGATGTTTCTAATTCTTTTATATATTTTAATATCATTAGCGTATATCAAATGGTCAACATCCAGACAGTGGCGGAACAACGTAACCACGGGCGCGTGTGCTAAAACTTTGCTGAGCCCCCATTATCAAGCGGTAGGTATTATTGATAACCATATTAATTTATAAATTTTGAGTAGGTACACAAAAAAGCAATTATTGTTATGCTAATAAGTAGTTAATAGTTATGTTCCTTAACATAGAAAAATATCTGCAAGTACAAATCAAAAACAATGTGTGATAAGAATTTCACCTTAAATTAAAAAATCTCAAATGAAAAATCTAAATTTTAATATTTTGACTTACTTTGACTACTACTAGTAGATGTAGAAGCCTTTGTACCAAAAAAGAAGTAATTTTTGGAAGCTTTGCCTTTTTAGTATTGACCTCCTCAAGTTCCTTGCGTTTTTGAGTACCTGATTTATATTTATACCTTTTACTAGTACAATACTACGTTATTGGACGTAACTACTAAGTACTAATCATACTATACTATAACTCCAGTAACAAAGTAATATAATTCATGAAATTAAATTTAAATAAACACTAAGTCTAATATTTTTCATTCGAAAATATAAGAATTGCTTTTAAGTCACCTAGTTAATCAACACCAAAAATATCCGAAAAAATTATTGCACAAGCCGAAATTATTTTATTAATACGTGCGGTAGCGGCCTATCTTTCTTCTTTTGTAGTAGTGGCCGCCCTTTGTCTTTATCCAAGTTCAATAATCGCCGACGCCGACACAAACACCGCTCTTTAAACTAATGCCGGTATTAGGAATTGCGGTTTAATAAAAACAATAATAAAAAAAAAATAAAAGCCGTTTTATTTCTATAAGTTACTATCTATAAAAGTATTGAGTAAAGTAGTTTTGCGGATACGTTTCCGGAGTATTGAATTTTTTTCTATGAGAACATTTTGTGGCTCCGCTCCCGGGCTGGTAGTTCCGCCACTGCATCCAGAACATCACCAATATTATTTATGAAAAGAATAAAAAGTAACGGATCAAGCACCGATCATTGGGGGACACCTGAGTCAGCGGTATATTCAGCAGAGCAGATACTGTGAAGGGAAACGTACTGGCAAGGGTTGGAGGGATATGACTGAATTGGTGCCAACAAAATCTCTGAAAATCCAAATTTTTCTAATTTTAAAATTAAAATACCATGATCAAGCCCATCGAAAGCTTTCGAAAAATCTAAATACATTACATCACTTTGAATACCCTCATCTAGCGGCTCATCAAGATTTTGTGCAATATTAAGCAGGTTGGTTGTCGTGGATCTACCCTTAAAGAATCCATGTTGCTGCTGAGTTATTTGCCAGCGGATCAACGGAAGGACATACTCATGAAGTAAGAACTCAAACACTTTACAAACTTTACAGATAATTAATATTGGTCGGTAGTTAGATACTCCTGACCTATCACCCCTTTTATATACAGGACACATGATCGATTATCTCCATTCTCCAGGTATTGTCTGATACTTAAAATACAGAATAAATATGATATGAAGCTGTCTCACCAAAACAAAATGGCACTTATGGACTAAAAATGCAGAAACAGAATCCGGCCCAGTAGTAAACTTCGATTTAATCTTCTTTAAGGCATTGATGTCCTCATCTTCAGCATGCATGCACATTAAAAATATGCTTATAGATAGTTTGATCGTATCTCAAAGCAACGGAAGTACTAATTAGAAATGACTGTTTAAAGAACATAGCAAAATTGTTTACAATATCTAGAGGATTAGTGAACTCTTCATTATTATAAGACATTGCATTTGGAATGTTGGAGGTCCCCCTCTGGTTTTTTAATAAAATTTCAGAATTGTTTAGGTAGTGTTTATATGAACTTTGGATATCTTTTTTAATTTTGAACCTAAAAAATTTAAAATTTTGCATAAATTAAAGACAAGCCTTTTTCTTGAATTTAGGGCGGAACTTATTTTTTTTATATATATCTTGAATAATGTTTTTAGTAAAGCAAGGTGGATACTTACCGTTCGGAGTTTTCGCATACCGTGGCACGCGTAAGTCAACAATCTCAAACATCTATCATCCGGATTATCCAATGATACAAGAAAAGACCAATCAACATCCAGAAACTTATTATACATTAAAGGAGTTAGCTTTGCGAAAATTATAGTTATTTTCAAAGTTCATTACAGAGTCACGTTTGTGATTACCCGAGTGAGAGTATTCCAGTGATATAGAAAACGGCAGGATGATGTTTATCCTTCCCGACAAGAGAGATATCCGAGGCACCCTCAACTACGCGTTTTTTTTTTGTTATGAAGTACTAGATACAAAATTCTGTTGTTAGCGTTCCTAATATAATTACCTTGCTTCAGATTTATGTAATGACTAAGCGCTCTTGTACGATGATTTTCCACACCACTATCCCCGCACTCTGAAAATTAAAGTAAATTAAAGTCACCCAGGATACAGACGTTTTTATCAAATACAGGAACAGATGCAATAAAAAACTCAAAAAGATTATCTAGGGACCTCGTCCTCCTTTTGACCTCGTGTTGAATGAAAGTCTAACCAAAAGAACTCCTGTTCTCTGGACCTTTTTCTAAGTTTTACTACAAGTTTTTTAAAAATTTTCTAATCACTTGGTTCCAACCATGTTGAAATTAATACCCACTGGGGTTCCGGTCCGTTTATTCGGACTTGTTCCCCTAATTCCCTCTATAATCGTAAACTCAGATTCATACAGTTTAATAATTGATACCCACCTCTAAGTAATCTTTCTAAAGAAGTTTAAATAAACAAATTTTCTTTCTCCCCATGGTTTCCGGGATGAAAGTTCTTGACCAGTAAATCTCCATTTTTCTTATATTTCTTACATTTTTCTCTCTACCCAAACTGGCCCCCTCTTGCCACTGTTACCTGTTGCCCATGGTCAGTGTCAAGACTTAACCTTTAATCTTCAAGCATACCAATCTTAAATCATTAACCCATTTCTCAATATTTTATCTTTCATGGCTCGATGAGAGCTCCATCGATGTTCACTACCATTTATCTTTAATAAACCAGTGGAGAAAGACTTCATGCTTTTATTTATTCCTGATTTTTCTTAGTTTTTATTTTTTTTGTCTATAATACTGAACCGATTTCATTAAAATTTTAGCGGTATGAAGGCATAATAATAAACATTTATTTCCCACTAATATTACAATAACTAATATCTAAACCACTTAATTAAGAATAATCTGTCATATTTAATCGCATCATCAAATATAGGGTAATCACTGTTTTCACCAGAATTCTCAATGTTTTCACCAAAATTCTCAATGCCAAATTCTGCAATTGATATAAGTTCCAAAGCATCGGTTTGATCCTCAGGTACACATTTTTTTAAAGATATCATCTGCTTCAAAAACTCCTTATCTAAAAGTCCTTTTAATAATTTGGGTAAATCGTCTCCTTTGTAATAATCTTTACACCACTTTGCACCTTATGTATAATGCATTATTCTATCATTATGGTATCTAGCCCAATCTGAACTACTAGACACAGCATACTTTATATTTGAATTAATTTCTTTATTAAATTCATTTCCGATTTTTCTAACAGCTCGTAATAAACTGTTCTGCCAATTTTCTAACGTTAGTTTTGATGCCATGGTTGTTAGACGCTTCTAATAAAAGTGAACGTTAATAAATCGCTTACAGTCATTTTTAAACCCTATTTATCCCCTCTACAGTAGGGTAGAGGGAGGAGGAGGAGGGAGTAAACGAAAATTACCCTAACTAATGTATTATATTCTTAATTATTCAATTGGATACCTAAATGAAAATTCTAAAAACAGCACCTTAGGATTTGATTTGGTTGAAAATGATATTTTATCAGAAAATTTGAGTTTCTTAAGCAGTATAACCGTGTGTTGTTTATTGTTGATTGTAGTGCGTACATCTTGATGATACATATTTGCATATTCAATAGTCCTACTTTTAAAAGGAAATCTGTAATAGGGCTGTCCATATATCATATAATTACCCGATGAAGCGACTTTGCCAGATAAAGTCATATGCATAAAACCATACAACTGCTTTGTTTGTACTCCTCGTATCACTTCTGGACTTTTCTTTAGCTTCCTAGACAAGAAATACGGATGGGTTAGATTAAGACCGAATTTATAGATAGTCATCTTGAAACTAATAATATTTTCATACATCCACTATATTTATTCTATTATTCCAGCCTCTCTTAACTCGATACTGATTATTTTGTTAATGTGAGAATTATTCTCTTTCATTATACTTCTGAACTTGCTAATATTTTCTTAAGCCGATCAACTAGTACCTAGTTCATTTGGATCGTTTCAATAAACATAATCAGTTTTATTGTTAGAATATTTTTTTAAACTACCAGAAGTGTTGTTATTGACCTTGAAACCACCCGGGAGCTGTTGGTTGAATCCATACCCTTGACTGACATTGCTGTCTTGTCGAACCTTTTCAAGGAGAGGCTTTTTTGTACCCGTATATTTCACACCCTTATTTCCTGCCATCTACATATCAGGACTGAAATTTCTTTTATGTTAGTAAAATTATTTTTGTAAAGACTTGCTCGTCTAAAGAAGTAAATTTATTCCTTAAAGGAACAGTTTTAAATATAAGCCCATAAATAGGAGTTCCTTTGAAATTTTGTCCCTTGATAACAATGTCTGGTCCTTTAAATTCAAGTTTGGAATCACCAAAATATAAATGATCCGTCTCATAATCATGCTTCAGATAAGTACGATAATACTGATTATCTGTACGTATCACGTATTATATTCTTGGAGTAGTTTATCGTACTGTTCCATGTATTCTTTAAAAGATTCTTCCGGAATTGCTTCGGCTTGAATGGGCTGGGTATTAGGATCTAGTCAAAGTCATCGTCGTAAAAAAAGAGATATATTATGCTCATACATGGTAGTGTTTAGATCGTCATCATCAAGGTCAATTGTTTGATTAAATGATTCATTATCTGGTGTTTTATCCTCAATAGTTTCTATCTCCATATTATTATCATGAGCAAGTGCTATTATATAAATATTTAACGGTTTGATAATGTTTATCCATAAGTTTGATGATTTTAGGATCAGTTTAAACCGTACGTGAATTCTTAAGCTCCTCCTCATCTTCCATCTGTTGATTATGATATTCCCTCTTGTTCTGCTTTAAGTTGCAGATATTTCTTTCTAATTGTTTTAGCAGCAACCTTTATTCTTTTTTGAACATCAGGGTCCCAATCGGCAACACTTAATGGCAAAGAAAAATTATTCACTGAACAGTAAGAAATACCTGCTTGTTGCTTCTACAACTACTACTAGATAACTGAACAGCATACTTAACTAACGTTTATATATACGTTTGTATTATTACCACCGCATTAGTCTTATTAAGGTTGTTGTACTGACTGGTCTACAATGCAGAAGTTTAAAAATAAAGTTGTAAAAAAACTAATTACTAAAAGGGGCAAGGGGGTTCCTTTTATTTCCGCTCTAAATAGCACGAAAGGCTATTATTAAGGAAAAACCTTAAGATCTGTTTTGTTTGCAGCACAAGTGGATTTAAAATCATTTGCAGGAGTTGAAAAAGCACTTCCTACTGGAGTAATACCGATCCCAAAAACAGGAGGGTTCCTACCTTTGCTTCCTTTTTTTGCTGGCCTTAGCGCATTAGGAGCATTAAGCTGCTGGTATTGCAAAAGCTGTTTACGATGCAAGGAGTGCTCAACAAAAGCTAGAGGAAGACAAAAGGCACCACAAATTATGAAGTCTATAGCTTCGGGTAAAAGTGGTAGTTGTCTGTATTTAAAGAAATACAAGAGTGGATTGGGGCTCTACATCACACCTTATAAATATCATAACAACTGAGTTAATAAATCAGTTGCCTTTAAAATCCTTCGAGATGTGTATCTTTTACTTAAATGGTAATAGTCATGTCTTAAAAGCTCCCCTCCATTGAATCTAAAAAATGATGACAGTGTTTATGTGTTGGGACTTATTAGTTTGGAGACTTTTAACGCCATCCCCAATATAGACGAAAATAACAAAAGCTGCATGTCGCAAAATCGTCACTTACAGCGACTCTAAAGGCAAAAGTTATAACATAAAAGATTTTTTTTTTAATTTTAAATTTTTTTATTTTCTTAAAATATATATATTATATTATTTACTTTTGTATCACACTCCTGCGGACTGTGATGTGAAAACATATCGCTTAATTTGTCGATATAAAACCTGTTAAAAAATATTAACAAATATTTCATTTCATATTTCTGCATTTCAATCATAATATGAAACTACACCCATCAACAAAATATTTTTTTATATGCGCGGAAGTGTAACTCGTATATTTTATTTTTATCTCTTTTATTTATGTTTCACATGATTAACACTTAATATTAAATAGTTTAATTGAAATTGTTGAACTTTGAAAATGTCAAAACGACAGCTAGCAAAAAACAACCTTTTTTTCATCACACAAATTGTTTGTTCCACACAATAATTAGGTAACTCTTATTGTGATTAAATAATGCCTGCCTATATCATTTATCTCACAGGCAGACAAAGCCGCGGTTACTGGTATCTCTAAAATATTATGCCTACAATTATAAACTCAGTTTACATATAGGTACTTATACTAAATTTTGTTTAGATTGGATAAGTAGTTGTCGAGGTTAATTCATTTTATATGCTTTTACATCTTCGGATATATTCGTTTTTCTAAGGCATTAATAGCAGTCCATTTCAAATTTCACAATTATCATACCTTTTTCGAATATAAAGTTTGAAGATGTTTTATAGAATCGAAACGTTGATGTTTGGTTAAAGCAATATTGTACAAAGACGTTAGAAGAAGCAATATTTACGAAACTGCAAAAAAATTACAGGTTTATATTTAAAAATGAAAACGTGTTGATAGTATCTCGATGACGAAATGTTGTTCTCGAAATCTGATAACATTATATGATAGAAAACAAAATGTACCAATGGCAAAGTTAAATTATTTTTTCTTTATCTTTACAAATAAAGTCACAATGAATTAAATCTCGGAAAAAATCTAGTCGGCTGGTCCGAATATCTCCCAGCATTGAATATTGATAAAGATTAAGGTATGCAGACCGATATTGAAATGAAAAATGCACCTATAAATATTCTATTTGGACCTATCTCTTATATAACACGGTATTGTAGAAGTTTCGAGCTATCTCTTATCCCAAATTTTAAAGCGCGAATTGCTAAAATAACTTTAAAAACTTAGGATGAAATATGCCATTTTCGGCCTCTTTTGACACTATATTTTTAATATCCATGATGTCGCTTTATGCATCCATGGCAATCTTTTCAAAAAATCATAATTCTGTTAAAATTAAACCTTCACGGAAGTTGCAGAGTATTTTTAAAATTGAAAATTTGATAATTTATCGGACATATGAAGCTTTAATTTTGGTCCAATTAAATTGTTAAAGTCTCAAATAATCTATAACATTCAATATTAAAGCTCAAAACGTTAAAACAACTTCACAATTTGCAGCCAAAAATACCAATTTTGGCCTACTTTTGGCAGCTGTATTTAATTTCAATAGATACTGACTTAAAACAAAATATTTCACAGCACTCTATTCGTATCCGCGTTAGTTTGAGATTTGAAAATTTTTCCTATACCCGCTATCAAAATGTTTATTTTTCTCAAATAAAAAAAAATTATTGATAAATTGAGATACTTCTAAGCCTTGAGAAAAGGTTGGAGAATAAAATAAGCCTAAAAGGAACTGTGTAAGGATATTATTGTAAAAAATATAGTCGATTAAGTATAACTTTTTATAAATCTTTAAAAATTCAGAATTTTTTTTAAATATGAAATGTATTGCTGGAGGACGCGCATAGTGTGAAATTTAAAGTCTACTTATCCCTTTAAGACAATGTGATTTGTTTAATATTAGTAAAGTTAGGCTTAGGAAAATGTTAAATGAAGTATCTTAGTTTTTTTTTCTACTCTCTGTCAACTCTCCTACTCTGTAATTGGATTTACTGTTGAGTTTGTAAGCAAATAAATAAATAAATAAAACAAAAAAAAATTCAAAAAGTTAAATACAGGTTATTACCGACGGGCTTGAGGGTACCAGTAACTTAATGAAAAAAATAATCAAAAATTTTACATCCAATCGTTTATTGCTCCTTTAGTAAAAAAGATTTAGTATCCAAATAATACATTTCCGGTGTATTTCGATGAGCTCTTTTGGATGAGGGATATGCCATTTAATTAAAAAATTAATTTAACACGAAAAAAACTTAAAAACCGAACCAAATTTTGGTCTATAATCGTCATTTCCAATTTTTCCCAAATTTTCACGATTTAAAAAAATATTAGGTATAGAAACATTTATTGTGAAAAAAAAAAGTATTTGATACGGCCTATCAGGCTGTCCGATCATTTTGAATATACCCTTCAAGGTGACCCAAAATGACCCTGCATAGGGCATTTTTCGATTTTTAAAGATTCAAAAAAAAATGCTTCCCATTTTCTAATTTTCTTCAAAAACAATAGGGGTCTGAAGCTGCAGGTCCTCTTCAACTGTAAAAAGTTAAAATCGAAAAAAATTATTTTTGTGACCTAAAATGGATTTCATAGGAAATATTTTTTCATTTTAACGATTAATAACTTTTTTCCGTCACACCCTGTATTTTTGAATTTTTTACTGAAGATGCTCCTATTATTTCGCTATAAACCCAGAAAGTTTGAATACTTCAACTTTATCCGTTTTCTAGAAAAAAAATCGGGAACATGAAAATGTCAATTGTGACACAAATTTCCAAGAAAGAATACAATGGGAATCCTAAGATAGGGGATATAAACATATCGCCGTTTGCGATATGTAATAAATTTTATGTGGGTGATATTGCACTTGAAATTCCTGTTGGATAGTATAAAATATCAGCTCTAAGTGACTACCTACAAGAAGGAGAAAAATAATATCGACCCAGATTTTAATTGCGGCCTAATCCTTAATGGAAATACGAGCACGCTAAAATGTGAACCTAAATGTACTCATACTGTAGATTTTCCAAGAAGGGTTCAATTGGAAACTTGTTAGAATTCCACAATATGAAATTGTAGGCTGGTACTAAACATGTAGGTATGTCTGAAGAGAAAAGTGTTTAATCAGTGTGTCCTGCCTGTTATGACATACAGAGCGGAACGGAGAGAGCCATATTGGGTATTTCCCTAACGAAATAAGAAGGACAGGTGTAGCGGACGTCGTCAGGAGAATAACAACATTAAAATGGAATTGGGACACATTGCAAGAACAACTGGCGACGGATGGACCAAGAAAATTCTTGAAGGGACGCCGAGACACGAGGCTTACCGAAATAGAGGTCGACCACCAACTAGATGGACTGATGATATAAAGCGCATTAAGCACAATTGGATGCAGGCGGCGCAGTGTAGGGAGGAGTGGCACAGATTACGGGAGGCCTATGTCCAGCAGTGGACGCGACAAGGCTAATTGATGATGATGACTAAACATGTATCTCTCACACCTGTTAATATCCTAAAAGTAAATGTTATTAAAGTGAAGAGTGTAATATTGTTACAGAAGCATATCACAATGGTAATCTAGTTCATACAATTCATGACTTTTCACCATCTGTTCTCGCCGGATTTAAAATAATCGAAATTCCTCAAAACGTAATTTATATGCCAATTAACACCAGATTAATAAGAAATATTGAATTAAAGTTTGTTGATCAGAATGGCGATGCAATAAACTTTAGAGGCGAAGTCATTACCATCAGGCTTTATTTAAAGAAAGTTATATATAAGACTCGTTACGAGCGAATTTTTTTAGTAGTTGAGTAAACGTTGTAGAGAATGGTTGTGAAATATAACTGTAAGAAACTTTTCAAACAGCTATTAAAGAGCTCTAAGGAAGTTAATTGTCAGCTGATAATAGCCGGTATCTCAAATCATTAGGATACGGAAAGGGAATACATAATGAGTATACTAAACGTATCTGAATTTCTTGTCTTTGACAATTTAATAGTAAAAATGGACAGTCATCTGCCTTATTCCAAATCGTTTAACAACAATAATGAAATAAGGATTCCTTTTTAGCAAACTGATATATACACACTGCCTTATGCCAGTCAAATATACATTCTGTGCACAAATAACAAACATTGTACAATTTCTAGTTCATTTTATCATTAAATTTTGGTTAGTTTCATACTGCTTGCTTTTGACATTATCTCGAACCAAGCGTTCAAAAAGTGGTAAATATCAAAAACAGTTGTCAACATATAACTAACTTTGTTGGTTTTAACGCAGGAATTTATTACTAGTTTATTTAACAGCAAAGAATATAATTATTTATTTTTCTCGATTTTCCTTTTTTCTAGTACTATAAAATTAGGTAATATACCATATTGATACAATTATTTAACCTAATTAAAATATAATTTATTTTAAATAGTTATTTTATATATTATTTTACTTATTTTACTAAAAACCAGAAAACGTCGAAACGAGATATTTTTCGGATGACGGATGAAACGCTGTTAAAACGTGTCAGCGAAAAACGTTAAAATACCGATAATGACAACCTACAATGTCTTAGTTTTTACACAATTAATTTTAATATTTTTCTTTTTAAAATAATTTTGTTATAAAATTTACTTACGGAATCTTTGGTAGAGCATTCGCTATAACTTGGACATCCTTATTTTTTTAGACAGATATTTAACTTATAAATAATAAGTTGATAATAAGACAATCCAAGCAGTGTTTCTTCAACCAAATTAATTTTTATTCAAATGAAAATCGGTTACTGATATGTCAATGTATTGCAAGACATTTTAGTATTTACAAGTACATTTTTAATCTATTATCATATACGTATATATTGTTTTCTTTTGTTGTAGATTTTCTTACATCAACCACTGTTTTTCAAACTTTGAATTAAGTACTAGATTTAATAGTGTGGAGACAGTACTAGAAAATATATTTCAAGGAATGTGTTACGTGGCATTTAAACTAGATAGTGTAGTTCAGAGTATTGAGTATGCTTTTTGCAGTTTAAAGTATCGTTGCACACTTGTGAAGTATGTTATACATAGAATAATAAACGAATATGGGGCAATAATTCAACACAGGATTGAAAAATGTAAAGGAAAAAAACATGATAATGTTTTTACAGCTGCGGTACTAAGATTTGTATCTGCTAAAGCTTTTATGCTAGTTTTAAAAAAGAGGTATGCAAAATACGGTGCTGTTATAGAGCATTTCAAGAAGACAACGGCAAGACGTGTAAAAATAAAGAATACTCAATATTATTTGAAGCTTCCAAAAGCATTTGAGAACATTAAAATGCGTCGAAGTCAGAGGTTTTTATAGATAAATCAACTTTTTTAGATTTAAATTTGTTTTATTTTAATGTTTTGGCACGAGACCAAAATATATATATTTATATATACGCACAGTTTAAAATATCTATCATTGTGCGTATCTCAGTAAACATTTGAAATTTTCGGACGAAAGTGTTTCCCGATTTGCCGTTGTAAACCTACTTCCTTGATGGCGCAATTGGTTAGCGCTCTGTACTGGATATACGGAGGTTGTCGGTTCGAATCCGGCTCGAGGAAATACTTTTTTCTGAATTTCAAATTAGGTGTTTATACACAAGAACTTTCCATCTTAAGATATATTTATATATATATATATACAGGGTGATCCATTAAGGCCGACCACCGGTCATATCTCGGAAACGAATGGGCATAGAAAGTCAGGGGAAAAATCGTAATTAAAGTGGTCAAGAGAAAATCCTGGTTTCCGCATTTTGCAGCAAGAGGACACAATTGAAAATTAAATATTATAATTCTAAATTTCTCCGAAAATTCCCTCATTGACCTTTAGTAACATTATTAGAAAGCTTAGACAATTTTGCATCATTTTGGTTTAAGCTCATTGGCGTACCGACCTTGATAGGAAGGAAGCTATTAAAAGTGTAATCATTCAAATTGCTGTAACTTCTAAACCACTTATCCGAATTTAGTAAACTTGAGCTTATTTCAAAGAGAAAGGTAAGTACTTTTAATTATCGTATCCATTGGTACACGATAGTTCCTAGAGGTCACAATTTAAAATTATATTTTTTTTTTATTTTATACCGATAACTTAAATCATACGGTATAACTATGACATCATAATCGGAAGGTAGATTTAGTTTGCAAGAAAAAATGTAAAGACCGCAGTTCAATATCTTCTTTTGTTTTAAAGTTATGACCAAAAGAATAATTTTTAACACATTGAAGAAGTTATTGTTTTCATGTTTCAGTTATGTTATCAAGCATTCCACGACAAAAAATATTTTGAACTTTTATGATTATGTAAATTTGTCACTCCACTTTGTTATGCAAGTGGCCCAAAAACAACTTAAAATCATAAAATCTGTGTGTGTTTAAAAAAATAAATCTAGATAGCTGTGACACAGAATTGGCAGGTTTCCATGAAGATAAATAAATTGAAAGTGACCAATTAATTTAATTTTGACAGGTGTTGATTTTGTTTCACGGCGAGATTTTATTGTGAGTAAATCATTCGTATTTCACTAATATGTATATAGATTTATTTTTTAAACTGAGGTGTTTCTTAAAAGCATTAGATTCAATTTGAATTGCACAAGCTACCCTGGAGCGTTTGTTGTTTGCATAAAACAATTTTTAACATGTATTTGTGATGTTTTTGTTTTAAAATGGATTAACCCCTCTAGGTGAGTCGAAATTTTTTTGTATATATATATGTATATATGTTTTTTAATTTTTTGAATTTTTAATTATTTCAGTGTTATTCATGATCCATTTATTACTGTTTTTTTTAACAAGATGAAATTTTTTTTTTAAATTGCTCTGGTAGTAGGTTCAAGATCTTCGGAGCTACATATAAAATGGATCTTTGTGTAGCATCAAAGTGTACGACAGGCAAAGTTAAGTTACGATTAACATTTGCTCTTGTCAATGTCAATGACTGATATAATTATGAAAAATATTTCTACTGAGAGAAAATTTTATTATATTTTTTATATATAATTGCGTAATCGTGAAGACACCAGACTGTCGAAATAAGAGTTTCGAAGAAAAACATCTAGACTTGAACAAAATTAACTTTAAAATGTTTTTTTGGGCAATAGTTATATTATTTAAATTATTTTTTTGAGCAGATCCCCAACATACTATTCCGTACGCAAGACAAGATTCTGCCAATAATTTAATGAAATGAAATTTATTAAATAGCAACTCATAAAATAACAATAATAAAAAATAAGAGTATCATAACAACACTAAATAATTAGTCACAATAATAAAAAATATATATATATATATATATAAAGAAAGAGGTGAATTTTTGGCTTTCGGACAGTGTGTACTGCTTTTTGCATTAAGATACGCAGGGCTCCAAACAAAATGGACTCCCTGGGGCCTGATTAGACAATGACGGCCGTTTCGTCCTTGTTTGGACTCATCGGACTGCCATAAATCAGTTGCAACTCCCTTGACTGCGAGGCCGCCATTTCAATATCTGATGCAAAGCAAGGCAGGCATTGAATAAGCGGTACCGCCATCTCCAGGAATCAATCTTAATGCAGAGAACATATATGATTCCTGGAGATGGCGGTACCGCTTATTCAATGCCTGCCTTGCTTTGCATCAGATATTGAAATGGCGGCCTCGCAGTCAAGGGAGTTGCAACTGATTTATGGCAGTCCGATGAGTCCAAACAAGGACGAAACGGCCGTCATTGTCTAATCAGGCCCCAGGGAGTCCATTTTGTTTGGAGCCCTGCGTATCTTAATGCAAAAAGCAGTACACACTGTCCGAAAGCCAAAAATTCACCTCTTTCTTTATATATATATATTTTTTTTATTATTGTGACTAATTATTTAGTGTTGTTATGATACTCTTATTTTTTATTATTGTTATTTTATGAGTTGCTATTTAATAAATTTCATTTCATTAAATTATTGGCAGAATCTTGTCTTGCGTACGGAATAGTATGTTGGGGATCTGCTCAAAAAAATAATTTAAATAATATAACTATTGCCCAAAAAAACATTTTAAAGTTAATTTTGTTCAAGTCTAGATGTTTTTCTTCGAAACTCTTATTTCGACAGTCTGGTGTCTTCACGATTACGCAATTATATATAAAAAATATAATAAAATTTTCTCTCAGTAGAAATATTTTTCATAATTATATCAGTCATTGACATTGACAAGAGCAAATGTTAATCGTAACTTAACTTTGCCTGTCGTACACTTTGATGCTACACAAAGATCCATTTCATATGTAGCTCCGAAGATCTTGAACCTACTACCAGAGCAATTTAAAAAAAAATTTCATCTTGTTAAAAAAAACAGTAATAAATGGATCATGAATAACACTGAAATAATTAAAAATTCAAAAAATTAAAAAACATATATACATATATATATACAAAAAAATTTCGACTCACCTAGAGGGGTTAATCCATTTTAAAACAAAAACATCACAAATACATGTTAAAAATTGTTTTATGCAAACAATTATGCATCAGATATTGAAATGGCGGCCTCGCAGTCAAGGGAGTTGCAACTGATTTATGGCAGTCCGATGAGTCCAAACAAGGACGAAACGGCCGTCATTGTCTAATCAGGCCCCAGGGAGTCCATTTTGTTTGGAGCCCTGCGTATCTTAATGCAAAAAGCAGTACACACTGTCCGAAAGCCAAAAATTCACCTCTTTCTTTATAATAGTACGGACAATATATTTTCTTTTATATATATATATATATATATAAAGAAAGAGGTGAATTCTTGGCTATCGGACAGTGTGTACTGCTTTTTGCATTAAGATACGCAGGGCTCCAAACAAAATGGACTCCCTGGGGCCTGATTAGACAATGACGGCCGTTTCGTCCTTGTTTGGACTCATCGGACTGCCATAAATCAGTTGCAACTCCCTTGACTGCGACGCCGCCATTTCAATATCTGATGCAAAGCAAGGCAGGCATTGAATAAGCGGTACCGCCATCTCCAGGAATCAATCTTAATGCAGAGAACAGTTCACGTGAAGTGTGACGTCAAAAGATAAAAGGTAACTGTAATAAAACCACGGTGCAACACACTTCTAGTATAGGGATCGACATTTTGCGATTCCCATCTTCAGCCTACATTTCGCAGGTTTCAAAAAATAGATCGCATCGAACCCACTAGGGTGTGCGCTATTCCGTTTTTAAAGCCATTTTTAAAGAAATTAAACAAAAGAAAATATATTGTCCGTACTGTTATAAAGAAAGAGGTGAATTCTTGGCTATCGGACAGTGTGTACTGCTTTTTGCATTAAGATACGCAGGGCTCCAAACAAAATGGACTCCCTGGGGCCTGATTAGACAATGACGGCCGTTTCGTCCTTGTTTGGACTCATCGGACTGCCATAAATCAGTTGCAACTCCCTTGACTGCGACGCCGCCATTTCAATATCTGATGCAAAGCAAGGCAGGCATTGAATAAGCGGTACCGCCATCTCCAGGAATCAATCTTAATGCAGAGAACAGTTCACGTGAAGTGTGACGTCAAAAGATAAAAGGTAACTGTAATAAAACCACGGTGCAACACACTTCTAGTATAGGGATCGACATTTTGCGATTCCCATCTTCAGCCTACATTTCGCAGGTTTCAAAAAATAGATCGCATCGAACCCACTAGGGTGTGCGCTATTCCGTTTTTAAAGCCATTTTTAAAGAAATTAAACAAAAGAAAATATATTGTCCGTACTGTTATAAAGAAAGAGGTGAATTCTTGGCTATCGGACAGTGTGTACTGCTTTTTGCATTAAGATACGCAGGGCTCCAAACAAAATGGACTCCCTGGGGCCTGATTAGACAATGACGGCCGTTTCGTCCTTGTTTGGACTCATCGGACTGCCATAAATCAGTTGCAACTCCCTTGACTGCGACGCCGCCATTTCAATATCTGATGCAAAGCAAGGCAGGCATTGAATAAGCGGTACCGCCATCTCCAGGAATCAATCTTAATGCAGAGAACAGTTCACGTGAAGTGTGACGTCAAAAGATAAAAGGTAACTGTAATAAAACCACGGTGCAACACACTTCTAGTATAGGGATCGACATTTTGCGATTCCCATCTTCAGCCTACATTTCGCAGGTTTCAAAAAATAGATCGCATCGAACCCACTAGGGTGTGCGCTATTCCGTTTTTAAAGCCATTTTTAAAGAAATTAAACAAAAGAAAATATATTGTCCGTACTGTTATAAAGAAAGAGGTGAATTCTTGGCTATCGGACAGTGTGTACTGCTTTTTGCATTAAGATACGCAGGGCTCCAAACAAAATGGACTCCCTGGGGCCTGATTAGACAATGACGGCCGTTTCGTCCTTGTTTGGACTCATCGGACTGCCATAAATCAGTTGCAACTCCCTTGACTGCGACGCCGCCATTTCAATATCTGATGCAAAGCAAGGCAGGCATTGAATAAGCGGTACCGCCATCTCCAGGAATCAATCTTAATGCAGAGAACAGTTCACGTGAAGTGTGACGTCAAAAGATAAAAGGTAACTGTAATAAAACCACGGTGCAACACACTTCTAGTATAGGGATCGACATTTTGCGATTCCCATCTTCAGCCTACATTTCGCAGGTTTCAAAAAATAGATCGCATCGAACCCACTAGGGTGTGCGCTATTCCGTTTTTAAAGCCATTTTTAAAGAAATTAAACAAAAGAAAATATATTGTCCGTACTGTTATAAAGAAAGAGGTGAATTCTTGGCTATCGGACAGTGTGTACTGCTTTTTGCATTAAGATACGCAGGGCTCCAAACAAAATGGACTCCCTGGGGCCTGATTAGACAATGACGGCCGTTTCGTCCTTGTTTGGACTCATCGGACTGCCATAAATCAGTTGCAACTCCCTTGACTGCGACGCCGCCATTTCAATATCTGATGCAAAGCAAGGCAGGCATTGAATAAGCGGTACCGCCATCTCCAGGAATCAATCTTAATGCAGAGAACAGTTCACGTGAAGTGTGACGTCAAAAGATAAAAGGTAACTGTAATAAAACCACGGTGCAACACACTTCTAGTATAGGGATCGACATTTTGCGATTCCCATCTTCAGCCTACATTTCGCAGGTTTCAAAAAATAGATCGCATCGAACCCACTAGGGTGTGCGCTATTCCGTTTTTAAAGCCATTTTTAAAGAAATTAAACAAAAGAAAATATATTGTCCGTACTGTTATAAAGAAAGAGGTGAATTCTTGGCTATCGGACAGTGTGTACTGCTTTTTGCATTAAGATACGCAGGGCTCCAAACAAAATGGACTCCCTGGGGCCTGATTAGACAATGACGGCCGTTTCGTCCTTGTTTGGACTCATCGGACTGCCATAAATCAGTTGCAACTCCCTTGACTGCGACGCCGCCATTTCAATATCTGATGCAAAGCAAGGCAGGCATTGAATAAGCGGTACCGCCATCTCCAGGAATCAATCTTAATGCAGAGAACAGTTCACGTGAAGTGTGACGTCAAAAGATAAAAGGTAACTGTAATAAAACCACGGTGCAACACACTTCTAGTATAGGGATCGACATTTTGCGATTCCCATCTTCAGCCTACATTTCGCAGGTTTCAAAAAATAGATCGCATCGAACCCACTAGGGTGTGCGCTATTCCGTTTTTAAAGCCATTTTTAAAGAAATTAAACAAAAGAAAATATATTGTCCGTACTGTTATAAAGAAAGAGGTGAATTCTTGGCTATCGGACAGTGCGTACTGCTTTTTGCATTAAGATACGCAGGGCTCCAAACAAAATGGACTCCCTGGGGCCTGATTAGACAATGACGGCCGTTTCGTCCTTGTTTGGACTCATCGGACTGCCATAAATCAGTTGCAACTCCCTTGACTGCGACGCCGCCATTTCAATATCTGATGCAAAGCAAGGCAGGCATTGAATAAGCGGTACCGCCATCTCCAGGAATCAATCTTAATGCAGAGAACAGTTCACGTGAAGTGTGACGTCAAAAGATAAAAGGTAACTGTAATAAAACCACGGTGCAACACACTTCTAGTATAGGGATCGACATTTTGCGATTCCCATCTTCAGCCTACATTTCGCAGGTTTCAAAAAATAGATCGCATCGAACCCACTAGGGTGTGCGCTATTCCGTTTTTAAAGCCATTTTTAAAGAAATTAAACAAAAGAAAATATATTGTCCGTACTGTTATAAAGAAAGAGGTGAATTCTTGGCTATCGGACAGTGTGTACTGCTTTTTGCATTAAGATACGCAGGGCTCCAAACAAAATGGACTCCCTGGGGCCTGATTAGACAATGACGGCCGTTTCGTCCTTGTTTGGACTCATCGGACTGCCATAAATCAGTTGCAACTCCCTTGACTGCGACGCCGCCATTTCAATATCTGATGCAAAGCAAGGCAGGCATTGAATAAGCGGTACCGCCATCTCCAGGAATCAATCTTAATGCAGAGAACAGTTCACGTGTTCATTGTCTAATCAGGCCCCAGGGAGTCCATTTTGTTTGGAGCCCTGCGTATCTTAATGCAAAAAGCAGTACACACTGTCCGATAGCCAAGAATTCACCTCTTTCTTTATAACAGTACGGACAATATATTTTCTTTTGTTTAATTTCTTTAAAAATGGCTTTAAAAACGGAATAGCGCACACCCTAGTGGGTTCGATGCGATCTATTTTTTGAAACCTGCGAAATGTAGGCTAAAGATGGGAATCGCAAAATGTCGATCCCTATACTAGAAGTGTGTTGCACCGTGGTTTTATTACAGTTACCTTTTATCTTTTGACGTCACACTTCACGTGAACTGTTCTCTGCATTAAGATTGATTCCTGGAGATGGCGGTACCGCTTATTCAATGCCTGCCTTGCTTTGCATCAGATATTGAAATGGCGGCGTCGCAGTCAAGGGAGTTGCAACTGATTTATGGCAGTCCGATGAGTCCAAACAAGGACGAAACGGCCGTCATTGTCTAATCAGGCCCCAGGGAGTCCATTTTGTTTGGAGCCCTGCGTATCTTAATGCAAAAAGCAGTACACACTGTCCGATAGCCAAGAATTCACCTCTTTCTTTATAACAGTACGGACAATATATTTTCTTTTGTTTAATTTCTTTAAAAATGGCTTTAAAAACGGAATAGCGCACACCCTAGTGGGTTCGATGCGATCTATTTTTTGAAACCTGCGAAATGTAGGCTGAAGATGGGAATCGCAAAATGTCGATCCCTATACTAGAAGTGTGTTGCACCGTGGTTTTAGTACAGTTACCTTTTATCTTTTGACGTCACACTTCACGTGAACTGTTCTCTGCATTAAGATTGATTCCTGGAGATGGCGGTACCGCTTATTCAATGCCTGCCTTGCTTTGCATCAGATATTGAAATGGCGGCGTCGCAGTCAAGGGAGTTGCAACTGATTTATGGCAGTCCGATGAGTCCAAACAAGGACGAAACGGCCGTCATTGTCTAATCAGGCCCCAGGGAGTCCATTTTGTTTGGAGCCCTGCGTATCTTAATGCAAAAAGCAGTACACACTGTCCGATAGCCAAGAATTCACCTCTTTCTTTATAACAGTACGGACAATATATTTTCTTTTGTTTAATTTCTTTAAAAATGGCTTTAAAAACGGAATAGCGCACACCCTAGTGGGTTCGATGCGATCTATTTTTTGAAACCTGCGAAATGTAGGCTGAAGATGGGAATCGCAAAATGTCGATCCCTATACTAGAAGTGTGTTGCACCGTGGTTTTATTACAGTTACCTTTTATCTTTTGACGTCACACTTCACGTGAACTGTTCTCTGCATTAAGATTGATTCCTGGAGATGGCGGTACCGCTTATTCAATGCCTGCCTTGCTTTGCATCAGATATTGAAATGGCGGCGTCGCAGTCAAGGGAGTTGCAACTGATTTATGGCAGTCCGATGAGTCCAAACAAGGACGAAACGGCCGTCATTGTCTAATCAGGCCCCAGGGAGTCCATTTTGTTTGGAGCCCTGCGTATCTTAATGCAAAAAGCAGTACACACTGTCCGATAGCCAAGAATTCACCTCTTTCTTTATAACAGTACGGACAATATATTTTCTTTTGTTTAATTTCTTTAAAAATGGCTTTAAAAACGGAATAGCGCACACCCTAGTGGGTTCGATGCGATCTATTTTTTGAAACCTGCGAAATGTAGGCTGAAGATGGGAATCGCAAAATGTCGATCCCTATACTAGAAGTGTGTTGCACCGTGGTTTTATTACAGTTACCTTTTATCTTTTGACGTCACACTTCACGTGAACTGTTCTCTGCATTAAGATTGATTCCTGGAGATGGCGGTACCGCTTATTCAATGCCTGCCTTGCTTTGCATCAGATATTGAAATGGCGGCGTCGCAGTCAAGGGAGTTGCAACTGATTTATGGCAGTCCGATGAGTCCAAACAAGGACGAAACGGCCGTCATTGTCTAATCAGGCCCCAGGGAGTCCATTTTGTTTGGAGCCCTGCGTATCTTAATGCAAAAAGCAGTACACACTGTCCGATAGCCAAGAATTCACCTCTTTCTTTATAACAGTACGGACAATATATTTTCTTTTGTTTAATTTCTTTAAAAATGGCTTTAAAAACGGAATAGCGCACACCCTAGTGGGTTCGATGCGATCTATTTTTTGAAACCTGCGAAATGTAGGCTGAAGATGGGAATCGCAAAATGTCGATCCCTATACTAGAAGTGTGTTGCACCGTGGTTTTATTACAGTTACCTTTTATCTTTTGACGTCACACTTCACGTGAACTGTTCTCTGCATTAAGATTGATTCCTGGAGATGGCGGTACCGCTTATTCAATGCCTGCCTTGCTTTGCATCAGATATTGAAATGGCGGCGTCGCAGTCAAGGGAGTTGCAACTGATTTATGGCAGTCCGATGAGTCCAAACAAGGACGAAACGGCCGTCATTGTCTAATCAGGCCCCAGGGAGTCCATTTTGTTTGGAGCCCTGCGTATCTTAATGCAAAAAGCAGTACACACTGTCCGATAGCCAAGAATTCACCTCTTTCTTTATAACAGTACGGACAATATATTTTCTTTTGTTTAATTTCTTTAAAAATGGCTTTAAAAACGGAATAGCGCACACCCTAGTGGGTTCGATGCGATCTATTTTTTGAAACCTGCGAAATGTAGGCTGAAGATGGGAATCGCAAAATGTCGATCCCTATACTAGAAGTGTGTTGCACCGTGGTTTTATTACAGTTACCTTTTATCTTTTGACGTCACACTTCACGTGAACTGTTCTCTGCATTAAGATTGATTCCTGGAGATGGCGGTACCGCTTATTCAATGCCTGCCTTGCTTTGCATCAGATATTGAAATGGCGGCGTCGCAGTCAAGGGAGTTGCAACTGATTTATGGCAGTCCGATGAGTCCAAACAAGGACGAAACGGCCGTCATTGTCTAATCAGGCCCCAGGGAGTCCATTTTGTTTGGAGCCCTGCGTATCTTAATGCAAAAAGCAGTACACACTGTCCGATAGCCAAGAATTCACCTCTTTCTTTATAACAGTACGGACAATATATTTTCTTTTGTTTAATTTCTTTAAAAATGGCTTTAAAAACGGAATAGCGCACACCCTAGTGGGTTCGATGCGATCTATTTTTTGAAACCTGCGAAATGTAGGCTGAAGATGGGAATCGCAAAATGTCGATCCCTATACTAGAAGTGTGTTGCACCGTGGTTTTAGTACAGTTACCTTTTATCTTTTGACGTCACACTTCACGTGAACTGTTCTCTGCATTAAGATTGATTCCTGGAGATGGCGGTACCGCTTATTCAATGCCTGCCTTGCTTTGCATCAGATATTGAAATGGCGGCGTCGCAGTCAAGGGAGTTGCAACTGATTTATGGCAGTCCGATGAGTCCAAACAAGGACGAAACGGCCGTCATTGTCTAATCAGGCCCCAGGGAGTCCATTTTGTTTGGAGCCCTGCGTATCTTAATGCAAAAAGCAGTACACACTGTCCGATAGCCAAGAATTCACCTCTTTCTTTATAACAGTACGGACAATATATTTTCTTTTGTTTTGTATATATATATATATATCTCTATACTATTAAACTTTACCTACTCTAGAATTTCTCGCCTTATTCTCATTTTAAACTCTTTAACAGTTTTAGCCGATCTAATACTGACTGGCAAATGATTAAATTTATTCAACCCTTTATAAAATATTGACGCCATAGACACTTTCTTCCTAGCTCTTAATATATGGAAATCATTAACACTTCCAGTGAAATAGGAATGAATTTCCCCCCTTAAAGCAATAAATTCATCGAAATATGCTGGCATCAGACCCTAACTAAGTTTGAAAATAAAGACCATAGTGAAATAAAAAATTCTTTGTTTCACTGAAAACCAGTTCATGACACTGAGCATCAGTTGTATAGGAGTGTATCTATTGCATCTCAATATGACTCTCATACCCCTGTTAAACAGTATTTTCAAAGATTGAATGGGTCCATTATCCATCAAATAAAACATTGTAGAACAGTAATCAAAATTAGGCTAAATAATAGTCTTAAAAACAGTTATCCTTGCAAAAAGTGACAGATGTTTTGCAACTCTAGAAAAGAAAAATAGTTTCTTAGCAATCTTTTTCTGTATATATTCACAATGCTTCTTTAAAGGCAATGTATTATCTATTATAAAACCCAGATACTTAATTACACTGACCCATTCAATATTCTCACTTTCCAATTTTAATTTGTGACTTAAGAGATCTATACGTCTAATTTTATACCCACTTCCTATAACCATTGCTTTTGTCTTACTTGTATTAAGCTTTAATTTGTTAATCAAAAGATATTTTTTAATGTTTCCAAGCAATAGATTCATTCTTCTAACCACTTCCTCAAGATCACCACCACTACACGAGATCATAGTATCATCCGCAAACAAGTTTATGAATTCCAGCCCTTCCACGTAGTTTATGTCGTTAATATAAATTATGAAAAGTAATGCACCCAACACGCTTCCTTGTGGCACACCCAATTTGTTCTTAAGATCTGTTGATGCACTCTTACCTAAATGCACCCTTTGTGTCCTATCGGCCAGATAGTCTGAGAACCATTTTAAAACTTTATTCCTAACACCATAATATTTTAACTTTTTTAACAACAAACTCCTATCAATTGTTTCAAATTTATAGATATTAATTATAACTGTTAAAAGATGCAATCCAATCAAGTTTAATTTTGTTTTATTACTTTTACCTGGATTATAATTGTTGTAAATAAAAGTAGTTGTCAAAATAAAATTAATTTAAAAGTCTGTCATAGAAGTTCATTATATATTTAACTTTAATATAACTATAATCTATAAATATAACTTCTCATAAAGATAAGAAGTTTAACAGGTTATGGGCCCAGAACAGGAGAAGTAAATATAGAAGAAACTGAAAATATAATTAAAGTTTTTATTTTTTGACAAAATGACAGACGTTGGTTATAATTTTACAAAACTCAACGGAAACAATTACCAAATATGGAAATATAAAATGGAAATGTTATTACTAAAAGAAGAATTATGGGAAATAGTTAGCAAAGAAAAACCAAATCCAGTACTGACGAATGGAAGAAGAAAAATGCTAAAGCCAAAGCCACAATAGGACTACTAGTTAATGACAACCAGGTAATTCACATAAGGACAAAGGAGACAGCAAAAGAAGCATGGGATGTATTAGCAAGTTATTATGATAAATCATCTTTAACCAGTAAGGTATTTCTTTTAAAGAAAATTTGTAGAAAGAGATTATTCGAAGAAGGCAATATGGAAGAACACTTGTCAAGTATGATGGAACTTGTCTACCAGCTAACCGCCTTAGGTGAAAATCTAGCTGATCATTTAATCGTAGCATTTATACTTTGTAGTTTGCCAGAAAGTTACAATTCTCTAGTAACAGCATTGGAATCTAGACCGGAAAAAGATATAACATTGGAATTGGTAAAAGAAAAATTATTGCAAGAATATAAACGAAGACAAGAAGAACATGGTCACAAAAATGATGAAGAAAAAGTTTTAAAAGCTAAAAATATAGTGAACAAAAATGGAAATCAATCTATTTTAGAATGTTTGTACTGTTATAAAAAAGGACATGTTAAAAATAATTGTTATTTTTATTAGAATTTTTTGAACAGAAATCAAAGAGGTCGGTATAAAGCTCAAAACGTTTTAAAAAATAATAAAGAAAGTTTAATGATTCTGGCGATAATTCAGATTCTGATTATTTTGATTTGTGTTTTAACACATCTGGTAAAAATACTTTAAATCCATTCTCATGGTATATAGATTCAGGATTTACTAGTCATATGACAAATAACAAACAATTTTTTAACGACTATTCCCCAAGTACAAATAGAGAAGTTGTTTTAGCAAATGTATAAAAGTAAGGTATTGGAAAAGGAATTTTAGAATGTACTGGAGACACAAAGATTATAAAAATTATTGTAAAAGATGTACTATATATTCCTGAATTAGAAAACAATTTAATATCAGTTAAAAATTTGACTGATCAGAATTTTTCAGTTAATTTTACTAAGAAATTATGTACAATTTCTAAAAATAATGATATATTTGCAGTTTTGTAGCAAAGCAGGTTTGTACAAACTGCGATGTTCCGAAAAATTATACTCAATATGGGATGGAACTAGTAGGGCCTGCATTCATGGATGGCATAGAAGACTAGGGCATCGTAATCCCGAAGTGGTGAAGAAAATGTTATCAAATAAAAAAGAAAATTATTTGGATATTTGCAGTGAGAAGTTATTCTGTGATAGCTGTGTACGTGGTAAGATGAGCAAATTGTCGTTCCCTAAAAAATCTGAAAATCGGTCTAGAAACATACTAGACTTATTTATGTGGACCTATGCCAACACCAAGACCAGCTAATAACAGGTATATACTTACTTTGATAGATGATTATAGTCGTTACACGTTCATATATTTAAAAAAAAATAAAAGTGATGTCAAGTATAAAATACATGAATTTGTAAAACATGTTGAAAATAAATTTAAACAAAAACCTAAAGCATTTAGATCAGATAGAGAAAAAGAATACATTAATAATGAATTGCAACATTTTTTAAAGCAAGAAGGTATAACACTACAACTTACAGCACCCTATTGTCCACAACAAAATGGTGTAGCTGAAAGAAAGAATCGTTTATAGGTAAAAATGGCTAAATGTATGCTCTTGGATGCAAATTTAGAAAATAAATATTAACACCGCCGATTATTTACAAAACCGTTTATATATATAAGTTCAACAGATAACCCTCCTTATAAACTATGGTTTAACACAGAACCGACAATAAATCATTTAAAAATTTTCGGTTGTGTTGCTTATGCTTTTATACCGGATGCAAAACGTAAAAATGGGATGATAAAGCTAAAAAACTTATATTTGTTGGCTATGAAGAAAATTCTAAATCCTTTAGATTATTAGATCAAAATAACAATAAAATAGTTATATCAAGGGATGTAAAATTTGTGAAAAGCTTTCATGACATTTTTACAGTGCAGCCTAAAGAGAACCAGGAAAATAAAACAGTGATGTTAAACATGGAAAACGAACGGTTTGAAGAAAACTTAGGACAAGAAGAAAATAAAGTATTTTCGGAAGAAACAAATATAGATAATAGTAAAAATTTACCTTCCAATGAAACAATTCAAAAATCATTACTACCAGTTAGAAGGTCAGAAAGGAGTAATAAAGGTAAACCAGCATCAAAATTTGAATTTACAAATCAGACTGTCGAACCAGAAATTATTGAACCTAAAAATTTTAAAGATGCAATGACCAGTAATCAAAGTTGTCAGTGGGACGAAGCAATGAAGGATGAGATTAACTCCAT
This sequence comes from Polydrusus cervinus, assembly GCA_935413205.1. Classification (NCBI taxonomy): domain Eukaryota; kingdom Metazoa; phylum Arthropoda; class Insecta; order Coleoptera; family Curculionidae; genus Polydrusus; species Polydrusus cervinus. Next base: position 64,339,599 of record OW284510.1, on the reverse strand, counting down.
GAAAAGAACAAATACGTGGACTCTAACAAATCTTCCAAATGACAAGCGAGCTATTGGATGTAAATGGATATTTAAAATTAAAAGAAATGACAAAAATGAAATTAGTAAATATAAAGCAAGAATAGTTGCTCAAGGCTTAACGCAAAAATATGGTGTTGATTATGATGAAGTATTTGCTCCAGTTATAAAACAAGCCACATTTAGACTTTTACTAACTATAGCTAGTCAAGAAAAACTATTAGTTAGACATTATGACGTAAAAACTGCTTTCTTAAATGATGAACTTACTGAAGATATTTATATGAGACAACCAGAAGGTTTTCAAGATTGGAGACGAGAATTTAGTTTGTAAATTGAATAAAAGTATATATGGACTTGAACAATCAGCAAGAGTCTGGAACTTAACATTAGATAAATATTTGCAAGAAATGGGATTTAACAAAGGTGAAGCAGATATATGTTTTTATTTTAAAAAGGATAAATTTCCTATATATCTTCTAATATATGTTGATGATTTTCTAATAGCTTGCAAAAATGAAAGCAGCATAGATGAAATAGCAAATACATTAAATAATAAATTTCCTATTAATAACTTAGGAAATATAAAGACTTACGTTGGAATTCAAGTTGAGAAAAATGAACAAGGAATATACATGTTATGGCAAAAAACATATATAGAAAAACTTTTGAGAAATTTTAATTTTTATAGTACAAAATATTCAAAGATACCGCTGGATACAGGATATTATAAAAATGAAGAAGAAATAGTGTATTTAAGTTCCAATGAAAAATATAGATCAGCTATTGGATCACTTTTATACTTAGCAGTCAATACTAGACCAGATATATCAGTAAGTGTATCAATCTTACGTCGAAGAATATGTAACCCAAGTGAAAAAGACTGGAGAGAAGTAAAAAGAATTTTTAAATACCTGAACGGAACAAAAAATTTAAAGAAATAAATAAAAAAACATAAAGTCTTTCTCCCCTGGTTTATTAGAAATAAAATTAGAAGGTGGTAGATACTCTACATGTTTCGGGTGTAGTAACACCCATCATCAGGAAACAAAAAGTAAAGAGAAAATATTCATAAAAGGAACAAACCTAAATGGTGAGTGGTAGTGAACCTCGATGGAGCTCTCATCGAGCCATAGAAAATCAAAAATTGAGAAATGGGAGAGCTACCAATTCTGCTTCTGTTGAGGAAAGTGATACACAATCTTGTTTTTTGCTTTTCCAACTAATCAAACTTGCGTTGAATAAAAACAAATATCCTGTATTTGATTTTCAAGATCCTTTGTCTCAACCCCAATCTGCGTCTACAGATCCTTTTAGTAATTCTTCATTTTTGTTTCCGTTTCCCAATTTTAGCTTAAAATTTTTTTTTTGAAGAAGTAGTCCATTCTTAAGTTAAGAGTTAATTTATAGAAATAAATAAAAAAACATAAAGTCTTTCTCCACTGGTTTATTAGAAATAAAATTAGAAGGTGGTAGATACTCTACATGTTTCGGGTGTAGTTACACCCATCATCAGGAAACAAAAAGTAAAGAGAAAATATTCATAAGAGGAACAAACCTAAATGGTGAGTGGTAGAGAAACTTGATGGAGCTCTCATCGAGCCATGGAAAATCAAAAATTGAGAAATGGGATAATGATTAGAAAAAATTGATATACTTAAGTCTTAACACTGACCATGGGCAACAGGTAACAGTGGTTAAGAAGAGGCCCGTTTGGGCAAAGATAAAAATTAAGAAAAGTAAGAAAAATGGGGATTCACAGGTCAAGAACTTTCATCCTGGGAACCGTGGAGAGAAAGAAAAATTATTTATTAAGCCCTCTTTGTTTTATGGGAAAAAATTTTTAATTTAGAAGCGTAGAAGGCATAGAACTGATGTTAAATCTTAGTTCATAGCAGAAAAAAATTAAAAAATTTTGGGGAACAAGCCCGAAAGGACTGGAACCCCAGTTGGACTTGTTCCCCAAAGTTTTTTAATTTTTTTCTGCTATGAACTAAGATTTAACATCAGTTCTATGCCTTCTACGCTTCTAAATTAAAAAAAATTTCCCATAAAACAAAGAGGGCTTAATAAATAATTTTTCTTTCTCTCTACGGTTCCCAGGATGAAAGTTCTTGACCTGTGAATCCCCATTTTTCTTACTTTTCTTAATTTTTCTCTTTGCCCAAACGGGCCTCTTCTTAACCACTGTTACCTGTTGCCCATGGTCAGTGTTAAGACTTAAGTATATCAATTTTTTCTAATCATTATCCCATTTCTCAATTTTTGATTTTCCATGGCTTGATGAGAGCTCCATCGAGGTTCACTAACACTCACCATTTAGGTTTGTTCCTCTTATGAATATTTTCTCTTTACTTTTTGTTTCCTGATGATGGGTGTAACTACACCCGAAACATGTAGAGTATCTACCACCTTCTAATTTTATTTCTAATAAACCAGTGGAGAAAGACTTTATGTTTTTTTATTTATTTCTATAAATTAACTCCTAACTTAAGAATGGACTACTTCTTCAAAAAAAAAATTTAAAGCTAAAATTGGGAAACGGAAACAAAAATGAAGAATTACTAAAAGGATCTGTATACGCAGATTGGGGTGGAGACAAAGGACGCAAGTTTGATTAGTTGGAAAAGCAAAAAACAAGATTGTGTATCACTTTCCTCTGTAATAATTTGATGTTCAGATAGGTGGCAGCAAAGGGTTCAAAGAAAACGGTGTTTCATATTCAACATCAAACTATATTCTCAATCTTAATCTATGTCGCCACATACATAGTTGTTCCACTTACGCTAATGTTTATATTACATATTTGTTATATCGACAGTATTGTTATACTAGCTAATCATAATAACTAATTATAACACTAAATACAATATACTAATACAGAGTGTTTTACCCTCATATTACACCTCCCCGGGAAATTTAAGGAATTTACACTTTGTTTTCAAATGGAAATTCCTGTTAATTATAATATGAAAGTAATTAACTCATGTGAAATAATAACTATACTTATAACAAACATTTTCTTAGTCAATAAGAATTCAAGAAATGAAGAAAGAAAAGGAAGAAAATTAGAGTAGTCAGACCTAGAATAAATAGCAGATAGAGAAGAATACGAAAGTAGGGCCGGCCGATTCCTTACTACTAAATTATTACCTAGAAATTACTTAACTATGATATAACTTAGTTCTATTTTTGTGAATTACAATCTCCTTATTACCTTTCATCAGTTTTACATTTGGAGATTCATCCTCGATAACTAAATAAGGACCCAGAAAACAAGGACTTGCGATTTTGTTTCCCACTTCATTTTTCACAAGTACTAAATCGCCTTTTTTGTATTGAATGGGTTTAATTTTTTCATCATAACTTTGCTTTCTTTTAAATTTTGAATGTAATAAGTTAGCTCTTGCATCCTCATGAGCCTTTTGCAACCGATACTTTAACTCAATAGGGTAATTCTCAAAGTTATAAATGGGTTCTAACATATTATTTAGATTATTAGAAATCTGACATTTCTTTCCAAAGACCAGTTCAAAAGGAGTATATTTAGTTTCAGTATGGACTGTAGTATTATAAGAGAAACACCAATAAGGAATCCATGTACTCCACGCTGCATCATTATTTTCGGATTGAATTCTTAAGTAGGCACCCAATACTTTATGTGAATTTTCCAAGGAACCAATACTTTCATGATGGTATGCCGTGGAATGAATTTGATTTATTTTTAAAAGCTTACAAACCTCACTCATAGTCGAAGAAATAAATTCAGAACCCCTATCCGTTGCAATTTCCTGTGGAATTCCATATCGTAAGATAAAGTTTTCCACAAATGATTTTGCCACAGATACGGTGTCTTTATTTTTTATAGGATATGCTTCCACAAATTTTGTTAACTCACACTGTAGAGTCAAGATGTATGCAAATTCATTTACATCTGTTGGTAGTGGTCCTACAATATCTAAATATACTTTTTGAAAAGAATAATTGGCTGTCGACGTAATAACCATTGGCTGTCTAGTATAACGATTGCAATGCTTCTGTTTTTGACAAGTGTCACATTTTCTTACAAAGTCTGCAACATCGTTATCTAGACCTGGCCAAAAGTAATACTTTTTTATATTATTTGTCATTCTATTTATGCCTGCATGTCCACTTGTGGGAAGTAAATGAAAATCATTCAAAATAATTCGTTTCTCATCATTATCTATTATTTTGCTAGCTCCTTGTACAATATTTATACGGGGGCCCCCCCAATTAGGATTACTATTTATTTCTTTACCTATCCATTTAATAAATATTTTATTTTTCTCATTTTTTAAAATATATAATTCATTTATATTTGCTTTCTTAGTTATTTTGGCCAAATCTCTCAGCATTTCGTCTCGCGCCAATGCCGATCGAGTATTTTGACTAAAGTACAAACTAAGTTGCAATGGAACATAATAAAAACTCCCCAAGTGTTCAGTTATATCTTTTGACAATGTTTTTATTTTGGACGATGTCGTTAAAACTAACTCAGTGCAATTTTTAGGTTGTTTAAGAACTTCCACAATATCTGGTTGATCAGGCCAAACATTAAGGTTATCCTTGTCCAACACACAATCTTGCTCTTTCATACTCTTACACTGTCCTCTGGTCATAACAGCAATCATGTCATTATTCATGCTTTTCAATTCCTCAGATGTCAAGATAATTCTTGATAATGCATCCGCGGTGACATTTTCACTTCCTTTCACATACTCAACGTAAAAATCATATTCCTCAAGGCCTAATCGAAATTTTGTTAACCGGCTGGATGGGTCAGTAAGGCTAAATAAGTATAATAAAGGTTTATGGTCAGTTACTATTTTAAATCTGCGTCCATATAAATAAGGCCGAAAATGCTTTACAGCCCAGTAGATAGCTAAAAGTTCTTTGTGAATAATAGGGTAATTTATTTCCGCTTTATTTAAACTTCTACTGGCGTACGCCACTGGTCTATTATTTTTATTTGAGAGAACTGCTCCAATAGCTGACTTTGACGCATCAGTTTGAAGTATAAATTCATTTTTCTCTGCAAAATCAGGATACTGTAAAACTGGATATTGACTTAGTGCGTTCTTTAGGATTTTAAATGAGTTGTTACATTCATCCGTCCATTCAAACCTTGCATACTTTCTGCACAATTTGTTTAGTGGTACAGATAGCTCCGCAAATTTCGGAATAAACTTTCTGTAGTAATTTGCAAAAGCCACGAAACGTTTAACTTCGTCCGAATTTTTTGGAACGGGATATTCGTCTAAAGCTTTAATTTTTTCAGGATCAGGAGATATTCCTTTATCACTAATAATGTGACCTAAATAAAGAATTTCTTTTCTTAAAAATTCGCATTTTAAAGGATTTAGTTTTAAATTTACTTTACGAAGTCTAGTAAAAACGTCCATAAGGTTTTTGTTGTGTTCCTTAAGATTTCTCCCGAATACTATTAGATCGTCAAGGTAAACAAAACATTTTTCGTAGTTTAGACCTGCCATTGCAACTGTCATTATCCTAGAAAAGGCACTGGGGCTAAGTTTTAGCCCCATGGGCAATCTTTTCATTTGCCATTGCCCCCGATCAGTTGTAAAGGCTGTCAATTTTCTACTTTGTTCATCTAGTTCCACTTGATAATACCCCTGACTTAGATCTAAATGCGAAAAATAAAGAGCTCCCGCAAGAGAATCCAAAATATCAACCACATTTGCAATAGGCCACTTAATATCTACTAAACTACGGTTTAAAAATCTGTAATCTAAAACCAATCTGCTACGTTTCTCTCCTGATGTCTCACTCTTTTTCGGTACCAGTAAAACAGGCGACGACCACTCACTTTGCGCACTCTCAATTATATCATTATCGCACATTTGGGAAATTTGCTTATTTATTTCCTCCCTCTGAGATTGAGGCAGTCTATAAGGTTTTATATAAACTGGTTGAGTGTTCGGTTTGACTTGAATTGACTGTTTATAAATATTTGTTACAGATAATTTATCCCCAGGCATATGAAATATGTCTGCAAATTTAGCACATAATTGATCTATTGAATCTTTCTCTTCTTTATTCAAGTAGGTAAGTTTAAGCATGTGAAATAACTGTTTTACTCGATTTACTGAAATATTTTGAGAAGTAAACTGACAACAATCATAATTGCTGAGCTTCTCAGTTTTAGGTAAGCAATTTCTCAAGCGTACTTCACTTTCCCGTGTATTCAAAATTTTAACCGGAACTTTCCCATTTACTGGTTGTGCAATCACTCCTGCTACAAACACACCCTGGCATAACTCACTTGGCATAACAACACATTCCTCATTTAACCCTGTCTCAAGGTACTGAATACTTTCACTCCTTGCAGGTAACACTAATATATGACTACTACTAGCATTTAAGTCTAAAATAACATTCTTTCCCTCATTGAAAAGATCTAAAGTATTTTCCTCATAGTTTAATTTAGCTTTATACTTCCCTAAAAAATTTCTCCCAATTATACCATCTGTATGACATTCCAACGAATCAAATACATAAAACTTTTCCCTAAATTCTATGTTTCCTATAGCGAGATTTAAGTATACATAACCTACGGAACATACTCTACCACCTATGCCATTAATTTCAAGATTTTCCTTATGTAAAGGTATACTTGCGTCTAAATGCTCTAACTTAAGCGCACACAATGATGCTCCCGTATCTACTAAGAATCCTAAACTTTTGCTGTTTACTCTAAAAGAAACTGAATTTGAGTAATTTTCGGAGTAAGTAAAAATATTATTATGACTATTCCCTTCTACTTTAGGGACGAAAAAATGTTTGCTCCCTAGAAACATCATACGGCAACGTTTCCTGACCTGCATTAATGTCTTGGTCAGCAAAATTTATTTGTCTCCGCGAATTTCCACGATAACCGCGAGTAAACGAACGTCCTCGGTGTCCCCCCTGAAAACGCTGACTTTGCGGATTGCTATTACCATTACCTAAGCGAGAATTATTTTGTTGATAATTAGAAACATGATTGTTATTTCTATTAGTTACGTTTCTATTGAAATTGTTATTAAAATGTCTTCCAGAGTTTCTAGCTCTGTTAAAACCTGCAGAAAAATTTCTGTTGTTTCCTCTTCCTCTAAACATATTGAAAATTTGTTGATTACTGCTTTGAGAGGAAATTTCTTCATCTTGCGCCGCTCTAATGGCATCCTTTAAAAATTCAAAATTTCTAGCAGATATGATTGTGCTGAGTTTATGATTTCTAAGGCCACCTGTAAACCTTTTTATAGCGATTTTTTCGTTTATTGGTCTTAAAATATCAAAAGCTCTTGAATCACCGTCTGCTTGAGAAATTGTCAGATTTACTAAGATATCTTCAAGATTTTTACCAAACTCAGAAACAGTATTATCGCCTTGCTTGGCGGAAAACAATTTTGCCTGAAGGGCGGTATCGGACTGTTTCGTTAAAAGATGTTTTTTGATGTCTCCTAATAATGAATCCATAGAATCATAACTAGACTTTAATCTTAATTTCGCATTATTTGAAATTCGTGTTTTCAAAATAAATTTAATTAAAATAGGCTTGCCATCATCGTTAAGCATAGAATGATAAAATTCTGCCGCGTCGATTAGTTTATGTGTAATAGCTTCCGAGTCATCCATTACAGGCAAGAGGCTCGTGGCCACTTTTAAGTCAAAAGCTGACATATTTGAATGTATATTTTTCGCGTGGTTATCCCGATTTGTACTTTCCGCGTCTTGGTTATCACTACTCAAACCTTCCGCGAATTGTTTATCAAAATTTATAATTTCCTGATATACTTTTTTAATTTTGTCTATAGTATTTTTAGAATATTCAATGTCTGCTTCGTCGAGTTCAGAATCTTTTATTTTTTGATTAATAGCAGAAACCTCCTCACTCAGTCGAGAGTAAATAGTTTTTGCTTCCCTAACTTTAGTTGAAACGATGGATGTTTTTTGTCTGTCGTAATTTAATTTTCCTAGATAAGTTCTGACATCTGCTAGAGAACTTAAAATTATGTTTAAGTTATCTCCCATGAAAAATATGCAAATCTAATTATTTAAGAGCAAAGTACTTGTTAAAGAGGTCCCTATTTCAATACAATTTACTTAATTCTATAACTTACTTAGTACATTTTTCTTTTTAATTACTAAATTGCTAATTTTTTCCATTCTTTACATATCGCCTTGTTTCTTATGTCCATTTTCAGTTTTTTTTCCCATAAGTGTAATAACCATCTTTATAATTATCCTAAAAAGAACCTAAAAAAAAAAATTTTATACTGCTCCCTCCGTCATTAATTCATCCCTTGATTTTCTTAACTCGCTTCTGTTAATTTCTCTTCGAATAGTTTTTCGTAATTCCTTACGATAACGAAGAATCCCACTATATATGATATACAGGATAACGGCTACTACAAGTGTTAGTAAAAGGTACTCTGACAGCGAAAACCCCTTGTTTGATATTTCGCTCCTTGCGTCTCCATTCGAGGCCTGGTTGATAACTATTTCCTCTTTAGACTTGGCACTACCCATTTTACTCCATATCGGTGCTTTTCTTCTTATGGTTTTTTGGCTGGCAGGATCGCCATGTAATAATTTGATGTTCAGATAGGTGGCAGCAAAGGGTTCAAAGAAAACGGTGTTTCATATTCAACATCAAACTATATTCTCAATCTTAATCTATGTCGCCACATACATAGTTGTTCCACTTACGCTAATGTTTATATTACATATTTGTTATATCGACAGTATTGTTATACTAGCTAATCATAATAACTAATTATAACACTAAATACAATATACTAATACAGAGTGTTTTACCCTCATATTACACCTCAACAGAAGCAGAATTGGTAGCTCTTTCAGAGGCATGTCAAGAAGCTTAATGGTTAAAGAAACTGTTTTATGACTTCAACATAAGTATAAATACCACGATAATATACGAGGACAATCAGAGTTGCTTGGCATTGTTGAATTCTGATAAAATAAACCAGAAAACAAAACATATAGAAACTAAGTGTTTTTATGCTAAAGAAATCAATATGTAAGGTAACTACTTGGTTCGATAAGAGAGAGTCATCAAGACGTGTATAAAATGTATATATTTCTATTTTATTTTACAAATCAGTCATAGTTACTTTTATACTAAACTTAACCTTAAACTGGTAACCTTACCTCTAAGCTTGAAGCTATGATTATATAAATGTTATTGTTATATTTAATATACAATAATATATTGTTACCTTTAATAGAGGGTTATACCCTCGACTATATCCTCGTTATTGATATCAGGGTTTGGTAACAATAATATTATACATACCATTAAATTGTACAATTAGGTAAAATAAGGTAAAGTCTTATTTTTACCCTACATCTCCTGCGGGAGGGAAAAAAATCTACTATCACTAAATATTTGATTTTTTTTTTGTATGTTTACTTAATTGGGTAAGATTATTTAAAATATTTCCTAACTCTATTTTTATGAACTAAGACTGGCTTATTGTCTATTTCTATTAGGATATTTGGCGATTGTTCATCTAGCACTGTATATGGACCATTGTATATCGCGTCCATTTTTGCACTGGCACTGTTATTCCTTAAAAGTACTTTTTCACCAATCTTATAATTAATTATATTGCATTTCCTATCGTATACATTCTTTCTTTCACTTTTTGACTTTATTAAATTATTTTTTGCGTCGCTACATGCATGTTGAAGCCTGTACTTTAACTCTAGCGGGTAGCTGTCAAAATTGTACAGGGGGCTAACTTCCCTTAACAAGTTTGAAGGTAATTTAGCCGTTTTGCCAAAAACTAGTTCGTATGGGGTTTACTTAGTTTCAGTATGCACGCTATTGTTATAAGAAAAACACCAAACGGTGTTACTACTGTACTACTCCAATTACTTGGGTCATTCGCTAATTGCATACGTAAATATACCCCTAGTGATTTATGCGAGTTTTCTAAAGCACCTATTGATTGAGGATGATATGCAGTAGATTGCAACTTTTTAATTTGAAGTAACTCACACGTTTGTGTAAGGGTTGAAGCTATAAATTCCGTCCCTTGATCCGACACTATCTCGTCCGGAATTCCATAACGTAAAATAAAATTTTCAACAAATGACTTAGCCACGGTTACGGCTTCTTTGTTGTTAATTGGATAACATTCCACAAATTTACTGAGATCGCATTGTAAGGTCAAAATATATTTATTACTATGTACATCTGACTCTAAAGGACCTACAAGATCTAAATAAATTCTCTGGAATGCTGAAGTAGCAGTATGAGTTATTATCATTGGTTCTATATTTTGCTTTGAATATTTATATCTTTGACAATCGTCACATTTTCTTACGTATTCCTCCACATCTTGTCGTAAGCCTATCCACGAATAATAGTTTTTTATATTATTATACATTCTATTTATCCCTGCGTGACCTCCTGTCGGCAATAAATGGAAATCGTTAAGAACTATTTGCTTTGTCTCACGATCGGATATCCTTTTTATATTTTTAATAACAGATATTTTTATACCGGTTTCTATTATTAACTCTTTATTTTTTTAAATGTTTTTTAACATTTGAGCGCTCTTTTCGTCTTTTATAATAATTAATTCGCGAATATTATATTTATTACATACGGCATTCAATTCCCTTAACGATACACTAAAAGCTAACGTCAATCGAGATTTTTGAACTTTATGTTCCGTACAATTATAGCTCCTGAATTGCAGGGCTTTCGGCCGAGGCTCCTGATTCATATAAACAATATTTTTATCTTTAAAATAGACGAAATTCCCTATGCTGCAGTCATATTTTTTACTTTTACACATTTTAATAAATTCAGAATTTGAAACAGGACAGAGTTCACAAGAATTATTAGGCCGTTTTAATAACTCTACCACGCCCGGGTGATCAATCCGTTCGTAAGTATTCGAACAACCTACGTTACTTGTTTTGTCTGTCTGTCGTTTTGTTGCTGCTCTTCAAGGTCCTTAGATAGATAGGTTGTCTGGTAACTTTGGACCAATCAGATGTTCGCATTTAATGCGCGGGAATGCGTCATTTAGAGGAACTTTTTAAAATCTCTTGATAACGAATGCAAGCTAAGGAGTTTGGAAATGTAGTTTAAAACGTGTTCTTTTAAATATCATTTGTCGACAAATTGTGTGTAGGTGTACCATAAATCTCTCAGCCAATATTGAGATATTGTGACTCTTTTACATAGCTTAAATTTAAAAAATATAACTTCTGGCACATGATCACGAATCACGTAGTTACCGCAAATTTAAAGAGGCAAGTGTAAATCATACATATATAGAAATGAAGAAATATAGTCCCGATGGACGAACCCTATTTAAGAGGGGAAATAAACTGAATCTAGCCCTTAAAACGCTTTTTACAAATCATTACTATTATCGTAACAAAATATTTTTCTGTTTGATTTTCTTTTATTGAAGAATTTATGATTGCGGTAATATATAAAAAAATCTTTTAATAAATAACTTATTATATTAATATTGTGATTAAATAGGTCTATCAGAAAATAACCCCAGAAACATTATAGGTCCAAGTGCTAAAATTATTAAAAGAATTGGACTTGATAGTGTCAAAAAATGTATATTTAAAAAAACACGTTTTATCATAAATAGGAATTGTGGAAATTGCGAGAAATAAAACTACACTTATACCATAAATTTAAAAATACTTTTAGTGATGTACTCCATGTAAAGGGTGTAAAGGGAATGTAGTAATGATACACCAGAGTGATCTTTAAGAACTGAATTTATTCTCTTTTAAATTGTTTGTGAAGGCATGGATTTGCAAGTCTATAAAAACATTGTTTATTTTATTTTAATACCTGTTTGTTGGGTATTTCTAGTTCAGGTTAACTTAGAGATAACTATACTAAGTTAACCAACCACACCCCACCACACTTTCATTTTAAATCACTATCAAAATGTATTGGTGGTATAAAAATATTTCTGAAAATATGGTTTAATAGATAGTTTGATATTTGACAAATATATTTTTTTAAATGCATTGGTTGAAAATTCATTATCCTAGCTTGAACTTCGTCATCGTAATCGGTTAAAAGAAAATGCTTACTGCATAATCGTTTGTGTTGAGGCGTCCAATTGTCTTTTCGGCAACATTTTCTAATCCAATCTTTCAAAATATTGGGGTTTTTTGAAAATGTAAAAAAAAATATCTTTTTTCCATCTGGATCTGGCCTTTTGGTATTGCATGTAGCTATGCTACAAACATTGCCACCACCCATTATCTAAATAAATAATCACATAATTCGTTTGAAACTAACGATTTAGCGTGAGAATCTAGTTTAATAAACTAACCTTAAAATACACAAAATTAAAACTTTGACCACTAAGGCCACCCAAACGAAATAGAAAAAGAAGAAGAAGAAAACTTTGATGAAAATTCAGTATTTTTAATAGGTTTTCCACTAAATCTTATTATCAGTTCAAAAACAAATATATTCACACTTTAGAATTTAACGTTAAACACACAAATAACACTGAAAACCGCTTTTTTGCGTTGTATCTAGCTTAAAACACATACAAATCAGATGTAAACAAATGTATTAGTTCCTCGTGATGACGCGGACACCCCGCTCATCGTCGCTTCCGCCAATATGTTACCAGACAACCTATCTATCTAAGAACCTTGGCTGCTCTTGTCATGGCAAGCGATGAGGTGCCTACAGTATTTTCTATATTTTTAAGTTCATTTTTGCTTAATTCGATACGAGATAAGGCATCCGCTATTACGTTTTCCTTTCCTTTTACGTGCTTAATAACAAAATCGTATTCTTCTAATACTAACCGAAACTTTGTGAGTCTACTTGACCGATTCGTCATACCAAAAAGAGAAATGAGAGGTTTGCAATCAGTTTCTAGCGAAAATTTTCTTCCATATAAATAAGGTCTAAAGTGCTTAACTGCCCATACAACTGCTAATAGTTCTTTCTCGACTGTACAATAATTATGTTCTGCTTTATTTAATGATCTACTCGCGTAAGCAACCGGCTTATCATTCATGTTTAAAAGAACTGCCCCGATGGCACTGCCTGATGCGTCTGTTCTCAAAATGAAAATATTGTCTTCAGAAAAATTTGGGTACTGCAAAACTGGTGGATTTATTAGTGCGGTCTTTAATATTTCAAAGGATTGTTGTCACTCGGGTGTCCAACGAAATTGAACCTTTTTCCTAGTCAGGTTATTTAACGGAAGTGAAATTTTTGCAAAATTTGGAATGAATTTTCTATAATAATTAGCAAATGCAACAAATCGTTTAATTTCGTTTGCATCTTTGGGTACGGGATATTTTTGCAGGACTTCGATTTTTTCTTTGTCAGGAAAAACACCTTCCGCCGATATCACATGCCCAAGATACAAAATTTCCTTTTTAAAAAATTCACATTTATTAGGATTTAGTTTTAGATTCACTTCTCTAAGCCTTTGAAATATTTTAACCAAATTTTTATTATGGTTTCCCAAACTATTTCCAAACACAATTAAATCATCAAGGTAAACAAACCAGCTGTCGTAATTTAAACCTGTCATAGCAATAGCCATTACCCGACTAAAGGAAGTAGGGGATGATTTCAACCCCATCGGAAGACGTGTCATTTGGTACTGTCCCCTTTCTGTCGTAAACGCTGTGTACGGTCGACTAGCCTCGTCCAAGGATACTTGATAGTATCCTTGTGAAAGGTCTAAATGAGAGAAATACATTGCTCCTGACAATGAGTTTAAAATTTCAGTAATTGATGGAAGTGGAAATTTTTCATCATCCCTTAACTTTTTATTAAGAAGACGAAAGTCGATTACAACTCTAAAACGTTTCACACCTGTTTGATCAGCTTTTTTAGGAACTACCAATAAGGGTGCAGACCATTCTGACTTGGTCTCTTCAATAATTCCATCTTTTAACATTTTGTCAATCTGCGCATGTATTTCTTTCTTTTGTGCATGAGGTAGCCTATATGGTTTCACGTATGACGGTGATGCGTCAGGTTTAAGTCGCAACGTTTGTTTATAAATGTTTGTCGTAGAAAGTGGGTCGTGCGCCAAATGAAAAATGTCCGAATATTTAGCACAAATTTTTTGAATTGAAAATTTTTCCTCTCTATTTAAATGTTTTGTATCGAATAATTTTAGCAATTCGTCTACTCGTTCAACCGAATTATGTTCCGTTCCAAGAAAACAACAAGTTTTATAATCGCTGACATTTTTAACTTTTGGATAAAAGTTTGTTAATGTTACTTCCGCGTCGCGTGTATTTAAAATTTTTACTGGTATCATATTACTTTGCGGTCGAGCTAAAACACTTGCTATATAAATACCATCTGCTAATTGTTGTGGTAATACTAGACAGTCATCATTTTTGTTAACATAGCAATATTTAATCATTTCACAACGAGCCGGTATTTTAAAATATGTTTTTTGGTTTGACAACATTGGCAATGAAACAGTTTCATATTTAGTAGAAAACGAAAACTTAAAATTTTCAAAATTTATCTTGGCATTATATTTTTCAAAAAAATCTGAGCCAAAAACTCCATTTATTTTATTTTCAAAACTTTCAATTACATGAAATGTATGTTTTAATTTGATATTGTTATTAATAAATTCCAATGTCAAGTTCGCGATACCATGTGAAAGCGTTGAACCGGCCACCCCATTTATTTTTATTTGATTTCCTTTGTTTATATATTCATGTTTATTAATAAATTTTTTAAATATAACACTTATAGAAGCTCCTGTGTCGATTAATAATTTTAATATAGTGCCTCTATAATTGACTTGAATAAAATTTAGACCATTTAAATTTAAAATTACAGATTCTAAGTTTTCTTTAGGCTCGAAAAAACTGATCGGCTAATTTGACTGTCTAATGTTATCCTCGCACGTATTCTCATCCTCCTTTTGCATGTAATATGCCCTATTATTTTTATTATTTCCTCTAAAATTTTGGCCACGATTTGACGAACTCCTATATTGCGAAAATCTATTATTATTATTATTTCGCGAGTTCCCTGCGGGTAAACTTTTTTGATATTTAAAATTTGGCACGAATTTTTGGCGTTGATTATTGTTGAATGACCTATTTATTTGATTTTTGTAGTCCCTTTGGAATCTATTAGAACCGCGTTTATTTTGCATATGGAATACCGAATGAGTTTTATCTCTTTTTCCAAGTTCCTCATCCATAGCTCCCCTTATTGCGTCACCCAATCTATTATAATTTCGTGCTTTAACAATAGTGCGCATATCATTACTCTGTAACCCGTTTGCAAACACATTAATGGCAAGTTTTTCATTGACACTACTCAGTACCCTTAAGGCTTCGTCATTTCCGTCCGATTGGGCGATGGTTAGGTCCAGCAGTAAATCCTCTATAGTTGTTCCAAACTCTTCAATAGATTTACCTGCTTGCCTAGCACCGTTCAATTTGACAGAAAGTGCACTAGCAGACTTTTTGCAGAGAAAAAGAGTTTTTAAATCATTAATAAGGGCTTGATTTGATGCGTATTCAGTACGCATTCTTATTTTTGAATTACCCGTCAATCTTGCTTTTAAAACATAATTAGTTAAACTCTTTTTTCCGGCATAGTCCAGTAGTGAGTCGTATAATTCGATACCGTCAATAAGTTCTTTTGTCGTTTTCTCCGTACCATCCATGCGTGGCATCAGAGATGCGGCCGTTTTTAAATCAAATTTTTCACCCATTTCGGCTTCTTCAAAACATATTCGAAAAAATCGTCCATTTTCTCAAAGAGACCAAAGTAACAACATAAATAGGAAGACAAAAATCACAAAGTCATGGTCTCAATCATTTAATAAAAAACTAAGGTGACATGTTTCGCTCTCTACGGAGCATCATCAGACCTAAAATTGTATAGAGGTGTGACCCACATTACATTTTAATACTATTTAACAGCCTACCTTCATTAAAACCAATAAATGAAATAACACATTAAAAACAAGACGAGTACCATGTCAAAACAAACAAGTTACGATTAATCTTAAAACTAACACAAAAAACGACAGTTATAAAAGCGGGTAGAAGGGAGAGTGAAGCAACCATACAGGAGAATACGACTAACCAAGCTAAGGCCAAGCGTAGAAAAAGCCAAAATATATAAACGAAGAAGTCCCCCCCGCCCAATATTGTTGTCAATCTGCCAAACCAATTTAGGCGAGAGAACCAGAACAGGTTATAAAATATTCAATAATTTAATTTAAGTTATTAAAAATAAGATAAGGTTCAAAGTTGAAAACTTCATTAACGCAATTAAGGACTGGGCTCTTTTTTGCCCTAGTAATTTCAAGTTTCTCTAGTAAATCTAACTTTTTGCTCTTATCACATTCATGCAGTATGTTTACGTTTTCAGATGTTGAAAATTGATGTCCCGAATCCAACAAATGATTTGCAAAGGCTGACTTGGTGTTAGATATATCCGTATTCTGGTATTTATTAACTAAACTAAGATGTTCATGGACCCTAGTGGAAATTTTTCTACCTGATTGACCTATATATACAGCAGGGCAGTCAGCACAATTCAAGGAATAAACGCCAGACTTAGATAGTGGATTAACTTTATCTTTTATTTTAACTAAATGTTGTTTTACAGTGTTAACGGTCTTAAATCCAAGTGAAATATTAAAAGGTTTGAAAAATTTTGCTAATTGTAAAGATATATTTCCAAAAAATGTTAGAGACCTATAATTGCTTGGGTTGTTTACTGTATTCTGATGTAAAATATTATAAGAAAATTTGTATTTGTTGACAAATTTATAATAAATTTTATTAATTAACCTAGAGGGAAACCCATTGTTTATTGAGATTCTTCTTATTATGGAAAGTTCTTTATTAAAAGCCTCTCTAGATAGGGGTAAATTGAATAATCTGAAGAAAAAAGCTTTGAATGATGAGACTTTATATGAATAAGGTGAGTTCGAGTTAAATTGCATAACATTGTCCGTCGACGATGGCTTTCTATATACTTCAAATTCGATTTTATTGTTTTTTCTCATTACCAGGACGTCCAGGAAGGGTATCTTTCCGTCCTTTTCTAGTTCCATTGTGAAACTTATATTCGGGTGTAAGTTGTTAACAAAATTAAGAAAATCGGCCAAAACGACGTCATCACCAGTCCAGACAATAAAAATGTCATCAACATATCTTTTATATGCTAATAGAAATCTAGAAAAATAGCTAGCCATAATCGATTTTTCCAAGTTATCCATGAAAACCTCGCTCAGGAATGGGGAGAGGCAGGACCCCATAGCCAATCCAGAATTCTGTCTATAGAATTTGCCATCAAACTGGAAAAAATTCTGTTCCACCACTGATTTTAGCAATAAAATAAGGTTAGATATCAGCAGTCCAGAAAGGCCCTCCTTTTCCAGTAACCCTTCCACCAATTTAACACAATCTGTGGGGGGGACACTAGGAAACAAATTCTTTACATCCAATGATATCAATTTAGCATTAGGAGGAAGCTTAAGATTTTTTAAAAAATTTGCAAATTCTATAGAATTTTTTGTGGAATAAGTACTCACAAAAGATGTTGTTCTTCTCAAAATATCATTGAGCCAAGACGAGATTTTATAAACCGGGGAATTAACAAAAGAAACCACTGGTCTTACCGGTATATTTTCTTTATGTACCTTCGGTAATCCATAAAGTAGAGGGGTTTTTGGATTCATTGGATACAACTTATACTTAGATGAGCCGAAGTATTCTAGGGTTACTAGGGTTTGGTCCAAAATATTTTTGACCTTTGCAAAGTAAGCATTTGTTGGATCTCTAGCAATCAACTCAAAGTCGCCAGAATTCAAGAAGTCTTCAACCTTAGACACATAATCGGCCCTTCTCATTATTACTAAACACGAGCCTTTATCAGCTTTCGTTACTTTATGTACCGAAGGTACATAAAGAAAATATACCGGTAAGACCAGTGGTTTCTTTTGTTAATTCCCCGGTTTATAAAATCTCGTCTTGGCTCAATGATATTTTGAGAAGAACAACATCTTTTGTGAGTACTTATTCCACAAAAAATTCTATAGAATTTGCAAATTTTTTAAAAAATCTTAAGCTTCCTCCTAATGCTAAATTGATATCATTGGATGTAAAGAATTTGTTTCCTAGTGTCCCCCCCACAGATTGTGTTAAATTGGTGGAAGGGTTACTGGAAAAGGAGGGCCTTTCTGGACTGCTGATATCTAACCTTATTTTATTGCTAAAATCAGTGGTGGAACAGAATTTTTTCCAGTTTGATGGCAAATTCTATAGACAGAATTCTGGATTGGCTATGGGGTCCTGCCTCTCCCCATTCCTGAGCGAGGTTTTCATGGATAACTTGGAAAAATCGATTATGGCTAGCTATTTTTCTAGATTTCTATTAGCATATAAAAGATATGTTGATGACATTTTTATTGTCTGGACTGGTGATGACGTCGTTTTGGCCGATTTTCTTAATTTTGTTAACAACTTACACCCGAATATAAGTTTCACAATGGAACTAGAAAAGGACGGAAAGATACCCTTCCTGGACGTCCTGGTAATGAGAAAAAACAATAAAATCGAATTTGAAGTATATAGAAAGCCATCGTCGACGGACAATGTTATGCAATTTAACTCGAACTCACCTTATTCATATAAAGTCTCATCATTCAAAGCTTTTTTCTTCAGATTATTCAATTTACCCCTATCTAGAGAGGCTTTTAATAAAGAACTTTCCATAATAAGAAGAATCTCAATAAACAATGGGTTTCCCTCTAGGTTAATTAATAAAATTTATTATAAATTTGTCAACAAATACAAATTTTCTTATAATATTTTACATCAGAATACAGTAAACAACCCAAGCAATTATAGGTCTCTAACATTTTTTGGAAATATATCTTTACAATTAGCAAAATTTTTCAAACCTTTTAATATTTCACTTGGATTTAAGACCGTTAACACTGTAAAACAACATTTAGTTAAAATAAAAGATAAAGTTAATCCACTATCTAAGTCTGGCGTTTATTCCTTGAATTGTGCTGACTGCCCTGCTGTATATATAGGTCAATCAGGTAGAAAAATTTCCACTAGGGTCCATGAACATCTTAGTTTAGTTAATAAATACCAGAATACGGATATATCTAACACCAAGTCAGCCTTTGCAAATCATTTGTTGGATTCGGGACATCAATTTTCAACATCTGAAAACGTAAACATACTGCATGAATGTGATAAGAGCAAAAAGTTAGATTTACTAGAGAAACTTGAAATTACTAGGGCAAAAAAGAGCCCAGTCCTTAATTGCGTTAATGAAGTTTTCAACTTTGAACCTTATCTTATTTTTAATAACTTAAATTAAATTATTGAATATTTTATAACCTGTTCTGGTTCTCTCGCCTAAATTGGTTTGGCAGATTGACAACAATATTGGGCGGGGGGGACTTCTTCGTTTATATATTTTGGCTTTTTCTACGCTTGGCCTTAGCTTGGTTAGTCGTATTCTCCTGTATGGTTGCTTCACTCTCCCTTCTACCCGCTTTTATAACTGTCGTTTTTTGTGTTAGTTTTAAGATTAATCGTAACTTGTTTGTTTTGACATGGTACTCGTCTTGTTTTTAATGTGTTATTTCATTTATTGGTTTTAATGAAGGTAGGCTGTTAAATAGTATTAAAATGTAATGTGGGTCACACCTCTATACAATTTTAGGTCTGATGATGCTCCGTAGAGAGCGAAACATGTCACCTTAGTTTTTTATTAAATGATTGAGACCATGACTTTGTGATTTTTGTCTTCCTATTTATGTTCTTCAAAACAATCAGAATCGGAGTCACATACGCCCGGTAATTCTGTTTCTTTTGCTTTGGCCTCTTTTAACCTATTATTCAAAACCTCATTAATAGCCCTAAAATACTGATCTAAACAATTAGCATATTCTTTAACATCGGCTATTAATTCAGCTTTGTTTTGTGACCTATTAAATGTACTCTTTAAATTTTCAAATTTCCTAATAAGCCTATCTAAATTTTCCAACTTACTCTCTATTACTCTCGTTGAGCTGCGCCTCTTTACGGAATCTTTGCCAATATTTCCGTGGAACACCTTTGCTTCTTCCAATAGATAGCGGAATTCCTTAATGTCCATATATTATTCCTTCGGGCTGGCTCCGGGTCTGTAGTGGGCTGTCTGCAGGCCTGGCTTGAGTCTAGTATAGGTCTGGGCTGGGTTTAGTGTAGATCTGGGCTGGATCTAGTGCGGGCCTGGGCTGGATTGTTGCTAAACTATAACTTGGCTTCTTGCTATCTCTTGCCTTATTTTCTTCTGTAGCGTCTTTTTGCATTGGTTGATTATATATGCTATTATGCAAAAGCATGCCAACACACAAAGGGCTATTCCAACCGTGTCCTTTACTGTTATACTATTTGTTACTCCGCCGCTATTTCCCGCCTGGGCGATTATAATTTCTTCCTAGCTCTGATTCTTCCCCATCACTAATATTTTTTACTGGACACTACACTTTAATTACTTTTTTTTTTCAAGACTTGTATAAAGTCCTCTGGCAGGATCGCCATGTAAGGTAACTACTTGGTTCGATAAGAGAGAGTCATCAAGACGTGTATAAAATGTATATATTTCTATTCTATTTTACAAATCAGTCATAGTTACTTATATACTAAACTTAACCTTAAACTCGTAACCTTACCTCTAAGCTTAACCTATGATTATATAAATGTTATTGTTATATTTAATATACAATAATATATTGTTATACCCTCGACTATATCCTCGTTATTGATATCAGGGTTTAATATTATACATACCATTAAATTGTACAATTAGGTAAAATAAGGTAAAGTCTTATTTTTACCCTACAAATATAAAAGGAAGAATTAAATTTGAATATTGCCCGACAGAGAATATGATTGCTGATATACTAACAAAACCTTTGCTATATGTGAAACTAGAATACTTTAGAACAATGATGGGTTTGCAGACTTGATCTAATTGAGCAGGGGTGTTAAAAGAAGCAATCCAATCAAGTTTAATTTTGTTTTATTACTTTTACCTGGATTATAATTGTTGTAAATAAAAGTAGTTGTCAAAATAAAATTAATTTAAAAGTCTGTCATAGAAGTTCATTATATATTTAACTTTAATATAACTATAATCTATAAATATAACTTCTCATAAAGATAAGAAGTTTAACAATAACCTCTAAATGTTACGCAATTCATAAAATTTATAAACAAGTTTCTTTAATTTATTTTTTACATATTCTGTATGAATAGGCCATTTTAATAACTGATCAAAATAAACACCCAGATATTTCGTACTCTCATGATGGGGATCTATAATGTGAAAAAATACCCACAGTAATACAATTTTTTACTAGAGTAATTCTAAGAAATTTATAATTATTTATTTGTGTAATGTTACTTGCTCTAACTAATGAAGATTTGCAGTATATCAGAGAACCATCACATTTATTATTCTTGCTTTCATTGTAAAAAATATCATATCCATCAATAGAAAAAGTAGTCTTGTTATTTATGATATTAGTTTCAGATAATACTATTACATCAAAATCAGTTAACAGTGATTTTGAAAACAAAATAAGGTTATCAAAATTTCTATTTAAACTCCTAATGTTAACAGGTAATTAATTTAACTTATTGTTGGCTTTATTAAAGCAATCAACATTATTCAAGTTATCGCATACAACAACATTGCCATAATTGTTATTATGGTCATCAAGCAACGTATTATGAGCCATTAGTTCAGCTAAAGATAAATAGTATTTAAATTATATTTTGAAATATTATTAGATGGAAATGCCTTGTTTGGCATTTTCAATGTCATCCAGCGATTATATTCTTATTTTAAAAAAAAATTCATCCTTTTTTGCAAAAATTTTTCCATTTTTCACGCAAAGTGCGTGCTGACGCAAAAAGTTTTCTGATGTCCTTTGCCATATCCTCATTCAAATATATGGAATTTCTTTCCAAAAGATTACAATCACACCAGATGTTTTATCTGTTTCCTTTCTTATTTTAATAGCTTGTGTTTATCGTCCACTGTTTTTAATGTGACTAACATTGGTGTGTTTTCTTTGTTTGGGTTTAGCAACTTTATTTGAACATTTCTTAAGTCTATTTGAGGCTACCAGCTCCAAAACGGCCTAAGCCACAAATTTGCAATTTTACGATTACCGTCCTAACTTGTCCCCTAAATGTATAACTACATGATGCAAAACAGCCTAAGCCACCTTTTGCAACGTTTTAAGAGATGGCGCCACTAGTGTTGTTTTGCCTTAAATAATTTTATAAGGATGTTATGCCCTTAATCCGCCTAACCCACAGCTCTGTGGGTTAGGCCGTTTTTCTGTAAACAATTTTATTTTAACAGATAATACGACACATTTTGTTTCAGTGTGAATAGTTTTATAAAAGTTGTGGATGCATTAAAATACGAAAATACATGATGAGTACTTTAACACACGGTATAGGTAAGGCTCATACATAATTTATTTAAGTCGTATTATGACTACATAATACATAATACATAATGGTTAAATTTTAAAAAAGAAGAACCATTCCTAATACATTTTAAATATTCCAACAATGATTTTGCCTCCTTTAATACCGTAAACATCGCAAAAAGAAATGCCGCTACAACTCCACCACCTGATGCTTTGGAATTGCTGTATCCAAATGGACATAAAATAGATATAAAGAAAAAGCAAAACCTTTTGGAACTTTCCGAATATATCCCACCTCGTTATCATGATTTTTATAAAAACTTAAAGACGACCGAAAATCCTGATGAAGATTTTATTGAAATAGAGGAAGACGATGCGGATTATTTAATTTTTTTTTCTATCCAGTTTTATGTATTTTTCTACTTTTATAAAATCAATATAACGGCGTTATTAATAAATATTTAGCAAACAAGCGTTTTTTTATACCTTGGCCTAATAGATTTAAAATTATATTTCAAAACCCAAATCGGCCTAACCCACTTTTTTTTATAAAATACAAAACTTTCTGTAGTTTTTCTGTTGCTAATTTATTGGTATAGCTATACTTAAAAACATAACATAAATACTACTTTTTTAACTTTTTTGAGATAAGAGACAGACAATGGCGTTTTTAACAATAATTTTATTTCTTAATTATTTCAAAACTAGCTTTTTAGGGTTAGGCCGTTTTGGAGCTGGTAGCCTCATTTCAAAGTCAATATATTTGAGGACCCTTTCTGCTTTTTGAATTACACCCTTTGGTTTGTTTTTGCATCATCAATAGAATTCTTAATGCCGATTATAACAACATTTTTTAATCTAATTTCATTTTCTTTGAACTCACAGTGACCTTTTAATTTGCTTAGTTCCCCTTTTATCTCCTCGTTTTCCTTTTTTAACATCTGTGTTTCTTTGCTAAATTTAGCATTATTTTCCTTTTGAACCTCGTACTGCTCAGCATAGAACTTCAGGGCATACCGAAGATCACGAATCCTTTCTCTGAGTCCCGAAATACTCTCCATAATATCCTCGATACTGCTGTTACTGGGTTTGATATTACTATCCTCAGAGACATTCATTGATCTTCTTATTCTATTTTCGACTATGGCCTTACAGTCTTCACAGTAAAATGTATTATTTAATTCTTTTAGGACTTCTAAATCAACATTTGTTAAACCAATGCAGCTAACATGAAACCAATTCTTACACTTCTCACATTGTATAGAAGCTTGAGACTTTGTTACGTTGGAATCACATATTGCACATTTATATTAGGTCTTTGGTTTCATCATATATAAAATGTATTCAACAGATGTTTGGACTCGACTTATGAAGTGGACTAGAATTGAATTCCTTATCAGCAATACAATGAAACGTGGTTTTTTGTTCTAAATGGTTAAAATATTTATGTCCTTAGTTTGAATACAAATTTGTTAATTAAGCTTCATACTAAACAAAGTCTTGCAGAAACTTACTGCTTTAATGCATTTTTCAATAATACTTAATTCTTCACAAACTGGACGATTATCATCAACACTATGCACAAGAAAACCAAAATAACTCGGAGAGCATACCTCTGTGTGATATATTTAAACTATACTTTAACAGACATACACACCATTCTTCTTGAAGCTAAGGTATTTAAGAAATCGTCACTGAATTTTTTCGAGACTGTCAATATGCACTTGGTAGAAAGGTGACCAAATCGTAGAGGCATATTTCAACTTTGATCTGACAAAAGCAAAATACAACAATTTTATAGCGTGCTCGTAGAAAAAGTCGCGAAAATTTCTAATTATAAACCCCAAGGCCCTAAAGCAGGATTGCGTCAGCTCGAGAATATGGGAGATTATCGATAATTTACTATCGAACAAAACTCCAAGGTCACGAAAGGTCATCTGTCGGTTGAACCTAATGCCATTAATAGAGTAATCAAAAGTTACTGGTTCAGTCTTTAGAGTATTCGAGACAATATTGCACTTACTAGCATTTAATGGCCTACCATTTACGAACTATTAACCTATTAAGATTGAGTAATGTTTTGACTTTCGTAGAGTAAAGATCGTACCAGTCGGTGCTGAAACGGATAAGGGTTATAAAACCATAAAATAAACCCTATTCTCTCAAGGGTTTACCCTAACATCTGTGTATCAACTGCGATACAAGTGAACAGTGAAAAGTGTAATAAAAAACCCAAAACATGGCAATTATGGCATATAAAGACTGATATATAACAACAAATCATATTGGAATGTGCTATTTGTAAAAGCAAAAAACCCAAGCAAAAAGACATATTCTCTTGTGACATCTGTAGAAAAGGATACTGCAAAACATGTGCACAATTGTTACAATTAGAAGAACGTACACTAACATTTCACTGTGATCGCTGCATCCAATTTGACACCCATCAACTGCTACAAAACACAATCAAAGACAAAGATGAAATAATACAACTATTAAAAAATAAAATCGAAGAATAATTAGAAAAAAGCCAATCGCAACATACAGCCAAGTAACCACGCAGGCCGCAAAAACCCCAGAAAACCCTATCAATATACCAAAGTTAGTAATTAAACCAAAGAAAAAACAAAACTCAGATAAAACTTTGTATGACTTAAAAAATCAAATAAAACTGGACCCAATTAAGTTGGAATTAAAAAATACCCGGAGTACAAAAAAATGGAGGGATAATAATCAAATGTAACAGCAAAAATGATGTAGAAAAATTAAAGAAAGAAGTGGAAACACAATTATTAGAAGAATACGAACCACAAATTACTAAATTGAAGTTACCGCGATTCAAAATAACAGAATATGAGGGTAATTTGAGCAAGGAAGAAGTCGAACAATGTATTAAGGAGCAAAATGAATTTATCACCGAGAACGATGATATTAAGATTAATTTTATTAAAAAACAAAAAAATAAAAATACCTCAGTTATATTTGGAGAATGTACCATCGCGTAAAATGAAAACTAGGACATGAAAATTTTAATTTGAGCTTTTAGTCTATAAAAATTTGACTTTATCATCTTGGCAGATTGTCAAAATTGACAGTATTTTATGGTTCAGGAATCAAGACGTCAATTAGGGAATCCAAACCACGTGATTCAATACGGCTGTTGGATGGCAAAAAGCTTTGAGTCACCCGTTAAATGCCACCAGTAGCCTTATTTTTATGGTCGCGTGTACCAATTACAAAGCAGTATTTGCCAACCAGCCGCTATTTTGATACATCGTTGGATTGCCGAATTAGGGAATCCAAACCACGTGATTCAATATGGCGGTTCGCTGGTAAAAAGCATTGAGTCACCAGTTAAATGCCACCAGCAACATTATTTTTATGGTCACGTGCACCAACTACAAAGCAGTATTTGCCAGCCAGCCGCCATTTGGACACATCGTTGGATTGCCTAATAGAAAAGTCTAACCTTTAAATTTTACACTGTCCTTATAGGCCAGGAGATTTAAGTTTATTGTCCTAGTTTTCATTTTACGCGATGGTACCCCCAGAATATTTCACAGTTTGATGAACATTGCAAATGGAAGATGCTGGCCCACCCGGCATCGCCCGGTGAGATACCATTGCATCAGTTTACGCGGCGTGAAGTTGCTCTTTGAGTTAACGTTTCGTCGCTGTACTGATGTTTCCGGTTTCCAGAGTGGGGCCGTATGAAAGAAGCATGATGGAAGCTCCAAGATCAAAATATTCCGGAGGTAAACTCGCCCCCCGATCGGATCTCCGGGTGGGGGCTGGTCCTGTGGCTTCATCAAGCGAAATTAATGAATTATCCACCATTTCTGACAATTTACTGGGTTCCTCCAACAACACTCAACGAGGAAATGGTGTGGCGCCTGCAGTTGCTAACAGACCCAAAAGTAACAACTTCAAAATTGATTTCTGCAATATTAGAGGGCTTAACACTAACATCAATTTAGTCCACCAGCACTTACAATCTTCCAAGCCTCATGTGCTTGCACTGACCGAGACAAAAGTCAGAGCGTCAACGAACACCGTCAGCTATTTATATCCTGGATATGATTTTCACTTCCGTTTTAGACGCAACTTTGGGGTCTGTCTGTTCATTCGAGATGATCTTTGCTGCCAACGGGAGGAGATACTGGAACCGAAAGACTTTGATGTAATGTGGTTTAAGATATCTTCACAAAAAATCACTAAGTTTATATGCTGCCTTTACCGTCCTCCAAGCGACATGCATTACAGGGCCCTCTTCTCATCACTAGCCAATACAATCGACTTCTTGCAAACCAATCATCCGAATGCCGAAGTTGCTATCTTTGGCGACTTTAACGTCCACAATGTCAACTGGCTTAAATACTCAAACACCAACGATGAGCAAGGCCGCGAGGCCGAATCTTTTGCGATCAGTTCTGGTCTAACTCAACTCGTAGAAGAACCAACGCGGGTTCCAGACCGAGCTGGGGATTTTGCTAGTCTTTTAGATCTCTTTTTAACTCCAAATCCAGACCTATATACGGTCACCGTACAACCACCATTGGGCTCTTCCGATCACAAACTTATTTCAACCCTAAGCGAGCTGCCAATTACTTCTGAACAACCTCCTAAACCCCGTAAGATTTGGCACTATACATCAGCTAAGTGGGAAGACCTAAAGGACCATTTTCGCAACTTTCCCTGGCTAAGCGTATGCCTTTCTTCGGATGATCCATCTGTCTGTGCAAAGGAGGTCTCCGACGTCATTCTAACTAGCATGGAGGCCTTTATTCCTTTCTCCAAAAAGCGCACTTCCAGCGGCAAGCCTTGGTTTAGCAAGAATTGCGAGCGTGCTGTCAGATCTAAAAACCGGGCTTACCGACAGTGGCGTAAAAACCCTACTCCTGAAAATCGCGCCATCTTTGTTACCACCCGAAACCAATGTAAGCAAACGATAGACCAAAGCAAAGAAGCTCATAACGAGAGAATCAAAAACAAACTTCTTGCCAGTCCTAACGGATCAAGGTCCTTTTGGTCAGTCGCTAAGGCCGTCAGCCAAAACTTTACAAAGTCAACTATTCCACCTCTAACACGTTCCGACGGCACAATAGCAACCACAGCCGGGGATAAAGCAAACCTACTTGCTGAACTGTTTTCCTCGCATTCCACTGTAGACTTTCAGGGAAAACCACCACCCAACATTCCCTCAGTTCAATCGCAAATGTCTGAAATCGTGTTCCGTCAGCGTCTTGTTAAACGGATTCTTAAAGGACTCGACGTCAATAAAGCTTCTGGTCCAAACAAAATTCCTATCATTGTTCTCAAGACATGCGCCGATGAACTTACACCAGTATTTTGTAGACTTTTCAACTTATCCTACAAAAATGGAATATTTCCATCCTGCTGGAAGTCGGCGCGTGTCCAGCCCATTCCAAAGAAAGGTAAAAAGACCTTGCCAAGCAACTACCGACCCGTCGCATTGCTTTCAGTAATTTCAAAAGTAATGGAGAAAGCTATTAACCAACAACTCCTAAAGTATCTGGAAGGGCTTAACATTATCAGCGACCATCAATACGGTTTTCGTAAGTCCAGATCAACAGGTGACCTTCTGGCATATGTCACCCATCTTTGGAGCAACACCATCGAACATCATGGAGAATCCCGGGCTGTTGCACTGGACATCTCTAGGGCTTTTGATCGTGTTTGGCACGATGGGCTTCTAAGTAAATTGCGATCCTACGGTATGCCTAATGGATTTTGTTTATGGTTAACCAGCTTCCTTAAGAACCGTTCTCTGCAAGTGGCGATTGACGGGTTTCTCTCAGACACCTTCACCATCAATGCCGGTGTTCCTCAAGGGTCCATATTGTCGCCAACCCTCTTTTTACTGTATATTAACGACCTTCTAGTGAAAACCCAAAATCCAATTTATAGCTTTGCTGATGACAGCACACTTGTCTCATCTTTTACCTTGACTCCCCAAACATCCGCTGCCGACGCACATCTTCGCAGGCAGCATGAAGTATTGCGCCTCAACAATGACCTGGAAGAAATTTTGGCTTGGGGTGACAGTAACCAAGTCGAATTTAATGCTAAGAAAACCCAGGCAGCAGTCTTCTCCAAAAAGGTTAACATTGCAGAACCGGATATAGTCATGGCAGGACACGCAATTCCCCTGGCACTGTCTATTAATTTGCTGGGGGTCAATCTGGGAGGTAACATGTCTTGGCATGATCACGTTGCCGCAATTGCCAAGACAGCTGCACAGAAACTTGGTGTACTTTTCCGCACCAAAAGGTTGTACACACCTCATCAACTTTTGACACTCTACAAAGCCCAGATTCGACCATCATTAGAATATTGCTCTCATGTCTGGAGCTCTGCACCCAAGCACACCCTTCGGCTACTGGATTCCATTCAAAGGAGAGCCGTTCGTCTGATCGGCGACCCCGAGCTGACCAAGACCCTCGATAGCCTGGAGCATCGAAGACAGGTTGGTGATTTGGCTCTCTTTTACAGATATTTCCATGGCAGGTGTTCGACTGACATTGCCCACTTGATTCCACCTAGAGCAATGCAAAACAGAAATACACGGCGAACCGCTGCCGCTCATCCATATGTTGTTCAGCTTAGTACTCCTCGAACTTCATTGTTCAAGAATTCTTTCATCTGGAGAACGTAATCTTTGTGGAATGATCTTCCTGAGGTCGTGTTTCCCAATGAATACAATCTTCAACGTTTCAAGACCAACGTTAATCGCTTTTTTCGCACTCGCACCGCTCCCAGAGCGCCTTAAAGGATTTTTCCTACAGTGCAGGTGTTTTATCATAAAAAAAAAATTAAAAAATTTTCATAGGCTGGGAAAGGTGTCCTCAGTGTACAGTGTCAGCATACAAAAATGTTTCAACTGTTAAGAACATTACCACAAAAACAACTCATGCACCGTTAATATTTTCTGTGCATACTGTGCAGCCGACCACAATATAAATGACTGCACAAAAACTGAAAAAAAGTGCAATTATTGTGTAAATGCAAATTCAAAGTATAACCTAAATTACAGTGCCGAACACGAAGTTAACGACCCTGAATGCCCCTCCTACCAATACCTTCTAAAAATATTAAAAAGTACAATAGGCTATGGGTATGAATAATAAAAGCCAAGAAATTGAAATAATTCACGATCTGGAATTGGTACAACCTGTAATTCAACAAGAAACAATTGACAGTAACTTAATAAAACATAAAATTATTCTAAATAATAAATTACTTAATATTCTTCATTTAAACATACGAAATATAAGGAAAAATTTTAATGAATTTATTACATTTTTAGAGGCATTCAAAATTAAATTTTGCAATGTAATTATCTTAAGTGAATGTTGGCAGAATAGTGGATATTATAGTATACGTGGATATAAAATGTTCAGTGACAATTCCTGTCTTAACAAAAATGATGGAGTTATTATTTTTATACAAAATTATATAAATGCTAGAATCACTACTCAAAAACTTCTAAGATCAAAGGTAAGTATTACAAAAATTATTTTTGAAATGGAAAACATAAGTTTTGGCATACATTGTTTATACATACCTCCCTCCACGCATGTCCAGTCCTTTTTAGAAGACTTAGAAACATATTTTGTAGATAGTCCAGCAAATCAAATTAATATTATTATAGGAGATATAAATATAAACATCGGTAATCACCTTGAAAACACTACCAATGCATATATATCTATACTAGGATATCTTGGGTTTTTCTCCGCCATTAATAGTCCAACGCGAGTAACAAAAGAAGCAACATCATGCTTAGATCATATCTTCGTTAGAAAAAAAATAACCTCTGTTAAATTCGAATCATTTATTCTTGTTTCCGCTCTTCCAGACCATTATCCTATAAAGCTTAACATTACTAAGGAAAATGTTAAACCACAAACAACTTCAAAATATACAAATTCAAAATCTGACTATGAAAAAATTTAAAATTAAGATTGGCAAACTGTTTTGGAATCAAACGATGCTGAAACTGCATGCCAAAAATGCTACGAGATAATTTTTAATATTTTAAATGAATACAACTTAATATATAGTAAAGACACGACAATATAATAAAATAAAACCATGGATAACAAACGGTATTATTAACGCTATCAAACATAGGGATCAGCTAAAAAGGCGCCGACTTCTAAATTTTAACAACGCTGACAATACTATCTATAAAGAATACCGAAATAACCTTAATAAAATTATTGAAAAATGTAAATATAACTACTATAAAGTACAAATAGACAATAATACTCATAATATTAAAAAGATTTATGAAATAATATCAAAAGCAACTCATCAAAAAATAGCAAAACAAATGAAAAAATTGAAATTAAAAACAACAACATGATTTTTTCTAATGATAAAGATATGGTAAATTTCTGTAACGACTACTTTATTAATGTTGGCATTCAAATACTCAAATATTTATTTCATAAATTACATATACAGTATATTTTTGCATCAAAAAATTAACCCCTCTAACATCGAGCCCAAAACAATCAATAACAATATCATCAATGTTCTTAAAACCTGTTAACGAAAATGAAATTATCAAACATATTAACTCACTAAAAAATGCCTGTGCCCCTGGGCCAGATTGGATTAACACCAAAATAATAAAATCTTGCCATAAATCTATAATAAAACCCCTTACTCACATCATAAACTTAATTTTTAAAACAGGTAAAGTCCCACACAGATTTAAAATGACAATTGTTACTCCTATTCATAAATCAGGTGATAAAACCAATATAGGTAACTACCGACCCATTAGTGTCATAAATAATTTTGCCAAAATATTTGAAAAGTGCGTCAAAGATAGACTAACCAATTTTCTCGAAAACAATAATATTCTTTCAAAAAATCAATACGGATTTATAAACGGATCTAGCACTGAAAACGCTATATGAATTACCTAGTCAGGTAACAAAACATTTAGACAATAACAAAAAATGCCTTGCCGTATTCCTCGACCTAGCAAAAGCGTTTTATACAGTACCGCATCACTTGCTCCTAGATACCTATGGAGTTAGAGGCGTCGTATTAAATGTCTTAGAGAGCTACCTAAAAGATCGACAACAAGTAGTGAAAATAGCGAATACCCAAAGTGATTCTCTGATTATAAAAATTGGTATACCCCAAGGAACCGTACTAGGACCAATTCTGTTTATAGCTTACATAAATTCATTAACAAAAATGAATATCAATAATGGCACAATAATATCTTACGCAGATGACACAGCGGTCATTTTTAAAGGTACGACATGGGATGAGGTAAAAAGAAATGCTATACAGGGAATTAAGACCATAAAACACTGACTAGATTTTTTCAAGTTGACACTAAATACATCGAAAACCAACTATATAGCTTTTTCTCTAACCTTATCTAATCGTCCTAATTTTAGTGAAATAGAAGTTAATAACTTAAATGATGTTATTTGTGAAGTAGAAACCACAAAATATTTAGGGGTCACTATTGATAAACACCTGAAGTGGCACATGCATGTCTTAAACCTAACAAAAAATATAAGGAAATTAATATACAAATTTTACACCTTAAGAGAAATTTTTGGAGAAAAATTGTTACTCTCCATATAAAGCATTAGTAAAATCCCTAATTAATTATGGTTATCCATTTTTGTACAGGCCACCCCACGCAATTATTTGCGTGGGGTGGCCTGTACAAAAATTCGCTAAAACCATTAAATGTTGTTCAAAATTACATACTGAAAATAATTAATGAAAAAAAAACGCTACGCGACCCACTTACTTTACAATGCAGAAATTTTAAAGGTCCGATCCCTTTATATATTATCAGCCACAATATTTATTCATAAAAAAACTGAACTAAAAAACCATATTAACCATTTACATATTACGCGATGCAATACTAACAAGCATCTAAGAATACCACATAGTAACACAACAATCAATTTTACGTTTCTTCAGTTACCTGGTTCCTAAGATATATAACATATTACCTATAGAAATTAAAAATATTAGCAATATTGAAAAATTCAGGAAGCGTTGCAGAACATTTATATATACAGACAATCATAAATTCTGTTGTAGAACCACAACGGATAATTTATTATTCTCGTGGAGCCGCGGCGCTTGAAAATCAAGTGGGTTGTCAAGTGACGCGGCTCAAAAAAGTCAAGTAGGCATTTTGTCGAGTTGTCAAGAAATGACACACCACCAACTAATGAACTAAAATTTGCTCGTTTCTCGTTAAAAAAGTGTCTAGAAAAGGTAAAAAGCTCGGGGTGCTCATCGCGTATTCCTCTCTATTTACGTAGAAATACGCTCGCAGTTCTGTGACGTGGCATAATATTATTAAGTAGTTTTAGTCAGTTTAGTAAAGTTACATATATAGCCGTTTATTCAAGCTTTTACCTAATAAATACTAAAGTTAAACCAATTGTGCTTTTCTCATCTCAAGAACCAGCCCAGACATTAAACTCCACCTATGAATTACAAAAAACCCCCCGTACGAAACCGACTAGAAATTAGTTTCAGTCTGGTCCGAATAAATTCATTGCCTTATTCTAAAAACTTTCTTTTTTTTTCGACGCACAGTTCACTGTAACTGTATTATTTAAGGATATTTTTATTTGCTTTTGCATATTGTTGGTGCAACTATTTTAGATTAAGTTTATTTAGATAGTTATATAATTAATTACTAAAACAATCAAACAAAATGTTACTGATAATTTAAGTGTTATGAACAATCATACCATTGCACATACAGGGATTTAGTTCCCTAGGTGCAAATACAAAACTCCCTATAAAAATTTAGTTACACTGTTAGATTTTATTTATATATAAACGATCTGTTATAATGTATAACCAAGTGTAACGTACATCACTTTTATTATTAAAACACATCACATTCGCATATTATCACTTTATTAGTCTCAACACAAGGAAGGCTCGGTATATAATGGTATCCAATATATTACATTGCCAATACGTTTCTTAATCATACGATTTTGTCATCATTCTTATACTCCACATCTCTATCTTTTTATAGGAATTAATAAATTGTAATAATATCTAAAATAATACTATGTATATTCCTGATGGCCTGTTTATATTTCCTCTTTTTTTATAAAAATATTTGTTGCTTAAATACAATACTCTATATCATTAAAATGTTACTTTAGTTAAATTACAACAGCCTAATAATAATTAAAGCTACAATACATAATAAATTAACGCTATTACAAAATAATAAGTAAAGTACTTAAAAATATAAACCAACGTAAACTTACTTGTAACTAGACTACTACAATATAATAACAAAGTAATTTAAGAGATAGAGGAGAACAATTTAAAAAAAACAAATATATGAATCACTTGAAAGAAACGGGTAGCCTCGTAGACTACAATTGTTTGTTAAACGAAAATATTTAAGAAAGACTATAAGAATATAATTTTCTCTCATCATCTCTTAGCCGAGTAAATTTCTGACTTAAACATCAAATTTCCATTAAATAAACTTTCCACCACTTTTAGTCAGTTTACCATGTGGTCTTTTTTTCTCGACGTTCTTCTCCATGAATAATCTTTCAATATCCAATTGTCACATACTGTGCTCTAATACACCAACTTCGAACATGTCCTAACCAATTTTTGAAATTTCTAAAACAGATTTCCTCACAATTTCCTATTATATGGTTATCCCATCAAGTTATATTTCTTCAACGGCATTAGAGTTTTGGACTTGCATTGTCTTAATTTGTTTAGAATCACTACGTTTCAACTGGTAAGCATCTCCAGTCGTCTTCAGGTGAATACTGAATAAGTACGGTAACTACAGCTCTATTTATACTATGGTCATATCACTTTAACTTGAAAAAGATGACACAAAAAACAATTGAAGAAAAATTAATTCCATTGGTAAATCCATGGCCAAATTAAACGGTAACAGTAGAGGGGGAAGAGGGTTTCAACGCCAATTTACGCACACCCTTCTGCGCATGCCCAGGCAGTGCGCAGGCGCGTGTCATATGTCATACGTCATCTGTCATGTCACACTCTTGGGCGTGAGCTATTTAGGCATTAGCTACTTGAGCGTTAGCTACTTTGGCCTTAGCTACTTGGGCGTTAGCTACTTGGGCAATAGTATTCATTATAGGCTCCGTGTTAAGGAGGACGTCATATTATGTTTAGGAAAAGATGGCGGCTGTCACCTGTCAATTAAGATATGTCAAGGTCACCTGTGACTTGTCAAATGTTAAAATTAAAATCTAACACGTGGGTCGGGTTCAGGGTGACGTAATAAGTCGTTTAGAGAAAACCCGAACACGATCGGTTGTCTGGTTCGGAAGATATAGTATTTTGCGATTAGTGCCCTTATACCTATCAGTGGAGTGCTGAAATTCTGGTTGTAGGTAGGGTCATATATATGCTATCTAACAGTGAAAGAATTTTTCAAATATCTCAACTAATAACAGAGCTATATGTATTAAGCCATTAGGGCCTTAACATGATAAAGTCGTGCAAAGCATTGGTAATGTTTATTTCTTAGTAGGAATATACCTCGTATATTAATTATATTTATATACCTCGTATAATACGGTACTGTTGATATGTTGTTAAGATTGCGTCATCTTTATTTCCTAGCAGCATAATATTCATCTTGTACCAGGAATCAATTAACTATTATTTAGCGAAATAAAACACTCAAGTAATAAAAAATTATTTATTTAGCCATATTACATACAGAGTTTTAGTAATTCTATATAAATTAATTGCTAGCAATAAGAAGCAGGTTACAGCTATAAATACAATTAAACTATAATTGCTGGATGAGTCATCTAAATCCTCGGTTGATGTAAAGTTGTCACATTGGGGGAAAGTGGTGTTCTTAAGTATACGCTGATTAAAGTCTTCCAATCTGTCTCGCCAATAGTGTGATCTCGGAACAAGAGCTTAACCTTATAGCGAAACAGTTCGTTAGCTGCTGATGGGACTGTTATGTAAGAGGCAGGAGTAATTTTCTTATCAATCATCTCAAAAGGCATCTTTAACCATGTATTATTAGATGGAAAGTCATTGGTTTCAATCATTACTGACACGTTCCGAACGTTAAAAGGAGTGTATACGTAAAACACATTTTGCACCAGCGCCACCAGGAGTACATATGATGAACTTAACGCAGTCATGGTTGGAATATAAATGTAGGCAGAGGTATATAGGATCTATCAAACAGTAAAGGAATTTTTCAAATATCTCAACTAATAACAGAGCTAGATGCATTAAACCATTAGGGCCTTAATACGATAAAGTCGTGCAAAGAACTGACACTCTTTATTCCTTAGCGGATCAGCAAAATGAACCGCGGAACCACTAAATGAACCACTTAATGAATCGCGGAACCACTAAATGAACCACTTAATGAACCGTTGAACCACTAAATGAACCACTTAATGAATCGCGGAACCACTAAATGAACCACTTAATGAACCGTAGAACCACTAAATAAACCACTAAATGAACCGCGGAACCACTAAATAAACCACTTAATGAACCGTAGAACCACTAAATGAACCGTAGAACCACTAAATAAACCACTTAATGAACCGTAGAACCACTAAATGAACCGTGGAACCACTAAATGAACCACTAAATGAACTGTGGAACCACTAAATAAACCACTAAATGAACAGTGGAACAGCTAAATGAACAGCAAAATGAACAGTGGAACAGCTAAATCAACAGCTAAATGAACAGTGGACCCACTAAATGAACTGTGGAACCATTAAATAAACCACTAAATGAACCGTAGAACCACTAAATGAACCGTGGAACCACTAAATGAACCACTAAATGAACTGTGGAGCCAGTTAATGAACCACTAAAGGAACAGCTGAACAGCTTAATGAACAGCTAAATGAACAGTGGAACAGCTTAATGAACAGCTAATTGAACAGCGGAACAGTAAAATGAACAGTGGAACAGCTAAATGAACAGTGAAATAGCTAAATGAACAGTGAAATAGCTAAATGAACAGTGGAACAGCTAAATGAATAGCTTAATGAACCACTAAATGAACCGTAGAACCACTAAATAAACCACTTAATGAACCGCGGAACCACCAAATGAACCACTTAATGAACCGTAGAACCACTAAATGAACTACTTAATGAACCGTAGAACCACTAAATGAACCACTTAATGAACCATGGAACCACTAAATGATCCACTTAATGAACCGCGTAACCACTAAATGAACCACTTAATATGCATGCTCTATAAGTGTTCTATGCCTGCTCTATAAACGCTCTATGAACGCTCTATAGCTGTTCTATAAACGCTCTATGAACGCTCTATAGCTGCTCTATAAACGCTCTATAGCTGTTCTATAGCTGCTCTATTGCTGCTCTATAAAAATAATTGCATTTGTTAATAAAGTTAGTTTAGTTTTTAACATCATTGCAATAGGATGTATGCACGCAAGATAAAGTATCTTCTCCTGGAAACGCCCAATGTTAAATATGGTATTCGAAAAGAGGGTTCTAATATGTTCATTGGTAGCAAGTCTGTTAAGGTAAAGGACAATACGCTTAGAATTGATACCAATGAATTTCCATTAACCGAAGGACTAGTTAATTTATTGACTACAAATCATCCTGTCGGGTATACAAATGAAGATCTGAGTAAATACAAAGAAATTCTACTTGAAACGAGTGCACACAAGCAAGGATTCTGTATAGATAAGAACGTTTTGTCATTAAACTGTTGGAAATATAAAAATATACTATCAAAATTATTTCCACCTAAAAGAAGCTATGTACATCAAAAACATGTTAAACAGAATGCACAAAGGCCAAGTGCTACCCTGCAAAACATGAGTGATAAGAGTGGTAGCCATAGTTCAGACGAAGAAGATGATGGGTGTAAAAAAGCTGAGTTAGATGGTTCCGCTAAACTAATAATGGAGTATGCAGATGTAAATGAGCTGGTTGACAGGCTTCGAAATTTAGAGGAATATAATATAAAGAATTGCTATAGTGGTGAAATAATGACAATTCTTAGAGAACTTGAAAGAATAGGTGTAATAGAATTTTATAAATAAATATATTATAAAATAACTGTGTTTTATTTGCTACTAAATAATTATTATCATAAATTATCATATTGCAAACGCAGTTTTATATATATATATAAATAGCATACAGAATCATCATATTTGTTGTTGATTCCAGTTGCTAATTAAAACACTCGAAGCATCTACTGCATTCTACAAGGGTATAAACTGAATATGAACTGATAATTAATGTGTTAATATTGGAAAAACACCCTAGAAATCAGCTATTATAATAAATAGGTCGTCGCATATAGACAGGCAGCAGTAGTGGAAATATAGATAAAGCAATAAAATAAAAGTACCAGCAGACTTGCTTTAACTCCCTAAAACAGTGTGATCTGGTGTACAACGTAACCAGGATAAGCAGTTTTTCTACTACTCGTTATCTTTATCTTTATACATGAATTAATTTTTATAAAGATCCCCTCTTTTTAAATAAAACCCAATGTCTATTATTTTAACTAAAAATATTTACTAACACCATGACCCTATTGTGTTTCTATACTTGATTCGACAGTTATTCACAGTAAAAATCAATTCTGCACTTACCCAAATCTTAATTATTGCCCTATAAGCACATGTATACCACCAATGTACTAATAAGAGATTATTTTATCAGAAATTGACTTTCGATTTACCACCATTGGCGACGAGCATTTATGTGTATTACGTATATACAGAGTGAATAGATATTTTATGTAGTATAAATTTAATTTAATTATTTCAATTTTTCCTATTATTGATAATACATATTTATTGCAGAGTAAGCAAATAGCAATAGTGTGGTTCTGTGAATCATTAGAACCTTAATGACACATCTTTAGATGAACTCATAATAGTTGCCCCTGTAGACCTGGTTTATTTTTGGGGTCTAAGCAGTTCCCGTTTGCCTGATATAGCGTTTAATGTTTAACGTAATTTGTTCGATTACGTTCATCCCTTCATGAAAATCACTTTTTTGTATATAGTGTCCCTAGATCTTTAAGTTGCTTTAGTCTTTAAGTATATACATCAAACAGCGCAGACATGCCTAGAGACTGTGATTTGAGATGGGCGATACGGTGCAGAAGCTCTCATATCACGACCCGAATTTAAAAGCAGCACCATAATAAATGAAAACATGGTAATCATTGAATTGGCCAAAACACGGGTATTTTTTAATAAGCCGATATATGCGGGTATGTGTATTTTGGACTTGGCAAAAACAACAATTTATGATTTTCACTACAATTACATGCGCAAAACTTTTGGAGATCGCTGTAAAATTTTATACACTGACACGGATTCCCTGATTTACGGGATTAAACATCACAATATATACGAGATAATAAAAAAAGATTGTCGTGCGTTTTTTGATACATCAGACTATCCTGAAAATAATGTTTATGGCATTCCGAGAGTCAACAAAAAGGTTGTAGGAATGATGAAGGATGAGAATAACGACCACATCATGACACATTTTGTTGGTCTAAGATCTAAAATGTATGCAACCAAACTTCTTTACTCGCCCGAAGAAATCGCAGAGGAGAAATTAAAATTAGAGAACGCTAGTAGGGAGCGTGAAGAAATAGAGCGAGCGTTAGCGAACTTGGGTGTTACTAAAAAAATCAAGGGGGTTAAAAAGTCTGTAATTAAGAATAAAATTACCTTTGAAGACTATGTAGCGTGTCTGGGAACGTTTTCAGAAAAGTCTATATCACAGAAATTAATTAGGTCTAAACATCATGATCTCCACACAATTCGACAGACCAAAATCGGCCTCAGTCCTTATGATGATAAGCGTAAAATATTTAAAACATCCCCCGATACGCTGCCGTGGGGGCATTATAGTATAATGGAAGAGAATTAGGTAGTCTACATTAGTTATTGGTAGTAGTATTATTGTTATATTTACGGTATTATTAATATTGCATTATTTCTACATTAAAGACATATATGTATTTATTAATCGACACCACAGATTTGTTTTTAAATAAACATGTTTACTGCTTAATTATTGTCTTATTTCACCCAAAAATAAAACACGATACTTGGTAGCAATAATTTATTGATAGTATTCATTATTAAGGTTGATCAATGTAATAACATGCCTTGAAAAGGAACGTATCAGCTTATCGGTCCATCGCAACAAATATTTGTTGGTCATGGCGTCTTCAAACTTGAGGCTCCGCTTCTCACCATTTCGATGAAACACTAGAGTATATTGCCCAATAATCATAAAAATATCCATCCAATGTGCGTTGAAACAATCCAAAGTACTTAAGAATTCTTCAAATGCACTATTTGAGAAATAAATCTTCCCATATCCAATAGTATCCAAAGTTACTTGTTTACGTTCTTCTTCTGTTGTATTAAATATAACGGTGACGTAATCATCAATCTCAAAGACTTTGCTTGGTTTGATTTTGTGCTGTACTCCATCATTCTGCTGACATCGAGAAGGAGATTTAAACACCTCATCCCAAGAGGATGATGAAGAGGAGGCCGCCATTGATAAGTATTAGAGGTTAAGTTTTAACAACTGTCTAACCAAAAATTTATGATCTTCGTAACACTTGATATCTTTTTTCAGCCTACGTATTTTTCGCAGATGTTCTTGGAGTTTAACTCTAAGATCGACTGCCTTTGCCATAAGCTAAAGACTAAATGACTAAATTACAACTTTAGCGCTAAATATTTCTTTCGTAAGGTATCACCCGTCTGAATAATTCTTTGCTTAACATCCTTACCGAGATTCTTTTAAATAAGAAGCCATAACAGATAAAACAGCTAAAATCAGGTAAAACCCCGATAAAAACAGCTAAAACCCCGCTTAAAAACAGCTAGCGGTTTTTAAAAAACAGCTAGCGGTTTTTAAAAAACAGCTGA
This sequence comes from Polydrusus cervinus, assembly GCA_935413205.1. Classification (NCBI taxonomy): domain Eukaryota; kingdom Metazoa; phylum Arthropoda; class Insecta; order Coleoptera; family Curculionidae; genus Polydrusus; species Polydrusus cervinus. The sequence goes on along the minus strand of OW284510.1, from coordinate 64,299,045 downwards.
AAACCACTAAAAAAACAGCCCTGTTTAAAAACAGCCCTGTTTAAAAACAACCCTGTTTAAAAACAGCTCTATTTAAAAACAGCCCTGTTTAAAAAGAACCCTGTTTAAAAACAGCTCTGTTTAAAAACAGCCCTGTTTAAAAACAGCTAAAACAGCCCTGTTGTGTTGTTGTTGTTGTTGATTCGATTTGTTAGGATATGTCTATGTTCAATGATGTGCTATGACTTAGGGAATTAAATACCTAATAAACATGCTACGATACCGACTATTATTAATATCATTATCTTTAACAATGACTAAGAATCCAAACATATCTTACCAAATATTCCGAACAAACACGTTTAAAAGTACCGAAGGACGTGCATGTATTAACATGCTCGCCGTAGGTTTATTTCAAGCGAAAATCATTCGGGCTGAATCAAATCAGTACCTTAGCATTATCAAGAGCCAGTTTTAAGTATTTTTCGATAAGTTTGTCGCAAATAGAATAAATTAATATCATTGCTATTATAACCATATGGAAGGCATAATAAATTTGATAATTCAGTATAACCATTACACTTCTAACATACGTATTTAACTGGGATTAGCATAACAACTATCGCTGTTTCTCTAAATATAAACTAAGGATAGAAGTATTCAGTTAAAACATTTATATAGAAATATTTAACTGAATTACTAGGCCAACAAAATTAATACAAATAATTTTATTTTTTATATATTTATTTCAACATCATTCAAATAACAATATCTAAAATTATATAATACCTTTACATTATTCTGTGAACAATGCCACACACTTAAATCAGAATCGTGATTATAACATTCTGTTTTATTCATAAATGTGCTTAATTTAAGATTATCTTTATTAGGAATATTTACTATACAAGAATTAAAAACATCAAACTCTCTTAGAAAATTTGCTTTCATATCACCCTTTACCAAAATTCTTATATTATCAAATATATATGAAGCTATAATAGTGTCCAATATTTTTGGTATATCATTCAAATCAACATAACCAGCTTCCCAAAGCAGGCCATGATATTGGCCTTCTAAATAAACAACAGTTTTCAATTCTTCCGATTTTAAAAATTTCCGAGGGAAAGGAGGTTTAAAGAGATAAGTACTCAATCGTTCGCCATCATAGAATGACATCTCCTTTGGAATGAATACATTTGAAATATTATAACCTTGTATGTCAACACAAAGTACTTTGAGAACCATCTTTTAAAATCTATTATATTTTTAATATAATATTTATGCTTGAACCATCTATTACTTACTAAATGTTTAATAAGAACCCGAATGTCTTAATATATAAGGATTTATATCACGCAATCTTATCTCCCTCCCTCCTCCTCCTTTAATATAAGAATAAAATTTTAATTTACCATTGATCTAGAGAAACCATTAGTATAAACTAATCTTTTAAACCAATAATATATACAAAATCACATAATATAATAACTTTTTTAAACATCAACCCTCCCTAGGGTTTGTTTAAAAATTAAATAAAAATTGTTTCTCTACAAAAGTAATTTGTTTAATAACATAATCTGCTAATTTCGGGTTTATTCGGGTTTTGGACTTGTTTGGACCACTGCGGTTTTGCAGGTTTGTTTAAGCCACGTTTGGGTTTTTCGGGGTTGTGGGAAATACTTCTGTTTTACGGGTTTATTTAAATCTCGATCGTTTTTTGGGTTTGTTTGGGACGCGCGCCCGAACAAACCCAAAAAACGATCGAGATTTAAATAAACCCGTAAAACAGAAGTATTTCCCACAACCCCGAAAAACCCAAACGTGGCTTAAACAAACCTGCAAAACCGCAGTGGTCCAAACAAGTCCAAAACCCGAATAAACCCGAAATTAGCAGATTATGTTATTAAACAAATTACTTTTGTAGAGAAACAATTTTTATTTAATTTTTAAACAAACCCTAGGGAGGGTTGATGTTTAAAAAAGTTATTATATTATGTGATTTTGTATATATTATTGGTTTAAAAGATTAGTTTATACTAATGGTTTCTCTAGATCAATGGTAAATTAAAATTTTATTCTTATATTAAAGGAGGAGGAGGGAGGGAGATAAGATTGCGTGATATAAATCCTTATATATTAAGACATTCGGGTTCTTATTAAACATTTAGTAAGTAATAGATGGTTCAAGCATAAATATTATATTAAAAATATAATAGATTTTAAAAGATGGTTCTCAAAGTACTTTGTGTTGACATACAAGGTTATAATATTTCAAATGTATTCATTCCAAAGGAGATGTCATTCTATGATGGCGAACGATTGAGTACTTATCTCTTTAAACCTCCTTTCCCTCGGAAATTTTTAAAATCGGAAGAATTGAAAACTGTTGTTTATTTAGAAGGCCAATATCATGGCCTGCTTTGGGAAGCTGGTTATGTTGATTTGAATGATATACCAAAAATATTGGACACTATTATAGCTTCATATATATTTGATAATATAAGAATTTTGGTAAAGGGTGATATGAAAGCAAATTTTCTAAGAGAGTTTGATGTTTTTAATTCTTGTATAGTAAATATTCCTAATAAAGATAATCTTAAATTAAGCACATTTATGAATAAAACAGAATGTTATAATCACGATTCTGATTTAAGTGTGTGGCATTGTTCACAGAATAATGTAAAGGTATTATATAATTTTAGATATTGTTATTTGAATGATGTTGAAATAAATATATAAAAAATAAAATTATTTGTATTAATTTTGTTGGCCTAGTAATTCAGTTAAATATTTCTATATAAATGTTTTAACTGAATACTTCTATCCTTAGTTTATATTTAGAGAAACAGCGATAGTTGTTATGCTAATCCCAGTTAAATACGTATGTTAGAAGTGTAATGGTTATACTGAATTATCAAATTTATTATGCCTTCCATATGGTTATAATAGCAATGATATTAATTTATTCTATTTGCGACAAACTTATCGAAAAATACTTAAAACTGGCTCTTGATAATGCTAAGGTACTGATTTGATTCCGCCCGAATGATTTTCGCTTGAAATAAACCTACGGCGAGCATGTTAATACATGCACGTCCTTCGGTACTTTTAAACGTGTTTGTTCGGAATATTTGGTAAGATATGTTTGGATTCTTAGTCATTGTTAAAGATAATGATATTAATAATAGTCGGTATCGTAGCATGTTTATTTGGTATTTAATTCCCTAAGTCATAGCACATCATTGAACATAGACATATCCTAACAAATCGAATCAACAACAACAACAACACAACAGCATTGTTCACAGAATAATGTAAAGGTATTATATAATTTTAGATATTGTTATTTGAATGATGTTGAAATAAATATATAAAAATAAAATTATTTGTATTAATTTTGTTGGCCTAGTAATTCAGTTAAATATTTCTATATAAATGTTTTAACTGAATACTTCTATCCTTAGTTTATATTTAGAGAAACAGCGATAGTTGTTATGCTAATCCCAGTTAAATACGTATGTTAGAAGTGTAATGGTTATACTGAATTATCAAATTTATTATGCCTTCCATATGGTTATAATAGCAATGATATTAATTTATTCTATTTGCGACAAACTTATCGAAAAATACTTAAAACTGGCTCTTGATAATGCTAAGGTACTGATTTGATTCAGCCCGAATGATTTTCGCTTGAAATAAACCTACGGCGAGCATGTTAATACATGCACGTCCTTCGGTACTTTTAAACGTGTTTGTTCGGAATATTTGGTAAGATATGTTTGGATTCTTAGTCATTGTTAAAGATAATGATATTAATAATAGTCGGTATCGTAGCATGTTTATTAGGTATTTAATTCCCTAAGTCATAGCACATCATTGAACATAGACATATCCTAACAAATCGAATCAACAACAACAACAACACAACAGGGCTGTTTTAGCTGTTTTTAAACAGGGCTGTTTTTAAACAGGGCTGTTTTTAAACAGGGTTCTTTTTAAACAGGGCTGTTTTTAAATAGAGCTGTTTTTAAACAGGGTTGTTTTTAAACAGGGCTGTTTTTAAACAGGGCTGTTTTTTTAGTGGTTTTCAGCTGTTTTTTAAAAACCGCTAGCTGTTTTTTAAAAACCGCTAGCTGTTTTTAAGCGGGGTTTTAGCTGTTTTTATCGGGGTTTTACCTGATTTTAGCTGTTTTATCTGTTATGGCTTCTTATTTAAAAGAATCTCGGTAAGGATGTTAAGCAAAGAATTATTCAGACGGGTGATACCTTACGAAAGAAATATTTAGCGCTAAAGTTGTAATTTAGTCATTTAGTCTTTAGCTTATGGCAAAGGCAGTCGATCTTAGAGTTAAACTCCAAGAACATCTGCGAAAAATACGTAGGCTGAAAAAAGATATCAAGTGTTACGAAGATCATAAATTTTTGGTTAGACAGTTGTTAAAACTTAACCTCTAATACTTATCAATGGCGGCCTCCTCTTCATCATCCTCTTGGGATGAGGTGTTTAAATCTCCTTCTCGATGTCAGCAGAATGATGGAGTACAGCACAAAATCAAACCAAGCAAAGTCTTTGAGATTGATGATTACGTCACCGTTATATTTAATACAACAGAAGAAGAACGTAAACAAGTAACTTTGGATACTATTGGATATGGGAAGATTTATTTCTCAAATAGTGCATTTGAAGAATTCTTAAGTACTTTGGATTGTTTCAACGCACATTGGATGGATATTTTTATGATTATTGGGCAATATACTCTAGTGTTTCATCGAAATGGTGAGAAGCGGAGCCTCAAGTTTGAAGACGCCATGACCAACAAATATTTGTTGCGATGGACCGATAAGCTGATACGTTCCTTTTCAAGGCATGTTATTACATTGATCAACCTTAATAATGAATACTATCAATAAATTATTGCTACCAAGTATCGTGTTTTATTTTTGGGTGAAATAAGACAATAATTAAGCAGTAAACATGTTTATTTAAAAACAAATCTGTGGTGTCGATTAATAAATACATATATGTCTTTAATGTAGAAATAATGCAATATTAATAATACCGTAAATATAACAATAATACTACTACCAATAACTAATGTAGACTACCTAATTCTCTTCCATTATACTATAATGCCCCCACGGCAGCGTATCGGGGGATGTTTTAAATATTTTACGCTTATCATCATAAGGACTGAGGCCGATTTTGGTCTGTCGAATTGTGTGGAGATCATGATGTTTAGACCTAATTAATTTCTGTGATATAGACTTTTCTGAAAACGTTCCCAGACACGCTACATAGTCTTCAAAGGTAATTTTATTCTTAATTACAGACTTTTTAACCCCCTTGATTTTTTTAGTAACACCCAAGTTCGCTAACGCTCGCTCTATTTCTTCACGCTCCCTACTAGCGTTCTCTAATTTTAATTTCTCCTCTGCGATTTCTTCGGGCGAGTAAAGAAGTTTGGTTGCATACATTTTAGATCTTAGACCAACAAAATGTGTCATGATGTGGTCGTTATTCTCATCCTTCATCATTCCTACAACCTTTTTGTTGACTCTCGGAATGCCATAAACATTATTTTCAGGATAGTCTGATGTATCAAAAAACGCACGACAATCTTTTTTTATTATCTCGTATATATTGTGATGTTTAATCCCGTAAATCAGGGAATCCGTGTCAGTGTATAAAATTTTACAGCGATCTCCAAAAGTTTTGCGCATGTAATTGTAGTGAAAATCATAAATTGTTGTTTTTGCCAAGTCCAAAATACACATACCCGCATATATCGGCTTATTAAAAAATACCCGTGTTTTGGCCAATTCAATGATTACCATGTTTTCATTTATTATGGTGCTGCTTTTAAATTCGGGTCGTGATATGAGAGCTTCTGCACCGTATCGCCCATCTCAAATCACAGTCTCTAGGCATGTCTGCGCTGTTTGATGTATATACTTAAAGACTAAAGCAACTTAAAGATCTAGGGACACTATATACAAAAAAGTGATTTTCATGAAGGGATGAACGTAATCGAACAAATTACGTTAAACATTAAACGCTATATCAGGCAAACGGGAACTGCTTAGACCCCAAAAATAAACCAGGTCTACAGGGGCAACTATTATGAGTTCATCTAAAGATGTGTCATTAAGGTTCTAATGATTCACAGAACCACACTATTGCTATTTGCTTACTCTGCAATAAATATGTATTATCAATAATAGGAAAAATTGAAATAATTAAATTAAATTTATACTACATAAAATATCTATTCACTCTGTATATACGTAATACACATAAATGCTCGTCGCCAATGGTGGTAAATCGAAAGTCAATTTCTGATAAAATAATCTCTTATTAGTACATTGGTGGTATACATGTGCTTATAGGGCAATAATTAAGATTTGGGTAAGTGCAGAATTGATTTTTACTGTGAATAACTGTCGAATCAAGTATAGAAACACAATAGGGTCATGGTGTTAGTAAATATTTTTAGTTAAAATAATAGACATTGGGTTTTATTTAAAAAGAGGGGATCTTTATAAAAATTAATTCATGTATAAAGATAAAGATAACGAGTAGTAGAAAAACTGCTTATCCTGGTTACGTTGTACACCAGATCACACTGTTTTAGGGAGTTAAAGCAAGTCTGCTGGTACTTTTATTTTATTGCTTTATCTATATTTCCACTACTGCTGCCTGTCTATATGCGACGACCTATTTATTATAATAGCTGATTTCTAGGGTGTTTTTCCAATATTAACACATTAATTATCAGTTCATATTCAGTTTATACCCTTGTAGAATGCAGTAGATGCTTCGAGTGTTTTAATTAGCAACTGGAATCAACAACAAATATGATGATTCTGTATGCTATTTATATATATATATAAAACTGCGTTTGCAATATGATAATTTATGATAATAATTATTTAGTAGCAAATAAAACACAGTTATTTTATAATATATTTATTTATAAAATTCTATTACACCTATTCTTTCAAGTTCTCTAAGAATTGTCATTATTTCACCACTATAGCAATTCTTTATATTATATTCCTCTAAATTTCGAAGCCTGTCAACCAGCTCATTTACATCTGCATACTCCATTATTAGTTTAGCGGAACCATCTAACTCAGCTTTTTTACACCCATCATCTTCTTCGTCTGAACTATGGCTACCACTCTTATCACTCATGTTTTGCAGGGTAGCACTTGGCCTTTGTGCATTCTGTTTAACATGTTTTTGATGTACATAGCTTCTTTTAGGTGGAAATAATTTTGATAGTATATTTTTATATTTCCAACAGTTTAATGACAAAACGTTCTTATCTATACAGAATCCTTGCTTGTGTGCACTCGTTTCAAGTAGAATTTCTTTGTATTTACTCAGATCTTCATTTGTATACCCGACAGGATGATTTGTAGTCAATAAATTAACTAGTCCTTCGGTTAATGGAAATTCATTGGTATCAATTCTAAGCGTATTGTCCTTTACCTTAACAGACTTGCTACCAATAAACATATTAGAACCCTCTTTTCGAATACCATATTTAACATTGGGCGTTTCCAGGAGAAGATACTTTATCTTGCGTGCATACATCCTATTGCAATGATGTTAAAAACTAAACTAACTTTATTAACAAATGCAATTATTTTTATAGAGCAGCAATAGAGCAGCTATAGAACAGCTATAGAGCGTTTATAGAGCAGCTATAGAGCGTTCATAGAGCGTTTATAGAACAGCTATAGAGCGTTCATAGAGCGTTTATAGAGCAGGCATAGAACACTTATAGAGCATGCATATTAAGTGGTTCATTTAGTGGTTACGCGGTTCATTAAGTGGATCATTTAGTGGTTCCATGGTTCATTAAGTGGTTCATTTAGTGGTTCTACGGTTCATTAAGTAGTTCATTTAGTGGTTCTACGGTTCATTAAGTGGTTCATTTGGTGGTTCCGCGGTTCATTAAGTGGTTTATTTAGTGGTTCTACGGTTCATTTAGTGGTTCATTAAGCTATTCATTTAGCTGTTCCACTGTTCATTTAGCTATTTCACTGTTCATTTAGCTATTTCACTGTTCATTTAGCTGTTCCACTGTTCATTTAACTGTTCCGCTGTTCAATTAGCTGTTCATTAAGCTGTTCCACTGTTCATTTAGCTGTTCATTAAGCTGTTCAGCTGTTCCTTTAGTGGTTCATTAACTGGCTCCACAGTTCATTTAGTGGTTCATTTAGTGGTTCCACGGTTCATTTAGTGGTTCTACGGTTCATTTAGTGGTTTATTTAATGGTTCCACAGTTCATTTAGTGGGTCCACTGTTCATTTAGCTGTTGATTTAGCTGTTCCACTGTTCATTTTGCTGTTCATTTAGCTGTTCCACTGTTCATTTAGTGGTTTATTTAGTGGTTCCACAGTTCATTTAGTGGTTCATTTAGTGGTTCCACGGTTCATTTAGTGGTTCTACGGTTCATTAAGTGGTTTATTTAGTGGTTCTACGGTTCATTTAGTGGTTCTACGGTTCATTAAGTGGTTTATTTAGTGGTTCCGCGGTTCATTTAGTGGTTTATTTAGTGGTTCTACGGTTCATTAAGTGGTTCATTTAGTGGTTCCGCGATTCATTAAGTGGTTCATTTAGTGGTTCAACGGTTCATTAAGTGGTTCATTTAGTGGTTCCGCGATTCATTAAGTGGTTCATTTAGTGGTTCCGCGGTTCATTTTGCTGATCCGCTAAGGAATAAAGAGTGTCAGTTCTTTGCACGACTTTATCGTATTAAGGCCCTAATGGTTTAATGCATCTAGCTCTGTTATTAGTTGAGATATTTGAAAAATTCCTTTACTGTTTGATAGATCCTATATACCTCTGCCTACATTTATATTCCAACCATGACTGCGTTAAGTTCATCATATGTACTCCTGGTGGCGCTGGTGCAAAATGTGTTTTACGTATACACTCCTTTTAACGTTCGGAACGTGTCAGTAATGATTGAAACCAATGACTTTCCATCTAATAATACATGGTTAAAGATGCCTTTTGAGATGATTGATAAGAAAATTACTCCTGCCTCTTACATAACAGTCCCATCAGCAGCTAACGAACTGTTTCGCTATAAGGTTAAGCTCTTGTTCCGAGATCACACTATTGGCGAGACAGATTGGAAGACTTTAATCAGCGTATACTTAAGAACACCACTTTCCCCCAATGTGACAACTTTACATCAACCGAGGATTTAGATGACTCATCCAGCAATTATAGTTTAATTGTATTTATAGCTGTAACCTGCTTCTTATTGCTAGCAATTAATTTATATAGAATTACTAAAACTCTGTATGTAATATGGCTAAATAAATAATTTTTTATTACTTGAGTGTTTTATTTCGCTAAATAATAGTTAATTGATTCCTGGTACAAGATGAATATTATGCTGCTAGGAAATAAAGATGACGCAATCTTAACAACATATCAACAGTACCGTATTATACGAGGTATATAAATATAATTAATATACGAGGTATATTCCTACTAAGAAATAAACATTACCAATGCTTTGCACGACTTTATCATGTTAAGGCCCTAATGGCTTAATACATATAGCTCTGTTATTAGTTGAGATATTTGAAAAATTCTTTCACTGTTAGATAGCATATATATGACCCTACCTACAACCAGAATTTCAGCACTCCACTGATAGGTATAAGGGCACTAATCGCAAAATACTATATCTTCCGAACCAGACAACCGATCGTGTTCGGGTTTTCTCTAAACGACTTATTACGTCACCCTGAACCCGACCCACGTGTTAGATTTTAATTTTAACATTTGACAAGTCACAGGTGACCTTGACATATCTTAATTGACAGGTGACAGCCGCCATCTTTTCCTAAACATAATATGACGTCCTCCTTAACACGGAGCCTATAATGAATACTATTGCCCAAGTAGCTAACGCCCAAGTAGCTAAGGCCAAAGTAGCTAACGCTCAAGTAGCTAATGCCTAAATAGCTCACGCCCAAGAGTGTGACATGACAGATGACGTATGACATATGACACGCGCCTGCGCACTGCCTGGGCATGCGCAGAAGGGTGTGCGTAAATTGGCGTTGAAACCCTCTTCCCCCTCTACTGGTAACATATTTGTCTAATTAGCCCATTTCCTTTTACTCACAGAAGAAAAAAGGGTTTATTCCTTCTACTTATAGAAAATTTGAAATCCCATTGAAGACATCAGGTTTATATCTATCTTTTTCACATTTGGCATTTTGCATAATACGAGACAAAAATGACTATAGTTATTGTGAAAAACGAACAATGTGTTGTTTTGTACCAAAGCCATTGTGATCTCTTGGGTTTCAGAAATGTTTTCTTGGTTGCCTACTTTCGCTAACAAAAAAGTCTAGTTTCTCAACAAAATAACTTTAAATTAATTTAAAAAATACTTTTTGGGAATTAATATTAACTTTTGAGTATTCGTGATGATAAAGTTTTTTAAAATTAATTACATTCTTTTTCAATTTACAGTAATAACATAGCGACGTTGTAACCGTTAGAAATGGCAATACTGTAGGACATTTTTCTGACAAGCCGATATAACATAAGTCAATAATAATATTTAATTTCTTCTTCAAACCCTTTAATTTTATATGTCTTGTTCTAGTTTTATGGACTTGTCTTAATTTTATAATATTTAAGAACTATTTACCAGTTTAATTTCTATTTCTGTTGCATATAATAAAAGTTCTAAGGTCGATTGGGGCCCTGTTGAATATATCAGAAAATAATGGAAATAAGTGTGTTGGAAAAGGATTTACTTACAACAAAGGTAAATACAGATTTTCATTTTGTTAGATTTACATTATTTTTATGCTTTAAATGTTGTAGAAATTGTGCAGAAACAAGTTGAAGACTGGACATTGTTTAAAAAAGTGAACAGTTAAACATAAAAACATTTTAGAGGTAGGTATTTACACGTGTTATCTTCCTAATTTGCATGAAACCTTTAGTACATTTTACCATTTTCAATACCCATGTTGGTAGATAATATTTTTGTTCTCGGTTAGTTCAATAAAAATATATTTTAAGTTTCATATCTTCAACTCTGGCACCATTTTGATCACTCTTTCAGAAAAAATTAATAAAAACTGGTGTATGCATGCATAGGATCTCTGAAATAAATGTTTCTTTCCTATTTTTGGGGGTTGATAAGATATGATTTATCATGTCAGTACATGTATGTCTGTTATGTCCTGGTATATGTTTGTCAGCAACTGCACTACCAATTTTATTTTTTTTTATTTTATAGAAAAGATTCCAACTCTTTTAACAAATTAAAATAAATAGTGATGACAGCATCTTACAATAATGGTGAAACAATGGGGAGAGTAATGTCAGGTTGCACAAAGAATTTTCATAATGAATAACTAACCAGCCACTTTGACGGTGACATACATGATATTGGCAGAAATACTTTTTTCACAATCACATAGATCTGGTTGGCAAGTTTGATTGTGAGTAAATTATGCCTGCCAATGTCATTTATGTCAGAGTCAACGTTGCTGGTTAGTTAATTATTGTTAAAAATCTTTGTGCAACCAAATATATAAGTTTTAAATACACTAATTTGATTTTCAAAACCCATATCTTCATCAAAATTCAATCCGTTCCATTTTCACTTTAATGGGTAGGCTGTCTTTTGGACCACTTAGTACAATGTGTGTTACTTCACTTTATGTCTTTTTTATACAGCGTGATCGTTAATAGTTATAGTCAATAAAAAAAAATTTGAAATTTGGGAATTAAAAAAAAATAATTTCCAAAAATCGTTATTATTCATTAAACCCACTTTCCAATATTAATAAAATAGTTAAATAGTGAATTGCTACTAGAATTAACTCTTAAGGGTACCGATGCAATTTTTCTATGTATCAGTTTTATTCCTGTTGTGCTGCTATTATGAATGTTTTAGAAAACCCAAGAAAAACCTTTATATAAAATGTCCATCACTGTTGAGTAAGTTTTAAGCTTTCGAAGTAACAAACAGAAAGACCAACAGACATACTGAAATGGGAAACAAAACCTAAAACGTCAAGATCTGAGAAATCAAAAAAATATTTTTCGTGGTTGCAGGTTTCTTCTTATGAAGAAAGTAAATATATCAAGAATAAGCTCCTTTTACATTCTTTAATCTTATATTTAAGCGAGCGAAAGTGCCATTTTTAAATTTTGTCTGGCAGGGGATGAGAATCTAAAATCAAATTCTTTATAACACTAATTATTTTTGCTTGCCCATTAAAAAGTCTAGAAAAAAATAACAAGTACCTACTGCATACAATAAGATCAAAAGCTACTTATAAGTATTGTAACAATAAATTAGTTTAATTTTTTATTATACATTTTCGCTGCCTTAAGAGCAGCATTTTTTTTTTAAATGTTTTTATTTTCTTAGAACCATTTATGAGGAAAGACCTATCGTAGTGCCAAAAAAATAGGCATTTGTGGACTAATAATTTACTAATTTGGGAAGCACAAGGAAGCATGTTTATAGAATATGTTGTGTGGACATTCAGAGACGAGCCGCCTTAAGGCGAACGTCTAGGAGTAGGGATACAATTCCCTACTAAAACGATAGTACAGTGCGCATAAGCCCTCTGTCTATTACTCCATTTTAACGTAGTATGTCGAATCTGTGATATTATGTAGTGTTCTGCCAATAAATTTATATACCGAATAAACTGTGTCTACTTTCAACAATAAACCACCGGTCACGTCTAAGACATAACAGAATATATACTGACTTAAACACAGGACCGTTCTTGAAGAAGAATAAAACAGAAGACTGAAGCTTTCAATTTGAGAATTTAGTGTTTCAAAAATAAAAACTTTTTGTTTTGCTTTAAATGTTTTTTTATTCAACCTTAATTGAAATTAATCATCAAATAGTCATGTTAATTTTTATTACTAAATTTTCAGTTAGGTTTTCAAATTCAAGGCTATAAAGTTTACTATTAAAAAACTGGTTGCTTTAATATATTACATTACCCATTTCCTATTAGATAAGGACCCTCTGATACTTAAGTTCAAAAGTCATAAGTGTGAAAGTTCGAGTTATATTTATTTATAAAGATTTTAGTAGAGTCATCGAACAAATGTATTTTTTTAAATACTTAGTTATATACAATTGCAACTCAAGCAAACTTAATTTTAATTCTGATTTCTTCATATATAATAATAATAGGGTGTATTTGTATACATAGATTATTATTTAATTGTCTAAATAAACTTACCTATATTGAAAAATGAGAAAAAGTGTAATGTAAGAATAAAATATTGTTTCAGTTTGATTTCTATCAATAAAGAATTTTCTACTACTCGCTAAGTGTAAATAAAAACATAGTCTTATAGTTTTAATCATGTTTTAATATATTAGTACCTACACAAACACATTGGATTGCAAGTATTGACGTTCATACATTTATTAGTATACTATACTTATAAGGATTATTTTATTTTTCCCATATTTGTTAACCATGCTCCCTAGGAATACTTTTTTCTCAAAAGTATTAAGCCGTAATACTTATACGTATCTAGATATTTTAAAATACGGAGACGGACATTTGGGCGCGGCCATCTGAGCGCGGCCGTTTGGGCGCCAGGACACTTGGGCGCGAGGGTACATGGGCGCGGGGACACATGGGCGCGAGAACACTTGTGCACGGTGATGTTTGCTTCGTTAACACATGAGCTTGTTTGTTAAAAAACATTTTTAATAAAATAATTTCTAGTCAAAGAATATTGGCAAAACTCTATATTATGACCTGACCCTAACATTATAATTAATTTTTAATTACGCTTATCTTTTTGTATTAAAACTGATGTTATTCCATGAATGACCTGACCCTAACACTATAATTACATGAACAATTAGGTTTTAGTATGGTTCTTCCCTATTTTAATTCCTCTTAATTACGCTTATCCTTTTGTATTAACAACTACTATTACACAGTTTATTACCTATGTTAAACCTTTTTTTAAATATTTTTGTAAATTTCTCTTTAATTTCTCTTAATTGCGTTTATCCTTTTGTATTGAACCTGATGGTATTCCATTATTCTACTTTATTATATATAGCATCTAAATTATTTTTGGAAGTTAGTTTACGCTTACCTGTTTAACAGTTAGTAGTATCGTCTATAGTGGTCAGTTTATTTTTTTACGAATTGAAAATGGAAGTAGTTTCGTTACGAGGCAAACCTATGTACAGTAGTAATGGTTATTGTTATGTATTTGACAGGTTTATTGCGTGTGGGACTAAAAAATTTTTGGCGATGTGAATTTAAAAATCAAGGCTGCAAGTCTCGCATTCATACCTTAGATGGCGTTATTGTAAATCAGTTACATAACCATTCATATGACAGTAATGCAGTGAATTTAGAAAATAGGGTGGTTTGTACTGCTATGAAAACTCGTGCTACTGAAACAATGGAACCAACATCGCAGGTTATTAATTTGTGTCTTAATGAAGCAAACTTGTCGCAGCCAACACAAGCAAACCTACCAGCACCGAACGGTTTGAAAAAAATGATTCGCTGGAAAAGAAATGAAGTCCAAGTTGCTCCTCCAACTCCACTACGAGTAGAAGATCTTATCATTCCTGATGAATTTAAGACATATGATGTACGTGGAAGAATAGAGAAATTTTTATTGGCCGACAGCGGAGCCGAACCTCAGAGGATACTGATATTTGGTCGAGAAAAAAACATACATGAGGTAAGAATTTAAGTTAGATCAGGTTTATGGGCTTTCAACGTGAAATGATAAATAAAAAACTTTATTGAATGTTTTTATTTTATTCCAGATTTTGCTGCATTCCTATGGTGCCAATGGTGCATCGATGAAACATTTTCCATTGCTTCGCCATTATTCTATCAAGTGTATGTGATTATGGCTAAAAGGCTTGGTAAAAAATACATCCATGCTGACAGAAGGATCAAAAACCTCGTCGAAGATTACAATAATCAACGCAATCTAGTTGACGGCGCAAATAACAGAAGTATTATTGAGTTTTTAAGAGCTATCTCTTACAATTATGAAATGAATCCATAAAATCAAGAGTCGGAAAAATTTTCTTTTTCTTTTAAATTTTGTATATATTTAGAAAATAAAATGTAACAACAATATTAAGATGTGTTTTATTTTGGCTCGTGCCTAAGTGTCTTTGCGCTCAAGTGTCCCGCGCCCAAGTGTCCTCGCGCCCAAGCGGCCGCGCTCAGATGGCCGCGCCCAAATGTCCTAGACCGTTTAAAATAAACCATAGAGTATAAAAAAATATTACTAACCTAATAAATTCCTGTAAAATAGAAAATGGCCTAAAAAACTCACATATAAATTATTATTATTATTATTATTTAGCAATAGTAAGCGGTAAAACTGATGAGACTATTCTGTTATCACATGTAAATATCACAGCGTGTAATGGACGAATGAGCTGTTCCATTGTTTAATGTCTCTGTCAAGTCTATTCTTAAATTGGTTTATTGAGGTTGCATTGACTGTGTCTTCACTTAGTCGATTCTAGTTGTACACTACACAGTTCGAGAGAAAGTTTGTTCGTAGAAGTTTGGCACATCTTTCCTTTGATAACTTCTTATTAATGCACTATATTTTGTTAATTCAAGCAACACATAATGTGAAATTAAAATGCAGTAATCTTTCTCTTATAAAACTGTAGAATTAAGTTGTGTAGAAGAAACAGCTTTTCTTTGGAGTATTACATAGGTTTATAAAGGTTTTAATTCTGCTTTCATCATAACATAGAGAGAGGTGTCCAATTTATATTAATTCTCGCACTAAAATCACTTCTTCAATGAAATTTAGGTATATATTAGTTTTCATTCTTCTGCTCTCACCATAAAGGGTGGGTTTCCAGTTTACAATTCTCTTTATCAGCTTATTAAAAACCAAAACATTATTTTGCCACTCAAAGCAAAGAAGTTTTATTTATCCATAACTCGAACATCGCCAACATTTAGGTATTTTCAGCTTAAATTTAATAAACTGACCGGTCCAAAGGGCATACACGTAATACACAAATGTTTTTAACTATAATTTTCACTCAAATGTTACGAATACCACCGAAGAAAGGCTTTAATTACAGCAAAATAAAAAATGAACAAATCTGACAGAATTGTCACTTTTTGAAATGTACCCTAACCTCACTTCTCTAAAGTGTCAAGTAAAATTTAACTCGTGTTTAATGGGTTTCTGTCATCTTTCTCAAGTTAAAGTGATATGACCATAGGCAGGTGCTGTGACGCATGACTAGTGGGTGGAGTCATGCGTGTTGCTAGGTGATGACGCATAACTGGATAAGTCATGCTTGATGAGTCATGTTCGATGAATCATGCGTTTAACTCTTGGGTGGTCTTATTCTAAGATTACATTTACTTAGCAAGGGTTTCCAGACGTTTCTCATATCTAATGAAGGCTTACTAAAGCAACCTGGATTTTGGTGTATGGTCGCAGCTTCCTTAAACTTCCTCTTCCTCCAATGTGGTTCCTTATGCAGGATTTTCGCTTTTGTCCACATGATATGATGGCCGTGCGTCCAGGCGTGGTCAGCTGCACCTGATTTTTCGGTCTCTCCTTTTTGGGTGGTATTCCTATGTTTTTTTATCCTTACATCTAGTGGTCTTAGTCTCTCACCAATATAAGATTGGCCGCATTCGCAGGGGATCTGGTAGACACAATTTTTCTTGTCTTTCTGGCTTGCTGGTTTCGTCTTCGTTAGGTGGCTTCTTAAAGTGTCTCTAGAGCTAAATACTGTGTTGATGTTGTATCGTTGTCCTAGTCTTCTTATTTTCTCGGATACTCCTTTGACATACGGAATATTGAGAACTGGTTGTATCTCTTTCTCTGCTTTACGTGTGTTTGGCTGATTCTTGTGATTTTCCAATATTGTGGCAATCAATCTCATGGGGTAGCCATTCTTGTTGAGGTCGGTCTTAATGTGGTTAGTTTCTCTTTTGAGAGCTTCGTTTGAGTTACAGAGAGTAATTGCTCTATCCACAAGGTTTCTTACTATGCCATGTTTTGTGTTGTTTGAGTGGTTTGATGTATAATTGAGATATTGCCCTGTATGTGTAGGTTTTCTGTACACTGAGGTTAGAAAGGTGTTGCCATTTTTCTCTATGTTGACGTCTAGAAAAGGTAAATTTGTGTAAAATTGTATATCTCAAAAATTTTTAGTTTTCGAAATATTGCCAATTTAGTATTTTTATATGGCGATCTTGCAGCGGATTTTAAGTTCAGTTGCTCCTAGTTGGCTATGACGGCATTGAAGCTGTCACTTGCCATTTGACAATAATAAATAACCATGCCGGGACGCTTAAATTGTACAGAGTCATAGCCAACTAGGAGTAACTGAACTTAAAATCCGCTGCAAGATCGCCATATATTTCGAAAACTAAAAATTTTGAGATATACAACCTTACACAAACTTAGCCTTATTTTTAATGCTAAATAAGAAATAATTATAAAATTTGGGTGTTTCCATTTGAAAATCTAGACTTTTTGCAGTTTTTTCAATTTCATTTGTAATCTTATTTTTTAAACACTCTGTATTAATAGTTATCAAAATATTATAAAAAATCTATTAAAGCAGGTCCTTTATCACAAGGAATTCCACTTAAATTAAATAAATAAGGCTTCTTTATAGAAAAAATTGATAATTATTCTAAGGCTGGCAAACGTCATTTTTGACATAAAAATTCAAATATGTCAAAAACGTTTAGACATAGGTATAGGACATGGTATACAAAATCTGCGTAGAATGCAAAAATGTAATAATATATAGGGTGTCCCATTTAAAATAAGCAAGTTGACACTTACTTCCGGTATAACCGGAAGTGCCACCATTATGAAAATATTTTAGCCCGGTCGCCCCCATCAGCATGAGCATACTGTCAAATTTTTAAAAACATATAGTTTTCTATATAGATCGATTCGGTTCCCGGTGGGACACCCTGTATTAAACATTACTTTTTTAAAAAGTGAAAAGTTTAAAAACTAAACGTTTCCTACAAGACCTTTGTAATCTAAGCCAAGAATACATTATTATAAATATTATTTTTAGGACCTAAAAATATGTGTTCCAATAGCTGAGCGAGCTTTGAAAAATTTACTTTCAGTTGCTGCCATTGGGAATCTGTTGGAATTTTGCTATTCCATAAATTTGTGCTTTTAGGAATCGATTCTCGAATACTCCCATCTCACTGGTGATGATCATTAAAATATTTCCTTCTCCCACCCCTATATTTGAATATTTAGAGTTAGAACTTTACAGAGCACATTATGAAAACGTACTTTATGTATGGGGTTTTCAGAAAAATAGTCACTTATACAATATCATAAGAACTACACTCTCTAGCGACCGAGTTAGATATTTAAAAATCTTGTCCACGGCCACTTTTAATAAAAATATTTTCTTCCTGAAGCTGTAGCGCAAACCGTGGTCAACTATAATGGGACATCCGATAATAATATGGTTATGTGCCACCCACCAGAATGTCTCTGATTTTCAATAATATATAAAAACAAACATTTTTCTACTTGCAGATAACATGCGGTTCTTACTTACTTACGTAGGTGGTCAGATAAAAAAGAAAAACAAATTTAACATAATATTTTAGCTTTATTTTAAAGAGGCTATTACAATTTTAAACAGCAAAGAATAACATTAAGCATTTTAAAGTTCATGGAACACTAGTTTTAATGAAGAAGCTACATATTATGTACAATATTATTAGTTTAAAAAATTTAATATAGCACATACAATATGTATATTTATTTGGCATACAAAATATCCTGTAAACTATTGAAGGTTCTATAAAAAATCTATAAGTTTTTAACCTGTTCAACAATACAAGGAAACCTTATCGACCAGGTGGTCACCACCAAAAAATAGTGTCATTTTTAATGTATGTAACTTATACCAGATTTACATCACGACAAAGCACCGTCACAAACCGTACCGCACCCCGTGGTCAAAATCTGCACGGACAACAAGGAAAGCCCTTTGGGGGGGGATAATTTAGAATATTTTAGCGCAATGGTAAAATGATGCCAAATTATAGTTGTTTACTTCCTACAGCAGAAAATAATAGGTTGCCGCGTTTTCACTCCTCATCTAAAGGTTATTCTTTAAATACTACGAAATATATCATTTTTTACACAAAACTAAATAAAAATATCTCACTTATGGTTACAAATACACGAAAATTGTGTAAACAAAAATGCACGGAAACCTAGGGTGCTGATTGTAAAAAATATGCAGAGTGTTCTAAAATTTAGATTCAAGATAAAGTTGTATTTTATAAAACGCTATGTTAAAGCAGTTTAAAATTTTACCGACCAAATCTAGTTAGGTTGCTTAAAAATCTTCTGTGGTACCTAGAACTTTTTGAAATATGAACATTTAAAACTTTGATAGGCTGTAGCTTTTAATAAAACGGGTGTCACATTCCTAGTTTAGTTTTTATTTTCCTTTTGATGTTTAATGGTTAAACTGGTATTAACTCAATTTAACTAGATTTGGTCTATAATTATATTTGGTCTAAAAATATATTAAACTTTATCGTTGATATTAAACACTCTGTATAATAGAGTCATTTTGTAATATTATACTGCGACACCTTAATTATTTATTTATTTAAGGTCGAAATCGAGTACCCAGTACTCCTAATCATTTAATCAAATATTCAGATAAAAAATAAAACACTCAATACTGTTATGTTATTTTAATGCGAAAATGACACGTTACAATGCTTCTTAGATTCCTTTACAATTCTTTTTTATAACATTTTTCTTTATATTGACCCATAAAGTACAATTGTATGGTTAGTGGATAGAGATGTTAACTGACTTAATTTTTAAAAATTCAATTTTTAGTGGATAAAGGTGCTAGAATTTGTTTCCAACTTCTGACCTTCATTCACTACGATTTTGTCAATAATTTTATTATTTACATTAACTACAATATGTTCGTACATCCCGTTTTGCTAAGGGGTAATCAAGTGAGACCAAAACTCACGAGAATTTACCGGGAGACGAACAATTTAATACAAAATGTATGTCAAACACTATACCATATTTAACATCATTATTTAAATATATGTTATATCCCAAATATCCTTAGATTATAAAGAATAAGTCGCTTATCTGTTAAGGATGCAGGTGTTTATCGTAATATTAAATTATATTTTATCATATTCAATTTCGCCACTGCAACAGGATGCAGGTGCTTATCAAAATAGCATATTATATTCTTTATATTCAATTTCAATGTTATCTTTACTTTTGCTGACCAAGATGGGAACCATTCTAGCACTGTTCTAGAACTTATCCATGACGTCAATAGAACATATAAATACCTCCATCCAAATACCAAATCTTCAGTTTAGACAAGACTAGATGCTCGTATTTTTATTAAGAAAAAAAATTAACCTTTGTAAAATTTAATTGTTTGTCGTGAATAAAATAAGTGCTTTTTTAAAAAGTGTTTTAAATCGGTCACGATATAACAATTTGGCGCAGTCGTTCGGATGTTTTGATCGCGAAAAACGCGAGTGAATTCCAATTCTTAGCAAAACAAGAATCTACCCTCAAGAAAAAGTGAATTTTCAAAAAAACGTCCCACGAGACATCAAATCAACCCGTCCAAAAGGACACAACAAGAGAAGAATTTTATTCATCCTCAGAGACACAACAAAGGTCCAAGAGGCCAGCAACGAAGAAAAGTTGATCACAGAACTCAAACAAAGAAAACCACCCCGATCGACGAACTACTTTGTAGAACAAGTGGCCCGAGGGCAAGTTCTAACTACTTGGTGGTCATCGAATTTCTAGCTGTAATTGAAGCTGACGTGAAGCTACCAAACGTCGTGTGGATTAGGACCACCTAGTGGAACCCCTGGCACGTCACAGCTTTCATAACGCCGTGTGGATTAGGAGCACGTAGTGGAACTCCGGACACGTCGCAGCATAAATACCACGTGTGGATTAGGAGCACTCAGTGGAACCCCTGACACGTTGGACAGTTAACCCCTTTTGTACCTCATCGAGATGTTTTTTCAACTCATGTAATGTAATAATTCATTGTAACATTGTTGAATTTTACCAATTATTGTTGATGTATTTTTAATATTTCGCAACTATTTGTTCATTATATTTACCAACTGATTTGAATTTGAACCCTCGTAACTTTTAACAATTTTATATTTCCCTTCTAAACTTGTCTAAACTCACCGATTATTTTAGTAACGAATACATAAGTAATCAATAAACCAAAATGGCTCAAAACAACGATCCCCAAAATGACGAAATTGAACCTTATAAATTATCAGAAATTTTCTCTCTTATACCAGAATATGACGGAGATCAAATTTCTCTTAATACTTTTATCAACGTATGTAACCGAGCTCACGATATGTGTGCAAACAATCAGGAAATATTGCTAGTGATAAGAATTAAAAATCAATTGCGCTCAAAGCTGCTCAATTAATAAACTATAGAGATCTAGATACGTGGGATGACATTTCTCAACTTTTAACGGTACATTTTGGAGATCTAAGAGATCTGACTTCTCTAATACAAGATTTACAACGTTTACATCAATTGTCAAACGAAAATCCTTTAACTTTTGCAGGTCGAATACGAAAGCACAATGCAAAAATGCATTCCGCCGTTGCAAAACAAATCTTAACACAACAGCAAAAGAACACACAAAATTTACTAATCGACAATATGTGTTTAAATACCCTTTTAACCGGTTTAGAACCAAAATTAGGGCAAATTATTAGGGCGGGCAGCTCCAATACGATGTTAGATGCTATAAACAAAGTAAAACGGGAATTACAATTGTCTTATTTCGAAAATCAAAAAATTCAAAAGCCCCAAACACCGATTCCAAAATTTTGCTCTTTTTGTAAAAGAAATGGACACAATGTGAATGAGTGCAGAACAAAACAATCGCAAAGGACGCAGTCCACACAGCCCCAAAATCAATTCAGAACGCAGTTTGCATACCCTCAAAATTAATTCAAGACACAGTCTGCATACCCCCCAAAACAATCAACAAAGGACGCAGTCCGCATATCCTCAAAACAATTAATTTGGAACGCAATTTGCATACCCCCAAAATAATCAACAAAGGACGCAGTCCGCAAACCCACAAAATTACACAAGACCAAATTTTCAACCCTCTTCATCAAATCAACACCAAACAAGATTTCAAAATTTTCAACAAAGAAATAATGTTACTCCAAACCAACAAAAGACACATCATATAAATACAAATAACCCCGAATACAACCCTGATCATTTCGAAAATGCAATTTTTGAAAATGATCAGTGTTACGAATCTCAGAACGAATATGATTACGTCGAAGAATATTACGATGATTTCTCTGATAACGATAATTTTCGTCCCAATTCAGAAAACGAAACAAAGTACACCGAAACTCAATATTGTTCTCAGTGTAAGAACACTAATTATTCTTCTCAGTGTAGCAGCAATGCAAATTTTTCTCAAACAAACGTACATTTTCAAAACGAAGCCTCGGAAATGCTAGAACTGACAGACCAATTCCAAACAATGACAGTTCAAGACAATTTCAACCCCAATCTCAATTTCTCAGAACAAAATTTTCTCTAAATTCCGTTTCATCTCAAATCCTTTATTACATTTTTGACAGAACAAAAACATTTAAATTATTAATAGATACCGGTTCAGGAATTTCCATTTTTAAACCCAAAACATGTGAAAATTCAGAAAATTTATTAGTTAAAGGTGAAAAATGAAAACGTTTTAATTACACAATCGACACTGATACCCTTTGTTAACAATGACCCACATAAAGTTTTTATTTATAATCTTGACATTGAATCTATTAGGATCAGATTTCTTAGAGCATTATCATTGTATTGTTGACTTAAAAAATAAACAACTGATTACGAACTTTAAAATAATACCAATGTATAAAGTAGAAGATTTTAAGGAAAACACTGCAATGGAAAATGAGAAAATGTTTAATATATTTATATATTATAAACATGGAACCACGCACAGAAAAAATTTGTAAATTGAAAACAAATAAATTGAAAAATACCGAAGCCATCTTATTAGCCCAATGCCTCGATAAAGTTCGATTACCGAACGCAATAGTCAAAATAAACGAAAATGGAGAATTTTTGACGTCAGTTTTAAACATAAATATGATTCCAAAAACAGTCAATTTTTCTAATTTAAATTTTGAACCCCTCATTAAGAGAAGTACTTCAGTACAAAATTTTAATAAAGGAAACACTTCATCTTCATATCCACAAATAATAAATAGAGAAGAAGAAATAATAAGCCAGTTACGAACGGAGCATATGAACAACGAGGAAAAAGAAATGATTTCACAAATTTGCTTAGAATTTTCTGATCAGATCAGTTAGGACACTGCCAATACGTCACAACATTGGATTTAGCCTCAGGATTTCACCAAATCGAAATTTACCCAAACGATATAGAAAAAACAGCATTCTCTGTAGACAATAGACACTACGAATTCCTACGAATGCCATTTGGATTAAAGAACGCACCATCAACGTTCCAGAGAGTTATGGATAACATTCTAATGGGAATACAGAACGAAAAATGCGCAGTCATCATAATTTATAGCAGTACAAATCACGAACACGTAAATAGACTTCGAGAAGTATTTGCAAGACTCTTTTCTGAGTCTGTTCGGGTTTGTTCCTAAAACCTAAAAATACAGCCCGACAAATGCGAATTTTTGAGAAAAGAAGTAGCTTATCTTGGACATCTGATAACAAAAGACGGAGTTAAACCAAATCCAAATAAAACCGCAGCCATCAAAGAATTTTCAATCCCAACCAATACAAAAGACATTAAATCATTTTTAGGACTGGCCGGATATTATAGAAGATTTATTCCTGACTATGCCTAAGTCTCAAAACCATTGACAACATTGTTAAACAAAGATATTCCTTTTATATTCGACGTATACTGTCAAAAAGCATTCGACACACTGAAAGACTACTTGACGAGAAAACCTATTCTAATCTATCCAAATTT
Source organism: Polydrusus cervinus (assembly GCA_935413205.1). Classification (NCBI taxonomy): domain Eukaryota; kingdom Metazoa; phylum Arthropoda; class Insecta; order Coleoptera; family Curculionidae; genus Polydrusus; species Polydrusus cervinus. The sequence continues at coordinate 64,274,935 of OW284510.1, read as the reverse complement.
TGAAGAACCATTTGTACTAACCACAGACGCATCTATGTTTGCAATCGGAGCAATTTTATCTCCAGGCCCAATTGGAAAAGACTTACCACTAGCTTTTGCATCTAGAACGCTATGTCCAGCTGAAACCAAATACAGCGTTATCGAGAGAGAACTATTGGCGATTGTATGGGCAGTAAAACACTTCAGACCATATTTGAATGGAAGAAAATTTAAACTTGTAACCGACCATAGACCATTAACGTGGCTATTTTCAATAAAAGATCCAGGTTCAAGACTTGCCAGATGGAGACTCAAATTAGAGGAATATGACTATGAAATTAGGTACAAATCAGGAAGGATAAATAAGAATGCTGATGCCTTAAGCAGGATAAAGATTAACCATTTTAAACAAGTTACCGCATTTAATAAGAAAACTCGGGAAGAACCAGAATCCTCTTCTACTGAGATAGATGAAATTGAAACCCAATTAATGTATGGAAAATGAATTCAAAAGATTTTGGAAACTATATCAAGTAAAATCCTTGATTGATTATTCAAAAATCAGATACACAAATAACCAACTTCTGGATAAAGACCACAAGAACATAATCATTATTTTTTAAAAGGATAAACTAACTGATTTACATTACAAGATTATAGAAGACTTTCATGAAGAACATCCAACGTTTGAAGACAATAAAATAAACATTTTAAATTCCAAAACTTCAAATAAAAGAAAATATTTAATTACAACTTTACCCTTTATAATTGACAACGCCATAGCTACATTATTTAAGGCTTTAGTTAGTTCACAACATGAAATAGACAAATCAAAAACATATTATGTCGAAAATAATGTTGATTTACCATTTTTGGAAATATTATGTTTTGTTTTTGCTGACAAAGATTTAAAAATCGTTATCTGCCAAAATATAGTAACTACTCCTGAACAGGATCAAGTTCCAATAATAATGGATCAATACCACTCTGGAAAAAGAAACGTCCACAGAGGAGTCAATGAAACAATAAGAAGAATAAAAGAAAAACATAACTGGACAGGACTCAGTAAAGATGTAGAGAATTTCATAAAAAAATGTGAAATATGCCAGAAAAATAAAGTTATAAGAAAAAACATCGATAATCCATTAGTCGTTACAGAAACACCAAAAACTGCATTTGAAAGGATAAATATTGATATTTTAGAAATTCCAGAAAAGAATTATATCCTGACCATAAGAGACGAATTTACAAAATTTATTCAAGCATACCCACTTATGGATAAAACCTCAAAATCTGTAGTTAACACCTTACTACTATATTTTCAACATTATGAAACACCTTTAAGGATACATTGTGATTTTGGAAGAGAGTTTAACAATCAACTAATGAAAGATCTTTGTAACCTTTATAACATAAAGTTAACATTTTCCAGTGTAAACCACCCCCAATCAAATGGCTCATTGGAAAGATTCCATGCCACCCTTTTAGAAATGATAAGAGTAATGACTACTAAAGATCCAAATGAACACCCCTTACAACTATTACCATACGCTTATATATGTTATAATAATTCTGTAAACAAAACGACTGGATTTACACTATATGAATTAATATTTGGACACACATCTACAAGACCACCAGAAACCCTCTATAATGAAAAAGAACTTGTTTCAAAGTACATGAGAGACCTTAATGCCAGAATCAAACACTATTATAACCTTGCCAGGAAAAGAACAATCCAATCAAAAATAAAAGCTAAGGAAAGATTTGACGAGAATGTAAAAAGAGATAACACAGACTATAAAGTTTGTTGATAAAGTCTATGTAAAAGAGTCACAAATTAAAGGAAAACTTGCAAATAAATTTAATGGCCCTTTTATGATCAAAGAAATCTATTTAAACTCAGCAACTTTAGAAAATCTACAAACGAAACAAACAACTAAAGTAAATTTTGACAGACTAAAACCATACTATGAAGATGTAATAATTAAGCCAGATGATAAGAATGCTATAGAAGAAGATACTGATTAGAATTTTTATTTCAGATTTCTCTTCCTATTCTCAAACACGCTTGCGCTATCAAGACAGAGGAATGATAATTATCGATACACACTAGAACCTGTTGATACCAATGTTGGACTATATTTCCAAAAAGAAACAAAATTAAAGGTTTCAAATGATAAATGGACACTCTTAGTCTACACAGATACCAGACGACTAAAAGAACTATACGATAATAATAACAATATCTTACATAGCTTAGGCGATATGCTAACCAAGAGAGATAGCAATATGAAAAAGATTGATTTAAAAACACATGTGGACTACTTGGACAAATTTCACAAGATTTAGAAAATAAATTCGAAGAACTAGAATTGGACGTTTCTACGAGACCAAGATTAAAACGTGGATTAATTAACGCTGCAGGAAGCATTTGGAAATTTATTACTGGAAGCTTAGACGCATCAGATGGATAATACTATAATAACTGTATAAACAAAATCGAAAAAGATGAACATGAACTTAAAACTCTTATGAAAAAACAAATAATGGTAACCACGTCCGTGATAAAAAGTTTTAATGAAACTTTGAGGAAACTTCAAATCGACGAAGAAACTTTTAATAAAGATTTAAAGCAAATAGAAAAAAGTATTTTAGATATATGGGACGTAGTCGAATTATTAGAACACAAGCTACAGCTTATAAATATCTGCCAGCATTTAATGGAATCCTATACCTTCATAGAAGAACGATTAAACGATATCTTAAACGCCGTTACCTTCGCTAGGTTAAATATAATTCATACATCAATTAATTCTCCAAAGGATTTAGTATCCTCATTGGAAAAAGTAGCTCAAAGCCTCAAAAAAAATAATTTACCCCTTTCTCCTAGAGAAGCAAAAGTCGCCACATATTTGGATAATATAGAGTTAGCAGCATATCAAACATTTGATAAGTTAATTTTTGTCCTAGACATCCCTCTAGTCGAACCCGAACTCTATACGGTTTATCGATTATATCATATCCCTACTAAAGATAATCGGACCGGAATCCATTACATATTACCACCTATTCAAAAATATATCGCGAAAGGTGATGATTCAGATCAGTTCATTCCATTATCAGATATTGACCATTGTAAAGAAGTTATGATTAATATTAAGCTTTGTAAAAATTTGTATTCTTACCAAATTGATTCAAACGCTATTTGCGAAGCGCAACTTCTAAAGACACAACAATTTACTAGTCTTCCCAAAAACTGTGAAGTTCAATGTACATGCAAGATTATAAGATACAATTTTATTGTGAAAAGCAAATGTATGGTTATTGGTAATTACTGATCAAACTCCAGTAACAATTAAGTGTAAAAATGTTGATCCAATATCGGAAATAATTAATACCAATACTATTTAGACTTTACAACCGGGTTGTTCAGCATTTATTGTAAATACAAGAATTCAAGCCTCAATGATGAAAGTTTCAAAATGGCATTATAATTATTCAAACACAATGCCAATACCTTTTAATTGTTGTTTAAATTTGCCAAACAACGCTCATAAACTTAGATTTAAAACCGCTCAAAATTGGCGAATTAAATCTAGATGATTTAGAAATTGCCAAACATAAATTGGATCAATATTCTAAAGATATCGATGACTTAATTAAGGAACCTTTAATAGAAAAATATACGTCTTGGTTCACTTATGTCTCTATAACTTTAATAATACTTTTCATAACTGTTTACGTTTTTCGAAAATATCAAAGACGTAGGCGAATGATTGGAATCAGTACCGATCGATCTGATCCTCCAGATCCACCTTCTCCAAGAACTGGAATATCCTTATTAGGAAGACGAATTTCCAGAATGTTACCGCGAAGACGTCCAAGCATTCGTCTTGGTGAACCAATTGAAGAAGGTGAAACCTACGAAATTCTTGAGAATCGCAATACTAGAAGTATCGATAAAACTTACGCATAGACAAATAATAATTTGTCATTTCCTGTTATTGATTTTACGCTTATTGAATTTATTTTATAGATTTTTGCTTATTGTATAACTTTCAAAAGTTACTGCACTGTATAGCACTAACTTTTTTTTATAAAGGGGAGCTGTTATATCCCCAATATCCTTAGATTATAAAGAATTAGTCGCTTATCTGTAAAGGATGCAGGTGTTTGTCGCAATATTAAATTATATTTTATCATATTCAATTTCGCCACTGCAACAGGATGCAGGTGCTTATCAAAATAGCATATTATATTCTTTATATTCAATTTCAATGTTATCTTTACTTTTGCTGACCAAGATGGGAACCATTCTAGCACTGTTCTAGAACTTTTCCATGACGTCAATAGAACATATAAATACTATACCAAATCTTTAGTTTAGACAAGACTAGATGATCGTATTTTTATTAAGAAAAAAAATTAACCTTTGTAAAATTTAATTGTTTGTCGTGAATAACATAAGTGCTTTTTTAAAAAGTGTTTCAAATCGGTCACGATATAACATATATATTTTTCTTTTCGTAGATACTGTTGGAGTATAATTGTATTCACTTTTTATGCAAATACATTTATGTCGGGTTTCATAAAGATCTTTAACAATAATTAACTAACCAGCACCTTTGACGGTGACATACATGACTTTAGCAAGAATAATTTTCTTATAATCATAATGGCCAGGTTGTGAGTAAATATTGCCTGCCAATGTAACTTATATCATAGTCAAAATAGCTGGTCTAGTTAATTATTGTTGAAAATATTTATGCAACCCAACATTAGTGTTAATAAGTTTATTAATGGAAGTCATTAATAGTCAATTAAACGCCACCCTGTACAGAATTTAGATACCTTAAACGGCATTCGAGAAAATCACAAGTCACGACATTAAAGTTTTCATAACCATTAAAAACGGCTTATTTATGCTTAGGTAAATTTCTTTTAAAATATTCATGACAGAAAACTAACAATTTATACAATTGCCAGCTACAATACTTACAAACCACTTATAATATATAAAATATCAAAAATAACTGCAACAGACTGAAATGTACAATACTTTTCAATTGTAAAGGTTTTGTTAACACTTATGTATTTGAGTACTTACTACAATAATATTGTGATAAGCACGCAAGTTTTTTTCATTATTCTATAATTTCATCTTCGTCTAAAATACATTCTAATACATTCTATTATAATTAAGAAATATTTTAGCATGCGACAATAACACAAATAAATCAGACGGATAGTAAGCCATATATAAGTTGTGTTTATACAAGCTTAACAAAAAAATACCCCTTAATTGAGGAATGCGTTTTCAATAATCTAGCATTTGTTTTATTAACATTATTATCCTGAACAGTGGCGTAGAAGGGACAGTCGGGAATACATGTATTTCATGGTATTGTACCCAGTGAATAAGGCGGAAACGCGCCGCAGGCATGGTGGCATGCATGGTTGGATTAATTTTGTTTTTGTAAATGTTTTTTTTTACTTTTTTTTAATATTCCTAGCTTGCTCTTTATTAAAAAAAAAACAATTTTTATATTTGTGAAAAATATGAATATTGGTGTCAATACAAAATTTTAACATAAGACGTACATATGTATTACTCTAATCCGCGTTTTTCGGGCTCGGATTTTCATGAGTAAAAATAAACCACGCCAAAATTGATGAATTTTTCAGAAATTATGTATTTTAGGAGCGTAGATCTAAGAGCAGTTGAAATACTCCTTTTTAAGTGCCGTTTTGTATATTCATAATAAAGCATTCTCGTTTCTTCCCGCACTATTTTTTTAATTAAAATTATCACACTTCCATAAAAAATGCTTTAATTAAAGTTTTTACTTTAATTTTTCTCTTTTAAGATTAAAGAAGAAAGAGAGAATTGTTTTTTGGTTTCATGTAAAAATATTTTATTGCATTGGGTTATACTTTTGTTGATTTAAAATAGCTCTTAAAAAGGGGAAACGGAACAGACAAGTATATAATAGAAAAATACTATAAAATATTATTCTTTTTACTCGTTTTCCTATAAAATTGCATTATAAATCAATAACTAAAACGATATGGTCCGAAACTTTAATCTCTATATAAAACAGGACTTTTAGAGGAAAAAGTTTAAAAACAAACGTTTCCTACAAGACCTTTGTAATCTAAAGGCCTTTTTACATTGGGTGCAATTGCAAGAAAAAATTGCCTGAAAGCATGCGCTTTATCGACGTTTTAAACAGCTGATGCAGGTTTTAAATGGGAAAACGTCGTCGAAGCGCATGCTTTCAGGCCATTTTTCTTGCAATTGCACCCAATGTAAAAAGGCCTTAAGCCAAGAATACATTATTTAAATTAAAAGTCCAAGCGTAAGACACGAAAAAATAGGTTGCAATTAGACTTAGACCCGGGGGTCATACGTCACTGATCCTGAAACGTCATCATTAATCAAATTACTTTGTTAGAGTGTACTCTGAAGAAATACGGTTACGATTATGGAGACAAAATTATGACCCTACGTTTGAGCTGTATTTATACAGGGTGTGCGAAAATTTAGTTTGTATATCAGCAGCGGCTCGTGGGCGTATAAGGAGGTGGGGCTACTCAATAAAGCGGGAAAACGCCGCAGAAATTTTACATGTTAAGGCAAATTTTAAAAAGTATGAAATAAATATACGGCAGAAAATAACTTTCTTTTCTCCTTATTATACTTTCCAATATGTTTTATCCCAATATTCTGGAAAATTGTCAGATTCTTTATCGACATTAATATTTAGAAAAAAAATACCGTCATGTGTGTACTATTTAAACAAATCAGAAAATATATTTTTAAACTCATCGGTATTTTGAAATCCTAACCTTAATAATTGTCGTATTAATTAAAAATTTAACACTGTTGCCCAACTACTGCTATTTCTTACCCCCGTGTGTAAGATTCCGTGCGCCTCACAAAATGGGTGTTTTTTACTTTGAGCCTTGGAAATTGTAGGTGGTGTGAAGGGTCAGAATTTTTTTTGGAAGTCACTTTTGAAAGTAGGAAGATTTAGAGCCGACACACGCTGTTGTTTTTTTAGTCCCCCCCCCCTCACAAAATCCTGGATCCGCCACTGTGCACCACAATAATTAATAAAACAAAACAAAACACAAAAAAAAATAAAACTTCCAAAAATGTAATTTCTAAACTGAACCAAAACAATATATAAAAATAATTTGTCCCTTTATTTTGAGGGTAAGGCGCGACCTTAGAGGCCTACCCTGAGTATATTTTAAAGCGATAATTTCTAATAAGGAAGTTATGGCCGTTCATTAAAATTTATATCACAATTATTAATTAAAAATAATATATTAATAATAAATGAATAAAGTAATAATTTAAATACATTTCTCCTAAACTATTAGCGCAATAATTTTTACAAAAATACCCTCAAGGACCTTCCCTCACTATTTGACGCTCACTCTCAATATAAAAAATTAGCATTAATATTAGTTCATGCGTTAGGACGCTCATCGGTACCTCAAGCGGTTGCAAAGAAATAAAATAGAACTTTTCTATAATACATTCAAGGAATTACATTCATATGGACTTTTTGTCATGTTTTCGTATGTAGAATTTTCCCTTGAAATATATGAACGTAGTTTCCGGATACCCGATAAATATCGGTTAAATAAATATAATGTAAGTAAGCTAAATTCCCCCAGACCATCTACCATAGAAAAACTTTTTGGCCATGAGCATCTGATTTACATACAAGCAATAGGTAAATGAAAACAAATGATCGCAAAAAAAAATTTTAAAAATATTCATCTGTAAAAATAATAAACAATGCAACACCTTATCAAAAACAATATGAGAAATTTACTTTGTTATAATATCACTTTATTAATTTCTTGGTGACTGCAGTTTCATAGTATTACTACATTATCAAACTGAATAACTTAAAACTACGTGGTACAATTATAAATAGGTTTTAACAAAGGATGCTTATAAATAAATTGAAATAAAAATAAAATATTTATCCCTTAGTGGTCCTTATTACATAGTATTGTAAACAGCGGGGAATTACACAGGTCTGTTTGGTCATTAAGTAAGTTTATGGTAGGGTTTTTATGGTGTTCGTAAACTTCTATTGATTCCAAGATGTTAAGTTTCTTGCATTTAGGTGCAGTATGTAAAATTTTTAAATTATTCACATCTGAGAAAAAATGACCTGTCTGCGAACAATGTTTTGCAAAATTAGAATTTTCTTTGTTTAACAAATAAGAATTCTTATGTTCATTATATCTAATATTAAAATTTCTTCCTGTTTGACTTACACAGGGCGAGTCGGGAGGAACGGACTAAATTTCAGGAGAAAGCGAAAACAATGTAAAAAAAACCATATGTTCTTATCCGATATTAATTTGTTTATTTGAATAAGTATTTGGCATTTTGCAACACTTTAATCACTTAAACTTGTAAATATCATGGAATTGTATGCTGCAAGTTTGTGGGAATTGGGATGTGTGGAATGAAAAATTGTCGTGTCTGTGAATGTGGGTTTTCTATAAATATCAAAGTGTAATTTGTTGTCTAGTCTAGATATTGTAATACCCAGAAAATTGATTTTATCATCTATTTCTTTTTCCATTGTGAATTTTTTTGGGCATTTTCTTCATGAATTTTAATTAGGCCGTACAAGTTGGGAGGGTTTGGGTTTATATTGACTATTTGGAATTTCTCTTTACTGGATAGTACACCATTAATATATTTAAGAGTTTTTAACTAATTTTGTATTTTTGAGGTGGGATCTTTTTTAAGTAATATGGGGTCTTCTTTTTCTAGAAAGGTATTTATTTTGTGTTGATATTCCCCTTTACCCAAAATAACAATTGAGTTACCTTTACCAAGAAATTAATAAAGAGATATTATAACAAAGTAAATTTACACATACAAAAAACACCTTATTTTACTTTTAACATTAGAGCGTAAACTACATGTTAATACTGGTACAGCAGTGTGCAAGTGAAACCAAGCCATTTAAGCCAGAAATAACATTACACAGGTAAGAAGAATCGGCCAAGTACAAGTAGTGTCCCCACCATTTAGTCTTCTTCTCTCTTTTAGAGGTGCGATACTTACTTGTATCGATAATATGACTTTAACTATGTACACACCACAACAGCTGCTTTATGACTGTCATACTTTGTCTATAGTAATTGGTCAAAATCTCATATAATCAAATTATTGTTTATAACCATGAGATGATCTAGCTGACTGGCGAAAGGCAAGTAAGCCACGCCTATTTAACCAAACCTTTGGATGTTTTTGGCCAACAAATATGAGTTTAGCTAAAAATAGCGAGGTACTGCAATAGCAGATGAAGCTATTCGTAACTACAAATGCTGTTGAAATGGGAATTTAGTACCGATTTTGTAACTTTCCCCGATATAAAGTTTTAAATATTTATTAACATTACAGTTGGTTTTGACGGTTATTTCTCCTCTTATAATTTTAAATGTGAGTACGAGCTGAAGTTGTGTATACCCCTAACGTTAATAAAACAAATAGAGTTATATGACACTTTTAATTTAATATACTATATATTGTTACTTTTGTCGTACATAGTAACGTATTGCAATGGTTAAAAAATTTGTTTTTTTGAGATCTTATCAGAATTGATATATGATGGAGAGTCTCCAGATTACCTGTTGGCTCGAAAAGTCAAAAACTATTTTTAAAAAGGTATTTTTTGACAAATAAACATTATAAATAGGTATTCTTAATCAATTCCTTACCTCCTTGCACGTTCTGTTCGAATAAAACTGCAGTCAGTGTGCGATGTCAAAATTTCATTGTTTAGTCTTGTGTGTTTTAAAATTAGTTTCGGTTCTTGAGTTAAGTTACGTTATAAGATTGATGAGACACTAAGACCACCCGAAAATTTAAGGATTAAAGAAAAAAGGAGAGACCGAAAAATCAGGGGCAGGACAGGTTGTTTTAGTAAGCCTTTATTAGATATAAGAAATATCTGGAAACCTAGTGTCTGTTTGAAGGTTGGAGACAATGATGTTTCTTGACTGAGTTTTGGACTTGCATTGTCTTTATTTGTTTTACATCACAACGTTTCAACTGGTAAGTATCTCCAGCCGTCTTCAATAAGTAAAGTAACTACAGCTCTATTTATACTAACTAGATGCACTGCTGAGATGGGTGCAGTCATGCGTTTAGTTCGTGTGCGGTATTTTAAGTGTCTACATCTACTTAACAAAGGTTTCCAGATATTTCTTATATCTAATAAAGGCTTACTAAAACAATCTGGGTTCTGATATATGGTAGCAGCTTCATTAAACTTTCTCTTCCTCCAATGTGGTTCCTTATGCAGGATTTGAGCTTCTTCCCACTTGATGTGTACCGTGTGTCTAGGCATAGTCACTGGTCAGCTGCACCTGATTTTTCGGTTTCTCCTTTAAGCGTGTTGTTTCTATGTTCCTTGACCCTAGTTTCAAGTGGCCTCAGAGTCTCATCAATGTAAGATCGGCCACATTCGCAGGGGATCTGGTAGACACAGTTTTTCATGTCTTTTTGACTTGTTGGTTTCGTCTTCGTCAGGTGGCTTCTTAAAGTGTCTTTCGAGCTGAATACCGTATTGATGTTGTATCGTTGTCCTAGTCTTCTAATTCTCTCAGATACTCCTTTGAGTGTTGATTGAGACTCTATTTGTTCCTTTTGCTTATTTGGCCGATTCTTGCGATTTTCCAATAGTTTATTAACTAAATGCATGGGGTAGCCTTTTTTGTTGAGGTCGGTCTTGATGTAGTTGTAGTTCTTTAGGGGCTTCATTTGAATTACAGATGGTAATTGCTCTATCCACCAGCGTTCTTACTATGCCATGTTTTGTGCTGTTTGAGTGGTTTGAAATGTAATTCAGATATTGACCTGTATGCGTAGGTTTCCTGTACACTGAATGGATGGTGTTGCCACTTTTCTTTACGTTCACATCTAGGAAAGGTAATTGATTGTTTTCTTCTCTCTCCATAGTAAATTTGATTGTCGGCGTCAGGCTATTAATGTGATGTAGTTCGTCATTGTTTCCATTCCAAATAATGAAGGTATCGTCCCAATATCTCAGCCACGTTTTGGGTTTATTTTTTGCTAGTTTTATTGCTTCAGATTCAAACCATTCCATGTAAATGTTGGCGATTATTGGTGAGAGAGATGAGCCCATCGGTAGTCCGTCCACTTGGCTGAAAAATCAAGATTCTACCGGCCAATAAGGAAATGCAACCGTCATTATGGACATTCAGACCTACGATCAGAAAATCGAAGAAGTTCTGCAGAAAGGAAACTACACCCCCATGTCCAAGGATCCCACCTCCAACATTGAGGGAAGAGTCTACCGAACACTCAAGAAATTTGAACGATACATACCAGAAAAGACACGGAAACGCCTGACACCACACCATAGTAAGCCTCCACACCTCTATGGCTTGCCAAAAATACACAAACATAACATGCCTCTCAGACTCATAACGAGCTCTCGAAACTCTCCTACCTACGAACTATCGAAATTCTTACTCCCCTACTTTAACCACTCTAAGGAAATAGCACATCATTCGTAAAAAATTCTCAACACTTCGTACAACTAATAGGCGGAATGCAAGTACAACCACAAGATCAACTTGTCAGCTTCGATGTCGAATGTCTTTACACTAACGTCCCTGTAAAAGATGCACTAAAGGTTATTAAAAGCAGACTTGAGGAAGACCAGACACTACAGGAAAGAACACCGCTACCTATCAAGGCCATCATGGAATTATTAGAATGTTGCCTCGATAATTCTTGCTTCCAGGAAAAAGATAGGTTTTTCAGCCAAGTGGACAGACTACCGATGGGCTCATCTTTCTCCCAAATGATCGCCAACATTTTCATGGAATGGTTTGAATTTGAAGCAATAAAACTAGCAAAAAATAAACCTAAAACGTGGCTGAGATATGTGGACGATACCTTCATTATTTGGAATGGAAACAATGACGAACTCAGGGAATTCCTACATCACATTAATAGCCTGACGCCGACAATCAAATTTACCATGGAGAGAGAAGAAAACAACCAATTTCCTTTCCTAGATGTAAAGAAAAGTGGCAACACCATCCATACTTCAGTGTACAGGAAACCTACGCATACAGGTCAATATCTGAATTACACTTCAAACCACTCAAACAGCACAAAACATGACATAGTAAGAACGCTGGTGGATAGAGCAATTACCATCTGTAATTCAAATGAAGCGCTCAAAAAAGAAACCAACTACATCAAGACTGACCTCAACAAAAATGGCTACCCCATGCATTTAGTTAATAAACTATTGGAAAATCGCAAAAATCGGCCAAATAAGCAAAAGGAACAAATAGAGTCTCAATCAACACTCAACATTCCGTATATCAAAGGAGTTTCTGAGAGAATTAGAAGACTAGGATAACGATAACATCAATACGGTATTCAGCTCGAAAGACACTTTAAGAAGCCACCTGACGAAGACGAAACCAACAAGTCAAAAAGACATGAAAAACTGTGTCTACGAGATCCCCTGCGAATGTGGCCGATCTTACATTGGTGAGACTCTGAGGCCACTTGAATCTAGGGTCAAGGAACATAGAAACAACACGCTTAAAGAAGAAACCGAAAAATCAGGTGCAGCTGACCAGTGACTATGCCTGGACACACGGTCATCACATCAAGTGGGAAGAAGCTCAAATCGTGCATAAGGAACCACATTGGAGGAAGATGAAGTTTAAGGAAGCTGCTACCATATACCAGAACCCAGATTGTTTTAGTAAGCCATCATTAGATATAAGAAATATCTGGAAGTAGATGTAAACTTAAAATACCGCACACGAACTAAACGCATGACTGCACCCATCTCAGTTATGCTCCAGTGCATCTAGTTAGTATAAATAGAGCTGTAGTTACTTTACTTATTTAGTATTCACTTAAAGACGACTTATTATTATCGCACAAGTGATGCAATGCATTTATTACGTAACACACTTTTTGGCACGATGCAATGTGTCAAAAGCTTTATTCTTTTTAGCACCCGTGTCTAAAAATTTGTCTTGTGTTGCACCACTAATATCAGCGCTCTTGGGATGACCGCGGATAGATTTACAACCTCAGCGTGATAATATTGTTCACTGAAAATTATAATAATGTTCATACAGTACTTTGTAATGCAAATAATTATTATCGCACTTTGACAGATTGTAGGGCTTGAACGTTAGAAAAAACAATTTTTATATCTCTAATTTTTTGTTGACAAATGTTAATTCGGCTTTCAACAGTTGCAACAAGACAATATAAATTCTTATTCAACACAAAAATCTATTCGAATAAAGTTTAATCTTAGACTCATATTTCAATTAAAATTATACATACTAATGTTGGGTTGCACAAATATTTTTAACCATAATTGACTAACCCGCAAGTTTAACTTTGACATAAATGACACTGGGTGAGTTGTGAGTAAATAATGCAAAACTCACAATCAAAGGTACCTACCTGACTAGTAAATTAAAAATTAATTAATTATTTCTGCCAATGTCATGTATGTCACCGTCAAACTGGCTGGTTAGTTAATAAGTATTAAATTAATATTTTTTCTTACATTTTTGAATTTTACAATCTTCGTATTCGTACATTATCTGATTTAAAGTTACATAATTAATACTACATATTGGGTGAAAATTAAGTAATTTTGTCTGGTAAAAGTGCTATACGAATATAGTGATATAAAATAGAACAGAAAACATGTTCTATATGAGTCAGTTTTTTGGGACTGTTACGTACGAGAGGACCGAGATTCAACCTCTGACGTATAGGTGAAGATTCGTGAATAGTAATGGGGGTGTCAACAGCTACCTAATTTGCCACAGTACTTCCTTTCTTTATCGCCGCAGTCTGTATGTTATCTAGTTTTATCACCGAACAGAAAATCTGTCGGGGGGCCAAGAGATCTGTCTTTGGAGACCAAATTTGTCTAAGGTGTAATTTTATACAAATATGAAATTTATAATAATTGTGATGTATGCCACAATACGGCAACGCCGCACGCCGTACCGCGCAAGACTGGGTGTCGATGACAGCATCGAGCAACCAAGGATGGAAAACGCTCTCTTCCACTACCGATGACCTTACCAACAACATCCAAGCCCCGAAGATCGCGACCGCGTGTTATAAATGTCCGTATAGTACCTATATACCTTGTATTCTGTGATAATAGCCATAAAAGTAGCTACGTTATTAAGTGTGATTGGTGTAGAACCATATAAACTGCTGAGGAATCTATGCCATCCAGATCTTCCAAAAGCCAAGTCATACGCAACGCTCACGGGCCTCTTAACGAAACAACATGGCCCCCAAATAACCACATGGCGCGAAAGAAGAAAATTCTACGAAGTCAAACAAGAACAGGGTGAGACTGTGCTAGAATTTTACGCAAGAATACGAAGTATGTCAATTAATTGTAATTTTGGTAACAGCCTAGAAATGATCCTAAGTGACAAATTCGTCTCTGGAATAAAGAAAGGTTCAGTATTAGACCGTGTATGTGAAGAAAAAACGAATAAATCGCTGAAAAGTCTAATTACACTGGTCGCAAGAAGGGAAAATCAAGAAAACGACGAAAATGGTACCAATCAAGTTAATTACGTGAACAATAATCAAGGAAAATATGGGCAAACGAAGTGGCAACACCGGTACGCGACGCCGCGCACGCCAAACCGTCAACATGGCCGGCGACAGGCTGACGTCAAGATGCGCAGACCGGCAAACGAACGAAGTGACAGCACGACAGCAAATAGAGGAAGAAATGGTGCAAGTCATGGCGGAGTAAATAACTTTCAATTTTCCAAAACGAAAACAAGTTGTAAACATCGTGGAAGCATGCATGCCCAACCATGCAAATACAGGGCAGTCCAGTGCAATAAGTGTAAAAAAATAGGTCACTTATCTAGGGTATGTACAAGGGGATGTAATTATGTAAACAAAAAGAACAACAAAGGGTATGTAGAAGAGCATATGTATTGTAATAACCATAGGGAAAATGACTGTGATATTGAAACCAACCAGGATAGCGAGCCGTTTCAAGTTTTTAGTGTGAATGACTAGACAAAGTAATTCTTTTAAAGAAACTGTAAAAATTTGAGGGAAAGGATATAAATTTTATCATAGATTCGGGATCGGAAATAACTGGAATAAATTTTAATTGTTTTGAAAATTTTTTTAAATGTAAACATGTATTGTGCAAGGATGATACTGTGTTAAAATCGTATAATGGTTCAATATTTACACCCATAGGTTATTTTAATGTCAATGTATTGTATAAAAGTGTGTCTAAAATTATTAAATTGTATGTTATAGAGAATGGGGCTGCGAATATTCGTGGTCGAGATTGGCTTGATAAATTTAATATTCATTTTAAAATGATTAATAATAAAGAGTGTCAAAATGATGTAAAAAAAATTATTTTAAGTTTCCAGAAGGTTTTTGTGAAAAATTGGGAAAATTTAAATACGCTAAGGTCTCTTTGGAATTAAAAGCCGGAGCTAATCCTGTTTTTATCAAACCTAGGTCTGTTCCACTGGCATACCGCAACGAACTCGATGCTGCCCTAAAAACCATGGTGAAGGATGGTATCCTCACACCTCTGGAAACCACTGAATGGGCAACTCCAATCGTCACGGCAATCAAGGCAGATGGAAAACTAAGGATATGTGGAGACTACAGATTGACAGTGAATCGGTGGCTGAAGGAGGAGCACCACCCGACTCCATTGATCGATGAAATATTTGCAAAACTAAGCAGTGGTGAGTATTTCACTAAACTAGATCTAAACCGAGCGTATAATCAGTTTGAACTTGATGATAATGCTAAAAAATTGAGGTTAAGTACTCATTTAGGCATTTTCACGATAAATCGCATGCCGTATGGCATAACACCCGGAAGTAGCAAATGTCAACGTTATTTGGAACAGATATTCCAGGGTATGGATAATATATGTATATATCAGGATGATTTATTAATTACTGGTTCTAATAAACAGGTACACTTGGAAACACTAGAGAAGGTGCTGCAGAAACTGAAAGAGGCTGGCCTGACCTTACGCAAGGAGAAATGTGAGTTCTTTAAGGAGGAGGTGCAGTACTTGGGACATAGGATAAGCAGACACGGACTCCAGAAAGCAGAGGAAAAGATAAAAGTCATATGTGAAGCAGATCCCCCGACAAATCTGAATGAAACAAGAAGTCGAATAGGTATGATAAATTTTTATTCCATTTTTATACCAAATCATGCAACAATTTTAAGAACGATATATAATTTGTTAAAGAAAAATGTAAAATTTTATTGGAGTAAAGAATGTCAAATGGCTTTTGACAAGATTAAAGAAATTATGATGTCGGACCATCACCATCACACATTTTGATCCTAAATTGCCATTATATCTTACTACTGACAGCTCAGAGTACGGAGTAGCTGCAGTCTTATCTCATAAAATGCCAAACGGGCACGAGAGACCAATAAGCTTTGCATCTAGAACAAAAGCAGAGCAAGCCTATAGTACACTACACAAGGAAAGTACAGCTATTTATTTTGGAATTTTAAAGTTTTATAACTATCTCGCAGGTAGATTCTTCACGCTGAGAAGTGACCATAAACCACTCATTAGTCTGTTTGGAGAACACCATGGAATTCCAAAAATGTACGAAAACAGAATACAAAGATGGGCCGCAGTTCTGAATGGATTCAACTATAAAATTAAACATATCAAAGGCAAAGATAACACTGTGGCTGATTACTTCTCAAGGAAACCAAGTAAAACCGAGACTCAGCCAAAGGAAAATGTAAGTTATCTAAATTTTACGTCAAAATAACTGATTGGCCAATAAACAATGAACAGATTAAAGAATATACCGCTAACGATGAGCAATTAAAAAAGATAATTAAATATGTCACTGAAGAAAAATGGCCAAATAAAATCGAAGAAACTATTTGACCATATTTTTATAATCCTAATGAACTTTTTGTAGAAAACGGAATTTTAATGCGAGGTTTACGTATAGTAATACCAAGAGACCTCAGAAAACAAATGCTAGATATGTTGCACGAAGGACATAACGGCATTGTACAGATACAGGCACTGTTAGATCACTAATGTATTGGGAAAACATAGACAAGGACATAGAAAGAATAGCAAAACAATGCATTCCATGCATGTCAATGAAGCGGGCACCACCAAAAAGCATTCTGACACCATGGCCCATTGAAGATACTCCATTTAACAGGGTTCATATTGATATATGTGGACCTATTGAAAACACTATGTTTCTTATAATAATAGATTCGTATACAAAATGGATTGAAGCGTTCCCAATAAAAAGAATAACAACAGAAGAAGTGATAGAAAAACTCAGAGAAACATTTGCCAGATTCGGACTACCACAGACCATGGTTAGCGACAATGGACGACAACTAGTGTCTGAAAAGATGCAATATTTCTGTAAAATGAATGGTATAAAACACGTAACATCACCACCAGGACATCAGCAGAGCAACGGCGCAGCGGAAGCTGCCGTAAAACTTTTTAAAAACAAATTAAGGATAATGCTAAAAGAGTCAAGGAACAAAAATGTTGCGTTGACAACACTGTGTGCGAGAGCATTACTAAATTATAGAAGCACCACTCAGAGCAGCACCGAAAGAACACCAGCTAACATGATGATGAATCGTGAGCTGAGAACAAGGCTAGACATAACGAAATCTACCGAGAAAACAAAAGAAATGGAAAAAGGAGCAGTAAGAGTTAACGACAACTAGTGTCTGAAAAGATGCAATATTTCTGTAAAATGAATGGTATAAAACACGTAACATCACCACCAGGACATCAGCAGAGCAACGGCGCAGCGGAAGCTGCCGTAAAACTTTTTAAAAACAAATTAAGGATAATGCTAAAAGAGTCAAGGAACAAAAATGTTGCGTTGACAACACTGTGTGCGAGAGCATTACTAAATTATAGAAGCACCACTCAGAGCAGCACCGAAAGAACACCAGCTAACATGATGATGAATCGTGAGCTGAGAACAAGGCTAGACATAACGAAATCTACCGAGAAAACAAAAGAAATGGAAAAAGGAGCAGTAAGAGTTAATATAGAAAAAGCACAAAAACGCACATAGGGGCCAAAAGCATCTAAACCTGGCAAAAAACCCAAACTTAAAATTACCCCCTATTGTAATATAATGATTATAATTAATAAAGTATTAAACCAGGTACCTAAAACGGGGTTTGGTTTTAGAGGTCAGTATCTTTGGGTCTAGGTACCTCAATTGAAAGTTGTATTTCGTACTTGTTACCCGCTTTTCGTTTTTTAATACTGTTGGTGAACGTTTGTATTTTTTTTGTGGTTTTTACATTGTTATAACTACATATCCAAGTTCCAAATTAATATGTCGTTATTGGCAACAGATAAGCTTTAATATGTCTAAATGCAATTTATTTTTTTATATTACACTTAATTAAAAATAATAATAATAATAAACAAAATTATTATTTTAAATTATCTCTTTTGTTAATTTTTTTTTTTAAACATAAACGTTTAGTTTAGCTAGGTGTCTTTTGGTGCTTCAAAACTAGTTTTTTATTGCTAATTATACTGTCGGCTTTCACGTAAACCAAAAAAAGTTTGCACATATTTGCACTATTTTGTGTAAATGGGCCCCATCCATCCAATTAGTTTAAATTCTAATGAATGCTTCTAATTTTTTCATTTTTGTCACATTTTAATTTGCTCACGAAACAATTGATCTTTCGAAAAGGGAAAGGGATCATATGGAAAGACAAATACAGGATTTAAACTGTAGAGAAGCAGAAATATGCGAAAAAAACTTAGTTTGGTATGTCAGTCCTTCATGCCTGGACTTGTTTTTTCGAATGCTTGTTGCATGTAGCATATAAGTTACCCTAACAAAAGTGGCAAGCTAGAGGTCAAGAAGATAAAGATATTGTTACATCTACAAAGAAGAATATTCAAGAGCAATTTAAATCCAGACTTGGATCAATCATCGATAAACCAAAACCCGGGTATGGCAGTAGTAATGACGGAAACACTTTATTTGAGAACGCAGATACGTCCAGCAATATTACTGGGATCAATTTGGAAATTATTAAAATATTAAGTACCATACTGAAAACTATATATGGCAAGTGGATACACAATAAACTTGGCATAGTTTAAAGCATACACGTTAAAGACAGCACATCTCTTTGTTGAAGAATATTCATGCTATCCTATGCCTCCCACGGTACATAAGGTATTCATTTATTGTTCTACTATTATACACAAGGCAATATTACCTATTGGACAATTAAGTGAGGAAGCCCAGGAGGCTAATAATAAAATGTTTAAAAGGTACAGAGAGAGATTTTCTCGTGAAAAAACAAACGAGGACATACTTTGTCGATTACTTATTTCATCTGATCCACTAATCACCAGTATGCATCAGCCATAAAAAAGAAAAACCACCTTAGAGCTAGCTGTCATACGATTATTAGAAGAGCCAGATTTTAGTTTTTCGAGTCCATCTTCAACAGATCAAGAATTATCAGACGAAAGTGAGGAGTCAAGTTAATACAGACTATGTTTTTAGAATCAGATTTTTATTAAAATCTAATTTATTGTTTATTTTCTTTAATAAATGCATATTTTCGTATTATGTTGTTTTTGGGGCCTACTCTTTGTTAAAAAAGTTTTAAATTTAAGTTAACAACTTACCTTTTATATGAAAACATAAATAAATAATCATAGAATAACGTTTTAACACCATTAAATATCTCAATTAATTTTTGCCAACTTTAGGCGTTATCGGCCCCTCTGTGGAACGGCAAATTAAAAACTATAAAGGAAAAGTTCGGAAAATACTAGTAGGAGAAACAGTCCTAGTGAAAGACTATAGAAAAACAAAGTAGAATGGACCAATGCAGTCATAGAAAGAACAGTGGGTAGAAGCACATTTCTGTGTAGAGTGGAAGAAGGAAATCTGTGGAAGCGTCATTTAAACCAGATAAAAGGGTGCCAGTGGGGAGACATAGGGGAAAAAGGTCATAATAATTGTAATAATATTAACCGTAATATATCTAAACATTTCACAGAGACCAAAGCAAGCACATCCCAGTTCCGTGTAAGGTACCTTCCCATTGTGGACCTTCCCATGATGGACCATGTAAGCCAGTCCGACGGAGAAATCGCAGGACCATCAGTAAGCCACGACAATGTGTCTAAGGACACCACTGAGAGTAACGAAAACGAATCTCCATCAGGAGATAATAATGCAAGTTGTGAGAAGTCATTGGAGACCTCGCCCCAAAACAACCATGGGGCGGAGTACCCGATGAACGAAAAGGATATAGGTGACGTTAGGGATAATGTTGTAGAAAGGGCAAGCAAAAGAGAATATATAAAGGTAAGACAGAAAAGATTGGTTAAAAAACCGAAAAAACTTAACGATTACATAATAAGTGATTAAGGAAGTAGCGACGAATTTTAAAATGGCAAATAAAGCTGTAACAAAGTAAAATTTTAAAAATGTAAATGTAGAAGTACAAAGTGTATGGTGGTCAATTGGGTATTACCGAAGTATAAGTTATATCAGTGAAAGTGTCACTACAAAGGAGTTCAAAATCGCGAATTCTAAAAATCGACCAGAATACATACCAACTTTTACAGTGTATATAATAGTAATGAAGTTACAGGAAAGTTAAGGTGGAAGTGTGATGTATGCCACAATACGGCAACGCCGCACGCCGTACCGCGCAAGACTGGGTGTCGATGACAGCATCGAGCAACCAAGGATGGAAAACGCTCTTTTCCACTACCGATGACCTTACCAACAACATCCAAGCTTACAAGCCCCGTAGATCGCGACCGCGTGTTATAAATGTCCGTATAGTACCTATATACCTTGTAATCTGTGATAATAGATGAATAGTTAAGTATCCATGTGTTTCCCTCATTGCTAGAAAAGAACCTATACAAAACAATAATCATAAAAGAATACTGCATGCGAAATTTAGTAAAAATTGCATAAATGAGAATAGAAATGTAATAATTGAAGACAGTTTTTAATAATCACAAAATAAAGTAAAACCTTTTATGCTAGTTATATTTTGTGCCTAGAACTTTATTAACTTATTTTAAGACAAAATATAGATAACATTTCGGAAATAATAAGATGTTTTTTTTATTTTTAAGTCCGTTTTGGACAATTATTTGTATTGTAATATAAAAATTTTAGAGAATATTGGCAACATTGTGAAGCTCGTGTTTTTGCTCCATCAATTTTTGACAATCTTTAGTTTTGGCCAGGTTTTCCTTAACTATCTCCAGTAACTAGTCAATACATACCATATTTTTTACATGATATATTTAACGTCTTTTTATCGTTTCGCAGAAAACTTTTATCTATTTGTTACGTTGACGTGTACGACAGGTCTGCTTAAGCGACGTAGGTAAAAGTTTACCTTGCCCTCTAAAAGTAGAAATTTTAACAATTTGTAACATTGTAACCATGCAAACAATACCGTTAATTTTTATTCATAGAGGGCGCACTATGCTGTACCTACGTGGCCTGGACAGTCCTGCTATTCATGTCAACCTAGAGGCCTTTGTAAAAACAAACTTTTATTGTATTTTTTCAGGAAAAGGTACTCTATTTGTCGAAAATTTTACGCCTACGTGAACTTTATTATCATGCCATGATCGATTTACTTGACAAAAAATGGAATCGCAAAACTGTTTGCAGTGCACATATGCATTGTAGGAATTCAGTTAAAATTCAGATATTTCGGTTACAAAAGACGCTCAGCCGATTTTCAAAACTAAGCTTTCATTTATATAAAAAAGTCTATAAAAAAAATAGAAGCTTATCGATGATCTTTCAAAGCCAAAATCTTTTGGGAACATTTTTTTCTTTCAAATATTAGAAATCTTTGAAAAATACATCCATATTTCCAAAACAGACTATGCTATACATATGCAATTAAAGTGGCTTCATCATGTTCAAGTATCTCCCAGAAATAACACTCCATTAACAAAACTAACAAACTACATTGAAATATTTTTTACTATGTCAAAATCGTCGCTTTTTTTTTTTTTTTTTTTTTTTTTACGGTTCGCCGACTACGTAGGCCATCTTGAACCGGTCATCGACCACAAATGTGATCTACCGACTGGGGAGTGTGAAACGGCACCTTCATCCTACGAGATATCCGATCTCATCCGGCTTGTCCGGCGTGAAAAGGATGGCTAGGTGTCGATTCATTTTACACTCTTCCCTGAGGCAAGAGCACGCCGTGTTCCCAAGCGGTCACCCGCCCAAGTACTAACCGCGCTCGACACCGCTTAACTTCGGTGATCTGCGGGAACCGGTGCTTAATATGTCGACAGGCCCTTGCCGTCAAAAATCGTCGCTTTAATTAATAGTTTATACCGTTGGTGTGTGATATTTGTATTTTTTAATATAATCATAAGTCGTGTCATTTGATAATGCTCGATTAAAAATACATTATTTTTTGTCTTAAACCGATAATAGAGGTTAAAAATGACAATTGTAATGTCGGGTTGCACAAATATTTTTTAAATTAATTGTGATATTAGAACAAGGCAGTGCTGCATACAATACTGTCCCGGTCGCTCGCTACGTATAGTGTCTTACTAAACATTTGTACTTTAACCTATCCGCATCTGACAATAACCATATTTTGGGGATACATTCTGAAAATTGACAAAATTATTCCTGGATACACTATTTTAATATGGTAAATCTCCAAAAATTGTAATCTCGGTTCAAGAATACATCTACATGGCAGTAACAACTGCAGTTCGAATCTCGAAAAATTATGGCACTCTGATTGGCCAGCTTAAGAAAAATTTTCCATAACACGCTGATTTTTAGTATGGATGACGTTAAAGTTTCGGCTGCAAGAGATAGGAGCGCTTTTCAACAGCAACGACCACGTTCCAGACTTAAAATAGCTGACGAGTTTGTACATACAGAAGTAATAATTAGTTAAATACAAAATAAAAATATATACTGTTCAATGTTAATTTTTAATAAAAAATGAAAAAAAAAATAATAAAATTATCATTTTTTAATTTGAGGTAGTGCTGTAGCCCTTATTAAAATAGCGTCATTAAAACCAGACAACAAATAATTTTCTTACAGAGTGGCCCGGTTAGCATAATTATTTATTTACTACAGGCAACTTTAATTATGAGTAAATGTCTATGAATGTCATTTATGTCAAAGTTAATTTATTACACCCGTATTCACTAAAGGGGTCTAAAATTTTAAATCTATAGTAGTCTTACAGCTTATAAATTTAAAGAATAACCAAAAAAATATTTTAATACAAAACTTAGTTGACTTATTCTGACACTTGTCATTTTAAACCCAGAACTGTCAGTTTAGGACGGTTTAAAATTTAGAACCCTTTACTGGATACCGCGGTTTTCGTTTAAACTCTTTGTGCCGCCAAATATATAAAAGTTAGTTTGAAGGTTGGATACAATGATTGAATTGTAGATGATAAACCAGTTTTAAACTTGCATTGTCTTTATTTGTTTTAAATCACAACGTTTTAACTGGCAAGTATCTCTAGGCGTTTTCAGTATTCACCTGAAAACGACTGGAGATACTAAAACAAATAAAGACAATGCAAATCCGAAACTCGTCTATCATTCATGTAAAAGTCAACTAAATTTCTTATTGTTTTTCTTTAAATATATATGTTATAATCTATAGTGTATTTCACGTAAGCTCTTGGATGGACTTCATTTCTAATAACATTTATTTTACATAGTTTGGTTAGGGTCGGACTGGTGTTACTGTAATAGTTAAATAAGCAATATATTTGCTTGCTTTTTCATAAAAAAACAACACTTCACAGATACCCACCCAAAAAATTTCCGTCGCGAAACACCGGGTAACGACGCGATAGGTACCATCATAGGTCCATCTCTACGCGATTCTCATCAAATCAACCCAATCTCAAAGACTCTCCAGTCGATATCCCAGCCGTGAGCCGACCAGCCACAACGAAATTCCCACCGCTTCCGAGAATAACCAAACCATTCAACACCGGTAAAGGCCAATGTCTAAATCACCGCCGTTTCCCCCTCTACGCCACGCTCTGATTTCATGAAGTAATTTTTAAGACTAGGAAGGGTTTTAGAGCCGGGATACACTTTTTTCTTTTTTAGACCTAACTTTTTACATACGACGGAACTACTGCAGGCTTTATTTAAGAGTAGTTCTGTCTTGTTTCAATAAATTCGGGCCATTCTTAATCCAGTATTCATGTACACACAACCAAACTTATATGGAATCACTCAGTATTTGTGACTAAAATATTTTGTAGGGAAAAAATGTGGTATGCTAGTCGAAGAAAAAGGTTTTTGCTCTAAAAATAAACATAACAAAAAATAAACGACTGCATATTATTATAATCTTTTAAGTTTTGTGTTTAGTAGTAAAATCACTTTACTCCTGTAATTTTATTTCGGTCCAAAAAAGATAATAATGCCTTATGTTGGTCTAACAGATGTGCAGAGGGGAAAAATTGTTGCTCTCGTTGAACAAGGAATGCCCCAAAGAGACGTAGCAGAGGTAGTAGGCGTTACCCAGGGTCTTGTATCAAAAACGTATGCAAGGTACTTGGAATTAGGAACTCTCAAGAATAGGCCTAGACAAAGTCGTCAAACAGTTACAACTGAACAACAGGACCGTTTTGTGTGCCAACTGGCTAAAAGAAATCCGAATGTTTCTCATCCAGAGCTGAAACGACAACTGCTGGAAGCGACAGGTGTTAATGTTTCAGTTAAAACTATACGAAAGACTTCGTGCTCGGGGGTTGTACAGCAGGAGACAGTTACGGGTTCCAGAGTTGTCCAGGCAAAACAAAAATGACCGGCTAAATTGGTGCCTTCAACACCAAAACTGGACAATTGAAAATTGGCAAAATGTTCTCTTTTCAGATGAGACCAGAATTGGCCTTAGATCAGATGATCGTCGAATTCGGGTTCTCAGAGCTCCAGGAAGCCAAGCTAGACTCCAGGCTGCCAGATCTATCCCAAAATATAAAGGAGGATCCGTAATGTTTTGGGGAGGTATTATGATGGGAGCAAAAACCCCTTTACTACCTCTCCACCAAACTCTAACCGGTCGGAGGTACGTTGATTTGGTGTTAGAGCCGGTAGTTAGGCCTTGGCGAGTTGCAGTTGGGGATAATTTTATCTTTATGCAAGATAATGCACCTCCTCATACTAGCAGAGTGGCTCGAGAATTTCTTGAAACTGAAGGTGTCACAATTTTAGACTGGCCTGCATGTTCACCGGACTTAAATCCAATTGAAAACTTGTGGAACCAGCTTAAAAGAAGGATTAGGGCTCGTCGGGACAATCCAGGAAATAACGCACAGCTTATTCAAGCAGCGTTAGGAGAATGGGAAAACATACCGCAAGAAAATGTTGCCAATTTAATCAGAAGCATTCCAGCGCGAATTGAAGAGTGCATAAGGGCTAGAGGTGGCAATACTGATTATTAAAATTAATAACTTTCTATTTTTTTCCTCATTTTTTACTATTTAATTTTAATCCTATTAATTTTCAGAAACCAAAAAAAAAACATTTATGTTTCTTTCGTCAATTATAATTAGTTCTTTAATTCATATGTGAAAATTTTTTGATTAAAATATTGGGTAAAGAATGGCTTTTATTTCTAAATAAATAATTTTCATATATTCGATACATAATGAAAAATATTAGGTGATTCCATATAAGTTTGGTTGTGTGTATTCACCCATATGAGACTCGACTACTGCAGGTTTTATTTACGTGTAGCTCTGTCTCATTTTATCTAAGGTTATATCCGTACAGACAGTCATATCTCTCACCTACCCGCAAACAATTTTTAAAATATAAGTATACCGGGCCGTTGTTGTTTTCCTTCTCACACACATAGGGCCGGACTGCTGCAAGCTTTATTTACGAGTATTTCTATCCTATTTTAAATCATGTCGGGTCGTTTCTGATAATTTTACCACGATTGTTTACATAAACGAGACCGGGTCGCTACAGGTTTTATTTACGAGTTACTCTGTCTTGTTCTTACCCACGCGTCTAATTCAAGTACAATTTCTCTGTCGTACACAGGTAAAAGATAGCGTCTTTGTCTTACAGATACTTCTTATGAAGTTTTCTATGTCCTACACAGACATACACCTTAAATACCGTACTGTCTTCACCTTATACACATCTTTTCAATAGCAGAGCGAGGGTCCGCAAAATGCATACTCTGGTCTGTCACTCTGATATATTACCAGAGTTTAATACTGCGATTTTATATTTGTAATAAACAACAAAATATTTCGCTTGCGCATAGAAAAAGTTTTTAAACTGATTGTTTTATTTAATTAATCCCTCCCGTTTTTACCAATTTTCCAGGGCGGTCAAGGTAGTCGCACATCGCGTAGTTGATCGCTTGGTTTATTTTTCTCCACTCTAACAAGCTCTATGAACCCGTGGGCCCCTTACCACATTAATCCAAGGGATGGCGCCCGAGATACCGTTGGAAAAGAACTTTTCGTATTGTAGTTGAAAACGCCACTAAAGCTTATACCATTTATAACCAGAAAGTCTCCATACAAAATAATAGCAAAATAATCTATAAAAATACCAAATACAACAACAATACTGCACATGGGCGTATTATTCAATGCGCCAACGAATGAATGCCGGCTCTGTGATATTGAAAGAATGCAAAGCAGACACGCGGATTGATAAAGTATGGAAAGAGATAGGCGAAGGCAAAAGCGTAAGAAAGAGATACACATACTAACGGAATTGATGTCAGGTTCTATAATAATAATCTCTTAACGGGTTTTAGCTGATTTGGGAAACAAATTTGGGTGTTATCATGTACATGTAAATATACGGTAAGTTATATATCCATCTCTCATGAATCTAGCCAATGTTCGCGAGGAAAAATCGTTTTCTGAATTAAGGAACGAGAGAAACGTCAAAGCATTAAAAACGTACGTGAAATTTACTATAGTTGTGTCTGATTTATAGAATATATTCCCAATATTAAATATTATTATTTTAAAATAAAGTCATAAGTCCCTGGACTTCGTTAGATTAGTTAATTCAAAAAATCACATATTAATTTTAAATATTTTATACAAATATTTGAATAAACTTTTTAATATTATTATATAAAGAAAAAACGTTTTTAGTACATACTGCTTTCTATAATAGAACTAAAACTTTTATTTTTAATAAAATTATTTCTCAGTAAAATGATTACAGGCTATCAAAACAGTGATGGGGAAGACACAACGGGGAGACTATAAGATATACATTATGTTGATAGACTAAATTTAAACCTTTTTAGTAAAAAAGAGGGTGTGTGATTATAAACTGTTACACCTAAAATAGTTCTAGAATCACCGCCTGTCGCACACATAAGACTATTTAAAAATAAAACCAGTGTACTCACATTTATACTGGAGAATTATATTTGTCACTAAAGCGGATTTTTAAGAAAATTAAGTTTGAAGCAAATTACACTATTTATGTTTGAGAATTCGTCGTATCATGTCAAGATAAATGAGCAAAAAGTATTAACAAAACATTAATAAAGCTTAATTATTCTATATTGTTACTTATATTATTTTCAAATATATACAGCTTTAAAAATATAATAAAGGAAACAATACAAATAAAATGATGCATATAACAGCCATAAATTAGTTTTATCTTAACATTAAAGTTTAAAAAATAATACAACGAAAGTAAATCACAAGCGTACCTATGTTTATAAATTATTATCAAGGGCAATCAAAAAGTATTTTAATTTCGTTTTTTTTCCATGATGTTTAAAACGTCATGTCTGCCTGTCAAATAAACTGGATATATGCATTTTACTTTTAGATTTAAAGCTGCCAAAATACTAATGTTGATTTAAAACTTCTGAAAGTAAAAAACTCTTTGATCATGGTCTATGTTATTACTTCCAAGTTCAAACGCATCGAGAGCAAAAATGGAATTGATATGAGTTTTAATTTAATGTTACTATTAAGATTTAGAACTGAAATTTCTAGTTTTTAGGTAAATTATTAGAATTATTAGTAGAATTTTTTGGACTGGTAGGCATTGAATTATTCTGTTCAGACCTGCTTATATATAACCTTAATAACTTAACTTTACTACCGGTTAGAAGGTTGATGTATTGAGAAAATCGTTCCTCGCCAACTGCTTTATATAAGGCTACCATACAGAATATGGAACTTTTCCTTACTGGACTTTCATTGTGATCAGTACCCTAGAAATTAAAAATAAACTCTTAAATGTATATCTATAAAATGTTCATACAGTGGCTGCTTCTATTAGATAAGCGAGCGAGTTTAGCAAATTTCAAGAAACGTAAGTACATTATGAATTCCTGATGATGGGCAGACGTTGATATGCGTCATAAGGGTTATTACCCTTCTACATCTCTCTCTCCCACCCAAACTCAAAACATACCTATATAAATGAGATCCAATTTGTCTACTTTATATTATATTATTATACAGTGATAGTCTGTAATTTGGAATAAATTCAGTAATTCAAATACCTATTTATTTTCGAAAGAATGCTTGGACACGTCGATTAGTATTTTCAGTTGCGGTCCTTTCCATTATAAAAACAATTATACAGTATGTTCCAAACTGGAGATAGGACGCCATCGATAATTTTTTTAAATGGCAACCCTGGTTTTTTTATGACTATTTTTAAAGGGCAAATCAAGTTACACATAAGTGCAAAATTTTAATTTTTTATTGCTTGCCGTTTCCAAGATAATTTAACAAACAGTTTCTCTAGTTAAAAATAAAAAAAAATGTATTGAACAAATACAAATAGTAACACCAGTACATTTAGATATAAAGTGACGGTGTCGCGCTCAATGACGTTTATTATGTCATTGTAATCTTAAAAAAAGCCCCCCCCCCCCCCATTATGCAAGACCTGTCCATGATTATTTGGACACTGTATTTCCAGGAAGATGGATTGGTAGAAGGGGACCCTTTAAATGACCACCAAGATCTCCAGATCTGGTTCCTTTGGATTATTTCCTATGGGGATATTTAAAAAGCAAGATTTTTCAGACGAATCCCGCAAACATTGAGGAGTTGAAAGCACGAATAAGACATGTGTGTAGATAAATTTCCTCAGAAATCATTAGAAATGTTCAAAACGAATTTCAATTGCGATTAAGGTATTGCCAAACACTGAATGGAGAACATTTTGAACATTTATTGAAGAACCATTTTTATGTTCAATAGTTTTTTAAAATTTTTAAATAGAAAAACTGTTTGTTAAATTATCTTGGAAACGGCAAGCAATAAAAAATTAAAATTTTGTACTTATGTGTGCCCATAAAAAAAACAGGGTTGCCATTTAAAAAAATTATCGATGGCGTCCTATCTCCAGTTTGGGACATACTGTATAATTGATTTTATAATGGAAAAGACCGCAACTAAAAATACTAATAGATGTGTCCGAGCATTCTTTCGAAAATAAATAGGTATTTGATTTACTAATTTATTCCAAATTACAGCCTATCACTGTATATCGCATTTATGAAATGGAAAGGGTCGATTATTTGTTAAAATAAGATAGCTAGCGAAATACAGTACAATCTCGGTAACGCGAACACAAAAAATTCTAATGAGTTCATATTAACGGAACGTTTATATTAGCGAAGTTTACAAAAAATACATAGGTAACAACTATTATTGTACCTAGCATACTACATAGTGTGTATTGATACAATAACCTAACCTAATTAACTAATCTTTTATAGCGAATTTTTTCTGCTTTTTCCCTTAATTGAGGAAACTGAAGAAAGGCATTTTCCTTTTACATTGACCACTCTAGTATGAACAGTGATTTCATACTACAGAGTGGTCAATGCAAAAAATATTATGTTCATTGAGTCGTTCATAAGAGTGCATATTCATATTATCGCGATTGTGATGTATGTAAAAAAAACAAGTTTTGAGGATTTTAAAAATCCATACAAAGAACTCTGTACATTATTCTATACCGGGTGTCCACGGAAGGTGGCTCGCTCCTATAACTTTTTTGTTTTTAAAGATAGTAAAATAAAAATTGTAAGATTTATATATGACGTAAAATTGCATTTTTTGACAAGTCACAATCTATCTGCTGTGTGAAATTTAAAATTTAAACTTGTTTTACAAATTTTTTTTAAATGGCAACATGGTGGCTCGTCAGATTAGAAACAAAGAGCACTTTGTTACGATTAATTTGATACCACATACTATTAGGTTTTAACCAAATTTCTATTAAAAAACTTTAAAAATGTACGTTAGAACGTCCCTAAAATAAAACATCTTTTTTGAATAAAATACGCTTTAGTAGCCTGTGACCAACAATTTCGTATTATTGTATTTTTAGTTGTCTTAATCACAGGCTACTCGATGCATTTAAAGCGTATTTTATTCAAAAAAGATGTTTTATTTTAGGGACGTTCTAACGTTACATTTTTAATGTTTTTTAATGGAAATATGGTTAAAACTTAATAGTGTGTGGTATCAAATTATTCGTAACAAAGTGCTCTTTGTTTTTAATCTGACGAGCCACCATGTTGCCATTAAAAAAAAATGAGTAAATCAATCAATTTTAAATATCACACAGCAGATAGATTTTGACCAAAAACAGTCAAGTTGTATTTTTCCCACGATTTAAGGGCTAAAATAAGTGATTTAAACGTATTCATAGCCCTCTAGATAAAAATATATATTTAAAAAGAAATAAAAAATTTGGTGACAAAAAGTGACAAGTGACACATGGCTGTATTCAGAACGTCATATAGAGTTAAAAAAAGAAAAAATATACCAGGTGTCCCATTTAAAAATAAAGAGTTGATGTCACCTCCGGTTAAACCGGAAGTTTCATTAAGGTAAATCACTTGTCAAAAAGTGCAATTTTACGTCATATATAAATCATCCAATTTTTATTTTACTATCTTTAAAAACAAAAAAGTTACAGGGGCGAGCCACGTTACGTGGACAGGTATATTTCAATATTTTTGCAAAATTCTAAAAAAAATTGTAAAGCACACCACATAGCTAAACGTAACCCTTTTCGATATATCGAGTTTTGAATATTATTTGCTAATAAAACCGAAAAGAGAGAAAATAAGTTTTAGCAAATTGGAATCCCATTTTATAAGGTGCTCAAAGTGTCTGCCGTTTACCTCCTGACAGTAATGAATCGTTTAACAGCGAATCTAAACGGGTATTGGGAGGAATACTAAAAATTTCATGAATTATTCTTTCTTGCAACTCTTCGATAATTTGTGGCTTATTTTTGTACACTACATTTTTTATATGACCTCACATGAAAAAGCCAACAGGGCTCATATTAGGAGATTTAGCTGGTCATTCAATTGCACACCTTCGTTCAATCCATTTACCAGGAAAAGTTTCCTTTAGATATATCCGTACCACCTGTCCAAAATGTGGAGGTCCATCTTGTTATTACCATATTTGTTTAGCCGATAACTTGATTTTATTTTCATTGGACGTCTAAGCTTAAAACAGCATTCTCTTGCAAAAGTAATATATATCGTTCAGAGTTCAAATTTCTGTGCATAAAATAGGGTCATACGACGTGTCCACCAATAATACCACACCAAATATTGTTTTTTTGTGGTCGCTGTGTGTGAACTTTCATCCAATATGGATTTTGGTACAGTTGTGTCGATTTACATGTCGGTTTAAACAAAATGTAGATTCAAATTTTATAATTTATTAGCAAATGATATTTAAAACTTGATATCTCGAAAACGGTTAGGTTAGGAGATCCGTGTGCTATTTTTTTAAAAAATAATTTCGCAAATAATTGAAATAAAGAATATACAGGGTGTTGCGTTTAAATAAACGAACTTTGTTCTTTCATGACTTTTTGACTAATCTTGTATAGGTACTTAATTTTTTTTGCAGTATAATACATTTTTAAAAACTTTTAAGAAATAATTGGCCGTTTGCTGTTTCCATACATAAAAGCGACTCTGTATAGTTACTTCCGAGAAAAAAGCAATCTACGCCCTTGATTATTACATCGTGTAAAATGTTTTAATCAATTACTGAAAATGGCTGGTCGATTTTATAATGCATTTTTTTACCTTTTAATTATGCATTGTTTTCCAAGGCTTTGTTTCATTTTTTGCAGATCCTCTCCTGACGCTGCATTAAGGTCGAAACCCGTCGAGGTTACTAATTATTCGATGTATGAAGTGAAACCGGATAACCGTTGTGGATTATTTGATGGATGGATTGTTCATGGATTATTTGGGTGTGATATATCAGGACATAGTAGTCTGATATAATATAAATGGGATAGTGATGCGTCCCAAACAGCCTCTCCTACTCAAACGTCAACCTCATCTGCTCGTGGTGCACCCTGCTTTTACAAACGAGGCTCTGACGACCGAGCCACGGCGGTATAATCGTACTATCAAGGCTAAGAAAATGAAGTCCTCTAGAACAAGACTCTCTACCAACCTGCAATAGCCAGCGTGGTAGAAGTAAGGCTAAAATCCTCTTAAGTATATATGACTGAGACAAGAAACTTACGGCCCTTAGTTCCCGGCAGTTCACTGATCCCCGGTTACGATAGCGACTGGCAAGGACGGAGAACGGAGACCGGCAAGGACGGAGAACGGAGGGTGCAAAGAATCACCGGGTTCGACCAGGCTATCAAAAACGATAAATGTATATGAACACTGAATACGAGGACACTGGCATCGGCGGAAAGATTGCTGGAGTTAGGACAAAGGAAGAACAACCACTAACTTCACTCACGGAAGAAGGAGTAGGTTTCCTAATAAACAAGAAACACACTAATAACATTATCCAGATAGACAGTGTAGGATTGAGAGTGGCTTTTCTTGTGCTGAGACTAAGCTCAAAATACAGACTAAAAGTTAATCAGGTTTATGCCCCAACAACTACGCATCCGGACGAGGAAGTGGAAAGCTTTTATGAAGACATTGCAACAGCAATAACAAAAACACTAACTCAGTACAACCTTATTATGGGAGTCTTTAATGCCAAACTTGGATACAAAGAAGATGATGCCGAGATCGCTATGGGTAAATACGGTTATGGACAGAGGAACGAACGAGGAAGTACACTTTTGGACTTCCTAGCACACCATGGACTGTACGCCATGAACTCCTTCTTCAAAAAGAGCAAACAAAAGCGATGGACGTGGGCAAGTCCAGATAGAATCACCAAAAATGAAATCGATTATATAATCACCGACAGAAAAAATATAGTGCAAGATGTCAACGTGCTAAATAAATTTTCATTTAGTTCCGACCACAGAATGGTAAGAGCAAGGGTGACTATAAATATAAAACCAGAGAGGGCAAATATGTTGTTAAAGCCAGTATCTCGAAAGTGGTCAAATGTCAAGGACTTGGATGAATATCAGAAACAGACTGGAGAACTCTAAGCTTGCGAGAAATGATGATATATATATATATATATAAATAAGTGAGAAGGGTAGTCTTGACCGACTAGTTAATCAACAAAAGACAAAGTCTTGGAGTATCGGTCCTGATGAGGGCTGGATTAAATGAAAATGCTTTTTTAAGCTACGCCAAGCTTTCGATAATGTTTATTATCTTCTTCAGGGCTACAATATAAACAAAGAGATAGTTAGTCATAAAAAACTCCACAATTTGGCATTACTTTAAGCTTATTTTAACTAAAAAAGGAAAAATTATACGATTCTATTGATATAAAACTAATTTCTTGAACTTACTGCTTATACATTATGAAGGATGACCACTTTGAGCATAGAAAAGGCCATTGTATGGAAAATAAGTTGTTCAGTTTACATTTTAATTTTTAAAAAGTTGGGCCAACGGCTTGCGAACTTGATTCATACTGTCAATCGAAATATAATTTTTTAGAGTTTTTTATGTTCATACAAAATTCCTTAACCTAAGAGTATGGTCTTTATAGGTTCAAGATAACATCGGGATAGGTAACTGACAGATTGCCGCCATTTTGTCGACTGGTTAGTAATTTTGATTGAACGATTAAGACAAAGGAAATTATAGGTACATATGTGCATAAGTTCTAGTATAAACCTATTACTATCCGTCCGAGTTACATTATTTTAATAATCATACAATAAATTTACCAAAACATTTTTA
The DNA here is from genome assembly GCA_935413205.1 of Polydrusus cervinus. NCBI lineage: Eukaryota > Metazoa > Arthropoda > Insecta > Coleoptera > Curculionidae > Polydrusus > Polydrusus cervinus. Next base: position 64,240,639 of record OW284510.1, on the reverse strand, counting down.
AAAAGTTCTAAAAACAAAAGTTGGTTATTAACAAAAAAAAAATATTAATTAATTTATTAATTAGTTGTTTGTGGATTGGCGGTCTCCGCGTTATTATTATTGTCCTTATTTGGTTGCATGGACAGAAGATGAGAATATATAACACTGAGACCCTTAATGTCTGTTTTTTTGTTCATTGCCTTTGGTTCTGAGAAAATTTCAACCATCTCTAGAAAAAGTCTTTTGTTATAGTTAGGTTCGTTACATAACACCTTAGTGTCTTGATAATTAAATGCATGATTTGATTGATTGAAATGTTCAGGGAGAGCACATGATTTTTTATTTAATCTACAGTCACTTTTGTGTTGAGTAACTCTTCAATCTTCAATCAATCTTTCAAAACTCTGGAAGTTTGGCCTATATATACTTTTTCACAGTTGTTGCAAGGAATACTTTATACAACACTCGACTTCTTAAGGCAATCATCCTTATCTTTTAATTTACTGAATATTTTACCTATTGTTTTTTCTTGTCTAAAAGTTATCTTAATGGAAGGTTCTTTTTTGAAAAGTTTAGTTATTTTAGCATTGTTGTTGTTCATGTAAGGGAAGGAAAAGTAATAAACCTGGGGGTGTTCGATAAAAGCACTGATATCTGGAGATATGCCTTCATTGTATACGTCATGGTTGTTTAATGGAGCCATGTTGTAAATGCATTTTTTTAACATTTTTTCTGGGTAAGAATTATTACGTAATATATTGTAAAGTTTATTTAAATAATTTTGAACCAATGAGGGGTGTGAAATCTTTGTTATGCGTGTTTTAAGAGCTATTATCAGGTTGATTTTCACTTTAGTAGTGTGGTTTGAATGAAAATTGATGTAACGACCGGAGCTTGTTGGTTTCGTGTACCAATCAAGAATTATCTGATTTGTTGGTGTTCTTATGACTTTGGTGTCTAAAAAGGGGACACTATTGTCTGTCTCACTTTCTACTGTGAATTGTATGTACCTGTTATAGCTATTGAACACTCTAAGGATCTCATCAACACCATGTTTATATATATATATATATATATATATATATATATATCGAAGCACTAAATAAACAAATCAACACAACCTTAAAGGAGACACAAAGGCGATGGTGCTTTGAACATAAGAAGCCAAAGGATAAGCTTAGCGAAAACACAATGGATTTTATGAAAGGAAGAAGAGAACTAAATTTCAAGCTCACCACGAATACAGACCAACTGCGAATCCTAAATAGAAACAAGGACGTCAGAACAGGTGTAAGAAAATATAAAACCAAAGAAATACAGAAGGTTATTGAAAACAATAAAAGTTTGAAGGTACTACGAAGAAACTCCTTCCCTGGCACCAAGAGCATTTGTAAGACGGGCCATGTTACATCGAAAAAGGAAGAAATTTTGAAGTTGGTAGAGGACTTCTATACAGAGCTTTACAAAGACAGGTGGCCATAGCAATCAAGACTAGACTAGACTAGAGCTTTACAAAAAAAAAGGAACAAAACCCAACTGAGAACTTGCCACATATTCAAAATTAAGGATCCGAGGTTATTCCTGATATTACCCTAGACGAGATAAAAGCGTCGCTTAAGGAAATGAAGGATAATAAATCCCCAGGCGAAGATGGAATAGTTATCGAATCAATTAAAGCAGGAGGAAATATATTGCTCAAGAATCTACACAAACTTTTCAATGCATGTCTTCTGAAGGGAACAACACCTTCCCAATGGGATAATGCGGTAATAATCATAATGCACAAAAAGGGGGACATCACAAAACTAGAAAACTATAGACCCATAAGCTTACTATCACATGTCTACAAACTCTTTAAGAAGATTATAACAAAGCGCCTGACATCTAAATTAGATTTATATCAGCCACGTGAACAGGCTGGATTCAGAACCGGATATGGAACAAACGATCACCTTCAAACTATTAAGAGTCTAATATAAAAGTGCATAGAGTATAACAAGCCACTTGTCCTAGTATTCATAGACTTCAAGAAGGCTTTCGACATCGTCAACCAGCACAAAATGTTGCTAGCGCTGACGGATTGCCGAATTGACCACCGATATAAATTCCCTAGTAAAGAACGTATACGAGCGAGCAACTGCATGTGTAAGGTTGCACGGGGTCACAAGGGAGTTTCGAATCGAAAGAGGAGTCCGCCAGGGCGACACAATATCTCCGAAACTCTTCACCGTCGTATTAGAACACGCTTTCAAGAAATTAAATTGGGAAGAAAAAGGAATAAATATCTATGATGGAGAGGCGTTAAGCCACCTGAGATTCGCCGATGACATAGTCATAACCTCCAACAGTATTGATCAGGCACAGACTATGTTAAGGCCTTTTTACATTGGGTGCAATTGCAAGAAAAAAATTTCCTAAAAGCATGCGCATTGTCGACGTTTTAAACAGCTGATGCAGGTTTTAAATGGGAAAACATGCATCAGCTGATTAAAACGTCGCCGAAGCGCATGCTTTCAGGCCATTTTTCGTGGAATTGCACCCAATGTAAAAAGGCCTTTAGAAAATCTTCACGAAGCATGCAAAGAAGTCGGACTAAAATAAATTTTGTGAAGACCCCGTGTATGACCAACCTCGTATTGAGCGATAATATCTCGGCTTTTAAATCAAATATTCTTATATGTCTCAAACGGAAAACATATGATCAATGTATATTGCCACTTAGTACCTATGGCGCAGAAACGTTGACGCTAACCAAAAAAACCAAAGAAAAGCTGCGGGTTGCACAGAGATCTATGGAGCGGTCAATGCTGGATCTGTCTCTGAAAGACAAGGTACCCAATGTAACTATACGGGAAAAAACGGGCGTGACTCATGTCATAGAAAGTGTTGCAACTATAAAGTGGAACTGGACGGGCCACTTGGCACGAACAAGGGATGGAAGATGGTCAAAGCGTATTTTAGAGTGGAGGTCTAGGCACGAAGCATATAGAAGCAGAGGCAGACGACCAACAAGATGGACGGATGACATTAAGAGAATTTGGGGAAACTGGATGAAAGACGCACAAGACCGAAATGTCCAGCAGTGGAGGCGAACGGCTGTTTGATGATGATGATTATTTAAAATGTACCAAACACTTCATATTGGAGACTTACTATAAAAATTTTAAAAATGTCTTATCTACCTATAGTCTAGATATTTACAACTGGTACCGATTGTAAACAATAACATAACCACGGGATCGTTGCTTATTGGTATAATTTTTTGGTCAGGACTGCATTCAGCTTTCGCATTTGAATAACCACATTTTCTAATTATATTGTAGCGTTATTATACATAACATACTGTTCTATTATTTTAAAACTTATTTTGATTTTGGCATTTAGGTTTTGTTTAATGCAGTGCTTGTTGTGATGGTTAACTTGGAATATTAATCTTTAGAATTAACCTGAGGTAGAAGTATTTAAAAAACGTATATTAAAATAGACAGCGTTTTTTGTTTGGGAGGGGATCCCTTCGGGAACAAGAATGTAAGTAAAATAGAATAAAGTCAGTTTATAAAGATGTGTATCACTGCTTTCACCCTCATATAGCTTTTCCACTTGCTTATTGTGTCTTGTTTAAAATCTACAGTTTAATAATCGGTTAAAAATGTATTGTTTTATGTGGCGATAAAAACTATTGTGCCTTTTTCTTATGAAAACTGTTGTCACCTGTTTGGTGTGGTGTTTAAAAACATATAAATATATTATATCTAGCAAGGACAAAGAACCAGTGGGAAATACTTTAAACCCTCCTAGATAAAGAGCAAAATAGAGCCATCTTGACGTAGGCAACAAAGAAATTATTTTAAATGTTATACATGTGAAATGCTAGAAAATTGATGTTTCTACTATTATCCACTTAAATGTTTCTGATTGTCACGATAACTATTATAGTTAGGTGTTTTTTTTTAATTTAACCTACTTCCTTTAGTTAATTTAATGAAATGCACGGTTATACAATTCTAACTAGGTTGCTTAAAGTAAATTTAAATAAATTATAGTCCATGCTGTTGCCATAAAATATTGTTATGGTGTATTAATTTAAATAATTGCAGGTATAATTGTTCAGATATCAGGTATCGATGTATATATTTATTAAATAATATTCTAATTAATATTTGTATAGTTAAAATAGTAATAATAATTAAAATTAATATAGCATTATCATGATCATGGAAAAATTTTAATTGTTCTATAATTGGGGTAGCTCTATCTTGAAGAAGAGTTTTTCATGTTGATTTTCTAAAAAAAGTTTAAACTTTATATTTTACCATATTATGTTGCCATAATATGGCGATATTTATTTGACTACGATAACAATTTTATTTTGTGAAATGTCATAAACAAATGAATAAGTAAAAAGTTTAGTATCATTTATTTACTTCTTTTTAGGTATTCCGTATGAATGAGTCACATCTACTTCACTTTCGGTTTAACCGGAAGGGCTGCAAAATTTGACATTCAACCAAAAATTTCTCCAAACATTTTAATGGTACTCCCTCTTTTAAATCTAATTTTTAAAATTACCTTACTTTTTTAAATATGTTTTAATTATTCTTCCCTATATCCAAACTTATTAGTTTTTTAGATATAAGCCATTAAGGGCCAAGTTATGAAGGTCAGTCGTGTCATAAAATAGACCTAAATAAGTGGCCGTGCAGTGATCACTTTAAGAACCAAGAATTTCATTAAAAAAACAATTAGTAACTTATATTGGCAGGGCTGTTAGGGAAAGCATTGACCAATAGCCTGTGGTGTTATTTTTTTGTAAAATAAATGCCTTAAAGCTTTCTTTAACCACTAACATATCGTTAAAACTTCTATGATTTACCTTGAAAGTAAACATGTCGATTCTCAGAGCTAAAGCAAAAACACAACAATTTTTACTGGTAATATGATACTCTCTTATCTATCAAGTCACCTTGTACAAAAAATTCTAGGAAATACACGTTTATTTTCAACCAATTGGTACCGATAATGCACAAAACACGAAAACCATGAAAATAAACAAAAATGGGATCAGATTACATGCTCGTTTTTTATTTTTTACTTGCCGAGAATATGTCTATCTCTCTTCGTCACATGCGACCCTACTATAAAGAGAACTAATCTAATCAAATAACGAACCAACGCGAATGGTCAATTGAACAGATCACCTTTTAGTTCAGGTGGTTTGCTACTAGAGTAATAAGTGGAATTGGCCATTCATCAATTCCATTGATTTATTACCTTGGGACAGGCCCGGATTTGGACGGGAAACGTTATAAAAATATTAAGTTTTATCATTCAGTTTTTTACGAAATTACTCAAATTCAAAATTGTACACGTAGTGCATTAATTTTTTATTTAGTATCTATTGTGTATGTGTACCTAATTTGGTAAAAAATATATGAGATACACCCTACTAAAGAAAAAGTGAATTTTAATAAAAGTACCTTTTCTTATCAATAAAACTACTTTTTAAAAACGCTATTCTTGAAGCAATATGCATAGGTACTTAAAAATGTTCGTTTTGAAAAATGACACTTTTTTATTTGACGATTTTTAAAATTGGTTTGGTCGTATATCTTTTTGATACAGATACAGTTGATAAATTAATTTTGATTTGTAGTCTGCATAGTAGTAAAATTATAGTAACAATCCCTTTTTTTCTGTGGTGTAGTTTGAGTAAACCCTTTTTTCTTCTGTGGTTTCAGTTTCACGTTTTACCTTATAACTTAATTTTTTGAGGTTATGGTTTTCGTTCCCAGTTCCCATTTAAAAACATTTTCTATTTAATTAAGTATAGGATATTCCCACATAATGCCTTTAAGATTAAAGTTGTATACGGCAAATTTTCTTTCATGGGCCAAAATATATAAATTTAATGACAGTACTTTAGTTATCGATGGGCGGTAGGTACCTACTGAGAAGAATAATGGAAATTGGAATTATTTCAGGATTTTCAGATAAAATTGCCCCAGCAAAAAAAGGTAAGTTTCGTCTAATATGCAGCTTGCTAAGTTTTTCTATATACTTAAAAATATATATATATATAATAAAAAATGTGTTTTACTACTTTCTTTTTTTAGGGTTTGTTGACGTAAATACATATTTTTGAGGAAGATACTTCTAGCGTGCATTCTGCAAACACTACTTATAAAAGTTAGTAATATGATTGAGAAGTAAACTGAAATATAAGGCCAAACAGGAACCACGTCCTAATGACATGTAGGTAAAACTTCGTAAAATCGTAATAAACAAACTTGAATTAAACTTGGTCGAGTCTAAAAGATAGAAAAGCCTCAGCTTTACTTTAGCAGTTCAGTGGAGTAAACCACGGGGAATTTTATTTACTAGAAAAGGAAAAACTTAGGGAGTTTTTTAATGTGGTAGGGGTATTTTTCGAAAATAAAATAAAATTAAAGTTATTTGTTAGGAGTTCTAGGGGTATTTTTAGTATTTTGGATATTTCTAAGGTTTTATAAAGCTTTTTCATGATGACATAGTATATGAATATTCTTTAAAAAGGGGTACTTTATAGTAGCAGTGTTTTAATATGGGCTCATAGGCTTGTTCAAATATTCCACCCTTTAAATTTTCTAACTACCTATTTAAGGACTGTTATTCTGAATAGTTATCAAAAAGTATACCTATTTTAAAATTATTTTTAAACTAACACAACAGTTTATCTTGGTTCTCTTCATGACAGTTTTTTATGTTTTCACTGAATTACACTGTCCACAATCTAAATTGGAGCATTTATTATACATTCTACAATTCTGTATTATTATTATGTCGATCTAAGCTGCATCGTCGTTGTATTCCAGGTGCAAAACAGTAAAATAGAGTTACGTCCCGTGAAATTGAAAGTACCTTTTATTTTACCAGCTCCAGCCGTCTTATCTTTCTGGGATTGCAAGGCCATAAGATATATTTTCCAAAAGTTTACTCCTTTTTAATCTTGTAATAAATTTTCTTCCCGAACAATAACAGTAAATACCAAGGTCAACTTTTAAAAGTAAATCACCAAATTTTGTGAAGTAAATAACCAAAACTGTACAATTTCGGAATCTAAATTGTTGTTCTTTTTTGGTCATATTGGCAACAGTGTCATTTTCACCTACTGGAAGCCAGCGGTAGCCGTGACAACTGTTGACAATGACACGGATTGATATTGTCAGTAAAAAGTTGTTATTTTGACAAGTAGAAAATAAATTGATTGGAAAGTAATTATTGGTATTATTGAAATAAAGAAGAGTTTCCAGGCATAAATCCCTGAACCAGAACATATGGTCCTTCGAACTACGGATAGAACAAAGAGAAAAATTGTAATTTTCCAGGTAAAAACTGAAGAAAATTGGAGAAAGAATTCCAGAAATCGGCGTTGTCTATCATCGACACCTCGATTCGAGGCTAGAAGAAATCAGGCGACGATTGCCACATCATCGTCATCTTAAAGCGAGGCTACAAAGAAACAGCTGTTCAGCTTTGCTGTCAGATGAAAGAATATTAGATTTTTTGTTCTTTATTTATGAAAAATATTGGCTTTTGGCAAGATTTAAGTTGAAAATAGAGAGGGGGTATTATATATCCTTTTATCCTGTATCCTTTTCTCCTTAAATCCTATTGGTTTTGTTGATTTGTTTAAGCAATGGTTTATTAATAAGTACTTTATGATAATTTAAACTTGATTATATTGGTTTGGTACTATTATCCTATAAAATGGTTGATAGTAAATTGGAAAATGAATTTAAAGAGTTATAAAAAAGCACGGTATTTGTAAAATAAAGCTCACAATCTTTACAAAGTTTGTGCGAAAAGTGCAGGACGAAGTTGTCCATAGAGATGGCCAAATAGACCCTGCAAAATGTTTAGAATTAGAAACTCGAATAGACACTATTGGTAAAGTTCTGGATGAGTTTAACACGTATCAACAATTTTTGGAATTAAATGATAATAATGTTGATAAACAAATGGAAGAGCGTGAAGTCTTTGAGAACAGGTTTTATGAAATTGTTGGTATTGCAAAATTAACTCATTCAAACCTTGTAAAACAAAATCAAACTATTGTAACGGGTGGTGTTAGTAATAATTCCCCTAATTCAAGTTTTAATAGCTCGGTAATGGCGCCAAGTTCACAACCTAAGTTGCCATCTATCCCTATACCAAAGTTTTCAGGTTTGTATGGAAATTGGTTTGAATTTAGGGACATATTTGTTTCATTAATTCACAATAATAATACGATAAGTGAAATAGAGAAGTTCTATTTCTTAAGGGGTGCATTGGAAGGAGATGCCAAAGAAATAATAACCTCATTGGAGATGTCATCTGCCAACTATTCCGTTGCATGGGATCTTATTTGTGATCGGTACAACAATGATGTCATGTAATAACCATCTAAAATCGCTATTTGATTTACCAAAATTAGAAATAGAATGTGCTACAAACTTACGCAAACTAGTAGATGGCGTTAACAAGCATCTACGGCCGTTGTTTACCTTGGGGGTTACCAACTGATAAGTGGGATATTATTATTATATTTATTATTGCGGAAAAATTAGATGCAGTTACCAAACGTGCTTGGCAAGAAAATAAGCCAAAAAATATATTGGCAAATTTAGAAGAGTTTAAAGATTTTTTAAAGTCCAGGGCTGAAACTTTAGAAGCGTTGGAAGATAAAAGTATACGAAAACCTTTTAAACGGTCATTTCTTACTTTTAAACAATGTTGTGGGTTTTGCAGTGAAGAGCATTTTATTGCAAATTGTCCTAAATTTCTAAAATTATCAGTTTATCACAGATATGAACATGTGAAAAAGTTTAAATTTTGCCTTAATTGTTTAAAGCGCAATCACACTAGTAGGGATTGTACAATGAATGGTTGTTTAAAATGTTCTTCAAAGCACCACAATTTGTTGCACTATGAAAAACAACACGAGAAATGAGATACAAATAATAAAAATGACGGTAACCCGCAAGAAAATCAGAGTATTGCATTGTGTGTATCAGCTCTTGGTTGTTCTGGTGATGTATTACTCTCTACTGCTGTGGTAAAAATAATTGGAAAGAATGAAAAGAGCACTTTATGTAGAGTATTATTGGACAGTGGCTTGCAGAGCAATATAATTGTTTCAAGTGTATGTGATAATTTGGGTCTAGATGTGAAACCTGTAGATATCTCTTTGATTGGTGTTAATCAGGCTAGCTCTATCATAACAAAAAGATGTCAAGTGAAATTTCAGTCTTTGCATAATTCATTTGAAAAGGAAATCATGTGCTTGGTAATTCCAAAAATAAGTGACCCCATACCAAACTTCAAATTAAATATTTCTAGGTTGCAGATCCCCAATAATTTAAAGCTTGCAGATCCGGACTTCTCGAATCCCGGCCCAGTTGATCTTATTTTGGGAGTTGATGTTTTTTATCATCTTCTTTGTATTGGACAAATAAAATTGGGAGATAATATGCCCATGTTACAAAAAACTCGTATTGGTTGGGTGATTGGCGGTTCATTGATGGCTGTTCCTAATCGTTCTGTACATTGTAACTTTTTGAAAACAATGGACATTCATGCACAGTTGGAGAAGTTTTGGAAGGTTGACGAGCCTTCTTCAATCAATGTGCACTTATCTGATGATGAAACCAATTGTGAAGAACTTTTTGAGAAAACCACAAGGAGGGATACCTCTGGTAGGTTTGTTGTGCGAATTCCTTTAAAGTGCAATCCTACTGAGTTGGGTGATTCTAAAAATTATGCATAAAAACGATTCTATGCCTTAGAGCGTAAGCTGTCGAAAAACGATGCATTTAGTGAAATGTATAAACAATTTATGACGGAATACGAAAGTTTTGGTCATATGTCACTCGAAAAAGAGCCATTATCAAAAATTTCTTATTTTTTGCCACATCATGGCGTCTTGAATGAGTCTAGTACCACTACTAAATTGAGGGTGGTCTTTAATGGTTCTGCCCCTTCAGATTCTGGGCTTTCACTGAACAACATCCAGCATGTTGGACCAAATATTCAGGAAGATTTGTTGTCAATTCTTTTAAGATTTCGGCAGAACGATATTGTTGTTTGTGCCGATATAGAGAAAATGTATAGAATGGTACAAATTGATGAGCAACAGCGTTGCTTGCAAAAAATATTTTGGAGAACTAATCCTGAAGAAGAATTAGGGGTATACACCTTAAACACAGTTACATTATGGGACCAGCACAGCAGCATATTTGTCTATAAGATGCTTAAAGCAATTGGGTTTGGAAAGTGTAGAAGAATTTCCTAAGGCTTCTAAAATAATCTTAAAGGACTTCTATGTCGATGATATGCTTACTTCTTTTTCTTGTATTAAAGATGCTGAGCGAACTTGTACAGAGGTTGCAACAATTTTAAAGTCAGGTGGTTTTAATTTGAGAAAATGGCTATCTAATGATCCCGAGGTACTTTATGCTTTAGATTACAAACATGAGACTGACAAGGTTACCTTTGCTGACAAGAGTGAAAATAAAATTCTAGGGTTATATTGGTCTTTTCAGGATGACGTCCTTAAATTTCATATTTCTCCAAATTCCATTGGTAAGATTACTAAACGTACGGTGTTGTCAGAAATATCAAAAATTTATGACCCCCTTGGTTTGCTGAGACCTTGTATTATACTGGCAAAAATCCTGCTTCAAAAGCTATGGTCAGATTCAAGTATTGTTTTAAGTTGGTTAGCTACTTCTCCCAACACTTTACAAACCTTTGTTGCCAATAGAATATCCCAAATTCAATCTCTGACTGACATTAAAGATTGGAACCACGTGAGGTCTGAACATAACCCTGCAGACCTCCTTTCCAGAGGTCTACAATCGGAAAACATAATCTGTAATAAATTTTGGTGGAATGGACCGACCTGGCTCAGCCAGCCCAAGAGTAATTGGCCAGAATCGAAGTTTCATATTTCCACAAAGTTGCCTGATCTAAAGAAACAAGTGATGGTGTGCCATTCTTCTACGAATACTTCCACATTTCCTTTTGGTAATTTTTCGCAGTTTGTTAGACTTAAACGAAGTTGGGCTTATTGTCTTAGATTTATTAATAATTGCCGCCCTGGCAAGCCGAAAACAAAGGGTACGTTAAGTACACAAGAATTAAATGAAGCGGTAAACTCGTTGGTATTGCTTTCTCAGAGTGAATCATTTGCTCTAGAGAAAAGCTTATTGGAATCAAACTCTATTGTTAATAAAGGGCCGTTAGTACGCCTAAACCCTTTTATTGATTTAGATGGCACCCTCCGGGTGGAGAGTACAATCCAATTATCTAATTTGGATTATGCTGAGAAACATCCTGCTGTGTTGTCAGCCGACCACTTATTTACAAAACTATTATTTGCTTATGAACATATTCGTTTGTTGCATGCAGGTCCTCAAATGCTTCTTGCTTCTGTGCGAGAGAACTACTGGGTCATACGTAGTAGAAATTTGGCAAAAAGAAGTGTTTATCAATGTATTAAATGCTTTCGCGCGAAGCCTAGGCCAGCAAATCAAATTATGGGCGTCTTACCTGAAATGCGTGTCCGACCAATGCCCCCCTTTAATTCCTGTAGAATTGATTACGCAGGACCCTTTTTTATAAAGAATAAATTGGGTCATGGGGCAAAACTTACTAAGTGTTATATTTCTTTATTTGTTTGTTGTTCTACAAAGGCTCATTTGGAGTTGGTTTCAGATCTAACAACCGAGGCCTTTATTGCTGCCTTTTGTAGGTTTGCTGCACGTCGCGGTTGTCCAGCCTTTGTATTTTCTGATAATGGGTTAACTTTTATTGGTGCCAATACGGAGTTACGAGCATTAGGGGAGTTTTTGAAAAAAAACAAGGGTCTTTACTTAGCACTTTTGAAAATGAAGGAATAATTTGGAAATTTATTCCTGCCTATTCGCCAAATTTTGGAGGCTTGTGGGAGGCGGATGTTAAGTCCTGCAATTATCATTTAAAGCTTGTTTTGTGTAATACCTCATTGACTTTTGAGCAATTTAATACATTGCTTACTCAAGTTGACGCCGTCCAAAACTCCCGTCCTCTTGTCCCCCTCTCTGCTGACCCAAGTGATTTTGATGTCCTTACCCCAGCCCACTTTCTCATTGGCAGAAGAATGACCTCACCTCCAGATCCTGATGTTCGGGAAGTTAAAGAAAAGAGGTTGAGCAAGTTTCAACATATCCAACAGTTGCATCAACACTTTTGGAGTCGCTGTTTAGAAGAATACATTGCGCCAGTGTTAACTACTTTGGTTTTGTTGAAAGGGTACCTTTCAAGGTGGGGAGTATGTACAATTTCGGAATCTAAATTGTTGTTCTTTTTCGGTCATATTGGCAACAGTGTCATTTTCACCTACTGGAAGCCAGCGGTAGCCGTGACAACTGTTGACAATGACACGGATTGATATTGTCAGTAAAAAGTTGTTATTTTGACAAGTAGAAAATAAATTGATTGGAAAGTAATTATTGGTATTATTGAAATAAAGAAGAGTTTCCAGGCATAAATCCCTGAACCAGAACACAAACAATAAGTACAATTGAACGCAACGCGGAACAAAGGTCAAATCAGCTCTTCTCTCACTTCTACCTATAGTATTTATGTATTCCATCACACTCACGTCAAGCTCGGCACTCTGGGAAAGTCCGTTTTGTCGCTTGCGTCGTTGCCAAATATATGAAATCACAGATATGGAATAAGTAGGGGTTTAAATTTGAAAACAGGGTGAAAATAATATGTACCTATGCCTATAAATGAAACACAACACTTATATCGTAGAAAAAAAAATAAACAAGAAGTTAATACCCACACTTTGATACATAGAAATGACTCTTGGCTATTACGATAATGGCACATACAGATAATTTTATTACTTAGGTACCATTTTAATATTGTATACTTACCTTATATAAAATTACATATAATTTATATATACAGAGAGTTTAATTTGTAAATGTATGGGTATAAATAAATAATAAAAATAACTCTCCCACTAGAACTAAAATGTGACCTTTCTTACTTCTTCTTAGTATCCATTGTATTACGATTTGTCAGGCATTTTACACAAAGGATCGGATTTACTTTTACAATAATTTATAAGGTTATATCTGAAAGCCGCTAATTTTTTTTTGAAGAAATTTGGAATAGAGGACTTAAGATTTTGTGAAGTTGGTAAACGCCAAGAAGTACACGTAAAATAAAAGTTTTAAGAGCGAGATGTGTTAATTAAATTTTACGTAACGTTATAACGCTTAAAGTCAATATGTGTACAATATTTAAATACATTTTTATTGAAAAAATAGTAAAATACTAATAATGATTTGATTTTAAGAGACACGTATATTATATGCTTATTTTTAAAGAGAAATACGTCAGGTAACGTTTAGCTTTTCGATTATTGTAAGTTTCTTTGAGAATAATTTTATATAAAATAGATAAAATTCGTTTTATGTTAATTAGCAATTGTAACAAAAGCCGAATGTAGGTTTTATACATAGATGATGTTTATACAAACGGAAGGCTAAAAATATATAAAAGGTCATATTCCACAGGTATAGAATCTGAGCTACTATGACAAATTTTTACGTGACAACGCTGTATTTGAATAAAATAATCTGGATTTTACAACTCATCGGAATGTTTTACGATTAAAATGAATATTGGGCGATCCGACATTTGCGCGCCATCTACGAACTTCTAATTAAAGCAAATCTCAATGACAGTTAAAACAAGAAAATGGCGGCGATTAAAGGTTTTTACATTAACCAACAAGCAACAAGTAATGTTTATTTATTCAAAGTTTCATCTAAGGTAGCTATGGATAAAAATTATATAAGGATAACGTCGTAAAACAATTGCAATTACTAAACAGATGTGCGGAGATCCATAGCTAACTTAGATAAAACTATGAATAAATGAACACCAATTGTTGCTTGTTGGATAACGTAACTGAACTTTAATTGCTTATATCTTAAAAACTAAAAGTTTAGACATAGGGAAGAATAAATAAAAAATATTTAGAAAAGTGAAATCATTTTGAAAATTAGATTTAAAAGGGGGAGTACCATTAAAATTATTGGTGAAATTTGTGTTTCATTGTCAAATTTTGCTGCACTTCCGGTTAAACTGAAAATGAAATAGTTGTGATTCATTCATACGGAATACCTTAAAATAAGTAAATACATAGGTAATATTAATCTTTTTACTTTTTGTAAAAACAATAAAACGTGTGGCTAATTTGACAATTTCCAACGCCATTTTCTCGGAACTCTCTTAAATGGGTATAGGATATATTACATGTCTTATACTTAGAATTCTTTGTAGGATGCATATTTTTAAAAATATACCAAGGTGTTCCGTTTAAAATATTAAGGTTGTATGCACTTCCGGTTCAACCGGAAGTGACAGTCAAGCGTTTAAATACTGAAAATGTGCGCACAATGCAACAATATAACTAACTAAAATTTCATAGTAATGTTTTATTTTATAAAGACGTGACAAGCTGGATAGTAATTTCGTTGTCACCCGGTATAAGAACCACATCGCTGAATGTATCGGCTAAAATATCGTTTCGACCATGTTTTTAAAGTACATTTATTAGTTACCGCACAAATATCTTTAAATGGGCCAATTTTTGGTATCTCCTAGTATTTCCGTCAATAAGTGAATATTTCTCTTGACAATATTTGACATAATTTATTAATTTCTGTATATTTTGTAAGAGTTCAGGTATTATTGCCAAGAGTGAACGTTTATAGAATAATCAAAGATTCCCAACAGTTTATATCCTTTAGTTAAGAGGTAAGATTTTAGTTTGGCCAGCAATAAATATGTATGCAATTCATCTACATACTCTAATTAAAAAATAGTAATTTAAAAGGGTAAATTTGTAAGCTTTTTATGATAAATTATATTGCGAAATTGTTGAAAGAACTAAGTTAAAAGTTGGCCTTATGGGGAGTTTAATACACATGCTTGTTCTATTCGTTTGCAGACAAAGCTTTATTCAGTAATAACATGTTACTGTTATTTCTGTGATGAACTATAAAATAATTCGCGAAGTACGGGACCCTATTGGCAGCAAAATACTTAGTAGTATTAATGCTGTTAATTTAAAGTCATCTAACCTTACCTTTAGAATTCCTGGCATAATATGATGTAGATGTTCGTCAGTTATCTGTTCTGGATTGGATTCAATAAGTTTTGTTAACATTTTGATGGCACCTAAATCTTCAGGGTAAGGACTAGTTCGAATTAAAGGTGCTAGAGTATAAACAACTGTGTCAAATGGACAAACCGCCATTGCGGCCGCAGTCGTTTCTGCCTCTTTGACCACCTGAAATAAAACATAATATTATTGGTTTCTGCCTAATGCGCTTTTTCCCTAAATTTTGATTTTTGCCCTACCGCCTAGGAAACAAAAATATTTTTTTAACAATTTTAGTTTTTAAATTCATGAAGTATTTACTAGAGAGGCAATATTTAAACAAAATAGGCTCTTCACAAAAAACACGCAAAAAAACTAACTCATATAAATTACGTTTCAAACAGTCGATGGTCCGCGCTCTTAAGTGAATGATAACTGGAGTTTTCTTCTTCTAAGCTGTTCCCTTCTAATAAAGTTTTTCTATTTAAGTTATTGAAACACAGATTATAATCGGCTGGATCGACTCGCAAATAAAAAAAATACGGGTTATGAGATGACGTAGGTTTGTTTGTATTTAAACTGTATGCTTTTGCCGAATATTTTTAATTGTTTCTTGAAAAATTTTGTGACACTCTAGGAAATATTTTATTATTGAGATATATTTTTAATAGGTTCTATGATGAAGCAAAAAAGAGCATAGACGACTTGTTAATGATACAAAGAAGGCATTTTACCGAAATAAAACTGCACAGGCAGAAAATCCTGCAAGATGCGATTTAGTGTTTACTTTGTCCTTTTAGGGATGACGAATTTATTATTCTCTTGAATAAAAAATTTAAAAAACGGTAGTCGGCGAGACCGGACGGTATACCAGCCTTTTTGGTAAAGAAAGTTTTGCATTCTTATTGTACAACCACTTGTTTTTCTAGTTACCGTTTATTTTGCAAAGGGAAAATTTCCTAAAACATAAAAAACGGGTAAAATAATACCGATTCATTAAAAGGGTGGAAGGAATGTGTTGAAACTTATAGACCAATCACATTGACTTCAGTATTTTCTAAAGTTTTTGGACCATCTCGTCCAATACCTACACGAATCGAAAATAATCTCTCCGGATCAGCATTGTTTTCAGAATGGAAAATCTACTAAAACTGCAAAGCACGCCTTTTATGAGGAATTACCTAAATTTATTGACGCGAATGAGAGTCCTGTTGGAATCTTTTGCGATCTTAGCAGGGCTTTTGATTGTGTTACCCACAAAATGATTTTCCAGAAACTAATTAATTATGACATTAGTGGATTAGTGCATAAGCATTTGCATGAACACGATCCTTTGTAATTGATCGCCAACAGTATGTCAGTATTGGTAACCTTAATGGTAAATCCAAGAGGATTGCAGATTCGCCACCCTTGACAGTCAATATTGGCGTCCCACAAGCCCTGTGTTATTTTTATTATACTTTAATGACGTTTTCCATGTGGGAAAGACGACACATCGTACGGCTTTTGCCGATGATGTTGCGTTTCTAGTTTCAAATAGGTTTTCTAATGATGTTGAATGGTGTTTTATCTGAACTTTTTGCTTGGTTTGGAGAGAATTCGATGTTCCTGAATGTGGACAAACCCAGTTCGTTAGGTTTCATAACAGACAAAGAACGGTTGATAACATTAACTTAAGTATCGACAATAAACCCTTATGCCGTGTTCAGAGTACCAAGTTTCTTGGTCTTTATCTGGACGAGTGCTTGAACTGGAGGGTACATTGTGAACATATTGTATCTAAACTGAGTTCATCATTTTATCTATTTATAAATTTAAGATCCATATTAGGTAGAGAACAGCTAATAATGTTATATTATGCATATATAGAAACATACTTGAGATATGGTCTGACGTTCTGGGGTACTTCGACCCTATCTAAAAATATTTTTATAAAACAAAAACAGATTTTAAGATGTATAGCAGGTGTTCCAAATCGGCATAGTGGCAGAGATTTTTAAAAATTTTGAAATCCTACCCGTTCCTAGTTTAATTCGAATTAGCAGTGTTTGTATTTTATAATAAGGGTGATTTTGTACAAGGCAGAGACATGCACAATTTTAATACAATGTATAGAAATAGTTTTCGTGTTCCGCACTCTGGGGGAACAATAGCCTATAATTCTCCTAAATGCCTTGGCATAAAAGTTTTTATTGTTTTGCCTGAGAAAATTAAGGACTGTAAGACTGTACCATATTTCAAAAAGTCACTGAAGTCATTTTTATTCCCATTCAATTTCGAGATTATTTATATAATTGCCTTTTTGTGTCAGTTCAACCTTAAGTTGTTCATATTTCCTAAATAGTTGATCAGCGTATGAAACATTACAGGTACCACAAAGAAACATAATGGTTCTGTTTTGTACATTCATTGCAACAACCTCAGTAGCAGGGAAATTAGCACAATCCTTACTTATAAAGATTCGACAACCATTAAAGGGAACACCAAAAAGCTCACCCTCCTTGACATTAGGGCGACGCTTAAAAATGCACGCCTTCCGACAGATTGCACAAATTGAAGTAATCATAAATTGCAATAATAATGAAACTGATACACTTAGTACTAGGATTAATATGGTTTTTTAGGTTTTATCAACAACAAAAGGTTCATTGAACTCAATAGATTGCTTATTTAAAACATTAGGGAACAAAAATTGACTGCAGATAAAAATCGAAAGTATGGCGATAATGAGATTTAGCGATAAAACCAATCTATAATAGTTCATAAGGGCAACCAAATGTGACAAAAAATACACAATTTTACTAAGAAGCCTTGGCATAAAAAAATATATTGGCAACAGTTTCATATTGATTCTCAGAGTAATTTGCAATGAAAGTGGATTTTTTCTAGAAATTGCAAATCAACCCTCGAGCTGTATCTCAGAAATTATCGAACGAAAAAAAAATATGCATAGATAGAAAAATATTCGCAATTTAATGCTCTACATTACTGGATTCCCCCAGAAACTACAGAAACGGCGGAATTTTCGATAAACCGCGGCAACGTATAGTTTCCCCCTCCCCTCTCGAGCGGCAGCCGCCAAGATCGCAAACTTGGATCTAGTAGTTGAGGACCGAGAGGACCCTGCCAAATTTTATTACTCTTTAACCTTTTAAGGTCTCAAATTACCCACAACCTGTCCTAACTGGCGAAACCTAAAATGATGCTGCGAAAGAACAATAGGGACAATTTTAATAATTTTTAAGTTCTGTAAATTGACCTCTTTTCAAAACTCATATTTTTACTAGATTAGATGGATTCAATACACTATCTAAGCATCCACCCCGACACCTCATCGAGACCAGCTGATTTTATTTTCAACAATTATTGTTATAGGCTCTAATCCATATAAAAATAGGCTAGCTGCCACAGGTTAAATAACAGACTCTGCCGAATGACCTTCCACTTCTAACGGGGCATTTTAAAAATAATCATTGAAAGTAGTAGCGGCTTCCTTTGGACCACTTTCTAACCGACCGTAATTGAAAAGTTGTAAATTAATTTTTTCATTATTTATTATTAAGTTCCTTTACTACGCCCCATGCCTCTCGAATTGTGTGTTGAACATAATGAATTCGACCATGAAAAAATTATCTTTTAGTTTCCTTAACCAGTATTAAATGGCTGTTTTTAGCTTTCCTGTATTGCTAATCTCTAACCACAAAGGAGTTATTTTATTTTTGGCCCACTCTCTGGACACCTGTTAGTATTATAGGGATTTTATTATTTCGACACTTTATAAAACTATAATATACTTATTAATGATATAATTTACCTCTCTTCGTTCGTCACTGTGAGCTTTCAACACTTTCAACGTGATGAGTTCTACAAAGTTCTCCCATGTGTCTTTCATTTTTGGATTTTGGAAGATTGCAGCTAGTATTTTAAGCACTATCACTTGATTCTGAGAATCACTGGACGTAAGATGGTCGATAAGAATTCTTAATAATTTCCTAAAATCAGAAAAAAAGGCGACTTAAAAAAAGCTGTCTCTGCTAACCGGCCCACCGTTTTTATGGTGTTTTATAATTTTTAATGTATTGGTTATTATAAAAGTTATAAGAATAGTTACAATACATTTAAAAGTGTTGTAGACCAATTTCAGTTAATTTTGATAATAATTCTTTTGATATTTTTAGGCATTTGAATTTTGGTCAAAAAGCGGGAACAAAATACATCCAAGTCTAGTTTTATTTAGCAAAAATGTGTGTTGCCAGTAAACAGTTTTTTTGACGTTTGTCAATTTGCCGTATTATTAGGTTATTTTTTTATAAAAAATGTTTTGGCATTCGCCGAAATTACAGATTGTTTTTTCAGGTATCACTAGAGTAGAAATAAATCATGAAAAGTACAATGACATAGGTGTCTACGGAGATATTGTTGCAATTATTGATGGCGTCATTTCCGAAACCTGCTTGACGTCATCAAAAACCAGTAAAGGAATATTATTTACTTACACATAAAATATTAATTATTTAAGTTATGTAGCAGCTTTTTAAAATTTTCTCTCCACTATCTACGTCATAGTACTATACAGGGTGGCCCATTTGTCTGACAAAGTAATATACCGTCCTGCTATTAAAGATATCAAAAAAACTTATAATAAAAGTTGTGAGGTATAAAAAAATATATAGGGTTGCCCAGAAGTCCGGAATAAAATTAATATAGCCTTAACCTGTAACTTTTGTGGAAAATGCTCGGACACGTCAATTTAGTTTTATATATGCTCACATTTTGACGTTATTCGTTTGTTTTTTTATTAGTCAATGAAAACATACAGCTTGTGATATATCTTTTAAAAGTTATTATCTCGTACAGTATAAGACTTCGATACGCTGTCTTTTCGACAAAACCATTTTTGTTTAGATTTAGAAGATTTGTAAAATCATACCTCGGAAATACCTAAATTAATTTTACAAGTTCACAATGTAAAAACGTGAAACAATGAATATTTCTTACCTTAAAAGGTAAAAAAACATCAATGATTTATCATTTCCGCTTATTTAAATAGAGATTTTTTAAAAACTTTTAACAGTCGCCATACCTTGACAGAATCGCGCCCAAATTTATGAGCATACTACACGAGATATTAGCTTCAAATAATGTACTACAAGCTCTATGTTTCCTTTAAAAAAAAAAAATTGAAGTTGTCATATCTTTGACAAATGTCTATAAAAAAACAAACTAATAACGGCAAAATATGAGCATATATAAAACTAAGTTGACTTGTCTGAGCATTTTCCCCAAAAGTTACAGGTTAAGGCTATATTAATTTTATTCCGGACTTCTGGGCAACCCTGTATGTTTTAAAATTATTTCTAAAGATATAGGATGGTCCAGAAAAGAAGGACAATAAAAAGATAATTTTTTTTTAAATAGAACACCCTATATATATTTTAGCATTTTTTATTTCCTTACAAAATTATCCATATAACGCCATATTTAGTTTTTTAATTTTTTTCATCGTTGCCAAAAAAATGGCAAAATTTTGGGAAAAACATAATAGTAAAAAATTACCTTTATTTCTCAATAAGAGAATCAAAAATTTCTTATAAGCTCTTAAGTTTAGAGATAGAAAAAATGTCTTAAATCTTTAAGTACGTACAATTTTGTACAGGGTGTTTTCTGTTGACCTCCAAATATACAACATTTTAAAATACAATAACTCTGTTTTTTTAAATGAAACACCCTATATTTATTGGGCTCGTCTGATAGATATTCCAAGTATCTTTTAATATTGTTAAGTCATACCTATACCTAAATTTACTAGTTTTGCCTATATTTCGATTTTTATTTAAATTTTCCTGAAAAAAACTATAGTTTTTATTTTTATAGTTAGCCATAATCAGCAAAGTCAAAACAAATGTAATTGATTGATGACAATGTCAAATTAAAATACGTATATTGGTAATATTTTTTCGCCGTGCTGGCCGTTAATTATAACATTTATGTAAAACATTATTTTTTCAAGTACCGAAATGCTATATGATGTAGGGTTGGGAACAGAAAGCCCTATCTTTCTTATTATTTATAATATTTTTTGTAAGAAGGAAGATAGGGCTTTCTGTTCCCAACCCTACATGATCATGTCCCTTCTGGAGAGTAGATACGACTTCGTTAGAAATGCTATATAATTTACATTCTTGGTGTAAGTGACAAAAATACATTGTTGGCAACAAAACTTTATCATGCAAAATATCCACACAGACTATAACCTAATAAACTAGCTTTGGAAAAATTAATGGAGTGATTTGACAGAACAGGAAACGTGACTATGACCATAAAAGGAATAGAATAAAAACTGTTTGAACGGAAGAAAATGAGCTAAATGATTTATTGACTGATCCCACAACAAACGACGAGAAACGTCGTCTTTCGTGAGTTCAGTCTAATGGTGTTGTTTTACACAATTTAAACGTTTGTGAAATTATTTTCAATATCAAGTTGCATAATAAAAAATAAGTTTTATTTAATTAAATAAATACGTAACTATAGTTATCAATTTATTTTAAATGGCATTATATTTAATAACATTTGTTTTGACTTTGCTGGTCATCATGGCTAACTAGAAAAATAAAAACTATAGTTTTTTTCACGAAAATTTAAATTAAAATTGAAATATTGGCAAAACTAGTAAATTTAGGTATGACTTAAAAATAATAAAAGATACTTAGAATATTTATCAGACGCGCCTAATAAATATAGGGTGTTTCATTTAAAAAAACAGAGTTATTGTATTTTAAAATTTTGTATATTTGGAGGTCAACAGAAAACACCCTGTACAAAATTTTAGATACTTAAAGATTTAAGACCGTTTTTCTATCCCGAAACTTAAAAGCTTACAAGAAATTTTCGATACTCTTATTGAGAAATACTGGTAATTTTTTACTATCATATTTTTTTAAAAATTTTAAGAATTTTGCATTTTGATTGGCAACGTTGCAAAAAAATTAAAAAACTAAATAAGGCGTCATATGGATAATTTTGTAAGGAAACAAAAAATGTTCAAATATATGGGGTGTTCCATTTAAAAAAATGTATCTTTTTTATATTTAAAAATAATTTTAGAACATATATTTTTTTATACCTCACAATTTTTATAAAAACTTTTTTTTGATATCTTTAATAGTAAAGACGGTATATTACTTTGTCAGACAAATGGGACACCCTGTATATGATTGATTTTGACGTATGACGTATTTGACCATTTTAAAGTTTTGTTCGGAGCAAAACCCCAGTTAATTTATTAAAGAATCGGATAATTTAAGGTCAGGTCAACTAAAAAACTTACTTAAAATTGGTTATCACACTACTAACATGACCTTGCCTAATAAGATCAAGAACTTGAGATAACAGTCTTCTTTTTTCTGTAACTGGAGTGATGTGGTCTATACAGCATTTTTCTATTACTTCCTTTACTATTGAATCTGAGTCTTTTATTTCTCCTGAAACAAACAAATTTTAGCTACAACTCTACAGGTGGCGCATTTTCAGCATTTTTAATATTTTAATTGATGAAATATGAATACAGACATTATGGGTTATGTTTTAATGAAACTAAGCATGCAATAGAGGGAACTCAAACATATATTTATCTTTCAAAGATACAGGGAATATGTACAAATTGTCTATTTTTAAATTAGCATTGTTTAAAAAGATAGAGAAAATATTTTAACGGATTTTTACTAATACGTCTTGCAGCAAACAATAATGACCTAATTTTTATACGGAATTAAATCAAAAAGTTATTGAACATAATATTTTTAAACGGAAAATTTAGTATTTCTTTAGAATTATGTTTTCAAAAATGTATATACCGCAATTTTTCACATGCTAAAATTAGTATCGTTTGTTGTAATGAAAAAACCCAAACTTATTGGTAAGAATTATATTACTTCTATTGCCAGACCAAGTTTATTTTTTCTTCATTTATTCCTTTTACGAATCTGACATTTTAACAGTAACAATCAGATCTCATCGCTTTATTTCGCTGAAGTTTTTTTAATATATCAGAAACAGCGTTGGCCTGGATTTGTTATTAGTTTTCTAAATGCCCCGATATGGCCTCTTGGAAACTTCATATTGTTTATTATAGTAAGTAATAATTAACTCTTTTATTATAACCGATTTGATCATATTCAGCATTAATATCCTGAATTAGAACCTACTGACAATATATGTTAATAAAAAAGCTTCCAGAGTTTCACAAAACTTTTCTAGAAAAAAATTTAATTTTATATAGGAAACGATGTGTCAACAATTATTATTTTATTTTAATGTTGGGAGGAGGATTTTACTACTAATTAAATACTACTAATCTTTGTTATGTTTAAACATAATCTCTAAAATTGTCCGTGATGTACACACGTACATGACACTAGACAAACTAGTTTTTTACAAACCATCAAGACAAGCAGTCATTTGGGAAAAAAATCATTATTATACAGGGTGTCTCAAAAAGGTGCGGAAAAAAAGCTACCACAAGTTCCTGAGACGTAAATATGACGATCTAACCCAACTTACCTTAGTCCAAAAGTGGATGATTTCGGCGATACAGGGTGTTATAAGTTCAATTTGGTTTTCATTTTTTATAAATAATTTTTTTAATAATTGGTGTATTGTCACAATATTCGGCTTGGAGGGGTTTTGCGAGGTGAGAAATTAGAATCTGCTCTTATTTGCGGTACCTTGCACACGTTTAAAACGAAATAACTTTTTTAAGCCACCCTATATTTAACTTTTAAATAAAAATTCGGATTCTCCAACGTTTTTTACCTAAAAAAGGTATACGTGGTAAGAGTTGCTTTGAGCAGCTGCTTTTGAGATATCTGGATTTAAAAAATGCACTTCGTGTATGGCCAGGTAATTTTTAGTGACGTTATTTTAATTTACCGCCTACGCTTCAAATGTATTCAATTATTACAATAATTTAGTCCTGGCCATACACGAAGTGAATTTTTTAAATCCAGATATCTTAAGAACAGCTGCTCAAATCAACTCTTACCACGTATACCTTTTTTAGGTAAAAGACGTTGGAGAATCCGAATTTTTATTTAAAAGGTAAATATAGGGTGGCTCAAAAAAGTTATTTCGTTTTAAACGTGTGCAAGGTACCGCAAATAAGAGCAGATTCTAATTTCTCACCTCGCAAAACCCCTCCAAGCCGAATATTGTGACAATACACCAATTATTAAAAAAATTATTTATAAAAAATGAAAACCAAATTGAACTTTTGACACTCTGTATCTCCGAAATCATCCACTTTTGGACAAAGGTAAGTTGGGTTAGATCGTCATATTTACGTCTCAGGAACCTGTGGTAGCTTTTTTTCGCACCTTTTAGAGACACCCTGTACAATGGATTAATATTATAATATAATTTATTCAGACACATGAAAAAAAATTAAAATTATTCGTCAATCCCTAAAGACGTACTTGTCAGGGGCAAATCTTATTAATTTTTTCAGGAATCATAAGTAGTTAGGATTGCATAAAAATTAAATGTTAAAACAAAAACGTTCAAATATATAGGGTGTCCCAGTAAAGCGTAGAAGATACAAATATGATTAAATTAGAAAAATGTTGAGCTCTACTAAATTTCACAACGTTGTGTTTTCAAATTTAAAAAAAAACTTCCAATCCTACCCAAGATATTTGGGCAAAACCGAATTTTGCGATTTATTTTTGTCTGGCTCAATTTGAAGAGATATATTGAAATAAAGTTTACATCTCTAGTACCGTTTTTTCTCCTCTACACGTTGGTGCAATAAGATTATCAATTCGCGGCGTTTTTTCAAAATCATAAGCACTTTGATTTTTAAATAGTAGGAAAATTTTATTTTTATATCCCCCCTTATTTATAATTCAACGATGTATCACACCTATTATTAATAACACGTTTTAGGCTCAAAAAGTCATCATCAATAATAAGAATACGTGCAAATTCGTGTTGAATAAACTTTCTTTTGTTTTCAAAGCCAACTAGAAATAATTTGACTCTAGAAAACAATAAAATGTGTTATTAATATTAGGTGTTATAGATCGTTTAATAATAAATAAAGGGGGGAATTTAAAAATAATCAAATAAAATTTTCCTACTATTTAAAAAACAAAATTGATGATAGTTTTTTAAAAAAGAAACGTCGGATTATAAACTGAAATGTACCACCTTGTAGAGGAGAAAAAATTGTTATAAGGTTTAAAGTGTATTTTGCCATAAAATAAATAAAAACCAAATCGTGAAAATTCGGTTTTGCCCAAATATATTCGGGGATTTTTTTATTTGAAAACACAACGTTGCAGAATTTAGTAAAGCCAACTTTTTTATAATTTAACCATCTCTGTATCTTATCTGGAACACTCTGTATTTAAACGCATTTTTTTGAATTTAGATATAATAAGATTTTAAAAGTATTTTTTATTTATCTGTTTTTAATATCCATGTTTTATTTTGGCTTCAATTTTTTTTAATGAAATATGTTTTTTAATTTTAATAGCCATGTGATGGTCATCACCCCAACTTTGGCTTTTAAAGATAAGCTCTGTGATACAGTTGTGTCTATTTTATATGAAGAATCAGTGTTAAATTCTAATGACTGTGATTATTCAATCGTTAATGATGTTTTAATTAATAATATACAGGGTGCGCCAAACTCAGTGGCCTATTAGAAATATTTAGAAAACGACAAAAGATATGTTTTTGAAAATTTGAGTGTGTTCATAAGAGCTAGTG
This sequence comes from Polydrusus cervinus, assembly GCA_935413205.1. Taxonomy (NCBI): domain Eukaryota; kingdom Metazoa; phylum Arthropoda; class Insecta; order Coleoptera; family Curculionidae; genus Polydrusus; species Polydrusus cervinus. The sequence continues at coordinate 64,214,703 of OW284510.1, read as the reverse complement.
TTCTAGCGTTTAAAAATATTTTGAAAGGGGCGGTGTTGCCAGATCATCTTGAAACTCCTAGCAACTTTGGAATTTTAAATGAGACACCCTGTATATTATTTTACTTTGTGTTTCTGCTTAATAACACAAACATTTTTTGTATATAATAATCTATGCCCATCTCTTATAGTTTTTGAGATATTAATTAATTAGTAATTTTTTGGGGCAAAAACATGCTAACCAGAAAATCAAATATTTTTTTGATTAAGGCACCTAGAAAGTTAAAATTTTTACAGATGGTTCTTATAGCATGGCCATCTAGGAATTTTGATGATATATGAAAATATTGTTACACAGAGCGTCACAAAAAAACGTAATCTTCGTAATATAAATAAATGCAAAATTCTCAACTTTTTTAAATGGAACACCCTGTATTTTATTTTCTTAACAAAATCTAGTTTATATTTTCTACCAATAAGTATAACATGTTCCTATACCTATCTCTAACCAATTCGAACTTACAAGGTGTTTAAAAAAATGTATAATAAGATTTAAACACATTTAATAGTAGGCTTTGGCAGAATTTGTTCGGAAACAAATGAAAAAGCAAAAATGTCAACTTAATTGGTTTTGTGTTTTGACTAAAATGGGCAATATTTCTTATTCAAACGCAGAAATTTGGAATTTACGTTTTATACATGGAGAGTGTAATAAAATTGTATCAAGAACATGTAGACGATTTAATAAATGGTATCATTATTCATCTCCAATGACACAAAAAAGTTTAGAAAAATAGAACGAAATATGTTGCAGTATAATAATGTGAATGTGTGACGTATAAATCCATAGAACGAATAATTTTTTTAAATATAAGATAATATAGGAAATTAAGTTGACATCTCGGTTGACATTTTTTCTCTTTCATTTGTTTCCGAACAAATTCTGCCAAAGCCTACTATTAAATGTGTTTAAACCTTTTTATTACGTTATTAATTTTTTTAAACCCCTTGTAAGTTAGAATTGGTTAGAGATAGGTATAGGAACATGTTATACTTATTGGTAGAAAATAAAAACTAGATTTGGTAAAGAAAATAAAATACAGGGTGTTCCATTTAAAAAAGTTGAGAATTTTGCATTTATTTAAATTACCAAGATTACGTTTTTTTGTGACGCTCTGTGTAAAAATATTTTCATATATCATCAAAATTCCTAGATGGCCATGCTATAAGAACCGTCTGTAAAAATTTTAACTTTCTAGGTGCCTTAATCACAAAAATATTTGATTTTCTGGTTAGCATGTTTTGGCCCCAAAAAATGACTAATTAATTAATATCTCAAAAACTATAAGAGATGGGCATAGATTATTATATACAAAAAATGTTTGTGTTATTAAGCAGAAACACAAAGTAAAATAATATACAGGGTGTCTCGTTTAAAATTCCAAAGTTGCTAGGAGTTTCAAGATGATCTGGCAACATCGCCCCTTTCAAAATATTTTTAAACGCTAGAACACTAGCTCTTATGAACACACTCAAATTTTCAAAAACATATCTTTTGTCGTTTTCTAAATATTTCTAATAGGCCACTGAGTTTGGCGCACCCTGTATAATATAATAAAGAACACTGGTAAAAGAAATAGTGTCACTGATTATAGGCCAATATCCAAGATTTCCATTCTCATTTATTATCTGCTAACGAGGAATAATTCATATTCAGCTATAATTTACAAGAATAAAAAATTATCTAATAGTTGATCGAATTATAGTAAAATTTTATTTGTTAAATGGTAAAAATGTTCAGTTAAGAATAATTCTACGGATTATTTCGTTCTTTGTCTCACTCTAAGCTTTGAATATCGACATTTATAAAAAAAAACAGATCTTAAGAAAAACTTGACAAGCCTGCGTTGGAGCTGGTTTGGCCGCCATTGTGGAGTTGTTCGTAAATCTATAGAATTAAATGTAGCGCTTGGACGACAGAGGTCGCTAAATCATGAATTTTAAGTCACAGTGTTGCCGCACATTGTATTTCGTCAGAAATTTCAATGATTTGTAAAATTTTCGAGACATTTTGTTGATTAATTTGGTTTTTATCAATTTATGCAGTTTCTGTCTTTCTTGGTAACTATTTATTTATTATATTTGTGTCTGTGCCGTTGAAGTTCTTTAACACAAGTACAAGTCACAAGTAGGTGCATGGTGCATTACACAAAGGACACGATATACATCAACATAAATATAAAAAAATATACAAAATTAGGAAAGTCAAATTTATATCAATCTCGCATTTAAACATATACAAACTAAATAAGGGCGATGCGGCGTGCGTATGTAAAAGAAATTAAAGTTTTTATGACAATACAATGCGCATATTTGTATATTTCTTTCTCTTATCCTAAAAATGTTTGGCGATAGTGAATGTGTGTGAATGTGTTTCCCTGATTGTAATTTCATTTTGTCGCAAGCGACGACCGAGCCGATAAGCTGTCGACAATGATTATCTCTTTTTTTAACTTCCGAAAGCATGTCTGTTTGTTTCGCTTTTAGTTTCCAATACATTTAAATAAGTTAATTTAAAAAACAGCCGAGCCCGCGTTTTACTATATATTGGGGAGTTTTCGCATGACACTTGAAAGATAATTTTTTATTTGTTTTAAAAAATTAATTAATTAGGTGGGCCAATCAAATGATTTTATGGACAAGCCGCGCCTGATGCGATAACGAAAAATTGGTCCTTTAGTATTAAACTTTTAAAGTCAAATAAAAGGAGATGTAATTCTTCAAAAAATAAATAATTTTATTCGCCAACATTTTGTGCTTTATTACTGTTTAAAGTTTAGTTTCCCGAACTAACTTTATCGAAATAGAAAAATATGAGTTATGATAAAGTTAGTTCAGGAAACAGAGATAAAAATAAATCTCTAATTTTTAAACTAGATAATGAAGAAAATCTTTCTAACCTCTTCATTTTTACAAGCCGTAGTAGTTTTTAAAATTAATCCTCCAATATTTACAATTATCATATCTTTTTATACTTTTATCAGAGCGATCAATTCCAAACAGTCCAAAATCGACCTGATTAGTTATCAGATGATTTAACCATCTGATAAATGTTACCTGTGCATGGTGAATACTGAAAAAATGTCAACGAACTGATAAGCAGGCTAACAGACTGAAAAAAAGGGATTATTGATTGGTGAATACGGCCGTTAGTAACTTTATCAGCCAGATAATTTCTATGGAAACCACTGTTAAGATAATTATTTCCATGGAAATTATTTGGCTGGTAAAGTTATCAAGAGATTGATATAGCGGGCCTTAGGTCGGCTAGATCCGTCTCCTAATAACTTTACCAACAAGATAATTTCCAAAGAAATCATTGTTGAGACACTTGCTTCCATAGAAATTATCTGCATGGTAAAGTTACCAGATCTAGCGGACCTTAGGAAGAGATTTACTTTCGTTGGTAATAAACGCGTTTTAAACGTTTATAATTTTAAACAGGCGAGGTTGGCAATTAAAAAACTTTTTTACTTCTTGCATATTTACTAAATATTTCCTTGTTATAAATCATGGAAGACACAATACTATTTGATGTTCTATCATGAATATTTCATATATTCTTCATTATGTATGGTTGGAATTGAAATAAAAATAACATACAATATTTTGAAATATTTAGAATGGAGTTTCTTTAACAATATTATTTTTAAGTTTTTAGCTACTTTGGTCAAACACGAGAAGACATACGAAAGAATGGCTACCCCATGAGATTGGTTGAAACAATATTGGAAAATCGCAAGAATCGGCCAAACGCACATAAAGCAGATAAAGAAATACAACCAATACTCAACACTCCGTATGTCAAAGGAGTATCTGAGAAAATAAGAAGACTAGGACAACTATACAATATTAACACAGTATTCAGCTCGAAAGACACTTTAAAAAGCCACCTGACGAAGACTAAACCAACAAGCCAAAAAGACAAGAACAATTGTGTCTACCAGATTCCCTGCGCGTGCGGCCAATCTTACAATGGTGAGACACTAAGACCACTCGAAGTAAGGATTAAAGAACATAAAAACAACACCCAAAAAGGAGAGACCGAAAAATCAGGTGCAACTGACCACTCCTGGACGCGCGGCCATCATATCATGTGGACAGAAGCCGAAATCCTGCAAAAAAAAACACACTGGAGGAAGAGGAAGTTTAAGGAAGCTGCCTCCATACACTAAAACACAGGTTGTTTTGGTAAGCCTTCATTAGATATGAGAAACGTCTGGAAACCTTTGTTAAGTAAATTTAATCTTAGAATAATAGTTACCACATGAGTCATCGGGTATGAGCATTACTTTACTTATTTAATATTCACCTGAAGACGACCGGAGATACTTACCTGTTGAAACGTTGTGATTCAAAACAAATAAAGATAATTCAAAGAAGTAGTCCATTTCTCCAAGAGGCTTTTTTTAATTTTTAAAAATGGGGAAACTCAAAGTCAAAGTCTCAATCATGTCTTAAAATTTAATCAATGGGTGACATGTTTCGCCCTAAACTATGGGCATCATCAGACCTAACATTCAGAATAATTTAATTTTAATTTGTGTTTTTTATTCTGAATGTTAGGTCTGAGGATGCCCATAGTTTAGGGCGAAACATGTCACCCAATGATTAAATTTTAAGACATGATTGAGACTTTGACTTTGAGTTTCCCCATTTAAAAAAAAATAAATATAATGCAGGTCCCAAACTCTACTGCCGTTCAAGAAACGTCATTGTATCCAACCTTTAAACACTTTAAACATACACAATAATAGAAGATATATCCTATTGGATACTCATTACGCCATACAATATATTTATGGATTTATATTTAAATGGGCCCATAATGTTGTGACATCCGAAAATTGACATCACCGCTTTTTAAAGACATAAATTAAAATGTAACTTATTGGAATCATTTTATATTTAGAACTAAATATTTTGTAGCTTACCTGTTTCTGCTGTTAATCAAATACATTTTTCTGAAATGCATTTTATTTAGAAACAAGATATTATAGAGGGTAGATTATAAAAATACGAATTGTGTTTCATTAAGGCCGGCCACGTCTCGGAAACTACTGGGTATGAAAATTCAGGAAAAAAATCGTAATTAAAGTGGCTATGAGAAAATACTGGAAATAATTTTTAAGTTCCGCATGTTGCCGCAAGAGGGCACCATTGAAAATTAGTTATTAAAATTCCAAATTTCTTCAAAATTCCGAGATTAAGGTATACCGTTGGTAACATCATTAAAAAGCTTAAACAATTCTGCATTATTTCGGTTTAAAGCTCTTTGGCGTACCGACCTTGATAAGAATCAAGGAAGCTATTGAAAGTATAATCATTTAAATCACTGTAACTTTTAAACGGCTTATCCGATTTGGGTAAACTTAAGCTTGTTTGAAAGAGAAATGTAAGTACTTTTAATTGTCGTATCAATTGGTACATAACAGTTCCTAAAAAATGGTTAGATGGTACAATTTGTAACAATATTTTGATTTTATACCGAAAACTTAAATCATAAGATATAATACACCATAATCGGTAGTAGAATAAATTTGCAAGAAAAAACGTGAAAACGTAGTCTGATATCTTTGTTCTCTTCAGAGGTATTTGTATTAATAACAGTATTTTTTATTTTATTCCGAAAACTTAAATCATACGGCATAACTATGACATCATAATCGGAAATTAAATTTGCAAGATAAACTGTGAAGACCGCAGTTCATATCTTCTTTCATTTCAGAATTATTGCCAAAAGAATAGCTTTAACTACTTTAATTGAATAAGTGATTATTTATATATTTTCGTGGTCAAGCCATCCACGAAAAAAATATCTTTAAACTTTATGATCGTGCAAGTTTGTTATTCATTATTTCAGTGCCCAAAAACGACTTTAAAATTAGTAATACAACCAAGGAAAACTTGACGGCGTTTTAAAAAATAAATCTAGACAGCCGTGAAATGAAATCAGCACCTATCAAAATTAAATCAGTTGACAACTATTTCAATTTCTTCACCTCCATGGAAACCTGCCAATTTTGTTTCACAGCTATTTAGATTTATTTTTTGAATCGCCATATTAGAATTATGTCTAAATTAGAAGTATTCAATGATTACTTTATTAATAAGTAGTTTTTGAGCTATTGGAATAATGAAAGAGAAACCTACATAATCATAAAGGTTGAAAATACTTTTTTGTCGTCTTACGGCAAAATGCGGAACTTAAAAATCATTTGCAAGATTTTCTCAGGACTACCTTAATTACGATTTTTTTCCGTGAGTTAACAAGATATGGCTGGTGGTCAGCCTTAATGAAACACCTTGTATATACTTTAATTTTTTTAATGAAACATTATATATTTTTACATTCTACAATCAATTCTGTATATAATCATGCCCTATACCTATTTTCAACCGTTTAGGAAATATTAACTTTTAAAACAAAATAGGCAAACGATAAAGTATAAAAATAAACTATTTTATAAAAAATTGAAAATGTCCTCCACCAACTGTTCTGCAGTAGATCAATAGATCCAAAAATTCCTCTTGTACATTTTGTACTACTTGTGAAGAAAATTCTTTTATTACTACTTGTCGAATGGACTACTTGACCGTATCTATCGAGTTAGGTTTAGATTTAAAAACTACATTTTTGATGTAGCCCCACAAAAAAAGTTTAGTTGCTTAAGTTCGGGCGATCTGACTGGCCACTCTATTGACCCCCGTCTACCTATTCACCGCCTAAAAAAATTGTATTTAAGTACTCCCTTATTATTTATTACATGAGCAGCATAATGCGGGGAGTACCATCCTGTTGGAACCATAATGTTAAACGTGGTAAATCAGGATCATTATCATCTGGAAATAACAAGAGTTGGAACCTGATCATTTCGAAGGAAATTTAAATATCTTTCTCCAGTAAGAGAAATGGTCCGATTACCCAATTTTCAACAATCCCCGCTCAGACATTAACCTTTTCTTTATACTGGGTATGATTGACCCCGCGAGGAGTTTCCTGTGCCTAGTATCTGCAATTTTATCTATTAACCTGACCATTTAAAGCTTCATCTGAACAACAAATTCTTTGAAAAATTCGTGCGTAATTATATGTTAGCTTAATCATTATTTCACAAAATTGCTCTCATCCATCAGGATCATCGTCCAATAATTCTTGTACAATTACTGGTTGGTAGGAATGAAATTTCTCTCATTTTAAACTTAGATACGGTGGTTTGGTGAGTATCGTAGTCATGCCCAAGTTGTGTGCTTGAGCTATAAGAATCTTCCTGTAGTGATATTAACATGTTTTTTTTTCTCCTCAGGTATACCAGGACGACCACTTTTAACACTATCTTTAACAGTACGGGAAATTCTGCACTTAATTGCTCCTCTAGACACTGTGGATTCGCTAATTGGAGGGCTATTTGGGTATTTTTTATTGACTTTATCAGACTTTCCTATGTCTTCTACTTTTATCTCTACAACCCAATATAACCAACATTTCTATGCATTCATCTTCATTCGCATTATGGATGTAATATCAGCAGAGTAAAATTCAAATTTGATTCAAATTGTAAGTTGATACACGTAGCATTTTTATAATCCACCCTGCATAATATCTTTTTTTTTCAATAATCCTGACAGAGATGGTGCCATAACCCTTCCACCCCTAAAACGCCGACCACTACTCATTTCCTTATTTTTTCGAGCGTATGTTATTGGAAATAAACACCTCTAGCCTCAAGACCTTCTTCAATTTTACTTTTTGCTCGTCCAAATATAACTCAACCAAGGAAAACAGAAAAAGTGGGTGGTTTAGATCTTCAGGGGGAGTAAGCGGTTTTTGTACCATCCGTTAATCTTACAGCACCTTTTGCCTGGAAACCCTTTTTCAATGCTACTTATCCCCAGAAAAATTTAAAAATGGGTAGTTTTAAAGAACATTTTTAGTATATATATTTTTGTTCACCACCTGAAAATACGGGGAAGGAAGGAGGTTTTATTGCTGCAGCGTAATTTATAATTTTTTTAGGGTTGTATGTGTGTTCGTAATTAACTTAGTTATTTTCTACGATACAAATTTCGTCTTTGTTTGTAAATACTCATTTTTTTTAAGCTTCGTTTTCTAAGAACTTCTGTGGCGAAACATAACAATAGCTTTTCATAATTTTCCGGTATCCCTTAGAATGTGTCTCTTTGCGAAAGTTCTATCTTGCCTTGCATGGGTAAAGGAATCGACGTTCTATCATAATATAACAACTGGGTGGTCGCATACTATCGTTTGTCCTGAAACTTTCTACATGTTTCGTTATTGTGTCAATATCCGCGTCCGATTTCGCAAGTAGTTAACCGTATGAACCTTTTTCTGATTAATTACTAAATTAGTACCGTCCTTTACACATATAACTCTACATAATTGAGGAATTTTTAAACTATCAATTTTAGAGTCTCTTCACCTTTTGTGTTATAGTTAGGTTTAGTCATTGTAATTGATTTCGTAATAAGTTAACCTGTTCTCTTGGGATTAGTAAAGTTAATTTCATTTCCATCATTTTTAATTAAAACGCATCATCGCGAACATACACGCATATTGCATTCCTCTCTTTTATACAGTAAATGTCTGTTTCACTCTGGTACACCACCGGCGGTTAAAAATGCAAATAAATAGGGCTACTTTTGATTTATTCGCTTGGAAATAGAAAATGTTTTTCTACCGGTTGTTTTATTTATTACATCCAGGACGCTAAAAGAAGGAACATGTAGTGGTACAATGCGTAGTTAAACGCCTAGTTTAGGTTTCTCTGATGTAACAAGCCCCGACGCAAGTGGGCTTCTTATAACATTATTCAAAGGGGTGGCGCCCGAGTTGTCGTTGGTAAAATGACTTTTCATTCTATATTGTAATACATGTTGTCATGAGTAAGCACCGTGAGTAATAGATTATAAATCGAAAATAAAAGCGGTTCACAGAGATTCGATAGTTCATTTTTTATTATTTTATGTAGCTGGTAAGACTCCTCAATTTAAACTTTTGGTAACATTTTTAGTTTTTACTTAGAATTTTTTTTCTATCATGGTGTTATAAATTCAAAGCTCACCATTGGAATCTCGTAAACGGTAAGAGATACAGCAAAGGTTAAATTGGTGTCAAGTTGCATAATTTCTAGACGAATAATAAGCCGTCGTCAAACCTGGAAAATTCCGAGTACTCCCGAAAATATCCGGAAAAAGCCGAAAATTCCCCTTTGTGTTTTTCCTACCTGTATTTAAAGAAATGGTCAAATATTAATTTTCCATTTTATTACCATTTTTCGTTTTCTATAACTTGTTATCAGAAGTTAATTATGGCGTTTCATCTTTCGGGTACCATCATTAGTAGGTATGCTTTTTTTAAAATATAAACCTGTATTTTTTAATGCAGTTTCGTAAATCATGTGTAATAAAATAATAATGCAATACTAATTTAATCAAACAGCAACGTTTCGACTCCACCTTTAATCTTAATCTTCGTAAACGGTAAGTAAGTAAACATTTAAGAAATATAAAATGGCGGCAAAGTGAAACGAATGGTAGTCGACTAACATGTCTAAGAAATTTGAAAATTATAAGTACTTTTAAAGATATTTTTTTCTAGTTATTCTTGGGTATATTAGGTTACTCCAATAAAAAACTCATTGACTTAACGACCTTTCGTACGTCTGTATCGTACTTTTTCAAGTTTTTATTAAAACATCTAAAAATATAAGTCATAAATATAAAATACATGCACAATTTTTGACATAACAAAAAACATTTCGCAAATGCAATTATCAACTAACTGCATGGGGTAGCCATTTTTGTTGAGGTCGGTTTTGATGAATTACAGATGGTAATTGCTCTATCCACAAGCGTTCTTACTATGCCATGTTTTGTGCTGTTTGAGTGATTTGAAGTGTAATTCAGATATTGACCTGTATACGTAGGTTTCCTGTACACTGAAGTATGGATGGTGTTGCCATTTTTCATTACGTTCACATCTAGGAAAGGTAATTGATTGTTTTCTTCTCTCTCCGTGGTAAATTTGATTGCCGGCGTCATGCATGTGATGCAAGAATTCCCTGAGTTCGTCATCGTTTCCATTCCAAATAATGAAGGTGTCGTCCACATATCTCAGCCACGTTTTTGGTTTCTTTTTTGCTTGTTTTATTGCTTCGGATTCAAACCATTCCATGTATATGTTGGCGATTATTGGTGAGAGAGATGAGCCCATCGGTAGTCCGTCCACTTGGTTTGCACTAAAGGTTATTAAAAGCAGACTTGAGGAAGACCAGACAATACAGGAAAGAACACCGCCATCTATCAAGGCCATCATGGAACTATTAGAATGTTGCCTCGATAATTCTTACTTCCAGGAAAAAGATAGGTTTTTCAGCCAAGTGGACGGACTACCGATGGTGGCCGATCTTACATTGGTGAGACTCTAAGGCCACTTGAAACTAGGGTCAAGGAACACAGAAACAACACGCTTAAAGGAGAAACCGAAAAATCAGGTGCAGCTGACCATGCCTGGACACACGGTCATCACATCAAGTGGAGAGAAGCTCAAAGCCTGCACAAAGAACCACATTGGAGAAAAAGGAAGTTCAAGGAAGCTGCTACCATATACCGAAACCCAGATTGTTTTAGTAAGCCATCATTAGATATAAGAAATATCTGGAAATCTTGGACACCAACTTTATAGGAATTAAAAAGCGACAATAAAAATGTAAAACTTGTTATGTGTCACCTAGGTGAATAACGCCATAAAAATAAATACAAACGACAATTTTTGTTCTTTTATATCTTGGTAAGTACTTTAAATTTTTCAGATTTCTTAAAGGCATGATAGTCGATTTCAAATTGTGTAACTTTTCCGCCATTTAATCTTAGATGTAGCTCCTACAGTTTATGAAGATAAGCATTGAAGGTGTTATTATTGATGTCGAAACGTTGCTATTTGATTAAACTAGTATTACAATTTTATTAGACTATAATACACGAAAGTACATTAAAACAGCAAATGATAGACCAAAGCAAAGAAGCTCATAACGAGAGAATCAAAAACAAACTTCTTGCCAGTCCTAACGGATCAAGGTCCTTTTGGTCAGTCGCTAAGGCCGTCAGCCAAAACTTTACAAAGTCAACTATTCCACCTCTAACACGTTCCGACGGCACAATAGCAACCACAGCCGGGGATAAAGCAAACCTACTTGCTGAACTGTTTTCCTCGCATTCCACTGTAGACTTTCAGGGAAAACCACCACCCAACATTCCCTCAGTTCAATCGCAAATGTCTGAAATCGTGTTTCGTCAGCGTCTTGTTAAACGGATTCTTAAAGGACTCGACGTCAATAAAGCTTCCGGTCCAGACGAAATTCCTATCATTGTTCTCAAGACATGCGCCGATGAACTTACACCAGTATGTAGTAGACTTTTCAACTTATCCTACAAAAAAGGAATATTTCCATCCTGCTGGAAGTCGGCGCGTGTCCAGCCCATTCCAAAGAAAGGTAAAAAGACCCTGCCAAGCAACTACCGACCCGTCGCATTGCTTTCAGTAATTTCAAAAGTAATGGAGAAAGCTATTAACCAACAACTCCTAAAGTACCTGGAAGGGCTTAACATTATCAGCGACCATCAATACGGTTTTCGTAAGTCCAGATCAACAGGTGACCTTCTGGCATATGTCACCCATCTTTGGAGCAACACCATCGAACATCATGGAGAATCCCGGGCTGTTGCACTGGACATCTCTAGGGCTTTTGATCGTGTTTGGCACGATGGGCTTCTAAGTAAATTGCGATCCTACGGTATGCCTAATGGATTCTGTTTATGGTTAACCAGCTTCCTTAAGAACCGTTCTCTGCAAGTGGCGATTGACGGGTTTCTCTCAGACACCTTCACCATCAATGCCGGTGTTCCTCAAGGGTCCATATTGTCGCCTACCCTCTTTTTACTGTATATTAACGACCTTCTAGTAAAAACCCATAATCCAATTTATAGCTTTGCTGATGACAGCACACTTGTCTCATCTTTTACCTTGACTCCCCAAACATCCGCTGCCGACGCACATCTTCGCAGGCAGCATGAAGTATTGCGCCTCAACAAAGACCTGGAAAAAATTTTGGCTTGGGGTGACAGTAACCAAGTCGAATTTAATGCTAAGAAAATCCAGGCAGCAGTCTTCTCCAAAAAGGTTAACATTGCAGAACCGGATATAGTCATGGCAGGACACGCAATTCCCCTGGCACCGTCTATTAATTTGCTGGGGGTCAATCTGGGAGGTAATATGTCTTGGCATGATCACGTTGCCGCAATTGCCAAGGCAGCTGCACAGAAACTTGGTGTACTTTTCCGCACCAAAAGGTTGTACACACCTCATCAACTTTTGACACTCTACAAAGCCCAGATTCGACCATCATTAGAATATTGCTCTCATGTCTGGAGCTCTGCACCCAAGCACACCCTTCGGCTACTGGATTCCATTCAAAGGAGAGCCATTCGTCTGATCGGCGACCCCGAGCTGACCAAGACCCTCGATAGCCTGGAGCATCGAAGACAGGTTGGTGATTTGGCTCTCTTTTACAGATATTTCCATGGCAGGTGTTCGACTGACATTGCCCACTTGATTCCACCTAGAGCAATTCAAAACAGAAATACACGGCAAACCACTGCCGCTCATCCATATGTTGTTCAGCTTAGTACTCCTCGAACTTCATTGTTCAAGAATTCTTTTATCTGGAGAACGTCATCTTTGTGGAATGATCTTCCTGAGGTCGTGTTTCCCAATGAATACAATCTTCAACGTTTCAAGACCAACGTTAATCGCTTTTTTCGCACTCGCACCGCTCCCAGAGCGCCTTAAAGGATTTTTCCTACAGTGCAGGTGTTTTATCATAAAAAAAAAAAATACAGGAACGTATTTAGAAAACATACAATGGTATTCGGAAGTATTCGGAATTTCCAAATTTGTCGAAGGCTTGTTAGTCGTCTTCAAATAGTTCAATTTTTCCCCAATTTAACCTTCGCTGTATCTCTTACCGTTTACGAGATTAAAATGATGAACGTCCAACTTGTAAGATTATGTATAAACAAATACCGATTGGAGCCTATGTCCGAAAAAAAGGTTTAAAAATGATTTACTTGAATAATGGCAACGTTGTAAGAATATCATAATGTACTCGAATTGTTTAAGAATGCTGCAACGTAGATTAGATGCAAATTTATATTAACTGTATGCTAGATGTCACAAAAATACCTTAAATGTAATCATAATTTTTGTGTTAGTTTAGAAAAACTACGTCTTACACCAAGTACACGGTTCGATCTAAAAATCCACAAAAACAATGAATTTATAAAGTGATTTAAAAAGTGATTTTAAGCTTATAATCGTTTGTATGTAAAATTTAAATGGTACAAGAAAAATGAATAATTATTATTAATCAAAAGATAAACAAGCTCGCGGCGGCACGGCAGTACAATCCGATCAGTTTTCTGGCCGACTAAATATATAAAAAATTTCTGGCTTTCAAATAATTTGCTTATGTTTTCAAGTAAATAATAGGTCTAAATATACAGGTCGCTGGTTAGGATAATATTGTTTTATATTGCATTTTAAGTTACTTAAGTTGATCCCTAAAATAAACTTATAAAGTTGGTTGGGAGTAAATAAACAAAAAAAAAAATATATATTGTGCGCTGTCTAGCTGTATATTTTCCATACACGCTTTCGGTCGTGGCGTAATGGGCAGCTGACAACAAACAAATAAATATTGTATAATTATATGCATTATGAGAAAATATGTTTTACCTAAACTTCTACATCCATTTGTATCAGTCTCTGAAACACCATTTACGTTGGTGTAAGGTAATGATCTTGTACCCGATCGTACATTAAAATGTCGAATACCTAAATCTTCCATTTTTTCTTCTAAGATGGCGATGTCATTTTTAATATCATTTCCTGCTGACATCTGTGAAATTCCAGAATCTTGTGATGTTGTGTCCCTATCTCTGTCCAATTTGGGCCCTGAAACAGGATTTATACAAAACTAAAAAATTATTTAAAAATATCATCATACTACATGGTTTGGGCACAGATGAATAACAATGATAATTTAGTTCAGTATGAAACTTTTTTTCAATACCCTAAAGACGTGGTTCTTAAGGGCAAATCTTATTTTTTCGTGTTTAAAATCATAAATTAAATACTTAATAATAAATAACGCAGATGTAGAAAAAATATAATACAGTATGTCCGTGGAAGACAAATAAATAAAATTTTAAAAAATACGTAAAAATGTTAATCCTTATAATAATTTCGAGCATAAAAAATATGATAACGTTATTTTGCGTAAGAGTAAGTGGTTATCGCTTTCACCAAAAGAACAAAAACTATATACAGCGTGTTATGAAATCGCCTTACTATATTTAAATGGGTGACTCCTTGGATGTCCTAGTAACACACTCTATAGCTTTTTTTTTTAAATCGACCATCTAAAAATTGGGATAAGGATCCCTAAAACCAGCCCGACGCCAATGAAGAAAAGAAAGAACTTCTTAATGAAAAAAAGTAGGAGATACGAGCAAAAGCATAGCCTCGCGAGTGAGAGAGATGAATGTCGCAACGTTACCAAATATCAAACTGTCAAAATCAGATGTACAGTAAATAAAACATATAGGTTCAGATGAACTCATGCATCAGCTGTTTGTGTTTAGTAAACAAGATATTATTTTTTAACTGCTTCACTTTTTAGCTAAATAAAAATAATAAAATAAGGAAATAAATACGGAATCATCAGCAGCCTAACATAAAGTTAAATAGGTACATAGGTAATTGACAGCTTTAACGTGTTTGCGTTGGGGAAAAAACGAAAGGTTTTTGTCCGTTTTATTGCAGAAAAAAGAGAAATATGAACAAAAACAAGTGTTTGCGTAAGGACCCAATATGAAGTAAATAGTTTAACGAAGAATTTTTAACGTGGACTTGCTTAAATAACGTGTTGTTTTTGTTGTGAAATATGGGTTAATTTTTAAAGTGTGAATCGCAGATTCGATTTATTTGTTTATTTTATTATGGTTATTGGTTAACCGCGGTAGTGGCTCAGGGGTTGAGTTACTGGCATTCGACCGTGGCGACCCGGGTTCGATTCCCGTATGTATGTCCAAAATTCAGTGGATTTAAAAATGCAGTATGTCACTAGTGATTCCTAATAATGGAACCGAGAAGAAAGGACTGGGCCATGGACTGGACTTCTCGTCTGGCTGACCCAGACGATAGGGGATACAACGGGCCTCATATAGGCCTAAGTATACTGGCTCTTCCGCCAACCCTAGCAAAAAAAATGGTTAATGGTTTAAGAGTTTAAGTATTCTTGCTGAGGTATGTTTAAGTTTAATTTCCAAAAAGTTTAAATATAATGACATAAAGTCAGTGACCTCTTATTTACTCGGTCACTGTCATGCAACATTGTAAAGTCACTGACCTTCCTCTTTTAGTATGACAGTTCAAAATCAAAACAAACGTACGTGGGTAAGGAAGCGAAGGCGTCGGGATCAAAAACACAAATGGTGAATTTTCTCACTTATTAAAGCAAAGCGACATTTAAAAATATTTTTTCTTCGAAGGTTATCATGTTAGGATTTACGGGCTCAAATATACTAAGGCAATTCCATAACACCCTGGATGTATGTTTTAAATTAAAGTTAAGTCGAAGTACAAGATCTCTTAAAAAAAAATAAAAACTAAAAGTAATTAATTTTGAAGAAGTAGTCCATTCTTAAAGTGGAGTTAATTTATGGGAATAAATAGAAAGACTTCATGCTTTTTATTTATTCCCATAAAAGTAATTAGTTTCTTTACATTAAAGCTACGACAGAGAATAGGTGGAACTAATAGGTATATGGTGTACGTACAGGGTGAGTCAACGATAGAGTAAAGTTCATTTTCTCCTTTACCTTAAGAATTAGATAAAAAATCGAAATACAAAAGTTGTAGAGATCATTGAGGTGCACATTTTGAAATTATATTGGACTATACGGGGTGGCCCAAAAAACGTGACGAATATAATATATAATAAGAATAGGCAACACCGTGTAGTTTGTTTTGATTCTCTGCCAAGTTTTTCTTGTTGTAGTTGTCTTACGGACGGTTTTTATTTTATCAAAGTGCTAGTGAATGAATATAGTAGCGAAAAATTATTTGTTACAATATAAGGCAAGTCAAAATATCGCAATAATACTCAAAAGTACATTCTGCATGTTTACATTCTGAGCAGCTTCCTGTCAATTTTTGGTGCGACGTTGCTAAAAGTATTAAAAAATATGAATGATTTTGTTGATATCAGCAATAGTAAACAACTGGAAGAACTAAAGAAGATAATAGAAGGCAGCAATTCTCAACTGCAAGCATCCATCAGCAAACTTCAGCATGACTTGCAAACGGCTTTGGATAGTACTGTTAACAAGTTAACTGCAGAGAATAAGGATTTGAAAAGGAAAATCGAATTTCTGGAGAAGAGAAGTAGGAAAAACAATATCATTATTTTTGGCCTTCCCTCTAGTAATTTATACAATGATGGTTTGGCCAATTGGATTATAGAGGAACTACATAAATAACTGGGAGTAAAACTTAACTTCTGTGACATTAACAACGTCTATTACATTGGCAAAGCTAGTAATTCTAAGCGGCCTCTTTTGGTTGAGTTTACAACTTACATTGCAAAAGCATCAGTGTTTAAAAACTCTTTAAGTTAAAGGGCAAAGGTATCTCTATCTCCCATGACCTTTCGCAGTCAGAACGAGAGATTCATAAAGTGTTGGTTGCAAACCTAAGAGAGGCAAGGGCTAAAAAGTTGGTTGCATATATAAAAAGTGATAAACTTTATATCGGAGACGAGGCCTATACCTATCAGCAGCTTCTTTCCTAATCCTAATTCACGGTCTAATAAGGTTATATCAAGTTTTGAGGACGATGTATTCACGCATCCACCTTCACGCAAGCCTACTAGTGCGCCCAATACACCAGATAGTTATCCTTTGCTGGACACCTTTCCCTTTCCAACACAAGAAAACGTTGAGGTTATTGATATTACTAACAACAATACTGCTGCCGTTCAAATCTAGTTAAACAAAGGACCAATACAGTTTCTTATCTTTGCAAATGACATGAGTCAATACATTAACTTACACTCTTTGTATCAGTTTGCCGATGACACGTCCTGTATTGTTGTATGCTCTGGCACCTTTGATCTATCGCGACTGTCAATGGAAGTTGCACAACGCATGTTAGAATGGTGTAATCTTAATAACTTAATACTAAATAGAAGCAAGACAGTATTAATTCGATTTAAGGGCAGTGGTATGGAATCGCTTTATGCGCCATTGAATGGTTCAAGTATAGAACAGGTAAGCTCTACAAAGTTCTTAGGAGTAATACTTGACGAGAATCTACAGTGGGACGAGCAGATTGATTGCATTGTTTCAAGAGTTAATTCGGCTACCTTTGCGATCAGGTATTTGAGGGATCAGGTTATTGTCAGCACTCTTAGAGTTTTCTACTTTGCAGGTATACAGTCAATAATATCGTATAGCATAATGTTTTGGTTTAGACGCTCAGTTCTGAATTCTTATAGAATATTCGTTTCGCAAAAGAGAGCTATAAGGGCCATGTTGAGTATGGGCTGTCGCGAATCTTGCCGGGGACGGTTTAGACAATTGAATATTCTCACAGATCCTTCTCTCTTTATTTATAATTGTGCCTTGTTTGTCAAAAGCAACCTTCACTTATTTAGGTCAAATTCTTCTTTTTCTGACAGCATGCGAACGAGAGGAGGAGGTGACTTGGCTGTACCGGTTCATAATACTTCATTGTTCAGTAAGAGCCCTTTGATAAACTGTATTAAAGTCTTCAACGCTTTGCCAGCTGACATAAAGAGAATGGATAATCGAACTTCCTTCAAAAATCAGCTAAAAAAGTTTTTAATTAAAAAAAAGTTTTATTCGCTGGAGGAGTTTATGTGATCTATCCTCTTTATTATCACTGAGGTTTTATTACTGAGTTTGTTTTATATTTATTATATGTAACGTATTTATACTTAGATGTTTTGAGGGTCGACTGTCTTTTTTTTAACTCTTATTATTGATGTTTGTCTTTATATATTTTAAATTGACGTTGTCAATGTCCTGTAGGATTTGTACGACAATAAATGATTTTGATTTGATTTGACCGCCCGGCCCTCTCTCGGCAAAGTTATCATCAGCGACGGTTCCACTTGGTATATCAGCCAGCAACTGCGGCAACGGCGGGAAGGGCAGGACCAATTCTATCAATTCAGGTGACAGCAGTACTCCCACCATAGATCAAAATCTACACGTTTACAGGGACAGCTAAGAAAGTAATGTTAAGTTCTAACTGAATTTCTATTTAATTATTTGATTGCAGGCAATCGTGCATTATATTTTATTAATTTATGTTTGTTTATCTTGGTAGTTTCTACATTCTTTATCATGAAGGGAAATGTAAGGTCTATTTTTACAGATTTTAATGAATTTAAATTATTAATTGAATCGAACCATCTAGATGTGTGCGCTGTTTCAGAGACATGACTTTCTGATGATACCCCCAGCAGTGTCTTTGAAATATCAGGTTATACGCTGGTTCGCAGAGATCGTGTGGGGCGAAGAGGTGGTGGTTTGGCCTTTTATATAAATTCTAAGTTTAAACCAAAAATGGTCCATATTAACTGTGACCAATTCTCAATCGAACAACTTTGGATACAAGTGACAATTAACTCCAAACGTATAGCCCTGGCTGCCATTTATAGGCCACCAGGGACTAACATTACCACAGCAATTGAAACCTTCGACGAGGTCCTCTCGTTTGTATTGCCTTCCGTTGATTATGTAGTGCGCCTTAGGGATGTCAATGTTAACCTTTTGAATCACGTTAACCCCGTCACAGAATATTTTAGTTTATACGGATTCAACCAACTTATAAATGAGCCCACACGTGTTTCGGGGGCTTCTGCGACTCTATTAGATCCTATTTTTGTATCGGACGATGAGATTGTCAGCGACTCAGGTGTGGTTGAGGTTGGAGATATGTCGGACTACAAGCTTACTGTTTGTGAGTTTAGGATTAAGGTTAATAAGTTTGTCCCCAAAATGGTAACTTATAGGGATTTTAAACACTTTAATTTTGTAGCTTTCAGTCAAACCTTACACTCTTTGCCGTGGAATATTATTATTTATGAACATAATATAGATAAAAAAATTAAAATTTTCTCAGACATGATTTTGGATTTGTTTGATCAACATGCTCCACTAAGATCGGTGCGAGTTACCAAGCCAAAAGCGCCTTAGCTGACTGAAGGAATACGATTTGCAATGGGTCAAAGAGATCGTGCATTGGCACGGTTTAGAAGGACAAAGGAGTTGGCTGATGATCAAACATATAAGATATTAAGAAACAACTAAGTACAATTCGTCATGCTAAAAAACAGCATATTGACAACATTGCTCTTGAGGGAAATCATAAAGGAACTTGGCAAACATTATCAAATCTAAATGTAGGCCGGAAAAGTCAGAGGAACATTCCTGAAAATTTATTAAAGGTAGATGAGATCAACGACTATTTTATTTCGGTTTTTAGTAATAATTCATGCGATGAACTTGTTAAACACTACAATGACTTGGATTCTTTCTCGGAAAGTAGGTTTTCTTTTAGGTTGGTCACGAGAGATGAAGTCAGTAAGGCACTTGATGGGATTAAGTCAAATGCTTTTGGAGCTGATCAGATATCATTGCAAATGCTTAAATATTGTAGCCCTTTTCTGGTTCCGTACATCACTCATCTCACAAATGTTTGTTTGGAGAATGGGTATTTTCCAAGTTCTTGGAAAGTGTCTATAATTTAGCCTATACCTAAGATTGCTGAGCCTGAGGTGTATGGTGATCTTCGTCCAATAAGTATCTTACCCGTGTTGTCTAAAGTCCTGGAAAGAATTGTTTACGACCAGGTCAACGAGTATGTAACTAATTTAAAAATAATACCGGAAAATCAATCTGGCTTTACGATTTATACAATAAAAACCCACACACAGACGACAGAGGTCCCAAAATCATGCTGTTGATGTCGCAGTGTTGCCGCACTTTATATTTAGTTTAAATTTTCAATGATTTGACAATTTCTTAAACTTTAAAAAATAAATACGAGGAGATTTATTTATTTATTCATTGCCATATACATTTACAAAGTAAATAGTGATATTGTCAAAGTAAGAAAGAGAAAAGTTATTTTAAGTTTCATGTGATAATATCATGGTATTCTCAAATATCATAAAAAATTTTGTCAAGAAAGTAGCACTTCTGACAGTTTCCGGGAGCGCATTATAAAGAGAGCTGCAGACACAATATAGACTTTTTCGATAAGAGGATGTTTTGTAGCCAGAAATGTAAATTTTATCCGAGTTTCTAGTATCACGATTATGAATTGTTGAGGTATTGGGAAATTTGGAAGAGTGTTTTTTTACAAACATTACTGCACTAAGAATCAAAATACTAGGCAGCGTAAGAATTTTATATCGCCGAAATGTTTCCTTGCAAGATTCAAGTGGGCTTAAAGAGTAAATTTTACGAATTATTCTTTTTTGCAAAATGAATAATCTTTGTAGTTCTGTTGATTGGCCCCAGTAAAGTATTAGATAACTTAGGTGACTATAGGCTAATGCATAGTAAATATTAAGTAATTGTTTGCTATCCATACAATTTTTTAAGTTGACTACAGCAAAATATGCCGAGTTAAGTTTACTAGCAACAAAATCAACATGAGCTGTCCACTTTAACTGCGAGTCTACATGAAGGCCAAGAAATTTGCATTGCTCAACTCTCTGAATGGGATTTTCGTTTAGTTTTAAATTTAAATCAGGAACCTGCCTCCTTTTATAAAAAACCATATAGTGTGTTTTGTTTACGTTGATAATTAAGTGATTTTTCTTGCACCATAATGAAAATCTAATCAAAATATGCTTCGCGATTGCAATCAGTTGATCCAAGGTTCCAGCAGATATAATCACAGTTGCATCATCCGCATATAAAATTAGTTTGGCAGGCATACCCTTCGATATGAGATATTTTTCAAGATCATTTATAAAAAGAGCAAAGAGCAAAGGCGATATTACGCCCCCTTGGGGTACACCATAATTAACATTAAATTGATCAGAATAGGAATTTTGAACTTTGACTTTTATTCGACGATTAGAAAGAAAATTATATAGCCGCCGAGCAACATTGCCACGTACACCCAACGCATGCAGTCTTCTTAGCAAAAAGGCAGCATCAACACAGTGGAAAGCTCGAGTTAAATCAAAGAAAAGAGCTAATGTGTAATGATTAGAATCAATGCCTTTGTGGATGCATTCAAGTAGGTCGAAAGCAGCCGTGTTCGTTGAGAAGTTTTTTTTCGAAAACCGTGCTGTGAAGTATTCATTAACCTCTCTCTGGACAGAAAAGATTCAATACGATCGGCAATAATTTTTTCAAAAAGTTTGGAAAAAGAGGTTAGGCCAGTTAAAGCCCGATTAAAAATTATTTTTTATGTTAAACTTCTAAAGATGGATGAGGTCAGGGGTGAGCAAAAATGCGATATTTTATTGATATATCGAATAATATTTAATAAATAAAATATCGATATATCGAACGTGTTTGTTTCTTAAAAACCGACAACGTGTGCGGTTCGGTTACTTGTGTTTCTAAATAGATTTGGATTTTATCGATAGAAGACCGTAAGGTTGTTTATGCTCGTTTAAAACCGTGTAAAATAACCGAATTGTGTAGGTCCCTTTACGATGGTGATTCAGTTCTAATGTAATGTAACAAACGGATAGTCATCACTCACTAAATTTTGATAGTCAAAATGATTTATCAGATAAGGGTATTCCGTCATTGACAGGGTAAAAAATATTAGGCAAGTTAAAATCTCCTAAAACTAATACCTTGGAATCGTAGAGGCTTTCAAATTCACTGATCGTCTCAAACAGCTCAATATAGTCATCGATCGTAGTAGCAGGTTTCATGTATATGACAAAAATATATATAGAATAATGATTGACATTAATTTTTACACCCAGGACATCAATTTGAACCGGAAATCCCGTTAGATCAACTGTTGAAACTAAGAAATTATTTCGTATCGCTAAAACAACACAATCTCCCATGTTACAGTGCAACTGTTGATAGTTTCTATCGTGCCGAAAAATACAGTACCATGAGTCGAACAGTTCGGAACTTAAAATACCGGACTTAAGCCAGGTTTCGGTCAACGCCAAAATATCAAAATTCGCGGCGCGAACAGCATTGAGAAGGTCACTCGTCTTGCTCCACAGTGCCCGGACATTTTCTAAGTATAAAGACAAATTAATATTGTTTTTAGTTGGTTTGTTTGTGGGAGCAAGACCGTGACCTGCCCGGGTGCTACCATAATCGTCTGTCTGAAAAATATACCCAGTTTCACCTACACAACTAAGTAATTGCTATTGGAATGAGGCAACTTCAAATTTTGTTTTTTCTAAAATCTGATCATATGAAAAACAATTATTGTAATCCCAGGCAGCATGATTTGTACCGATATTTAGTTTTTGTTTATCTTTTAAGTCACAGTTAGTACATTTATATTGATTTTTATTTGTATAACATTCCTTAATATTGTGATTTCCTGCACATACACAGGACACACAAGGACAGAACACCGCGTTTTTACAAAATTTTGAGGTGTGATTAAAACTATTGCAGTTAAAACATAGTATGATCAGATGTAAAGTGATTCATAAACACTGCAGTCAACTTACCGACATTTAAAATATTCTTAAAGATAACCGAATCTACCTGCAGGTCAGCCTGAAAAATCTTGTTTTTTTTTAGGTAGCCTAATTTTATTCACTTTTATTCATTAGGATAATAGTATTCGGGTCGTAATAAAACTTAAAATTAGTAATGTCTTAATAAATTAATTATAAACGCACTTTGTCACTTCAAGAATATTTTTTTAAATACCGACACCGATATTTCGATAAATAACCCGACAATCGCAACCTAATCTAATATCAATATGACATTAACAGAGCCACCTGACAAGACAGAATCAAATTATCTTGCCAATTCCAAGGCACAGGTTTGGAATAGGTAATTGAAAAAAATAACAGAAGCAATCTTTTAAATATACCTATATTTTTTTATAATAATTATTAATACTGCAAAAATAAGTGTCTTGTAAATGTGTAAAGTGGAAAATAAATTATATTAACCATGGTTTAGACAGCTATATTATTATAGTCTTCATGTCTAAATCCCTAGTCGCTTCGCTCCTCGGGATTTAAACTTGGCGCTCGGGCAATAATGATAGCTGTCTAAACCTTGGTTAATAATATACAATTTTTTTTTGTTATTTTTAGCCGAAATCAATATTTTTTTAGGCGAAAACTAATTTTTAAGTGTAATAATTACTACATTAAGCTTAAAACTTTAATTTTCTTCCCTAAAACCACAAAGTTGCAACAACACTTGCCGATTCGAATAATCAATAATTGGAATATTATTAAATAAAACAAATACTGTGTCGGTACGGATGCATCAACAAACTTTGTTCTCGATATGCCCTTTTTATATGTTGATATTCAAAGTTGGATATAAAAGAAGTTTTAAACATGATTACTTACTTGACTTACCTAAAGTTTCGAAACTGTAGTTTTGAATCTCCGCAGTAGTCCGCCGCAGACTCT
Organism: Polydrusus cervinus; assembly: GCA_935413205.1. Taxonomy (NCBI): domain Eukaryota; kingdom Metazoa; phylum Arthropoda; class Insecta; order Coleoptera; family Curculionidae; genus Polydrusus; species Polydrusus cervinus. Next base: position 64,190,888 of record OW284510.1, on the reverse strand, counting down.
TATATACCTCCTCTTGGTCTCCAAATGGTGGCGTACCTGGTGACAATGGTTTGGGGCTTCCAGAGACCATCGGACTGCCTGGTTCACTACTTGTAGACGTTTTCCTCATATGATTATGTACAATATTTGAAGCAATATCCTGTTGGTCCTAAATATCAGGATAGGATTGTTAAATAATAGAGATATTTTGCACTCGGTCATTGACTTTTCTTAAACTCAAAAATCTCCGAAAATACAAGGATAAATCAACAACTAATTTATTTTATTTTAATATATAATCAATGCGTTTGTTTGCACATAGCGTGTGAAAAGGTAAATAAGAATAACTCAAAACCTAAATATTACCTTTGGAAGCTCAGTAAGCAAAAGCGTAACAGCTGGAGTATTGCAATTCCACATGGCAACGATGCACACTTTCGCAGCATGGCGGATTTCCATCGACTTAGCGTCCTGAGAGAAGGCGATGAGTTTTTGCAACGCCTGCAGCGCATTAAGTGATGATGATATGCTTGTTGCTGCGTCAGGGTGATTGCATAAAGACGTTAAAAAGTTTAAAACTATGGTTTTCGATTTTACGTTTGGCGTCTGAGTAGCATCCAATAAAAATCGGTACACGTTCGCGATAAGCAGGTGCACTGGAAAACTGTTCCTTATCAGTTCTAGAGTATTTATTAGTTTGCTTGCTATGGAATTAAGAGTTTCACCTCCTATTTTTAAAAAAACTCTTTGCAGAAGGACGTAAATCCAATAATCCAGATCATCTTTGTGTATTTTTATGACCTATAACAGAATATTATGTTTTAACAGATGCTGAATTTCGCCGAGTTAAAAATAAAAACTTAAATATACAATAAATAAAATAAAGTAACAATGATTACGTTCTTATCTCTGTAGTCTATTTCACTTCGACTTAAAAATAATTCATTATTTACACTACTATTCATATGAAATTCGCACCTAAAGGATCGCTTGTCAGACTTGCACAACTGAATGTTGGTATGTTTGGACGATTATTATTATTTAAAATAATTTTGATATTTTTACTTTATTATTGTATAATAGTACAAATTGTATGACCCTTGAAAAGGTATGTCCAATTTATGAATTCGTCTATAGACAATGATACCGTCAAAATACTAAATATTTACGGTAAGCAAGATAGCGGCAGTTAATAACAATATTTAGTATATCATACATATTTAAAATAAACTTATTATTACTGTAAGTTGATTTAGCGTCCTTGAACTTTTAATTTTTTAAATGTTGTATTGTTGGAAAGAGGACTCTTCCCTAATTATTATTATAACAAAAGCTGAATCAGTAGCCAGCCAATGCGAATATTCCTGAATATATGAGTTTTTCATAACTTTTTGTACAACACTGATGGAAGAATAAAACTGGGCTTACAAGTTTGACGATTAATTGTTAACGTTGCATAAACTAAAGATGATATTTTTTTTAAATGGTTGCCAAAAAACTTAAATGCGATATTGTAAAGTAAAACATTATCATAAGTAATTAGTATATTACATAACAAGTGATGAAAGTGATACTTTTCAAACGAGGAGATATTTAGCACGAGGCGTCAGCCGAGTGCGGAAATTCTCCGAGTTTTAGAATAATCACTTTCACACGAGTAATGTACACTATTTTTCCTACGACCACAAAGAATTATTAAAAAAACCTTTGATTTGTGAAAAAAATATTTCAACTCTAGAGCTGAAAAAAAATATTTCAACCCTAGAGTGGAAATACAAGGCACACTATTTAATTTAAACATATGATGCCAATTTAATAGATCAAAAGGTCACAGGTTCAAATTTCATCAGGAGTACTTGACTTTTTTTTATAAAAACATTAAATAAATTATAAAATAATTTTTAATTAAAATTTTCCTTTTTAAATGATTTTTTTTATTTAATCAAGGAAAGATGCATTAAAAATAAATTTAAAAAATTCACCCAACAAGGAAGATTTCAATTTAAAATAATTCTATAAATTATTTAATGTTTTCATAAAAAAAAGTCAAGTGCTCCTGATGGGATTTGAACCTGCGATCTTTCGATTCGTAGGTCATGGCTCTAGTCTCTAGGCTATGGCGACCCATAAAAATTTTCTGCTTAAGTTTAATATATGACATTTTCTTCAGGGGGTCTTGTTTTCACTGGTAATAAATTTTCCAGTATATTCTTAACTTTTTTATAATTTCAGATGGCGTATTTTCACACTCTAATTCTGAATCACTCGACAAATACGTGATAAATAAACTAAACTGCTTTCTAAAATTTGTTCTTTTTAATAAATAGGTGTGGTCTGTCAAATTGGCATCATATGCCTAAATTAAATAGTGTGCCTTGTATTTCCACTCTAGAGTTGAAATATTTTCTTTCAACACGCGTGTGATAATCGGCGCTTTCGAGCCAAGTTAACCGTGCTTTTTTTCTCATTTTCGTAGGTGGTCGTAGGAAAACATATTTATCCTGTATTCAATTTTCTATTCGAAAAAATAAAACACACAAAAGTAAATTAAAACAAAATGATAGCAACTAATCCAAATTTCTAATTTATTTACATATTCATTATCTACTTGAAATAAAAACGTATTTGCCTCGGTGGGTTAATTTATTTATAATTATTCATTGATCCCGCTAAACTACTTCCTAAATTTTTTAAAATTTTATTTGTTCGCGCCAACACCATAATAATAGTTTATGAAATATTCCCGCGTGACAGACGGACTGACGTGCGACGGATGTCTGAGCGAAAAATAATATGCTTCCGTGTACCACCGGGTGATTCAATAAGAAAGTTAGTGGGCTATATCTCGGAAACTACTGGGCATAGAAACTCGGGAAAAAAAATGATAATTAAAGTGGCCATGAGAAAATCCTGGAAATAATTTTTAAGTTCCGCATTTTGCCGCAAGAGGGCGTAATTGAAAAGTAAATTTTAAAATTTTACATACCTCCGAAAATTCCACATTAAGGTATATCTTTGGTAACACCGTTAAAAAGCTTGGACAATTATGCATCATTTTGGTCCTATGCTCATTGGCGTACCGACTTTAATAAGAGGGGGGAAGCTGTTGAAAGTGTAATCATTTAAATCGCTGTAACTTATAAACGACTTATCCGATTTTAGCAAACTAAAGACAGTTTGGAAGAGAAATGTATGCACTTTCACCAATCATATTTAGTTGTCCATAATAGTTCTAAAAAAAATGCTAGAGGGCGCAATTTGTAATAATAACAAATAATAACACATTTTTTGATTTTACTCCGAAAAAATAAATCATACGGTATAATTATGATACCATAATCGAAAAGTAGATGAAATTTTCTAGAAAAAATATTTAAACCGCAGCTCGATATCTCCGTTCGTTTCAGCGTTATCGCCAATAGAATAATTTTTAAAACTTTAAATAAAAAGCGGGTATATATTTTTTAGAAAAAAAGTGGGACGCCACTGATATTTTTCCATGTGGATATTATTTCGGATTAGCCTGGTCAATTCTGCATAAAAATGGTCTCTTGCGTTTTTCTCCTTAGGCACACCGTTCTTAATTAAAATAATTAAATTAAATTAGCTCGACTATTTATTATGATTATTAACATTGATAATGAAAAATTTTGTTTTAAAAAAATTGTTGGAAATGACCGACCACCTTCACTTAATAGGAAAGCTTCCGCCCGTCTAATTTAATTAAATTATTTTAATTAAGGACGGTGTGCTGAGGAGAAAAACGCAAGAGACCATTTTTATGCAGAATTAACCAGGCGCTGAAACGGAGATATCGAGCTGCGGTTTAAATATTTTTTTTAGCAAATTTCATCTACTTTTCGATTATGGTATCATAATTATACTGTATGATTTATTTTTTCGGAGTAAAATCAAAAAATGTGTTATTATTACAAATTGCGCCCTCTAGCATTTTTTTTAGAACTATTATGGACAACTAAATATGATTGGTGAAAGTGCATACATTTCTCTTTCAAACAGTCTTTAGTTTGCTAAAATCAGATAAGTCGTTTATAAGTTACAGCGATTTAAATGATTACACTTTCAACAGCTTCCCCCCTCTTATTAAAGTCGGTACGCCAATGAGCATAAAACCAAAATGATGCATAATTGTCCAAGCTTTTTAACGGTGTTACCAAAGATATACCTTAATGTGGAATTTTCGGATATGTAAAATTTTAAAATTTACTTTTTAATTACGCCCTCTTGCGGCAAAATGTGGAAATTATTTCCAGGATTTTCTCATGGCCACTTTAGATATCATTTTTTTTGCGAGTTTCTATGCCCAGTAGTTTCCGAAATATAGCCGGCTACCTTTCTTATTGAATCACCCGGTACCTATACCGGGTGATTCACGACGAGCTTGCATTAGAACTTTTGAGGAAAATACTGAAAATATTTTATTGAAAATCTGTAGGTTTAAGTTTATCGATATGTTCTCTTAAACTAAAATATTAACATGCTTCTGTCACTTCCGGTTATACCGGAAGTTGCTTCAACTTTCATTTTTTAAATACAATATATATATATATATATATATATATATATTATATTTTTGGTTTTTGCATTAAATTTTAATTACATTTTATAGAACACGTTTTTTACCTAAGTCTACTCATTTCTGAGATATCTGCATATTTTGTAATTATTTTGTAAATGCATAGCGATGAAATTATCCGTATATATTGTTTACCTTAGCTCCTGGACTAAATTTTTTTTGTTTGTGTATAGTTAAAGAATCAACAAATCTCAAGAAATAATTAAACTTGACATAAACTATACAGGGAGATCACAATTAAGGGCTCATTGAAAAAAACTTTAAACATTAATAACTTTCTTATTTTAAATGGAACACCCTGTATATTTTTACTTTATATAATAATAAATTAAGTGCTCCTTAAAATTGCTATAACCTTTTCTATACCTATTCTATATCAACGCGGTATCTTAGAATATCAAGTTTTATTTTTAAATGCGACTTTTTCAATCGTGCCATGGATACTCCAGTGATATTTATAAAGGAAATATTGTTAGCGACAATGTTTTCTTGAAGGCTTTAACAAGAAAACAGTTGCATTAAATTATTTGTTGCGTATTTTAAGAATGTCAATTCTGTTTCTGAAAAATGTCACGCTTGGGATTTTCAAACGAATATTTTTTAAATTTATTAAGTGTTTTAAATGTGGCAAAATAAAGTTAAGAGCATGTCGGATATATCACGATAAATATCCAAATCGACCAACTCCTTCACCTGATATTATTAGAAGACTAAATAATAATTGCTTAAAATATTTCCCTTACAAATATCACTATGAAGTATCACTTGTACACCTAGTTTCACGGCTAACTTCCAGGTGAATAAAATAATTTTAAATTTGCTGCAATTTTTAGCCGCAACAGCCTATATATTTTCGGGTCGTGAAACTTCGTCTTTTAGTGTCTTTATAAATCAATAGTATGCGTAATAGGCCAAGCGATGGGTACAAAATAAAGGGTTCTACTCGCAAAAGGTCGGAGAGAAATGAAATTTGGTGGGATGGTAGAAGTAGGTTCCCTGATAGTCCACCTGAGTTTGCGACCTCGGGGGGTTGCCGCTCGAGGGGTGAGGGGATGAAAACTCTGACTCGCGGCGCTTGGTACAAAATAGCACCCTTGGGGTAGGTGCTATTGAAAAAAAGTTCAAATCGAATATATAGAGAATAAAATTGTGCATAACTTTGTTTCTTTACATTCTTTGGCTCCGAACAATAGTTTTCGCTCCACGGTGTGCCAAAGTTGGGGGGTAGTTTGCAATTTTTAACAAAATCATAATTTAATCTCGGATTAAGACAAAGATGGCTACCAAACAATTCTGTAATATTTTTTTACTATAAGAGTAAGGTTTTTTAAGTAAGCAGATGCCCGATTTGATACATTTGATCTTATACCGGGTGTTGCATCGTGAAGCGGGACATAGGAAATCCCATGTAATTTTAAATGGGGTCAATTATTGGCTTCCCTAATAATTTTAGAGAAAAATTCTATTTAGGTTTATTAAAGAGCACTAAAACCCACATTCAAAAGAATAACTTTAGATATTTTTGATGAGCTTGTTTACGGGTTATCGCCGATTTCTTTTTAACTATTTCTCATTTTTATGGTCGCGTATTTGCGGGCACCAGTCGAGGTAAAAGATGACTGTCAAATAAAGTTGTCATTTTGAAATGTGTGCTTTATTGTTATAAAAACTCGTACATCGAAAATATTGATGATTAAATGGTATTATCAAGGAAATAGTTATCAAAATGTGTCAGACATGTTTTCTGCTCTGTATCCGAATAGACCGATACCTGCAAAATCTACAGTCGAAAGGACTTTCAAGAAATTTGAGACAAAAGGCACTGTAATAAATAACTGCAGATGTGAAGAAAGGCAGGAACAAAAAAGAGATGCAAGAAATGATAGGAACTTGCAAAGGCAGGAACAAAGAAGAGATGCAAGAAATGATACGGACTTGCAAGTTTTATTGTGCGTGGAAGAAAATGATGGGAAGATCAGCACAAGGAAACTTGAGGATGACATAGGATTAGATCACACCACAGCGTTACGAGCTTTGAAACGACATAAATATTATTCATACAAATATGAAAAGCACCCAGAGCTAAGAGATAGGGACGAAATACGACGACAGAAGTTTTGTTTTGGTATTGAAAGAGCAAACATGGATAGGGAATTTTTTTAAAACATTTGTTTCACTGACGAATGCACATTTACCTTAAACAATGAACCCAATGTTCAAAATTATCGATATTGGAGCAAAGAAAACCAACACAGGTTTGTCGAAACAAGGACGCAATATCCACAAAAAGTTAATGTTTGGACTGGGATTTTCGGAGAAAATATTATCGGGCCATTATTTCTTACACGAAATTTAAATGCAGAATATTTTTTGGAACTACTTGAAGATCATATTTTACCTACTTTACATGATGCCGCCAGGGAAAATCAGGAAGTTGGGTCCCAAATGGATGGCTGCCCGGCACATAGTACCCTGGCTGTCCGGGAATATTTAAACCGTGCTTTTAATGGAAATGTTATTGGCTTAAATCATACAGTAAATTGGCCAGCCAGGTCTCCTGATTTATCACCAAATGATTTCCTTCTCTGGGGCCATTTAAAAAACAGGATATACAAAGATAAAAAAATACCCAAATCTAGACGAGTTAAAAAATGCTATTTTTGCCGAATGCAATAGAATTTCAGTTTTCCAACTAGCGAATGTAAGAAGAGAATTTTATGATCGCCTCGGTTATTGTCTAGCAGTCAATGGAGGAATATTTGAACATCTTAAATCCTAAAGTTCTAACAATTTAATAGTACCTACCTATTAATTAGTAAAATATTGAAACATGTAAAATGTCATAATTAACCTTGTAAGTGGATACTTTATTTTAGTTTTATTCAGATTAATTTGTACTCATAAATACACCTTTAATATTTTCGATGTACGAGTTTTTATAACAACAAAGCACACATTTCAAAATGACAACTTTATTTGACAGTCATCTTTTACCTTGACTGGTGCCCGCAAATACGGGGCCATAAAAAGGAGAAATAGTTAAAAAGAAATCGGCGATAACCCGTAAACGGGCTCATCAAAAATATCTAAAGTTATTCTTTTGAATGTGGGTTTTAGTGCTCTTTAATAAACCTAAATAGAATTTTTCTATAAAATAATTAGGAAAGCCAATAATTGACCCCATTTAAAATTACATTGGATTTCCTATGTCCCGCTCGACGATGCAACACCCGGTATAATAAAATATATGATTTTTAGAAGTGGGCCTTACATACTATCGATATGGGCATTTTTTAATTATGATCTACGGTCAATATTTTCTTATTATTGTTGACCTACACTAACTTTTTTATTTTTGTGCAAGCATGATACCAGAAAATATAATTTTTAACCCGTTTCCACACCACCCTTGAGGTAAAGTTGATCGGCGCGTTTTTTTTAACGTGGTATCCCTAAAAGGCCTATTCCACGGTCGGTCGATATGGCATTTACTTTGTATCCGGCGCCATTTTCGGCAAGCTCGACGTTGTCTGTTTGGTCCTTATCGTTCTGTAAAAAAATATTTCGTAGATCATAATAATTAAAAAATGCCCATATCGATAGTATGTAAGGCCCACTTCTAAAAATCATACCTTTTATTATATAAGATCAAATGTATCAAATCGGGCATCTGCTTACTTAAAAAACCTTATTTTTATAGTAAAAAAATATTAAAGAATTGTTTGGTAGCCATATTTGTTTTAATCCGCGATTAAATTATGATTTTGTTAAAAATTGCAAACTACCCCCCAACTTTGGCGCACCGTGGAGTAAAAACTATTGGTCCGAGTCAAAAAATGTAAAGAACCAAAGTTGTGCACAATTTTATTCTCTATATATTCTATTTAAACTTTTTTTCAATAGCACCTAGTCCAAGGGTGCTATTTTGCACCAAGCGCGGCGAGTCAGAGTTTTCATCCCCTCACCCCTCGAGCGGCAACCCCCCGAGGTCGCAAACTCAGGTGGACTATCAGGGAACCTATCTCTACCATCTCACCCAATTTTATTTCTCTCCGACCTTTTGCGAGTAGAAATCCCCCACCGCTTGGCCTATAATACAGAGAAAGAAATGCCTTTGATCACTATTAAACAAGATAATGTGATTTAATGCTTTGCAATGAATTTAAGAGACCCGCTGGCAATAGGTTGCCGTTAATTAGGTCACAAGAGTGGCGGAGGGGGGATATAAGGGTTTAAGTGTTCGCTGTTTGAATATTAATAAATAAAAATTAATTGCGATTAACATTATTTAAACCAAATAATATCAAAAAATCTAAAAAATCTATTAGGTATCAAAATTTGACATGTGATGTGTGGGTGTCAAATTGTAATGATCGACGATATTGATACAATGAACTATGCGGACGCAAAGACAAGGTGACAAAGATGAATTAGTGATTAAAGGTTAGTTCATATAGACGCGAATCACGAAATGCGAATCGCGAATTTCATTCTCATTGGTCGATTTCAAATTAAATTTAGTGGCGGTAAAAATGACAATACGTTTTTAAGTTATTTTGCGATTCGCAAAATTTTAATTTAGAGGACGAGAATCTTGAAGGTATATATTATATATCTTATTGGCCGATTTAAAATTAGTGGCAGGAATATTAATTTTGTGATCCTTTAGCCTCATTTCCTAAATTAAATTATGATAGGCACGCTGTTTCTTTCTAAACTGAAAAATCTTGCAGGTTTCTACTGACCTATGTATTTTTTTTACAATAAATAGGCAGCAAATAATAGGCAGCTCGTCTTCGTCACCAATGCCAACATAACAAATTTGCCTTGTTCATTTAGACGCTTCTTGATAATTAAAGTTTAATCAACAATGAAAAAGAAATGAAAACTTAAAACAGAATTACTTATAGGTAAAAATAAATATGTGATGTCAATGTTACTGTTAATATTTCATTGTATATTGTGTTTTTAAATCTAATTGTTAAAGTATTCCTTATTTATTAAAAATTCTTTAAAAATCTGCAAATTACGAAGTGATTCTGCAACTCTGCAAATATGCTTTCAAAAATCTGCTAAATGCAGAAAAGTCTGCGTAGTAGTATGAAGTGTGGTGCCGACCTGGCAATAATGATTTTGCTCGAATATTGACATATGTCTTTTGTTGTAAATTAAAAATTATTATTAAGGAAACTATTTTAGTATTTATTAGCATGCCTAGTTTGAAAGCGTAAATTAATTCACGTGTAATATTTAGCGATAGACAGGAAGACATCAAAACGGTAGATCCACCGCTGAAACTAAAGATCTGGCAACACTTATCAATATTAAAAACGTCATTAGCTGGCTGCATTCCATTTGTTTCTTCCCAGAATTATATTAGTATTAGGTTTTACTCGGCTGTGTATATAGTGCGTATCATATGAACAATCCACCAAATTTAAATATTTACGCCTAGAAGTTAACCGTGTGTACATTTGTTTTCATGGCACGCTTGAAAAAATCGTATTTAAAAATTAAACTTGATATTCTAAGAAAACGCGTTGATATAGGTATAGAAAAGATTGTAAAAATTTTAAGAAGCAGTTAATTTACCATCATATAAGATAAAAATATACAGGGTATTCCATTTAAAATAAGAAAATTTTTAATGTTTAAAGTTTTTTACAATGAGCCCTTAATTGTGACCTCCCTGTATATTTTATGCCAAGTTTAATTATTTCTTGAGATTTGTTGATTCTTTAACTATACACAAAGAAAATTTTAGTCCAGGAGCTAAGGTAAACAATATATACGGATAATTTCATCGATATTCATTTATGAAATAATTACAAAATATGGAGATAATAATATGGAGGTAAAAAACGTGTTCCATAAAATGTCATTAAAATTAAATGCAAAAACCAAAAATATAATAAAAAATGCTATGTTATATTTAAAAAATGAAAGTTGAAGCTACTTCCGGTATAACCGGAAGTGACAGAAACATGTTAATATTTTAGTTTAAGAGAGCATATCGATAAACTTAAACCTACATATTTTCAGTAGTTTCCTCAATCGGAATCCTAAAAATATACCCATTTTTTTATAATAAGACACATATAGAAACTAAAATTTCTTATTCACAAAATCTGAAATATTTGATGTGATCAAAAATTAAAAAGAAATAAGGTTTAGGTAGGTTTTTTAAAATATGTGAGTTTAAAAGCAACCAAAATTTATCGATATCGCCATTGTACTACGTACCTCGTGGAGTGTATCTAAAAATACACCCCATCCTTTGGTATGCGAATCCATAAACATCTTGTTGAAAATTTCAGTCAGATGCTTTAGTTCTCCATTCGTAAGCTTAATTTCCTGTGTAAGGTAGGCATGAAGAGACATTAAGCCATCCCGTCGCTCCTGCCAGTTTGTACTTGCACATAATGCAATTATTTCGTTTATATCCTACACAATAAAAAAAATTATATAATCGGGAATTCAATAAACAGTTTTATATGCTAGTACAAAAGCAAATAAATTTAAACAATAAGTGCAAATTTTATAAAACCGGTACAGTTTAAATCATAGATGGTCAGAAATGGTCGTTTTATAATCTGGCATTGACAGCAAAGTTCAGTTTAAGAGGGATCAACTTGGCCATAACTTGTTATGTTATATATTAAGTCATGAACAGGTTGATCGCTCTTAAATCAAACTTAGCTGTCAATCCCACATTATAAAACGAATTAAAATAAAGCTTATTGCAATAATTGTGTGACCTTTCAATTTTACAATAATTGTGTATCTACAATAATGAAGGCAAATAAATAACTATTGGTCCCCAATGGTAAATTTTAATAATTTGACAACCCAAAAACAATGAATTTGGATAACAAACACTAAAACAATAAATTAAAAACTAAACACAAAGCATTTTATTTAAACTAAAAACGTTTCCTTATGTATGTATTTTGTATTTGCCTAATATTTTAGGTTAGTGATTATTGTCTGTAAGCTATTAAAATTAGAATATGTTTATAAAATAAACAGCTACATTTCTATATTATGCACCGATTAGTTAAGAATAAGCATAAGACTGACGCTCATTTAATTAATATTTGCCATCAGATGTATACAGTGAGAACGTAAAAATTGTAACAAATCATTTAAAATTAGTGTGTTTTTTTTTCTCGAAAAAATGCCCGAACCGATAATTTTTTTATTTCTGTTGCGATTATTTGAAGGTTATTTTATGTCTAAAGGTTGTCCCCAAAACAAGTTATGATAATTCACTTTATTTTTTAAATCAAAACCCTTAGTTTTATATTATTATTGATTTCTGCGTAAAATTTTTAACTTATTAAAGTTTATTGTTCTGACTTTTAGGTTGGGCCACAACTACCCAGCTAGAGTATGGAATAGTATGAAACATTGACCAGTTTGCTAAGACTTGACAGTTAATGAATTAAATTTCAAAGTATTTTTTGTATGGTTTATTGAAGTTCATTATTGTCCCGGCGTTTAAGGTAAGCTGACTGGCAGCTAAGTTGTAAACAGATTCAAATATACATTTATGAATCCACTTAGAAGCGAATCACCAACGTGCACCTAGGCATTTAGCAATTGTTAGTTAAATAAATGTCAAAAGTATTTATTAAAGTGCCAGTCTATGTATGAATTATCATGATTTTTAGATTAATTTGAATAACAGCTACGTAATAACAAATTTAGATAGATGAATCCGTCCTTAAGAGACTTTATAATATAATTTAAGTTAAAGAATGCAATTTTACGGTACTAATCGGAATTATGACATGGAAAAAAATTAAAATATTTTAAGATGATAGTGACAGAGATGCAACATGTTAATCATGAATAAAGTCTCATTTCCGCCCGTTCGAGATGAAGCAGAATTTCTAGATGCAGCTACTGCAGCTCTGTGGTATAAATATAACCTTTTTTAAATTTACAAAACCGTTATCGTAAACATGCATGTGCAAACGAGTAGTAGCATTGTTACTGGTGTAAGTTTAATAGAATGTTAAATTGTTAATAAGACGATTGATCAATTATTGGTCAAATAATTAAAATGCACCTGAAAAGATGAGAAGCAAAGTGTAAAATTTTTGGTATGAGAAGCCCATGCCCAATTATATTGGTTTACTTACTCTACAGGGTTCCCATACGTCCCTGCTAGCTAATCTTTGCTGTGAACCACTCCACGAATATGACTAAGATGAAAATGAATAAATTGTAAGAATGTGATTAAGATAAATTGGTTAAAAAGAATTAAATATAAAAACTGATTCGGTAAGATATTAAAATAAAATACATTATTTTGGACCACGTTTTTATACTTTAACAAGGCAATTGCCCTACACGCCCTATGAAATGCATATTTTAATATTTTATAATATTGTTATATTTTGGTTTTAAATATTTAAAATACTAGAAATATTGCAGACTTTTTTTCCATAAAAATGTAATATTTTGACAATTCAATCAAATATATGTCGAAGATAAAACATGCAGCGATTAAATAATTCTGACATAAGAAGAAATTTAGTCACCATCGATCTCTGTGGATTCTAGTCGCCCATCTCTGAAGATAAGAAAATGTTTTTTTTAAATCCCAAGTAAAATGATGTTTTTTATTGTAGAAAAGAAAGACAGGTAGAAAACTGAATTTTTATATACAGAAGGTATGTACAGCGTGACCTGTCAGTTTATTAGATTGTCAAAAATCTATAAGAATAGGAAGTAATCTGTTGCAAATTCAAGCTTGTAGAGTCTTTGTACCTTAGAATTACATTGTTGCAATGGGTTAGGTATAACTAGTTACCGTAATGGCGAGAAAGGTGTCACCTGTATTGGACTGACAGCAGTAGCGTTTTTGATAGTTAAAACGTTTAATTTTCGAGTTCTGTTTTACCGTTTATTTTAGTATTGTGCATCTATTTGTCTAAGATACACATTGTTACGATCCAGTGGCTTCATTTCAGAAGGAATCTAACGTAATAATTCACATTTGGTGCCGAAACCAGGAACATTTATTGAGAAATATTTGCTGGAACGCCAATTTTGCTATCTAACGAAGAAAATGACGGCCTCGGAAATAAAAGTTGCGTTAGCACTAAGAAAAAGTTACCGATCTCAACTAACGAAATTCTGTGCTAAAGTTAAAAACATTTGTAACGACGATATTGCTATCGAAGAGGCCGGAGTGTTATGTGAATGATTAAAATCACTACGAGCAACTCTCAACGAAAATAACGCGAAGGTATCACACACTTTTACGGATGAAACTATAGACGCTGAGAGTGAGAAATTAGCAGAATATGACTGTAGTGCCATGGAAGCAATAGCAAGTTTGGAAGTCTGCATAAATAAAAGAAAATTGTATGGAAACCGGCAAGTATTTAACGACGATGAAGCAGTCAACAGCGCAGAGAAAGGATTGACGTTGCCAATGCAGATTGAGGTGGTAAATTTACCTAATAGAAATCAACAAAGGATGGTAAGACTACCTAAACTTGATTTACTAAAATTTAACGAGCATGAGTCATGGCCAACTTTTTGGGAACAGTATAGTCAAGCAATTCAAAACAATCCGGAATTGGATGATATTTCTAAATTTACTTATTTAAAATCTCAATTAACAGGCAAGGCTGCAATATCCACATCTGGCCTAACGTCTAGTCAGAATGCTTATAACGACGTAGTCAAACGTTTGAAAGCTGAATACGGACAATCTGAACGAATAGTGGACTGTTATGTACAAAAACTTTGGTGTATACTACCGGTAAAATATGATAAAGACTCAATTGCTTTACGACGACTATACAATACGGCTTCCTCCATAACACGATCGTTTTAAACTCTGGGAATATCAGCCGAACAATATGGTTTAATGGTAAAATCTATACTATTTAAATTATTACTGTATAACTTACGCGTGCAGTTTAATAAATATAAGTTCAATATTGGTCAAAGCGAAACTGAATCTATTCATAGCTCTGCACATGGTTCAGATGACGTAACTTTTGATTATAATAAGCAAACAGCGGATTTATTGCAATTTACTATACAATACTATTTTTAAAGAAAATGCACGCTGTTTTCGCTGTACCGGTGTAAATCACAGACCAAATTTTTGTAAATCTAAGAACATTTCATGTTTAAAATACAAGGGTAGACATGTTACCGTTTTCCATGATCCTACTTATAAACCAAATAAACGAATTAACGAACAGACAACCGTAACGGCATTTTTGAGTGGACGTATCGAAGATGTTTATTTACAAACTGCATGTATTAAATTTATCTCAAATCAAAAAATGACAACGAACATGACATTTTAGTACGTGCGATAATTGACGGAGGTATAGTAGAAATTTTGATACATGGCGGTTGCGTCATACCTTGGCATTCTCTGTCTTTTACTCGAAAACTGGACGAGACAGAAACTTGACGTTATTAACGCATGTCTAGCTAATAAAAATTAAATGGCAGCTAATAAACAGCCGATTGTAACAAAGTTTTTTTTTAAAGAGGTTAATAATTTTTCTGACAGTGTCATTTTATTATTTAACTACCGTTTTCAAAGGTGAATTTTCATCGCCTACTTTTTAAGGTAAATTTTTACCTTAAAAAATGACATTTGTGACAAAAATGCCTCGACATTTAAGTGAAAACGAGCAAAACCTCATATTAAATCTTATTACCTACTTTAATCGAGAAACGGAGGCTGGTATTCCCCTTCTACCGCTAAATGCTGTACAGGGTGGCCAACTAAGAATGCGAGGTACTGTATCTGGGAAACTATTAATCGTAGAGGCTTGCGGCAACAAAAATTATTACTATAACATCCAAGAGAAAAACCTGGAAAATATTTTCAAGTTTCTGAAATGGCCGCTAGGGGGCGTAACTGCAATCTTGAATCTAAAAAGTAATATTTCTGTAAATTCCGCTATATTAACCTAATTAAAAAAATTCTGATCTTTAAAGTTGAGGATAATGTGAACCGTTTTTGTTTAACACTTTTTGCAGTATCTCTAAAAATAAAGTGGTGGGGGGTATTCAAACGTTTCCGTAAATAACATCCTGTATCTTCGAAACGGCTAAGCCGATTTGAACAAACTTGGGTTCGTTAAAAGGAGCTATTCTTGGGCTATAAACGTCAATATATTTAAAGTTTTGTAAGTTTTACATATCGCCGCTAGAGGGATTTTTTCGACATTCCTACAGAAATGGCTAATTTTCTCAACAAAATAAAATGCATTGGTATGATTTTTTTCTTATGAAAAAGTAGCTAAATGATGCCTAAACTAGCTCGCGAAAACCGCATCTCGATATCTTATTCCTAACCCATAATATCGGCAATAGAAAATTTTATACGAAAATCCCTTAAATTTTTATTTTACTGTAACTTTATTTTTCTGAAATTCTTTCTATTATGTAAGTTGTGGCCCTAAAAAGACAGATTTGTAAAAGGAAGATTTTTAATGCCCCCGCAAATGCTCGAAAAGCTGACCATCACGTTCTATCCATTGGTGAAGCCTCTCATGGGTAGACAAAACTGCAGTTTCAATTTTGGCTCTCGGTATGTTACGTATTGCATTACGAATCCGGTTTTTCAAATCTTCTCTAGTCGTAGGTTGAGTCTGAAATACGATGTCCTTTAACCGCCCCCATAAATAAAAATCCAGGCAAGTTAGGTCTGGTGATCGCGAATGCCATGGAAACAGACTTCCTTTTCCAATCCACCGCTGTTGAAATACTGCATTAATATGCTCTCGCACATTAACGGCAAAATATGCTGGGCAACCATCCAACTGCAAAAACAAGTTTTGCCTTGTTTCCAAAGGCACGCACATCTTCCACTGTTTAGCTACTGCGGCATTCTGAAGACATTCAAAATAAACCGCAAGCATATCAACAGCTTCATCATTCGTAAAATGCATTTTGTAAACACAAAAATTACTCAAAGTAACGCAAAACTTTGACAACTAATTGACAATTTGGATTATTTATGTTTTGATTAGGTTTTGTTTCCATGGCCTGCTTCTGTTAATTGTCTTTCTTGTGCATAGAACGTGATATTTATATTTTGATTAGATTTTGTTTCCATAGCCTGCTTCTGTTAATTGTCTTTTTAGGGCCACAACTTACATAATAGAAAGAATTTCAGAAAAATAATGTTACAATAAAATAAAAATTTAAGGGATTTTCGTATAAAATTTTCTATTGCCGATATTATGGGTTAGGAATAAGATATCGAAATGCGGTTTTCGCGAGCTAGTTTAGGCATCATTTAGCTACTTTTTCATAAGAAAAAAATTATACCAATGCATTTTATTTTGTTGAGAAAATTAGCCATTTCTGTAGGAATGTCAAAAAAAGCCCTCTAGCGGCGATATGTAAAACTTACAAAACTTTAAATATATTGACGTTTATAGCCCAAGAATAGCTCCTTTTAACGAACCCAAGTTTGTTCAAATCGGCTTAGCCGTTTCGAAGATACAGGATGTTATTTACGGAAACGTTTGAATACCCCTCACCACTTTATTTTTAGAAATACTGCAAAAAGTGTTAAACAAAAAAGGTGCACATTATCCTCAACTTTAAAGATCAGAATTTTTTTAATTAGGTTAATATAGCGGAATTTACTGAAATATTACTTTTTAGATTCAAGATTGCAGTTACGCCCCCTAGCGGCCATTTCAGAAACTTGAAAATATTTTCCAGGTTTTTCTCTTGGCCGTTTTAGTAATAATTTTTTTTGCCGCAAGCCTCTACGATTAATAGTTCCCCAGATACAGTACCTCGCATTCTTAGTTGGCCACCCTGTACATAATGTAAGTTAATAATCATTTTAAAAACATAAAAAATTGAATTTTTGATATTTTCAAATAATATATTGTAGAGAGTTTCCGATGCGCTAGGAATATCGGTACTGTTGAGAGGCTGAGTAAAACCGGAATTAAAACAGCAGACGAATAAAAAACCAGTACAAATATCGCAATAAGTTCTTCTCGTGGACGCCTATTGTACGAGATTTATGAACACGTAATAAAATCAAGAATATATGCAATGTATGCTGCTGGTAAGTTTGGTTCTTAGTATGTTTTGTCTAAGTATGTTTTTTTCTAAAAAGTGATATGACATTATTTACGATTTAGGTGAACACGTTACCATCAGTTCATTGCAAATGAATCCCAAGAACCTATATGAAGTGGAATGATCTCAAAGCTATCTTGGGACGAGTGTAAGAAAATTTAAAATTAAATGGCTCAAATAATGTACTATTTCTAAGAGACGATTTCTGATGGAACAGCCAAAAAACATCAAAAGGCGTAAGATACATTACCTTGCATGCAGGATCAAAAAAATTTTATTCAAATTCTAGGGGTATGAAGGCAACTATAAGAGGCATTCAAATAAGTAAGAATATATATAGCATGTAATCTTAAAAAATAGATCACACTTTTTTTGAACACCCTGTATAAAAATATTTTCCTGAAATGCCCCCTAGGCTGGGATACAGGTAAAGTTTGCAAAATATCAAAATCCTAACTTAATTAATAAGTGAGCACCCTCCCGCTCGAGAGGTGTGAGGTGCAGGACCCTGTAGAATAAATTGGTTTTCAAAAATGATAGACTGATATAAACATTATTCTAACCACAAAATAATTCTAACCAATGCACCAGTCAAATTAAAGAAAAAACTTAAGGCGATACATCAGTGAACAGAAATTCCGGCGTCGCGGAGGAAATCCGCTCCGTCATATGTATGCAAATCGGTCCACCCTTGACCGGGGGTGTAACACTGGCAACAGTGATGTTTAATTTGACCTTGGCTTGCGGGACGCTAGCAATTTACAGAAATATTAACTCATCTCATAACCCAAAACAGGTTGTAATTTATTATATTTTAACATTTTCTTATTTATTCAATTTTAGGACTAAAATAGTCCGGGAGAATTATACCTTTTCTACAAGGAGTCCTAATGCAGTCCACAACAGAAAATAGCAATATGACCTATTTGTTACTTTGAGCTGTCCTTGTATTTGATAAAAATAATTATGGTTTTTCTTTAATTATAATTTGCCATTATTTAGTGTAAAGTTATTTTTTTCTGTTGAATGGCCTCTTCTGGTGTTAACATTTTCGCTGTCGAAGGACACTTTACTCCGATTATTCCATCGTCTTCAATAAGTCCATCTGGGCTAGCTGCCAAAAAGCAATGTTTTTTTACGGACAAACAAACCACAAGGATTAACTTTTTTATTTGTTTTTGTTTCAAATGCTTTTATAGCTATAGGTTCTTTTTTGATTTCATATTTTGTTGCAGAGCTTCCCATAAATTTCCTATATAATAGATTCTTTATCACATTCTCACAGCTTGTGGTTTTCCGTAATTTACAAACAGCTCCAAAATTAGAGGCCGTTAGTCCAAGACATTGGTTCCGCAAGTGGTCCCGGTGGACTCCCAGGGGTCCACGGGAGACTCGACGGGGGTCTACGTTGGCGTGACAAAAAAAATGGGGGTTCACAATTCGTAAGCGGGGGTCCACAAAAATGTATTTGGTTTCGATAGTGAAGAACTAAAATGTTGGCTTGACTTCACCTATCAATGTAGGCAGATAATATTTTAAGAAGCTCAGCGACTGTTACTTGTAAAAACTTGCATATTCCATATTCAGTACAACGTGTCGAGAACACAAGAAAATATACTATTTTTCATTTTATGTTTACAACTCAGGGAGTTTTTTAAATAAAATAAGTGAGAGTTGATTTGTTTCTTGTGCTGTGAGTAGAGGTCAAAAAAGTAAAGTTTGATGGAATCACTTTTTCGATTGGCCAACTTTACTTTTTTGACATCCACTCACAGCACAATCAATTAATGAATTAACCAATCAATTCTCTTTTTTTTTAAACAATTAATTTGTAGTTGGAACTCAGCCGCAACGCAAATTTTTATAGTTAGATCTAATCTTCACATTTTTTGTCGTGTTTTGGAAATATGGTGGTAATGTAGCTGCAGGGGGTCCACCGGAACCAGCAAAATTTTTCTATGAGAAAAAAAGTTTGGGAACCTCTGCCAAGACTTCGTTCCTGCTTCCACAGTGGATTACCAGACTGCCCCCGCGTCTGTCTTTCCAGCATTGAAATATATCTTGCTCTTACCTTATAAGATCCATTAAAAACACTTCTTTTTTAATTTGGCATTATCAGATCGGGATCAGCATTAGCTTCTGGTCCATAATTTTTATCTGGAAGATGTGTTTTCCTTGCTTTTTTAATAAATATCCTTTTTGTTTTCATTTTGAATCTCCTGATTTTTACCTTTTCAGCAAACTTCTTTGTATAGCCTTTAGGAGTAACCTAACCAATCGCCTTGTCATTAAAAAAAATAACTTTGGTATATTTTTCAAAAATGGGGATACCTGGAAGATTACTACGGACGTAGTTACGCCACTGAATTCTACCTAAAAAACTTGGGATTGAAGATTTCTTTTATCCCTCACGCATAACAAAAACCATATTTTGAAATGGGAATACCCCTACCTACAGACAGACCCTCGAAGATATTCTAAATAATTAAAAAATAATTAGGTTTTTCTGAGGGTGTTTCTTATGTTGTCTCGGCTTCGCCTCGTAGGACAATTCACGTCGCGTGCCTAAAAGACACTCATTTCGCAACTAATTGTATAAATAGCTATTTTCTGTTAAGGCGGAACTTTGTGCAGCAAGAAATTTATTTGCAAGAGAGTCTCACCCGAAGTGGGCATACTAGCGAGCTTATGACGTGGCGAAAAATATTCCGTAAACATCGACACACACTGAAACCACGAGACGAGGCGGTAGGTTCTTTCTAATGCTAATGAGTTTGATTTTATTTCGGAAGAGAAATTTGTTTTGTGGAAAATAAGTACTTGTTATTGTATTCTTAGTTAAAATAATGTACCTAATCGTTATACGGATATATCTTTTAAATTTTGTCTTATTTTATTATTAAAGCTATAGAATATTTACAAAAAATAAAATTAGGTAGAGCAGAAAGTTTGAAGTGTTAATTATTAATAGGTATAAAAGCACCTGCAAACAGGGTGTGAAAATTTTACTTGCGCGTGAAGTACCATGCTCGAATTAAAATTTACTATGTAATCGTTTATTTCGTTGTCGTAAATGTTACTCGAGCCATGAATTGTCCAACCAAATTTCGTATTAACAGCCGTTAAAATATTCGTTAAAAATGTGGTTTTGTTTGACACAATTTCCCAATAGTTATCTGCACCTATTAATAGAGAAAATCCACTTATTGGCTGTTGGGGTCCTATGACAAAATCAGCTAAACGGTGGTTTACGCTAAACTGCTTAATTATTGGATTAGCTTGCGATGGTGGTTTTAAATTATCGAAACATATCTCAGGTACCTCTACAGCCGATATCTCTACGATATTGTCATTATACTGACTCTTAAGCTTAAGTTTAACACAATTACAGAGTCTAGCAGGCGTCATTTCATTTTGTCCAAATGATTGTATCGCTATTTTATGAGTTCCGATAACAGGTAGTGCCATCTTACGTGATATGTCCTCCCTTATGAAGGTAAGCTGGCTACCTCCGTCAACAATAATGCGTATAAGTGCTTCCTCGTTACTATTCTTGGACGAAATGAAAGCGCAAGCAGTCTTTAAATAAATATTATTTGCAATACCATTAGCTAATAAAGCAGTCTAACTATTGTTGTGAGTACTATCAACACCGTTCCTTGGCTCAGACCTTGTGTTTGTTGTGTGTACATTCTGCGGCTCGCACATGGTTGTCGCGTGTCCCCTTTTACATTTTGCGCAAAAAATGTCTCTTGTTTTACAAAACTTTAAAATATGGCTAGGTTTAGCGCAACGAAAGCAGAGTCTATTTTTCTTCAAAATGTCCTTTTTCGCAGCAACACTTAAAGAGTTATCACAATTTATTGTTGCATGATACTTAGAATGACAAAATAAGCAGCATTCTTTAGCGCCCGTTAATAAACCTGCTGCAGTAAAAGATTCTTTATTTTGTCCGTTATTCCACGATCGATTAAAATGCTTAATGTTTTTATCTTTAGTTTCAAAGTCACTACTACAACTAGCTTGTTCAGTTAAGTCTAGTTCCACCTTTAAAAATTGCAAAAGTCCGTTAATTTGTTCTTCGTAGTCCATTTCACTGCCAGCAGCACTTGTCGTTGATTGCCCACTGACAGACGCGTTATCGTTAGAGTCCGAGATTTTTTGTTTGTTGTAAGCAACACGCATATTATATGGAAGAGCTAGAAACACGACTGATTTTACTAAAAGACCATACTGGTCAGCAGATATTCCCAATGTCGTTAGGGACTTGGTGATTGTCGATACGGTAGTAAATAATTTTCTTAAACCAACAGTGTCTCCTTCATTTTTTATATGGGAAATGGAAAACAATTTTTGAACATACTTATCGATAATTCTTTCGGTGCATGCATATTCAGATTTTAATAAATCGATAGCATCTTCATAGGAGCTTTGACCAGACGTTAACCCGGATATTGTTATACCAGCTTTCCCCACTAAATACGATTTTAAATAAGCAAATTTTGAGGTATTATCAAGATATTTATTGTCATGAATAGCTGTACTATATTGTTCCCAAAATTCTGGCCACAGAGCGATTTCACCATTAAACTTAGTGATGTCAAGTTTAGGTAGTCTTACCGATATGTTCCGCATATTATTTTGCTTGATTTCAACGTTACCCGATAGCGCATTGGGTGCATCAGACGTTTCTTGCTGCAATTCCCTTTGAAGCTGTGTTTCTTTCGTTAATTTGCGTTCCAATCTTGCAATCGCCTCCGTTGCAGCAAGGTCATATTCCACTATTTTTTCACATTCACCTTCATATTGATCTTCTTTGAAACTAGATGCCACTTGACTATTTAAGTCCTTTAAAGTCAAATTTACCGTTTGTATTCGTTGAATTAGTACCGCGACGTCGTCTAAACTCACATTTTCGTTCATTAATATAGAGTTTGCAGAGTTTACTAGTTTCGTTAACTGTCCACGGTATGATTTTCTTAACGTTAGTTCCATAATTATTTTTTTTTCGCTCGTTACACGTTTAAAATCCAAATCAAGCAACACTTCCCGGGTTTCGGCACCAAAATGTTAAATATTAACCGTTTGCGTTGAATAAAAACCCAGAACGTAACAAATGTTGTTGTATTCAGACTTTTTACAATAAAATAATAATTATGAAAAATGATCGTTTTAAAAAACTGTCACTGTCATTGACTTTTTTCTGACAACTGCCTGTCGCCTTGATCAGGTACGAGAACGGGCATTGTTGCTGGTGGCTTCTTAGACCGTATTTTCAACACGCGTTGCTGTGGACTGGAACGGTACCCTCGGAAGTAAGGCCGAGAAGCGGCTGAAATAACGACCGATGAGTCATCATAGGTGAATCCTTAGTTTTGTGTATTTGTTAGCGGTAGCATGGTGATTATTTTATATTTTGTGATAATAGGGTGATATTTTAGTGTTTAATGCAAATGTTGCTTGTATTTAACTAATTTACTTTAACTGACAATTAGTGAGAATGTAAATTACATGTGAAAATTTACCTTTTTAAAGACTAAAGACACAAAACGAGTCAACGTGCCTATAGGTTATGTTAGTTTTTTTTCCTTGTTAGAACTCTTTTCTTTTTAAATAATCATGCCGCACTGTTGTTGTGTTCCAAACTGCAGGGGAAATTATAATGGTGGGCGAAAAGTGGCAGTATTTTCTTTTCCTCAAGACCCCGAATTGCGAAAACAATGGCTATGTGGAATCAAAAGGGAAGATTTTGTTCCTACTAAAGCTAGCAGGGTAGGCGATGTCGTCTCTTAATTTTTTATAGCTTATAATTAACGAAAATATTATTTATAGGTGTGTAATGTGAATTACACTTTCAATCCAACTTTATTCAGAAAAGAACTAGCTTTACGAACGAGACAACAGGTGAAATTTTTGAGGCACCACTAAAAATTCCACGATTAGTTAAAGGTAAGATGAATATACTACCAGCAGATTTTTTCCAAATGAATGTATAGGTATACTTAATATAAGTGTTTTGCTCAATGTTTTGTCTCCATATGAAATACTATATTTTTTAAATCTCTAATTCTTGTTTATTTTAGGAGCTGTCCTTACTAAAATGCCTGGATGTCCATCATATATGTCAAAAGATAACATTCCCTCACGAATTGCTCCAGAGTCTAAGCGTCAGCAAATGGAATTTCAAGATGTAGAGAAAGCTATTGCAGAAAGTATGGAAACAGCAATGAGTTATAGTGACTCGATAAGTTTTTCAAACTTGGCAAAAGCTTGCGACAAGTTGACAGAACTAAACAATGGATGGGTTAAGGGAAAAGGAAAACAAAATATTTGTTTTTTCTTTATAGAAGAGTCACAGGATAATCTTGACCCAAAATTATCAGTGTTTTTAAACAAAGACCTTAATGTGAAAGTGTTTTTTGCTAACATCGAAGTGAAAAAAATTCTGTGTAGTGACAAAAGCATTATTAAATTTCCCCTTAAAGTGACTAACAATAATACCTTTAAAAAAGTGTTGTCGGAATCAAAAATGTGTTTGTTGGATGATTTAAAAAAGAATAGTGCAGACACACAGAAACAAAAATTTCAGTTTATTTTGGAACTTTTACAGTCCATGTCTGAGGAGTTTAATTACCTATATTATGTAAACGCAGTTTTTTGAAACTAGATGATCCTGAAAAATAACTTATAATATATAAGTTTACAATATACATAAGTTTTACAATGCAACGTGCAACTCATTGAACGTACAATTTTGATGCTGTTGAGGTGATATCTACTAGTTTTTTCTTTTTTTTTTATTTATTCTTCTGAATCTGAATGCTTCTGCGTTCGAAACATGTAGAGAAGTTTCTTAAATTAAAATATTTCTTTAATATAATAGTAGAGAAAGACTTTTTGTTCTTATTTCTTACCTTATGTTATATAAATTATTCACAAATATTTTTAAATGATCTGTTTTCAATAATTATCCATGTTTTTATTTCTACTTTATATTTTATTAATAAAATATATTTTATCATTTTTATTGATAATTAAACGTTTCAATAAAAAAAATAATATTTGAAATTATTTTTGTCAGGTGACCTTGTTTATTTTAGCTTTTATGGTTATTTCATTTTTATAACGTGTATTGTGATGATTATATGGTCCTTAAATTGTATAAGGTGTTTATTTTTAAATATATGTTATAAATGTAAAGTTGTCTACTGCCAATAAGCTGTAATAATAAAAAAATCAGTATTAAGTATTCTCGTAAAGTCTTGGTGTGTACCTATAAGTACCCAGATAAGTACCTATTAAATACCTTATTTCTATTGATTCATACTTTATAGGTATAATTTATATTTCTGCAAAAAAAACATTTAATTTGTTGTCGTGTTGGTTGTTGATTTTTTTAAAAATAAGTAGGTACCAATTAAGTATGAAATTTTAAATTAAATAACATTTCTTTGGTAGGTATTGTTTTTTTATATTTATATATATGTAATAAAATAACTATTATTTATAATTCATATCATAAAACAGGTTATTTTATTTTGATCGCCCCGCTACACGCAATTTTCATAGATCCACCTGTGATGACTCATACTTGAACGCTTCATGGCCTTGTTCTTCCGAAAGTAGTGACTGGAAGGTATCAAGCGACACGCCCACTCGCCGATTTAAACCAATCGAATTAAAAGAAGCTCGAAAAGCACCGAAAACCACTTGTTTGGATAGGTAAATATTGTCGATTTCACACTTTTAACTTTAAACTAGAGGTGAGATTAACGGTGACTTTCAAGTAACCGGTATACCGGTGACAGTGACTTTAAGGTCACCGGTATTTTTAACAGCGACTTCAGACCCGGTGACTTTCATAAAAATCTCTACCTTTAGATGAAAATATTTTTAAGAGGAAAAACTACACAAATAATAATAATAATAATAAATGCCTTTATTGTAAATAGTTTACAAATGGCGAAGTTGAAGCAAGCTCCCTCACTTAACCACTAGGTATTTGGATTTTAAAATATCTTAGAGCTTGTTCTTACTGTTTGATGATTTAATCGTAGCCTCCGACAAATATCATATATATCAAGACGGCAATGATTTAATCACTGCGTGTAACCCCTTTAAAATCATTTAAAATTTATATAAAAAATATATTTGCATACCTTAATATTATCTAAAAAATCTTTAAAACAAATAGTCTTTAACAAATCAACTTTTCACACAAGCTCTCATAAAAAGTAAACATTAAATATCACTATAATCTTTCAATATCAATCAATAATCACACAACTTTCAAAAATATATACTGTGACAGTGAAATAAAAACCAAAACGTAACCTAAATCGTATAATCCTCTCAAACCACGTCAATCCGTGGCATCACCCTGCAAGTTATGCAAATACTACCTTCTCGAGCTTGACCAACCACAAGCAGACATAGGCGCCGGAACTTCAGAATTGCTCTGGGGGCTTGGAGCCCGGATCTCAACGAATAAAAAAAATCCTTTATTAAATATACACATAATATAATGTAATAGTTAGTAATAACATATTTCTAAAACCTCAAAGGTAACAAATTTGGCTAAAAATGGCTGGAATGAAATTTTCAAAAAATATATACATACTTACAAAAACAAAAGTAAAAAATTAATAATATCAAGCGGTTAATAATATAAATAATAAATAAATACTAATAATAAACTTAACAACGATTAGAGGTGGCCGGTATAAATTTATAATATTTTTTAGGTTAGTGGAACAGTAGTTTAAGAGTGAAAACAGTAGATCTTCTGTTAAAACAGGAGATCTGGTAACACTAGCTCCAACTTGACCGCGCCGATGCTTGACCTCGCTGACTAGGCCGTGATGTCAGATCTGCATGATGCGCAGATCTGACATCACGGCTGCCAACGTGTAGAAAATATAGATCGAGCGGATAACTAAAAATAGCCGTGTTTTTGAAAAAAATATTTTTAAAATATTGCATTTTTGTATTGTATTTTAGACGACTTTGTCTGATTTGCTACAAAATCCAAAAAATCACTAAAACTGGGGTATTTAACGAAAGTTTTCACTAAATCACTTTGGATTGGTTTCGAAATCATTAAATCTAGTGAAATTTCACCAGACCTGGCAACCTTGAGACCAGGGACTTTCCAAATTCTCTACGTGCTCTAAGCAAAGTGGCAGACCAGGGTTGCCAGATTTAGCATAATTTAATTTTCAAAGCCAAAATAATTTTTTCCTAAATATGATAATCTGCTAAATTAAAAAAGGAAACGACAACTGCAGATAAATTTTATAGAAAAAAATTAAATTATCAAATCTCAAGTAACGCACGTTCGCAAACGAATTGCTATTAGTATCATTATTATGTAAACGTACTGTGAGGGTTAGGCTATGGGGGCTACGCCCCCAAAGAAATAGGGCTCTGGGGGCTTGGGCCCCCAGAGCCCCCACGGAATCGGCGCCTATGCAAGCAGAAATAAATTTTATTATTTTAATATTGTTTCCGCTGTGTTCAGCAACCAGTCATACAGGTCGCTGCAGAGCCCGGCGCCTCGATGATAATCGAAAATCCAATCGCGCTGTTATCTGTACTCGCAGGTCGCTGGTCGCTGTTTAATTTCGACCAGTTACCAGTGACTTCATCTGATCGGTCGCCGGGTAAGCCCGATACTTGGAGCGGCGACCTGGGTGTGGTACGGTAGATCGCGGTCGCGGTGACCTGGGCAATTTGGTCACCGCTAATACCGGTGACCAGATAGGTCGCCGGTATAAGTCACCGGTACAAAAATATCGCTCATCTCTACTTTAAACTTCGAACTACCAAATTCATTGTAATTTGCAAGCCGAGCCAGAAGTCTTAAGACCGAAGACTAGACAAATAATTAATTTACCTTCGCCATTCTATCAGCTTAACAATTTCCCGTGTAAACCTTATGGCAGATAGATTATTTGATTTGTAAGAATTGCGTTAAATTATTTGTTATTTTTTTTCTGGCTGAAAGTTGTAAAATTGTATATTTCTCCATGGTATTTGCTTCACATTACGAGATTCAAAACCGTGTGTTAGTTATCGTATTTTTTTTATTTAATAGTCGATTTAGGCCATGTTATAGGCAAAAAAATTAAGAACTGGAAATAGCACTATAGTTTTATATATAACTATTACTTCTGTACCTTCTATTCTACCAATAATCCATTATTTTTTTAATAAAATGAAATTGAAGCTTATTGTGTTTCTGTTAGCGCCATTTCCATGATGCAAAAACTTGGCAACGTGGCAATTTAAATACGTCGAGTCGAGTCGGATAGGTTTTTCAGAAGGATGAAGGATGCAACATTTGAGCATTTGAACATTTCTCGTTTTATAATATTATGATATATCATATAATTTGTTGTGGTTTGTTATTTTTATGAGGTTCATTGTGAATATTACGATTATTGATTTGATTACATTGATTGCTAATTCAACATAATAGTATAAAATGTTTTCATCATAAGGGAGAACTTTTAAAATAGATTTTGAATAAGTAGTCTTCGTTTGTTTAAACTTTAAAGGTTGAATACAGACTTTTCTTTAACGGCAGTAGAGTTTTGGACTTGCATTGTCTTTATTTAATAAATAAAATAAAGACAAACCAAAACTCTGCTGCCGTTCTAGTGTTTGTTTATATGGTACATATAGGCTAGGGGCTACTATTTCTTAGAAGTAAAAGGGTGAGAGAGAATAAAATGTTGTTCAGAAAAAAATGTCAAAATGTTGGATGGAATTGACAATAATTTTTTTTTTATTATTTTTGGTCTTAAAATGAATATTAAAGATTCAATTATTTATAAAAATGTCTGCTTGATAAGAAAATGCCATGTAAAAGTTATAAAACAGATGTACAGGGTGTTAATAAATTAGGAAAACATGCTTTAAGAGAAAAATATCATTTTTTGTTATTCTTAGCAAGAATTATACTAAACAATTATTTTATAATACAATATAAAGTCTAAATAGAAGTTTTGAAAAAAAATTCGGTTGTCGTTTTAGAGTTTGTGGTTAAAAAGGACCAATAAAATAGTTTGATATACCCAGTATAAAGAAAATGAAAAGGATGCGGGTAAGAGGGAATATATATTTATCAAATGTCAAGCTGAGTATCTACATATTGAATGAAATTCGAGCGACATGTGTAGAAGTTCGAGGCATTTTTCTTTTCAAATCTGTCGTACAGTAAAGTAAGTACCTAGGTACGATTGGGTGGGCAGACATAATACGAATTTATGGAAAAATAATAGTAGTTTATAACAAACTCCACTCAAGCAACTAAAAAATAATTAACTTGAAACTGATGTGAAGTTTGCAGAAAAAGATAGAAGCCAAAATATCGAACATTGTCGCATGGGCAACAGTGGCGTCGAACTATTGACTAATTGAGCACTAATAGCACTAAAGATTAAATTTAGTGGCGTTCACTCGCAAGCAGTTTCAAGTTTTCCATTTTTGACTGCTGTCTTATTATAATTAATAATTCGAAATCTAAACATAGCAACTTATTTGTTTGTTTTGTATTTGTATATACCTCATTTCAATAATAGTCCGACGCCACTGCCCATTCGACAATGTTCGTTATTTTGGCTGCTTACTTTTTCTGCCAACTTCACACCAGTTAACTTGAACTTTTTAGTCATAAATAAATATATTTTGCTTCGCCCGTCTATTTTTGATGTGTACCTATGAAATAGTTATCATAGTTAAATATGTTGTTTTGAGGTTAGAGGTAAAAACATTTTACTTATTGATGCCTTAAAAATTTAAATGGGTACCTAGAAGAGAATATAAATTTTTTAAATGCTGTTTTCGCTCGTCATTAGAATAAAAAAATTACAAAAAATAAAAAAACATGTTAAGTTGATATAGCCAGCATAAATCCTTTCAAACATAGATTCCTAATAAATTATAAGAAAAATAATTGAAAACAGTGGAAGTTATCAAGGGCGTCTATAAAACGTTTTTTAGGATGGGCAAAAACAGAACGTTATAACAACGTCCTATGAATGCCCCTTAATAAAGTAAAACTATAATAAAGTCAAACTCGGGTATTAGAAAATCTTAACCACGCAAAGGTACTTTTGTTATTCCGCATCGAATGACATATAAATATACCGGGCTCAAATTGAAAATTTAAAAAAAAATTGATGTAAAAGTTTAACACTTAATTTTGAACACTCTGTATAATTCGTATTAATCAAACTTGGTTGACAAAGCAGTTAGATCTTATTTATTAAGTACCTTGTAGAATTTTCCTAATGGAGCTTTATTTCTATTTTTCAATAATTTTTAAAACTAGTGGTTCTTTTTTATTTTATTTTCGTTGATATCACTGAACCGATTTCTATAAAATACTTGTTATATGTGGGTAAATATATAATAATAAATAAAGTGTCCAAATTAGCAAGAAAATATATGACATGTAATTTAAAAAAATATATCATGACGTCACACTTTTTGGGATACCCTGTATAATCAAAAATATTTTTTGGAAACGCTTCCTAGGATACTAGTAGAGTCTGCAAAACATGAAAAGCCTAACTTAATAACATCTGCGCCTTGTCCCAGATATTTTATACCTCTATAGACTATTATCTTAACTCGATCATGATGACATTCTTCTGGTTCTGATCTATTTTTTTCTTTTCTTTTCGCTGATATCACTGAACCGACTTCTATAAAATACTTGTTTAATGTGAATAAATATATAATAATAAATAAAGTGTCCAAAGTAGCAAGAAAATATATATATGTAATTTAAAAAAATAGGTATATCATTACGTCACACTTTTTGGGACACCCTGTATAATCAAAAAAAAAAATTTGGAAACGCGTCCTAAGATACTGGTAAAGTGTGCAAAACATGAAAAGCCCAATTTAATAACTCTGCGCCTCGTCCTATATATTTTATACCTCCATAGACCATTTTCTTACCTGGATGATGGTGACTAATCTCTTCGTACCGGCTTGTCTTGAATTTAAAAATTAAAATAAAATATAATTATTAGGAAGGTCATCGGCGTTGTTGCCAGATTTGGCGTAAAGTATTATTTCCATTAGCTTACATTTTTGACCGAGAGAGGCCGATGCAGTCAATCATGATATCCTTCTAGGGTAGTCTTTGCTCTTAACAAAACCAATTTTCATTGCATCAGCTTTTTGCAACAAGTTCTAACGTGTTTAAACATCAAATTTTCATCATAGCAGTAACACACATAACCTTTGAAGAAGGCATGTGATTGTGCAATCACTCCGTAAAACAAACGTATTTTTGGACAGCATCACCAAACAGTTAAAAAACATTTTAACCTAGTGCTACATAGACTTTTTACGTGTGCTAAAATAAATCGTTTTGTCGGACACCTTCCTCGAGAAGTTTCATGAACATTTTACCTGGTGCAAGCTAAACACTTTAGTTGTACTAAAATAATAAAATTTTTCCTTCGTGAAAAAGTCATAGAACATTGTTGTTCTATTTAATTTTAATTTCTTAACTTTGTAAAAAGTGCTTTGAGCATTTCTTTTTATTATAATCCAGGGTGATTATAATAATTTTTGTAAATAAACCCAGGGCGGTTTTTTACCTTGCGCAAGATTGAAGGACAATTTTGGCGTTTTTTGACTAATTATACTTAAGTATACTAAAAGTTTTTCGGTTCAATAAAAATAAATACTTTATACTTTTTCTTTGGAATTAAAACACTGATTTTATTTTCTTGTTTCGTAACCAATAGGAAACCTGACGTTTCGGTTCACGAGTTTTATAATACCATTTAAACTTTTCTTTGGAAATAAAACACTGATTTTATTTTTCCATTTTTTTGTAACCACTAGGAAACATAAAGTTTCGGTTCACGAATTTTATAATTAAAATTTTCAAATTAATTGATTCAGCCGATACTAGGTGGAAATCCATAACTATTATATGATAGGATACAGTAAAACAAAGTTGAACTTGTAAATTTCCACTATATTAAAAAGAAGAAACATAACATGTTTCTTCTTTTTAATATAGTGGAAATTTACAAGTTCAACTTTGTTTTACTGTATCCTATAATATAATTAAAATTTTCGTTTAATTAAAAATAATTTAAAATTTTTATTTGCTTTCGGTAATGACTACAAGTTCATTGTCGTTTTACTAGTCTTTAGTTTAAGACTATTTACTACCTTACTGCCCTATTAAACTCTTCGTCACTTCCGTACAGTACCTCAGTAGGATTGGGACCTGGAGATTTCGTGCCGCTTGGTACTGTCTCTTTGTAATTGTCTTGAAACCTTGAAAGCAAGAAGGGAGCGGGACGATATATTGTATTCTTCATGGTTCCTGGATTATTAGGGCCGAATTTCTATTAGTTAAGCCTACCATTTTTTATATTACCGATTGTGACAACTCGATTTTGACTTACTCAATTTTGACAACCCGATGACATAGATTTTTGCGCCCAGCTCCATTACTTTAGTTCGACTAAGTTGGATAGGTTTGTAATGAGATCTCAAGTTTTTACACTACACATAAAACACCAACCGTGAAAAACCTTCAGTTTTTAACTAAGCCCACCTTGATTAATACACTTTCTTTTAAAAATATCTGGTTTACAGGTATTAATCCTTTCTGCATAAATAAATAGAAGCCAAAATATTTCTTAGTCTTATAAAAGACATTGTTGTTTTGATTCTTAAATTTGAAATAACTTTTCAAAAAAGTTCGAACACTTAAATTTTCAGTAAAATATGATGAATAACAATTCATCCAACCCTTTCGTTGAGGCGTTAGTATTTCCAACACTAACGGGTGTAGAGGTGGGTCCTCAACAACAACCTTGTGAATCAAACAATACACAAACTTTTAAAAATTGTCAAAGCTATTTTTGGGATGATATGCTCTTAATGGCTAATAGTATGAATAAAACTTTATGTTACACTATCACTACAACTCCGGATAGGTCCGAAGATTATAGTGTAATATTTCAAACACATGTACCGGTTTTGCAACCAGAAACTACGCCTGTTCTTTTGTATACCAATAAGGAACTAACTAATAATAAAAATAATTTGAATAATTTTGTAAACATGCCTGTAGTATCGGAACGTAATCTTCCGATTGATTTGATATCTTTTGATGAGGACCTCCATTTCATTAAAAATAATTCCAACGACAAGATTATTATGTCAAAAATAGAATCGCGAGACTTATACGCGTACTTATACGAAAGAACACACAATAATAAATAACTATAACAACGAAATTGAGGCCTGTGCAGTCGAAGTGTGTATCGACGGACAAAACGTAACATTTATTTCGGTATACAAGCCTCCTAAAGTAAAAACGCATAACAAGGATTAGGACATATTTAGCCAAATTCCTACCCTTGTAATCATAGGAGGAGACTTCAACGCCCATTATGGGCTCTGGGGCGCATCAACAACTGATGCCTCTGGAGACAAACTAGTTGAAGCCATAAATAAACTTAATTTAGTCAATTTAAACAATGGCTTAGATACTGGCTTATCGCGGCCGGGTCAGGGAAATCTGTTATTGATTTAACCATTTGTTCCTTAAACCATGGCCAATAAATTGGAATGGACCACTTGTGATGATATCCTGGGATCCGATTATTTTCTCATAGTAATAAGATATAGAAGTAGTAGTAGCCAGTCGACTAAAACTATACCTAAGTCCAAGTGGAACGTCAAAAAAGCCAATTGGACTCGTTATGCTCAAACTATAAATGAACTTCTCTCAACAGCCCCTTGTATGGGTTCGGCATAGCAAAAGTACAAAGTACTTGTTGAAATCATTGACAAGGCAGCTAATATCTCTATACCTGAATATAAACCTGTTTATTATAACAAAAGACCGCGCTACCCAGGTGGGACCACCACTGTGATTCTGAAATTAATAAATGTAAGGAACCCCTTAAACAATTTAAATTAAACCCTTCTGAACAAAACAATTTAAACTGTCAAAAAACGAACTACAATAAAATTTCTAAAGCAAAAAGCTAAGTCAAACTGGTGCACAAATCTCAACAAGAATACTCCTACTAATCAATTATGAACACAGGCACGTAAAATGTTATGGAAAACCTTAGACAACCCCAAAAAGAGTGATGAAAAATGGCTGGATCAGTTTTTTTTTAAATAGTCGCCCCTTTATTGGTGGCAGATAGCAAGGCACGTAAACAAAATATCACCCCCGAAGGAAGACTACATTTTTTATGTAAACATTTATTAATGAATGAGCTCGAAACCGCTTTAATCAATGTTTAAAATACTGCTCCCAGGTATGATGATATCAAATACTGTATGATATTTCACTTCCGGCAAAGGCAAAAGAACTGTTATTAAACGTGTATGATCAAATATATTTTGAGGGTGCTGAAATAGAAGAACTTAAAAATCTATTATTATACCCATACAAAAACTAGGCAAAAACCCTAATGAAGCTAAATCTTATCGACCTATCTCACTTCTTTCGTATGTATAAAAAACGGAAGAGAGGGTTTTAAAAGGCAGAGAAGAATTTTGGCTACTAATCATAACCTCCTCCCAATTAATCAATTTGGCTATGGGAAAGGACTTGGAGCTATAGATGCCATCAATACACTTACAACAGATATACAAAACTGTCTCTCAAGGAACCTTCCTGTTATTTTTTGGATACTAAAAGTGGACTCTGTAAATCTAGATAGCCTGGAAAAAAAAATTAGCAAATACTTCAGAGTACCCCCTAACATTGCCAAGTCCATAGTAAACTTTACAGAAACATTTACATACGCAAACTCGATAACTATTTGCTAGGCCCACGGATCAATAACGAAGGATTATCACAAGGATCTGTTTTAAGCCCACTACTTTTTAATGTATATACAGCGGATCTGCATAAAAATAATAACTGCAAAATATTTCAATACGCTGATGACTTCTGCATATACCTCAAAACCAAACCTTTTCAAAACAGTCTGCTTGATGATACCCAGAGTTGCGGAAATTTCCGTAATCTGGAAATAATCTTGGACGTAAGCCGCAGGATAACAACACAGAGGTTGCCTCCTAAGCAGTAACGGCTGTGTGGCCTCCGAAGAACAGCGCAGAGGCTGCCTTCGGGGATACTTGGGTTGTTATAGCACCGAGATTTTTAGTTCTTGGCGATTGAAAATCACTGTTTACTAAACACTGTCGGTGCACAATGAGATGGTCTACTAACAAGGCTACTCAGTTCACCCTGCTTAAAAGCTGTCGACTATCATATCTGATTAAAACGTGCATTGGAAATACACACACTGACACTGAACACTAAAACACTGAATTGTAAGCACTCGGCACGACTTGATTAGAACGAAGCTCTACTGAAGTATTGCTTACAGGGAACACAACTAGGAACTTTGTAAACTAAGCACCGTACCAGCGCGTGAATTATTTCAGCTTTAAAACCCAAATTGTACGAATAATACTACAAGAATATACTTTAAGCACAAATATTAACAAAAAACTGCTGAATGAACAGTTACAAAAATTTAATAACTTTACACAAGTATACACAGACGCCTCCAAGACGCATGGTTGCGGAGCTGCCTACTATATTCCAAAGTTAGAAATTCAAACAAAAATCAGGCTAAACATCAACTTTTCAATCTTTACATGTGAGAGTATAGTTATATTAGAAGCCTTATAGGGCTTTATACGCAGAATATTGGAAATATCGTCAATCTATCGGACTCATTATCAGTACTTAGAGCTTTGGAAAGACTTAATGGCTGGAAATACACAACGTCTCCCATTATATTTGAAATTAAAAACATATACGAAAAATGCAATTGAGACAACAAAAAATCATTTACATGTGGTAACGAAATTCCAGAACAATCCAGAAAAAATAAGGGGCAGAGACGAGTTCACTCCCGGCCTGACCAGGTGGTTTTTCCATGGGTCGAATTCACTCCCAACATAGGTCGAGTTCATTCCCAAGCGAATATGCATTAAAGGAGGATTAAAAGGTATTACTTTTCAGAAATTAATACATTGTTGCCAAATAGTATTTTTATCCATGAAAGCACGGTGAGTTAGTCATTTATTTTTTCTTAGGAAAGAAAAAACGTACTATGTAAAATATATTAATAAATCACAGAATAACTAATTGCAAAATTTAGAGAACTCATTATTTTAATTAACATTAACTATAATTGAAAAGAGATTATCAGCAAATGGATTCAAAATTAGAGAACTCATTATTTTATTTAACATTAACTATAATTAAAAAGAGATTATCAGCAAATTGATTCACATTTGGGGGAGGAGTTAAATCAATATTAAAAAAAAAATAAAAATAATAAACCCTTAGTGTGATTCTTTATTAGTTGCACATACCAAATTTGTTTAAAACGAAGTGATTTATAGTGTGTGTAATAAAAGTTTTCAATGGAGGCTTCAATAGTTAAAAGTGAAAAAGGCAAAGATATGTTAGTTATCAACGGTTTCAAATTTTCTTTTCCCAAGTTGTTAGCAAAAGGCACTTTAAAAAGATGGGCTTGTACGTCCCGGAAACCGCCGTGCAAGGCATTTGTTAAAACTAAACCAGACAGTGTTGAAGTGATGAATTTTATTTATTCCACAACCATGACAAAATATCTGAAGAAATTCTGAACAGGCAAACTATAAGCAATTCAGTGAAAATGAAAGCAGTTAAAGATGTTTCGGCAAAACCAATGGGCTTAATCAGAAAGGAGCTAAGAGAATCCCAATGTGAAACTATTACCACTTCTGGCGTTGAAAGAATTAGAAAAAATATGTATGTTGTTAGGTCTCAAACTGCACCAAAACTTCCTAAAGACATCTTTGAATTTCATAATTTACTAAATTCTGTACAAACAAAAACAAATAGAGGTGAACGTTTTCTTCTAAAAAATGACGAAAAAAATCATGTAATCATGTTTTCATGTAAAAGTAATTTTCTTGCTTTAACAGAAATATCGGAATTATATGTTGACGGCACTTTTGAATATTGTCTGAAATTTTTTTTACAATTATTTACCATTCATGGTTGCAAAAATGGTCATTATGTTCCTCTCGTTTTCTTTCTTTTAAAAAATAAAAACACTGCTTCATATAAATTAGCTTTTCTTTATTTCAAAGAAGCATACCTCTCTGTAACCGGTCACGACTTTTTCCTAAAAATCATAACTGCAGATTTTGAAGCAGCTATACATAAAGCGATTCGGGAAATGTTCCCAACTACTGAAATTAAGGGATGCCTATTTCACCTGGGTCAAAGTTGGTTTAGAAAAATTCAACAGTTAGGTCTTGCCAAAGAGTATCAGTTAAAAAACGGTGCAGAAACAGAGGTAACTAAATGTCTAACTTATATATTAGGTTTACCATTTCTAAAAGCAGAAGACGTTGGGGAGTGCTTTGCTCTAGATATCGTTTCAATTCAACCAGAAAATGAAAAGTTGGTCAAATTTAATGACTATTTGGTTGAAAATTATATAGAAGAAACATCAGCTTTTCCTCCTCACATTTGGGCTGACAACTCATCGTCTTTGAAAAGGACAAGAAATGCATGCGAGTCTTTTCATTCTCGTTATAATGCCTCATTTTACAATGCACATCCAAATTTTAACCAATTTTTAAATGTTCTTGTAGATTTCCAACTAGATACTTATATTAGGCTTTTTTTTACTTTACCGACGTAAAATAAATAAAGTAAAAAAAAAGCTTCAAAGTATTAATACCGTCGCGAAAGTATACGATCGGAAAATAGTATTAAGAAAAAACTTTATAGAAAATAATTTAAAGAAACTACAGAACGGCCGCCTTACCAATTTTCAATTTATAAAAAATATTTCTTTTAAATGTGGAATTTGACAACTATTTGTATTTGTATAATTGTATATATTTGTATAAGTAAAATCTTTATATCATATTTTTTTTTCGGAATTTATGTACGGAATCGGAATTTCCTGATTTTTTTTTATAAAGTTTGTATACATAATAAAATAACTTTGGCGAAAAGAATGACTTGGCAACAGTGTTTAGATTTTTTAAGTATTATAAATACTTATTCTAATTACGGTATAAAATCGCCTGGGAGTGAATTCAACCATCACCTTTTTGGCAGTCAGGTAATATTTATATTTTGGGAGTGAACTCGTCTCCTCGGAAAATAAGACCAATAAAAATAACATTGCCGTCCCAAAGAGAGGTTAGAACCATTTTCTTCAAAACCAAGGAAATAATACAAATTCAAAAATACAATAAGCTGGCCTTTGATTTCGACAAGATAGCAAGGCAGATAGCTGAATTCAAAGCAGTAAGAAATGAAATGCAACAGCGTGTTGCAAAAGGCGAAACCAATCTTCGCATAAAATATTTCAGAGACGTTCCCAAAATAATAAAAGAAATCACTGATTTCAGAAACACCCTAAGTCCACTTTTATCATTTTTTGAGTTATGCATGGAATAACATTTACAAGACATAGTCTTATCGGCTGAGTACAGAAACAACTTATACCTCTAATGCATTTTAAACAGGCTAAAAATATGCAGTGAGAGCAGAAACAACTTTTGTCCAATACCTCTAATGCATTTTAAACAGGCTAAAAATATGCAGTGAGAGAACAACCCAACCTAAGTCCTGGATTTAAATAATAAAAACTTTAAAAATTACATTGCTGGTTTTCACTGATTGCAGAAACAACCTAAGTCCACGTGACTTTTGACCTTTTGACCCTTCGTGACATGCCCGACAGTCTTCTGTTTTATCATACTTACTTAGCTTTAATGCTGATATAAGTTGTGGGTTATTTTATAATTGATTCAAAAATGTCTCTAAGCAGCTAATTAATTTTTTTTAATTATCTCAAAAGTCGTTATGTGCAACTTGAGTTGTTTCTGAAATCAGTGATTCATAAGTATCTCAATTGTCAAAAAACTAAATAAAATCCCAAGTGACGAAAAGTTTATCAGTAAACTACAAGATAAAGTTTCAATTGACGCAGGAAATAAACAAAAAATTACCTCGAACCTTCCTAAGAATGGGTTTTTGGTGCTACATCAAAATGTCCAGTGAAATGAAAGGTATTTTTTGTATTAAGCGTAATTTATTTTCTTTTGCCTAGCGCTTTCGGCCTACTGGAAGTCCATCTTCAGGGCTTAGGTACTACAAGAAGAACATATAAGGGTAAAAAACATTACTTATAGGACAAAGTATTGGTAATATAAGAATAAAACATTTCTTTAAAAAGTTTTCTTTAAAAAAAAACCCTTAAAAAGGTAAAGCTGAGAATACTCACTCGTCAAATTTTGTCCCGGAAACAAGAAACATTTTCAAAATGAAAAGAAAATTTATAAACAAATTCTCAATGTGTTGGTTTCGATTTTTAACAACAAATGCCTGGATGACATTTGACAGCATGATGTAAAGTGGTGGGGAGAATCTCAGCTTTAGAACAATTAGGATTGTGAGGACGACAAACAAATGATCAAATAATGATACGAATATTACGGGTTAAATAAAATAAAATAAAGACTTCACAGTGACCAAGTAACTTATCATTGCCGATAACTCATCAATTCATCCGGAACATAACATGGTACTCGATCTTTAGGATATGATATCTGCATTTAAAAAACCGATTGAGAGCTAATAAAAATCGGGGGAGTCTAAAATACATATGCGTAGGTTTTGAAGGATGAATTATTGTGGAAAAAGTTTAAAGATAGGATTTCTATTATTAATTATATTGAGTCTTAAATTCAAACATGAATCAGGGTTATTGATTAAATGTCTATGAATTTCTAGGTCTTCAAGATAGTCCAACTCTCTGAAGTTTTTCTGATTAAATTGATGTAGGATTTTGCTGTTTGATGTTGGTGAAAAATTATGATTGTTGAACTTAAGGTGCTGTCCAAATACTGAGGTACCTGGTCGGTTGACGTGTTCTTTTATTCTTGTTTCTAGCCTTCTTACGGTTTTTCCTATGTATAGAGCTGGGCAACTGCCGCATGTTAATCTGTAAACTCCGCTTTTTTCAAGGTGTGGGATATTACCTTTATTTTTCACTAGGTGAGATTGGAGGTTATTTTTTGTTTTAAAAGAATAGTATTGTGTTTTTTATGTTCCGATTTAGCACTTTGGCAATCTGATTGGATATTGGGCCTTTATAATATAGGGAAACGTATTTTTTAGATGAAATATTATTCGGAGGATTATATGCAGCTTTTTGATCTTTTTTTGATTGTATTCTGCTTGTAATTTTATCGACAATTTCATGTGAATAGCCGTTGTTAGCTGCTATTTGTTTGATGGTGTTAATTTCTTCTTTATAATCATTCTGTGACAAAGGGGTATTGAGGGATCTGTTTATATAGCAGTTAAAGGCCGCCATTTTGTGATTTAAGGGATGGTGTGAATTAGACGGAATTGAGTGGTCAGTTTGGTTATCTTTTCTGTGTATTTTAAAATGTAACTTATTATTTAGTTTGTAAATATTTAGATCTAAAATATTAATGCTATTGTTTTCTTCTATTTCAACTGTGAATTGAATGTTGTTATGTAAGGTATTAGGAAGATTTAGAATTTTGTTAACGTTATGATTATTACCGGGAATAATAGTGAAACAGTCGTCTACATATTGGTGCCACGTGACTAGTTTTCCGTCTGTAATCAATTTATGTGTGTAGTCTCGATTTTATTTAAAAAAATATCTGCTAAAAACGAGGAAAGGGGGTTGCCCATTGCGAGACCTGAGGGTTGTGAATAAAATTTGTGATTAAAAACAAAAAAGTCTTGGGACAAACAGAAGTTCAATAATGTCAAAATATTGGTTTTATCATCACGGTTGACGTTATTTAAAGATAGTAATTCAGATATTATGGGGATTGTCTCGGATCTGGGAATTGATGTGTATAGGTTTGTCACATCAAAAGAAACTAGAAGGGAAACTTCAGGAATTGCTGAACTGTCTAATTTATAGATCAGCTCATGTGAGTTTTTGACTGTGTATTGGGGACGGCCAACTAGTATTAAGCTGGATAATAAGTTGTTTAGGAAGCTGGATATATTTGCTGTAGGGGTATTGGTGAAGCTAACAACTGGTCGGATGGGAATTAAATTCATAGATATTCAATCAATAAACCTGATTCATGTTTGAATTTAAGACTCAACATAATTAATAATAGAAAGAAATCCCATCTTTAGACTTTTTTCACAATAATTTATCCTTCAAAACCTACGCTTATGTATTTTAGACTCCTCCGATTTTTATTAGCTCTCAATCGGTTTTCAAATGCAGATATCATATCCTAAAAATCGAGTACCATGTTATGTCCCGGATCAATTGATGAGTTATCGGCAATGATTAGTTACTTGGTCACTGTGAAGTCTTTATTTTATTTTATTTAACTCGTAATATTCGTATCATTATTTGATCATTGGTTTGTCGTCCTCACAATCATAATTGTTCTAAAGCTGAGATTCTCCCTACCACTTTACATCATGCTGTCAAATGTCAGCCAGGCTTT
Source organism: Polydrusus cervinus (assembly GCA_935413205.1). Taxonomy (NCBI): domain Eukaryota; kingdom Metazoa; phylum Arthropoda; class Insecta; order Coleoptera; family Curculionidae; genus Polydrusus; species Polydrusus cervinus. Next base: position 64,149,652 of record OW284510.1, on the reverse strand, counting down.
TTTTGTTAAAAATCGAAACCAACACATTGAGAATTTGTTTATAAATTTTCTTTTCATTTTGAAAATGTTTCTTGTTTCCTGGACAAAATTTGACGAGTGAGTATTCTCAGCTTTACCTTTTTAAGGGTTTTTTTTTAAAGAAAACTTTTTAAAGAAATGTTTTATTCTTATATTACCAATACTTTGTCCTATAAGTAATGTTTTTCACCCTTATATCTTCTTGTAGTACTTAAGCCCTGAAGATGGCTTTCCAGTAGGCCGAAAGCGCTAGGCAATAAAAAATAAATTATGCTTAATACAAAAAATACCTTTCATTTCATTGAAAAACGGCGTACAACCGACCTCCCTCCCTTTTACAAAATGTCCAGAGTCTGAGATATAAAACTTCTGAAATAGAAGCATGCTTGGAGACAATTCCAGAGAAGCCTGAAATGCTGTGTTTTACAAAACACTGGCTGAAAAAAGAAGAGGAGTGTTTTACTGGGATTAAGGGTTATAAAATGGTTTCATCTCACTCAAGAGAAGAAATCCAACATGGAGGGGTATCGAAGAAATCGTCCATAATTCTCAAAGAGACCGGATATAGATTTAAAGGAAAAAGGAAAGACAACAAAGTCTTGGTCTCAGCAAATATAATTGTGTGGTTACACGTGTTTCACCCTTTCGGGCATCATCAGACCTAGAATTTAAAACTGAGAAGAAACAGTCATAACATATTAAAATTTAAAAATGTCAATGGCATTGTTAGAAAAAAAACTTTTACTTTATTGTGATGATACTTCTCTGATTGTGAGTGAGGATACAAGGGATGAATGCAGAACTGAAATGACTGAGGTAATGTGTGAACTGGAAACTTGGGTCATTGCGAACAACTTACTGTTGAACATATACAATACACAGATGATAAACTTTAGTAGATCGAATCAATTGAATGACTTTACTTTCGAATACAAGAACAAAACTATAACTGCAAAAAAATCCGTCTCTTTTATGCAGTCAAAAATTTCATACGTAATTATCTTTTGGGGAGGAACATCCAATTTAGGTAGGGTTCTGATAAATCAGAAGAGATGCATAAGAAGCATATGTGGCATGAAACAGAGGGAGAGTTGTAAGGAAGTTTTTATAAATAAAAAACTACTAACAGCGGTCAGCCTGTATGTCTTAGAGTCTTATAAGTTTATAAAAAAAATCCAGATTTTTCCAGATAATTTATTAAATCATGATCATGACACCAGAAATAAAAATAATCTTCAAACCCACATGAATAACTACACCTACTGTATTCACCTGAAGACGACTGGAGATGCTTACCAGTTGAAACGTAGTGATTCTAAGCAAATAAAGACAATGCAAGTCCAAAACTCTACTGCCGTTCAAGAAACGTCATTGACTCTAACCATTAAATAAATTAAAATGTTCTGACGCGTATATACCGGACTACTTTATTTTCATTCTTAATTCTATTATTATTGTTTCCCGAAAATGTATAACTACAATAACTAGAATAAGAGTTGGTCATGCAAGCTACCCTTCTCATCTTCAAAAAATTTAAATATTACCGACCAATTTGTGTGACCACTGCAATGAAGTCGCCAACCTAGACCACATTTAATGTGTGCTTTAACCACACAAAATAAGGACGCAATATACATGATTATGTGCTTCCTCCAAAAGAATAACATCAAGTTGTGACTGCTGTAGCTCCCATTGTAATCCCTATGTTTTAGTACCCCTACTGGCCTACCTGTTTGGTATACAATGTTCTGATTTCTGATCGGCCCAGAACAAGAAGAGTGTGACCCTGTCTACTTTCCTTTTGTTTCTGTTTTTACTGTTGGTCGTTAGCTCAGAAGAATTAATTTTGCTTTAGAAATTTTTTGGTTAAAAAGCAACAAGCGACTGGTTGAATAGCTCTAGCAAAAAAAACATTATTGGGACTAAAATAATTTTGGCCTAATTTTCGGTGCAAATATTATTATGTGCGCCGTTAAGATGCTGTCTTTTTCAAATACCTATAAATATAATTTATCAAAATATGTCCCAAATTTTAAGTAAGAATTAGAAATATAATAAACACTGTATCATTTTAAAGAATTGATCTACTCGGTCTTTAATTTGTGACGTTTGAATACGATTTATAGAAATAGTTTCTTTGTTATGTGTAACCAAATGTATTAAAAAAAACTTTGAGTCACAGCTGTTTCGTGGTACATCTACATCTTAAATTTTAAAAAAATTCCCTTAAACTCCGGTTTAATTGGTTGAGACAGAAACGGTAAAATATTTTATAAAAAAGTTTAGTGTTGATAATCAAACCTATTGCCAAAGTTTCAACATGCCAGTTGTCGTGAATCACCATGTATAATCAAATAAATTACTTTTAGGGCCAGACCTTGCGGTTTAAATTGACTTTAAAAATTGGTCCTAAGGAAGACAAGTAAATGTACAAATAATCACTCTTGGGACATAGTAAAGAAAATATAGTTACACAATAGGATAGACAAAGTAAACATTTTCTGGATTATTGAAATAACAAACTGCCGCCAAAAGCATAACACATCGTGCGTTAATAATATCAGAAACATGTACATGTACTTATAGGACTGAGAACACTAATTTAGATACATATTTCAATGATCCACAGTTCAATTACTCAGGCCTATAAATATTAATAATTGTTTTAGTAGACAAGAAAAATATACTTACATCAGAAGTTCTCTTGAATGAGTCATACGACCTTTCCGAGCATATACTGGATGTCTCCGACTCATCAGAATGATTATCAACCGATCTCACTGTTTTTCTTGGACTTCGGAATTGACCTTCAGTTGAGTCATTCTATAGATAGAAAAAAACGCATCTGAATTTATAATAATACTCATGAATATGATTTATAAAAATTATTTTTCAAGCACTAGAGTTGGGTTGCAAAGTGGTTCCATTGCATTTGTTGTTAATTGACCGGTAAAGACCTATCACAATACATTTTTCAGATTTTTTAGTAAGTCCTTTTAAATATTAAATTTTTTTTCGAAAGTGCATAACCTTAATTTTTTAGTAATACTCTAGGCTAGGCTAACAATATAAAATACAAATTGTATTATTTTTTTCATTAAACCTATATTTTCCTTGCCGCCACTACCTTCTTTATACGATCCCTAATGCAACTCTTTTAAATGCATAACAGCAATCAATAATACATCTGAATAAAAATATCTAAAACATTGTCAGCCGAATTCACTAAAGGGTTCTAAATTTAAAACCGTCCTAAACTGACAATACTTACTGGGTCCTAAATGTCAGATAAAGTGTCAGAATAAGTCAACTCAGTTTTGTATTGTAAATATTTATTTGGGTTTTCTTCAAATTTATAAAGAAAAATGTATTTTAGTAAGGCCTGTGTTCTCTAATAGAACTAAAACTGTATTTAAAACAATATCCCGGTCAAATTATTTAATTACAACAAAATGAAATTAACCCAAAACCATGGCATATGGCATAATATAAAATAATGCTACAGTGAAAACACAACTGCGAGACTATAGATCTAAATATGTCGATGGTTTAAGTTTTAAACCCCTTTAGTGAATACGGGTGTGTATTTTTAACAATTTGGTCTATAAAGATATATACGTTTGCGACGCATTATAGCGGTAGAAGACTGAACTAAATTTTATAAAAGTATAAAACATTTAGGTCGGTTGGCTTCAAGCCAAATTTGGCGGCAACATATCTGTATACAGTAGAACAGGGCTTTTAGACATTTTATAGGGATGATAACCGAGACTCCATATACCGGATACTGCATAGTGGTCCTGGAGTCTCGGTGAACCGAAATTTGTATATGGACGAAAGCTTAGTTGTACCATGAAGACAAAATATGGTATATTTATTTATTTGTGTTAGAAATAAATAATTTAAAAGTGAATTAAAATTTAAAAAAGTATAAAAAATACCACAAACAACAAAGATCCAAAAACAAGACGAAGAGCAGACTTGTTTCTTCCTGGAACACGGACGGGTTACGTGGTCAGTTAAATCTCGTTTTACTGAAAATATATCCGACCGTCTACCTCGACACCGGTTCCCTAGCGCCCACGAATAGAATGTTTCATTTAGGTGCTTTGTAAATATTTAATTTGAACCACTAAGTGATGACAAATATAATCTACTTCTACGCTCTAGTTGCCGTCATTGCTGGGTGGTAAAATTTCTACCTGGGGGCTTAATACATGTTACATGCGACATTAGCATACTTTTAGCTTACCGGATGGGCCTTGGCCAAAAATACGACTTTTTCAAAAAGAATACTTATTGGGCGACATTGACAACCGTCAATAAATAAACTTGTTTAACTTAAACTAAAATCGATGACCAAAAAATATAATTCTAGAACAGGCATATCCAGCCGATTATAACACCCACTGGTTATCATATTTTGGTTATTTTTAGATAAGTTACTGTTCTGGCACAATCATCTGGAAGAGTTTGTAGTTTAAAAATTTAATGAAATTTTAAAATATACTAAACACATTTGTACGAATACCAAATACTTACAAAAGCATCGGCCAACGCACTTTCTGCTTCTCGGCTCTGTTGTAGGATCTTTTGAGCTAGAACTGGTCTGGAAGCCGGACTAAGAGGCGGCCTATCCGTTCCCCGCCTGAACCTGGATATGCCAGACCCTCTACTTGGACTAGTTTCTCGAGATGTATCTCTAGAGCCTAAATGCAACAAAATTTACAATAGGGAAAATTAAAAATTTTATAGGTTATATTGGCTAGATATGAATAAAAATATATCATTATTATGCCAGTAGAATACAAAAATTGAGAAGAGGCGAATTAGAAATTTTTTAGGTGAAGATTTTAATTAGGAAATAACGCTTAACTTATTTGCATTGACCATTCGAGTTAAAAAAATTTAACTCAAGGCCAATCTTTCACATATATGCCATTGAGACATAAAAAATCGTTTTATTGACGATGTTTCTGCTCTATAATAAAAAAAAATGGCCACCGTCTCTAGTGGCCCAGATATTAGTGGGGGTTATCTTTGGAAATGAGAAAAACTCTTTCCAAACGCTCTAGAAAAGTTATGGGTCAATAGAAATATTTAAAAATTCCCTATAATTTTTCCAGAAGTATTGAAAAAAAATGATTTTCAAAGATAGATAGACAATTAGTAGCCTGAGAGATTGATGTTGCAGCGGAATTTTAAACTTTTATTTTAGAACAGTAATGTCACAAAACTGAGTTTTATGAAAGTAATAAAACAATCTTAATTGTTTGTAGTATTTATAAACCACCAGGGGCGTCCGGTACATACACAATATTTATTTTTTTAAACATATCTATACCGATTTTTCAACATATACCGTATCCGCGGAGAAAGTTTGTATCATATGAGGAACTTTTTTTTTTGAAAACCTGATTCTGGCATTAGGTTCTGTATGATGCAGAACAAATAAACTAAACAATTTTTACTTGTGACGTGAGTTACTTCAAAATTTCAAACTAGTGAAAGTATTATTTTTTAGAGAAAAAAAAATCATTACAAAATATTTTTCATCATATTTTGGGTCTACATCCATATTTTCGTTTAAAAACTTAATTTTTTTTAGAAATTTCACATATTGTTTTTTTTTAACAGTTTATTTAAAAATACTTACTTTGAATGAAACTAACGGCATGTAATTATCGAATAAACCTATTTAATAACAAATAATTATGTTGGATTGAGTAGTATGTTACTTTGTAATATTGCATGTGAGTACTACTCATATTGTTTTTGTTAATAATTATGTTTTTACAAAAATTTTAAGACAAAGAAAAAAAAAAGGTCCAGAGCAATTTCTTGTTACAAAAATCATGGTACTAAATAATAGTAATACAACAAAAGTGGATATGATGTCCATATCGCACGAGAAGGTAAATTGAGTACGACACCGTAGGCGGAGTATTCAAACTTCCGAGCGCAATATGGACAAAATCCACTCAAGTGTGACGGGTGGCCCAATAAGAATGGACAACAGCCATATTTTAGGAATCGTTTGTTACGTTTTAAAATTAAAAAAAAAAAATCAGCACAAAAACGACCAAGAAAAAATGCTGGCAAATATTTTTAATATCCTAAATTTACCTTTAGACAGAGTTCGATCGATGAGTAAGAAAATTATATCGATAATATGCTGTAATACATTTTGATCTCGAAAAATAAACTGAGGGGCGGAGGGGGAACCTCTTTTGAAAGAATTACTCATGACTTTGGTTTGCCTTAACCAAATTTAACAAACTTGGTCTCAATTAAAAGAGCTTATCCTATACTAACATTTCAAATTTTGTAACATTTTTGTTATATCCGTTGCCGCTAGAGGGCGCTATAATCAGATTTTTCAAAAATGTTAAATAGAACCGCATATAAACAATCATTTAAATTATTATAAAAAAATAGATTAAAAATAAAGAAAACTGGGGAAAACCGCATCTCGGTATCTTAATTTAAGCGATAGGGGATAATATTATAAAATATTATGAAATCGGCTGAATAGAACCAATATTTTCATAAAATAAATTTCCTTGATTTAGGAACACATAATATGTGATTTAAAAAGGTTCAAATAATAGTATATTATTAACCAAGGTTTAGACAGATACTATGATTGACCGAGCGTCGATTTAAGACGTGTGAGACAGTTTAACTCAATTTATCGAGCAAGATCCGAACGACGCTACTGATAATGGTTAATTTTTAGTGGCTTAGTATTTTGTGAATCAGGTCCATCGCCTGAAGATTTCATGCGCTGGCACCGAGAAGCGGTTTTCAGTTAAGTATGTATTTTGCAAGGCTGGTAGCCGCGTGGTGACAGTTGCCAAATTCAAGTATTTTTTAATTTCGGCATATTGCCTGGTATTAGGTGAGTGGTAACTTGTAAGATTTGTTAAGTTTAAAGGCATATGAAATAATTAAGGTGTTCTACTTAAGGCTCAGTCAGTTTTCCGGATAATTCCATAAAATTTGTAATTTATTTTTCGCTTTGCATTGCCTACAAAAATAAATTGTTTTCCCCCAAGAAAGAGTGTCCGCCTTTTTATTTGCTGTCCTACCCACACAAATAAATCAACCCTGGTACATCTTGGCGCCCAAGTGGAACAGCAAAATGGGATTGGAGCATAGCTCTGGGGAAGACAGAGGCGAACGTCAACTGCCAGATGACCTACCACCAAGGACGTCAACGGGAACACTTCCACAGATAGTACCACCTATGGAAGTGAACAGAAGTAACAGGGAAACAGACCGTACCACTACGAATATGGGAAATCACTACAGGGGGACGCCCGTATCTGAAAGTCGAGGTAGGAGAGATTATTTTATAAGAACTCCCAGTAGAGGTGCTCAGTTTTCCAGCGAAAATCTAATCAGACGGAATGCGCAGCAGTCCCTCTATCATCTAGAAAATAGGGACCAAGGGGTGGCTCAGAATAATGCCCAAAGAGACTTTTTATCATTTCATATACCTAGGGCACCTAGATTCGCGAATACAGGAAATGAGCCCCCTGCTTATAGTAGTGTAGGGGCATTAGGTAATCCGGTAAATCAGAATACAGGAAATTATCAAAATAATGGGGCTAATCAAGGTAGACATAATTTGCTGTATTCTGAAGACCAATTAGTTAATATATTTAGCCATTTATTACAAAGTGTTCAATTAATAAACCGAGAAAATGTAAACCAACCACCTAATAATCAAAACTCCCAAATTTGGGAAACATTAAGGCAGGCAAACAATTGCCCATTTTTGATAATGAACAAATACATCCAATGGATTTCTTGGAACAAGTGGATCATATTTGTCAACTAAATAATTTAGGTTTTGATACTTTTAAATATATAATGGCGGGACAATTTAAGGGTGAGCCTTTGTTATGGAGCCAGGCGTATTTGCATCGGTTTAATAATTATATGGAGTTTAAAAGCCCGTTTAGAGTTGTGAAAGTTACTTCAGAAAAGTAACTAGTTACTTTTTCGATACTTTTGCCCAAATGTATCTAGATACTTATAAAAAATAGTTACTTTTACCTAAAAGTAACTTAGTTCTTAGTTACTTAGTAAAAGTAACTAGTTACTTTTTCGATACTTTTGCCCAAATGTATCTAGATACTTATAAGGAATAGTTACTTTTACCTAAAAGTAACTTAGTTCTTAGTTACTTAGTAAAAGTAACTAGTTATAGTAACTAAGATACTTTTAAGTACATTGATTGTAGCTACGATAATTTTAAAGTAACTAAGATACTTTTGACTAACTAGTTATTTTAATTGTAACTACGAAACTCTAAAAGTTACTAAGATGCTTTTGAACTAGATACCATAAATTTACCAGGTAGTGATAATTCATTTTCCTGAACACACTACCACTATTACCATCAGAAAACTAAACTAAGAAGTGTTAATTCGAACAACGAACAAGTAGAATAAAATGCTTTCCAAGAAATTTCGCGTTCCAACCAGTTTGCTGTTTAACGCTCGCGACTCGCCGCTCGTCCCTTCGTGAAAATCTGATTAACGGCCGCCGATCGTCCCTCGTCCCTTGGTCATCATCTGATGATGTGCATTATTTGTTACTTTTGAAAAGTAACTATCTAGTTACTTTTTAGGAGTAACTATACACTTAAAAAGTAACTAGTTACTTTAAAAGTAACTTAGTTACTCCTAAAAAGTAACTAGATACAAGTTACTTTTCAAAAGTAACGTAGTTACAGTTACTTTTGGCATGATTCAAAAAAGAACTAAGTTACTAAGCATCTAGTTACTTTAAGTAACTAGTTACTAAAAAGTATCTAGTTACTTAAGTTACTCACAGCTCTGAGCGCGTTCATAGAGCAATTTTGGTCCGAGACCAGGTCTAGAAATAAAATTGAAATTGCAATCGGCTAGATATAGTGAAGGCTCATTCGTAATTCATTTCATGACATATGTGTTGATGGCAAAGCATTTAACGCCTCCATACCCAGAATTGTTATTACTAAAAACAATAGCAAGAAGTTTTCCTCCAAATATTTCGTTGATATTAGTAGGCGTTAATTCAATAGACGCGGCAATGGAACGACTACGTCAAGCCGACGATAATTTTAGATCGAAGGTACCGAACGAAAATAATTTTGAAAGTCGGCCTAAACCTCAAATATATAAAAATAAAGTAGGTGATAGAAGGGATAATGAACGTTCCTACGCCGCCGCGAACAATAAGGTCAGGACGTTGAAGATAGATAAGGAGGGGGAGTACTCCGAGTCTCGAAATACGGGGGACAATCAAGCAGATGACGGGTCGGGAAACGGCAACACGCCTCGCGAACTATAAGTCCAATCGTGGGGGCGGTGTTAAATAGGACGGATACATGTATAAGTAACCCTAAAAGTGATCTTTTAAGCGAATGTGACTTGGAACACGTAGAATCCAATGTGCGATCGCCTATATTAGAAATTAATTTTTATGGCTTTCATTTTCCGGCTTTAGTGGATACGGGAAGTGAAATATGCGCTATAAGTGAGGACGTGTGGGGACAACTGGAAAATTTTCACGACGTGATTCCTACGTTCCCGTGCGTGGGCGTCAAAGTCAGCGGCGCGTTAAGAATAAAACAGCAAAGCGTTAAAAAACAAGCATTACTGTCGTTTTCGATAAAAAAAAAGGCCAGTCGGCGTATGAATTCCTACTAATTCCCGATTTAGTGTATCCGGTGATATTAGGAGTTGATTGGCTGCGCACAGTGCACGCGCAGATCGACCTAAAAATGGGGATAATTTTGCTTAAAACAAGCGGTGAGTGGGCAGAGGTGCCGGAGATACATCCTAAGCACGAATTTGCGCAAGGCGGCAGCGTAAAATTACAATCGATGACAAAGAAGAAAGTTTGCGCGTTAACGGGCGACAGGCTGGATAGGGGGCCCATGCGCGACGTATTTAATAGTGTAGTGGTAAACGCGAACCTAAATGAAAAATCAAGTTTGGATTTTTGTAAATTGCTGGAAAAATATAAAGACATATTTTCGGAGCGCCCCGGTAAAACCTCGGAATACTGCCACCGCATACGGCTGCAGGACGAACGAATGTTTCAGTTAAAGCAGTACCCCATAGCGTTAGCACAAAAAGCGGCTATTCAGAAGCAACTGGACGTGTTAGAAGAGTGGGGTGTGATATGCCGAATGCCCACGCCATACGTATCACCGTTGATGGCCACGTTAAAAAAGGATAACACAGTTCGTTTGTGCCTGGATGCGCGGTTTTTAAATAAACAAATGGTCAAGGAATACGACTCTCCGCGGCCGATCGATGAGATTTTAAGATCGATAGGCAGAGTGGGGATGATGTCGTCAATCGATTTTACGTGTGGGTACTACCAAATACCGTTGTCACCGGAATCGTGGAAATACACGGGTTTTAAATTCGACGGGCGTACGTACTGTTTTCGCATGCTCCCGTTCGGACTTTCGTCTAGCGTTAGCGTATTTACCCATTGTTTAAAAAAAGTATTTGGTTCCGATTTCGATGATTTTGTCTCGGTATATGTAGACGACATTCTAATAATATCTGAGAACGTACCGCAACATTTAGAGCATTTAGAAAAAGTCTTAAATCGATTAAAAAACGCCGGTTTTACTTTGCGATTAGGCAAGTGCGCATTTTTTAGACAGGAAATGCCTTTTTAGGATATGTTTTAAATTCAGACGGATATCGGCCCGACCCCCAAAGAATTCAGGCGTTAATAGATTTTAAAATACCGCGAAATAGGAAGGAAGTTCAGAGGTTTTTGGGCCTAGCCAATTTCGATAGAAGTTTTTGCGAAGGTTTTGCTGCAATCGCAGCACCGCTGACGCATTTGCTACGAAAAAAAAACCCTGGAGATGGACGGAAACCGAACAACAAGCATTTGATAATTTAAAATACCAGCTACAGTCTGCTACACTACTCTACCACCCACAGGAAGATCTGCCGTTTTGTCTTGCGGTGGACGCCTGTGATACAGGCCTCGAGGCGCAACTATATCAAATAGTACAGGGCCAGCACAAGGTCGTGGCTTGGGCATCTCGATGATTATTGGACCGCGAAACGCGATATCACATAAATGAAAAGGAAGCGTTAAGTTTGGTATGGGCAATTGAAAAGTTTCGAATTTATTTATTGGGAAAAAAATTTGTGGTTTACACGGATAATTCCACCATCACCTATTTGCAAAGCTGTAGGTTATTATCCGCACGAATAGCTAGGTACGTGTTAGCTCTTCAAGAATACGATTTTGATTTAATTCACATTATGTCTCCGCAGAACATAATAGCGGACACGTTATCACGCCAGGCCGCCGTGCGGCCACCAACCCCCAAAGATAAAATGTTTAAGATTCTAGCAGTTTTCAAGTTTTCACCAGAGTTTAAAAAAATTCTTGAAAACATTAGTAAATACCAAACCGAAGATTCGAAGTTAGGGGATATTATGCGACAACTCCCTAATAAGGAAGATCTGGAGAAGAAGTTCACTCTAAAAAATGAGGTGTTATATTGTCGTCAAACGAATGAGGAATTTTACTTGCTTTGCGTCCCAAGGACTTTGGCGGAAAAATTCGCGTGGGAGTACCATGAAGCCCTGGGTCATTTTGGGGTTTACAAAACTTGGTGCGCGCTTCGCGGCGAAGTGTGGTGGACCAACATTCATAAAACGGCCAAGAAAGTAATTCGGTCATGCCAGTTATGTCAAAAAAGTAAAGCAGCGGTAATGCCCAAACCGAGATTAAATGCCATCTTTACAGCGTAGAAAAATGACTTGATCGCTATCGATTTGTTCGGGCCGTTACCAAAAAGTAGGGGGGGGGGGGGGCGTGGCCTACGTTTTCGTGATAATCGACGCTTTTACCAAATACGTAACGTTTTATTCAGTAAAAAGGGCCACCACGACCGTCATACTTAACCGGTTGATTAACGATTATTTTAATAAACACGGGGTGGTAAACCGGGTCCTAAACGATCATGGAACCCAGTTTACCGCGCGGAGGTGGAAGGCTGCTTTAGAGGAAAGGGACGTTAAAGTTATTTTTTCCTCCGTGCGTCACCCTCAGGGGAACCCTTCGGAGAGGGTAATGCACGAGTTAGGGCGACTGTGTCGTACTTTCTGTCATGAACAACATACTCGTTGGGCGTATGAATTACAGAGATTCGCGTGCTTCCTTAATGCGCTAGTCCATAAGTCAACGGGATTTAGGCCGGAAGAGCTGCAGTTGGGGTTATCGCGAATAAAACGACTGCCTGGTGGTCTACAGGAGACCGAGTCGGGTACATTTCATTTGCCCTACGAGCGAAAGCTAGTGCTTGCAAAGGAACCCTAGAAATCCTAGAAATAAAAAAGTTAGGGCAATATTCGCCTCACTACCTACCCAGTGGGACGCCACTGGAAGAAATACGCCTAAGCTAAATAAACCGTTTATTGCGTCTTGTCATGGGTAAAACATGTATCAAATTTTGTTTTGATACTTCGATCAGTTTCTGAGATATTGTGAAAAAAACGCTTATCATAGCTTCCATTTGGGGGGCTCTAGCCCCATAACGAAGCGTTTTTCAAGGTATATTCATAGAGGATTTTAGTCCTATTTTTGTATGTGCTTTATCCCCCTAAAATATTGTCACTTAATTTCGGGACACCCTGTATAAAAATATTCGTTAATATTGTATAAAAAGTAAGTGGTAAATTAAAAATGTTTAATTACCTATATTATGTAAACGCAGTTTTTTGAAACTAGATAATCCTGAAAAATAACTTCTACTTTTATTTTTACAAAATGTAATCGATAACTGTAATTATGAAAAGTTGTTCTGAATGTAAAACTATATTTTGATAAGCAATTACATCCTTCTACTTACGTTTTTTTTTATTTTTAAAAAATATAATTGGATATCAAATCAAATAGGTTACTATTGTCATAATACAATATAAACTACACAAACTATCATTAAAATAACAATTTCTAATATCACCACACGAGTAAGTTTTATACGATTTCAAAAAATCAAAATATTATATATGTAAGATAAAAAAATTAAGAAAACAGGTCATAGTAACTAAACACCCAGTAATAGATAAACAATACACATTACAATTTTGATTAAAGCTCTTTAAAATACATGGTTAAGGTATATATTAAAATATCGCTTTACATTCCGAAAAACTTTTCACAATTACCGTTTTCGATATTTTCAAAAATAAAGGAACTTTACTTTTGGGCAAACTTCATATTTTCTGACAAACCTCGTATATGACTAAAAAACTTTAATGGTTGCATTTTACGTGTTGGACCATGCAAAACTTTTTATAAGAAAAAATTCTTTTTTGTTAAGTTAATAATAAAAAAGTTGTCCGTTGGTTGCCAACTTAAGTAGACACACTGTATATATTAAAATGTTATAAATGTAAAGTTAAATAATAAAATCAGTGCCTACGCGTTTCGGCCAAAGGGGCCATCATCAGGACATGCTGTAAGAAACAAGGTATATGATGTATAAAATGAATACAATAAAACAAACTAAAAACTTACAGGCAATAAGGTCTATAAACACAAGGACAAAGTAGGGCTTAATTATTACAAAAAACACCAGTATAGTAATACCAGGTGTTTTTAATAATGTAATTTTTAGTTTATTATTATTATTATTATTATTATTATTATTATTATTATTATTATTATTATTATTAATTATTATTCTTTATTCACAACAAAATTTCACAAAGACATAGCAACGTCAACTTAGCCTTATATTTCACACAATCAATTGCAAATTAATCCATCTAAAGTCACTGTAGTGCTTAATGTAAGATATTATTTTAGTGGAGTTCTGACATGATATCTACTTTAGGCAAATAAAAATTGTTAAATTCATGTTAGTGTTCTGCCCTTTAAAGTATATTTTGCCTTTTGAATTTTAGATTGATTGTAAACTGGAATTACCTTAGTAAAACAACTGTCTCCCTCGAAAGACTGTTTTGATTTTACGACCGTACGTTCTCATCCTAGCGCCCTGAAATCTATTACATCAAAATCCGGTATTTTGCCAAATCCCTGTATCTTGCTAACGAAAAGCAGATACGGCCAGCCGAATTTAGGAACCTAAGCTTTTAAAATAAATATACATTTTAATATGGGTTAATTGCGGTTGATTCATTCTACTTATAATTTATTAGGTGATGTTTAAAATTATGTTTCTTTATAATGTTTCATCATCTTCATAACACAATATCACACTTGATTTAACAACATTTGAAACCTGGTATTAGTACTTATAAATATTCAGTTTTATATTTTAATATGTAACTGGTTAAATAAAAGGTGTCAAGTGTTTTATTGGCCACTAACAGATGGCGCTATATGTCCCACCGATAAATTAGAAAACTAATTTTCAGTTCGGGTAACTTCAATATTAGCAATTTTGGCCAGAGATTAGGTTTTTTTCAACTCGATGCGCCGTGTCGAGCATAGGGCTAAAATCATTGTTTGAGCCACGGAATTCAAGCTCGGCCGGTGAGCACAGCAGTCCATTCGTTTATTGAGCGATGTTGGGGGGTCGATTTGTGTTGTAAGCAAGCTAGCAAATAGCGTTCAAAGCAGTTTAAAAACTAATTTCTCGAGGCTGCGTTTTGGCTGAAAAAAATTTAGCTCAAATCCTTTATAAGACCTTCCCCTGATCTAAACCTTTCTAAGAGGTATATAAAAAACCCAGTTAATATACGATTGTGACACTTTAATTGCACTGTTCTGCATTTCATGGTTACTGTTTTATTTAGGAAGGGTAAAACATGGACAAAGGTAGGATACACAGATTTAGAACATATAAAGAAATCAAATAAAATAATAGACATTTACCCATCTAATAGTGTTAATGGTGATACGTTGGTTATACTTGAGGATATTATAAATTAATAATAGTTATTTTTATACTAAGGAGTACAAGGTCACTTGAACTGTGCGAGGGCTTAAAATCAGCTAAGGGCGAAAGTGATTTATAATATAAATGTTTAAGTAGACAAAATAAAGGTCTTCTTTATAAACAGAAACTTACCTGTAGTGGATCTAGGTATACCCGAAGATAACCTCCGAGGTCTTGGTGAATCATGCTCTGTGGACCTATTGTAAAGGTAGGCGAGTCGAGAACTTGGGGATCCTGACCTGCTTGTAGCTAAAAAAATATTAATGTTTAAGATCTTGAAGTAATGTAATTAAATTAATTTTAAGTTGACCAGATGAAATATATTAAATAATATTTAACTTGATGTTCTGGGTCCAGTAACTGTTGGTTCCAACATTTAAAATGGCAAAAGTGAGTTGGTGGTTATGTAAAAAGGCCACAAGAAATATAATTGAATTAATTTAAATTCCAATAGTTTAATTTCCTTATTTAATAGCCTAAAAATAATAAAATTAACTAAAACAACAAAATGACATATTGTTTTTTTAGAACTATATACATATAATGCAGAATATACGTTCAATTGAATATACATTAACAATAAAATAAAAGTATTTTATTTAACAATAAAGATTAACATGCTCTTCTCCGACACTGATCTCCACTATGGATCCGTAAACAATATTAGCAAATTTATAGCCGTGGGCATGTAAATAATGTATGTATTTATTAGTGTTTCAATACATTATTAGTATTTACACAAGTGCATCAGTTCGCATTAACATTGCAGGGGTCTTAAAACTTTGTTTATTTACTTTTAACTGTACTTACTTAATGGTACTATAACTTTAAACACAAATTTTATTAATCAGAGAACAATAAATCCATAACATATAACACAAAAACACTAAAGCAAAACAAATCACATCACAAACAATCAAGTCTACAATAATCATGTTGAATTGCACAATTATTTGAAATAATAATAAACTAACACTAAAGGAATCTTTAATTGTGACATATTTGGCAATGGTACATATGATTAATTCACGGAAAACATAGGGACTCTCAACTAGGCTGGTGCACTGGCGGTATACGAGTGATAAGGCCCAAAATCACATAATATGGAGCCTTGGTATGGTGGCTAAAGATATAGCTGAAACCCACAATATTACAGCTAGGAATCCTGGAAATAAGATTGGCCTGCTTGAGCATCACAGGGGCCGTGAAATCAATTCCCACATCCGCAAAAGAAAAGACCAGAAACTACTTCTGGGGTCATAATCTGGTACACAGACGGCTTTAAAACCAAGGAGGGTACCGAGGCGGGGATATAAGCAGTAACACCGGAGAAAATGCGTTTTTCCCTCTCAAAAAGTTTCCCACAGTGTCCCAAGCAGAAATCTACGCCATATTACAATGTGCATATTAAAACAATTGGAGGCCTCAATAATCGGATTCATATATACTCTCACAGTCGAGCAGTCCTTAGATTGCTAATATGCAACACGGTAGAATTGGAGGCCCTGGCAAAAGTAACACTGCAGTGGGTGCCAGGTCACGAAGGTATTACAGGGAAAAGCCGATGAACGCGCAAGGAAAGGCTCAGAAAAAACATTTATTGGTTCAAGGTGCACAGTACGAGATGCCATAAAGCGATGGATCAGGAGCGACCACAAAATCTACTGGAACAGATAAGGATTCCGCCACAGCAAATGTTTCATTGGGGATCCATACCCAAGCCTCAAATGAACATGAATTAGCTGAGAACTATTACAGGACACAAAAGACTGTCAAGAATCATCTGCACAGAATGTAACTACAATGGTGACCTTAACTTCAGATTATGACGACAAGTTAGGGAAACAGTTTGCTATTGTGAGCCACTAGATCAGAAGAGGAAAAAAATATTCGGGCAACCAAGACTGGAACCAGAGGATATCCTGACCCTCTTCTCGGTTGACCTACACAAACTAATGCGAGAAACTAAGATCACTGAGTGGGTGTGAAAGTCAAACAGGGTGAGCACGGGGCCAAACCTGGCCCAATAGCTTTCTGGACCTTCCATGCACATGGACGAGTATTTCGAAAAAAAAAAAGATAAATTCACAAAGAAAATTGTTTACTTAGAAAATCATTTCTGCCAATGTCATTTATGTAAAAAATTAATTATTGCCTAAAATCTTTGAACAACACTGCAAAAAATAATGGAGTCGAACTGTGGAACAAAACCCCTAAACGTGATATAAACGTAATCTTCGAATATTTAAGTAGAAATTCTTGGAATAATTATCTTTATAGTAAAATATACATGGTGGTCAAATGAGGTCAGAAAATAACTATAGAGCTATGAAAAAATGTTTATGACTATTATGATTGTGGTAGAATAGATGCATATTTTAAAAATATTTGTCATGGTACAGAGTGGCCTGGCACTGTATACAGGGTCTCCCAGATAAGGATGCACTCTACAGGGATCTCGTAAACCATAGAAGATATAGAAATGGTTAAATTAGAAAAAAGTTACGCCCTACTAAATTCTGCAACATTGTATATTCAAATTTAAAAAACTCCGAATCCTTCCGAAGATATTTGGACAAAACCGATTTTTCGCGATTTCGTGTTTATTTTTTTCTGACTTGATTTGAAGAGATATGTTTTTATTTTTATTACCACTTTTTCTTCTCTACAAGCTGGTGTAATAAGATTTCTAATCCGACATTTCGATTTTTCTAAACCATCATCAACTTTTTGAAATAGCCGGAACATTTCATTTTAATATTTTTGAATTCCCCTTCCTTTATAATTCAACGACGTATCACAGCTGGTATTATTAATACATTTCCGACTTAAAAACCCATCATCAATAACAAGGATTTTAAAGCAAAGGGGATACGAATTTGGGTCAGTCTTTGAAGCACAAATAATGCCCATTATTAGCTCCGTTGTGAACAACTTTTCAGAAAAACACTCAAGGAATTCTGAAAATTAGTATTATTGACCTTTGTGTTAATTAGAGAAGGACATCAAGTTGCGTTCGAGCGTTCAGAACGTATTTTCTATTAAGCCCTTTTTGGAACGCCCGTCTTTCACACCTGTTTGACGTTCATCAGTACCTGATTAACATCTGTTATATTTGTTCGTTTTCAGTGTTTCCGTGTTAAATATAAGTATTGTATGAGAGAAAATGGCAATGACAATGTAAACTATTTTAACATATCTCTTCAAATAGAGTCAGAAAAAAAAAGGAAATCGGGTAAATTCGGTTTTGCCCAAATATCTTTGGAAGGATTTGGAGTTTTTTAAATTGGAAAGTACAATGTTGCAGAATTTTTATTAGGGCGCAACTTTCTTCTAATTTAACCATCTCTGTATCTTCATGAATAACGAGATCACTGTAGAATGCATCCTAATCTGGGAGACCCTGTATACAGTGTCTGACCAGATTTAGTTAACATATGGGAAACTTTTTTATTGTTAATTTTTTCGAAAAACTGTATTTTTTGAAAAAAGTTTTGCTTGCCTTAAAAATAATATTACCGTTAGGAAATTTAGGTTATACTATAGAGGTCGCGACAAAAACTTAAAATACCCTAAAAATCGTGTCTTGAAAAAGAATATTCTTATAAAATTTCTGTTACGACAAAAAATATGTAAAATGTAAGCTATAATATACAATGTGCGATAAATTATTAAGGCAATAATTGCTTAATTATACCTTAAAACCAGTTAGAAAAAATGTTCAAAATCGTTACAAAATATCTTTTGGTTACATACATAATATATTGTCTTACTAAAATATGACCAATATACATTTTTTAGTTTAAACTTTGCATTTCTGATAGGTATCTACTAGTTTAACAAGACACTTCGGCAATTTAAGATATAATATAACTTTTTTGTGAACCCTGTATAACTATAATATAACTTAACTTTGTTAGTGGCATTATTATTTTTAAGTTTGCAGTTTGCGGACGATATATGTTTATATACATCGGCAAGTTGAACAGCGAAAAGTAAAAAACTTCTTGAAGAAGCCATATCAAAAATGAGAAATTGGATAGGTAAGGAAAAACAGACTGGAAATATCTGAAAACAAATCAGTGATAGTTACTTTTACGAGAAAAAGGTTTATACCAGCATCTGATTATATTAATCAATCAGGATACCGATTTCCTCATAAAATGTCATCTACATTTTTAGGAATAATTTTGGAACAAAAATTGAACTGGAAAGAACATTTTTTTACACCCTAAAAAGAACCGAAAATGCTATAAATATTTTAAAAACTTTCTGTAGACATAGCTGGGGAGATCACTCAAATATAGGACTTTGATTTTACAAAAGTCTAGTAAGATCCATTCTCGAAGCATCTTTTTTACAGCAGCTAAGACACATCTTCAAAAAATCGGAATGATTAAAAACAAGTGAGAATATCATGGGAATGTTACCAAGTTCACCAATCGTAGCACTACAAGCAAATGGATGTGAACCCTATCTAGCACTCCGTAGACAATATTTAGCAAACAAATTCATCATTAAACTGCACTAAAAGGATAGTCCTCTTCTAAAGAAAATCAGTCAACTTACAACACTATGTCTTACCCATAGATACTGGATTATTAAAAATAACCACCTATGCGTAGAGTGGTTTATATACATGTCAGAATTTTTCAGAGAAATGTATTCCAACCAAAAATTACCAAACTTTACAAACAGACACGAACATTTTTTCCATAATGTGGACACAGACACTATAGAATTATACCCGAAACCTCTTGAAATAACGCCTTCAAATCAGAAATAAACAAAAGATGGCCAAACCATGAAATAATTTACAGAGACGTAACCAGACTAAAACAATTAAACTAATATGGATAAAAGCACATATTGGGATCTATGAAAATGACATTGTGGACAAACTAGCAAAAGAGGCAGCTACGACTAAACAAGTAGATATTACTTATAAGACTCCGAAAACATATTTCTATAGGACAATCAAAGGTAAGATGAGCCAAGATTGGCAATCTGAATACCGATTAGCCACTAAAGGATTTTATTTCCGTAACATTAAACCTATCTCATCCAGCAAACCAGGGGTTTCAAATTTAACCAACAAAAAAGCTATACGATGTATATATATATATATATATATATGTGATTTATTTCATATGAGTCTAAAAGAACTTAAAAAAGTGTTGATTTTAGCTTTTTAATTTTAATATTGATAATTATGTACTCTTAGCTATTAAGTCTCCTACTCTGTAATTGGGTATTTCTATACCTGTTGGGTATTAAATAAATAAATAAAAAGCCTTAGCGAGACACTATTGTACAAACCACATAATCTGCCCTAGCAATAAATTTAAACACAGCTAATAAACAGCAAAATTTGCTTCCTTCTAACCTCGCAAATTTACTGACCGCGACGTTAAGAAGTTCAACATAGTTTATAAGCATTATATTAAATAACAGTCTCTCTTTGACGGAGGGTTGGTTGGTTGGTTCAAGGAGGGTTGACCTGTTGTCAGTATACTGCAGCCACATGGCTTATTGTATCCCTTTTGCTTAACGTCGGGGTAATGTCAGCCAGACGGGACCTACAGTTTTTCATGTGGGATCCGGACCACGCGTATGCACTGGTTTATCCGTCAGTCCCCTAAAGGCAGGACTATCCGCCCTCAATGGGTCGTATTCGGGAGTCAACCAGTGTCATACTGCATTCTTATCTCTAAAATTTTGGGTATACTTTTTTGATTAAGCGTACACCCGTCCCGGGGATTGAACCCGGGTCACCTACGGCCGAATGCGACAGCTCTACCACTGAGCTGCCATATAGTGGCTTTGACGGAGGGTAGGCTAAACATCCCTTCGCTCGCCCAAAGGGGAATTAATAATTTTAAGAATCCTGTGTAACCTCATGTCTACCTTACCCTAAACTCTGGCCTCTTGTTAGTATCTCCATCCGTGACGGCCAACCGGAAAACCAAAATTCTTAGACAGTGTCCCAGTGGTAACAAAAATGAATTTTAAGATGAATTTAAAATTATTAGGATAAGTTAATAATCGTTATTAAATAAATCAAGACGGAAAGATAAAGATCAAAAATGAAAATAAGTTAAAAAAAATGTCTGGCCTGTTGGAAGTTTTTCAGTGACATCGAAAATTATATACACACACATTATTTTTAGGTTTAAGTCAAAGAAAACTTTTTGTGTTAAAATTGAAAATAAAAAGTTTCCCATATGTTAACTAAATCCGTATTTGTATTGAAATGTATATGTAAATAATAGTTTTATATGATGGTTGTTATAATGCTGATCACTTTAATTTAGAGTTATAGAGGCCTAGCGTTAGTAGTTTTTAACGAAAGTCGATTGATTTGGTTAAAACGCTCAGGAAATACACCTGATTTTTCTGAAAAATCTGAAAACAAATAAATACAATTCTTGCTGGTCAAAGATTGTCATGGATGGTGTAGTTCATAATAAAGGGACTGTTTTCATTTACGAAAGTTTTGGATTTATATTGGGTGTCCGGAAATTCTGTTCGTATATTTCACGAGGTGATTCGACATATGAAAACAAAAAATTCATATCAATGTCTTGTAAAAAGTCATGACCGTCCAGCTACTAGTTTTTATTTTATTTCTTTGCAACCGCTTAAGGTACCGGTGTACGTCTCTAAAGCATAGAAGCCATAGGGTTTTTCCAAAATAAATTATTTTTCATTAAAAATTTCTAACACTTGACCTTGATAATCATATATCAAAGTAATCTGATAATATGTTTATTTTTTAAAAATTTGGGCCAATCTGTACAATAAAAAATAATTTAAATAATCAAAATTTTTCGTAAAATTCTATAGTTTTTCTTCTGATCCTCATTTGACAAAAAGTCTGCCCAATTTTTTTCATAATTCTTGAGGTAGACTTAAAAATTTTTCGAAGTTAATAAGTGTCTAAATCCGGTAAAATCAAACATTCAAAACCACTTGTGTGAGGTTCATTTAGAAACCAGCCATTTTTATTTGATACTTAAATGAATGGAAAATTTCATCATTTATGTTAAAAATGGGCGCAGATATCAATTTTCCTTGGTTCCCTAGAATGTCCATAACTTAGTTAAAACAAGGTAAGTGTTTTCAATCGGTTTTATAATATGAAATTAACTTGCTTGAGAAAAATGTAACCATTAGGGTTACTGTATTTATAACCTGCTTTTTAAAAAAAATAAAGCGAAATTTCTCCCAACCCATCTTTGTATTATTATAATAAAATTCTTCATTTACTTTCTAACGGTGTGACGTTAATGATGAATCATTACATAAGAGTATAAATTACCAAGAAATATTATAAATGTAATTACTAGAAGCGAATAAGTTATGTTATTAACTAAGTAAATCTAGACATACGACCTAAGGGGGGTACAGCGGGATCCAAGGCCGCGACATAAATGCCGAGAAACGAAGTGACTCAAGACAGAGGTATCCGAGTTCGAAAAATGTTCATTACAGGAACCGTGTGGCGTAACCCTTTACAGATTTTGACATCGCCAAAATTATGTGCGGCAAGATTTTAACATTGCACGGTTCCTCTTGATTTAGTTTATTTACGGTTATGTCAAGACAAGTCTATAGTAAATTTCACGTACGTTTTTAATGCTTTGACGTTTCTTTTGCCAAATGCGTTGGCCAACATGTGATCTAAAAATTCCTTAATTCCGAAAACAGCTTTCCTCACGAACATTGGCAAGATTTATGAGATATGGATATATAACTGACTGTATATTTACATCTACACAATAAAGATACAAACTAAACACTCCAATCTGTTGCCCTTCAATCAGCAAAAACCCGTCGTGAGATTATTGTTACAAAACCTGATATGGATGCCGCTAGTATGTGTATTCTAACGCTTTTGCCTTCGTATATCTCTTTTCGCACCCCCCCCCCCCCCCCAAATTATAGACCAAATGTCATATGGTGTTTAAACTAATTGTTTTCACAGCATACGAGACTTGTTTTAACATTTCTTATGGCTTACCTATATTAGAGGACTGCGCGGGCCAGGTTTTTATCACGGGCTTTCACGCGGCCCGGCCCGACTGTCGGGCTTGGGTCGGGTCACTTAATCAATAAAGGTTCGGGTTTTCGGCCCCCAACAATTTTTTCAGGGCCAGCCGGTCTTTCGGGTCAGCCTTGGTTTGGTTATGTGCTTTTTTTAAAGAAATATTTGTAAAATAATTTTCAAGCGCTAATAATTTCTTTACGGCCTTCTGGGCTTATCGGGCTGTTCGGTCTTAGTTGACGGGCCGCGTCGCAAAATTCCGACTCGGGTCGTGAAATTCCGGCCCGTGTAGGGCTCTAGCTTATATGGGTATAGAAAAGATGGTGGTTGGAGAAATTCTGGATTCTACCTTTTTGTGTCAACTGGTATGTTTCTGTCACCAATGGTTGTTTCATTATGATGTGGTTTTTATAAATTTATTTTATGCACATAATAATAGTGTGTTTTGGCGCAAATATATATGTTTAGTATTAGTTTCTGTTCGATTGATGTTAATTTAAATTTTTGATCTAGCTCTTTATTTTTTTAGCCCAAACCGCAAAACGTATTCAGGTGTAGTATTATTTAAATTATATTGTGTGTGTGACATTATGTTTTAATATGTTTAAGAAAAAAAACAACACCTGAATTATTATCATCAGATCAAACTCGGGCTGTTTATTGTTCGAGCCACATGGGTTGCCCACAAAATAATCCATAATAGTGAAAGGATTATGCGCATGCCCGTTTGCAAGATCTTGAGAAATATGACCAGTAAACCGTGCGTACACGCTAGTACAGCCGTGAAGAACAATTGACTGAGGGTGGGTAATATAAAACTTAATTGACAGATGAGATTGACGTCACAGGTTAAAGTTTAGTTGATAATCTCAAAGTTAACTGTATTGAGTAGATCAGGTACCAATTCAAGTTAACTGATAAATATAATTGACAGTTTTTGGTCTATCTATAATGTTTTTATATTCCTCTACGCTGGATATGAGAATATTACTTTCGCCAATAAAAACATGAACTGTTTCTCTCTCTCTCTCTCTCTCTCTCTCTCTCTTTTTGTTTTCGAAGGTTAATGAGAATATTATAAAACTGCCATTTTTTATAGCGAAGTTAACCTCGCCGTTAAAATTAAAGTTAACTTTTGCCTTCTTTATAATACCCACCCTAAATGACGGGGTGCATTTACAAGTTAATTCTTATAGCCATTTTGTTCGTAGTTAATGAATATCACGCCGAATCAACAAAGTAGCCAAGTGTTCAATTGTTATTTTTCACTTGCTTTAAAATAATGAAAAATGCTATACGAATACTTTTACCGCGGGTCGACCCACTGTCATTTAACAACTCTACAGGCGTACTAAACTCGATTATTCTGTTAAAAACTTAAGCTATTGTCCATGCATCCAATAGGATATACATATCCATGGTGGAGATCGGCGGTCTCGGAACAATGTATAATCTTATTAACTATGATTACGTCGCATTTCAAGAAGAAAACTAGATAATATAATTTAGAGCTACAATAGATATATATTTATAAAGAAGCATTATAATGGATTTAATGCTTCATTTTATACTTATGGAATATCACTGCTATAGAATTGTAGGTACTATTTTATCTAAAAGAGAATTTAGAGTTGAAAAAGTATTTATTAGACTAGGACCCCATATTAGTTATAACATTTCCTAAACATTCTTGTTTTATAATTATGAATTGAAACCTATTTTTCGACGATGCAAAGTATTATTTTATGCATTTTTATGCCGAAAGAAAACACTTATCCGCACTGGTGCGAAAATGACTTACAAGTTTTATCAAATATGAAAAAAAGTTTATATTAGGTTTTAGTCAAATGAGACAGTGTGATATAGTATATTAGGTTATTTATTGCCAGTTTTTGTGATAGTTACGGCCACGATAGCAACAATCACTGCAAAAACGAGGCTTAATGGTAAGTTAGCAATTTTCGATAGATACTTATAAGTAAATGATTTTCAATTGTAATCATTGGGTTTCTTTTATGTTTATAACTTCAGGAAAAATGCAATTAGTGAAATATAATATATCTGACTAATCAACATCACATCTATAAATACAGAGATAAAATATATAATAATCAAAAAAGCCACATACGTTGAGACTGGGAGCTTCTACTTCTCGTCCTGCCAATTCTTTCAGGGGAAGCTGTTGCTATATTGTCTGGCGATCTCTTGGGCCGAGCTAAAGAAAACATAAGATTAGGTTAAAAACATTTTTTAAATCTTCGGAAATAGTGCCTGGTTGGAGAGATTAAAAAATGTTTAAATGGCCACGATTTACTTTGAGTTAATTGGTATGCGCAGTAGTTAAAGTAAAATGTATTAGCGTTGTTCATATTTTCATCCCTTAATATTTAATAGCGACAAAAACAGAATCTATTTATAACTTCTTGAGACGATAAATACATTCTCTAATACAATTTATGAAACGGTGTTTTTAATAATGTAATTTTTAGTTTATTATTATTATTATTATTATTTTTCTCAGCTTTTTGTTGGTATTGCTGGTATTATTTACAGTACAGAGAAGAAATTCATCTTAACCTGTACTGTTTAGAAACTTCCGTACTATATGGCAAATTTGGAGGATGACGCTTTTCTGAATTAGTTGGTATAAATATAAGAGTTTATTTTTCAATATTTATAATATAATACATTTGTTTATTTTATAACCTGATAGGCCCAGTTTTTCCAAGTTGGGCTTGAAATTTTTCGTCATAGCTTCCTCCACCGATATTATGATCGGAATTATGTCTATTTTATCTAGCTTCCATATATTTTTAATCTCTATAGCCAAATTCGAGTACTTGGTCTTCTTCTCCGATTCGGTTTTAGAGAGGTTGTGTGTTAGTGGGCAACCTATATCGATTATGAAAGCTTTCTTGGTGTTTTTTTCGATGAGAAGAATATCCGGACGATTGAGGTCTACTGTTCTATCCGTTATTATTGGCCCGTCCCAGTAAAAGAGATATTCAGGGGATTCAAGGACTGGCTCGGGTGAGTATTGGTAGTATGGTGGGAGGTTTCCCTTAGCCCTAGTTTATTGGCCAGTTCCTTGTGGATGATCTTAGCCACCTGATTATGTCTCCCCAGGTAAGCGTTGGGGGCCATAGCACCACAACCCGCCGTGATATGTTCTATCGTTTCTCCGGGGCAATTGCATTTTCTGCACACATCTTCCACATTTCTCTTCAAGATGACCTTTTCATAGTTTCGAGTTCGAATGACACGGTCTTGAATAGAGATTATAAAACTTTCTGTTTCAGCGTGGAGCAGCCTTTTCTCTAACCAATTCAGTGACATTTCTCTATCTATGAGTGGATTTTGGAGTGCAGTAGGGTATTTGCCGTGTAGAGCTTTATCTTGCCAAGTTACAAGCTGTTGACTTGGCGGCGCGCGGATGATGTTAGGTAATCCGTTTTGCTTTAAGTTAAGGGCTGTATATCCAGCATCTGCTGCTACCACTTTTTTAAGAATTTCCCCATTCGATTCTTGGAAGTATTTTCTCATAGAGGTCTCTTGCGACTTGCACAAATTATATATAATAATGATACCTCTTCCTCCCTCCTTTCGTTTTAGGTAGATTCTTTAAAGTGCAGAGCGTGGGTGGTGGAATCTGAATTTTGTTAACAGCCTGCGCGTAAGCCTATCTAGTTCGTGCAAATCCGTGTCTGAATACTTAAGAATTCCGAATGAGGTAAGTATTGGTATTGCCCAGGTGTTGATGGCAGTAGTAAGGTTACCAGCATTCAGGTGAGTATTAAAAAGCTTTGTTAGTCTGCTTTTGTATTTGTTTTTAAACTGCCCTTTTAGGCTTGTGTGGTTTATTTGTTGGTTTTGGGAGATGCCTAAGTATTTATATGTTTTGTCCTCATCTAGTATATCTATGCCTTCAAGCAGTCCACGATTTTGTTCAGTCTTTCCGTGTACGACATTTAAGATTGCGCACTTGTCTAATCCAAACGACATTTTGATGTCATCGCTAAATGTCTTGGTTATTTGAATTAGGGACTGTAGGTGGGTTTTGCTTTCAGCGTAGAGTTTGATATCGTCCATAAATAGAAGGTGGTTTATTCTAAAATTTTCAGTTAAGTTGGGACGATATCCGTAGGATGTTGATTTTAGTAGTGAGGACAGTGGGTTCATGGCCAAAATGAACCAGAGGGGGCTTAAAGAGTCGCCTTGAAATATACCTTTTGATATATTTATATTGCCAAGCTTCTCTTGTCCAATATGGAGATTGGTATTCCATTGCTTCATTAGGGTGCCTAACATGTTGCGTATTAGGGGGTATACTTTGTATATTTGCAATATCTTCTTTAGCCAATCGTGAGGAACAGAATCGAATGCTTTACTATAATCGATATAGCACATATTTAGATTTCGCCTTTTAACTTCAGCCTGTTTTATAATAACGGCATCGATTGTAAGTTGTTCCTTGCAACCCAAAGCTCTCCTAATACAGCCCTTTTGCTCATCAGCTACCAGGTTGTTGTTTATGCAGTGTGTATATATATTTGAGTACATGACTGATGTTAAAAGTTTATACACTACTGACAGACAGGTGATCGGTCTGTAGTTTTTTGGATCATTTACCTGCCCTTTTTTAAACAAAAGGAAGGTATTGCCACTGGCAAGATGAGCCGGGAAGTGTTCGGGGTTTAGGAGAGCTTTGCTAAAGCAGTTTGCTATTATAGGGTGTAAGCTGGTGAAGGGTTTAGGCCAAAAATTATGGATTTGGTCAGGTCCCGGTGATTTCCAGTTAGCCAAGTTCTTAGTGGCATCCCTTATATCAATGGATGTTACTTGCGGCTCAGGCATTTCTTGCAAAGTTTCAGCCTCAGCTTCAACTTTTTCGAGCCAGCTTGCTTTTTCATTGAAATGGGACGAGTCAGACCAAATATTACTCCAAAATGCATTAAATTGGTCTTTATTTATGTCATTAGTTGGAGTAACGTCGTTTTCTTCTTGGCTCAATGTCCTATAGAAGGTTTTTTGGTTCGTGGTGAACTGTTGGTTTTGTACCTTCCTCTTTGTGACTTTATTGTATCGCCTTAAACGGGCACCTTTAGCCTTACATTTTTGTCTAATGTTGTCTCTTACGATTGTTAGCAACTGGTTTACATCGGGACTGTCTAAAGGAATACTCTCTGCTTTCAGTATATCTTTAACCTTTTTAGCAACCTTGCTGCTAGAGTTTCCATTTAGAAGTTCTCCAATTATATCACTTTGTGCTCGTAACTGGCTGATTTGTTTTTCAAGTCTCATTTTCCAAGCGGGTACCGCTTGTTTCTTGGTTGTTTTCTTATCAGTTCTCTGGTATAATGCCTGGCCATTGAGTTGAATTACAGTTGCTGCTGCAGCATATAACCCACTGTGTAATGTCTCGAGGTCCTCAGTTCTATTTAAGGACGTCCCTGCTGCTAGGTTTACTCTCGCTAGTATTTCGTGGGTTACTTTCTTGAATCTCAGCTTAGGAATACTCGGTCTCAAGGTCGGGTCACTATTTTCAAATAAGGATAAATTTTCCAAATATTTTTGGTTTGTATTGTCCGTATCAGCCTGTATAGTTTGATCTTGTTCGTTTATTACTATCTGCTGTGCTGTTAGCTCTTCCACATGCTGAAGGTTGTGCAACGTTCTGCCAACTTCACGCCGTATTTGATCTATTTCAGCTTGGGGTAGCAGGTGGTTAGCATAAATAGCTCTTTGACAGCACGCTACATTTTGTTCGGTCAATTTTAATTCCGGGTATATCTGGCTTATTTCGCGGTGGAGTTTTATTCTCCAGCCAGGGCGGGGATTATCTTCACAGTCATTGACCAAGAGGAATGTTTTGATAAAGGTTCTATTCATGTTACGACTCCACTTGATTCGACCGGTTTCTGTTCTTCTGGGTAGACCAGCGGCAGTTCTATCGACTCCAGGGTCGGGCTGCAAGCTAGTCTCCATTGTGATGTGTTCCTCGCCGGTGTTGTGTTGACTTATAGTTCGGTTGTCGGCAGGGGCTTGCCTTAGCATCCTGCCGTTAGTTATGTTAGTACTATTCGAATTTATGCCTCCCCCAGAATCCGCGAGGCTGCCTGCTTGCGCAGTGTGGGAATGCGAACTTTCGTTGTCACCCACCTGGGGTACATTTTCTTCTAAATTCGACATCATATTTTTTTAAAAATCGTTTTTACAATTACAACTTCGTTAGAAATGGTTTGCATTTTATACCTCCTGCAAGGTTACTGTTCAGCCGCCCTTAACATAGGGAACAGACGCTGTTGAGAAACCGCTCCTAACATGGAGTCAGCCGTTTCCTCACTACACCAGTTCCAACGCCTACCTGCGGTAGCCGGTGACTAATGTAGGCCCCTTTAAGGCAAGGACCACCAACCTTTTGGCCGCCTTTTATGGCAGGCAGGTTTTACCCTGGGCCTATTCGTTAACCGAACCCAGACGGCTTTTTTTTTAATTATTATTATTATTATTATTATTTTTTTGGTTGACATACAAAAAGGTCAAACTTAAGCAAATTATTTTTAAAGTAGTAGGAAAGAAAAACTTTTATTTGTATTGTATTTTTCTACTAAGCAATTTAAAAATATGTATGTATAATCCCTGGTTAAGTGCAGTTTTTTATTGGATAAGTAGTTATTTATGAGAATAGGAAACTTGCAAGTTTGTTTTTATTGCATAAATTAGTGCAGGTATGTAAAAAATACGATATCCAAAATTTGGCGCTTTAAATGTTGTTAATTAATTTGTTATGAATATCGCGCTCTGGTCAACCATCTTAAATAACGCCAAAAGCGCGGTACAAATCGTGAGGTATTTTTCCTTGTCGCTGCAGTAAGGTATATAGCGCGCGGCTTGTTTAACAGTTATCATAAATAATAATATGTATTGTATTGCAAATTTTACATACAGATTTTTAATTTTAGGCCGTCGACGTCCCACCCTTCAAATGGATAAAACACACCCGAAAATTAAATAATTATTATTCCAAAAACAACTGGGTTTTATTAAAAAAGGCCGAAATATTGATTTTATGAAAGTCTCTTGCTATAGAAAATTATTTCAATTCATCAGCAAACAAAATGAATATTTTTTACGCCTAGCGTCGATTTTTTAAAAATAATTAATTTGGTGTAGTATTCGCGGGTATCATATCTGCTATTCAATAAAAACTGTTATGACCATATTATTTTTATATACATAGATGAAAGATAAATACATTTTATTGGAAGAGAGGGAAATAAAGGAAGCAGCACAAAAATTTCTATTATCATGCTATAGCTTTGCTCATAAAAAACAATATGGGTAATAAAAGTTTCTATTGGATAACATGTATGGTGTCTGCGACTTTGCTAGCATATCGAAAAGTGTTACAGTTTATTTGATTGTATGTTTTGCGACCCAGTAACTTATTTAAGAGTATTTAATATAAAAGTGTAATTTTATTAAAAATAAATATAAATATCGGGGTTTTCGAATAATTAATAAAATACATATTCAACACAACTTTAAGACTGGACAGTAATTTAACAGATTGTCAGTGTTTTTAAATTTATTTATTTCTGGGGATTCCAGCAAATTAAGTTTGAATTTATTTTCTATATGAAGGATTTGAAATACTGATGTCATTAAAATTGTGGGAAGATTCATTAGTTAAAAGCCTGCCTGGTTTGGGACAGACCATTTATATAAAACCAATATATTTCCAATGTATGTACCCAGCCTTTTGCCAACTTAGTCTTCTGCGTATATCGTGTTAGGGACGGGGGACATGCGCAATATATAGTTTAAACAACAATTTTTTACCAGCTGATGCCATAATGCGTCGCGATGTGAGCAGGACTGGGTTCACAAAAGAGCCAATGGGTGCGAGATGACCTATCATTGCTTTGTGCCCTGGGCTTTTTGTGCCCGGACGGTTCATTTTTGTAATTATTTTCGTCGAATTTTTAAGTTGTCTTATTTCTATTTAACTGATTTTCAAGTAAAATAGTGACAGTTTTGAAAAACAAAGTTTGTAACGTATACAAATCGTATCGTATTGTATACAAATAGCCAACCAAATTTTAAAGCCTTAAAAATTAATCATAATAATGCCAATGTAAATATACACTCCACTGGTAACATTAAATACCTTGGTATAACCATAGATTACCATCTTAGATAAAATGTACATATAAATAACGTAAAGAATACTCTTAGAACACTTATGTATAAGTTTTAAATATTTTTTCTCTTTCTTGGAAATAAACCTACTAAGAATTTACTTATACTACGCTCGTGTTGAGTCTCGGCTCCGTTATGGAATATTGGGGTGAGGAGGTGTCTCAGACGTCTATTTGAAAAGCCTAGAAGTGGTACAGAAACGTTTCATCAAAATAATGTATAAACAGCCTAAAATATATCCAACAAACAAACTTTATTTGGAATCAAAACTGCACAGTATTTGACTTGTGTTTTGTTTTCAAGCTAATTAAAGGTATCACCGATTGTACAAATTTAATATCACTAATTAAGTTTAATATTCCAACACGTATTTTGAGAAACAACAATCTATTCTACATACACCATTGTAATACGAACTATGGGCAACATTCTTCTATAAAAAGAATTTCTCGGCTGCTAACTACAAAGTTGTAGATATGTTTAATATAAGCTTAAATAGTTAAAAAAAATATCTCAAATGTAATTCTGGCGAATAATTAAGTGATCATTTCCTGTGATATGTGTGTTCCTGATCGGTAGGTAAAGGGAATATTAAAATATACAGTATGTCCATGGATGGGGTTTACAAGAAGACAAATGGACTAAAAATTGAAAGATACGAAAAAAATCCACTCTTAATAAACGTTTTTGCTTGTCTAGAAAATACGATTCATCATATTA
This sequence comes from Polydrusus cervinus, assembly GCA_935413205.1. Taxonomy (NCBI): domain Eukaryota; kingdom Metazoa; phylum Arthropoda; class Insecta; order Coleoptera; family Curculionidae; genus Polydrusus; species Polydrusus cervinus. The sequence goes on along the minus strand of OW284510.1, from coordinate 64,117,715 downwards.
TACAGGGTGGGTAAAAACTGTAAAAATGTTATTTTGCTTAAGAGTAAACATACTTTATTTTGAAAGATACGAAAAAAAGTCACTCTTAATGAATGTGTTTTCTACACAACAAACCGAAGTAGAACAATTCATTAAAAGGTTTACCTATGTAAAAATTATTTCCAAAAAAGTATGATGATGCTGCTACAGTCTTAGTTCTTCAACCTGTTGAACTATGACGTCCATAAGAAAACATGTTCATCAAATTCAGAAGATCCTTAAAGCAAATAAATTGTATCCGTATAAACCGCACTTTAATCAAAGATTGGAAGAGGGAGATGACGCGAAACGACTTGATTTTTGCTTGTGGATAGGAGACAACATTTTAAGCGGAAATGTTAGTTTTTATAAATGTATCATGTTTTCTGATTAATGCACATTTTTTACCAATGGAACCGTTGCAACCCAGCACGTTAGGTACTGGGCTTTAGAAAATCCCGAATTCAGAATTATAACGAGAAGACAATATTTCACAAAAGTGAACGTGTGGTGCGCGATATCCATCCATGGCATCATAGTGTTATATTTTTTGATAACACGTGCAATAGATTATCATATTTAGAAATGCTCGACAAAATATGTATTTTCAGCAAGATGGTTGTCCCATTTCACTTGTGAAGTTAGAAAATGACTTGACCGTAGATTTGGTCCAAGGTGGATTGGCAGAAATGGCCCAGTTTTGTGGCCCCCAAGAAGCCGACTTAACCTTGGCGGATATGTTTTTATGGGGCCGTTTAAAACAAATTGTTTTTGCTACCGCAGTACCAAATGATATTGAAGTGCTGAAAGGCAGAATTATCCAGATTGTCCAATCGATATCTCGGGAAGAAATCAGAAATTCTTTCACTTATTTGAGAAAGCAATTAGAAAAATGTGTCGAGTATGGGGGTGGAGTTTTTGAATTATGAAATCATTTTCGTATTTTTTTCATGTTAATAAAAATGTTCGTATTATTATTATAATTACTTCATTTAGTTTTTAAAATTTTCCTTCTAAAAGTCCTGTTTTATATGGAGATTAAGGTTTCAAATCAACAAAAATATAACCCAATGCAATAAAATATTTTTATAACAAACCAAAAAACAATTAGGTATTTATTTTTAAAGAGAAAAATCAAAGTAAAAATTTTAATTGAAACATTTTTTATTGAAGAAGTGTGATAATTAATAATAAATAAAATTGTGCGGGAAGAAACGAGAATGCTTTATTATGAATTTACAAAACGGCACTTAAGAAGGTGTATTTTAAAACCTAAGCATTTGCACCAAAAACTACTCTTAGATATACACTCCTAAAATACACGATTTCTGAAAAATCTTGTATATTTCATAATTTTGGCGTGGTAAGCGATGGTTACTTTATTTTTAATCATGAAAAAACGAGCCTGTAAAATGTTGGTTAGAGTCATATATATGTATGTACGTTTTATGTTAAAATTTTCGATTGACACCAATGTTCATATTTTCACAAATAATATAAAAAATGTTTTTTTTAAGAGCCATCTAGGAATATCGAAAAAATGTGAAAAAAAAACATTTATAAAACAAATTTAATCCAACCATGCAGAGGGGAAGAGGTAATATTTTAATTATGGAAATTTAAGAGTAGTTAGGTGAATTTTTAACGAAATTGGGGCGTGGCCTGCGGCGCTTTTCACCCTTCTTCCCTAAGTACAATGTTATGAAATACATACAGGGTGGCCCATTTGTCTGACAAAGTAATATACCGTCTCTACTATTAAAGATATCAAAAAAAAGTTTTTATAAAAGTTGTGAGGTATAAAAAGATATATGTTCTAAATTTATTTTTAAACATACAGGATGGCCCAGAAAAGTAGGACAATAAAAATATACATTTTTTAAAATGGAACACCCTATACATTTTAGCATTTTTTGTTTCCTTACAAAATTATCCATATGACGCCATATTTAGTTTTTTAATTTTTTGCAACGTTGCCAAACAAAATGCAAAATTCTTAAAATTTTGAAAAAAAACATGATAGTAAATAATTACCTGTATTTCTCAATAAGAGTATCGAACATTTCTTGTAAGCTCTAAGTTTAGAGATAGAAAAACTGTCTTAAATCTTTAAGTACCGAAAATTTTGTACAGGGTGTTTTCTGTTAACATACAAACATACAAAATTTTAAAATATAATAACTCTGTTTTTTCAAATGAAACACCCTATATTTATTAGGCTCGTCTGATAGATATTATAAGTATCTTTTATTATTGTTAAGTCATACCTATATCTAAATTTACTAGTTTTGCCAATATTTCGATTTTTATTTAAAATTTGGTGAAAAAAATTATAGTTTTTATTTTTCTGGTAAACCATGACCAGCAAAGTAAAAACAAATGTAATTGAACATAATGTCATATTAAAATAAATTAATAACTATAGTATTTATTTAATTAAATAAAACTTCTTTTTTATTACGCAACTTGATATTGAAAATAAGTTTACAAGCATTATAAATATAAATATAATAATTATAAATATGACATTATATTTAATTTCATTTGTTTTGACCTTGGACCGATCCCTGAGGTACTCCGAAATTATTTAGTTTAATACCACTTTCAATATTTTCCATCTTTACATACTGTTTTCTATCATTTAGATAAGATTTTAGCAATCTAAGCATGTTCCCCCTAAAACTCATATTTCCTAGCTTGCTCAAGAGTCTGTCCGTACTGACCACATCAATCACTATTTTTTTTTTATCTAACTTACTTGATATATTGTTAACTAAGTCTATTGTGGCACTTAAAGTAGAGCTATTTTTAATAAATCCATATTGAAAATTATCAGCACTAACTTTTATAATTTTTTCGCCTATTTTTGATAAGACACTAATCACACTAAATATATCTTTTTATACCTCACAACTTTTTTTTGATATCTTTAATGGTAGATACGGTATATTACTTTGTCAGATAAATGGGCCACCCTGTATAGTCCGGACTGTTCCTCTCCCCAGAAAAAAAAATGTCCTACTTACGCCCACTGAGCCCCCCCCCCCCCCCGAGCATATTTTCTGGCTACGCCACTGCTCGGGAGCATTATTTTTTTTTGTTTTACAGTATTTCATTCTGGGTCCAAGGAAAAAACTATAGGACAACATATACGTTATACTAATAAAATAAATAAAATACTAATAAAAAATAGAATGACTTCTCATGCCTTAAAAACTTCCTTACTTCCTAGCTTAGAGTATTGTGACGGTTAATCTTATTGAACACATAAACAGCCTAAACACCATAACTTCCTGTTATGTAATTTTTATATTTAAGTAATTAAGTAATCATAAAAATAATTACCAGGGCCGTAACAGTAAAGAAAGGATAATTTTAAATGCTAGTGATGTGTTATTTGATGACAAAACGTTAAAATTTTAAAAACCTTTTTTAAAAAAACCGTATTTAAAAAAAATTAATTGAGGTTGGTATCTAAAGAACGAAACGTCCAATTTGAAAACTAAAAACTCCATCTTGTAGAACATAAAGAACGGCAATAAGAAAATGTTTTTTGTTTTTTTCAAGTCAAAAAAAAATTCGTTTTTTTTCGGATATCTCCGAAAGCATTCGGAATATTTACAACTTTCTTTCACTAAATTATTAAGCCCCAAAATACGCAACTTTGCCTCAATTTAAACATCTTCGTATCTCTTACCGTTTTCGAGATCCCCTTGTACGCACACGAATTTGTAGCACCCTGTATGTAAGAATGTTATCGAAATCGATTCGCGAGAATATAAACTTTGAAATTCAGCAATTTTTGGTTGTGCGTTATTTTTGCGGCAAAGTGTAGAATATTGTAGATTGTATTTGTTGCAATACCAGTAGGATTATTTTAAGTAAATAAACATTATCTTATTTAGGTATCCTTACTGTGGTTCATAGTGCCTTTAACCTGCCCTCTTTAGTCATCCATCTGCACCACAAATCTTGTACATGCCATTAGCAATATATTGGATAAGAAAAAGTCCGACGGAGTAGGTTCATGTATATTTAGGAAAAGATCCAGAATAGATAACATTAAAAAACCCCTGGGAAGCTATGCCACTGCATGCGTAGAAAATAATATTGAAAAGGGTTACCACGACCAAAAGAAACATTCTGCGAGACAATCAAGCTGCCCTGAAGGTTAAATATTCCAATTGATTTATATCAAAAATCACAATGGAGTATTTAAACGACCTGGTAGCCAGGAATAAAAAAGTTACACTCCTATGGGTTCCCAGTCATTCAGAGACGGCAACGAAAACGCTGTCCTGAACACGGTTTTGAAATATAAAAACAGGTAACAAAGGCAAACGGAATTGTCAATTAGATAACTCTTCTCAGTTAAATTTATTTGGTGCATCATTTATTTTACATATTTGTTTTATTAATCATTGGAAAACTTTATATTTACAAGTAGGAATATAAAATTACACTTCCGAAAATAAAGTACTCTTAAAAAGCTACTCGGTACCGAAACTTCTCAATTCGATCATATTTTTAATAGTTTTAAATATAGTGTACATAGTAAATATATTTGTTTTATTAATTATTGGAAAACTTTATATTTACAAGTAGGAATATAAAATTACACTTCCGAAAATAAAGTACTCTTAAAAAGCTACTTGGTAGCAAAACTTCTCAATTCGATCATATTTTTAATAGTTTTAAATATAGTGAAATTTTAACAGAAAAATAGGGTTTTCTACATATATATTAAATTATGGAGTTCCGCCTAGTAAAGGTAGAATCAATTTAATACAAGGACTACAAGGACATGTATATTTTTTAGCTGCTGCTAAGGGGTAGAAACGACATTAGAATTCAGTATATTTTTTATGTCTACTGATGGAAAAGTAATACCATAATAAACCAAGAAGAGACATGTCTTTTAAGTAGAGCTATTTCATAACCGGTGAGGGGGAAAATTAAAAAAAAAACAATCTCAAAATAACGTCTAATTAAAATAAACTTTTTTCATTTCGTTATAACTTCTCGTTTATGATTTATAGTCAAAAATCTTATTTTTAACAAAATTGTTAGGTCGTTCTACCACTAAATGTGAATAACAGCTAAAAAAAAGTCGCTCAGTTTTTGTTGTTCTGCTTGTTTGATACCAAATTTTAATAAAATCGATCTCCTTGTTACATACGATAAAACCGCGACTAAATGTGATGAATTGTGACTTTATATATTATGTAACAAAGTTTACACTGCTATAAGCCAATAAATGATATAATACACTAAGCTATATACAATGAATGTAAGAAACAAACATATGCTAATTTTTAGAGCACTGTAAGCTTATAGCTTTGTATGCTCCGTTGCACAATTATCTTGATTAGTTGATTACCTGAGTGACCAAACTCTCCCTCTGCAAGTAGGCACATGGAAAAAAGCAATGTAGGTTAATGTTACTAAAACAAATGCTAAATGCAAAATACTACAAATTAAGACAATAAAACCAAACATTAACGTTATTAAATCCTTTAGTTAATAACAATAAAATGCATATCCATGATTAAAATCTGGGACTAGAAGAAAAACTACTGTTAAATTATTTTTAAATATGGAGTTAGAATTATTACATGTTACATTAAAAAATAACTATCACGACGTATGGAGGACTATTTTATCATGGTTTTTATAAATATTGGTTTGTGGAAAGAAAAAGTTAAGTTAAAAACCAAAAACTATGCCAGAAAACTGCGTTATCACTGTTTTTACCAACCGCGTTTTTCTTTGTACAGAAATAACTACCGTATAATCAATTTTTGAAAATATTTATAATCAGAGTACAACAGGCATAAATCTAAGTTTTTAAAATTTCGTTCTAAAATTCCTCTTTGAAAAAACAAATATCGGAGTGAATCAGAAATAAATAGTGCTGATCTTATGATGGTCGTAAAAATTTTCAGGGTATAAATAACACATTCTCTAATGAAGGAAAGAAAAAGGTGTTCCTCCACTGTTATACAGGGTGATTCCTAAGTTGATATTTCTTTTTTAGCTGTGTATAGAAGACATTAAAATGAACAATATTTTCAAATACCTTTTTTCAAAAAACTCAAAAATAAAGTACTTACTTTCATTTATTACACTATGGATCAAATACGGTTATGCCTTAACTTGCCCGTTAAATAACATTACGCAAACGCCGCACTTTGAAGACACTTACTCTAAATTAGCACCATATTTTTTAGTTCATTGTTTTCAAATTTTATTATATTTCACGTGTCACCAATTAAAAATGATCTTGCTTCGGAAAAACACAGAGCAGCGAATTGACAAAATAAAGAACTGACGACAAAATCGTAAAATGCATGACTAACATACTAACAATACAAAAAACGGACAAAACGATATAAAGTAAAGGGCTACGTTTTGATTATCAGGCCTGCACTTAGATTTTTTACTTCTGTAACTCGGCTATTTTTATGTTTTTTGAAAAAATGTATTTGAAAATGTTGTTTATTTTAATGCCTTCTATACATAGCTAAAAAAAAAGTATCAACTTAGGAATTACCCTGTATATTATATATACCTATGGATGGCCACCGGCCGTATCTCGGAAACTACTGAGCATAGAAACTCGGGAATCGTAATTAAAGTGTCTAAGAGAAAATCCTAAAAATAATTTTTAAGTTCCGCATTTTGCCGCAAGAGGGCACAATTGAAAAATTAATAGTGAAATTCTAAATTTCTCCGAAAATGTCCACCTTTTTTGGTAACATCATTAGAAAGCTTAGATAATTCTGCATCATTTTGGTTTAGGGCTCATTGGCGTACCTACCTTTATAAGGGTGGGAAAAGCTATTGAAAGTGTAATTATTTAATTTGCTGTAACTTCTAAACGATTTATCCGATTTTAGTAAACTTAAGCTTGTTTGAAAGAAAAGGGGAAGTACTTTTAATTCTCGTATCCATTGGTACACGATAGTTCCTAATAAAATAGCTAGAGAGCGTAATTTGTGATAGTAAGTTTTTTTGATTTTATCCCGAAAACTCAAATCATACGGCATAACTATGACATCATAATCGGAAAGTAGATTAAATTTGCAAGAAAAAACGTAAAAACCGCATTCCGGTATCTATGTTTGCTTCGGAGTTATTTATAATAATAACAGTTTTTTTGATTTTATCCCGAAAACTTAAATCATACGGTATAACTATGACATCATAATCGGAAAGTATATTAAATTTGCAAGAAAAACTGTAAAGACACTAGTTTAATATCTTCTTTCGTTTCAGAGTTATTGCCAAAATAATACCTTTTGTCACTTTAATTGAAGAAGTGATTGTTTTAACAGTTTCGTTATCAAGCAATCCACGACAAAAAATATTTTTAAACTTTATAATTGTGCAACTTATTATTTAATGGATCAAAAACCACTTTAAAAATTAATAATATAATTAGGGAAAATTTATAATTTATTAATAAAAAAATTATTCTAATATGGTGTTTTAAAAAATAGATCTAGATAGCCATGAAACAAAATCAACCCCTGTCAAAATTAAATCAATTGGCAACTATTTCAATTTATTTATCTCTATGGAAATCTGCCAATTTTGTTTTACAGCTATCTAGAATAATTTTAACACCATATTCGAATTATGTCAAAAAGTATTCGATGATTATATTATGATTAATAATTAGTTTTGGGCCATGGGAATAATGAGTGACAACCTTACATACTGATAAAAGTTTAAAATATTTTTTTGTCGTGGAATGTTTGATAACAACTATGAAAACAATCACATCTTCAATTAAAGTGTTAAAAATTATTCTTTTGGTAATAACTCTGAAACGAAAGAAGATATTTAACTGCGACCTACACATTTTTTCTTGCAAATTTAATCTACTTTCGGAATATGATGTCATAGTTATACTTTATTATTTGAGTTTTCGGAATAAAATCAAAAAAGTTGTTACTATTACAAATTACGCTATCTAACTATTTTATTAGAAACTATAGTGTACCAATGGATACGATAATTAAAAGTACTTCCCCTTCTCTTCCAAACAAGCTTAAGTTTACTAAAATCGGATGAGTCGTTTAGAAGTTGTAGCAAATTAAATAATTACACTTTCAATAGCTTCCCCCACTCTTATCAAGGTCGGTACGCCAATGAGCCCCGAACCAATTTTCATAGTTGTTATCAAACATTCCACGACAAAAAAATATTTTAAACTTTTATCAGTATGTAAGGTTGTCACTCATTATTCCCATGGTCCAAAACTAATTATTAATCATAATATAATTATCGAATACTTTTTGACATAATTCGAATATGGTGTTAAAATTAATCTGATAGCTGTAAAACAAAATTGGCAGATTTCCATAGAGATAAATAAATTGAAATAGTTGCCAACTGATTTAATTTTGACAGGGGTTGATTTTGTTTCATGGTTATCTAGATCTATTTTTTAAAACACCCTATTAGAATTATTTTTTTATTAATAAATTATAAATTTTCCCTAATTATATTATTAATTTTAAAGTGGTTTTTGATCCATTAAATAATAAGTTGCACAATCATAAAGTTTAAAAATATTTTTTGTCGTGGATTGCTTAATAACGAAACTGTTAAAACAATCACTTCTTCAATTAAAGTGACAAAAGGTATTATTTTGGCAATAACTCTGAAATGAAAGAATATATTAAACTAGGGTCTTTACAGTTTTTCTTGCAAATTTAATATACTTTCCGATTATGATGTCATAGTTATACCGTATGATTTAAGTTTTCGGGATAAAATCAAAAAAACTGTTATTATTATAAACAACTCCGAAGTAAACAAAGATACCGGACTGCGGTTTTCACGTTTTTACTTTTAAATTTAATCTACTTTCCGATTATGATGTCATAGTTATGCCGTATGATTTGAGTTTTCGGGATAAAATCAAAAAAACTGTTACTATCACAAATTACGCTCTCTAGCTATTTTATTAGGAACTATCGTGTACCAATGGATACGAGAATTAAAAGTACTTCCCCTTTTCTTTCAAACAAGCTTTGAAGTTGTAGCAAACTAAATAATTACACTTTCAATGGCTTCCCCCACTCTTATCAAGGTCGGTACGCCAATGAGCCCCGAACGAAAATGATGCAGAATAGTCTAAGCTTTCTAACGATGTTATCAAAGGGATACCTTAATGTGGGAATTTTTGGAGAAATTAGAATTTCAATATTTAATTTTCAATTGTGCCCTCTTGCGGCAAAATGCGGAACTTAAAAATTATTTCCAGGATTTTCTCATAGCCACTTTACTTACGATTTTTTTTCCCTGAGTTTCTATGCCCAGTAGTTTCCGAGATGCGGCCGGTGGCCATCCATAATGGGTCACCCGGTATATATTATATAACAACGGAGGAAGACTTTGTGTTCTTATTTCTTTCCTTCTGAATGACTATTTCTTCATCTTCAAAACATCCTCTTACGTTTGAAGTTGGTAGCAATGTAGAATTATTATCAAAAAGCTGATTTTGAACTTCCATCGTCTTAATTTTCTTTTTAATACAACGTTTCGGTTAGAATACGTATCTTTAACAGTTAATTTATGCTTGAAAATGGTTGGAAATCCAGACAAACTGAAACATTTTATTAAAAACTTTAGGACAAAATAAATTGTTAAATTGTTTAATATTGTGCAAATTTTCAGAAGCTCCCGACTCAACATGGGTAATTTAATTTATCTTTTATTTGTTCAGTTTTATAGGTCTTTTAAGTAATTATTTTCATTATAAATATTTTTTATTTTTTAAATATTAGCCATAACTGATTATTTATAAAATTATGGGATTCCCAAAGCAAATCCAAGATAAAAAACCAATGCACTTTATCACTATAAATTTAAACACTGTTACCTATATTTTTGTCTTGGCTCTTTTTTGGATTATTTATTCACTTTTTAAAAATAATTAATTACTACCAATGACTGAAATATCAACTTTCAATGCCCGGAGTAGAAAGAGACACTTGGGTTTGGTATGCGTGATTACCGCATTATATCGGTGACGTGCATGATTTTATCTATCTTTATTATATAGCTGTAATTTAGTAAAGCAGATAAGACCAAAGTTTAAGAAATTTTGTATATTATAATTAATTAACCCGATTATCCCAAGATATAGGGCGTTATGAAAATAGTTTATTTGATTTAAATGGGTAACTGCTTGTTGTCAAGAAACATATTTATTACATTTCTTTTTCTTAAATAGAGAATTTTAGCATAATATTCTGATTAATTTTAAAGATCCATAAAAACAGAAACCCTTATGGGTAAAATATTTCTTCGATCCATCCGCCCGTTCGCGGGGTAACTCAAATACTGAACCGATTTGACCTTTTTTGGAAACTTTTGTAAAATAAGATTTCAATACTAGAAAAAGGGACATCGCCCACAGTGAAAAAAGTTGGTCTGTCTAATTATGTTTAATAAAACGCATGTTCCCATATAAGATATACATTATATTCGGTCACACCAGCTGCCTATTATTAATAAATATATTTTTTTTTAATATTCATATACCAGCATGCCGCTGTCTGTTCTGAATACAGGGTGATCCAATACGAGCACCATTAACATTTTCAGATTATCATGAAGTGTAATTTAAGAATATATTTGCACAATGTGTTTCATGAGAATTCATTGGTTGAAATATAATAAATCATTTTCATAACAACCTGATCACAAGCTAATTTTGAGTAAAAACCATGATAATAAAGAATGAAAACAAAAATGTTAAATATATACCACAACACCATGCACTGAATTAATAGAAAACCTACGAAGACTAGCTGTGCCCGATTGAAGTTTGTTTCTGGCCATAGCGGAATACTGTGCTCTTGCTTTTGCTCTTTGTGCTGCCTGCAGATCAATGGCCGAGTTGCTCCTAAATCCCTTTTTGTTTGCACTATCTACAAGTAGAAATATTGTGTCATTACTTCAAGAACGAAATATCTACGTTGTTTCTACAGTCCTATTCCAAATGCTAAAAAAACGATTAAACCCATAATAAATTATTTATCATCTATAAGTAATTGGATTTTATTGCTCATTAGTCTTATTGATAAATTTTTATTGCATTTAAAAGTATTTTTCAATATTATACGTTTTGTCTCGACACTGTTCTATGGTTAAATAAAAAAAGCATTTTTGGAATATAAAATTTAAAAACATAATATATAAAATAAAAGCTAGGATCGCTTTTAAAAAATGTACATAGTTTACAAAACACTTTACCATTATGACTACAATTAAATATTAAAAATGTGCTATTTACATAAAAAACGTTCAAAAACTTAAATTTACTTATACATATAATAGGTATGCATATGCAGGAACATTTAAGTAAATAACACAAAACTGTAAGCTTAAAAAAATGTACTAGTGCGTATAAAAATACATGCATTAAATGTATTCCTGGAACGTACAAAATTCCATTTCTGTACCACAAAATAAGTCGAGCTCCAGTCTCTTTTCTAACCAAAATATTTATAAAGTATAGGGTGTGTAGGTTGTAAAACCAATAAACCTACAGGATGGCCAGTTTTTCGTTGTAATTGAATTATCTCCCTAATTATTGAATATATGATGCAGTTTTCGCGTTATTATGCTACTGTTTTAGAAAAATAAAAGATCGTTGAATCATTGTATCTGTTTCTCAGCGCTATTAACATTTTTGTTGTAAACACATTTTACTTTCCCCTCAAGGAGGAAACTATTATAACCTTGATATTTAAAAAAAACGTATGTATATCCAATTTTTAAGAATATTTTTTATATAAACAGACATAAATCTGATACATATAGAACCGTAGCCGATGCCTTTAAAGGCAGAATAAACTGAAATATAGCAGCAAATCAAATTAATACAAAGCAAAACGATTGTAGCTATAGAACAGTATCTTTAATAACCGTTGTAAAAAAAAATAAAAATATAAAAACAAAGTACATATAAAGCAAATAAATTTTAATGCATTATTTCTGTTCACTACATACTATCTGTCCTAGACAGCACTGGAATGCCACTACGTTGCCTGTAACTCCTAGGCAATGATGGTGCCCTATGGAGGCCACTTCCAGAACTAGCCAAATTTTCGGTGCTGCCTAATTTTTTTCCAATTTTAGCGGCATTAAGAGGAATTTATTTTAATAAATTTATAAAATACGGATCAAAATTATTACAATATTAGTTGTTTTAAGAAATGTTTAATTTGGTTTTAGCATAGAAAGATAATTTTATTGTCATTAAGTAACAAGTGACATCCTATGAAACGGTGATGCGGGGGCGCGCTGCGGCGACCGTCGAAACACTTACGTCATTGAGGACAATAAAATGTGTAAGTGAATATAGATTTACGGATTGGGGCGCCTGAATTTTTCCGGTCACCATTGGAGGAATCGGCATATTTCGATGTTAATGAAAACCCGTAAATTCAAAGTAGAACAATACGCTATGAAATAAGCTTTATGGTGTCAACCGATGAAAAAATTTATTTCTGGGGAAATTCTTGTCGGTATCTTCTTCATTTTATTTTCATTTTGCAAAAAGAGCAATCAGGTATATTTCTAAAGCAAGATCTAGAGACTTTTAAAAACATTTTAACACCAACTTCAATTTTTATATTAGAAAGTATTTATTTAATATATAAAAAAACATAGAAATAAGGTTCATTTAACCACTTATAATAAGATTTTAAAATATGTTTTTCCTTCCTAGTTATATTAAGAAAATATTTAGAACATTTAAAATTATATTATTGGAATAGCTTATTATACTGTTAATGAATAATTTGATGATAATAGTATGTCATAATTATTATTTACATTTTTTTATTCTAATATTTTAGTTTTTAGTATACAGGCTGTCCAGAAACCATTTTAACATATGCGAAACTTTTTTATTTTTGACTTTACGAAAAAAAGTTATTCTTTATAAAACGTTCAGCCTTCTGAAAAAATAATATTAAACTATTAAAACTTTAGGCGGCCTGTACACAGTAGTCAGAAAATTGATAAATGAAAATAAATCTTTTTAGAGAAAAATGCTGCCTTGGAATTAAAAACTATATTCAAATTTAGACTCTTAAGGATAATTCTCTCCTAGGTTAATTCTGTTTTTTTTTTAAATTTTCTGACATTTCAAGATTTAATAGTTTAATATTATTTTCTCAGAAAGCAGAACGTTTTATAAAGAATAACTTGTTTTCGTAAAATGAAAAATAACAAATTTTTCATTTGCAGAGAATTGAGACCATATGAAAATATATTTTTTTTTAATACGAGGCCAAGGGTCTAAAATTGAACATACGTTTTCAATGCAAACAATATTTTGTTATTCCATTTTGCTTTAAAATTAAAGGTACTTCTTTCTTGGGTTAATTTTTATTTTCTGACCACTCTGTACATGCCACTTCTAGTTTTAATAATTTAATATCATTTTCGTAAAAAGCAGAACTTTTTATAAGGACTAACTTTTTTTCGTAAAATCAAAAATAATTAAGTTTCCCATTTGTCCAATCCCAAATGATTTCAGAACACGCTGTATTATATTTATAGGTTTTTAAAATTCCTAAAAGCTTTGTCGATAAAGATGTTTCTTTCTTACATTAAAGCCTAATTCAATTTTTAACTTAAAATTAACATATTCAAAATTAGCGCTAATAAATAAAAATTTACGGCCGCCATTATGAAAAAATGGCGGACTCTAAGGCCCACTTGGTTGATTTTTCCATTTTTTCCCAAGAACTGTGTATTCTACAAAAAAGTTTAATGAAATAGATTTGAAAAATTACTTACTAACCTGGTTATATAACGGTGTTTTGTTAAGTCACGGCTAAATATATTTTTAGTTTTATTATATTATTTATTAATAACCAAAAATTCTGTGTCTTATTTTTATTTGAGAAGATTTTTCGCATTCGAGTTTTTCCATGGAGGCCTTACATTTAGTTATATCAGAATAATCGAACCAGAGGAGTTCATTTCAATAATCCTTGATAAAAATCCAGAGTTGCAAACACTGGTAGGAAATGAAGCCAATAAAATGATAAAATTTCTAACAAAAAAGGAGTGCAGAAACAATTACAAAGAAAACTGGATTTTACAAACTAAACCTATTATCTTTAAATGGTTTATTCAAAATGAAAAAGGAAACTTTGATCTAACAAAAGTATACGTACAGGAATATTATAATGTGTCTATGTGCAATAAATGCTGTCTGTTAGGACATGTAACAAAGTACTGCAAAAGTCCAGCATGCTGTCATAAGTACGGAGGACCCCATGAGGCTAAACAGTGTCCCGAAAATACACCCTTACATTGCCCAAACTGTAAACGCCTAAAATTACGAGATCAAATACACAGCCAGAGATCCTAAATGGCCAGCTTTTTTACAAAAAATCGAAACCTTTCGGATAGACAGCAGCGAGTCGTAATTAAAGACGAAAGTGGAATAATCAAATCTGATCTTAAAAAAAATACTGTGGGTATAGCGCAAGGGAGTATTATAGGGCCTATTCTATTTATAGTTTATATAAACGATCTTGATGTTATGGGAAATAATCTTTCAATAACTAACTATGTGGATGACACAAATTTATTGGTGGCGGCAACGGATTTTCCGGAATTAAATCATAGAGCTGAAGAGGCATTTGTAGAAATAAACAATTGGTTTAGTAGGAATAGACTAATCCTGAATAGGAATAAAACAAATATTGTAATTTTTAGAACAAAACAAAATAAAATAAATCTACCAGATATTTTGAACATAAATAGCATTGAGCTAAATAGAAAATCAGAAACCAAGTTTTTGGGTATCACCATCAATGAATTTTTGTCATGGGAGCCTCATATAAACTCCTTATGCTTAAAACTAGGAAGTATTGGATATGGCATAAAGGTTGTGTCATCATACATGGATCACGAAACAATTAAAGTTCTGTATCAGGCCAATTTCGAATCGGTTTTGAGATACGGCATTATTTTCTGGGGTAGTAATTTTGAAACCCAACAAGTGTTTGTAGTGCAGAAAAGAGTAGTGCGACTAAAACGAAAATTAAAATATTTGGAATCCTGTAGGGGAGTTTTTAAGGAACTAGGTATTATGACAATTTATGCTTTATACGGGGTGTCCGGTAACTTATGGGCCGTAGAGTAACTGGAGATACTAGACATCAAACTAAGTCGATTATGTCATATACGTTTTTTCGGAATGTCACATTTTTTTTTGTTAATTTAATTATTTACTATATTTTTTTATGCTTTGGGATGTTTAAAGGGAAATATCTCGAAAACCGTTAAAGATATTAAGATCAATCAAGTACACATTTTTGACTAAGAAAATGCCCTTTTTAGGAAACTATAACTGAAAAACACCTAATATCACAGGTAAGAAAAAAAAATCATAGATTTATGAAGCCCAGTGTATGCAACTAGCGCCCTCTAGTTTGAAACTGAAAAATTTCTACAAATTCTTATTTCTTGCTCATAAAAACATAATATTGCCAACTTTTAATTCGATTCATTAAACCGTTTTAAAATTATGGCTTATTTTCGATAATAAACTTTTACTTTCAACACCCTGTATCTTTAGAACGAGTAACAATCCGAAAAAACCCTTATGACTTAATCGGCTTAGTTTAATGTTTAGTATCTCCAGTTACTCTACGGCCCATAAGTTACCGGACACTCTGTATATCAATGAATGCCTAATGTTTGTTTTTAAAAATAGGGAAACATTTCAGAACTTAAATGACCATAGTTACAACACCAGAACTATTAATCTTTTGTATCCATCGCATCGTCTGACTCTTACAGAAAAGAGTCCATATTACATGTGTATAAAATTATATAATAAGCTGCCTATAAACATTAAAAATATTAGTAGTATAAGAGTATGGAAAAAAACTGTAAGAAGCTTGTTAATTGAAATTGAACCACATACTATACAGGAGTTTCTTAGTCGGAATATGTAAAGCCTAGCTAAATTTCTTTTATGACGTCATTTCTTTTTATAAATGTTACCTTCCCTATTTGTGACTGTAGTTTTGTAATTTGAAATAAAGAAACATTATTATTATTATTATTATTATTATTATTATTATTATTATTATTATTTTCCGCATTCGAGTTTTTCCATGGAGGCCTTACATTTAGTTATATCAGAGGGCATTTTGGTTATGTTATATTGCGCTATTTTCTACTTCGATTGACATCAAAAACACTTCTATAGCGTATTTTCTAGGTTAGAGAGAATTTACGAGTTTTTTTATTGGCCTAATATCGAATTCAATGGTGATGGGAAAATGTAGGCACTCTGAGCAATAAATGTTTTTTTTTGTCACCATAACAAATGTAGTAACATACAAATTATTCTTCTGCCGGATGTGATTCGGTGGCCGCTGGCACTAGATGAGAATGACTATCCGTGCGAGACCCAAAACCACGTCCACATTTAAAATAAAACCAAACTTAAAGGTTATGCTCGGCTTGGAACCAGACTGTTTTATATAAATGACCTTATATGCAAATTTTACAGTGGATTTTGAAATTTTAAATTCTTATAGCGTTACATTTACTCTCCTCAAAACCAGTCATCATCCAGCAGTGAAACTACCGACGATGATTCCCGACTCGATATACAGGTAATTTTCTTTATTTCAATAGACGGAAATGCTTTATTAGCCTATATTGCCCTAATAGTACTCGTCACCCATCCTGCGCATCGTCTCTGCTACCACTGATGTTTTTATCTTAAGTTGCATGTTACTCGGTATGTTGACAAAAGGATCAGAAAAAGGAAAGAAGAAATAAAACCTGCATTGCGGTGGTGGGAGGTCATAAAGAATATTGCTTTGGACGAAATTAATGAAAATTACCTGTCTGTCGATGTCGCCAATCCAGACATCGATAATTTAACCTAAAATTTTGCCAAGGAAAAATTTCTAACAAGTAGAATATTTTTGAAAAATTTACATTTATTAAGCATTAAGCTCTTAGGGGTAAGTCTAGAGTAATTTTATTTAAAAAGTAATAATGTATTTATTTTAGTAAATTGAATGTCCATTAAGATGATTCATACCATAGCCTTCTCGATGTAAGAAGAGTGAGTGAGACAGAATCTCTAGCCGAATCATTTGGGGACTTTGAGTGATCTCGGTGCGGGGGTGTCTTTGAGGGGGGCCTAAAGCTTGGCGCGCACTTATGCGAAGCGCGGCGAAGCACGCCGAAGCGCTGCACGCCGTTGCACGCCTAGGGTCCGCTAACTATAGCGCGGTTTGGTGCACGCAGTTGCACACCTTATTTGGTATAATTACGTTTTCAGTTCAGTGTCAGCAGTGTTGCCAACCCGAGGGAATTTTCCCTCCACCCAATAAGGATAAAGGGAATCTTTTTAGCTTTTTCCAATTTGCAGAAACTTTTCAACATAATTCTACTTCTGCCGCATTCAACTAACTTTTTTTTAACTAACTTTACATAGACAAAAAGGAATAACAGACTGGGAAAAACTTTGTTAAATGCAATTTGCACCTTTCGAAGCTGTCTTCAGTCTAATGAAAATGACGTTAAACCTATGATGTAAATGAAGAGCATCTTAAATTACACAAATTAGATATGTATTCGGTTAATAACAAATATTAATTCATTATACTTAAAATGTACTACCTAATCTTTTAGTTATTTTTTCAGATTTGCTGGTGGATGAAAGAATCGGTTTGTTTATTTAAGAATGTGTAGCAGCAGGCCACGACCTACGTCAACTACGTGGTAAACCTCAAAATTTCCCCTACTCTTCTTCGATGAATTGGCCTGTATAGTTTCTCACTCAGTCTGCTTACATTCTAGAAGGCCAAAACACGGTTTTAACGGTTTAACTTAGTAAATCGGAGGTTGGTTTCCTTGGATAGAGAATGAAAAACTAAGATAGGGAGGTGAAAACCATTTTTCTCTAAGATGAACCGTTCCAATGTTACAGCCTGTCAAAGTAAAAAAATGCCATATTTTAAACGTCAATTATTCAAAAACAACTGAATTTAGACATATGACATTTTATACAAAATATACGTGGAATTGTATAGGGAATTAGAAAACTATATAATATATAGGGTGTTCCATTTAAAAAAATGCAAGTTTAGTCCGCCACACTTTTTTGAGCCACCCTGTATAATGTAAAATATTTTTAAAATATGCCGCTTTTAAGTCGATACCTTATACTGGTTTAGTATTTTTGATAAGCTCCTCGATAATGATTTAATCTTCCATCCCCGCCACGTTGGCGGACCCGGTATATACAATTTTCACGCGTCTATACAGGGTGCTACAAATTCGTGTGCGAACAAGGGGATTACGAAAACGGTAAGTGACACGAAGATGGTTAAGTTAGGGCAAAGTTGCGTATTTTAGGGCTTATAATTTGGTGAAAGAAAATAGTAAATATTCCGAATACTTCGGTTTTTAATTTTTTACGCCTTCATTTTGACATGAGAAAGAAACAAAAATCACTTTTTCATAGTTGTCTTTTATGTTCTACAAGATGGCGTTACTCGATTTTAAATTCGACGATTCATTCTTTAGGTACCAACCTCAAATCAATTTTTTTAAATACGGAACTGGAATTTTAATTGCAGTTTTAGGGACTTCTAAGCCTTAGAAATTTAAAGGGTTTTGAAATTTTAACGTTTTGTCATTTAATAACACATTTTTTAAAATTATCTTTTTTATATCATTACGGTTCTGAACATTTAGGGCCAAACTAAAAAAAAAATTCTGATTTGAAGATTTCGTCAAAACGACCTAAAGTCTCGGCCTCAAATATTTTCATGTGGTTTATTTTTGTTACTCACTTGTTTCACCTGAAACTAGAATTATCAGACCTTATAAACAGTAAAAAAAATATAGAAAGAAACTTAGCGGCAAGCGGACAGAGTAGTGCGTCTATCTTTTGCATTAAAGTACAAAGGGACACCACAGGTAATGGGTTCCCTGGGTGACAGGCTGTTTCGTCCTTATTGGGAGTCATCAGAAAACCATAACCTGGAAGCAATTTCCATTACGGCGAAAATATATTTTCAAGATATTTTAAAGAATAAATATATATAACATTTAAAAAAACATTAAATGGAATTAAATTTCTAAAGCTTAGAAGTCCTTAAAACAAAAACTAAAATTCCAGGCCCGTATTTAAAAAAAGTGACTTGAGGTTGATATCTAAACAACGAAACGTCGAATTTGAAAACTAATAATGTCATCTTGTAAAGCATAAAAAGTGTTTTTATACAGACACCCAATTTTCCGCACGGATGTCAGGGCGGAAAATTGATTTTTCCACACTAGTGCGGAAAATTTTTCGACGCTCCAAATTTAGTTAATAATGCTTATGATTGTCACTTTTCGGTTACCAACCATGTTAATTTTAATAAAGAATAAGTTTTTTAACAGTTTTCTATAACTTAATGTAGTTATTACTTTTTTCCTCAGAATTAGTTACTGTTACATATGTATGTGATTATTATAGTTAATTAAAAATTATTAAATTTCTTTGAAATATGTGTTACTTATATATTTCCTCATGTTTGTAAAAAAACTATTGTACCTGACACTCGCGGAAAATGTTTTCCCTGCACTCGGCTGCTTCACCGAACTCCGCTACGCGGCAGACTCGTGCGGAAAAATTCATTTTCCGCACTTGTTAGGTAAATAGCTATTTTTGTTTCTTTTCCACGTCACAAATAAAAAAATTAAAACCGAAAACTAAAAATTTCGGGTTTTTCGAATATCTTCGAAAATTTTCGGAATATTTAAAATTTTTTATCGGCAAATTATTAAGCCCTAAAATACGCAACTTGGGCTCAATTTCAACTCAACATCGTATCTCTTACCGTTTTCGAGATCCCCTTGTGCGCACACGAATTTGTAGCACCCTGTATAGGGTGTCACAAATTCGATGCATTATTAAGGGATAGAGAGTTGATTAAATGAAGATAAAGTTGCATATTTTAATGCTGAATAATTTGTTAAAAATAAATTTAAAAAATTCTTAAGTTCTTTGATAATTATTGTATTTTTCAGATACGACGTTTTGTCTTTTAGACACCCACATCAACTTAATTTTTTTAAATACGGATTCACTTTTTTCAGATAAGTTTCGTTCTTTAAATACCTACATCAAATCTGACAAAGAAAGTATTTTCTTGAGGAGCATAGAAATTGCCTTAAAAAACTACTCTCACAATTTAGTGACAAGCGTGTCACATCATTAGTTTTGAGAGGTCAAAAGCAACTCTAAAATAAAAAAAATTCAGGTCCGTTTTAAAAAAAATTTAGTTGGGTATCTAAAAAACGAAACGTCGTATGTGAAAAATAATTATTAATTATTTGTAAGGGAAAAAATACACACAGTCTGCTCCACTAGTTTATTAGAAGGATTTCTTATTTAGAAAAACCTTAGTACACGTTTCGTAGGTAAAAACCTTCATCATCAGCGAAATCAAATTAATGTGTTAAATGAATTCGCTGATGTTGAGGGTTCTTACCTTCGAAACATGTACGAAGGTTTTTCTTAATAAGAAATCCTAATAATGGAGCAGACTGTGTGTATTTTTCCCTTACTTATAATATCACTCCACTGAGAGATGGACTACTTCCACAATATTAATTTTCTCGAAAAGGATAAAAAAAAAACTACCTTAAGAAACTGGTCTTGGCTTTTCAAAATAATCAGCATTTTGTCGTAAAAAAATATAAAAACAAAAATTGATTTTTTCAGTTTTTTCGGATATCTTCGGAATATTTAAAATTTCTTTTTAACAGATCAGTAGTAGAAAAGTATTAAAATATGCAACTTTGCCTCCATTTAACCAACTCTCTATCTCTTATATGGGGATTTAAAAAAAAAACGGAAAGAAAGAGAGACCGCTAATCTCACCTTTATGATATTTGTTGAAAAAACAAAATGGCGGACACACTTCAACTTGGTTAAACTTTAAACTTGCTGGAACTTTTTTAAATAGCATTGTATATCTTTACCTGCAAGATAATATGACAAACATCGCCTATTTTATATTTGTCGTCGCTATTTGAGATTTTCACTTATTTTGTATAACACATTGTTTACAATGGTCATTTCTAATGACGATAACATTTTTATAAGAAGTTTAAAGGCTCTACCACGCGCAAATTTAGAGGATGAAAAACACCGTTTCGCTACTGCAGGATTCTGCAAAGGCTATTGGAAATATTTGTCGGGACAATTTAAAATTTAATAAAGGAATGTTTGTATTTCTAAGGTACAAATCCCTTTTTTGAAAAAAATAAGAATATGTATAAGAAAATGCCCACTAAAGGTGCGTATTTTTAGGCACTTTTCCAAGGTTAATATCGTAGCTAAGAATTTTTTTTTCAAAAAAATAGCCATGTACCTTAGAACTTCCATGTCTTATCTTTAAGACTTCAAAAATTGAGACAAAACAATGTCGTAATAAGTCCGTTATCTTGCAGCGCGCAACTCATGTTTTAGGTAAATTTTGTTGTCATGTTATAGAAGTTGCCTATATACAGCTGAATTTATTCTCGGCTGACGTGAAACAATTTACATCCAGAGAGAATAATGATACACTGAAAAAAATTATAGGTGGTCGAACAAGAAGTAATTTCGGGGGTAATTTTGGGCTAAATTTTATGTTTCCCTTTTTGGATTGTCTGTGCCAATAACAGAATAATATCTAAGCGTTAATATTAAAAAGACGTAACTAGTAGTTGTGCTATTAACTCCGGGTTACCATACATTTTTCGGCTTAGACCGGGATGGTTTATAATGCGCCGCAGGGCAAAATGTTCAAGGCGCGTTCACCATTTTGTCAAAACTGGTGTTTGGGCTTTCAAAATTTCTTATTCATGTTAGGTAAGGATAAGAATTGAACGAAATCCAGTCGATTTGTTGCAATCAAAAATGGGCTATATTGAATTTTTTGTTTGGTTTTTTATCGAAATGGGTTATTCTCTTGATAGTGAACAAAAATACTAAGGTAAATAGCTTATCAGTATTAGAGGCCCAAACTGGGTCACCGGGAACTTACGACAAATCCCAGGATGTATGGTAACCCTGGTATATTAACTCTTAGATCTAAAATTAAAGTTTAATTTGTCTTGGTAAAGGGTGATAGGTGCAATAAAATAAAGCCATTTATGAAGGTTCTTAGTGAGTAAAGAAACCAACTGTTGCATAATGAATCTATTTCTAATCGATTGTTTTTATATTTTATGCTTATTATACAGGCTCTATATATTGTTTATATAGTGAGCTTCTGTCTAAACCTGTTAAAATATAAATTTATTTTAAAGGTGAAATGTGTTTATTATTTTATCCATGGTTTAACGATTTAAAAGTAGTTGTCAGGCACGAATTTGGCGTTGGTCACATGACATTTATCTGTTCATGTTATTGGCTCGCAGCTACAATTTGGGGCAGCGAGACTACTGTATAGTGACAATGCTTCTAAGAAGCTAGGTAGGTAATAAATAAAAATTGGACAGTATGCCACGCAGAGTAATAAAATACAATTTTTTGTTAGGCATGGGCGTCCATAAAGAGGGCAGTTGCCCCTGTCTCTTGACCAAGGGGGAGCGGGGGGGGGGGGGGGGGATATACTTTTTACTAACTTTTGTTAGGGGGAGTTTATGAAACGACTGCTACATTTTTTTTGTAGGAATCACTTTTGATAGAAGTTCTTAAAAACGCAGTTTTGTTTTTTTTTGTAGCCACTTTTGAACGGTGGAAAAAGTGTAGAAAAGGCTGCGAAGTATTTTATTTAATAGAATTAACTTTTGAGAACTTACACGTTTTTTTGGCTACCCCCCTATCACTTTATGTTTATAAGAAACATTAATACCGTGATTTTGTATCGGATTGGCGCGACGATACGGTACTACCTCCTGTTGTTTCTGTGTTACTAAAAAAAAATTTAGGTACTTACTTTTTTTTCTTTTGAAGGTGCAGCGCAACTAATCGTCAAAAACATACCACTTTAAAAAAAAAATTAATTATAATGGCACGGAACGCGACGGACAAAATACTGCGCGAGTTAGTAACCACAGTCAACAAATCCTGGAACCAGCGGGACTTATCTTTTGTTTTATAAATAAACATGGTGAAAAATTTGTAATATAAGAAAATTTTGATTGAAAAACTATTGACTTTACGAAGTATTTGATAACCAATGCTGAAAACCTTTAGTTTCAGGGTAGGCCTGTGCCTCCCAATTTTGAAAATTTGACAGTATATGCTAGTGCTGATGGGGGCGATCGGGCTAAAATATATTTATAATGGTGGCACTTCCCGTTATACCGGAAGTAAATTTTAAAAGCAAGAATTGAAAATTATTTAGAAAGAATAAATTTGATTTCTAATAAACAATTTGGGTTTCAAAAAAATAAATCGACACAAAATGCTATTTGCTATTTAACAGAACAAATATATGATGCATTAGATAAAAAAAACCTTCTATTTGTATTTTTCTGGATTTAGCAAAAGCATTCGATACAGTTAGTCATGATCTATTGTTGGAAAAAATTGAAAATATTGGATTTAGAGGAAAACAATTTGAATTAATTAAAAATTATCTAAAAGATAGACCAACTTATGTTCAAATAGATACAGAAAAAAGCTATCCTAAAGTAATTAAATATGGTGTTCCCCAAGGAACAATTTTAGGACCATTATTTTTTAATATCTATATTAATGATTTATTTAATGTGATTTGTGATGGAGAAATTCATAGTTTCGCAGATGATACTGCAATTTTTTATACAGATACGAATTGGGATAACCTAAATAACAAAATTAAAAAAGATTTTAAAATAATAAAAAATTGGTTTGATAAAAATTTATTAACCATTAATTTTGATAAAACCAATTATCTACCTTTCACTTTAAATCCAAATAACGTACCACAAAATATGAATAGTATTAAAATAACTGATGACATTGAAATTTTAAAAGTTAATCAAGTAAAATATTTAGGAATAATCTTTGACAGTAAATTAAATTGGAATTTTCACATAGAATATTTGATTAAAAAATTAAGAAGTTTACTACCTATTTTTAGAAACATTAAAAAAATTTTGAACGTAAAACAACTGGAAATATTATATTATGCTTTAGTTAAAACTCATTTAAATTACGGAATTTTAGGTTGGGGAGGAATAAATAGAACTTTAGTTAAAAAATTAGAAATATTACAGAAAAGATTTCTAAAAATTATATTTAATAAAGATTATCTTTATCCTTCAATAAAATTATATTCTGAAACAAAGAAAATGAACATTAGACAACTTTACATTTACAATATCTTAATATATATATTTAAAAATAAAAATCTTATACAATTTAAAAACCATAATCATAATACTCGTCATAAAAATGAAATAACCATAAAACCTAAAATAAATAAGTCCATAGGACAAAAAAATTTCAAATATTTATGTTTTTATTTAAACGATTATTTACCAACAAAAATTAAAAAATATATTTCATTAAAAAAATATAAAGTCGAAATAAAAGCATGGATATTGGAAACGGATAATTTAAAAATATTTTTGGAAATGTTTTAATTGATATTGTTATGAATAATATATTTTTCAAAATTTAATTATACCTATCTTCAAAAAAACTGCGTTTATATTTATATACATATATTAAAAAGTTTTTTTATTTTTTTATTTACAATTTAACTTTTATATAATATTAACAAATATATAAACAAAATATTTTAATATTCTCATATATTTATAATTTAAAATATTAAGATTTGCCCCTAACAAGCACGTCTTCAGGGGATCAAAGAAGAAGTTTATTAAGGAAGATAAATAAACAAATGTATTATATTATAAATATTGAAAAATAAACTCTTATTATTAAGTGTCAACTTGCTTATTTTAAATAGAATACTCTATATATTACTACATTTTTGCATTCTACGCAAGAATTTAGGCATATCTTGTATACCATGTCCTATACCTATGTCTAAGCGTTTTAGATATTTTTAATAGATTTTTTATAATATTTTGATTTTATAATATTTAATTGAAAAACTGCAAAAAGACTAGATTTTCAAATGGAAATACACAAATTTTATAATTATTTCTTATTTAGCATTAAAAATAAGGGTAAGTTTGTATATTCCAAAAAATTTTAGTTTTAGAAACATTGCCAACTTAATATTTTTATATGGCGATTTTGCTGCATATTTTAAGTTTAGTTACTTTTAGTTGGCTATAACGGCGTTGAAAAACAATCAAATGCGAGAAAAATTTATGAAGCTGTCACTTACCATTTAAACATCATTAATTATCATGCCTGTGCGCTTAAATTGTACATACAAACGAAGATTATTTAAATTTATTTATTATTTATGGAGAATGTGTTAAATTTATATCAAGAACATGGGACACATTTGCCAATCGATATCCGCAAAACAGAAGCCATCACAATGTGCTTATTAATAATGTTCAACAGTTTTGGGATATACAAACTTACCCCTTTTTAATGCTAAACTAAAAGTAATTATAAAATTTGGGTGTTTCCCTTTGAAAATTTAGACTTTTTGCAGTTTTTTCAATCTTATTGTTTAAACACCCTGAATTAATAGTTATCAAAATATTATAAAAAATCTAATAAAGCAGGTCCTTTATAACAAGGAATTCCGCTTAAATTAAATAAATATAAGGCTTCTTTATAGAAAAAATTGATAATTATTTTAAGGCTTGCAAACGTCATTCTTAACAGAAAAATTCAAATATGTCAAAAACGCTTAGATATTTATAGGTATAGGCATACAGGGTAGGGACTTTAACTGGAATAAATTCGATATTATTAAACCTGCTGAAGTTGCGCCTACAAAATTTGGTATGTGGGGGTTTTAGAGCATGCGGAATTGGATTATGATGTCGGCGCAGTTGCCAGATTTCTCAGCTTTGCGCTACACGTAGTAATTTTGTTATTTTAAAATAAATAGAATGCCCTATTTATTTTTATTGCAGTGAATTGGTAGTGTCAAATTTAGTAAGATCTCAAATTTACAAAATGCTATCTTCACTAGTTTCTGAGCTATGGCAACACTGAAGTTCCGTTAAAAAGTACCGGGACGCTTGTCTACCTCCATAGTTACTAAGTTATTGACAAGATTCAAGAAAAGTTCTTGTCTTTTCAAAATGGCCTATTTAACTTAAACTTTAAAAATATAAATTCTCATGGTACTTTTTAATGGAATTCCAGTATTGCCATAGCTCAGCAATTAGTAAAGATAGAATTTTGTTAATTTGGCATCTTATTAAATTGGACACGCCCAATGCACTGCAATAAAAATAAATAGGGCATTCCATTTAAAATATTAAAATTACTACGTGTAGCGCAGAGCTGAGAAATCTGGCAACTGCGTCGACATTATAATTCAATTCCGCATGCTTCAAAACCATACATGTTCTATTTAAAATAAACACTAGGGTTGCCAACCCTCCCGATTTAGTCGGGAGGCTCCCGCTTTTTTACTTAACCTCCCGCCTCCCACGCACTTAAACAAAACTCCCGCTTTTCCAATAACACGACGGACGCCTAATAACTGTACAGCTGCCTTAGAGAGGGGCGACCTTTTTTTTTAGAAAGCACGTTTGATGATAGGAGGAAGAAATATAAAAGGCACGCCACAGCGTAAGGTCAACGGGGTATAGAGCTCTTTTTTTTAGAAATCATCAATATAATTATTTTAAGCACCTCAAAAAAAACTTGTCCTCCAGGCACTATCCACTTCCCGTTTTTCAATTTTTAAAATCTGGCTACCCTAGCTGACACTAACTTCCGGTGTAACCGGAAGTACCACCATTATGAAATTTTTTTAGTCCGGTCGTCCCCATCAGCATTACCACGATGGCAAATTTTGAAAATTTTCCTATGTATAGTTTTCCATATATAGTTCGAAGCGGTTCCCGGCGGAACACGAACACCCTGTTTGCAGGTGCTTTTATACCTATTATTAATTAACACTTCAAACTTTCTGCTCTACCTAATTTTATTTTTTGTAAATATTCTATAGCTTTAATAATAAAATAAGACAAAATTTAAAAGATATATCCGTATAACGATTAGGTACATTATTTTAACTAAGAATACAATAACAAGTACTTATTTTCCACAAAACAAATTTCTCTTCCGAAATAAAATCAAACTCATTAGCATTAGAAAGAACCTACCGCCTCGTCTCGTGGTTTCAGTGTGTGTCGATGTTTACGGAATATTTTTCACCACGTCATAAGCTCGCTAGTATGTCCACTTCGGGTGAGACTCTCTTGCAAATAAATTTCTTGCTGCACAAAGTTCCGCCTTAAGAGGATTCAAAGTTGTACGGTATAAGAAAGTCACAATTTACGACTTCGTCAAAAAAAATTCCCATAATACGGTCCATTGCAAGACGCGAAAGAA
Source organism: Polydrusus cervinus (assembly GCA_935413205.1). Lineage (NCBI taxonomy): Eukaryota > Metazoa > Arthropoda > Insecta > Coleoptera > Curculionidae > Polydrusus > Polydrusus cervinus. Next base: position 64,090,192 of record OW284510.1, on the reverse strand, counting down.
ACAATTTGATAATCAAAATAAGTGGAACATCGCAACTGTCAAAAAACGGAAATTGCAACGACAAATACAAAAAAAGCGATTTTTGTCATCGCTGACTTGATTTTAAAACGTAACGAAAGAAATATCGAATACAACATCTTACAACATACATGTCTTTATTTTGTCATACGTCAGCAATTTTTTAACATATTTGCATGTACAACTTCTTATTCTGTTCAGAAATGTTTAAAATTTCAGAATCTTGCGTAAAGATATACAGTGCTATTCAAAAACGTTCCAGCGAGTCCGGCATTTTGTTTTTCAACAAATGTCAAAAAGGTGAGTTAGCGGTTTCAATTCATCCTCTTTCAAATAAGATAAATACCAATAAAATCGGTCCATAATTAAAAAAGTATATAAAAACAAAAATCCGTTTTTTTTACAAACCCTATTTTTACAAATAAGCATTTGCTCAATTTTTATTCATATAAATAATTTTGTTCTCAGCAAAATTGCCTCCAAAATATCAATATAAAAAAGTCAGTTTGTCCAAATTTGAAATAATTTAAAATATATCTTACAGGGATACGCCACTGATTTTAATCGGAATAAAGTCGGCCATATTGAAATACCATCCCGGACTCTAGGTGTTGTTAAAAGAATCCTTCCTTTAATTTTTTTTATTCAAAGAAAATAGTTTTGTTTTTAAATTTTATCTTCTCATAAACCTTATACATTGAACAGAATACAATGTTTATTATTGCGAATATATCTTTTAAAAATAAAATACAACCAAAAGTTTATAAAATAAAACTGAAGTAATTTTTATTCGTTTCCGGTGTGTGTTATTCGGCAATAAACACGAGGCAAAAGTATGATGAAAACGTGGGGTAGGAGATCTTGTGCATTAAAGAGACAAGATAAGAAAAGGTGAAAGCAGTAAGTCATAAGTATTCCCTCAATAGGTAACTTTACCAAAAAAGTGATTAAAAAGTTACAAAAAATACGCGTCAACGAAAAAATTTCGCATATTTTTAAGAATGCAAAGTAAACCAGTTAAAATTGCCACGGGCTGCCACTGGTAGCCATAAGTAGTTAATTTGCATTGACCTATAATGAAACCTCTTTCCAACGGTAATAATTTCAAAATTTCTATCATATAACCACACAGCATTGTCAGTTTGACACGTACGGCAGACCTGTTTAATCGGCGTAGGTAAAACTATTTACCTTGTTCGGTGTAGGACGCCCACTATAACCGAAATTTGGGGTTGGTAATAATATAAAACAATATATATATATATATATATATAGGGTGTTCAGTTAAGGACGGGCAACCGCCATATCTAGAAAACCGTTTAAACTTGTGGGGATTTTTTTATTATTAAAGCGACCAATAGAAATGTCATAAAAATATTTTTAAGTTTCTGAAGTTATAGCTAGAAGAGGTTCTTTGATACCTAGGTTGCAACTCTATCTTGTAAGGTTGAGGAGTAGTGGTTTCATTTCTTTATTTTTAACTTGGTTAACCGATTTTAATAAACTTGGTTTATTAATAACTAAAAAAGTAAATATACCGGGTGTTTCAGGAGGTACGCTCGCCCCTATAACTTTTTTGATGTTTAAATTGCAGATTTAAAGTTTTGTATGTTTATATGTGATATTCTTTTGCATTTGATGACATAGCGGCTGCCATTTTATCACTTCCGGTTTAACCGGAAATGATCTCAACCTTAGATTTTTAAATGGAACACCCTGTATATTTTTGGCTATATCGATTCAGAACACCATTCCAAATTCAACGACACCCCATACGTTACTTTTTGATACTTTAAATTATTTTTATTTTTTCGTCTAGATTGCTATGAACTCTTTACGATTGTTTACTTCTAAACCAAAATCTTGATAAAAATGCAATTTTCAAGTTTTATTGTGTTTTACATTTTTACATACTTTTTAACTTTTTAAAAATGCTTTTTCCAAGAAAACTCAATTTTTCCAAATGGAAACATATTGGCTCACTCGGGCAAAAAGATAGAGCACTTTTTTTCCAACAATTTTATATCACACATCCTAATGTCAAGTTAAAAGAGCAGCGATAATTTATAAAAATAATATTTTATGACAAAAAATACAACACGAAGCGCAAACGGCTTTGCATTTATCTAGGTACCCATGACGCCATAATGCTCATAAACAAATGAACATAATTACAAAGTTAAAATCCGCCATCATTGAAATTAGTTTGACATGACAACAGTAGCTTGCTATTTTATAGTTTGATTTTTCGGCCAGTGTGTATTAGTTCTAATTTTGTAATAAAATATTAAAATGGAAACCTATAACAGAAACGAGAAAATCGATATGGTACTAATTTATGGCAAATGTTTGCAAAACAGTACTCAAGCAGCCAGGGTGTATGCTGAGAGGTTTCCCGATAGACGACACCCTTCGAGACATTACTTTCCCAGGCTAACTAAACTGTTTTTATTATTTCAATGATAATATTTAATTTGTAATTATGTTCATTTGTTTATGAGCATTATGGCGTCATGGGTCTAGATAAATGCAAAGCCGTTTGCGCTTCGTGTTGTATTTTTTGTCATAAAATGTTATTTTTTATAAATTATCGCTGCTCTTTTAACTTGATATTAGGATGTGTGATATAAAATTGTTGGAAAAAAAGTGCTCTATCTTTTTGCCCGAGTGAGCTAATATGTTTCCATTTGAAAAAATTGAGTTTTCTTGGAAAAAGCCTTTTTAAAAAGTTAAAAAGTATGTAAAAAATGTAAAACACAATAAAACTTGAAAATTGCATTTTTATCAAGATTTTGGTTTAGAAGTAAACAATCGTAAAGAGTTCATAGCAATCTAGACGAAAAAATAAAAATAATTTAAAGTATCAAAAAGTAACGTATGGGGTGTCGTTGAATTTGGAATGGTGTTCTGAATCGATATAGCCAAAAATATACAGGGTGTTTCATTTAAAAATCTAAGGTTGAGATCATTTCCGGTTAAACCGGAAGTGATAAAATGGCAGCCGCTATGTGATCAAATGCAAAAGAATATCACATATAAACATACAAAACTTTAAATCTGTAATTTAAACAACAAAAAAGTTATAGGGGCGAGCGTACCTCCTGAAACACCCGGTATATATATAATAAAATATTGGGATATGCAGCAAATGAAAGAGTACTCTTTAAAGTTGGTCCAAGCTTTCGGAAAATTTTATTTCCATCTTCAGGGAAGCTACAAAAATTGAGAAACAATGTGTTACACATGTGCTCACAAGTAAACTGTCTAATTACTTACAACTTTGGTGAGGTTATTCATATAGATGTAAAATATTGGACAATATAGTAAAAACATTGAACAGGTTACGTGAAATTGGAATAAAACACAGCACTACATTTTAAAATAAATTATTAAAAGTTCCTGATAAAATTCAAACAGATTTTTTTTCTTTCAGCGGAAATTTTGTAACTGATTTGACGTTCGACGTCAAGTAAAGCGTCTTAAAGTTAGGTAGGGTACCAACTTCTCCAAGTCTTCTTCTGTGACCAAGTGGTGACATCTTGTGTGTTTCATAAAAGTTAGTTAAGAATGAGAAAGCAGTGGTTAGTAACTTCTATTTATCGATATTAGTTTTAATCAGAGATTGTTATGTAACGAATTGTCAGACAAATTGATTGTTGGTGATTTATCCAGATGCAATAAATAGGAATATATTTCACTTACATGTTTGATATCAGTTTTTTTGTTCATTGTATTTGGCTCCTGTGATATGAAGGACATTTCCAAGAAGAGTATTTTATTATAATTAGTTTGTGTGGCTAGAATTTTAGTGGACTCGTAATTCATTTTATGTTGAAATATGTTAGCATGTTCTGCTAAAGCACAGCACTCCGGGTGTAGTCTACAGTCACTTCTGTGTGATGTGATTCTGTTGCGATTCTGTTGCAAACTTGTCTTGAAGTCTGACCTATTTAAATTTTGTCACAATCTGAGCAAGGAATACTGTAAACTACATCAGAACATTTATTGAGAGGAGTCTTGTCCTTCAATTTTGGGTACACAGAGTTTATTGTTAATGCTGATCTCTTCGCGATATTAATATTAAGATTTTTGAAAATTCTTGACAGTCCTGGGGTGATCTCCCTTATACCGTATTGGCAAATTCGAATTTAGGGTGCGAAATCTCTAATGCAACCAAAAGAGAAGGCACATATGAGCAAAACCTTCAGTTAAAAAACAACACCTAACCACTCTCCTACATTTCTGGAAGGGGGAATATGACTGTGGTGTGGCCGAGTCAACGTATCGATCGGTCCTGTAGCTGCTTCGACCGCGTGTTCTAAAAAATAGAAGGTGGGAGGTAGGGGATAGCGTGTTCTCTGTTTAACGTGTTAAACGCTACTAATAATCTCTGTCTAGCGCGTTTATATCGGCACCCTAGATTCGATATTGTCAATATGGTATAGGGTAATGAAGTGAATTTAGTTAAAGGGTCTCTCACTGCATCAACCACAGCAATGACATGTTCATTTTGATCATTTATGTTGTTATTATTAGGTTGGTTTGGTATATTGGTATTGGCCGTGTTGAATAGGATTTTTTTTACCAGTATTGCTGGATAGGCGTTTTCCTTAAAAAGTTGAAAAGGGATATCTAAATTTTTTTTGTAAAAAGATTGGTCTGAGACTTTCAAAACTCCCATTTTCATTTATTTTAACACATTAATCTTAGTACTCTGTTTGTGGTAAGATAGGTAGTTAAGGTATCTACCTGAACCACATGGTTTTTTGTACCAATCTATGATAATCTTATTATCTTGAGTACGGATAAATTTTGTGTCTAGGAACGGTACTGATTGTTCCTGGTTTTCAGTTTCAATCGTAAATTAAATGTAGGGGTCAAAGTCATTAAGAGTATCTACGATCTCAGTTATCCATAACATGTGGTCTTACCAGTTTTATCCTTTGTCCCCCTCTTTATAAAAAAATATGTAGATGATATCATCATAGCTATCCCACAAGATGGTATAACTGAGATAGTAGATACTCTCAATGACTTTGACCCCTACATTCAATTTACGATTGAACCTGAAAACCAGGAGCAATCAGACACAAAATTTATCCGTAGATAATAAGATTATCATAGATTGGTACAGAAAACCATGTAGTTCAGGTAGATACCTTAACTACCTATCTTACCACAAACAGAGTACTAAGATTAATGTGTTAAAACAAATGAAAATGAGAGTTTTGAAAGTCTCAGACCAATCTTTTCACAAAAAAAATTTAGACATCCTTTTTCAACTTTTCAAGGAAAACGCCTATCCTGCAACACTGGTAAAAAAGATCCTATTCAACACGGCCAATACTAATATACCAAACCAACCTAATAATAACAACATAAATAATCAAAATGATGTCATTGCTGTGGTTGATGCAGTGAGAGACCCTTTTAACTAAATTCACTTCATTACCCTATATAAGTGAGATCACCCCAGGACTGTCAAGAATTTTCAAAAATCTTAATATTAAAATCGCGAACAGATCAGCATTAACAATAAAGTCTGTTTACTCAAAATTAAAGGACAAGACTCCTCTCAATAAACGTTCTGATGTAGTTTACAGTATTCCTTGCTCAGATTGTGACAAAATTTACATAGGTCAAACTTCAAGACAAGTTTGCAACAGAATCGCAACAGAATCACATCACACAGAAGTGACTGTAGACTACACCCGGAGTGCTGTGCTTTAGCAGAACATGCTAACATATTTCAACATAAAATGAATTACGAGTCCACTAAAATTCTAGCCACACAAACTAATTATAATAAAATACTCTTATTGGAAATGTCCTTCATATCACAGGAGCCAAATACAATGAACAAAAAAACTGATATCAAACATCTAAGTGAAATATATTCTTATTTATTGCATCTGGATAAATCACCAACAATCAATTTGTCTGACAATTCGTTACATAAGAGTCTCTGATTAAAAATAATATCGATGAAAAGAAGTTACTAACCACTGCTTTCTCATTCTTAACTAACCTTCATGAAACACACAAGATGTCACCACTTGGTCACAGAAGAAGACTTGGAGAAGTTGGTACCCTACCTAACTTTAAGATGCTTTACTAGACGTCGAACGTCAAATCAGTTACAAAATGTCCGTTGAAAAAAAAATCTATTTGAATTTTATCAAGAACTTTTAATTTAATTTATTTTAAAATGTAGTGCTGTGTTTTATTCCAATTTCACGTAACCTGTTCAATGTTTTTACTATATTGTCCAATATTTTACATCTATATGAATAACCTCACCAAAGTTGTAAGTAATTAGATACTTTACTTGTGAGCACATGTGTAACACATTGTTTCTCAATTTGGGTAGCTTCCCTGAAAATGGAAATGAAATTTTCCGAAAGCTTGGACCAACTTTAAAGAGTACTCTTTTATTTATAATTTATTTGAGTTGGGCTACATTCTTGGTGAAACGGAATTTCCATTGTGTGGAAAATAAAAAATAACTACTTGTTATGTTTCAACAATTTAATCAGTTTCCTGACACGTGTTTCGACCTTCTCAGGGCATTATCGAAGGAGTACAAGAAGATACTAAATTCTACGTGCTTTAACAATGGTATTTATATCTTAGATTATGGTAAATCTAAACATGTAATAAAATTAAAATAAGGGTTACAAAATTTGATGGTCACCGGTGGGTTTTTACAAATTTTAAGGTACCAATGAATATTAATATCTTAAATTAGTGTGCTATTAAGAATGGGATGGACACCTGAAGGAATTTCAATATGATTATTGACAACATTACATTTGTTTTTTATAGCTTTTTTGATTGCTAATGTTTCTAATAGATTTAATTTTTTGCTTTTATTGTGTATGTATAAAGGTTTTATTTTATTAGAAATAGTGTGATTTTGATTTATGCAATGATCTGATATTCCTGTTTTGTTTTGATTTTTTAAAATAGATGTTTTATGTTCTTTAAGTCTGGTGTTAAAATTTCGTCCTGTTTGTCCGACATAGATGGCATTGCAGTTGTCACATTGTATTTGGTATACTCCACATTGTGAAAGTTTGTCTTTCGTTTCTATTTTTGGATTAGATATGTGTTTGTTTAAGTTGTTTTTGTTAACTTGTATAGGAATGATATTATGGTTTTTAAGTTTTTTACAGATTTTTTGGCTAGTGTTTCCAGTGTATGTGATTGAGCTGTATATTCGGTCTTTGAGAATGGGGTGGCCCCGGTAGATAAGTTTTTGTGTTTTTTGTCTCAGTTTTTTCTTTAATATTTTGTCTATCATTGCTGTTGAATATCCGTTGTTTATAGCTATTGTTTTTATAATGTCTAATTCTTTTTTATATTCGAAGTCTGATAGGGGAATATTAACTAATCTATATATCATGCTATTAAACGCAGCTAGTTTTGTTTGTTGGGGGTGTTTTGAGTCCGCGGGTATAACTATGTCTGTGGTAGTAGGTTTTCTGTAAATTTGATAGGTTAATTGGTTGTGTATTTTTTATTTTAAGGTCTAGGAAGTTAATTGTGTGGTCAGTTTCTTTTTCTATTTTGAATTGAATTTTAATATTTAGGCTATTGAGTAGATTAAGAAATCGATGTAATTGTCAATCCGTACCAGTCCATACGCAAAATATATCATCCACATATCTACGCCAGAAATGTAAACAAATTATTTAATTTAAAAAATCCATTAATTAAAAATATACATTTCTGGCGTAGATATGTGGATGATATATTTTGCGTATGGACTGGTACGGATCGACAATTACATCAATTTCTTAATCTACTCAATAGCCTAAATATTAAAATTCAATTCACAATAGAAAAAAAAACTGACCACACAATTAACTTCCTAGACCTTAAAATAAAAAATACACATAACCAATTAACCTATCAAATTTACAGAAAACCTACTACCACAGACATAGTTATACCCGCGGACTCAAAACACCCCCAACAAACAAAACTAGCTGCGTTTAATAGCATGATATATAGATTAGTTAATATTCCCCCATCAGACTTCGAATATAAAAAAGAATTAGACATTATAAAAACAATAGCTATAAACAACGGATATTCAACAGCAATGATAGACAAAATATTAAAGAAAAAACTGAGACAAAAAACACAAAAACTTATCTACCGGGGCCACCCCATTCTCAAAGACCGAACATACAGCTCAATCACATACACTGGAAACACTAGCCAAAAAATCTGTAAAAAACTTAAAAACCATAATATCATTCCTATACAAGTTAACAAAAACAACTTAAACAAACACATATCTAATCCAAAAATAGAAACGAAAGACAAACTTTCACAATGTGGAGTATACCAAATACAATGTGACAACTGCAATGCCATCTATATCGGACAAACAGGACGAAATTTTAACACCAGACTTAAAGAACATAAAACATCTATTTTAAAAAATCAAAACAAAACAGGAATATCAGAGCATTGCATAAATCAAAATCACACTATTTCTAATAAAATAAAACCTTTAAACATACACAATAAAAGCAAAAAATTAAATCTATTAGAAACATTAGCAATCAAAAAAGCTATAAAAAACAAATGTAATGTTGTCAATAATCATATTGAAATTCCTTCAGGTGTCCATCCCATTCTTAATAGCACACTAATTTAAGATATTAATATTCATTGGTACCTTAAAATTTGTAAAAACCCACCGGTGACCATCAAATTGTGTAACCCTTATTTTAATTTTATTACATGAGTTATATCACACCCTATCCTAGGAATATGCAGATTCATCACAATATTATCTTAATGCTAGCTAAGCATCTTGTTCACTTTTTATACTTTGTAATGTTGTTTTACAGCCAGTTAGAAGTCATAGTTGAATAGAGTAACCGCTCGTACTCTACTGTAAAATAACAAATCGATCTATGTATATTCTTATTCAATAAAGTTGTTTTTAAAAAAGGACTTCCTAGTTTCAAAGTTATAACTGGCGCAGTCGGTAGGATCGATAGTAATTGATTGTATCGTACATTTCAATTTCGGCAACGATTAAAACTATCGAACGAACCTTGTGATTTTTGTGACTAGTGGAGGTGTTTGTGCAGAGTGGCTTTCAAGACATCGAAAACCCCATCCATCGTGGACTGTGCATCTCACCGCCTACCAGCCAAGGATCTCGGGAAAGGGCTCCACAAATCGACCCTTTTCGCAAAAGTGGATTTGATTGGTTCCAGACGAAAATAGCTGGCTCACAACAACCCTTTTATAGAAGATAATGAACCGGGCAGTCCTTCTAGTTATGTAAGTGCAATTTTGTAAATGTCAGCCGACGATTTGATAAATTCTTTAGAAAATTTAAAGATAAACCCTTCAACTGACTCTAACTCCACTTCTTGTCCCACTGTACCAGAAGTGTCCCCCGAAATAAATACTTTAATTAATTTTTTATGTGAAAGTAGCGAAACTGCTATAAATTTTGATAAAAGTACTTTCACCCAAGAGATTTGTTCCGCAGAATCAAACTCTAACGTAGTTTTAGAAAATAGTTTATTAAGTTTACAAAATACTATCATGCCTAACGTTTTTAAACCAGAATATTTAAATTGCGTTCCAACATTTGACGGAAACGCCACCGAATTAAATAGATATTTGGCAACATGTGAAACAATAATAAATACCTTTTATGAAGCGAACAACCCCGCCGACTTTCAAAATATTTACTTGCTAAATTCTTTAATAGGAAAACTAACTGGCAATGCTAGATTAGTTATAAATATTCAAAATGTCACAACTTGGGCAGATTTAAAAAATACGCTTTATAGAAATTTTGCGGATCGTCGAGACGAAACCTGTCTTAATAGAGATTTGGTTATGTTAAAACAATTACCAAATGAGACACCCCAAAATTTTTATGATAAGTGTTTGGAAATTTTGCATTTATTATGCAGCTTTGTAGACGCGCATGACGCCGCAGACGCAGCGAATGTAAAACGCGAATTGTATAAAAAACTTGCTTTAAAAACATTCTTATCTGGACTTAGGGAACCTTTAGGGACCACCATACGCAGTATGCGTCCTGATTCTTTAACCGACGCGATTCAATACGTTATTCAAGAAGGTAATATTAGATATTTACAATCTAACCAAACAACGCAGTTTAAAAATAATATAAACAGACCAAATAACAGTCTGTTTGTACGTCCAACAAACTCGAATAATTTTAATAACCAAAATTCGCTAAGTTTCATGTCACCATTTAATACACAACCAAATTTTATGGCAAGACCGAACTATTCCTTTAACACGTATACTCCTCATAACGTGTTTAGGCCTAGTTTTCCATCACAGCCTATAAATATTAGACCCAATTTTAATAGGCCTCCACAGAGGTTTTTCACAAATTCTCAAGTCTTTGGCAGACAGGGTAACAGAAATTTTAATAACGTTTTTAGACCCAATCATAACAATCACCAACAAAAACAAGTAATGCCACCACCTACACCCATGTCGGGCGTGGAAACATCGAAATTTAAACCTTTCGCGGACAAACCACAATATAACCCGCCAAAATTAATTTTCGAAGAAGTTTATAATGCCGAGACGGAAAATATTAACCAAAACGAAGAAACCGCTTTTGACGAAAATCAATATTATGAATACAATCCTCGTTACCATGACCAACCTTACTCAGATAATTATTATGAACCTAATGACCTAGGACAACAATACATTTCTTATGCAGGTTCGCGTGAAGACAACGAAAATTTTCACGAGGACGACCAAGACAAGCAAAACCACATAGAAACACACGTAATATCCTCAAATATGTCCGATCATAGTGAACTATCATATATCGTATTTCCCGAAACTAATTTAAAAATATTGATTGATTCCGGTTCTACCAGATCATTTATTGACCCGGATATTGCTAAAAACCTATACCCAAACCAAATTATGAATGACCCTTTCATAGTTTCAACTGTTTTCCAAAATTCAGCTCACCAGTATAGTGCGCTGATACCAACGTCAAAAATATTTAAATTGCCAAAAAATAAAAATTTAAAATTTTATTTATTTAAATTTCACAATGTATTCGATGGTTTACTTGGACTTGATAATCCTAAAATTTTGCAAGCTAATCTCGACCTTGATAAAGGATTTCTAGTAACACCGCATGCACGTATAAAATTGCAATTTAATAAAACTCAAACTGAACTTAATTGTATAACAATCCCTTCACGCGTTGAACAAGTTGCGAAAATTAAAACCTCAATAAAAAAAGATAAAACAATTATCCCACATCAAAAGATGCATAGCTGTGAGATACCAGAATGCTTATCAGTTGCTAGAAATGAATATGCCATGACAACTGTTCTAAATAATTCTAATTCTGTAACCAAAGATATTTCACAGCCCAGTGCCGTAGAAAAATTTAATAATAAAAAAATGCAGGAAATTAATTTAAATAATTTTAACGAGTATGACAATACTATCATATATAAAAAAGGGAAGCTTAACACTAATGCAGACGCATTATCCCGTATCGAATTACATACGAAGGTGACAGACAAAAATTTTAGCCTTAAAAACTATATTGAAAATTTTAACAAAGAATTGCAAGGAGAAACCTCAACTGAAAATGAGAATACAGATCAAATGTCCACCACTATACAAGTGGGTGATAATGAATCAACGGAGGTTAATGACACCGCAACATACAAATCAGCTGTAAAAGAACCGCCTGATGACAACATGACTGTACATACAAATGAAAGCGAGGACCCTATAGTGGGAATTCCTATATGTGACATACCAGTCAATTATGGATCAAATCAAATAATTATTTCATCAGTACTACACTCTCCCGCGAAACCCAAAATTACTATTTTATTTGAGAAAAAACGCCGATACTATCTTCAATTATCGGAAAATAACTTCGACGAGGACATATTAAATTTTGTTAAAGAACTAATAATCCCTGACAAACAATATCACTTATATTTTGAAAAACCAGACATGTACGAACCTTTTTGCAAAGTAATTCGGAAAACATTCAAATGGCCCTCTTTAAAATTAAAACGCTGCTTAATAAAATTAACAGATGTAACCGATAAAAACGATATTCCTGAAATTATACAAAAATATCACGAATCAAAAACCAACCATCGCGGCATAGATGAAACCTTACAACAAATTAAGGCAAAATATTATTGGCCGAACCAAAAAAATTCAATTCAGACTTATATAAACAATTGTGAAATCTGTCAAAAAAGTAAGTACGAACGCCACCCCATAAATATGGAAATGAACGTAACACAAACTGCCGCTAAACCGTTCGAAATTTTACATTTAGATACTTATACGCTTGAACAAACGAAATTTCTAACAATCATTGACAGTTTTTCAAAATACGCACAAGCTTACGCACTTCATACGCTTGCGGCAACAGAAATTGTTGATAAATTATTATCATATTTCTCTCATCATAGTATACCTAAACAAATTATTTTAGACAACGGGACTGAATTTAAAAACACCGTAGTAACAGAGCTTTTAAATTTGCATAAAATTAAATTGCATTTCTGTTCTCCAAATCACCCCCAATCCAATGGAGTAGTAGAACGGCTACATTCTACCCTAGCTGAACATATACGTCTATTAAATAATCAAATTTTTACGAAAACACCAATTACCCAAAAAATGATCTATGCGATACTAGCATATAACCATTCCATTCATTCGGTGACCGGGTTAAAACCAATCGATATCATAAATGGCCATATTTCTGCTAATGACCCATTTGATATAAAATTAGACCAAATAATTTTAAATGACTATGTTAATGCTCACAAAGAAAAATCCAAATTATTGTATTCAAAAATTAATGAAAAATTAACTGAACGTAAAGGAAAAACTATTTCCAAAATTAACGAAAATCGTGACAAACCAGAAATATTTCAACCAAACCAAAAAGTATACGTAAAAAAGCATATTAGGCAAAAACTCTCGGACAAATTTACAAAGCCCACGGAAATTCAAAACGTGAACAAAAATAGGAAAACAGTAAAGACCCAGTCTCATGCTAAAGTTCACATGGACAACTTAAAACGCCCACTCAGAAACAACAGCTTTGACTAAAACAAAATATTTTATTTCAGGCTAATCATCACCGTTATCGGAGACGAAGAAATAATTACGATAAGGAAAATAAATGATAACCCTGGTATAATTCCCTTTAAGTTAGGAACAACTAAAGTTCAAGAATATACGTATACACTTATTCATTATTATGATCTTAATCCAATAATTATTGAAATAAATAAATTACATATTAAATGCAAAAATTTATCAATGATAATTAGTGATCATCCGGAATACGAACTTGATGCTGCAAATTACCAAAAAATATTAAATCTAATTCAAGATAGGGTTGAAACAAAAATAAACGAAATAATTCCACACCCAGATCGCATTAAACGAGGTTTAATTAATGCATTAGGTTCAATCTTTAAAGCCGTATCAGGTAACTTAGACGCCTCTGACGGAGAGCGATATGAAAAACTTATTGCAGAGTTGCAAAATAACCAAAACAAATTGGCTGCAAATATTTTGAAAGAAAATTCGATTTCCTCAAGTATAATCAAAAAATTTAATAGTACTATTCAGCAAATTAGCGATAATGAAAAATTGTTGGAATCCAAATTAAATCTAATAGGCGTGCTAGTGCAAAAATTTAATTATAAAGAAAACGCGAATTGTATTAAAGACGTTTTAAATCAAATAATAAACATCTATGAAATAATAGACTCTACCTTACAAGATATAGAAAATTCAATTGCTTTTTCTAGGCTTAAAATCATGCACCCTAGCATTGTAAAAACTGAAGATCTTTACTTTGAATTATTAAAAACTCAAAAACAAGTAGGTCTCAAGCGTATGCCTATAGAAGTCACACTCGAAAATACATTAACCTTTGAAAAAATAATAACTTTAGAATGTTTTATCTTAAATAATCGGGTAACCTATTTATTACATATTCCAATGGTATATCCTGAACAATTCGATTATCTACACCTTTATTCCATTCCTGTCCTTAGAAAGAGTCTGTTTAAGGTAGTAATACCGCGAAATAAATTTTTAATTAAAAATAAATTGCACTACGCATATCGAGGCGCAGAATGCCAAGAAGTTAAAGACCAGTCCTATATCTGCGACAAAATGGACCTACAAGAAATCACAGAAAGTAGCCCATGCACAGTCAAACTACTAGAATCAAAAGCCACCTCCACTTGTCAGCAAATCGAAGCACAAATCACCCAGCCGATATGTAAACAATTGGATATTGCCGATCAATGGATCTTTATTTTACCCAAAGAAGATATTGTAAAATTAAAATGTAACCAACAAGAAGAAAGCCAAAAGCTACATGGTACCTACCTGGTACAAATCCCTAATGGATGCCAAGCCAATATTAATCAAGAGGCAATAATCAATAATCGAAGATCAATTACAAGCAACAGGCAACCAATCTTGTTTCCTGATTTTGATGACGAAATCGACGTCCTACCAACCCTCAACCTCAGTTTTCACATACAAGATGTCAAACTAGATGGACTTTACGAATTGGAAAACAAGATCAAAGAAAACCAACCACACTTGTTCTTCAGCAATATTTCTAGTTCACCCAGTATATGGACAATACTAATTTATACGATATTAATAATTAGTATAGTGTACTTTTGCTATAAGAAGAGATGCTATCTTAAACTAAAATTACAACAGAGGAAAGCCATAGTGAAAGAAAACTTGGAACTTCAAGACGTTCAACTACCCCGTTAGCCGTGGAGTTGAATCTCCGAGGGGAGGAGTTATATCACACCCTATCCTAGGAATATGCAGATTCATCACAATATTATCTTAATGCTAGCTAAGCATCTTGTTCACTTTTTATACTTTGTAATGTTGTTTTACAGCCAGTTAGAAGTCATAGTTGAATAGAGTAACCGCTCGTACTCTACTGTAAAATAACAAATCGATCTATGTATATTCTTATTCAATAAAGTTGTTTTTAAAAAAGGACTTCCTAGTTTTAAAGTTATAACTCATGTTTAGATTTACCATAATCTAAGATATAAATACCATTGTTAAAGCATGTAGAATTTAGTATCTTCTTATACTCCTTCGATAATGACCTGAGAAGGTCGAAACACGTGTCAGGAAACTGATTAAATTGTTGAAACATAACAAGTAGTTATTTTTTATTTTCCACTCTTTTATTTGCTGCATATCCCAATATTTCCCGAGTTTATTTCCTAACTAGTCAGCAACGACTACCCTATCCGGATATAATATAATATATAACCCTACTTTATAGTAATATAACAAAAACATACGGTTCCGTGTAAAAAATTAGAAAAAAAAGTATAATTCTAAAAATTAATTAAAATGATTGCAGCCAAGTAATTTTAAAAAGTTCACATGACGCGTCACAATCTGTGTTTAAAGAACCTATAGTCTATTTGAAATTGGTAAAGAGTAATACATCCTAGTTAATATGCAAAACCCCTTAAAAGGTAGCAAACCCCAATTTAAGTGGTTCTATAAGGATTTATTTCATACCTTTATTTATTTGCATACCTCGACCTGTAAAAAGTCGAAGTGCGATAAAAAATGGGTTTAGATTAGTCAGTTATTGGCAGACACAGGCGTGCCTTCAGGTCAGACCTTTGAGAAGCTATATTTCTGTAAAATCTGAATGGAAGGAGACATAACTATAAAAAGTCGGTACAATATTTTTATTTATATACCTACGCACATTTATCATTTATTTATGTATTATATTATTTTATGTACATATATTATTTATATTGCAAATGAAATTCTTCAAGAATAAACTTTGAAAATATTACATAAATAATTACAAACCAATATACAAGATTTATTAACTATGCTTTACATGTTTTCATCAGGAATGGACAAAACTGATGAAATGTCGTCTGCCCTTAAGTTGTTAACAACTGGCTGGACTGTTTCTTCAATTAAACCATCTAATTCCCACTTTTTCTGCTTCTCCTTAATTAAGTGTTCTATACATTTCGCCATTTATCTGCATTGACTTCCTTAAAGGCTTCTTCAAAATGATTCTGAACATCATTCATTTTATATGTGATATATTTTCTAGCCAAAGAACCTTTGACTTGAGCCCATATTAATTATATAGGGTTTAGTTCGCAATGGTAAAGGTGTATTGTAATACTACGTTTTATTGCCATTTTGTCAACAGCATTTTTAAGAAAACGATGTTTCAGTGTCTTCGCAATCAGGAGCTCTTTTTTCACCATATCGTCTTCAAATGGTAAGTAAGTAAGTAAGTAAGTCTTCACATCTTTTAAATGGTACGGAACGTAGTCCAAAACAATAACGGAATAAAAATTTTCATTTCCCTAAATAGTCCTCAAAAAGTCAACATTCACATCTTCGTGGTAGTCACCGGTGCGAATTGACTGAAATGTTAATAAGCCATCTTTAAAAAGCTATGCTACCGATATGGGTAATAATCAGGCGCTTTTATTCCTGTCGATAGACTATCTAGAAACGCTTGACGAGAAGAGGTTACATTTATCACGTATGAGGAGCCTGTAAATTTTCGACTTTTCAATTCGGGTCATCTCCGAAGATACCTCCACGACACTTTTTGCAATATTTTGGTGTGTTAAATGCGTGAAGTAAAATTAATTTTTCTTTGATTGATAATGCACATTTAGTAGCAAGTGTAACCGACATGAAGCCCGAAAGGCTTTTCACAGGAAAGAAAAAATACCATAGGAATAAAATACATTACTCAAATTGTCAGGTAACTTCAGTAATAACATTATGTTATGTTATATATTTTAAGAAGTATTAATATTAAATTTGTAGATGGAATGAATACTTAATCCTAATTAATTATTCTATCAATTTCAAATAGACTAAGTTTATTAAAATCGGTTAAGTTAAATCGAAGTTATACTAAGATAAAAATAAAACCCACACTACTACCTTACTTTTGCAAGGGTTGTAACCGGAGTATCAAAATAATTTCAAATTATATGTATAAGCTTTTCATTTCGTGTATTTTCGTTAGTAATACCACAAGTGCTTGAAAATTGCCGATAATTTTTTAGCGTTTTTTTTTTAATTTCACGACTCTGAAGGAGGAGTGAAATTTGTAAAGAAAACACGTATAAGTGAGAAATTATCTGGTTAATTTTAAAGCACGCATGGTATTTAAAAGAATATTTCACGTTTCTAAATGCATAACTTTAATAACTATATGCCTTACTCTTCGCAGTATTTTTTGGCTCAATTTGTATAATGGTATTTTCAATTTCCTCCTCAATTATAACTCCAAAACGATTCATTATGTAACTAATTTTGAAAAATATAAAAATTTATCCATAAAGTGACACTGACAAATATTTGAATTGCCATACTGGGTTACTCTGACGACGCGGTATTTTCGTTTTGGTGTTTTCGATTTTGTGTATCAGCTGTAAGGTTTCGAAAATACCACCGTCCTTAAGAGACTTTTAATACGTGAGTGGAAGTTGTCGGTAAAAAAGAAAGACCTAAATGAATTCGTCATGCATGTTGCGCCCTCTAGGGCTAACTGCAGAATTTTAATTCAATAATAAAAATATTCCAAGAAGTGTCGAGATATAATCACTATCCATCCTTAACTGAACACCTTGTATATTTATGCAACAATATTACCAACTAGCCCTACAAGGTAAACTTTTTTACTTACGACGAGTGAATCTCTCGTATTTGCCGATCTAACTAAATGTCAAACGGAGAGGTTCTTGTTCACAGAAATATGAACAGAAAACCAAATTGGCCATGTATTAAAACAATTATGACTAACCTGAAGCACTTTGGACTCCCATAGTTTTACTATATTGACGAGGTGTCTTAAAACAACTATTGAGATTATTGTTGGATGAACTGGTGGACATGCCATCTCCTTGTAGCGCTCTCCGGTAGCTGGGCTCGAGAGATTGGAGCAACGCTTCTGCCTGTTCTGGAAAGTGGTCTCGGAATCCTCGAAATGCTCTAAAACATAAATATTATCTCTCGAGTTATTTCTTTAAATATTAAGATGGGCGTACGAAAAATCTTTCGATTTATACTTAGTCATTCACCATTTGACAAAAACCGATGTTCCTTGATTAAGAGGCCGATTTTTTGTGTATTGCAACAAAAAATGGTCTAACGTTATTTTTAATTTTATGTGTCGCATTCGTTCTCGAAGTAGGTCATTAGTTTGTAAAATTGTTTTTGTGATGTTACTATTGGCTTTTTTTCCTGTCATTATGTATTTTGTAAACAACAGTGGCGGCTCTACCATAAGGTCATTTGGGCAATGACCTCCCATGTCACGGCCACGTTACCACCTAACACACTAATCTTGTTAATATTTAACTTTAAAATTAAAATCGATTCAATCAACCAAACTTTACCTCTGCTCGGGTACTATTACCTCTAAATTATCCCTCGTATTTAATGTAAGGCGCGCACTGTTAAACAAACTAGACGTAACGCTACTTTTTGTGCGACCCCGAGAGGTCAAATCTCCAGAGTGCCCACGATGTTTCGCGTCAAGCAACAAATACTGTGGGAGTAAGGAGAGTAATAAATAGAATGCTATTTCTCTCGCACTTGTATTAAATACGCAGAAAAACAGGTTTTGTCGGCTGTCAACCGGGTTTCTTTTTATTGAGCTCGGACGCACGTTGCAATTTTTAGGATGCGTGGGAACAAGACAGATGATGCGTCGGGCCGTTGATTTTGAAGTCGTCAGTTTAAAACTTTGTAGGGATGTTGATTCTGATATCGAAAAAAAAATTACATCGTTACAGATTTCTCGTCATGCGTCACTGCGCGGGCCGTGCCATTGACGAACATACATCCATCAATATAGTTACTTTTTTCTATCGAGACTGATATATCGGAATACATTTTTTTTAAATATTATGTCGAAATAAAAATATCATGCATTTGAAATTATCGACATTACGCGATTTATTGTTTATTATTAATTTCTTATATTTTCGGTGTTTTTTTAGTAAGCAAAACTGTAAAAAAGGCTTTATTGTTCTGTGCTGTAAAAGTGTGTTTTAGTTCTATCACTTCTATCGTCGTGTGCTAAAGTTTTTGTTAAAATGTCGGTGGTTCACCGCATTAAAGATTTTAAAAATAGTAATAGTTTGGACTTCCAGAAACGTTTTGAATTTAAAGCTAGTGGGCGTCCAAAACCGAATTTAGTTATTATACAGGCTAGTATGGACAAAAATAAGGAGGTTCGTCGCTATTTTAAAAAGTGCATGTATGAGTATTGTCAGTGGATTTGTGGTTGTAATGAGACCAACTCGTTTTATTGTTATGAATGTTTGCTGTTTTCTAATGAGCAAACGCTGTGGTGTACAAACGGTGTGATTGATCTAAAACATTTAAAAGATAAAATTAAGAAACATTCTCAATCGGCAAAACACATAAAATGGTCAGTGAATTTTGCTACTATCGGCAGGGTTGATATTCGCTCGCAGTTGGACAGTGCATTTAGACAATCTATAAAAGATTTTATTCAAAACGTGACGACAAATCGCTACATTTTAAATAGAATTATAGACTGTGTTAAATTCTGTGGAGCGTTTGAGCTCACATTACGTGGTCATGACGAGTCACAAACATCTAATAATCCAGGTATATTTCGAGGACTCATAAGACTTTGTTTCAGAGTTGGACTCAATATTTAGGAAACACTTGAAGAATAGTACCGTCTTTAAGAGCACTTCCAAAACGGTGCAAAACGATTTACTAAAATCCGCAGAACAAATAAAATTATAAATTCAGTCTGCTAATTATATCGCTGTGCAAGTTGATGAAACCACTGATAGCTCTAATAAAACACAAATGGATTTTGTTGTCCGTTATGTTTTGAATGGAACTGTCATTGAAAGATTTCTTAAATTTATAAATCAATCAGCTGAAGTATTAACACAAATCATACTCAAAGAATTAGAAACTTTGGAAATCAATAAAACACCTCAAAAGTTAATTGCACAAAGCTATGATGGGGCCTCCACTATGAGTGGAAGATTAGGAGGCGTGCAGGCAAGAATCAAAAAGCATTATCCATCAGCCAATTTCATTCACTGTTATCCACCTCAGCTAAACTTGATTATGCAAAAAGCGGCGAGCCAGGATAGTGTAAATTTTTTTTTGCAAATTTACATCGGTTTTCCACCTTTTTTACCAATCTCCCAAACGTACAGCAGTTCTTGATGAATTTGTGAAAGTTCACATACCCAAAGCAGTGCCAACAAGGTGGTATTTTAACTCGCGTTGCGTTGAGACTGTATTTCTATATCAGATTGATCTTTTAGCATGTTTTGAAAAAATTATTGAAATTGAAGACGATGCCAATACCATTAATCAAGCTTATGGTTTAAAATGCCTTCTACAAAATGATAATTTTTTATACTGGTTAAATTTTTTTCAGCTGATAATGCCTCATTGTTAAATTGGAAATTTTCATAAAAAAATAAACATCCATAATTCCTAATATATTAGTAAGTACTCAGGTAATAATTTTAAAATATTTTTTTGTAAATAAGTTATAATCTCTATAAATGAACTACATTTTTATAATATATTTACCAGATACGTAGGTGCCTCATACATTTACCTAAATCTTAGAGTGAACTCAAAGGATGTAAAAAAAAAATCAAAATTGCTAGCTGTTTAGATAAATTTTGAGATAATACTAAATAGTAAGTAAATACAGTCCATTATCTTGAGTCAAACATTGTGGCTTATGTTTCTATTCAAGAATAAAACGCCTCTACAATTTACATTCCAAAAAGGCGGTCCATCATAGTGTCCATTAAATAAATTCTTTCTTACAGACATATAACTTACTTTCGTGATATCACTCTGGCTTCAGGATCAGCGTCTGCGATTCCTTTTTTGACGCATTCTTGTAGTAATGCGACGTGTTTTTCCAAAGGGTGTGTGGGCCAATGCGTTAACATTATTTCAACAAACTCACAACAAGATCTTCGAATTTCTTTGCTTTTTGAGGTAGTTGCGCTGCTTGTAATAATTGGAATTAATCTGGGGCTGTGTATGTGTCTAATAATAAACTTAACTGTAACATCTCCCGAAGTTGCCATAATCTAGAAATTTAAAAATATGAATCCAAATATTTGCATTAAGAGTTAAGGACAAGCGACACAGAATTTTGTTGACTATCTTTTGCGCATTTAATTTATTTATAAATTAAAATATTGATCAAAAAACTAAATACATGACTAGCGCTATCTCCTAGACAATTTTCAGACATAGAAATTGTATGCGGGATACGCGTATCTCAGATGAACATAAGTATCGGCATACTGTTGTGCAGCGCCGTGTGAAAACCTCCATTAGAACCCTGGTATTCTTTGTAACTCAGCTTAGCGTATCTTGCAGTATCTGTATCTGAAAATACTTATAAGTGGCTATACCCAGTTAGTTGAGTTAATATGTTAAGATTGTCGTAGGAGATTCGTTACAATGCAGTAAATGAATTCATACAGAATTACGTTTTAGTGTAAAAGTAACCCTTAATACCCATACTAATTTTATTTTTGACAGATAGTTTATCCAGAATAAAAGTACCTAGCCCGTTATAGTTGACTCAGGAAATTAGAAGACCGATTTATCAAAATATGAGAATATATAGGCGTAGGAGTACGAATTTATTTTTAAGCAAATATATTTTTCTATTGATGAGGCCTTTACTTGATGAAAATCCATGATAATACAATAAGAAAACACAGTATATTCTTGATTTTCACTTTATATTAGGTAGAAACCATTACAGCTGTTTCGGTACACAGTACCTTCGTCAGATGGTGAGTACTAAAGACTAATTTACAAGTTTATAATATTTGTTAATATAGTCATAACAATGTATGAAGGGTAATTTATATTACCTAAAAATGTAAATTTAATAAGGGAGAATTATTCAGGTCTAACTGGTCGTTTAATAAAATATTGGAGTATTTAAGTTTGTTGATTTCTAAAGATTCCAGAAAATTTAATTTGCGGCTTTTGTTTTGTACATGTAATATTTCAAAATTTTCGTTAAACATATGATGACTAACCACTTAATTGAAGAAAATCATATGTTTAACGAAAATTTTGAAATATTACATGTACAAAACAAAAGCCGCAAATTAAATTTTCTGGAATCTTTAGAAATCAACAAACTTAAATACTCCAATATTTTATTAAACGACCAGTTAGACCTGAATAATTCTCCCTTATTAAATTTACATTTTTAGGTAATATAAATTACCCTTCATACATTGTTATGACTATATTAACAAATATTATAAACTTGTAAATTAGTCTTTAGTACTCACCATCTGACGAAGGTACTGTGTACCGAAACAGCTGTAATGGTTTCTACCTAATATAAAGTGAAAATCAAGAATATACTGTGTTTTCTTATTGTAAAATATATTTTTATTAAAACCAATAAAGCTTCTTGTTTATGGTTGACCGTAGAATCTAAAATTGCAATTTAAAAAGCGACTTGGCATAAAACAAAGGAACTGTAACTTAAACTTGTTGTTTTTTCAATGGTACACCCTGTATATGTTTCATTTTCATAAACGCTCTTTCATTCCTGATTCCAAGTATATACAGTTTGTCTATATTAGCTTAAATCGTTTTAAGATATGAGCGATCAAATTTTTAAAAAGCTGTATTAATTCTAGTTTAATACGTCTAGAATGCCTTGGAAGAGTAAAGCCTTCGTAATGGTGATGCATTAAAATAACATCTAGGAGGTGTTGGAAAATAAAGTTTCGATATGTATGATAATGAGTGCATTGGAAAACAAAACCATGCAAATAGTAATAGTGTGATGGCGTTTTTGATTCCGTATTAAATTCCTCTCTATTTATTTAGCTAACCTATTGCTCACGTCGCTTATTCGCGATTTGGTGGATGCGACTATAGGCCGAAAAGTTCTTTTCCAATGGTATCTCGGGCGCCACCTCTTGGATTAATGTGGTAAGAGGCCCACAGTGCCTTCGGATAGCTTTTGTGGAGAAAGTAAGTAATCCAGGCGTTCAACTGCATATGGTGCGAAGGAATAATAAAATAATCGGTTTTAAAACATTTTGTATTCAAAGATTTTTACATTAATATGTGCCCCATTTAATAACGGTTTAAAATTGATGATTTTACCAGTTAAAAATAAAGGAAATAAAAGAGAGAGGATTTCTTTGTCTGCGGTAATGTATGTATGTATGTATGTGAATAACATAAAACAATTCGGTATACGCGTCAGAGTGAAAGAAAATATTGTATTGTCCGTAGGTATGAGTGAGAATGCGGTCAGTAATGCCAAAATGTGTAGTATAGAACGGCGGTTTAAATATAAGTTAATAATCTACATTGTATTGCTTACTGTTTGTTTGACTATAGATCGGATGATCTCGGTGTTGTTCGGAGCTAGTCAGTAAAGTCGACCGGTCGCGGTGTGAGAGCTCGGTACTCTCCTCTCCTTGTAGCACGGTACGATCTCGCTAAGAAAGGCTCTGGGCCCAGCGGATCCCCTATATGGCGCGCCGCGGTATCGAGAAGTACTGTTGCCGACGGTGGTTCCGCGCCGACCCGCACCATGAATAGTGGGGAATGAAGGAAAACTAAGAAAAGCTATTTCGCGGTGTTTCGCGACGAAAAACTTTAGAAAATTAATCAGTACAATTAATATGAATAATTTACGAACAAGAATGAACGATGTGCGATGAAAAATAAGAAAGTTAGGTACGCATACGTATACAACCCTGTAAAAATTATGTAATTTCGTTACAATAGAATAGTGTTATGGGGGCCATATTGAACATTTTAATTTCCAAGGCATTCTAGATGTATTAAACTAGAATGAACACAGCTTTTTAAAAACTTGATCATTCATATTCAAAAAACGGTTTAAGATAATATGAATAAATAATATATTTTTGGAATTAGGAAAAAGATCTTTCATAAAAATAAAAAACATACAGGGTGTTCTAGCGACAAAAAACAACAACTTTACGCCATAGTTCCTTTGTTTTAAGCAAAGTTGCTTTTTAAATGGGAGTTTAGATTCTACGGTCACACATAAACAAGATTGTCCTAATAAAATACAGGGAACAAAAAAAATAGATCCTGTTCAGTCCGGGTTGGATGACCCTGTACATAATAATATATGGCCGACCATAAAGTTCAATTCTTGTTTCTGGCGTCATACGTTTTTTCATCCTGTATGAGGTAGACTTTTAGCGGCAAAATCTATGGTGGAAGAAGTATATAATAGTGCATTGATTTGAACTTTACACTTTGTATACGGAAATTTCAAAGGCAATAGGTGTGTCCACGGGGATACCAACAATCATCCCTAAGGATCGCTGGGGTTATGGTTAAGCGTTAAAATAATAAAAATCAAAGGTGTATTTAAAAAAATTATATGTTTGTACTGATAATTTCACACATCAGCTTCATAAACACAATTCCAGTATACCAAAGCGATTTGGAGCGATGGACAGGTTATACCTTTGGTTAACTTTGAATATGCTCTTTTTAAATTTTAAATGAGATTAGCATAAATGATTTTATTACAAATTACATACAGCCCAAATAGCTTGTCCAGACAACTTTTATTGTTTGAATAAATCATTTGTGTCGATATTATTGATGTCACACCCGAAAGTGTCTGATTGCTATTTTTTTGCATCTGACCGTTTCAAAAATATTACTGTCACTTAAAACGGACCTTCTGTATTGGCCAAATTATTCATTTGAAAAAAAACAAGTAAGCTTGTAAAAATTTGAATACTAGTAAAAGTTAATTTCACCCAAAAATATATTCCCAGTGAGCATTGTAAGGCTATTGTATTGTCTTATAATATGTCTTATTCATTTACAAGGGCGTATATTTGTCTAATCCATTTTTAATGTAGCTATATTAAAACAAAACGCTTACCTTAGCTGAATTCTGTATTAGGTTTATTAAAGGTTGTAATAATACTTCTGCAATTTTGTCAAATCTATTTCCTAAACTTTGTGAGAGATATGCAATTGTTATACAGACTTCTCTTACTACTTGTGATCGCAGATCTTTTATCGAGCCTTGTAAAGCAAACTCTAAATTTTTTAAGGCAACATGAAAATCCTCAAAGTTCGTTGCACCTGCTATGACTACAGAACGTATTTTCTTTAACTGAAAAGAAGATAATATTATAGTGTCATATGTCACTCACAAATTGTGTAATTTTATGTAATTGAAAAATGGACTGAAAGTGTTGTTGCTATCTTGACAGGTTTTGGTAAAGGAACACGTTTTTAAAGTGTTGTTTTATAATGTATAATAATACGAATAATAAAACATAAATTATCTCGTAAATTACCTAGTTTTTTAAAAGGGGCACCGAAGAGGGTGAAAAGAGGGTATACGTTTTTATTTAAAAAATACTTTTTTGTCAATTTTCTTAAAACTTAGCATTACATACTATACAATACAAATAATAAATCCGTATTTCTTTTTTTTTTTTGTTAAACGGGTTACTAAAGAGGTGAAAAGGGTATAAAAATTGTATTTACATTTTTGTAGGATTTTCTTAAAACTTTCAGACAAAGATGTTTCTTGAATGATAGAATATTTTTGGACTTGCATTGTCTTTATGTGCTTTTAAATCACAACATTTCACCTGGTAAGTATCTCCAGTCGCCTTTAGGTAAATACTAAATAAATATAGTAACTACAACTCTATTTATACTAGCTAGGTGTACTGAAACATAACTGAGATTAGTACCCTCATGCGTTTAGTTCGTGTGTGGTCTAATTCTAAGATTACATTTACTTAACATTATCAGAAGTAGTCTTGAGGAAGACCAAACTCTATAGGAAAGAACACCGCTACCTATCAATGACAACATGCAACTATTAGAATGCTGCCTCAACAATTCTTATTTCCAAAAAAAGAACATTTCTTCAGCCAAGTTTTTTTTTTTATGATAAAACACCTGCACTGTAGGAAAAATCCTTTAAGGCGCTCTGGGAGCGGTGCGAGTGCGAAAAAAGCGATCAACGTTGGTCTTGAAACGTTGAAGATTGTATTCATTGGGAAACACGACCTTAGGAAGATCATTCCACAAAGATGACGTTCTCCAGATGAAAGAATTCTTGAACAATGAAATTCGAGGAGTACTAAGCTGAGCAACATATGGATGAGCGGCCGTGGTTTGCCGTGTATTTCTGTTTTGCATTGCTCTAGGTGGAACGAAATACCGGGTTCATCGCCAAAATTTACACGTAATGGTTTGAATCTGAAGTAATAAAACAAGCAAAGAAAACAAAAATGTAGATGGCCTCTTTATTATTTGTAATGGAAGCGATGACTAACTTAGGGAATTCCTACATCACATTATTAGCCTGACACCGACAATCAAATTCACCATGAACACCTAGACGTCAATGTAGAGAAAAATGGCCTCATCATCCTAACTTCAGTGTATAGGAAACCTAGGCATACTAAATTATATAGCAAATCACTAAAACAACACAAAACATATAGTAAGAACCCTTAGGGATACAGCAATAATTATCCTTTGTAACTCGAACGAAGCCCCCAAAAGAGAAACTAACCAAATCAAGATCGACCTTAACAAAAATGAATATCCAATGAGATTAGTTGACAAAATTTTGGAAAATCGTAAGAGTCAGCCAAACGCACAAAAAGCAAAAAAGAGACACAATCAAGACTCAATATTTCGCACGTTAAAGAAGTAGTTAAATAAGAAGACTAGGACAACGATACAACATCAATACAGTATTCAGCTTGAGATACACTTCATGAAGTCACCTGACGATGAAAAAACAATAAGCCAAAAAGACAGGAAAAACTGTGTCTATCAGATTCTCTGCGAATATGTGTCCAATCTTATATTGATGAGATAATAACACCACTAAAATAAGGATCAAAGAACATAGGAACAATACACTAAAAGGCGACCCCAAAAAATTAGGTGCAGTTGACCATGCCATCATATCATGTGGACATAGGCCTGCAAAAAGAACCACACTGGAGAAAGTTCAAAGAAGCTGCCATCATACACCAGAACTTAGGTTATTTTAGTAAGCCCTCATTAGATATAATAAATATCTGGAAACCCTTGTAAAATAAATGTAATCTTAGAATAAGACCGCTCACGAATGCATGACTGCACCCATCTTAATTATTATGCTTCAGTATACCTAGCTAGTATAAGCTGCTGTAATCACCATACTTATTTAGTATTCACCTAAGGACGACTCGAGATACTTGCCAGTTGAAACGTCGTGATTTAAAAATAAATAAAGATAATGCAAGTCCAAAACTCTTCTATCATAAATACTATACAATAAAAATAATGAAACACTATTTATTGCCTCTAAAGGGGTGAAAAAAGGGTACAATTTTTTATTCGGAAAATACCTTTTTGTAGGGGTTTCTTAAAACTTAGCATAAATACTATACCTACCTAATACCTACAATACAAATATTGAAACATAAAGTTGTTAGTTTTTATTTAAAGTGGCAGTTATTATAAAATTGTTATTTAGCTAAATAACTAATCTCAAAGGCATCTACGCAAAACGTTATGACCTGAACATTTTGTAGTGAAAACGTTATACCAGGGGGGGTGTCTCTGTGTGGCGAGTGCACATGCGGAGTTTGAACAACCCGATCTTAACTTATTTGAATAGGATTGCGGTTGGGTTTTCATGGGAATTCAACACTTCTCAACCTGTGATTTGTCATTGTCAAATGTAATTTGCAAACGGTAGGCTTTTTAAAACTCTTTAACAGATACAATTTTCACAGGATTTAACTAATATTTTTAAATAAAACGAATATTATTTTCAAAGCGCATGTTTTATAGAAAACGAATTATTTTATTTAAAATATGTAATAGTATATTATACAAAAAGCATATAATGGTCGCCTACGGCTCATGTCATAAACTTTATCCGCGTGAATAATAGCCATTATATGCGAGTAGAATACTATACTTTGTCCACGACTATCTAATAATAATTGTAGCCAAAATTACTAAACATATTTATTTATTTAGAAATATTAATAGTAATATTTGTATTCACACAATGTGCCAAGTTAATTGTAGGAATCGAATTTAATTCTACATTAACATGTTGGTTATTCGTTGTAGTAGATGTAGATACTACCTCCTTGCGTATATACGGCTGACCAAAATGATTTTTCTGGATCGCGTCGGATATTTTTTTAGCTGTTTCCATTTTATTTTTCATTATGACATCAATATATCCTTCTGCTACCGCCGTGGATTTCTATCCACCGTGTCTTTTCAATGCAGTTTTATCCCCGCCTGCGTCTACAAGTATAGTGGCTGAAGATGTATTTGGTATCTTTACTAAGAAAGCTGCTCCAAGATCTTGTAAATGTTCAAGTTTCATAGTGTACAGTTCATTACCACGGCAAAACACCCATTACTCCCATTATTAATGCCACCTAAAATAAATAATATATGTGAATTTTCATAAGGGACACCATTAAAATTTTAATTTCAAAGCTCCGCGCATGCATATAATAGAATTAAGTTATTAAAAATAAAAAAACCTTTCGCAAGAACAAGTGCTAACCCGTTACATTTTATCTTTAATAAAAAGAAAGGTAATATCGCCCATAAATACTTAGTATATTGTTTCTTACCTTTGTTGTAAGATATCTATCGTCAGAAGCCTCCGTAATGAATTTATGTACATCCTCTGTAGAAAAAAATACTGGCCTTTTTAGGCTGAAAATCTTCAGATTTTCGTTTTAAAAAGGTTCTTAATTTGCTATAATTGTCAAGGTCAATACCATGATTTAAATTTATAGTAGTTTTAAGCATCGAGTAGTTTGTCCATAATGTCGATGGTTTATATTTTGCGGACAACTCTGTGAAATACACTTACAATACGGATTCTGAAAAAGAACTAGTTTTCTTATCAATCCTCCATTGTACAAACGAATCATAAGCAGACAAATAAAGTTTTTTCGATTTTTCTGGTAATAAACTTAAACTTGCTATTTTTGATGCTTCCTGTATATCTGGTTGGGTATAACACATTATCTCATATTCACTATCTTTATGTAAGTTCTTTTAATACAATTCCTAACTTTAAAGTTGATAAATTGAACTATATTTTGACGTTTCAAATTAAAATTATAAAGCGCTTCGACTTGACATTTCATGGCATGCTTAAATTTTTTATCATACACACAAAATCATATTATGGATAGACCTTACAGGGGAAACGACCGATGATATATTTTATTTCAAATCGCTTTACCTGTCGATTTTATTATTCATTAGTGAATTATGAGTTTATTATTCACTAGTGAATAATGGGTATTATTATTATTGAGCAAACACATACAGGGTGATTTTTAATTGAGTGCGGATACCTTAAGGTTGTGAATCCTTGGGTGATTTTAAAAAGAAAAGTTAATATTAACATATGTCCCCTAAAGCTCTTCATTTTTGAGCTACAGGGCGTTAACATTTTTTAAAAAATATAACTTTTTTATCATAATTATTATATCACTCTTGGATACTTTTATGAAATTTTGTACACACCTCTTAATCATTAAGGAGCATTTTTTGACTTAAAAGATTTTTTTTAATTTTTACCAGTGACGTCCGTACGGGGTTTGAACTGAATATTTTTAAAGAAAAAAATGGTACGCCACTGATTTTTCTAAAAATCAAACTTATATTTAAAATCATCATTTATTTTGGAGCAAATTTGGTTCATAGACTTACTTTCGTATGATGCACCCTTTTTGCATAAAAAAATAAAAACCAAAAAAATGTTTAAAAATTTTATTTTAAAAATCGCAATTCATTTAGTAAAACGATATATTCCAAATATTAAATCTAAAGCGAAATCACAAGAGAAGAAAAACTTAATAAAGAACCAACATTAATTACAGTAATTGTTGGAAGTGTCCTCCACCCACACGTATGCAAGCATCTACTCGTCTTCGCATAGACTGACGCACATTTTCTAAGATTCCTGGGGTGTTTCTTATGGTTTCGCAGCATACTATTATACGATTTCGTAACACTTCTTCGGTTTGAATCGTCGGCACTGCGTACACTAAGCTTTTTAGATGCCCCCAGAAAAAATAGCCTAAACTATTAAGGTCGGGATATTTAGGCGGCCATGACTGCGGTCCTCCGCGACCTATCGCCTATTGCCATGAGTGTGATTTAAAAATTCACGCACTCTTAAGCTAAAATGTGGAGGCGCACCATCGTGCATTAGCCACATCTGGTTTCTTAATAAAATTGGAAGGTCTTCAAGCATTGGCGGCAGATCTTCTTCAAAAAAGTGTAAATAGGATTGTCTTTCAAGTCTTCTTGGGAGAAAAAATGGGCCTATCAAACAATTATCAATTATGCCAGCCCAAACATTTAATGAGAACTGTTCTTGATGATTTGATTCCACAATGGCATGAGGGTTTTCATCCGCCCATAAATGGTTATTAAGGGAATTTCTTATTGAGTTTCGAGAAAAATTAGCTTCATCGGTAAAAAAAATGTGCCTGTCAAATAACGGATTTTCGAACAGGTTTTGAAAAAACCACTCACAGAAATTAATGCGCAACGGGAAATCTCTAGGGAGTAATGCCTGGACTCTTTGAATGTGATATGGGTATAATAAATTTTCAATGAGAATTTTTCAAACAAGAAGTTGTGAAACATTAAATGTTACCGCTATTTTCCTCGTGCTAGTTTCGGGGTTCTCCTCAATTTCATGTAAAATTCCTTCTTCGAGTTGCGGAGTTCTTACTGTTTGATGGACTCCTTTAGCACTATGGTCTACTTTTAAATTTCCGGTCTCGTGAAGACGTCTATGAATCCTAGAAAATGTTCTCGGATCGGGAAGTACGCGATTTGGATACCGCTCTTGGTATATCCGCCTGGCTTCGTATGCATTTCCGTCTGCAAGCCCATAAGTAAAATGCATGTCAGTTAATTCACTGTTTGTAAAATTTACCATTTTTTTAAATCTGATTTTACGTCTCACTCTAATAATAATTATTTAATAATGAAAAACCAATGACAACCCTATTGTTTTTATGAAAAGAAACGTCACAATTTATGAAGCTTTACCCAGCCTACTAATTTTTATTTTATTTGCTTTAAGGGCATTTAAGTCATTGCCGCCTAGATCTCCTGATCCTAATAGTTTAGACTATTTTTTCTAGGGGCATCTAAAAAGCTTAGTGTACGCAGTGCCGATTCAAACCGAAGAAGTGTTACGAAATCGTATAATAGTATGCTGCGAAACCATAAGAAACACACCAGGAATCTTAGAAAATGTGCGTCAGTCTATGCGAAGACGAGTAGATGCTTGCATACGTGTGGGTGGAGGACACTTCCAACAATTACT
Source organism: Polydrusus cervinus (assembly GCA_935413205.1). Taxonomy (NCBI): domain Eukaryota; kingdom Metazoa; phylum Arthropoda; class Insecta; order Coleoptera; family Curculionidae; genus Polydrusus; species Polydrusus cervinus. Next base: position 64,058,625 of record OW284510.1, on the reverse strand, counting down.
GTAATTAATGTTGGTTCTTTATTTAGTTTTTCTTCTCTTGTGATTTCGCTTTAGATTTAAGATTTGGAATTTATCGTTTTACTAAATGAATTATTTATTATTTTTAAAATAAAATGTTTAAACATTTTTTTGATTTTTATTTTTTTATGCAAAAAGGGTGCATCATACGAAAGTAAGTCTATGAACCAAATTTGCTCCAAAATAAAAGGTGATTTTAAATATAAGTTTGGTTTTGAGAAAAATCAGTGGCGTACCATTTTTTTTCTTTAAAAATATTCAGTTCAAACTCCGTACGGACGTCACTGGTAAAAATTAAAAAAAAAATCTTTTAAGTCAAAAAATGCTCCTTAATGATTAAGAGGTATGTACAAAATTTCATAAAAATATCTAAGAGTGATATAATAATTATGATAAAAAGTTATATTTTTTAAAAAATTTTAATTTTAACGCCCTGTAGCTCAAAAATGAAGAGCTTTAGGACATATGTTAATATTAACTTTTCTTCTTAAAATCACCCAAGGATTCACAACCTTAAGTATCGGCACTCAATTAAAAATCACCCTGTATATAATGAACATATTATACAATAGTCGTGGACAAATATTTTTATATGGTAGTATTTAAAATTTTTGTGACAAAAAAAAAATCATACTACTTTTTAGATATTACTATAGGATAGGATAAGCTCTCTCAAATGAGACCAAGTTTGTTAAATTTGGTTAAGGCAAACCAAAGTTATGAGTATTTGTTTCAAAAGAGGTTTCCCGTCCTCCCCTTATTTTATTTTGCGAGTTAGATCGAAATGTATTTGAGCAAAATTATGCTGTATATTTCAAAAAATAAAACACTTAAGTTTCGACATAACTTTATTTGGCATATTATTGATAAAAATGCTATAATCTTCTTAGTTATATGTTGAACTCCCTCCAACTGTAAGTTTCGGAACTTAAAAATAATTGTGTAATGATTTTTTTTAAATTTTAACACATTGGGACAAATTCTTAAATAAACCGCCATTTCCTGCTAAACAATACCATAAACGTAAAGTAGTAGAGTTTAGTGTCCGTATAAGTAAAATGAAAGAAAGTTTTTGCGGCAGGCAGACAAAGTAGTGCATCTATACTTTGCATTAAAGTACACAGGGACGCCAAAGGTAATGGCTTCCTGGGGCACAGGTAGACAATGACGGGCTGTTTCGTACTTGTTAGGACTCGTTAAAAAGCCATAACCTGTAAGCAATTCCCAATACAGCGAAAATATGCTTTCCAGATATTTTTAAGAAAAAATCTATGATGCAAACCTAGTATCGCCTTCTATAGGAATCATGTAGATAAGCTATCTTTTGCTCGATTTGATTATACTTAAGTTTTTCCCCGCATAGTACCATTTTATCATAGTGACTTTTTCTTCTATTGTATAACTCCTAATAATTAACTAGGTAAAAAATTATTACTAGGAAAAATCTAATACTTTTGAAATACATTTGAAAATGACAAATCACAAGTTGACAAGTCCAATCAATGCTGGTGTCCTCAGCATCATCTGTTGAATTCCAATGATAAACCAACCGCAAACCTATTCAAATAAGTTAAGATCGGGTTGTCCAAAATTGTTCAAACTCCGCATGTGCACTTACCACAGAGAGACCCTAAAAGAGTTTCCCTACAACCCCGCTCTGAAGTCAACAGGGGAGCAAATATTTGGACAGTCTAAAGTTTGCATGGGATTTCCTATCCACCACCCGGTATATGAGGGGACACCTAATGTAATGTATCAATTTGTAACTAATCACATTTTTGATTTTTCAAGAACCGACCCAAAATAGTTTTTACTTAAGCTTAAATATTTCCTTTCAACTAGAGCCGCATGGAACGCTTTTTACACAATTATCGATTTTTAGCGTTTTTCAAAATAATTTTGATATTTTTTCTTAAATTTGTCAAGTACTCAACTATTGTTGGGTTGCATAAAGATTTTTAACCATAATTAGCTTACAGCAAGTTTGACTGTGACATAAATGACATTGGCAGGCATTATTTACTCACACTCAAAGGTGACTAATTAGTGCTGGTTAGTTAATTATTGTTAAACATCTCTATATAGCCCAACATATAGGTTTTATAATTGAGTGTTCCAAAATATACGGTTAGCTTTATATAATTGAAAATATTGAGTAGGTTAAAACCATAGACATTTAACAAAAGATAGATAGCTGTACATTTAAAAATGGCAACACGTTGAAGCAAATACGGTTTAGTGATATTCTGGTGAAACAGTTGGTAGTGTTGTAAATCATTAAACCATACTTAAGAAGATTACTCTCATTGGAGAAACATATTAATACAGGTTCGAAAATTCTTTCATTATTGAGGGCAAATTCAAATAGTTTCCATATTATACATTATTTTGCCACCAGTAATAATAAACTAGGTAAATAAGTGATTTTTAGTATTCGTGGCTAACATTTTTTTTTACTTCGAGGTGTCATTTATTTTGTGCTAGAGTTAAAATGGTGCACCGCGACGAAGCTGTGTGCGTGTGTACTGTTATTTCTATACCTTTGCAAGTAACCTAACGAGTTTTCAAGTCTTCCGGCCCTTTTCAAGAAATAATTTAAATCGGACGTAACCTGGTATTTTGTTGACAATTGCTTATATAAATCTTTAAGGCCCGGTTGTACAGTTAGAACCTAAGTACTAGTTTCTCAAAGCTCGACCTAGTTGAACTTAATTTTGTTGTATAATTAATTTCTAACCACAGGTCTGCACAGGAGGTATCAATAATTAAATTACCATGCTGGCAATGGTTACGTGTCAAAAAACCATCAAACTTTATTTGTTGTCAAAGTTTGGAGTATTTACAATTTGCAGCTACTTTTTCCATGTATTTTAACACAAAACTTAATGCAAATTTTGCTTTCAAAGAAGAATGTCAATGTATTAGCTTTTTTTAAAGGAGTTTACAGACATTTTGGAAAATAAAACAACAAATGATATAACTAATAAAGAAAAAATAGAATGATAGAAAAAGATTGAGACTAAATTTAATTACGAAATTTTGAATATAATCAGGTCTCAGTCTGTAGTTTTGGGGCCGTCTTCGAACGTTTTCTATAGCCCTTAGTATACGTCTGATAATTCCAGAATGTGTTCAACCTCATCATTCGCATTCATAACTTTAAGATATTAAGTATTACCTTAAATTTTAAAGTCAAAGAATTTATACAGTTTGTTTTATTGGTTATATCATCAGTCATTAATACAGGGTGTCTAGCAAAAATCGAAAACAAAATTCCCGACTAATTCCCGGTCGGTTTTTGAAAATTTCCTGGCTGGGTTTTCCTAAATTAACTACACTTTGGTTGTTAAATTTAAAAACATTTATTTGAAAAACACATGGCTTAAACACAACGAAATAATATAGTTTTTTTAATTTTACGATTTCTTGTTCTCCAAATCTTTTTGTGATTGTTCGATAATTTTTTTTCCTTTTAGTTTCCAGTTCTTCTGCTTGCTTTTGAAGCTTAATTTTTCTGTTTTTTTTTCAAGTCGCTATCAACCTCTTTTGCCTTTTTATCCTTTTGTGCTGTGTTGTACCTGGAATAGGCATTTCTCATAGAAAGTATCATGGATTTTGTAATGTCCATAGTTTGAACTCCTTTAATTTTTTGTAGTAAATCGTACACTAATCTTTGTAGTGACTATAAGTGACTCTTCTTTTAAATTTTCCACTAAAATCTTTTTATTAACAGAAAATCCCCTTTGTGCTGTGGCATTTCCATTAGAAATTGTTAGAAGTTGCACCACGTTTTTTAAACTGTCATTTGTGATGGTTTCCATCCAAAAGTCATCTACTCTGTTACATCTGGAATAATTTTTCATTTTATTTATCATAGTCTGATCAGTAAGAATGTATCTAAATACTCCATCTGCTTCTTCCAATTTAGTCGCATTGCATCCGTTTGAATTTAACAAAATTTCAAATGTTTTGGACATCAGTTGCAAGGATTTTTTGGATCTCTGCCAGTTTTATTGGGGTTAAGTAAACTTATAGCTTCAGTTAATTTATATGCTAACGAACATTTTTCCAAAAGTTTGGAAACTGTATAGGTACATCAAGCAGTTTTGACAATCCTGGGGAAAGATCATAATTTCTTTATCTTTAACTCCAACGAATTTTTTAATAGCCGCTCTAGTCCCATATCCTAGATCAATCTCTTGGACTTTCTTAAGGTTGCAATATAAACCATTCTTGACTTTTTTCGAATGCAGTTTATAGGGTTAAATAGGTACCCACTTCAAATTTTTAAGTTCGAAATTATCTGCTCATTCAAAATTCCCGGCTTAAACTTGATTTTCCCGTCGAATCCCGGCTCTGTAAAATTCCCGTTTTTTCCCGTATTTCCCGGCTCCTAGACACCCTGTAATAACTTGGTTTAAGCCTAGAAAATTAACAAGTTACCTGAAGAATGAAAGCTCAGCAGAACCGATTTCAACTTTAGGACGAACTTAAAAAACTCGTACTTAAGCTCTAATTGTACAACCGGTGCCAATAATATTAATTATTGTAATTACATATTAGTGACAAAACTTAAATGTAAAATAGTTTATATACATAAAATTTTGGCTTTGTGGATTTTATTATATTCTACCTAATGGCGTTCTATTATACCTACATGGTTTTAGAGCATACGATTTTTGGCCATATTTCTATTTTACTAGCTGTCTAGCGTTGGAGATAAGAAATACTATTTTTTTTAATCCAAAAAACGTACGTGGTAATTAAAAAGGTTTAAAAGTTGCAATACTTTTTCATCTAAATCTAAACGTCGCAATTTATTATTGTCACTGTTTTGTTCTTTGTAAGCTTATAGCTTATAGCGAAAAAATGACTCGTTCTTTAGTTACAAAAATTTTAAAAATTGTTTAAACAAATCAGTAAATATTTTCTCTTTGATAATTAGGGAATATGAACACATTTCTCTAACATTTAAAAGTATATTATCTTCCTTCCGGCCCTTATAATATTAACATAAGATAAGATGAGTAAGCATATTGATTTTATTTTAGATAGGTATAGTTATGATTTAACATAATTCCCGCAAAAATGACAGTTTCGATCATTTTCAAATTTTAACGAGGATTTTTGTGGGTGAGGTAAGCCGTGGTAAAAAACGGTTGTCAACAAAGTCAATAAAAATACTATTAAAAAAATAACATAAACGGTATTTGCTGCATAGTGGTGCCTTTTTTCTGAACTTGTCAGCTGTCTACCTGTTGTTTTATATCTATGGTTAAAACAAGTAGATTTATTTATTATTTATATTATATACAGGGTGATTCTTAGGTTTATACTTCTTTTTTAGCTGTGTATAGAAGGCATTAAAATAAACAACTTTTTCAAATACCTTTTTTCAAAAAACTTAAAAATAGCCGAGTAACAGCAATAAAAAATCTACGTGCGGGCCTGGTTATCAAAATGTAGCCCTTTACTTTATATTGTTTTTCTTCGTTTTTTGTATGTTAGTCATGCATTTTACAGATCGGTCGTCAGTGAATTATTTTGGCAATTCGCGGCGCGATGTGGTTTTCTGAAGCAAATTAATCTTAATAAACTGGTGAAAATGGTAAAATTTGAAAACAATGAACTAATGCTGGTGCTAATTTATTGTGAGTGTCGTAAAAGTGCGGATGTTTCTTCTCTACACCCAGAAGTTTTCCTAATGTTATTCAACGGGCAAGTTAGGCAGAACCGTATTTGATTTGTAGTGTAATAAATGAACGTAAGTACTTTATTTTTGGGTTTTTTGGAAAAAGGTATTTGATAATGTTCTTTATTTTAATGCCTTCTATACGCAGCTAAAAAAGAAGTGTCAACTTAGGAATCATCCTGTATAACCAGTTGCGAAGTTTTACTTTCCATAACTAGTTGCGAGTTAAGACGTTTTAAAACTTGAGTAACATTTGAAAAGGGCCGTTTTAACGAAAAATATAATGTATTTTCTAATTGTCTTGTAAGGTGACTTGGTTCGATAAGTCAGATGCATAGAGATGTGTATAAAATGTATATTATAATTAGTATTTACATCTCTGTAATTAATACCTAGTCTATCTATTCTATTTTACAAAATCAGTCGTAGTATTATATATACTAAACTTTACCTTAAACTCTTAACCTTAACTCTAAACCTAACCTATGATTATATAAATGTTATTATTTATAGTTAATATAAAATAATATACTGTCACCTTTGGTAGAGGGTTATACCCTCGACTATATCCTTGTTATTGATATCAAGGTTATCAACAATAACATTATAAATACGGGTGTATCCGAGTTGCTAGACGGTGGAGAGTAGGTAACAAAATTATGAATTTGGAATCGTCGAGTTGCTAGACGAAGATGTAAGAATGGCTAGAAAAACATTGTCGAGTTCCTAGACGGCAAAAATTACATCGTCCTGTTATTGACCAAATATCGTAGCCATTAAAAATTATTTTTTGAAATAACTTTAATGAAATAACACAATCAATATTTACATTTTATTAGAAAATTCGTTACAAAAACAAAAGAGACTATGTTAGTAGTATACTATATTATTATTTTGAAATAACTTCAATGAAATAACACAATCAATATTTACATTTTATTAGAAAATTCGTTACAAAAACAAAAGAGACTATGTTAGTAGTATACTATATTATAATTATAAAGAAAACATTATAAGCTATCGCTTACATTAAAATTATATATTTTGAGTTACATAACATTATATAATTTGTATTAACTTATTACTATCTTATTTCTATATGCCACACTTTTTACAAATTCTAATCTGCCAATTTCCCCATTGGAAAAAGCTTGTATTTTAGAATGTATAAACTGTTTTTTTATTACTGATTTTGGGTTATGTCTTTAAACAATGTTTAACTCGGCGCTTCTAATTTTGATATAGGTATTTGTCTGAATTTGAATCAAAACCTCAATAAAATTGAATATATTTGGGTGGTGATGATAAAAGTTAGCATTTAAGTCTGAATGGTACGACTCACATGCAATCGTTGTTCTATGCAAATCCGAGGTGGCCTGTGCCCATATAGATGGTGGATATAAACAATCTTCAGAAATATAGTTTTCGACCAAATAATCGGAAAATTTTTCCAGTTTACTATTTTTTGGTTGGATTGCCATTAAATCTTCTACAAAACATTCACTCACCTCATCTGGTGGTAAAAAGCAAAGGCCGAATACATATACCAGCCACTTTCCAACTTCTTCTTCTGCCTTATTATTAAAACAGATTGTCCTAACTGCTGTATTTTTCGGTACCAGGACTGTCCTAGGTGAAAGTTACAGCCTCGAATGATTGCTTCAGGATAAACGATGAAAATAGCTTTATGCACAGATTGTTCGAAGTCAAGAAGAAATTTTGCAGGATTAGGTTCATTTTCAGTTTTACTTTTTCCAGCAGGAGTACGTAGATGTATGATTTATTAGGAAGGAGCGCAAATATCAAAGGTATGTATATATTATTAACCAAACCATGTAGAGTGTATAACTGATAAAAATATTTAGGGCAATACTGAAACGTCCCGTCCATATAAACACAAGTTGCTTTCCTTAAACACTGTATATTGCTTTCACAGGTGAATATTATTATTCCATTTTCTACGTCATTTTCATAAAGAAATGGCTCGTTTCTGTTGGTTTTTACCTCTTGACGCAGCACAGAATCATGTAGCTCTACTCGTGATTTTGGTAATTTAGAGTATTTGCTGACTTTTTTGTAATTCAAGTTCTTCTGAATGCGCGAAATGTCCAACGTAGTTAGCCCATTTTCTTGGTCGAAAGTGGCAAGTTCCTTTCGAATGATCTTAGATGGTTTTTCATGAGGGTGATTTTCTGCCTTCCTTTTACAAGCATTATTTACTTCCTGTCTTTTCAGGTTAACATCTGTGTCGTGGTTATGCGTTAAATTAACTTTTTCTAAGTTGGTAATGTCCAGTGTTTCGCCTTCGGTATAAATTTTAGCTTTACACTTTTTATTAGAACAACACCAAGTTATTGTATTATTTTTAGAAACGTGATTACGATTGAACTTGTAACTGTTGACTACTAGCAAAGTTTTACACTTTTCACTTAAAATGAATTGTAACTCCATTGCAGCATGCAGGTTCACTTGATTTAAGCTAAGGAAGAACTGAATTACCAAATTTATAACAAAACTGAATGTTAATCATTTAGGTGCAACAATAATCCCTTGGTTGGTTGGTTGGTTCAAGGAGGGTTGACCTGTTGTCAGTATACTGCAGCCAAATGGCTTATTGTATCCCTTTTGCTTAACGTCGGGGTAATGTCAGCCAGACGGGACCTACAGTTTTTTACGTGGGATCCGAACCACGCGTATGCACTGGTTTATCCGTCAGTCCCCTAAAGGCAGGATTATCCGCCCTCAATGGGTCGTATTCGGGAGTCAACCAGTGTCATACTGCATTCTTACCTCTAAAATCTTGGGTATACTTTTTTTATTAAGCGTACACCCGTCCCGGGGATCGAACCCGGGTCACCTGCGGCCGAATGCGACAGCTCTACCACTGAGCTGCCATACTGTGGCAATTCAATAATCCCTTAATATAATAATAATAAATTATTGGAATTACCCTATTGTATCATTATTGGAATGGGTCAATGGGCTGTTTAACTAAATTTTAATAGCATAAATATAATTTTCCAGGCTCTAATGATTTTTATTACCTCAACTAGCAATTAGTGTATGTCGGTCTAGGAATCTCAATTTATTTTACCTGCATACGTCTAGCAACTCGGCTACACCGATGAATACAACTAAATTATAACAAAAGGGTGAAATAAGATAAAGCCTTATTTTTACCCTACATCTCCTGCGGGAGGGAAAAAAATCCAATATTATTGAATATTTGATTTTTGTTGTACGTTTACTTAATTAGGTAAAAAAAATATATTCCTTAACTCTATTCCTATGAACTAACATTTTTACAGTTTATTTATATTTTAAACAAATTTTACCTTTTCTTACGTATTTCTCGACATCTTGTCGTAACCATATTCATGAATAATACTTTTTACATTATTATACATCCTATTTTTTATATTATTATACATCATATTTTATGTTATTATACATCCTATTTTATGTATTATACATCCTATTAATCCTTGCGTGTCCTCATGTCGATAGTGACTGAAAATCGTTAAGAACTATTTGTTTTGTCTTACGATCGAATATCCTTTATACATTTTTAATAATAGATATTTCTATACCGGTTTCTATTACTAACTTTTTATTTTTTAAATGTTTTTTAACGTTTTTTCGTCCTTTAAAATAAATAATTAATTCGCGAATATTATAATCAATATTCATCACATACGGCATTCGGGTCTCTCAACGATGCACTTAATGCGAACGCCGATCGAGGGTCCTGAACTTTATGTTCCGTATAATTATTGTTCCTGAATTGCAGGGCTTCAACGGTGCACTTAGGGTCAACGTCGATTGAGGCTCCTGATTCATATAAACAATATTTTTAAAACGAAAACGAAATTTCCTATGCTGCAGTCATTTTTTACTTTTACACATTTTAATAAATTCAGAATTCGAAACAGGACAGAGTTCACAAGAATTATTAGGCCGTTTTACTAATTCAACTACTTCTGAGTGATCAATCCGTTCGTAAGTCTAAAAAATCTAAATATTTTGAACACATTTTTTGAACTAAAAATTCCCTTCTATTTTAAAATATGAGAGGTTAATTAATAAAATTTTGTGGTTGTTATTATTATTAAATTGTGGTACCATAATACAATTGTCATATTTGTCAGCAAGCAATGTTTAATTATTTCACAGCAAGCTAGAATTTTAAAATATGATTTTTGTTTTGACAACATTGGACTGAGACAATTTTATTCAGTAAAAATGAAAACTTAAAATTTCCAAATTTTATCTTGGCACTATATTTAAAAAAAAAATCTGAGCCTTAACACTAAATTTATTTTCAAAACTTTCAATTATATGAATGCATGTTTTAAATTGTCATCAAATAAATTTTAATGTCAAGTTTGTAAAAATGTTGAACTAATTATTTTTATTTCCTTTCCGGTGTTTATATATTCATGTTTAGTAATAAAAATTTTGAAATAAAACACTTATAGAAACTTCTAGTTGACTTAAATAAAATTTAGATTTTAATTTAAAATTACAGATTCTAAGTTTTCTTTACGTCCGAAAAACTGATCGGCTAATGTTGATTGTATAATGTTATCCTCGTAAGTATTCTCATTCTCATTTTACATGAAATATGTACTATTATTTTTATTATTATTTTCTCTAAAATTTTGACCACGATTTGACGAACTCCTATATTGCGAAAATCTATTATTATTATTATCATTATTTCACGAGTTCCCTGCGGGTAAATACCTATAATTTCTTGATACCTAAAATTTGGCACGAATTTTCTGCTTTTAAATCAAATTTTCCACTCATGGTGGCTTAACACCTTTTAAAATTAAAATTTTCAAAAAATAAAATACAGGTAAAATGTGTCCCTATTAAATACATTTTTTAAACAATCAAATAAGCTTCTTATCTAATTTTCTTACTAATTTATACCGAGCTGTGCCTCACTGGTGTGTCCTTACTAGTGCATGTGTAGTACCGTGGTTGCTTCCATAAATAGCGGATCTCCTGAAGATCCATGAGTAGTAGTCCCCCGTTGCGTACAAGCGGCTTTTGCATCACCTTCTATTAAGGCCTCACACGTACGTGCTGCTGGGCTGGACTGCTGGTGGCTGCTGACTACATGTTTGCCTAGCGCCGTGGTGTAGCATACACACAATACACTCCGAAAAAAAAAATTTCTTTGGACCTTAGTCCACTGGCAGGATCGCCATGTAAGGTAGTTACTGAAAATGCATGTACTGTAGTTGGACTGGCAGGATCGCCATGTAAGGTAGTTACTGAAAATCCATGTACTGTAGTTGGACTGGCAGGATCGCCATGTAAGGTGACTACTTGGTTCGATAAGTCAGATGCATAGAGATGTGTATAAAATATATATTATAATTAGTAGTTATATCTCTGTAATTAATACCTAGTCTATCTATTCTATTTTACAAAATCAGTCGTAGTTCTATATATAATAAACTTAACCTTAAACTCTTAACCTTAACTCTAAATTTAACATATGATTATATAAATGTTATTATTCTTGAGTTACTTTCTTGGGACTTCTGGTTCTTGTTGAAAAAAAAAGTTGTTGTTTTTTGTCAGACGTTTCGGCAATATTTTTGCCTTCATCAGTGATTTTTTATTAAACTAAAACAATCTATGCTGTTTTTTAAAATGTTCGTCCTTTCTAGCGTCATATGTTTTAAGTTAATTACAATTGTTTGCATAAAATTCATTTATAAAATCAACATCAATCATTGTATCAGTGCGGCGTCTCGATTTGCACTGATATTGGAATGTCCTTGTAAAATTTTGTTTGATTTGTTGTGGTTTTTCTATTAAAATTAGTGTGTTTTAATAATAAGTAAAATTATATTTTAAGGTGTGAGTGGTTTATGATGTGTACACTGTACATGTATAATATTATTAATTAAGTTTTTAACAGTAATTGGGAAAAATTGAAAGATTTGAGTAAAAATAAAAATGTACAAAGATTACAAAGATGTCGATTCACTAATTAATTACGTTATAGTAAATTTTACTAAGGTTCTTTAAGTCGGTTTTATCTTTTACTGCGTTTTGTTTTTTTTAAAGCTGTTTTATTTTTTTTATCGTAACGGTGGCCATTTAGGCGGTTTTGGAGGTATTGTCCGATGTATACGTTTGGACAGTCAATGCAGGGTATTTCATAAATAGTATGCGTTTTACGATTTTTAGGGGTTTTGCTTTTAAGGGAACTGAAATGCTCTTTTAGTAAGTTATGCCCTTTGTGACATATAGATATGTTTTGCTGTTTGAAATATGTTTGTATGTTTTCTGAGAGATTTTGTATATATGGTAGGGATAGATATTTGTTTTGGTTTTTATTTGTAGTTTGTTGCTGAGAATTAGTATTATTTAGTTTTTGTATTCGAGCGTTAAATATTGCGTTGATTAATTTTGGAGAGTAACTGTTTTTTAATAAGATGTCTTTTGCTTTTTTATTGGAGTTGTTTCTGTATATGGGGTCACTAAGTTTAATTGCCCTATCTGCTAGTACGACGATTACAGATTTTTTTTGGGACATTGGGTGTTGGGAAAAATAATTTAAATATCGTCCTGACCATGTTTTTTTTTTGTTACCCATTCGGTAAGTATTTCATTTTTGTAATGATGCAGGGTCATATCCAAAAATGATATTTTAGAATTTTCCTCCAGTTCTATGGTAAATTTAAGTTTTTCGTGAAATGAATTAAAAGAATTTAGGATATCGTTACATTTGCCTTTATGTACTGCAGTGATACAGTCATCTACGTATCTTAAGAAAAAAAGCAGTTAGGCTTTCTAAGTTGGAGAGCACGGTAGTTTCCAGTTCTTCCATGGCCATTTGTGCAATGACGCTGGAGATAGAAGAGCCCATCGCACATCCCTTCATTTGTTTGTAAAATTTGTCATTATGTATAAAATAAGTGGATTTTAATGTTAGTTCTATTGCAGTTAAAAATTCATTAAGTGGAATATCTGTATGTTGTTGAATTTGGGGCTATGTATGGGAATTGGTACATTTGTATATAGAGATACTACATCTAGAGATACAAGAATATAGTCGTTTGGTATTGTTGTTTTTAATTTTTTCTTTAAAATCCCAGGAATCTTTTATATAAGTATCGCTTTTATATAAAACATTACTAAGGATATATCTTTTAAAAATTTAGACAGTTTATTTAGGGGGGATTGTACGCATGATCCGATGGGTCGTAGGGGGATGCCCTCTTTGTGAAGTTTGAGAAGTTCGTAAATTTTTGGAGGTTGGGCATTATGTATTTTCAGGTTTTTGGCGGTATTAGGAGATATATATTCCTTATTTTCCCATCTTTTTATAATGTCGTTTTGTTTTTAAAATATATTGGTGGGGTCATTATTTATTTGTTTGTATGTTTGGGTATCACTTAAAAGTAAATTCATTTTAGTATCGTACTCATTGGATTCCATAATTACCGTTTTGTTTGATTTATCTGGTCTTAATATTTTTAGATTAGGGTTTTGTTTTAGAAATGTATTTGTTCTTTTTGAATCGCGTTATTTTGAAGTTTAGTTTTTTTAGAATTTAGTTTATCTTTGTACCTTGTTAAAATATTACAACAGGTATCTCTAATTTTATCTTTTTTTTTTCGTGGGAAATTGATTAATGGAAATTTCAATGGATGCAATTATTTTTGGTACAGGTAGTTCTTTTGAAGACTCGATTGGATAAGCAAAATTTGACCCTAAACTTAAAATATCAATGGCGTAGTCTGGTATATCTGTGTCTGTTAAGTTTTCTAACCAGTCTTTTCCAATATTTATTTTTTGTGGGGGGGATTTTAATTTCTATTGATTAATTAGTGAACCAATCTTGCTTATATTCCTTTGTTTGATCCTTGCAAATGTAGATTCATGTTTTTTATTTTCATAATTAATAAAAAGTTGGAATATGTTTTGTGAAAGTGTTTGTTGTAATTTACTTTTAATTTTTGAGATTTCGGTTTCTAATTTATGTATGTTAGTGTTAGTGTCACTTATGAGTAGATTTAGTGTACTTATTTTAAAATAAATTAAAACACACACACACAAACATACAAACAAATAATTAATGACCCCAGCAATATATTTCAAATATATTCAAAATAAGGAATATATATCCCCTAATACCGCCAAAAACCTGAAAATATTTAATGCCCAACCACCAAAACTTTACGGACTACCCAAACTTCACAAAGAGGGCATCCCCCTACGACCTATCGTATCATGCGTACAATCCCCCCTAAATAAACTGTCTACATTTTTTAAACGATATTCTTAGTATTGTTTCATATAAAAGCGATACTTATATAAAGGATTCCTGGGATTTTAAAGAAAAAATTAAAAACAACCAATACAACAAATACCAAACGACTATATTCTTGTATCTCTAGATGTAGTATCTCTATATACATATATACCAATACAATTAGGTCTTGATGTACTACAAAAGAAATAGCCCCAAATTCAACAACATACAGATATTCCACTTAATGAATTTTTAATTGCAATAGAACTAACATTAAAACCCACTTATTTTATACATAATGACAAATTTTACAAACAAATGGAGGGATGTGCGATGGGCTCTTCTATCTCCAGCGTCATTGCACAAATGGCCATGGAAGAACTGGAAACTACCGTGTTCTCCAACTTAGAAAGCCTAACTGCTTTTTTTCTTAAGATACGTAGATGACTGTATCACTGCAGTACATAAAGACAAATGTAACGATATCCTAAATTCTTTTAATTCATTTCACGAAAAACTTAAATTTACCATAGAACTGGAGGAAAATTCTAAAATATCATTTTTGGATATGACCCTGCATCATTACAAAAATGAAATACTTACCGAATGGTTTACAAAAAAAAAAACATGGTCAGGACGATATTTAAATTATATTTAAAAAATCTGTAATCGTCGTACTAGCAGATAGGGCAATTAAACTTAGTGACCCCATATACAGAAACAACTCCATTAAAAAAGCAAAAGACATCTTATTAAAAAACGCTCGAAATCAAAAACTAAATAATACTAATCCTCAACAACAAACTACAAATAAAAACCAAAACAAATATCTATCCCCACCATATATACAAAATCTCTCAGAAAACATACAAACATATTTCAAACAGCAAAACATATCTATATGTCACAAAGGGCATAACTTACTAAAAAAGCATTTCAGTTCCCTTAAAAGCAAAACCCCTAAAAACCGTAAAAAGCATACTATTTATGAAATACCCTGCATTGACTGTCCAAACGTATACATCGGACAGACAACACAATACCTCCAAAACCGCCTAAATGGCCACCGTTACGATAAAAAAAATAAAACAACTTTAACAAAGCACGAAACCGAAACACTACACAAATTTAATTTTTCCGAAACAAAAACGCGAATTTTTGGAAATGTTATACATAAAAAAACGCAGTAAATGATAAAACCGACCTAAAGAACCTTAGTAAAATTTACTATAACGTAATTAATTAGTGAATCGACATCTTTGTAATCTTTGTACATTTTTATTTTTACTCAAATCTTTCAATTTTTCCCAATTACTTTTAAAAACTTAATTAATAATATTATACATGTACACATCATAAACCACTCACACCTTAAAATATAATTTTACTTATTATTAAAACACACTAATTTCAATAGAAAAACCACAACAAATCAAACAAAATTTTACAATGACTTTTACTTAAAACATATGACGCTAGAAAGGACGAACATTTTAAAAAACAACATATATTGTTTTAGTTTGAAGGCAAGAATATTGCCGAAACGTCAGATTGCATTTTGCTGAAATAAACAAAATTTTGAAAAAAAACTTTTTTTTCAACAAGAACCAGAAGTCCCAAGAAAGTAACTCAAGAATATATTATTATTGGTTCAATAAATTTATTTCTCAAGGAATGTTATTATTTATAGTTAATATAAAATAATATACTGTCACCTTTGGTAGAGGGTTATACCCTCGACTATATCCTTGTTATTGATATCAAGGTTCGAGAATGATTATAACAATAACATTATAAATACAACTAAATTATACCAAATGAGTAAAATAAGATAAAGCCTTATTTTTACTCTAGAGTCTTTATTATTGACATTTTTGTTATTCTCCGGCATGGATACTTGATTAGATTTAAGTTTAAAAAAACCTTAACTAAGTGAGTAGTGCAAATAAATAGGATCTCGGTAAATTTGTTTTCCGAACATGCCTTTTCAATAATATCCAAGTAGATATAATAAAATTGTAAATTTTGCTACGTTAAATGCAGCATTTTCTAAAAAGTATATGATTTTTCATACCCTTTACAATCTAAAAACATTTAGCAACGTTTCGTATATAATGCAAAAACAGTTTTTTACAGGATATGTCTGACCTCGTTCAGTCTATTCACTTGGGCGTACTTAAGGTAAACCTTTTAAAATGTTATTGATAGACTAACTAGAACTTTGTAACCGAAATTTATAGATAAAAATTGAACTTACAGCCTCTACTCTTTTATTCCAATCCTTACTGGAGTCTGAAAGAATCTCCTGAATTGTCTTTAGATTTTCACTTACATCCCTAGGTGAAAATATTTGTACGCTCGGCACATCTTCAAACGATCTTAAAAATAGGTCCTCGTCCACAGCTCCAGCTAAAGAAAAACAGTTTTTTTAAGTATATGCACATAATATTAACTATATTGCTAAAATAAAAGAAAATAATTGTGAGTTTTCAATAACTAAAGGAAACTATAATCTTAGAAGGTATATCGACTGTCATCGACATTTTTTTTTATATATAACATATTTTTGAGTAAACTTACTTAGACAAAAGTTGTCTATCTATTTTCGACTTTAGATTAATCACTGACATTCATAAATCGACAGGTCATGTATTATTGAACTGAATATAGGAAATTCTTAATTTGTGTACGCCAAGACTATCAACTCGAACCCGACATATATATATTCTCTATCAAGAAGTGACGTCCCAAAAAGTTTATTCTTTTTGGCTACATAATAACCATAGGCGAAGACTATGAGATAAAATGATCCTTCAAAGAGAATGTGTGGAGTGCACTGATTTTTTCCCTGTTAAAAAATAAAAACACCAAAATTCGTAACAAGATATCGTATTTCTAAACACGACTAAAAAAAGTGCACAATTTGAAGGTTAGAAAAATAATATGGACTTTTTGAATAGTAGTAACAACAGTCATTAAATGATTTTACCCAAGGTAATCTTTGATGTGAGAAAGTAGAGCAAGACATTAGGTAACTTTTACATATTTTTTATTGCTTAAAAATCACATGAAAAATTAAATAATATGCAAAATATTACGTCTTGAATATCACTTCTTTATAAACAATTATTGAAGTTACGTTACGTAGTATGAATAGCTCGCACTCGCGCCATATATCGTAGTAGTAGTTTATGTAATAACCGCAAACTTCAATGGGTTATATTTTATCTAGAGGTTTAAAAAAATGTTTTTTTTTCGTAAACTGTGGTATATAATTTAAAATATATTTATTAATTTAAATTACATATACAGGGTCTTGCAATAGCGCGTTAGGCTTCTATAGCTCCTATACGAATTAAGTTAGGAATTTCATTCATATTCAGACTTATACTTTATGATAGGGTGAATTTCAGGAAAATATTTTTCCATTTACAGGGTGGCCAAAAAGTGTGATAACAAAATTAATGTATTTTTTTAAAGAGTACATCCAGTATTTTATTGCATATTTAGGTTTGTATTATGAGTCCTTTATAATTGTCCAAAATTGTATGTATTTTATTTTTGAATATTATACATACATAGTTCGTTTTGTATAATAAATAATACCAAAACTTAATTATAGACTCCTAGGTGCAAAGCACCCGTATGTGTCGAAATCTAAATTACTATTTTACCTATTTTTCTATGTCACTTACTCAGACACGCTTACAATCTTCACTGATTTAATACTAAATAAACAATATTGAAATATTTTGATAAACATACTGTTTACACTTTTTATATTTTTGGTTGATTCGGTGGGAATAAATTAAATGGTGGTAACAATCAACTTTTTATTTTTATATTTGGTCAATTTAAGTTTGTTACTAGATTTAGTCCTTGTTTCAATATATGATCTATGACATACATAGTTTTGTTTGGCCTTATATCGATGAACCAAATTACATAAACAGTTAATATATAAAGTTCTAATATTTACAGTATCTTCTATAAGCTTAAAAGTATTATTTTCCAATTTGACCTTCAAGCGAGTTCCCTATTGAAACGAGTTACAGAAATATATAATCTTCGAAAAGTCGGATATAAGTATAATAATAAACTTGCAAATCGAATGGCCATGAAGGGTAAGAATATTGTTTTAAGAATAAAGTTTTGAAAACATTCTGTATTATTAAAGCATCTTTAAAAAAGTACACTTTTTCAATCGACGTATAAAATCAACCACACGGTTGTCTTAAAAATGGACGAGAGAAGAAGTAGGCCGTAACGGAAAAAGCCTGTTACATAATACTTTTTTTTTTAAACTCTTTATTTAACTATAAGCATACAATTGATTTAATGCTTACATAAACCTCTAAGCAGTGTTTATAACACTGGTATTGAGGATACTGACTAGTATAAGCTGTACAGAAATACAGTAATAAATACCTAATTACTAAATATGTTTTCAACTTAAAGTTAAATTATTGTTTTATAATGACTTACATGATCACATACACACAATATCGGAAGGGACACAAGAAAATTGGAGTTTTAAAGGGGAATGTAATTACCTGGTCTTACCGGATATGGACGCTTCGTAGGGCCAATTATAGGTTTATTAATAAATGTCTATGTTCAATCTAAAGCCGAAAATCGGATAGTAGGGCATTCAATATGCACCTGAACAGATTGTAATATATTGTAGTAGCTAAATAACACATTTACTAAAAAACACAGTTAAAAATTATTGTTCATATCGACTCTTACCAATAGATAAGTGAAAAATAAAGCATACATAAAACTAGACTGGTAAACAAAATATTGTCATTGATATCGGCAGAACCTCGAGCATTACAAAATCTTTGCTAAACATGACGCAGTCGACGTATGTATGCTCTGTACTCTTCCTATGTTTGCAGTACCTAAGCATTTTTTAATTAGATTTTTATTATCTTAATAGTTTAATAAAAATCTAAAATTTTTCCTAGAAAAATGAATAAGTAGGCATAAAATAGTTAGAGCTGAAGGAATAATTATGATTATTAAGTATAAAAATTGAATTTTTACGTCAGGCGAATCTATATTACCGATGTTTAGATTTCGTGTTAAAACATAAAGCTTTAGAAATATGTAGTTCATATATGAATTATTTGTGTGAAAGGATGAAATGAAATGTAGCATTATCTGGTCATTTACTACGTAGGTTTCATAGCATCAAACTACTCAACTTTTTAATATTTTTTAAAACAGAATTTACGGAAGCATTATATCTACAGTTTACAATTATACAGGTTGTCCCAAATAGTCAGGGCACATCCAACATACTTTTTTAATGAAACACCCTATATATTATATTATTTTTTAATTTCCTGTAAAATTCCAAGTATATTTTCTATAAAATGTCATATGTCTAAATTAAATTATTTTGAAATAATAATTATTATTAATAATAATAATAATCAATTATTATTTGTTCTAGCAGGATGCCATAAGGCATATAGAACCATTATGTTATTTAACATTAAGACATACAATAAGTTTATAATTCACTAATAAAACACATATGGTTATCACTCTCCCTTAAACAAATAAATGGTTAAAAAGCAAATGAATGGTTAAAAATCAAATCAATGCAAACGTCAATCCAGGCATCCATCCATTCAAGATCAAGACTAGCAACGGCATGACCAGCTTAAGGAGCATCATTTAAAAAATTTGTTCCTAAAACGACTATGGTACAATTTTTACTAGGTGTTTTTTCATGAAGCTGAGAAATTTTTGCTTAGACAAACTATTTATCAAGTCCCCCTCCGATATATGTATTTTCAACATTTAAAAGCATCTGTTTGAAGGTTGGAGACAATGATGTTTCTTGACTGATAGAAGAGTTTTGGACTTGCATTGTCTTTATTTGTTTTACATCACAACGTTTCAACTGGTAAGTATCTCCAGTCGTCTTCAGGTGAAGCAGTATTTACCTGAAGACGATTGGAGATACTTACCAGTTGAAACGTTGTGATATAAAACAAATAAAGACAATGCAAGTCCAAAACTCTTCTATCAGTCATTTAAAAGCATGTTATTAGAGGAGAACCATCACTTTATCGACAACATCCTCTTTACTTTTTTCACTGATCAATAGGTTTGCATTGCGTACATTATAAGATCCTCCTGGACAATCTCTAACAATTCGTTAGTATATAAAATGTACAAAAGTGGGCCCAGTGTTGAGCTCTGAGGAACCTCCCTCAGTATTCTGATGATATAAGATTTCTCTTGTCATCACACTTGATAACACACTGACTTCTCTCGGACAAATAAGACTGTATTAGGTCCCTAGCAACTTATCCATACCTATCAAGTTTGCTAATGAGAATATCATGGTCCACTCTATCAAATGCCTTCGAAAGATCCAGACTTACAGTTACCGTGCTGTTTCTCACGTTCGTGGAATCTGATATTTTTGTTATTTCCTGATACACTGCCTTGATTGTTGACTTACCCCCTACGAAAACCATATTGACAGTGAGTGACAATGCCATTCTCATCATTCGACAATAGTGATATTGGTTACCCGAGGTTTTTTCTTGTTAACCCTATTTATAACATCAGTTATTTTATTTTAAAAATTGATATTGACGTTTAAAATATGGCATTTTCAGATTTTAACAGGCCGTAGAATTGGAACGGCTCAAATGGTTTTCACCTCCCTTTCTTGGTTTTTAATTCTCCGTCCAAAGAGATACACTTCCGGTTTAGCATATTAAACAAAAAATAGTGGTAAACCGGAAGTTGTAACTTGTAAGTCTAAAATACCATATTTTAAAATTCAATATCGCAAACATATTTGAATTTAGACATATGACATTTTATACAAAATATACGTAAAATGTTATAGGGAATTAGATAATAATATAATAAATAGGATGTTCCATTAAAAAAAATATGTTGGATATGCCCTGACTATTTGGGACACCCTGTATAATTTAAAATAATTTTTAATTGTAGATCTAATGCCTCCGTTTTTGAAAAATATTAAAAAATTGAGTAGTTTAGCTGTTATGGAATACTGCGTTGAGAGCGCGCAACCCTGTCTATGGCAAAACAAAAAAACATATATAATTATTTTCTGAAATACGTTAATATAACTCATTATTTTCTTGCAAGAAAATAGTGTTTTTCATCATTTTCGGTTATACCGGAAGTAAACTTCTTTATAAATATATCATACTAATTTACCTAAGATAGTAAACATGAATGATAGAAAAACATGTTTTGTGTAAAATCTTGGACCTTAGTTTAAACAAGTTTTTGAAAAATTTACACATATGATACATTCCTATGTATGTGCATTATACAATGTTTCTGTGATTAATAAATCACTCATGTGATAAACTTGTTATAATACCAAATCATGACACACATCATACTAGAAATTGCAATATCCCAAAATCTATTGTGTAGACATAGAATCATTTAGACGAAATATGTTTAGACTCTTAGGTAAAATTCGAAAAATGTAACACAATTTTTTTCTCTTAAAAATGTATTCCCAAAAATCTACAGTTTATATGTAATATAAACATAACTATGGAGTTGAAAATAATAACTAAATTAGTTCAATATAAATGTAAAAACGAAGCTTCACTTTAGAAAATGTGATCTATAGATAGAAAAATAAATTTTAACATTTTATAAACAACTTTAACATTTTAAATTACAGTAGACTACTGATTATCCGAAACCCGATTATGCGAACTCCGCATTATCTGAAACGACCTATGAACCGGATTATCCGAAATGATTCCACCTATGCCTCCGCATTATTCGAAATTTCTAAGAAATTAATTAAATCGACATACTTTAAAATTAAAACAAGTACCAATTACCTCTTAAATTTATGAATATGAATACATACTAATGTACATACATACAATTTTTTTTTGCTGGAGTTGGCGGAAGAGCCAGTATACTTAGGCCTATATGAGGCCCATTGTATCCCCTATCGTCTGGGTAATGTCATCCAGAAGGGACCTACAGCTTAACGTGGAATCCGAACCACGTATAGGCACTAGTTATCCTACTATAGTTGAAATCGAGTTACCTATATAATTTAAAAAATTAAAGTTGACGACTGATTTTGGTATAATTGCAAAATAAAAAAAAACACTATTTTAAATTTGTAGGGCATATTGAAACATAAACGTACAAAATTTTGAAAAAACGATTTTCGCCGCTTCTTCAAATATTCATTGTAAATCAACCTGATCGTATGCTACTTTAGGCTATAAAAATAGATTCATAAAATAACAGACACACACATAAAAAAAAGGTAAATAAACTTACATGCTGATGGAAGGGTAAGTTTTCTTAGTGACCCAACTCGGCATAAAACTTTTCATGCAGATGAAAAGATGAAAGTGAAGGAAAAAAAATCATATGAAAATAAAAAGGCAAATTAGATATAAGAAGCACAAATAAATAAAAATTAATGAAATAACAGGTTATTGATATGAGAAATAAAAAAGTTTAGTAGATTTGTGTGTACACCTCTTACAGCAGGTTATACAAAGAAATATCGTTGTCGGTTAGCTTAACTACGTAATAAAAAAGCAGAATTTAATAAGAGACTGCAAAGACCAACTTCACGTTTGCGTAAAATGATCTTAAATTTGACCATTTAGAGTTGGTGAGGTCAACTTCGAGTTTGCGCGATATCGCAATATATTTATAATAACTGGGATCTGACAGCCTCTAATTAAGGTTTGTCCCTTTATTCCGCGGTTAGTCATTTTTCTTTATGCACACAACTGTTTATTATACTGGGCCTCCCAAAAGTGCCACTAACTTATTATTTTTGATTAGAGTTGGAAATCATTTTTACAACTAGAGTCAAATATACATTGTGCTGAAAATTTAAGATATTCAGTTTTGAATAGAAAATAAAAAACGACAATAGAAATATGCAAGAGAATTTTTAAAGTTGTATAAAAAACGCTGAAGCCTGTAAAAAATTGAAAATTATACAGTTAAAATGTCCATATCTTAAATCTGAGAAGTATCACGTGGTACAGAAAATGTTAAAGTAACCTAACTTGGTTTAGAGTTTAAGATGATAGAATAAAAGTTTTATCTTACTTTAAAAAACCTTCCTAACTTTCTCTTACAGCATTTTTGACCTACTGTGGTAGGACGATAGCAAAGCCTACACTTTATTTTGATCATTTTCCGTGACCTCCGGTTGTATTAGGTGCTGAATAACAAAATAACAGAAACTCATTTAGACCTTTTGTATTAAGTGCCGGAAAACCCAAAATATCGAAATTGTTTTAATAAAAAACTATTTAGAACCATTGGGAAACATATTTCTGATATCGATCGATAAAAAAAGGAAAAAATATAAAAACGTCATATTGATTGTTATTGAGAGCTCTATCTTTACAAAAGATTTATTAATACAGAAATATTAGTTATTTTAATGGTTTTTAAATATTTTTTTTTATGATAACCCTAATATGATTCTGTCCAAACTACATCATACTTCATATCTATTAGTTCACGTAGTTTTTTTTATTAAGGGCAATATTAAAGGCATTCCCCTATTCTTTTACTTGGTTATTGGACCCTAAGGTATACATTTTGAATATTAGTTTACAGAATGATAAAAAAAGTTTTGGACTTGCATTGTCTTTATTTGTTTTACATCACAACGTTTTAGCTGGTAAGTATCTTCAGTCAAGATAGGCTTTTCAGCCAAGTCGACGGACCGGTGGGCTCATCTCTCTCGCCAATAATCACCAGCATTTACATGGAATGGTTTGAATCGGAAGCAATGAAACAAGCAAAGAAGGAATCAAAAGCGTAACTGAGATACAAATGTAGACGACACCTTCATTATTTAGAATGGAAACGATGACAAACTCAGGGAATCCCTACATAATAGCCTGACACCGACAATACCTCCATGTACAAGGATCCGACTTCCACCACCGAGGGAAGAATTACCAAACACTCAAAAACGGAGATGCCTGACACAACACCACAGTAACCCTCCACATCTCTATGGCTTGCCGAAAATACACAAACATAACTTGCCTCTAAGACTCATAACGAGCCCTCAAAACTTTCCTACCTACGAACTTGCGAAATTTTTACTACTCCAACCACTCCAAGTAAATAGCACATCATTTGTAAAGAACTCTTAACACATCGTACATAGGAGGAATGGAAGTACAACCCGGAGATCAACTAGTCAGCTCTGACGTTGAAAGTCTTTACACATCCGGGTCAGTCAAGCCCCCCCCCCCCCGTAAATTGATTTTTGTGAAAAAAACCACATAATCATTTTGCACACCTATTACGAAATTTTGTACAAGTTTTGTTTTTGTTTGTTTTGTTTCAAATTTTGCGCACCCTCCAGAAAAAAGTTATACCCCATTTGAAAAAAAAAATGTTTCCCCCATGCCCATCCAATAGGATTCATTTAATATCCCCCCCCCCCCCCCCCCCATACCCAACTACTAATCGGATCCATTTAGAGCTTATTTTAAAGGTTGTACTCTGCACACTACATTTTAAATTTTGGACACTCTCCAGAACAAAGTCTGTAACTCAAGTGAAGCCCTTAAAGAAGAAACTTCATCACCGACCTCAACAAAAATGGCTACCTTATGCATTTAGTTGATAACTTATTGGAAAATCGTAAGAATCGGCCAAATACACAAAAGACGCAAATAGAGTCACAATCAACATTCCGTATGTCAAAGGAGTATCCGAAAGAATTAGAAGACTAGGACAATGATACAACATCAATACGGTATTCAGCTCGAGATACTTTAAAAAGCCACCTGACGAAAACGAAACCAACAAGCCAAAAAGACAGGAAAAACGGTGTCTACCAGATCACCTGGAAGACGGAAACAACACGCTAAAAGGAGAGACCGAAAAAGCAGGTGCAGCTGACCATGCCTGGACACACAGCCATAATATTAAATCCTGCATAAAGAACTACACTGGAGGAAGAGAAAGTGCAAGGAAGCTGCTACTATACACCAGAATTCAAATTGTTTGTAAGCCCTTATTAGATATAAGAAATATCTGGAAACCTTTGTTAAGTAGATGTAAACCTAAAGTACCGCGCAGAAATTGAACGTATGACTGCACCCATCTCAGTTATGTTCCAGTATATCTATAGCTGTAGTTACTGTACTTATTTAGTATTCACCTGAAGGCGACTGGAGATATCAGTTTGAAACGTTGTGATGTAAAACACATAAAGATAATGCAAGTCCAAATGCAATGGCTTATAATGGAGGTTTTTAACCGATTATGTGAAGATTAAAAAACCTCAACTAAAACTCAATATTGTTTATCGATTTTAAGGCAAAAAAATAACATCATTGGTTAAATTATCAATAAATATTCTTGTGTTAACAACAATATTCAAAGGAAAAATTTGAGAACCAATATTTGGAGAACGACACTCAAAGCATTATTTATCATCATCTTGTGATGACTAGCAACCGGTCTTAATCTGGCAAAACATCGACCTTGCCGTTTTTTTCCCTTTATTGAGCCGATCATATTATCAACACATATTTAATACAATGCAATACTGCATATACTATATTGCTAATACCATAATTCAATGATAACACCACTGTAGGCAGATGATCAGGGTCCGACGAGTTTGCGCAGCTCGGAAATTTGCTTCTTGATGTAAACATTTGACAGAACCGACTTTCAAAATATTTTTACAAGTTTTTATTTAAATTCACCCGTTAGTTTGGGTGTGTACAGTTTATGGTCAAATAAAACTAAGTAACCAATATTTTACATACTTGAAATACCTTATTCCTAGTATTAAATCGCGATTCGTGCAAAAAAGGATCATGCACTTTTTTCTATCCATCTTGAGATACAAGCCGATAACAATAACAAAATGTCTGGTCAAGTTTTATACCTAAATTCGAACCCAAAACTTAAAAATAATATCCACAATCACACACGGAACATCCGAACGAATACAACGTAAAAAAAGATGGAAACGACTAACAACTTACAAACTAACAAAAAAAAATGTCTAAAGTAAAGTTTTATAAATATTAACACCCAAAACTTGGAAATTATAACCACACACGAACGAACGAAACAAAAGATGGCGACGAATAAGAATACAAACAACGGCGAGCCTGTTCTGTTTACGATCTGTTAGATATCGTGTCGGTTGCCTAATTTTTTCCCTACTGCGCATGCGCCACAGGCCCAAGTTCAGGTTATTTTGAATCGCATGATGGGCATCTTCTTGCTTCGTGCGGCTGCTTGTATTGGCAATATAGTGTATTACCAATTTTAACAACCTATATTGTTTTTCAGCGGCAATATTTTAATTAAATTTAATTATTATGGATTTAGTCAATGTTAAAAAATATTTGATTCTTATTGTTAATCAGCTAAAATTTAAACTGGCGCATTTTGACTAAGATTTTTTTTAGGAAATAAAAAAGGTTGATCATTAACACCATGTAGACGAAATCTTTTACATATTTAGACTATAAACATTAAATGGTATGTTGATTGTATATAAGTACGCAGGTAAATCTTATTGAAATTTAAGGAAAACATTGGAATATTGTCTTTTTTATTGTCGTCTCGGTCGTAACTAATTATTCGTGAAACAGTCATGAGGCATACGGTTCATGATATAAATTGGTCTGTTAAAAAAGATTTATTGTTAAACTTAAACTTGATGCAATTTCAATAATGACATTGGTCTAAAATTACAAACCAAAGGTGAGCAATCTTACTAATAATATCATTTGTAATACTGCTAAACAATATTATTAATGACAACTTTTACTTAAAATAAAAACGATTGTCAATAATAAAAGTGTAGTTTAACTTACCGGCATTTGGATTAATGGACGCTGATTTTGGTTTTATGGCGCTGTTGGCGCTAGAAGTAGTCCTTTTAATAGATAATGGAGCTCGTGCCATTTTATCAACTTCATCAACATTTACTGAAAATTGAAAAAAAACATAAGTGTAGTATAAAAAAAACGCGTCACGTAAACTGTAAAATACAAGAATGACATTCGCATTGATTATAAATAAATCACATTTAGGTGTTTTATTAAGATAAAACAAGAGGTATGTCAGACTTTTCTTTTCTCGAAACATTTGGAATGGTCATTAGCCTATTTTCTATAAACGTAAATAACGTGTCACTCAATTTTTAGGTTTTTATTTTTTTCAACCATTTATTCCATATAACCATATCTTCTGGTAAATTTATTAACAAGATAATGTCCAAAGAAAACATTGTTGAGACAATTGTTTCCATAGACATTATCTGGCTGTTAAAGTTACCAGGAGATGGATAATTTGGGCCAAATACATATTTTGCTATTTGTTAACATAAAATATAATAATATTTTATTAACTTTACTATTAGCGAAAGAGTTGTAATGGCTGTGTGCACCTCTTGATAATTGAAATGAAAGACCTTTTCTTTCATTTCAAGTACAATAATTTTTTTTATTGTAAATACCAGAGCGCTCTCCACCGCAGGGGGTCATCCTCAGTGCCTTCAACAAAGCAAAGAATAAAGTTTGAGATGGAAATTTGAAGTTTTAGTAAAAGTTAGTGTAAAGTCATTTTGTTAATGAAATTTAAAGTGAACAATACTGAAATGAGAAGTTTATGTGAAATTATTATAGAAGTTTTTAAGAATACCTATATTTAAATTGAATCAATAGACAGTGAAAATTTGTATGGTGATTACTTACTCTGTCAGGTACAACAAGAATTGCAACGAGCATCAAACTTGATGATTTAACTTGGTATAGTTAAAATAACATTTAAAAAACCAAACTCAAAAAAAACCTTTGGTTTGGCTGTGACGTCATTGGTAAGTAACCCTAGAAACAGATGGTAATTTCCATCGAGTTTCCATAGTTACGAATAGTCTCTGAATGTTAGACCTTTAGTTTTTAGCAACATGCGTGTGTTATCATCACAAATAAAGGTATCTTTTATTGATTAATTAACTAACACTAATATTTATATTTTTAAATACCTTCTTGTTTTGGATTGTTGGGAAATACAACATATAACTTGTAAAGAAATCATTTAACACTTGTATGATTTAAGCACTGCGATGTAGCATTGCGTATCAAATATCACAGTGTTTTTATGATCGTTACTTAATATACTAATATGACCTAGTTAAAACTTACAATCAATGCTCTTAGTAGCTGTTGGCAACAGTTCTCCACTATTCCTTGCCTCATCAAACCTGGCCGCCAGCGCCACCCATTTGCCTTGTGGAACTAAATTCCGCTTTTGTATATCCGCCCTTAATTTCTCACCAACATGTTTATACAAGTCAACCAACGTACTAGTGGCCGTATCCCTCACCGATGCTGTTGGATCAGACAATAACTTCACTATATCTGGTATAAATTTGCTTAGAGTAAGAGAATGTGCTCCATGTCTAAAAAAAAATAGTTTTATTTGTTAAGGGGATGCCATTGATTTGAGTCCAGTTTGATTTAGATATTAATTTCAACTAATCAATGGATAACATTGGAGAATGAGATAATAGTTCAAGGAGGAAGCTGCTATACACGAAACCCGACTGTCGACAAAAAACTTGCCTTGTGTAAATTAGAGGAAAGCCTGACTTGAAGTAGAAAGTCAGGCTTTTCTCTAATTTACACTTACAAGGCAAGTTTACTGGCGGCAAGTATTTTGAGCACATTAGGGGCTCCGGAACAATTTTTTTTAGGGGGCTGGTAGGTACATAAAAGTAAATAAATCAATTGTCAATTGAAAAATGTTGGGTTTATTTTGAGTAGAAGTTCCGAAAAAAGGTATTGCCGTCGTAAACTTTCCAAATTTTGAAATCAATTTTTTATTTCACCGTCGCATCATCTATATGTTTATAATTTAAGAGGTTTACCTTTAAAACATAAAGTACGGATTAAAATCATGAATAATCTAAAATTGGTTTTAAATGATCTATTTAAAGTAAAAATGAATTTTGCAATAGCAATTAATTTAGCTTGTATGAGTAAAATAAAGAAAAAAACTGAAACGGGTATTTGGGAAGAAGAAAGACAGAAAATTCTTTTGTTGTTTTGTATGTTTAATAACGGATGATGGTGGTTGTTTTGTTATGTAAGATATGTTAAAAGGAAATACGTAGACTCTGGTATAATCACGATAGGAGGTAAATTTTTTACGGTTAATTAACAAAAATAAAACTGTAAACGGAATTACAGGGACTTATAGGCTTCCATCTACAAATATAGTAAATATTTACTTGATATGGACACACTTTAAGCAAAACAAAAACTATATAAGTACAGAAGAATAACTTCCTTTCATTTGTCAGATTCATCCCCAGACGCGTTTTCCATCTTATGGCTCATCGGTGAGGCTACAGAATCTGACGAAAGAAGGAAACGCAACTATATCAAATAGTTGTAGAAGTTGGATACTATTAAAGCATACCCAGCGCCTATAAACTCCATCAGGCAGGGCAATGAACTAATAGCGTTTTAGGTTTACTGCTCTGGGGCACTCGGAGTGCTCTCCCCAAGATTTGCGTGTTTGTTTGTCAAAATCAAGTGATCTCACTCGGAGTAATGCGTTCAATTTCCAAGCATTCGAAGTGGCAGCAGATCTATGACTTCACAGATCGCTCCCGGAGCACTCTCCGAGTGCTAAACTGACAACGAAAAAAAAAGAAGTTGCAATATTCAAAACTAATGTGTCAGAACAAAAACTTATAAATTATAGGCACCAGCGTTTCCTCTTAATTAAAGCAACAAAAAACAGTTACTATGACCAGAAAATGGAGTTAGCAAGAACCGATATTAAACTTGGAAAGTGGTTCAACAGGATACAAATGAAAAAATAAATACAGCTGCAAGTTTCCTCCATAATTGATGAACAAGGTGAAGACACATAAATATACAAGTTATTATTAAGTATTAACTATTGAAAAAGGGCTTTTAAAAAATTAATTTTATTTCCAAAAATACAAGTTACAAAGTAAAGAATTAATTCAAGACTGAATGTCGTACAAAAATATTATTACTATGCAATTGATTGTAATTATTAATGTAGGTCAGCAGACTTGCTGACGGGGTAACTTGGCGGTCGTTGCTCAGGTATAGCAGGAACCCATGATTGTTGAAATGTTTATGTGTCATTGGACCCATAACTTACATACACTATACCGGGTGTGGCATCGTCGAGCGGGACATAGGAAATCCCATGTAATTTTAAATGGGGTCAATTATTGGCTTCCCTAATGTTGATGTGCACCACACTGCACTGATAGTAAGATAAAAGCTGGAAAGCAGTAATAAAAAAGCTGAAACAGTTTTATGTGCTTCTCGATTAATAGGACAACTGCTGAAGTAAGTGAAATAAAACTGGATAATTATGATTGTCAAGAAAATGATAACTGTAGTTGCATCACTACTCATCACAATAAGAAAACAAGACATGTTAAAATATTTAGGAGTTTATTTTGATTCTTATCTAAAGTGGGATGTCCACGCAACCGAATATACCGAGTGACCACGAAATTACTACCCAGCTTGTCACGTCCTTATAAAATAAAACATTATTGTAATTAAATCTTGGTAGGTTATATGGTTGCACTGCACGAACATTTTCAGTATTCAAACGCCTAACTGTCACTTCTGGTTGCACCGGAAGTGCACAACCGGAAATGCACACAACTTTGTTTCTTTAAATAGAACACCCTATATATCTTTATAGATATACATTCTACGAATAATTCTAAGCATAAAACATGTATCATGGTCTATACTTATCTAAAACAGTTTCCGAGAAAATGACATTGGAAATTGTCAAATTACTATTTTTTACTTATTTTTAGGTATTCCCTATGAATGAGTCACAACTATTTCACTTTCGGTTTAAACGGTAGTAATGCAAAATTTGACATTCAAGCACAAATTTCTCCAGTCATTTTAATGTCACTCCCCCTTTTAAATCTAATTTTCAAAATGATCTTATATTTTGCTTATGCTTCACTATGTATAAAAGCAATTAAAAGTTACATTATCCATATTATATTATATTAACATAAGTTATTGCTTGTTAGATAATGTAGGGAAGCATAAATAAAAAATATTAAGGAAAGTAAGGTTATTTTGATAATTAGATTTAAAAGGGGTAGGCGCCATTAAAATTATTGGAGAAATTTGTGTTTGAATGTGCAGCACTTCCGGAAGTGAAATAGTAACTTATTCATACGGAATACCTAAAATGAAGTAAAAAATAGTTTTAAACCATTTACAGATTTATTCATTTGTTTTTCGTAACAACAATAAAATGTGTAGCTAATTTGACAATTTCCAACGCCATTCTCTCGGAAACTGAGATAAATGTAGGACTTGATACATATTTTATGCTTAGAATTTTTCGTAGAATGCATATCTATAAAGATATACAGAATGTTCTATTTAAAATAACAAAGTTGTGTGCACTTCTGGTTCAACAGGAAGTGACAGTCAGACATTTGAATGCTGAAAATGTGCGCACAGTGTAACCATATAACATACCAACATTTTATAATAAGGTTTTATTTTATAAGGACGTGACTAGCTGGGCAGTAATTTCGTTGTCACTTGGTATAAATTTAAACAATTAAAACAGTTTATGTAAATTCAAAAAATAAAAATAGTCTATTTTACACATGTTGAATGTATTTTAAACCATTCTAATCATATAGGGTTCAGCATTCAAAGCTGGTCTTACAACTGAATCAGATATAGTATCAGTTATATTTACTGAAAAAATCTGAAACTATCGTCTAATTGTATTGATCAGTAGTCTGTCCAAATTGGTTGAGAAATGCATAAATCATAATACTCAGAAACTTTTAACATCATTGAAAAAATTGATACTGTATCGTACCGAATTCTCCCGACTAAAATGGAATACGTGGAATAGGTTTTGAAATTGAATGATAGAATAGTTTTGGACTTGCATTGTCTTTAATTTGTTTTACATCACAAAGTTTCTACTGGTAAGTATCTCCAGTCGTCTTCAGGTGAATACTAAATAAGTAAAGTAACTACTGCTCTATTTATACTAGCTAGATGTACTGGAGCATGACTGAGATGGGTGCAGTCATGCGTTTAATTCTTGTGCGGTATTTTAAGTTTACATCTACTTAACAAAGGTTTCCAGATATTTCTTATATCTAGTGAGGGCTTACTAAAACAATCTGGGTTCCGGTATATGATAGCAGCTTCCTTGAACTTCCTCTTCCTCCAATGTGGTTCTTTGTGCAGGATTCGAGCTTCTGTCCACTTAGTGTGATGACCGTGTGTCCAGGCATGGTCAGCTGCCCCTGATTTTTCGGTTTCTCCTTTAAGCGTGTTGTTTCTGTGTTCCTTTGCCCTAGTTTCAAGTGGCCTTAGAGTCTCACCAATGTAGGATCTGCCACATTCGCAGGGAATCTGATAGACACAGTTTTTCCTATCTTTTTGACTTGTTGGTTTCGTCTTCGTCAGGTGGCTTCTTAAAGTGTCTTTTGAGCTGAATACCGTATTAATGTTGTATCGTTGTCCTAGTCTTCTAATTCTCTCAGATACTCCTTTAACATACGGAATGTTGAGTGTTGATTGTGACTCTACTGGCTTCTTTTGTGTATTTGACCGATTCTTGCGATTTTCCATTAGTTTATCAACTAGATGCCCGGGGTAGCCATTTTTGTTGAGGTCGGTCTTGATGTAGTTAGTTTCCTGTTTGAGGGCTTCATTTGAATTACAGATGGTAATTGCTCTATCCACAAGCGTTCTTACTATGCCATGTTTTGTGCTATTTGAGTGATTTGAGGTATTCAAGTATTCACCTGAAGACGACTGGAGATACTTACCAGTTGAAACGTTGTGATGTAAAACAAATTAAAGACAATGCAAGTCCAAAACTATTCTATCATTCAAGAAACATCATTGTCTCCAACCTTCAAACAGACACTAGGTTTTGAAATAATCGGCATGGTCTATATTCGGCCTTTTAACCATAACAAAAATATAAGATAAAGAAAGAATGATATTTCCAACATCCCAAATGCAAAAAAAGTCGTCTTAACCTATACTATAAGGCCCCTAAAATATATATGTTACCTAAAAAAAATAAAACAAATCCTATAAGCAAGTTAAAGACTGAACTGCATAACTGGTTAATAAATGGAGAAATTACCTGGTTTAGCAACTAGGCAATTCTCTATTTGCCACATCTTACCGGTGTGTCCCACCAAGTGCTGCATAAGCAGCTTTGAGTTATCCTTTCTTTCGTCGGATCCTAGCTCTACTGATGAGCCATGATGTGGCGAAACGCGTCTAGGGATGGATCTGACGAAATGAAAGGAAATTCTTCTTCTGAATTCTCTATTTTAGCCTATTTAGCTTATTATAGTTGGCCTAACTATTTAACTATACATAAATTAATATACTAGTCTAAACACTATACACAAGCGCACACACTCTAGTCCATCGTGCACATAAATTTATAGCCCTAAGATAACATTGTAAAATTTGAACCAAATGAGAGGCTATTTATACTTATACCGTTAATTTATAAAGTCACATGCGATAGGAGGAATAATTATTGGCCCATTTACAGAAACGCTTAATGGCCAGACATATTATATTTTGTAAGAAATGAACGACCACCGCTCCTGGAAAATGTCCCCATACAAACAAGATAAAATATAATATTCAGCACGATGGATGTCCTGCGCATTTTGTGGCTAAAGTTCGGAAATTTTAGATGGAACATTTCCTGATAGGTGGATAGGTAGAAAAAGTTTATTTCCAATGCCAGCCAGGTCACCTGATTTTACGTGCTTGGATTTTTATTTGTAGGGGACACTAAAATACCTTGTGTTTTA
Organism: Polydrusus cervinus; assembly: GCA_935413205.1. Taxonomy (NCBI): domain Eukaryota; kingdom Metazoa; phylum Arthropoda; class Insecta; order Coleoptera; family Curculionidae; genus Polydrusus; species Polydrusus cervinus. The sequence continues at coordinate 64,024,704 of OW284510.1, read as the reverse complement.
AAGAAGACCTACAACAAGAGAATACATGATAAACAGAATTCGAATTGCCAATCGTTAATTTTCCATGGCAGATATATAGACGGCCGTACTATAAACTCGGAATACACTATGCACGTTTATAGTGCGAAACTGAAAAGTGTTATTTTTTATTACAGGTTCACTTGTTTCATTCATTGTTTGTTGCTTTAAAATTTTAAAAATCTACTCACTGACTTATTACCAGTTCTAACTTTTATACAAAACTAAAATCGAAGCCTGTTTACTTAATATGAGGGGTCAAAATTGAAAGGGCTTAAACTTAAATTATTAAAAAGGAAAACCCTAAATTAAGTAAATATGGCAGGTCGTTGTTAGAAATACAACAATAAGGATAATGTAATGGGAAAAATACTATCACGGAAGAAAGTAATTCAAAAATGTAAAAAAGTAATTATTAAAAGAATACTACAATATTGTATTGCCATTTATGGTTATCAGTGTTTCAGTCTGCTATAGTAGTTAATTCAAAAAATAATAGGCTAGGGCTTAAATGGGCAATGCAAAAAGGTGTAGAAATAACAAAATAGGGCTTGCTTGCGGGGTCGTGAAATAAAATATTTCTTTTACTTTTCAACAAAACCAATGAAACTTACTCGTTTATAGTGTTAACCAAACATCGCAAAACTTCCTCTCTAATCTTGGCGTTTTTATGCGTAAATCCTGGAGTCAACTTCTCGAAGAGTATCTGTGGTGTGATTACATTTCTCTCGAGTAGTTTCAAAATGAGCAGCTGAGATTTTTCTCTAACAGCGTCTTTGGCATCTCCTAAACGATCTATTATGGCGGGTAGTACAGTCTGAAGGTACGGTCGGAAGTCATGACCAAGTCTATCTACTAGGAATGTAAGAACTTCAATTCCAAGACTTGCAACCTGTAATTAAAAAAAAGCTGGGATTAATAATTTAGACGTAAAAAAGGGATATGATAATTGTTTACATACCAAAGACATATTGAGATGAAAGTAAGTTGTACAACCTATTTTTTTTAGAAATTTATAGATTGTTAGATTTTTTGATATGTTTTGTGCTGTAGAGATTAAGTATGTCAATGCAAAATCTTAAAACTTTAAAAAATCTTGTTTCTTTTTAATTAATATTTCTTAATGTGATTTGTAAAATGTAAGGACCGATGTATTACAAAACAATAATTTTTTTAAGAACTATTTTAACGGCCAGAAAATTGACTTTAATCTTTTATCGTTGACCACTCGGTATACCTCGCTCGAAAAATGTCGGAATTCATTACAGGTACATATAAGACCTTAACTAAATATGAATCGTATCTATATCTATAGTTGCAATAATGGTGAAGTTAAAAAAAACATAATAAACCGAAAATTTAAACTGTATAATTCACATATAATCCACGCCAAGAAATAATTAAGCTTTCGAACCAACCAAGGATTCCAAAAAGCAAGGAGAACATGAATTTAAAAAATCTTTTAGGATAATAATTCATAAAGAAGTAAATAGTATGTCCAGTTTTCAGTTTCACAAGGACATATCATTTATCTTACGCATATACATTTTACCGTCTTTGTTTAAAACCTACACATGCTACTACAATTTCACCAACTGCTGGTTGTGCTATCGCTCACTCTGAAACTTTTTACGGAAACCGTTAACGGTTCCCTACCCCCGTTCGTTTTGGGCAAGTATGTGACCGTGTAAACCGTAAACCCTTTCTGATAGTGGGCCAAGTCGTTTTTTTTCGTTGCCGTACCGATCTTTAAACCGATACTATGACTACGCTTGCAGATTTTTTATCGTTGCGCGCCTATATACCGCGAACGTGTTTTTTCCGATGGCCCGTCCGTGTGCTGGGGCACTTACTAACTGTTCTGACTTTAAAAAAACCGGCATCATTTTCATCGTAGTTTAATAAAATAATTACGTAGTTAAACGCCTGGTTTACTGTTCTCCACTGTAACAAGCTCTCAGTGCACGTGGGACTCTTACCACATTAATTAAAGGTATGGCGCCCAAGAGACCGTTGGAAAAATAAATAATTTTCCGTCCTAATTGTCATAGATAGAGTCATGAATGGGCGACGTGAGAAATATATCTGTTAAATTAAAATCAGAAAGCGCCTCACAAAGTTAAAAAAAAAATCAAATCACCCGCGCCCGTTATAAATTATTCGCAGTTAAAATAAATTATAATAAAATGGGCCCGGCCCTTTCACTATAATAGAATTTATCATATTCAGCACTAATATTCTGAACTAGAACCTGTTGAAAACATATCCCATAATAAAAATCTTCCTAGAGTATCACAAACATTTTCTAGAAACAGATCTTGTCATGTAGTATGGGTAATTAGTACATTTTTAAACGTAGGCTCCATTCTACATGTCTTTAAGGGCTATAAGAATGTATTCAAATAATAGTTTATGGTACACAATAGGGATTTAACATATATTTTAATAAGAAGGTAAAAATAAGAACACAAAGTCTTCCTCCACTGTTATATTATAGAAATATTTAAGCAACTTCTCTACATGTTTCGAATGCAGAAGCATTCATCTTCAGGAGAAAAATTAAAAGAAGAAAAGACCAGTAGATATCACCCTAACTGAGCAACACAATTATAGGTTCGGTATAAAATGAGTGAAACGGTGAGGAAACCGATACACACATTGCATTGTGAGTAAGAAAAGTATATGGGTTTGAGGCTTAAGGCACTGTGAAAACTTTAAAGGTAGAATGAAAGATTTAACATCTTTGTGTGAAAGAACTGTCGAAAGATGAGACTAAAGTGAAAGGGAATGAACATTTAAGCAAATAAAGCTGTTAGCTAGTTATTAGAGAAAAAATATGGAGAAGAAGTGGATGTAAGTGTGAGGAAGAAGACTATTAAAAATTATTTAGAAATTAATATTGACTGGATGTAAACCTCTATGGTTTACGAATAAACATAGTGAAAATAAAAATAGAAAAATTGAATTTTAAAAAATTCTTTCATTTTAAAGACTTTTTAGAAATAAAATTTATTTCAGCTCGACCGCTACCGCGTGCTTTTTCAAAAAAAAAGAAAAAATATAATTTAATGATTTAACAATCATGAGCTTTTTTTTAAATATCCTTTATGCTTGGAAGGAGGCAGCCAAGGGAAAAAGGGTAGCATCATATGATGATGGCGCAGCACTAAAATTATATATAAGAAAAATATATATAATATAAGAAAAAAAGTATGGGGTATGATCTGACACAAGACACACTCTAGTTTCAAACTCTACTCTCGCACAAAAAATAAACGTTAACAAGATTTTAAAAATATGTCATAGACAATTAGCGAACAACTCAAATGGTAGGCAGAATCTTATTGGCCACAGCTGTGGATATTTTTACCATTTATTACTAATTGACTATAGAAAAATAAAATTCTCACAGAGCCAATAAAATAAGGTAAAAAATTAGAAAACTGGCATAGGTCGTTTATGCCATAAAAATAATTTTTGATTGTCTTACTTGTCTTAAAATAAACTTACTAAAGATATTGTTATAAGGAACACACTGTTTGCTATTCAGTTGAAAGTTCTATTAATACGATCGAACTATTTTGTTTTATTTCACGAGGACTAACCCAACCAGATAAATACATACTAATAGGCTATTGTAATAAAAACAAAATTAAATAACGAAATACTTTCAGAAGCTTCACCCACCTAGACTGATTACGTGTAAAAATGATAAAGAAAACTTATACAAAGCTAAAATGAAAATTTACGTTATCGGGGTCATGCCAAAAAGTTGGTTAAGTTGGATGTGTGCATGAGGACTAAAAATTTGACAATTTTGTGATATATACGATAGTTTAGTGTATATACTTAAGCTATATCGCGTTAAATAATTACTTGCACCATATGACTGTTAAATGAAGTACAGCCAAAAATAAATAAGTCGGTAAAAATGTAAACCAATTCGGAGAATGCATATAATAACAACTAATGTTAAAACGCTCAAAACATAAAAATAACGGCGGTAACTTTTATAAATTATAAAAATGTGTTTCATAATAGGTGAAGCACACATGCACAATGCGGTGATTAAAAATTATTTTGTCTTCGATGAAAAATAAAAGACTGTATTGGGAATTTATTTGTACAGGTTCTTTTACAGAATTTAGTTATGGCAAAGTGCGAAAAAAGTATTTATTATGTCGCTCTCAGTTACAAAATTTGATTTTACGGGTTTCATCTAAATTAATAATATGTCAGATGCATTTTTGAAAAAATCACCGTTGATTCATTTCCTTACTTTCTGGATGCACACTGAAGGCTCAGTAGACCTAAAGTGCTCTACTACTTCAAATAAAAAAAATGCTTTTAATCTTTTCCGTTCACTCCACTTATTGGACAGTTTTTGCAAACAAGGTAGAGTAAGGTCCACAAATATAGCATTCTTGTTTATATTTTCATCTTCTGTAAACAACATCAGTAAAAAATATAACAAAGGAAGCGATGTTCCCGAAGAGAATTTAAAGAGTCAACGTAGACTATAAGACAACCCACTTTAATGAACATTGTATTGGCCTTTCGAGCTCATTTTCCACTTCTCATTGGCTTGATCTTTGAATACAAACATATAAAGAATTACAGATCTTTGGAAAAACTTGACGACAACTCTGCGTTGGAGCTGGTTTGGTCGCCATTGTGGAGTTGTTCGTAAATCGTAAAAATTGAAGTTCTTTAACGCATATAATTTCTTTTTTTTATCAATATTTAATCATTTTTTCATATTATTCAAGAATATACCAAATAACGGTCTCTTTAAGCCAATTACCACATACACAGTTACAAGTTTAAAACATTTTATTTATCAATATTATTAATAAATTAGTAAAACCGGAAATGAAATTGTGGTAATTTTGATTATTTCGTTTTTTGCTAAATTTATAAACAATATTATTTTAACTGTACATTTTGGAACCACGGTATTTAGTTGCTCTATGGAAAGAACAAAAATATAATAAAATACTGATTAAAGAAAAAACGTTATTGCTTGCACAGCATTAGTTAACAAATACCTAGAATTGCTCTCTATAGGTAAAGAAATAAAAAATTTTATCTTATGAAAATAGATTGTTCTTTAAAGATCCGTATATATTTATATATATTTCTTTTTTGAAAGAAGGCCTGTGGGCTTCCAGAACTGAAAACTGCTGCGACCAATAGGATTACAGGGAATTTCAAATAAAAATTCATTTTGGCGGGAAAATTTGTTTGCAAACTACCTATATAAAATATTTTATAAACAAAGATATTGCTGTTAATAATAAACAAAAATATACCTTCAATGCAACCTATTTATTGTATATAATAATTTAATATATATCTAATATTCATAAAGTAAATTGTGTCAATTTTATTATAAATTGAATAGGCCTTTACAGAAATTTTTTTTAAAGACTGATATGTTATGATAATTTGGCAATGTCTCAAATTATGTTTGAGCCGAATAATTTGCCTATGTTCTCAAGTAAACACTAGGTCTAATATTGAATGGGACAAAATCTAATAGCGATTTCGGTTTACAGATCTCGGGCACTCTGAGAGCGCTCTGTGACGTCATAGATCTGCCCGAGATCTGTCATAGCCATATAGTGAGATATCTCGATTTCGATAATCGAACACGCAAATCTCGGGGAGAGCACTCTCAGAGTGCCCGAGATCTGTAAACCGAAATCGCTATAAGTTACTGGTCTTTGGTTCATCTGAATTAAATAATTTTAACATTGAAATTGACGTTAGTTCCTTCAGATTGCGAGATAAATTTGGGTGTTTTTTTGGATAAGCAGATTTGAAGCACATGTTTCTTATATAATTCAAAATATATTATGCATAAAGACATTTTAAAAACTGATGTCAAGCTAAGACTCAGCGACTCCCTAATATTATCGTTGGTGTCATACGCCGACTTGCTTTTTTTGGCCAGCCCTTACCCAGAGAGAAAAAAATAGCCTCCAAAAACTTCAGAATTCTTATCTTAAATTTTGTTTTAATGCTAGAAAATATGATCATGTCACACCGTTACTGCAAGCTTCTGGATGACTGAGAATGGATGAACGTTTTTTTCTGCACTTATCTACGCTTACCCATAAAATAATTAAGGGTGGATCACCAGAATATCTTTACGAGAAGCTAGTTGTAGGTGCTACCATACATGGGCGAGAAACGCGACACGTCAAAGATTTATTATCCCCCAACATCGAACTGCTCAATTTCAAGGATCTTTTAGTTATAAGGCGGTCAAAGTGTACAAAGCTCTACCTGCAGGTGTAAAATCCCTTAACGCTGCTGCGGGCTTTAAGAAGGCTGTCAAAAAATTAGTCGCTGTTTTGCAACATAGCGTAATAACGATATTATGTAATGCTATAACAATTAGTGGATTAATAAATTAATTTTATACTATATTTAGAATAGGCCACATTTATGTTACTATCTTTGAAAATATTTTAATTTAATAATTATTTAAATTTTAGTTCTGTAGATTAGAAGACGGTTAGATAGAGTAGCTGCGCTAGATTTCGCCGTCTATTTGTTTCTTGTTGTTTGTATTATTTTCTTATAACATGAAATAAAAAGACATTTATTATTATTATTATTATTATTATTTTTTTCCTCACGTACTGGTGTACGGTTTGATAATTTCGTGCCGGTAATGCATTATCACAAGACACGAGATTTCTCTATTTTGCTTCGTTGAGTACTTTTCGCATTATGTTGCAAGTAGATAGGATAACAGCTTTTTGCAGGTGTCTTATAAGAGTGTTTGGCAGACCAGCGGTTTGAAGATTCCTTGCTAGTTCTGTTGAAATTTCTCCTATGGCGTCGATTACAATGGGGGCAATCTTGATCGTGTCCAAGTCCCATGTCTGTTTCATATCCTCCAGGCCAATGGTATTTCTCAACCTTCTCCTGATGTTTCCTTTGTATGTTGATAGGAGGGCACCGAGATGTCCAGTAAAGTGACAGCCTTTTCGTCTTTATTGTATATGACTATGTCTGATCTATTGTGTTGCACTTTTCTATCTGTTTGTATTTGTTTGCCCCAGTAAACTTTATAATGTATATTTTCCAAGACTGCCTGGGGTGTATACTTGTAATAAGGTAGTCTATTTTCGATGAGGCCTAGCTTGTGACAAATTTCGCAGTGAACTATTTTTGCTTCGTTGTTATGTCTGGTTGTTTACTCGCGTGGGGGCCATGACTTTGCAGCTGCTTAGTAGGTGTTCTATGTTTTCGTGTCCCTCGTGACATATTCGACATTTAATGTTATTTATCATTATCATTATCATCATTATTATCATTATTATCATTATTATCATTATTATCATCATTATCATCATTATCATCATTATCATCGTTATCACTGTTATCATTATTATCATTATTATCATTATTATTATTATTATTATTATTATTTTTCTCAATGTTAATTTTCACAGCTTTTTGTTGGTATTGCTGGTATTATTTACAGTACAGAAAATTCATCTTAACCTGTACTGTTTAGAAACTTCCGTACTATATGGCATGTTTGATGGATGACGCTTTTCTGAATTAGTTGGTATAAATAACCTGATAGGCCCAGTTTTTCCAAATTGGGCTTGAAATATTTCGTCATTGCTCCTTCCACCGATATTATGATCGGAATTATGTCGATTTTATCTAGCTTCCATATATTTTTTATCTCTATAGCCAAATTCGAGTACTTGGTCTTCTTCTCCGATTCGGTTTTAGAGAGGTTGTGTGTTAGTGGGCAACCTATATCGATTATGAAAGCTTTCTTGGTGGTTTTTTCGATGAGAAGAATATCCGGACGGTTGTGGTCTACTGTTCTATCCGTTATTATTGGCCTGTCCCGATATAAGAGATATTCAGGGGATTCAAGGACTGGCTCGGGTGAGTATTGGTAGTATGGTGGGAGGTTTTCCCTTAGCCCTAGTTTATGGACCAGTTCCTTGTGGATGATCTTAGCCACCTGATTATGTCTCCCCAGGTAAGCGTTGGGGGCCATAGCACCACAGCCCGCCGTGATATGTTCTATCGTTTCTCCGGGACAATTACATTTTCTGCACACATCTTCCACATTTCTCTTCAAGATGACCTTTTCATAGTTTCGAGTTCTAATGACACGGTCTTGGATAGATATTATAAAACCTTCTGTTTTAGCGTGGAGCTGCCTTTTTTCTAACCAATTCAGTGACATTTCTCTATCTATGAGTGGATTTTGGAGTGCGGTAGGGTATTTGCCGTGTAGAGCTTTCTCTTGCCAAGTTACAAGCTGTTGACTTGGCGGCGCGCGGATGATGTTAGGTAATCCGTTTTGCTTTAAATTAAGGGCTGTATATCCAGCATCTGCTGCTACCACTTTTTTAAGAATTTCCCCATTCGATTATTGGAAGTATTTTCTCATAGAGGTCTCTTGCGACTTGCACAAGTTATATATATTAATGAGACCTCTTCCTCCCTCCTTTCGTTTTAGGTAGATTCTTTCAAGTGCAGAGCGTGGGTGGTGGAATCTGAATTTTGTTAGCAGCCTGCGCGTAAGCCTATCTAATTCGTGAAAATCCGTGTCTGAATACTTAAGGATTCCGAATGAGTAGGTAAGTATTGGTATAGCCCAGGTGTTGATGGCAGTAGTAAGGTTACCAGCATTCAGGTGAGTATTAAAAAGCTTTGTTCGTCTGCTTTTTTATTTGTTTTTAAACTCCCTTTTTAGGCTTGTGTGGTTTATTTGTTGGTTTTGGGAGATGCCTAAGTATTTATATGTTTTGTCCTCATCTAGTATATCTATGCCTTCAAGCAGTCCACGATTTTGTTCATTCTTTCCGCGTACGACATTCAAGATTGCGCACTTGTCTAATCCAAACGACATTTTGATGTCATCGCTAAATGTCTTGGTTATTTGAATTAGGGACTGTAGGTGGGTTTTGCTTTCAGCGTAGAGTTTTATATCGTCCATAAATAGAAGGTGGTTTATTCTAAAATTCTCAGTTAAGTTGGGACGATATCAGTAGGATGTTGATTTTAGTAGTGAGGACAGTGGGTTCATGGCCAAAATGAACCAGAGGGGGCTTAAAGAGTCGCCTTGAAATATACCTTTTGATATATTTATATTGCCAAGCTTCTCTTGTCCAATATGGAGATTGGTATTCCAGTGCTCCATTAGGGTGCCTAACATGTTGCGTATTAGGGGGTGTACTTTGTATATTTGCAATATCTTCTTTAGCCAGTCGTGAGGAACAGAATCGAATGCTTTACTATAATCAATGTAGCACATATTTAGATTTCGCCTTTTAACTTCAGCCTGTTTTATAATAACGGCATCGATTGTAAGCTGTTCCGTGCAACCCAAAGCTTTCCTAATACAGCCCTTTTGCTCATCAGCTACCAGGTTGTTATTTATGCAGTGTGTGTATATTTTTGAGTACATGACTGATGTTAAAAATGTATACACCACTGACAGACAGGTGATCGGTCTGTAATTTTTTGGGTTGTTTACCTGCCCTTTTTTAAATAAAAGGAAGGTATTGCCACTGGCAAGATGAGCTGGGAAGTGTTCGGGGTTCAGGAGAGCCTTGCTAAAGCAGTTTGCGATTATTATTATTATTATTATTATTATTATTATTATTATTAATATACAGGTCGTAGGTATTAGTAGTTACCTAACTTTAAAAAGGTAATATTCCTATAAATTTCTTAAAAACTCTTGTCTGGGGGGTCGATACTACTACTGCTAATCAATTCGGTGACTTGTCAAACGTCTATTTTTAAAAACTTTTATGTAACTTAAAATGTTTGCTTGCGTATGTGTGTTAGGACTAAATCTTGCAAGCTGAATTAGAATCACTTCCTTGTATCATACGGAGTTGATTGTTGTTGATTCACTTTCGATAACAATGCATTTTTATAATAAAAAAAAACCAACAAACCCTAACCCCTTCCTCTTCTACCGAGTTGAAATTGAGTTGGTGACTCAGTTCAGATGACAATGCATTTTTATGATAAAAAAAAAAACTAACAAGCCCGAACAATGACGCATTAATTGAAATGAACATACTGAGAAAAATATTCACGAAAACTAAAAAAGAAATAAACTAATATTTATAAAAAAACTTAAAAAAAGCTTGGTCCAGTGGACATGACTTTATTTTCGTGGGGCTGTGTTATTATTTTTCTGACGGTGTACAGAATGTTTCATTTAGGGTGGCCATCAGCCATATCTCGGAAAATACTGGGCATAGAAACTCAGGGAAAAAAATAATTAAAGTGGCTGAGAAAATCCTGGAAATAATTTTTAAGTTCCGCATTTTTCCGCAAGGGGGCACAATTGAAAATTAAATATTGAAATTCTAAATTTCTCCAAAAATTCCCACATTAAGGTATACCTTTGGTAACATCATTAGAAAGCTTAGACAATTCTGCATCATTTTAATTTGAAGGCTCATTGGCGTAGCGAACTTGATAGTGGGGGAAGCGATTGAAATCATTTGAATTGCTGTAACTGAAATTTGGGTAAACTTAAGTTTGTTGGAAAGAGAAAAATAAGTTGTTTTAATTGTCGTATCCATTGATACTGGATAGTTTCTAATAAAATTGTTAAAGGGCACAATTTGAAATAATAACAGCTTTTTTATTTAATTTTATACTGAAAAATTAAATCATACTGTATAATTAGGACATCATAATTGAAAAGTAGATTAAATTTGTAAGAAAACACGTGAAAACCGCAGTTCGATATCTTCGTTCGCTTCAGAGTTATTTGTAATAATAATAGTTTTTTTCAATTTTGTCCCGAAAACTTAAAACATACGGCATAACTATGACACCATAATCAAAAAGTATAATAAATTTGCAACGAAAACTGTGAAGACTGCAGTTCAATATCTTCTTTTATTTCAGAGCTATTGCCAAAAAAATAACTTTTATCACTTTAATGGAGTAGTTGTTTTCATAGTTCCGGGGTCCAGCAATCCACGACAACAAATATTTGTATACTTTATGATTGTGTAAGTTTGTTACTCATTATTCCATAGCCCAAAACTACTATAGAATTACTCATATAATCAAGGAAAACTTCTAATTTAGGAATAATTCTAATATGGTGTTTTAAAAAATAAATCTAGATAGCCGCGAAACAAAATCAGCACATATTAAAATTAATTTAGTTGACAACTATTTCAATTTATTTATCTCCATGGAAACCTGCCAATTTTGTTTCACAGCTATCTAGATTAGTTTTTTTTAACACCATTTTAGAATTATGTCTAAATTAGAAGTATTCGTGGTTATGTTATTAATAAGTAGCTTTTGGATTGATGTGAGAACCCTACATAATCATAAAAGTTAAAAATATTCTTGACCACGGAACTATGAAAACAATCACGTCATTAATTAAAGGGTTAAACATTATTCTTGTGGCAATAACTTTGAAACGAACGTAGATATTAAACTGCGGTCTTCACATTATTTCTTGCAAATTAATCTACTTTCCGATTATGATGTCATAGTTATAATTATTAAAAATAAAAAATAAAACTGTTATTATTACAAATTGCGCCCTCCAGCAACTTTATTACAAACTATCGTGTGCGACAATTAAAATTACGTACCTTTCTCTTCCAAACAAGCTTGAGTTTACTAAAATTGGATAAGCCGCTTAGAAGTTACAGCTATTTAAATGATTACATTACATTTAAACTCTTATCAAGGTCGGTACGCCAATGAGCCTTATACCAAAATGATGTAGAATTGTCTAAGCTTTCTAATGATTTATTTACTTACCAAAGGTATGTGGGAATTTTCGAAAAAATTTAGAATTCTAATACTTAAATTTCAATTTCGCCCTCTTGCGGCAAAATGCGGAGTTTAAAAATTATTTTTAGGATTTTCTCAGGGCCACTCTAATTACGATTTTTTTTTCTGAGTTTCTATACCCAGTAGTTTCTGAGATAAAGGAGAGATAAATAAACCACCCAGTATATAGTTGGTACACAGGCAAACGTGAACTTGGTACTCTTGCAGACACTTGTGCAAAATAAAGTTTTCTTTTTCCTTCAAAACAAGTAGAATCATGTATGGAAAGACAAACTAGGTTATATTTTCAGATAATTTAATTATTTCTTTGCGAATTCTTGTGAATGCCGTATTTCAGGAATTTGTTTTATCGATAAAGCCACAGACTTAGTCTGTGATAAAGCTTTTATTTTTAAACAGATGACGATCAAGCAGATTAAAGCTTTAAAATAAAATAAGTTAAGTTGTATATCAACATATTTAAATCTAAATAAAAAAAATTGAACTGTCCAGTATTTAGGCTACTTCGCTTTAAGTTAAAAAATGGTTATTGCGTTTTATACAGTCAAAATACATTTCCAGGAGGCCACACTTTAGAGTAAATTAGGTTTGTGCCATCGAACTTTTAGAAGTCTGCCAAGGAATTGTGTATAATTTATTCTTAGTGTGCGTATTTTGTATGCTCCCGGTATTAAAAAATACATTTTTCAAAACGTGAACATCATTTATTTACAAGTAAAATCTTTTATAAAGAATGCTTTTTTTCGTCTCTTTTACTTTTAGTCCATTTATCCTCTTCTAAACTACATCCGCAAACATATCGTACCCGTGCGTCATACGTGATTAAAATCGTATAAATCAAATTTTAAAAAAAGGGTCAAAGCAAAGTCTAATTTCCTAAATATAATAATATATGTGCCCAGGCCACGATCTACGGATTACTAAAAGTTGTTTAACTTTTCGAATTAAAAATGTAAGTTTAATACAAAACCCAACGTTTTAAATTCAATATTTGCTTATACGACTTTAGCCACTGCTGCAATTTTTTCACAACATACTTTTTAAAGTTAGAACTTTTTACAATAAATAAGTATCAATAACTACTTATCGGATTCATCTCAAAGGGACTAAGACTTTGAAAATAACTGTTTTTAAGAATAAATAGGCGACAGAAAATGAACATTTTATAAAACCGAAAAAAAACATAATTCAAAATGACCAATAAAAAAATTACATTCGAAAGTCAATGGAGAAACTTTCAAAAATCTTAAAATTAAATAAACAGTTTACAACTTTTTCTTACAATTCTAGTAGTTGTAACTTACGATGTCGTTTTATCGTTAAACAATGACGCTCGGGTAAACATCCAACAAGACTACGTAGGCCATCTGATATAAGCACGTCTCGATGACGTAATTTCAAAAAAATCAAGGGTAATATTTTTTTAAACCTTTGAACAAATTTAAATTTTGCGCGAAAGTTATAGTTGGCAACCAAAGGCAGCTTTTTTAACTTTAATTTTTTTTAAATATTTTGGTTCTTTCTATTTTTACCAATCTCAAATCAAGCACACACACACACACACTCCGTAGCACTACAACCCAGGGTGGGTCTTGGCTGCCTTGACTATTTGCTTCCACCTAGAACGATCTTGAGCCAGCTCCTACCATTCTTGCTGGTCCACTTCAAGGGTAGCTAGATCCTTATCTCTTCATCTAAGCCTAGGTCTTCCCAGTGGTCTTTTTTCTTGTGGTGCCTCTTCCCAAACCCGTTTTATTAGTCGATCATTTTGACTTCTTTGTATGTGCCCTGCCCATCTTAGTCTTCTGGACTTTATTTCCTAAATGATGTCAGGGCTTTGATATATTTGAGCAAGTTCTGCGTTGCTTCTCATTTTGTAACGGCCGGTTTCAGGGTCTCGGCACGGGCCATATATCATGCGCAGGATTTTTCTCTCAAACCTTCTTAGGAGCTCTGTGTCGCGAACTGTCAGGGTCCATGTTTCACTGGCATAGGTTACTACTGGTCGTATTATTGTTTGGTAAATTACGGTTTTGACTTTTCTTGTGATAAATTTTGATTTCAGTAGGGTTTTTATTGCGAAATTGCATTTGTTTGCTTGAGTGATACGCTGTTTAATCTCTTCCTGCATATTATTGTCTGCCGTTATCACTGCGCCCAGGTACTTGAAGGTTCGTACATGTTCAAAATTATAGTCATCCATGGTGATGTTCTGTCTGACTCTGTCTCTCGCGGGGTTGCGGGAGACATGCATATATTTGGTCTTTCCTTCATTTATTCGGAGGCCTATTCGCTGAGCTTCTTTTTCTATATTTATAAAGTTTTCCTTCACACTGACCGTACTTTCCCCTACTGCACCTATGTCATCCGCGTAGGCCAAAATAAGTTTAGGACCACGTGGTCCAAAGACCTCTGCGTTCGCTGATGCTGTCCTTACCGCTTTTTCCAGTGCAAGGTTAAATAGTGCTGGCGACAAGGCATCTCCCTGTTTCAGGCCTCTGTTGATAGCGAAACTTTGACTGTACTCTCCATCGATTTTGATGCAGCTCTTTGCCCCCCTCTAGGCACGCTCTACATACTCAAATCAGCTTGTGCGGGATTTCAAGTTCTTCCATAACTTCCCACAGTTTTACCCTAATAACACTGTCATATGCTTGCTCAAAGTCTATAAACAGGGTATATAAGTTTTTGTTAAACTCCCAACATTTTTCTAGGATCTGTCGGATAACATTATACATGTAAATAAATATAAGTAGTATTTAAAAATTTATAATATTTAGTTTTTTTTGTCATTAAATTAATATAAATACATCATATGAATATAATTACTTATTACCCTAGTCCTACCCTTTACTGCACCTTTATACTCTACTTATTTATTCCTAAACTCTTGTCCACACAATGGGATCGATCATTTAGTTTTATGGCAATTAACAGGTCAAAACTATTGATTGTGAAAAGAATTACACGTGCTGCCAGTCAATAAGTAGGTACCTATATTTTCTAAACAAAACAGTTGAAGGTAAAAAAAATCATGATAGTAAAAGAATTTTAAGTAAATGTGTGAAGTTGGTTGTACACTGTGTTCTGAAGAAAGGAAAAACGTTGTATTTCAGTGTAACTGTTTATTTACTGACGCCAAGCGCTTTTGGCCTTATTTACTTAAGGCCATCATCAGGGCTTAACCCCAAAAGTAAGTATATATAAAATTTAGAAGTTGTAAAATAACAATAAAAGAGAGTACTTACTAGTCAAAAAGAGTTTTGAAAGCAATGCTTAAAAAGTTTTTGTGGTACATAATTTATGTTTATATAGTAACCTAAACTTGGACACCTCATTTTTAATTATTTTAAATAAAAAATTTTAAATTTGTAAGCATTGACTACTACTTAAATTACCTGGCCTTGTCAGATTTTTGATTTTAAGTCTGTTATTTTAATTTTCATGACCTTTGTTCGTATCTTTCTGTTTGTAAAATGTCATATTTATATTTTAATTATTTATCTATTCAAGTTCAGTTCACGACGTCAATGTGTTTATTGTTTGAAATGTCATTTGTCCTAGTTTAGGTTACTATATAAACATAAATTATGTACTACAAAAACTTTTTAAGCATTGCTTTCAAAACTCTTTTTGACTAGTAAGTACTCTCTTTTATTGTTATTTTACAACTTCTAAATTTTATACTTACTTTTAGGGTTAAGCCCTGATGATGGCCTTAAGTAAATAAGGCCGAAAGCGCTTGGCGTCAGAGTTACACTGAAATACAACATTTTTCCTTTCTTCAAAAGAATTTTACCCTAAATTTTAATAAAGTCAAGAATAATTGCAGGAAAAAATTAAATAAAAATGTTGAATGGTACTAAAGAATGAAATATGTTTTGTAATAGATAATAGAAATTGCTCTTAAGTCAAAAGTTTCAAATGTTTAAGTAAAAACGTAATTTTAGATAATCTTCATCAATTTGAGAGTTTTTTTAAATAATTATGTTACGATGTTTGTTGACTAGTTGTTTTGTGAACTTTGTTGTCTGTATACAGGTTTTGTAATTTAAGACACTTGTAATGTTTTATTTTTTTCTCTTTCTCATGTTTCCTAATGCTTAATTATTAAGGATTATTAACAAAAACTACTAAGCAATACCTGAAGACGACTGGAGATTTTTTGTTTTTAATTTTTGGATATAAATCCAATGCCTGAGAAAGGGATAATAACTAATCTATGTATAGTCCGTACAATTACTGGCTGGATGCACGTCACAACTCGCACATACATAATCATAACAGAAACAAACAATAAGGTAGGTCTGTTATTAATTAAAGGGTCCTGTCAATTGACATCAATTTCGTTTTGACAACCTTTGCCATTTCGAAGAACTTTAATTTTCATTCAGCAAAAGAACAAATGCTCAATTTAAAGCTTATTTAAATCGTGACAGAATTGAAAAAATATATGATTTAATCAACGACATGACTCGCTTCAAAAATTAAGTCAGAAGCTGTGAAGTGCATCTAGCCAGTAATTGTACGGATTTTATCATGCTGTTTAATGCAGCTAGTTTCATTTGTTGAGGATGTTTTGAGCCAGCTGGTACAACTATATCTGTTGTAGTAGGTTTTCTATAATAGAATTTGGTAGTTCGTTTACCGTAAGAACAGCACAGGTAAAAAAGTAACTTATTGACGGGTCTATCATGTTTTAGCAGAAAATAAACACTACTCTATTCTATTAGATAATTACTGTTATTATTTATATACATAGGCGTGACGGATTACGTTGGCTAACCCAATTAATGCAACTTAATCTATGTTGCATAGGTTCGTCCTTGGTAATGTTATGGTAATTTATCATGAATGACAATTCTTACAACTTTTTCCCGGGAAATAAAAGGTAAACAAGAAAATTATATAGGTAATGTGGCCTACGAATACACTCAAACTTCTTTACTAGTTGGATAACCTTATAACGCATTTTCAATTAATTGTATGAAGTATGTTATTTAAAAAATGACTACCGCACGTGGGTCGCATAAAAAGAAACATGTAAACTCAAAAATATATGACATAGTAAAAAAGAATTACATATTTTGGAACACTGTTTCGTTAGTATAACTCAATTAAACATTATTTCAAAAAATTGTAATTTGTTAAAAACAAATTTGGATTTCTTTAAAAAACGCGCCGAGAATTAATGTACATAATGTTAATTAGTATAAATGTGCAATCAATTACAACATTTCAATAAGTAAAATGAAACAAGTTATGTTTTAAATTTTACTGAATGCAGTTTTAATATAACCCTATACTTAAATAACATATTGAATATCAACTCATATTACTTTAATTTTACTAAAACTGTGTATTAAGAAAAAAAAGAAAACATTTTTATTTTAAAAAATCACATATTATTTAGAACAAAAAGCTTATTCCGCAAATGATTGCAAACATATATTATTTCCAATTTTCGGCCGAAATAACCAGTGGCGTGCAAAGCCGTTTAAAACAGGGTAGGCAAAAATTTAATTTCCAAACAATTGACTTTAATAATTTTTAACACAGTTGACATCGCCACTACACTTAAATTACGTGTACGTGGATATGTCCACTGGTCAATTTTTTTCCGGACAACCGACGGCAACGCGCGAAATTTCTATAACGGGCGAAAACACTAATATTATTATGAATAGGTTTCATCCACATGCGTTTTATATTCAACTTTTAAATCTAATCACTTGATTGAACCCATATATTGCTAAAAAAGAAGTCAATTATGTAAATTAAGATACTTATTAGCCAAAATTATCTTAAATCATTATAAAAGTATTTCTTATTTTACGTTACTAATTAAGATCGTAGATCTTAACTAACCTAATTATTAAACTATATAGGGACATTTTTTATATCGAGAACGCGTAGTATTTTTGAAACTACGGCAAAACTTTGACGATTGGCACCAATGCACTAAACAAACGCGGGCGGATGGCTGACGGAGGCTCAGGTCGCGAGTCACGTGTATTTGTTACATCTCTTCCTAGCTTAGTGCCTACCGCCTCTTTTGCTCGCTTCCACTAGTATAAAAGCAGTGCTTTCCCATAAGGTGCTAATATAATGTGAAATCATCTGATTTTCGGACGGTGACTAATTTTATGTAAACACATACTGCCCCTCGCAAAGCGAAAAGACCAACAGGTTCCCACCAACCGACTAGAACTGCAGCCGGATTGCGAACGCTCGATCCGTACCGTCGAAACGATTCGAAGGTGAAGTCGAACCGTAGTCGATTCGATAGGAAAAAGTTATTATGAACACATTTCGGAATGCATTCGGTCATTCTCGTTTTTAGGCTATCTTTTTGAACTACTCCTGTCAAAAATGTAATTAAGATGTCATATTTACGTCATATTTTTGGATGGATGGACCGGATGGACGACATTTTTATTTGTGTGGTTGTTTTTGTTTGGAGCGTGTCAGTAGTAAAAGTGAATTATTTTGTGTCGACAACTTTGTGATTTAAAAAAAGGTATTACAAAAATTGAAAATGTTACCAATTGTGAGAATGATTCGGAGAAACAATGAAAGAAGAATGCGTAATAGACGTTTGGTGCAAATAAGAAGGCATTTGAGAGATTCATACAATCCGTTTCTATTGCCGAATGCACGGTTTATAGAGCTTTTTAGACTCGACAAAGTTTCAGTTACCAACTTAATTGATGAGTTAGCACCCTACCTTCCAGCAGTGACGACTGTTAGGGGAATCTCACCACAACAGAAAGTTTTTGTTACTTTACAGTTTTTCGCAACAGGCACATACCAAAGACCTTTGGGAGAGCAATATAATTTTGGAATGAGTCAGACTGCTGTGCATTGTGCAATTCATCAAGTGACCGAGGCCATATCTACACATTTGTCCAATGGATATATTAAATTCCCAACAACCCTAGCTGAAAGAAACCAAATTAAAGCAGATTTTAATGAAAGATATGGCTTTCCTGGAACAATTGGAGCTATAGATGGAACACATGTAGCCATTTTAAAACCTTCAGAAGACGAAGAACATAATTTTTTTAATCGAAAAGGTATATTACTTTTACTTTTTGTAACTGGTATACTGCAAAGAAACTATTTAACTGTAAAACATTAAAGGATTGTTTTTACCTTTGTATATTATGGTAGTTTAAAAATTTATAATTAACCAGAAAAAAGTTTTAAAGAAATATTTCATATGTTAATTAGGGTTTATCTTGCAAAAAATAGCACTTCCTGACTGCACCAAAAATAAAATATAAAGTTCCAATATCTTTAGGATTAGTTTTCTGTAATTACCCAATCGACTAATGAATAATTATTATAAAGGTGTTGTTTTGTTTTCAGGATTCCACTCCATTAATTGTCAACTAATTTGTGATGCAAGGATGAAAATTCTAAATGTGTTGGCAAATTTTGGTGGTGCATCGCATGACTCCTATATATGGAGCAGATCTGCAATTAAAACCTATTTAGAAAATAACTTGGCTCGTGATGAACAAGCGTGGCTTATCGGAGACTCTGGATATCCTCAGCGTGACATTATGATGACACCTTTTGGAAATGTTGTTGAGGGCACACCAGAAGCAAGATACAACACTGCTCATATGCGTGCACGAAATGTAATAGAAAGGTGCAATGGAGTTTTAAAAACAAGATTCAGATGTATCTTGAAAGAAAGAATTTGCAGATATAATCCAAAATTTGTCTGCGACATTATTAAATCTTGTGCGGTCTTACATAATATATGTATCAATGCTAATATAGATATAGAAGAATTTCCTTACAATCCTGAGCCAGAAAATATAGTAGATAACTTGCCTCCTCTCAATGTAGGGTTACAAGCTAGACAGAGAATTGTAGATAGATATTTTAGAGCCTAAAAACAACTTTTCTTTCAAGATACATCTGCCTTGTTTTGTTTTTCAACTTAACAAATTTTTGATTTATTTTAAAATGTGGATATAACATGATTTTTTTTTACCTTTGTTAATAGCATGTTTTAAGGTAACTATAGTGTTACTTTTTAAGTTTTTTTACTTATGAACTTGTAGGTAGATGAACTAGCCATCATTAAACAAACTTCATTAGGTCAAAAGTTATAGAGGTTAAAAAATTTGTTATACTTAATCTTTGTGAAATGCTTAGAACTTTTTGCTTTATGAAGGTTTTACCAATAGCAAATACATTCATACAGAATTGAAGAAATTATATATAAAAATTACTGAAAAATAATTAAAAACTGTATTATTAGTTGATAAGAAGTATGGTAAATGGTATTTCAAGTTAATTAATAAATGTGTTGTTTTGAAGTGTTTGGCTTTTATTACAAATATTAAATATAATGGAGGTTTAGGTGAAGCAATAGTTATTTACTCTAAAGGGGCTGGGGATCTATAGGATATGAGTAAATGTATTCTAGAAATTAAAAAAATTAAATATAGGTATTTAATAAACATTTATTATCAAAACAACAAAGCATACAAAACATCCATTACGAATTCTATTCGTGGGATTTAACAAATAAGTCAGTCTTGTTATATAATACATTTTTTGTTTAACTAAATATCTAAATTGCGAACCAAAGAGGAACTTTTAGTGAACAAGGAACATAATACTAAACTAACGTCCAATTCAAAAAAGAGGTTTTGAAAACCACCCAGCGTACAGGTAGATAATTTACATAACATTACAAAAACTTTGTATTATTCTTTTTGGCAGTAATTTTTAGGTATTACCAAACCTATTTTGGATTGGGTAAATGAACATATATTTTATACTTATAGAGTGCACCAAAACTAAAGCCTTAAAAATTTTTACACCGCAAAGTGTAAGTACTCCTTAAAAAAACTCAAATCTCACTTTCCCAATTACCTTAAATTATCCTAAAATAGATTTGGTTATAAGTAAAAATTTTTCATTCATAGTTTTTACCTATATATAATATGTAGGTAAATTTTTTAAAGTTGTTTTTCTTCATTTTTTACTGTCAAAGATACTTTCCTTAAGTTCTTTTAATGTCTTGTTAATGTCAGATAGATTGTTACTCACTTCAAAAACTCCCCTTTTAATTTCTATTAACTCATCTAGTGTTTCTTTGTAAAGGTGATTTTCAACATCTTCACTGGTTATTTTTCTTTTTTTTGAAACATTTTTGTAGTAATCATGATCACTTGGTGTTTTTGCAGTGTTTTTTTCTTCAGCCCCAAATACCTGAAAAATAATTTTTTTATATTACAGAAAAATACTGCCTGTAAATATAATTTACAAATCAGTTTAAAAATAATAACAAGTACCTATTTTAAAAATTAATATTGTATAAAGTATTATTAAATAATAATTGTAGATCCAGTTGTTTTCTCTTTCTACCCTGAACTACAAGATGGAAGTCTGACTATAACAAATTGTATAGGTTACTTATTTTGGAGGATAAACAATACCTTAAAAGTTTCATAACAAAAAATATATGTAAGGGAAAAATATGCATGTAGTAAAAGTTGTATTGTTGTTTTGTATAGAAACTAAAAAAGGTGAAAGGAAAATACCTATGTACATTATAAATAAGTTAAAGGTTTACCTTTTGGTTTGATTTAATTAATGGAGGTTTACTTCCTATGCCATAATCAATCTGTTTACCAGCCTAGAAAATAATAATATAGACACAATTTAACATAATAATATGCATAATATTTGTATAAAAAAACACTACAATAACTTGCCTCAAATTCTAGATTTTTGCTTAAAGAAGAAGCAACAGTAGATGGGCTATTATTATGTGAAATAATCTAAAAGTAAAAAAAATAGTATTAGTTAAAAATAATCACGACTGCAAATAGATAAATTGCACAATACCTTCTACTTAAAGACTCACCTCAAATTCTTGATTAAATGAAGGGTACACATTAGTAGATAAGCTATTATTATTTGGAGTATTATCAATTGGAGCAATCTACAAGAAATTGGTTAATAAACAAATAATTTATTTTTTGAATGATTACAAAGAAGTACCCTTAATCTGAACATACATAATTATACTGTTTTAGAATTATTTTATATACCCCTATCTCAACACTGCCTACTCCTTCACAAAAACTTTTTCCAAGAATAGCCAAAATCCTTTCCTCGTATGGAGTTAATTTTATTTGAGACCCTATACCTCCACCAGTTTTAATAAATTCTTTGTTATTTATTGTTGCCTTCTTTTTAATCATATATTTAATATCTGCCCATGTCTACAAATAATAAATGTTGCATAAATATGTAAACTTTACTTCAATTTATTATAAACCAATCCTTATTCCTAATATTACTACTAGCCTTTCTTTACCTTTTGCCATTTTTCCACGCTTTTAGCTCCATATCCTAAAGCATTTAATCTCTGAGACAGCTCTTCCCACATCTTTCTTTGGGAAACTTTTCCGGTGGGGCCAGAGAATTGTCCTCGAGCAAAAGTTGGATGATTTTCCATATAATCTAATAAAACCACCCAGTGGTTCTCATTCATTTTAAACATGCTAAAAATGGTAAGGTAAGGTAAGTACATTTAGAATACTGTACTAAGGTCAACAAAGTTAATTTTTGTCCTATTTTTCAACATTCCATGTACATCAAACCCTTAAATCATAGTAAAATTTATTTCAACGTTGGACGCTGATTCTGAAGAAAACTAAAGATTTTTTTTCCAATCCATCTCAACATACCACCACCATTTAGGACTACTACAAAATTCAACACCACCTTCAATTTTGGAAAAAAACAAATTGCTTATAACTTTGTGATAATGAATTACAATTTATATTCTTATACTTACCTTATAAACCTTTAATATTTTGCAAAAATATTAACCGACAATCAACAACTAAACAAAATAACAAAAACAAACCGCCCGAAGTGAGTGAGTGAGTGAGAAACAATGACAGAAAATAAATAAGAATAAGATAGAAAATCATTCCGATAACACCCAGGCTATCGAGGGCTTCGATGCGACTTCCATTCGTTTTTTTCGCAACAAAAGCGTACACAATCGCTTTTACGAATAAAGATGGAGGATTCGGTACGTATCGACTGTTCATAATCCGGGCGCTGGTTTTGCTTCGAATCCGACTGGTAATGCTGGTGTCGGTGCAGGTCCAGTTTAAATTGAAGAAATGTCAAAAATGGACATTTTATAATGTGGGATTTTAAGCAAAGTTCAAGTTAAGAATGATCAACATGGCCATAAATTGTTATGCTATGGTACATTATATTAAGTTATGACTGGGTAAATCACTTGTAACTCGAACTTTGCTTTCACATTATAAAATAACCATTATTGACACCCCCCCCCCCCCAAACAGCTGCCAATAGCCGATAGACCGCAGGTGGACAGCCGGCTTTTTTACTTTTGATCTGAAAACATGAAAAGATTTTGGCTGAGTGACCATGTTCGGTTGTTTTTTGTAATGGTATAAAATTTAATATTTCTCCCCTGGTCAGATCATGTATTTCGTTATTACTAGGGTTCATAAACACGCTGCCAGACCACAGCTTATAGAATACAAACAAAAATTATTTTGTTAAAAAAGAGATAATGTACCGGGTGGTCAACTAAGAATGATCGCCGGCCATATCTCAGAAATGACTAATCGTACAGCATGCAGGTAAATTTTTTTATGACAAAAGTGCCCAAGAGAAAATGCTGGAAATTATTTTCAAGTTCCGCATTTTGCCGCAAGAGGGCGTAATTGAAAAGTAAATTTTAA
Source organism: Polydrusus cervinus (assembly GCA_935413205.1). Taxonomy (NCBI): domain Eukaryota; kingdom Metazoa; phylum Arthropoda; class Insecta; order Coleoptera; family Curculionidae; genus Polydrusus; species Polydrusus cervinus. Next base: position 64,001,080 of record OW284510.1, on the reverse strand, counting down.
AATTTTACATATCTCCGAAAATTCCACATTAAGGTATATCTTTGATAACCCCATTAAAAAGCTTGGACAATTATGCATCATTTTGGTCTTATGATCATTGGCGTACCGACTTTAATAAGAGGGGGGAAGCTCTTGAAAGTGTAATCAGTTAAATCGCTGTAACTTTTAAACGACTTATCCGATTTTAGAAAACTAAAGACTGTTTGGAAGAGGAATGTATGCACTTTTACCAATCGTATTTAGTTGTCCATAATATTTCTCAAAAAAATGCTAGAGGGCGCAATTTGCAATAATAACACATTTTTTGATTTTACTCTAAAAAAATAAATCATACAGTATAATTATGATACCATAATCGAAAAGTAGATGAAATTTGCTAGAAAAAATATTAAAACCGCAGCTCGATATCTCCGTTCATTTCAGCGTTATCGCCAATAGAACAATTTTTAAAACTAACCGATTATATATTTTTTAGAAAAAAAGTGGTACGCCACTGATATTTTTTCATGTGGATATTATTTCTGATTAGAATAGTCAATTCTGCATAAAAATGGTCTCTTGCGTTTTTCTCCACAGGCACACCGTTCTTAATTAAAATAATTAAATTAAATTAGCTCTACTATTATTAACATTAATAATGCAAAATTGTTGGAAATGACCACCTTCACTTAATAGGCATGCATGAAGCTAATTTAAATTAATTATTTTAATTAGGAACGGTGTGCCTAAGGAGAAAAACGCAAGAGACCATTTTTATGCAGAATTGACCAGGCCAATCAGAAATAATATCCACATGGAAAAATTTAAAAGTTACAGCGATTTAACTGATTACACTTTCAACAGCTTCCCCCCCCCCCCCCCCTCCTTATTAAAGTCGGTACGCCAATGAGCATAAGACCAAAATGATGCATAATTGTCCAAGATTTTTAATGGGGTTATCAAAGATATACCTTAATGTGGAATTTTTGGAGATATGTAAAATTTAAAAATTGACTTTTCAATTACGCCCTCTTGCGGCAAAATGCGGAACTTAAAAATAATTTCCAGCATTTTCTCTTGGACACTTTTGTCATAAAAAAATTTACCCGGATGCTGTACGATTACTAGTTTCTGAGATATGGCCGACGGTCATTCTTAGTTGACCACCCGGTACATACCTAATCATGATTTGTATTTTCGTAAACACAGTTTATAAAACTAGTAGATAATGTGCATAATACTATTCTAAATGCGTTTTGCTAGACACCTGCGGCGTAGCGAACAATCGTTTCCTTGAGCCTCGCTAAGTTCCTTGATGATGATGATCCCCCGATTCGTTGGCGGATCTGGTATGTACGCGTTTATGCATCAATGGCGGCTGATGCATAAAAGCGCATATATAAAACAATGCATGTAGAAAACGCCGCGTTTTTATCGCGAAGCGACAGAAACGCCTAAACTAACAAACTAAAAGAAGGTTTTCTCCAGTAGCGACGACTGATTCACCAAGATATGTACACATGACAATAAGTTTATTTTCCTTAAAGCTACCCAACAGCTGCTACCGAACTTCAAAAAACCATCTTGGCGAAACAATCGTCATCGTTAAGCTGCTCGCGCCACATCGCTGTCGGCGTCTCTGGTCGGGCAGTGCGATTTGCCAACTCTAGTTATTGCAAAGATAGTACAAAGCTCGATCTTAATTTTTAAAAATCTACTGAATAAAATAATAATTGCCAATATAATGAAACTATAAAGAAATAGGCATCAATGCTCTTAATATCGAAATATGGCCGCGTAAAATGTAGTTTAGTAAGAAATAAGTACAAAATATGGTAAATGCAATTTTATAGAAAACCAGTTTTAAGAGAACAATAAATATGTCTTCTTCTGCACTAAAAACCCGATTTCTTCCAAAATATTAGCATTGCGTAGGCTCTGAATGTCCCGACTACAATAAGATTACCATGACCTACAACTTAAATTAGCTTTGTAATGCAGAACTTACTTGCAAGAAAAAAAAAATAACAGCGGAATATCGTAGAATAATTTTAATTGATAGTAAATAACTTTTGAATTTTAAATTTATTATTTACATACCATACCTATATTTTCCCACGCATTGGTAACCATAATCATTTTGGTTCGTTATTTAAATTATAATTGCAACATATTTAAAATATGTTGTTATCACAGCCCTCTAAAAAAAGTAGATAACTTATTTCAATAAGACCCTGTGTTGTTAAAATGGCATATCATGGAAAGACCTAACTTCTGGTGAATTAATTTTTTCATCTAGAAAAAAGTTGGTAACCATTTGAAATTATGTTAATGCCATGGCCGTCTAGAATTTAACGAAGAGTGAGTTAGAAACAGAAACAGGCCAATTCATTTGAAAGGAGTGGGGGAACTTTTGACGTTTACCAGGTAGATGACGTAGGTCGCCGCCTGCTGCTACTCGTTGAGTAAAGATACAAACCAACTGTTAAGCCAAGCTGCAAACCAAAATAGTAGTTGATTTTTTGACGTTCTTACAAAGTTGAGCTTTTAAAATTATTTGCGAAGTGTTACGGACTTTTTAATCTTAAAGTAACGAAAACATTACACAAAATTAATGTTTTTAGAAAATTGCCGCCTCTTGCTGATAATATCGTCGTACTGAACCGCGTAGTTGTTTCTCCGTTCTCCAGCACCAAAAGTGTTTTCTCTTTTTCTGTTCGAAAAACCCAAATTCTAACAGCAGAAAACACGGCACTTACTGCAATCCATTTCATTTTTAATTTATTGGGTAGGCTGTTTTTTGGACCACTAAGTTCAATTTGTGTGCCTTCACTTTGTCTTTTTTATACAAGGTGATGGCTAATATATTAGGCTGTGTAAAATCTACTGATTTTAAAATTGATATTTCTAAAATATGAAGCTATGAAAGTTGAATTATATTATTGTGTTGGTTACAGCTTCATTATAGGTAGTTACAATACCTATTACAGCACAGTGCCGTTCGTGTCAATTTAAAAAAATCTAAATTCCGAAAATTGTTAGATTTACAATTACCTCGCCAATTACGCTGCTATGAAACCCACCGCATAGTACTCATTTTTAACTTTGGCCTCACTGAAAAAACTATTCCCGATTTTAGTAATCAAACTGTTTTATTTGCACAAACTGCTATCAAATAAGAAGTTAATAAATCGATGTCAATGGCTTGTCATAACACTAACCTCAATATATTAACAATATCGTAAACTGATGTCAACGCTTTGTCACGATTTGACAAACAAAACTAACCTCAAATTATGGACTTCTGGCCGTTGACATGAAAGTATCCACTTAAGGTTAGGCCCCCCTCAAAGACGCCCCCGCGCCGAGATTACTCAAAGTCCCCAAATAAATTGGCAAGACATTCTGTTTCACTCACTCTTCTAACATCGAGAAGGGAATGATTAATCCATAACTAAAAAATGTCAATGTCATTGTCAATTGCATTTGCAAATGGTTGTTTTTCTGAACTTTTCGCGTGTTTACTCATTTTGTTGAACAAATTATTGCTAGTTTTGTGAAATGTATATATATATATATATAAACGTATAATGCCGCTATGTCTAGTGTATAACTGTTTATAAGCTGTGGTGTATTTTTCAGAGAAATGTTTAGGATAGTGTACTTTCGTTTAGTTAAAAAAAAAACAAAATCAGCAAAAAATGGTTAACCCAGCGTTCTCATAATGTATGTGTTAATCATTCTTATTAGGACAAAACATATGTTGTTGAAAGATGATTCTAAAATTTTAAATTATTCTTTTAAAAAAAAATATTTTATTTTTTGTTCCCACTACTAAAAACTACAATTATCAAAATTTAGTAAAATGTTGTGTCTAAATAATCCTATGCAATCACAAAAAATTAAAATAGTACATAAACTTATTATAGAAAAATCTAAAAATGAGTTCCGCAAAAGTGAAAGCAAGTGCAACGGTAAATTCGGTGTCATTTCTGTGCTGTACAAGTTTATTTTTAAACGTTATCAACAGGTGTTACGTTTTAGAATTGGTCATTTTTTTTATAAGTAAGCAAGTTATCAGTAAATATTTTTCATTCTCATAGTTAATTTTTAAAAATTGCCAGATATTCTCTTACCATTCTTTATATTTCAGTTTAATATTAAATAAGTTATTCAAACTAGTGGACCAAAATTATTGTCTATTTTCTATTAAAGCAGAAAGTAAATTTTTAGTCCTCGTATCTGCCGAGAAACAATTTTTAAGTTTGTTTATGAGTCAATGTAATGCTTAGATGTTTGTTAGTTTATAAATGTATTTATCTGCTTCCAGCAAACACCAAGTATAAACCTTTAGTAAAATGGCAATCATGTACCTAAAAATTTTAAAAGCGAAAGCTAAGATAAACTCTTTCATGGCAGTCTAAGGGGTTACCGGAACTGACCGAATGTAAAACAATATAAGTCATTTTATTTTCTACCCTGAGGGTTAACACCAACCCCACCAGGGCGTTTGCCTTGGTCAGCTGTGACCAAAGGAACAAATAAAATACTGTTTTTGTGTACTTTGTATATAACTATAAGTATTTAAGTAGAATGAAATATCAATAAAATTAAACATGCAATGAATAAAGACGTTTTTAAAGTAAAGTATGGTAGTCGAGGTTTAGCCAGTTCATTTATTTATTTTGATTTCCAACCAATTTCTGCTCTTCAATATTTTGTTTACCTACTGGCGATCCTAAATTTAGGTTATTTCTTGGACAAGCAAATATGAAGAATATATGCACCGAATTGATGAATACTGACTTGGGTTTTTATTTGAATTTATTTATAGATTGGGATCGTTTGTCAAAATACCTTTTCATTCTGACAATCAGCTGTTTTGGGCTGTGCTTCTTTATAGGAAATTTTGTACGGGCGTTGCGTTGGTAGCCTTATTTTTTATGCAAATGATTTGATTGCAAATTCCGGGTAAGGTTATTTATGAGAAATCTGTATACTTTTTTTGGAGTGATTTGCGTTCTTTAGGTGGAAGACTCGCCCCTTTCTAGCTGCTTGATATTTCAAAAAAAATATATTGACCTCAATATTAAAAGTTGAGTTTTCGTTTTATTTTATATACAGGGTGTTATGGAATCGCCTTATTATATTTAAATGGGGTGATTTCTTGGATGTCCTAGAAAAATACTCCAAAGTTTAATGAAGGGTTAGGAACAGAAAGCCCTATCTTCCTTCTTACAAATGTTGTTTTTCTGTTCCTAACCCTACATTACCATGTCCCTTCTGGAGAGTAGATACGACTTCGTTACTCCATAGTGTGTTTTCTTTAAATCGGCCATCTAAAAAGTGGGGTAAGGGCCCCTAAAATCAGCCCGACGCCAATGAAGAAAAGCCATGAACTTCTCAATGTAAAAGAGTGCGAGATACGAGCAAAAGCATAGCCTCGCGAGTGAGAGAGATGGATGTCGCAACGTTGCCCAATATTAACTGTCAAAATTAGGTGTACAGTAAATAAAACATATGGGTTTAGATAAACTCATGCATCAGCTGTTTGTGTTTAGTAAACAAGAAATTATTTTTTAACTGCTTCACTTTTTAGCTAAGCCTAACATAAAGTAAAATAAGTACTCAAATTTTAGATTATTAATGAAAAATAACGAGTGGTTACCTATTTCACGAGTGACCGTGCCTTTTTACCATACCATGTTTTACATTCTGAAAGAGGAACTCTGTAGCATTCATATTTACTTAAACCTTTAGTATTATAAAATTATGGGAATACGAACGCTAAGTACATGGAATTTTATGTATAAAACCGATTTTATTATTAAATAAGTTTTCAACAGGTAAAGATATAAAGAATTGAAAAATACCTTTTATTTTTGGAAACTTGCTTCTATTTTAGTTGAGTTTGTTTTCAGAACATTCTTGGGGAATGATATTTGGCTGATTATTTACCTCATCCATTATAAAAGCGGGTTGATTTTCACCTGATTATTCAGCGATAATCTCCCGCTCTCCGGTAAAAATCACCCTTGTCAAAAGTGAAAATCTCACCCGTCAAAACTGAAAATCGCACTTGCCAACAGTTAAAATCACAAGTCGGTAACAACAGGTTTTTTATTGTCGTAGTGATGTTTGATGATTATCTAGATAACGAACAATGGCGTTTTTGGTTGTTACTATGGACAACAAATAAAATACAAACAAACGCCAAAGTGTCATTTCGAGATATCATTTAAACGTTTTACAAAAATGGAATGTTTTGGAGATTTTTCTCTCGAAGAAATTACCAAAAATATCGATAAAAATGGATCTGAAAATACAAAGCGATCAAGAGACTTCATATGGAAGCAATTCCAGAATTTTTGTGAGACACGAGATTACCATTTTACATCAGTGACGCCTGATGCTATGTTGGCGAAATTTTTGAAGGACTGGGCATACAATATGAGGAAAATAAGATGGAACAGACTACAAAGAAGGTAAGCTGCGCGTTTTCAATTTCTAATTCTGCCTGTATGGTGTCCGCGCAATTGTCTCTCTGCCTGTACGTCCGTCAATCTCTTGTGCCAATGCTTAATGCATATTTCTTGATTTAAGGTACAGTGAAAACGATATGGAATGTCACTGCGAAATTACTCATGGAAAAATATTTCAACCAATATCAACGAAAAATCAACCCTTTCGAAGACATAGTCCTCAAATCTGCCCGAGATGCCAGAAATGCAAAAAAAGGAGCTTCAAAAAATTCCAGAAAAAAGAAAATGTAGTGCCAATGCTTTGACTGGTAATGAAATCAAAAAAATCATCGCTGTTCTAATGAAAACACTCCAGATGGCCTGATCAAGAAATTATTTTACATTTTTTCATTTGAACTTGCTTGGAGAGGAGGAGAGGCATGCACAAGTCTGGTTAGTCATTTCAGGGTAGAAAAGGACTTTTGTGGGAACGTAACCAATAGAATCCAATACAACCCAATTTTTACGAAACCGCTCAAGGGGGAGACAGAAAATGTGCCGAATCAAAATGGCTTGTTTTAAATAACGGTTCTCCAGATATGTGTCCTGTACGCCTGTATCATAAATATATTATGTCGAAAAGGCAGGATATTGATAATCCAAGGTTCTTCGTCAGTGTCAATCCGACCAAAAAGACATGGTACAAAAATGTTCCCGTTGGAAAGAACACACTGTCAAAATGGACACAGACTTGCGCACAGGAAGCTGGCCTACTTACAGGGAAAAAAGTGACAACCCATTCGTTGCGAGCTTCTGCTGTGTCTGCTCTTGCGAAATGCGGCATCCAGGAAAAGCAGCTGATAAAAATCACAGGCCATTCATCGACTTCATCAATCAGGCCGTACTTGCAAATCAATCAAGAGCACCATGAGAATATCATTTATATGATGAGAGGAAACGACAAGAACATGGTCCCTGCTGCACCCATCAGTACTCAACCTATTCATCCCAGAATGGATATTTGTGAAGAGACCACATCAGTGAAAATTGGCTCTGTTTCTTCAAACTCCACCCCTCAGCATTCTGTTATACAGTATACTAATTGTGTTTAATTGCAATACATTAAATTGTGCAATATAAATCGTTAGTTTTTTATTTGGTAAATAATCTTCAAAATACATTTCGGGATTGGGAAATAATCAGAAAATCATTCTCAGATTTTTTGCCATTAGGAAATCGCTCTCGGGCAAGCCCTCGAGCGATTTCCACGGCAAAAAATCTTCGTAATGATTTTTGATAATTTCCCCATCCCTTAATATATTACTACAGATAAGACTCACTAAGTTTTATCGGAGGGGTAATTATCCTCAATTTTATTTTGGTCTCCGCCGACAGTTCATTTTTGGTGGATCGGTCAGAAAATAGTCCTGGGCAAGCCTAGAAATTTGTTTGTGATACTGTTGCTAACTTCCAAGTGGTCTTGAGAAAGCAGGAATTTCCGTTTCCTGTGGCTGGAGGCAGCCATCTTTGCCATGTGATTTTTGACTTGATCTTCAGGCTATGTCCGGTATGGACGCTTTGAGCTAGTGAGGAGCAAGAATGAGGATCTAGTCAAAAATCCTTTCTTTTTAAGGATTCAGTGCCTGTTTTCCAGACTTTTTGATTTGACACGTTTGGAGCAGGTCACGTTTTTTATCCAATCACCAGCTCTTCAGGAGTGATTGACCAGTTACTTGGGAATAATTTAGCAGCTTTTAAGAACCAGCTTTTAAGTTTGGGAAATGATGGTCAGTTTTAAATTATGGGATTAGCTATCCGCTAGTTTAATGTTAACTATGATGACCTTTGAAAGTAAATCCGATGGGAAGAAGTTTGTACATTCTTGTAAATAGTATCACTGGATGAATGGAGTCAGAATTTATGGTAATTTGATGAATCAAGAACACTAAACCTAGTTGTTATCAGGCCAGTTTTTTTTTAATATGTCATGTAATACTATCCTGGAACTTTCTTAAGGTGAGCCACATGACGCTTCAGTATCCTGCCTTCTCTCATTAGTGTCGCCTCGTTTCCTTGGATATTAATGACCTCCTATTCTTTTTCGTTATATCTGGATGTAAGTTTATGAGGAATCACCATATTCTCTACCAAGATTTTGTCTCCTTGCATAATGTGAGACTCCTTAGCTCTTCTTTTTTTTTACCTTTTTGCTTGTTCAGTATGTCGTTATCTAATGCTTCTTCGTCGACTTTTTCAGTCACCAGATCGGATATCGATGGGATTTTATCTCGTATATTCCTGTTGAATAGCAGTTCCGACGGAGATTTTCCAGTGGTCCCTTGTGGGGTGACATTGTACATTAAAATGAACTTTTGTAGTTCAGATTTATAGTCTAATTTGTTTGCATGAGATATTTGTAACCTTTTCACCAAGGATAGATTCATATTTTTCACTAAACCATTTGCCTGGGGCCAATAAAGTTGTATGTTGTTTTCATTGTAAAACTTCTTTAATTGCTCGCTTACAAACTGTCTTCCATTGTCTGATCGTATTGACTTAGGAATGCCCAATCTTGCGAAAAGCTCGGTGAGATAACTGATTGTACCGGAAGATGTGGTTGATTGTAGGAATTTTATTTCTTGATACCTTGAATATCTCTATAACGACAAGAATTTGTTCTTGAGTAGGTAATGGTCCCAAAAGGTCAATTGCGAGGCACTGCAATGGGCCCTCTGGGAATTTGTGTCTTGTCATTGGTGGTTGTTTATTTGGCTGGGCCACCAAAAGGCAATCGCGACATTGCTTGACAAAATTTTCAACTTGCCTGTCTATCAGGGGCCACTCTAGGATCTATCCTTGTCCTTCGTGAGCCAGTTCTAAGGTGTGATGTCTTAGACTTTCCCCCGGCCGAAAGTGCTTAGTTCTAGTCGAAACGGAAAAAATTCATTTTTATCTGAGGCTTCCCACAAGTTACCATTTATCTTACGAGCAGCATTGCATTTCTTGGTGTCATGTTTACTTTCTTCAATTATCTGTGAGATACGCATGGCTCTTGCTGTATGTTGTTCAACGACGGTGTATATATGTTGTTCTTCCTCCCTGTCGAATGACGATTCATTTTCTAGTTTGCACAATCTCGATACGGAATCAGCTATGTTAAGTTTTCCGGACTGGTATATCACTTTGAATTTAAAGGCCTGCAGTCTTAGCACCCATCTTTTAATCCTTGCAGGTGGCCTTGAAGTTGGTTTGAATATTGCTTCGAGTGGTTTATGATCAGTTACGAGTTCGAATTCTAAACCACCCAAGTAAAAATAAAAACGTTCTACTGCCCATACGAGTGCTAAGCTCTCCTTTTGGGTTTGTGAGTATCGCCGCTCAATATCTGATAAACTCTTGCTTGCGAATGAAATTACTTTTGGTGTATCACCATGAAATTGTATCAAAACAGCTCCCAATGCTACTGGGCTGGCATCTGCAATGAGCCTCGTTCGACGTTCTGGATCGAAGTAGCATAGTTTTGGTAGCTTGGACAGAGCGTTTTTGAGTTTTATAAAGTTATTCCAAGTGGTCTTGAGAAAGCAGGAATTTCCGTTTCCTGTGGCTGGAGGCAGCCATCTTTGCCATGTGATTTTTGACTTGATCTTCAGGCTATGTCCGGTATGGACGCTTTGAGCTAGTGAGGAGCAAGAATGAGGATCTAGTCAAAAATCCTTTCTTTTTAAGGATTCAGTGCCTGTTTTCCAGACTTTTTGATTTGACACGTTTGGAGCAGGTCACGTTTTTTATCCAATCACCAGCTCTTCAGGAGTGATTGACCAGTTACTTGGGAATAATTTAGCAGCTTTTAAGAACCAGCTTTTAAGTTTGGGAAATGATGGTCAGTTTTAAATTATGGGATTAGCTATCCGCTAGTTTAATGTTAACTATGATGACCTTTGAAAGTAAATCCGATGGGAAGAAGTTTGTACATTCTTGTAAATAGTATCACTGGATGAATGGAGTCAGAATTTATGGTAATTTGATGAATCAAGAACACTAAACCTAGTTGTTATCAGGCCAGTTTTTTTTTAATATGTCATGTAATACTATCATGGTAAGTAAATCAATTTTATAAGGTAACTTTAATCTGAGCAGGCAATCCTGTCAATTTTATGCCCATGGGGATCCGGTCTCAACCTGATAGCTGCTCAGAACGGACTAAAGAACTAGAATAGGGTATTTTGGAACCTGGAATTACGCCTAAAAATTAACATTCTTGATCGATTTCAGAAACACGACTGTTCGTCAAGACCGGATCAGGGGAGAAGGCAGTCCCCCCCTCTCTGCTCTTACAAAATGGGCGTTTTGTTTAGTTTGAACCTGACGTATAAAAAAAAGGTCCCTGGCGTGCTGAAACCTCTCCGCCTCACCAAAGTAATTTCCAAAAAAAAGCTGGCAAATATTAAAACGCAGTGTTAAACACCGACATTTAGTAGTTCACTTTCATGCAACATTATAAAGTCACTGACCCTCCTCTTTTAGTTTGACAGTTGAAAATCAAAACAAACGCATATGGGTAAGGCAGTGAAGGCGTCGCGATCAAAAACACAAAAGGTGAATTTTCTCACTTATAAAAGCAAAACGACATTTAAAAATATTTTTTCTTTGAAGGTTATCATATCAGGATTTCCGGGTTCAAATATACTAAGGCAATTCCATAACACCCTGTATAGCTTTTGAGCTTTGCTGACACTGAGCACGTTTACAAATATTACGGAATAGTGCTGCAAACCGGTGGGCGACTGCAGCGCGATCTGGATCTGAATCCACAAAACCGTGGAGATGGTATTAGAGAAGCGAGAACTGTTTCCTATACTGGTGAAGTGGCCGTTCCGTGCTTGATTGATTTAGATTTACCTATTTCTACGTTTTTACGTTAGATGGCTATCTTTTGCATTGAGTTGATTCCTACTGATGGCGTTACTGGGTTTTCATCGCGTTTTTATTTCTTAAAAACGCCTTGAAAGAACAGGCTTGCTGTACTGGGGGTCGCTTACGGGTTATGGCTTTCTGATGAGTTCTAACAAGAACGAAACAGCCTGTCATTGTCTATCTATGCCCCAGGGATTCCATTACCTTTGGCGTCCCTGTGTACTTTAATGCAAAAGATAGACGCATTACTCTGTCCGCTTGCCGCTAAGCTTCTTTTCTTTGTTAAAAGTTAATATTAATGCACAAACACCGCTTTTAACTATTTAAAATGAATTTATAGCTGTTTTGCTTAGCTCCAGAATACATCCAGCAGATCAATAATTAATCAAATTGTTTATGATTTAGAAAAATAAATTGTTAATTTTTAATAATAAATAAATCGGTTTTTGTCTGTCATTCTACAGAAGGTCGAATGTGAGAAAGATATATTTAAAGTGATTTTGTGTAAATATAAGAAATGACCCCAATTGACAAATGTGTCACAGTGTAATTTGGTCAATGGATTTGCCAACGAAATTAATTTTTCTTCATTTGTTTTTATTATCTTTCTCACAAGTTCACGGCCAACTAAAAATACACGTTATAATGCCTGATTTAAATGTTTAGTATGAAGTTCGGAAGTTGAGTCGTAGAAAAAATATCCTGTACAACTAGACTGGATTGTCCATTTTGCGCTTGGAAGTTTAAGCACTCCGCCCACGGCGTCATGCTCGATTTACTTACTCGTGCGATATGGACATCATATCCACTTTTGTAATACAAACTACTAATATTCAAGTGGAAGTTTTGCAGTTGCCCATACCCCATCCTTCTCTGGTAAAAAATTCCATCTTTTATACTGGCAAAAAAGTATTTAACCACTTACCAGCTCACATTAGATCTCTGAGAACCCCTAAAGAATTTAAATCGGCTGTGAAAGGGCTTTTGCTAGAGAAAGCCTACTATACCGTTTTAGAGTTTTTCGATGATCGTTTTTAATTGTTTTGTGTCCCTTGACTATGTAACTGTTAGTTCTGACTGAGCTTCATTTTATTTTTATTTTGTAAACCTTTAACTGTTGGGCCGGTTTTTGTGTTGTTAATTTTGTATAATTGTTGTGTGTTTTTCTTATAATATATATAGATATTTCGGTCAAATGGTACAGCAATGGCCATTCGCATTAATAATATATTATATGTATAAGTGAATATTATAGTATGTATATTAATTACTTTGTCAGAAAGATTATTTCTTTGGACAATAAAGGATTTTAAAGTAAAGAAAAAAAATCAGCTTACCTTAATACAGAAACTTTTTCAACAAATGTTAAACTATAATATTTTATATGAAACTAAAGTCGTATCAAGCCATGTATTTATCAGCGGGTTACGCTATTTAATGTAAGGAAAGATCGTCACTACAGGTAACTAAAAATATATATTCTATTTGCATCCAAGAGAGAGGACAAAATAAAAATAAGGTGCATTTATCCCACAGCGTTGCTAAGAGACCAAGCAAAACAAAATAAATCACATTATATTATACAGTGTCAGAAAAAATATCCGATATCAAATGGGATTTTTTTTGGTTAGTTAAAATTCAAAAATTGACTAGAGAAAAGAACAATTTTTTGCAGGTTTCCAGTACAAACCTGTTTGCTTTGTTCTGTATAGGAGCTTTACGAAGGCAAGGAAATTCTTAAATTCGACATTTTAATATACAGGGTGTCCACGGATTGACTATCGAAGAGGAAAAACTTTTTTATTTGTGGGTTTATGAAATAAAGTTATTTTTCATAAAAACTCCTGCTTGTTCTCAAACGACCAAAAAGCATATTATTTTTTCAAATTTATATACCGGGTGTTCAGAATTTGGAAAAATATAAAAAAAAGCTAAGAATAAAGTAAAGATAGGATAAAAAGTAATTAGTGAAAGTTGTTGTGGTTGAGAACCTACGTCTCATTACCAAGTTTTGACTTATTAGCTAAATGTACAGAGACCGGCAAAAAGTTCCAACTCATAAAATGTTATTTGTAAAAGCTTTATAGTATACGTTTCCTCGTATAAAGATTTTACAGTATAATACCTTCTAAAGACTAACTAATTTGCAAAATGCGTTAATTTAAAGCAAATCGTATTTTATAAGTTGGAACTTTTTGCCGGTCTCTGTACATTTAGCTAATAAGTCAAAATTTGGTAACGAGACGTAGGTTTTCAACCGCAACAACTTTTACTAATTACTTTTTATTTAATTTATTTAATATTACCACATTCTACAGAAGGTTCCAATTATCGAATATAGAAATAAAAAAGTTTTAACATAACATAAAGCATTATCAAAAAGAAAAAACATATAGATATAGTAAAAATAATAATAAAGTTGTATGATTATGTATAATATACATATAATATGTAAATAATTATAGAATTATGCGTTTAATGGAGGCCACAGTGCAGGTATGTATATCTAGCTGGTTTTGAATTTTATTGTATTTTTCACATATTTGATGTAATGGAGAAAACTTAAGTGTATTTGTCCTTGGAGTTGGTAGAGCAAAAGTCAGGTAATTACGCGAGGTTGGCCTTGGCACCTGAAAGTGCAGGGATTGTAAAATGTTTCCAGCATCAATGTTCCCGAAAAGTACGTTATGCAGAAAGATAATTTGAGATTTTGTTCGCCGTGTTTCAAGGCTTTCCATTGAAAATCTTGCTAAGAGACGAACGTGCGGAAATCCTATTTCAGGATAATGCCATCTAGCTTAAAACTGGTGTACTTTAAAAAGCGTCTTTGAATCTTTTCCAGATTATTGATGTGGGTTTGATAGAAAGGACAACAAATAACCGAGGAGTACTCAAGGCGTGACCTAACAAAGCTATTAAATAACAATCTAAGTGTGTCCCAACTCGTAAAATCTCCAGCGTTTCTTATAATAAAGCCCAACAATTTTAAGTTTTCTCCAACAATTTTAGAATGATGTTCACGGAAAGAGAGCTTTGAGTCCAGCACAACACCAAGATCACACACAGACTCACACCGTTTTAAAATATCCCCATTTATACTATATTCATATACAATGGGATGCACCTTTTTAGTAAAGGTAACAATACTGCACTTGGACACATTCAGCAGCAATTTATTTTTTCTACACCACCTATTCATTTTCTCAAAGTTATTTTGCAATTTCATGCAGTCCCTCTCGTCTCTAATTCTAAGATATAACTTGACATCGTCGGCATAAATTAAATGATTGACATCTAGAATAAAAAAAAAGATCGTTAAGAAATATAATGAAAAGTAGGGGTCCCAGATGTGACCCCTGGGGGACACCTTTGGTAGCAGCAAACTCTCTGGAATTATGACCATGGCATTGAACATATTATACGCGGTTAGTCAAATATGACTCAAAAAATACAATAGTTTTTTGTGATAGACCAAACGTAGCCAATTTATCGAGAAGAATACCATGATCGAGCCGATCAAATGCTTTGGAGCAATCATGTAAATGACGTCAGTTTGTTCACCCGCATCAAGAGATTCCGTAAGATCCTGAGTAAGACAAAATAGATTTGAGACGGTTGAGCGACCCTTCATAAAACCGTGTTGTTGAGCAGATATGTGAATGCTAATTGAATTATATATAGATTCGTGTAAAATAATTTCAAAAACTTTCGAAAATAGTATATTACATAACAAGTGATGAAAGTGATACTTTTCAAACGAGGATATATTTAGCACGAGGCGTCAGCCGAGTGCGGAAATTCTCAGAGTTTTAGAATAATCACTTTCACACAAGTAATGTACACTATTTTTCCTACGACCACAAAGAATTATTAAAAAAACCTTTGATTTGTGAAAAAAATATTTCAACTCTAGAGCTGAAAAAAAATATTTCAACTCTAGAGTGGAAATACAAGGCACACTATTTAATTTAAACATATGATGCCAATTTAATAGATCGAAAGGTCACAGGTTCAAATTCCATCAGGAGTACTTGGCTTTTTTTTATAAAAACATTAAATAAATTATAAAATTATTTTGAATTGAAATCTTCCTTCTTGAATGATTTTTTTTATTTAATCAAGGAAAGATGCATTAAAAATAAATTTAAAAAATTCACCCAACAAGGAAGATTTCAATTCAAAATAATTCTATAAATTATTTAATGTTTTCATAAAAAAAAGTCAAGTGGTCCTGATGGGATTTGAACCTGTGATCTTTCGATTCGTAGGTCATGGCTCTAGTCTCTAGGCTATAGCGAGCCATAAACATTTTCTGCTTAAGTTTAATATATGACATTTTCTTCAGTGGGGCTTGTTTTGACTGGTAATAAATTTTCCAGTATATTCTTAACTTTTTTATAATTTCAGATGGCGTATTTTCACACTTTAATTCTGAATCACTCAACAAATACGTGATAAATAAACTAAACTGCTTTCTAAAATTTGTTCTTTTTAATAAATAGGTGTGGTCTGTCAAATTGGCATCATATGCCTAAATTAAATAGTGTGCCTTGTATTTCCACTCTAGAGTTGAAATATTTTCTTTCAACACGCGTGTGATATTCGGCGCTTTCGAGCCAAGTTAACGGTGCTTTTTTTCTCATTTTCATAGGTGGTCGTAGGAAAATTATTTATTATACTGATTGATCTGTAGTCAGTAATGTTGCTATTGTCCCCTTTTTAAAAACCGGAGTTATGCGGGATATTTTCACTATCTTTACACATAAGGGTACTTTGTTCTTAGCTTTTTTTATATTTTTCTAAATTCTGAACACCCGGTATATAAATTTGAAAAAATAATATGCTTTTTGGTAGTTTGAGAACAAGCAGGAGTTTTTATGAAAAATAACTTCATTTCATAAACCCACAAAAAAAAGTTTTTCCTCTTCGATAGTCAATCCGTGGTCACACTGTATATCTCATTTTATATTAAATTTCAAGAAAATTGCACACTTTTTAATCAATAGTCACAGTAAAAACATTTATAGCATTGTTATAATCCTCTCTATTATCAACATCGTGCTGTTACCCTGATCACAGGCATTTTAGAGTAATTTTTAAGAAACAACTGAGTAGTCTTATAATCAGATAAAATATTTTTATACAGTTTGAGAGTTGGCAGGTTGAGTTTGCCTTAAATTCTTTGCTTCTTCAGAAGAGTCTCGCATAGAAATAGTATATTCAATAAATTCAATATCCTTGATTATATTCAACAGTGGAATTTTCATAGGTAAGAACGGAAGTGAAAATTTAGGACCTAGTACGAAAATATTTTGAACATTCTTGGAATTCTTAATTTTATCAAAATAAGAGTCAAACATTTTTCTATTAAAAACCTTAAAATTTAAAAACTGTATCTATGGAATTAGATTTTTTACTTGAGCAAATAACTAATAATTAGTGTGTTATTCAAGGTCTGGTAATCTTCCATATAGTGATCCTCATTTCCAAACCTATACTTTTGAATTTTTTAGCGATTCTATCAACATCAACTTTAAAATGGTTATCCTCTAACTGTAGGCTATAAACAGGGCCCGCTCTAGGGGGCGGCAACCTGGGCCCCTGCCCAGGGCGGCAAGTTGGAAGAGCGGCATGAAAAATCCAAAAAAAAACACCATAAATCCCCGTTTTGCCTACGTATATTTAGAGGTTGAACCATTCCAATTCCCAGTTAACAAAATGAATTTTGTTTGTTTTGCCGTGCCGTCTTATTTTTTAAACAGTTGCAATTTCGACCGATCCCTTTTCTTTTTAATATTATAATAATATCAAGCAATTGGCGACAACACATTTTCTTTAAATGTGGAAAATATAGTAACTGTCTGTACTCTGTACGTACACCTCTCTCCAGGAAACAAAAAAAATCGACGCACCGATAAATTGTATGTTTTAACTATAGAAAATAAGGATGTAATATACGTGATTATGCGCTTTCTCAAAAAGAACAACCTTATTACGATACACACGCCGCCATTGAAAAAATGTAATTATAAATTTTAGTTAGAATGAGCTCCCTTTGTAATCCCTATGTGTTAGTATCCCCAATGGCCTACCTGTTTGTTATACAATGTTCTCATCGGCCCAGAACGAGAAGAGTGTGACCCTGTCTACTTTCCTTTCGTTTCTGTTTTTACAAATGGTCGTTAGCTAGGAGAAACACTTGCTCTAGAAATTTTTTGATTAAAAAGCAACAAGCGACTGGCTGAATAGCTGAACAGCTCAAGTCAAAAAAAAAAATCCGCGACAAAGCATGCCGAACAACGCCGGCACCGGTGCTTTTTTTTGGTCATGGCGGCATCGCAGCAAAGGACAAGCCGGCGAGCGACGAGAAATAGAAATTTGGCTGTAATGTGGTAGGTATAAAACGAAGAAGGGATGAAAAAGGCGGCAATTTTTTGTTTTGCCCAGGGCGGCGTTATTGCTAGAGCGGGCCCTGGCTATAAATACAACTAATATTATTTTAAATATGTTTAGGCATGACGTTTCTTGGCTACATCGCAATAAAAATATCCTAGGATAGGAAATAATGACGCAATATTTTTTGAGTTACTGCTAATTGTCTTCAACAACCTCCACGGTCTTTGTCATGTAAATTTACTTTTAACGTTCTACGTTACAAAATACAAATATATTTATTTAACATTTTTAAAGCTAAAAATAATGTAATTCTGTCACCTGCGTTATGGCATCACCGTTATCAGTTGATAACAGAGGTGTAAGAAATCTTATATCGATAAACAATACCTTTTTTATCATTTCGAGCCGATGTCGATGTGGCGAATAAAAAAACGAAGAAAAAGTCAGATTAAATATGAAACAAATGAGGCAAAAAATAAAAGCGGACTCTACAAAGTATAAAGAGTATAAACGGAAAAGCTATCTTTGACGTAAAGAAAGTGGCAACATTAAAACGCCCCAAAATTTTTACCCAGGCGTAAAATTGTACAACAGACAACTTTTCATTTTCCTGCAGCGATAACCTTTTCTTTTCGAAAAAATGTTAATTTTGAATGGTATGATGCAGCAATTGGCGGTAAACATATCACTTCCCACTACTCTTGTTTATTGAAAGATACTGAAGTAATTTTTGTACATTTCATTTTTGTATTACATATTAACAATCAATGGATAGCTACAGATTTAAAAGTTGTTTGTCATGAAATAGATTTTTGATTCGGTATTTTAATAAAATAATTCCCTAAAGTTAAAAAAGTACTTTATTATTATAATATAATTAAAATATTTCTCTTCCGCTCTGTCTTTCAGTCATATAAAAACTAAGCATTCCAAATTTCAGATCCTTATGTCAAACGGATTCTGAAAAAGTGCTGTGACGGAATATAATAATTATCAATGCAGTAAACGTCAATAATTTAAATTATTTTAATTTCATTTAATCCTCACAATTGCCAATATTCTTTTTATAAACTAATTAAATTACAAGTGCAAGCTTTAATTAAATGAACAATTTTTAAATTGAGATTAAGCACTGTTTAATAAGAAGCAGCTGTTGGTCTTGTAAAAATAAAATATAATCGACCTACGCAGAAATACTTTTTTAGTTTTTTTTAAGTTAAACTAAAGCTGTTTTGGAAAAAATATAATATATCAAAAAAAATATACAGAGTGCTACAAATTCGTGTGCATACAAGGGGATCTCGAAAACGGTAAGAGATACCAAGATTGTTAAATTGAGGCAAAGTTGCATATTTTGGGGCTTAATAATTTAGCGAAAGAAAATTGTCAATATTCCGAATACCCTCGGAGATATTTGAAAACAAAATTAAAAACAAAGCCGAAATTTTTAGTATTGTTTTTAATTTTCGGCGCCTTCATTTTTGACTTTGGAAAACAACAAAAACATTTTCTCATAGCCGTTTTTTATGTTTCACAAGACGGCGATATTGGTTTTCTAATTCGACGTTTTGTTCTTTAGATACCAAGCTCGAGTCAATTTTTTTTAAATACGGACCTAGAATTTCAAAAACAGTTTTAGAGACTTCTAAGTTTTAGAAATTAATACTATTTAAAGATTTTTGAAATTTTAACGGTTTGTTATCTAATAATACATTTTTTCAAATTATCTTTTTATATCATTACAGTCCTAAACAATTAGAGGCAAAATTTAAAAAAAAATCTGATTTGAAAAATCCGACCATTTTTACTCAAAGAGGCCTAATATTTAATACTTTCTTAGAAGAAATACCCAAAGTATTGGCCTCAAATATATTTTTGTCTGTTTTTGTTGATAATTCTATTATTAATTAGTATTTTATTAATATATTATTATAGAAATATTTTTTTAAGTTTGGCTCTAAATGCTCAAGAGCGTAATAATGATATAAAAATATAATTTGAAAAAATTTGTTACTACATGACAAAACGTCAAAATTTAAAAAAACTTTAAATAACATTACATTTATAAAACTTAGAAATTCCTAAAACTGTATTTAAAATTCCAGGTTCGTATTTAAAAAAAAATTACTTGAGGTTGGTAACTAAAGAACGAAACGTCGAATTTGAAAACGCCATCTTGTAGAGCTTAAAAAACGACTATAAAGAAGTATTTTTTGTGTCTTAGTTAAGTCAAAAATAAAGGCGCAAAAAATTAAAAACCAAAAATAGATATTTCGTTTTATTTCGGATATCTCCGAAAGCATCGGAATATTTACAACTTTCTTTCAACAAATTATTAAGCCTCAAAATACGCAACTTTGCCTCAATTTAACCATCTTCGTATCTCTTACCGGTTTCAAGATCCTCTTGTACGCACACGAATTTGAAGCACACTGTATATAATATACTAATAATAAAAAAAGTTTATTGCAAACAAAAACAAATTATTTCTTTAGCAATAACTACAAAGTTAGGTTTATAATATATCTTAAGTTATCCTAATCAATTTGTTACAATCAACGAACTGTTACAATTTAAACTGAACATAGTTTTTATCGTGTTCCTTGTTGTACCTATACCAAGTATTTACTAAATAATTTTACAATTTAGAACACTGAAATTTAGAAATTCTTGTTCTAGGCAGTGTCAGTCGCCTAGTATTAGTGAGAAACGTGTGAAGTGTCAGGTGAAAGCATAGATCATTTCTAAAACACTGATTGGTATTCAAAAGATTACAACGAATGAATATTAGTAAATACTAGACGACATAAACTATTATTACTTGCCATCATTTTATTCGCTGAATAAAAACTGCCCGAAAGCGAATCATACTAGGAATATGCTGTTTGAGTTGTATAATCTCTATAAGTGACATACAACCTTTGTTCTAAGTAACTGTTTCTATGAACGTTAAATACTTGAATACGAATAGTAACAATGATAATTTATTACTGTACAATAATAAAGCAGCAATCAAGAAAAATAATGTTTCTTGCATTTTTAAATGTTACCACCAAGTAAGAGAATTTTTGTGTTTTTACAATTATAGTTCAGTTAAGCTATGATTTTCTTGGTCAAAGTGTGGGGAACGAATCGAAAGTTCAAGAGTCATTGATTCGTGAGTTAGACAAAGTTAAACTCCAGTATGTAAGGGGGTTTAAACCACCCTCCAAGAAAGTGAAAAAAGTTTTTTTAGGTTTTCGACGGCAAATCGGGTAGGGGGCGATTGTTGACATTGTCTATCATTAAAGTGTGGAGACAATCCTCCAAAAGAGCGAAAGATTTGTTTTGTTTTTATCGGAAATTGGGTAGGGAGTTGTGGAGGGTGGATTAAATAATGTTCATTTATTTATTTCATCTTAACATGCCTCACATCTGCAGAGATCTATTACACCCCCTTCTAATGGTCAAAATTATCATTGGTTACCCTTTAAAATTATCTACGACGGGAAACAAAATTAGGTCCTTACTAAATGGTTTCAACCCTCTACGTACCAGTCCCGCATGATTTTCTTGTAAAAATCCCCTTTCCAATGGTTCCCACACGTCTACACCCGGAAAAACAAGAAAAAGGGGTGCTTTCTAGGATAAGCGTTAATAGGTGTCCACAACGTTTTCAGCACCCTTGAAAAAGGGCGGAGGAATAGGTTTCGGCCTGCTCCCCACTTTACAAAAATGGCATTTCTGCATAATTTGACGGGATTATTATATACAATAATAAAGCCTCTAATTTAAATAAACTGGCATAAGATCCGATCTACTTTACTTAAATATAGTATTGAAAATCAATAGATTCGTATATTATTTAAAATCAATGTTTTAGATCTCGTATTAGTTTCGAGGAATAAATAATAGAGTCGTTGACTCAACGGATTTGTGTTTGTAACTATGATTGTTTTCTTTCTATGTAGTATATACTCTGCAAATTCGTGTGCGTACAAGGGAATCTCAAAAAGGTAAGAGATACGAAGATGGTTAAATTGAGGCAAGTTACGTATTTTGGGACTTAATAATTTGGTAAAAAAAAAATTGTAAATTTTCCAAATAGTTTCGAAGATATCCGAAAAAAACGACATTTTTCGATTTGGTTTTTAATTTTTTGTGTCTACATTTTTAACTTGGGAAAAAAACAAAGCACACTCATTCATAGCCGTTTTTTTATGTTCTACAAGATGTCGGTATTAGTATTTATATTCGACGTTTCGTTCTTTACACATGTTCTGATTCGTGGGTCTATTAATTAAACATCGATATATAAAATAATTATTGAGCAATGGAAGTTTTTCTCGCCATTTTATCCATTCCTTCTTTAGGTCCTCAGGTATTATGTCGTCCCAATCTAAATTTCTTTTCCAGATGTTTTGAAGTATTATTTTAGCGTTTACGATATAGGGTCCCAAGATTCCAATTGGGTCAAATATCTTCGCTATAGTTTGCAAGACGTTGCGTTTTGTAATCATATTTGAGCTGTCGTTTTCAAGTATAGCACTCAAGTTGATGGTTAATTCATGGGTAACTGGTCGCCAAATAACACCTAACACCTTCTTGTCTAAATTGGTCTTGGTTGGCGATTGTTTCTCTTCTTCGTTAATTCGTTGCATTATAGTTGGATCAGTTGAGCACCATTTGCGTAAATTCATGTTTGCCTTTGACAAAATACTCTTTGCCTTTTCATACAACTTCAAAGCTTCTGCCTTTGACTCTACTGCTAGAACCAAATCGTCAACGTAAAAAGATTTTAACAAGGTGGCCGCTATCTCACGTTCAGGAGATTCCATTAAATGTTTTCTTAATGTAGCTGCAAGCAAAAATGGGCTAGTCGTTACTCCAAATGTAACCCGTGTCATGCGAAACGTTGTAAAATCTGGTAGCTCTGTCGTTGAAGTGATATTATCCTTAGCTGCTTCTTTAAACCATAAAAATCTGTGATAATCCCTATCTTCTTCACACAATCCAATCTGTAAAAATGCCTTCTCGATATCGACTATAACGGCTACAGCACCAATACGAAAATTGATTAGAATTTTCATAAGATTTGGCAACAAGTTTTCACCAGATAATAATTTTTCGTTTAAAGAAGGAGTATCAGGAGCATGCGCAGACGCGTCAAATACAACTCGCAGTTTGGTTGTTTCCTTATCGTTGCGGTAAACTCGTCGATGTGGCATATAATAGGTCTGTTTCATTGCGTTATTTTCGTTATCTGAAACCTCTTCTGCACAACCCGACTGTACGTATTCACGAATCGCATTATCGTACTCCGTTAATGTTCCGTTTTTACATAGTCTATTTATTAGTCTTTTTCCACGCACTAGAGCACCGGAAAAGTTTGAATCGAGAACTTTATCGTCTCGCCATGGTAATGATACTTGATATCGATCGTTCTCCAAGGTTACATTATTTTTTATAAAGTCATTGGTAAAATTGTTCTGGGCGGTAATATCAGTAGCGTTTATGCCGATAGTTTCTAAGTCCCAAAACTTTTTCAAATTTATTTCAGTTTGATCTGAAAATTTTACTTGCGCGTGAAGTACCATGCTCGAATTAAAATTTACTATGTAATCGTTTATTTCGTTGTCGTAAATGTTACTCGCGCCATGAATTGTCCAACCAAATTTCGTATTAACAGCCGTTAAAGTATTCGTTAAAAATGTGGTTTCGTTTGACACAATTTCCCAATAGTTATCTGCACCTATTAATAGAGAAAATCCACTTATTGGCTGTTGGGGTCCTATGACAAAATCAGCTAAACGTGGTTTACGCTAAACTGCTTAATTATTGGATTAGCTTGTGATGGTGGTTTTAAATTATCAAAACATATCTCAGGTACCTCTACAGCCGATATCTCTACGATATTGTCATTATAATGACTCTTAAGATTAAGTTTAACACAATTACAGAGTCTAGCAGGCGTCATTTCATTTTGTCCAAATGATTGTATCGCTATTTTATGAGTTCCGATAACAGGTAGTGCCATCTTACGTGATATGTCCTCCCTTATGAAGGCAAGCTGGCTACCTCCGTCAACAATAATGCGTATAAGTGCTTCCTCGTTACTATTCTTGGACGAAATGAAAGCGCAAGCAGTCTTTAAATAAATATTATTTGCAATACCATTAGCTAATAAAGCAGTCGAACTATTATTGACTATGAGTACTATCAACACCGCTCCTTGGCTCAGACCTTGTGTTTGTTGTGTGTACATTCTACGGCTCGCACATGGTTGTCGCGTGTCCCCTTTTACATTTTGCGCAAAAAATGTCTCTTGTTTTACAAAACTTTGAAATATGGCTAGGTTTAGCGCAACGAAAGCAGAGTCTATTTTTCTTCAAAATGCCCTTTTTCGCAGCAACACTTAAAGAGCCATCACAATTTATTGTTGCATGATACTTAGAATGACAAAATAAGCAGCATTCTTTTGCATCAGACGTTTCTTGCTGCAATTCCCTTTGAAGCTGTGTTTCTTTCGTTAATTTGCGTTCCAATCTTGCAATCGCCTCCGTTGCAGCAAGGTCATATTCCACTATTTTTTCACATTCACCTTCATATTGATCTTCTTTGAAACTAGATGCCACTTGACTATTTAAGTCCTTTAAAGTCAAATTTACCGTTTGTATTTGTTGAATTAGTACCGCGACGTCGTCTACACTTACATTTTCGTTCATTAATATCGAGTTTGCAGAGTTTACTTACTTCGTTAACTGTCCACGGTACGATTTTCTTAACGTTAGTTCCATAATTATTTTCATTTTCGCTCGTTACACATGTTAAAAGTCCAAAATCAAACAACACTTCCCGGGTTTCGGCACCAAAATGTTAAATATTAACCGTTTGCGTTAAATAAAAACCCAGAACGTAACAAATGTTGTTGTATTCAGACTTTTTACAATAAAATAATAATTATGAACAATGTTCGTTTTAAAAAACATATTGAAATAATAAACGGCCTAAACACCATAAGTTCCTGTAATGTAATTTCAATATTTAAGTAATCCTAAAAATTATTGCCAGGGTCGTAATAGTAATGAAAGGATAATTTGAAATACTAATGATGTGTTATTTGATAATAAAACGTTAAAATTTGAAAAACCCTTAAATTGTAATAAATTTTTAGATCTTAGAAATACCTAAAATTTTAAAATTTCAGGTCCGTTTTAAAGAAAATTGACTTAAGGTTGGTATCTAAAGAACGAAACATAGAGTTTAAGAATTAATAACGCCATCTTGTAGAATATAAAGAACGCCTATTTTGGTTTTTGGTTTTTTTCCTAAGTCAAAAATGAAGGCGCAAAAAGAATTAAATATCAAAACTTTCAGATACTCGGAATATTTAACATTTTCTTTCGCCAAATTATTAAGTCCCCAAATACGTAACTTTGTCTCAATTTAACCATCTTCGTATATCTTACCGTTGTCGAGATCCTCTTGTACGCACACGAATTTGTAGCACCCTGTATAAGAAAATATGATGCCAAATATTCGTGGGCGTCATAGTAGAGACATAATTTGGATTCTTCGTAAACATTAAGTACTGATAATTAGTTACTAATATTAATATTTACTAGCGAAAGGACTTGCGAAACATAAGGGTATGTATTCGAAATTATATTTTTTTTTGATAAAGTGTTTCTTAACCTTTGTAATTAATTTTTATTTGGTAATTCTTGGGTTTACAAGGTTACACAAAAAACAACTCATTTTATTATAACGACGTTTCGTACGTTTTGTCGTACTTTTTCAAGCTTCATTCTAAAAATATAAAAGTGATAAATATAAAATACATGCACAATTTTTAAAATAACAAAAAACATTTTGTAACATTTTCTTATCATATACAATAATAGTCTTCGAAAATAGATAAAAATAAAATTTGAACAAAATAAGGAAACGTACCTTGGAGTTGCTTGTATTAAGTTGAACTGAAGTTTTATTTTATGCGTTTAGCGAGGCTCCATATAAAAAAACAAAATAACAAACACCAAAAAAGATCAGATACCGTTTATACGTAGGTACTATTTTTTAAAGATTTTCATATTGAATACAGGATGTTAATTAAGTTTTGTTTATAAATACAAGATGTACAAAAGTTTTGGGTTAGGAATTTATTTTATTAAATTATGGTAAATTTGACTAAGGTTCTCTATGTCGGTTTTGTAGTTGACGGCATCCTTTTCTTTTTTTATTTCAATCATTATGGTTAATTTTCGTACGTACGTACGAAACGTCGTTACAATAAAATGAGTTGTTTTTTGGGTAACCTTGTAAACCCAAGAATTACCAAATGAAAATTCGAAATTATAGTCACAAGAGCAACCACTGGTTAGGTCATCCTTTAAAATAATCTTTACTTTATTGGCCGAGTTATGATAAAAGCAATTCTGGATAAAATAATAAAAATATATTGCCATTATCTAATTAAACTATGCTTCACGTTTTTCCGACAAAAAACTAGATAAACGAGACTTCATGAGATATTTTTGGAAAAAGCCAGCAAAATACTTGGTAGGACAATGACTTTCAAAATAAAATTTTACATACATAAATAGTATATTAAATACCTAAAAACAATACAGGAAACAGACTTTCTTTCAAAATAGAAAAGTTATAACATGTTATAATTATTTACTATAAAAAGTGCGTCAATTTTTTTTTACTTAAAATTAGGTAGTTTACTTTTATAAATAATTTGTTTACTGATTGAAAAGAAATTAAATACGACTACCTATACTAATGTCACGGTATGGCAGCTCAGTGGTAGAATTGTCGCATTCTGCCGCAGGTGACCCGGGTTCGATCCCCGGGACGGGTGTACGCTTATAAAAAAAAATATACCCAAGATTTTAGAGGTAAGAATGCAGTATGACACTGGTTGACTCCCGAATACGACCCATTGCGGGCGGATAATCCTGCCTTTAGGGGACTGACGGATAAACCAGTGAGAAACCTCCTTGAACCAACCAACCTATACTAATTAAAATTTTTTATATACATTACGAATAAAGGAGTTTTATATAACCACATGCTTCGTAAATAGATCTTTGGCTACAGTAAATGCCATGAAAATGATTCTTTTCAAAAAGAAAGGAAAACTGGAAAAAATAAGTATATACCGGGTGAAAACGAATGTTGTTACCCCCCCTATTTTTTCCGTAGTTTTAATAATACAAATTTTAAAATTTTAGGAGATTCTAAGTGTATATTTTGTTAGTTTTTAGTAAAGTCATAATTTTAAAATCACTTCCGGTTTGACCGGAAGTGGTATCAACTCTTTTATTTTAAATAGAAACCTATTATTTTTATTCGATATTTGAATTCTATGGCAAATTTCCTTTAAAATGACATATCACACATTATCATTTGTTTTTAAAATGGCTTCCAGGAAAAATTTTCAAGGAAATACTTAGATGGCCATGGACTCGCTAATATAACATGACTTTTTGAGAGTGGGCCATGGAAGTTTTCTATTTTAACCAGTTTTATGTTAAACAGTAACATTCTTTGCGAAAGATGCTTCTGTCAAAAATATTTTAGATATGTCATATTTTTTTAAACAATGCGAAAGAATTACTCAATATTTTTAAATGGCAACAAGCCATTCATTTAGGGCCAAAAAATAGCTTATTAAATTATCTTTTTAAAAATGTTTCATAAGCATGGTATTATACTTAAAGGAGTGGCTAAATTGAAAAAAAAAATCGAGAAATGTCATATTTCAAAAAAAAATTGAGTTCTTCAATTTTTGTTACGAACACTTTTGTCATTTTACAGAATATTTCATAGCCTACTTGTTTAACATAAAACAGGTTAAAATAAACCACTTTAAAACTTCCATGGCCCACTCTCAAGAAGTCATGTTATATTAGCGATTCCATGGCCATCTAAGGATTTCCTTAAAAAATTTTCCTGGAAGCCATTTTAAAAACAAATGATCTGTGTGATATGTCATTTTAAAGGAAATTTGCCGTAGAATTCAAATATCGAATAAAAATAATAGGTTTCTATTTAAAATAAAAGAGTTGATACCACTTCCGGTCAAACCGGAAGTGATTTTAAAAGTATGACTTTACTAAAAACTAGCAAAATATACACTTAGAATCTCCTGAAATTTTAAATATTATATTAATAAAACTACGGAAAAAATAGTGGTGGTAACAACATTCGTTGTCATCCGGTATAGGGTGTTATGAAAATTACATATTACATTTAAATGCGTGAATCCTAATATAAACACATTGCAAAAAATATTTTTGAATGTCGGTTTTCTATTATATTTCATTGTCACTTCCTTAACACCCTGTAAATTGACCTGTTTAAAATGTGAAAAAAAGATAAAAGAAAATTTAGAGAAATATTACTCTTCAACACTTTATTCGAAATTGCAACAAGCACTGACTTTTAGCCCACTACTGATATGTGTGTCTTTTACGTTTTATTGAATTAATATGTTGAAATAAGGAATATATTTTTCAGAATTGAGGGGCTTCAAGCAAAGGGTTTTAATAAAGATTATAATGGGTATCTTATTTTTTGTATTAAAGAAGTGCATTTTTCTAAAAGAAATTAGGATTTATTCATAAAATTATTATTTTTTATTTCCAAAATATTACACCCGTATTGACTAAAGGGGTTTAAAATTTAGACCAGCGAAATTTTAGAATTGTAGTCTTAAAGTTGTGTTTTCACCGTGACATTATTTTATATGCCAAATGACGATTTTGTGTTAATTTGATTTTTTTGTAATTAAATCGTCTTACCGATAAATTAATGCAAATACAGTTTTAGTTCTATTAAAAAACATAGTACGTACTAAAATAAGTTTTTCTTTATAAATTTGAAGAAAAACCAAGAAAAAATTTACAATACAAAATTTAGTTGGCTAATTCTGACACTTTTCATTTTAAACCCAGAACTGTCACAGGTTAGGACGGTTTTGAATTTAGATTCCTTTAGTGAATACGGCTGTTAACAATAATTTTAAATAATTAAAAAATTAAATCTCGTAAGCCACACACACACACACACACGGTTTATTTTTTTTTAGGCAATCGGTTAAACGTTAAACTCAAAATAAACTAAAAACATATTAAACATATATGCTTAAAACGTTAAATCGCGAATTCGTCTTCAGGCGCTACTAAACTATATTAGCAACAACGATAACAATATTTTGATATTCAATTAACTGTATATCTTCCGCAAAATTCATAGTTAATTTAATACAGCACAGCTACTATACCAGACTTGCATTTATTAATTAAGACTTATAAGTTAGTTAGTTATATAACTATTTAGGGCTGTTTATTAAAGTTTATTTATATTTCTTATTAGGAAAGAAATGACGCCACGTCATCATGCTGTGGCATAATGACTGAATAAGGTAAAAAAAGGAAAAATTCAAACTGACCAGTAGGTAGAGATCATGTGTAATTAAAAATAACATTTGGGAAAAATGCATTCTAAATACAACGGTTTACACTGATTTTTAAAACTTAATCAAGAAATGAATATAAAATTAATTTATATTCAGGGAAGTATTTATTGAAAAGTGCTAGATTACTTTTTTTTTAAATCGAGAATTTAAAAATTTCAGTTTACGTTATTCGTCATTGTAACGCCTTCAAATGGACATAGGCGCAACTAGAGAGGTGCCTGAATCGAGATTAGCCCCCCTGGGCCACCAAAGTGTTCTTACATCCTTTTTTTTATTATTTAGGATGACTTTAAAGTCATCTTTAGGAGGTGCTGGATTATTACGTGTTCGACCTTTTTTTTAAGATTACTTTTCAGTAGGTGTAGTAGGATTGTGTATATTTTAGACACAGGGCTTAAGACTTCCAAATATTGGGGTTTAGTTGCGCCACTGCAAATGACGTCGCAAAAACCCAACAAAAACACAATTCAATCAGTAAACGTAAACAGTAAATCTAATAGTAAAAACAATAATAAATCCATAATATTAAAATCACAAAATCGAATTGCCAATGCAAAAACATTACAACGCAAAACGTTCGGCATAACATACAAAAACAATAAGGACTGAATGCTGGAAAATGATTATAAAAAAAGGAACGAATGGTGGCAGAGAGCTTGTGCGAATGACCATTTTCGGGGGACTCTTAGAGCGTTTTCACACGGCGCCATATATCGCGCGCGATAAATGGTCGCAATATTGCTTTATACCAAATTATGTGTTCTTTAATATCGCTTGTGTGTGAAAATGGTTCATTAGAAAACACATAATTTGGTGTAAAAGCAATATTGCGACCATTTATCGCGCGCGATATATGGCGCTGTGTGAAAACGCTCTTAGAGCGTTATAATTTGGTGTAAAAACAATATTTCGACAATATATCGCGCGCGACAAATGGTCGCAATATTGCTTTTACACCAAATTATGTGTTTTCTAATGAGCCATTTTCACACACAAGCGATATTAGAGAACACATAATTTGGTGTAAAGCAATATTGCGACCATTTGTCGCGCGCGATATATGGTGCCGTGTGAAAACGCTCTCAGAGATATACCGGTACCCGTGCGTAAAAACACATTTTTTGATCAATAAATATTAGTTTTTGTCTGTGCCCAATAAGCTCTACGCAATGGTAATTTGTCTATGGGACAAATACATTTGTCGAAGTATCCAGATTCTAGGATTTGTTCGAGAGTAAAGAAAATATCCTAAAAATCAATTTATATAAAGAAACAATAGACATATTGCGATTCGTAAAGATTATAGCCAAACTATGACATGTTTTAATGAGTAAAACTGAATGATTTTTTTTATAATAATATTTTGTTGTAAATAATATAACGTAATGCAATAATTATTATGTATTCTGTAACTACTTTCAAATCGTTTACAATTATTATAAACGAGTTGGCAACATTTTTTTAAAACTTTGCCACATAATCTATTACGTGAATGTAATGTTTAATAATATCGTGACCCATTCATAAGCGAAAAATTATATTTAACTTAGTATACTGACGTCAAAGGCCACTATGATAAATTGATAAACACGAATTTGCGAATTGGCATGCAGATGTCGGTGGTTAGTGATATTATTTAACACCCTCAACATTTTTGTTATTGTTAGTGGTTAATAATGTAGGCCATACCAATTTATTTCATTTAAATTTGCACATTAAATATATTACCCTAAAAATGTATGTGCATGAACCTAGAAAGATTTTGAATAAATTGAGTAATTTTTGCACTTCTACTTTTTTCAATTGCATTATATTTTATTAAATTTGTATTTGATATAAGGTAAGTGTGTAAAATAGTCAATTTTAAATTAACGCAATTCTTTAGTTGCATTAGGTAAGTACAGACCAAACGGCGATTACCGGATAACGAAACTCATTTCAACTAATAATTGCACTAGGTTTCGCAATTCTTTATGACAATTACGGTTTTTTTTTTAAATTTTGACACTAAACTAGAAAAATATTTTAGAGTTTAAGCAAAACTAACAATTTTTACTGCAACAACAGAAACACTTAATTTAATAAGATTAGTTAATTTTATTAAAACCACTTCCATAAATTTAAATATTTTACGGGCCGATTATGCCGCTAATTGAGAGAGTTATTCTTTATGTTGAAAAACTGGAATTAAACCCCAAAGAGATTTTTTAAATAATGAAGATTTTACTAAAAAAATGCTAAAAACCGTGGCTCTGCTGCCAACCTGGATTTAAAAACTCTTTATAGGCGGGAATTCAAGAAAATTTTGGAAATATTGAAAAAATTATTGGTCTTCCTTACTAACATTTACAAATAAAATAAATGATACCTAAAAATAATTTAGAAAATAGTGTGGCTTTTTTACTCTAAGCACAGATAACCATATGTGCTCTAAGAAACCGAACATACGTTTGTTAAAAGGCAAATTAAAAATATTATACAGGGTGTTCAATTAAGTACCACTAGACGGCGCAACATGCATGCCGAAAACTGTTTTTTTACTTACTTTCTTACTTTATTGACAGCTACCTTAGACCAAAAATACACTCAATGTAAAGTTCACGTAATTTAACATTGATTTGATACCCCGGTTGAAACCCTATCTTAGTTTATATTGGTATAGATTCAGTTGATTTAATTTATTATTTTAAGTTTCCTTAAAAACATGTTGCTTTAAAAATTCATTTAAATTACGTTTTGCTACGATTATTTTAATTATTGATTGCCATATTTATTTTCTCTACATTTTTGTTGTCTTGCTATAGAGTATAGAGTAAGATTAAAAGAGGAATATAGTGGCGAATTTTCTTCCTTTTCCTTACTTCTTCTTCTTCAGAAGTATCACAGTTTTTTGCAGATTAAAATATTTTGAACAAAATAAATTTATTTATAAGACAATGTTTCTCTACCTCGCGTAGCCGCTCTCTTAAGCAATCGATTATGTTTCGAATATTATTTTTGGACAGTCATGTCCATGGAGGGGGGACACTTGCACCCCCTAATAACCCGTAACTTCCTAGTTAGGATATTGTTAATTATAACGGAGATTGTATTGCATGTCGGGGACCTTTTTTTCCTTAGATGTCACATTGGAAAGGGGAGACCCTTTTGTTTCAGAAATGACTTTAGGACGCGGAGAGGTTTAAATACGGCGTGGACTTTTTTGTAGGTGGACTTTTTTGTAGAACTCACTTTACCCCCTCTCCTGAATCACATCCTATGGACGCCCTTGACTATTTCCCTTTAATGTTACCCTATGCGACGATTTATTGTTTTCGGTCAAAAAACAAATAAAACAAAAACATGGGTAAATAAGTAACCATCGATAATATTATGTAGAGCCCTTTAAATGGCTCTGCACCTCGAAGAAAAAATAATAATTGCGTATTCAAAGTAATCGTTTTATTTTAGAGAATAAAATTCATGGGCCAATACAGAATATTTGTAATGCAGAATGCAGTACATTTATAGGTATTTAAATGGGTTTGGATATAAGTTGAAAGCTCGGTTGAAAGTGAGAATATGACACAAGGGTAAAAATATTTGGACAGAAGAGTAATGAAAGGTAGTAAGAGTAATATCGCAATGACGAAATAAATAGTCTGCTGGAATAAAAATAACATATTATTGGTAAATAAGTACCTATTATATATACAAAATCAACACTTTTATTGAAAACAGATTTTTTTAAATCTGTGAAACTTATTGGTTTCATATATGATAGACGAATTTATAATGAGATGGTTATATAGCATCGTTGAATTATAGAAATGTGGTTAATTTCATAGTTGATTAATCAAAAATACTCTATATTTCTCCACATTATGGATAAAAGTGCTAATTATTTCTAAAAAAATTCAAAATAAATTAGAAAATATTAGGAAGCTGTGACCTTAATCGGTGTATCTGGACCGATTAAAATTTAGCTCCCCGTTAGAACGATACGATTAGGAAAACAAATGAAAAATTTAAAATGTGTGGATTTCTAGTCGCATCTGTCAACATTTTAACTAAATTTTGTTTGAATAGTTGACTAAAAAAATAAAATTTAATCGGTTGCTATGATATTTAACGGTAGTCAAGGAGTTAATGGTCCGTTAGGCCCAAAAAAGCTTTATGCAACCGGCCAAAAGTCTATCAAAATTATATCCAAAGCTAAAAGTTCTTAAGTAGATAAGGTTTCTGGAAATTAAAATTGCTATAAATATGAGATGTTCTATTTAATTAAATGAAAGTTAATCGTGGACCTTAATTTTGCGACCACTGTATACTAAACAATAATCGTTCCCGTACAGTTCGTGTACATAAAATTTGCCTGTATCTTTAACCATAAATTTGAGTCTGATGACTGGATAGATTAGCTAAATTCTGATTAATAAACGACACGTGTGTTCTGATATTATTTTTTGAAGGATTTTTAAATTTAAAAGACCAAACTATACAGTTAATGGGACATTTCGCATAAGCGATAATTGTCTGTAAGAATTCAGATATTAGAGCTATAATACATCTGAGTAGGGGAATAATACACACAGTCTGCTCCACTAGTTTATTATAAGGATCTCAAAGTATAGAGAATCCTAATGTCTTCGTACATGTTTCGATGGTAAAAACCTTTATCATCAGCGAATAA
Organism: Polydrusus cervinus; assembly: GCA_935413205.1. Lineage (NCBI taxonomy): Eukaryota > Metazoa > Arthropoda > Insecta > Coleoptera > Curculionidae > Polydrusus > Polydrusus cervinus. The sequence continues at coordinate 63,967,188 of OW284510.1, read as the reverse complement.
AATTAATTCAAGGATTTTACAAGAAGAGAGACCCTCAACATTGCAAGATAAACTGGAAGAGAAAAAGGAGGAAATACTTAAATAAATTATACTAAATTTGAAATTAAGTCTTTTGAAATAATAAATTATACTAACATTTGAAATTCAGTCTTTTATATAAAGAGTTGTAATAGTATATATTCTTACCCGCTTGAGGAACAGAAAAAGAAAAATTTCAAATATAAAAAATTTCAAATTTACATAATTTTTAAAAAGGAAAAAAGTTTAATGAGTTCTTAAATTTAAAAAGAGAAGTAGAAAAAGATACCCTTACGAAGGGTCTTTTTATTTTAAAAAACAGTAACAGTTTCATACTCAAAAACATTATAAATCAAAATCGAAAAATCTAGATTTTCAAAAACGTGCAAACTGAATAGATTCAGAGCACAAAATGGAAGCTAGAAAATATTAAAACCCAAGGTGAGAATGCAATGTTAAAGGCTAACAGACCTAAGAGTAACAATATAAAGTGAGAAAGAATGTTATGGCAGTGTATTAGACAAAGAAAAACAGTGAGCATCATATAAATTAAACGAAGCTAGGAGAAATCTGAACGTACAATGTAAAGTAGGTAAGGAAGAAAACTGTAATGGTAAATGACTATTTATTTAGTTTTAAGAAGTTGACTGTAATGGAACTGACGTAAAGTGTGAGATTTGAAAGATATGTGGTGCTGCTATAGTGGTTATGACTGCAGTAATGACAAGAATTTATATAAGTAGAAACGACAATGAATGAATGTTGATAATTAAATGTATTATGTTTAGAAATTATTTATTTGTTAAGAAAGTTAAAAGAATTGAAAAAGGATATGCAAGAAAAGTTTGTTTGATTATTAATAATTAAGTTAAATTGGGGTTTTTTGGAGCTTTTTGTATTTCCAAAATTTCAAGAAGATTAAGGGTAACACCCTTGTTGCAAACGTGAAGAACCTTGGTACCAGTGTCCAGGTCGAAAGAGTGGTTAGAATTAATAATATGGTTAGCAAAAGTTGATTTTGAGTTTATATCATTATGGCTATTGTTTTTTTCGATAATTTTTAGGTGTTCGTTAACTCGAGTTAGAATTTTACGTCCGCTCTGACCAATATAACATGTGCTGCAATTGGCCTGGTTGCAAGAAAGGGAATAAACACCAGACTTATCTAACGGAGGTATTTTGTCGCTCATTCTAAGGACTTTCTTAACAAATAAATAATTTCTAAACATAATACATTTAATTATCAACATTCATTAATTGTCGTTACTACTTATATAAATTCTTGTCATTATTGCCCTCATAACCACTATAGCAGCACCACCTATCTTTCAAATCTCACAGTTCTACGTCAGTTCCATTACAGTCAACTTCTTAAAACTAAATAAATAGTCATTTACCATTACAGTTTTCTTCCTTCCCTACTTTACATTGTACGTTCAGATTTCTCCTGGCTTCGTTTAATTTATATGATGCTCACTGTTTTTCTTTGTCTAATACACTGCCATAACATTCTTTCTCACTTTATATTGTTACTCTTAGGTCTGTTAGCCTTTAACATTGCATTCTCACCTTGGGTTTTAATATTTTCTAGCTTCCATTTTGTGCTCTGAATCTATTCAGTTTGCACGTTTTTGAAAATCTAGATTTTTCGATTTTGATTTATAATGCTTTTGAGTATGAAACTGTTACTGTTTTTAAAATAAAAAAGACCCTTCGTAAGGGTATCTTTTTCTACTTCTCTTTTTAAATTTAAGAACTCATTAAACTTTTTTCCTTTTTAAAAATTATGTAAATTTGAAATTTTTCTTTTTCTGTTCCTCAAGCAGGTAAGAATATATACTATTACAACTCTTTATATAAAATACTGAATTTCAAATGTTAGTATAATTTATTATTTCAAAAGACTCAATTTCAAATTTAGTATAATTTATTTATTTCCTCCTTTTTCTCTTCCAGTTTATCTTGCAATGTTGAGGGTCTCTCTTCTTGTAAAATCCTTGAATTAATTTTAATCGCTGATGATAAAGGTTTTTACCATCGAAACATGTACGAAGACATTAGGATTCTCTATACTTTGAGATCCTTATAATAAACTAGTGGAGAAGAATGTGTGTATTATTCCCCTACTCATAATATCACTCCACTGAGAGATGGACTATTTCCACAAAATATAAAACATCTGCAGTACCATGTAAGTAAAGCTGAAGCGCGAACTTATACCAAACTAATAACTTCTTCGATATACCAAATTAATAACTTCTTCGATTTACCAAAATGTTCTACAGCTTACCTTAAAGTTACTGCTTTGGGTCCATGGAACTAGAGCATCGACAAACTGTCCAATATCCTGACAAATGATCGAGTTGGCGGGTTCGGCTAGAAATGTAAGCAAGTCTTGTCCAAGTTGTTGCCTGAACCGTGTGTCTGGTTTGCTCAGGTGTGGCGCGAACCCATCCAGATCTCGGGGACAGGAGTATGCCATAGCGGCGTTTCTGGAAACAATACATAATTAAAAATTAGCACGTTAACACTATTTTCTTATTGGAAAAGTTTTGTCTTCGCAGGAATAAAACACAGATCTCGAAAACGCATTACCAGCTTACGGGAGTGGTAGCGGTAGGTAAATAATTTAAGTTTCAAAATGGGATGGTTTTTATTTCTTAATACATAATATATTGTAATATTTATATATTTATTTTATATACATAATTCTTGTAAGTTCCCAATCAAAAAGAAAAATATCCTCAAAGTATGTCGTGGATCGATCACGCATGACTTAAATTTTTTTTTTCGCTATTTAATATTGTAATCATAACATTATTGTAGGAGGAATCCCTTGTTTCCTTAGTTGTGCATTAGTATTACGCCCTCTCGCTGCCATCTGAGAAACTTAATAATAAATTCCAGCGATTTCTCGTGGCAAATTTCCATATAAAAAAATTCCCGAAAGTTGTACGATATTTTTATTGAAAATTCGATATATCAAAACATCGATATACAGGGTGTGTCAATAAGGTGTCGGGCTTTGATAGCACCTAAACTATCAAAGATAGGAAAAAAAGTATAATATAAAAGTTAAATGGTTTGTTAGGATGCATAACCTAAAAATATTTTAAAATCTACAGGGTGGTCCTAAAAAGTGGTACTGAATAATAAAAAAGAAAATTAAATGGGACACCCAGTATAATTTTCCAGAATATGATTCAATAGAATAAGGACTTTGCAACCATCTTAAAATTTTTGAACTAAAATGCAACGTTGCCAAGTAATTAATTTTTTTCCGAAATTTTAGTAATTTTAAGGGTATCGTAAAAAAATCATAGTAACCTGTGGATTAACCCTAGGCAAATATAATTTACATTGTGGGTACTTTAAGGTACGATATATTGATCGATAACAATGTTTTTTAAATCTCTTATACAGAGCGTTCGGTATAAGTTGGACAATTCGACAGTTTTAAAAATGCTTTATTTCAATTTTTTTAAATAGGACCCCACTAATTTTTTTAGGCAAAAGGATGTATCTTTCGAAAACCTTACTTTTTTGTTAAACATGTCATATATCTAAATATTATAGTTTTTGAAATATTTTAGGATTTGTCTTAAATCAGGGTAAAAAAGGAAAGTTTTAATTGAATAATTTAGTCAAGATTGCTTTGGAACAAAAAATAAATAATTTTCTTTGTCACAGCTGTCATTGCAAAATTATTTCGCCAACATTTTGTGTTTAATTACTGTTTAAATTTTAGTTTCCTGAACGAACTTTATCATAACTCATATTTTTCTATTTCGATAAAGTTAGTTCGGGACACTAAATTTTAAACAAAAATGTTAGCGAAATAATTTTGCAATGACAGCTGTGATAAAGAAAATTATTTATTTTTTGTTCCAAAGCAATCTTGACTAAATTATTCAATTAAAACTTTCCTTTTTTACCCTGATTTAAGACAAATCCTAAAATATTTCAAAAACTATAATATTTAGATATATGACATGTTTAACAAAAAAGTAAGGTTTTCGAAAGATACATCCTTTTGCCTAAAAAAATTAGTGGGGTCCTATTTAAAAAAATTGAAATAAAGCATTTTTAAAACTGTCGAATTGTCCAACTTATACCGAACGCTCTGTATAAGAGATTTAAAAAACATTGTTATCGATCAATATATCGTACCTTAAAGTACCCACAATGCAAAGTTTATTTGCCTAGGGGTAATCCACAGGTTACTATGATATTTTTACGATACCCTTAAAATTACTAAAATTTCGGAAAAAAATTAATTACTTGGCAACGTTGCATTTCACTTCGAAAATTTTAAGATGGTTGCAAAGTCCTTATTCCATTGAATCATATTCTAGAAAATTATACTGGGTGTCCCATTTAATTTTCTTTTTTATTAATCAGTACCACTTTTTAGAAACACCCTGTAGATTTTAAAATATTTTTAGGTTATGCATCCTAACAAACCATTTAACTTTTGTATTACACTTTTTTCCCTATCTTTGATAGTTTAGGTGCTATTAAAGCCCGACACCTTACTGACACACCCTGTATATGTAATATCGAAAATGTCAATAATTTCGGTAATATAGATATTTTATTTTTTAAAGTGCTTCTTATTTTCAGATTCATAGTCAAAATATACAGTAATTTATGTCAATATAAATAGATCATCTTTAGGAATTGTTTTCTCTATCTTTAAATTAAAAATTAATTTAATTATGTACATGACAAACAACGCTTGAACCTTTAACTACGGTATAGATATAGAAACGGTAGTAAGGTTCACTTGTCGCCTATTTCCATTTTCGCCAACACTGGCGGATTTGAAGTAAAACCAGTTCAAGCCGCTTGGTGGTGACCCGTGGCCACTTTTGCTTTACGATGGGCATTATTTGTATAAAGTGCCCAAGCAAAATTATTTGAAAAAAAAACAGAAAGGAGTAAATATTTAAAGGCGCATTCGCCATTTCATCACAATAAGTCTAAATTAAGAATAATTTGTTGTATATTAAAACTAAAAATACATAATAAACACTTTAATGATACAAATTTTCATTTAATTTTTTTATATTTTTCTGAAGAGCACATTGGTTAATCAAGTTGGTGACGATTTTAGCTAAGAATAAAATTGTTTACAATTTTTATTAATATTTACTTTTTTTTAGATTTGAGCAGGATTCGGATTATTGGCATTATTGTTGTAAAACGGACCTTTTTAATATCCCGACAAGCTCTTTGGGGACCGGGCAATAGGCTTAAAAACGGTACTCTCCCGTGTTAATCAATTTAGTTGTGTAAGTAGAATTCACAAAAAATGACAAAAAAAATTTCTAAATTGACTATTTAAAAAAACCTGTTACGTCCCCTTTTTATAAACGAAATAAATTAAGATGCACAATATTCTAATCACAATAATAGGATCAAGCTGTCACAAACTGAATCGTATTTTTTTTGTTTTCTGTCGTATATTTTTTTAAATAAAAATGTTTTTTTTTTCGGTAAGTCTTTGTATATTATGCAAAAATATCATTGATGGCACGATGGGTATTTAGAGTTCGTATATCAGGTAGTGAAGACCTTTAAACCAGAGTCGGCATGAGGACTAATGTACAATAAATTATAAGTTGCAAACAATAATAAAACATAAAATGGGTGGTTTAATCATTGAATGCGGTTCGAGTAACGAATTCTAGGAATTTATTTCTACCGACGCGCTGTGAGTGCGTCGCGGCAATCTAATTCTTTAAAAAGCAGCAAAAAAGCCACGAAGAGTTATTTCAATTTAACTAGTTTTTATTGAAAAATGTGGTTGTAGGTGTACTTTTTTGCTCTTGCCATATATTTTTTCTTTTATTTTTGTTCGAGACGTGTCTATACGTACAGAGTGAGTCAACGATAAAGTTAATTTTTTCACTTACTTTAAGAATTAGATGAAAATTTGAAATACAAAAGTTGTGGAGATCATTAGGGTGCCCATTTAAAAATTATATTGGAATACACGGGATGGCCCAAAAAACGTGGCGAATATAACTTATGTAAGTTTTCTTTAAATTGAACACCCTGTATATTATTGCATTTTTGAATTGCACTTACTCCCGGTTGTACAATTACGACTTAAGCTTACCTCAGCGTTGAAAAATGATTTTCACCTCCCGATTAAAAACGAAAATGTAGTGGGAACAAGTGCCTCAAGTGGAGTTTTAGCAACGCTATTCGGGTCGGTACCTACAAGAATTCGACCCGAACATGAATAAGTGGTAGGTGTATAAAAAACAACTAGATCAGTTCTTCATTATTAACAAAATAACAGAAGATTAAATAAAACGTGGAATATTATTAAATATTCTTAGTGAATTTGCCTATAGTGTGTAGATCGATCTGTTAGTGCCAGAGGATCCCGACAAAACTACTTACAGTAAAATAATAGAAACATTTGATGACCATTTTGGGGCCAAAAAAAGTGTATGAGGCGAGGGGATGCTATTTTGTAAAGCTCAGCAGCGTGCCGAAGAGTCGGCTAACGAATGGGCTATGCGAGTTCGTCACTTGGCAGCAAACTGCAAGTTTGGAAATTTTTTAAGCGAAGCCTTGAGGGACAACTTTATTTTTGGCTTGCAAAAAGGGCGCATCTTAGAAAAGTTGTTTCAGGAAGATGTCACAACCTTAACTTTCACCAAAAGTTTGGAAATAGCACAAGGGTTGGAAGTAGCCAATAGCTATTTATACAATTAGTTGCGAAATGAGTGTCTTTTAGGCACGCGACGTGAATCGGCTTCGCCTCGTAGGACAACACGTCCAAGTGACTAAAAGACATTGTTTCGTAACGAGTTGTATACAATATTTTTTCTACTGAGGTTTTATAATAAAAAACTTAATTTATTTTACTAACATTTTATTACCTATGTTTCATTTGCCCCTTTCAAAAATTGACATTTGCCAAAAAAAATTAAATTATACCTAGTCTGTGGTTACGTTTTAATTGTAAATAATTACCTGCATTACTTTTAAGCACGTTGTTCCTGGTAACGTGCTTAAAAATTTTTTAAGCACGCTGCGCCTAAAAGGAGGTTATTAAAAAATCATAATGACAATTCAAAAAGAGGTTATTATAAAACGTCAGTAGAAAAAACATATTATAGTACTTCATCGGGAGAAACCCCGGTAAAATTTGAGTCCTAGGTCTACCGAGTCAGTACTCCTCAAGATAGTGGTCTAGAGATGGAGGAATCGGAACATCAGCCGATATAATCGCAGAGGTCAAATACTAAAAAGAAAACTTCGTCTTATGGCGGTAACCAAGCGGGTACAAGCGGTGTTCCCGGTAAGCAGATGGGTGGTTCAGCTCCAAAACAAGGATGCAGTTCTGGCAGTTCCGTGGTTTGTTTGGTTTGTGGAAAACACCCAATCGAGCTATGTCGGTATCGTAACTATACATGTCATACTTGTGGCGTTAAGGGTCATTTATCGAGCACATGCAAAAACTCCCGTCAGAGTAGTAAAAAAAGGTCATATTTTCTTCAAATAAATAAAGATAATGGAAACGAGGATTTTTTGAAAGTGTTCAAAATCAATACGGCGAATAAAGATCTACCTATAAAAATTAAAGTAAATTTAGAAGAAATTAATTTAGATTTGGAATTAGACAGTGGCAGCGCGGTAACGGCAATATCGACAGAATTTTACAAAAAACATTTCTCGCGCATTCCTTTGGTTTTTCCAAATATTTCTTTACTTAGTTATTTAGGACAAAAAATTGACCCCGCAGGGGTGATACCATTAAGTTTTACTTACAATAACAACACTTGCGAACTTGAAGTTTTCGTTGTAAATAATGGTGGCCCATCGTTACTGGGACGCGATTTCATAAATAAATTTAACTTGGCTTTTCAGCAAATTAATATATCGCTTCAGAAAAAGATGTTATATTGAAATTAGAAAGTTTAAAAGCGTGTATTCAGAAGGAGTGGAAACATTATTTATAAATGGTAACATTGAAATTAAGTTAAAGTCAAATGTAGGAGCAAAATTTTTTAAGCCGCGAGCTCTTCCATATGCCCTAAGAGAAAAAGTAGAGGAGGAATTGAATCTTTTGATAAAGTTAGAACTTTTAACCCCAGTAGATTTTAGTAATTGGGGCACTCCTATTGTACCAGTGTTAGAAAAAGACGAGTCAGTTCGTATATGCGGCGATTATAAAATAACTTTAAATCAAGCTATTGAGGCTGATCGATTTCCAATTCCGCGAATTGAAGATCTTTTTACGCAACTTCAAGGAGGAAAATCATTTTCTAAAATAGACTTATCCCACGCTTATCAGCAAGTTTTGCTTGACGAAAATTCAAAACTGTTGACTACCATTAGTACACACAAAGTGTTATTCTACTATAATCGTCTCCCCTTCGGGATTTCTATAGGGCCCTCAGCTTTTCAAAGGATAATCGAAAGAGTTTTGCAAGGTATCGATGGGGTAGTTTGTTTCCAAGATGATGTTTTGATAACAGGAAAAAACATGGAAGAACATACTTCCCGCTTAATTGAAGTTTTTAATAGATTACAAACGTGCGGTCTTAAAGTAAAAAAAGATAAATGTTTGTTCTTTCAAGAACACGTTGAATATTTGGGATACATATTAAATAAAAACGGACTGATGAAATCACTAGAAAAAGTGTCTGCAATCTTAAATGCGCCATCTTCAAAGAATAAACAACAACTACAGTCTTTTTTGGGTCTTATAAATTACTATAGGAAATTCGTACCAAATATGAGGAGCAACTGTGCAAAACGCATTAAATCCATAATATGTTGTTTTAAATAAAACTTTAAAAAATAGCAAAGTAAGTTAGAAGAAAAACTAAGATTTTCATATGGCGCGGAATGATTTATGTAATAGGATTAAAAAGGAATATTTCCTTTCGATTTTCATGACAATATGGTATATTTTTTAGTGGATATACTGCATTTTGTTTAACCAGAATATGGATTTATGCCATTTTGCCAGGTTAGTATGGATTTATTCCTTTTTGCTTACTTCTTATTTGAATTTATTCCGTTTTGCTGGAAGTAATTAAGGCCAAAAAAATGTAAAGCTTTAGTGAAATAATTGAAAATAATTAAACTAAAAGAATGCAAACAGTTTAAACAGAAATTAATATTCTTTTTTTGGAATTATTTTACTTTGCTTAAATGCGAATTAAATTTATTGCACTTTGCTTAAACGTGCATTGGAATTAATCCGTTTTGCTTAGCTGAGTGTTTTTGATATGGCTATTTCTAATTGATTTACCGCGCTTTGATCGAACTGAATTTTTCTAATAATAGATTGACTAAAAAGCACTGCATTTTTATATTTACCTTGAAAAGTATAAAAAATGGATTTAATGCGTTTGCAGTTTTGCACAGTTGCTCCTCATATGTCTTCATTAGCTCACCCTTTATATGCTCTGTTAAAAAATTATGCAATTTGGAACTGGTCACGAGAACGTGAAGGAAGTTTTATTAAATTAAAGCAGATAATTTCATCAGACGATATTTTGGTTCATTACAATCCCGAATTAAATGTAAGATTAATTTGTGACGCCTCACCGCATGGAGTCGGCGCAGTACTTTTGCATGTTTTTGAAAATGGCCTGGAAAAGCCTATCTGCTTCGCATCAAGAACGTTAAATGACAAAAAAATATAGCCAAATTGATAGAGAAGCAGTAACCTTTATTAGCCATTTTTGGAAATAAAAAGGGAGTTCCACAGATGGCGGCAAATCGGTTACAAAGGCATGCTTGGCTTTTATCGGGTTATATGTTTGATGTAGAATACATAAAAGCGGAGAAAAACGTAACGGATTTTTTCTCTCGTTTTCCAGTGGACTCAATCGATCAATCAAAAGATAGCGATATAAAGTATACTTATCTTAACTTTGTTAATAGTCAGGACGCTGGTCTAGACATAAACAAAAATCAGGAAGAAACCGCGAATGACGTAATATTGAAACCGATGATAGAATAGTTTTGGATTTGCATTGTCTTTAATTTGTTTTACATCACAACGTTTCAACTGGTAAGTATCTCCAGTCGTCTTCAGGTGAATACTAAATAAGTAAACTAACTACAGCTCTATTTATACTAGCTAGATGTACTGGAGCATGACTGAGATGGGTGCAGTCATGCGTTTAATTCTTGTGCGGTATTTTAAGTTTACATCTACTTAACAAAGGTTTCCAGATATTTCTTATATCTAGTGAGGGCTTACTAAAACAATCTGGGTTCTGGTATATGGTAGCAGCTTCCTTGAACTTCCTCTTCCTCCAATGGTGTTCTTTGTGCAGGATTCGAGCTTCTGTCCACTTAATGTGATGACCGTGTGTCCAGGCATGGTCAGCTGCCCCTGATTTTTCGGTTTCTCCTTTAAGCGTGTTGTTTCTGTGTTCCTTGACCCTAGTTTCAAGTGGCCTTAGAGTCTCACCAATGTAGGATCTGCCACATTCGCAGGGAATCTGATAGACACAGTTTTTCCTATCCTTTTGACTTGATGGTTTCGTCTTTGTCAGCTTCTTAAAGTGTCTTTTGAGCTGAATACCATATTAATGTTGTATCGTTGTCCTAGTCTTCTAATTCTCTCAGATACTCCTTTGACATACGGAATGTTGAGTGCTGATTGTGACTACTGGCTTCTTTTGTGTATTTGGCCGATTCTTGCGATTTTCCAATAGTTTATCAACTAGATGCCCGGGGTAGCCATTTTTGTTGAGGTCGGTCTTGATGTAGTTAGTTTCCTGTTTGAGGGCTTCATTTGAATTACAGATGGTAATTGCTCTATCCACAAGCGTTCTTACTATGCCATGTTTTGTGCTGTTTGAGTGATTTGAAGTGTAATTCAGATATTGACCTGTATGCGTGGGTTTTCTGTACACTGAAGTATGGATGATGTTGCCATTTTTCTTTACGTTCACATCCAGGAAATGAAATGTCGATCCGCCGGCCTACATTTCTTGCGAGAGTTTTTCGAGTGTTGTCGGAAACTAGCTGTGATTGGATGGCATGGTTTGTTGGTCGAGTCATTTCCGGACGCTCACTTTAAAATTGTTATTTTAGTCATTTGAATGATTGGGTTCATAACAAGTTTTTGAGAGGAAATTATAGTTTACCAATTTTTATAAATTTGTTTGATACACTTTCATGCACTGGAAATTTTTATCTAATAAACCCATTAACTCGAATAAAACATAATAATGAAAATAACGTTCCTTAGGTTCGCTAGATCCATCTCTTGATAACTTTGCCAACAAGATAATTTCCAAAGGGCAATTGTTTCGATAGAAATTATCTGGCTGGTAAAGTTACTAGATTGATCTAGCAGACCTTACTGTTTAAAATTGTACCATCTATCAAAATTACCCACTGAATTTTTCGTCAAAACCTTTCGACTCCACGTATTCAGCTGCCAATAGGCGGTAGGTTTTTTGCCTTTGATCTGGAACATCATCATCAGTCTGAGCTGTCTGAGTGATCCTACTCGGTTGTTTTGTGTACTTTGGTTTAAATATCCAGTGATACCAAAATTATACTTGGTAATTAAATTTTAGTGGTGATATTTTATGACTGTCGAACGCCTGTATATATTTTTCAAATATTTATCTTGATGTTATTTATTTAATAGCACAAAAGTCAATTGATAGCTTTAGTCCTTTTCTAGTAAACAGTATAAATGCATGGCGAGAGCGGAATATGCCCCAAAACATATTACCCTCATTGCTAAACAATAATATTACACCATTTTATAACAGAATGGCTAGCCCAAATAACAAAAAAACATAAGGTTTTCGTTATTCGGATGGTTTAATAATTATTGTTTGTAGGCACGCAAACAATCCAAAAAATGTAGTCATATTTTAATTTTACATATTATACACCCTGACAGAATGCGACATCGCAATATTAATGTTGAGAGTTCATTACCGCATATTATATTTAAGCAATTTTTTGCCGTTCGCTTTAACTGAATTTCTCCAAATAGGAACTTACGATTTATTTCATATTAAAGATATTCAAAGATGTATCCTTAAACATAAAGTAAGGTAATTTATAAAAATACATGACAAACAACGTTTAAACTAATAAGTATCTAAAGTGTATTTATTTTTAACTGGCACCGAGAATAAACAATAATCTAACCACAAAACTTCAATGCGATCGCTATAGGACTGGACTTTCACATTTGAATAAACACGTATTCCGATTATATTGTGGTTTCATTTTGCACCACAAGACAAGCACTGCCCTATGCAAATCCAAAATCAAAATAAGTTTGAAAATAATAGAACAGTATATTGTGCAAAATAAAGCTACAATATAACCGAAAAACGTGTTTATTCAAATGCGAAAACTAAATGCAGTCCTGTACCGGGCGCATCTTTTGTGATTAGGTTATTGTTTACTGTCGGTGCCAGTTGAAAATAAATATGTCGTAGTCTTATAGTGAAAGCCGTCATTTCATGAAAGGCCGACATATAGTTTAAAAAAATATTTCACTATCTGCCTCGGCTTTTCGTGAAAAGCCTGAACCTTTTAACAATTTCGCGAAATGACGGTTATTCAGTAATATAGTGTTTTGTAACATCTCTTGCCTATTCGTATTGCATCTTTCTAGCCGTTATAGCTTTGTCCAGCTCTGAATCCTAATAAGTCAAACATTTCTTTCATTTTTGCCAATTAATATTTGTTCGAGTTCAAACATGTTTTGTCAATGTTTAAAAGTTATAATATCGATGATAAAAACTATCATTTTATAGCACGCGTTAATTTAGAAAACGATACTACCACTGTTTCATTTACACATTCGCAAAAAATACGAATAAACTAGAGACGTTACTAAACATTATCTGACTGATATTATCCCTTCTTTTCGCGAAATGCGAGTTTTAAAAACGGCAGATCGTGTAGCGGTAAGTAATTAGTTGCACAAAGTGACCAAAAGTGTTAAAATGTCCACGAATGGCCGGGGCAGAAGGCGAAACAATATTTACTTACCCTATATGCCGGCGTTTGACGGATTTCACTATACGTCTACTACAAATACACTATAGTGATACCAAATATATGTTTAAATGTTAATGATAATATTTTGTACAGTGCCTAATGTAAAAAACTTAGGTACTTCAGAATTTCTTAATAACCAAATTATATTGTTGAGTAAGCTACAAATGAAAGGGGGGAGTTAAAAAGACCCTAAAGTAATGGTGGATCTTTAAGGGCATCGGCTACATTTAAATAATTTATATTTATGCCTGTTGTGCTCTTATTATGAATGTTTCTAAAAATTGGATAGACGGTAGTTATTTTTACATGAAATATGTCTTAGACCACTGTAGATAATTCGGATTTCGTGAATTTTTTATAGCACTAGTTATATTAATAAAGATTTTTTTATGGTCATAAAATAAATTGGGCCTTACCATTCCCCAAATATTTATTATATATATTTCTGAATAGTTTGTGATTCGCATAGCGTATAAATTTATATTTAGATCACTACAGTTCCCGAAGATTAAAATACGTACCTACTTATTTAAAAGTTTTTTTAAACATTTTTTAATGCTTAAAAATAATAATAGAAATAAAAATTAGCACAAATACAGGATTGTCTACTAAAAACGAAACTTACATGGAATGGAAATGCTTTTGTTTAAATCTGGTGACATCATACAAATCGTATAAAAAAATTACTGATTTAGACGCCTATTAATTATTACAATATAATATGCATTAAATAAAATCCAATAAAAATTGACTATTTATCCTTCATGCAGCAAAAACGAAGAAATCATTTTATAGAGGAATAAATTTGAAGTAAAATTCATTGTATAAAAAAATGTATAGGAATTATCTACATGCTAGTGATAAAAGAAAAAAGTATAGTATAATACCAAATGTCAAAAGTAAAAAGGTGTCAAAACTTAAGGAAATATTTCGTAATGACGAGAGACGAGATACTATTAAAAGTTGAAGGTAAGGAATACATTTTCTAAAGAAGAAGCATAATAGTTTTTTCATTATAATATTAATAAGTTAAGCGTAGCAGATACCAGAAACTTTTAGGGTTGTTTACACCCGTATTCACTCACCACGCATTTTTTTACACTCTTTAGTTATTCCTAGACGTCCTACATTGGTCAGTTTGTTAGGTTGACACGTACGAAAGGCATGTTCAATCGACGTAGGTAAAAAGTAAATTTTTTTAACGGTAAAGAATACTCTTTACCAGCAAACATTTAGGGTTGGTTACATTGTTGCAATTGAATGTAGAATGTACTATCGTGCTGAAATAAAACTAAGACAGCAACATTACAGTAGTAGAATAGCTCCTAGTCTAGTTTTTTTTCGCACAATGGTAGATTTATCTATCAAAATTGTATCGTTGCTTACGTCAATTTCACTTTTCGAATAGGATTTGTTGGTTAAATAATTTTACAAGTTAGGAATTTTAGGATCCGAAATTTGTCGACCATAAGAATGGCATGATACTCATAGGTATCGGTAATTCGCAGCAAACGAACAGTTAAAGGTTTCCTTAAACTGATTTGTTAGGCTGGTGGTCTAACTAAAACAACCTAAGTAATACAACGAGGTCACTCATACATACACAAACGTCTCAATATCGGAAAACTGCGACAAGTGGTGCATTCTAATAGCGAGAGAAAACCGGTAGGTGTCGATTTTACAAGTTGTATTTGGCACAACGTTCGACGCTACGCACAACAGTCGTATTATCGAAAGCTTCTTTTCAACATCATAAAATTAACAAAAACCCGTTTTGACTCGTGTTAAATAAAACGTAAATGATTATCACCACCTTAATAATCGCTACCCACGAGTTACTCCCGCGGCGTGGGTTTGAGAAGACCCGATCTCTTGTAGTACCGTACCAGCCGCTTTAATTTGAGGAGTCATCTATACAGTTACGGCTCACGGTCGCCGCTTTTAATCTTTGTAAAGCCAGAAAACGATGGGCCCAGTAGCTTCGAGAAATCAACGTAGCCATGGCAAATTTATTAATAATAGTCAATTGCACCATTTGTTGTCATACTAAAGTTATCCTATTCTATATTGTCTGGGAAACTTAAGCCCGACTTCATTGCGATCTTAGCAAATGGTGTAGCTCCGTAGTAATTCAGGCCGAGCTTATAAATAGGCCGAACTTATTTCATCAAATCAATTGCATCGCAATAAAATTTGGTTTAAGCTTGGCCTAAAATTGAGCCACTGATTTTAACGGTTTAACCAAGCTTATCTTTTTGTGGGGTTACCGTATCGTTTTTCAATCTTTGACAGTATTGTTATGTCAATATTTTGAATACTTTTTGAACTTTTAGTATTAGGCAATCCAACGATGTGTCAGAATGGCGGCTGGATGGCAAATACTGCTTTGTAATTGGTACACGTGACCCTAAAAATAATATTGCTGGTGGCATTTAACGGGTGACTCAATGCTTTTTGCCATCCAACCGCCATATTGAATCACGTGGTTTGGATTCCCTAATTATTGGATTATTCCTGAGGGTATATTGTACTTCGTTCATATTGTTTATTCCCATCCAACTCACAAAAAGGATGATGGGTGAAATTTAAAGTATTCTTATACATATTTAATTAGATCTAGAACGTCCCTACAGCGGCTTATTTTGGATAAAATGAATGTTAGCGGTTAAATCATGTTTATTAATTCAAGCAAGTTACGAACCAGTATTTAGTTTTAAAGACAGCTCTTTTATTAACACAAAACAAAGCAAAATGAATTCTTTAATTTAAATAAATGTTACAAATTAAGAATCAGAACAAAACTCTCAAGGCATTATGTGAAAATGAATTTATTTTTTTGTCTTATTTAGTTCAATTTCTTGTTTTAATTTTTCTGCTTTTAATCTTAGCAGGTTATTTTAAGTACATTCTTCTTCAGCTCTTTCTCTTTAACTCTGCCGCATGCAAAAGAGCTCCGATAGTTGTTGTTGATCTTCAACGACTGTTATCTACTTCATCCTTAAATATCTTTCTTAACTTTAGGCGGTGGGCCCCCTCCAATTAGCATTGTTTATCTCCTCTCTTCAGCTACTTGTTTGCGAGCTTCTTTTTTTTATTGTCATAAGCATTTCGCAAACTAGTAACAGGTCGGTATACTGAATTCAGACTACTTGCATTAAATTCTGATATTATTTTTGTCCGTGCTTTTTCTTTTGCATCTATACTGGAGAGGTCCGTTTTTTTTATCCTTGAATATTTTCCCATATTTTCTGCCAAAGAACAATTGGGGCACTTTTTACTGTTCATTTTGTATTAAAAGATATTTAATTTCAAGAACATATCTCAAGACTACTAAAAATTAACAAACCAAAAACCAAACGTCTTTAAATGTCACGCAATGAATGTCACGAATTAAGGTAATTTCAGGTAAAGTTCCCAAAAAAAAGGTAGAAATATAGGACGCTGCCAAGTTTATCCGCGGCTTCCGCAAGCTCGGTCTGAAAATCGCTGGTGCAAAGGAATTGATTATAAGCTCGGCCTAAAAATTTGAGCCGCCTTAAATACACCGAGCTTAAGTAAAATACGGCGCAAATGGGGGTAATCCACCTTAGAGATCAGAAACGCTTACGAACCAGAGAGTTTCGTCGCTATTGCTTGGCCAGGTTTAAATTTGCCACTAATTTTGGTTCATAAAATCGATTAAATGAGATGTTTCGATTTGCAATATTCTGTAGTCGGGACCACTTTAACTAATTTTTTGATATTTGAATTAATTGTGTGGGGATCGAAATAACCCTGAAAATGACATAAAACTGATTTTTGACAAAAATAATGTTTCATCCCTTATTATCTACACTTTTTTTAAAGTATGTTAATTAAAAAGTAAAGTATGTTAATGAAAAATGATTTCCATAATGATATTATTACTCTATATTTTTCACAAAATGTTATTATTTCAACTTCTTTACCCTATCCTCTTAACTTTTATAAAAATGTGTGTGTCCAGATTGACTCTTTTTACCTCGATAACCCCGAAGATTATATACAATTCAACATTATTTTAACAAATTAAATTTTTCGTCGCTACCTCTTACCCCTGTACTTTATTTTTTTAAATTCTTTATAAAGGGACCACCTCAGTAACCTACTCTACCACTTACAAAACGAACTTATCAAAATCGATTAAACTACAAAAACTTATGCATGATGTGTTTTAGTTGGCGTATTTTCCTGACAGTTATCTCTGTTCGCTTTCATGATCGTACCGTCAGAGTAACGGGTAGGTATCTAGGGACATAAAATGAATATAAGTAAACGTTAAACGAAGTACATATACTATTTACCGGAAACAGACATAAATATAAATTAGTTCTGGTCATAAATAGCTTATTTCGCTCATATCTGCTTCTAGTCGCCAAAAAGGAAACTTGCATCTGCATAAAAATAGATATATTTTATGTGAAAGGGTATTTCGTGCCCTAGTTATAAGTACTATAACCCTTAGGAGTTTACTCAAATAAATTAGATAATGAAGTAATGGATGAAAAAAATAAATGGTGGCTTCTTAGCCAAGGACGTCAAAAAATCCAGTTTTGTTAGTTATTTGGAATTTTAAAACAGCGACTATTTTTGTAAAATTTCCAATAGTAAAATACCACTGCAAAATAAAGCAAAATAAAAATATTTTGAAAAAATTAAGGAACGCGCCCACCGCCTATTCCTATATCAGGTTTTGACTGTATTTTAAAGGCGTTGACCAGACTATGCTCGGGTTTCGTTAAAGACAATATTTTCCGCACACTGTTGAGTTAATGGCACCTAAAAAAATATGACATCAAAAATTGTATAGTACAATTTCAGGCAAAATTACTTTATAAACGTTGTTTCAAATGACCAAAACTATAAATAATTAAGAGTTATAACAAGTAATATAACATTTTATTTAACAAAATTAGTTAGGATTTCCAGTCTGGGGATTACAGGAAGGGTCCCGGAACCTCCAAAGTCCCGCAATCTATACAGGGTGCTACAAATTCGTGTGCGTACTAGAGGATCTCGAAAACGGTAAGAGATACGAAATGGGTTAAATTGAGGCAAAGTTGCGTATTTTGGGGCTTACTAATTTGGTGAAAGAAAATTGTAAATATTCCAAATGCTTTCGGAGATATCCGAAAAAAAAACGAAATTTTTAGTTTTGGTTTTTTAAATTTTTTGCGCCGTCATTTTTGACTTGGAAAAAAACCAAAAACACTTTCTTATAGCCGTTCTTTATGTTCTACAAGATGGCGTTATTAGCTTTCAAATTGGACGTTTCATTCTTTAGATACCAACCCCAATTCATTTTTTTTTAAATACGGACCTTGAATTTTGTAAACAGTTTTAAGGACTTCTAAGCTTTGGAAATTTAATACAATTTTAACGTTTTGTCATCAAATAACACATCACTAGAATTTCAAATTATCCTTTACTATTACGGCCCTGGCAATTATTTTTAGGATTACTTACATATTAAAATTACATAACAGGAAGTTATGGTGTTTGGGCTGTTTATTTTTTCAATAAGATTTACCGTCACAATACTCTAGGCTAGGAAGTAAGCAAATTTTTAAGGCATGAGAAGTAATTCTATTTTTTATTAGTATATCTTAAGTCCTATGGTTTTTGCCTTAGACCTAGACCGAAATACTGTAAAACAGAAAAAAATAATGCCCCCAGCGAAGAAAAGGTAACGGAAGTGTAGTCTTGTTATGTTGCTGTAATGCGCTTACGTTTGTTTCAAAAACAATTAAATTTTTTTTTACTGTTTAGTGCTAGTTCCAGGCGAAACATGTAACAAAAATAAACAGACCAAGATTTGAGGCCATGACTTTGGGTTGTTTCTCTTATAAAATATCAAAAATTAGGCCTCTTTGAGTAAAAATGGACGGATTTCTTAAATCAGAAATCTTTTGTTTTTAGTTTGGCTCTTAATGTTCAGGACCGTAATGAAATGAAAAAGATAATTTGAAAAATGTGTTATTAGATGACAAAACGTTAAAAATTTTAAAATTTGTGCATAGCATTTAATTTCTAGTCTAGAAATCCCTTAAACTGTCTTTAAAATTCCAGGTCCGTATTTAAAAAAATTGACTTGAGGTTGGTATCTAAAGGACGGAACGTCGAATTTGAAAACTAATAAAGCCATCTTGTAGAACATAAAAAAAGGCTATGAAAGAGTGTTTTTTATTTTTTTCCCAAGTCAAAAATGAAAGGGCATAAAATTAAGAACCAAAAATGGAAAATTCGTTTTTTTTTCGGATATCTCCGAAAGCATTCGGAATAATTAGAATTTTTTTCACCAAATTATTAAGCCCTAAAATACGCAACTTTGCCTCAATTTAACCATCTTCGTATCTCTTACTGTTTTTGAGATCCCCTTGTACGCACACGAATTTGTAGCACCCTGTAGTAGGACATTTAGTTTATTTTAATATTAATATTTTTTTTTGAGTACTAGGATCTGAAAACAGTTACTATAAATTTAGGAATTTTTGAGGTCCCAGGACCCTTCCTGGGGCCCTGTACTCGAAAATCCTTTGTTACCAGTACTCAGACATATTTTACTATTTAAGAATAAATAAAATTTATATTTGCCATTATTTCAATTTATTTATACCCCCAGGTCACCGACCTTCTTGCAATGGTTTATGTTACACAAAATATTTATAACTTACTAAAAATAGAAACAAGCAAATCCCATTAACTGAAACATGCCAGCCATCCTTTGGGGACAATTTAAATTAAATAGTTTTGAATGCTGTTATATTTTGCTCTCTATCTACTTAACAATGGAAGTACATTTCTTCTGAAAGGACCAGGCAAAATTTTGTATATAGGTATAAATGTATCTTGATTACTACGATTTTAAATAAAATATATAGATTTATATTCTCATTAGAGGAAATCAAAGTAAAATGTTTCTAGTTAATTGTATATCCACTGCCAATGCTCGCGCTAATATTAAAAAGCTTAGCATAAGAAAGTAGTGAGTCTATTTTTGAGAAATATTTAGAATATATACTATACTTACATATTACAATATGCTTAAAACAATAGTATTTTACCATTTGGAGAATTTTTGAAGTAGGTTCAATTGTATTTATTATTCCATTTATCGTAAAATAATAAAATGATACATAAAACAAATAAATATTGAAGGTTTTATTATTGTGGCCGAAACGTTGCTAATTGCATTATTATTTTATTAGACTACGAAACTTCATTAAAAAATACAGGTCCGTATTTAAAATAAACTAATATTAAATAAAAACTTAAAAAAGCTACAAATAAACTTTGAAGTAAATCAAACCCATCTTTTTGGTAAATTAAAAAAAATTGTCGCGAGGCTAAATCTATGTAGTATTTCTTATAAAGTATATTTTAAATTACCTGTGTCAAGATTTATACTTTATATTTAATGTAACAAAAAGATGGATTTGATTTACTTCAAAGTTAATTTTTTTCTTTGTAGCGCATTCAAATAAAGCCTTTTTTTAATATTAGTTTATTTATTTCTTTTTTAGTATTCGTTAAATATTTTATTAGTATGTTCATTTCAATAATTAATGCGTCATTGTTACACAGTCTCTCATCGAAACTGCATTAACATGTAAAATTTGAAAAAAAGGAAAAGGTTCTAATTTTTTTCATATTTTTTGCCATGCCCTGTATAATATTTAACTTGAATTCTAAGTGCACTTAAAATATTTATTGGATATGCGATAACTTTAAACTTTGGTTGTGCAACTACAAAGAAATAATTTCATTTGTTGCACACTTAATTAACCACCCTGTATATTCTAGGTGTAAGTGT
The DNA here is from genome assembly GCA_935413205.1 of Polydrusus cervinus. NCBI lineage: Eukaryota > Metazoa > Arthropoda > Insecta > Coleoptera > Curculionidae > Polydrusus > Polydrusus cervinus. The sequence continues at coordinate 63,946,310 of OW284510.1, read as the reverse complement.
AAGGATATGCTTATCATAAAAAATGCATCGTCATCGAAACTAAATCAGCATGTAAAATTTCAACTCCGTAGGATAGGAGGAAGTGGTTTTAATTTTTTTTCATATTTTTGCCTTACTCTGTATACTATTTAACTTGAATCCATTCTAAGTGCACCTAAAAAGGTTATCCCCCCCCCCCCTCCCCCGCCCTTTTCACCAATTGCCCCGCCTTTTCTCTAATTGTCACTCCCTCTCCTCAAATCGTCATCGGAACTGAATCACCATGTAAAATTTCAACTCCGTTGGATAAGACGAGGGGATTTGGTTTTGTTCGGGATTTTCTTATCATAAAAATGCATTATCATCGGAACTAAATCACCATGTAAAATTTCAACTCCGTTGGATAAAAGGAAGTGATTCGAATTCAGCTTGCAAGATTTGACCCTAACTCTCTGCAACATTGCAAGTTAAATAAAAGCTTTTAAAAGCAAACCTGATGACGGTACCCGAAAGACGAAAAGTCACAATCAATTTTTTATAACAAGTTATAGAAAATAAAAAGTCGCAATGAATATATTAACGGGAATTATCGGTTTTTTCGGAATATCTTCGAAACTAATAGGAATTTTCAAATATTGTTGACGGCTTTTAGTCGTCTTCAAATTGTGCAAGTTTGCCCATATTTAAACTTTGCTATATCTCTTACCGTTTAAGAGATCCCAATGGTGAGTGTCGAATTTGTAACACCCTGTATAAGATAACATTTTGCACTGTATTAACAAGATTCGACAATAGCATATCATAGTGTATTCCACTTCGACTAGAAATACATCAAATCTGCCATGAAAAGGTAAAGGGCAGTATGTACAGAAATCAAAAAGTTAAGATATTAAGGTGTATAATAGATTCACACCCTAATCCGCTTTTAATTAATTTTTTGTGTTATTTATCTAACATTATTTAAAAAAACTTTTTTCAATATAGCGTATAAGAGTTACCCTTTCAAGGCAGTAGTATCTGAAATAGAAGTTAATTACGGCTATATGCCTCATCATGATAGAAAATTTTATAACCAGTCCTCACACAGAGAAATTTAAAAAAAACTGTAGTATGGAGACTAGGAGATTGGGTGACTATACTACCAGAGTTGCCTCTCATTCTCACACGGCCGATACTATAGTCACGCAGTCGCAAGCTAAAGGCCGTACGTTCATGAATTTCAGCTTAAACATTTGCTCCATATTTATTATTTTGCGTTACTCACACTGGAGTAGCGTGGCGACCCAGCATGCTGAGTCGCGGATACTCGGGTTGCCAGGTCTCCCAGTCGCCACCACTTAGGTAGCACCATTCAAATGTACATGCTGGGTGACCTAGTCGTTCAGTCCCCTAGTATCCAAGCTACTATAGTTTCTTTTTAGTTTCCCCGTGTGAGGACTGCCTTTCTGCTGCTGTCCGTCAAGATTTTTTATCATTTTAAAGCAGGCCTTAAGTAGATCCGACGGAGTTAAAATTTGCCATGTAAAATAGCGGCTTTTTTACCCGAATTACAAAAAAACTAAGCAAGATATTGAATTTCTGTTTTTATCCATGGAAAGGTGGTATCTAGTGTGGTGTGAGAAAGTTATGTTCTATGGGCAGGAATTCTTAATAATAATCTTATAGGGCCATTTTTTCTGCCAGGACGCCTTAATGGGCAGTCGTTTCTGCATTTCCTCCAAGAAGAACTACCTGTGTTACTTGAATGAAATGAAATGTGGTACATGCATGATGGAGCTGCTGCTTATTTCAGTGTAATTGTTTGCGACCATCTAGATGCAGTTTATCCGAATCGTTGGATAGACATTCTTTTAATGACATATTAGACATATTTTTATTTGACCACATTTTTGTAAATTACAAATTGTAGCAAGTCACATAAAATATAAAGCACCGTTAAGGGATGCTTCTAACTACATAAAAGTGTATATTTAAACACATATTCTTGTATAAGAAAAAATATATATACAGCGTGATCAGTTAAGGGTACGGAGCGGCCATATCTCGGAAACTACTGGGCATAGAAATTTAAAAAAAAAAATAACTAAAGTGGCCATGAGACAATCTTGGAAATAATTTTTAAGTTCCGCATTTTGCCGCAAGAGGGAGCAATTGAAAAGTAAATTTTAAAATTTTACATATCTCCGAAAATTCCACATTAAGGTATATCTTTGATAACACCATTAAAAAGCTTGGAGAATTATGCATCATTTTGGTCTTATGCTCATTGGCGTACCGACTTTAATAAGAGGGGGGGGGGGGGGGGGAGCTGTTGAAAGTGTAATCATTTAAATCGCTGTAACTTATAAACGACTTATCCGATTTTAGCAAACTAAAGACTGTTTGAAAGAAAAATGTATGCACTTTCACCAATGTATTTAGTTGTCCCTAATAGTTCTAAAAAAAATGCTAGAGGGCGCAATTTGTAATAATATCACATTTTTTGATTTTACTCCGAAAAAATAAATCATACGGTATAATTATGATACCATAATCGAAAAGTAGATGAAATTTGCTAAAAAAAACTATTAAAACCGCAGCTCGATATCTCCGTTCGTTTCAGCGTTATCGCCAAGAGAATTAATTTTTAAAACTTTAAATGAAGAAGCGAGTGGGACGCCACTGATATTTTTCCATGTGTATATTATTTCTAATTATATTTCACAATCTCCTCCTCCAGATTACATATATAAACACATGTAGTTTCCATCTCTCCGTGTGAACAGTCACAAGTTCAAAGCCTAAAAATGAATCTTTGGGGCCGACCCTGTCGCCTCTATTAGGCACTCGTAATAGGCCCTTGATATGTCCTTCAGTTCATTTTTTCGTGTGACACGCACCGCAGGTTCAAAGTTACAGTTGCGCCGTAAGTTTTGTGTGCTAGAAATATAGGAAAATTAAAAAATTGTTCAAGTTCGAGTAAGTAAAAATTAGATATACCACTCATTGAAGAATTATTATAAACTACTCAAAAGTGAATAGGGAACTAACATTTTTTTGCATCTTTTTGAGTATAGATATTTCATAGCAGAAATCGGAGGATCGCTCAACCAGGGTTGGATGGGGAATTTTGTCTACTTTGACATGAGCCGAAGTTATTATTAAAAAGGTTTATGTTCCTGTGTTATACAGTGTTTTAAAAAGTATTGCAAATGTAAAAAATTTTGATGTGCTACAAAATTTGATTACATTATTTCTGACTTATTCTAGGGTATTTTTTGGAAAGCTTACTAGATTCTGCCGAAACGTTTTTGGAATCATCAATTTATTCTGTAAAGTCAGAAAGCTATTAATTTTTAAATTAAACCATACATTTCCAGAGCTGTTTTGCCTTTAAGTGTTAAACAATGACCGTTTCCACGGAAACGAGTTTGAAATGTGAAGTTTTATGAAGGCGTTTAAAGTAAAAAATAAATAAAAAAAAATTAAAATGGAAAATGATTAGTCGGCTAACAGACAATTATTATTTTCCATTTTAATTCATTTGCAGACACTTAAAAACTACACTAATAATGATGATAACTTTATTAAAACATTTAAAATATGGCAGTCCAAATAATAAGTGGTAATCGTAAAAAAAATAAAACTAATATCTAGTGGGGTGACCTCGACTTTGAATAACTTCATGACACCTCTGAGGCATACTTCTAATAATGGTGTCAATGTGTTCTTGAGACACTAGTTGCCACAAGATAGGAAGTAGCTGCCGCAACTGATCAATGTTTTCTGGCTGAGGCAAATGCTGATCCAGTTGGTACTGAAGCCTGCCCCACACATGTTCAATCGGGTTGAAGTCTGGAGAATATGGTGGTAATGGTAAATGATTTAAATCTAAGTTGTTAATTTCTTCCATTACCACTCGAGCTCTATGAGGGCGAGCATTATCGTCAAGAAACACAAAATTGTGACCAAATCGACCTCTAGCCCCTGTCACATAAAGTGTAATAATTTCATCCCTGTATATTTGACCAGTTACTGTATTATCAAAACAGTGCTGCTCAGTTCGAAACCCCAGAGAAACACCAGCCCAAACCATGACACCACCTCCTCCAAATTTATGAACTGGCTGCATATGTGCTGGCAAGTTTCGTGTATTTACAGTTCTGTACACTTTTTTAACGACGAGAATCATTGTTTAAGCAGAATCTTGACTCGTCAGTAAATAATGCATGGTCCCAAATAAAAATTTTTTCAATTCTTGCATTGGCCCAAGCAAGCCTAAGTCATCGATGGTTCGCTGTAATAGCAATTTACCTTAGCGGCCTATAAGACTTAATTCCCACTTCTTTGAGTCGGTTTCTCAGTCTGGTCCGAAACCCTTCCTCCTATTGCATTTTGTAGTCCTTGTTGAAGTCGTCGAGCTGTGCTAAAGGGGGCTCTACTTACGTCTATTCTAATGTGTCGATCTTCTCTATCATTAGTAGCCCTTACAGATCCGCTACCGGGTCTTCTACTGGCACTTCCAGTCTCCCGATAATGACTAATGATTCTTGAAATCACACTCTTATTTTTACCCAAAATATCTGAAATTTCACTTTGTCTGAATCCACGTTGGTGCAATGTAAAATTACGTTGCTCTTCGGATAAATGATTTCTTTCCATATTTTTAAACTAAACAAATAACGTCAATTTTAAACGCCTTCATAAAACTTCACATTCATAGAATAATATTTTTATACTTCTGTTTTTTTTTTATACTTTCTGTTTCTAACCCCACAGATACGACCTCGTCACCAATCAGATAAGTTTTCTATTTTCCGGATTACAAAACACGTAATTAATACCAGCCACATCCGTCACATGACCTGTTAACAGATACAGAATAAATACATTTATTTTTTCATTCATATACATATATGTAACTGGAAAACCACTATTTGTATTTTAGTACACATGTACAAACTACACAGGCCAACACTAGAGCAATACCAATACCTAATCACCGTCTAAATATATATTTAGTACAGGTTTACTGGCCAATATAAGCTGTCCCCCTAAAAAATGTACTTACAGTTCGCATGAAATGTAACTATTTCTGCTCTAACATAATTTAAATATTCGTATCTTGGCCACTCGGCTCAGAACAGAAACCCAAACTACTTACAATAATTGATATCGGAATTTCATCATACGATATTATTTACCTCCATTTCTATACTTTCAATACACCAACCTTCTTTTTATGCCATCCTGTATAATGTCATGCCACAAGACTAGCTAGACTTATAGTTTTAAAAACACGTCGTTTAATGGTGTTAACATAAACACCCCTCCAATATAAATCAGTAAAGTATCGGCTTACTGTGTGGTCTTTTGCCTCGACAAACAGGACCGGACTTTCAGATATTTGATAACTTTTAATATTGCATTTAATTTAAATGTTTTAGTCAAAAAATTAGTCCCCAATAATATACAGAATGTATATTATAGGTACAGTATACCTAACAAAACCTAAGGTTACAAAGTTCTTCTGTTTCTTTAAGGTTTAGATAGCTCCTCTAGTAGTAGCTCTTATGATAGCTCAGATGAGAATCCTTATGATGAACCTCAAATTAATACCACATGTTTTCTTCTTTTTTTAAGGCAACCAATAGAATTATTACGGACAAGCAACATGGCTTTCTAAGGGGGAGGTCTACGAATTCTGCAATACACTCTTTTTATGAAAGGGTACTGGATAGAATTGACGTGGGAGAGTGTCCTGTGGGTATCTTTCTTGATCTGACCAGGGCGTTCGACTGCGTCAATCACTCGAAGTTATGTGATAAACTCTTTAAATATGGCATCAGAGGCACCACTTTAAGTTGGATCGAGACATTCTTAAGAAACCGTAAGCAGTATGTTAGACTAACATACTAACATTGTTAGTATTGAGCATATGATCGACGGTGGAAGTACTAAGTTTGAGTCAGAGACATGTAATGTGGAAACTGGCATACCGCAGGGTTCCATATTGGGTCCAATACTTTTTATATTGTACGTCAATGACCTAGTCACAGTTAATCCAAACATCGATTTGACCATATATGCGGACGATACTTCTATGGTGGTATCTAATAAATCTCTGGATGCTTTGCAGGAGGAGTGTGACGGTGATTTGGAAGCTTTGCATGAATGGTTCAGTAGTAATGATCTTTACGTAAATGCCGATAAGACACAGGCACTCCTTTTTCAGTTGCGTCAAAGACCTATCCAAATTCCGCCAATTCTAAATATCAACGGCAATCCCATCTCATTTACAGAAAATGCCAATTTCTTGGGTATTAACATTGATAGATTTCTTTCGTGGAAACAACATTGTCAGTCTATTTGCGCTAGGCTAAACTCTATTTCCTACCAGTTCAAAATGTTACACCCTGTATTAACTACCCAACAGCTATTGACACTTTATCATGCACAAGTAGGTAGCAGAATTTCCTATGGCGTCTGTTTCTGGGGTGGGTCATCTATGGTGTCTGATATTCTTTTATGCCAAAAGAAAATTTTAAGAATTATTAATAATGTACCTTCTACGTACTCATGTAGAAACCTTTTTAAGGCATATAATATCTTGACTGTGGTATCTGTATACATCTTTGAAATGTGTGTTTATGTGTTTACAAACCAAGCGAAGTTTAAGAAGCATTATATGATTCATAATTTTAACACCAGAAATAAATCGAACTTTTGTGTTCCACACTGTAATCTTAGCATTACCAAGGACTCTCCAAACTTTTTGGGGCCTAAATTATTTAACACTCTTCCTTCTGATTTAAAAAACACTAATAATTTAGTGAGTTTTAAAAACGGCCTTAAAAAATTTCTAGTCAGCAAGACTAATTACAGTTTGGAGGAATTTCTTTCTGGAAATACCTGACTTCGTTTTGGTGTTTATTTTATATTTATATTTTTTTGTGTTTTATGTGAGTGACGAAATCTATACATTGTAAAATGTCTTTAGAAATATATGCATTTATTATTATTATTTATTATTATTATTAATTTGACTTGACCACTTTGATTTTGATTTGACCACTTCAGGTCGAACCACTAATATCTCTAACCAACCCCTAGGGTGCCACATGGACCCCACTACAGCTTTTAAATGTTTTTTCTTCCTAAAAGCTGGGCATTTCCATTGTTATGTTTCATCAAACAATAAACGTGGGCAAAATACAAACCTTGAATTTCTGAGTTGTTTTACTGACCATTACCCAACTAGTTATACCCCTAAATATTAGTCAGTGTGGTCACCAATTATACCAATTTAAAACGGAAATTCTTTTTTATCTCAGCTATTTTTTAAAAATCAAAAAAAAAGATGGCTCAAACATATTTATTTGATACTTAAGAAATCTAAATAAACTGTTGTCCCCACCGAACTTTAAAATAGGAGATTATCGAACAAGCTTTAAAACTGATTTACAAAAATATTTTTTGTTCACCACTTTTGACCTAAAAGAGGCTTATCATTTATTTTCAATTCATGTAAGTCGTCGTAAATACCCCAGGTCTATGTTTAATAACAAAAAGTATATCAATTCAACTCTTTAGCCCTTGGCGTGTCTATAATACCCCCGTTGTGCATAAAGCTATTAAAAGAATCTTCAAGGAAAAGGGGCGTGACTAAGTTAACTTTTTTGGATGACTCTTATGCATAGAGCGAACATGAGAGAGACGAATGTATGACGTATAGTCATTATAATAGCACAATTATCACAATTAGGACTTATTATTAATAAACAAAAAATGTTTTGAAATCATGCACCTATTAAGGGTTCAATTTTAACTTAGAAGCTATGACAATTTCACTACCTGTAGATATAGACAAAAGAATCTTAATTTTACAAATATGGGTAAAATTATCCGGTAAGAACTTTTGCAAAATAAGGAAATTTGCAGCTTATTTTACATAGGTAAACTAACAGCAAGTTTTCCAGGTGTAAAATACAACTGATTTCATATAAACATTTTTGAAATAATAAAAACTAAAGGACTAAACATTAATAAGGGCAATTTTTAGGCAATAATGCACCTACACAATACTTATCAAATTATGTCCAGTGTTGGATAAATAATATTATTCTTACGATCAAAATAATATAAAAAATGGTTATCTCGAATTAGTCATGGCATCGGATGCATCCTTGGAAGGTTATTGCAATAGAGAAAAAATTCATGGGTTCTGGAATTCAATCGAAAAGAAAAAGAACATACCTATACTAAAAGTTATTAGTATGTTTTTAATGTCTCAAAATCATCCTGCAAAATGTCGGAAACTGTAATATCTTACTTAGGGGAGCAAAATATAATAATCTTAATAATATTTCAAAAGATTGAGGGCAAAATATAATTATTTTTTCTGTCCCACATATCAACACTAACGAGAATATTGAAGCAGACTGAATCTAGGTCCTTATGCATCGAAACTAAGTACGAACTTTCTCACGAATACTATGATTTCATAGTTCGTAACTTCGGCCAACTAAATAGTGACCTTTTGCCACTAAATGATATCTGTTGTGGCTTAAGGACCCTGATTCACGCGAAATTGATATTTTTACAATAAGCTGGTAACTAAAATTATTTTATGCTTTTCCTCCCCGATTAACAAAGTTCTCGAAGACAAAGCTAAGGGCATCCTAGCTGTTACAATATGGACCTCTCAGCTTACCGTTTATTCATAAAAATTCCCATTAATGAACGCAAATATTATCCCAGACCCACACCTTAGCTTTTCTCCCCTTTCGGATACTATGCCATAACACCTATCGGGGAAAAAGCTTTCTCTGGCGTAGATATGATCCTAGACATAGGGGAAGGGGATATGAAATACATAAACAATAATAAACATGTACATGAAAGGTCTCTACAATCAGAGACCCAGTAACCCAAGGTATGACAATATCTGGAACTCACATTAAGTTCCCATATATCTGGGAAAACTATACCCTTAGAACCTCTAAGTTTATTCCAAATGTCCCAAATACTCATATCTTTCTTAGCACTGACGTCAGGACAGAGGATACAAATCTTTTCAAAGATAAACCTAAAAGATAAATATATATAGATGCCGACAGGATAAAGAATATAATTTCTGAAAGAATTAAAACATCGAAAATAAATAAAGCTCAACCAGATTTTGTCTTCTCGTTCTTCATAAGTAAACTAGACTTGCATATAGCAAACACTATTAAATTGTACCTGGAAAATCTAGAAAATTTCGTCCACAGGAGACAAAACTCATTATATATGGACTAGGTACTTCTTCAAACTAAAACTTATTATAATATACAAAAAGTAACATACCGCAGCAATAACGCAAACACTAAGCAGATGGCTAAAATACGTGTTAAAAGAAAACGGTATAGACACAAATAATGTCTTTAAGGGATAAAGTTTCAGGGCACGCGTCAACTTCGACAGTGCGGCGGCAAGGCACCAACATAGAAGTATGTTGAAGAAAAACAGCGGAATGATGAAATAAATTATACACATTCAACAGATTTTATAATAGACCTGATTCCGCTAGTACAAATAGTATTGTTAAGGGAGCTTTTCAAGGCTAAACTAAATATGATAGGAATATGGTTAGTTATACCTATTGATTTAATATGCTGATAAATTGATAATATTAAGAGAGTTCAGTTACTAGGTATGTATATAATTATACCGTATGATTTATTTTTTCGGAGTAAAATCAAAAAATGTGTTCTTATTACAAATTGCGCCCTCTAGCATTTTTTTTTTGAGAACTATTATGGACAACTAAATACGATTGGTAAAAGTGCATACATTTCTCTTCCAAACTGTCTGTAGTTTGCTAAAATCGGATAAGTCGTTTATAAGTTACAGCGATTTAAATGATTACACTTTCAACAGCTCCCCCCCCCCCCTCTTATTAAAGTCGGTACGCCAATGAGAATGAGAATACCAAAATGATGCATAATTGTTTAAGCTTTTTAATGGTGTTATCAAAGATATACCTTAATGTGGAATTTTCGGAAATATGTAAAATTTTAAAATTTACTTTTCAATTGCGCCCTCTTGCGGCAAAATGCGGAACTTAAAAATTATTTCCAGAATTTTCTAATGGCCACACATTTTTATTAAATTACGTACTCTGTAGTGCAAATTGCTGTGTTCTCGCGGTTCGCACAAAATTTGGACCGCTTTACAGAATTAATGGTATTATGGATCAGTTTCGATACAGAGACATCCTACAGAATGTCATGGAACCCTATGCAGAGGAGTTTATGCCTGTTACGTTTATTTTTATGCATGACAATGATCCCAAATATTCTGCAAAACTTGTTAAACAGTGGCTTCTGGACAATGTGATTGATGTTTTGGATTGGCCAGCCCAAAATCCAGGCATCAATTCTACAAAGAATTTGTGGCACCATGTGAAACGAAACCTCGGGACAAAAATTATTTGGAACTTTGGAAAAATGTCCAAGAGGTCTGGACCCAGATTTCAGCTGCATATTATAAAACTTTAGTGGAGTTAATTCCATCAAAACTTAGAGCTGTTTTTCAAAATAAGGGATATCCAACAAAATATTAACGTTGTTTCCTATTTTAATGGACAAAAGTGATTTTTTTAAGAGTGTGCTATTTATATATCACAATGTTTTTAGAATTTATTTTTTGTTTTCTTATTGGTTGGAATAAAATTTTTTTTTTTGTCACGTTATGAACAAGGGGTACAAATATAACATATAAGTACATAATTTACCGTACAATTTTTAATTTTAGTTTAAGTCCAATTCTTTAAAATTCAAAGTGTGCTATTTATATGACCACGACTGTATGTTTATTTAACAATATTGGTAACTATGTCAATTGTTTTTATTGGATAAAAAAGGTTTATGACCATATGACATTTTATACTTTTGTGTTATGTCAGAAATAATATGTCTAGTTTTAATTTGTCTCATTTTATAGATGGCTTTTGTAATCTATGTACATATTGAGTTTGTACTGGCCGAACGGGGAAAAGCATAGAATCCCGACACTACAAAACCCAATTTTTTTGCATCCAGTGACAAAGAATGAATTAATAAATCACATATCATCTTTAAAAAACAACAACGCACCTGGACACGACGGTTTCCAGGTAGAAATAATAAAGCAGACTCTTCAAGAAATAATCACTCCATTATTACATATCTTTAATTTAATTTTTGAAAAGGGAATTGTCCCAAGTGAATTTAAAATCTCAATTGTCACTCCTGTACATAAATCTGGGTCAAAAAATGTTATCAATAATTATAGATATAATAAGTCTTATAAGCAATTTTGCGAAAATATTTGAAAATGTCTTAAACATCGCCTCAATGTGTTTTTTAGAGATAATAACATAATATCACCCAATCAGTTTGGTTTTATGGAGGATTGCAGCACTTCGGACGCTATGCATAGGATGATTACAGAGGTTGTAAATAATTTGAATAGTAAAAGAAAGTGCCTAGCTGTGTTTTTGGACCTAGCAAAGCGTTCGATACTGTTCCCCACGACAAACTGATTAATATACTCAACAATTATGGCATACGGGGGGTTGCTGGTGGTTTGCTTGCAAGTTACCTAACTGACAGATATCAAATGGTAAAATTAAATAATGTCATTAGTAAAAAACAAAAAATTATGATTGGCGTTCCTCAAGGGACTGTACTTGGTCCACTTTTATTTGTTGTTTACATAAATTCTTTACTGAAATTGAATATAGATTGTTTGACTGTTATAATGTTATTATTGTAATGACTATTATATAAATATAGGTACCAATATGGCATCAAAAATAACCACGCCCGCTTCCCACGTTAATATCAAATACCCTAACCTAATAAACTCCATGGCTTTAAATCCGGTCACTAATGACGAAATTATTAAGCATATAAGTACCTTAAAAAATAACAGTTCCCCGGGAATGGACCGTATATCATCAAAATTAGTTAAAAAATATCACAACTTTCTTTTAGACCCATTAGCTCATATCATAAATCTCATTTTTTTAACGGGTAAAGTGCCATCACTATTTAAAATATCCATTGTCACACCAATATATAAAAGGGGCTGTAAGAATGATATTACAAATTACCGACCAATTAGTTTAATTTCTACTTTTGCGAAAATCTTTGAAAAATGTCTTAAATGTAGATTGTCTGATTACCTAACCTCATTTAACATTTTGAGTAATAAACAGTATGGGTTTATGAAGGGAATAAGTACTAGTGATGCCATGTTTGAACTTATAAATAACATAAAAAGTAGTCTTGACAACAACGAAAAGGGTATTGCGGTCTTTCTGGATTTGGCGAAGGCCTTTGACACGGTACCCCACAAATTACTAATTGATGCTCTTGAACATTATGGTATTAGGGGTGTGGTGTTGGAGGTTTTTAGAGATTATCTTGAGGGTAGGAGGCAGGTAGTAAAAATAAGAAACGTTTATAGTGATCCTTTGGAGGTCAAGATTGGCATCCCGCAGGGGACAGTCCTTGGACCCCTCCTTTTTATCACCTATATTAATTCCTTATTAAATTTGGATATAGATGGCGTATCTATTTCATATGCTGATGATACGGTATTGTTTTTTAAAGAAGACACTTGGGAGAATACTAGAAGTAAGGTGATTAAGGGATTGGAAAAAGTGAAATGTTGGCTGGATCAAAATAAACTAACTTTAAATGCGGATAAAACATTTTACGTCGCATTTTCTTTGACTGATGTAAGGAGGCCTAACTTTGACTCAATTGTGTTGGTCAAGTCTGATCTCATTATAAGGGAAACTAACACAATAAAGTATCTGGGTATTACTATAGATAAAAATTTAAAATGGACTCACCACATTCAAGATTTGACCAACAAAATTAGACGTCTAATCCATAAATTCTATCTAATACGTAAGATATTACCAAGAGTTTTACTTGTCCAGATTTATAGGTCACTAGTAGAGTCACTGCTTGGGTATGGAATCATTGTCTGGGGGGGACTATATAAGAACGCTTTAAAGCCATTGAACATTGTACAGAATTTTATATTGAGGGTTGTTTTTTTCCGGGAAAGGTTGTACTCAACTGACCTGCTGTACAATGAACATATATTAAATGTTCGATGTTTATACTATCTTAGTAATTGTGTATACTGTTTTAAAGACAAAAATAGGAACTTTGTAAACCACTGTTACCAAACTAGGCACAACATTAATAAAATGATGTCTGTGCCCTTTAGAAGACATGATGCAAATCAAAGATTCACTTTATTTTAGCACCAAAAATATACAATCTATTACCCCTTGAGGCGAGAACAATATCTCGGTACAAATCCTTTGTTAATAAATGTAGAAGTTTTTTACATAAAAACCAACATCTTGTTGATAATCTCCTGTAGAGATTTATTATTAGGGTGTGCGTTGATCTATCCCCTTTCTTCATCTTCTTTTTTTTAATCTTAGGTAGTGAATAGTAAATGTATTTTTAATATATATTTTTTTTTACATCTATAAGTTTCACAAAATTGTCTGGTTTGGTTTAGTTATGGCTACGCAAGTAGCAAACAAGCTGTTAATAGTTGCACATACAGGTGACATCACCTAGGTGCAAAACAGGTCTAGATTTAAGAAATAATTAGAATATAAGAAACCAAGTTTTGTAATTTGTAGATTGTTGTTGTTATATAAATAAATAAATAAATAAATAAATTGACGATCTCATATGCGGATGACACGGCCATTGTATTTGCTGATAATACTTGGGAAAGCGTGAAAAATAAAACGGTGATTGGTTTGAATAAAGTAAGAGATTGGCTTCAGAACTACAAGCTAACACTAAACTTAACGAAAACAAATTATATAGCATTTTCACTGAACAAGGCAGACAGATCAACATTTAATAACATTTTAATAGAAAATCACCTTCTACAGGAAACATCACAAACTAAATATCTTGGAATTATTATTGATCAGCACATTAAGTGGCAGCCTCATACTGAGTACTTGTCCAACAAAGTACGCAAACTAATTCACAAATTTTATTTACTAAGGGAATTCCTTGATAAAAAAACTTTAATAACGATATATAAGGCATTTGTAGAATCAATCCTGAGATATGGAATTTTGGTATGAGGAGGGCTTTACAGTAATGGCTTGTATAAATTAAATATAGTACAAAAATACATTTTAAAAATAATGTTTAAAAAAAACACTCTTTATCCTACCAGAATGTTGTTTTCCCCCGAAGTATGTAATATAAGAACTTTATATATGCTCTCAATCTCCTCTTATATACATCAGAGTAAAAAGTTGCAAAATTTTATAGATCATGGCTACGTTACCCGTGGTTATGTGAATAAAAAATTGCAAATACCGGTAAGTAAAAATAATTTAAATTTGAAATATGTAAATTATATTGGCCCTAAAGTTTATAATATGATACCAATACACATTAGGGAAGTTAACAATAAAAAAAGGTTTTCAATTCTCTGCAGGGAATTTATTTTCCAAAATATAAAACAATTTGAAGGGTTATTTTGATTATTGATTATTTTAGTTTTTATTTTTTTGTGGTGAGTACTTGAACGTTTTACTGTTATTAATAGCTAAAGTATGTCTATAATATAATATGTATACATTATTTAAGAACACTGTGACGCATACAGCTATTTAATTAGCTAGGCGTCTTTAATGATATATTTTGAATATATAATAGTTTTTATTTTAAATTATACCGTATCTGTATAAAATTTTGTATAATAAATTACTAAAATTATTAATTGTTTATATTTCTTATGAGCCAGGTTTTACAAGTTATAAGTTGTTTAAATGTGAGTGAGAACAAAGTGGGATATCTGAGGCATTTAGTTTTAAAACCAGACAGATCTGTCTTAAGACAAAAGAAGAAAACTGCAAAATACATTATTTCTCAACATAGATGAGGAATGGTCTTATTTTTTATATGATTTGGAAGACAGGGCCGGGGGGGGGGGGGGGTAGGTTATGAAGTTAAAAAAGTAGCATTTTTTGGGTGGCACGCCCACGCGCGAAAAATTTTCGGGACCACGCCCAAAGTTCGTTTAAAATTCACCTATCAAAATTCACCTATCAAATTTTACAAATAAAATTATTACCTCTCCCCCTCTGCATGGTTGGATTAAATTTGTTTTTGTAGATGTTATTTTTTACCTTTTTTTTTTAATTCCTAGCTGCCTCTTTATTAAAAAATTTTTTTTTATATTTGTGAAAATATGAATATTGATGACAAACCAAAATTTTAACATAAGACATATGTATGACTGTAACCAGCGTTTTTCGGGCTCGGTTTTTCATGATTAAAAATAAAGTAAATATCGCTCACCACGCCAAAATTGATTTTTTCAGAAATCATGTATTTTAGGAGCATAGATCTAACAGCAGTTTTTGGTGCAATGCTTATAGGTTTTGAAATACTCCTTCTTAAGTGCCGTTTTGTATATTCATAATAAAGCATTCTCGTTTCTTCAAGCACTATTTTTTTTATTATAAATTATCACACTTCTTCCATAATATGTTTCAATTAATTGTTTTTTGGTTTGTTGTGCAAATATTTTATTGCATTGGGTTATATTTTTGTTGACTTAAATAGCGCTAAAAAAGGGAGAACGGAAGAGACAAGTATATAATGGAAAAATACTATAAAATATTATTCTTTTTACTCGTTTTCCTTTAAAATTGCATCAAAAATCAATAACTAAAACGATATGCGTCTAAAGCCATAATCTCTATATAAAATAGGACTTTTAGAAGGAAAAGTTTAAAAACTAAATGTTTCCTATAAAACCTTTGTAATCTAAGCTAAGAATACATTATATAAAGATTTAAATTAAGTGTCCAAGCGTTCAAAAATTAGCTTGCAATTAGATTTTTAGACTTGTGTCTAGCCGTAGCATGCAACTGTTGAGCCTGACCAATAATAGTTAAGCTAACCTTATTTTGTGATGTGTCAAGTTTAAATCTTCCCGCCAGACGGTTTATTTGTATTTTTCATGCCAGTTTATTAAAAAACAGAATTTTTGCTAGTTTATGATAGTTTGTTAATAAAGAGTGTAACACATCACATTCACATATTATCACTTTATTAGTCTCAACACAAGGAAGGCTCGGTATATAATGATATCCCATATTTTACATTGCCAATATGTTTCTTAGTCACACGATTATGTCATCATTCTCATACTCTACATCTCTACCTTTTCATAGGAAATAATAAATTGTAATAATACCTAAAACACTACGTATTTGTATATACCTGATGACCTGTTTCTATTTCCTTATTTTTTATAAAAATATTTGTTGTTTAAATACAATACTCTATATCATTTAAATGTTACTTAAGTTAAATTACAACAGCCTAATAATAATTAAAGTTTCAATACATATGATAAATGTTATTATTAGAATAGCTTTAGAAGATAATATAAATATAGTAACTTAAGTGACACATACAGGTATAAATATATACCTAGGTGTCAAAATACAATTACTGCTAAATATAACAACAATTAATGTATATATTATAAAACATAATTGTATAAACTTTTGAATAAATAAATACAAATACAAATACAAATAATAAATTAACGCTATTACAAAATAATAACTATAGTACTTAAAAATATAAAGCAACTTAAATTTATTTGTAACTAGACTACTACAATATAATAACATAAAGCAATTTAAGAGATAGAGGAGAAAAATAAAGAAAACAAATATATGAATCACTTGAAAGAAACGCGTAGCCTCGTGTACTACAATTTTTTGTTTAACGAAAATATTTAAGAAAACGCTAAGAATATAATGTTCCCTCATCATCTCTTAGTCGAGTAAATTTCTGACTTAAAACATTAAATTTCCATTAAATAAACTTTCCACCACTTTTAGTCAGTTTACCATGCGGTCTTTTTTTCCTTGACGTTCTTCTCCATGAATAACCTTTCAATATCCAATTCTCACATACTGTGCTCTAATACACCAATTTTGAACATGTCCTAAAAAATCTTTGAAATTTCTGAAACATAGATTTCCTCACAATTTCCTATTATAAGGTTATCCCAACAAGTTATATTTCTCCTGAAGATGAACAAGTATGTATTGGAAACATGTAGAGAACTCATACTTCTATAAAGAAGTTTTTCATTAAATATATCTTAGTGGAAGTTGACTTATTGAGTATTATTTCTTCCTATTTATCTTATCACTTAATATCAAGTATGAACTATTTCTTCAAATTCATATTTTTAAATATTCTACGGCCCACTAACGTGAATGCTTCTTTCTCCGTTTGGCAATAAAGTCGTTCACATTCTGTCAAGCTTTTAGCATAAGCTATAGGCCGTATAGCCCGTGCTGCTGTGGACGTGTGGAAGAAAGGACCCAACCTACGTAATACCGTAATCCATAACCCTGAAACTTTTACTGTCAAACTGAATTAAATTGGCTCCTAATAGGCTTTAAAGGGCATGACCAAAAAAAGTAATAGAATTCATTCTATATTGACATTTTTGTTTGTTAAGTAGTACGTCATAAGTACATTTTCAATAAAGTTAATAGAGCCTGGGTAATTACAACCTTTTCATTTCGTTTTTCCAGGGGAAATTATATCTCTATAGCTTTTGGACTCTTTCTTCTGAAGGTAGCTATTAGTATTCTTCTATCTGGTTAAACAACTGATTAATTGGTTGGTTTAAGGCGGGGGTCGGGCGCTCGGCTAGTGACTTATTGTGCGCCCTTGCTAGAAAATATTCGTTCCTATTATAAGGTCCAGTAAATTTTAACCAAGTTTGTAATGCGGGAGGTTATCCCCATATTCGATTCCTCCGAAGATTTTGAATTTTCTTCCGGTCAGTACTTCGCAGTTATATATGATATGTGAGGCGGTTTCGTTCTCTTCGCCGTAAAGTCTGCATTCAAGAGGACCATTGTAAATTCCTATTCGGCGTAGGTGTTTTATTATTTGGCAGAGGCCTGTTAGTAGGCCAACCATTTGTTTTAGCTGGGTGTGCACTAAAAAGCAACATTCCAGTTGATAGCTTTTTGGAGAGTTTCCCGATTTGGGCCCTCGCTTGGGTTTGACCAGGTATCCTGTTCCATCGGGTTGGTGGTGTTGTTGTTGCGCCCATCTGTCTGCTAATGCTTTGGTTGTCTGTTTTGATACGCCAAGGGCAGGTTGAGGGCCCCTGAGTTTTTAAGAAGATCCGGCTCTAGCCAGTTCATCGGCTTTTTCGCTGCCCGCTATCCCCGAGTGACCAGGAACCCATGAGTTCTGCCCTGTTGTTCCTTGCTGCTAGTTCTTTCGGGTTGTTTAGGCACTCCATTGAACCACTGGTTGTACATTTTTGTCAATAGGGATATCTACGACTAGACTCTTAAACTTAGGGAATAGAGAAGTTGCATGCACTATTTAATTGGACAAGCATATTTTTAAAATAAGCTAATTTGGACCTTTCTCCCATTGTTTATATTTTTTTTTTTTTTTTTTTTTTAATTTGACAAGCCTATCTTTAATATAAGTTACTTGAATATTTGTTCAATTGTTAATTTAATTTGACAAGCCTATCTTTAGAGTAAGCTAATTTGAATAATTATTTAATTGTTATCTTAATTTGACAAGCCTATCTTTAAAATAAGCTAACTTGAATATTTGTTTAATTGTTAATTTAATTTGACAAACGCGTCATTAAAATAAGCTAACTTGAATATTTGTTTAATTGTTAATTTAATTTGACAAGCCTATCTTTAAAATAAGCTAACTGGAATATTTGTTTAATTGTTAAATTAATTTGACAAGCCCATCATTAAAATAAGCTAATTGTTTATTTAAGTCTATTTTTCAACAAGGCTAACTTTGACCTATGTCTAATTGTTTATTTAATTTGACAAGCCTATTTTTTTAAATAAGCTAACTTAGACATTGGTCCAATTGTTTATTTACTTTGACCAGCCTATTTTTAACATAAGCTAACTTGGACCTTTCAATTCAATTTTACAAGCCTATTTTTTTAAATAAGCTAACTTGAACCTTTGTTCAATTTTTATTTGACAAGCCTATTTTTTCAAATAAGCTAACTTGAACCCTTGATCAATTTCAACTTTACAAGCCTATTTTTTTAAATAAGCTAATTTGAACCTTTGTTCAATTTCAACTTTACAGGCATATTCTTTCAAATAAGCTAACTTGAACCTTTGTTCAATTTCAACTTTACAAGCCTATTTTTTCAAATAAGCTAACTTGAACCTTTGTTCAATTTCAACTTTACAAGCCTATGTTTTAAATAAGCTAACTTAAACCTTTGTTCAATTTTACAAGCCTGTTTTTTCA
Organism: Polydrusus cervinus; assembly: GCA_935413205.1. Lineage (NCBI taxonomy): Eukaryota > Metazoa > Arthropoda > Insecta > Coleoptera > Curculionidae > Polydrusus > Polydrusus cervinus. The sequence continues at coordinate 63,926,961 of OW284510.1, read as the reverse complement.
AATAAGTTACCTTGGACCTTTGTCTAATTGTTTATTTAAATTTTGTAATTTCGATTACATGATTTTTAATAGCATATTTGACTTAGGTAATGGAACTTTACCTTTTTCCTTTTATTGAACTTAATGTATAAGACACTTCTAGCCAAAATCACTTTTAACTCGTCGCCAAATGTAACATATATCACTTTTATTATTAAAACACATCACATTCGCATATTATCACTTTATTAGTCTCAACACAAGGAAGGCTCGGTATATAATGATATCCCATATTTCACATTGCCAATACGTTTCTTAGTCATACGATTATGTCATTATTCATATACTCTACAAAGAGGATATTTATTATTATACCGGGTGATTCACGACCAGCTTGCATTAGAACTTTTGAGGAAACTACTGAAAATATTTTTTTGAAAATCTGTAGGTTTGTTTATTGATATGTTCTTTTAAACTAAAATATTAACATGTTTCTGCCACTTCCGGTTATACCGGAAGTAGTTTCAACTTTCATTTTTTTAATACAAAATAGCATTTTTTATTATATTTTTGGGTTTTGCATTAAATTATACTTAATTATATTTTATGGAACACGTTTTTTACCTAAGTCTACTAATTTCTGAGATATCTGCCTATTTTGTAATTATTTCGTAAATGCATAGCGATGAACTTATCCGTATATATTTTTTACCTTAGCTCCTGGACTAAAATTTTTTTGTTTTTGTATAGTTAAAGAATCAACAAATCTCAAAAAATAATTAAACTTGACATAAAATATACATGGAGGTCGCATGAAGGGCTTATTGTAAAAAACTTTAAACATTAAAAACTTTCTTATTTTAAATGGAACACCCTGTATATTTTTATTTTATATGATGGTAAATTAGCTGCTCCTTAAAATTGTTATAGCCTTTTCTATACCTATATCAACGCGTTTTCTTAGAATATCAAGTTTTATTTTTAAATAAGATTTTTTCAAGCGTGCCATGAAAAAAACTGTACATGGATACTCCATGGTGATATTTATAAGGGAAATATTTAAAGCAATTATTATTTAGTCTTCTAATAATATCAGGTGAAGGAGTTGGTCGATTCGGCTATTTAGCGTGATATATCCGACATGCTCTTAACTTTATTTTGCCACATTTAATATAAACACTTAATATAATTTTAAATTAATTAATTAATAAAAAAATTAAATTAATTCGTTTGAAAATCCCAAGCAAGACATTTTCCAGAAACAGAATTGGCATTCTGAAAATACGCAACAAATAATTTAATGCAACTGTTTTTCTTGTTAACGCATTCTAGAAAATATTGCTGCCAACAATATTTCCCTTATAAATATCCCTATGGAGTATCCATGTACATTTGTTTTCATGACACTCTTGAAAAAATCTTGTTTAAAAATAAAACTTGATATTCTAAGAAAACGCGTTGATATTGGTAAAGAAAAGGTTATAGCAATTTTACGGAGCAGTTAATTGATCATCAAATAAAATAAAAATATATAGGGTGTTCCATTTAAAATAAGAGTTTTTAATGTTTAAAGTTTTTTACAATCAAATCAAATCAAATCATTTATTTCATGTTAAACATGCAAAAGGCACTTACATACGTCAAATGTGATTCATAATATTTAAGACCAAGTATTCCTAAAATATTTTAAAATAAGACAACACAGTTAAAATTCAAAACTATAAAATTCCTCAAATGTATAGAAGGCTTCATTAATTAACAATTTCTTTATGCTTGCCTTAAATTCCTGCAGTGGCAGGTTTGTAAAATTAAGTGGCAGACAATTTAAAAATTTTATTGCAAGGTATCCAGGTCCACTCTGACATCTCTTCAAGCGACAGTAAGTCGGAACATAGTTCATTGAAAATCTCGTGTCATAGCTGTGGACTTCACCGTGCATCCTATAGTTATTTTCGTTTATCTTGGCATACAGTAAACTCTCCAGGATATACTGAGAGGGCAGGGTCAGGATACCCAGTTCCCTAAAGGACTGCCTGCAGTCATCCCTATATCCCAGATCAGCCATTACCCTAACAGCCTTCCTTTGCAGACCAAAGATCCGAGCAGTTTGAGGGGCATGTCCCCAAATAAGCAGAGCATACACCATTACTGAATGGAACAGTGCATGGTAGGCTGCACGTAGCACCCCTCCAGAAACCCGCTCACAATGAGCCCTTAATTGTGACCTCCCTGTATATTTTATGTCAAGTTTAATTATTTTTTGAGATATGTTGATTCTTTAACTAAACAATAACAAAAAAAATTTAGTCCAGGAGCTAAGGTAAAAAATATATATGGATAATTTCACCGCTATGCATTTACGAAATAATTACAAAATATGCAGATATCTCAGGAGTTAGTAGACTTAGGTAAAACACGTGTTCCATAAAATGTTATTATAATTTAATGCAAAAACCAAAAATATAAATGTATTTAAAAAATGAAAGTTGAAGCTACTTCAGGTATAACTGGAAGTGGCAGAAATATGTTGATATTTTAGTTTAAGAGAGCATATCGATAAACTTAAACCCACAGATTTTCAAAAAAATATTTTATTTATTTATAAGAACTTTATTGATTGCTCAATAGGCCATCGACCAAGGTCCTTCAGCCTGTCAAATTTACAACTTCTTAGTTTCTAATTAATATTATTAGATAAAATAAACTGAAAGAAAATATGTCACAAAAAAAATTTTTTTGGATAAATAGACAGTTTTGTAACTAAAGTATATGATTTTGACAAAAACTAGGTGTTGAGCCTTTCCCATAATGTAGTCTCTGGATGTCGAAATCTTAAGGGCGCATTCCTGTCCCTCTCTCTGCAAAATGGTCTTAGTAGGTCTATGTTGTGTGGCGTATTTGAGAACTTCTGTATTAGTTGTGCGCACCGTTCTTGAATTGGCTGTGTCCTTGTTCTTGTGTAGAGGAAATATTTTAAAAATATTTTCAGTAGTTTCCTCAAAAGTTCTAATGCAAGCTCGTCGTGAATCACCCGGTATATGTATAAGAATATTTAAAAAGTTAAACTCAAACTCAAGAGAAAACGTGTATCGAACTTCCCCCTCCCCCTTAGTGTGCAAAACTTCTCTTTATTATATATAAGAATATTTAAAAAGTTAAACTCAAGAGAAAACGTGTATTGAACCTCCCCCTTAGTGTGCAAATCTGCTCATGTTGATTGCTTCATTTTCCAAAAAATTAAGCTGTATTTTTTTGGTCAATAGTTACAGTTAACCCTAATTTTCATAACTAGCATTAAAGCACCACTGTTGTCAGATAGGCGGTCATATAAGTCCTTAGAATTTTACCTTTATAAAATAATTAATTGCGTTATTGATTTTGCTCTAAAAACAGGATTATTGTATTTTGCATGTTTATGCTGCATTATTATTTGAACAAGTTAAACTAAATTTCTTAATAATCATAAATATGGCATCGCCGCAAACGCATTGAATTTTCAATCGAATTAGAATCGTGATCGGTCAGGCTCAGCAGTTGCAATGCTGCGGCTAGACACAAGTGATTTTTAGAGCCGAGCTCATGATACAACTATACAAGGTATGATATCAACAAGGTGCGCAGTGGATTGTGACGAATTTTTTAATTAAATTATACGGCAAAGCGTAGTTTACGTTATTAAAAGGCAATTTTATATAAAATTTTTAATAAATTTATGTATGGTATCTTGTATCATGGCTGAGCTCTGAGGCTCTACTACGCACTAAACGCACTTGTCGGAAATGGAAGTTGTCCAATGGACGGACAAATAAAATTATTAGTAAATCTTAGGGTGGTTAATGACTAATGAGGTAAAGCGAACATGAAAGAACATGCGTAGATTCATTTAGGTAATATTGTTTTTAGTATCTAATATAGTTTACTAATCTTCTCTAGTAAGGCTAGGGAGACGATTTTTAAGTTGGGTAGTTCAGTCAAGTAATTTGTCATGGGGGGGGGGGGGGGGGGGGGTCAAATCCCCCTTACCTACGGCCCTGTTGGAAGATATGATAGCTATCAGTTTGTATAATTTCATCCTTAAATCTTGAATTAGTTACTTACCTTTACTTATATTCAAAAAGTAAACTAAATTTTTCCGCTTTCCAAATTTACTATCAAGGACCTGTCCAGTTTGGACAATTATCCAAAAACTATTTATTGATAATTTCGGGCCTCGTGTTTAAAATTATTTTTGATCTTGCCTTCACTGTTTAAGATTCAAATTGCAACGGAATAGCAAAAGAAAAATAAACAACTTATGAAACACAATAAATGGGTTTGTCCAGTTTTAAAATTCATCGACTACTAGTCACCTAAAGATGTGTCCACTTTTTTGGTCACTACTGGATTTGTCCTGTTTCGTTTTGTCCAGTATGAAAACTCCAAGGAAAACTCACAGCAAATTTTAAACATACATTTTTTATGGAATCTATTTACTTTTGATTTCCATTTGTATACCTACAGATTTGTGGGCAAATTGATTACAATTGCAGCGCCATTAAAACCAGCAAATTTTCAAAAATTGGATCTGTCCAATTTTGAAACTATGGATGGAACTTTTTTTGTACTTCACTAGTGCAAAGTATAGCATAAACTCGAGCATAAATTTCTTTAAAGTTCCCACAAGATGATACTAGATCTAAGGCACTAGGTCCTAGTGCTTTATACACATATACTCCTGCTATAAGTACCCACAGTAACAAAGTTTCACTAAATAGGACAAAACTTACAAATAATAAACCTTTGAGTACTTAAATGTTTAGGTTTTATCCAGGTTTGGTTTGACAAACAGAATACCTATTCCACATTTGGTTAGACAACTCTTTATAGATTTATTACAACATCACAAATGTATTTCGTTTATATTAAGTTTTAGTCGTTATTACAACAAAATTTAGGATAAATCCAAAAATAGTGCAAAATTACTGAAAAAAACCTGCCTCCAACAGACACTTTGCAACAACTCCCAATGTGATCCTATCTATATAAACATCAATTTAACAAAACAGGCAAAACTTACTTCTTGTCAAATTACACTTAACATAGACACAAATATTTAAAAATTACAACACGATAACTTTAATAATAAGTTCTTTTTTTCTCAATTGGGTTTTATTAATTTTATTAACTTTAAGTTTTTACTTTTACTCATTCAGCCATATTCTTTTACATTACAACTGTCAAACTGTCAAGTCCAGATCCGTACCAAACAATGTGAGAATAACAGAGTTCGTTGTTATCTACTGAATTGGATTTTTGCTCTTAACGATAAGGATATGAAGAACTTCATCAACGAAGACAAACATCAGGGTGCGTTCACAGTACCGTCGGCAGTGTTGCCACTGCCAGTCTAGTACAATAATTGTACTAGTACGTGTAAGCAAAAATCTAGTACTTTTTAATATAGCATTTATTTTTTATTTATTTTAATTTAAATTACATGTATACTTTATTCCTATCTATATTAGTTTGGTATAATCTATAAACTAAATTATAGACACCTAGGTGTAAAGCACCCGTATGTGTCAAAACCTAAAAGTAGACTTATGTGTATTTATTTATTTTGTGCTTTATTTTACTTGTTTTTCTATGTGAACTAAGAAATGTTCATGTTTACAATCTTCACTGGTTTAATTCTCTAATTAAACAATATGGAGAATTTGTCTATATTACGAAAAACATACCGATTACACTCTTTACTAAAGGTTTTTATATTTTTTATTGATGTTATGTTCCCTGGAAGTATATTAAATGATTTTGGTGCTAAAAAATCTATAAACTTTTTATTTGCAGTTGTTAAAATTTGGGGCAATTTAAGTTTGTTACTAGATTTAGTTCTTGTTTCAATAGTGTGATCTACATAGTTGTGTTTGGACTTACAGCGATAGACAAAATTACATATAAGTACAGTTAATATATAAAGTTCTAATATTTACAGTATCTTCTAAAAATAGTAAATTAGTTGGAAATCTTTTATTTTTTTTAAATATAATTTTAAGAATATATTATTGTGTTATATTTAATTTATTAAGTATTGTGCCATAAGTACCACCCCATCAATTATACCGTATCGCAATAGCGACTCCACAAAAGCTCTATAAACCATCACCAATGTATTTTCATTCAAAAATGATCTTAATATATAGAATTTATGTATGAGCCTACGTATTTTATTAGAAACAGGTAATATGTTGTTCCCACCTCAAAAATTGGTCAACCAGTACACCAAGGTACTTTGTGTGAGTCACTCCAATAATTTTATCAGTACCGACAGTAATATCTGTAAAATTGGTTTTGCCAGCCCTTGTTAATGAAAAAGCTATGTAATTGGTTTAATTTAAGTTGAGTGATAGTTTATAAGTCTCCAACCAATTTTTGACTACTTTAAAACCTTTTATTGCGTTATTTTTAGTTTTTTCCCAATCTTTACCAGTAAAAATTAAAGCCGTACGTGTCATCAGCATAAGATTCAGTGGCGGCTCGTCAGGGGAGGCAGTGCCTCCCCTGGAAATATTAATGTAATAATACCTTATTTTATATACCTACACCTACCTATAATTATACCATTTAAACAGCTTTAAAACATATTTTTTAATATATACACAATAATATAATAGTTCCTGTATAAATTTTGCGAAATCTCTTTAATAAATTTGTAATTTCTGAAACTCCCTAATATTCAATTCAGTGACAGTTTTTTTTTTACGACCGACCAGAAAATATACACTTTCTGGACAATTTTTCGTCCAGAAAATAACGTTTTGCCGGTCTCGGGACCGGAAAATTGACGTAAGTGACCGGAAATAGCTATTTATACTATACAATTAGTATTAGTTGCGAAATGAGTGTCTTTTAGGCACGCGACGTGAATTGTCCTACGAGAAATTAATTAAAATATCCGTTCCAAACACTAAAACAAATATTGCAAGAAGCTTTGTAATTAGCGAAGGCTCTATTGACGGCATCAACTTCTTGAATATTTTCCGAAAGTACGCGCAGTTACGTCCAGCTCACATAACCCATGAAAGATTTTTTATCGCATACAGAAACTCCAAATGTTCCAGACTTCCAGTGGGTATTAATACCATTGGAGCAACACCAAAGAAAATAGCTGAGTTCTTGGAGCTTCCAAACGCTAAAGAATATACAGGCCACTGCTTTCGAAGATCTTCAGCAACTTTTTTAGTTGACTCTGGAGCCGATATAATGATGCTAAAGCGACATGGAGGTTGGCAGTCAAATACCGTGGCTGAGGGGTATATAGTGTAAACTATACTTATAAAAAAATAAAATAATGTGTCTATGTACCTATACAAAATAAGTTTTTATTCAACACCCGAAAATAACACAGCAAAACAAAGTTAGCAAAATGTAAGGTACCGAGCCGAAGTCTAGCAGCGGGTTTCATAAAGAATTTGGCTTAACCGGGCGCTAAATATAACAAAATTTAATTGGAGGCTGGCAAAGGCTACTACGTTTTCACAAGAGTCTGTGGACCAGACGGATAGGTGCACCGAAAGAAGCCGAACGCCGCGGTGTCAATCTATGTTATGTGCGTTTACATGTCGTCCGAAACAATAATAAGATGTAGGCGTATTTACAAGTTTACATGTCGTTTTAAAACGATATTAGGTAATAAATAAATTATATTAAATTACGTTATATTTATGAATATTTCCGGCTTTTTATGTAATTGGCAAAAATCTTAAGTTCAGAATTCGACGGTGTTAGGACAGTTTTTAGCTATTTTTATTGTTTATTATTATGGTAGTAATACAAATTTAAGTAATTAAAAAAGTAAATCAAATGAAAATCATTTTTCGTATTAAAAAAGTAAAGACAAATCAAATAATAGTATAGGGATAACATACCTATAACGGTTGGTTGCCCATTAGAAGTTGAACTGCCGTATCATTTCTTTCTTCCATTGTTGCACCTAATGTTAGGCTTTTAGACATTTGTCAAGTTGGTATATAAGTATTACATGACTTTTTATACAATAAACTTTTCAAGCAATAAAAAATCAATAAATATCTGGGCACATTCTGCCGTTAATAATAATTTAGTAATTCCGTAGGTACGGTGGTAAACTTTAATTATTTTACAAATATGTAATAGATTTCTTGACAAAACGGTGAAGCTAAATGCCAATTTTTTACAAACACAAACGTATAAAATTAACAAAAGTGTAATAGATTTCTCGATGAAATGGTGAACTTGATAATATTTATTTAGAAATACATACTTAGGTAGATACCATACAATGACATTTGAAATAAGAAAAAAAAGTTAAAAGTTTGACACTAAACTTTGGACACCCTGTACAATTCGTATTAATCAAACTTGGTTAATGAGACTGTTCGACCTTATTTATTAAATACAAATTGTATAATTTTATTAACGAGGCATTATTTTCATTTTTTATTAATTTTTAAAACCAGTGGTGCAAAACTGATTTTTCTTTGTTTTTATTTTTTTTTTGTATATAATACTGAACCGATTTCATTAAAATTTGAAGGCAACTATAAAAGGCATCCATATATCAGAATATTCAGGGCGGAATATTTAACTGGAATAAATTCAGTAATAGAAAGCCGCTTTATTTGCGGAGAAAATACGGAAATACGGGTGCCTTTATTTTTAGTTTGGTACACTTTTCTCGTCCCGTTATGAAATTTACCCCTTCTGGGGGGTAGAAACCGCCCCTAACTTTTTTTTCTCAAACGTATTGCGGTAGCTCGTTGGAAAGGGCATAAAAAAAGGAAAACGACCCACTATTTACTTTTGCATTTCGATAATCTAGACGCAATTTTTTTTATTGTAAAAATTGTTGGAAATGTTAGGGGGGTTTCTACCCCCAGAAGAGGGGTAAATTTTATGACGGGACGAAAAAAGTTTAACAAACTAAAAATAAAGACACCCGTATTTCCGTATTTTCTCCGCAAATAAAGATACTTTCTAATACTGAATTTATTCCAGTTAAAAATTCCACCCTGTATCTGTGGCTTGGTACAAGAAGTGCATATTATATGTCACTATTTTGCGTTTTTGAGATAAATATGCCAAAGTACCTACTAATAAAAAATGTAAATTTTATGAGGGTAAAATGTCTAAACCCCATTTTACAAAAACAAAAAAAATGCTTATGTCATTTATTAACTATTTAAAAGTTTACACTTTTAAAGCGAATATTATCAATTTCACAAAAACTGACATATGCACACACAGATACATAATATATAGCATGTAATTTAAAAACTAGATCCTTATGACGTCACGCTTTTTTGGAACACCCTGTATAAACAAAAATATTTTCCTGAAATGCGCCATAGGATACAGGTCTAGTCCGCAAAATGCCAAAATAATAACTTAATTTTTAAGTGAGCTAGGGAAGACGGGAGGTGATGAGATACACGACCCTGTAGAATAAACTTTCATTCAAAAATGATAGACTGATATAGACATTATTCTAAATATTTCCCATTTAAAAAATGTGTATAAGTGGCTTTTAATCCTCCCTTGTATACTCGTACATAATTCAAAATATATATTATAATGTACCTTATAGTCCTAGATTGTCTCGCACAGGTCACAGGTCACACAATGAATACTAAGTACGCGTTTATCGTTTATCAAACGTGCCTGGTAAAACACATGAATTTCGCGCCAATAAGTTATGTCAAACGGTTTTCTTTCGATTCGATCGATCGGCACCGGGCACCGGAGTTTTTTAAATTACATGCTATATATTATGTATCTGTGTGTGCATATGTCAGTTTTTGTGAAATTGATAATATTCGCTTTAAAAGTTTAAACTTTTAAATAGTTAATGAATGACATAAGCATTTTTTTTGTTTTTGTAAAATGGGGTTTAGACATTTTACCCTCATAAAATTTACATTTTTTATTAGTACTTTGGCATATTTATCTCAAAAACGCAAAATAGTGACATATAATATGCACTTCTTGTACCAAGCCACAGATACAGGGTGGAATTTTTAACTGGAATAAATTCAGTATTAGAAAGTATCTTTATTTGCGGAGAAAATACGGAAATACGGGTGCCTTTATTTTTAGTTTGTTAAACTTTTTTCGTCCCGTCATAAAATTTACCCCTCTTCTGGGGGTAGAAACCCCCCTAACATTTCCAACAATTTTTACAATAAAAAAAATTGCGTCTAGATTATCGAAATGCAAAAGTAAATAGTGGGTCGTTTTCCTTTTTTTATGCCCTTTCCAACGAGCTACCGCAATACGTTTGAGAAAAAAAAGTTAGGGGCGGTTTCTACCCCCCAGAAGGGGTAAATTTCATAACGGGACGAGAAAAGTGTACCAAACTAAAAATAAAGGCACCCGTATTTCCGTATTTTCTCCGCAAATAAAGCGGCTTTCTATTACTGAATTTATTCCAGTTAAATATTCCGCCCTGAATATTCTGATATATGGATGCCTTTTATAGTTGCCTTCAAATTTTAATGAAATCGGATCAGTATTATATACAAAAAAAAATAAAAACAAAGAAAAATCAGTTTTGCACCACTGGTTTTAAAAATTAATAAAAAATGAAAATAATGCCTCGTTAATAAAATTATACAATTTGTATTTAATAAATAAGGTCGAACAGTCTCATTAACCAAGTTTGATTAATACGAATTGTACAGGGTGTCCAAAGTTTAGTGTCAAACTTTTAACTTTTTTTTCTTATTTCAAATGTCATTGTATGGTATCTACCTAAGTATGTATTTCTAAATAAATATTATCAAGTTCACCATTCCATCGAGAAATCTATTACACTTTTGTTAATTTTATACGTTTGTGTTTGTAAAAAATTGGCATTTAGCTTCACCGTTTTGTCAAGAAATCTATTACATATTTGTAAAATAATTAAAGTTTACCACCGTACCTACGGAATTACTAAATTATTATTAACGGCAGAATGTGCCCAGATATTTATTGATTTTTTATTGCTTGAAAAGTTTATTGTATAAAAAGTCATGTAATACTTATATACCAACTTGACAAATGTCTAAAAGCCTAACATTAGGTGCAACAATGGAAGAAAGAAATGATACGGCAGTTCAACTTCTAATGGGCAACCAACCGTTATAGGTATGTTATCCCTATACTATTATTTGATTTGTCTTTACTTTTTTAATACGAAAAATGATTTTCATTTGATTTACTTTTTTAATTACTTAAATTTGTATTACTACCATAATAATAAACAATAAAAATAGCTAAAAACTGTCCTAACACCGTTGAATTCTGAACTTAAGATTTTTGCCAATTACATAAAAAGCCGGAAATATTCATAAATATAACGTAATTTAATATAATTTATTTATTACCTAATATCGTTTTAAAACGACATGTAAACTTGTAAATACGCCTACATCTTATTATTGTTTCGGACGACATGTAAACGCACATAACCTAGATTGACACCGCGGCGTTCGGCTTCTTTCGGTGCACCTATCCGTCTGGTCCACAGACTCTTGTCTTCTAGTGTACTGTATCCAAAGACAGCAGTGATGTAAATTTTCGTTACTTTTAAGGACTTTGACCGTTTCGTTACTTTGGGTATTAGGACTCGTTACTCAGGACTCGTTACTTTATGTAAATCGTTACTTTTAAAAATAGAAAATATGGCTTTGATCGATTGCCAAATACTCATGTTTTGTAGTATAAATTGATCATTTTCAAACAGCTGACTTTGACATGTCGGCCATTTTGGCTGGAGGACAAACATCGTATAAAGATTACATGCAAAAGCAATGCAAATCAGTCGAGTTTTGAGTTTACTAGTTTAAAAAGTGGTTTAAAACGACGCTTTAGCTGATTTGTTGTGATTAACTGATTTTATTCTTAATCTGTGTATACCTATTTTAGTGGAAATAAGTGTTTTAACTCGAGTAAAAGCAAATCTAAACGACTTTTAGCCATGGAGGGAAGTGCTTTTATTATGAACATTTATCTCAAAGTGTGAATTAAAAATCATCAATGACAAAGATCCATACCTTTTGAAAGACTTTAGTGTAGATTTACATTCCCTGCCTGAAATAACTATGATTGACAGGGTAAATTATTTAATCCTAACACATAGTATTTATACTGGACAACAAATGAAGAAAAATGAAAGTGAAATGTCCATATTCTCTATGCTTCCTGGATTTTGAAGAGTTTGCTGCAAAAGGAACGTTATGTTTTATGGTGGAAAATGGTAAATACAAACTGAATAAAAACCACATGTATTTCCACCAACTTCAGTGTCAAATGTTTGCAACCGAAACAAAATACTGCGACTGTGCTATGGTCAAAACAAAATTTGTTGGTTGAAAGGATTTTGTATGATGAACATTTTATTACTGTAAACTTAACAAAAGCATTGGACTTTTTTAAATATATTAACAAACCTGAACTACTGGGAAAATATTTTACACAAAAAGCCGGAACAGCAAAGGTCTCCGTGTTGTGTGTGTGAAAAGGTAGATGACAGTAGCCCCATGATAAAGCGTGATAATGAAAAATGTGACAATGTTAGGTAGCACTTTTCATGTGTTTATATTACAGAAATTCCTGAAGGATTGTGGTATTGCCCCAAGTGCACATTTGTGTATTTTTGTTTGCACTTTTTATAATTGTTATTGTTCAATATTTATGTGCATATAGTTATATAAACATACTTTTAAATGGAAAGTAGTGACATTTGTAGTATAATATTATTACATATTTTTTTAATTGTATACGGTAGGAAGACTTTGGTCATTAGCCGTTTGGACCAACTGCCAAAAAAAGTTTATAATTGTTTGATAATATTCTTAAAAGGTCCATACACCAATTTGTGTTTTAAATATTGTTTATTTTACTTATGAAAATTTGTACAATTAGGGCTTAAGCTTCGCTTGGTTCAACGCTTAACCAAGCTTAAGCCGTAATTGTACAACCGGATCTTAATGTTGATATTTTTGCATGCACCTTGCATACTTTAAAGTAGGAATTTGAAATATATATTTTGTAAATTAAACAAATGTACAGAAGATAGTTTTTACGAAATAAAACATCAGTAAATTTGGTATCAAAGTTTTATTAAAGATTAATAATAATAATAATATATTAATGGATTCAGTTAATTACAAACTCAAAACATACATAGATTAGGATTACACGAGCCATCTATATAATTAAAGAAATTAAAACTAAATAGGAAGCAATAATACTCAAAGGCAACCTTCTTTCTCCTTATTTAACTTGCCACTTCACCTCAAGTATGGACTACTACACTTAATGGTCCCCTTTTAATTGCTTTTATCCACATCTCTTGCCTGTGTCTGGATAAGACATGTGTTCATTTCAGCATTTTTCAAGCAGCAGGTATTCTGAAACGCCTTACATTGTCTCGATTTCCTCTCATCCCACAACTGATTACTGCACAAAATGATGGTATTACTAAAGTATTAAGTTTATTATTTTATGATTTAACGAAAATAGTACATAAAACCACTTAAATAACCGCGAAAATACATAAAAACACAACACTTCACTTAACCTAGTTTTGTATTGTTTGTCCTCCAGGCAAAATGGCGACTGCCTTGTGACGTCATGTGAAAATGGTCAATATATTAAATCTAGGTTATGTACTATTGTCAATTCTCAAATATGTGATTAAGAAACACATACAATATCAAATAGGAATAGAACATGGCGTATTGATTAAAAAAAAATAGATTTATTTGTTTTCAATTTACACAAAATATAAACAAATAATACTTCTTTTCTGCTTTTGGGCATCTGATTCTAGGAATCGAAGCTCTATAATTTTATAATTTTCTAAATACCCGTGTGCGAAGTGAACTTGACTAAACACAATTTGTTTACGCTATACAATCTAAGAAACAGAATACTCAATTTATATTATGTTTATAAAATAAGGGCCTGTTAAAATTAAAAAAGAAATATAAATTAAAAATACATAAGAATAAACATTGCTTTCATCTCTCAATGGTAACTTCCAGTCCTGTATTTCCTCAACCCAACACGCAACATGGCTTCCGGACAACAAATTAACCAAATATTAATACGCCATCTCTTCAAAGTACATGCAAAACGACAAGCCATCGGCCGCCTGACGAGGTAAAAACAAAATCCAGCTCGAAAAATAATTATGATACGTTTTGTCTGTCATCCGTTATTGGCTATCAAGTCCACGAACGAAACCGCCCGCTGTAAAATTCTGGGTAGAATAGTTAGTTAGATTTAAATTCAGAGTAACGAAATGCCAAAAGTAACGAGTCTTTTATAACATTAGGACTCGTTACTTTTAGTGATCACATAGTAACGCTTACTTTGTAACGAGTCCTTATTTATTTTACATCACTGAAAGACAGTTACTTCATCTGTTGATTCTGACGAAGATTGTTTTATGAATATAATTTCCGATTAACTCTTATTTGTAGGTTTTTATTATGTTTTTTTATGTTTATTTTGTGTTGATATTTTTATTATGTAATTTTCTTTTGTAAGAATAAAAATACAAAAGTACCATTATTTCTTGAAAAAATACCATGAAACTTATTGGTTTGCACCATTTGTTTTTCCCACAAATCTGGCAACACTGCCGGTATGTTTTTCTTAGGTTATAATAATCTGGTATAAATCAAATCAAGGTTCTTAGATCTTGGGTTTAAATAAAACAAAGATATTTACGTTTTATCATTTGAATAGAACAAAACAATTGGATACGAGTTATTTATCGATTTTACCTTTTTAGTAAAATATTAGTGCAAGCCATTCAAAGTCAGTGTTTTATATTAGAGAGTTCATGGGCCAATACAGGATATTTTTAGGCCTATTTAAAAAATGGGTTTGGATATATTTTGAAAGAGAATATGACCCAAAGGTAAAAATATTTGGCAGAAGAGTAATATCGCAGTCCCGAAATAGGTAGTCTGCTGTTTAATAAAGATAAAAAATATTGTTGATAAATAAGTAAAATTTCAACATTTTTTACTTAAAATTGAAAATAGATTTTTTTAAATCTGTGAAAATTATTGGTTTCATAATGATGATAGAAGAATTTATAATGAGGTGGGTATATAGCATAGTTTAATTATAGAAAGGTGGTTAATTTCATAGTTGACTAACCAAACAAACATAATATAATCATATTTATCCTATATTATGGGCAAAAGTTCTAATTATTCCTAAAAAATTCAAGTTATAGTAGAAAATATTAAAATATATTTATTTAACCAGTCCTGCTGGACCGTTTAAAATTTAGCGCTCCGTTAACACAAACCTATTTAAAAAAACAAAAGTAAAATTTGAAATGTGTGTATTTCTGGAGACTTCTGCCAATATTTGTCATAAATATTATTTTATTAGTAGGCTAAGACCATAAAATTTAACCAGTTGTCAAGATATTTAGCCGTAACTAAGGCTTTAACGGCCCGCTAAATCTAAAAAAGCTTTATGAAACCGGCTGTAGGTATAACTGAATATCTCTTTATCGATCCCGGTGCCATACCCTCGGCTTCAGACCTAAACAAAAACAAACAAACAACTTTCCTTCCTAGAATCCCAATTATTGTCCTTATCGCCGTGTTGACGGTACCTGGCCAATTCAGGGGCGCCGTTAGGTGGTTACAGTCGGCTAACCTGATAAACCTTCACGTCCTCGTGAAGAGTAACCTGTAACATATAAAAACAATTAATTAACCTATGATTTTAACAAAAATGAAATTATTCGTTATCAGAACTACTATCGCCTGACGATACTTTCGTAACGAACAATTTCATGCGGTCAGAAGGACAAATCCCCGTATAAGAATTTCTTGAACGTTTCGAGCCAGGTAACTCCGTAACCACGTAACGGTCCTTATCAAGTACTTTCGTAACGACAAAGGGTCCTTTGTACCTGGGTTCAAGCTTTCTGCTTTGGTCGTCATTGGCGCCCTTTGTCTTTCGGACCAGCACATGTTGTCCAACTCCAAACGTAATTGGAGAAGCATGCTTTTTATCATAACACTTCTTTTGGTATGTACCTTTGCTTTTCTTTTATCTCTTTAGAGACCTCATCTCTGAACATTTTCAAATCTGGACGTTCGTTATCGTCGCAGACTTCAGCCGTCAAAAAGGCATCGTTAACTCCTCTAGGACGGTACCCTAAAAATAATTCATAAGGACTTTTTCTTGTAGTTGAATTAATCGTCGAATTAATTCCCCATTTTACCATTGCTACAGCCTCGTCCCAACGATTTTCATCGTTAGTGGAAGCCATAATCGCCGAAAGAATAGAACGATTCATTCGTTCTACTTGACCGTTGGCCCGTGAAGTTGCGGTGGCACATAATACTTGTTTAACACCTAAAGTTAGACAGTATTCCTTAAAATGTTTGCTCGTAAAAGCCGTGCCACGATCACAAATAAATCTGCGGGGAACCCCGAACATTTCTATTACCTCATCTAGAAACTTTAGTACAGGACCGGTTTTTGTATTAGGAACTGCTTTTAAAAATACAAATTTCGTAAAGCCGTCTACTGCTACTATAAGATAAGAGTTTTTCCTAACACTCTTTACAAATGGGCCGACATGATACAAGTGTAATGTATCCATTGGTTTAGACTGTTTTTCTATAGGATTTAGACTGCCAGGTAGCTTACCAGAAGGGGTTTTATTATAAAGACAGCCCAAACATGAATTGATATAATTTTTAACGTAACGAAGTCGAATCTACTCTCCAGAAGGGACATGATAAATTAGGGTTTGTTCTTAACCCTAATTTAATTTTTAACGTATTTACGCATCGACGAAAACCAATATCTTGAACTTATGGATTCTACCGTTTTGTCTACTGCAAAATGACCGGCATCGTCATGATAGTACATAAGTATTCTTCGTCGTGCGGTTTTTGGAATAACCCATCTTTTTCCTTTCTCAGTTTTTCTATAGAGTCTTCGATCTTTTAGACAGTAGTCTTTATGGATTTGTCGTTCGTCATTATTTTTGGGATCTTGTGACAAAATATTCATGATATTTTTACATATGTCGTCTTGAAGTTGTGCTGAAAGTACCCAGTCGTCCTCCTCAATATTTACAATCATTACGTCAAGTGATTGATCCGAGGGTATAGTGATACTTCGGCTCAACGCGTCTACGTGGCTCATTTTAGTTCCAGGACGGTATTCAATGTCAAAGTCAAATTCTTGAATTGACAACCACCATCTTGCTATGCGAGGAACTAAGTCTAGTTTCATTAAGGTGTGACGTAGCGAGTTACAATTGGTAACAATTTTAAATTTATTGCCAATTAAATAAATTCTAAATTTCTTTAAAGAGCTTACAGCCGCCAAAGTTTCAAGCTCGTAGGAGTGATATTTTTGTTCTTCTTTGGTGGTGACTCTGCTAAAATATTGCACTGGTTTAAGAGTACTGTCATTTTGACGTTGTAGAAGAATTCCTCCTAAACCGACCTTACTGGCATCACAATGTACACCTAGTTTCACGGTTAACTTCCAGGTGGAAATATCGAAATTTGGTGGATTGTTCATATGATACGCACTATATATACAGCCGAGTAAAACCGACTACTAATATAATTCTGGGAAGAAGCGAATGTAATGAGCCAGCCAATGACGTTTTTAATATTGATAAGTGTTGCCAGATCTTTAGTTTTAGCGGTGGATCTACCGTTTTAATGTCTTCCTGTCTATCGCTAGGCTACCGCTAAATATTACACGTAAATCAATTTACGCTTTCAAACTAGGCATGCTAATAAATACTAAAATAGTTTCCTTAATAATAATTTTTAATTTAATTTACAATAAGAGATATATGTCAATATTGGAGCAAAATCATTATGGCCGGGTCGGCACCACATACTCCGATAAGGTTTGACTTTTCGGATTCAGCAAATCCCCCAGTTTGAGACCATCTCGTAGTACTCGTATACCAATCTTAAGTCGATTAGCATTATTTGTTAAATTATCGTCCGTATAAAAAACTACCTACCTACCAGAATAGCACTTTTCTGCATTTAGCAGATTATTGGAAGCATATATATTTGCAGAGCTGCAGAATCATTTCGTATTAGCATTATTTTTCAAATTATCGTCCGTATACCTATCAGACTTTTCTGCATTTAGCAGATTTTTGGAAGCATATTTGCAGATCTGTAGAATCATTTTGTAATATGCAGATTTTTAAAGAATTTTTAATAAATAAGAAATACTTACTTTAACAATTAGATTTAAAAACACAATATACAATGAAAATATTCAGAATTTTGTTTTTTTCTGAAACTATTGATAAGGACGAAGTAAGGGCAAGGGGCCAATAAAAATATATCTGATAATACAACCTTGATATACAATTCAGCAGATGATCCACTCCGCAGAATAATTCGTTGACCAGTCTGGCAACACTGCCCCGATGTTTGCGCTGGTCCACTAATAGTGTCGGCCTGCCTAAGCGCTGTTGCGCGATCGTGAGCGTTGTTGCGCGATCGTTAAAATTAAATAATAATGTGGCTGTTGATTGACTGTGACAAAGATCGAAAGTGAGGTAAGGTTATTTTGTAGTATTTTAGACAATCGGGAGGTAGAGTTTAAAAGTTGAGATTTATTATTCATTTCGATTACTTACTTATGAGGCCAAGACAAGATAATATTTGAGTAAGTCTGACATTTTTTGACATACCAATGAAAGCTGTAAATTTCAAGATGACAGCTGGGTCCGCTTTTGGAATATTTTTTAAAATGAAAATGGGGTTCTCCAATTAATATTTTTTTTTAATTAAAAAAAAATTAAAATTACTTCATGCAAATTTTTTTTACCTATTAGATGACTATTTATTGTTGCTGTCATAATATTTTTAAATGACTGACGACAGAAAATATTCTTAGCCCTTTTTTTTTTTACGGTTCGCCGACTACGTAGGCCATCTTGAACCGGTCATCGACCACAAATGTGATCTACCGACTGGGGAGTGTGAAACGGCACCTTCATCCTACGAGATATCCGATCTCATCCGGCCTATCCGGCGTGAATAGGATGGCTAGGTGTCGATTCATTTTACACTCTTCCCTGAGGCAAGAGCACGCCGTGTTCCCAAGCGGTCACCCGCCCAAGTACTAACCGCGCTCGACACCGCTTGACTTCGGTGATCTGCGGGAACCGGTGCTTAATATGTCGACAGGCCCTTGCCTATTCTTAGCCCTAAATTGTCTTAAATGACTTGTTCTTTACAAGATAAATTTGAAGCAGTTATTATTTTTGGCGAAGCTAGTCCAAATTACCAAGCTGCTGTTCGTATGTTCAATGAATGATATCCGGAACGCAAAATATGCCAAAATTTTTTGCAAAAACTAATTTTAATTTTTTCTTAATTACATTTTTTTGTCATTTTTAAATTAGAGAATGTCTCAAGCATTAAAATACCTTTAAAATGAGGTATCAGTAGAAGAATGTATTCCAAAAGTGGACCCAGATGTCATCTAGAAATTTACAGCTGTCATTGGTATGTCAAAAAATGCAAGACTTATGTCGGGTTGCACAAAGAATTTTAATAATACTTATTTAACCAGCAAGTTTGACTGTGACAGACGTAACATTGGCAGAAATAATTTTCTCACAATCATACTGGCCCGGTTACCTTAATTTTTAATTTACTAATCACACACCTTTGAATGTGAGTACCTATTTAATGCCTGTCAAAGTCATTTATATCACAGTCAAACTTGATGGTTAAATAATTATTATTAAAATTCTTTGTGCAACCCGACGTTACTCAGATATTATTGTTCTAAATTTTATTAAACTATACCGAACTATTTAGAAGTTAGAGGGGTGGGGGGGGGGGGGGGGCTTTGTGTCCTCACTGTATTCATTGTTGATTAAACTTTAATTAGGAAACGTCCAAATGAACAATGCAAATTTGTTATGTTGGCATTGGTGACGAAGACAAGCAATCGCTGCCTATTTATTGTTAAAAAAATAGAGCACAAAAAACACATACGTCAGTAGAAACCTGCGAGATTTTTTAATTTAGAAAGAAACAGGGTGCCTATCATAATTTAATTCAGGAAATGAGGCTAATTCCCCTTTGTCACCTTGTCTTTGCGTCCGCATAGTTCATTGTATCAATATCGTCGATCATTACAATTTGACACGTGTCAAATTTTCATAATAGAATTTTTTGCGTAACATTTAATTTGGTTTTAATAATTTTAATAGCAATTAATATTCAAACAGCGAACAATTAAACCCTTATACCCCCCCTCCCCCACTCTTGTGACCTAATTAACGGCAACCTATTGCCAGTGGGTATCTTAAATTCATTGCAAAGCATTAAATCACAATATCGTGTTTAATAGTGATCAAAGGCATTTATTTCTCTGTCTTACGCATACTATTGATTTGTAAAGACGCTAAAAGACGAAGTTTTACGATCCGAAAATATATAGGCTGTTGCGGCTAAAAATTGCAGCAAATTTAAAATTATTTTATTCACCTGGAAGTTAGCCGTGAAACTAGGTGTACTTCTGTCTCGGCACCTCGGTTATAAATAGCGAGTATAGGCCGTTCTACTAGTTTCTTTTTTAAGTCGTCAAAAGCATTCTGCTGTTGTTCTTTCCACACAAAAGGAGTGTTTTTGGAAGTAAGACTAGTTAAAGGTTTAGCGATGGCGACGAAACCCATGATAAATTTTCTAAAGTAGCTAGTAAGTCCTAAAAATCGCCTAACTTCGTGGACATCCTTGGGTGCGGCAAAATCTGCCACGGCTTTTATTTTGTCACGTCCAGGTCTAATACCCTCTCCAGTAATCTCGTGACCCAGATATTCGATTTTAGACTGAAGAAAATGACACTTATTAAATCTTAATGTCAAATCAGCAGCTTTAAAAAGTTTTAGGACATTTTCGAGCCGTTCCATGCCTTGTTCTAGAGACACTGATGGTATAAGTACGTCGTCAAGATATGCCATCGCACTGTCAAAGCGTAAGGGGCCTAATATTTTATTCATGGTCCTTTGAAAAACAGTAGGAGCATTTACTAATCCAAAAGGCATTCTTAAGTATTCATAATGGCCATCCGGAGTCACAAATGCTGTTTTTGATATGGATTCTTCCTCCATGGGAATTTGATAATATCCAGAAGCGAGATCTAATGTCGTATAATAAAAATTTCCTTCTAGGTTATCTAGGAGGTCATCTATGCGTGGTAGAACGGGTGTGTTTTTAATAGTCTTACGATTAATGACCCTATAATCTACACACATTCTTTCTTCGCCATTCTTTTTCTTCACCAACAGTATCGGACTAGCATAAGGAGAGTCTGACTCCCGGACTATTCTATGGTCAATAAGATCTTGGACTATTGTGCGTACTTTTTCACGATTTGCGAAAGGCATTCGGTAAGGGCGATATGTTACAGGTTCGTTATCTGTTAGTGAAATCGACATTTTCGTAACAGTCGTTTTACCAATCTCCCCTAAGTTAGTAGCAAAACAATCCCGATATTTATTAAGTAAGTTAAGTAATTTAGAAAATTCAACGCTGTTTAGTTGTAAATTAGTTTGTTTTTCGAGATCTAATAATGTAAAAAATGGTAAATCAGCAATAGTTGTTGCTAAGCAACTTTTAGATGGTATTTTTAAATCTTCGATACATGTATAGCCTCTTGCAAGTACTCTGCCTTTTTCGTAACAAACAGATTTATCGGACATATTGGCAACAGGAATACAACAACTATTGTTCATGTTTATAATACATGGTAGGATTATGTGAAAATTATTATTCCAATTTCGATACTTTAAATCAACAAAAACATCCCTAACGTTTTCATGTCTATTTAAAGAAATGTGACCTACAAAATTTGGTGGAATGACAGTAGTTTCCTCGACATATAAATTAACTTTCTGAGATAAAAAATCATTAATATTTGAGATATCAACTTTATTTTGATTAAAAAGTCGTACTTGATGACCTCTAACCAAGACTGTAACATTCTCATTATTTAAAAATGGTTGCCCTATGATAACAGGTACATCCTGTACACTATCAGGTACCACGAGGGCATCCACAGTAGCCGAAGCTAAATCAACATTCAAATTTATCGTAACCTTTGAACGTACAATAACAGAACCTCCAGCATAACCACACAAACGTACTAGTGTCGGTTCACCCTGTAGATTTAACTTGGCCGCGTCCGATTTACGAATTGTGACTGCAGCACAGCCGGAGTCTACAAAGCCTCGTATAGGTTCATCATTAATAACACAATCAATAAAATAACAAGTACTAGATGAACGATTATTCGATAATAATAAAATTGGTTTTGACTCACCCTTATTCTGTCGATCAGCTGATCGTTTCCCTACGTTAACATTGCATTGTTCTGCCTCGTGTCCTAACAGGTGGCATTTAGTACAACTAACATGTGGTTTAGGGCACTTTGACTGAAAATGACCTTTCATTTTACAGTTGAAGCATCTTACATTTGAAACATCTGGTTTGGCGTACGGTTTATTATTACGTGCATTTGAAAGTGAATGACGTAAATCCACTTTTAGGGGTCGCCTTATCGAACCCTCTGCTTTTTGTATAGATACTTCAATGGTACTTTCCTCACGTAACATTGACAGATATCCTTGAAACAGTAACTCTGGTTTTTCATAACGCCCAGCACGAGCAGCATTTTGGATAGTGACATTAGGTATTCCGTCAATTATGCACGCCACTGCATTCTTTCCTGTTATTTGACATGTCCTTAACAGCTCCATTTTACCAAAATAATAGGATGTCATCGTTTCCGTTAAAAGTTTTTCTCGATTTAGCATTTTCCTAAGAGCTTTAGCGTAATCGACATGGTCGGGAAAAGTTTTGGAGACTAAAACCTTCCATTCGGGCCAGGTATAACGTACAGAACTTAAACTATGGTACCAAGATTTTGCCATGCCAGAAAATCGAGTTTGCATGTGGTAGATTGTCGTTACATCGTCCCAATCGTTGATTTGTTTAAGTTCCTCAATTTTCTCAAGCCATTTAATCGCGGACATATTATCATTTTCGGGACAAAATTCTGGGATACAATCACTTCGTACCACTAACTTACGTGTTTCGGTATTGGTATTTTGTCTAGAAAGTCCCGCTATTATTGTTTCCAATTGCTTTATCCTAGCCTCGTACGTATGGCTCGAATTCTTTTGGCTACCACTAGAACCTGCCGCATCATCGTCTATGCTTGATATGTAACTCAAACCGCGAGATGTGCTTGGTTCCGTTTTCTCTCGCGACGTCTGTAACTGTCGCTTCTTCCTTGTATCAGTCCTTTCCTTAGAGAGTGGCCTATGGTTTTGTCTCGGCGGAGTATATCCCCTTTCAGATCGTGTACGTCTGTACCTGTTTTCGGTAGAGCTTGACGATTCACTGCTTGAATCACTACTCGAAGAGCTAGAGCTACGACGGCGACGACCTCGTTTTTCTTTGCCCATTTTGTTCAAACCACTAACGTAACTTAGCACTAATCACTAAATAATTAACAACTAAAACACAAATAACCGTAATTTTACGTAAGTTCACGTAAGTTTACCCCGCACCTGAACTGTAAACTATACTTATAAAAAAATATAATAATGTGTCTATGTATACAAAATAAGTTTTTATTCAACACCCGAAAATAACACAGCAAAACAAAGTTAGCAAAATGTAAGGTACCGAGCCGAAGTCTAGGTATAACTGAATATCTCTTTATCGATCCCGGTGCCATACCCTCGGCTTCAGACCTAAACAAAAACAAACAAACAACTTTCCTTCCTAGAATCCCAATTATTGTCCTTATCGCCGTGTTGACGGTACCTGGCCAATTCAGGGGCGCCGTTAGGTGGTTACAATAGAAGATTCTTTAGAAAATAAAAGAAAAATTTCCGAAAAAATTCTTGGTCAAAAATCTTTGGACGCTAACAACAAACGTGTTAAATGTAATGAATCCGAGTGTTCTACCAGCTCTACTAGTGGCATGGGTTTAATTGATATTGCTGTTGCAGATTCTATTACTATTCAAAATTCAAATTCCTCATCAATTTTACAAAGAGAAATATCTCAACGAACTGTTTTAGGTTACCCCAGCATTAATTTTAATAATATAAGTAACTGTACTGTTAATATTTATAATAAATAGGTAAAACTATAGTCTGTGTTTATACTTGTTACTTTTAAGCACGTTGTTCCTGGTAACGTGCTTAAAATTTTTTTAAGCACGCTGCGCCTAAAAGGAGGTTATTAAAAAATCATAATGACAATCAAAAAGAGGTTATTATAAAACGTCAGTAGAAAAAATCCTTTGCAAGTCCCTTACGTCAATTTTCCAATCGCTCTTTGATAATGGAATCTACTTTGATTTCGTTACTAAGGTAACAAAATTTCGAATGTATTGTTGAGTGACAGTTCGTTTGATGAATTTGTTGTTTATGTTAAACTTGTTTCGCGAGTGCGCAAATTTAAAAATATTATGAATTCAGATTTTGAGTTATCGGACACGGAAAATGAGATTCCAGAAGAAATTTTGGAAGCAGCAAGGAAAGCGACTTATGATATATTGCCAGTAAAATCAAAAGCCCGTTACGAGAAGTCATACAATGCATTTAAAAATTGGTGTCGCGAAAAAAAAGTGAAAAATGTAAAAGAAGAAGTCCTTTTGGCATATTTTGCAATTTTGCTGAAAAGTGCCAAAAACTGGCTTCTTCAACATTATGGAGCTTATATTCAATGCTAAAATCTACTTTGGCCATAAAAGATAATGTGAACATTAATAATTTTTTTAAACTGATAGCGTTCATTAAAAAGAAGTCTGTTGGTCATAAACCGAAGAAATCTAAAATTCCAGTGATGTAAAATAAATAAGGACTCGTTACAAAGTAAGCGTTACTATGTGATCACTAAAAGTAACGAGTCCTAATGTTATAAAAGACTCGTTACTTTTGGCATTTCGTTACTTTTTAAATCTAACTAACTTATTCTACCCAGAATTTTACAGCGGGTGGTTTCGTTCGGGGACTTGATAGCCAAATACGGATGACAGACAAAACGTATCATAATTATTTTTCGAGCTGGATTTTGTTTTTACCTCGTCAAGCGGCCGATGGCTTGTCATTTTGCATGTATATTGGAGAGATGGTGTATTAATATTTGGTTAATTTGTTGTCGGGAAGCCATGTTGCGTGTTGGGTTGAGGAAATTAATACAGGACTGGAAGTTGCCATTGAGAGATAAAAGCAATGTTTGTTCTTATGTATTTTTAATTTATATTTCTTTTTTAATTTTATTAGGCACTTATTTTATAAACATAATATAAATTGAGTATTATGTTTCTTAGATTGTATAGCGTAAACAAATTGTGTTTAGTCAAGTTCACTTCGCACACTGGTATTTAGAAAATTATAAAATTATAGAGCTTCGATTTCTAGAATCAGATGCCCAAAAGCAGAAACAAAGTGTTTATATTTTGTGTAAATTGAAAACAAAAAAATCTATTTTTTAATCAATACGCCATGTTCTATTCCTATTTGTTGTTATATTGTATGTTTTTATGTGTTTCTTAATCACATATTTGAGAATTGACAATAGTACATAACCTAGATTTAATATATTTATAATACAAGTACAAAAAAATGAGTATTTGGCGATCGATCAAAGCCATATTTTTTATTTTTAAAAGTAACGATTTACATAAAGTAACGAGTCCTAATACCCAAAGTAATGAAACGGTCCAAGTCCTTAAAAGTAACGAAAATTTACATCACTGTAAAATTCTGTCAAGAGAACAAATCGAAACGTTTCTGAACAATGCTCCCAATAGCGAATATCTTCTGCTGTAAGTTAAAATAAAAAACAAGTAAAAACTGGTTACAATTTACAATTAATTTTAATTATATTTTAGGCGCTTTTAATTATGGGTTCGGCAGGTGCATGTCGCCGCGAGGAACTCGTTAATATGGCAATCGATGATATCGAAGATAAGGAAACAATGTTGATAGTTAAAATACCCATAACCAAGACAAATACCATCAGGACGTTTATTCTAAATTCCGAAAGAGATTTGCAACTTTATAGGAATTATTTGCAATTGAGACCACCGCATACTAACCATAAACGGCTATTTGTTTTTTTCAAAGATGGGAAGTGTTTAACCCAAGTAGTAGGATTGCATTCTGTGGGAAAAGTCCCTAGCAAAATCGCTTCTTATCTTAAATTAGACAATCCAGGCGAATATACCGGCCACTGCTTTCGTCGAAGTTCAGCAACTCTACTAGTAGATGGAGGAGGTGACATTATAAATTTAAAAAGGCATGGTGGATGGAAATCTTCCACTGTAGCAGAAGGCTACCTAGAAATTCAGTAAAAAACAAAATTGATATAGCAAACAAAATCCAAGGGGGATGTTCCAAAGATAATATACAGAAAACTAATTTTGTTACCACTACCACTACAAAAAATATAACAATTCCCACCATTTCAGACACATCTTCCCTCCAAATATTTAACGTTCACAATTCTACATTTAACATAAATATTCAAAAATAACGTATTTTCCAGTTTATGCAGGTGTTTCCAGTATTTTTATTCTTTTATCTGGTTTTAGTAATGTTAATCAATTTTTTATATAAAATGAAATAAAATATAAAGAATTAAAAAATGTATTATATAAAAGTGTCGGTCTTAAAAAAAATATTGTACGTCACGCAACCGGAAATTTGTGTTTTTCAGGTCTCCCCAAGATTCCATGCTTGTCTCGACCTGAAGAACACTTCTTTCCGGTCTTGTAACGTAAATTACTATTGGGAAAACCAACAGTAAAAATATAAATAATTATATGTTTTCGGAATCGTAGAATGCTCTTTCTCATGACGCAAAACGCGGTTAGGAGGCAGGCACGCCCCCTGCGCTTTAACCAATAAGATTTTAGAAATTTCGAATTAGGTTCTGTAGTTGGGTCGTTACACCTGTTACCGTTATGTTATGGTTTTTTAATTTCCTTCTTTATTCTTGTGATTTTATACGTGAAGGTGTTATCGAAGGTGAGAGGGTAAGTTTTTAAAATATAATTTACTAATTCCATTATTAAAAATGGAAATAAATTAATGATCTGTAAGAAACGCCAAGGATAGTATTGTAGAATTTCTTATTAAATTTAACTTGAGCAGACTTTCATACGACAAATTATTCGTGAAAGATTTAGAGATTTCTCGTCCAGATTTGAGCAAAATAATAATTAGTCAGAGTAAACCGCATCGTAGTTTTGTTAATGCATGGTATGAAAAATGTAAGTGGTATAGCCTCCTAAGCTTGTAATAAATAAATATATATAGGTATTATTTTAGCAATAAAATAATTTAATGGAAACTCTACACCTTCCCGTTGGTTTTGCTGAACAATAACATATTTTTAAGCATGCCTACCTATATAAAATATTTTATTGACCAAGAAGATGTCCTTTCAATATCCTAATAAATAATCGATTTCGTTGTAACAAAAATATTTTGCCCACATCCTCTAAAAAAATTGCCATTAAGTAAACACAATATTTTTAGCGTTGCAAAATTTGGCGGCTTTCTGGGATCATGATTAAAAAAACGAAGGACCTAATCACATTAATTATTACAAGGAGTCACTTTGTTTTGCAAGTTTGACTCAAATTTTATAGTGCCGTGACATTTGCTTACTTTAAAAGTAAAAGTTTGAACCAGTTAGTTATTGCAAATATTAAGGTTTTTCAAGAAAATTTATAGAATCAGAATTTTTTTAAGAATAATAAAAAATATTTCTTAAATTTAAATCTCAAAAATAAAACAATCGAAAGAAATTATTTATTTTAGTGTAGAAACTAAGTGTTTCTAATTAAATTTAAAATTAAATAATTTGAAAACGATTAAAAAATTTTAAAATACAAATTTAAAATTTTGGAGAATTGTTTAACAAGTTTTGAAAAATGTTAAGAAAATTAAAAAATAATTAAAACTATTTAAAAAGAAATTTAAAAATAATTGAGAATTAATTTAAAAAGTAATCAAGGATTTTGAAAATATTTATTTATGAAATAAACAAATTTTAAAAATATTTTAAACTCGTCAAGTCTAAATATAATTATATAAAAAATTGGAAAAATATTTATTATTGAACAAATAAATTTTAAAAGTATTTTAAAATGAGTCAAGAGTCAAAGTAAAATTTAAGAAAAATTCAGAAAATATTTATTATGGAATAAATAAAAAAATTGAAAATTATTTTAAAATAAGTCTAAGTCTAAGTAAAATTTTATAAAAATCGGAAAAAATATTTATTTATAGAATAAATAAATTTTAAAAATATTTTAAAGAGTTTGAGAAAAATTCATAAAATATTTTAGTGTTTCAAGGAAAAATTCAGAAAATAATTTCTAAAAAATAAAACTCACTTTGTCAGGTAAAATCCAAATATTTGTAAAATAAAACACAAATACTTTTAGAATGCACTTTAGAAATAAAAATGTACAAAAACATTTCACTAAAAAAATTCAAAGTGCAGGATCCGACTGGTCACTAACGCGAGATTATATAAACTAAACCTCCAGAGTATAAATCTCGGCCAAGAAAGTTTACTCCCTCTATTATTATGTGCAACACCTCTGCAAGAAGTTAAAAATAGATGCCAATAGAAACTCTCCTTTAGAGGCGATGACCTGATGTTTAACCGAACACCTGCTTTCGCGGAACCCTTGTCCGTTTTTATCGACAAACAACCGCGATTATAAACCGGATGAACTGGATTTATCCAGACTTTTCCTTTGCACGTGCATCGAATGATTAATGGGCTATGCACACCTGATTCTTTGAAATACTAGTATATGTTTACGCTGTCGCGACCTAAATGGGAGAGAAATACGCAAATTTGAACCTTATAGGCTCATAAATTATAATTTTTTCGGATTGAACTGGAAATAAGTGGTTTTTGATCATGACCTAAAACTGACACATAGCAGGTGGCGAAACACACCTGTGAATGTTTTTTATGGGAAAAACGGGGTATAAAAGACTGGACAGCGCTTTGAAAGAGTTAGTCTATAATGAAGTGACGCGCTCGTTAAAAAGTTCACGATAGTTCGGAGTTACAAAGTTAGTTCTGTGAGTGAAATGGACCTCGGCCCACCTTCCAGCCGGAAGTTTTATAAGTTTTTAAAATAAAATAAGTTTAAAATAGTTCAGAATTTTACATAAAAGTAGTCTAAATTTTTAATCGTTTTTTTTAATCGGAAAAACGGAAGTTTTGGAGACGAACGAAATGCGTATTTTGTATTTTTAATACGGAACAAAAATAAGTATTTTATTAGTAATTAAAATTGAGTATTCATGGACAAAAGTAATAGATAGAATTTTAGAAAACAATTATCAGTTCTCAGTGACAATGAATAGTTCACCGTATATACGTGCCAGCTCGCAGTTAAGGTTAACAGTATACCTTTCGGGCGTGAAAGACACTTCGGTCAGAAATCGCGGGTTTCAGCCGCTCGAAACTCTCGAATACGAGGTGCGCGCGGAAAGTATTATCACTTTCCTATAAAGACATGAATTATGTAGTGGCAATAATATGTGTTGTGAGCCATAATAATTAATGTACTGTTAAAATTTAAAGAACATTGTGAAAAAGTGTCAATTTTGCTCTCTTTCGAATTTTACAAATTTACTGAATAAACTTATAGAAAATAAGTTATCCTGTGTTTACTTTGCTACTTATGGCTCACTATAAATGCACATTTGGGCTGCAAGGCGCCGAATTTCCCCGGATCCACACTAGGGTAGAACTTGTAGCCACAACCTCGTAGCTAGGCCAACCGATTAAGATAATAATGAAGAGGAAACGGGGTGGGCGCTATAATATAACAACACATTAGTTAATAATTTTTATATAAATAAAGCAAATAAACATTTCTATTGTATGTTTTACTCAAATAGCTTACACGACTTTTTCTATTTACCACCGGTAAGCATATCTACTATCTCTGTTATAATTACCTATTTCCAACGAGGAAAGATCACAAGGGATATAGGCGAATAAAATAAGCTGTCATTTTCTAATCTGTTTTGCAACTTTTTACCTTCATCTTATTGTAATCTTGTTTGACAACAATAACTTAGCTTAGCTTAAAGAATATTATATTTTTTAAACATACATTTTACATATTAAAAATTTGTAATTTCTAAGTCCGATCCTGTAATTTACGTCAAGTCATACCAACATAACACACTAAAATTAACCAGCATGTCATTCATATCACGTGCTTGGGCCAGGATCTCGCGAGTTCTATCAAGATTATTACTATATAAATAAGAGGTTTAGCCTTGCTACACATCCATCAAAATATTATAATAAAGACGGAGTCCATAATAAACCGTTTTGTATTTTCGAAAAACAGAAAATTATACTTTTTCTTGTAAAAAACGTCTTTTTTGTATTCCCCAGACGCATCAGCTAGATACGCCGTTGTCCTGAGCGATCCCTAATTTATTTTCTATTATGTCTGAACAAATATGTTAGACCGTTCTTTGTAATCTTACCTTTTTATTGTCTTCCCGTTAAATATGACTTGAATAGATAAATATCGTTTTCTGTAACACCATACAATTCTAATTTTTTAAGTAATAATATAGGATTAATCGATCAATACCGTCATAAAACCGTTATAAAAGAGGGGAATTTAAAAATATTAAAATCAAATTTTCCAACTCTTTGAAAAACTATAGTTGATGATGGTTTTTTTTTTTATTAAACAATCCTTTATTTAGACCAAATGAACAATTTACATATCAACAAAATAAGGCTAACTTATCTAAATTAAGGTAACCCTCAAAACAATGCAAGTAGCATTGGTACCGAGGGTACTAGTGAATAAATAGCATAGATAGCAACTATCACCATTTACATTAATAGAAAATTAAAAAAAAAAGAAATCAAAAACAAATAAGTATAACTTATTTAACATAAATATATCTTTTTAATTTGTTTACAAAAACACCCTGTCGTCTTTCATTCTTAATTTCTAGAGGTAAATTATTAAATACATTGCAGGCCGCACTTATAGGACTGCATAATGCTTTATTTGTTCTTGCACTAGCCAAACGAATATCATCACTGTTTCTTAAATTATGATCATGAATTTGATTAATAAATTGAATACGACTATTGCACTTGGATTTGTTATTTAAGACCTTAAATATTAATTTTGATTGATCCAGCATTAGGATATCATGAGCAGGCAGAAGTCCAAGCAAACGATATAAAGTTTCAGTATGAGTGTAATAATCTAAGTTAAATAAAATTTTCAAAAATTTATTCTGAAGTGTTTTAATATTATTAAAGTTAGTCTGATTACAGGTTCCCCAAACAGGTATCAGGTACCTTATAATTGAAAGAAAGTATGCATTATATATCTTATATTTGGCATTTATGGTTAAAAAATTTCTACATCTATACAATGCTCCAATTAAGGCAATTATCTTTTTTTTTATGTAATCAATGTGTGCACCCCAACTAAGCTGGTCATCTAGTACCAAACCTAAATATTTTATGCTATTAGTTTTTTCAACAGTGATATTATTTATCTGAATGTGAATATTATCAATTACTTTATTTTTTTGCTTAAATACAATGTACCTTATTTTGTCTATATTTATCTTTAATTTGTTTTGTAAAAGCCAAATATAGTATTGGTTCAAATCCCTATTAACTATATCTTCAATATCTGTAGAATTTTTACATTTATAGATAAGCACCATATCATCAGCAAAAATATAATATTCAGCTTGTAAGCCCGACAGGCGTAAGCTTGGGACAAACAAGGTGTACAACAGAGGTCCCAATACAGAACCCTGAGGCACTCCGCAATTAGTTACTCTAATTTCACTAGTATAATCACCCAAGGCTATGTATTGTTTCCTGCCATTCAAATACGATTGAATCAAATCAAGTGCCACACCCCTAAATCCCATATTTTTAAGTTTGCTCAAGAGTAGCGAATGATCAACAACATCAAATGCCTTTCTCAAATCAATAAAAACTGCCAAGGCAATATTACCCTTATCCAGGTCACTCGATATTGAACTAATCAAATCAGTTGTGGCACCCAATGTGCTGCTATTATTTGTAAATCCGTATTGATAAGGATCTGGCTTGATATGTTCATTCAAAAAAGACACAAACCTTTTTTTAATGATAACCTCAATAATTTTAGAAAAAACACTAATGAGAGATATTGGTCTATAGTTATTTTTTGATGTTCTCAAACCAGATTTGAAGATAGGGCAGATCTTTACAATTTTCAGCTCATCGGGGAATAAACCTGTAGTGAGAATACTATTTATTAGTGCTGTTAGTATTGTTACAATATTGTCTTTAAGATTAATTAAATTATGAACCGTTATACCATCTCGACCAGGAGCAGTCCCCTGCTTAAGATTTCTTATATAATATCACATATTTCTAATTCATTAGTTGGTCTTAAATAAATACTGCTAGCACACGTTATCTCATTCAATATCACATCAGAAACACAACTACTCTTTTCAATTTCAATTTCCTTAACTATTTCCGAGCCTATTTGTGAAAAATGCGTATTCAAGGTATTTGCAATTATCTGTGCATCTGTAACTCCTTTACCATCAATATCCAATTCATTTACACTGTCTCTACAGGGACTGTCTTTGATAAATGAGTTAATGATATTCCATTGCTTCTTTCTATTCTCGCCAGCCTGTTGCCATTTGTCTTGAAAAAACCTATTTTTTAATACTTTTATCTCGTTATTTACCCTGTTTTTTAATGATCGAAAATTTGCCTTTAATTGTGCACAATGAAGATTCTTTTTATGACATTTATATGCATTATCTCTATATTTTATTAATTTAATCAGATCAAGCGTCACCCAATCATTATTTACATGACATTTAATGAGTTTATTCGTTTGAGATGCTTGCTTAGCTTTGTTGATTGTTTCTATTAATTCCTGAAATGATTTTATTTCCAAACCATTAACATGTTGTGCAAAATTTTGTTTAAATTTTTCATTATTAAGATAGGTATTGCTTTTGAATACACGTTTTTCGCTTAGAAAATACCAGTTTTTCTTTTACCTTTAATATTATTTTTCTATGATCAGAAAGAGGAGTATCCTCCACCTTTACCCTACACCTAGATCCCAATGCCCTACTACACAATACATGATCTATTATTGAGGACGTAGACTCCGTCACTCTGGTAGCACTAGTTTCATCCAACTTATTTACAATCATAAATCTATTTATTAATAACATATCTGTGTACTCTTTGGTTAACAAGGAACTATCGTTCAGTAAATTAATATTCATATCCCCAAGAATTATATGATTTGTTTCGTACTTATTTATTATTGCCTCAAAGTCCTCTAAAAATATATCACCATTATATGAAGGTGGTCTATAAATAACACTAAGTTTTAGATTATTTTTTCCAAAAGAGATACACACCCAGTTATAAAACTTACTAGAGTCACTGCAGTCCAATTTGCTATACTTAATGGAGTTTTTAATATAGATCGCGGCTCCTCCACCTCTTGTATCTCTACAGGAATGAACCGCAGAGTAATGTTGTAAAATGGGGTCTCAGACTCATACAACCATGTTTCTACGAGCACCAAAATATCACTTTGAAAACCACACTGAAATTCATCTATTTTACCACGCACACTCTGTATATTAAAATATTCAATGGTAACATCATTATTAATTTCCTCATTCAGTTTTTTAGATCTTCACTGTTTTGTACTAGAATTGTATTGCTTATATCTGTTTTACGTAATAAGATTTTGCCATTGCTTACCCATAAATATTTAAAATCATTATCCCTTTTAAATTGCTTGACCTCTTTAAAGAGCGGAAAGTTTTGTTTTGTTAAGTCATGATTTATATATATTGGTTCCGGCGTACCAACTTGCCCCATTATATTCGTTGTGAGGTCACAATTTTTTTTAGCCATCATCCATTTCTTTTTGTCTTCCTGATTTTCAAGTGTTACCTTTATTGCTGGGCAAACTTTATTTGTTTGAAAAAACGAAACGTCGGATTAAAAATCTCTAATTACACTAACTTATAGAGAAGAAAAAGTAGTAATGAGAATGTAAACTTAATTTTAACATAGGTATTCCTTTAAATAGAGTCAGAAATAGTAAAAACGAAATCGCTATAATTTGGTTTTGCCTAAATATCTTCAAAAGGATTCGGACTATTCGGAGTTTTTTAAATTTGAAAACACAGTTGCAGAATTTAGTAAGGCGCAACTTTTTTCTAATTTAACCATCATCAACCGGTTGGTTAATTATGTTAGGATCTCTCTTTCGTTGACGTTGATAGAAATCAACGAAATCCATCACGAATAAAAAAACATGATTTATTTATGTCCAACCGGTAACACAATAGACTTACAGAACGCGGTTCGGTTCAATCGGTGCCACGGTGGACTCACCGGTGAAAATGAAAATATACCTATGGAGACATACGGCAGATGGTTCATTTGACATTTATACTCAATGTTGCCAGAACTGCAGATTTCTCTGCATTCAGAAGATTTTTCGAAACCGTGCAGAGGTGTAGATAAAATTTACGGACTACTTTTAAAAAGGATTTTTTTTAGTTTTGATCTGAGTAGAAGGTTTGTTCGGAATAACGAAGTGACAAGGAAGACATGATATTTTTTTTAATCGTAGGAGGAATTTTGGACGATGGACGACGTTTTTTTTCATAAAATCATTTTTGATCGAAGAAGTTTTGGAGCAAGGAAGACGATGTTTTTTTAAAATCGGAGGATGGACGAGCACGACGTTTTAATTTTTAGAAGTCATTAAATTTTTTTTGTTGTGAGAAATTCAGCAGATTTGTAAACCAACACATAACTCTACTAGTTTATTTATTATCGTGACCAACTCCGGCAGATAATTTTGTTAGGCACTCTGGCAACAATGGTTCTATTAGTGTTTTAAATACATGGTTTTAAAATTATTATTGAAAAGCCGAGTCATTCCAATTTGCAAGTTTTTAATTTTGCGCTGTATTTGAAAATTAGATAGTTTTAAATTATGTTTGGTACACCATCATTTTGGGAGAATGGTCCTGCTCCTGGTAGTTTCTACAATTTTCCTAATCTACAACCTCAAACACAGCCCAGCGATTTCAGGAAACATTCTCAGTAAGTTTTTTGATTTATACAGGAATCTAGGAATCTAAAACTAGAATAAATAAAAGTTGCAAGCCCATTTTTTTTAGTACTCAATCATAACTGTTGTGAAAGTTTATGTTAGTACTTAAAAACCACATTTATCGATTCAACACATAATGACAATCATCAGCACGACACACGTTTAGATTTATAAACTCTCGCTGGCGTTGCAGTTGTCGCGAGCGTTTATCGTCGACGTTCATAGACAGCATTATAAACTTGGAGGTGGCGTCGTTCCTGTTTGAACTTCGGTTGACTAGTGATGTAAAATAATTAAAGACTTGTTACAAAGTAATGTTACTATGTGATCACTATAAGTAACGAGTCCTCATTTTATAAAAGACGCGTTACTTTTGACTTTTCGTTACTTACACTGAATTCAAATCCAACTTACTATTCTACCCAGATTTTTTAACGAATCGCTTCGTTCATGGACTTATAAACTGCTGGACAATTCAAGCGGACCGAGCTAATTGTTAGGTGAACTTTGGAGTAAAATATTTTACGAACGAATAAAGCTATCGATGCGCGGTTTGCAAAATTTAAAAGAGAATTTTTTTTTAATTCGTATTATTGAAGATTAAGTCATTTTTATATGATATCTTTATTAATAATTATTAACATCATAAACGTACTAAAACCTACATAACACCTTAGTTACTCATAATCCTCTTGGATAACTTAGAAGAAGCATATCTGCAGTCCTTTCCTCAAAGAACATATCTGGTACGATCAGAGTAATCAAAAAACATTAGTTGGTTCAATGACTCACTTAGAGAAATGAGAGAAACTTTAGGATTCCTTGGTGAACTTAGTCGACAAAGCAGTTCAAAACGAAATAAACTTTAATATAAAAACTTCAAAAACATCTATAAGAAAGCCTTGAAAGCTGCCAAAATTAATGCAAATGACAGACTAATAATACAGACATCACGAAACCAAGTAAAAACTATGTGGAAAATTATAAATAAATTTAGAGGTAAGCCCCCATCTCATATAACACAAACCCAAAGATAACACCAAAAGAATTTAATGATTATTTATTTATCCCTTATTGTTAAGAAGACTCTTACAAGCATTAACAATATCTTAAATATAAATCTATATAGTAAGTATAAAAATTGGTTATCAAATTTAAAAACATTAAAAAACATTCAGTAGCACAAGAGTAAGTACAGTAACAAAATCTATAAACACACTTACACAAGACAAAAATTAAAATATTATTGGTGGACACCCCAATGCAGAAGTACAAATATTAACCGCCAAGATATTCATTAATAGTGTAGAATGAGTGTTCAAGAAGATAGCACGTAAGAGACTTTTTAAAAGTACGAAAAGAGGGTTTTGATTTAATATTATTTGGGAGTTTATTAAAAACATAACTACTAAAGCAATGCGGAGTTTTCTTGTAGGTGGATAGTTTATAGTTAGTAATTAAAATGTCTTCATTTTGTCTTGTCTCATAGTTATGAACATTAGAAACAGGTGGAAAGTCTGATAAATGTTTCTTAACGTAGATAGCCGATTCCATGATCAAAATAGAAGGTAAAGTTAGTATTTTGTTATTTTTAAAAGTTGGTCTACATGTTTCTAACGGTTTTAGGGAAAATACCTTTCTTATAATTCTCTTTTGTAAGACGAAAATTCTGTTTAGGTCCGTGGCCTGACCCCAACATAAAACCATATACTTCAGGTGGCAGTAAACCAGGGCATAGTAAACATTTAAAAGCTGTTTTCTTGACAGAATATTTTTTAAGTTAATGATGGCAAAGTATGCAGATTTTAATTTACTGGCTACATGTTCGATATGAGAGTGCCATGTCAGTTGGCTATCAACATGCAAACCCAGAAACTTAGCCTCTGTCGCTCTCGCAATCTCCACTCCATCCATCTCAAGAACAAAGTCCGGAATAATTCGTCGTTTATAAAAAACTAGATACTGTGTTTTGTTTTCATTAACCATCAATCCATTCATAGAACACCAGTATTTAAATTTATTGAGGATTTGATTCGCGCGTTGTATAAGAATATCAAGCAACGTCCCAGATATCACTATGAAAGTGTCATCGGCGTAAAGAATCATTTTAGCGTTCTCGCCTAACTCAAGGTAGTTAACCAGGTCATTGATAAATAACAGAAAAAGTAATGGTGAAAGAACGCTACCTTGAGGAACTCCGTAGTTATTTTACTAGCATTGCCCATAATCTCATAAAAGAAATTGATGACCATAATGTAAGTCCCTTTCAATACCTTGAGGGCATTGCTCAGACTACAGATAAGTTCAGCTTCACTGAAGTAACTTATATAGAGGTAAGAGATATAATCAATAACCTTGTCAATAAAAATAGTGCTGACATATGGACTTACGGTTAAAATTATAAAAAGTATTAAAAATATTGTACTTATACATTCCATTAACAAAGCTAATAAATTTATGTGACTAGTACTTTTCCAAAAGCCATAAAAAGAGCAATTGTTGCTCCAATTTACAAAGCAGGAGACACTACCCTACCCTCAAACTATAGACCAATTTCTCTACTTCCGATCTTGTCAAAAGTAATAGAGAAATGCATGGCATCTAGAATTGCTAGCTTTCTGAATAATAATAACCTTCTTACTCCTACACAATTTGGTTTTAGACAGGGTAAGAGCACAACCTTGGTTATACATAACTGGGTCTCGGGTATAATGGACTCATTTGAAAATCGAAGATGTCACGCAACGACATTCTGTGATCTGAGCAAGGCTTTCGACTGTGTCGCGCATGACATACTCCTACGAAAACTTGAATATTACGGTTTTCACCCTGATAGCATTGGTATGCTTAAATCTTACCTGGGAGATAGAGCCCAGGGGCCTAATTCTCCAGTTATAAGAAAACGATCGATCACATCCCCAAATCGGTCACAAAATAATAATAGGTCGTCTCTATCGTTATACGTAGCGTTGCCAGTTGTTTTATAGTCTAGAATTTTGTAAATAAAGAAAAAGAAATGACGACAAAGATTTTCCGATTTTCATGTGAGTTATCTTTTTTGCAATACCCATCAGTGGCGCACCAAGAAATTTCTTTTGGAAGGGGTTTATTCTAATACATTCACAACAAACCCAACTTCACGCCGAGGAACAGTGACTTCTAAAAAAAAGTTTTCCAGTGCCACCAAGTGATTTAAGAAATTTAAAAAAATGCAATCTCTAGCCTCAGAGCCGGCCCGCTCATATTGGTAGATTTTATGGCCTTATACAAAGGCAACACTTTGATAAGAAAGCTACCGGAGCACTAATATTTCTATAAATATTTCCCATAGTAAAAATAATGTCTTTAAAGTTGTTGGAAGTAATACATAGATAAGTATTTAACTAAATAACGTTTATTATTTTAGTAGTTCGTTAGTTTATTATTTTAGTAGTAAGTCGACCAATTATTATAGAATAGAGAAAAATTGATTGGCAAAAAGGCGTAACTTTTTCAAAAGTGTATATTTTAAAAAGTTCTACTTTTTTTGCAAAAATGTAACTTTTTATTTGAACTATCTAATCTAGTAAACAACTTAAACTTTTGTCCAATGCATTATAGCAAACGGGATATAGTTAGTACTCATTAGAGCATAAACGTAAATTGTAACTGCTTCTCCTGAGAAATAAATTCTCTAATAAATTTCAGCGACGGATTATGGTACAAATCCATAAATTTATGGTAAGTCTGGCATCGTCGTTCAATAAAATGGATAAAATAAACCCTTTTTTCTTCTGTGAATAAAATCGACTGGTGGCCAAGCAAGAAAGGAAACGTCGGCCATTGATCGGAAGCTACTTGACTTATTGGGATGGGATGTTACTAATGCTTACTACAGTTGTGGAATTGTGGGAGAACGGTTTAGTGATAGGATACCGGGGAACACTGTTTTCGGTATTTTTAAGTGAATGCAAACGCGGTAAAATTTCCCATATTAAGTTGCGGTTTTTTCTGAATTACAATATTTTTAATTTCCGTTTCCCCAAATGGAAAGGTAGGACCTATAAATGTGGGTATGAGAAAGTGTTTTTTACGCAGAAAAAGATATTAAGCCAATGAAAATAAAAAAAAAATATTGGGAATTTAAAAAAAAAAACAACTCTCTCACATTCCTCAATTTCTGTAGAGTCCAAATTTAAAAAGTTTTTGAAAATCCATCAATAAACATGGACAGGATTCGGTTTAAGAGAATGTAGCTAATGTTTTATATAGATATAATTTCGCATGGAGCTCGTAACTGTGAAGAATAATTTAGAAATATTGATCGTATCCACTTCTCCACTTAACATATTTATTAACGTTTTTAATTTTTTTTTCAAATGCTTATTTGTGAATAACATTAGGTACTAAAACATTTTGGTTTAAACTATTTAAAATCAATAACAATTTAATTTTTTAATAAAATTAGAAAATGTTCATTCCGGCCTTATTAGGAACCTCGAGTCTCACACAAAAATGCATAGTTATGTTTAACCTCTGAACCTATTTTAAAATGCACTTCTTTATGTTAATAAAAAACATATTTAAATGAAAGCTTAATTATATATTGCATGTATTTAAATAAAAGTAGAATGTTATGAAACATTTAAAATAAATTATAAGTAGCCAGTCTTAAAAATTTATTGACAGCCTCCAGGACAATCAAAATCCTCGTCTTCTTTGGTAAGCCCAAAACAAATTTCGTCGTATCACATACACGACATAACATCCTCACTGGGTCTTATTAGGAAATGCAACAGATTTTATTTAAAATTCATAAATAAAAATATTACACTAAAACCACTAGATTAGCACAACAAAATACATAGTTAAGAACATCGTGTAAAGAAATAAACTGTAGCTTATATAAAAATATATAAAAAAACGGTTATTATATAAAAACCCTGTGCTTCTTAACCAGTTTGCTGTCTTGCGACTGTTTGTTTATTAAAATTTTTTGGAAATAAATAAAACTGAAATTGCTTTCTTATTAAATTTTAATACTAAATTATACCTACATTTATTCATTATCATTTGGATTTCCAACTAGCATTTTTACGTCGTTACGCCGATCTGACTTCGAGAAAACTCGAATTTGCCGCAATTTGGTAAACCAAATAAGGGTTGTATAGACATCAGTATGTGACTTCTGCACATTATAAGTTGGAATAAAACTTATTTATCATGTTTCAGTCGTTTAAAATTGCAACGCAAGGCACTTTACTGTTAAAATTTGATAATAATACTATGTCTTGGATAAAGGAGAAGACTTACATAAATTAAACTAGCATCAAATACTCAGAATATGTAAAGTGGGTTATTATAGATCAAATAGGGGCCGTTTTCAGTATTTGGTTTTATGTTTTCCAAAATTATCTTGCTAAAATCGAAACCCTAAAATTGGCCCCCGTCATAACATGGCGATAATGGGGACATTTTGCCAACCAACAAAATCCGGCTAAACGATAATATTTCAAACGTGATTTTCTCGGAATCAACAATAATTCAAATAATAAAACTGAATTGTTCACCTAAACACATCACATCTACTTCAAATAAATAAATAAATAGAAAAATAAGGTTAACGATCACCTTCCTTCAAAAATACGATTTTGAAGTTGTCATAGCAACATCTCATGAGAACGCTGTTCCCCGATTTCGAGAATTCGGCTCCAGGTTGTTCGGGTGGGAGACGCTTTGTTCGGGGAGGGATAGTTGATGTGGGTGTACCGCAGGGGTCAGTTCTGGGCCCATTGTTGTTCCTTATCTACATCAATGATCTTCCACTTGTCGATAATCTAGCATTGTTTACTATCTTTGCGGACGATACTTCGCTGTCGTGCCAGGCGGACTCGCTTGACCTGGCAAGGGAGGCCTTGTGTGAGGCACAGACGAGAGCTGAGGACTGGTTCAAGGCCAATAAACTTTTGCTCAACAAAGACAAAACTTATGAAATGGTCTTCTCCTTGAGAGACATGTCAGAGATGCCTGATAATCAGGAAAAAATAAAATTTCTTGGCGTACAACTTGACAACATACTCAAATTCGACCATCACATTGACTACGTCTGCGAAAAACTAAAAAAAGAAGCCTTTGCATTAAGAGGACTAAGCACTTCCGTATCCACCAGTACATTAAAAACTGCATATTATGCATTGATACACTCCTTCCTCACTTATGCGATTATTGTGTGGGGTCACTCATGCCATACTGACAGGGTCTTTGCAATGCAGAGAAGAGCTATCAGAACGATAGCGGGGTTATCTTTCAGGGAGGACTGCAGGGATGCTTTTAAAGTCCTTGGAATATTCACCTTTCCATCGGTCTACATACTTGAAACTCTTCTTTTCATGAAGGTCAATGCAGATAAATTTGAATCTCACTCCGAGTTGCATGACTACAATACGCGAAATAAAGAGAACTTAGCTATTGTTTATAGGAGGTTAAAAAGATGCCAGAGTGGACCCGACTTTCTGGGGATCAGGCTATACAACAAGCTTCCCGTGGATCTGAAGCTTTTACCTATTAAAGCTTTTAAAAACAGGGTAAAGGTGTTTCTTGTGAAGGGCGCATTTTATTCGGTTGATGAATTTTTAAATTGTGATGTGCAAAATATTTATAAGTGTTGATTTTAGAATGTTATATATTATGTAATGATTTTAGATTGTTTGTGACAGTATAAAACATTTATATTTTGTTACTCTCTCAATACTATTACTTTATTTTCATTTTATGACTTGTGTAAGTACTATGTACCTTGACATTTATTCTATCTATCTATCTAATACATTAGTTACCATATTTTAATACGTTAGTTATGAAAGCATAATACGTTAGATACCAAATAATATTAGAACTATTTTTCATGAACATATAAAACAATATTTTGACAGTTTTCAAATTTGATGGATACACCTTTGTCTTTAACGTCCACGATGTTAGGTATGCTCTCTGAAGACTGATTAAAGAACGAGCAAGCACTCCTTTCGATAGCTTGTCCTCTAAAACGTCAACATCTTCCGTGGTCATCTTCGCTAATTCATTAGTTCGACAGGCTCCTCCAATTCCAATTAAAAAAGCCACTTTTATCATTAAACACTTCTCGTCTGAGGCAGACCACACAAATTCGTTGACTTGTTCTCTTGTAAATACTTTTGATTTTTTTGCTCTATATCCAACATTTTTCTTCTTGATGAAGCGTATTAAGGCGCCGTATTTGTTGATTTCCACTCTTTCCTTCAGTTCTAAAGTCGCGCTTAATATGGAATATTTCGGCCATAAGGATGAAGCAGAGTATTCCTCAGAGAGTTTTGCGAAATACGCCAGCAATACCGTTTCTTCTGCACCTTGAACATGTACTTCGTTTCGCCACTCACAAAACTGCCGACATTCTTTTTCATAATGGATTTTAGATTTGTCCGGAAGCAAGTTCAACCTTATAATGTTGGCTGCAGGTAATATTTCGTCAGGAATATCAAAATCTTGCATGATTTTAATGATGACTCTTTGAAATGCCAAAATGAAATGACAAAACCGTGTTTTTATTTTCGCATCGCCGTTGTCAATGATACGATAAAGCTTTGAATACAACTCGATTATTAGCGATTTAACACCGTCTCGGACATTGCGGGTGACTCGGCTGTTGCCTCGTCACCTAGTAATGTCTTCGACTATTATAAATCGCATAATAATCTCGTTATTTTAATAGCTATAATAAGCACATTTTTTCCGATTTTTTTTTACTTCTAACCTTTAATTGTCTACAGGGTTCAAAGAGAAGTATGTTTTTTTTTACCAAAGTTTCTAAGTACCGGATTTCCACAAAGATAATTTTAAATTATTTTGGATGGCCTTTTCTTTATCTCCTATTTATAGAGAACAAAATAAATTCTCAAATTGTTGATATCCCTCTTTGTTCATGAAATTTCGATTTTTTTCTCAACCCTGTAAATTTAAGGTATTTTTGTCATTAGGCCTTACAATGTTTTGTAAGACCGGGTTTTGGTAAGTGATTATAACTTCTTAGGACCAACTCTTTTGCAATGAGTACATTTTAATTTCTTGCGTTTCGTCGTGACCAGTGGCGTACATATTCGGTGTTATTTTTTTCATTTTATATGCCTCCATTTCCACGTGTGTTTCGTGCCAGGATGACGTTGCAGTAGGTACCATGGTAACACCATTGTTAATTCAGGAGATGTTATTAAGTCACATAATTATTTTTTAAAATGACACGATTGTCCCGAACCGAACGCGCAAATGTTTTAAGATTGCTTAATGAAGGCCTGGCAGTTGAGGCTGTAGCCAATATGTATAATGTTGGGAAGGCCACAACCATTCGGCTAAAAGAATGGTTTGCAATCACGGGCGACACAGCAATACCAGTGCGAGCAGAGAGGAACCTCCTACGAGAAACTTGACGTAGACGGACCCTGAACTCTAGGGCCCTCAATGAAAATATGCGGCGACATACTGGTATTGTGGTTTCCGATAGGACATTGAGGAGGAGGCTAAACTACAATAACTTAAGGTACCTATACTGAAAAAAAAAATACTGTAGAATGATTATTTTTACATCTTTCCTGTTTGTAGAGCAAGAAGGCGCGCAAAATGTACGCGGCTTTTGCAGCAGCACCGTCATCAGAGGCAAGCGTGGGCAGCTACGCGCAAGGTGGGGTGCAGAATGGCAAAATTGTATGTTTTGCGATGAGACAAGATTTAATCTGATCCATTCAGATGGAAGGGTTCTTGTTTGGAGGCAACCTGAGGAAAGATACATTGAGGAAAATATGGCTTCTCAAGAAGCTTTTGGCGGAGGGAGTATTACCGTATGGGCAGGAGTAATGCACAATGTTCAAGAGTTTTTGGAGGAAAGCAATATTAAATCAAATCAAATATGCTTTATTGTAATGTAAGAATGCAGATTCTCGTTTACAAAGCTTCTTAAAGTTAGTTAGGTATATAAACATAAATATTGATATATAGGACTATGGTGGAGTCTTTGTTGAGATATGGTATTGTGGTGTGGGGGGGTATGTATGGAACGGCTTTGTACCCTCTAAGCATTGTACAAAAATATATTTTAAAAATAATCTACAAAAAAAATAGACTTTATCCCTCTAGCATGTTGTATTCTAGAAAAGTTTTTGATATAAGGTCTCTATATGTCTTGGAGACTAGTATTTTTGTCTATAAAAATACGGATTTAAAAAGCTATATCAGTCATTGCCACCAAACACGAAATAAGGCAAATGATTATTTAAAACTACCTAAATGCAAGCTCTTGCTTTCCTAATATTATTGTTGTGTCAATAAGATACGTCATCAGTAAACGGTTTTTCCTAACATCCTCGTTGTATAATAATTTGTATTGCTTGGCATTTTCTTGTAAAGCATCTTTAATAGTGTACCTATTTTGGGATAAACGTACAAAACCTAAGAAATTCTGAATATTCTCTTTGGATGCATCATGTATTTTCACTGACCTGGAAAAATTTTTAAAATCGACATAGCCTTCAGAAGTCCACACGT
This sequence comes from Polydrusus cervinus, assembly GCA_935413205.1. Taxonomy (NCBI): domain Eukaryota; kingdom Metazoa; phylum Arthropoda; class Insecta; order Coleoptera; family Curculionidae; genus Polydrusus; species Polydrusus cervinus. The sequence continues at coordinate 63,882,147 of OW284510.1, read as the reverse complement.
TTTTCGTTTTTCCCAATAGTAAGCACGGCCAACAATATAAACGCTGTTTAAGAACGCTACCGCAAATCCAGTTATGAGTTTGATACCAAGAACTTTGAAAACTGCGGCTATATTGTTTTCCGTCTTTTTTATCTTAAGAGTACTTATCTGAGGGGTAGGTCTACCATAACAAATAATTTCTCGCTTTTCCTCTTCATTACGCCTTGAAAAAGGTGTTTCCACAAGGGACATCACGATATCATGCAACAGATTCATTATTGTTTATCAACGCTTCGAAAGTAATATCGAAAAACAAAATACACACAGTATAAAAATGAATCGATAAAATCGACCGCCAAAACACTAATCACTCAGTACCTACTTCCGGCACTCCCTGAACTCTGACCTGACACCTGACCTAAGAAACCATGAACTGCAATTGTCGCTCTTGCAGTGTTGCCGACTGGCCATAGTCAACGAAATTGCGGAATGGGTAAAAAAATGCTGAATTCTACACCAAGGGATATTTTTATTTACGTGTTGCCCTCACTCCTTCAGTTGATCAGTTCACACCCCTATATCAACATTTTCATAAAATTGAAATTTATATTGAAAAAGATATATGTTATTAAGTACATAACAAAATAATTAACAAAAAATATTATTTAACTTAGCTGAACAGACAACATCGCAAATCAGAGGCGAGGTTACAGTCGCCTCGGCAACGAAGTAAATCGCGACCTACGATTTGAACAAATGTGATGGAAATGTAGAGAAGAGACTAACGTCGGCGTCGTCTTCTTGGGATAAATGCATGCTAGGCGCAATGGTATTCGAGGCGAAATTTAGATCGCCGAAGTGTGTCATCGCACTGACGACGTTATACGCAAAAACGTTTTAACGCAAACTATAAAATGCATGTGTAATTTATTAATTTTATGACGTAAAAAAAATATAATTAACTATTTTTTGATAGAAAAATGAGAGTTAATAAAATTCTTTTTTTATTATTTTAATATTTATTTCAACAAAAGGCTAGTGAGGCGGCGCCTCACTTGCCTCATCTGACGAGCCGCCACTGAGAAGAATTAAAATTATTTTTTAATTATTGATATAACTAAATCTAAATGTAATTAGCATATGTAATTTATCCTTAGATAATAAATGTGGTAGGGATACAGGGATACTGTTTCCACCGAAATAATAATAATAAATAATAATAGAACACAACAATTACACATAAGCTACTAATGAGCATAAATACTACATAAAGAACAATACACTTAATAAAATAAATTAGCAACACTAACCACATAGCAATAAATAACTAGCCGCATACAAGATTACCCTCCATTTGCAAAAATTGACTCCTGAACATTTATGTAGGTGGCCCGATTGGCCTAATTTAAAAAACTCTATGGTATTCTATTTAAAACACCAAAGTCAAAGTCAAAATATGCTTTATAGCAAAAGGACACCCTGTGAGCAAAGCCACGAGTCTCAAACACTATATTACACAAGAAAAACACAAAATGTTGTTAAAGAAAAAAGTTTCACTAATAAATGCTATTCAATAAGATAAAAATAAAGTAAAACAAATAACAGACTATACATAAATACACATACGCCATAAAATATACATTAATTACTTTTAATTCAAATTATCATTAAAAAACTCATTTATTGCATAGTAAGCCTCTGTAACCAGTAAAGATTTTACTTCTCCTCTAAATTTTTTGTGACTATCAATTCTCCTTATATGTAATGGCAACTAATTAAATACTTTTTTACTTCCATATAAAATGGAGTTTTTTGTTTGACTAGCAGAAGGTATTGGTAGGTTTACACTATATGTTCGGCGTGTATTATATACTGAAATCGATTTGATCTCATTCTGGAACTTTTTATGGATTAGACATGAGGTCTCTAATAAAAACAGACATGGCAGTGTTAAAATCCTGTGTGTTAGGAATAGTGGTCTACTTGTGGCCCTACAATTTACCTTAAACATATATTTTATGGCTCTCTTTTGTAGAACAAATAACATGTTAAACAAATCTTGAACGGCAGTAGAGTTTTGGACTTGCATTGTCTTTATTTGTTTAGAATCACTACGTTTCACTACAAAAGAGAGCCATAAAATATATGTTTAAGGTAAATTGTAGGGCCACAAGTAGACCACTATTCCTAACTCACAGGATTTTAACACTGCCATGTCTGTTTTTATTAGAGACCTCATCTCCAGTCGTCTTCAGGTGAATACTGTATTTACCTGAAGACGACTGGAGATGCTTACCAGTTGAAACGTAGTGATTCTAAACAAATAAAGACAATGCAAGTCCAAAACTCTATTGCCTTTCAAGAAACGTCATTGTCTCCAACCTTTAAACAGACACATGTTAAACAAATATTGAGAACACGCTCCCCAAAACGATATGCCATATCTAAGATTAGATTCGATAAGTGAATAGTAAGCATTTTTTACAGTCTGTAAGTCCAAGCAACTCGCTATAACCCTAATAGCGAAGCAATTAGATGCCAGTTTCTTGGACAAGTAAGCAATATGTGCCTCGAATTTCAACTTATCATCTACAATATATATACCTAAAAATTTATTTACACTCTCTCTGCTCACTGCTTGGTTCCCCGCACTAACCTCACTCAGATCATCAATATAAATTAGAAAGAGCAATGAGCCAAGGACAGATCCTTGCGGCACTCCAGATCGAACCTTTAATGGCTCAGAGCTCTGATTATTAAAACTCACCCTTTGATAGCGTGCCGTTAAGTATGATCTAAACCATTCCAATGACTTACCCCTTATTCCATATTTTTCAAGTTTCCACAGCAGTACTCTGTGATTGACACAGTCGAATGCCTTTGACAGGTCACAGAACATCGCTGCAGCAAACTCCCCACTGTTAATACCCAAATACAACTTTTCAAGAAATGCAAAAATTGCATCAATTAAATTTGCCTTCAAAATCTCCCGATTTTAACATTATTGAGCATGTGTGGTCTTCTTTAAAGTTGCGTGTACGATCAAGGGAAAATGCACCTCAAACATTGGCAGAGCTTGCCGTAGCAATACAGGAGGAATGGGAAAACATACCACAACAACTTATCAATAACCTGGCCAGAAGTATGCCTCGGCGGTGCCAGGAGGTTCTCAACCTTCGAGGAGGAGCCACCCGGTATTAGTTCTCTCATTAGCATTAGGCGTAATATCGCCTTTGCTCTTTGCACTTTTCATAAATGATCTTACAAAATATCTCATATCGAAAGGTATGCCTGCCAAACTAATTTTATATGCGGATGATGCAACTGTGATTATATCTGCTGGAACATTGGATCAACTGATTGCAATCGCGAAGCATATTTTTATTAGATTTTCATTATGGTGCAAGAAAAATTACTTAATTATCAACGTAAACAAAACACACTATATGGTTTTTAATAAAAAAAGGCTGGTTCCTGATTTAAATTTAAAACTAAACGAGAATTCCATTTAGAGAGTTGAGCAATGCAAATTTCTTGGCCTTCATGTAGACTCACAGTTAAAGTGGACAGCTGCTCATGTTGATTTTGTTGCTAATAAATTTAACTCGGCATATTTTGCTGTAGTCAAGTTAAAAAATTGTATGGATAGCAAACAATTACTTAATATTTACTATGCATTAGCCTATAGTCACCTAAGTTATCTAATACTTTACTGGGGCCAATCAACAGAACTACAAAGATTATTCATTTTGCAAAAAAAGAATAATTCGTAAAATTTACTCTTTAAGCCCACTTGAATCTTGCAAGGAAACATTTCGGCGATATAAAATTCTTACGCTGCCTAGTATTTTGATTCTTAGTGCAGTAATGTTTGTAAAAAAACACTCTTCCAAATTTCCCAATACCTCAACAATTCATAATCGTGATACTAGAAACTCTGATAACATTTACATTTCTGGCTACAAAACATCCTCTTATCGAAAAAGTCCATATTGTGTCTGCAGCTCTCTTTATAATGCGCTCCCGGAAACTGTCAGAAGCATTACTCAATTCGGAAAGTTCAAGAACAAAGTAAAGTGCTACCTTCCTGACAAAAATTAATATATTGGCATATTTCTAGACTTATTTTTTTCAAGTATGTCCGATCTCACTGTATCCAAAGCGTGTGATAAATTACTAGAAGATAGTCATCATCATATATCATATGAAATAAACATAGTTGTAGATAATGATACGGCCCTTAAGTACAACGTTCAATATTATGATTTTCGTAATGCCAACTTAATAGGCATTAATGACTTTTTTGCCTCTCTGGACTGGGACTCTATTTTAAGTAGTACTGATGTGGACTTGGCGTGTGAGCAATTTTATAATTGTGTTTTTAGTGCTTTTAATTACTTTGTTCCTGTTAAGACATTTAAAAGTAATAACTTTCCTAGTTGGTTTTCCTCTGAACTTCAAAAGCTAATTATAGAAAAAAAAACAGCACATAAAAAGTTTAAACAAACAAATCACCCCCACTATTACTCTTCTTTTTCCAACCTTCGTACTTTATGCAATGAATTACATCGTCAATGCCATAACACCTACATACAAAAAATAGAAACTGGACTCCAAGAACGGCTACAATTATTCTGGAGATATATGAATAATATAAGGCAGTCCAGCAGTGTTCCGGATGTCATGTACTTGAATGTAGTGACGGGATCGAATGGGCAAGACATAGCTAGTCTTTTTGCCTCTTTTTTTAAGTCTGTTTACGCTAAAGAGACCTTAACTACTCCTTACAATATTGTTAGTTCGTTTCATGTCAACTCAGTATCAATAAGTTTGTCTGACGTCTTCACAGAAATGTCCCGTGTTCCTTCAAGCTTGTCATTTGGCCCTGATGGTGTCCCTCCCTTTATAGTAAAGAACTGTGTTTATACTCTCTCCTACCCCCTATTTAAAATATTTAACTTATCCCTTCAATGTGGAATTTTTCCTTATTTCTGGAAATATAGTTACATTCAACCAATATACTACTGCGGAAACTTCAAGTGTATGGCTTTCGGGGTCCAATCTGTGAGTGGCTGAGGTCTTATCTCTCTGAGCGGAGTCAGAGTGTCTGGTTTCGGGGGACTGCTTCAGGCAAACTAAATGTTTCGGCAGGGGTTCCTCAAGGATATGTATTGGGACCACTGTTGTTTTTATTGTATGTTAACGATCTTCCCAATGTTATTAAATATGGTCATGGTGCATCATTCGCCGATGACACAACAATTCTTTGGCACCACAAGGATTCTATTACTCTCAACAGTTTAATGCAGGAAGATTTGTTAAATATTAAGCAGTGGTGTTACTCTAACCTCCTTTCCTTTAATATTTCTAAAACCAATATTTTAAATTTTAAATGCAAATTGAATGATATTTTATTGACTGGCGAGGTTGTTGATAATCTGTCGGAGAATGAGTTTCTTGGCTTTCACATTGACAATAAACTTAAATTTGACAAACACATTAAGAAATTATGTAAGAAAATCTCATCGGGTTCTTTTGCCATCAGAACTATAAACAATGAGTTAAATGCATCAATAGCAAGAAATGCTTACTTTTCTTTGGTTGAGACACACTTACGCTATGGCATCTGTTTTTGGGGTGGTTGCTCGAATACTTTATTTAATTCTGTATTTGTGCTGCTGAAACGAGCGATTAGAAATCTTTGTGGTGCTAAGCCACGGGAAACTTGCCGACCTTTGTTCGTGTCTCAGAGAGTTTTAACTTTACCGTGTATTTTTATATTGGAGACTGTATGTCTCATGCACAAGAAATACACGGTGGATATTCGTTCCTCGTCAGTGGTTCCTACAAGGAGCTCCTATAACACTAGGCTTCCAATTCCTACTTCTGCATTAACTAAGAACTCTATTTTTTATAATAGTAAAAAACTATTTAATAGTCTGCCTATAGCACTTCCAAGAGTTTCTGCTAATAGGATATTTAGGCGCAGGGTAAAAAACCTATTGGTTGCAAAGGCATAGTATACGGTAGAGGATTATCTTATGGATAATGCAGTGTGAGAAATACCATTGCCTAAATATTTCTATTTTAAATTTTGCCTTTGTATATTCACAGTTATTGCCTTAACTTGTTTTTAATTATGAGTAGGTTTTTGTCCTTATATATTTTGTGTCCTTTCTGCGTTGACCAAGCTCTTGAGCGAAAGATAGTTTGCTTGGGCAATATATTGCTGACATAGTGTTTGTATTTCTATTTTTCTTATTGTTGTTTTAGATTGATTTATTTAATGTTGTTACCTGCTCATTATATTTTATATAATTTTTATTATTAAGTTATTGGCTTTGTCAATAGGATTATAAAAAATCTTCTGACAATAAAGCATATTTGAGTTTGAGTTATATAAATCTGGTGATAGGAACAACATACAGAACTACAGAGGGATTAGCTTAGTCTGCAATTCCCAGAATCTTCGATAAACTAGTTTCTGACCAATTAGCTTCGATTTGTAACAGTGCTATAGTGAGTAGTCAGCACGGGTTCTACCCTGGACGGTCAACTTTGACCAATCTACTGGAATATTTACATTGCTTGTCGAATTCATTAGAACAGGGTTACCAAGTTGATAGTATTTATACCGACTCTTCAAAAGCCTTCGATCGTGTGGATCATGGAATTTTATGTGAAAAGTTAAAGCTTATGGGTATAGATGGCCTTGTTTTAAGTTGGTTAAGGAGTTTCCTGACAGACAGATATCAATGCGTACGAATTAACAACTACTTGTCAAATCAGTTTAAGGTAACTTCGGGGGTACCGCAAGGATCCCATAATGCGCCTTTATTATTTCTCTTATTTACTAATGACATCGACCTTAAATCCTTTAATTTGCAGTTTGCAGACGACTTAAAAATATACAGGGTTATAAAGGATATCCAAGACTCCAGTGCACTTCAGAATGATTTAGATGAACTAATTAGGTGGTCCCATAAAAATGCACTTCATCTTAAAGTCTCTAAATGCTCAGTGATAACATTTTCCAGAAACAAAAATTTTCAGAGATTTGTTTACGACAACATGAACAATGAAAACCTAACACGGAATTCAGAAGTTAAGGATTTAGGGATTACATTTGATAGCGAATTAAATTTTAGAAGTCATTTTAACTCCATAACCGGTAAAGCCTTTAAACAGCTTGGTTTCATTCTCTGCAATAGTAAAGATTTCTCTCCGAACATTCTAAAATTGTTGTTTTGCACATTTGTCCGTCTATGTTTAGAATACGGATCAATCATTTGATCACCCTTTTACCAAAATCATATTTACTCTATTGAACGTGTACAAGCGAAGTTCCTAAAATCATATTCCTTTAAATCCAGTATTAATATCTCGAACCTTGGATATCTTGACAGATGTAGGTCATTGGGTTTTCAAACCTTAGAAGCACGTAGACACTGTCAGGAACTTATGTTCATCTAAAAAATTGTCAATGGCCGAATCGACGCACCCAATTTATTGGAGCTTCTAAACTTCAGTGCACCCTGCCATGCTCACTAAACACGTAGTCGTGACCTATTTAGACCGTCTTTTCATAGAACTAATTATGGTTTAAACAACCCTATGTCCAGAATGCAAAAAATATTTAATACATATGCTGATGTCTTGGATTTGTCAAAGCCAGTAGCATCTTTTAAAAGAACTTGTGCTAGTTATATCAGTTAGGTTAGGGCAGGGATGCACAAACCGCGGCCCGCGGGCCCCATGCGGCCCGCTGTCGATATGTATGCGGCCCGCAAAAGAATTTTGAACTCGACAACCCTGATTGGCTGTGTGACTTAGCGTTTCTTGTAGATATCACAAATCACTTGAATGTCTTAAATACGCGACTCCAAGGAAAAGATCAATTGATTTCGCAGTTTTACTCTCATGTTTCGTCCTTTCAATGCAAATTGAGTCTTTTCAGGACACAAATCAATTCAGCCAATTACGGCCATTTTCCGAACTACAAAAAAATTATGGAGAAATTCAATAAAACTGACGTCAATTTCGCTCATGTTGAAAAAATTGATATTTTGATACAAGCTTTTCAAAATCGTTTTGTAGACTTCAAAAAAGTTAAACCTCTATTGGACATTTTTAGCAATCCTTTCAACATTTTACCCGAAAATGCGCCGGAATCAATGCAGCTGGAGTTAATAGACATGCAAAATGATGATAATTTAAGAAACAAATTTAACGAAGGTAATTTACTCAACTTCTACCATTGCGTTGATAAAAACGCTTATAAAGAGTTGCGAATAAATGCATTGAAATGCGCAAGCTTATTTGGATCGACGTATATTTGTGAACAAACGTTTTCAGTGATGAAACTTAACAAAACAAAAAACCGAAACCGTCTGGCAGATGACAATTTGGAAGCAATTTTACGTGTGGCGACAAGTAATGTGGAGCCAAATATAAAAAAACTTGTTAGTTCAATGCAATGTCATGTATCAAAATACTAAAACATGAAAATATTACATTGTAATGATTAGATATAATACATAATTACAACAGGTTCTTTTATTTTTATCGTTGTACATCATAGTATTGTTTGTAGTGGCCCGTCCTTGGCTTATATTTTTCCCGAGTGGCCCCTGTTCCCTATAAGTCTGTGCATCCCTGGGTTAGGGCCTTTGTCATTTAAAGTTTTGTCTGTTATTTTTATTTATTTTTTTTCCGTCATCTTGTCAGTATTATATATAGTTTGTGAACTGTAATTTATATAAAGAAAAATTTTCCTTTTCATTTCGCCAGTAATTTATATTCTATACTATGTATGTGCTTATCTTTTATTTTTATTATTGTAAAAATGGAGTTTTTCCGTATACAAATAAATAAATCAGTAGAGAGTTAAGGAAGACTAATCATGTAAGCATATCAGTACCTAATGAACATTATTTAAAATATCTTATTTGCTTATAATTACTTGTTCCGTTAATAATAAAAAGATTCTTTTTATAACTCTATTTTTTGGAAAAGTGTATCGGATAAATCTTGTTTCATCTTGCCTCTGCGTATTAAAATATACTCGTTGCAAAAGAGGTGGTCCTAAGAAGTTATAATCACTTACCAAAACCCGTTCTTACAAAACATTGTAAGGCCTAATGACAAAAATACCTGAAATTTACAGGGGTTGAGAAAAAAATCGAAATTTCATGAACAAAGAGGGATATCAAAAATTTGAGAATTTATTTTGTTCTCTATAAATAGGAGATAAAGAAAATGCCATCCAAAATAATTTAAAATTATTTTTGTGGAAATCCGGTACTTAGAAACTTTGGTAAAAAAACATACCTCTCTTTGAACCCTGTAGACAGTTAAAGGTTAGAAGTAAAAAACCGAGCATCGATAGCTTTATTCGTTCGTAAAATATTTTACTCCAAAGTTCACCTAACAATTAGCTCGATCCGCTTGAATTGTCCAGCAGTTTAGCAAATGAAGGATGAAACATATCATTAATTCAAATGCATTTAAATTTGAACCTTGGGTATAACCGTAGTAATTACCAGTCCATTGCTCCAAATCACTTATTGTTATTTCGGAGTCGATTCGCGTGATGTCTTGCTCCAAGTTGGTGTTAAAGTCGCTTGTGAATGCTTTACATTTTTCACCAGTAATAGGTTTTAATTAGTGTAATTTATATAGTCAATATAGTTTGACCCACGAAGTTTTTTGATATAACTATTCTAGTCACGAAAATCAATCGAATATAGTGGAAAACCTTAAAAACGTGAAAAATACTTTATATTTAATAAACTGGAACTATAAAAAGTGCTTGTTCTTATCAGCTGCAAAATAAACATTTGATTTGTGGTGTGTGGATTTCCTTTTTTGTTATTTGCAACATCTAAATTAATGGGTATGGCTGTTTTTTTTATTTACCGAAATCTCTGTTGCTATTAGTGCTAATAGAAATTGCTGGCTGAGAGTGCTGTGCAATATATTTATTTTAATCAGGACCGGACTGTTTACTATTTGTAATACAATTTGGATCGCAAGATGTCTGATTCTGAAACAGTATTTAAGTGCTGTTTAAAAACTAAGAAAACGGACAATTATTTTTGCGTTGTATGCTATAATATATTTCACAAAAGCTGCACAGAAAGAACATCGTTTGAATTTATAGATCATTATAAAATTCTGTGTTCTAGTAAATGCAGTGAATTATTTAACGTGGATGAGTCATCGAGAATTAATATCTTGAATCCCTAAATTAAATCAGGAACATGAGATTGCACTTGACAGCATTAAAACAAAATATTAGTCCGCGTTAGAAAACTTAAAGCAAGCTTTGAATAAAAAAAAGAAAGAAGTTGAAGAGAAGGATGCGCTTCTAATTAGAGAAAAACGACGTACACGGGATTTCACAGATGAGGTTTTTGATGCGGAAAATACCTTTATTAAACAACTCAAGAAAAAATCAAAATCAAATCAAATATGCTTTATTGTAATGTAAGAATGCAGATTCTCGTTTACAAAGCTTCTTAAAATTAGTTAGGTATATAAACATAAATATTGATCATATAAAAATAAAACACAACAATTACACTAATGAGCATAAATATTTATTTATTTATTTATTTACGGTATACACCATTAACAAAAGGAAATAACAATGTATCTACATATACAATAAAGTAAAATCTATTAACACAATAGATTAATGATAGATATTTTAAAATAATAACAATTAGTATGAGTCAGTTAATAAATTACTACGAATTTTTATCTTAAGATCTAATTTAAACTTAGAATGAGTGTTATGAATATCAAGGGCATGCCTATCGAAGTTACGCTGCAGTCTGGTTAAAGGGCGAAACATGCCATAATTGGTAGAATGGAAAGGTAAGTATGGCGAGTATTGTGTCTGGTATTATATTTCAGATAGAAGATAGTCACAATCAATGTCCCCCCTAATAAGCTTAAATAAAGAACACATCTAAAAGGAAACGTCTAGCTTGTAGAGAACATATATTTATATTATTAAGAATAAGTTGATAATCAATATGATAATTTTGGAAAAGAAATTGCGGTTTGTGCGCACAAACACGCAGAAATCTCCTCTGCACACCTTCAATTGCCTGAATATGAACCTGATAATAAGGTGACTACAACACACTGGCATACTCCAGGCCGGATCTCACCATGGAGCAGTACAATAATTTAAAAGTCTCACATGAGAATTCCCTACAGTTCCTAGATACAAATCCAAGGTTTCTATAACCCGCACTTGTAATAGAATTAATATCAGTGGCGGCTCGTGATATTTATCGTAGGGTGGGCGCAGCAGGCAAAAAAGCGCCGCAGGCGAAATTTTTTCGAGGTGCCACGCCCCTTTTCACCTTTGTATCGATTTTCTTTGTGCTTTTTATTCAAAAAAATTTAAAAAAACGCAGTTTTTAAATGGGATTAAAATTTTCTTGGTTTTAGCACCAAATTTATTTTTTATTTTTTAAAAATTTTAATAGTTTTATAATGGGTACCTAGATAGTAGTAGATACCTATATGTTTTTTTGTAAATGTCAATATTAAAATGTCTGATAAAAGATCGACCTTCTTTTTTCTTTTTACAAATTTGATTTAATTTTAAATCCGGCGTAGGCCTTCCTAACCTTTTTATGTCAATTTTCCTTTGAAAATCGAATGTCGAAAATTTATTTATAATGTCCTCTACAGAATTTTGGTCCATAACTATATCACTTCGTGTGACACAATCCAAACTACTAGCCATTATTAATTTAAAAACAACACAAAAACATCCACAACAGCGTCAATAAACTCCAAACTTATCTAATCGCGTCAAAAACTCATAAAACAATCATATCAAATGATTGAAGTGTGTATTCAGAAAGCGCCCGGCGACGCCCTCTCATCGGGCGATTAACCGAATATTCCCGATCAATCCGCATAAGGAAAATCGCACGAAAATCCATCCATAAGAGCGCCGAACGAATACACACCAAAGCACACACTACACAGCCGGTGAGTCTGCCCACGCGCTCGGTCGCGCTTAAAGTCTTACGCCTTCGCCATTGTTATATTATACAAGTTCTTTATTTCAGTTATCTAAATATTTTTTTAAATAAGTATAAATTTTATTTTTGCTGGTGCTTGACTTTCTTAGGCAGTGCGCGCGCACGAGCGCACTTGTTGACGAGCCGCCCCTGATTAATATGGTTAACAAATGTGAGGGTTTTATTAAGTATAACGCCAAGATCACGGATATTATCTACTTTATCTAAGACAACACCAGCTATATTATAATTACAATCAATAGGTTGACGGGATCTATAGAAGGATATACTATGACATTTTTTAATATTCAGATCAAGACCATTCATCTGAGACCAACAGTAAAGGCCATCTACATCACCTTGAAGCAGATCACAGTCCTCACTGGAGTAAATTAAACTATAGATTTTAAGGTCATCGGCAAATAACAAGTATAGCGAGTGTGTGATAAAATCACCAATATCATTTATGAAAAGTATAAAAATAAAGGCCCAATATGGGAACCTTGAGGTACACCAAAATGCACCGCTTAGATACATAATTATTTATTCTTCCTCTTTGAACCCTTCCAGTGAGGAAACTGGTAATCCACCGAAGAATGCCCGAGCCAAAGCCTCAGGCCTCCAGCTTAGCCACAAGCAGTCTATGATCCACTCGATCGAACGCCTTCGAAAAATCGGTATAAATGCTGTCGACCTGGAGTTTATTCTCGAAAGCATTCAACAGATAATCGTGGTAAGTTAGTAAGTGTAGACCTTCCCGGACAGAATCCGTGCTGCTGCACAACTATGACTCGTCTGCACTCCCATGACAGCAAAGATGTGACAAGAGAGTCAAAGATTTTAGGGATGGCAGACTGCACGCATATGCCCCTATAGTCAGCCACATTGCTCCTATCGCCAGCTTTAAATATAGGTACAATGAATGATTGTTTCCAAAAATCTGGAAAGATTCCAGTCTGAAGCGGCAAATTAAAAATAAAGTTTAATGGCTGGCTAAGAAAGCATACGCATGCCTTTAGCACCACAGAGAGCACACCATCGGGGCCATAGGAAGAACTAGATTTGCAATGCATGATGGCTTCAAACACATCGGCGACACCCACGCTCAAAACGCCGAAATTAATTGACTCGTTCAAATTATGATAATACTCAGGAATGTCGTTCTTAGATTTAGAATAAACCGAAGAAAAGTAATCTGAGAACAAGTCAACCGAGTCAGCACAGGTATCTCCATGCAGATCACCAAAATACATTGCGCTGGGGTAACCAACAACCTTTCTCGTGCCACTCAAAAAACCGCCCGGATCACTTTGAAGCTTGCGCTCGACTGACTGTAAATAGTCAGCATAACACTGACTAGACAAAACTTTACACATTTCACGGAGCGTCGAGAACTCTTCATAATCCGAAAGATTCCCAGCCTCCTTGAAGCGCTTATGAGCTAGTTTTTTTTTGTATTGTTAATTGTTTTAGTTCACCATTAAACCAAGCTGGAAAATTTGAGCTTCTAAAGCGCTTCAGGGGAACAAACAAGAAGATGGCATGATAAAGCACACTAGGAGTACCAATCTATCTATACAGGATAAATAATTGTTCAAAGATACAAAATCGGCACCTTTAAAATCATAATATTCTAAATCAAATTTTACATACTCTTTAGCACTAGAATCTATAATATCACAAGTATAGGCAACATGGTGGTTTCCAACTGGAAGCAATAAATAGGCTGCTGATGAGACAGTGCAATCCAGAATGTCTGAAAAACACAGGTCGAGAAAAACGCAATTATTATTGGGGTTATTAATAAGTTGATGCAAGTTTAAGAGACCCACCGAATTGCTAAGTATGTGAGCCAGTGATGACCGATGAGCAATCGGACGAGTGCCATGCTCTTCTCTAATCCAGGTTGCTTCGGGTAAGTTGTAATCGCCAAAGATTAAAAAGGAGCTATTAGGATAAGTGGATTTTAGATCAACAATTGTGGAACAATGGCTCTCGTATACCTCCAGACCAGATCTTGACGGAATATAAACTGCTCCCAGAATTATTTTCTGGAAGCCTAGTTTAAAAGATATATAAATCTCTTCCACTGTAACTCCAGTTATAGAAATTAGTCTAGTGTTTAGCTCTTTCCGCACAGCTACAACGACACCACCTCCTCTCTGTTTGATGCTGGTACTGCTGTTTCGATCATTACAGTATATAACATATCCATGGAGATTTAACTCACTTGACAAAATATCATCCGTTAGCCAAGTCTCAACAACAACAATAATGTCATATTGACAAGCAGCAGCCGCCAACCCAAAATCCCGTAGCTTTGTCCGAGAAAATAACAAACTAATTTTCGTTGGTATCGTTTTTTGGCAGAGATTTAGATTTTACTATTCAGGGATTACCTTGAAAATATCGAATTGTTAAGTTTTTCCTCTCCCTGATCCTTTCTACGAGCGAGTTCAAGATGCAAATTTTTTATAACGTTTCTCTGGGTAATTGTCAAGTCAGCACTAATGCGAGCTGCTATGTTTGACTCAGCTAGTTTTTTCTTATTACTAAGGCATAATCTAGTAGTTACGGTATTTTTGAAAATTACTTTTAGAGGTCTTTTGTTGTTATTGTTAGGGCTACTTATTCTGAAGGTCTTGAAGTCACCAGGAGGCACACCAATCATTGTCAAAACATCAACCACCTGAGCATTATCATGGTTTATTCTGGCCTCGACAAGTTCTGAGAAAGATTCAGGAATATTATGAACAATTATATTATTAGCACGCTGAGAACGCTCATGCATCTCTGAAATAACCTATTCTGAGTCAGTACCAGCCCCGGCGATCGCCGCAGTACCCTCCTGATGTGGAGTAGCAGCACTAATAGCATTGTTTAGGGCACCAATGCTGGCACGAAGATCGCCAACCTCCGACTCCAGGAGCCGAATTCTCGAAATGGGGAACAACGTTCTCATGAGAACAATGGGCGCAGTTGGTATGACAACTTCAAAATCGTATTTTTGAAGGAGGGTGATCGTTCCCATCACCAAATAGCGGGATGTGCCTATCACCTGTCATTTTATACTCCTATATAACCTTATTTTTTCATTTATTTTTTATTTGAAGTAGATGTGACGTTTGTTTAGGTGGACAATTTAGTTTTATTATTTGAATTATTACAATATGAAACAGGTTTCTGCAAAATTGTTTTTGTTGATTCCGAGAAAATCACGTTTGAAATATCATTTCGCCGGATTTTGTTGGTTGGCAAAAAGTCCCCATTATCGCCATGTTATGACGGGGGCCAATTTTAGGGTTTCGATTTTAGCAAGATAATTTTGGAAAACATAAAACCAAATACTGAAAACGGCCCCTATTTGATCTATAATAACCCACTTTACATATTCTGAGTATTTGATGCTAGTTTAATTTATGTAAGTCTTCTTCTTTATCCAAGACATAGTATTATTATCAAATTTTAACAGTAAAGTGCAAAAAATGAACACAAAGTATTACATAAATAATAATTAACATGTCCACTTTTTCATCTCTTGTATAAATGTGCGGCATTTTGAACAAAAATAACAACAAATTAAAGACTTTTCCAATACACAATAAAAACACCGATAAATCACAGAATACTTATTTGACAATCTGAATAATTTCATTGTTTTCAAAGCCTCCTTAGTAATCTCTAAGCATTAAATTAGAACAAAATTATTGTATTTTCTTTTAGCTGTAATTTTGATTGTATTTATTGCACATGTTATTACCAGGTATGAATAAATTCCTTATTAATAGTACTAAGAAATGGTACCACGGTACCAATATGGTTCCATGAGGAAAAATTGAGTTTTACCCCAAAAACGATTACGATGAATTTTATTTGCTTATAAAAAAGGCAATTTAGTATTTTTGACGGGACTTCGATTTTTCTAGCATTAGACAGATCAATTGGAATAAATCGGAACCGTCATGGCACACTTAAATGGAAAATAAAAAATTAAATAATAAATATGTTTTACGCTTGAAATGTCGCTTTTGTAGTATCATTGGATTCAGAAAATTATGCAGAATTCAAAAATGTAATAACATACAGGGTGTTCCATTTAAAAATCGAAAGTTGGTGTCACTTTCATTCATTTGTAGGTCAAAAAATGCCGCTTATTATGTATATGGGATATCCCAAGTTTCAATCAATTACCTTTAAAACTAACGGAGATACGGGGGTGTACCATGATCCTGTTACACACGGTATAGATCGATTCGGTTCCCGGTGAGGCACCCTGTATACAGGGTGTCCCACCACCATACAGGGTGTATACCTCCCGTCTTCTATAGCTCACTTATTAAATATTGCATTCTCTTGAACCGGATCATGTCCATGTTTATTGATGAATTTTTAAAAACTTTTTAAATTTGGACCTGGAAATTGAGGAATGTGAGAAAGTTGTTTTTTTTAAATCCCAATTTTTTCCTCGATTTATTTTTCTGCATAAAAATACTTTTTTCATACCCACATATATACTACCTCTCCATTGGTGGAAACGGAAATTCAAAATATTGCTCAGTTTTTTTGTAATTCGGTTCAGAAAAAACCGCAACTTAACAAGGGAAATTTTACCGCTTTCCCATTCACTTAAAAACACCGAAAAAAGTGTTCCCCCGTATCCTATCACTATACCGTTCTCCCACAATTCTACAAGTGTAGTAACCATTAGTGACAACCCAGCCCCAAATAAGTCAAGTGGCCTCCAATCAATGGCTGACGTTTCCTCTTTTGCTTGACCACCGGTCGATTTTATTCACTTATTTACAATTCGCCGACTGACAACTACTAAAATAATAAACGTTTATATAATTATGTATTACTTCCAACAACTTTAAAGACATTATTTTTAATGGGGGAAATATTTATAGAAATATTGGTGCTCCGGTAGCTTACTTATTGAAGTGTTGCTTTTGTATAAGGCCATAAAGCGGGCCGGCTCTGAGGCTAGAGAAAATTTCTTACATTTCTTCCCCCTCCCTTTTATTATTACTTCATTATAGGATCTGGCATGAACCAGTGTGGTTTCATTTTACGACAGTATTGTTGAACAAATATATATTTTAGGTTTGTTATTATTTTTTCTCTCTAGGGCGTATGAAATAAAGTATCATTTGGGGGATGGGATCGATCGTTCTCTTACAACTGGAGAATTAGGCCCCAGATTTGAAAGCTTCGTGTGAAGGGATTGGCACTCCTTAACCTCAGCGAGCATGGACTGAATATTATTGTTTTGATCGATAAAGGTGCGTGATTATCTTCATTACATCTTTGAGGTTGAGATTATCATCATTATTAAGCAGAGGTGCAATCTCCGATAATACTACATAAAGATACAATAGAAGTCATACACTTAATAAAATAAATTAGCAACACTAACCACATAGCAATAAATAACTAGCCGCATACAAGATTACCCTTCATTTGCAAAAATTGACTCCTGAACATTTATGTAGGTGGCCCGATTGGCCTAATTGAAAAAACGTAAAATCTAAGTTGTACAATTTTAAGATCGACCATATTATCACATTGAACAATAAAATAGCTAATTTGAAGATCAAAAACGATGAATCAGCATTGAAATTAGCTAATATGAATAGGGAACTTAAAACAAAGCAAGAGGAATTTGATGACATGCACGCAATTAACAGAAATATGGTGGAAACAATAAGGATGCTGGAGAAAGACTAAAAACGCTTCGAAACCGAGATATTGAATTTAAACCAATTATTTTATTATACTATTATATTAGAAAAAGAGGGATTAATAAAAAACTGTTCCGGTAACTGCCGCATACATGGGAGTACAGATAACTTTATTTTTTTTACGGAATACAACATTACAATTGGTACATCTAAATAAAAGATACAATTACTAGCCACAGCAGAAAACAAAACAATACATAGTGTAGAACAAAACAGAGTAATCGAGTTAAAAATAAATTAAAATAGTACAAGTCATTATAGTTTTTTTAGTGAATAAATACTAATCCTAAACAAATCGCCATCCTGAAAATAAGTATTGTAATTCCGCAGTAATCTTGAAATAAAGGCATTTTGTCCATAGTTGGTTCTATGAGTTACTTCGAAGAAAAGTTGCATCTGCCTTGTGCGCCTCGGTGGAACCAAAAAAAGCACAGATTCAAGCAGGGCATTACAGCAAATTGTGCCATTCATAAGTTTATATAAGAAGATTAACAATGATTTTCTGCGTCGGCATTCTAGGCTCTGCATGCCACAAACGAGAAGTCTTGTTTCGTATGATAAGTTTTGGTAGGGAAACCTGAGTTTAAACAGAAGATATTTAGCGTATCTATTCTGAACACGTTCAATCCTTTTGATGTGGCATTGATAATTGAGACTCCATATAACGGAACAGTATTCAAGCAGAGATCGAACTAGGCAACCATATAGAGCGTTAAGTGCCTTTGTATCGTAAATTTGTTTAGTGTTTCGTTTCACAAAAACAAACAATCTAAAACTCTTCAAAATGACGTTGTCTATATGTAGATTGAATGTAAGGTCTTTATCAAAATCAAAATCTCTATTTAATGCCAGTACAATATACATTGTTGGCACAAGTCAAAAAGTTTACAATAGACAATCCTTAAAATGTTAATATAAAATACAAATTGAGACATGGTAAAAACTTATTCTAGGATAAAATAACAATTCACATGTACATCAAAACAGATTACAGTTTAAAAATTCATCAAAATTGAAAAATGCATTGGCAATTAAAAATTTTTTTATTATAGCTTTGAATTTCTTTTGAGGTTGTGCTCTTATTTCAATGGGCAACCTTTTAAAAAACTTTATAAACCAATATCTAAGGCCATCCTGACACCTCTTCAGACGGCAATATCCCGCAGTTAAATCGCCCCTTCCCCGGGTCTCTTACGAATGCACGTCCCCATTCACGGTGTAAAGGCCTATATTCCTTTTGATATGCAGAAGGGCCCCCAGAATGTATACTGAAGGGAGGGTCAATATCCCAAGTCTCTGAAAGGCAGGTCTACAGTCGTCTCTGTAGCCTAGCCCATACACCAGTCGGACAGCCCTCCTCTGCAATCCGAAGAGTCTCCGTGATTGTGGTGCATGTCCCCAAGTTAGAATTGCATAGGACATGACCGAGTGAAAAATGCTAAAGTAAGCCGTGAGTAAAGTACATCGCGATACAGAATCCTGAAGACTGCGCAGCAGAAATGCAGTCCTTCTGAGCCTCGCCGCCACCGAGTCAAAATGCGAAGCTGAACGCCCAAGAACCGGATCTGTTCAGTACCGGCATTGACTTCGCCAAGATCCCTCAATGAGAACACCATTTTTTTGGTCTTATCTGCGTTCAACAGCAGCATGTTTGAGGCGAACCATGCTTCGGCTTCCTCCTGTAGTCTCGCAGACCCCTCCAGAGCAGCCTCCAGTGTTGGCGCACGCAAGGATATTGTGGTGTCATCATCAAAGATTGTATACATTTCATGCATAGCTTTAATTGGAAGATCATTGATGTAGATTAAGAAGAGAATAGGTCCCAGGACTGATCCTTGTGGGACACCGATAGTAATATCGCACTCTGCTGATTCCACCCCTCCAATCTTGACCTTCTGCGTCCTTCCCGATAAATAAGATTTTATAATATTTACACTGTTTTAATCAAATGAATACGCCTGGAGCTTCCTCAGAAGGATGTTATGCGAAACACAGTCAAAAGCCTTACTAAGGTCACAGAAAACTGAAGCCGTGTATTCTTTGTTTTCGAATGAGTCCTGAATATAGGAAATAAGGTCAGCAATAGCCAAGGTTGTGGACCTATCCCTCCTGAAACCGAACTGGTACTCCGTAAAGAGATTGTTCTGCTCAAAAAAATCTCGAATCTGCGCCACCATACACCCCTCTATCACCTTAGAAATTACAGACAGCAGTGATATTGGTCGGTAGTTCTCCGGTAATTGAGGGTCACCCTTTTTGAAGATGGGGGTTACCAAGGCATGCTTAAGAATGGATGGAAATATGCCCTCGCGGAAACACGCGTTTATGAGTTTGGTTAAGGGAGACAGAATTATATTTTTTATAGATTTCAATAATTTGATGTTTAGACCAAAGATGTCATTACCCCTCTTGTTCTTAAGGTCCTCTATGACTTCTCTAACCGGATTGAACGTGACCTCCTTGAAGGAGAAAGGATGTTGTGGAGGCAAAACACGACTCAGTGCCTCGACGGGATCTATGTCAGTAGTTGGAATGTTTCTAATTAAATTTTGAGCAATCTGAGAGAAATACTCATTAAATGTGTTTGGAGTGACCTCCTGCCCAGGAGAAGTATTTTTACTCAATCCCCTGTGATTATTTATGATTTTCCACATAGTGCGACCCGGGTTATTTGAGTTTGCGATAATGTTACCATTTGATTTAATATTTGCTACACGAATCGCAGATCTGTAGCATTTTCGAAATTCCTTCCAGCTCTGAACGATATCAGGACTAGTGTACTGCCTACTTAGATCCTCCAGGAATCGTAATTGTTCACGCATTTCTTTCAGATCATTATTGAACCAAATTATATTCTGTCCGTGGTCGGATCTTAAGCTATACGCTTTCCCAGGAAAGGATTCCAAGTAGGCAGTATTTAATATATTTATTAAGATGGAGAACCTCTCATCAACATTCACGCCACTGTCACTCACAAAGCCCCAGTCAATCTCATTTACCCTGTTGTAAAACGGAAACATACCCTTCTGCGTTATCGGCCTACAGAGCATTCTTCCACTCGTAAACATTTTTTGCTTTTTATTGGCTAAAAAGCTAATTATCTTTCCTCGATGGTCGGAGAAACCCAGTTCACAAACATCTGTCACGAGCAACCTCAGTTCGGAATCAAGGAAGACATTATCAAAGCAATTGTTTCCCCTTGTTGGTTGATATATAGTTCGGCAGAGATTAAAGCTTCCAAGAATATCGAGCAATCTAGTATAGGTACTGTTTGTTTGGTTTGAGTTTAAGATTATGTTGAAGTCACCTGCAAGGATGACCTGCTTGTCAGGGTCAAGTTGACCCAAGAAACCTTCTAGGAAGTGAAAAAAGGTGTCAGTCCGTCCTGATGGACTGCGATACAGGGTCACAACATATATGTTAAGATCTTCCAACGAAATACGGCACAGCTCAGTGCATTTTTCAAGATTGAGTCAGCAGTAATGGACACAGTATTAAAAACAATAGAATTTATTACAAAAATACATGTACCTCCCCCAGTTAATTGCAGCCTGGCAGAGAAGCTGGCCAATTTATAACCCTGGATAAAAAAGTTGTTTATTTCTTCCCCATCCAGCCAGTGTTCAGTTAGACAGATAATGTCAGTTTGTTTGTCGGCAATAAAGGCTTCAAGTTCGGTTTTTTGTTCCTAGCGGATCTTATATTTGCATGCATCATTGTTAGGTTGATTTCTGTGTCCGGTTGTTCAGGATTGGTTGGGAGTTGCTTTGCCCCTTCCCTCGGCTCTGCAGATTCAGAAAATGGTTCATCGTTATACCTTCTGGTCATAGGTCCGAACATAAATATTCATATTTTTTCCACATTGGTACTGCCAGTTTAAACGAGCCGCAATATTTTTCGCGTTTGGTTCGCATTTTGTCGCACTGGCAGCTGGCATCCAAGTTGTTTACTTTTAAGAATTCCATTATGTCCTTTTCAGAAATATCAGGTGCAAGTCCAGTAATAAACAGAAAAGCCATTCTTTCAGCTACTTTGAGAGAACTATTTTGGATAGTTCTAGCTCCCTTCAATGGTTCAGGTCGTTTTACTAATACCGGGTCATTTCTTCTATGGGTTTTCCTTTGCCTCACTGTTTTCCATCCATCAGTTTGGTCAGAGTTTGTATTGCCAGCCTTTTCATTTTGTTTATTTTCAGCTAGCGTATTAGAATGTTTTCTTCAAAGTCAGTTTTTTTTGTAACGTCCATGCGCTGAACGTCATTTCTAGTATCGATAATTTTTGGAGTATCGATACCATGTTCATTATTTTTACGTTGTGGTATTAGATTTTCGTTTTTTATTATTTCGACAGTATGCGACGCTTCAGATTGGTTATCAATGAATATGACATCTTTCGCTGCCGACTTTTTATCATCTGCAGCAGACTTCAGACGGGTGGTACGATCGTGTGTTGTCACCACTGTTGTCGGTTTTCTTGCTTTTTCCTTGGAATTCGGGCTGTTTTGAGGAAATGGACTTTGATCCTGTTTGGATTTAAGAAGTTGTTTTTGATTTTCTTCCAGTTTTTCAGTTTTCCTTTCAGTGCATCATATTTTTGCTCCAACTTTAGGTATTTTTGATTTATTTCTTGGTATAACTCTCTTAATTCAGCGATTTTGTTGTCGCCTCTTTGCAGGTTAGGATTTTCCTCTTGGAGAATATGTTTGCAAACGGCCGTTTTTGCCTTACTAGCTTGTTGCACACATGCTGGATGGAAGTTGTTATTGCATTTTGCACACTTTATAAACGAGACTACTTTCTTATCACAATGAAAACACATAATTTCACATTTTTTATTGTTCGAATCTTCAACGATATTGCAACTTGCCATGTTGCCAACACATTATCAAAGATGACACCAAGATCGTTAAAGTAAGAGACAATCTCCAGGTTAGTGTTCTCAATATCATCCTGTTCAGATCAGACTGCAAGTAGTTTACATTAGGAGAAATTTTGGTGTAAAACTTTAAGTCATCAGCGTAAACTAGACACTCGAACACATCAAAGCAAGAAATTACGTCGTTTATAAAAAGTAAGAATAAAACCGGGCCGATATGTGAGCCCTGAGGCACACCAGACGTCACAAGAAATTCCCTGGAGACTGAACCACATACAGCAACGCGTTGGCGGCGGTGAAGTAGATATGAAAGGATCCACTTGAGATCATTCCCTCCGACTCCAATATCAGACAGCTTATTTAGAAGCAGTGTATGACAGACACTGTCAAACGCCCTTGCCAGATCTGTATATATAACGTCAACCTCATGACCAGCTTCAATAGAAGAGACTAAGAAGTTCTGATAAACTGCCAAGTTTGTCGCAGTTGAGCGTCCTCTGAAGAAGCCATGTTGTTGAACCATGATGTGATCTTTGTAGGTTGAAAAGATTTCGTCAGTAATAATAGATTCAAAAAGCTTCGGAATGGATGAAATTAAGGATATCCCACGATAATTCTCAATTGCACTTCTGTCACCAGTTTTAAAGACAGGAACGAGGTTCAAGAATTTCCAAGCCTCCGGAAACATCTCAGTCATGAAGCGACAAAAAACAAAATAAGTCCCAAAAAAAGAGTCCCGCAAATACTTATTATAGGAGACAAGGATAGTGCTATAGGATTTGGTGCTCTTGTTAGACAGTACACCTAGTTTCACGGCTAACTTCCAGGTGAATAAAATAATTTTAAATTTGCTGCAATTTTTAGCCGCAACAGCCTATATATTTTCGGATCGTAAAACTTCGTCTTTTAGCGTCTTTACAAATCAATAGTATGCGTAAGACAGAGAAATAAATGCCTTTGATCACTATTAAACACGATATTGTGATTTAATGCTTTGCAATAAATTTAAGATACCCACTGGCAATAGGTTGCCGTTAATTAGGTCACAAGAGTGGGGGAGGGGGGGTATAAGGGTTTAATTGTTCGCTGTTTGAATATTAATTGCTATTAAAATTATTAAAACCAAATTAAATGTTACGCAAAAAATTCTATTATGAAAATTTGACACGTGTCAAATTGTAATGATCGACGATATTGATACAATGAACTATGCGGACGCAAAGACAAGGTGACAAAGGGGAATTAGCCTCATTTCCTGAATTAAATTATGATAGGCACCCTGTTTCTTTCTAAATTAAAAAATCTCGCAGGTTTCTACTGACGTATGTGTTTTTTGTGCTCTATTTTTTTAACAATAAATAGGCAGCGATTGCTTGTCTTCGTCACCAATGCCAACATAACAAATTTGCATTGTTCATTTGGACGTTTCCTAATTAAAGTTTAATCAACAATGAATACAGTGAGGACACAAAGCCCCCCCCCCCCCCCCCCCACCCCTCTAACTTCTAAATAGTTCGGTATAGTTTAATAAAATTTAGAACAATAATATCTGAGTAACGTCGGGTTGCACAAAGAATTTTAATAATAATTATTTAACCATCAAGTTTGACTGTGATATAAATGACTTTGACAGGCATTAAATAGGTACTCACATTCAAAGGTGCGTGATTAGTAAATTAAAAATTAAGGTAACCGGGCCAGTATGATTGTGAGAAAATTATTTCTGCCAATGTTACGTCTGTCACAGTCAAACTTGCTGGTTAAATAAGTATTATTAAAATTCTTTGTGCAACCCGACATAAGTCTTGCATTTTTTGACATACCAATGACAGCTGTAAATTTCTAGATGACATCTGGGTCCACTTTTGGAATACATTCTTCTACTGATACCTCATTTTAAAGGTATTTTAATGCTTGAGACATTCTCTAATTTAAAAATGACAAAAAAATGTAATTAAGAAAAAATTAAAATTAGTTTTTGCAAAAAATTTTGGCATATTTTGCGTTCCGGATATCATTCATTGAACATACGAACAGCAGCTTGGTAATTTGGACTAGCTTCGCCAAAAATAATAACTGCTTCAAATTTATCTTGTAAAGAACAAGTCATTTAAGACAATTTAGGGCTAAGAATAGGCAAGGGCCTGTCGACATATTAAGCACCGGTTCCCGCAGATCACCGAAGTCAAGCGGTGTCGAGCGCGGTTAGTACTTGGGCGGGTGACCGCTTGGGAACACGGCGTGCTCTTGCCTCAGGGAAGAGTGTAAAATGAATCGACACCTAGCCATCCTATTCACGCCGGATAGGCCGGATGAGATCGGATATCTCGTAGGATGAAGGTGCCGTTTCACACTCCCCAGTCGGTAGATCACATTTGTGGTCGATGACCGGTTCAAGATGGCCTACGTAGTCGGCGAACCGTAAAAAAAAAAAAAAAAAAAAAAAAGGGCTAAGAATATTTTCTGTCGTCAGTCATTTAAAAATATTATGACAGCAACAATAAATAGTCATCTAATAGGTAAAAAAAATTTGCATGAAGTAATTTTAATTTTTTTTTAATTAAAAAAAAATATTAATTGGAGAACCCCATTTTCATTTTAAAAAATATTCCAAAAGCGGACCCAGCTGTCATCTTGAAATTTACAGCTTTCATTGGTATGTCAAAAAATGTCAGACTTACTCAAATATTATCTCTTGGCCTCATAAGTAAGTAATCGAAATGAATAATAAATCTCAACTTTTAAACTCTACCTCCCGACTGTCTAAAATACTACAAAATAACCTTACCTCACTTTCGATCTTTGTCACAGTCAATCAACAGCCACATTATTATTTAATTTTAACGATCGCGCAACAACGCTCACGATCGCGCAACAGCGCTTAGGCAGGCCGACACTATTAGTGGACCAGCGCAAACATCGGGGCAGTGTTGCCAGACTGGTCAACGAATTATTCTGCGGAGTGGATCATCTGCTGAATTGTATATCAAGGTTGTATTATCAGATATATTTTTATTGGCCCCTTGCCCTTACTTCGTCCTTATCAATAGTTTCAGAAAAAAACAAAATTCTGAATATTTTCATTGTATATTGTGTTTTTAAATCTAATTGTTAAAGTAAGTATTTCTTATTTATTAAAAATTCTTTAAAAATCTGCATATTACAAAATGATTCTACAGATCTGCAAATATGCTTCCAAAAATCTGCTAAATGCAGAAAAGTCTGATAGGTATACGGACGATAATTTGAAAAATAATGCTAATACGAAATGATTCTGCAGCTCTGCAAATATATATGCTTCCAATAATCTGCTAAATGCAGAAAAGTGCTATTCTGGTAGGTAGGTAGTTTTTTATACGGACGATAATTTAACAAATAATGCTAATCGACGTAAGATTGGTATACGAGTACTACGAGATGGTCTCAAACTGGGGGATTTGCTGAATCCGAAAAGTCAAACCTTATCGGAGTATGTGGTGCCGACCCGGCCATAATGATTTTGCTCCAATATTGACATATATCTCTTATTGTAAATTAAATTAAAAATTATTATTAAGGAAACTATTTTAGTATTTATTAGCATGCCTAGTTTGAAAGCGTAAATTGATTTACGTGTAATATTTAGCGGTAGCCTAGCGATAGACAGGAAGACATTAAAACGGTAGATCCACCGCTAAAACTAAAGATCTGGCAACACTTATCAATATTAAAAACGTCATTGGCTGGCTGCATTACATTCGCTTCTTCCCAGAATTATATTAGTAGTCGGTTTTACTCGGCTGTATATATAGTGCGTATCATATGAACAATCCACCAAATTTCGATATTTCCACCTGGAAGTTAACCGTGAAACTAGGTGTACATAGGCTTTGAATGTGATATTAACTCTCAATTCAAAAGAGGTATCTAGTTCAAATCGAATAATTGCCGTCGCCAATGCGAAAGCCAGCGAAGTTTATAAACAGCTGTATTATAACTCCATTGTTTTAACTTCTAGCGCCAGCGCAACCGCAGCCGCGAAATTCAATTTCGAAACGTGGTTTATTGTCTTTAAAATTATTACCTAACCTACTTTGTGTGTCACATGTGTTTTGATCATTTAATCTATTTACAGCGTTTCTAAACTTAAATAATAGTCAAATATAAGGCATAAATCTAGATTGTGTGCAACAGAATATAAAAAAATTGTGATTTTTGTGCTGTCTTCCAAGAAAATCCACCTTATTCCTAAACATAACCTAAAACCATGTCTGCGTGTTTTAAATGCAAGAGACTTTGTGTTTCCAAGGATGTAACAAAAAGCAAAGAAATCAAAGATCTATTTGGGTGGCCATGCGACTATTGCAAAAAATAATCTGCAGAGAATGCAGTCAAATATCATCATCTGAGATACGAGCTATCACCGGGCAGTCTCGGATACAAAATTATTTTTGCCTTGATTGTACTAAAACTATACAGAATTAGGTTCAAAAGAATACAAAAATGTATAAATCTTCACTTATTTTTTTATTGTACTATGACAATTGTTTCGACACACAGTGTCTTCGTCAGATAGTAGAAATCTAATGCAAATAATATTCTCTTAAAATATAATGGTAACCTACTCCAAAATAATGTACCTATTTTACAACTTAATAATAAAGACATTATAGTAATAAAGTACCGAACCCTAATTATGAAAACACACCTTTTCTTAACTAATCTGAAAAATATTTTTAAACTATTGTTATAATAATGTCAGGGAATACCGAATGGTTATAGATTTAATAATGGGGAATTATTCAAATCGAGCTGATCGTTTAATAAAATATTTAAATTTTTGTATTTGTTAATTTCCATACTTTCTAAAAAATTAAGTTTTATTGATGTGTTTTCTACATGTAGAATTTCAAATTTGTCATCAAAATTATGTTGTTCGTTATTAAGATGTGAGGAATAATGAGAATTGGTGAGTTTTTTATTATAGCTTGTTTTGTGTTCTTTAATTCTTGTTTCAAAACTTCTACCTGTTTGTCCGATGTAAACTTTTGGGCAACTACCACATTTTAGTTTATACACTCCACATTTTTGTTCTTTTTTGGTTCTGCTTTTGTTATATTTAATTAGTTTGCCTAACTTATTATTGGTTTTATATGAGATTTTAAAATTTCTTTTCGTTAAGTAGTTTTTAGCTAATTGTGAAAGTTTTCCAGTATATGTGAGTGTTTTGTAAATTAAGTTTTCATTGTGTTTAAAAGTTGGATGTGCTAAACTAATTGCTTTATTTAGTTGTTTTTTGTTTATAATTTGATCTATTACATTAGGTTGATAGCCATTATTTACTGCTAGTTGCTTTATTATATTTAACTCTTGAATATAGGTTTGTTCTGATAACGGAACACTTAACAATCTATGGACAAATGAGTTAAAAGCTGCCATTTTATGGGAATATGGATGATTCGAACTGTTATGTATTAGAATGTCTGTATGTGAAGGTTTGTGATATATCGAGAAACTGTGTTTATTGTTTACTTTGGTTATTGCAAGATCTAAGAAATTTATCGAATTGTTTTGTTCTACTTCTAGAGTAAAATTTATGTTAGGATGTAAAGTATTGATAAAATTAAAAAAACTTTGAAGTTGGCGTTCCGTCCCTACAAAACAAGCTAGAATGTCATCGACATACCTATACCAATAAAGAAATTTACTACTCAAAGTATTTTTAAATATTCTATTTTCGAGGTTGTCCATAAATATTTCAGCTAACAGCGGACTAAGAGGGTTTCCCATAATTAATCCTTCTGTTGATAAATAAATTTTATTATTAAATTCAAAATAATTTTGATCTAAACAAACTGAAAGTGTTTCTAGGATATCTTGTGTTATAATTGGATTAGTTTTATTTTTCATAAGTAAATCTTCTATTAAGTTAATTACATCATTCGGTGGTATACTAGGAAAAAGGTTTTGTACATCAAAAGAAATAATTTTAGCGTTGTTAGGAATGTCTATATTTTTAATCTTATCGACCAGTTCATAAGAATTTTTAATACTGAATTTTGACGTAAAGTTACAATGTTTAATAGTAATGTCAATAAGTTTGGTGGATAATTTTACTGAAGGTGCGGTTACGTAAGAAACAACTGGTCTGATGGGCATATTATTTTTATGTAGTTAATTAACGAATATAATTTAGGAGTTTGTGGATTCATTACAGTAAGTTTATACTTTTCAGAGTCATTAAATAGGCTGGAGTCTTTTATAAATTCTTTGACTAATTTTTGAAACATTGGTGTTGGGTCAGAGTTCATTACTTGAAATTTAGCTGGATCTAGCTAATTAACTTAATAGAAGATTTACTTATGAAAAATAAAACTAATCAAATTATAACACAAGATATCCTAGAAACACTTTCAGTTTGTTTAGATCAAAATTATTTTGAATTTAATAATAAAATTTATTTATCAACAGAAGGATTAATTATGGGAAACCCTCTTAGTCCGCTGTTAGCTGAAATATTTATGGACAACCTCGAAAATAGAATATTTAAAAATACTTTGAGTAGTAAATTTCTTTATTGGTATAGGTATGTCGATGATATTCTAGCTTGTTTTGTAGGGACGGAACGCCAACTTCAAAGTTTTTTTAATTTTATCAATACTTTACATCCTAACATAAATTTTACTCTAGAAGTAGAACAAAACAATTCGATAAATTTCTTAGATCTTACAATAACCAAAGTAAACAATAAACACAGTTTCTCGATATATCACAAACCTTCACATATAGACATTCTAATACATAACAGTTCGAATCATCCATATTCCCATAAAATGGCAGCTTTTAACTCATTTGTCCATAGATTGTTAAGTGTTCCGTTATCAGAACAAACCTATATTCAAGAGTTAAATATAATAAAGCAACTAGCAGTAAATAATGGCTATCAACCTAATGTAATAGATCAAATTATAAACAAAAAACAACTAAATAAAGCAATTAGTTTAGCACATCCAACTTTTAAACACAATGAAAACTTAATTTACAAAACACTCACATATACTGGAAAACTTTCACAATTAGCTAAAAACTACTTAACGAAAAGAAATTTTAAAATCTCATATAAAACCAATAATAAGTTAGGCAAACTAATTAAAAATAACAAAAGCAGAACCAAAAAAGAACAAAAATGTGGAGTGTATAAACTAAAATGTGGTAGTTGCCCAAAAGTTTACATCGGACAAACAGGTAGAAGTTTTGAAACAAGAATTAAAGAACACAAAACAAGCTATAATAAAAAACTCACCAATTCTCATTATTCCTTACATCTTAATAACGAACAACATAATTTTGATGACAAATTTGAAATTCTACATGTAGAAAACACATCAATAAAACTTAATTTTTTAGAAAGTATGGAAATTAACAAATACAAAAATTTAAATATTTTATTAATTTTAAATATATTATATTTTAAGAGAATATTATTTGCATTAGATTTCTACTATCTGACGAAGACACTGTGTGTCGAAACAATTGTCATAGTACAATAAAAAAATAAGTGAAGATTTATACATTTTTGTATTCTTTTTAACCTAGTTTCTATAATGGATCTTCATCAAGTAACGGCTACATCTATTGAATATACAGAATTTACCAAATATAACAGCTGAACTTATCCAAATAAAGCAGTAAATCGACGAGCTAAAAGCAAAAATAAAAAACCAACCTCCGATACCTTCATTTGCAGAAATAGTGTCAGAAACATAGAGCCTAAAGAACCAGGTCCACAGTCTAAACAAAAAATAGAAGAA
This sequence comes from Polydrusus cervinus, assembly GCA_935413205.1. Taxonomy (NCBI): domain Eukaryota; kingdom Metazoa; phylum Arthropoda; class Insecta; order Coleoptera; family Curculionidae; genus Polydrusus; species Polydrusus cervinus. Next base: position 63,851,712 of record OW284510.1, on the reverse strand, counting down.
ATCAAAGATTCTTAACTACAAACAACAAGATATCAACCATCTATCGAACTAGCCATTCTAGAAATACAAGAGAGAGAAAAAAGATCTTTAAATGTTCTGGTTTTTGGGGTCGAGGAATCATCATGACAAAGAAGAGTCACAAAAGCTAGACAGTGAGAAAGCTATAAGTATAATAATAATAATAGGCTTTATTGTCTAAAAACTCTATTGACAAAGCTTAATATCTAATAGTCTAATATAATCAATCAGATAATTTACAAATAGGCCTTTTTGAACAAACCAGTCTAATATTATAAAGAACAAGAAACAAAGAAAATTGCAGATACTAAAATATTTTTAAAAAAGTTAGAATAATAAACAGGTAAATAAAAATATTAAAATCTTATAGTAGGTAGACATAATTTAAAAAAAATAAATTTTAAAATCACAGGATTTAACACTAAAAATATACTTACACAAAACTACTTTAAATAGAAAAGTAGGAGGAGAAAAACTCAAAATACAGTAACACCGGTCACAAACAATCTAAAAACAGGTGCTCAGTAGTCTTCATAATAAAATTCCTGGATGCTATATTATGGCCTTGAAATTAATAACCCTTTTATAGATCCTTTAAAAGCCTTATCATCTCGAATCTGTCGCAAAGCAAGGGGAACATGATTGTACAATTGAATACTTTCAAATATAATTGAGTTTTTCGTAAGCGTCGTTCTAGGGATGGGCAAGGGTAAATTGTTATTATTACGCATATCATAAACAACATTATCATAGTTTTTGTATTTCCTATGAACTAAACAGTCTCCATAATGAATAGACTTATTACCGTAAGTATTTTAAGGTCAATAAAAAGTGGTTTACAGTGCTCTCTGCTTCTGACACCAGAAAGATACCTAATAGCCCTTTTTTGTAATACTAAAATAGATTTTATCATTTATTGATTACAGAACCCCCAAAAAGCTATACCATATCGCAAGTGACTTTCTATAAGCGAAAAATATACTGTTCTTCCCATTTGCTTTCCTAGTTCCCTGGATGCAACTCTTACAGCATAACATCCTGATGCAATTTTTTTATTAAGAGCGACAACATGGTCGTTAAACTTTAGTTTATTATCTATAAATCGGCCCAGAAATTTTGCAACCTTACAATTGTCCACAAAAATATTTTCCAAAATTAAATCGTCAAAACTAAATTTAAAAGTAAGAATGCTGGTTTTATCGGCATTTAAACACAGACAATTTGAATGACACCACTTCCTCACCTCTTCTCGATCCTCCTGAATAAATGCTTTTAATTCGTCCGAATCTCTACCTCGCCATAATATAGTGGTATCATTGGCAAATATTTTAAAAGTATCCCTTATTTTCAATTTAGGCAAATCATTAAAATACAATAAAAACAATATTGGAACCAGCACCGAGCCCTGAGGTACTCCACTATCTATAACAAATGAGCTTGATGCTTCGTTACCAGTCCGGGCTATCTGTTTCCTGTCAGTAAGATAAGACACAAACCAATCTAGGGCCACACCCCTAATGCCATAATGTTCATGTTCAAGCTTAGCCAACAATATCCTGTGATTAACGCAGTCAAATGCTTTGGAAATACCACAAAAAACTGCCGCTGCCACATCTCCATAGATTCCACCAGATTAATGGTGACGTGTATAAGACTGGGTGCACCCACAGAAAACAAGAAAAAGCCTATCAAGGTAACTTTTAGAACAAAGGAGGAAGCATTGCTAGTGTTACGTCAGAAAAATAAGTTAAACGTTCCCAATGTTTATATTAAATATGACCAAACCCCAAGTCAACGAGAGTACCTCCAACGAGTTATTAAGGAGTGTGAAGAACGGAAAAAAGGTGGTAAGACTGATTTACAAATTAAATACATAAATAGTACCCCTAAGATGGTTAAAACTTCCGAATACACGGCCCACAGACCAAAAAACTAAATACTGCCAATACTATTGAAATCTCCTTTTGGTACAGTAACGTAAGCTCCATAATGACTAAGATAGATGAATGGAAGGCAAGTATCTAGTATCACAAACCAACAATAATACTGTTAACAGAAACATGGTTACGTGAGCCAATACCCGATGCCCTCTTACACATATCAGGCTATCAATTATACCGCAAGGATAGAATAAATCAAAGGGGTGGAGGTGTGTGTATACTTGTACGGGAAACAACATCTGGTCACCTCTTCCTGATACATATAATTGTTTGTATTTTTACTATTGTCTTTCCCAAAAACATTGACTACAGGGGAAAATTTTCTCAGATTGCCTCCGCAAGGTTCTGATAAACTGCGATCCAGTGAAGATCGATACAAGATACAATGACAATAAAATGGATTAGGACGCTGTCGCTCGGTCGCTGGACAAAGGTCGATACATTAGAATGAATTTTAAAAAAATTAGAGACTTGACAAAAGTAAAAATGTATTAAAGACGCAAAATGTATACAGGAACTATTCTATTATCGTGTTTATTATGTTTCAATGGTATTATTAGTTAATTTAAAATATTTTATAAAATAATATAACATAAGGTGTATTATTATTTAATTTCATAACAGAGGAGGCACCACTGCATTTAATCAGAAAATATACGTACCATACATTGTACATCATCCTGTATATTTGAGCATTATTCAATAATCTATTTCCTAATTATTTAAATTATGTTAACAATATTTTCTTTGTAGGTCACCCGTCACGACATCTACATCCTTGGTAGCAGTAGCTTATGATACGGGAGTGGTAGTTGCAGGTGATCTTTTAGCTTCCTACGGATCTCTAGCTCGCTACCGAAACTGTCCAAGGATTATAAAAGTTAACAATAACATTATTTTGGGTGCTAGTGGAGATTATGCTGACTTTCAATATGTTAAAAATTTTATCGAGCAAAAAATGTAAGTTTAAAAATTCTAATTCCTGATTTAGATAAAATCCTTTTTCATAATTAAAATTAAGCATCGCGTTCTCTACGCTAATAATGACGGGTTAAAGTCAGTTATATGACATGAAAAACACAAAGCTTGTGGAATGTAAGAATTTGTAAAAATGGTTCTTACGCGATGATGTATACAGTGCCCCTCGGAAAAGTCTTACAATTCATGCCATTAACAACGGTTATTATATACCTATAGCATTTTGCTTGTTGCCAGATAAATCTAGTGAGTTTTACACTACTATAAATAACAGAATGCAAATTTCACTTGGGTCAAGTTTGGTTTAGAAAGATTCAAAGTCTTGGACTAAAAAATGAATATAGTGATCCAAATTGAAGTGTCAGATTGTTTTATATTTGATTTTGTAGAGTGGCAGCCTAATACAAAAGCTGTTAGTTATTTGTATGGCTGATTATTTAGTTGACAACTATATATCTGGGCAAGCTAGATTTCCATCAATATTATGGGCTTCATGTAGCAGCTCTACAGAGAATATCACAAATGGTTGTGAGAGTTTCCACTCTAAATTTAATTAAGTATTTTTATGGTGCGCATCCATCGTTATTTCACTTTATTAATGTGTTAATAGAATTCCAACCTGATACATATATTAAAATTAATAGTAGTTCACTTCCCAAGAAAATATAAAGTAAAGCTGTCCTCACAAAACAAGAATTCTATGGTCAAATATAAAAATGGTGAAATGTCAAGATTACATTTTGTCAAATGTGTTTCCTATATTGGAAAAAGTCATGTAAATCATTTTCCATCATGAATTATGGTATACAGACATTATATTTTTAATAAGTAGTACAATTTATTTTTATTAAAAAGAAGTAAGACATTTTATAAGACACAATTTTCAATAAATTTATGAATGTAAATCATGTACCATCATGAATTATGTTATAAAGACATATTTTTAATAAGTAGTGCAATTTATTTTTTTACTATAAAATTCACTTTTATTTAAATATCTTAAGTTCAAAACAGTAAATAGAATAGTGTCTAAGTACCTATTTGTTCTCCTCAGTTTACCTGCTATACGACGAGATGTCTCCCCCCAATTTACCTGTACCTTTTTTGACCATAAATTATTTTATTGCTCTTTCTCCCCAACTTACCTTCTACCAAATTAAAGGCATGCACTTTTATGGTAATTCGTTTCAAAAGTTTTTTGAAATGTCTTTTATATTCAAGATCTTCATGTGTCAGATTGTTTGGTTGACCCGATGTTAACCTATCAAACTGACACATGAATTCGCATGAACACATTTCAATGTCATTTAGGTCATAGTCAAAGTTTTTTAATTAATTAATGGATGATTAAAGTTTTTGCGGCACGACTTTAATTTTTTTAATATGGTCACCAGCGTCGTACTCCTGCCGGTAAATCTTCCGATTTCGAAATATTAACATTTGAAAATTACATTTTATATATTTTAATAGATTATAAGAAAAACCTACATGTATTAAATTTTATGTTGTTAGAATTAGCGAGGAATGTTTGGACGATGGCTTAATTCTGAAACCCAAATCTTTATACTGTTGGTTGACTAGGATTTTGTACAACCGTAGAAGTAAAATGGATCCCCTTTGGAATAATTTTGTGGTTGCTGGTATTCAAGTAAGTGATTGATGTATACCTAATTTAATTGTTTGAATAAAAATACTGAGAAGAAGAATTTTAAATATTATTTTTATATTGCTAAGGCTACGATGGCAATGACGTCATTAAAATGGTATTGTTGACAAGTTGAGTAAGAAGTCGAAAATTCTCCGCTGAAAATACGTGAAAGCATACTTCCTTTTTTTTCAACTTTATAGTAGGTAGAACAAATTAACGAAAAACACACATAATTTTCTTGTAATTACTGGAAAAGTTACTTTAAGATAATATTCTACGTCAGTCAATAACAGTAAACACACACCATACAACTGTTTATTTCAAAAAAGTGTAGTTACTCCGTTACGATTTGTTAGAGTTGAATTATCTTGGCATCTTTGTGCATTAAGTGTGCTGTTTATTTTATAAATTAATCTAGAATGTATGCATTTGAAAACTGAGTACCATAAATTTGATGAAAATGATGCGAAAATAACTATTTGTATAGTGTGCGGTCGTTCCTGAACCAAAAACACGGAAAAGAAAGGAGTAACTCCACTAGTAACCATTTTTGTCATTTATAATAGACCAGTCGATTGAATGCATGAAATAAAAGACCAATATTAAAACTTGCAGACCGTTTTTCCTATAACTATTCGCACACTTTTGTCAATGTTGGAAAGAGAATGTCAATTTTCAAACGTTCATAAAAAAATATGATATTTTATTTAAAAATAAGCATTTTCTCTTATTTTATTCTCAGTAAAATTGTGGACTGTAATACCACAAGAAGTTTCGGGATTACCGAATACCCTGACATGAAACGCGTTACCCAGTTACCCCAGGGTGTCTAGCAAAAATCGAAAATAAAATTCCCGACTATTCCCGGTTTTTCCTGGTCGGTTTTTGAAAATTTCCCGGCTGGGTTTTCCTAAATTAACTACACTTTCGTTGTTAAATTTCAAAACATTTATTTGAAAAACACATAGCTTAAACACAACCAAATAATATAGTTACTTTTTTAATTTTACGATTTCTTGTTCTATAGTTGCCAAATCTTTTTGTGATTGTTCGATAATTTTTTTCTTTTTAATTTCCAGTTCCCCTGCTCGCGTTTGAAGCTTCTTTGTTTTCTGCTTTTTTCAAGTCGCTGTCAACCTCTTTTGCCTTTTTATCTTTTGTGCTGTATTGTACCTTAAATAGGCATTTCTCATAGAAAGTATCATGGATTTTGTAATGTCCATAGTTTGAACTCCTCCAATTTTTTGTAGTGAATCGTACACTAATCTTTGACCTATAAGTGATTCTTCTTTTAAATTTTCCACCAAAATCTCCTTATTAACAGCAACATTTTATTTATCATAGTCTGATCAGTAAGAATGTCTCTAACAGCCACTTGCAACGACTTTTTTTTAAAGGACCATTAACTAAAGGGGACCATTTATTTTAAAAGACTTGCACGGAGTCATTTTTTCGGACCTTTAACTAATGGCCCTTTAATTTCGCAACAATATGGCAATGTCACCCGGATCTATAGATTTCAGTAAATAGCAAAAAAGCCGACGCCTGGGAAAAATTACAACGGTATATAGCTACATTCTCTGACCTCAACAACAGGTAAACAAAACAGCTTAAAAAATGCTACGATAATAAAAAGCAAAGTGTAAGAAAAAAACCCAAATGAGACACCACCCGAGAGTAAATATGATAAGTTGGACAATTTGGTTCTGGCTACAATGGATTCCCTCATTTCACGCACAGTGGCAATTGCCGACTACACTCTACAAAAGTTGTAAAAAAAAGGATTACATGCTGAGGAAGAGCATCGACTCGGATAGAAATGTATGGAGCTAGAAATAGAAAAAAAAAACAACTTGAGAAACTCGTTTTACACTGTAAAAATTGAACTCAATTTTGCATAAAAGTGCTTGCAAGCGCTTTAAATGGTTTCGAAATACTTCTTCCAAAGTGATTGATGCTGGCAAGCACTACTCAGCTCTGCAAGAAATGGCGGATGTAATTTTTTTATAAACGTGCCCCGCTATTCTTTGTTTATTTTTTCCGGTATTGAGTTCTATATTTAAATTTAAAAAATCTATAGATATTTCACACATAATGACTTACAAAAAAAGTTTGAAAAGGTTAACGTTTAAATAATAATAAAATAAAAAGCTATAGCGAGGTACGTTTATAAAAATCACCCATACAGAAAAAATAATAAAGATTAAAATAAAGAAAATGTTTTACAACTATTTCATGTTTATTTAGAATACATATATATAGACATACATACATATATATATATATATATTTGCACACATATCTTATTGGCCTCCACCCACGGAACAGGCACCCAGGCCTCCACCAGAACGGATATGTGTGGATGTGTGTATTTTTCACTTTTTGACTTCATATACTTTATTACAAATAAGGCCACCCTGAGAGGGGTAAGCAACAAACAAAAAAAACATATACAAATTTTTGCTACATTCGTAAATGTAATAGACTTCCGAGTACGCAATGGCGAAGTCGCTTCCTGTTTGTATATCAATATAAATCAACCGAGCGTACGCGGCTCCTGCGGTGTTGCCAATTATTGTAATTCGATTTGGCGCCTTTATATTTGACCTTGATCTATTTTTAGCATTCGAAGAATAAAGTTTCATCGGTAAGTAAGAGATTCGAGATTCCATGCTATAACTGCAATATTTTCATGAAAGAAGGCAATTTTTTTTATTGATTGTTTTGAAAATAAAAAATATAACTCTTTCATTTAAAAAAAAAATACCATTTACAGACATTTAAAAAATATATTTTTAAATATTATGTAATGCTACCGCGTTTTAGCGATACTGTATTTTAAAAAATTGTGCTTAATTTTGAACCAAGGTTTTTCGTCTTGGAAACCATTTTTTTAAAAATGTTTATTTTATACCGTCATATACAATGTGTCCGCGGATGGGGTCCCCAAGAAAGAAAATCTTTATTATTCATTTTATGAACAAAAGTCATTCTTTATAAAAAGTTCTGCTTGTTGAAAAAATGAATTCACGATAAAAAAAGTCAGATCAGATGTACAGGGTGTTAATAAATTAGGAAAATATGAAAATGCTTCAAGAGAGAAATACCATTATTTAGTTTTTTTTACAAAAATTTTATAAAACTAAGTTGTTTATAAACTAATGTTAAATCTAAATGCAAATTTTGAAATAAATTTTCGAATTTTTAAAAATAAAATATTATTATTAAAGAAAAGGAACGAAGTTAAGGGGGCGGTCTTTTTTTTATGATTGGTAAGATGCAACAAAAAGGGCTATATCTCGTGGTAATGAAACGCCAAACCCTAGTTCCAATTCAACAGGAGTGAAGAAAAAATATAGGAACACCTGCAATGATCAGAGAACAGATCATCGATCGCAGGCATCACCACCACGCAAACATTATATGCCGCATCGGTTACCAACCGAGCACCATAGTTTGAAATCAAAGCTTTGGTCGTTCCCTTCCCCAGACCGGTTTCGCCGTATCACGGCTCATCAGTGAAGCTTGGATCTGACGCAACGAACGACCGAAGAGCCCATATGACTCTAAAGTATAAATGATGATTGGTGATATGCAATACAAAGTGATACATCTTGTGGCAATTAAACGCTAAAACCTGGCTTCAATCAAACAGGAGTTAGTTGAAGCAGGAAATGGAAACACCTGCAATAATCAGAGAGCCGATCATCGATAGCAGGCGTCGCCACCAGGCTTTTCAAACTATGGTACTTGGTCCGTAACCGATGAGGCATATAATACTGACATGTCTTTTTATAATATATTTCCAGCTCAGTAAAAAATTAATAGGCACCAGCGTTTAAGAAAATTCATAACATATTAAAATTTTTAGAGTTACCAGGAACTTTATTAGAAGTAAGTGAAATTGTAAATTTATCATTAGGTGGAGGCTAATACACCTACTGTATTCTAAACCTACACACGACTCGAAAAGCTTTAAATGTCCAGTAAACAAATTTTTAATACTATATAATGGTACTAACAAATTCAAATGCAGTATTCACCTCCGGCGATGCTGCCAAATTTAAGAGTCATATTTGTATGTTACAAATATGGAGGCAATAATGCAATGTCCCCATCACCAAATGTATAACCGTATTAGGCGGTGGCGCCTCGTAGTGGCAATGTGGTGAACGCAGTTGTGTAACTGTACATGTGTATAGGGTGTATGGGCCTCCGAGTCAAAATTGGGGAAACAGCGCTAACTAACGAGAAAATATGAACTAAGGTGATATACATGGGGATACGCACTTGCCTCCGATTTTACGTACGCGCCTCCGACTTTGGAGGCGCATAAGATGTTTTAATATATAATTCGGAGGCGTATAAGACATTTTACATATATATATATATAAACAAAAGACAAAGTCTTGGGGTATCGGTCCTGATGAGGGCTGGATTAAATGAAAATGCTTTTTTTAAGCTACGCCAAGCTTTCGATAATGTTTATTATCTTCTTCAGGGCTACAATATAAACAAAGAGACAGTCAGTCATAAAAAACTCCACATTTTGGCATTACTTTAAGCTTATTTTAACTAAAAAAGGGAAAAATTATACGATTCTATTGATATAAAACTAATTTCTTCAACTTACTGCTTATACATTATGAAGGATGACCACTTTGAGCATAGAAAAGGCCATTGTATGGAAAATAAGTTGTTAAGTTTACATTTTAATTTTTAAATTTTTAAAAAGTTGGGCCAACGGCTTGCGAACTTGATTCATACTGTCAATCGAAATAAAATTGTTTAGAGTTTTTTATGTTCATACAAAATTCCTTAACCTAAGAGTATGGTCTTTATAGGTTCAAGATAACATCGGGATAGGTAACTGACAGATTGCCACCATTTTGTCGACTGGTTACTAATTGTGATTGAACGATTAAGACAGAGGAAATTATAGGTACATATGCGTATACGTTCTAGTATAAACCTATTACTATCAGTCCGAGTTACATCATTTTAATAATCATGTCATAAATTTACCAAAACATTTTTTAAATTATAAGTTCTAAAAACAAAAGTTGGTTATTAACAAAAAATGTTAATTAATTTATTAATTAGTTGTTATTATGGATGTTAATTATGAATTGGTGGTCTCCGCGTTATTATTGTTGTCCTTATTTGGTTGCATGGATAAAAGATGAGCATATATAACACTGAGACCATCAATGTCTGTTTTTTTGTTCATTGCCTTTGGTTCTGAGAAAATTTCAACCATCTCTAGAAAAAGTCTTTTGTTATAGTTAGGTTCGTTACATAACACCTTAGTGTCTTGATAATTAAATGCATGATTTGATTGGTTGAAATGTTCAGAGAGAGCACATGATTTTTTATTTAATCTACAGTCACTTTTGTGTTGAGTAATTCTATCTTTCAAAACTCTAGAAGTTTGACCTATATATACTTTTTCACAGTTGTTGCAGGGAATACTATACACAACACTCGACTTCTTAAGGCAATCATCCTTATCTTTTAATTTACTGAATATTTTACCTATTGTTTTTTCTTGTCTAAAAGCTATTTTAATGGAAGGTTCTTTTTTGAAAAGTTTAGTTATTTTAGCATTGTTGTTATTCATGTAAGGGAAGGAAAAGTAATAAACCTGGGGGTGTTCGATAAAAGCACTGATATCTGGAGATATGCCTTCATTGTATACGTCATGGTTGTTTAATGGAGCCATGTTGTAAATGAATTTTTTTAACATTTTTTCTGGGTAAGAATTATTACGTAATATATTGTAAAGTTTATTTAAATTATTTTGAATCAATGAGGGGTGTGAGATCCTTGTTATGCGTGTCTTGAGAGCTATTATCAGGTTGATTTTCACTTTAGTAGTGTGATTTGAATGAAAATTGATATAACGACCGGAGCTTGTTGGTTTCATGTACCAATCAAGAATTATCTGATTTGTTGGTGTTCTTATGACTTTGGTGTCTAAAAAGGGGACACTATTGTCTGTCTCACTTTCTACTGTGAATTGTATGTACCTGTTATAGCTATTGAACACTCTAAGGATCTCATCAACACCATCAATGGGTACTGCAGTGATAATATCATCAACGTATTTTTTTAAAAAAGGTAATTGAAAAGAAAGTTGAGGAATACACGTCTCCAACAGGTCATCCATGACATATTGTGCTGCAATCGGTGATATTGTAGCACCCATTGGGGTACCTAAAATTTGTTTATAATAGGTTTGATTAAATTTAAAATAAGTGGTGTCAAAATAAATAAATTTATTTTTTGCACAATATGTCATGGATGACCTGTTGGAGACGTGTATTCCTCAACTTTCTTTTCAATTACCTTTTTTAAAAAAATACGTTGATGATATTATCACTGCAGTACCCATTGATGGTGTTGATGAGATCCTTAGAGTGTTCAATAGCTATAACAGGTACATACAATTCACAGTAGAAAGTGAGACAGACAATAGTGTCCCCTTTTTAGACACCAAAGTCATAAGAACACCAACAAATCAGATAATTCTTGATTGGTACATGAAACCAACAAGCTCCGGTCGTTATATCAATTTTCATTCAAATCACACTACTAAAGTGAAAATCAACCTGATAATAGCTCTCAAGACACGCATAACAAGGATCTCACACCCCTCATTGATTCAAAATAATTTAAATAAACTTTACAATATATTACGTAATAATTCTTACCCAGAAAAAATGTTAAAAAAATTCATTTACAACATGGCTCCATTAAACAACCATGACGTATACAATGAAGGCATATCTCCAGATATCAGTGCTTTTATCGAACACCCCCAGGTTTATTACTTTTCCTTCCCTTACATGAATAACAACAATGCTAAAATAACTAAACTTTTCAAAAAAGAACCTTCCATTAAAATAGCTTTTAGACAAGAAAAAACAATAGGTAAAATATTCAGTAAATTAAAAGATAAGGATGATTGCCTTAAGAAGTCGAGTGTTGTGTATAGTATTCCCTGCAACAACTGTGAAAAAGTATATATAGGTCAAACTTCTAGAGTTTTGAAAGATAGAATTACTCAACACAAAAGTGACTGTAGATTAAATAAAAAATCATGTGCTCTCTCTGAACATTTCAACCAATCAAATCATGCATTTAATTATCAAGACACTAAGGTGTTATGTAACGAACCTAACTATAACAAAAGACTTTTTCTAGAGATGGTTGAAATTTTCTCAGAACCAAAGGCAATGAACAAAAAAACAGACATTGATGGTCTCAGTGTTATATATGCTCATCTTTTATCCATGCAACCAAATAAGGACAACAATAATAACGCGGAGACCACCAATTCATAATTAACATCCATAATAACAACTAATTAATAAATTAATTAACATTTTTTGTTAATAACCAACTTTTGTTTTTAGAACTTATAATTTAAAAAATGTTTTGGTAAATTTATGACATGATTATTAAAATGATGTAACTCGGACTGATAGTAATAGGTTTATACTAGAACGTATACGCATATGTACCTATAATTTCCTCTGTCTTAATCGTTCAATCACAATTAGTAACCAGTCGACAAAATGGTGGCAATCTGTCAGTTACCTATCCCGATGTTATCTTGAACCTATAAAGACCATACTCTTAGGTTAAGGAATTTTGTATGAACATAAAAAACTCTAAACAATTTTATTTCGATTGACAGTATGAATCAAGTTCGCAAGCCGTTGGCCCAACTTTTTAAAAATTTAAAAATTAAAATGTAAACTTAACAACTTATTTTCCATACAATGGCCTTTTCTATGCTCAAAGTGGTCATCCTTCATAATGTATAAGCAGTAAGTTGAAGAAATTAGTTTTATATCAATAGAATCGTATAATTTTTCCCTTTTTTAGTTAAAATAAGCTTAAAGTAATGCCAAAATGTGGAGTTTTTTATGACTGACTGTCTCTTTGTTTATATTGTAGCCCTGAAGAAGATAATAAACATTATCGAAAGCTTGGCGTAGCTTAAAAAAAAGCATTTTCATTTAATCCAGCCCTCATCAGGACCGATACCCCAAGACTTTGTCTTTTGTTGATTAACTAGTCGGTCAAGACTACCCTTCTCACTTATATATATATATATATATATATATATATTTAAATCTAATCTCTAAACTTGCAAAAACTCAATTGGAAAAAATGGGGACTAAAACCCCACATAGTACACTGGATCTATACGGCCATTATTAGACCTATATTAACATACGGGGTCCTGGTTTGGTGGACCGCTTTGGAAAAAGCAGTGCACACTTAAGTCAATATCAAAGATACAAAGGGCAGCTGGTTTAGGAATAACCGGAGCCCTTAAGTCAACCCCGACAGCGGCGCTGGAGGTACAGTTATATATACCCCCTTCCCCCCCTGGATATCTATGGAAAAAGTATAGCTGTAAAATGTGCCCTGCGACTGAAAGAGTCAAAATTCTGAAATAAAACCAACCACAACACACACAGGTACTACTACAACACAGCTTCTACTAAAGATAGACCCTGGGAATAATTTACGAGATCCGACTGATTACTTTGTCCCAAGAACATGCTTCGATAGAAGGTATTCTATACTAATTCCGAGTAGGAAAGAGTGGAAAGGCAATCAGTATATAACGAAAACAAATCACGCAATCGTCACAGATGGTTCAAAAATGGACGTTGGTGTGGGAACCTTGGTCTTTTCCGAAAGTTGATAAATACAGAAGTCGTATAGACTCCCCAACTATTGTAGTATTTTTCAAGCAGAAGTACTGGCAGTAGAGAAGGCGGTCAATATCCTGCAAGAACACCTTGGCCTGGGAGTAGTCCCGTCAATCACCATCTTCAGTGATAGTCAGGCGGCGATTAAGGCAATCTGTTCCAGCAGCGTCAAATCAAAGCTCGTAAAGCGATGCCGCAACAATCTATCCACACTTGGTAACCAACATCGGGTTACTCTGTGCTGGGTTTCTGGACACTCCAAAATAGATGGCAACGAGGCTGCTGATGCACTCGCGAGAGAGGGCGCAGGCATGCCAGCTGATCTAGCAGACAATACAGTGAACAAACCACTGGGATTAGTCAAAGAGGAGATTGATTACACGGCCAAGCAGCTTGCACAGAACAGATGGACAGAGTTAACAAACTGTAGTACATCCAGGCAACTGTGGCCCACATTCGATAAAAAGAGAACCGCAGAGCTATTGAGAACAGTCGGAAAGGCGTGAGAAATATTACTGCGGTTGTTACCGGACATTGCCTCTTCGGTAGACATGCCGAACTTATGCAAATATCCACTAACGACTTCTGCAGAAGTTGCAGAGATGAGGAAGAGGAAGAAAGTATTCAACATTTTCTGTGTGAATGTCCTGGCCTCTCAAGAAGAAGGTTCACTGCTCTGGGTGGACCATTTTTCCATAGCCTGGAGGAACTAAGCAACTTACAACTTGGACGACTGAGCAGGTTTCTGAACAGTAGTGGCTGGTTTAAATAAGTTGTTAAAATCCTTCTGCGGTGTACGCCGCACTAACCATTAGAGATCTGATAAAGGTGGGTTTTACGGAACACGCGTGGTATCACAACTAACCTAATAGGACTACGTTAGACTGTTTGGTCTAAACCAAAAGTGTGCCACTTTTACCTTACCTAACCTAGTTGTACTAGCCGTAAGATTAAAAAGTAGTTTATTTACTGGTGACAAGAGGAATTAAAATAAACTGTCAAACTGATTATGTTAACAATATGATTTAATTTGACAGTTATAATTTAAATTCGATTGCTCTGGTCATGTCTTATCTGGGCCAGTAACTAAACCGAACATTACTTTTTCAAGTTTTTTTTATTTTTACTCAGGGATTGAATATTCAAAATTTAAAATAGCAATTGTCTTAGGAATGGTTTAATGTAGCACAAAAATAAATAACAAATAACCCTTTCTAATTCAGGATTATTCTCGTTGAGTGGCCTATTAGAAGATCTCAAAAACAAGCAGAGTTTTGTTTTTAAAAATTTAATAGCAGGCATAAGTTAAAACTAACTTTGGTATTTCAAATAGAATTCCCTGTATATTTTATCATTTTTGGATTTCTTATAAAAATCTAAGTAACTTTAGTTGATAATAATCTATACCTATCTCTAACCGTTTTTGAGTTTTAAATTATAGAATTAATCTTTTATATAAAAACGTTCCGAGAAGAAAATTCAGTACCTTTAAAACTAATAAAGCTTAACATACTACTCTAACTACTCCAAAAAAGTAGCATCCAATTTTATGATTGCCGGTCAGTTCTCACCACTAGCCGCTTTTGAGTTAGGCACACATTGCATGTAATCAATCTGAAAAACGGGTATCTGGGGGCGCTAAAAAGGCCAGGCTCGCAAAGAGGCAGAAAGAATCAGCTCGTTTATCGTTTTTCGAAGAAGAGGAGGTTGTAATCTACGGGCCAGGCATCGCAGAGAAAGTGACAATGAGACTATTTTGTTGTGAGCCACCGTTAGTACTTTAAAGTTGTTTTTCTCGAAATCCTGTTTTTCGCGCTGGCGAAAAGTACTTACGGTATGTTCAAATTATCAGAATTTAATGATTTTGACCTTAAAATGCTCAGAATACAAGTGGTTATAGCCCCTTCTAGAATCAAGTATTTTGCGATATAACAGAAAATGTTACGGCCCTTACAATACAAAAAAAAATGGTAAATTAAAAAAAAAATTTAATCTCGCGCCATTTTAACAGTTACTCGAGTTTGACTTGATTCTAGTGGGGGCTATAACTACATGCTTACAATTGAAGAATCTAGGTCAATTTTATTTTTGTCATGAATAGAAAAATTTATTTGAATTCCGCCAGGAAGTTAGGTTTTTTTGAGGGGGTAACTTCAGTACCCTGTAGCACCCTCAAGTTTTTCATTTTTTGGGGGTTGAAAAATTTTTTTTGGTACCTCTTATCTTTAATAAAAATAATTGAAAACTTGTTTTTCTGCATTTGTCTTATTATCCCCAGAAAAAAATCGTAAAGTAACGATGAAAATAGAACCACAAGAGTAGAAATCCCCTTTAAACAAAGCTAACACTGCTGAAAAACTAACTCATGTACAAAGAAAGACCCAAATAATATAAAACGCCCTGTTGCCAGACGCACCGGACGCTCTACACGCGATTATCTATACGAGTTATGTATATGCTTCTGATATTCATTTTCTCCGGTGGCGCGTCTAACGGTCAAAGTCGCAACTAAAAATATACGCGCCCGTATTGTTTTCATAGAGATGATCGACATAGGAGCGTCATGCAAAAATTTGTCAGTCACATTTTTATGTCCTGATGAGTCATTCTGTGAAGTTTTACAAGGAAGGTGCATAAAGCGTCTGTATATGGACGCTCTTAACATCTGGACGCTCTAGTGAATGGGCCTCGGTAATGTATGGACGCTTGAATGATGAAAGGATAAATATATATATATATATTATATAGAAAAGGTAAAATTCCTGTGGTCTTGCATTTTTCCTTTTTGTGGTCGGAGTGCTGCAAGGACCCTTGATACGTAAGACGTAAGTCACAACTCGACTTGCAGTTGACTCGTGTACATTCATGAAGTCACCTGGACAAGGTCCACTGCTTGAATAAAAGCGCAAAGACAGAAATAGCTGGTTCATTGGTGAAAAACTATTGTTCTTAAAAAAAATGGATATTTTTTTTTATCATGAAATAAAATAGAGACATCAAACTCATACTACCAAGGCATAGGTGAACCTATAAGGCATGTCCTTTGAGAAATAATATAT
Source organism: Polydrusus cervinus (assembly GCA_935413205.1). Lineage (NCBI taxonomy): Eukaryota > Metazoa > Arthropoda > Insecta > Coleoptera > Curculionidae > Polydrusus > Polydrusus cervinus. The sequence continues at coordinate 63,835,337 of OW284510.1, read as the reverse complement.
TATTTCTCCAAGGCATTGCCTATAACGTCTTAAAAATATCTATACCTATGGGTACTTACCTGTTATCTGGCTATTCTAATTGAGCCTCAATCTGTGTTAACCGATGCAGTACAATTGCCTTGGTTAACCTAAATCTTCGAAGAAAACTTAAATGGTCGATTTCTTCGTAATAATTACGGCGCTCATTGAGCCTTTGAGAAAAGCCAAAACCAACAAAATCCAAAATTTCCAAATCGTCTTCAAGAACATTCTCCACCAACTCATCTTCGATAATGTTTACATAATAATCCATTTTTATAACGTCTGGTTGTTGCGTTTTGGTAAAAATGGAACTACCATAAAAAATACGGGACACAACTAACTTTAAAACTGATAACTGTCATTTTTAATTGACCGAATTTGGCCAATTAGTTAATTCTCCTTTAAAGAACGCTTAAGGGACCATTAAAGTCATTGCAAGATACAAAATACGCTAATGGTACTTTAAAAAGGTCCATTAAAAAAAAGTTGGTGCAAGTGGGTGTTAATGTTCTATCTGCTTCTTCAAATTTACTCGCATTGCATCTGTTTGAATTTAACAAAATTTTAAATGCTTTGGACATCAGTTACCAGGGTTTTTTTGGATCTCTGCCAGTTTTATTGGGGTTAAGGAAACTTATAGCTTCAGTTAATTTATATGCTAACGGACATTTTCCAAAAGTTTGGAAACTGTATACATCAAGCAGTTTCGACAATCCTAGCGATAGATCATAATTTCTTTATCTTTAACTCCGACGCATTTTTTGATAGCCGCTCTAGTCCCATATCCTAGATCAATCTCTTGGACTTTTTTAAGGTTGCAATACAAACCATTCTTATCTTTTTTAAAAACATCTATTTTGAAAATAGGAGTGCTTTGTAGAACTTCGTCTGTAACAAAACGTCTCATTAAGTTATTTATAATGGATAATAGGTCTTCATAAAGAAATGGAACTAGAGGCCAATCACTTTGAAATTGTCTTAGGAATGGTTCTAGTTCTTCAGAGAGTGACTGAAAGAAGGCTAATTCAGCTAACAGCAGTTTATTATTTATAAACTTTACTACAATTTTGTAACTTTCATACGATAGCTTTTGATTCCTATTTTGCACAGAAGATATGCATATTTTCAAGTGAGGGTATAGCGACTAAACTTTTTGAGACACATATGTTTTCTAGCCATCTTACTGAACAGAATTTAGGAGGAAAGTCGGAACAACCAGTTGTGGACAAAAATAAACCCCGTTGGGAAGGACTGTCTTTGAACAAATTGTAACAAGCTCTTAGAAATGACACAATATTCTAGTCTGTTTTTTTAATAGCGGGTTTAAATGCAACATTTACGGTATGTAAACCGCAGGAGCCTATGCTTAAACTTGCAGAAGTGTTATCGGTCTCATCTTTTAATTCAGCCTCTAGAAGGCGTACCAACTTAAAATTTACATGATGTCCATCCATTGAAATTTGAAGCAGTTTCTTTAAATCAAGACCTTGCAAACCATTTTTTAGACCTTCCATGATGTAAAAACACATGAAAAATAACGAACTTAAACCTGATTCTTCGCAAGACTAATACAAAATACATTCGGTTACTTACCTTTTAAACAGTTGCCACTTCACAAAAAAATTAAAACGAAAAATAAACTATACTATTATAAACTGGTAAAACACCAAACCAAACTTGACGATTTAGGGGAATCCCAAAACAAATTAAATTGCAGTTGATATGCAACCATAAATACACAGCTAAACAACGTAAGGTGCCGATGCCGCTCCGGTTACAGGGGAGATTCAAAATGTTGTTTCGGATGTAGTTTATAGGAATAAGTAGGTACCTACTTTAAATTTTTAAGTTCGAAATTATCTGCTCATTCAAAATTCCCGGCTTAAACTTGATTTTCCTGTCGAATCCCCGGTTTTTCCGGCTTTGTAAAATTCCCGTTTTTTTCCCGGTTTTCTCGGCTCCTAGACACCCTGCATGACGGAGGAAACGAAGCAGGGAGGAGTGGTGTTGCTGGTAACGCGTCGAGTATTAGGTAATCCCGAGACGTCAAGTGGTATTCAAAAGATTACATAACGACCATAGTTTTATTCCTTTTTATTGAAAACAAAGCTACAATTATTGTAGTAAATATTTTTGACTCCAGTACGATTTTCTATAGAACTGCAGGGAAAACTTGCTTCACGTACTTGCATGTATTTAGAAAAATTGACTTGTGGTTTGTATCTAAGGAACGAAACATCGAATTTAAAAACTTATAACGCCATCTTGTAAAACATAAGAAACACGTTTTTTTTTGTTAGTCAAAAATGAAGGCGCAAAAAATTAAAAACCAAAAATAGAATTAGTATTCGGAATATTTACAATTTTTTTTCACCAAATTATTAAGTCCAAAAATACGCAAAAATCTTCGTATATCTAAAACTTAAAATATCAAAGGTGATCATAATTTCCTGTATAACTTGTAGTAAATAAAATAAAAAAGCGTGTTTTTTTAAATTTTATAGTTAGTTACTCTCTATACCAAAGTTTTAAAGAGGTTTATTAATTTCTGAGATCTTCTAATAGGCTACTGAATGTAAATCACATATATACGTATACAGGGTGTTACAAATTCGACATACGAGTATTGGAATCTCTGAAACTATAACAGATAAAGAGATGGTTACGTTAGGGCAAAATTGCATAATTTGGTGTTTAATAAAATACCGTTGAAAAATTTAGAAAATTCCTTTTGGTTCCGGAGATATCCACAAAAAGAAACGGGAAAAAAATTGAAATTTTGAATATTCGTTTTTAATTTCGAATTTATAGAAATGCTGGTTGGACATTCTTAAGGCAACTTTACAAGCTCTACAAAATCATACATACAGTTTTTCAGTCCGACGCGAAGTTTCGCTTTTTATGTACCATCACGAATTTTTTTTTAAATACGAACCTATTTTTTTAATGCCTTAGTCCTAGTAATATATTGCCGATGTTAGTTTCCCGTAATAGTGACGGATCATAGGTAAAACAAATTTTTAAATAATTTCTAAATGTTTTTAATTTTGACCTAACTCATAATTATTTATTTTCAAAGCTTTATTTACAAATTAAATAACAACTTAATAAATTCGATACACTAATAATCAGTAATAAAGTTCAAAAAAATGTTCGTTCTCTCTATCACACAAGTCGATTTTTCTGCCAATTTTAGTTTTAACCCTTTTAATGGACCTTCTTACACTATGAAATGCATTTTGTATGCACTGCTCCATTAGTTTAAATAAATATGATTGTAGGTAAAAAGTATGGTACGTAATTCGAGTTGTAATGATATTACGCTCAAATGGAATTACGCACTCGCATAACGTCTCCGTGTCTAACTTTTCCATTCGTGCGTAATATGTGATTTACAACACTCATAACGTAATGTATTATTATGTAGTAAACCCATCTACAAGTTATATCACCTTATGAGTTGAGGATAGTAACGCATTAATCATTAAATTTAAAAAAAATGTTGTCACTATTTATTTTTAAAATGAATAAAAACTAAAAACAATAATTTATGTAATTTTATTCTGGTCACATAGTATATAAATGTTTTAGGACGGACAACCTTACTTGGGAACCGTTGACAAACAAGGCACAGCCTATGCAGATAAAGTGATCTGTACAGGTTATGGTGCACACATTGCCACTCCGTTATTGCGTGACAATTTAGACAAGAAACCAGAACTTACCCAAGCAGAAGCAAAAGCTCTAGTTGAAAAATGCATGGAAGTATTGTTTTATCGAGATGCTAGAAGTTTCCCCAAATATCAGTTAGGCATAATAGATGCAGAACAAGGTGTTACTATTGAGGGACCATTAGATGTTCCTCAAAACTGGAACGTAGCTCATTCTATTAAGGGCTATTAACATTAAGGTTTTATAATACTTAATTATTGTTTGTCATAAACGTTTACTTATAAAATATTTTTTAAGATTGGTATCTAATAAAATATCTCTTCTGTTTTTTTCTTTATATGATGATTACTATATGCCATGTTTGCAGGTATCAAAAACAATGAATTCGGTTGAAAACACTATTACAACTCAATAATAATACCTATCATTTTAGTTAAAACTTGTAATAATAAAAATTATAACTGTACACTATCTGCTAACCTAAATTGGTCATTTTTAAAATTTTTATTTTTTAAAAATTACCTAAATACAATTATTTTTAAATGTAGTATGCATTTTCAAATCTATAAGAAATCACTCATTTTCTATAGATAATACTACGCTACTTTGTACCTGAATGGATTCATGCTGTTTTTTCAAAACGTTTTTCCAGCAAATCCCATAATTAAAAAGTTTTAATAAAACGGCAACCATAACTAAATAAATTTGATAAGCGAAAGTTAACAATAATTTCATGTTACCGGTTTTGGCCGACTTACGTAATAATAAAAGTTATATTTTCTCTACCCCCCTGGGCTAACAACAACCCCACCTAGGCGTATGCACTGGTGCGTGTCCTGGTCAGTCGAGGCTAGCTGTTTCAGAAGAAAGATGTATGAGGACTACCCTTCTACGTACCGGGTGTCCTACTAAGAATGACTCTGCCATATCTTAGAAAGTGTATGGCTTGCGTAAACATTTTTTAATAGGAAAAGTGATCATAAGAAATTGCTGGAAATTATTTTCAAGTTTCTCAGTCGAGGGCGCAACCGTAACTGTAAATCAGTAAAACTCAGTTTTTTTAAAAGTTGCCTTGTTAAGGTGTATTGAAAGTACCATTTTCGTATACTTTAGGGCTTTCTAAACAAAATTTACTCATCAAACGTCTTTATCAAATTTAAAATAAAGTTGTGGGGGAAGGTTAAACATTATTTTAAATAAATGCTCATAACTCCGGGTGGGCTCAACAGAATTTAGTAAACTTAGTTTTGTTAAAAATAGTTTTCCTTTCTCTATATTCCACTATATAAATTATGACATGATTTTTAAAGTAGGCGTTAGAGGGAGCTATCTTACAACTTAACAAACATTGCGCATTTTTTCAAAAGTTTAAAATACAATAGTATATTTAATTTTACCTCATTACAAAGATGAATGAAAGCCTAAAAAACTGACAAAAATCACAACTTGATATCTATTTCAAACCGGAGATATTAACAAGAATAAAAATATACACGGAAAAATATGATTATATTTAAGTTTCAACGGTGAAGGTTTTTTCAAAAGTCAAATAAGCCCTGGAGAAACAAAATATGATTTAAAATTAGGCCAATTTGTGAATAATATGGTAGACATTAATATTTTTTCAATGTCATACTCAATCGATAGTATAGCGAGATAACTCAAATGTTCTTAACCAATCTGCGATAGTAAATAATTTTTTAATTTTAATTTACTGATAGTTCTTTCTGGCAAAAGTCACAGGTAGCATCAATGCATGGCGAAGTGTAATCACTATATTGGGATAACTTTCTTGGCAATTAAGAAGTGCAATGTAATGTGCATTTTTTAAATGCTATAATGATTTTATTTGGTGTTTGTAGCTTTCAACCTTTAAACACAATTGGCATTTAAATCATCTTTGTATTTTAATGCGAAATCAGCCGCGGATGCATTTAGTTCTTCAGTGGAGGGTTTGTGTAAAGTCCTGTTAGGAAACCAAAATCAGAAGCTACGGCAGCTAAACTTTGAATCTCCATCCCATTTGATCGATAAGTTGTACAATTACGGTGTAAGCTTATTTGAGCCTTGAATTAAGCTTAAACTTCATTTGTACAACCTTAACAGGAATTTAAAGCTTGATTTAACGCTAAATAAGCTTAAGCCGTAATTGTACAACCGGGTCAGTCCCAACATTTTGATTAGTGTGTAGTTTTTTTAAAATCTGTTCAAATAAAAGATTACAGAAATAACGAAACCCTAAATGGATTCGGTACACAATTCTGTGTTGTTATGGGCGCTGTCCCTAATCTGTGGGGTGGGGGCACCTATTGTATTATTTTTTATCATTGTAATTTTGTGCGCGTGTGCCCAGCGACCCGTAGGCTGTGATCTGCAAACTGCGCTCCTCCAAGGGGTGTGCCTCTGGCAGACGCCCGCCTGGCCAGCCCCTAGCTACGACACGTTGATAGTACCGGGTGGCCAAATAAGAATTGACGCCGGCAATATCCCAGGAACTGTTTGTCACAACGGATTAAAATAAAAAATAAATACATTACAAATGTGGCCAAGAGAAATTACTGGAAATTATTTTTAAGTTTCTAAATTTACCGCTAGAGAATGTCCAATCTATGATATGCAACTTTGCCCCCATTTAACCAACTCTATCTATTATAAAATTCGAAGAATTCGTCCATTTTTACTCAAAGAGACCTGATATTTGATATTTTGTAAGAAAAAAGACACAAAGTCTCGGCCTCAAAATTTTTCGGTCTGTTTATTATGATTGATTACATGTTTCGCCTTAAACTGGCATAATCAGACATTATTATATTAACAGTCAAAAATTTTAAAAATTGTTTTTAAAACAAACGCACGTAGGTACATTACAACAGGAACCAAACGATACACAGTGTCGTACAAACATGTACATTACAACAGAAACCAAACGATACACAGTATCGTACAAACACACGTACATTACAACAGAAACGAAACGATAAATACACAGTATCGTTTGGTTCTTGTTGTAATGTAGGTATGTGTGTTTGTTTTAAAAACAATTTTTAAAATTTCTGTTTATAAGGTCTAATGATGCCAGTTTAAGGCAAAACATGTAATCAACCATAATAAACAGACCGAAAAATTTTGAGGCCGACCGAGACTTTGTGTTTTTTTTTACAAAATATCTATCTCTTATAGTTACCGAGATAGCAATGCTAATGCATCGAATTTGTAAAACCCAGTAGGTATATAAAAAAAATCGAAAAAAAACTTAATTAAATGGAGCATTTAATATGGCATTCCAGTAATTCTAACAAAAAATGTTCACAGAACACTCAAATTTTTTTATAAGAAAACTCCATACGTCTTTATTTTTTAATTAAAATGATTCATCACTTTTGTTACCAATATTTTTTACAAAATATTTTTTGGCAGACAACATATAGGTAGGTACCTATCTAAAGCGTTAAATAAGTCTTTCCTGTTTCATTTTAAAACTGATACACATAAATCAGAAATATAATCCACTGACTGATTGACCTAAACCTAACCTACAAGAAAAATGTATGAGTAAAAATTGTTTAAAAGGAAATTATTTAAAATAATATCTCGACAGGCAAAACCGTTTTAAAAACAGCTGCCACCTAGAATCTGGTAGCGGTAGCAAAGTTGAAAGCATAACTATATACTTTAGTAGTGCCCTAACCCGATTAGGACTCTTCACTCTCGACAAAATAAATCATCATATGAGCATCTAGCCAGGCCAGACAAGACCGATTTCCTTACGCAGAAGTAAGAGGGCGATATATTCATTAGTTTTATTATCTCTCGTACGCGTTTAACATCGAGCCAAATACGAGTTGGCTGGAGCAGCGTGGCGGCAGGGAATTTTCGCGGCGTCACCTACGCATTACGGAGTTTTTGCATAGCTAGGCGTTATCAGATATCAACGTCTTAAACTATTTACATTTACAAAAAGATGGAAGCGTAGGGAGACAAAGTAATCGTAATTATGAGTGTAAAATAAAAAGCTTAGTGTACAGGTAGGTAGGGCCATGACACTGTAGCCCTACTGTACGAGCGGCCACTGGCTTTGTATTAGGTACAGTGTTTTTAGAATATCGGTACATCGTCCCTTTTTTGTGGAATTGTTATCAACTTTAATTTTTTTAATACGGACCGGCACTTTTCATTTTATATTTTGAAAGCTCATTAATAGAGCGGTCCATAACAACGTGAAACGCGGCACCCTATCCTGGCTTGTTTAACTGAAAATTTAACACAGAAATTTTACTAAGGAGTTCACAAGAACTTCTAGTTTGGCGGATGATATCTTTTTTTTTTCAAAACAAAAATTGACAATTTATTCCAAAGTTTCGATTATATCTCAACCGCCATGTATATGAATATAAAAATAGACATATTGCGGCTATTTACCTACGTCAATTTCTTATTTTCCAATAAAATTACAAACGATGCTCTGATAGTAGGTACCTATCTAAAATATCTCCACTGACGCTGCGCCACTTAGTTCTCGTGAAATTCGTTTTGATAATATTTTGTATATTAAAAATACATTTATTGCCATTGCCAGACATAGGTACAATATGCGCGATGTGGTGGAAATGCACTATTTGTTCGTGATTACTTATTGACTACTTTTTGCTCTTAAGCTCTTAATTCCACCAACTTAGTAATTTTTAGACGTTTTGATGTTATCTTTACATCATCAGGAATTTGATAATGACCTTTACATAAATGCGGCTCTGGTGTGGTTTTTACCAAATACAACAAGCAAATGAATGCGGACAGTTGTGGAATGAATTAATTAACTATATTATAATATCTTTTTATATCTGTTTCGACCCCAGACTAGGGTTGCTACCTCTCCAGGTTGAAACCCTCTGACTCCAGGTTACGGGTTTGGGTATAGGGGAGAAGAGTTACACGGTGTAGAGCTCAACGGAGGGCGACCTTTTTTTTTTAGAAATCACTTTTGATTGCGGGAAGTATAAAAAAAGCCACAGCATAGACGTTTAGTCACCGGAGACCGAACTTTTTTTTTTAGAAATCACTTTTCATTGGGAGAAGTATAAAAGCCACCGTATATAGACTCCAGCACAATAAAAAGGTGACAACCCTAGCCACTGCCCAGATCCACCATAATAAGCACCTGATAGATGAATTTGTGATAGTATAGACAAAGAAAAACCATTCGTTCACTACCAGTAAAATTTGGAGACATAATGACAATACAAGTTTTTTATGACCTCAGCCAAACCAAAAATTCCGTCGAGAGGAAGGACACTTGTTTGAACACCTATTATAAAGAAGGTTTTTTACTTTTTGTTTTTTGTGGCTGGTCTTTTCTCTTAATTTGTTTCCTACATAATATATTACTCATATCTTGCTGTATGCAATTATACCTTAAATAAATGCCAGGACCGTATTTATTTAAAAGTAATTATCAAATTCCTGATAATGGAAAGATAATCAAAACGTCTAAAAATTATTAAGTGCGACACATATGTTGTTGAATTTAGGGCTTAAAGAGATTTCCAAAATAAAATAAATATTGCATGTCCGCGATTAAAAACTTGATAGTTGATAACAGTTCCACAAAATCGAACCGTTGTACCGGAAATCTAAATCTTCGGTAGTATAAAGAAAAAAAAGCTGCTTTCACAAAGTCGTAATCGTTTTTCGTAGTGGTTGCAAAAGTCAGATAAATTAAAAAAAAACAAAACCTCGAAATTCTAGTTTTTTTCGAATAACTTCAAAAAGTAACATTACATTATTTGTCCAAGTATCAACAAATCTCATAAAAAGAAGTTATTTGCATGTTCCGCATGTGGCAACACTGTGTTGTTGATGTTTTGATTTGTCCTCTAAAATCAGTAAAATTTTGGTGAAATTGTGCAAAATAAATAAGAAGGAGACCTTACTATTGGTTAGTAGTACCTTACTCTCACCTGTAGTTAAAGACAAATGTTTCTGTTGTCAGTAAAGTGTTTTTTTGTGTGATAATTACATGCTGTGTCCATCGCGGATCAAGGCGACGTTGCCGCGTGTAGGCCATTGATTTTCTTGGATGTTTGGGTCACCAAAATTTAAACCAATTTAAAGATGGAATGTGACGTTTGTAAAAAGAAGGAGAGAATCTTTCCATGTGATGGATGTCCCTTGAAAGTGTGTATGAAATGTGCGAAACTAACTTCCTCTGAAGTTAAAGTCTTAGAATTGAAAGGTAGCCGAGTAATGAAATTCTTCTGCACAAGATGCATTCAATTTGAAACAAACACACTACTCCAAAGAACAATTGATGACAAAAATGATATAATTTTAAGCAAGGATGAAATTATTGCCTTGTTAAAAAAGCAAATAGCAGATATGGAAACTAAAAACCTCCAAAGCATGTCATACAGCTCTGCAACCCAACAAAATTTAAATACACCACCAAACCCAAAACAAAACTTGATCCCAAACAATATACCAAGCCTGTTGATTATACCCAACAAAACGCAGAATGCAAAAACCACAAAACAAGATTTATACCAACACGTAAACCCTGCAAATTTAAAAGTTGAAATAAAACATACCCGGGATATATCGAAGGGTGGGGTAATTGTGAAATGCCACTCTAAACGGGATATTGAAAAATTGCAGAATGAAGCGGAGAATAAATTGAGCAAAATTGGCTACAAAGTGCAATTAACAAAAATGAAAAGACCGCAATTCAAAATTGTAGGTTTTGATGGAGAGTTGAACATGGAGGACATTGAAAAATGTCTTCGTGACCAGAATGACTGCATAAAAGAAAATGATAATATGGAGATAACATACATGAACACCAATAAGAAGCATGGAACTCGTACAATCTATGGAAACTGCAATGCTGCCCTGTTTCATCGCCTGCTTGCAAACAGGAGAATTTATTTGCAATGGCAGAGCTGTTTAATCCGTGAGGATATAAGTGTTCAACGCTGTTTTAAGTGCCAGGATTTCTTTCACAAGAGTCAAAACTGTACCTACAATGCTTGTTGTGGATTTTGTGGTGCTAATCATGATTTAAGTGAGTGTAATAAGCAAGAAAAACACTGTGTAAATTGTGAAAAGGCCAATACTAAGTATGGGTGTAAGTATGACACAAAACACGAAACTAGTGCTTCTAATTGTCCAGTCTATGAGTACCATATTAAGATTTTAAGAAGCAAAATTGATTATTCTGGTCTTGATGCCTAACATTCAAAATGAAATTGCCATATTGAATGAACTTGATCGTTGTGAAAATAAATTACAGACTGGTATAGACTGTAACAGAATTGGCAACATTATTAATACTAATTCTAAATTGCTAAATATACTGCATCTAAATATCCGAAGCATACAAAAAAACTTTGACAATCTTATTGTATTTCTTCAGGCCTATGACCTCTCTTGTGATGTTATAGTATTGAGTGAGTGTTGGAAGATTTATGATGAATCTATATTTTGTATTCCGGGCTATAATGTCCATTATAACCATGGAAACTTTAATCAGAATGATGGTGTTGTAATTTTTATGAGAACCTCTATTAACATTAAAATAAATGATCTAAAATTGCAAACATCGGGAATCTTTCTTACTAAGTTATCATTTACTTTAGATAATGTTAATTACGGCATCACTTGCATGTACAGGCCACCTTCCTCATCCATACAACCCTTTTTGAATGATCTTGAAGAGTATTTGCAGAATGATTCTATAAATGAAATTGAAATATTTTTGGGTGACATTAATATAGACATCCTAAAGAAAAATGACATCTGCAGTAATACTTATATTTCCCTACTAAATTTTTGTGGTTTTGAACCCATGATAAACGGCTATACTCGTATAAATTTGAATTCTAAATCATGCATAGATCACATCTTTATTAAAAATAACCTAAAAAATAAGTATAATATTAAATCTTTTATTATGGAAGCCGACATAACGGATCATTATCCTATAGTTCTTAATATAAATAAACAAAATGATATGAATAATTCTAAATCAAAAACTATATCTAAAACTATCGAAAAGGTTAACTTACATATTCTCGAAAATTTAATTAAGACTGTAAATTGGCAAAATATAACCACCGTGATGGATGTGGAATTGGCCGCATGTAAGTTCTCTGAAACTGTATCAAACATCATAAAAAATTCTACTGAAAAAAAAACTGTTACCTTCAAAGAAAATAAAAAACTAAAACCTTGGATAACGAACGGTATAATAAATTCAATAAAAACTAGAGACTCCATGAAAAAGAAACTTTTATTGACATATGAGGCAAATTATGAAACCCTATATAAAAATTATAGGAATACTCTAAATAATTTAATAAGAAAAACTAAACATGAATACTATAAAAATAAAATAAATAATGACTCCAAAGATTTTAAGAAAATTTATAAAATAATTTCTGAGGCTACGGCTCAAAATAAAGCTAAAACAAATAATGATATTCAAATTAGGAATGATAACCTTGAACCATTTTCTAATCGTAAAGAACTATCCAATTATTGCAATGAATACTTTAGTAACATAGGTATCAAAATGCTTAGTAAAATTGACGAACCAAAAAATACATTCAAGCCCCAATTTAGTGCCCTGTCGTCCATGTTTTTAACCCCGGTAAACAATAATGAACTTATACATCACATAGGCTCCCTCAAGAATAATTGTGCTCCGGGCCCAGATCAAATTAATGCAATAATAATTAAGAAATTTCATTTACACTTTATTGAACCACTAAAGCACATTATAAACTTGTCATTTAAAGCCGGATATGTACCTTCTTATTTTAAAACTGCAATAATCACTCCAATTTTTAAATCTGGCGATCCACATCTTGTCACCAATTACCGCCCCATTAGTTTAATTAATAATTTCTCAAAAATTTTTGAAAAATGCCTTAAATTAAGACTCCAGAACTTTTTCAATGTAAATAATATACTATCAGATAATCAATTTGGATTCCGTGAAAGACAGAGTACAACGGATGCTTTACTAGAATTTACTAAAGGGGTCACGAAATGCCTGGATAATGGAACCAACTGTTTGGCAGTATTCTTAGATCTTGCTAAGGCGTTCGATACGGTGCCTCATGAAACACTTCTGAATACTCTAAGTTCCTATGGAGTGCGGGGCGTTGCCTTGAGGGTATTTTCTAGTTACCTAAGTGACAGAAAGCAGACAGTCAAGATTGGTGAAACTCTGAGTGATCAAGTTAACGTCCAGATCGGTGTTCCGCAAGGTACAGTTCTGGGACCCTTACTGTTCATTGCCTATATAAACTCCTTAACAGAACTAAAAATAAATAATGGCACTATTATATCATACGCCGATGATACGGTAATACTCTTTAGGGGATCCTCGTGGCATGATGTGAAAACGTGGGCAGAGGAGGGACTCAGAAGGATTGTATGCTGGCTGCAAACCTTCAAGCTGACTTTGAACATTAATAAAACCAACTATATGGCTTTTTCACTAACCTCTGTGAATCGACCACATTTTGCCTCTATGGGGCTGGGGGACGAGTCTATTGGGGAGGTGGAATCCACTAAATATCTGGGTATAACAATTGATAGACATCTTAAGTGGGACAAGCATGTTACACGACTTGCTAACAACATTCGAAGACTTATTCCTAGATTTTACACTCTTAGACATATTTTAAGCAAGAGAATCTTGTTGTTGGTTTACAAGGCTCTGGTTGAATCTTTGATAAGGTATGGCATTCCTATCTGGGGTGGTCTGTACGATATTTCTCTTAGACAGTTGAAGGTGGTTCAGAATTACATTCTTAAGGTTATTTTTGGAAGGAATAAAAGGTACCCTACAGAACTTTTATACTCTGAAGACATTCCAAATGTAAGAACTTTGTATATATATTCTGTTTGCTTGTTTGTCTATACCAAGCCATCCTCTAACGAAACAGTTAATCACTTATATAACACTAGAAGTAACCTCAACAGACACCTTATTATACCAAGTAGTAACTCCAATATTAATTTGAGATTTTTTAATTTCTTAGCCCCTAAGTTCTATAATCTGTTACCTATCGATATTAGAATGATATATAGAAGAAAAATCTTTAAACAAAAATGTCTAAATTTTATATTTAAAAATCTAAATTTGTTTCTGGTATTGCTCTAAAGATTTTGTAAATTAATCACTTACTTATTTATTAAGAAAAACTGATTTTAGTTGCATGTACTTAAAGTTTTGGAAAGTATTGTCTCCTAATAGTGATGTTAGCTACACATACAGATATTTATGTCTAGGTGTAGATTAAACCTACTGTCTCGAACTAATAAATTACTCTAGTTTAACATTAGTATATGTGATGTATTGTAATTAATTCAGTAATATATTATTATTATTATTATTTATATTATTATTATTATTATTTACAAGGACATTTAAAATCCAAAATTTTTAAATTTTATTTTTTTCATATTTTGCCCAAAAAAAATCATAAAATTTTATGCCTAGGTACTTTAATCTTTAATAATTTCTTAAGCAGGATAGACAGACAGCAATAACAGGCTTGGCAATTAACAATTTTAGGCTTTCTACGATATAAATAACTGAATTCATATCAGTTTTGTGTAATTTCTTTATCGAATTGTTTAAAAATGTTAATAGAGGAAATAGTTATTTTTGAAGTGGGTGTTAAAAGTGATGTTTTATTTTGCGAATTGAACAATTTCACGAACAAAATAAAATTACTTTAAACACAAAAATATCATACAATGTTTTTTGTATAACTGCCCTATTTCGATAATAAAATAGGGGAATTTGGAATGACATTAAACTTCAAAATGCATTTTAATATTCAAATAATCATAAGGTTGTTGTGAATGACAAACGTTGCCAACGCTATGGTTACTAACAAATGTTTTTTACAAATAAAAAAGATGCTGTCATTTTTTTTTAACCAAACATTTATTAGTGAACTTAAATCAGTACAAATTATATGACTGGTAACAAGTCCTAGCTACTTAGCTATAATGCAAATTATTTAAGCATGGGCAACAGTACATGTTATGTCGCTGTCATTACAGCCGCCGCGCCGCAACAAATATAAAAATAAACTCGAAAATAACAACAAAAAATAGTAGTATTAACAAAAGCTGCATATCGCAAAATCGTCACTTACAGTGACTCTAAAGGTAAAAGTTATTACATAAAAGATTTTTTTTGTTAAATTTTTAATTTTTTTTTTAAATATTCTGTTTTATTATATTATTGACTTTTGTATCACACTCCTGCGGATTATGATGTGAAAACAGATCGCTTAATTTGTCGATATAAAACCTGTAAAAAAATATTTACAAATATTCACAAATTTCATTTGATATTTATGCATTTCATCATAATATGAGAACTATATCCAACAACAAAATATTTTTTTATAAACGCGATTATTACACATACAAAATGTCAAAATGACAGCTGTTAGTATATAACTAATGATACTCTGTAACTCGTGTATTTCATTTTTATCCCTTTTATTTATGTTTCACAAAATTAACACCTAATATTAAATAGTTTAATTGAAATAGTTGAACTTTGAACATGTCAAAATGACAGCTAGCAAAAAACAACCTTTTTTCATCACACAATAATCATGTTACTTTGAATGTGTTTAAATAATGCCTGCCTATATGATTTATCTCACAGGCACACAAAGCCGCGGTTACTGCCATCTCTAAAATATTATGCCTTCAATTATAAACTGAGTTTACATACTTATACTACATTTTGTTCGCATTGGATAAGTAGTTTACGAGATAAATTCATTTTACATGCATACGCCAAATTTAGGGTAGATAGGTTAGGTAGTTTTCGAGCTACAATAAAATCGATTTGTCAAGGAGGACAAAATTGCAGTAACTGGTATTTCATAAATATTTTTCCTAAAATTATAAACGTCTTTTACATACGAATACCAAATATTGTTCAGATGTGTTCAGTAGTTTTCGAGGTAAATTTATTTGCATTGCATTCACAAAATTCTTGGTAGTTCGATTAAATAGTTTTTAAAGTAAATTAATTTTACGCGTACATACATCACAGTTTATTCTCTGAATTATATTTTACTTTTTCCGAATATTTAGTTGAGGATGTTTATATAGGGTCGAAACATTGGACTCGATATCTGATAACATTATATTATAGAAAACGGAATGGAAGGTTAAAATTATATTTTATTCATCTCTCTAAATAAAACTTTTCCAAGCATAATTTAGAGGGAAAAAACCATATCCGTTATCATTTGGGCCGCGGCGCCCTGTCAAATGTTGGCCGCAGCGCCGATAGTATTTGCGCCTGCGGTGCCTTATTTTTTAACGTTTGCGTCTGCGGCGCCTTGTCAATTGTCGTTTGCGTGTCGAACTTTAATGGCTGGGCCGAAAATTTTACTCATTTTACATAAGAAAAACAATTTTTTTTTCAGATCAGATATAGGTATCTTTCTTAGTAATATTCTATTAGATAGGTATACTTACCAAATTTCGGATAGATCGGTTAAGTAGTTTTCGACTTATTAAAATAATTCAAATTATCAAGGTGGGCATCGCCATGCGTATTTTTCTTTCTAAAATATTTTTCCCGATATTATAACTCATTTTTCATTCGTATGCCAAATTTTGTTCAGACCGGATAAGTAGTTACATCTTCGAATATATTCGTTTTTTTAGCAGTCCATTTCAAATTTCACAACTATCATACATTTTTCGAATATAAGGTTTGAAGATATTTTATAGTGTCGAAACATTGCTATTTGGTTACAGTATTATTATACAAAGACATTAGAAGAAGCAAGATTTATGAAACTGCAATAAAAATTTCAGGTTTATATTTAAATAAAAGATACCCGATGATGGTATCTCGATGACAAAACGTTGTACTCAAAATCTGATGACCCACATGAAAAGAAATTAAAGAATAAGCAATGGAAAAAAATTGTATTTCTTCATCTCTGTAAATAAAACTTTTCCAAACATAATTTAAAGGGCCCTTGTCTGTCAAACTTTAATTGCGGCACCGAAAATTTTACTCATTTAACATAGATAAACCAAATTTTGATCAAATCGGATAATTAGTTTTCGGGTAAGATTCTATTAAATGTATATACCAAATTTCGGATAGATCGGTTAAGTATTTTTCGAATTATTGTAACGATTCAAGTTGTCAAGGCGGACAAAGCCATGTTAATTTTTATTTCTTAAATGTTTTTCCGGATTTTATAACTTATTTTTCATAAGTATACCAAATTTTGTTTAGACCAGATAAGTGGTTTTCAATTCATGCTTTGACTTCTTCGGATATATTCGTTTTTCTAAGCCATTAATAGCAATCCATTTCAAATTTCACAACTATGATACTTTCCGAATATAAAGATTGAAGATGTTTTTTTATAGGGTCGAAACGTTGATATTTGGTTAAAGCAATATTGCACAAAGACGTTAGAAGAAGCAAGATTTACGAAACTGCAATAAAAATTTCAAGTTTATATTTAAAAATAAAAACCTGATGATGGTATCTAGTTGACGCAACGTTGTACTCGAAATCTGATGACATCATATGATAGGAAACAAAATACGGCAATGGAAAAGTTAAATTATTTTTTCTTTATCTTTTCAAATACAGTTACAATGAATACAAGTTCGGGACAAACCTTGTCGAAAATATTCGGCTGTTCCGAATATCCCCGATCATTGAAAATACAAGGTTTGCAGACCGATATTAAAATAAAAATTGAATCTATAATTACTATATTTGGAGATATCTGTTTTATAACACTGTATTGTAGAAGTTTCGAGCTATCTCTTATCCCAAATTTTAAAGCGTGAAATTCTACAATAACTTTAAAAACTTACGATGAAATATGCCATTTTCGGCCTTTTTTGACATTTCATATTTTTAGTATCCATGAAGCTTTATGCTTTCAAGGCAATCTTTTCAAAAAATTATAATTCTGTTAAAATGAAACTTTTACAGAAATTGCGGAGCATTTTTAAAACTGAAAATTCGATCATTTATCGGACTTTAATTTTGGTCCAATTATATTGTATAAGTCTCAAATAATCTATAACATTTAATATTTGCTATATCTCGGTAACTACAAGAGATAGAGAGTTTGGTTAATGGAGGCAAATTTGCATATTTTAATGCTGAACAATTTGTTAAAAAGATATTTAATCAAATTTCGATGATGTCCAGAGATATCCGAAAAAATAAACGAAAAACTTGTTTGTATTTTTTATGACAAAAGTTCTTATTATTTTTAAAAACCGAGGGCACTTTCTCTTAAGTATTTTACAAGATAATAATTTTAAGAGGTCAAAAGCTACTCAAAATTTAAAAAAAAATTCAGGTCCGAATTTGAGAAAATTGAGTTGATATAGGTATCTAATAAAAAAACGAACGTCGTATCTGAAAAATAAGATTATTTTCTTGAAGAGCATAAAAAATTGTCCTAAGTAAGTGCTCTTGATTTGTAAAAAAAAATATTTTGTCGTAAAGACAATAAAAAGACAAATTAATTTTTTCTTGTTTTTTTTCGGATGCTCCGGAAGTCATCGAATTTTTTTTAACAAATAATTCATTATTAAAATGTGCAACTTTGCCCCCCATTTAACCAAATTTATATCTCTTATAGTTACTGAGATAACAATGTCAATGTATCGAATTTGTAACACCCTGTACTCTCATCAAAGATTTTTGACTTGATATTTTGGCCCCACCTGTATCGACTATCACGAGCCGCCACTGGTTTTTGGTGCAAATGCTTAGGTTTTGTGAAATAGTTCTACCTAAGTGCCGTTTTGTATATTCATAATAAATAAATCTAAATAATTTTTTAAACAGTTTTTAGTAAGAAGTTGATTCGTAGAAAAAATACTAGTCTCGAGTGGATTGTCTATATTACGCTCGCAATTTACATTCTTATGCGATATGGACATCATATCCAATCTTGTTGTACAAACTACAAACCACTATTGTAGCAGTTGAAGGGTTAAAGGTCACATTTTTCTTCATTGCAAAGTAGTAACAATCAAATCAAAATGATATTGCAATATTCCAAAGATGATGGAAATGAAAACATTACTGGTGAAAAAATAGCATCATAGAAATGATAACATTTCCTGCAATAAATAAAACCTTTAAACTCATTTTTCTCAGAAGCTATAAAATATAACTTTTAGACACAATTTGCATGGGGCCCTTTAATTGCTGCTAGGTCCAATAGGGTTATCTGATAAGTCATTCTGTGAGCTAGATCTCCTATACGTTATTGATATTCTATAATTTGAAATACGCAAGCAGTAGATTTAAATTCCTGTTAAATTATATAAAATATATATTTCTTTTACAGATTATGTCAAGAGTCGTAAACTTGATTTGGTGAGTTAGCATTAGCATAATACGGCACTGGTGAAGTCCCGTAAGAACAGTATTTTTAGGTTACGCTATACGTTCGCTCACCTGAGTATATTGACGGCTCTTCAGTTCTCTTCTGTACCGGACAAAGATTACGACCTCGCTGAATGAAGGTGCGCGCCTATTATTAAAAAGCGTTAGTGTTTTATTTTATATTTTAGGAGGGTAAGCTTTTTTGTTATACCTAATAGTATCTTTGTAATGCGTAACTGGTAACATAATAATAATGTAGTAACTATGATAACAGCAGCAACAGCCAAACAAAGTTACGGATTTAAAACCTTTTATTATCTATCAAACTATGGTACCACAACAGCCTATTGTGATCCTGGTATTTAAGTATATTATTTTGTAGGTCGGGACTTACACAAAATATGTTTCATATCAAATTATAGATAGTTTGAAAAATGTATC
Source organism: Polydrusus cervinus (assembly GCA_935413205.1). Lineage (NCBI taxonomy): Eukaryota > Metazoa > Arthropoda > Insecta > Coleoptera > Curculionidae > Polydrusus > Polydrusus cervinus. Next base: position 63,815,770 of record OW284510.1, on the reverse strand, counting down.
TGAAAGACCGAAAAGTAATAATGAAGTTTAAAAAGTTATTCCAATTTACAGACAATCAATATAATAAAACCTATTAAATAAAATTTGAAATATTAGCAAAACTAGTAAATTTAGGTGTACTTAGATCTAAATTAACAATAATAAAAAATACCTGAAATATTTATCGGACGAGCCTAATAAATATAGGGAGTTTTATTTAAAAAACACATAGTTTTAAAAATTTTTATATTCGGTTGTCAACAGAAAACACCCTGTACAAAATTTTAGGTACTTAAAGATTTGAGACAGTTTTTCTATCCCTTAACTTTAGAGCTTAAATGGAATTTTCGATACTTCAATTGAGAAATACAGGTATTTTTGTTTAACATGTTTTTCCAAAGTTTTAAAGTTTTTTTATTTTGTTTGGCAACGTTGCCAAAAATTAAAAAGCTAGATATGGCGTCATATGGATAATTTTGTGAGGAAACAAAAAATTCTAAAATATATAGGGTATTTTATTTAAACAATATATCTTTTTATATAAAAACTTGCTTAAGAAGTTTACATTAAATGGTCAAATAATATACAGGGTGTTCCATTTGATAAACTTGAGAAAAATGAATTTAAAATGTGTCGTTTTTGAAACCTATTTTTTTAAATAGATAACTACTATTAGGTTCATAATATCTCTAGTATCGTAAATCTCACCCAATCCGGATATTTAAAAAATTAATATAGAAGAACTTTAAACTTTTAGTTTTTAAATTATTACTCCTAAACTACCAAAGCAAAATAAATAAAATTTTGGAAAATTATAAAGGACTCTAATACGAACCTGAATATGCAATAAAATACTGAGTGTTCCATTTTAAAAAAATATAACTTTTTGTTATCACACTTTTTTGGGCCACCCTAAATATTTTCCTGTAATGCATCCTATGATATAGTATAAGTCTGCATCTGAGACGCACTATTACGGGACCCTGTAAATCACGTTAAAAAGGGATAGCACAAAATTGTAATGTCTGGCAACCAGCTAGCCTGTACTGTCGTAGGTAAAATTGTAACAAAAAGTATTGAGTCAAAAAGTCTTTTAGCCTATTATTTTAATATTTACTTAATATAGACAATTGTCGCTGCTCTTTTAAGAATAACATTTATTAATTCCTGTAATAACATTTTTTATAAGAAAATAATTTGTGTTCTAATAATGAAGTAAAAAATATTATAAGAAATTGATACTTTATTTGATAGCTGCACAAAATATAAAGATCCAAGAATATATCGCTTTATAAGTATGCGTCCGTACACAACCAGATGTTAATCATAAAATGATCTAAGTAAAACCATTTGTAAGATAAATTACCATAATAATGTAATTATTTTGTAATAATAATAAAGGGAATAACGGTACTAATAATGATCATGTAAGGGCATGTATGAGTAATATTGGTCGTGTAGAATCTGCAATAGTTCACAAAGAGGGATCATTTTTTGTTTGAGTTTTTATATCGAAGAAAAAATGTAAACAGCAATAGTATATGTGCGGCGCTTACTTTACCTAGTATTTAAAGGCAGTCTGAAGGAAGACTTTTAGGGTCTCTGGTCTCTGTGTAGGAAGTGCACATGCGGAGTTTAAACAACTTATTTAAATAGGATTGCGGTTGTTTTTTCATTGGAATTCAATGGGTGATGCTGCGGACACTAGCATTGATTGGACTTGTTACGATACAGTAGCATTCAATTAAATTGTTGTTGTTTGGTCAATAAAGATAATTTTTACTTATTTAGTCCTAAAAGGCTGTTTTTTTACTTGACAAAATAAATAATCGTAAAATATGCCATAAATTTGCCTTTCACAAAAATTGTTATAAAATTAATGAAACTGGTTAGTTGGCTGCTTGCTTACGCGGATGAAACGTGCTTGCCCCTTACATATACTTTCATAAATGAAACTTGTAGTTTCTTAATTTTACATTCTCACTGGACTAATTTGTTTTAGAGTTATATAGTATGGCATCACCGGCCTTTGGGGCTATAATGTCCAACTTTGAATATGAAAAAAATATTTTTTTGAACCCCCCCTAAACCCTCAATTTTTCTATGGGCAAGTATCAGTATTAGTATAGCTTTAAAGATTATTATTGGAAAATTTTAATTTTAGAACAGAAATAACATCCAAAAACTGAATTTTTATGCCCTGAGGGCATATATGTTTTAGATTGCTTGTAAGCAAGATGACTGAAGTCAGCAATAAAGGGGGGAAGGGAGCTGCAGACCCCCCACCTAGGAGCTCTAGTCTAAAAGTCTAATTGCAACCTAATTTTTTGTTCTACGCTTAGATTCTTTAATATTTATAAAAAAATATAAAAGCAACACCTATTACATCTATCATATCTATTACATGCCCCAAAATTGATGATTTTATAAGGAATTATGTATTTTGATTTAGACTACGAAGCAGTTTTTGCTGGAAACGCTTAGTTTTTAAAATTTCGGGACGCATATCCTATTAGAGTTATTGCTTTGTGATGCAATTTTAAAACACAAGAACAAGAATATTATTTTATAGTATTTTTTTATTATATACTTTTCTGTCCCGTTTCCCTTCTTTTAGAGCAATTTTAAATCAACAAAAATATAACCAAATGCAATAAAATATTTTTAGAATAAACACAAGATAACCATCAGTTTCCTTTATTTATTTTTAAAGATAAAAATTAAAGTAAAAATATTAATTAATTTTTAATTAGAAATATTTTCTACTTTTTTATTGAAGAAGTGTGATAATATACAATAAAAAATAGTGCGGGGAGAAACGAGATTGCTTCAATATGAATCCAAAACCTAACCTTTATACAAAACGGCACTTTAAGAAGACATATTTTAAAGCCTTCCTAACTTAGTACAAAATCATCATACATTGTAGTCCCGACTGCCCCTCCCTCAAAAAAAAAAATTCTTCCCACCACCAACATATTTTCTGATTGGTTGCGCCCCTGGTTGAGAATGATTAATACGGTTTTAGTTGTAGACAATTCGTCAATTCTTACTTTTTACATGGTGCGAGAGACAATACTGATGAGATCCTTAGTTATTATCCAACGAGCACCAGATGCACATCATTATGTTGGGTTATCTTTGGCGATGCCATTTTTATGTGAAAGTTGTAACCGAGGTTGTAACGTTCTCATAATTACATACCTTATGTATCTAATAGGTACCTACTCATTTCAAGTACTTTAACAGTACATAGTACATAATTCAGCTCTGGTTGATGTAGGGCATTTTTTATTCCTAAACATGGGTTTTTGAGATATTGTCAATATCTTTCACATTTTGATAGGCGCTATCTATATTTTTCTAATAATAGTTGTTTATAATGTTTAAAAATTATATTGTTTAAATTGACCAATTCATGGCATCTACAAGCACCGCTAATCCCCATTATCAAAGCCACTTTCATCAACAAGTACTCGTCTTCGGGAGCTTCGTTCAAAAACTTCTCTATTTCAGGTCGTTCTAATGTCTTGGACTTCTTTGGTTTGTATCCCTGTGATTTGTTTTTCAAAAAGCTCGTTAGTTTGCCGTATTTTGAAATATCTTTTTTTTTAGAAAAGGTGAATAGTCGAGCGAAGCATCGAGTATATGGTCCATAGCGACGATGGGGCTAATTTTTTTTGCAAATGTAAAAAATAGGCCAATAGAACATTTTCATCGATACCTTTTATCTTCCGTAAATTCATCCAAAACTCAAACATTTTGAACTCCTTGTCGTAAGCGTCTCAGGACTTTTGTGGCAAAATCTGCATCGCTGCTTCTTCCGCTTTTGTAAGGATATCCCCAGGCACGTAATTTTCATCGGTTTCCTCCATTTTCTATAGGTTTTTTTCTTTAAAAGAGCTTCCCTTTTCTGCAGGGAAAACTGACAAGAAGTGTCAAAATTTAGTTAAACATTTGCTAACAATGTATCATGCCCGTGGCAACCAAACAATCAACCAACTTTGATCAAAATATAAAAAAGTCACTGTCATGTCATTCTGACATTTATAGGGTACTGAGACAGACGCACGTAGCTTTGATTTGATTACAAAACTTATTAATTATTATTATCTCATAAAAAAAACGTTCTTCCACTTGTTGGATAAGACATTGTATGCCACTCGTGTGTTATGTTACCTAAGTCACTTCTCGCGTGACTTATTTGTAACATAACACACTAGTACCATAAATAACTATTATAATATATTTTTAAATAGACGCCATTTTATAATTAACGTTAATTGTTTTCACGAATTCACGAAAATTTTATAGTAATTTATATAGCCGAAGTACAAACCATATTATTTAGTAATAGTCATTATATAACTTTAGTATATTATTTTAATAGCTTCCTACTTTAAAAATCACTAATTAAGTTATCTTTTTAACCACATAATCAGTGGACTTTACGGTAGGATTATGGTTATTTAAAAGGGAATGTAACAATTAGGTACCCATCAATTGTAACAAAGGATTTCTATAATAAAAACTTTCCTTATTGTATATGTAATCTTAACGATTACACGATACTGTTATCCAAAGTCATTGTCCTTTTTCTCACACTTATTTTCTCTTTATTATTGCACATTTGCAAATTTGTCTATAGATACAAATTAATTATCTATACATGTTAAAAACTTAAAAATATATCTTTAAATTTTGTAGTGGATAGATATATATTATCATTTTATAATATTATATATATATTTGAGGAAGATAAAATTTCATAAAAGATAGGTCAATATAAATAAAATTTTATTTTTTACTTAGGTATATGTTTTTAGTGTTTTATTTTTTATTAATACCTACGAGTAAAAAAGGAATAAACCCGAGTATGACTGTAGAGTAGGCCTATGGGGGATACGACATTAAAAAAAAATGCACTGATTTGCTCTACCCCCTTGGGTGGTTTGATAACGAGCTAAAAGTATTAAATACTGCCCTAGGCATTGAACCAAAATATTTCCTTCTTTCTTTCTAAAATCCTTTGATGCCAACAAAGTTACAATTAATGTAAATAAAGCAACGTTACAAAATAGAATATATAATAACATTTTATTACCTGGTTATATAAAATTATATTAAATACAATTTACTAGAAAAGTAAAACTCTGTACAATAATTACTTATAACATTAAATTACGATATTTTTTTATTTGCTTTTACTTTATTTTGTTTTAAGAATTATAAAATATTCTAATAGTTATAATAAGCAGCACTACCAAGAGGAAATTAATATAGTTTATTGTAAAAAATAAGATATATTTTCTTTTAACCAGTGGGATTGTCTTCTGCATTGGAATTCCTGCTAGATGGCGCTGCGCTACGTTTTCACTACTTATTTATTCCTAGGAAATCTTAAAAACGCGATATTGCTGTTTCTGTAGTTGTTTACGGGTATTGGCTTTCCGTAAAGTCCTAATAAGGTTATTACTAAAAATAATACCCGTCATTATATGAAATATAATAATATTATTTTAAACGATTATATATTGGATTTCGTTCTATATACTACTAGAAATTATAATAAGTATTATTATATTTCTTATAGGTGGTATATTATAAATTACACTCCGTGTACTCTAAAATAGTCATACTTACTTTTACAACAGATTTAAACGATTTAAAATATTATTTATATTCATAGTGTACTCAATAATCTATGTGACGCCACAAAATATTTTTAAGGGGAGGGCAAAAAAAGTCATCAGATGGTTAATAAAATTGCTCAACTTTTTAAAACTTAGGAAACTATCTGAACAGTTTTTAGGTTAAAATGTTTTATCGGTAAAAGAATTGTATAATTGATTCCATAAAATTAAATCCGTAAAATTGAAAATTTGGTAGAGCCATATAACAATTTATACCTACATCTAATTTCTATGAAGTTGGTAATTTTTGATCCCTTGTAATTTTAATTGCATCGATATAAAACTAGATTATGATTGGTCGTTACTGCAATAGAAAATTGCTGACCGTGAAGCAGGCAAATAGCTTTTACAAACATGATGAGCAATAATAATAGGTAACACAAAAAATTGACTACCTACTAGAAATAGTGGGTTATTCAAAAAATAAAATTACGCTTGTGAAAAAAAAGGCAGCAATTTTAGTCAAAATTTTAATAAAATCAAGTAAAATCAGCCAGGGGCGAGCGTTCATTTGCTCTTCTATTTGAAGGCCTAGGGTACGTACCTACGTTAATAGACACAAGAACAGTATTGTGCTTCAATCTTATATTCAAAATATCTAAAAACTGTTATCGAGATATGATATTCCCATCTTAAAATTTAAACCGTTGCATGCCGCTATGTCGGACACGCTTCTATATATCACAAATTCAAATTACACAGTGACCCACAGAAACCCAAGAATCACAGCTAAATTCATACATAACTTGGCCTTGAATGGTAATGACCTCTTCAGAAATTATTGTCTTTGAAATAGACATCAGGCTTTGGTACCGCTATTTGTACACGAATTACGTGATCCAATGCCGCTATAATTTGTTTTTCCTCCTTTCTATAGTCGTAAGCAATGGTTCTAGTTTGTTTACTGTACTTTTAATAGAGCAGCCCGTGTTACTAATAGTTTATGTTTTACCATTTGTCATGTCACTTCATGATGGGATTAATGCAATTTTTTATGCAAGTGAGAGATACAAGTTAAATTAAAATTTTCTATTACGCTTTATTTGTGCTTACGGTTATGGGATTAACATAAAATTTTGATGTGAGGTAAAGCGCACGAGGTACTACTAACTTAAAATAAAAAAATATATATTTAAAGTATTCCGTGAAATCAATACTGCATGTCTTAAATTATTCCCATTGAAAGTACGTTGTTATAAGAACAAGTATATTGTTAAAAATAAACTCTATATCACTAGTTTTCCAAGTATTCTTTGTATGCCAAGGTTCTAAAATACTTAGTTTGAAAATTTATAGGGTTTTATTGAATATCTCAAAATTACTTTTTTGGACATATACCTATGGTTATCGAACATATTTTGTTTTTAAGGAAATTAAATATGCTATCGTAATTGTTACATTAAAAATGCTAGAAAGGTCAGTGGGTTTAATTAGTGCGGGACGCCATTCAAGATTTTCAAACATAATTATTTTATTAAAAGAAATATAAGGTTAAATGGACAGATTTTTTTAAGGACTCCCAATTCAGCGGGATTTTTTACCTAATTCAATTTTAGACATTTTTGTAAACCCAATAGATAATAAATACGCAATGCAACAACAATTCGCTTCGTAACTCTAAAATTTTTGAAATAATGTTCTGAAGACGGAATTATTAGTCTTAATATACCAGTTAGGTGGCCAAATGTAAAAAATATTACAAAATAAGTAGTTTTTCTTTCTTTCTATATTATGTACCAGATAGAAACTTATCGATATCGGTGCAAAGTTACTAAATATCACATTATAAATATTGATTCAAAATATCGGGTATCAAGAGGAAAATATTGAATCGTATTAAACGTCCCTATAGTCTGGCGGTCATCAGTTTTCGGCATCGCTCACAGGATACGTGATATAGGGGGTTAAAACGGAAATTCGTCACCTGTTCCGTTCGAATCGGATTATTTCGTGGTGGCAAATTAAAGTTGATTGGTCCAATTTTAATATCCCGTACCAGTCATCCCATTCCGATCTTTAAGCCTTTTTACATATCGTCGGTCGTTCCGCGATATGTTTATCGCACCATTATTTTAAAAATGTTCGACCTTGTCGCGGCCACCGCCGCCGTACCCGATTTTTGACATTTTCGATTTTTTTCTCTCAAGTGGTAAATGTCGAACTGATTTTGATTCTTTGGTTTTATAGAGGAATAACGGGGGCACATTTTGTAAAAAATTTCAAATATGCAGGGTGTACCGGAAAAAAGTTATTAAACGTCAAAGTCGGGAAATATGCGAAATCCGCTGTAACGCATTTCAGGTCGCAAAAATTATTTTTTTCGATTTTTACTTCTGGTGGTTCGAGAGAACCGTCAAATAAAGAGCAAGTTCGTAGATGGACGATATCGGAAATTGAGAAGTAGGTACTTTTTTTGATTTTTTAAATGTCGAAAAATGGCCATCGCAGAGTCGTCTTGGGTACCGAATAAGTCGAATTGGGTACGTCGGAAATATTTCCGGTTAAAACGATCAGATGGGCCGTCTTAAATACTATCTTTTCACAATACATCTTTCTATACCTAAAATGATTAGAAATTTTGAAAATTTAAAAATTACGATTTTAGACCTAAAATTTTCACGGTTTATAATATTTTTCGCGAAAAATAGTTATGGTATTAAAATTTTGTATATCCTATCGGAAAGAGCTCGTCGAATTACATTTAAAATATATTTTTTCAATCCTTAATCATTATAATTTACAGAGGAATAAAAAATTTTTTTTAGGTACTGATCCGCTCAAATCGATCTATGAGCGATTGTAATTAACTTTTTCAACTTTTTTTTGGACTATTGTTTAGAGGGATACATAGACTTTAAAACTCAGACCATGCGCGCTCTTTGGTAGTACGTTTAGTGGTTCAAAAAAAATAAAATTTAATTTCTTTACGTTTTTTTTTACCATAAGTTTTTTATATTTGACTATATTTTGCACTATAACAACTTTAGAGAGTTTACTTTAGGCTTATTTTATTCCTCAATCTTTTCTAAACACGCCTGTATACTTGAATATACCAATTTATTTTTTTATATTTGAGTAAAATTGATATTTTGGCAGCGGGAACATAAAAATTCTTCAAATCTTAAAATATATGGTTTTCGAAAAGAATGCCAAGAAATCTCAAATAGGCTTCCATATTGGAATTAATTACCGCTGTCAAAACTGGCCTAAATTAGGTGTTTTTGACTTCAGAAAGCGACGCTGTTTTAACGTTAAAAATTAAATGTTATAGATTATTTGGGACTTGTAAAATTTAATGAGACCAAAATTAAAGCTTCATATGTCCGAATAATTACCGAATTTTCAATTTTAAGAATACTCAGCAATGTCAGTAAAAGTTTCATTTTAACAAAATTATGACTTTTCGAAGAGATTGCTTTGGATGCATAAAGCGTCATCATGGATATTAAAAATATAAAGTGTCAAAAAAGGCCGAAAATGGTATATTTTATCGCAAGTTTTGTAAACTATTTTAACATTTCGCGCTTTAAAATTCGGGATAAGAGATAGCTCGAAACTTCTACAATACAGTGTTATAAAACAGATAGCTCCAAATATAGTATTTATAGATGCATTTTTTATTTTAATATGGGTCTGCTTTTCTAAAATTTTAATGTTTGGGCATATTCGCAACAGCCGAAAATTGCCTACAAGATCTCTTTTCCTTGTGACTTTACTTGTCGAGATAAAGAAAAAATAATTTAACTTTTACATTGCCGTATTTTGTTTCCTGTTATATGATGTCATCAGATTTCGAGTACAACGTTTCGTCATCGAGATACCATCATCAGTTTTTTATTTTTAAATATAAACTAATAATTTTATTTGCAGTTTCGTAAATCTTGCTTCTTCTAACGTCTTTGTGCAATATTGCTTTAAACAAATATCAACGTTTCGACCCTATAAAGCATCTTCAATCTTTAAATTCTTATATTCGGATTTGTGACTTTATTTGTAGAGATAAAAAAAAATTTAGGTTTTACATTGCCGTATTTTGTTTCCTATCATATGATGTCATCAGATTTTGGGTAAAACGTTTCGTCATCTAGATACATACCATCATCGGGTTTTTATTTTTAAATATAAACTTCTAATTTTTATTGCAGTTTAGTAAATCTTGCTTCTTTTAACGTCTTTGTGCAATATTTCTTTAACCAAATATCATGTAACTGAAGTTTCGAACGTTCATGAACGGTTTGTGTACACATACACTGAAAGAAATTGTTAAAAAAAAAATTTTGTACATTTATTGACAAGTCATGACATTTTATCAGTAATTTAATTTTGAGATATTTTTATAGTCGAGAAGGTGTCATGATGGGCCATACGTAAGTCCTAGAACCCCTAAAACATTCTAGGGATGTCATATTCATGCTATTTCTTTTGCAGCCGCTAACTATGAAAAATATTTAAATTTAACGGAAAGCAGGAACGTGAGGGTATTTTTTACATGGATATAAAAAACAAACCCGCAAAATCATGGTCAGATCGTGTCACCATCATGCAAATTATTCAAAATGTCTTTTAAATAGGAGTTTTTGTATAAATAAAACAATTAAATAAACAATTGTTAACATTGGGTAAACGGTATTTTAAAAGTGAAAAGCATGAATAGAAAGAAACGTCTTTGAAAGTTATTCCGTATACCTGATTGCGGATTTAAAGTGGTTGCAGCTAACTAACTAGTTAGTTATGTTATCGACAATAAAAATTTGATAATATTTTCGGAAATATTCGTTCAAGTTATGTGTACAGGGCAGCGTGGTAATACTATGGTCAAATCACTTTAACTTGAGAAAGATGACACAAAAAACAATTGAAGAAAAATTAATTCCATTGGGTGAATCCATGGCAAAATTAAACGGTAACATATTTGTCGAATTAGCCGTTTTCCTTTTACTCACAGAAGAAAAAAGGGTTTGTTCCTTTTACTTATAGAAAATTTTAAATGCCATTAAAGACATCAGGTTTATATCTATCTTTTTCAAATTTGACATTTTGCATAATACGAGACAAAAATGACTATAGTTATTGTAAAAAACGAACAATGTGTTGTTTTGTACCAAAGCCATTGTGATCTCTTGGTTTTCAGAAATGTTTTCTTGGTTGCCTACTTTCGCTAACAAAAAAGCCCAGTTTCTCAACAAAATAGCTTTAAATTCATTTAAAAAATACTTTTTGGGAATGAATATTAACTTTTGAGTATTCGGGATGGTAAAGTTTTTTAAAATTAATTACATTCTTTTCCAATTTACAGTAATAACATGGCAACATTGTAACCATTAGAAGTGGCAATACCGTAGGATATTTTTCTGACAAGCCGATATGACATTACCTCAAAAAGTAAAAATATTATTTCTTTAAACCTTATAATTTTATGTGGTTTTATGGACTTTTCTTAATTTTCTAACATTTAAGGACTATTTACCAGTTTAATTTCTATTTCTGTTGCATATAATAAAAGTTTTAAGGTCGATTGGGGCTCTGTTGAATATATCAGAAAATAATGTAAATAAGTGTGTTGGAAAAGGATTTACTTACAACAAAGGTAAATACAGATTTTCATTTTGTTAGATTTACATTATTTTTATGCTTTAAATGTTGTAGAAATTGTGCAGAAACAAATTGAAGACTGGAAATTTTTTAAATAAGTGAACAGTTGTTAAACATAAAAACCAGTTTAGAGGTAGGTATTTACACGTGTTAGCTTCCTAATTTGCATGAAACCTTTAGTACATTTTACCATTTTCAATACCCATGTAGGTAGATAATATTCTTGTTCTCAGTTAGTTCAATGAAAATATATTTTAAGTCTCATATCTTCAACTCTGGCACCATTTTGATCACTCTTTCAGAAAAAATTAATAAAAACTGGTGTATGCATGCATAGGATCTCTGAAATAAATGTTTTTTTAACGAAGTCGAATCTACTCTCCAGAAGGGACATGATAAATTAGGGTTAGGAACAAAAAGGAAGATAGGGCTTTTTGTTCCTAACCCTAATTTAAATGTTTTTTTCCTATTTTTGGGGGTTGATATGATACGATGTGCTCTATGTAAATATTTCAAGTTATGGACGCAATATTAAATTACTAACTGTTTTACACTACACAACTTTTTTTGATGTTACATTATATCAGCTTAAAAACACATTAATTAATATAATTTTCTGCATAATAGGTATATACCTACTTTACTTTAAGATCGAACCACAAACCCGAAGAAATAATAATTTTTATCTGAAAACCCCCATTTGAAATGTAATTGTGCTCAATATAACCTTTTAGAGTTTATCATGTCAGTACATGTATGTCTGTTATGTCCTGGTATATGTTTGTCAGCAACTGCACTACCAATTTGATTTTTTTTTGTTTTATAGAAAAGATTTCATGATGGTTACATACAAGATGACATGTAAAAACTTTAAAATATAGTGTTTCAGATCATGGACAACACATCTTATAGGAAAATTTGTGTAAGTTATTATATATACACCAGGAAATCTATGGAAACGCCTCGGGAAAACCTAAGACAAATTAACTTAAAGCTGACACCTGTGCTTTTCAATAGCTTTGGGAGTCCCATATGAGATAGTAATAGTCCCTATATTTCCTTCCTATCGAACATCAAAAATACTTGCACATGTTCTAATTCTAATTTTTTATCAGCTTTTTAATTAGAATTGCATGTTGCAGTAATAATGTTACAAGAATTTTTTATTTTTATTTTTATTAGCATTTGTTAGCAGGCTCTTAGATGTTTTCTTTACATACATTTGTATCTGACAATTTTTTTTTCTGTTTTAGGAAAACAACTTACAGTTAAAATGATTTATTGATAAAGCCGAGGATAAAACGATATAATTCCAAAAAAATCAATATCATTGCATGTCAATACAATGACATGGTGAAAATAATGGGGAGACTAATGTCAGGTTGCATAAAGAATTTTCATAATAAATAACTAACCAGCCACTTTGACGGTGGCATACATGATATTGGCAGAAAAACTTTTTTCACAATCACATAGATCTGGTTGGCAAGTTTGATTGTGAGTAAATTATGCCTACCAATGTCATTTATGTCAGAGTCAAAGTTGCTGGTTAGTTAATTGTTGTTAAAAATCTTTGTGCAACCAAATATATAAGTTTTAAATACACTAATTTGATTTTCAAAACCCATATATCTTCATCAAAATTCAATCCATTCCATTTTCACTTCAATGGGTAGGCTGTCTTTTGGACCACTTAGTACAACGTGTGTTACTTCACTTTATGTCTTTTTTATACAGCGTGATCGTTAATAGTCATAGTCAAAAAAAAATTTTGAAATTTGTTTATTAAAAAAAAATAATTTCCAAAAATCGTTATTTTTTTAGAACCATTTATGAAAAGGAAAGACCTATCGTCGTGACAAAAAAAAGGCATTTATGGACTAATAAATTACTAATTTGGGAAGCACAAGGAAGCATGTTTATAGAATATGTTGTCGACATTCAGAGACGAGCCGCCTTAAGGCGAACGTCTAGGAGTAGGGATACAATTTCCTACTAAAACGACAGTACAGTGCGCACAAGCCCTCTGTCTATTACTCCATTTTAACTTAGTATGTCGAATCTGTGATATTATGTAGTGTGAATAAATTTATATACCGAATAAACTGTGTCTACTTTCAACAATAAACCACCGGTCACATCTAAGACATAACAGAATATATACTGACTTAAACACAGGACTAACGTTCTTGAAGAAGAATAAAACAGAAGGCTTCCTATTAGATAAGGACCCTCTTGTACTTAAGTTCAAAAGTCATAATTGTGAAAGTTCCAGTAATATTTATTTATAAAGATTTTAGTAGAGTCATCGAACAAATATATTTTTTTTAAATAGTACTTAGTTATATACAATTGCAACTCAAGCAAACTTAATTTTAATCCTGATTTCTTCATATATAACAAATATAGGGTGTATTTAACATAAGAAATGTACTGTAAACCTAAAACTGAAATATATTTGATTTGTATACATAGATTAATTATTATTTAATTGTCTAAATAAACTTACCTATTTTGAAAAATGAGAAAAAGTATAATGTAAGAATAAAGTATTGTTTCAGTTTGATTTCTATCAATAAAGAATTTTCATTTTTTAAAAATAACTATGCTAGAGAGACTGCTAAGTGTAAATAAAAACATAGTCTTATAGTTTTAATCATGTTTTAATATATTAGTACACAAACACATTGGATTGTAAGTATTCAAGTTCATACATTTATTAGTTGACTATACTTATAAAGATTATTTTATTTTTCCCATATTTGTTAACCATGCTCCCTAGGAATACTTTTTCCCAAAAGTATTAAGCCGTAATGCTTATACGTATCTAGATATTTTAAAATAAACCATAGAGTATAAAATATTATTAACCTAATTAATTCCTGTAAAATAGAAAATGGTCTAAAAAAACTCACATATAAATAATAATTATTATTTAGCAATAGTAAGAGGTAAAACCGATGAGACTATTCTGTTATCACATGTAAATATCACAGTGTGTAAAGGACGAATGAGCTGTTCCATTGTTTATTGTCTCTGTCAAGTCTATTCTTAAATTGGTTTATTGGGGTTGCATTAACTGTGTCTTCACTTAGTCGATTCCAGTTGTACACTACACAGTTCGAGAGGAAGTTTCTTTGTAGAAGTTTGGCACATCTCTCCATTGATAACTTCTTATTAATCCACTATATTTTTGTTAATTCAAGCAACACATAAATACATACTTATGTTAGGGTAAGTGCATTCGATGCATTTTTCTGATATTCTTGACTAAAATATTGTTTTTAACAAACTTAGTTGGGTTTAAACATAACATGGCTGTGAAATTAAAATGGAGTAATCTTTCTCTTATAAAACTGTCCAATTAAGTTGTGTAGTAGAAACAGCTTTTCTTTGGAGTATTACATAGGTATATAAAGGTTTTAATTCTGCTTTCATCATAACATAGAGATGTCCAATTTATATTAATTCTCGCACTAAAATCACTTCTTCAATGAAATTTAGGTATATATAAAGTTTTCATTCTTCTGCTCTCACCATAAAGGGTAGGTTTCCAGTCTCTTTATCAGCTTATTAAAAACCAAAACATTATTTTGCCACTCAAAGCAAAGAAGTTTTATTTATCCATAACTGGAACATCGCCAACATTTAGGTATTTTCGACTTAAATTTAATAAACTGACCGGTCAAAGGGCATAGATAACTAAACACATAATCCACAAATGTTTTTAACTATAATTTTCACTCAAATGTACGAATACCACCGAAGAAAGGTTTTAATTACAGCAAAATAAAAAATAAACAAATCTGACAGAATTGTCACTTTTTGAAATGTACCCTAACCTCACTTCTCTAAAGTGTCAAGTAAAATTTAACGCGTGTTTAATGGGTTTCTGTCATCTTTCTCAAGTTAAAGTGATATGACCATAGTACCCTGCATATTGAGATTATTAGACAAAAGTGACCTCTGATTTTTAGTAGGTGGGTTCAACTGACTATATTAAAGACGTTAACCATGAGAAATTATTAAAACGCGTTGCGGAAAGATGCGTTCATAACGACCACGTGGTAATACTAGTACCCTGTATATTGAGCTTATTAGACAAAAGTGACCTCTGATTTTTGGTAGGTGGGTTAAACTGACTATATTAAAGACGCTAACCATGAGAAATTATTAAAAAGCGTTGCGGAAAGATGCGTTCAAGCAATGTGTACAGGGCAGCGTGATAATACTATTACCCTGTATAATGAGCTTATTAGGCAAAAGTGACCTTTGATTTTTGGTAGGTGGGTTCAACTGACTATATAAAAGACGTTAACCATGAGAAATTATTAAAACGCGTTGCGGAAAGATGCGTTCATAACGACCACGTGGTAATACTAGTACCCTGTATATTGAGCTTATTAGACAAAAGTGACCTCTGATTTTTGGTAGGTGGGTTAAACTGACTATATTAAAGACGTTAACCATGAGAAATTATTAAAAAGCATTGCGGAAAGATGCGTTCAAGTTATGTGTACAGGGCAGCGTGGTAATACTATTACCCTGTATAATGAGCTTATTAGGCAAAAGTGACCTCTGATTTTTGGTAGGTGGGTTAAACTGACTATATTAAAGACGTTAACCATGAGAAATTATTAAAAAGCATTGCGGAAAGATGCGTTCAAGTTATGTGTACAGGGCAGCGTGGTAATACTATTACCCTGTATAATGAGCTTATTAGGCAAAAGTGACCTCTGATTTTTGGTAGGTGGGTTAAACTGACTATATTAAAGACGTCCAACATAAAAAATTATAAAAAAGCGTTGCGGAAAGATGCGTTCAAGTTATGTGTACAGGGCAGCGTGGTAATACTATTACCCTGTATAATGAGCTTATTAGGCAAAAGTGACCTCTGATTTTTGGTAGGTGGGTTAAACTGACTATATTAAAGACGTTAACCATGAGAAATTATTAAAAAGCGTTGCGGAAAGATGCGTTCAAGTTATGTGTACAGGGCATCTAGATACATACCATCATCGGGTTTTTATTTTTAAATATAAACTTCTAATTTTTATTGCAGTTTAGTAAATCTTGCTTCTTTTAACGTCTTTGTGCAATATTTCTTTAACCAAATATCATGTAACTGAAGTTTCGAACGTTCATGAACGGTTTGTGTACACATACACTGAAAGAAATTGTTAAAAAAAAAATTTTGTACATTTATTGACAAGTCATGACATTTTATCAGTAATTTAATTTTGAGATATTTTTATAGTCGAGAAGGTGTCATGATGGGCCATACGTAAGTCCTAGAACCCCTAAAACATTCTAGGGATGTCATATTCATGCTATTTCTTTTGCAGCCGCTAACTATGAAAAATATTTAAATTTAACGGAAAGCAGGAACGTGAGGGTATTTTTTACATGGATATAAAAAACAAACCCGCAAAATCATGGTCAGATCGTGTCACCATCATGCAAATTATTCAAAATGTCTTTTAAATAGGAGTTTTTGTATAAATAAAACAATTAAATAAACAATTGTTAACATTTGGTAAACGGTATTTTAAAAGTGAAAAGCATGAATAGAAAGAAACGTCTTTGAAAGTTATTCCGTATACCTGATTGCGGATTTAAAGTGGTTGCAGCTAACTAACTAGTTAGTTATGTTATCGACAATAAAAATTTGATAATATTTTCGGAAATATTCGTTCAAGTTATGTGTACAGGGCAGCGTGGTAATACTATGGTCAAATCACTTTAACTTGAGAAAGATGACACAAAAAACAATTGAAGAAAAATTAATTCCATTGGGTGAATCCATGGCAAAATTAAACGGTAACATATTTGTCGAATTAGCCGTTTTCCTTTTACTCACAGAAGAAAAAAGGGTTTGTTCCTTTTACTTATAGAAAATTTTAAATGCCATTAAAGACATCAGGTTTATATCTATCTTTTTCAAATTTGACATTTTGCATAATACGAGACAAAAATGACTATAGTTATTGTAAAAAACGAACAATGTGTTGTTTTGTACCAAAGCCATTGTGATCTCTTGGTTTTCAGAAATGTTTTCTTGGTTGCCTACTTTCGCTAACAAAAAAGCCCAGTTTCTCAACAAAATAGCTTTAAATTCATTTAAAAAATACTTTTTGGGAATGAATATTAACTTTTGAGTATTCGGGATGGTAAAGTTTTTTAAAATTAATTACATTCTTTTCCAATTTACAGTAATAACATGGCAACATTGTAACCATTAGAAGTGGCAATACCGTAGGATATTTTTCTGACAAGCCGATATGACATTACCTCAAAAAGTAAAAATATTATTTCTTTAAACCTTATAATTTTATGTGGTTTTATGGACTTTTCTTAATTTTCTAACATTTAAGGACTATTTACCAGTTTAATTTCTATTTCTGTTGCATATAATAAAAGTTTTAAGGTCGATTGGGGCTCTGTTGAATATATCAGAAAATAATGTAAATAAGTGTGTTGGAAAAGGATTTACTTACAACAAAGGTAAATACAGATTTTCATTTTGTTAGATTTACATTATTTTTATGCTTTAAATGTTGTAGAAATTGTGCAGAAACAAATTGAAGACTGGAAATTTTTTAAATAAGTGAACAGTTGTTAAACATAAAAACCAGTTTAGAGGTAGGTATTTACACGTGTTAGCTTCCTAATTTGCATGAAACCTTTAGTACATTTTACCATTTTCAATACCCATGTAGGTAGATAATATTCTTGTTCTCAGTTAGTTCAATGAAAATATATTTTAAGTCTCATATCTTCAACTCTGGCACCATTTTGATCACTCTTTCAGAAAAAATTAATAAAAACTGGTGTATGCATGCATAGGATCTCTGAAATAAATGTTTTTTTAACGAAGTCGAATCTACTCTCCAGAAGGGACATGATAAATTAGGGTTAGGAACAAAAAGGAAGATAGGGCTTTTTGTTCCTAACCCTAATTTAAATGTTTTTTTCCTATTTTTGGGGGTTGATATGATACGATGTGCTCTATGTAAATATTTCAAGTTATGGACGCAATATTAAATTACTAACTGTTTTACACTACACAACTTTTTTTGATGTTACATTATATCAGCTTAAAAACACATTAATTAATATAATTTTCTGCATAATAGGTATATACCTACTTTACTTTAAGATCGAACCACAAACCCGAAGAAATAATAATTTTTATCTGAAAACCCCCATTTGAAATGTAATTGTGCTCAATATAACCTTTTAGAGTTTATCATGTCAGTACATGTATGTCTGTTATGTCCTGGTATATGTTTGTCAGCAACTGCACTACCAATTTGATTTTTTTTTGTTTTATAGAAAAGATTTCATGATGGTTACATACAAGATGACATGTAAAAACTTTAAAATATAGTGTTTCAGATCATGGACAACACATCTTATAGGAAAATTTGTGTAAGTTATTATATATACACCAGGAAATCTATGGAAACGCCTCGGGAAAACCTAAGACAAATTAACTTAAAGCTGACACCTGTGCTTTTCAATAGCTTTGGGAGTCCCATATGAGATAGTAATAGTCCCTATATTTCCTTCCTATCGAACATCAAAAATACTTGCACATGTTCTAATTCTAATTTTTTATCAGCTTTTTAATTAGAATTGCATGTTGCAGTAATAATGTTACAAGAATTTTTTATTTTTATTTTTATTAGCATTTGTTAGCAGGCTCTTAGATGTTTTCTTTACATACATTTGTATCTGACAATTTTTTTTTCTGTTTTAGGAAAACAACTTACAGTTAAAATGATTTATTGATAAAGCCGAGGATAAAACGATATAATTCCAAAAAAATCAATATCATTGCATGTCAATACAATGACATGGTGAAAATAATGGGGAGACTAATGTCAGGTTGCATAAAGAATTTTTATAATAAATAACTAACCAGCCACTTTGACGGTGGCATACATGATATTGGCAGAAAAACTTTTTTCACAATCACATAGATCTGGTTGGCAAGTTTGATTGTGAGTAAATTATGCCTACCAATGTCATTTATGTCAGAGTCAAAGTTGCTGGTTAGTTAATTGTTGTTAAAAATCTTTGTGCAACCAAATATATAAGTTTTAAATACACTAATTTGATTTTCAAAACCCATATATCTTCATCAAAATTCAATCCATTCCATTTTCACTTCAATGGGTAGGCTGTCTTTTGGACCACTTAGTACAACGTGTGTTACTTCACTTTATGTCTTTTTTATACAGCGTGATCGTTAATAGTCATAGTCAAAAAAAAATTTTGAAATTTGTTTATTAAAAAAAAATAATTTCCAAAAATCGTTATTTTTTTAGAACCATTTATGAAAAGGAAAGACCTATCGTCGTGACAAAAAAAAGGCATTTATGGACTAATAAATTACTAATTTGGGAAGCACAAGGAAGCATGTTTATAGAATATGTTGTCGACATTCAGAGACGAGCCGCCTTAAGGCGAACGTCTAGGAGTAGGGATACAATTTCCTACTAAAACGACAGTACAGTGCGCACAAGCCCTCTGTCTATTACTCCATTTTAACTTAGTATGTCGAATCTGTGATATTATGTAGTGTGAATAAATTTATATACCGAATAAACTGTGTCTACTTTCAACAATAAACCACCGGTCACATCTAAGACATAACAGAATATATACTGACTTAAACACAGGACTAACGTTCTTGAAGAAGAATAAAACAGAAGGCTTCCTATTAGATAAGGACCCTCTTGTACTTAAGTTCAAAAGTCATAATTGTGAAAGTTCCAGTAATATTTATTTATAAAGATTTTAGTAGAGTCATCGAACAAATATATTTTTTTTAAATAGTACTTAGTTATATACAATTGCAACTCAAGCAAACTTAATTTTAATCCTGATTTCTTCATATATAACAAATATAGGGTGTATTTAACATAAGAAATGTACTGTAAACCTAAAACTGAAATATATTTGATTTGTATACATAGATTAATTATTATTTAATTGTCTAAATAAACTTACCTATTTTGAAAAATGAGAAAAAGTATAATGTAAGAATAAAGTATTGTTTCAGTTTGATTTCTATCAATAAAGAATTTTCATTTTTTAAAAATAACTATGCTAGAGAGACTGCTAAGTGTAAATAAAAACATAGTCTTATAGTTTTAATCATGTTTTAATATATTAGTACACAAACACATTGGATTGTAAGTATTGAAGTTCATACATTTATTAGTTGACTATACTTATAAAGATTATTTTATTTTTCCCATATTTGTTAACCATGCTCCCTAGGAATACTTTTTTCCCAAAAGTATTAAGCCGTAATGCTTATACGTATCTAGATATTTTAAAATAAACCATAGAGTATAAAATATTATTAACCTAATTAATTCCTGTAAAATAGAAAATGGTCTAAAAAAACTCACATATAAATAATAATTATTATTTAGCAATAGTAAGAGGTAAAACCGATGAGACTATTCTGTTATCACATGTAAATATCACAGTGTGTAAAGGACGAATGAGCTGTTCCATTGTTTATTGTCTCTGTCAAGTCTATTCTTAAATTGGTTTATTGGGGTTGCATTAACTGTGTCTTCACTTAGTCGATTCCAGTTGTACACTACACAGTTCGAGAGGAAGTTTCTTTGTAGAAGTTTGGCACATCTCTCCATTGATAACTTCTTATTAATCCACTATATTTTTGTTAATTCAAGCAACACATAAATACATACTTATGTTAGGGTAAGTGCATTCGATGCATTTTTCTGATATTCTTGACTAAAATATTGTTTTTAACAAACTTAGTTGGGTTTAAACATAACATGGCTGTGAAATTAAAATGGAGTAATCTTTCTCTTATAAAACTGTCCAATTAAGTTGTGTAGTAGAAACAGCTTTTCTTTGGAGTATTACATAGGTATATAAAGGTTTTAATTCTGCTTTCATCATAACATAGAGATGTCCAATTTATATTAATTCTCGCACTAAAATCACTTCTTCAATGAAATTTAGGTATATATAAAGTTTTCATTCTTCTGCTCTCACCATAAAGGGTAGGTTTCCAGTCTCTTTATCAGCTTATTAAAAACCAAAACATTATTTTGCCACTCAAAGCAAAGAAGTTTTATTTATCCATAACTGGAACATCGCCAACATTTAGGTATTTTCGACTTAAATTTAATAAACTGACCGGTCAAAGGGCATAGATAACTAAACACATAATCCACAAATGTTTTTAACTATAATTTTCACTCAAATGTACGAATACCACCGAAGAAAGGTTTTAATTACAGCAAAATAAAAAATAAACAAATCTGACAGAATTGTCACTTTTTGAAATGTACCCTAACCTCACTTCTCTAAAGTGTCAAGTAAAATTTAACGCGTGTTTAATGGGTTTCTGTCATCTTTCTCAAGTTAAAGTGATATGACCATAGTACCCTGCATATTGAGATTATTAGACAAAAGTGACCTCTGATTTTTAGTAGGTGGGTTCAACTGACTATATTAAAGACGTTAACCATGAGAAATTATTAAAACGCGTTGCGGAAAGATGCGTTCATAACGACCACGTGGTAATACTAGTACCCTGTATATTGAGCTTATTAGACAAAAGTGACCTCTGATTTTTGGTAGGTGGGTTAAACTGACTATATTAAAGACGCTAACCATGAGAAATTATTAAAAAGCGTTGCGGAAAGATGCGTTCAAGCAATGTGTACAGGGCAGCGTGATAATACTATTACCCTGTATAATGAGCTTATTAGGCAAAAGTGACCTTTGATTTTTGGTAGGTGGGTTCAACTGACTATATAAAAGACGTTAACCATGAGAAATTATTAAAACGCGTTGCGGAAAGATGCGTTCATAACGACCACGTGGTAATACTAGTACCCTGTATATTGAGCTTATTAGACAAAAGTGACCTCTGATTTTTGGTAGGTGGGTTAAACTGACTATATTAAAGACGTTAACCATGAGAAATTATTAAAAAGCATTGCGGAAAGATGCGTTCAAGTTATGTGTACAGGGCAGCGTGGTAATACTATTACCCTGTATAATGAGCTTATTAGGCAAAAGTGACCTCTGATTTTTGGTAGGTGGGTTAAACTGACTATATTAAAGACGTTAACCATGAGAAATTATTAAAAAGCATTGCGGAAAGATGCGTTCAAGTTATGTGTACAGGGCAGCGTGGTAATACTATTACCCTGTATAATGAGCTTATTAGGCAAAAGTGACCTCTGATTTTTGGTAGGTGGGTTAAACTGACTATATTAAAGACGCTAACCATGAGAAATTATTAAAAAGCGTTGCGGAAAGATGCGTTCAAGCAATGTGTACAGGGCAGCGTGATAATACTATTACCCTGTATAATGAGCTTATTAGGCAAAAGTGACCTTTGATTTTTGGTAGGTGGGTTCAACTGACTATATAAAAGACGTTAACCATGAGAAATTATTAAAACGCGTTGCGGAAAGATGCGTTCATAACGACCACGTGGTAATACTAGTACCCTGTATATTGAGCTTATTAGACAAAAGTGACCTCTGATTTTTGGTAGGTGGGTTAAACTGACTATATTAAAGACGTTAACCATGAGAAATTATTAAAAAGCATTGCGGAAAGATGCGTTCAAGTTATGTGTACAGGGCAGCGTGGTAATACTATTACCCTGTATAATGAGCTTATTAGGCAAAAGTGACCTCTGATTTTTGGTAGGTGGGTTAAACTGACTATATTAAAGACGTTAACCATGAGAAATTATTAAAAAGCATTGCGGAAAGATGCGTTCAAGTTATGTGTACAGGGCAGCGTGGTAATACTATTACCCTGTATAATGAGCTTATTAGGCAAAAGTGACCTCTGATTTTTGGTAGGTGGGTTAAACTGACTATATTAAAGACGTCCAACATAAAAAATTATAAAAAAGCGTTGCGGAAAGATGCGTTCAAGTTATGTGTACAGGGCAGCGTGGTAATACTATTACCCTGTATAATGAGCTTATTAGGCAAAAGTGACCTCTGATTTTTGGTAGGTGGGTTAAACTGACTATATTAAAGACGTTAACCATGAGAAATTATTAAAAAGCGTTGCGGAAAGATGCGTTCAAGTTATGTGTACAGGGCAGCGTGGTAATACTATTACCCTGTATAATGAGCTTATTAGGCAAAAGTGACCTCTGATTTTTGGTAGGTGGGTTAAACTGACTATATTAAAGACGTTAACCATGAGAAATTATTAAAAAGCGTTGCGGAAAGATGCGTTCAAGCAATGTGTACAGGGCAGCGTGATAATACTATTACCCTGTATAATGAGCTTATTAGGCAAAAGTGACCTTTGATTTTTGGTAGGTGGGTTCAACTGACTATATTAAAGACGTTAACCATGAGAAATTATTAAAACGCGTTGCGGAAAGATGCGTTCATAACGACCAAGTGGTAATACTAGTACCCTGTATATTGAGCTTATTAGACAAAAGTGACCTCTCATTTTTGGTAGGTGGGTTCAACTGACTATATTAAAGACGTTAACCATGAGAAATTATTAAAAAGCGTTGCGGAAAGATGCGTTCAAGTTATGTGTACAGGGCAGCGAGTTAATTCTAGTACCCTGTATAATGAGCTTATTAGGCAAAAGTGACCTCTGATTTTTGGTAGGTGGGTTAAACTGACTATATTAAAGACGTTAACCATGAGAAATTATTAAAAAGCGTTGCGGAAAGATGCGTTCAAGTTATATGTACAGGGCAGCGTGGTAATACTATTATCCTGTATAATGAGCTTATTAGGCAAAAGTGACCTCTGATTTTTGGTAGGTGGGTTAAACTGACTATATTAAAGACGTTAACCATGAGAAATTATTAAAAAGCGTTGCGGAAAGATGCGTTCAAGTTATGTGTACAGGGCAGCGTGGTAATACTATTACCCTGTATAATGAGCTTATTAGGCAAAAGTGACCTCTGTTTTTTGGTAGGTGGGTTAAACTGACTATATTAAAGACGTTAACCATGAGAAATTATTAAAAAGCATTGCGGAAAGATGCGTTCAAGTTATGTGTACAGGGCAGCGTGGTAATACTATTACCCTGTATAATGAGCTTATTAGGCAAAAGTGACCTCTGATTTTTGGTAGGTGGGTTAAACTGACTATATTAAAGACGTCCAATATAAAAAATTATAAAAAAGCATTGCGGAAAGATGCGTTCAAGTTATGTGTACAGGGCAGCGTGGTAATACTATTACCCTGTATAATGAGCTTATTAGGCAAAAGTGACCTCTGATTTTTGGTAGGTGGATTAAACTGACTATATTAAAGACGTTAACCATGAGAAATTATTAAAAAGCGTTGCGGAAAGATGCGTTCAAGTTATGTGTACAGGGCAGCGTGGTAATACTATTACCCTGTATAATGAGCTTATTAGGCAAAAGTGACCTCTGATTTTTGGTAGGTGGGTTAAACTGACTATATTAAAGACGTTAACCATGAGAAATTATTAAAAAGCGTTGCGGAAAGATGCGTTCAAGTTATGTGTACAGGGCAGCGTGGTAATACTATTACCCTGTATAATGAGCTTATTAGGCAAAAGTGACCTCTGTTTTTTGGTAGGTGGGTTAAACTAACTATATTAAAGACGTTAACCATGAGAAATTATTAAAACGCGTTGCGGAAAGATGCGTTCATAACGACCACGTGGTAATACTAGTACCCTGTATATTGAGCTTATTAGACAAAAGTGACCTCTGATTTTTGGTAGGTGGGTTCAACTGACTATATTAAAGACGTTAACCATGAGAAATTATTAAAAAGCATTGCGGAAAGATGCGTTCAAGTTATGTGTACAGGGCAGCGAGTTAATTCTAGTACCCTGTATAATGAGCTTATTAGGCAAAAGTGACCTCTGATTTTTGGTAGGTGGGTTAAACTGACTATATTAAAGACATTAACCATGAGAAATTATTAAAAAGCGTTGCGGAAAGATGCGTTCAAGTTATGTGTACAGGGCAGCGTGGTAATACTATTATCCTGTATAATGAGCTTATTAGGCATCTTTCCGCAACGCTTTTTTATAATTTTTTATGTTGGACGTCTTTAATATAGTTAGTTAAACCCACCTACCAAACATCAGAGGTCACTTTTGCCTAATAAGCTCAATATACAGGGTACTAGTATTACCAGGTGGTCGTTATGAACGCATCTTTCCGCAACGCTTTTTAATAATTTCTCATGGTTAACGTCTTAAATATAGTTAGTTGAACCCACCTACCAAAAATCAGAGGTCACTTTTGCCTAATAAGCTCAATATACAGGGTACTAGAATTAACTCGCTGCCCAGTACACATAACTTGAACGCATCTTTCCGCAACGCTTTTTAATAATTTCTCATGGTTAACGCCTTTAATATAGTCAGTTGAACCCACCTACCAAAAATCAGCGGTCACTTTTGCCTAATAAGCTCATTATACAGGGTACTAGTATTACCACGTGGTCGTTATGAACGCATCTTTCCGCAACGCTTTTTAATAATTTCTCATGGTTAACGTCTTTAATATAGTCAGTTGAACCCACCAACCAAAAATCAGAGGTCACTTTTGCCTAATAAGCTCATTATACAGGGTAATAGTATTACCACGCTGCCCTGTACACATAACTTGAACGCATCTTTCCGCAACGCTTTTTAATAATTTCTCATGGTTAACGTCTTTAATATAGTCAGTTGAACCCACCTACCAAAAATCAGAGGTCACTTTTGCCTAATAAGCTCATTATACAGGGTAATAGTATTACCACGTGGTCGTTATGAACGCATCTTTCCGCAACGCTTTTTAATAATTTCTCATGGTTAACGTCTTGAATATAGTCTGTTGAACCCACCAACCAAAAATCAGAGGTCACTTTTGCCTAATAAGCTTATTATACAGGGTAATAGTATTACCACGCTGCCCTGTACACATAACTTGAACGCATCTTTCCGCGACGCTTTTTTATAATTTTTTATGTTGGACGTCTTTAATATAGTCAGTTGAACCCACCTATCAAAAATCAGAGGTCACTTTTGCCTAATAAGCTCATTATACAGGGTAATAGTATTACCACGCTGCCCTGTACACATAACTTGAACGCATCTTTCCGCAACGCTTTTTAATAATTTCTCATGGTTAACGTCTTTAATATAGTCAGTTGAACCCACCAACCAAAAATCAGAGGTCACTTTTGCCTAATAAGCTCATTATACAGGGTTATAGTATTACCACGCTGCCCTGTACACATAACTTAAACGCATCTTTCCGCAACGCTTTTTAATAATTTCTCATGGTTAACGTCTTTAATGTAGTCAGTTGAACCCACCTACCAAAAATCAGAGGTCACTTTTGCCTAATAAGCTCATTATACAGGGTACTAGTATTACCACGTGGTCGTTATGAACGCATCTTTCCGCAACGCTTTTTAATAATTTCTCAAGGTTAACGTCTTTAATATAGTCTGTTGAACCCACCAACCAAAAATCAGAGGTCACTTTTGCCTAATAAGCTCAATATACAGGGTACTAGAATTAACTCGCTGCCCTGTACACATACCTTGAACGCATCTTTCCGCAACGCTTTTTAATAATTTCTCATGGTTAACGCCTTTAATATAGTCAGTTGAACCCACCTACCAAAAATCAGCGGTCACTTTTGCCTAATAAGCTCATTATACAGGGTACTAGTATTACCACGTGGTCGTTATGAACGCATCTTTCCGCAACGCTTTTTAATAATTTCTCAAGGTTAACGTCTTTAATATAGTCTGTTGAACCCACCAACCAAAAATCAGAGGTCACTTTTGCCTAATAAGCTCAATATACAGGGTACTAGAATTAACTCGCTGCCCTGTACACATACCTTGAACGCATCTTTCCGCAACGCTTTTTAATAATTTCTCATGGTTAACGCCTTTAATATAGTCAGTTGAACCCACCTACCAAAAATCAGCGGTCACTTTTGCCTAATAAGCTCATTATACAGGGTACTAGTATTACCACGTGGTCGTTATGAACGCATCTTTCCGCAACGCTTTTTAATAATTTCTCATGGTTAACGTCTTTAATATAGTCTGTTGAACCCACCAACCAAAAATCAGAGGTCACTTTTGCCTAATAAGCTCAATATACAGGGTACTAGAATTAACTCGCTGCCCTGTACACATAACTTGAACGCATCTTTTCGCAACGCTTTTTAATAATTTCTCATGGTTAACGCCTTTAATATAGTCAGTTGAACCCACCTACCAAAAATCAGCGGTCACTTTTGCCTAATAAGCTCATTATACAGGGTAATAGTATTACCACGCTGCCCTGTACACATAACTTGAACGCATCTTTCCGCAACGCTTTTTTATAATTTTTTATGTTGGACGTCTTTAATATAGTCAGTTTAACCCACCTACCAAAAATCAGAGGTCACTTTTACCCAATAACCTTAATATAACGGTATTAGTGTTATCACCTTAATGTTATATGAATACATCCTTCCGAAATTATTTTAATAATTTTTTTTATTATTAACACCTTTCATTTAGTTTATTAACTCACTTACTCTGAATCAGCAATTGCTTTTGCTTAATAAACCCCGTGAACTTGCGAAGGATTTTAGTATGTATAAAATACCCTCACGTTCCTGCTTTTTCATAATTATAAATAAAATTTATATTTTATTGCACAGAAGAAATACTGTAGGCAGCACATATGTAGGGTATTTGCTGGCTGTTGAGCTTACTTATTACTTGTTATAAAGTTTCCTTTTCCAGAAAGAAGTAACAGTCAGGACTTGTCAATAAATGTACAAAAAAAATTGTGGCACTTTCTTTCAGTGTACGTGTACACAAAAATCCGTTCATGTGAACGTTCGAAACTTCAGTTACATCAAATATCAATGTTTCGACACTATAAAACATCTTCAATCTTTATATTCTTATAATCGGATTTGTGACTTTATTTGTAGAGATAACGAAAAAATAATTTAACTTTTCCATTGCCGTATATTGTTTCCTATCATATGATGTCATTAGATTTCGAGTACAGCGTTTCGTCATCTAGATACCATCATTAGGTTTTTGTTTTTAAATATAGACGTGTAATTTTTTTTGCAGTTTCATAAATCTTGCTTCTTCTAACGTCTTTGTGCAATATTACTTTAACCAAATATCAACGTTTCGACGCTATAAAATATCATCAATCTTTATATTCGGAAAAGCATGATAGTTGAGAAATTTGAAATGGATTGCTATTAATGGCTTAGAAAAACGAATATATCCGAAGAAGTAAAAGCTGAATTAACGTGGAAAACTACTATCTGGTCTGAATAAAATTTGGTATACGCATAAAAAATCAGTTATAAAATTCGGAAAAATATTTTAGAAATAAAAATTAGCGTGGCTTTGTCCGCCTTGACAACTTGAATCGTTACAATAATTCTAAAACTGCTTAACCGATCTATCCGAAATTTGGTATATATATTTAATAGAATCTTATCACGAAAACTACTTATCCGATTTGAAAAAAATTGGGTTTATCTGTGTTAAATTCGACAAGTAATGCGCCGCGGTCCAAACGTTAACAGAAACGGGTTTTCCCCCTAAATTATATTTAAAAAAGTTTTATTTAGAGAGATGAAGAAAAATATTTTTTTCCATTGTGATATTCTTTTCCTATCATAATATGATGTCATCAGATTTCGAGTAAAACGTTTCGTCATCGAGATACCATAATCAGGTTTTTATTTTTAAATATAAACTCGTAATTTTTATTGCAGTTTCGTAAATCTTGCTCCTTCTCATGTCTTTGGCCAATAATACTGTCACCAAATAGCAATGATTCGACCCTATAAAACATCTTCAATCCTTATATTCGAAAAATGTATGATAGTTGTGAAATTTGAAATGGACTGCTAGAAAAACAATTATATACGAAGATGTGAAGGCGTGCAAAATTAATTTACCTCGGAAACTACTTAACGTTAAAAAATAATGCGCCGTAGGCATAGGCGCAAATATTTTCGGCGCTGCGGCACAAACGTTAAGTCATAATGCGCCGTAAGCGCGATCGTAAGATATACCTGTTGGTCGTATATTAATAATAGTTGAAATAAAATTAATAGCGGCACAAACGTTAAAAAAAATGCGCCGTAGGCGTAGGCACACATATTTTCGGCGCTGCGACACAAACGTTAAAAAATAATGCCGTAGTCGCAAATATTTTCGGCGCTGCGGCACAAACGTTAAGACATAATGCACCGTAGGCGTAGGCTCAAATATTTTCGGCGCTGCGGCACAAACGTTAAAAAATAATGCGCCGTAGGCGTTGGCACAAATATTTTCGGCGCTGCGGCACAAACGTTAAGACATAATGCACCGTAGGCGTAGTCGCAAATATTTTCGGCGCTGCGGCACAAACGTTAAGACATAATGCGCCGTAGGCTCTAATATTTTCGGCGCGGCGGCACAAACGTTAAAAAATAATGCGCCGTAGGCGTAGGCGCAAATATTTTTGGCGCTGCGGCACAAACGTTAAAAAAAATTGCCCCGTAGGCACAAATACTTTCGGAGCTGCGGCACAAACGTGTTAATTGTGTGAAACATTAATAATAATAGAAAAGAAGATTTTTTAGCGGCAGGCGGACAAAGTAGTGAATCTATCTTTTGCATTAAGTACACAGGGACGCCAAATACAATGGGTTCCCTGGGGCACAGGTAGACAATGACAGGCTATTTCGTTCTTATTAGAACTCATCAGAAAGCCATAACCTGTAAGCGACTCCTAGTATAGCGAGACTATGTTATTAAGACATTTTTAAAGAAATAAAAACGCGATGAAAACCCAGTAACGCCATCTATAGGAATCAACTCAATGCAAAAGATAGTCGTCGACGAAAGCAACAATAAACCAAATACGTTAGGCCAAACACACCAGTATAGGAAACCTTTGTTCGCATCAACAACATTTTTCTACGGATTTGTAGATTCAAATATATATCGCGCTGCAGTTACCCACTAGGCGGTGCCACCCGTAATACAATGCCGTATTTTAAAATAAAGTAGTAGAGCTTAGTGTTATCTACTTTGTCCGCGCCTGCCGCTAAAAAACCTTCTTTTCTATTTACTTATACGGACACTAAACTCTACTACTTTATTAATAATAATGTACACGAGTTACAGTATTATTAGTTATATACTGACAGCTGTCATTTTGATATTTTTTTTATGTGTAATAATCGCGTTTATAAAGAAATATTTTGTTGTTGGGTGTAGTTCTCATATTATGATTGAAATACATAAATATCGAATGAAATAATGGTAAATAATTATTGACAGGTTTTATATCGATAAATTAGGCGATATGTTTTCACATCATAGTCCGTAGGAGTGTGATAAAAACGTATATAATATAATGAAACAGAATATTTAAAAAAAAATTAAAAGAAAAAAATTGAAAAATTCAATTTTAAAAAAAATTCTTTTATGTAATAACTTTTACCTTTAGAATCAACGCCAGTTGACGATTTTGCGATATGCAGCTTTTTCAAGTCGAAATTAGAAAGGCATTCACGCGGCCATTCCTTTATAAAGTAAAATCGTCGCAACGGTATAGCCGTTGTTGGTGAATAACACGAATCCATCTTTGTCTCTAATATTTTCTCTATAAAGATTTTCATGGTGTATAAATATTTTTAGTGTGCAGTTCTTTATTTGAAAAAAATTAGTACTTTGATATCTCGTTCTATAAAGATTTTTAACTACTATTAACTAACCAGCAAGTTTGACTGTGACATACATGACATTGGCAGAAATAATTTTCTCACAACCATACTGGCCCGGTTACATTAATTTTTAAGTTACTAATTAGGAACATTTGATTGTGCCCAAATAATTCCTGTCAATGTCATTTATGTCGTAGTCAAACTTGCTGGTTAGTTATTTGTGGTTAAAAATCTTTATGCAACCAAACATTAGACTTATTCACTAAGATCCGGTTGCACCATTACGGCTTAAGCTTAGTTCAACGTTCAACCAAGCTCAAACTTCAGTTTGACAACCAACAAGAATGTAAAGTGGTTGTCAAAATGAACTTTGTGCTTGGTTCAACGTTGAAAATTGCTGTTCTTCTTGGCCTGAACTACAAAAACTAAGTAAATTATTGAATTTTTTTTCACCAATGGAAATGTGGGTGTGGGAAAGTTATTTTCATATAGAAGAAAAATTCGAAGAAAAATATATAAGCCAATGATAACCATAAAAATAACTTCTAAAGCTCATTCTATTGTAAAAAATTGAAAATTATTTAAAAAAATTACTTTCTGACAATCTCCAATATTTGTCCAAATTTAAAAAGTTAAAAAAAAGTCTTGGTTTTGTATCGGTTTGTAATTTATATTTTCAACATCTATTAAAGTATTGAAATTGAAAAATTAATTTTGTAATAGAAACAATGCGAAGGACATAAAAAAGTATCTTTATTGTTCTAGCAGCCTCTTTACAACTGATGGTAAGTGCCTTGATAATTCTTTATAAACTGACATTATCACTACAGCAAATAAATTACAGCCAAATTCGCTTTATAGTGAAATGTTTCTTTTGTCCCCTGTTTAAGTATATTTTTTTATAACCGGTAAAAAGTTTTTCTTTAGCGACGGCCAGAATTGTGTCGAAAGTTTAAAAGGTAAATATATATTATACGACATTATAAAACTTTATTTAATTAGGGCTAGTTCAGATTAACATCTGTATAACGCGGCGAATCGTAAGTGACTGCATTCCGCCTGCGACGCTGCATTTTAGTCAAACCAGCATGCTATTGTAATAATGGCCTATCTTACTTTGACATGTGTTTCCTTATCTATCTATTCAATCGCCTGTATATTTCAGCTTTTTGACGATATTCCTGTTCCAAAATAATTTAAAATTAAATTAATTTTTTTAATAACCACTACCAAAAATTTGGTAATCGCACATTTCAATGCGTTTTTAACTAAAAGCTAAATTTCTTAAGAATAAACAGTAGTCTATGAGTTATCACGAACAAACCGTGCGTTTTCCCCGCATCGTGTATATTTAATCTGTGCCGGACAATGGCAATAAAATGTCTTCTTTTTTCTACAAAATATCAGAAAAACAAATTTTACGAGAATTAAGTGGCGCGGCGTCAATGGAGATTTTAAAGATAATATCAGGGCAATGTCATTTTCATGGAATATAAGAAATTAATATGAATAGCCCCAATATTTCTATTTTTATGTTCTGCATGGCGGATAATATAATTTGAAACTTGAAAATAAAATTAATTTTTAATTTTTTTATTGCAAAAAATAAGGTATCATTCGCCAAACTAGAAGTTCTTGTAAACCCCTTAGTAAAGTTTTTCTATTAATTAGACAAACCAGGAAACGATGCCGCGTTTTCCGAAGGCATAGAAAGCTCTTAACACAATGTTCGATATTGTCAAAATAAATATTTTCTGTCAAAATTTATATTTACTGGCAAAAGCCATCTAGGTACGACTAATAAAAGACCATAGAAATGTTTTCACATAATACTTAAAAAATATTTTCAGTATTTTAACAAGAAATTCGACTTAATTAAAGGTACAACACAATTTATGTTTCTCTTGGTTTAACAAAGAAAAATTTACGGAAACAATGTATTATGTTGATGTAAAGAGAAAATATGCAAATGTTCAAAAATTATTTCTGTGTACTGTTATTATTTTTTGCTGCTTACTAAATATATAATTAAAAAAAAAAATAATATACTTACACAAGCTACAGTATTTATTAAAATTTGTTAATACTAAAAGTAATTATTGTTCTTAAATTGTATGATTATTGAATTGCGTTTCGCTCAACTGATATGATTTATATTAAATTAAAATCTTCAAAACACAGTTGGACAAAGACCATACAAAAAACCAAGCCCTATTAGGGAGAGTTCTCAAAGGCTCTTATTTTGCAAGCACCACTACTTTATTTACTCAAAGCCGGTAAAAAGGGTTTCAAATACTTAAATAATAATAATAATAATAATAATAATAATAATAATAATAATAATAATAATAATAATAATAATAATAATAATAATAATAATAATAATCAGAAATCACAGATCGCACAATAACGAACAACATGCCCGATCTAGTACTTACCTTCATGGCTGAAAAGAAAACGTTTATTGTTGATTTCGCCGTACCACTACCCAACAATATCGAGAAAACATACTCTGAAAAAATAAATAAATACTTACCTTTGAGTGATGAAATACGCCAAATGTGGAAACGGTGGTGATAGTACCTATAATCATAGGCGCGACCGGCGAAATACCTAAAACAATAAAGAAAAGTCTAGAGCAACTGGGTCTAGATCTATACTTATCTATACTTACCTATACAAAAGTTTGTGTTGCTAGATACGTGCAGCATAGTCCGTAGAGTTTTAGGCGAAACTTAAGATTTAGAGGTTTACAACCTCAACAACGGGCAGGCCATCTTGTCATTGACCGATGTGCTCAAGTCCCTAACCCAGGAAAATAAAAACCTGTAAAAAGGCAAATAATAATAATAATAATAATAATAATAATAATAATAATAATAATAATAAAATAATAAAATAAAAGCCGTCTGGGTTCCGGTTTACGAATCTAGGCCCAGGGTAGAACCTGCCTGCCGTAAAAGGCGGCTAAAAGGTTGGTGGTCCTTGCCTTAAAGGGGTCTACATTGGTCAACGGCTACCGCAGGTAGGCGTAGGAACTGATGTAGTGAAGAAACGGCTGACTCCATGTTAGGGGCGGTTTCTCAACAGCGTCTGTTCCCTATGTTAAGGGCGGCTGTATCAGTAACCTGGCAGAAGGTATAAATGCAAACCATTTCTGACGAAATGAGTAAATTTGGACTTTAACAAATATGATATCGAATTTAGAAGAAGATATACCCCAGCTGGGTGGAAACGAAAGTTTGCAATTCCACGCTGCGCAAGCAGTCAGCCTCACGGATTCTGGGGGAAGCACTAATTCGATTAGTACTAATGTAACTAACGGCAG
Organism: Polydrusus cervinus; assembly: GCA_935413205.1. Taxonomy (NCBI): domain Eukaryota; kingdom Metazoa; phylum Arthropoda; class Insecta; order Coleoptera; family Curculionidae; genus Polydrusus; species Polydrusus cervinus. Next base: position 63,781,440 of record OW284510.1, on the reverse strand, counting down.
GATGCTAGGACAAGCCCCTGCCGACAACCGAACGATTAGTGAACATAACACCGGCGAGGAAAACATCGTAATGGAGACTAGCTTGCAGCCGGACCCTGGAGTCGATAGAACTGCCGCTGGTCTACCCAGAAGAACAGAACCCGGTCGAATCAAGTGGAGTCGAGACATGAATAGAAGCTTTATCAAAGCATTCCTCTTGATTAACGACTGTGAAGATAACCCCCGCCCTGGCTGGAGAATAAAACTCCACCGAGAAATAACCAGACTACACCCGGAATTAAAAATGACCGAACAAAATGTAGCGAGCCGTCAAAGAGCTATATATAATAGCATTAAATACAAAAATGTCGCAAAAACTAATACTTTTATCAAAAATTATTTATTACGAGCTTTTAACATGGGTACAACACGACAGTACAGTGAGAACTGCCTTGCGTCTTCCGTCAAAGTCGCGTCATCGCGTCGATCCGAGGTCGACTCTCCGCTTCTCTGCTGGCTCGGCTATCCTGCAACGCGTAGCAGGTTTTAAGGAATCGTGCCTTGCTTATCAGCTGACGGGTAACACGGCCATCCTACAAGGAAGCGTCCACGCGACTTCTTTATTTATTTTTCTGGTACCTAAAAAAAGATTAGGAAGCAGTATTTTCATTATAACCACTCTTTATGTTAGTTAGTGGTTCTTAGGTATTATTATTTTATATGGGATTGCCATTGATTTCAGCAGGCATTATTAGTGGGAGTGCCGATAATCATTGTTTCAACTAAAGGTTATAGATCAGTAAACATTAGTGGGATCGCCACTAAATGTTTTTTTTTCTTTCAATCAATTAATTGTGGTGGGATTGCCACCCCTTCAGCAAACATTAGTGGGATCGCCACTAAATGTTTTTTTTTTAATTACTTGTGGTGGGATTGCCACCCCTTTCATCAAACATTAGTGGGATCGCCACCAAGCTCCCTTTTTGAATTCATTGTGGTGGGATTGCCACCATTTCAGCTAACATTAGTGGGATCGCCACTAAGTATTTTCTCTTTTAAATTTATTGTGGTGGGATTGCCACTATTTACACAAACATTAGTGGGATCGCCACTAAATATTTTTAAATTTATTGTGGTGGGATTGCCACCATTTAAGCAAACATAATTTAATTTATTTTAATTTAACATTGTGGGATTGCCACTCACCATTTTATAATTACTGCGCCGACCATGGCCTTAACTGATCGTGAGCGGCCACTGTCGTTCGCTGTCCCTTCTTGTCAAGTTGATATCTGTCATGTGGTAAGACCTTCTGAACAGTGTATGGTCCTTTGTATTTTGGCCTCAGTTTTCCTCCACCTGCAAGCTGTGAATCTTCAATGGCCACGACATCACCTAGCTTAAATAATGTGGCTGGACGCCGAGTTTCATTGTATCGTTGAGCTCGACGGTCAGCAAACTTTTTTATACGCTGTTGTGCTACTACGACAGCCTTTTCTGGATCAATAAATGAATCATTAGGTAGTTCACTACCCAAAAATTTTCGAGTTGCTGCCAATTTTGGGTTTGTGCCAAAATGCAACACGGTAGGTGCATAACCAGTTACTGAGTGGACCGTTACATTCAAATTGTCTTCGATTGTTGGCAAGACGACCGTCCACTTGTTTTCTTTTTCATGCGTAAGTGTGGCTCTTAATAAATTAAACATTGTGCGCATGGGACGTTCCACTTGGGCATTTCCTCGAGGTACACCAGTTGCAATATGATGTAACTCAACTTGCTGTTCGCTTAGAAAATTTTAAAATATGGTAGAAGTAAAAGCAGCTGCTCGATCTGCCACTATCTGTTTGGGTCTGCCTAATTCTTCAAAAACCGGCAATAGCGCACGAATAGAACATTCAGATGTTTTTCTCGGAATTGGCTGTAGTCGGCATAATTTTGAGAAAGCGTCAATGATGACAAGAATTTGCGTGCATCCATTCGATTGAACTAGCGGGCCGGCATGATCAATGTGCCATTTTTCCAAGATATCATCTGGTTTTTCTCCTTGTTGCCAAAATCCTCGCCGAGGGCCAGTATGCGATTTTCCTAATGTGCAAGCTCGACAATTTTTAATGTACTTTTTTAGACACCGACCCATTTTCGGCCAATATAAATCTTTTCGCAGTTTCTGAATACACTTATCCCATAAATATAAAGTCATTGTAAGCAATCGCGCTGCGACAGGCACAAAATATTTCGAAGGTTTTGTTTTGGTTATAATCATGTTCCTTTCAACAGTTAGGTCAGGGTCAACGTCCGGATTATCGAATATGTGTTGACAAAATGCATCACTAAGCTGAAACTCCCTGAGTGTACTGTTATCGGCGATTTTGTTTATGTTTATTGTTCTTAAAGCACAGACTTTTAACTCGGTGACATCATCCACTGGATTTCGGCTTAAATAGTCTATGTGTTGCATTTTATGTCCAGGGCGGTACTCGATAGAAAAATCATAGTCTTGAAGTTTTATCCACCAGCGCGCGACACGAGGGTGCAAATTCTTTTTTAGGGCAGTTGCCCGCACTGAGTTACAATCCGTATACACAGTAAAATGTTGTCCATACAAGTACACTCGAAAATGTTCCACTGCCTCAACGATTGCAAGTGTTTCTAAGTCATAAGAGTGATAACGTGATTCACAAGCGGTAGTACGTCGGCTGAAATATGCAACGGGTTGAAGAATGCCATTTTCCTTTTGAAAGAGAGCCGCCGCCAAGCCTATAGAACTAGCATCTGTATGCAATTCCAAGGGCAACTCAGGGTTATAAAGACGCAATACAGGAGAATCAGTTAGCTTCTTAATAATTAATTGCCTTGCTGACTCGCACTCAAGTGTCCACTTAAACGGATGATTTTTCTTTAATAAGGATGTTATTGGTGCTGTAACTTGAGAATAACCTTTGATAAAACGGCGAAAATATCCTGCTAATCCCAGAAATTACCGTACACCTTTTACATTAGTAGGGGCGATGGTTTGTGTTAACGCAGTAACTTTTCTTATACTCGGACGAACGGTTCCTGCACTCAGTCTTACTCTTAAATATTCAGTCTCTTCTGCGAAGAAAACACACTTTTCGTAATTCAAAGAAAATCCTGAGGTAGCTAAAGCCTCTAGCACTTCTTCCAAGTTTTGCAGTCCCTCTTAGTTGATGGCACTAACACGTCATCTAAGTAAACAAATGCCTTTTTGCCTTTAAGCTTACCTAAAGCTTTATCGATGGCTCGCTGATAAATACTTGGTGAATTAACGTATCCAAATGGTGTTCTGTTCCATTCGTATAGTCCATCTGGCGTCACAAAAGCTGTAATGTGCCTAGATGATTCCTCTATTTCCATTTGATGGAAACCGGACCTCATATCTAAAATGGTAAAATATCTGGCATGGCATAAAGCATTTAACTGGTCCTGTATAAGTGGTAAAGGATATCTTTCCTTAACAACTTTTTTGTTTAGTTCACGGTAGTCCACACACAGTCTTGACTGGTCATTTTTTTTCGTAACCAACACTATAGGACTGGCATATTCTGAGTTACCTACTTTCGCGAATTATTTTGTTCGTTAAAAGTTCACTAATAATATTCGCGACTATAACACGCTCCTGGTATGCTAATCGGCGAGGACGATATACCACTGGAGTATTGTCTTTTAATGTTATCGTCATTTTCCCGGTTAAAATATGGTCTGGTGTTTTATCCTTATATTGCCCCAACAACTCTTCTAAATACAACTTTAAGTCATTATCTAAATTAGGTTGATTAATTATAATTTTAGGAACACATTGTCCAACGAGCACTTTTTGAATCTTACACGACTGTTGATATTGTAATTCAAGTCCAGTACTGGTTTTAACTAACTGCACAAAGGGCTTGCTTATCATGTCCCAGCCAATAATAATATCCAACTCACCCGGAATAACGTCATCGGAAATCACAACAAAACTAATTTCTAAAGTAAGTGTCGGCAAAACAAATATCAGATTACAAACACCGAGAGGATAAACAGTCTGGTTTCCTAATCCTACAAAGGCAAGCACTTCACGACTTGGCTTAATAATACCGTCTAAAGCAATAACTACGGAATGTTTTATAATTGACAGCTCAGCACCTGTGTCGATGAGATATGTGAATGACAGCGCCTTTTCTTCGTATAAGACTGTGGCTATCGGTGTTGTTGATAAATGGCGTCATTTCTTTATTAGGAACGCTTTTTTAGGTTTTCCATGCTTAAGCCAACAATTGCTGTCGGTGTGCCCCATTTTTTTACAAAAATCACACGTCGGAACCTTGCTAGGGGCTGACGCACTAGTTAGGGTTGATTCGCTGGTCTTTTCATCTTTCTGGACCGATCGGCACTTATTTTGATGGTGTCCAAGCCGGCCGCATTTAAAGCATTTAGAGGTCGATGGTCCATTTCGCGCGACCCTGAAATCTGGTCTTTCCTTCGATCTTCGATCCATTCCTCGTTTTTTTGCGTGATTTTTAAATGATCTCGCACGGCGGGTATCGAACTCGCTGAGTAATACTAATAGGTCACGTTCAGTTGCTGGTTTTTGAACACGAATCGCAGAACGGGCTTCGGTATGTTCCAAACCATACTCAACCATGCTGATAATAATATTCCAAGGTAAATGCCTATAAAACCGATTTATTGATCGTAGCTTTTGGTTCCCATAATCAGACAAGGAATCACAATCGCGACTGCTTAACGTGGCAGCAATGTGTGCCCGCGTTCCAGGTGTTTCCTGATCAGGAAATGCAACAATGAGATCATTGCAAAATATGTCCCATGTTCTCGAAAGGGGTCGCCAATCACGATAATAGTGATATCCCCGATGTTTTAATGCATTGCCAGCTTTACTTATCATTACAATATCGCTGACGTTAAGTTCTTTTTTTAACTTTGTACAATCTTCCAGCCATTCGTTAATTGGGTAAGCACTTCTGTCAGGGTCATAACTCGTGATCTCAAAGGAATGTACTTGCGCACTCGAAGTTTCCACTCCTGAATCACTAGGCGTTGGCTGCGAAGGTGACGTCACACTCTTTGTTTGGCTAGATAATAGGGCAAGTTGTTGCTGCTGGTTTGCTACTAAGTTTATGAGTGTTTCCTGCCACTGAGCTTTAGGACGTTTAGCACTGGGGGGTAGAGCGTCCCTCCTTCCTAAGTCACTGTCCTCACTGTCACTAAAGATTTCACCTTCTTCGGCCATTTTATAGTTTTTTGTTTTTTTTTACTCGAAGAAGTCACTTTTGAACCGTACCGACTAGCACACCGGACAAGGATTTAAGATCCCACTTCTGATAATAGCATTAAATACAAAAATGTCGCAAAAACTAATACTTTTATCAAAAATTATTTATTACGAGCTTTTAACATGGCTACAACACGACAGTACAGTGAGAACTGCCTTGCGTCTTGCGTCAAAGTCGCGTCATCGCGTCGATCCGAGGTCGACTCTCCGCTTCTCTGCTGGCTCGGCTATCCTGCAACGCGTAGCAGGTTTTAAGGAATCGTGCCTTGCTTATCAGCTGACGGGTAACATATATGCTAACCACCTGCTACCCCAAGCTGAAATAGATCAAATACGGCGTGAAGTTGGCAGAACGTTGCACAACCTTCAGCATGTGGAAGAGCTAACAGCACAGCAGGAACACATCATAATGGAGACTAGCTTGCAGCCTGACCCTGGATTCGATAGAACTGCCGCTGGTCTACCCAGAAGAACAGAAACCGGTCGAATCAAGTGGACTCGTGACATGAATAGAACATTTATCAAAGCATTCCTCTTGATTAACGACTGTGAAGATAACCCCCGCCCTGGCTGGAGAATAAAACTCCACCGAGAAATAAGCCAGATATATCCGGAATTAAAACTCACGGAACAAAATGTAGCGTGCCGTCAAAGAGCTATTTATGCTAACCACCTGCTACCCCAAGCTGAAATAGATCAAATACGGCGTGAAGTTGGCAGAACGTTGCACAACCTTCAGCATGTGGAAGAGCTAACAGCACAGCAGGAAGTAATACATGAACAAGATCAAACTATACAGGCTGATACGGACAATACAAACCAAAAATATTTGGAAAATTTGTCCTTATTTGAAAATAGTGACCCGACCTTGAGACCGAGTATCCCTAAGCTAAGATTCAAGAAAGGAACCCACGAAATACTAGCGAGAGTAAACCTAGCAGCAGGGACGTCCTTAAATACAACTGAGGACCTCGAGACATTACACAGTGGGTTATATGCAGCAGCAGTAACTGTAATTGAACTCAATGGTCAGGCATTATATCTCAGAACTGATAAGAAAACAACCAAGAAACAAGCGGTACCCGCTTGGAAAATGAGACTTGAAAAACAAATAAGCCAGTTACGAGCACAAAGTGATATCATTGGAGAACATCTAAATGGAAACTCTAGCAGCAAGGTTGCTAAAAAGGTTAAAGATATACTGAAAGCAGAGAGCATTCCTTTAGACAGTCCCGATGTAAAACGGTTGCTAACAATCGTAAGAGACAATACAAGACAAAAATCTAAGGCTAAAGGAGCTCGTCTAAGACGATACAAGAAAGCCACAAAGAGGAAGGTTCAAAACCAACAGTTCACCAGTAACCAAAAAACCTTCTATAGGACATTGAGCCAAGAAGAAAACAACGTTACTCCAACTAATGACATAAATAAAGACCAATTTAATGCATTTTGGAGTAATATTTGGTCCGACGCGTCCCATTTCGATGAAAAAGCAAGCTGGCTCGAAAAAGTTGAAGCCGAGGCTGAAACTTTGCAAGAAATGCCTGAGCCGCAAGTAACATCCAGTGATATAAGGGATGCCACTAAGAACCTGGCTAACTGGAAATCACCGGGACCTGACCAAATTCATAATTTCTGGCTCAAAACTTTCACCACCCTACACCCTGTTATCGCAAACTGCTTTAACAAGGCTCTCCTAAACCCCGAGCACTTCCCAGCTCATCTTGCCAGTGGCAATACCTTCCTTTTATTTAAAAAAGGGCAGGTAAACGACCCAAAAAATTACAGACCGATCACCTGTCTGTCAGTGGTGTATAAACTTTTAACATCAGTCATGTATTCAAAAATATACACCCACTGCATAAACAACAACCTGGTAGCTGATGAGCAAAAGGGCTGTATTAGGAAAGCTTTGGGTTGCAAGGAACAGCTTACAATCGATGCCGTTATTATAAAACAGACAGAAGTTAAAAGGCGAAATCTAAATATGTGCTACATAGATTATAGTAAAGCATTCGATTCTGTTCCTCACGACTGGCTAAAGAAGATATTGCAAATATACAAAGTACACCCCCTAATACGCAACATGTTAGATACCCTAATGGAGCAATGGAATACTAATCTCCATATTGGACAAGAGAAGCTTGGCAATATAAATATATCAAAAGGTATATTTCAAGGCGACTCTTGGGTTCATTTTGGCCATGAACCCACTGTCCTCACTACTAAAATCAACATCCTACGGATATCGTCCCAACTTAACTGAGAATTTTAGAATAAACCACCTTCTATTTATGGACGATATCAAACTCTACGCTGAAAGCAAAACCTACCTACAGTCCCTAATTCAAATAACCAATACATTTAGCGATGACATCAAAATGTCGTTTGGCTTAGACAAGTGCGCAATCTTGAATGTCGTACGCGGAAAGACTGAACAAAATCGTGGACTGCTTGATGGCATAGATATACTAGATGAGGACAAAACATATAAATACTTAGGCATCTCCCAAAACCAACATATAAACCACACAAGCCTAAAAAGGGAGTTTAAAAACAAATAAAAAAGCAGACTAACAAAGCTTTTTAATACTCATCTGAATGCTGGTAACCTTACTACTGCCATCAACACCTGGGCAATACCAATACTTACCTACTTATTCGGAATCCTTAAGTATTCAGACACGGATTTGCACGAATTAGATAGGCTTACGCGCAGGCTGCTAACAAAATTCAGATTCCACCACCCACGCTCTGCACTTGAAAGAATCTACCTAAAACGAAAGGAGGGAGGAAGAGGTCTCATTAATATATATAATTTGTGCAAGTTGCAAGAGACCTCTATGAGAAATTACTTTCAAGAATCGAATGGGGAAATTCTTAAAAAAGTGGTAGCAGCAGACACTGGACTGGAGCCCTTAACTTAAAGCAAAACGGATTACCTAACATCATCCGCGCGCCGCCAAGTCAACAGCTTGTAACTTGGCAAGAGAAAGCTCTACACGGCAAATACCCTACTGCACTCCAAAATCCACTCATAGATAGAGAAATGTCACTGAATTGGTTAGAGAAAAGGCAGCTTCACGCTGAAACAGAAGGTTTTATAATCTCTATCCAAGACCGTGTCATTCGAACTCGAAACTATCAAAAAGTCATCTTAAAAAGAAATGTGGAAGATGTGTGCAGAAAATGCAATTGCCCCGGAGAAACGACAGAACATATCACGGCGGGATGTGGTGCTATGGCCCCCAACGCTTACCTGGGGAGACATAATCAGGTGGCAAAGATCATCCACAAGGAACTGGCCCATAAACTAGGGCTAAGGGGAAACCTCCCACCATACTACCAATACGCACCCGAGCCAGTCCTTGAATCCCCTGAATATCTCTTATACTGGGACAGGCCAATAATAACGGATAGAACAGTAGACCACAACCGTCCGGATATTCTTTTCATCGAAAAAACCACCAAGAAAGCTTTCATAATCGATATAGGTTGCCCACTAACACACAACCTCTCTAAAACCGAATCGGAGAAGAAGACCAAGTACTCGAATTTGGCTATAGAGATAAAAAATATATGGAAGCTAGATAAAATCGACATAATTCCGATCATAATATCGGTGGAGGGAGCTATGACGAAAAATTTCAAGCCCAACTTGGAAAAACTGGGCCTTTCAAGTTATTTACACCAACTTATTCAGAAAAGCGTCATCCTTCAAACTTGCCATATAGTACGGAAGTTTCTAAACAGTACAGGTTAAGATGAATTTCTTCTCTGTACTGTAAATAATACCAGCCTTACCAACAAAAAGCTGAGAAACAGAACACTGAAAACATAATAATAATAATAATAATAATAATAATAATAATAATAATAATAATAATAATAATAATAATAATAATAATAATAATAATAATACATTGGTCACCGGCTACCGCAGGTAGGCGTAGGAACTGATGTAGTGAAGGAACGGCTGACTCCATGTTAGGGGCGGTTTCTCGACAGCGTCTGTTCCCTATGTTAAGGGCGGCTGTATCAATAACCTGGCAGAAGGTATAAATGCAAACCATTTCTGACGAAATGTGTAAATATGGATTTAAACAAATATGATGTCAAATTTACAAGAATATGTACCCCAGGTGGGTTCGCAATCTCACACTGCGCAAGCAGGCAGCCTCACGGATTCTGGGGGAGGCATAAATTCGAATAGTACTAATAATACTAACGGCAGGATGCTAAGACAAGCCCCTGCCGACAACCGAACTATTCAACCGAACACCGGCGAGGAACACATCATAATGGAGACTAGCTTGCAGCCTGACCCTGGATTCGATAGAACTGCCGCTGGTCTACCCAGAAGAACAGAAACCGGTCGAATCAAGTGGACTCGTGACATGAATAGAACATTTATCAAAGCATTCCTCTTGATTAACGACTGTGAAGATAACCCCCGCCCTGGCTGGAGAATAAAACTCCACCGAGAAATAAGCCAGATATATCCGGAATTAAAACTCACGGAACAAAATGTAGCGTGCCGTCAAAGAGCTATTTATGCTAACCACCTGCTACCCCAAGCTGAAATAGATCAAATACGGCGTGAAGTTGGCAGAACGTTGCACAACCTTCAGCATGTGGAAGAGCTAACAGCACAGCAGGAAGTAATACATGAACAAGATCAAACTATACAGGCTGATACGGACAATACAAACCAAAAATATTTGGAAAATTTGTCCTTATTTGAAAATAGTGACCCGACCTTGAGACCGAGTATCCCTAAGCTAAGATTCAAGAAAGGAACCCACGAAATACTAGCGAGAGTAAACCTAGCAGCAGGGACGTCCTTAAATACAACTGAGGACCTCGAGACATTACACAGTGGGTTATATGCAGCAGCAGTAACTGTAATTGAACTCAATGGTCAGGCATTATATCTCAGAACTGATAAGAAAACAACCAAGAAACAAGCGGTACCCGCTTGGAAAATGAGACTTGAAAAACAAATAAGCCAGTTACGAGCACAAAGTGATATCATTGGAGAACATCTAAATGGAAACTCTAGCAGCAAGGTTGCTAAAAAGGTTAAAGATATACTGAAAGCAGAGAATATTCCTTTAGATAGTCCCGATGTAAAACGGTTGCTAACTGTCGTAAGAGACACTATTAGACAAAAATGTAAGGCTAAAGGTGCCCGTCTAAGGCGATACAATAAAGCCACAAAGAGGAAGGTACAAAACCAACAGTTCACCACGAACCAAAAAACCTTCTATAGGACTCTGAACCAAGAAGAAAAAAATGACCTTACTCCAACTAATGACATGAATAAAGACCAATTTAATGCATTTTGGAGTAATATTTGGTCTGACGCGTCCCATTTCAATGAAGAAGCAAGCTGGCTCGAAAACGTTGAAGCCGAGGCTGAAACTTTGCAAGAAATGCCTGAGCCGCAAGTAACATCCATCGACATAAGGGATGCCACTAAGAACTTGGCTAACTGGAAATCACCGGGACCTGACCAAATTCATAATTTTTGGCTCAAAACTTTCACCAGCCTACACCCTGTAATCGCAAACTGCTTTAGCAAGGCTCTCCTAAACCCCGAACAGTTCCCAGCTCATCTTGCCAGTGGCAATACCTTCCTTTTATTTAAAAAAGGGCAGGTAAACGACCCAAAAAATTACAGACCGATCACCTGTCTGTCAGTGGTGTATAAACTTTTAACATCAGTCATGTACTCAAAAATATACATACACTGCATAAATAACAACTTGATAGCTGATGAGCAAAAGGGCTGTATTAGGAAAGCTTTGGGTTGCAAGGAACAGCTTACAATCGATGCCGTTATTATAAAACCGGCTGAAGTTAAAAGGCGAAATCTAAATATGTGCTTTTTTTTTTTTTTTTTTTTTTTTTTATGATAAAACACCTGCACTGTAGGAAAAATCCTTTAAGGCGCTCTGGGAGCGGTGCGAGTGCGAAAAAAGCGATTAACGTTAGTCTTGAAACGCTGAAGATTGTATTCATTGGGAAACACGACCTCAGGAAGATCATTCCACAAAGATGACGTTCTCCAGATGAAAGAATTCTTGAACAATGAAGTTCGAGGAGTACTAAGCTGAACAACATATGGATGAGCGGCAGTGGTTTGCCGTGTATTTCTGTTTTGCATTGCTCTAGGTGGAATCAAGTGGGCAATGTCAGTCGAACACCTGCCATGGAAATATCTGTAAAAGAGAGCCAAATCACCAACCTGTCTTCGATGCTCCAGGCTATCGAGGGTCTTGGTCAGCTCGGGGTCGCCGATCAGACGAACGGCTCTCCTTTGAATGGAATCCAGTAGCCGAAGGGTGTGCTTGGGTGCAGAGCTCCAGACATGAGAGCAATATTCTAATGATGGTCGAATCTGGGCTTTGTAGAGTGTCAAAAGTTGATGAGGTGTGTACAACCTTTTGGTGCGGAAAAGTACACCAAGTTTCTGTGCAGCTGTTTTGGCAATTGCAGCAACGTGATCATGCCAAGACATATTACCTCCCAGATTGACCCCCAGCAAATTAATAGACGGTGCCAGGGGAATTGCGTGTCCTGCCATGACTATATCCGGTTCTGCAATGTTAACTTTTTTGGAGAAGACTGCTGCCTGGGTTTTCTTAGCATTAAATTCGACTTGGTTACTGTCACCCCAAGCCAAAATTTCTTCCAGGTCCTTGTTGAGGCGCAATACTTCATGCTGCCTGCGAAGATGTGCGTCGGCAGCGGATGTTTGGGGAGTCAAGGTAAAAGATGAGACAAGTGTGCTGTCATCAGCAAAGCTATAAATTGGATTTTGGGTTTTCACTAAAAGGTCGTTAATATACAGTAAAAAGAGGGTAGGCGACAATATGGACCCTTGAGGAACACCAGCATTGATGGTGAAGGTGTCTGAGAGAAACCCGTCAATCGCCACTTGCAGAGAACGGTTCTTAAGGAAGCTGGTTAACCATAAACAAAATCCATTAGGCATACCGTAGGATCGCAGTTTACTTAAAAGCCCATCGTGCCAAACACGATCAAAAGCCCTAGAGATGTCCAGTGCAACAGCCCGGGATTCTCCATGATGTTCGATGGTGTTGCTCCAAAGATGGGTGACATATGCCAGAAGGTCACCTGTTGATCTGGACTTACGAAAACCGTATTGATGGTCGCTGATAATGTTAAGCCCTTCCAGATACTTTAGTAGTTGTTGGTTAATAGCTTTCTCCATTACTTTGGAAATTACTGAAAGCAATGCGACGGGTCGGTAGTTGCTTGGCAGGGTCTTTTTACCTTTCTTTAGAATGGGCTGGACACGCGCCGACTTCCAGCAGGATGGAAATATTCCTTTTTTGTAGGATAAGTTGAAAAGTCTACAAAATACTGGTGTAAGTTCATCGGCGCATGTCTTGAGAACAATGATAGGCATTTCGTCTGGACCAGAAGCTTTATTGACGTCGAGTCCTTTAAGAATCCGTTTAACAAGACGCTGACGGAACACGATTTCAGACATTTGCGATTGAACTGAGGGAATGTTGGGTGGTGGTTTTCCCTGAAAGTCTACAGTGGAATGCGAGGAAAACAGTTCAGCAAGTAGGTTTGCTTTATCCCCGGCTGTGGTTGCTATTGTGCCGTCGGAACGTGTTAGAGGTGGAATAGTTGACTTTGTAAAGTTTTGGCTGACGGCCTTAGCGACTGACCAAAAGAACCTTGATCCGTTAGGACTGGCAAGAAGTTTGTTTTTGATTCTCTCGTTATGAGCTTCTTTGCTTTGGTCTATCATTTGCTTACATTGGTTTCGGGTGGTAACAAAGATGGCGCGATTTTCAGGAGTAGGGTTTTTACGCCACTGTCGGTAAGCCAGGTTTTTAGATCTGACAGCACGCTCGCAATTCTTGCTAAACCAGGGCTTGCCGTTAGAAGGGCGCTTTTTGGAGAAAGGAATAAAGGCCTCCATGCTAGTTAGAATGACGTCGGAGACCTCCTTTGCACAGACAGATGGATCATCCGAAGAAAAGCATACGCTTAGCCAGGGAAAGTTGCGAAAATGGTCCTTTAGGTCTTCCCACTTAGCTGATGTATAGTGCCAAATCTTACGGGGTTTAGGAGGTTGTTCAGAAGTAATTGGCAGCTCGCTTAGGGTTGAAATAAGTTTGTGATCGGAAGAGCCCAATGGTGGTTGTACGGTGACCGTATATAGGTCTGGATTTGAAGTTAAAAAGAGATCTAAAAGACTAGCAAAATCCCCAGCTCGGTCTGGAACCCGCGTTGGTTCTTCTACGAGTTGAGTTAGACCAGAACTGATCGCAAAAGATTCGGCCTCGCGGCCTTGCTCATCGTTGGTGTTTGAGTATTTAAGCCAGTTGACATTGTGGACGTTAAAGTCGCCAAAGATTGCAACTTCGGCATGCGGATGATTGGTTTGCAAGAAGTCGATTGTGTTGGCTAGTGATGAGAAGAGGGCCCTGTAATGCATGTCACTTGGAGGACGGTAAAGGCAGCATATATTATAGTAAAGCATTCGATTCTGTTCCTCACGACTGGCTAAAGAAAATATTGCAAATATACAAAGTACACCCCCTAATACGTAACATGTTAGGCACCCTAATGGAGCAATGGAATACCAATCTCCATATTGGACAAGAGAAGCTTGGCAATATAAATATATCAAAAGGTATATTTCAAGGCGACTCTTTAAGCCCCCTCTGGTTCATTTTGGCCATGAACCCACTGTCCTCACTACTAAAATCAACATCCTACGGATATCGTCCCAACTTAACTGAGAATTTTAGAATAAACCACCTTCTATTTATGGATGATATCAAACTCTACGCTGAAAGTAAAACCCACCTACAGTCCCTAATTCAAATAACCAAGACATTTAGCGATGACATCAAAATGTCGTTTGGATTAGACAAGTGCGCAATTTTGAATGTCGTACGCGGAAAGACTGAACAAAATCGTGGACTTCTTGAAGGCATAGATATACTAGATGAGGACAAAACATATAAATACTTAGGCATCTCCCAAAACCAACAAATAAACCACACAAGCCTAAAAAGGGAGTTTAAAAACAAATAAAAAAGCAGACTAACAAAGCTTTTTAATACTCATCTGAATGCTGGTAACCTTACTACTGCCATCAACACCAATACTTACCTACTCATTCGGAATCCTTAAGTATTCAGACACGGATTTGCACGAACTAGATAGGCTTACGCGCAGGCTGCTAACAAAATTCAGATTCCACCACCCACGCTCTGCACTTGAAAGAATCTACCTAAAACGAAAGGAGGGAGGAAGAGGTCTCATTAATATATATAACTTGTGCAAGTCGCAAGAGACCTATATGAGAAAATACTTCCAAGAATCGAATGGGGAAATTCTTAAAAAAGTGGTAGCAGCAGACGCTGGATATACAGCCCTCAACTTAAAGCGAAACGGACTACCTAACATCATCCGCGCGCCGCCAAGTCAACAGCTTGTAACTTGGCAAGAGAAAGCTCTACACGGCAAATACCCTACTGCACTCCAAAATCCACTTATAGATAGAGAAATGTCACTGAATTGGTTAGAGAAAAGGCAGCTTCACGCTAAAACAGAAGGTTTTATTATCTCTATCCAAGACCGTGTCATTCGAACTCGAAACTATGAAAAGGTCATCATGAAAAGGAATGTCGAAGATGTGTGCAGAAAATGCAACTGCCCCGGAGAGACGATAGAACATATCACGGCGGGTTGTGGTGCTATGGCCCCCAACGCTTACCTGGGGAGACATAATCAGGTGGCAAAGATCATCCACAAGGAACTGGCCCATAAACTAGGGCTAAGGGAAAACCTCCCACCATACTACCAATACTCACCCGAGCCAGTCCTTGAATCCCCTGAATATCTCTTATACTGGGACAGGCCAATAATAACGGATAGAACAGTAGACCACAACCGACCGGATATTCTTCTTATCGAAAAAACCACCAAGAAAGCTTTCATAATCGATATAGGTTGCCCACTAACACACAACCTCTCTAAAACCGAATCGGAGAAGAAGACCAAGTACTCGAATTTGGCTATAGAGATAAAAAATATATGGAAGCTGGATAAAATTGACATAATTCCGATCATAATATCGGTGGAAGGAGCAATGACGAAATATTTCAAGCCCAACTTGGAAAAACTGGGCCTATCAGGTTATTTATACCAACTAATTCAGAAAAGCGTCATCCTCCAAACATGCCATATAGTACGGAAGTTTCTAAACAGTACAGGTTAAGATGAATTTCTTCTCTGTACGGTAAATAATACCAGCAATACCAACAAAAAGCTGTGAAAACTAACATTGAGAAAAATAATAATAATAATAATAATAATAATAATAATAATAATAATAATAATAATAATAATAATAATAATAATAATAATAATAATAATAATAATAATAATAATAATAATAATAATAATAAGTGTGACATGTTGACGCTATAAGGACTCGTCGAAATCGCTACTCGGGCGTGGCGGAGACTCAGGCTGACTCCGTTCGGAACCGCCCTAATGACCAGTCTGTTGCAGGACCCAGTGGAACCGGTGCCGCTGACCTGCAAAAGGCAAACACCAACGCAATGAACAGGAATCGAGAAACATCACCACCCAGCAGAGATGCTTTTGAAGTTCAAGGACATCCAACCACTCTACAGGGCAGACTGCGACAAAGAATAAAATGGACAGATGACATGAATGAATTTCTATATCGCAGCTTTCTTGTTTTAACCAATATGGAAACTAAAACCACAGGATACAGCAAAGAACTACACATACAAGTAACGAGACAATTCCCAGAGCTTAGGCAAAGAACAATACAAAACATCCTGGACCGAAAACGAGCCATCTTATCGGCAAACAAAATTTCTCCAGAAACAATGGACCGAATAAAAAGAGAAGCCGAACAGGAATTAGGAATAAATCCAACAACACCACCAAGAAATGAAAACCAAACCATAAACGAGCAAAGGGGAGAAATAACCGAAGAGGAAATACAAATACAAAACCGCTTCGAAAAGACATACATGCAATATTACGGAACTATGCCAAACCTAAGACCAAAACTACCCAAACTGAAAGCAAAAATTAGAGCAAATACGAATAAAATCATCACACAAATAAACAACATAATAAAGAACAAAATAAAAAACGAAGACAATCTCACCATCATACACAACCTGGCCTACATAGGCGCGGCAACAGTCTCAAAAATCATTGCACCAAAAAAAAACCCAAAATAAACAAACCCAAGAAACAAATATGCCACCACCATGGGAACGACGAATCAACAAAAAGATAGATGAACTACGAACAGAAATAGGAAGACTAACAAAGGCAAAAGAACCAAACGCAAGTCAAAAGCTAAAGAACAAAGCTCAACAAATAATAGCAATACATAAAAACGCAGAAAATAACAACATAAATGAAATAATAGACCTACTCAAACAGAAACTTGCTGCCAAATCCAAAAGACTAAGGAGACTCAAAGAAAGTGACCAACGCAGAAAACACAACAAACAATTCAAAGAAGACGAAAGACAATTTTACAGAGAATTAAACCAAAAAACAAACAACGATAAAAAAAATGAAAACCCAGATAAAGAAAAAACTAAAACCTATTGGAGCAGTATATGGTCACATGAGAAGAAACACAAACACACATCAAGGTGGATCAGAGATGAAAAAACAAGAATGCACAACAAAAAACAAATGAACAATCATAACATAAAAATAGACGATGTACAAAAAGCCATAAAGAAAACACACAGTTGGAAATCACCAGGAAAAGACGGGCTGCATAACTTTTGGTGGAAATGATTTACAAGCACACACGACAAAATAGCACAACTATTCTCTGAGATTGTAAAAGGACAAGCAGAAATGCCCGATTTCATGACTGAAGGACTAACATACTTACTCCCAAAAACAACACCGACCAGCAGTTACCCAGATAAATACAGACCGATTACATGTCTCCCAACCATTTATAAGATATTAACATCAATTATTACAGACAAAATATATGCACATCTAACCGAAAACAACCTATTAGCAATAGAGCAAAAAGGATGCAGAAGAAAAACCAAAGGCTGCAAGGAACAACTGATTGTTGACACCATTATAACACAGCACAAAAAGAAAGAAAGGAAACCATTGTACACTGCATACGTCGACTATAAAAAGGCTTTCGACAGTGTCTCACACTCGTGACTACTAGAAGTGCTAAAAATTTATAAAATTGATCCGTTTATTCAGAGCTTTCTGAAACAAACAATGACTTAATGGAAAACAACACTAAGCGTAAACAACAACAAAAACAAATTCACAATAGACAACATAGAAATAAAACGCGGAATTTTCCAGGGCGATGCGCTTAGTGCACTTTGGTTTTGCATGGCAGTGAACCCTCTCTCACACATGCTAAACAAAACAAACAAAGGTACAACCATAGAAAACAACACAATAAGCCACCTCCTCTATATGGATGATCTAAAATTATATGCAGACAACAAAGAAAACATCGAAAAACTAATACAAATCACAAAAACATTTAGCGACGACATACACATGGAATTTGGACTGGACAAATGCCGAATCAATGTAATGGAAAGGGGAAAGTGGAGACAATATGAAGGGTATGACATGGGAGCAGACAAAGGACAAATAGAAGGCATGGAAAATGAAGAATTGTACAAATATCTAGGATACCAACAAGCGAGAGGAATAGATCAAAAACACAGCAAAGAAACACTAAAAAACAAATTCAAGGAAATAATAAGGAAAATATTAAAAACAAAACTAAATTCCAAAAACATGACAAAAGCAATAAACACATACGCTATATCTATTCTAACCTACAGCTTTGGCGTAATCTCCTGGACAGACACAGAACTCGAAGAGCTCAATCGTGACATCCGTACAATGAGCACCAAATTCCGCAAACACCACCCACGCAGCTCAATAGAAAGAGTAAACATCTCACGAGAAAAAGGAGGGCAAGGAATTTTCCACATACCAAGACACAACCAAAAACAGATAACGACGCTCAGAAAATACTTTAATGATGAAGCCACTAATAACCAGCTATAAAAAAAACTAGACAAAAAATCAACACCGCTAAACCTAGCACAAGAAAATAACGACGAACCAGAGGAAGATAACCTCGAGGATAAGTGGAAAAGAAAGGAATTACATGGCAGATATCCAGCATTGCTGGCACAACCACACATCAACAAGGAAGCATCCCTCATGTGGTTAAAACTTGGATATCTATTTCCCGAAACCGAAGCATTCATTATTGCAATACAAGACCAAGTCATTGTGACACGCAATTATAAAAAATTTATAATGAAAGAACGTATCCCAACAGATATATGCAGAATGTGCAAAGAACAAACCGAATCCATCGATCACATCATAAGCGGATGCCAAACAGTAGCCCCAAAAGAATATACCAAAAGACACGACAATATTGGCAAAGTAATCCACCAAGAGCTCTTAAACATCCACGAACCGACAATCACCGAAACAATCCCATACTACAAATACAACCCAGAAAGCATTCATGAAACAGGAAACTATAAGATATACTGGAACAGAGAAATAATAACGGATCTTCCCTTACAACACAATAGACCAGACATGGTGTTCACTGACAAAATAAACAAACATACTTACCTGATCGACTTCTCTATCCCGCTTGCCGCAAACCTACAAAAAAACACAGAGGAAAAATTAGTAAATACTTACCTCTTGCCAACGAAATAAAAGAGATGTGGAACCAAGAAAAAGTGATGGTAGCACCAATCATCATAGGTGCAACTGGAGAAATACCACACACACTCTTAGAAAACCTAAAAAAACTAAACATTAAAGAACAAATATACTACCAGCTACAAAAAGTTGTTCTTATAGAAACCAGCGGAATTGTCAGACGTGTACTAAACGACACCGACAACTGAAACTTGAACTTTTCCAAACCTACCAATCTACCTGCTTTCTTGCAACCAATGCCGAAACAGGATAGAAGCCATATCCAGATACAATCTGTGGAACCTGACAATAATAATAATAATAATAATAATAATAATAATAATAATAATTATAATAATAATAATAATAATAATAATAATAATAATAATAATAATAATAATAATAATAATAATAATAATAATAATAATAATAATAATAATAATAATAATAATAATAATAATAATAATAATAATGTAGCGTGCCGTCAAAGAGCTATTTACGCTAACCGCCTGCTACCCCAAGCTGAAATAGACCAAATCCGGCGTGAAGTTGGCAGAACATTGCACAACCTTCAGCAAGGGGAAGAGCTAACAGCACAGCAGGAAGTAAGAAACGAACAAGATCAAACTATACTGGCTGATACGGACAATACAAACCAAAAATATTTGGAAAATTTATCCTTATTCAAAAATAGTGACCCGACCTTGAGGCCGAGTATCCCTAAGCTAAGATTCAAGAAAGGAACCCACGAAATACTAGCGAGAGTAAACCTAGCAGCAGGGACGTCCTTAAATAGAACTGAGGACCTCGAGACATGACACAGTGGGTTATATGCTGCAGCAGCAACTGTAATTGAACTCAATGGTCAGGCATTATATCAGAGAACTGATAAGAAAAGTACCAAGAAACAAGTGGTACCCGCTTGGAAAATGAGACTAGAAAAACAAATAAGCCAGTTACGAGCACAAAGTGATATCATTGGAGAACATCTAAGTGAAAACTCTAGCAGCAAGGTTGCTAAAAAGGTTAAAGATATGCTGAAAGCAGAGAGTATTCCTTTAGACAGTCCCGATATAAAACGGCTGCTAACAATCGTAAGAGACAACATTAGACAAAAATATAAGGCTAAAGGTGCCCGTCTAAGGCGATACAATAAAGCCACAAAGAGGAAGGTACAAAACCAACAGTTCACCACGAACCAAAAAACCTTCTATAGGACACTGAACCAAGAAGAAAATGACCTTACTCCATTTAATGACATAAATAAAGACCAATTTAATGCATTTTGGAGTAATATTTGGTCTGACGCGTCCCATTTCAATGAAGAAGCAAGCTGGCTCGAAAAAGTTGAAGCCGAGGCTGAAACTTTGCAAGAAATGCCTGAGCCGCAAGTAACATCGATCGACATAAGGGATGCCACTAAAACTTGGCTAACTAGAAATCACCGGGACCTGACCAAATTCATAATTTCTGGCTCAAAACTTTCACCACCCTACACCCTGTTATCGCAAACTGCTTTAGCAAGGCTCTCCTAAACCCCGAGCACTTCCCAGCTCATCTTGCCAGTGGCAATACCTTCCTTTTATTTAAAAAAGGGCAGGTAAACGACCCAAAAAATTACAGACCGATCACCTGTCTGTCAGTGGTGTATAAACTTTTAACATCAGTCATGTATTCAAAAATATACACACACTGCATAAACAACAACCTGGTAGCTGATGAGCAAAAGGGCTGTATTAGGAAAGCTTTGGGTTGCAAGGAACAGCTTACAATCGATGCCGTTATTATAAAACAGACAGAAGTTAAAAGGCGAAATCTAAATATGTGCTACATAGATTATAGTAAAGCATTCGATTCTGTTCCTCACGACTGGCTAAAGAAGATATTGCAAATATACAAAGTACACCCCCTAATACGCAACATGTTAGATACCCTAATGGAGCAATGGAATACCAATCTCCATATTGGACAAGAGAAGCTTGTCAATATAAGTATATCAAAAGGTATATTTCAAGGCGACTCTTTAAGCCCCCTCTGGTTCATTTTGGCCATGAACCCACTGTCCTCACTACTAAAATCAACATCCTACGGATATCGTCCCAACTTAACTGAGAATTTTAGAATAAACCACCTTCTATTTATGGACGATATCAAACTCTACGCTGAAAGCAAAACCCGCCTACAGTCCCTAATTCAAATAACCAAGACATTTAGCGATGACATCAAAATGTCGTTTGGCTTAGACAAGTGCGCAACCTTGAATGTCGTACGCGGAAAGACTGAACAAAATCGTGTACTGCTTGAAGGCATAGATATATTAGATGAGGACAAAACATATAAATACTTAGGCATCTCCCAAAACCAACAAATAAACCACACAAGCCTAAAAAGGAAGTTTAAAAACAAATACAAAAGCAGACTAACAAAGCTTTTTAATACTCATCTGAATGCTGGTAACCTTACTACTGCCATCAACACCTGGGCAATACCAATACTTACCTACTCATTCGGAATCCTTAAGTATTCAGACACGGATTTGCACGAACTAGATAGGCTTACGCGCAGGCTGCTAACAAAATTCAGATTCCACCACCCACGCTCTGCACTTGAAAGAATCTACCTAAAACGAAAGGAGGGAGGAAGAGGTCTCATTAATATATATAACTTGTGCAAGTCGCAAGAGACCTCTATGAGAAAATACTTTCAAGAATCGAATGGAGAAATTCTTAAAAAAGTGGTAGCAGCAGACACTGGACTGGAGCCCTTAACTTAAAGCAAAACGGATTACCTAACATCATCCGCGCGCCGCCAAGTCAACAGCTTGTAACTTGGCAAGAAAAAGCCCTACACGGCAAATACCCTACTGCACTCCAAAATCCACTCATAGATAGAGAAATGTCATTGAATTGGTTAGAGAAAAGGCAGCTCCACGCTGAAAAAGAAGGTTTTATAATATCTATCCAAGACCGTGTCATTAGAACTCGAAACTATGAAAAGGTCATCTTGAAGAGAAATGTGGAAGATGTGTGCAGAAAATGTAATTGTCCCGGAGAAACGATAGAACATATCACGGCGGGATGTGGTGCTATGGCCCCCAACGCTTACCTGGGGAGACATAATCAGGTGGCAAAGATCATCCACAAGGTACTGGCCCATAAACTAGGGCTAAGGGGAAACCTCCCACCATACTACCAATACTCACCCGAGCCAGTCCTTGAATCCCCTGAATATCTCTTATACTGGGACAGGCCAATAATAACGGATAGAACAGTAGACCACAACCGTCCGGATATTCTTCTCATAGAAAAAAACACCAAGAAAGCTTTCATAATCGATATAGGTTGCCCACTAACACACAATCTCTCTAAAACCGAATCGGAGAAGAAGACCAAGTACTCGAATTTGGCTATAGAGATAAAAAATATATGGAAGCTAGATAAAATCGACATAATTCCGATCATAATATCGGTGGAGGGAGCTATGACGAAAAATTTCAAGCCCAACTTGGAAAAACTGGGCCTATCAGGTTATTTATACCAACTAATCCAGAAAAGCGTCATCCTCCAAACATGCCATATAGTACGGAAGTTTCGAAACAGTACAGGTTAAGATGAATTTCTTCTCTGTACTGTAAATAATACCAGCAATACCAACAAAAAGCTGTGAAAACTAACATTAAGAAAAATAATAATAATAAATAAGTGTAATAAATCGGCCTTAAGAAAATTAAAATTATTAAAACCAATAATTATTTTAAAAAGGTTCCAATAATTTTAAATCAAAAATTATTCTGATTATAAGGAGATTCGTGATGAATGACAATGTTGGGCACTAAGTTTTATTTAAAAATTTTTTAATAAAATATTTTTATTGAAATAAAAATATTAAAAAGACGCTTAATAAATTGATCAAAAAAAAAATTTTTTTTCAAAAATAAAACAATGTACCTATTTTAAAGTTTATTTAAAAATTAAAAGAAATAATTTTTATTAAAAATATAACAAGATACGTTTTGAAAAATTAAAAAGAAAATGTTGTTTTCAAAACAGAAAAGAAAAATAAATAAATACCGGGGAAATGTAAAAAAAAACTCTTAAGGAAAATTTTAAGTAATTGAGTGAAAAGAAAAATGAATTAATTTCAATGTACTTTGTAGTCAGGAACCAACAAAGTCGAAGTGGAAAATCATAATAACAATATTTTACAATCACTCGCGATCACTTCGACTAAAATTAAAATAAGTTGATTTCGTAGGTACTGCCTAAAACATTGCATCATACCACAAAAGTGGGATGTTTGGGTCACTTCAAAACTCATGATGGGTTGCTAGAAAAGTCCTTCCTCGAAAATAACAAAAATCTCGTAAATTAAAGAAAAGCAAATATCGCGGCTGTCAACGTTGACAAATATATTGGAAAAATAAGTCCATAATTTTTAGAAACCTGTCAGTGTAAATAAAATTTATAGCGACGCGAATTCCACGGGTTCCGCGAAAAAACCATAAATCATGCCTACGTGAGTAAGTTGAACCCGATAATATTTGGGTGAAAAATACCTCCACCTAGGTTCTATGGGCGTCAGTTAAAGTCTATAAAAGTGCTCGTACGCCACAGTTAAAAGTTAGTTTTTATAGTTACAAGTCAAAGGTTAGTCAAGAGTTCAGAGTTACACAAATAGTAGTTTTGTCAAAAAGTCGCCGGAGTTAAAAGTTCTAAAAAGTAAAGTCGTGAGGGGGCTCGGATCCCACTCAATCGCCTTAATTAAAAGTTTTTTTTTAGTTTGTTAAAATTGTTTCGACAGATAGTCCAGCCTTAAGACATAAAAACTTAACAGTTGTGCGCTACGATAAATTAAATAGTTTTTATAAATAGGAAAGTGCATAAGTGTTTGTCTTTGGGCAAAATAATGTGCAGAAAACAAGACGAAGGTAAAACTTTATAAAACACTTTATTCGATTTTTAAAACATAATATTTATAAACTATCAAGTGTGACATTTAGAAAATAAATGAAAATTTAAATGGAGATCATTTTAAACGACGATAATAGTTTACTCCCTTTGAACAGTATGAACTAAAAACCGTTTTACATCTTATAATAATTTGAATAATTAAAATGTAAATCAATTTATGGATAATTATATGAAGATAATAATTTTGGAATTGTCAATGCTCCCTTTTGAAGAAAATGAATAAGAAACCGATTATAATTTTTTTAAAGAAATTAATTTAGAAACAATATCTGCTCCCTTTGAATATTATGGATTTAAACCGTTATACTTATGTTATTTGAAGATAAAAACTTTAGAAACAGTTATGCTACCTTTGAATATTATGATTTAATCTAAATAATTATGAGTTAGAAACAATTGATGCTCCCTTAATGAAACTAAATTTTGGAACTGTTAGTGCCAACCATCATGAATGTTTTGAATAATTGATTTTATACATTTTAACATTATTTTTGAAAGCTGTATTTTAAAGAAGTTTAACATAGGATTTTGGATTAAGATTGTATCAATGATAAAATGTACTCTATGTATGTCTCTTAGTTTAATTTGGACTATTGGAAACAAGAATGTTAAATTTCAATATTTTCTCAACCTACAATATATTTTTAATCGTCTTTACAACAGTGTTTTGCCGATAGTTAGTACTCTAAGACCGACCCAGTTCCCATTCTCAGTCTGCAATGCTTCTGCCCTTGTAACAGAGAACAAATTAGAGAAATGAGGTTAGAGGAAAGGGGCAGGGGGCATTAAAATTTCATTTACTTACTTTTCATTATTGATTTCTACGCAACATCGAGATAATAATTCCACTCCTTCCTTTCAGTCTTTTTATTCAATGCGTTTATCGGCAATATGCAAAAATCAATTGATCCAAATTTTGAAGTTCTCTCTAGCTGCTGTATACTTTGAAATTAAAACTTAAGCTTTTTCAGGTCCAGATGCAGCTAATATGGCAAGATTGCTGTTCTACTTTTTGTTCTATATATTCATCAATATAGTATATCCAACACTGGCAGCATTTCCTCCAAGTCTAAGATTTCCGGTAAAAGTGATTGTCAACAAAATAAAGGACATTTCAGCAGTCTGTGATTCCCAAAACGTTAACATTACACTTTCAATGAAACAACCATTTAAAGGAGTCGCGTTTGCAAAAGATTTTGCACAAGAATGTAAGACTTTCGGTAAGTTCCATTACTAAACATTTTTTTATTAAATTTAGAGATAAAAAATATTGTTTTAAACTTTAAAGCGTCACAGAGAATGTAAAGGTCGAAACATCAAGTTAAATAAGAAAAAATAAAAAATAAAAATAACAGGTTAATTAAACGTTCTGTTAAAGTTATTAGTAAAGTATAGCTAAGGTTGAAACAAGAACTGGGGCTCGAAACATGAAACCCATCTTAATAAAAAGTGCACTTTTTTAAAAGTACACTAATAAATCAGAATATTGTTTCAAAACGATATTTTTGAAACACTATTCACACATTTTAATACGTTAATTTTCTAACGGCTGCTTGACTGAGAATATATATGGATTCGCTTATTAAAGTAAGTCCTTCTATTGTTTTGAGGTTAGGGGTGCTAATCCCGCCTTTTTCCTACATTTTGTAAACAGTCTTTTGTGGACTGATGTTAAGGCCAGTGGCGTGCATACAATATAGACAAAGAGCATTGCCTACCCCGGGCACAATGAAACATACCCGAACCAAAATTATTTCTTTATATTTAAATTTTTATCTGTGTAATATCCAGCAGTACTTCTTTGAATATAGAGGATCAGGACCAAAAAGTTAATCGTCTATCATTGAAAATCATTTCTACGAACGCATAAATAACAGCTCATTCATGATAATGTTCCATAAAAGAGAAGAGACGTTTCTGTGGACTTTTCCCAGTCACCTCCAATGTCTCACCAAATAGATCCATGTATACAATTCTGTGTTGCAGCATGCTTTGTATCCACCTGCAGCAAGCTTTCTCCAGGCCAATATCCTTGTTTTTACTAGTGATTGTTACTGTTGGCATATAATTGGCCTTGATGAAATGGTCTATTTTTCAGTACATCAACATTTTCCATATAAACGAAATCAGACTGATGGACAGAATGCCTTTGCTTTCGAATAGTCTAGTCGTCCAAATTTATATATAAATACCGTCGTTGTCAGTTTTGATCTATATTTTCGGAATACATCCTGTAGCAAAGCTGGCTCCGACTATAAGGCAAATCTTATCAATTAGCAGGCCCGTTCTCTGCTGAAGCATTAGTGGCCGATCCCGGAGACATATGGTTCAACTGAGTTAATGGTCCATTTAATATTTTTCCTGGGAGTCTTGTTTTCCTTCCTTAGCTTCCAGGTCTGCAATGATGCGTCTAAAATTCTCGAGCTGCAAATATCGCTTTAATAAAGGCTATCTTAAAGGTATAACCGACTGTATATCTTTAAGAAAACGACATTTTTTGGACTAATCAAATTAAATCAAAATGGGTTTTATTTTAGTAAAGACATTTGTCGATACATAGAATTTTATAAACGGGTGGGTTCTGAGTTATATGAGTATTAAAAAAAGATTATCTTACAATACATATAAAAATACCAATTATCATTTTTAAACATACAAAAAATTATAATAATCTCATTCCTAACGCCTAATATAACAAAGGGAAATAATTAAATATGCATTTATATTAAATATGAATATTAATAATGACAGTCAATTTCATTGATCTCAATGTCGGACTCTGCGCTGCAATATTTTCCACTTAACTAATTTAGTAAACTTGTAAATTGTCTGGAATGTCTTAATATAACTTTAAAGGGAATTATAAAGTGTGACTGGACTGTAGAGAACGATCTCCTGAAAAGTTCCGTATTCTAACGAGGCATGCTAAATAGTTCTTTGTGTCTGGGATGTAGGTTATCACTGCAATTAAAAAAGCGCAAAATAAAAATTTAGTATACATCCTAAGTTTCAACTGAATCGAAATCACTTTAACTGTCATAACTGCCGGAGATCTAATAACGACAAACTACGATTCTAGTGGAAGAATACAACACACACACAACCGCACATTTTACGAATATTATTTTGGTAATTTACCATATGACGCTATTAGTTCGGTCAATAACGTAGAATTCCATATTACAGGGAATTTTTATAATAGCATTTAAGTACTCTAAAATTGGGCATAGGCGACTAATGGAGAGATTTAGCTAAACCAGTTATTCTTGCATTGAACCAAGACTTAACCACTGAGCTACCACCTGACCTGACATAAACTATGTTATCAATTTGAATATAATATCAACGTCACTAAACCCTTTGCCACTTTTAGGTAGAAACCTTGTAAACGAGAATGCGAAAATATTTTCTCCATAACTTTTATTAATGATGAGGTGATTTCCTCTTAGTTTACTTATTGCTATAAGTTTGTTAGAGGTGCTGGTATGCTCAAGAGTGTCTAACAAAGACACAGATGGCGCTCCGTGCCACATCTTACTGGTGTGTCTCACCAAGTGCTGCCTAAGTAGCTTCGAGTTCCCTTTTCTTTTCGTCGGATCCTAGCTCTACTGATGAGTCATGATATGACGAAACGCGTCTAGAGATGAATCTGGCTAAACGATGGGGAAAATCTTCTTCTTTATTAATATTTAAGGAAGGGTTACATAATAATAAGTACTGAATACAGGCTTTTTAATTTTTAGGTTTATTATCTAATATAGTTCAAATAAGTTTGCCAACTTCTGGATGTGGAGTAAGACTTACATCTTCAACAGACGAAAATGGAATAGCCCATATGCTTTACACAGTCTCACTGATTGTACAGCAGGATAGATATTTAAGGCAGATATCAGATCAAGAGAAAATTATACACTGTGCAGTTCAGGATGAAGCATTTCTAGTTAAAAGTCAGTCCTTGTTTAATGCACTAAAGAGTGAAATTAAACAGACAAATGTAAATCATAGGTAAGAGTATTTTGAGTTTTCCTGTCGGTTTGTCAGATGACGACTTTTAAAACGCTGGGGGATCGATTTTTCAAACATTTTAAGTTGAAGACTATTAATCAGTAGGGAAGACCTGGGAGACAATGGACAGTTTTTAACTTACAATCCTGGACACTATAATATTGCATGTTTTACTAGTTTATTATATGGTATATGTGAGATGATATATCTGGCAACTATTAACCATCGAATAATGATAATAATACATTTGGATCAGTCATAAATTTAAATATTATCTTACTGTGTAATTTGTTGCTTCGAGGAATAGACACATGAGACACACCAATTTTTATTCAAAAAGTGCTATATTTTACAAAAACACCAATATCTTAAGAACTAGTAAGAGACCGTTTTCTTTGTGTATGTATTTGACATTTTTATGAGACCTAAGAAGAAAAAATAATAAAATGAATTAGGGGACTGTTCATTGTCCCTTGGAACGTATCATTTTATATTTTGGCAAGAGACCGGCAAACTGGCTAATAAATAGGCGACAATTTTTACATTATCTAACTTTTTAAACATTTTTCAATAATCAAGCAAAATATAAAATAAAACCAAACCTGTTTTTACAAAATTTGTAATATTAACGAAAGTTGTGGATAAAATTACATCAAACTTACCAAAAAACGAATATTGTTTTTAACTGTTTTAAACTAATTTAATGAATACCTGCACACTTTTCACACAAAACATGACTACCGGAAGGGTTTCTGAAATGCACTATATTTAACCCAACGCATCAGTGACGGGAAATTTAAACGTGTCCATGGTCTTCCTTTGTTCAGAGTGTCTGAGATCTTCCCTACACTATTTACAAGTGCGATAATAAAAAAGACGACTTTGTCAATTCCTTGAAAAAATAACATAACATCCCTACTTTACAAAAGGTCATTTTTAATTTATGCGGTATCTTTTGGTTATTTATGGGTTATTATAATGCAGTGGCATGTAGTTCATGAAAGTACAAGTTCTATGAAACTCAATTGGCTTGCCACACTGCCAAAGGATTCGTTTCTTAGATCTTTATACTTCTGGATTGACTAAAAGGTCTCTTAGCTTCACATTTTATGGCTTTTATCAAAAATAGGGTAGTTTTTTCTTTCCGCTCATTATTAAGAAGAAATCATGATTGACCAATTATTAAAAGTTTGAGAACATGCATACATTTATTACCAGAAATAATTTTCCTGAAAAATTAATAGGCAAGCAGCGTAGGGCCCGATTCATTGTAAAAAATAAGTAAATCTTTTGGCAACCTTGTACCGCGCGCGCTGTTAGACTCAACACACAACTGTAAAAAGCTATACAATTTTTCACAAAATTATATTCCAGAACTTCACCAACACACTTCTCCCTCCTAAAACAGCTAAAGATTTTTTTCAAAAAAAAACTAAATTTTTTTTTTGCTTTTTTTTCAATTTAGCAAAAAAAAGTAAAAAGTTGGTTTGGGCGTGGCACCCACATTTTTTTTTTTGGCCAAAGGGTCCATACAATCAAGCAGACAACCTACTACCACATGTCGCCTAGGGCCCGGTAAAGCCTTAAACCGGCGCTGAATAAAAGATTATTATCTGCAACACCTACCTACTTACTGTAGGACAATTGTGCATTGAGATTTTATATTTAGGGTAGGCCGTCTAATGGATGAGGGTTGGTCAAAGGATTTAAACGAAAAAGAACTAGAGGAAGAACTAAATGAAGCGATGTCTGCTGCACGAGCCTGGATGGAGATCGTTCCAGAAAATAAAAGCGAGAGATCCGTGAGCACAGTTGAAGTAGGAGAAACAGTATTGTTAACAGTAAAATCTACATTACCTGGTAAATATAGTAATAATATAAATACATTAATAAGTAGAAATGGGTGACTTATGTGAACCAAAGTTTCGGGCACAGAAAATACAGCGTGATCAGTTAAGGGTACAGAGCGGCCATATCTCGGAAACTACTGGGCATAGAATTTCAGGAAAAAAAAATGATAACTAAAGTGGCCATGAGAAAATCCTGGAAATAATTTTTAAGTTCCTCATTTTGCCGCAAGAGGGCGTAATTGAGAAGTAAATTTTAAAATTTTACATATATCTCCGAAAATCCCACATTAAGGTATATCTTTGATAACACCATTAAAAAACTTGGACAATTATCCATCATTTTGGTCTTATGCTCATTGGCGTACCGACTAATAAGAGGGGGGGAAGCTGTTGAAAGTGTAATTATTTAAATCGTTGTCACTTATAAACGACGTATCCGATTTTAGCAAACTAAAGACTGGTTGGAAGAGAAATGTATGCACTTTCACCAATCGTCTTTAGTTGTCCATAATAGTTCTAAAAAAAAATGCTAGAGGGCGCGATTTGTAATGATAATACATTTTTTGATTTTAATCTGAAAAAATAAATCATATGGTATAATTATGATACCATAATCAAAAAGTAGATGAAATTTGCTAGAAAAAATAATAAAACCGCAGCTCGATATCTCCGGTCGTTTCAGCGTTATCGCCAATAGAATAATTTTTAAAACTTTAAATGAAAAAGCGAGTGGGGCGCCACTGATATTTTTCCATGTGGATATTATTTTTGATTAGACTGGCCAATTCTGCATAAGATGGTCTCTTGCGTTTTTCTCCTCAGGCACACCGTTCTTAATTAAAATAATTAAATGGGCGCAAGCATGCCTATTAAATAAAGGTGGTCATTTCCAACAATTTTTAAAACACAAAATCTGAATGTTAATAATAATAAATAGTAGAGCTAATTTAATTTAATTTTTTTAATTAAGAACTGTGTGCCTAAGGGGAAAACGCAAGAGACCATTTTTATGCAGAATTGACCGTGCTAATCAGAAAAAATATCCACATGGAAAAATATCAGTGGCGTCCCACTCGCTTCTTCATTTAAAATTTTAAAAATTATTCTATTGGCGTTAACGCTAAAACGAACGGAGATATCGAGCTGCGGTTTTAATATTTTTTCTAGCAAATTGCATCTAATTTTCGATTATGGTATCATAATTACACTATATGATTTATTTTTTAGTAAAATCAAAAAAATGTGTTATTATTATAAATTGCGCCCTTTAGCATTTTTTTGCGAACTATTATGGACAACTAAATACGATTGGTGAAAGTGCATACATTTCTCTTCCAACCAGTCTTTAGTTTGCTAAAATCGGATAAGTCGTTTATAAGTTACAGCGATTTAAATGATTACACTTTCAACAGCTTATTAAAGTCGGTACGCCAAGACCAAAATGATGGATAATTGGCCAAGCATTTTAAATGTTATCAAAGATATACCTTAATGTTGATGTTTTCCTCTCAATTACGCCCTCTTGCGACAAAATGCGGAACTTAAAAGTTATTTCCAGGATTTTTTCATGGCCACTTTAGTTATAATTTTTTTTCCTGAATTTCTATGACCAGTAGTTTCCTAGATATGGTCGCTCCGTACAATATGAAAAATTTTGATAAATATTTACTAGATTCGCTCTTTTAAAATTATAAAAACTATTGTAATTTTTTTGTTTGTTATTTTTTGACTCCAAACGAACATCTAATGAAACCACGATAGCAGGGTGGTGGTTATCCTCAACGGTTAATATGTCAACAGCCCTTTCAGTATAACCATTAAGGTTATTAATCAGTGCGAGGTCTAGTAGTCTGCCATGTGTGTTTGTTATTGTATTAATTTGCTTAAGGTTGGCGAAATTTATAAAATTAATTATTAGGTTTGTCTTACCAGTGCCGTATGATGCGTTGGTGTAATTGAAAAAGTCGGGTATATTAAAGTCTCCTATTATAAGCACTTTATTATTTAGAAAATAAGGTAATGATGAGAATATCTCAAATAATGTTTCATATGTTTCAACTGTTGCGTTGGGGAGAATATACAGAGCAAAGATATAAAAAAGTATCTCATTAAAAATTACTTTGGCACCGACAACATCAACACTACGTAGACAATCAAACATTGTTGTGTCCAATCTAACGGCAGAGAAATCACGCTTAAAAGCTATCATTGTACCACCTCCTCTTGTAACTCCGACCACATCAAACTTTCTGTCACAACTGTATATTAAAAAAGTCGCCGGAAAGATTTCAGAATTTAAAACACTGTCATTCAACCACGTTTCTGTAAAAACAACAACATCATAATTACAAGCCGCAGTAGTATTATAGATTTCATTTACCTTAGTATTTATCCCGCGTACATTTTGGTAATAAATCGATAAAGCATTTAAAACCCTAGGTTGTGTATTTTTTGACTCGATAGGGATTGAGGAAGAGGGGTTCTGCTGGTTAGACGAAACGCTGGGCACTCCAGGAATAAACTCACACTGTGATTGCTATTGCGATCCCAAAATTTCGAATTTAAATTTTTCCAACGCTTGTTTATAAGCGTGACAAGAGCCGTAATTCCACGCAGCATGATTGATGTTAATGTTACTCTTTTGTTTTTGTTTTACTGATATGCAATTACTACATTTGTAGTCATCGGAATGTTAAACTTGACAATCTTTAATTAAATGATTACCAGCACACAGGGGACATGTCAAACTACCTTTACAGAACTTTGAACTATGATTTAGGCTATTGCATTTAAAGCATCGAACCAAACTGATTGCCTCATACACTGTGCAAGTGTCAAGACCAACCAAAACAGTATTAATATGCAGTAACTTACGGTAAACTTTGTCTGTAACCTGCAAAGTGGCCTGATAAAGCGTGTCTCTTTTTTTTGTTGGCCATATACGTAGTATCTTAAAGCTGCTATTTTCAAAAATGTCTTTGTTTTGTTTCCTGATCCATTCACTCAGTTGATTTTCATTAATTTCTTGGGACATTCCAACAATTCTGATTCGTGGATGGAGTTCCTTCAGTTCTCGTATTTCGTACTTCTCACTTAATTTTTGCTCAGCAATTTCTTTGACTCTTGTTGAGTCTCCCTGGCTTTCACACCCCAAGATGATCCCTCCATTGTTTAAGTGTTTTACCTTGTTAATAGTAATGCCAGGTAGACAGGGATTAATGTTGTTTATTATATCAACTTTCGTCTGCGAATTTGGCTGATCATGGTCTTTGGGCCTTAAAATGATCTTTTTAGTCCTCTTCTCCTTTTAGCTTTTTCCGCATAACTTGGAGACATAGAAGTAGGGATATTTTCATGCATTTTTGGAATTATATCTGCTAATTTATCAGATGCTTCATTCAGCAAAGCAGTTTTAAGATCACCGAATTTTTCTATAAAATCGGCGATGAGGGTTTGAAATTTCAGCTCAATGTTTTTCTGAAGTTGATTCTCAGCCCCGCTAAGTGAAAGACAGGTAGGGCATTTCCAAAATAAACCTTTAATGTTTGCAAGGGCGTATATAGGGGGGGGGGGCAGGGGGGGCCTTGTCCCCCCCCTGTAATTTCGATGTAAACACTTTTTAACACATTTTAATGGTAATGCATAGAATATTGTAATAAATTATAAAATTCTTCACTTTACGAAGGGTTAAAACATCTGAGAACCGACTCAATGGACTGTCTATGCTAAGCATACATAGAGAATATGTCGCTAAAGATGCGCAATTTGCTGATGTTATAAATAAATTCGGCAAAAATCCTCGCAAATTACAATTCGTATTTAAGAATTAACCAGTAGGTACTTGCCTAACTTATTACTTGTTTCAACATAATGTTCCATGATACTTTTACTACACCATTGTTTGTTCTTTTGTAATTTTTTTTTGTTTGTTGTTTATATTATTTAATCTTAATAATAGTATAATATATGATATATTTAATAAATATCTTTTTTCAGTTTGGCGCGGATAACGGGGCCCCCATGACGGGTGGTTTGGGGTTGGGGACAATGGGTCGAATTGTCTCGAAAAAACAATATTTTTTCTAAAATACTAGAAATTAAGAAATCCACGACAATCAGGCAACTGTAGGTTTTTAACATTTATACATTACACGGACTTTATGACGTTTTTAAATAATTTACTGTTAGATATCTGAATTTAATTAAAATTGATGAAAAATCCTGTTTAGTGAAGAACTTCATGAATTTATTTGACGTCCAAGTTGTCGTATTACACTTTTGTCAAATTACTTCATGAAGAAAATGTAGGTGTAAATGAATTTAAAAAGGTCTAACCTAACCCTAAAAATTTTCGCCGCAGGCAAAATTTTAGATATTTCGCCCCCCCCCCCCCCCTGGACGATTATCTATATACGCCCTTGAATGTTTGTAAATAAAGATGCAAAGTCAGCTGGGATATTGACGCAGGCAGCATGAAATTGTGAATTGCAGACGCCAGCGCATGGCACGCTCGCTTTACGGGCGATCTTATCACTACACATTCCACACTTCGACATTTTTTGTGCTTTGTTTAGATTAACACAGAAAAATCACATTATAGTATTTATGGTTTTCTGAGTTAATTGATAAACAGAATTGATCTATAATGTTTTTATATTCTTCTACGGTGGATATTAAATTACTAATTTAATGAACAAAAAAGTAAAATGTTCTACAATCCATGACTGTTTTAATAAAATATTGGCAACAAATTACAGGTTAGGTTGTTAAAAATTTTACTTTTCTCCTTTTTTTTTAATTGAAGGTTAATAAGGATTTTATAAAACTGTAATTTTTTCTAACGAAGGTTAATTAAAATTAAAGTTAACCTTTATTTTTTTTATAATACCTACCCTAAAACTACCCCGGATAACCATGGAAAAATAAATTAAAGCAACCTATTGTCTGTTTGAAGGTTGAAAACACTGACGTTTCTTGAAAGACTGAAGAGTTTTGGAGTTCTGGAATTTTCTTTATTTGCTTTTAATCACAATGTTGTAATGAGTGAGTATATCCAGTCGTCTTCAGGTGAATACTCAATAAGTACAGTAACTACAGCTCTATTGATACTAGCTAGATGCACTGGAACATGACTGAGATGGGTGAAGTCATGTGTTCAACAAAGGTTTCCAGATATTTCTTATATCTAAAACGATCTGGGTTCTGGTGTATGGTTGCAGCTTCCTTGAATTTTCTCTTTCTCCAGCGTAGTTCTTTATGCAGGAGTTGTGCTTCTGTCCACTTGGTATGATGGCCGTACGTCGCGGTATGGTCAGCTGCACCTGATTTTTCGGTCTCTCCTTTAAATGTATTGTTTCTGTCTTCCTATCTAGGAGTATCCTATCTAAGTATCTACTTATTTCGAGTAGCCTTAGTATCTCACCATCGGTCGCATTCGCAGGGAATCTGGTAGACACAGTTTTCCTATCTTTTTGGCTTGTTGGTTTCATCTTCGTCAGGTGGCTTCTTAAAGTTATTCTCGAGCTAAATGCTTTATTGATGTCGTATCGTTGTCCTAGTGTTCTAATTCTATCAGATACTCCCTTGACATACGGAATGTTGTGTGTTAATTGTATCTCCATTTGCTTCTTTTGTGTGTTTGACTAATTCTTACCATTTTTCAATAATTTATCACCTAAATGCATGGGTTTTAGCCATTTTTGTTGAGGTCGGCCTGAATGTAGTTAGTTTCTTCTTTGAGGGCTTCATTTGAGTTACAGATGGTAATTGCTCTAGCCACAAGCTGTCTTACTATACCATGTTTTGTGTTGTTTGAGTAATTTGAAGTGTAATTGAGATATTAACCTGTATGCGTAGGTTTCCTGTAAACTGAATTTTGGATGGTGTTACCATTTACCGTTGAAGAAAGAAAGGTAATTGATTGTTTCCTTCTTTCTCCATGGTGAATTAGATTGTCGGTGTTAGGTTATTAATGTGATGTAGGAATTTTCTAAGTTCGTCATCGTTTCCATTCCAAGTAATAAAGGTGTCTTCTACATATCTTAGCCACGTTTTTGGTTTATTATTTGTTTGTTTTATTGCTTCAAATTCAAACCGTTCCATGTAAACATTGGCGACAAATCAACAAAGCATTCATAAAAAAAATGCGAAAACATGTCAGTCAAGAAATACTAATTGTTGTGTTCCGAATGGAAGGTTATTAGGTAACTAAAACGACTTTTAGTTTATTACATTATTTATTATAACCTATAACCGAGTTACCATGTTTATGCTAAAAACCGTACTGCTGGTACCTCTAGATATTGCCCAGTTCCCTTTTAATACACTTTGATATTGGTAACCTCTAGAGGCGCAATAACAGCAGTTAGTCTAATATACCACAATTCCTCCACCTTAAATTAAGAAAACCTTCCCCTAACCATCAAGGTTTATTCTTAATGATTACTTTTTTTGTTAACCGAAAATGTATTTTAAACAAGCAACCAGAATTTAATGGTTAAATGGGAACAAAGCGTTGCGGTGGACTCCGCTTCCTTTTAGGCCTTGAGGCGGATGAAAAACCTTCAGAGTCCTCATCGGCGAATAACTACAACTTCCTCGGATAAGATATCATCCGTCATGAATTCACCACAGGACTCACTAGAACTACTTCCGGCTGATTCTTGCCTCTCAACCTCTGAAGGAATAGTCCTAATATCTATGCTTTTGGCATGCAGGGGCATAATATGGTTCATGTGACTCTTCCACACTAATGAAGAATTAGGAATTCGTACATAAACAACATTTTTACCTACTATTTTTGTTATAATACCCATTATCCATTCTGGTTTTACTTTTCTAAAGTCTTTTACTAAAACTTTCTGCCCTACTTTAACCTGCTTACGACATTGATGCCGATCATCACATTTTTGTTTTATTTGTGCGCACTTTAAATTTTCCTTAACCTCTTGAAGAGATTTATTCTCCCGAAAACCGACATTTGGTGGTTTTAATAAATCTAGCCTAGTTTTTAAAGGTCTAACCAGCATTAAACAAGCAGATGATTCTCCTGTACTGCAATGTTCTGTTTTGCGATAAAGGACTAAAAAATTGTCTAAATCTTTTTGTGTTAAATTTTTTAGTTTTGAAATATTACTTAAAATATCATAGGAACTTCTTAATGCTGTAATAAGATACTGTTTTTTCGTTTTAACACTATTTTCAGCCGCCCCGTTTGATGCCGGGTGATATGGTGGTGACGTCACATGATCAATTCCATTATTTTTCAAAACATTTTGAAATTCGGCAGACACAAATGTTCTACCATTATCTGATACTATTAAATCTGGCAACCCATACCGAGCAAACAACCCCCTCAATTTTTCGATTGTATTAGATGCTGTAATATTATTCATTAAAAAAACTTCCAACCATTTTGACAGAGAGTCCAACAAAATAAAAAAAAAAGGAAAAACGTTGTATTTCAGTGTAAGTGTTTATTTAATGACGCCAAGCGCTTTCGGCCTTATTTACTCAAGGCCATCATCAGGGCTTAACCCTAAAAGTAAGCATAAAATTTAGAAGTTGTAAAATAACAATAAAAGAGTGTACTTACTAGTCAAAAAGAGTTTTAAAAGCAATGCTTAAAAAGCTTTTCTGGTACATAACTTATGTTTATACACTAACCTAAACTTGGACAAATGACATTTCAAACAATAAACACAATAACGTCGTGAACTGAACTTGAATAGATAAATAATTAAAATATAAATATAACATTTTACAAACAGAAAGATACGAACAAAGGTCATGGAAAATAAAATAACAGACTTAAAATCAAATATCTGACAAGGCCAGGTAATTTAAGTAGTAAATGCTTACAAATTAAAAAAAAAAATTTTGTTTAAAATAATTAAAAATGAGGTAACCGGCAACATTGTATATATGCTAAAAAGATTAAGCCTGAGCAAAATGTATGTTTAAAAGGAAAGTTTTTGTGGACTCCAGACAAGGGCTGGATATCGGCCATTAAAAATTAACGAAAATCAACACAATCAACCATTATTTTATAAGATCATAAGTTTTTCAACTTAGGTTGATAAATTTGATGAAGAGGGTATTCAGATTTTAAGAAATTATTATTAAACGAAAAAATTAATTGAAAAGTCTAAAAAGTGAATTGCTGTTAGATGAATTTGTCATTTTTGTGTTAAGACAGAAGACAGGATTTTTCTTGATCTCTCTAGAAATTTCCAACTCCTCTAGAAGATCAAGATGTTTGACATTAAGACCCGTGAAATGATGAATGATTTTACTACTTGAAGTAGGAGAAAAATTGTGATTATTATATTTAAGATGGTGTTCAAAAACTGATTTTGTTGGCCTACTTATGTGTTCTTTGATTCTTGTATGTAAAGACCTGGTGGTTTTTCCAATATAGGTGGCTGGACAATTTGAACAAGATAGTTTATATACTCCGCTCCTTTGTAGATGTTTCATTTTTTGTTTTGTGTTGACAATGGAAGAGTTAAGTTTATTTGTTGATTTAAATGAGACTTTGATGTTCGGAAAATTTTTAGAAATGGTTCTTGAGATTATGTTGGAAAAGGGACCTAGATAGGTTAGTGACATGAATTTACTGGTGTTATCAGGGATGTTAGTATTGTAAGCAATGTGTTTTTCTCTTCATCACGGAACATCCCACGCAATTTAAAAGAAGAAACTGAGAAGAAGATTATCAGACGTGAAATTTGTAAACACTATGCAAACCTAAACAACATAAACATTAAACTCAAAATATCATATAATAACCTTTGTCGATCGTCCCCACAAGGTCAGGTCAATGTGTATCTTAACAGTATCTTTGATACAGTAACATTTCAAAAAAATCGTAAGTATATTAAATTAAAAAGCAAGCTTGATGGCCTAATCAATCAAAAAAAATCTTCTGAGGTATCCACCTCCCAATCTTTTTCCAACCATAATTTTCACCCTAGAGTAATGAATTTGTCTGATTGTGTTTTTTCAGAAGCCGAAATGAACCTACTTGACCTTGGTTTAAAATTTGCCCCCTATACTAATGTGACAAAAAAAGTGATTGAAGAATATTCAACCGAAATTGATACAATAATAGATTTTAGTTCTGATAATATTGATATTCAAAATTCGGCGAGAGTTCAAATATTCAATATTCTCAACAAACAACTTTCTATCAACTCAAAATATCATCGAAACACTCACAAAGATCAGAAGGTAGTTTTATCACAATTATTAAACAAAATAAAAACCGAAAAACTGATTTTAACTAAAGCCGACAAGGGCAACTGCCTGGTAATTCTAAAAGAGGTTGATTATATAAACAAGGTTGAAACCTTTTTAAACGATAACGATTTTAAACTCCTAAATAACAACCCTTTACCCAGTTTTCTACTAAAGCTTAAAACTTACACTAATCTGTGCTCGAACTTATTCAAGGAGTACAGTAATAATAAAATTCCTCTTTCTTATAATCCATCTATACCATGTCTTTATGGTCTCCCGAAAATCCACAAGATAGACGTTCCCATTAGACCAGTCGTGAGTTTTTGTAACACTCCTGTTGCCAGATTGTCAGGTTTTTTAAATAGATTGTTGCTGAGTCTGACGAATTTTAAACCCAAATACGGTGTCCGGAATTCGGTTGACTTAACAGACAGACTTAAAAATATAGAGGTAACAGATGGCACACTACTCCTCTCCTTTGACGTGTGTAACTTATTTACTTCAATACCTAGATCTGAAACAATATTATTAGTTTTAAACTTGTTATCCACAAACAATTTAACGGCAATCAGAAAACTAACATCCTCACATTACTTAAATTTTGCTTATCACAGAACTTTTTTATTTTTTTTTAAAGTTTTGTTTATACATCGTAGCGTCAAGACGTGTTCAAAATTGCTCCGTATTTATTGTATATTTGTGTGATATAAACTCGGGCTATCTCGAAAAAATTGTACCATGGGACTAAACAGTGGTGGAAGCGAAAATGCCGAAAAAGAAAACCAAGAAAAGGAACATATTTTTAGAATTACAAGAAGTGCTTCTGTTGGTTCATCTAATACTCATAAGGAAAATATCGGTCTTAATTCAAAACAGATTAAAACATATTCAGATAAAAACAAGAATGAAAGCGTTGCTGATAAGAAGGTAGAACGTAAAAACGCTGGACAATATAAAAACGGTGCGAATACACTATTAGGGAGCTTCAGCAAAGACGACGATAATTTACCGATAAATTCAGTTTTTAAACCTAAAAAGTCTGTAGCACGAACTCCACCTGCTACGAAACAAGTCAATACTACTAATGACATTAATATTAATGATGATAGTGTGGATGAGGTTTTTAAAGAAGAAGAAATGTACTATGCACATGTCAACTCACAAAGAAGACCTCGATCTGACTCAAGTCCAGGTACTTTAGAACGTAACAAAATTAAAAAACATAATTTAGAAGATGGTAATGCTAATGGCAATATAAACAAACCTTCCAGTTTTACTGTACAGTCAACTGAAGAAATACTTAACGAAGTTCTTGATGCACTTCAAAGCTTGCACAGAAATACTGAAATCATATCTCAAAATGAAGCTAGGAATATTCAATCAGCATTATTCACAGTACATAAGCACGTTACAACATTGGCGTTTAGAATCGGCCAAACCGAAAAAAATAACAGTGAACTAAATATACGAATAAAGGAATTAACAGATCAAAAACATGTACCGCACACTATTCAAACAATGACAGTGAATCAGCCAAAGATAGCTTCAAATTTGACAACTACTTTCAGTGAAGCATTAAAATATCCTGCTACAAACAACCCAACAGGTACGTCGAATAAATCCGAATGGAAAACTCCACCACAAAAAACTAAACATAAAACTATTATAAAAATAAAAGGACAAAACGACTCTCGAATTGTTATGAAAGAAATAAAAACTAATATTAGAACTACCGACATGAACGGCACATTAAAACCGTCAGACCTTTACCCAGTGGGAGTGTTATTATTGAATGCCAAAATGCAGCTCAACAGCAAAAATTGAATGATAGCTTAACCAATATCATCAAGGATGTGGAAGTCAAAAATATCAAGAATACAGACCCTATGATAATGATAACTGGTATTCTGAAGGGATATTCTTCTGAAGAATTTGTCAACGAATTTATTACTGAAAACCATGAAATAACCGATATATTTGGCCAAGACGTCAAAAATAAAATTAGAATGTAGAAACAAAGCAAAGGAGAATTGGATTTTTCAGACGACTCCTGAAATATTTAAATGGATAATAAGGAACAATGGACTTATGTTTGACTTGTGCCCAGCATATATACAAGAATATACCAATGTCGCATTATGCTTTAAATGCTGTTTGTTTGGCCATGTGGCTAAATATTGCAAAGGCAATGAATCCTGTTATAAATGTGGAGAAGCACACAATGCGACTGAGTGCTCTGTAATCAACTATGATTGTTCGAACTGCAAGCGCTCAAAGCAATCCGATAGAAATCATACAGCTCGAGATTCAAATTGCCCAAGTTATATCCAAAGAATCAAAAAATTGCAACAGCAGACAAATTACATAACTCCTGTAAATTTTTAATCAACTCTAGTAAAAACTTCAAAGATGATTATTCTACAAATGAAATGGATTTGGAAGAACAAACCGAAAGCACAACATTTAATATTGCGTACCAAAATGTGCGTGGTTTGAACAGTAAAACCATGGATTTTTACAATAGTGTATGTATGACGGAAAGTGAAAACGATGTGGTGGCACTAAGTGAAACCTGGTTATCAAATAATGTTTATGACAATGAGCTGTTTACTGACAACTTTTTAGTTTACAAAAACCGCAACAGAGAAGTCAGTATGCGTGGTGGAGGTGTTCTTCTGGCAGTAAAAAAGACTTACAAGAGTACGTTAATGATACCTAATTTTAATATACCTGAAATAGACCTAGTGGGAGCTAAGATATATACTAATGATGTAAGTTATATATATGTTTTTGTTGTATATATTGCACCTAACTGTAATATTTCTAAACGGGACGATTTATTTTCTTATTTAGAAAGCTTAGAGTTTCTATACCAGCATAAATTTATTATAATTGGGGATTTTAATATTACCCATTTAAGTGACTACTACACGAGAAATTATAAGGATCATCAAATAGATATGTTGTCTAACTTTATAGAATTTTTTGATTGTCTGCAATTAAATCGTGTTATAAATATCAACAACCATATATTGGACATTGTTTTGACTAACCTAAATTGTAATGTTTTTGAAAGCACATACAGCTTTGTAGAAGTAGATAAACATCATCCCCCTCTTACCATCGAAGTAAAACTCAATAGTCCCAAGCAAAAATGTTTGACAAACAATAACAATGTAGCAAATTTTAACTTTAGAAAAGCAGATTTTCAGGCTATGTATCAGTTATTTCAAAATACTAATTGGAATGATCTTGAGTCTTTTAAAGATGTTGACGTAGCTGTAAAATGTTTCTATGATAAAATCAATGCTATTTTTGAAATTTGTGTACCAAAAAGTATACCCAACCGCAAATATCCTGTTTATTTTGATAAAAATATTATTAAAAATATAAAAATTAAAGATAAATTAAGACTTAAAAGTAAGAGAACGGGTAATTTAGATATAAAGAATCAGTTTGTTGAACTAAGAGCCAAAATTAAAACAGATATAAAAATTGCACATGAACAATATCTCAATAAAATTCAATTAGATATTAATGAAGACTCAAGGTCATTTTGGCAGTTTATTAAAAGTAATAAGACTACAACTGGCATTCCAAACAAAATGTATGCAGATGGTGTTGAGTACACGGAAGGCGGGACTGTATCGAATGCTTTTGCATCCTTTTTTAGTTCTGTTTATGTCAAGGATAATCCTGAACACTTTGGGAATCCTCAACCTGAAATAGGTGAGATATCTGAAGTTTTTTGTGTGAAACAGGTTAGTTATGAGGATGTGTGTGATGCTATTAAGGATCTCAAAATTAACAAGGCAGTTGGAACTGACAATATACCGTCATTTATTTTTAAGGGCTTAGTAGGTTTTCTTGCTGATCCTTTCAAAACAATATTTAACATTTCATTAAGAACAAATACTTTTCCACAATTATGGAAGGAAGTCAAAATATGTCCAATATTCAAAAAAGGGGATAAATCTAAT
The DNA here is from genome assembly GCA_935413205.1 of Polydrusus cervinus. Lineage (NCBI taxonomy): Eukaryota > Metazoa > Arthropoda > Insecta > Coleoptera > Curculionidae > Polydrusus > Polydrusus cervinus. The sequence continues at coordinate 63,738,326 of OW284510.1, read as the reverse complement.
ATCCAAAATTATAGACCAGTCGATTTGTTGTCATGTCCGGCTAAAATATACGAATCTATTATGTATAAGTATGTGTACAGCCATGTCAGAAATAAGATTACGGATTGGCAACATGGATTTTTAAATAAAAGGTCCACCACTACCAACCTATGTAATATTACTCAATATATAGCTGAAAGTCTCGACAAAAAATGCCAGGTAGACGTGATTTACACTGATTTCGCTAAGGCGTTTGATAAGGTATCACACGCTATTCTCATAAAAAAGCTGCGGTCTGAATTTGGATTTCATGAAAACATGGTGAAATTTTTCGAATCCTATTTGCAAAATAGGAAACAACGGGTAGTTGTTAGAGGATATAATTCCAATTATTTTTTGGCTACTTCTGGAATCCCGCAGGGCTCTAACCTAGGGCCATTGCTATTTCTTTTATACATCAACAGCCTTGTTAAAGAAATTAAACACTCCAACGTATTAATGTTTGCTGACGATTTAAAACTTTATATAATGGTTAAAGATACCAATGATTGTCAACGTCTACAAGAAGATTTAAATACACTCTATCAATGGACAATTAAAAATCGGTTGTATTTTAATATAAGTAAGTGTAATGTTCTCAGCTACGGGAGGAAAAAAAACATAATAAATTATGAATATTTAATTGATGGAACGGCATTGGCTCGGGTTACGGAGATGCGGGATCTTGGAGTCATTTTTGATTCTCAAATAACTTTTAAAACTCATTTATTTGAAATAACAAAAAAAGCGTCTAGAATGTATGGATTTGTGGTTAGAAATTGCAGACTGTTTACAAGTATGAAATGTATAAGAGTTCTATATGTTGCGTATGTAAAAAGTGTTTTAGAATATTGCTCAATTGTATGGAGCCCATACTATAAGAACCATACATATGTCATAGAAAAGATTCAAAATAAATTTTTAAGATATATCTATTATAAAGAAAATGGAGTATATCAGAGCCATATACCCAAAATGGATGTTATGAAAGCGTACAATCTCAAGAGTTTAGAGAATCGAAGGAAAATAGCTTCTGTTCTTTTTTTGCACAAGCTAGTAAATAACTTAGCTGATGACACTAGCCTATTATCTTGTTTACATTTTTATGTACCGTCTTACAGAACAAGAAATCCTCTGACATTGTATATTGATAAAGCTCGTACAAATTACTATAGGAATTCACCCATTACGCAAATGTGCAATATATACAATCAAATACAAAACCAATGTGATTTGTTTAATATTAGTAAAGTTAGGCTTAGGAAAATGTTAAATGAAGTATTTTAGTTTTTTTTTTCTACTCTGTCAACTATCCTACTCTGTAATTGGATTTACTGTAGAGTTTGTAAGCAAATAAATACATTTTTAATGATAAATATTTTGAACAGCCACATGGTCTAGCGATGGGTAACCCACTTTCTCCTTTTTTGTCAGACCTTTTTATGGACTTTTTGGAACAAAAACATATCCCAATCCTCACAGCCAATAAACAAATCTCAGTATGGTTCAGATATGTGGATGATTGTCTTACTATCATTAATGGTGACATCACGAATGCAAATAATATTTTAAACTACCTCAATACTATTCATCCTTCAATAAAATTTACCTTGGAAATTGAACAGGACTCTTGCATACATTTTCTAGATTTAAATATTTCTAAAGACTCTAACAAACTCAAATTTAAAATATTTCGTAAACCTACCCAAACTGACAATATAATTCCCGCTAACTCTAACCACCCTAGTCAACATAAAATGGCAGCATTCAATTTCTTAATTAATCGAGCCCTTAGTATACCCATGTCTCCAGAAGACCACATAAGCGAAATTAATGTTATTAAACAAATTGCTCTCAACAATGGCTATTCTCCTTCCATTGTCGAAAGAACTTATCAAAAAATTTTACAAAAAAGAGAAAAACACATTGCTTACAATACTAACATCCCTGATAACACCAGTAAATTCATGTCACTAACCTATCTAGGTCCCTTTTCCAACATAATCTCAAGAACCATTTCTAAAAATTTTCCGAACATCAAAGTCTCATTTAAATCAACAAATAAACTTAACTCTTCCATTGTCAACACAAAACAAAAAATGAAACATCTACAAAGGAGCGGAGTATATAAACTATCTTGTTCAAATTGTCCAGCCACACCTATATTGGAAAAACCACCAGGTCTTTACATACAAGAATCAAAGAACACATAAGTAGGCCAACAAAATCAGTTTTTGGACCCCATCTTAAATATAATAATCACAATTTTTCTCCTACTTCAAGTAGTAAAATCATTCATCATTTCACGGGTCTTAATGTCAAACATCTTGATCTTCTAGAGGAGTTAGAAATTTCTAGAGAGATCAAGAAAAATCCTGTCCTCGGTCTTAACACAAAAATGACAAATTCATCTAACAGCAATTCACTTTTTAGACTTTTCAATTAATTTTTTCGTTTAACCAATCAACTTTCACTGCATACTAAACCTTTACCATCATTTGGCCACTTAACTATAAGATTATTTTTCCATATAAAATTTTTTTTAAACCTTGTTGCCAAATCTCTTACAAATAATTTCTTAAAATCTGAATACCCTCTTTATCAAATTTATCAACCTAAATTGAAAAACTTATGATCTTATAAAATAATGGTTGATTGTGTTGATTTTCGTTAATTTTTAATGGCCGATATCCAGCCCTTGTCTGGAGTCCACAAAAACTTTCCTTTTAAACATACATTTTGCTCAGGCTTCATCTTTTTAGCATATATACAATGTTGCCGGTTACCTCATTTTTAATTATTTTAAACAAAAATTTTTTTTTTAAATTTGTAAGCATTTACTACTTAAATTACCTGGCCTTGTCAGATATTTGATTTTAAGTCTGTTATTTTATTTTTCATGACCTTTGTTCGTATCTTTCTGTTTGTAAAATGTTATATTTATATTTTAATTATTTATCTATTTAAGTTCAGTTCACGACGTCATTGTGTTTATTGTTTGAAATGTCATTTGTCCAAGTTTAGGTTAGTGTATAAACATAAGTTATGTACCAGAAAAGCTTTTTAAGCATTGCTTTTAAAACTCTTTTTGACTAGTAAGTACACTCTTTTATTGTTATTTTACAACTTCTAAATTTTATGCTTACTTTTAGGGTTAAGCCCTGATGATGGCCTTAAGTAAATAAGGCCGAAAGCGCTTGGCGTCATTAAATAAACACTTACACTGAAATACAACGTTTTTCCTTTCTTCAGAACACAGTGTACAACCAACTCCACACATTTACTTTAAAATAAAAAAGCTTTACCATTAATGGGCCCCAGAAAATCAATATGTAGACGAGACCATATCCTATCAGGTATTGGCCAGGGTAACAGCTCATTCTTAGGAGGGTTCTGTCTACAACTTAAGCAAGCTGAACATGATTTACACATTTCTTCAATGTCATTGTTTAAGGAAGGCCACCGCACATAAGACCTAGCCGAAGACTTACATTTGACAATGCCAAAATGTGTCCTATGTAACTCATTTAAAACAGCCCCGCGCAACGCCTCTGGAATAATGACACGATAGCCCCACAGTAACATATCATTTTCTAACCCATTTTTAGGACCGAAAATAGAAATTAATGGTTTGTGGTCGCATTTTAGCAAAAAAATTTTCCCATAAATAAGAACTAAACTTTTGTACACCGTAAACTATACTTAATGCTTCTTTGTCAATTTGAGAATATCGTTTTTCTGCATCTGTTAAAGTTCGCGATGAATAAGCAATAGGGCGTTCTACTCCATTTTTATATCTATGAGCCAAGGTTGCTCCTAAACCATATGACGATGCATCCACTGTTAACACTAAATCTAAATTTGGGTTGTAATGAGCTAAAAACTGATCCGGTTTTATCAATTTTTTTATTTTTTCAAAAGCAACCTGACACTCTCTGGTCCCAATAAATCTATGCTCTTTCTTTAACACATTATATAAAGGGTGTAGAACATTAGAAAGGTTAGGAATAAATTTATGATAATATTGAACTATAAACGATTTAAGTTGCGAAACGTTTGTTGGTTCTGGAATTTTAAAAATAGCATCAATTTTTTGTTGCGACTTATATAAACCATTCTTATCGATAACATGACCTAAGTATTCTACGGAGTTTTGAAAAAAATTACATTTTTCTTTTTTTATAGTTAACCCACAGTCTTGTAATCTTTGTAAAACTTGCTCCAGCCTATCCGCGTGAATTGTTTTATTCTCTCCCGTTATTAAAATGTCTTCAAAAAAACAACTCACTCTAGGTATCCCTCACAAAATCTGCTCCATTGTTTGCTGGAAAAATCCAGGGGCGCACGATATCCCGAATGGTAATCTAGTGTACACATAACAACCCTTATGTGTTGAAATTGCAGTCAGCTGTTTTGACTCCTCATCAAGGGGTAATTGTTGATACGCAAAAGCCAAATCTAATTTAAAAAACTGCTCCCCCCTGTTAATTTTGAAAATAGATCCTCAATTCGTGGAATGGAATACTTAACAATTTCAATATGTGGGTTTAACGTAATTTTAAAGTCCCCGCATATACGTACGGTACCATCATGTTTTAATATCGGAACTATCGGAGTACCCCAGTGAGTATACTGCACCGGTTCCAAAATACCCATACTAACTAATTTATCAATTTCTACGTCTACTTTTTCTTTAATTGAATAGGCTATTGGTCTAGGTTTTAAAAATTTTGGTACGGCCCCTTCTCTTACTCTTAATGACAACTTGCCTTCATTAAAAGTGCCCAATTTATTGGAAAATACCTCGCTATATTTTTTGACTAAATTTTCGATAGTTATTTTTTTTTTCAATGTTTACAAAATTTAATTTGCTAAGTCCCAGGCTAAACTTGCTTACGAAATCTACCTAACATTAAACTGGCCCCTTCACGAATCACATAGAAATGCAGGTTCTCGGCTCTACCTTGAAATTTTCATTAATTGATCTTAAACAAAATAGCGGTAAATTAGTGGTATTCTCTCCTGGACTTTGTTCTGTTGATATTTTCAAAATCTATATAAATAAACGACCTTTTGGGAATTTGTTTACACTTTTTGGGTAAATGCCCCTTTTCACCGCACACATCGCAAATATATCCGCGATAAAAACAACGAGAACTATTGTGATTACTGCCGCCACACACCATGCAAGCTGACGTACTTGGCTGGGAGGTTTCCCTTCTACCCCCACTCCTGCATGTCCTAGCGCACGTTTCTGATTGGGCTGGGCATATTGAAACGGCACATCGTCGATGACCTTTGATGATGAAGGCCGCTGGACTGGGTTTTGCTGCTGACCATACTGTTGAAGTCGCTGCCCCCTCCTGCTATCTCCTCGCCCGCTACGATATTGAGATGCGGATGCGGATGCACTTGCACTACGTGTATTATAATGCTGTAACTGATTTAACTCACTTTTTATTTGTGTTACCGGTAACCCATAGCTGTTTTTTGCAGTTTCTGTAGACAGTGCTGACTGAATAGCTTCTTGGAAAGTTAAAGTGTTCGTTTTAGTAAAAAATAGATCCAATATTTTTCCGCTATCAAATCCACAAATAAATTTTTCTCGTAACACTGTTTCTAACATATTTCCAAAAGAGCAGTGAGCTGCTAACTTCCGTAATCTGACAGCATATTCCTGAATTGTTTCGGAGAGTAACTTTTGAGTTGTGTAAAAAGCGCATCTCTCCGCAAAAATTGCTCTATTTGGTTTATAAAATGCTTCCAATAAGGCTACCAGATCCTTATAAGGGATCTGCTCCAACGTGTTTGGCACTGCTAGGTTTTCTAAAAGAACTAAGGCACTTTCCATTAGCCCGTTAAGGAAATAGCACGTTTTTTCTTGTCATCAGTTACATCATTGGCCACAAAAAACGATTATAATCGTCTTTTAAATACCGTAAAATCATCTACGTCTGGGTTGAATTTCATCTGAATACCCACCGAGGCCATTTTGATTTTTGTTTCTTGACCACTTAAACAACATCTATTATATCTATGGAAAATCACTATAGTCCCGCTTACATGATTAGCCGATTTACTCGTTGCCAATTGTTGTGTTCTGAATGAAAGGTTATTAGGTAACTAAAACGACTTTTAGTTTATTACATTATTTATTATAACCTATAACCGAGTTACCATGTTTATGCTAAAACCCGTACTGCTGGTACCTCTAGATATTGCCCAGTTCCCTTTTAATATACGAAATTGGTAGCCTCTAGAGGCGCAATAACAGCAATTAGTCTAATATACCACACCAACAAAGCAAACCCAAAACCAAAGAACCAGTATCATCATTTCAGAATATTTATCAGACGAGCCTAATAAATATAGGGTGTTTCATTTGAAAAAACAGAGTTATTTACATATTACACCCTGTATAAAATTTAAGGTGCTTAAAGAATTAAGACAGTTTTTCTATCCCTAAACTTAGGAGGTTACAAGAAATTTTTGATTTTCGATACTATTATTGAGAAATACAGGTAATTTTTTACTATTATATTTTTTCCAAAATTTTAAGAATTTTGTATTTTTTTCGCAACGTTGCAAAAAATTAAAAAACTAAATATGGCGTTATATGGATAATTTTGTAAGGAAACCACAAATGCTTATATAGGGTGTTCCATTTAAAAAAATGTATGTTTTTATTGTCCTAGTTTTCTGAACCATCCTGTATATTTAAAAATAATTTTAGAACATATAGTTTTTTATATCTCACAACTTTTATAAAAACTTTTTTTTTATATCTTTAATAGTAGAGACGGTATATTACTTTGTCAGACAAATGGGCATTCCTGTATTATGTATAAGTAAAACATCTGAGTGCAGTTTTTAAAATTCATTAATACGTCTGGGCGAATTGGAAATAATGCTCATTTTAGTAATTTATTCAAAATTATCTTTATATGGTTAATTTATATAGTATATTATCTTCCAGCTGGGATAGGATGGAGGATAGTGGACTGTATTGCACATGACGGATTGGGAGACTCATCTCAAAAACTCCTTGATGAATATGGATGCCCTATAGATGAAGCCTTACTTCCCATTCCAAAATTCGGACCTATTAGACCCATTGCTTCCATGAGACATCAAGAGGCGATTGCAAGATTTGCAGCTTTTAAATTCCCCGACAGAGATATACTGCATTTACAGTGTAGACTTCAAATATGCAAAGGAACTTGTCAAAAAGTAAGTAATAATTTTACTAAATTCCGAGTTTAAACTCGGATTTTAGTAAAATTTGGAGTTTAAAGTCGGAATTTAGTACTATTCCGAGTTTAAAGTCGGAATTTAAGAAAAAACAACTACATAGCCCCTATACGCCTTCGTACGTTAGTTCTACAATATAAAATTATATTAAATTATACACGGAGTCCCAAATAGTCAATGCATATCAAATATACTTTTCTTTTTAAATGAAACACTTATATTATTTTCTAATTCCCCACACAATTTTACCCTTATTTTATATAAAATGTCTAAATTCAATTGTTTGTTTTTACCTCTAAATTTTTTATTTTCTATCTAAAAGTTACAACTTCCGGTTTAACTTGTTAAACAGTAAACCCGTTTTTTTTTGGTCGTATGTAACAGATTTTAAGAACGACTGCCTATAATTCTTGCTGTTTAATTGTCATTGTTACCATTCTTAGGTCGCATTCTTCGGCTTACTACCTACGTAAAGTTAAGAAACCATGTTGAATGTTAGTTCTAATGCAAGTTCACTTAACAACAAATATATTCATCACTATTATTTTGATGCAAGGATTTCTTGGTAAAAATATGATTTTACAATAAACTAGACATAACATATTATTTATCAAGTAAATAAATTACCAAATTTCATTTGGTGATCCTGCTAAAAAGAAAGCAGCGAGACGGCGTCTTTTAGACATAGAATAGAATAAAATACGGTATATCAATCACGAATACCAACTAAAAATAAAGATAAATGTCATCAATACCTACTTTAAATCAGGAATTTCTTGCACCGATTTATTAAAGTTTCCTTTAGTCTCTGTTCTGCCCATATAAAACAACTCGAAAAGTCCTCCACCGTAACCATTTTCCGATATTCCTCACTTTTCACAGGTCAGAATAAAGAAACATTTTTTAGTTCAATAACGACAATAACATTTAAGTGCCATTGCTATTATTTAACTGATTAACAATTTAAATGTTGGAAACAATGACGTTTCTTGAACGGCAGTAGAGTTTTGTGTGTGTGTTATGTATTTGGCAAAAAATCATTAAAAATCTGCAAATTGTTAAAATCAGAAATCTGCTAATCTGACAACACTGCACACGCAATCATTCGTTTCAATCGAAATGTTCCAGGTAGTCAAATTTTCTGTTTTGATAATTAATAAGAAAATAATGAATGGTAACAATACATGCTCCTATATTAATAAATTTTATTTAAAACGAGTAGAATTGAAATTTATATTGAAATATATATATATATATATATATTTTATTAAGTATATTACAAAAAAATGTACAAAAAATATTATTTAACTTAGCCGAACAGACAACATTGCAAATCTGAGGCGCGCTTACTGTCGCCTCGGCAACGAAGTAATCCGAGACGTGCGTGATGTACAAATGTGATGGAAATGTAGCGAAGCGACGGACGTCGCTTGGGTGAAATGTATGCCAGGCGTGATGGTAGAGGCGAAATTCTTATCGCTGGAGTGTGTCATTGCACTTACTACGTTATACGCAAATAAAGTTTTAAAATAAACTATAACATGAATGTGTAATTTACTAATTTGCCCAATGTTAATGTTTTTTTATGACATTAAGAAAATATAATTAATTATTTTTTAATAGAAAAATGAAGCTTATTAAAATTAATTCTTTAGTTATGTGAATATTTATTTTATCAAAAGCCTATGAGGCGCCGCCTCACTTGCCTCATCTGACGAGCCGCCACTGCCGTTCATGATTAACAATTATTAACATTCGATTTTCGCACAATAAATGTGTGTTAATCAACAGCATCATATTTAAGTAAAACAGTCGAATGACGAATGATGAATATGTTTTATTAGGGATAAAGGGATATTTCATAAATAGCGTACCTATTAGCGTGGTGTTAAATGAATAGAAAGTTTATAAATCCAGAGGTTTTTAAAATGTTGAACTTGCTTAGTCGCTTAGATGTAAACGTCTTATAATTCAAAGTTTATTTCTTATTTTTCCAAACATAGATGCGCCTTTTTTTACTCCTAAAACATATACCTATCGAAATGCTCTGAATATGCTACGGTGTATAGTTAAATCGTACCGCCAATGACTACATTTTTTTAGATAAATTGCCAAAACCTTAATCAAACCAGTGAAAACAGGGTTGGAAGATCAAGCAATGACAATGACGGTGAAGTTTTGGACCGGCTGGAAGTATATAATAGCGTAGAAGTTATCGCGCCGGAAATTGATGATGCAAATGACTTTAGAAAAAAAATTCAGTCCACTGGTAAGTTAGTGGAAAATAAACTGAAACAAGTTGTACAGATATGTTATTCTTTTACATTTCAACTTCTAGGTCTGTTGTATTGGCTTGATGTTTCACTTTTTCTGTATATAAAATATACTATTCTAAGTGCACTGTTCTTTTATTTTCCTATTTCGGCATGTTACAGTAATCAGTCATTGATTAGTAGAAACTGCGGGTTACTTGATTTATTAAAGCAGATGCTTTTCCGTAGCGTCACTAGGAGGAAGAGACACTGTGACTTCCCCCTTTAAGATGTCCTTAATTTTCGTAAATCCGCCAAAAGCAGTCGTACTAGTCATTATCACTATAATGAGATAAATGTATTATTTATTTTTAGTTTATATATTTTTTGATCGTCGATTTTCCAGTACCTATAGCTGTAAATTTATAGCGATTAAGGGCATTGGATGCATTTATACAGGAGTTACAAATATCTGTTATTTTTATAAAACTTTTTAAAGGTTGTTTTTTGACCAAATATTTGTCAGATAAATCGGAAAATTTATATTCTTTATCTGAAAATGACAATAAACTTTAAAAAGTTATTCCAATTCCACTCGAACGGAACAGGGTCGTATTTAGAAATGTTTTGTCTTATCGAGTCTTGTTTAAAATTATGCATGTATAGTATTATAAACTTCGAAATACAACCCTGAAAAACAAGTGTTTATATGTTTCAATTTAGTGCCAGTTGAAAATGAATAGACTATAACATTTTTATAAAGTAAAATTTTGAAGAAAACGCTTTTTACTTTAATGTAAAATTCAATTAAAAAATTATTTATTTAAATTATTCTTCCTAATTTCAATATATTTTTTTTTGGAAATGGAAAACAAACTATAACTATGTATTTTTACTGGATTCTTTAAAAACTTACGAATTATCTATAGTGTGGTATGAAATATATATTATATACAAATGATTACCGTCTATGTCCCTTTTTCGAAAATATTTATAATAATAGCTTAATAGATATAAATCTAATACATAATAGCGTCATTTTTGCACTAATCCCCTCAAAATACTTATACAGTTGTAGTCTACGATGCTGTAGTCTTCCTTTATTATAATCTTTAGCTGTAAAAGCTGGTTACGCCATTATTGATGTCCTATACCCATATACAGTTAGAGAGTTAATAAGTGTGTAAATTGCCACTTTTTGGTTAATCCTTTAAGGCCACTTCTGGTTTAACCGGAACTAAAGCAAACTCTTAAATTTAAAACCCGTCATTTTTATTCGAAGCATAAAATCAATCGAAAATTCTCTTTCAATAACATATCACACATTATAATTAAAGTTAAAAACTCTTCATTTAATTTTCATTCCAATGGTGAATCACAAATTAATAATTATTTATGAGATGCAAAGAGGCCTAACCCACAATTTTGCCAAAACGCGTTTATAAAAGCAAACTTATCTGTTATTTAAGTATTTTCAGATTCAAAGTGGCCCAAGCAATCTTCGGCTACCGATTGGTAGATGTCGCCGTAAGTTTCTTTTGCATTTAAAATTATGTCTATAATTTAAAACGTAATGCTGGCCTAACCCAAGGTCTCTAAAGGGAAGGTTGCCTGGTAACTCTGAGAGGGGAAAGATGCAAGAGGAGCGCGCTACGTCACATGTTTGCCAGAGAATCCGATGGTAATCGTGGCTCTTATGTGATCGTTTGACGTCGTTTTTAAATTGCTTTGTTTTCGTTGTTCATATTTAACTAAATTAGAATATTTGTGAATTAAATCAGTGAATAATCCACTAAGGTAAATATGTGTTTAAAATTATTAAAATTAAATAGCTATATTGTATATATATATATACAGAACGCTAACAATACTGCATCTTTCCATAACGCGACCTTATGGCGTCTCCTAGAAATACGATACCTAGCCGATACCTTATTCAAATATATCGGTAAAAAAGAAAACTTGGTGTCATATCTGGTTTCAAATTTAAATTATCTTTAACGGTTGCGAAGATGTATACTTGTACAATACTGCGTCTTTCCATACTTGTACTTTATTGCGTCCGAAATATATTTTTCTTGTTTTACTAACCATGCTGCACAATATACATCCAGTAAAGCCATAAGGCGTTGTTGTCGGTTTTATTAAATTTCTTTATTTTGTTACTGCTTTTAGCAAAAAGTATTCATTCTTTATTTTTATATTACATTCACTTAGAAATTAAAATTATTCTGATGCTATATAGGGTAGTTCTCCAAAGTCTCGTTTATGGTTTTGTTATTAAGAAGTTAGACTATAAGATATAAATTGACATAATTTTACTTAAACATTTTCAATTGGGACTTGGGACTAGGAACATTTTTTTATTATTGAATTTGGCGCTATATTCTTTGTAGAGCCGTTAGAAATGGTAAGTGAGTTAATGGACACTGGGTTTATTTAACACTGGACGCCATTCAGGATATTCAACACATACACACATAATCATGGATTTCGACTAGTTTCGAAAGGGTTTGACTGAATCTTTAGTTAGAAAAGCAAGAATTGTGAATAGAAAAAAGGCAGTGGGAGATCTATAAAGTTCACACTGTACAAAAAGTACACAAACATTCGGCATTTAAGCCAGTACCTAAATGTATCCTACAAAACCACGATTATCGTCGAAATGACCATCCCCAGCGAATGACAGTTTCAGAGTGGGTTGAGTGTTATTCGCATAATAATGAAAACGTGTTTATAAAGGTTTGCTTAGTGTAAAAGACCTACTTGATAGAATTACAAATAAAACAATTACAAGGCATACTTTGAGGTTTTTTAAAATCTATATAATAAATGCAATATAAATTTTATACTCTATTTTTATGAACAAAGCCACAAAAACAAAAATCGTTTGGTGCTTCCTTAAACTTTATTGGTTGGTTGGTTAACGATGGGGGCATTCTTGCAATACAGCCTCATGGCTTGTTGTACCTTATCCTGACCATGTCTTTTTAAGAAAGACGTATTTCCTTTTAGAAAGTCCGATAGATGTCTACGACTACAAAGCCATGCCGAAGGTTGTGATCTCCTTTAATTTCTCCGAGGATTTTAAATCTTCTGCAGGTTAGTACTTCGTAGATATCTTTAATGTGTTAGGTGGTTTCGTTATTGCGTAAAAGGACTTAGCACCACACAGCCTCCAGATTTTACCACATAGATCGACAGTCATCAACTCAATGGTATTCCATTTAGATCTGTAATTCGTGAACCGTCTCTTTTATTTCAGGTGTCGGATCAGTCCGAATTATTCTTAAGATCCGACACTTTGAACCGGCTTAGATCCGATCCGTCCATCTCTACATATTACACACCCGTATACCTCATATTATTATGGGTTGATGACAGTGATGTATAACCACAGCACCATTTGGAGTGTGTCTTCAGGTTTTTATAAGCAGGCTTCTTCATCTTATTAGACCAATTTTTGCTTTGCTTAGGTTTCCAATAATTTGTTGGTTCCAGGTCAGCTTGGCATCCAGGATTAGTCCTAGGCAGTGTACCTATTTAACTATTTTTATCTATTCGCCAAAGATTTTTAGGTTGTCATAATTTCTTGTTTATCTTCGTTTGGTGAAATGTAAAATTGCAGTCTTTGCTTCGTTGACGTTAAAGTTTACCTTCTTATCAGCACTGCTCGCTTCTCAGTGGTCTTTGCATAAGCTTTCCTAGTATATTGGCTTGTATACCTAGTTTTGCTCAAGCTATCAAAATGGGTCTTCACAATGCAAATTCACTCAACAGCAATTAAATGACAGGGCACAACTCGGTTACATGAAACAAACATAATAAACAATTACTGTTCTGATTAAGAACCAAAACTATTTTATGCTAACTGGGGGTTGTATCGTCCCCTTGCTTTATTAGTACCATCTCGAGTTCCTAATTTTATATTTCTTTTGCATTTATGACATTATCTTATATAAACTCTCACAATATCAATCAACTATCTAGTGCCCCCCGAAATAAGTATTATATATTATAAGACAGAAGTCCATCGAACGGGTAAAGGATTTCAACAAAATCCACCTCGTAGGTATGTTAATCAGGTCCCATGTAAGACCTGAAACTTACAAGACGGACTCCTGAAGGTACGGACGCCCAGAATTCCAGTGAGGTTTTTAATAATTCCTGGAGTACCAGGAATACTTAGCAATTGCTTTCTCACCTATGATCATAACAAATACATTACGTTACATACCAGGCTTCTTATCTTTCATTAACCTGTCCTTTGTGCACTTATATAATTACAGATGCCATCACAGACCCTAAATACACTTTCATCTTTCTGCAGTCACTCACTAACTAACTGTTCTTAGATGCATCTTTCTTTTATCTCATAATATGAAATAATATGTTTAAATTTACCACATCATTACATAATTGATTAAAATATGTATTACGGATAAAATAATAAAAATGAAATAAAAACAAATTGAAAAGAAAAAATAAATAACATAAACATAAATTAACGATATTTTATACATTTGTTTTAATAACGAGTATTACATCGTCTGCATGTCCCTTGGCTTAGAAGACGTCTGCATTGTAATATGTCATTAACTCATCAACCACTAATGAGATGTAATAATACTTCTCTCTGAGGACATCCCTGATTTACGTCAACTGTTAGGGAATCTTCGTAGATGCTGGTTGTGACTTGCCGATATTCTAGCATGTTGTGAATTTCAACTAGTAGTATCGTCGATACCATGTCTTTTGGCAGCCGACATTATCGCAACGTACTTACTCTTTCAATAAAATATCTCTTATTTTTAAATATGGTTCATAAAAATAATATCGATATCAAAGTTCCTATGTATAGTGTAGGTACCCAAGGCTTAGATTGCATAATAAATTGATAACAACAGAAGCCGCGTGATAGAAGTTTGTACATATTACATACTAGTTATAAAATAATATCATTAAAAAAATAGTATTCTTTAAATATTTAGATAAAACCTTATGGCTAGTTAATAAAATCTGTCGTTTTGGGATAAAACATATTTTCATTTTTTAGGAATGGAACCCCTTTAGCAAAATTCTTTCATAGCACCCATTAATATCTTGCACCAAGATCGCATAGTAAAACAGCATTCCAAATTTAAAATATTTCACAACTTATGGTTTACTATATCTGAGGGTTGTTTTTACCCTTTAAGGATGTATTCCGAAAATAAAAAAATAAAATGATGTATTTTGACTTTTATTAAAAAAAAAGTGTAGTGAAGAAAAATCAGAAAAAAAAGGTTCAAACATCGATACCAAGAGAATACTCCTATGATACGTGCACTCATAGGGAAACTAAACCAAGAGAAATTATCCAATGTAAAAATGGTACCGATCATAATTCTGGACGACGTTTAAATCTGTAACGTTGCCTGTAATAAAGATTCAGCGAACGCAAATTTCCGTCTAAAGTCACTTTTCTTCTCGACATTTACGTCGCAGCTTTGAGCCATGCTTTAACCCATTTAGAACAGATGTTCAGGTTAACTAAGTTTATGGGGCACTTCGATCACTGTCTTTAAGTTTGTATATTCGTAATATCTTCAATTTTAGCTGGATTTATAGAAATTCCGTGACGAATTACAACATCACTCAAATATCTCAGTTCAGCAGAACCAAATTTACTTTTATTCTAATTTAAAGTTAATCCAGCTTTATTTAAACGATCAAAAACAATTAGTACAACTTCTAAATGTTTAACAATAATTTCTCATTATACTCCAAAAAAAGCCTACGAAATTAAAATGAAAATTCTAGACTAAATCTATGTATTTCTTATAAATTAAATTTAAAATAATGATCTGTGTCAAGATTTATTATCGCGACAAGCTTTTATTTATATCATTCAATTTTATAATGTAACAATAGGATGGGTTTAATTCACTTCAAAGATAATTTTCTTATTTTTAGTGCATTTAAATAAAAGCATTCTTTGTAAAAAAATTTTAATACTTTTTAGTTTATTTATTTCTTTTTTAGTATTCGCTAGATATTTTTTTTTTAGCATGTTCAGTTCAATTACTGGGTCATTATTCAGGTTTGTTCGTTTTTTTATAATAAACATGCATTGTGATCAGAACTGAATCATTATGTAAAATTTCAACTCCGTAGGATAAGAGGATGAAGTTTAGGTTTGTTCGGTTTTTTTTTTAAATGCATTGTTATCCGTACTAAATCACTAGCAAAATTTCAACTCCGTAAGATGAGAGGAAGAGGTTCGGGTTTGCTCGGTTTTTATCATAAAAATGCATTATCATCGGAACTAAATCACCATGTGAAATTTCAACTCCCTAGGATCATAAAAAAGCATTGTCGTCTGAACTGAATCACTAAAATTTCAACTCCGTAGGATAAAAGTAAGGGGTTCGGGTTTGTTGAACATAAAAATACACTGTAATCGGAACTTAATCACCATGTAAAATTTCAACTTCGTAGGATAAAAGAAAGTGGTTCTAATTCAGCTTGCAAGATTTGACACTAACACACACCCACAAAATCCATACATATATAGCAAGTTAAATAAATGATTTTAAAATTTTTTTCATATTTAGGGGTTCGTTTACCCTCTTAGAGGGTGAGTTTAAAAAAATCCTGTCTTAGTGAATGTTTGCAGCCCAAACTAAAGCTGTATGCAAAATTACATCTTTCTATCTTTGGTAGTTAGGCCTGGGTTTGAGAAATTGGCGGTAGTGGTAAAATTCCGACATAAAAAATAATGTTATATAAAAAAATTAAACAAAATTGACATAGTTTGGTGTTTTCCTTAAAAGTCAAAGGGTTTTATATGAAAAAATTTTAATTTTTAGTGTTTTTTTCTCCTAAGAGGGCTAGCTTTGCAATATTCTTGCTTAGTGGACGTCTAAGAACGTTAGTTTTATTTTTTATTCATTTTATGCGAAATATAGTCGATTAAGTAAAACTTGTAATACAAAAAATCTTTTAAAATTCAAAAAATATTTTTTAAATTTGAAATGTAGGTAGGTACTGCTAAAGGACGCGCATAGTGTGAAATTTAAAGTCTACTTATCCCTTTAGACAATAGAACAAAAAAAAATTCAAAAAGTTAAATACAGGTTATTTCCGGCGGGTTTGAGCGTACCAGTAACTAAATGAAAAAAATTCAAAAATTGTACATCCAATCGTTTCGTCGTCTTTTAGTAAAAAAGATTTAGTATCCAAATAATACATTTCCGGTGTATTTTGACGAGCTCTTTCGGATAAGGGCTATACCATTTAAATAAAAAATTTATTTAACACGAAAAAAAGTTAAAAACCGTAAAAAAAATTTGGTCTTAAATCTTCATTTCCAATTTTTCTCAAATGACATGTATTGTGAAAAAAAGTATTTGAGACGGCCTATCAGGCTGTCTAAGCGGAAAGTATGTCCGATCAGTTTGAATATACCCTTCAAGGTGACCCAAAATAACCCTGCATAGAGCATTTTTCGATTTTTAAGATTAAAAAAAAATACTTCCCATTTTCTTATTTTCTTCAAAAACAATAGGGTTTTGAAGCTGCTGGTTCTCTACAACTGTAAAAATTTAAAACCGAAAACAATAATTTTTGCGACCTAAAATGGATTTCATTGGAAATATTTTTTATTTAAATATTTTTCATTTTGACGATTAATAACTTTTTACGTCACACCCTGTATATTTGAATAGTTTACTGAAGATGCTCCTATTATTTTACTATAAACCCAGAAAGTTTGAATATTTCAACTTTATCCGTTTTCTGGAAAAAAAATTGGGAACATGAAAATGTCAAATGTGACACATATTTCAAGAAAGAATACAATGGGAATCCCAAGATAGGGGATATAAAAACATATCGCCGTTCGCAATATGTAACTAGACCTCGTACTAGGCGCAGTTCGTGAGTGAAAGCTATTCGACTGTTTCCATACAACATCATAATACTATAAACATAATAAATTATATGATTCCTATAAATAATTGTACTACATTCATCAACACTAATAGTTTTAGAGTTATGCTATTTTTTCATAACTATAACTACAGACTACAGGTTGTCCTGTTAAATTTTGGGCTTATACTATATCCCTAAATCTAGATATTAGATTAAGTACTTCTTCTATAAAACCTAATATAAATTTACCTGAATATTCCTTTTTTTTTCAATTTATTTCTATTGAAGTAATGCTGTAACTAATAATTTAGTTTTTCGCAAAAGGAAACGTATAATCTGGGTAAATAACATATACAAGTTTTGTACAGGGACATTATTTTAAGTGTCTCACCCGATTGGCGACTTTGCTATCAAACACAATAAAAAAACAGTTATGTATTCCCTAACAGCTTTTAGAGAAGAAGCCAAATTTAATGTCAAAAAAAATTTATGTTTACAAATTTGACAGATACGACGCCATATTGGATTTTCTTAAACGGCAACCCTACCTTATAGTAAGCCAGCTGCATTCGCTTAATTGTTCCAACATTAAAAATGTATAATTGTCAATATTTATTTTCAGCCGTTCCGGAGATATGAGGCTTCGAAGTTAGTGATTTTGTTATCATCGAATTAACAGAAGCTTTGAGATTAGAAACCCAATTTTTTTTGGAGATACGTAATTTTTTTATAACGGAGCCACTCATGCTATTGTCAAATATGTCAGATGTCAGAAAATTACAGTTACGACGCCATTTTGAATTTTTTTTGACATCTGACATATATGACAATAGCATGGGTGGCTCCGCCATAAGAAATTACGTATCTTCAGAAAAAAATTATTTTTTAATCACAAAGCTCCTATTTTTTAATGGGGTGAGATACTTAAAACACATAATCGTACGATGCAGTTTTTGATACAGTCGTATTTTGGTAAGGGTTGAAAATAAATATCGACAACTATATATTTTTGAAATCGGATCGCGAAATGCAATACATTGGTGTAGTTATAAATGTGGGTTGCCATTTAAAAAAATTCAAAATGGCGTCGTAACTGTCATTTTCTGACATCTGACATATTTGACAACAGCATGGGTGGCTCCGTTATAAAAAATTACGTATCTCCAGAAAAAATTGAGTTTCTAATCTCAAAGCTTCTGTTAATTCGATAATAACAAAGTCACCAACTTCGAAGCCTCGTATCTCCGGAACGGCTGAAAATAAATATTGACAATTAATTATACATTTTTAATGTTGGAACAAATAGGCGAATGCAGCTAGCTTACTATAAGGTAGGGTTGCTATTTAAGAAAATCCAATATGGCGTCGTATCTGTCGAATTTGTAAATATAAATTTTTTTTAATATCAAATTTGGCTTCTTCACTAAAAGCTGTTAGGGAATACATAATTGTTTTTTTATTGTGGTCGATAGCAAAGTCGCCAATCGGGTAAGACACTTAAAATAATGTCCCTGTACAGAGTTCTAGCAATAAAAATTTAGGTTTATTTAATGAACAAAAATCATGTCACGTGGTTTTGGAAAAATACATAGAAAAAAAGTCTTTTAATTCAAGATTTTCTATGGTCAATGTCTATTGAACGTAATTGAACTACTGATGCCGACTGAACGCGAAGTGTGCCGAAGTCGACGACGGATTTGTTTCGCTTTTAGTTTCCAATTCATTTATGTAATCTACTAATTCATTATAAACCCATAATGTTAACCGTGAGCTAAACTAAAAAACGGTCGACCGGAGTGGTTCGATGGTGACTTCGATCTATATTGGGGAGTTTTCGCATAACGCACTTTCCAGAATTTGCATTTTTTGAAGGATAATCATTTTTATTTGCTTTGAAAAATAAATTAATAAGGTGGGTCAAATTTATAGGTTGGTCATTGACCAAATTACCTTATGGTTAAGCCGCGCTTGCCCCGGATAATGAGGAAATGTATTCACATATGTCAAAAAGAATATTTATAGATTTAATTTTATTAATGGTTGTTGTGATGTTTTAAGTTCCCTTATAACAAGAGCGATCCTTGAAGAATTTGCATGAATGTGAGTCATTTTTTGCAATCGATCGTTATCTATATCGTCGGTTATCTAATTGATCAATAAATTACCTTATATTATTAAACACTTATAGTTAGTTGCAGCATTTAAACAAGTTCTCTATCTTGTTTGGAGGAAGTGGCGTGTAGTCATAAAACTTGTAAATTTTTAAACTAAGTACATGAAAGAAAATTCTTCTTCTGTAAGAACATTAAGTTTATTTGGCACTCTAAATAAATTGCCACATTTTACTCCCTATAAAAGATGGTTTATTTTTCACTTTTTGTTGTCAAAACAAATATTTATAATTTGTTTATGCAGATAATTATTAATAGTTTTGCCTTCACTAAAAATAAGTTATGGAAATTTTGTGAGCCAATAAGTTTAAAGTTTAAAGCCAGCCAGCTATATTCAAATTCAAAATATGCTTTATTGATCATAAGAGCTTATGCTCTTGTTGAAAAACTTACATCTAAATGAAATAAAGTCCAAATAAAAGTCAACCAAAAAGTGAAAGTGAGATGTACATAACAATAATAAAATCTATATGATCTCATGTTAAACAAAATATATAGGTACCTACAGAGAAAATTATACAAAAGCAAATAAAGGACAATACATAAACCGAACTATTACAAATTTTCTAAAAAATACTCAGATGCGGTATAATACACATGTTCCAATAACAATTTTTTAACCTGAATTCGAATTTGAAATTTGAGGTAATTACTTAAGGATTTTATATTAAGAGGGAGATGATTAAACATCTTTTTTGAATTGTATATACCTAATAGAATTGTATACAAGAGCGCTAGTTGACAAAGGTAAAAGATTCGATATATAATTTACCCTGTCACTTAGGTACAACCGGTAGAGATAATAATAGTTGTAAAAGTGGTCATAGAAGCGGCATCTAAAGTGTGTGGACAAAATGCCCGTGGCCGATTTATTAGAGCTTCGCTTAAATCCCAATTTAAACTTAAAAAACCACAATGAGGCCAAGAAGAGGCGCAAGCGATGCTGAATCCAAGCAACACTTATCGCCTCTGTCTATCAAAATGGCGGAGATGGAGAAGAAACCTAACGAAGGTTTGGAAACACTGCGAAATGAATACTTACTTCAAAAACCCGATGTTAAAAATAATCAAAAACCAGGTAATTTTGAAAATGACATTAAAGCATTCGAAATAAAAAATGAATTTAAGTCTATAAAAGCAGACATAGAACAACTTCAAGAGGATATAGAGAGAACACAGGATGATGTAAAAAGAATTCGTAAAGAATCGAATAGCAAAAAACTAATTTTCCAAGGCATTAAAGACGAAAATAAAGAATCATTACTAAATACTCTTTGTGACGTTATTTCAAATAAAGTTGGTGTCAATGTTTCCAAGCATGAAATTAGTAACTTTTATCGCCTTGGTAAAAAAAACGGGCAAAACAAAAACTCTCAAAACGATAAACAAACAGTAATCCGGCCGGTCGTCGTGGAGTTCGTCACGCATTGGAAACGCGACAAAATATTCTACGCAAAAAAAAGCTCTTAAAAATAATCCGATTATGATATGTGAAGTGCTTACTATTGCAAATTATGATCTATTTATAAAATCTCGTGAAATATTCGGAAAAAATGTTTAAACTATTCGGGGTAATATTTTTACCCTTCACGATAATCAAAAATATCCAGTTAAAAACATACAGGACTTAAAGAAAATCACCAAACCCTAATTTTACAAACAATGGGACCCGCATAGCCGTAATACTTGTATATTTCCTATTTACTTTTCAAACAACAGTTATTTTTTTATAATTGTCTCGAATAACCATATAAACACATTCCTTAGGAACAGATTGTTTATTTTCTTATTACACACCTACATTATATAAATTATAAATTATAGCTAGATTTACATATCGTTTTATCTGTTTCATTCTAATTTTTCTTTAACATCACTAATTTCCACTTTCCATAGTAATGAGAAACAAAACCTTAAAAATCGAACACATAAATGTTAGGTCTTTAACTTCCAGCTTTGCAACCTTTAAAGAGTATGTGCTAAGTGAGAGTTTTGACGTAGTCGGTGTTAGTGAAACATGGCTTACAAAAAGATTAGATCCAAGGATATTGATATACAGGAATACAGATTTGTCAGACAGGATAGGGTGAGTAGGGGTGGTGGTGTCGGAATTTATATTAAAATTGATCATAAATTTTCTCTAATAAACAATGACTTTACAAAAAATGAATATTTTGAACAGATATGGATTAGAATCCCTGTTGGTAATATTGCTTTGATTTTTGGCTGTGTTTACAGACCACCTTCTTACTCAGTTTTAGATTTTTGATTTAATTTCGAAAATGTGTTAACCACATTGGTGCCGTTAGGTAATGAAATGTTATGTACCAGAGATTTTAATGTAAATTTCTTGAATGTATTTTCATATATAATGTCACTCAATTTAGTTCCTTGTTAGAGTCCTGTAACCAAGTTACTTTTAATTTCATAATGACGCAAATTAGAATAATTAAGAACCAGCAAGGCGCTAAGACGCGTGAAAAGCCGCCACCGATGCCCGGTACCGGTCGCGCATCGAGGCAGCGCACCGCTATCTTCTCGGACTGGAGACGGTCGCTGGAGAGCAATTGTCGCTGGAGAACGGCGGTACGGGATTCCGATTTCAACTCGAAAACGATCAAGTTGATTTTCAGCGAAAACCAAGCGACCTGCTCTTTTTCGTGCCGTATCATTGACGATTGATTTTTTTTGTGGCTGCACCGGGACCTGCTATCAGCTTTTTACGGTAAATAACTTTACTTTGAAACCGATAGATCGACACGGAATTTGAGCTGTAAATATGGCTATGTATTGACCCGATATTGTATTCTGTTTCATTAGCCGTATTTCGTTTAATTTTGTAAATTGGAAGTAAGGCCGTATTTCCTGGCTAAGAGTTTTCTGGCAGGAAAATGCGACGTGCCGCGGTAGCA
This sequence comes from Polydrusus cervinus, assembly GCA_935413205.1. Taxonomy (NCBI): domain Eukaryota; kingdom Metazoa; phylum Arthropoda; class Insecta; order Coleoptera; family Curculionidae; genus Polydrusus; species Polydrusus cervinus. Next base: position 63,715,808 of record OW284510.1, on the reverse strand, counting down.
CACGCGAAAGAAAATATTTAAAAATAATCCTTCCACGCCACGCGGAATATAAGACCGTATTTTCTGGCTACTGTCTGGCAGAAAATACGACGGACCGATAGTCTACGGAAAAATACGTGAAATAACCCTCGGCCGCTATCCGACAACGTAAGGTTGTATTTCCTAAATATTGAGACCTCCGACAAGTAACGCTACGTATCGATGGCACCCGTATAAGCGCTTCCCCTTAAAAATAACCGACAGCAAAATAAAGATCCGACTCCCAGGCCCGGCAACCCGTTTGCTTTTGTAATAGTAGTAAGTTCCGACGACGTAACAATCCCTGTAACTGATACGTTTAATATACAGTTAGTAAATTAAACAGGCTTTGATTACCCGATCACCGGCGTACCGTTTCCACCCCTTCAGGGCTAAACTGCGCAGAACAATCCCTAGACTCCTCCGACTGCTACTCTGGCAAACCGACCGTAGTCCCTTTGCTACTATAAAATCGAAGAGTGGCGCTCGAGGTAAAACCGACAAGGGGCGTAGTCTCTGCGCACGCGCAGAAAATATACCCTTGACCCGAAACAAAAACTTTACAGTCCGTAGGGCTTACTCAATTAATTAATAATCCCACTAGAGTCACTTCTACTTCTACCACACTTATTGATCTTTTCATAATCTTCAATCCTGATCTAGTAAAACAGTGTGACACTATGTCCGCCCCGCCAATGTCAGATCATGAGTTTATTGGCTGCGAACTTACTGTGCTCAATAAAACAAGAGAAATAACCTTTAAATAATATAAACATAATTAATATTCCCCAATTTCTGGCAGATCTGCAATCAATCCCGTGGAGAAATATATACGATCTTGAAAACATTAACGATAAAGTATTTTTTTAATAATTTATTAATAATACCACCTTATTAGATCTTCATGCCCCTGTAAGACGAGCTAGATTTACAAGAAGTAATTCCCCATGGATAACTGAAAATGTTAAAAACCTAATCAAGCTTAGAAACCAAGCTTTGACTAAATTTAAAAAAACCAAAAACCTAACGCATTGGGAATATTATAAATCTGTTCGTAACTTGACAACACTCACTATATGCAACGAAAAAAAAGCATTTCTTGAAGAGAACATTCGGCCATCCCAAAATATATGGAAGGACCTGAAAAAATACAGCGTAGGTACTGGAGGCACCTTAACGTGAGCAACAACGATCTCTATAATTTTTATAAAACAATGTTAAAGTTAATATTACTCAATCTTTTAAATTTAAATTGGTGACAGATATAGACGTGTTAAAGATAATTTCCAAAATAAAATCAAAAGCTAAGGGGCATGAGGGTTTAAACGTTGATATAATAGAACTTTGTTGCCCATTTATCGTGCCTTTTCTGACACACGTAATAAATAATTGTATAGAAATCTCAATTTATCCAGATAGCTGGAAAAATACGCTAGTGGTGCCATTGCCAAAAAATAATGATCCACGTGAACTGAAGAATCTTCACCCGATTGTATATCAAAAATTCTTGAGAAAATAATGACCGAACAGCTTACAGAATACGTGGAAACACACAGCATCCTGCCTGCAACTCAATCCGGTTTTAGAAAAAATCACGTCTGTTCCACTGCACTAACAAGCGTAACCGACGATATATTTCGGGCTGCCGATTCGGGAGAAGTAACTGTTTTGACACTTCTGGACTTTTCAAAAACGTTCGATACTCTTGACCACCGACTATTACTAGGGATTCTTCATTATATCGGTCTCAGTGATCATGCTGTTAAATTTTTTAAGAGTTTTTTTGAGGGTCGAAGACGATGCGTTAAGCTCGGTGCTGAGATTTCCAGCGAACTAGCTATAACTACTGGTGTCCCCCAGGGATCTATTATTAGCCCCCTATTGTATGCCATATATACCTCGTTCGTGCCTGCCAGAGGGTATAAAAAAATGTAAAAAAACATTTCTATGCAGACGACACACAGTTATATTTATCCTTTAGAAAGGAGGACGTTGTTGGAGGTTGCCAAGCTATTTGTCAGGATCTTGAAAATATCCAAAAAGTTTCCTTAGAACACTCCTTACACCTTAACCCAAAAAATGCTGTGTAATGATTTTCGGCAAAAAAAATGACGTCAATAATGTAAAAAACTCACTTGATATAAAGATAGGCGACTCGGTATTACCTCTTAGAGACAATGTAAGAAATTTGGGAGTGGTTTTCGATGGTGCCTTGCGTTTTGATCAGCACATTACGCAGTGTGTCCAGAGGGCCTGTTAGATTAAAACTTCTCTATAGTAATCGCCATGAACTATCAGCAAAACTTAAAATTTTACTTTGTAACTCACTTGTACTCTCCATATTTAACCATGGAGATGTAGTTTACGGAAACTGCTTAACATCCAATCAAAAACAAAGAATCCAAAAGATTCAAAACTCTTGTTTACGTCTTATCTATGGAATCCGGCGACGAGATAGAATATTCCATAAGCTAACTGATGCAAGGTGGCTGAATATGGAGGGAAGGAGAAAGTTACACGAGGCCTGTTTTTATCATAAAATTTTATCCAATCAGAGTCTCCCATATTTATATGCCAAAGTGGTTTTTAGATCTCATATACATGACATAAATATTCGAGCTCGGGGTATGATAACCCCACCCCCCTTTACTTTTAATATTGCAAAGTTATATAACTTACTGCCCAACTACTTTAAAACTCTTACTCCAGAAAAATTTAGAAAAAATATGTTTAAATACCTCTTCGCTAAGCAAGCTATAGGATAGGAAAAAATATAATATGTTGTTATTTAAATGTTTTATTTTTTATTTTTGAAATAGTAGCGTACTACTCTTGAAAGTTTTATTTTCATTGTTATTATATTGTTGATTCTAAGGTTAAGTCGATCAGGGTGGATAATATCTGTAAGTGTTATCCACATCTGGACTTTGCCTTTTCTGTTATTGTAACTCTTATTTTAAGATCAAGAAGCTTTAAATGTTCGCAAAAAGACAAATGCTTCCATTCAATCCACTAATGGATACTATTTAGCCACACTTCCATTCTTAGTCATTGACCAGATAACAGGGAACTTACCGCAGTTATATTTTAACCCATCTACTTTAAATATTGCAAGTCATATCACACTTTCTGATTCACATTTTCATAAGCCAGGAAAAAACGATATGTCACTTGGAAGTATAGTATATTTTCCTCGTTGTTAAATCGCCATAAAATTGAGTTAGGGTATGGTAGCCGAGGTAGCCCCATCCTTCAACAGCAGCAACAGCAAAATTCTAGCAGGCTCTTTTAACATATTTGAAAATATAAAATGAATTGATATGCTTCCTTCGTCTCCTCATATTTCAAATACTTGTAAATTCCTGCAAAATAACGATTTACTCCACAAATAAGTTGAACGCTTATGGCAAATCGAAAACACATCTGTTCCTCATTCTAAACTGTCCAATGAAGAACTAGAATGCAGTTTAGGGCGTTGTACAGTATAGCTTCCCTTAAATGAGAACTATACAAAACTGGGTAGATCACCATCTACCACTGTCAAACCCCTTAACTCAACGAAAAGGAAATTACCCAACTAGCATTTTCAGGACCTATGACTAAATATGAACTAAATCTGACGTCAGAATTGGTGCAACTTTGAGTAATACAGTTACTTTAGATGTTAAGTTAGTATTTATCGGCTAAACTACGTCGTGTAGACGTCACTGAGTTTCTTTCGGATTGAGGTCGCAAATAGCCATTGACTCTTACGTCGTTTAAACGTAGTCATGTGACCTTTAATGTCAAGGTAATAACTGTGATGCTAAAAGTAGTCACACAAACGTCGCACTATGACTCCATTTCTGAAGGTCCTTAAAAGACTACATTTAGACGTCCTATGTTGACCTAAAGATTGACGTTACGTATTGGTAGTTCAATAAACGTATAAGGGACGTCGACGACAGACTTGGTGGAAATTGGTGGTAATCGGACGTCATGATGACGTCTAAAACTGTATTTTTCGGTGTAATTTAAGTGACTTAAGTTTTTGGAAAAATTTGAGGTTAAAGTTAACACAAACTCCTTGGTGTTTTAAGTTTGCTTTTCAATAAAGAACTGTGCTATTAAAAAATGTTTAGGAAACGTGACTATAAATTTAATATAGTACATCGTATTATCGAAAACTCAAAACTAAAATAATATCCAATGAAACTACTGTAGAAACATTTAATCGAGAGCGGAAAGCAAGGAATCCAGTTGGCCGGCACTGGCTCAACTTCATTTAAGTCCTTTATGAATACTAACACTAAACATTTTAATCAAAAAATACCCCTACAGAAAAAATATTTAACAATTACCCACAGCAAAAAAAAACCGGGAACTCGATCTTCTTTTGGATAGACAGTTGCCGACTGTCACTTGTCACTTGCCAAAAAGGACGTGTTTAATGGTCGGCCGGACGTACAAATATTACTAAGTGTACACGGAAAGTACATTATTTTATGACTTGAAGTAATAATGAGTGAAAAGTTTTGCACTTTTTATTACCTATGCACGATATTGTATACTTATTTTGACTAAATCTGTCTATACGTCATTTGTATTAGACTATTTCTTCCTTAAGGCGTGGTTTACACCCTTTTAGGTAAAGACGTGACTTCGCCATGTTTTACGGGAATAAATTTTAGGGTTTCGTTTTTTGCAAAATAGTTGTGGAAAACATGAAACCAAATACTGGTTGACTATTTGACCTATAATAACCTACTTTACGTATTTTGAGTATTTAGATGCTAGTTTAATTTAAGTGAGTTTTTTTCTTAATCCAAGATATAGTATTATTATTTCAATTTTTGATCAAATTAATGATCAATTAAGTGGGGCTCGTTTTTAAGGCGCTGACTTGCCAACTTTTAACAAAAGAGTGTCTTGCGTTTCAATTTTAAGCAATCGAAACACTCCAAATAAGTTTATTCTAGTAAAGAGACTCAATATGCTCTTGTCTAAAGCAGCCATTAATTATATTTTACAAACTGTCAAATGGTCATATTTGTTAGTAATCTACTTTGTTAATCTGTGCAGAAGTCAAATAAAGTTATTTTTAAAACTACCCGACATTTTAGGTGCAGGATAACTGTAACAGATATACGTAAACAGCTGACTAAAATACGACGTCATATTTGTCTACCAATGATGACGTCAATCTTTACTGCAATTCGTTACTTATAATGTGCAGAAGTCATATACTGACGTTCTTACAACCCTTATATTGTCCACCAAACTAGTGCAAATCCGAGTCGTCGCGAGGTCAGATCGACGTAAGTTTCCAACGTCAGGTTCAAAAAAATAACGTCGGCGCGACGTAATATTGTTTGTTGGGTATCACGAGATAAAAGTTTGCACGGTCTTACAGAAATATGAAGATCTAGGTCGTATGACAAAAATCAACCTTGCCTTGGATAATAAGGATGATATTCATAATTACTTACCATATCATGCGATTATTAGGGATTCTAGCCTCACAACGAAAGTACGCGTTTTGTTTCGCTTCCTCAAAAGTACCCACTGCCTTATAGTTAAGCGATGCCTTAAAGATAGGTCCAACTATTCAAGAAGAGCTGTTTGGAGTATTGTTACGAATGCGTACTTACAACGTAACATTGACTGACGACATGAAAAAAATATATAGACAGATCAGTATACATGATTCCCAACGCAATTAAGAGCGAATCATTTGGCGTAAGCATCTTGACGATCCTATATAGACGACACTTTAAACACAATTACGGTATGGCTTACGTTTCCTTTCTAACAAACAACACGAACTTTACACCAAATAGGACTTAACGTAAAGGATAGCTATCCTATTTTCACCATCACAAATAACTTTTACATGGATGATTTTAATTTTGTAACTTAGAGGAAGCCAGATACTTACAAATTAGTAATAAAAGAGGGTTCCTTCAGGCAGGTCTTCCCCTTAGAAAATGGTTATCAAATATACCAGAATACTGGACATCAGCCGTGGCGACATCCGGTTAGAGCCAAATGATCATACGCAATATGTTATATCAGATCAGAAAGTAAACACCGCAACTATTTTTGACCCGCTCTGCCTTTATGGGTCCGTGTATAATTAAGGCTAAGCTTATATTACAACAACTATTGCAGTAAGAAATAATATGAGTCCGTCCCAAAAGATATACAGAAAACGTGGTTACACTTTCTTGATACCCTCACGCACATACATCAGATCCAAATTCCCTGTCATATAGTTTATCAAAACCCCATATCCATGACTTTACACGGATGCTGTGACTTGTCGGAAGTCGCCTAAGGCGCATGCATTTATGTAGTGTTATCTGACGCTGACGGTACAAGATCGTCGAGATTAGTATGCGACAAATCATGACTGGCTCCTCTCAAGGTAATTCCACAGGACCGTAGGAAAAGGTAACTTTAATGTACCATACTATGATTGATACATCTCTCTTATTCCGATTTTCCAAATTTAATTAATTGCAACGCGTCACCGCTTATACATACTACGTTACTTATATATTATTAAGAATAAGAATAATAAGCTCTTAGGTGACCTTTCCCCAAACAAATTAAATACGGCCACATTAAGATTATGCAAAATAGTACAGCCCAACGATTTCCAATCTAAACTAACACGTCTTATGAAGTCTAAAGTGTACATAAAGGCAGCAAAATAGTTTCTTTGAACCCGTTCCAAGATTCTGAAGGAATAATTAGGGTTGGGGGACGACTTTAAAACGCTAATATTCCCTTTGTACAAATGTTCTCTATAGTATTGCAGGCAAGACATATACTTACTTGTCCCTTAATACTATATATGAACACAACAAAAATTTGCACGGTGGCGCGCACTTTGTCTTGTCTGGTTTAAGCTTGGCGCGCACTTATGCGAAGCGCGGCGAAGCACGCCGAAGCGCTGCACGCCGTTGCACGCCTAGGGTCCGCTAACTATAGCGCGGTTTGGTGCACGCAGTTGCACACCTTATTTGGTATAGTTACGTTTCCAATTCAGTGTGAGATAAGAGCATCTTAAATTACACAAATTAGATATGTATTCGTTTAAAAACAAATATTAATTCATTATACTTAAAATGTACTACCTAATATTTTAGTTGTTTTTTCGGATTTGCTGGAGGATGAAAGAATTTTTTGAAACTGAGTTACAAATGTCCGTTGAAGAAAAAAATCTATTTGAATTTTATTAAGAAATTTTACCTTATTTTAAAATGTAGTGCTGTATTTTATTCCAATTTCACTTGACCGTTCAATATTTTTACTATATTGTCCAATACCTATTTTACATCTACCTATATGAATAACCTCACAAAAGTTCTTCCCTGAAGATGGAAATCAAATTTTCCGAAAGCTTGGACCAACTTTAAAGAGTAGTAGGTACTCTTTCATTTGCTGCATATTCAAATATTTCCCTAGTTTAATTCCTAACTAGTCAGCAACGACTACCCTATCTCTGTATCTATATATATTATATATATATAGATAAGGGCATGCGGTTTTTACCAGTTTTCTTTCTATTTTTTAATTAAATGACAATTTATATATCGTTCTAATAAAAATTTTTAAGAAAAATTGAAAAATCTGGTGATTACGCAAATAGCGCCCTCTTGCAGCGACAGATATAACAAAAAATAGTCATACTACATTTTAAATGTTACTATAAGACAAGCTTTTTTAAATGAGACCAAGTTTGATGAATTTGGTTACGGCAAATCAGAGTTATGAGTAATTCTTTCAAAAGAGGCCCCCCCTTCACCCCTCAGTTTATTTTGCGAGTTAGATTAAAATGTCGTAAAGCAAAGTTATGATATAATTGTCTAAGTTTTGACATAATTGTATTTGGCATATTACCTATCTATAAAAAAAACTCTGTGGTTAAACTTTTTTTCAATTTAAAATTATTTTTTTAGTGGCTTAATCTTGGGGAATGTTTATACTGTTTTCTTCCCATATTTAAAGAAACACATGTAAAATGGTAAGAATCATTCAAAAAACCAAACTAAACAAAATGTAAAAATTATAGGTTATGAAATTTTGTTTGGGGGGTCTGTGATAAAAGAGTGGGTTTGGTGGGTTCCTGGAAGTTTCGAAAAATATTTTCTTCATAAGTTTTGTATCTAAATGGATGGATACCATTATTTGGTAAATATTTCGAAGCAAAAAAATCCCACACCACACCTTCATATAGTTTAATTAAGTAACAATGTTTCTAAAAATAGTCACTATCCGCACGTGTCGTTAATGTATGGACACTATGGTTGATAAAGTATTTTGAAATAAGCAATGCTTAAATGTAAGCAATGCTTAAATGTTTCCAGTAACTGAATTCGAAAATGTGCTGCAATAGTTTCTAAAAAGCAAATAACTTTTGTCTAAAAATGCTACTTGGGACGCCACTCTAAATAAATATGGAATTTCTGTAAAGTCGCCGATGATCGAAGGTTTTTTTAGAATTCACTTTTGATCCTGGGCTCATTCTAAAAACATTAAGCCCGCTTATGCTTACCCATTATAATTTTTCTGGCGCCGCCACTGGGCACGCCGAAGAGAATTTCTTCGCTCAGGATTCTAGGCTTGCAATCCCAATCGAATCGACATGCCGTGCAGCGCTTCGCTTCGCTTAAGTTAGCGGAGCTCCATAAGAATACATGTAATTTAATCCAAAACGCCTTCTTCGGCGTGCTTCGCCGCGCTTCGGCGCGCATAAGTTAGCGTGGCACCTTCCAATCTCAACCGCATCGACGTGCCGCGCCGCGCTTCGCTTAAGTTAGCGGAGCTCTATAAGAATACATGCAGTTAATCCAATGCACGGTTTTTCTCCGCGCTTCGGCGCGCATAAGTGCGCGCCAAGTTACGCACCTAGTTTTGGCCTATAAATGGAAAAGTCTCGGTGCGTAGCAACGACTATAAAGGATCAATCACACCTACGCGACGAACGCGGAAGCGTCAGCGAAGCGGCTGCCGCGCGATGGACGCTGCCCATACTTTCTTATTGGACCGTACATACCTGCGCGTCAAACGAGGGACAGCAGCGCTGGGCATCCGCGTTTAATGGACGATTCGTGACGTGCACCATTTTTCACGCGACCAAACGGCGAGATGGTATATTTACTGGAAGTAGTTGGTAGAAGGCTCTGCTGATGACTTGTGAAATTAACGCGTCGCGGACGCGCAAGTGTGCGGAGGCAGCGAGAATTCGCGTTGAGCGGCAATCGCGACAGAAACGCTATCGCTATCGAATCGCGCTGGTCGTACAGGTCTGTTCGATCCTTAAATAAGAAAGATAGCTTAGTTCGCTCGATTTGTTAGCCGAAGGTCAAACGGCGGTGACGTCACCGTGGGTACACTTTCAGACTGGCCTCGTTTAAAATGTATGGTAACGCATAGCATTTTTTTAAATTACGCAGTGTAATTAATTTGTTTAAGTTTGAACTAAAAAGTATTTTAGATTTTTGAAATAAGCTTTTAACCAGGAAGAAAATAAAACGCTTCTAAAGTCTGTAATATTTATATAGAATTGGTACTGAATTAATAGAATTTTCGTTTTACTCAAAACGGCTAAATGTAATAAGTGTAATATAATATGTTTAATCATATCTATATCGTAATGGAAAATTAAAGTAAAATAAAATACATTTATTTAAGAAATCCGACCTATTTGTTTGTAAAAATATGACCAAATATACATATTTAATATTAAGGCGAATCTGAAAAAAGTACAATAAAATGGCTCCTTTATATTTACTTAAAAAGAGTAAAAGAAGTACGTAAATAAATAAATATTTAAATAATCAGGCCAGGCCATTTAGAGATGACAAAAATATTGAAAATACACAAATCACAAATATAAACTAGGTATAATAAAATATATACGGGCGATTCCCATGTAAAATATCAGTATCGGAACATCGAACAGGTAACTGGAATAAAAATATCCCAAATCTGCACAAAGTTGGGAGATACCCCTTCATTTTAAATCTTATTTCGGCACATAGGCTAATATCCCCTGACTTATATTTAAACGAGATGCCCAACGTCTTAGTCTTAGGCTGGAGAGTGCTGGCAATGGATAATTTAGACTGTTACGAAGATACAAGTAACATTTTTTGCTGTAGTAGCGCAAAATAAATACTACTGAAATTTCTTGATTTGTCCAATGAAAATTTTTTTCCCTCCTTGAAAGTAAAGAAATTGGTTATTAGTTAGCACCATATTCAAAAGTTTTTCAGCCATAACTTAGCACTTTTACTAATGGATTGATTATAGCATTTTACTTTATAGTACTTAAGCATGTCATTTAACCCTTTAATCTTTTTATCAGTATTGGACTTCAGTTTATTATACTTCACCAATAAATCTTCATACTTTTCCTTATAAGCATCTGGGGTGGGTATGGGCTCGGGTATGGGTAAAGTAGGTACTTGGCTTGTCTAATATTTCAGTATCAGATGAAGATCCAGCTATGGATGTACTTGGGACACTATCACTTTTTGTAAGTAAGGATTGGACCAGATCCTTGTTTATCTTTTTTCCAGCTCTCTTAGCACGTGGTGTATCTTGAATTATTGATTTTTTCTCGGGTCTATCTCAGTGATTTTCTTTTTTTAATAATATCTTATAGCCTAGAGTAGGAACTGCAGTTTTTTTAAGAACTCGTCGCAAAGGTAAACCTAAAATTTAATAATTATTTTGAACTTGTTTTTTAATTAGTATATGAACATATTATTACCTAGAAGCTCATTTTGTAAGTCTCTTTCATAATTATTCGAGGTAAAATGTAGGGAGCATATTTTGGACGTACTTGGATTAAATTTATTCTCTCTTTTATACCAATTTATCCATTCTTTCCTCATAGTAGATGAGACTAAATCAGAAGCTTTTGAAAATGAATGGAATATTAGGTGTATATTTTCTTTTTTGAGGGTTAGCCTGTTGCTTTTATATGAAGCAACAGCACAAATCTGCCCCGACGTTTGAATCTATAACAACAAAATAGTATTTTAGATATTTGTTTTCTGTATTTCATTGAAAAAACTTACCAAAATTGTTAAAATACTGATTAGAATGCAAAATGTCCAAAAATACCTTATTGTACACCAAGTCCGTGTAAAGACAAAAAACACACAGAATCAAGCTGAAGGCACCAAATTTTTAGTGCACGATGTTCTTGAATGTTTATTATCACTCAAAATCAATTAAAAATTAACAAATAGTCACAAAAAACTCAAAAGAAACACAAGAAATCAGAACGTAAACACACTGAACTTCATCGATCTAAACGAATTCTGTACCCATGCCTACGTCACATCCGTTCAGGCAAAATCTAACGTTGCTCTTATGGAAGTAAGCTATCCTTCTTATTTATGGTTCTTGGGTGCGTAGTACCTACTCTTAGAAGTTGTCTTACTTGTTTTAGAGCTACACCTATATCCGGTAACTTACTTTAATAACCCGTGACATCATCGCGGGCCATTACGTATTGGGGCATAGATTACGCTGAATTATATATACCTACTATTTTCTACTCCCACATTGAAATTTGCTGTTTCCTTTAAACTTAAGTGGCGAGAAAAGTAGGCTATTCCGGTTAACTGTGCGGGAATATTTCATTTCCATCCTAGATAGGTAATGAAACTGACCAATCACAGTGGTCAATTACAAGGAAACCAAATTTGCATGTTACAATAGGATGTACAGTGTTGCAACTTTTAAAAATAAAATTTCCCATTCTTATAGAAAACTTTCACAAACAATACTGAAAAAGTCTTTTATTAGCAGGTTACAACCATCAGTGATCCTAAAGAATATTCTACAAATATAACACTGTGCGTAAAAATTTCCCGAAGACAGCGCCGACCTATCATTCCTCTGTGCTTTGTTCTCACGAATCCGGAAATTTTCCATTAGTTGACAACACTTTTATGAAAATTACATTTCTTTATTTTCTTTGTGGTGTGTGTGTGTGTGCACTGACCAATCATAGTATATTATATTTACTGAGGCTCCGCCTTCTTTTTCAAGACACTAGATTATATAATTTAAATGCATAATATGGTACAATTTGTTATTAATTTGTTCAATATAATAAAATCTAGACGCATTTATAATAGATTTATTAATAATGCAACCGGCTGCATGAGCATAAAAAATTTATTTCATGTAGCATCATTTATCAGTTGGCTTTCCCACAATTAGCTTAAGGTCTCGATAGTCGAGAGAGTTAGGGCGTTGTACTATGAATCCAATGGTCGTGAGTTCGAGCCCGGCAACCGGAAAACTTTTTTTTACATTTTTTAGCATAAGGTTTGTAAGTTTCGTCGTAGAAAAAATATACTGTTCAACTCGAGAAGATTGTCCATATTGCCCTCGGAAGTTTGAGCACTAAGGCTATTCAGGTCGAATTGGTAACATATCTTACAACTGATGGTTTTATGAATGTTTTCAAGTGATTTGTATCTCGCAGAGGTTATGTGTATATACAGGGTGTCCTAACGAGAACCGCTTCGATCTATATATGGAAAACTATCCATAGGAAAATTTTGAAAATTTGACAGTATGCTAATGCTGATGTGGGCGACCGGGCTAAAATATTTTCATAATGGTGGCACTTCCGGTTATACCGGAAGTAAGTGTCAACTTGCTTATTTTAAATACCTTGCCTTGGATAATAACCCTATATATTATTACATTTTTGCATTCTACGCAAGATTTAAGGCCAATTTTGTATACAATGTCCTATACCTATATCTAAGCGTTTTTGACATATTTGAATTTTTATGTCAAAAATGATGTTTGCAAGCCTAAAAATAATTATCAATTTTTTTATAAAGAAGCTCTATTTATTAATTTAAGTGGGATGCCTTGTTAGGACCTGCTTTAATAGATTTTATATGGGCCCTTTGCCATCTACAAACCAAGTAACTCTATCTGCCAGGTGATCTGTAAATTTACACAACCTACACATTGTCAATACTTAGTTTACAGACTCCCGGCGTGATCCCCCGTATTTTTAGTAAACGATTGTGATTGATGTGATTCGCTGGTGGAATAATTATCAATTTTTTCTATAAAGAAGCCTTATTTATTTAATTTAAGTGGAACTCCTTGTTATAAAGGACCTGCTTTAATAGATTTTTTATAATATTTTGATAACTATTAATACAGTGTGCTTAAAAAATAAGATTAAAAATGAAATTGAAAAAACTGCAAAAAGTCTAGATTTTCAAATGGAAACACCCAAATTTTATAATAATTTTTTATTTAGCACTAAAAATAAGGGTATGTTTGTGTAAGGTTGTATATCCATATATTGCCAATTTAGTATTTTTATCTACTCCTATTAAATTATATATTAATTATTCAACTGCTTTTGAGCAATTAATAGTATCTATAAACAAACAGCGTGAGTTATAATAACTAACTGCTATAACTCACTATAATAAATCGAAAAGGAGGGTTGGAACTATTTACGAACCGAATATCAAGATGGCTCTGTACTTCTGTACAAGCCGATTGGCCGAAATTGAACAGTCCAATTTGACGTTTTTAAATTAAGTTAATACCTAATTGTTGTAAGTTTTGTGCTGAAAATGATGAATTCAGATAGTGAAGATGAATTATTATGTACACCTCCAGAATTAAGACAACTAGCTAATGTGACGATACAGAATTTATTGCCCGAAAAATCCAAAAACAAATATAAAGGTGTATACAAGAATTGTCAAAATTGATGTAGCAGTAAGAACATTAAGTCGTCGTTTACAGAAAATGTACTTTTGGCATATTTTAGCGAACTTAGCACTAAATATAAAGCATCGTCTCTATGGACTTTCTACTCCATGCTAAGAAGCATCACTCAACATAAATAATGGAATCAATATAGAGAATTATTTAAAGTTAGGTGCGTTTCTTAAACGCCAATCAGAGAAACATGTAGCTAAAAAGGCAAAAATTTTTACGCCAGAACAACTTAATAATTTCATAAACGAAGCTCCTGATGAGAAATATCTGGCGACAAAGGTAGTAGATCTCACAATAATTCAATCGTTTTTTATCATCTAGTCAATTACATTATTTATTTTATGTTGCTTTAATAATGGGCATTATAGGTGCTTGTCGTGCAGCAGAATTACACTCTATGCAAATTACAGATTTAGAAGATCATGGATCTATTTTTATGGTCAGTGTACCAAATAAGAAAATTGCCAGAAAATTCACTATTACGGAAAGTTTTTATACCATAGTTAAGAAATATTTAAATCTGCGTCCTACCGATGTATCGCAAACGTTATTCTTCTTTAAATTTCAAAATGGAAAATATCACTCACAAAGAATTGGCATTAATAAATTGGGAGCAATGGGGAAAGACATTGCTACATTTTTTAAATTACCAGACTGTAATTTATATACAGGGCATTGTTTTCGCCGCTCGTCGGCAACTTTATTAGCAGATGCTGGAGGGGACATAACTGCACTGAAACGCCATGGCCGTTGGCGATCAACTACTGTGGCTGAGGGGTATGTTGATGATGATGAAAAGAATAAGACAGATACTGCAAATAAAATATACAGTTCTATAACACCTCAACCAGTTAGTACATCAACGACATATATGCAACAAAATCAAAAAGAAATAATAAACTTGCATAATTCGGTCCCACATATTCAGTTTACTGGTTGTTCAAACTTTACAGTTAATTTTATTAATAAACAAAATGAGTAATTACAACTAAAATTTGTATAGCATTGTTATACCTAGGTAATAACTCGTCGGCCCAGAATTATCTTGTTCTATATCCACTTTTAGGGAAAAATGAGTTATATACATAATTAAAATTAACAGATTTAACTGCACATTTTTTTGTTAAAATTACAGAAAAATTCCCCCCCATAAAGTTTTTTTTTATAAATTAGTATTCTATATCCCTTCATGTTTGAAAATTAAAGGTTTTATCTTGTTCAATAAACCATTTAGGCTATACAGTTGTGCTATATCCAAATTCACCATATTATAATAACTACAGAATTATTTTGGTCTATATCCAGTTAACTATTTTTTAGCAAATAGTAAGTCAGTTGTATTGTCTTGTGTCTTTATTTTTGCGTTTAAACAGGAAAAGTAGTTTATTTTACATGGATCACAGTGTTGCTAGTTCGTCATCTCCACAGAAACCACCTGACTGTTCAACGGAAGATTGGCGGTAAGTTATATAAGTATACCTATAATATGATTCCATACACCAAGGTAAAAAAATTAACTTATGAGAAGAATGCTCCATTAAACGTAAAATATACAGAGTCCCTTGAAGGAAGATCAACCGCAATAAAATTGAAATATACTAGAAGAATTAATTTTAAAAAATAAGTAGCGCTTCCGAAAAGCGTAAAGTCTATCCCAAATTATATCTTCTTGATTTTACCCCTAATAAATCATTTATATAAACATACCCATTGTCACTGCATAATTAGGTGTTTAAATGTTATCTATACTACCTACCTGGCTACCCAGGGGTGGAATAGATAAAAAGGGTCGGTCGGTGTTATACGGTACTTTTAGGTAAAAATAATATAAATAATGTTATTTGCAATAAAACTCAAGTTGAAAATAAATCACTTCTTTTCATTTACCTTAAGTCCACCTCTGACACCTAGAGTAAAATACCTAGAAGGGACCCATTTTATTACCTGGGATGGATTATTGAGTTAAATGAAAACAAAAGCCAAGACGATATACTTTGGGATATACTTTACTATACAGATACCTTTAAAGTCAGCAGTGATACCTGAACAGAAAAAAAAATCTTCTTGAGATGCAATTATAAAATTATCTTATGCTATATCCAAATATAGTGTTCTATATCCCTATAAATTTAATAAATGCATAAAATTTGGACATTTTGTTCTATATCCAATTTAAAAAAGTATATTTAAGCCCTATGAGGATAGTTTAATTAGTTATATAGTATATAAATCATTTCAGGGGTGTCATATCTTCATATTTTATTAAATATTTTTTCGCTAGTAGAACTGAAATATAGGTTTCTACACATTGAAACAAAAAACCGTGATTTCCCAAAACTTAAGTTTTGGCGTATAGAACAAGATAATTCTGGGCCGACGAACTATCAAGATTTGTGAATAAAGTTTTTTCTCTGTACTTGTATCTTAGTATTTATTGCTATAGTCGTAGATAAAGTATAGTATTTAACTTGCGGTAATGGTCATAACTCACGCAGATGAAGTTTGTAGCACGAGCCGCAGGCGAGTGCTGTAATTCATCCTGCGGCTCGTGCTACAAACTTCATTACCGCTCGTTAAATAATATACTATTATATGGCGATTTTGCTGTAGATTTTAAGTTCAGTTACTCTTAGCTGGCTATGACGGCGTTGAAAAACAATCAAATGCTAAAAATGCTCAGATGCGAAAAATGTCTGGAAGTTGAAGGACGTCAGTTTGAACATTTACTATAAAATTTGGGGGTTTCCGTTTGAAAATGTAGATTTTTTACATATAATAATCTTCGTTTGTATAATTTAAGGGCCCAGGCATGATTATTAATATTTAAGTGATAGCTTCATAGATTTCTTAGCATTTAATTTATTTTTCAACGCCGTCATAGCCAACTAAGAGTAACAGAACTTAAAATCTGCAGCAAAATCGCCATATAAAAATACTAAATTGGCAATATTTCGAAAACTAAAAATGTTTGGGATACAAAAACTTACCCTTATTTTTAATGTTAAATAAGAAATAATTATAAAGGGTGTTTCCGTTTGAAAATCTAGACTTTTTGCAGTTTTTTCAATTTAATTTTTAATCTTATTTTTTAAACACCCTGTATTAATAGTTTTAATTAATATTATAAAAAATCTATTAAAGCAGGTCCTAACAAGGCATCCCACTTATAAATAGAGCTTCTTTATAAAAAAAATTGATAATCATTTTTAGGCTTGCAAACGTCATTTTTGACATAAAAATTTAAATATGTCAAAAACGCTTAGATATAGGTATAGGACATGGTATAAAAAATCGGCCTAGAATCTTGCGTAGAATGCAAAAATGTAATAATATATAGGGTGTTCCCTTTAAAATAAGCAGGTTGACACTTAGTTCTGGTATAACAGGAAGTGTCACCATTATGAAAACATTTTAGCCCGGTCGCCCCCATCTACTTACATACACTTACTGTCACATTTTCAAAAATTTCCTATGTATAGTTTTCCATATATAGATCGAAGCGGTTCCCAGTATATACTGATAACGGTACTTGCTGCTTTGTAGGTGCTAAAAATATCATACAAGAAATTTATGGAATTCCTAAAAATGTGCCGATGCACTCCCAATTTTCTACCTATTTTATCGAATTAAGTGGCATTGTATCTCAGCTTATTTATACAGCCATTACGTAGAATTCAGTAGCGTGACTAATGTTTTCTTTTCACTTCAAATAAAATATATACTCGATGTTGCCTAACTTTTTAATAATAACATTATGAATTTGTTTGAAAAGCATGCTCCACTAGAACTAATTAAAAGTAGTAAGAAGTCACATCCTTGCATTACTCACTCCTACGAAAAAAGAAATGACTGAATTAAAAAAGAAAGCATTTTTAAGAAATATCAAAAAATAGATTATTTTGATGTTACTATATAAAATTAAGAAATTATATAAGAAAGCAATTAAAAAAGATGAAAAAGTATTTATAAAATATAATATAAATTCAGGTAACCAAAAAAAATTATAAAATTAAAAGAATCGAAATCGGTTAGTGAATTTCCCAGTGCCCAAGAATTAAATACTTACTTTATAAATTCAGCAAGCGATATTTTACCTAATCAAGATTTAATTTTCTTTTATTCTACTAATAAATCACCTCTAATTACTCGTATTCTTAAATTTAAAACCTGTCTCAAATTATAATATCATAAAAATGATTTCTAATATAAAAACAGATTCTTGTGGCATCGATGGTATTACTTTAAGAATGTTAGGATTATAAATAATAATTGCTTAAATGCTTTTAAACATATATTTAATTTAAAAAAAATATATTAAACCTATAATTAAAAGATTCTTTGACGATTCTCACACATATAGAGGTAATATTGAACCGTGCAAGCTTTCATCTCGTTATAATTTCCTTAAAATAGAGTTAATGCGTTTGACAGTGGTATTCACCTAGTTTTGTATTATAACGTTATATTATTATTAAGAGACGGATTGACAAGCACCAATGCTTTAAAACCTTCCTGAAATGGTAACCGTTAACTTTGGAAAGTCTATGAGGGCCAGTTTAACATTGAGGCTTGCTGCAGATATGACCCTATTATTAGAGTTACCTGATCGTTCGCGCTCTATTGTCAATTTAAAATTGGTGACATTTTTCAGGCGCTATAATCTCCGCCCTGGCTGATCCTGAAACCGTATTTTCGATTCGCTGAAAAGAATTATATTTGTCGCTGAATATGAAACAAGTTTTTTACAAAATTGTTTGTGGATTAAGAGAAAATCACATTTAGCGGGATTTTGTTGGTTGGCCAAATGTCACTTATGTCTCTACCTTGGGCCAGAAACTTAAAATATTTGTCTTCAAATGACTGTCTCTTAGAGGTATCGGACACCGTACTAATCATGTCAATATCAGATTGAATCTTTTCAAAACTATAACACGACTCCTCCAAACGCACCTGAACTTTAATTTTTTACCGATTTGAAACCTTATTGATAAAGGCTTCGAATCGCGTTAAATGGCCTGAGTTTTAACCTTTTTAAATTGTCTCCTTCAGACATCTTAAACTAAAATTATTCTTACGAAAATGAAAAATAATGAGAATGTGTTAAATGAAATCGTAGTAAAAATATGAATACTTGGTTTCCATTGTGTGGAAAATAAAAAATAACTACTTGTTATGTTTCAACAATTTAATCAGTTTCCTGACACGTGTTTCGACCTTCTCAGGTCATTATCGAAGGAGTACAAGAAGATACTAAATTCTACGTGCTTTAACAATGGTATTTATATCTTAGATTATGATAAATCTAAACATGTAATAAAATTAAAATAAGGGTTACAAAATTTGATGGTCACCGGTGGGTTTTTACAAATTTTAAGGTACCAATGAATATTAATATCTTAAATTAGTGTGCTATTAAGAATGGGATGGACACCTGAAGGAATTTCAATATGATTATTGACAACATTACATTTGTTTTTTATAGCTTTTTTGATTGCTAATGTTTCTAATAGATTTAATTTTTTGCTTTTATTGTGTATGTATAAACGTTTTATTTTATTAGAAATAGTGTGATTTTGATTTATGCAATGCTCTGATATTCCTGTTTTGTTTTGATTTTTTAAAATAGATGTTTTATGTTCTTTAAGTCTGGTGTTAAAATTTCGTCCTGTTTGTCCGATATAGATGGCATTGCAGTTGTCACATTGTATTTGGTAAACTCCACATTGTGAAAGTTTGTCTTTAGTTTCTATTTTTGGATTAGATATGTGTTTGTTTAAGTTGTTTTAGTTAACTTGTATTGGAATGATATTATGGTTTTTAAGTTTTTTACAGATTTTTTGGCTAGTGTTTCCAGTGTATGTGATTGAGCTGTATATTCGGTCTTTGAGAATGGGGTGGCCCCAGTAGATAAGTTTTTGTGTTTTTTGTCTCAGTTTTTTCTTTAATATTTTGTCTATCATTTCTGTTGAATATCCGTTGTTTATAGCTATTGTTTTTATAATGTCTAATTCTTTTTTATATTCGAAGTCTGATAGGGGAATATTAACTAATCTATATATCATGCTATTAAACGCAGCTAGTTTTGTTTGTTGGGGGTGTTTTGAGTCCGCGGGTATAACTATGTCTGTGGTAGTAGGTTTTCTGTAAATTTGATAGGTTAATTGGTTATTTGTATTTTTTATTTTAAGGTCTAGGAAGTTAATTGTGTGGTCAGTTTCTTTTTCTATTGTGAATTGAATTTTAATATTTAGGCTATTGAGTAGATTAAGAAATTGATGTAATTGTCGATCCGTACCAGTCCATACGCAAAATATATCATCCACATATCTACGCCAGAAATGTATATTTTTAATTATTGGATTTTTTAAATTAAATAATTTGTTTTCGAAATATGCCATAAAAAGTTCTGTTAACAATGGCGATAAAGGAGAGCCCATTGGCAGTCCTTCCTTTTGTAAGTAAAATTTGTCGTTAAACCTAAAATAACTTTGGTTTATGCAAAGATTGATGAGCGCCATTATTTCATCTTTGTTAATTGCGCTGTGGCTATTAGACAGATTATTGTATATGATATTTTTTAATTCAGTTGTTGGTATGGGTTGGTATGGATGTGAATAGACTTATTACGTCAAAAGAAACTAAGGTTGAATTATTAGGAATTTTGATGTTTTTGGCTTGTTCGATAAATTCGTAAGTATTTTTTATAGCATATTTGGAAGAGCAGTTAATTACTTTGGGTAAGTAATTATTAAGAAACTGGCATAATTTGTAAGTGGGGGCATTAATATATGTAACTACTGGTCTTAAAGGTATGTCTGTTTTGTGTATTTTGGGTTATTCATACAGTACTGGGGCTGTCGGGTTCATGACTTTTAGTTTGTAGGTTTCGTTATTGGGTAGTACACTGTTAATTGTTTTAATTTCATTGATTAGTTGGTTTTGAAATGAAATTGTTGGATCTTTTTTAAGTTCCTCGAAATTGTTTTCTTGGATGAAAAAATCGACTTTTGTTATGTAGTCAGTTTTATTTAAAATAGTTACAGTGTTGCCTTTGTCTGCTTTGCATATGATCAGCTCGTTGCTATTACATTTATTTTTAATTGATTTAATTGTTCTGTTCTCAAGATTGTAGCTATTATTATCATTGTGACACTTTTTTAAATCTTTATGAATTATTTGTGAAAAAGAGTTTTTGTCTTGTTCTGGGATGTCATTTGTTTTGTTCAAGGCTAATTCGGTATCTATTGCGAGCATTTCGTAGTCTTCAGGTTTATTATTAAAATTAGGGCAGTATTTAAGACCTTTTTTGAGAAGTTTATATTCGTTTGGCGTAAAAATTGTATTAGAGAGATTTTTTACCCTTGGATAAAAGTTTGTGTTATGTGTTTGTGTTGATTGTGTGTTAATTTTTTGTTGGTTTGTGTTTTTATGGTGTATTAATTGAGTAAGTTTTTTTATTCTGATTTAGGTAGTGTTGGTGAATTTGTTCATTAACTATTTCAATGATATTTTTTGTGATTTCATCAAAAGTAATGTTATCTAATCGTTTTAAAAGTTCTATATGAATAACCTTCAAGTGCTCACCCAAATTGAATCTTCTGGTGTACCATTTCCGGTTTTCGAGTTGGATCCAGGTGTTGGTAGCTGTCTCTACGGCTCTCTTGGCTTGAATGGATTAACCACAAATCCAATGGGCTCTCCTTTATCGCCATTGTTAACAGAACTTTTTATGGCATATTTCGAAAACAAATTATTTAATTTAAAAAATCCATTAATTAAAAATATACATTTCTGGCGTAGATATGTGGATGATATATTTTGCGTATGGACTGGTACGGATCGACAATTACATCAATTTCTTAATCTACTCAATAGCCTAAATATTAAAATTCAATTCACAATAGAAAAAGAAACTGACCACACAATTAACTTCCTAGACCTTAAAATAAAAAATACAAATAACCAAGTAACCTATCAAATTTACAGAAAACCTACTACCACAGACATAGTTATACCCGCGGACTCAAAACACCCCCAACAAACAAAACTAGCTGCGTTTAATAGCATGATATATAGATTAGTTAATATTCCCCTATCAGACTTCGAATATAAAAAAGAATTAGACATTATAAAAACAATAGCTATAAACAACGGATATTCAACATAAATGATGGACAAAATATTAAAGAAAAAACTGAGACAAAAAACACAAAAAACTTATCTACCGGGGCCACCCCATTCTCAAAGACCGAATATACAGCTCAATCACATACACTGGAAACACTAGCCAAAAAATCTGTAAAAAACTTAAAAACCATAATATCATTCCTATACAAGTTAGCAAAAACAACTTAAACAAACACATATCTAATCCAAAAATAGAAACTAAAGACAAACTTTCACAATGTGGAGTTTACCAAATACAATGTGACAACTGCAATGCCATCTATATCGGACAAACAGGACGAAATTTTAACACCAGACTTAAAGAACATAAAACATCTATTTTAAAAAATCAAAACAAAACAGGAATATCAGAGCATTGCATAAATCAAAATCACACTATTTCTAATAAAATAAAACCTTTATACATACACAATAAAAACAAAAAATTAAATCTATTAGAAACATTAGCAATCAAAAAAGCTATAAAAAACAAATGTAATGTTGTCAATAATCATATTGAAATTCCTTCAGGTGTCCATCCCATTCTTAATAGCACACTAATTTAAGATATTAATATTCATTGGTACCTTAAAATTTGTAAAAACCCACCGGTGACCATCAAATTTTGTAACCCTTATTTTAATTTTATTACATGTTTAGATTTACCATAATCTAAGATATAAATACCATTGTTAAAGCACGTAGAATTTAGTATCTTCTTGTACTCCTTCGATAATGACCTGAGAAGGTCGAAACACGTGTCAGGAAACTGATTAAATTGTTGAAACATAACAAGTAGTTATTTTTTATTTTCCACACAATGGAAATTCCGTTTCACCAAGAATGTAGCCCAACTCAAATAAGTTAAATACTTGGTTTCTTTAACGCAAGTAACTTGTAAAGACGTAAAGAAACAAGTCAATGATATAAGTTTGTGTTACAAAATTATTCCCACATTAACAGAAACAATATGAAAAACAGGAAAATGTTATAAAATGAAATTACATTTTTTAAGAAAAAAGACAGTCTCAGAATTAATAATTAATTTTGAAAGACTTCGTGTCTTTTTTATTACAAAACATCAAATATTAGGTCTCTTTGAGTAAAAAATGGACGAATTCATCGAATTTTAAACTGAAATGGACCTACTTTGTCGTTGGCCTTAAGCAAGGAGCGGATTGCGTCTACTACTTCGCTGACCGACTATCTCCTGTCAACCAGAACCAACCCTTATGTGTGCGTCTTATTTCCCACAGTATTACTAATTTTAGGAAAATATTATTTTTATAAAAATCTTTATAAGGAATAGTTTTTTTATGGTACATATTTACATAATCTACAAAGCTTCAAAATGAGAGCGGAAATGACGTCCAGGGGAATAAAGCATAGTTTTTAAAGAAGAAAAACAGAAAACTTAACATTTAAACATTGTACAGAGTTATCCAACCTGGACTGATCACTGTCTGTATTTTCATTAAAACCAATACAGCCATTTTGGGTATATTGAACCGTAGAATCTATATTTGCATTTAAAAAGCGACTTGGCTTAAACAAAGGAACTGTGATGAAAAGTTGTGGTTTTTCAATGAAACACCTTATATATTTTTTATTTTTAAGAAAGGTATTTTTGTTCTGATTCCAATATAATTTATCTATATTAGCTGAAATCGTTTTTTAGATTATGAGCTATCAAGTTTTTAAAAAGCTGTATTCATTCTAGTTAAATAAGTCTAGAATGCGTTGAAAATTAAAATGTTTAATATAACGCTATCCTATTACTATTAGCATGATTTTGTTTTTCAACGCACTCTAGCCATATCAAAACTTTATTTTCCAACACCTATTATTTTAATGCATCGCCATTACGGAGGTTTTATTCGTCCAAGCCTTTCTAGCCGTATTAGACCCCTGTTCAGTCCTGATTGGATGACTCTGTACCTTAAATAACTAAAATACTTTTAAAACATTGTTATCTCACTAATTTCACATTAAAATGTGTTTGTACGAGTTCCAGTAACTACAACGTCTAGTCTATGGTATGATCAAAATCCTCTTCTACTGGCCTGGAAAGCGTTAAACAGAACAGGATGTTTATTATACATATGAATTGAATTACTGTCTTCGATTTTAAATAAAATGTTTGCTATTTGATCCTCCCCTGGTGCTTTACTATTTTGTAGGTCTCTGATAACTTAACACAGCTCCTGGGAGTTGGTGTATAGGTTGGAAGGATTAAGGAAGGAATTGGTTATTTAGTTTTTTTAAGTTCTTGTATTATGTTGGGCTGACCCGTGCAGAATATGGTCTTGCTAGTGTCTGTTCGTTGTTATGTAGGTCTCTTTTAGAGATGGTATATTTGTTTGTTTTTCATTTGGCATATTAGTCTCCAAAGTGAGTTATTCGTAGTTAAGAGGTTTGTTATGGTCATCCAAGTTTGGTTTTTGTACTACAATGAATTTTGTTAGTGGCGAAAAACGTTACGATTCAAATGAGGTACCATGTTAAGTATGCTACACTTTTTCGTTCTATATTAATTTCTAAATTTGAATTTTAATATTTAAAGAACGACGGATCAGTGCAAAAATGTGGCAACCGTTTTTGGAGACAAACTTATGTTTGTCTCGGTTTTCGATCGATTTCAGACACAAGATATTGTGTTATTTTACGCAATAAAAGACGGCGCGCTTCGAAGTCACGTCGGATCTTACGTAGCGAATGAATCATAGTGCGCCTATCTATTCGTCTTTCTGTAAATGTTGAAATTCAAAGTAAATACCAATATATTTTATTTTTTAAATGGCCTAAGTTTTAAAGAATAATAATATGAGCAAAATAAGTCGACCCATTACAGAAAATGCAAGAATTACGTACGTAGGTATACCATAATTTTTCCTATAAAATACAAATTACCATAAATAGTTAGCTATAGCGTCTTTATAATACTACGCTATTCCGACTAAATTGCTGCATAAACATGCACCTGTCATAAATAAATTTTACTTTACCGAACTTATAACTTGCAACAGCTTACAAAAAATTTAAAATAAAATATAAATCGGTATAAGTAATCTCTTATGAACAAGACAATAGAATTGCTCTTTAATATTTGCCGCTTCACTTGCTGTAAAATTTATAATTTTAAACATTGTTTGTTTTAAAGTGTTTTTAGGATACGATTAATGATCCATAATTGAAAGATTGTGCGACTTACCTGTAAGGAAGATCAATCTCAATTATTCGTTCTTCTCTGATAGTTATGGTAGGTTTCATATTCTAAGTGATTCACGCACTATGTTAAAAGTGAACCATTTTTTGTCGTATCGGCTGATCCCATGACTATCGAACAGTTCATTTGTGACTGAACTAATCGCACTACTGGGTAGATTGTGGAGGGGAGCTCAATCAGAGATGAACTCCGATGTTCGAATAATTGAGATTGATCTTCCTTACAGGTAAGTCGAACAATCTTTTAATTATTCTTCACATCATAGTTCTTCTCTGATAGTTATGGTAGATGTTTAAAGATACAACTAGAGCGATTAAATGCAGTGTATAATAACAATCAGAAACTAAACTATTTAAGAGAATATAATTAAATATAAGAAAATAAGCAAAAAATAACATTACAATAACCACTTACTAATTATGTAGTATTTTCTGAACTTCCTCTAATAACAGTATTTGCAAATTCATGTTTACTGGTTATTAAAGGTCGATTATAGAAAATTGCAAATACTGATGAATTTTTCGTCCATCCAGCGATATTTTTGATCAAATCTAAATTTAATCCTGCTCTATAAGCAGCAGAAGTACTAGCATGTCTAACACTATGGCTAGTAAAAATACTTGTATCTATTCCACTTTTCTGAAGAACTTCTTTTATCCACCTACTTATACTTTGGGTAGATGCAGGATAGTATGGCTTTTTGTGTGTTAATATTAGGTAACCTGTATCATTTTTTATAAATGGTTTTTTAGATAGGTAATACTCCAGAGTTTTTGCCACGCATAATTCCGGTTTGTCAGAAAAATATGGAAATACCAAAAAAGATTGGCCTTTTTTAGGGCCCGATGTTTTAATTTTTTCTGAAATTTTTTTTTCAATTTTGTCCCCTTTTAACATTATATTATTATGTTCTACCGATATTTTTGAAAATGTTTGCACCCTACTAGCAGACGTTAAGGCTAATAAGGTGACAAGTTTTAAGGTTATATCTTTTATAGTAAAAACATGCAATGGATAGATTTTTTCCAAATAGAGTAATACCGGTTAGGCCTTTTGTTATAAACACCTTTTAAAAACCGTTTTATGGTATTTCCATCATGTGGACTAAAGTTTAATATTAGCGCTAGAGATGATCGATATATATTAATGGAGAAATAAGGAAGTCCTTCATTAAAGCAGCTTAATAAAAATTCTAATACCATATTTATATCATAAGTATATGGACTAATTTTAAGTTTTAAACAGTAATCTCACCACTTTCTATTTATATTTGAATATTGTTTGATTGTTTTTTCCCCGATAGAACCTAATACTAAGGAACTAACCTATAGGAATAACAGACTCGGTTATGCCTCGTTTGGTAAACGAATTCTAGATAATTTTCCGGCCACCAGGGAAAGTGTTTTGTGTAGTAGGTGTTTCTCCCTAGAAGGAGAACAAATTAAATGATCATGTGGGGGAAAAAAATGGTTCTTCTTTTAACAATTCATAAAAAGACGGAAACCATAACTGAGAAGGCCAATTGGAAACAACCAAGATATCTGTAGCTTTATCTGCTCAAATCTTTTCAAGAACCTTGTGGATTAAGGAAAAGGTTGGGAATCCATAAAATTTTAGATTTTTCCAATTGGTTGTGAACGCATTAACTAATAAAGAGCCGGGATCTGGGCCCCAAGAAATGTATTTATTACATTTTTTATTAAGGTTGGACGCAAATAAGTCGATTTGTGGTTTTCCAAAGTGATGGATTATTTGAGTAAATATATTGTCACGTGGAGAAGAATTAAAGGCGACAAGTCTCCATAACACCTACTTATTATACAATCTGAGAAGGCAGTTCGAACGGTTACACAAAATTAGGATTACTTACACTATCATATTTAGTTAAGGGCGAGCTCTCTAGGGCAAGGGGCTGATAATTGGACCAGGACTCGGCGCTGGTACTGACCCAATCTTACCGACTGACTGGTCTGAACTGAATCGTTTATCGATCGGGTATCGACCTGAATGGTCGAGACCTAGTGGTCTTGACCTGGTGGTGACCTGAATGGTCTTGACCGGAATGGTGTCTTTTGCATAGTACCGGCCTGCTATTTATACCCATCAGTATCAATAAACTAACCCAGTTATTGATCGGTAACAAAATGCAAGCTCGGCAATATGCTAAGATAGCATCCTTGTAGTTTGTATGTTTTAATAACAAATAATTGGGTCAGTAGGTATATTTAATATTAACTTTTTAGATAATAAAATGGAATTTTGGATAAAATAGGATATTCATATATGTATATATATATATAGAAAGAGGTAAATTTTTGGCTATCGGACAGTGTGTACTGCTTTTTGCATTAAGATACGCAGGGCTCCAAACAAAATGGACTCCCTGGGGCCTGATTAGACAATGACGGCCGTTTCGTCCTTGTTTGGACTCATCGGACTGCCATAAATCAGTTGCAACTCCCTTGACTGCGCGACCGCCATTTCAATATCTGATGCAAAGCACGGCAGGCATTGAATAAGCGGTACCGCCATCTCCAGGAATCAATCTTAATGCAGAGAACAATTCACGTGAAGTGTGACGTCAAAAGATAAAAGGTAACTGTAATAAAACCACGGTGCAACACACTTCTAGTATAGGGATCGACATTTTGCAATTCCCATCTTCAGCCTACATTTCGCAGGTTTCAAAAAATAGATCGCATCGAACCCACTAGGGTTTTATTACAGTTACCTTTTATCTTTTGACGTCACACTTCACGTGAATTGTTCTCTGCATTAAGATTGATTCCTGGAGATGGCGGTACCGCTTATTCAATGCCTGCCGTGCTTTGCATCAGATATTGAAATGGCGGTCGCGCAGTCAAGGGAGTTGCAACTGATTTATGGCAGTCCGATGAGTCCAAACAAGGACGAAACGGCCGTCATTGTCTAATCAGGCCCCAGGGAGTCCATTTTGTTTGGAGCCCTGCGTATCTTAATGCAAAAAGCAGTACACACTGTCCGATAGCCAAAAATTTACCTCTTTCTTTATAACAGTACGGACAATATATTTCCTTTTGTTTATATATATATATATATATATATATATATATGACAATATCTTGATTCAGCTCATATTCGGTTTCTGTGGATTTAACTCTTGATAAGGAGTTCGCTTCTAAGTTCTCTTTTGTATTTATGTATGACGCATATAAATGAAAATATTTTTAAACTCACAGTAATTCCATAATATCCTAGCAATATTATTTAGTTGTTTATATTTTATACTACCCATTTTATTAATAGTTGCAATTGCTGTTACATTATCCATTCTTAGTAAAATATTGCAGTTAGAGGCTGTTTTTGAGAAGGATTTTACACTCTAGTAAGCAGCTTTTAATTCTAAATAATTGATTCAGACATACGACCAAAAAATCAAGGAAGTTGTGTAAAAAGAAAACTACACTCTTATTTTCAAGGATCCGACCGGCACAATCGAGGGAAGAGTCTACCGAACACTTAAGAAATTTGAGCGGTACATACCAGAAAAGACGCGGAGACCCCTGACACCACACCACAGTAAACCACCATGGTCTGCCAAAAATACACAAACATAACATGCCTCTAAGACCAATTACAAGCTCCCGTAACTCCCCTACATTTCAACTAAGTAAATTTTTGCTTCCCCTACTCCAACCACTCCAAGGAAACAGCACGTCATTTGTAAAGAATTCGCAACACTTTGCACAAATAATAGGAGAAAAGAAAGTACAACCAGGAGACCAACTGGTATTATTGTTCCTATACATAAAGTAAATAATACACAAAACGTTAAAGATTTTCGACCAATAGCTTTAATATCTAAAAAATTTTAAGAATAATTTTCAATCAAGCTATACTATCTTATTTAAATAAATGTAATATTTTACCTAACAATCAATCTGGTTTTAGGGCTAATTTTAGCACTACGACATTATTATGTAAACTTAAAGATGATATTTTAGAAAACTGGGATTCAAATTTTGCTCCTAGCATTGTTTTTTTAGATCTGGTAAAAGCCTTTGACTCTCTAAATCATGAATTGCTATTTGCAAACTTAAATATATAGGATTTAGTAAACATCACACTTTATTTATCAAATAGATTTTAAATTACAAGAATTTCAAACGAATTTCTTTATCATATTTTAAAATCATCAAAAATTTTAAAAGGAGTTTCTCTCGGATCTGTATGGGGCCCTTTATAATATAATTTATACATATATTTTTTATTTATCAATGAAATATGGTAACGTTTTACCTTTTGCCGATGAAAAACAAATATATCACAAAATAAAAAATGACAATGTTATGTATTCGGTTTCATTGATAAATGAAGATATTTCTAATGTGTCTAAAGTAATAAAGAATCATTTTTTGAAACTTAATGAAACAAGACCTGTGCTTACTTTTAATCGGTCCAAAAATATTCATTCTAAAATAATAAGCGACAATAATTTCAAAGTTATTTATTAATGATTATGAGATATCCTTAGTAACTTCAGCTAGAAATCTATAGTATCATTTTTAATCAATACTTGACATTTGAAATTCATATAAAAAATTTTGGCTTCTTATCAACTTAAAATTTTGTATTATTTTAAATTGTACTTAGATACTAATACAAAATTAAAGCTTGTAGATCTATTATTTTAACTGGTTTAGGTGATGTCATCTATCATAAAAATATAAATTTTAAAGAAACAAAAGTTACAAATATTACAAAGTAACTGCATAAGATTTTTAACAAGCGTTAAAATATGACCATGTTACTCAAACCTATAGGCAACATAATATTATAAAATTTGAGTTTAGATGCCAAATTCACCTTAATTTTTTTATTCATGCAAAAATTTCTACTATAGAATCTGATTATCCATATGAAAAAATTCAATATAGAATTAATCACAACAAGAATACTAGAAATCAAAATAATTTAGAAATAGCAACACATCGTACAGAAAAATGTAAAACCTCTATTAATATAATAGTTCAATAATATATTATTATAATAATATACAATCTGATAAAAAAAACTATTCTACTTTTAAACATCATTTTTAAAAACATTTGCTTAGGATCGGATTGGAAGAATGACTAATCACTAATCAAAATCCTATCTGTTTGTGCCAACTGGTATCTTACTGTCACCAATGTTTATTTATTTAATGATAGTATAAGTTTTACAAGTTCATTTTATTATATATGATTAATTGTTGTTGTTTTTGGCACCTACACTACCTATACTACCTCCCTTGTAGTGTAAATAACTATTTTATTAACAATAATGTAGCTGGTGATGAAAAGCGCCCTTAGTTTTATACATATGATATAAATCTGCACATTCGAACTCAACAGTTAAAATGTTGGGTCAGTCAAGTCCCCCACCTCCCTCCCCCTTAATCAAACTCGAACAAACTGCATAGTCATTCATTACACCTATTACGAAATTTTGAACAAGCCTATAGACCCTTTTTTGACCACTTTTTTGAATGGAATAACTATGGATATTTACTAAACAAATTATTTAAAAATTAATCATTTTAGTTTTTGTCATATATTCGTTTACATTTTTACTCCCTACTCTTAGGGGTAATTTTTTTTCAAACAATTTTCGTACTTTACTTTAAAAACTTTTTTATTTGTTTCCCGTTTAATTGCTGACAATTCATTCTACTTATAGGTACTTATATATAGATATACAACGTACATAAAAAAAAATAGTATTTTGTTTGCGCCTATGGTCACAGTTGACCAGGACATGCACCAAGGCAAGCGCCCAGGTGGGGTTGGTGTTAACCCTTTTGGTAGAAGTGAAAAATGCCTTTCATTGTTCTACAATCGGTCAGTTCCGGTAAACCCTCAGACTGCCACGAAAGAGTTTATTTTAGCTATTGCTTTTAAAATTGTTGGGTACACGATTGCCATTTTACTAAAATTTGGGCTAGATGTTTGCTGGAAACAATTTTCCTAAATTCCATAAGCATCTATGCAAAACATAATATTATGTCGTCGAGCATGTGGCTTGCAGTCTAATTTTGTATTATTAAAAATATTTAATGAAATCGCCCCAAATTTGAATCGCTGCGTGGCATTAAAAAGTCCATGCAAATTGCTAGCGGAACGTGTTTTTTTTTAAATGTACATTAGATGCCTTGTTTTCATTTATCCCTCTATAAATTTAGCCCAATAACTGATTTTTTTATATTAAATTATAATTATAATCTTATTTTCAGAGTTTGACAACTATCCTCTTCCAAAAATACCAGGCGATAAAACATTCTGTGTGTCTATAGATAAAATGGCCATTGCGTTTTGTATCCTAGGAATAATTTTCCTGTTGGCTGTGGCTATAGCAGCGTGTTCATTATTAAAGGCACGACGATCCCACGGTGGAATACAGTATTATACCAGGTAATTTTTACATATTTTAACTACTTATACCATTAGTCCAAAATTACTGTAAGTGATCTATCGCTTTCATGTAGAATACAGCGGGTTATACGAAGTTACAAGAAATAATTTCAGTGTATATTTAAAATTCTAGTAGAGCAGAATAGTTATTTTCATGAATTTTTCCTGTGACTTCGTACAACCCGCTGCTCTCGATATAGAAGCGATAAGTCACTGATCGTAATTTTGGACCTTGGTTGCAGCTTCGCCTGACTAAACTTTTCTTCACTACTGGCCAAAGGATATGCAGGATATTAAAATTGGCCCCCGCGGCCATATCTCGAAAATTACTAGTATAGAAACTCGGGAAAACATCGTTATTAAAGTGGCTATGAGAAAATCATTGAAATATTTTTAAGTTCCACATTTCGCTGCAAGAGGGTACAATTGAAAATTAAATATTATAATTCTAAATTTTTCCGAAAATTCTCACAAAAACTCTCTCTCGCTCTCTTACAATTTTTTTACAAATTTAATCTTCTTTTTCAATATGGTCATAGTTATACCGTATGATTTAAGTTCTCGGCATAAAATTAAAAAAAAAAAACATTCTTACAAAAAATAACTCTAAAACACTGAAATAGATTGATAATAATTTCTATGTTTAGCTATCTGGATTAAGGAAGTCTTGGAATTGACTTAAGCAAGATAATAGTATATCGTTCCATTAATTTTTTTAAAGAAAATTGGGAAAAATTGATACATCTATACATAACGTCCTCTGTAAAACAAAATACGAATTAGCGACCATCAACAAAATTACTTTCTTATTAAGCATAACATTCTCTTTCAAGCGAGTCTAGATTTATTAAAATTAAATAAAAGATGTGAAAGATACAGCACATTTAATAATAATTTATTTATCAGTTTTTTCCACCCTTATTATTCGAGATACAAAACAAAATCCTTAGGATCAAATTGTCGCAAAAATAGATAGGCTTTCCATTCCCTATATCAAGACAGTACCTTACTAAGGCTTTGTTTAAATAACTTGAATTTTATATTTTGTCCCATCAGTTACGCCCTTTAGCGGCTATCGTACAACTTTAAAAATAATTTCCAGTATTTTCTTTTTGCCGGTTTACCTATAAAAATGTTTTTCCGAAAAATGTATGACTAATACTTTTCGAGATACAGCCGTTGGTCAACCTTAGCGAAACACCCGGTATTTTACTACATTATATATTATTGAGTTTTTATATAGCGTAGTATATTTGTAATCCCTCACCAACTTCGGTCATTAACTTATTCAATTTTATGTTAGTAGTAATAGTCTCTAGTTTCAATATTAATCTTGTCTGTACGCCGGCAAACACTTTTCATTTTATATATTTGTAATAACTATAACTATTTCACGCTTTTTAGTCAATATTTTTTTTTTCGAATTTTTTTTATTCCTTATTACCTTTTACACCAATTTTGACTGAAACTGCATGATACATTTTTTGGAGATAAAATATTATAAGTGTTCTGTAGTTTTTTTTTCGTAAAAGCTAATGGGCTTTAGGTATAAGTAATCAGTATTGGTCTATGGTTTGTGACGACTCGCCTTTGGTTCTAATAATCCTGAGCCTTTGAAAATACTTTTTGATAGTGGACTCAAAAAACTTTACATCGGACGATGATCAAACACCAAAGAGATAAATAAAAATAAATATTATTTTGTTAAACTATTTTTAAAACAAAGACTAGGTACCTAGTTCCACCCGCTGTGTACCATCTAGTTTGCCTTATTACAGCACAAGTTCTTCTAATAAATATGGCACATTATTTTTTCTCATAGCCTATATTTGTGATTTGATATCGATACTTTACAACATCGAATAACTCTATCTACCTGCATGAAATCACCTTTCATGTTATTGTTTATTGTCTGTTTGAAGGTTGAAGACAATAGAGTTTTGGACTTGCATTGTCTTTATTTGGTTGGAAGCACAACTTTTCAACTGATAAGTATCTCAAGTCGTCTTCTGGTAAATACCAAATAAGTATGGTAATTACAGCTCTTATTATACTAACTAGGTGCAGTGACGCATAACTAAGTGGGCGGAGTCATTCGTTTAACTCTTACGTGTTCTATTTATACTAGCTAGGTGTGATAATACATAACGGGACGAGTCATGCTCATACCCGATGAGTCATGCATTTAACTCTTACGTGGTCTTATTCTAAGATTATATTTACTTAACAATAGTTTCCAGACGTTTCTCATAACTCATGAAGTCTTACTAAAACAACCTGGGTTTTCTGTATGGTGGCAGCTTCCTTAAACTTCCTCTACCTCCAGTGCAGTTCTTCTTGCAAGATTTTAACTTCTGTCCACATGATATGATGGCCGTGCATCCAGGCGTGGTCAGCTGCACCTGATTTTTCGGTCTCTCCTTTTTGGGTGTTGTTCTTTAATTCGAGTGGTCTTAGTGTCTCACCAATATAAGATTGGCCACACTCGCAGAGGGTCTGGTAGACACAATTCTTTTTGAACGGCAGTAGAGTTTTGGACTTGCATTGTCTTTATTTGTTTAGAATCACTATGTTTTAACTGGTAAGCATCTCCAGTCATCTTCAGGTGAATACTAAATAAGTACGGTAACTACAGCTCTATTTATACTAGGCAGGTGCGGTGACGCATGATTAGTGGGCGGAGTCATGCGTGTTGCTAGGTGATGACGCTAACTGGATGAGTCATGCTCGATGAGTCATGCTCGATGACGTCATGCTCGATGAATCATGCGTTTAATTCTTGGGTGGTCTTATTCTAACATTACCTTACTTAACAAGGGTTTCCAGACGTTTCTCATATCTAATAAAGGCTTACTAAAGCAACCTGGATTTTGGTGTATGGTCGCAGCTTCCTTAATATTCCTCTTCCTCCAGTGCAGTTCTTCTTGCAAGATTTTAACTTCTGTCCACATGATATGATGGCCGTGCGTCCAGGCGTGGTCAGCTGCACCTGATTTTTCGGTCTCTCCTTTTTGGGTGTTGTTCCTATGTTCTTTAATCCTTACTTCTAGTGGTTTTAGTGTCTCACCAACGTAAGATTGGCCGCATTCGCAGGGGATCTGGTAGACACAATTTTTCTTGTTTTTCTGGCTTGCTGGTTTCGTCTTCGTTAGGTGGCTTCTTAAAGTGTCTCTCGAGCTCAATACTGCGTTAATGTTGTATCGTTGTCCTAATCTTCTTATTTTCTCGGATACTCCTTTGACATACGGAATGTTGAGTATTGGTTGTACCTCTTTCTCTGCTTTACGTGTGTTTGGCCGATTCTTGCGATTTTCCAATATTGTGTCAATCAATCTTATGGGGTAGCCATTCTTGTTGAGGTCGGTCTTGATGTGGTTAGTTTCTCTTTTGAGAGCTTCGTTTAAGTTACAGAGAGTAATTGCTCTATCCACAAGGTTTCTTACTATGCCATGTTTTGTGTTGTTTGAGTGGTTTGATGTGTAATTGAGATATTGACCAGTTGGTCTCCTGGTTGTTCGGGTCTGTTCGGGTCAAGCAAAGAAGAAACGAGAAATATGGCTAAGATATGTGGATGACACCTTCATTATTTGGAACGGAAACGAGGACGAACTCAGAGAATTCCTACATCACATTAATAACTTTGCACCGACAATTAAATTCACCATGGAGAAAGAAGAAAACAACCAATTACCTTTTTTAGACGTCAACGTAGAGAAAAATGGCAACACCTTCCTAACCTCAGTGTACAGAAAACCTACACATACAGGTCAATATCTCAATTACACATCAAACCACTCAAACAACACAAAACATGGCATAGTAAGAAACCTTGTGGATAGAGCAATTACTCTCTGTAACTCAAACGAGGCTCTCAAAAGAGAAACTAACCACATCAAGACCGATCTCAACAAGAATGGCTACCCCATAAGATTGATCAATATTGGAAAATCGCAAGAATCGGCCAAACACACGTAAAGCAGAGAAAGAGGTACAACCAATACTCAACATTCCGTATGTCAAAGGAGTATCTGAGAAAATCAGAAGACTAGGACAATGATACAACATGAACGCAGTATTCAGCTCGAGAGACACTTTAAGAAGCCACCTAACGAAGACGAAACCAGAAATTGTGTCTACCTGATCCCCTGCGAATGCGGCCACTCTTACATTGGTGAGACACTAAGACCACTAGAAGTAAGGATTAAAGAACATAGGAACAACACCCAAAAAGGAGAGACCGAAAAATCAGTTGCAGCTGACCACGCCTGGACGCACGGCCATCATATCGTGTGGACAAAAGCGAAAATCCTGCAAAAAGAACCGCACTGGAGGAAGAGGAATATTAAGGAAGCTGCGACCATACACCAAAATCCAGGTTGCTTTAGTAAGCCTTAATTAGATATGAGAAACGTCTGGAAACCCTTGTTAAGTAAATGTAATCTTAGAATAAGACCATCCAAGAGTTAAACGCATGATTCATCGAGCATGACTCATCGAGCATGACTTATCCAGTTAGCGTCATCACCTAGCAACACGCATGACTCCGCCCATTAGTCATGCGTCACCGCATCTGCCTAGTATAAATAGAGCTGTAGTTGCCGTACTTATTTAGTATTCACCTAAAGACGACTGGAGATGCTTACCAGTTGAAACGTAAGTCCAAAACTCTACTGCTGTTTAAGAAACAGCGTTGCCACATTTATTTTGGCGAATCTACCTTTATTTTTGCTTGAATCTATTAAAATCTACTTAAAAATTTTTAAAAAATACTAAAAATCTACTTTACAAAAAAAAGCTGAAAATGATGAATTGATCTAATTTTTTTATTTATTGACGAAACCTAAACATATAAATCTTAATACTAGAATAATTAAAAGAAAAAAGATCTTAAATTTTGTCAGCTTTATAATATAGATTGTTATACAAAGTTTTATCATCCATTAACTTAATCATTGTTACATCGAGTTCAAAATTTGTGCAAGACCCAGTACAAAGCCAAGTGGTTCTGTTCCCATTTCCCATTCTGCTTAATACGATTGCCCATAAGTTCGCTTCATTATTTTCACATTAAAAGCAATTTAACACTGCGCATTTGTTTTCACTATTTAGTATAAATCGAAAACCGTGTTGCGATTAAAATAAATTCAGTTGTTGGGAAAATACAACGGTGAACCCGCATAAGGCATAAAGGGGAATCACCGACAAAAAAGCAGGCGAAGCAACCAAATGAATAAAAATAGCAAATTAGTTATACGTCTACCAAAATAGCAATTAAAGTACTTAATTAAAATAATTTTTACAATAATTATATTGTTAATGGCATTTTTACATTATTGAAACTGATATTAAAATCTACCAAAATCTACTAAAGAAAATATGCCTACTAAAATTTTCTGAAAAAGAGTGAAAATCTACCAAAAAAGTAGAAATCTACTGGAAGTGGCAACGCTGTCAAGAAACGTCATTGTCTCCAACCTTTAAACAGACACAATTCTTCTTGCCTTTTTGGCTTGTTGGTGACGCCTTAAAGTGTCTCTCGAGCTGAATACTGTATTGATGTTGTATCGTTGATGTCCTAGTTTTCTTATTCTCTCGGTAACTTTTTTGAGGTTATTATTTATTATTGTAGAATCAAAAAATCAAGTTACCTGCTTTCAAATAGATTATTTTTATTGTTAACCATGGTCAATAACAATAATTGTCAAGGTAGAGAAAACTCTAATGTGAATAATCGGTCAGTAATTTCCGTTTTATAGGTTTATCACAGCACAGTATATGATATATATATATAAATATAGGGATATAATATTTAAATTCACATTACCCCAAAAAATTATATTACCTAATTTTGATTTAACCTAAGAATTTTTTTAGGAGTTTGTTTTCAAGCAGCAGCGGAGGATCAGCTTTTGGTAGCAAGTTACTACTTCACGAGAGTCCTGTTTTTAGTCAATCTTCGTCATCAATGTCAAACAGGATGCAGTATGGAAGAATTTTATAAATTTAAGTTATATTAAGACTGATTTTTAATATTATAGATTACTTATAAGTTTAAATAAAGGCATATTTACACTTAAAGATTTAGTGGCGGAAAGTACTTTCGACAGCATACTTACCTGGTGTAAATTACAGGAAAGCCTGACTTTCTACTTTAAGTCAGGTTTTCCTTCAATTTAGACAAGGCAAGTTTACTGGCGGCAAGTACTTTCCGCCACTAAACTTTCCAAGTATAAATGAGCCTTAAAGTAGCAGTTTCTGTTTCCATCCGGTAAACCACTGATTTCACAATATTGGATTATTTTGTTATTTTTACCTTCATGCATGCTTATTAAGTGAAGGTGGTCATTTCTAACAATTTTTATAAAACAAAATTTTGCATTATCAATGTTAATAATAATAGTAGAGCTAATTTAATTTAATTATTTTAATTAAGAACGGTGTGCCTGAGCAGAAAAACGCAAGAGACCATTTTTATGCAGAATTGACCATGCTAATCAGAAATAATATCCACGTGGAAAAATATCAGTGGCGTACCACTTTTTATCTAAAAAATATATAATCACTTAGTTTTAAAAATTGTTCTTTTGGCGATAACGCTAAAATTAACGGAGATATCGAGCTGCGGTTTCAATATTTTTTCTAGCAAATTTCATCGACTTTTCGATTATGGTATCATAATTATACCGTATAGTTTATTTTTTCGGAGTAAAATCAAAAAATGTGGTATTATTGCAAATTGCACCCTCTAGCATTTTTTTTGAGAACTATTATGGACAACTAAATACGATTGGTGAAAGTGCATAGATTTTTCTTCCAAACAGTCTTTAGTTTGCTAAAATCGGATAAGTCGTTTAAAAGTTACAGCGATTTAACTGATTACACTTTCAACAGCTTCCCACCCTCTTATTAATGTCGGTACGCCAATGAGCATACGACCAAAATGATGCATAATTGTCCAAGCTTTTTAATGGTGTTATCAAAGATATACCTTAATGTGGAATTTTCGGAGATATGTAAAATTTTAAAATTTACTTTTCAATTACCCCCTCTTGCGGAAAAATGCGGAAAAATGCGGAACTTAAAAATAATTTCCAGCATTTTCTCTGAGTCACTTTTGTCATAAAAATATTTACCCGGATACTGTACGATTACTAGTTTCTGAGATATGGCCGGCAGTCATTCTTAGTTGACCACCCGGTACAAGAAAAATCTTTAATACATGTATTTATAATAGAGGGTGCACCGAGATGTGTAAATTCCTACAGAGGGAATATCATGCCATGTTTATATGGAAACTCCAAAGAGGAGAAGCGGAAAAATTTGCGTAAAAAAATCTTACAATGTACCTATGCATTTTACAAAACTGCCAATCTAAACTTTAAACGCAAAAGTCTTAAAAGTCTAAATCAATATATATACAATTATTGGTACGTTAAAAACTTTCTTTTCAGACCCAAGAAAGGCCTATTACAAGATGAGATGGGAAATTATGCATCAATTCTTGGGATTTACGCCCTACACATAAACATTGATTTTCAGAATAATATGGATGTAGCAGTTTGTAGCGTCATGCTAAACAATTTTCCAGATTTGGACATACGATTAAGTACAAGGTCTAAGACTCCAAGTTATTTAAAATTTACACTTTTAATTAAACTTAATTAATAATGGTGATATTTTGTATTAGCCGAATACTTTGCTATTTTTGAAATATTTATCTTCGTTCAACACAAAAAACAAACGTACTACAATTACTCCAGTGTTAACACTTAAAATTAATCCTAACAGTTAAAGTATTGTTTTAGATAAAATTGTATGGGTAAACCATTAGCTATTGTATTTAGTTAAAATTATTGGGTATATTTGAGAAGGTACACTCAAGTCAGTTGTCTGACTTAAGTGTACCTAAAAAATAAAATTTGGTTATGTACATTTTCATAAAATTATAATATATCGTCACTTGGATGCAGAACTAGCCTATGTCCATTTTGGCTAATTTGATATTTTATGTCCATTTAAAATTAAAAGCATCGTTTTATTGGATGCAGAAGTATTGTAAATTTATCTTTACATCTAGCGCTCATATCGGTGAAACCTCGAACTAGCCTATGTTTAGACGCGGTGCGAGTTTTAATGCAGAATTAGTCTATCTACGAGCACCGCAGGGAACACATCGCAACTCCACCAGCCTCGTGGACATAGACTAGTTCTGCACAAGTTTACGTTGGACATAGAATAGTGGCTTGAGGAGTTAGGCTTATTCGTGATTATGGATGAATCAGAACTAGCCTAAGTACTTGTATGAAAGTATATTGTATGTCCAGTTTTGGACATAGGCTACATCAGTTGAGACTTTACTATTCTATGTCCAGTTTTTTTCCAAAACGTGGCTTCTATCGAGAAAACATGAACTGTAGGAAACGTAACTTATTCAATATGGTCACATAATTTTCTGATAAGATTTCATAATATTTAGGGAAAAAACAAAAAAAATGCTCTCCTGTAAAATTACCATTTTGTGCCTTAGGCTACTTCTGCATCCAAGCGACGATATATAAACAATGTACATTTACCAATAGTCTCAGGATGTGGGTTTATTAAAAATATTATTTTGAACCTCTTGTTTTATTTAATTTTTAACTAGTAACAGTAGTAGGGTTATGTGGGTCTCGCATTTTTAAACAGATTTATTATTACGTTGACTTCGAATTTTTTCAATTTTCGAGTTTTCGGCTTTTCCATTAAATGTTTCGAATTAGCTGTGAATAGTGTGATACGACACATATTTTGTGTAGAAATATTTACTTTCGAGCCAGTTTTTTAAAATATTCATGCAACACAACAGACATACTAATATCTACATAAAGACAAATTTCATCAATCCTCTTAATATACTATTTTCTTATTTTAACCCTGTTGATGTAATCACAGCCCACAGGTTAGTTTCAAAAAAATATTTAATTGAACGATCTCTGCCGTGGCTCTATATTAAGTCAATAAGGAATAAAATGTGTAATGCCTATAAAAATTGCGTCTTAGACATTTTTTTTTACTAAAATTAGGGAAGATTGGAAATGTTTTTTGAATTCGTGGGGAATAACTTAGCTTTTTACCTACTACCCTCCCCCCGCCCCCCCCCAAATTTACACTTGATAATTTTTGTTTATATGGACTATAACTAAATCACTATAATTTTATTTTAATATACGTACTTCTTTAGACAAACAAAAAAAATTTGTTACGCTTTTTTACTTTTTTAATGATGTTTTTGTTCTAAAATGAATTTTAAACTTGGTCAACGACAATAATTATCTTTATAACCTGTGACTTGTCATTGTCAAATGTAATTTGTAAGTAAAATATTTATACCTAGGTAATTATCATGAGTTACACAATAGAAGAAAAAGTCACTATGATAAAATGGTACTATGCGGGGAAAAGCTTAAGTATTGTATCCAATATGTTTTCCGTTTGTTTCCCCCATTCCTATCAATTCGGCTATACAAAAAGTTATTACTAAGTTTGAGGTGAAAGGCACTGTAATAAACAACTGCAAATACACAGCACAGAATTATGAGAGAGCTGAAGAAAACAAAGATAGATAATATCTTTTAAAATATTTTTGATAGAAGCAAATAGAAATATTTGCTCAATTGTTTATATTTAAAAAGAGGTAATTTGGACCTTTGCCGATTATTTAATTTAATTTGACAAATATATCTTTAAAATAAGCTAACTTGAAACAATGTTCAATTGTTTATTTTTTTTAACAAGCCTTTTTAAAAATAATCTAATTTGAACCTTTAGGTCCACTCATTTGATATAATTTGACAAGCCTATTCGATATACAATGATATTAATATTTCACATTGCTCATCGTTTTTTAGTCACACGATTATGTCATTGTTATCTACACTAAAAAATACTGAGATAATAAATAAAATTTAAAGAGATATTAGTTTTAGATTAAGAGCAAACAGTAGTCGATGAGTCATCACGAACAAATAGTGTATGCCTACCACATCGTGCATATTGTACCTGTGTCTGACGATGGCAATACAATTTCTTTTTTTATATACAAAATATTATATAAACGAATTTCACGAGAATTAAGTGGAGATTTTTAAGATAATGTCGGAGCATCTTCTGTAATTTTAAAGAAAAATAAAAAATTAACATGAATGCTGCAATATTTCTATTTTTATGTTCTGTATGTCGGATTATATAATTTGAACCTATATAATTAAAATTTTAAAACAAATTTTCAATTTTCATACTACTATGACTACTGTTAACATAATATAGTGACTGTAAGAAAAATTCGAGTAAAAAACGATGGCACTGCAAATATTGAAACTATTAATTCTAAAAAATTATAAAAACTAGCCTTAAACGTTATTCCCTTGATTTTCTAGCAGCGTCCTTCTAATTTCATTGCCAAATAATAGCAAAGAGGGACAAGTAAAGCAATTATTGAAATTGTTTGTTACCGCATTGTAGGTAAATCCACGTCGAAAAATAGCTTTTCTGTGTTGGAGTGTATTTGATCTTACTGAAACATGATGAATGTCAGTTCGAAAAACTAAAGAAGACCTTAAATACATACATAGGGGTTGATATTTTCAATAATTTAGATACAAGTGTTAATAACAATAATTGAAATGTATTGATCATGCTTAGCCAGTTGAGTTCAGATATTTTAGAGGGATATAATCATATTTTTTTAATCTTAATATAAATCTGTGAGGGCGTTTTGCGATTCCGTATTAATTCCTATCTATCTATTTAGCTAACCTATTGCTCACGTCGCTTATTCGTGATTTGATGAATGCGACTATAGGACGAACAGTTCTTTTCCAATGGTATCTCGAGCGCCACCTCTTGGATTAATATGGTAAGAGGCCCACAGTTGCCTTCGGATAGCTTTTAGATAGTGGAGAAAATAATCCAGGCGTTCAACTGCATATGGTGCGAAGGAATAATATAAATGAAATAATCCCTGCCAAAAATGGCTGATTCAATCTTTTAAAAAACTATTCAGGTTTATTAGGTTTTTATCAGAACGTAAATGCAATCATGGTTCTGTATAGATAGGTCATTTTATACACATAGATCTTAAATAGGATTCTATATGTGCTTAATAGTAGACATTTATTGATAGCATTTAATATGTAAATTCTGAATAATTTTTATAAGCCTTAATAAGTTTTAATGCGATCGTAATCTGAATAGTTTTATAAATGGATATACTAGTTCAAATTCTATAGTAGTAAATATGTACTTTCCAACTCAATGCTAGTTTTAGTTTCTATAAGATTTAATAGGCAAAACCTTAAAAACTCTTTATATACCTTGAGAAGAATGAATAGGACCTTGTTTTTATAGTTATTTTAATGAATATAGGTACGTATAAATATTACACAGGTATTGAAAGGAATTTTTATACTAAAGATTTGATTATTTTGGATAGGAGTGAATATGCATTTCATGTGAGGCAATGGTTATGAATATGATCTGGTTTTTATACGTTTTTATATGAAAATGCACACAGAAATTTTATAGGTATTTAAAGGAACTTTCATACTAAATATTTTATTATTTTGGATAGGAGTGAATATGCCATAACCAACTAACATTTCATGTGAGGCAATGGTTATGAATATGATCTGGTTTTTATACGTTCTTATATGAAAATGCACACAGAAATTCTATAGGTATTTAAAGGAACTTTCATACTAAATATTTTATTATTTTGGATAGGAGTGAATATGCCATAACCAACTAACATTTCATGTGAGGCAATGGTTATGAATATGATCTGGTTTTTATACGTTCTCATATGAAAATGTACACAGA
The DNA here is from genome assembly GCA_935413205.1 of Polydrusus cervinus. Classification (NCBI taxonomy): domain Eukaryota; kingdom Metazoa; phylum Arthropoda; class Insecta; order Coleoptera; family Curculionidae; genus Polydrusus; species Polydrusus cervinus. Next base: position 63,672,335 of record OW284510.1, on the reverse strand, counting down.
AATTTTATAGGTATTTAAAGGAACTTTCATACTAAATATTTTATTATTTTGGATAGGAGTGAATATGCCATAACCAACTAACATTTCATGTGAGGTAATGGTTATGAATATGATCTGGTTTTTATACGTTCTTATATGAAAATGCACACAGAAATTTTATAGGTATTTAAAGGAACGTTCATACTAAATATTTTATTATTTTGGATAGGAGTGAATATGCCATATGTAAGAACCCATAACTTAATAGGAAACTACATATTCAATTAAAAAGTATTTTCCTATTAAGACCTTACCAGCATAGGATATTACTATTCAAATAGAATAGTATTTTCCTATTAAAACCCCACCTGGAACTATAGAGACCTGTAAGAACCTATTTAAGCTTAATAGAAAACTACATATTCATTTAAAAAGTATTTTCCCATTAAGACCTCACCAGCATAGGAAATTACTATTCAAATAGAATAGTATTTTCCTATTAAAACCCCACCGGAACTATAGACACATGTAAGAACCCATAGTTTAATAGAAAACTACATGTTTAATTATCTATAGGATATCGTTAAATTACAATGGCTTATTAAGACCCATAGGTTGGTAGGAAATTACTATAAATAGAAGGGTATTTTCGTATTGACTCTCGTCAACAACTATAGGATATCGTTGAAGTATGCTTATTAAGACCCATAGGTTAGTAGGAAATTACTATATAAATAGACAGGTATTTTCTTACTGAGTCTTGTCACCAACTATAGGATATCGTTAATTGTTGCTTATTAATAAGGCACATAGGTTAATATTGAAACCTATTACGTCATTAAAGTTCATTCCTATAACTTCCTATTCAAAACAACTTAATAAGGCACGTTTATCCTTAAAGCCTATAGGAAAGTACAGTTCCATTAGAAGAGTTTATTCCTACAGATACATGTTTTTCCAGATTAAAATACTGTTAAAAACTATAGAATACTATATGTTTTTTTTATATGTTTCTATATGGTATTTTGGCAGGGATCGGTTTTAAAAACACCCTGTATTAACAGATCTTTACATCAATATATTAATCAGTTTTAAAGTAAACGGATTTCCCAGTTAATGAGAGTGGAGGTTGTATACGTTCATCGTTCGCGATAATAAATCTTTTATTTATTAATTAATTACTCGCGGCTAAAATTAAATGATTCTGGCTTCGACGTGATGAAATGGTTTCGCGGTTCCATATATGCAAGCGGTTCGGCGGTAGACATAACGGCAGCAGTACGTTGGCGCAAAAAAAAAGGATCTGCAAGGACGGAAATAGCAGCGGTAAAAAGGTGAGTACAGTAAAGAATGAGCCAACTAGGGTTACTCGCACGACTGCTAAACTTTTAGAACCTATTTTCATTAGCAATCCGGAGATAGTTCAACACCAGAAAGTTACTGATATTATTTCTGATCATAGTCTCGTATTTTGTACAGTATCATTGGCATCGTCTGTGTCTACCCAGAAAATATATACATATGGGTGTTTCAAACATTTTGATGAACAAGCTTTTCTTGAGGACATGCGCCGGGTAAGCTGGGATGATATTTACTATATAAACAATATAGATAATTAACTGAAAATTTAGTAAACATATTTAAAAATCACGCGCCTATATGAACCGTCCGTTTCAGTAGGGCGCCGACATCATGGCTTACAGATGCACTAAGGGCAATTTTAAAAGAACGTGATAAGGCTTTACGCGAATACAAGAAAGATAAAACTCTGGTAAATTGGAATAACTACAAACAATAATATACTTTATTTTGCATTAGCATTGGTAAGATATGAGAAAGCCTGTCTATTTAAAGTTCGTTAACTCGCAGTATGCTGTAACTCTGTGGAAACGGCCCAAGGTTGCCAGTATACTCTCCAAACCAAAACCGGAGGTGCCCGATTATTTGCAGAACCCCAATATTCTTAATGACCACTTTCTTTCTGCCTTCTCTGTTACTATTGCTGATGCAGAGCTTATTGAACATTTTTAATCAAATACATACAGTGATGCTCAACTTGATTTTGCTTACCCTTCCCAGAGGAAATAAATATAATCATTCATAATCGAAATCTAATGTTGCTGGCTTATATTAATTATGCTAAAAACAAGTTACCTACATTACTGCGTCATTACATACATATCTTAAATACTTGTTTAGAACATTCCTGAAGTTTATAAAACAGCAATTTTATGTCCAATTTCTAAAGTAAACTCTCCAACAACATTAAATGATGTCAGATCGATAAGTCTTCTGCCGGTACTAAGCAAGGTTCTTAAGAGGGTTGTGTATAAACAACTATTTACTTATGTCACAAAAAATGGAATATTACCGACTCACCAGTCTGGATTCCGCCCTGGGCATGGCACAATGACTGCTATAATACAATATATTAATTATCCCATTGTTGGAAATCTAGACAATGGAATGGCAACAGTCTTACCACTACTTGACTATTCCAAAGCGTTTGATTGTGTAGATCATATTCTTATGCTTGCTACACTGCATTACTTTGGATTAACTAATTAGGCACTCTCTGTTATTCGGAATTACTTGAAGGGTAGACGACAACCGGTAAGTTCACTGCATTCTGAAAGGCTAGCCCGCCAGCTCGAGCCTTCCTTAGCAAGATCGTACCGTGCTTGTTGCCGTTTGGGGCGACAAAGCGCCAAAATGACGACTTTTTGTCTCTATGAGAGTGTGGCGGCGATGATTGTCCCCCCCAGAATCCATGGGACAGACTGATTTAACATCAGTGCGAGATTCTGAAGATGGTCTTCTACTCGCCTGGGGTACTTGAATCTTTATACCTGGCATTTTCATAAGGGGTATTTAGCCATAGAACACCACGCTGGCTAGACGTCTTGGTGAGCATTGTATTTCAGCCGCCCAGTCTGGGTCAGACGCTGTTTGCCGCCGCCCATTCTGGGTCAGACGCCGCAGTGCTAGTTTTGGTCCGCCCCGGCTATTTGATTTCACCGGTACCACCCATATCTGGGAGGCGTTCCCCTATCCGCCACCTGGGGAGGCGCCCGATGGGGGACTAGCAACCCCACACTAACAAAGTGCTAAAAAAGTGTCAGTAGTCAAATCAGATAAAAGCTCCAGATGAATTGCCTTTACAGAAAAGCAAACAAACAAAGCGATATAAGATTTGGTTGTAATTGACTTTCTTATTCTAGATTGTCTTATATAAAAGGGACCACAGAAATCTATGCCGACATTTTGAAATGGTCTGGCTCTGGAAACTCTACTTTCCGGTAAAGAACCCATCAATTGCTGAGAACACTCAGCTTTTGCTTTAAAACAAGTGATGCATTTGTGAATAACCCTTTTAATCTCCCTATTGCCACTTATTAGCCAGTAATTTAAGTTAAGTGAACTTAAAACTTGTTTTTGTCCTGCATGTAATAAAATTGAATGTTCATTACGGATCATGAGCTCGGTTATATGGCTATTTTTTGGCAAAATTATAGGATGTTTTTGGCTATAATTAATATTTGCATTATGCAGCCTCCCCCCAACGCGAAGAATGTTTTCGTGATCTAAGAATGGGGATAAAGAACTTAAATTTGATTTGACAGGTTGATTATTTTTAAGTGATTTTATTTCAGTTGCAAAAAGGTAATTTTGTTCATATTTAATTATACATTTTAATGTATTATTTAATTCAGCAAGATTTAAATGTCCACACATTTTATTTTTGTTTCTTGCATTTTGCACAAACCTGAATAAATAAGCTACAACTCTTTGAAGTTTCATTATGCTTGAAAATTTAGTAAAGAAAAAATTAGGTTTGACGTGCGAGACAAAAATTTTCTTTTCCTCTGGCAACGGGTTTGGGAACACGATTGGCAAATCGTCGTGAGAAAAATTAATATCAGAAAGCATTTTGGGACCTTGAAACCACAATTGGTTTTTACATATTTGATGAGGTTCCAAGCCCATTGACAAGTAATCAGCAGGATTTTCCTTAGTGTTGATATACTGCCATAGATATTTATTATTTACATTTTGGATTTTTATCACTCGATTTGCAACGTAAGGATTTAATTTAATTGGGTCAGATTTTATCCAAGCTAGAGCAACGTTGGAGTCTGAGTATAGAACAACTCTCCCTACTTTTGATCTTAGCAGGTTGAAAACTGCATTGGCTAAGTTGTGTAAAAGTAATGCACTGTTTAACTCAAGCCTTGGTATCGTAAAGCCTTTGTTTAAAGGTACGATTCTAGATTTTGAACAGATAAGATTAACAAACACTTCATTTTCAAAAATAACGCGAATATATAAGACAGCTCCGTAAGCTATAGTCGAAGCATAGCAGTAACCTATCAATTCAATGTTTTTAGCATCAGCGAGTTTTAATGATCTTAGAATATTTATTGGTGGTATAGAAGTAAGATCTGCAATAAATTGTTGCCAACTTTCTAAGAAATCATCGGGCACAATATCATCCCAATTTAATTTTAAATTGCAAAGCCTTTGCATGAATAATTTAGCCTTTACTATTATTGGCCCAACTAGACCCAAAGGGTCATAAAACTTAGAAATAAAGCTTAAAATCTGACGTTTTGTGGCACTACCATTATTGTCGATTTTCGGAGAAGTAATTTTAAAAGAGTCTAAATAAGGAATATAGGATAATCCCAAAGTTTTTATGATAGAGTCCGATTTATTCATATCAACCTCCGCGAGGTGACATTTTTCTTTGGGTATGTCTTCTAAAACAGATATATCATTAGTACACCATTTATGTAGTTCAAAGGAACCTAATTTTAGAAGAGCAATTAACTCATTTTTTAATTTTATTGTGTCTTGATAAGTATCTGCCCCGGTTAAAATATCATCTACGTAAGTGTTTTCTAATAAAGCGCGCGATGCTAACGGATAACTCTTTCCGTCATTATTTACGAGATGCACTAAACATCTGGTGGCCAAAAAAGAGGAACTTTTTAAGCCATAAGTCACAGTTTGTAACTGTAAACATTTTATGGGGTCATTCGGATTATCCCTCCATAAAATATTTTGCAACGGTCGGTGATCGGGATTAATTGTAATAATTCTATACATTTGTTTTATGTCTGATAAAATTACGAACTTATATGTTCTAAATGAAATTAAAACTTCAAATAGGGAGTTTTGTACTACCGCACCATTATACAAAAAGTCATTTATTAACATTTTATTTTTCGCTTTCATGCTTCCGTCAAATACCACTCGGAAGGAAGTTGTCCTTTTGTCCTCGCGTATGACGGGATGGTGGCCCATAAAATATACTTTTCCAGCATCAAGATCATAATTATTAATATCAACAACCTTAGCATGATTCAATGATACATATTCATCTATAAAACTTTTATATTGCCGAAAGATCTCAGGGTTGGACTTGAATCTTTTTTCGAGATTTTGAAACCTTTTTAGAGCTATAGAAAATGAGTCATCGAAATTTATATCATTTAATGCTAGCTTCAATGGCAAGTCTACCTGAAATCTATTATTTATTTTTTGTACTGAGTTACAGAAAATGGTTTCACATGAATCTTGCTCGCTTGTATATTCGGGATAGATTTCCGGTACCCTTTCGATTTCCCAAAATTGTGAAATTAACTTTTCTATGCTACTGTAGGTAGCATGAAATAAAAAAAGAGAGTGACTTGAGATTGATGGTATTGAACCACTCACAACATAACCAAAAAGGGTATTTTGTAATATGAGTCCATTTTCTAATTTATGATTTTCTTTTAATAATATTTGGAAGAAAATATCGGCTGATAACAGCTTGTCAATGTTATTCGGTTTATTATAATCGTTATCAGAGAGCTGAATGGAATCAGGTAGTTTTAGTTCATTAAGAGAATTGAATTCAAACTGGGGTAATTTACTAATCTTATCGACCACTGCACATTTTACAGTTTCTTGGTAATTGTGGATAAGTGATTTTAAATTTACATACACTGAATTTTGTACCTGAGTTACATTTTCGGATATTCCATGAACATTCAATTTATTTTCAAAGGGTTTTAATTTTAACTTCCTAAAAAAGTTACTAGAGATTAGAGACATCTGTGAACCAGAATCTACCAAGCATCTAGCAATAAAATATTTACCGTTTTTTCCTTTGACTTCGACCTTTACTGTAGGTAAAAGTATATTTTCACTGGTTCTATGAAAGGCATTTAGAAAGTTAGGATGGTCAACATCTGCGACCATGTTTATTGTTTGTTTTTCCAAGTGCAACAAACTGTTGTGATCTTTGGAACAAGCTTGGCACTTAATTTGTAATTTGCATATCCCAGAATGAGGATTCAAACATATTCTGCAACATTTATTTTTATTGATAAAGGAAATTCTATCGCTAACTGATATAGCTTTAAATTTTTTACAATTATATGTTTTGTGGCCATTTGCCTTACAAAACAAACATTTAATGTTATTGTCCCTGCCTTTGTTTAATGTTAGGTGAGAAAAGGAAGACCTTTTCTCCGAATTGCCTGCAGCCTCTAAGGCAGTAGATCTGTTTTCTAAATATTGCAGAAAATCATTTAAAGTGGGCAGTTTTGATGTGTCCCTGTCAATTTGATAAGCCCTATTGGTATATTGATCGAGTTTTTTGGACAAAATACATATTAATATCATATCCCAATGTTTAACAGGCTGTTTTAAATTTTTTAAAGCACCTATCTGCTGTTTGACCTTGCTCATAAATTCCCTTAAAGCAGTGGGGTTACCCCTTTGCATGCTGGGTATCTCAATAATGGATATTATATGGGAATTTATGAGCATGACCTCATTATCGTACCGGTTTTTTAAAATTTCTACTGCTTCTGCATAAGAGGAGTTTATAATAGGCAACGTACTAAAAAGAGTAAGAGCTTCGCCTCTTAAATAACTTCGCAAATAAAATAATTTTTCAACGTCCGACAAAGAACAATTTCTGTCTATAACCGCAGTAAAAATTTCAATAAACGGCTTAAAATTATTTAAATTCTTTCCATCAAAAGCTGGTATGTCTATATGAGGTAGCTTTGTAGTAGAAATATTTCTATTTAGAATTGTAAAGCCAGATACAGAAGGATTATTATTTTGACTAGTACTAGAGGTAGAAAGCTTGACATTTATTTTAGCAACAAGATTAAAATATTCGTTTTCAAATTCATCTGACCTATCATTTTGTTCAGGATCTAAATACAAAGTTGCATTTGAGCGTCTTGAAACTTTTGAAGATTACTAATTAGGTTAACTTTTCGAGATTCAAGATGATTTTTTAAACTATCGGACATTGGATTTGTTTCATGCTCAGAAATAAACTTGCCTACCCGAGACATGCCAGCTTTGAGCTGCTCAATCGCTAGATTGAGCTTAGCAATTTCTTTTTTCGACATTTTTGCTTTTATATGTGCTCTTTGTAAAATATTATAAAAAATGTAAATATCACCACAATAGTTTTGTTAAAATGATATACACTTTAATTTTTTGAACACTATTCACTTTGTTTTGTTAAATTTTAAAACTTTGAAGAACACAAAAAACAAAATAAAGTTTTGAAAATGGGTGTATCTATAGTTTGTCAATAAAAATGACTCACCAGCTGCTCCGAAGAAGGATATTGCTCAACAATATGTTGGCAAAACTTACTGTTTGTAAGTAATTTATCCTGGAATTCAGTGGTCCTGGTTTGCTGCATCGTTGGGGTTTTGTTTTCCTTGCCTGACTACCTAGCTCAAGGTACGGAATAACAGCTGAATTTGGATTGCAAACTCCACGCAGCACTATTTCCAAGACATAGACACTCCACACTAATTAACACACTACTCACTTTCACTGATTAAATCACTTTTGTTAGAAACCGTGGGTACTGTTTAACCACTTGCACAGTTCTAAATCCTGTTTCGAAGGACCAACATGTGCGATGTTCAGGCGCTCACGTAGGTGATTCCGTATTAAAAATAACACACAACACCGATTTATTTACATATATACAGAATTTATTGATAAGAGTGTATTTACAATATATTTGCATCAAGATACCCCAAAGGTAGAGCTTATTGGGATCGGTATGTACGGGACCGATCCCTATTATTCATAAATTTAAGGATATGTTTGTAGTACTTCTTGACCGTTGCGCGCTACATTTTGCATTGGGGCTTCGTCTGTGCCCTTTTCAGGTACCGCGTAAAGCTTGGCGCGCACTTATGCGCGCCGAAGCGCGGCGAAGCGCGGAGAAAAACCGTGCATTGGATTAACTGCATGTATTCTTATAGAGCTCCGCTAACTTAAGCGAAGCGCGGCGCGGCACGTCGATGCGGTTGAGGTTGGAAGGTGCCACGCTAACTTATGCGCGCCGAAGCGCGGCGAAGCACGCCGAAGAAGGCGTTTTGGATTAAATTACATGTATTCTTATGGAGCTCCGCTAACTTAAGCGAAGCGAAGCGCTGCACGGCATGTCGATTCGATTGGGATTGCAAGCCTAGAATCCTGAGCGAAGAAATTCTCTTCGGCGTGCTCAGTGGCGGCGCCAGAAAAATTATAATGGGTAAGCATAAGCGGGCTTAATGTTTTTAGAATGAGCCCAGGATCAAAAGTGAATTTTAAAAAAACCTTCGATCATCGGCGACTTTACAGAAATTCCATATTTATTTAGAGTGGCGTCCCAAGTAGCATTTTTAGACAAAAGGTATTTGCTTTTTAGAAACTATTGCAGCACATTTTCGAATTCAGTTACTGGAAACATTTAAACATTGCTTATTTCAAAATACTTTACCAACCATAGTGTCCATACATTAACGACACGTGCGGATAGTGACTATTTTTCGAAACATTGTTAATTAAACTATATGAAGGTGTGGTGTGGGATTTTTTTGCTTCGAAATATTTACCAAATAATGGTATCCATCTATTTAGATACAAAACTTATGAAGAAAATATTTTTCGAAACTTCCAGGAACCCACCAAACCCACTCTTTTATCACAGACCCCCCAAACAAAATCTCATAACCTATAATTTTTACATTTTGTTTAGTTTGGTTTTTTGAATGATCCTTACCATTTTACATGTGTTTCTTTAAATATGGAAAGAAAACAGTATAAACATTCCCCAAGATTAAGCCACTAAAAAAATAATTTTAAATTGAAAAAAAAGTTTAACCACAGTTTTTTTTTATAGATAGGTAATATGCCAAATACAATTATGTCAAAACTTAGACAATTATATCATAACTTTGCTTTACGACATTTTAATCTAACTCGCAAAATAAACTGAGGGGTGAAGGGGGGGCCTCTTTTAAAAGAATTACTCATAACTCTGATTTGCCGTAACCAAATTCATCAAACTTGGTCTCATTTAAAAAAGCTTGTCTTATAGTAACATTTAAAATGTAGTATGACTATTTTTTGTTATATCTGTCGCTGCAAGAGGGCGCTATTTGCGTAATCACCAGATTTTTCAATTTTTCTTAAAATTTTTTATTAGAACGATATATAAATTGTCATTTAATTAAAAAATAGAAAGAAAACTGGTAAAAACCGCATGCCCTTATCTATATATATATATATAATATATATATATACAGAGATAGGGTAGTCGTTGCTGACTAGTTAGGAATTAAACTAGGGAAATATTTGAATATGCAGCAAATGAAAGAGTACCTACTACTCTTTAAAGTTAGTCCAAGCTTTCGGAAAATTTGATTTCCATCTTCAGGGAAGAACTTTTGTGAGGTTATTCATATAGGTAGATGTAAAATAGGTATTGGACAATATAGTAAAAATATTGAACGGGTCAAGTGAAATTGGAATAAAATACAGCACTACATTTTAAAATAAGGTAAAATTTCTTAATAAAATTCAAATAGATTTTTTTCTTCAACGGACATTTTGTAACTCAGTTTCAAAAAATTCTTTCATCCTCCAGCAAATCCGAAAAAATAACTAAAATATTAGGTAGTACATTTTAAGTATAATGAATTAATATTTGTTTTTAAACGAATACATATCTAATTTGTGTAATTTAAGATGCTCTCATCTCACACTGAATTGGAAACGTAACTATACCAAATAAGGTGTGCAACTGCGTGCACCAAACCGCGCTCGAGTTAGCGGACTCTAGGCGTGCAACGGCGTGCAGCGCTTCGGCGTGCTTCGCCGCTCTTCGCATAAGTGCGCGCCAAGCTTAATGGTCATAAAATCGTCACCCTTGTTGGCACCGTTGCCAAACGTATCTTTGTTGGGTTTGGTACCCAACACTATGTGTGTATAATGACCTACCTATACAGAACCATGATTGCATTTACGTTCCGATAAAAACCTATTAAACCTGATTAGTGTAACGTGTGTGAACACACCCTTAAAATAACTAATAAGTTAGGTTGGCAACAATGCCATGACGTCATATGTCAAGTAGGTTATAAATTAAGAAACCGATTAATAAAACCCCTCTCTGGCATTCAGCAGTTGTTCTTATTCAAAACCCTAACCCACGTCATATGGCGCAGTACGAGTACGAATGAAGCCAGCGGGAACCGCCATTTTGTACGAGAAACCGTTGTTTGGGTGCAATTTGTATGGTTTTCACTGTTAGCAACAAATAAACGCTTTCCGAAGAGAAAAAAGACTGCAAATCAAAACTAGAATGGATTTCCGAGGCGTTCCACCCATGAAGTTTTCCGGAAATTTAGCAGAAAATTGGAAATTCTGGAGACAAAGGTTCGAGACATATTTGATCGCAACTGAAATCTGCAAAAAGGAAAAAACTACACAATGTGCACAGCTACTAACGCTAGTAGGCGAGGAGGGTATGCGAATATACAATACCTTCGACCTATTAGACACGGAAAAAGGAAAATTGAAACCTCTTTTGGAAAAATTTGAAGGTTATTTCAATCCACGCCGTAACTTAACCTATCAAAGACACAAATTTCTCACGTGCAAGCAGAAAGATGGTGAAAGCATGGACCAATACATCACCGAGTTAAAGAATTTAGCAATATCAAGTGAACTGGGAGGCTTAAAGGACAGTTTAATAAATGATATCATGATTTGTGGCATAAGGTCAGAGACGATGAGAGAAAAATTACTACAGGAAGATCACGATACATTGGACGAAGCTATAAAAACTTGCATTAACATGGAAAAAACTAAAGAAAGAAACAAAGAAATTACAGAAGCTCAAGAAAATGGTCAAATGGATGTAATTAGACGACAACCGGTAGCACCTTACCAAGGAAAAGAAAAAAATTTTGGAAACCGATCCCACTCCGTGCAAACAAAGTACCATAGTACTAATAGAACAGGTCCAACCCAGAGTGTAAGAAAATGCCAGAGATGTGGAAGAAGTCATGGACATGGTAAATGCCCAGCCCATGGACAGAGATGCAATAAATGTGGAAAGATGAATCACTTTGCTTCGCAGTGCAGATTTAAAAGGGATGGTAACAGTTTTAATTTTAATAAGAGTCAAAACCATTTTAATAAACATAATTTAAAACATAACCAAACTTCTTTTAGTAAAGTTTTAACAATTGAAAAGAATAATACTGAAGATCATTTTGTTGATAATAGTAATCGTTGTGAAAATAATCCATAATGTACATAATATAGACGTAGTTAAGACAAATTTTGAAAATAATTTTCTATTCATAGGTAGTATCGAGATAGGCATTGATGACATCGAGATGGAATCATGGGTTGCAACAGTCAATATCAATGAACATGAGGTCAGATTCAAGTTGGATACGGGTGCTGCAGCCAATGTCATGCCCTTGGATATTTTGCGTAAGATTGGTTTTGATATTAATAATTTAACCTTTTCAAATGTAAGTTTGACTTCTTATACTGGGGATCGTCTACCAATTGTGGGTTATTGCACCTTGAATTGTCAATATAAAGACAAAAAGGGGAGTTTATTGTTTTATATAGTAGATTTGAATAGCTATTGTATTCTGGGACTTAAAGCATGCATGCAGTTAAATATGATTAAAAGAATTGACTCATTGAAAGAAAGTAGAACAAATGAAATGCAGAGTGTGATTAAGAAATATGATTTTTTATTTGAAGGAATAGGTTGTCTAAAAAAGCAATATCAAATAAAGTTAAAAGAAAATGCTAGACCAATAGTACATTTACCTAGAAAGGTACCGTTTGCTATCCAAGAAAAGCTTAAAATAAGTTTGGATCAGTTAGAAAAAGATAAAATTATAATAAAGGATGAAAGTAGTTCCGAATGGGTGAATCCAATAGTTATAGTTAGGAAACCCACGGGTGATATAAGAATATGTCTAGACCCAAAGTTTTTGAATGAGAGTGTATGTAGACATTATTTTCACATTCCAACTTTAGAGGAACTTACAGTTAAATTAGCAGGATCAAAAATTTTTAGTACCTTAGATACGACACAAGGATTTTTGCAAATTAAATTAGATTATCAAAGCTCAAAACTTTGTACTTTTGCTACTCCAATGGGTAGATATCGATTTCTAAGATTACCTTACGGCTTAGCTAGTTCAGCAGAAGTTTTTCAAGAAAGAATGTCCGAGATATTTGGGAATATAGAAGGATGTGAAGTGTACATAGATGATATAATTTTGTATTCAAAAAATGAAATAGACCATGTTAAGCTTTTGACCCAAGTTTTTAAAAGGGCAGCAGAATTTAATATTAGATTCAATTTAAAAAAGTGTAAATTTGGAATGAGTGAAGTTAGATACATGGGTCATATTTTTTCCGAGCAGGGCATAACACCTGATGACTCTAAAATAGAGGCTATTAAACATATTTCAGTTCCTAAGGACAAAAAAGATTTTTGGGGTTAGTAAATTATGTTGGACGTTTTGTAAAAAATTTGTCTGAGAAGACAGCTGTGTTGAGAGGTTTGTTAAAGAGTGATAGTGTGTTCGCATGGAATGAAAATCATGATAAATGTTTTCAAGATCTTAAAAAACTTATTTGTGAGGCACCATGCTTAAGATTTTTTGACTCAAAAGAATCCATAACACTTTCTGTTGATGCATCACAAAATGGAATGGGAGCATCCCTACTACAAAATAGTGTTCCTTGCGCGCATGCTTCACGAGCTTTCACTGAAGCTCAAAGAAATTACGCACAAATAGAAAAAGAGTTGTTAGCTATTTGGTTTGGGTGTGTAAAGTTTCATCAGTATGTATTTGCTCGTGAGTTTCAAGTAGAAACTGATCATAAACCTTTAATTTCGGTTATAAATAAACCAATAAACTCATGTCCAGCAAGGTTGCAAAGAATGTTGTTACAATTAAAAAAATATAATTTTAAACTTGTTTATAAACCAGGCAAAGATCTAGTAGTCGCAGACACTTTGTCTAGAGCTTTTGAAAACAAAAATGTTGATGAAAATGTAGATTTAGAGCTGGAAGCTCAAGTTTGTCTGATTGCAGAAAGCTTAAATGCATCTAAACAAAAAATAGAGGAAATCAAAAATTTAACTAATAAGGATAAAGAACTTTGTATTTTAAGAATTCAAATTATAATAGGCTGGTCGAATAATATCAAGAATGTACCAGATATCATAAAGTTTTATTTTAAATTTAGATCAGAAATAACATTGGCGGATGGTCTACTGTATAAGGGGACAAAATTGATAGTTCCGAGTGCTTTGCGTAAAGAGATTTTGATAAAATTGCATTTGGGACATATGGGTGTTAATAAGTATATTGATAGGGCAAATAACTCATTTTTTTGGCCAGGGATGAATAAGATGATAAGGGATATGATTTTGGCATGCGGTGTTTGTCAACAATTTTATAAATCAAATCAGTCTGAACCCATGATTCCGCATGAAGTCATAAACATTCCATGGTATAAGGTCGGAATGGATATTTTTCATTTTGAGGGAGCTTCATTTTTGCTTGTTGTTGATTATTACTCAAAATTTATAGAGATACGTAACCTAAATAAGGATCTGACTAGTGAAAATGTTATTAATAATTTAAAGACAATTTTTTCAATTCATGGAATACCACGTACCGTAATGTCAGAAGGTGGTCCGGAATTTTCAAGCTTTTTATTCAAGAATTTTTCTAAAGATTGGGACTTTGAACATAAATTTTCGTCACCAAGATACCCACAATCAAATGGTGAAGTCGAACGGTCGATTCAAACAGTTAAATCAATTTTCAAAAAATGCAGAATAGATAATACAGATCCATATTTAGCACTGTTAGCCTTAAGAAATACACCTCTTGATAAAGAAACAACGCCAGCGAATGTTTTATTTAGTAGAAATTTAAGGGAACTTTTACCTAAACAGAATGTATATTTTGAATGTATAATGTGTATAGACAGGAATATGATAGACATATTGAAAAATCTCAATGTAAACAAAAATATTATTTTGATAAAAAGGGTGTAAAAGAATTATCAGAGTTAAATGACGACACCAGGGTTTTGGTTAGGAAGACTGTTAAAGGTGAATGGATCCGGGGTATAAATTGTAAAAAGGATGGGTAAAAGAAGGTATAAAGTACAGTTGCAGGACGGTGCAGTTTTTATAAGAAACAGAAAGTTCATTAGAGTATGCAATCAAAATTATAAACATAAGAAAACTGCACTACCCAGCACTAATGATAAGTATATAAATAATTTTGACGAATATAGGTATATATCGATAGAACCTAGTATAAGTGACAATGAAATAGCAGATAAGATTATTAATTTAGAACAGGGTAAAAGACAGGAGAATGAGAATGGAAGTGGTGGATCACGCGAAAGTAATTTTGAAATATGCCAAAATACAGATTTTGACAAGAATTATCTAGGATATCGTTCGGACGATTCACCACACAATTCTCAGGCTAATACTGTAAAAGCACAAGCTTTGTCAGATTATGTAAGATACTTTACTAGTAATAAAATAACCACAAGGTCTGGTAGAATAAGCAAAACACCTACTAAATTTAATAATTATTTCAAATTTAAATAAAGTCTGTTGCATGAAACTATAAAGCCTAGTTTATAGGTTGGTAAAATATACATATAATTTATATTTTATTGTTACACAATGTAAAGCGGATCATAAGTTAAAATTGTACAAAACAAAATGAAATGTCAAATGAGTTGTTAGTGAATAAGTAAAATGTGATTATGTGATATATTTAAAAAATTGTGATATTAGTAATAAGGCTTGTGATATAAGAAATAATTAAAAGGGGAGATGTAACGTGTGTGAACACACCCTTAAAATAACTAATAAGTTAAGTTGGCAACAATGCCATGACGTCATATGTCAAGTAGGTTATAAATTAAGAAACCGATTAATAAAACCCCTCTCTGACATTCAGCACACTGAGAAAAGCTTCAGCAAGAAATTCTTTGCTAAGATTATTTTGGCTGTAATATTAAATTTTTTACCTACGATAGCAAAATGAATTTCTTATTGCAAAAGAAACAATTTACCTGAAAACTCTTTATACCCGTTACAAAAATTTTTGCTATTATAGAAAACTTACATTATGATAACAGCTAAGTAAGTCTTTATAAAAAATTATTTTCTAGAACTACTATCTGCAGTTTGCTGCTTTTGAAAAAAATCTTTATAAAGAAATATTTTCTAGCGCTCTAAAGAGTTTTTAAAGGGGTAGCAAAATTTTTTGTTGGAATTGGGAAATTCGTAACTGTTCGGTTCGAATCGGATTATTTCGTGGTGACGAATTCAGTCTGATTGGGTCAATTTTTATATTGCGCACCAGTCGTCCCGTTCCTGTCTCCAGGTCTTCATGTCTTTAGGTCTTCATTTTATTTAAGATATTTAGATGCTCGTTCCTTCATAAAGTAAAATCGTCGCATCGGTGGCTGTTGTTGGTGATCATTATGACTCGACATTTGTCTCATTTTTTCCAATAAAAATTGTCTTGGCTCAAAAATGTTTCCAGTGTGCAGTGCTTTATTGGATTGTGACATCAATGACAGTGTAGATTTTTAATATCAGTGTTAAAAGACCATAGTTATTTTAGTTTAATGTTAATTTTTTTATGTTATGTGATGTTTATTTAATAATAATTTTTGTGTTAGTCAAGTTTTAGAGAAAAGAAAATTAGTAATTCTTTAGCAAATGCCATTCATACTAAAAGTCCTCAAACTAAAAGACAACTTACCAAAGTTTTAAACATTGTATGATTTTTAACAGCACATTTTAAGAAATATCGCAAAAGTAAAATACTTTCTTTTTCTAAATAAAATACAATGTAATTATTATTTTACCTAATATTCAGGCTAGATGCAGAAACATGTTTTTTCGGCATTCCCTTTTGGATATTTGTTTAAATTTAAAGTGAACAGATATTTTTTAATAAGATATGTTTTAACCACTCAAAGAAAAAAGCAGTAAAATATTATTGTTTTTTTTTAAGCAGCTAAAACTGAAACTATTTTTAGGTTATGAAGTGTGGTTTTCTGTTGTATTAAATAATAAAGAGAAAAATAATTTTTTTTTAGTTTCAAATCAAAATAACCTATTCAGACGTGGGGAGTTGCATGATATAAAATATGATGGAGTTACCTGAAAAATAAGCTTTATACTATGTTAAATTTTTGATATAGCATGGAACATATTAATTTTAATAACACAATTTTAAATGAATCAAAATTTTTGGAAACTTCCGTACCCAAAGTGAAAAAGCTAGGTTTATATAAATGTGTTATTAGGCATAATAAGTTCTCTAGAGTATATTAAAAATTCAACAAAATATACGGCTTATTTTTTGGGCCACCCCACATATTATAGCAAATAAGTGGTGCTGTCATAATAAACTACTTTACTATTATAGCAATTCTAAGTTGCTACTTTAGCTAAAAAAGAGTATCTAAAGTAAGTAAGTAAATAAAAAAATCTTTCCAGTATGGCAAAATGCTATGCTGATATTGAAAAAAAAATTCTTGTTTCGAGAACAATGCGGATGGCGTAGAAAAGTATCTTTACTGTTCTAGCAAAGTCTCTTTATAGACTATGGTCAGTTACTTTGCTAATACAACATTTTTGTTTACTTGAGCTAAGTGATCATTCTTTATAAAGTGACTTTATTACGACAGCAAAGAAATTACAGCCAAATGGATTTTACTGTCTCAAGTAGTTTTTCTTTTGTCCCCTATGTTAGCATTTTTCTTTATAAGCGGTATAAAGATTTTTATAAGAACAGCAAGAATCTTCTCTCAGTGCAGTTGTTCTTATTCAAAACCCTAACCCACGTCATAATTAGTTTTGTAAAAGATTGAATCAGCAATTTTTGGCAGGGTTCGCATCACCTGTTATTATTACAAAATCAAAAAGGGGTGTTATCTCAGCCAATATGCATTGAACTGAGTATACAAGGTATCATCCGCCAAGCTAGAAGTTCTTGCGCACCCCTTAGTAAAATTTTTGTCTTCAATTTTTAATTATACAAACCAGGAAACGATGTCGCGTTTCAAGCTGGTATGGAAAGATCTTAATAAGTGACTTCTTACTTAACATATGCCTAAATGAAGTTTCTGCTTTGTATATGCCCGAGACTAATTACAAATTCAGTCGCTTTATAAAACGCCTAGTCGTTTTATAAATGACTAGGCATATTGTACTACGAAGAATAAATACTGAATTTTTACAATTCCACGGAACTTTTTAGGCGTTTCATAAATTATATAGTTGCTCTTAGGCTCATTGTAAATGGTTCTTCAATCTCGTTTGTTTTAGGATATGACTGATTATAACTAGTCGTATTGTAAAAAAAGACTGGAAAGTACTTAGGCATTTTATAAAACACCGATTTATATTGTTGCTCGATTGTATAATATTTCAAACAAATACAAATATTATCACTATTTATTCTTCGTAGTGCAATATGCCTAGTCATTTATAAAACGACTAGGCGTTTTATAAAACGCCTGAATTTGTAAATAGCCTACGACATATATATGAAATAAAATACTATTGGCCGCTATGTCCAAAGAATTAAGAGATATTTTTTGTTATGTTACTTTCATTCACTAAAATTTTATAAATTCTAAAATTACCTCAAATTTGCATAGGTCCATTCATCAGAGAATAAATAATTAAATGTCCAGTTATCTAATGCTAAACTCGAAAATTGACCATTTTGTTTCAATTTTGGCAAATTGCGATGTTACTGGGAAATGGAACATTGCGTAAAATAAACCATTTGTTCCGCCATAACCAACAAATTTTAATAATGTCTTTAACACTGACCAAATCATAATAATTCTACCGTTATTAATATTATAGATAAAATAACTGATTTAAATTTTTGTTGTGTGTTATTGGGTCAAATAAAACTATAACAATAATAAATTAGTAATTTTAAAATATTTGCATAATATCTAGTTATTATTTCTAAATAATATCTTTACTTTATTATTTTTAAAAGTATGAAAGAAAATTATTCTAAAAACACTAATCGATTCTTAATAGTTATCTTTAATTTACTAGTTTTTTGTACTAATATTTATATTTGCGCAAAGCAATGTCCTGCATCCCACCTCCCGTCTTTTATAGCTCAGGTAAGGACATTGATAATTTGCAGGCTTTACCTATAACCGCGTCCCAAAAAATATTTATGATATACAGGACATCACAAAAAAGTGCCACGATATACAGGGTGATTCCTAAGTTGATACTTCTCTTTTAGCTGTGTATAGAAGGCAACAACATTTTCAAATACCTACCTTTTTTTCAAAAAACTTAAAAATAGGCGAGATACAGAAGTAAAAAATCGAAGTGCAGGCCTGGTCATCAAAACGTAGCCCGCTATACTTTATGTTGTTTTTCTTATCTCTTATTAGTCATACGAGTGGTGTTGAGCAATCCGCTGCGGTGTGTTTTTCTGACGCAATTTTAAATTGGTGACACGTGAAAATGGTAAAATTTGAAAACAATGAACTAGTAGATATGATGCTAATTTAGAGTGAGTGTCGTCAAAGTGCGGCATTTGCTTGGAGATTATATGCAGAGCCCTTACGGGCTCATCCTAGTGTAATAAATGAATGTAAGTACCTTATTTTTGGGATTTTTGAAAAAAGGTATTTGAAAATGTTGTTTATTTTAATGCCTTCTATGCATAGGTAAAAAAGAAGTATCAACTTAGGAATCACCCTGTATTTTTAGATTACTTACCATATAATTTCTTGATTATTTCAATGCTGAATGGTTTTTGAATTTTATTGCAATCGGTTCAGTGCTAACAGTCAAAGAAAATAAAAACAAAAAAAAATCAGTTTTGATCCAATGGTTTCAAAAATTAATGAAAAATAATAATACTTTAAAAACAACCTTATGCAAAGAACTAATTAAATAAGGTTTAATAGTTTTGTTAACCAAATTGGATTAATACAAATTATACAAGGCGACTAAACCTTTTTTATTTTTCAAAATAGCCAATGCAATAGTTGAAAAAACGAGTTTTCTGCAAATAACTTTTAATGTGTTAAGACCGTTTTACATTGGGTTTAAGTTGCAAGTGCAAGCATAATTTATTGGTTTAAATGAGAAAAATTGCTCTAATTAAAAAGTCATCAAAGCACCTGGTTTCAGGCAAATTTACTTCGAATTGCACCTACAAACGGCCTTTGCGATTTGTGATATTATTGTGAATGAGAAAATATTTTTGTTTTTAATTCCGCATCTAACGTTATCAGATGTCCGTTTTTCGAGCCTGTCTTGTCGAGAAACTGTTGTAAAACCGAACATAACAATGTCCGGGTTTCTAATGATTTAATAAAAATGTGTTCAATGAGTATATACAAATCGTCTATCTGTTGCAACTGTCAAAAATAAACTTCGCGTTTTTTTTTAAATATAAATGTCACTTGCACAGAATTTAAAAATGAGATATCAGGCAATAAACAAATATTAAAAATGTATAGGCATCATCGTTTTATTTTATTTTCTTATTCTGCGTTATATTTACCTTTAAGTTTTGTTTCATTTTAGTATTTTTACACATTAAAATATACTACATGCGTTTAAAAAACTCCACACATTTACTTTAAAAAAGTAATCAAGTAACATATTACTTGTAAAAGTGTTTTTTATTGTTCTTATGTCCAGTTTGACTGACATAAAAATATACAGAGGTTCCATAAAAAAAAGAAAAATTAAGTGCCTTTAAGATTAAAAAGTTTACTGTAATTTAGTCAATCAAATTTAGTTAACGAGACTATTATACTTTAAATAAATACCTTGTATAATTTTCTTAATGAGACACGATATTTATTTCTTTATTATGTTTTAAAACCAGTGCCAGTAGTTTAAAACTGTTTTTTTTTTTTAATTTTTTTTTCGTTCATTTTACTCTACCGATTTTAATTACATTTTTGGTATATGCAGGTAACCATAATGGGTATCTAAACAAAGAACATTTATGGCATGTCAAAAAGTTATACCATAATGATGTCACAATTTCTTGGGTCAACCTGTATAATCAATCAACATATTTTTATAAAACGTGCCCTAGGATATAGTTAAAGTTTGCAAAATATTAAAATCCTAACTTAATAGCTGAGCTATTATAGTATCTGAAAAATAATTTTATTTAATACTTTTTACCGTGTTTTTATGGGTATTCCTTTGAAGTGAATTTTAATTATTTATATTATTTTCGATAATGGAAGAGGAATAACCATTGTTGAGAGCAATTTATTTAATTACATTGATTTCACTTAGTGATCTTCTGGAGACATGGGTATATTAGGAGCTCGATTAATTAAGCAATTGAATACTGTTATGTTTGTACCAAATGTTGCAATATATAATAAATAAATAAATAAAGCCAGAAAAAGACAATGAAATTTAAAAAGTATTCCAATTTACAGAAAAAATAAAATTACTAAGAAAAAGAGTAATTTAAAAAATTTAGATTAACATTAAAATACCAAGCGATTTTTCAGGTTGTTTTTTTAAAGAAGTTAGGTAATATTTCGTTCAATATTTTCCGTAAAAGCATTTTTCTAAAAATCGGCCTTTAATGTAAAATTGAATTCGCTGTTTAATGTAGCTCTAAACGGCCTTAATTATTATAAATTTTCACAATCATCTATTGTGAATTGTAAAACTCTAACTTAAAGCACAAAAAAGTTAATATGTTCAATAGTTTAAGATATTAACCGTTGCTTCAAAACAAATAGTTTTGTAGAGCGACTATCAATTTTACAGGAAATAAACAACAGCCATCTACATACAATCTGATGATACCTAGACCTCTATGTAAGCTCTACCCAAGGCGCAACCAATTTAATATAAACGTTTTAACTATCATCTTTCTTCAAGTTATCTAATTCTAAAGTTAAGGGGAGTATATATAAAAACGGACGTTTAAGAATTACCAATTTTATAATTAATTTATTAAATAAATCAAAAAGTCAAAATAACTATATTTTTTTTTAATAATAGATTCCCGTCAAACGGGGTAAAGTGGATCAATGGTCCATCATTAATATAATATGCAGCATGATTAAGATCACAGTCGCGCCTTTTTCAGTGGTATGCGTCACATTGCTGGAAATTTGTGGGTAGGAAGGTGCTGTGATAAATGGTTGGGACGTTTGAAAAGAGCAAATAAGCTATCTAAAAAATTAAAAAGGATTACAGTACAAATTAAATAAATTTTGTCTCTTTGAAGATTAGAGACAATAATGTTTCTTGAACGAAGAAGAGTTTTGGACATTATCTTTATTTGTTTTAAATTACAAAGTTTCAACTATTTAAGTGCAATTGCTACAGTTCTGTTTATACCAGCTAGATTTTATATTCGAATGGCCTTAGTGTTTCAACAATGTAAAATCAACCACATTCGCAGTGGATCTGGTAGACACAGTTTTTCCAGTCTTTTTGGCTTTATGTCTAAACATCCATAATGATGGTTGTATTTCCTTTGTCGGCAGGTAGAATCTTGATATTTGAATTTTTATGTAGTTTTGCAAGCGAAAATATTTTGTTTTTGGGGCTTTGATTTTTTTAAAACTTCTATCCTATCTATCTAAATTCTTCCGTTTGTGTTTCTCCTATGGTTGTTAAGTCAATGGCGCTAATAATATCGAATATGAGTAACCCTTTTGAAGTAATAGTAAAGTTCAAACCCTTAACCAATAGCAAACTCTTCTGTGGTTTTTAATTCTTTGGATAAAATGTTGATAATGGTCTTTTGGTTCTAGGCTTGCGTTGTTGGTGTTTCTTGAGTAATGTGTGTTTCCAATTTCTTACCATGAATGTTTTGTCGATTTGTTCCTACTTTTTCACAAGTGGCGTCAATCTGGAACATGGGCCCATGATCTTCTTCCAGTGTATATTGGGCTCATCTCTTTTGCCAATAATCGCCAACATTTATATATAATGGTTTAAATCTGAAGCAATAAAACAAGCAAAGAAGAAACCAAAGACGTGACTGAAGATATGTGGAAGACCACTTCATTATTTGAAATGGACACGATGACGAACTCAGGGAATTCCTACATCACATTAATAGCCTAATATCGAAAATCAAATTCACCATGGAGAGAGAAGAGACCAATCAATTACCTTTTCTAGATTTCAACGTGTAAAGAAAAATGGCAACACATCCAAATTTCAGGGTAGAGGAAACCTACGCATACAGGTCAATGTCTCAATTACACTTCAAATCGCTTAAATAACACAAAACATGGCATAGTAAGAACGCTTGTAGATAGAGCAATTACCATCTGTAACTCAAATGAAACTCTCACATCAAGACCGACCTCAACAAAAATGGCTACCCCATGTATCTAGTTGATAAATTATTGGAAAATCGTGAAAATCGGCCAAATACACAAAAGAAGCAAATAGAGTCATAATCAACTTAACATTCCGTATGTTAAAGGAGTATTTAGGAGAATTAGAAGACTAGGACAACGATACAACATCAATACGGTATTCAGCTCGAGAAACAGTTTAAGAAGCCATCTGACGAAGACGAACAAGTCAAAAAGACAGGAAAAATTGTATCTACCAGATCCCCTGCGAAGGAGGCCGATCTTACATTGGTGAAACACTAAGGCCACTCAAGGATCAAGGAACACAGAAAAATCACGCTAAAAGGAATGGCCGAAATGTCAGGTGTAGCTGATTATGCCTGGATACACGGTCATTATATTAAGTGGACAGAAGCATAAAAAACCGCACTGGAGGAAAAGGATGTTTAAAGAAGCTGCTACCATACACCAGAACCAGGATACAATGGGCCTTATAGGCCCAAGTATACTGACTCTTCTGCTAACCTTAGCAACAACAAAAAAAATACACCAGAACCCAGATTGTTTCAGTAAGCCCTCACCTCATTAGATATAAAAAAATATCTGGAAACATTTGTTAAGTAGGTGTAAACTTAAAATACCGCAATTAACTACAGTTTCATGTTTTAAAAGGTTTGCTTTACAATATAATGAAAACAAAAACAAAATATGACCAAACTTGACAAAAATCTTTGCACCGATTTATTTGATTGGACAACATTTTTCAAATCTAAAACTGTAACTAATTGTGTTTGGTCGGATTTCGAACAAATCGAAAAAGTAACGATATATTAGATTATTGTTATTTCTTTATTTTAATTCTCAAATTCTGATTTTAAATACCGTCTTATGTTAGGTAAATTTACCCTACTTCCATTTGAAATAATGGATTAATGCCTCGTTTAAAGAAATGTTTAATATTGTGCATTTTCTTGTAGGCGGCAACTACAATTAATTCAAGCTGCGATTTAAATTAAGTGAGTTACCTCTATCGAAAAACTTCCACTGATTAGTTTTTATATGTATAAAGACAGCTAATATATTCTACTCGCGCAACAAATATTATTTATCTTCTAAAGCTATTAAATATTTCTTTAACGTTAAAAGATGTATTCCCGGTAATGGGTGCACAAAACAAAATGTCTTGTCTTCCTTGGCACCTTCTTGTTTTCTCTTGCTAAGTGAGATAAGAATTACAAAACGTCTTGTCTTGCTAGAGAGACGCTGGTTTATTTCATGTTCTTGCTTTTTCGGGGATTTCCCTGACCTTGATATTGCCTTTTCGAGGCTTTCCTCTACTTCAAACTGATTTCATTATCAAACGGTCCCCAGGCAATCTTCTCTATTCGCATTTGAGTCATTCGCTTTGGCTAATTGAAAGTATATTTTTAAATAGTTTTGTTTGACCGAGCACGAGTGCACGATTTTATACGTTTACCTTTAGGGTTAAGTTAACCTTTACGTTTAGCAGTCAAGACTCTGCAAACAGTTTAACCGATGCTTATATCTGAATATAAACTACGTGCTGACAAAATTGTGTTTCAAAGATTTTTGAGTTTGAAACGTGTTTTTAAAATCTATCAATTAAGTATCATCGAAGTGGGCTAATTTCTAAATCATAGATAATTGAAAAGCATTAGGGATTCAGCATATTTTTCTGGAATGGGGGAGGTACTAGGAGAATTTTGCCAGAGAAAACTGATTTTGTCATTATCATTGCTTTTAAAACTGTATTCTGTACCATTTATTGACACTGTGTAGATTCGCCTTAACAGGGATTTTCTGAGGAGCTGGCGATGTTTTTTTTTCGCATTATAGCTTGACATATGCATGAGTTGCGATGGAAGCTTAGTGGTTGAGTTACCTGAATTCGATCGTGGCGGTCCAAATTCGAACCTCGGAGTTGGCATTTGAGATTTTAGTAGGTTGAAGAAGAAAGAGTGAAACATGTTCCATAGTTTAGAGTGGCAGACCTTTGGTACTGACCAAACAGTCTCACGTAGTCCTCTTAGGTTCATTGTGATACCACACGTATTCCGTAGAACCCACCTTCATCAGATGAATGGTTAGTGCGGCGTACACCGCAAAAGGATTTTAACAACTCATTTAAACCAGCCACTACTATTCAGAGACCTGGTTAGTGGACTAAGTTATAAGCTGCTTATTTCCTCCAGGCTATTAAAAAACAGTTCACCCAGGGCAGTGAACCTTCTTCTGCGAGGCCATGGAATTCATACAGAAAATTTTGCATATATAATTTTTCTCATATCTGCAGCGTCTGCAAAAGGCATTAGTTGGTATTTGCATACGTTCGGCAAGTCTATACCAAAGAGGAAATGTCCGCTAACAACTGCAGTAATATTCAAGAGTTTCATTAGCTCTGCGGTTCTCTTTTTACCAATATGGGTCACAGTCTCCTTTTTGACTAATCTCAGTGGTCTGTCCACCGTACTATCTGCTAGATCAGCTGGCATACCTCCGCCCTCTCTCGCGAGCGCATCGGCAGCTTCATTGCCATCTACATTGGAGTGTCCAGGACGAACTCAGCACAGAATAATCCGAGCTTGGTTGCAAAGTGTGCATAAATTGTTGCGGCATTGCTTTACGCGCTTTGATTTAAATTTTAAAATGGTACCTTTAAATATTAGTAATTTCAATTGTATTTTTTTGTCAATTTTTTAGAAATTGAATGGAAAATGTTTTATACTCTTAAACATTTATTGAGTTTTTTAAATTTAGTATATACAAAAAAAAGTAAAAAAAAAGTAGCGACATCTAGTCAGTGTTAGACAACATACCTGCACCTCCAACATAGCTTATAGAAATAAGTAAAATGCCGAAGAAGATCACTGCATAGACAATAATCACAAAAGTGTTACCGCCAGGTAACGCGCCACCCTAGTCGTCGGTAAAGAGCTCCGAAGCAATTTTAAAATGAAAATCATGTTTTCATTAAAACATTAGGTACTTATTGTTTGTGTTTGCGTAGAGAATCAAACACAGATCCAAATACCCTCGCATTCAAAATATGTTAAAACTTTAATATAAAATTTACGATCTTGGCGTAAATTAATTTTTAAAAGGTGTCACGTTTCTATACACATAAGCATTTACGTGTATACGCATACATTTAATTTTGTGTACAAATAATGAGGCCGTATCATATTTTATTATTTATTATAAAGGTCGTAAAGTAATTAAATCAATCAAAATCGTCTTCTCCATAGGTGTGCAGGATATTTAGACATACAGAATATATGATTTAGATATACTTCGCGTCTATTATAAATGGACTATATGTTTATATATAAATTTCTTAGAAAAAGCTTGAGACTCAAAAATCCCTTTCATTTATTCATTCCTTTCTGAGAGGGACATATCCATTCAAATTTTAGGTCAGTTTTTTTAGAAAACTAAACTAAATTTTTTTTGTATTAGATGATCGTTATCGAAATCAGTGTCTGTAACTAGAATTCAACTTATCGACTCCTTTAAAACCGTTTAAACAATTTTCATATTTCTATGTCAAATCCTAGCCATAATTTGTGTTTACCAAAGTTGCATTAACTAACGGATAGTGGAAGACGATGAAGGGGGGGGGACCTAAAAACATAATAACCGAAAATATATTTTTCTCCAACGATACGTAAAAATAAATCAGAATGGTCTATCCTATTTCGCATCATTTAGTAATCATAAAAGGGATGAGGACGGCTATATGTAAGAAATTTAAAAAATATAATGTAACCACATTTATGTATATGTAGATTTCCTAAATTTAAAAACATTTTTTTCCTACGACCACCTATGAAAATGAGAAAAAAAGCACGGTTAACTTGGCTCGAAAGCGCCGAATATCACACGCGTGTTGAAAGAAAATATTTCAACTCTAGAGTGGAAATACAAGGCACACTATTTAATTCAAGCATATGATGCCAATTTGACAGACCACACCTATTTATTAAAAAGAACAAATTTTAGAAAGCAGTTTAGTTTATTTATCACGTATTTGTCGAGTGATTCAGAATTAGAGTGTGAAAATACGCCATCTGAAATTATAAAAAAGTTAAGAATATACTGGAAAATTTATTACCAGTCAAAACAAGCCCCGCTGAAGAAAATATCATATATTAAACTTAAGCAGAAAATGTTTATGGGTCGCCATAGCCTAGAGGCTAGAGCCATGACCTACGAATCGAAAGATCACAGGTTCAAATCTCATCAGGAGCACTTGACTTTTTTTTATGAAAACATTAAATAATTTATAGACTTATTTTGAATTGAAATCTTCCTTGTTGGGTGAATTTTTTAAATTTATTTTTAATGCATCTTTCCTTGATTAAAAAAAAATCATTCAAGAAGGAAGATTTCAATTCAAAATAATTTTATAATTTATATAATGTTTAAAAAAAAAAAAGTCAAGTACTCCTGATGGAATTTGAACCTGTGACCTTTCGATCTATTGTATTATATAATTGGCATCATATGTTTAAATTAAATAGTGTGCCTTGTATTTCCACTCTAGAGTTGAAATATTTTTTTCACAACTCAAAGGTTTTTTTTTATAATTCTTTGTGGTCGTAGGAAAAATAGTGTACATTACTCGTGTGAAAGTGATTATTCTAAAACTAGGAGAATTTCCGCACTCAGCTGACGCCTCGTGCTAAATATCTCCTCGTTTAAAAAGTACCACTTTCATCACTTGTTATGTAATATACTATTGTCTCATACGATACGACCATGATAATATTTATGGCCACGATTTAGCAGAATTTACCTGTGTGGGACGTACAAAAAGTAGCATTTCGTCTCGTTTACTTTATACTTTAAACTAGGTAATTAAAAAAATGTAAACTTAATAAATATTATCTATTTAATTAAGCTAAAATGAATTATGTGGGACATTGATCAAAGGGCCTAATTAGGCTTCGGAATCCTAAAAAGGAAAAGCCAAAAAAAAAGAAATATTTTTTGAAAGAGTGAAAAAGAAAAAAATATAAAATCAAGAAACATAAAAAGAAGGCTTAAATGCGTTCGTTTACTCCAAAAATACCATATATTGAATTTATTAAAATTCTAATAATTTAGATGCGTGAAGATTAAAGCTAAGCATTTTTTCATGATGTTTAAGATGATGAAGTTTGAAGATGTAGGTATATCGAAGGGATACGTCAAAAGCTTTTTCAATAATATTACCATACATATAGGGTATTTTTAGTTTTCGTTATTTTTTCTCTTAGAATACATACTTCGGTTTAATTTGTACACATAATTTAGTGCTTCTGGTATACTTTATGCTTATGCAAAAGTCGTTTTGTTTTATTTGGTTTGTTGAAAAGCTTATAAACATCCGATCTAGCCCTATAAGTAATCCCCATATTTTATAACGTTCAATTTTATTTATTTTAGTTTAACCAATTTGATAAAATTGTCATTTCTGAAAAATTAAAAATATGTTTAAGATATCCATAATATTTTAATTTTTCACATAAATTTAAAGTTATAGCTTTATGTTGAAATATGTTTACCGTAAACATCTGAGTAGAGAAAAAAAACTCCATATTTTAACAATAATTAAAACCCTAGAATGCAATCGAGGAAAGACTTAATTTTATTGTTTCAAATGAATTTCCATTATCGTCACTAAGGCTTTAGTAGGTACATTAATGAAACTAACGATTACAAAAGGATCCGTTGCAGGAAGTAATTATCTGATCGATTAAGTATTTTTGTCTGGCTGTATCTCACTGTTCGTTTTCTTCCTGTACAATTGACCCTTTGCTAGCGGGTGGAACGTTCTGTAAATCACATAGAAATGTTAGAACAGATAGGAATTGTCATAATAATTATTTTTGAGAGAGCAAGAGAAAGAATTAACAACCAATGGCTGTTACTTCTTTATGGGTATGCATGTACTTTATTAATTTATAATTATCTCTTAAACATTATACATTTAAATTAAAGCAATAGTCCATGCTTCAACTGGAGTGGTAAGTTAAGTGGGTATAAATAAGACACTTCAAGTCTTTCTTCACCAGTATATTTAATTAATAGAAATGTATTCGCTACATGCTTCGGGCGCAGTGAGGTGTATCATCGGGATCAACAAAATAGATTAATAAGCAAAGTAAGGGGAATTGGTGATTCTAGTCTTAATAGAGCTTTATGATTAATGTAGTTGAAGGAACATACTACCCAATTTGAAGAGAAAGGAAGGGTATTTCTTTTCGTTTTAAGGAGTTAAAAGCGAGAAGATAAAAGGGAAAAAACAGAAAAGATAAAGAAGGAAAAAAAAAGAAAAAGAAATATTCTTTATTCTGATAATTTATTTTTCTGATCTATTAATATACAGGGTGATTCCTAAGTTGATATTTTTTTTAGCTGTGTATAGAAGGCATTAAAATAAACAACATTTTTAAATACCTTTTTTCAAAAAACTCAAATATAAGGTACTTACTTCATTTATTACACTATGGATCAAATACGGTCCTGCCTAACTTGCGCGTTAACCCTAGAGTAGTCGCGCTTAATTTACTACCGTGACTGATCGCACTGGTCTCCTAGACCAGTTGGCCATTTGGCCAAGATAAACTATTTTGAAATCTTGTTTTGAAATAGGAAAAAGAAAACCAGTACATTATAATCTATATTTATTGAAAATAGAGGTATCTTAGGTGAGAAAAATCGCTTCAAAAATAAAAAAAGATATTCTTACAAACATACAAACGAAACTCTTATACTTCCAAAAACAACTTAACTAGTATTGGATTTAAACATATTATGCTTCTTTTAATTTAACAGATATTAATACAGATAATTAAACATGGTCATTTAAAACATTTTCCTGGCATAACCTGCATATGCCAACAATATGCTCCAAACACATGTGGGTATTGCACTGAAAGCAAGAAAATCTCGTTTTTCGGTTTTTCTTCCAGCTGCAATACGCACAACGGCCTGGAAGTCTCTCTTGTGCATGTGCCCCCTCATTAGTTGGAATATTGCACAATTCTTGCAACCTGAATCGAATACTATGTGGTAAAGATACAATCATAGCCCGCACTTTTAAATGAGGGTAAATTAGCTCATTTGCCAGATGCTTTAAAAATGCTCTCCTCAGTATTTTATTTCCTGGATTATTACTTGTATAAATAATTTGTGAATTTATACCTGCTATATTTAGCATAAAATAAAATAGTACCATTGGCCACCTTCGGGTATTACGGGAACAGTCATAATTTGCACACAAACGATCACATGTATCTACTCCTCCTTTGGTCGAATTATAATCAGTGATTATGAAGGGTTTTGTTAAGAGTCCGGTTTCAGGATCTATTTCGTCGGATCTGTGTAAAGTTGACATTAATAATACGTTCTTCTTCGGTTTGGGAATATAGGAGACCAACGTACATATATTATTGAAAGCAAACATCGAAGAACATGCCGGCCTTGGTGCAGGCTTTGAAAATTCAAGAGGCAACTCTCTTTTATTCTTCCTTACGGTGCCAATAACTGTTAATTTATACTCCTCCAATAGTTTTTTCACCAGTGGGACAGACGTGAACCAGTTATCCATCGTTATGTTCCTTGAACTGCCCTTCATGTGCTCGCAAAGTCGTAATACTACGTCTGTCGGCGAATTTGACAATTTGTAGGGACCGTCTGGCTGTTCTCCAGCATAAATCTCCATTTTTGAGACATAATATAATTTTGCATCGCATAGGGCAAATATTTTAATGCCATATTTGTTAGGCTTAGAAGGAATATAGATCCGAAAAGGACACTTTCCTCTAAATCCTGGAAGCATTTCATCTATGGTTGCAAAAGACGATATGTGGTATGCAGTTTCACATTTTTTCGTGAACTGTTCAAGGACGTTGCGAACTGGAGCCAATTTATCAGTTAGTCTTCTTTCCTGTCTTGTTTCTTTATCGTCGAACCTTAAGCATCTTAATAAAAATCTAAATCTCTGCAATGACATTGTCAAACGGAATATTTCCACCCCAGATCCATCTGTCTGCCACAAATCTTCAGCATTCATCCGATTTGCTTTATAAACGCCGGCTAAATAAAGCAATCCAACTAGTGCTTTTTTTCTGTTGCCGTGGTTGTATTTGCATCCCTTGCGCGTGAAAAGTTTTTTTTTACTGTTTCAATGTATGCATTTGTAGAGTCAACAATAATACTAATGATGTCATCATTGATAAAATGGTTCCAAATTTCAATAGGAGCTGTTAGAGATCTCGTAACACCCGTAGATCCAGGAAGCCGTTTTACGATATTCTCCTTTCGAGTTTTCTTACTTGTATATGCGAAGTTACGTTTTCGCCAATATGTTTTTTTGGCTTTGCCTGAAAAATAAATCATTTTCAAATTAAGGAATTCGTAGAGTAATATATTGTTTGCCTACCAATGAATAACAAATTTCTGCTGAGCTCATAAGGTTCTTCGGAATCACTCACATCCTGTTCAATGTCACTGTGGTGTTCTTCCCGCGCTTCATGGTCTACCTCTTCTTGATCGGATTCATCGTCGGCAATATCTGGATCTTGATAACTTTCTTGTGAAGGTTGCTCGTCCAATACTTCTTTCATTAATTTTTCCAATCTCTGCTGCTCCTTGTCATAAGAATACATGCCTTAAATTACAAAAAATATCCAATCAGTTTTTTTTTTATTTCACCCTCACGTCTAATATCATAACTCATCTGATATTTTATATAAATTTGACACATTCTCCAATAAAATTATTTAATTAGAATGCTTTATCGCATTTAAATTTAAAATACGTACCTTCAGTTTTAATGAAAATCTCACATAGGTAGTCACCCTGGAATCGCAGACCGTGTATCGGAGTAGTCGCACTGGTGTGATAGACCGTTTTACGTTCTCTGGCGCAAGATCACTTCCGTACCACGACACAATTAATACTGCCGAATACTTGACTTATTTCAAGCAGACTAAAGGACTCGCGTCTATATTCTAGTCTGCTGCGAAGGTCAGGCGGATGGCGGGACATTTAAAATTAAGGTTGAAATGGATTTCATTATTTTTTACGTCACGCTTCATTACAATTCTTGCTGGACAGTTGCATCCAATTTTATTGGAACCCTTAACTTTCGGTTGTCGCGCTTTTTGTGCGTTTTTAATATTTTCAGTGTACCTTCCTGAACGGTGACAGACATATATTTTTATTTGTGATTTGTTAGGAAGAGTTCTTGATTGTACAATAACAAATGATGACTGACTATTTGCCTCTATTGTAAGCTTCCACTTTTTAAAATCTTCAACGGAATTAAATTGCAGGTCTTCTTGTTTTATTGTTATATCATGGACATCAACAAAATGAAGATCCAGTTCAGCCAAGGATGAAAACAAAGTTCTACATAGAGGGCATGTAATTGTCTTTAAAGGTGATTGTATGAAGACTTTGTGTTTTAATTTCATGTGAGCACTAATATTTGATTTTGTACTGCATTCCCTTCCACATTCTGTGCACACATAAACTTTTCTACAATTTAAAAAAATACGGTTAGGTTTTTACTTTCAAAATATTTAATATTTTGTGTCAGCCGCATGCCATAACAAAACTTACTGATTAATTTATAACTTGCCCCTCCATTTTAATTATGCCCTACAAGGCTACAAATAAACAAACCGGCAAACTGTTCTTGTAAGAAAACATAATACCTCGACTATGACTCATCACCGTGAAGTAAAAAAATAATTAAATCCATTGCAACCAATAGTTTAAATGTCCCGCCATCCGCCTGACCTTGGCAGCAGACTAGAATATAGACGCGAGTGACTAAAGGTAGCACAGCCGCGGCGCCCCGCTACGTTGAAAAATATTTGAAATTTCGCGCCACCCGGTCTCAGAGACCATGGCGCGACTATTCTAGGGTTAAATAACTTTAAGAAAACTTCTGGGTGTAGGATAAGCCCGCAACGGAAAGCGTTCTGCGTATAATCTCGAAGCAAACTAATATGATGAAATCGTTAATCACACAAATACCTTTAGAAGCGTAAACGCTTGGATCTCGATTTAAAAACAATTAATTTTTAAACAAGAATTATCGCAATTCTAAGCCATCAAATTATTTTAAATTCTAACAGCATATTACGAACGTGTTAAAATAGGTTACCTATCCCTTACTTTTTGATAACTTATAAAAATATACCCGGAGCTTATATTTGAAGTTGGCCTTAATCTTTTTTTTTTTATAGGCCTCTTATTAACTTTTTGAAAATTCTGGATAAAGGGTACTCTAAGTTAGAGTTACACAACGGTTTTACAACCTATAATTTAGAAAAAATACAATTTTCTAAGATTTCAATTTTTTAAATTTTCAATTATCAGAACAAGACCAGCAAATGGGCAGCCCGAGACAGCTTTCATTCCATACGCTCCGACCTGACTTATCACTCGAGGCTGGTGTTGTGTTTCTAATCTGTCCTATTCTATTTAAGTTATCCAAACAAAGATAACAATATAATCGGTCGCACGACTCGCAAACAAGAGAATTTCCCCTATGGTTTATGGGATGACGTACATCAATCTTCGTCTCATGTTTTTAAATTTTCAGCTTTGCTGCCGTATTATTAATTGTTTCTAGAAAAGGTTTGTGATATTCTAGGAAGATTTTTTTAATGGAGATATATTTTCAATAGGTTCTTGTTCTGGATGTTAGTGCTGAATTTGATAAATTCGATTGTATATTTTCGCAATAATTTTTCTTGGGGTGGCGACCACACCTTCATTATACTCATTTCCAGTAGTGTTACGCATATTAATTGCCCAGTCGTCCTAGCTAGCCATTTTTTATCATGTTAGTTTAAAAATATATAATTTCCATTTAAAA
The DNA here is from genome assembly GCA_935413205.1 of Polydrusus cervinus. Taxonomy (NCBI): domain Eukaryota; kingdom Metazoa; phylum Arthropoda; class Insecta; order Coleoptera; family Curculionidae; genus Polydrusus; species Polydrusus cervinus. The sequence continues at coordinate 63,638,698 of OW284510.1, read as the reverse complement.
AAGCAGAGAAACTTAATCGCCATTTTAATACCTGGCCATTTAACCAGAGCCAATAATTTTTGTAATTGGAGAATTTATATGTTCAATGCAGAACACCAATGAAATTATAGGTAAAATAATATAAAAAATGTTTTATTAGCTATAAAAATATGAGTGGAATGATAATTTATAAAAAATAAAGGACCATTTATTTTGTAGAATATTTTGGTTTATGACTGAGGCATAAAAGCTTAAAAGTCGTTGCTATAAGATATGAATCAGATGGACGGGACATTGCATTATTACTGTTGCATCGATTATATTAAGTAGATATGACCGCAGTGGTTGCTCGTAACTTATGGAAATAGTGTAGTCAAATTGCCAAAGTACGAGGATATAATTCCTTATTCCTATAATTCGTTATGTTCATTTAAAGAAAGCTTACCAAAATTCTGTATTTGTCCATTAACCTTCAACACAACTTGAACAAAAATGAAATATTTCTTTATTTTCCACATTCTCGGATTTTATGACCTCCTAAAGCCTTTTCTAATGCAACTCACAATCGACTACAGCTTACAAATATTATATTTAAATATATATTACCTATGTTTTATTATTCTAGCTTTGCTGCCTTTACTCATTTTTTTTGCTTTCTTGCATGTATCCACTAGTAACTAACAAATCTTTGCTTTGTATGTTTATCCTGTCCATGTATGTCACTTCGTTTTATTTTTTGGTTTTATTCTTTATTTTCTACTTAAAGTTATGATATTTATAACACTATTTAACGATGTAATATTATATTAATCACTGTGCCATCACGAACAAGGGGAGAGGTACTAGCACATAAACCCATACTTTTATGTGATTTAGGCAAAACGTCTCTCTCTATCTCATAGTGGAACTAAAATTCACAAATTATTTCCACGAATTCTTTGTTATTTTAAATTATTTATGCATTGTGATTAAAAGTGTATTTTACTAAATTTATGAATAAAAATTATTTGTATTTTTATTCGTATTCGTATTCGTATTCGTATTTGTATTCGTATTCGTATTCGTATTCGTATTCGTATTCGTATTCGTATTCGTATTCGTATTCGTATTCGTATTCGTATTCGTATTCGTATTCGTATTCGTATTCGTATTCGTATTCGTATTCGTATTCGTATTCGTATTCGTATTCGTATTCGTATTCGTATTCGTATTCGTATTCGTATTCGTATTCGTATTCGCATTCGCATTCGCATTCGCATTCGCATTCGCATTCGCATTCGCATTCGCATTCGCATGAAAATGTAATTTACATAGATCTTGGAATTTTAATACTTATATTTTTATTTTTTCATAAATAAGTATGGACTAAATCTGTGACATGGTTTTTGGTATAAAAAACACGGCCCCCGAATAGAACGTAGGAAAAACAAAAAACTGCAGTTTTTTCGACACATCCACAAATACAATTGTTTGTAAAGTAGACATAATTCTTATTAAATGTTTTTAGACGCCCTTTAAAATTCTGTTTTCTTGGTAATTCTAAATTTGAAAGAGGTCTTCCCAGTTCCTTAATACAATTTTTTTCGTTAAAGGAATATGTGGAAAAAGACTAAAATAAATTGACTATTTCATTCATTGTCTTTATATCAATAATCAGTTTAATATTTTAAATACCTAGTTTCAACTTGAAAAACGCTAGAATCAAGGTATAAATACATTATTAACACGTGACGTTTAAACACGAGTTAAAATTCAAATATCTTTAACATTTTTTTTTGGGTGTACGCTCTGTCACTTTTTAAAACCCGCTGAAAATAAACAACTGGAATAGTTTGTACAAGAGTGGATATGATGTACACATCGAAAGAGGAACGACGCCGTAGGCGTAGTGCTTAACTCTCCAAACACGATAACGATAATCCACTCGAGTTGTTATACTATCCAATTTTTATACTAAAAATTAAAGCTATTTAAAGACAAATGAAGAAAAATTTATTTTGTTGGCAAATCCATGGAATAAATTATACTGAAACATAATGGTGGATTTGGGTCATTTCCTATGATACACAAAACCACTGAATATCTATCTTATTTACATTCAAAAGTCTGCACAACAACAGACACATGCGATATATTTATTAACAAAAATTAATAATGTTAACTATTTGATGTGTTTGTGGGCTGAACTGTATTCTTGGTTGTCTGCTTTCGCAAGAATAAAACCGCTTAGCTATAACCAAACCTATAAAATTCATTTAAAAAAGATTTTTGTTTATTAATAATAATTTTTAACGTTGCGATGGTAAAGTTTGTCAAAATTATCACATTCTATGTCAATTTACATAATGGCAACGCTATAAACCTAAAAATAAAAGTGGCTATACAGACACTGTACCGCTACCAGCAACAAAAGAACACCAAAACGAAATAACCTTAAAAATTTAATTTAGTTATTTTCTACAAATCTTATAGTTTTGTCTGTCTTAGGGCAAGTACAAACTTTTATTTTGAGGGAGCAATAAGTTAAGAATATACATTTAATGCTTAATGCATTAAAAAAAACAGTGTAGGTATTTACAAGAATTTTTTTTTTAATTTGCATGGTGCCTTTAGTACGTTTGTTCTTCCATTTTCAGTGCTGCTGGTAGGTAAAATATTATTGATCTTAATGCAGTGCACAAATCTTTTGTTGGGTAAGAATTTATTTTAAGTCTCATATCTCTCTATTTTGGCACCATTTCCTCCACGCCTTCGTACAAAAAATTGATAAAAATTACTGTATGCAGTATGCAGGAACTGGAATAAATGTTTTGATACAAATTTAAAAAAATGTATGTGACAGACTTGCTTATTTCCGAAATATATTATTATTATTATTATTATTATTATTATTATTATTAACCTCGCTTTTGTCACGTGTGCCATAAAACAAGGCTAAAATTTATAATGTATACTTTTGTTTTTTTGTCATCTGTCGCAAGTTATAATAATCTGACCACTGTGATTGGTCAGTTTCATAACCTAACTAGGATCGATGTGAAATTATATCAGTTTAGTTAACTGGTACAGTCCATTTATTCAGTTGCTTAGTTATAACGAAAACAGACAATATTCATGTGGGAGTAGAAAAAAATACTAAATAACCGGCGCGGCAAGCCAATCGGTTAAATGGCCCGAACTTACATAAATCATAGCCGCGCTCCCAGCCACCGTAAAAATTTCGCGGCTTCATTTGATCTTTCTGTAAGGCTAGTAAATACTTTACACGAGCCGAAATAAGTTTCCCTAAAATTATAGTTTGGGTCCTCTAAACGGAAAATTATATTCGTCAGCTTTTTCATTTAATAGCAATAGAAAATTTAAATATTTATAAATGTTAAATAACAAAATTTCTTAAGGATTAAGGACTGAATTATTCTTATAATGCCATGACCCCATGGCCGCTTAAGATGAGCCGCTACTCTATGACGGTGAATATATAGCTTAAGCACCTAAGAACTATTTTTATAATTATAAAAATACACATAAATTCTAATTCTTTAGATAGGTATCTATGTAATACCTTGATATCAATTGCCCATGTACGATATACCAATCAGCTAGAATATTTCCCAGTAGAGATAGATCTATAATAAAACCAAAATATACCTAAACAATCGTTTGTATTGCTGATCATAATAGTCAATCAAATCAAAAATCAAATAGGTAGTTTTGGCATACACTCGCTAATGCAAATGAAAATGTATGTCTTTAAATACTTCTAGTAAATACTTCAATCAATTGCCTTTTTAAGTATCTATGTCCCATTCGATATTTCCGTATTTTCTAGCGTTTAAAAACATCCGACCAACACACAAATACAACCTTATACTATAAGGTTGTATTTTGTCTAACACTGTTAGATAATAAAACACAAATCGGATTGCATGGTTCTACCAAGAAATAAAAACTTTACATTGGTAGGATGTCACCACCTGCAGACCGGTTTCGAACTCTTTTGTTCTCGTCAGTACAGGGTAGTGTTCATACCATACCAAATGAAAGTTTAAAAACCCGATGCATATAATATCAACCTTCTATGATTATATAGGTATGCATAATGAACATCAATTTTTCCCTTCGATGTAGTGCAGGTGATTAACTTTAATATAAGGAAATGATTAATTATATCTTTTTAAAATATCAGACTGTTTGTCAATTAATAGATTTTCGGATTTTATAATTATATAATATATAGGGGAGAGTTAGCTAAAATGGAAAAATATAATCCACTATGTTAATTACATTCAGCCTGTAGTTAGAGGCAAAATAAATCATGTAAAGTACAATGACGTAGGCGACGGCGAGGAGAAAGCTTTAAAAAGCTGCTACATAACTTTAATTAATATTTGCAAAAATATCTTCATAGGCACCTACGTCATTGTACTTTTCATGATTGAGTTACACACTACCATTTCATTTTGGTTGAGAAAATATTTAACGATGTGTAGACTTTTGGAAATTGCTATGTCCTATTGCGCAAAATAAACTTTAAACAATAATTAACTAACCAGGTAACTTTGATTTTAACAGAAATTACATTGGCAGAAATAATTTTCTCACATTCAAAATGGCCCGTTAGCTACAATTCTTAATTTATTAACTAGGCTGCAACTTTGACTGTGACTAAATAGCGTTATAGTTAAAGTTGCTTGGTTAGTTAATTATTATTGTTTACAATTTTTATGCCACCCAATATTAGTGTTTTATAAAGTTATGTTTTATCTTTATATATATATATATAATACTATAACCTATTGGCTAGTATCATTAATGCTAGCCTATAACACAATATATAAAATGTTCCATAAACTTCACATTAGTCTTAATTGAAAAAATTATGGAACTACTTTAAACAACTACAGAGTGTTCTATATAAGGACGTGGCTCTTCGTATAATAAAGATTGAACTTCCTTAAGGTAAGTCGTTTAATCTTGTATTATCCTTCCCTGGATATAGTAGGTATTACATGTTTTGCGTTTATTTCTGTTTGTAACTCAAGTACCTAATACTAAATTTCTTACTATGATTTTTGTAACGGAATTTATTTAAAATTTAAACACTTTAAGAACTACAAATTGGGATACTGCTGAAGAGACTATAGATGTAAATATCGCACTTGATAGTTTTTATGGTATTATCTACAATATTTTTATTCATCTTATTCCAAAAAAACTAGAACTATAAATTGGAATACTGTTGAAGAGACTACAGATTTAAATATCGCAGTTTATAGTTTTTTGATATTATCTACAATATTTTTAATCAATTTATTCCAAAAAAAAACACCCAGTAAGCGTAAACCTTGGCTTACTAGATATAGTATTATTATCGATTTTAAAGCAAAAGATCGTAACTTAAAATTATTTAAAAGGATAAGTTACCACAATGTCTAGCCGACTACAAGCATCTTAGATCAAAAATTAAAAAAAAAATGCCTTTAAAGAATATCGTGCTAGAAGTAAAAACTTTATTCGAGGGGACACCAAACAATTTTGGAGTTTTCCCCAAAGAAAAAATTAAACCAACTACGGTATCCCTAAAGAAATGTTTTTAAATAAAAACGTAGTTAAAACTTTTGCCTTACGATATGCCCATTAAAGCAATCTCTAGTTTAAAAAATAAAAAACCTTAGGTCCGGATAATTTACCCAGATTTATTCTAAAGGCATGCAAATACTTATTAACTTAATATCTGTATCATTAAAATCGAAATTCTTCTTCGATAAACTTAAAGTTCCTTGTATCACACAAAACCAAAAAAGAATATCATATTTGCAAAATATGAAGGAAAACCTTCATGCTGTAATAATATTTTTAGTGAAACCCGAAATTTGTAAAGTATCAGCAGATCCTTAAAAGTGATCCATTTGCTTCGAAGTAAATAATTATGCATAATCTTCACTGTAACGAAATTACTTTTAGTTTATTTCATAATAAGGTAAATTAGAATAATTAGGAACCAGCAAGGCGCTAAGACGCGTAAAAAGCCATTACCGATGCCCGGTCGCGCATCGGACAGCGCACGGACATTCGCTCGGACTGGAGACGGTTGCAGGAGAACGGCGGTACCAGAATCAAGCGAACCGTTTTTCTCGTGCCGAATCACGGACGATTGACTATTTTCTTTGTTGCTTCACCGGGACCTGCTATCTGTTTTTACGGTAAATAACTTCACTTTAAAACCGATTAATCGACACGGAACTTGAGCTGTAAATGGGGCTATGTATTGACCCGGTATTATATTCTGTTTCATTAGTCATATTTCGTTTAATTTTGTAATTTTGGGAAAAAAAGCCGTATTTCCTAGCTAAGAGTTTTCTGGCAGGAAGTGCGACGTGAAATCAAAGGGTGGCGCTCGAGGCAAACCGTAAAACCGACAAGGGGCGTAGTCTCTGCGCATGCGCAGAAAATACACCCCTTGACCGAAGTAAAAACCTTACAAATTGGCACCCTAGAGCAGGGACACGTGCGCAGTACCGTAAAACCGCCGTTTTATACAATTGCCATACCGAAATACCGAAAATAGTTTAAAAACTGTCACTTTGACAGGTCTCAAAGAGGGTTGTAGTACCTCTTTTCTAGTTAACCGGGGAGATATAACCCGATTTCGATAATAGGAAGAATATTGGAACCCGTATTTCAAGAGCACAATAAACGTTTTTTTTTCATGCAGAAAATATGTGGTAAAACGTATAAAAATTGCCGGAATAAATCATATAGAACGGGATACCGAAAACCGATAGGAAATGATAGTGGTACTATATTAGTGAAATAAGGTTGGCAGGATAAACATTAGGAAATAGGAAAACCACTGCTGGAAAGATGGTTATAGTTAATTAAACGATGTGTAAATAATATAAATAATTAGTGTAGCGTAAAAAAAAAAATTAAAGCATAGAACGCATATTACCGAAATTAATTTTTTTTCGACTAGAAAAAGTCACAGGAATATTAGCACGTATATGCAGTGTACAAAGTTAGTTGGCCAATATGAATAGATAAAAAGTAGATAATCGTAAGTAAAGAAAGTAATTAAGCTAATTAATAGGAAAATAGTACATTTTTTTTACTGAACACTGGCGTACCGTATAAAGTTAGGAAGTAAGAATTAAGGCTTAAGTTGCAGACGACCTTAATAAAATAGAATAACTAGGACAAGTAATAAGAAATTAGGGAAAAACTTGCATATAAGTACCAAAAATAGTTAGGAAAGTTACCGTTATATAATCACCGTTAGATAGTAAGTATACACCGCCAGGAAAATAGATAAGACGTAGGCGTTAGGGCGTATAAACTAGTTTACCGTAGTCCACTAAAATAATCTAGGCAATTAATAAGAATTAGGTTATTTTGGCTGGAAAATACCGAAAAAAATAGGATTTTTCTTTTAGAAAAATTGTAAATATTATATTAGGTAGTAAGGCTTAGGTTGTAGGTTACCGATAAAGGTAGAAACTAGCGTACCGTAGACAACTAAAACAACCTGGAAAATTAAAAACTGTAAATATTAAAGTAGGTAGGGTAAGCGATACAGTTATTGGCCCTTTAAGAATTATTTGCGGTTTGGTGTTAATTTAAAAAAAATCTGATTGATGTATTTAAATTTTTATTCCTAAAAATACTAAAACAAAAGGATTTCTTAACAACAATTAAGCATTTGCGGGTATAAGTATACAATTTATAGAAAAAACTGTAATAAATGGCAAAAATACCCAAAATGATAGTTATTGGCCGTTTCCTTACACTTATTGGCCCTAACTTATATAGTTATTGGCCCGCTATTAAGGACAATAGTTCCTAGCTAAAAAACAGCAAAATAAAGCAAAATACAACTTTAACGACGTTTCAAACAAGGTAAACATGAAAAAATATTGGAATTTGATTTATGCAAGCTGTGTTTTTTAATACAAATTAAGTGATAAAACCTGGTACATGTTTGACATTCTTACACCTAACATCAAAAAAGTAATATTTTGTGTACAAGAAAAACAAATTCCCTTATTTAAATTATTCTGAACAAAAATACAATCTTCTTGAATTTTTTGATCTACACTATCTACATCTTTATAAATTTCTTGAAAATTTATCTGTTTATCTTTTTTTTTATTTTGGTCTTCCGAGCGTTCTCCGAATTCGAGTTTTCTTGTTACACGCTGAAGTCTTCCGTTTTCTATCGATGACTTCAGTATGTAATGTGATGATATATTAATTTTGATGTCGTCAGGTCTTGTTTCTTTTAAATCTTCTTGTTTAGTTGTTTCATTTTCTTTATTACTTTGATGTATTTGTACTTCAGTAGTATCCAATGTTACAGAAGGTTCTTCTAGGTATTCCAAAGGGTATTTCACAAGTCCTTGTTCTTGTAACGTTATGTCATCATTAGAACACGAAAAAACATCACCGAAATCTTCATCAAGGTCCAAATTTCGTTTGTGGAATGTAATGTTTTCTTCTGTTGGCTGCATAATTTCTTTTGGTATTTTCGTTGATGTTTTACTATTATTATCAAGCTTAATCTTTTTTGCTCCTTTCTTCTCTTTTGGCTTCCGTTTTGTTTTTTTTTTCAAGAAGAGCCTCTTCTCGTTCAATTTTCTTCCGTTGTCTTTCCTTTTTTCTGTTTTCTTTTTCCTCGAGCTCATTTTGCTTTTTCTGCTCCTTTCCATCTTGAAATTGTTTCCATGATGATGACGATAATATAAAAGAAGGTCTTTCGGAATTTTTTATTTTTCTTACTTTGTTTTTATTTTCTTTAATTTGTTCATAATAATATTAAATCTCTTATAGACAGTTATTGGCCGTCCTAGACTGACAGTTATTGGCCGCGGCCAACAACTAACAGAAACTATCAAATCAAAAGTTACAGTTATTGGCCAGAAGGCCAATAACTATGTGACGGGAAAAAATCATATAGACAGTTATTGGCCCTGTAAAAATTAAGGTTAAACACGTTTTTGGAGGTGCTAATAGCAAGAAATTTACATAAATATACACTATTTAAACATTTATAATGATTACATCAATTACCATTCATGATTTGGTATGCAAACTATAAGTTAAGGTGGTGCAGTACTTACCTGTTTTGAAATAAATTCCTTTAAATTGGCACTTCCTAAAACACGCTGTTTCATTCGCAAACATTAGAAAACCACTAAGTGATAGATTATGGCGGGAATTTGCACCTTGGTAAAGCACAGTTTACACTATACACCAATGCAATCGTCGCTTAACACATGTTTACGCGATACTTATTAAAATTATTTTAAAATACAAGGGCCAATCACTGTTGGGGGGCCAACAACTGTATGGTTTACCCTAGTAAGACTTGGGGTTTAGATTACCGAAAAAGAAAAGTAATATTTTTCGGAGATAGTTACACAGAAAGTAGGTAGGGTCATTAACTGTAATTAAATATTAGTAAATAATAATTAAGTATTAAGGCTTAGATGGTCGAGTACCGCAAAAAGGGTAGAATTTTTTTATACTTAGTGGGAAAATAAGTAAACTTGTTCATGAATGCCGAAACTAGGTATGACAATGACTTGTAATTAGAATTGTACATAATATTAATTAGTATGATAGAATAGTTTTGGACTTGCATTGTCTTTAATATGTTTTACATCACAACGTTTCAACTGGTAAGTATCTCCAGTCGTCTTCAGGTGAATAATGACTAATTAGTATATTAAGTAAGTTGAAAGTCATAGATGTTAGATATCCGTAATAAAGGAAAATTATTAGGGTAGCTAGGACAAAAGAAAATCGAGAGTTTCACACGTTTTCCAAAAGTTTTGAAAACTGAAATACTGACTACTATAGAAACCGATGATGACGTCACTAATATGTTGCGACCGACATCTTCTATACCAATAAATATTCCTTCAGCACCACCGCTACTCCCGCTGCCGATAATAGGGGATGCACGTACTAGCTGGATAGATTTACTAAAAAGGAATGATCTCGTTGAGCAATTACAGAAATTTAAGTTAGACACGACCGGTACTGTAATAATCCTGCGTAAACGATTGATTCAATTCATTCGAGAAGGGGAAGCCGCCCCTCAACCGAGTATGCAGACGTTTACGTTTCCGTCCACCCTGAATACGGATTATGGGGAAAGCAATCCCCAGCACCAAGTGGGTACGACCACTGCTGCTCACATGATTACTACGACTTCCACAACCCCAGCCGCTTCGGAGCCGATACCGACCGTATTGCTCACCCCTGCCGCACCCCTTCAAGCACTCACGTGGCCCCTCCTATAGGCCAGAACGGGTGTCCACCTGTACATAATAACCCCCCTGTATATAGCAAACTCCCCCGTCAATTATGTAGGCAGGGCGCCTACACCAGCCTGTGTCCAACCCCCCAATACAGATGCCACTAAAAAAGGTACCCGTGCTGAGCAACACGCTGCCTGCAGTGGCCCCCAATAGATTTGCAATAGAGCCGAAATGCCCGGCATTATAAACCAGTGGGATGTATATTTCGATGACCGTGGTGATCCAGTCGTTTTTCTGGAGAGGCTGGATGAGATATGCGCAGCCTATGACATCAATCCCAACATGTTATTGCCTTATCTATCCGAAATATTGCGTGGACACGCGGCCTTTTAGTGTCGAAATAATCGACACGGCTGGCAAACATGGATAGATTTCCGACAAGCGTTTCGAAATTTTTATTTTTCGATCAACTACGAAGTAAATCTCGAAGCCGAAATAAGTCGTCGGCCTTAGCACCCGAACAAGCCAACAAACCGATACATCACGGACTTACAAACTCTGATCCGCCGCCTTAATGGAACACAAGAATTGCAGTGGCTGTACCGCAAATTATTGCCGAAATACCGACAAAATATCCGCCGCCATGATTTCTACGATGTGCCGACGCTGACTCAAGCGGTAAGAGAATGTGAATTCCTATTACAGGAGCTAGGAATATTTGGGCCAAGAAACCGAATCCAATCTGGACATAACCAAGTTTCAGTGGTTCGAGAATACCAGTGGACCGCTCAGCCGCGGCCCCGATCCGTCAGACTGCAGGAAGCATACCATGGGAATAATAATCGAGCTAGTATACCACCTGCCATTGATAGGTCAAATATCTTTGGGCCGCCGACACAACATTGCACAATAGAAGCCTCACCCCAGTCACAGGAAATCCGAATAACCGATACCAGACCATATATAAACGTTTACATTAACAATAAACCAGTTTCAGCCCTCATAGGTACCGGAGCTGCCAGATCATACATTAGAGACCGGATGTTTAGATCGTGCCAAATATCAACCTTACGACCCGCTGAGACACCGACCTGCCATGCACGGTTAGCCAATGGTGATATAGCCGAAGTTACGGGACCCTACCATGTAACTATACCAATAGGCCCCAGTAAAGTAACCGGCGCCGTATACCACCTATCCCGACTATCCGAAGATATGGTATTAGGGATGGACCTACTGCGGTTAGCAAAGTTTAAAATAGACATAGCCGCAGGCCAGATTTTCGTAAATAACTCTCTAATATCTGACAATGAAAGATGCCATGCTAGTAGCTCTATTGGGACGACTACCCTGCAACCATCGCTGATGCTGACCGACAAGGAGGAGGAAAAACTTCAGCGTTTTTTAGAAAATCAGTTCTATGGTTTGCAGAAATCAGAGGAACGACCCCGCTCATACAGCACGAGATACGCCTGTCTGACACAGAACCAATTAAACAACGATACCGACCGCAGAACCCCCGGATGCAAGCTATGATCGACGAGGAGGTGAACAAGATGCTAGCCGAAAGAATTATTGAACCATCGGATAGCCCATGGAGCTCTCCTGTCGTGATAGTCCGGAAAAAAGATGGAAAGCCCAGGTGCTGCATAGATTTCCAGAAAGTCAACGACGTTTCCAGGAAAGATGATCACCCGATTCCCTTTATAACCGCTATTTTGAATAAGCTGCGCCTAGCGAAATATATTTCCAGTATTGATTTGAAACAAGGATACTGGCAAGTACCGCTCACCGATGACAGTAAACCCATCACTGCTTTCACCGTACCAGGCAGAACCCAAGCAGCATTTTCACAACGTCCGACTAATTTTGTAATACTTGCGACTTCGCATTAAGTACAAATAGTACACACCTCTTGACCGTTACTAGACGACGTTGAGTTGTCCTTTGTTTTGACCATATTTGATAACGTTGTACCGAGGTACAACATCCAACGTTAGATCATTGTCCGATTTGGTCATATTTGATAACGTTGTACCGAGGTACAACATCCAACGTCAGATCAGCGTCGGATTTTGTCATATTTGATAACGTTGTATCGAGGTACAACATCCAACGTCAGATCAGCGTCGGATTTTGTCATTTAAAGAATAGCCGTGTTTGGGTCAGGGAGCCAACGACGTAATTACGTCAGTTAGGGACTTAAATAAAACTCTTCCATTTAGGGGTTCTATACAATGTTGCAACAACGTCGGTAAACAACTAAACTAGTAACTTCTCGTTTTAAAGGTTTGTGTCATGAAATGAAAAGTTGGCAATCTAACCTTAGTTTTTAAATGTAATTTCATTGTATTATTCTGATTTTGTTTTTCACCAAAAAAGAAATAAAATGAAATGGCGTTTTAAATATTCTGCCACGTATTATAGGAGAAAAAAAATTGAGCTGCAACGGCTTCAAGAAAGTGGCCCCAGCACAAATGGAGACTCAACTTTATGCCCAGTTGTAGGTAACTTTGATCAGGCTGAAATCCCCATTACTGTTCAAGAAAACCCAGATCAATTTGATTCTAGTGGTGCTGAATCATGTGATTTACAATGGAATAATTCAGAAATAGATTTCTACGAAGACTATCAGGCACATACTGGACTTAAGTTACGTGAACCTTTAAGGAAGTGGGCACTAAAAAATCAAATTACACATAGTGCCATAAATGACCTTCTAAAATTATTAGCCGAAACTAAAATTAATAATTTACCAAAAGATAGTCGAACATTATTGTCTACCCCGAACATAATAACAATCGATTCCGTAGGCAATTATAAAACTCGAAGTAAGAACCTGGTGCGCGCGTTAATACAAGAACGAAACGAAGACAAACGTTAATATTTTGTTAGGTTATGGATCGATTATCGGGCGTGATTACTGTTACGTCCGTAGGGATGCTAACATATCCGAGGAAATTTTAGTTGCTGTTATTTTACCGCTAATGTTAAGCGATCCACAGAGAATGTTTTAATTTAATCGATAAAAAAATTAAGGAAACTTTAAATATTGATTGTTATAGCTAGCGTTAGTTCGGATAATTTTTAATACGTTATCGGAAAGTTAGCCACTGCCCAACAAAGATAAATTAGATAAGTAGTCAGTTGATCTCGCCAGGTAATACAGATTCCTGTTGTTTCGGGTCGTGAATAGGTCGTAATTAGTAAATTTCCCGACCAAAGGTTGTGTTTGGTAAGCCATTGGGTTAAAAATAACCACTCGAAGTTATTATTAGTTAAAATTTGGTAGTTTGTACGACTACGCCATTTTCGCCATTTGCAATAATGCATCTTTGGCGGCCATTGTTGTTCAACTTTAATTATTTCTGTTTTATATGATCAATACTTCTATGATACGTTTTAAAACACCTTGAAACTTAAAGCAACAGAATTATAACTTTAAAGTTTAGAGCAAAAAAAACTTTTTTCAAAAAAAATTATTTTTTTTTGCAAAAATATTTTTTTACAAAAACTGCGAATTTGCATGGCGCGCACTTTATTTCCTATATATATTAACCATAATTATCAGTAAGGTAGCTTGCGTTTACGTTTTTACTATGTCAGTAACACGAACGAAATTATTTAAAATTATTATTATGCTAAACCTCTACCATCTAATTTAAATATAACAATGCGACATGATTATTTTACAAGTTACTATTGTCTCGTTATATTTTATAGGTTAGCGAAGTTGTGATAATATAACCAATTAGTATATATATGCCGACTCTAACTATCATATATCTTAAATTTTGCACTACATGGTCTAATTTCTTGTACTTCAAAATATAGTCGCCAATTGTCTTTAATAACAACTTTAAGTTGGTTTCCGACGTCGAAACGACCCAAAAATGATTGACCATATTGGTGCAAACAGGAGTTGTAACAAGGTCGTACTGACGTAGTATTCCGACGTCGGGTCGCATGGGACAACGTCGGCACGACGTAAAATTGCTGCTTGGGAAGTCTATTCCAGTTCATGGTCATGCCGTTTAGTGTGCATTCAGCCCCGGCGACGTTTCAAAGGCTCATAGATAGAATTATAGGGCCTGAACTGGATCGATACTGTTTTGCCTACCTGGACGACATTATTATCCTCGGAGAATCGTTTGACGAATACTTAAAGAACCTAAAAAGAGCCTTTCAACGATTAAGAGACGCTAACCTGAAAATTAATCCGGAAAAATGTCAGTTCGAACGAAGGACCTTAAAGTATTTGGGACATTCAGTTACCCCGGAGGGCATTTACACCGACCCTGATAAGGTTGCCGCAATAACCCAGTTTGAGGCACCTACCAATGTGAGAGGAGTACGTCTGTTCTTAGGAGTGGCTTCGTGATACCGACGCGTTGTGCCCGGCTTCTCCCAGATACAAGCGCCCCTGAATGCCCTGTTAAAAAAGGGTCGTAGATGAAAGTGGAGCCCGGAGTAACAAGAAGCTTTTGACGCGCTCAAGTCTGCTCTAACCGCTGCCCCAATTTTAGCCTGCCCAGATTTTAGCCGTCCGTTCACACTACAAACTGACGCTTCAGATTGTGGTTTAAGCGTAGCACTGACACAGCGAAATAATGATAGAGGAGACCACGTCATTGCATATGCTAGTCGAACATTGACCTCTCCCGAAAGGGCCTACTCGACGACCGGAAAAGAATGCCTGGTTATTGTTTATGGTATCGAGAAGATGATACCTTATCTAGAGGGGTATCATTTCACCATCCTGACTGACCACCAGTCTTACGCTGGCTACAGACTATCAAATCCCCATCTGGACGATTGGCACGATGGCAGATGTATTTACAACAATTTGACTTCGAGATAGAGTACCGAAGAGGAGTCCTAAACCGTGTTGCTGATGCACTGTCACGCCAACCCCAACCGATTACACAAGATGAAACGAACACCGAAGGAATGGCAATGCTGACGAGTTTGGCAGAAGCCGAAAAATGTTCATGGTACACGAACAAAAAATGAGAAGTGGAACGCCACCCTGAAAACTATCCAGATTACTGTATCAAGGACGATAAATTATATCGCCACTTTTGGGAAAACGAACTGGCTGAACCCGAGTTTGTCGACCCTTGGAAATTGTGTGTACCGAAAACCCTCCGCTCCACAGTACTGAAAGAAACCCATAACGCACCGACCGCAGGACACATGGGCATAGCCAAAACAATAGCTCGAACAGCTCTTCGTTACTACTGGCCTGGCATGTACCGAGATGTTGCTCAATATGTGCGGACTTGTTCTGCCTTCGTTATAAACCGTCCCAGCAACAGGTCGCGGGAAAAATGCAACCGTCGGCTATAACTGAACCTGGACACACTGTTAGTAACGATTTAGTAGGCCCCTTTTCCTCGTTCCTCTAGAGGAAATCGATTCCTGATTGTATTTCAGGACCGGTTCACTAAATGGGTACAATGCAGCCCTGTCCGGACAGCTAGCGCTAAAGCCGTTACACAGCCTCTATACGAAGAAATAGTGGTGCGATTTGGCGATACGCTCAAATCATTAGAAATACGACACCGCTTAACGCCGCTATACCCCCCCCCCCCCCCCCTAAGCTAACCCTGTAGAAAGAACAAACCGCACACTAAAGACCAGGATTGCACAGTTTTGTGAAGAGAATTACAGACACTGGGACCAACATCTAAAAGAGTTCGAATTCGCTATAAATACGTCACGGCACGAATCCACCGGGTACACCCCCGCTTTCTTGACCTACGGCCGAGAGCTGGATATGCCGAGTGGATTGTATTAACATTCGAATTCGGGTGTCAATACAAACAGTGAAAACGTCTTCACCGAACCCAGAACTGACCGCCTAGGAAAACTTAAAGACATTTTCGAGCTCGTCCGCATAAACCTGAACCGGGCTTTCGCCACCCAGAGTCATTATAACAACCTACGTCGACGCGACTGGCGCTGTCATGTCGGCGACACTGTAATGAAGCGAGAGCATCAACTTTCTTCTGCCGTGAAAGGTTTTGCTGCTAAATTATCCACGCGATATTCCGGACCGTATACTGTAGTTAAAGTAATATCACCGGTAGTTTACGATCTCAAAAGCCGCACGGGTAAACAGCTCAAACGTATTCACATAAAAGATCTAAAACCAGCCGACCAAACCGATTAATTTATTTCCAGAATATGCCGAAACCGACACCCCCAGTAGGTACCGCCGACGACCTGGCTGCTGAGCTAATGCAAATGCTGAGGTCGCCAGTAACCACAGCAGCAATCCACCAGGACATGACTGAAGAGGCTGAAAGCCTCGACCTATCTACCCCTTAATTATCGTCGCCCCGTAAGCGTACAGTGTCAGATAATGAGGGGGACCATTCAAACGGCCACCGACCCCTCTGGGGTGGATCACCCCACACGCTTTGGTGCACTGTGAGATATGTAGGCCTCCGATCCAACGACCCCGTATACGTACTGAGGTATACTTACCGATCGTCCCAAACCAGTGCTGAAGATGCGGGCAGGCCGGACACAGCCGAAACCTGTGCCCCCACCGACCGGTGCTATTCTGCTCTAGATGCGGAAAAGTGGGCACACTTTCCAGAGACTGCAAGTGTTCCATACCGACCCCATTCTCGGTCCAAAGGGCGCGAGGAACCGACCACGTCTCCTGTTCAGCATGTGGATGTCCGCGCCAAGGAGCATGACGTTAGAGTCAGAAACGATGAGACCGACCAGTCCCCATGAACAATTTGCGTTGTATATATCTAGTTTAAGGTTTTCTTTTATATTCTAGGGTTTTTCATAGGTGAAAGTATACTTCGTTCTTTGAGAGTATTCCGTGTAAATTTCTAGTTAAGGAGATAGGACGAGCCTGGTAACCGCTGCAAAAGTTTTTTTTAGAATTTGTTTTTTTTTTAAAAAAAGACCCCACGTCGTAAGTCTTCTTGGAAAAGGACCTACACCGTAAGTCTTTTTCTTGGAAGTAAGGGGAGGTGTAACGAAGTTACTTTTAATTTATTTCATAACGGGGTAAATTAGAATAATTAGGAACCAGCAAGGCGCTAAGATGCGTGAAAAGCTATTACCGATGCCCGGTACTGGTCGCGCATCGGACAGCGCACGGACATTCGCTCGGGCTGGAGACAGTTGCAGGAGAACGGCGGTACGGCATTCCGATTTCAACTCGAAAACGAGCAAGTCGACTTTAGCAAGAATCAAGCGAACCGTTTTTCTCGTGCCGAATTACGGACGATTGACTATTTTTTTTGTTGCTTCGCCGGGACCTGCTATCTGTTTTTACGGTAAATAACTTCACTTTAAAACCGATTAATCGACACGGAACTTGAGCTGTAAATGTGGCTATGTATTAACCCGGTATTATATTCTGTTTCATTAGTCATATTTCGTTTAATTTTGTAATTTTAAGAAAAAAAGTCGTATTTCCTGGCTAAGAGTTTTCTGGCAGGAAGTGCGACGTGCCGGTAGCACACGCGGAAAACCGACGTAAAAATTTAAGGCCGTATTTTCTGGCCCCGAATT
This sequence comes from Polydrusus cervinus, assembly GCA_935413205.1. Lineage (NCBI taxonomy): Eukaryota > Metazoa > Arthropoda > Insecta > Coleoptera > Curculionidae > Polydrusus > Polydrusus cervinus. The sequence goes on along the minus strand of OW284510.1, from coordinate 63,620,912 downwards.
TCCTGGCAGGAAATACGACGTGCCGGTGGCACACGCAAAAGAAAGTAGGTAAAATAACCCGCGTCCGTTACGCGATATTAGCATTTTGTGTCACATTGATAACGAGATTTCTGGCGCGCTACGGCACGTGTTGATGGCACCCGTATAAGCGCTTTCCCTTAGAAATAACCGATAGAAAAGTAAAAACCCGACTATCAGGCTCGGTAACCCGTTTTTGTATTGTAAATACTAGGCAAGTTCAGACGATATCAATTAATCTGTAATTTAGGCCTTAATATACGATTCATAAACAAAACAGATTTTATTTGAACGACTGCCGCCGCACCGTTTCCACCCCTGCAGGGTGAAACTGCGCAGAACAACCCCGAGACCCCTCCGACCGCTACTCTGGCAAACCGACAATAGTCCCTTTGCTACTATAAAATCAAAGGGTGGCGCTCGAGGCAAACCGTAAAACCGACAAGGGGCGTAGTCTCTGCGCATGCGCAGAAAATACACCCCTTGACCGAAGTAAAAACCTTACATCACATTGTACCTGAAGAAAAAGGTATATTCTTTATAAAATACTGAGTGTGGTCAGTAGCAACCTAACCGTTGTTATTTTGTTTTTACAAGCTCCGCGTACCTACGCTTATTCTTGATATTAAAGAATTATATATCGTTTTAAAGAGAAAGCAACTTATAGTTGCTGACTGACACTGATAGTATGTAGATAAAAGGAAAATATGTTTACGGTTATCCCCCTGACTATCAAAACGGAATCGATAAGGAACTTGCTGTCTTGCCGAAATTTACTTCGCACATTTTCGTTACGACCCCAATGGCTTTTTTTTAAATTTTAGGACTTGTACGTGATTTTTTTAAATTGACTGGATCGTTGGAAAATTTACCTGCTAGAAACTGTAATTCATTACCAACATTGTTTACTTCACTCTCACTTTTACTACAGGAAGATATGGTGCAGCAACGAGGACAATGCGTTTACAAGAAAACAAACTGACTAAGCTGTAAAAGCGTTTTGCGATCCGTATTAATTCCTATCTATCTATCTAGCTAATCTATTGCTCACGTCGCTTATGCGTGATTTGCTGCATGCGACTATAGGACGAAAAATACTTTTCCAATGGAGTCTCGGGCGCCACCTCTTGGATTAATATGGTAAGAGGCCCACAGTTACCTTCGAGTAGCTTTTAGACAGTGGAGAAAATAATCCAGGCGTTCAACTGCGTATGGTGCGAATTTTGTATTCACAGACTTTTACATTAATATGTGCCCCATTTACTATCGGTTTAAAATGAATGATCTTACCAGTTAAAAATAAAGGAAATAACAGAGAGAGGAGGATTGTATGCGTTCTTTGTCTGCGGTCATGTATCTTTTAATCATTGATTAATCGCGGCTAAAAATAAATGATTCTGGCTTTGACGTCCGACGGCTTGATTAAATTAAAGATTCGCGTCTTCAGGTTTGCAAGCGGTCCGGCGGTCGACTTAATAACAGTAATACATAGACCCGCGGAAATAAAATCAGTACAAAGATCTGCAAGCGCGGTCGCAGCTAATTAATAGGATAAAGGTCAGGACGGACTACGGTGACGGACTTGCAGATATCAGAAAAGGATGCCGCCCATGTTTGAAAGAAAATGTTTACGCGGTAAAGCTACTTGCGAATGCGGATGTTACTACGTCAAGCGGTATCGGTAAAAAGTTCCAGAAATAAATGACAATACGACTAGCAGTTCAGTGGCGGTCTTTAAATAGTAGATCGGTTTACGCATGCGTGACTGCGTATGAATTCCGCTGACCTACACGTTCTGGCTATCTTACAGTGTATAGAAATTAAAAGTGTATGAGTCAGATAAGGACGGTGTGATGTATGTGTTATTGTGTATGTTGTGTCGGTGTGTGTGTATGAGAGAGACAGATAGTCTATTTTTCCCGATCTGAATTTACATTAAGCACATCGGAGTTCCTGCAGCAACTCGGACTTGCATAAAGGTGATAAAATGATTTTGCGGCCCGTTGTATTAAAACAAAACAGAGCTACTCGGCTGAGATGACCTGGAGTAGTCCGGTTCTGCATGTGAGAGGAAAAGAGATACGAAATTGTCGGTGTCATGTATGGAAGTGTAATGGGCGGTGGTAACCGGTGATACGAGAATGATTCAAATGGACGATTTAGCCTTTGAAATTTAAAACGAGACAGAACTACTCGGCTGAGATGACCTGGAGCAGTCCGGCGTCGTATAATTGAACTGTGGCTTGATCATAACGAGACAGAACTACTCGGCTGAGATGACCTGGAGCAGTCCGGTGTCGTATAATTACTACTGTGACTGGGATTAAAAACGAGACAGAACTACTCGGCTGAGATGACCTGGAGCAGTCCGGTGTCGTGTATGAGAGAAACAGAGAAATAATTATTCCTGTTTAGTACGTATATATGAGAGAGAAGCAATATGACAGAGCTACTCGGCTAAGATGACCTGGAGCAGCCCGGTCTTATGTATGTAAAAAATATAAAACAACCCGGTATACGCGTCAGAATGAAAGAAAACATTATATTGTCAGTAGGTGTGAGTGAGAAGGCGGTCAGTAATGCCAGAATGTGTAGTATAGAACGGCGGTTTAAATATATATTAATAATCTACATTTTACTGCTTACCGTTAATTTTTACTTTAGTCCGGATGGTCTCGGTATTTGTCCGGAGCTAGTCTAGAGAGTCGACCGGTTGCGGTGTGAGTACGGTACTCTGATTGTAAGACGTAGTGGTGGGTCGGTATCTGTGTAACTGCTACTTTAAAACGGTATTTTTTAATACCATCGTGTCGCGCTCCACCTCATACAATAAAGCGGTTACTCTCTGGAACTATTAAGATTTCGTCTTTCGCCGCTACACGCACACGCTGCGATGTGAACCGAGAGAAAGCGACAGCGGCCGGCTGTGAGTGTGTAACAGTAAACGCCGCAAACGGTATGAGTAACCGTCTGGAGCTTGAGGGTATTTTTTTTCTTGACGGTTTTTTTACCTTGACGGTATTTTTTCCTTGACGGTATTTTGTCAGACTGGGGACGAAAGGTTGCCAGTGGAACGTGGAACTGTTGCGGCGCCGTTCGCGGCGGTATGAGTATAACAGTCTCGAGGTTGACGGCGTTGACGGTATTTTGCTTAAAGGTATTTTGTCAGACCGGGGACGAAAGGTTGCCACTGCCAGTGGAACTGTTGCGGCCGCCGCTCGCGTTATAGTTATATGGTGCTGGTGTTTTACTGGCGCGGTAGCCACGGTGTATAGTATTTTTCAATGGACGCGGTATTGAGGATCCCTTTGGCTTGTATCGATGATGAAAGAAATGACTCAAGAAGTTGAAAAGCATTGTCGTCAATTAGATTAAAATATATTATTAGTATTAAACTTTATAAATTATTATATAAAATGTTTGTGCAAGGGGATAATATATTATATTTTATAAACACGAAAATACTTATGTAAATAAACGATAAAAATAATATAAGTAGGTATGTATATTTAACCTTATTTTGAATAATCCAGTAAAACGATTAATATTTATGAAACTAATATTAGGATTCTAGGAACTCATCATTTTTCTGTAGGAATTTAAAAATAATAGTTTTTTGACTTTGGAAAAACCCAATCTATTATTTCTTCTATCTGAAAGAATTTGTGCTGTTTTAGAAAACGTTCTTTTACAGGGTGGGTACGTATGTTGCAACAGTAACTATGTTAGATTTTACAATTTTCGCTAGACTGGGATATTAATTATTGTAGGAGTAATGTTTCGGGAGACTGGTGGTTCTTCTAAATCTAAATACGAATTCCTACAGGTTCAAAGATTTAAATTTTTTGTCAAAATGTGCTCATATCGCTTCTGAAGCTTATTCGAAAGTATTCCTTATTTCCTGGCATAAATATTGGAATTTGTTCTTATTTATTTGCGTTTTATGGGTTTTACGGGATATAATAATTTTTTACTCTCGAATAAAAACCCAAGGCCGTTTTAAATTCTTTCACAGAGGAAGGATAGGTCGCAGAGGGCGCTTATCACTTAGCGTGACACACTTCAAGTTTTGACCAATCAACAGTCTTCTCGATATTTTTCCAATATAGCGGAAGTCATACCGAGAATCGTTAAATGACAGGCACGTCATCAGGAGATTGACGAATAAGTTTATTGAGGAATATAAAATAAACCTCATTTTTATATTGTAACTGACTATTGAAAATAAACTTATTGTAATTATTATTATTATTAGTTTGAGATTTCAAGATCACAGACAGAAATGATGAAACATTTGTTATTTCTTCAAATTATGACATTTTTGTAAACCACACTCCCTAGTTCGTTCCGGAGTAACCGTTATTTAGTCGCGGTATTTTCCTGTCGCGGTATCAAATGGAACGTTCCATATCGGTAACAGTATTTCCCACTTCTAGTAAGACGGCACGATCTCGTTAAGGAAGGCTCTCAGCCGGGATGATCCCCTTCCAATCGGCGCGCGACATCGAGAGGTACCGATGGCGACGGCGGTTCCGCGCCGACCCGTAGTCAGAACAGTGGGGAATGAAGGAAAACTAAGAAAAGCTGTTTCCCGGTGTTTCGCGACGGAAAACTTTAGAAAATTAATCAGTACAATTAATATGAATAATTTACGAACAAGAATGAACTTCGTGCGACGAAAAATAAGAAAGTTAAGAACGGATACGTATACAACCCTGTAAAAATTATGTAACTTCGTTACAAAGCTCTTGTAAAGGAGTGCTATTTTTATATCAGGACATGCTTTTGTTGTTTTGTGAATACACTTCCATTTTTAAATGTGACAGCAAGACAGACGTAAAAAATTATCGGTCTATTACAATTCTATCAAACATTGCTATATATTTGAAAATATATATAATAATTATGTAATAAAATAAATTGTCCTGTAAAAGAAAAACTGTCCAAATGTCAGTATGGTTTTTGTGAGGGTGGTTAACAGTGGGTAATCTTATAGATTATGTGGAATGTACTGCAGATGCTTTGGCAGATCGTATACAGTTGATACTATATACATAATATTTCCCTATGGCATTTGATAAGGTCGACCATAATCTGTTAATAGCTAAACTAAAGAAATTTTCGTTATCATCAAACTAATATGTTTGTTTATAATGTCGTGCTTGACGGATGGAACAAACTATTTATGTATGTGACTAAGTTATAATGTCACCAAAGTTTAAACATTCCCAAAAAACATTTTAAAAGATACTATAAGGTGAACTCCTCTACAAAGTTTTAATTATTTTATACATTTTATGAAAAGTATTTGACGATAAAATTTTTTTAAATGTATCTATATCTTAAAATTTGTGACAAACCTATTTAAAAATAATGGGATTATTTTTATACTGTTTGAAAACTGTTTTACTTTGACAAATTTTGCAATTTGATGTAGGTTTAAATAGGTTTTTAATTACAAAATGGAACTGGTTGAAAAGTTAAAAATAAGTTCCTATTGTATTCCTATTGTATTCTTGCAAATATTTAAAATATGGTTTGTATAATATGTGACATGTCTAAACTAAATAGTTTTTGAGATATTGGCATTAAACATGTAAAATTCGCACATTATTTGGTTTTGAACAAAATAGTGTACTTACTTATTCATAATTCAAAATAAATTTCAAAAAAAAACGAGGGTTATTGGCCGTATAGCCCAAGTTGCTGTGGCCTAGGAAAATAGGAAATAATCAATAAATCAAAATGACAATCTTTTTTGGTACAAAAATATGACAAGTGACACATGTTCTATTTAGGGCCACTGGTATAGGTTCAGTTTAAACTACAAGCAACAGTTAAACTTAACAATCGAAAGTTTTATGTTGTATAAAAATATTTCCAAATTTAATTAATTTTTTTTTTAAAACAAAAAAGGTATTGGGGTTGGCCACCTTCTGTGGACATTCGGTATACATTTTTTCCTTCTGCTGGCATTTATTAATTAGTATTTATATTCTAAGACGAAAGGACCTCGATCGATGGCCATTTAAATTGTATATATGTTTTTGGTTTGTACATAAACTGATGTAGTGTACAGTTTAATAAAGAGCATTAAGTACTATTTCATTTTCGTTCATAAAATTTTCAAAAAAATATTTTCAATTAAAAGCTTTCATATTTTACCATTTACAGATGGAATAAAAAATGCAAGAAGGCGATCCCGTAAATTTCAAGTGGCAATAATGTTTTCATAACGAGAATAGTAATGGACAAAGGTAAATTTCCATTTTTCGATCATAAACTTTAAGCATAAAGAGTTTTGCGGATGCCGCTTTATTAATGAAAAGAGGCGGATTTAATGTTTCTCTTAAAATTCTGATGTTATCCAATAATCAGTTAGACCATCCTATCTCCATCATCTTAGTCCATAGCAGAGGCGTCCCACATTGCTATAAAAAAGTTCTCGAAAACAATTATGTGATAGCAGTCTATATCTATTACTCTTATTGAGGATACAACTCATATTTGAAAAACATAGAACTAGTTAGAACAAAATGTTAATGTTGTATGTAACGTAAGCAACAGAGAACGACAAGTAAGATTGAAAAATAGTACATGTGTTATTCTATGGTCATATCACTTTAACTTGAGAAAGATGACACAAAAAACAATTGAAGAAAAATTAATTCCATTGGGTGAATCCATGGCCAAATTAAACGGTAGTAACCTAATTGTCGAATTAGCCGTTTTCCTTTTACTCACAGAACAAAAAGGGTTCGTTCCTTTTACTTATAGAAAATTTTAAATTCCATTGAAGACATCAAGTTTATATCTATCTTTTTCATATTTGACATTTTGCATAATACGAGACAAAAATGACTATAGTTATTGTGAAAAACGAACAATGTGTTGTTTTGTACCAAAGCTATTGTGATCTCTTGGGTTTCAGAAATGTTTTCTTGGTTGCCTACTTTCGCTAACAAAAAAGCCCAGTTTCTCAACAAAATAGCTTTAAATTCATTTAAAAAATACTTTTTGGGAATTAATATTATCTTTTGAGTATTCGTGATGGTAAAGTTTTTTAAAATTAATTACATTCTTTTCCAATTTACAGTAATAACATGGCACCGTTGTAACCGTTAGAAGTGGCAATACTGTAGGAAATTTTTCTGAGAAGCCGATATAACATAACCTCAAAAAGTCAAAAATATTATTTAATTTCTTCTTTAAGGCGGAACTTTGTGCAGCAAGAAATATATTTGCAAGAGAGTCTCACCCGAAGTGGGCATACTAGCGAGCTTATGACGTGGTGAAAAATATTCCGTAAACATCGACACACACTGAAAGCACGATGCAAGGCGGTAGGTTCTTTATTATGCTAATGAGTTTTGGTTGATTTTATTTCGGAGACGAAAAATTTGTTTTGTGGAAAATAAGTAGGTACTTGTTATTGTATTCTTAGTTAAAATAATGTACCTAATCGGTATACGGATATATCTTTTAAATTTTGTCTTATTTTATTATTAAAGTTATAGAATATTTACAAAAAATAAAATTAGGTAGAGCAGAAAGTTTGAAGTGTTAATTAATAATAGGTATAAAAGCACCTGCAAACAGGGTGTTCGTGTTCCACCGGGAACTGCTTCGAACTATATATGGAAAACTATACATAGGAAAATTTTCAAAATTTGCCATCGTGGTAATGCTGATGGGGACGACCGGACTAAAAAATTTTTATAATGGTGGTACTTCCGGTTACACCGGAAGTTAGTGTTAGCTAGGGTAGCCAGATTTTAAAAATTGAAAAGCGGGAAGTGGATAGTGCCTGGAGGACAAGTTTTTTTTGAGGTGCTTAAAATAATTATTATATTGATGATTTCTAAAAAAAAAAGGTCGATACCCCGTTGACCTTACGCTGTGGCGTGCCTTTTATATTTCTTTCTCCTATCATCAAACGTGCTTTCTAAAAAAAAAAAGTCGCCCCTCTCTAAGGCAGCTGTACAGTTATTAGGCGTCCGTCGTGTTATTGGAAAAAACCGGGAGTTTTGTTTAAGTGCGTGGGAGGCGGGAGGTTAAAAGTAAAAAAGCGGGAGCATCCCGACTAAATCGGAAGGGTTGGCAACCCTAGTGTCAGCGTGTTTATTTTAAATAGAACATCCTATATATTATTACATTTTTGCATTCTACGTAAGATTCTAGGCAGATTTTGTACAGGGTGGGGACTTTAATTGGAATAAATTCGATATTATTAAAACTGCTGAGGTTACGCCTACAAAATTTAGTATGTATGGTTTTGAAGCATGCGGAATTGAATTATAATGTCGGCGCAGTTGCCAGATTTCTCAGCTTTCCGCTACACGTAGTAATTTTAATATTTTAAATGGAATGCCCTATTTATTTTTATTGCAGTGCATTGGGCGTGTCCAATTTAATAAGATGCCAAATTAACAAAATTATATCTTTACTAATTGCTGAGCTATGGCAATACTGTAATTCCATTAAAAAGTACCATGAGAATTTCTATTTTTAAAGTTTAAGTTAAATAGGCCATATTGAAAAGACAAGAACTTTTCTTGAATCTTGTCAATAACTTAGTAACTATGGAGGTAGACAAGCGTCCTGGTACTTTTTAAGGGAACTTCAGTGTTGCCATAGCTCAGAAACTAGTGAAGATAGAATTTTGTAAATTTGAGATCTTACTAAATTGGACACTACCAATTCACTGCAATAAAAATAAATAGGGCATTCTATTTAAAATAACAAAATTACTACGTGTAGCGCAAAGCTGAGAAATCTGGCAACTGCGCCGACATCATAATCCAATTCCGCATGCTCTAAAACCCCCACATACCAAATTTTGTAGGCGCAACTTCAGCAGGTTTAATAATATCGAATTTATTCCAGTTAAAGTCCCTACCCTGTATGCCTATACCTATAAATATCTAAGCGTTTTTGACATATTTGAATTTTTTTGTTAAGAATGACGTTTGCAAGCCTTAAAATAATTATCAATTTTTTCTATAAAGAAGCCTTATATTTATTTAATTTAAGCGGGATTCCTTGTTATAAAGGACCTGCTTTATTAATTTTTTTATAATATTTTGATAACTATTAATTCAGGGTGTTTAAACAATAGGATTGAAAAAACTGCAAAAAGTCTAAATTTTCAAAGGGAAACACCCAAATTTTATAATTACTTTTAGTTTAGCATTAAAAAAGGATAAGTTTGTATATCCCAAAAATGTTGAACATTATTAATAAGCACATTGTGATGGGTTCTGTTTTGCGGATATCGATTGGCTAATGTTTTCCATGTTCTTGATATAACTTTAACACATTCTCCATAAATAATAAATAAATTTAAATAATCTTCGTTTGTATGTACAATTTAAGCGCACAGGCATGAGAATTAATGATGTTTTAATGGTAAGTGACAGCTTCATAAATTTTTCTCGCATTTGATTGTTTTTCAACGCCGTTATAGCCAACTAAAAGTAACTAAACTTAAAATCTGCAGCAAAATCGCCATATAAAAATATTAAGTTGGCAATGTTTCTAAAACTAAAATTTTTTGGAATACACAAACTTACCCTTATTTTTAATGCTAAATAAGAAATAATTATAAAATTTGTGTATTTCCATTTGAAAATCTAGTCTTTTTGTAGTTTTTCAATTTAATTTTTAATCGTATTGTTTAAACACCCTGTATTAATAGTTATTAAAATATTATAAAAAATCTATTAAAAATATCTAAAACGCTTAGACATAGGTATAGGACATGGTATACAAGATATGCCTAAATTCTTGCGTAGAATGCAAAAATGTAGTAATATATAGAGTATTCTATTTAAAATAAGCAAGTTGACACTTACTTCCGGTATAACGGGAAGTGCCACCATTATAACTAAAGGTTTTCAGCATTGGTTATCAAATACTTCGTAAAGTCAATAGTTTTTCAATCAAAATTTTCTTATATTACAAATTTTTCACCATGTTTATTTATAAAACAAAAGATAAGTCCCGCTGGTTCCAGGATTTGTTGACTGTGGTTACTAACTCGCGCAGTATTTTGTCCGTCGCGTTCCGTGCCATTATAATTAATTTTTTTTAAAAGTGGTATGTTTTTGACGATTAGTTGCGCTGCACCTTCAAAAGAAAAAAAAGTAAGTACCTAGATTTTTTTTTAGTAACACAGAAACAACAGGAGGTAGTACCGCATCGTCGCGCCAATCCGATACAAAATCACGGTATTAATGTTTCTTATAAACATAAAGTGATAGGGGGGTAGCCAAAAAAACGTGTAAGTTCTCAAAAGTTAATTCTATAAAATAAAATACTTCGCAGCCTTTTCTACACTTTCTCCACCGTTCAAAAGTGGCTACAAAAAAAAAATTGCGTTTTCAAGAACTTCTATCAAAAGTGATTCCTACAAAAAAAAATGTCGCAGTCGTTTCATAAACTCTCCCTAACAAAAGTTAGTAAAAAGTATATTTACCCCCCCCCCCTCTCCCCCTTGGTCAAGAGACAGGGGCAACTGCCCTCTTTATGGACGCTCATGCCTAACAAAAAATTGTATTTTATTACCCTGCGTGGCATACTGTCCAATTTTTATTTATTACCTACCTAGCTTCTTAGAAGCATTGTCACTATACAGTAGTCTCGCTGCACCAAATTGTAGCTACGAGCCAATAACATGAACAGATAAATGTCATGTGACCAACGCCAAATTCGTGCCTGACAACTACTTTTAAATCGTTAAACCATGGATAAAATAATAAACACATTTCACCTTTAAAATTAATTTATATTTTAACAGGTTTAGACAGAAGCTCACTATATAAACAATATATAGAGCCTGTATAATAAGCATAAAATATAAAAACAATCGAATAGAAATAGATTCATTATGCAACAGTTGGTTTCTTTACTCACTAAGAACCTTCATAAATGGCTTTATTTTATTGCACCTATCACCCTTTACCAAGACAAATTAAACTTTAATTTTAGATCTAAGAGTTAATATACCAGGGTTACCATACATCCTTAGATTTGTCGTAAGTTCCCGGTGACCCAGTTTTGGTCTCTAATACCGATAAGCTATTTACCTTAGTATATTTTGTTCACTATCAAGAAAATAACCCATTTCGATAAAAAACGAAACAAAAAATTCAATATAGCCCATTTTTGATTGCAACAAATCAACTGGATTTCGTTCAATTCTTATCCTTACCTAACATGAATAAGAAATTTTGAAAGCTTAAACACCAGTTTTGACAAAATGGTGAACGCGCCTTGAACATTTTGCCCTGCGTCGCATTATAAACCATCCCGGTCTAAGCCGAAAAATGTATGGTAACCCGGAGTTAATAGCACAACTACTAGTTACGTCTTTTTAATATTAACGCTTAGATATTCTGTTATTGGCACAGACAATCCAAAAAGGAAAACATAAAATTTAGCCCAAAATTACCCCCGAAAACACTTCTTGTTCGACCACCTATAACTTTTTTCAGTGTATCATTATTCTCTCTGGATGTAAATTGTTTCACGTCAGCCGAGAATAAATTCAGCTGTATATAGGCAACTTCTATAACATGACAACAAAATTTACCCAAAACATGAGTTGCGCGCTGCAAGATAACGGACTTATTACGACATTGTTTTGTCTCAATTTTTGAAGTCTTAAAGATAAGACATGCAAGTTCTAAGGTACATGGCTATTTTTTTAAAAAAAAAAATCTTAGCTACGATATTAACCTTGGAAAAGTGCCTAAAAATACGCACCTTTAGTGGGCATTTTCTTATACATATTCTTATTTTTTTCAAAAAAGGGCTTTGTACCTTAGAAATACAAACATTCCTTTATTAAATTTTAAATTGTCCCGACAAATATTTCAAATAGCCTTTGCAGAATCCTGCAGTAGCGAAACGGTGTTTTTCATCCTCTAAATTTGCGCGTGGTAGAGCCTTAAACCTTATATGTTTTGTACTGGTTTTATGGATTTGTCTTAATTTTCTAACATTTAAGGACTATTTACCAGTTTAATTTCTATTTCTGTTGCATATAATAAAAGTTTTAAGGTCGATTGGGGCCCTGTTAAATATATCAGAAAATAATGTAAATAAGTGTGTTGGAAAAGGATTTACGTACAACAAAGGTAAATACAGATTTTCATTTTGTTAGATTTACATTATTTTTATGCTTTAAATGTTGTAGAAATTGTGCAGAAACAAGTTGAAGACTGGAGATTTTTTAAATAAGTGAACAGTTAAACATAAAAACCAGTTTAGAGGTAGGTATTTACACGTGTTATCTTGCCAATTTGCATGAAACCTTTAGTACATTTTACCATTTTCAATACCCATGTAAGTAGATAATATTTTTGTTCTCGGTTAGTTCAATAAAAATATATTTTAAGTCTCATATCTTCAACTCTGGCACCATTTTGATCACTCTTTCAGAAAAAATTAATAAAAACTGGTGTATGCATGCATAGGATCTCTGAAATAAATGTTTTTTTCCTGTTTTTGGGGGTTGATATGATATGATGTGCTCTATGCAAATATTTCAAGTTATGGACGCAATATTAAATTACTAACTGTTTTACACTACACAACTTTTTTTGATGTTACATTATATCAGCTTAAAAACACATTAATTAATATAATTTTTCCGCATAATAGGTATATACTTTACATTAAGTTCGAACCACAAACCTGAAGAAATAATAATTTTTATCTGAGAACCCCCATTTAAAATATAATTGTGCTCAATATAACCTTTTAAAGTTTAGTCAGTACATGTACTATGTCTGTTATGTCCTGGTATATGTTTGTCAGCAAAAGCACTATAATTTTTTTTTTATTTTGTAGAAAAGATTCCATGATGGTTACATACAAGATGACACGTAAAAACTTTAAAATAACATAGTGTTTCAGATCACGGACAACACATCTTATAGAAAAATTTGTTATTTAGTTACACCAGGAAATCTATGAAAAATCCTCGGGAAAACCTAAGACAAATTAACTTAAAGCTGACACCTGTGCTTTTCAATAGCTTTGGGAGTCCCATATGAGATAGTAATAGTCTCTATATTTCCTTCCTATCGAACATCAAAAATACTAGCACATGTTCTAATTCTAATTTTTTATCAGCTTTTTAATTAGAATTGCACGTTGCAGGCTCTTAGATGTTTTCTTGACATACATTTGTATCTGACAATTTTTTTTTCTGTTTTAGGAAAACAACTTACAGTTAAAATGATTTATTGATAAAACAATATAATTCCAAAAAAATCAATATCATTGCATGCAGTCAATACAATGACATGGTGAAAACAATGGGGAGACTAATGTCAGGTTGCATAAAGAATTTTCATAATGAATAACTAACCAGCCACTTTGACGGTGACGTACATGATATTGGCAGAAATACTTTTTTCACAATCACATAGATCTGGTTGGCAAGTTTGATTGTGAGTAAATTATGCCTACCAATGTCATTTATGTCAGAGTCAAAGTTGCTGGTTAGTTAGTTGTTGTTAAAAATCTTTGTGCAACCAAATATATAAGTTTTAAATATACTAATTTGATTTTCAAAATCCATATCTTCATCAAAATTCAATCCTTTCCATTTTCACTTTAATGGGTAGGCTGTCTTTTGGACTACTTAGTACAATGTGTGTTACTTCACTTTATGTCGTTTTTATACAGCGTGATCGTTAATGGTCATAGTTAATAAAAAAAAATTTGAAATTTGTTAATAATTAACAAAAAAATAATTTCCAAAAATCGTTATTATTCATTAAACCCACTTTCCAATATTGATAAAATAGTGAATTGCTACTAGAATTAACTCTTAAGGGTACCGATGCAATTTTTCTATGTATCAGTTTTATGCCTGTTGTGCTGCTATTATGAATATTTTAGAAAACTGGCTGTCGGGTAATTATTTGCACCCAAGAAAAACCTTCATATGAAATGTCCATCACTGTTGAGTAAGTTTTAAACTTTCGAAGTAACAAACAGAAAGACCGACAGACATACTGAAATGGGAAACAAAACCTAAAACGTCAAGACCTGACAAATCAAAAAATAATTTTTCGTGGTTGCAGGTTTCTTCTTATGAAGAAAGTAAATATATCAAGAATAAGCTCCTTTTACATTCTTTAATCTTATATTTAAGCGAGCGAAAGTGCCATTTTAAAATTTTGTCTGGCAGGGGATGGGAATCTAAAATCAAATTCTTTATAACACTAATTATTTTTGCTTGCCCATTAAAAAGTCTAGAAAAAAATAACAAGTACCTACTGCATACAATAAGATCAAAAGCTACTTATAAGTATTGTAACAATAAATTAGTTTAATTTTTTATTATAAATTTTCGCTGCCTTAAGAGCAGCATTTTTTTAAAAATGTTTTTATTTTTTTAGAACCATTTATGAAAAGGAAATACCTATCGTCGTGACAAAAAAAAGGCATTTGTAGACTAATAAATTACTAATTTGGGAAGCACAAGGAAGCATGTTTATAGAATATGTTGTGTGGACATTTAGAGACGAGCCGCCTTAAGACGAACGTCTAGGAGTAGGGATACAATTCCCTACTAAAACGATAGTACTGTGCACAAGCCCTCTGTCTATTACTCCATTTTAACGTAGTATGTCGAATCTGTGATATTATGTAGTGTTCTGCTAATAAATGTATATGCCTAATAAACTGTGTCTACTTTCAACAATAATGAAGAAGAATAAAACAGAAGGCTGAAGCTATCAATTTGAGAATTTAGGCTTTCAAAAATAAAAACGGTTCGCTTTATTTTAAATGTTTTTTTATTCAACCTTAATTGAAATCATTAATCATCAAATAGTCATGTTAATTTTTATTACTAAATTTTCAGTTAGGTTTTTAAATTCAAGGCTTATAAAGTTTACTTTTAAAAAACTGGTTGCTTTAATATATTACATTACCCATTTCTTATTAGGTAAGGACCCTCTGGTACTTAAGTTCAAAAGTCATAAGTGTGAAAGTTCAAGTTATATTTATTTATAAAGATTTTAGTAGAGTCATCGAACAAATATATTTTTTTAAATAGTACTTAGTTATATACAATTGCAACTCAAGCAAACTTAATTTAAATCCTGATTTCTTGATATATAACAAATATAGGGTGTATTTGTATACATAGATTATTATTTAATTGTCTAAATAAACTCACCTATTTTGAAAAATGAGAAAATGTATAATGTAAGAATAAAATATTGTTTCAGTTTGATTTCTATCAATAAAGAATTTTCATTTTTTAAAAATAACTATGCTAGAGAGACTTAAGTGTAAATAAAAACATAGTCTTATACTTTTAATCATGTTTTAATATATTAGTACACAAACACATTGGATTGTAAGTATTGACGTTCATACATTTATTAGTTGACTATATATACTTAAAAGGATTATTTTATTTTTCCCATATTTGTTAACCATGCTTCCTAGGAATACTTTTTTCTCAAAAGTATTAAGCCGTAATGCTTATACGTATCTAGATATTTTAAAATAAACCATAGAGTATAAAATATTACTAACCTAATTAATTCCTGTAAAAATAGAAAATGGTCTAAAAAAACTCACATATAAATAATTATTATTATTATTTAGCAATAGTAAGAGGTAAAACCGATGAGACTATTCTGTTTTCACATGTAAATATCACAGTGTGTAATGTTCCATTGTTTAATGTCTCTGTCAAGTCTATTCTGAAATTGGTTTATTGAGGTTGCATTGACTGTGTCTTCACTTAGTCGATTCCAGTTGTACACTACACAGTTCGAGAGAAAGTTTCTTCGTAGAAGTTTGGCACATCTTTCCTTTGATAACTTCTTATTAATCCACTATATTTTATATTATATTTATTTTTGAACAAGACTAAATTTGTTTTAGGATGTTTATTTTGTTCTAAAATATAGATTACATTTTATAAACACTAAGAGCTTTTAACACGATATATACCTACCTCTGAGAGACTCAAAATAATATTAACAACTTTGTGTATTTTCCCAATTTTATTTACAGTTTCTTTCAAATATTTTAATCAAGCTCGGCTTTTATTTATAAAGTACTTTAAAAGTTGAATTATTATTGTCATATTATGCTTATAGATATTAGTTGCAACGAGATTTATTCTTGTTATTTTCTTAATTAGTATTCAATGGGGTGGTAGGCTGACTATCAGTCTTCAAGTAAGTACCTAATATTGTGACCAATAATGCCTTTTGCCGGATCTATTATTTTTAATGTGATTTTGTGCATTACTTAGTCACATATTTGGACCTTTATATTTAATAATGCAATGTAGTTGATATTAAATAGATAAAAGAAGAAATAACACAATTTTCTTTAACGGAGCTTAACTTTTCCAAAGAAAATACTAGTGATTATTGCGCGTAGGCGAATGGGTTTGTATTTAAAGGCCATTAAATAACTAGAGTTATAAAGAATGCCAAAGGGTAAAAAAAGCCACTATTCGGTTATATGACTAAAAAGTCGTATAGGAAATCCACTTACTTTGTATGCATGTATTAATTTTTTTAGTAATCAAATATTTAATGTTGTTAATAGGGGGGAGTCGGTGAATTGTGCGCACCTAAGAAAAAAAATTAATATTTTTTAAAATATGGTTCATGGAATTCTGAAATTTGGCATAGATGTTCTTCTTTGTATATACGGTCCAAATCAACAAAATATTAAAAAAGAAGATATTCTGAGCCTACGGACAAAATAAGATAAAAACTGACACCGCGCACGATTGTCCACCCTATGCGGATAATTGTGCGCACTAATGAGGGCAATTGTGGGAAGGCAGAAAACACTTAAAAACTATATGATGTAAAGGGTAGAATGAAAACAAATGATACAAAATACATAATATATGTATTGCAAACTTAAAAACCATACATTAATTATCGCAAAAGTCACAGATATACCCTTCGGGGGAGTCGACACCACTGCAAAGCGCATAAGCCCATCTGCAGCACAATGAAAAAATAGGATGCCGTGATATTACGTCTTTCATCATAGTCTTTCTTCCTTTTGCGAATTGAGGATTTAGGTATTCCAAACCTTCCAGCATCTCTAATTTCCCCACCATTTGCAACAAATAATAGAGCTTATTTCATTTTATCTGCGTCCCAGGTAGCTTTATTTATTTTGCGGGTATATTTTGGCATCTAAAACAATAAAAGAAACATGTATTTTGTACTAAATTCCACTAGAAGTTCTAAGACTTAAAAAGGCGGCTAATTGTGCGCATCGTGCACCATTAACCGACAAGGACATAATGGAAACAAAGATTAATAAAAATAAAATTGTACGTTATTTACCTTAAATAAATTGCTACAATAACAATCTGATCCACACTAATTATTTTAGTATACTTTCCGAAACAAAAATGTTCTTATTTACAAACTTATGGCTTATTTTCACACGCACAAATAATAATGTAAACAACCCGATAAACCGCCAAACACGATGACCGGCTCGTTTTAGCAGCAAATCGCGCGAACCACCCGTCCAGAAGGCCGCGCCACGTATACGGATTTGAACGAATAAGAGGCGTTTTCGATTGGTATTACGGTGCGAACCGTTAGCCGCCGCGCACGATTATCCGACTTCCCCCTACTCCTTTAGTCTAAATACGAAGATCAAAATGCAGCTATTGATCTCTAATTCTAGCACAATCTGTAATGTGTAAGCTCTAAACCTAATGAGGTTGCATTTAAGAAATATCTACAGATCTTACAAAATAAAGAAAAATATTATTACAATGCTATGACCTATAAGAAATGTTAATGACATTCAGCGTCGGCTTATACAAAAATGGAGTAAGAGCCACTCAGCCCTGAACCTTGAGAGGGACTTGGACCTCAAAAGAAAATATCTTCTATTAATAACTTAATAATACAAATTATAAAATTGAAATAATCATTTTGATATCATTTAGAAAAGCAGGGCCTGAAAAATATCTTGTGTAGGCTATATGGTCTCTAAAATCGGCCCAGATGACATTATGGAAAATTATTGAAATCCTAACTTATAATATTTATGAATGCCATATCATAATAATTATTAGTAGTAGTAGTCATATTTCAGGTATGGGTAAAATATGTAGCTTACAAATTAACAATTGCATAAATTATTTACAATAATTGAAACATTTTACCATTTATAGATTGTATATTTTCAAATAAGTAAAGAACATGGATTTTTGAACAAATACCATAATATAAAATGTACTAAACAGTGATATTGAAAATAATATTTAAATGGAAAATATGCACAAAAGTTAATTTTTCTCAAAAAACATCATGATCCGAGTTTGGAGATATTTCACTTGTCTTTCTTCTTATACTAAAGGTTTCTAAATCTTAATTAGCTAAATAGAAAATGGTATTATTTTAATATCAAATACCTATTAATGAAAATTGAATACATACATATATCATTGTGGCTTTAATCATTTTTACTCGTATAAAGAAATTTTTTTATACATTATTAAGACTCCTAAACCTTAATAAAAACCACTTACGTAGACTTAATACCACTAGCCTGAAAAGGGTCTTGGGAACATATTGTGTGAGGTTGCATTTCTACTCTTTTCCACAATCAGAACTTCTCGTTACCTAAAAAGTTCAATTAATTTTGTGTACGACACAAAACTTTTGATAAGTATGTGTAAGAAAAAAAAAGAATTTACGCCACACTTTGTCTTTGTGTTTTTGGACCTTATTGCCTCATGTCCTGATGACGGCCCTTTTGGCCGAAACGCGTAGGCACTAATTTCTTTCCAAACTCCTTATTTATTAAAATTGAGTTTAATGTCGCATACAAATCCTACAAATTTAATTCCATTATGATATTTACAAACAAAAAGTTATAGGAACTAGTCACATTCCGCGGTCACTTGGTATCCGAACGCGTACGCAGTGGGGACTGGGGTCAGGCCTATTTGTATTCCGTACATAATTTTAAAAAGCACACAGAAGAAGTAGTTTTTTCGACTGACGATAACCAACTAAAAGGGAACAGAATTTGCATGATACGTTAGATAAAAATTGGTAAGTAATTTAAACCCCCAACCGTTGTTATATATGCAGGGCCGGATTTAAACACTAGGCTACCTAGGCTACAGACTGGGGGCCCACACCACAAAGGGTCGGGTCCCACATCACTATATCACTCTTCAAGTAAAAAATGTTCCTATGTCAATTTTTTCAATTTGTTGTTTTTGTTTTACTAAATTAATGATATAAACGTTTGGCGATCGTTGTCATCATTCATCTATTCATCATTTGGTTTAATTTAATGTAATGTTTGGGTGCTTGACCAGCCTGACGAGAATATCTCCCACCGTCTGCTTGCCGGAAATTTCGCGAAGGTGACAGAAAACACGGAGGCATGCGGGCGCGAGGAAGATAATTCTAGAAGACGTTGCTGCCGTACCTATCTAAAGAAGGCGCACAAGGCGCCCGGAAACCGAAAGAACGCGGGGAGTTTTAGTCGGTAGGCAATCCCTTCAGGATTGAATCCGACAGTACCTTGTCCCCACAAGATCTCTTTGGAAGATCTCTCCTCGAATAAAAAAACTCTTCTGCACAGTAGTTCGAGCGATCAAGATCGTTACGACAACATTACCGAATGAAGTATTTTATTCACACGGAAGTAGGTAAGGACGTAATATTGTAACCACTACTAACCCAGGCCTATTATTTCATATTATGTAAAACGTTTTTAATTTCAATAAGACAAAGTAACAGCAAATAGTAAGTAATATGCAATAATATAATATACAGGGTGTCCCACTTATAATGGAAACAAGCTTATATTTCTGTTATTTCTCAATTGATTTTTTAAAGTTTTGATGTGTTTATATATGATCATAGGGCGCAATTTCGTGATGCTTAAGATTTTAGTTAACTCATTGGCGTACGGTTTTATAGGGGTTTTAAAGTAATATTTAAAAAGTAAAGTACCTTTAGCGATTATATTATTTCAAAACCAATAACAGAAATCGATTGGGAA
The DNA here is from genome assembly GCA_935413205.1 of Polydrusus cervinus. NCBI lineage: Eukaryota > Metazoa > Arthropoda > Insecta > Coleoptera > Curculionidae > Polydrusus > Polydrusus cervinus. The sequence continues at coordinate 63,600,836 of OW284510.1, read as the reverse complement.
TCGCTTTCTGTTATTGGTTATATCGCTATCAAATACAAAATTTCAATATATTTCCATAACCAGCGGCGTACGTATGACCAGAGCTGTGAAAGTTACTTCAGAAAAGTAACTAGTTACTTTTTCGATACTTTTGCCCAAATGTATCTAGATACTTATAAGGAATAGTTACTTTTACCTAAAAGTAACTAGTTACTTTTTCGATACTTTTGCCCAAATGTATCTAGATACTTATAAGGAATAGTTACTTTTACCTAAAAGTAACTTAGTTCTTAGTTACTTAGTAAAAGTAACTAGTTATAGTAACTAAGATACTTTTACAATAACTAGTTACATTGATTGTAACTACGATAATCTTAAAGTAACTAAGATACTTTTTAAGTAACTAGTTACTTTGATTGTAACTAGTTACTAAAAGTAACTAAGATACTTTTAACTAACTAGTTATTTTAATTGTAACTACGAAACTCTAAAAGTTACTAAGATGCTTTTGAACTAGATACCATAAATTTACCAGGTAGTGATAATTCATTTTCCTGTACGTACACACTACCACTATTACCATCAGAAAACTAAACTAAGAAGTGTTAATTCGAACAACGAACAAGTAGAATAAAATGCTTTCCAAGAAATTTCGCGTTCCAAAACCAGTTTGCTGTTTATCGCTCGCGACTCGCCGCTCGTCCCTTCGTGAAAATCTGATTAACGGCCGCCGATCGTCCCTTGGTCATCATCTGATGGTGTGCATTATTTGTTACTTTTAAAAAGTAACTTGTATCTAGTTACTTTTTAGGAGTAACTATACACTTAAAAAGTAACTAGTTACTTTAAAAGTAAGTTAGTTACTCCTAAAAAGTAACTAGATACAAGTTACTTTTCAAAAGTAACGAAGTTACAGTTACTTTTGGCATGATTCAAAAAAGAACTAAGTTACTAAGTATCTAGTTACTTTAAGTAACTATAGTTACTAAAAAGTATCTAGTTACTTAAGTTACTCACAGCTCTGCGTATGACCATTTTTATATTAATTTTTTGTTAAAAATATGTACATCCAAATAAGCGCGATAAGGAACAAGTTAATTAGCAAAAAAGTTGACTGTTTAACGGCTGTTTAATCAAATGTACGCGTAACTCCAATAAAATGCAACTGACAAAAAATCTAATAACTCAGTTGGCTATGTAAATTTAACAAAATTATTATTTGAAAACAACAATATGACAAGTGTACAACTCTGAATCAATACATCATAACATACTAAAAATCAATATCTTCAACCAAGCCACCATTATTTCTAATGCATTTTTCATAAATTTCTCTTGAACAAACTTTGCCAACTTCTTGACGAGAAATGTCTGCACATGCTTGTCTTATACGATTCTTTAAATCTTCTAAAGTCACTGGACGAGTTTTATACACTTTGTTTTTTATAGCACCCCATAGATAAAAATCTAGCGGGGTCAAGTCTGGAGACCTAAAAGGCCAAGCTACAAAAGGACTGTTACGACCAATCCATTTATTTTCAAAATTATGATTAAGCCATTCTCTTACAGCTGCAAAATTATGAATTGGAGCGCCAGCTAACTGAATATACATTGAATATTCTCCCTATATTCCAGCGGAAAACCGTGAATAGCATCCCAAAAATCATGTCGCAAGAAGTCCAGAAATTTCACACCATTAAGAGTTATATTAAAAAGAAGGGACCAATAATACGATCTTTTAAAATACCACACCACACATTTATACGTGCAGAGTATTGACTTTTGCAATTAATATACTAGTGTGGATTTTCCTCAGTCCAAAATCGAATATTTTGAGAAGATACGGTCCCGTTTGTAGAAAATGTTGCTTCATCAGTAAACAAAATTTTGCCAAAAATACCATTATTTTCATAAAATTTTGCCTGCATGGTAAGGCAGTACTCATTTCTTCTTTCGTCATCACCTGGTTGCAACGTGTGTAAAAATGTTGGTTTAAATGGTTTAATACCATTTCTTTTTAAACATCTTAATACAGAACTTTTCCGCGTAACGTCAAAGCTTCTTAAGCTTTATTTCAGATTTACGCGGTAATGATTTAACATTCTTTCATTCTGTGGATAATTTCTTAGGCGTTTTATTTTTTCTTGCACTACCGAACCGCGTTGGTTAAACATTTGATTGACTTTAGAAACTGTACTATGTGATAAAAGGCGATTTGGGTGTCTTTGATTAAATTCTTGAGCGGCCTCTCTACAATTTCGATTATTATCTCCTATTAGTCTCACTATTTCTACTTTTTCAGCCAAACTCAAACGCATATTTGTTATTTTGAATAATTAGATACAGCAAAAATTATAACAATTTAACATAATACATAAAACACACATAAAAATGATTTGCTCATTGACGTCTAAACTCATAATTATTTGTCTTCATGGCCAACTGCTTTAAATTTTCTTATTTAAGTCTGTTTGATTATTGTCTAATTTTTTACATTTTAAGAACAAATTATTATTGTATTTAAATTTCATATTTTACAGCAGAAAATACAGTACGCCACTGCTTTTACCGTATATATTTTTAGATGAAGCCGTTAAACAATCAACTTTTTTGCTAATTAACTTGTTCTTTATCGCGCTTATTTGGATGTACATATTTTTAACAAAAAAATAAAATAAATATGGTCATACGTACGCCGCTGGTTATGGAAATTTATTGAAATTTTATATTTGGTGGTTTTAAGCGATGCCCAATCGATTTCTGTTATTGGTTTTGAAATAAAATAATCGCTAAAGGTACTTTACTCTTTAAAATATTACTTTAAAACCCCTATAAAATCGTACGCCACTGAGTTAACTAAAATCTTAAGCATTAGGAAAGTGCGCCCTATGATCATACATAAACACACCAAAACTTTAAAAAAACAATTGAGAAATAACAGAAATATAAGCTTGTTTCCATTATAAGTGGGACACCCTGTATATATATTTTTTTAGATATTTCGCCTGAATTTAGTATTATGGACCGCCACAAAATACAAACTAATCGACACAAAAGGAAAGAGAAATTTAAAAGTGGAAGTGCCAAAAGAAAGATTACAAAATATAAACAAAAGAAGAATGAAGAAGTTATGGACAAGTCGCGCCGTATTGTATGATGTATACGCCAAGTTGCTCAACTGTTCCAAAAAAGTATAATAATACAAGTCCACCTATTGGCCTAAATCAGGTGGAGCCGCAGAACTTTGAAGACGGTGAAGTGGTACGTTCATTGAAAATTTTTCAGTGGGAAAATAATTAAAGGACTTACAGAAGTTGGTGAGCGCCGAGGCCAAACTCATTCCCCTTTTGAAAAACAGTCAGTTTAGTGTCATTTTATTTGAAAAGTAACGTTATTTTTGGATTTTTATTGTTTTAGCTTTAACTCACTCTAAATAAAAAATTAACAATTAATTTTTTTCCAGAATACCGAAATCGTAGCAGAGCTTTCCCAGACATTACCAGTTCCAGCGGTTTCTCCCGCACCTGCTTTAACGTTAAGTGAAAATGGTTGGTTGGAAAATGACATTGGATTATGGCCTGACCTTCTTATGACACAAATTAATATAGAGTGCTGCATAAAAATGGACTCCACAGCACTTCAAAATTGAAATCATAAAACGTACATGGCTCTGTTTTTCTCCAAGCAATGGACACGTCTACTGCTATATATGCAAACTTTTTTCCGGAACGCGTTCACAGTTTACCCATGGCGGTTATTGGGATTGGAAAAATGCTGCTGGACGTCTGCTTGAACACAAAATGTCTAAAAACCACCTACATGCCGTAATTGATTTTGAAAACCGCTCTAAAGAAGTGGGGCGCATCGGTCAAGAACTGACACGACAAGCAAATGACGCAGCAAAATACTGGCGAGAAGTTTTCAGGAGATTAATAAGCGTAATAATTTTTATCAGTTAAAGAGGTCTAGCATTTAGAGGTGAAAATGAGATATTTGGATCACCGAGAAATGGTAACTACCTGAGACTACTCAATCACATCAAAAAGTATGGAAACCGTGGGAGAGGACACACAAACTACCTATCCTCGACGATTTGCGAGGAAATTATTTAATTAATTGGCAAGAAAGTTTCAATGAAATTATCTTTTGAATCAAGTGGTCAAAATACTATTCCATATCATTAGATTCAACTCCAGATAAAGGACACGTCGATCAGCTTACTTTAATTTTTTGTTATTTAGAGGAACACATCCCTGTTGAAAGATTTGTAACATTCATGCCTAACCAGGGTTATAAAGCTAAAGATATGTTTGAAGGCTTGACCAAGTGTTTGAAACAGTATGAAATAGACATTACGGATTGCCTTGGTCAATCCTATGATAACTCTTCTTTAATGAGCGGAAAGTACAATGGCCTTCAAGCGTTGGTACAGCAGAAAATAAATTAGCCGTATGATACCTTGTGCTGGGCATTCACTCAATCTTGTAGTACAGGCTGCTGCCGAGTGCTGTCTGGGTGCTGTGAGTTTTTTTGGTTTTTTGGAAGAACTTTATGTATATTTTACGGCCTCAACTAACAGATATAAAGTTTTAACCGATTGCTTAAAAAAGGCCGACGTGGATAAGCCCATTCTCATTCCAAAACGGACAACAACCACACGTTGGTCATGCAGAGCAGATACTACAAAAGCCCTTTTGCGAGGCTATAGAGAAATAAAAAATATATCGTTTAAAATATCACAGGACAAAGAATATTCAGGAAAATCACGTGTTACTGCTCTAGGTTTGCATAACAAAATGTCACAACTGGAAACGAAGATATACACAGTATTTTGGGAAGATATATTGAGTCAAGTAACCAAAACTAGTGAATTTCTTCAGAACCCGAAATTGGACGTCGCACTGGCGTCGCTAAACACACTTTATAGAAACTAGACGGGATAGCTTTGAAGAATATGAGGTGAAAGCTGCTGAGTTAACTGGTTCTGATTGCACAGGATATGAGACTCAAACACAACGAAAACGACAAATAAATATTCGTTTGTTATCTCTCGATTGTGTCCAAGCACCGGAAATTGAGCTAACCCCATCGGACAAATTTCGAACACAGAATTGAGGCATACAAACTAATTGATTGGAAGTAAAATATGAATCAATAAATTAATTTTCACTATCCCGAGATTGTCAAAAAGGTAACTGACAACAAATTAAATAATTTCTTTTCCTTAGCGACTATAAAAAACTAAACAGGTATAAGAAGAATAAATACAGTTCGCCCATGTTATCTGTGTTGATAAAAAGAAGGCGGAAAAAAATTCTGGTTGTTATTTGGTTGCTGCCACGTATAATCTTCCGAATTGCTGTTTATGCTGGTTTTTGAACACTTATTGAAATAAAAAGTGATATTTTCGTATGTTTTTTTTCTATCTGAACAAATTAAGATAAATTAAGAATTTTCTAATTTTCTCAAAAACGAATCGACCGATTTTTAAAAATTAAACGTCAAAATAAAGCACTTTGAAAGAACTTTCAAACAAGCTAATACTTGATACCCCTTGTAATTTAAAATTTTTAAGGGGATGACCCCGGGGGCAGAGGGTAAAAGGGGGTGAAGTAGTTTTTGGTTAAAAAGTTGTCCCCTTTGACACATCTTTTGACGTGACTCGGCATTTTTTCTTTTAATCAGTGGTTTTCGATAAATCCGTGGTGGGAAGTTTTCAAATGAAAAATGTAAATGTAAAAATTATTAAACAATATTGATGACGTTAAAATTACATTTAAAATCTAAAAATTATTAGATATTTGTTATTCAAGGCCTTAAAAGCTTTTCAAAAAATAAAATTGATGATGCCGGGCTATAAAGAAACTGTATTTTTAATATGTTAAAAGCATCAGGAAAGCGGGAAGAATTGCCTTAAAAATTTCCTGTTAATTTTTCTAGTACAAATTAAATGCATCCAAGATGTTTTGCCAGTTCGAATTTGGGCTGCCCAGTACATATTCCTTCCAAAGGCAATAAATATGTTTTGCAAAAATTATATTCGCCTTCTGTAGATCATTGCAAGTTGCAATACCGGTCGGTCAACAATGGAATAAAATAAATCTGATCATTTCTATCTCAGCAACAAAAAATTATAATTTATATTAGAATAAAATAGATCATACTTGAGAAGTTACTTGGCTGTGGTTAAATTCAAGTTCACCGATATCTGACCATTCTCAACATAATTTGATTTAGTAATTTTTTCCGTTACTGCACAAACAATTAATCTCCGTTAAAAGTTAATGAATTTCCCACGTTATTCGAGCAATGCTTTTGTCTTCCGAAACACTAGATATCTTAAAGTAACTTTAATATAAACTGTAAATTTCTTATAAATTATTTAATGTTTCATTAGAGATATCCAATTTTTTAAATACAGAATATATCGGCCCGGTTGTCTTTTCATTGCTGTCAGTCATCTTATACCCGAAAGGTATAAACAGGAATGTGGACGACTAAAGATGTTCCGAAGAGCAAGAATTTTTATAGTTTCGGATAACTTCCAAAGTAAGAATTAAAAACTATTAAAAATCGTTGTATACCCGGGCCTTACCTTAACTTATATTCTCAGTGTAAAAATGATATATTTTTAACATTTATTAGTTCATTTTGGAAGTGTAATAGGATATTATCTAAAAATTGCGGTAAGTAATACTTTAGAGGCAGTTGCGCCAAAGGCGGTTAAGGCACTTTTTGCATGTGTTTTTTTACCTACGCGCATCTATAGCTTTAATTGTACTTAAAAAAGAAATTCCCGTACTCAAAAAGAATTGGTAACATTGATGTACCGCACACGTTAAGTTAAAGCACCCAAGTTTTTAATGCTTTTAGATGCTTTAAATTGTCTATAATCTTTCTAACGAGTACAAAGATTATTTTAGAGCTAATTTTGAATATGTAACCCAGCTATATTTACTGCATTTTAAGCTGCGGCTGTAATATCTAATTTATTATACAATAGCTGATGCTGTTGTACAAGGGCCGGCCTTAGGAGGGTGCAGAGGTTCTAACTGCCCCCAGCGGCAACATTTAACAGGCGGTAAATAAAAGAAACATAAAAAATGTAAGTATATAAACTTTTTTTTAATAATTTTTAAAATATTTAATCAATTAACAAAGCCACGCCACCGTATCTGTTTATATTTATTCATCGCATTTATATAATAAATACGAATTTATACCAGAAATGTGTTCGAATAAAAAAACGTTGCTAATAAAGTTTTTATTGTTTCACTATTTCAAAGTTGAAAACCTATAATCCACCCGGCAGTAAATCAGGTTAGGCTGGCACTGGTTGTACAATACTTATCTAAATTTTAATAAATGGTGGTAGTTCTTGTTAGTGGCGTAGAAAAGGGGGGAAATCACCTCCTCCGTTCGGCGCTCACCCGCCCGGGTAACATATAATATTAATATACTATATTTTTTAAAAGTTTATACTAAGTGCAGTGTACTCGCAGGTTGTTTATTTTAATAACCTTTTCAACCGTGCATTATTGAACTAGTTGTTTTTTATAGTAACGTTTTTTATGTGTAAAAATGCGACGAGTACATCTCTAAAACCAAAAAATACGTCCTCAAAGATTTTCTATGAGCCTCGCTTGTAAAAAAAATTGGGAACCCAAAGGGGTGGCGCTTCCGTAACCAACCTTTTTTCCAAATTAGACGATACCACTTGTGGCCATTTTTTGGAAAGCTTCTGTAAAAAAATTACCGAAAATTACATTAAAAATAACTTTAAAACTATAATGCCACTTCTTTAGCAAAACAATTGTTAAAAATGTGCCCCATGAACCTGTTGATCACAGATCGAATCGATGGTAGCACTCTTCCCTTACTCTTTCCAAAAACTTCTGAAGTGTATGAATTTATCTGTTGCCGCATCCTTCCGTTTAACTCTTCCAGATTTCTAGGTCTGGTGTCATAGACCCTACTTTTTAAATCGCCCCATAAATAAAAATCTAAGGGTGTAATATCCGGAGATCTGGGCGGCTACTCTATAAATCCTCACCGTCCTATCCACCTATTCGGAAATGTATCTAAGAATTCGCTTACAGTTCTTGCAAACTGGGGATTTACATAATTAGGGAATATTCTTTGGAGTTCTGATATTAAAAATTTTTTGAAGAAAATTCTTTTCTCCACTTAAATTCAAAAAACAATGGATCAAATATTCTGTCGCCTATTATTCCAGTCCAAACATTCACTTTTCCTTGGGTTGAGAGCATTTAACACTCCAATGAGGATTTTCGTCGAAAAGAAAACCAATAATAAATAATAAAATTAATTAATTAATAATAGGGTAAGTAGTTCAGCGATTGTATAGCGGTTAATTTCCTTTAAAACAGAAATCATTTTTTGCTTCACTTTCAAACTTACTTAACCATTTAAAGTAAATGTTGCTTCATCAGAAAAAAGTATCCAAGCTAAGTCAATTTGTGGGTTGTCCAATGCGGCCATCATAATTTCGAGACATTCTACTATTCTATCTAAGTCATCCTCCAATAACTCTTGTACTGACTGCATTTTTAATGGTTTTATCGCAGTGGGTTTTGTGTTCTTTAACACCATTTTATGATCGATATTGTGGTCACAAGATAATTGCTTTTTCTTGATTGATCAATAGTATATCCAATTTCGTTTCATCTGATACTTTTGGGGGTCTTCTTCAAAGAACTTGTCTTACATGATCCAATTTTCGAAATTGCTTTTCAATTTAGCTGCCTGTACTTGGCGACAAAGGTTGCAAATCGGGATGACTTTCATGAAATAATGTAGCAACTTCTTTTTAACCCGACCATAATGAATATTTCAATTTTTAGCATTTTAGGTAAATATATTTCTAAAATTTTTAAATCAAATCGTTAAGAAAATTTTAAACAACTGGTTAAATCTGAAATTGTTCTGGATTCAAATAAATTTCTTGATGTTGTGGTAAATCTGGATACATTTGATTAAATTTTCTACACGTTCTGTCTATAATCTTGTCACACTTCCCATGTAACCATGTAAAATAAATAATTTCATTATAACTGCATTTGAATACTTAACTATTATTATCTTACGTTGTACCGCCTACTTAAAATCACCAAGGAAGGAATGTCACTTCTTTTAAATAAATGATTAAAAATCGTAAACTTGAAAAGTTAGGTAGAAGCAAGATAAACATTGTCAAAAAGCTACTTTCTCCAGCTTTTCAAATAATTATTTAAATACAGGGTGTCTCATTTAAGAAAAAATATGTTCTGCTATTTTTTCAAGTAGGAGACTAAAATTTATTTCTAGACCACTCTGTACGCTTGAACTAAGATATGGCCGAAACATCAAATGTCTAAAGAAATTTTTTAAGAGTACGCAAAACATGTAGAATTTGGAGAAAATCAGAATTATAAGAAGTCATGTTTTATTTGAAAATTAATTAACACTTAAAAAACGACTACAGATAAGTATAGAGTAATATTCGAACGACGTTGCCACCTATTTCGGGCAGACGCAGGAAAGTCGCATTGCTAAAAATATTTTAATACGATAGAACATGGTTGTTTATCTGACCAAGCATATTTTTGAAGAAAACGTGTTACCCGTTTTTCATAAACGTCTAACGTTCCATCCACCTTGAAACACCCTGTATAACGCAGACTAAAACTGTTTAGGTTACTACTTTTTTCAGGTTCAATACTTTAAAATCAGTAAAACTAATTTATTTCCATTAATACGAAGTATGTTAGGATCAATAGTGAAATAATGACAATGATTTGTGGAATTTAGGATAGTATCGAACAGTAAGGATTACCTTCAATAGTTTTTTATGTTCATTAAGCAGACAATTTTTTCCTTATTCAATCTATTTAACCGTAGAATTTACGCCTATTAACTTTTTTACCACTTTAATGCTTCAAAAAATACCTTGGGGACAATGTCCTTTAACTTTATGGTTTATGCTTTTTATCGGTAATTAATAGAGGAATCTGCAGTTCATCTTTGGATTCTTCTGATTGAATTTGTTCATGTTAATAAGATTGTTTTGTGCCAAGTAAAGTTACCTGCTGGGATTTCTTATTTTATTTAAAATGCAACATTTCTGATATTTCAAATAGCGAAACAAACCGTTTATTTTTATTTATATTATTAGAGATATGTAATTAAAATACAAGCTAGACAATGTATTTGAAGCCTTGAAGGTCTCTAGAGAAATGATTTTGCCACTAAATAAAAAATACCTTATTTTTCCAGCTAGCTTTGCTTTGACAAAATGTTATTATCTACCAGTATTCGGCTCAGTAGTATCATAACACAGGAATCGCAAATTATGTTATGTACCATTTCCCTATATTGACCGCATAGTCTGCAGCTTAGATCTCCCTAGTACAAATGCAATTACGTCTTAACAGCCATGTGCCCTATCAGAATACCTATGGTGATTTTAAGCTGATTTCTTCTCTTCGAAAGTAGTTGTCTCAGTAGTTTCGGGTCAGGATTTCCAATGCAAGATTTACTATGGATCAATCCTTGTTTGTTGATCAAGTAGATTTTGTGTTTCCTTCTGATCCATCGCTATATGGTATCTAGTAGTATGTTTTTCCGAACCATTTCTTACAAGTTCATCGGCTTTTTGATTTACTGTATACCAGCATATCCCGGTACCCACTACAGGCTACTTTATTATCTTTTGCCAGAGCCACTAATTTCTCTTGGTATTCCTATATAAGTCTTAATGTCAACTTGTTGCACGTTAATACTCTGAGGACTGCTTGACTGTCAGAGTATATATGAATCCACCTATTAAAATAAGTCGTTCTGTTGTTTTCATCATGCGTACATTATAGGATCACGTAAATTTCTGCTTGGAATATTGTGGGAGACTTACCAAGAGAGAAGTACCAGTACTGTCTTTGGTTTTTGAGCTGTTTACATGTGTATCAGATTATTGTCCTAGGAGTAAGTTCTGATGTTTTTTTATTCCATACGTCTCGTTAGTCAATTACGATATCGAATGATAATTATAGCGAACGCCAAAATTTATGTAGTCTGACGTAGAAGGACATATGACTATGTAGCGAAGTGCAAAGGGGTGCTGGTAAAAATGGTCGCGAGAGGTAGGAGAATTAAGAAATTATACTATATTGCTCTTATAAAAAGGTAAAACCCCTCTAGCATCCATAATAATGAGATAGGGTCACAGGTACACCAATGTTGTCCTAGATAGTTTTTGGTGTCAACATAAATGTGAAATCCAAATTAAGTAAAAAAGAGAAACAATGACTTGTGGCAGATAATTTTAACTATAATGTTCAAAAAAGCTTAAAAAGTGATGGGGGTCGCTGGACTTATGTCAATAAAATATGTAAGTCGGTTCTGTTACTTGGTTCCAGTAAGTGATAATATAACCCTTACAAAACACATTTACATTTTTAACCATTGTCATGAAGCAATTTTTGAACCATCAAATTGTGAGATCTGCATGTAAAAGAAATCCGTGAAAGATATTTGAGAGACCTTCCAAAATAATTTGACGTGCACTGTAAGAGAATCTCCCATTAACAGTAACCACCCCAGATGTTAGTTACATAAGAAAAAATTTATAAAACGCAGCCAGGAATTTGCAGCAAAAAGATGATACAAAAATATTGTGAAAAACAAATTAGCCCAATGCAATTTATTAAATGTATTGCATATAATTGTGTTTTTAAAGAATGACATAAGGTTTAAAAAAAAATTTGTTTTTTGTAAATTTGTTTGTAATTGTAAATATTAAAAATAAAATATTAATAAATGTGTGATATAAAATGATATTTTTCAAGAGACTCTATCTGCGAACTTCTAACCCATAGAAATGCGGCAGTCTTTTTGCAAATAAACAGTAAAAATAATAAGGTAAAGCTAAAATATTGGTACCGTCTTTATCTATTAATATATAACCTTCATTAATGCGGAAGGCTTTTTACCTGTACCCTGCAAAAATTATCATCGCTTTCATATGATCTCCCATTTTGTTCTCACAGATTATTTTTCCTTTCTCATGAACTTCCGTTTAAGAAATCATTTACGTTTATTTAGTGGTTTGGTGATTTATGTTTATTCTTAAAATATTTGTGATCCAATTATCAATGATGGCCATTTTATGGGCTACTGAATATTACAGACTACAAAGTGCCACACCGCTTTGTGGGTACTGGTTGGCTTGTTAGCTACGAGCTTGCGGGGTATTCTAGCGCAAAATCCTTGGCAGCTTATAAAAAATGATACTTCGTGTTCCGTGCATTGTCCTTGCAAGGTTCCTTAAATATAAAGGCATGGTGGGACCACAAACCGATCAAGAACGGCTAAAACTGCAGGTGGGCTTAAACTTATTATTTTTCTCGAGCGAAACAAAGTATACTTTTACGGTTGGATGAGGTTACTATAATATAAGTTCTACGATTTATTTTATATCTTCAATACATAATATTAAGTAAATTGTCAATGAAGGAATAGGACACTTTTAACAGATCTACAGAATATTTTGCTTAATGTACCATTAGTCTACCTTATGCAAGCAGATTTAGTAACAAAATGTTTAATTTTTTTAAATTGTATATTTTTTAAATTTTGTTATAAACAATAGTTTTTCAAAATAATGTTTCAATAAAATTCATATTTGTTGAGAACAGGATTATTCTGGTCAAGGCTACAATGAACTCATGTTTGATGTAAAACTTTAATATATTTACAAAACGTTGCTAAATTTTAAACCTATAAATTTATTTTGAAACAATTTATGCAGATAAAATGTTTATACTATTATTCCCATGCATAAAGTTGCTTCTTTCAAGAAATGTGTGCCTATGCATTCTGTAAGTTTAGCAGAATAAAATAACAAATGACTGATAGAAGAGTTTTGACCTTGCATTGTCTTTATTTGTTTTATATCACAACGTTTAAACTGGTAAGTATCTCCAGTCGTCTTCAGGTGAATACTAACAAATGTTTTTAACTTACCGAAATAATATTCGTTACATCAATATAAAATACCAAGGAGAGCCTAGAACCCTTTTAAGGAGAAGGAGGAGGAGTGAAATTTAATCACGGGCTCTTCTCTTCCATAGTCAGAAATTTATATAGGTATATCCAAAATATTTAGATATATCTTGCGCTATTCCGAAACGTTAATTTTTTTATAAATATTGTTATCAAATTAAAAAGAAACTCTCTCTCTCTAGCAAATTTCGTTGTCTCGTGGACCGTAATTTTTGTTAAACGAAACTATTTATGAAAACATCCAGAATACAATTTTCCCTCACCTATTCTTAATCGAGTAAATTTCTGCTTTCACCATTCGATTTTCATAGACTAAGCTTTAACCACTTAGTCAGTTTACCATGTGTTTTTAAAAAATGTTCACGTTTTTAAAATCTTTATGAATAATATTTCAATATAAAATTGTCACACACGGTGCTTCAATACACCAAATTCGAATATGTTCTAACCAATCTTTGAAAGTTCACACATTTGGTGATGTACTTCCCTACCACTGAATTTTCTTTTTAATTCCAAATTATTTTTATTTAATTTTTATTACTCTAATGTACGGTAATCTATAACAAGAGAAAGCTCTACAAGTCAAATACCCTACTGCATCTCAAAATTCACTTCTGGATAGATAAATGTCACTGAATTGGTTAGAAAAAGGCAGCTACAAGCTGAAACAGAAGGATTTATAATTTCTATCCTAGACCGCGTTATTCCAACTAGAAAATATGAAAAGGTAATGAAAAGAAATGTTGAAGATGTGTGCCGAAAATGCAATTGCCCCAGAAAAACGATAGAACACATTACAGCGGGTGGTGTGCTATGACACCCAACGATTATCTGGAAATACATAATCAGATGGCAAAGATCATCCACAAGAAACTGGTAAATAAACAAGGCCTAACAGAAAACCTCCCGTCATACAATCAATACTCACTCGAGTCAGTTCTTGAATCTCCTGAATGTCTGTTATACTGAGACAGGCCAATAATAACTGATCAATCATTACTGTTCAAATAGTAGACCACAACCGTCCGGATATTCTTCTTATAGAAAAGAATATCAAGAAAGCTTTCATAATTGATATACCTAGTTGGCCCACTAACACACAACCTCTCTAAAACCGAATTGAAGAAGAAAACCAAGTACTCAAATTTGGCGATAGAGATCATAAATATATGGAAGCTAGAAAAAATAGACATTATAATATTGGTGGAGGGAGCTATCAGGAAAAATGTCAAACCCAACTTGGAAAAACTTGGCCTTTCAGGTTAATTATACCAGCAAATTCAGAAAAAGCGTCATTCTTCAAACGTGCGTTTGAAGTACGGAAGTTTCTTAACAGTACAGGTTAAAATTGATTTTTTTTCTTCTCTATACAGTAAAATTACAAATATCAGCAATACCAACAAAAAGCTACAAAATAGAACAGTAAAAAGATAATAATAATATAATAATAATAATAATAATAATAATAATAATAATATTGATAATAATAATAATAATAATAATAATAATAATAATAATAATAATAATAATAATAATAATAATAATAATAATAATAATAATAATAATAACAATAATAATAATAAAAGCCAGATATATCCGGAATTAAAACTCACGGAACAAAATGTAGCGTGCCGTCAAAGAGCTATTTATGCTAACCACCTGCTACCCCAAGCTGAAATAGATCAAATGCGGCGTGAAGTTGGCAGAACGTTGCACAACCTTTAGCATGTGGAAGAGCTAACAGCACAGCAGGAAGTAATATATGAACAAGATCAAACTATACAGGCTGATACGGACAATACGAACCAAAAATATTTGGAAAATTTGTCCTTATTTGAAAATAGTGACCCGACCTTGAGACCGAGTATCCCTAAGCTAAGATTCAAGAAAGGAACCCACGAAATACTAGCGAGAGTAAACCTAGCAGCAGGGACGTCCTTAAATAAAACTGAGGACCTCAAGACATTACACAGTGGGTTATATGCAGCAGCAGTAACTGTAATTGAACTCAATGGTGTAATAGAACGTGATTTCTAGTTTTATTTTTCGGTTCTTTTTGTAAAGATCACGTTTTACGGAGAACATTTGGTTCTTATTAACCCGACAGGGAAAAAATATCGTTTTGGAGAAAGTCGCCAATAAAGCAATTTAGAAATATTTGGGTCGTAAGAAAATTCACAAAAGGATACCCAACTGTACTTTGGGATAAATTACACCCTTAACAGCCCTTAGGTCCGAACAGATGGGTAGCATCTTTTCTTGAAGTTAAAGTAAAATATCTAATATCGATTGTCCCAGCCATAAAGCATCAAGCTGACAGGGTTCGGGGAAACAAAGAGTCACTCGCCGGAGGGCTTTTTATGGCTATTTCACGTCTCATATACTGTATGAACCATATATTGTCAATAATAAAGGAAAAAAGAATATATAATCAAAAGTAGTAGATTTGCGCCTTGCCGGATTCAATTATATATGTACAAGCCTTTTCCCCCGGGTGTTTTCTTTTCCCATTTGTAGATAGTGTATTTACACACGTTGACACTAGGTTAACGTTTAAAATGGGTTTTTAAAAGCATCCGACTCTAGGCTTTAGATGAGTAATTCTCTATTACGGTTGTATAAGTTAGAACCTAAGTAATTGTCATAAAGAGGAGAATTTATAATTTCATCGTTCATAATTATTATTTCGTTCGTAATTATTATTTCTCTAGTAGTGGATGACTAGAGACCCCTATGGGCCAAATCCCTAAGTAACATCGTTCCCACCTCTTTTATGATCTAGGGAAATGGCCGACAGAGCGAGTACTCGGGTTGGCCCTTTGGCAAGGTACTGTTAATGGTGGTACTAACGAGTCGAGGCAAAGTAGGGGATAAACTACCCTCTAAGTCCTGCTATAGGTCGAAAGCTATAATGCTCGGGAGGGATGACAATAAAAGGGCGTTAGGATTTCGCTACACAGATTAAAATGAGTTCCGAGTTTTACGTCTTACTAAAAGGTCTCATAACAATCAATAGTTCCGTTTTCGCGCTTGTTGCTCTTGTGTAGTGAATCATAATTTAAAGTGGAAAGTTTAGTGGTCAAAGTGTCAGGGCTTACTCGTGGGTTTTTTGTGACTAACTATTTCATCTTGGGTTTTGTTTATTGTCACCAGATAATATTGCGGGTTTTCTCATTAAGGGTTTCTTTCTTTTTACGTTTGATCGCATCCACAGTAAACTCATGTCCGTGCTTTAACTGCACAGCTCTTGTAATCTACTTCTCTTTATTTTCT
The DNA here is from genome assembly GCA_935413205.1 of Polydrusus cervinus. Lineage (NCBI taxonomy): Eukaryota > Metazoa > Arthropoda > Insecta > Coleoptera > Curculionidae > Polydrusus > Polydrusus cervinus. Next base: position 63,584,525 of record OW284510.1, on the reverse strand, counting down.
GATATACATACTTTGTAAATATCTTAGTTCTTAACATTGTAAAGTTAGTTTTACTTTTCTCTTTACTGTCAATAGATTAAGTGTTTATAAAATATAGTGTTTTATTGTTCACTATAATAAAGGGGATAGGGGATTCACACCAACGAGAATGGACGATTCGCGCCCACGCCCACCGTGTCACAGGACTACCGAGGCTGCCGCTAAAACATCTGGAGAAGGTCGGATTGGTAAGTCGTTATAACAGCAATTAACAAACTTAATTAACATCCAAGGAAAAACATCACGACTGGAGTGCTCTTACTCTGCAAGCATAATTAGTTATTTCCGGAATAAATTCTAAACTCATTGTGAAAGGAAGGATCTAGATCGTCGGTCAAGAAACGCTACCATTGTTTCTAAAACGCTACCAGTTAGACTCGTAATTCAATATTAGTAGACAGTGCCTTAATCTAGATCAATCCCGTCACAATGGTCAGGCATTATATCTCAGAACTGATAAGAAAACAACCAAGAAACAAGCGGTACCCGCTTGGAAAATGAGACTTGAAAAACAAATAAGCCAGTTACGAGCACAAAGTTATATCATTGGAGAACATCTAAATGGAAACTCTAGCAGCAAGGTTGCTAAAAAGGTTAAAGATATACTGAAAGCAGAGAATATTCCTTTAGATAGTCCCAATGTAAAACGGTTGCTAACTGTCGTAAGAGACACTATTAGACAAAAATGTAAGGCTAAAGGTGCCCGTCTAAGGCGATACAATAAAGCCACAAAGAGGAAGGTACAAAACCAACAGTTCACCACGAACCAAAAAACCTTCTATAGGACTCTGAACCAAGAAGAAAAAGACCTTACTCCAACTAATGACATGAATAAAGACCAATTTAATGCATTTTGGGGTAATATTTGGTCTGACGCGTCCCATTTCAATGAAGAATGGATTCAGGGGTAACTCTCTAAGTTGGTTCCAGTCATATCTTTCCGGAAGGAACCAAATTGTTAGTGTGGGGGGGATAAAATAGGATAAATGTAAAATGGGGGCGGGTGTGCCACAGGGTTCAGTACTGGGTCCTATCTTATTTTTAATTTATATTAATGACATGGTGTCCTTAAGGATTAGAGGTAAATTTACAGTATTTGCCGACGATACCACTATATTGTGGCATGCCAGGAACTCGGAAGAACTAACTACCATTATATCTGACGATGTTGAGCGAGAGGGCTGGTGTGATGCTAACCCTCTCACTTTTAACGTTTCAAAGACCAATATAATAAATTTTAATTGTGCTGTTGGTGACGTCTACTTGAATGATTCCTTAGTATCTAACTGTTCCAATGTAAAGTTCCTCGTTGTAAATATAGATAGTAACCTGACGTTTAAGTCTCATATTACAAGCGTGTGTAGTAAAATATCCTCAGGGTGTTTTGCATTGAGGGTGATATCGAGGGAATTACATGTAAATATAATCCGATCGGTATATTCAGCTCTTATCGAGTCTCATTTGAGATATGGTGTCTGTTTCTGGGGGAACTCCAGTCAGTATCTCTTAAATTCAGTATTTGTACTTCAGAAGAGAGCTGTGAGGTATGTGTGCAGGGCACGAGCAAGAGAACCGTGTAGGCCGTTATTTAGACAACATAAATTATTAACCCTTACTTGTATTTACATTTTGGAGACGGCCTGCTTAATGTATAAAAAATTTAGAAGCCAAGATAATTTAAGGGTACATCAATACGGCACGAGACAAGTGGAAGTTTTGCAGTTGCCCATACCCCATACTTCTCTGGTAAAAAAATTCCATCTTTTATACTGGCAAAAAAGTATTTAACCACTTACCAGCTCACATTAGATCTCTGAGAACCCCTAAAGAATTTAAATCGGCTGTGAAAGGGCTTTTGCTAGAGAAAGCCTACTATACCGTTTTAGAGTTTTTCGATGATCGTTTTTAATTATTGTTTTGTGTCCCTTGACTATGTAACTGTTAGTTCTGACTGAGCTTCATTTTATTTTTATTTTGTAAACCTTTAACTGTTGGGCCGGTTTTTGTGTTGTTAATTTTGTATAATTGTTGTGTGTTTTTCTTATAATATATATAGATATTTTGGTCAAATGGTACAGCAATGGCCATTCGCATTATCAATGTATTATATGTATAAGTGAATATTATAGTATGTATATTAATTACTTTGTCAGCAAGATTATTTCTTTGGACAATAAAGGATTTTAAAGTAAAGTAAAAAAAAAGAAGCAAGCTGGCCCGAAAAAGTTGAAGCCGAGGCTGAAACTTTGCAAGAAATGCCTGAGCCGCAAGTAACATCCATCGACATAAGGGATGCCACTAAGAACTTGGCTAACTGGAAATCACCGGGACCTGACCGAATTCATAATTTTTTCTTAAAACCTTCACCAGCTTACACCCTATAATAGCAAACTGCTTTAGCAAAGCTCTCCTAAACCCCGAACACTTCCCAGCTCATCTTGCCAGTGGCAATTCCTTCCTTTTGTTTAAAAAAGCGCAGGTAAACGATCCAAAAAATTACAGACCGATTACCTGTTTGTCAGTGGTGTATAAACTTTTAACATCAGTCATGTACTCAAAAATATGCACACACTGCATAAACAACAACCTGGTAGCTGATGAGCAAAAGGGCTGTATTAGGAAAGCTTTGGGTTGCAAGGAACAGCTCACAATCGATGCCGTTATTATAAAACAGGCAGAAGTTAAAAGGCGAAATCTAAATATGTGCTACATAGATTATAGTAAAGCATTCGATTCTGTTCCTCACGACTGACTAAAGAAGATATTGCAAATATACAAAGTACACCCCCTAATACGCAACATGTTAGGCACGCTAATGGAGCAATGGAATACCAATCTCCATATTGGACAAGAGAAGCTTGGCAATATAAATATATCAAAAGGCATATTTCAAGGCGACTCTTTAAGCCCCCTCTGGTTCATTTTGGCCATGAACCCACTGTCCTTACTACTAAAATCAACATCCTACGGATATCGTCCCAACTTAACTGAGAATTTTAGAATAAACCACCTTCTATTTATGGACGATATCAAACTCTACGCTGAAAGCAAAACCCACCTACAGTCCCTAATTCAAATAACCAAGACATTTAGCGATGACATCAAAATGTCGTTTATTGGCTTAGACAAGTGCGCAATCTTGAATGTCGTACGCGGAAAGACTGAACAAAATCGTGGACTGCTTGAAGGCATAGATATACTAGATGAGGACAAAACATATAAATACTTAGGCATCTCCCAAAACCAACAAATAAACCACACAAGCCTAAAAAGGGAGTTTAAAAACAAATACAAAAGCAGACTAACAAAGCTTTTTAATACTCACCTGAATGCTGGTAACCTTACTACTGCCATCAACACATGGGCAATACCAATACTTACCTACTCATTCGGAATCCTTAAGTATTCAGACACGGATTTGCACGAACTGGATAGGCTTACGCGCAGGCTGCTAACAAAATTCAGATTCCACCACCCACGCTCTGCACTTGAAAGAATCTACCTAAAACGAAAGGAGGGAGGAAGAGGTCTCATTAATATATATAACTTGTGCAAGTCGCAAGAGACCTCTATGAGAAAATACTTCCAAGAATCGAATGGGGAAATTCTTAAAAAAGTGGTAGCAGCAGATGCTGGATATACAGCCCTTAACTTAAAGCAAAACGGATTACCTAACATCATCCGCGCGCCGCCAAGTCAACAGCTTGTAACTTGGCAAGAAAAAGCCCTACACGGCAAATACCCTACTGCACTCCAAAATCCACTCATAGATAGAGAAATGTCACTGAATTGGTTAGAGAAAAGGCAGCTTCATGCTGAAACAGAAGGTTTTATAATCTCTATCCAAGACCGTGTCATTCGAACTCGAAACTATGAAAAGGTCATTTTGAAGAGAAATGTGGAAGATGTGTGCAGAAAATGCAATTGCCCCGGAGAAGCGATAGAACATATCACGGCGGGTTGTGGTGCTATGGCCCCCAACGCCTACCTGGGGAGACATAATCAGGTGGCTAAGATCATCTACAAGGAACTGGCCCATAAACTAGGGCTAAGGGAAAACCTCCCACCATACTACCAATACTCACCCGAGCCAGTCCTTGAATCCCCTGAATATCTCTTATACTGGGATAGGCCAATAATAACGGATAGAACAGTAGACCACAACCGTCCGGATATTCTTCTCATCGAAAAAACCACCAAGAAAGCTTTCATAATCGATATAGGTTGCCCACTAACACACAACCTCTCTAAAACCGAATCGGAGAAGAAGACCAAGTACTCGAATTTGGCTATAGAGATAAAAATATATGGAAGCTAGATAAAATCGACATAATTCCGATCATAATATCGGTGGAGGGAGCTATGACGAAAAATTTCAAGCCCAACTTGGAAAAAATTGGGCCCATCAGGTTATTTATACTAACTAATCCAGAAAAGCGTCATCCTCCAAACTTGCCATATAGTACGGAAGTTTCTAAACAGTATAGGTTAAGATGAATTTCTTCTCTGTACTGTAAATAATACCAGCAATACCAACAAAAAGCTGTGAAAACTAACATTGATAATAATAATAATAATATTAATAATAATAATAATAATAATAATAATAATAATAATAATAATAATAATAATATTAGTAATAATAATAATACCCGCTTGGAAATAGAGACTTGAAAAACAAATAAGCCAGTTACGAGCACAAAGTGATATCATTGGAGAACATCTAAATGGAAACTCTAGCAGCAAGGTTGCTAAAAAGGTTAAAGATATACTGAACGCAGAGAATATTCCTTTAGATAGTCCCGATGTAAAACGGTTGCTAACTGTCGTAAGAGACACTATTAGACAAAAATGTAAGGCTTAAGGTGCCCGTCTAAGGCGATACAATAAAGCCACAAAGAGGAAGGTACAAAACCAACAGTTCACCACGAACCAAAAAACCTTCTATAGGACTCTGAACCAAGAAGAAAATGACCTTACTCCAACTAATGACATGAATAAAGACCAATTTAATGCATTTTGGAGTAATATTTGGTCTGACGCGTCCCATTTCAACGAAGAAGCAAGCTGGCTCGAAAAAGTTGAAGCCGAGGCTGAAACTTTGCAAGAAATGCCTGAGCCGCAAGTAACATCCATCGACATAAGGGATGCCACTAAGAACTTGGCTAACTGGAAATCACCGGGACCTGACCGAATTCATAATTTTTTCTTAAAACCTTCACCAGCTTACACCCTATAATAGCAAACTGCTTTAGCAAAGCTCTCCTAAGCCCCGAACACTTCCCAGTTCATCTTGCCAGTGGCAATACCTTCCTTTTATTTAAAAAAGGGCAGGTAAACGACCCAAAAAATTACCGACCGATCACCTGTCTGTCAGTGGTGTATAAACTTTTAACATCAGTCATGTACTCAAAAATATACACACACTGCATAAATAACAACCTGGTAGCTGATGAGCAAAAGGGCTGTATTAGGAAAGCTTTGGGTTGCAAGGAACAGCTTACAATCGATGCCGTTATTATAAAACAGGCTGAAGTTAAAAGGCGAAATCTAAATATGTGCTACTTTGATTATAGTAAAGCATTCGATTCTGTTCCTCACGACTGGCTAAAGAAGATATTGCAAATATACAAAGTACACCCCCTAATATGTAACATGTTAGGCACCCTAATGGAGCAATGGAATACCAATCTCCATATTGGACAAGAGAAGCTTGGCAATATAAATATATCAAAAGGTATATTTCAAGGCGACTCTTTAAGCCCCCTCTGGTTCATTTTGGCCATGAACCCACTGTCCTCACTACTAAAATCAACATCCTACGGATATCGTCCCAACTTAACTGAGAATTTTAGAATAAACCACCTTCTATTTATGGATGATATCAAACTCTACACTGAAAGCAAAACCCACCTACAGTCCCTAATTCAAATAACCAAGACATTTAGCGATGACATCAAAATGTCGTTTGGATTAGACAAGTGTGCAATCTTGAATGTCGTACGCGGAAAGACTGAACAAAATCGTGGACTGCTTGAAGGCATAGATATATTAGATGAGGACAAAACATATAAATACTTAGGCATCTCCCAAAACCAACAAATAAACCACACAAGCCTAAAAAGAGAGTTTAAAAACAAATACAAAAGCAGACTAACAAAGCTTTTTAATACACACCTGAATGCTGGTAACCTTACTACTGCCATCAACACCTGGGCAATACCAATACTTACCTACTCATTCGGGATACTTAAGTATTCAGACACGGATTTGCACGAACTAGATAGGCTTACGCGCAGGCTGCTAACAAAATTCAGATTCCACCACCCACGCTCTGCACTTGAAAGAATCTACCTAAAACGAAAGGAGGGAGGAAGAGGTCTCATTAATATATATAACTTGTGCAAGTCGCAAGAGACCTCTATGAGAAAATACTTCCAAGAATCGAATGGGGAAATTCTTAAAAAAGTGGTTGCAGCAGACGCTGGATATACAGCCCTCAACTTAAAGCGAAACGGACTACCTAACATCATCCGCGCGCCGCCAAGTCAACAGCTTGTAACTTGGCAAGAGAAAGCTCTACACGGCAAATACCCTACTGCACTCCAAAATCCACTCATAGATAGAGAAATGTCACTGAATTGGTTAGAGAAAAGGCAGCTTCACGCTGAAACAGAAGGTTTTATTATCTCTATCCAAGACCGTGTCATTCGAACTCGAAACTATGAAAAGGTCATCATGAAAAGGAATGTGGAAGATGTGTGCAGAAAATGCAACTGCCCCGGAGAGACGATAGAACATATCACGGCGGGTTGTGGTGCTATGGCCCCCAACGCTTACCTGGGGAGACATAATCAGGTGGCAAAGATCATCCACAAGGAACTGGCCCATAAACTAGGGCTAAGGGAAAACCTTCCACCATACTACCAATACTCACCCGAGCCAGTCCTTGAATCCCCTGAATATCTCTTATACTGGGACAGGCCAATAATAACGGATAGAACAGTAGACCACAACCGTCCGGATATTCTTCTCATCGAAAAAACCACCAAGAAAGCTTTCATAATCGATATAGGTTGCCCACTAACACACAACCTCTCTAAAACCGAATCGGAGAAGAAGACCAAGTACTCGAATTTGGCTATAGAGATAAAAATATATGGAAGCTAGATAAAATCGACATAATTCCGATCATAATATCGGTGGAGGGAGCTATGACAAAAAATTTCAAGCCCAACTTGGAAAAACTGGGCCTATCAGGTTATTTATACCAACTAATCCAGAAAAGCGTCATCCTCCAAACATGCCATATAGTACGGAAGTTCCTAAACAGTACAGGTTAAGATGAATTTCTTCTCTGTACTGTAAATAATACCAGCAATACCAACAAAAAGCTGAGAAAAATAATAATAATAATAATAATAATAATAATAATAATAAAGCTTTGGGTTGCAAGGAACAACTTACAATCGATGCCGTTATTATAAAACAGGCAGAAGTTAAAAGGCGAAATCTAAATATGTGCTACATAGATTATAGTAAAGCATTCGATTCTGTTCCTCACGACTGGCTAAAGAAGATATTGCAAATATACAAAGTACACCCCCTAATACGCAACATGTTAGGTACCCTAATGGAGCAATGGAATACCAATCTCCATATTGGACAAGAGAAGCTTGGCAATATAAGTATATCAAAATTTATATTTCAAGGCAACTCTTTAAGCCCCCTCTGGTTCATTTTGGCCATGAACCCACTGTCCTCACTACTAAAATCAACATCCTACGGATATCTTCCCAACTTAACTGAGAATTTTAGAATAAACCACCTTCTATTTATGGACGATATCAAACTCTACGCTGAAAGCAAAACCCACCTACAGTCCATAATTCAAATAACCAAGACATTTAGCGATGACATCAAAATGTCGTTTGGCTTAGACAAGTGCGCAATCTTGAATGTCGTACGCGGAAAGACTGAACAAAATCGTGGACTGCTTGAAGGCATAGATATATTAGATGAGGACAAAACATATAAATACTTAGGCATCTCCCAAAACCAACAAATAAACCACACAAGCCTAAAAAGGGAGTTTAAAAACAAATACAAAAGCAGACTAACAAAGCTTTTTAATACTCATCTGAATGCTGGTAACCTTACTACTGCCATCAACACCTGGGCAATACCAATACTTACCTACTCATTCGGAATCCTTAAGTATTCAGACACGGATTTGCACGAACTGGATAGGCTTACGCGCAGGCTGCTAACAAAATTCAGATTCCACCACCCACGCTCTGCACTTGAAAGAATCTACCTAAAACGAAAGGAGGGAGGAAGAGGTCTCATTAATATATATAACTTGTGCAAGTCACAAGAGACCTCTATGAGAAAATACTTCCAAGAATCGAATGGGGAAATTCCTAAAAAAGTGGTAGCAGCAGACACTGGATATACAGCCCTTAACTTAAAGCAAAACGGATTACCTAACATCATCCGCGCGCCGCCAAGTCAACAGCTTGTAACTTGGCAAGAGAAAGCTCTACACGGCAAATACCCTACTGCACTCCAAAATCCACTCATAGATAGAGAAATGTCACTGAATTGGTTAGAGAAAAGGCAGCTTCACGCTGAAACAGAAGGTTTTATAATCTCTATCCAAGACCGCGTCATTCGAACTCGAAACTATGAAAAGGTCATCTTGAAGAGAAATGTGGAAGATGTGTGCAGAAAATGCAATTGCCCCGGAGAAACGATAAAACATATCACGGCGGGTTGTGGTGCTATGGCCCCCAACGCCTACCTGGGGAGACATAATCAGGTGGCTAAGATCATCCACAAGGAACTGGCCCATAAACTAGGGCTAAGGGAAAACCTCCCACCATACTACCAATACTCACCCGAGCCAGTCCTTGAATCCCCTGAATACCTCTTATACTGGGACAGGCCAATAATAACGGATAGAACAGTGGACCACAACCGTCCGGATATTCTTCTCATCGAAAAAACCACCAAGAAAGCTTTCATAATCGATATAGGTTGCCCACTAACACACAACCTCTCTAAAACCGAATCGGAGAAGAAGACCAAGTACTCGAATTTGGCTATAGAGATAAAAAATATATGGAAGCTAGATAAAATCGACATAATTCCGATCATAATATCGGTGGAGGGAGCTATGACGAAAAATTTCAAGCCCAACTTGGAAAAACTGGGCCTATCAGGTTATTTATACCAACTAATCCAGAAAAGCGTCATCCTCCAAACTTGCCATATAGTACGGAAGTTTCTAAACAGTACAGGTTAAGATGAATTTCTTCTCTGTACTGTAAATAATACCAGCAATACTAACAAAAAGCTGTGAAAACTAACATTGAGAAAAATAATAATAATAATAATAATAGTAATAATAATAATTATAATAATAATAATAATAATAATAATAATAATAATAATAATAATATTAATAATAATAATAATAATAATAATAATAATAATAATAATAAAATTAATAATAATAATAATAATAATAATAATAATAATAATAATAATAATAATAATAATAATAATAATAATAATAATAATAATAATAATAATAATAATAATAATAATAATAATAATAATAATAATAATAATAATAATAATAATAATAAAAGCCCTCTGGGTTCCGGTTTGCGAATCTAGGCCCAGGGTAGAACCTGCCTGCCGTAAAAGGCGGCTAAAAGGTTGGTGGTCCTTGCCTTAAAGGGGCCTACATTGGTCACCGGCTACCGCAGGTAGGCGTAGGAACTGATGTAGTGAAGGAACGGCTGTCTCCATGTTAGGAGCGGTTTCTCAATAGCGTCTGTTCCCTATGTTAAGGGCGGCTGAACTAACCTGGCAGAAGGTATAAATGCAAACCATTTCTAACGAAATGTGTAAAAACGGTTTAAAACCAATATGATGTCGAATTTAAAAGAATATGTACCCCAGGTGGGTGGAAACGAAAGTTTACAATCCCACGCTGCGCAAGCAGTCAGCCTCACGGATTCTGGGGGAGGCATAAATCCGACTAGTACGAATAATTCTAACGGCAGGATGCTAAGACAAGCCCCTGCCGACAACCGCACTATTAATCAACAGAACACCGGCGAGGAACACATCCCAATGGAGACTAGCTTGCAGCCCGACCCTGGAGTCGATAGAACTGCCGCTGGTCTACCCAGAAGAACAGAAACCGATCGAATCAAGTGGAGTCGAGACATGAATAGAACATTTATCAAAACATTCCTCTTGATTAACGACTGTGAAGATAACCCCCGCCCTGGCTGGAGAATAAAACTCCACCGAGAAATAAGCCAAATATATCCGGAATTAAAACTGTCCGAACAAAATGTAGCGTGCCGTCAAAGAGCTATTTATGCTAACCGCCTGCTACCCCAAGCTGAAATAGACCAAATCCGGCGTGAAGTTGGCAGAACATTGCACAACCTTCAGCAAGGGGAAGAGCTAACAGCGCAGCAGGAAGTAAGAAACGAACAAGATCAAACTATACAGGCTGATACGGACAATACAAACCAAAAATATTTGGAAAATTTGTCCTTATTCGAAAATAGTGACCCGACCTTGAGGCCGAGTATCTCTAAGCTGAGATTCAAGAAAGGAACCCACGAAATACTAGCGAGAGTAAATTTAGCAGCAGGGACGTCCTTAAATAGAACTGAGGACCTCGAGACATTACATAGTGGGTTATATGCTGCAGCCGCAACTGTAATTGAACTCAATGGTCAGGCATTATATCAGAGAACTGAGAAGAAAATTACCAAGAAGCAAGTGGTACCCGCTTGGAAAATGAGACTAGAAAAACAAATAAGCCAGTTACGAGCACAAAGTGATATCATTGGAGAACATCTAAATGGAAACTCTAGCAGCAAGGTTGCTAAAAAGGTTAAAGATATACTGAAAGCAGAGAGTATTCCTTTAGACAGTCCCGATGTAAAACGGTTGCTAACAATCGTAAGAGACAACATTAGACAAAAATGTAAGGCTAAAGGCACCCGTCTAAGGCGATACAATAAAGCTACAAAGAGGAAGGTACAAAACCAACAGTTCACCACGAACCAAAAAACCTTCTATAGGACATTGAGCCAGGAAGAAAACGATGTTACTCCAACTAATGACATAAATAAAGACCAATTTAATGCATTTTGGAGTAATATTTGGTCCGACGCGTCCCATTTCAACGAAAAAGCAAGCTGGCTCGAAAAAGTTGAAGCTGAGGCTGAAACTTTGCAAGAAATGCCTGAGCCACAAGTAACATCCAGTGATATAAGGGATGCCACTCAGAACTTGGCTAACTGGAAATCACCGGGACCTGACCAAATTCATAATTTTTGGCTTAAAACCTTCACCAGCTTACACCCTATATTAGCAAACTGCTTTAGCAAAGCTCTCCTAAACCCCGAACACTTCCCAGCTCATCTTGCCAGTGGCAATACCTTCCTTTTGTTTAAAAAAGGGCAGGTAAACGATCCAAAAAACTACAGACCGATCACCTGTCTGTCAGTGGTGTATAAACTTTTAACATCCGTCATGTACTCAAAAATATACACACACTGCATAAACAACAACTTGGTAGCTGATGAGCAAAAGGGCTGTATTAGGAAAGCTTTGGGTTGCAAGGAACAGCTTACAATCGATGCCGTTATTATAAAACAGGCTGAAGTTAAAAGGCGAAATCTAAATATGTGCTACATAGATTATAGTAAAGCATTCGATTCTGTTCCTCACGACTGGCTAAAGAAGATATTGCAAATATACAAAGTACACCCCCTAATACGCAACATGTTAGGCACCCTAATGGAGCAATGGAATACCAATCTCCATATTGGACAAGAGAAACTTGGCAATATAAATATATCAAAAGGTATATTTCAAGGCGACTCTTTAAGCCCCCTTTGGTTCATTTTGGCCATGAACCCACTGTCGTCACTACTAAAATCAACATCCTACGGATATCGTCCCAACTTAACTGAGAATTTTAGAATAAACCACCTTCTATTTATGGACGATATCAAACTCTTCGCTGAAAGCAAAACCCATCTACAGTCCCTAATTCAAATAACCAAGACATTTAGCGATGACATCAAAATGTCGTTTGGATTAGACAAGTGCGCAATCTTGAATGTCGTACGCGGAAAGACTGAACAAAATCGTGGACTGCTTGAAGGCATAGATATACTAGATGAGGACAAAACATATAAATACTTAGGCATCTCCCAAAACCAACAAATAAACCACACAAGCCTAAAAAGGGAGTTTAAAAACAAATACAAAAGCAGACTAACAAAGCTTTTTAATACTCACCTGAATGCTGGTAACCTTACTACTGCCATCAACACCTGGGCAATACCAATACTTACCTACTCATTCGGAATCCTTAAGTATTCAGACACGGATTTGCACGAATTAGATAGGCTTACGCGCAGGCTGCTAACAAAATTCAGATTCCACCACCCACGCTCTGCACTTGAAAGAATCTACCTAAAACGAAAGGAGGGAGGAAGAGGTCTCATTAATATATATAACTTGTGCAAGTCACAAGAGACCTCTATGAGGAAATACTTCCAAGAATCGAATGGGGAAATTCTTAAAAAAGTGGTAGCAGCAGACACTGGATATACAGCCCTTAACTTAAAGCAAAACGGATTACCTAACATCATCCGCGCGCCGCCAAGTCAACAGCTTGTAACTTGGCAAGAGAAAGCTCTACACGGCAAATACCCTACTGCACTCCAAAATCCACTCATAGATAGAGAAATGTCACTGAATTGGTTAGAGAAAAGGCAGCTTCACGCTGAAACAGAAGGTTTTATAATCTCTATCCAAGACCGTGTCATTCGAACTCGAAACTATGAAAAGGTCATCTTGAAGAGAAATGTGGAAGATGTGTGCAGAAAATGCAATTGCCCCGGAGAAACGATAGAACATATCACGGCGGGTTGTGGTGCTATGGCCCCCAACGCCTACCTGGGGAGACATAATCAGGTGGCTAAGATCATCCACAAGGAACTGGCCCATAAACTAGGGCTAAGGGAAAACCTCCCACCATACTACCAATACTCACCCGAGCCAGTCCTTGAATCCCCTGAATATCTCTTATACTGGGACAGGCCAATAATAACAGATAGAACAGTAGACCACAACCGACCGGATATTCTTCTTATCGAAAAAACCACCAAGAAAGCTTTCATAATCGATATAGGTTGCCCACTAACACACAACCTCTCTAAAACCGAATCGGAGAAGAAGACCAAGTACTCGAATTTGGCTATAGAGATTAAAAATATATGGAAGCTAGATAAAATCGACATAATTCCGAATATAATATCGGTGGAGGGAGCTATGACGAAAAATTTCAAGCCCAACTTGGAAAAACTGGGCCTTTCAGGTTATTTATACCAACTTATTCAGAAAAGCGTCATCCTCCAAACTTGCCATATAGTACGGAAGTTTCTAAACAGTACAGGTTAAGATGAATTTCTTCTCTGTACTGTAAATAATACCAGCCTTACCAACAAAAAGCTGAGAAACAGAACACTGAAAACATAATAATAATAATAATAATAATAATAATAATAATAATAATAATAATAATAATAATAATAATAATAATAATAATAATAATGATAATAGCCGTCTGGGTTCCGGTTTGCGAATCTAGGCCCAGGGTAGAACCTGCCTGCCGTAAAAGGCGGCTAAAAGGTTGGTGGTCCTTGCCTTAAAGGGGCCTACGTTGGTCACCGGCTACCGCAGGTAGGCGTAGGACCTGATGTAGTGAAGGAACGGCTGACTCCATGTTAGGGGCGGTTTCTCAACAGCGTCTGTTCCCTATGTTAAGGGCGGCTGTATCAATAACCTGACAGAAGGTATAAATGCAAACCATTTCTGTGAAAATGTGTAAATATGGATTTAAACAAATATGATGTCGAATTTACAAGAATATGTAGCCTAGGTGGGTTCGCAATCCCACACTGCGCGAGCAGGCAGCCTCACGGATTCTGGGGGAGGCATAAATTCGAATAGTACTAATAATACTAACGGCAGGATGCCGACAACCGAACTATTCAACCGAACACCGGCGAGGAACACATCATAATGGAGACTAGCTTGCAGCCTGACCCTGGAGTCGATAGATCTGCCGCTGGTCTACCCAGAAGAACAGAAACCGGTCGAATCAAGTGGACCCGTGACATGAATAGAACATTTATCAAAGCATTCCTCTGGATTAACGACTGTGAAGATAACCCCCGCCCTGGCTGGAGAATAAAACTCCACCGAGAAATAAGCCAGATATATCCGGAATTAAAACTCACGGAACAAAATGTATCGTGCCGTCAAAGAGCTATTTATGCTAACCACCTGTTATCCCAAGCTGAAATAGATCAAATACGGCGTGAAGTTGCAGAACGTTGCACAACCTTCAGCATGTGGAAGAGCTAACATCACAGCAGGAAGTAATACATGAACAAGATCAAACTATACAGGCTGATACGGACAATACGAACCAAAAATATTTGGAAAATTTGTTCTTATTTGAGAATAGTGACCCGACCTTGAGACCGGGTATCCCTAAGCTAAGATTCAAGAAAGGAACCCACGAAATACTAGCGAGAGTAAACCTAGCAGCAGGGACGTCCTTAAATAGAACTGAGGACCTCAAGACATTACACAGTGGGTTATATGCAGCAGCAGTAACTGTAATTGAACTCAATGTTCAGGCATTATATCTCAGAACTGATAAGAAAACAACCAAGAAACAAGCGGTACCCGCTTGGAAAATAAGACTTGAAAAACAAATAAGTCAGTTACGAGCACAAAGTGATATAATTGGAGAACATATAAATTTAAACTCTAGCAGCAAGGTTGCTAAAAAGGTTAAAGATATACTGAAAGCAGAGAGTATTCTTTTAGACAGTCCTGATGTAAAACGGTTGCTAACAATCGTAAGAGACAACATTAGATAAAAATGTAAGGCTTAAGGTGCCCGTCTAAGGCGATAGAATAAAGCCACAAAGAGGAAGGTACAAAACCAACAGTTCACCACGAACCAAAAAACCTTCTATAGGACTCTGAACCAAGAAGAAAATGACCTTACTCCAACTAATGACATAAATAAAGACCAATTTAATGCATTTTGGAGTAATATTTGGTCTGACGCGTCCCATTTCAATAAAGAAGCAAGCTGGCTCGAAAAAGTTGAAACCGAGGCTGAAACTTTGCAAGAAATGCCTGACCGCAAGTAACATCCGTTGATATAAGGGATGCCACTAAGAACTTGGCTAACTGGAAATCACCGGGACCTGACCAAATTCATAATTTTTGGCTCAAAACCTTCACCAGCTTACACTCTGTAATAGCAAACTGCTTTAGCAAGGCCCTCCTAAACCCCGAACACTTCCCAGCTTATCTTGCCAGTGCATGGCAATACCTTCCTTTTGTTTAAAAAAGTGCAGGTAAATGATCCAAAAAACTACAGACCTGTCTGTCAGTGGTGTATAAACTATTAACATCAGTCATGTACTAAAAAATATACACACACTGCATAAACAACAACCTGGTAGCTGATGAGCAAAAGGGCTGTATTAGGAAAGTTTTGGGTTGCAAGGAACAGCTTACAATCGATGCCGTTATTATAAAACAGGCTGAAGTTAAAAGGCGAAACCTAAACATGTGCTACATTGATTATAGTAAAGCATTCGATTCTATTCCCCACGACTGGCTAAAGAAAATATTGCAAATATACAAAGTACACCCCCTAATACGCAACATGTTAGGCACCCTAATGGAGCAATGAAATACCAATCTCCATATTGGACAAGAGAAGCTTGGCAATATAAATATATCAAAAGGTATACTTCGAGGCGACTCTTTAAGGCCCCTCTGGTTCATTTTGGCCATGAACCAACTGTCCTCCCTACTAAAATCATCAGCCTACGGATATCGTAACAACTTAACTGAGAATTTTAGAATAAACCACCTTCTATTTATGGACGATATCAAACTCTACAGTCCCTAATTCAAATAACCAAGACATTTAGCGATGACATCAAAATCTCGTTTGGATTAGACAAGTGCGTAATCTTGAATGTCGTACGCGGAAAGGCTGAACAAAATCGTGGACTGCTTAAAGGCATAGATATACTAGATTAGGACAAAACATATAAATACTTAGGCATCTCCCAAAACCAACAAATAAACCACACAAGCCTAAAAAGGGAGTTTAAAAACAAATACAAAAGCATGCAGACTAACAAATCTTTTTAATACTCACCTGAATGCGGGTAACCTTACTACTGCCATCAACACCTGGGCAATACCAATACTTACCTACTCATTTTGAATCCTTAAGTATTCAGACACGGATTTGCATGAACTAGATAGGCTTACGCGCAGGCTGCTAACAAAATTCAGATTCCACCACCCACGCTCTGCACTTGAAAGAATCTACCTAAAACGAAAGGAGGGAGAAAGAGGTCTCATTAATATATATAATTTGTGCAAGTCGCAAGAGGCCTCTATGAGAAAATACTTCCAAGAATCGATTGGGGAAATTCTTAAAAAAGTTGTAGCAGCAGATTCTGGATATACAGCCCTTAACTTAAAGCAAAACGGATTACCTAACATTATCCGCGCGCCGCCAAGTCAACAGCTTGTAACTTGGCAAGAGAAAGCTCTACCCGGCAAATACCCTACAGCACTCCAAAATCCACTCATAGATAGAGAAATGTCACTGAATTGGTTAGAGAAGAGGCAGCTCCACGCTGAAACAGAAGGGTTTATAAACTCTATCCAAGACCGTGTCATTCGAACTCGAAACTATGGAAAGGTCATCTTGAAGAGAAATGTGGAAGATGTGTGCAGAAAATGCAATTGCCCCGGAGAAACGATAGAACATATCACGGCGGGGTGTGGTGCTATGGCCCCCAACGCTTACCTGGGGAGACATAATCAGGTGGCAAAGATCATCCACAAGGAACTGGCCCATAAACTAGGGCTAAGGGAAAACCTCCCACCATACTACCAATACTCACCCGAGCTCGTCCTTGAATCCCCTGAATATCTCTTATACTGGGACAGGCCAATAATAACCGAAGACTTCGAGGGTCTCAAAGGAATCCTAGATGAAAAATGGACACAGGAGCTCTACAAGATTACGGTAATGGAAGGAGCAAAACAAAATGCTACAAGCGGTATTCAAGCAGACTATGCAGCCCTCGTAGACTTAAAAAACCGGGAGAGACATAGGATGATGAACGACTTTTAACAAAATATGATGGGCTAGAGGAACTAATTAAGAACAACGAAGGTGAAGAAGACTTTTTGATACAAACAGCTAGTACAAAAACTAGGAAAGGTAACAAGGAAGATAAAAGTAGTGCAGTATACCTTCTCCCCATCGAGATAGATCCTATGACGTAGAACAAGTTTATAGGAGACTACAAAAACTAAAAAATATGACCATCCTACACCCCACCAATACTATTAGTATAGTAGTTGGCGAAAGTCTTAAAGTAACATACGTCAGAAAGATGTGCGAGCATATATTTGCAGGACAAGGAATTAAAATAAAGCTGATAGGCCAAGAAACAGGGTCCGAACCAAAAAAGCAAAAAATGAGAAAGGAAGTAAGCACACTGACAGTAAAAACTGAAGGAAGGAGCTATACAGACGTCATAAAGACACTAACACAGGAAGTTGATATTGGGAAAATAGGCGTCAAAATAAATAAGATCAGGAAAACTGAAAAAGGAGATGTCCTGCTAGCCGTAGAAGGAGGAGAGCAGACGGTACAAGCGCTACGACATGAAATAACAAAAGCGAATGGATGCCAGGTTGTGACAAGAACAACTGGAACAACTACGGTGTATATAATGGGTATGGATCTAACCACCCAAGAAGAAGAAGTAGTAGACGCAATCGCAAGGGAAACAAAATTAATAAACTCTGATATCAAAATTAAAGGGATTAGAAAAGGAAGGTTTGAAGAACAAACGGCGTTAGTAAAGCTTCCAAAAAGACAAGCGGAAAACTTAATAAGAGAGCGAAATATAAAGATAGGATGGATAACATGTGGGGTAAAAGAAAAGATCTATATTACAAGGTGCTTTAAATGTCTGGAGTACGGGCATAAAAGTTACGAATGCAAGGGACTTATAGATCGTAGTGAAAAATGCCTGAAATGTGGACAAACAGGACACAAAAGTAGGGACTGCGCAAATGCCGAACGATGTACCAAATGTGAAGTGAAAGGACATAGGGCGGACCAAATTAGGTGCCCCTACTTTAAAGGACTAGTAGACAAAATGAGGAGGCAGAGAATACAGGCCGCTGAAACAAAGAGGGACAAGAAAGCAAGCTTTCATGGGCCTTAGAATCCTACAAAAACTTGGGAAGGGGTAGGAATACAAAACCAAACCAAACCGAAAATTAGGCAAATGTAAAAAAAGGCTAATATGGTATACAAAAGCACAATGGCATAGAGATGTAGTAAGAGAAAGGGTTCACACGTTGCCTTCACGAAGGAGATATCAAAGATGATGGTTCCGTGAAGTGCAATTGAGTGACACACAAACGGTGGTTTTTAGTGAGTATAAGGAGTCTCACACTATCGGGGAAAGGTTGAACAAGTACCTGGTGCCTATAAAAGGTTTTCCATCGTCCAAAAAAAAAAAAAAAAAAAAAAAAAAAAAAAAATAATATTAATAATAATAAATAATAAATGCCGAATCAATGCAATGGAAAGGGGAAAGTGGAGACAATATGAAGGGTATGACATGGGAGCAGACAAAGGACAAATAGAAGGCATGGAAAATGAAGAATTGTACAAATATCTAGGATACCAACAAGTGAGAGGAATAGATCAAAAACACAGCAAAGAAACACTAAAAAACAAATTCAAGGAAAGAATAAGGAAAATATTAAAAACAAAACTAAATTCCAAAAACATGACAAAAGCAATAAACACATACGCTATATCTATTCTAACCTACAGCTTTGGCGTAATCTCCTGGACAGACACAGAACTCGAAGAGCTCAATCGTGACATCCGTACAATAAGCACCAAATTCCGCAAACACCACCCACGCAGCTCAATAGAAAGAGTAAACATCTCACGAGAAAAAGAAGGGCAAGGAATTATCCACATACCAAGACACAACCAAAAACAAATAACGACGCTCAGAAAATACTTTAATGATGAAGCCACTAATAACCAGCTATATAAAATCCTAAAAAATAGACAAAAAATCAACACCGCTAAACCTAGCACAAGAAAATAACGACGAACCAGAGGAAGATAACCTCGAGGATAAGTGGAAAAGAAAAGAATTACATGGCAGATATCCAGCATTGCTGACACAACCACACATCAACAAGGAAGCATCCCTCATGTGGTTAAAACTTGGATATCTATTTCCCGAAACCGAAGCATTTATTATTGCAATACAAGACCAAGTCATTGCGACACGCAATTATAAAAAATTTATATTGAAAGAACGTATCCCAACAGATAGATGCAGAATGTGCAAAGAACAAACCGAATCCATCGATCACATCATAAGCGGATGCCAAACACTAGCCCCAAAAGAATATACCAAAAGACACGACAATGTTGGCAAAGTAATCCACCAAGAGCTCTTAAAAATCCACAAACCGACAATCACCGAAACAATCCCATACTACAAATACAACCCAGAAAGCATCCATGAAACAGGAAACTATATAGATAGATAGAAGATATACTGGAACAGAGAAATAATAACGGATCTTCCCTTACAACACAATAGACCAGACATGGTGTTCACTGACAAAATAAACAAACATACTTACCTGATCGACTTCTCTATCCCGCTTGCCGCAAACCTACAAAAAAAACACAGAGAAAAAATTAGTAAATACTTACCTCTTGCCAACGAAATAAAAGAAATGTGGAACCAAGAAAAAGTGATGGTAGTACCAATCATCATAGGTGCAACTGGAGAAATACCACACACACTCTTCGAAAACCTAAAAAAACTAAACATTAAAGAACAAATATACTACCAGCTACAAAAAGTTGTTCTTATAGAAACCAGCGGAATTATCAGACGTGTACTAAACGACACCGACAACTGAAACTTGAACTTTTCCAAACCTACCAATCTACCTGCTTTCTTGCAACCAATGCCGAAACAGGATAGAAGCCATATCCAGATACAATCTGTGGAACCTGAAAATAATAATAATAATAATAATAATAATAATAATAATAATAATAATAATAATAATAATAATAATAATAATAATAATAATAATAATAATAATAATAATAATAATAATAATAATAATAATAATAATAATAATAATAATAATAATAATAATAATAATAATAATAATAATAATAATAATAATAATAATAATAAAGGCCACCAAGAAGGTTCATATTAAATAACAACAAATTGACAACAACGGATATAGAAAATATCAAAGAGCAGATAAAAGTAAGCCTCACACAATCACACAACCCAGAGAAGGATAACACAGATAAAGAAAACAACCACGCACTAAATGAACCCTCCCTTGAAAACAAAACGACTCAAGAAGAGAAAGAAGAAGAATTTAAACAGCAAGCGATAGATGAACAACGAAACCTTGAAGACGATATGAAAGAACTATCAAACCTGACTTCTGACATCGTGAGGAGAGTGCAAGAAGACAATAGTACAAACGGCCACATAGAATGACAAAGCCTGAAGAAAATCAAAGAAAGGGGCAAAAGCAAAGTACCTCACAAACCAAGCAGCAACAAATATCTTAAAGAGCATCCGCGAAGAGAACATCAACCTAACTCTCATAAAAATACTTATCTATGCGACAGCAGCTACAATACAAGACTAATCCCCATTAGCCCTAAAATTGTTAAAAAGAGTAAAGGGGAAGATTCACCTTGGAAAAAAAGAATACAAGTCAACAATTTGAGAAAAGAAATATCACAACTGAAGGAATGCCTTAAACCAAACCTAAATATAGCAATGGCAGAAAAGAAGACCCACTTGTATTCTAAACACAAAATCATAACAACAAGTGACCATGTCAGAATAACTGAAATATTGAAACAAAAAGTGTTAGCTAAAGCTCAAAGAGTTAAAAGGTACAGCGTGAGAAGCACACAATTTTACCAAAATAAGATATTTGCTGAAAATACAAAGCAGTTCTATATTAACATCCTAGGAACAAAGAATAAAGTCTAAACAACACCGCCCCCTGAAGAAATAAGTCGAAGAACTAATAAAAGCAATCAACACAACATCAAACTGGAAATCACCTGGAGTAGATGGGATCCCCAACTACTGGCTGAAAAAACTAACCACATATTATGATATCCTCACACTACTGTTTAACAACATCATAAAGGAGAAGCAAAGTATACCAGACTGATTGACAAAATTTAGTTTAATACCGCTAAGCTCTATATTGAACAATACAGGCACTGGATACATATGCAAAAACGAACTCAAAGAATAAATCATCTTCTGTATATTGATGACCTAAAGTTGATCGCAAATAAAGATCAAGAACTAACAAAGCAGATCAAACTTGTAAAACGGTTTAGTGAAGATATAGGAATGCAATTCGGGTTGGACAAATGCGCTAAAGCTACATTTCAAAAGGCAAGATTACAAACAAGCGATAACATCAGAATGACAGAAACTGAAGTGATTAGAACACTTGAACAACACGAAATATACAAATACTTGGGTGTCAGTAAACATGACGGGCTGCACCATAAAACAATTAAGTCCAAGCTCACCAAGGAATACTATAGAAGAACGCGAGAGATACTCAAAACTGAATTAAGTGCAAAGAATAAAACCACAGCCATCACCTCGCTTGCAGTCCCAGTCATATAGAGCTTCGGAGTCATTAAATGGACAAGTGCGGAATTACAGAAAATATATAGACAAACAAGGAAGCTGATGACGATGCATGGAGCTCTACACCCAAGAGCAGATGTAGATCGCCTGTACATCCCGCGCAAAGAAGAAGGAAGAGGAATGTTGAGTGTTGTAACCAGCCATGCCATAGCCATAGAAGGACTGAAGCGGTATCTTAAATTGAAACAAAAATGCAAATATCTTGGTATAGAGTTTAGGCAAACTAAGAAACAACTTACAGAGGATGAGCAAAGAAAACCAAGAACCAAGCAGCACCAACCAGCATGAACTTAAAACAGAAAGAGTAAAGAAATTTAAAGAAAAACTGAAAGAAAACAAAAAACAAGATCGAATAAAGAAGTGGACAGAGAAGGCAATGCACGGCCAAATAGTAAAAGAAGCTGCCAAAGAACCAATAAACAAGGACCAATCTTGGAGATGGCTAACACATATGAACCTGAAAGCACAAACATAAGCTCTCGTAACAGCGTGCCAGGAACAGGCACTTGCAACCAACTACGTGCGGACAAGGATGAGAACTGGCGAAGACCCGAAATGTAGACTTTGCCGGTCATACGATGAGACTGTCCACCATGTGGTGGCTGGATACAACGAATGTGGAACTAAGATCGTACCAATGATCATAGGAGCAATAGGGCTCATATCTAACATCACCTGTGAAGCAATAAAAGAAGTTTCTGGAACACATAACCTCCTGTTGATGCAGAAAGCTGTAGTGTTGAGTACAGCGCACATAGTACGCAAAGTGCTATGATGCTTCCAAACTTACTTAAGCAAGAAAACACCCCAGGTGCATGGTTTGCACTCGGTGATTCCCAAAATTAAGCCATAACCTAAGGGAGTTATGTGGTGAAAAGATAATAATAATAATATACGTAACAAAAAGGTTATGTCCTCCCACAATCAAACAAATCAATAAGCCAGTTATGGATGACCTTAAACTGTATACAAGATCAGAAAAACACCTGCACGACCTACTCTCTTGCGTAGCACATTTTAGGTCGGATATCGAAATGAAGTTCAACCTAGACAAATGCAAAATAAGTGGAATGGTAAAAGGCAAATGGATACAGCATGATAACTATGAGGTCAGTGCGGATCAGGGTACAATGGAGGGAATGGAGGAGAACGAAAATTACAAATACTCGGGCTACCTGCAAGCTGGAGGTATTGACCACAAGGCAGCAAAGGAATCAGTCACTAGTAATTAACTTAAAAGACTCTGTTCCATCCTACGTTCGAAATTATCAGCAAGAAACACCGCAAAAGCAGTTTATACTTATACACCACTTCTGCGATCATCTACAGCTTTGGTGTCATCCAATGGACTACGACGAAACTCAACAACCTCAATATAGAAACAAGAAAAGAGTTCTGTAAACACCGAGCACACCACCCGCGTTCCTCTGTGGAGAGATTTCACCTGCCCCGCAAAATAGGTGGCAGGGGTATCCCCGACCTAGTAGAGAGTCACGCCAAGCAAATTGATAACTTAAGAGAATACTTTCACTCTAAGGCAAGAACCAGCGAGATGCACCATGCTGTGGTTAGAGCGGACAAAAAGGCTACGCCCTTAGGTTGTCGGACATAGGTAACCACCCAATGGAAGAGACTCCTACACCGGAACAACAGTTAGAGCAGTGGAGAAGCAAGCCACTTCACGGAAGACACCTAGCTAGAATCGAAAATGAGAAAATCGACGGGTATGTATCTACTGCATATTTTAGAAGTGGTAATTTGTTTCTGGAAACGGAAGGATTCATCGCTACCATCCAAGACCAAGTCATTCCAACTAAAGTATATAGAAGAAATATCCTAAGGGAACACCAGGACAGCGTGAAATGTCGCATGTGCAACCAAAGTGGCGAGATGTTAGACCATATAGTGGCGGGATGCTCGGTGCTTGCGCCTAAAGCTTACCTGGACAGGCATAACAGGGTAGGAAAAATTATACATCAAAGTCTGCGGAAGAAATACCACGGCCTGATGGAGCACACACTATATTACCAATATGAGCCGCCGCCAGTATGTGAGCATAATGAAGTACGGCTCTACTGGAATCGAAAAATAATTACAGATCGTACAATAACGAACAACATCCCCGATCTAGTACTTACCTTCACGGCTGAAAAGAAAACGTTTATTGTTGATTTCGCCATACCACTTCTCAACAATATTGAGAAAACATACTCCGAAAAAATAAATAAATACTTACCTTTGAGTGATGAAATACGCCAAATGTGGAATATGGAAAGGGTGGTGATAGTACCCATAGTCATCGGCGCGATCGGCAAAATACCTAAAATAATAAAGAAAAGTCTAGAGCAACTGGGTCTAGATAGAGATCTATACTTACCTATACAAAAATCTGTGTTGCTAGATACGTGCAGCATAGTCCGTAGAGTTTTAGGCGAAACTTAAGATTTAGAGGTTTAAAACCTTAACAACGGGCAGGCCATCTTGTCATTGACCGATGTGCTCAAGCCCCTAACCCAGGAAAATAAAAACCTGTGAAAAAGGCAAATAATAATAATTATAATATATTAACAATTCAAGACATTCATAGATTATACGAGCCATCTATAAAATAAAACAAATTAAAACTAGACATATCGCAAATATTTAATAAAATAAAGTTTAGTTAAATAAACCATTTATTCTGTGTGTTCTTAAATTGAAAATAGGTTAGGGTAAAAATATCAAGATCTTCAGGTAAATCGTTAAATTGTCTGCAAAACCTAGATATCGGGCAATTAAAACCATAATTTGTTCAATGATACTTAACTTCGAAAAGATCTTTAACTTTAGTGACTCTTGAAGGGGCTTGGAAGTGTATTATTTCCAATAGGTTTGATGAGTTAATCATATATTAAAAGTGTGTGAATCGTTACAGAGAGAGCGAAAGGGTCTACAAATTTCCATCTTGGTTTTTCATCTGATGGATTCCATAAATTGTTTTATAATCATAAGCATAAATAATAAAAGTACTGCTGAAATGTTATTCCCTTCTCTGTCATGCTTTTGGTCGGGGATCGATCGCACAACAGACCCTATTTACAGCAGCTTTTACCAAATTTATAGTATCTAGGAACGCTTAAAATCAAGTCTTATCATGTTCATTTTTCAAATTCAAAAAGTACACTTATTGCACGAAGATGCTACGGTAAATGTCAAATTCCGACTGAACTTTTTAACAATGGCATTTGAAGTGGTAATATTGGAACAGTATTTATCCTATCTTTTAGTCTTTTTATACAATGAATTTAATGATGTACCGTAAAGATCATAACAGACGGTCAAGCAGAAAACCCTCAAACAACCTCTCATTTGCCAAATTAAATTGGAGAGAGATAGGTAAAACTAGTATTACAGAATAAGTTAAATAAACAAAAGTAAAGGATAGCAAGGCAAGCAAAACTTGTTCGTTAAAGATAAAAATGTGGCGTATAAAAGTATTTAGAAATTAAGCAAATAATATTGGAAAGTCATTTTGGTTTGTCATATATATTATGCATTATAGTATATTGTTAAATCATTTATTTTCTTGCTTGGAAGCTTAAAAAAATCGTAAAAAAAAGAAAACGCGTTGATATAGGTATAGAAAAGGTTATAGCAATTAATTTGTCATCATTATAATATAAAAATATTCAGGGTGTGCCATTTAAAATAAGAAATTCATTTTATATTATTTATTAATGTTTAAAGTTTTTTAAAATGAGTCCTTAATTGTAACCTCCCTGTATATTTTATGCCAAGTTTAATTATTTTTTGAGATTTGTTGAGTCTATAATTATACAATAACCAAAAATGTTTAGTCCAGGAGCTAAGGTAAAAAATATATCCAGATAATTTCATCGCTATCCATTTACGAAAAAATTATAAAATATGCAGATATCTCAGAAATTAGTAGACTTAGGCTATTTATGTTCCATAAAATTGAATGCAAAAACCAAAAATTTAATAAAAAATTATATATTGTATTTAAAAATTGAAAGTTGAAGTTACTTCCGGAATAACCGGAAGTGACAGAAACATGTTAATATTTTAGTTTAAGAGAGCACATCGATAAACTTAAACCTACCGATTTAAAAAAATATATTTTCAGTAGTTTCCTCAAAAATTTTAATGCAAGCTCTCGTAAATCACCCGGTATGGTGAAAAAAAAATCCTGATTAAATAGCATAAAAAATACAGTAAATATTGTGAAATTTTACCATAATTTTTTACAGTGTAGTGGTGAGAAAATATTTATTTGTAAACTACTCATTTCAAATTTATGGGAAAAAATATTTTTAAATACCTTACCTAGAAATTGAGATTTAATTAATGTATTGCACTTGCGGTGTTGGGTGGTCTTTTTATATTCATTAAATATTATTACAGATCGGGCAAAAATAGGACATTCCTATATTTCGATTTTATTTAGTAATCAATAGTAATCATACAGCGGGGTGCAAAAACCTTAACAATATAAACGCATTAATTTCTTCCCACGGCGCTGCTAGCGCTAAGATGGCACGTGAGAATGGTAAATCACTTAAAGCGTACCTTCGCGGTACTACAGAAGAAAACGATGCCTAGTGGACCGTTTCAGACGGCGACGACACACTGCCCAGGGGTAATTATCCTGCTGTAGTTGTTTATGGTAGCAGACAATTTCGCAGGATGAAAAATTGAAGGACAAGCTAATTCAAGCAGAGCAATAAATTACTGTTATGTAATACTTTACAGTTTTTTTTAATGAGAAAATTAATTTAACCATTATGTATTTTCGAAAAGTTTTTGAAAGAAGACATTAAATTAATTTTTTGTTTCAAAGTGATACATAAAACTTTCAATTATTTTTGGACTACATAATTCGCATAGATTTGACCAATTCCATAATGACTTAGCGAAAAGGATGACGCACTCTTAAAGCTGGCCATAACAGAATCTTAGTTTCCGAGGAAGAGAAAACTTAGTAACTGACCGAGACTATACATTTTATTGCTAGGCCGATTTCGCCATACACCGGCATGCCTCCTCCAAACTGTCGCAGGCGCCTGCGCAATTTAAAAGCTATGTTGCCACAATGAGTCAAAATTACCCGAACATACCGACCGTCTTGAAACGTAAGACCAACAACCTTTTATAGATGGAGGATAAATACCTTTATTAATAAAAATGGCTCCGCGTACCGATTACATGGTTCACAGAATAAATGGTAACTGTCCCTAAACTTAGTGACGTAGTGATATACATTTGTTTCTTAGTATTTTTGCATAATATGTGTAATGAATTTAATGAGGTAAAAATATACGAATATACTGAGAGTTCGCTTTATTTTTATAATATATTCATGTTTATACAGTATAGGTACTCATAGAATACATCCCCTAAAATTTGGAGAAGAATCAGCATATTATCAGCATAATACAATATCTAATAACCATTGTTCATAAATTTTACATACTTATCAATCTACAAATAAACTCTCTGGCAAAAGTGCTTAGACTGATCGCTATTAGTTTCGAACGGCAAATGTAAACAATCTGGATACATCTATAATTTATTGCGTAACACCTTAAATTGTTAATTTCTAAGTCTGTGAATATAGCACAAATTTTGTAAACTGGCCTTTTATAAAGTTTATTGTTAACCATAAAGTGACCACACGGATCACTCCGTCACTACCGGCCGTGGTGATCAGACTCAATTTTTGCCATATGCCACTTTATACCTATGGGGAATTGTCTTCTGCTACACGCATCACGAAACCAACTTTGAACTGGGTTTCTGGCTGCTACTTCTACTTATTTCTAAGTTGCAGTTCAGCAATGTACTCTTTCATCCATCTCAACCAGAATTACTGGATCATTTTTTGCAATCGCTCGAATCGTTGGGGACAGTTTTCCTTTACTCCAGTGACATCTTGATCGGGCAGTGCAGTTATTCTTCTTCTCATCAAGAAGTGAGCAGGTGTCAAAGGAGTTAATTGATCAGGAGCAGGCGATAAGGCACACAATAATAGACGTGAATTCAGTATAGCGTACCCTTTTGAAATTAAATTTAAATCTTTTTACCCCTGCTTCCATATTCCCCCAAAATTTGGCGCACGTAAGGGAATAAAATGCCAGGTTATATTTTGTTCCATGAAAAATACATAAATCGCTTTGATATTTTTTGCTACGTAAAAATTCATAAAGTTTTTGTAATTCTTTGTCTGCACAAACAAATGTTTTCCTATTATTGGAATATATACTATGCGGTTTACCACGTCTGCCAACAAAACGTCTAAAGGCTGCCAGGAAACACTTGGTTGTCAGGTCGGACATAACTTCAAGGTGAAAAGCCTTGCTTGATTAACAAATAAATATGCAAACATATCTTTTCGTTAACTTCGCACCTCGTCGTCGATCTTGGGGGATTGGCTGTGAAATTCTTGATGAGAAATGAGTGGTATTTTAGAAGGATCCCTGCCAAAAATGTCCTATAAATTCTCATAAAAAAAAGTATGAGTTTCGAGGAGATTATATTATATAGAAAATGTGTTGTGCTTTTATGAGCAACGATGAGATTATATATAGGGAAGTGAAACACCTTTTCCTTCTAAAAACTTATAAAAACGTTTATAAGTTTTAAGGAGTTTCAAGTGGCAGTGTTGATTCAAAACATATACCTAGATTCCTATTAGTTTTTATACGACAATTCCTAAAAAATTTATGAGGTTTTATGGTGAATTAATAAGATTTTATAGGTTACATTTGGTTCAGTTTATATGCTTTAGATGATTTTCTATGTGTCAATACGCATCAAAACTTGTGGATACTTTATAAGTTTGGATAAGTTTTGAAGATATATGAGCAATGACGAGATTCTATATAGGGAAGTGTAAGTTTTTAGAAGTTTTTAAGTGTCAGTGATGATAAAATCAGATAGATTCTTAAAAGTTTTTATATGACAATTCCTAAACAATTTATGAGGTTTTATGATGAATTAATAAGATTTTATGTCACATTTCGTTCAGTTTATATGCCTTAAATGAGTTTCTATGCGACATTGATATGTCAAATACGCATCAAAACTTGTGGATACTTTATAAGTTTTGAAGATATTCAATGAGAATACCTAGGTAGCAAATACACGTAATTTATACGCAGAAAAGACTTCCCTGCCAAAAATGGCTGATTCAATCTTTTAAAAAACTATTTAGGTTTAATAGGTTTTTATCGGAACGTAAATGCAATCATGGTTCTGTATAGGTAGGTCATTTTCCACACATAGATCTTAAATAGGATTCTATATTT
Organism: Polydrusus cervinus; assembly: GCA_935413205.1. Lineage (NCBI taxonomy): Eukaryota > Metazoa > Arthropoda > Insecta > Coleoptera > Curculionidae > Polydrusus > Polydrusus cervinus. The sequence goes on along the minus strand of OW284510.1, from coordinate 63,555,226 downwards.
AGACATTTATTGATAGCATTTAATATGTAAATTCTGAATAATTTTTATAAGCCTTAATAAGTTTTAATGCGATCGTAATCTGAATAGTTTTAAAAATGAATATACTAGTTTAAATTCTATAGTAGTAAATATGTACTTTCCAACTCAATGCTAGTTTTAGTTTCTATAAGATTTAATAGGCAAAACCTTAAAAATACTTTATATACCTTGACAAGAATGAATAGGACCTTATTTTAATAGTTATTTTAATGAATATACGTATAAATATTACACAGGTATTGAAAGGAATTTCCATACTAAAGATTTTATTATTTTGGATAGGAGTGAATATGCCATACCCAACTACCATTTCATGTGAGGCAATGGTTATGAATATGATCTGGTTTTTATACGTTCTTATATGAAAATGCGCACAGAAATTCTAAAAGTATTTGAAGGAACTTTCATACTAAATATTTTATTATTTTGGATAGGAGTGAAAGTGCCATAACCAACTAACATTTCATGTGAGGCAATGGTTATGAATATGATCTGGTTTTTATACGTTCTTATATGAAAATACACACAGAAATTCTAAAGGTATTTAAAGGAACTTTCATACTAAATATTTTATTATTTTGGATAGGAGTGAAAGTGCCATAACCAACTAACATTTCATGTGAGGCAATGGTTATGAATATGATCTGGTTTTTATACGTTCATTTATGAAAATACACACAGAAATTCAAAAGGTATTTAAAGGAACTTTCATACTAAATATTTTATTATTTTGGATAGGAGTGAATATGCCATATGTAAGAACCCATAACTTAATAGGAAACTACATATTCAATTAAAAAGTATTTTCCTATTAAGACCTTACCAGCATAGGAAATTACTATTCAAATAGAATAGTATTTTCCTATTAAAACCCCACCTGGAACTATAGAGACCTGTAAGAACCTATAGCTTAATAGGAAACTACATATTCATTTAAAAAGTATTTTCCTATTAAGACCTTACCAGTATAGGAAATTACTATTCAAATAGAATAGTATTTTTCTATTAAAACCCCATCTGGAACTGTAGAGACCTGTAAGAACCCATAACTTAATAGGAAACTACATATTCAATTAAAAAGTATTTTCCTATTAACACCTGATACGGAATCGCACACTCCCGATAGTATAGTTGGCGCGGCGTATAATAATCCGATGCCGGGGTTTATAAATATCGAGCCTTAATGTAAAAATCTCGAGAGACTCGAGGACTCGGCTACCAGTCCGAAGTCCGAAGATACATCTAATAAACGCGGGGATCCGAAAATAGCAAGATCCCAAGACTTTCGGCTCGTTCGTATAGCCGACTGAGTGCCACCTGAGCAAATTAGTCGAGGCAAAAGTGACTCTGACTTAGAGCACGAGAATGCACCAGCATAGGAAATTACTATTTAAATAGAATAGTATTTTCCTATTAAAACCCCACCTGGAACTATAGAGACCTGTAAGAACCTATAACTTAATAGGAAACTACATATTCATTTAAAAAGTATTTTCCTATTAAGACCTTACCAGCATAGGAAATTACTAATCAAAAAAGAAAATAAAAAGATGGCGGCAAGTGCTAGTAAATGAGTTAAACAAGATAAATAAAAAAGACTTAATAAATGCGTTGGTTTATAAAAAGCTGTGTGCCAATATCAGTGCAAATGCCCTAGTTACCGATTTCTTTGTTAAAATAATCAAAATTCGTGCTGATAGTAGTGAAAACGACGAAAATGAATTTTTTGACAGCTCCGAAGTCATAGATGCTTCGTGTGACAAGTTGCAGTGTGCAAAAATAAAAATTAAGCAAGATGCCTCGTTACGTGAGATCAAAATCTTGAATCAAACAATACATCATACACTGAGAAAATTTTCTAATAGCCACTACTTGAAAATTAATACTGGGTATTAAAGTTTCTGCATATAATAGGCTCCAATGCAGAGATCGAATTGTAGCAATTAGATTGGTCTAATAGAAACCATCTAATAACCACTATTAGATTTTCGAATAGAAATGCTATAATATATTCTAATAACCGATATATAGTTACCTAATAGCTGGTACACCAATATCTAATTACGGCAATTAGATTTTCTAATACAAATGTTTAAATACCAATAACCGGTATACAAGTTTTTTGTTGCCTTATACAGATTTCTAATAACGGATATTCAAATTTCTAATTGCCCTTATTCGAATTTCTATTACCACCTATTAGGTTTCCTATTATCTTTATTCGAATTTCTATTAACGGCTATTAGAGTTTCTTATTGCCCGTATTCGAATTTCTAATAACGGCTATTAGAGTTTCTTATTGCCCTTATTCGAATTTTTATTGTGAGTGAGGTCTAGTAGCGCATTCGCCATTTCGTTTTTAATAAATATTTCGTTAATTTTTCCTTTTATCCAAAAGGCGGCCAAGTACCGACATTTGAAGCATAATTACCTACAATTTAAAGTTAAACAAGTTTGAATTTATAAATCAATAAAAGCAGAAAAAGAAAAATGTACCTACAAACTTTACAAATTTTCTTTTTTTGCTTTTAATAATTCATTAATCAAAATGTTGTTAGTTTAAAACTGTAGATAATTGCTATTCAAGGACGGCTATTTGACCCTTTTTGAATAAAGAGAAAAGGATACGAAATATTAATTAAAAAATTACATGGCGAATGCATCACTAGACGTCAGTTTTAATAGCTATTATGTATTTCTGTTGGGGATAATAGAAAACGCATATCCATTATAAAAAATGTATTTAATGTTTATTAGATAAACTAATAATCCTAATTTTTTTAACCCCTCAAACTAATTCTATGGAACAATATTTTTTGTCAATGATAAAAACAAAAATTTGAAATATTAGTTTATCTAAACCATTATTATAAATTTCCTATGGCTATCCGTCTTGTTTAAAAAAACACAAATTTCACTGTATTTTTGAACTTTAATAAATTAGTATATACTTACATAAAAACGAGAAACTACTTACTTATTCAATAGGATAAAAAAAAATTGGCATATATAAGTTTTCATTGCCCAACTCTTTCATAAAGTCCCCATAAAGTTTTTGAAAACAAGGTTGAGGTCCACTCTTCGTTCATTGCATTTTGTTGTTTCTTTGTCTTAAAGTTAAAACTGCTGATATTTTCCTGTAATAATAATAATGACAAAAATAATAATGTGACAAAAAAAGAATTATAATTGTACCTAAAAATTGCCGAAGGGTCGTCTCAAAAACAAGCTATTCCAAGATCACTTTCTAAATGATATATTTTTAAAAAACGTTAGTGAGATGAGCTCATTTTTGACAGATAAAAAAATTAAATACGATACCAGGTGTTTTCTACCTTCACATCCTCAATCGTAAGAAAGGTAGATAAGGTAGCCCCTGAGACGAACCAGAAAGCCCCAAATTGGACTAACGTGGGTTACATAAAAGGATACACCATTGAGATAAATTTCTATATATCATTGGAACACATAAACGGAACACATAAAACGAGCGTATTACGTGAGCAAGCAAACTTGAGGAAGGCAAACCTTTTCCTTATTTTCAAAGAGGGTGGGGGAGATGACAATAAAATTGTTAGAAAATAAAATTAATGTCAAATAAAAGTGAAGTCTTTAAAGAAGAAAAATTGTATTTATTATCCTTTGGCGAGGGTCTACGCTTTTCTTTATTTTTTATTTTAAAAACAAATAAAACCGTTTTTATGTAATATTTAACATTGATTTAAACTCTTCCTAACTAGGTATTTCTTACCTTCAAAATTTTCAATATAGTATGTCCCTATGTAACGTGCAATCGTAATTTATACTCATCAGCCATGTTGAAAAAGTCCTAAAAACAAGTAAAGAAAAAAGTTTAAAAAATCATATTTTAACAACATACCTAATATCGTATATATAAACAGCTGACAGAAGGTTCGATAAACAAAAAATTTAGTAATTTTTACATCTCGTACTCTATTAAACAAAATTTACCAAAATATCAAATTAATTTGTGACCTTTTAAAATGTAAAACAACAGCTACCTAAAAAAAACATTTTTTAAAATGTCGAATTTATGCTATTCACAGGCCATCAAGGATACGAGATCACTAATGATAGTATTGACCAATCCAAAGACAGGTAGATATCAAAAAGTAATACAGTTTTTAAAAAAGAAACTGCAATTTAAACAAACAAGTCAATATTTTTTGGTGCATTTTTCATTATTATTTTTCTAAAAGAAACCATCATTAATATAATCAGTTTAAAGTATATCATTAAATGAGAAGTTATTAAAAATCATAATTTGTTTTCAATATGCCGGCCATCTTGAGTTCTAAAATAAGACCGGACCGTACAAACTATGTCTGTAGACAAGGATTAAGGTTGTATATCAATTAAAACATTATAAAAATATGTACTTACCATCAAATGGAATATTTTTTTAAATATTAAACAAAAATCACTAATTAATTACACAAACTTTGGGATAAAAAACAGCAGAGCATTTATTTCACTCCGACATGTCCGCGTTACCAAACATAAAAGATGGAAGAAAGAAAAACGTCGTTTGTCTTGTCAATTCGATATCCTAATAGAGGTTATTGTTTAGTCTAATAGGCAGTATTATATTTTCTTTTTATTATTTTTTCTAATAGGCAGCATTCGATCTCTAGTAGCGGTTACTAGATTTCTTAATAGGAACTTGCCTATTGTGAAAACTTATTGTCAGTATTAGAGCGACTAATAAAGCCTATTAGATTTCTAATAACTGCAACAAGATCCTCTGAATAGCGCTCTATTAGACCAATATTTTAGCCGGTATTTGGGTCCAATGATACGGGTTATTAGAAATCTAATTACCGGTATTAAAGTTAAGTCTATGCAGAAATATAATAGTACGAATTTTCTCAGTGTATGGAGAAAAGATTGGACTCGCAGGAGGTAATTATAAACTTAATGCAGGGATCCAGAAATGGATCTTTAACCAATTCAAACAACCAAACTCAAAGACACAAAGATATGCAACCAACTTTACCTTTACAAAATCCATCAGATATAGACGACGCCAATCTACTAATTAGAAAAAAAAATATCATTGATTTATTAAGTATCTCAAAAGAACAATTCTTAATAGTAAAAAAATGGTTCCACGACAATGGCCTTATTCTCAATACAGAAAAAATCCAATGCTTAATTTTTAAGACATCTAGAAATAAGAAAAATACTCCTAACTCTATTACTATAGATAGTTCAAATGTTAATATTGTTGAGACTTGCAAATTTTTGGGTATGCACATCGATGCAAATCTTAAATGGAATACCCATACAGACGCCCTTTGTAGAAACCTTGCCACATCTTGTTATATGCTGAGAATAGTGTCTAGATATCTAAACTTTAGTATTTCTCGTATAATATATCATAGCAACTTTTTATCCTTACTCCGTTTCGGTATAATATTCTGGGGTCACACATCGGGTTTGGGCAAAGTCATCAAAAGAAAGCTTTAAGAATTCTACTAAACATGAGTTATATTCAGAGTTGTCGTGGATTATTTAAAACGCAAAAATTGTTAACAACTCCGGGTATTTATATTTATGAATGGATTTTGTTTTTTAAAAAGAATCAAGGTAAATTCACTCATTTAAAAAAAGAACACACACATGATACGAGAGGTAGACTTTTTGATTATAATTTTCCAAAACACTCTTTAACATTGACGGAGCACACCTGTCACTATGCTGCCATCACTTTTTTAAATATTTTGCCACAACATATAAAGTGCATAAATAATTTAAATAATTTCAAAAAAGAATTATTTGTTTATATTAATAATATTGAACCATATACAATTCAGGAATATCTTGATTATAAAAAACAAAATTTGTGATTAGGTACCTAGTTTAAATTTAAGTGTATTTTACAATTTTTTGTTGTTTGTAGAATTTATAAAATGTATTTTTGTAACATTTTATGACGTATTTCAAACTTTGTGAATTTTACAAATTTGTTTTGAAATAAATGCTTATCTATCTATCTATCTAAATAGAATAGTATTTTCCTATTAAAACCCCACCGGAACTATAGACACCTGTAAGAACCCATAGCTTAATAGGAAACTACATATTTAATTAACTATAGGATATATATTGAGTATTGAGTCTCGTCAACAACTATAGGATATCGTTAAATTATGCTTATTAAGACCCATAGGTTGGTAGGAAATTACTATATACATAGACAGGTATTTTCTTACTGAGTCTTGTCACCAACTATAGAATATCGTTAAATATTATTGCTTATTAAGGCACATAGGTTAATATTGAAACCTATTACGCCGTTAAAGTTCATTCCTATAACTTCCTATTCAAAACAACTTAATAAAGCACGTTTATCCTTATAGCCTATAGGAAAGTACAGTTCCATTAGAAGAGTTTATTCCTACAGATACATGTATTTCCAGATTAAAAATACTGTTAAAAACTATAGAATACTAGGTATATGTTTTTTTATATGTTTCTATATGGTATTTTTGGCAGGGTTACCCATTCTCGTCGAAGTCACCAAAAAAAGTGACGGGCAATCAACGTTTATATGATGGCAATATGTCACAGCGAACTGACGTCATTCCGGACACGTCAAAGAGACGTGTATTTGGCCACGTCAAAACCACTCAAAAAGACCTATTCCAGAATAGGGATAGGATGGTTAATTATTGGTTTTAACATTGTCAAAGTAATACATTCTGAAATTTACCTCCGATTGATTGCACAGTGTCTTCAGCGTTTTTTACTCAATTGAATTCAAAATAAAGATACCTAAATCGAAGGCAAGCCATTCAAATTTTGACATGGTTAAAACTCGAGCTTCCATTCTAGGATGTTTGATAAATTATACACATAAATAATCTGTAAAAACGAAAGTTTTTTTAAATTTGTTTCCAAATTTACAAAATTACAATTAGAAAGATCTTTTTAAAATATACAGTTTTATTAAGCTATCTTTTGTCGTTCTTCCATGCCGAGTCTCTTTGGGGCGTGTTTCAACCAAATTTTGGTGTACAGAATTGCTGGCGATTTCAGCAGTATGGCTTCTGCAACAAAGAAAATAACGGAAAACCATAAACGGACATAATTATATCTATAACATGACAGTTTTAGAAAAAAAGACGTTTTATATTTGTTGTAAGTAACTGTATTTGTTACCTGTTTAGAACAATCTCAATCTTTATGATTTTAAAATTTATAAAATGTAATTTGTAATATTTTTGTAATAACATTTTTTGAAATAACTTTTTTCATACATTAAAATACCTAACAATAGAAGGAGAAATTGTTATTTCAAAAAATAATAATTTGTTTATATTCGCTTCAACCATTGTCGAAATATATTAATATAACAAAGTTGCTGGAATCTGCTAAAATTTGAATGTAGATGCAAAAAATATACATATATAAGTAGTAAGTACATATTATCATAATTTTTAGAAAACATAGGTAAACTACTTACCAGTTACCACTGACTTTAGCTTCAATTTTCCAAATGCCCTTTTTTCACCCCTCGATGCACAATAGTTGTAATTAACTGCAACCTTATTAGTCATAAGGTTTTTTAAAATAAGGTTTACCTTATTGGTAAGGTATCTTCCTCCAAAAGTGGCTTAATGGGCAGCCTAAAAATATAATACATAATATGTCATCACAAAAGAAGGACAGGGTTATTTAATGATTTGATATTCAAACTGTTTGAAAAAATATTTACCAAGGAAGTTATTTTTCCGTCCTTTTTTAAATAATCCTCTAACAAATCTACATCTGCTGGACATTTTACAGGAAGCTCTACAGAGATATTGTTCAGAACAATTTCTCCTATTCTTGAAATATTATCCTTTTCCTTCAGTCTGGCAAGGATTTCTGATGTTTGGTTAGGTGCATACTATTTACCTGAAGACGACTGGAGATGCTTACCAGTTGAAACGTAGTGATTCTAGACAAATAAAGACAATGCAAGTCCAAAACTCTACTGCCGTTCAAGAAACGTTATTGTCTTCAACCTTTAAAGTTTCTTTATTGATATACTTTTCAAGTTATACGTTGTCTTTATATAGCTATTCGGGCCCATGCCACCAAATACTATGCTCTGTCATTTCGTTAACAGTTAACCTACTGGATACTAAATGCACAATATTATGATCTGTAGACACGTGATGCGAATTGTATATGTTTGTCAATTATTGTATTTCACTTACACCATTAGCCACAAAAAGTTTCCATTTACTCACCGACCCTCGTATCCACGATAAAGCTATTTGAGATTCCGAGTAAAAAAAACACTTTCAAATTATTTCTTTAATGAATCTATTGCCCCTTGTACCATTTGAGCTAACAAGACTAATGCACATAACTCTAAACGTGGTTACGTAACTAACTTCTTAATTGGTGCTACTCTCGACTTTGCACATAAAAGCTGTGTGACCATTCGTGGTTTGACATCTTACGTATAGACAACAGCCATAAGCCTTTCGCGAGACGAGACGAGACGAGATGAGAACGAGACGAGAGCATCTTCTGCGAGACAAGAGTTTTTAATCGAGAATCACGCGGGATGAGAAAAAAATTAGGCGAGGACGAGAAATCTCGCAAAATAATCCCATTCACATTAATGCAGGTGGTAGATTTTCCTTAATTTATAAAAGAATTACAGAAAACTGGAACTCTTATCATTATAAGTTGAGTTATGTGAAATAATTCACTTTCTAACTAACAATTTCTCTTTCAGTGTTATTTTATTTGTAACTTTAATTTGTAAATGTTGAAGGGCGCTTTCAAAATTTTCTATATCTATTTATGCATTTGATCTTGATTTTGCTCACGTCGCTTATTCGTGATTTGCTGGATGCGACTATAGGACGAAAAGTACTTTTCGAACGGAGTCTCGGGCGTCACCTCTTTAATTTATGTGGTAAGAGGCCCACATGCAGTTACCGCGGGTTGCTTTTAGACAATGGAGAAAATAAACCAGGCGTTCATTTGCACGTGATGCGATCATATCGCCGAATTTGTAGTGACAGGTTCGGGTAAATAAAATGAAATAATTGGGTTTCAAAAACAAGTTCTATTTCTAAACGAAATATTTTCGACAATAAGTCAGTCTATAGAGAAAGAGAGTGAGAGAGAGGGAAGGTTGTATACGTGTCCGCTTTTCGGCAATATGCTCCATAAATTGTAAATGACACCGATTGTGATGTTAACGACTTCGAATCAAAGATAATTAAAAAGGTTGAATCTTATCCGCAAGATTTGACATTGTACCGGTAGATTGGCGCGTTAGAAAAGGAAAGGACCTGCAGAACACGGAGCAGCATTCTTAACAATTTCGGTAAAAGGTCGATACGGCAAAAGGTCTGCAGGTAAAGGTAAACAAAGGACGCGGCTATTATATTTTATCATTTAAAAGTTCACGTGGTTAATTACTTGCGAAAAATGAATGCGGCTCGTCGTTAACGGTGTCGGTAAAAAGTTCCAAGCCAACCGGCAGCATGACTAGCAGTGAAGTACGGTAAAGAAAACGTCGGTTTCCCCTACGCATGCGAGACAATGTATGAATTTCTCGTTGCTACACGTTCTAATATTAAAGCGGTCTGTGCGTATAAAACACAGATGATATTATAGGTATATGTGTAAGAGTGAAAGTATTCTACAGTAATGAGTGTGAGTGAGACGTATGATTGGTATGTAAGGTACTGTGTAAGATAGAAAAGTCATTTTTCTCGGGTTTTTTAGTCTGAGTTGAAGCGAGACAGAATTTCTACGGAAACTCGATCAGATGCGGAAAAAGAAAAGGTAAGGTCAAAATTAATATTTTGAAATTTAAAATTTGTAGTAAATATTTTTATTAATTTTTGTTACTAATAAATACAATTTGCACTGCACGATTTGTAACAACAACGTATTTTTAATAAAAATATTTACTACAGATTTTAAATTTCAAAATATTAATTTACCTTGATTACAAATATATTTGGTTTATCTTTAGTAAAACAATCAATAATACAACTTTTTTTTTGCATAAAATCATTCAATTTATATAAAATAAAACCTTGAAGGATTCCTTAACCCATACAAAAGCAAAGGCCAAGGATTAACCCTCCTTAAAAGTGTTCTCAAACTACTACATACCACCCTCTACAAACACCGGCAGCATAAATAAATTTATTTAGAAAATAAATAACTGAGATCACACATCTATGTACACAAATAAGTTTAGGGTCATAATAATACGTCGAGATCCAGTACCAGTAGAGATCAATAAGTCAGGTCGAGGTCTTATTACAGTGAAGGTCAGTATCGGTGAAGGGCATCATCAAGTTCAGGTCTAAATCCAGTGGCAGTTGGTTAACATCATGTTCATCAACATTCTGAAGGATTTATCATGAAACAAGACAACCAGTGACAAAATCTTATATTGGCAAATTATTTCTCTTACCACTATAGTTATCACACATATCAGATACAAATAAATACAAATACAAATTAAAATAATTTTATTTATAAATTTAGTAGAATACACTTTTAATCACAATGAAAATATATTTTAAAATAATAAAGAATTCTTGAAAATAAATTCTGAGTTTTATTTCTATTATGAGACATAGAGAGAAGTTTCGCCTAAGCCACATAGAAGTATGGGTTTGTGTGTTAGAACTTCTCCCCTTGCTCGTGATGGCAGTGATTAATATAACATGAAAAAATAAATAAATTAAATAGTATTATTAATATCATTACAATAAGTAGAAAATAAAGAATAAAACCAAAAATTAAAACGAAGTGAAATACATGGGCAGAATAAACATAGAAAGCAAATATTTGTTAGTTATTAGTTAGTTATACATGCAAGAGAGCAAAAAAATTAGTAAAGGCAGCAGAGGTAGAATAATTTAGGTGACAAAAAGGAAAAAAACACTCCCTCTTACTATTATCTAATTTTTTTAATCAAAAAAGATTTTTAAAGACGTAGGGATTATCAAGGATAAACTTTTTTGACAGCTTTTTAAATAGGTTTTTATTTTGTGTAGAACCACGAATATGTAAAGGCAGCAGGTTAAAACATTTAGGAGCATAGTATAATATCGATCTTTGAGAAATTGAACTCTGAAAAGAAGGAACAATAATTAACAGTTCATTTACATTAGATCTAGTTTGGTAGGTGTCAAAGATGTTTGGAAAAAATGTTTTGATTTTCTGTATATAATTAAGACTCCAGAATATGTATAAGTTCCTTATATTTAAGATCTTGTTATCGTTATATAATAAAGAAGTTGGGTACATGCGTTCTTTTTTTAAGACAATTTTAAGGACGGTGTTCTGGCAAGTAGAAAGGATTTTTAATGAATTATCATACAGGCACCTCCAAGACACTATACAGTATCTTAAGTTAGACTCTACCAAAGCACCATACAAAGTAAGCAAAAGTTGTTTACTTAAAATATTTCTTAGTTGATAAAATTTATAAAAAGTTTTTCTTACCTTACTTACCACATAACTTGCATGTTCGTTCCATTTTAAATGGCAATCGATATTTTGTTTTATTTTTTCTACTTATTGAACTATACAAGCATGCATTGCTTCTATTACAATCGGGAGAGTGCATCTTTAAAAAGTTTTGTGTCGGTTGATCAACACTAAGTGCGGAGAATGTCATAAAAATAGTTTTTGAAGAATTTAAACTTAATAATCCAGCACAAAGCCACCCTTACTAAACACTAAGTCCCAGTTCAGTCCTCATATAAACATCATGCCAACTTTCACCAAAAAACAAAATAGCAGTGTCATCTGCATAAGAAATTACACTGGCATTCAGAGGTAATTTACCTATATTATTTATATAAATAAGAAAAAGAATAGGACCCAGCACTGTGCCCTGCGGCACGCCCGTTTTGATACATTGAGCGTTGCTAACATCATCGTTTACTCTTACCCGTTGTTTTCTTTCCGATAAATAATTTTTTAATAAATTTAGTGGCCCATCTCTTATGCCGACATTCTCCATTCTTTCAAAAAGTATGTTATGAGATACTGTATCAAAGGCCTTAGACAGATCCAAATATACCGATAAACATTTTTTCTTTTTGTTGATATTGGATAAGATTTCATTAGTCAAACAAAAAACAGCGTCCTCAGTATTGTGATTATTTCTGAAACCAAATTGCCTTTTGTAAAGAATATTCTCCTTTTCCAAAAAATTTACGAGACGCTCCTTTAAACACTTTTCAAATAATTTAGAAAAATTGCTTATTACTGAAATTGGCCTATAATTTGTCAGAAGCGATTTGTTTCCCGACTTAAAAACAGGGGTAACAACAGAAGTTTTCCACTTGGGTGGTATGTCGGACGTAGATATACAAAGACAAATAAGGGGCAAAGAAACAACAATTTAAGTAACTTTAAGATTTTATTGTTTATTTTGCTTTTACTAAAACTTTTGTATATTTAAAGTGACCAGAACTTATTAACTTGGTTATTTTATTCACTTAAATTCTTGTAAACCCTTAAATAGACAGTCAACTATATCTTATATTGCAAAGCAAAAATAAGGTAATGTACTACCTACCCGAAATATATTCAATAACATCGAGCCTTTATTTTTAAACAACCTCGATAAGAAACTGACTGAAGTTTTTAATAAAAAATATTTATTGTGGAAATAGAGACTAATAGAGCTAAGCAAGACTCCGTTGAAGTCAAACAGTTGCGCTTCCCCACCATCGCGCGCCATGGAATATGAACAGTGGGGAGCAACGAAAAATAAAGAAATGGTGTTTCCCGGTGTTTCGCGACGGAAACTTTTGGTAAATCAATAAGTACAATTAATATGAATTATTTACGAACAAGCATGGTCTTTGTATTACGAAAAATAAGGAAGTTAATATGGAGTACGTATACAACCCTGTAAAAATTATGTAACTTCGTTACAATGTTGAGGACCATCGATTTTGTAAAAATAATTGCCTAACTGATGTACTCATATTCAATTTCACATTTCTTTTTCTGTCAGTTTAATTGTCATTAAAATTTTCGTCTGGGGCACTATTTTTGTGGTTTCTTATGTTTGTGAATATTATAATAAATATTATATTTATAGTAGATACGTTTTTTTTTATCCTACGTTATCCACTTAAATATATTTTTTTATTTTACAATCCTTTCGGTTTCAAGTATTTTGGGCGTTAGAGACATGTTTAATTACATTTTTATCGATTTTTTTTGTTCCACTATGACGCCATATTCCGAGAACAAGAAATTGCGAGACTCTCGCGAGACGAGACGAGAACAAATCTTGCGAAATGTTAATAAGATGAGATTTCCAAAAATTCTCGTCCCAGTTTACGAGACACGACGAGAGTTTTTTAAAAGTCTCGTGAAACACTAACCATTTATCTAGCAGTTCCGTAGGGAACTCGACCCAACAACCGAACTCTCCTTGCCATAACGAATGCAATAATAACTTTGCTACTTAATAGTAGTCCCATTATAATTAATAGGACTTAAAAGATGCAAAGGATCGTAAATTTGTAAAATTGAAAACAGTTTGCTTTGTGATTATTTCAGGATTTTTGAAGCTAGAACGGAATATTGAATTTTGAATCAGAATTTGAATCCCATAGAATACCTAACGTTTTGCTTGTTTCATTATCGCCCAAATTTAAAATACTCTTTATCTACTTGAAATTGTGTCAATAGTTCATTTTTATTGCATAACCATTTTCTTAATTGAAACCCAGTACTCGCTAAAATATTTATTATTTGTGATTATAGTGTCAGGAGCTCACTTTCACTATCAGCAACTGCTAAAAGATCGTCCATATAAAAATAACTTTTTATAGACGCACTAGCCACTTTCGAAATCGTCCGCTAACTATTTCAACATCGTACCAGATATGGAGCCGATGCGGTACCATATGTAATGGTATTTAACTCGTAGCGTTTTAAATCATTAGATGGTCTTTAAAATATTCTTTGTAAATTACGCTGATCTTTCTTCCCTAAAATCATTCTGTACATTTCCAAAACATTCACGATCATCACATATTCTTGCTTATGACAACGCAAAACTATAGAAAAAAGATCATCCGTAAAGTCGGACCTATACATTGAATGTCGTTAAGTGATAAACTCGAGTCTATTTTTATAGACGCGTCGAAAACTACCCTTACCTTTGTGGTTTTACTATTATCCCGAACTACCGCATGATGTAGCATAATTATAGTAGGTCATATTTTTCCTTTTTCTCCTTGCTTGCTTCCCAAACAGCACAATTTGATCCATTGGACGCCCTATGGATATTCGCAACTGGACAAACTGGCTGTCCACTGGATGTCCATTATTTAATAAACTGGCATCCAATGGATATCCATTGGACTATACGAATGACACACTTGTGGACATCCTTTTGGATACCATATTTTGTCCATACATGGATACTTTTTGGGACAGGTTATGGACATTGAAAGGACACTGCATTCTACTTTTAATATCGTATATTAAATTGTTTGCTATTACATTTTTACATAAAGAAACTTAATTTTAATTTCTTAGAAAAGGTGCGGTAAGATATCTGTAAAAAACTGCAATGTTCATTCTTGAAGATTATTCCTCTAATCACTGTTCTTTTAAAAATTGGCAGCAAAATTGGTGTTATATTGATAAGTTGTAAGAGAATCTGCAAATTCCCTCTAATTTGGTAGGTACATATTTCCCTCCATCGATGTTAGCTTCCTATATATGTAGATAATTGGTCTGTAAAAGTAAACCAAAAACAAAGGTAGATATCTACTAACACTACCTACATATCAATCCGAGTTAGATTTTCACAAAAAAAAATTACATTCTTGGCAGCCATACTGTTTCAATAATGGTTTAATCGGTGTATCTGGTATTTTAGTCAGAAGGATCATTTTCATAATCTTTTTCTGAAAGTAATAGAAAATTAATTATCATGTTATATGATATTTAAATAATTTATTATAATGTTTAAGTAGTTAGGGGGCTAGCCTAGCCAGACGTCCTTGATCGCACACGTGTGTGGCCCTTATTTTTTGTAGCTGCAAATTTCCGCGTAACCCGAGCCGCGTGTCCTTGACTGTACAGGTGGGCAAAGGTATTTTTTATTATCTTAAATGGTTGCAGGTATTCACGACGTCATATGTCCTTGATGGGTTATTTTTGAAAGAGTGCACGTGTTCTTTTTCTTATTTGTGGCATTGACCGCAGGTGGGCATAATGTTTTTTTTGTTATTGGGTTCTCCGACCTTGAAAAAGTGGTGGTATGGGTGACTTTTAATCACTTCCAAACTTTTTGTACTTTGTTACGAGTGTCCTTGTTCATTATGGTATATTTTTGGACCAGACAGACTATGCAATAGCTCTATCTCACGTTTGTAAGACCTCTTCTTTTGTACATGTGTAACCTGTCAAGATTTGTATTCTTTGTAACTCTTCTATGCTTTCTTTTATTATATCGTACGCAAACAAGGTCTGTGTACTTTTGTGTAAATTTTTTGTAATCCAAACCAATTATCGTCATATTATGCATATGTTCTTGAGCCAGACCGATGTTTGCATGATCGCCCCGCGTGTGTGAGATCCTTTTTTCGTACTTTAGGATTTTTTTTGGTGAGACAGCAATATGTGTCCTTGTACGCATACGTAACCAAGCTTGTTTTTATGGTCTTGGAAGTGCTAATGTCGGTGTTTCTGTCGTCTCTGTCTATCGGTGTGCATGTTAATATTTTTTTTGTAATAATATATGCCCAATAAAGTAACTTCTTCAAATATACAACTTAATCTGTTACAGACATTACGTAAAATGTTGTTTGTCTGTCTGTCTGTCTGTCTGTCTGTCTGTCTGTCGGTCTATCCATCCTTCCATCTTTTCATCCTTCCATCCTTTCATCAGTTCATCCTTTTATAATTCCATCCTTCCATCCTTCCATCCTTCCATCCTTCCATCCTTCCATCCTTCTATCCTTCTATCCTTCCATCCTTCCATCTTTCCATCCTTCCATCCTTCCATCCTTCCATCCTTCCATCCTTCCATCCTTCCATCCTTCCATCCTTCCATCCTTCCATCCTTCCATCCTTCCATCCTTCCATCCTTCCATCCTTCCATCCTTCCATCCTTCCATCCTTCCATCCTTCCATCCTTCCATCCTTCCATCCTTCCATCCTTCCATCCTTCCATCCTTCCATCCTTCCATCCTTCCATCCTTCCATCCTTCCATCCTTCCATCCTTCCATCCTTCCATCCTTCCATCCTTTCATCCTTCCATCCTTTCATCCTTCCATCCTTCCATCCTTCCATCCTTCCATCCTTCCATCCTTCCATCCTTCCATCCTTTCATCAATCATATTTGTTTTGTATTGTTTTTAGTTAAGTTAAAACCTAATATTTGACATTTTGCCGCAATTTTTAAAATATCCTTATATTTGGTTTAAAATATCTCGTTAATTTTGTTTTAAGATATCTACCTACATAACGAATTCTCCATGCACAAGTCATATTATATTTTCTACACATCTTTGTGGAGAGAGATTAAAAAATACACTCTATCGTATAGAAATAAAGGTAGGTACGTATTATTACCCAGCCATAACACAGTTATTCTATGAGTAGGTACTTGTTATCTAACAAGATCATGGCCATGCAGATCTATTTTTCTTATTTGTCATCCGGAAAGTACGGCAGTTCTCACCTAAAATACTCCCGCCCCTCTTTCCTCGCAACCCCCTTCGACCGATTGTGTTTTCTATCGGGCGCCAACACGAGGCCTTGTATAATAGTAACAACCAACAACAGGGCCGGTGTATCCTTTGTCTCTCTATCAGCTGTAGGAGGTAGTTTTTCTATAGGTACTTGAACATAATAATATATTATTTATTAAAAAATCGATTGACGGGGGAAAATACCTAATACATCCCGATATCAAAAACTGAATTGTGTTTTGTTAAATGTAATACACCATTTTGCGTCTTTTTTTGTTGTTGTTGAAACTGCGTACACTCTGTTACTATTTAGATATAACACATAATGATTTAATTAAATAACTTATTACTCATTTCTGCCTCTTTTGACCTCTCCTGCCCCGTGCAGTTGTTATTAATTTATGTTTCCCATCACACTTCTGTATCGAATTGGAGAGAGCTTAAAATATGTTATATTGTATTATAGAAGTATACACTAGAATACATTCAATCACCCCAACGATACGAACGAACTGATAATGCTTTTTTTATATTCCCATCACCTAAAGATTTTATGTGCTTGGTAGTGAAAAGCAGTTTTCAATTAGGAGTTTTTTTTTGCAAGGCTAATAGCTGTGAAGTGTCAGTTGCCAAATTAAAAGATTCTTTAATTCTGGCATATTTACCTGGTATTAACCTTACAATGACCAAAAAAAAATTAATCGTTTTCCCCAGAAAAAGTGATCACCATTTTATTTTTCGTACTACATACGCTATTAAACCAATCCTGGCTCAATACAGATATCTACCAATTGCATAATAAATCAATCTATACCCACTTTTGCAGTATTATCATCATCATTTGTTAACTAAATAAAAAAATATTATAGGCTTTACAGAAATATCAGACAGTGTAAAATATGCCTACTACATAATAGTTACCTACTTATTTTTAAAAATATGTTGTAAATATGTAGGAATATTTAATAAGAATTCTTGTTTGTAGCTCATCATCTATATTATAATCTAAACCGTGAGTGATTAAATTGCGTCAAGGAGTAACTGAAAAATTAATAACATAATTGCAGGCATAAATACAATTCTTGGTTTAAGGAACCCCTTAAACACTGTAAATGTTTTGTATTTAGGATATTTCTATTTTAAAGGTATAAATAGACCGTGGCCAGCAATAAGTCTTTTTTTTTTGAAAAATCTTGTTTTTTTTTGTCTCATAATCCCTTTTCTCGTACTTTTCTAAATCCTACAACAAATACCGTATTACTCAGAAATAAACTTTATTTTTTAGGGTTTAAAAAGTCAGAATCGTGAAGATTTGTTGGTAGTAAATCCGTTATTTTATTACACACATTAAACCAAAAAAAAAAAACGGTGCGTTTGCTTGGTCCGAATTCTGGCCCTATTTATTATTGGGTTTTTTAAAAACTTTTTAAGTAGGTACTACAGATATTGGAAAGTGTCAGAAAGTTATTCTCATAAAAAATAATTTGAAATATCTTTTACAATCAATGAACTTTGGTCATTATTTAAGATTTTCATTGACTTATATATATTTTTTTCGAATTTTATTTCTGCATGAAAACACCTTTCCCACACCCAGATAGATTCCACTTTTCCATTGGTGAAAAAATTCAATTATTTGGTTAGTTTCTGTAATTAGGGCCAAGAAATACCTCAATTTAACACGGCAGATTTGCGGATCCATTTGATCTCTCTTCCTATATGTTCTTAAATAATATACAGAGTAAAAGTTTGACAGTTATAACTAATTCAAAAAAAAAGACAAACATCAAGAGGTATAAAAATAAGGGTATACTATTGACTCATCACTTAGCAAAAGAATATGTGCATGTATCTATGGTCAAGGGCACAAAACATATATACCCGTATTTACGTTCAATGCCGCCCAATAACAAAAGGACACCTGTTTTCTAACAAAAAAACTACCCAGGACTCTTTCAAGGTCGGAGAATCCATAACAAAAAGTACGTGTTTCTTAAGGTCAGAGAACCGCATAAGAAAATTACAAGGTTAAGGGTGGAATCTCTTATAAAACTTCAAAGGGCGAAGGAAGCGGCACATTTATTATTCGTACTTTTTATTGAGCAAGTTATCAGTTGTGTGAGAGAGTACGTAGACTGGCGTTATAAAATTGTGAGAAGCTAAAGAATTATATATCTGTAAACAGGCAAGAGTGGAGCCTTTATGAAAGCGTAAGAAAGAGAGTCCACGACAAGCGTCGATCGAAATAATAGGTGAGTAGTGAATATATACTTTATCTATTTACTTCACATGTTAATTACCAATGTAAAATTATTAATTTTTTTGAGAATTAGGATCCGTGATAACACAAAAAACAGATAGGGTGGTACCTACTATTGTTTATTGATTAAATTCACTATTTTACTTAGGATTTTCATCTAAAGGTTTTAAAGTGTAATAAATATTTTTAAGGAAATTATTATTTATATAATTCCTAGTGTTTTTTTTTTACTTTTTTCTTTTATTGTAAACTTGAGTTTGGTTTATTTAAAGTTTATTTAATTTTTAAAAATACTTCAGTTTTAATATACCCTTGGTATAGAATTATCTTGTTCTATATCCACATTAAGTTAGGGAAAATATAGGACAAAAAAAAATTATTATATTAAACCTCAACAAGTAAATTAAAGACATAGAATAATAAGTTAATTACAGAAGAAGAATTTCCTTTCATTTCGTTAAATCCATCAATCGACGCGTTTCGCTAGATAAGTTTAATTTTAGACCTTCTAGTGGACCAGTTCAATTTGACAAGATGCAATTGCAATATTGTTTATTAAATGCTTGCTTGTAGAACTTGTGTTTTAAAGAATTTAATGTCACAATATTATTTTATTATTATATTAAATTTCCCGATTATTGTACAATTATATTAGGCTATATCCAAATATATTGTTCTATATCCCTGTACATTTAACAAATCCATAAAATTTTAACACATTGTGCTGTATATCCAATAAACAAAAACAAATTTAGAGCTAAAAGGATAGTTTAATAAGTTATAAAGTATATGAAACATCTCAGAAATGTCATATCTTTATAATTTATAAGTATTTTTATGATAGTAGAACTGAAATATAGGGTATTACATGTTGAGACATAAAGCCGTGTTTTCTCGAACAGTTTTGACGTATGGAAGAAGATAATTGTAGCCCATCCATATATAGTTTTATTATTGCTAGATAATCTAAATATATTTATAGCAAAATAATGTTATTCTTTTATGAACAATATTTCACATGTTCTCCCTATTTATATTTATTTTATGTTCAGAGTTTTGTCATTTCATTTAAAAGAATATCTTTTAACTTAGAGTAGAATTCGTATGATTTTAAGGAGGCACTTTATTACTTTAAATTTTATTTATCCTCTTTAAATATGGTAATGGTGGTTGATAGTTTTATATTTAGTCACTAATAGAAACAATGAAATAACTTGCTTATGTTTAGTTAATTTTTATGATTATTTACCCACTATAAGCGTTTTTTTTACTAATAATACAAATGACGATATTTATTAAAATATGTTACATAATTATTATTATTTATTTTCACTTTACCAATATGGACTTTAACCCACGGCGAAAATTGGTTTCTCTTCATACTACTTATGTTTGAACATGTTTTATATTTTACACACTGTATTGTTGCTATTATTATTATCACTTTCAAATTAATCTCTTTGTTATCTTTTAACGCCCCTTTTTATACCTTTGAAGATCTGTCACCTACTTCAACTGTCTTTTTGGAAATGTGGTGCGTTTGCAACCTTTTCTAAAAAGTAATTCAAAACGTTTCAATTTCAATAAGAAAATGCTAAATAAAACCACTGAAATCTACATTTTCTCTACGTATACTCTTAATCTGCAGAGGTGCCCATGTGTATGTAAGTTTTTACAATTATTTTTCACTTGACGTAACCTAAAAAAAATGTTTTTTTTCAAGCTTCCATCTAAAGATCATGTTCTGCTTTATCCTAGCATGGTCATCCCATCAATTAATCTATTTCTTTAAAATTTCTTTTAACAATTTTAATTCCTCTCACTTGCATATACTACGTTTCCATAGGTTTTATTATGAGGAACCCATAATATCTTTCAAAATAAATTATTAAATTTCTACCCCTATCACTCTTTATTTCTCTTAACAATTCTCTTCATCACACCTGGTTGTTAAACCTTTTATTCTGCACTTACATTCTTCCCAAAGCTACGAGCCTTACTGAAATTTCCCTTTTCACGGTGTGACGTGTATTTTGGTAATGATTCTTCCTTTTCTACTAATTGAACTTTATTTCATTAAAAGCTCCATTAGGATGATATCTACCCTTTTCTTCTTATTTTAATAAGTTCTCCTGAAGATGAATGATTCTACATTCGAAACAAGTAGAGAATTCTATTTTAAAATAAGTTTTTTTTATTAATAAAACAGTGGAGGAGGGCTTTAAGTTCTCATTTATTTCTCTCCAACAAAAAAAAATGTCTTTAGATTTAATGTCAAATATACCCTGAATAAGGCGGTCAACTTTTTAAAATGTCCTTGCAGGACAGTTGAATGACCTTGGGAAAATAGCGTAGAAATCAAAAAGAACTAGTTTAAAATAATTATTAAGCTTTGTCATTGAAATTATATTTTGGTTTGGATGTGACATTTCTTAAATAACACAGGCCTGCATGAAATTTGTGATAACGTAATTTTTGTTTGTTAAGCTCAGTTTTTATATAAAGAAGAAAAAATATTTTAAAAATCTTATACTAGACTTAATACATTTTAATATAAATTTAGTGCTTCAAATTCCTTAAAGCCAAGAGCCTTAAAGCTATTTTTTTACATAATGGCAATGTTGTTGCTTCTGTTCCTGTCGGCCATTTAGTTCATTTAAAGGGAAACTATAAAAATTTAGAGGAATTACTTTAAGAATACAATATAAATATCACAACTGGGAATTGTGTGGAGATATAAAAATGTTAGGCCTTCTCTTGGGCCAGCAGTCTGGATTTACTAAATTTCTATATTTCCTGTGAGAGTGGGATAGCAGAACCGAGAACTGCGATGGATGAAAAGAGACTGGCCACAAAGAGAGAATTTAACACCTGGAACCAAAAATGGAATTCGCGAAAGTCTTATTGACCCTGAAAAGTTTTACTTCCACCACTTCACATAAACCTGGACTTATGAAACAATTTGTTAATGCATTAAACAAAAAAAGGAAATTGTTTTAAATAGGTATTTTGTAACACATTTACGGTTCTGTCAGAGGCAAAATTAAAGAAGGGAATCTTGGTAGGGCCGCAGATTAGGAGCTTGATGAAAGATAGAGATTTTGAAAATGTAATAGACGATAAGGAAAAAACATGCATGGAATGCTTTTTAAAGAAGTTGTACATACAATCCTAGGGAAATAAAGGAATAAAGGAATAAAGACACAAAATATGTTGAGATCGTTGAAAATATGCTGGAAAAATTCAGGATAATTGGTTGCAATATGAGCATAAAAATTCACTTTTTACATTTCCCTTTGGACTATTTCCCCGGAAAATCTTGGGGACATGAGTGAAGAGCAAGGTGAAAGATTTCATCAAGATATTAAAGAGATGGAAAAAAGATACCAGGGGCGCTGGGGCACAAAAATGATGGCCGATTACTGTTGGACATTGAGGAGAGCTGAATATGACAGAAAAACAACAACAGAAGCTTTTCTGAGAAACTGATTTTAAGAAGCGTGAAGAATAAACAACTATTCCAAATAGTTTCAATGTCTATATCTTGTATGTTTTTGTATTTTTCTCTTTAATATGTTATAAAACTAGCTTATAAATAAAATAAATCGTATTTTTCTTAATTTCTTGATTTTACTGGTTTGATAAATAACCTTACGTAATACAAAAAAACTAAAAGCAGACTTGAAATCAGTGCTACTTAATTACGATAAATCAGTTAAAATGTTTAAATCAACTTTCAAAGTGTTAAAAAATGCAGGCCTGTGTAATTTAGGGTTTAAATTGGGAAAGTGGGATTAAAATTGCTATTGCGGGACCACCCCGCAGAATCAGGGGGGTGGCTGACCACCTTAACTCTTTAAATGTTTAGGTTTTAATTGCAAATAGGACATCCCCGTTGTATTATAGCGTTCTAACAAGTTAGTGGTAAAAACCTCCTTTCCTTGTATTGGACATAGACAGACTAATCAAATTAGGACAATCAAATATGTTTTTGAAATATAGAGAAATACATATCTCGCTATACTATACCTAGTACATTACCTAACAATGCAAAATGGCGCCAGCGTTTGATATTTCTCAGTAAATCATTATGAGGTTCATTGTTTTATTATTTTGTAATATTATTAATTAAGAGTGAGGTCTAGTGATGCATTTGCCATTTAGTCTTTCATCAGTAATATACGCATATTTGAACCATAATTACCTATATATTTAAACTTAAACAAGTTAAGTAAGTAATTAAAGCAGAGAAAGAATAGTGGACAAATTTCATAAAATTTGTTTGCCTTTAATATGTCATCAGTCTTTGAATCAAAATTGTAGCTATTGCTCAAGGACGGGTAATTGGGAGATTTTGAATAAAACGAAAAGGATAAGAAATATTGATAAAAAAAACGAAATGGTCAGTCAATGACCTTACTCTTAAGACTTATTACTTACGAAAAAAGGTTTACTAACATATCATTTACGAAAACCGATAAACAAAACAGCAACAAAATATAAATATGGTTTCCTTCTTTTTGCAGATCACCGAAACAACTAATTTTTTATTGAAAATTGAAGAAGCTTCGTAGGAACACTAGGTTTAATCAACTTTGTGTCATAATATACCCCGCCTGACCGGACAACGTGTGTATTTATCTCATTTCATGGACAAAGCGTATGAATTAGTGTACTGCCCATATACTGTATTAAAATAGCGACCTACTTGTTATTCTCTATAAAAAATATTTGTATGTACTATAATTTTTTTGCAGGACTTTCCCGCCTATTAATAATTATTGTATATATAGTGACATACATAAAAAAATCTTAGTTTTCTTTTAAATCTAAGTGAGATTAGTTGTGTTCTCCGTATATCTATTAATTTTGTGCAATTATTCTCTCAGCTTAACATATTTCCTCATTAGAAAATGGATAAGTTTATCATAATCAAAGATTTAACAAAACATGTCAAATACTTCAATTTACGTGGACGCACTGTTGATTTTAAAATTAAGAATGTACCTAAGAATGAGGAACCCATCTCTTGGATTAAAAAAGCAATATCGGATATTTTTGAATATACTACCAGTTGTCTTAACCCTAACGATAAAGTTGGTCTTAGTTTCTGCTCAAAAGATTTTTCACGAGGTGAAGGCTGGATACCTTTTAAAGAAGTTAGCAAGATAAGCATAAACGATATTTGGAGCATGATTCAGGGGGTATATCAATCAAATTCCGTGGGATTTAATACAGATACGTTTTGCTTGGGAATAACCAGTGTGAAGATGCCCAGAGGACGAGGAAAATCTAGAAAAAGTGGAGACAAGTCTTTTGAAGAAGAAATAGCTAGACGCACTGGCATCGTACAAATTACTAACAGCGATAATCTTTGCTTACCTAGAGCTTTGATAGTAGCCATTGCTCATGTTACCAAAGATCAAAGTTATAATAAAGTGCGTAAAGATACTGGTAAAATTCAGAAGGAAAAAGCGATACAATTATTAAATGAGTCGAAGGTGAAAATTCCCGAGGAAGTCGCTGGATTGGCAGAGCTCCGTAAATTCCAAGTTTACTTCAATGACGATTACAAAATAGTTGTTTATCAGTACGGCCGTAAGGGACGAGAGGTTATTTTTAAGGGGAGCGCTGAAGGAAAAAATTTGAATATTCTCTATCACAATCATCACTATTGTGTCATCACATCCCTTACCGCAGCCTTTTGTTGCAGCTATTATTGTGAACCATGCAATACACCTTACAACAATAAAAATAGTCATCATTGCGGTGGATCATGTGGTGGATGTTACCAATCTCCAGCCTGTCAATTTTAAACAAAAATTAAATGTCAAGACTGTCTTCGATCTTTCAGAAATCTACAGTGTTTCGACAATCACAAAAAGATAGGATCGTATGCTAAAAAGGCAACTGTTTGCGAACAATTACAACAATGTCCCTTATGCACTAGGTTAATCAAAGAAAAGAGAAAACATACATGCGGGGAAGTTTTCTGTAAGATTTGTTATAAGCATCAACCCCAGGGGCACCTTTGTTTTATACAAGTTGATAATTACAAACCGAAAACTGATAATAAATTATTCATATTTTTCGATTTGGAAACACGTCAAGAAAAATTGTTAGAAGATGGATCCCTGCTGCATGAAGTCAACTTATGTGTGTTTAAACAATTTTGCGATGGCTGTATTGATACAGAACCTTGGTTATGTGAGAAGTGTGGTGTCACAAAACAGGTCTTAAGAATCAATCCATTAGACAGATTTGTAGAGTACATCTTTAACCAAAAAACCCTGTTCAAGAGCGTAATTGTAATAAGTCACAATGGTGGAGGGTTTGATAATCAATTTATTCTTAATAAGCTTATAACAGATACCGATCATACCCCTGAAGTCATCATGAGAGGAACCAAAATTATTTTAATGCAAATATTGAACATTAGGTTCCTTGATTCCTTAAACTATTTTCCAATGGCACTTTCAAAACTACCTAAAGCATTTGGTTTACCCGATAAGTTTAAAAAAGGGTACTTTCCTCACCTATTCAACAAAAAAGAAAATGAGAATTACATCGGTACTTTACCCGACATTGAATATTATGGACCAAAAACCATAAAGCCTGAAAATCGAATAGCCTTTTTAGAGTGGCATAATCTGCACAAAAATGACGAGTTCAATTTTAAACAGAAGCTTATTGATTATTGCGTTTCTGATGTGGAAATACTGTATGAGACGTGCAAAAAATTTAGAGATCAAATCTACTAATGTTTGCCCATTTACAGAGGCTAGTACTATTGCATCTACCTGCAACAAGGTTTTTAGACGAAACTTTTTAATACCAGACATCATTGGAATAATACCGAAAAATGGGTACAGGTTTCAAGATAACCAATCCAAAATTGCAACAAAATGGTTGATATGGGAGGAACATCACCGTGGAATAGATATTCGATATTCAGCCAAGGAAAAAGAAGTAATTTTAAGTGGGGTTAAAGTTGACGGGTATAGCTCTCAGACAAATCAGATTTTTGAATTTCACGGGTGTTATTACCATGGTCACCCCCAATGTATCACCGAGATACTCCCCTTTCTGATAACCCTACAGAGACTTTAAATATTAAGTATGAAAACACAATGGCTAGAACTGAAAGATTAAGATCGTTAGGCCATGAAGTGATAGAAATTTGCGAATGTGAGTTTAGAAGAAAATTGAATAACATTCCAGAAATAGAAGAATATACGGCAAAACATCCTCTCCTTTTTAATGCCCCACTCTGCCCTCGAGATGCTTTTTATGGAGGCCGTACAGGAAACTGTAAAGCGTACTATAAGACCGACAAAAATGAAAAAATTAAATATCTTGATGTATGTTCCCTTTACCCTTGGGTATGTAAATATGGAAAATTTCCTGTAGGACATCCAAAAGTTTATGTAGGGGAGGAGTGTAAACAGGTATCAATACAACATACCGACGGACTAATAAAATGTAAAATCTTACCACCAGAGAATTTGTATCATCCGGTGCTGCCTGTAAAAATGAACAATAAGTTGATGTTTGTATTATGCAAATTATGTGGTGAGAACATGAGTTATTCATATTGTACACACAACGATAATGATCGTGCTCTTGATGGAACCTGGGTGATAGATGAGGTCTTAAAGGCAGTAGAAATGGGTTATAAAATTTTAAGCATTTTTGAAATTTGGAAATATGAAGTAACCTTATACGATCCTCGCCAAAAGACAGGCGGATTGTTTGTCGAAATGATGAACAAGTTTATAAAGTCGAAACAGGAAGCATCGGGATGGCCTTCAGACTGCACAACATCGGAACAGAAGATTAAATACATCAATGATTTTTTTGACAAAGAAGGAGTAAAACTGGAGAGTGATAGAATCGAAAAAAATTCGGGGTTGCGTGCACAAGCTAAACTAATATTAAATAGCTTTTGGGGTAAGTTTGGGCAGGCAGAATGTCAGCCTAAATGCCAAATAATCAATACACCAGAAGAATTTTATGGTATGTTAACCAACCCTTGTTTAGATATTAATAGTGTTTTACCTGTGAATGAAGACACATTATTAGTAAACTATCAATTTACTGAAGAAAGTTTCAATCCCTTATCAACAGTTAGCGTGGCAATAGCCTCCTATGTAACTGGACAAGCTCGATTAAAACTTTATACGTACTTAGAAAAAATGGGTACTCGAATTTTATACTACGACACAGACTCTGTTATTTTTACGCACAAGGGAGGAGACTTTGAACTTCCAACAGGTGAATTTATAGGAGACCTGACTGACGAGCTAGAGGGATATGGACGGGGAAGTTATATTACAGAATTTGTAAGTGGAGGTCCGAAAAATTATGCCTATAAATTATTTTCCACTACTGATAATGAAGAAAAAGTAGTGTGCAAAGTAAAGGGTATATGTCTTAATTACAGTGCCAGTCAACTCGTTAATTTCGATTCCATTAAAGAAATGGTTTTAAATGAAACAGAAAATCCCATAATAATAAAATCTATGAACATTAAATGAACCAGAGAGCACAAAGTTATAACTAAAGAAGATTCGAAGATATATAAGCCCAATTGGTGCCCTAAACAAAGCTATTAGTGCTGCTACTCCACATCACGAGGGTACTGCGGCGATCGCCGGGGCTGGTGCTGACTCAGAATCGGTTATTTCAGAGATGCATGAGCGTTCTCAGCGTGCTAATAATATAATTGTTCATAATATTCCTGAATCTTCCTCTGAACTTGTCGAGGCCAGAATTAACCATGATAATGCTCAGGTGGTTGATGTTTTGACAAAGATTGGTGTGCCTCCTGGTGACCTCAAGACCTTCAGAATAGGTCGCCCTAACAATAATAACAACAAAAGACCTCTAAAAGTAATTTTCAAAAATACCGTAACTACTAGATTATGCCTTAGTAATAGGAAAAAACTAGCTGAGTCAAACATCGCTGCTCGCATCAGTGCTGACTTGACAATTACCCAGAGAAACTTTATTAAAAATTTACATCTCGAACTTGCTCGTAGAAAGGATCAGGGAGAGGAAAACTTAACAATTCGATATTTTCAAGGTAATCCCCGAATAGTAAAATCTAAATCTCTGCCAAAAAACGATACCAACGAAAATTAGTTTGCTATTTTCAAAACGCTGGTGGTCTTCGGACAAAGCTACGGGATTTTGGGTTGGCGGCTGCTACTTGTCAATATGATATTATTGTTGTTGTTGAGACCTGGCTAACGGATGATATTTTGTCAAGTGAGTTAAACCTCCATGGATATGTTATATACCGTAATGATCGAAACGGCAATACCAGCATCAAACAGAGAGGAGGGGGTGTCCTTGTAGCTGTGCGGAAAGAGCTAAACACTAGACTTATTTCTATAACTGGAGCTACAATAGAAGAGATTTACATATCTTTTAAATTAGGCTTCCAGAAAATAATCCTGGGTGCAGTTTATATTCCGCCAAGATCGGGTCTGGAGGTATACGAGAGCCATTGTTCCACAATTGTTGATCTAAAATCCACTTATCCTAATAGCTCCTTTTTAATCTTTGGCGATTACAACTTACCCGAAGCAACCTGGATTAGAGAAGAGCATGGCACTCGTCCGATTGCTCATCGGTCATCACTGGCTCACATACTTAGCAATTCGGTGGGTCTCTTGAACTTACATCAACTTATTAATATCCCCAAAAATAATGGTGTTTTTCTGACATTCTGGACTGCAGCAGCAGTTGATTTGTTGCTTCCAGTTGGAAACCACCATGTTGCCTATACTTGTGATATTATAGACTCTAGTGCTAAAGAGTATGTAAAATTTGACTTAGAATATTATGATTTTAAAGGTGCCGATTTTGTATCTTTGAACAATTATTTATCCTGTATAGATTGGCACTCCTATTTAGACAATTCTGATGTCAATCAAGCCTTAGAGAAACTTTATAGTGTGCTTTATCATGCCATTTCCTTGTTTGTGCCTCTGAGGCGCTTTAGAAGCTCAAATTTTCCAGCTTGGTTTAATGGTGAACTAAAACAATTAACAATACAAAAAAAACTAGCTCATAAGCGCTTCAAGGAGGCTGGGAATCTTTCGGATTATGAAGAGTTCTCGACGCTCCGTGAAATGTGTAAAGTTTTGTCTAGTCAGCGTTATGCAGACTATTTACAGTCAGTTGAGCGCAACCTTCAAAGTGATCCGGGGGGTTTTTGGCGTTTTTTGAGTGGCATGAGAAAGGTTGTTGGTTACCCCAGCGCAATGTATTTTGGTGATCAGCATGGAGACACCTGTGCTGATTCGGTTGACTTGTTCTCGGATTACTTTTCAACGGTTTATTCTAAGTCTAAGCATGACATTCCTGAGTATTATAATAATATGAAAGAGCCAATTAATTTCGGCGTCTTGAGCGTGGGTGTCGCCGATGTGTTTGAAGCCATCATGCATTGCAAATCTAGTTCTTCCTATGGCCCCGATGGTGTGCCCTCTGTGGTGCTGAAGGCATGCGTATGCTCTCTTAGCCAGCCTTTGAACTTTATCTTTAAATTGTCGCTTCAGACTGGAATCTTTCCAGATTTTTGGAAACAATCATTCATTGTACCTATATTTAAGGCTGGCGATAGGAGCAATGTGGCTGACTATAGGGGCATATGCGTGCAGTCTGCCATCCCAAAAATTTTTGACTCTCTTGTCACATCTTTGCTGTCGTGGGAGTGCAGACGAGTCATAGTTGCGCAGCAGCACGGATTCTGTCCGGGAAGGTCTACACTTACGAACTTATTAACTTACCACGATTATCTGTTGAATGCTTTCGAGAATAAGCTCCAGGTCGACATCATTTATACCGATTTTTCGAAGGCGTTCGATCGAGTGGATCATAGACTACTTGTAGCTAAGCTGGAGGCCTTGGGCTTTGGCTCGTGCATTCTTCGGTGGATTCTCAGTTTCCTCACTGGAAGGGTTCAGAGAGTAAGAATAAATAATTATGTATCTAAGGAGATTGCGGTGCATTCTGGTGTACCTCAAGGTTCCCATATTGGGCCCTTATTTTTTATACTTTTCATAAATGACATTGGTGATTTTATCACATACTCGCTATACTTGTTATTTGCCGATGACCTTAAAATCTATAGATTAATTTACTCCAGTGAGGACTGTGATCTGCTTCAAAGTGATGTAGATGGCCTTTACCGTTGGTCTCAGATGAATGGTTTTGATCTGAATATTAAAAAATGTCACAGTATATCCTTCTATAGATCCCGTCAACCTATTGATTGTAATTATAATATAGCTGGTGTTGTCTTAGATAAAGTAGATAATATCCGTGATCTTGGCGTTACACTTGATAAAACCCTCACAGTTGTTAACCATATTAATTCTATTACAAGTGCGGGGTATAGAAACCTTGGATTTGTATCTAGGAACTGTAGGGAATTCTCATGTGAGACCTTTAAATTATTGTACTGCTCCATGGTGAGATCCGGCCTGGAGTATGCCAGTGTGTTGTGGTCACCTTATTATCAGGTTCATATTCAGGCAATTGAGGGTGTGCAGAGGAGATTTCTGCGTGTTTGTGCGCACAAACTGCAAATTCGTTTCCAAAATTATCATATTGACTATCAACTTATTCTTAATAATATAAATCTATGTTCTCTACAAGCTAGACGTTTTCTTTCAGATATGTGTTTTTTATTTAAGCTTATTGGGGGTGACATTGATTGTGAATATCTTCTATCTGAATTATATTTTAATACAAGACACAATACTCGCAGCAGAAATCTCTTCTGTTTACCTTTTCATTCTACCAATTATGGCATGTTTCGCCCTTTAACCAGACTGCAACGTAACTTCGATAGGCATGCCCTCGATATTCATACTACTCATCCTAAGTTTAAATTAGATCTTAAGAGAAAAATTCGTAGTAATTTATTAACTGACTCATACTAATTGTTATTATTCTAAAATATCTATCCTTAATCTATTGTGTTATTAGATTTTACTCTATTGTATATGTAGATACATTGTTATTTCCTTTGTTAATGGTGTATACCGTAAATAAATAAATAAATAAATAAATAAATTCAACAAAGCGAATGTTTCAATCTAACCATGATTCGCTACCTTTCGGGTTTAAGAGAGTTAGGATAAAAATAGAACAATGAGAAGTAAATAGAATATATGTACTCAATTTAGACATAATTATTGTAATAATAGTTTTTGGGGCAACGAGTTATTTGAGAACAAAAATGGATTTATTATATCTTGATTGATTTAAAAAGGGTTTCTTGAGGCTTGACTGATTTGTAATGCTTTCAAGGCTCGTCAAATAAGAAAAATTGAGGCATGGATATAATATATTATTCAGGTTCGTAATCAGAAAGTTTAAATTAATAAGTAAGTAATCATGTATAATTTATCTCAAACACCTTGTTATGTCAAAGAGCTAGGTTAAAATAAAAATTAGAGTAGCTAAAAAAATGTAATAAGTTCGCTTTGAACATTTTTGTAGTAAATTGTAATTAAGATATTGCTAGAGCTCAGTTTAGATATATTTGTAAAGATATATTTCTTGGCTAAAAATAGTTCAGCTTGCTAACAAAAAAAGAAAGAATTTATTACCTTTATTTGACTATGTTAAATATCTTCGAAACTTTTGGTACTTTGTTACGAGTGTCCTTGATCATTATGGTATTCACCTGAAGACGGCTGGAGATGCTTACCAGTTAAAACGTAGTGATTCTAAACAAATAAAGACAATGCAAGTCCAAAACTCTACTGCCGTTCAAGAAACATCATTGTCTCCAACCTTTAAACAGACACTGAATTCTTGTAGTTACACAAATATCAAAAAGTAGCCATGTACTATTTGAGTATCATAAATAACGTTAGTAATTGGGTGGATTCAGCAAAAATTAAAATCTTATATTATACAAGTCATTTTCAGTTTATCAACCAAGAGCTACAGATCAAATGCTTTTATGTAATTTGTTTAACTTTCCATCTTTGTTAGAGTTGCGTATAGCAGCAGACATTTTCCTATATAAAATAATTATAAATAAGCTTAAATGATAACAAAGATTTGTTAGTACAGCTCTAATTTTAAAATAGACTTAGTCAATACTTGATCTGTACATGATATGTTCCATCTGCCCTGAGGACAAATCTTTATAGAAACTAGCCACTACTAACTAAACTACTAAGACTGTGTTCTTACCTTAATAAATATTGTAAATACATTGATATATTCAATGTCAATTATGAAAATTTAAAATAAAATTAACAGACTGAATAAGCTAATTACAGTACTTGAAGTGCTTAATATTGAATTATTATAGCTTATACGCTTTAAGAAATAAGAGTTATGTATTTATAATTAACTTATGTAACTTGTTGATATAAAAATAAAATTGTATTTTTACACATATTTTATTATTATGGTCAAGATAAAATTTTGTAAACTCCAAAAAAAATCAAAATTATTAAGCGATATTTTTTTTGTTTAATAAATTCTGTTGTAAATATGATAAATTTATTTGTTTGAAAACCGTATACTTGTTAGTTAATAAGAATCTAAATGTAATAATTTAATATATACTTTTAAGGCGGAACTTTGTGCAGCAAGAAATTTATTTGCGAGAGAGTCTCACCCGAAGTAGGCATACTAGCGAGCTTATGACGTGGTGAAAAATATTCCGTAAACATCGACACACACTGAAACCACGAGACGAGGCGGCAGGTTCTTTCTTATGCTAATGAGTTTCGGTTGATTTTATTTCGAAGATGAGAAATTTGTTTTGAGGAAAATAAGTATTTTACTTGTTATTCTATTAGTTAAAATAATGTATCTAATCGTTATACGGATATATCTTTTAAATTTTGTCTTATTTTATTATTAAAGCTATAGAATATTTACAAAAAAAAAGTTAGGTAGAGCAGAAAGTTTGAAGTGTTAATTAATAATAGGTATAAAAGCACCTGCAAACAGGGTGTTCGAGTTCCACCGGGAACCGCTTCGAACTATATATGGAAAACTATACATAGGAAAATTTTCAAAATTTGCCATCGTGGTAATGCTGATGGGGACGACCGGACTAAAAAAATTTCATAATGGTGGTACTTCCGGTTATACCGAAAGTTAGTGTCAGCTAGGGTAGTCAGGTTTTAAAAATTGAAAAGCGGGAGGTGGATAGTGCCTGGAGGACAAGTTTTTTTTGAGGTGCTTAAAATAATTATATTGATGATTTCTAAAAAAAAAGTCGATACCCCGTTGACCTTACGCTGTGGCGTGCCTTTTATATTTCTTCCTCCTCTCATCAAACGTGCTTTCTAAAAAAAAAAAGGTTGCCCCTCTCTAAGGCAGCTGTAGGTACAGTTATTAGGCGTCCGTCGTGTTATCGGAAAAGCGGGAGTTTTGTTTAAGTGCGTGGGCGGCGGGAGGTTTAGTAAAAAGCGGGAGCCTCCCGACTAAATCGGGAGGGTTGGCAACCCTAGTATCAGCGTGTTTATTTTAAATAGAACATCCTATATATTATTACATTTTTGCATTCTACATAAGATTCTAGGCAGATTTTGTACAGGGTGGGGACTTTAATTGGAATAAATTCGATATTATTAAAACTGCTGAAGTTACGCCTACAAAATTTGGTATGTGGGGTTTTGAAGCATGCGGAATTGAATTATAATGTCGGCGCAGTTGCCAGATTTCTCAGCTTTGCGCTACACGTAGTAATTTTAATATTTTAAATGGAATGCCCAATTTATTTTTATTGCAGTGCATTGGGCGTGTCCAATTTAATAAGATGCCAAATTTACAAAATTCTATCTTCACTAATTGCTGAGCTATGGCAACACTGTAGTTCCATTAAAAAGTATCATGAGAATTTCTATTTTTAAAGTTTAAATTAAATTGGCCATTTTGAAAAGACAAGAACTTTTCTTGAAGCTTGTCAATAACTTAGTAACTATGGAGGTAGACAAGCGTCCCGGTACTTTTTAAGGGAACTACAGTGTTGCCATAGCTCAGAAACTAGTGAAGATAGAATTTTGTAAATTTGAGATCTTACTACATTTAACACTAATTCACTGCAATAAAAATAAATAGTGCATTCCATTTAAAATAACAAAATTACTACGTGTAGCGCAAAGCTGAGAAATCTGGCAACTGCGCCGACATCATAATCCAATTCCGCATGCTCCAAAACCCCCACATACTAAATTTTGTAGGCGCAACTTCAGCAGGTTTAATAAAATCGAATTTATTCCAGTTAAAGTCCCCACCTATACCTATAAATATCTAAGCGTTCTTGACATATTTGAATTTTTCTGTTAAGAATGAAGTTTGCAAGCCTTAAAATAATTATAAATTTTTTCTATAAAGAAGCCTTATATTATTCTATTTAAAATAAGCAAGTTGACACTTACTTCCGGTATAACGGGAAGTGCCACCATTATAAAAATATTTTAGCCCGATCGCCCCCATCAGCATTAGCATATACTGTCAATTTTTCAAAATTGGGAGGCACAGGCCTACCCTGAAACTAAAGGTTTTCAGCATTGGTTATCAAATACTTCGTCAGGTCAATAGTTTTTCAATCAAAATTTTCTTATATTACAAATTTTTCACCGTGTTTATTTAAAAAAACAAAAGATAAGTCCCGCTGGTTAAAGGATTTGTTGACTGTGGTTACTAACTCGCGCAGTATTTTGTCCGTCGCGTTCCGTGACATTATAATTATTATTTTTTAAAGTGGTATGTTTTTGACGATTAGTTGCGCTGCACCCTCAAAAGAGGAAAAAGTAAGTACCTAGACTTTTTTTTAGTAACACAGAAACAACAGGAGGTAGTACCGTATCGTCGCGCCAATCCGATACAAAATCACGGTATTAATGTTTTTTATAAACATAAAGTGAAATGGGGGTAGCCAAAAAAACGTGTAAGTTCTCAAAAGTGACTTCTATAAAATAAAATACTACGCAGCCTTTTCTACACTTTCTCCACCGTTCAAAAGTGGCTACAAAAAAAAACAAAACTTCTATCAAAAGTGATTCCTACAAAAAAAAAAGTCGCAGTCGTTTCATAAACTCCCCCTAACAAAAGTTAGTAAAAAAGTATATCTACCTCTCCCCTCCCCCCTCCGCTCCCCCTTGGTCAAGAGACGGGGGCAACAGCCCTCTCTATGGACGCCCATGCCTAACAAAAAATTGTATTTTATTACTCTGCGTGGCATACTGTCTAATTTTTATTTAATACCTACCTAGCTTCTTAGAAGCATTGTCCCTATACAGTAGTCTCACTGCACCAAATTGTAGCTGCGAGCCAATAACATGGACAGATAAATATCATGTGACCAACGCCAAATTCGTGCCTGACAACTACTTTTAAATCGTTAAACCATGGATAAAATAATAAACACATTTCACCTTTAAGATGAATTCATATTTTAACAGGTTTAGACAGAAGCTCACTATATAAACAATATATAGAGCCTGTATAATAAGCATAAAATATAAAAACAATCGAATAGAAATAGATTCATTATGCAACAGTTGGTTTCCTTACTCACTAAGAACCTTCATAAATGGCTTTATTTTATTGCACCTATCACCCTTTACCAAGACAAATTAAACTTTAATTTTAGATCTAAGAGTTAATATACCAGGGTTACCATACAGCCTGGGATTTGTCATAAGTTCCCGGTGACCCAGTTTGGGCCTCTAATACCAATAAGCTATTTACCTTAGTATATTTTGTTCACTATCAAGACAATGGCCCATTTCGATAAAAAACGAAACAAAAAAAATTCAATATAGCCCATTTTTGATTGCAATACATCAACAAATCCACTGCATTTCGTTCAATTCTTATCCTTACCTAACATAAATAAGAAATTTTGAAAGCCCAAACACCCGTTTTGACAAAATGGTGAAAGCGCCTTGAACATTTTGCCTTCCGGCGCATTATAAACCATCTCGGTCTAAGCCGAAACATTTATGGCAACCCAGAGTATATAGCACAACTACTAGTTGCGTCTTTTTAAAATTGACACTTAGATATTCTGTTATTGGCATTGACAATCCAAAAAGAAGAACATAAAATTTAGCCCAAAATTACCCCCGAAATTACTTCTTGTTCGACCACCTATAATTTTTTTCAGTGTATCATTATTCTCTCTGGATATAAATTGTTTCACGTCAGCCGAGAATAAATTCAGCTGTATATAGGCAACTTCTATAACATGACAACAAAATTTACCTAAAACATGAGTTGCGCGCTGCAAGATAACGGACTTATTACGACATTGTTTTGTCTCAATTTTTGAAGTCTTAAAGATAAGACATGGAAGTTCTAAGGTACATGGCTATTTTTTTGAAAAAAAAATTCTTAGCTACGATTTTAACCTTGGAAAAGTGCCTAAAAATACGCACCTTTAGTGGGCATTTTCTTATACATATTCTTATTTTTTTCAAAAAAGGGCTTTGTACCTTAGAAATACAAACATTCCTTTATTAAATTTTTAATTGTCCCGACAAATATCTCAAATAGCCTTTGCAGAATCCTGCAGTAGCGAAACGGTGTTTTTCATCCTCTAAATTTGCGCGTGGTAGAGCCTTAATAAACTAGTTAAAATATACTTTTTTTTTGCATTTTACTTTATCCTACCCCTGTTTACACATATAATGAGATTCGTCACCAGTACGCACGTTTTTAGGGATATTATCGTCAAAGCTCAACTTAGACTACATAAAAATAATATCATAGCTATCGATCTATTTAATCTGTTTCCGCCTTCTTTCAGACAGCTGAATTTTTACCAGTTCAAAAACGTCTAAAAAATACTTACAGGCAATTACTTCCTATTCAATAGCAGAATTTCAACAGTCTGTGAGAGAGAACATATTTTAATTTAATGTTACTGCTTGTTAACTTAGATACTGTTAATATACATTTTTAATATGGTTTGTTATATACATACGTAGATACTATAATATATATAATTGCTGACATATTAATAAATGTATCAATTTTTATTTTATTTTCTGATAAATAAAATTGATTATTGTGTATTATACGAGCAAAATATCTGTAAGATTGTTTCAATAGATTTTCAAATGTAAAATTTACTGATAATGGATAGAAATAAGCTCATTATTTTAGTACGTGATACTTCGAAAAACAAACTTAGAATCGAAACATTTTAAAAAACGAAAAAAATATCGTTCTTATAAAATTTTAAAATTATTTACCGAATACATATACCATTTCATGATAAATTAAAAGGAAAAACAAAAAAACGACCTCCCTATGCATGCATAGTGTACTCTTATAATATATGATTTATCGTAGTTTAACATCGTCACATATTTAAAAATTGTCAAAAAAAAAGTAAGTTAAAGTGAAGGAAGGTGAACCATATTATGTGCACCTTTAATCTGGGAAATGAAAAGTCTTTCAGTCATTTTCCCAGAAAATTTGATATGACAATGTTTATTAACTAATATAACCACAGTTTATTACCATCGCATTAAATTCCTAAAAACTATCACTTCTCGACTTTAAATGAAGTGGAAATTTCGATAGATTCAAAAACAAAGTTACTTTAAATTCTCTAAAAGCAACACATGTCAGTGATGTCTGTTGTTAAATTTATAAAAAGAAATACAAAATATCGTATCTAATTCAAAAATATTTGACAAGTAGTATGACTACTAATCAATATATGTAAAAATTTTAGCAAAAAAAAAATTATAGAAACGTTCATAACCCAATAAATTTAATTTTTTCCCATTTAGGTTTATCAATGTTTCTTAATTTAAAGAATACCATTTCATTTAAAATTATGTTTAATTAAGGGGCTTCTGTTTATTTAATATTTCCTTGATATAACTTATCATTAATAAAAAAAAATCTTATAAGTAACATGTACCAGTCAAATTGATTTAAATTTTCTTTCCAAAAGTGGTAGCTATTCTCATTTCACTGTAAATATGATATTTTAACCTATAAGTTTACCATAAAAAATCTTGTTTTATTCATGTAACACATTTGCGGAAAGAATTATTTATTTTGGTATATATAAAATGTTTTGATTATCATACGTTCGCTAAGTATTACTTTTACACTTGTAGATTAGTATTCCAAATTTACATAGTGAATATGAATTAAATCACTCACTGATTCCTACCTTTCTTTTGGAATATTAACTGATAAATAGGGGAGGGACATATGGTGTACATCTGGAACAGTTGAAGAGAATACAGAATTACATTGTAAAGATTATTTTTAAAAAACCGCGAATGTACCCATTCCATTTACTGTATCTGGAAATCTTAAATTTGAAACGCCTTTATATTCTTACTGTCTGTAATTTTGTACATCTAAATAATAAATACAAGGACAAACATATAGCACACTCGTGCCAAACAAGAGGTAATAAAAACCAACTTTTTAATGTCACTCTGTCAAGAAACAGCCTGAGGCAGCATTGTGTTGGCTATCTGGGCTTGAAATTATATAAAGAAATATCCTAAATACAAAACATTTACAGTGTTTAAGGGGTTCCTTAAACCAAGAATTGTATTTATGCCTGCAATTATGTTATTAATTTTTCAGTTACTCCTTGACGCAATTTAATCACTCACGGTTTAGATTATAATATAGATGATGAGCTACAAACAAGAATTCTTATTAAATATTCGTACATATTTACAAAATATTTTAAAAAATTAATAGGTAACTATTATGTAGTAGGCATATTTTACACTGTCTGATATTTCTGTAAAGCCTAATATTTTTTTATTTAGTTAACAAATGATGATGATAATACTGCAAAAAGTGGGTATAGATTGATTTATTATGCAATTGGTAGATATCTGTATTGAGCCAGGATTGGTTTAATAGCGTATGTAGTACGACAAATAAAATGGTGATCACTTTTTCTGGGGAAAACGATTAATTTTTTTTGGTCATTGTAAGGTTAATACCAGGTAAATATGCCAGAATTAAAGAATCTTTTAATTTGGCAACTGACACTTCACAGCTATTAGCTTTGCAAAAAAAAACTCCTAATTGAAAACTGCTTCTCACTACCAGCATATAAAATCTTTAGGTGATGGGAATATAAAAAAAGCATTATCAGTTCGTTCGTATCGTTGGGGTGATTGAATGTATTCTAGTGTGTACCTACTTCTATACAATATAACATATTTTAAGCTCTCTCCAATTCGATACAGAAGTGTGATGGGAAACATAAATTAATAACAAGTGCACGGGGCAGGAGAGGTCAAAAGAGACAGAAATGAGTAATAAGTTATTTAATTAAATCATTATGTGTTATATCTAAATAGTAACAGAGTGTACGCAGTTTCAACAACAACAAAAAAAGACGCAAAATGGTGTATTACATTTAACAAAACACAATTCAGTTTTTGATATCGGGATGTATTAGGTATTTTCCCCCGTCAATCGATTTTTTAATAAATAATATATTATTATGTTCAAGTACCTATAGAAAAACTACCTCCTACAGCTGATAGAGAGTCAAAGGATACACCGGCCCTGTTGTTGGTTGTTACTATTATACAAGGCCTCGTGTTGGCGCCCGATAGAAAACACAATCGGTCGAAGGGGGTTGCGAGGAAAGAGGGGCGGGAGTATTTTAGGTGAGAACTGCCGTACTTTCCGGATGACAAATAAGAAAAATAGATCTGCATGGCCATGATCTTGTTAGATAACAAGTACCTACTCATAGAATAACTGTGTTATGGCTGGGTAATAATACGTACCTACCTTTATTTCTATACGATAGAGTGTATTTTTTAATCTCTCTCCACAAAGATGTGTAGAAAATATAATATGACTTGTGCATGGAGAATTCGTTATGTAGGTAGATATCTTAAAACAAAATTAACGAGATATTTTAAACCAAATATAAGGATATTTTAAAAATGGCGGCAAAATGTCAAATATTAGGTTTTAACTTAACTAAAAACAATATAAAACAAATATGATTGATGAAAGGATGGAAGGATGGAAGGATGAAAGGATGGAAGGATGGAAGGATGGAAGGATGGAAGGATGGAAGGATGGAAGGATGGAAGGATGGATGGAAGCAGGATGGAAGGATGGAAGAATGGAAGGATGGAAGGATGGATGGAAGGATGGAAGGATGGAAGGATGGAAGGATGGAAGGATGGAAGGATGGAAGGATGGATGGAAGGATGGAAGGATGGAAGAATGGAAGGATGGAAGGATGGAAGGATGGAAGGATGGAAGGATGGAAGAATGGAAGAATGGAAGAATGGAAGGATGGAAGGATGGAATTATAAAAGGATGAACTGATGAAAGGATGGAAGGATGAAAAGATGGAAGGATGTATAGACAGACAGACAGACAGACAGACAGACAGACAGACAGACAGACAGACAGACAGACAGACAGACAGACAGACAGACAGACAGACAGACAGATAGACAGACAGACAGACAGACAGACAGACAGACAGACAGACAGACAGACAGACAGACAGACAGACAGACAAACAACATTTTACGTAATGTCTGTAACAGATTAAGTTGTATATTTGAAGAAGTTACTTTATTGGGCATATATTATTACAAAAAAAATATTAACATGCACACCGATAGACAGAGACGACAGAAACACCGACATTAGCACTTCCAAGACCATAAAAACAAGCTTGGTTACGTATGCGTACAAGGAATATTGCTGTCTCACCAAAAAAAATCCTAAAGTACGAAAAAAGGATCTCACACACGCGGGGCGATCATGCAAACATCGGTCTGGCTCAAGAACATATGCATAATATGACGATAATTGGTTCGGATTACAAAAAATTTACACAAAAGTACACAGACCTTGTTTGCGTACGATATAATAAAAGAAAGCATAGAAGAGTTACAAAGAATACAAATCTTGACAGGTTACACATGTACAAAAAAAGAGGTCTTACAAACGTGAGATAGAGCTATTGCATAGTCTGTTTGGTCCAAGAATATACCATAATGAACAAGGACACTCGTAACAAAGTACAAAAAGTTTGGAAGTGATTAAAAGTCACCCATACCACCACTTTTTCAAGGTCGGAGAACCCAATAACAAAAAAAACATTATGCCCACCTGCGGTCAATGCCACAAATAAGAAAAAGAACACGTGCACTCTTTCAAAAATAACCATCAAGGACATATGACGTCGTGAATACCTGCAACCATTTAAGATAATAAAAAATACCTTTGCCCACCTGTACAGTCAAGGACACGCGGCTCGGGTTACGCGGAAATTTGCAGCTACAAAAAATAAGGGCCACACACGTGTGCGATCAAGGACGTCTGGCTAGGCTAGCCCCCTAACTACTTGTTTAAACTAACTAAATGTAGATTACCTTGAAGCTTCGAAGCATTAACAAATGTCACTAGCCATTAATGCTCTTGTTGACACTCTAAAGTTATTTGTGGTAAAATTTTCTCGAACAGATTCTGAGCTTGACAAGAACATTTTCCTTTTTACACTTTTCCTCTTTCGATCGGTTTCATATCCCAAGTTCAAATAAATAAAATATATTTGGTTCAAATCACCAACCCAGCTAGCAGACTGACGTTTTTTTGACGTCGAAACTAGGTAATTTGTGACTTTAAACGTCATTCGACCAAAAAATAACGTTTCTGGTACGTTCTAACTGTGACGTTGTAATAACTTACTTTATGTGACGTCTTAAATACGTCATTTTATGGACTTAAAACATTCAAGTCAAATTTTTCTGGAATGTTATTCGCTAAATATGCCATTTTTTTTACAATTTCTAATTCAGTGAATTGTGTTTTCCTAGCAAGTACGGTAAGTCTTGTTTATATTTTTATGACAATTATTTATTTACTTAGGTACCTATACGTAGATTGGAGAAATAATATGTTCATGGAGTACTATTTTTTTATGCGTATTACGCAAGTTAACGTTATTGGTTAGGATTTCTGTGTTGGGTTCAGTACACCAATTACGATTGGTCGAATTTGATGAGTATGTGCACGTGATTTGTCATTTACCGCCGATGCTGCCGTGACCGTGAACAACACTCTTCACTCTTGGAACTCTTGGTTGCCTTCTTTCGTTTGTTATCTGTGTAGTGTGTCTGCCATATTTTTTAACTGTAGTTTTAAATTGAAAAATATATTCTGTCGGACTGTGACTGTATGTTTAGTATTTTGGCCTGCATAAAAAGTGCTTCTGAAATTGAAAAACCAATTATTCGAACGGTAAGTGAATATAATAGCCTACTGTTATTATTGTTTCGCGTTAGGTGTCGAACTGGTTTCTTGGGTAATTTTTTAAAAATAGACATTAAATAATATGCTTATTAAGAGCTGAGGTCTATTTTTTGAGGAATGTATTTTCAAAAAGTTTTTTTTAAATAAATTTTACGAACAAACCCAACACATAACCTAATTCGCTTCATTTTAGTGATGATAGATAATTTTATTTTAATTCCTCACTTTTTTTTAATAAATTATTACTTTACAAAAGCTGTAGTGTCTTTTTTTAATAGATTCTTTGAGCAGTTTCCTTGGGCATAACTTTCGTTAGGTTCTGACATGTCTTAATGGTAATCTTCCTTTATTTCACTTGTTTGGCATAAACCTGCTAATTATAATCCTATTTTCA
Source organism: Polydrusus cervinus (assembly GCA_935413205.1). NCBI lineage: Eukaryota > Metazoa > Arthropoda > Insecta > Coleoptera > Curculionidae > Polydrusus > Polydrusus cervinus. Next base: position 63,512,504 of record OW284510.1, on the reverse strand, counting down.
TTTATTTATAGCAATAATGTTTGCTGTAATAGAGTTTTCCCCTGAGCAGGGTGGTGGCTTAAGCCTCGTAAACAAAAACTGGCTTACACCAAGAAAAAAAGAAGTATTTTGGCCACCATATAAAGAACAGGCACAATTTAATAAGTCTTTGAAGAAGTCAGAAGAAATCAATACCGAAACATGGAGACTGTATAATGTTAAAAGGATCTTTTACGAAACGGGTAAATTATAACATGTATTATGTAATTGTACCTGTTATCTGCAGCAAAGCTATACCTGTGTGTAGGGCAATATGAATTTTATGACATAGAAAAGAAGTATTATTAGTACAGGTCTCAGTAAAGGTACAAATAATATAAAGTAGGTACGTAATGTAGGTAATGGAATATAAAGTACTGTTAGGACTACAATTTTTTCTGGTCAATAAAATAAGATTTTCATGGAAAATTTTCACTTTTGATACTATTCAACATACACTATGTCCTCGGATGAGTTGACAGGAGGGAAAAAAATTATTGCCCTTACGAGGAAAAGTTATTTTTTACAAAAAATTGTGCTTGATAAAATGAGGGGACTCACTGTACACCTATACATATTTATTAGGAATATCTTTTTATTAAAAAGCTTAATAAAGTGTTTTTTTAACATGTTCTCTGAACTTTATATATTATGTATAATATTATGGGTATATAAAAAAACCTAAATTGCTGTTTTTAAGATCATAAAATCTAAATTTAATCCCTTCTACAATCTACTTTAGATAACTTTGAAGATGCTTTAACTAAATTAAGGAAAGCCGAAGAGACATCAGATTTAACTGATCAGGAAGAAATTTTAACCATTCCAAAAAAACGAAAAATTTTTAAACCAGTTCGACTTCTAGAGTCTAGTGATGATGATGATGATAAACTTGAAGAACGAAAGTTACATCGTCCCCCAAAAATTAAAAAAATGCTATTTTCTGATGATAGTAGGTTTTTATTTTAAAATTCATATTAATTACTAATATTTTTTATTTTAAAAATAATTCCTATATCGAATTTTGCTTACGTTATGGGATAAAGTTATGGAATACAAAGTATTGTTAATTAGTTTTTAGTATAAAAAAATTTTTCTTTTAAATTTCAGACCCTAATAAAAAATATTGCGAGGAAGCAGACTTTCAAAGTGAGGTGCTACCTTTGAAGCAGACACCACCGGCCACAATAACATCTGGATATAGTAATCGTAATCACTCAGAAATATTAACTTTACCCGAGAAAACTGGTAAGTGGAAAAATAATGGATATTGTATTGTATCCCTACGAGTAAAATCCACTTAGTTCCGTTACAAGAATTAGTATTAGTGTTATTAATAGTTCTTATTTTCAGCTTTTCAAATTATTCTGGAAAACATTTTAGAATTAAAAAACCAGAACAAAGTAATAGTTTCAAATTTAAATAAGTTAGTGGAAGCGGGAGAGCCGAAAACCGACCTTCAATTGCCCGTTACATTACCTCTTCAAAACTTGGAAAATTTAAATATTTTGGAACACTTTTTAGAAGAGAGAAACCATACTCATGTGCTGGTATGCATATATAAATTAATGTTGTATGAGTGTAGTGTTAGATTAGTTTTATACCGAATTGAAACACTTTCCTTTTAAATGGAAATGAGTTTGTAACTCAACCCTGAATGTTTAAATGTGTTTAACCAGTTGGTATTAACATTACTAAATAGGCATTTTTTTCTTCTTGAACTTCTCTTTTTTTCAGGTTACATATTTTCGTGGCTTGGGAGGAGATGGCATAACTACAAAAACCAACAAAATTTTAAAATCGTCCTTGGATGATACATGGGCAGTTGATTTTAATTTCTTTGGTAGGAACAAAAGGCCTTTTAATAAGTTAAAGATTTGTTCGTGCATTATAGGTAGGTTATTTATGTCATTTATTTTTATTTTGTATTTTTATTTAAATTATTTTGATACGGCAGTAAAACACATTTATAGCAGTAATTATAAGTATTTTTAATTCTTTACTTAAAGGAAGTATCATAAATGGTTAAAAATTTACTCTTCTATATTAATTGATTATATAACATTATTATTTTTGTCGCCGTCAAAAAATAAATATCTACTTAACGCCCTTGGTATACAGGGTGGGGACTTTAAATGGAACGCTGCTTATAGCAGCTCAAGTAATAAGATTTCTTCAAAATCCAAAAATATGTCCTCAAAGATTTTTTAAGGGCCTCACTTTCGTTACGAAAAAAAAAATTGGACCCCAAAGTGGGGGCGCAGCCCTAACAAACTTTTTTTTTTTCAAATTAGAAGGTACCACTTGTAGCACCTTTTTGGAAAGCTTATTGAAAAAGGAGTTTGATTATCAGTTTTTTTTTTACATCTGTCAGAAATTTAATAAAAACTAATTTTTAACGAACAATTGATTAAAACTTTAAAACTGCAATGTTACTTTTTTAGCGTAACAATTGTTAAAAATATTCACCACGAACCTGTTGGCACAGACCCAGCCGATGGTAGAACTCTCTCCTTACTCTTCCCAAAATTTATGGCGTGATTTAACTTGGGGTCCAAATTTTTTTTATGAGACGAAAGTGAGGCCCATAAAAAATATTTGAGTACGTGTTTTTGGATTTTGAAGAAATCTTATTACCAGGACCGCTATAAGCAGCGTTCCATTTAAAGTCCCCACCCTGTATAGGTAAATAAAAAAATTATTTTTAGATGGTACATCTGCATTAGAATAATAAAATATTCTTTGTAGTACACTATATTATAATGTCAGTTTTACGGTATAGATTTAATATTAAGGCGGTTTCTTTTTTCATTTCAGATGCTGTAAAAGCCAGTAGCGGATGTACCAGTTCAGAAGTGGAAAATGCAGTAAAGGTTTGGCTAAAACATGCGCCCCAAAGATTGAAAGTCAAAAGTAAAAAATGAGCTTCGTGAGTACCTGCACTATTAATTTATGCAAGGTGATAAAGATCATTTGATATTAAACTCTTGTTAAGTATTTAAGTTGTTGATTTAAAATGTCAGAAAAAAAGTTTAAGTATAAAAAGGAAGTAGTAGGGAAGAGACAGATGTATAGACGAATTGCAGAAGAGATAAAAGTTACAATTCAAAATGTACCATATATAAGTAGTTTGGAAAAAATTGAAGACGAAAACAGTTCTGTTAATAATATTTTAGATGAGCCTGATAATTTCTCAGATGCATCCTCTAGCAACATTTTATATCATGATTTATTAAGTGATGATTCCGATCAGTCATCAAGTGAAAATAGTAGTGCTGACGTCGAAAATGAAATTAAAGAATATGATTTAAAGACTAATTTGAGGAATTGGGCTTTTCGTAATACTAACGTTCCACTCTGTGCAATATCTGATCTTTTACATGTGCTTTCACCTTTTCACCCAGACTTGCCTCTCGATGCAAGAACCTTACTAAAAACACCTGTCTCAATTTCTCCTGATATTATTTCTCACTTAGATAATGGGGAATACATTCACCTGGGGCTTCAAGAAAATGTTAAAAGAATACTTTCACTAAATTTAATTCAGGAAGATCAAATAAAATTATCATTCAATATTGATGGTTTACCATTATTTAATAACTCTGTTAAACAAATTTGGCCAATTTTAGGATTAGTAGTAAATATAAATAATCCAAAACCCTTTGCTATAGGAATATTTTATGGAAGGTCAAAACCAAAACCTATTGAACTTTACTTAAGAGACTTTATTAACGAGTTAGCTGCATTATTAGGCAGTGGTATAATATTTAATAACAAAAAGTTTAATATTGAAATTTATTGCTTTGTATGTGATGCCCCAGCTAAAGCATTCATAAAATGTATTAAATCGCATAGTGGTTATTCTTCATGTGACAAATGCACCCAATCTGGTGATTATGTTAATGGTCGAGTAATTTTCCGTAGTCTTACAGCACTTGCTAGAACAGACCAGAATTTTAGAGAAAAAATAGATGAAGACCACCATACTGGAACATCTCCGTTGCTAAAATTAAATTTTGATATGATAAAATGTTTTCCTATCGATTACATGCATTGCATATGTCTTGGAGTTGTTAAAAAATTTTTAAATTGTTGGATAAGTGGACGTACATATGATGTACGTTTAACCAGCAGACAAATTACAGAAATTAATGATCGACTTACATCTTTGGCTCCCTATTTTACAGTAGAATTTAACAGAAAAATTGAGAGTCTGTCCGATATAGCACATTGGAAAGCTACGCAATATAGAACATTTTTACTGTATGTTGGTCCGCTTATTTTGAAAGGTATTATTGACAAGTCAGTGTATGAGCATTTTTTGTTATTACATTGTAGTGTATCAATTATGTTAAGTGAAAGGCACATGCAAAAATATGGCTTTCAAGTAGCAGATACTTTATTAAAAAACTTTGTTTCTCATTGCAAACATATTTATGGTTCAGAATTTCTTATATACAACATACACATGTTAACTCACATTGCTAAAGATGCAAAGTTATTTGGGAACCTTAATAATATTTCAGCATTTCCATATGAAAATTACCTGGGGAAATTAAAGTCACTAATAAGATCACCGAAACATATTCTGCAGCAGCTGTTTCGACGATTAAATGAATAAAATTTTAAAAATACATCAGAAAAAAATTCCCAGCAGTTAACATATTCTCTAGAGCATACTGACGGCCCTCTTGTTGGTGTTTTATCCCAAACTAAATGTCATCAGTATAAAAAAAAAATTTTTAAAGGTGGTCAGCTTTCAGTTAAAGCTTATTCAATTGCCAATTGCTATTGTATCTCGGTTAAGAAGAGAGTTATCCAGATAGAGAATATAATTAAAAATCATGATAATAAATGTTGTTTAGTTGGTAGAGAATTTATAGTATATGAATCATTATACTCGTATCCATTTGAATCGTCTTTTCTACTACAGATTAGTATTATTTGTAATTTAACAGAACTTAAAACCTTTAGTTTAGAAGATATTCTTGCCAAATGTATGGTATTTCCCTATCATACTGATTCTGCACATAATAAGTTTGTTTGTTTCCCACTTCTTCACAATATGGATTATTGAATATTCATATTAATGTGCATCAATATGGCAACGTTAATTTACTCAGTAAGGGACGCCCAAAAAAGCAATATGTGCACCTGTTAGGAATATTCCGTAAAGGTTTATTTGTTTATTATGTGTTCCTATTTGTTTAAATGATAATAAATTATTCTCCTTTTTTTTAATGTTTTATTTCATATTCATTTCCACTGTCATAATTTTAAAAACAGTAATAGGTTTATTTACTGATGAAATTATAACCAGCTCAAATATTTTTATGTTAATCTCTAAATCAGGTCAATTAGCAATTAGATGTTTATAGGCGAAATTACCCATCACATTAGGTTTTGGAAAGAAATTTATTATATTTACCGTTGCCGCAAGTAAGTTATGTGCCATTGTATTATTATTTTTTTATAGTTCCTATAATTCTTGCACATGGTTATTGCCATATTATCAGCAAACTATTTACGATATAACCGTAAGAACATCTGTTCCAAAAAGTTAGAATGGATAATTTCTACTAAAATCTATGTATAATAAGGGCAGTTATCTGATTTGGGGCTTGTGATAAGATCAAAGTTTGGTCGATATTAGGTTATATTAGGGTCAGTCAAAGCCCAAAAGAAAACGTCACAAAGACGCCATTATTGGTCATTTTATGGTTAATTAAAGGTCAAATATCGTCGTTATAAGGACGTCTTCAACTAACGTCATTTTACCTGTGACTTATATACGTCATTATTACGTATTTTGTACGTCATTCAAAAGGTCATGTTGGTCATAAATGTTACCAAGAAATGACGTGAAATTGTCGTCACTCTGCTACCTGGGAAGACCTCTTTAGCATGCCTGTAATGACGCTGCCGAAATTTCACGATTAGATATAATATAATAAGATATTAACTTATTGCAACTGTATAATATCTATCAACTCTATCATAATCCAAAGCACCTTGGTACACTTCCAAACACATAAAAGGTTTTAAAACCGCGAAAAACTTTCCAATACCATGCAGTCACTGAAAATTTAGAGGTTAGGGATGAAAATTGACAACCATGACAGCTTGGCCCTAATAGACATTTTTTCACGAGCGCGAAAGCAGTTTTTCGCGATCATCAATTGCAGGTTATGACGTCAGTGTTTTCTATGTAATTTTCGATTTATGGCTCCCGGGCAGTTTTAAACTACTTATAACATTTATTTTCTTAGAATTAAAGAAAAATATTTAATAATTAAAAAATGCTATCAGTTTTGTATCATTTTACAACTTTTAAAATAAAAAAGACACATATATAACTGTGATATTGTAATTTTAAACTTACCTACATTTAGAATTGTTACTATAAAAATCAGTCATTCTCTTTTACTTAATAATAAGTGTATTTAATATTATATAATTAATAGAAAGTATTTAATCATACATGGACATTGTGCGGATATGCAATGGATGTCCAAGATAGTCTATCCAGAAACATGCGACCAACGGATATTCATTGGATAACCTGATTCTATCCATGGACTGACTGGATATGCATTGGACCAATTTTGAACGTCCAATGGACAGCTTGTGCTATCTGGGTTACCTCGTTCATATTCCCTAGTGCTAAATATTCTAGCATAAACTTCATATTCCTTTTTTAAATAAGCATTTTGTAAAAGTCTTTGTTCTTGTAAAAAGTATATTTTAAGTGCTTGGCCCTTTGAATTCCCTAGATCGCGCAAATTGTCCTTGAAAAGAATCGAAACTATAAATTTTCCATCGCTACTTCGTTTAATCGTTTTTTCAAAATTATCTTCGCAATAAATTTCCTCCTCAGGATAATTTGACCTTGAATTATCATAGACGTCCTGGATTTCCCAAAATTTAGATAAAAGTAATAGAAGTCCTAACATTTCTTCGTCCGATGACGTAACGCCTCCTACAACCCATCCTAACTAGGTTTCTTGGAAATATAACTTTAAATTTTGCTCCCTCGCAAAAGTTCCCAAAATAGGGATAACCCTATCAATAGATCGATTTCACGGGATTTATTAAAATTGCAATCTGCTAAACACACGTGACTCGGTAAATTTAAATTATTTATTACGTTACTGTAGGCAACTTGTCGGTAATACGTTTTAATACTAGACACTTGATTGTCGCTTTATACTCCCTAGTACAAGGTAAAATGTTTAAATTTGCTCGATAGTTTAAATTTAAAATGGACTCACCAAGCTTTGATATTAGAAACCCCATTCTTTTTGGGGATACCCAATTTTTTATAGCTTTTATTTTTTAATGGGATAAGGTCAGTGTCGGCTCGTGCAGTAGGTCCATAGTGCCATGGCCCTACCTACCTGTACTAGTGTACACCAAGTTATTTTTTTACTCACACTCATAATTATTGCTTTGCATCTTTACGCTTCATTCTTTTTATAACTGTGAATAATTTAAAATTCAAGACGTCGGCGTCGCGTTTATTTAATATCTGATAACGCCTAACTAATTCCTTTGCGCTACCCAACGCCGACGCCGGCGATTTCTATGTATGACCATGCTGTTCATCGAAGGTTCATCGCTTACTAAAGATATAATGATATATCGCGCTCTCTTACTGGCGCATAAGGAATTCAGAAATTTTGTTACGGGCCAGATCCGTCCGGGATTGGAGGATTTACACGTGCTTTATTTTGTCGTTCCCATCGGATCAGGCCTTTGTCTTATTACCACTACTTGATACTAGATGGCAACTGTTTTGAATACGGTTTTCCCTGTCGAGATATTAATTTTAAAATAGTTTAATTTTAAACAGTTTTTACTGTTTAACATAAATTATTCTTGTAGGTTAGGTTTAGGTCAGTCCGTCGGTGGATTATAATAATATTTCTGATTCCGGTTTATCAATTTTAAAATGAATAAAATAAAAGAGGAAAGACTTAGCGCTTTAGAGGTATGTAGCCTGCCAAAAAACATTTTGTAAACAATATTGATGACTTCAAGAACAAAAGTGATTGAATCATTTTCAAATAACAAAAAGACGTACCTTCGTACCTATAGAGTTTTCTTATAAGATTTTTTTTTTTTGGCTTGAGCTGTTCAGCTATTCAGCCAGTGTCGTTTGCAACTTTTCTTATAAGATAATTTAAGTGTTTTGTGAACATTTTTTGTTACAACTATTGCAAATGTTCCATTTAATTAGTCGGTAAGTTTTTCTTTTTTTTTTATATATACAGGGTTGTACAAATTCGATGCACTAGCATTGCTATCTCGGTAACTACAAGAGATAGAGAGTTTGGTAAATGGCAGCAAAGTTGCATATTTTAATGCTGAACAATTTGTTAAAAAGAAATTTAATCAAATTTCGATGATTTCCCGACATATCCGAAAAAATAAACGAAAAATTTGTTTTTATTTTTTTATGACAAAAGTACCTACTTATTATTTTTAAAAACCAAGGGCACTTTCTCAAGTATTTTACAAGATAATAATTTTAAGAGGTCAAAAGCTACTCAAAAATTTTAAAAAAATTCAGGTCCGAATTTGAGAAAATTGAGTTGATATAGGTATCTAAAAAACGAACGTCGTATCTGAAAAATAACATTATTTTCTTGAAGAGCATAAAAAATTGTCTTAAGTAAGTGCTCTTGGTTTGTCCAAAATTTCGTAAAGACAAGCACAAATTAATTTTTTCTTGTTTTTTTTCGGATGCTCCGGAAGTCGGATTTTTTTTAACAAATAATTCATCATTAAAATGTGCAACCTTGCCTCCATTTAACCAAATTTATATCTCTTATAGTTACTGAGATAGCAATGTCAATGTATCGAATTTGTAACACCCTGTACTCTCATCAAAGATTTTTGACTTGATATTTTGGCCCCACATGTATCGACTATCACGAGCCGCCACTGGATAAGATACTTAAAAGACAATATCGAGCGATGTAATTCTTAAAGTGCCTATTTTTGTAACGGTTAAAAATAAATATTAAAAACTATATATTTTCCAAAATTTGACCGCCATTTGCATTAAACTGGTATAATTATAAATGTGGGTTGCCATTTAAAATTACGTCGGATCTGTCACTTTTTGACATCTGACATATTTGACACTAGCATTGTTAGCTCGACTATAAAAACTACGTATCCATAAAAAAAAATTGTGTTGCTAATCTCAAAGTTTCCATTTTTTATGGAGTGAAACACTTAAAAGACAAGACCGAACGATGCAAAATTCGATGCCGCGTATTTCCGTAACGATTGGAAATAAATATCACCAATATTTTTGTAATTGGACCGCGAAATGCAATATACTGGTGTAGTTATGTAGGTTGCCATTAAAAAATATATTAAAATAGCATCATATGTATGTATCACTTTTTGAAATCTGACATATTTGGCAACAGCATAGTTAGCTCCGCTACAAAAATGACGTATCTCCAAAAAAGTTTTTATTCTCAAAGTTTTTATTTTTTATGGAGTGAGAGCAAAATCACCAACTTCGAAACCTCATATCTCCGATACGACTGAAAATAAATATTGACAACTACATATTTTTCATATTGGAACAAAAAATCTAATTTAGTAGGCTACCTATAAAGTAGGGTTGCTATTTAAAAAAAAAACTATATACTTTTTGACATCATATTTGGCTTCTTCACGATCAACCATTAGGAAATATGTAATTATTTTTTTATTGTAGTCAGTAGAAAAGTCGACAGTCGAGTGAGATACTTAAAATAATGTTCCTGTTCACCCGATACTAAAAATTTTAGCACCCAGTGTGTAAGTTTAAGAAAATGTCTTTAGTAGTTTCTCTGGTCGCTTTAGAGATGATATTTTTCTCATTGTATGAAATTTTTATTGCAGCTAGAATGAATTGCAAATTTATGGAATGAGTTAATATGTTAAAAATAAATTATAACTAGAATATAATTAATAGTACCTGCAATCAATAAACAAAAAGCACAACTTATAGAAACAATTTTTTAGGTAAAACAGGAAATCCGTAATATTAGGTAGTATGCGATCCCAATCTAGCTGATTGCGTAGGCTATGCCAACCTTCAGGTCACTTTTTGTAACTGTTATAATAATAACACAACAGAGAATCGCTATGCAGAAAACTCAATGTTTATGAGTCACTAAAAAATAATTTAAATCAGGTCAAGAAAATAAATGTGTATGTCCGTTACACAAAATGTCGTTAACGAAGACAAGTACCTTGAACTTGCCCTATAGCACGTTAGCTAAATAAATTCGCACAGTTAACAGTTGACTTTGTCAATTTCTCATAATAAATCTAGAGATTTTTATTTTTCTATAATAAAGAGGTGACAACACAGAAACTGTTAAGATGATCAATGCAAGTTTTTATTTTAGATTTATGCCTATTGGACTGTCACTACATCTATGTAGAATGCTTTAAAAAACTGGCTATATCGGGTTATCACACCGGTGTATACATTAGTATGTACCATCGCGCCGATAAAAAACTGGGACAGGAAATTTTTCTATTTTCTCCTAGACTATTAAGAATAATTTTACATTAAGCCTGGTACCAGTAAAATGTCATGAAAATTTGCATGTCAATAAAGATTGTCACTTTATGATTGACTCGTCAAACATACAATTATATATTATTTGTAAATATGCCACAATTAACCCCCCAGCAAAAGGCAATTATTTATAGTCGGTTGCGAGATAGTGTTGCTATTAGGGATATTGCAGATGAACTGGGAGTAAGCAAGAATACCGTGCTATTGGCAAAACAAAAAATAGCAAGACATGGGATTATTATTAGGAATGCAGGTTCTGGTCCCCCTAAAATTTCTACTGATGATCATGATAGAAGACTGGTTAATTATCTAAGGGATCATCCCTTCGAAACTGCAATAAAGGCAAAAGAAGAGACGAATTTTCCAGGTTCTGCAAATACCGCTAGAGACAGGGTTCGAAATTCCGATATACGAAGCCGTTGTGCTGCCAATAAAAATGTTTTAACGGAAATAAATAAACAGGGCAGGTTAGAATTTGCACATGAATATATTAATCAAATAAATTTATGGGAAACAGTTATATTTTCTGACGAGAAAACTTTTCAGTCATGCAATAATGGGAGAATTCGGGTGTATAGGCCTTCCGGCATGCGGTATGATGAGAGATACACCCACAAAACCAACCAAAGTGGGCGTTTCTCCATAAATGTTTGGGGCAGGATTAGCGCTAGAGGACCAGGACTTTGCCAAATCGTCGAAGGAGGACTAACTGCAGCAGTATACGTTAATATACTAAACGAAGTGATGATACCATCGGTAAACGCTGTATACGGTCAAAATTACACATTTCAGCATGATAATGCTCCAATACACACAGCGCGCATTGTACAAAATTTTCTCCAAGAAAATAACATAGCAGTTCTTCCCTGGGCTTCGAAGAGTCCCGATTTGAACCCGATAGAAAACATTTGGGGTGCCATGGTCAAATATATGTATAAACATGATTTTCAACCTAGAAACAGGGATGAATTACGTCATAGGATAAATCAAGCTTGGGATGAAATAACTGTCGAATTATGTAGAAACTTAGTTTTAAGTATGCCACAAAGGCTCCAAAAAGTAATAAACAGAAATGGTTCTATGACCAAATATTAATTTTGTGTTGTTTTGACAAACTTTGTGTTCGAAATTTTTTTCTTTTTATTAAATGTATTTTATTACCTGTATTAGCTTTATTTATTATTTTGTGGTAATGGTAAATATAATAATTTATAAAATATTTGACTTTAAAAAAATCTAATAAATTTACTTTATCCATATTATATGATGTCTCTCAAATTTAACCACCCCGTATCGAAAAATACAAAACATTCCATTATGTAACCTAGGTTACTTTTTAAATTTTGAATGTTTTTCCTTTTTAGCTCTAGACACCTTTTATAGTCTAGGGGATATGTATTTCTTACATTGTTTTTGTAAATCTCTTGTCCCAGTTTTTTATCGGCACAATAGACATACCAAAGGAGGAAAAGACTGACTATTTCCTCCCGCAAATGGTTTAATAGCCAAAGGCGAAAACACATTTTCCTCATGAGTTATGAATATAGTTTTTCCTACTACTACTAGTTTAACTGTTTCGATTTTACAAGGTGCCAAAGTTGAAAAATTCGATTTTCAATTATTAATATATCAAAATGTGTCCAAGAAAGTTCTAGGGAAATGGGAAACTTTTTTATTATGCGTTTTATGAATGAAAGTGTATCTTTCTAAAAAGTTCAGCTTGACAAGAAACTAAGATTTATGAAGAAAAAATTTATTAGGGTTCTCAAAATGTACATGAACACAACAACAAGGTCCAAAGGAGAACTATTACTACTAATAATTTTTAAGCAAAACGACAAATAAAAAAGTTGCTTCAAATCTTGTTGGAAGTACAAATACAAGAATGAATTAAATATTATTATTTTTATGATTGTGGGGGGCTGAAAAATTATGATTCATCAAATTGTAAGTGACATGCATTTTGATTTTATTATTCTTTAAATTTGCTATAAAGAACTGAAACTTCGTAAACAACAACTGTTAATGTCAAATCCCCAATTTTTGCATTTTGTTAAAAAAAGGCTACTTAATTAACAAAATATGGAATTTGATTGACTGTGAAACCTGTATCACAACAAAAAATCTGTATCATAATGAACATGTGTATTATGATGGACCTTGTGTCTGTTTGAAGGTTGGAGACAATGATGTTTCTTGAATGGCAGAAGAGTTTTGGACTTGCATTTTCCTTATTTGTTTTGAATCACAACGCTTCAACTAGTAAGTATCTCCAGTCGTCTAGAAGAATGCTAAATAAGTATGGTAGCTACAGCTCTATTTATACTAGCTAGGTACAGTGACGCATAACTGAGTTGACGGAGTCGTGCGTTTAATTCTTAATTATTAAGCTATCCGACCCATGATGAAAGACTCTTCGACAAGTATGGAACGGCCCATCACAACAACAATTATTGATGCAGAAACCCAAACATACACACCCTAGGAAAAAGATGCCCAAGAATTAAGACACGAGCTAAGAATGGCCACAGAAATGGATGACATAATAACAATTATGGATAAGACATGGTCTGAATTTACATTCCGAAACGTAGATATGGAGGCGTGTAATCCACTCGCTATGGGGAGCGAAGGCGACGGCTATTTGCGTAAAGGATCCTGAAATGAACACAGGAATCGGAAGAACATTTAAAGAAAGATACCCTGAACTGGCACGTATAGAATTATCGACCAAAGAAAACATTACTTACCTGTCATCCATGGTTAAAGTTTCTTCCGCGGACAAAAGCTGGGTGGTCAGAAAGCGTGTCGTTTTTAAAATATGGCCTAGGAAAAAATATTCGGATAAAACAGAAGATATGCTACAAAATCTGAAGAAACTCAGAATCGAATCAGAAAAACTTGACAGAAAAAAAATACTCTTGCCTATTCCGGACAATCATGAGACAGTGATGTTTAGGAAGGTGTTGGATTAGTTTTAAGGTCACTTTACACATTCCCAAGAGTAGGACTATAGAAGCAGCTCAACAAAAAAAGCAAATGGCTCCAATAGCCATGCTGCCTAAAGAGACACAGAAGAGATTACCACAAAAGAGGAAATAAAAGGAGCAATCCAAACCCAGACAGGAGGCGACAATCAAGCCATAGAAATCAAATCTCTAAGACCGAACTCGTTAGGGGGACAAGTGGCCACGGTCTCACTGGATCCTGAGATAGCTGAAAAAATAAGAAGCACTGGAAATATTAGAATAGGATGGTGCCAGCGTAAAGCGAGAGAGAGAGAGAGAGAGTAACGATTCCGAAATGCTTTAATTGCCTTCAACATGGACACCAGTCAAGGAATTGTAAAGGACCTAACAGAGATAAATTTTGCAATAATTGTGGGGAAGAAGGGCACAAAGCTGTGGACTGCAAGAAAGACAAATTCTGTTGGAACTGTAAAAAGAAGGGACATAACACTGGATCTTCCCAATGTGCTGTCTTTCGAGCGATGCTTAGAAAAGCCAGAAAAGTACAAATGCCTCTATAATGGCGAACGTACAAGGATTACCGGACCGAGGAATACAAAGCAGTAGAATTAAAATTATTCAGGGAAATATCGACAGGGGCTCCAGTGCCATGGACCTTGTCTACAAAATCGCAGAGGAACACAAAGCGGACATAATAATAATAGCAGAACTTAACCGCAGAAAGGTAACTCAAAGCAACTGGCTATACGATAACAGGACAGATGTAGCTATAAGGATGAAAAACAGAACTCTAAAAGTGGAGCGATACGGTAAAGGTGATGACTTTGTATGGGTAAAAACTCCCTTATTTATCATTTATGGCTGCTTTATTTCCCCGAACATAGAGCTCGCGCAATTTTCCGACTTTTTAAGTAACTTAAGGATTAGCATGAAAAAACACAATAAGGATATAGTAGTAGGTGGCGATTTTAATGCCAAATCAGCTGTCTGGGGTTCCAAAAGGGAGGACAAAAGAGGAGAAATGTTCGCGGAGTGGCTGGCAGAAGAAGACCTAGTAGTACACAACAAGGGAAACATACCGACGTTTATAAGAGGAAAGAGCGAATCGCTTATAGATGTAACGTTGAGCACTAAGAAAATTGCAAAACAAATAGAAAACTGGCAGGTACTTAAGGAAGGGAGTTTAAGCGCCCACCAGCGTATACCTTTTGAGATACTTGCCAACAGAAAGAAGCCGGAAATGAACAGAAACCAGGGGTGGAGGATAAAGAAAGAAAACATACCAAAAATGACAACAGAGTTGAGCAAGCTACTCTTGACGGAACCTGACCAAATATTGTCCGCAGCGGAAATCACCAGTGCTATAACCAAAGCGTGCGACAAAACATTTGGTAAAAAGCGAGAACACCCCCACACGAAGGCCAGTGTATTGGTGGTCGGAAGAAGTCGCCGAAATCAGAAGAACCTGTCTTAGAAGTAAAAGATGCATGGTAAGAGCAAATAAAGGAACAGATGAAGCGAGGAAGATAATCTGCTAAGAGGAAAACAGAACAAATAGGGCAACGTTAAAGAAAATAATTGCTGAGGCGAAGAGAAAAGCATGGAAGGAGGTCATATTCGAAGTTGACAAAGACGTCTGGGGCAAGGGGTATCGAATTGTCACGAAAAAAATAACGCCCAACATGCCTGTTGGGATAGACGACGATGAAAGAGTGGACATTGCTAAATGTTTATTCTATACAGCACCAAACAAAAAATGGAACAAAATAAACAGTAAGAGCACAGCACATAACCTTATTCACTGCTACAGAACTACGGGATGCCGCAAATAAAATTAAGGAGAAAAAAGCTCCTGGTCCTGACAACATCCCCCCGGAAGTGATAAAGGCTGTAGTGGAAAACCACACGGAAAGGCTCCTGGACGCCATGAACCGATTGTTGATACAGGGGGAATTTCCCAAATAATGGAAAGAAGCACGACTAGTACTTCTAGAAATGGAAGCAAAACCTGGTCAACAGGTTAAAAAATAACAACCCATTTGCGTATTAAACATCCTGGGAAAACTGCTAGAACAGATGTTACTAGTACGTCTTAAAGAAGAAAGAGACAGAACAGGGGGTCTTTCAATAAATCAGCACGGCTTTTGTAAGGGAAAGTAAACCATTAGCGCATTGAAGGCGGTATGCGAAAAAGCAGATAAAGTAAAACAAGACCACGATACAGAAGAAAGTTATGCGTTCTAATAACAGTAGACGTAGAGAACGCTTTTAATTCGGCTCCAAGGGATGGAATTCTGAGGGAGCTAGAAAAAAGAAATATTGCCCCATACTTATACAATATGATTGCAAGCTATTTTGAAGTCCGGTTGCTCAATGTTGCGAAAGATATGAAGCTAGAGGTTACCGGTGGTGGTCCACAGGGATTAGTAATTGGCCCTACACTATGGAACATCTATTATGACAGCATCCTAAGAATTCCAGTACCTGAAAGGGTTAACCTTATTGCCTACGCAGATGACCTGGAAATAATCGTAGAGAAAAGGGAACCAGACTTGTTGGAGACCATAGCGAACCATGCCTTGCACAACGTAACGGAATGGATGCAGGCCAAAGGGATGAGATTGGCACCACATAAGACTGAGGCTATTATTCTGATCGCCGGTAGGAAAACTAAACAAATAGAAGTTAATGTAGATGAGGTTATCGTTCCTAGCAAAGAATCTGATATATCTGGGGATACACCTGGATAAAAACATGACCATGGGAACCCACATTCGTAAAGCAGCGGAAAAAGCAAACAAGGCTCTTAATAACGTAAGCCGACTTATGCCAAATGTATGTGGCCCGAGAGAGGGAAGTAGGAGAATACTGTGTTCTGTTGCCCATTCGATCCTTTTGTATGGTGCCCCAGCATGGGAAAGAGCAATGACGAAAGCTGTGTATAGGAATATACTTTTTAAAATTCAGCGAAGGACTTGCATCCGAATTATAAGCGCTTATAGAACTACTTCGACAAAAGCGTTACTAGTCATCTCCCGAATGCCGCCAATTGATTTATTGGCAAGACACAGAGGACAGAGATTGAAACAGAAAATGTCCTCAAGATAATATCCTTTGAGGATATGCTAAATAAATGGCAGGAGGAATGGGAGAAAGAAGATGGGAAAGCAACCTGGACGAAGAGACTAATACCAAATATAAGACCGTGGTTTGAAAGAAAGAATGGAGAAGTGGATTTCTACATTACCCAGATACTGACAGGACATGGAGCATTTCAATCCTAACTACATCGTTTTAAATTAACGGAGACGAATGTTTGCCTATATTGTAATGGAGAAGACAACGCAGAACACACCTTCTTCCATTGCATAAGGTGGAATGAGCAACGGCAAAGGACAGAGCAAGTAACGGGCGAAATAAGTCCCAATAACCTGGTAGATAAGATGCTCGCTTCGGAACATAACTGGAAGGATGTATGCAAGATGGCAAAGGACATCCTAAAAACAAAAAAGCGCGAAGAAGGACAGCTAAGGGAAGAACATCAATTACAATAAGCCAATATAACCTGAATACTTACCTAGTGAAAACATGAGGCCAAGATAATCCATCCAAAGTTATGGCGAATCTTCTCGAAGTAATGCCTACAGGTAGTTCCAAGAAGATTTCTTACTGAAACGCCAAGAGAGGAAAGGGTTTAGTCGGTAGGCATGCCTGTAACAGGGCATGAATCCGAAACTCTGCAGGTACATAAGATCCACTGGCCTGCAGGTCTTTTGACGATTCCTAATCCTCCATAAAAAAAATTCCTGATTGTTCTATTATATACTAGTGAAGACGACTGGAGATACTTACCAGTTGAAACGTTGTGATTCAAAACAAATAAAAACAATTTAAGTCCAAATCTCTTCTCTCGCTCAACAATGATAAAACATGAAGAAATTTCAAAATTGTAAAACAGTCTTAGACAATTTTTTTTTAATTTAATTTTTTTAATTTTTCAATTTTATCTTAAGTGAGAAAATTATACTTAAGAAAACCTTAATAATTTATTTTTTCTACATACTCTTAACGGAGTAATTAATTTTATAATCTTCCAATTATTAATAATATAACCTAAACGTCTTAAAAATAACAATGCAATACTGCTTTTTTCTGTCCTCTTTTAATGTAACTCATTTTAATTTTGGCATTTGGTAATATTTTTCTTATCTCATCACAACAATAATATGTTCCTTTAATATAATTTTTCTTATCACTTTGTGGCTGCCGTTTGATTTTTTTTTTCATCACTGCCAGATGTTTCTTTGACATAATTTCTACACCTTTGATGTATGTTCGTATATTTCTCTCATCGACACTTAAAAGTTTCTTTAATGTAACTATAAGATAATTTTTTAACATTATTTAAAACTCACAATTCCTCATTCAAAGGTTATTCCAACAAGTTACATTTCTCCTAATGAATGAATATGTTTTATTTTTTAAATCTTCCTTTTTTAATGGTATATTTTTGAACAATGTCGGTAGAAGTTAGGTTACTAAAAAAATAGTAAAAAAAAATTATATGATTTTTTAATTTTAGCATGATGTGAACCAAAATTAGTCATTTGATACAAAAAAATAGGCAGTTAATGAAAGAAATAATACATTGTCATCTATTTTGGTTCATATTTCCGGTTCTAAAAACGCCAAATTTGTTGACAAATTATTAAATTTTTTACAAAATATCAGGTTTGATAAATTTTCTTACAGAAAAATACACATGCCTAAATTGTTCATGGCTTTTTCTTTTTCGTTGCGAATATACAATACACATAAAATTTCTTAACTCGCGAAAATAAAAAAAATAGTGCTTTAGTCTTTTTTTGTAAAATTAGAGAAAACTTATTTAGCTAGAATATTGTATTTTTACACTTTTCATCAATTTTATCTTTATTTTCTTCCGAAAAATTAAATATTATTTTAAACATACATAGTTTTAGTGATTAACTGAATACTACAGGGTGGGAACTTTAACTGGAATAAATTCGATATTATTAAAACTGCAGAAGTTGCGCCTACAAAATTTGGAATGTGGGGGTTTTGGAGCACGCGGAATTGGATTATGATGTTGGCGCAGTTGCCAGATTTCTCAGCTTTGCGCTACACGTAGTAATTCAGTTATTTTAAATAGAATGCCCAGATTATTTTTATTGCAGTGAATTGGGCATCTCAAACTTAGTAAATTCCCAAATTTTAAAAATTGCATCTTTACTAGTGGCTGAGATATGACAATACAGCATTTTCAAAAAAATGTAATTGTATTATTTTATTATATTTTCGAATGCGCATTAAACTTATCGGAAACGCCTAAAAATATGAATACAATATGAACAGTAGACGCTGCTTCATATTTTCGGGCGTTTCCGATAAGTTTAATGCTCATTTGAAAATAATAAAATAATGCAATTTAATTTTTTCGAAAATGCTGTGTTTTTATAACTCAGCAACTAGCAAAGATAAAATTTTGAAAATTTGGGAACTTACTAAGCTTGAGATGCCCAATTCACTGCAATAAAAATAAATTGGGCATTCCATTTAGAATAACAAAATTACTACGTGTAGCGCAAAGCTGAGAAATCTGGCAACTGCGCTGACTTCATAATCCAATTCCGTATTCTCCAAAACCCCCATATACCAAATTTTGTAGGAGCAACTTCAGCAGTTTTAATAATATCGAATGTATTCCAGTTAAAGTCCCCCCACCCTGTATAACGTCATCTGCATTTAAAAAACAATAACTGTGACGCTTTTTAACCATAAAATAAATGAAAATGCGACCTTAAAAATCAAATTCTTGTCCCTGAATGTTCTTCACAATTCTCATAATTTTATTACCCATTAAATTACTAATTACTCTGTGTTGCCTAATGAAACGGCGGATACTGCTAAAGATGTGCGATAAATGAAGACCCAAAAGTGTGTTAAGGTTCGCAATGGTGAAAGAGGAAGTATATTACTTCCACTTCGCTTATGTTAATACGCCTATTATTTACTGACTACCGTGAAATCTGTTTTACTGTGTAGGTATGTTGAAATACTTTAGCTTAATTATTAAAGAGAATTACTTTATTTTTGTAAATTTTGTAAAGAAATTTCTTAGATCCCTGCACATGGGACAAGGACGCGCGTATTTAACTCTTGGCTAATCAGTATGTGATGTTAACAATTGGTTTAATATTAAATAAACAAGTACTAAATAATAACTTGTATTCTTATAAAAGGAACAAAAAAATTATAAGAAGATAATAGATCTGTCAGGATGGCTTGTGGTGTTTCAGATAATTTTACTGATAAAATAAATTTTTATCCGCGTTTTTATAATTGCTGGTCCTATTTATTAGGCTTGGTGATAACTTTGGTCATAGGCTTTTAAAGCTTTAATTATACTTATAGTAAAATATAATAACGCGTTTGGTTTATTACTAACACATTTATCGAAATTCCCCAACTTATTTCTAATTTAAGGATACTTTAATAAAAATTAATTTGTGCCATATTCAATGATATGTTTAAAATGGCGGCATACTAGTTTGAAATTTTTGGTACATATGTGACATAAAAATGAATGACCTTGCTGATGACACGTAAGACGTGGCTTAATACTTTTTGCCCACATCCGTCGTTTAGATTTTGAATTATTTTAACAAAAAACCATAAAGAGAAGAGTTTGTGGTGTTATTTGTGTGATTCAGGTTTTCAATATTAACTTAACTATTAATATTACAGCACAGTGTGGCTGACGATTTACGGAAAGTACCTAAAATTTTCACTTTCGCCTACGGTGCCTTCTTGCAGTATTATTCCATGTTATCTTTACCAGGCGCTGGTTGTGAGTTTTTTTATAGGTGGGGCAAATTTTGATGGCAGTAACCTAAATGCGGTTTAGTGCATAGTTTTGCCAATAAATAATTATTTTTCTACTCATAGGAGAGAGAGAGAGAGGATCCTTATATTAGATACAAAGGTTACAATAAGCGATTCGGCTGTAGTATACGGACAACAGGGCAACCCTCCCTAAAAGCAATATAGTTCTCAGAGTGTGCTGGTTTATTGACTATTCCAACACCAGTAATATGAACTATTGCTGCCCGTAAAAGTTGTCTGTTTAGGACACTAAATTCTATGTCAGGACTTACATACACCATCGACAGATATGGACAAGTGACAAAACCGGCAAATAAACCGAAAACATAATATAAGAACACATGAATCATAGAAGAGTTTTGGACTTGCATTGTCTATATTAGCTCTAAATAACAATGTTTTAACTGGTAAGTATCTACAGTCGTCTTCAGGTGAATATTAAATAAGTAAAGTAACTACAGCTCTATTTATACTAGCTAGATGCACTGGAGCATGACCGATATGGGTGCAGTCATGCGTTGAGTTCATGCGTGGTAATCTACTTAACAAAGGTTTCCAGATATTTTTTATATCTAATGAGGGTTTACTGAAACAATCTGAGTTCTGGTGTATGGTAGCAGCTTCCTTGTCAACTTAATTGCTATTTAATTTGGAAATTAATATTTCGACTCTTTTGTAAAAATTATATTTTCTGTAAAATAGCTACCTACACTGAGGGACAATTTAGGCTGTCAGAACTCAAATCCCGGTTGTGGCGACAAAAAATATGTATTAAATAGGTGACAGTTAGAGATTCGGGTTGTGACAATCTATTTAAATTAGTTGACCCTTAGCGATATGATCCTAGTTGCTGCTTCTAAACCTTTTGACTGCCATAACCAAGTCGTGATAACTAATTGTTTAGCTGTTGGAACTAAGTCCGATGGTTATTATAATTACATATTTTGGTTAGAGTAATAATTCATGAAGTTCTTGTAACTATATATCTTGGTAGGGAAAACTAAAAAGTTGGACTACAGTAATAAATATTGGAGATTGCCATATATTTAGGGTGGGTTGCGCTTTTACCATATTTTTTTGGGGTTTGGCTGCGCTTTTACCATTTTAGGTTGTGTTTACCATTTTAGGTTGTGTTCGCCATTTTACTTTTGGTAGGTGTGTTATTAGCTACATAACGCTAAATACATTTAAAATACATAAATTAATAAAAGTAAAATGTGTAATTCCTCAAACTTATTACAAATTTTGCTATATTAAATTTTTTAGTAATATTAATAATTTTATAATTTATTTTAAAATGTGGAGTCGACAACATCGCTACGATAAATATTATGCTAAAACTAAAAGGCGAAAGAGTCATTGGTGTTTAGTCTGAAATAGACATAACTTTTTTTTTGCCAAAATAAGCCTCTATCGAGAAATTTTCACCCAGCAGTATCACACAGTTAAAAAGTAATTATAAAATTAATACATAAATTATTGGCAATACCCAATAAACACATTTCATTCCGGGAACGTTCTATTTAAGTCCCCTTAGGTCGGAAACGTTCCAGTCTTAATCGGTATGCCCCTCGAACGTTCCAAAGCAGTAGTTCCTAGAACGTTACACGGGTCAGTTCCGGGAACGTTTTAAAAAGGTACTTGGTAGGCGATCTAAACTCTGTGCAAAATTAAACGCTTGCAGATATATAAGGTAATACATTTCGAGAATTTCCATCAAATATTCAAACATATAATATAAACAGTCGTCTAAGTGAAAATTATGAGCTTCTTACAGTCCTGAACGGTATGTCCATCGAACGTTTCAGAGCATTTGTCCCAGGAATGTTGCACGGGTGCCTTCTGGGAACGTATTAAAAAGGTGCTAAATAATTTAAACCTAAGGTGTATATTTTAGATTTTAGGTTAGGGACAATGTAATATTTGGCTGATCGGCTCTAAAAGGTGTATCGGGGCCACAGACTTCGGAAAAAACGGGGCGATTTGTACGTCATTATAACAGAGTTTGTTTTTAAATATTAGAATAAAATTCATGATGATGTTGGTTTTAATATTATGTAGGTCCTTTACAAAATTGTTTTAAAACAAATTTTTAGCAGTCAGTAGATAGTACAGAACGCTAGGAGTTTGGCAACATCGCCGCATCAGCCTCGACTAAAATATTTGTCCGCTTCGTTTAATTCTATTTGGTAAAAAGAGAAAGACATCATCCTATCGGCCATATTGAATTAGGGGTTTTGTCAATCTTCGTGTTTGATGTTGCCAGATCGCTATCTTTATACTATTATTTGTTTCCGAATGTATACGTTCCAAACGCTTTTTTGTTCTGTGCTGTGGTGCATACTCTTTTTCTGTTCTGTGGTTCCAGCGAGTCGAAAAAAATGGCGTGTTTCGTGTTTCCGTTTTTTGGTTTCCGTCTTTCGTGCGTCTTTCCGTCTGGTTTGCCGTTTGCGTTGGATTCCATATATTATTTGGAAATATACTATTTTTAGTCTTTTTTAAATTTATTAATTAGTGCATGTTTTTGTGCTTGTTATTTTGGTTGGTGACTAAAGTATGTAGAATTATTTTTTGCTGCATTTAAAGGAGTTTTCTGACTTATAGGTTAGAATCAGGTTTGTTTTTTATCTTTATAAATATTACTTTTTCTAGTATAATGGATCAAAAGTCTAAAAGAAAATTACTTAATAAGGTTTCTGTAAGGTACAAGCGCCAAAACTTGTCTCAAAATAATAATATACAGCTTAAAACAGAACTTCCGTCTTGTTCTCACAGCAGTAGTATTAACTTGCAACAATCTTCTGAAATTACAGAGGAAATTGTTCCCTATTGTTCTTCCTCATCTTCGGACTCTGAGCTATCAGAGCCTGATAACATGACTATATTAAGTCTCGAGAGCTCTAGTTTATCCAAATATGAACCTACGGGCTTAAATTCTCAGCCAATCTTACAGTCTGTGAGCCATTCCTCGGGTACTTGTCTTTCGACACAACTAAATACATGGTCTGTTGATCATAATATAACCCATGCTGCATTACATGACTTATTAGGTATCCTAAAAAAACATAACATGGATTTACCTAGTGACCCGAGAACATTACTGAGAACACCACGAAGTAATAAAATTGATGTTGTACACCCTGGCTTATATTACCATTTTGGGTTTCAAAAAGCTTTAACTATTTTAATTGAGGAATCAAAACACTTACTGAAATCCAATAATTTGGAAGTGTGTGTAAATGTAGATGGGTTGCCTCTGTCAAAAAGTTCAGGAAGTGATTTATGGCCCATACAAATAAATCTCACAATCAACAAAAATGTAGTTGAAATTGTGGGGGTTTATTATGGCAAAGAAAAACCGAAAGATGCCAACCTATATTTGGAAAAATTTGTGGAAGAAGCAATCCCCTTATTAAATAATGGAATACTACATAATAAGTCACATTATTTAGTTATCATTAAAGGTTTTATTTGTGATGCGCCTGCAAAATCTTTTATAAAATATACTAAGGGACATACGGGTTACCAGTCTTGTTCAAAATGTAACATTAAAGGTGAATATAAAGACAATAAAGTCTGCTTTCCAGATCTTGAAAATTTTCAGTTGAGAACTGATGCCAGTTTTAGGGCAAAAGAGCAGGAAGGTCATCACAATGGCACATCAATTTTAGAAACTTTGCCAAATTTTAATATGATATCTAGTTTTCCTCTTGATTATATGCATCTTGTATGTCTGGGTGTTGTAAAAAAGTTAATCCTAAATATGTGGATCCTTGGTAGACCACCCTATAAATTATCAACATTTCAAATAGATCAAATTTCATCAAAACTTATAGAAGTACAAATAAGTCAAACACCGCAAGAATTTGTTCGGAAACCAAGGTCACTTTCTGAAGTTAGGCGCTGGAAAGCTACCGAATTTAGGCTTTTTCTATTTTATGTTGGTCCTGTTGTTTTAAAAGACTACCTATGTCAAGAATCATACCAGAATTTTTTATGTTTACATGCAGCTTTTATTTTTCTTTTTAAATGTGAAAGACTTGAATATGCCAACGATTTATTAAAATATTTTGTGGAAACATTCATAATCATTTATGGCCAGGAAAATGTGTCACACAACATTCATAATCTGTTGCATATTGTAGATGACTCAAAAATGTTTGGAAGTACAGAAAATTTCAGTGCTTTTCCTTACGAAAATAATATGAGGTTTTTAAAAAGAATGATTCGAAAATGTGGCCAGCCTTTACAGCAAATAGTCAATAGAATAGCAGAACGACAACACAGAAGTGAAAATAATTTGTTAAGAACCAATATTTCAGAGTTTCCTCAATTAAAATTAGAGCATCATGATGGTCCAGTTTTTCCAATTTTTTCAGGTTCAAAACAGTACAAAAAAGTTTTATTAAATTCCTTCACATTGTCAATTGACAATGCAAATAATTGTTGTTCAATAAAGGGTAAATATATTGTAAATATTAAAAATATAGTGTCTTATAATAATCACATAAAAATCATTGGAACAAAATTTAACCTCCTGGAAAACTTTTATGATTTACCTTGTCCATCAAACAAATTAAATATTTTTTTGGCATCCCAGGAATGTGCTCTTCAAACCTGGTCTTTAACAGATGTTACCTATAAATGTTTTAAAATAAAATACCATAATAAATTTGTAATTATTCCACTTCTACACACTACACAGTAACCAACCAATACAAATTCAACATTACCAAATAGGGGTACTTATTCCTATTATAGTTATTACTTTGCATAAAAATTAGATATATAAAATAAAAGTAAAATGACGTCACCTCCTTCCTGGACTGTGGTGATTTTTGAAGCCACTGAGGACGAGAAAGAATCGGTACAGGCAGTACCTTCATCGTGGATCAATGGGGATCAATGTGTATGGCCACCTCTTCCAGGAGAGCGAATAAATGTGGCTTTAAGAAAGGGACAATATAGCAAAGCTTGGCCAAGTCATAAAGTTCGAATTTTACGAAATTCCACCTATGGTAAGAGTTATTTAAAATTTAAACACTATTTTAAACACAAGTAGGTATGAATGTGAAATTAAGTAAATTACATATTTTTTAAAATTATTATATAACCTTTTTAAAACACTGCTATATGTATTTACATATACTTTTAGCCACGACATAGGTAGGTATAGACGTTCCATGTGAACTAATATTTTCTGTTTTAGTTGACTACAATCTGGCAAGAACAAAAGCTAAAAGGGCGGAACTGACAAGTGATTTGGGGACTGATGAGGAAGAAACTATTTTAGGAAAAAGGAGGGTGCGAAAATCTCGTCAATTGTCTACTTCAGAATCAGATATCGAGTTTGAAACACCACGAGACACACCAAAGAGAAAAAAAAATTTTTTACCCGAACCACCTATATTGACTTTAGGATTCCCGAATACAAGTTCTTGTAAGTATAATAATCAGTGATGGAAGTATTTTATAAAACACAGCAATGAATAAAGCTGTTTAAAGTACTGGGTGAGTCATTAAATACAACTCCCATTTAACATTGTTTTCTTACTTTTAAAATAAAAAGTATTAGATACAGAAGTTTTGGGATTTAATTTAAATTTAGGTTTTTCATAAAAATATATTTTTGTAAACAATGTTTGTTATAAAAAGGTCGCACCACAATGATGTTCTAAAATGTTACTTATGTTTTTTTTATGTAACTGTTTAGGCAACACTAATGAAAAAGAACAAGAAAGGCTCTCGAGTCCTTATGCACCTGCAAAAAGTGAAATTTTAGAGACACCTGCTCTGGATAGATCCTTTCAAAAAGCCAAGGAAAAAACAAGAGACCAAGAAAGTAAGTGCCTACCCTATAACCTACCTTATAGATAAGTATCCAATAGTGTCTGTAAAGTCTTAAAATCTTTTAGATCTTGTAATGTTTTTGTTTATTTTTTTACACACTTTTTAGATCAGCCATGTTACTGCAAAAATGGACAGAAAAGTCTTTTCATTATTAGAAATCTATTACTTGAATTAAATGGAAAAGTAGACCAGCTGCTGAGTAAACCAGCTGCTGGTGAGGTGATGAGTGAGCAGGAATGTGATATTTTAGCAAAAACAAATATCAACTACCCTATAAAAAGCATGGAAGATTTAAATAAGTTAAATGAGTTTTTGGAAACAAGGGATCATTATGTGACAATGGTAAGTAAATTATATTTTGCAAACATTTTTATGTTTACAGAAAAATATTTTTGTGAGATGTGTAAGTAAATAAACCGAAGGTGTATTTATAGTTCGCATTCGCCATTTTTCCTTTTTTACCATTATTAAATGTGACTGGCAGTTAATTCTATATGGCCTTGGAATATTCAGAGAAAACTACTTATGACTTATGTAAAGGTTTTTAATGATTTTGCTTGTTTTAGGTTAACTTTTTGTCAAAACAGGGAGGAACCAATTTGTCGGAAATAATAAAAAGATGCTTGGCCCCCATAATTGCTGACGATATTGCTTTGCAATTTTCCTTTCAAGGAAGGAAACAAAAGCAACAGTTTAAAACTTTGCAAATTTGTAAAGTAGTACTTGGTAAGCTATAGCTTTCTAGTCCCAGACAGTCGACTATTTAAATATTTTTTAACAAAAAGAAAACTTAAAAAGTCAAAAAGAAAAAATATCAAAAAACTTTTTTATGTAAGATTGCTCTTTTTCAGCAATACCTTGGACCTATCTCGGTACAATAATTAAATAAACATAAATAATTTACAATACAATAATAAACATATCTATATGCTTTATTGTCAAAAAACCAACTTAGTTTTTTTTCTAAGATGGTAATGAGAAACTTATTGTATTATTTTTAGATGCTACCGAGAAATCTGATTTAAAATGCTCCCGAAAGGAAATGGAACAAGCTGTTGGAGCCTGGCTAAAAAGAGCACAAGAACGTAAGAGAAGGGAAGAACTTAAGATAGTGCCTTAAATGTAGAAGCCACAGTATATTTTATAAATAATAAAGATATAAAATGCAATATGTACATTTTTTTTTCAATTCCTTTTGCCCCTAAAACCACCACTTATGGAATGTCTCTGGAGCGTACATGTAATGTAATTAGGATGTTCTATGAACGTTCAGAGGATGTTTCAAACCCGTTTAATTGCATTCCTTTAACGTTCCGCGGGACGTTAAGGGAACGTTACATTTGTAGACATATTACCTATTAGGAACGTTCCAGGAATATTGTGTAACGTTACAATACGTTTATAGAACGTTCAGTGAGTCGCAAAGAAACGTTCCAAGTACGTTTTTAAAACGAAGTTGTGTTTGCTGGGTAAGTGTTTTTTTTGCATTAATAACATTTATAAAATAGTATTTTAAGTTTAAGATATTATAAAAACTGTATTGATATAAAATATTATAGAAACTTATTGTGAATAAAACAAAAAGTAGACGAAATATCAAAAAAGTAAAATGGGGAAAACTTTGCCTAGGTAAGTTGTAAACAATTTTAAAATGTATTGTTTTTACCATTAATCTAAGAAACCTTTTTGGATTAATTCTGCTAAAAAAATGCATTAAATTATATAATAAAAGTTTAATAACTTTTAAAAAAATATTTTGAAACACGGATACAACAAACATAAAACATATTTTCTCTTTAAAAATATAACAAATTTTAATCCTATAAATTTGTATGGCTACATCCACCAATATCTTAGGGCTTGGTTTACCTTACTTTAGGTATATTTTTAAATGTTATCAATATAAAGTAGGAGAAACAGGAAGAAATTGCGGATTTTTGTTATCAATATCATCTAAATGCCCTCGAGGCATAAACATTTTGTTCTTAGCAATATTTCTGTTTTTCTTTCCTCGAGTCAGCTTTAATCTCTTCAAAATTCTGAAAATTAAAAAAACATTTTTTGATGAAAGTAATATGAAATCCGATTTTAAAACAATGTATATTATTACATGAATTTTGACCATATAATATACCTAATGGATTAAAATTTTCAACGGTACCTAAAAAATTCAACCTTAAAATCTTGAAAATGCCTAAAATAGAGACATTTGGATGGTACGTTAGAAGTATATGAGACGTATTAACGAATCGTTTTGAAAATTTGGCTATTAACATAAACGGACATGCTCCATTTATCTAAAATATTTTTAATAATACAGTATTGCCACTTCTACCAAAAATTAGTAGCAACTTTGATTTGTTAAATGGAACCCCCTGTATTTTATTATATTTTCGAATCCCCTATTACTTTCTTAACAACTTTGTTTAATATTGTTCTATACTTATCTCTTACCGTTTTTAAGATAATAAATAAATGCCATTTTTTTGACGAAAAATGTTAACCTAAAAAAATGTTGATATTTTTTAACTCTGAAATATTAGGAACCTGAAAATTGGTGGATGAATAAATATTACCAGGGGACTTGCAACCCTATGCCCAAATCTTAGTTGCGATATACAGGGTGGTTTAAAAATACAGTTAATTTGGGGACTTGACTAAGTATATTTTTCTTTATGTAACACCCTGTATATTATCACTGATTTAAAAAGCTACTTAAATTGGCTCTTTATTTTTGTAGAATATATCTATACCTAACTAGTCAAGTTTTTGACTTATAATCCATTATTTGTAAAACTTACTCAAAAATTTAATTTCCTTTAGATTTTTAGTAAGTAGGTATGCCATGACAAACTCTTGTTTAACATAAAAATTATGTTACTTTCATTATTGTTGTGGTATTTTGTTAATTATTGTCGATTGGAATACTGAATTCCGTTAAAAATTATGGAAGAAAACTATTCAAACACAGTAGTTATAAATTTATTTATTTTATTTAAACAGTGTGATAAAATTATAGCTAGAACATATTGTATAAAGTTTAATGAAATGTACCCAACTCTACCGCCAATGAACTTAAAAAAAGTTATACTATTTCAGGATTAGGTATGCATGATACACAGACACACCTATATTTAAATCATCAAATAATAAAAAAAAAATTAAATCGATCATTTTAACGCTGGTCGATTACATCCAAACACTTTAAGATGCGGGTGTTCACTATGGAAGATTTATTCTCGTTTGGATTTAGATCTCTAAATGCTTGAGTAGATACTCGACGTAGCAATCCTTTAAAATTGTTTCCTTAAACGTGCCCCACAAGTAAAAATCCAATGGGTTGAGATCGGGTGATCTTGGAGGCCAATTCCAAGGCTTCATGGCTTGAATTTTAGTAAACTTAAAATCATGCATATTGTGCTGTTCTAAAATTATCTGGACTGATGAATATGTTAGACGTATATCATATTCAGTACATCGGCATCGTATTAAACACTAAGGAAATGCATAAAAATATACCAAAACATTAATCTGGTTGTCTTCGTCAGAAATTACGAGTTGAGGCAAGTTTCTTGGCGCTTTTAAAGTTGAACCAAACTCAGTTAATTTTTCTGGATTCGTAAAAATTTCAGTTCATTGGCGGTAGAGTTGGGTGCATTTCATTAAACTTCATACATGTTCTAGCAATAATTTTATCACACTGTCCAAATAAAATAAATACATTTATAAGTACTGTGTTTGAATAGTTTTCTTCCATAATTTTTAACGGAATACAGTATCTCAATCGACAATAATTAACAAAATACCACAAATAAATAATGAAAGTAACATAATTTTTATGTCAAACAAGAGTTTGTCATGGCATACTTACTAAAAATCTAAAAGAAATAAAATTTTTCAGTAAATTTTACAAATAATGGCTTATAAGTCAAAAGCTTGACTAGTTAGGTATAGATATGTTATACAAAAATAAAGAGCCAATTTAAGTAGCTTTTTAAATCAGTGATTATATACTTATGGGCATATATTCAAGTCCCTAAATTAACTGTATTTTTAAACCACCCTGTATATCGCAACTAAGATTTGGGCATAGGGTTACAAGCCCCCTGGTAATATTTAACTATCCACCAATTTTCAGGTCCCTAATATTTCAGAGTTAAGAAATATCAACATTTTTTTAAGTAAACATTTTTCGTCAAAAAAATGCAATTTATTTATTATCTTAACAACGGTAAGAGATAAGTATTAAACAAAGTTGTTAAGAAAGTAATAGGGGATTTGAAAATATAATAAAATGTAGGGAGTTCCATTTAAAAAATCAAAGTTGCTACTAATTTTTGGTAGAAGTGGCAACACTGTATTATTAAAAATATTTTAGATAAATGGAGCATGTCCGTTTATGTAAAAAACCAAATTTTCAAAACGATTTGTTAACTGGTTCGTCATATACTTCTAACGTACCATCCACCGTGAATCACCCTGTATATTGCCATAATAGGTTGCCAAAACAAGAAATAACAGAAACTTATTTTCATGAAAATAATGTCTTTAAAATAATAATCAATGCACTGTTATAATATTATATATGAAATAAACTCTGGAAATTTTGCTTATTTTACTGGCATACCTATGTCCTAAAATATAAGTCGAGTTGCACGAAGATTTTTAATAATAATTAACTAACCAGTATCTTTTACGGTGACATATATGACATTGTCTCACAATCACAGTGGCCCGGTAACCTTAATTTTTAATTTACTAATCAGGCAACTTTGATTGTGAGTAAATAATGCCTGTCTATGTCACAGTCAAAAGTTCTGGTTAAAAATCCTTGTGTAACTCGCAACAATAGAGCCTATAATTTTTTTTTAAAATAAAGGTATAATACCCTATTAAGTATCTCTTAAAAAAGTAGCGTTAATGGCATATAATTTAATGAAAAATGCTTTTCAAGATAACTGTGTCGTAGTTGCATACTGCAACCTACACCTGTAGACTAAATTTTTAAGCAAAAATGGATGAGATGAGCCAGATTAATGACCACTAAATACCGACAAACAAAAAAACTAAATATATAAACTCATGATACAAGCGTTACTAGTTTTTTGTATCATGATATAAACCCCAATTTTTATACATTTCTGGTTTTATTTAAAATTAGAACATTTTTGGAGGAAAAGTATTTTGCAGCATTCAACTGCCATGTGATTCCATCTATAAAAATAGAAAAGCACACCGCAATTTTGTTGCAGGTTAAGTAAAAATGAGCTAAAATCTATAACCTAAAATGTAAGAGTGTGTTGTTTTGATGCCCTATTATTCATTATAAATTTAAATGTACTTACCTTCAAATGATTCTACGTGATCTGGCAGAGCCCTCTAATAACAAAATTTTAAACATTTTTCTTTTCACATATTTTATTTGTTAACACAACAAGCACCCTTTGATGGCCAATTAAAAAATGGCGGTTCTCCTCTTCTTTCTTACTTCTGTCAACAAGGGGTCTTCGGTTGGGGCGACCAAACTTTTGGTACACCTGACCAGTCCTTGGTTGGATCAACCGACAGCTTGATTGTCATATATAAGCCAAGGTTGGTTTGGAACAACTTTCTTTATCAACCCTAATCAATCTTTTCGTCAGATCAGATTGGTCAAATAGTGATCTCGTACCCATATTTTTAGTCCCTACAGCAAATTTTAGGGTTCTGTCAACTTGGACGTGACAACAAAAATAAATAAGTTTCATTAGCCGTTAATCCGAGTTGTTGAAACCAAAATATCAGTTACTGCAACCAATTTTTTTTAACCCAATTTCCAAGGTTGGTCGATTTTCTCATCAGTGTACCCTTTATTAAATTTTCACAAATATTTATAATAAAAACACAACAGGCTTATTATATCTAATATCTATAAACGTATTCGATGCACTTAATACACACCTATAGTATGACAGTTTAAAATGGGTAAATGTTTATAATAAAATATGTTTTTCTTCTTATTTAGTACAGACACCGGTAGTTTGTTTGAATTAAGTAGTCGTTCATATAAATTTAAAAAATACATTCTCGGTACCATTAATAATTTTCTTGGTATTAAAATAGTACATTTTTATTATAATAGTTTACTCAAATGTTTTATTAAACCATTAAACAAACTACCCACCGCCCTCTAATAATATAGAAGGAATCAAGAAAAAATTACGAAGTACTTAATGACATAATTTAACTTGATTATGTCGCGGCACTGAGAATAAGCCATTTGTTGTTACTAAGAATATTTCTCAGGTACTTAATTTTGACACCCCATTACGTTACCTTTTATAGACGATTCGATGAAACGCTAATACATCTTCGATTTTTAAAGTCTAACTACTAGCTATTTCTAGTTTAATAACGTATGTCTTAGAGCAATAATTAAGGTGCGAAATTTACGTTCGTTAGAGTGCAAAATACAACTATGGTCTCTAAAATAAGTGCCAATGTGCCATTATTATTGCCTATGCTTTATGGGAATTGTTATCGCGGCACTATTATAAAGCGCTTTTAACCTCTTATGAGTGTTGCCATTTGTAAAGTTCTAATAGTAGTAAAAACACTAATTGCTGATCGAATACAATTCTCTTTTCTCCATCAGGAGCGTACACCATTCTGGAAGGGCTTTTTAAAAAACACAGACATTTGATTGATTTTTCCAGGTATTTTAATTTAAACTCACGTAAAAATTGTTATTATACAACTAAAACACTTTAAACGTTTTATTTTGTGTAAATATACTTGCAGCATCCAATGCTACTGATAATTTCCAAGAAAGTGTTTTCTGGTGTATATATTTCCTGCTCATGTTGATTTTCCAAACTTTAAAATAAAATAAAATATCAAAAAATGAGTTGTTTTAAAACTAAAACCTTAATATAGAAAGAAACTTAGCGGCAAGCGGACAGAGTAGTGATTCTATCTTTTGCATTAAAGTACACAGGGACGCCAAAGAGAATGGGTTCCCTGGGGCACAGGTAGACAATGACAGGTCATTGTTTCGTCCTTATTGGGACTCTATAAAGCCATAACCTGTAAGCAATTCCCACAACAGCGAAAATATGTTTTCAATATATTTTTACGAATAAAAATATGATCAAAACCTAGTATCGCCATCTGCTGGAATCAACTCAATGCAAAAGATAACCATCTAACGTGAAAACCTAGAAGTCATATAACTATAAATAAATCAAGCACGGAACGGCCATGCACCCATCCAGTATAGAAAACATTTTTTTCGCTTTCCTACATATCTAGACAGTCGCCCACTGGTGTGCAGCACTAATCCGTACTTGCCGTGTAAGAAATAATAAATAAAATATTGGAATTTAGTGCGCGTTAATATATAGAAATAAACTTAGCGGCAAGCGGATAGAGTAGTGCTGCATACCAATGGGCGACTGTAGTGCGATCTAGATCTGAATCTACAAAACCGTATTGATGTGTAGGAAAGCGAAAAAAATGTTTCCTATACTGGATGGGTGGCAGTTTCGTGCTTGATTTATTTATAGTTCTATGACTTTTAGGTTTTTACGTTATCGACAGTAAATTTAGGTATAGGTAAAACTTAACAATAATAAAAGATACTTACAATATCTATCAGACGAGCCTAATAAAAATAGGGTGTTTCATTTAAAAAAACAGTTATTGTATTTTAAAATTTTGTATATTTGGATGTCAATAGGAAACTCCCTATACAAAATTTTAGGTACTTAAAGATTTAAGACAGTTTTTGTATCCCTAAACTTAAGAGCTTACAAGAAATTTTCGGTACTCTTATTGAGAAATATAGATAATTTTTTACTATCATATTTTTTCCAAAATTTTAAGAATTTTGCATTTTGTTTGGCAACGTTGCAAAAACTTAAAAAACTAAATATGGCGCCATATGGATAATTTTTTAAGGAAACAAAAAATGCTAATATATATAAGGTGTTCCATTAAAAAAATGTATCTTTTTATTGTCCTACTTTTCAGGACCATTCTGTATGTTTAAAAATAATTTTAGAACATACATTTTTCTACCTCACAACTTTTATAAAAACTTATTTTTGATATCTTTAATAGTAGAGATGGTATATTACTTTGTCAGGCAAATGGGCCACCCTGTATATTATATATATATTTTT
This sequence comes from Polydrusus cervinus, assembly GCA_935413205.1. Lineage (NCBI taxonomy): Eukaryota > Metazoa > Arthropoda > Insecta > Coleoptera > Curculionidae > Polydrusus > Polydrusus cervinus. Next base: position 63,478,005 of record OW284510.1, on the reverse strand, counting down.
TTTTTGTGATTCTTGGGTATATTAGGTTGCTTCAATAAGAGACTCATTGTTATAGTAACAACGTTTCGTACGTCTGTAGCGTACTTTTTCAAGTTTTTATTAAAACATATTCGAGTTGTTTTATGGTGAAACACCATAAAACAAAAACCTTAGACGATCAAATTATTTGTTTAGTCGACGTTTTGACCTATACTAGGTCATCCTCAGGACTCTCTTGCGTGCAGCGTTACCAGAGCTAGTACAATTCTTTTGCCCTTATTACACAAAAATTACAATTTGATTATTTCTAATAAATTGTTTGCCTAATTGCAGATTGAATTGTTTGTTAATATTTTTTTTAAAAATGTATTTTTTTGGAAGTCACTTTTAATCGGAGGAGAAGCTTCGGGGAAGAAAAAAAAGTTTTTATTTTCCAAGTTACTTTTGGCCAGAGAAGTTTTAGGGAGACAAACACTTTTTTTTTTGGTCACTTCTTTTGGTACCTAGTAGTAGTTTGGTTTTTATATTCAGTACAAAATATTTAAATTTAGTAAATTTTTCACTTAGGTTCTAGTACAATTTGAAATATAGCTCTGGCAACGCTTTTCGCGTGGTAGTGTGGTAGTTTTTTTTGGGTATGGTGGAAGATGGTTATGTTGTATAAAGAATCATTTTCATATCCTGCGAGCTAATATTTTTATTCATTTTACAAGACTATAGATGTCTTTCAGTAAAACGTAAGAGATTATTTTATATATATTTCTCCTATTTAGGATGTTAAGAATACAATACCTTATATGTTTGTTCTATTTTAATTATTTAGAGAAAAATTGTTTATAATAATTATAACCCAGAGTTCTCCAATTTATACCTCATGAAGTTTGTGATATTGTATTGGTCAAATTTAGCCTACTACACTTTTCATGCTTCCGGAATATATTCAGTAATTTTGACTTTCGTTCTTTACCATTTTTTGCTACTTCTTTCTATAAAAAGAAAATCGTTATATAAAATTTAGGTGAAGAAAAAACAGCAAGGAAAACTAAAAACCATAAAAAGGAGTACAAATATAAGTAGCTTACCTGAGATGTTAGCACCAGATAACACTGAGAAAGATGCATATTGCATAATGTTTACTTGGTGGAAGTATCTATGTTACAGAATTACAGAAGGAGAAAGTTGGATAGTGGATATTGTGCCAAAAATGTCGCCGATGAGTTTACGAAGAGTGCATCGGTAGAAGATGTCGCAGTTTACGAATTATATTTTAATATGGGTTCAATGTAGGAACTAAATAATAAAATTTCCACAATTATTTATGTTGTGGTGCAAATCCTAATTTTTCCAAAAACACTAACGACGTCAAACTCATAAATTCAGAGACTTTACCTAAAGTCTGATTTGTAAATACATTTAAAGTGATATATAGGACCTAAATCAGAAAACAAGGAGATGTAAATTTTTTTTCGAAATTTTTTGAAAATAAACATTAGTGTAAAGTTTTAATAAAAATTCTTAAACTGTATAAAACAAAGATTAAATTAGTAAAAAAATGCTTAATATTGCTTGTATATATGGTTTGATTAGATAATTACTTACCATTAAAATGACAACAACCAAACAACCTTTCTACGGTACAACATTTAAGGCAATCGGCAAATATTCGGAACATTGGCACTGGATAAATTTAACAAATTTTATCTACAAACGCTATTAAAAAGTTTACTTTTAACGTTTGTTGTCAGTATCTAAAATGTAATTTTATGACACTTGTGTTAAAAGTGGATTACCTTTATCACTAGTGTTAAAAATTAATATAAGAATCTTTTTACCTTTTATTATTAATATTTTTTGTACAGTATAGGCAACCAGAAATATGAATTCTTTTAGCAATTTCACTAATCATTGTTTTGTTGTCATATTATATGCTTGTGGAGGGAATGGAAATAACAGTACTGGACAATGATGTCGTAAGAAGGCTTTTTTTGTTGCAATTCCCCTCTTATTTTCCAGTGAGTTTACAATATATCCCTCTGCCACTATTGAGTACTTCCATTCTGCATGTATGTATTTTGATAGTTTTCAGGTTCACAACAGAGTCTACCAGTAAAGTGGCTGTAGACCGCTGGAATCTTGCGCTGTGATCTGTGTAAAACTCAATTCAGCTATGTATTTTACCGAAACTATTGAAACCAATTGGATTTCTATCAAATTATTTGTATATATTATATTTGATAAAAATTCAACGATAACCGATATTTGCTGGCTGAAGAGCTCTGTATTTTCTATAGAAATTTAAATAAAATAGCTCAGCCAAATTGAAAGTTCGCGGAACATAGGTTTCTTTTATATGGAATATTCATCATTTATGTATGTTGTGTGGTCGATTTAAAACACTTTTTAAAAAAACACTTATTTTATTCACGACAAACAATTAAATTTTACAAAGGTTAATTTTTACTTAATAAAAATACGAGCATCTAGTCTTGTCTAAACTGAAGATTTGGTATTTGGATGGAGGTATTTATATGTTCTATTGACGTCATGGAAAAGTTCTAGAACAGTGCTAGAATGGTTCCAATCTTGGTCAGCAAAAGTAAAGATAACATTGAAATTGAATATAAAGAATATAATATGCTATTTTGATAAGCACCTGCATCCTGTTGCAGTGGCGAAATTGAATATGATAAAATATAATTTAATATTGCGATAAACACCTGCATCCTTTACAGATAAGCGTAAAATCAACAACAAGAAATGACATTTATTATTTGTCTATGCGTAAGTTTTATCGATATTTCTTGTATTGCGATTCTCAAGAATTTCGAAGGTTTCACCTTCTTCAATTGGTTCACCAAGACGAATGCTTGGACGTCTTCGCGGTAACATTCTGGAAATTCGTCTTCCTAATAAGGATGTTCCAGTTCTTGGAGAAGGTGGATCTGGAGGATCAGATCGATCGGTACTGATTCCAATCATTCGCCTACGTCTTTGATATTTTCGAAAAACGTAAACAGTTATAAAAAATATTATTAAAGTTATAGAGACATAAGTATATTTTTCTATTAAAGATTCCTTAATTAAGTCATCGATATCTTTAGAATATTGATTCAATTTATGTTTGGCAATTTCTAAATCATCTAGATTTAGTTCGCCAATTTTGAGCGATTTTAAATCTAAGTTTTTATGAGCGTTGTTTGGCAAATTTAAACAGCAATTAAAAGGTAATTGCATTGTATTTGAATAATTATAATGCCATTCTGAAACTTTTATCATTGAGGCTTGAATTCTTGTATTTCCAATAAATGCTGAACAACCCGGTTGTAAAGTGAAAATAGTATTGGTATTAATTATTTCCGATATTGGATCAACATTTTCCCACTTAATTGTTACTGGAGTTTGAGTAATTACCAATAACCATACATTTGCTTTTAACAATTGTATCTTATAATCTTGCATGTACACCTAGTTTCACGGTTAACTTCCAGGTGGAAATATTGATATTTGGTGAATTGTTCATATGATACGCACTATATATACAGCCGAGTAAAACCGAATACTAATATAATTCTAAGTAGATGAGAATGGAATGCAGCCAGCCAATGACGTTTTTAATATTGATAAGTGTGGCCAGATCTTTAGTTTTAGCGATGGATCTACCGTTTTGATGTCTTCCTGTCTATCGCTAAGCTACCGCTAAACATTACACGTGAATTAATTTACGCTTTCAAACTAGGCATGCTAATAAATACTAAAATAATATCCTTAATAATAATTTTTAATTTAATTTACAACAAAAGACATATGTCAATATTGGAGCAAATCATTATTGCCGGGTTGGCACCACACTTCATACTCCGATTAGGATTAGGTTTGACTTTTCGGATTCAGGATTCAGCAAATCCCCAGTTCGAGACAATCTCGTACTCATATACCTATCTTAAGTCGATTAGCATTATTTGTCAAATTATCGTCCGTATAAATAACTACCTAACAGAATAGCAGACTTTTCTGCATTTAGCAGATTTTTGGAAGCATATTTGCAGAGCTGCAGAATCATTTCGTAATGTGCAGATTTTTAAAGAATTTTTATTAAATAAGGAATACTTTAACAATTAGATTTAATAATACAATATACAATGAAAATATTCATAATTTTGTTTTTTCTGAAACTATTGATAAGGACGAAGTAAGGGCAAGGGGCCAATAAAAATATATCTGATAATACAACCTTGATACACAATTCAGCAAATGATCCACTCCGCAGAATAATTCGTTGACCAGTCTGGCAACACTGCCCCGATGTTTGCGCTGGTCCATTAAATAGTGTCGGCCTGCCTAAGCGTTGTTGCGCGATCGTTATCGTTGTTGCGCGATTGTTAAAATTAAATAATAATTTGCCTGTTGATTGACTGTGACAAAGATCAAGGGTGAGGTAAGGTTATTTTATTGTATTATCGACAATAGGGAGGTGGAGTTTAAAAGTTGAGATTTATTATTTATTTCGATTACTTCTTAGGAGACCAAGACAAGATAAAATTTGAGTAAGTCTGACATTTTTTGACATACCAATGAAAAGTAAATTTCATGATGGCAGTTGGGTCCGCTTTTAAAATATTTTTTTAAATGGAAATGGGGTTCTCCAATTCTCCAAATAACATTTTTTTTAATTAAAAAAAAATTAAAATTACCTATTTTTTGCAAATTTTTTTTTACCTATTAGATGTCCATTGATTATTGCTGTCATAATATTTTTAAATGTCTGATTGACAGAAAATATTCTTAGCCCTAAATTGTCTTAAATGGCTTGTTCTTTATATGATAAATTTGAAGCGGTTATTATTTTTGGCGAAGCTAGTCGAAATTACCAAGCTGCTGTTCGTATGTTTAATGAATGATATCCGGAACGCAAAATATGCAGACATTTTTTGCAAAAACTAATTTTAATTTTTTGGTGATTAAATTTTTTTTATTTTTTTATTTGAGAATGTCTTAAGCATTAAAATACCTTTAAAACGAGGTATCAGTAGAAGAATGTATTCCAAAAGCGGACCCAGCTGTCATCTAGAAATTCACAGCTGTCATTGATATGTCAAAAAATGCAAGACTTTACTCAAATATTATTGTTCTAAATTTCATTAAAATATACCGAACGATTTAGAGGTTATATTAGACGAATTAGTAAGGAAACGACTTTTTTGGACAACGTTTTTTCCCAAAATTTTTGTAGAATAGATCAAAGGGTCCCTTGAAAAAAATTTCGAAAAGGGGTTTAAGGGCTATTATTGATTTTAATATGGGATATGTTATAGACTGATCTTTAAGCTATGTTTCTTCGTAAACTAGAACCGGCCACAATATTCCGTTATTCTTTTACGGCCCATCTCCCGACCTGAAAAAGTGAGTTTTTAAAAAATTCAAATATCTTGGGATATTTTCGATATTTTTTTGTTTTATGTCCCAGGACAAGAATTATCCTAATTTTCTTATTAGAACAGTTTGTTGTTTTGGACACAACTTACACAAAATTATCCCGTTAATCGCTGATTACGCAGTTTTTTTTTTTATTTAGGTACTGCATAATTTGGTGTATTTCCTAAAAAGAAAACTAATAAATGATCCTAAGATATCCACTCCCAAATTCAGGAATTGATAAAATAACAATGGGTAGGTAATACGAAACTAAACTAAGTGTTGTGATTGCTGAAACGGCAACAAAATCATCTTTCGAACTTTGTCATGAGCAAATTAGTTCGATTCATCCTTTTCATCAATATATCGTTTATTGTTACTATTTAACATTGACAGCACCTGTCGATTTTGATAATAATTTTTTTAGTATATATCCCTAAAGGTTAGTTCATATAGACGCGAATCACGAATTGCGGATATACTTAATTTAAAAATAAAATCGCGATTTTTTCATATTTCATATAGACACGAATATTCGAGAAATATAGACAGAGTGACATTGACAGCACATATTTATTTTTACCTATAAGTAATTCCGTTTTAAGTTTTCATTTCTTTTTCAATGTTGATTAAACTTTAATTATCAAAAAACGTCCAAATGAACAATGCAAATTTGTTATGTTGGCATTGGAAGACGAGCAATCGCTGCCTATTTATTGTTAAAAAATAGAGCACAAAAACAGATAGGCCAGTAGAAACCTGCGAGATTTTTCAATTTAGAAAAAACAGGGTGCCTATCATAATTTAATTCAGGAAATGAGGCTATCTCAGTAGAAGAGGATTCTGGTTCTTCCTGAGTTTTCCTATTAAATGCGGTCACTTGTTTAAAATGGTTAATCTTCATCCTGCTTAAGGCATCAGCATTCTTATTTATCCTTCCTGGTTTGTACATAATTTTATAGTCATATTCCTCTAATTTGAGTCTCCATCTGGCAAGTCTTGAACCTGGATCTTTTATTGAAAATAGCCACTAGCCAATAATGGTCTATGGTCGGTTACAAGTTTGAATTTTCTTTCATACAAATATGGTCCGAAGTGTTTTACTGCCCACACAATAGCTAATAGTTCTCTTTCGATAACGCTGTATTTGGTTTCAGCTGGACATAGCGTTCTAGATGCAAAAGCTATTGGTAAGTCTTTTCCAATTGGGCCTTGAGATAAAATTGCTCCGATTGCAAACATAGAAGCGTCTGTGGTTAATACAAATGGTTCTTCAAAATTTGGATAGATTAGAATAGGTTCTCTCGTCAACTAGTCTTTCAATGTGTCAAATGCTTTTTGACAGTATGCATCAAATATAAAAGGAATATCTTTCTTTAACAATGTTGTCAATGGTTTTGAGACTTTGGCATAGTCGGGAATAAATCTTCTATAATATCCGGAAAGTCCTAAAAACGATTTAATGTCCTTCGTATTGGTTGGGATTGGAAATTCTTTAATGGATGCGATTTTATTTGGATTTGGTTTAACTCCGTCTTTTGTTATCAGATGTCCAAGATAAGCTACTTCTTTTCTCAAAAATTCGCATTTGTCTAGCTGTATTTTTAGGTTAGCAAATACTTCTCGAAGACTATTTACGTGTTCGTGAATTGTACTGCTATAAATTATGATGTCGTCCATGTAGACTGCGCATTTTTCGTTCTGTATTCCCATTAGAATGTTATCCATGACTCTCTGGAACGTTGATGGAGCGTTCTTCAGTCCAAATGGCATTCGTAGGAATTCGTAGTGTTCATTGTCTACAGAGAATGCTGTTTTTTCTATATCGTTTGGGACAATTTCGATTTGGTGAAATCCTGAGGCTAAATCCAATGTTGTGAAATATTGGCAGTGTCCTAACTGATCTAAAAGGTCGGATATGTTTGGTAACGGATACCCATCATCTATACTGATATCACTAGTCTGTATTTCTGTTTTCCAGATGCGTCCATTTTCTTTGGTACAACCCATACTGGACTTGACCATGGTAATATTGAAGGCTGAATAATTCTTTGGTCTAGCATTTTGTTTATCTGTGTCTTCACTTCTTCTTTGTGGACATGTGGATACCTATATGACTTGGTATGAATTGGTCTGGATTCTTTTATTTTGATTGAGTGCATGATTTCGCTTGTAAAAGTCAGATCATCTCCTTCTAGGTAGAATATATCAGAAAATTCTAAGCAAATTTGTGAAATCATTTCTTTTTCCTCGTTGTTCATATGCTCCATTCGTAACTGGCTTATTATTTCTTCTTCTCTATTTATTATTTGTGGATATGAAGATGAAGTGTTTCCTTTATTAAAATTTTGTACTGAAGTACTTCTCTTAATGAGGGGTTCAAAATTTAAATTAGAAAAATTGACTGTTTGTGGAATCATATTTATGTTTAAAACTGACGTCAAAAATTCTCCATTTTCGTTTATTTTGACTATTGCGTTCGGTAATCGAACTTTATCGAGGCATTGGGCTAATAAGATGGCTTCGTTATTTTTCAATTTATTTGTTTTCAATTTACAATTTTTTTCTGTGCGTGGTTCCATGTTTATAATATTATTAAACATTTTCTCATTTTCCATTGCAGTGTTTTCCTTAAAATCTTCTACTTTATACATCGGTATTATTTTAAAGTTCGTAATCAGTTGTTTATTTTTTAAGTCAACAATACAATGATAATGCTCTAAGAAATCTGATCCTAATAGACCGTCGAATTCAATGTCAAGATTTTAAATAAAAACTTTATGTGGGTCATTGTTAACAAAGGGTATCAGTGTCGATTGTGTAATTAAAACGTTTTCATTTGTAATACGTCCTTTAACTAATAAATTTTCTGGATTTCTTGTTTTACAATTTTCACATGTTTTGGGTTTAAAAATGGAAATTCCTGCACCGGTATCTATTAATAATTTAAATGTTGTTGTTCTGTCAAAAATGTAATAAAGGTTTTGAGATGAAACGGTATTTAGAGAAAATTTTGTTCTGAGAAATTGAGATTGGGGTTGAAATCGTCTTGAACTGTCATTGTTTGGAATTGGTCTGTCAGTTCTAGCATTTCCGAGGCTTCGTTTTGAAAATGTACGTATGTTTGAGAAAAATTTTCATTGCTGCTACACTGAGAAGAATAATTAGTGTTGTTGCACTGAGAAAAATTTAGAGTTTCGGTGTACTTTGTTTCTTTTTTGAATTGGGACGAAAATTATCATTATCAGAAAAATCATCGTAATATTCTTTGACGTAATCATATTCGTTTTGAGATTCGTAAGGTCATTTTCAAAATTTGCATTTTCGAAATGATGAGGGTTGTATTCGGGGTTATTTGTATTTATATGATGTGTCTTTTGTTGGTTTGGAGTAACATTATTTCTTTGTTGAAAATTTTGAAATCTTGTTTGGTTTTGATTTGTTGAAGAGGGTTGAAAATTTGGTCTTATGTAATTTTGTGGGTTTGCGGATTGCGTCCTTTGTTGATTATTTTGGGGGTATGCAAATTGCGTTCTAAATTGATTGTTTTGAGGATATGCGGACTGCGTCCTTTGTTGATTGTTTTGGGGGTATGTAGACTGCGTCCTTTATTGATTATTTTGGGGGTATGCAACTGCGTTCTGAATTGATTTTGGGGCTGTGTAGACTGCGTCCTTTGCGATTGTTTTGTTCTGCACTCATTTGCATTGTGTCCATTTCTTTTACAAAAGGAGCAAAATTTTGGAATCGGTGTTTGAGGCTTTTGAATTTTTTGAAATTTTTGATTTTCGAAATAAGACAATTGTACTTACCGTTTTACTTTGTTTATAGCATCTAATATCGTATTGGGGCTGCCTGCCCTAATAATTTGGCCTAATTTTGGTTCTAAACCGGTTAAAAGGGTATTTAAACACATATTGTCGATTAGTAAAATGTGTGCGTTCTTTTGCGGTTGTGTTAAGATTTATTTTGCAACGGCGGAATGCATTTTTGCATTGTGCGTTTGTATTCGACCTGCAAAAGTTAAAGGATTTTCGTTTGACAATGATGAGGAAACTGAAGATTTGGTATTTGGATGGAGGTATTTATATGTTCTATTGACGTCATGGAAAAGTTCTAGAACAGTGATAGAATGGTTCCCATCTTGGTCAGCAAAATTAAAGATTGACATTGAATATAAAGAATATAATATGCTATTTTGATAAGCACCTGCATCCTGTTGCAGTGGCGAAATTGAATATTATTATGATAAAATATAATTTAATATTGCGATAAACACCTGCATCCTTTACTAATTCTTTTTAATCTAAGGATATTTGAGATATAACATGTATTATCCTAATCCTCGATATTATCAATTATTGTTAAATGGCTCAACTTTTCTCTGCGACAAGCATATAGCATATACCCAATATAGTACCAGTGGCGGCTCGTACAGTAGGGCCACAGTGCCATGGCCCTACCTACCTGTACACCAAGTTATTTTTTTACTCACACTCATAATCATATTGCTTTGCATCTTTACGCTTCATTCTTTTTGTAACTGTAAATAATTTAAAATTCAAGACGTTGCGTTCATTTAATATCTAACGCCTAACGGTGCAAAAACTCCCCGATTCCGCGAAAATTCCTTCGCGCTACCCAGCGCCGGCGATTTCTAAGTATGGCCATACTGTTTATCGAAGGTTTATCGCTTACGAAAGAGATAATAATATATCGCCCTCTCTTACTGACGCATAAGGAATTCAGAAATGTTGTGGCGGGCCAGATCCTCAGACTGTCCATGATTGGAAGATTTACACGTGCGTTATTTTGTCGTTCCAATCGGATCACGCCTTCGTCTTTGTTACCACTACTTGATACTAGATGGCAGCTGTTTTGAATACGGTTTGCCCTGTCGAGATAATAATTTTAAAATAGTTTTATTTTAAACAGTTTACAACATAAATTATAGGTTAGGTTTAGGTCAGTCCGTCCGTGGATTATAATAATATTCCTGATTCCGGTTTATCAATTTAAAAATGAATAAAATAAAAGAGGAAAGACTTAGCGCTTTAGGTATGTAGTCTGCCAAAAAACATTTTGTAAACAATATTGATGACTTCAAGAACAAAAGTGATTGAATCATTTTCAAATAACAAAAAGACGTACCTATAGAGTTTTCTGATAAGATAATTTGAGTGTTTTGTGAAGATTTTTTGTTACAACTATTGCAAATGCTCCATTTAATTAGTCGGTAAGTTTTTCGATTTTTTTTTACAGGGTTGTAGAAATTCGATGCACTAGCATTGCTATCTCCGTAACTACAAGAGATAGAGAGTTTGGTAAATGGAGGAAAAGTTGCATATTTTAATGCTGAACAATTTGTTAAAAAGAAATTTAATCAAATTTCGATGATTTTCAGAGATATCCGAAAAAATGCACGAAAAACTTGTTTTTAATTTTTTGTGACAAAAGTAGGTACCTACTTATTATTTTTTAAAACCAAGGGCACTTTCTTAAGAATTTTACAAGATAATAATTTTAAGAGGTCAAAAGCTACTCAAAAATTTTTAAAAAATTCAGGTCCGAATTTGAAAAAATTGAGTTGATATAGGTATCTAAAAAACGAACGTCGTATCTGAAAAATAACATTATTTTCTTGAAGAGCATAAAAAATTGTCTTAAGTAAGTGCTTTTGGTTTGTCCAAAAAATCAATATTTTGTCGTAAAAACAATAAAAACACAAATTAATTTTTTCTTGTGTTTTTTTCGGATGCTCCGGAAGTCATCGGATTTTTTGTTAACAAATAATTCATCGATAAAATGTGCAACTTTGCCTCCATTCAACCAAATTTATATCCCTTATAGTTACTGAGATAGCAATGTCAATGTATCGAATTTGTACTCTTATCAAATATTTTTGACTTGATATTTTGGCCCCACTTGTATCGACTATCACGAGCCGCCACTGTATAGTACTACTTTCATCATAAGGTAGTCATCGTCTAATAATTTTTTTAAGAACTACTCAATTTGGTCTCTCGTCAAAATAACTTTTTAGGATGGTAACCTTTTCCTTTTCGCTTTAAAAAAGAGGTAAGTTTAAAGTATTTGCTAATAATTATATTACAATTTAATTTCATCATGCTGGTTTTAATCATAAGACCAAAGAGATAAGGACTTTCATACCTATTATTTATTATATTCCAAATATGCGAGAAATATATTTTCATTGTATTTTCGAGAAGCGCCTACTGTAGAAATTTTCCAATATGCAATTTCGTACTATTCCTTGGATTTTCTCAGCAACAACTCAAAGGTAACCCTACTAGCTGCTTCATTTATTTCGACATTTGAATCGTTTTCTTCAAGATTATCCATCGAAAATCGCACAAATTCAAAAAAAGAACCCTTTTTACAAGTTAGTTATTAGTAGCGAGTTTTCCGTAACTAACAACAATATGCATTGGTTGCCATGTAAGAAACAAAACAAAAAGAAATAAGGTAAGTCACTTGACGCGTCTATAGGAGACTGCGGCCAACGAATGGGCCAATTATGGGTTGCCGATCGTTGGCAAACATCGGGCCAATGTCGATCCGTTAAAGGAAATACAATGTATTTCCTTGGTCTGTCCCACGACGAAATTGCTAAATTTTTGTTTGATTTGCAAGTAATTTTGACACGATTTCGGTTAATTCAAAATAGTCTTTTATTGGGAGCCACAATGAGGTTGCAATTTGCAAACCAAAACAAACGCTGGTTGTTATTTATACAAAATTAGCGGTATGTAAAAATCATAGCCCAAAATAATTCTAATTTGTTTAATTTGGGATTTGCAAATCAAAATTGAATAATTATTAATGATAAAATATTAATTAGGGTACCCAACAATCAGTGTATTTTGAATTAACAGAAATAGTGTTAAAAATACTTAAAAAAAAAGAACAATGCAAATTGAAACAAAGCATTTATTTTTTTTTTAAAGTTTATTCCAATAATACTTAAATTAAAGAACGAAAGAGTTTATTAAAACATTAATTTTATTTTTAAATGTAAATATTAGAAAAAGCTAATAAATAATTAAAAGTGCTTTATACTTAAATTGTATTAAATGTTTTAGTTATAAAAAATCTTTAAAAAGAACTAGGTTGAAAAATTATAAATTTAAATATTATAGATGTTTTCGAGAGTTTACCCCTGCAGCTTGTTTTTTCTGGTGGCTCGTCCTCCCTCTCTGTCACCAGCATTTCTTAGCCACATTTTAATATGATCTTCTATTTGTCTTTGATTGGTGTCTTTACAAAAAGGATTTCTCCTTACAGCTCCTGAAACATACATAATTACTGGTACTGTGTATTGTTAAAAATTGTATTTCTCTCCATTTAACTTAAAAGCAGTAAAAAACTCATAACCAACAAGATATACCTAGGAAATAAAATAGAAAATGGCTAGCATCTTTTCTTTACTTACACTCAACACAATTTAGATTTCAAGGGGAATTATAGGATTTTTAAGGATAGTTAACCAACCCCCGCCCTCGATAAAGATTAACAAAAATTAAATCGAAACAATTATTTTTATCAAGCAATCCAAATAAAAATATATACTTTATGTCATTAATTATACAGGTATGTAGGTAAATTAGAAATAAAATCTAATAATTATAATTAAAAATAATTTAAGCGGTTAAAACTTAAAATGGCCGAGTGCAGGGTGAACGCTTGCAAACAAAAAAATAAAAAGCCCTTTTAAGTACATGCACATTGCAGAATAATAATATATACTATATAATAAATACGTTATATGCACTTACCCATCTTTTTCTCCATTTTAAAACGCTCAAATCAAAGCTCCAGAATTAAAATAATTAATAACTCACAAACACACAAAGCAGCCGACTAAAAAATGGCGACTGGAACGGCAAAGGCAAACCCTTTACCCTACCGGTGCCGATTTAAAACAATAATTTTGCCACGTTGCCAGACTACAGTTTGAAAAAGTCATTATAATTGGATCAAAATTCTTCAAATGTATTGAAATAGCTATATAAGAATACTGTGCACTTGCAGATACAAAAAAAATAATAGACTATAAGAGAATACAACATTCTAAACCACTTGCAGCTGCAAGATAATAATAAGTTGCAGAGGCTTTCTGTCTCACCTATAGGTTTTAATTTAATTTTTGCTACATTATTTGAAATTTAGTAAAAGTTTACGTATGTGATGTATTAATATAAAAACAGCAAAGACAAAATAAATATTAAGGTCCAAAATAGAACATTCTGGCTGCAAACATTATTTGATTGGGAGAAAACTGTTGATATCCGGCAACACTGCCAATAGGTCAGAGGAGATGCGAGTATCACCTGGGGGTTATGTTATATGTCTTTCTTTTTCTAACTTTACTATGACACATCTCTATTTCTACCAAACAAGCGAGTTTAGGGCAAGAAAAGAACCTTAAAAGAAGTCTGCGATTTGCAAGACGAGGGAAGCGGTTTTTTGGGATATGGTTCGTAAAAATACATTTAATTGACCCAAGCAGTTTATTTGCTACAAGGGAATAAATCGATCAAAATATTTATACATTATAAAAATTTATATTTTTGGTAATTATAATAAGTAACAAAAAATAATACAAAAAATGCTAAATATTTATAAGAATGAAAATGTTATGGAAACAGCAAAATATATTTATTATATAATATTTTTATCTTGCATATCAAATAAGAGGCATTTGTATATTGGACCAATGTCTTTAAGCCAGTGTCGGGCCAATGTAGTAATAACAAAACAGGTCCAGCATTGGCTACCCAATGGTTATGGCTATCAAGCATTGGGGAAATTATGGCCCTATATATGGTTACCAATGTTACCAGAAGTAAACCACTGGTTGGCCAATGTATCAGTGTTTGCTGGGAGGTGTCATATATTTTATTTATTTTAGTGTCTTTAGGTTGTTAAAAGTGTTTTTATGTTGTTCAGGTTGGATGCTCGCTAAGCTCGTTATCCAATTTCTCTTCTTAGAAAATAAAATGACACATTTAATACTAATATCAGAAATAACTATTAAGTTTGGTGAAGTAGCGACTAAATCAAAGTGGGGCTACATATCAGGTAGCTATAATAAAATGTTATACAGGGTGTCCCACCGGGAACCGCTTCGATCTATATATGGAAAACTATACATATGAACATTTTAAAAATTTGACAGTATGCTAATGCTGATAAGGGCGACCGGGCTAAAATATTTTCATATTGGTGGCACTTCCTGTTATGCCGGAAGTAAGTGTCAACATGCTTATTTTCAATAAAACACCCTATATATTATTACATTTTTGCATTCTACGCAAGATTCTAGGCAGATTTTCTATACCATGTCCTATACCCATATCTAAGCGGTTTTGAATATAAATATATTTGAATTTTTATGTAAAAAATGACGTTTGCAAGCCTTAAAATAATTATCAATTTTTTTTATAAAGAAACCCTATTTATTTAATGTAAGTGGAATTCCTTGTTATAAAGGACCTGCTTTAATAGATTTTTTATAATATTTTAATAACTATTGATACAGGGTGTTTAAAAAATAAGATTATACTTAAATGAAATTGGAAAAACTGCAAAAAGTCTAGATTTTCAAATGGAAACACTCAAATTTTATTTCTTATTTAGCATTAAAAATAAGGGTGAGTTTGTGTAAGGTTGTACCTACCAATATCCCAAAAATTTTTAGTTTTCGAAATATTGCCAATTTAGTATTTTTATATGGCGATTTTACTGCAGATTTTAAGATCAGTTACTCTTAGTTGGCTATGACGGCGTTAAAAAACAATCAAATGCTAAAAAATCTATGAAGCTGTCACTTACCATTTGAACACTATTAATAATCAAACCTTTAAAACCGTTTTTTTGGTTTAACATGGTAAATTGGAGGTTGGTTTCCTTGGATAGAGAATGAAAAACGAAGATAGGGAGGTGAAAACCATTTTTCTCTAAGATAAACCGTTCCAATGTTACAGCCTGTCAAAGTCAAAAAATGCCATATTTTAAACGTCAATTACTCAAAAACAATTGAATTTAGACATATGACATTTTTATACAAAATATACGTGGAATTGTATAGGGAATTAGAAAATAATATAATATATAGGTGTTCCATTTAAAAAAAATGCAAGTTTAGTCCGCCACACTTTTTTGAGCCACCCTGTATAATGTAAAATATTTTTAAAATATGCCGCTTTTAAGTCGATACCTTATGCTGGTTTAGTATTTTTGATAAGCTCCTCGATAATGACTTAATCTTCCATCCCCGCCACGTTGGCGGACCCGGTATAGATCGAAGCGGTTCCCTGTGGGACACCCTGTATATGTGCTACCTATTTACCTGTCCTACCTAATCACTGGTATTTTAATTCTACTTTATTATTTGTGTAATTATTGTCATTAGTTATCATTACATATCATCCTCAGTTTGGGTTTTTAAAGCCTATTTTTTTAAGGTTCTAGCTCACTTCATATTCCTTGACCACCCTAACATACTGTTAGAAGATTTAAATTTCATGGTGAAAGAAATTGTAAGGCCTTTTAATAAATCTTAGGTCCACTAGATCAATCTCTTGATAACTTTACCAACAAAATAATTTCCAAGGAAACCATTGTTGAGACAATTGTCTTCATAGAAATTATCTGGCTGATAAAGTTACCAAGAGATTGATCTAGCGGACCTTAATATGCCGACTCGCAGAAACATTTTAATCAAGAATTAGTTACCCTAACAACTTTAAGACATACAATAAGTTTCAATTAAATTCAACATGTGAAAAATAACATTTTTATTCGATAGAAATTAAAAAGATGCTTTTTACAAGTGTAGCTAAATACTTTGCCATATTGTAATTTTTTAACAATTTTTACGGTGAAGCTTTTTGCATATATTCGGTATTAAAATAGATTAACAAGATGAGTTAGCGTAAAAATATCCATGAATAAAAAAACTAAACTTCGAGGAGTGGGGAGTCCATATCTATCTCAATGCAATTTGAATTACGTTATTACCAATCTAAGCTTCTCTGCAAGAAGCGCGTTCTTCCTTACCACTCTTCGCGCTTTCTGGCCAAGTTAATTCCTCCGCGTCTTTACCGCGGCAAAACCCGTTGGTTTAAACAAATTATAATTTGCGGAGAACAAATTTTATAAAACTGTAAACTTCGTGACAATAGATACGACCTACCAAGTCTTTTTATTATTTTCGAGATTTTATAAAACTGACTTTTGTGTTCAACAGAATAATGCCTGTTGTGCATTTCTTTTTTCGGTGATTGGATGTTGCGATACAGTGACTAGTGTAACGCAAATAAATAAATATTTTTTTGAAATTTTGTATGTGTTCTAAGTGTTGATTTTTTAAACATGGATCCGATTTCTGCTTCAAGGTAATCATAGTTATTTCTTATCTAGTGGAGCTATTAGTAAAATATTTATTTAAAATATATAAAAATAATTATAAAAGTCAATGGTGTGATCTGCAGCAATGAAAATTTAAAGAAATTGAAATTGATACTTGAGTACATAAAATACCTAAGTATTTAACTTTATGTAGCTACCAAGAAACAGCGACTATACTATTACTTGAATTTATAAATAAATATAGTAGTTATTATGCTTACATTTTGTTAAACAGTACTTAGTAGTATAAGGCCCGTATTATTAATCTCCTGGTAACTTTACCAGCCAGATAATTTCTATGGGGACAATTGTCTTAACAATGGTTTCTTTGGAAATTATCTTGCTGATAAAGTTACCAGGAGATGAATAATACGCGCCTAAGGCCCGTATTATTAATCTCCTGGTAACTTTACCAGCCAGATAATTTCTATGGAGACAATTGTCTTAACAATGGTTTCTTTGGAAATTATCTGGCTGGTAAAGTTACCAGGAGATTAATAATACGGGCCTAAGTAATTAAAAAATAGTTAGACATTAAAAATTACATAAGTATTAAAAAAATACCTACTTGAATTTGACTGCTACTTAAAGTTAACATTTAAACACTAAGACAATTTTTAAAATATAAATGCTTAAGTAAAACCATATTGTACTTAATCTTAATACTTATTGTAATTAATTGTATTTAACTATTATTACATTTAATATCTTCTACTTATATTTTAAATGTCAAAAATATTGGTAGGTACCTACTTTATACTGAAGTACATATTACTAGTAGATAAGTTCTGATATCAGCATATGATAGGATAACACAGGATCAAAGTCAGATGCCTTTCGCTACATACCAACATTTTTCTTATTATGACATAGTGGTATCTATTAGTCTCAGCGTTTATATTTTATAGACTAATATTCTGGTAATTTCTTAAATGTTTATTAAAAATAGTAAAACTTATTGGCGTAACTCATGAAACCCTTCAATCTGTATATTTTTAAATGGAAATATGTTTCGGATTTAAATTTTTTTTCTGACAAGGTACGTTCTATAAAGTTATGAATCGACGATGTCTGAAAGGTTTTTAAATAGATACAGATGGTAGAATTTAAAGTACAAAACAAGAGCTTAAATATTCTTTAAAACAAGTTAGTTTAATTAGTTTATATTAATTTAAATAATTGGACTTGCCCAATATACATACCATTTGTCAAAAACAACGATTTAATTAATATCCATATTTAAGTAGCGTAAAGCAATAAAAAAGCTATTAATTAATTTTTAAATTAAATACCTAAATAATATAAACAATGCACTAACATTTGGTCATAAATGTTATTAAAGTTTGCGGTTGTGACGTCAAAGTATACTATTATCATAGCGAGAGAGAACTACGTGACGTCACATGGCGAACTTTAATTATTTATATTAAATTAAGAAGCGATAATTAATACGTAATATTTTGCATAAATATGTCATGTAACTGAACATTTTTAAGCAATAAAAAAATAGGGGAAACTTCCATATTGTCTTTTAATAAATTTAATCATGGCCTTCTAGAATTTAACGAAGAGTAAGTTAGAAACTATACCAGGCCAATTCATTTGAAAGGAGGGGGGAAATTTTGATGTTTACGTAGATGACGTAGGTCGTAGGTCGCCGCTTGTTGCTACTCGTTGAGTAAAGATACAAATCAACTGTTTAGACAAGAAGCAAACCAAAATCGTAGTTAATTTTTTGACGTTTTCGCCAGTTTTCAAAATAGTTTACGGACTTTTTAGTCTTAATGCAACGAAAAGATAACAAAAATGTTTTTAGATAATTTTTGCGTCTTGCTGATAATTGATATCATTGAACTGAACCTTGTAGCCCGACGAGTTGTTTTTAAGTTCTCCAGCACCTAAAGCGTTTCCTGCGAGGTTTCCTTGCATAACTGATGGGACAAAATACAAAATCAACTTATTTTAAAAATAGCCACATTAAGGTACCTACTATTTTGATATCGGGAATAGAAAGCCTATCCATTCTTGCGGCAGTTTGATCCTAAGGACTTTTTCTGTATCTCCAATAAAAAGGGTGGGGTAAGCTGGTAAATAAGTTATCAGTAAATGTACTGTATCTTTCACATATTTTATGCGATTTTAATAAATTTAGCTCGTTTGAAAGATAATTTTTGTTTAATTAGAAAGTAATATTGTTGATGGAGCTAATTTGTACTTTGTTTTACCGAGGGCACTATGTATAAAAGGTTCAGGTTTTCCAGATTTTCTTAAAAAAAAAATAGAACTCTATACTTTTTGTATAATATAGTTGGAAAGTATAAAAATACCTACATTTTCGCATTTTAAAATCTTTTTTCATTTTCGAGTTATTTCCAAATAACCTTATTTTTCACCAAGAAATTCATGTTAGTCATTTCAAATGATATTTATACCTAGATATCTTGATTAAGGAAGCCATGGAATTGACTTAACGAAGATAATAGTAGGCGGTGAAATCTCATAATAAGAAAATTTTATAGCGTCTCCTTAACCCTTAACTACCTGGGTATCAAAACTGTGATATAAATACCTGGGTGTGGTCTAATAGGCCATATATTTTTGCACACATTATTTTTAATCAGCATAGTTTATTCTATAACTTAATTACATAGCTAGTGTTAAATTTTTTTAAATGGTTCACCTCAATCTATAAGATATGATAAACACGACAAAAAAAAGACACTTATGAAAGAAATTAATAGTAGTTTGTACAACAAGAGTGGATATGATGTCCATATCGCACGAGGAAGTAAATTGAGCACGACGCCGTAGGCAGAGTGCTCAAACTTCCGAGTGCAATATGGACAATCCACTCGAGTTGTACAGTATATTTCTTCTACGACTTAACTTCCGAACTTCATTCTAAGAATTTTAAAAAATTATTATTATTTAAATTAGGCATCATAATTTGTCTTCTAAGTTGGCCATGAACTTGTGAGAACGGTAATAAAAATCAATTGAACAAAAATTAATTTTGATGCCAAACCCATAGACCAAATTACACTATAACATATTCATCGATTTGGGTAAGTTCTTATATTTAAACAAACTCATTTTTGAATATATCTACCTTTCTCATATTCGGCTTTTTGATGAATAACAGACAAAAAGCGATATATGTATTAATAAAAAGGGGACATTTATTTTCTCAACCAGGTATTATGATTAATAAGGGTTTTACTGAAATGCACAGAAGAAAAATAGGTTTGCGGGTTTATTTCTGCTTGCGTAAGAATTATAACTCCGAAAGTACAACAATTTTGTTGTACTTTGGTATCTTGCGTTTTTCTCCTCAGGCACACCGTTCTTAATTAAAATAATTAAATGGGCGCAAGCATGCCTATTAAATAAAGGTGGCCATTTCCAACAATTTTTATAAAACGAAATATTTCATTATGAATGTTAATAATAATAAATAGTAGAGCTAATTTAATTTAATTATTTTAATTAAGAACGGTGTACCTGAGGAGAAAAACGCAAGATTTTTATGCAGAATTGACCAGGCCAATCAGAAATAATATCCACATGGAAAAATATCAGTAGCGTCCCACTCGTTTTTTTATTTAAAGATTTAAAAGTTATTCTATTGGCGATAACGCTGAAACGAACGGAAATATCGAGCTGCGGTTTTAATATTTTTTCTAACAAATGTCACCTACTTTTTGATTATGGGAACATAATTACACCATATGATTTATTTTTTCAGAGTAAAATCAAAAAATATGTTATCATTACTTATTGCGCCCTCTAGCATTTTTTCTGAGAACTATTATGGACAACTAAATACGATTAGTGAAAGTGCATACATTTCTCTTCCAACCAGTCTTTAGTTTGCTAAAATCGAATAAGTCGTTTATAAGTTACAGCGATTTAAATGATTACACTTTCAACAGCTTCCCCCCCCCCTCTTATTAAAGTCGGTACGCCAATGAGCATAAGACCAAAATAATGGACAATTGTTCAAGCTTTTTAATGGTGTTATCAAAGATATACCTTAATGTGGGATTTTCGGAGATATGTGAAATTTTAAAATTTACTTCTCAATTACGCCCTCTTGCGGCAAAATGCGGAACTTAAATTATTTCCAGGATTTTCTCATGGCCACTTTAGTTATCATTTTTTTTTTCCTGAATTTCTATGCCCAGTAGTTTCCGAGATATGGCCGCTCCGTACCCTTAACTGAACACGCTGTATACCTAATTGTAAATTCAAAGACACAATATTCGAATTCTAACTAATGAATTACTTACTAAAGGTTAAAACTAATGATAGCTAATTGTTAATTTTATTGTTTCGATTTCATGACTTACTTATTTATTAATGAACATTTTAAGATGCCATCTTAATGCAATAATTTAAGCTTTTTAACCCGCAATATTAATATAAACATAAACGAAATCTTATCCTGATCAAATAGTGACTTATGATGGATGTCCTTGTTTCATTTGTTTATTTAAGTAACTCACGGCCTACCAAGTGTCATTATTGCTAGCAGTAGATTTAAATGATTAGCCATGCTGTAAAATATTTACGATTACCATGTCTTATTTAAGGAGACGCTATTATTTTTAAAACAATTTCTTAGGACCGCCTACTTGGTTAAGTTAATTCCAAGACCTCCCTAATCAAGATATCTAGGCATAAAAATCATTTAAAATAGATTACATTAATTTCTTGGTGAAAAATTAGGTATTTTGGGAATAACTAGAAAAGGAATAAAGATATCAAAACGCGGTTTTCGCCAAACAACAAGTATACCGTTCATTTATTTTTTTAATTAGAAAAAATTTAACTTTTATAAATAGCGGTCTCTGTAAAACAAAATACAAATTAACAACCATCAACAATTATTAAGGATAAAATTATATTTTAAACGAGCCCAAATTGCATAAAAGATGTAAAAGATTACAGATGAACATATCTGGGGTTATGCCTGTTATTGAGATAATGGATGAAATTATTGTACAGTACACGTTCTAAATTCCTGATTATCTCTATTTCTGTTGCTATGGTTCTTGTTATTTTTCTTTTTTAAAATTACAAGACCAACAACATTTGAGCTATCCATTGACACCGAATTGCACTTGTTTAAACAAATATTAGAGGTAATATTTGGTGACAGCAGAACCTCTGAAACTAATTTTGAAATATTTATACCGGTGTCCGTCAATGGCACAAACGTTAAAGATACAAAAAGTACTTCAGTATCTCTCAATAGACAAACATATATTAAAATAAATTTGATAGTCTCAATCGTTTTTGAGAAAACATAATAAATTTGATGCATACCCAAAAGCGATGATAGACCCATAAGGGGCGTTTTATATGCCCTGAAGAGAAAAATATAGTTTTTTAAAATATCACTTTTCTATAGGTAAATTAAAATTAAAATTTGGTCATCATAATTTGTTGCTACTAGTTGTTCATCTTTGACGATAAGAAAAATATTTTGCAGGCCAGTTTGCTGGTTTAATGGGCATGCCCGTGTGTACCTATACCTACAAATTTTGATCGCACAAGCTAAAATACGGCAAATCAAAAATCTTATTATGAGTAAATAACTTAATTATGGCATTTTCCATGATACATCAGTTTTTTACATTTCATTTCTATTGCAAGTACCCACCACAGACATCGGATGCAAATCAACATAATCGAAATGGATAAGGGGTAATTTATTGGTAATGGGTAACCGACTTAAGAAATATTCTTGTAATTTCTTTATTTTTTTATATTCTTGTTTCGTCGTATTCCTTACCTGTTGAACAGATTTTGATGATGTTGGTAGACTATGGTATAAATAAATTCCTGCGGTGATACCGTTGATATTATTTCTTATAAAATAAATGTGTAGTTAGAGCATAAAATGATGAGATTTCTACTATTTTATAGGCTTACCTAACTAACGTGGGTAATTTTTATTTTATATTACGCAATGTATTATATAATGTACTTTTTGAAATCTGACTACATTGGCGCTGCTTTAAATCACTTATGGAAAAAATATGTATAAATCACCTTTAAAATAAATAAAATAAGACTGATAAAGAGGAAAATGGAATACAACCAGACTAGTTTTTATTGTTTGATACAATGTCGTGTAATTGAATTTCATTTATACTGTTTCAAATAACTTATAGAAAAAAATATTTCTATTGCCTTGGGTAAAATAAAAAAAGGTAAAAATAATAGTTTAGGCTATTACCAAATTATTTTTTATTATTTAATTTGTAGGTAGGTAATTTAACATAACATATATTATCTGTATACTTAAATTTTATTGATACGGCGCGCAGCGAGGAGGGAGGTTTTAGTGCGTAAGCAGGACTACTTCTAGAATCGCACACGTAACTGGTGCCCATATAGGGCTTCCTCCCTGAAACAACCAAAAATACTTTTATAACATTATATTTCTATTGCCTAAAATACAATTGTTGAAAAATTGGGTTACCAGCAAATTTTTTCTTTATTAATTTTTTTTAAGTAAAGTTGATAATTTGAATTAAAAGAAGATCAAAATAATAGATATAAATATGGGATATTTCAAAAATAAAATAAATATGGAGGTCCGTATTTAAGAAATTAAAATTGATAACAGTTCCATAAAAACGAAACGTTGTACTGGAATTCTAAAAACATGGTAGTATAAAGCTAAAAAGGTTGCTTGAACAATGTATAATAGTATTTGTTTTTCTGTAGCGGTTAAAATAAGTCAGATAAATTAAAATAACAAAAACTCAAAATTTTAGTTTTATTCGATTATTTAGAAAAGAAAACTCAATTTTTTTTTACGATATTACTGGGCACAACATCCTGCAACTTTTCACCTATTTGACCGATGCTGTATTTCTTATAGTCTCTGAGATACCCATGATGAGCATCGAATTTGGGACACCCTGTACAAATAAGTAGAATGTATTTTTATAATGTTAGAGAAAGTATATATTTTATCGATATGTTGGATTGTTAATATTCTTTTTACTTAATGAGGGAATTTTCCTCTAAAAGCCCCCGCACCTGGTAATATAGATACCAGAAAAAGGTACAATATACCTACTTACAATATTGAAATATATTTTAACCCATTTTGAAAAAATAATATAAACTATCCAGCACAAAATTCCGACACCTCAAAATTTTGGCTGATTTGATGGACTGTAACTTTTTTTTTAATCCGATCTTCACAATTCTTTAACGTTTGTGAATACATTTATTATTTAGATCGTTTTAATAATTAACATTTTTTGTCTAAGTGATATTATACCTACTAAACCGGGGTATGTAAAAATAATATTTTTTGTTATAATTTCAAAAACCATGTGGAAAAATTTAGTCGGGTATTCCTACAATCTTGATGTGTTTTTACCATTTTGTTATTTAAAACGTCACATTTTCCTATTTCTCGTAAGCACTGCACAATTTTAAATAATGATAAAATATTAAAAAAATTAGTGATAAAAACAAAATAGTTAATCAATAATAAAAACACCGATCAGTTCTTGAAGGATTTTTTTAATGTAATGGTGGGCTCTTAAAGCTTTATTTAAAAAAATGTAATATATACGTGTTAAAAGTTTTGTTTTGTTGTTGATGGATTATATTGGTATTTGTTAATAATTTTTATTTTAGCCGTATCTATTTAAAATTGTACAGCTTTTACGAAAAATGAGATGGGATGATTTAAAAGATAAAATGTTAAGAATACATAGAAGAATATAGCAAAGAGTTTTAAACAATATTATAAAACTTCAAATTTTCTACAAGGTATTATGAAATTATGACAAAATATAATATTTTAATTTAACCTAGTACAATATCACCTAAGCAAAAATTATTAAAATGAAACACTAATCTTAAGAAAATGAAAATAGGATCAAAATAAAAAATTATATTCCACCAAACTTAGCAATCACTTTTATCTATGGCAATTTGTGCTTGGGAGTTTATATAGAATAAAAAATTTAGAGATAACATCCAAATCAGCTATCAAAGAACTATTATAAGATTGAAGAAAAGAGAATTTTCATTATGTGTAAATGAGAGAGAGCATTATGTGTAAATGAGAGAGATAAAAGAGCGCTTTCGGCTCTCGCCATCATCAGTGCATCTGAAAGCGAGAATTGAAAATTTTTGAAATGAATTTAAAACATTCTTGATGATTTAAAAGATCTAAAATTTGAACTTCTTCAGAACTTCGATTTGCATGCAATAGGCAACCAGAATTACTCTACAGTTGCTATAACGTTTGATTATTTAAAACTCCCATTCTCCCTTTTTACATTTAACATTTTGCAACATGTCGTGATTTCTTCTACTTCCCTCACACTTTTCTTTTTTATTTTCGTTCTTTTCTTCATAAGTCCACGAAACCCAGTTTGATTTCAAAAAATCCCGCCACAACACGTCAAGGATATGCATTCGTTATTTACAATAAGCACCCTAAAACTCATTACATCCTTCTTTTTATATACAAATAAAGGGATAGATTTTTAATTCTGTAACCTCACCTCAAATTTTCGATTTCTTCGGTTCACTTGTTCGTTACTTTTACCACTGTCAGCATGTTTTTTTAAATCAAGGATATTTTATGTTTTGTTTCGTATTGTCTTTTTTACCATTTTATATTGTTTCAAAATACTAAGTGGACGAAATGCCATCCTACCTAAATGAGGATATCATTGTATATTGACAAGTGAGTATTGAAAACCAAATTTTAGATCTTTTAAATCAACAAGAATGTGTTAAATTCTTTGAAATCCACAAATTCATTTCCAAAATTTCTATTATTTAACCTAGCGTTATAAAAAAAAAATTCAATTCTCGCTTTCAGATAGCACTGATGATGACGAAAGCCGAAAGCGCACTGCTACAATTTTAATAAAAGAAGTATTTACAAGTTATACAAATTCTATTTTCTTCAATTCTACTCAGCGTGTACACAGCCACAGCTAATTTTCTATTATAAGATTGTTTAATACAAGATTTATGAAGCATTACAAATCTAAAATAATATATTTAAAAGTATCTAATTACCATACCATAAATTGTCGAACAATTTTATTTTCTCATCTGTTAGGAAAAAAACAAAAAACAGAATCAGAGCACCTAGTAAACTACATACAAGCCGAAAAAAGCCGAAATTACAGATATTACAAAACACGTTCTATTTAATCGCCGCAATAGCATCCGTTATCCGTTTACAACACCATGTTCAACACAACACATCGTCATCGCAAGTGATCAACGCGAAAGATAATGAATGGTAAAGGAGCATTTAATAAAGACACTACTTGTACTTGTATGAAATTAACAATTGAATTAGGTATTAACTAACCAGCAACTGTAACATACATGACAGTGGCAGAAATAATTTTCTCACATTTAGGCAAAATTGGGCACCAAGAAACATAAGATATTTTAGTATAGTCAAAACGAAACAAAGTTGCTTACTTCCATTCACTTCCAGTGAATATGGACGTTTAAAATTGTTTTTGATTAAAAATATTGCAACGTCTTAAAATGAGGTATTTTTGGTATCCCTTTTGGACCCACGAAAAAAGGGTATTTTTGAAATTCTATATAGTAAAAGGGGGTTTACACCCCAGGGTACGTCTGACAAGCGTCCCACTCTGAAAAACATTTTATGGGCGCCCTTGTATATGTGTCCGATTTACGCTTCTTGTGCTGTTTCTGTTATAACGGCAACATTTAAGATAAAGTAAAATTATGGATTTTTAAATAAAATATTATCTTAATACGCTTTTCTGTGGTCTTTGTTTAAAATTTAAATTTACAATAAATCAAATAGGTACCTACAAAAAAGTTCATATTGGCTAATTGAAAATGTGCGATTTAAAACACAGAAATTTACGGTAATATAACTACACGTTACGAGCCAACTTTACAGTGTATACTATACTATAATAAATTTTTATTTCTTATACCGCTGGTTGTTCTGGTTGGATGTTCTGTGTCTGCTTCTTTCTCAGTCATTATTTCTCCACCTTTAAACATATACCTCGTTTGATCTATTTCGCAGGCTAACTCCCTGCATAACTCGTTCCATGGCTCTTTGGATCGAGCTTGAAATTTGTACCTCTTTAGTTATGGCCATAGTCTCCAAACCATAATTTACATTTTTAATTTATTTGATAAAATTAGGTAATTTTTGACATTTTTAGATATCTCTTTTTAGTTTTTTTTTCTCTTTGATAACGGGGCCAGAATTGTTCTTAAAATGATAGAGTCACATTTACTAGATACATTAAATTTCTGCTAAAACAAATACTACCTTACAAATTTATCATATATAAAAGTCACTGACAATATCATGCAGGATTTTTGTTCCATTTTGTATATTTGAACGCAGGGGTTTTTATTAATTAAAACATTAGAATTTCCTAACCAGCGGCGAAAAACCCTAGCATATTTTTCTAATATCTATTTTTTTTAATCTATTTATTTATTTCTACATATAACAAATTATAAAGTATAACAAAATCCAAAATGTGTACACTATGGACTAAAAGTCTGTGTGTGCACACAATAACTGACAAAACTAGGAAACACTTAATACTTATATATTATAATCCTGGTACATATATACATAGTTATTATTCATTAAGTAAGCATTTTTACAATTTATAAGAATCCAATAACATTTTTAATTATTTCAGTGTTATTCATAATCCATTTGTTAATGTCTTTTTAACAAGATGAAATTTTTTTCTTTTAAATTGCTCTGGTAGCAGATTCAAGATCTTCGGAGCTACATATGAGATAGACCTTTATGTAGCATCAAAGTGAACGACAGGCAAAGTTAAGTCACGAGTAACATTTGCTCTTGTCAAGATATTATGACTGATTGATATGAAAAATATTTCTACAAATATTCTACATCTATTATATTTTTTATATATAATTGCGCAATCGTGAAGACACCAGACTGTCGAAATAAGAGCTTCGAAGAAAAACACCTAGACTTGAACAAAATTAACTTTAAAATGTATTTTTGGGCAATAGTTATATTACTTAAATAATTTTTATGAGCAGATCCCCAACATACTATTACGTAAGCAAGACAAGATTCTGCCAATGATTTATAGATATTATTGATTATAACCTCTCTGTTTAAAATGTTACGCAATTCATAAAACTTGTAAACAAGTTTCTTTAATTTATATTTTACATATTCTGTATGAACAGACCACTTTAAAAACTGTTAGAAAAAAACACCCAGATATTTCGTACTTTCTACTGTCTTAAATATACCCTTACAGGAACATTCGTTTAAGAAGTCACAACCATTATTGTGAATTGTAATTTCTTTTTTATTAGACAGCCCAATCTTATTCATTGAAAAACACATAAAATTTGTCTTGTTCACATTAAGAGTTAGAAAATTATAATCCATCCATATTTTTTTACATAGGTAGCAGCTCTTTCTGCACTTTTAAAAACTGCATCCCATGATGGCCCCTTAATCAGAAGAACTGTATCGTCAGCAAAACAGACTGTTTTCACATTAGGTATTGCATTCGCTAGACTGTTTATATATATAGAGAATAGTATTGGTCCAAGAACAGTACCTTCAGGAACACCATAATCAACCTTTCTAGTAGAGCTACAAATTGTATTTAGTTTAACTTTTTGTGTTCTATTACTTAAATATGATTTAAACAGCTGTAGAACTTTATCCCTGATCCCAATTAATTCCAATTTGTTTAATAGGATGTGATGTTTGATAGTATCAAAGGCCTTAGACAGGTCCAGGAAAATAGCCAGAGGCTTGCAGTTATTATTAAAACAATTCATAATATAATTAGTGACCTCATGCAGGGCAGAATCAGTACCCATTCCCTCTCTAAACCCATACTGTGAATCGGACAATAGTCCATTAGAATTCACATAGTCTCTTTTTTATACATTTCACTATAATTTTACAGATGGGACCAGTAAGGGCAATAGGTCTATAGTTATTAATATCAGTCTTTTCTCCTCCTTTATGCAATGGTAGGATTACAGCTTTTTTAAAGATATTAGGAAAAATACCAGTTTTAAAAATCCTATTCACAATATAAACTAGAGGCTTGACCAAATATTTAAACATAGATTTTACTAACGAATTAGACAAACTATAATCATCTAGTGAAAAAGAACTCTTTAAAGAGTTAATTATTCCAACAAGTTCTTCATCGTTAATAGGATACAAAAACATTGAGCCAGAGAACTGTGTTTCATTTAACAAAATACCCGGCACATTAGTCGGCTTACTTATTTTACTAGCTAATCTTATCCCTATAGAACTAAAAAAATTACAAAGTTCATCAGCAATAGATTGCTGATCACTCACCTCATGGTTGTTGCTATTCACCAGTGCAGATATACTCGTTTTTGTCTGGATATCATTAGTCGCTTGTTTAATTATATTCCAAGACTTTCTGGGATCATTATTAACAGCAATTAATTTATGTCTAAAGTAAGTTGATTTGGTTTGTTTTATTATTTCACTTAAATGGTCACGATACTTTTTATAATTCACCAAAGCGACATTATCATCAGAATTAGTAACACAAATTTTATGTAATCGATCTCTATTTCGTATTGAAATAAGTAAACCAGGAGTAATCCACGGTTTAAGAAGTACCTTTTTATTTGATATAGGCTTTATAGTAGTTGAAGCATTAATATGATCGTGTAAGGTTCGTAAAAATAACTCTGACGCTAGGTCAGGGTCATGATTATTTAAAACAGTATGCCAGTTTTCTTTATTAAGACACTGACTCAAATACTGATAGTCTATTTTCCGTATACTTCTACAGACATGCTTATTTAAGGTGACTCCTGAGTTCAGACCTAAATCAACATTGAAAAGTAAAGGTTTGTGATCCGAGATAGTGCTGTTCAATATTACAAGATTATTATCAACATACTTTTTACTTTTCATAAAAATATGGTCAATACAAGTACTACTTAATCTAGATATTCTTGTAGGCTTATTGACCTTAGAAAGATAACCGTAACTATTCAAACAGCTTGAATATTCATTTACAATTGCCAAATGAGGGTCAAGTAAATTAATATTAATATCACCAACAAAAAGTTCAATTTCGGAATTAGAAAAAAGATTTTGACTAAACAAACTTGACAGTGACATGACATAATTATTAGGGTTAAGTGATGGAGATCTATAATGTGCAACAATACCAACAGTAATACAATTTTTTACTAGAGCAATTCTAAGAAATTTATAATTATTAATTTGTTTAATGTTACTTGCTCTAACTAATGAAGATTTGCAGTATATCAGAGAACCATCACATTTACTATTCTTGCTTTCATTGTAAAAAATATCATATCCATCGATAGAAAAAGTAGTCTTGTTATTTATGATATTAGTTTTAGATAATACTATTACATCAAAATCAGTTAACAGTGTGATTCTAAAAACAAAATAAGGGTATCAAAATTTCTATTTAAACTCCTAATGTTAACATGTAACAAATTTAACTTATTTTTGGCTTTATTAAGGCAATCAAAATAAAATATAAATCATCCACAATCATATAGACATTATTTACATTTGAGTCAGACCCATTATCTATAATTTGGTTCGTTATACTCACAATATGTTTTATACATTTTAAAATTGCAGACCTCTGAGGTCACTTAAGCGGTATTCATTGAAGCATAGTCATAGTTAAACCACTGCTTTCATTGTAAACTGATTATTATTATTATTATTTTTCTCAATGTTAGTTTTTACAGCTTATTGTTGGTATTGCTGGTATTATTTACAGTACAGAGAAGAAATTCATCTTAACCTGTACTGTTTAGAAACTTCCGTACTATATAGCATATTTGGAGGATGACGCTTTTCTGAATTAGTTGGTATAAATAACCTATATCGATTATGAAAGCTTTCTTGGTGTTTTTTTCGATGAGAAGAATATCCGGACGGTTGTGGTCTATTGTTCTATCCGTTATTATTGGCCTGTCCCAGTATAAGAGATATTCAGGGGATTCAAGGACTGGCTCGGGTAAGTATTGGTAGTATAGTGGGAGGTTTTCCCTTAGCCCTAGTTTATGGGCTAGTTCCTTGTGGATGATCTTGGCACCTGATTATGTCTCCCCAGGTAAGCGTTGGGGGCCATAGCACCACAACCCGCCGTGATATGTTCTATCGTTTCTCCTGGGCAATTGCATTTTCTGCACACATCTTCCACATTTCTCTTCAAGATGACCTTTTCATAGTTTCGAGTTCGAATGACACGGTCTTGGATAGAGATTATAAAACGTTCTGTTTCAGCGTGGAGCTGCCTTTTCTCTAACCAATTCAGTGACATTTCTCTATCTATGAGTGGATTTTGAAGTGCTGTAGGGTATTTGCCGTATAGAGCTTTCTCTTGCCAAGTTACAAGCTGTTGACTTGGCGGCGCGCGGATGATGTTAGGTAATCCGTTTTGCTTTAAGTTAAGGGCTGTATATCCAGCATCTGCTGCTACCACTATTTTAAGAATTTCCCCATTCGATTCTTGGAAGTATTTTCTCATAGAGGTCTCTTGCGACTTGCACAAGTTATATATATATAGTAATGAGACCTCTTCCTCCCTCCTTTCGTTTTAGGTAGATTCTTTCAAGTGCAGAGCGTGGGTGGTGGAATCTGAATTTTGTTAGCAGCCTGCGCGTAAGTATCTAGTTCATGCAAATCCGTGTCTGAATACTTAAGGATTCCGAATGAGTAGGTAAGTATTAGTATTGCCCAGGTGTTGATGGCAGTAGTAAGCTTACTATTTAGTAACATTTCAACAAATGATAAAATTATTACTTTCGATTACTTAAATAAATTTATTTAATTAATATTTTCAACTAGAGTGAATCGCATAATGTAAGAAAGTAGTATTAAAGAATATTTTTTGTTTTCGTTATAATTTTTTTAACATGGAAAAATATAGGTGATCATTTCATGTTAATATACCTACTCGTTCGTATCTCGATAAACCATAATAATTACTCGGATATACG
Organism: Polydrusus cervinus; assembly: GCA_935413205.1. NCBI lineage: Eukaryota > Metazoa > Arthropoda > Insecta > Coleoptera > Curculionidae > Polydrusus > Polydrusus cervinus. Next base: position 63,446,118 of record OW284510.1, on the reverse strand, counting down.
AAGGGCGTTATTTAAATTCGCAAAAAAAAAACAATATTTAGTTTTTTAGTATTAATGGTCCATAACTTCTGAATAAAAACTTCAACTCTTATATTAATAGTTAGTATATATGGTAAAACTAGGAGTGATCACGCTCCTTTAAACAAGGTTAAGTTTAACCCTCCGCATCAACAATTTACGATCTTAGCGTTCTCTTAAACCCAAGTGTGTCCGAGGCGGCAAGGTGCCAGTTGCTTCCACCTGGGTGACCAAAATTATCATCGCTGTTGCGATTTTGACATTTTCCAAAATAATACTATATATAATAATAATTATTACTCACATTATTTTATAAAACTCATTTTTTAGTAGTAGTAGTACTGTTTTTTTTAGAAATCAGTTTTGGTGTAAAGTATGCGATTCAGCAGCGATGACCTTCAGTCACTTATGGTAGCAAAAGTTTGTGTGATTTCTTAAGTCACTTGTCCCTCGCGTCTTCCTCTGAAAACTTCTCCTCCGACCAAAATTACCTACTAAAAAAATGTTGTCTCCCTAAACTCATCCGACCAAAAGTAAGTTCTAAAAAAAAAGTGTGTCCCTCTTAAAACTTCTTCGCCGATGAAAAATGAAAAACGTGGCTCCCCTGCCACAAAAAATTCAATAACGATGGATCGGTGCACTAGGGTTTATTTGACCAAGTTTGAAAGGGGGGGGGGGGTTGCCGCCCCAGCCCCGGCAGTAGTACTGTAATGGTCACAGAATGCTATTCAATGGTACACCTCTATTATTAAAAATAAAGCTTAACTTTACATTACAAATTCTCTGATTCTAAAACTACCTAACGAATGCAGAAAAAAGTTTGCGATATTGTGAGCAGGCTCACTACTAAAATTTTTTACACAGAAATATGTTATTTTATAGGCAAACATGAATTAGGCCCGCTTTGACTTTAAATTGTACAACTAATTTTGTGTTTCCTCGCCTTTTTGTGCCGGTTAAGTTACCGTGTGTCAAACTTATATACACCCTTTGTTTCCTATTATACCAAGATAATTCTTAAACAAGCTTATCGCATACTATCCCATCGTTATGAATTACCAACAAGTATCGGCAGAGTCTATTCAACTTCTGAATACTACTCCAAAATATTAAAACCGTGCAATATTTTCATTAACAGCTGCTCATTATAAAATAGTAAATTTATTATGGTCTCAAACAAATAACTATTACAGTTAAAAACAATTTTGGTGCCTAATGAGCAGTTGATAACTTAATTCTTTTTACCTTGCTACTCTTATAACGAACTTCGTTACGGTCAGTAAATCGCATTTTTGACAAAATTAAGCAGCTACCAGTAACTGTCTAGGTTTTTGTTATGTTTACTTTTTCGTGTCAATTAAATTAATCTCATTATATTCACAACGAATTATTTTTTGACAATGGTAAAAAAATTGGTAATATATAACATTATTAAGAAAAAATATAAAATTAACAGGTTGTCATGAATGACTAGCTAGACTATACATATAAACAATGGAATTTTCCAGCAATAATTTTCGGGCAATTTTTCTTTCAACTGTAAGAATAATTTAAAAGTAAGTATTTTTTATAGTAAATTGTCCTTTTTATTACACATTGGAAACATGATTTTACAATAAAACGAATAGATTCAGGTAATTTCGTAATAATAACATTTTTATGTTATTTATGTAATTTTTTACATCTAGATGAATGAAAAGACAAAAGTATAATACACCATTTTGTTGAACTGCACATTGAACATTTTATCTTATATTTACTATCGGTATAAAAAGCGAGTTCACCGTTCTACTCATTGAACCGTTTTCTCATCTAGATTTACAATCTTAATGCTCCGTTAAGGTGATATCTACTAGTTTCTTCTTTTTCATTTATTCTCCTGAAGATAAATGCTTCTGCATTCGAAACATGTATAGAATTTCTATTTTAAATCAAAAATATTTCATTATTGTAACAGTGGAAATTGCTCCTACCAAATTAAAAATTAGAAAAAGAATTCTTGGAATCAATTTCTAAAAATAAATAAATTGATTCCAAGAATTCTTTTCTCTAATTTTCAATTTGGTAGGAGAAACTTTAGGGGACACGTTCAAACTTGTTTAAAATTAGAAAGAACTACCTTTAGTAAGCATATTGTTCCAGAAATACCTATAATTGGTAAAAATGGTTGCTAGATACAGGGCCTGGACGCACCCAGTTACATAATAAAAAGCTAAATTTTGAATTTTAGCAAAGACCATTTTTTCAAGATAACAAAAATGTTTAAATAAAATGTTTAAATAGTGGTTTTTAATCATTTAACATATTTTTATTAAATTGTTGGAAGTATGAAAGTAATATTTTTGACATTTTTTTTAAATTAAAAAAAAATATTTTTTTTTTGAATTTATGTTTTAAACTTAGCACAAAATTCAAATCTAAACACTTTTTTCACCTTAATTTCTTAAACTTCTGTATTTTGTTTATATATAATTTTTGCATCTAGGTTTGAAACAAAGAGATAAATGTACTTTACGCTACCATTGACTTACTCTGTATAATATCCAAATAATAGTTATTATAAAAATCCGCAAAATCGTCACTTACAGTGACTCTAAAGGTAAAAGGTATTACATAAAAGATTTTTTTTTTAATTTTAAATTTTTTTAACTTTTTTTTTAATATTCTGTTTTATTATATTATTTACTTTTGTATCACACTCCTGCGGACTGTGATGTGAATACATATCGCTCAATTTGTCGATATAAAACCTGTCAAAGAATATTTACAGATATTTCCTTTTATATTTATGTATTTCAATCATAATATGAGAACTACACCCAACAACAAAATATTTTTTATAAACGCTATTATTACACATAAAAAATGTCAAAATGATAGCTGTAAGTATATAACTAATAATACTGTAACTTGTGTATTTCATTTGTATCAAATGTATAAACTTGATATTCTAAGATAACGCGTTGATATAATAGAAAAGGTTATAGCAATTTTAAGGAACAGTTAATTTACCATCATATAAAAGAGAAATATACAGGGTGTTCCATTTAAAATAAGAAAGTTATTAATGTTTAAAGTTTTTTACAATGAGCCCTTAAATGTGATCTCCCTGTATAGTTTATGCCAAGTTTAATTATTTCTTAAGATTTGTTGATTCTTTAACTATACATAAACAAAAAAAATTTAGTCCAGGAGCTAAGGTAAAAAATATATACGGATAATTTCATCGATATGCATTTACGATATAATTACAAAATATTCAGAAATGAGTAGACTTAGGTAAAAAACGTGTTCCATAAAATGTAATTAAAATTTAATGCAAAAACCAAAAATATAATAAAAAATGCTATGTTAATTGTATTTAATAAATGAAAGTTGAAGCTACTTCCGGTATAACCGGAAGTGACAGAAATATGTTAATATTTTAGTTTGAAAGAGCATATCGATAAACTTAAACCTACAGATTTTCAAAAAAATATTTTTAGTATTTTCCTCAAAAGTTCTAATGCAAGCTCGTCGTGAATCGCCCGGTATAGGCCTTCTTCTATAACATGACAAAAAAAATTTACCTAAAACATGATTTGCGCGCTGCAAGATAACGGACTTATTACGACATTATATTGTCTCAATTTTTAAAGTCTTAAAGATAAGACATGGAAGCTCTAAGCTACATGGCTATTTTTTTAAAAACAATTTTTTTTAGCTACGATATTAACCTTGGAAAAGTGGCAAAAATACGCACCTTTAGTGTGCATTTTATTTATTTTTATTTATTCAAATCACAACAGCAGTCAAAAGACTTGTGGTTTAAAAAATCAATACAAAGTACTTCAAAATATACATTACAACAAATACTTTATAACATACAACACGCTAATAATATATCTTAACAAGTAGTAACAATAATACCAATAAAATAACAATTTAATCACACTTTAATTAATTTTTTAAAACGGACTAAGGAGAGCCTACCCTGAAGAAAAACATTATCAGGTAGGGTATTCCAAATTCTGACACCGACCCCAACCAGCGAGTTAAGACCAATATTTGTCCTACATTTAGGCACCCTAATTTTAAAGTGATGATCATTTCTACTTCTATATGATGGTGGTTGAAGAGAGTTTTTGATCTCAACATACGCTGAATTTACATTATAAATTTTATACATGGCGATCCCAATAAAGTATTCTCTGCGTTTTGGAAGAGAGTTCCAGCCCAGGGCCGTTATTGCCTGAGTCGGACTAAAATTTAAATACACCCACCTAGCAGCCCTTCTTTGAACTCGTTCAACCTCGGCAACAAGGCCAACTTGCCATGGGTGCCAAACAATACAACAATATTCCAGGAGGGGTCTTATCACAGTCAAGTATGCCTTTATTCTCGCCTCCGGCCTGGCATTCTTTAAGTTTCTCATTACAAAATTAAGACATTGGTACGCATGCGCGACCGTCTTATTTACATGGTACTCCCAACTGAAATTGGAAGTAAGAAAAACTCCCAGATTCTTATACATATTCTTATTATTTTCGAAAAAGGACTTTGTAGCTTAGAAATACAAACATTCCTTAATTAAATTTTAAATTGTCCCAACAAATATTTCAAATAGCCTTTCCAGAATCCTGCAGTAGCGAAACGGTGTTTTTCATCCTCTAAATTTGCGCACGGTAGAGCCTTAAAATCGAAAAAATAATTTTTGCGACCTATATAATTTCATAGGAAATATTTTCAGTTTTGATAAAGAGCAGTTTTTTCTTAATTATGGCTGCGAATGCAAAATTCGAGCATTATGAAAAGTACGATATGTTCGTTTGTTCTATTCAGTGTAGGGTAAAGTGGGGCAAGTTGGCGAGGTTAAGGAAAAAACACTCTAAAAAATAAACTAGGTACAAATATTTTAAAAGAAAAAACAAGTGTAATAAATTAACAGAACATTGGTTAATTTTTGGTGAACAATCCATAAAAAAAACAATAAAATATAAAGAAAAAAGTTGAAAATTAAAAGTTGTTGCATTTTCGTCATTTTGCCCCAATAGTGGGGTAAGATGACGAGCACATTGGGGCAAGACGACGATTACATATAAATGTCACATTTAAAAGTAGGTACCCCAATTCCCATAACTCGTGCAAGCTTCATGCCACCAACTTTCGCACACACCACACTTTATCCAATCAATTAACTGCCAAATTATCATTTACGATAGCTTATCGTAGCCTGAGAACCAGGTTATTCTATGTTTTTTTTTTAAATTGAGATTTTATCATCAAAGTATTCTATGTCCAAAGCTCTATCGACCAAACTATTCCATGTCACTCTGCGCCAAACAGTTCACTATTTTCAAAGATTCGAACTTATACTATGTCCATATAAAGTTTTTCATATTCGGACCATTTTAGTCTATGTCCTCGCCAGCCAATAGGTCAATTAATCAAAAATTTTAGTATATTTTTGTATTACTCACTTTTTATAAACCCTTAATCCTAACTTAATTGCACTTTTAGAAAAAAAAATTAAGATGTACCCAATAATAGCTGGTGAATTTCAAAAATGCTCTACTCTAAAATTTAAAAAAATGAACATAGAATAACCCGGTTTTCAGGCGACTATATATGGCAGCAATTAAACTGTCTTCTGACTAAGACCTACGATTAGTTTTTCTCTTATAATTTCACACCATCTGTAAAAAAATGTTTATAACTGCATGGGCAAAGATAACGAATTCGCCAATATGCTCCCGGGGCAAGTTGACGAATTCGTCAACATGCCCCCGTCAACATGCCCCTTGGACCATTTATAACAAAAACCTAAAGTAAATAAAATAAACAAAAAATAAAACTGATTTGGGCTACACCCATTACCTTGTATGGTTCGAGGAACAATATAAATATTGAACAGAATAGGACTGGTTCCTTTACTTTTTGCGCAAAACTCTATTTCACTGAACAAGAATATTATAACGACTAACCTCTAAATACATTTGTAAGCACAAAATCGAACATATGTAAACTAGCGTCACCTATCATTTTAAGTTATATGAAGGTCCCGAGACGGCAATATAAAGATGGGTATATAACAGATTTATGCTTTTGATTCTCATTAAAATTAAATTCGTTATCTTGCCCCGTACGTCAACTTGCCCCACCTTACCCTAACGAAAATTCGGAAGAAGCTTCAGAAGTTTATTTTAATAGGTATATGCATTTTATAAGTATGGGCATCTCTTTATATTTTTAATCATTTTAACATTTATAAAAACGTAATAATCGCAGATTCCTAGAAATAAGACAGCCGGATAAAAGAATATTTTAAAAAATAAAATCAAACTTAATTGAAGTCGGCTCATTTTCCAAACCCTGACCTAGTATCTACAATAAGGAAAACCAACACATTGATAAAGTAAACTTGTTGGCTTCAATTGAAACAAATCAAAGTAGTTCTTGTAGAACAGTGGAAGGTTCTGTCGGTGTTATTAAATTAAGGGTCAAGTTATCAAGGTCAGTCATTCATAAAATAGACCTAAATAAGTGGCTGTGCAGTGATCACTTTAGGAAGCCATCATTTCTTTAAAAAAAAAACAAGTAGTAACTTATATTGGCAGAGCTGTTAGGAAAAGCATTGGCCAATAGCATATTAGTGTTTTTTTTTATAAAATAGATGCTTAAAGGCACTTTTTAATCACTAACATATCGTTAAAATTTCTATAATTTACCTTGAAAGTAAACAAGTTGATTTTCGGAACTGAATTAAAAACAACAATTTTTACTGGCAATCTGATATTCTCTTATCAATCAACATTCATCTTGTACAAATAAATCTAGGAAATACACTTTTATTTTTAAATCACTGCTTCCTAAAGTACCCGAAACATGAAACCAACGAAAATAAACAAAAATGGGATCAGATTACATCCTCGTTTTTTATTTTTTACTTGCCTTACCACGGCCGAGAACATGTCTATCTCTCTTATTTACATACTTTTACCATAAAGAGACCTAATCTAATCAAATAACGAAGCAATGCGAATGGTCAATTGAACAAATTGACCCAAGCCTGTCATGTTAGTTGAGTAGGTTGACCGCCAGGGCAGTTGGTGGAATTGGCCATTGATTATTAGTTATAGGTAGGCCCGGACTGGTACCTAGTCTTATTAGAAGGAAATAGAAATTTTTATCAAAATATTAAGTTACATATATCGTTCAGTTTTTTTACGAAACTACTCAAATTCAAAATTGTACACGCGTAGTGTTTTAATTTTATATTTAGTACCTATTGTGTATGTGTACCTACCTAATTTAGTAAAAAATATATGAGATACGCTAACAACTCCTAAAATACAAGGACAAAGTGCTGATTCTAAATTTTCTTCTGACGTCATACACGCAAATCGTGACCGTCCAGAATCGGTCGGCCTCGGTTTGGTTCGGCACATAGTCCGTGCCACGATAAACAGCAGTATTGCCAGATTTAACCATAATTCCTAATTATTATGATTGTTTTGGAAATAGGGTTTCCTTTGTGTAATATGTTTATAAATTTAACTTAGTTCTAACACATGTCTAATATAATTTTATAGCGATAGTTATTTTATTAGATATATTTTAAAGGTAAATAAGAAAGAAACACAATAATTGTTAGTAAAGTTTCAGTAGACGGTCAAAACGCTAAAATCGATCTGGCAACGTTGCACCATATTTTTCTGTTTCAAATCTTATCCCTTATTTCTTTTGTTGAAGTAAACAATCCACAGATTTATATTTTCCAGAAACCAATTGTAAAAGGTAAAGTAAACGACCCAAAACTTGCTTTTTTGAGGCAAATGTTGACTTGGTTAGATAACTGGAAATCAGAAATGTTTCCTAAAAAATTAACACGTCAAACTCACACAACTTTATCCCATACAATTTATGGTGTGCTAGAAATTGTAAAATATTGTTTTGAGTAAATTAACCTAAACTATATTTTGTTGGGAAAATTGCAAACTGATCCCCTAGAAAATCGCTTTGGAAGGTACAGACAATTAGCAGGGAGACATGATCATATTGCTTTAAAGAAGTTAAAATGCAATTATTGCAAAAATTCTTTGATAATATGCAATAAAGCACTTATTGTTGAAGACAATTTTAACCTTATAACTAACTTAAGCAGGGGTGCCCTGCAATATCCTAGAGACTATGTAGTTAAAATAGAAATATATTTCATATATTTTATTTTAGAAAATACTTAGTGACCATGAGAATAAATTCCTAAACATTTTTTCTCAAAAATCATTTTTGAGTAATCTAGTATTTACATATATCTTTAAACACGATTTTTTAATCTACTTTGATGGCTGCAATACACACTCAGCAAAATCAATTATTGATATTTTACTTAGCAGTATTGCCAACACTTTAATCAAAAATTACTGCAGTAAAAAAAATAACCGATTAGGTAAAGGACATAAAAGGAAATTAAATACATAATCAAAATAATTAGGCCAATAAGTAACTATAATAACTTTGTTCCTACAGCAATCACAAACTAGTCAGCGCACTTTCGATTGACGCGCTGACTAGTTTGTGATTGCTGTAGGAACAAAGTTATTATAGTTACTTATTGGCCTAATTATTTTGATTATGTATTTAATTTCCTTTTATGTCCTTTACCTAATCGGTTATTTTTTTTACTGCAGTAATTTTTGATTAAAGTGTTGGCAATACTGCTAAGTAAAATATCAATAATTGATTTTGCTGAGTGTGTATTGCAGCCATCAAAGTAGATTAAAAAATCGTGTTTAAAGATATATGTAAATACTAGATTACTCAAAAATGATTTTTGAGAAAAAATGTTTAGGAATTTATTCTCATGGTCACTAAGTATTTTCTAAAATAAAATATATGAAATATATTTCTATTTTAACTACATAGTCTCTAGGATATTGCAGGGCACCCCTGCTTAAGTTAGTTATAAGGTTAAAATTGTCTTCAACAATAAGTGCTTTATTGCATATTATCAAAGAATTTTTGCAATAATTGCATTTTAACTTCTTTAAAGCAATATGATCATGTCTCCCTGCTAATTGTCTGTACCTTCCAAAGCGATTTTCTAGGGGATCAGTTTGCAATTTTCCCAACAAAATATAGTTTAGGTTAATTTACTCAAAACAATATTTTACAATTTCTAGCACACCATAAATTGTATGGGATAAAGTTGTGTGAGTTTGACGTGTTAATTTTTTAGGAAACATTTCTGATTTCCAGTTATCTAACCAAGTCAACATTTGCCTCAAAAAAGCAAGTTTTGGGTCGTTTACTTTACCTTTTACAATTGGTTTCTGGAAAATATAAATCTGTGGATTGTTTACTTCAACAAAAGAAATAAGGGATAAGATTTGAAACAGAAAAATATGGTGCAACGTTGCCAGATCGATTTTAGCGTTTTGACCGTCTACTGAAACTTTACTAACAATTATTGTGTTTCTTTCTTATTTACCTTTAAAATATATCTAATAAAATAACTATCGCTATAAAATTATATTAGACATGTGTTAGAACTAAGTTAAATTTATAAACATATTACACAAAGGAAACCCTATTTCCAAAACAATCATAATAATTAGGAATTATGGTTAAATCTGGCAATACTGCTGTTTATCGTGGCACGGACTATGTGCCGAACCAAACCGAGGCCGACCGATTCTGGACGGTCACGATTTGCGTGTATGACGTCAGAAGAAAATTTAGAATCAGCACTTTGTCCTTGTATTTTAGGAGTTGTTAGTGTATCTCATATATTTTTTACTAAATTAGGTAGGTACACATACACAATAGGTACTAAATATAAAATTAAAACACTACGCGTGTACAATTTTGAATTTGAGTAGTTTCGTAAAAAAACTGAACGATATATGTAACTTAATATTTTGATAAAAATTTCTATTTCCTTCTAATAAGACTAGGTACCAGTCCGGGCCTACCTATAACTAATAATCAATGGCCAATTCCACCAACTGCCCTGGCGGTCAACCTACTCAACTAACATGACAGGCTTGGGTCAATTTGTTCAATTGACCATTCGCATTGCTTCGTTATTTGATTAGATTAGGTCTCTTTATGGTAAAAGTATGTAAATAAGAGAGATAGACATGTTCTCGGCCGTGGTAAGGCAAGTAAAAAATAAAAAACGAGGATGTAATCTGATCCCATTTTTGTTTATTTTCGTTGGTTTCATGTTTCGGGTACTTTAGGAAGCAGTGATTTAAAAATAAAAGTGTATTTCCTAGATTTATTTGTACAAGATGAATGTTGATTGATAAGAGAATATCAGATTGCCAGTAAAAATTGTTGTTTTTAATTCAGTTCCGAAAATCAACTTGTTTACTTTCAAGGTAAATTATAGAAATTTTAACGATATGTTAGTGATTAAAAAGTGCCTTTAAGCATCTATTTTATAAAAAAAAACACTAATATGCTATTGGCCAATGCTTTTCCTAACAGCTCTGCCAATATAAGTTACTACTTGTTTTTTTTTTAAAGAAATGATGGCTTCCTAAAGTGATCACTGCACAGCCACTTATTTAGGTCTATTTTATGAATGACTGACCTTGATAACTTGACCCTTAATTTAATAACACCGACAGAACCTTCCACTGTTCTACAAGAACTACTTTGATTTGTTTCAATTGAAGCCAACAAGTTTACTTTATCAATGTGTTGGTTTTCCTTATTGTAGATACTAGGTCAGGGTTTGGAAAATGAGCCGACTTCAATTAAGTTTGATTTTATTTTTAAAAATATTCTTTTATCCGGCTGTCTTATTTCTAGGAATCTGCGATTATTACGTTTTTATAAATGTTAAAATGATTAAAAATATAAAGAGATGCCCATACTTATAAAATGCATATACCTATTAAAATAAACTTCTGAAGCTTCTTCCGAATTTTCGTTAGGGTAAGGTGGGGCAAGTTGACGTACGGGGCAAGATAACGAATTTAATTTTAATGAGAATCAAAAGCATAAATCTGTTATATACCCATCTTTATATTGCCGTCTCGGGACCTTCATATAACTTAAAATGATAGGTGACGCTAGTTTACATATGTTCGATAATAATTAGGCCAATAAGTAACTATAATAACTTTGTTCCTACAGCAATCACAAACTAGTCAGCGCGTCAATCGAAAGTGCGCTGACTAGGCCGTGATTGCTGTAGGAACAAAGCTAATGTAGGCAATTATATTTAACTTGTGACTACGTAATCCAATGATGAATTTTAGCAATTTTTTTCTGTAGTTACTCGTAATATTTATAAAAGGTTTTGCTGTCTGAGGATTTACAAAATCTTTAGGACTTTGTAGTTGAATAGTGGAAATTATTTTTTATAATATGTATCAATATTTCATTACTTTAACATATTTATTAAAAAAAAAAACGACAGTAAAACATATCGTAAAATATCAAGACAATTTAGTTTTAAAATCAAAATTATCTAGGTACTTATATTTTTGCCCATTGTGTTTTTAATCTTAATGAAGAATAATTTGCTGAAATTCAAGTTTACATATTTAAATAAGGATGCTCTTAAGTGCATAGGTAAATTAAGAATTCACATAAAGACATAAATCTAACAAAAAAAAACATAATGTTTTACTGTATCACAGTTAACCTATAATTGTATTCATTTATTCATAGGACCTCGGGCGATGACGTCACACATAAGCACTTTGTCCTTGTATTTTAGGAGTTGTTGGATACACCCTCCTATGAAGAAGTGCATTTTAATAAAAGTACCTTTTATTATCAATTAGACTACTTTTTAATAACGCTATTCGTTAAAAAAGTTGAAAAATGACACTTTTTTAAAATTGTTTTGGTCGTAGGTAGATCTTTTTAATACAGATCGTATGACCTTTGATAAATTAAATTTGATTTGTAATCTGCAACAAAATTATAGGAACAAACCTTTTTTTTCTGTGTTGGGTGTAACGTCAGCGACGACGATTCTTCTGTGGTATTGTGTAGAATTTGACATTTTTACCTTATAACTTCATTTTTTGAGGTTATGGGTTTCGTTCCCAGTTGGTTCCCATGTATTAATAGTATCCCACTAAGCAAAAAAATGGCCTATATTGTCCGTATCAGCCTGTATAGTTTGATCTTGTTCATTTCTTACTTCCTGCTGTGCTGTTAGTTCTTCCCCTTGCTGAAGGTTGTGCAATGTTCTGCCAACTTCACGCCGGATTTGGTCTATTTCAGCTTGGGGTAGCAGGCGGTTAGCATAAATAGCTCTTTGACGGCACGCTACATTTTGTTCGGTGAGTTTTAATTCCGGGTATATCTGGCTTATTTCGCGGTGGAGTTTTATTCTCCAGCCAGGGCGGGGGTTATCTTTACAGTCGTTGAGCAAGAGGAATGTTTTGATAAATGTTCTATTCATTTCACGCGTCCACTTGATTCGACCGGTTTCTGTTCTTCTGGGTAGACCAGCGGCAGTTCTATTGACTCCAGGGTCGGGCTGCAAGCTAGTCTCCATTGTGTTGTGTTCCTCGCCGGTGTTTTGATGACTAATAGTACGGTTGTCGGCAGGGGCTTGTATTAGCATCCTGCCGTTAGTAGTATTAGTACTAATCGAATTAGTGCCTCCCCCAGAATCCGTGAGGCTCACTGCTTGCGCAGCGTGGGATTGCAAACTTTCGTTTAGACCCACCTGGGGTAAATCTTCTTCTAAATTCGACATCATGATTATTTTACTCAGTATTTACACATTTCGTTAGAAATGGTTTGCATTTATACCTTCTGCCAGGTTACTGATACAGCCGCCCTTAACATAGGGAACAGATGCTGTCGAGAAACCGCCCCTAACATGGAGTCAGCCGTTCCTTCACTACATCAGTTCCTACGCCTACCTGCGGTAGCCGGTGACCAATGTAGGCCCCTTTAAGGCAAGGACCACCAACCTTTTAGCCGCCTTTTACGGCAGGCAGGTTCTACCCTGGGCCTAGATTCGCAAACCGGAACCCAGACGGCTTTTATTATTATTATTATTATTATTATTATTATTATTATTATTATTATTTAAGTTTCTTTGCTGGCAATAAATTGCATTCAACCATAAATGTTCCTTAAATTGCAAAAATATGACGGTTAGCCACTTTTAAGACGTAAATGGATCATAGCTGGCTTACTTGCAACAGCAATAAACCATCAATACCTTAAATGGCCCATTTAAAATCCCTCAATCAGTGTTTGTTGGGTTGGGGCTTAATACATCAAAGTAACTCCATGTCTGTACTCACTCGATGTAGACTGTACACATTTTTCTTCTGGTCAGTACGAGAGCCAATGTGTAAAGCTGATAGATCACATTTAGAGTTACAATTCTGTATTATTATTACGCCTAAGCTGCATCACCGTTGTATTTCAGGTGCAAAACAGTAATAAAATAGAGTTGCGTTCCATTGAAATTGAAGGTACCTTTTATTTTACCAGCTCCAGCCGTCTCATCTTCTTTAGTTTTTAGCTAATTGTGAAAGTTAATTATGTTCGAATTAATAATATTAATTTAATCCGAATGTAGCAATGCATAATAGGGCCACGGTTAACTCCGATGGACAATAATTATAAACACTCGTGCATTTTGGCGCGCCCCAGTCGACCGCATCCGTTAGCTCAAAGCAAGTGAAGACCCAACGCCCAACATGGCTTTGATATTCACCGTTGCTATGGTTACGTGACGTCAGTCACGCAAACAGCATGTAACAATTTTCATTATGATGAAGGACAATTTAAAAATATATCAGTCGTATGCACCATTGTTTTAGCATTGGTTCGCCTAACCTTAAGGTATTTATTTTGAGGCTTCGTGAAACTTACGGCTATAGATATCTTTTTTACGTGATTTACTGTATGATTAAGAAGTTTTGTTTTTATTTTTCAGTTAATTCAGTAGTTTAAGTACTTACTTTTGTGTGTTTTAAAAATGAACCCAATTAATGACATAGTTTGTAATTTGTTGGAAACTTCATTCAGTCGTTGGACAGATGAGGATAAGAGAGACGTTTTGTTACACAGGTTTTTAGTCAATGTTTGTTTAAGTACCCGCACTATACCTAGCTCTTCACCATTTTTTAAGTCCGCGAGCCGCCACTGATTGTATTATGATGTGTTAGGTATTTTACACAAATAATCGGTTTACTTTTACGATAATTTAGTATGTTAAATATGAAAGCCGCTCATTTTTGGAAGAAATTTTATACTTAAACGCCAAGAAGTACACGTGGTAAAATAAAAGTTTTAAGAGTGATATTTATTGGTGACATTTTGCCAATCGATTTTTCAGCCGCTAATCGATTTTTCAGCGGCTAAAATCTCCGCACTGGCTGAGGCATAAAACCGGAATTTCGATTCGTTGGAAAGAATTATATTTGTCGCTGAATATGAAACAGGTTTTTACAAAATTGTGTGTGTGGATTCCGAGAAAATCACGTTTAAAATATCGTTTAGCGGGATTTTGTTGGTTGGCAAAATGTGGCCATTAATTAAATTTGTGCGTAACGGTGAAGTCAATGTGTACAATATTTCAATACATTTTTATTGAAATAACAGTAAAATACGTATACTGGTTTTATTTCAAAAGACACGTATATTATGCTTATTTGTAAAGAGAAATACGTCCGGTAACGTTTAGCTTTTCAATTGTATGTTTCCTTGAAAAGAATTTTATATAAAATAGATAAAATTCGTTTTATGTTAATTAGCAGTAACAAAAGCCGAAAGTAGATTTTATACATAGATGATGTTTGTACAGGCGGAAGGCTAAATATATAAAAGGTCATATTCCACGGGGGTAGAATATGAGCTACTATGATAATTTTTTACAACGTGACATAGCTGTATGTAAATAAATTAATCTGGGTTTCCTTGCTTACCTTGGACAACGCCTAAAATCTTTACAAATGATCGGAATGTTTTACTATAAAAATATATATTCGGCAATCCGATATTTGCGCGCAATCTACGAACTTCTAATTAAAGCAAATGTTATTAACAGATAAAAGCAAAAAAATGGCGGTGTTAATAGACCCTTAAGGGTTCAAACAATTCTAAAAAAACACAAGTTTAAGTCATACAAATTTAATGTCGTACAAAACTTACATCTCGAAGACGCAGAGCGCCACATAGAGTTGTTTAATTGGTATTTCCAAAATGTAAATAGAGAACATCATTTTGAAAGAACGATTATATGGTCCGATGAGAGTTATTTTACCAGTGCCGGTATATTTAATCGGCATTTTGGTGCCAGGAAAATCAACATGTTATATTTCCACGGGAACGGCAAGGCAGATTTGGGTTTAGCGTTTCATGCTTCATAATGGGAAGTCAAATTTTATATAATAGATATATTTGAAGGTGGTCTTACTGCAAATAATTATTTAGAAATTTTGGAAAACGTTCCCGAAATAGTAGAGAATGTGCCCCTAGCTGATCCTAATAGCTTATATTTGCAACAGGACGGAGCTCCCGCTCACAATGCTCAAATTGTAAGAGCATATCTTAACAATAGTTTTCCTGGCTGCTGGATTGGACCTCTAAGATGGCCACCCAGGTCATCCGATTTAACGGTTTTGGATTTTTTTTGTGGGGCTACCTAAAAAATAAAATTTATACCGTCCAGTACCAAACGATGGCAGATTTAAGAGAAGCCACTAAAAGAGCCTTTAGGGACTTACAGGCACGGCCTTTGATTATTTTAAATGTACTGAGGCAAATGTGTGAAACATGTCTTAGGCATAATGGAGAACAGTTTGAGCAATATTTATAAGACAGTTTCCTAAATCATCAGATAATTGTATATTTTAGAATTAGTATTATAACCTATTCTGACCGTAAATAAAGATTATTTCAGATAACAAGCCTGTCATCTTTTGTTTTCCTAAATACCCGTCATGACCTATTAAAAAAAATATAAATTTGTTGAAAAACATAAATTTTGGGCTTCACATAAAAAACAGCTATAAAGTATTATGTGTTTTTAAAAAGCTCGTGATAAACTGAATCATAATAGTTAAAAATAAATAGGATGTCCCATTTAAAAAAATGCAAGTTTGCTCTTTCTCTCGAAAAAAATTAAATAAAGAAAAATCTGACTAAGCCACTGGATTCTACGTGAAAAAACTGATAAGTCCATATTTTACTTTTTTGATAAGTTGCAGCGTAACCGAGATACGGGGGTGTCACAAAATGCTAATTTTTCAAATCACCCCGTATCTAAGAAACTAAGGGGACTATAAAAATAATTCTGTTTATTTTATCGTTTATTCTTAAAATAGTAACAAAGTGCCGCGAAAACCGCAACCTTCTATCTTTACTAATAACGCAGATAACCCGTAAAACATACGAAAACTGGACACCCTGTACTACTAGAAATTATATTAAATATTAATATATTTCTTATACGTTCTATTATAACTCCTTCTCCCAATATGATTTTAAGATCATAAAAATAAAACCCCACCTTACTATAGTGCGACAAAATAACTTTTAAAACTGAGGTTCATAACCAAAATGTACGCAAACATTATTTGTTGACTGTTCTTTAATTCACTAAATAATATTAGCTTTGATTGATCCAACTAGTGTTACACTGTGCGTTACCGTCCAGTTCCTCTACTTAATTTTCTTCTCCTCTTCTTAAATAATTATAATGTATTGTAAATTAACTTGCCTCTAACATTCTAAGTACTATTTGTAGAAATATATAGGGTCAAAATATTAAATGTATGTTAGTTTAATTTAATTTAATTAATTTGAAGAAGTAGTCCATACTTGAAGTGAAGTTGCAAGTTAAATTGGGAGAACTAATACTCTAAGTCAACCTTCACTAGGATATATTTCAAAGAAAAATATTTATTTTACTCTCTACATGTTTCAAACGTATAAACGTTCATCTTCAGGAGAAGCATAATTCATATTGTAACAGTTACTAAGTTAGGAAATTTTCAGTGACATCCTCATAGAGCTTTTGAGGAAATTAATTAAATAAAGAAAAATGTTGAAAAACTTCCATAGAAGTAGGAGAGAAAAACATACTACCAAGTTATATACTTAGATAAAGTTGGTATAACGTTGATAATTTTCAAAAATTCAAAGTGACGAGGTCAGAACCTTTATGTGGAAATGATACTGAAAATGAAAAAGACTTTTGTGGTGAAGCATATTATTAAAGGAAATTCTTGTTATAAGGTGTAAGAAGGAAAAGTTACATGCGGTTATAGGGCAGATGTATCATGTGTACATAGTTATATGAATTCTATTTCGGAGTGTGTGAAATATGGTATGAAAATAGTGGTGAAATTTTTGAAGGTAGTACCTGAAGTATTGAGTTGTAGGTTAAGAAAAAAATTTTTTTAAAAACGAAGGTTATGGAAGAAACATTATGAAGTTTTTTGAAAAATGTTTTTAGGAGGAGGTAGGTAACTGAAGTATTGAGTGTAGTTACCTAGAAAGGAGAAAAAGGGGTTTTTAGTCGTTACATTGAGATAAAGCTTATTCATTTTTTATTTTTGGTGGTGGAAAAATTATTATTAAAATATTTTGATTTTTGGGCAACTTACGTTCCTTGTACCTACACCTATTCCTAACTACAAGCAATTTTGACTAAGAAGGTCGGTTTAATTCTGCAATCCAGTATAATTTTTCTTGATATAATACCAGGTATAAGTCCGTTTAGACATGCATTTCAAAATAATATATATACATTATCGAAATCTTATATTCATGTCAATATTTTAATTATCTTGTAGCATAAACAGCAGGCTCTTCTTAATAAAAGCAGATATGTACGCTTTGAAGCCTGTCGATAAATCAATCAAGGAGCAATAATTATTCTTGTTTTAAGGCCTTGTTAACAGTTTAATCAAGTAGATTATGCATTTTGAATAGCATTATTAATATTATAGCTTAACGACATGTTAACTACATAATTAGATATTAAAATTAGTTTAATTTAGCTTAGAAACAAAAAGAGGTGCTTTTAGTGCAGTGGTTGAGGTAGGAACAATTTCTTTACCTAAATTATCAAGAGAGTTATGTAAATGTTTCAATAAAAAAAATTTAAAACGCCAATAAATGTATGATATTTTATCATGAGAACACATCCTATGTTTGCCTACATATTCTAAACTCCTTTTTAGGCCCCAAAAATTCGGTGTAAGGTTGTTTAAAAATTATTGACTGAAGATTTCCAAATCCAAGAGGAGTTAGCGGCGCGGCTACTCTACATAAGACATGTTAGCGGCAACATCCAAACATTAAAGTGACATATTCAGCGTTAAAAAAGCTTGGCGGGAGCGCGGTTACGATTAGATGAGGCGTTCTCAAACTTTTGGCATCATCTAAACCTACATATAACTAAAAATAAAACAATAATTATTAAAAACATTATGACAAACTTGAATAAGCTCTGGTATCATTTTTTACCAAATAAAAAAAAATAGTTGCATTGACAAGATTCGAACTAATGACTCTCAGGCCAAAACTCTACCTTCCTAAACTTTTTTATTATTTCAATTACATTAGACATATTACTATACATATTAAACCTAGCTCTTTATACCACTAGACCTAAACTGCCTTGCTACGAAAAAATGCAAGAATGTATCAGCTAAGAAGGCAAGGCCTAGCAGTTCAGTTTGGCAACTCAACCCATCTCTCCAAAGAGAATTGATCTAATTAGAGTCAAAATCAATCATGCAAGACAAAATAAAATTTTCTACGGTTTCAGTTTTTAAATTATTGAATTATTTATTGGGAAAATAATTAATAAACAAATTCTCCAATAAAAACATAAAACTGACATCACAGCAAATTCAAATAATCGGCAGCTAAGGACGGCGCTTTATCCAGCGCGCCCTTACCTGACTGATGTCTCAAGTCTAATGCATAGATCACAGATATAAAACAACATGTGGATTTAAGAATACAGGGAAGAGTGTAAAAGGTATCATCTCCCAACCCACCCCATTCATGCCGGTAACCAGGCCGGATGAGATCGGACAACTCGTGGGGTGCGGAAGAAGATATACACTCCCCAATCGGTAGGCCATGTAATGGCAAGAAACCAAGGGTTGATAGCCTAGGGGGGTGTCGCATGACCGAGGATCCACCGCGGCAGTGGCTCAATGGTTGAGTTCCTGGCATTCGACCGTGGCGACCCGGGTTCGATTCCCGGAGTGGGCATACGTACAATAAAAAAAGTATGTCCGAAATTCAATGGATTTAAGAATGCAATATGTCATTAGTGATTCCTAATAACGGAACCGAGAAGAAAGTCATGGACTGGGCCATGGACTACTCGTAGTTCGGATTCCACGTTAAGCTGTTGGTGTCGTCTGGCTGACATTACTAAGGCAATAGGGGATACAATGGGCCTCATATAGGCCTAAGTATACTGGCTCTTTCGCCAACCCCAGCAAAAAAAAATGAAAGAGGATCATGGTTCGGAACCCACGTTAAGCTGTAGGTCCCCTTGGGAATGGCCCTGGCAGCGAACGAAGAGGAAAAAAGCCGAAAAAGCAAGCAAGCAACATGTAGATAGCTGACAAGTTCAGAAAAATGTCGCCCGTACGAAGGGAATACTGTTCAGGATAATCTTTAAAATCTAGCATTTTCTGTTATCAACTATCTTTACTATAGTTTATTTCACACATTTAATACTACTTAAAATTTGGATATGATCAGAATTGACAAATTTTAAATTCTGAAGGACACATTAAAATTTCAACATAACATATTTTAAAATGCGTATAATCATAAAAAAGAGATGGGTAGAGATATGCCTATACACGGCTGGAAAAACTTTATTTAAAAAATAACAAATAAAAACGTATAATTTTCAATGACAAACCCAAGTAACATTTTTTGGTAATTCTCCTACTTGCGACTACTTTTTGGCTGACCAAAAGAGTTTACACTATCCGACGTTGTATAAGCGTCGTATTTACGTTAATATATTTTTGTTTAGCACGACGAGGTTAAATATCGACAATGTAATTTCTCCTTTCGCGACTTTAAAATTCCTTACATTAGTAAACGTCGTTTACTTCAACGTTACCAAACGTCGCCTGTTCTGACGAAGATATACAAGAACGTTGTTCAAAGTTGTAAAGGCTAACTAAATCGCATTTCGTTGGAGGCCAATACAGTAGGTACGCCATCCTGTTGGCGTTTAATGTTAGGTTTGCACTACCTATTTAATGCGCAATATGTGGTTTAGCAATTTTAATCAATTTTAAATCGACAAATAGAAATGTAGATTCACTTTAATTCACAATTTGAACCATAAATGTAATTATTATTTTATTTTACTTTTTCCATTTTTATTCAAAACTCGTTATTTTGAAGAATATTCTTAAATTTTTAAAGTAGGTATATTATATATATATATATTAGTAAAGTGGCCGTTGTTGCAATTTTTAGTATATCCCTTTGGCAAGTTTACTTGATTTAAGTAAAACCTGTAATTGCTGATTATATAATAAATAAAATAAGAATACTTTTTACTCTTTAAAATTCAAACACTCATTTGCGGCACTAATTCCGATATATAGTTTGATTCAATAAACCAAAAGTTAAAAACCTATTTTAAATTACCGAAAATAATGGTTAACTCTAAAAAAACTTAAGACGCGGGGAAACGTCGTAACAACCACAAGTTGATGCTTATTTTTAATTAATTATTTTTTTTGTTTCAGATGGCGAAATCTATTAACAATATTAATTTTTTCAACAGTGCCAAATGTAAGTACCTATCTATCACTCATTATAATTTAATGAATTAAAGATTTATAACCAGGGCGCGCCAATCTCGGTTCACCCTCATTGTCCTGCTGTTGGAGTAACGGGTCATATAAAATAAAGAAAAATAGGTTAACCTAAAGTTAACTATAATATATGAATTCTTCTGCCTCAGAACGCTTATCGTGCTTGCGGTAACTGTATTCAACAATTTAAGTCGGATATTTTTTGTTTTTTACTCTTGGATCCGCTTTCACTAAAGATTGTTTTTAGTCTCTCCCTTTTCTTGTCTTGTTTTGTAATTTTTACAGAGTGTTCTTTTGCTAAACACTTAGATTATGCACTTTTAGATAAGTATATCCATCCGGGTCAATTAATTATACTTACTCCAATTTGAGAAGCATCTACCTGTTGTAGATTATTTGTAAAAGTAACTTCCTTCTCACCGTTGTAATTATTTTCCAGAAACGGCCTTGGAGTAATAGTGTAATACAAACTTTGTTTATTATATATTGTCAAAAAGATCGGTAGAAGTTATGTACACATTAAGTAATTCAAAAAGGCAGTTTGTAGCAGTGATAAAACAATCCTGTTTAAAAGCACTTGAATATTTTTAATACGTGATACTTCAATGTTGACTATTGTAAGACTGTGAGAAGTGCTTTATTTTGAAATATCTTCTAAATTTGGTAAATTATATTTTTACGGAATTAGTACTTTTTCAATACTTATAATAATAATAATAATAATAATAATAATAATAATAATAATAATAATAATATAATATAATTATATTTAAGCATGATTTACTATTAGTATTAATTAAAGTAGTTAGTAAAGATAACGAATTACTCATTGAATATTCAAATTATTTTTATTCAAAATACAAATTTATTTAGAATTCACAAAACTATCATTAATTATTCTAATTTTATTTATTACCGACGATATCGCCTAAATTTTACGCTTCTGTATTTAAGGATTATTTTTTGGATTGGTTGCACAGACAACCGAATAAGAATAAGAAGACCAACTATAATACCTTTACAATGATTAATTATAATTCTTTATTCACCGGTTTACCGTGAACTCCAATTTAACTACCTTTCCTGCTTGGTTAAACATAACGAAGCAGATGGATCATGCTCTGTCTGTTTTGAAGGAAGCTGCTTGAAACAAACGATAAAAAAGGATTATTTACTTGACCCAGGCAAGTGTCAAGTAGCGACTCTAATAAGCTTGAACCGAAAAAGTAATTCAAATAATGAAAAATCTTTTATAAATTATGGTCGCATGGTGTAACATTTTATGACATTTTGACATTTTCTTGTTGATAAAAAAGAACATTTTTAGTGAAGTTAAGGCGATTGGTGGTCTTTGAAATTAATAATAATAATAATAATAAAAAACTGTCTTTATTGGTTGATTAGTTTGGAGAAAAAATACAAATAAATAAAAAAATATAGTCTAACCAAACAATTAACACAACCAAAGGTGAAGTTCAGGTTGGACACATTGTGTTCTCCCCGCTTTTACACTTAACCTTTATAAACATTTTAACATAATTAATGGTAGGTATTACATTAAACTTTAAGAAAAAATACTACAATTATACATATACAATATCTGTTCCCATTAATGGCCTCAAAATTGATTTAATAAAAAGATTTCCCTCATCGTAGTACAACAAAAATTAATTTTCACTCTGCTTAGTCCATATGTGTTTGCGCAGGTTACGTTTAAATTTTAATTGATCTAGTCCTTTTAGGTGATCTGGTATGGAATTGTAGGACTTATAAATGTGGTAACTAAAGGACCTTTGGAAAAGCGTAGTACGGTGTTTAGGTGGTGTTATAAAAAAAGACGATTTGTTGCGAATGTTGACATTTAATTCAACTGCTCTAAATTTTTTTTTTTTAATAAGTATTTAGGTTGCTTGCGGATAATAACCGAATGATGCAACGAAAGACTAAGTAAATTAAACCTATTCCTCATCCTTAGCCATTCCAGATCCCTGAGTTTATGCGAAACGTGGTCAAACTTTCGTATTCCAAATATATACCGTATGCAAGAATTCTGGACTTTTTGAATTTTAACCATAAATGCGTTGTCCAGACATGGAAAGAATACCGGGGAGCAATAGTTAAAGCATGACAAGACCAGGGATTCACAGAGCATAGTTTAAACAGTTTAGAATATGCGATCGATATCTGAAATTCACTCAAAGAAAACTTAAGTTATTTTACGTTTATCACAAATGGGCCATAAAATTACAGAAACATCTAGATATTATTTTTCTATATAAATTCCCATGCGATACGTACATCATAATATCAACTATTGTTGTAGAATAGTTATATTGGAAAAAAATTCATTAATAAATTAAGTGAATCTTTACACAATATATACTTATTGTTTTCTAAAATCATTAATATACTTCTGATATTTTCTTTTTTAAATTATCTTTTACTTTCCAATTTTGAATCGCTCATTTTCAAAAGGGGTCATCTTCAAAATTGGTGAGAAACTGTCGAGCCTCTTACATATTCAAAGAAGGGTGGCTAGTTGTTTCTACAACATCGCCTGAAACAGACTGTAAAATGCCAAGGGTGGTTCAAGTTGAATAAAAACGAACTTTAAATTTGTGTTAACAAATTATTTTTATTTACTGTATCTTCCGTTATTTACGAAATCTACAATAAGTTAAATCAAATACAATTTGACATTGTCTGAAATCAATCTTAAATTTAAATACCGGATCAGTAACGATTGAAATAAAATATTGTTTTAAGATCAAAACAATACAACTAACTATGTACAGTAATACTACTAAAAAATACTAAATCAAAAATACAATAACCTTTGATCATGAAATAAATATAAATCTCAACAACCTATGAACAGTTGTTCAAAATCTATAAATCAAAAATGGTTTTTACATTTAAACCTTACAAGAGCCCGAACATAATAATGCTCAAAAATAACTTTTTATTCGAAAAGATTCACTTAATGTCAAAGTCACTTTTCTATTTTTTATAATCACGAAACAGTGGTTTTTATAAATTGTTTATTAACCACAAAGCGGGTAAATCAATGTCGAATGATTTTTAAAAACTATGAAAGTTTTTTACATTTACATACAGATGTAGCTTGGATGCAACCAATTTCTTTTTATTGCAATTATTTGCAAAACTGCTCGTACTTTCATTTGATTGACAACAAATAGTTTAGATCCTACCTTGATCTACAGCAAGTCTTCTATTTTTAAATAATCGAACATTTCACAAATACAATACATCACAAAACTGTTTTTCTTATATCACATACTGAGGTCAGAGTGTAGACCTTTAGAGTGGAGTTATTTTACGGGAACTTCAGAGTACAATCAACTGCGAGTGTCAACACGAGATAATAACACGAGTTATTTTCAATTTATTTGAGCCTGAGAAACGGGAGTGTTTGACAGGAAATTCACACTAAGAAATGCAATTGATGTCTTGCTTCAATTTATTGGAGACTGCCAAAACGAGAATGTTTGACAGGAGAGAGAATTGGTTATACTAAAAACGACGAGCTTTGTCGTTATAATAGCGAAAAAGACCGCGTGTCTAAACGGCCGAGATATCAATTACTTTCTTCCAAGATCGAGCGTGTCTTGGTCGCGAGAGATTTTCTTCAAGATCGAGCGTGTCTTGACAGCGAGATATCTACTTCGTATCTTTCTTCTGACCGACGGGTCGCGGGGCAGCAAGAAGCCTATGACCTCCAGAAGGGCCAATGATTGATTAGTGACGCGAAATAGGGACCAATAGAAATCTATATTTTAGATTAGGGGTGAGAGAAGACAAACGAGAAATACAAACCGTCTGTCTATGTTCTATAAATAGAAATTTCTTGGAATGTTATCGAGTTGAGACGTATAAATTTGTCTATTTGAGAGTTTTAAACTGAGGAAATTTTATGATTTATTCTGTTTTCGATGCATTGATTTTTAGAAAGGGCAAATTAAAGATATTTTAATGAGAGTAATAATTATTGAAAATTTAATAATTCCAGTGTTGGAACTAGTTTTCCAACATACTACCCCGCGTTGAAGGATTCATCCTTCAACTCAAAAGATAGATGAAAGTGCAAATTATTCATTTGGAGAATCACCCATATTTGGTAATGGGCAGATTTTAACTATGGATCTTTTATATATTCCATCAGCTGTTCTTAATGTGACCATTCGAACCTTTCCGTCAGGTCCGGGAATAGTTTCAATAATTCTAGCCAAAGGCCATTTAAGAGGGTAAGAATCATCAAAATCTCTTAAGAGAACAACATCATTTACTTTTACATTGCTAACGGGAGAAAGCCATTTGGGTCTATGTTGCAAACGATTTAAGTATTCAACTACCCAACGCTTCCAGAATCCTTGCTGGATTTGACTACATTTATTCCAGAACGAAAGTCTATTTTCAGGGATTTTGGACACGTCCTTTTCGGGAAAGGCAGTAAAACTAGTGCCAATTAAAAAGTGTCCAGGGGTTAAACTCTGTAAATCCGAAGGGTCATTGGATAGAGCGCACAACGGTCTTGAATTCAGAATTGCTTCGATTTGTATTAAAACAGTATTTAATTCTTCATAAGTTAGTTGAGCGTTTCCTATAAGTCTACGCATGTGATATTTGGCACTTTTGATAGCAGATTCCCAAATACCACCCCAATGTGGAGATTTAGGAGGGATGAATTTCCATTCAATTTTATTTTGAGCGAGAAAATCTATAATGACATCAGAATTTGATTGAGTCCTAAAGAGCTGATAAAGTTCATAAAGTTGATTCTTAGCACCTTGGAAATTGGTAGCGTTGTCAGAATAGATTATAGACGGATTGCCTCGTCTTGATATGAATCGTTTGAGGCATGCAACATATGCTTCAGTAGTGAGATTGGAAACAATTTCAATGTGCACGGCTTTGGTGGTCATGCACACAAAGACCGAGATATAACACTTGGTTATGGGAGCTTTCCGAAGTCTTGAGGACTTTATAAAGAAGGGGCCACCAAAGTCCACTCCAACCTTTTGAAAAGGTCGACAAATTTGTACTCTGTCCTTGGGGAGATCTGACATGAGTTGTTGAGCGGGTTTAGCGTGAAAACGATAACAAGTAACGCAATTTCTGATTACTCGTTTTATTTCTTTTAATCCATTTAACGGCCAAAATCTAAGTCGGAAATTGGAGAGGACCGTTTGAGCACCAGCGTGACCCAAACGTATGTGTTCCTGGGTTAACATTAAAGTGACAATATGATTGTGAGCAGGAAGTAATATCGGGTGTTTTTGTTCAAACGAAATTTCTGCGTTTTCTAAGCGTCCTCCTACGCGTAAAAAACTATCAGCTTCACACAGAAATGGTTTGAATTGCAAGAGATTCTTATGTGAAAGTATTTTACCATTTTTCAATTCGAGAATTTCTTTGGAGAAATATTTATTTTGTAATACCTTCAAAATGAGGTTAAGGGCATTTTTCAACTTGTGGACGGACAAGGGACCTGATAATTTAATATTTATAGCAAACCGAAGACAATATGCTACTACTGGTTGAAGTGTTGCAAATTTTGAGAACTTTGAGAATAATTGGTTCCAAAATTCATTTTCTTCATTTGAGACATGGAGAGAGACAGGTGAACATTTTCTTTCTTCTGAGAGAATTACATTTTTAACTTCAGTGTTAGGGTTTAAAATATCCAAACTATTTTGAACATTATGTAAGTCAAAATTTTTACTATTTATTAAAAACTTAGGGCCATGGAACCAAAGTGGACAATCGACTAGATGTTGCGGTAAGGAACCACGAGAAGGCAAGTCAGCAGGATTATTTTTAGTGTCTACGTGCCTCCAAATGAATTTTGAGGTTAGGTCTTGAATTTGAGATACTCTATTTGAGATAAAAACTGACCACCTTGAAGCATGCGATTGTATCCAAAAGAGTGCAATCGTTGAGTCAGTCCATAAGTGAACTGAACTTATTGTAAATTGATTTTTATAAATTGAGAGCAAATTCTGAATAAGATTAGATAAGAGAAGCATCGCGCAAAGTTCTAATCTTGGGAGAGATGTAGTTTTAAGGGGTGCTACACGAGATTTAGAAGATAATAAATTTGAGGAAACGGTTCCATCAAAATAGAGAGTGCGAACATATACGCACGCAGCATATGCCGACATGCTAGCATCAGCAAAACCATGGAACTGAACCTTTATTTTGCTTTTATTCACAAATAAGTTCCTAGATATTTTTATTTTTGTGAGATTTACAATATTAGCTATGAAATTTTCCCAAATAGTGAGAATGTGAGGATCAGTGTCCCAGTCAATTTTTATGAGCCATAATTACTGCATTATTAACTTTCCTAGTACTATGACACAGGAAACTAAACCAAGAGGATCATACATTTTAGCGATAGTGGAGAGAATTTCACGTTTAGTTAAACGACCTTTGATTTGAATTTCAGGGGGTGAGAAAGTAAAATTATCTGAAATAGGGTCCCATTTCAGGCCTAATACTGAGCTAGGGGATTCTTCAAAATTCAAATCGTATTGCAAAGTTTTTTCTTGTGACATTTTTTCAAGAAATTCTTGCGAGTTAGAGCACCATTTATGCAACTGAAAACCATGAGAATTTAACAGAGAGTCGACATAGGTTTGATTGAGCAAAGCATCTGAAGCAAGGGGGAATTTTTCACTATTTTTAATAGCCAAATCGTTTAAAACACGAGTTGCCAAATAAGGAGCACAGTTAGTACCATACGTTACTGTGGAGAGCTCGATACATTTAAGATCTTCATCAGGGTTGTTTCGCCAGAGAATATTGGACAAGAAACATTGCTTAGGATTAATATTTATTTGTCGGTACATTTTTTCGATGTCCGAAATTAATACGAAAATGAAGGATCTAAATCTACATAAGATATCATAAAGGTCAGGTTGAACCTGAAAACCTTTGAGTGTCACATCATTGAGGGACAAGCCATTGCTTGTTTTGCAACTGCCATCAAAAACTATTCGAATTTTTGAAGAGACGCTGTTTTCACGAAATACAGCATGATGGGGGAGGAAGTATTTATTAACTTCGAGATTCTTAGAGTTTAATTCAACAAGAGAGAGGGGTACATACTAAGCATGACCTAAGTCTACATATTCATCTATGAATTTAGAGTAGTCACGTTTTAGAGAGGGAATTTTTTCAAGCTTTCTTTCAAGGTTTAAGAAACGTTTTTGTGCTATATAAAATGAATCACCTAATTTTTCATTTTCTTGAGGGGTTTTTAGGGGTACATTTACTTGATACCTGCCATCAGGCAAAATCTTAATGGTATTCAAAAAAATACTTTCAGATTGTTCATCTTCAGGGGAAAGAAGAGGTTTTTGAGGTAAGTCCTCAATAGTCCAGAATTTTTCAATCAGACTATCCAATTTAAACTGTTCATCGTCAGTTTGTAAAAAGAGAGACATTTTGATGTACATTCCTTTGTACAGAGAGAGAGGTATTTGAGGAGGAGCTACTATGAGCAGTGATTAAATTGTGGGGAACGCATCCAGCGATTACCCAACCTAGATAGGTTTCTTGGAGTACGGGTAGGTTTCTACCGAGCTTAATAATCCCTTGCAATAAAAGATTATAATAGAGGTCAGCGCCTATTAACATATCGATTTTTTGGGAGTTTCCAAATTCAGTGTCAGCTAACTGTATATTTTGAGGAATGGTTAGGCTAGATACATCTATACTAACTTGAGGGAGTTTACAAGTGATATTTGGAAGAACGGCGCAAGACACCTTAAACTTTTGGCGAGGATTAACCTTGGAGTGAAAGGTTAAATTGGTCATGGTATTGGAAGTTGTGCCAATTTGAGAGATGCCCGAAATGCGAAGTATTTTATCATAAGTTTGGAGTTGTAGTTTATTTACAAGATCTTGAGTGATAAAAGAATTTTGTGAGCCATTGTCCAACAGAACTCTGGCGGAGATGCGAACGCCTTGTGCGTTATACATGTAGACAGAAGCAGTAGCCAATAACATATGAGACGTTTTCGTCGAAATTGCAGAAAGAGACTGCGAGACTACGGGATGATTTTGAGAATCATTTGGATTTACGTTTTGGCTTAAACTTCTATTCTGAGCAGAGGAGTGATTGCGATTACTAGTGAGAATTTGAGAATTTTCATTATTTAAGGTTCGACCTTGAGAGGAACTATTTCTGTTATTATGTCCTTGAGTATTTCTAGAAGGGTTTACAGTTTGGGGAGAAGAGGTCTATCTAGGGTTTGTACTATGAGCAACGTTATTACGTGCATTTTGATTATTACTTTGCAAATTGTTATTGTAAGGAACAAGATGTAACAGTGAATGATGTTTTTGAGAACATACAGAACATAATCTAGTAGACTGGCACTGATTTGCCTGATGTTGAGAACCTAGACAATTAAAACAAAACTTTTTTGATTTAATAAAATTGTGTCTTTCTGCAACTTGTAAACTTTTAAATTTCATGCAAGTATATATCTTATGAGTTTCATGACAAAATAAACATTTATCATTATTTACATTTGAGTTGTTCACATGAAAAGATACATTATGAGCCTTTTTTGGAACATTGCCTTCTAAACTGGCCAAATTTTCCAAAATAGTGCAGCGCTTATCTAAAAAGTTAAAAAACTCTTTGATATCTGGAAGGTTTGTAAGGCCTCTCTCAGATTCAAAAGTCCTTTTTGAGACAAAATCTAATTTCTTTTCGAGTAAGTGAACCACAATTAAATTCCAGAGTTCTTCGTGAGATAAATTTAAATTTTTTAATGATTCTACATTGCGTTTACAATTTGTAACAAAATCTCTTAAGTTTTGTGAATTGCATTTTGTGATTACTGGAATGTCTAACAAATTAAGTAAATGACTATTTATAACAGAATTTTTATTTTCATATCTGTCCTTGAGAATAGTTATAGCTGAAACAAAATTTTGGTTTGTTACCGCAAGAGTATCAATTAGTTTTAAAGGTTCGTCCTTTAAAAATGATTTTAAATACATAAATTTTTCAATATCACTTAAAGAGGGATTATCATCTACAAGCGCTGTAAACAGCTGATAGAATGGTATCCATTCTGAGATTTCACCCTTAAAGGTTTTAATGTGAATTTCTGGTAATCTTACCTTAGGCACAGATTGAGAAGTAACCTGTGGTGAAACATTTGAGGGAGAGCTTTGCAAGCTTGCGTTTTGTAACGCCAAAAGAGAGTGAATTTTACCTTCTAATTTAGCATATAAATCATAAAATTTCTCTTCAGTTTGATGAAGATCCTTATCATCGGGGTTTAGTGATTCAATTTCATCTTGAACTTCAGTATAGTCAGAGAAAGCCTTACTTAAATATTCTAAACGAATTTTAAATTGACAGTGATTTTCTTGTGTATCGTGATTGGTTGTATACCAATTACTTATACGAGTGATAATACCTTTATAACCACCGCGTTTTTTAGTCAAATCTTCAATTTTAGCCATTTTAAATTTTTATAAAAATCTTTAAAACACCATTAACAAAGAGCGAGAATCGTACGAGCAGCTTTTACAATGCAGAGTGCGTAACTTATCAAAATAAAATCACATGAGAGCAAAAGAGAGAGAGCGAAAATTTTTCACATAGAGGAAGATTCAGTAACATATATTTCATCAAAACTTTAACTATTAATGATCCGGCTCGAAGGACCACTTTTAAATATGGTGAGAAACTGTCGAGCCTCTTACCTATTCAAAGAAGGGTGGCTAGTTGTTTCTACAACATCGCCTGAAACAGACTGTAAAATGCCAAGGGTGGTTCAAGTTGAATAAAAACGAACTTTAAATTTGTGTTAACAAATTATTTTTATTTACTGTATCTTCCGTTATTTACGAAATCTACAATAAGTTAAATCAAATACAATTTGACATTGTCTGAAATCAATCTTAAATTTAAATACCGGATCAGTAACGATTGAAATAAAATATTGTTTTAAGATCAAAACAATACAACTAACTATGTACAGTAATACTACTAAAAAATACTAAATCAAAAATACAATAACCTTTGATCATGAAATAAATATAAATCTCAACAACCTATGAACAGTTGTTCAAAATCTATAAATCAAAAATGGTTTTTACATTTAAACCTTACAAGAGCCCGAACATAATAATGCTCAAAAATAACTTTTTATTCGAAAAGATTCACTTAATGTCAAAGTCACTTTTCTATTTTTTATAATCACGAAACAGTGGTTTTTATAAATTGTTTATTAACCACAAAGCGGGTAAATCAATGTCGAATGATTTTTAAAAACTATGAAAGTTTTTTACATTTACATACAGATGTAGCTTGGATGCAACCAATTTCTTTTTATTGCAATTATTTGCAAAACTGCTCGTACTTTCATTTGATTGACAACAAATAGTTTAGATCCTACCTTGATCTACAGCAAGTCTTCTATTTTTAAATAATCGAACATTTCACAAATACAATACATCACAAAACTGTTTTTCTTATATCACATACTGAGGTCAGAGTGTAGACCTTTAGAGTGGAGTTATTTTACGGGAACTTCAGAGTACAATCAACTGCGAGTGTCAACACGAGATAATAACACGAGTTATTTTCAATTTATTTGAGCCTGAGAAACGGGAGTGTTTGACAGGAAATTCACACTAAGAAATGCAATTGATGTCTTGCTTCAATTTATTGGAGACTGCCAAAACGAGAATGTTTGACAGGAGAGAGAATTGGTTATACTAAAAACGACGAGCTTTGTCGTTATAATAGCGAAAAAGACCGCGTGTCTAAACGGCCGAGATATCAATTACTTTCTTCCAAGATCGAGCGTGTCTTGGTCGCGAGAGATTTTCTTCAAGATCGAGCGTGTCTTGACAGCGAGATATCTACTTCGTATCTTTCTTCTGACCGACGGGTCGCGGGGCAGCAAGAAGCCTATGACCTCCAGAAGGGCCAATGATTGATTAGTGACGCGAAATAGGGACCAATAGAAATCTATATTTTAGATTAGGGGTGAGAGAAGACAAACGAGAAATACAAACCGTCTGTCTATGTTCTATAAATAGAAATTTCTTGGAATGTTATCGAGTTGAGACGTATAAATTTGTCTATTTGAGAGTTTTAAACTGAGGAAATTTTATGATTTATTCTGTTTTCGATGCATTGATTTTTAGAAAGGGCAAATTAAAGATATTTTAATGAGAGTAATAATTATTGAAAATTTAATAATTCCAGTGTTGGAACTAGTTTTCCAACAAAAATTTTGACAAATATAGTTTTCACTAGTTTTCATGTCTATAGGTATTTATATATTATAAAAATGGAGGGATATTAATATATTATAAAAATGGGACACCTTTGATTTACTTAGCTAATTACGTTTTTATCTCCAGCAGGCATCGATATTTCCTTTAGAAAACGGGTCATCTCTTGAAGATGGCCACTTTTAAAAATGAACGAGGTTAATCTAGCCGGTACTATCTTCCTATTATCCTTTTAAAGACGCTGCAAAAAGTTAGTCCACCTCTGGCTATTCCAGATACTGAAAATAACCCAGCTTATCAGGGAAAAACTCCCATCAATTAAAAAAAACATTGAGGATATAAAAAACTTGAACAATTTAGACTTAACAAACTATTTTACGATGATATCTGTAAATGGCCAACTGACAACGCTGATTAATACCTAGAAAAATACTACTAGCCATTACTTTTATATATTTTTAAATCTCTTGGTAATAAAATTGAAAATTATGTTTCGAATAAATTAATCGTCTTTTATACAAATCCAATTCATTTTGGAAAGGGGTAATTTCAATAGTTACTGCCCTGTATGACCAAAAAAAATTTGAACTCAATTTTTAATTCTATCGTTAAGTCACAACCAAGTTGGTACTTGTTTTTTAAAAAAGTTACCGTGTGCAAGATGTTTTGTGTTTGTAATATTATCAAAACTAGAATTAACCCCTTTTCAAAATGACCGACTCATTTAGAAATTGGTACTGGTATATTATTCGTAGCCCATTTATTACACAGAAATTTCCTCGCCCAAACTTTTCTGCTTCGGGTCATGGGGAACAGCTTTTTGCATGTCGTCGGAAATCGACTATACCTTCTGTTCACATTTTTTTAATCATCTTTAAACCTCAAGTATTGGCTTATGTGGAATATCAGCAGGACGAGTAATATGGAATATTCCATATTACTGTCTACTCGCCCCGGTCAACAGAGATCAGTAGGTATAATTTTTTAGATTAATATTATTATTAAACTGAAATATCGACAATTATACTGATTTATAGGTACTATAACAAACTCACCTTAATATAATAGTATATTAAAACATAAGTTTTATAAGACAAATTTTAGAGCACGCGTTGGTTTAGGACACGAGCCGCGTAGCGGGGAGTGTCCTAA
Source organism: Polydrusus cervinus (assembly GCA_935413205.1). Lineage (NCBI taxonomy): Eukaryota > Metazoa > Arthropoda > Insecta > Coleoptera > Curculionidae > Polydrusus > Polydrusus cervinus. The sequence goes on along the minus strand of OW284510.1, from coordinate 63,412,858 downwards.
TTAGACGAGTGCTCTAAAATTTGTCTTATGGAACGAATATTTTATAATACTTTTTCTATTTGGGTCTGTTTTAAGGAAATTCAAATAAAAATGTAGTTAATAGTTTCCAGTCAAAATTTTTATTTTTTTTGAGATTGGCAACACTAACAGAAACAGAAAGTTGGTGTGGTCACAGAAGAGAAAAGGGATTAGTATGGTGCACAAAACACGGACTTTTAGGCCCGGTTGTACAATTACAACTTGAACTTAGTTCAGCGTTGAACCAAGCTCAAACTTCATTTTGATGTAAATATGTTGTCAAAATGAAGTTTGAACTTGGTTCAACGCTGAACCAAGTTCAAATCGTAATTGTGCAACCGGGCCTTTGTATGGTGTGCCATGAATTTTAAAACGGTATTGTGTTGTTACCAACAGGAAGAAAATAAAAAATGCGTGTTTAAAATGAATAAAATAATTGCTTATGCAACCCAATGGAAACCCATAATGAAGACTTTATGGTTCCCAAATAGAAAATAGTATATTAAAACATAAGTTTTATAAGACAAATTTTACTCCCCGCTACGCGGCTCGTGTCCTAATTAGACGAGTGCTCTAAAATTTGTCTTATGGAACGAATATTTTATAATACTTTTTCTATTTGGGTCATTTTTAAGGAAATTCAAATAAAAATGTAGTTAATAGTTTCCAGTCAAAATTTTTATTTTTTTTTGAGGTTGGCAACACTATGTTACAGAAAAAACAATTGGGCAAATCCGCCATTATTTAAAAAGTAATAAGTCATATTTTTAATAAATTGTAATTTTTTGTTGTATTGGATCATTAAATATTCTTAAATCAGTAGTAAAAACAAATAAAAATGAGCCAAGACGGAAGACATACCCCACCAGAACTACGAGAAATCGCGGAAAATAATTTAAATAATCTCTTACCGAAGAAATCTTGCAAAGTCTATCAAAAAGAATATGCAGATTTTGAGCTATGGTGTGAACAAAATAGTGTAAAAGATATATCAGAAAATGTCCTGATAGCATTTTTTAACAAAGAAAGTAAAATTAAAAAGGCTTCATCGATGTGGTCCAAATATTCAATGTTAAGAAGTTGTTTAAATATATATAGAAATATTGATATATCGAAATATAAAAAATTACAGGCATATTTAAAAAGGCTTTCGGAGGGTTACACGCCAAAAAAATCAAAAATTTTAGAGATTGAGGAAATTAATCGCTTCATTGGACAAGCTGATGATAAAATATATCTAGCAATCAAAGTAAGTATTGCATTAAATAAGAATGTAATTAACAAGATTAAAATAGTTCCTAAGATTTTTGCTTCAAAATAACTTCCTCAGCATTAGCAACGACATGCGTTTATCTTAAACAAAAATATAATAGATCTCGACAAAAAAAAACTCACCCTTAATAAATGTAGTTGATCTTATATATACATTTTAGGTTATTCTTATAATGGGCTATAATGGTGCCTGCCGCAGAGAAGAAATTACAAATATGTCAGTAGACGATATCGAATTTAGAGACAATATAATCATTGTACATGTGCCCAAAACTAAAAATTACATACCCAGACAGTTTATAATCACAAATAGTGACTGGGTACAAATGGTAACACAGTATTTTAGTCTCAGACCAAATCACGTAACTTGCCGTAGATTTTTCTTGACTTATAGAAATGGGCACTGCATTAACACTCCTATTGGTCTTAACACAATCGGCAAAGCTCCTTTTGCTATTGCTTCTTACTTAAATTTACCAAATCCCAAGTTATTTACAGGCCATTGTTTTAGACGGTCCAGTGCTACCCACTTAGCAAATAGTGGGGGCGACTTAAACACTATTAAAAAGCATGGGGGCTGGAAGTCTTCAACAGTAGCTGAAGATTACATTGAAACTTCAATGAAAAGCAAGGTTGAAGTTGCAAATATTTTGTCCACACAATCTTCATACGATGTATGTCCACCTTGCTTATCATGTACATCCCAAAATACTTCAACTACAGCACCTGTAACGTCAAGTAAAACAAATAGATTAATTATAAATGAGCAAGGTATCACACAAAATGTTGTGTCTATACCCAGAATATTCCAGGGATAACTATTAACGCCACCGAACATTCAACAGTAACAATTAATATTTACAATCACTCACCTCTTGCCAAGTCTGTGATGTCTGCTTCTTTAGAGAAATAAAATGAAGCACAGTATTAATAATTGTAACTAAATAACTTTTATCTCACTCTTATATTAATAGTATAATAATATAGTATAGTGTTTTCTGCTTAAAATAAATAAATATACGTAAACCAAAGTCGCATTTTCTAGGTTATGTTGTTTCTGGTTCTGGATGTATGTATCAGTGTTGCCAACCTTTCTCATCTAGTTTACCGTACCGGCCATCCAAAATTACCGTATTTTTCGACGTATTACCGTACATTATTTTAAATACAATTTTTTACATGGAAAAATATGAAATTGTGTGGTGTGACTCATGACTCATGTGACTGGTGTGTGACTGATTATAATGACGTAAGAAATTTGATGCTGAGTTTTTCTACTTTATTTTTAATCATGAAAAACCGAGCCCGAAAAACGCTGGTTAGAGTCGTACACACGTCTTATGTTAAAATTTTGGATTGACACTAATATTCACTAAGTTTTGGTACACCGATAAAAACTCACTCATGCATAATTTAGATTTTCATTGGCGTATCTTTTTAATTTTGGACAATTTGGAATTAACTTTATTAAAATACTCCAATTAAAGTAAATTTTCTGCTAATCATTAATTACCGTACATTAGCGTACGGTAATGAACTTATTACCGTATACCGTATTTAAGCACATATTACCGTACATGTACGGTAATTACCGTACGGTTGGCAACACTGGTATGTATGTAAAGTAGCGTAAGCAGTATCTTACATATTCTGTATTATACAACCAGTTAAACAACATTTAAAATTTAAATAATTTATTTAATTTCTTGTAATTGATATTTTTTATAAAATATTTTTAAAGATGGTCCCATCCATAGACATAAAACAGATAATTTAAATTTACCACTACCGAAATATTTAAATATTTCCTAAAACAGAAAGTTGGTATGGTCACAGAAGAGAAAAGGGATTAGTATGGTGCACAAAACACGGACTTTTAGTATGGTGTGCCTCCATGAATTTCAAAAATGGTATTGTGTTGTTACCAACAGGAAGGAAATAAAAAATGCGTGTTTAAAATGAATAAAATAATTGCTTATGCAACCCAATGGAAACCCATAATGAAGACTTTATGGTTCCCAAATAGAAAAAAATAATTTGATGATATATGTTTGTTTCTGGCAGCATGCGGAAACTTCGAACATTATAAAATCCAAAACTCGTAGTACATGAGAAGGAGATTACGAAATTTTACCGGCAGAGCATTAATTTATTACTTTTATCAAGAGAAAATAATATCTGAAAAGGGCGTATTCAGGATGATTCACAACGAGCGTTTGTTAAAACTTTTGGGAAAACTTGGGAAAAAATATTAAAAAATATTTACATTATATTTTTAAACTAAATCGTTTTCAGATATTGGATTTTTTAAAAAAATGACCCATGGGACTTTGAGGCTATACCTATAGCTTCTTAACGATGCGAGTTAGAGAAAACCCGTTTTAAACGCTAATATCTCAAAAACTATTAGGTATAAAGTATTTTTAGAAATTTGAGAAAAATTGTTAAAAGTGTTTTGAGTAAATAAATACATAGGTGTCCCATGCTAGAGTGTTAGAGGTTTATTTGTTCAGAAAAACTTAAAATAGGTTTGACCATATGAGATAGTTCACACGACCAACACACTTTATCTTTCATTCCACAGTTACAATTCGGTTTAAGATACACCTTGTTCACTTTTTCGGTGGCGTTCCTATACATCACCACAACCTTCTTATCAGGGGCCCTACCCCTACTGCTTTCTTTTTGATCCAACTATTTAAAGTATATTCTATCTGTCTGTGCATACAGACTATTTTTTGCTTAACGAAGATGAACTTTTGTTGATTTTTATATGTCTAAACATATAGGGCATCTGACCTCCCGAAACAAAACTTATTTTATTATTATAAATTTTAAAAAATGTTGCCAATGTCATGTATGTCGCAGTCAAATTTGCCGATTAGTTAAATTAAAAATCTTTTAGCAACCTGACTAGTATTTTCTAATTCAATAATTTAATTTAGATTGTTATATTTAGTACTATTATTTGTTTTTCAGATTTTAATTTGCCATAGTACATCAGAAGAATCATCTGTGGAAATTAGCAGTACAACTAGTATAGGAATTAGTTTAGAAAATCTTACAGATAGCATACAAAATGATGAAAAAATTTTTGAATCAAATAATACCAGAGAAGCTTTGTCTCAAGACGCAAGTGAGCCTGATTCAGTAAGTAAAAATTTGAAATTTATATTTGTATTTAGTACCAACATTATTTAAAAATATTTATATTTGTATTTAGTGCCATATTGATTCAAAATTTATGTAAGTACCTGTACTAGTACAAGTCTATGTGGATTGTTAAGTATAAAGTAACTTCTTTAATCATTTAAGTACCAAATACTTGTATTTTAATATTTTAAATCCTTAGGACTTTAATGTTGACTTTAACCAGTACTTTATTTTCAAATTGAACGAAAGTATTTTTAAGTAATTTTTAATACTTAACTTATTTTTTAAATACTTACATATACAGGGTGCCCCACTTATAATGGATACAAGCTGATATTTCTGTTATTTCTTAATTGATTTTTTAAAGTTGTGGTGCGTTTATATATGATCATAGACCGCACTTTTGTAATGCTGAAGATTTTAGATAACTCATTGGCGTACGGTTTTATAGAGGTTTTAAAGTAATATTTGTAAAGAGTAAAGTACCTTTAGCGATTATTTTATTTCAAAACCAATAACAGAAATCAATTGAGCATCGCTCAAAACCACTTCATACAAAATTTCAATAAATTTCTATAACCAGCGGCGTACGTATGACCATTTTTATTTTTATTTTTTGTTAAAAATATCTGCATCCAAATAATCGCGATAAGGAACAAGTTAATTAGCAAAAACGTTGACTGTTTAACGGCTTTATCTAAAAATATATCATACGGTAAAAGCAGTGGCGTACTGTATTTTCTACTGTAAAACTGAGTTGGCCATGTAAATATAACAAAATTATTATTTGAAAAAAACAACAACAACATAAAGTGAAAATCAACTTTTTACCACAAATGGCGGAAAAATTGATTAGGAATCAACCTACAAATCAAAAAAAAACATTATATTTTTATTAAACCCCGCATAAAGTGAAAATTAATTTTTTTCAATAAATAGCGGAAAATATGACCAGGAATCAACCTACAAAGCAAAAAAAATATTTAAATCGATTAAGAGATTCAGAAAAAATTTAGCATAAAATATTTAGCAAACTTACTAATTTTGTCCAATGAATTATTATAAAACACGGCCTTTTATATAAAGAACAATATTAAATTTAGGGGGTAAACTCTGCAACTGGATCTGTGTTATTATTGGTAATAAAATTAAGGTTAGTGTCGCTTCCAGGTAACGAATTTTTAAATGGATAAGAATGAGTTATTAACAAACGTCGTACTAACTGTTGGGTATTAAACCCAACAAAGATACGTTTGGCAACGGTGCCAACAAGGGTGACGATTTTATGACCATTACGCGGTACCTGAAAAGGGCACAGACGAAGCGGAGTGCAAAATGTAGCGCGCAACGGTCAAGAAGTACTACAAACATATCCTTAAATTTATGAATAATAGGGATCGGTCCCGTACATACCGATCCCAATAAGCTCTACCTTCGGGGTATCTTGATGCAAATATATTGTAAATACACTCTTATCAATAAATTCTGTATATATGTAAATAAATCGGTGTTGTGTGTTATTTTTAATACAGAATCACCTACGTGAGCGCCTGAACATCGCACATGTTGGTCCTTCGAAACAGGATTTAGAACTGTGCAAGTGGTTAAACAGTACCCACGGTTTCTAACAAAAGTGATTTAATCAGTGAAAGTGAGTAGGTAGTGTGTTAATTAGTGTGGAGTGTCTATGTCTTGGAAATAGTGCTGCGTGGAGTTTGCAATCCAAATTCAGCTGTTATTCCATACCTTGAGCTAGGTAGTCAGGCAAGGAAAACAAAACCCCAACGATGCAGCAAACCAGGACCACTGAATTCCAGGATAAATTACTTACAAACAGTAAGTTTTGCCAACATATTGTTGAGCAATATCCTTCTTCGGAGCAGCTGGTGAGTCATTTTTATTGACAAACTATAGATACACCCATTTTCAAAACTTTATTTTGTTTTTTGTGTTCTTCAAAGTTTTAAAATTTAACAAAACAAAGTGAATAGTGTTCAAAAAATTAAAGTGTATATCATTTTAACAAAACTATTGTGGTGATATTTACATTTTTTATAATATTTTACAAAGAGCACATATAAAAGCAAAAATGTCGAAAAAAGAAATTGCTAAGCTCAATCTAGCGATTGAGCAGCTCAAAGCTGGCATGTCTCGGGTAGGCAAGTTTATTTCTGAGCATGAAACAAATCCAATGTCCGATAATTTAAAAAATCATCTTGAATCTCGAAAAGTTAACCTAATTAGTAATCTTCAAAAGTTTCAAGATGCTCAAATGCAACTTTTGTATTTAGATCCTGAACAAAATGATAGGTCAGATGAATTTGAAAACGAATATTTTAATCTTGTTGCTAAAATAAATGTCAAGCTTTCTACCTCTAGTACTAGTAATAATAATAATCCTTCTGCATCTGGCTCTACAATTCTAAATAAAAATATTTCTACTACAAAGCTACCTCATATAGACATACCAGCTTTTGATGGAAAGAATTTAAATAATTTTAAGCCGTTTATTGTGTAATAGAACGGGATTTCTAGCTTTGTTCTTATTTCGATTTTTTCGTAAGAATAACGTTTTACAGAATACATATGTTTCACATTATCCCAACGGGGAAACTAAAAGGATGCTTTCGGTAAATAAAGCAATAAAATACTTTCGAAATCCTTATTGGTATCGAAGCAATTCGTAGAAAGTTATACGGTACTTTCTCTTTAAAGTACCCAGTCAACCAAATAACATTAAAACCATGTTAGATTAATATGGTATTAAAAAACGTTGACTAGGCGAATCACATGTTTATCAATATGAAAATAACATTTAATCGGCCGATAAATAACATTGTGGTAAAAAACATTAGATATTTTAACGTTGTTTTTGTATTATCATTTATACATAAAATATCTTTATATTTACTTAATTCTAATGTAGAATAACGTTGCGGACAAAAACGTTTAACATTATTTTAACGTTTAAAATTTGTGATAAAGCACTATATTTTATCTTATTTATAATGGTATTTTATCATTAGATATTCTATATTTTCAACTTTTTACCTATTAGAATATTCTTGAATTATAATATTTTGGTATTACTTTATAAACGTATTCTTATAATGGTTTATGGGCTCAAATCGTACCAAATTTCCGATTACCTTTCGCCTACGATTGTTTGAAGCATCTTCTGGGATCTTGACGTTTTGAGATTGAAACACTAAATGCATCCCGAGACTTAGGTATATGAATTAGAGTTCTATCCATAGTCCGATACAAACAAGTTCAATATTCAGCTTGTTTTCCAGTGTTCTAATCTTAAAAGGTTCAAATCCCTGAAGATACAAATGTGCAATCGTAAACGACATCTGAAATCAACTCCAATTTGATACAATTGGAATCCAAAAACCATATATAGTTCTATTAGCATCAACATATATTCACAGCGATCTTTTTTTGTCGATAAAAATTGGGTTTTAGGGAAAACAAGCCAATAACACAACTGTTTTTATATCATTTTTTTTATTTTTATACATTTAATTTTTTTAATCGGGCATTAGCATATCGAACATACTCCATTATTGTTTTGTCTATGCTAAAGTCAGATGAAGTATATTTTTTTTTTTTGAAACTATTCATTTATTAACAACAAATTTACAATTTTTTACATTTTAACAAACACAAATCCCTTAATCAGTGTTTGATAACACTGGTAACAAGGATATCTAAATTTAATAGTCCACGGTGAACAATTTTTAATAACTATATTAATTAACATTGATAGCAAAAAAGCTTTAGTCTTTTGGTTATAATGCACATCCTTCATACAATTTTTGTTTTAATAACCTGTTGAATATTATATCTGAGTTTACCTCTCTAATATTTTCAGGCAGTCCATTATAAACCTTTGCCGCTTGTTGGATAGGATTATATAGCCCTTTATTGGTTCTTATTGAATCGGGATATATGTTACTACAAGATCTAGTACAATGATTTATACTAACCTATGAAACGTAATTTTCGCCGTTTTCTTCTTTATCCACCGCTTTTCTGCTGGAACAACTTCGCACGGCACAAGAAATAATTAATATCTATCACACAGTAGCAATAGTTTTACACAAAAATTGAAAACCTTCTCATAAAATCTAAAACTATCTCGATTATGATTGATCGAACAGCTGACTACATGAATGACAGAAAGATCAAGCTTTAAAGGTCGCAGGTAGGGTCACTTTTAGTCACGTGTGTCTCCTCCTTGTTTATTCTATCTCGATGGTACAGGACGGCATTCAGCTTTTGCATTTGAATGACAGGTCTTTGTGAAACTAAAAAAAAAATGAACAAAAATTGGATTACCCTCGGGATTATTATTTAGATGCATTTGTTTTTTTATAAGTTTGCATAAATATGTACTTAAAAAAAAATTGTTATAAGCCTGCAACACAAGCCACTAGTAATAAAAGTAACCAACTGGTGAGTTTTTTATATAAAGATGAAGCCAAATCTTCTAAGATAACAAATTTTCTGTCATAAAAATCCTAATCCCTCGCCTAATCCCAAAATAAAGTTTCAATATTCTTACGATAGTTGACCATTGACTAAATACCTATTTTTACTTTAAATTTTATGACCTTTTATTTTAAAACAAAACGGTAGGATAGCCGCGGTCATCATCTTACCAGCAAGGTTAGGTGTTAAATCTGGTTAAAAAGGGGTGATATTTTTTTTAAACATTATTTTCTTCTTTTATTACATATTTTTATTTTAAAAACATAAAATTTAGGTGCTAAACATATCTTTTCGGTTTTAAAATTTGCGAAAGCCTACAAAAATAAGTCAAAATTAAACATGGCGATATTGGCCATTGGTGACACATCGTTTTTCGGCCAGTTTCTGTAGATATTCCGACGGCAAATAGTTATTAATATACAAAAAGAAATTTGAAAACTTACCTACACATCAAACATAAAAGAGGCACATATCACAAAACACACCATTACTAATTTTTACTTAAGAATCGAAAAACAAAACTAAGAAAGACCACAAGAATAAGACAACGAAAAAGGTAGTAGAATGGACGCTGAGCCGGGAGCCGGAGGCTGCTCGTGGGCGGGGTGGTTGCGACCAGTTCCGAACATAAGCGAAGTCAACACGAGGTAGTTTAAATCGGGCGCCAAATTTAAAAATACATTTTGTGCAAATGAAAAACATGTTGATTTAAGTAACGTTATAAGTAGTAATATAATTATATCGTTGGGAAATAAAACATTGCACAAATACCTCTAAAAATAATATATTCGACCCAACAGTTGTTATTAATAGGTTGTAAAAAATAATGTTGAAATTATTAACTTTTTTTTTACAAAATTAAATGTTGTGTAAAAAAACGTTAGTGTTCTAATGTTATTGCCATATGATTTTCATAAAGTGTGTTCAGTGGGTATACTTCTAACTGCCTGTCGATCCGAGAGATGGTCAGCATGTGTTCAACGAACCCTTCGCCGGAGGGCTCTTTTATGACTGTTTCGCGTATATTATACTACATGAATCATATGTTGGGAAAACTAAAAAATGGAAAATATATGAGGAAGTTGGTTGTTGGATCTGTATCTTGGCCGATCCGATTAAGAATGGAAAAGGCTAAGTGCAATTGTGTTGCTTTTTCCCATAACGTTTAAATGGGTTTTTTAAACACATTTGACTTAGTACTTTAGGTTAATTAGGTATACTATCTCTAGTACCTTTGTATAAATTAGTGAATAAGTAAGTTAGAGAGAAGGTTAGTATTTTATTCTCAAATCGTAAGACTGGGGCCATCTATTATCTATCGGTTAAATCTCTCAGTACCTAAGGCAAATGACCAACGAGTAACGAGGACCCGGATTGGTCCGCGAAGGGTAAAAGTCACCCTATTGGGTAAAAGACATAATTAAGGGGGGGTAGTTAGATGGTCAAGAGGTCAGAACGGATATTGGAAAATCTGAAAAAGGCAGTTCCTCGGGGTTATTGGTACGGGAAAGTTCCAAGTTCGTTTTCGTAATGAAAGGTTTCGAAGGGATAGTTTGTACGGGAAAGTTACGAAAGGTTATTCTTACGCGACAGTTCCGAGTTTCCTTTCTATAAACAGTTCCGTTTTCGCGCTTGTTTTTCTTGTGAAAGTGAATCGTAATTCAAAGTGCAAAGATGGGTTTAAATATCAGGGTTTACGATCGTCGTTTGGGACTCTTCAATCTTAGGATTAACTTCAGGGTTTTCTTTATTTTAACTGAATCAGATTGGGTGGTTTTCTCATATCAAGGGTTTATTCTCGAGTTTGTTCTCTTTCACAGTAAACGCATGTCTGGGTTTTAATTGCATATTGGGTATCATTTCAGTAAAACACCTCTCTTTATTCTCTTACACTTATCTTGTAAATATCTTAAGTTTAATATTGTAAAGTTTCTTTTTCTTTATCTCTTGTTGTTAATAGATTTAAGTGTTTTGAAAATATAGTGTTTTATTGCTCACTATAATAAAAGGGATAGGGATTCACAAGAGTGAACGATTCGCGTTCGCGTAGCCAGCGCCGTTTCTAAGGACTATCGAGGCAGAGCTGAAATATCTGGTGAAGGCCCGATTGGTAAGTTGTTATAATATCAATTAACACCTTAATTAACATCCAAGGAGAAATGTCACGACTGGAGTGCTCTTGCTATGAAGGTGTAATTAGCTAGTTATTTCCGGGATAAATTTTAAACTTACTGTGAAGGGAAGGATCTAGAGGTTCGGCTAGGGACACGCTACCATTGAGTCTTGAACGCTACCAGTTAGATACGTAATTCAATAATACTAGACAGTGCCATAATCTAGATCAGTCCCGTCACAATTGAAATTTTTACTGCGGTCATAGATAGAAATTGTTCTTTGTCGGACGTTGAAAAATTATTTTATTTGCGAAGTTATTTAAGAGGCGAAGCTCTTACTCTTGTTAGTACGTTGCCTATTATAAATTCCTCTTATGCAGAAGCAGTAGAAATTTTAAAAAACCGGTACGATAATGAGGTCATGCTCATAAATTCCCATATAATATCCATTATTGAGATACCTAGTATGCAAAGGGGTAACCCCACTGTTTTAAGGGAATTTATTAGCAAGGTCAAACAGCAGATAGGTGCTTTAAAAAATTTAAAACAGCCTGTTGAACATTGGGATATGATATTAATATGTATTTTGTCCAAAAAACTCGATCAATATACCAATAGGGCTTATCAAATTAACAGGGACACATCAAAACTGCCCACTTTAAATGATTTTCTGCAATATTTAGAAAACAGATCTACTGCCTTAGAGGCTGCAGGCAATTCGGAGAAAAGGTCTTCCTTTTCTCACCTAACATTAAACAAAGGCAGGGACAATAACATTAAATGTTTGTTTTGTAAGGCAAATGGCCACAAAACATATAATTGTAAAAAATTTAAAGCTATATCAGTTAGCGATAGAATTTCCTATATCTGTTACGCCCCGCCACTGGTTATTGCCAATAATAGTTAAATAAAATAATTAATCAAATTGTTTTATAATTTCTTGGCTATTTGAAAGGGAGCTTTAGCGGCTGACGAACAGATATTTTAAAATATGGTTGGGTTCTTTTAGTTTTAACAACTATTAGTGATTTTTCTGGAATAGGGTTTAACTCTATAACTATTCTATTAGCTGGTCGACGAAAATAATAACCCACTATTGTGTTATATATACATTTAATGTGAATATTTAAAAATAGGATTTTATAATGGTTACAGAATACATATCTATAAAAAAAAATAATACGTGTCCAATATTTTCTATATCAAATATCATAAACAAACAATTAAACCTTGTACTGTGTACGCACCTGATCTATTCCCTGCGGGATATCAGGGTTAGTAAGCACATAGCTTTGGCACTACGTGCAAATGGTTATAAACAAATACATACATCCCTGTGGGATTTTAACGTTAATAAGTACATACGATTTTGGCACTGCGTGCAATTGGTTATAAAACAAATACATACATCCCTGCGGGATCAAATTACTAATATTAAGAATAATTGTTCTTAGCTATGCGAAGTATTACATTTGGTTAGCTTTGTCAGATTCATGCGTTTTATTAAAATGATAGCTGAAAACACCTATTCGGTAACAATATTTGATAATAGTACTGCGTACATTTGCAAGATAATTGTATAGGTTCTTTTCATCACTGAGTTCCTAAAGTCATTAATTATAGCCGGTTAGGTTGCACTTTGTCATAAGTCTCTTGGCTATAGTACCGCATATCGTCAATGTTTATAAAAAGTCAATTAACTTACTGCAAATAAGGTACAAAGCTATTGTCAGCATCGTTCTTAACTTTCGTACAGCTGGGCCGGCTTCGAGCGTTGCACTCTGTTACATAAACACACTCACGATCTAGTAATGTAAACTTTCGGGTTAAAATAATGGCTGAACCCTTAAAAGTGATTATAACTTTTTCGGTGATTTTCTCACGACTATAATAATAAACATTTCTTTCATTAAATCGTCTTAAGTTTAACTGGCCATTGAAAATCGAGGCACTAAGGGTTTTTACCCTTTTAGAAATTTAGAGTTTGACATGAGTCTAAGGAAATACTTTTGTCAAGAGAATCTGATATAATAATAATCCCCCGTTTGTCGCGGTCCAGCGTTTTTATATTTTTTATTGTACTCAGTAATTTCCTCAAAGCGCAGAACTAGAATTTTTAAGGCGGTGTCTAGAGGGTTATAGTCCCGCCTATAGGTCATTAGCTTCTTTTGTTTTAAAATTTTTTCCTTGAATATTTTTAAAATAAACATTTAGAGCGATTAAAAAAACTAATAAAAGCAATTAAGGAAGTAAAAAGTAATTAAATTTTGTCGAAAACGATTAACTTAATGGTTTTTAGGCGATTAAGAAAATGTTAAGTAAACAAAGTTCCAAGGTTTTTCTTTTAATTGTTTGCCGCGATGAGGTAATGCGAGTTTAGTATACCTGAAACCATATATGGTCTTGACTTTGTTTGACCAATGATCGGCAAGAAGAATTGTACGAAATTATTAAGAACACTCCCAGCTTGTATGAGTGAGAAGAACGATACCTTACATTCTGTCTCTTTCTACGCTTATTCTGATAAAGATTTGATTCAGAGTGGATCTCCGTAGCTTTCCTAATAAAATTAAATAGACTTCATTCGATTAAACGAAATAAAATATTTAAGAAAACTTTAGTAAGATCTCTGCCTGTCACATACGTTTATCCCCCGGTAAAAAACAAAATAGTCATAACTAATTTGTTTTGGTTAAAACGAAAATATTTTATTAAGTTTAGTTACTTAAAAACACAGTATTTGTTTATCGAATTCAGGTTATTTTAAAATCTAGTTATTGACCACAACATTCCTTAAAATAAAAAAATTAAAAGAATAATATATATAGTTACCCGTATAGCATACATATCTAATTTAGGTTAGGGAATGTCTGACTAGTATGGAACTCGACACCAAAAAATATTAACAACACTACATAGGTACCTACTAAAAATAAAGTGTATAAAAATGTTCTCATTTTAAATCGTAAGTTTTCCCCACTGTAAAATAAAATAAAGAGACTTAATTCTACACAACATTTTGATTATACTTAATAGCATATTATATAACATACGACTTTTACTAAATTTACAAACTACATGTTTGTCCTTTTTATAATAAAATTATTTCAGTACCCTGATAAATCTTGTTATTAAAAAAAAAAAAAGTACTTCCACTTTTCGAACTTTCACTAGCTAGGGAGTTTCCGCACGCTCCTCAGATTTTTATTTCACCTTTCTAGTTCTTCTTTGGAATACCTGTCGTTACATCGTCCGTAGGTAGTGGTCTATGGTGATTGGTGATCCGTTGAGGGTACTGCAACTGGAGCATCAGGGGAGCTGGGGATACATTTTCACCCACGCTCTCGCTTAGCGACTAAACGCGCGTTTTCCACATTTTTTTTTACTTCTAAACTTAGGTTTTAAACTATACTACAACTTAATAATAACTTACATATATATATATCTCCAAAGAAAACTGTTAAAATTTTATGTCTAATCAAATCCGTTGCTTTTTATGCTTATTGTTACTTCTTTTTTTTTTTATATATATTAACCTATTTACACAATAAAATTATCTCTAAAATTGCTGATCTCTAAAGTAGTCGGGTTTTCGCACTATGCGGCCGCTCCGTGTAGTTATCTGCGCCGGACCTTCCGGATTATTATTAGGCGCTTCCGGGGTAGGGGTAGGTAGTTCATCTTGATCGCTATCTGATTCTGAATCCCAGGGTGGCACCTCTTGTTCTAGCTCATTCATAGTCCTTTCTAATTCGGCGTCATAGAAATCGTCATTGTATGACTCGGCTTCACTTTCTGATTGACCTCCTTCTATCATTGGTTCTTCTGTCCGTTCGCTGATTTCATTGGCTGGATCTGGGTTTGGAAGATAGTACATCATAGGAGCTGCATCGGTTGTCTCCGACTTATTCTGATTTTGGGCAACGTCATCCTCCCTATTTTCGATTATATTTTCTCCAGTTTCATGTAAATTTTCCTCTTCCTGATGGGGCTCATGACCATGACAGGGTTTCAACCGGTTCGAGTGGACTACCTGTTCCTTTCGTCCATTAATTTCTTTAATTTTATATGTTACTGGGCCCTTAACTTCGATTATTCGATACGGCCCTGAGTATTTAGGTTGGAATTTTCTAGCTAACGTAGATTTTCCAGGTATTGCAGGAGTGAAAAGGTAAACTCGGTCGCCTTCCTTAAAGGTTTTTTCTTTGGCTTTAACGTTATATTTTTTACATTGTTTTTCGGCAGAATTTGCTAACTGTTCTTTGGCCTGACGTAATGCATATTTCATTCGTTGCAACATTTCAGTAGCGTAATTTTCATCTAAGTCGTATTTGCATTCCCTAGGTTTAATACTTAAATGTTGAGGTAGCTCCATGTCTCTACCGAACATAAGAAAAAATGGGCTCTCTTTGGTAGAATCGTGAATGTTATTGCGATAAGCCATAAGCGCGAATGGTAGGAAATCGTCCCATGAGTCATTTGCGTTGGAAACGTAATGCTTTATCATGCCTTTTAAACTTCCATGTGCACGTTCTAACATACCATTGCATGCTGCGTGATAAGGGGTGGTTTGCAGTTTGTCGATTTGTAAAATTTTGCATATTTCCGTGAATAGGCCTCCTACAAATTGTTGCCCTCGGTCCGATAACAACTGTCTTGGGACGCCGTATCTAGTAATTATATTTTCTACAAAAGCCTTGGCCACGGTTCTGGCCGTTATGTCAGGTAAAGATATAGCTTCTGCAAATCTTGTTAAGTAATCCATGCATGTAAGAATATATTTATTTCCAGATCTCGTCCTGTTTAATGGACCTACGATATCCACGCTTATTCTTCCAAAAACTAAGTGTGGGACGGGTAATTTCTGTAAGGTTGCAGGCGGCTGGTACGTGTTTTTATTTACACTGCAAGAATGACATTGTTGACAATAACGTTTTACATCACCGGACATTCCTTCCCAAATAAAATCTCTTTTTATTAGGTCTAAGGTTTTTTGTTGGCCTCCATGGCACGCCATTGGAGAAGTGTGATATAGATCTAGTATTTCGGGAATCATACTTTTGGGTGCTACTATTTTGTCATATCGTTCGTGTTCTCTCCGTGTAGCGTAAAGGATATTGTCTGTGTCTAAATAATAGAATCCTGTGTCGTCAGGTAGTGCCTTGATAATATTCTGCAACTTTTCGTCTGCTTGCTGTTTTCTTTTTATGTCCTCACGAGTCCATATTACGTTTGTCATCGGGCTGCCTTCGTTGTGTATTTGCACTTTTGCAATCTTTTTGGTATTTTCGTGATTATTTCTTTCGTCATGGGTTACTTCTCGAAGTCTAGTTAATGCGTCAGCATTCGCATTTTTATGACCAGGTCGGTAGTCAATTGTAAAACTATATTCCATAAGAAACATAGCCCATTTGGCTAATCTTGAGCTACTATCCTTTAGGTTTAAAATATATTTTAATGGTTTATGGTCACTGAATATGTAAAAATGCGTTCCTGTCAAATAGTATTTAAACTTTTTTACTCCTTCTACTACTGCTAAGGCTTCTCGTTCTATTGTAGAATAGCGAGTTTCTGCGTCCAAGAGGGAACGGCTGTGATAATATATAGGGTGTTCCATATTATCGTATTTTTGACTTAAAATCGCTGATATGCTTCTGTTGCTTGCATCAGTTGAGAGAATAAATGGTTTAGCAAAATTAGGATATTTTAATACAGGAGGATTTACCAATGCCGTTTTCAAAGTTTGAAATGCTTCTTCTTGCTTATCTGTCCATATAAATGGCGTATTTTTCTTAGTTAACGCTGTAAGAGGTTGTGCTATTTCAGAAAAACGTGGTACAAAGCGTCGATAGAATCCACATAAGCCTAAAAATGCTCGGATCTCCTTTACTTTTCTTGGTACAGGGTAGGATTCGACTATTTTAGTTTTGTCGGGATCTGTGGCACATCCGTTTCCAGATATTACGTGTCCCAGATATTTTGCTTCTTTTTGCAAAAAATGACACTTTGTTGGTTTAAACTTCAAGTTGCTTCTCCGCATTATATCAAAGACTTTTCTCAATCTAGAGAGATGTTCAGGTATTGAATTTTTCGAAAATACTATTACGTCGTCCAAGAAAACTAAAGCTTCGGTGCCAATTAGTCCAGAGAAAATACTATTAACAAAACGCTGGTATGTCGCGCCTGCGCACTTGAGTCCCATGGCCATTCTGTTGAATTGATATGTGTTATCTGGCGTCACGAAGGCGCTCTTCTCCCTGTCCCTTTCATCTAGTTCTATTTGGAAGTATCCACTAGCCATGTCCATCGTAGAAAATAAAGTATTCCCTGTAAGACTGTCTAAAGTCTCTTGTAGGTTAGGTAAAGGGTAAGTGTCGCTCACTGTTATCTCATTAAGTGACCTGTAATCTATACAGAGCCGGAACTGCGGTTCTTCTCCTGGGTGCAATTTCTTTTCTACTAATATGGCTGGAGCCCCCCACGGAGATTTCGTAGGCTGTATCACATCGTCCTTCAAAAGCTTTTGGATTTCCTCCCGTAAAATCTTTTGGCGGTGGAAAGGAACTCGGTAGGGCTTCTTACGAATAGGGGGAACCTCTTCGGTGATAATACGATGCTTTACTTGGGACGCACAAGTCAGTTTTTGATTCGGCGCCTTAAAAATATCAATATATTCTTTAATTAATTTTCTTAGTTGCCACTCCACCTCTGTAGTCGGCTTACTTAAGTGCAATTTTTCCAAAATCTCGTCACAATCTTCCTTACTTATTTTTGCTATTTGCTTAGTATCCAGTTCGCACGTAGGCGAGTCCGTTTCTGCCTCAAAAGCATAGGCAATGATCGTGTTTTTGGGAATAAACACTTCATAAGGATTAACATTTATAATTTTTATAGGGACCTTCTTTTTATTCCCGCATAAAACTCTTGCTACCAGTAGTCCACTGTGATTCTCGTTACTATCTTCAATTACTATGGACTCAGTCAATAATCCACTATTGTTATTTAGGTATCCTTGACAACATATTTGACTTCTGGGAGGTATAGTTAACTTTCCCTGAATACGTACCTGACCGCATTCTAATGGGTCGTTCGGTACTAGACAGTTTGGCTCTTGTGCCACTGATTTCTTAGTATTAGAGTTTTCTCTCTCTTCAGGCCACTGCCTGGATAACTTCCTTTGGTTACTTCGTTCCTGTTTTATATATTGGGAAGCTGCAGCCTTCCTTTCTTTGTCTGGAATTCTATTACACTGATTGGGTTGACAGCAAAAATCAAGATGGCCGCTAACCATCCGATTTTCTAAGTCCGTCGCTATTAGCGGTAGCGAAGAACTTCCAGTATAAGTATTTTCCTCCAAAGTTTTCTTTTCTTCCAAGGAACTCTCCACTTTCTTCAAAAGTGAGCTAATTACATCTTTTAATCCCTTTATTTCTCCCTGAAGTATCTCTATCTCTTTTCTACAATCATTTTTACCCTTATGATTGTTTGTCGCACTATTGCGCAATGTTACAGTATTTATTCCTTTTTCTTCATCTTGTAGTGGTACCACTTCATTCCCAATGAACATTAAATTTTCTCCCCAGTCTATTTTCACACTGTGGGCGGATAAAAAGTCTACTCCTAATAAAATGTGCGCGTCAAAACTCACTGCATCTGTCAGTAGCACATTTTGAACCAACGTAAGGTGAGCTCCTATTCTAATAGGGATATTAACGCTGCCATAATGAGGAATGTATTCGCCCTGTATATCTCTTAAACAATATGTTTTTTCCGTATTTATTTCATACCCCTGTATAATCTCAGGTAATATTAAAGATACTGCTGCGCCCGAGTCTATTATTGCTCTGATTGGCTTATTATTAATTTCTACAAATATTATATTACGGGGTGGGTTATTTTTCTTATTAAAATGCAGTATCCTTTCCTTATTATTTAAAACTACCATTGATTGGTATCTGCAGTCGCATTCTGGGGTGTGAATTTGACTGCTTGCTCGTTTAAAGTCGCCCTATCCGGTGTCCTTTCGTCAATAGTATTTCTGGCATAGCTATTTTGCGGACGCCTGTTCTCGTAACTATTTTGCGGACGCCTGTTATCATAATTATTTTGCGGACACCTGTCTGCATAACTATTTTGTGGACGCTTATTCGCATCTCTATTGGGAAAGCGGGTGCTAGAATTATAATTTCGGTTTCCCCAATTTACGTTTCCGGTTTTATTATTTTGAAAATTCCTGGACCTCTCTTGTCGTGGAAACTCGTTTGGACGCCCGGCTACGCGGGGTGGATTCCATTGTTGCCAATTTTTGTTTCTGTTCTCGAATCTATTAGTACTGTAATGCCTTTTTAGTTTAGAACAATTTCTTTTAAAATGACCAAGCTCGTTACAATAAAAACAACGTTTTTCGGCTACGTTCTCGTTTCCTTGCGAAACTTCGTAAACATTTTTGATTTTTACTTTATTTAAATTATCGATCATTTCCTCGACTTCCGCTCTATCTAAAGCATCCGTAATATTTTTTGCTTGGGCCGATAAAACTTTGTCCCTAATATGTGGTAGTAATCCAAGAACAAAATGTCGTAATAAATCTTTGTTAAATTGTTTTTCTAAGGCTGCTGCTGCTGTTGCATTACTTGAAGTTATCCTAACTTTATTTCCTATTATTTTTATTCTTGTTAAAAATTGCCTACAAGATTCTCCATGTCTTTGTCGACATTCAACAAAATTTTTTAATTCCTGCCCTGGGAAAGTTTTTTCTTTAAATTGTTCCCGTAACATGGTGGAAAAATTTGTCCAATCTCGGGTTGTATTGATGTTATTATCTGAGTTCAAAAACTGTTTTGCTAATCCCCTAAGTTTTAATTTAGCTACTGCTACTTTTTGTTCATCCGACCATTTAGCGATTAATCCCGTAGTTTCTATGTATTCGAGAAAATCTTCTACCTTTGTAGTACCATCGTAATTTGGAACCGCGTCTATTCCTACGAATATTGTACCGGATGTACACGAAGTACTAGCTTTTGCTTCGTCCAGACTCATTTTTATTTATTTTTGGAAAATTTATAAATTATAGTTTTCAATATATAGGCATATGCTCAACACGTGAATATATTTTCTCGACCAGCAAAATTACAAAAATTTAATTTCCTTTGCTATTGTCATAAAATATTTTTAAATTAGAAATACAGATATAATAAGAAAAATCACCCCTGAACTGACATTTATTGTCACCCCACACCTGACACCATTGTTACGCCCCGCCACTGGTTATTGCCAATAATAGTTAAATAAAATAATTAATCAAATTGTTTTATAATTTCTTGGCTATTTGAAAGGGAGCTTTAGCGGCTGACGAACAGATATTTTAAAATATGGTTGGGTTCTTTTAGTTTTAACAACTATTAGTGATTTTTCTGGAATAGGGTTTAACTCTATAACTATTCTATTAGCTGGTCGACGAAAATAATAACCCACTATTGTGTTATATATACATTTAATGTGAATATTTAAAAATAGGATTTTATAATGGTTACAGAATACATATCTATAAAAAAAAATAATACGTGTCCAATATTTTCTATATCAAATATCATAAACAAACAATTAAACCTTGTACTGTGTACGCACCTGATCTATTCCCTGCGGGATATCAGGGTTAGTAAGCACATAGCTTTGGCACTACGTGCAAATGGTTATAAACAAATACATACATCCCTGTGGGATTTTAACGTTAATAAGTACATACGATTTTGGCACTGCGTGCAATTGGTTATAAAACAAATACATACATCCCTGCGGGATCAAATTACTAATATTAAGAATAATTGTTCTTAGCTATGCGAAGTATTACATTTGGTTAGCTTTGTCAGATTCATGCGTTTTATTAAAATGATAGCTGAAAACACCTATTCGGTAACAATATTTGATAATAGTACTGCGTACATTTGCAAGATAATTGTATAGGTTCTTTTCATCACTGAGTTCCTAAAGTCATTAATTATAGCCGGTTAGGTTGCACTTTGTCATAAGTCTCTTGGCTATAGTACCGCATATCGTCAATGTTTATAAAAAGTCAATTAACTTACTGCAAATAAGGTACAAAGCTATTGTCAGCATCGTTCTTAACTTTCGTACAGCTGGGCCGGCTTCGAGCGTTGCACTCTGTTACATAAACACACTCACGATCTAGTAATGTAAACTTTCGGGTTAAAATAATGGCTGAACCCTTAAAAGTGATTATAACTTTTTCGGTGATTTTCTCACGACTATAATAATAAACATTTCTTTCATTAAATCGTCTTAAGTTTAACTGGCCATTGAAAATCGAGGCACTAAGGGTTTTTACCCTTTTAGAAATTTAGAGTTTGACATGAGTCTAAGGAAATACTTTTGTCAAGAGAATCTGATATAATAATAATCCCCCGTTTGTCGCGGTCCAGCGTTTTTATATTTTTTATTGTACTCAGTAATTTCCTCAAAGCGCAGAACTAGAATTTTTAAGGCGGCGTCTAGAGGGTTATAGTCCCGCCTATAGGTCATTAGCTTCTTTTGTTTTAAAATTTTTTCCTTGAATATTTTTAAAATAAACATTTAGAGCGATTAAAAAAACTAATAAAAGCAATTAAGGAAGTAAAAAGTAATTAAATTTTGTCGAAAACGATTAACTTAATGGTTTTTAGGCGATTAAGAAAATGTTAAGTAAACAAAGTTCCAAGGTTTTTCTTTTAATTGTTTGCCGCGATGAGGTAATGCGAGTTTAGTATACCTGAAACCATATATGGTCTTGACTTTGTTTGACCAATGATCGGCAAGAAGAATTGTACGAAATTATTAAGAACACTCCCAGCTTGTATGAGTGAGAAGAACGATACCTTACATTCTGTCTCTTTCTACGCTTATTCTGATAAAGATTTGATTCAGAGTGGATCTCCGTAGCTTTCCTAATAAAATTAAATAGACTTCATTCGATTAAACGAAATAAAATATTTAAGAAAACTTTAGTAAGATCTCTGCCTGTCACATATCAATAAAAATAAATGTTGCAGAATATGTTTAAATCCTCATTCAGGGATATGCAAATTACAAATTAAGTGCCAAGCTTGTTCCAAAGATCACAACAGTTTGTTGCACTTGGAAAAACAAACAATAAACATGGTCGCAGATGTTGACCATCCTAACTTTCTAAATGCCTTTCACAGAACCAGTGAAAATATACTTTTACCTACAGTAAAGGTCGAAGTCAAAGAAAAAAACGGTACATATTTTATTGCTAGATGCTTGGTAGATTCTGGTTCACAGATGTCTCTAATCTCTAGTAACTTTTTTAGGAAGTTAAAATTAAAACCCTTTGAAAATAAATTGAATGTTCATGGAATATCCGAAAATGTAACTCAGGTACAAAATTCAGTTTATGTAAATTTAAAATCACTTATCCACAATTACCAAGCAACTGTAAAATGTGCAGTGGTCGATAAGATTAGTAAATTACCCCAGTTTGAATTCAATTCTCTTAATGAACTAAAACTACCTGATTCCATTCAGCTCTCTGATAACGATTATAATAAAACGAATAATATTGACATGCTGTTATCAGCCGATATTTTCTTCCAAATATTATTAAAAGAAAATCATAAATTAGAAAATGGACTCATATTACAAAATACCCATTTTGGTTATGTTGTGAGTGGTTCAATACCATCAATCTCAAGTCACTCTCTTTTTTCATTTCATGCTACCTGCAGTAGCATGGAAAAGTTAATTTCACAATTTTGGGAAATCGAAAGCGTACCGGAAATCTATCCCGAATATACAAGTGAGCAAGACGCATGTGAAACCATTTTCTGTAACTCAGTACAAAAAATAAATAATAGATTTCAGGTAGACTTGCCATTAAATGATATAAATTTCGATGACTCATTTTCTATAGCTCTAAAAAGGTTTCAAAATCTCGAAAAAAGATTCAAGTCCAACCCTGAGATCTTTCGGCAATATAAAAGTTTTATAGATAATTATGTATCATTGAATCATGCTAAAGTTGTTGATATTAATAATTATGATCTTGATGCTGGAAAAGTATATTTTATGAGCCACCATCCCGTCATACGCGAGGACAAAAGGACAACTTCGTTCCGAGTGGTATTTGACGGAAGCATGAAAGCGAAAAATAAAATGTCAATAAATGACTTTTTGTATAATGGTGCGGTAGTACAAAACCCCCTATTTGAAGTTTTAATTTCATTTAGAACATATTATAAGTTCGTAATTTTATCAGACATAAAACAAATGTATAGAATTATTACAATTAATCCCGATCACCGACCGTTGCAAAATATTTTATGGAGGGATAATCCGAATGACCCCATAAAATGTTTACAGTTACAAACTGTGACTTATGGCTTAAAAAGTTCCTCTTTTTTGGCCACCAGATGTTTAGTGCATCTCGTAAATAATGACGGAAAAAGTTATCCGTTAGCATCGCGCGCTTTATTAGAAAACACTTATGTAGATGATATTTTAACCGGGGCAGATACTTATCAAGACACAATAAAATTTAAAAAATGAGTTAATTGCTCTTCTAAAATTAGGTTCCTTTGAACTACATAAATGGTGTACTAATGATATATTTGTTTTAGAAGACATACCCAAAGAAAAATGTCACCTCGCGGAGGTTGATATGAATAATGATCACATAAAAGAAAAGATAATTGCCTTAATTGGAGCATTGTATACATGTAGAAATTTTTTAACCATAAATGCCAAATATAAAATATATAATGCATATTTTCTTTCAATTATAAGGTACCTGATACCTGTTTGGGGAACCTGTAATCAAACTAACTTTAATAAAATTAAAATTCTTCAGAATAAATTTTTGAAAATTTTATTTAACTTGGATTATTACACTCATACTGAAACTTTATATCATTTGCTTGGACTTCTACCTGCTCATGATATTCTAATGCTTGAGCAATCAAAATTAATATTCAAGGTCTTAAATAACAAATTCAAGTGCAATAGTCGTATTCAATTTATTAATCAAATTCATGATCATAATTTAAGAAACAGTGATGATATTCGTTTGGATAGTGCAAGAACAAATAAAGCATTATGCAGTCCTATAAGTGCGGCCTGCAATGCGTTTAATAATTTACCTCTAGAAATTAAGAATGAAAGACGACAGGGTGTATTTGTAAACAAATTAAAAAGATATATGTATGTTAAATAAGTTACTTAATTGTTTTTGATTTTTTAAATTTTCTATAATGTAAATGGTGATAGTTGCAATCTATGATATTTATTCATTAGCAGTACCCTCGGTACCAATGCTACTTGCATTGTTTTGAGGGTTACCTAAATTTAGATAGTTATTCTTGTTTTGTAAATGTAAATTGTTTATTTGATCTAAATAAAGGATTTAACAGAAAAAAAAAATCGGACTCTATCATAAAAACTTTGGGATTATCCTAATATATTCCTTATTTAGACTCTTTTAAAATTACTTCTCCGAAAATCGACAAAAATGGTAGTGCCACAAAACGTCAGATTTTAAGCTTTATTTCTAAGTTTTATGACCCTTTGGGTCTAGTTGGGCCAATAATAGTAAAGGCTAAATTATTCATGCAAAGGCTTTGGAATTTAAAATTAAATTGGGATGATATTGTGCCCGATGATTTCTTAGAAAGTTGGCAACAATTTATTGCAGATCTTACTTCTATACCACCAATAAATATTCTAAGATCATTAAAACTCGCTGATGCTAAAAACATTGAATTGATAGGTTACTGCGATGCTTCGACTATAGCTTACGGAGCTGTCTTATATATTCGCGTTATTTTTGAAAATGAAGTGTTTGTTAATCTTATCTGTTCAAAATCTAGAATCGTACCTTTAAACAAAGGCTTTACGATACCAAGGCTTGAGTTAAACAGTGCATTACTTTTACACAACTTAGCCAATGCAGTTTTCAACCTGCTAAGATCAAAAGTAGGGAGAGTTGTTCTATACTCAGACTCCAACGTTGCTCTAGCTTGGATAAAATCTGACCCAATTAAATTAAATCCTTACGTTGCAAATCGAGTGATAAAAATCCAAAATGTAAATAATAAATATCTATGGCAGTATATCAACACTAAGGAAAATCCTGCTGATTACTTGTCAAGGGGCTTGGAAGCTCATCAAATATGTAAAAACCAATTGTGGTTTCAAGGTCCCAAAATGCTTTCTGATATTAATTTTTCTCACGACGATTTGGCAATCGTGTTCCTAAACCCGTTGCCAGAGGAAAAGAAAATTTTTGTTTCACACGTCAAACCTGATTTTTTCTTTACTAAATTTTCAAGCATAATGAAACTTCCAAGAGTTGTAGCTTATTTATTCAGGTTTGTGCAAAATGCAAGAAACAAAAATAAAATGTGTGGACATTTAAATCTTGCTGAATTAAATAATGCATTAAAATGTATAATTAAATATGAACAAAATTACTTTTTTGCAACTGAAAAATCACTTAAAAATAATCAACCTGTCAAATCAAATTTAAGTTCTTTATCCCCATTCTTAGATCACGAAAACATTCTTCGCGTTGGGGGGAGGCTGCATAATGCAAATATTAATTATAGCCAAAAACATCCTATAATTTTGCCAAAAAATACCCATATAACCGAGCTCATGATCCGTAATGAACATTTAATTTTATTACATGCAGGACAAAAACAAGTTTTAAGTTCACTTAACTTAAATTACTGGCTAATAAGTGGCAATAGGGAGATTAAAAGGGTTATTCACAAATGCATCACCTGTTTTAAAGCAAAAGCTGAGTGTTCTCAGCAATTGATGGGTTCTTTACCGGAGAGTAGAGTTTCCAGAGCCAGACCATTTCAAAATGTCGGCATAGATTTCTGTGGTCCCTTTTATATAAGACAATCTAGAATAAGAAAGTCAATTACAACCAAATCTTATATCGCTTTGTTTGTTTGCTTTTCTGTAAAGGCAATTTATCTGGAGCTTTTATCTGATTTGACTACTGACACTTTTTAGCAGCATTTAAAAGATTTATTTTTAGAAGAGGTAAACCTAATTAAATATTTTGTGACAATGGATCTACCTTTAAAGGTGCCAAAAATAAATTAAATGAATTTCACAAGTTTCACAATAAGGAAAACGCGTCCAAAATAAATAATTTCTGCCTTGAACAAAAAATAAAATTTAATTTTGTTCCCTGCTATTCCCCAGTATTTGGTGGACTATGGGAAGCGGGCGTAAAAAGTGCTAAATATCATATAAAAAGAGTCGTTGGTAACAATAATCAACTGTCATATGAAGAATTTAATACAGTAATAATTCAAATTGAGGGAGTATTAAATTATCGACCACTAACACAGATTACAAATGATCCTGATGATCTTACTTATTTAACCCCAGGGCATTTTCTTATCGGTGCGCCAATCACAAGTTTCCCTGAACAAGATTACACAAAAATACCTGAAAACAGATTAAAATTTTGGAAATTATGTAGCCAAATGCAACAACACTTTTGGCAACGCTGGTACAAAGATTATTTGGCTCAGCTTCAAAGCAGGCCAAAATTGCGTTTTGATGTGCCCAATGTAAAAGAGGGCATGTTAGCTCTTCTTAAAGATGAAAATACACCCTGTTTAAAATGGCCCATGGCCAGAATTGTAAAATGTATACCTGGTAAGGATGGTAAAGTTAGAGTAGTTCAGGTCAAAACCCAAAAGGGTACCTATTTAAGGTCGATAACTAAAATTGCCATTCTACCTATAGAAGTTTAATTTTCAATTTTATGTTAATTGTGTATAAATTTGTATATTTACAATCCAGGTATAACTTTAGAATATCTTTATTTCAGTTAATTACGAAATATTAGTCCTTTTTTGACAAAACCCTCGTAATTATTTTTTAATAAGTTTAATTAACAAAATAATAGTGTAAGATAATTTGAACAAGTTATATTTCTGTTAAAAAATTAAAAATTAAAATAGACAATCATATTTAGACCTTCGTGGTCACATACTTAGACCTTATTGGTCACATATTTAGACCTTCTTGGTCACATATTAAGACCTTCGTGGTCACATATTAAGACCTTCGTGGTCACATATTTAGACCTTATTGGTCACATATTAAGACCTTCGTGGTCACACATTTATACCTTTGCGGTCACATATTGTCGACAGTTGTCATATATTCAGGCCTTCGTTGTTAAGACCTATGTAAAAAATTATTTAAATCCCTTTGGATTATTTATTAAGACTTGTAGTTTCTATATTTAGGGTTACAGTCATGGTATGTTTATAATATTATACCTTATATCAATGATGTAAGTAGCTGCGCTTAACCGTTGTTGCAATCGTAAAAATATAATATAATATAGTTATCTTAATTGGATCATAATATTTTCACCTGACGGGGTTTGCATAAATCTTTTAAGGCCCGGAGCATGTTGGGTACCAAACCCAACAAAGATACGTTTGGCAACGGTGCCAACAAGGGTGACGATTTTATGACCATTACGCGGTACCTGAAAAGGGCACAGACGAAGCGGAGTGCAAAATGTAGCGCGTAAAGTTAGGGTAGACGAAGAGTCCACCAGATCATAAAAAATTTCTTATAGATTTAAAAGAAATAAACCAAAAACATACATATATTGAAAGGCAAATTTTAAATGTTGTTGTGTTTAAAATTGCATTACAAAACCTAATAGGAAGTATGGCTGTAAATGATTTTCAAGATTTAATATTTATTTATTTATTTTATAATTACTTTTGCAAAACAACTAGCCCAAAGGTCCAAAAAAATAAGGAGCTCACCGGTCTTCAAGTGTTATATGTGTATATTATATGTAATATTAATAAAGACATAAATACAATGTTTTTTAAAGAATATATATTAACATTTCAATAGGCGCTATTATGTAAATTGTATTAAAAACAATTATGATACTTAAGTAAACCACTTAAAACAAAATAAATAAAAGGGGTAAAAAAAAATTTGGTTCCAAAATGTAGCTCCTACAAAATGTCAATCGACATTTTTATGAACATGAGTCATTTGGAATTAAATAATTAAGTATATTAGTTATAAAGTTAATGCATTTACATAATTATTCCTTCCGGAGAAAGTATTTTAAACAATTCGTTATCATTTTTAGCATAACAAATTTCCGCACTAATTCTAACAAATCTGTAAGTTTCTATCTCGAGATCTTTTGTACGAGTAGTTATGTCGCATAACCGATACTTATACTATTAAATACTTACTTAAATTTAGCTATATATATGTATAAAAACAAGGTTTTGGTGCCATGTTAATCACGTTTGTTTTCATATCTGAACATAAAATGTTTATATACATATTATGCATGTCATAATGTATTTTTTATATTTTTTTTCAATAAGAGCCCCAACCCTGTATGAAGGCCTAAATGTGCGACATTGCGTGGTTTTTAGCTAAAATATATCCAAATGAAGCATGTCACGTGGGGAAGAATTAAAGGCGACAAGTCTCCATAACACCTACTTTATTATATAATATGAAACGGCAGTTAAAACGGTTACATAAAATTAGGTTTTACTTACAACAACATTATTGGCTAGGGACGAGCTCCCTAGGGCAAAGGGCTGATAATTGAAACAGGACTCTACGCTGCTACTGACCCAATATTACTTATCTGGACCGAATCGTATCTACCCAAAATGGTCGTGACTTGAATGGTATCTTGGCCGGAACGGCGTCGACCGGAATTGTATCTACCCAAATGGTGTCTTTTGCATAGTACCGGCCTGCTATTTATACCAATCAGTATCAATAAACTAACCCAGTTATTGATTGGTAACAAAATACAAGCTCGGCAATATGCTAAGATAGCATCCTTGTTGTTTGCTTGTTTTAATAATAAATAATTGGTTCAGTGCGTATATTTAATATTAACTTTAAATAATAAGAAAAAAAGGAATTTAAGAAAGAAGGATATGCCATATGTCTATATATGACACTATGTAGATTTTGACTCGGGACATAATCTGTAAAAATCCGACTACCGCTATTTTATGTGTTTTCCGAAATATGCGCTCCAACTCTGTATGAAAGCTTAAATGTGCGACAATGCGTGGAATTTTTTTAAAGGACATCCAAATGAAGCACTCTATGTAGATTTTGTCGTGAGACATATTCTGCAAAGATCCGACTATAGCTATTTTAGGTTTGTTTCGAAATAAGATCTTTAGCCCCTGTATGAAGATTTAAATTTACGACTATGCGTGGTTTTTAGTTAAAAGACACCTAAATGAAGCATCCTATGTAGATTTTGTCGTGGGACATATTTTTGATAGGTTTCAAACATGGCATGGTATCGATCGTGCAAAAGAGTTTAGGCAGGTCGGGATAGTACGGCCCAGCACAAACATTGAGATAAATAAATTATTATTTATTAATAAAAACATCGATGACTCGCTGTATTCCATTCTATTCTTTCTAATTTTTTGGACACCTCGCGACATCAGTAGTATGCGGAAAAACAAGGAAAACAATAATTAGAGAATAAGTGTCAAGGGTTGTAAGCGCTTACGACGAGAAGGCTAGAAATAAATATTTTAAGCTGTCACACACACTAGGTACTGTTAGGGTTGTTTTGTATACAGGGGTTAGGCAAAGAATAGTATGCAAAATAAGAAAGGAAAACGAACAAAGAAATAAAAACAGCCCAGGAAAACCTTTGTTTCTCCTAGTACAAAACGTCCCACTATAATTTAGAAAGTTGATTGACCCAAAGGCGATTTATAGAATATTTTAATTACGAATATAATGTTGTTCCGACTTGCAAAAAATTTCCGGTTAAACTTAAAACGAGACGAATTTCCCAAATTGTAAGAATTCGTTAAGAAAATTTTTAAAAGCTAATGGATTTTATTGATGAAAATGTCGAAATAAAAGCAAACTCTTATTGAAAAAACCACATCATATTCTACATTTGCGATACAAGTTTATGAGAAATATAAAAAATTATCGAGATGAACAGGGCCATATCATACACTTGGATGAAACTTGGACTAATATTATTAAACTTAAAATATTTTTGTGCATGGGAACAGCTACTAATATCTATAAAGGGCATATAATTATCAGTCACTAAATTAAACTTAAACAAAGAAAGAGTTTTAGAAACCAGCTATACAGCGTGTCCAGAAACCATCTTAACATACGGGAAACTTTTTTATTTTAGACTTTACGAAAAAAAGTTATTCTTCATAAAAAGTTCTGCGTGGTCTAAAACCTAAAATGCAACTATCAGATATTAAATTCTCCCAGGCGTATACGAGGTAAGTCAAAAAATATGAATTTGACTTAAAAGTAAAGTACCTTTATTTTTGATAATATCGAAAATTGTTATTAAAAAAAGTTGATCAGAACTAAAAACCACGTTTAAATATGAAATTACGCCCATTTACAAGATTTTAAGAAGCGGTATTCATTCTCGTTTAGTAGGTCCAGCACGCCTTGGAAAACTAAATGAAACCATGACAACTAATAATTATTTTATTTGTCATGGCGGACAGTTTCCTTAATTAAATATGGTGCTTAAATTTACAATCGAGGAAAAAGTTGAAATAGTGTTAATTGTAGGAGACCACTACAAGACGTACAGAGAGGCTGCTCAAATTTTTAATGCAAGATATCCAAATAAAATTATTAGCCATGTAACGGTTGGAGATATTTTTAATAAATTTAAAAATTCCGGATCTGTAAGTAATACATTTTCTGACAAGCATCAGGTTTGGCGTACGGACGACGATACCCAATTGAATGTTTTGCTAGCTGTCGTGGAAAATCCTAAAATCTTATTAAGAAATATTTCACAAACTGTTCCACGACCTGTTACAAAGTCCATTGCCCAAGTTATTTTAAGGAAAAATAATTTTTACCCATTCAAACCAAAATTTCTTCACAAACCTCAGCCTAGAGATTTTGATTCACGATTTTTGTTTTGTTCTTGGTTTCAAGGTGAGGTAGAAGATGACCCACTATTCGCAAGAAAAATATTGTTTTCAGATGAGGCGATGTTCACCTCAAATGGAGTAGTGTGTTCTCAAAACTGTAGGTGGTGGAGTGATAAGAATCCCCATTTTGTAATTGAGTGTCGTGACCAGTATTCTTTCAAGACAAATGTTTGGTGCGGCGTTTTTAGGAACCAAATTATAGGGCCGTACTTTTTTCGAGAAAATATTACCGGTGAAATTTACTTGAACTTTTTAGACACGGAATTATTTGAACTTTTTCATGGACTACCAATGAATATAAGACAAACACTTTGGTTCCAACATGACGGCGTTCCATGCCATAGCTCTGCAAGAGTGACAGAATTCTTAAACCGGGCATTTCCACAGAAATGGATGGGAAGAAGATCAGAATTTGCTTGGCCACCAAGGTCACCTGATCTAACACCTCTGGATTTTTTCGTATGGGAATTTTTAAAACAAAAAGTGTATACCCACAGACCTTTCGAGAACATAGACCATTTAGAGAGAATGATCAGAGAATGTGTCCAAGAAATTTCCCCTCAGATGGTTAGAAATGCAGTAATGGAATTTTCACGACGTACAACCGTTTGTATGGAAAAAAGCGGTGGTCATGTTGAAGCTTAGTGTAGTATTTCATTATTGTACTTTGTAATTAAAATTATTAAATATAGTTTTCCATTTACATTAATATTATTGACTTTCTGAACACCCCGTATGTGCTGGCTAAAAAATTTGATTTGAATGTTATTTTATCAACAAGCAGAACTTTTTATGAAGAATAATTTTTCCATTAAGATGGTTTCTGGACACGCTGTATATAAAAGAAAAATATGAAGAAAACACTAATAGTGTGTTAAATTCCACTTTATTTAAAAAACTCACATGTTATGTAGCTTTATCAAGAGTACTAAAAGTAGTTTAAGTGTAATCTTATATAAACAATAAATGTACCTACTACCTATATCGGTTTTTTCCGTTACCAATAAATTCAAAACAAATTCAACAAGGGTGAGTTATCAAGGTCTAATTGACAATTTAAAAGATGGT
This sequence comes from Polydrusus cervinus, assembly GCA_935413205.1. Taxonomy (NCBI): domain Eukaryota; kingdom Metazoa; phylum Arthropoda; class Insecta; order Coleoptera; family Curculionidae; genus Polydrusus; species Polydrusus cervinus. Next base: position 63,380,724 of record OW284510.1, on the reverse strand, counting down.
TTGAATTTTTAGGTTTATTTAATTCTAGGGATTCCAGCAAATTAAGTTTATTGCCCTTATTTTCTGTATGAAGAATTTGGAAACTATGATTAAAATTATGTGAAGATTACGTTAAATGATTTGCATAAAAAGAATCGGTTTTTCCCAAAACAAAGCTGGAACTATGTTCCTTAATTCTTTTTGAAAAACTTCTACCAGATTGGCCTATGTATGTTTTTGGGCAATCTTGACATGTTCATTTATAAACAACCGCATTTATTATCTTTTTTTATTTTAGTTTTATTGTTTTTAATAAATTATTCAGTAGAGTTATTTGTTTTGAATGATACTGTGATATTGTATTTTGTAAAGAAATTCGAGATCTTTTGACTAGCGGTACCAATATATGTGATTGATCGGTAATTTTTTTGTTCATTGACAAGCGGGTAGACATTATTTAAGGATTTTTTATATAATTTTTTATTTAAAATCTTATCAATTATTTGGCTGTTGCAACCGTTATTGATAGCTATTTGCTTAATTATGTTTAATTCTTTTTGGAAATTAACCTTACTAAGTGGTACTGTAATGAGACTGTGTATCATACTATGGAAAGCTGCTAATTTATGTTGTATCGGATGATTAGACGTAGGTATTGTGTGTAGTAGTGTCTGTATGTGTAGGTTTATGGAAAATTGAAAAGGAGTGTAAATTATTGTCTCGTGTTAGTTATAGTAAGGTCAAGAAAATTAATAGAATTGTTGGATTCTTTTTCTATTGTAAATTTTATATTAGGATGCAAGTTATTTATGAAATTAAAAAATAGTGACAATTGTCTATCTGTACCAGTAAAGCAAGCCAAAACGTCGTCGACATATCTATACCAATAAATAAAATGTTTAAAGTGTGGGTGTTTGCCTATTTTATTTTCTAAAAGGTCCATAAATATTTCAGCTAATAAATAAGGACTGAGAGGGTTTCCCATAATCAATCCTTCATTGCTGGAATATATTGACCCATTAAACTCAAAATAGTTTTGTTCTAAAGAAGTATTTAATAGTTGTAGAATTTCTTGTTTTTTAATAAAATTGGTATTTTTCAACGAAAGGAGTTTTTCAACAAGAATTATGGTTTCCTTTACAAGAATACTAGGGAATAGGTTACTTACATCGAAGGAAATTAATTTTGCGTTAGTTGGGAGTTTTTTTTTCTATTTTTTTAATTAAGTCTATTGAATTTATGATTTGAAATTTTGATGTGAAATTAGTGTATTGGTGTATTATATCAATTAGTCGTTTTGATAATTTATAAGAGGGTGCTGAAAAAAATTGTTTATTAGACCGGTTGTCTCATTTTGTTCAGCAAAAGATCTCGAATTTCTTTAAAAAAAACAATATCACAGTATAATTCAAAACAAATAACTCTACTGGAAAATTTATTAAAAACAATAAAACTAAAATAAAAAAAAATAATAAATGCGGCGTTTATAAATTAACATGTCAAGATTGCCCAAAAACATACATAGGCCAATCTGGTAGAAGTTTTTCAAAAAGAATTAAGGAACATAGTTCCAGCTTTGTTTTGGGAAAAACCGATTCTCTTTATGCAATCATTTAACGGAATCTTCACATAATTTTAATCATAATTTTCAAAATCTTCATACAGAAAATAAGGGCAATAAACCTAATTTGCTGGAATCCCTAGAAATAAATAAACTTAAAAATACAAACCATTTTTTAAATTGTCAATTAGACCTTAATAACTCACCCTTGTTGAATTTGTTTTGAATTTATTGTTAACGGAAAAACCCGATATAGGTAGTATTTACATTTATTGTTAATAAAAGATTACACTTAAACTACTTTTAGTACTCTTGATAAAGCTATTGTGTAGCGGAACATGTTGAGTCAACAACTATTTTAATAGTGTTTTTTTAAATAAAGTGGAATTTAACACACTATTAGTGTTTTCTTCATATTTTAAATTATGGAGTTCCACCTAGTAAAGGCAGAGTCTATTCAATTATAAAAGAAAAGCTTTACATTTTAGGTTTTGACCAATCAGAGGAACTTTCTCGGTATTTTTTCACATCGAAAATTAATATCAAAAATCGTGTAATTTAATTGAGAGGCGATTTGAATGTTATCATTTGTCGGTTTGAAATTTAAAGATTTACTTTTTTTTTGTAAACCTTAACCAAACACGCTCTAGTTTTTTCCCAAGTAACGGTTATTTAGTCACGGTTCGCGGTATTTTTCTGTCGGGATATGAAATGAAACGTTTCATATCGGTTCCCTGATGCATTTGGCCACATTATGGCTCATCACCCATCAGTGATCTGATGCAAGAAAGTGGACGCACCTATTTCAAATAGTCCAAGGCGTAAAGCGAGAGGATGTAACCTGTGGCGATATCTAGTGTCCAAGTTGGACACTTACATTAATGGCCTATTAGTTTGAAGATGTTAAATAAATGTAACATAATATATCAATCTGAAATAAAAAAAAAGTAATCATAACATGGTCGTCTTCAGATATAACATTTACCTATACATACTTTTAACAATGTAATACAAGTTCATTTTAAACAATGTCACCAAATTTTTTTGTAATATAACATATTTGATGGGCTAGTTTCAATGATTTCTGGTGATTTCATTAGTGAATAAAGAAATCATTATTCACTGATTTCAATGATGGTTTTCTTAAATATATTTAGTAATTCTAGCTACAATTAATTCATCATTCAACAAAGTATAGTACCCGCATATTATGGTTGTTATACAATTGTAAACTTTATACGCGTGATTAATTGTAACCATTATATGCTCGTTGAATAAACTACCATTAAATATATTTTGCCTATTTGGCATTGTGCAATTTTTTATTATATAATTAACAGTTTTAATAGTAGATATCATTAAAAGTAGGTGCCTTTTTCTGTAGATGGTTTTTTTTGTAAATGTTCAACTTAAAATATTATTTTATTAAAAAACTTTATTTTCGTTCTTTTGTGGACGCATATGGTCTGAGCGTATTTTTGATTAAAAGATGCCCTAGGCCCGTTACGTAATCCGAAGCCCCTAATCGTGAGCGCCCAACGAAGGTTCAATTATTGAAGTGGGCGCCCATAGAGCCAATTTCAGACGGGGAAAAGAAGGGTAGCTGCAAAAAAAAATGTGGAAGCGGTCTCAAAACAATAATAATTAGTTTTTATGAAGTCTGGAAAACATCGTAAAAATAGGTATTTAATCATAAACTCAAAAAAGAATTATAAGAAAACTTTACCAATAAATATGGCATACAAAGATGCCGATAAGAAACAAATTGAGATTTTCGTTTGTCGCCAGCTAGACTAGTGCAGAATTGTCAGATCCTTTGATCCGTTCTTTACGCGGCTATTTATATTTATTAATTTTCCTAAACTAATAAGATCATTTGGGATAAATTTATTTTCTTATAAAGTTGAATTTTTACTCTTGAATGAATTTAAATCGAAATAAAAACGCTCCCTAAAATAATTATTTTTAAAAACATAAATACCGTGTTTTCCCAGAAACTATAAAGAAGTTGCCACCGTCATCGAGGCGTGTGATTGTACGAATACCATCGGCAAGTGTACGACGGTGACGGCTTATTTACAAAAGAACAATATTATTTGTATTATAAGGCGACATACGTGTGCCGCAACATTTTTTTACGTTTGTCTTTTGTTTGCATACAGTAATAAATAAATATGTCAATCAGCTTAGACCTTATAGAATATTGTTTTACAATAAAAAAGTTTAGCAGCATATCAGTTTTGCAAATGAATTATTTTGTATTGAATTATTTGAATAAGTATAGTGCCGCTTAGACCAAGCGAGGGGCCCCTCTGAAACTGGGGCAGCACGAGCCTACCGGGCCTATCGGAAAAATAAGCCCTGTCTATGGTTTGACCGGTATACAGGGTGCTACAAATACATGTGCGTATAAGGGGATCTCGAAAACGGTAAGAGATACGAAGATGGCTAAATTGAGGCAAAGTTGCATAATTTTGGGGCTTAATAATTTAATGAAATAAAATTGTCAATATTCCGAATACCTTCGGAGATATTCGAAAAAACTAAACTTTTAGTTTTGGTTTTAAATTTTTGGCACCTTCATTTTTGACTTGGGAAAAAACAAAAAACACTTTCTTATAGTCGTTCCATATGTTCTAAAAGATAGGGTTATTCGTTTTCAAATTCGACGTTTCGTTATGCCAACCTCAAATCAATATTTTTAAATACGGACCTGGAATTTTAAATACAGTTTTAGAGACTTCTAAGCTTTAGAAATATAATAATATATAAATATTTTTGAAATCGTATACATATTATATTAATTTATAAAAAAAAGCCTTATGTTGGGTTGCACAAAGATTTTTAATCAGAATTGATTAACCAGCAAGTTTGACTGTGACAGACATTACATTGATAGGTATTTTGTACTCACAATCAAAGGTGCCTGATTAGTAAATTAAGAATTAAAGTACCTGGTTGTGAGAACATTTTTTCTGCCAATGTTATGTATCATTGTCACAGCCAAATTTTCTGGTTAGTTTATTATTAAGAATCTTTGTGCAACACGACAGTCCTAGGTTTTAGTTCCCCTCCCATGATTTAGAGCTAAATGCGCCCTTGTTTCTATAGAGTTTGTAAGCCGAAATTCTTCCTGTTCATTATTGATGGATGATAACATTGCCAGAAAAACAGTGAAAACACATTATTGCCGTTGGACCTTGTAGGTACACTAAAAAGGTCTGGCGATCACCATGGAAACCAAAAACCGATAATATGTTATAACGCAAATCATAAAACAACTGAATTTCTTTAAAACAATACAATGTTCAATTTTTTTCGATGTCCCTAACCGAAGTTGCTTTATTTTTTCAGAAAAATGTTTGTCTAATCCCCGCCCCTTAAACGCTATTTTTTTCTTCCTTCAAATAATTATTAATTACTTGTAGACAAGTATAGAAACATTTATAAAACCAACCTATAAAATATATTGGTATATCCTTCATCAAAGACTACTTGAATAATTACTGAATTTTTAAAAACTTAAGGGGGTAAAGTAACATTTTTTTAAATATTGATTAAAAAACTAAATGGTAAATGTGTTACTATACTAGCTCTAAGTCTTAAGTACTTATAAGTATGTTTAAACCTGTTTTCTTTTTCACAAATACCTATCGATAAAGAAATTAAGAATGTGCAAATATGGAGTTACAAAGTGTCCTTTTTTTCAGTCTTTTTGAAAATTGAGCAGGCAAATTGTACAATATGAGTATAGTATATTATCATAAATTCCTATATGGAAAAAAAAACTATAAAAATATACAACTGTTGCAGCATTTCTATATTATCATTTTATTTATAAATAAGATCAAAGATAAATGTGCAAATCATTATAAGGTTATAAAATAAACAATAGCAAGGAAATGTGCAGTTTCACGGTATCTTTCATGGTAAAAGTATTAGTAAATAATAAATCTACATTTTAGCATACTTACTCAAAGTTTAATTAATAAAAATTGATGACCTTGACCTTAAAAGATAATTTTTCTTTCGAGGAGCATCCTTCTTTGATTTCCAGGATATGTTGAAATTAAATACATTGCCATATATAAGTCATTAAAAAATCGGACGAGCAATAAGATAATATCTAAAAATCTAAGCAATTTATCAAAATTCTGTTGGTATTAAAAGCAATTATAATTTAATAACTTATTTGTCTTTAGATTCATTTAAGCGTTTATATATGCACAGGATGATTGTTGATTGTATAACAATTATTAACACAATCTGACAAATTTTAACTTATAAATTTCCGTTTTGCTTTACAAGGTATCTTTATTGTTTTGTACCTACCTAATTTGTTTAATGGAAATCTTAGTTTAGTTACGATAGGTACCTAAAGTGATTTTTATTGTCTTGTAAACTAGAAAGTCGATAAATTATTTTGTAATAAAATTTTAATTACTCAAACTCCCTAATATAATGGTGACGAGCAGTCCGGGATGTCGCGCTCATAGGAGTGACACCAATGGGCACCGGATTGGGAAGAAAAAACATTAAATCCTCATTGAAATAAATCAAAATAAAAATATTTATATTTTATATGATCATTATTTTTTCAAATTTGTATTATTATTATTTGATTTTGATTTAAAATTTCTATAGACGTATAACTTTTTTTTTAATTCTTGGTGTTAAGTACCAACAATTAAATAACGGCACATAGTTTTTATTAGAGACGAATTTATTATGTTCAACACTGGCATCCTGAACTAGAACCAATTTAAAATATATCTCAATAATAAAAATTTTCTTAGAGTATCACAAACCATTTCTACAAACAATTAGAAACACCCCGATCAAAAAATCAAAAATTCTTTAAAAAAAAGAAAGGTCGCTGATGTAACGGCATAAGCGGTAGAGAACGATAAAACTTCCCCTCTTGTTCCATTGTCCTGTTTAAAGGCTGAAGCCCCTAAGATCACGACGCGACGGCTCAAAAAGTGTAACAGATTACTTAAAGGCGCATCAGCGTAACAGATCCTTTCAAAATGTAACAGATCTGTGATCTGTTACAATTTGATCGAAGAGAATAAGGCTACTATCGCCTTAACCAGAACTCAGGATCCAGTAAAACAAACTGTCATCCTCCCAGGTGTCGAATAAATCACCGAGATCACCGGGCTAAGGAGTCTGGAAGACCAATTATGATATTGGACATCGTACGCGTCACATTGCCAAGCAAAGCCACAGATGAGTCGCCCGTGAACGGCGCAAACGTCTGATCAACAACTATGATATTAACTGACAGTCATGACATGACACAGGCACTTTAACCAACGTCCACCTCAAGGCGTGAAAAAGGCGCAGACTTTTTGCAAGTCGCGGCCTCAGGTGTCGCGCGTCTCTGATAAGTCCCAGTAGGACGAAACGGCTGATCATGGACTATGGAAAGACAGTGAACGCTTCAGTGTTTGGGGAACGGTATAAACCCATAACCCTCCGACCCGGTTCTTAGGCCGCGGTGCACTGAGAAATAGACGAAGAGGTCCACAGCGTGGAAACCCCGGACGCTCTTGACATTGACAATACAGGGTCCCCTTGTTGGTGGGAGGTAATCCTCCCATCTCCGATGAGGTGGTCTGCCTCGTATAAAGGTTTTTCACGCCTTGAGGTGGACGTTGGTTAAAGTGCCTGTGTCATGTCATGACTGTCAGTTAATATCATAGTTGTTGATCAGACGTTTGCGCCGTTCTCGGGCGACTCATCTGTGGCTTTGCTTGGCAATGTGATGCGTACGATGTCCAATATCAGATTCATTCATTTAAAAAATGTCTTTTAAGGAAAAATATTATAAAAAGTCTGTGATAGCTTTTAGTCCGGCGCAGTGGCGGCTCGTGATAGTCGATACACATGCGGCCAAATTATCAAGTTAAAAATCTTTAAAAAAGAGAGAATACAGGGTGTTACAAATTCGATGCATTATCATTGCTATTTCGGTAACATATAAGAGATAGCAAAGTTGCATAATTTAATGCTGAATTATTTGTTTATAAAAATTCCGATGACTTCCGGAGCATCCTAAAAAAAACGAAATAATTAATTTTTATTTTCTTTACGACAAAATATTAATTATTTTAAAAATTAAGATCACTTGCTTAAGACAACTGTTTATGATCTTCAAAAAAATAATCTTATTTTTCAGGTACCTACGACGTTCGTTTTTTAGATACCTAAGTATATCAACTAAATTTTTTTACAGACCTGAATTTTTTTAAAATTTTTAGGTAGCTTTTGACCTCTCAAAATTTTTATCTTGAAAAGTGCCTTATAGAGTGCTCTTGGTTTTTTAAAATAATCAGTACTTATTTTGTAAAATAAATATAAAATAAGTTTTTTGTTTCTTTTTTCGGATATCTCCGGAAATCATCGAAATTTGATTAAATTTCTTTTTATTAAATTGTTCACCATTAAACTATGCAACTTTGCCTCTATTTAACCAACTCTCTGTCTCTTATAGTTCCGAGATAGCAATGCTAATGCATCGAATTTGTAAAACCCTATATGTAAAAAAAATCCAAAAAACTTACCGACAACTAAATGGGGCATTTATGTCGGATTTCACAAAGAATTTTAATAATAATTATTTAACCGGCAAGTTTGACTGTGCCATAGATGACTTTGACAGGCATTATATACTCACATTCAAAGGTGCGTGATTAGTAAATTAAAAATTAAGGTACCCGGGCCAGTATGATTGTGAGAAAATTATTTCTGTCACAGTTAAACTTGCCGGTTAAATAATTATTATTAAAATTCTTTGTGAAACCCGACATTTTAATAAGGTATTCCAGTAGTAAATCTAAGATCCAAGTGAGAGTCTGATAAGTATAATATTTATTAAAATAAATCTCAAAAAAATTTATTTTTTGGAAAAACCTGGCCGAGTATAATATCAATAAGGAATAAAGATTGGGGGAAATAGTATTTTGTATATAGATTGAACATCAGAACACTGAAAAAAGAGGCGCTTTTGGCCTAAAGTAGTTAGCGCTATTGAACGTTAATTCCTTGAGGCCAGAGACATTATCTCTGTATAAGAAAATGTCTTTTGTCGTAATAGAAAAGCTCTTAGTTTACAAAATTCGGCTCTCTTGGAAAATCTTCAAAAATCTCTTGGACGTTTATTTCTCGATTTATCATATTGAAAAAGCAATTTCGCATAAGTTATAAATACATTTCTCTTCGCATAATTAAAATTTCTTTTCTCGTAAGAGAATTTTTCTTCGCGTAACGGATTTTTCTTTTCGCGTAAGGGATTTTTCTTTTCAAATCTATATTAAATTAAAGGGCTTATCTTAAAAGCCCGTTACGATACAATCGTAGACGGAATACAGAAGCAATATGGCTGCCGCGATGGAGAGATGCTTTGATGGAGTTTGAACATTTTAAGCATGAAATGAGTTTGTAAGTGTCATAATTAAAAAAATGTGATAAAATTTCAAAAATCTGCACTCCTAATGTGTTTTAGTTTTCTATACAGGATAATCCAAATTGAAAAGTTATTACTAAAGGTATAAAATCAGTTGATTCCCGAACACTTAATAATAAATTAAAAACGTTTTGATGAAGCCGGTGGCGCCGCGGCAGTGGCGGCTCGTACAGTAAGATCACAGTGCCATGGCCCTACCTACCTGTACACCACGCTTTTTATTTCACAGTTTTAAAATGAACAAAATGAAGGAGAAAAGACCTTACCGCTTTAGGTATGTTGTCTGCCGAAAAACATTTTGTAAACAATATTGGTAACTTCAAGAACAAAAGTGATTGAATCATTTTTAAATAAAAAACATAGATATGTGGAGTTTTCTTATAAGAAAATTTGAGTGTTTTGTAAACATTTTTAGTTATAGAACTACTGGATTACCTTATTAAAATGTCGGGTTTCACAAATAATTTTAATAATAATTATTTAATCGGCAAGTTTGACTGTGACATAGGTGACTTTGACAGGCATTATATACTGACATTCCAAGGTATGTGATTAGTAAATTAAATATTAAGGTAACCGGGCCAGTATGATAATCTCTTCATCGCGGCAGCCATACTGCTTCTGTATTCCGTCCACGATTACATCGTAACGGGCTTTTAAGATAAGCCCTTTAATTTAATATAGATTTGAAAAGAAAAATCTCTTACGCGAAGGGGAAAATCCGTTACGAGAAGAAAAATTCTCTTACGAGAAAAGAAATTTTATTATGCGAAGAGAAATGTATTTATATCTTATGCGAAATTGCTTTTTCAATATGATAAATCGAGAAATAAAGGTCCAAGAGATTTTTGAAGATTTTCCAAGAAAGCCGAATTTCGTAAACTAAATCTAAGAGCTTTTCTTTTACGACAAGAGACATTTTCTTATACAGAGATAATATCTCTGGCCTCAAGGAATTAATGTTCAATAGCGCTAACTACTTTGGGCCAAAAGCGCCTCTTTTTTCACTGTTGTGATGTTCAATCTATATGCAAAATATCCTTATTTACTTACTTATTCCTTATTGATATTATACACGGCTAGGTTTTTCCAAAAAATAAATTTGTTTGAGATTCATTTTAATTAATATCATACTATCAGACTCTCACTTAGATTTTACTTAATTTCAGAAAATATTGTTAAAGATGGTGCCTTTTTTTCATCTTATAGGTACAATTAACTTGTGTGGCAAGTCGGTAATACAACCCAGGTTACCAAAAAAAAAGTATATTTGACAAAAATGTATACAATAATATGCAAAAATTATGAGTGATCCCTTTTAAAAGTCTAGAAGGATATTGCGATTTTTAAAATTAGGAACAAACTTAAATATTCTTTTAGCTGTTTGTAGTTATTTTCTTTACATTTACGAAAGCTCATGTCTGGCAATATTGATAGATGATCTTTTATCAATCCATTTTGCAACCTCCTCTTTGAGGCATCTAAGAGTTGTTGGTTCTATCCTCTCCTTCACAAGCCATCAATGATTTTCCACGTTGATTGCCCTAATATCAAAATTTCTACTTTAAAATTCAAATTTTCAAATTCAAAACGTGCTTTAATATCCTAAAATACAAGTATTTGTTGACAAAGCTAAAATACCTACATAAGTATATATAAGGGCATGTACAGGTTAAAAATAATTAGAAACACTACAAACAAAACAAATAATGTAGTTTACACAGCATCATAAATTTAAACCGTAATAAGAATAATCACAAGTACAGAGTAATAAAACTACATTAAAATAGACCATAAAAAACTCATTCAAAATGACACAAGCCAAGATTGACAGACTCTAATGATCAACATTATCATAATAATCTGCCAAGCTATAGTAAGCTTTCTGTCTGAGACACTGATCTTTTAAATCTCGCTAGTGTTGAAGAAGTCTTAATTTCCTCTGGAAGATGGTTAAACATTTTTATAGTTTCATATATTAGGGAGTTCTTGGTAAGCGTGCTTTTTGGGATAGGCACTGGAATATTATTTGTCTGTCTGGTATTGCAAGTATTCGCGTTAGCGTGATAATGATTTTAACATTTTTTGTAAACCAAACAGACCGTTTCCAGAATAAATAGGCATGGTAATGTATATTCCCAGCCGTATAAACGGTGGCCTACAGTGTTCACGCGGATCTGCCCTACAAATATATCTTATTGCCCTTTTCTGCAATATACTTGAATTAAAATGTAATTGGCTGCAAAATCCCCAAAACGCAATACCATATCTGAGGTGGCTCTCGATGAGGGAAAAGTAAACAGACCGCGCAACTGAACTACCAAATCATTAGACACAACTCTAAATGTAAAAATACTTCAAAGTCTTAGTGATGACATTATGCTTTAAATTAATCATATTGATTTCTAGATAGATATATAGTTAAGAAAAATCCACTTGATGACCAAGCAAGATAGACATAGCCGCCACTTTTATCAATCAGCCGACAATACCTTAAAAACAATCGTCCGCTAGGTTTCGCACGAGTATAATGTCCTTCCGATTTCTTATCTTTAATTCTGTACTTTATACCCTCTACTCCATTGGCAGAAGCATTGCAGACTTAGAAGTGGATGTAGGTCTCTCCTATAGTACGATTATTAAAACTACGTTGTTATTGTGGTTAAATACAGGGTGATTCCTAAGTTGATACTTCTATTTTAGCTGTGTATAGAAGGCATAGCCGATGGCAACCATAATTTAAATGAGTTTAAAATCTTAGTTTTAATATTGGTGGCATTTTGCAAGCCAAGAAAATCCCTCTAAACGCTATTTTAAACGTGATTTTCTCGGAATCCACACAAACAATTTTGTAAAAACCTATTTCATATTCAGCGGCAAATATAATTATATCCAGCGAGTTGAGAATTCGGGTTCAGATATCAGCCAGTGCGATGATCTTACGGCCTGAAAAATCAATTAGCGGGATTTTGTTGGCTTGCAAAATGTCATCATTGTATAATACATTTCACACAAGGACGGTAAATTAGACCACGCCGAGGCGGCCCTGATCTTGTCATCGGCGTGCCGAATAGTCCGCCAAATCGCCTGCGCCGACATAATTACGCCGAAGAGTACCTACTCCTACTGAGTATATTAAAAATTCACTAAGAAATTTAATTTAAAAATAATCCGAATATATGAGTTCTGTGTAACACAGCGTGTCTAACTTGCAGAACTAAAATTTTCTAGCATGATAGAAGAGTTTTGGATTTGCATTGTCTTTATTCGTGTTTAAATCATAACGTTTTAATTGGTAAGTATCTTCCGACGTCTTCAGGTGAATAAAAAAATTTTTATTTATTACTTTTTTTATAACGTTGTTTTCAAAAAAAAAATCTCTCAGAAAAATCATGGAAACAAAATGTTCCTAAAAAACAATATAGCAAATAAAACACAGCATAAATCTAAGTTGCAGAACGAATCAGACTGTTTAAGGGTATTTTATGACATACATCAGTGGCGGCTAGAAGGGACCCGGACCCGCTAGGAAGCCCCAATTTCTAGATGGAATCGCACGCTTTCATACCTTTACTTTGCCCTCGGTGGCGTTGGTTAAATTGGTTATTTTTCTAATTGTTGTTTTTAAAAAAAATAATTTAAAAGCAATAAAAAATATAGCAACTTGACACTTTGCTTGATTTCTGGGTATAAACATGTAGTAATCTCGTGCTTCGGTGCGAGCTATTTCTGAATCTGCGAATTGAAAACTGTTTTGGTGAAGCACAGAATGTCATGCCCTATACTAGATGTCTGGTATAGAGTAGAGTGGTTTTCTCTTTAGTTCAAATTTTTAGTGGATTTGTCTATTGCATTGAATTGATTCCCAATAGATTTACTACTTATTTATTTTTAAAAAAATATTGATAATGAGATTTCGTAGGACTAATAGGACGTCATTATCTACCCCAGATAACCCATTGCTTTGGCGTCCCAGTGTGCTTTATTGCAAAAGACAGTTTCTACTTACGTTAGCCGTTAGTTTTCATTCCTTGATTATATTATTTTTAATTTGGCCTAAAAAACATTTATGAAACATTTTAGTTTTATAAACAATTGTTTACTAATTAAAAAATTGTATTAATTTACATTAGTGTATATGTATAAAATACATAATTCCTTTTTTAGGTAGTGTTTATTGGAGAAAATCCAAATTATGTCCCACTTCCTGCACTTCACACAAGAAATTTACCAAGTGGAGAAGATGATACTGACTGGCAAAATCGACTTGATGGTTGGGACAGGGAATATAGAAGAGTTAGATTCAACAACACACGTGTTCAGCGTAAGTATTTTTTTTTGTTATAGCTAGCATATGACTGATTCGAAAAACATTATTTAATATGTTGGCAAATTTAAATTTTTATGATGATTCAGAGAATTAGTAGAATATCAAAAAACCCATGGATAATGTGAGGCTCCATTAGAATCATATATAATATCCCGCATGCGTTATATCATAAATATAAGAAGAAAGAGGCTTACAAAATCTTACAAATTGTGTGAAATAAAAGATTTCGGGTATCATATTCACTTCAGATTAATAAATACTCTGTGTTTAATAATATATATAATTTCGATATAATTTGGTGGCAGATTTAACTTTTTTCTCCCAGCAGCATCCAAAAGTATAACATTCTTTATATAATTACATAAATAACATGCAAAAATTAAAATATAAAAGAGTCATTATTACTTTTTATCAATGTAAATATGAATTAGAAAAATCAGAATGAACATTTGAATGAATGTTTTACAAATTAAAAGTACATGATTTTTCACACATATTTTATATTCACTTTTGCATGATTTAATTAATTTTGAATTCGCATGTTCGTTTATTGGATATAGACTATAACCAAATCCAGTAAAACCTAAAAGTTATTGGACATGGATACAGATTATATAGCTACCTATATATTCTGTGACATGGAATTTATGAAATTTGTGTTGACATGTTTAGTTTCTCCAAATAAATGTAATGTGTTTGATTAGTTCATATATTGTATTTCACCAGAAATATTAACGGATGTAAATAGATCTTTAAAAGAACTTGTTGACTTGTGCACAGATTAAAATGAAAGACATTTTGAACATTTGCTGTAGTTTAGTTTATTCGCCTATGTTTATTTTAATAATAAAACTATATTTTTAAACATAATTTATGAAACTTGCAATTATTTCGAAAACGGTTGAAAATAACTTATATACTTACAGTACAAAAAAAGTTGCTTAGGAATTTTACATTAAATAGTCAACTAATATACAGGGTGTTCCATTTGAAAAATTTAAGAAGAATGAATTTAAAATGTATCGTTTTTGAAACCTTTTTATGAACATATTATATAGCTACCTATATATTCTGTGACATGGAATTTATGAAATTTGTGTTGACATGTTTAGTTTCTCCAAATAAATGTAATGTGTTTGATTAGTTCATATATTGTATTTCACCAGAAATATTAACGGATGTAAATAGATCTTTAAAAGAACTTGTTGACTTGTGCACAGATTAAAATGAAAGACATTTTGAACATTTGCTGTAGTTTAGTTTATTCGCCTATGTTTATTTTAATAATAAAACTATATTTTTAAACATAATTTATGAAACTTGCAATTATTTCGAAAACGGTTGAAAATAACTTATATACTTACAGTACAAAAAAAGTTGCTTAGGAATTTTACATTAAATAGTCAACTAATATACAGGGTGTTCCATTTGAAAAATTTAAGAAGAATGAATTTAAAATGTATCGTTTTTGAAACCTTTTTATGAACACCCTGCATAAAATAGATAAATACTATTAGATGTCATAAATCTCACCCAATCCCCTGATTTAAAAAATAACGTAAGCTGGTTTATGTTATCACACTTTTTTGGACCACCCCCCAGTCAACCAAATAACATTAAAACCATGTTAGATTAATATGGTATTAAAAAACGTTGACTAGGCGAATCACATGTTTATCAATATGAAAATAACATTTAATCGGCCGATAAATAACATTGTGGTAAAAAACATTAGATATTTTAACGTTGTTTTTGTATTATCATATATACATAAAATATCTTTATATTTACTTAATTCTAATGTAGAATAACGTTGCGGACAAAAACGTTTAACATTATTTTAACGTTTAAAATTTGTGATAAAGCACTATATTTTATCTTATTTATAATGGTATTTTATCATTAGATATTCTATATTTTCAACTTTTTACCTATTAGAATATTCTTGAATTATAATATTTTGGTATTACTTTATAAACGTATTCTTATAATGGTTTATGGGCTCAAATCGTACCAAATTTCCGATTACCTTTCGCCTACGATTGTTTGAAGCATCTTCTGGGATCTTGACGTTTTGAGATTGAAACACTAAATGCATCCCGAGACTTAGGTATATGAATTAGAGTTCTATCCATAGTCCGATACAAACAAGTTCAATATTCAGCTTGTTTTCCAGTGTTCTAATCTTAAAAGGTTCAAATCCCTGAAGATACAAACGTGCAATCGTAAACGACGTCTGAAATCAACTCCAATTTGATACAATTGGAATCCAAAAACCATAAAGAGTGGTATTAGCATCAACATATATTCACAGCGATCTTTTTTTGTCGATAAAAATTGGGTTTTAGGGAAAACAAGCCAATAACACAACTGTTTTTATTTAATTTTTTTTATTTTTATACATTTAATTTTTTTAATCGGGCATTAGCATATCGAACATACTCCATTATCGTTTTGTCTATGCTAAAGTCAGATGAAGTATATGATTTATACTAACCTATGAAACGTAATTTTCGCCGTTTTCTTCTTATCCACCGCTTTTCTGCTGGAACAACTTCGCACGGCACAAGAAATAATTAATATCTATCACACAGTAGCAATAGTTTTACACAAAAATTGAAAACCTTCTCATAAAATCTAAAACTACCTCGATTATGATTGATCGAACAGCTGACTACATGATTGACAGAAAGATCAAGCTTTAAAGGTCGCAGGTAGGGTCACTTTTAGTCACGTGATGTCGCCTCCTTGTTTATTCTATCTCGATGGTACAGCACGGCATTCAGCTTTTGCATTTGAATGACAGGTCTTTGTGAAACTAAAAAAAAAAATGAACAAAAATTGGATTACCCTCGGGATTATTATTTAGATGCATTTGTTTTTTTATAAGTTTGCATAAATATGTACTTAAAAAAAAATTGTTATAAGCCTGCAACACAAGCCACTAGTAATAAAAGTAACCAGCTGGTGAGTTTTTTATATAAAGATGAAGCCAAATCTTCTAAGATAACAAATTTTCTGTCATAAAAATCCTAATCCCCCGCCTAATCCCAAAATAAAGTTTCAATATTTTTACGATAGTTAATTGACCATTGACTAAACACCTATTTTTACTTTAAATTTTATGACCTTTTATTTTAAAATAAAACGGTAGGATAGCCGCGGTCATAATCTTACCAGCAAGGTTAGGTGTTAAATCTGGTTAAAAAGGGGTGATATTTTTTTTTAAACATTATTTTCTTCTTTTATTACATATTTTTATTTTAAAAACATAAAATTTAGGTGCTAAACATATCTTTTCGGTTTTAAAATTTGTGAAAGCCTACAAAAATAAGTCAAAATTAAACATGGCGATATTGGCCATTGGTGACACATCGTTTTTCGGCCAGTTTCTGTAGATATTCCGACGGCAAATAGTTATTAATATAAAAAAAAGAAATTTGAAAACTTACCTACACATCAAACATAAAAGAGGCACATATCACAAAACACACCACCACTAATTTTTACTTAAGAATCGCAAAACAAAACTAAGAAAGACCACAAGAATAAGACAACGAAAAAGGTAGTAGAATGGACGCTGGGCCGGGAGCCGGAGGCTCGTGGGCGGAGTGGATGCGACCAGTTCCGAACATAAGCGAAGTCAACACGAGGTAGTTTAAATCGGGCGCCAAATTTAAAAATTCATGTTGTGCAAATGAAAAACATGTTGATTTAAGTAACGTTATAAGTAGTAATATAATTATATCGTTGGGAAATAAAACATTGCACAAATACCTCTAAAAATAATATATTCGACCCAACAGTTGTTATTAATAGGTTGTAAAAAATAATGTTGAAATTATTAACTTTTTTTTTACAAAATTAAATGTTGTGTAAAAAAACGTTAGTGTTCTAATGTTATTGCCATATGATTTTCACAAAGTGTGTTCAGTGGGCCTGTATATGAAAAAATATTTTCTTGAAATGCACCCTATATAGTATCAGTCTGCATGTAAATGAAATTCCTAATTTAATTCGTATAGGAGCTATAGAAGCCTGCCGCTCTATTGCACGACCCTGTATAATAAAACATTAGTACAGATGTGAAAACACACTGCCTCGTGCTTGCCATTTTGGCCAGAAAAAAATTTCATTTGGGGTGAACAACATAGGTGCCAGGGGTGTTTAGAAAAAACTGTTTAAAATGTCAATTAACAATAGAAATTAAAAGGTTATCTACAATATGTCCTAGTGACCTAATAATAAAAATTAAAAAAATCCCATAGGAATCAAAAAGCTGGGCTTACCGTAAGGCATATTTTTATAATGGACAGCACGTTTCTTTCAGTGTGTTCGCTTGTCCGATTCGCTTTTTTCCTGTCCCCGTTATTTTTCATATTTAGAAAACAAGCTATACTCAGTATTCACCTGAAGACGACTGGAGATGCTACATATTAATACCCTGTATATATTTTACTGCCTTTCAAGAACCGTTATTGTCTCCAACCAAGTAAAGTTTTGTTAAAATAATAATTTAGGTTTTTATTTGAACAATTTACTCTTTGCCGCTTAGCTATTTTACCGTTTACGAAGATAATTCTTGAAAATTGATTATGTATATTTATACATAATCAATTTTCAAACTTTCTTTAATCGTCGGATCTGAAAATAATGCTTATTGAACATGTCAAAGAAGCGGACATTTTGTAAGCTGCACAAAATTTTAATACGGCCAAAAAAATGTTTTTCTACTCCTATAAATAAACTATTAAAACGCATAATTGTGCGTTGTGATGACAACTGTGCTTTATGATGCCTAGTATAACAATCAAATTGAACCACTTAAATCCTGACATTTATCTATATTGCGTTTTGAATCTTTGACAGTGACATTGATGACAATGTCAAATATTTAAAACAAATAATGATGAGATTTGAAGTTCAAAGCGGTACTTTATGAATTATAAACCGATCTTTAATTTATTATGAAGAGTCGTAAAAAAATATAGTACCTACGTATTTCGTATTGTAAAACAACTACGCACTCAAGTAATTACCGCACTCGCCGCTACGGGCTTGTTTGCAATTTTTTCATTCGTGCGTAATATGCTTTTTACCGCACACTTAATACGTAATATACTATTTTCTACTCCCACATGGGTATTTACTGTTTCCTTTACATTTAAGTGAAGAGAAAAGTAGGCTATTCCAGTTAACTACACGCCAAATTTTCATATTCTTACTGTTCAGTGTTGCATAGTGTTGCGACCTTTAAAAATAAAATTTCCCATTTTCAAAGAAAAAATCCAGTCTAATGCACACCATACTGAAAAAGTATTTTTTAGCAGATCACAGCCACAAGTGATCCTAAAAAATATCCTACGAATATAACATTGCGCGTAAAAATGTTTTCCTATATTGAGGGAGCGCCGACTAATCAGTCCTCTGTGCTTTGATCTCACGAATCCGGAAATTTACCATTAGTTGACAACGCATTGTTATAAAAATTGGATTTCTCTGTGGTGTTCCTATAACCAATCACAGTTTATTGTATTAACTGAGGCTCCGCCTTCTTTTCAAGACACTAAATTATATAATTTACATATATAGTACAATTGATCATTTTCAAACAGCTGACTTTGACATGTCGGCCATTTTGGCTGGAGGCCAAACACCGTATAAAGGTTACATGCAAAAGCAATGCAAATCAGTTGAGTTTTGAGTTTACTGGTTTAAAAAGTGGTTTAAAACAACGCTTTAGATGATTTGTTGTGATTAACTGATTTTATTCTTAATCTGTCTATACCTATTTTAGTGGAAATAAGTGTTGTAACTCGAGTAAAAGCAAATCGAAACGACTTTTAGCAATGGAGGGAAGTGCTTATTAGGAACATTTATCTCAAAGTGTGGAAGACATATACAATGAAAAATCATCGATGACAAAGATCCATACCTTTTGAAAGACTTTAGTGTAGATTTACATTCCCTGCCTGTGAAATAACTATGATTGACAGGGTAAATTATTTAATCCTTACACATAGTTTTTATACTGGACAACAAATGAAGAAAAATGAAAGTGAAATGTCTATATTCTCTATGCTTCCTGGATTTTGAAGAGTTTGCTGCAAAAGGAACGTTATGCTTTATGGTGGAAAATGGTAAATACAAACTGAATAAAAACCACATGTATTTCCACCAAGTTCAGTGTCAAATGTTTGCAACCGAAACAAAACATTGTGACTTTGTACTATGGTCAAAACAACATTTGTTCGTTGAAAGGATTTTGTATGATGAACATTTTATTACTGTAAACTTACCAAAAGCATTGGACTTTTTTAAATATATTAAAAAACCTGAACTACTTGGAAAATATTTTACACAAAAAGACGGAACAGCAAAGGTCTCTGTGTTGTGTGTGTGAAAAGGTAGATGACAGTAGCCCCATGATAAAGTGTGATAATGAAAAATGTGACATTGCTTGGTAGCACTTTTCATGTGTTTATATTACAGAAATTCCTGAAGGATTGTGGTATTGCCCAAGTGCACATTTGTGTATTTTTGTTTGCACTTTTTATAATTATTATTGTTCAATATTTATGTGCATATAGTATATAAACATGCTTTTAAATGTAAAGTAGTGACATTTGTAGTATAATATTATTACATATTTTTTTATTTGTATATGGTAGGAAGACTTCAGTCATTAGCCGTTTGGACCAAGTGCCAAAAAAAGTTTATTATTGATTGATAATATTCTTAAAAGATACATACACCAATTTGTGTTTTAAATATTGTTTATTTTACTTAGAAAAATTTGTACAATTAGGGCTTAAGCTTCGCTTGGTTCAACGCTTAACCAATCTTAGGCCGTAATTGTACAAACCGGATCTTAATGTTGATATTTTTGGATGCACCTTGCATACTTTAAAATAGGAATTTGAATTATATATTTTGTAAACTAAATAAATGTACAGAAGATAATTTTTACGAAATAAAACACATCAGTAAATTTGGTATCAAAGTTTTATTAAAGATTATTAATATATTAATGGATTCAGCCAATTACAAATTCAAAACATACATAGATTAGGATTACATGAGCCATCTATATAATAAAACAAATTAAAACTAAATAGGGAGCAATAATACTCAAAGGCAACCTTATTTCTCCCTATTTAACTTGCCACTTCACTTCAAGTATGGACTACTACACTTAATGGTCCCCTTTTAATTGCTTTTATTAATATCTCTTGCCTGTTTCTGGATGGATGTGTTCATTTCAGCATTTTTCAAGCAGCAGGTATTCTGAAACACCTTACATTGTCTCGATTTTCTCTCATCCCACAACTGACTACTGCACAAAATGATGGTATTACTAAAGTATTTAAGTTTATTATTTTATGATTTAAAGAAAATAGTACATAAAACCACTTAAATAATCGCGAAAATACAAGACATAAAAACACAACACTTCACTTAACCTAGTTTTGTATTGTTTGTCCTCCAGGCAAAATGGCGACTGCCTTGTGACGTCATGTGAAAATGGTCAATATGTTACTAATTTTTTGAATATAACAAAATATATACGCATCTATAATAGTTTTATCAATAATGCAACTTGCTGAATGTGTATAGAAAATTTATTTTAGGTAGCATTATTATTAAGTTGGTTTTATCATAATTTCTAACATGATCCTCTGGATGAGACGATAAAGCGTCGAACTTTGGATTTAATGATCGTGAGTTTAAGCCCGACAGCCTGCAAACTTTTTTTTTACATTTTTTAGCACACAATTTGTAAGTTTGGTCGTAGAAAAAATATACTGTTCAACTCGAGTGTATTGCCCTTATCGCACAATTTACTTCCTCGTGAGATATAGACATCATATCCACTTTTACATCCGTTAATATTTCTGGTGAAATACAATATATGAACATAATCAAACACATTACATTTATTTGGAAAAACTAAACATGTAAACACAAATTTCATAAACTCCATGTCCAATAACTTTTAGGTTTTACTGGATTTGGTTATAGTCTATATCCAATAAACGAACATGCGAATTCAAAATATCTACTTTCATGCTCTCCAGTTGTAATGTAAAAATTAATATAAAATATTTGTGAAAAATCATGTACTTTTAATTTGTAAAAGATTCATTCAAATGTTCATTCTGATTTTTCTAATTCATATTTACATTGATAAGAAGTAATAATGACTCTTTTATATTTTAATTTTTGCATGTTATTTATGTAATTATATAAAGAATGTTATACTTTTGGATGCTGCTGGGAGAAAAAAGTTAAATGTGCCACCAAATTATATCGAAATTATATCCTATTATTAAACAGAGAGTATTTATTAATCTGAAGAGATGCTTATCGGTTGAAACGTAGTGATTCTGAACAAGTAAGGACAATGCAAGTCCAAAACTCTACTGCCGTTCAAAAAACTACTTATTTAATATGCCCTTACCCCTGTTAATGTTGAAAGGAAATTTTCACTTTACTGAATTAATTTTTTATGACAGATATTTTTTCACTGTCCATCTAGAACAGCAATAGTTATGCATATTTTATTTTAACACTCATGTTATGTATTTTGTGTAAAAGTTAACTTCACAACAAAAACAAAATTAAAAGTAATTTTTCAATGTTTCAAGACAATTATTATGCAACCTACAACAAGGCCTAAGCTTCTTGTTTTGATCAATGATCAATGATCAATGAAATGCAAGAGTTCTAATAACCTACATAATATTATTTAGAAACAGTAGTTATTTTTTGTTATTTAACTTTAATAGTTTCTTGTTATGCCTGGTCAGACTGACCTTATTAAAATATTTAGGAAGCATCAGGTCGATAATGTAATCACAATAAAATTATCTATTAAGTTTTGTCAATTGAACCGTAAATATCTTAAAAATCTCATGAACTAAATTCGATTCAATGATCAAGATATATAGGTACTTTTCAATGGTAATGCACTCATTATACATTTTTAGTTTGCCCGTTGTATTAATAAGTATATTCTTATCATGTATTTTAATTTGCTTTCTAATGATAGATTGTAGAGTAACAACGGACAAGTTGCAGTAACAATAAGTATATCTACGTTTAAATAATAATTGTTCAAAAAGAAAACAAAATAGTTTGCAACCTCGTTTTTAATTAGTTTTATTTATTGATATTTATATCTATGACATTAAAATGTGTTATTGGAATAAAATGTCTTCAGAAACAAATAAAGAATATTGTTGTAATTAAGTGTAATAGATACGTTCTCAATCTCAACCCCAATATAAACTTAATTGAATAAAAAAGTTTATCAATATCTTCGTTTAGAACTGAAAAATTTCCCATGATATCAGAAGTTGAACAGTAGTCTCACTGTCAAAAAACTTGATACTTCATATGTAATCATATGATGACTGAAAAATACGCGTTGGTGTATTCACCAATCATTAACTTTGTTCGCAATAACGAATTCTTTCGTTGATCTAAACTCAAGATCTAAACTAATATTTTTGTCCCATAAAATGTATTCTTCGTATTTTACGTTTGATAATTTACGGCGCTTTCTGGACTATCGACTGTTTCAGCGGAAGAGCACTAAACCATATACGCTCAAGGATTGTGCCATTTTTACCTATACAGGCTTTATTGGACATCAGCTATCTACCTTTTGTTAATCATTTATTTGTGTTTTTAACATGAACGGTTTTATTAGTTTCTGGTTATAGTCCTAGTTAAATAAGTAGGTAAATAAGTAAATTTACGAAAATTTTTAAGAACGTTACAGCCAAAAATTTAAACCTTAACTTGACATACACACTGTTCAAGTTTCTTATGCTGTATTTTAGTAATCTAGACCCACAATTTTAAAGTATTATTGGTTGCTAAAGAAGTACTGGTGAGTACTCAGCCTGCCTATTCCTTACTTGTAATTTAAGTATTCACTTAATTATAGTTCGGTTATTTTGGTTCGTTACTGCTAGTTAATGTGAATGTTTTTTTTTATTATATCCAGTTAAATGCGCCAGGAATATGCAAATCAAAAGAAGTTACAATAATTTATTTTTTTAATTTGCTCAAGCCTTAATGGCTGCACAATGAAATATATTATACTGGGAAACAGCAGAATTCTCTCTACTATTCACATGGCACTCCACAGTCCTAAACCCTAGCCTTTTTCTAATAGTAACAACTGATTTCTGAAAATGCTTTCATGGAAATAATCAGGCCTACAGCCTTTTTAATTCTTATAAAGCAATGCGTAAAAAACTAAACACAATGTTGTTTTATATCTATTTTAAATGTTAATAATGTATGGAAATTATACAAACTTAACATACATATATTATTTTATATTTTACCAAGATAGGTAGGTACGAGGTATGTTGTGCCAAAAGCACTACATATTCTATAATACCCTGTATACATTTTAAAATAAAAACTGAAATGTAAACCTGTGACATCATCGACTAAGGCACCAGGGAATAGTGTCTATGTAAAAAACATTTTAAACTATACAGGGTGATTCCTAAGTTGATACTTCTGTTTTAGCTGTGTATAGAAGGTATTAAATAAACAACATTTTCAAATACCTTTTTTCAAAAAAATTAAAAGTAAGGTACTTACATTCATTTATTACACTATGGATCAAATACGGTCCTGCCTAACTTGCCCGTTCAATAACATTAAGAAAACTTTTGGGTGTAAGATGAGCCCGCAAGGGAAAGCGTATTGCGTATGATCTCGAAGCCGCAGCCACACTTTCATGACACTTACCGTAAATTAGCATCATATCTACTAGTTCGTTGTTTTCAAATTTTACCATTTTCACGTGGCACCAATTTAAAATAATTAACTTGCTTCAGAAAAACCACCGACCCGTAAATTGCATGACTAATAAGACAAAACAACATAAAGTATAGCGGGCTAGGTTTTGATGACCAGGCTCGCACATTTTTTATTTCTTTATCTCGCCTAATTTTAAGTTTTTTGAGAAAAGGTATTTGAAAATGTTGTTTATTGTAATGCCTTCTATACACAGCTAAAAGAGAAGTATCAACTTAGGAATCACCCTGTATACAGCGTGATCAGTTAAGGGTACGGAGCGGCCATATCTCGGAAACTACTGGGCATAGAAATTCAGGAAAAAAAAATGATAACTAAAGTAGCCATGAGAAAATCCTGAAAATAATTTCAAAGTTCCGCATTTTGCCGCAAGAGGGCGTAATTGAGAAGTAAATTTTAAAATTTTACATATCTCCGAAAATTCCACATTAGGGTATATCTTTGATAACACCATTAAAAAGCTTGGACAATTATCCATCATTTTGGTCTTATGCTCATTGGCGTACCGACTTTAATAAGAGGGGGGGAAGCTGTTGAAAGTGTAATCATTCAAATCGCTGTAACTTATAAACGACTTATCCGATTTTAGCAAACTAAAGACTGGTAGAAATGTATGCACTTTCACCAATCGTATTTAGTTGTCCATAATAGTTTTTAAAAAAATGCTAGAGGGCGCAATTTGTAATAATTACACATTTTTTGATTTTACTCCGAAAAAATAAATGATACGGTATAATTATAATACCATAATCGAAAAGTAGATGTATTCTGTATATTCCACAATACAGTAGTTAAATATGATTGACCATCAATTTGTTCTGGGTTTTTTTAAGAAAAAATAGTAACAAAATAAAAAATAAATACACTCACCGGCACAAAATTCCGCCACCCTGAAATTTTAGCCAAGTTTGATGTTTTATAACTTATTTATTTTTTATCCGATTTTCATGATTTTTTTATCAGTTTGTAGATCCAGTTATTCTGGTTTTCTTTAATTATTTTATAAAGTATCATTTTTCGATTATACTATATTATACAGGAGGAAATCAAAGTGTTGTTTTTTGTCGTAATTTCAAAACACCCTGTAGGGAAATTGAGGTGGATAATTTTGTTTACATACTATCTCTTGTAATCGCTGATGTATTCTTAACATTCCTTTTTTTGATTCATTCCATTATCTAATTTTTGCTGAGAGCTGCAAAATTTTAAATGAAACGCTGTTATTTTTTGAAAATGTATGTCAAGCTTTAGGGTAAAAATTATCCAGGTTGGCTAAGGCCGCGATTTATTGTGGCAGAATGTTTGACAGTGACAATATTATAATTTATTGTGTGTCAATATGGTATTAACTCCAGCAGACGTGGGTAGAATTGTTGCGTTAATAGAGGATGGTCGTAGCAAAAGTTATGTCGCCCGTACTCTGAGAATTCCGCGGTCTACAGTTCGAGATGCCTGGAATAGGTATTTACAGACGGGAATTTTTACTAGACAGCAAGGCTCTGGCAGAAGGAGAATGACCACTGCAGCTGATGATCACTTTGTTATCATTAGTTCTTTAAGAGATCGAAGATCTACTGCAGTGTGTCTAAAAAATGACTTGCAAATGATTCGTCGAGTGAATGTAAGTGAAAGAACGATACGTAAAAGATTGGCAGAAGCTGGGCTTCATTCACGAAGGCCAACAATATGTCCACGATTAATTCCTCGGCATCGACAACACCGACTGAGGTTTGCAAGATCGCATTCTGACTGGACTCTAGAACAGTGGGGAAACGTACTATTCACAGATGAATCCAGGGTTTGTTTAAGGTCGCCGGATGATCGTGAGCGGGTATACAGACGTAGAAATGAAAGATATGCTGACTGCACCATATCAGAACGAATATCATATCATGGCGGTTCAGTCATGATTTGGGCGGGTATTTCTACCGAAGCACGCACCAATCTTGTATTTGTTAAAAATGGAGCTCTAACCGCCCACCGTTACATTGAGGAAATTCTCCAAGAAGTTGTTGTTCCATTTGCTCCTTTTATTGGGAACCAATTTACATTAATGCATGATAATGCTAGACCTCACGTTGCACATGTAGTAAGCGAATATCTGGATGAAGTTGGACTTCCAAGATTGGAATGGCCTGCATGTAGCCCGGATCTCAACCCAATCGAACATCTTTGGGATCAACTTAAAAGGGCCGTTCGTCGTCGTCCTGTACAACCACAAACCTTGCAAGACTTAAGACTGACGCTAAACGAAGAATATCAAGCCATTCCTCAAGAAAGAATAAGTGATCTTATTCATTCGATGCCACGAAGACTGCAAGCTGTCATTGCTACGAGAGGAGGAAATACACGTTATTAAATTGTTTATTAACTTTATGATATACCTAGTGTTTGTTTTTCTTAATAAAATTAGGCTTCAAATCAGCGTTTCATTTAAAATTTTGCAGCTCTCAGAAGAAATGAGATAATGGAATGAATCAAAAAAAAGAAATGTTTAGAATACATCAGAGACTACAAGAGATAGTATGCAAACAAAATTATCCACCTCCATTTCCCTACAGGGTGTTTTGAAATTACGATAAAAAACAACATTTTGATTTCCTCCTGTATAATATAACCTAATCGAAAAATTATATTTTATAAAATAATTAAAGAAAAACAGAATAAATGCATCTACAAACTGATAAAAAAAGCATGAAAATCGGATAAAAAATAAATAAGTTATAAAACATCAAACTTGGCCAAAATTTTAGGGTGGCGGAATTTTGTGCCGGTGAGTGTATGTTATTTAATACGTTATTTAGTGAATGATGCCAGATTCAGAAATTGTTTTCCACTTTTTACATTTAGCCTAGACCCTTGATAAAGGTTTTAATAAAAACCGAAACATTGGGAATTCTTCCCCACAATATAACATTTATAAAGATAGAAGTTCAAGAACGCTAAATAAATCTACAAAATTAAATATTAGTTTACCTGACCTATAAAACTCCTAAAATTTAAATTCTTGCCTCATAAAAAAATATACTATTTACTAAAGAGCGTTCTTAAGGAAGTAGTGGGAATTAACATTGTTGAAGATGACAAGAAGAAAATTTGCAGAAAGTTAGAACCGCATTTTTTTTATATATTATTTGTTATTTTAAATGTATTTTTTATCAATCAACCATACCTAAAACATGATGGTGTACCGACTCGACCTTGTTATTTACTAGGTATTTATTTTTGTGGTTTTTGATTTACTTTATTTGATATCACCGTCAATCGAAAAATCGGCATAAATTTGTTAAACAACAATAAAAGCCATCTTTGTCATCTACATAATTACGGTAAATCATTGTCCTGCATAGTTTTGCATCTTTACTTATTTGTGGTAATTGGTTCAGAACTTGTAACAGTTTTATTCTTTTTATGGTTTTATTCGATTAAAAATTCAATTGAAACATAACAGAACATAATTAGCATAGACCCATAAGTGATAAAGTATTTAGGTAAATGGTTATTGGTGTATCTGGTACACAAAGTGGTACTTTACCTCTGGATAATGAATGTTTAGTTGTAGACTCGTAATCTAAGTGAAAAAAAATTTGACATGATAAAGCAGAAAAATGATATACCCACGATACGTAAAAATTGCACTTTTTTACAACTAGCTTTGATAGATAATAAAATTTAAACTATCTTAAAAGTAAATTATAGTCCATCTAATTACTGGTACGTCAGCTGTGACGTGCAGCTAACGTTATTTTTAATTCGAGTCTTGTCAGGACTAAAATAATATTAATAATAATGATAATAATAATAATAATAATAATAATAATAATAATAATAATAATAAAAATAATAAATTCTTAAAAAAGTGGTAGCAGCAGATGCTGGATATACAGCCCTTAACTTAAAGCAAAACGGATTACCTAACATCATCCGCGCGCCGCCAAGTCAACAGCTTGTAACTTGGCAAGAGAAAGCTCTACACGGCAAATACCCTACTGCACTCCAAAATCCACTCATAGATAGAGAAGTGTCACTGAATTGGTTAGAGAAAAGGAAGCTCCACGCTGAAACAGAAGGTTTTATAATCTCTATCCAAGACCGTGTCATTCGAACTCGAAACTATGAAAAGGTCATCTTGAAGAGAAATGTGGAAGATGTGTGCAGAAAATGCAATTGCCCCGGAGAAACGATAGATCATATCACGGCGGGTTGTGGTGCTATGGCCCCCAACGCTTACCTGGGGAGACATAATCAGGTGGCAAAGATTATCCACAAGGAACTGGCCCATAAACTAGGGCTAAGGGAAAACCTCTCACAATACTCACCCGAGCCAGTCCTTGAATCCCCTGAATATCTCTTATACTGGGACAGGCCAATTATAACGGATAGAACAGTAGATCACAACCGTCCGGATATTCTTCTCATCGAAAAAAACACCAAGAAAGCTTTCATAATCGATATAGGTTGCCCACTAACACACAACCTCTCTAAAACCGAATGGGAGAAGAAGACCAAGTACTCGAATTTGGCTATAGAGATAAAAAATATATGGAAGCTAGATAAAATCGACATAATTTCGATCATAATATCGGTGGAGGGAGCTATGACGAAAAATTTCAAGCCCAACTTGGAAAAACTGGGCCTATCAGGTTATTTAAACCACCTAATTCAGAAAAGCGTCATCCTCCAAACTTACGATATAGTACGGAAGACGGAAGTTTCTAAACAGTACAGGTTAGGATGAATTTCTTCTCTGTACTGTAAATAATACCAGCAATACCAACAAAAAGCTGTCCTACTCAGCACCTATAATAATAACAATAATAAAGATATTTATTTTTGCCCAAAATACTACAATAATAAATTATAAAATGAATTTGTAAATAATATATAACTCACCTTGGTGACAGTAACATACAAGGTGTCACAAAAAAGTCGGATTTTGATTAGTCTTCTTATCCGATGCCAAGGTCTCTAAATTTAAGAAGGTTGCCTGGTAACTCTGAGAGGGGAGAGACGCGAGAGGAGCGCGCTACGTCACATGATTGCCCGAGAATCAGATGGTAATGGCGGCTCTTATCTGATCGATTGGTGTCGTTTTTAATTGCTTTGTTTTTGTTGTCTATATTTAACTAAATCCAACAATTAAATTAGAATATTTTGTAAATTAAATCAGTGACTAATCCATAAAGGTAAATATGTGTTTGAAATTATTGAAATAAAATAGCTATATTGTATATAAAGGTGACAACATGAAATCAATAGATAACCTTAACTTAATATTTTTTAGATGCCTAGAGGGATTGTTTGTAGTGTGCCAATTTGCAAAAATAATTCCAAGAGAGCATTGGAAAGTGGAGAAAAACTTTCCTTTTTTTCTTTTCCAAAAGATATCAAAATCCAGAAAGAATGGGTAAGGAAATGTTAGCGTAAAGATGTTTGGAATATTACAAATAAGAGAATTTGCAGTAAACATTTTAAGCCCGAGGATTTTGAAGATGTTGCAGGCTAGAATAATGAATATTCAACGGAACCGTCTAAAAAAATCTGGTATAGAGTTTTAATTGATTGTTTTTGTTTGATAGTACTTATACCTTATCCATAGGGTACAACAGGTACCGAGTGCGTAGTGTTTAGGATGTACTTAAGTGAGGCCTAATAGGATAACTGCATACATAATAAATTTATATTTTTAGCTGTTCCGTCATTATACCTGCTGATAGGGAAAGTAAAACCTGAGAGTAAAAAGGTCGAAGTGAATAATTCGTAAAGGAGATAAAATTATTGTAAAAAGTCTAATTACGATAATTTCAATGAACAAAAAAAACCATATAGGACTTACTAAGAGAAATGAAGAAAGTCAGGGACGAAAACAACAGTCTGAAATCAAAATTTCAAGCTCTGGAGGAAAAACTAAATGTAAGGGAGCAAAAGGAAAAAGAAAACAATCTCCTGGTTGTCGGTATACCAAAGCAAAATAAGGATGCAAAACAGATAGGGGACATGTATATAGTTCTAATGTAAGTGGGATGGATATAACCTATGTTTCTTATAAATAATTTTAAGTATAAACTTCTGAATTATATTTAGTTTGTAGAGACAATTATTATTATACAGCCCACCCCAGACTAAGATACCATATAGTAAAATTTAATAATTTTTACTGCATTTTTTTACGCTATATGATTAGGAATTCTTATTTGTCACTATATACAGGGTGATTTTTAAGTTGATACTTCTTTTTTAGCTGTGTATAAAGGGCATTAAAATAAACAATATTTTCAAATACCTTTTTTGAAAAACTCAAAAATAAGGTTAGTGTTAGCTGCTCAACCAACGACTTTTAAATAGTCTCCATAATTGTTCGGCTTAGAAATTTTATTAAAATATAGAATTTATGTATGTAGTATTCGTATTTCGTTTATCCAATACAATCCCCAAATATTTTATATATGAAAAATTTGCCTATTTTTTTCCTCAATTTTTTGGATAGATGAAGACAATATAATATATATAGGCTAAAATGTTAAAACTAAAAATAAAAAATGTAATAATTTTATAAGATTCCATTATTATAACTTGTAGTTACGAGTTTTATTGCTTAAAGGTATGGTAAAAGTTCTAAACTCTCCAATTTTACCTAGTGTATACAAACAAAGAATATTATCTACTTAAATATAGACTAAAACAAATTACTTATCAGATGTGACTGATTATTTTTAATTTAGGCTTTATTAAATAAAATAACGCCACTGCAAAAAAAAAAAAACCAAAAGAGTATGACTGAGTTTTATTTACCCTATAAGAAAAAGTAAATTGTGATTTGCAAGAAAAAAATACGTCCAATTTGAGGAATTATAATATATAATTTCTTAAAAAATTCATTTTCCTATCCATTTTAAAATCAATCCAATAAATTAAATTTAAAAACAAATATCCTAAAATTGCAATACTTTCAATTCATACTATATAAAAGAACCTACATTTCAATTTATTAATCACAAAATCACTTTTTATAAGTAATAAATTAAACACGCGATCTGATTTCAATGCCTGGTTAATACGGTAAATTTAAATTGGGCAATCATGTGACGTGTTCCCGCGCTGTTCTCTAATTGGTCGAAAGTTACCAGGCAACCTTCCTAAATTTAGAGACCTTGATCCGATGCTAAGAAAATGTTTTTTATAATGACACATATGTTCAGAATATGTATCATCGCGTTAAATGAAAACTAGGACATGAACATTTTAATTTGAGCTCTTGGTCTATAAGAATTTGACTTTGTCATCTTGGCATAATATACTGTATTATACGATCAAGACCCACTATGTCAGTACAAAAGTATAACCTTTAAATTTTACACTGTTCTTACAGGCCAGGAGATTTAAGTTTATTGTCCTAGTTTTCATTAAACGCGATGGTACCTACCAACTAACGTTTTCATGTTAAATCACTTTTAACAGGTAAAATTAAAGTTCTTCGAAATGACAAAGGTTGTCAAAATGAATTTTATGTCAATTGATAGGATCCTTTGATTAATAACAAAATTACCCTATTTTTTGTTCTTGGTATGATTATGTATTTAGCAAGTTGTGACGTGAATCCAGCCAGTAATTGTGATATCGTCCTATTGTCATCAGTATGATGATCCTGACGGTATTCCCATTAATTTATTAATTTTCTAATTAGTTCTAGGTGTTCAAAATATAGATAACAATTGAATAAACACTGATATAGGTATATTATGATAGCTTTTCAAGCATATGAAGCCTCTTTAAAAGCAGAATTTAAATAAGATATTTTCAGTTTATAACAATTATAATGTTAAACAAAGTTGATCTCGTGATCAAATTGTAGGATTATAATAGTCCTTGTCTCGGACGGCTCTTTTAGCGAACTTGAAGCTTTTTTTGGAGGCCAGAAAACACTTTCTGTTGATTTAAAATGTATTTCTCGGCTTTGAAACAACAAAAATGCTTAGTGCTTGTAAAATAATAACTTTGAACAAAAATTTAAAATGTAGAGCCTCTTAATAACGTATAGCGATAACTTAGCAAAATGAAATAACTTTAAGTCAAGGCTTAGGTTAAGGTGCCTAAAGCCCTTTTGCTGGTTTTGCCCAGCTCTATTATAAATATTGATGCCTATAGGTACAGGGATATTAATACTACAGACATAGGACATCACATAATGCAACATAATATCCAAATCAAGTCTCTTTAACTAGTTGTCGATAAAAAACCATCAACAAAGTAAGCAGGCGTTTCCGTTTTTTTTTACGTAACAACTCGCGCTTAGTTCCAACCAGCTAAGCTGGAAAGTGACCGCAAGTTGATTTTTCGGCCAGATAAGCTCAAAGTATACTGACCTACTTCTTTCGTTGCATGTAAGGTTATAATTAGCCAATGTCTTGCGATTCTTCTTGTGTAATTATTGTATGTTTATTGGCAGGTTTATTTTTTTTGTGCATTTGAAAATAAATAATTAAGTAAGTAATCAATAATAAGAAACTGATGGTTCGGATGAATGATTTAAAATTGTTGCCATTCTAAATTTAAAAAGCTTTAGGAAAAGGGCCTTCTAAGAAAAAATTAAAATTTTTAATTTATAGGTTATTTAAAATCGATAGAAAAAATAGCACATTCGAATACTTTTCACTAACTAGGTAGACTTGACGACCCGATATTTTGCAGAGCGAATACTTTTTGGATTACGGCGGCGACGGCCATTAGGTACATGATTTTATTTTATTATTATTATTAATTAAGTTAGGAATTTAAACCATTAATAGATAAACCTTTTTTTGGTCGCAAGGGTACCTTTTAATTTATTTTCATAGAAAAATCGACTAGATTCTTAATCAATTCTCGGAATCGATTTGAATCATCTCATGGAATTCTGTTACTGTTAGCACACTATACATATTTTGTTTGATGGTTTCTCAAAAAAATTGACAACAAATAGTGTATATATAGTGTAGACAGGCGGATTCAGCAAATACACTTAATTGTTGTTGCAAAGAAATCCTATACACCGTATATGCGTGTAAGCTTAGACATTATCCGCTAAACAAAAAAAAATCGAGAGTGTTTTACTTTTTTGATTATTTCCTTTGTAGAATATTTATATATAAAAAGAAGCGCTTAAGTGCCGTACTCAAACCAACTAATGGCAACTGGCTCCCTCCCCCTCCAGCTCCTTAAATGAGGCGCGCCTCTTCTGAACATGATTGCGAACTGAGAGACTCTAATCCTTTTAAAGACAGTTAAAAGTGTCTTTAACGCACTAAAAAACCGAAATGATTGTTAAATAAAAACAACAAAATTGGAGTGGGTCACATAAGATTTCAAAAATGTAATTATTTTAAATATAATACTTATTATTTTCACAAAACACGAAAATAAAGCCGCAGGCGAAATGTTTTTTATAGGTCCATGTGGGGACACTATTTAGGGATATAAGCAAATACTTTATAAATACAAATTTAAAAATAAAACAGTACCTAGATTATAAAGTCTAGGTTAGCATCGAATAATATTAAAATATAAGGAATCGTATATACACAAATTACAGAACGAAAAATTCTCCAATTTTTGAACCAGTTAAAAATAGGTTATGAACAGCATCCAAACAAGGTGACTTCATTGATTTGTTGTAGGAGTTAAGTCCGTCGACAAGTCTTAAAATTTCTTAGGAGCACGCCTGTGTCTGACCTATTATAATTATATGTCTATAAGGAATATACAGTAGAATCCTGATTATCCGAAATGTGCGGAACGGATAATCGAATTTTCGAATGGAGGTAAAAATAAAAACACGCATAAATAAATGTTTTAGAACTAGTCTAATCCAAGCATCTTTTGTATGTTAAATTATAATTGAAAGAACAAACGACTTACCTATAGGAAGTTCGTTCTAAATTATATGAGTATCCTCGTCCAAATAGATATTACACCAGTAGTATCACTATTATACCTAATCGAGCACATCTCTAAAACCTGAGTAATAGTTTTTTGTTATTTCACCCATACACGGCCCGGCCTAGTCATAACATCATTTTCTTTTAATAACAAAATAATTTCTATGGAGGGCTCGCAACGGTCGGGATGGGACATATCTATTTGGACGATGATACTAATATAATTCAGAACGAACTTTCTAAAGGTAAATCGTTTGTTCTTTCAATTATATTTCTTATCCTCGTCCAAATAGATATTACACCAGTAGATGTTTAAAGATAGGAAATTCTTTATAAAGACTCAGTCATTTATTTCTGAGTATTTTGGCCTTTATTAGTAATTTAAATTGAAAAAGAATATTTTTAATTATGGTATAAATCTTTATTTCTTAATATTAAACAAATAAGGAAATTAATAATGACTTAAATCCAAAATTAAACAATACAATAACTAAACGGTACTGAAAGTCACCTTACATTAATCAGTATTAACCTAACCTACTTTATAGCAATTTCTATAAAATTAAGCTTTTCTTGACTTAGAGGCCAATTATAAAATTTTTGAAACACTTGTGACTTTGATGTCCACCCTGTTCCTTATTTGATCAATGCTAATCCCTTGCCTGTAAGCCACTGAGGAAGTAGCATGCCTAGTACTATGAGCATTAAACAAGTTTGTGTCAATACCACTAATTTTTAAAACTTCTTTTACCCAGCGACTTATAGACTGGGAGCTTGTATTCTTATGAGGTCCTTTATGGGTAAGAATAAGAATGTAACTTACTAATAATGCACAGTGATAGATATTGTAAATCATTTTTACCCTTTTTAAACAACAACATTACCGTTTTGGCAACCAGATGCATGCTTTTCAGGCGGCTGATTATAATACCTATCGG
The DNA here is from genome assembly GCA_935413205.1 of Polydrusus cervinus. Taxonomy (NCBI): domain Eukaryota; kingdom Metazoa; phylum Arthropoda; class Insecta; order Coleoptera; family Curculionidae; genus Polydrusus; species Polydrusus cervinus. Next base: position 63,345,686 of record OW284510.1, on the reverse strand, counting down.
TTCTTTTTCGTAAGAAAATCAAGTTTGTATATATCTTAAGATGGAAAGTTCTTGTGAATAAACACCTAATTTAAAATTCAGAAAAAAGTATTTCCTGTATACTGTTTAAGGGTATTCTTACTTAGAGAGCTGATTACCACCGGACTTGCTTCATCGGGCACACCTCGCCCTAAAAATGATCCCCTGATAATTTCCCAGCTACCAGGGATTTCTCCCAAAGCGGGTGAGGTGTCCTAAAAGGTGTCAATAATAAATTTTTATTAGGTGCAATTATAAAATGTTCTTCAACACAAAGTTTTAAAAACAAAGGATTCCAATGTGTCGGCCAAAAAGGGACAATAATAATACCTTTAGCTCAGTCGCGTATTATTTTGTTTACAACCCGTCCAACAATGGTAAAAGGAGGAATAGCATAAAAATATCCTAGTTTATTCCAGTTTAAAGTAAATGCATCAGTGGCCAAGGCCCCAGGATCCTTGTGCCATGAAATGTAAGATTTACATTTGTTGTTGATATTAGTGGCAAACAAATCAATTAAGGGAATACCAAACAGTAATTTTATCTTTTTAAAAACATGTATATCTAAATCTAAGCTGTATTCGGTTTCAATAGAAACGGACCGCGATTCAAAATCCGCTTGTGTGTTTTCTTTAGATGAAATATAAGAGGCGTGAATAAAAATTTGCCTCTCTTCACACCATGTCCAAATTTTCCGACTTAACTTATTTAGTTTTTGAAACCGAATACCGCCCATTTTATTTATATAAGCAATTGCCGTTTTATTGTCAATGCGAAGTAAAATGTTGCAAACATTTAATGCCATGGCAAAGCATTTAAGTCCATAATAAACCGTTAGCAATTCCAAAAAATTAATGTGAACATTTCTGTTACTTTTTTCCCAAAAACTATGTGTATACTTGTCTCCACAAACTGCCCCCCATCCTGTTTTGGAAGCATCGGTAAAAAATATAAGATCAAAATTCTGAATATGAATGGTATTTTCCGATTTGATAATAGCGTTTTCCCACCAGCGAAGATCTAATTTAATTGTATGGGAAATAGTCATCTTTGTTTCATATGATTTGTATTTTCGCAGCTAAGTATTTAACACGCTCTAATTGTTTTACATATACCCAGCCGTATTGAACTGCTGGACAGGCTGCCACTAATATTTCTATTATTCTAAAAAATTAGCGAATAGATATTTTCGTTTTATCTTGTAGACGTTTTACAGTCTGTAAAATGTGGACTTTCTTTTCCTGTGGCAGCCGTAAAGTAAGATTTCTACTATTATATATAATTCCTAAATATTTACATTCACTGGTTGGTAGCAATTGAGACTTTTGGTAATTGATTACCAAGCCTAGGCTTTCTAATAACGAAATTATATGTCTGCTGTTTTTCAAAGTTTCTTCCTTAGTTTTTCCTACTAGTAAAATATCATCTAAATAAATAATACAACAACATCCATTTTGTTTGCCTAATAAATATTGGCTTTGGCATTTTTGTAAAAATATAAGGAGCAGTTGACAACCCCATTGGCATGGCATTATATTGATATAAAAACCCATTAAATTGGAATCTCAAAAAAATTTTACATTCTTGGATCACGGATATCATATAATATGCATCTTTTAAATCGATTGTTGTCATAAAACAATCTTGTGTTATAATGTCTTTTACTGATTTATAATTTTCAAGTTTAAAGTGAGGAGGTTCACAAATAAACCTATTTAATTGTTTAAAATTTAAAATAAATCGACTTGTACCATCTGATTTTGGAACTAGAAAAAATCTAGATAAAAATTCACCTTCTACACTATTACATTTGCTAATTACGCCTTGATCAGACAGCTTGTTTACAGCTTTATTTAAATTACGGAATTCTGCACTACTAAAGGGTTTAGGTATATCTACATGTGTATAAAAAGGAGGCATTTTAAAAGGAATTTTATACCCTTTTACCCAAGACAAAATGTTCTTGTTATTTCTACATAATGTCCAATTTTTGTAAAAACTTTTAAGCCTACCAGCAAAAACTCTAACCTTATTTATTTGCGGTATTTCTGCTTGTTTTGATACGATTTCTAATATTTCTGTGGCGGTTTTTTCGTTCTGAACTCGTTGTACTGGCCCCGATAGTTTAAAGAACCAGTGGTAGAATTATTTCTGGCAGTTGGTCTGGCATTACTTGTCGCCCTCCAGATGACCCCGCAGCTGGAATCGGAAAGCGTTTATATGAGGAAAAACCAGTCGCTTTACGCTCTTTCCCCATCCGCAATTGATTATTGTATCTTTATACTTCTCGGAGAAGTCCTGCCTACACAAAAAAACATCTGCTTTACTCTCCCGAACAATTCTTTTTACTGATGAATTTACATGCGATTCGATCCTATATTTTCTGCTCGTGGATTGCATATGGAACACATCGGCCTGGATTTTTCCTGCATCCACCAAATGTAGCAGTATCTGAAGCTTAAGGTCACCTACTTTCATATCATCATCAGCTTTGAGAAATCTATCTGAAGCAACTGCCAATGCGGCTAAACCATTGCCTATTTGTCCTTGTATGGTGCACATATATAATTGTGCACATATATTTATCCTCTTTTTTTTGCGCATTTTCTAATCACGCTGTAATTTCAGGGTTTAAAATAGGGCTTTTAAGATGCGGGATATTTTTTGGCACAGGGTACTTTTTATGTAATTCTTCTTTTTCGGCTTTCCCAATGACTAATTCAAAATATTTACTCCAATGGCCTGGCATAATTGGTTCCCCTTCCGGTCCCCAAATCGGCTCTGAACCTACTGGTTCGGAACCAAAAAATGTACTTATGTTATCATCTAACTTTTGTAACTGTGGATTATTAGCACCCTCCTCATTAGCAAGTTGTTCATTGTCAACCCTTACGTCTTCATCATGCACCTCTTGTACTTGTATATTACTATAGGTAGCATGAGAAGAACCACCTTAAAAGAAAGAAGAAAAAAAATAAATAAATAAAATCTTACTATGTCCAAAAGGAAGGCGGATAAATAGCTTTAACAATTATAGCTATTACATAATTCCAGAGACTTAAAAGTTATGTCTCTTTCCTTTAGTATCGGCTTAAACAATTTTGGCACAGCAAAAAAAAAGCTTTAAGAATTATAGCTATTATATAGTTCCAGAGACTTAACAGTTATGTCTCTTTTACTTAGTATCGGCTTTAACAATTTTAGCCCAGCAAAACCACTAACTTCGTGCTTTTTAAATCACTTTTTTCTTCACTGCTAGAACTTTCCCGTAAACGTGCCTTTTCGTGCCGTTGTACCTCCAAACGATGCAATTTCCGCAACAAACGTTATGTTTTCATGTTATTTCTTGTGGTGGTGTTACATTTTGTAGAGGGAGTTCTTGTTTCAGTTCTGTGTAACTTTTAAGTTAACGATATATTATCACTACCTAAGAGCATATTTGCATATTACAAATGTTTGTTCTATTATGATGGCGGCATATTGCGAGAACGGGGAATTACCAGCGAGACGAGATGTGTAATCTGACCAAACGAGAAATATTTTTTAAAGGTGGGAGATTTCTCGCCTCCTGAGATTACAATGAGATCGCCTTATGGACCGAGTAATCCTAAAAAAAGTTATATCTGAACAAACATAAAGAAGGTCTAATACAGATTGAATTATTATTTCTCCAGTTTAGCATGGTAACAGGATTGTTATCTTATCACTATTAATTTTGAAGAAGTAGTCCATTCTTAAAGTGGAGTTAATTTATAGAAATAAATAAAAAACATAAAGTTTATTAGAAATAAAATTAGAAGGTGGTAGATATTCTACATGTTTCGGGCGTAGTAACACCCATCATCAGGAAATAAAAAGTAAAGAGAAAATATTCATAAGAGGAACAAACCTAAATGGTGAGTGGTAGTGAACCTCGATGGAGCTCTCATCGAGCCATGGAAAATCAAAAATTGAGAAATGGGATAATGATTAGAAAAAATAGATATACTTAAATCTTAACACTGACCATGGGCAACAGGTAACAGTGGTTAAGAAGAGGCCCGTTTGGGCAAAGAGAAAAATTAAGAAAAGTAAGAAAAATGGGGATTCACAGGTCAAGAACTTTCATCCTGGGAACCGTAAAGAGAAAGAAAAAATTATTTATTAAGCCCTCTTTAATTTATGGGGAAAAAAAATTATTTTAGAAGCGTAGAAGGCATAGAACTGATGTTGAATCTGTAAAGAATAAAATAAATTGTTGAGTAAAATACATTGAAATAGTTATTTTAATAATTCACTCGAAATATCTCTCTTATATACCAGAAAAAGAGGGACTTACCTTAGTTCATAGTAGAAAAAAGAAAGATTAAAAAATTTAAAAAAATTTGGGGAACAAGCCCGAAAGGACTGGAACCCCAGTGGGCGTTAATTTCAGCATAGCTGAACTAACCAATAAATTAAAATTTAAAAACTTTTTAAAAAAACTTTTAAAAAATCGAAAAACTGGAGAATCGGAGATATTTTATTAGACCTTCATTAGGCACGAGGTCAAAAAGGAAAAGAATTTGAACTTGACCCAGTGATTCGCCACTTGACACAGATCTTCAAGGTGGGGAAAGTGACGGAAATTTTAGCGGGTAATTTGAAATAATATATTAAAAAACAAGTAATGACATGACGGAAAAAGCTCAATCGAGGTTCAATAGGATAAAAAGCGAGTAAACACTACAACAAAGCGAAATTACATTAAAATTTCTAGCGAGTATTAAAAAGAAAGAAAAACATTAAAAATTCCCTGTCACCACTTACATAAACAAAAGCATTGTATATTTTGGTGACCTCTATTGGGAAAGTTCAAAATTCATTTATAAATTAAATTTAGAAGAATACTCTAATGTGAAGCATATGAAGGGTAGAAATCTAAAAAATCAACAGCGACATCTACAAGTGGAGGATTAAAATAGGTAAATGGTAACTGTAAAAAGAAATACATAGCTGAAGGCTGGATTAATCAAAAGTGTGGTTAGAAAAATTATTTTGTTTTTGAAAAATAAAATAAAGAAAAATAGAAAAGGAACATTAGACCTAGAGAAGAGCAAGTTTAATTATTCAAAATTGAGGGAGTTAAAAAATTGAGTGGCACCATGTTGAAGTTGATCATTTAAGTAAATAATGTTATTATTGTTTAAGGTTTTGTTAATTTCAAGAATTTCTAACAGGTTTAGTTTATTGTCTTTATTACAAAAATGTATGTATTCAGTATGAGAGTCCTGAATAAAATTGTGTTTATTAATATGTATATGTCTAGAAAAATTAGATTTAATTTTGGAAGGTGAAGGATTAAGATTTTGAGCTTTCTCTATTTCTTTACAGTGCTCCTTAATTCGGGTTGAAAACTTGCGTCCTGTTTGGCCAATATACACTGCAGGACAGCCCACAGTCGAACAATGCAAGCTATAGACACCAGACCTATCGGAGGCAGGTATAGAGTCCTTAGTGTTACCAAGGAAACGTTTTAAAGAATGTTGTGTTTTAAAGGCTATGTTAATATTGAACAGCTTAAAAACATTCTTAAGTTTGTAAGAAATGGGGCCCCAAAATGGGAGGGAAAAGTATTTTTTAGGGGTTGTATCTTTAGATATAAGATTTTGATTAATGAATTTGTTTAAATGTTTATAATATATTTTATTGATCAAATTTAAAGGGAAGTTATTGTTAATACCAATTTGTTTAATTAAGTTTAATTCGGTTTCAAACTCTTTAGTACCTAAGGGGATAGAAAAAAGTCTGGAGAAAAATGAATGAAAGGAGGCAAATTTTTGATTATGTGGGTGGTTAGAATTATATGGGATAATAGAGTCCGTACTAGTGGGTTTATGATAGATAGAAAAATTGATTTTATTATTTATCTTTGTTAGTTTCAGGTCCAGGAAAGGGATGGAACCATCAACTTCCATTTCAAAAGTAAAATTGATGTTGGGGTGTATAGAATTGAGAAAATGGATGAAAGAGTCAAGATCTTCCTCAGTACCAGTAAATATAGCAAAAATGTCATCCACGTATCGTTTAATGAAGAATATGTGTTTAAAAAGGGGGTGGGACTGTATTTTGGATTCAATGAAAGACATGAAGACCTCTGCTAATAGAGGAAAAAGTGCCGAGCCCATAGCTAGTCCAGTAACCTGTTTATAGAATGTGTTGTTGAATTGGAAAAAGTTTTGTTTAAGAACTAGGTCAACTAGAGTGCAAAGGCCTTCTACATGTTCATGTTCAAGATCAGTGTTGTTAGTCAGTAGGGTTTTAATTAAGTTAATACAGTCATTAGCGGGTATGCTGGGGAATAAATTAGCAACATCAAAAGAAACAAGTAAAGAGGAGTCAGGGATGTGTAGATTTAGAAGGTCTTTAGAAAGGTCTGAAGAATTTTTGACAGAAAAAGAACTTTTAAATTTAAATTTAAAATCATTGATAATAATTTAGTTGTGTCTAAGGCCGATAAGGGTAATTGTTTGGTAATCCTGGAGAGACCACTTTACGTTGATAAAGTTGATAATATCCTTTCCTCTGAAGATTTTTCGCTGCTACAATATAACCCAACTGATAAATTTATTCAACTATTTAAAACTACTTTAAAGAAAGTCAACAATACTCTTATTTTCTTTAATACCAATAAATGTAGACTCACACCTATCAATCCATCAACCCCCTTACTATATGGTCTCCCCAAGATTCACAAACAGAACATCCCGGTCCGACTTGTTGTGTCATACTGTGGTTCACCGTGCCACAAATTGAGTGTTTGGCTTAATCATACATTACTAGATCTGACTAAATTTAAAAGTTCTTTTTCTGTCAAAAATTCTTCAGACCTTCCTAAGGACCTTCTAAATCTACACATCCCTGACTCCTCTTTACTTGTTTCTTTTGATGTTGCTAATTTATTCCCCAGCATACCCGCTAATGACTGTATTAACTTAATTAAAACCCTACTGACTAACAACACTGATCTTGAACATGAACATGTAGAAGGCCTTTGCACTCTAGTTGACCTAGTTCTTAAACAAAACTTTTTCCAATTCAACAACAAATTCTATAAACAGGTTACTGGACTAGCTATGGGCTCGGCACTTTTTCCTCTATTAGCAGAGGTCTTCATGTCTTTCATTGAATCCAAAATACAGTCCCACCCCCTTTTTAAACACATATTCTTCATTAAACGATACGTGGATGACATTTTTGCTATATTTACTGGTACTGAGGAAGATCTTGACTCTTTCATCCATTTTCTCAATTCTATACACCCCAACATCAATTTTACTTTTGAAATGGAAGTTGATGATTCCATCACTTTCCTGGACCTGAAACTAACAAAGATAAATAATAAAATCAATTTTTCTATCTATCATAAACCCACTAGTACGGACTCTATTATCCCATATAATTCTAACCACCCACATAATCAAAAATTTGCCTCCTTTCATTCATTTTTTTCCAGACTTTTTTCTATCCCCTTAGGTACTGAAGAGTTTGAACCCGAATTAAACTTAATTAAACAAATAGATATTAACAATAACTTCCCTTTAAATTTGATCAATAAAATATATTATAAACATTTAAACAAATTCATTAATCAAAATCTTATATCTAAAGATACAACCCCTAAAAAATACTTTTCCCTCCCATTTTGGGGCCCCATTTCTTACAAACTTAAGAATGTTTTTAAGCTGTTCAATATTAACATAGCCTTTAAAACACAACATTCTTTAAAACGTTTCCTTGGTAACACTAAGGACTCTATACCTGCCTCCGATAGGTCTGGTGTCTATAGCTTGGATTGTTCGACTGTGGGCTGTCCTGCAGTGTATGTTGACCAAACAGGACGCAAGTTTTCAACCCGAATTAAGGAGCACTGTAAAGAAATAGAGAAGGCTCAAAATCTTAATCTTTCACCTTCCAAAATTAAATCTAATTTTTCTAGACATATACATATTAATAAACACAATTTTATTCAGGACTCTCATACTGAATACATACATTTTTGTAATAAAGGCAATAAACTGGACGTGTTAGAAATTCTTGAAATTAACAAAACCTTAAACAATAATAACATTATTTGCTTAAATGATCAACTTCAACATGGTGCCACTCAATTTTTTAACTCCCTCAATTTTGAATAATTAAACTTGCTCTTCTCTAGGTCTAATGTTCCTTTTCTATTTTTCTTTATTTTATCTTTTCAAAAACAAAATAATTTTTCTAACCACACTTTTGATTAATCCAGCCTTCAGCTATGTATTTCTTTTTACAGTTACCATTTACCTATTTTAATCCTCCACTTGTAGATGTCGCTGTTGATTTTTTAGATTTCTACCCTTCATATGCTTCACATTAGAGTATTCTTCTAAATTTAATTTATAAATGAATTTTGAACTTTCCCAATAGAGGTCACCAAAATATACAATGCTTTTGTTTATGTAAGTGGTGACAGGGAATTTTTAATGTTTTTCTTTCTTTTTAATACTCGCTAAAAATTTTAATGTTAATTTGATTTCGCTTTGTTGTAGTGTTTACTCGCTTTTTATCCTATTGAACCTCGATTGAGCTTTTTCCGTCATGTCATTACTTGTTTTTTAATATATTATTTCAAATTACCCGCTAAAATTTCCGTCACTTTCCCCACCTTGAAGATCTGTGTCAAGTGGCGAATCACTGGGTCAAGTTCAAATTCTTTTCCTTTTTGACCTCGTGCCTAATGAAGGTCTAATAAAATATCTCCGATTCTCCAGTTTTTCGATTTTTAAAAAGTTTTTAAGTTTTAATTTATTGGTTAGTTCAGCTATGCTGAAATTAACGCCCACTGGGGTTCCAGTCCTTTCGGGCTTGTTCCCCAAAATTTTTTAATCTTTCTTTTTTCTACTATGAACTAAGGTAAGTCCCTCTCTTTCTGGTATATAAGAGAGATTTTTCGAGTGAATTATTAAAATAACTATTTCAATGTATTTTACTCAACAATTTCTTTTATTCTTTACAGATTTAACATCAGTTCTATGCCTTCTACGCTTCTAAAATAATTTTTTTTTCCCATAAATGAAAGAGGGCTTAATAAATAATTTTTTCTTTCTCTCTACGGTTCCCAGGATAAAAGTTCTTGACCTGTGAATTCCCATTTTTCTTACTTTTCTTAATTTTTCTCTTTGCCCAAACGGGCCTCTTCTTAACCACTGTTACCTGTTGCCCATGGTCAGTGTTAAGATTTAAGTATATCTATTTTTTCTAATCATTATCCCATTTCTCAATTTTTGATTTTCCATGGCTCGATGAGAGCTCCATCGAGGTTCACTACCACTCACCATTTAGGTTTGTTCCTCTTATGAATATTTTCTCTTTACTTTTTATTTCCTGATGATGGGTGTTACTACACCCGAAACATGTAGAATATCTACCACCTTCTAATTTTATTTCTAATAAACCAGTGGAGAAAGACTTTATGTTTTTTATTTATTTTTATCACTATTAGCCACGTCATTACGTTTGATTTCGATCAATAATTCATATTTAAATCACTTGCGGTTGTCCCAACAAATGACGTCCTAGAATAATAAAGGGGCATAACTGACCAGGTACGTGAATTTTCTCAGGAAATAAGTTTAAAAAACATCGTTAAGAGAAGTAAAGTTCTGATTATAGGTTTTGTTAGGGAACCATAATTAAATGATCAAACGAACTTACCTGTGATGTTCGATCATAATTTTAGTAGACTTCCAGTCCGAGGATATTAATACAACGTAGTACTCCTCTCCTACTCGTTAGCGCCACTATATTTAAAGAAGTTCGGCCCTGTGCTTCCTCGCTATCCTCCGTTACTCTCCCAAGTATCATCATTAATCCTTTGAATTTAAGCATCTTCGCAATCTAAGGGGTATAACTCTCAGGGATGGTGTGGTAATAGCAAAAATTGGCGACAACAGGACCTTTGAAGTAATATATTTTTTACTATTCATTTCATTATTATTTTGTTATACAAACAGCCAAAGCAATTTAACTAATTAAAAGAATTTAAATTTATACCGGATGTTGCGCAATTACCACATTCATCTATTTAACCGGAAGTCGTATATCATAATTTATTACTATCTGTCGATTATATCAATTATTTATTAGAAGCGGTACTTTTATCTTTGTTTACTTTTAGCATTTTTGTTACAAATTTATATTTCCTGCTGTCATTTTATTTTTATATTTATAATTTCCCAAACATATTTTCTAAAGACGTATGTCGGAAATGTCAAGTTATTTTATGTTTCAAAGTATCCTCAATAAATGTCAAAGATATAAAGTTATGTATCCGCCTATCTTATGCAATTTTCAGCCGGAAACTGTCACCTAATTTTTGATATTTTATTGTTTCCTGCCGGATGTTTATAGACAATAATTAGTCATACATTTTCAGCATCAAAGAAGCCGCATGAAATTATGTGACAGATGGCTACTTAAATTACTTAGTAGTAGTAATTAATTATTGTAATAATTTAGGATTAATGGAAAAATCTTTCTATATAAACGCTAGCAAACTATGAACAAGAATTAATTCAGTAGAAGTCATTCAGTCAGTCAACAGTCACATATAATCAGTTTTCCATTCATAGTTAAAAAGTTTTAAAACAATGTTATTTAAAAATTAAGTGAATTGTGAAATGTGCTTTTCGGTGTAAAATCGTTCAACTAACCGTCGACGATCAGGTTTGCTTAGACTAGACATTTTTACGTTATAGCAAAGATTTTGACATTACGATGATAAAGGCTGGGTTGGGTTTGCTTCGAGTATTTGTAGGTTAGTGTATGCAAAAATTTGCGTTCTTTCTTAATTTTGATATTTTTATTTTTATGTTTGCAATGTTGTTTGTACAGTGTACATTGTACACTGTTAACTCATAAGTTAATAAATTAAGCTCCCTTTATACAACATCAGTGTTTGATTTTCGTATTAGGAAGGAATAAGATAATTAGGCCAACTCTAAGATTCAGTAAATCAGTAAATTCTAAAATATAGTAGTGAAAATATTAACATAGGCAATAATGCCCAAAGTCCCGAACCCACTATAATCTTGTCAAACACACTGAAGATAGCCAGAAATGAAATACCTACATTTCCGTAAATAAAAGATTTTTTACACAATCTGGCAACAGTGTGGGGTTCGACAAATGGTGTCAGGTGTGGGGTTGATTAAAAGAAAACAGTGAGCTATTATTAAATTAGGACTTTGAGACTGTGGATGTTAAATACTCCCCCACAACAGCATTTTGCCTAATAGGAAAATTTAAACTTGACCATGACCGAAGAAAAAGGAAAAGAAACTGTTAACCCAGTAAATCCCGTTGTTTTAAATAATGTCGTTATTGGACTTGATTCAGTTCCAAGTTATAATGGAAAAAGTAATATCGAAGAATTTTTATCAATAATTGAAGAAACTGCTTTACTTGCAAATTGGACTGAAGTACAAAAAGTAGCGATTACTCGCCTTAAACTCCGAGAGGAAGCAAAACAATTCATTGAAGCCGAAGAAACCCTGAAAACTACGCCAAGTTGGCATGCTTTATCTCGTGGACTGAAAAAACAATTTAAAAAATCTGAAATCAATGGAGAAGCGCGCAGAAAATATATGGAATGTAAACAACGAAATGGTGAAACCTGTCGACAATTTTTGACTAGATTAAAAATGCTTGCAAATAAAACTGTCTCGTATACTGGAACAAAAAATATAGATACCGTTTTAAAAGCCAACTTTGAGGAAGAATTAACCACTCAATTTGTAATGGGATTAATTATGCCCTTAAAAGCAAACATTTTATCAAAATCTCCAAGTGATTTAAATTCGGCTTTGAAAATGGCAGAACTAGAGGAAGCTATTGAAGGCATAATAAGACCTTCTACATCACATAGAGAATGTCGAGGCTTGAGTATGGGATTTACTCACAAACCTACACAGAATACTGGACGTCATCAAAGTTTAAAGTGCTATAATTGTCAAAAATCAGGTCATGTAGCTAAGGAGTGTAGACAATCTAAAATTCGCGACTTAAGGTGCTACAAATGCAATAAACTGGGACATTTTGCAAGTTCGTGTCGAACTCAAAATACAAGGGAATTGCGTACCTGTTATAATTGCAATAAGATTGGACATCTACGCATCAACTGCCCGACATACCAGTCCAGGACAATAAATAACCAAAGAGGTTTAAACGCCAGAGCAGCTCCTTTTCAACCCCGAAGTCCGGCTGCTCAGCAAGGCGGAACTCATCAGTAAAAGTAAATGAGGTTGGGATACAGTGCTCTGAACAGTTATTACGCCCTCGTAATATAGCTAAAGTGGTAATAGGAAATAGAGAGTGTACCGCCCTTATAGACTCAGGAGCCATTGTATCCCTAGCAAAACCCGATGTTGCCGAGGGGTTTAAAATTTCTCAAGATATAGAAAATAATTTAGTTGATATTCAAGGAGGTGGTATACCGTGCAAAGGAGAAGTAGTATTGCCTATCATGTTGCTACCAGGAAAATTAATCGAACACTCATTTGTAGTAGTAAATTCACCAATGAGTTTTCAAGCTGACATTTTACTAGGGTTAGATTTCTTGCATAAATATGGAATCAAAGTAGATTGGGGAAATGGATGGATGTATGCTTTTGAAGAGATAATAGCTCTTTTCGAAGAAAAAGCTAAATTGAATAGAGCAAGTTGGTTAACAACATCACTAAGGGAGAGAACTGATAACCAAATATTATTGGAATTAAGGTATCTTAAAGAAGAAGTTAAAAGGTTAGACGCCAAATTGGAGGAAGCGGTTATGAAAAATCTTTCGTCAATGGCCATGAAGGAAGATTTAGTAGATCAGGTGATGGCCATTCACCTGAACTCATTAGAAAAACAAGAAAATCATAACGGTTCCACCAAAATGGTTAAGAAAGCGGCCGCGCCTAAAAATAAAAAGGAAAATAATGCTATTAACAGAAAGGAGGATAGTGTAGTTTTAAATGACAACCAACAAAAAGAAGATAAGAAAGAAAAAGAATTCGCGAATGAGAAGAAAAACAACAGCAAGAACAAGCAGAAAGAACAAGATAATCAAGGGAATGCCCATGCTAAGCAAAATCAAAAGAGAAATGAGAATATGATTCCCTCCACAATTTTCTTATCAGAAGATTTATTGATTCCAGCAAGATGTCAAGTCACTTGCATGGCCAATCTCCAGAGAGCATCTCGAGTCAAGGCCCAGCACGTAGTCGTTGAACCACGTGAAGATGTTCCTTATGGATTGCTCATTGCGAGAAGCCTTAGTAAAGTTAATAATAAAATTCCAATTCGATTAATGAATATAACAGAACAACCGCTTATAATTCAAAGAAAAATCGTTATTGCAGAAGCATATGAAGCAGCTGTAGATACAAAACCAAATTCGTCTTACCAAGAAGTAAGAGGCATAAGTACTGATGACGCATCAGATATACTGTCACAACTAAGACTAGACCAAGATCTGTCCGAAGACCAAGAAAAATTGAAAAAACTTGTGTTGGAATTTATCGATATATTTAGAGCACCTAAGCAAAAACTTACCTGTACATCAAAGATAACTCATCGAATAATTACAGAAGACATTCCTCCTATCAGCAAACGACCATACCGTGTACCCTACCATCGTCAAGAAATATTAAAGAAGGAAATTGATAAATTGCTTTCTGATGGAATCATAACAGAAAGTGAGTCACCATGGAGTTTTCCAGCCATACTAATCGAAAAGAAAGCTCATCCTGGGGAAGAGATTCAGTACCGGTTATGTATAGACTTTAGGGAATTAAATGCAGTGACCAAAAGTGATTTTTATCCTCTGCCACACTTGGAAGATACCATAGATCGATTGGCAAAAGCTAGTCTTTTTTCCACCATGGATTTGGCTTCTGGATACTTCCAAATCCCTATTCACCCCGAGGATCAAGAAAAAACAGGATTTTCAACTTTTAATAATCATTATGAATTCAAGAGGATGGCGATGGGGTTAAAAAATGCTCCTTCCTCTTGGCAAAGGTTCATGAATCAGCTGTTTAGTAATCTAACCTACAAGGAATGTTTAGTGTATTTGGACGATATTATTGTTTTCAGTTCAGACGATATCAACGATCACCTTTCACGATTAAGACACGTTTTTGAGAAAATAAGGGAGAGTAATCTGAAGTTCAAACCAACCAAATGTCACTTTCTTAAAAAAGAAGTGGAATATTTAGGACATATAGTATCAAAAGATGGTTATAAACCTAATCCCTCAAAAACTCGTGTAATTGAGAACTACCCAATACCCAAGAAAGTAAAAGACATACGAGCCTTTTTAGGATTAGCAGGATTTTATAGAAAATTCGTGCCGAATTTCTCCAAAATAGCACAACCTCTCACCGAACTAACAAAAAAGGACGTCAGTTTTAAATGGACCGAGAAACAACAACAAGCATTTGAGATCCTAAAAACAGCACTTATAAACCAACCCATTTTAAAATATCCTAATTTTCAAAAAGAGTTTATTCTAAATACTGATGCCAGCGGAACAGCATTGGGAGCCATTTTAACACAGAAATATGATGGATTAGAACATCCCGTAAGTTATGCAAGCAGAACTCTAAATACTGCTGAAAGAAGATACAGCACTATAGAAAGAGAACTTTTAGCCGTAGTATCGGCTGTCAAAAAATATCGGGTATATCTTACAGGAGCACATTTTACCATTGTTACCGATCATCGACCCCTAAAGTATTTATTAACCATTAAAGATCCGAGCTCAAGACTAGCTAAATGGGCTATGTTTTTAATGGAATACACCTTTACCATCGAGTATAGACCTGGAAAAAGGAATACGAATGTAGACACGCTATCTAGACTAAACATACAGGAACAAGAAAATAAAACACCCCAGAGAGTAGCTCTTATAACTAATGATGAACAGCTTCAGCCCATTCTTCCCGTTATTTGGTCTGAAGAAGAAATAGCTACCTTACAACAGCAAGACCTTAATTTACAAACCCTAATTACTAAAAAGGAATACGCTGACGATGAGGATGACTTTTATATAAGCTCTGATAATATTCTTTATAAAAAAAGGTATACAAATGAAAGAAATGATAAAATAGTAGCTCCAGAGAAAATGAAAAATGACATCTTAAAAGTTTACCATTCGTCCGTCTTTGCGGCACATCCAGGACAACAAAAAACATTAGAAGTTATTAAAAAAGATTTTTATTGGAAAAATATGAAACAAGATGTAATCAAATATTGCGAACAATGTCATTCATGCAATTTAATTAAAAGTCCGAATCAGCCTTTAGCAGAACTACAGAAGACTCCAGTACCTGAAGCAGTTTTTAGTTTTATTAGTCTTGACATTGTAGGACCTCTAAACCGAACTTCCAAAAATAACCGATACCTACTTACATGTGTGGATTTCCTTACTCGTTATCCAGAATGTATACCCTTACCGGATATATCTGCAGAAACAGTAGCTCGAGCATTTGTAGAACACATTATACTACGATTTGGGACTCCTAGAAAATTAATTACAGATTGTGGCTCAAATTTTCTTTCTAAGCTT
Organism: Polydrusus cervinus; assembly: GCA_935413205.1. Taxonomy (NCBI): domain Eukaryota; kingdom Metazoa; phylum Arthropoda; class Insecta; order Coleoptera; family Curculionidae; genus Polydrusus; species Polydrusus cervinus. Next base: position 63,330,061 of record OW284510.1, on the reverse strand, counting down.
TTCAAGAAAGTTTGTGAAATACTAGAAATTCAAAAATTGCAAACAACTCCCTATCATCCTCAAGCTAATGGAATCATTGAAAGAATGCATGGAACTCTAAAAACAATGTTAAGCCATTATATGAAAGATCACGAAACTGACTGGGACACCTTTTTACCATATGCCCTTATGGCTTATCGAAATTTACCTCATAACGCCACCAAGGAATCGCCATTTTATCTAATGTTTGGTAGAGATATGGAACTACCTCATCATTTGCAAATCAGGGAAGACAAAATTCGATATGATATCGATGATAATTATGCAAGTGAGCTTATCACTCGTTTTCAGATAGCTCATGAAAAAGCTAAGAAAAATATACAGGAAAGCATCGATGATAGATGTAAAAAACATAATCAAAAGAAAATCAGAAAACCCTTTAAAGTAGGAGACAGAGTGTATTTACATACTCCAGTAATAAAAAATAAACTACTTTCCCGAAAACTACAACCTAAATGGTCAGGGCCTTATAGGATTATTCAGCAAAAAGGGCCAGTTACTTTTAAAATTCGTAAACTAAATGGACGCAAGGAAGAAATGGTCCATGCTAATCGACTAAAACTCTTTAAAGGAATAATAGAAAATAATATTGATGATTATGTAGAAAATATAAGCCATAAAGAGAAATCAAAGAATACTAATTTAATTGACAACCTAGAGATTATAAATCAAAACACCCTTCCTCAGAAAATCCTACCATTAGACACTGATAGACAGCATAATACTGATACAGATTTAGAAAAGAGCAGTAATACACTGGAAGGTCAATCGTCTAGTTTATCGATAGAAGAACCTAACCAAACTTTAGAATCAAGTGACACTGATGAATCCTCAGAATCTTGTTCCGAAAGTAAAACTAATATCTCTGAAGAGCCAGAGAGTGAATTGGAGAGTACAGAAGAAAATACCTCCACTGAAAACATTAAAATTGAAACTAGACCTAAACGTAATATAACTAGACCTAAGAAGTATGAAGAATATTATACAAAATTTTAAAAATTTAATAAGTAAGCTTTAAAATTATCTGCCTAGATAAAATTTCTTACTGAAACTTTTTATTACAGTTTCAACTATACTGTGGAAAGTAATAAGCTTCCCAAGACTCAAGGCATCGTTAATTGCATATGACTGTCATAATCCAGAAACCCAAATAACCGCTATTTCACTTCGAGACGTAGCTCCGTGTCCTGATATCGAGAAAGGATATCAAGCTAAAGAAAAATTTATTCAAATATTAGAAAGACGTAGGATTGAAACCGTTCCTGTTAAAACATGTCTTATTGAAGTAACCAGATTAATTACCCATTGTGGAGCATTTTCACATAGCTCTGTACCAGAAGGATCACTTTTATCATATGTACACCAAGTTGGAGCCGACGAATGTGCAAAAATGCACCAGTATAAAGAATACCGCGGCTTTAGTAACCAAATAATTTCCAGACTTGTTGTCAATGGTACCATCACTACCTCTATCACGTTAGCCGGCGCTAATGATAAGAATGCCAATTGCGAAGGTACTGTATATTCAGAAAATGGAGAACAATGGAAAAAAGTTATAGTTAGTGCTACAGTTAAAATAAGTCTACAGGAGTATCAAGCTCAAGCAAAACTAGAAACTAATGAGATTATATTAGCCGACGGAGTCACTTGTCCTTTTACAAAGTCTTATTGTATGGATTTCAAAATTGGTGAAACTATTTGGAATACGGTACTACCTCAAGAATGCTTACAATTTGATCTACTCTATGATGGAAAGGGTAGTCTAATAACTGAACGCGAAGGTCAAACAGAAGGCAACAAATACATTGTTGTGGAAGACAGAGCCAGAGTATTTGCAATCCAACTCTATAAAAAAGAGACGCAGTGCAGTTCAATAGTATGGATAACAGAACACCCTAGAATTCTAATATTAGAAAAACCAGATGCTTACACCCGCACCCAGTGGAGTGGTAGACCTGGAACTCACCATGCCGATCTACTAACCTACGTCAATACAAAATTATTCTATGTTGAGCAATCTTTTAAGCGAACTATGGATGATATGTTTAAACAAACTGTACACAGACGTTGCATCTTACACCGAGAAATTCTCAAAAATCGATTATTACTAGCTCCATTATCACCTAACTCAGTGGCTGCCATAGTAAATAATGCTTTAGGCTTTGTAGGTAGAGTAGCTGGAGAAGTATTATATATCTTAAAATGCCTACCAGTCATCGTAGAAGTACGACGAGAAGAACGAGGATGTTTTAGCGAGCTACCTGTAAAAGCTCATAATAAAAGCTACTTTATGTCTCCAGTTACTAGAATTTTGCAAGACCATGCGGTTGAAGTAGATTGTTCATCTTTAGTACCACCCCTTTACTATCTAGATCAAAAATGGATCGGATTTAATCCCTACCCATTAAATGGTATAGAACCAGTAGAAATAAAAGTAGACCAAGAAGAAAATATGATTTTTGAAACCATTAAAGGCGTTAGTAATGGCGGAATATACACCAAAGAAGAAATACAAAAAGCCCAAGAAACTATGTTATTTGGATTAGAAAGGCCTGCTGTAAGTAACATCTTAATAAGAAAACTCGCTGGAAAGCCCGTGCAATCACAGGGATATTCATCTTTAAATTTATTTGACACCAAAGAGTTAGAAGAGATGGCGAATTCAACAATTAAAAGATTATACGGATATTTTATTATTCTTGGACAGTGGACAAGCAGCATATTAGGCTGTTATTTCATCTATAGAGTCATAAAGTTTTTGTTTGAAACTCTTCTAAATGCCATGGCTTTGCATAAATTAGATGGCTGTTCTATGTACCTTTTAGCTTCGTTCTGGAATACCTTAACTCTTTTTGTTTTAAACCGAAAACAAGCCAAAATACTCAAGAGAAATAGTCAAACTAGACAAGCTAACGACGAGCGGAATTTAGACGAAAATCCACAGTGCGTTACCCCGGTAATCTCTACAATTGCAGGATCATCTCATTCACAAGATAATCAACAACAGGAACTAGAAACTTATAAAAATATAAGTGGACCAGAAAGCAGACATTTTTGGACATTTCACACGTTAAGTCAGTAAACTTATTCCATTTAAAAATGCCAATGATGCTCAAGTTTAATATTATTCCAAAAATCACACTAGTAACGGCCCCTATAACTAAACCTTAAAAGTCATAAAAATAAATTGACTAGGTGCTTCGTTTCTCCCAACTGCATGCACTAATCTATTTTACTATTCGGTAACAGATGGCCATACGGGTACAAAACGGAACTTAAGAAAAGCAACCCCGAGAAACCCGCCTTCGCGTAATCGTGAGTGCGTGACGTCATACCAAGGCAGAAAGACACTATACAGAGTGATTTATACGCACTATATTAGTATTAAGCATCGAACTAATTAGAAAAGCAAACCTATAAATTTTACGGGAATGAATGGATGGACCTTATTTAAAATAAACATTATTGACAGTGCCTGTAACCACTCGAGGACTTAATTAAACGAATAAGGTTTTTACATTATAATAATATAAACACTATAATAAGTAAAATATGATGTCAATAAAAATGAAGTTGGACCAACACGAAATAGGAAAAAGGCTTTAGTTTAAGTCTGATCGTCTTAACACCGCGTCTTCTCGAAACGAAATTTTAACGAAAAAGAAAAAATGGAAGGATTCTTAAGATATATTCGGCATATTTCATTGGAGGAGCAACGGGCACTATTATTAATGGCCATCCGCGATTTACGGGAGGAATTTTATACGTTGGGGGCCGACATGCCATGTCATCCCCTGTTAATCGCGCCACGGGCTGTAAATCGCCTCTTTACCGATCGCGCGCATAATGAACTTCGGCGCGTCGATACCTTTCGCGCTATTGACCAAGGGCTAGCCGAAGTTCCCCCGTGCAACTGTGCAATATGCGATGTAGGGGTGCGAATCTTCCCACCCAGGGAGAATTATGTTCATGTGCCAGAAGAAGATAGGGTCATGTATCCGCCCCAACAACAGGTTCCACCGAACTATGAACAAGATGACCAAGCGGGCCCATACCCAGTCAACCAAATAACATTAAAACCATGTTAGATTAATATGGTATTAAAAAACGTTGACTAGGCGAATCACATGTTTATCAATATGAAAATAACATTTAATCGGCCGATAAATAACATTGTGGTAAAAAACATTAGATATTTTAACGTTGTTTTTGTATTATCATTTATACATAAAATATCTTTATATTTACTTAATTCTAATGTAGAATAACGTTGCGGACAAAAACGTTTAACATTATTTTAACGTTTAAAATTTGTGATAAAGCACTATATTTGATCTTATTTATAATGGTATTTTATCATTAGATATTCTATATTTTCAACTTTTTACCTATTAGAATATTCTTGAATTATAATATTTTGGTATTACTTTATAAACGTATTCTTATAATGGTTTATGGGCTCAAATCGTACCAAATTTCCGATTACCTTTCGCCTACGATTGTTTGAAGCATCTTCTGGGATTTTGACGTTTTGAGATTGAAACACTAAATGCATCCCGAGACTTAGGTATATGAATTAGAGTTCTATCCATAGTCCGATACAAACAAGTTCAATATTCAGCTTGTTTTCCAGTGTTCTAATCTTAAAAGGTTCAAATCCCTGAAGATACAAACGTGCAATCGTAAACGACGTCTGAAATCAATTTGATACAATTGGAATCCAAAAACCATATATAGTTCTATTAGCATCAACATATATTCACAGCGATCTTTTTTTGTCGATAAAAATTGGGTTTTAGGGAAAACAAGCCAATAACACAACTGTTTTTATTTAATTTTTTTTTATTTTTATACATTTAATTTTTTTAATCGGGCATTAGCATATCGAACATACTCCATTATCGTCTTGTCTATGCTAAAGTCAGATGAAGTATATGACCGCTAAGCAGTTTCTAAAAAGAACAATAAAATGAGTCAAACTTACAAGATGGTCGATTAGTAGACTCCGATTCAAAGTATTTTTTTTAAATGAGATGCCCATATGTATTCCTGTATAATATATTCAAGTATGTTTTTCAATACTTTGATTATTTGGCTAATTTTAGACACATCTAACATCACATATCTAAATCAATTAATTTTCAAGTATTGGCAACTGAAAAATTACATTTGGACTCTTTTGACAGGCTCTAGCTACCAAAAATAAGTTTCAGAGTAAAACGGTTCTTAGTTTTTTTTCTGTATTCTAAAATAATACTTTCTGTGACCGTTTTGCTCTTAAATTTATCGTTTCTTTTTTTTTCCACAATAAACTTATTCAGTATAATGAACTGCCCAATAGTGTAAAGATCCCATATTCAATAGAAAAGTTAAAAAAAAACAACACTTACTTTTAATTTCTAGGATGATTTTTAAGTCCCTTAGGGAAAAATTGTTCTTGGCCCCTGTATACGAACAAATTTTCAAAAAGTCGTCTGTGAAGCATCTTTGGAGGCACCTTCTTATTAATTTATTACAGTCACTGCCACCAACCAGTTGTAACATACTGCGCTAAAAACCAGTAAACAACTGAGTAAAATACACTTTTTTTGTTACAAAGGGTGAGCCACATTTTTTTACTTTTTATAGTGAGGCAACAGGCGGCGACACAGGGAATTCCTACGAAATTCCATGGCGAAAGCGTCTCGGCGAATTCAGAAATCTGTCGCTGTTCTAAGTTTAGGCTTGATATTTTTCCGTGCCGCCGCCTATTGCTCCACTCGCTGCGTTGTCACTCTAGTTATAAATGGTGTAGTCATTGTATTACCTAATACAATACAGTTTTTTCTTTTTTTTAATGGTTTTTATTATTATTTAATAAAAAAAGACAATTAAAGTTCTTTCAAAAGGCACCAATCTAAATATACATTTCAAACCTTTGGTATCATTACATATAATAAATAGTGAAATCAATATTAATAAAAAACTTACGACTGTATTTAAAGTTTTCGGATTTTCCATTTCTATTTCCATTTTTTGCACATCCTCGACACTCTTAAGCGGAAAAGAAATATGTAATATAGTATCTTCAATGGATCCATTCGAGGATCCGTTATTATCAACTATAAGAAGAAGTCGATCTATCTTATTTTCAATTAATTTTAATTTCATGTGTAGACCTTCGAGGATTTGGGCTAAAATAAAAAAAAATAGTAAGGGCTTGTAGACTTTTTTCTGCCATTTATATTTTAATTAATAGTCTAAGAAAAAAAATTTTTTTGTTACTAAACTTAAATCCTTTTTACGTCTATTGACCTAAAAAATTATGTCACTTTTGAAAACGGTCCAATAAAAAACAATCGTTAAATACTTTTTCCATAGGCTTGTCAATATATCATGATTATTAATAATAAAATGTAGCTTTGTACTTGTTTGTTGTCTACTTAAATATTATTATTATTATTGCTAAGCAGCATTCATAAAAATATAAAAATTAAACATTAACAGAGCATTTTATTTATATAGTTTTGTCCCTATAAGCTAAGCCTAAATATTTTATATTTCTATTTTTATATTATTATAGTAAACACAGTTTGTATCTATTAAGTGAAGGCAGTGCCTACACAAGTTTCCTTGACATTGCTATGTCTTTTTAAGATTTTGTCCTAAAAAGATATTATTATTATTACCTTTTTTTTTGTATCCATCTAAGATTATATAAATAGGTAGGTATCTCGGTAAGTAGGTTACTTCTAGTGTCTTTGTGAAACTAAAAAAAAATGAACAAAAATTGGATTACTTACCCTCGGGATTATCCAGATTTTGTAGTCTAAATTTTTTTAGAAAAAAAACATCGATATTGTTTTCTGTATCTTTCACTCAAGGACAGCCGAGAGGACGGCTATGCTTTTCTCATGTCTCTCACTTTAGATGCATTTGTTTTTTTATAAGTTTGCATAAATATGTACTTAAAAAAAAATTGTTATAAGCCTGCAACACAAGCCACTAGTAATAAAAGTAACCAACTGGTGAGTTTTTTATATAAAGATGAAGCCAAATCTTCTAAGATAACAAATTTTCTGTCATAAAAATCCTAATCCCTCGCCTAATCCCAAAAAAGTTTCAAAATTTTTACTTTAAATTTTATGACCTTTTATTTTGAAACAAAACGGTAGGATAGCCGCGGTCATCATCTTACCAGCAAGGTTAGGTGTTAAATCTGGTTAAAAGGGGTGATATTTTTTTTTAAACATTGTTTTCTTCTTTTATTACATATTTTTATTTTAAAAACATAAAATTTAGGTGCTAAACATATCTTTTCGGTTTTAAAATTTGCGAACGCCTACAAAAATAAGTCAAAATTAAACATGGCGATATTGGCCATTGGTGACACATCGTTTTTCGGCCAGTTTCTGTAGATATTCCGACGGCAAATAGTTATTAATATAAAAAAAGAAATTTGAAAACTTACCTAGGTACACATCAAACACAAAACACACCACCACTAATTTTTACTTAAGAAACAAAACTAAGAAAGACCACAAACCACAAGAATAGACAACGAAAAAGGCAAAAAGGTAGTAGAATGGTCGCCGGGCCGGGAGCCGGAGGCTGCTTGTGGGCGGGGTGGTTGCGACCAGTTCCGAACATAAGCGAAGTCAACACGAGGTAGTTTAAATCGGGCGCCAAATTTAAAAATACGTTTTGTGCAAATGAAAAACATGTTGATTTAAGTAACGTTATAAGTAGTAATATAATTATATCGTTGGGAAATAAAACATTGCACAAATACCTCTAAAAATAATATATTCGACCCAACAGTTGTTATTAATAGGTTGTAAAAAATAATGTTGAAATTATTAACTTTTTTTTTACAAAATTAAATGTTGTGTAAAAAAACGTTAGTGTTCTAATGTTATTGCCATATGATTTTCACAAAGTGTGTTCAGTGGGTACATGCCTGAACCTCCACAGGCAAACATTCCTCCGCAATACCCCGATCAAGTAGTACCTAACAATAATGAAGAACCCCCACAGAACCAGCCTGATGACCTGAACCAGCTGGTAGATATTATTGCCGCCATGATAATCGCATGGATACGTCATGGAGTGCTTCCGGAGGAAATTGACATTTTAGATGACTATCTCATGGAGTGAATTTATTTAACAGGTGATATGTGTTGTGTCAGTTTTTTTTGTTGTTCAAGTTTTTTTTTATATGTAACTACTATATACTATTAGGTATAAAAATTAATTAGTAATTAGAACTTAGTTAAATAGTACGATGAATGCAAACCTAACCCTATATCATTTTTAAATTTAAAAAACAAAACGAAACTTAGTAAGTAAACCGTTCTAACTAGCTTTATTCAGTAAAAAAAAAAAAAATTATAATGTTTTTCTATTTGGGCTAGTTACAGTTTTTGCCAAAACTTAAAAATTATTCATATTTTAAAAATTTAAATCTATAATTGTATCCCTTTAACTTCTTTACCAATAAATCTGTCATTTTGGCACTTAAACAGTCTAGGTCGGTTTATGTTTCACACTTACGAGACGTGTCACATTTAAATATTAATTGATAAGTTTATTTTATGAAAGGAATAAGAAGTGAAATTAAAGATAAGTTCAAGAAGTTTTATCATTAAGATAATAACATCTTTTTCAGGGTATCGAGGAATGTGGTAATAGCAAAAATTGGCGACAACAGGACCTTTGAAGTAATATATTTTTTACTATTCATTTCATTATTATTTTGTTATACAAACAGCCAAAGCAATTTAACTAATTAAAAGAATTTAAATTTATACCGGATGTTGCGCAATTACCACATTCATCTATTTAACCGGAAGTCGTATATCATAATTTATTACTATCTGTCGATTATATCAATTATTTATTAGAAGCGGTACTTTTATCTTTGTTTACTTTTAGCATTTTTGTTACAAATTTATATTTCCTGCTGTCATTTTATTTTTATATTTATAATTTCCCAAACATATTTTCTAAAGACGTATGTCGGAAATGTCAAGTTATTTTATGTTTCAAAGTATCCTCAATAAATGTCAAAGATATAAAGTTATGTATCCGCCTATCTTATGCAATTTTCAGCCGGAAACTGTCACCTAATTTTTGATATTTTATTGTTTCCTGCCGGATGTTTATAGACAATAATTAGTCATACATTTTCAGCATCAAAGAAGCCGCATGAAATTATGTGACAGATGGCTACTTAAATTACTTAGTAGTAGTAATTAATTATTGTAATAATTTAGGATTAATGGAAAAATCTTTCTATATAAACGCTAGCAAACTATGAACAAGAATTAATTCAGTAGAAGTCATTCAGTCAGTCAACAGTCACATATAATCAGTTTTCCATTCATAGTTAAAAAGTTTTAAAACAATGTTATTTAAAAATTAAGTGAATTGTGAAATGTGCTTTTCGGTGTAAAATCGTTCAACTAACCGTCGACGATCAGGTTTGCTTAGACTAGACATTTTTACGTTATAGCAAAGATTTTGACATTACGATGATAAAGGCTGGGTTGGGTTTGCTTCGAGTATTTGTAGGTTAGTGTATGCAAAAATTTGCGTTCTTTCTTAATTTTGATATTTTTATTTTTATGTTTGCAATGTTGTTTGTACAGTGTACATTGTACACTATTAACTCATAAGTTAATAAATTAAGCTCCCTTTATACAACATCAGTGTTTGATTTTCGTATTAGGAAGGAATAAGATAATTAGGCCAACTCTAAGATTCAGTTAATCAGTAAATTCTAAAATATAGTAGTGAAAATATTAACATAGGCAATAATGCCCAAAGTCCCGAACCCACTATAATCTTGTCAAACACACTGAAGATAGCCAGAAATGAAATACCTACATTTCCGTAAATAAAAGATTTTTTACACAATCTGGCAACAGTGTGGGGTTCGACAATGGGTGGGATATTAATATCCTCGGACTGGAAGTGTAGTAAAATTATGATCGAACATCACAGGTAAGTTCGTTTGATCATTTAATTTTAGGGCAACTTCCAGTCCTAAATATTAATACAACGTAGATGTTTAAGGATATATAACACTCATTGCGAAGACGTTTATTAAAAGGAAACAAACTTTTAATTATGAACAAACAAACATATCATTTGCAATAAAATGAAATTAAACTCATAATTCTTAATAAACTACACAATTTTTATTTATGACAGAACAAAAGTAATTCTAATTCGAAATAAAATAAACAAATTTTGATTTTGTAACATAACAAGTACTTCTAGATAAACTAAATATTATTCTAATATTGTTTTTGCCAATTGAAAGGTATTAAAAATAGGTCTTAAGTAATAATTCTGAAACACTGCAGAGTTATTAGACCAACCTGCAGTATTTTGAATTACATCCAAAGACACATTTTTCTTAAACGCATGGGATGTTGACGCATGTCGGGTTGAATGTGCTGTAAACTGTTTGTCAACACCAGCTTTATGGAGGGTCTCTTTCACCCATCTGCTTATTGTGTTTTTGGATGCTCGTGCGTGAGGATACCGTGTACTTAAAAACAAATACATTTCATTGGTAGGCCTGATTTCTTTAGTCTTTTGTATGTAGTATTTTAGGATTGATGCAACACATAAAGAAGGATTATCTCTACCGAAAGGAATCTCCAAACAAGGCTGTACTTTTTTATGGCCTAATGTTTTCAGTTTATCCTCAATAAAAGCCTGTAACCCATTAGCGGATTCGGTTATTTTATTGATTTTTATATAAAAAATGGTCTGAACCCTTTGACCCGTAATAAGTACAAGTAATGTTGCTAATTTTGAGGATAAATCTTTTAAATTAAGGTCTATGGATGTAATTTTTCTAAGTATTCTGTAACTAATTTAGTGTCCCATGTAGTTTTATACTTTGGTAAGGCAGATCGTAAATTAGATATGCCTTTTAAAAAACGTTTAAGGTTTTCATCGTGAGTGCAATAAAGAGCGGCTCGGTGGCTATTAAATGTCCCAAATTTATGTCTTATTTTCTAAAATGCCCTGTAAGAAAATAATCACTTCACAAACCCCTGATTTAAACACAGACAAATTATTTTTCGTACAAAAATTCCACCAAAGTTTAAAAGTAGTATTATATTGCAACAAAGTATTGTCTGATATTGAAGATATCATAGTAGGTATAGCATTTTCTGGATTATTTTTTATTCGTAAGGCCTGGCTGACAAGACTGCGGCCACCAGGGTAAGCTGCTTGGAGTTGGGGTGTTCTCTTGCACTAAGAGGGCAAACCAATAAATCAGAACGTGGCCTGAACTTAAGCTGTTTACCGACTTTATATTTAAGAAATAAGGGGAACCCAACCGGTTAGACTAGCATCTGTAAAAAATTCCATACTGAACACATCTTGCCTTATATTATTAAATGCTGTTAAAATATGTGATTACCACCAAAGTAAATACGGAATGACCTTGTCCGAAAGTAAAATCTTTGCATCAAAATTCATGTTGTTTACCTTTAAAAGCTGAAATATTTCTCTTTCTAAAAGTTTTGTATAGAGCCATCCGTATTTTATTGCCGGACATGCAGAAATTAAAAGACCTATAAGACGAGCCCATTCTCTAATATATAATTTATATATATAATATATAATATTAATATAACAAAATTTGTTATTTAGGAATTTGTCAATATTAATTAAAATGACCCTTCTTTTGTCCTCTGGAAGACTAATTGACATAATCTCTGTATTAAAAATAAATCCCAAAAATGTTATAATTTTTAAAGGTTGTAAAGAACTCTTTCCAAAATTAATCGCAAAACCTAAAGATGTTAATAATTCTAATGTATATTTTACATTTCTTTCACAAACTTTAGGACTGCTGCCAAATATTAAAAAATCGTCCAAATAATTTACACAAGGAATTTCTTGGCTACGCACCTTAGCAATAACAGGTTTGATAATTTTAGTAAAAAGAAATGGAGCAACAGCCAAGCCAAAGGGTAAGCAAGAAAATTCGTATAGCTTTACGCCCCATCTAGACCGCAAAAATTTTCTAAATTTAGGGTCTACCGAAACAAGAAAATAGGCATTCTTAAGATCTATTAAACTCATATACCAATCTTTTTGTATTAGTCTCGACACTGATCTGTAATCCTCTCCATTTTGAAATGAGGGGCTTTAACTGTCTTATTTACATTTTTTAGGTTTAATATAAAACTCTTGTCACCGTTTGGCTTGGTAACTAAAAAATAGCTAGATAAAAATTGGCCTGGAACATCTTCACACAAATTGATTACTCCCAGTTGGATTAAATCATCAATAGCCTCCTGCATCTAGCAGGTCTGTACTGAACAATTATTTCTAGGAAGAAACTGTTGTACAGGTTTTTCCCCAAAAGGTATCTTGAAGCCTTTTATCCAGCTTAAAACAACTCTATTGGAAGTTATTCCAGTCCAATTCTGAATAAAGTATTTTAACCGTCCTGCAAATTTGATATCACTTACATTTATTTCCGAATACGGCGGTAAGTGTTGACTTGATGCTGGGTCGTGAAAGGATGTTGACGCCCTCTCTGGTCTTTCGCTTCCTTCCAGTGACGAAACGGGCGTTGTCGGTTTCCCGAGTAATTATTTGCTCCCCTCCCTCTTTTTCCAGGCGAACCATGAGCGCCTGGTCTATTTTTATCTTTTGATGAAGAAGATTCGGACGCTATGAAAAGACTTTTTCCCATATTTTCAAGGGACTTTGCTTCCTTAATTTTCTCGCCGAACTCTGGACCAAATAAGTATTTTCCAGGACAGGTATGTTCTGTTAATTCCTTAAACTGCTTATTAAGTGTCTGAATAATAAAAGTACGACGTGTCTCTGAAATTTTACAAAACAGGCTAGCCTGTAAACGTCCCGAGTCCCATAACGGTTCTAAAACTTTGTCTTTAAGTTCTTTTGGGAGTGAGTCCATATCAGAGAAAATGGTATTTAGTGCAACACCTAAAGCTACTAAACTATGAGCCAAGTTTCTCTGAAAAACGACAAATCCAGCATCCCTATTTTTGTAGTAGGATGACAAATGAGGTACTATTTCTGAATTTATTTCAGGGGAATTTAGTGTTTCTAAATTTGATGGGATCTGGTAGCGATTGTAAACAGTTTTTCTATCTTCCTCGGAAATATTTTGAGCTAAAATATGTGTCCACCTGGTACACACTGCAGCATGTAAAACTAATGCATCTTTAGTAGTTGTCTGAGTGTCTTCCCCTAAAATCTGCAGGTAACTGATTCTCCGTGAGTATTAATGGAGGCGTAGTCGAACCTTCTGGATTATTACACATTACGGGAGGTGTTCTAACACCCAGGTTAGATCCCTCATCCCTCACTAGTATAATGTGAGCTCGCAACACCCTGGTTACGCTCTCTAGTCTGTTTCGACATCGGCACATTCGAGCGCCGCTGCACCAACGATCCCGAAGAAGCGCCCTCCTTCCAACTCTCAATAGACGGCGCGGCGGCCACCTTGATTCTGTCGACCCATCTCGATCTGGCGGCGACTCCTGCTTTCCGCTGTTCCTACCACGTCTTTTGATATCTTTACGCACGTCGAGTGCGTCACGTGATCTACTACGTTGGTACCGTTTCTGCCTGGCCGAGGGCTCTGTGGAATCTGAAGAGCTCGACGAAATTGTAAGACGCCTTTTATTCTTTTTTACTTTTAATTGTTTTTCTAGATGTTTCAATCGTCTTAATATTTCCCTATCCATTCTAAATGAATAAACACAGTCTAAATTACTAATTACTTACATTAACTTTGCACTTTACTTTAGTGATTCACTAAATAATTAATAAGTTAATGTTGAAAATGTGTTAGTAGTGAAAAAAATAATATATTTACCACGGTTTAGACAACTATTATTGCCCTCACGTCTTAAATCGACGCTCGGTAAATAATAGTATCTGTCTAAACCTTGGTCAATAATATAGATACTATTAAATTCGGATCAATCGAAAAGATAACTAGGTATGGCATACAAAGCTAACAACTGGCAGTTGAATAAATGCCAACCGAAAGATCATTTTGAGACTGAAACAAAAGTATAATTTAATGCCATTTGAGGAATTATTTAATTTGACAATCTACTTGCCACTGTGAGTCAATATTTCTGTTTAATTTTCATTAACCCCACAAAAACCCCCGCTCAATAATACTTTTTTGAATTTTTTTATTCCTTTTTTGCACTATGGTTTTACAAGCAGGCTGGTGTGAAAAGTACCTCTATTACATAAATACATTTTAATATTAGTTTGTACAATAAGGGTAGATAATATGATGTCCATAATGCACAAAAAAGTAAATTGAATAAGTTGTTGGTTCGTGAATATAATATAACAATGTTCTAGTTAAATCATAAAAGTTGATATAATTACAGATTATATTTTGATGTAGCGTCTTGTGAATGTTGATTTTGTGAGTCGCGCTATATGTTTTCCTATATGTGAATTGTTATAATTTGTACGACGTATAAAGATATGGTTTTTTCTCTCCCTAATTTATATAATTTTATATCACAGAAACTTTCTATGAAAATAGATTTTAGTTCCATTTTAATCAAACTTTTTCTTCCTTCAAAAGCGGCATGCACGCTAGTTGAGTTAAACAATCATTTACTTAACATTTTAAGGGGTGTTTAAACATATATTCGTTTAAAAATGTCCCAAAATCAGTTGCCTTTACATAATCAGTGCAGGTCAGTCAAGAACAAATGTAGTTCACGCATAATTAACCTGTTCGGTTCTGACAAAAGGAATTTATTGTTCCTCTTTTCAGATTATTACTTACAGTATCTATTACCTTTCTGAACCGTGAAATTAGAACATTATTTTTTTTTATTTATATTTATAGTAGATATGTGCAACGACGTCCATGTCGATGTGTAATAGTTTTATTAGAAAAACTTACCTATTATGTTATTATTATATTATTACTTACATGATGTTATCAATTTTGTTTATTTTCAGATATAGAAGCGGAATGTCAGGATGATTATATGAAAATTAGAATGGGCTTTAATGGAACATTCACGGGACTTCTATATTCAGCAGGTATATACGATTCAAAATAAAATATGTTTATTAAAGTATTCTATTCGTTTATATAAGCACCATCTATTTATACGTAGCGCAATGTGTATTTTAAAAAGCATTCAGGATAAGTTTTAGAAAATGTAACTTAAATTTCAAATTTTTAATTTATTTCCAATAGTAGCACCTAGTTATATTTCTTAATAACTAACTAGCTGACGAATATCCAATACCACTAATTTATTAATGGTTTTAATTTCCGTCGATTGAACGCGGTAAAAATTAACCACACTTTAATTTAATTGATTCGTTTTGACAAGGGCGTAGATATGGGAGGGGTAAAGGGGGTAATTACCCCCCCCCCCCCCAGGACCATATTAACAACAACACAAGTTCCTATGTTCTATAATAATATTTTAGACTATTTTTGTTAAAGACATTGTCTTGTATAAGTACTTATGCATATTACGTACCAAGGATAGAATAAGTTAAAGTCTAGATACTTATTCCTTTATCACAAATCGCCCCTTTCGAGCGATATGTATATATCTCCTTTATTTTAAAAATGTGTGAGGGTTGTCGTCGTCGTCGTCGTCGTCGTCGTACCCGATTTTTGAAATATCGATTTTTTGACATTTTCGATTTTTTTTCTCTAAAGTGGTACATTTCGCACTGATTTTAATTATTCGGTTTTATAGAGGATTAACGGGGGCAAATTTTGTAAAAAATTTCAAATATACAGGGTGTACCAGAAAAAAGCTATTAAACGTCAAAGTCGAGAAATATGCGAAATCCGCTGTCTCGCATTTCAGGTCGCAAAAATTATTTTTTTCGATTTTTACTTCTGGAGGTTCGAGAGGACCGGCAGCTTCCGAACCCTATTGTTTTTGAGAAAGATAAAAAAATGGAAAGTAATTTTTTTTAAGTCGAAAAATGGCCATCGCAGGGTCGTCTTGGGTACCGAATAACTCGAATTGGGTACGTCGGACATATTTCCGGTTTAAACGATCAGATGGGCCCTCTTAAATACTATCTTTTCACAATACATCTTTCTATACCTAAAATGATTAGAAATTGTGAAAAATTTAAAAATTACGATTTTAGACCCAAAATTTCAACGGTTTTTAATTTTTTTCTCGAAAAATAATTTTTTTATTAAAATGTCATGTATTCTATCGGAAAGAGATCGTCGACTTACGTTTAAAATATATTTTTTCGATCCTTAATTGTTTTAATTTACAGAGGACGAAACGAATGAATTTTGATTTTTTTTAGATTTTTAAAATTTTTTTTTTAGGTACTGGTCCGCTTAAACCCGTCTGTGAGCTACTGTAATTAACTTTTTCAACTTTATTTTGGACTGTTGTTTAGAGGGATAAATAGACTTTAAAATTCATACTGTGTGCGCTCTTCGTTATGACGTTTAGTGGTTCAAAAAAAATAAAATTTAATTTTTTTACGTTTTTTTTACCAAAACTTTTTTATATTCGATTATAGCTTCTACTATAATATCCTTAGAGAGGTCATTTTAGGCTTATTTTATTCCTCAATCATTTCTCAACACGTCTTGAATATATCAATTAATTTTTTTTACTTTGGGTAAAATTGATATTTTTAGAGCGCGAACACGAAAATTCGTCAAATCTCGAAATGCAACGTTTTTAAATAGAATGCCATGAAATCTCAAACAGGCTTCCATATTGGAATTAATTACCGCTGTCAAAATTGGCCTAAATTGGGTGTTTTTGACTTCAGAAAGCGACGTTGTTTTAACGTTTCGACGTTAAAAATTGAATGTTATAGATTATTTGGGACTTTTACAATTTAATGAGACCAAAATTAATGCTTCATATGTCCAAATAATTATCGAAATTTCAATTTTAAAAATACTCTGCAATTTCCGTAAAAGTTTCATTTTAACAGAATTATGACTTTTCGAAGAGATTGCTTTGGATGCATAAAACGTCATCGTGGATATTAAAAATAGAAAGGGCAAAAATGACCGAAAATGGCATATTTCATCGTAAGTTTTTAAAGTTATTCTAGCAGGTCGCGCTTTAAAAATTGGGATGAAAGATAGCTCGAAACTTCTACATTACAATGTTATAAAACAGATAGCTCCAAATATAGTATTTATAGACGCATTTTTCATTTTAATATCGGTCTGCAAGCCCTATATTTTCAATATCGGGTATATGGAACAGCTGAAAATTGCCGTCAAGATTTTTTTCATTGTGACTTTATTTGGAGTGATAAAGAAAAAATAATATATAACTTTTGCATTGCCGTATTTTCTTTCCTATCATATGATGTCATCAGATTTCGAGTAAAACGTTTCGTCATCTAGATACTATCATAAGGTTTTTATTATTAAATATAAACTTGTAATTTTTATTGCAGTTTCGTAAATCTTGCTTCTTCTAACGTATTCGTGCAATATTGCCTTAACCCAATATCAATGTTTCGACACTATAAAACATCTTCAATATTTATATTCTTATATTTGGATTTGTGACTGTATTTGAAAAGTTAAAGAAAAAATAATTTATCTTTTAAATTGCCGTATTATGTTTCCTATCATATGATTCGAGTAAAACGTTTCGTCATCTAGATACCATCATCAGGTTTTTATTTTTAAATATAAACTTGTAATTTTTATTGGAGTTTCGTAAATCTTGCTTCTTCTATCGTCTTTGTGCAATATTGCTTTAACCAAATATTAACGTTTCGACACTATAAAACATCTTCAATCTTTATATTTTTATATTTGGATTTGTGAAATTATTTGTAGAGATAAATAAAAAAAAATTTAACTTTTACATTGCCGTATTTTGTTTCCTATCATACGATGTCATCAGATTTCGAGTAAAACGTTTCGTCATCTAGATACCATCATCCGGTTTTTATTTTTAAATATAAACTTGTAATTTGTATTGCAGTTTCGTAAAACTTGCTTCTTTTAACGTATTTGTGCAATATTGCTTTAAAAAAATATTAAAGTTTCGACCCTATAAAACATCTTCAATCTTTATATTCTTATATTTGGATTTGTGACTTTATTTGAAAAGATTAAAAAAAAAAATTTAACAGTTCCATTGCCGTATTTTGTTTCCTATCATATGGTGTCGTCAGATTTTGAGTACAACGTTTCGGCATCGAGATACCATCATCTGGTTTTCATTTTTAAATATAAACCTTTTATTTTTATTGCAGTGTCGTAAATCTGACTTCTTCTAACGTCTTTGTGCAATATTACCTTAACCAAATATCAACGTTTCGACCCTATAAAAAAACATCTTCAATCTTTATATTCTTACATTCGGATTTGTGACTTTATTTGTAAAGATAAAGAAAATCTAATTTAACTTTTGCATTGTCGTATTTTGTTTCTTATCATATAATGTCATCAGATTTCGAGTAAAACGTTTCGTCATCTAGATACCATCATCAGGTTTTTATTTTTAAATATAAACTTGTAATTTTTATTGCAGTTTCGTAAATCTTGCTTCTTCTAAAGTTTTTGTGCAATATTGCTTTAATCAAATATCAACGTTTCGATCCTATAAAACATCTTCAATCTTTATATTTGGAAAAGTATTATAGTTGTGAAATTTAAAATGGACTGCTATTAATGCGTTAGAAAAACGAATATATATCTGAAGAAGTTAAAGCTTGAATTAAAAACTACTTATCTGATCTGAACAAAATTTGGCATACGAATGAAAAATGAGTTATTGTGTGGAACAAAGATTTTGTGTGTTGAAAAAGAGGTTGTTTTTTGCTTGCTGTCGTTTTGACAATTTCAAAGTTCAACTATTTCAATTAAACCATTTAATATTAAGTGTTAATTTTGTGAAACATAATTAAAAGGGATAAAAATGAAATACACGAGTTACAGTATTATGAGTTATATCTGACAGCTGTCATTTTGACATTTTTTTATGTGTAATAATCGCGTTTATAAAAAAATATTTTGTTGTTGGGTGTAGTTCTCATATATTAAGATTGAAATACATAAATATTAAATGAAATATTTGTAAATATTTTTTGACAGGTTTAATATCAACAAATTAGGCGATATGTTTTCACATCACAGTCCGCAGAAGTGTGATACAAAAGTAAATAATACAGCTACACAAAATATTTTAAAAAAATGAAAAAAATTAAAAAAAAATTCAAAAATTCAATTTTTTTTTTTAATTCTTTTATGTAATGACTTTTACCTTTAGAGGCAATGCCAGTTGCCGATCAGGCGATATGCAGCTTTTATAATACCCATCTTTTTTTTACATTATATTATGTAAGTTATTGTTTTGTCAAATTGCAGTAAAAATACTTTTGGAAAAAGAATTTGCAAAATTACTTTGGGAATTAAATTTTGCTTTATACACCTTACTTCGTAAGTAATCTTGAATATTCTTGTGTAATATTAATAAAAAAAATTGAGATCAAACACTAGCTTTACTTGCGTTTTGACACAGTCTTAAAATGCACAGTAGGCGGCTGTGAAACAAAACTGTTGTTGCCAATGGCTACTATCAAATTTCGAAAATTAAATTATTACCTCTCCCCGTCTGCATGGTTGGATTAAATTTGTTTTAGTAAATATTTTTTTTTTTTATTTTTTGCTGGCTACCCGATCAGTATTACTGATCATAAAATGACTAAAGTAAACCCGTGTGTTTATCACAATACTTAAATAATTATTTTGTTATTAGACCCCACGATTGTTCTAACTGGCAGTCCTAATAAGGTAATTACAGTAATACTCATCGTGTAAGGGCAAATTTCAAAAATTGATGTTCTTAATATTATTTAGAATTGTGAGTCTGAGTGATCGTGTATGATCAGCAAATAAATAAAAGGGATTAAGAGGATTTTTTGCTTAAAAAAAAGTATAGTCCTAGAAAAACTATAGTGTACCCCTTACACGGAATCCTCATTTCCCACTTGTATGATTAGCACACCCAGTAGCGGACTGGAGCGGGTGGCCGGGTGACCATCGCCACCGGGGCCAGAAGGCTTTTGGGGACTAATTGGTTCAAAAATGTAAACAATTTATTATTTCAAAAATGTTTTTTCAATTTTTCAATTTTAATTGTTTTCCATAAATAAAGACATATTTTTGCATGTTGTTAATTACTGCCCTTTACCGTAGATACTTTGTTACTATCTCTTTAATTGTATTAACTTATTTTGACTTATTTAGATTTCAAGTAAGCTTTAAAATTATTTCTGTAAACGTTAATATTTGTTCGCTATAAAATCCGCTAGCTAATGAAAAGGCCATCATAGCAAAAATAATGAGGGTTGGGGCCATAGAGGCCATGTAGCCACCGGGGCCAAATGATTCCAATCCGCCCCTGAGCACATCATATACTCGTGGAAAATGTGCTCGTGTACAATATACTAATTATAGTTCATCAGATGTTTTTATTCTTTATAAAATGTATTTAAAAACTTAAGATTATTAAATTTAAAATAAGTCACTATTTATACAGGGTACTCATTATGAATGTTAGTTAGAACTTTTGGGAAAACTTGTTAAAAAAATTGTTTAACTTATGTTTAGTAATATTTTTCGATGTGCCCTCTTTAACAAAAATATTGACTTTTTCTATTACATCCGGTTATATACTGGAAGTATCTGTTAACTTTGATATTTTTTTTAGGGTAAGATTATTTTTATTACATATTTGAATTTTGAGGATTCTAAACGTTTTTAGCATAGCAGATCAAACGTCATAGCTGAATAGTTTTTGAAATATTTGCAGTTGAAAAATGACATTTTTGGTAGCATTAAATAAGAACGCTTAATGTTTATAATTCTGAAATTTTTTTTATCATATAATATTTAAAATTAGAGCCCACCATCTGATGATAAACTATATTACAATATAAAAACATTGCTGTTATCCACCGCGGAAATGTATTATTTGGGCCGTAAATATATATAAACAAAATAGAAATATTGAATAATGTTGAAAAATTAGTTATTACGATTTGTTTAGAAGCTATGTGAATTTTGGATGTTTATAACAATGGTACTTACTACAAATTTACGGCCACTCTGTGTTGGCGTATAGTTTTTTTTTTGCACCTATTAAACCTTACAGTCCCGATTTTAATACCAAACCCTTTATGTTGAATAAATGACATAAAAAAAGTACTTAAATAACTCTTCTATCGCATTAATGGTAAATAGAGTGCCGCTATAGATCTAGATCATTTTCCCATGAGCGTTATTGTATGAGACATTTTTTCTTTATTAAAAAACTTCATTAAACAGTAAATAATGATAAGCGGTTTTAAGTAAACGAAAGTCCCACGACGCTGAATAAAATCAATTTAAATACAAATCAATTAAAATGTAACAATTGCGATGATATGGAATTTTAACGCGAAGTCGGAATTTTGTAATACAGCTAGTTGTCATGGCATATTAAACATCATGTAAAGGGGAAATGTAGGTAAGATTGCACGACAGATAGTATCTTAGTATCTATAACATCATAGTTTTCTGTATTTTATGCCCTCTATTATTTTTCTACTCTTCAATTTTTCACCAATTTTGATTAGTTTCGCCAATAAATGCAATTTACTATGCAAATTACTGAAATCGAATGTGGCGATCCAGTTTTCATAATGTTTCGCATAGAGAAGTTATGGAGAGTCCACCCACTTGCACCAACTTTTTTTTAATGGATCTTTAAGCTAAGGGCCCTTTAAAGTACCATTAGCGTATTTTATATCTTGCACCGACTTTAATGGTCCCTTAAGCGCTCTTTAAAGGAGCATTAACTAATTGGCCAAATTCCGTCAATTAAAAATGACAGTTGTCAGTTTTGAAGTTAGTTGTGTCCCGTATTTTTTATGGTAGTTCCATTTTTACCAAATCGCAAAAACCAGACGCTATAAAGATGGATTTTTATGTAAACATTATCGAAAATGAGTTGGTAGAGAATGCTCTTAAAGATGATTTGGAAATTTTGGATTTTGTTGGTTTTGGCTTTTCTTGAAGGCTCAATGAGCGCCGTAATTATTACGACGAAATCGACCATTTAAGTTTTCTTCGAAGATTTAGGTTTACCAAGGCAATTGTACTGCATCGGTTAAAACAGATTGAGGCTCAATTAGAATAGCCAGATAACAGGTAAGTACCCATAGGTAGAGATATTTTTAAGATGTTATAGGCAATGCCTGGGAGAAATAATATATTATTTCTCAAAGGACATGCCTTGGTAGTATAAGTTTGCCGTCTCTATTTTATTTCATGATAAAAAAAGTTATCCATTCTTTTTAGGAACAATAGTTTTTCACCATTGAACCAGCTACTTCTGTCTTTGCGCTTTTATGCAAGCAGTGGACCTTGTCCAGGTAGCTGACTTCATGAATGTCCACGAGTCAACTGCAAGTCGAGTTGTGGTTTACGTATCAAGGGTCCTTGCAGCACTCCGACCACAAAAAATAAAATGCAAGACCACAGGAATTTCTATTCTTTGTTTATTTTTTCCGGTATTGATTTCTATATTTAAATTTAAAAAATCTATAGGTATTTCACACATAATGACATCCAAAAAGAGTTAGTTATTTTTTCAAAGTTAATATAGTTTTTCTTTCATCTCAATACCGGATAAAATAAAAAAGCTATAGCGAGGTACGTTTATAAAAAATCACCAATACAGAAAAAATAATAAAGATTAAAATAAAGAAAATGTTTTAAAACTATTTCATGTTTATTTATAATACATATTATTATATATTATATAGAAAAGGTAAAATTCCTGTGGTCTTGCATATTTCCTGTTTGTGGTCGGAGTGTTGCAAGGACCCTTGATACGTAAGCCACAACTCGACTTGCAGTTAACTCGTGGACATTCATGAAGTCAGCTACCTGGACAAGGTCCACTGCTTGCATAAAAGCGCAAAGACAGAAGTAGCTGGTTCATTGGTGAAAAACTTTTTTTCCTAAAAAGAATGGATAACTTTTTTTATCATGAAATAAAATAGAGACGGCAACCTTATACTACCAAGGCATGTCCTTTGAGAAATAATATATTATTTCTCCAAGGCATTGCCTATAACGTCTTAAAAATATCTATACCTATGGGTACTTACCTGTTATCTGGCTATTCTAATTGAGCCTCAATCTGTGTTAACCGATGCAGTACAATTGCCTTGGTTAACCTAAATCTTCGAAGAAAACTTAAATGGTCGATTTCATCGTAATAATTACGGCGCTCATTGAGCCTTCGAGAAAAGCCAAAACCAACAAAATTCAAAATTTTCAAATCATCTTCAAGAGCATTCTCTACCAACTCATCTTCGATAATGTTTACTAAATAATTCATCTTTATAGCGTCTGGTTTTTGAGTTTTGGTAAAAATGGAACTATCATAAAAAATACGGGACAAAACTAACTTCAAAACTGACAACTGTCATTTTTAATTGACGGAATTTGGCCAATTAGTTAATGCTCCTTTAAAGAGCGCTTAAGGGACCATTAAAGTCGGTGCAAGATACAAAATACGCTAATGGTACTTTAAAGGGCCCTTAGCTTAAAGGTCCATTAAAAAAAAGTTGGTGCAAGTGGGTGTTAGTTAATGGTCCTTTAAAAAAAGTCGGTGCAAGTGGGTGTTATAGTATGTTAAACTACTTACTAAAAGTATTAACTTTTAAACCTATTTGCAACTTTATGTAAATTTGTTCCAGGTTCCTTACACCCACTTGCACCGACTTTTTTTTAAAGGACCATTAACTAAAGGACCTTTAAATTTTAAGGGACCATTAATTTTAAAAGACTTGCACGGACTCATTCTTTCGGACCTTTAACTAATGGCCCTTTAATTTCGCAACAATATGGCATCGTCACACGGATCTATGGATTTCAGTATTTTTGTGATTAAATCAAGTAACATTTTTGATAGGATAACCTTAAAATTTAGGTTTTCTTATATTTTTTTGACTTTTACAATGTCAAATGAGAAAAAAAACGAAAAAGGGAGTTACATTTCAGCCAGAAAGAGGTGTCCCATCTATTTATAATCGTTATAAAGTATAAGGGCATTATAAAGAAAATAAACAAATAAATGCTGTTGTAAGTAGCAAAAAAACCGAGGCCTGGGAAAAATTACAACGGTATATAGCTACATTCTCTGACCTTAACAACAGAACAGCTTAAAAAATGCTACGATAATAAAAAGCAAAATGTAAGAAAAAACCGAAATGAGACAGGAGGCTTTAAAAAAAGGCGGGAGCTTATCACCACCCGAGAGTAAATATGATAAGTTGGACAATTTGGTTCTGGCTACAAAGGATTCCCTTATTTCACGCACAGTGGCAATTGCCGACTACATTCTACAAAAGTTGTAAAAAGAAGGATTACATGCGGAGGAAGAGCACTGACTCAGACAGAAATGTGTAGAGCTAGAAATAGAAAAAAAACAACTTGTAGTAATTTTTTACAAACGTGCCATGCTATTCTTTGTTTATTTTTTCCGGTATTGATTTCTATATTTAAATTTAAAAAATCTATAGGTATTTCACACATAATGACATCCAAAAAGAGTTAGTTATTTTTTCAAAGTTAATATAGTTTTTCTTTCATCTCAATACCGGATAAAATAAAAAAGCTATAGCGAGGTACGTTTATAAAAAATCACCAATACAGAAAAAATAATAAAGATTAAAATAAAGAAAATGTTTTAAAACTATTTCATGTTTATTTATAATACATATTATTATATATTATATAGAAAAGGTAAAATTCCTGTGGTCTTGCATATTTCCTGTTTGTGGTCGGAGTGTTGCAAGGACCCTTGATACGTAAGCCACAACTCGACTTGCAGTTAACTCGTGGACATTCATGAAGTCAGCTACCTGGACAAGGTCCACTGCTTGCATAAAAGCGCAAAGACAGAAGTAGCTGGTTCATTGGTGAAAAACTTTTTTTCCTAAAAAGAATGGATAACTTTTTTTATCATGAAATAAAATAGAGACGGCAACCTTATACTACCAAGGCATGTCCTTTGAGAAATAATATATTATTTCTCCAAGGCATTGCCTATAACGTCTTAAAAATATCTATACCTATGGGTACTTACCTGTTATCTGGCTATTCTAATTGAGCCTCAATCTGTGTTAACCGATGCAGTACAATTGCCTTGGTTAACCTAAATCTTCGAAGAAAACTTAAATGGTCGATTTCATCGTAATAATTACGGCGCTCATTGAGCCTTCGAGAAAAGCCAAAACCAACAAAATTCAAAATTTTCAAATCATCTTCAAGAGCATTCTCTACCAACTCATCTTCGATAATGTTTACTAAATAATTCATCTTTATAGCGTCTGGTTTTTGAGTTTTGGTAAAAATGGAACTATCATAAAAAATACGGGACAAAACTAACTTCAAAACTGACAACTGTCATTTTTAATTGACGGAATTTGGCCAATTAGTTAATGCTCCTTTAAAGAGCGCTTAAGGGACCATTAAAGTCGGTGCAAGATACAAAATACGCTAATGGTACTTTAAAGGGCCCTTAGCTTAAAGGTCCATTAAAAAAAAGTTGGTGCAAGTGGGTGTTAGTTAATGGTCCTTTAAAAAAAGTCGGTGCAAGTGGGTGTTATAGTATGTTAAACTACTTACTAAAAGTATTAACTTTTAAACCTATTTGCAACTTTATGTAAATTTGTTCCAGGTTCCTTACACCCACTTGCACCGACTTTTTTTTAAAGGACCATTAACTAAAGGACCTTTAAATTTTAAGGGACCATTAATTTTAAAAGACTTGCACGGACTCATTCTTTCGGACCTTTAACTAATGGCCCTTTAATTTCGCAACAATATGGCATCGTCACACGGATCTATGGATTTCAGTATTTTTGTGATTAAATCAAGTAACATTTTTGATAGGATAACCTTAAAATTTAGGTTTTCTTATATTTTTTTGACTTTTACAATGTCAAATGAGAAAAAAAACGAAAAAGGGTGTTACATTTCAGCCAGAAAGAGGTGTCCCATCTATTTATAATCGTTATAAAGTATAAGGGCATTATAAAGAAAATAAACAAATAAATGCTGTTGTAAGTAGCAAAAAAACCGAGGCCTGGGAAAAATTACAACGGTATATAGCTACATTCTCTGACCTTAACAACAGAACAGCTTAAAAAATGCTACGATAATAAAAAGCAAAATGTAAGAAAAAACCGAAATGAGACAGGAGGCTTTAAAAAAAGGCGGGAGCTTATCACCACCCGAGAGTAAATATGATAAGTTGGACAATTTGGTTCTGGCTACAAAGGATTCCCTTATTTCACGCACAGTGGCAATTGCCGACTACATTCTACAAAAGTTGTAAAAAGAAGGATTACATGCGGAGGAAGAGCACTGACTCAGACAGAAATGTGTAGAGCTAGAAATAGAAAAAAAACAACTTGTAGTAATTTTTTACAAACGTGCCATGCTATTCTTTGTTTATTTTTTCCGGTATTGATTTCTATATTTAAATTTAAAAAATCTATAGGTATTTCACACATAATGACTTACAAAAAAAGTTTTAAAGGGTTATTTTTTCAAAGTTAATATAGTTTTTCTTTCATCTCAATACCGGATAAAATAAAAAAGCTATAGCGAGGTACGTTTATAAAAAATCACCAATACAGAAAAAATAATAAAGATTAAAATTAAAAATTAATAAATTAATAAAATTAAAAAATGTTTTAAAACTATTTCATGTTTATTTATAATACA
This sequence comes from Polydrusus cervinus, assembly GCA_935413205.1. Taxonomy (NCBI): domain Eukaryota; kingdom Metazoa; phylum Arthropoda; class Insecta; order Coleoptera; family Curculionidae; genus Polydrusus; species Polydrusus cervinus. The sequence continues at coordinate 63,303,219 of OW284510.1, read as the reverse complement.
TATTATTATATATTATATAGAAAAGGTAAAATTCCTGTGGTCTTAGTTAAGTCTTTTAAACAACCGATTTTGTTTTTAAAAACTTTTATTTTTATAAGCAGCAACTTATGTTTACAAATGAGAAGCAAAGAATGAATTTACAATGTTAAAAATGACAATATATAAGTTCGGTGTTATCTCTTTGCAAGCTCTGCATTCTAGGAATCTTGATACTCGCTCAGCTTGTCTATTCACATAACTCCTCCCACCGAAGACGGAAACAACGGGGTTGAAGGGTTGTTTTCGGGATCCACTTCCATTGGGATAGGGACGTCTTGAGTCCTTGGCGTCGGACGTGGTCTTAGGTTGGCTAGACGCTTCATATACATTTTCCAGGCTATAAACAATATTGCAATAATAATTAGTAAAATTGCCAATGACGTAGAGAGACTCCAGGCTACGGGGTGGACTCCAGGATCGGCTTCAGGAATGTTCAGTGCTTTTGCCTGTGCTTGAAGAATTTTGATTTTTTCCAGGTCGATCGAGTGCAGCTGAATTGGTTTCACGTTGGCTTCAGTTGATTTGAAGTTGTCGAATTTGATCTGAGGTAGTGACAAGGGATTGCCTTTTACGATTTCTTCTTTGTTCCAAAATTGGGTATTTTGGGTTGTTATACCACAATTTGGGGGAATATTAATAATACTTGGTTCCTCAATGAAAATAATTTCTTTGTCGTTACATAGTTTTTGCACTTTTAGCTTTTCACCATTTGGTAGGGCCAGGACGTATTTATTGGTAATTGCATGCAGTATTGGGGTTGAGACTGCGGCTTTTGTAATAGGACAATTTTGATTTTCGGCTCTCTTGATCAGGGCTGTTACGCAATCATTGGTTTGTGCTCTTAATTGATTTTGACAAATGGAGAGTTCTTCTACCATTGGACAGGCTTCATCTTGATATTGAAGTAGGTCAGTGCCCAATATTAGGTAAGGTAAATTAGGGACGATAATTGTTTGGTTAACAGGTATAGGAAAAAGATGGAAAATTTCAAAGGATTCTTTTGTAAAAATTGGTAAATGGATAGCGAAAATAATTTTATCTTTTACAAAGTTAATTTGTAACCCTGCTATTTGATAATAGTTGTTTAAATTTTTGAAAATTAATATTTTATCGTCACCATATAGGGTGGACAAATTAAAAATTATTTGTTCTAACTCTGATGCTGAAATTACTGCACTATGTAGCGTGTTTAGTTTAGCGAACATAATGGCGTCTTCTAAATTATCTAAAAATGTAATAAAACTTTGACAATTCAAAATAACTTGAAATAGGGTGTTTTGAATTTTGACAAAAATAGTTAAATCTGTCATAGTTTTATTTATACTATTTTCGAAAGCGTCTATGTGGTGTTTTATCATTTTTTGGTTTTTATCTAAGAGAGTTATGGTGGTATTGTAGTTGTCGATCAGCTGTTTTGTTAATGAGATTTGTAAACTCATTTCTTTTCTATAAGAACTTTGATCATGACGTAGTTGATTAATTGCATTTTCATATTTTTCGCCGTCATCTGAATCAAGGGTACCAAAAAGCCATTTTGATATTTTTCCGCCTATGTTCAATAATCCACGTTTTGAACGAGTGTGCGGTTTAATATTATTTAATTTTATTCTTGCTTGCGAGATAAGGTAAGTAGCATGATTAAGCAAATTATTTGAGTTAACGTAATGCGGGTTTTCTGAAATATGCGTAGGAGTAAAAATAAGCGATTTTTCTAAAATCGTATAAGCGCGTTCTATGCTTGTAAATTGATTAATTAACGGTGCCATTTCTATATAATGTAAAAATGTGTGTTTACTTTCAATAACCCTAGCATTTCCGAGGTTAAATGGAAGTAGGGGTGTTTTTATTGGGATAATGTCAATGTCTTGTTTCGTCGTCGCTGACGTTATCAACAGCGTAGCTGCAAGAAGGCGTAGCAGATGCTGTTTCATTGTCCTGTGAAGAAGAAAAAGCTTTAGGTCTTTGAATTTGAGATTTATGAATTATTTTCTTTTTCTTAGTTATTATTTTATTTCCTATGTCTTGATCGACTATAGCGGGTGTTCTTCGCGGTTTATCTTTACTGCGCAATGCTGTTTTGTTTGTGACGTATATTTTCTTATCGGGTTGTAATTCGGGTGCGTCTTCGCGTTTTTCATTTTGTTTTTGATTTTGTTTGAATTTTGTACTTAGGGATGTTTCGTAAATTTGTTGGTATATTATTTTTAATCTGTCTCGTCTGTCAGAGACGTACTTATTTAAAATTATTTCATCCGTAAGGTCAAATGGGTCTAATGCGTTTACGCGTCCATTTATGACGTCGAATGGTCTCTGTTTAGTTACGCTATGCATTGAAGAGTTATATCCAATTATTGCATAGTGCATTAATTGCTTGGTATTTGCATTTGGGTCTTTAATTTTTAAAATTCTAAATAGTTCGATAAGGGTGGAATGTAGTCTTTCTACTGGACTATTACTATTTGAGTTACCAGGGGTCGTAAAATGAATTGACATGTTATGTAATTTACAAAAATCTAACATTAAGGATGTCTTAAATTCTGTACCGTTGTCACATGTTATCTGTTGAGGTAGGCCATGATGACTTATAAAGGTCGCGAGATTGTCTAAAACTACGATTGCTGTGCAAGCGGGTTCTAGAGGATAAGCTTGAGCGTATCTCGAAAATACGTCAATGATTGTCAGGAATTTTACATTACAAATTTGAAAAGTATCTATATGAATAGATTCTAAAGGTTGTGAAGGCGTGGGTGTAAGTGCGAATTTAATCCTAGGTGGATGTCTGTCGTATTTAGCTTGTTGACACGTGTCGCAATTGTTTATGTATTGGGTTAGGTCATTCTTCATGTTAGGCCAATAATAAAGTTTTTTCAACGCCATTAACCCTTCGTTAATACCACGGTGACATGTTTTGTTATGGTGGTAGGTTATTAATTCCTTTTGTCTATTTTCTTCTGTGACATCGTTTAAATAAATTTTCGACAGAGTCAGTTTGTATGCATGGTTCCTAAATATTTTTGGTAATAAGACGCTTATTTCTTTAGGTAGATTAATTTCTGCGTTTTTGATGAACATACAGTAGTATTTAGTCGGGTTTAAATATTCTTTGAAAAATTTTATTATTTCATTTTTATAATTTTGTGTTAAAAATACAGTGTATCTAGTTTTTGTTATAAATGGGTTACTTCTTATTACATGATAATGTCCTTCTGTTTTTTGATGAAAAATAATTTGGTTGGCATACGTATTTAAGCAATTTTCGGTTATTGGTATGTTTAAAATAGGGTCTTCTACTGCTGAGTATACTGTTTCGTTATCAGATACTTCTCTCTCTGGTCTTATTTGTATATCGGATATTATATTTATTTTTGGAGGGTTTTCATTTGTTTTTTCTGGGTTAAATATTTCAGTAATTTGTTCTAGTTGTTCTAAACTGACGTCTTGATTTTCTTCTGTATGGATGTACTGATTGATATCGTCATTTATATCTCCAGGATTTCCTAAGAGTGACTCATTTTCCATCATATTTATTTCTATTCTTGATAGTGCATCGGCATTGGTATTTTGTTTTCCTTTTTTATATCGTATTTCATAATCAAACTCTTCTAATTTTAATCTCCATCTAACCAGTCGTGAGTTTGGTTCTTTCATGTTAAATAAATATTGCAATGGTTTATGATCTGTTACAATAATAAATTTACGTCCGAAAAGATAGGGTCTAAAATATTTGGTAGCCCAAACAATGGCTAAGAGTTCTTTTTCAATTGTTGAGTAGTTTATTTCTGCGGGGTTTAATGTCCGCGATGCGTAAGCTATTGGGAGATCATTACCAATTTTGCCTTGACTAAGGACCGCTCCCAATGAAATATTTGATGCATCAGTTGTTAATATAAATGGTTTTTCGAAATCCGGGTATTGTAGAATTGGGTCATTACATAATATATTTTTACATGTTTCGAATGTTTCTAAAAATTCGGCCGTGTGTTCGATAGTGGCTCCTTTCTTTAGGCATTTTGTAAATGGCTTTGTTAGTTTTGCAAATTCTTTTATAAACCTTCTATAGTATCCTAGTAAGCCCAAAAATGATTTTATATCTTTTGCAGTTTTTGGCAATGGAAATTTTTGTATTGCAGCGATTTTTCGAGGATTCGGTTTTATACCATCTTTTGTGATCAAATGTCCCAGAAATTCTACTTCAATTCTAAGAAATTCCGATTTGTCTAGTTGTATTTTTAACTGAGCTTCTCTTAGTTTTTCAAAAACTAATTGTAGATGTTTAATATGCTCTTCTAGGCTAGTCGAGAAGATTATAATATCGTCCATATACACCAGGCATATTTTTCCTTGTAAATCACGCAGAATATTATCCATTACGCGTTGAAACGTCGCCGGTGCGCACTTCAGTCCGAATGGCATGCGCAGAAACTCGTAGTGCCCATTCTCAACATTGAAACCTGTTTTTTCGATCGAATTAGGGTCCATCTCAATCTGGTGAAACCCTGATGAAAGGTCTATGGTTGAAAAGTAGGTACAACGGCCTAGCTTATCCAAGATGTCATTGATATTCGGTAATGGATATCTGTCATCAATTGTTTTTGCGTTTACGCAGCGAAAATCGCAGACTATTCTCCACTTTTTCTTTCCGCTAGCGTCTGGTTTTTTCGAAACTACCCATATTGGGCTGCTCCAAGGACTTTGGCTGTGCCTAATAATTCCTTCGTCGAGCATTTTATTAATCTGTCTTTGTACCTCCTCCTTATGAATAAATGGGTACCTATATGATTTTGTATGCACGGGGATTTCGTCGGTCGTCCTTATGACGTGTTTAATTTTATTGGTAAAGGTAAGTTGGTCATTTTCACGGTGGAAAATATCTGTATATTCTTTACAGAGTTTTATTAACGCGGTCTTTTCTTCAGCATTTAAATGTTCACAACGAATTAATTTTGAAATGTCTGTCTGTCTGTTTGTAGTTTTATTTGTTTGTTGTAAAATATTTTCTATATGTAAGAAATCGAAATTTTCCTTATGGGAATCTGGAAATGACCAAACATTCAACGGTTCGGAAAAATGAATTGTTATATTTTTCTCAGTGTAGTTATAAATTTCTGTCTGTGCAAAACCGTTCTTAGCGACAGTTAAAGTCTCGGGAATATATAAATCGTTGATAACACATTCAGGTAAAATTACATCTACATTATTTTGTGATACGGGCACGTTTGTAGTTAAAACTTCGTGGGCGTTAACTGATATGCTATAAGTTTCCTTATCTGGTTCTCGGTATAAAATTGGTATTGTCATATTTTTGTTTACTAATTGTTTATTAAATAAATCAATAGAAAAATTAAATCTTCTTAATTCGTTTAGCCCTATGATACCGTCGAAATATTCATGAAAATTAAAAAGTATGAAAGATACATCGGTGTTTACTTTAAATTCAGGAAAGGCAGGGATATCTGCTTTAAATAATATCTCTTTTGTTCCTACACCGGTTTTTATTACCGTAGGACAGTGATAAATTTTTTCTGCGAAATATTGTTCTGCTATGTCAGGTTTAATAATTGAATGATAGCAACCTGTATCAACTAAAAGTTTTAAAGGGGGATTTTTAATTTGAATATAGGGTAAACTGTTATTTATTTCGGTGTTCATATCAGATGTTAAGTTCCAAAATTTGATCGGCTCGGTATCGTAAAATTTTCGTATTGGTCATTATTTTGGTAATTTTCGGGATATTCAATATCGTCAGTATATTGGTTATATTGATTATATTGGTTGTAATCGTCATATTGATTTGAAAATTCCTGATTTTGATGTTCAAGAAATTCAAAATTTTCGTTTTTTATGTTTCCGGTGTTTTCAGAGATTTCTTTGGCATCGCTGGCTGCACCAGATGCTGTTGTGATTTGTTGTAAATTATCATTTTGATTTTCGTCAATTTGGTATAGTTCTTGCGAAACAAAATTTCTCGGACCGCTTTGTTTAAAGAAATTAGATTGATTTTGATTATTACGTTCGTTAGGCATCGTATAACGCGATCTAACCGACATTGGTTCTGGCTTGTTGGTAGGTACTTGACCAGTAGGCTTAAAAACATTTTTGGGTGGACCAAAAACTTGCCTATTTGTTGGGTAATTTCTGTTAACAAAATGGGGTTGTACATTAATAGGTGCTCTTGGGAAAGAGTTATTTTGAGAGAAATTTTGCATAGGCATATTTTGATGTGGCTGCGCCGGCCTATTATGCATCATGTGTGTATTTTGCATATTGTTATTATAGTTCTGATAGTTATTAAAATGTCTTGGTTGCATGAAATTCGGTCTTATTATTTGATTATGATTATAATTATTATTATGACCATATACTGGGAAATTTGGTTTTATAGGTAATAAGTTTGGTCTTATAGGTATGATTTTGGGTGGAATTGGAGCCTTAAAAAGATTTTGAGAGTACTGAAAATTTTCTTCTTCGTTAATTTGAGTCATTGCCGACTCTAAACAATCAGGATTTTTAAGTCTAATAATACTTTGTAAGGGCCCAGGTAAACCACGAATAAACGTCCTCAATGAAACTTGATCGTATTGGCGTAAATAAATTAATTTGGTCGCCTGGTCCATTTGATTGGCGGCGAACGAATTAATTTTTTGGGCAAGATTACTTCTAAGAACTTGTAATCTTTTCGCGAAATCTAGAGGATGTTCATTTCTTAAAGGGGTGGCCATAAACAAATCTTGTTCTAAGCATTCCAAGTTTCGTTTATCACCAAAACAATCATATAATGCAGTTTTAATTTGATCCCATGTTTGAAGTTCCATTCTACAACCTACAAGTATTTGCGCGCGATCGATTAGTTTCATTCTAATCGCTCTTAGTACAAATGCATTTATAATCGGATCATTTCCGTTACCGTAGGTTGTAATAAGGAAATCACCAGCTGAACTTGTCAATGTATTTGGGTCACCATTATAGGGAAATATCGTATCGATAAACATTTTAAGCAATGTATAATTAATATTTGGCGCTTGTATTAAAGCTTGTGCTTGAGCAGCAGCTTGTGCTTGAGCTAGAGCTTGAGCCTGAGCTGCTTGAGCTTGGGCTTGAGCTTGAGCCTGAGCTGCTTGAGCTTGAGGGTCCATTTTATTACTTTTTAGATCTTTTTCACTGTTTAGGTTTAAACTTTGAAAGAATTGACTTAATATACCGTCAATGTCTAATTCACTCATAAAATAATTCTGAAAGTAACTTTTTCTAAAATAGAAGTACTTTCTTCATCAGAGAAATGTACTTTTCTTAAAATTAATTTTTTTTTGAAAATCTTTGAAAACTAAAAATATTTGACACTTAAAACTATTTTCACCAGCCTAACCGGGGATGATGAAAGGAAAGAAGGGATACTTGGACACTTACCCAACGGGTTGTAAGCCTTTTCTTCCTTCGGGTGATTCTTTACTCTCGGTGATAATCCTGTACTGCTTACGGGGGTGATTTTGGACTTCTGCGTTGACCTCAGCTGGACTCAACCACTTTTTGGTGCACAAAACAGTCACAATCACAGGTTCTTTAGGAGTCTAAGGGTTGAAACCCACGTTTTACGCACAACCGTCACGATGACGAGAAATTGCTCGAAAACTACCCCAATCCGTTCCGACTGCGCCAGTTAAGTCTTTTAAACAACCGATTTTGTTTTTAAAAACTTTTATTTTTATAAGCAGCAACTTATGTTTACAAATGAGAAGCAAAGAATGAATTTACAATGTTAAAAATGACAATATATAAGTTCGGTGTTATCTCTTTGCAAGCTCTGCATTCTAGGAATCTTGATACTCGCTCAGCTTGTCTATTCACATAACTTCTTGCATTTTTCGTTTTTGTGGTCGGAGTGCTGCAAGGACCCTTGATACGTAAGCCACAACTCGACTTGCAGGGGAGCCTGATGGTTTTTTACGCTGTAAATATCATTTTATGGTTATATTTGAAAGTCCCGCCTATAGTCCATTGGTTCCCTCCAGACCCGATGGTGGCGCTGTTTTGACGTTTCTTATGTCATATTTTGCTTCGACCAATTAAAACGTTTGTTTGTCTTCTTTCTATGTTTGTCTTCGTTGCTGGACAAGGTCCACTGCTTGCATAAAAGCGCAATGACAGAAGTAGCTGGTTTATTGGTGAAAAACTATTGTTCCTAAAAAGAATGGTTACCTTTTTTATCATAAAATAAAATAGAGACGGCAAACTTATACTACCAAGGCATGTCCTTTGAGAAATAATATATTATTTCTCCCAGGCATTGCCTATAACGTCTTAAAAATATCTATACCTATGGGTACTTACCTGTTATCTGGCTATTCTAATTGAGCCTCAATAATCTGTTTTAACCGATGCAGTACAATTGCCTTGGTGAACCTAAATCTTCGAAGAAAACTTAAATGGTCGATTTCGTCGTAATAATTACGGCGCTCATTGAGCCTTCGAGAAAAGCCAAAACCAACAAAATCCAAAATTTCCAAATCATCTTTAAGAGCATTCTCTACATACTCATCTTCGATAATGTTTACATAATAATCCATCTTTATAGCGTGTGGTTTTTGCGTTTTGGTAAAAATGGAACTACCATAAAAAATACGGGACAAAACTAACTTCAAAACTGACCACTGTCATTCTTAATTGACGGAATTTGGCCAATTAGTTAATGCTCCTTTAAAGAGCGCTTAAAGGACCATTAAAGTTGGCGCAAGATACAAAATACGCTAATGGTACTTTAAAGGGCCTTTAGCTTAAAGGTCCATTAAAAAAAAGTTGGTGCAAGTGAGTGTTATAACGGGCTTATTCTATAGGTATTTAATATCTGCTTTTTCTTGATGTATTAAAAGTATCTTGAAGTGGTTGTAAACTTTTCTCAAATCGATGCTGCCCGAAGTGATCTCAGTTGGATTTGGCGTTGAAAGTAACTCATCTAGTAGTTGAGATTTTAACAACCGTAGTGACCAAAAAGTTTTGAATTTAAAACTGTTCTAATTTATCAATATTTTATTTTGTATCTGTGATGCTTTTATAAATTTTCAATTAATTCAGGAACAAAATTAATTTAAACACAGAGTATCCAGTTGCACTGCGCTGGAGAGAGAGTCGGGATATCTATCCTCTGATTCTAGTTTTGGTTGCCCGAGTATTTGTTGCCTCTTCCGATTCAGTGTCTCGCAATGCCAAATTACTTACTGTACTAAACGGCATCCCTCATTTACTATCCCCTCTGTAATCATGTTTTGTTTGTCACATATGCAAAAATACAAACAATTTGAAGAAAAAACATGTACGGGGTACAACTAAAAAGGAGCGCCGGCTCTGTATCTTAGGAACCATTAATCCTACAAGAGAAAAGCTTTTATAAGAAAAGTAGCCAAGAGAAATCGCTGGAAAGTATATTTAAGTTTTTCAGATGACCGCTAGAGGCATATGCGTAGTTAGGGGGGTACCTGGGGGTGCTAAGCACCCCCCAAAATCTAAATTAGCACCCCCAAAAAAAAATTTACATTTACAATATATAGGCCATACGCTAATTTTAGAACTAACCTATTTTTACTTCAGCACCCCAGTGTTGACCGTCTAGCTACGCCTATAGCTAGAGGGCGTAATACTAATATTTAACTAATAAAACGAAGGTTTATTTATGGAAGTTTATCTTCGTTATTATAATGACGTATTCCTATTGTAACGGGAACATTATATATTTTTGTTAATGAAATCTTGATATGCAATACTACACTGAGGAAAATCGGTTAATTAAAGTATGTTACAGGTGATTTATTAATAACTATAACTAAAGCTTTAATTGGCACAGCTCTTTTTTTATTACTAGCAGTAAGATGATTTATCTGCTACAATTAAACTCATCTTTCTGAAGTATTTGTATTACTGTAAGCATATTTCTACATTATAGACCCAAAAAGGTTTAATTACTATCAGTATACGGGTTAATTATGTTTCAAAAGACTACCGTAATGTAGGTGTTTAGTTGTAATCATTTATTTGATTAGTTATGATTATTAAAGTCTGTTGACAGTGTTTCGTTTAATTACGCCCGTAAATGACATTCGTACTATAACAAAACCTTGAATTATTATAATTAAAGCCTTTAATAACCATAACTAAAGTCGGCGTTTGAAGTTTGTTTCTACTCAAACATCGGATATGATCGACAGTGTTCGATAGTCCGAAGAACGCATCATCGATGTCGGTTCGGTTTTCTGGCGTCGCGTTTTCACATGTTTCATCAGCTATTCTGAGGGTACGGTTCGTCCTGAGTCTTCGTATTTGCGACAGTGTTTGTGTTGAAAACAAAATGGCGTACCTACAAATCAATTCTGTATGACTGGGGCCTAGAGGCTTTTTTAAAAGCATTTGAAGGTAAGAATTAAAAAAATTACTAAAATATTTGTTGTGTTTTCTTTTTAAACCATTGCCATAGAAATATTATAACTAATATTTCAGAATTTTGGTCAGGTAATGACGCTCTGTCGGGGTTATGTCCGACTAGAATTCAGCTAATAGGTAAAACATAGCAGTGATAGGGCTAAAAAGGCATCAATTTTTTTATTTTTGCGCACTTCCAAGCTTAATTTTTGCGTAGGTTAAGATTCCTATTTAGGTTTTTTAATGCAATTCCTATAAATAACTTTTATTAATATAGTTTGATTAAATAGTATTATTATATGTAAATTTTGTTGCTAAAGGGTGTTGAATTATTTTTGTTTAAGAGTTATTTTGCAATATCTCCTAGAGTACTTAGATATTAATTTAAATTTTGGTATGTGTTAAAATTTCAGTTAAAACGTTACCTACTCTATTGCTCTACCACTAATCACTAATAATGGATTTCAGGAGCCCCCCCCCCCCCCCCAGCAATCGATCGACTACATTAATGAGAAAAATGTTTGCCCAACAGGAGACACATTTCTTTGGACGCCTATGAACGTAACTGCTGTGCGTTGCTGCATTGACCTACCATTAGATAGCCTAACCAGAATGGTCTTACTTGAAATGTTTTTTTTAACCCAGGTGTTATTTTTAGCTTAAGTTAGGATTTATTTAGACCCTACAACGGGTCTATTTTTTAAATTAAGTAATGTGTTTTCGTTGTTGAATAATAAGTAACTATTTAATTAATAATAAACAAAAAATAAAAATATAAATTGTTTTATTTTTCCTAATGATAGGAAAACAATTTTTCATAAAAACTACTTATTTTTTTACAGCCATAGGAAGAAAAAATATAGATGAAGCAAATTAATACTGATAATAAATGATCAAAAAAAGAGAAAAATGGATTTGGTTACAATATTCCATATTCTTGTTATGATTGTTTACTATTGGTAATTGTTCTGTTTTTAGTTATATTACTTTTTTGTGTTTAAAATTCCCAGTGTTGTAAAAAATGTAATATAACTAAAAACAGAAGAATTACCCATAGTAAACAAGAATATGAAATATTGTAGCCCATCCAGTTTTTTATTTTGATCATTTATTATCAGTATTTATTTGCTTTATCTATATGTTTTCTTCCTAAGGCTGTAAAAAAATAAGTAGTTTTTATTAAAAATTGTTATCCTATCAATGGCGAAGGAGCCAATAAAGGCACCTTAATTAAAGTTTTTTACTGCGGCAATTAAATTTATTTTGCTACAGTAATTAAAGCTTAATTCTATAATAACTAACGGCGTTAGTTACAGTAACATCACTACATTATTAAGGGTATTAATATCCTATATCTATGGTAACTAAAGTACTTTAATAACCATCGCTGATGTTTAACAATGAGCCTGTATAGTGCCCGTTAATACGATATATAGTGGTAATTAAAGTGCTTTAATGATGGTTGCTAGCATCTTTAAGACTGTATATTAATGATAATTAAAGTACTTTAATTACAATAACTATAGCCACAGCAACTAAAGTAATTTACTATAGCAGCTCAGGTAAAAGTAGAAAAACGACTTTAGTTATAACAGTAAATGACTGTAGCTGTCCCCCATTTAACTAAGATAATTTAGTTATGGTTATTAAAACTTTAATTATGGTCGATAGAATTTTCCCTCAGTGTACTAGTATAAATCGAAGACTCGAAGAAGTTAGAACCCGTCGATTTTTCCTGATCAGATTGGAATACTTTATCAGCATAAAATAAAATAGCGGCAGGGTTGCTTTTGTAAAGATATCCTTTTCAAAATTAAAATTATTTAAAAATTATTTGAGGTCTACCATGGACAACATAGCATACTATTTTTTTGTTTGTTTTCTGCTTTTGTAACTACTTATACAAAGAATAAAATTTTAGTTCTTAAAATAACTGTTCTTTCCTTACAAAATTAAAATAAAATGTATTTTCACTGACATTTTTTAACACCTAAAAAAGATTATAGCAAACAATAAAATTTAAAAAATATATGTGACAACTACCACCTAGCCCTAAGGTTCTTTTTCATTAAAATTCTATTCATGTACTACATTTACAAGACTCCAAAATATTTCCAGCAGACGGGCGTCGATAGACCTGGCTGGGGCCCTGCCCCATATGTGACTAAAGCCGGGCCTGCAGAGTTCAAACAGTATTAGCACACCCTTGCTCACAAGATACTTAAAAGCTCGCGACCATACTAATTGCCTAAAAAATATTTATTTTAGATGGGTGCATCATTCCCCTTTATAAAATAAGTATTATTATTTAACTTATTATTAAGGCAACGTCCGTCTCTCTAACTACAAAAAAGTGGTAAACCTAAACTGTAAAATTAAACTTTCGTGACCGAACAATCTTATTTGCTGCCTGTTAACTGTAACTACTTCTTAAGCGTTAGCTCTAGTAGCGCATTTACCATTTAGTTTTTTTGAAACGTGGCTTTTTCGTTTTATCCAAAAGTCGGGCAAATATCCATCTTAGAAACACATTACCTTAAAAAGGTTGAATTTATACACTAGGTAATAAAAACAGACAAAGAAGTGTGGGCAAAATTGACAAAGTTTTTTTTTTCTTAAGACGAGATGTGACTTCCTGAATAAAAAATTAAATGGTGAATCCTTCACTACATCTAGCTTTTTTTTGATATTTTAATACCCAATAGAGTGCATGTGAATGAAAATGGCTTAGGAAAGCGACAGGATGAAACGATTTTTTGTTAAATTATGGTCCGCTGCAAAAATAACTTATATATTTGATTTTAATCCTTAAAAAGAGGAGAATGCATCAGATTTAAAAAAAAATAATGCATGAAAAGGTGAACAAAACATTTCTCCCTTAAAAATAGGCAAAATATTTTCTGTCAATTTATTCAGTATTTTTGGTTATGTATTAATTTTATTAAAATGGCTAATTTAACATCAAAGTCCTTGCGTTGCCGTTCAAGATGAAAACATTTTGAAAAAAATTGTTTAAAAAAAACAATAATATTTGGTACGGGCTTAAGCCCTGTTTAGAATCCCTACACAATTCTACTACACATTCTAAAAAAACCGCGTAGGAATCCACCATCTATAAAAAATTAGTTCTAGAAAAAAGCCAGCATCTAAAAAAATCATATAGAAAAATCAAATCAAACCAAAATCAAATAGAACAAAATATAAAAAAACCAATTGGTCCAGAAGAGCTAAGCTGTTGACACCGCTGCGATATCTTTGTAAAAGTTAATTTAAAAATTCCAATTGGTCTAGGTGTTCTAATTTTAAAATTCTAGCGCTAAGGGCCCCCCTAGTTTCCCTTATACCAGGCTGGAAGTAACTTGGCACTGACAAACCCTTAATTTTATTGCATATTTGGATAGTATAAAAAAATATAAGTAGTAACTATTCTCCGATTTTTTTTTTAAATCAAAGTCAATTTCTTCCGGAAATCGACTCCGAAAGAATGTAATTTTTATACTGATCGCATTTTTTTGAGTCAATAGAATCTGAAAAATTCAACAGTGATGTGGCAATGTAAACAACTTTTGTCTTTTGAAATTTTTTATTCGAGTGCATATTATTTTTAGTATAAAAAAAATAATTGACATCAAGAATTTTAAACTTTTGCAGCCACTTATCGGTGAAAATTAGCCTTAGAAAAAAAATGTTTGGAACAATAATTATGCATTTTTCCCATAGTATTAGATTGTGCAAAAAAAATGGATTTTTCGTTACATATCTAACATACCCCCCACTCCGTTCCTATATATTAAATTTCTTTTCCCTACAGAAAGTCCACCATTTCTTATAGGTAATTGAATACTGTTTAAGGGTATTCTTACTTAGAGAGCTGATTACCACCGGAATTGCTTCATCGAGCACACCTCGCCCTAAAAATGATCCCCTGATAATTTCCCAGCTACCAGAGATAACTTCTCCCACAGCGGGTGAGGTGTCCTAAAAGGTGTCTATAATAAATTTTTGTTAGGTGTAATTATAAAAGGTTCTTCGACACAAATTTTTAAAAACAAAGGATACCAATGTTGTGTCGGCTAAAAAGGCACAATAAGAATACCTTTAGCTCCGTCCCGTATTATTTTGTTTACAACCCGTCCAATAATGGTAAAAGGAGGAAAAGCATAAAAATATCCTAGTTTATTCCAGTTTAAAGTAAACGCATCAGTGGCCAAGGCCCCAGGATTGTGCCATGAAATGTAAGATTTACATTTGTTGTTGATATTAGTGGCAAACAAATCAACCAAGTGTAAAGGCGTTTTGCGATCCGTATTAATTCCTATCTATCTATCTAGCTAATCTATTGCTCACGTCGCTTATGCGTGATTTGCTGCATGCGACTATAGGACAGAAAGTACTTTTCCAACGGAGTCTCGGGCGCCACCTCTTGGATTAATGTGGTAAGAGGCCCACAGTTACCTTCGAGTAGCTTTTAGACAGTGGAGAAAATAATCCAGGCGTTCAACTGCGTATGGTGCGAAGGAATAATAAAACAATCGGTTTTAAAACATTTTGTATTCAAATACTTTTACATTAATATGTGCCCCATTTACTATCGGTTTAAAATGAATGATCTTACCAGTTAAAATAAAGGAAATAACAGAGAGAGGAGGATTGTATACGTTCTTTGTCTGCGGTCATGTATCTTTTAATCATTGATTAATCGCGACTAAAAATAAATGATTCCGGCTTTGACGTCCGACGGCTTGATTAAATTAAAGATTCGCGTCTTCAGGTTCGCAAGCGGTCCGGCGGTCAACTTAATAACAGTAATACATAGACCCGCGGAAATAAAATCAGTACAAAGATCTGCAAGCGCGGTCGCAGCTTAATTAATAGGATAAAGGTCAGGACGGACTACGGTGACGGACTTGCAGATATCAGAAAAGGATACGGCCTATGTTTGAAAGAAAAGGCTTACGCGGTAAAGCTACTTGCGAATGCGGATGTTACTACGTCAAGCGGTATCGGTAAAAAGTTCCAGAAATTTACGCGGTAAAGCTACTTGCGAATGCGGATGTTACTACGTCAAGCGGTATCGGTAAAAAGTTCCAGAAATAAACGACAATACGACTTGCAGTTTAGTGGCGGTCTTTAAATGGTAGATCGGTTTTGCTTTACACATGCGTGACTGCGTATGAATTCCGCGGACCTACACGTTCTGGCTATCTAACAGTGTATAGAAATTACAAGTGTATGAGTAAGATAAGGACGGTGTAATATATGTGTTATTGCGTATGTTGTGTCGGTGTGTGTGTATGAGAGAGACAGATAATCTCTTTTCCCGGTCTGAATTTATATTAAGCAAATCAGAGTTCCTGCAGCAACTCGGACTTGCATAAAGGTGATAAAATGATTTTGCGGCCCGTTGTATTAAAACAAAACAGAGCTACTCGGCTAAGATGACCTGGAGTAGTCCGGTTCTGCATATGAGAGGAAAAGAGATACGAAATTGTCGGTGTCATGTGTGGAAGTGTAATGGCGGTGGTAACCGGTGATATGAGAATGATACAAATGAACGATTTAGCCTTTGAAATTTAAAACGAGACAGAACTACTCGGCTAAGATGACTTAGAGCAGTCCGATGTCGGGTAATTGAACTATGGCTTGATCCGAACGAGACAGAACTACTCGGCTGAGATGACCTAGAGCAGTCCGGTGTCGTGTAATTATTACTATGACTGGGATTTAAAAAAAACGAGACAGAACTACTCGGCTAAGATGACCTAGAGCAGTCCGGTGTCGTGTATGAGAGAAACAAAGAAATACTTATTCCGGTTTAATACGTATATATGAGAGAGAGACAATATGACAGAGCTACTCGGCTAAGATGACCTAGAGCAGCCCGCGGTCTTATGTATATGAATACCATAAAACAACCCGGTATACGCGTCAGAATGAAAGAAAACATTATATTGTCAGTAGGTGTGAGTGAGAAAGCGGTCAGTAATGCCAGAATGTGTAGTATAGAATGGCGGTTTAAATATCTATTAATAATCTACATTTTATTGCTTACCGTTAATTTTTTACTTTAACCCGGATGGTCTCGGTATTTGTCCGGAGCTAGTCAAGAGAGTCGACCGGTTGCGGTGTGAGAGTATCGTACTCTGATTGTAACACGGTACGATCTTACTAAGGTAGGCTTCGAGCCCGGCTGAATCCCCTCTACTCGGCGCGCGACATCGAGAAGTACCGATGGCGACGGCGGTTCCGCGCCGACCCGTACTATGAACAATGGGGAATGAAGGAAAACTAAGAAAAGCTATTTCCCGGTATTTCGCGACGGAAAACTTTAGAAAATTAATCAGTACAATTAATATGAATAATTTACGAACAAGAATGAACTTTGTGCGACGAAAAATAAGAAAGTTAAAAACGGATACGTATACTACCCTGTAAAAATAATGTAACTTCGTTACACAAGGGAATACCAAACAGTAATTTTATCTTTTTAAAAACATATACAGGGTGTCCCGAAATTAGGTGACAATATTTTAAAGGGATAAAGTACATCCAAAAATAGGACTAAAATCCTCTATTAATATACCTTCAAAAACGCTTCGTTATGGGGCTAGAGCCCCCCGAATGGAAGCTATGATAAGCGGTTTTTTCACAATATCTCAGAAACTGATTGAAGTATTAAAACAAAATTTGATACATGTTTTACCCATGACAAGACGCAATAAACGGTTTGTTTTGCTTAGGTGTATTTCTTCCAGTGGCGTCCCACTGGGTAGGTAGTGAGGAGAATATTGCCCTAACTTTTTTATTTGTAGGATTTTTTAACGCCAGGTGCAATTTTTAAAAGCACTAAAGTATTCTATTGAAAAAAGATACTCTTACTTCATTTCGGTAGGATTCACCATTTTTCAGTAAAATCGATTTAAAAATTTTCGGTTTTTTACAAGTTAAGGTGTTTTCTTGCATATCTCAGCAAACACTTGATATTAAAACATGAAATTTATTAGAAGTTCTACTAGCGACAAAGCATATTTATTAAAGGATGTAACATTAAAATATTTTTCCAGTGGTGTCGCACTGATTGGAGCCTAAAGTAAATATTACAATTTTTTTTTAATTTAAGGGGCTTTCATACTTTTAATGTAATTTTTTAAAAATTTTAAATTTTTTGTTAATAAAACCTTCCATTATTGTAATTTGACCGAATATAAGGTTTTCAACAGATTTTTAGAGCTTGTTTTTTAAATATTTATTTGTATAAGAGACTTAAAATAAAACAAAAAAGAATAACAAATTGCAAATGAAATTTAATTGTAAAACTACGTGGGAAACTAATTCTTAAGCAAATGTTCCAAATGATTTCCATTTTGTTGGATGCAAAATCTAAACCTGCGTGTTATGTTTTGTGAGGCACGGAGAATTTGAAAATTATATAAAAGGAAAGCCCCTCAAATAAAAAAAAAATAGTAATATTTACTTTAGGCTCCAATCCGTGCGACACCACTGGAAAAATATTTTAATGTTACATCCTTTAATAAATATGCCTTGTCGCTAGTAGAACTTCTAATAAATTTCATGTTTTAATATCAAGTGTTTGCTGAGATATGCAAAAAACACCTTAGCCTTTTCAACGGCTTGTAAAAAACCAAAAATTTTTAAATCGATTTTACTGAAAAATGGTAAACCCTACCAAAATGAAGCAAGAGTATCTTTTTTCAATAGAAGACTTTAGTGCTTTTAAAAATTGCACCTGGCGTTAAAAAATCCTACAAATAAAAAAGTTAGGGCAATATTCTCCTCACTACCTACCCAGTGGGACGCCACTGGAAGAAATACACCTAAGCAAAACAAACCGTTTATTGCGTCTTGTCATGGGTAAAACATGTACCAAATTTTGTTTTGATACTTAAATCAGTTTCTGAGATATTGTGAAAAACCCGCTTATCATAGCTTCCATTCGGGGGGCTCTAGCCCCATAACGAAGCGTTTTTGAAGGTATATTAATAGAGGATTTTAGTCCTATTTTTGGATGTACTTTATCCCCTTAAAATATTGTCACCTAATTTCGGGACACCCTGTATATCTAAGCTGTATTCGGTTTCAATAGAAACAGACCGCGATTTAAAATCCGCTTGTGTGTTTTCTTTAGATGAAATATAAGAGGCGTGAATAAAAATTTGCCTCTCTTCACACCATGTCCAAATTTTCCGACTTAACTTATTTAGTTTTTGAAGCCGAATATCGCCCATTTTATTTATATAAGCAATTGCCGTTTTATTGTCAATGCGAAGTAAAATGTTGCAAACATTTTTTGCCATGGCAAAGCATTTAAGTGCATAATAAACCGTTAGCAATTCCAAAAAACTAATGTGAACATTTCTGTGACTTTTTCCCCAAAAACTATGTGTATACTTGTCTCCACAAACTGCCCCCCATCCTGTTTTGGAAGCATCGGTAAAAATTATAAGATCAAAATTCTGAATATGAATGGTATTTTCCGATTTGATAATAGCGTTTTCCCACCAGCGGAGATCTAATTTAATTGTATGGGAAATAGTCATTTTTGTTTCATATGATTTGTATTTTCGCAGCGCTAAGTATTTAACACGCTCTAATTGTTTTACATAATTATACCCAGCCGTATTGAACTGCTGGACAGGCTGCCACTAATATTTCTATTATTCTAAAAAATTAGCGAATAGATATTTTTGTTTTATCTTGTAGACGTTTTACAGTCTGTAAAATGTGTATTTTCTTTTCCTGTGGCAGCCGTAAAGTAAGATTTCTACTATTATATATAAATCCTAAATATTTACATTCACCGGTTGGTAGCAATTCAGACTTTTGGTAATTGATTACAAAGCCTAGGCCGACGTCAGAATTGGTGCAACTTTGAGTAATACAGTTACTTTAGATGTTAAGTTAGTATTTATCGGCTAAACTACGTCGTGTAGAAGTCACTGAGTTTCTTTCGGATTGAGGTCGCAAATAGTCATTGACTCTTACGTCGTTTAAACGTAGTAATGTGACCTTTAATGTCAAGGTAATAACTGTGATGCTAAAAGTGGTCACACAGACGTCGCACTATGACTCCATTTCTGAAGGTCCTTAAAAGACTACATTTAGACGTCCTATGTTGACCTAAAGATTGACGTTACGTATTGGTAGTTCAATAAACGTATAAAGGACGTCGACGACAGACTTGGTGGAAATTGGTGGTAATTGGACGTCATGAGGACGTTATAAATCATGACGTCTAAAACTGTATTTTTCGGTGTAACTTAAGTAACTTTAGTTTTTGGAAAAATTTGAGGTTAAAGTTAACACAAACTCTTTGGTGTTTTTAGTTTGCTTTTCAATAAAGAACTGGTTAAAAACATGAAACCCCATTGGTTTTAATTCGCAATTATATGTTTTCCACGAACTATGAGGACAACTATCCGCTTTAGATTGTTTTTTTCTTAAAATTTTTAGGGAAGGTGGCCAATAAACGATATCGTCTTGAATCCAGTTGGCCGGCACTGGCTCAACTTCATTTAAGTTCTTTATGAATACAACACTAAACATTTTAATCAAAAAATACCCCTACAGAAAAAAATATTTAACATTTACCCACAGCAAAAAAAAACCGGGAACTAGATATTGTTTTGGATAGACAGTTGCCGACTGTCACTTGTCACTTGCCAAAAAGGACGTGGTAAATGGTCGGCCGGACGTACAAATATTACAAAGTGTACACGGAAAGTATAGTTTTTGACTTGAAGTAATAATGAGTGAAAAATTTTGTACTTTTTATTGCTTATGCACGATATAAGTATACTTATTTTGACTAAATCGGTCTATACGTCATTTGTATTAGACTAATTCTTGCTTAAAGCGTGGTTTACACCCTTTTAGGTAAAGACGTGACTCCGCCATGTTTTACTGACGGGAATAAATTTTAGGGTTTCGTTTTTTGCAAAATAGTTGTGAAAAACATGAAACCAAATACTGGAAACACCCATATTTGACCTATAATAACCTACTTTACGTATTTTGAGTATTTAGATGCTAGTTTAATTTAAGTGAGTTTTTTTCTTAATCCAAGATATAGAATTAATATTTCAATTTTTGATCAAATTAATGGGGCTTCATTTTTAAGGCGCTGACTTGCCAACTTTTAACAGTAAAGTGTGTTGCGTTTCAATTTTA
Organism: Polydrusus cervinus; assembly: GCA_935413205.1. Lineage (NCBI taxonomy): Eukaryota > Metazoa > Arthropoda > Insecta > Coleoptera > Curculionidae > Polydrusus > Polydrusus cervinus. The sequence continues at coordinate 63,282,588 of OW284510.1, read as the reverse complement.
AGCAATCGAAACACTACAAATAAATTTATTCTAGTAAAGGAGACTCTATAAGCTCTTGTCTAAAGTAGCCATTACTTATATTTTATTAAAGAACCCACAAAATGTCAACTAGTCATACTTGTTAGTGATCTAGTATGTTAATCTGTGCAGAAGTCAAATAAAGTTATTTTTAAAACTACCTGACATTTTAGGTGCACGATAACTGTAACAGATATACGTCAACAGCTGACTAAACTACGATGTCATATTTGTCTACCAATGCCGCCTTTATAGTAAAAAACAGTAGACAACTGTAACCCAAAGATGACGTCAGGCTTTACTGCAATTCGTTACTTATAATGTGCAGAAGTCATATACTGACGTCCTTACAACCCTTATATTGTCCACCAAACTGGTGCAAATTCGAGTCGTCGCGAGGTCAGATCGACGTAAGTTTCCAACGTCAGGTTGAAAAATATAACGTCGGCGCGACGTAAAATTGTTAGTTGGGTTTCTAATAACGAAATAATATGTCTGCTGTTTTTCAGAGTTTCTTCCTTAGTTTTCCCTACTAGCAAAATATCATCTAAATAAATAATACAACAACATCCATTTTGTTTGCCTATTTTATATGCCTAATATTGGCTTTAGCATTTTTGTAAAAATATAAGGAGCAGTTGATAACCCCATTGGCATTGCATTATATTGATATAAAAAACTATTAAATTGGAATCTCAAAAAAATTTTACATTCTTTGATCACGGATATATTATAATATGCATCTTTTAAATCGATTGTTGTCATAAAACAATCTTGTGTTAATATAATATCTTTTACTGATTTGTAATTTTCAAGTTTAAAGTGAGAAGGTTCACAAATAAACCTATTTAATTGTTTAAAATGTAAAATGAATCGACTTGTACCATCTGATTCTGGAACTAGAAAAAATCTAGATAAAAATTCACCTTCTACACTATTACATTTGCTAATTACGCCTTGATCAGACAGCTTGTTTACAGCTTTATTTAAATTACGGAATTCTGCAATACTAAAGGATCTACATGTGTATAAAAAGAAGGCATTTTAAAAGGAATTTTATACCCTTTTACCCAAGACAAAATGTTCTTGTTATTTCTACATAATGTCCAATTTTTGTAAAAACTTTTAAGCCTACCAGCAAAAACTCTAACCTTATTTATTTGCGGTATTTCTGCTTGTTTTGATACGATTTCTGATATTTCTGTGGCGGTTTTTTCGTTCTGAACTCGTTGTACTTGCCCCGGTAGTTTAAAGAACCAGTGGTAGAATTATTTCTGGCAGTTGGTCTGACATTATTTGTCGCCACTCGGCGAAAAGCGTTTGTATGAGAAAAAAAACAGTCGCTTTAAGCTCTTAGCCAGTCCGCAATTGATTTTTTGTATCTTTATACTTCTCGGAGAAGTCTTGTCCACACAAAAACACATCCGCTTTACTCTCCCGAACAATTCTCTTTACTGATCAATTTACATGCGGTTTGATCCTATATTTTCTGTTCGTGGATTGCATATGGAACACATCGGCCTGGATTTTTTCTGCATCCACCAAATGTGGCAGTATCTGAAGCTTTAGGGTTTAAAATAGGGCTTTTAAGATGCGGAATATTTTTTGGCACAGGGTACTTTTTATGTAATTCTTCTTTTCCGGCTTTCCGAATGCCTAATTCAAGATATTTACTTCAATGGCCTGCCATAATTGGTTCCACTTCCTGTCTCCAAATCGGCTCTGAACCTACTGGTTCGGAACCAAAAAATGTACTAATGTTATCATCTAACTTTTGTAACTGTGGATTATTAGCACCCTCCTCATTAGCAAGTTGTTCATTGTCAACCCTTACGTCTTCATCATGCACCTCGTGTACTTGTATATAACTATAGGTAGCATGAGAAGAATCACCTTAAAAGAAAGAAGAAAATAAATATATAAAATCTTACTATGTCCAAAAGGAAGGTGGACAAATAGCTTTAACAATTATAGCTATTATATAATTCCAGAGACTTAACAGTTATGTCTCTTTCACTTAGTATCGGCTTAAACAATTTTAGCTTAACAACCTTCGTGCTTTTTTTCTCACTTTTGTCTTCACTGCTAGAACTTTCCCGTAAACGTGCCTTTTCTTGCCGTTGTACCTCCAAACGATTCAATTTACGCAACAAACGTCTCTCTTTTCTAAACCATCACTTTCCTCACTAATACTTTTTTTTTTATGATAAAACACCTGCACTGTAGGAAAAATCCTTTAAGGCGCTCTGGGAGCGGTGCGAGTGCGAAAAAAGCGATTAACGTTGGTCTTGAAACGTTGAAGATTGTATTCATTGGGAAACACGACCTCAGGAAGATCATTCCACAAAGATGACGTTCTCCAGATGAAAGAATTCTTGAACAATGAAGTTCGAGGAGTACTAAGCTGAACAACATATGGATGAGCGGCAGTGGTTTGCCGTGTATTTCTGTTTTGCATTGCTCTAGGTGGAATCAAGTGGGCAATGTCAGTCAAACACCTGCCATGGAAATATCTGTAAAAGAGAGCCAAATCACCAACCTGTCTTCGATGCTCCAGGCTATCGAGGTTCTTGGTCAGCTCGGGGTCGCCGATCAGACGAATGGCTCTCCTTTGAATGGAATCCAGTAGCCGAAGGGTGTGCTTGGGTGCAGAGCTCCAGACATAAGAGCAATATTCTAATGATGGTCGAATCTGGGCTTTGTAGAGTGTCAAAAGTTGATGAGGTGTGTACAACCTTTTGGTGCGGAAAAGTACACCAAGTTTCTCTGCAGCTGCCTTGGCAATTGCGGCAACGTGATCATGCCAAGACATATTACCTCCCAGATTGACCCCCAGCAAATTAATAGACGGTGCCAGGGGAATTGCTTGTCCTGCCATGACTATATCCGGTTCTGCAATGTTAACCTTTTTGGAGAAGACTGCTGCCTGGGTTTTCTTAGCATTAAATTCGACTTGGTTACTGTCACCCCAAGCCAAAATTTCTTCCAGGTCTTTGTTAAGGCGCAATACTTCATGCTGCCTGCGAAGATGTGCGTCGGCAGCGGATGTTTGGGGAGTCAAGGTAAAAGATGAGACAAGTGTGCTGTCATCAGCAAAACTATAAATTGGATTTTGGGTTTTCACTAGAAGGTCGTTAATATACAGTAAAAAGAGGGTAGGCGACAATATGGACCCTTGAGGAACACCGGCATTGATGGTGAAGGTGTCTGAGAGAAACCCGTCAATCGCCACTTGCAGAGAACGGTTCTTAAGGAAGCTGGTTAACCATAAACAGAATCCATTAGGCATACCGTAGGATCGCAATTTACTTAGAAGCCCATCGTGCCAAACACGATCAAAAGCCCTAGAGATGTCCAGTGCAACAGCCCGGGATTCTCCATGATGTTCGATGGTGTTGCTCCAAAGATGGGTGACATATGCCAGAAGGTCACCTGTTGATCTGGACTTACGAAAACCGTATTGATGGTCGCTGATAATGTTAAGCCCTTCCAGATACTTTAGGAGTTGTTGGTTAATAGCTTTCTCTATTACTTTTGAAATTACTGAAAGCAATGCGACGGGTCGGTAGTTGCTTGGCAGGGTCTTTTTACCTTTCTTTGGAATGGGCTGGACACGCGCCGACTTCCAGCAGGATGGAAATATTCCTTTTTTGTAGGATAAGTTGAAAAGTCTACAAAATACTGGTGTAAGTTCATCGGCGCATGTCTTGAGAACAATGATAGGAATTTCGTCTGGACCAGAAGCTTTATTGACGTCGAGTCCTTTAAGAATCCGTTTAACAAGACGCTGACGGAACACGATTTCAGACATTTGTGATTGAACTGAGGGAATGTTGGGTGGTGGTTTTCCCTGAAAGTCAATAGTGGAATGCGAGGAAAACAGTTCAGCAAGTAGGTTTGCTTTATCCCCGGCTGTGGTTGCTATTGTGCCGTCGGAACGTGTTAGAGGTGGAATAGTTAACTTTGTAAAAGTTTGGGCTGACGGCCTTAGCGACTGACCAAAAGGACCTTGATCCATTAGGACTGGCAAGAAGTTTGTTTTTGATTCTCTCGTTATGAGCTTCTTTGCTTTGGTCTATCATTTGCTTACATTGGTTTCGGGTGGTAACAGTGGCGCGATTTTCAGGAGTAGGGTTTTTACGCCACTGTCGGTAAGCCAGGTTTTTAGATCTGACAGCACGCTCGCAATTCTTGCTAAACCAGGGCTTGCCGTTAGAAGGGCGCTTTTTGGAGAAAGGAATAAAGGCCTCCATGCTAGTTAGAATGACGTCGGAGACCTCCTTTGCACAGACAGATGGATCATCCGAAGAAAAGCATACGCTTAGCCAGGGAAAGTTGCGAAAATGGTCCTTTAGGTCTTCCCACTTAGCTGATGTATAGTGCCAAATCTTACGGGGTTTAGGAGGTTGTTCAGAACTAATTGGCAGCTCGCTTAGGGTTGAAATAAGTTTGTGATCGGAAGAGCCCAATGGTGGTTGTACGGTGACCGTATATAGGTCTGGATTTGAAGTTAAAAAGAGATCTAAAAGACTAGCAAAATCCCCAGCTCGGTCTGGAACCCGCGTTGGTTCTTCTACGAGTTGAGTTAGACCAGAACTGATCGCAAAAGATTCGGCCTCGCGGCCTTGCTCATCGTTGGTGTTTGAGTATTTAAGCCAGTTGACATTGTGGACGTTAAAGTCGCCAAAGATAGCAACTTCGGCATTCGGATGGTTGGTTTGCAAGAAGTCGATTGTGTTGGCTAGTGATGAGAAGAGGGCCCTGTAATGCATGTCGCTTGGAGGTCGGTAAAGGCAGCATATAAACTTAGTGATTTTTTGTGAAGATATTTTATTTTTAATCAAAAAATAAAAACAACACATCACACTGACCGAAACAACCTCAAAAACAGTAACAATCAGGACAACTTTTATAGAATAGACTATGAAATACTAAAAGTATTTTCACAAACAATGAACTGGCATGAAACTTTAAACTTTGTGAATCCAGAGGACGCTACAAGTTATCTAGTAGAAAGCATAAAACTCATTACACAACAATCTGAGAGGGTTATCAACATAACAAACAAACACAAAAAAATAAAACCGTGGATTTCAAACGGAGTTATTGTGTCTATAAAACACCGAGACAAATTAAAGAAAGACTTAACAAAAAATCCTACAGAACAAAAACGACGTGCATACAAAGAATACAGAAACACACTACAAAAACTAATAAAAAACACTAAAAATATCTACTACAAGAATAAAGTAGACGAAAACATAGGAAATGTAAAAAAAATGTATAAACTTATAAGTGAAGCAACAAACGAAAATACAACAAAACCATCACTGACAGAAATACAACAAAATGGACTAACAATAACAGGTCCCAAAGAAGTAGCCAATGTCTGCAACGAGTACTTCATTGATATTGGTAAGTCTATGTCGGCATCGATCGGGACTTCGGCAGATCCATTTAAACTTGACTCAATCAAATCAGCATCGTCTATGTATTTAAGACCGACTAATCCTAGTCAGGTTACCTCATATAATGCTAGCCTTAAAATTAAATGCTCCTCTGGGTTTGACAATATAACTACAAGAACAATAAAATTCCTACATCAGGAACTTAGGGAACCTATTGCACACATCATCAATCTGATTTTTAAAATGGGCATAGTCCCCAAACACTTCAAAACATCTATTGTAACACCCATACATAAAACAGGGAACAAAAAAGATATTGGAAATTATTGCCCCATAAGTGTCATCTCCAATTTGGCAAAACTTTTTGAAAAATGCCTAAAAACAAGATTAGTTAATTATCTCAATAATGATAAAATACTGTCTAAAGACCAGTTTGGATTCATTGAGGGGTCTCATTGACTGACTGTGTGACTGAGAGTTTGGGTAAGAATAAGAGGGCTATAGCTGTTTTTTTGGATTTGGCTAAGGCAACCTTTGCTAATATTTATTTTTTGTTGTTTATAATGATATGTACTAAGACTAAAGAGAAAATAAATATTATTATTATTATTATTATTATTATTATTATTATTATTCGATACTGTCTCTCATCCTGTGCTTTGCAATTGAGGTGCTTGCGGTATGGAGTGCGGGGAATTGGGTTGCACGTGTTTGTGGAATATTTGCGGGATCGCCTCCAACGCGTACGAATTGGTAATGATCTGAGTGATGAAAAAATAGTAGAGCACGGTGTACTGTAGGGTACAGTACTGTTCTCTCTATGTTGTTCTTACTCTATATTAATGCCCTGTGCAAGCTTGACGTGGGGGAAAGAATTATTGCGTATGCAGATGACATGGTCATTGTTTTCCTCTGTCGGACGTGGGAGGGGGTCAGGGATAGGTTAAGGTCTGGTTTAGCAAAAAATTTAAATTACTTGGACACTTTTAAACTCCGCTTTACTATACAGAAAACACACTATATGGCTTTTTCCCTAACAGAGGCAAATAGACCAGACTTTGACCGTATCCACTTGGAGAATCTCCCTGAACCTCTTACTCCTTGTGACAGGACCTCGGGGTCTTTGTAGATAAACACCTCAAGTGGAATGATCATATATTGTACAGCACCAAAAAAATTAGATGTTTAATCCATAAGTTTTATATGTTAAATAGGAGACTCCTTATGTCGATTTATAAGGCCCTTATAAGAGCCATTACTTGGTTATGGGATTTTAGTTTGGGGAGGGGCATATGGTGTACATCTGGAACAGTTGAAGATAATACAGAATTACATTGTAAAGATTATTTTTAAAAACCGCGAATGTATCCAACCCATTTACTGTTTTTTTTTTTTTTTTTTTAATGATAAAACACCTGCACTGTAGGAAAAATCCTTTAAGGCGCTCTGCTCTGGAAGCGGTGCGAGTGCGAAACTGTATCTGGAAATCTTAAATTTGAAAAGCCTTTATTTTCTTACTGTCTGTACATCTAAATAATAAATACAAGGACAAACATATATCACACTCGTACCAAACAAGAGGTAATAAAAATCAACTTTTTAATGTCACTCTGTCAAGAAACAGCTTGGGGCAGCATTGTATTGGCTATGTGGGCTTGAAATTATATAATGAGATTCCATTAGCTATTAGGTCCATAAAGGACAAAAACATTTTAAACAGGCTTTGAAAAAGTTTTTCTTCCCTGGAAATTCCCACATTCTACTAAGTATATTCTAGTTCCACTTTTGCCTCCGTGCTAAATGTCTGCATCTATATACAGAATTTGTAACCTTAAATATTACTTCGAGGACACATTTCAGCCCTGACAATATAATGTGCATAATACACCTATTCACGTAAACCTTGAAACCAAAAATATATATTTTAAAGAAAAGTCTAATATAACACAAGGTTATATCTGAACCTTGAGAACATTGTATTTACAAGGATGTATTATACCCTTGAAAGAGAGACAGAAGATAAAGATATTAATAAAACCAAAATTTGCCGTAAAAACATTGTTTTATTAAATATTATCCCAATAGCATTGTAACCTTTAAAATTACATCGAGGACACATTTTAACCTTGGAAATATATTGTGTAAAATACATTGGTTCACATAAGTCTTGAAAATAAATACATACTTCAAGAAAAATATATTATAACACAAGGACGGATCTGAACCTTGAGAGGGAGTTGTATTGTAAGAGAGAGAGAACAGGGGTGGGGGTGGGTATGTAGTGGGGAGGTGCGCATAAAATAATATACACCAGTCCTATTTCTTCAGTATAAATTTTCAAGTCGTTCGAGTAGTTTGTGTTAAGTCAGTTTTTGTGTGTGTCGAGTTTATTAAAATGAGTTTACCAAGTTTGGATGTTAGTGATATAATTGGAAAGAATACCCAAGAAGAGTTAAATAGAGAATGTGAAGATGTGTGGGGTGATGAGGACCTAGACCGGCTAGCGCCCGAAGCAATTGACAAGCTATTGGAGGGAGGGTTTAAACAGCAACAACCCAAAGTGAATATTGTTAGCGATGTAGTGGTAAAGGAAGCGAAGGTTCCCAGCAAACTCCATACGTTGCTTACGTTGCCATCGGGGGATGTAACGAAGGAGGCCAAGACGTTTTATGCGAGTAAGCGAACTAGGCAAGAGCCACAGCCAACAACATCGTCTGTGAGCAGCAGCTGCAAGAGAAATAAATTTAAATTTCGAAAACCAACGAAATGCGCAGTGTTGCCAGACTGGTTGGAAAAGAAAAAAAAGACTCCAACAAAAACAATAGTTGCGGAACCTTCAACTTCAATTCTTAAACCGTTACAATCGCCAGCATCAATGGAGCGTCCGCTGTCACCAATTATCAACAAGTCAGGTAGACGAGTGGGTAAGGGTCGGTCCAAAAAACTATTTGAAAATATAACGCCTGTCTCATCACCGCAGCATCGCCACCGCCGCCACCATCAAATACACCGGAGTGGCTGATGGCCTACAGCCAAGAGGAGGAGCGGGAGGCCGTAAAAACAATTATTAATGTGCGGAATTCGTGGAAGGACAAGATAGTGCGCGGTGAAAAAGAAGTGGTGGACATAGAAACTAAGATAAGACAGTTACAGGAACAGTTAGGCTTAATTAAAAATAATATTAGTAAATATAAAAATAAATTAGATTTGTATAATAGTAATGTTTAGTAGGTCTCCTTTCGTTCGTCAGATCCTAGCTCTACTGATGAGCCACGATATGGCGAAACGCGTCTAGGGATGGATCTGACGAAACGAAAGGAAATTCTTTTTCTGAAATGTTTATTAGGTTAGAATTAGCTCTCCTTTCATTCGTCAGATCCTACCTCTACTGATGAGCCATGATATGGCGAAATGCGTCTAGGGATGGATCTGACGAATTGAAAGGACATTTTTTTTTCTGCAATGTTTAATAGGTTAGAATTTAGGTATAGTTTGGTAGTCACTTCCCATTTCTACACTACTGTACTACGGCTGTAATAAAAAAAAGATTACTATTAAATATATCTTTTATTATTTTTATATTGTTTTATTTAAAATACTCCTCAATATTGAGCATTCATTGGTGAAAGACATTTCTAGTCTACTGAAAAGAAACGGGATAATTTACTGTATATTAGGTATCTACTGCGAACTATAACTTCCTTAATATTACTCTGATGAAAAAAAACCTAAGAATAAAATAGTAATGAATTCTTATTGACTATAAACAGAAAAAAAAAAAATTTTAAAAAAGCAACTTTAGGGTTTTTATTTTTTTTATAAGTCCGTTAATGTAAGTCGGACAAAAAAAAAGTTCAAACAAAAGATTAACGAATTTTGATAAAGCATACAAATAAAAAAAAATTTTTTTAAAAAAATGATAAATAAAAAAGTTGAACAGGTCAAATATGCGGTTTTTCATAGAAGGAGGGGTGGGGGGAAATCGGGAGCATGCGCAAACGATTTTGGAACCCCTCCGGCGTTTAAGGGGGACGGTCGGGGGAGGGGCCGCAGGCCTGGACTTATAAAGAAAAAAAAAAAAAAAAAAACGTGTATATCGACCCTTCCCAATCATGTCCACACCATTTCCCCGCTCTCAGACTGCATAGATACGAGATTTATCGACTTTTTACTTCATTTTTTGATCATAAACTTTTTTATTTTTTTACCGATTTTATTTCTTTTTTCACTAAAATGTTCTTCAGAAAATTCTAACAAGTTTTGACTCCAATGTTTTTTTTGTCAGACGAATAATAAGGGAGCTATGAATTTTTAAAGTTGCCAATTACGTTAAAACCCTAACTTTGTCATTTGCCGTTTTTTCGTTTTTCACATTTTTAACTTTTGAAAAATGCTATCCCATGTAATTTGATGTGCTAATCAACTTTCCTTTATAACTTTTTTCGATATTTCCCTTACTTTAGCAATAATTTACGATTTTATTACCCTTTTCTTTTAAATAAATTTTACAAATTTTATGTCGGGAATGAATTGTTGATTTTCATACGAATCTTTTATGTTCTATAAAATTTTTTTGTAAAGTTACTAATATTGCTTAAAATTTATTATTTTAATTTCATATTAAGAACGAGCACATTTTCTGTCTAAGAGTGCTTGTGGGTATATATAAATAGCTACAAATTTCGCTAAGTGTTTTTTTAAACATAAAGGGCTAAATAAAAAAAATTTTTTTCCAAGCATTTTTAACACATTTAAAAACTTGGCAGAAAAATAGAAAAAATATCGATTTTTTAATTTTGATTAAAAAATTAGTAAAAAACCTTTTGTTAATGTAAAATTTGCCGTGTATACAGTAAATTATCCGGCTTTTTTTCAGCGCTATATAATTTTGTCTGAATCGGGTTAGAAATAGATTTAAAAATTATCGAATTCTGGCATACGGTTTTGCATACAAAATTGTTGGATTTTAAGTAGAGTGAAAACCATTTAACCACTTAGTGACCCTGTCCTGTTTGACCTTTGGTTCGTAGCGTTCGTCATCGTTAGAAAATGTTTATCAAAACTTGTAATTTATATATTTAGCTAAACTACATTGAATTCTTTTTGTGCCCCCGAGGGGGCGGTCAGGGTTCGTAGCGGTCATCATCGTTAGTGAGCGAGGGGAGAATGTCTTACGGAGTTGTTGAATCCGCAGGCCCCTCGCTCACGTCGTCCTCATAGTCCCACCATGAGCTTGAGTCAGCGGGACCGCTGAAATCGTCAGCGGCGTTGCCAACTTCCCAATCGGTCGAGGAATCTGGCTCGGCCGGTGAATCGTCAACCGCTTCGGCAGCAGCTGGCTCATTGGGTTCCAATTCCACCCACTCACCATCAGCTTGGTTTAGCTGCTCCCATAGCCCCGGACTCATGGGTCGGAAACGCTCGGTTTCGTCGCTATAGACGGATAAACCTCGGGATGGTGGTCTTTCATCAGCCATGATGAGTATAAAGAAATATTTTTATTGTGTTATTAAGTACCTACATTTATGTGGAACGTCGGCTGGTTATTACACCTAACGCCATCTTTTTTTGTGTGTAAACTTTTATTTCACAAAATATCTTTCGTATTAAAATCGATTTATTTAATAGTACCCTCAGCGCCATCTATTGATAAAAATATATAATAAATAAATCGATTTGAATACCCCAAAAAATATTTTGTGAAATAAAAGTTTACACACAAAAAAAGTTTTAATAGATGGCGTTAGGTGTAATAACCAGCCGACGTTCCACATAAATGTAGGTACTTAATAACACAATAAAAATATTTCTTCACTCTCTTCGACATGTCGTCCTACCGTTGTAAAAAGTGTCGCTTCATGACGAACTCTAGCAGAGACCAAAGAATAGCCAAGTGTTGGAAGGATTGGGGCGTCAAAAACGCCAAAAAGCCGGTACTTGCAGTACCACCAACTCCCAGGCCGCCACCAGAACCTGAACCGGTGGTGGTAATGACTGAACCGATAGAGGTGGTTGTAACGGTTTTATTTTCTAGCCCTAAATTATAATCTAATAATTATTAAATATTATACACTTACTCAGTCCTTCACAATTTAGTTGCTAAAATAAAACAATTCGTCCCTACTATAATACTTCAATATATTTTGACTATCTTGTAAGCTTACAGTTAGTGGTTAATGACTAGCACTGTCTTCTGACTGTCCCAGCTCCTTGGCTCCCTTGTGTACCTAAAAATAATTGGTTCATTGAATAAAGTAATACTAGTACAGGTCGATTATACAATTGAGAGTTTAGAGATACGGTTATAGTAAATGTGTTAATGATTAAGCCTAATCTACCTGATGTGTAGTAGTACGGAACACTATCCTAAGTTCAGTGTTCATCACTAGTCCAAGGAAAGCATTAGTGTTCTTATCATTTCTTAGAAGCTTCTTAAGCCCTTGTCTTAGTAAATGCAATAGTAGTATCGGCCACTAAAATCATGATACAGTACATCAGCAAAACAATAATGGACACTTTGTGGTGAAAAGTAAGAGGTCATTAATCTAGTAAAATACCATACTGTCTTCTTAAGTAAAGACACTATGTAGTCTAAGTTAAACATGAATTAGCGAGTAAAGTAAAAATAAAATGTAATGTTATTGTTTTGGGAAAAATTACTAAAATGTCAAAACCTAGTGTCAAAGTTTGTTGGTTAGTCAGCCAAAAATCCCTAGAAATACCGACGCCGAATTTGCCGCCTTTTTCGAGACAGAAAAACTACAGTGGGGATATAGCTTTTGTGCAGTGTGCATCTAAAGGCCCCAGTTGTGCAATTTTTGCAGATTTTTATAAGGAAGTATTGAGTCCGTGTTGGTAGATGGGTAGCAAATTGCTTTTTGTACCCACATAGTCGAATGTGACAATTTTCCTACCAACGAAATGGTATAAGCTTGGCCGATTTTCTAGTCGAACAAAAGGCCAAACAAGATCTCCGGTAAGTCCCTTCTTTATATTTTATTTCCAAACAAGACAAGTGTCAGTAAGTGTATCTTTAAAATAATATCCAAATGCTTACCTTTTATAATCTGATGATTCTAACATACAGTTTTGTTGTAGGCCTTCTTTCTTTCTTCCTTCCTTTTTCGGTTTCTATTTCTTCTATCTTCTATTGTCTACTCCAATTTACGTTCTACACTGGTGCTCCATGAAGTTCCATACTTCATCGTCTGCTATGAGTCCTCACACAGTCACAGAATTCCACACCTGACTGTTATGTGTCCGGCTTATTAGAGAAGCAGCTACCTGTGACCAGCCCTTGCAGTGTTCGGTATCCTGCCATACCTGGGGTATTTTCGATGAACCTGGTCCACTTTTCAAGCCTCCAGCTAACAGGTTTTATGTGTTTGTGATGTCCTAATTTTGATATATCTTCATAATGTCACGCTAAGGCCTCGGCCAATTATTTAAAGTTACTGTTTCACTATATTAACCATTATTACGCACTAACCCACTTTGTAGGGTATATATATCCACTCACAATAATGTGTAATTACGTCTAGAGTATTTCACTAATAGTGTTATACCTACAAGGTATTCAGTCTATGTAAGGCACAACACGTGTAAATCGGAGTGAAATAGGCATATTTGAACCGAGTCAGTTGTATTTGGTTATCATACCGTTTTAATAATGTATTAAGCACACAATTAATTGAATCTATCCTAATAACTTTAGCATTTATGATTTAGGCCACACTTTAATTTAAACTACCTAACCTATATTTCTCTGGATTTTAATGATTTCATTTCTTCTTTCTGTTTTCGAAACCGGTATCTGACACGGCCGTCAACTTTTAAAAGGTCGTTGGAGTCAGATCGCAAAGAGAAAGGTTAGACAGTTTCGGGTGCTTCCACTCAGGGGCCCCAATGAATAGCTTTCTTAAACTAAGGATAATTTATTGATATTAATATGCCTTTTTAGGTACCTTTAACAACAGGTATAACAACTGTTATATTTTTGGGTATTTGGCGTGGCGATTAAAACGAATTGTTTTGAATTTGTGTTTTCCTTGAAATATTTTTCTGTTTTCGCTATACAACCAATCACTGCCTTGACCATAAGGGCCACAAAGCAGGTGGCGCTTTTAATTTGTTGTTTAGGTAATTTAACCCACACCACTCTCCGCTGAGGAGCTAGTCGGCGCCCTAAAAGGCAGTGATTGTTTATAAGGTAACCTAGTTCAGAATTAAATTGCAGAGATATCGGCCGTCTTCTTAATAAAAATAAACCCAACTAAAACAACTCATTTTATCTTACAAAAGAAAACATATTACATGGTGGAGGAACCACCGTGGCGGCTTGGCCCTGAGGAGAGAGATGCTCTCCTCAGGGAAATGGAAGAGCGTCGGGAGCAACGACGGCAACGACGCCCGGCGCCGCATAGGCGTCCTGCGCCGCGATCGGTCCAGGTGGCGAGAGGACACCAACCACTCTAGGTTTCCCTCTCCATCAACAAAAATCAGCCCTTTTCAGGGCTACAAAATACTTTCATTGTAGTTAGATGGTCACCAAGTATGTGACAATATATTTTCTTCAAGAATACATTTCTTGTTTGAAAATTATGTCACTCGGGATGTATTAGCAAAGAATGTATGATTTTTGTAATTCTAAATGAGCGTTTTGATCATATCATGTTTTTTCTTACGACTAGGTAAAGACCACATATTTTTACTATGTTCTCTTGCCACAGGAAAGGGAATGGGGTTTGGTAAAATAAAAGGTGGTCAAAAAGAATTTTTTACATTCACCGCGACAGCTTATTATGTATTTACCAGAGTAACATAATTCTTCTTAGCCAAGAATGGCTAAGAATTACTATGTCACTCTGTGACATACAACTAATCTACATAAAAGTCTTTTGTGGTCCCAAGTAGGACCGGGGGTGGCAGTTGTCCTACAATGGACCAGCGAATGTCTGGGTTCGTAGCGGTCGGTAGGGAAGGCCGATATATTGTATTATCTGCAATATAATTTACTGAATTCTATTGCAGATAATGCAAGAGTCTTGGTGAAAGACTGTAAAAAGTCTTTCGCGACACAAAACACAGCGTGAATGACTTCGCGCGTTGCGTATCATCCCAGTCGTAAGATGGCTTTGAATGAAATCTACGTTCATCAAACCACCAAATCTCGTTATGTGGCAATGCATACATAATGAGACGTGCTCGCCCCATTTCACATATGACTGCACAATGCAGAACCGCGGCCTTAACCTACGTCGCCGGCGTACCCTTCTTTGTTGGACCCGTGGAGCAGGCATGTCATCGTCAGAACTGTTCGTCGAATATCCCTGATCTGAATTAGACGACATCGTAAAGTAGAATGAATTTTTCACCCATCATCCCCCGCCTTAATACAAGTTTTCGACCTTCACCACCACCACCACCAACACTACAAATTCTCTCTCTCGAATCCTTGCAACCGTTGACCCTGAGCGTTGTAGCCTTGAAAATACTTTCTATGCATAGTAACATGAATAAAACACAGAGTATCTAGTTTACCAGTTTATTTTTACTATTACATAAATAATAATTAATACATTGACTTATTGCTAACAGAGCCATTTAGTATATTGTAGCTAAAATATGCATCGTGAATAACTAATGCATACACTTTAGTGTCTTTTGGAAATTTGCTTTTGCGTGTTTCAAACTCCAACTTCACGTCCACAGTAGATGATTTCAACGCCTCTGCCTGATGATTACAATCTATGATAAATACAGGATTTTTGATATATTCGGAAAAACTCATCATCGGGTCATTAAGTTCTCGTTGATAGTAGCTCATTTGGAAATTTTCGTAACTGTAATATGCTGGCGCATATAGTTTTTTCGTAAAATCCAAATTCCATCTTTCATAAGGAAATACTGTCGAGTTAAGGTAGAGTCGAATGTCACTGATATCGGCTGTAGTAAATTCAGTGGCATTATTTTCTCTATTGTCAGAAAAAGTGCTTGTCTGGAATCCAATAATCAAATATCTCGGCCTTTCCAAGCTCGCACTTGTTCTTAAGGCCCATACGTCGGATGATGTTTGTCGCAAAGCAGGTAATTCGTAAAGATCCCATTTGCGATTTGCCATTGGAATGTTTACATTACTTCCACCTTTATTGATACGGGACAATATTTTCAATTTTTGTCGGTCATCTGGAATAATATGACGGATTTTCCACTCAATCTTTTCAATAGTAATATCAGCATCAACTTCACCAATGTAGCAGTTGGAAAAAGTGCGGGCGATAATTAAAATCAACTCTTGCTTAATATTAAATATACCCTTCGAATAATCTTCAGCAAATCCCATCAGATATTTTAGAGGTAGCTTTCCAGAGAACACTTTACTTGTAGAATCAAATATACCTTGGTTTTTTTCATCCAAACCCCATCCACAGGCCATAAGACTTTTTTGTTGGGTTGCACCCAATGATGCCATAGTTTTCAACGTTGAAGTAATTCCAGGTTTTCGAACAACAGCAACTTGTTCCCCAGCCATTTCATAACGTATTTCGTCGAAGAGGAAAGCGATTGCATTATTTGATAAGTAACAGTGTTTAGTAACATCACTAGATTTGAAAGTTCCTTCGATGTATATGTAGCTGTCTGATATATCCAAAATAATGTCTTGAAAGTGCACTGGAATGCGAATTTCATCAGAGTTGCTAAACGTCGGAGAACCATACGGCTTATATGTGTGCTCTTGTAAGCTGACAATGGAATTATCAAAAATGGGTTCGGTAAAAACCTCAATTTTGTCACTGGTATTGGCCATATTTTAATTTCGTACTCTTAAACCAATGGATTGTAAAAATTTACGGTCTTTTGCAGAGAGCTGCTTACGAGCTAAACGTCTTTTCAATCTAACGTCTGGATTGTGAATGATCTTGGTCTGTGTAATATGTTTTCTTTTATGTTGTGCAGTTGAAGCTTGAGTGTTGGACAGCATATTCAGTGGACGATTGAAGCAAAAACCCATATTTATAATATTTTTTTCAATTCCACTTTAACTATAATTTTTTCACCTTGAAAATTTATCAGATCACCGTTATCATCCAAGATGCGTAGAGTAATGTTGTCTATTGACTGACGTCCCTCGGGCATTATCGGCATATAAATAATATTTTGAGGTTCTTTTGAAATTTTGTAACCTGGCTCGACATCAACATCGAATTCGAATAATGTGTGGCTTTGTCTTGAGTTCAAATATGCTCCTGAAGTTATGTTACAATCCACCCTTATAATACGCACTTTCATTATGTCCACATTACTAGTTGATTCATGTAGTTTTCCACTTTTTAACACAACCGGTCCAAAGCCTAATAATCCACCAATAGTGTTTTTTCCTCTGAAATCAATGTTGAGCGACGACTCTAGTTCACATTTTAATGTATTATTGTTGGCCTCCAATAAAAATAATATATCACATTTGTCTTGTTTGCAGGATTGCTTTAAACTTGTGTGCATCGCTTTGGAAATTTCATTAATTTCGTAAGCTCCTGGTGGAATCCATAATTGTATTGGTTTTTGACCGTCATTTTTTATGTATGCAAACAAATTGTTACTTTCATCAACGTTAAAAATTGAATTATAAGTGTAAAATCCCAACAATGCAAGACCATACTTATGCGTTGAATTCAATTCGACGGGTGGATAAAAATCCGCACTTATAATACTTCTGTGTCCTGTTAGCGTGAATGTGTAAGACATGACTGCTATCGAAGCATAGTATGCGGGCTTATTTATTGTTGTTTACAGCAATTAATTGGGTTTAGACTATGCATCAATCCATCTTTAGCTGTTTCATATGTTATTTTTACATCCTTGATTTTACAATAACAACAAAATAACTTTTTTGGTGCTGGTCCATCTCCTTCATCCACATCTGATTTATTTTCGTTGTTATAATGTTCGTTACAGTATTGATATTTTAACAATTCTTTGTCACTTTTTATATGTTCAGGTAACTTATTCCAAACGAGTGCGATTTCATCTGAGACTAACGCAATCATCACTTCCTTTGGCATATTTTCTAACTGTCTTGCTGACATGTTTCTCAGCCCACCTACTTGACTATATGCTTTAAGCGACAATAGCATTTTTGTGTAGTTATCACGATCCACTTTTGGTGTCACACACGCTGCTGCCATTATATTTTTTTTTAATTTTGAGAGAGAAACTTCAAACACAAATGTCCACACCAGACTGTACCGAATTCTTGTTGGCGGTCATATGTATAGTAGATTTTCCTTGATGCTTCGGATCCCAGTTGTAAATAGCGCACCAATTCGGTAGGTGGTGGTAAATCACCAAAGCTATCAAAATATTTTACATTTATATTTTTTTTTCTATATGCTACCCAATGCGTCCCGCCTCCCAATATACTATCCAAATTAATAATTGCAGCTTCATAACGTTTGGGTCCTCGCACTGGCAGTGAATCTCTCATATAAACCCCTCTAAAATGTGGTATTTTCATTTTTGCAGCAAACTTTTCTATATCAATATTGGATAGTGGTCTTCGAGGCAGGGATTCAATTAGTTTTTTGATTTTCCATTGCTATTGCTTAGAAATAATCCCATACCTGTACGATATGGTTTAAGAAACAAACCATTTCCTTTTGAACACAAACGCAAGGTAGCACCGGTTTTTTCTGTGCCTGCATTTTTTACAGTCTTTAAAGCACGCACAATACCAGCTGCTCCACCAGCTAAGGAACCCAAAGCTGATAGCCCTGCAAATATCGGTATTAGAGGTAATATCCCACCAGTTTTGGGGATTGGTATAATTCTAGGGGTGCGAATTTTTCGTTTACCACCAGCTGCTTTTAAGGATTTACGTGCAGCTGTAATAGCTATTTTTGATGTTTTCATAAGATTTTTTTCAAGGCTCTTCTTTTCTCCAGATTTCATTAATTGCGATCGAATTGGTTGTCTAATAGCTGATCCAAATGCTTTCTTGGGTTTTTGTTGATGACGACGACGACGCTTATTGCCCCTCTTTTTTCCTTTGGAAACCTTTGAACGGCGTTTATTTTGTTTAGTCGATGGCACTCCCATACCAAAACGTTGTTTTGCTTTCATGATGTTCGTTACTAACCAAGCTGCAGCCTTTTCCCGTAAACTAGCCTCCTTAGATTTTACTCTTTTCCAAGCACTTTGTTCGAGTTCGTAATCGGCTTGGTGTCGTGCACTTAAATCCTCACTGTTATGCAAATATGCTAAATCGTGTTTTTTGCAAGAAGCATCTAATGGATTAATTCCCTGATCACCACGTTGAACACGTTTTATTACTTTGGTCCCAGGTCCACAATACTGATAACCGGGTATATGTAACTCAATTGGTAACCTATTAATTGCTGAATTAACAATACCAGCTCCAGTCTTACTTGATAAACGATAGCGACCACTTCGCTTGACTGATGACATCTAAATGATTGCATACGTAAAAATCACTATAAAATATAGTTAAAATGAGAATTGTGAAGCTTAAGCAAAAACTACCAGTTGATAATCTTGATGTCAAGGTTGGGTCAGGCCACGATCAGAAATGTTTAAGAAGACATGGACCGCTGCTTCCATCATCTATACGTGGGTTGCTAATTGGACCGTCGAATTGTGGAAAAACCAATGTTATGATATCGCTGTTAACACACCCGTTGGGATTGCGTTTTGAAAATGTGTATATTTTCTCAAAGTCGCTGTATCAACCCAAATATGAGTATTTGAGAAAAATCCTATCACCAATTAAAGGTCTTGGCTACTACACTTTCAGCGATGGAAATAATATAGTCCAACCGTCAGATGCAAAGCCAAACTCTGTATTTATTTTTGATGATGTCATGTGTGAAAAACAGGATGTTATAAGATCATATTTTAGTATGGGACGACACAAAAATGTGGATGCTTTTTACTTAGCCCAAACATATTCACGTGTTCCAAAACAACTTGTACGTGATAATGCAAACTTCATTATAATGTTTAAACAGGACGAGCTGAATATGCGACACATATTTTCTGATCATGTTTCACCTGATCTAACGTTTCCGCAATTTCAAGACATGTGTTCTAAATGTTGGGACAATAAGTATGGTTTTTTAGTTATCGATAAAGATAGTGATGTTAATTCGGGAAGATAACGCAAGGGATTTGATAGCTATATATATTTATAGAAATAGCAATAAACCCTCATTCCATCATTGTCCGTTAATTTGAAGACACCATGAGTGAAGAAATCGATTTAAAACGTAAACTGGTTGAAACAACCAATGCTGTAAAGAAAAAATTTAAGCAAATCAAAGCAGCTAAATCTCAATATCATGTCGATTTAGAAAAGTTTTATGAACCGATTACTAAACCGTTGACATCAATATCAAATCACTGCATTTGAGCAGCAGAAACAACAACAACAACCACAAAAACAGTCACTAAAACAACAGCAACCGCATCCGCAGCAGCAGCAGCAGAAACAGTCACCACAGCCAACATTAACCCAAAAATCAATTTCTACAAGTAAACCTGAAAGTCGTTACGGTTTAAACACAACAATGGATAATGCAGATATATCAATTAATCCAAATACAGAAATATTTGATGAATTACTCATGGCACCAGTTGAAACATCTACCCCAAAGCATAAATTGTATGAGTCGTCAGTGTTTGCAACACCATCTACATCAAGACAATCCACACCAACATCTAATGAAACTAGTTCTATTGAGAGGACATCTTTTAAAAGTATTCGCACCTATCTAACAGGGTTACAAAGGCATCCATCCTATTATGACAACATTTACGGTGTTCATTATGACTCAAAAACAAAAACAAATAAAGACAAAACATATATCGGAAATGTCGAAGTACGTTTCTCCAATGGGAACATTAGTTTATATAAAAAGGAGAGAAATATTGCTATATTTAATGGAACAAAAGAGCTTTATGATTTGATTTTCCTAAAATCACCACCACTACTGGGTCATGAAGACGATTTGAATAAAGACACTCTGCAAACATTCAAAGATATTTTGGATATGACAAATGCAGCATACAATCATTACGACAAAAGTAATGGTTTACGGGAAACTCGATGGCCAAAATATAGACAAATTATAAAACCGCTAATGCAGGGAACTAAACTTGGTGCTGGAGTGCGACAAAAGAAAAAATCTAAAATTTACTTGCCAGTAAATAAGACATTATCTTCAAAGTCATCTCAATATGTCTATTGGAATAAACCCAGTGAGTTGGTGGATCGATTACGATTATTGTGGAGTTCAAAAGTAGCAGGACATACTGGGCATGATAATGAAATTATGTCAATTATTGAGGAGCTTCGAGAGGAAGGAATTATATATTAAGTAATTGCAATCAGTTATATTGATCAGTGATGAATGAGACATACTATACTATGGATCCTAGCCCCGAAAAGCTTAAAATTGTAAATGAACTACATCGAAATGCAAGAAAAAACTTCGCCAGAAGACACACCATAATAAAAGGGTATAAGGATTTGTGGCAAATTGATTTGGCAGAAATGCAGCAATATGCTAATGAAAACGACGGTTATCGTTATATTGTCGTCTGCATAAATTGTTATTTAAAATTTGTGTACACGAGAGCTGTTAAAAATAAGACCGGTGTTGAAGTTACTAATGCAATGAAAAGCATTATTGAAGAGGCTTCATTTACTCCAACTAATTTACAAAGCGATCAAGGAAAAGAGTTTTACAATAGCAACTTTCAAGCTCTTATGAGAAAATATAACATAAACCATTATTCTACCTATAGCACGAAGAAAGCAGCCATTGTAGAACGTGTTATACGAACTTTAAAAAACAAATTATATAAGCAATTTTCAGCTAGAGGATCGTACAGATGGTTACAAATTTTACCATCTATAACGAAAGCCTATAACAACGCCAAACATCGTACGATTGGAATGAAGCCGAAAGATGTGAAAGAAAATACACAAATTAATGCATACAATTATTTGAAAATTGTTCCGAAGAAAAGAAAATATCGTTTGGGTGATATTGTTCGCATTAGCAAGTATAAGAGCATATTTGATAAAGGATATACCCCCTCATGGTCAACTGAACTATTTAAAATATCCAAAGTTAATGTAACTAACCCACCAACATACCTATTGAAGTCGTTAGAAGAAGGTCAACCGATTAAAGGGTGTTTTTACGAACCAGAATTGCAAAAAACAAATAGTCCAGGTGTTTATTTAGTGGAAAAAATTCTAAGAAAACGTAAGAAAAATCACACTGATCAATTGTTTGTAAAATGGTTAGGATTTTCAAACCAAGCTAACTCTTGGATAGATAAGTCTGATATTGTATAAAAAAATATTTAAATATATTGTGTAACACTAGTAAAAAATAAACATATAATTTGCAAAATTGTATTTTATTTTACATGTACTATAGAAATAAAATATATCAGGAACGATTTGTAACTGATAATATTTAAAATAAAAAACAGATATAAAAGTAATATATTTTTTATTATATAATAATATTTTTACAAGAAGAACAAAAAAGAAAAATATTAATAAGTTAACCTAGGGGTTATAACCAAATTGGCCAAGCTCATCCTTGTATAAACATATACTGCGGATACGTTGTTCCTCCTCCTCATCATCAGTGTGATCACTATCACTATCCCAAAATTCCTCGTCTGATGTGTCGAGCGGAGCATCGCAAAATTCGTCAGTTGATGGCTCGAGTGGAGCATTCGGTATTGCAGGTGTTGATGGTGAATGATCTTGTTGCTGGTGTTGTTGTTGTTCTTGTTCTTGCCGCTCTTGTTCTGGTCTTGCTGGAGATTGTTCTTCCTGCTGTTTCGGAGGAAACTCCTTTTCACACCAATCACAAAAACCCCTTTTTCCTCCGATAATTTCGAAATGTTCACAGTTGACACACATTTGACGTCCATTTACAGAAAAGGGATAGACCAGCGTTGTTTGTGATTTAGAAGTCATTTTTGAGCAAAATTTATTAAACTCGATGTATGAATGGTAGAAGTAAACTGAGTTATCGGATTTTGGGTTCTAGTTTTTATACAATACAGATGTCCCTCACTTATGACCTTTCTTTTTTGAGTGATCTTTATCTAATACCAAGTGGATGGGCATCTTTGTCTGACTCTTCTCAAGGTTATAAACTCGATGTTCAAGAGCTGCCAGAAGCTTATTATTTTTTTCTTCAAAATCTTTTTGCTTTCTATCAAAAAGCCCAAAGAAATCTTTATTGATTATATCAAAAAGCTGTTTTCGTGATTTGTACAGTTCTTCAAAAACATATAGTCGAGTTGCTGCATCATTATCTTTAGTTGGTTGAGCAACATTTGATAAACATTTTCCTTCGATATCATATTGTCCGTCAGAGGTCAGTTTAAAATCATTACCTGGTATACCGCGGAGCAGTTGAACTTTTTCATTCACTCTTTGACGACCAAATTTGTCGATTGTGTTGTTAACACGACCCATTTTTATTTTCAACTAAGTCATTTTTCTTATGTTATCCGCTTATATATGTTGAGAAAAAACAAACAATAATTTTGCTACATACAATTTATTTACAATTTTATATTTTTAAACATTACAATAAATTGGTTAAAAACATTTGGGGCACCAATCATTGATTACTGTTACATTACTACCACCGCCACCACAACACGCATACGAGAAAATGTATTCTTTGTCTTTTTCATCTTCTTCGTCTTCTTTAGTTTCTTCTTCTTTTCTTCCTCCAAAACTAGATTCTTCATCCTCGTCGTCGTCGTCATCGTCGTCGGTGTCGTCATCGGCGATTAAACCATAATTTACCAATATTTCTTTGGAAATATGTGATATTTTGATAAAGAACTCTTCATCTAAACTAAAGAACTTTCATCTAAACCAATGGACCCATATAGGAATTGTTCGCAAAGATGAGCTCCAACTCGAAAACGAATTGCATCCATCATGTTTTTCTTGTACTCCGTTAAACTCAAACCCAAACCGGGTTTGTCATGTGTTGAGTCATCTAGAGCATCTTGAGCCATTTTTCGTAATTTCAACGATAGTTCAGTAAAATATGCATCTTGGGCAACTCTGACCGTATCTTTATCGTCACACATCTTAAATAGATAATATTTTAAGCGATTGTGGAGGTGCTTCCCTACAAGTGTACAACTATTTTTTTACATATTCAAGCAATAAGTACTTAACTAATATGATAAACAATATAAAAAAATTAAAAAAGCAAAAAGTTTATTCCAAAGACCCAAAATTAATTAATGCTTGTGCATTACCCCCAGAAGTAACATTTGAACTTAGCCCCAAATATGTTAAAGTATATTTATTATCAGACGTATTTATGCCCTCTATAATATCCTCGGTAAAAGTTTCAGCTACACGTTTTGGTAAAAATGTTTGAAATATCACATTGTTTAGCGAATCAAATAGTGTGACAACAATACTTTTACCAAAGCGTGTTGTTGCTGGAATCATTTTTTTAATGGTGTAAACTTTTCCCACATCCAAAGTTGAAAGTCTTTTACGTTCAGGAAACTCCATTTCTTTGTTTATCATATTATTAATTTCACTCAAGGTGTGCTGTGAAATGCTCATTATTGAAATATGTAATAAAATAATTTAAAATACCTTCAATAGACACTGTTGGAATACACACCACAAATGAAATATTACTATTCACCACTTTTTAAGGTAACAGTTTATGGGCTGCTATGCTTGTGTGACTATGAATACCTTGCTAACTGAACCATCTTTTATTGGAGTTTTCAAGGTCGATGAAATAAAAAAATTAATGGCAGGGGGAGTAACCACTTCATGGGAAAAACATACCATCATGGTCAAGGTCATAAATAAACACCTGCAAACGTACATGGTCAAGGTCATATGACATCACACAAAAAAAACACCTGCACCCATTCAAGATCAAGGTCAAATAAACACTTGCACACCTTCGCGGTCAAGGTCATATGACATCACACAAGAGAAAACTCGAACCCATTCAAGATCAAGGTCAAATAAACACCTGCCCACCTTCGCGGTCAAGGTCAATGGAAGGAGTGGGGGGAGAAGGTCATTTCCCATTTCTACACTACTGGTATGGGTGAAATAACAGAAACTATGACTCAGGTTTTAGAGATGTGCTCGATAAGGTACTACTGATACTACTGGTATAATATATATTTGGACGAGGATACGAAATATAATCAGCAAGCTTATCATCATAGTTCACATAATAATTGACTTCGTTTTTGGCAAGATTGGTTCAATCAGGTGGATGATAAATTTTTAATTTATAATTAGTGTTTTGGCCGTTTTGTTAGACTTCGTGCCGTCGGGTTTCGGGAAAAAAATAAATATGGTTACTATTCCGACTAGCAGCGTGTCTGCAAAACGATTCTTTTCTGGATTAAAAATAACTCGCACCTATTTACGAAACACAGAGGGAGAGACACGCTTAAGTGAATTAACAATAATCTCTCTGGAGAGCGACCTTTTGCAGGGTTTAAAAAAAAAACAATTTTTATGACGATGTTTTAAACAAATTTTTAAGTAAAGACCGCCGCGCCGTGTTGAACTATTTACAAATAATGCCATTATATTCTTTATCTGCCAATTCTTTACACAAACTTAAAAACAATACATTTTTTGACAAAATTTTTAATTTAGATGCTTAAATGCTACGGAAGGTAAGTTTTTGTCTTAAATGCAATTTTTGGGTACCCTGGTTAAAATAGCATTGCACGCCACTGCATAAACTCTTCACAAGAACTTAATTTTATTATTAAAAAAAGTTTTTTCCTTAAAACGGTGACACTGGGAAAAACCGATTAACAAAAACATTGATGGTAGTTTATTGTATTAAAAACATTATGGGTCATCACCTGATTTAACACAAAATATTAAAATAAGTTGTGGTAAGCAGGAAGTACATATGCACAACTTTATTTTCTATTGGTACCGTGATACTTTCCACAAAAATATTTTCTTTTCTTCTAGGTACTTACATAGACCAACCAATATGATATACTATATAAATGGACATTACATGTATCTTTTTGATTGATGTGTAATTATAACTCACCCATCAAGATATTGTAGCCAATTTTTCCAGTTTCGTACAATTAACATTGTTTATATTTTTTCATTTTTTTTCTTTTTTATTGCTATTATTACTGGTATTACAAGAATATCAATTATATTTTTTCCATTTACATCATTGTTTTATTGACACAAATAATTCTCTAAATATTAATTTTAATAAGTAGTGAGAATGTATTAATTTTTAAATTATTTTTCAGGCTATGCATATGACCCAGACTGCATGTATATCAACGGAACTGGAAGAGATTATTACGAATTCTACATTCAGCTCAACAGATGTGGAACTCTGGGTAAAAATACTCATAATGAGGATAACAGAAAATCTCCAACTGTAAGTGCATTTTTAATTGTTCCTATTTAGTAATTTAATATCAAGATCAATAACAACATAGGTAATTTATACTAGCTCGAGAACTAACAAATTATACTGAATTGGTTTTAAATGGTTTGTTATTAAAGAGCTGCCGATAACTTATTGCAAAAAAATAATTTCACATCTTTTTAAATATCGTTTTTCTTGATTTGATAGAAAAATATAACGAAGGTTTTATTTTAAAGTCAAATCGCATATTTTTTCACATTATACCTTTCTTTATACTGCCTCCGCCTGTAAGAAGTCGGCATCAAATGGATTTTTTATTTTTCATTTAAAACAAATTTACTGTTTTGTGGTATCTGCCAAAATTCATTTTTTTTAATAAAAAAAAGTTGCTCGTTTTGTAATTTTATATCAGGCACAAATTTTGAGGCATATTGAATTTTTAAACATTTTGTATTAAATTTTTTAAAACTTTGGCAAATTTAACCAAATAAAATTATTTGCTTGAGGTTAACACATCTTATTAATATTTTTTTTTTATTAAAACGTTGCCTTCAATAGAGTTAATTTTTTTGGAAAATAAAAATAACTACAAAGCCTGTCTTTCTTGATGTAAAGTTGATTTAATTAATACAATTTAATATAAAGTTCAAAGTTTCCCACTTTTCACCCTTCTATAGGGTTTCTCAGTAAATAAAAGTAGCTAAAAACGAATAACAGCAATGAAAACTAATAAGCAGCGCAAGCAGATCTCTAAAATACTATTTCATCTTAAAGATTAAAAGATTGATTGATTTTGAAAATATTTCATAATCTTATTATTTCAAAACACATTTTAAGGGACTTTTTTTATAATTTTTCAATAATTTGAGAAATACGAAATATATAAAGTTATAAATCCTTAGATTCTGTTTTCAAATATACAGGGTCCTGCACTTCACCTCCCGTCTTCTATAGCTCACTTATTAATTAAGTTAGGATTTTGATATTTTGCAGACTTTACCTGTATGCTAGGGCGCATTTCAGGAAAATATTTTTGTTTGTACAGGATGTTCCAAAAAAGTGTGACATCATAGGGACTTATTTTTTTAGATTACATGCTATATATCCTGACTTATTTGGATGCCTCTTATAGTTGCCTTCATACCCCTAAAATTTCAATGAAATTGAGGCATTATTTAAATTATTTTAATAATTTTTAAAACTGATTTTTCTTAGTGATTTTTTTTTGCCCATAATACATTAAAATGTTGATGGTATGTAGGCAACTATAAGAGGTATCTAAATAAGTAAGAATATTTATGGCATGTAATCTAAAAACATAGATCCTTATGACGTCACACTTTTTTGGACACCCTGTATAAACAAAAATATTTTCTTGAAATGCGCCCTAGGATACAGGTAAAGTCTGCAAAATATAAAAATCCTAACTTAATTAATAAATGAGCTATAGATGACGGGATGTGGTGCAGCACCCTGTATATTATAATTTATCTATACTTTCCTTTTGTATCATTAAACTAAATAATATTTTAAGATCAGTATAAAGTCTAAAGCATATTTAATTTTTCCAAATAGCCCTGAAGTACTATATACATTTTTCGCTGATTTTAATAATGACAGAGAAGGCTAAGAGAATAAGTCAAAGTCAAAATACGCTTTATTGTTATAAGATATAAATCTCGTTAACAAAGCTTAAACTATCAATCCTACTATAAAACAGTTATGACAATTCAAAATTTCGTTATACAGGGTGTTACAAATTCGATGTTCACCATTGGGATCTCATCAACGGTAAGAGATACGAGGAAGTTGCGCAATTCATAGCCGACCAATATGCCAAGAAAAAATTAGGAAAATTCCGAGTACTTCCGAAGATATACGTAAAAAACCGAAAATCGCCGTTTTGGTTTTTAATTTTTCCTGGCTTTATTTAAAGAGATAATGAAAAATAAATTTCACACTTTCATTGTCACTTTTCATCTTCTATAAAGCAGTGTTTTTAGATTTCATGTCCGACGTTTTGTTTTTCGGATGCCATCGTCAGGTTTGTTTGTTTTAAATACGGACCTGTATTTTTTATTGCATTTATCTAAACTTTATATGCGATGTAATCTTAATACAAAATTACTTTGATTGAATATCAACGTTTCTACCCTATAAAAACATTTTCAGGAATATTTTATTTAAAAAACTTTTGGATTATTGCAGATCAAAGCCGTATCTAATAATGTATAACAGAGACAGAACGATTTTTCTCTTTCTAAAAACCCTAATCGAGAAGGCTTGCAGATCATTTTGAAAAAGCTTTCGAGTTTGTTACAATTAGAGGATTCATTGTTTAAAGTATCATAGTTTGCCATGGAATGTAGAAACAATAAAAAGTTTGACATAAGTAATCTAAATTTCAATTACGCAGTGATAAATTCGGTCTTATCTAAAAATGAAATTTTCTTCTGAAGAAAAAAGGGATATGTTAAGAATTTATTACAGTAGCAATAGAAATTCTATGACAGCTTTACAAAGATATTTTGAGGAGTATCCGGAAAGGGAGCAGCCAGCACAAAACATTTTTCAAAGACTTGATAGAAATTTAAGCGATCATGGCCAGCTTGGAAAGCCTCGACAAAAATATGGTAACCGTATTACAGAAGACGAAATTCAGAACGTTTTAGGCCAGGTATGTAACATGAAACTTCACAAAAATTGTTTTTTTTACAAAATAAGTTAACATTGTATACATACAATATCCTGAAATCTTATGATGTTTCACGTTATTGTAGGTGGACAATGATGCAACTATATCCAGTAGGCAAATTGAAGCGGAATCCAATTTGCCATCCTTAAACCATGTTAAGGCATGTAAAGTTCTAAAAATTGCCGGTTTGAGATCCTACAAAATTCATTTATCACATGCATTGCGAGAAGGAGACGCTGAGAGAAGGCTAACTTTTTGTAATTGGCTACTAGATCAAGATAACCAAAATCGCAATTTTTTAAGCAATATTCTTTGGAGTGATGAGGCTACATTTACAAATTGTGGTGTTTTTAATAGAAACAATGAACATATTTGGGCAAGATAAAATCCCAGAGAAAATAGAGAAGTACGCAAGCAAGTACGCTTTTCTCTGAATGTTTAGACAGGGATATTAGGCGATAGAATTTTTGGTCCTGTTTTTTTACCACAACGACTAACAGGGGAGTATTATCTAGTATTTTTAAATAATACATTCGAAGATTTTTTTTCAGCAAGATGGAGCACCCGCTCATGGCACGAGAGATGTTACAACCTTCTTACATGCTGAATTTCCAGGCAGATGGATTGGAAATCGTGGTTTTATTGAGTGGCCGGCAAGATCCCCAGACCTTACACCACTAGATTTCTTTTTTTGGGGAGCCATAAAAAACAAAGTGTATAAGCAACCCATTAACGTAATAGAAGAGCTTAGAGTTCGTTGCATAAATGCGTTTGTATCAATTCGAAGAAGGTCGGTACACAGAGCTACTCAAAAAGTTCGTGTCAAAATTGAAAAATGTATAAATCAAAATGGAAATCTTTTTGAGCATCTGAGGTAAAAAAATTTGTCATTAGTTTCTACCTCTTGTGGGATTAAATAATTTTAATTTATAAAAAATGTAAATTATAGATAATTTTAAATATTTTAGTACCCTAAACGTACTGTAATTATCGTTTTGTGATATTTGTTATTGTTTTAGTTATAGATTTTCTTGTGTTTCCGAAAATACTGTTAAAAAAAATTATCTTTAATACCTAATCCAAAAGTTTTTTAAATAGAATATTCCTGAAAATGTTTTTATAGGGTAGAAACGTTGATATTCAATCAAAGATTTTTGTATTAAGATTACATCGCATATAAAGTTTAGATAAATGCAATAAAAAATACAGGTCCGTATTTAAAAAAACAAACCTGACGATGGCATCCGAAAAACAAAACGTCGGACATGAAATCTAAGAACACTGCTTTATAGAAGATGAAAAGTGGCAATAAAGGTGTGACATTTATTTTCCATTATCTCTTTAGATAAAGCCAGGAAAAATTAAAAACCAAAACGGCGATTTTCGGTTTTTTACGTATATCTTCGGAAGTACTCGGAATTTTCCTAATTTCTTCTTGGCATATTGGTCGGCTATGAATTGCGCAACTTTGCCCTAATCTAAACTTCCGCGTATCTCTTACCGTTTATGAGATCCCAATGGTGAACATCGAATTTGTAACAACCTGTATAAAGTAAAAACAAATAAATAGACTAGCACACACTTTAAAATAACAAAATTAATATGGTCAAGTGGTACTCACAACCTAACACCAAGATTAGGATAATTGTAAATAAATACAAAATCAAAATTCAAAAATGAGAGGGTAAGCCCCAAAGATAAAACAATGCAAGCAATTGGGAGTTTCAATCAGAATATAGTCATATTTTTATGATTACCCTACTTTACTTAATATACTTTATTGTTTGAAAAAAAATAAAAATCTTGTTGTTAAAGTGTGTTTTAAAACAATTATAAATATATATATAGGTACATAAGTATACTATTACAAAGTTCCAAAAAAAAAACCGTAAAATACTTCACATCTAAAATACACAGTTATAGTACTCCTCCAATGTATAGAACGCTTTTGTTAACAGTAACGCCTTAAATGTTTTTTTGAAACGTTTGAGGCATTGATGATCTCTTACCGACTGCGGGACACGGTTATAAATTTTCCTACTCTCATAAAATATTGACTGTTTAACTAGTGTAGTTTTAGGAATAGGTAAAGACAATTTACATGAGCCTCTAGTATTATACTGTCCCGGAAGAATAGTCCTTGGATTACGTAGAACAGACTTATGAATTAAGCATGCAGTCTCCAACACAAATAAACACACCAGGGTCAAAATACCCTGACTTATAAACAGAGGTTTGCAGTGCTCTCTCGTCCTTACCTTGCACACATATCGGACAGTCCGCATCTGTAACACAAATATTGACTGAAATAAATCACGTCTACAATAGCCCCAGAAACATATACCATACAATAAATGGGACTCCATCAGAGCAAAGCATTCGCGCTTCTCTTCCACTCAATTCATTCGCAGTAATTCTCACAGCATAACAACCACGTGATACTTTCCTAGAAATATGTTCTATATGTGTTGTATACTTCAAACTTTCATCAATATGCAGACCCAAGAATTTAAAATTACTAGTGCTCTTAATACTGTTATTAACTAAGTATATCCACATTTGGTACATGACAGTTAAATGAGACAATACTTGTTTTTGACATATTGAAACAGAGCATATTTGATTCGCACCATTCCTTAATCAGTGTTAAGAAATCGTATAAAAATAGTATAGTAGTAAGTGTCAATTTCCTAAGTGAAAAGTATCAAATTGTTTTAGAAAAATTTTATGTGGAACACCGTAACAGTTCAGTACAACCCCTTGATTGAAGAGGAATATGACGAACACTTTAAAGTCACTTGTGAATATGGATACGACTTTTGGAAGACCGTAACGTTTCCTTTTTTAGACGTTGAGTAAGTATTTTTTAATTATTTTTAGGTGCCCCGTATCTGATAGAATATTAAGATGTACGTCTAAAATAGGCTAGTATGTCGTACTAATTTCTATTTTTTTATAGCAAGATTTTGAAATTAATGAGGTGTATTTTTATTTACTTTTTTGATATTTAGGTACTATGGTGTATAAATTATAAAATAAGCAATTCTTAAATATATCATTGACAAAAAAAAACGATTATTGTTAAATAAGTTTACTATACAAAATTTGGTAGATAATTCTTTTTTCCAACACACTAACGAATCCTGTTTTAAATTAGACAAACATCGAGTATATTTGGCTTAAAGAATTTATATGCTATATGTATACTATCCATTGAATAAAAAGACACAAAGCTTTAAACAAAAAAAAATGAAATACCAAGTCTTTTTAAGTACAAAATGGTTGAATTATTTGAACTTTGCCAACTTTTAATCTTAGATGTTGAGAGAGGATGTTATTGCTGAGGTCGAAACGTTGATATTTGTTTAAAGTAAGATAGCATCTTTTTGTTTTCGAAGTCATATGGTCTACGAAACTGGTATTAAAAAATATAGGTCCGTATTTAAAATAACATGCCTACTTGATGAGGGTACCTAAAAGACGAAACGTCCAAATTAAGTTGTGATAACAAAAAGCTAGAGAAAATAAAGTGGTAATGATAAATGGTAAAATTAGTTTTTGTCATCTCTTTAAAAGCTAGTAAAAAATATATACAGAGAGAATTTTCGTTTTTTTCCGAATTTTTGGACGTATTGTTTGTCATCTCCAAATTGTGCAACTTTGCCCCAATTTAACCGCCGCTATAGTTCTTACTGTTTACGAGAACCCAATGGTGAGACTCGAATTTTTAACAAACAAAATGTGACTTGTAACATATTTTGTGTATAAATAATTGTTATATTCTATAATTCTCGTTAAAATTCCTAATATAGTCAGATCTGGTCTTACCGTGCGGGTCCAAAGGTCACTGATCATATGCGTCAAATCATACAACACAGAAGCTATTAAAATGTAAGTAAATACATATATAGGTATCCTTTTTTTTTCATGTCAAAATGGAATAAGTCTGTCTCATTTATCTTACGTATTTTATTTAGAGGGTAAAGTTAAACGCAAGTAAAGAAAACAAAAACTGAGAGTATGTCTTTTTTGAATCGTATGACCCGCACGATAAGACCAGATCCGACTATAAGAGCTCAACAGACATAAATCTTATACATAATATGGGAAAATTGCACCAATCCGCCTACCTTAAGGCCTTTTTACATTAGACGCAAGTTGCAAGTGGAAGTTGTAGTTTTTCCGTTTAAAACAATCATTGACTTGCACTTGCATCTAATGTAAAAAGGCCATTACGAATATTTTGGGAATATGTTTTAACTATTTCTTGTTTAGGTTATAAGGCAATAAAAGGATTTAAAATTTCAACTTAATTTTATCAAAAATAAATTTGATACTAAGTTACAACGTCATTTCAGAGTTGCTACAGGAAATCCGGTGGTCTTTACATTAACGCCACCTGAATGCTATATGGAAATTCGATATGGATATGGAACTGCTGGAAACAGAGTAACGGGCCCAGTTAGAGTGGGAGATCCCTTAACACTCATCATTTATATGAGAAGTAAATACGGTAAGTGTATTTAATTTAAAATTTGTCATATCTGTAAAAAAAGGAAAAAGTTGAGAAAAAAGTATAAACTATTTAATATATAATATATATATAATCAAGTAAGTGGATTCTTAAGAAGGAAAAGTTTTTCGTTTTTTTATATTATTATTTGTAATGTTCTTAAGATGGAAAGGGGAGTCGTGTGTTTTGAACACATAATTTGAATTTCAGAAAAAAGTATTCCTCGAGCCGGACTCGAACCGATAACCTCCATATATCCAGTACAGAGCGCTACCAATTGCGCCATCAAGGAAGTAAGTTCACACGGCAAATCGGGAAACACTTTCGTCCGAAATCAAATTTTTACTGAAATACACAGAGTGATAGATACTTATAAATCATTTTACCTTTTTAAATAGCAACATCACCGGTTTCAGCAACTAGATGCATGTTTGTTAGGTGGCTGATTAATACCTATCGGTTCGTTTCGTAAGAAATCAAGTAAGTGGATTCTTAAGAAGGAAAAGTTTTTGGTTTTTTTATATTATTATTTTTAATGTTCTTAAGATGGAAAGGGGAGTCGTGTGTTTTGAACACATACTGGATATACGGAGGTTGTCGGTTCGAGTCCGGCTCGAGGAATTTTTTCTGAAATTAAAATTATGTGTTCAAAACACACGACTCCCCTTTCCATCTTAAGAACATTAAAAATAATAATATAAAAAAACGAAAAACTTTTCCTTCTTAAGAATCCACTTACTTGATTTCTTACGAAACGAACCGATAGGTATTAATCAGCCGCCTAACAAACATGCATCTAGTTGCTAAAACCGGTGATGTTGATGTTTAAAAAGGTAAAAAAGTATCTATCACTCTGCTGTATATATATATACGTCCTGCTATCGTTGCTGCATCGATACATTATGAAATTTACATGTAATGCTGCATCAGGTGTAATGCTGCGTCGTATATTGACGCAGCATTGCACTTTCCTGTTATTTTTCTCGTGACGTCACGACGAACGCCCCGCCCTTTTTTTAAAGTGACGCAGAAATGATGTTTTCTTGTACAAAACTTGTATATTGAAGTTTGATAGTTAGCCGCAAGCGGTCGCTTTGAAATTTAGTGTATATGAATAACGTAACAATTCCATTTAAACTCTCGGTAAACCTGCATCAAAAACTCCTGGCAACAATGTAAGACGCAACA
The DNA here is from genome assembly GCA_935413205.1 of Polydrusus cervinus. NCBI lineage: Eukaryota > Metazoa > Arthropoda > Insecta > Coleoptera > Curculionidae > Polydrusus > Polydrusus cervinus. The sequence goes on along the minus strand of OW284510.1, from coordinate 63,248,289 downwards.
ATATCGATACAATAGTAAAACAAATATTATTTGACGCAGAAAGAGCGGCTCTTCAGGTGAATACTATTTGTTTATTTTATTATGAATGTCATTGTGTAGCCAAAGCACATGTGATAATACTATAGAAACCACAAATATCCTTTTTTTTTTTTTTTATGATAAAACACCTGCACTGTAGGAAAAATCCTTTAAGGCGCTGTGGGAGCGGTGCGAGTGCGAAAAAAGCGATTAACGTTGGTCTTGAAACGTTGAAGATTGTATTCATTGGGAAACACGACCTCAGGAAGATCATTCCACAAAGATGACGTTCTCCAGATGAAAGAATTCTTGAACAATGAAGTTCGAGGAGTACTAAGTTGAACAACATATGGATGAGCGGCAGTGGTTTGCCGTGTATTTCTGTTTTGCATTGCTCTAGGTGGAATCAAGTGGGCAATGTCAGTCGAACACCTGCCATGGAAATATCTGTAAAAGAGAGCCAAATCACCAACCTGTCTTCGATGCTCCAGGCTATCGAGGGTCTTGGTCAGCTCGGGGTCGCCGATCAGACGAATGGCTCTCCTTTGAATGGAATCCAGTAGCCGAAGGGTGTGCTTGGGTGCAGAGCTCCAGACATGAGAGCAATATTCTAATGATGGTCGAATCTGGGCTTTGTAGAGTGTCAAAAGTTGATGAGGTGTGTACAACCTTTTGGTGCGGAAAAGTACACCAAGTTTCTGTGCAGCTGCCTTGGCAATTGCGGCAACGTGATCATGCCAAGACATATTACCTCCCAGATTGACCCCCAGCAAATTAATAGACGGTGCCAGGGGAATTGCTTGTCCTGCCATGACTATATCCGGTTCTGCAATGTTAACCTTTTTGGAGAAGACTGCTGCCTGGGTTTTCTTAGCATTAAATTCGACTTGGTTACTGTCACCCCAAGCCAAAATTTCTTCCAGGTCTTTGTTGAGGCGCAATACTTCATGCTGCCTGCGAAGATGTGCGTCGGCAGCGGATGTTTGGGGAGTCAAGGTAAAAGATGAGACAAGTGTGCTGTCATCAGCAAAGCTATAAATTGGATTTTGGGTTTTCACTAGAAGGTCGTTAATATACAGTAAAAAGAGGGTAGGCGACAATATGGACCCTTGAGGAACACCGGCATTGATGGTGAAGGTGTCTGAGAGAAACCCGTCAATCGCCACTTGCAGAGAACGGTTCTTAAGGAAGCTGGTTAACCATAAACAAAATCCATTAGGCATACCGTAGGATCGCAATTTACTTAGAAGCCCATCGTGCCAAACACGATCAAAAGCCCTAGAGATGTCCAGTGCAACACAATCCTACAATCTTCCGCATCTGGTATTAAAACAAATAACTCACAACCCTCCACTTCTGGGATGAAATCTAATAAGAAAGCAAGAGTTTTAGTACCATGGACGTCGGAACAAAAGGAAGCAGCCTTAAGGAGTTTTTCGCAATGAATATTAAGAAAAAAGTTGCTCCTAAGAAATCAGATTGCGAAATACTTAGGAAAAATAGATTTCCATTATTTGAAAATAAAACATGGCCACAGATAAAAGTTTTTGTTCAGAATATCTATTGCAAAAAATACTGTTAATGTTTTAGAGTCATGTAATGTAGTTTTTCCATGTTTTTAATATACATTTTTTATTTGTTAGCAACAACATAATATATACTTTTATTTTTAATGCAAATGCCGGTTATATTAATATTTTTTTTTGGGAATTATAAAAAAAAATATTTTTAATTTATAGGAGCCAGGGCGTTTGAAATATACCAAATATTGTGAGTTACTTTTAAATACGTACTAGCGGATACCCACGGCAACAATAGAAGCTTTATAAGTTTTTACTGGATTGAGCTAGCTCATTCAAAACAAGTATAGATGATACAAGTCAATAGAGCAACTTGCTAGTATTATCCAATCTAGTCTAGTATCATAGTAGGTAACTCTTATCAATTTTTAAAAAAATCGTGCCACATGCTAGACAAATTGAGCTAGCTTATCCAAAATAGGTATATAAGATACGAGTCAATAGAACTACTTGCTAGTATGATCAAATGAAGCCTAGTGTCATACTAGGTAGTACTTTACTCCTATCAATTTTTTTAAAATCTTGCCATGCGCTAGACAAATTGAACTAGCTCATTCAAAATAGGTACAGCCAATACGAGTCAAGAGAGCTTCTAGTACTATCTATACCTATTTTAGATGAGCTAGCTTAATTCGTCTAGCGTATGGCACATTTCTTTTTTAAATTGATAAAAGTGAAGTACTCTAGTATATAGTAGTATGATACTAGGCTGAATTTGATGATACTAGCAAGTAGCTCCATATACTCGTATTATCTATACCTATTTTGAATAAGCTAACTCAATTCGTCAAGCGTGTGGTACGATTTTTTTAAAAATTGACAAGAGTAAATGTTGGTTGGGAAAGAAAATCTTTCTTCTTACATTTATTAAAAATAAAAACTAGTACCTACGCGTTTCGGCCAAAGGGCCATCATCAGGAGATGCTGTAAGAAACAAGGTATATGATGTACAATATGAATACAATAAAACAAACTAAAAACTTACAGGCAATAAGGTCCAAAAACACAAAGACAAAGTAGGGCGCACTTTGGTCAATTAAAAATTAATTATTACAAAAAAAACACTGATATTAGTTACATATTTTTAAAATTATTCGACAGAAAGCAATTAAATTACATCTCGATTGTCGTCAGAGGTACGTACAACTGGAAAATTATTTATATTTTATTGAAATGGTTTATTGCAAAAACTATCGAACATCGAAATAAAAAAAGGATGCAAATATCCTTGAAAATAATAATAAAAGGAACAAGGATGATTTATATTAAATCTATTTAAATGAAATTGGTTTTAATTTTTAAAAAGTTCGACAGCACTTACGAAATGAGAAACTACCCTGCTCATTGAGATTTTGCGGAGAGCGAGATTGGGATAGAGCGATCTCTAAATCTATCTAAAGATCCTCTAGCTCTATCCCAATCCCGCTCTCGCTTTTCGCAACATCTCAATGAGCAGGGTAGTTTCTCATTTCGCAATTTTCTGTCAAATAATTTTAAAAATATGTAACTTATATCAGTATTTTTTTGTAATAATTAATTTTTGATTGACCAAAGTGCGCCCTACTTTGTCTTTGTGTTTTTGGACCTTATTGTCTGTGTGTTTTTAGTATGTTTTATTGTATCCATATTGTATACCTTGTTTTTTACAGCATGTCCTGATAATGGCCCTTTTGGCTGAAACGCGTAGGCACTAGTTTTTATTTTCAATAAATGTAAGAAGGAAGATAGGGCTTTCTTTCCTAACCCCTTATTTACAATGTCCCTTCTGGAGTGTAGTTACGACTTACCGACGTACCTATGTTATTGACCGAAAAAAATTTAACTTCAAGAGGAAAAATAAATTATAACAAGACATGTATTAAATGGGCCCTATAATATAACATTGTTACCTACTATTTAATTTTAACATATTTATATAAAACATAAGGATCTCAGTACAACTGTGTTTCAAATACTGCTACAGCAGCGTTGTTCAAATCTCTCTTCGGTCAAAGCAAAGTTACGAGCCACGGCACAAGTATTTTGATTATATTATTATTTTTCAATGATAAATATTTAAGTTTTAATATAAAGGAGCAGCATTGGTGCGTCGAGGAAATCTAGCAACATCGCTGGTGCTGAAAAATCGGTTATGTGAAAAAAATATTCACCGTTGATGCACTAGTGATTATCTTATGAAAGGTGATATATACACCGATACAGAAATACTAGCAAAGTGTAAGGTTGCAGCAAAGATGTTAAAATAAATTATCGTTGTAAAAAAGAGTATATTATGAATATTTGTCTTCAATTTCGGTAGCTTCCCAACATGCGACGTCAAAACGCGGTATACTCAAGTATTTCTCGTAGATGCCGAAATGATAGTAAAGTAAAAAGATGCAACAATGATGATGGGATTTATATATTTATATATTATTGGGTTAAGATAACGAGGGTTAATAAATAAAAGGAAATCGGCAGTTAGAAAAATTACATAATACTTAATTTTCACGAAACTCGAAAATATATTATTTGCGATTCGGTTCTGTTGATATTAATCCAAAACATACTGTCTGATCCACTTGCCACAGAGGGAACAGGGGTACCAAATTTTATCTTTACCCAAATCGTTACTAATGAAACAATTTTTTCTCCTTCCACATAACGGTAATTATTATATTATAATTTACTAACAATCGAGGTGTCAAAAAACTCTTCGTCATCGCCGTTATCATCAAATATTACTTTTCTGACGTGTTTCCGATTTTTGTCTTTTTTGATCTGTTTCTTCAATTTCTACTTTTCATTTTTCTATTTTTTTGGTTTCTTCACTCAATGAATCAAAAGGGATGCTATTTCAAAAAAACTTAATTAGCTAAAGATAAATAAGACCTTTACAAGAAAGAAAATACTCATTGAGAAAATTTCATGTAAACACAAACGATATAGACTATTTCGTCTTTCATTAATATTACAACACCGCGTGTATTAAACACAAATGGCGAATTATCTTCACGAAAGCGAGTCAGATTTTCATATTAAGACATAGGCAAGTCGCGAAGCACATCAGCTTACTCATAATAGCAATAATCGGAATTTACCCATTCGTCATCTTATCTCCCTTTCCCCGACCAGTACGTCACCAGAGGAGTTAAAATGAATCTCATCGACATCAACAGTAGTTATATTAAATATAATTACTTTTGATTGTAATTGAAGAATACATTTTTGTCAATGGGAACTGTAATACACAAAATATAATGTTAATAATTCAAATATCGTAAATTGGTTTCATCCAAATAACTAATAAATTTGTAAATTTTGGGTTTGTTCGTCTTTTTTATGACTAAAATTTACTAATCAAATCAAGGAATATGTATGATACCTAGTGTTTGGCTTAAAATTAAAATAGTCTATTCGTCTAGTTTTATTGTTATTTAAGAAAATAGAAAATTGTTATTTAAGAAAATAGAAATTTTGAACAAATATTGATATTTTAAAAATGTATCTGCTAGTGGTATGTCATTTTTAAGGGAAGAAAAAAAATAGTTTGTAAGAATCAAGATTGCTCTTTAACGAGCAAAAGAGAGAACTACTATGCGCAATTACGCCACCCTACGTGTAGGTGACGGTGACCATTAGATAATGGTAATTCTGCTACAAAAATTAAATTTTTTTAAAATTTCGAAAATATTATATATTTGGGAATTTCTATGTTATGGATTAAGCATAAAAAAAATCCATATTTATTTGATAGTACTGATTTTTAGCAAGATGGAAATTTTCTGCGACAATTTTTATGTGGTTATTTTATCCTTTCTTTCCAAAAAATGAATATTTTCTTTCGTGCCGTTTCGTAGGCTGTTTTTTTTGCCATATTAGGACAAGTATATCGTTTCGTAAGTTGTTGTTTTTTCTTTGTTCTATGTTCTATGTTTACTTTTTAGGGTAATGGTCGATGTTTAAAAAATGCAGATTGCAATTAAAACCAATAATTTTTTTTAACGTAGATTGCCATTCAGCTTTTTTTTAATTTAAAATTTTCATATAGTATAGTAGGTAAATACTGAAGATGACTGGAGATGCTTACCAGTTGAAACGTAGTGATTCTAAACAAATAAAGGCAATGCAAGTCCAAAACTCTACTGCCGTTCATAAACATTTATATTTAATAATTTAGCTATGACCTCTTGCCGCCACGGTATGGCAGCTCAATAGTAGAGCTGTCGAATTCGGCCGCAGGTGACCTGGGTTCGATCCCCGGGACAGGTGTACGCTTAATAAAAAAAGTATACCCACGATATTAGAGGTAAGAATGTATGATACTGGTTGATTCCCGAATACGACCCATTGAGGGCGGATAGTCCTGCCTTTAGGGGACTGATCATGACCTCTTACCAGTTTGGGGGACATGTCATCCACATTAATCCAATTCTGGTTCATAGAAACCCTACAAAATACAAAACAAATAATACAGTAAAACATTATTTTCACTACGAATCTTAATAAAATAGATAAAGGAGGTCTTAGGGTGGGTATTATAAAACTTAATTGACAGGTGAACGAAGGTTAACTTGAATGAAGTCACAGGTTGAAGTTAAGTTGACAATCTCAATGTTAACTTTATTGGGTGTGGATCAGGTACTAATTAAAGTTAACTGATGAATAGAATTGACAGTTTTTGTCTATCTTTAATGTTTTTATATCCTTCTACGCTGGATATAAGAGTATTAATTTCATCAACAAAAAATGCACTGTTCTATCCATGACTGCTTTAAAAAAATATTTAATATATACAAGTAACAGGTTAGGTTGTTATAGGCATGGATAACACTGTGTTGAATGGCGCTTTTGTGCTGACACCTTTCGGTGTGTCACAGGTGTTGAAACCGCGTCGATGATTCCTATGACACCATGACACCTTACGACACACTAAAACAGCCTAAACAGAAAACACTCGCGACTCTCCGGACTTGAAACAGCGTCAATGACTTCTATGATACAATAACGCTTGTATGATATGTAATACGCTTAAACACTTGTGTTGTGATGTGACTCTCTGGTCCCATCTTTGAATAGGCGTTGCGGCCAAGTATCTCGCCTTAAAACGGCAGAAAAATGCACTGGATCCAACGGCAACGGTAAAAAAAATGTGCGCCTGCAGCATTTCATCTGTCATTTTTGGTTTTAAAACGCGATACCGCAAGTGTGTCATGACGCAATTGTGTTGACACAGTGTGTTGATACCATAAGCGGTGTCGGTATCATTGTATCAACACGCGAAAATTTAAGGTGTTACCCATGCCTAGGTTGTTAAAAATTCTTCTTTAACCCTTTTTATTTTCAAAGGCTAATGAGAATTTTATAAAACTGTCATTTTTTCTAGCGAAGTTAAGCTCGCCGTTAAAATTAAAGTTAACTTTTGCCTTCTTTATAATACCCACCCTAAACTGCAAAAATATTCTTCAACAAAGCGGGACGATCATTTATTTTAATAGGATCCCTACCAAATTTTTTTAAAACTTATTAAGTGGGGTTGTGACATGAAAAAATGAAAGAGCTCCTAAAATGTTACGGAATCGTATTGCTATAAACAACGTGTACTTGTTTGTTTGGACAGTTTTTAAGTAACGTAAGTTTATTGTCAATTTGTATGAACGGGTTTTATGTTCGTATATATATCTTTAATATGAAATCATTAACTTCTTCTACTTATCAACATGTAGATATTGTTTGGAATTATAATATTTATAAGTAGGTAGATATATTATATTTAACAAATTGATATTTCTTATATTTTGTCTTTAATGTGTTATTTTTCCTTTTGCAGATGGATTTGATATAGTTGTCAATGATTGTTATGCTCATAATGGTGCCACAAAGAAAATTCAACTTATTGATGAATATGGGTAGGTTATTACTAAAACTGAAACATTTGTATCTGAACATACAAATATATAAATTTTTACAAATGTAAATTAAAAATGCAAATCAAAAAGTTGTACTCAATTATATTTCATATTGCCCAAAATCCTTGTGAAAATACTTTATCATGCCGTGGAAATGCCTATTTTTAAAAGGAATGTTCTACATTAAATAGGGTTACCATCTATCTAGAATATTTTTCAGGACAAACAGGCCCGAAATTCCGGACAAAGTCCGGATATTTTTCTTTGGAGGCGCAGCAAATGAAAAACGAAATTTATTTTTTTATATAAAATTTGTAATTTTTTACCATATATTATACAAATAATGCCATATACTACCTATATATTGTAACCTAGGTATTCCTTTTACTTCTTTTAAAATATCTGAATTTTCAGGTAGTGACATAAATTCATAAAACTCGTTACAAGTCATTGCAAAATTAAAGCTCGTCATGATAATATGTTTTACATAGTCCAGCAAAAGTATGTTTCGTTCTTTAGACCACTGGGCTGTAATTAGTGAAAAAACTCGTTCCACATTTGCATTATGCGCTGTTATAGCAAAAAAAAAATTGGCGAACCTTCAAAAGTTATGAATACTGTTCTTCAGATAGATAGTTTGCAAAACACACCATCCATTTTTTGTGTGTAGGTAGATGTTGAAATTCTGATTTCTTTTCTTTAATTATTTTTTGCAAAAGACATATTTCATTAAACATTTTAGTATCGTCTACATCGTTGCCCTTTTCAATCATATAAGAAATAGATGGTGAATTTTTTTTCCCAGTCCAGATTATCAAGATTTTCTAAACTTACCCATTTAAAACAGGAAAATTCTTGAAAAGGCTCTAGCCAACGATTTAAGTAAGTTATGGATATTTCATAACATTGAAAAATATTATTTCTGAAAACTTGATTTTCTTGTGTGAACCATTCATCACTCATTTTTTTCAGTATGTCTTGAACTTTACACGGAATAAATTTTTGCTGCAGTCTTTCATTTAGAATATTAATTACCGATTCTAGAATTTTTATATTTTCAATAATGGAGTTATCTTGTTTCTACATTTTTTCTATATTACTATGAAAAACAGACATCAATGAATGTATGAAATATAGATATGGTTCAGAGAATCTATTCTCAAAAAAAGATTTTAATAAAAATGGAGGGTTAGCATCTGAAAGAAAATATGATTTTAAGGGCTGAGACATCTTTCAGATTCTTTCTATCGCGGGAAATAAGAACAACCATCTACTTTTAGAATGATACAAAAGCTGTTCATATTTGGTACCCACAAAATCGCAAAAGTATTTTAGAGTTGACAATTACTGTATAAATATTAATAATATGCACAAACCCTAACATTAAACATTATCCGCCACGCGACATCGGTTCCTTAGGTAATTGTATCCTAATTTAATAAAACCAAACCAACAATGTATACCCTTTTCATCAGTTCCCGATTCAGCAGTTGTAGCGGTTCATCAGTTTACACTGTACGGGCAGGTAAACATTAATAAACAAATACCGTTTCGTCAGTTAAAAATGTTATACCTTTGGCGCTATACAGGCATATAACTATACTTTAATACATATAACCAGATATGGCAGATAGTGAGCTATTACAGTCAAGTTGGGAAGTTAAAATTAAGTGCCAACAGTGTAAAAAAAATATTACAAATTATATATACCTAATCTGCTAAATGCAAAGAAAAATTCAACTTTAGCTGCATGCTTCAAAAACGTGCCTGTCAATTATATTATAATATATAAATCATATTTCTCAGAGAAACGTCCTGAAAACACAACGAATCAATTAAATATAATTTTCCTCCCAATCAAGACGCCGCGCCAGCCGGCCAGATTTCGATTTTGATTACAATAAAATAATTGATGATGTTGCATCAGAATCGAAACATCTATCACCCTTTTTTAATTTTGTTCATTGAGTTACGTTAATTTTGTTGGGCATTGTTTTGTCTTTTCTATTTATTTAACTTTGAAATATTTTTCAATTTTATAATTTTAAATGTTTTCCATAAATAAAGACATATTCTTAAATGTTGTTCATTACTGCTCTTTACCGTAGATACTCTATTACTACCTCTTTATTATATTAACTTATTTTGAACTTTGTTTATGCTACCTAGATTTCAAATAACATTAATTCATTATACATTATTTCTGTATACGTTAATATTTATTCCCTATAAAATCCGCTAGTTGATGAAATGGCCATCATAGCAATAATAATGAGGGTTGGGGCCATGGAGGCCATGTAGCCACCGGGGCCAAATGATTCCAGTCTGCCCCTGCCTACAAGAACCTTGTCACTATCCAATGAAATCATATATTTGCTATCCTAATATCCTAAATTACTGTAAAACTATTTTCGGATTAGACAAAGGGCGTTCAAAAAAATCTACCTACCCATTAATTCGAAGTAAAATATATGATAATATATCCGTTTTACTAAAATATTAATACCTGCTTGTTATCATAAATAATGACCCTTAGCAGCATTTTTGCAAATTTGTTTGAGGTAGTATTCAACGGATGAAACTGCACTATGCAAAACTCATTATCATACCAACTGACGAACAGGGAGAAATACAGATAGATTTACATTAATTGACGAAATGGAGATCTGCGACGCTTTGCTATTTCAACTTCATCATTGCAACTTTAGTTCATAGGCGTAGTTAGACGGTCAACACTGGGAGTGCTGAAGTCCTAAAAAAAAGAAAAAAAAAACAGATTGTGTGTATTTATTTCATTAGGCATTTTATTTTACCTTAAAGAAAAGTAAATGTAAATTTTTTTTTGAGGTGCTAATTTAGATTTTGGGGGTGCTTCCTAACTACGCCTATGCTAGTTATTACATATATGGCTTATTTATAATTTTTAAAAATAATTCTACACACAAGAAGGGTGAAGCTCTAAAATTTTGTGACGGTTTGTTTTTATATGTTTAACCTATAAATGTTCTTACAGGGATTTTGTTGAAAAACAGCTTTTGTTCTGTTAATGACAATTTTTCATTTATAGTATCTTAATACATAAAATATATTTAAATATAAAAAATGTACCTAATTTAAAGACCATAACCATAATACACGTTATAAAAATGAAATATCCATAAAACTATAAGTATTTATCAAAACAAATAATTTAATTATTTTAAAATAAAAAAAATAAATTATTATACAATATATAATATATAAAGTCGATATTTAAACCAAATTAATGATTACAAAATATTTTCGGAAATGCTTTAATTAATTAATATTATTTCAGTTTATTGTGAATAATTTATAATTATTAATCCTTTTAAAATTTTATCATAAAACTTTAAAAAAGTTGAGTTTGGATTTAAGCTTAATTTTTATAGAAGGAAATATTTAATAAAAAATAATTTATTTTTAATACTTATTTACAACTTTAAATACTAAAAAAATAATAATATAGAAGTTTTTCCTCTAACAAGCACGTTTGATGAATAGGTTTAGTAAAAAATACACCGAGCAAACTAGCTTTATTATAACTGATTTTAAAATATTTTAGTATCCCGTATAATAGTTATCATAAAATACAGAATCACATTTTATTACCTGGTAATATAAAAATATGGTAAATACAATTTACTACAAAAGTAGTCTGTACAATAATTTCTTATAATATCAAATTATGATATTTTCTAATAAGAATTATTATTTTATTTGCTTCTACTATATTTAATTGTAAGAATTATAAAATATTCTTATAATTATTATTACTTAATATCTTATAGAGTACGATATTTTCTAATAAGAAATATTATTTTTTTATTTTCTTTTACTATATTTTATTGTAAAGAATATATGCATTAGAGTTCCTGGTAGATGGCGCTGCTACGTCTTCACTACTTATTAATTCCTAAGAAGTTTTTAAAAACGCGATTTCGCTGTTTCCATTGTTGCTTACGGGTATTGGGGCAAAACGGTCGTCATTGTCTACCTGTACCTCAGAAAACCCATTATTTTGGCGTGCCTGTATATTGATGAACTATTATTTTATTTTATAAAGCGAAGCTTAAAATAAAACGGTTAGGTTGCCAATAAAATCTAGTAAATCTTACAAAGAACCTAGTAAATTTGACAAAAAAATCTAGTAAATCTTACAATAAAATCTGGTAAATGTTACAATAAAATGTAGTAAATCTTACAATAAAATATAGTAAAAGCAAATAAAAAAAAATATTTTTTATTAGAAAATATCGTAAAATTTATTAAACATTTTCATAAATTTTAATAGAAACTATTATGAAGATTACAAATTATTATAATACCAAAAATAATATTCGTCACTAAAATGAAATAACAATTTTATTGTAAACAGTATTATGGATCTTAAATACTACTAGAAATTATAATACCTACATATTATTATATTTCTTATACGTTCTATTATACATTTTCTCCGTGTAAAATATGATCATATTTATTACATTAAATATTTGAAAAAAAATATTAATTAAGAGTAATCAAATTGTGTAATATCTAACCAACAATTTTTTCAGATGTCCTGTGGATGACAAATTAATTTCCAGATTTAGAGGATCTTGGTCGGAATCAGGCGTATTCGAAACGCAAGTTTTTGCTTATATGAAGACATTTCGATTTACAGGTTCTCCCGCCCTCTACATAGAATGCGATGTGAGGATGTGTCATGGAAGGTGTCCAGTAAGTTAAACAATAATCTTCATTTAACCAACTTTTACCGTAATATCGAATTGCAGGTGCACTTTATTTTTCGAATGGCGGGAACTTCGCTATTTTGCCAAAAACAAATATAGTGGTTGCTACACATAAGTTTACTGACTTTTAATGTAAATAGTTTAAATCTATGTATCCCATATATTTGTCCATATTTTACCCATACCTAACATTTCCAATAATACATTTTTAACCACTCTTCGAATCATTTTAAAAGTAAAAAGTTAATGTTTTTTTAATATATACCTACTGGAAAATAATTACATTTTTGAGACTTGAAGAAAGAATAGTTACAAATATAGTACAATCTTGTCTATTACAGGATGATTCCTAAGTTGGTACTTATGTTTTAACTGTGTATAGAAGGCATTGAAATAAACAACATTTTCAAATACCTTTTTCAAAAAACTTTAAAATAGGCGAGATACAGAAGTAAAAAATCTAACTGCGGGTCTGGTCATCAAAACATAGCCTAATATACTTTATGCTGTTTTTGTCTTATTAGTAGTTATTAGTCATGCAGGTGGTCAGTTATTTATTTGGCGATCTGCTGCGGTGTTTTTCTGAAGCAAGTTAATTTTAAACTGGTGACACGTAAAAATGGAAAAATTTGAAAACAATGAACTAGTAGATATGAGGTGCTAATTTACTGTGAGTACAAAGTGCTTCGAGATTATCCGCAGAATGCTTTCACTTGCGGGCTTATCCTACAACCAGAAGTTGTCTTAATATTATTCAACGAGCAAGTTAGGCAGGACCGTATTTGATTTCTAGTGTAATAAATGAATTTAAGTACCTTATTTTCCGTTTTTTGAAAAAATGTTTATTTTAATGCCTTCTATAAACAGCTAAAACAGAAGTATCAACTTATAGTTAGTGTTAAAAATGTTTGTGATATACAAGATTTACCAGAATCGCTAGATCTTACTTTACATATATATCTACCTAATAGATCTTTTTTGCAAAATAAAAATAGGATGAAAAAGATTATGAGATCAATTCCCTCAGACACAAATTCCATATTATCTCAACAGGGATTATATCAAAGCAATATAATTATTTCTGTTGAACACTAGGTTATAAATATTTTTCTATAACACTACTTTAGAAACCACGCATTCTTGACGTAAAATCTGCATCTGAATGTTTTCATTCTAACACACTGTTACAGAATGATTCATTCTGTATCATCTAGGGCAAAGACAACTAGATTTTCGATTTCAGCATCTAAACTGCACGGGAAAACCAACAAATTTTAAAAATCAAGACAGCTTTGTTTCGATTCTTTGTAATAAATATAAAGATGTTCTTCCTTGCTCTAATACATTATATTGGATGACGTCAATAAAACAAGTTACTAGTTTAATGTTCAAACTAAATCTATTGAATCCTCTATCAATATAAGCGTTGCAGCAATCCCCTTGATTGTGCTATATCAACACTTATATTGAATTGCATACAAAGCATACACATTACAAATAATTGAACTAATTCGGTCAACTTATTATTTCGTCATTTCCTAATGTTAATTAGGAAACATATCTATTTGTATACACTTAATATTATATTACAATTTTCTTAGCTATACTTATATCACACCTCCTACGAAAATTTAAAAAAAATAGAGAAAAAAAATGTTTGATGTACTATGTATCAAAATACATTTTTGTCCTATTTTTATGTATCTCAACTAACCTATTTCCTATTTTAATTAAAACATTTGGAGCCTTATCCTCAACTACCAGATAAGGACCGTTATAAATAGCATCTTTTTTGTTTCCAGCATCATTTTTTACCAAAATCTTGTCACCAGGTTTGTAAATAATTAATTTTGTTTTTTGGTCAAAATAGGTTTTCCTTTTCTCTTTTGACTTTACTAAATTTTCTCTTGCATCAGCCCATGCATTTTGCAATCGATATTTTAGTTCAGTTGGATAATTATCAAAATTATAGAGTGGATCTACCTTATTGACAATGTTAGAGGGTAAATTACAAGTTTTCCCAAAAACTAACTCATACGGAGTATAACATGTTTCAGTATGAACACTGTTATTGTAAGAAAAACTCCAAAATTGAAGCCAAGTGCTTCAAGTTTCTGGATTTTTGGTTGTCTGTATCCGTAAATAAGCATTTAAATGTTTGTGTGTGTTTTCAAGAGAACCTAAGGTTTCATGATGATATGCTGTAGAAAATAACTGTTTAATTTTTAAAATTTTGCATGTATCTTTTAAAGTAGAACACAGAAATTCAGAACCTCTATCTGAAATTATACACTTTGGTATACCATATCGCAAAATAAAATTATTTACAAAACTTGTTGCTATGGTTGTTGATTCTTTATTTGGCAAGGGATAACATTCAACAAATTTTGAAAGCTCACACTGTAAAGTAAGTATGTAGCGGTTTCCTTCTCTATCTTGTTCTAAAGGTCCTACTAAATCTAAATAAACATTTTGGAATGCTGAAGATGCAGTCGTAGTGATGGACATAGGTTGTACATTAGGCCTAGAATGCTTATACCTTTGACAGGCATCACAACGCTTGACAATCTCCTCAACATCCAAATGTAAGTTTGGCCAAAAGTAATATTTCTTAATATTGTTGTACATCCGGTTTATTCCTGCATGACCTCCGGTGGGCAGGATGTGAAAATCATTAAGAATAATTCTTTGACGTTCTAAATCAGTTACCTTTTCTACGTCTTTAATAATCGAAATTTTAAAATATTTATTTGACATGTCTTTTATTTCATTATTCATTATACTAGTTATCAAACGCGCGTTCTGTTTATTTTTTAAAATAATTAATTCCGGAATATTATATTTTATACATATTGAATCCAAGTCCCTCGACGAAGTACCTAGTACGAACGCCGATCGAGTATCCTGTTTCATGTAAATTATTTTTTGATTTTCGACGTAAAGAAAATCACCTAAATGAAAATTAAATTTGTTTTCTTTAATTAACTTTTCAAAATCTTTTCTAGAGAGTGAACTAAGTTCATAAGAATTTTTTGGTCTTTTTAATAATTCAACAACGCCAGGGTGATCAATCCTGTCGCTCAGTGAGTCATTAAAGCTTACCTTATTTTTTTCTTGCTCTCTAAGGACGTTACTCTGTTGTCTAGTTATAGCAAACAATGTTTCTTCGACCGTTTTAGACATATTTTTTAATTCATCCGAAGAAATTGGTATTCGTGATAAGGCGTCAGCAGTTACATTATCCTTACCTTTTATATACCTTATGTCAAAATCGTATTCTTCTATAAGTAGTCTAAACTTTGTTAACCTACTTGAAGGATTTGTCATACCAAACAAATAAACTAAAGGTTTATGATCAGTATAAATAATAAACTTTTTACCATATAAATAACAAGAAAAATGTTTAATACCAAAGACAATAGCTAAAAGTTCCTTTTCAATGGTAGAATATCGTCTTTCCGCTCTATTTAATGCTCTACTGGCATAAGCTATTGGCCTATCATCAAGATTTGACAACACAGCACCTACACTATCACGTGCTGCATCAGTCTTTAAAATAAAAGTATTTTCAGGTGAAAAATCGGGATATTGCAAGACGGGATGGCTAACGAGAGCTGTTTTTAACGATTCAAAAGCTTTTTGACATTCGGAAGTCCAATGAAATTGAACATTTTTCCTTGATAAGTAATTTAGTGGCGCCGCAATTTCCGCAAAATTCTTAATATATTTTCTATAGTAATTTGCGAATGCAACGAACCTTTTTACTTCATTAGCATCCTTTGGTGCAGGATAATCCTGAACCGCCCTAATTTTCTCAGTATCTGGTAACACCCCCTCGCTTGATACAACATGTCCTAAATATAAAAGTTCCCTTTTTAAAAATTCGCATTTGTTAGGGTTCAATTTTAAATTTACTTCCCTTAATCTTTGAAAAACTTTGACCAGATTTTTATTATGATTAATTAAATTATTACCAAACACAATAAGATCATCTAAATAAACAAAGCAATTTTCATAATTAAGACCTGACATTGCAACTGTCATTGCTCGGCAAAACGAATTTGGCGATAGTTTTAAGCCCATCGGCATCCGAGTCATCTGAAATTGCCCTTTACTACCTACCGTAAAGGCCGTAATAGGTCTGCTAGACTTTTCCAGTTCTATTTGATAGTAACCCTGCGATAAATCTAAATGTGAAAAAAGAGTCGCGCCGCCTAACGAATCTAAAATTTCATTGATACACGGTAAAGGCCATCGATCGTCTGAAATAATCCTAGAATTCAAAAGTCTGTAATCTAGTACTATCCTAAATTTTTTATTACCATTATTATCAACTCTCTTTGGAACAATTAAAAGTGGCGAAGACCATTCAGATCTGGCCTCCTCAATTATTCCTTCTTGTAGCATTTTATCAATTTGTTTATTTATTTCTTCTTTTTGAGAATGAGGTAATCGATATTGTTTAACGTAAACAGGTGATGCGTCGGGTTTTAAGTGAATTTTTTGTTTATAAACATTGGTTGTTGTTAAAGGGTCGTTTTCTAAGAAAAAAATATCAGAATACTTGGCACATATTTTCTGTATAGAAAACATTTCTTTATCGTTCATATGTTTAAATTCTAATAAGTTTAGTAACCTTTCAACTCTATTAACTGAATTATTGTTAGTAGAGCCGAAATGACAAAATTCATAATTTTCAAGTAAATCAATTTTTGGCTGAAAATTTTTTAATTTAACATCCTGATCACGTACATTAAGAAATTTTATAGGTATCATATTTGAGGTAGGTCGGACTACTGCTCCGGCTGTGAAAATACCTTCACCTACTTCGTCAGCAAAAATGACACATTCTTTATCTGTTTCTACATGAAAATATTTAATTATTTCGCTGCGTTTAGGAATTAACGTAAATAATTCTCGTTTAGCATGCAAAGGTGTTAATATTCTTTCATTGTTAAAATAAAATGAAAAACAAAACTTTTCAAAGTCTATTGTTGCTAAATATTTATAGAAAAAATCCGATCCTATTACACCGTGACAACTATCCTCAAAACTGTCAATCAGCAAAAATTTATGAGTTATATTTACATTGTTTACATTTAATTTTAAGTTTACTGAACCTTGTGAAACTATTGACCCAGATATTCCATTAATTTTTATATTTTCCGAAAAATTAATTTTTTCAAACTTACTTACATATTTTTTAAAAATTACACTAACAGATGCCCCTGTATCTAATAAAAGATTAATATATTTTTCCCCATATCTTACGGTAATAAAATTTAAGCCATTTGAATTTAATAAAAAATGTGCATTAAAAGCCTCGAAAAAACGTTCTATTCGGTTGTGATTGAGTAGAAGTACTTGCATTATCCGTACTTATATTTCTTTGATTTGTGTTTTGCATGAAATATCCTCTTTGCGCATAACGATTATTGCTCCCCCTGTTATTAAATGAATGTGGGTTTGAAAAACGTGTAGTTTGCCTATAAGTGGGTTGCGATATATTGTTGCTAAAATTATACTGTCTATTATTACTGTTTCCTCGAATTGAATTTCTAAAAGAGCCCCTTGTAAAATTATTATTAAAATTTCGTCTATGGTTTGAGCCTCTATTATTCGCGTTATGGCCGTTTGAACGCATAGAAAAAATTGGTGTCGAATTGTTTTGTGATAACTCTTCGTCCTTAGCACCCCTAATCGCTTCATTAAGACTTAAGTAGTTCCGTGCTTTTATAATCGTTCTTAAGTCATGATTATTAAGCCCGTTTGCAAATGAATTCACCGCGATTTTTTCATTTATTGGTCTCAAAATCGTCACGTTTTGCTCATTTCCGTCCGCTTGCGTCAAAGTAAGATCAACTAGTAATTTTTCTAACGACCTTCCAAAGTCATCGATTGATTTCGAATTTTGTTTTGCGTTATTTAATTTTAATGAGAGCGCTGAAACTGATTTTTTCGAAATAAAATAAGATTTTAAATCGGCAACTAAAAGTGCATTTGTTGCATAAGCTTGTTTAAGCCTAATTTTTGCGCTTTCCGTCAGTCTAGTTTTTAGAACATAGATAGTTAAAAGTTTTTTGCCATCATTATCCAATAAAGAATCATACAACTCTATAGCATCAATAAGTTTTTTCGTGGAAGCCTCAGAGCCATCCATTGCTGGAATTAAACCCGCTGCGGTTTTTAATTCGGATTTTTCAGACATTTTTACTTCCGTTTCACTATCTGAAGAATTAGAATCAAGGTTTTCCACAGATGGTAATTTCAGCAATTGGGTTTCTGTAAGCCTTTCTTGCAAAGTTTTATCTAAATATTCCAAATATCTATTTATATCGGTTACATATAATTTAGCTTTTTCTAATAAATCTCCTACATACGATTTACTTTTAAATGTATCCCTAATTTCATTAAATTGTAATTTTAAATTGTCCAATTTCCTACAATAATATTCTAGTACCTTTGAACTATTTCTTCGATCTTGATTGTCCTTGCCAATGTTTCTAGAGAATACTCTTAATTCTTCCAGTAAATATTTAAATTCATCAACTTCTTTCGACATTCCATAATATTTTTTCCTTACTTATAATTTTTATATCCAGCTTATCCATATAACCATGTAACCATATACCATTTAACCATATAATTATAACCCCTTTTTATACATACATTAACCATATAACCATATCCATATTTATTTTTACCATATTTGTACATACATTAACCATATACCCATATCCATATTTATTTTTACCATATACCCATATCCAATTTATTTTTACAACTCTGGTTGGCTCTGGGTTGCTATTACTGTCCTTCTAATTTTTCTTTCTAATGCTTTTTTGCATCTCCTATAGCCAAGCCATAAAAGTACTGTAATGGCTAGGATAATCAATACCATAGTTAAAATGTCCTGGATGGAACCAAAATGTGCAGAAGTGGTTTGTCCCCCACTGTTTCCTGCTTGGGCAATAATTATTTCCTCCTTGCTTTGAGTTTTACCCATTTTCCTTTAATTTAATATATTGCCATCCATTATTCCATACCAATATTGCCTAAATTTCCATTATTTGTTCTTTTCTTAGGCAGGATCGCCATGTAATAAATATAAAGATGTTCTTCCTTGCTCTAATACATTATATTGGATGACGTCAATAAAACAAGTTACTACCCTGCCAAAAAAATCGCATAAAAACATATAAAAAATATATAAGATTTGATGATTCTTTATAAAATTGAAGAGATTTGATGGGACAGAGAATATTTTTTATATATGATTTTATGAGTGTTTAAAGAACACCATCTCTTTATGCGCATTTAAGGGATATTTGAAACTAAAAATCACATTGGTTTATAAGACTTCATGAGTATACATTTAGGCAACATTTGATAATGTAAAACCATATAAATTGTTTATAAGATTTTATAGGACATTCCAAAGCAAACGTGTTTATAATTTTATATGTTGTATTATCAAAAAGGTCAAACATTTTCGTATCAGTTTTTATCAGGTAATAAATTATAAAGTATGAATCATATATTATTTTGTGAGTTTTTATGGGTTTAAAATTATACAAAATTTATTAATGCAAAACCCTATAAAAAGTTTATAAGATTTTATAGTACATTCCAAAACAAACTTGTTTATAATTTTATATGTTGTATTATCAAAAAGGTCAAACGTTTTCGTATCAGTTTTTATCAGGTAATAAAATTATAAAGTATGAATCATATATTATTTTGTGAGTTTTTATGGGTTTAAAATTATACAAAATTTATTAATGCAAAACCCTATAAAAAGTTTATAAGATTTTATGATACATTCCAAAACAAACTTGTTTATAATTTTATATGTTGTATTATCAAAAAGGTCAAACATTTTCGTATCAGTTTTTATCAGGTAATAAATAATAAAGTATGAATCATATTATTTTGTGAGTTTTTATGGGTTTAAAATTATACAAAATTTAATAATGCAAAACACTATGAAAAGTTTATAGGATTTTATAGTACATTCCAAAGCAAACTTGTGTATAAGTTTGTATGTTGTATTATTAAAAAAGTCAAACATTTTCGTATCAGTTTTTATCAGGGAATAAATTATAAAGTATAAATCATATATTGACATTAAACTTCAAAATGCATTTTAATATTCAAATAATCACAAGGTTGTTGTGAATGACAAACGTTGCCAACGCTATGGTTATACTAATTAACTGATTTCATGATAAGAAAATGTAACATTTATAGTGTTAAAAATATTTTTAACACGCTTCCGCGTAAACAATCACTTTTAACACTGTTGGCTGTCATTAAAAGTGTCACTTTTAATGGCAATTGTACAAAAAAAACTTTTAACACTCTATATGATTTTATCATCACTGACACTGGACACTGAAAACTCCTAAAAACTTATAAACGTTTTATAAATATTTAGGGGGAAAGGGATTTTCACTTATTCCCTATATTCTTATTGAATATCTTCAAAACTTATAAGTATCCACAAGTTTTGATGCGTATTTGACATATCAATGTCACATAGAAACTCATATAAGGCATATAAACTGAACCAAATGTGACATATAAAATCTTATTAATTCATCATAAAACCTCATAAATTGTTTAGGAATTGTCACATAAAAACTTTTAAGAATCTATCTGATTTTATCATCTGACACTTGATAACTCCTAAAACCTTATAAACGTTTTATAAGTATTTAGGGGAAAAGGGATTTTTACTTCCCTACACCCAGGTAGCAGAGTTACGTGAATTCACCTGATTTTGACGTCTATGTGGTGATATTTGGTCGAAAATTATTACGTGTGACGTCATTTACACGTCGAATTTGATACCTACTTTAGAGATGTTGAAATAGTTCGAATATATCCCGTCATTATGACATCCCTAATTTATTTCTATAAAAGCTTAATTTAATGACTAAATATAGGGCCTACGGAAATTTAATTGAAATAATATTAAAAAAATATCAGATTGATCATCGTAAATATTGTAAATAGATACCTATATCTTGAACGATAAATAATATGGAGATGTCAAACAAAAAGATACTTAAGCATTTTACAGTATTCTATAAGATAACTTTAAGACATATATTTGTAATTAGTCGAGTGATATAAAATTTAATTAACTTATTCTAAAAAGGACAATCGCAACAAACGTTCAGAAACTATTATAGCGATGTAGGTATACAAACAACAGTATCATGACAAATATAACTAATTCCTAAATATTTGAATTCCCCGCTAAAAAAAATGACAATTGACATTGCCCTCGCCCACGCTTTCACCACGTTTGTCTCATTGTATTGTCATTTAGCTCTTTAGTTTGGTCAGATGGCATGGGAAGCATTTTGTTTATTCGTTTCTTTTGTGTTTATCGGTTTTTAATAATTGGTGTTTTCGGTTTTATAAAGTATTACTGTGGTATTATTTGCAAATAAATATAATACAAAAGTACAGGTAAGCCCTTCATACATAATTATTTAGATGGTATCTGATTTTTACAGGTATTAGGTATATCATTATTATATGTATCTAGTAGGTACCTATTGTAAATAATTTCTTAATCTGTTTCTTTTTAAACATTCAATAAGTATTGTAGTTAAGATAGTTGTATTGTATTTGTATGATTTGATCTTAGAAGAAACACGGCCTTGTTAATTTGTAATGATATGATTTCTTCGAGAGTTTCTTTAAGTTTGTGCATTATTATTGGTTTCAGATTTAGGAAAGACACTGTTAACCTACCTAGTGACAATAAAAAACCAAATATCAGAAATCCTTGCCAGACTGAAGGAAAAGGATAATATTTCAAGAATAGGAGAAATTGTTCTGAACAATATCTCTGTAGAGCTTCCTGTAAAATGTCCAGCAGATGTAGATTTGTTGGAGGATTATTTAAAAAAGGACGGAAAAATAACTTCCTTGGTAAATATTTTTTCAAACAATTTTAATATCAAATCATTAAATAACCCTGTCCTTCTTTTGTGATTACATATTATGTATTATATTTTTAGGCTTCCCATTGTGCCGTTTTTGGAGGGAGATGCCTTACCAATTAGGTAAACCTTATTTTAAAGAACCTTATGACTAATAAGGTTGCAGTTAATTACAACTATTGTGCTTCGAGGGGTGAAAAAAAGGCATTTGGAAAATTGAAGTTGAAGTCAGTAACTGGTAAGTAGTTTACCTACGTTTTCTAAAAATTATGATAATATGAACTTATATAAGTATGTATATTTTTTTTGCATCTACATAACTGTGCAATAAGGCCCTAAAATAAGGAATAAAATTACCTATTATCTTTAAAAAAGATGATTGATGGCGTAACTTTTAAATATTTTTTTTGATAGCCATTTGCGAGGCCATTTGTTATATTACATATACTATACTGAAAACTTTGATTTTGTTATAGTGGGTTTTTTCTCAAATTTTGGCAGATTCCAGCAACTTTGTTATATTAATATATTTCGACAATGGTTGAAGCGAATATAAACAAATTATTATTTTTTGAAATAAGAATTGTAATCGCTATCTAACATAATATTAATAATAATACAGGGTTTCCATTCAAAAAAAGCAATTATTAAGTTAAAAAATGGACATGTGATGCTTATATAATTATTGTTTTAAAAGTTTTTTTTATATAAAAGTTAGTATTGTTACCAAGATATTTTAATTTTTTTTCTGGCAACCATTACTTCTATGAAACACTTTGTTGGGTTTTTCAATTTCTCCTTCTATTGTTAGGTATTTTGATGTATGAAAAAAGTTATTTCAAAAAATGTTATTACAAAATACATTTTATAAATTTTAAAATCATAAATAGTGAGATTGTTCTGAACAGGTAATAAATACAGTTACTTACAACAAATATAAAACGTCTTTTTTTCTAAAACTGTCATGTTATAGATATAATTATGTCCGTTTATGGTTTTTCGTTATTTTCTTTGTTGCAGAAGCCATACTGCTCAAATCGCCAGCAATATCTGTACACCAAAGTTTGGTTGAAACACGCCCCAAAGAGACTCGGCATGGAATAACGACAAAAGAGAGCTTAATAAAACTGTATAGTTTAAAAAGATCTTTCTAATTGTAATTTTGTAAATTTGAAAACAAATTTAAAAAAACTGTCGTTTTTACAGATTATTTATGTGTATAATTTATCAAACATCCTAGAATGGAAGCTCGAGTTTCAACCATGTCAAAATTTGAATGGCTTGCCTTCGATTTAGGTATCTTTATTTTGAATTCAATTGAGTAAAAAACGCTGAAGACACTGTGCAATCGGAGGTAAATGTCAGCATGTATTACTTTGACAATGTTAAAACCAATAATTAACCATGCTATCCCTATTCTGGAATAGGTCTTTTTGAGTGGTTTTGACGTGGCCGAATACACGTCTCTTTGACGTGTCCGGAATGACGTCAATTTGCTGTGACATATTGCCGTCATATAAACGTTGATTGCCCGTCACTTTTTTTGGTGACTTCGACATAATGGGTAAGTCTTTTCTGCGTATAAATTACGTATATTTGCTACCTGGGTATCCTCATTGAATATCTTCAAAACTTATAAAGTGTCCACAAGTTTTGATGCGTTTTTGACATATTAATGTCGCATAGAAACTCATTTAAGGCATATATACTGAACCAAATGTGACATATAAAATCCTATTAATTCATCATAAAACCTCATAAATTGTTTAGGAATTGTCATATAAAAACTTTTAAGAATCTATCTGATTTTATCATCACTGACACTTGAAAACTCCTAAAAACTTATAAACGTTTTATAAGTCTTTAGGAGGAAAAGGTGTTTCACTTCCCTATATAGAATCTCGTCATTGCTCATATATCTTCAAAACTTATCCAAACTTATAAAGTATCCACAAGTTTTGATGCGTATTTGACATATCCATGTCACATAGAAAATCATCTAAAGCATATAAACTGAACCAAATGTAACCTATAAAATCTTATTAATTCACCATAAAACCTCATAAATTGTTTAGGAATTGTCGTATAAAAACTAATAAGAATTTATATGTTTTGAATCAACACTGCCACTTGAAACTCCTTAAAACTTATAAACGTTTTTATAAGTTTTCAGGAGGAAAAGGTGTTTCACTTCCCTATATATAATCTCATCGTTGCTCATAAAAGCACAACACATTTTCTATATATAATCTCCTCGAAACTCATACTTTTTTTTATGAGATTTTATAGGAATTTTTTGGCAGGGTAGTTTAATGTTCAAACTAAATCTATTGAATCCTCTATCAATATAAGCGTTGCAGCAATCCCCTTGATTGTGCTATATCAACACTTATATTGAATTGCATACAAAGCATACACATTACAAATAATTGAACTAATTCGGTCAACTTATTATTTCGTCATTTCCTAATGTTAATTAGGAAACATATCTATTTGTATACACTTAATATTATATTACAATTTTCTTAGCTATACTTATATCACATCTTTTGACACTGTCATGTCAAGTTTTACTTTGACGGCGGTTGATTTTATTTTACGTAGAAGGTAAGTATTATTATAAAGCATTGATTTTATAACAAAATAAACTATTTTTTTAAGTAATACTAATAAATAAATAATGTTTTAGTAACTATGTCAAGCGATGAAGCTTTTGGTGAAAGTACACCCCCAGAAATACGAATAATTGCAGAAGAAACGATCGAAAACTTATTACTTTCAAAATCGAAGGAAATTTACGAATTATGGCCAGGTTATACCTCAATTAAACTAAACTAGATAAATTAAATTAAGAAAAAAAGAGCAGTGTTTATACTTCAACTCGACCACCTAATGATATCCACAATAAGAGAAGAAGAAAGTGCACCTAACCTAACCTTTCTTATTATCGGTTTGCTTTGTTTTGACATTTGATTTGTAGTCTCTCAAAGATGAACGAAAAAAATATATTTATTCTTTTATTGTGCATGCTGATGACAGCCTACCTATTTAAAAAAAAATTCTACACAGCGAATTAGACGGTATGGAGTAAGACCAATTAATAGATTCCGAAGAGAATGCGGAATGTTCCATAATTTGATTAAGGCGATGGTAGACCATGACCAAGAATGCTTCTTTAAATACACCAGAATGACCCTAACTATGTTTTATCACCTACTAAAAACTGCTACACCAACTCGATTAAAGTTGCGTCGTTAATCACCATATTTCAAAATAATCTTAATAATTAAAAAGAAAAATCAAATGTCAACACAAATTCACAAAATATTCACAAATTTAGGGTTACGTGAAGAAATCAAAAATTCTTCTTTATGCTTTAATCCTTCACTTATTGAAACAAGAGTCTCGGGATTAACGATGAGCTCCCCCCGAAAGTAGCCGAATGAACGAACGTTTGACATAACCTAATGGCGCGAAATTCATATGTTATAGGCACGTTTGAACAACGCGAATTCATTGTGCGTCAGACACGGAGACTTGTGGGTATATAGTGCGACAATATATAGGACTGTACAGGTGCATTATATTTTATATATTTTGAATTATGTAGGACTATATATATACAAGGGGGGATTAAAAGCCACTACTAACTTCCACATTTTTTAAATGGGTCATATCTTTGTATTTCATGAACTTTCTCAGGATGAAACCTTTGATATTCTAAAGTACGTTAACGCCTAAATTTTGAGAAAATGTATTTTCAAAATTATTATTTGTGTACGAAACAAGAGCGTATCTATCGACAGCGTACTTCAATTAAAGATTTGGTGTTGCCATTTTTCCATTTTTTCTTTAACTTGACTGGTGGATTGGTAAGAATTATTTTGTAGTTAGAATAATGTTTATATCAGTCTATCATTTTTGAAAACAAATTTATTCTACAGAGTCTCCGCCTGCACCTCACACCTCCCGTGCGGGAGGGTGCTTACTTATTAATTAAGTTAGGATTTTGATATTTTGCAAACTTTACCTGTATCCAAGCCTAGGGGGCATTTCAGGAAAATATTTTTATACAGGGTGTTCAAAATAACGTCTTAAGGATCTATTTTTTTAGATTACATATGCTATATATATTCTTACTTATTTGTATGCCTCTTATAGTTGCCTTCATACCCCTAGAATTTGAATGAATTCGGTTCAGTATTATAGGTGAAAAAAAATAAATTTTAAGAAAAATCAGTTTTGCATCACTGGTTTTAAAAATTAATAAAAACTAATAATAATAATAATGCCTAGATAATAGAATTAGAACGGTACTTAATAAATATTAATAAAGAATAAGAATAATAGAACGGTAGGTAAACTTAATAAATAATGTCGAACAGTCTCGTTAACCAAGTTTAATTCATACGAATTGTACAGGGTGTCCAAAGTTTGGTGTCAAACTTTGCAAACTTTAAAGCAATGTATTTTTCTTATTTGAAATTGGAACCTCTGTATATTATCATGTCATTGTATGGGATCTACCTATTATTAATTTTATACGATTCAGCGTTTGTAAAAAATTGTGATTTAGCTTCACCATTTTGTCAAGAATATATATAAAATTTTGTTAAATTAATTATATTATACCATTCAATATTTTTTGTAAAATAATATAATAAAGTTCACCACCGTACCTACGGAGTTGCTAAATTATTATAATGTGCCCAGATATTTATTGATTTTTTTATAGCTTGAAAAGTTTATTTTATAAAAAGTCATGTAATACTTATATACCACTTGACTTAAATGTCTAAAGGCCTTTTTACATTAGGTGCAAAATTGCATGCAAGCGCTTTGATGGCATTTTAATTAGCTGATGCAAGTTTTCCCATTTAAGAACTACCATTTTACTTGCAGTTGCAACTTGCACCTAATGCCTCTACGTGGTTCGACCCGATTGTCGGGTTCGGGCTTGATCAATAAATGTACGCGTTTTGGGCCCTACAAAATAATTTGTTCCGGGACGGCCGGGCTTTATTGCTTTTAGATAGTAATTTCTTCGGTTTTGCATTAAGGTCTTGCATGGTGGACGGGTCGTAAAAGTACGACCCGTGTAGGACTCTAGGCAGTAACCAGATAAAAACTGAAGTAGCGTTTTATAATTTTAGATTTTGCATCCCTCATTTATTTGAGCTCTTCAAAGATTAAATTATTAAGAAAATTAAAAAAAAAATTTAAAACGACATGTAAACTTGTAAATACACCTACATCTTATTATTGTTTTCGGACGACATGTAAACGCACAAAATAGGCATCGGAGTTTGGCTTCTTTCGGGGGGAGCTCATCGTTGATCCCGAGACTCTTGTTTATTGAATGACGGAAATCACGGATTATGCCGATCGTCGCATGAAAATTGCCGAATCAACTAAACTTAACTAAGAAAGTTGACCAACTTCTCAGTTTAGTTTAATTTCTTAATTGTATGTATAAATGGTTCCATATGAATGTAGTATTTTAATTTCTTAATTATCTTAGCTTAGTTAAGTTAAGTTTAGTTTAATTGAGGTATAACCTGGCCATTAGAGTACACCAAGTTTATGAATTGGCGCTTTGAAAAGAGGATTTCTTCATTCTCGGAAACTGTTGTGTTGGCTTATTTTACATGTTTGTCCGAAAAGTATAAATCGTCCACACTCTGGAAAATATATTCGATGCTACGAACTGTTGTAAACCTTAAACATAATGTTAATTTAGCTGTCTATGTAAAATTGCGATCATTTTTGAAGAGGAAATCGGAGGGCTATCAGGCTAAAAAGTCACAGATTCTTACAGCACAACAAATTAGCCGGTTTATAAAGCAGGCTCCAGATGAGATTTATCTTGGAACGAAGGTAAATTAAATAATTTATCATATAACTAACGTATATTATGTATAATATTACCTGTACCCCAGAAATCCTAGTATTCCATTCTTGCTATGTTCATTTAATAATTTTTAACAAATCGTAGATGCATAATATAATACTTAACTCCATTGTTCTACTTTTCAGGCTGTTATGATCGTTGGAATCATGGGCGCTTTTAGAAAAAATGAAATGTACCTGATGAAGTTACAATACGTGGAAGATTTAGGAAAAGCGGCATTAATAAATATTCCAGAGTCTAAAACGAAAGTACCTAGAAAGTTTACGATAACTGGGGAGTATTATGATGTTTTCAAAAAATATTTGAAACTTCGATCACCAAAGACAGAGACAAATAATTTATTCGTAAATTATCAGAAAGGCCGATGCACTAATCAGATAATGGGCATAAACAAATTAGCTAAAATGCCGCAACAAGTTGCCAAATATTTGAAATTAGAAGAATCGCATAAGTATACGGGACACTGTTTTCGTCGTACATCGGCAACAATGCTTGTCGATGGAGGCGGCGATTTAACAGATCTTAAAAGACACGGGGGTTGGAAATTTTCGCAAGTAGCCGAAGAGTACATCGAGAATTCCTTAGAAAATAGAATAAAAATTTCCTAAAGCCTAAAGACTTTTCGCTCGTGCGGAATATATCCATTCCATACTTGTTATAGAATATACTATACTTGCATTTGTTTATCTTTATTCAATGCCAGCAAGTAATAAGTTAGGTATAATTGTACTGAGAATGATATTCTGAGTTCAAATAATTTAAAATATAGCTGAGATTGAATTTAAAAATTGAAAGTTTGGGCTACTTCCGCTCAAACAAAAAGTAACCAAAAGTAGCTGGTTACATCAGAAGACGTATTACGTATTGTAACTGATATCAAAGTTTTATTTTTTTAATCCACACCAAAAAAGTTATAGGGGTGGTTCACTTTTGATAATAGCCCGGTATATTTTTGAAAATAGCAGCTTTAAGATACTACGTATATGGCCAACGAAAAAAAGAGACACGCTCTATCAGGCCACTCTGCAGGTTACAGACAAAGTTTACCGTAAGTTAATGCATAATAATACTGTTTTGGTTGGTCTTGACACTTGCACAGTGTATGAGGCAATCAGTTTGATTCGATGCTTTAAATGCAATAGCCTAAATCATAGTTCAAAGTTCTGTAAATGTAATTTGGACATGTCAAATTGTGTGCTGGTAATCATTTAATTAAAGATTGTCAAGTTTAACATTCCGATGACTACAAATGTAGGAATTGCATTTCAATTAAACAAAAGAGTAACGTTAACATCAATTAATTGATTCAGCCGATACTAGGTGGAAATCCATAACTATTATATTATAGGATACAGTAAAACAAAGTTGAACTTGTAAATTTCCACTATATTAAAAAGAAGAAACATAACATGTTTCGCTGCACGGCAGCTTATACCGACCCTTTCTTTGGGTTTTTCCTAGCTTTTAACCCTCCCACTGTTTTTATTTACATTGTCAATAATCTATACCTTTTACATCTTATTTCACATTGTCATCTGACGAAGCTGCCGTGCAGCGAAACATGTTATGTTTCTTCTTTTTAATATAGTGGAAATTTACAAGTTCAACTTTGTTTTACTGTATCCTATAATATAATAGTTAACATCAATCATGCGGCGTGGAATTACGACTCTTGTCACGCTTATAAACAAGCGTTGGAAAAATTTTAGTTTGAAATTTTGGGATCACAATAGCAATCACAGTGTGACTTTATTCCTGGAAGGCCCAGCGTTTCGTCTAACCAGCAGAACCTCAGTTCTTCAATCCTTATCGCGTCAAATAATATACGACCTAGGGCTTTAAATGCTTTATCGATTTATTACCAAAATGTACGCGGGATAAATACTAAGGTAAATGAAATTTATAATGTTACTGCGGCTTCTAATTATGATATTGTTGTTTTTACAGAAACGTGGTTGAATGACAGTGTTTTAAATTCTGAAATCTTTCCGACGAATTTTTTAATATACAGGTGTGACAGAAAGTTTGATGTGGTCGGAGCTACAATACTAGCTTTAAAGCGCGATTTCTCTGCCGTTAGATTGGACACAACAATGTTTGATTGTCTACTTAGTGTTGATGTTATTGGTGCCAAAGTAACTTTTAATGAGATACTTTTTATATCTTTGCTCTGTATATTCCCCCCAACGCAACAGTTGAAACATATGAAACATTATTTGAGATATTCTCATCATTACCTTATTTTCTAAATAATAAAGTGCTTATAATAGGAGACGTTAATATACCCGACTTTTTTAATTACACCAACGCATCACATGGCACTGGTAAGACAAACCTAATAATTAATTTTATAAATTTCGCCAACCTTAAGCAATTTTTGAGATCCTAAGATCACTGCAGACAGTTTTGTCTCACTTTTCCAGAACTCCTATGTTGCTTCCGCTAAAAAAGGAAGTGATTCGCCTGATTTCTATCCCTTACAGAGTCCCCTAGATGTCGATAAAATAACGGAACAGGTAGTCACTACTGTACTAAAACAACTTAAACCTAAAGCCACTATAGGGCCAGATAAAATCCCTGCATTCTTGCTGAAAGACTGCGATTGTTCTTGCTCGTCCGCTTACAATTCTATTTAATTTATCACTTTTAACTTCTACATTTCCAGATCTGTGGAAAATATCCCGCATAACTCCGGTTTTTAAAAAAGGGGACAGTAGTAACATTACTGACCAATCAGTATAATAAATAATTTCTCGAAAGTTTTTGAAATTATGTTACACGAATATATTATATATAATTCAATTAGCATTCACATATCTGCTCAACAACACGGTTTTATGCAGGGTCGCTCAACCGTCTTAAATCTATTTTGTCTTACTCAGGATCTTGCGGAATCTCTTGATGCGGGTGAACAAACTAACGTCATTTACACTGATTGCTCCAAAGCATTTGATCGGCTCGATCATGGTATTCTTCTCGATAAATTGGCTACGTTTGGCAGACTTATTGCATTTTTTGAGTCATATTTGACTAACCGCGTACAATATGTTCAATGCCATGGTCATAATTCCAGACAGTTTGCTGCTACCTCAGGTGTCCCCCAGGGGTCACATCTGGGACCCCTACTTTTCATTATATTTCTTAACGATCTTTTTTTTTATTCTAGACGTCGAACATTTAATTTATGCCGACGATGTCAAGTTATATCTTAGAATTAGAGATGAAAGGGACGACATGAAATTACAAAATAACTTTGAGAAAATGAACAGGTGGTGTAGAAAAAATAAATTGCTGCTGAATGTGTCTAAGTGCAGTATTGTAACCTTTACTAAAAAGGTACATCCCATTGTATATGAATATATAGTATAAATGGGGATATGTTAAAACGGTGTGAGTCTGTGTGTGATCTTGGTGTTGTGCTGGACTCGAAGCTATCTTTCCGGGAACATTATTCTAAAATTGTTGGAGAAAGCTTAAAATTGTTGGGCTTTATTATAAGAAACGCTGGAGATTTTACGAGTTGGGACACACTTAGATTGAAAGTAAATGTGTGGAGTTGGTTGTACACTGTGTTCTGAAGAAAGGAAAAACGTTGTATTTCAGTATAAGTGTTTATTTAATGACGCCAAGCACTTTCGGCCTTATTTACTTAAGGCCATCATCAGGGCTTAACCCTAAAAGTAAGCATAAAATTTAGAAGTTGTAAAATAACATTAAAAGAGTGTACTTACTAGTCAAGAAGAGTTTTGAAAGCAATATTTAAAAAGTTTTTGTGGTACATAATTTATGTTTATATAGTAACCTAAACTTGGACAAATGACATTTCAAACAATAAACACTGATGTCGTGAACTGAACTTGAATAGATAAATAATTAAAATATAAATATAACATTTTACAAACAGAAAGATACGAACAAAGGTCATGAAAATTAAAATAAAAGACTTACAATCAAAATTCTGATAAGGCCAGGTAATTTAAGTAGTAAATGCTTAGAAATTTAAAAATTTTTGTTTAAAATAATTAAAAATGAGGTAACCGGCAACATTGTATGTATGCTAAAAAGATGAAGCCTGAGCAAAATGTATGTTTAAAAGGCAAGTTTTTGTGGACTCCAGACAAGGGCTGGATATTAGCCATTAAAAAGGTATTGTGTTGATTTTCGTTAATTTTTAATGGCCGATATCCAGCCCTTGTCTGGAGTCCACAAAAACTTGCCTTTTAAACATACATTTTGCTCAGGCTTAATCTTTTTAGCATACATACAATGTTGCCGGTTACCTCATTTTTAATTATTTTAAACAAAAATTTTTAATTTTTTAAGCATTTACTACTTAAATTACCTGGCCTTGTCAGAATTTTGATTTTAAGTCTGTTATTTTAATTTTCATGACCTTTGTTCGTATCTTTCTGTTTGTAAAATGTTATATTTATATTTTAATTATTTATCTATTCAAGTTCAGTTCACGACCTCAATGTGTTTATTGTTTGAAATGTCATTTGTCCAAGTTTAGGTTACTATATAAACATAAATTATGTACCACAAAAACTTTTTAAGCATTGCTTTCAAAACTCTTTTTGACTAGTAAGTACACTCTTTTATTGTTATTTTACAACTTCTAAATTTTATACTTACTTTTAGGGTTAAGCCCTGATGATGGCCTTAAGTAAATAAGGCCGAAAGTGCTTGGCGTCATTAAATAAACACTTACACTGAAAAACAACATTTTTCCTTTCTTCAGAACACAGTGTACAACCAACTCCACACATTTACTTTCAATCTAAGTGTGTCCCAACTCGTAAAATCTCCAGCGTTTCTTATAATAAAGCCCAACAATTTTAAGCTTTCTCCAACAATTTTAGAATAATGTTCCCGGAAAGATAGCTTTGAGTCCAGCACAACACCAAGATCACACACAGACTCACACCGTTTTAACATATCCCCATTTATACTATATATTCATATACAATGGGATGTACCTTTTTAGTAAAGGTTACAATACTGCACTTAGACACATTCAGCAGCAATTTATTTTTTCTACACCACCTGTTCATTTTCTCAAAGTTATTTTGTAATTTCATGCCGTCCCTCTCATCTCTAATTCTAAAGTGGCCCACACACCATGAGATGTACCTCGAGGCATGCCGCGAGGCCACCGTCTCTGATACCAAATCTCACGGTCTGTGTTGTTGTATCGACTAGTTTTTGTATCGTGCGAGACCGTCTCAATGAGTCCGCCACGGGCGGGAGACTGATACTTTGCCGCGAGGCGAAACACGACCGGTCTCAACGTGTGTGTGCTAGTCGCTAGGTCTCGTGAGATTCGTAGTCGGTTTTTGGTGTTATAAAATATTTTTACTTAGTTTCTAAACAATTGTTCAAGAAGATGAATACAGAAAAAATATTTTGGAAAGAATTTATAGAAGAATATAGAAATTACGAACTTTTTTCTTTCAAAAAACCAATACTTTGGCCATTCTCTTTTTCTGCTTATCTTCAAAAACTACTTATCCTACGGCGACCCCAACGGCAATTTTTTTTTCCTTCGAAAGATTGTGAAATGACATTTTATTATACAACCTCCACAAACTCGCGTATGCCTGATACTGTTTCAAGGTGTAGGGTCTCTTGAGACGTGATACCGTTTCGTGCGAGTCTTCGCCTCGCAACGTGCCTCGAGTCAGGTCTCATAGTGTGTGGGGCACTTTAGATATAACTTGACATCGTCGGCATAAATTAAATGTTCGAAGTCTAGAATAAAAAAAGATCGTTAAGAAATATAATGAAAAGTAGGGGTCCCAGATGTGACCCCTTAGGGTTAAGCCCTGATGATGGCCTTAAGTAAATAAGGCCGAAAGCGCTTGGCGTCATTAAATAAACACTTACACTGAAATACAACGTTTTTCCTTTCTTCACACTTAGATTGTTATTTAATAGCTTTGTTGGGTCACGCCTTGAGTACTCCTCGGATATTTGGTGTCCTTTCTATCAGACCCACATCAATAATCTGGAAAAGATTCAAAGACGCTTTTTAAAGTACACCAGTTTTAAGCTAGATTGAATCTATCCTGAAATAGGATTCCCGCACGATCGTCTCTTAGCAAGATTTTTAATGGAAAGCCTTGAAACACGGCGAACAAAATCTCAAACTATCTTTCTGCATAACGTACTTTTCGGGAAAATTGATGCTGGGAACATTTTACAATTACTGCACTTTCAGGTGCCAAGGCCAACCTCGCGTAATTACCTTACTTTTGCTCTACCACGCCAAGTTTTCTCCATTACATCAAATATGTGAAAAATACAACAAAATTCAAAACCAGCGAGATATACATACCTGCACTGTGGCCTCCATTAAACGCATAATTCTATAATTATTTACATATTATATGTATATTATACATAATCATACAAACTTATTAATATTTTTACTATATCTATGTTTTGTAAAGAAAGGCGTTTTTGGTGAGATCCGTATTAATTCCTATCTATCTATCTAGCTAATCTATTTCTCACGTCGCTTATGCGTGCTTTGCTGCATGCGACTATAGGACGAAAAGTACTTTTCCAACGGAGTCTCGGGCGCCACCTCTTGGATTAATGTGGTAAGAGGCCCACAGTTACCTTCGAGTAGCTTTTAGACAGTGGAGAAAATAATCCAGGCGTTCAACTGCATATGCATGGTGCGAAGGAATAATAAAACAATCGGTTTTAAAACATTTTGTATTTAAAGTACTGTACATGAAAACATGCCCCATTTATTAACGGTGTTAAAATGAAATGAATCAATATATCTTTTATTTATTAATTATTCGCGGCTGAAATAAATGACTCCGGCTTCGGCGTGATTAGATTGTTTCGCGATTCTATATTTGCAAGCGGTCCGGCGGTTGGCTTTACGGCAGCGGTACGTAGGCGCAAACGGAGACATGATCGGCAAGTATCAGTATAAAGGTCGGAACAGTAACGGACTTGCGGATATCAGTAACGGAACGCGACCTACTTGAGCTATCGGAAAAGAAACCCGTGGTTAAATTACTTACAAAAAATAAATGCGGCCGGAAATACGTTGAGTGGTATCGATAAAAAGTTCCAGAAGAGAATAGAAACGACTAGTAGTTTAGTAGCGGTTAAAATAGTAGGCCGGCTTTGCGGTACTTATGTATTTATATATGAATTTCGCGGAATTACACGTTCTGGCGGTTCAACAGTGTTTGCAGGCAAATTATAAATGTGAGTGTTGTATGTGTCGGACAGAGATAGGTATGTCGGTATGCGTGTGATGGTGTGTGTGTGTGTGTGTGCGTGTGTGAGAGAGAGAACGGAGATAATACATTAATGGATTTAGCCCGGTGTATCAACCAAATGAAACGAGACAGAGCTACCTGATCGATGGTTTTCCAAGCAGCCCGGTATCGTATATATATAGAACAATTAATATATCGGTCGTTTGAAAAGAGAAAGATAGAACGTTGTATATTATTTAGAACGAGACAGAGCTACCTGATCGATGGTTTTCCAAGCAGCCCGGTATCTTATATGGGATAATTATTATACCGGTCGTTGTGTGTGTTGAAGAGAGAAAGGTATAACGGTGTCAGTGTAATATATATATGTCGTATAGAACGAGACAGAGCTACCTGATCGATGGTTTTCCAAGCAGCCCGGAATCGTATATAGGATAATTATTTTACCGGTCATTGTGTGTGTTGAAGAGAGAAAGGTATAACGGTGTCAGTGTAATATGTATATGTCGTATAGGTTAGAACGAAACAGAACTACCTGATCGATATTGTATACATATAGGATAATATTTAAACAAAGTCGGTGCAAAAATAGAACGAGACAAAGCTACCTGATCGATGATTTTCCAAGCAACCTGGTCTCATGTATTAGAATAATAAAGAATGTAACTTACTATATCCCGGCATATGTGTCAGCGAGAGAACAGTGTCTTGTATGTATGTGTCGGTGAACCAGAAAGTGTAATGACGGCGCGTATACAATTTTATAGTGGTGGGTCGGTATCTGTGTAACTGCTACTTTAAAACGGTATTTTTTAATACCATCGTGTCGCGCTCCACCTCATACAATGAAGCGGTTACTCTCTGGAACTATTAAGATTTCGTCCTTCGCCGCTACACGCATACGCTGCGCTGTGAACCGAGAGAAAGCGACAGCGGCCGGCTGACCAGGCCGCCGCGCCGGTTCGTTGTGGAGTGTGTAACAGCAAACGCCGCAAACGGTATGAGTAACCGTCTGGAGCTTGAGGGTATTTTTTTTCTTGACGGTATTTTTACCTTGACGGTATTTTTTCCTTGACGGTATTTTGTCAGACTGGGGACGAAAGGTTGCCAGTGGAACGTGGAACTGTTGCGGCGCCGTTCGCGGCGGTATGAGTATAACAGTCTCGAGGTTGACGTCGTTGACGGTATTTTGCTTAAAGGTATTTTGTCAGACCGGGGACGAAATGTTGCCAGTGGAACTGTTGCAGCCGCCGTTCGCGTTATAGTTATATGGTACTGGTGTTTTACTGGCGCGGTAGCCACGGTGTATAGTATTTTTCAATGGACGCGGTCTTGAGGATCTTTTTGGCTTGTATCCATGATGAAAGAAATGACTCAAGAAGTTGAAAAGCATTGTCATTAGATTAAAATATATTATTAGTATTAAACTTTATAAATTAATATATAAAATGTTTGTGCAAGGGGATAATATATTATATTTTATAAATACAACAATACTTATGTAAATAAACGATAAAAATAATATAAGTAGGTATGTATATGTATATTTAACCTTATTTTGAATAATCCAGTAAAACGATTAATATTTATGAAACTAATATTATTGGGATTCTAAGAACTTATCATTTTTCTGTAGGAATTTAAAAATAATAGTTTTTTGACTTTGGTAGAACCCAATCTACTATTTCTTCTATCTGAAAGAATTTGTGCTGTTTTAGAAAACGTTCTTTCACAGGGTAGGAATGTATGTTGCAACAGTAACTATGTTAGATTTTACAATTTCCGCTAGACTGGGATAATAATTATTGTAGGAGTAATGTTTCGGGAGATTGGTGGTTCTTCTAAATCTAAATACGAATTTCAACAGGTTCAAAGATTTAAATTTTTTGTCAAAATGTGCTCATATAGAGATCGCTTCTTAAGCTTATTGGAAAGTATTCCTTATTCCCTGGCCTAAATATGGGAATTTTATCTTATTTATTTGCGTTTTATGGGTTGTACGGGATTCTAACATTATTTTTGACTCTTTCGAAGAAAAACCCAAGGCCGTTTTAAATTATTTCACAGAGGAAGGATAGGTCGCAGAGGGCGCTTATCACTTAGAGTGACACACTTCAAGTTTTGACCAATCAACAATGTTCTCGATATTTTTCCAATATAGCGGAAGTCATACCGAAAATCGTTAAATGACAGGCACGTCATCAGGAGATTGACGAATAAGTTTATTGAGGAATATAAAATAAACCTCATTTTTATATTGTAACTGACTATTGAAAATAAACTTTTTGTTATTATTATTATTACTTTGAGATTTCAAGGTCACAGACAGGAATGATGAAACATTTTTTATTTCTTCAAATTATGACATTTTTGTAAACCAAACTCGCCCTAGTTCGTTCCGGAGTAACCGTTATTTAGTCGCGGTATCAAATGGAACGTTCCATATCAGTAACAGTATTTCCCACCTCTACAATTTTAACAGTCTACATGATATTTCTTACCGTTGGTTAATCGTCGGTCGGTCTTGGTGATGATCGGGAGCTAGTCGGAGTAGTCAACCGAACGCGAGATGAGAGTGCGCTACTCTGATTGTATAAGACGGCACGATCTCGCTAAGGAAGACTCTCAGCCGGGCGAATCCCCTTCCACTCGGCGCGCGACATCGAGAAGTACCGATGGCGACGGCGGTTCCGCCACAGAAGAAAAAAGGGTTTGAGAAAAGTCACGGCCATGTTATTTCGACGCATCACTTGCCATCTATGAGCCACCTGCAGAGTAAATCGGTCGGTATGAAAAAAAAATAGGAGGTAGCTTTACCGACTGAGCAGGTGACAATATCGGCAATACAGATAACGTATTTACCGATTGATAGTGGCGGGAGTATTTGAAAAGATTGATTAGTAATATAATAACTATTGCATCTTAAAAAATATATTTTTTGACATAATTGCTTAAAATAATAAATAACTAGGAAACATTTGCTTTATGTTAACGTTGCAATGTGCATGTGCCTGGCTATTTCTTATTTTGAGCAATTATGTCAAAAAATATATTTTTTAAGATGCAATAGTTATTATATTACTAATACAACCTAGTCTATTAATACCATAAACTATTTTTGATGATCTCAATCTTATTATTTATATCAACGTCCTAAACAAAACAGCAATGATATACCTACAAAACATTTATTAAAATTTAAAAAACTTAAAATACAAAGAATAAGACGATCCATTTCAAAAGTTTAAACTGCAATCATGAGTTGATATATATTTAACACCAAATAGTTCCCGTTGACTGCAGCAGCGATTCAACACTCAAATAGATTCTCGACAGCAGCTGATAGAGTTATGGGGGTATACTGAAAAAAAAAGAAAAACAAAAGCAGTAGGTATCTTTGATTCGTAAAAGTAAAATGCCTTGTTATAAAAAATCATGTAAGCTCTAGGTTAGGTTCATATTGTTGTAATTTTATTCTAGGAGTGGTATGCAGGGTCGTTGCAGGATACCTCAAAGGTTTCTTTGGCTTATACAAAAGCATAGACTAAGGAAGCTTTTAAGGTGTGCTCGAGTAATTTTTTATACCGTCCTAGAAATAACCCTATAATAGGTTAAATCATATTAAAATAAAAATCATATGATCTAAAGTATTTTAAAGCAATATGTTGAGATTATTATTATTACTGTCAAAGCTGTAGGCAGAAGTCTGATGAAACTGCTTTTTGCAAAGTATGTATTTTATTAAAACTTTTTACGTGAAGCAAAAGAAGAATGTATTAGAACTAAGCAAAGTAATTGTTTAAAGGTAACCCTGTATTACCCTGGAGTGTTCATTAAGCAAGTTATATACAGACACATAAACTAGAACGTTTGTTACATTTTGCTGCAACTAATGGCAAAACAAACTTTTTAAAGTTTTGATCCCTGATCTTGAAGGAGTTGTAACAGGTATTTTGTGGAAAACTTATAAAAAAATGACCACTTAATAGGGTAGCAATGAAATAGGAATTTTTCCCTTTAATCTCAGCCTTTTTTCCTTTTTTCTAACATACTTTACTTTCTTGCATAATATCAAAGTCAGGGAGTAGTGTTAGTAGTTATTTCACATAGAAATTAATAAATATAAGGTATACTTACACTCCAAGAAAATTCCAAATTACTAAAACTCAGCGTTTCAGCGCCGCCCGGCGTTGTCACTTTTAATAATCCAATAAAACTTCACTGACCATTGTGCTCCAACAGATAACTTTCAATTACAAAATAGAATTTTTAAAAATGGTAATCACAATAGACCAAAAACGATCACACTTCTTTCAATTTAAAATGGATTATCCACCAAAATTACGGCGAGAAAACTCACAAAAACTTTAGAACAATGCCAACTAAAATTATGGCGACCGACGCGACCGTAGAATTCTGAGATGGCGGTGAGAAACAGGGTGACCAACATCAGTCACAATTCAAATTATTTCAAAATTTGCAACTGAAATCTTGAAGATTAACTACACTCTAATTTTTAATAACTTCAAAAAATTCAATTTTCCAAAAAGTTGTATAAATAATGAGTATTATTAATAAAACTAAACTTTTAGTGTAAAAACATAAATTCCTAGTTAATGTCCCTCTCACCCCACTGACTTCACCTGCCAGCTAATTCGTCGTTGTCATTGGCTTGTATATTAATGACACCCCCGTGGGTTCCGCGCCGACCCGTACTGTGAACAGTGGGGAGTGTAGGAAAACTAAGAAAAGCTATTTCCCGGTATTTCGCGACGGAAAACTTTAGAAAATCAATCAGTACAATTAAAATGAATTATTTACAAACAAGAATGAACTTCGTGCGACGAAAAATAAGAAAGTTAAGAACGGATACGTATACAACCCTGTAAAAATTATGTAACTTCGTTACAGTTTTTTCTTTTTGATTATGCTTTATGTTATGTTAAAACTTTTTATTTCCCATTCGATAATTGGCACCTTCTGTAGAATGTGGTAATATTAAGTAAATAAATAAAATAAATATTTAATCGTTTTACTCTTTCTCAAAGCATAATAAACTTGTTTTGCATCTTTCACAATTATTATGTAATAATAGTTATTTTTATTGTCATAGAAAAG
Source organism: Polydrusus cervinus (assembly GCA_935413205.1). NCBI lineage: Eukaryota > Metazoa > Arthropoda > Insecta > Coleoptera > Curculionidae > Polydrusus > Polydrusus cervinus. The sequence continues at coordinate 63,207,814 of OW284510.1, read as the reverse complement.
TCATTAGTGGTACGCTACTGTGCAAAGAAATAAACTGATCTAAACTAAACTTAGTGTAAATTCCGATCTTTACCTTTAAATATAATTATTTATGTTCCTAAAATTTAAATTGAATAAAGTATTTTGCTAAATGCTATTTTTATTAAATATTAATAATATCTTTTAATTTATATTCTATAATTTTCCTTGTTTTCAGTTTTTTTTTGGTACGCTTTTTTTTAAGAGTAGGTATATTAAACATTACTCCAAATCTTTATTAACGCTGTGAATTTTTTGGCGCTGCTTTTTATTCTTGTAGCCGAGAGCGTGTTCAGGCAACTAGTTACTGTTCACCGAATTAAATGTGTAAAAAAAAATTCTGGTCTTTATTCATAAGCTTCATTGATCTTTATCCTACTATTGAGAATAATAATTTAGCAGTGAGAACATATTGTGCCTCGTATTATATTATCGTAATTCCAAAATGGTAACAATTTTTAACTTGAGGAAAAAGAATTAAGGAGCAAATTAAATAAACTAAAACACAGCTAATGTTATATAGTATAATAAAATACCAAAGATACATAAAAAATGAGAACGTTGAAATGCTTTACTTACATGCTCTTGTTTTTTATTTAAATGGGTGCTGCTTTTTTCAGAGTCAACCGTGCCATTGGAGAAACATTAAAAATGTTAAAAAGAGATCTATCGAAAGTAACAGCACCACCACTACGGCAGCGCCTGTAAGTTTGTCCGAAAATGTCAATCTTTTCCAGTCATTAAGGGTGTTACAAGAAGGTGAAACCGATCAAGAGACAAATATTACATGTAAGTATTTTATGTACATCATTTGTAACAGAGGGGGTCACCGCTAAGATAATGAGAGCCCATGTGCAACTTTATATATGCCACCCCACTCGAGTTAACTTTAGAAATATGCCGAAATTTAGAGACGGAAAAAGGTTTATCATATTATTTAAGTATTTAGTAATGTATGGCGATTACTAAAAATATTATAAAAATTTACTTAAACAATAATGGCATATTAAGAATGTATTTTTCTTAAATTGCTAAAACGACCAGAGACGCAACTATCAATGGATCTTTAGGACGGCTTAACTATAAACTTTCTAAAAAATGCGCCGCAGAGTTATTAGAACGTTATTAAACACATATTTCCTAATTAGTTGGGAAAATGGGCGAGGTAAAGTCCTATCTGCCTTCTTTATTCAAAATTTTTAAAATCGCCTACCCGTTTCGGCTGTTTTAAGCCATCATAAGAACGTAGAAATCGTGATAATTTCCATATAAGGATACATAAAGCGTGACACACACAGTCAAAAAAATTGAAAATAATCTTTTATAGAGTTTGACTAGCATTGTGGTATTTACATACTCTTACATTTATGCTCTTACATGCATTATTGTGTATGCAATATAAGAGTATGTAAATACTACAATGCTAGTCAAAAATAAAGATTTTCCTTTCATTTCGTCAGATCAAATTTCATCAGAAATCAGAATTGGTGTGCACTTTGGGCGCCCCTGTGCTGTGCACACTTCACACACGTGGTAGCCGAGGTCCTGGTTACAGTCCTAAAAATTGATAAAATTGAAAATAATTTATTTACTAATAGAGTCAAGGAAACTGAGAAATTTTTGTACTGCTTGCGTTGCACAAAGATTTTAAACAATAATTAACCAGTAATGATATTAAAAGAAACGATTTTTCACAAAACAAAGTTATATAGATTAGTTAGTTTTTTATAAAAATCTTCGTGCAACCCGATTTATGTGCATCTATCAGATTTATTTATATTGTACTGTTAAGTATTTTCCAAAACTGATCATAGGATAATTATTATTTTTACGCAAAATAGATAAATCGGAAAGATTAATAAAAAAGCCGGAAAATTACAATAAATTTTTAAAAGTTATTCCAACTTTATTTTAAACTATTTTCTCTGTAAATTTAAATAAATAATGTATATGTGTGCCAAAACGAAAAAAATCCATTTTTCTTGATTTAGGATATAGTGTCGGAATAACAAATACAGAACAGCAATGGTGCATATGAAATTAAAGATATAGAACCAAAATATATAAAGATTTGTACACAAATGTTCAATTTTTTATCGCAAAATTCTCCAGTTTTCAACTCTTTTTTAGACCAATGTTACAAGATTTTAATTCTGGTAGGGAAGTCACGTCCAGGTATATCTTTTTTGGGGGAAAGAAAATTTCTTGAGCGGATTGGACGAATTTTTTATTACCAACGTATTTTTAATTTTTGCCGACGTTTTGATAGTTTGGTTTCTACCTTATTCAGGGCTACAAAAAGATAAATGGAGTACTATAATTTAAATAGTCTTTTGAGAAGTTGGCATATACAAACAGAGCACTTATATTGTACATATTTTGTTTAAAAAGATGTTAAAACAAATTTTATATACAAATATATTAAAATAAAATATATGACTAGACTTAGTTGTGTAGCAATACAATCAACCAAAAAAATTCACATCGATCAAAAGGAGGACTTAAGTACCTCAATTAAAACATCAGTATACAAAACTGCAAAAATTGTAAATGAAAACAAGTCACCGTTCGGTACTATATCATATTAGCAACTAAAACATTTGACATTGTATGTGCAGGACAAATTATTTTTTTTTTGTTTTTTTTTACTCGTAGATGTAAATATTCTGTTATTTTTATTTTATAAAGAAAACTTTTTTTATTGGGTATGAAAATTGATTAAAATGTTATATGCGGCTTAAATTATCGCAATCAGTTTTTAAATTAAGCGTCGAATTGTTTTTGAAAATATGCGCCATTTCGACCAGGAGTAGATGTAGAAAAAAATTACGAGAAAATACTACATATTTTTTATTTTGATATATTTGTATATGTAGTAGTAACAAGATTTATTTAGCACATGGCTACTAATACATTTAAATAGTTATTAAATTTTTTTTTAATACAATTTTATATGACCTTTTAAAACATCTTATTTATCTTGTGTTAATAAATATTTTTTTTAAACCTTGTTTAAAAGATTTTAAGCTTTTTTGTTTAATTGACTTATTTAATTCAATACGCCCTTAAAAGTATTAAGAAAACAATTATTTTTATTTCGCGTTAAATAATTATGATGATCACAATTTAGAACAAACTCTTTTAAATGTGAAGGTAACATACCATTTTGAACTTTGTAAATAAATATCAAAACCAAAAATAATATTAAGTTTTTTACATTTAACCAGTCTAATTTTTTTAACATTAGGTATATTAATTTTTGAATATCTATCCATATTAGTCAAGTTCTCATTTCATCATTTTGTAAAATTTGTAATCTGTTTATTACACACAGCGGTAAACAAAATTGTAGAAAAAAATATGGTAAAATTAAAGTATTATAAACAATTTTTTTTTAATAAAATTTTAAATTGCAACTTATTCTTTTTAAATTTTAGAAATTAAATTTTCATATTGGATATTAAATTTTAATTTTAAATCAATTACTATACCTAAATATTTAAACGAGTTTACTATTTCCAATCTGTCTCCATCAATTAAAATATTTAAATTGGTTAAATTCAAATTTAAACCCATGACCATACATTTTGTTTTGGAAACATTTAATTTTAATTTGTTTACCTTTAACCAATTTGACAATAAAACAAGTTCTGAATTTAAAACTTCCAAAATTTCCAAAATATTTTTACCACTAATATAAATAAGAGTATCATTTGCAAACATTTTAATTTTAGCCAATTTTAATACTAATGGCATGTCATTAATATATAAAATAAAAAATAAAGGGCCCAAAATACTTTCCTGGGGTACTCCTATGTTATTTATTTTTTTTGTTGAAAATATATTACCAATTTTTGTTGTCTGTGTTCTATTATTTAAATAGTTTTTAATCCATTGATAAACTTTACCCCTGATACCATATTCAAATAATTTTTGAAGTAAAATGTCCCTATTAATCGTTTTAAAAGCTCTTTTAAAATCAAGAAATACAGCAATAACATATTTTTCTTTTTTCAAATCTCTTTTCCAATTTTCAATTACATACTGGATGGCTGTTTCAGTTGAATACCCTTGTTTAAATCCAGCTTGTGAATGAATTAAATTTTGCTGCTCATAAACTACTTCTTCTATTAATTTTCTATGTCCCAGAAAACATTTGTTAGTCTCATCTCATTCCATTGTTTAGAATTTTTAATCTTTGGAACCGGGGTAATATATGAACATTTAAGGTCTGATAAAATTTCCCCATTATTTAAACAAACAAGTAAAGTAGATAGTATCCAATAACTCCAAATGCTTCTTTCATCAATTTCTTTGTTAAAACCTCAGTGTAGATTTCATTTGAATTTAAATTGTTTATCATTTTTCTTAAAAGATTGGGAGTTTCTTTAGAAAACGTTTGTATATTATTTTTATTTCTAGAAATTTTTAGACAAATAGAATGGTTTCCAACATTTATTGAGATAATAATTTCTTTAACGCTCTGGACATAGTATGAGTTTAATTTTTCAGCTATAATATTCCTGCTTGATATTTTACCGTCTTCAAAAATTAAATTTCTTTTATTTCCGTTCTTGTAGTCGGTTTGACCAAATTTTTTAAAGTCTTCCACATTTTTTTACTGTTTTTCTTATTATTATCAATTTGCCTTTCATAATAATTTGTTTTTTCTTCCCTTAATACTGAAACACAAATGTTGCGATTTTTCTTATAATCGTTCCAACCTTCTTCTTTATTTGAAATGTTAAATTTCTTGTATGCATTGTCCCTTCTTTTTCTAGTGTTCAAAATTTTTTTATTAAACCAAGGTGTTGGATGATTTCTTAGAATACCTATACAGTGTTTTCCTCTTTAGTTTTATTAATTGCATTATGCACATCATACTAGTATAGTCATAGTGATACGATATAAGTTCTTTGGATAATTTCGTATAGTCAATAAATGTCATTTTTGTTGTTTGTTTTTCATTTTGTATAATATTTTCAGTCTGAACGAAAATCCAATCATGATCGCTTAGTTTTGGAATAGTCATTATACCAGAATTTAGACAATGTTCATTGGTGATAATAAGATCTATGATTGTTTTACTCTTTTTTGTTGTGCTGGTAAAATCCGTTATTAATTGTTTCATCCCAGTTATATTCAAAATTTGTTTAAATTTTTTAACGTAGTTGTCATTATTTAAAAAATTTATATTGAAATCTCCAATATGTATTTTAGTAGTATTTACATCCCACATACTTTCACATTTTTCTTTAAAAAAATCTAAAATATCTTTAACGCTTCCATTTGGTGATCTATAATAAGCAAATAAATCATAATATGTTTTTCAAATTTTGCATTTGACATGTATGCACCAAAACTGATAGTCAACAGAGAATTTTTCAAAATCAAGTACAGAAATCTGTGAATATAGATAAATTAAAACTCCGTCTGTATGTTTGGAATTGGATTTACAGATGTATAGATTGTAATTTTGCACCTACAATTCAGCTTCATCAAATTCTTTTGTGATATGGATTTCAGAGAGACACAATGCAAGAGGTTTTTCTTTAAATTAAAACATTTTAATTTCATCCTTTAAATTAAAATATCCTTGAATGTTTATGTGGAAAATTTTATCATAATTATTATCCTTTAATGTCATTTTATTATATTTTGGTTGCTATATTTCTTTTTGATATTGTGTTTTGTATTGAACAATTTTGATATGTCGTTGGAGTACTTAATTTCTATCGAATGGGCTATGGTTTATAAAATAACCGGCATCAAATTTGGAATTAGCCTCAGAACAATTTGGGCACTTTAAATTTGTCTGACTTACATCACACAAATTTGAGATTTTGTGCAGTTTTGGGCCGAGTGATAATAGCCCGTACATTTATAACATCTTAATATATCTAAGTGCTCAAATACAGAACACAGAGAAAAATCTACAAAAATAACTACCTTCTCCATTACTTTTTTAAAAATAGCACAATCAATTTCCAATATTGCAATAAACTTTGTTTTCATTTTCTTTATTTTAATTACTTTTATTTCTGTATCTTTAAAAAAATCATTTTTCTCCAATATAGCATTTTTCAGCTCATCTTCATTATGTTCTTCCTCAATTTCAATGATTTTAATACGTGGTGCTCTATTTTTTCGAGAATTTACGTTATAGTTATTGTCTAACTTAGTTTTCACTTCTTTTTCTATTTTCTCCAATTCTTCTTTACTTTTACATTGAATTTAAACTGTTCCACCCATAGGCATATAAAGAGGAGACAAAACAATCCATTCATAAACACAATTTGTTTACAATCATTTATGTTTTTTAGTTTTAAGTAAGTTGAAAAAGGATCGCATAAAAAATGGCAACGCTGTAATTTGGCTGTCCCCTTAGGCGATTACCTTTACCAGTGGCGTGCGCCTTGTTTAGGGATTAGGCAAAAATAAAAGTCCATTAATAAAAAAATATTTATAATGTATTGTAAAATATTTTTTCTACCACTAACCTGGGAACTATTAGCCATAATTTACGCCATTTCTCGAATAAGAACAAAAATGTCTGTACAGGGTGTCCCATTTTCAACACTTTTATAGGGTATATTCGTTTTTGTTAGTGCTATCGAAAAACTAATATAGGTGTCATGTACTGTTTTTAGGTCAAACTTCAAATGGTAAAATCAAAATTTGAAAATTTCAAAAATACCCTATATTTTCGGAGTTAAAAGAGATACAGAAAAAGATTTTATACAAAAGTTTCTTCATAATGATTGCTGAATAATCAGCCGGTTTCAGTATAAGTATACGGGGTCAGGTAAAAAAGTTATCGGACCTAACCTCACTTTTTTAAATGGAACGCCCTGTATATTTGAATCTAAAAAGATAACATTTTAAATCATCTTTTTTATTTCTTCGGTTTTTTCACTTTCAACATAATATGATATAATATCAAATTTTTCAAAATGTTGATAAACCGGCTGATTATTCAATAGCAATCATTATAAAGAAACTTTTGACAATGACTTTATTTCATCTCGTTTGGTTTTAAACAAAACATTCGAGGGGCCAGCAACATCTTGCTCATTAGTGACTTGAGACAGATTGGCTGATTGGGACACTCTGGAATTTCAAACAACGGTTTAAAATCAACATGGAGAGATCTAAAAGTAAAAAGGTAAATATGTTTATTACAACAACAAACAAAAGTTTCAAATTATTGATTTGTTTTACCAAGAAGTTTTGATTTTTTAATTCTTCATGAAAGTGTTTATATTCCTACGTTGCATACCTAAACGCACCACCACCTGATATAAAAATTATACCAAACCAATGATCGTTACAACATTATGTAAATTTTGTATCAATAAAAATAAATTAAATATGTACCTAAAGTGTTTAACATTGCACAAATATCTTAAAATGTACTTGCTTTAAAGATTTTATTGGAGGTGGGTCAATGGTAGAATCCGAACTAAAAACAAAATTTAGTATAGGTTTAAAAACAATAGGTAACATTAAATAACGTAAACTCATTTAATTTTTTTACCTGAAAAACAAATGCTGAGTAAAAACTGTGGTATTCAATTGGGGCTCAGCATCTGGTCTTAGTTGCCTTCGATCAAGGTCTCTAAATTTAAGAAGGTTGCCTGGTAACTCTGAGAGGGGAGAGACGCGAGAGGAGCGCGCTACGTCACATGATTGCCCGAGAATCAGATGGTAATGGCGGCTCTTATCTGATCGATTGGTGTCGTTTTTAATTGCTTTGTTTTCGTTGTCTTTATTTAACTAAATCCAACAATTAAATTAGAATATTTTGTAAATTAAATCAGTGACTAACCCATAAAGGTAAATATGTGTTTGAAATTATTGAAATAAAATAGCTATATTGTATATAAAGGTGACAACATGAAATCAATAGATAACCTTAACTTAATATTTTTTAGATGCCTAGAGGGATTGTTTGTAGTGTGCCAATTTGCAAAAATAATTCCAAGAGAGCATTGGAAAGTGGAGAAAAACTTTCCTTTTTTTCTTTTCCAAAAGATCCCAAAATCCAGAAAGAATGGGTAAGGAAATGTTATCGTAAAGATGTTTGGAATATTACAAATAAGAGAATTTGCAGTAAACATTTTAAGCCCGAGAATTTTGAAGATGAGTTGCAGGCTAGAATAATGAATACTCAACGGAACCGTCTAAAAAAATCTGGTACAGAGTTTTAGTTGATTGTTTTTGTTTGATAGTACTTATACTTTATTCATAGGGTACAACAGGTACCTAGTGTGTAGTGTTTAGGATGTACTTAAGTGAGGCCTAATAGGAGAACTGCATACATAATAAATTTATATTTTTAGCTGTTCCGTCATTATACCTGCTGATAGGGAAAGTAAAACCCGAGAGTAAAAAGGTCGAAGTGAATAATTCGTAAAGGAGATAAAATTATTGTAAAAAGTCTAATTACGATAATTTCAATGAACAAAAAAACCATATAGGACTTACTAAGAGGAATGAAGAAAGTCAGGGACGAAAACAACAGTCTGAAATCAAAAGTTTAAGCTCTGGAGGAAAAACTAAATGTAAGGGAGCAAAAGGAAAAAGAAAACAATCTCCTGGTTGTCGGTATACCAAAACAAAATAAGGATGCAAAACAGATAGGGGACATGTAGGTATATAGTTCTAATGTAAGTGGGATGGATATAACCTATGTTTCTTGTAAATAATTTTAAGTATAAACTTCTGAATTATATTTAGTTTGTAGAGACAATTATTATACAGCCCACCCCAGACTAAGATACCATATAGTAAAATTTAATAATTTTTACTGCATTTTTTTACGCTATATGATTAGGAATTCTTATTTGTCACTATATACAGGGTGATTTTTAAGTTGATACTTCTTTTTTAGCTGTGTATAAAAGGCATTAAAATAAACAATATTTTCAAATACCTTTTTTGAAATAACTCAAAAATAAGGTTAGTGTTAGTGTTAGCTGCTCAACCAACGACTTTTAAATAGTCTCCATAATTGTTCGGCTTAGAAATTTTATTAAAATATAGAATTTATGTATGTAGTATTCGTATTTCGTTTATCCAATACAATCCCCAAATATTTTATATATGGAAAATTTGCCTATTTTTTTCCTCAATTTTTTGGATAGATGAAGACAATATAATATATATAGGCTAAAATGTTAAAACTAAAAATAAAAAATGTAATAATTTTATAAGATTCCATTATTATAACTTGTAGTTACGAGTTTTATTGCTTAAAGGTATGGTAAAAGTTCTAAACTCTCCAATTTTACCTAGTGTATACAAACAAAGAATATTATCTACTTAAATATAGACTAAAACAAATTACTTATCAGAGGTGACTGATTATTTTTAATTTAGGCTTTATTAAATAAAATAACGCCACTGCAAAAAAAAAACCAAAAGAGTATGACTGAGTTTTATTTACCCTATAAGAAAAAGTAAATTGTGATTTGCAAGAAAAAAATACGTCCAATTTGAGGAATTATAATATATAATTTCTTAAAAAATTCATTTTCCTATCCATTTTAAAATCAATCCAATAAATTAAATTTAAAAACAAATATCCTAAAATTGCAATACTTTCAATTCATACTATATAAAAGAACCTACATTTCAATTTATTAATCACAAAATCACTTTTTATAAGTAATAAATTAAACACGCGATCTGATTTCAATGCCTGGTTAATACGGTAAATTTAAATTGGGCAATCATGTGACGTATTCCCGCGCTGTTCTCTGATTGGTCGAAAGTTACCAGGCAACCTTCCTAAATTTAGAGACCTTGGCCTTCGACCAGTTATTTGAGTGATGATACTATCACTTTGACCAAAATGTTCTGAACAAATTTGAGAATATTTTTTTATGATTTGCTGATTCTCTAAATCCAAAGGAGAAATCCATCTTTGTCTGCGCTCAGGATTTACACCCCCTTTCGAACCATTCAAAATTGCTAAAAAAAAAGAGCTTTAACAGCTCTTTTGCAAAAAAAAAACAGTAAAAATCAATCGAAAATCGCAAAACGTGACAGGCCCCGCACAGAAACACTGTAAAATCGTCTTTTCACATAAAATGAATGAACTAGTAAAATCGGCGAAATTCGCGTCGCCAGTAATAGTAAACGCTTTTACAGCGGTGCGAAATGTTTTTCCCATATACACTTTAGTTTTATGTAACTAGGAAACTAAATAATTTTAAAAGTAGAAATTGCGTCTTTTGATGGAAAAAAGCACACTAATAATTTAGTGTATTATTACTTAAGTACACATAAAAATTTACTTATTATACTATGATTAGGTATACCCTTTATTTTCAAACACAGGAGTTAGATCTAGGGCACCCCGCAGAAATTTGTCATCATCGCTTTGTGTTAAAAATCGGTCTGATTGCGATAATATGTAAACAATTCTGTCTCTGTTTTCTTTATGTCTATGGTTTCACCTCTAAGATCTTCAATTTTTGTAAGATTTACGTTTAATTTTACAGGATTTATGTACTTTCCTAAATCCTTTCTTTTAATTTTATTTTCTTGGATAGAATTTGGTTTAATTTATTATAAAATTTATTACCTCTGATATCTTCTTGGTGTTTTTTGTTTCATCTTTTTTTTAGGCATTCGCTGTAGGATATATATGTAATAATTTTGTTATTACTGATACTTGGTTCACTATTGAGATTTTGATTTGTTAGATTATTAATTTTTCCTTTAGTAGCGAAATTTTTTCTTGAAGTTTACATATAATAATGTCCTTGGCTTTTATTAATTCATCTCTTCCATCGATAATTTTTTAAAATAAATCACATTTTTCCAAATTTTCATCAGATTTGACAAAGGTGTCAATGTCTACTTTGACAATTTCTACTTCATTTTCAGGAATTTCAACTGTATTGGTTTCTGAAACTTTCTCACTTACAGTATTTTTTACATCTTTTCTTTTCTTCTTTGGCTGACTCATGCGCAAATACTGAGGAATTAAATAGAGTTTGAAAGAGTGTTTGTCTTATTTTTAGATTGACAAATTTTTGAAAACGTCTGTCAAAATATATAAGGGTGTCTCTAAAAGGTGCGAAGTGAATTTTTTAAATCCAAATATCTCAAAAACAGCTGCTCAAATCAACTCTTACCATACCTTTTTTGGGTAAAAGACATTGAAGAATCCGAATTTTTATTTAAAAGTTAAATAAGCTCAAAAGAGTTATTTCGTTGAAAAAATGAAAATCACACAATGACACTCTGTATCTCAAAAATCATCCACTTTTGGACTAAGGTAAGTTGAGTTAGATCATCATATTTACGCCTCAGAAACTTGTGGTAGCTTTTTTCCGCACCTTTTAGAGACACCCTGTAGGTATATATTTTATAATAATTTTTAAACATCTTTGTAAACCAAATGTGTTTGTATATCCCAACTTTTCAAAAGAGAATTTAAATTATAGTAGTCTATTTATCTTTTTGTAGCCCTGAAGAAGGTAGAAACCAAACTACCGAAACGTCAGCAAAAATTAAAAATACATAGGTAATAAAAAGTTCAAGAAATTTTCTTCCCCCTAAAAAAACAAGATTTAAAGCATACAATTTATATACAAAATTAATTTTTACTTGCCTTTGTTGGTTTTTTGCAATGCAAATAATATTCCACCGCGATTTTTTTACTATTTTCTGATATTTTTAATATGGGGCCCAACCTCAATCGACCTTAAAACTTTTATTATACGCACATATAACAGACATATGTAGAAAAATAACTAGTAAATCTTCCTTAAATGGAGGAAAATGCAGATATAGTCGGATCTGGTCTTATCGTGCAGGTCATACGATTCAAGAAAGACATACTCTCAGTTTTTGTTTTCTTTACTTGCGTTTAATTTTACCCTCTAAATAAAATACGTAAGATAAATGAGACAGACTTATTCCATTTTGACATGAAAAAAAAAGGATTATGTATTTACTTTCCAGCGATTCTAAAAAAGCTTATAATAGCACCAGCTCCAGCTATGTTTTATTTTAAATATGCCAGTTTTGTGACTTTGACAGTTTGTGACAAAATGAAACAATTTTCTGGGTTTTTGCATCCCCAATCAAAAAAAATGGTACTTAATCTGATAAACTATTTCGAAAATGAAAGAAAAAGTGGAAATTCGCCAACCAATATTTAGGAAACAGTAGCCAAAGTACTGGGAATTAGTTTAAGGACTGTGCAGAAAATTGTGCATGAAACAAAACATAACGTAATACCTAAGAATACTAAAAAGTGTAAACGAAGAAAGCCAAAGACTGAGGATGTAAGCGAAAATATTAAAATTGGAGTTCGAAATGTGATTTACGATTTATACAAATCAAAAATCAATGTAACTCTTCCAGTTTTACAAAAAACATTAAAAATTCGGGTTGTTTTGGATATTGGACTTGAAGCGTTATCAAAATTATTAAAAAATTTAGGTTTTCGCTATAAAAAAGACTGTAACCGAAGATTTTTATGTGAGCAGCCACAGATAGTGAGTCAGCGTGTTCAGTTTTTAAAAAAATATACGGATTTTTAGACGAAACGTGGATATTTTTGAATGGAAGTGGTTCAAAATCTTGGCAAGATGAGTCTGTAAAAAGTGTTAAAAGGAAAAAGGGGTGCGGTACGGGAAAGATTTCAAGATTTTATTCAACAATAAATTTTTTATAAAAAATGGTTACAACAAATCACAGTAGGTTAATCAAATCACAGTATACAGGGTGTTCCAAGTTAAGTGCGCACCATTGCTAACTCTTTTATTATTATAGATACAAAGTCGGTTAAATTAGCAAAGTAGTAACATTTTTTCTGGTGATTAAGATAGTAAAAACAAAAAAACAATTGAATAAGGCATTTCCGATTAAACAAGAAAAATGCATTTTTTTAAACGGAACACCCTGTATATTTTTGACACAAATGTTTGCAAATCGTCTACAGAATAAAAAAGTTCATATGCAATACTGGCCTAAAACTAAGAATAATCTAATTATTGCCATATTTACTTTTTAGACAAGGTGGCTGTGCATTTTTGAAACAAAAGCTTTATTTGGTGCGTCAGTAGATTATTCTGCTGTCAATAAAAGTAAGCATTTATGTTATTGTAAGTGATTGAACTGGTATGTGATTTTAGATTTTTCGGTAAAAATATTACAAAATGGTGTTCACTTGTTCACACATTTAGAAAAATGCAATATGTTAGAAGCGTATTTTGTATGCAGAAAAAATAGTTTCCGGGCACAGGAACAATATTCCCAAATGTATCTTGAACGTGATCAACCAAACAGAAGGTATTTTTTAAAGCTGTATAGAAAATTTAGAAGTAACGAAGGAGTCTTTGGAAAGGCTAGAACTAAACGCCAGTTTATAATAAGTGAACAAGTAGAAGTAAATGTGTTGGCATATTTTGAAGCATACAAAAATAATTCAACCAGAGATTTGGCAAGGGACAGTGGTTTAAGCTTAGTTACAATATGGAGAGTTTTAAAAAAATATAAGGTTGTACCCCATAAGTACCGACCAGTGCAAACATTATTACCTGGGGACACTGACAGGAGAGTACATTTCTGCCAATTGTTTGTAAATATGTGCAGGCAAAACCCTAACTTTTTAAGGCACATTTTTTGGAGCGATGAAGCAAATTTTTCAAACAGGGGTATGTTTAATCGTAAAAACATGCATTATTGGTCTAGAGAAAATTTGTTTCGTTCTCATCCCCGAAATCCATAAATAAGATTTAGTATTAATGTTTGGTGTGGTATAATAGGCAGTCAAATAATTGGGCCAATTTTTTATGAGGGCAATTTCACAGGCAGGAGATATGTTAATATGTTGTCAGAATTACTGGAAGCATATTTAGATAATGTGAACTTAGAGGCACGTAATCAAATCTACTTTCAACAAGATGGAGCCCCCCTCATCAGATTCACAAAGTAAGAATATTATTAGAAAGGCTTTTTCAAGATAGATGGATAGCAACAAATGGTCCGATACGTTGGCCCCCAAGATCTCCTGACATAACTCCACTAGACTTTTACTTTTGGGGTTATGTCAAAGGAGAAGTCTATAAAAGGAGATACGCGAACCTGGAGGAACTTCAAGAAAGCATTCGATTCATCATATCATCCATTGATGGCCGAACAGTGTTAAAAGCCACAAGACGGGTTTTAAAGAATGTCGAAAAATGTATTACACAAAACGGTGATGTCTTTGCACATCTAATGTAGTTCTTTTTATTACGCTTAAACCAAACAGTTATGATAAAATTAGGTTTTATTTTAAAAATGCACAGCCACCTTGTCTAAAAAGTAAATATGGCAATAATTAGATTATTCTTAGTTTTAGGCCAGTATTGCATATGAACTTTTTTATTCTGTAGAGGATTTGCAAACATTTGTGGCAAAAATATACAGGGTGTTCCGTTTAAAAAAATTGCATTTTTCTTCCCAAGCAGCATTTTCACAACGTCCGACTAATTTTGTAATACTTGCGACTTCGCATTAAGTACAAATAGTACACACCTCTTGACCGTTACTAGACGACGTTGAGTTGTCCTTTGTTTTGACCATATTTGATAACGTTGTACCGAGGTACAACATCCAACGTTAGATCATCGTCCGATTTGGTCATATTTGATAACGTTGTACCGAGGTACAACATCCAACGTCAGATTAGCGTCGGATTTTGTCATATTTGATAACGTTGTATCGAGGTACAACATCCAACGTCAGATCAGCGTCGGATTTTGTCATTTAAAGAGTAGCCGTGTTTGGGTCAGGGAGCCAACGACGTAATTACGTCAGTCAGGGACTTAAATAAAACTCTTCCATTTAGGGGTTCTATACAATGTTGCAACAACGTCGGTATACAACTAAACTAGTAACTTCTCGTTTTAAAGGTTTGTGTCATGAAATGAAAAGTTGGCAATCTAACCTTACTTTTTAAATTTAATTTCATTGTATTATTCTGATTTTGTTTTTCACCAAAAAAGAAATAAAATGAAACGGCGTTTTAAATATTCTGCCACGTATTATAGGAGAAAAAGAATTGAGCTGCAACGACTTTAAGAAAGTGGCCCCAGCACAATTGGGGACTCAACTTTATGCCCAGTTGTAGGTAACTTTGATCAGACTGAAATCCCCATTACTGTTTAAGAAAATCCAGATCATTTTGATTCTAGTGGTGCTGAATCATGTGATTTACAATGGAATAATTCAGAAATAGATTTCTCCGAAGACTATCAGGCACATACTGGACTTAAGTTACGTGAACCTTTAAGGAAGTGGGCACTAAAAAATCAAATTACACATAGTGCCATAAATGACCTTCTAAAATTATAAGCCGAAGCTAAAATTAATAATTTACCAAATGATAGTCGAACATTATTGTCTACCACCCTGAAGATGGTAACAATCGATTCCGTAGGCAATTATAAAAACTCGAAGTAAGAACCCGGTACGCGCGTTAATACAAGAACGAAACGAAGACAAACGTTAATATTTTGTTAGATTATGGATCTATTATCGGGCGTGATTACTGTTACGTCCGTAGGGATGCTAACATATCCGAGGGAATTTTAGTTGCTGTTATTTTACCGCTAATGTTAAGCGATCCACAGAGAATGTTTTAATTTAATCGATAAAAGAATTAAGGAAACCTTAAATATTGATTGTTATAGCTAGCGTTAGTTCGGATAATTTTTAATACGTTATCGGAAAGATAGCCACTGCCCAACAAAGATAAATTAGATAAGTAATCAGTTGATCTCGCCAGGTAATACAGATTCCTGTTGTTTCGGGTCGTGAATAGGTCGTAATTAGTAAATTTCCCGACCAAAGGTTGTGTTTGGTAAGCCATTGGGTTAAAAATAACCACTCGAAGTTATTATTAGTTAAAATTTGGTAGTTTGTACGACTACGCCATTTTCGCCATTTGCAATAATGCATCTTTGGCGGCCATTGTTGTTCAACTTTAATTATTTCTGTTTTATATGATTAATACTTCTATAATACATTTTAAAACACCTTGAAACTTCGTATAAAGCAACAGAATTAAAACTTTAAAGTTTAGAGCAAAAAAAAACTTTTTTCAAAAAAAATTACTTTTTTTTGCAAAAATATTTTTTAACAAAAACTGCGAATTTGCATGGCGCGCATTTTATTTCCTATATATCTTAACCATAATTATCAGTAAAGTAGCATGCGTTTACGTTTTTACTATGTCAGTAACACGAACGAAATTATTTAAAATTATTATTATGCTAAACCTTTCTACCATCTAATTTAAATATAACAATGCGACATGATTATTTTACAAGTTACTATTGTCTATATTTTATAGGTTAGCGAAGTTGTGATAATATAACCAATTAGTATTATATGCCGACTCTAACTATCATATATCTAAAATTTTGCACTATACATGGTCTAATTTCTTGTACTTCAAAATATAGTCGCTACTTGTCTTTAATAACAACTTTAAGTTGGTTTCCGACGTCGAAATGACCCAAAAATGATTGACCATATTGGTGCAAACAGGAGTTGTAACAAGGTCGTACTGACGTAGTATGCCGACGTCGGGTCGCATAGGACAACGTCGGCACGACGTAAAATTGCTGCTTGGGTTGTTTAATCGGAAATGCTGTATTCAATTGTTTTTTTTTGTTTTTACTATCTTAATCAGCAGAAAACATGTTAATACTTTGCTAATTTAACCGACTTTGTATCTATAATAATAAAAGAGTTAGCAATAGTGCGCACTTAACTTGGAACACCCTGTATAGTGTGTTGCACCTAGGTGCAGAGGCACCTGTATGTGCAAAATAAGGTATCACAAGAAGATTATTATAACATATTTCAACATTAGAAACGTATCCATAAGCTTTGTTTATTATTTTTATACATGGCATATTAATTAGATTATACAATAAGTAACAAAAATAGTAATAAGGGACAATACTTGCATCGATCACAGTTTAGAGTACATTCAACAATTGATTAACATTTTGGTTTGTCAATAGAAACTCTTTAAAGGAAACATTGAAATACTTTATCTTTGTTATATTTCTAATATTTGTAGGTACCATATTATATAGTTTATTATTTTGCATGCCGGTTCTGCAACAGGATATGTTGCAGGTGCGAGTTTAATTTTTTCTTCAACATCAAAAAGTGCTGACTATCATGATAATATGAATTGCGAAATGTTTGAAAAATGGTTAAAAGTTCAATTGATACCAAATTTGGATGTTCCGTCTTTAATTGTATTAGATAATGCATCATATCATTCAAGAATTTTAAATAAACAGCCTACTTCATCTTGGAGGAAACGTGATATTTATGAGTGGCTGGAAAAACACAACCAAAATCCTTTACCAAATATGCTTAAATCGGAACTCCTATGAATAGCAAAGTCTCTTAAAAAACCCAAAATATACGCGGTAGATGAAATACTGCGTGAATATGGTCATGAGGTTCTACGACTGCCATCATATCATTGCCAGTTTAACGCAATAGAATTAATATGGGCTGGTGCAAAGTCTTATTATGAAAAACATGTAGGTGATGGTCTTAAATCCGACCAAGTACAAATAGTTTGGCAAGATTCGTTAGATCATATTACACAAGAGTACTAGAAGAAATCGGTGGAACATACAGAAATATTAATAAGGGATTGGTGGGATCGAGAACAAGTACTAGATGTCGAAGTAGCGCCAATGATAATTGCTCCATTCGAAGACGACTCAGACGACGAGGATTTTTCAGATTTTATAAGTGCCGATGAGAGTTTTTAGGCTATAATTATAAACGATGTTTTTCGTTTAAATTTTTTAGTATTCTTGGGTATTATATTATGCTTTTTTTTCATGCACATTATTCTGCATAGTCCTTAAACTAATTCCCAGTGTTTTCATTACGGTTTCCTGCATATTGGTTTGCGAATTTCCACTTTTTCTTTCATTATCGAAATAGTTTATCAGACTAAATGCTATTTTTAGGTTTTAGTAGTAAAATTGTTAAAATAAATTGAACTGTTTATTATTGTCGTTTTTAATTAAAGGGTACAGTAGGTATATAATTTTTTTGTAACTTTTTCAACTCCCCTGTACATAATTTTTACAAAACTAATAATATTAGGTATATGTGGCTATCTTCGCGATAGCTAAAATAATGAAACAATTTTTCCTTCCTTCGGTATATTTGTAAATAATCTCACAACATTTTGATATCCTCTGTGTTGTCTGATTTGACGCATATGGTCGGTGACCTTTGGACCCGCACGTTAAGACCAGATCTGACAAGTACATAAAATCAGTTAAAATAGACGAAGTTATAAGATTTCTAAAAAAAAATCAATTTTAATTTTTAAGATTATTTCGTTTTGTTTATAAAATGGCATAGAATGTGTTATTTTGAAAAACTTTACCATAGCGAACGTTGAAAGTTAATATTAATGCACAAAAGCTGTTTTAAAGTTTTTAAAACAAATTGTATCGCTATTTTGCTTATCTCTCGGCATTATTATTCTTACGCAAGCAAACAAAAATACACTTCAGTAAACCAAAAAATAAAAAATCAATTTGGCTATGGTTTAGAAAAAAGACGTTGTTCAATTTTATGAATAAATACATAGCTTCTTGCCTGTTATACCTATGTGCAGTATATTGATAATATTAATTTTTCTTCAATAATTATATTTTTATCATTTCTCTAGCAAATTATAATACCTAGTTTAAAAACTTTTTTTTAAATGTTTAGTATAGCAGGTTCGTAATTTTAGCCGTAGAAAAAATATGGGTATTTACTGATCAACTCAAATGGATTGTTCAAATTGCGCTTGGAAGTTTTTAATTTCTCCTACCATAATGATATCACTCAGTGGTGGCAAAAAAGATTCGGTCTCCTCGCCAGATTTTAAGGCTGGCCTTAAAAAAGTCAGGTCTAAAGAAAATAAAATGGGTCCTCACTACCGTCTGGCGTTCTTCTGCTCCTTCAAAAAGTAAGTTTTAGAAAAGAAGATCCTCACTACTGCCTGGCCTTCCTCTGCTCCTACAGAG
This sequence comes from Polydrusus cervinus, assembly GCA_935413205.1. Taxonomy (NCBI): domain Eukaryota; kingdom Metazoa; phylum Arthropoda; class Insecta; order Coleoptera; family Curculionidae; genus Polydrusus; species Polydrusus cervinus. The sequence goes on along the minus strand of OW284510.1, from coordinate 63,188,717 downwards.
TGTGAGTGATATATGGTATATCCTTTTATCTAAACATGGTAAAAAATTATTCCAGTATATAACCTAGGACACCAAAATGGTTAAATCGTTACATAAAAAAAAACAATTTCGTAATTTGATAAATCTCACCCCATTTTATGGTGATGATATTAGTATCATATCTTTAGTTAATTGTAAATTTATATTTTTCAGATACTAGATATATGGATCCAAGCAGTATATGCATGAAAACAGGATGGTTCTCAGCTCTATTAGCAATGGGTGCAGGAGCCATGTGTCTTCTAGGAGGTGCGCTTCTAGCAACATGTACCAGAATGAGAAAAATTACAATTGATAAAGTTTTGACCACTTCGAGTTTTAGTGGTTACATGAATCATCGAGGAAGTTTTAAGTGAATTTTGTAAGAGTGATAACAGTGATGTGAATTGTGAGATTAATTTAAAAAGTTCAAATAGTATAAGAATAGACAAAATGGTTGCCAAACTTTTTGCAGTGATATTATAACTGATAAAATTTTTGTGGAACATTAGAGTTCTGAACGCTATAATGCGGCGAAAGCGGAGATTCAAAATCCATGAGAATTTGTTTAATTAAACAGGTCGAATTTGCATTTTGAATGTTTATTATTAGGATTAGAAAAATGCTTTTTTAAGAGAAGATTATAGATAGAAAACATAGATTTGCTTATAAAATTCAAATTTAGTCAATACTTTAATTACCTATATACAGGGTGGCCCATTTGTGTAACAAAGTAATATACCGTCTCTATTATTAAATATATCAAAAAAAAAGTTTTTATAAAAGTTGTGAGGTATAAGAAAGCTATGTTGCAAAAATTTTTTAAATAAACTGGATGGTCCAGAAAAGTTGAAAAATTAAAATATATTTTTTTTGGAACACCCTATATATTTAAGTATTTTTTGTTTCCTCATATGACGCCATATTTAGTTATTTATTTTTTTGCAACGTTGCCAAACAAAATGCAAAATTCTTAAAATTTTAGGTGAAACATGGCGTACAAAATTACCTGTATTTCTCAATTAGAAAATCGAAAATTTCTTATAAACTATTAAGTTTAGGGCTAGAAAAACTGTCTTAATACGTTCGTTACCGACTACCACTATAGTGACGATCGGTGTCTAATGTGTGAAACCGACTACCACTTTAGTGGCAAAATTTATCATGTATTTAAAGCGAGTCTAAACCTGAGTCGGTTCGTTTCTATTGCATCGTTTGTATACAGCGGGTGTTAGGGAATATTATAAGTCATATGCCATTATAGTGGTAGTTGGTTCCGGAAATGCACTAATTTTTGGCTTCTTCTGAATGTTTGTTTTCAGTTCATAAAAACCATTTGTCTAAAAGTTACAGCTTTGGTTCAAAACGTACAACGCAGTAAAAGCTTACGGTAACGAACGTGTTAAGTCTTCAAGTCCTTAAAATTTTGTACAGGGTGTTTTCTGTTGACATCAAAATATACAAAATTTTAAAATACAATTTTTTTTTTCAAACACCCTATATTTATTAGGCTTATCTGAAATTTTGAGTATCTTTTATTGTTGTTAATTTGAATTTATTACTTTTGCCAATATTATAATAATAATAATAATAATAATAATAATAATAATAATAATAATAATAATAATAATAATAATAATAATAATAATAATAATAATAATAATAATAATAATAATAATATAGGTAAAATATTGATTTTTTTGTAAATAAATACGTAACTATAGCTATCAATTGCATTTGTTTTGACTTTGCTAGTCATGGCTAACTAGAAAAATAAAAATTACAGTTGTGTCACGAAAATTTAAATAAAAATTGAAATATTGGCAAAACTAGTAAATTTAGAAATAGGTACAATAAAAGATTCTCAAAATATCAGATAAGCCTAATAAATATAAAGCGTTTGAAGAAACAGAGTTAAGTATTGTATTTTAAAATTTTCTAAAACACTATGTACAAAATTTAAATGACTTGCAGACTTAAGATAGTTTTTCTATCCCTAAACTTAGGAGTTTATAATTTTTTGTTTTTCCCAAAATTTTAAGAATTTTGCATTTTGTTTGGCAACGTTGCAAAAAATTAAAAAAACTAAATATGGCATCATAACAAATAATTTTGTGAGGAGACAAAATGCTTAAATGTATGGGGTGTTCCATTTTAAAAAAATTATTTTTTTATTGTTCTAATTTTCTGGACCATCCTGTAAGTATATTTAAAAACAATTTTAGCACATATTTTTTTATACCTCACAACTTTTATAAAACTTTCTTGATAACTTTAATACATTGAGGTAGGATTATATACCTCAATGCTTTAATAGTAGACATGGTCTATTACTTTGTCGCACAAATGGGCCACCCTGAAGAGAACCCTTATTAGAGTAAATTTTAAAAACTGACACCTGTTTTAAAATATTTACGTATGTCAAAATCAATGTCATGCATATAGTTCATAAATTGTGCTTAATTAACAAAGCGAAAAATAAGGGAAGGGAAGAAAATACTTTTAACTTATAGATATATTCCGTTCGTTCCTTTAAATAATAGCTGGTCTAAAGAATAATTAAATTGTTCGTATAATAAAAGGTTTAAGAAAAGTCAAGTTAGTACAAGAAATGATATAGGTAGTTATTAATACTAGTTCGATATGAACACTATTATAAAACGTGTGCAACGTTAAGCTACGAGGCGTTAGCCGAGTGGTTTAATTGCACAAGTTTTATTAACAAAGTTCATATCGAACGTGTATCATTCAAAATTTAATCTGCGACAGTGCAAATAGATTTTATTCGTCTAAATTTCATTGATATCAGATAACGTTTCAGTCCACCTGTCATCGGCTGGAATTAATATTAAACTACTTGTTCAGATTTTGTAATTAATGTTTACAATAAATAAATGCAATCCGTTTTTCTAAGTAGTAATAACAAATAAATAGTTTGAACCGACTTTATTTTTGTTTTGTCTTAACATTTGGATGTTATTATGAAGGTCATAATGACATCCAAATGATAATGTTAAATACGTCATAATGGCACTATCGTAGATTAATAACTATAATACATTTTAAGTTTTGTTTAATGATATATATACCCGAATAAACTTTACCGTTTTATTTGTAACAAATTACAAGCTTGCTCATTTATAACGAGCAAACTCGTTGTAACTGACTCTAGCACAGAGTACACAGGGTGCTTCAAATTCATGTTCATAAAATGGAATCTCCAAAGAGATACGAAGATAGTTAAATTGAGGCAAAGTTGCTCATTTTGGGGCTTAAAAATTTCCAACAATACCTTCTGTTAATAACTTTTTAAATACACATCATACGAAAAAAATTTAATACTTATAGAAAGTGAGTTTATTTTTATTTATGGCCAAAAGGTTTTGCATAAAATTGATATAGAGCTCAAAATATAAGAGGAAACCCATTTCAATTCATTTTTTCAAGATGGCGGACGAACCGATCCCGCCAATCGAGTTTTAAATTAGTCTCAATCGACCACACAAGAGCTAGGAAATACTTAGAAAATACCAATTATATATAAATAATTGTTTGTTATAGGTGGAAGGTGGATTCAGCATGGCCCTCTCCTGAGTGCCCTAGTAGGGTTGTGTGGTAAGATTCCATGATATTTTCATAATTTTGCGTTTGCAAAATTCAACAGGGAAAACATATCTATTCTCTGATTGAAAGAATCCAGAACTCTGTATTACTGTCAGTATTTTATGTATAGGTGTAGTCTTTAAGTCCGATACAAGGTTCTAGAGCTATAACGCCTAAGACAAGGGAATAAATAAAAAAACGCAGTTTTAACGATGTTTCAACTAAAAATTAAAAGAAGGGAAGAAATAAGAACACAAAGTCTTTCTCCACTATTATAAAGTGTAGTAGGCTATCCCAGTTAACTGTACGGCCAAATTTCTTCATTATCTTACTGTTTAGTGCTGCACAGCGTTGCGACCTTTAAAAATAAAATTTCCCATTTTTAAAGAAATTTACTGAAAAAAAAAATATTGAAAAGTATTTTTTTAGCAGATTACAACCACAAGTAATTCTAAAGAATTTCCTACGATTATAACACTGGTAAAAATTTCTCCTTTCCCTTTGGAGACAGCGCCGATCTATCATTCCTCTGTGCTTTGTTCTCACGAATTTTCCATTAGTTGACAACATTGTGTTAAAAATTAGATTTCTCTGGCATTCTTATAAAGTACTGACCATGCAATCACAGTTCCTTGTATTTACTGAAGCTCCGCCTTCTTTTTCAAGACAGTAAATTATATAATTTAAAAGTATGTGGTACCTACAATATGTTATTAATTTATATGTTATATTTATTAATTAAATATAACAAAATAAATACGCATCTACAAATAATATTTTTATCGACATTAATGCAACCTGTTAAATGTTCATAGAAAATTTATTTATTTTAGCATTATTATTAAGTTAGTTTTACCCTCTATAACTTCTAATATGAGGATCTGGCGAAGCGCCATAACATCTAGCTTTTTTTTACTTTTCTTAGCATAAGGTCCGTAAGTTTGGTCATAGAAAAAATATATTGTTCAACGACGAGTGGATTGTCCATCTGAAGTTTAAACGCTCCGCCTATGGCGTCGTGCTCAATTTATTTCTTCGTGCGATATGGAACATCATATCCACTCTTGTTGTACAAACTACTATTTAAATTCGTGTCTTCATTTTCCTTAGTAGGCCATGTATAAATGTGGGATCATCTGTCAAGTATTGCTGTTATATTATGTCAATGTATACAATATTTGTTGTTTCTTGGAGCGCTGTCAGTTCAAAATCAATAATTGTACAAATAGTCCCTGCAAATAGTCATTATTATAAAGTTCTTCGTCGAAGAATGCTTTACAAAAAACCATTGATATATGAATTTCCGCTAAATAAACCGTATGTGAAAAATCGGCCGTCAAAGAAAAATAAATTTGTTAGAACTCGGATTAATAGGGAAAACCATTTCACTTCCTTTTTTAAGATGACAGATGAACCATCGACTTTTCAGTATAATAGTGGAGGAAGACTTTGTGTTCTTATTTCTTTCCTTCTAAAATTCCACTCCACTTTAAGTATGGACTACTTCTTCAAGTTAAAAATTAAAAGTTTATATTGAAGGTATGATATAGTACTCTAGTTCAATTGTACTTTTAAAATTAAAATTTTATAAGAAAGCATTAATACTGCCGTATGGGTTTTAAATCCTCGTTCTTTTAGTACCTAGCTCTAGACTGCACTGATCAGGAAATTATAGGATTAATTTCTTATGCTTCTATTAACAAAATATTAACTACTTATAGGGTCTAAATCTTACTAAATAATGACTGCAATATATTTGTTTTTGAAAGATGAAGAAGAAATAGCAGGTCGTTGATATAAATATATGATACCTATACCTAAGTAATTTATAAATGGAGACTATAAACGTTTTATCTAACTATTAAATTAATAACTTTAGAGTTAGATTTTAAGCAAATATGATTTAATATTATACAGCACATCTTACATACATGGAGAATAAGAACACAATGCAATATTTATTAATACTCTTCTTCTCCTGTATGTTTGAGTACTAAGCACCATAATCTCGTCAATTTTTTTGTTTTTTTTGTTTACTCATGGCTTATTAGACCTACTCGGGGCAAAGGGGCGTAATTTGATAATATCAGCTATAATTACACAAAATAAAAACATAGGATTTTTAAAATAAGGAAATGTTTTTTGGATGCGTGTAGTACCTTTATAGGTACTTAATAAAAATGTAATATTATTTTTATTTATTTTTAAATTTAATTGCAGGCACATGGCTTTACTTGCTAGTTTCAGATATTTATCTTAAAACACAAAACAAAATTTGTTTTAACGGCATGATTTACGATTGGCTTCATGTTAGCTATACCCTGACTTCATGTGAAAACTAAAATATATTTTCATTAGAAATAATGTTAGGCCAATAAGGGATATTATAGTCGGTTTCCCCAGCGAGCCTTCAGCCACAGAATACATATATAGCTACGCAACAGAAGGCTGATAAGAATTAGACAAAAGGCGACATGCAAAAACTTTCCAAATGGTTATTTAAATGCCTTCAGGTGGCGCCAGGAGTATCATCCGTAAGCCAACAGCGTATTTCGCGCCCTTCAGACGAAGAATTTATCTAGAGCGTTGCCGTTGCGATATCCTCTTGCAATTCGATTTTATGCAAATATTTTTTCTAAGATTTATTTATTATTTTATATTATAGTACTGCTGATTGAATAGCAGCACCAGTGGCGTAATTAGGGGAGGGGAGCTCGGGGTCTAAAAGTCTAATTGCAACCTAATTTTTCGTCTAACGCTTGGACTCCTAATTAAAATTTTTCAATAATATATTCTTGGCTTAGATTACAAAGGTCTTGTAGGTAATGTTTAGTTTTTAAATTTTTCCTTCTAAAAGTCCTGTTTTATAAGGATATTAAGGTTTCGGACGCATATCGTTTTAGTTATTGATTTATGGTGCAATTTTATAGAAAAACGAGTAAAAAAAATAACATTTTATAGTATTTTTCTATTATACATAATATACTTGTCTGTTTCGTTTCCCCTTTAGCTATTTTAAATCAACAAAAATATAACGAAAAATTTAAGTAAACATTTTAATTGAAACATTTTTTATTGAAGAAGTGTGATAATTTATAATAAGAAAAATAGTGCAGGCAGAAACGAGAATGCTTTATTATGACTATACAAAACGGCATTTAAGAATGAGTAGGTATTTCAAAACCTATAGGCATTTGCACCAAAAACTGCTCTTAGATCTATATGCTCTTAAAATACATGATTTCTGAAAAAATCATCAATTTTGGCGTGGTGAGCGATATTTACTTTATTTTTAAACATGAAAACCCGAGCCCGAAAAACGTGGGTTAGAGTCATACATACGTCTTATGTTAAAATTTTGGATTGACACCAATAGGTATTCATATTTTTCACAAATATAAAAAATGTTGTGAGCCAGCTAGGAATATCAAAAAAAAAAAACATTTACAAAAACAAATTTTAATATTTTAATTTTTGAAACTTGATAGTAGGGTTAGATGAATTTTATTTTAAAGAAACTTTGAGAGTGGTCCCGAAAATTTTTCGCCTGCGGCGCCTACCCCCGAGCATATTTTCTGGTTACGCTACTGAGCAGCACAGAATTATATTTTGAAGTGTGTACAACTTTCATTTTTGGTTTGCCATGGCTGCAAGTAGCCAAAATGTGGTAGGCAATAAATGCCAATATTTTAATTGCGGCAACAATGGCCGAAATTCTAATTGTAGATTATTTAGATTTCCACACAAGGAGGTAAAAATCTATTCAGGCAATGGGTTATTAACTGTGGTAAGCATTCTTTTATGATAAAATAAATAGGTAGGTAGGTACTTCAATTCAACCAGACATGAATCATAAAATATTTACCATCAGTAAGCTTAAAATAATTGTGCGATTAATAGGATCACGTACATCCCTTCTCGCCTCATATTTTTAAACTTCCAGCTTAAATAAATAATAAACATTTTTAATATCCAAAAGGAGCCTTAATGTACGAACAGTGAAAATTTACAACATTGTAGAAACCATTAAAACGCCAACCTCGCCGTCGCTGCCAGCCGGAGGTCAAAGAAAACATCAATCTCTCCGTAGCCGCCGGCCGGCTAGGTCCAGGCAGTGTTGCCATTCGTAGCGACTTGTCGCGAAAATAGTGATTTTTTGATTGCCTTGAAACGTAGCGGCGATTTACAGAAATAACCCGAATTTTAGTGATTTTTTGACTTGAGTTGATTATTCCAGAATTGTTACGGTTATTTTAATAATTCCGCCATGGAAATGCCGATGTTGAAAAAACATTTTCGGTTATGACAGACCGTGGCAGACGTAAAAACGAAGAAAAGAAATAAATTAAATTTTGAACTTGTATGTTGTATTTTAAGGGTTAAATTAGATTTAAATCAAAGTAAGAGTTGTTGTTTAACGTATAAATTTAATGATAATCACTTATCAAAAAACAACATGGTTTATTAATATCAAAATCCTACAACCCTACAACAAGAAGAGTCGTTTACAAATGACAGTGACAGTTGCTAACCTGTCTTCAGTTTTTGTTTAATTATTTTTTCAGTAAATAAATGAAAAAAAACTGAAACCGTAGAAAATTGTATTTTTCCTTGCTCTATCTAGTCTTTCCCAAAGTGGGCGATAACGCCCCCTTGTGGGCGCTGCAGGGCTAAAGGGAAGCGGTAGAAGACCCAGAAAAAAAATGAGGGCGTTGTGTAGAGGCTTGGGGGGCGATTTGTAATTTCATCTAGCTAGGAGGACTCTTAGAGTCTTAGACACCGACTGAGCTCTCGACTTTCGACTACAACTTGTGAACTTCAACTACTATTAGTTAATATCTTTATATTAATTAAGATTGTTTAAACTCGGTTCGATATTTCTCTGTTTTATTGAATAAATAAAATAATAATCATGTCAATCGGTCGCTCCGTTTCGAAATAAAAGTAGATACAAACAAACAAATAAAAAGGCAACAGACACACTTTCGGATTTTAATATTTATTAGCATTCCTAGATAGGTAATTTTCGTAGATAATAGACCGCAGGCCATCATGTTTTAACAAGTTTTTGTTAAATAACCCGATTTATGCATTCCTGTATATTGATACAGGAATGCACAAATGCATTGGCGGCTGTTCTTGAGTAAATTGGAACCTGATATCAACAAACTTATTAAACATCATCAGATTCATCCTTCACATTAGTTTTTATATAAGAATCGATTATGTTTGTTTTATTTTGAATAAAAGATACTCTGTCTGAATATTATAAAGTTGCGTGTTTCAATAATCAATTCTCATTGGCAGGTGTAGCCCGTAAGACTTAACTTGAGACCTGAGCGCCGTTGTGTACTACCTACTGCGCTCAGGTCTCAAGTTAACTCTTGCGGGTTATAGTAAAAGTCTCGTTTAGAATGAATGTTTAATTTCCGCTAATATAGATCACAATAATTAATTAATTTAATTTGAAGTTATAGTGGTTTTTAAGTAGGTGAAAAAATGGGGGCGCTAAAAAATAATTTATTCTCATAGTGGGCAGTAGACAAAATAACTTTGGGAACCCTTGCTCTATACTCTATACGATAGGGTCAACATCAAAATCAAGCCCATTTTAATTCGTATGTCGAAAACTTTCCACCCAAGTTTCTTTTTTTTTAAATATATAAATCAAAATACGCCGGGGACACGTAAACTTTAGTTCTCAAGAAGATGTATGTTTTTGATATGTTTACCCTCCACCTGTTTAAAGCCCTACGAAACAAAATGTTTCTAAAAGAAAATTAAAAAGGTTGTTGGTTCCTAACAAAAGTAGGTAGAGCATGCTCCAAAAAAAAACGCGTTTTATTGTAACATAAAAATTTCTCTCTCTAATAATATATATTTGGTATTATCGTTCATCCATATTTATTTTCAATATCATTGCTCGATATATTAATTAAAATATCGGTAAATCGAATTTTTGCCAACCCCTACCCTGGAGGCCTCAGTCCCCCTGGATAGTTTTTCATTATTATTAGATGTTATTTTTATATATATTTTTAAGGAAATGCTTTACTTGCCAGTAACTGTATGTGTTTCAGTATTTCTTACGTATTTCGTTTACAACTAAGTTTATTGAATGATGAGAATAGTTTTGGACTTGCATTGTCTTTAATTTGTTTTACATCAAAACGTTTCAACTGGTAAGTATCTCCAGTCGTCTTCCGGTGAATACTGAAACTATTCTATCATTCAAGAAACATCATTGTCTCCAACCTTCAAACAAACTAAGTTTATGTTTATGAACTATATGCAATAAAATGTTGATAAACCCGTCTTTATTTGGCTCAAATATTGGCATTTTGTATCATTTCCGATTATATTGAAAGTAGTTCCGGTGAAACCGGAAGTTTTCTAAAAGTTCTTACCTCCATTATAACTTACCGTATAACCTACAAAAACGTTGGAGTTTATGATTTCATAACTTATATCAAAAATATAATAACCTAAAAGATTTGCATTAGGGTGTGCTTTACGTTTTTTTGAAGTTTTTGTTACAAATGTTACATTTTTGCATCTGTCAAAAAGAGAAAAAGTCCATTTTGTTCCCGTTACAGAACAAAATACTTATTCTTCCTTTATATACCTAATATAGGTAGTGGCTAGTGGCTGTTGATAATCTTATATTTTGTTATTGCCTTTGTTTTGAAATTCTAAACTACACTCTACAATACTACTATTTTCGAAGTGATCTCCAAAAAAATAAATTATAATAAAGCCGAATTAATAACAATATTATATTGGTCAATAAATAATCGATCGCTATACAATTTAAATCCGTCCCTGGGACGTTATCTAAATTGGCATGCCAAATTTCAAATCACTCAACGCAATAGTTTTAAACAAAAATTTGAAGTTACATTTCGAATAGCTAGTAGGTTTTTCCATATAATACTACACAATTATTCTTAAACCATATTTCCCTATATTTACCAACGCGGCGTCACGTTTGGCACCTATGCACAACGGTGAACGGCATCTCTCCGATAAAGAATGAACAGAAGTCGTTTAAAAACCATATAGGAAGCCAGCGGGAAGCAACGGGCTTCCTATTTCAGCTTTGGTATGTTGCCAGGTCTTTAGTATTCTGTTACATAGCTATATATTCTGTGCTTCAGCTTCAGCTAATGAAGACATATTAAATATATTTAACGACTGGCTAGCATAAAATGCATCTGAGCTGTTCTGTTAAATTTAAATTTTAGCTTGTTTTACATATCTAGTGGATACGGAAAACAGGACTACCTGGGCACCTTTTTGAATAACTCAAAAAATAGTTTACAGATTATCTTGTAACATTTAGGTTATACCGGCATAACTAATATCTTGTAACATTTAGGTTATACCGGCATAACTAATGGGTCATACTCTGTCACAAAAAAAAATTTAAAAATCTTAAAAGATTCTCGAGAAAAAATAAATAAAACGGGTGTTCCAGTTACTCAAGGTTTGGAGTTACCTGGGCACTTCTTAAGATACGTTATAATTTCCATTTAAATCAATATTATGATAATGGTATCCCGGTTTTAGAAGGTACAAGCTCAGACCAAATTCCATAGATACTATTTACGTTTGCCCTTAAGGACGTCCGATGCCGATGTTCACTGAATAAAAATGTACAAACGAGTAATTGTACTACATATGTATACCTAATCAGTAGGTAAACGAGGAAAAATATTCATCTGTAAAAACAATAAACATTTATGCAACGCCGTATTCTATCACATAAGCTTTTAAAGCATGGACGTTTTTCTTGTCAAACACATGCCAACTTTCAATTTAAAAGTTACTTCATTCTGAAAATAGCTGCCCGGTATGGACATGGACTGTATTGATAAGAAGAGATGAATATATAACTATACTTCAGGTATAAAATTACAGTCAGTGACTCATCGCTTTCATATCGAGAGAAGCGGGTTGTACAAAGTAGGAGAAAAAAACTTCCAGGAAAATAAAATATGCTGCTCCATTAGAATAACAGAAATACACTGAAAGTGTTTCCTAAGTTAAGTTAAGTAAGTTCGTATAACCCGGTGCATATATGAAAGCGATGAATCACTGAGAGTAAATTTGGACTTAGGGTAAAGCTTTATTTTTACATCTATGCGAAAAGATACACATTCCTTTGGAGCTTCAACCAGCTAAGCTTTTGGTGTTTTCAAGACAGCATCTTGCTATTATTCTGATTAGTTTGTGCTTATTATAGACGCTGCCTATATTCTGTTGAACTTTTTATATACCTGTAAAGTGTTCTTATTAAGAAGACTCCGTACACCTTTAAAACGAGATTTCTTTTTACTGGTTTATTAATCGATTGGAACAAAAATGTTGCATATAAAACTATCTAGAAATTAAACAAAGAATATTAGAAAGTCCTTTTGGTTTGTCATACTTCATGTATTATATATATTTAAATAATCTATTTTTTAATTTAGCAACACCATATATATTGATATTCCAATATTCTGTATATAGTTCCAAACAATTAAAATATTTTTTCAAATACAATTACGGTTTTTTTAAAAACGAAAGTTCAATTTTTAGTCTATTTCTAAGCTTAATTATAATCCATCTCCCACTGATGTTCTCTCTTTATAACATCAGTGACGAAACCTAAAACACGCGTCATCAGCTGACTTCCGTGGACCAAATATGAAAACTTTAAATGCGGGTAGCTACGGAATCCACTTAAGAAGTAAATAAACATTGTTTATTTGCTAATTATTTCTTGTAGGGAAAACATGCTAAAATTGAAATTTTTTTTACGAATGAATATTTGAATATGATGATGAAATGAATAGAATGAAATACCTATTTTGTGGCGTATTGTGACTTAATTGACTAAAAGGAGAAGGTTATCAATTTGACCTGTATTTGTCAAAAAAAATAACATCAATCAATAAATAATAATTCGTGTGCATATATTATGTAGTAGAGTTTGTTACCAGAATGAGTCCTTTATAAGTTTTTCTAAAAATTAATAGGAGGGAAAAGAAAGAGCAAAATGTCACGAAAAAAATGTTTTTTTTTAATGTTACCTAACCTAAATGTTATGTTAACAGGGTTATTAAAGACAAAAAACCAATTTTGATAAAAACATTTATGGGTGCATGAAAATTGACTTATAATTTTAAATAAAAATTGAATTCTGATCCTGTTCTGCCAAAAAAATGTTATTGGAAATGACGTGTGTCAGCGACGATCATAAAAAGCGTACCATTGCGCCCAAAAAAAAACTGGGACAGCAAAATTGTTGTTATAGAGTAGCTCCTTGACTATAAGGAATATTATGTAAATTCTATTGAGGAAAGGTTATCATTGTTGTAATAATAGTTGTCATGGAAGTGAAAAGGTTTAACACCAAAACAACAATACTACATTTTTAAAAATACGAAGAAAAATTAAAATACGCATATTTAAGTGTTTTAAAATGTATCAAAAATAAAACAAGATTTTTTAATATTATGTTCCTATAAATTTTAACTTCAATCATATTTAAACCATGTTTTTTAAAATTTGGTAGTTACACCGGTATTATCGATTTTCTTCTAAATAATTTTGAACTATGCGGGCTTTATAGTAGAAGCATTATCTTGTTGAAATATAAAATTTTGACCATATACATTTTGATTCATAACTTGGTTTATTATGTTGCAATATAATGATGCATTAAGCCTTCCCTGTACTATTTGGCAAACTCCTGGGCCCCTTGCACTAATCCAGCCCCAAACGTTTATAGAAAAGCGTCCACTTTGATTAGTCTTATTTATATAAGTATCTTTCATCGTATCTCGTACCAGAAGGAATATAAACGCGGATCTTCCCATTATTGGCATGATTGAAAGGTTTTTTTATCGGAAAATATTACGGTTTCCCATAATTACCTTGATTTATATATTCATAAGCAAATTCTACTCTTTTCTGTTTGTTTGCTTCGGTCAAAAATATTTTATTGGCAGCACGACAACTTTTTATATCTGAACTACGAATACTTCTACACGCTGTATTAGCCGAACCAGGAAAATGTGTTTCTTCTTTAGATTTTATTGCTGTTTCGAAGATCTTTTAGAAAATTAATTAATTCTATATCTTGGCCGTCATTCGAAATTTTGGGGCTACCAGAACCTGCTTTCCTTACAATACTTCCATATTCTGCAATTTTGTGCTTAGCCAACAACACGGTATTTTTGCTAATCTCTAATTCATCTGCGATGTTTCTTATTTAATGCCCATCTCTCAATCGAGTGTAAATGATCGCTTTTTGCTCAGTGGTTAACGCGGGCATTTCAAAAAATATCTTTTAATACGTCATTGTCAGTCACAAAATTAAATTGACAACTTTAAAACAAGCTAATAGTCTGGGAGAGATTAAACTACATTTTGCTGTCCCAGTTATTTTTGGGCGCAATGGTACCAGATAAATACTATATTACTGTCATCCTTCCTGGCAAAGAAAACTATTATATTCCAAGTTTGTCAACGTGACAACGTCGCATCCATTATATTTGCAATCTGATTCATCCCGATTCTAACCGACAGTTGTCAGTTCATTTTTAGCAGGCATTATAAAAGTGTATTTTGTGACTTTATTGTGGGGTAAACTTTCAATTAAATAATAAATATGAATAGCGAAATTGTGATAAAATGGCACGTCAGTTTAAAGTGTTTGTCCTATTCCTAATTAATAACAATTTGTAAATTCAAGTAGATTATGCAAAAAGAGTAATATTAGAAAAAAATGTTAATACCAATAGTTTCGACTAGAGCTGGGTAATATAGCAATATATCCATATTATACCTGATATATTGAATAACGACATTCAAACAATAAAATATAAATTTATCGAAAATATCGATATTTTAATAATTTTGTTATATCGTTGTTATCGATATAGCGACTATATTGATATTTTTCGTTTATCGATATTAGACTTTTAATATCGTCCAGTTCTATTTACGAGATAAATTCGATATATCGATATACGCAGATATGCATTTAAATATTGATTTATCGATAATATGAAATACATCCATATTATTCGATAATTCAATATTAGCGAGAGAAATTATTTATATTTGAGTAAAACGCTGTATTTTTGTGAAACTTATTTTCGATTTGACAGTCATTGATATTAATTTTTAAAATGTGCCATAAAATTATTAAAACTAGAGTTAACTTGACCGATTAAATTGATATTCGCACAAAATATAATATAGCTACTTGATATTCTGTGATTTCAGTATTACGGGTCCTCATTATATTTAGTATAAAATCAGGGAATTGCAGTAAAGACTGACGTCATCTTTGGGTTACAGTTGTCTACTGTTTTTTACTATAAAGGTGGCATTGGTAGACAAATATGACATCGTAGTTTAGTCAGCTGTTGACGTATATCTGTTACAGTTATCGTGCACCTGAAATGTCGGGTAGTTTTAAAAATTACTTTATTTGACTTCTGCACAGATTAACATACTAGATCACTAACAAATATGACCAATTGACATTTTGTGGGTTTTTTAATAAAATATAAGTAATGGCTACTTTAGACAAGAGCTTATAGAGTCTCCTTTACTAGAATAAATTTATTTGGAGTGTTTCGATTGCTTAAAATTGAAACGCAAGACACTTTACTGTTAAAAGTTGGCAAGTCAGCGCCTTAAAAACGAAGCCCCACTTAATTGATCATTAATTTGATCAAAAATTGAAATAATAATACTATATCTCGGATTAAGAAAAAAACTCACTTAAATTAAACTAGCATCTAAATACTCAAAATACGTAAAGTAGGTTATTATGGGTCAAATAGGGGAGTTTCCAGTATTTGGTTTCATGTTTTCCACAACTATTTTGCAAAAAACGAAACCCTAAAATTTATTCCCGTCAGTAAAACATGGCGGAGTCACGTCTTTACCTAAAAGGGTGTAACCACGCTTTAAGGAAGAATTAGTCTAATACAAATGACGTATAGACAGATTTAGTCAAAATAAGTATATTTATATCGTGCATAGGTAATAAAAAGTGCAAAACTTTTCACTCATTATTACTTCAAGTCAAAAAATGTACTTTCCGTGTACACTTAGTAATATTTGTATGTCCGGCCGACCATTAAACACGTCCTTTTTGGCAAGTGACAAGTGACAGTCGGCAACTGTCTATCCCAAAAGAAGATCGAGTTCCCGTTTTTTTTTTGCTGTGGGTAATTGTTAAATATTTTTTTCTGTAGGGGTATTTTTTGATTAAAATATTTAGTGTTGTATTCATAAAGGACTTAAATAAAGTTGAGCCAGTGCCAGCCAACTGGATTCACGACGATATCATTTATTGGCCACCTTCCCTAAAAATTTTAAGAAAAACCCAATCTAAAGCGAATAGTTGTCCTGATAGTTCGTGGAGGCTCGGGTTCTGCTTTCCGCTCCCGATTAAATGTTTCTACAGTAGTTTCATTGGATATTATTTTGGTTTTCAGTTTTCGATAATACGATGTATTATATTTATAGTCACGTTTCCTAAACATTTTTTATTAGCACAGTTCTTTATTGAAAAGCAAACTAAAAACACCAAGGAGTTTGTGTTAACTTTAACCTCAAATTTTTCCAAAAACTAAAGTCACTTAAGTTACACCGAAAAATACAGTTTTAAACGTCATGATTTATAAGGTCATTATGACGTCCGATTACCACCAATTTCCACCAAGTCTGTCGTCGACGTCCTTTATACGTTTATTGAACTACCAATACGTAACGTCAATCTTTAGGTCAACATAGGACGTCTAAATATAGTCTTTTAAGGACCTTCAGGAATGGAGTCATAGTGCGACGTCTGTGTGACTACTTTTAGCATCCCAGTTATTACCTTGACATTAAAGGTCACATTACTACGTTTAAACGACGTAAGAGTCAATGACTATTTGCAACCTCAATCCGAAAGAAACTCAGTGACGTCTACACGACGTAGTTTAGCCGATAAGTACTAACTTAACATCTAAAGTAACTGTATTACTCAAAGTTGCACCAATTCTGACGTCAGATTTAGTTTATATTTAGTCATAGGTCCTGAAAATGCTAGTTGGGCCCACATACTATGAGACCTGACTCGAGGCACGTTGCGAGGCGAAGACTCGCACGAAACGGTATCACGTCTCAAGAGACTCTACACCTTGAAACATTATCAGTATCAGGAATACGCGAGTTTGTGGAGGTTGTATAATAAAATGTCATTCCACAATTTTTCGAAGGAAAAAAAAATTGCAGTTGGTGTCGCCGGGCTTTAAACAGGTGGAGGGTAAACATATCAAAAACATACATCTCCTTGAGAACTAAAGTTTACGTGTCCCCGGCGTATTTTGATTTATTCATTTACAAAAAAATAAACCTGGATGGAAAGTTTTCGACAAACGAATTAAAATGGGCTTGAATTTGATGTTGATCCTATCGTACCTATAGAGCAAGAAAAAATACAATTTTCTACGGTTTCAATTTTTATATTTTTCAGTTATTTACTGAGAAAATAATTAAACAAAAACCGAAGACAGGTTAGCAACTGTCATTGTCATTTGTAAAAGACTCTTCTTGTTGTAGCGTTATAGGATTTTGATATTAATAAACCATGTTGTTTTTTGATAAGTGATTATCATTAAATTTATACGTTAAACAACAACTCTTACTTTGATTTAAATCTAATTTAACCCTTAAAATACAACATAAAAGTTCAACACTTAATTTATTTCTTTTCTTCGTTTTTACGTCTGCCAGGATCTGCCATAACCGAAAATGTTTTTTCAACATCCGCATTTCCATGGCGGAATTATTAAAATAACCGTAACAATTCTGGAACAATCAACTCAAGTCAAAAAATCGCTAAAACTCGGGTTATTTCTGTAAATCGCCGCTACGTCTCAAGGCAATCAAGAAATCGCTATTTTCGCGACAATGGCAACACCGCCTTGACCTAGCCGGTCGGCGACTGCGGCGAGCTTGATGTTTTCTTTGACCTCCGGCCGGCAGCGACGGAGAGGTTGACGTTTTAATGGTTTCGACAATGTTGTAAATTTTTACTGTTCGTACATTAAGGCTCCTTTTGAATATTAAAAATGTTTATTATTTACAAGAAATAAAAGAAATTTCATAGTTAGAAACTAAAAGCGTTTTGAAAATAATGCTATTATGTTTAAATAAACAGTATAATTAGAAGGGGGAGGGAGTTGGCTGTCCCCGTATTTCCTTTCTGGATTTTGATTGTTTTGATAGTTTTTGGTGCTACCTCCTCCTCTTGTAATCACCCGCTACAAAAAAGTTACGACCGCCACTGAATTAATCTACAAATAAGAACGCTTTATCACTAGGATTTCTCTAAGCCGTTCACATACTTGAATTCAATAAAAACTTATAAATTTAGACATACATAAAAAACATTCATCCGGAAGCGACAGTCGACGTTTGAATACTGAAAATGTACGCACAGTGTAACCATATTACTATAATTACTAAAATTTCATAATAATGTTTTATTTGGGATGTGACAAAACTGGGCACTAATTTCGTTGTCACCCGGTATATTTATTTTTTATTGTTTAGGCTCCAATAAATATAAATGAATATTTTTGTCAATAAACCAAACCAGCGCGGTATTCAGAGCGGTTCGGTATCGCTGTCCGAATACTGTCGAGCGAATCAAAGAATCTGAACAATGGACACCTTTATATTTAGTTAATTTTATTTTAATTCGAAATTATATTATTTATTTTTACTAATTGCATTAAAAAAAATCCCATGCCATAAAAATATTAACGGGCTTTTTCACTATAATCGAATGAATCTTATTCAGCACTAACATTATGAAGTAGAACCTATTGAAAACATATTATCCCAATAATAAAAATCTTCTCAGAGTATCACAAACCTTTTAAAAACTTGGCGGGAAAGCTTAAAGTTTAAAAATATAAGGCGAGAAAGGATGTACGTGATCCTATTAATCGCACAATTATTTTAAGCTTACTGATCGTAAATATTTTATGATTCTTGTCTGGTTCAAAATGTTTTAAATATATTTTTAATTTTTCAAATTTGAATTGAAGTACCTACCTATTTATTTTATAATAAAAGAATGCTTACCACAGTTAATAACCCATTGTCTGAATAGATTTACCTCCTTGTGTGGAAATCTAAATAATCTACAATTAGAATTTCGGCGATTGTTGCCGCAATTAAAATATTGGCATTTATTGCCTACCACATTTTGGCTACTCGCAGCCATGGCAAACCAAAAATGAAAGTTGTACACACTTCAAAATATAATTCTGTGCTGCTCAGTGGTGTAGCCAGAAAATATGCTCGGGGTGGGGGGACAGTCGGGCCTACATGTATTTTATGATATTTTAGCCAGTGAAGAAGGGTAAAAAGCGCCGTAGGCGAAAAATTTTCAGGGCCCCTCTTCGTTTAAAATTCTATCAAGTTTCGAAAATTAAAATATTAAAATTTGTTTTTGTAAATATTTTTTTTTGATATTCCTAGCTGACTCTTTATTAAAAAAAAACCATTTTTTATTTTTGTGAAAAATATGAATATTGATGTCAATCCAAAATTTTAAGATAAGATAAGACATATGTATGATTCTAACCCACGTTTTTCGGGCTCGGTTTTTCATGATTAAAAATAAAGTAAATATCGCTCACCACGCCAAAATTGATGATTTTTTCAGAAATCATGTATTTTAAGAGCGTAGATCTAAGAGCAGTTTTTGGTGCAAATGCTTAGGTTTTGAAATATCTACTCATTCTTAAATGCCGTTTTGTATAGTCATAATAAAGCATTCTCGTTTCTTCCCGCACTATTTTTTTTTATTATAAATTATCACACTTCTTCAATAAAAAATGTTTCAATTAAAATGTTTACTTAAATTTTTCTCTTTAAAAATAAATAGGTATCTAATTGTTTTTTGTTTTTTTAGTTGTAAAAATATTTTATTGCATTGGGTTATATTTTTGTATGATTTAAAATAGCTCTAAAAAAGGGAAAACGGAACAGACAAGTATATAATAGAAAAATACTATAAAATGTTATTTGTTTTACTCGTTTTCCTATAAAATTGCATCATTAATCAATAACTAAAACGATATGCGTCCGAAACCTTAATCTCTTTATAAAACAGGACTTTTAGAAGAAAAAGTTTAAAAACTAAACATTTCCTACAAGATCTTTGTAATCTAAGCGAAGAATACATTATTTAAAAATTTAAATTAAGAGTCCAAGCATGAGACGAAAAATTTTGCAATTAGACTTTTAGACCCCGAGCTCCTAGGCTCGGGGTTGGGGGGGGGGGGGCTGCAGCCCGGCAGCCCCCCGTAAATACGCCAGTGGTTCTGCTATTCAATCAGCAGTAATAATATTGACATGTAAATGTATATTTTTGTATTGTATATGCTCGGTTAAGTAAACAGCACTGCTGCTCTTCGCCGAGTTGAAAAATGAAGACGTTTCTATCTATCTATATAAAATATAGTATAAAATAATAAATAAATCTTAGAAAAAATATTTGCATGAAATCGAATTACAAGAGGATATCGCAACACAACGCGCTAGATAAATTCTTCGTCTGAAGGGCGCGAAATACGCTGTTGGCTTACGGATGATACTCCTGGCGCCACCTGAAGGCATTTAAATAACCATTCGGAGAGTTTTCGCATGTCGCCTTTTGTCTAATTCTCATCAGCCTTCTGTTGCGTAGCTATATATTCTGTGGTACAGCTTTCAAAAATAATGTTAAAATGTATAAAATTATTTCTTCAAAACAATTATAAAGGTTGGCGCTAACAGTTCCAAAATTTTGTTTCATTTAGGGAGCATTAACTATTTCTATCTCATAGTCATTTGAATTATTCAATGATAGTATTCAAAAAGGGAGCATTTACTGTTTGTAAAGTATGAATCTTCAAAATAACATAAGTAAAATTGTTTAATCTTCAAATTCTTATTTATTTTCTTCAAATGGGAGTACTGACAATTACAAATTAGTTTTTAAAAACTTTTTACCTTTTCGACAATGACGATTTTTCATACCAAATGTCAAAGGTTCAACACTCACTTTCATATTTCTATAAAAATATTTAATTTATCTTGACGCACAAACTGTTAAGGTTTTATGTCTTAAGGCTGGACTATAGCTGTCGAAACGATTTTAATAAACTTTAAAAAAACTTTTAATTACTGCGATTGAGGGGGATCCGAGCCCCCTCACAACTTTATTTTTAGAACTTTTTGATTTATTTTCTGCTTTTATACTTTTCGACTAGGTACGGAAGATTGATCAACTTTCTTGAGTAACTATTACTTGTGTAACTCTTTAAAGAATTCACTTCAAAAGAACCACTAATTAATTGTTGGTTGTGTGTATTATAATATAGCTGAAAGTGACGTATTGTTTTTGACTATGCGTTGTTTTTCTCGCGATGTTTACTCAATATTCTCCAGGGTCTTAAAACTTTCCTAAACACGAAAACATTTTTGGTAGACGTGACTAAAGTCGCTTGGTACCTACTTGTTTTGGTCAATATAGAAAATTCGAGAACCACGTAACAAATAGAATATCTTTCAAATGTCTTTCAAAGGTTAAAAACAAAAACATTATGGGCTGATCTCAGTCGCTTTGAAATTATTTTTAAGTAAAATACAAAAATGTAAACAAGGTTCCCGGCCTACGTGAGACCTGTCTTCAAAACTTTGGTTCTAGAATGTTCTAGAACTTTCCTATATCAAACACGCAGAAACTCGTAAATGGAAATATTTTTATATGACATTACATGTTTCTGTTCACCAATCAAAACAAAAAAAGGAGAATTTTCAATTTAGTTCTGTGTTTTCGGTGAGAGTGAATACGTGTATTTTGAAAAATTTTAATTATATTTTAAAATTAAGGTACAGAAACTTTGTTATCATTGAAAGATATAAACTTATTTTGATTTTATAATTTCTCTCTTTTGATAGTGATTTACAATCATCGCGATTAATTTAATTTTCAAAATTTTATTAATTTATTTTCTTAAACCCGTTTTCTTCTAAAAGCTTACTTGATTTAATTAAATTTTGTTGAAACATTTAAAATTTGTTTGGCTTTGTCGTCATTTTTATTTAATTTTAAAAAAATGTTGAAATAATTCAAAATATTTTTATCTTTTTTTTCTTTAATTGTATTTAATTTAAAA
Source organism: Polydrusus cervinus (assembly GCA_935413205.1). Classification (NCBI taxonomy): domain Eukaryota; kingdom Metazoa; phylum Arthropoda; class Insecta; order Coleoptera; family Curculionidae; genus Polydrusus; species Polydrusus cervinus. Next base: position 63,166,860 of record OW284510.1, on the reverse strand, counting down.
CATTATTTATTTATTTATTTTTAATTTTGTTTTATTTTTAGTCTCTTTAAAATTTAAATTTATTTAAAAATTTAACAAATAAAAACTAAAATAAAACATTTTTGACTTTTGGTAACTTACTAAAAATTACTTAGTGATTTTCAAATATTTATTTCTTTTCTCAATAAATTTTTGTTACGTACCTAGCGCTACATGTTCAAGAAAAAAAGCTATTTCACACGTGAGAACAAAATCGGCCATGTTTGTGACCTAACGAACTGTGGCCGAAGCACTTTGCAAATAAATCTTCTCTCCATGTCCTCCGCGTGTCCCGATTGATCACCCCTTTTCAGGGTGGGAGACTTACTTATATATCGCAAATGTGCCTTTATATCGGGTTCATACAACAATAGCCGTTTGATGAATGAAATACTTTGTCTATGGTATTTGGTCTGATATAATCATTAAGGTAGAATAAACAAGGAGGCGCTATTACCATTTAATTTCGTCTGCGAAAAACGGTACCAGGGGGCGGGGCAAAGGATCAAGCTAAAATGGCCGATTCATAAGGGCCTGATTAAATTTATTTTGAACGTTTCTAAAAAATGCTGAAATTGCAGTTAAGCAGTTAGTCCTAAAACGTCCAAAACTGCTTTCATTTAATTGTAGATTTTATTGTGATTGTTTTGACATTTTTTTTGTTTTGAAGAGTCCATTCTTAAAGTGGAGTTAATTTATAGGAATAAATAAAAAGCATGAAGTCTGTCTCCACTGGTTTAATAAGGTAATAAAATTAAAATATGGTAGACATTCTAAATGTTTCGGGTGTAGAAACACCCATCATCAGGAATAAGATACAAAGAGAAAAAATAGTTATATTAAATGGGAGGAACAAAGTTAAATGGTAGTGAACATCGATGGAGCTCTCATTGAGCCATGAAAGATAAAATAATATGAAATGAGTTAATGATTAAAGATTGGGAAACTTAATTCTTAACACTGACCATGGGCAACAGGTAACAGTGGTAAGAGGAGCCCGTTTGGGCAAAGAGAAAGATATAAGAAAAATGGAAAAATGGAGACTCACAGGTCGAGAACTTTCATCCCGGAAACCATGGGGAGAAAGAAAGGTTGTTGATTTAACCTTTTTTATAGAAAAATTATTTAGATAGGTAACAGTAATTATTTTACTGTATAGGTACTGTATGAATCTGTAAAGAATAAAAGCAATTGTTCAGTACAATATATTGAAAAGATTATATATATATTTTAAATTGTTTAAATAATCTTTTCAATATATTGTACTGAACAATTGCTTTTATTCTTTACAGATTCATACAGTATACAGTGAAATAATTACTGTTACCTATCTAAATAATTTTTCTATAAAAAAGGTTAAATAAACAACCTTTCTTTCTCCCCATGGTTTCCGGGATGAAAGTTCTTGACCTGTGAGTCTCCATTTTTCTTATATCTTTCTCTTTGCCCAAACGGGCTTCTCTTACCACTGTTACCTGTTGCCCATGGTCAGTGTTAAGAATTAAGCTTCCCAATCTTTAATCATTAACTCATTTCATATTATTTTATCTTTCATGGCTCAATGAGAGCTCCATCGATGTTCACTACCATTTAACTTTGTTCCTCTCATTTAATATAACTATTTTTTCTCTTTGTATCTTATTCCTGATGATGGGTGTTTCTACACCCGAAACATGTAGAATGTCTACCATATTTTAATTGTATTACCTTATTAAACCAGTGGAGAAAGACTTCATGCTTTTTATTTATTCCTATTTTCTTTGTTGTTTAATAATTTAAATAAAATTGCAACTGAGAAACCATAGGAAACAATTAGCACCCAAAGATTATAAATACGGACCTGCCATTTATTTATACTAACCTATGAAATGTAATTTTCGCCGTTTTCTTCTTATCCACCGCATTTCTGCTGAAAAAACTTCGCATAGCACAAGAAATAATTTATATCTATCACACAGTAGCAATAGTTTTACACAAAAATTGAAAACATTCTCATAAAATCTAAAACTACCTCGATTATTATTATGATTGATCGAACAGCTGACTACATGAATGACAGACAGATCAAGCTTTAAATGGCTCAAGTAGGGTCACTTTTAGTCACGTGATGTCGCCTTCTTGTTTATTCTATCTCGATGGATGTAATACATTCAAGTAACATTGTACCTACATTGAAAGATAGAAGATGATACAGATACTTTTTTATATTACTATTTTTGGGGATTAGAACTCAAAATTAAATTAAATATAGGTACATATTTCACACATACATTTATTATAATATTTTGCTTGTGGCTTTTGTAATCGCCCACCTATTTTAGTCAATATTTATATGCAACAAACGAGAAACAACTGGAAACCCGCTAATAAAGAAAAAAATACAGGGGTGCTTAAGTAGCCCACTAATATGCCCAAGTAGTCCTGTTTTACGGTACCTCCCTATAATATAGCCTAAAAGACATTTTTAGGAGCTTAAATACTATAACTATCAATTTACGGAAGAGGTACTTATACTTAACATCTTAAGTTTAAAAAACTTTTTCTGTAAGCCGTTAAAAATTATTTATTAAACGATGAATATATATTTTAGCCAAAACCAAATATTTTGCGCACATTTTCAAGCGCCCACTTTCTCCGCATAGTTTAGTTTTTTTTTAATGTTTGAGACAGTTTAAACAATATATTTTATCCTAAGTCATGTTTAAATCTAGTAAGACGTGTCTCTTTCAAATTTAGGACGTAAAATTTGTAACACCTTATTTCCTATTTTGAGATCCTACCTATATTTTTGTTTATCCACATAGCGCAGGAATTTCTTCCATTTAATCATAATATGGCCAAGTAAGCATTGCTAACCGCGCGGACACCCACTATCATTATCTACAGAAATAAAAACACACTGACTATTGCGCCCAGTTACCCAAAATTACTCTATATGTTTATTAGAAATTTAGTAATAACTTTTTACAAACGATATAGAGCTTAAATGTGCCGACTAGAAATAGTTTTATGCTTCCCTTTTTTATTTCTTAAACTTCACATTAAATATTTGTGACAAAGAACAAAGTAGGTAAAACGTCAAAGCCAATAATGTTATTCTGTGTCTACTAAACAATCAAGAATAGAGGTACAAGCTTTACCCAACGATAATAAAAAATCTACCAATCGCATTATTTTGCACCCTACCTATTTAAGGTGTTTATTGGTAATTTATTAACCTAAGAAAAATATTATTTATTACCAAGAAGAGCATCATCAAAATACCCACAAACTTCTAAAAAAAATTATGACTGTCAGAGAACGCTATATAGAACGTCAATAAACAATCATAAGTTCATATTTGTAGGATCCTAGCGAAAATCGTCGACACATAAGAACAATATTTTTGGCACCATTCATAATATAAGTCGTGTAAAAAAAAAGTGTAAACAACATTTTCCGTCTAATTTAATAGAGAAAAAGAATATCGTAACCTACATGAAAATATTTAATCCGAGGTTAAAATATTTTTTACCGGCAAAAGAAATGACGAGATAATAGATAAACGGTATTTTTTATAAATACAGAATATTTTAACGTATTTATAACGAATATCTAAAACCAACTTTGTATACAAACATAGTAGCTGCTAGGTATAAAGAAGTAGTTTTATTTTATTTAAGAATAGGTTAAGCTACATGTATTGTTTAAGTAATCGTATTAATATTTAAATAAATATTTAAAAATAACACATTTTGTTTTCCTAATTTTAAATCTTAGGCCCAAATTATTAATATGCTGTTTGGGTAACTGTTAGTCACAGAAAAAGAAAAGGTTTGAGAAAAGTCACGGCCATGTTATTTCGACGCATCACTTGCCATCTATGAGCCCCCTGCAGAGTAAATCGGTCGGTATGAAAAAAATATAGGAGGTAGCTTTACCGACTGAGCAGGTAACAATATCGGCAATACAGATAACTTATTTATCGATTGATAGTGGCGGGAGTATTTGAAAAGATTGATTAGTAATATAATAACTATTGCATCTTAAAAAAGATATTTTATGACATAATTGCTCAAAATAATAAATAACTAGGAAACATTTGCTTTATGTTAACATTACAATGTGCATGTGCCTGGCTATTTCTTATTTTTGAGCAATTATGTCAAAAAATATATTTTTTAAGATGCAATAGTTATTATATTACTAATACAACCTAGTCTATTAATACCATGAGTTATATTTTTGATGATCTCAATCTTATTATTTATATCAACGTCCTGAACAAAACAACAATGATATACCTACAAAACATTTATTAAAATTTAAAAAACTTAAAATACAAAGAATAAGACGATCCATTTCAAAAGTTTAAACTGCACTCATGAGTTGATATATATTTAACACCAAATAGTTTCCGTTGACTGCAGCAGCGATTCAACACTCAAATAGATTCTCGATAGCAGCTGATAGAGCTATAGGGGTATACTGAAAAAAAAAGAAAAACAAAAGCAGTAGGTAAAAAATAAGGATTCGTAAAAGTAAAATGCCCCATCGAGCATCCTTCTAGTCAAAATTAATTAAGGAAGAAAATTAAAGACAAATTATTTCTGTTTCTTTTTCATCCTACTGGGGGGGTTCTTTCTTGCATAATATCAAAGTCAGGGAATAGTGTTAGTAGTTATTTTACATAAAAATTAATAAATATAAGGTATACTTACATTACCTGTCCAAGAAAATTCCAAATTACTAAAACTCAGCGTTTCAGCGCCGCGCGGCGTGGTCACTTTTAATAATCCAATAAAACTTCACTGACCATTGTGCTCCAACAGATAACTTTCAATTACAAAATAGAATTTTTAAAAATGGTAATCACAATAGACCAAAAACGATCACACTTCTTTCAATTTAAAATGGATTATCCACCAAAATTACGGCGAGAAAACTCACAAAAACTTTAGAACAATGCCAACTAAAATTATGGCGACCGACGCGACCATAGAATTCTGAGATGGCGGTGAGAAACAGGGTGACCAACATCAGTCACAATTCAAATTATTTTAAAATTTGCAACTGAAATCTTGAAGATTAACTACACTCTAATTTTTAATAACTTCAAAAAATTTAATTTTCCAAAAAGTTGTATAAATAACGAGTATTATTAATAAAACTAAACTTTTAGTGTAAAAACATAAATTCCTAGTTAATGTCCCTCTCACCCCACTGACTTCACCTGCCGGCTAATTCGTCGTTGTCATTGGCTTGTATATTAATGACACCCCCGTGCTGTTAGTTACCGGCAAAAAATATATAACAATTAGAAATGAAAAGTCCCTACAAAAACAGAGCAACAAGGATTTTTCACAAAAGAAAAAAGGGTTTGTCGATATTCCACAAAAGAAAAAAAGGCTTATTCGAGAATAAGCCGCGCATCCTACCACTTGGCGCCACCGTCGGAATTTTTTCGTGGCCGGCTTTTTAAAATCCGCTTATTTAAATTATTACTGGTTATTTTCAAATATCGATAGCCTAGTTCGAATACGACATAACCGACAAAATTTATTTTTTGATTAATATCACTAAATACCTTCACTTTCTACGTTGTGAAAATGTCGTAGACCACAATTAAATAATTGGTTAATAAAATGGCCTACGACATATTTTCACAATGTAGAAAATGAAGGAATTTATTGATATTAATCAAAAAATAAATTTTGTGGGTTACGTCGTATTCGAACTAGGCTATCGATATACAGTGTGTTGGCGGATGGAGTACAATAGGAAAAAATATATTATTGATTTTACGACATAAAGTAATTCTTTATAAAAACTTTTGCCTTTAGAGAAAATTAATTTGCAATATAAAATTTTTTGATTAGATGTACAGATGTTAAATAGGAAAATGCTTCAAGAGAAAAGTGGGTGCAATTCAAGGATTTTAAGTCGATTTATTTTAAGCAGTGCTTTATATTGTAACATAAAGTCTAAATACAAATTCGAATATTTTAAGACAGAAAAAATTTACTCAACAAACAGAAATTTTGGTAAAGGATGACTTCTAGTCGTAATCAAATCAATTTATCAATAAGAGAGTTTTCCCTATTGTTAACTCCATCCGCCGACACACTATATTTTAAATTTTTAAGGGAATTTTATTATTTTTTGTATGCTATATAAAGTATGTAGGTACTTACTGGAATAATCAATAATATAAATAATTTAATAGGCATGGAACTATGAAAACCATAAAGTAAGCATATGAAAACAAATATTTATTGCAAACATAAAAATCCATAAAATATTTATCTCAACAACATGAGAAACATATATAATAGGTATGCTTATAATTTCTGTTGACCTCACAGTAGTTTTAAGATTTTAAATAACTAAACCTAACTTTGGCATACAAAAATAAATAAGCCCTATATTACTTTATACAATTAAAAGATACGTAACTAAGCTATCTAATTTTCGAAATTGAAAAAACTAAGAGAGAAATCCTACTTAAGATATTTTATACCTTAAATATCACGGTCACTATAATTCTATCATGGCCGCACCGTACCGATAAACTTAACTATCGCGAAATTCACCTAGTACTATACACTTCGAAGATAATTTCCAATAATATGAAAATGTCTATAAGGGGGATTTTCTATATTATTGCAGCATGGATACTACTTCCAGTTAGAGGATAGCATTTACCTTTGAAGTGTATAGCGTTAGATCGGTACACTTGTTCACAGCATATAATCTGGAGTCTTTATCAGATATTTATGTCACTTTCAGATTCAGATTATATTTGGGTCGATACACTTGTTCACAGTGTAGAGTCATTATCAAGTATTAGGTCAGATGTTGGTATTCGTCACATTTGGGACACAACAAGGTGTAAAGTGGTCACAGCCAGGTGTAAAACGTCATCTTAATGGATAGTCACATACCTATTTTGGTATTCATCCCATTTGGGACACCATAAGGTGTAAAGTTGTCACAGCCAGGTGTAAAACATCATCTTAATGGATAGTCACAATCATATTTTGGTATTCAACCCATTTAGGACATCATAAGGTATAAAGTTGTCACAGCCAGGTGTAAAAAACGTCATCTTAATGGATAATTGCATGAAAATATAAAAAAAGAGATGGTTAGCTCAAATTTTCTATTCATAGTCATAAAATAAATTTATTAAGGTTGATTTCCGTATAATAAATTATTTATTTATATTATTAATAACTAATTTAGTTTACTTGTTTTACATTTTTGATTTTACTGTCATGTCCTGGGGTGTTATTTTTTTTTGGCATCTTATAAATATCAAGTCTAATGGTTTTATGGACTATTTGGTTAACAAGGTCATGATTAAAACAAAATTGTAATTGCAAAGTTGGTAAGTAATATGGCTTTAGGTAAAATAGCATTCCAATTGAGCCTTTTGAGTATGGGGTTCTTAAATTGTGATCCCTCAAAGTGATCTTCACAAATTCTAAAAGTGTTGCAACTGGTGTCAGGGCTTAAGTTACAATTATCCTTTCACACTCTGAATCTCTCATCGTCATTAAGGGGAAATGTAAAAAAATGCAATATTGCAATTCGGATATTTACAAGAATATCTTCTTTTAATTGCATGCGTCACGTATGCCATTTTAGTTCAGGGGTGAATAAAAAATTTATACACCCAGATAATTTAGAGCTTAAAAAATTTGGAAAAGAAATAATTTTTTTAAAAACTTACCGAGTATTAATATATTGGAAAACCCATATATCACTTGGTCATCGACTTCGTACAAAATTTAATTTGATTTTGGGACAGCGTTTTCAAGAAAAATATGCTAAAAACAACATAAAATGTAAAAATTTATCAAACATTTTAATAGCATAACCTTCAAAATTATAAATGAAATAATTTAGTAACATACCTGTTATGTGGATTTGTATAATCAATTTAATTCTCGCTGTGATGACTGTAGAATAAGTTAGGGAGCATAAAATACAAAATTTTTAATATTAAACATTAAATAAAAAATCTACAAAAATAAAATAATGCCATTCGAAAAAGAACTCTCTCAAACGAAAATGGCGGCAAATGATAAAGCCGGGAAACATCGTTACATTCATGAAACGAACAAGAAGAGCAGTATACTTCCATCTTTGTCTAAAGACGCCTCAAAGTGGTAGTGGTAGGATGCGGTACTAAGCAATTCCACAGCCCTCTAAACAAATTACGTGTTGCAAAGCGCCTAATTTAACTTTCACCCGGGTGGTTACCGGGTAGATAAAGTTTTTCAAATTAGAATTAACCTACGGGTAGCTATCTTTTCATGAGGTATGTCTTAGCTTACTCTTGAGCTACATCACAATTTGGCAACAGAGGATTTTTGTTACACTTTGCGAAAATTTGCAAACGCCCGTACGACTAAAGGTCTTTTTACATTGGGTGCAATTGCAAGAAAAAATTGCCTGAAAGCATGCGCTTTGTCAACGTTTTAAACAGCTGATGCAGGTTTTAAATCGGAAAAAGTGCATCAGCTGATTAAAACGTGGTCGAGGCGCATGCTTTCAGGCCATTTTTCTTGCAATTGCACCCAATGTAAAAAGGCCTTAAAGAAAAAAGAAGAAACATTTAGGTCAGCGTTGCCAGAGCTGGTACAATAATTGTACGAATCTGGTACATTTCGAACACATCTGTACAAAAGTACATTTACAACATTTTCTGGTATATTTTCATCCTCGTGCCACTCCCTATCATTTAATAGCTAAAACTTACAGCGGGGTAGTTTTGCAGTAAAGTTTTTAATATTTCATCCCCCTATCGCCATCTATATATTGAAGGCAAATCACAAAACTTTAGCAGATCACGGCGGTATCTGACGGAACTGTAACTTGGAAATCTTCTTTGACAAAATATGGCGCAAATCCGAATCATATAGTTCGGGGAACTGTCAAAGTTCTTCTTTTGGTACGAGGTTAAAAAATAAGTAATTTTTGATGGTTGTACAAAAGTTCAAAATCTGGTACATTTTATGTTTGTGATTTGTACAATTTCTTGATACCCTCTGGCAAACAAGAGTCTCGGGATCAACGATCAGCTCCCCCGAAAGAAGCCGAACTCCGATGCCCATTTGGTGCGTTTACATGTCGTCCGAAAACAATAAGATGTAGGTGTATTTACAAGGTTACATGTCGTATTAAAAACTTTTTTAATTTTCTTAATAATTTAATCTTTGAAGAGCTCAAACAAATGAGGGATTCAAAATCTAAAATTATAAAACGCTACTTCAGTTTTTATCTGGTTACTGCCTAGAGTCCTACACGGGTCGTACTTTTACGACCCGTCCACCATGCAAGACCTATCTGGCGCGAATGTATATTTTCACGAAATACAAATTTATTCTTGAGGGAACGAGGCAGAGCTGGATTTTTAAGAATTTTGATCAAGAAGTTTCCTAAATGTAAAGTTCTCCGTTTGCTTATAACTAGCCAGTTGAGATTTTTGAAAGTGTGAGAAATGTGATCATACTTTCGCTGTCCAAAAATAAGGCGTAAGCATGTATTCTGCACTTTTTGTATTCTATTCCTATCAGCCAAATCAAGGCACGGCCCATAAATGAAATCGCAGTAGTTAAAACTTGACAAAACAAGACTCTCACAGAGCATTTTGCGCAATTTCAAATTAAGGATATGACGGTTGTTGTATAATACTCTTATGACATATATGACCGTTGAATTAGTTTTTTGACATACTCTCTAAACCTTAATTCATGGCCGTTTGCACCAACATAACTTAACGCTAAGGAATTCTTAAATTGCTTTTTCGACTTGCACCAACCTTAAGGACGCCTTAAACGTCTCCTTAAGTGTCCTTTTCTTGAGTGCCGAAAATGGAGCACTTAAGTGCTCCTTTACGATTTTTTTTAGGTTATCTTTCAATTTGTTGTTTATTTCTGCTGTCGTATTTTTGTTCAGTGCAGCTTTTGATATATTTTGCCTAAAAATGGAATATGTAGAAGATCTTGCGGATTTCGATTATATTAGACAATGATGCTGAGCTCATAGATTTAATTGAATATGGTTTTCCAAAAAAAATCTATCAAAGAACGAATTATTTCCAAACGATGGATGAATTAACTTTTTTTCGGCGTTTTCGACTTTATAAGGACTGTTTATTAAATATTAACCCAAATTGAACATGATCTGGAGTATACCCATAATAGGTAAAGTTAACAACAATTATATCTACAATAACATAACCTTGGAAATAACTTACCATATAAAATAGAAATTTATATAGAGAAAAATAAATATAGTTACTTCTAACATAGTTCTCCTAATTTGTTATTTTCTTTATATTTTAATGTTTTTAGAAATAATAGTGTTGCCCCAATGGACCAGTTATTAACAGCCTTGAGGTATTGTATTATGCAAGTGCAGGTCACCTTGTTCAAACGGCTGATATGATGAACATGGACCTATCAACTACTTCTAGAATCATTTCAAGAGTGTCCAGAGTCATTGCAAGGTTGTACATAATATTTTATAACGTACTGTTTTTTTGATGATATTATCACATAAAATTTAAAATAACTTTTCTTTTTCTTACTTTGACAATGTCACTATTTACTTTGTAAAAATGTATATGGCAATGAATGAATAAATAAATAAATTTAACAGGCATTTTAATTTAAGATTGTTTCCTATGTATGTCCATATGCCTGAAAGGCAATCCATTTTAAACGAGCAAAATAGTTTTTATAATGTTGCTAGATTTCCAAGAATCATAGGTGTTGTAGATGGGACTCATGTGAGGGTACAGTCTCCAGGTATGTATATAACCTATTTTAGTTTTTTACCTTGTTTCAAGCCTTTTTCTTCACTAAGAACCACTTTTTTCAATTGAGTGTTACCCTTTGTGAAAGGGGTAACTCCTCTTATATTCCTCTCTAATATGTAGCCAAACAAGCGACAGAGAGAAGAGTTAACCTGCTTACAAGGGGTAACCTTTGATTGCACTGAACTATAATATAAATCTGGAATGAACTCTTTATGAGATGCTTGTGAAGCCACATATTTTTGGTAAGACGGAATCCCGAGAAATTCGATTTCGTTCCAGTGGTTAATATATGTAGTTCATTGCTTGATTGAAAATAGTTTGATTAATTTGAACATAAAAAATTTAAATGCCGAGGTTAATTAATATTTTTTAATAAGTTAAATAATATTTTTCAGGGCATGAAAATGCTGAAATCTATAGAAATCGGAAAGTATATTTTTCCTTAAATGTGGACTATCCTATAATAAACATCAGTAAAAGATACAGCATCAGTTAAATTAGAAAAAAGTTGATTTTGTAGGGCCAATTTATTGTGATTCTGTGTTTCCATATTAAAAAAAACAAATTTGCAAATATGCCTAAGTACATATTTTTTTCCATATTACAGGTGATAGTGGATATCCACTGAGAAATTTCTTGTTGACCCCATTGCAGAATCCAGTAACAAGGGCTGAACAACTATACCAGGAGTCACTAGTTCGAACGAGAAACATAATTGAGAGGATTATTGGAATTTGGAAACGAAGGTTTCCTATTGTTGCTTATGGCTCAAGGACAACTAGCATTAAAGGCATTTGCCACCTTTTGCCGAGCTTCAGCCTTCTGCAAATTTGTGACTCCATCCGTTTTTTTGTTTTCTAGGATTCCCTTTAATTGGCTAATTAGGGACATGAGCGCTATTGCCTCCTTATCCGTAAAATTTTTATCCCTTCTATTTTTATCACTCATTATAAATAGAAAAATTCTCACGAACACAGATCAAATACCTGAAATAAGGATTTCATCGGCCCAGCCAAAAATTCAAAAAAATTATAAATGTAAATGTAATATATCAAGGTTTGTCTCTGTGCAGTTGGTAGATCAAGTCAAGTGCGCATGAGTTAGTTTATACATAAATAGATTTGTAACTGTATGTTCCCCCCTTTTTACGGTCAGTTGGCAATAGAGAAATATTCAGTATCTAAACTGTGTTTCATTTTAAACTTAAATACACCACATAAATGGCGACGAGAATTCTCTTTTAATAAAAACCCACGTGTAAACAGTAGTGTAGAGCAAGTTTCTGCAGAAAATCGGTATTCGGTAGTGAAAATAATCTAGCATGGCGGATTTCGCGGTTGGTCATTTGCGGGAGTTTTCCTTAAAAGAATCCGACTGGACAATTTTTCAAGCACGCTTAGAAAATTATTTTGCGGCCAACGACATAAAAAGTGCAACACAAAGCGACAAAATGCGTGAAATTTTACTAAACATTTTGGATCAAGATGCCTACAAACTAATATTTGATTTGGTTAGCCCGGAAAAGCCAGAAGAAAAGACCTACGCGCAGCTCGTCGCACTGTTCAACGAACATTTTAAAACACAGCAGTCTCCGTTTGTGGCCCGCTATCAGTTTTATGGTGCCGCGAGAGAATCGGACGAGACGCCAGGGCAGTGGGCAGCAAGACTCCGGGGATTAGCAGTTGGTTGTGCGTTTGGTACCGAGCTAAAAATATGCCTGAGGGACAAGTTCGTTTTTGGTTTTGGAAAGGGGACTATTTTGGACCGGATGATGGAAGAAAAAGTGGATACAACTCTTGAAAAAATGGTGAATATAGCAGCGTCCAAAATGGCGGCCAAGGAGCTGCAGGAAGTTCAAGTAAAACCAGAACCTGTCCATCACCTTGGAAGCGGTAGGCGTGGTTATGGTGCGCAAACATCACGGCAGCCGGGGCACGGTCGAGATTGGCAGAGGGAGATGGAACGTCATCAACCACAACAGCGGCATTACTGTCAAGTTTGCGGACGCAACAATCATACAAAAGATAAGTGTTTTTATAGAAATGCAATCTGTTTGCAATGCCATAAGTCAGGCCATTTGGCAACCGTTTGTAAAAACAAACCTTCTTTTCCAGCAAACAAAAATTTCAGGCAAAATTTTATCGACGATGACAATGTAAACAGTGGCAATTCACAAAATGATATTTTAGAAAATAATACAAATGATATAGTTTCCTTATTTAACATAGAAACAAATAGCAATTGCAATTTAAATTTGGATAAGTATAACATAGAAGGGGATTTAAGAAATATTGAGGATGACGATGTGCATCTGTTTAATATAAATGGCAAAAACATGTTTTACATTGAACCGTTTACCGTAAATTTAATGGTTGAAGGTTTTTCTTTGTCATTTCAAATTGATACAGGTAGTGGAATTTCTTGTTTTTCGCACGATTTTTATTTAAGATATTTTAAAAAACATATTTTACAGCTCACAAATAAAAATTTTATTTTTTACAATGGGGATCAATTAAAACCGGAAGGTTACTTAAGTTTGCGTGTAAAATATAAAAATAAGGTGAACACAATAAAATTTTTTGTTATAAAAAATGGGGGACCACCAATCGTAGGTCGAGATTTTTTATCACTGTATGACCTGGTGCTGTCTATAAATTATTGTGAGGAAACCCTAGAAGATTTAATTAAGGAATATCCCGAAGTTTTTTCACCGGGGTTAGGTTTATTTAATAAAGGGGTTGAAAAAATGTATTTAAAGAATAATGTTGTACCCAAATATATCAAGGCTAGGCCTATTCCTTTTGCAATTAAAGACAAGGTTGAAGCAGAAATTAATAGATTATTATTTTTAGGAATAATATCGCCAGTAGAATTTAGCAGTTGGGCTACCCCCATTGTACCAGTATTCAAAAAGAATGGCCAAATAAGAATATGTGGTGATTTCAAGGTTACTGTTAACCCAGCAATCGAAGTAGACCAGCACCCTTTGCCTAGGATAGAACAGCTCTTCAGCAAGCTTCAGGGAGGGGGAGAATACAGTAAGCTGGATTTGTCACAAGCCTTTCAACAGATAGAAGTTGACGAGCAGAGTAAGGAGCTGTTAACGGTTTCTACTCATTTAGGGTTGTTCAGGTATAATAGATTAACTTTTGGGGTTGCGTGCGCACCCGCCAAATTCCAAAAAATAATGGACTCTTTGTTTAGTTCAATGGAGGGGGTTGCGGTCTTTCAAGACGATATTTTAGTTACGGGCAATAACAAGAGAGAGCATATTATAAATTTGAAACGGGTTTTAAATGTATTAAAAGGGGCTGGGTTAAAGGTTAATTATGATAAATGCCAGTTTTTAAAAAAAAGCGTAGAATATTTGGGTTTCATTATTGACAAGGAGGGTTTGCATCCGTCTGGGGAAAAAACTAGGGCCATTGATGAAGCTCCTAGGCCAGAAAATGTTAAACAACTACAATCCTTTTTGGGAAGTATAAATTACTATGGTAGATTAATTAACAATATGTCAACAATTTTGAGTCCATTATATAATTTGTTAAAGGCAGGTATTCAGTGGAGTTGGACCAGTCAGTGTGAGCAAGCCTTTGAACTGATTAAAATGGCTTTAAAATCGACAAAGGTATTAGTGCATTACAATCATAATCTGGAGCTAAGATTAACGGTTGGTGCTTCCCCCGTGGGAGTTGGAGCTGTTTTGAGCCATAAGTTTCCCACGGGAGAGGAAAAACCAATAGCTTTTGCCTCTAGAACCCTCTCAGCCGCAGAAAAAAATTATTCGCAAATAGAGAAAGAAGCTTTGGCAATTATTTACGGCGTTCTAAAATTCAGCCAATACTTGTATGCAAACAAGTTTAAGCTTATAACGGACCATAAGCCTTTGGTAACTATTTTTGGTGAAAATAGGTCAATTCCGCAATTTGCGGCAAATAGGCTTAGACGCTGGGCTCTTATTTTGTCAGCATACAATTATAAAATTGAGTTTATAACTAGCACCAAAAATAGGGCCGATTGGCTTTCGCGTTTACCGTCTAAAAATGAAAAAGATTTTTTAAATGATGAGTATATAGATATAGACTATTGCTATTTTTTCTCTAATAGTCGTTTTAAATTAAATTTAGAAGCTGTTAGAGAAGCTTCAGTTATTGATGAGATTTTGAACAAGGTTAAGGGTTTTGTTAACAATGGCTGGCCCAAAAAATGTAAAGATCCTCTGCTACGTCCATATTTTGTTAAAAGGTTTGAATTTTTGGTTAGGGATGATTGTGTATTTTGGAATCATAGGCTAGTTGTACCAACAGGTTTGCAAGGACAGGTATTAGAAGAGTTACATAGTAGTCATATGGGAGTTGTGCGAATGAAAAATTTTGCTCGCAGTTATTTTTGGTTTCCAAGTTTGGACAAGCAAATAGAGAAAGTAGTTAAAGACTGCCAAGCATGTAATTTTCATTCAAACAATCCTCCCAAGGTACAGATATCGCCATGGCCAGTGCCAAACGGCCCATGGGAAAGGATTCACGTTGATTTTTGTGAATTAGGAAATAAGTTTTTCTTAATAGTTGTAGACGCTTTTTCAAAGTGGCTTGAGGTTTTCGAAATGTCAAATATAAGCACGGTAGTAACGATCAAGGCCTTGAGACGACTTTTTGCAACCTTTGGGCTGCCACATGTACTTGTGTCAGATAATGGTCGATCGCTTGTATCTGACGATTTTGAAAGCTTCTTGTCAAGAAATAACGTAAAACATTTAACCAGTCCTCCGTATTCTCCCTCCTCAAATGGTGCTGCTGAGAATGGTGTTAAAACTTTTAAATATGCGTTGAAAAAGGCAATTCAGAATAATTCAGGTGGTGCTGATTTAAATTTGGCCATATGTAGGTTTTTGTTTGACTATAGAAATACGCCACACACGTCTACTGGGGTTAGTCCAGCGGTTTTGATGTTTGGTACGAACTTAAGAACGCGTTTTTCAACCCTTTCGCCTCCAAGGTTAGAAAATGTAAAAGGAAATGTTGACAGGGTAGATTTAAAGGTGCGTGAAAGGGTTAAAAAACAGCAACAGAATCAAGTACGTAGGGTAGAAAGTTAGAAGGTTTTGAAATAAATGAAGAGGTGCTTGTAAAAAATTACAGTAATCCGAGTAAGCCTAGTTTTATCAGGGGTAAAATTGTAAGGAAAATAGGAAATAGGACATACTTGGTTGAAGTTCCAGAACTGACAAAAACCTGGAAGAGACATTGTAATCAAATAAAAAAATATAAAATATTTACTCCTAAAGAAGTTCAGTCGCGCCTTCCAGTTGCCAGCTCTGAAACTTTAAACACAAGTACTGGTACGCTTGAGCAGACAACGCCAAGTAGTTCACTAAATACTACAGCGCAAAATTTAGACTGTGAGTTAAGTACTAGTAGTTCCAGTAGTTATGATAGTTGTTCTGAACCGGAACAAGACGTAATAAACCATAGGCCTAAGAGAATGGTTAAACCGGTTGATCAATTAATTTATAGATAATTTAAAATATTATTGTTTTTTTTTGTATACAATAGATTTCTAAAGTTATTAGTTAAGTAGTATTTTTTTTTTGTAAGGGAGGATGATGTAATATATCAAGGTTTGTCTCTGTGCAGTTGGTAGATCAAGTCAAGTGCGCATGAGTTAGTTTATACATAAATAGATTTGTAACTGTATGTTCCCCCCTTTTTACGGTCAGTTGGCAATAGAGAAATATTCAGTATCTAACCTGTGTTTCATTTTAAACTTAAATACACCACAGTAAATAACAAAATAAAAACAAAATGGGATGTCATCTGTCAACAAAATCAGTGTCGACAACAGAATAATGAGAAATTGTATAAAAAACCAACGTTGCCATCTCCTAAATTTCATTTATAGAGGTCGCCACTACTTTAAGTCCTCCTTTGTTGAGTGGTTGTCAAAATCTTTTGGTGCAAGTGAACCATGCCTTAAAAAATATCTGTTCCTCAACTAATCATTCCTTAAGAAAAGTTTGGTGCAATGGGCCATCAGTATCCAAAATTATACCCAGATTTTTGGCTGTTTTAACCACGGGAAGCACAACACTATCAACACGTATATTGATATTATGATTCAAAAAATCAACGTTATTCTTATTTCCAAAGAGCATCAAGGATGACTTTAATGGATTTAATTTTAAATTGTGGTCTAAAGAAAGTTGATTTAACATATTTAACTCATCGTTAAGCAAATTTGAGGCGTTTATATAATCTTGACAGTCAAAATGAAGGAAAATTTGCGTGTCGTTAGCATATGCCTGAACCTTACAGTGCTTTAGAGATTTTAAAATATCTGAAGTATAAATGATAAAGAGAAGAGGTCCAAGGATGGATACTTGAGGCACACCAGACAGAATTTCAATTTGTTCTGAATAAGTGTTATTATGGAAAATTTTTTGAAACCTGTTGTTAAAATATGATTTAATAAGATGTAAGGATGATTCTTCAAAGCCATAATACTTTAACTTTGCCAACAAGAGAGAATGATTAAGGGTGTCAAAGGCTTTAGAAAAATCTAGAAGAACTAGTGCGGTGTTTAATTTTTTATCAATTGCTGCCATTATATCATCTGTGATCTTAACAAGGGCGACGGAGGTACTAAAGTCTTTTCTAAAGCCGCATTGGCTATCCGGAATTATTTTATTGATGACACAGTATTGAAATAGTTGACCCTACAATACTTTTTCAAAGATTTTTGAAAGTAGTGGCAATATACTTATTATCCGAAGATCATTAAAACTTAAAGGATTATTAGTTTTGGGTAATGGTTTACCAATAGAAATTTTCCACTGATCTGGAAGATAGTTAGCCTCTAGACAACAGTTAATAATATGTGTGACATACTTATCTACATAAGGACTGCAACATTTTAACATCTTTAAAGACATACCATCTACACCAGAAGCATTGGAAGTGATTGAGTGAATTATTTTGTGATTATCTTGTATTTCAGCCATTCTAAATGAGAAAGATAAGTCATTATTAAAATTATTATTATTATAAAAATTCACTTTAGGGCTGCAATCTGAAGCTGTTTGCAAATACCTACCAAAAAATGTACTTATATCATTAGCATCGGATAAATTATCAGGAATATTACAATCCTTGCTCGAGCTTATATTAAAAGCCTTTAAAGAGTTCCACGTTTTTCTAGAATTATTTTCTGCACAAATAGAATCAAGATACTGTCTTTTTTCTCTTCTAATCATAGAAACAGCAAAGTTTCGTAAGCGCTTATACTCTTCCCAATCATAAACGGTCCGAGTCCTCTTCACCAACACAAACTATTCCATCTAAAGTTGGGTAGAGAGCTGAGAAAATGTTGTCAAAATCATTAATAACACTGTTAAAATTAGTGTTTGGGGGCCGGTAAAAAACGCAGAATGCATAATATTTATTTTTGATTTTAATTTTAATAACTAAAAACTCAAGAAAATTTGTGACATTTAACTCAAAATTCATTATTTCCGGGACTAAGTTATTTTTTACATATACCCCTACCCCTCCACCTCTTCCCAGTCTGTCTTTTCGAATCATGCGATAACCTGGAATAATAAAAGCAGTTATGTCATCATCATCAGATAGCCATGTCTCGGTAAGAAAAATAAGATCAAAGTCGGACAGCCGGTTTCATAAAGCTTTTTTAGATTTAGCGGGCCGTTAAAGCCTTAGTTACGGCTAAATATCTTGACAACTGGTTAAATTTTATGGTCTTAGCCTACTAATAAAATAATATTTATGACAAATATTGGCAGAAGTCTCCAGAAATACACACATTTCAAATTTTACTTTTGTTTTTTTAAATAGGTTTGTGTTAACGGAGCGCTAAATTTTAAACGGTCCAGCAGGACTGGCTAAATAAATATATTTTAATATTTTCTACTATAACTTGAATTTTTTAGGAATAATTAGAACTTTTGCCCATAATATAGGATAAATATGATTATATTATGTTTGTTTGGTTAGTCAACTATGAAATTAACCACCTTTCTATAATTAAACTATGCTATATACCCACCTCATTATAAATTCTTCTATCATCATTATGAAACCAATAATTTTCACAGATTTAAAAAAATCTATTTTCAATTTTAAGTAAAAAATGTTGAAATTGTACTTATTTATCAACAATATTTTGTATCTTTATTAAACAGCAGACTACCTACCTATTTCGGGACTGCGATATTACTCTTCTGCCAAATATTTTTACCTTTGGGTCATATTCTCTTTCAAAATATATCCAAACCCATTTTTTAAATAGGCCTAAAAATATCCTGTATTGGCCCATGAACTTTATTCTCTAATATAAAACACTGACTTTGAATGGCTTGCACTAATATTTTACTAAAAAGGTAAAATCGATAAATAACTCGTATCCAATTGTTTTGTTCTATTCAAATGATAAAACGTAAATATCTTTGTTTTATTTAAACCCAAGATCTAAGAACCTTGATTTGATTTATACCAGATTATAATAACCTAAGAAAAACATACCGGCAGTGTTGTCAGATTTGTGGGAAAAACAAATGGTGCAAACCAATAAGTTTCATGGTATTTTTCAAGAAATAATGGTACTTTTGTATTTTTATTCTTACAAAAGAAAATTACATAATAAAAATATCAACACAAAATAAACATAAAAAAACATAATAAAAACCTACAAATAAGAGTTAATCGGAAATTATATTCATAAAACAATCTTCGTCAGAATCAACAGATGAAGTAACTGTCTTTGGATACAGTACACTAGAAGTCGGGCTAGGTCAGGAGGGACTAGATACACATTTTATACAATTAATAAACTACCATAATATAGTGGTATTTTTGTCACTTTTAAAGGTACGGGTAGATAATGAGGAACAAATGGTACACCTGGCAACACTGCATATGGACAAATGACAATCGCCCGAACCACGAACACAGAAGAGAATTGGGTCTGTGAGAATTTGAGATAATAAAGATAAAATCGTCTCATATGGTAACATTCAAGAGCGTCCCAGGCGCGGATCCAGAGAGGGGGCAAAGGCAGTTTCTCGCCCCCCCCCCTGAGCCTCCCCAAATGGGTGTTTTTACTATGAGGCTTGAAAATTGTAGGACGTGTCAAGGGTCAGAATTTTTTTTAGAAGTCATTTATGAGAGTAAGATTTTAGGAAACGAGATACGCTCTTTTTTTTTGTCGCCCCCCTTCCCCCTCAGCAATATCCTGGATCCGCTACTGGGGCGTCCGTAGAATATGATTCAGGAAGGGGGGGGGGGGGCGATAAAGTGAGTTCTAAGGAAAAAAGGTCCCCGGAATGCAATAGAATCTCCGTTTTATAATAATGTCCCGAACTAGTTTAGGGCGCAATAAATACTGAAGGTTAGTAGTTGGTGGCAAGTGTCCTATTTATAAATAGAGATGATTTTTAAAGATACGGAATACTTCCCACACTCTCTGAAAAATTTGAAAGTCGTTCTTCCACGATATACATAAAAACCATAAAAGCAATTTTATTATCTTTCTACTCTTTAAACATCTAGAAGGCCATGAAAGGAACGAAATCTGTTGCTAAAACATTTGCGGTGTAACAGCTGGGATATGGAGATGTCAAACTATCGATAGTAGTGGAGTTTGATATATCGATAGTGACGAACAGTTTCTAACACAAAAAAATCAATTCACCAAAACTTTCCCTCTAGAATAATCTCAAATTATATATTAAAAAAATAGTTTTTCTAACTCTTTTATGCAAAATTATACCTAAAAAATAGTTCAAAATATAAAAAAAAATCATGGCCTTCTACGATACACGTGAAGACAAGGAAGGCAAAAAGTCTCTTTCTGCTCTTAACACGTGTAGAAAGTCATATATCAATACCTTTAGCAACACACTAACGATAATTAAACAATAATCGATATAGTTGTTTTACAAATATCGATAATTCTACTGTCTTTTAAATATAGAGGCAAATAATGTGCTCTTACTTTTAAAACTAAAATGTAAATGTAACAATCTAAATTTTACATTATAAAAACAAAAAACCCACCCTTAAAGCGAAATATATTACTTAGAAAAACACAATATTCTTTTATAACTTAAAAAACTACCTTTATTATTGTTTTTAAGTCATTAACAAACACTTTTTTTAACATTTCATTTTGTATTATAAATTCGACAAATTATAAATTTCAAACTGTTCATTTTCCATTCTTTTTTTTGCGTGAACCTGAAACAAAAAATAAGTAAGTAACACAGATAACAGGTTATGGTGGCAATGATGAATCATTTAAAAAATAAACTATGTACATAGGAAAAACCCTCGGAAAAACCTAATTATTTATCACTTTCCTATTTTAATTGTTCGGAATATCTACATAATAGGTTTTGTGATACCTAATTTTTTTTACATTGACTGTACACAGTGAAAAGTAGGTGCAGTTTTATTTAAGTTGTATGATATTAGAAAAGCTCTGTTTAAAAAAATAGTTATCATAGCTTTTTGTCACTAGAAGCAATCAACGATACTATAAATCTCAGAATATTTCCAGTGCAGGGAGGTGACAATTTTTAATCATAGAAGTGATATACCTAATATAGACTATTGCTTTAATCAAAAGGGCATACTAAATGCATAAAGAAAAAAAAGATGATAAAAGGAAATAGTGAAAATTTGAAGCAACACAAATATCTGTGTCATTTTTTTCGGTAGAATACTAATATAAATAATATTAATATGTTACTTGAAGCAGCTCGGGTAGGTACCTACATTGAAACAATATGTTAAGTTTTATAAGGGGCTCCAGTAAAGTGTACAAATAAACTATTTTATTACCTACCTGTGAGTGCATTTGTATTTAAAAAGTGCTGGCCTACAATATTAAAATGCACTTTCCAAATTCCGTGAAAATATAGTTTCTGTGAGTTCTGAGGGGTGGTAGAATGTTCTAATTGATCGAGGCATATGGGTACCAATTATGCCTTGCAAGTTATATAAAGTTTATAATGATTTAACTCTGCATTATCTTTGTATACATTCTTGCCTTGCTTCTGGGATTGATAATTGGGCAGCTAAAACACAAAAGAAAATATAAATATACAAACAACGGTTCGTTATTTCTAAAAAGTTATATTTATGATGGCTTTATGAAATCTATTTTTCAAAAATAATCACTGAACTGGTCACAGTGTTTACTATTGAAGAGAAAAACGGTTTTTTTTTTAGTTTAAAAATGAATATTCTTTGTAGGTACTTACTGTGTGTGTTTTGATTGGAATTCTTTTTTTTATCTTTGTATAATGGGCTTTTGGTATTTCCAAGGGTATTTTTAGTAATTTTTATTTAAAAATACACCGTTTTAATCCATTTTACACCTTTTTCTGAAAAAATTCGGATTTCTTTATCGCTTTCGTTATTTTGACATTTGACAGCTCCCATTGATCCCAATATTTTAGGCGGTTTCACGTGAAAACGTAGTAGCCTTTGCCAGCCTCCAATTAAATTTTGTTATATTTAGCGCCCGGTTAAGCCAAATTCTTTATGAAACCCGCTGGGAATCTCCAATAACTGACTTACAGCCGGTTTCATAAAGCTTTTTTAGGTTTAGCGGGCCGTTAAAGCCTTAGTTACGGCTAAATATCTTGACAACTGGTTAAATTTTATGGTCTTAGCCTACTAATAAAATAATATTTATGACAAATATTGGCAGAAGTCTCCAGAAATACACACATTTCAAATTTTACTTTTGTTTTTTTAAATAGGTTTGGGTTAACGGAGCGCTAAATTTTAAACGGTCCAGCAGGACTGGTTAAATAAATATATTTTAATATTTTCTACTATAACTTGAATTTTTTAGGAATAATTAGAACTTTTGCCCATAATATAGGATAAATATGATTATATTATGTTTGTTTGGTTAGTCAACTATGAAATTAACCACCTTTCTATAATTAAACTATGCTATATACCCACCTCATTATAAATTCTTCTATCATCATTATGAAACAAATAATTTTCACAGATTTAAAAAAATCTATTTTCAATTTTAAGTAAAAAATGTTGAATTTGTACTTATTTACCAACAATATTTTTTATCTTTATTAAACAGCAGACTACCTATTTCGGGACTGCGATATTACTCTTCTGCCAAATATTTTTACCTTTGGGTCATATTCTCTTTCAAATTATATCCAAACACATTTTTTAAATACCTAAAAATATCCTGTATTGGCCCATGAACTTTATTCTCTAATATAAAACACTGACTTTGAATTGCTTGCACTAATATTTTACTAAAAAGGTAAAATCGATAAATAACTCGTATCCAATTGTTTTGGTGTATTCAAATGATAAAAAGTAAATAATTATCTTTCTTTTATTTAAACCTAAGATCTAAGAACCTTGATTTATAATTTATACCAGATTATTATAACCTAAGAAAAACATACCGGCAGTGTTGCCAGATTTGTGGGAAAAACAAATGGTGCAAACCAATAAGTTTCATGGTATTTTTCAAGAAATAATGGTATTGTATTTTTATTCTTACAAAAGAAAATTACATAATAAAAATATCAACACAAAATAAACATAATAAAAACCTACAAATAAGAGTTAATCGGAAATTATATTCATAAAACAATCTTCGTCAGAATCAACAGATGAAGTAACTGTCTTTGGATACAGTACACTAGAAGTCGGGCTAGGTCAGGAGGGACTAGATACACATTTTATACAATTTATACAATTAATAAACTACCATAATATAGTGGTATTTTTGTCACTTTTAAAGGTACGGGTAGATAATGAGGAACAAATGGTACACCTGGCAACACTGCATATGGACAAATGACAATCGCCCGAACCCCGAAGAGAATTGGGTCTGTTAGAATTTGAGATAATAAAGATAAAATCGTCTCAAATGGTAACATTCAAGAGCGTCCCAGGCGCGGATCCAGAGAGGGGGCGAAGGCAGTTTCTCGCCCCCCCCCCCCCCCCCCTGAGCCTCCCCAAATGGGTGTTTTTTACTGTGAGGCTTGAAAATTGTAGTGCGTGTCAAGGGTCAGAATTTTTTTTAGAAGTCATTTTTGAGAGTAAGATTTTAGGAAACGAGATATGCTCTTTTTTTTTGTCGCCCCCCTTCCCCCTCAGCAATATCCTGGATCCGCTACTGGGGCGTCCGTAGAATATGATTCAGGAATGGGGAGGGGGGGGGGCGATAAAGTGAGTTCTAAGGAAAAAAGGTCCCCGGCATGCAATAGAATCTCCGTATTATAATAATGTCCCGAACTAGTTTAGGGCGCAATAAATACTGAAGGTTAGTAGATGGTGGCAAGTGATAGGGATGATTTTTAAAGATACGGAATACTTCCCACACTCTCTGGAAAAATTGAAAGTCGTTCTTCCACGATATACATAAAAACCATAAAAACAATTTTATTATCTCTTTCTACTCTTTAAACATCTAGAAGGCCATGAAAGGAACGAAATCTATTGCTAAAACATTTGAGGTCTCAACAGCTGGGATATGGAGATGTCAAACTATCGATAGTAGTGGAGTTTAATATATCGATAGTGACGAACAGTTCCTAACACAAAAAAATCAATTCACCAAAACTTTCCCTCTAGAATAATCTCAAATTATATATTAAAAAAATAGTTTTTCTAACAAAATTATACCTAAAAAATAATTCAAAATATAAAAAAAATCATGGCTTTCTACGATACACGTGAAGACAAGGAAGGCAAAAAGTCTCTTTCTGCTCTTAACACGTGTAGAAAGCCGTATCAATACCTTTAGCCACACTATCGATAATTAAACAATAATCCATATAGTTGTTTTACAAAAAATATCGATAATTCTACTGTCTGGGACAGAGAACTACAACACATGGGATTTAAAGATCAGATCAGATATGTATCTGGCCATTCATCCCTTTCGTTTAAATATAGAGGCAAATAATGTGCTCTTACTTTTAAAACTAAAATGTAAATGTAACAATCTAAATTTTACATTATAAAAACAAAAAACCCACCCTTAAAGACAAATATATTACTTAGAAAAACACAATATTCTTTTTATAACTTAAAAAACTACCTTTATTATTGTTTTTAAGTCATTAACAAACACTTTTTTTAACATTTCATTTTGTATTATAAATTTGACAAATTATAAATTTCAAATTGTTCATTTTCCATTTTTTTTTTGCGTGAACCTGAAACAAAAAATAAGTAAGTAACACAGATAACAGGTTATGGTGGCAATGATGAATCATTTAAAAAATAAACTATGTACATACGAAAACCCCTCGGAAAAACCTAATTATTTATCACTTTCCTATTCAGTTGTTCGGAATATCTACATAATAGGTTTTGTGATACCTAATTTTTTTTATATTGACTACACAGTGAAAAGTAGGTGCAGTTTTATTTAAGTTGTATGATATTAGAAAAGCTCTGTTTTAAAAAATAGTTATCATAGTTTTTTGTCACTAGAAGCAATCAACGATACTATAAATCTCAGAATATTTTCAGTGCAGGGAGGTGACAATTTTAATCATACAAGTGATATAATATAGACTATTGCTTTAATCAAAATGGCATACTAAATGCATAAAGAAAAAGATGATAAAAGGAAATAGTGAAAATTTGAAGCAACACAAAAATCTGTGTCATTATCAATATTTTGGGCCATTTTTTTCGGTAGAATACTGATATAAATAATATTAACATGTTACTTGAAGCTGCTCGGGTAGGTACCTACATTGAAACAATATTATTATTATTTTATTATTATTATTATAGTTGACAGCAGTAAGCGGCTGAAGCCGATGAGACTGCTGTGTGCACTTATGTCTTTGGTTTCAATCATTTCTGGTACTTTATACAGTCAACATTTAGAGTATCACGTCACATTTCACAGTCCAGGCACAGTTCACAGTTAAGGTACGCGCGACTGGACATAACATAACATATCCATTACAAACTCGATCACAGATTTTATCACAGTTAGTTAGTTATCAGGTTATTAGGTTACTAGGTTGGGGGTAAGCCAAAGATAATCATATTTAGACAATTAAAGATTAAAATAAAAAGATTAAAGATAGTGCACCATGGTGCTATTTATCGTTTGTAGGTTTCTGTCAAGCCTGTTCTTAAAGATGTTTCGATTTTGGGCCAGGATGGTTTCTTTATCAAGGGCATTCCACCTGTACACGACACGGTTAGATAGGAAGTTTTTTCGTATCAGATGAGAGCTTTTCTCCTTTTTTAATTTTTGTGAGTGTCCTCTGAGCTCATTTGTATTTAAAGTAAAGAAGTCCAGATTAAGGTCATCACAGTAGTTGTTCAGGATTTTAAACGTTTCGATCAGGTCTCCCCTGTCTCTTCTCTCTCTGAGTGTGGTTAGCCCGAAAGCTGAGAGGCGTTCGTTGTAGGGTGTGTCTACCAGAGTTGTTGGGATCCTGGTAAACCTCCTCTGGACTCTTTCCAGGGCCTCTATGTCCTTGGCGTAGTAGGGATTCCACACTGCATGGGCATACTCAAGTTTGGGTCTAACATATGTTTTATAGATCTTATTCATGAATTCTACTGTTTTATTGGAAAATGCTCTTTGTATTAGGTAAATAAACGAGTTACATTTTTTTATAATTTGGTTTATATGAGATTCCCATTTTAAGTCTGCCCGCATTAGTACTCCAAGGTCTTTTTGCTCTTCCACACTTTTTAATTGTGTTCCATGCAGTGTGTATGTGTTGTGTGGGTTTTTAGCTCCTATGTGTAGGATGGTGCACTTCTCTTCGTTCAGCTTCAGCAGCCAGGTCTCAGTCCAGGCTTCTATTGCCGCTATGTCCTTAATGAAGCGTGCCAGGTCAAAAGTGGGATTACAGTATAATTTGGTGTCATCTGCGAAGTAAGAGATATTTGTTTTGATGTATTGGCTCAGGTCACTTATATAGAGAATGAAGAGAA
Organism: Polydrusus cervinus; assembly: GCA_935413205.1. Lineage (NCBI taxonomy): Eukaryota > Metazoa > Arthropoda > Insecta > Coleoptera > Curculionidae > Polydrusus > Polydrusus cervinus. Next base: position 63,140,046 of record OW284510.1, on the reverse strand, counting down.
GTGGTCCAATTACTGACCCTTGTGGTACTCCACTGAGCACTTCATGTGATGTTGAGTAGACACCATTCACTCTGACTTGGAAGGATCGCCTGGTAAGTAGCCTCTCCAGAAATCTGCAGAGACATCCCCTTATTCCAAAATGCTCCATCTTGTATGCTAGCCTTTTAAAGGGCACCTTGTCGAAGGCCTTCTCCTGATCCAAATAAAGAACGTCTATAGGATGACCATTGTCAACTTCCTTGGTCCAGTTGTTGATACACTCTAACAGGTTTGTCATTGTGGAGCGTTTAGGAAGAAATCCATGCTGACTAGGTGGAATTATCTGGTTTTGGATTAAGAATTCTGTGAGCTCAGGTACAATTACCTTTTCCATGATCTTACACAAGTGGGATGTGAGGCTTATGGGTCTGTAGTTTGACGGGTCCAACCGATTTCCCTTTTTGAATATGGGTATCACATAAGCCATGGTCCATTTTTCAGGGATGTTGCCAGAAGTTAAAATGTTTGTGTATATTTGGCTTAAGATGGGTGCGAGGGTGTTGCTACATTCTTTAATAAAGATAGGCGGGATGTCATCTGGGCCTGGACTGGAATCACTCTTTAGTGATTTTATTGCTTCTTGGATTTTTTCATTTGTTATTTCTATAGTGGAAATTTCATTCACTGCTCTAGTGGCGGGAGATAAAGCTGGTATGGGAGTTGATTTTTCCAATGTATAGACTTTTGAGAACTGTCTGGCAAAAACTTCCACTATTTCCTCGTTCTCACTGATTTTGCGTTGGTTTACTGGATCTCTGAGGACAAATTCGGTTGTGCTGCTATTTAGGCTACGTTTGATGTATTTAAAGAAGTGCTTATCTTCCTTGTTTAAAAGGTTGCTTTCGTATTCGATTTTGGCTTTACGAATTTTTTCTTTAAGTGTGTTGTTTTGACTTCTGTACGAGTTGTAGTTTTCTTCCGTCTTGTTTCTTCGGTATTTGTTCCAGAATTTTCTCTTCTTGTCTATTTCCCTGAAGATTCCTGTGTTTAGCCATGGCTTTTTTGTATTTACTTTGGATCGTCGACGTGGGAAGTACAAATTGATGGTGTCTGTGATAATTCTTTCAAATTCACTATATGTAGGCTGGTTATTTTCTGTGAATTTCCGAGTCAGGCATGCATTTACCTTATCGTAGTTTGCTCTCCAAAAGTTTCTTTTAAGTACAGTCTTGGTATTTCCAGATCGGGCGTAAAACTGAGCAGTTGCCTGGATGGTGGTGTGGTCGCTTTTTCCAATTGGAGGTAATATATTGATGTTCGATATTAGTTTTTTGTCACTGGTGAGCATCAGGTCAAGTAGTGAAGCTTGCAGCCCACGGTATCTTGTGTTTTCATCAATCAATTGCCAGGAATTCCATTGCTTGTATCTGGTTATAAAATCCATTGCAGACTCATTTGCTGTTCTCAGTGTCAGAGTCCTCCAGTCGATTTCGGGATAGTTGAAATCTCCTAGAACTAGAGTATGGGGGTTATCGTTATATACTGTGTCAAGTATATCCAGGAGAAGAGTGTTGTTTTGAATGCTAGTATTTGGTGGTCTATATATACATCCAACTAGAATTTCGTATTCATGTATCTTTATATCAGCCCAGACAGCGTTGACTGCTGTCAGACCCTTATAAGTTGTGTTTTCGGTGGATTTAATGGTAAGACCATTATGTATATTCCTGACCATAATACAGACCCCTCCGCCCCTCTGATCATCAGACCTTTCGTTACGGTAAATGGTGTACCCTGGCAGGCATACTAAAGTATCTGGGATGTTTTGGTTAAGCCAAGTTTCAGTTAGAAATATGAGAGTTGGTTCCAGCTTTTGCATGCATGCTGTAAATTCATCCAGCTTACTTAAGATAGAATTAATGTTAGTGTAGCATATGGAAATCTCGGAGAGGGATGTTAGTTTTTTGATTGACTATTATGATTTGGCTGTTTGTTACCATGTTGTGGTATTTTATGTTTAATTATTTTTGGAATACCCCCGATATATTTAATTTTAATATCAGACTCACCAGATGTCTTCCTTTCTTCTAGCTCCTTAAGCACTTCTTTAAGGAATGTTCTTTGTGATAAAGTTTGATCATTTTTTAGGTATTTACCTGTACTGTCAAGGATTTTTTTGTTTTTTAGGATTGCAATGGCTTCACGCTTGGTTTGGAAGATAACCTTAATTGGACGAGTCTTTCCTGTGATGTATGAGCCCAGTCGAAACATCTTAATATTTGAAAGGTCGGCATTAGGTTCCACAGAGCCTATGAGTTCCTTTACTGCATTTAAGTCACGTTCCCAAATTTTTTCTCTGTTCTGAGCAGTTTGCTCTTCGAGTCCAAAAACAAGGATATTTTTTGCTCTATTTTCTCGTTCTTGGATTTCTGAGATTGTCGGTTCTACCGTGCCATGGTTAGGTGAATTAGCCCGGTTTGTGATGATCTTGTCTTCGAGCTCCTGTACTTTTTCAGTTATACCAATGATATCTGTCTTAGTATTGCTGGCTTTAATATCTTTTATTTCACTTTTCATTTTAGCAATTTGTTCATCCATTGATTCAATTATTTTAGTTAGATTTGGTACTTCCTTGGTATTTAGCTGTAGGTCGGAGATTTGGTTTTTTATTTTTTTTATTTGATCACCTAGTTCTGCTGCGGATTTTATGTTATCCAGGCAGACGGGACAACAAAAGATTAAGGTCCTCTGGTTCATGGGCACACATCTTACTTCGGATGCATTTATTTTAGAGCAGTTTCTGCATATAATCTTGTGGCAGACATCGCACGGATAACCGAACAGTTTTCCCTTTTCCTCCTTCAACTGGCAGTCCAGGTTGCACTGGAAACAGCCTGGCATTATTTTGCAGTTATTGTTCGCTTTTTGAGATTGTTTAATGGGTCAAATTGGGAATTTGGGGTTATGGTATTTTTGTATTTGATTTTATTGGCAATATATATATTAGATTATTATACGAAGGTTATTTTAGATGTTTTAATAGAAAAATGTTAAAAAAGTCTAAGGATTTTCACGATGTTTTAAGATTTTTCTCGGACGACATTCACTACAAAGCTACACGAAACCATCACCATTTGGAGCTTATATGTTAAGTTTTATAAGGGGCTCCAGTAAAGTGTACAAATAAACTATTTTATTACCTACCTGTGAGTGCATTTGTATTTAAAAAGTGCTGGCCTACAATATTAAAAATGCACTTTCCAAATTCCGTGAAAATATAGTTTCTGTGAGTTCTGAGGGGTGGTAGAATGTTCTAATTGATCGAGGCATATGGGTACCAATTATGCCTTGCAAGTTTTGTAAAGTTTATAATGATTTAACTCTGCATTATCTTTGTATACATTCTTGCCTTGCTTCTGGGATTGATAATTGGGCAGCTAAAACACAAAAGAAAATATAAATATACAAAAAACGGTTTTAGTTTTTTTCTAAAAAGTTATATTTATGATGGCTTTATGAAATCTATTTTTCAAAAATAATAAGTGAACTGGTCACAGTGTTTACTATTGAAGAGAAAAACGTTTTTTTTTTAGTTTAAAAATTAATATTCTTTGTAGGTACTTACTGTGTGTGTTTTGATAATGGTTTTGATTGGAATTCTTTATTTTATCTTTGTATAATGGGCTTTTGGTATTTCCAAGGGTATTTTTAGTAATTTTTATTTAAAAACACACCGTTTTAATCCATTCTACACCTTTTTCTAAAAAAATTCGGATTTCTTTATCGCTTTCGTTATTTTGAAATTTGACAGCTCCCAATATTTTAGGCGATTTCACGTGAAAACGTAGTAGCCTTTGCCAGCCTCCAATTAAATTTTGTTATATTTAGCGCCCGGTTAAGCCAAATTCTTTATGAAACCCGCTGTTAAAGTCATAAACACCTGTAAAAATTGAGCGTATATTGAATTGAGCAATTCTAAATTTCAAATTATTCATATTACTTTCTCCAGAAAATACAAACAGATAAAAAAAATTTCTACAATTACCTTTGATTTTTTTGTAAAGTCGTGAAACACTCGACCAAAGAACTCCTATATGTGAATAAAAAGAATAGGTGAACAAAGTGATATTTCCGAGCCCGAAACATTGATTAGGCGAAAGGCGTAGATTTAAAAAAATAGAACCTATGCTAACCTACCCTAATCTACTTTTGAATACATAAACTTCTTAAATAAAATGAATAATTATTCTATAGCATTGACACTGTAGTGATACATAAGTATCTAAACAAAAAAAAATGCATATCGGGCCCTGCAAAAATCTTGATGATACTAATTATGAATCATATTATATAAAAAGTATTTAATCATATTTTATAAAAATTAAAGCAATGGGATGTTTATAATTATAACACTCTTCAAGCTAGTTAGGGAAAACCCAATTGTAATGAGTTTAACTTAAAATATTGAATTTCTTACAAATAAAAACTACTTAAATATAACTAGGTACTATATAAATACCCAAATGCATCTGAAATCAAAAAACAATTTAATTTTCAACCCGAAATTTACATTCTCAATAATTCACTTAATATTTTCTATCAAAACCGTAAAAAATTATGTAGGTATTAGAAAATATACAAAGTATTCAAATCTATAATATAAAAAAAAAGCTGCTGGAGATAACATTTAATGCAAACCCATAAAAAAAACTAATGCGAAATTTCTGTTAACCAGTGGTACCTAAACAATTTCAATTATTATTATAAATAATTTATTATTTAAATGTCACTAAGTTTCGAGATTATTATTTTTGAATTCCTTGTAATATCGAAGTAATAAATTTTACCTCCTGAAGACCAGGCATTTTTACTATATTTACGCCTTGCCGCCATCAACAAGCCGTACCTATCTCGAGTGAGGTCCTGTTTATATTTAAAAAGAACAAATTTCATCTGACAGAGTTGGATATTTTTTAAGCATATTGTTAACCTAACTTTTCTGACAGTTGAGAGAACGAATTTACATGTAAATTTGGCTTCTCTGTAATTGACTACTGTGATTGGTCAGTTTCATAACCTAACTAGGATGGATATAAAATTTTGCCGCACAGTTAACTGGAATAATAGCCTTTTTTACCCGCCACTTAAGTGTAAAGGAAACAGCAAATTTCCATGTGGGAGTAGAAAAAGTAACCTTCTTTACTGACACTACATTACAAATATCCGATATCCCCTCTTAAGGTTTACAGAGGAAACCATATTCCATTTGGATAACATAAAATGTTTGCAAGGAATTAGGACCAAAGACCGAAACCTTTTGGAGATTCGATAAGAGAATTTATTTAAACTATAAATTTTTGAATTGCAGTTTTACGGAAAAATGGGATGTAGGATTAGATTTTATAGATGTCTAATAATGAATTATGATACTGCTGGATTCCCGAATACGACCCATTAGGGTCGGATAATCCTGCCTTGGGTTAACTAACGGATAAACCATCATCTCAGTAAAAAACTGTAGGTTCCGCCTGACCAGTGACGGCTCGTGAGGTAAAGCCATAGTGCCATTGCCTTATCAATTAAAACTGATAATAATTTATATTCTTATTTTTAAAAAAATTTTGATTTACATGTGAAACGCAGTCGGTCACAAATTTCAATTGTGCGAAGCGATTATGCGCAATCGGTAACGTACTTGTCGCGCTTGGCGGACTAAGCCCTGTAACTATGCAGCTAATGCAACTAGATAAATAAAAATTATAATAAATGGCCTTTAATAATATGACGTGGCAAACTCCTTATGAACCCAGATAATGCCGGCCTAGTCCCAGTCAGCACACAAGACTCCCGTGCTGCTTGTTATTTAGTTGGTTGGAATTCGACGAGTCAGTGACGACGATGTTTGACTGTTCTTTCGTGGTATTTTTAAACAATATAAATTTAAAAGTTATAAATACAATTAGCTTTTTAAAGGAAACGTAAACAAGATGGCTATATTGGTTTTAATAAAAATACAGGGAAACTTAGCAAATAGGCCCCTATTCAGTCCTGGTTGGATAACCCTGTACATAAATAAAATAATCATTTGTAAAAATACTATTTTATTTATTATTTTTAACATTATATTAATATATTATATCATACAATAAAACAGTTTAATGTAAATTTGAAACTCTAAATAGGTATATTCTTCGAGAATTTAAACTGTAAAATAAACATTAACGGTTCCTCATTGGTGTTAAGTGTCTTTTTACCTACACTAAACTAACACACAGTGCAACAAAATCCGTGTGCGTACCTGGGGATGTCAGAAAGGTAAGCGATATAAACGGTTAAATCGAGGTTGTTTTTTTTACTCGCGTCTATATCCTAGCCTAATGGCAAGGTCAGGTGGATTGCGTGATGGCGGGGTATTTAAAATTTATATACAGGGTGGTTGATTAGTGCGAGGAAGTCCATATCTCCGTTGTTCTTAAAAATATCGAAATTTATTAAATATAAAGATTCTAGGATAAATAAAAGCGCACATTTTAAAAATATTTTTGTATATACAGGATGCTCCAAAAAAGCGGGGCGTCATATAAGTAATTTATTTTAAATAGTACCCCCCATTTCTTTTTGTCTTATCGAATTCGGCATAAAATTTTACATAAAATACGCTATTTTGTTTTGGTGATTTATACGACGTTGCCAGATTATTCAATTTTTTCTAAAATTTTCTCGAAAAACATAATATAAAAGAAATGTTTATATTTTTATAAACCTTAGCGGTGTCCGAATAATTTTACCAAAACAAAGCATCAATATCGTATACAGGGTGTTTTTACATCGGTACAAATGTAGCAATCTTTAAATAAATATTACTCGATTTTTTTCAAATGGATCCCCCTGTATATTATTATGTCATATTACAGATAATTTCAACCTCTTTAAATATGCAATTATAATAAATGCTCTAAAACGTAACGTTTTTTTAATATTTTATGTTTTATTTAAAAAATGTAAAAATATCGGCACTTTCAATAAGCTGGCCATGAGTTGAACAAAAATCAACAACTCGTACTGTCATCGTAATAATGAATTTAGATTTTTGATGTTGATTAACAACTTTATGGTGTTAAGGTAATTATTGTAGATCAAAAAGCCTTGTAGCAAGTAGACAGTTTCTATCACTTGCTCCTAGTATGAAAACCATATAGACTAATTCGTCTGTACAAAAACTCATAGCGTGTCAACAAAAAATACTTTTTGATCTACAATCATTACCTTAAAACCATAAAGTTGGTAATCAAAATATGTCAAAAATCTAAATTCATTATTACGATGACAGTACCAATTGTTGATTTTTGTTCAACTCATGGCCAACTTATTGAAAGTGCCGATATTTTTTTTACATTTTTTAAATAAAACATAAAATATTAAAAAAAACGTTGCGTTTTAGAGCATTTAATATAATTGCATATTTAAAGAGGTTGAAATTATCTGTAATATGACATAATAATATACAGGGGGATCCATTTGAAAAAATCGAGTAATATTTATTTAAAGATTGCTACATTTGTACCGATGTAAAAACACCCTGTATACGATATTGATGCTTTGTTTTGGTAAAATTATTCGGACACCTCTAAGGTTTATAAAAATATAAAAATTTCTTTTTTAGTTTAAATTAGTAATATTTTAAAATCATTTTTTAATATGTTTTTCGAGAAAATTTTAGAAAAAATTGAATAATCTGGCAACGTCGTATAAATCACCAAAACAAAATAGCGTATCTTATGTAAAATTTTATGCCGAATTCGATGAGACAAAAAGAAATGGGGGGTACTATTTAAAAAAAATACTTATATGACGCCCCGCTTTTTTGGAGCATCCTGTATATACAAAAATGTTTTTAAAATGTGCGCTTTTATTTATCCTAGAACCTTTATATTTAATAAATTTCGATATTTTTAAAAACAACGGAGTTATTGGACTTCCTCGCACTAATCAACCACCCTGTAGGTGGAAATGAGTTCAATTATTAGGTACATGTAAAATATGATTGATATAGCGATTAATTAATTAAATTTTTAATATTACGGTATTCTATTTATATTTTTAAATCAAACACTTTATTCTTTTTTTCTTTTACGTTTCAAAAAATTCAAAGATGTGGTTACCAGTGTTGACAGTCTACGATTTTGTAATTCCGATTTTTTGTTGAGGGTCATAGTTAGAAGAAATCATAGGGCTTATTGTTGTTTTTAGTGCATTAATACCAGAAATGATGAATGTGACGTTCTTTTTTGCATACGAAATTTCTTCCAAATTATTTTTTATTTTCATGTGAACATTATTATTTGTTTTGGTACTACATTTTACCCCACAGCCTGTGCACACATAAACTGTTCTACAATTTAAAAAATGACGGTTAGGTTTTTACTTTCAAAATGTTTAATATTTTGTGTCAGCCACATGCCATAACAAAACTTACTGATAAATAACCTGCCCTTCCATTTTAATTATGCCACAAATTAACAAACTGGCAAACTGTTCTTCTAAGAAAAGTTAATACCTCGACTATGACTCATCACCGTGACGTAAAAAAATAATTAAATCAATTTCTACCTATATTTTAAATGTCCCGCCATCCGCCTGACATGCGCAGTATGGCTGCCATTGGGCTAGGATATAGACGCGAGTGTTTTTTTGGGCTTAGTAATTTGGCGAAAAATAATTGCAGATATTCTTAGTAAGATATCAGAAAAAAAATTGTTTGTTTCTTTGTTTTTTTTTCTTAAAGGGATATTATTTTTAAAATTAGATACCTATAATTTTTTTAAAAGAACCTCGATTTTTAAATATTATGGGTTGGTTGGTTGGTGAACACTTTCAAGCTTTGGAAACCTTAAGTAATCGGAAAAATACCGAGAAAGTGCCTGATTGGCCCAAACCTCAAATATCCTCTCTGGTCCAGGGGTAAGCGGCGACCAATCATGTATGTGATGATAGCCCATTTGTAAAACTATTAAGGCGCTAGTCTGCAATAAACTCTACAGATCGCGTACAGCGTCATGTCAAATGTTTTTAATGAAAATAGATAGGTACGAAATCTCGTGCACGCCGTACGGGGCATCCAAGCAACGCAGCATGCCTCTTCTAGATATTGTACGAGGCCGATGCATTAAGTTAGTTTCTATGATGCTATTATTACTAAAGATTCGAAGTTCGATCGACCGGCCGCGGCCCTGCAAATCAGGCCTTCAAGTCAGTGGGTTTATCTTCTTTAGTAACAGTATCATGGTTATTTTCGAGCATTGTAGCGTATGGACGTAGCATACGTTGCAAAATAAACAAAGAAAAAGGTCAATTATGAATTGAAATTGTAAAAAGCTATAAGTCATTATTTGATGCTGTTAAACCTAACTTTTCTACGGCGGAAGGATTCTAATCTTTTGATAATTTTCTCCAAATCTTTTTAAAATTCAATACTTTTATGAACTGTTCCTTTAACATACTAAATATTCCACGAACAATACATTATGTAGATATTTTAGCAATACGGCGAAACAAACGTTGTTACTTCTCCTTCTCTTTTCGGCAACGATATTCGGATCAGGAAATCGTCATCCACCTCCTCGAGTAGTTAATAATATGGTTTTAACACAAGTAGAAGTGTAAAGAAGTAGTCCAAGTGGAAATACTAGCTGAAAGCTAGACTGATACCAACCGCGGCGTGAGATGAATTAAAATAGACCACGTGAAGTCGTTAGAGACGTCCTAATGATCAGCAAACGCAGGGCATAAAAATTGGACACCAACGCCTAATAAAAGAAAGTGTTACAATTTTAAAGGGTAACTCCTCGAAAAACGAATTAAAGCTATAATTAGGCGGAATTATGAAGTACTTTATTAAATGAAGCATATGAACTTTCAAGATCAAATAAGAGCTGTCGCACTTGAGCTTCTGATAGTTCGTCAGATGCTTGCATTGAATTTAAAGTATTCAACCACTCTCCAACCTTTTGTTTGCCTTCGAAATCTGAAGGAAGAATACTTAGCCTATTCATTGTATCAACTAGATCACGTAATTCAGGATGCAGATCATCCATCGCTCTTATATCTAAGCGCAGTTTATCCATAATGGTGATAAAAAGTGAAACTATATCGGCAATGCATTTGCTTGTGTTTCCTTTATCATCTTTTATCGTAATTGGTCGGTCTTCCTTAATTCGCTCTAGAGCAGCTGGACAATCAAGCTGCAAAAAATAAAAAATAGATATAGATCTCGGAAATTTTGAATGGGCGTATTTAGGTATTGAAATTTTTTAAAAATATATTTTACCTTTTCCGTCACTTCTGGTTATACTATAGTTTATTTATTTTCAACTAAGAGGAAATTAAAACAAATATACGTGGATACGCGGCCTGAACAGGGTCGTATTTAGAAGTATACGTAAGTTGGCGGCATATGGGAAACTTTTTTATTATTAACTTTACGAAAAAAGTTATTCTTCATAAAAAGTTTCTCATGGTCCAAAACCTAAAATGCAACCATCAGATGTTAAATTTTTTCAGTCGTATATGAGGTTTGTCAAAAAATAGGAATTTTGCCCAAGAGTAAAGTACCTTTATTTCTGACAATATCGAAAACTGTAATTATAAAAAGTTGTTCGGTATGAAAAACTATATAATAATATGCAATTACACTAAAAAATATTTTTTTATTTTTACAAATTTTGTCTCAAATTCCCGATAAATTTGTAAAAATAAAATTTTTAGTGTAATTGCATATTATTACATAGTTTTTTTATACCAAACAACTTTTTATAATTACAGTTTTCGATATTGTCAAAAATAAAGGTACTTTATTTTAGAGCAAAAATCACATTTTTTGACAAACCTCGTATAAGACTGAAAAAATTTAACATCTGATGGTTGCATTTTAGGTTTTGGATCATGCAGAACTTTTTATGAAGAATAACTCTTTTTCGTAGTAAAAAATAAAAAAGTTTCCCATATGCCGCCAACTTACGTAGACACACTGTATATTACTTTACGGCTGCACGATTTTAAACAAGACAAAAGACAAGTTTTTTTTAATACGACCCTGTCGAGTGTCCACGACGTGTATTTGTTTAAAGTTCGTACCAGTTGGATCGACTTTAATTTCTTAAATTGATTTTTGTGTCATATTTTTTAATTTTAATTAAGATTCGAAACATATTTTGTATAACGGTCACAAGTTTAAATATGATATTTTTTTAAATATAGACATTAAACGAACATCGTAGAAAAAAAATGCTAGTATATTATCTAATATTTTCATTTTTATAAATATATAAAAAATAATTGTTCAGTTTATATCCAGATTTCCGGTTAAACCGTAAATTATGATTGCACTATTACAGATGTTATTGTAACTAAAATAAACTATTAAACCGTTATAAATGTCACTTTTTAAATTAACTTTCGAGACAAAATATTTTAAAAACTTAAGATCCAAAAACACACAAAAAAATGGTTGTACTTACCTATTTTATTTTAAAAATCAAAGTTGTCGTTGTTCCGGTATAATGAAAAATACCAGAAACGTTGAATTACGATTATAATATGTTCGTTATAATTATAACTCTATAATTTTAGAGCGGAAATTAGGACGTTTTTAAAAACAGAATTGCTGGCGTGCCTTACCTTATACCACTAAAAAAATTTAGATCGCATAAAACATAATATTCTGTGGGTCTAACAACGACACAGATGTCGCTCTGTGCAACATCTTGCTGGTGTGCTTCACCAAATATTGCTAAAGGCAGTTTTGAGTTACTCCTTTCTTTCGTCGGATCCTAGCTCTACTGATGAGCCATGATATGGCGAAACGCGTCTAGGGATGGATCTGACGAAATGAAAGGAAACTTCTTCTGTACAATATTTTAGGTTCAAATAGTGTATTTTACGCGACAGAAAAATTTTAATAGTACGCCGTGCCGGCAGTCCGATTTATTAAAAACATCCAAATTTCTGCTCTATGTATAATATACCAACCCTGTACTTCTTAACAAATGCATCTATGGTAGGAAATTCATCTCCATTAACTTGACGAAACGCCGCCTTGTATTGCACCAATAATTTACTGCAAGCACCTGTATATTCTTTTGGGGTCACACAATCTCGAATGTAAGCTTTTTCAAGCTGCTGTAAAGTGTTTATAACTGCGTAGAGATCAGCTAAGTTGTCATACCTTTAACAAAATACAATGTATAATTTTTTTGGTCTGTGTAGCTTTTGTAAATTAATTAGTTTTTAGTTTTTTTCTCGAATTTTCTGTTTTATTTTTTTTTGGTCTATTAGCTTAGTGTATTAAAAAAAAATTATATCTAACTCATATCTATTTGCAAATAATGAAGTCGAAAATTACTGTCAGTGATTCATCGCTCTCATATAGAGTGCAGCGAGCTGTATCAAGTTAGAGGTAACAACGCCAGTATATTTTTAAATTATAATAGAGCAGAATATTAATTGTCATGTAACTTTTTCCTCTGACTTCCTACAACCAGCAGCTCTCTATATGAAAGCGATAGGTCACCGGCGGTAATTTTGGACACGGAGAAACTATAATTGCATAAGTTAGTCTTTTTTAGGAATCTCTTTATTCAGATTAAGAGAACATGTAGTGTAAAAATAGAGCGTTATTTTCAACTTAGGTCATAGGTATATTTGGTTTATTTTATTTTTGTAAATAATAATATATCGTTAAGTTAAGGCAAAAGCAAATTTTTCTAAAGGATTGGTAAAAGTATTTTTTTTCAACAGCTGTCCTCTATTATTAACACTATCAATACAACTACCGATTTGATCGGTAGTTTTTAAATTTTACCATTGATATATCGAACTCCAACCTCTAACACTATTGATAGTCTCCCACCTCTACACGGTTGATAGCTCATTATTTTGTCGTCAGCATGCCCAAAAGTATTTGTTGTGACATGAAAACAAAATGTCACTTCTGGGGTCGTGTTCGCGTTTGCGTTGACGTCGGATTTGCGTCTGGCGCGCTATAGGGTCTCGATTTTTGGGTTACAACATTGCAACATTTCTTAAGTCTTAAGCGAGATTCCAGAATCAAGTCCTAGAGCGCGCCCTACAAGCGATGGTAAACGCAACCCTGGTTTTAACCTTTGAGGACCCGTAGTGGTCAGTGACAATCACGGGAGTGAAACCAAGATCCGAAAAGTCGCTTGCCATTGGTGTCACTTGTCTTCCACTACTTTTGCTGTCATCTTTCACAAGGATCTAAAAGAGGTTTGCTCAAAACAAAATAGTAACCAATCATGTTGCTCCATTTTCCTAAGCTGTTGATGATTTTTCTTGTGTTAGGCTTTGTTTTTGGTATTTTTCATGACATATATGGCTCTTTGTTAATAAATTATTTTGGGTTTTTACCACAAATATCTCAAGATGGTGCTTTGAAAATGCAAAATAAAGTCTTGTCTATTTAAGGGTTTACAAGAATTTAAGTGAACAAAATAACCAAGGTAACCTATAAGTTCTGGTTACTTTAAATATACAAAAGTTTTAGTAACAGCAAAGTAAACAATAAAATCTTAAAGTTACATAAATTGTTCCTTCTTTGCCCCTTTTATACCTAATATGTGCAATAACTAGAGGTAAGAGAAATAATTTGCCAATATAAAATTCTGTCGCTGTTCTCTTGTTTCATGATAAATCCTTCAGAATGTTGCTGAACGTGATGTAAACCAACCGCCACTAGATACTGACCTCCACTGTAATAAGACCTCAACCTGATTTATTTATCTTTACTGGTACTGGATCTCGACCTATCATTCTCTAAATTCTAAACTTTAATGATTATGACCCTAAACTTATTTGAGTACATCTATGTGTGATCTCAGTTATTTAATTTGCTAATAAATTTATTTATGCTCCGGGTGTTTGAAGAGGGTGGTATGTAGTAGCTTGAGAACACTTTGAAGAAGGGTTAATTCCTTGGCCTCTGTTTTTGTATAGGTTAAGGAATCCTTCAAGGCGTCCTTAAAAGACTTTATTTTATATAAAGCTAATGATTTTGTTCAAGAAAAAATTTGTATTATTGATTGTTTTACTAAAAATAAACCAAAGATATTTTTCATCGAGGTAAATTATTATTTTGACATATAAAATTTATTTTAAATAATTTTTATTAAAAATACGTTGTTATTACTAATCGTGCAGTGCAAATTGTATTTATTAGTAACAAAAACGTAATTAATAAAAAAATTTATTACAAATTTTAAATTTCAAAATATTAATTTGACTCTCAAAAATAAAAACATATGGTGGCTTCACCTACGCCCCTTTGCCAAAATTAGTTCAAAGCCACTACGTTTCGCGGTGTCAGTATCGTCATTAATGTCATGTAAAAGTCACAGCGACATCTATTATTTAACACGTTAATAGTGTTTCTCTTTGTTCGAGTTTTGTGGTGGCAATGTGCGTCAGCATCGTTTACGAATATATCAGTGTTTTTTTGAAGCATAAAATCCTGCCAAGCAAATAAATGAAATGTTTTAAAACCAAGACAATCGTTGGAGGCTTTGACTGCGACATGAAAGACATTGACAAAAGTGATTTTCTCTGATCGAAATAGTTAACTTATTTTGGCCCATGTCATTGATGTCACAATCAAAGTTGTGTGAATAGTTCATAATCATAATCATAATTTATTCATGCTATAGTTACACCCAACTTACACACGTCATAATTATTTAAAAATATAAAATAAAACAATACATGTTGCAATTAGAATTTCCTAAGATATACAATTACTTATAAAATCTTTAATAAAACTGGAATATACACATTAAAATCAAAATTTAAAAATTCATCAATACTAAAAAAGGCGTTCTTAGCAAGGATATCATGAATCCTTCGCTTAAAACTGTCAAATTCGAGATTTTTTAAGTCCTCAGGCAATCTATTAAAAAATTTTGCTGCCGAGTATCCAGGCCCACCCTGACACCTCTTCAGGCGCCAGAATTCTGGCACAATATCACCTCTATTTCGCGTCTCGTACCGGTAAATATCCTCGTGAGTTCTGTATAAATGCCGATTGGATTTAATATATAACAGACATTGCATGATGAAAATGGCTGGAAGGGTGAGTATACCTAGATCCATGAAGGCACGCCTACAATCCTCCCTGAAGCCCAAACCCGCCAAAATTCGAATGGCCTTCCTCTGTAGACCGAAAAGACGATCCGCGCCAGAGGAATGACCCCAGACAAGGGTGGCATACGAAATATGCGAGTGAAATATGTCGAAATAAGCTGTTTTTAGCACGCCTAGGGAAACATTGCTAGCTAGGCCACGCAGGAGATATAGGCTCTTGGCCAGTTTCAACCCAACCGAGCAAACATGGCTATCCCATAACAATCGTTGATCTACATGTACTCCTAGAAATTTAGTACTTTGAGCGTCTGGATTCACTCCATCCAAGTCCCTCAGAAAATACCATTCTTATCGTTTTATCCTCATTGAGTAACAACTCGTTATTACAAAACCATCGCAAGGCCCTTTCCTGCGCAATCACAGATCCTTCCATCGATTCCTCTAAAGTTTCCGCACTGACACAGACTGTTGTGTCATCAGCAAAAAGCGTGAACTTAGACACCGGATCCACCGCTGGAAGGTCATTGATATATATCAAAAATAATAATGGACCCAAGATAGAACCCTGTGGTACCCCTATTGTAATTTCACTTCTTGCCGATGCCACCCCAGAGTGGCGAACAGACTGAAACCTGCCCCTTAAATAGGACTCCATAAGGTTAAGGCTGTTTGATGAAAATTTATATGCTTCTAGTTTTCTTAGAAGGATCTGATGATTGACACAGTCAAATGCCTTGCTCAAATCACAAAATAATACTGTGCTATATTGGAATTTATTAAATGCTTCCAATATATCTGAAATTAAGTTCAACACACCTTGCACAGTATTCTTATCCCTTCTGAATCCAAATTGACATGCGTTTAAAAGGTTGTTATTCTCAAAAAATTTTATTATTTGTTTTGCCATGCATTTTTCTACCACCTTGGATAGAATTGGCAACAGGGAAATCGGGCGGTAGTTCTCGCACTGTCCCGGATCACCCTTCTTAAACAGTGGAATGACAAGGGGCTTCCTTCAGTATAGATGGGAAAATGTTTTCCTTAAAACATAAGTTAATAAGTCTAGTGAGAGGCATCAAAATTTGGTTTTTTACACTTTTTATAATCTTAACATTAAATCCCAAAAAATCTCGGCTGTTTTTATTTTTTAGATTGTTGATGCATTCCCTAACCTCATTGAAGGTTACTTCCGAAAAGAAAAAGGTCTGTAAAATAGATAAGTTTTTTAAATTATTCACAGGGTCTTCACCTGTCTTAGGTATATCTTTAACAATCTTGTGTGCAACATTTAAAAAATAGTTATTAAAGTCTTCTGGATTTAAAACATTGTTTTCAGTGTTTCAGTCTTATTGTTACCCTTATGTTTATTTATAATTTGCCACATTGAGCGGCTAGAATTACCTGACGCCCTAATAAGATTATCATTTGCTTGGATTTTAGCATGACGTATTGCAAGCTTGTATAGTTTTTTGTGTTGTTTATATTGTTCTTTAAAATTAAAATTATTTTGGTTATACTGTTTACTAAGTTGACCAAGAAAACGAAGTTGTTCCCTCATCTCCCTCAAATCATCAGTAAACCAATTCATATTATTGTTATTTTCAGATCGCACAATATACTTTTTTTCTGGAAAGAATTTCAGATATGCGTGCTCTAAAATGTTAACAAACTTTGTAAATTTCCTATCGACTGTTTCACTGGCTGTTTCTTAAATTCTTTGTGTTCAACATCAATGTTTTGTTTTTAATTGTTATACTTACCACATATTATTATTTAGAATTACAATATAATATGTTTTAAGGCGGAACTTTGTGCAGCAAGAAATTTATTTGCGACAGAGTCTTCCCCGAAGTGAACATACTGGGGAGCTTATGACGTGGTGAAAAATATTCCGTAAACGTCGACACACACTGAAACCACAATACAAGGCGGTATGTTTTTTCTAATGCTAATGAGTTTTGGTTGATTTTATTTCGAGAGAGAAATTTGTTTTGTGGAAAATAAGTACTTGTTGTGTTAGTTAAAATAATGTACCTAATCGTTATACGGATATATATTTTAAATATTGTCTTATTTTATTATCAAAGCTATAGAATATTTACAAAAAATAAAGTTAGGGAAAGCAAAAAGTTTGAAGTATTAATTAATAATAGGTATAAGAGCACCTGCAAACAGGATGTCCCACCGGGAACCGCTTCGAACTATACAGCGTGATCAGTTAAGGATACATACGGAGCGGCGATATCTCGGAAACTACTGGGCATAGAAATTCAGGAAAAAAAATTATAACTAAAGTGACCATGAGAAAATCCTAGAAATAATTTTTAAGTTCCGCATTTTGCCGCAAGAGGGCGTAATTGAAAAGTAAATTTTAAAATTTTACACATCTCCGAAAATCCCACATAAAGGTATATCTTTGATAACACCATTAAAAAGCTTGGACAATTATCCATCATTTTATGCTCATTGGCGTACCGACTTTAATAAGAGGGGGAAAGCTGTTGAAAGTGTAATCATTTAAATCACTATAACCTATAAACGACTTATCCGATTTTAGCAAACTAAAGACTGGTTGGAAGAGAAATGTATGCACTTTCACCAATCGTATTTAGTTGTCCATAATAGTTCTAAAAAAATGCTAGAGGGCGCCATTTGTAATAATAACACATTTTTTGATTTTACTCTGAAAAAATAAAGTATATGGTATAATTATGATACCATAATCGAAGAGTAGATGAAATTTGCTAGAAAAAATATTGAAACCGCAGCTCGATATCTCCGTTCGTTTCAGCGTTATCGCCAATAGAATAATTCTTAGAACTTTAAATGAAGAAGCGAGTGGGACGTCACTGATATTTTTCCAGGTGGATATTATTTCTGATTAGCCTGGTCAATTCTGCATAAAAATGGTATCTTGTGTTTTTCTCCACAGGCACACCCTTCTTAATTAAAATAATTAAATGGGACAAGCATGCCTATTAAATGAAGGTGGTCATTTCCAACAATTTTTATAAAACAAAATTTTTCATTATGAATGTTAATAATAATAAAGAGTAGAGCTAAATGCGAAACCTAAAAATTATTTCCAGGATTTTCTATCATTTTTTTTCCTGAATTTCTATGCCCAGTAGTTTCCGAGATATGGCCGCTCCGTGCCCTTAACTGATCACGCTGTATATGGAAAACTATACCTACATAGAAAAATTTTCAAAATTTGACAGTGTGGTAATGCTGATAGGGACGACCGGACTAAAAAAAATTCATAAGTTAGAAGTTAGTGTTAGCGTGCTTATTTTAAATAGAACATCCTATATATTATTACATTTTTGCATTCTACGTAAGATTCTAAGCAGATTTTGTATACCATGTCCTATACCTATGTCCAGTGGCGTATTTAGGAAGGGAAGGGGCCGCCGGGCGGCAGCCCCCCCCCCCCCTCCAACCTAGGAGCTCGTGTCTAAAAGTCTAATTGCAACCTAATTTTTCGTCTCACGCTTGGACTCTTGATTTAAATTTTTAAATAGGTAATGTATTCTTGGCTTAGATTACAAAGGTCTTGTAGGAGACGTTTAGTTTTTAAACTTTTCCTTCTAAAAGTCCTGTTTTATATAGAGATTAAGGGTTCGGACGCATATCGTTTTAGTTATTGAATTATGATGCAATTTTAAAGGAAAACGAGTTAAAGGAATAATATTTTATAGTATTTTTTCTGTTAATATACTTGTCTGTTCCGTTTTAGAGCTATTTTAAATTAATAAAAATATAACCCAATGCAATAAAATATTTTTACAACAAAAACAAAAAACAATTAGGTATTTATTTTTAAAGAGAAAAATTAAAGTAAAAATTTTAATTCAAACATTTTTTATGGAAGTGTGATAATTTATAATATAAAAAATAGTGCGGGAAGAAACGAGAATGATTTATTATGAATATATATACAAAACGGCACTTAAGAAGGAGCATTTCAAAACGTAAGCACTTTTGGATATACGCTCCTAAATGCATGATTTCTGAAAAAATCATCAATTTTGGCGTGATGAGCGATATTTACTTTATTTTTAATCATAAAAAACCGAGCCCTGGTTAGAGTCATACATACGTATTATATTAAAATTTTGGATTGACACTAATATTCATATTTTTCACAAATATAAAAAAATGTTTTTTTTTAATAAAGAGCGGGAGAGGTAATAATTTAATTTTCTAAAATTGATAGTAGTTAGGCGAATTTTAAACCAACTTTGGGCGTGGCCCCGAAAATTTTTCACCTGCGGCGCTTTTCTGTCTTCACTAGGTGCAATATCATGAAATACATGTAGTCCCGACTGTCCCTCTCTCCAGAAAAAAATATTCTACCTATGCCCATTAAGCCCCTCCCCCCCCTCCTCCAGGAGCATTTTTTCTGGCTACGCCACTGCCCATGTCTAAGCGTTTTTGACATATTTGAATTTTTATGTTAAGAATGACTTTTGCAAGCCTTAATATAATTTTCAATTTTTTTTATAAAGAAGCCTTATTTATTTAATTTAAGCGGGATTCCTTGTTATAAAGGCTCGTATAAAGGACCTGCTTTATTAGATTTTTTATAATATTTTGATATCTATTAATATAGGGTGTTTAAACAATAAGTCTAAATTTTCAAAGGGAAACACCCAAATTTTATAATTATTTTTTGTTTAGCACTATAAATAAGGGTAAGTTTGTATATCCCAAAAATTTTTAGTTTTCGAAATATTGCTAATTTAATATTTTTATATGGCGATTTTGCTGCAGATTTTTAGTTCAGTTACTCTTAGTTGGCTATGACGGCGTTGAAATATAATCAAATGCTAAATAAATCTATGAAGCTGTCACTTTTACCATTTGAACATTATTAATAAGCACATTGTGCATGGCTTCTGTTTTGCGGATATCGAATTGCAAGATGTTTGTGATATAACTTAACACATTCTCCATAAATAATAAATAAGTTTAAATAATCTGTGTTTGTACAATTTAAGGGCCTAGACATGATAATTAATAATGTTTAAATGGTAAGTGACAGCTTCATAGATTTTTTTCGCATTTGATTGTTTTTCAACGCCGTTATAGCCAACTAAAAGTATCTGAACTTATAATCTGCAGGAAAATCACCATAATAAAAATATTTAATTGGCAATATTTCGAAAACTAAATTTTTTTGAGAATAACAAACTTACCCTTATTTTTAATGCTAAATAAGAAATAATTATAAAATTTGAGTGTTTCCATTTACAAAACTAGACTTTTTGCAGTTTTTCAATTTCATTTTTAATCGTATTGTTTAAACACCCTGTATTAATAGTAATTAAAATATTATAAAAAATCTTTTATATCTAAAACGCTTAGACATATAGGACATGGTATACAAAATCTGCCTAAAATCTTGTGTAGTATGCAAAAACTTAGTAATATATAGAGTACCTATTATATTTAAAATAAGCAAGTTGACACTTATACGGTATAACAGGAAGTGTCACCATTATAAAAATATTTTAGCCCGGTCGCCCCCATCAGCATTAGCATACTGTCAAATTTTCACAATTAGGAGGCACAGGCCTACCCTGAAACTAAACGTGCCCATCCAAATTAAGTTTAGGAACTTAGGTAGTTCATACATAGCACAATGTACAAACTGTTCTATTGTAATTTTTCAGCATTGGCATTCAAATATTTCGCAAGGTCAATGGTTTTTCAATCAAAATTTTCTGCGCTTTCAAGAACTTCTATCAAAAGTAATTCCTATTAAAAAAAAATGTCGCAGTAGTTTCATAAACTCCCCTTAACAAAAGTTAGTAAAAAAGTATATCTACCCCCTTGGTCAAGAGACGGGGGCAACTGCCCTCTCTATGGGCGCCCATACCTAACAAAAATTTGTATGTTATTACTCTGCGTGGCATACTGTCCAATTTTTATTTAGTACCTAGCTTCTTAGAAACATTGTCACTATACAGGAGTCTCGCTGCACCAAATTATAGCTGCGAGTCAATAACATGAACAGATAAATGTCATGTAACCAACGCCAAATTCGTGCCTGCACACTACTTTTAAATCGTTAAACCATGGATAAAATAATAAACACATTTCACCTTTAAATTTACTTTTACCTTCATAAATGGATTTATTTTATTGCACCTATCACGCTTTACCAATACAAATTAAACTTTAATTTTAGATCTAAGAGTTAATATACTAGGGTTGCAATACATCCCGGGACTTGCAATAAGTTCCCGGTGACCCAGTTTGGGCTTCTAATAACAATAAGCTATATACCTTAGTATATTTTGTTTACTATCAAGACAATGGCCCATTTCGGTAAAAATCGAAACAAAAAATATTAAAAATTATATTGTACATTTTTGATTGCAATACACCAACAAAGCGACTGCATTTCGTTCAATTCTTATCCTTACCTAACATGAATAAGACATTTTGAAGGCCCAAACACCAGTTTTGACAAAATGGTGAACGCGCCTTGAACATTTTTGCCCTGCGGCGCATTATACGTAGCCTTAAGGCTACTAGTTGTGGGGAAAATATTATTTTGGCGTATGTACTCGATAAAGTAGATCACCCTTAAGGGTTTCCTGTGAAAATTTTACTTTGAAAACTTAACCCTCAAAAATCCATAACTTTTTAAATAAATACGGTATAATTCTTTGATGTCCCCTTAAGGCTACTAGTTGAGGGGAAAATATTATTTTGACGTATGTACTCGATAAAGTAGATCACCCTTAAGGGTTTCCTGTGAAAATTTTACTTTGAAAACTTAACCCTCAAAAATCCATAACTTTTTAAATAAATACGGTATAATTCTTTGATGTCCCCTTAAGGCTACTAGTTGAGGGGAAAATATTATTTTGATGTATGTACTCGATAAAGTAGATCACCCTTAAGGGTTTCCTGTGAAAATTTTACTTTTAAAACTTAACCCTCAAAAACCCATAACTTTAAAAAAAAATAAGGTATAATTCTTTGACGTGCCCTTAAGGCTACTGTACTACTCGATAAAGTAGATCACCCTTAAGGGTTTCCCGTGAAAATTTTACTTTGAAAACTTAACCCTCAAAAATCCATAACTTTTTAAAACAATGCGCTATATTTATTTGACGTGCCCTTAAGGCTACTAGTTGGGGGGAAAATATTATTTTGACGTATGTACTTGATAAAGTAGATCACCCTTAAGGGTTTCCTGTGAAAATTTTACTTTAAAAACTTAACCCTCAAAAACCCATAAATTAAAAAAAAAATACTGTTTAATTCTTTGACGTGCCCTTACGGCTACTAGTTGGGGGGAAAATATTATTTTGACGTATGTACTCGATAAAGTAGTTCCTCTTTAAGGGTTTCCCTTGAAAATTTTACTTTCAAAACTTAACCCTCAAAAATCCATAACTTTTTAAAACTATGCGGTATATTTCTTTGACGTGGCCTTAAGGCTGCTAGTTGGGGGGAAAATATTATTTTGACGTATGTACTCGATAAAGTAGATCACCCTTAAGGGTTTCCTGTGAAAATTTTACTTTCAAAACTTAACCCTCAAAAATCCATAACTTTTTAAATAAATACGGTATAATTCTTTGATGTGCCCTTAAGGCTACTAGTTGAGGGGAAAATATTATTTTGACGTATGTACTCGATAAAGTAGATCACCCTTAAGGGTTTCCTGTGAAAATTTTACTTTTAAAACTTAACCCTCAAAAATCCATAACTTTTTAAATAAATACGGTATAATTTTTTGATGTGCCGTTACGGCTACTAGTTGGGGGGAAAATATTATTTTGACGTATGTACTCGATAAAGTAGATCACCCTTAAGGGTTTCCTGTGAAAATTTTACTTTAAAAACTTAACCCTCAAAAACCCATAACTTTTTAAAAAAATACGGTTTAATTCTTTGACGTGCCCTTACGGCTACTAGTTAGGGGGAAATATTATTTTGACGTATGTACTCGATAAAGTAGATCACCCTTAAGGGTTTCCCGTGAAAATTTTGCTTTCAAAACTTAACCCTCAAAAATCCATAACTTTTTAAATAAATACGGTATATTTCTTTGATGTGCCCTTAAGGCTACTAGTTGGGGGGAAAATATTATTTTGACGTATGTACTCGATAAAGTAGTTCCTCTTTAAGGGTTTCCCCTGAAAATTTTACTTTCAAAACTTAACCCTCAAAAATCCATAACTTTTTAAAACAATGCGGTATATTTCTTTGACATACCCTTAAGGCTACTAGTTGGGGAGAAAATATTATTTTGACGTATGTACTCAATAAAGTAGATCACCCCCAAGGGTTTCCCGTGAAAATTTTACTTTTAAAACTTCAATCTAAAAAAAATAACCAATTTAAAACTATACGGGTTTTACCGTAGCGATACGTTAAATAGGTCGTGCGAAAATATGTGCTGAGCGGAACTCGAAGCTAACTTCACGCACATTAATAGCACAACTACTAGTTACGTCATTTTAAAATTAACGCTTTGAGATTCTTTTAATGGCACTGACAATACAAAAAGAAAACATAAAATTTAGCCCAAAATTACTTCTTGTTCAACCACCTATAATTTTTTTAGTGTATCATTATTCTTTCTCGATGTAAATTGTTTCACGTCAGCCGAAAATAAATTCAGCTGTATATGACAACAAAATTTACCTAAAACATGATTTGCGCGCTGCAAGATAACGGACTTATTACGACATTGTGTCTCAATTTTTGAAGTCTTAAAGATAAGACATGGAAGCTCTAAGCTACATGGCTATTTTTTTGAAAAAAAAATTCTTAGCTACGATATTAACCTTGGAAAAGTGCCTAAAAATACGCACCTTTAGTGGGCATTTTCTTGTACATATTCTTATTTTTCTCGAAAAAAGGGCTTTGTAGCTTAGAAATACAAACATTCCTTTATTAAATTTTAAATTGTCCCAACAAATATTTCAAATAGCCTTTCTAGAATCCTGCAGTAGCGAAACAGTGTTTTTTATCCTCTAAATTTGCGCGTGGTAGAGCCTTAATATAAATGACAAAATATGTAATAATTGCTGTGATAATGTAATTTTGTTCATTGATTAAATGCTTTAGTAGGCACTTAAATTAATACAGAGATTGACTGTAAGAAAACTACCTATTGTCAAAGAATGCAAAGTTATTTTATCATTAAAAGTTATATAATTATGTTGTAGTTTACAGCTAACAGCTTAAAACATAAATCATAATTGTTGTGAAACCAAAAATGAATAATTTAAAATTTGGATTATTTTCCTGAAAATTTTCAGAACTCTTATGAAGAAATTTATGAATCAGAAATTTCACAATTTTGAGGATATCTACTTAATCAGAAGTTTCAGAATACGTAATTATATATTAGTTAAAAATGTTTTTTTTAATTCAGAATTTAACAAAAGAAAAAAATTCTCTGGTCCTATAAATAAAAAATAGCTTTATTGCCATAAAAATGGAAATTTACATTGAAAAACATATATTTACTTAAAAGCAAATAGGCAAAAATTTACATAACACAAAAAATGGTAAGCATTTTAAGTACAAAGGATAGTAGTAGGACCACATAAGCGAGTAAGTTTAAAATGAATCAATAATATATTCGGAGACAGAGTAAAGCATCTATAGTTATAGGTACTATAAAGGTATCTTTTTAACTTCTCTTTTAATTTTTTTGAAAAATGAAATGTCTCTAACCTGTCTAAAAAGGTGATCTCTTTTTTTCTTATTATTACATCAGTATTATTGTACTAAACTAACGTCATCCAGAGTTAGCCTTAGGCAGAGATGGTGCAGGCAGTAACCTAGGGCGCACATCATTCAATGGGCGTCAAACTAACAAAGCCGGTGATGGCGATCCTAACTTATAGGACACTACTTGAAAAAATTGAACCTATTTTATATAACAACAACAATCTACAAATTACAAAACTTGGTTTCTTATATTCTAATTATTTCTTAAATCTAGACCTGTTTTGCACCTAGGTGATGTCACCTGTATGTGCAACTATTAACAGCTTGTTTGCTACTTGCGTAGCCATAACTAAACCAAACCAGACAATTTTGTGAAACTTATAGATGTAAAAAAAAATATATATTAAAAATACATTTACTATTCACTACCTAAGATTAAAAAGAAGATGAAGAAAGGGGATAGATCAACGCACACCCTAATAATAAATCTCTACAGGAGATTATCAACAAGATGTTGGTTTTTATGTAAAAAACTTCTACATTTATTAACAAAGGATTTGTACCGAGATATTGTTCTCACCTCAAGAGGTAATAGATTGTATATTTTTGGTGCTAAAATTAAAGTGAATCTTTGATTTGCATCATGTCTTCTAAAGGGCACAGACATCATTTTATTAATGTTGTGCCTAGTTTGGTAACAGTGGTTTACAAAGTTCCTATTTTTGTCTTTAAAACAGTATACACAATTACTAAGATAGTATAAACATCGAACATTTAATATATGTTCATTGTACAGCAGGTCAGTCAAAATAAATAAAATAAATAAAATTCCTTACGTTACGTCTTAAGGCTTCGGCCGGGATCGGTCATATTCGAACATAACCGCAATGAACTGTCAGGCATTTTCTTTTGATTTACAGTTGTTTTGAGTTTTAAAATTTAATTTTCTCGTACGAAACTTTGTAAAAAAGACCGACTTTGTGACACAACAGCTCCTATTTTGAAACAACAGTTTTTAACCAAAAGCAAAACATTAAATTATAACCTAACTATTTGTTCTGTTACTTCTTAACTAATTTGATCTATAAATGGGTTTCTTGTTGCGGCTTAATTCTTACGTCTTACGGACTACTGCTTACGTCTTACGTTACGGCGACTATAAATCCACCTTATAAAGCGTTCCTTTTACAAAATCAACTTTCGTTCCTATTACAAGTTAGCTAAGCAAAGATATTTACTTTGCTAAGTTGTTTAAAAGAAGCAAAAGGAACTACACACCTTTTAGTAGGTATTACCTACAATATTGTTTACCTAATATGTTTAGAATGTTAAATACAATTTAACTTATATAGCATACTTTATTGCTACTCACTTTTCTCGTTCACGAGAGTTATTGTATAATTTAACTTCTTCGAACAGCTCAGATCGATTTTCTAAAAAAATATGAAATATTTTAAAACAATTTTTTAAATTAGTTAGATATAAATATACCTTGATTTATAGACATAATGTTTAAAACACCAACACAATTACCAGTTATTAAGAAAAATGATAAAACTTAAATCTCTTCTGTTTATTTCTGATATTTGAGATGAATCATCATTTAATTTAATTTTAACTAGTGATGGGCGATGTTTTTGGAATATCGATGTGTAAGCTTCGAAGGTTGATCCTGCTTTTCGATATTTGACGTCAATAATAGGGATTTACATTATTTGTGGGATGGAAACATTTTTTAATTTTTGATTAGGTAGAAGTTCTGGTGGCGGGAACGTTTTTTTTAGAAGTAATTTTGAAGTGGAGAGAAGTTTTAGTGGCTGGAACGTTTTTTATTAAACCACTTTTGACCGGGTTGAAGCACATATTATTATATACATATACACTATATCGCTTAATAATTCAATGACGACACCACTGTAGGCAGATGATCAGGGTCCGTTGAGTTTGCGCAGCTCGGAAATTTGCTTCTTGATGTAAACATTTGACAGGACCTACTTTCAAAATATTTTTACAAGCTTTTATTTAAATTCACCCGTTAGTTCGGGTGTGTACAGTTTATGGTCAAATAAAACTAAGTAACCAATATTTTACATATCTGAAATATCTTATTCCTGGTATTGAACCGCGATTCTTGCAAAAAAGGATCATGCACTTTTTTCTACTCATATTGAGACACAAGTCGCTAACAATTACAAAATGTCTGGAAAAGTTTTATACGTAAATTCGCACCCAAAACTTAAAAATAATATCCACAATCACACACGGAATACAACATAAAAAAATATGGAAAGGACTAACAACTTACAAACTAACAAAAAAAAAAATTCCAAAGTAAAGTTTTATAAATATTAACACCCAAAACTTGGAACTTCAAACTATAACCACACACAAACGAACGAAAGAAAAGATGGCGACGAAATAAGAAACAACGGCGAACCGGTTCTGTTTGATATCGTGTCGGTTGCCTAATTTTGTCCCTACTGCGCAAGCGCCACGGACCCAAACTCAGGTTATTTTGAATCGCACGATGGGTGTCTTCTCGCTTCGTGCGGCTGCTTGTATTGGCAATATAGTGTATGTATGTATCATTGAGATAGAATAAACAGGAGCGGCTGGCGGGCTGGCAGTAAAATGATCCGATGTTGGCAGATATAACGAAATAAAGATGTTTGTGCAAGCACAACCCATGGCGTCTGGCACCACAGTACATCGACGACCAGTCATTCCTCTGTGCCTCGAGCTTCACAGCACCGTTGTCGCTGTCAAACGTAAAGCAAAGGAGTGACATTACGGTCATGCCTAAAAGCTATCGTTTTATAGTGACTATGAAAGCGACGATTTATGCGTTTGCGATTACGTTCAGCGACATTTGATTATCGCAAAAGAGATCGGTCAAGTTGGGAAAAATGCCACAATTCTGTCAAAATCTAGGGAATTTCGGTTATTTGTTATTTTGATTTTTAATGAATGTTGACATGGACCAAGGTCTCTAATAGCGATTTCGGTTTACAGATCTCGGGCACTCTGAGAGTGCTCTCTCCGAGATTTGCGTGTTCGATTATCGAAATCGAGATATCTCACTATATGGCTATGACAGATCTCGGGCAGATCTATGACGTCACAGAGCGCTCTCAGAGTGCCCGAGATCTGTAAACCGAAATCGCTATAAATTTAGGAAGGTTGCCTGGTAAGTTTCGACCAATCAGAGAACAGCGCGGGAATACGTCACATGATTGCCCAATTTAAATTTACCGTATTAACCAGGCATTGAAATCAGATCGCGTGTTTAATTTATTACTTATAAAAAGTGATTTTGTGATTAATAAATTGAAATGTGGGTTCTTTTATAGAGTATGAATTGAAAGTATTGCAATTTTAGGATATTTGTTTTTAAATTTAATTTATTGGATTGATTTTAAAATGGATAGGAAAATGAATTTTTTAAGAAATTATAATTCCTCAAATTGGACGTATTTTTTTCTTGCAAATCACAATTTACTTTTTCTTATAGGGTAAATAAAACTCAGTCATACTCTTTTGGTTTTTTTTTTGCAGTGGCGTTATTTTATTTAATAAAGCCTAAATTAAAATTAATCGGTCACATCTGATAAGTAATTGGTTTTAGTCTATATTTAAGTAGATAATATTCTTTATTTGTATACACTAGGTAAAATTGGAGAGTTTAGAACTTTTACCATACATTTAAGCAATAAAACTCGTAACTACAATTATAATAATGGAATCTTATAAAATTATTACATTTTTTATTTTTAGTTTCAACATTTTAGCCTATATATATTATATTGTCTTCATCTATCCAAAAAATTTAGGAAAAAAATAGGCAAATTTTCCGTATATGAAATATTTGGGGATTGTATTGGATAAACGAAATACAAATACTACATACATAAATTCTATCTTTTAATAAAATTTCTAAGCCGAACAATTATGGAGACTATTTAAAAGTCGTTGGTTGAGCAGTTAACACTAACCTTATTTTTGAGTTTTTTCAAAAAAGGTATTTGAAAATGTTGTTTATTTTAATGCCTTTCATACACAGCTAAAAAAGAAGTATCAACTTAAAAATCACCCTGTATATAGTGACAAATAGGAATTCCTAATCATATAGAGTAAAAAAATTCAGTAAAAATTATTAAATTTTACTATATGGTATCTTAGTCTGGGGTGGGCTGTATAATAATTGTCTCTACAAACTAAATATAATTCAGAAGTTTATACTTAAAATTATTTACAAGAAACATAGGTTATATCCATCCCACTTACATTAGAACTATATACATGTCCCCTATCTGTTTTGCATCCTTATTTTGCTTTAGTATACCGACAACCAGGAGATTGTTTTCTTTTTTCTTTTGCTCCCTTACATTTAGTTTTTCCTCCAGAGCTTGAACTATTGATTTCAGACTGTTGTTTTCGTCCCTGACTTTCTTCATTTCTCTTAGTAAGTCCTATATGGTTTTTTTTGTTCCTTGAAATTATCGTAATTAGACTTTTTACAATAATTTTATCTCCTTTACGAATTATTCACTTCGACCTTTTTACTCTCAGGTTTTACTTTCCCTATCAGCAGGTATAATGACGGAACAGCTAAAAATATAAATTTATTATGTATGCAGTTATCCTATTAGGCCTCACTTAAGTACATCCTAAACACTACACACTAGGTACCTATTGTACCCTATGGATAAAGTATAAGTACTATCAAACAAAAACAATCAACTAAAACTCTGTACCAGATTTTTTTAGACGGTTTCGTTGAGTATTCATTATTCTAGCCTGCAACTCATCTTCAAAATCCTCGGGCTTAAAATGTTTACTGCAAATTCTCTTATTTGCAATATTCCAAACATCTTTACGATAACATTTCCTTACCCATTCTTTCTGGATTTTGGGATCTTTTGGAAAAGAAAAAAAGGAAAGTTTTTCTCCACTTTCCAATGCTCTCTTGGAATTATTTTTGCAAATTGGCACACTACAAACAATCCCTCTAGGCATCTAAAAAATATTAAGTTAAGGTTATATCTGTTGATTTCATGTTGTCACCTTTATATACAATATAGCTATTTTATTTCAATAATTTCAAACGCATATTTACCTTTATGGATTAGTCACTGATTTAATTTACAAAATATTCTAATTTAATTGTTGGATTTAGTTAAATATAGACAACGAAAACAAAGCAATTAAAAACGACACCAATCGATCAGATAAGAGCCGCCATTATCATCTGATTCTCGGGCAATCATGTGACGTAGCGCGCTCCTCTCGCGTCTCTCCCCTCTCAGAGTTACCAGGCAACCTTCCTAAATTTAGAGACCTTGGACATGGACATTATTTAGTATTTACACAAGAGTCTGTGGACCAGACGGCAGTGATGTAAAATAAATAAGGACTCGTTACAAAGTAAGCGTTACTATGTGATCACTAAAAGTAACGAGTCCTAATGTTATAAAAGACTCGTTACTTTTGGCATTTCGTTACTCTGAATTTAAATCGAACTAGTAACTATTCTACCCAGAATTTTACAGCGGGCGGTTTCGTTCGTGGACTTGATAGCCAAACGGATGACAGACAAAACGTATCATAATTATTTTTCGAGCTGGATTTTGTTTTTACCTCGTCAGGCGGCCGATGGCG
The DNA here is from genome assembly GCA_935413205.1 of Polydrusus cervinus. Classification (NCBI taxonomy): domain Eukaryota; kingdom Metazoa; phylum Arthropoda; class Insecta; order Coleoptera; family Curculionidae; genus Polydrusus; species Polydrusus cervinus. Next base: position 63,109,548 of record OW284510.1, on the reverse strand, counting down.
TGTCGTTTTGCATGTACTTTGGAGAGATGGCGTATTAATATGTGTTTGGTTAATTTGTTGTCGGGAAGCCATGTTGCCTGTTGGGTTGAGGAAATACAGGACTGGAAGTTACCATTGAGAGATGAAAGCAATGTTTATTCCTATGTATTTTTAATTTATATTTCTTTTTTAATTTTAACAGGCACTTATTTTATAAACATAATATAAATTGAGTATTCTGTTTCTTAGATTGTATAGCGTAAACAAATTGTGTTTAGTCAAGTTCACTTCGCACACTGGTATTTAGAAAATTATAAAATAATAGATCTTTGATTCCTAGAATCAGATACCCAAAAGCAGAAACGAAGTGTTATTTGTTTATATTTTGTGTAAATTGAGAACAAGTAAATCTATTTTTTAATCAATACGCCATGTTCTATTCCTATTTTTTGTTATATTGTATGTTTTTATGTGTTTCTTAATCACATATTTGAGAATTGACAATAGTACATAACCTAGATTTAATATATCTATACTACAAAACATGAGTATTTGGCCATCGATCAAAGCCATATTTTTTATTTTTAAAAGTAACGATTTACATAAAGTAACGAGTCCTGAGTAACGAGTCCTAATACCCAAAGTAACGAAACGGTCCAAGGTCTCAAAAGTAACGAAAATTTACATCACTGCCAGACGGACAGGTGGTCCACCGAAAGAAGCCGAACGCCGCGGTGTCAATCTAGGTTATGTGCGTTTACATGTCGTCCGAAACAATAAAATGTAGGCGTATTTACAAGTCGTTTTAAAATGATATTAGGTATTAAATAAATTATATTAAATTACGTTATATTTATGAATATTTCCGGCTTTTTATGTAATTTGTAAAATTCTTAAGTTCAGAATTCGTCAGTGTTAGGTCAGTTTTTAGCTATTTTTATTGTTTATTATTATGGTAGTAATACAAATTTAAGTAATTTAAAAAAGTAAATCAAGTGGTATATAAGTATTACATGACTTTTTATAGAATAAACTTTTCAAGCAATAAAAAATCAATAAATATCTGGGCACATTCTGCCGTTAATAATAATTTAGTAATTCCGTAGGTACGGTGGTGAACTTTAATTATTTTACAAATACTGAATAGTATTAATTTAAAAAAATGTAATAGATTTCTTGACAAAACGGTGAAGCTAAATGCCAATTTTTTACAAACACAAACGTATAAAATTAACAAAAGTGTAATAGATTTCTTGATGGAATGGTGAACTTGAAAATATTTATTTAGAAATACATACTTAGGTAGATACCATACAATGACATAATAATATACAGAGGTTCCAATTTGAAATAAGAAAAAAAAGTTAAAAGTTTGCAAAGTTTGACACTAAACTTTGGACACCCTGTACAATTCGTATTAATCAAACTTGGTTAACGAGACTGTTCGTCCTTATTTATTAAATACAAATTGTATAATTTTATTAACGAGGCATTATTTTTATTTTTTATTCATTTTTAAAACCAGTGGTGCAAAACTGATTTTTCTTTGAACGGCAGTAGAGTTTTGGACTTGCATTGTCTTTATTTGTTTAGAATCACTACGTTTCAACTGGTAAGCATCTCCAGTCGTCTTCAGGTGAATACTCTCCAACCTTTAAACAGACACTGATTTTTCTTTGTTTTTATTTTTTTTTTGTATATAATACTGAACCGATTTCATTAAAATTTGAAGGCAGCTATAAAAGGCATCCATATGTCAGAATATTCAGGGCGGAATATTTAACTGGAATAAATTCAGTAATAGAAAGCCTCTTTATTTGCGGAGAAAATACGGAAATACGGGTGCCTTTATTTTTAGTTTGGTACACTTTTCTCGTCCCGTTATGACATTTACCCCTTCTGGGGGGTAGAAACCGCCCATAACTTTTTTTTCGCAAATGTATTGCGGTAGCTCGTTGGAAAAAAGGAATACGACCCACTATTTACTATTGCATTTCGATAATCTAGACGCTATTTTTTTTATTGTAAAAATTGTTGGAAATGTTAGGGGGGTTTCTACCCCCAGAAGAGGGGTAAATTTCATGACGGGACGAAAAAAGTGTAACAAAAACTAAAAATAAAGGCACCCGTATTTCCGTATTTTCTCCGCAAATGAAGAGACTTTCTAATACTGAATTTATTCCAGTTAAAAATTTCACCCTGTATCTGTGGCTTTTGGTACAAGAAGTGCATATTATATGTCACTATTTTGCGTTTTTGAGATAAATATGCCAAAGTACTAATAAAAAATGTAAATTTTATGAGGGCAAAATGTCGAAGCCCCTAGTATTATTTAAACCCCATTTTACAAAAACAAAAAAAATGTTTATGTCACTTATTAACTATTTAAAAGTTGAAACTTTTAAAGCGAATATTATCAATTTCACAAAAACTGACATATATATATGCACACAGATACATAATATATAGCATGTAATCTAAAAAATAGATCCTTATGACGTCACGCTTTTTTGGAACAGCCTGTATAAACAAAAATATTTTCATGAAATGCGCCATAGGATACAGGTCTAGTCCGCAAAATTTCAAAATAATAACTTAATTTTTAAGTGAGCTAGGGAAGACGGGAGGTGAGATACACGACCCTGTAGAATAAACTTTCATTCAAAAATGATAGACTGATATAGCCATTATTCTAAATATTTCCCATTTAAAAAATGTGTATAAGTGGCTTTTAATCCTCCCTTGTATACTCGTACATAATTCAAAATATATATTATAATGTACCTTATAGTCCTAGATTGTCTCGCACAGGTCGCACACACGGGGGTGTCATTAATATACAAGCCAATGACAACGACGAATTAGCCGGCAGGTGAAGTCAGTGGGGTGAGAGGGACATTAACTAGGAATTTATGTTTTTACACTAAAAGTTTAGTTTTATTAATAATACTCATTATTTATACAACTTTTTGGAAAATTGAATTTTTTGAAGTTATTAAAAATTAGAGTGTAGTTAATCTTCAAGATTTCAGTTGCAAATTTTGAAATAATTTGAATTGTGACTGATGTTGGTCACCCTGTTTCTCACCGCCATCTCAGAATTCTACGGTCGCGTCGGTCGCCATAATTTTAGTTGGCATTGTTCTAAAGTTTTTGTGAGTTTTCTCGCCGTAATTTTGGTGGATAATCCATTTTAAATTGAAAGAAGTGTGATCGTTTTTGGTCTATTGTGATTACCATTTTTAAAAATTCTATTTTGTAATTGAAAGTTATCTGTTGGAGCACAATGGTCAGTGAAGTTTTATTGGATTATTAAAAGTGACCACGCCGGGCGGCGCTGAAACGCTGAGTTTTAGTAATTTGGAATTTTCTTGGAGTGTAAGTATACCTTATATTTATTAATTTTTATGTGAAATAACTACTAACACTACTCCCTGACTTTGATATTATGCAAGAAAGTAAAGTATGTTAGAAAAAAGGAAAAAAGGCTGAGATTAAAGGGAAAAATTCCTATTTCATTGTTACCCTATTAAGTGGTCATTTTTTTATAAGTTTTCCACAAAATACCTGTTACAACTCCTTCAAGATCAGGGATCAAAACTTTAAAAAGTTTGTTTTGCCATTAGTTGCAGCAAAATGTAACAAACGTTCTAGTTTATGTGTCTGTATATAACTTGCTTAATGAACACTCCAGGGTAATACAGGGTTACCTTTAAACAATTACTTTGCTTAGTTCTAATACATTCTTCTTTTGCTTCACGTAAAAAGTTTTAATAAAATACATACTTTGCAAAAAGCAGTTTCATCAGACTTCTGCCTACAGCTTTGACAGTAATAATAATAATCTCAACATATTGCTTTAAAATACTTTAGATCATATGATTTTTATTTTAATATGATTTAACCTATTATAGGGTTATTTCTAGGACGGTATAAAAAGTTACTCGAGCACACCTTAAAAGCTTCCTTAGTCTATGCTTTTGTATAAGCCAAAGAAACCTTTGAGGTATCCTGCAACGACCCTGCATACCACTCCTAGAATAAAATTACAACAATATGAACCTAACCTAGAGCTTACATGATTTTTTATAACAAGGCATTTTACTTTTACGAATCAAAGATACCTACTGCTTTTGTTTTTCTTTTTTTTTTCAGCATACCCCCATAACTCTATCAGCTGCTGTCGAGAATCTATTTGAGTGTTAAATCGCTGCTGCAGTCAACGGGAACTATTTGGTGTTAAATATATATCAACTCATGATTGCAGTTTAAACTTTTGAAATGGATCGTCTTATTCTTTGTATTTTAAGTTTTTTAAATTTTAATAAATGTTTTGTAGGTATATCATTGCTGTTTTGTTTAGGACGTTGATATAAATAATAAGATTGAGATCATCAAAAATAGTTCATGGTATTAATAGACTAGGTTGTATTAGTAATATAATAACTATTGCATCTTAAAAAATATATTTTTTGACATAATTGCTCAAAATAAGAAATAGCCAGGCACATGCACATTGTAACGTTAACATAAAGCAAATGTTTCCTAGTTATTTATTATTTTGAGCAATTATGTCAAAAAATATATTTTTTAAGATGCAATAGTTATTATATTACTAATCAATCTTTTCAAATACTCCCGCCACTATCAATCGGTAAATACGTTATCTGTATTGCCGATATTGTCACCTGCTCAGTCGGTAAAGCTACCTCCTATTTTTTTTTTCATACCGACCGATTTACTCTGCAGGTGGCTCATAGATGGCAAGTGATGCGTCGAAATAACATGGCCGTGACTTTTCTCAAACCCTTTTTTCTTCTGTGGTCGCACAATGAATAAGTACGCGTTTATCGTTTATCAAACGTGCCTGGTAAAACACATGAATTTCGCGCCAATAAGTTATGTCAAACGGTTTTCTTTCGATTCGATCGATCGGCACCGGGCACCGGAGTTCGGCTTCTTTCGGTGGACCTGTCCGTCTGGTCCACAGACTCTTGTTTATTTACCACTTTGTCTTCGTTGTTTACCACGATGATTTATCTTTGGCTCATGTTCCATGATATATCGCGATGGGTCTAAATGCTAAGCATCATGAGGTGATATTTAATGTGGCAGAGCTCACCCAGAAATTATTACAAATAGATTTGTTGGTCTAAATTCTAGAAAAGCAAAGAACAATTTATGGCAAATTTTAACAAACAATTTAAACTCTTTGGGATATGGAACTTACTTACTACTTACCTTTTTGTTTTTAGCCAAGATGTTTTAACAGCGTTACAGCAGCCATTTATCTCTTTTTGGCGATGGAATATGTGAACACAATAAACTTGGCGACATTTTCTAAGCGACATCGCCAACAACCAACAAGTGTGAACGTATAGTCACTCCAGTTCTCAGCTGGCGACAAGTGATGTAGCCAATAGAAAATGAATATTGGAGTCACATGTCAAAATACTTATTTTCGATTAGTCACAACACGTGTCGCCAGCGACAGAACAAAGTTCTGAGAACTGGGCTTAATAGAGCGCGTTTACGATGGTTTGTCGGTCGTGCTCTGGGTCTCGATTAACTCGAAAATTGAGTAACACAGCACGCCCGACGTAAGAACTATAAATAAGATAGTTCTTGCACCCGACGCAGGTCCGACGTCGACTATAAACGCGATCCTTGAGCGCGTTCACGATTGACGTCGGACATTTGTCGGGGGCGCTCTGGGTGCACTAGAGCTAGATGACGGAAAATAGCGTTCACGGTTGTGTCGGATAACAATTATTATCCGCGTTTATGGTTAAGGGTAATTTTTACCGGACAAGACAACTTTTTACCCATATCAAGGTAAATTTAAAAGTGGTGGCTCTCGCGCATATTGTTTGTTTATTTGCGTTACCAGTTGGGATTGGTTGGGAGCAACAATTATAATCAAAAAAAGTTTTTGAAAATTTTCGTTTACAGCATTTTACAGTAAAAAATTGAAAATGGATTTTTCTATAAATTCCTATCGTCTTGTCGATAAAAAGGGTCGATCAAATTTAAGAAAATTGGCACAACAAATATTGCGTTCGGTTTGGAAAAAAAATGTGAATAATGTCTCGTTCAGAACGTTGCACAACCTTCAGCATGTGGAAGAGCTAACAGCACAGCAGGAAGTAATACATGAACAAGATCAAACTATACAGGCTGATACGGACAATACGAACCAAAAATATTTGGAAAATTTGTCCTTATTTGAAAATAGTGACCCGACCTTGAGACCGAGTATCCCTAAGCTAAGATTCAAGAAAGGAACCCACGAAATACCAGCGAGAGTAAACCTAGCAGCAGGGACACGTCCTTAAATAGAACTGAGGACCTCGAGACATTACACAGTGGGTTATATGCAGCAGCAGTAACTGTAATTCAACTCAATGGTCAGGCATTATATCTCAGAACTGACAAGAAAACAACCAAGAAACAAGCGGTGCCCGCTTGGAAAATGAGACTTGAAAAACAAATCAGCCAGTTACGAGCACAAAGTGATATAATTGGAGAACATCTAAATGGAAATTCTAGCACCAAGGTTGCTAAAACGGTTAAAGATATACTGAAAGTAGAGAGTATTTCTTTATACAGTCCCGATGTAAAACGGTTGCTAACAATCGTAAGAGACAATACAAGACAAAAATCTAAGGCTAAAGAAGCTCGTCTAAGACGATACAACAAAGCCACAAAGAGGAAGGTTCAAAACCAACAGTTCACCAGGAACCATAAGGGATGCCACTAAGAACATGGCTAACTGGAAATCACCGGGACCTGACCAAATTCATAATTTTTGGCTTAAAACTTTCACCAGCCTACACCCTGTAATCGCAAACTGCTTTAGCAAGGCTCTCCTAAACCCCGAACACTTCCCAGCTTATCTTGCCAGTGGCAATACCTTCCTTTTATTTAAAAAAGGGCAGGTAAACGATCCAAAAAACTACAGACCGATCACCTGTCTGTCCGTGGTGTATAAACTTTTAACATCAGTCATGTACTCAAAAATATACACACACTGCATAAACAACAACCTGGTAGCTGATGAGCAAAAGGGCTGTATTAGGAAAGCTTTGGGTTGCAAGGAACAGCTTACAATCGATGCCGTTATTATAAAACAGGCAGAAGTTAAAAGGCGAAATCTCAATATGTGCTACATAGATTATAGTAAAGCATTCGATTCTGTTCCTCACGACTGGCTAAAGAAGATATTGCAAATATACAAAGTACACCCCCTAATACGCAACATGTTAGGTACCCTAATGGAGCAATGGAATACCAATCTCCATATTGGACAAGAGAAGCTTGGCAATATAAATATATCAAAAGGTATATTTCAAGGCGACTCTTTAAGCCCCCTCTGGTTCATTTTGGCCATGAACCCACTGTCCTCACTACTAAAATCAAAATCCTACGGATATCGTCCCAACTTAACTGAGAATTTTAGAATAAACCACCTTCTATTTATGGACTATATCAAACTACGCTGAAAGCAAAACCCACCTATAGTCCCTAATTCAAATAACCAAGACATTTAGCGATGACATCAATATGTCGTTTGGATTAGACAAGTGCGCAATCTTGAATGTCGTACGCGGAAAGACTGAACAAAATCGTGGACTGCTTGAAGGCATAGATATACTAGATGAGGACAAAACATATAAATACTTAGGCATCTCCCAAAACCAAAAAATAAACCACACAAACCTAAAAAGGGAGTTCAAGAACAAATACAAAAGCAGACTAACAAAGCTTTTTAATACTCACCTGAATGCTGGTAACCTTACTACTGCCATCAACACCTGGGCAATACCAATACTTACCTACTCATTCGGAATCCTTAAGTATTCAGACACGGATTTGCACGAACTAGATAGGCTTACGCGCAGGCTGCTAACAAAATTCAGATTCCACCACCCACGCTCTGCACTTGAACGAAAGGAGGGAGGAAGAGGTCTCATTAATATATATAATTTGTGCAAGTCGCAAGAGACCTCTATGAGAAAATACTTTCAAGAATCGAATGGGAAAATTCTTAAAAAAGTGGTAGCAGCAGACATTGGAAAACGGACTACCTAACATCATCCGCGCGCCGCCAAGTCAACAGCTTGTAACTTGGCAAGAGAAAGCTCTACACGGTAAATACCCTACTGCACTCCAAAATCCACTCATAGATAGAGAAATGTCACTGAATTGGTTAGAGAAAAGGCAGCTTCACGCTGAAACAGAAGGTTTTATAATCTCCATCCAAGACCGTGTCATTCGAACTCGAAACTATGAATAAGTCATCTTGAGAAGAAATGCGGACGATGTGTGCAGAAAATGCAATTGCCCCGGAGAAACGATAGAACATATCACGGCGGGATGTGGTGCTATGGCCCCCAACGCTTACCTGGGAAGACATAATCAGGTGGCAAAGATCATTCACAAGGAACTGGCCCATAAACTAGGGTTAAGGGAAAACCTCCCACCATACTACCAATACTCACCCGAGCCAGTCCTTGAATCCCCTGATTATCTCTTATACTGGGACAGGCCAATAATAACGGATAGAACAGTAGACCATGCACAACCGTCCGGATATTCTTCTCATCGAAAAAACCACCAAGAAAGCATTCATAATCGATATAGGTTGCCCACTAACACACAACCTCTCTAAAACCGAATCAGAGAAGAAGACCAAGTACTCGAATTTGGCTATAGGGATAAAAAATATATGGAAGCTAGATAAAATCGACATAATTCCGATTATAATATCGGTGGAGGGAGCTATGACGAAAAATTTCAAGCCCAACTTGGAAAAACTGGGCCTATCAGGTTATTTATACCAACTAATTCAGAAAAGCGTCATCCTCCAAACATGCCATATAATACGGAAGTTTCTAAACAGTACAGGTTAAGATGAATTTCTTCTCTGTACTGTAAATAATATCAGCAACACCAACAAAAAGCTGTGAAAACTAACATTGAGAAAATAATAATAATAATAATAATAATAATAATAATAATAATAATAATAATAATAATAATAATAATAAGAAAAATTCGTGGTCGTAATATGCTGCAAAGGCAGACAACTTACGATCGCCCAAATTGTGCTGGCGAATGGCGCTAACTGTAGCCGACGCCATAAAGATGTGAAGAAGAAGAAGTCTGATATATTATATAGAAATAAAATTTATTTTTAAGTCTCGTTTTTAAATCATTACTAAATATTTGGTTAAATTTTAGTCTCTCATCATCCCACAGTTTTTGAGACTTTGTTGGTAATGGACAATTTAGTTTATAAATGTTCTTGGTATGTAAATCAATCAATAGTCTTTGACCTGCTCAATAAAACTATTTTTTTCTAGTTTTTAACACACGAAGAAAACTTTAACATACCTTTACAAAGTTAATAATCTTACAGTATATTGTATACCTAGGCATGTTTCACTTTTGCAATGTCGTATACAGAATTGGAGCAGGGGTATCAAGGTCTTCGTAAGGCTACATACAGACCAACACAGTTCTATGTAGGAGCAGTAAGTGAAGCTCTTAATTTATTTAAATAGTTGATCATTTATAATTAAGATACACTTTTTCTTTGTTTCAACATGAAACAGTGATGTATGCTGCAAGCCTTCCCGAAACTATATCTATTCCTTCAGTAGTTATTCAGGATGTTGACAACCCATCACTTCTACCTTCTTATTGGCTCACGGTATATTATTTTGTGTTGTTTTTATTTTGCTTTTTTGCTGTGTGGTTTTACCACATATATACATACACTATATTGTCAATACAAGCAGCCGCACGAAGCAAGAATACACCCATCATGCGATTCAAAATAACCTGAGTTGGGGGCCGTGGCGCTTGCGCAGTAGGGAAAAAATTAGGCAACCCACACGATTTCTAACAGAACCCAAGGTCTATTGAACAGAACCGGCTCGCCGTTATATTCTTATTAGTCGCCATCTTTTGTTTCATTCATTCATGTGTTGTTATAATTTCCAAGTTTTGGGTGTTAATATTTATAAAACTTTACTTTAGACATTTTTTTTTTGTTAGTTTGTAACTAACGGGTGAATTTAAATAAAAGCTTGTAAAAATATTTTGAAAGTCGACCCTGTCAAATGTTTACATCAAGAAGCAAATTTCCGATCTGCGCAAACTCAACGGCCCCTGATCAGCTGCTTATAATGGTGTCATCGTTGAATTATGGTATTAGCAATATAGTGGGTTTTACTGGTTTTAGCGAGGGTTTTAGTTAAAGTAGGTATAACTCGAGATTAGGTTGGAATGGGAGATACCATCTAAATGTTTGGGGATACTTTAAAGACTTAAAGAAGTATGCCTGATTCCAAGCCTAACAAAGAAATCTTGTATAATTTAATTAATACTTACCTAGTTAATATTGAAAAATAATATCAGTTTCACCAGAACAGGATAGAAGCTTTACTTCCTTACAACTTTACAATGTTTTAAAAAAAAACTGCCAAATGTTAGTTAAATAGTGGTCATATGCCTGAGCATGGGCCTACTTCTGAGAAACAGGTAGGGGGTATTACAGGTAGGTAATCTTATTAATATGAAAATTTCCTTGCAGAATTAATAATAATAATAATTGATATTTATTTAGCTCTTGGTTAGGCAGTTATAAACAAAATTACACAAACAATAAATGATGGCATTTTTGTGACACCATATAAAATTTACTTATCTGCTAGGTATTTAATTAACAGTCTGTTAACCCGTACAGAGTCACTTTTAGGACATAAGTCGTAATGTGGGGTCTGTGAGACACCTAGCCATATATCCATAGACATATAATAAAGAGGAGACAAAACATTCCATTCATAAAACACAATTTGTTTACAATCATTTATGTTTTTTAGTTTTAAGTAAGTTGAAAAAGGATGGCATAAAAAATGGCAACGCTGTAACTTGACCGTCCTCTTAGCCGATTACCTTTACCAGTGGCGTGCGCATTGTTTAGGGATTAGGGAAAAATAAAAGTCCATTAATTAAAAAATATTTATAATGTACTGTAAAATATTTTTTCTACCACTAACCTGGGAACTATTAGTCATAATTTACGCCATTTCTCGAATAAGAACAAAAATTTCTGTACAGGGTGTCCCATTTTCGACACTTTTATAGGGTATCTCCGTTATTGTTAGTGCTATCGAAAAAGTAATATAGGCGTCATGTGCTCTTTTTGGGTCAAACTTAAAATGGTAAAATCAAAATTTGAAAATTTTCGCTTGCTTAAGAGATACGAGGGAAAATCGAAAAATTGACAATTTCAAAATTACCCTATACTTTCGGAGTTAAAAGAGATACAGAAAAATATTTTATACAAAAGTTTCTTTATAATGATTGCTGAATAATCAGCCGGTTTTAGTATAAGTATACGGGGACAGGTAAAAAAGTTATCGGACCTTAATGGAACACCCTGTATATTTTAATCTAAAAAGATAACATTTTAAAATCTCTTTTTTATTTCTTCGGTTTTTTCATTTTCAACATAATATGATATAATATCAATAACCATGGTCAATATTTATTTAATGTATACCGGCACAGCGCTTCAATTCGGAATAAAAATACTATACCAAGTTTAGTAAAACCGTTTCAGAATTTATTTTCTTTCAAACAGGAAACCTCTCTAACATTAAGATAATTTTACAGCCACAACAATATTATAAAGTAGGTATTTAAAATTCACGAAAATAAATATACATAATATTCTAGATGTATGATAACATTTAATGTAAAGTAATGAGACATAGTACAGACATAGAATGTCTATGTGTGTACTGCTATTTTCTTGAGGGAGTTACAAAAAATATCAAATTTGTGCCAGCGCTGATGTTAAAGTTGTTACCCTCAGTAGGGCCACGAAATCACATACTTGCGGGTGACGAATATCAGTATACTATGCACAATTTTTATTATAAAACAGACATATTTATTCATTTCTAAATAATATTGTTTTTGTATTAATACTCCTAGATCTATTGGTTTTGCTTAAATCAATTTTTTTTATTGTTTCATAATAAATTCGTATGTTAAAATAAGATTTTAGAATGAATTTGGAAATAAAAATTGAATGTTCCGATAGAACTTCATCGTCATAAATATGGTCTCCAAAGGTCTCCAATACAGAAGTGGGTAAATTATTTAGGGTCTTAGTTACTAATGTGTTTAGTAAATTTTTATTTTTTTGATTAAAAATTCCCTGGGTAGTGTTAAAAAATCAAAAAAATTTTCTCCTTCCTTGCAAACCTCTATCACGAATTTAGATGCTTTTATAAGCCTACCGTAGGTTTTCCTCTTTTGTAATAAAGAAGTTGATTCCTCACTTTCCAAACAGTTTAAACATTTGGAACAACTGACAAATTTTTTTAATCCTTTAACCACAAATCCCGATATATAAGAAACAATATCTTCTACGTAACAAGTGAGGTTCCATGCATCAGATATCAAATAATTTTCATTAATATTTTGCTCAACTGTAATTAAATATTTTTTATATTCCTCTGTTTCTTCAATTTTTTCCCCCAATTCTGTATTTAAAACTTTTGGGTGCGATCCATACGATAAAATTGGAATTGATTCCAAATCTATGGCGTTTCCCGTTTTGGGGGCCCTAATTTCTGAGTGGACCAATAACCTTTTGTAAGCAGCCTCAAATTGCCTAGCTGAGGGATTATTATTATGTCCACCTTTACTCCTCACCGCTCCAAAAAATAATTCCAAGTGATCTTGCGATAACTTGTAGGTTAAAATATATTTTAATAATTGTTTTTCTTTGACGTAATAAGTATACATATTTTGTAGGCTTTCCATACAAATTAGAAAGCCCAAAAATCCTGTTTTTCTTTGCGACTTTAAGATTGGTGTACTTTTGAGTGTAAGTCCGATAATATATGGTTTAATTGTTTTAAAATATTGAAAAATAGACTGCTCATTTATTTTTGAGAATGGTTTTTTAAAGGAATACTTTGTTAATCTATTACGAGAGTTGAAAATGTCAAATAAGTTATTAAATATTAATAAAAATTTAGAAGTAGCCTCAGAGTCTTGAAACTCTGGGCATTTCATATCATCTCTAAGGAAAGTTAGAGCATCACTTACGCTCTTACTAATTGTCTGGGCGGCCAGCCGAACTTTCATCTTCTCCCTTTGCCATTTAAGGTGTCTCATCCAATGTTGCCAGGTCTGGTGATTTTTCACCAGATTTGGTGATTTTGAACCCCATCTGGTGATCTGGTGAAAACTTTTTAAAAAAGTCTAATTTCTGGTGATTTTTCGACACTGATGATAAGCTTATATTTTAAAAAAAAACAAGAGAAAAATGGCTCGATTGTGTTTTATTCTTCTTTGTTAAAAATTCGGTGACATCGATGCAAAAACTTATTGGGTTCAAAAGCGGAAAGCGTTTATCTGGAAACTCTCTACTTCTCTGTGCCGAATATTTCTTAGAAGCGGGGGATTCACAGAATTTGTATCCATTTTAGCAGTTACTGTTTTATTTAGCAGTTTTAGTATTGTTTTTAATAACAATAAGTTAATATAAGTACCCATTTGGTTAAAAAAAGGTAAGTTTTTACACATTTTTGCCGTTGTTATTGTCTTTGGTGAGACATTATTTGTCTATTTTAAAAGCATGGTATTTAAAATAATTTCAAAGCAAAAATTTTTTTAGCATAAAATACCAAAATATGGACAAAAAAAAGAATAATTTCATCAAATAATGAAAATTCTTTTAACTTTTCCGTTACAGCGGATATTATCAAAAAACATAATAATAGTATGTACTCCTAATAAAGCACTCAATTAGTCGGTTATTTTACCTGCCTATTGGAATTTGTGTTATTATACCGACAATTTTGTTTTAGTCTGTAATAAAATGTGTTTCGAAGCAATATATTTGATTTTACATTAATTATAATATGTGTTGTTATGTGATAATGCGAGAAATTAAGAATCTGGTGATTTCTTTAAAAATCTGGCAACTTTTAAAGCAAGGGTCTGGTGATTTTTAATTTTTTGACCTGGCAACATTGGTCTCATCCTTAGTTTTGTGGCAGCATGCAGCCCCTCTAAGTTTTGCTTTTTTCCTAATTGTGTTATGTAACTCCATTTTATATTTTTTTTGTTCATGTCAACTATTTCTTCTTTGCTAGCTAAGCAGTTTCTAACAAGCTTAATCATGTGACATGCATCAAAAAAAATAAAAATTGGATCTTTTGTAATAGGGTGGTTAAATGTTGTTTGCAAACTAAGGGGGTTATTAAAATTAGCCTCTAGGTGAGAACACATTGAAATATTTGCTGCTGCTCCGTCAAAAGTTAGGGATGTTACAATTACACCACTTTCATGCACAAACTCCAAGCATTTCTTCACTAACTCTGCTTTTTCTGCTGCTGACAACCCATCAATTAAAAAGTAGCCTAGGGGAGAGCGGGGCACAATGAAACACAAAAATTGTTTTTATTTTTTTATTTTTTGGATGTAGGAATATGGGGATGAAACGTGTTTTAAAAGATGCCCTTCGATACCAGGAACGAACCTATGGTAGCATCAAGACCCCTATTATTAACTGTTTGGTGCAATAATCAACTTAAGTTTTTTAAAAAATTGTTTCATTGTGCCCCACCAGTGGGGCACAATGTAACATACATAGGGGCACAATGTAACATGTCCAGGGTGCAATAAAACAATGAGATTGACTTAAAAGTAAGCCCAATAAAAGATTTAAATAATGCTATATAGTTTTATTCCAATAAAAAAGAACATAAAGTTGAAGCGAAACAATTATTAATATAGTAGTTAGCCAATATTTATATTAGTAAAATCGATTCCGAAAGAAATAAATTGTTTTTGGCGTTGGGTTGATCCCGCAAAAACTGGGTTCTCCAGAATCATCATGTTAATGCTGTTTTCAGCTACTACTGATACATCTGGAACTCTACAAATGTGTTATGTCCTTTTATTCTGAAAAATTTCACTTCGTAATCTCTATTTGTGTCCTTTTCTTTCATAATAAGTCCAACGTAGAACTTGGTATTTTGACATTTTAATTTATATTCCACCAGTACATAATCACCTGTAATGGGTGACCTATCCAGATCTATGAATTTGTCTTCATTAAGAATAAAAATTTCTTCATCCACGTCTAAGTCGTCATCAGTCTCAATATAGTTGACTACGTCTTCTTCTTCTTCAAATGATGACTGAACCTCTTCAATTTTTTTGGGTTTTTTCTTTGTGTTTTTGTCATAATCTGTTATTTTCCGTTTGACCGTATCCCTTTTTGCTGTTGATGGCTGGGTTTTATTGGCAATTGCAGTCATTTCTGGAGTACTGGTTGCTATCATGCTTTTTCCTTTTGCTCGACCTTTTCTATTGTTTTTCCTACTCCCTGCTTTGGGAAATCCCCTAAAATCTTCAGGTCCACATAAGGAAGTTTCTACATTACTGCTGGTAGTAGAAGTACTGGGGTCTTGAGAGTTGTTATTGAAACTTGAGAGGTTGGCATCTCCATTGGTTTCCATTGTTGAGTTGTTGGTTTTTTCAGCAGGAACATCACCCGACGGTGGATCCTCATTTACCTGACTACAAGTAGCCGGTAAGTCCGCCATTGGTCGATCGGTATCGTAATTACATAAATAATCAGCATCGGTAAAAACATGTCGATCATATGGGTAAATGCCTGTTTTCTTAAAAGCAGCAGTGATGTTTGATGAAGTCATTCCTCTTTCGTGAGCAATCTTCACAAAGCCAGCAACATTGTAAATAGTTGCTGTTTGTCCAGGATGCTGCATCATCCAAGTATCTATCGCAGCATTGTAATACGTTTTGAATGGCTTAAACACTCCAACGTCTAATGGTTGCAATTTATTGGTGGAATGTGGTGGAAAAGTTAACATCGTCACTCCATTTTCTTTGCACAAATTAAGTACCTCCAACGACAAATGACTTTCGTGATTGTCGCATAATATTAGAGTGGGCGATTGAATGCTGCTTTTTGAGTGGTGTATGAAATGTTTGATAACATCAACAAACAATACTGAAGTCATCCAGCCTGATGGATTAGCCAAACCAAGAGTACCAGTGGGGGCTTCCTGCGTCATGTGAGGCTTAAAGTGTACGCGTGGAAATATCATAACGGGAGGTAGAAAGTTGCCGCTCGCTGAGATAAAACAACAGGTTGTCACGTTAGTTCCCTTTTCAGCACTAGTGCACTTGCTAACCTGCTTGGCTCCTTTTTCGGCAATTATTTTTTGAGGCTTCTGTACTGTGCATGTACCTGTTTCGTCCAGATTAAATACTCGTGTTCCATCTGCAAAGTGAGGATTTTTGTACACCTCTTGTAAATGGTCAAAAAATACTTCTACATTTGCTCTTGTGAAAGAAGTAGCTCGGGACAAACTACATCCCTCAGGCGTTCTTTGACTAAGCGATGGATTTCTTTTTAAAAACCCATAGAACCAATCTTGTCCTGCCGATTTTTTAGCGTCCCATGAACTTGGATATTTGATTTTATTTATTACTGCCATTTCATAGGCAACCTTCTTGCATTCAGCCACTGGAAGACCATAAAACATTTTGGAACACATTAGCAAATATTCCCTCATTTTATTTTCTTGTTCTAAATTAAACACTTGTCTAACATTGTAGTGCGGAACATACTTTAAATTTGTATCGCCCTGATTGTCATTTTTCTTTTTCACATACCTGGATAATGTTACGTGGTTTACATTTTTTAATTCTGCTGCCTTCCTAATGGAGTGACCTTGACTAACGAGGTCTACTGCATCCCTCATGTCATTCTCAAGAAACGAACCTTTATTGGCCTTTCTTTGACGATTTCGAACCATACTGGAACAAAAACAAAAATAATTGTAGAAAATTTGACGATTTATGAACTTAGATGGGGCACCTTGAAACGTTTCAAGGGTCCCCGTCGAGTCATGTTTCATTGTACCCCAAACGTCCATATTTTTTTATTTTATGCCAAATTCACAAAAACAAAACAATTAGAGAAAAGAAAACGCATGCAAGCAATTCAGCAATATATACGTTTCAAGTTATGCTACTCAACTAAATAAAATATTGCGGTTGCTTACCTTAAAATCAAACGATATCCGCACGTAAGAATTTAGTTTTGTCACTAACAAACACACTTCTTTCAACAGCGTCCAAACTACGACTGAAATTAAAACCAAACTAGAATGACCAGTTCCGGTGTCGATCGAAGCGCCACTGATAGTTACAGATTCTCATTTACCCGCCAGAACTTAAAATAAAATCAATGTTTCAAGGTGCCCCGTGTTTCAAGGTGCTCCTTGCTCCCCTACTGGAATTTTCCAAGAAAAATTCATACTAACTAACATAAAAACCAACGCTTCCCTAGCTTCTGGTAAACTGTCGCTATCTATACTAGTTCCCAAGTCCACATACCCTGTAAATTTAGAGCCAGTCCATTCAACTTGCTTTCGTATAGACATCTCATCCATAACTAAATTGCAGAGGATTGGAACAGGGGAACTTTTTTGTCTTAAAATTAATGCATTTAATGCTTCCTGAGTAAATCCTGGGCTGCTATCAACAGATCGATACCACCTTGAAATTGTCCCTAGATGTGGCAAACTTCTATTGAAGGTAGCCCTTACAAAGTTATAAGCTTTCGGTGAATAGAACGCTAAGGTCAAAGCAAAAGATCGTAATGAAGGATTATATTTTTGTCTGGTTGGGCCTTTCAACATACTTTCAAAAATATCTTGCGCTGGTCCAGCAAGGGAAGCCTACAAAAATATATTTATAATATACACTGTGGTCTATTACTGTGCTACAAATGGGAGTTTTTTAATTTTTTATACAACAAAAGTTGATGTACTTATGTCCGATAACCATATCAGATGCACCCAAAATGGATTCAAGCCAAATAGCATACAGGGTGGGCCAAAAAATAGAATAGAACTAGATATTTTCGTTTAAAGATCGCAATGCGTCAAAAAGATAAGAGTAATTTTTTAAAAATACATTTGAAAAGAAACATGTATATGCTATAATTTTCACGGTTTATATTTCTACATGAAATATGTTTCGCCAGCACTGTGGCTTCTTCAGATGTGAACTTCTGAAGCGAGTAAGTATACCTTTTCCGATTATATATTGTCTTTCTTTGAGAAAATTGGAATAAAACATACTTAATATTACAGGATAGAAAAAAAATCATAATTTATTAAAGCCAGTGTCTACTAGCGCCCTTGGGCGAGGATTTTTTTTACTAATTTATATATCTTATAAAAACATAATAATGCCAACTTTCAAGACCCATTAGTATCTCGAGAACTAGTAACATTTCGAAACAACTTATATGACTTAAGTTTGATCTAGCATCTCCCGTTGCTCTATGACCCGTAAGTTATAAAATACCCTGTATTCTTTAGGTTTACTGACAAAACTTTAATATTATTATATGTTTAACAGTTTATTCATTACATTTAGTTTTAATGCTTACGTATAGGGTATAAAAGTTTTAATAATCAACAAAAACAAATCCATACCTTTATGGTTGATTCAGATGATTCACTTATTAAGCATTTTTCCTTTAAGTAATCAATTAGTTGCTGCATTGATGTTATTCTCATTTTTAGTCTTCTTACAGTCATTTGTAGAGTATGTACTTTTCGTCTTCGTCTTTCATCCCAACTTTTTACAAACGCCAAATTTCTTCTTCTCTTTTCCGGAGTTGAAAAATCGCTACTGGCGAGTTCTCCAATGTATCTTTTTCTAAAATTAAAAATAAATTCAGTCCCTATACTACGAAAAATAATTATGATTTGTACCTTTTTTTACTACTTTGGGTCCCTTGTGGGCGTAAAACTCCAAATTCTGAGAGCGCAGAGGAAGAGGATTGGGATTCCCCGATGCTGTGAACAAAAAATATAATAAAATAAAGGCTACAAACCACCACCAAACAAACCAAAATGTCTGGTAAATCACAGTTACCTACTACCAATAATGTTACACATTTTTTTTAATTCCAAACAAATAAAGTGTGTCCAAAAAAGTAGGCAACATATTATGGGAAAGTTTTTTATTACCGACTTCTCAGAAAATTTTATTCTGGATAAAAGTTGGTGCATGCCTTAAAACTATAACTGCATATTTCACCTGCGGCTAATAGTAAGGAAGCAAATTAAAAACTTAGACCAAATACGAAATTTGAGTTAGGTGTCTCAATTTTTTTTTCCTTAATCTCTATTTTTCCCTAAACGGTACGCCTCTTGTCGATTTTTTGTTATAGTAATTTTAAAATATTTATCAAATATCTTAAACGTGGGTTTATAATAAAAATGTATTAAATAGTTGCAAACCTTTTAATGATACAAGTTAGTTTGGATATTAGCGTGTTGCGCTAGTTAAACACATTTTAGCCAACTTATGTTCTAAACAAAATTATGATAGATTCCAACTTTTTTCATGGTACTAAAAATAACTAATAATTTCTTTGTCATTTTCACCCAGTAAGCTTAAGTTCAAAAATCTACTTTAAAAAAATGCATTTGAAAAAATTAAAAATTTCGTATTTGTTCTAAGTTTTTAATTTGCAAAAACATTTCCATATTATACATTTTTTTTGTATTTTTAATAATTAAGGTAGTTTTATCAAGAATAAAATTTTCTGAGAAATCGGTAATAAAAAAAATGTTTTCCATAAGTTGCATACTTTCCTGGACACACTGTATAATGTGTGTGTAAAAAATGGTAATTTTGTAATAAATTTGGCATTAAGATGTTCTAGGCAACAAACAAAATATAGCTTTAACAAATTATAGGAAAAGTAATTTAAATTATGGTAAACAATTTTGTACCTAGTTTAGGTATTATGCTCTTACTAGAAAAGATTACATAATATACTAAAAATCACATACCGCTTATTTACAATTTCTGTTTCTGAAGCAGTATCGGTCGTTTCTGTAACAGGTGACAATGACTTAATTTCATCTCGCTTGGTTTTAAACAAAACATTCGAGGGGCCAGCAACATCTTGCTCATCAGTGACTTGAGACACAAACAACGGTTCAAAATCAACATCGAGGGACCTAAAAATAAAAAGATAAATATGTTTATTACATCAACAAACAAAAGTTTGAAATTATTGATTTGTTTTACCAAAAAGTTTTGATTTTTTAATTCTTCATAAAAGTTTTTATATTCCTATGTATACCTAAATGCACCACCAAATGATATAAAAATAATACCAAACCAATGATCGTTACAATATTATATAAATTTTGTATCAATAAAAATAAATTAAATAAGTACCTAAAGTGTTTAACATTGCACAATTATCTTAAAATGTACTTACTTTAAAGATTTTCTTGGAGGTGTTTCAATCGTAGAGTCCGAACTAAAAACAAAATTTGGTATAGGTGTAAAAACAATAGGTAACATTAAATAACGTAAACTCATTTGATTTTTTTACCTGTAAGACAAACGCCGAGTAAAAACTGTGGTATTCAATTGGGGCTCAGCATCTGGTCTTATTTGCCTTCGACCAGTTATTTCAGTGATGATATCACTTTGATCAAAATGGTCTGAACAAATTCGAGCATATTTAATTATTTGCTGGTTCTCTAAGGCCAAAAGGGAAATCCATCTTTGTCTGCGCTCCGAATTTAAATGAAAGCTTCAACAATATATTAGTAAATAACTACGTGCATTAAAAAATTTGTAGAGGGTAAAGAAAATCTTTAAACTGGGAAATCTAGATTAGAATTTTACAATAATATCTATATTCTTTGTTTAATCAGTCATTTAGGTTTTTTTAAAGAAGTTCAGACAAAATGCAATTGTTTTTGCAGTTATTTACTTTAAATATACAATAAACCACACCACTGGTTAAGCTAAAAAAACGTAACTTCACTTACCGTCGAAATATCAATCCGGGGCTAGAATAATCAACTTTCTTGCAAACAACGCACTGGCGAACCATTTAGAATTGGTAATAAAAGAGCTTTAACAGCTCTTTTGCCAAAAAAACACTAAAAATCAATCTAAAATTGTAAAACGTTACAGGCCCCGCACAGCAACACTGCAAACACGTATTTTCACATAAAATGAATGAACACGTAAAATTCGGCGAAATTCTCGTCGCCAGTAATAGTAAACGCTTGTACAGCGGTGCCAAAGGTTTTTCCCATATACACTTTAGTTTTATGTAACTAGGAAACTAAATAATTTTAAAAGTAGAAATTGCGTATTTTGATGGTAAAAAAGCACACTAATAATTTTATTTAGTGTATTATTATTACTTAAGTACACATAAAAATTTACTCATTATACTATGATTAGGTATACCTACCCTTTATTTTCAAACACAGGAAGATCTAGGGCACCCCGCAGAAATTTGTCATCATCGCTTTGTGTTAAAAGTCGGTCTGATTGCGATAATATGTAAACAATTCTGTCTCTCTTTCTTTCTTTTATGTCTATGCATATATCCATATATATATGTTTTTGTAAGCGTGTGAAAATGGTCAGGCTATAAATATACATATGTTAGGAGTTAGCTTACGAAAAATTTTTATGAAATAAAGTCATATTTTTACGACAATATTTATTTAATTTTTGAAAAGCAAAAAGTAGTACATTTTAAAATTTACATGTTTTTTCTTTCAAAATGTAACATAAACATGTCAAACGATTTTTACCCGTAAAGAAACTAAATGAACAACAGTAAAACGAAAAAATATTTATAAATTTTTATCAAGAATTACAAAAATAACAAGCTTTATTTTAGAGCTAATTTTTACACTCTTTACATAGGAAAGGTGCACTCTAAACATATTAGGTTTTTACACATAACACATAAGTACTGGGTTCTACGTTTAAGTCTTTTGGGACACAGTCTCTGCAAACTGTTTGTTACCATACCGAACACGTTTGGACGGCCCCGGAGCAGAATCCATTATAAACGTTTTTTTTTAAAGTTACTTAACCCGTACCAAGGGATCTCACAGACACTTCCGTACTTTAACTCGAAATAACTTACGCGTATGTTTACCTATTCCACTCAAAATCTTCAAGCAGATTGCTGTCTGCCCTACTTAAAAGTAGATGGAAGGGCAGAATGATATAAGAAAAAGTTGAGGAGCAGCTGAGCGGTATTTGTTGACAAGTGTCTCCCAGACCCCATGATACGGGTTAAAAGAACGTAAATTTGGCACAGTATATTAATACACTGCTCCACTAACAACCACCCCAGATACCTGAGCATATAACTTATAAGCATGTAATGATCACAGCCCAAAAGAATCTGCATCACCTTATTTTGCTGGATTAGTTACTAAAAATATAAGAAATAATTTAATATTGTAAATACAAATTTTTAGAGGTAATGTTGGATTGTAACTAAACATGTTGAATTAGGTTTAAGTTTCTCTCTATGGATTTTGGAAATATTTACTTAGTTATTTTTGCAAAAGTTGTATTTAAGTATAACAAGACATTTTGGTATTTTTAAATGTATACGTCAAGGTATCCTTCCAAACCTGCCTCTACATATTGTAGTTTTAAATCAAGGCTCTGCTACAATGTAAAAAATTTTTTATGCCCTGATTATAATAAAAACATGTTTATTTGAAATTACCTCCCCAGAATGACACAAAAGTAATGCATGATGTGGATGTTCATAAAATAGACCACTCAGAGATTATCTGTTTCAAGGTACCTGGCCATCACTCGGAGTTTAGCATGAAACATGCCTAATTAATGTTTTTACAAACCCTTTGAACTTACTCTACTCAGCCAGATTTTGATCTAGGTATATGCAGTTCAAGTCACTTGACTGATTTTATCTTACAATCTGCCCAAAACATTTTATTTTATTTTCGCTGTTGCCAACCCAAATGCCCGCCTCACCCTCATACTAGGACACTTTTTGACAAAATTGCAGCAATTCTTTATTGCGCGCTTTCGCATTTCTACGTTTTGATCAGCCTGTTGCAACTTTTATGCCATGTCCTGGTGATAGGATTGTAGTATTGGAACGGCGCATCTTAGAGAAAAATAGTTTTTACTTTTCCATCTTAGTTTTTGATTCTCTATCTATGTAAAAGTTACAACTTCCGGTTTAACACGTTTAACCAAAAAAAAATGGTTTTACGGTTTAACAGGAAGATGTAAGAGATAGAGAATAAAAAACTAAGATGGGGAGATGAAAACCATATTCCCCTAAGATGCGCCGTTTCAATGCTACAGCCTGTCAAAGTATGAAAATTCCATATTTTAAACGTCAATATCTCAAAAACAATTGAAATTTATAGAGAATTAGAAAATAATATAATATAGGCTGTTCCATTTAAAAAAATTGCATTTTGCTTCTAACCTTAAAAACATAATTTTTTAAAATTCTTGTATCATAATGAGCTGTAAAAATACTATTAGTTTGCTAATTTAAACAATTTTGCATCTTTAATAATAACAAAGTTACCAATGGTGGACATTTAATTTGGATAACACTGTATATATATTATAGAAAAAAAAATATATACAGGGTGTCCCGAAATTAGGTGACAATATTTTAAGGGGATGAGGTATATCCAAAAATATGACTAAAATCCTCTATTAATATACCTTGAAAAACGCTTCGTTATGGGGCTAGAGCCCCCCGAATGGAAGCTATGATAAGCGGTTTTTTCACAATATCTCAGAAACTGATTGAAGTATTAAAACAAAATTTGATACATGTTTTACCCATGACAAGACGCAATAAACGGTTTGTTTAGCTTTGGTGTATTTCTTCCAGTGGCGTCCCACTGGGTAGGTAGTAAGGAGAATATTGCCCTAACTTTTTTACTTGTTGGATGTTTTAACGGCAGGTGCAATTTTTAAAAGCACCGAAGTCTTCTATTGAAAAAAGGTTCTCTTGCTTCATTTCGGTAGGATTCACCATTTTTCAGTAAAATCGATTTTAAAATTTTCGGTTTTTTACAAGCCGTTGAAAAGGCTAAGGTGTTTTTTTGCATATCTCAGAAAACACTTAATATTAAAACATGAAATTTATTAGAAGCTCTACTAGCGATAAGGCATATTTATTAAAGGATGTAACATTAAAATATTTTTCCAGTTTCGTCGCACGGGGTGGAGCCTAAAGTAAATGTTACTATTTTAATTTAATATAATTTTTTAAAATTTTTAAATTTTTGTTAATAAACCCTATTATTGTAATTTGACAGAATATAACGTTTTCAACAGATTTTTAGACATTGTTTTTTTCTTTAAATATTTATTTTTACTAGACAGAGAACAAAATGGAAATTATTTCGAACATTTGCTTAAGAATTAGTTTCCCGTGTGGTTTTACAATTAAATTTGATTTGCAATTTGTTATTCTTTTTTGTTTTATTTTAAGTCTCTTATAAATATAAATATTTAAAAAACAAGGTCTAATGATCTGTTGAAAATGTTATATTCTGTCAAATTACAATAATAGGTTTTAACAAAAAATTTAAAAATTAAAAAAAGTTACATTAAAAGTATGAAAGCCCCTCAAAAAATAGTAACATTTACTGTTATGTATGCAGGAAGGTGTTTAGCCGGGCAGGTGGCGCTGTCGGGTACAGGTAGACGTCGGCAGAAATTCGGTATTGTCATTAGAACGTAAATAAATAAGTTGTGTTAATATTGTAGAATAAAACGTATTACAATAGTCGAGCAAATATTCTTTACCCTGTGTCCCAAATGCAACACTTTTTGGCGACGAGGATGGGATCGATCCGTGTCTACGTTTAAAAGTTTCGTTCGCTCCTAGCGCGTTACCGTGATAAAAATGGCTTCCATTGGAAATATTGAACAATTCAATATTAGCGAACCAGCAGGATGGCCAGTATACAATGAACGATTTGAGTTTTTTCTAACGGCAAATGACATTAAAGACGATGGTAAGAAAAGAGCAGTTTTTCTTAGCATGTGTGGGTCGGCAACGTATGACGTACTCCGTACGCTGATTGCGCCCACAAAAGTTAACGAGAAATCATACGATCAAATAACGAGTGCGTTAACCGATCATAGCGATTCATAGAGATAGCTTGCCGTTTTAAGTTTTACCGTCGTAGCCAGCAGTCAGGGGAATCGATTTCAATGTTCATTAAAGAATTACGGCATTTAGCTGAAGATTGCAAGTTTGGTAGCGCTTTAGAAACCATGATTCGTGATCGTCTAGTCTGTGGGATCGAGGACGAATCAGTGCAGCGCCGACTATTATCAGAAACAGCGTTAACACTGAAAAAAGCCGAAGAAATATGCTTAGCCTACGAGGCGACTTCCAGGAGTTTGACGATACTCAAGGAAACAACTCAGTCCATTTCAGAAAACCCACAAAGAGTGCTGAAACAGTTTACACGTTCAGAGCGCGGTGGCTCTTCACAGTTAGGGCGTACTTTTGACAAAAGCAAATGTTTTCGCTTGTGACAAATTGGGTCATATCGAAACAGATTGTTTAAGCAAGAAACAGGGTAAAAAACCATCAAAAAAGGTACACAACCAAACCCATTATAGCGATGACACCGATGCCGAAGGTAACATTGAGAACATAAGAGATCTACAGCAGAAACTCACCGATGATGAACAATCTAGGTCCAGTTTTAAGAGACTATCAAAACAACGTTATTTCTACATTGGGAGTCTGCAAGGTACAAGTCTGTTATCGAAATTTGAAAGCAATGTTACCGTTAGTAGTAGTTGAAAATGATCGTACCAGTCTACTAGGACGTAATTGGTTTAATGCCCTAGGGCTGTTCATTGCTGGAGTAAAAACGATTAATTCCAATGTCGATTATATATCCGAATACCCAGATGTGTTTGATGAGCACCTTGGTACATTCAAAGGACCATCGGTCATTTATATTAGACCCAAAAGTAAAGCCAGTAATTTTAAAAGCAAGGAAGGTACCGTTTGCACTGAAAGACAGAATTGAGAGAGAATTGGACAGACTTGTAAACCAGGGTGTCCTTGAACCCATCACACACCCACGTTGGTGTACCCCAATAGTTACGGTGGTTAAAAATAGCAACGAAGTGCGAATTTGTGGGGACTATCGAAGTACCATTAACAATGCTTTAAGGACTGATCCGTACCCAGTACCTTGTGTTCAAAACATTTTAGCAGCTCTGGCAGGGGGCAGTGTTTTCGCAAAGTTATATATGCAACAATTAACAGTAGATTCCGAGGTGGCAGAAGCTCAAACGATTATCACGCATAAAGGCGCTTTTAAAGTAAACCGGTTACAATTTGGTGTCTCCGTGGCACCACAAATTTTCAAAGGTTTATCGACACAAGACTAGCAGGTATACCAGGTATACTACCTTACCATGATGACATTCTAGTGGTAGGAAGTTCGGTCCAAGACTTGGAAGCAAAATTGCGCGAAATTTTACGTCGTTTTCAAGAAGACGGTCTACATCTGAGAAAAGACAAATGTGTTTTTCGGGCCGAGCAAATGACATTTCTGGGCTTCAAAATAAGTGCGGACGGAATAAGATAGACAAAATACAAAGTTTTAGCTATTGAAAACGCGCCTGCGCCATCAAATAAAACTAAACTACAAGCATTTTTGGGGCTCATCAACTTTTATCACATTTTTTTAAAGAACAAGGCTACAGTCGCAGAACCTTTACACAAACTACTACACAGAGACACAAAATGGCAGTGGAGCACGGAACACCAAAATGCTTTTAATAAGCTCAAGGCTATTTTATTAAGTAAGCCACTATTAGGGCATTATGATGAAAAGAAACCTTTAATATTATCTTGTGATGCAAGTTGCTATGGGGTAGGATGTTTATTAAGCCAGCCAAATGACCAGGGCATAGAGATTCCAGTGGCGTATCATAGCCGAACAATGTCACCAGCTGAAAGAAATTTTGCACAACTTGATAGAGAGGCTTTAGCTATTATAGTGGGAATAAAAAAATTTCACGATTATTGTTACGGCAGAAATGTAATAATCCGCACAGACCATAAACCTTTATTGGGAATTTTTAATTCAAAAAAGTCAACTCCACCTATTTTGTCCCCAAGAATGCTTAGATGGACAATAATTTTAAGTGCTTATAAATATGATTTAGAATATGTTCCAGGAAGAAAGCTATCCAATGCGGATGCACTGAGTAGACTACCGCTCAAAGGCAAGGATGAGTTAGTACCGAAAATGGGGGACGTTCTGATGCTAGAACACGTGCCCGAAACAATTTTAAATGCCAAAGAAATAGCAAATGAAACTGCAAAAGATACAATCTTAACAAGAGTACTACAATGGGCATGGAGAGGATGGCCAGAAGAACAGAAGAGTATTTCTGCAGAATTCATGCCCTATTTAAAATATCTTGCTATCAAGATTGCTTGCTATGGGGGACTAGGGTAATAATACCACCAGGGGGGGGGGGGGGGGGGAAGGGTTTTGGGTTTACTGCACGCCTCACACCCTGGAATAGTGAAGATGAAATCGATTGCTATGTATGCTATATATGTATGGTGGCCAAACATTGATAAACATATTGAAGAAAAAGTGGGCCTATGTGAACAGTGTCAAGAGAATCGAAACATGCCAAACAGATCACCGGTACAGCCCTGGGAATGGGCACGAACTCCTTGGACTTGACTGCATCTGGATTTTGCAGTTCCAGTAAAATGGTCGATATTTTTTAATAATTATTGACGTATTTTCTAAATGGCTAGAGGTTAGAACCATTAGAACCGTTGGAGGGCCATCCACAGGATGTACTATTAAAGTACAGTGGGACGCCACTGGAAGAAATACACCAAAGCTAAACAAATCGTTTATTGCGTCTTGTCATGGGTAAACATGTATCAAATTTTGTTTTGATACTTCAATCAGTTTCTGAGATATTGTGAAAAAACCGCTTATCATAGCTTCCATTCGGGGGGCTCTAGCCCCATAACGAAGCGTTTTTCAAGGTATATTAATAGAGTATTTTAGTCCTATTTTTGGATTTTCTTTATCCCCTTAAAATATTGTCACCTAATTTCAGGACACCCTGTATAGAACATTATTGTAATTGAATATATAACGGGACCTAGTCCCAGTTTCACGTTGCTTCGTTTACAATAACTGCAACTTTGCTAGCATTAAAGGATTTTTATTTTATTATTATTATATTATTATTATTGATATACACAATCAAAAGTCCGCGAAAAATCTATTAATAAACCTGACAAAACAGAGGGTCTCCTTAGTCCGTACTGAGATTTTTAGTAAAATCATGCTGACATGGTGGGGGAGTTTGTGTCGATGAGTTTGTGTCTATTTTCTGTTAGTTGCTACAGTATTGCAAGCTCGAAAACTTTAGAAATACTAGATAACAATAATATTATACAGGGTCCTGCAATAGTGCGTCAGGCTTCCATAGGTCCTATACGAATAAAGTTAGGAATTTCATTCATATGCTGACTTAAACTATATCACAGGGTGCATTTCAGGAAAATATTTTCTTATATACAGGGTGTCCCGAAAAAGTGTGACAACAAAATTTTTTACTTTTTTAAATGGAACACCCAGTATTTTTATGCATATTTAGTTTCGTATTACTGTCCTTTATAGTATTCCAAAATTTTATTTAATTTGCTCTTGTAGTTTAAGAGTAATAAATTAAAAACTGAAAAAAAGTTTAGCAATCCTAAAAAAAAAATCAATAAAACAATCTAATAACGTTTTTTAAACCATAGCATTAGGTGAGATTTATGACCAGGGGTCTAGAAATACTATAAATCTAGTAGTGTTTATTCATGTTATACCGGGTGTTCATAATAAGTTTTCAAAAACGTCACATTTTAAAATATTTTGTCTCGAGTTTTTTAAATGGAACACCCTGTAAAAAAAAGTCAAGTTTTGTTAGATCCGGCGATCTAGCTGGCCAGCCGGTAGGCCCGTCTCTACCAATCCACTGGTTGCGAAAAGTATCATCTAAATGAATTCTTACATCAAGTGCAAAATGTGCCGGAGCACCATCCTGCTGAAACCACATCCTATTCCTCTAGTATATTGAGGAACGTCTGCCAATAAACCTGGTAAATCATTTTGTAGGAAGTTTAAATACATGGGCCCATTAAGATGACCTTCAAAGAAATGCAGACCTATCAAAATATCACCAATGATTCCACCCCACACATTTAATGACCACCGGTGCTGTCGATCAACTTTTCTCATAAATTGCGGATTTTCTGTGGCGTAATAATAAAGGTTTTGCCTATTTATACAACCGGTGTTATGAAAGGTTGCTTCTTCGGCAAATAAAACATAGTTAAAAAACATATGTGGAATCCTCTTGTATTTTAATTTTTGCCCAGGCACAAAATTGTGATCGATTTTGAAAATCTATCACTAAGCGCTTGATGTAATTGAATGTGATAGTCATGAAATCGATACTTTTTTAAAATCCGTTGTACAGATTGTTCAATTATACCTGTGGCTTTGCTGATTTTATCTTGGCTTACATGTGGATCTTCTGTTACCGTTAATAACACCGCAAATTCATTTTCCTCGTTGGTAGCAGTCTTTGTTCTTTATTCTTTTGTATACACAACATTTCCCGTTTCAACAAATCTTAATAATAATCTTTTGAAACTTTTTTCTTCCAGATGTCTTCTTTCTGGATAACGTGACGCATAAATTCTACTTGCTAACAAACAATTTTTTTCGTTCTCACCAAGTACAAAGATCATATCAACTAACTCATCTTTAATAAAGTTCATTTTAATATCTTATAACTTATTGGCATTCAATAATAACTTTTGAAAATTGACTTAAGAACTTGTCAAACTATAATAAATAAATGATGGTTTATTTTATTTCAAAGCCTACCATGGTTTTTAGGCATAAACCTTACTATAGGGAACCATTTTGCTAGTATTTCACCTGAGATGTTTGGTTCGGAATGTGAACAGATCTTTTTAAGAACGTGTTGATGTGTGTACAGATCAAAATGGAAGGCATTTTGAACATTTACTGTAGTTCACAATGATTATTCTAGTCGCCTATGCTTAATTTTAATAATAAATAATCCATTTAAACAACATAATTTATGAAATTTGCAATTATTTCGGGAACGGCTGGAAATAACTTACATGCTTGTGGTACAAAAAAAATGGCTTTAGAATTCTACATTAAATAGCCAAATAATATACAGGGTGTTCCATTTAAAAAACTCGAGACAAAATACTTTAAAATGTGTCGTTTTTGAAATCTTATTATGAACACTCTGTATAACATAAATAAACACTACTAGATTTATAGTGTTTCTAGACCCCTGGTCACAGGCACGTAGCCAGGATTTCTTCTCGGGAGGGGCCCATTGAAACCGCGCCGAAGGCGTAAAAAAAAATTTTTTAAAGTGCCACGCCCTTTTTTGAATCATGCTGCTTGGTTTTCAAATGGGAAAAATAAAAAAACACAACACAAAATCTCAAGAAAAGCACAAAAACAAACCCGGCTACGTGCCTGCCTGGTCATGAATCTCACCTAATGCTATGGTTTAAAAAACGTTATTAGATTGTTTTATTGATTTTTTTTTCTAGGAATGCAAAACTTTTTTTTTCAGTTTTTAATTTATTACTCTTAATCTATCAGAGCAAATTAAATAAAATTTTGGAATATTATAAGGACAGTAATATGAAACTAAATATGTATAAAAATACTGAGTGTTCCATAAAAAATTTTGTTGTCACACTTGTTTGGGACACCCTGTATATGAGAAAATATTTTCCTGAAATGCACCCTATGATATAGTTTAAGTCAGCATATGAATGAAATTTCTAACTTAATTCGTATAGGAGCTATGAAAGCCTGACGCACTATTGCAGGACCCTGTATGTTAAATGTTTTACACAGTAAATATTAAGATGGTCAAAGATTACCAGCCTGCTGACTCTTATGACCAATAAGTTATCCAACTGGTTTTTACATTCCAAAATCTCTGGAGTTTGGTGATACCATGCCTTTTTGATACCTACTTTTTTTAAAGGGTGGCACTAGAAAACAGTTTAAACAGTTGTTACATTTAAATTTCGGTCCAAGGGTCAAATCCGGCATTTTAACATAAGGCGCAGTTAAAATATTTTATTATTTATATTTTAGTTAGTCTTGCTCTCTCAAGAAACGATCAATAATTAGGTATCCCATTTCCATTATTTTGTTAAAAGTGTTACCCCTGTTGATCAATATTAGTTTTAAATATAAACCTCTGCTCAGTGTAAATTGAAATCTGTGAATGTTTGACAGCTTGTGAAATACGGCTTTCTGAGGTCTTGACAGTGGCGTAGCTAGGATTTTTTTGCCCGACAGTAAAATGTCATAGGGGCTCCCCTTACCCCATTTAAAATATCTTTAAGAAATTATGACTTACATTTTTTAGTGAATGCACTTTTAATACACCTACAGGTCATCATTTTATTTTCCATTCTCCAGGTTTATTTTGATTTTTGTCGTAGAAGTTAACCCGCGGGCCTGGGCCCGCATAATCTTCGGTGCTCCATCGCCATGCGGCATTGTAACTGACGCACGGTCGTAAATTGTATTTTGACAAATAATATCCCTCTGGGTAAAAGCAGTTCGGACTATGCCATTTTTTTTTTATGATAAAACACCTGCACTGTAGGAAAAATCTTTTAAGGCGCTCTGGGAGCGGTGCGAGTGCGAAAAAAGCGATTAACGTTGGTCTTGAAACGTTGAAGATTGTATTCATTGGGAAACACGACCTCAGGAAGATCATTCCACAAAGATAACGTTTTCCAGATGAAAGAATTCTTGAACAATAAAGTTCGAGGAGTACTAAGCTGAACAACATATGGATGAGCGGCAGCGGTTCGCCGTGTATTTCTGTTTTGCATTGCTCTAGGTGGAATCAAGTGGGCAATGTCAGTCGAACACCTGCCATGGAAATATCTGCAAAAGAGAGCCAAATCACCAACCTGTCTTCGATGCTCCAGGCTATCGAGGGTCTTGGTCAGCTCGGGGTCGCCGATCAGACGAACGGCTCTCCTTTGAATGGAATCCAGTAGCCGAAGGGTGTGCTTGGGTGCAGAGCTCCAGACATGAGAGCAATATTTTAATGATGGTCGAATCTGGGCTTTGTAGAGTGTCAAAAGTTGATGAGGTGTGTACAACTTTTTGGTGCGGAAAAGTACACCAAGTTTATGTGCAGCTGCCTTGGCAATTGCGGCAACGTGATCATGCCAAGACATATTACCTCCCAGATTGACCCCCAGCAAATTAATAGACGGTGCCAGGGGAATTGCGCGTCCTGCCATGACTATATCCGGTTCTGCAATGTTAACCTTTTTGGAGAAGACTGCTGCCTGAGTTTTCTTAGCTATAAATTCGACTTGGTTACTGTCACCCCGAGCCAAAATTTCTTCCAGGTCATTGTTGAGGCGCAATACTTCATGCTGCCTGCGAAGATGTGCGTCGGCAGCGGATGTTTGGGGAGTCAAGGTAAAAGATGAGACAAGTGTGCTGTCATCAGCAAAGCTATAAATTGGATTTTGGGTTTTCACTAGAAGGTCGTTAATATACAGTAAAAAGAGGGTAGGCGACAATATAGATCCTTGAGGAACACCGGCATTGATGGTGAAGGTGTTTGAGAGAAACCCGTCAATCGCAACTTGCAGAGAACGGTTCTTAAGGAAGCTGGTTAACCATAAACAAAATCCATTAGGCATACCGTAGGATCGCAATTTACTTAGAAGCCCATCGTGCCAAACACGATCAAAAGCCCTAGAGATGTCTAGTGCAACAGCCCGGGATTCTCCATGATGTTCGATGGTGTTGCTCCAAAGATGGGTGACATATGCCAGAAGGTCACCTGTTGATCTGGACTTACGAAAACCGTATTGATGGTCGCTGATAATGTTAAGCCCTTTCATATACTTTAGGAGTTGTTGGTTAATAGCTTTCTCCATTACTTTTGAAATTACGGAAAGCAATGCGACGGGTCGGTAGTTGCTTGGCAGGGTCTTTTTACCTTTCTTTGGAATGGGCTGGACACGCGCCGACTTCCAGCAGGATGGAAATATTCCTTTTTTGTAGGATAAGTTGAAAAGTCTACAAAATACTGGTGTAAGTTCATCGGCGCATGTCTTGAGAACAATGATAGGAATTTCGTCTGGACCAGAAGCTTTATTGACGTCGAGTCCTTTAAGAATCCGTTTAACAAGACGCTGACGGAACACGATTTCAGACATTTGCGATTGAACTGAGGGAATGCTGGGTGGTGGTTTTCCCTGAAAGTCTACAGTGGAATGCGAGGAAAACAGTTCAGCAAGTAAGTTTGCTTTATCCCCGGCTGTGGTTGCTATTGTGCCGTCGGAACGTGTTAGAGGTGGAATAGTTGACTTTGTAAAGTTTTGGCTGACGGCCTTAGCGACTGACCAAAAGGACCTTGATCCGTTAGGACTGGCAAGAAGTTTGTTTTTGATTCTCTCGTTATGAGCTTCTTTGCTTTGGTCTATCACTTGCTTACATTGGTTTCGGGTGGTAACAAAGATGGCGCGATTTTCAGGAGTAGGGTTTTTACACCACTGTCGGTAAGCCAGGTTTTTAGATCTGACAGCACGCTCGCAATTCTTGCTAAACCAGGGCTTGCCGTTGGAAGGGCGCTTTTTGGTGAAAGGAATAAAGGCCTCCATGCTAGTTAGAATGACGTCGGAGACCTCCTTTGCACAGACAGATGGATCATCCGAAGAAAAGCATACGCTTAGCCAGGGAAAGTTGCGAAAATGGTCCATGGTAAAAATACTAGTTTTAAAACTATTTATCCTCGAAATGATAAGTGTGCCTAAAATACTGGTTAAAATATAGCTTTTAATACAAGATTTTGTATTCCAAAATTTTAAAACTAACGGACACGGGAAAATAACGGACGGGACGCCCTGAAAAAAACCTGACTATCCGTTATAAAAACGAACACATATAGCAACACTACTCTAACTCTACAAAATAGAGTACCTAATATAATTCCCCTTTAATTAATTATAACTGATTCTAACACATGCAGAAAGTATTGGTATATTGAATATTTACTATTTAAAATTCCACAAAGATCAAATTAACACCACAGCGTCATAATATGGTATATCAGAATAATGCCACGGTGAAAGGAGAACTGGGCGACTATAAGATCTAAATAGTTCGAAGGTCTAAATTAAAAACCTTTTAGTAAATACGGGTGTTTTTGTTTTTTAATTAATAAATAATTATTTAATAATATGTACTATTTTTTTATTTATTTATTTATTTAATCTTTATTTCAAAATTACATTACAAATAAGTAACAAACAAAGTAAAAAGAAATGTCGTCAAAAAAACAGAAACAAAGCAACAATAGTTACAATTCACAAAATTTAAGTGTCTAAGTAATCGCTTAACTTATAGGGTTCTAAATCAATTAGAAAATTTTTGAGTTTCTTCTTAAATAGGCGTTCGTTTGATGCGTCCTTAATTCTAACATTCAATTTATTAAACATTTTAATACACATGTAATATGGATTTTTTTCGGACAATGTTAATCTGTGTATTGGATAATTTATATCTCTCGTTCTTGTATTATAGTTGTGGTAAATAATTGTATTAAACCTATCTTTGTTTTTATAAAAAAATAAAACGGCTTCGTAAATGTACAATGCATAAATAGTTAACATTTTATTTGACCTAAAAATGCCTCTACATGACTGTAAATAGGACATTTTATATAATATTCTTAAAACACGTTTCTGAATAACAAAATTTTTTTCTAGTTTTGAATTACTTCCCCAAAAAATAATTCCAAACCTTGCTGTGGCTTCAAAATTTGAAAAATAGAGAGTTCTTTTTGCCATATCGTTCAAATATTTTGTTATGATACGTAAGCTGTAGCATACCTTATTTAATTTGTTACTTAGATAGTCAATATGGTGTGACCAATCCAAAAATTCATCAATGTGAATGCCTAAGAATTTGGTATTATTTTCTGTTATTACTTGATTCTGACCAAGTTCTACCATATCTGATCGTTCTTTTTTACTTAATTTAGTTTTAAAAATGACAATACTTGTTTTATCCTTATTCAAAAGCAATTGTTCCCCTCAAACCAAACCTCGGTTTCTTGGAAAATTTTTGTTGCATTAGCTACTATTTCTAAAACATCCTTACCACCTACCAAAATGTTAGTATCATCAGCATACTCTGTGAGATTGTAAATTGGAATTACATTTTTTGTTTCAAAATTTAAATCATTTATAAATATAATAAATAATATTGGCCCTAATATGCTCCCTTGTGGTATTCCTATTGTATTTTGCAAAATTGCTGATTTATATTTACAGTTTTCTTTTTCCAGAGTAACTCTCTGGGTTCGGTTTTCTAAATATGATGAAATCCATTTCAGAGCACAACCCCTAATGCCATATAATTCAAGTTTATTTAAAAGAATATTTCTATCTAAACAATCGAAAGCTTTTGACAGATCCAGAAATATACCCATAGCCATCCCACCATTCTCAAGATATTTCAAAATCAAACGAGTAAATTGAAAAATGGCGGTTTGCGTTGATCTTCCGTTGAGGTAACCATGCTGGTTTTCCGAGAAAAGATTACATTCATTCATAAAATTGATTATTCGATTACACATAACCAACTCGAATAACTTTGAAAAGCTTGGAAGAAGGCTTATAGGTCTATAACTATCCATGCTTTCTGAATCTCCCTTATTTTTATAAAGGGGTTTAATCAATGCCAATTTAAGCTGGTCTGGAAAAATACTCGTCTTAAGTGAATTATTTATGATATAGCACAATACCTTACAAATTGAAGAAATGCTCAGTTTCATAATGCTTGCAGGTACCTCATCATCTCCACTGCTATGCTTGTTTTTTATTTTTTTTGATAATTCCAAAATTTCTAAACAAGTAACTGGTTTTAAATACATTGATTTTAAATTTTTTTCTATGTTACATTTCCAATCCACTTTTTCAATATTTTTAATCAAATCCGGAACAATCTGAAGTAGAAATTCATTATAATTATTTGATATTTTTTCCGGATCCCCAGAAAACATGTCATTCTTTTTGTGTCGTCCAGAGATTTCATCATAAATAGTCCACATACATTTATTTTTATTGTCTGATTGCCTAATCCTATTTTCGTAATGCTTAGATCTAACATTTACTAAAACCTTATCGTACTCTTTCTTTACCTGTTTATACCTTTCATTAAACTCCTCACTATGTGTTTTTAAATGCAAAAGTATATCTAGTCTATCTTTTACCTTCTTTATCTGCCTATCGTTTTTATAAAAAGATCGCCTAAATTCTTTTTTGTTCACTAGCTTCTTAGGAAAACATTCAATAAAAATTGGTAAAAAAAAATTCATAAAAACTGACCATTGTTTATTTACATTGGATTTATCTATTTGATATACATCTAACCAATTAGCTTGTCCTAACATATTTACAAAATTGTTTTTATTCGCTGACGAAAAAAATCTTTTATAATGGGGCTTAAAAATTTCTTTATTTCTGCATTTAAAAACTACTTTTTGTGCAAAATGATCGGATATTGAAGTATGTAAAATAGAACTCTGCAATTCGGAATGGGAAATATTTGAAAAAATATTATCTATGCAACTTTTAGATGTGCTTGTAATTCTAGTGTTCTCTAAGATTAAAGGACTCATATTAAAGGAGTTCATTACTGATAGAAAGTCCGTTCTGTTATTATTGTTTT
Organism: Polydrusus cervinus; assembly: GCA_935413205.1. NCBI lineage: Eukaryota > Metazoa > Arthropoda > Insecta > Coleoptera > Curculionidae > Polydrusus > Polydrusus cervinus. Next base: position 63,072,778 of record OW284510.1, on the reverse strand, counting down.
CTAGTAGTTCAATATTAAAATCACCTGCTAAAAATACACGGTGTCCTTCATCCATAATCTGTACCAATAAACTGTCAAGTAACTTTAGAAACACTTTTATATCTCCCCCGGGGGGTCGATATATTGTAATAACAAGAAACTTTTCAACACCAATATTGCACTCCGCACCGGCACATTCGAATTGCCCACTTATTGAGAGTTTATTTATTTTTTTACGAACTTTAACTTTAATGTCTTTTTGAACATATATCGCTGCTCCTCCATAACCATTTTCTCTGCAGAAAAATGTTGCAAGCCTAAAATCTCTTAAAGCGAACATCTCCAGCTGCTTCTCATCTTTTCAGTGTTCAGTTATGCACAAAAACTTACATTGTAGATGGTCTTCTAGTAGATGGTTTATTTTGTCAATAGAGTTGCCGATAGACTGAACATTTTGGTGAATTATACAGGGACTTAGGAATTCTTCTTTTTGAGCTTTTAAGCTGTGATTTTGATCAGGCGGATTTGATTTGTTTATAAAAAATCATTTTTTCTAGCTGTACTATCACCAAAATCAATAGATTGCCGATGTTGTTCTAGCTTACGTAAATAGGCTGGACATTTGGGATCTCTAGCAGAATGTCTTCTGTCGTTCAGTTTAATTCTTTTGCAATTAGGACAATCTAATGGACTTTCTTCTGTGCATCGGTTACTTTCGTGCTCTTTACCACATTTATAACAACACAAAGTTCCTTTACAGTATTTAGCGATATGTCCAAAATAGCAGCAGTTAAAACACATGGTCAACTTGGTATATTCTTGTACATACGCCTTCATTAAGTCAAAACTTATATTCTCATTTTTTATAAGCCATTTAAATATTTCCGGTTTGGTTTGAAATATCCAATTTTCTTTATTTTTATTTCTACACTCTTTTTTTGCTATAAATTTCATTTGAGTTTTAACATCCTCTCCAAATAATTCCTTCATCTGTGGATTATCTCCTATAAGTTCAACTATGAACTCTTCAGATGTATAGCCTTTTTCTATCCCATTGATCATTAACATAGGTTCCTTATTTTCCAAATTTTTTGTTTGAAAGTTACTTTGATGTTCTAGAAGACCCTGCAGTTTTTTGTGTTGAGTATTATCATGGCATTCTATAAATACTCCACCATTTTGTAAAAGTTTGACCCTCTTAAATGTTTCGTTGCCTTGTCCACTTTTACATAAGTTCTGTTTAATTTCCTTAAGTACCTGCTTTGAGTCCTTGTCTTCCTTTGGCTTGATTAGAGTCTCATTTTTCTTAGTTTGTGGAGGGGTGACCCATTTCTGAACTTCATTTTTGTCTTCTGGATTTCTATTATCGATTTTTTTTATTACTGAACTGTAGGTTTTCTTGGGAGTTTTGGCTACTACGTGTGTGTTTTCTCTGGTATTACTTAGTTGAGAAAATTCATTGTTTGGCCGCGACTTTTTGTAATCCTCTAGTTTATGCTGAAGAATAAGATTTTCTTTTTCTAATTGGCCAACCTTGTACACTAGACTAGTAACCATTGAATGTACTTTAAATGTAGCCTTTCTTAGTGCTACTAAATCATTTTTGCTATCTTCTGGGTTTTCAGAAAAAGTATTTATAATTTCAAAGGATTTTTGGAGAGTTTGAATCATAGTTTCAGTATTATTATGCCCAGAAGTAAGTGATATGCAATTTATTTCTTCAACTGTCTGAACATGGTAGTTTTCTTTTTCTACTGCTTGTTCCTCGGCTTGTTCCTTGCGAATTTTTTGTCTGTCTGCGGTTTCTGGAGTGCTAGAGTCTGACCTCTGTCTCTTTTGCGACTGTTTTTCCTCAAACTTCTCAGTGCTGGTTTTGGGGGGCGTTCTTATTATATGCTTTGTAGATGTAAAAATGTATTCATAATTTCCTAAGTCTTCATTTTCGTCTGTCTTTGGTACAACCTGTATACTAGTCCCAGCTTTGTTTACAGTATCATTGACCTCCTGTTTATGTTTATTTTTATCAAGATTAGTTTTTATTTCGACCGGTGTTTTGGCAAGGTCACGGGCAATTTTATTTACATCTTTTTTGGTAAACGATGATCCCACTGAATGACTCCTAGTTTTTCTAATTATGTATATCCTACCTGCATTTGATAATTTTTCTTCGCTGTTATCCATACTTTACTTCCATCACTTTGATAAAAGAAAAAAAAACTCAAACTTTAAAACAAGAAAAACTTAACAAACACACGGAGCGATTTTAAAGCACGTCCGTTCACGACGACGAATATGTAGTCACACTAACAAATATTGTTTCACAAACAAGTATTACAATATATTTTTCCTTTTAATTCATAATAGTTTTTATCTATATTCTGTTTATTTCTAACTGGCAGCAAATGAAAACAAATACACGACCTGAACAGAGTCGTATTCAAAAGTTTATAATACTTATACGGCTGCACGATTGTTAACAAGACACAACAGGACAAGTAGTATACTGCCCTAAAACAAAAGGTCCTATCTGCAAAATTTTCTAAATTGCCTTTTTTAGCGCTTAGTATTCGCTCGCGTTTTTTTTTACCAGTGTGCAAAGTTAAAATGTCCCATGAGCATTGCAAATGATGTGTTATACCGTGTGTAACAGGATCATGGTACACCCCCGTATCTCCGTTAGTTTTAAAGGGTATTGATTGAAACTTGGGATATCCCATATACATAATAAGCGGCATTTTTTGACCTACAAATGATTTTTTTTCACTTCCGGTTTCGCCGGAAGTGACACCAAATTTTGATCCGATTTATTCCAATTGATCTGTCTAATGCTAGAAAAATCGAAGTCCCGTCAAAAATACTAAATTGCGTTTTTTATAAGCAAATAAAATTCATCGTAATCGTTTTTGGGGTAAAACTCAATTTTTCCAAATGGAACCATATTGGAACCGTGGTACCATTTCTTAGTACTATTAATAAGGAATTTATTCATACCTGGTAATAACGTGCAATAAATACAATCAAAATTACAGCTAAAAGAAAATACAATTATTTTATTCTAATTTAATGCTAAGAGATTACTGAAGTGACTTTGGAATACAAAAAATGAACACAAACTATTACAACAATAATTGTTCGAAATGCTGTCCATTAACGTCAATGCACTTCTGAACTCGTATAGCTGTTTCTTGAAGAACGTTCTCTAATTGCTGGGCTGTTATACTATTAATTGCAGGTCTTACTCGCAACTCCAGGTTTTCGCGGGTTGTAACGGCGGTTGCATAGACAGTGTTTTTTAAATGGCCCCAAACAAAGAAATCCAGGGTGACCTTGGAGGCCATCTCACAGGACCATTCGTCGAAATTACATTTTCTTCGAATGCCTGTTGAATTACTATTCATGAATTATGGCGGGGAGCTCCATCTTGTTGGAAATACATTCCCTGTCGTAAATTAAGAGATAATTCAGTTGTATTGTCCTCAATTTCGTGTTGCAGAAATTCTAAGTATCTAGTTCCAGTCAAGGGTCCTTTAAATATTATTGGACCAATGATTCTACGACCAAGTATTCCAAGCCAGACATTGAAACCAAACCGCACTTGTAAGTTGCCCTCCCCTAATAAATGTTGATTGCCTTGTGACCAATACCTTGTATTTTGTCGGTTAAATAATCCCATATTTGTAAACCTCGACTCGTCCGTAAATAAAATCCTTCCCAAAAAAGCATTGTTTGGCTGCACATTATTCTGCAAGATCCAATTGCAATGTTCTATCCTACGTTCATAATCATTTTCGTACAGGTGCTGGTGCAATTGATATTTGAAAGATTTATAATTATGTTTGTGCAAGATTCGGCTTACCGTTTGGTGACTAATTTCCAACTCAAACCCAATTTGCCTTAAAGATACAGCCTTATCAACTTCTATTTGAGCTAAAACATTAATTTCCGTTCCTTCGCCAATGATGAAGTTTGCTTCGAATTGCTTCGGAATTGATTTTCTAGACGATTAAAGTAATTTCTCGCTGGACATTGTCTATCAGGATATCGGTCGGCATAAAGGTTTCCAGCCGCAACGGCATTCTTTCTACATTCCCCATAAATAATTAACATGTTCATTTTTTCATCTCTTGTATAAATGTACGGCATTTTGAACAAAAATAACAACAAATGTAAAGACTTCCAATACACAATAAAAACACCGATAAATCACCGAATACTTATTTGACAATCTGAATAATTTCATTGTTTTCAAAGCCTCCTTAGTAATCTCTTAGCATTAAATTAGAACAAAATAATTGTATTTTCTTTTCGCTGTAATTTTGATTGTATTTATTGCACATGTTATTACCAGGTATGAATAAATTCCTTATTAATAGTACTAAGAAATGGTACCACGGTTCCAATATGGTTCCATTTGGAAAAATTGAGTTTTACCCCAAAAACGATTACGATGAATTTTATTTGCTTATAAAAACGCAATTTAGTATTTTTGACGGGACTTTTCTAGCATTAGACAGATCAATTGGAATAAATCGGAACCGTCATGGCACACTTAAATGGAAAATTAAATAATAAATATTTTTTACACTTGAAATGTCACTTTTGTAGTATCATTGGATTCAGAAAATTATGCAGAATTCAAAAATGTAATAATATACAGGGTGTTCCATTTAAAAATCAAAATTTGGTGTCACTTCCGGCGAAACCGGAAGTGAAAAAAAATCATTTGTAGGTCAAAAAATGCCGCTTATTATGTATATGGGATATCCCATGTTTCAATCAATACCCTTTAAAACTAACGGAGATACGGGGGTGTACCATGATCCTGTTACACACGGTATATCTAAGACTTTTGTCCTATGTGAATAAACTACTATGTTTGCTAATATAAATTTTAACATATACCTAAACAAATTGTCCTATATAATACCAGTAAAAATGCAGATAGGACATATTGAGCTAGCATAGACGTGATAGTGACAATGATAAATAAGTCAGTGGATCTGCCATTTTATTAATATTATTTCATATACGGTCAATTCCTAAGTATGTATAATAAATATTGTAATTTGTAATAACCAATTAGCATTATTTAGAACTTATTGTGTAGGCATCCCTGCTAAAATGTAGTAACTATTACATAATTAAATTGCCCTATTATTCAAAGATAGTTTTGTCAAGAATGCCCAACTATATTCTAATTACTATCGTAGCATACCTTTAAAATTTAATGGCTTTATTTTAAATGGCAAAAGTTTTATGTCAAAAAAAGGTAAAAAGGTGAATATCTCGAATCTACAATTTTACAGATAGGACCTTTTGTTTTAGGCAAGCAGTATAGTTGCAAATGAAGGGTACCGGCAAAGAAGGTGATATGTCAAATTTATTAGTTTCGAGAAATAGCGCTTTGCAGGTTATTACACATTGGAAAATTTCATATAGGTATAAGTATACTGGCCGGAAGAGCCAGTATACTTAGGCCTATATGAGACCCATTGTATCCCCTATCATCTGGGTAATGTGAGCCAGACGGGACCTACAACTTAACGTGGAATCCGAACAAATCCGGTACAAAGCTCCGAAGCAATTTTAAAGTAAAAAGAGTTTTGTTTCCCTTCCTTCATCGGACTTCATCCCTAGACGCGTTTCGTCATATCATGACTCATCAGTAGGGCTAGAAGTCGATGAGTGAAGGGAAACGGTCTACTGTATACAGTCTTCAAAGTATCAAAGAAGTGAAGTTTTACGAGTAGCGACATCTAGTCAATGTTCGATAAAGTACCTGCACCTCTAACAAAGCCTATAGAAATAAGCACAATTGCCAGAGAAGATCACTTGCAAAGACATTCGTCACAATTCCAAGTGTTACCGCTAGGTACGCGCTACCGTAGTCGTCGGTACAAAGCTCCGAAGCAATTTTAAAGTAAAAAGAGTTTTGTTTCCCTTCCTTCATCGGACTTCATCCCTAGACGCGTTTCGTCATATCATGACTCATCAGTAGGGCTAGAAGTCGATGAGTGAAGGGAAACGGTCTACTGTATACAGTCTTCAAAGTATCAAAGAAGTAAAGACTACGGTAGCGCGTACCTAGCGGTAACACTTGGAATTGTGACGAATGTCTTTGCAAGTGATCTTCTCTGGCAATTGTGCTTATTTTTATAGGCTTTGTTAGAGGTGCAGGTACTTTATCGAACATTGACTAGATGTCGCTACTCGTAAAACTTCACTTCTTTGATACTTTGAAGACTGTATACAGTAGACCGTTTCCCTTCACTCATCGACTTCTAGCCCTACTGATAGAGTTGATACAAATCAGTATTTTTCTGTAACAGGGACGTTACGTACCAGTTCCGAGTTAGTACCTGTTACAAATACCTGTTATTTTTTACCTAGTATTTAGAGTTGCATATTTTCAAATATAAATTTAAAGGACGGTTATAAGGTCATGAATCGTCATTTATTAGGGAATTTTTTCGATAACTGGCAACACCTGAGCCCTGCAACTCGCCGCCGCGCCGTGCCGTTGTGATATTACATAATAATAGTTATTTATTAAGTTACCATATAACCGTCCATCGCCATTTTTGTCGTTCAAATAAAAATATATTTCAAATAAACATCCATTTTTTGATCAAAGGAAAATATATGAGATCATATAAAACACCTTTGTTTGAATATATATACTTAATTAATACCTAACATTAATATTAACCCATATTAAATAACGAAAAAAAAACAATTTATTGTTTTAAATTAAACAAATAATAACGTATTCATCCTTTTTTCCAGCTATACTTTAATATACACCACAAATAAATGAATTTGTATTGTACTCGATAGCCCCAACTTGACAGAGAAATACCTTAATACTAAGTAAATACGTATCCTATTCCGCTAGGAAGCTATTACCTATGAACCGAGACCATCACCGACACTCGCCGCTGTCACTGCGTATTTCATACCTTACATGGATCAAAAATATCAAAATGATAAAATACTAGCATAGGTATTTTCAGTATTTTAGTAACCTGTTATCTGAACGGCCATCGGCCGCAGACGGTAAAGTACGCCGGTCGCCGAGTAATCGCTCCGGCGCGGCGGCCCAGTCGGAAAATACTAGGATAGGTATTTTCAGTATTTTAGTAACCGGTTATCAGAACGGCCGTCGGTCGCAGACGGTAGAGTACGCCGGTCGCCGAGTAATCGCTCCGGCGGCCCAGTCCAGTCCGCAGTCGACGTTTGCTAGTCACGGCTGGAGCACGTCTCACATCGCCGTCATTGCCTTTTCTTGTTCCTATAGAAATACGCTTGCTGGACCTAGTATTTTAAAATCGATACCTGTGACTGACTGTTATGCACTCATACCTGTTACCAAGTACCTGTGATCAGTATTTTGTATCAACTCTACCTACTGATGAGTCATGATATGACGAAACGCGTCTAGGGATGAAGTCCGATGAAGGAAGGGAAACAAAACTCTTTTTACTTTAAAATTGCTTCGGAGCTTTGTACCGACGACTATTGTAGCGCGTACCTAGCGGTAACACTTGGAATTGTGACGAATGTCTTTGCAAGTGATCTTCTCTGGCAATTGTGCTTATTTCTATAGGCTTTGTTAGAGGTGCAGGTACTTTATCGAACATTGACTAGATGTCGCTACTCGTAAAACTTCACTTCTTTGATACTTTGAAGACTGTATACAGTAGACCGTTTCCCTTCACTCATCGACTTCTAGCCCTACTGATGAGTCATGATATGACGAAACGCGTCTAGGGATGAAGTCCGATGAAGGAAGGGAAACAAAACTCTTTTTACTTTAAAATTGCTTCGGAGCTTTGTACCGACGACTACGGTAGCGCGTACCTAGCGGTAACACTTGGAATTGTGACGAATGTCTTTGCAAGTGATCTTCTCTGGCAATTGTGCTTATTTCTATAGGCTTTGTTAGAGGTGCAGGTACTTTATCGAACATTGACTAGATGTCGCTACTCGTAAAACTTCACTTCTTTGATACTTTGAAGACTGTATACAGTAGACCGTTTCCCTTCACTCATCGACTTCTAGCCCTACTGATGAGTCATGATATGACGAAACGCGTCTAGGGATGAAGTCCGATGAAGGAAGGGAAACAAAACTCTTTTTACTTTAATTATTTAAAAATTTAAATTAAGATTCCAAGCGTGAGGCGAAAAATTAAGATGCAATTATAGTTTTAGACCCCGAGTTCCTAGGCTTGGGGGGGGGGGGGGGGGGGCTGCAGCACGGCAGGCCCCCTCCCTAAATACGCCACTGTTCTTGACTAGGATGCTATTTGTTACCTTTAGCTACCAAAAGGCACAACAAACTCGAACCTTCTTTGCCTGTACCCTTCAAATCAAATGCCAAAATCTAAATAAGTTTTTAAATAGTATGTTCGGGTTTGTGGCATAATAAAGCTAACAATATAATCGAAAACTTGTTTATTCAAATGCGAAAGTCAAATACAGTTCTATAGCAATCGAATCGATCGTTTTGAAACAGCGTAGAGTGAGTAGAGGTGTTAAAAAGTCTTGTTTTGCGTAAAATTACAATTTCCGGTAAATAACGAATGTGTATAGTGTGTATTAATTAATATTAACTTTTTTATTTTATTTGCTTGGTTTTGATTTTTCTAAATTTGATGGAATTTAACTTAAAACCGTTAATAGCATTGATGTAAAGATTAACTCTTCTAAATTCTGATGTCATTGCAAAACTAAGAATATTTTGTTTTAATCGCCCTCATATTTTTTGTGACGTTAAATTAAAATATATATAATACCTATAGTCACTTGATCCTGCGCCTAAAAAATTAAATACTTAAACACTTTATGCCCTTAAGTACCACTGCTAAGTACTGCAATTTTGACTAGAAAAATTAACATAGATAAACATATTTCCAGTCTACATCATTTAATTTGAGATTAAAATAATATCAAAAACTATAATCACACTTATTTGTTCACCTTTTTAGACTTCTAGTCTGGTTTCAACTGAAACACACAAGATATCACATTTTCCGGTTTTACTTTTTGAAAAGCTTATGATTTTGTTAAAATTTTTGGTTTCGGTGAAAAATAAAACACTGGCGTATTGTTGTATGTATTTTATGTATTATTTGTCAGGATAAGCCAGAACTAAAAAGCTTATTATTTTAAATAAATTATATATTCAATAAGAATTCTGTATTACAGTCGAACAGCTCAATACGAACTAACTACGTATCTTCCTATCGCCTTTTCATGGTATAATATAAACATGCGATATATGATACCTTCTGAACACTTAGCAGTTTTTAAGTTATCGCATTATGAATACATTGAGTCATGTTATTTTTACTCTAACATTCGGCTATCCTGCAATTGTTTCGCCCCGAAACACTTAGGCTTCCTGCGTTGTTCACCCGAATCTTCCTTATTAGGTACAAAGACAAAGCCGAACAGACCCGAACAACTTTTGGATTGTTGATCCTTGCGATTGTACTGCTGTCCCTTTCGTCTACTATTCGTTATCTGAGGACAACAACATTAACATTAATTTCTTTCCGTAAATCATATCACAACATTTTATACACCATAAAAATAAATATCCTTCACGTGAATCACATCACGGAAGCAAGACACCGGTAGTGTCCAGACCTTCACGTGAATCTCATCACGGAAACATGACACCTAAAGTGTCCAAACCTTTACGTGAAACACATCACGGAAGCAAGACACCAGTAGTGTCCAGACCTTCACGTGAATCCCATCACGGAAACATGACACCTAAAGTGTCCAAACCTTTACGTGAATCACATCACGGAAGCAAGACACCAGGAGTGTCCAGACCTTCACGTGAATCCCATTACGGAAACATGGCACCTATAGTGTCCAATCCTTTATACCTGTTTAACACCATTAACACTCAAGTCGGATTCAACAACATTTTTACATCAAACTACTCTGCTCAGAGATTTCATTCATTTACAGACATACATGGTCACACATCATCTTACTTACTACGTATATACATACATACACCCTAACAAAATATTTTTCATCGTTGACCTTTACTGTCTCTTAAAGACAACCATTATATAATAATTACTCTATACATTTATGTTATCTTTATTTATCCATTTCTAAAATACTTATTAACAATAATAATTATTTTAATACAAACAACATTTATGCAATAACATAAACAATCAAAGGGCAAATCTTTGTCCTTATTATACTCCGCTACAACGGTATCATTCTTCTTCCTTGTACTTCTTAACTACATATCCATCGTGTAGCAACACCACCTTGATTTTAAATAGACCCTGAAACAATACAATTTACGACTAGATCCACTGGCAGGATCACCAGTAATTAAAACCATTACTACTTTACCTTTATTAAAATATTTGTATAAAATTCGGTTTTTGTCAAAATCAAAATTTTTCATTTGCATCTCATTTACAATTAACACAATAATTGCTGTAACAACAAAAAAAAACATAATCTTATGTTTACCAATATGCGACATTCTTACCAAAGCAAAACATAACCTATCGCCATCAGCGGTTTGCTTGACTTCTAATAACTTTTGCTACCTCTACTCACAAGTAAGGTTTTATTTAGAATTCTTAAATACATTTTCCTACTTTAGTATCTGGTATAATAGAAAAATCAAAAATCATAACTTCCCTTTGTAAATTCATACGAGTTTTCCTTTTCTATTATCACTCTAATACCTAAATCAGTTTATCTACAACAATTTTAAGTCTGAAATATTTTTTAAGCTAGTAAGGTACTCCTACAAGCAATGTATATCATTTCTTTAGCACAGAAATTTCCAACAAATTACTCTTCTTATTATCACCATAGATAATACTCAACACATAAATATTTATCCATTGAATCTTTATCAATTTTACCCTGGTTGCTATTATCTGTAACTACAACACACTAAATAAAATGTAAGTCAATAAAATTTACAATAAACAATCCGTTTCATAGTGCGTTCATAGTTACACTTAACAAATAAATCTGTGAGCGTCAGTAGACTTGTTAAATTTACTCCTGTTGCTAATACCTGCAACGTACAAAGACAATATTCTATTAGTAGTCAACAATTAAAACTTCATCCAAGGACTCTTTATTATGTTCACCTTGTAGATTCCTGCAACATAGAAAACTATAATAACTCATTGAAATTTTCAATTTTAATCGTCGATACTCATAACACCTCTACAGGCAAAATAAACCTTTGTAGACGAAGAAGAGTTCCCTCTGGTTTCATCATATCCCCAGCGCCTCGCCATCCCATGATTCATCAGCAAGGCCACAGGATCTGATGAAAGAAAGAAACGTGTACGCAACTATACCATATAGTACAGGCATAAAAACCATGTAGGATGGAGCCCGCAGCGCCATCAGTGTCCCTGGTCTACCTATTTGCAAATTCATGCAAAACAAAAATCATTAAACCTTTACAAACCTCGAATTTCGCCCTCCATCACTTGTTTGTACAACCTAACAAACAATTTTCTTTTTACCCTTCGTACTACTTACCATTATCATAAAACTTTTTACCTTTGTTCACAAATGCCATCTATGTTACCTGGGCATGTAACAACAAAAATACATTAATATAATAATAAATACATAAATCAATTTTATTCCAAATTCCTGTAATAAATAAGCTTGTAATAATTTATATTAATCAGGCACCAGTAGTACCACTACCAATCAATATAAAACATCATCCTATTTTAGGCTTTTCCTATTATTTATAATCAACTAAGTACATTTATATCTCTAGCAGTCAAAGCTCTAACTATAAATTCTGAGAAGCCTTCACTTTTAGCGGTACCTATACAATTTATCAGTTTAATTTCACTCGACACCTTTCCTAAAATAATATGTAGACACTTTTCGTATTTTCTGATTCATCTGCATCTGTACACATTATCATAATGTATATTATTTTTCTTTACTTGAACTGAAAGTTACCTTTCATTTTTCTACTACGGCACTGTATGCCTGTGACTACGTCATTCTTCATTTTTTTTCCACATTATTTAAATATATTTTTAAACATCAGCTCTCAATTTTCAGTTCAGTAAGAAATCCAATACTTTAAAAATTAAAATAAACAAAGACACAAATACGCGCGATAAGTTAAAGAAACTATCGAGTTTGAGGAAATATGGTCGCTCCGCGCTTGTCAACATTTTATACATAATAATAACACTCTTTTGTAAGACAAATTAAAATAAGAAAATATTACGGGATAGATTAATAAAATAATAATACTCTCTACTCATCTACGTATTTTCGTCCACCGAAAGTTCAATAAAAGGCAATACAAAAATTATCAAGAATCTCTCAATAACTGCCCGTTAAACTAACTAACTTTTGCATTGAAAGAATTCATCTGCTTACATAACAACAATGGTCATAGAAATTCTTTTAATCTTTTATTGTTTTTAAAAAGAACCATAACTGTACTAGTGCCAAACCCAATGTACTCGCATTCTGTTATCAACTCCGGATTAAATAAAGTCAAGGTTGGTCTCTGAATTAATGCTGTCTGAAGTTGTCTGAAGGCTTTCTCTTCGGGTTCTTTCCAACTCCAAGGCACAGTTTTCTTTGTTAAGTTACTTAATGGCTTTGAAATCAATGCATAGTTCTGCACAAAGTGTCTAAAATATCCAGTAAGTCCAAGAAATTGTCTTACTTGATGGACAGACTGAGGTCTTTGGAACTCCTCCACAGCTCTGATCTTTTCTTGACCCGGCCGAACTTGACTCTGTCCAACCTCAAAGCCTAAAAATGTTACGGACTCCATTAGAAAAGTACATTTCTCTAAATTCAAAGTTAATCCTTCTTCACGAAATATATCCAACGTTCTTTTTAAATACTCTAGGGCTTCTTCAATGGTACGTGCATGCAAGAGCACATCATCTAGGTATACAGATGCATAATTAGTGGACGATTTAAGAATTTTGTTCATAAATCTTTGAAAAACTCTTGGAGCATTGGTGAGCCCAAAAGGCATTCTATTAAATTCATACTGCCCTGTCGAAGTAACAAATGATGTATATCGTTTTGAGTTTTCTTCCAAAGGAATTTGGTAGTAACCCGATTTGAGGTCCAGACTAGTAAAATAAACACCTCCTTGTAACCTATCAATTTGTTCATCAATCCTAGGCAATGGTTGATTATTTTTCATGGTCATTGAATTAAGTTTTCTGTAGTCAATACACATTCTGTTCTCCCCATTTTTCTTTTTAACCAATAATACTGGTGAACAATAATCCGAATCTGATTCTCGAATAATATTGTTCATGAGTAGCTCTTCAACAATATCCTTAACTGATTCTTGTTCTGATCTAGCCATTCTGTAAGGTTTATATGTAAAAGGCTTGTTATCATTAAGACGAATCTCCATTTCTGTAGACTTAGCACACCCAAGTTCTGAGATTTTCTGGGCAAAACCGTCTCGATATTCATTGAGTAATTTTACTAACTTCAATTTATCTTTGACATCAACTGGACCAGTCTTAATTTGTTCTTCTGACAACAGTTCCATTCTCGATGCTTTGAGCCTTAATACTGATTCTTGACCTTTGTTGTCACAATTCTCTGAACAAGGCCACGCTCTAGCAAAGACTATATTTTTGCGAAAACGTATGTCCCCATCTGAAAGGTTAATGCATGGTAAAGCATTACTAATTCCTGGTAACACTCTTATAACAGTATTCGGTACTAGATATTCTCTTTCTTCTTGAGTACATACTATGGCTTCGACAAATAAATCTCCTTCAAAATTTTAGCAGTAAACTTGAACATTCGTTAACGTATTATTGGGAATATAGGTTTCGTTACGTATCCTCAAAACTACCTTTCGTAATGAAGTTTCAGGTTCAATATTTCGATATTCACCCAAATCTGTACTAGTGAATGTTATAGAATTTCGGTCTTTAAATAATAAAATATGTGGCTGTTCGGTGAAATTTCTTCCAATTAGAACAGGTACATTTTGAAGATCATCTGGTACAATACAAACTTTAATTGTCGCCTCTACTTCATCCACCTTTACGGTTAGCTTAGAAGATCCTAAAGTAGTCGTAATACTATGTCCATAACCTTAAAGTATGGTTTTATTATTTGGATCGTATGGAATGCCTAAACACTGAAAATCGCTAAACCTAATAATAGAAAATGAACTTTCTAAATCTATGTACGCTGTTGTCTTAACAGAACCATTAATACTTATATTTTTATAATATTTTTTATTTGCTTCATCATCAAACCCATTTAGTCATGCTATCGGATTAGGTTGTTCTCTTTATTTCTTAAAACAGTTTCCTTCATTGTGTCCAGCTCGTCTGCAATAATTACATTTAATTTCCACGTTGCTTGAAGCTGTGCATGCTTTGGCAAAATGACCACTTTTGCCGCATTTGTGGTATACATTACTTCCATATCTGTCTTTTCCCTTTCCTGATAATGTAAAGTTATTTCTTGGTCTCTGAGATAATCGTTGGAACTTCTGAAATCTACTATATCCAGGTTTATTTATTATGGTTGACGCTACTGAATTTCCAATGGAATTAAGAAATTCATGTAATGCCTCTGGTGTATGATACTTTCCTGCTTTGGCACCAGTTTTAACTATATTATCGTCAATTCCTCCAATAATACATGAAACTGCCTGACGTCCCTCTATCTTGCAGCTGTTTAATAACGCGCATTTTTCATAAAAGTATTTGGTGTATGTTTCTTCAGGCCTTTTACGTCTTCGGAGCATCTCTGTTAACATCTCACAGTAATCTTTCTGATATGGAAACGCCTGTTTCAACTTGTATTTCCATTCATTCCAGTTTAATTTGATGGTTGATAACCCCTTATACCAAATTTCCGCTAAACCTCGGAGACGTGCAAGGGCAAAATAAATCGTCGCCTCCTCACTCCAACTGAAAACCTCTCTTAACTCATCGACCTTGTGACACCAAGCAGCAATATCCTGATTTCTATCTTCGGGATCAAAAATAGGAACGACATCTCCTCGGACCATGGTTGTGTCGGATTTACGAACTGTATTTTTGAAAATATCAGACAACTGCGGTTAAGCGATTTAGAGGATCATCCTGAAAATTATCCGTACTACCAACATTACCTTCATCCGAAGGTGTCTGTGGGTCACGCGCTCGTTTTCTACTCATTGTGTATTCGGTGATTTTTTTTTACTGATAGAAATAAAAGAAAATACCATGTAACCAACAGTAACTAAATAGAATTACATCAGAGTCGCCAAGAACATTGATTATCGCCAATTTATATCCCACTTCTGAAAAATTTGTAGGAGAGACCGAGTAAAATTTAAAAAAATATTATTTTTATCTTATATTAATTAATTGTATAATAATAAAATATATGAAAATGACCTTTTTTTTTTAATAAAATAATATTGAACTGTTAACTGGGCGGGGAGGCGACTCAAGTTCCTGCCGACACTGGTGTAGTCCAAAGGGATTATGGTTAGCCTGAAATTAATAAACAATCGTGAGCATCTTCAATCTGCGACTTCTTAACTGTCTTTTAGTTAATTTTTATTTTAGTCTATCATTCAGAATATAAAACTTAAATTAGTCAATATCAATGAGTTATAGTAAACGATAAAATAAGCAAGTGAAACGTCTGTTCTTCGGAAGTACGAGGTACCACAGGTATTACACAGTAACACCCCTCCGAAGTGCCTTTAACTATTTGACAATACAACATGTCCTCTGATCAGGATAAAAAACTAGACAATACCACATGTCCTCTGATCAGGATACCTATAGACAATACAACATGTCCTCTGAATTCAGGATAACTAAAACATTCTCCGTCCTGTACTCAGTCGTGCAATGGACCCAGCACTAGGGTCCGCTCCAGTACAGAACCTTGCTAATATCTTCTGAGCGTGCAATGGTACCAACCAATAAACGGACACAGTACCGCTCCAGATAATAACAAACAACTAGAATGTTAACAGGCCAAACAGATACAATAACAATTATGCATTTAGTTCATTATCATAAAATTATTAATTTTAATAATATACTCTGTAATTTTTGAAATGGCTTGATATAATAACTAGTCCAATATAATTTGTAATTAAATAGATTAATACTTATTTTTAATAAAATGCAGATTATAATCATCTTCAAAACATGACCGTCAAATATTTAAAAAATATATAAAAATAGATAAATTAAGAGACGTGATTGATATGCTCAGTGATAAACTCACCAATTTTATACAGCAAATGCACTTTCCAACACGAAGCAATACACATTCACTTGCCACACTTGAGCTCTTAACTCGACTAAAGCCAGCAACAACAAATTCAATAGACCACTTACACTGTGTCATAACCCAAAAGAATAATATCTTTCTTCCCATTTGTATACATAAAACCAAACACAACAATCTCCCCTAACTTGCAGAGTTAACATTTCTTAGAACTACGCTTAACTTAATTACCTTCGCTCAGCCCACTTATCGTGAACACCCCCATTCATAACTCAACACAAAATAAACCAATTCGAACTTTAATGACTTTCGAGCGGCGCTAGATCAAATTTCTACCATTGATTTAAAAATAATAGTAAAGCGTTAAATAAAATAGGTCTTACATTAGTAATTTACTTATAAATCGATGAGATCATAATATAGTCTGTTCAGTATAACAAACGATAGGTCATTAATTTTATTTTACACTTTTTCTTAATATTTTGAGGTTCTTTAAATCATATTAAAAAATAACCTTTTAACACAAAATAATACCATTGACACAGGTGTATCAATCATGTCTTACGTGCTCATACAATTTGGTTACAGTTTATCTATCATTGGAAAAAAAAAGACTTATAGTTCTCATCCGTTATTTTATCATAAATACAGTAGTTCAGAATTAACTTCACCTTCCTAAGTTTTTAGGAAAACTCCACAATTGTTTCAAATTAATTAATGACCAATTTAACTTTGTCTCTTTCTGATATTTATTATAAAAGCAAATTTTCATACCACCTCTCTATATTTTCATGTAAGAAGCTGTGTATTCTGATCTTTGGTTTTCTCAAATTTTTACCGGAAACGCTTTGTCATTGTGGTATCTATTCTGTGGTACTTTTTGACTCAGTAATCAAATTTCATATGAGATCAACCCTGATCAAATCAATTTCATACTTTATTAACAACCCACCTTTACTTTACCAAATATAATACAAACTGTTCAATTTGACCAAATTAATAGAATATATCAATCCGAACCTGTCTTATCACATTTTATTTTAGATTTCCTAAAAATATAAACTCTGTCTTTTAAGAATAACCCTAATAAAATTTATTTGCAACGGTTAAAATTAATAACATTTATTTTAACACCCTACGACACTGTTTTTATCAGCCGCTTATATCAACTGATATTCCATGTTTTCTCGTTTTTTCAGGAGAAAATTGGTACCCTAAAAACTTTTTTGTTTCTGATTCAATAAATGATCTACTACATTAAAATTTAGAACATGGTAGACGCATCATCACGTAATTTAAAAATAACTTACTCTTACGTTGAACGTACTCTACTAATGATTTTATCCTTATTTGTGATTTTGCATATCTGAATGGAAAAAAATATTTTCATGTAAATATAATCAAAAAATAAAAATAACAATATCAATATAGGACTATGGACCACCCTCGGGCCCACCCTATAGATCAAACCTTGGACTAAGCCCAAAATATAATTAATTATCTAAGAAAAATGTAATTTTCTTTTCTTCATACTGTTTGCATCTGTCTTTCAGATTATATTAATTTTACCTTACCTTTTTAGATCTTATTTGACATAAAACTTAATTAAACCAGTATCTTCATGCTACATGTTCACACAATAGCAACATGGATCTAAAACTTTTTTTTTGCTCTACTGGTCCTACGACCTTGATTTGTACCATCCCTAAAATAAAAACACCTAACCATCGGACACAGACACTAGGGATCTTCAAATAAGCTGAAAAAGCTTTCCCTCCTCTGCAAGAGAATTGAGGTATTTTGAAAAATAGCACAAGGCGGATAAAGATAAAATGGGCTCAAAAATCACACAGAGTTTTTTATATCCCACTTCTGACTTTGTCAGGATAAGCCAGAACTAAAAAGCTTATTATTTTAAATAAATTATATATTCAATAAGAATTCCGTATTACAGTCGAACAGCTCAATACGAACTAACTACGTATCTTTCTATCGCCTTTTTATGGTATAATATAAACATGCGATATATGATAGCTTCTGAACACTTAAGCAGTTTTTAAGTTATCGCATTATGAATACATTGAGTCATGTTATTTTTACCCTAACATATTTATATATACATATATTCTTTAAGTCCGATAGCTAATAATTTATCATTCCTTTTTGTACATTATTAACGCTTGCTGAAAGACGGACAATTTCTGATCTTGTTATGATTTATAAACTGGTTAATAGTCTTATTGATTCGCCAATACTTAGATTAAAGCTAAGTTTTAATGTACCGGTTAGGGACCTAAGGCTTTAAAATACATTTAACATTCCAATTCGAAATACGAATTCAGGTCAAAATTCTCCTATCTATAGAGCGACACGTACCTATAATGGTCTTTCCTTGAGTATGGAAATGTTCGATATGTCTATAGTTAGATTTAAAAAACATGTCAGATCATTGTTGTAATTTTTTTGTTTTTAATTTTAATTTTTGTAAGGTTTTATATTATATTTTTGTTTGTATAATTAAAACATTTAATTCCCACTAGCTAATACCACAACGTGGATGCTTTATTGGACTTAGTGTCTGTTGTATCCCTACTTGTTAATAAATTACGCACGTTAAACTTTACTTTTCTTTATATAACTAAATCCATGCGTCTAATGAAATGAAACATCCAGTCATTATTTATGTCGTGTAATGCCATAATTTATTGTTAAATATTTACTATTTGATCAATTGTTTATCTCTTCATCATTCATATTTCACACATATTTATTAAGCCCCGGGTTTAACCTTGTTCATTATTTTTGATATCTAATAAAATTGCGTTGTTTTAGGAGTTTGAATTTCAGATTTACAGTAGCGTATTCTGGCGCAAGTGTGTGTTTATATTTTGATAGTGGCGAAACTAAAACTCTTGCTTGTGATAAAAGCTGTTTAAGTTTTTTTAATTGCTTTGTAAAATTTTAAGTATGAGTGTAGATAAATGTAACTAAAAGATAGATCAAGGAAACCAATTTTTAAAGATTTGTAGTATCTAATAAGTCTACGTATACATTTATGTTTGCACTCTAATATTTTTTTCGTTTTTTTACAACACACATACTGAAAAAAAATGTAAGTAATTGAACTTATGTCATATTCTGTGACTAGTCAACAAGGCTTGTAAACCAAAATATGAGAACTTTATTGTATAGGCCTAGAAGAGGAACCAGACAGAAGCGACAAAACACGTTGGTGCCTTTGATGTTGGTAAAAAATATGTAACCTTCAGTTTAAATAATAGACAGTGGACCGGTCCGATACATACAAAGAAATGCTATATATTAAAAACAGAGGTTATCTTAATAATAAAGGTGCGTTTATATTTACCGTTTGGGATCCTTTAAAAACCATAAGTTAATCACTCTCCCGCATTTTGAATAGCAACCATGTAAGAAATAACGCCAGACGTAACTCGACACCAGCATCGATACAGTTAAACCTTATTTATGGGTTCTTGACGAACCCATTAGGAGAGTTCTGTTTATGTTAGAATAGGCCTGGGTATAGTAAATGTAAAGCAGGCAGTCTTTATAGAACGGCCATTATAGACGATACGTTTTTAAGCAGATATTGTACGAGAAGTTTTGAATATAATTTTAATGTTATTTAGTAAAATAAATCATTTTATTTGTCATATCTTACATATCAGAAGTGGGATTACTGCCTTTAAAACTCCGGTCAAATTTCCTGGAAAAAAACGGGACAAATAGTCCAAACACCGGCAACGTGATCAATAATCTCGCGAGATTCGAAATCGCGATCGATCGACATCTACGAGTAGTTATACGAGTAACTAATAGTAAGAGTGGTACTTGACGTGAGTGACGAAGAATGCTGGTGTCGAGTTACGTCTGGCGTTATTTCTTACAACCACGAAACATGTAGGCAGTACCAGGCATAATTTAAGCATTTTTATAAATCACAGCAAGAACAACAAATTAAAGATTTCAAATTTTTTTATCGACTACTGGATTTGAGCCGGTGAGCGCAAGCATATGTTTATAACGATTGGCAGGCCTATGCTTCCTTAAATATTTCGATCAAAATGACAATTGGTGGCTTCTCTCTGTTGTCGTTTCTCTCTGGTGGGCGTCGCTTCTCTCTGGTGTCGTTTCTCTTTGATTGTTCTTCTCGAATACAGATGTCCAGACTTTGGTGTGTTTATCTCTTATTGAAGTAGTATATACCTGTGGCTTATTCAGGGGGAGGAGGATGTGCAAATATAGCATTTGCCCCCACCCCCTCCCAGGTACAAGAATTATATCCAAATATACAATAAGCTCAAATTTAAAGTATTTACTAAACCTACATACTGTAAATATTATTCCTGCTAATCCTAACCACCCTATTCAACATAAATGGGCGGCATTTAATTGTTAATTCGAGCTCCTAAAATACCAATGTCTCCAGAAGATCACTTAAGTGAAATCAGTGTAATTAAACAAATTGGCCTCAACAAGAGTTATTTACTTTCCATTGTTAAAAGAACATATCACAAAATTTTACCAAAAAGAGAAACACACACTGCATACCGTCAAGAACCTTTTTCACAATATTAAAATTTCATTCAAATCAATAAAAAAACTTAATTCTTTCATTATTAACACAAAACGAAAAAATATACAACCTATCTCATTCAAATTATTCTGATACCTATATTGGATAAACTACTAGGCCCTTCTTACATTACATACAAGAATCTCAGTAGTTCAACAAAATCAGTTTTTGACACCATCTTTCATATAACAACCAGTATTTTTCTCCCACTTACAATTGGATAATTATTCATCATTTCCCGGTTCCAGCTTCAAACATCCTAATCTTTTGGTGGAGTTGGAAATTTTTTGATAAATCAAAAAAAATTCCTTCCTATTAACACAAAAATGACAAAATCATCTAACGGCAATTCACTTTTCAAATTTTAATTTCCTCATTTTATCAATCAATCTATACTGCATTTTTCCATAAACAATTTTTTAGCCTTGTTGTCAAATACCTTACAGTTAATTCCTAAAAACCTAACACCATCCTTATTATATTTTATAAGACGCTGGTTCATTCCTTAAAAAATGTTCCTTCGTTAATTTTAGTTGTCGACATCCAGTCCTTGTTTATAATCCATAAAATGTATCTTAATACAAATATGCATTTTTGCACAGGTTTTATTCTTTACATTACAATGTTGCCTGTTGCTTTACTTTTTAGTTAATTTAATTTTGCGAGTACTTATTTATACATACTTAATCGAAATTATCTGGAATTTTGATTTTTAATTTGTATTTTGTGTTTATACTCCTGTTCGTGAAAAGTATTAATTACAGTTATTTATTCATGTATAGTTCTAAGTTTGAACCTCACGACGTCAATGTGTTTATTCTTTATGTCATTTTGACTATGTTTAGTGTTATTGTGTTTCTCTAAAATTATGTACCAACATTTTTCAAGCATTTCTTTAAAACTATTTGACTAGTAAGTACTCTTATTTTATTGTTACTTTACAACTTATAGATTTCATACTTACTTTTAGGGTCAAATCCTAATGGTGGCCTTAAGTAAATAAGGCCGAAAGCGCTTCGCGTCAGTATTAATAAATATTTACACTGAAATACAAGAATTTTTCTTTTTTCTTCTTAGTAAATTTTGCCTTCTCGCATAACGTACATATACAGGGTGATTCACGGTGGATGGTACGTTAGAAGTATATGACGAACCAGTTAACGAATCGTTTTGAAAATTTGGTTGTTTATATAAACGGACATGCTCTATTTATCTAAAATATTTTTAATGATGCAGTGTTGCCACGTCTACCTAAAATTAGTAGCAACTTCGTTATTTTAAATGGAACACCCTGTATTTTATTAAATTTTTGAACCCTCTATTACTTTCTTAACAACTTTATTTAATGTTATTCTATACTTATCTCTTACCGTTTCTAAGATAATAATTAAATTGCATTTTTTTGACGAAAAACGTTAACTTAAAAAAATGTTGATATTTTTGAACTCTGGAATATTAGAGCCCCGAAAATTGGTGGATGGGTAAATATTACCAGGGGGCTTTTAACCCTATGCCGAAATCTTAGTTGCGATATACAGGGTGGTTTAAAAATACAGTTAATTTGGGGACTTCAATAGGTGACCAAAAGTATATTTTTTTAAATGTAACACCCTGTATATTATCACTGATTTAGAAAGCTACTTAAATTGGCTCTTTATTTTTGTATAACATATCTATAGCTAACTAGTCAAGTTTTTGACTTATAAGCCATTATTTGTAAAATTTGCTCAAAAATTTAATTTCCTTTTGATTTTTAGTAAGTATGCCATGACAAACTCTTGTTTGACATAAAAATTATGTCACTCTCATTATTGTTGTGGTATTTTATTAAATATTGTCGACTGAGATACTGAATGATTACAAAGCATGGAAGAAATCTATTCGAACGCAGTACTTATGAAGTTATTTATTTTATTTGGACAGTGTGATCAAATTATCGCTAGAACATGTATAAAGTTATAATAATAATAATAACTTTATTTCAAATCATGTACAATATACATAAAGGAAATGACGTCAAACATCAACAGTTTACACTTAAACTATGGGCAGAAATCGATTATATTATATGGTTCTAGATCAATCAACAGTTTCTTAATTTCTAGCTTAAATCTATTGTATGAATTTATGTTTTTAATATTATTTGGTAATGCGTTAAATAACTTTAAGCACATATAGTGTGGACATTTTTCTGTCAGAGTTAGTCGATGTATCGGATATGACACATCCATTGTCCTTGTTCTATACTCATGGGCTATAGTTAGATTAAACATTCCTTTGTACTTGAAGAAAAACATTAGACATTCATATATATAAATCCCATAAACTGTCATTATTCCTAAATTTTTAAACACACCTCTACAACTTTCCCTGTATTCCATTTTTCTTAAAATTCTCACTACTCGCTTTTGAGCCACAAAGATATCATGTGTCGAGTTGTGCTTTCCCCAGAAGACAATCCCATATCTCATCACGGATTCAAAATTTGCAAAATATAGCATTCTAATCGTTTTCTCTCCCATATATTTGCCGACGACCCTTATGCTGTAACATATTGAATTTAATTTTTTTCTCAAGGTATCTACATGATATGACCAGTCAAAGAATTCGTTAATATAGACGCCCAAGAATTTTACGTCATTCGAGAAATTTATTTTTGTGTTTTCTAGTTCTATAGTTGTTGGTTTTTCTATGGTTGACTGTTTCGTTCTAAATAACATTATGTTTGTTTTTTCTTTATTTAAAATTAGTTTATTTCTTGTAAACCATTCTGTTACAGCAGCAAAAAAACGTTTGGCTTTCGTGAAAAGGTCCTCCACATCTTGGCTACTAACAATAAGATTTGTATCATCTGCATATTTGACTAAATGTTCATAATTTTTAGCTGTTATACACGCCAGATCATTGACAAATATTATAAAGAGAATCGGACCCAAGATACTTCCTTGTGCTATTCCAATGTTATTATGTAAAATTTCAGAGCTACAGGTTTCCCCATTTTTTGTGACTGATACTGACTGTCTTCTGTCATGCACATAGGACTCCAACCATTTTTTAGCAATTCCCCTGATACCATACATTTCTAATTTTTTAATTAGTATTTCTCTATCTAGACAATCATATGCTTTTGAGAGATCCAAAAAAATGCCCATTGTTAATTCCCCCTTTTCAAGATGGTCTATAATAAATTGTAGAAACTGGAAAATTGCTGTGTGTGTGGACTTTTCTTTCATGAAACCATGTTGAAATTTGCTAAAAACGTTATTTTCCTTTAAGAAATTAATTATTCTCGTGCTCATGGCTAATTCGAATATTTTAGAAAAGGAGTTCAGCAAACTTATAGGTCTATAGTTATTTATATTTTCTGGGTCCCCTTTTTTATATAAGGGCTTGATCTTAGCTATTTTTAAATTATCAGGAAATATGCCAAATTGCAACGAGTTATTTATAAGGTAGCACAAGACATCCTGTAACTCAATCGCAGTTAGTTTTACGATGCTTATTGGTATATCATCAACCCCACTACTATGCTTATTTTTGATTTTCTTTGCTATTTCACAAATCTCTGTGGGCGTTACCGGTGCCAAAAACATGGAATTTTCATTCTCTTTTATATTGCAAGTAAAGGGTAGGGTAGTTGAATCGTTTAATAGGTTTGGAATTATAGATAACAAATGCTTATTATATTTTTTAGCAATGACCTCAGAATCACCCTCCAATACAATCTCTGCATGGTTTCTACCTTTTCCATTGATTTCCTTGCAGATAGTCCACACGCACTTTGATTTATTGTCGCAATTTTTAACCCTGTCCTCATAGATTTTTGAACGAGATTTAATTAACATCTGATCATATTTTCTTTTTTCTTGATTATATAATTCTTTGTGTACTTGGTTATGTCTTGATAACGTTAGGAGAATGTCCAACCTGCGTTTGCATTCTATGAGTTCAGGGTTTTTGGCGTTGAGGTGTGTTTGTTTTATTCCAGTTAATACAAGAGGAAAACTTTGATTAAATAATAACTTAAAACTATTCATGAAAACATTCCACTGCTTATTGACATCACCCTCCCCCACGCTATACACTTCCAACCAGTTTTGATCTTGTAGAGAAGCTAGAAAATTATTTTTGTTTTCTTCTGAAAACACTCTTTTATACTGTGTTTCTTTCTTTTTAAGATATTCAATGCTAAAAGAAACCTTCTGTGCAGAGTGATCTGACACATGGCTTTCAAATGTCGATGCCTCTAAGTAATCATAATTGGTGAATATATTATCTATACAACTAGCGGTGTTTTTAGATATGCGCGTGTTTTCAAAAATGGTTGGTTTCAGATTAAAAGAATACAATAATGAAAATAAATCATTTTTATGCTTATTTGTTTTTATCATTTCAATGTTAAAGTCCCCTACTATCGAAATTAATTTGTTCTCATTAAATATATTTACCAGAAGGCATTCAATTTTGTCCATAAAAGTATTTATATCACCTGATGGTGGTCTATATATAGTTACTATTATTATTTGAACATTATTAAAACTACATTCTACTGCAGCACACTCAAACACGCCACTCACTGAAAGATTATTTAGTTTTGTACGGGTTTTAAACTTAGTCTTTTTCTTTATATACACTGCTGCACCTCCATGTTTCCCTTCCTCACGGCAGAACATTGAAGCCAGTTGAAACCCTCGTATTGCAAAATTTCCTAGTTGTGTTTCTGTTTTCCAATGTTCGCTAATGCACAGTATCTCACAGTTCATGTGATCTTGTAGCATACTGTCTATTCTGTCAACCGAATTTCCTATTGACTGCACATTTTGATGAATTATGTCGATAATTCTTTTGACTTGTGAGAAATTGTACTTTGGTTGTTTTTGGGTGTTATAAAAAATGATCTGAATAGTCTATTTGGTTCTTGTAGTTTTTGAGTCGTCTTTGGTATATTGGACAGTTTGTGTCACGTGACGAATGATGGCTGTCTTCTTCTTTGTACTTCATTTTTATACAGTTTATGCATTTTAATTGTACTGAGTTGCACTCTGTTCCAATGTGGTCGCTTGCGCTGCATTTATGGCAAGAAGGGTTTTGATTGCAATACTTGACGACATGCCCGAACCCGGAACATTTAAAACATTGTGGCATGTTGAAGTATTCTTTCACGTAGACTTTCACGAGGTCAAAATTAACAGTTTGTTTCTTTAAAAACCATTTGGCAATGATTGGCGGGGCTTGCAAGATCCAGTTTTCTTTGTACGGGTTTCGGCATGTTTTTTTTTGAGATGATTTTAATATTATCCAGATTATTTATTGTGCCTAGGTCAGCTTCTATTCCGTCATTCATTCTAATTAATTCTTCGACAAATTCCGTGTCTGAATATCCTTTTAGAATTCCAGTGATCATAAACATTGGATTTATAACTTCATTTTCTTTTAATTTTATGTTGTTTTTATCTTTCAGTGTAGTTTTTAGTTTTCCTTGCTGTGATTCATTCCTACTTTCAATTATAATGGCCCCACTTTTTAGTTGTTTTATTGTTTTAAAACCTCCATCAGTATCAGCTTTTCCAATTTCATTTTTTAAGAGGCGTAATGTTTCTTTAGGGTTTGATATATCATCTATTTTAATTAATGTTTCAAATTTTTTTGTAGGCTTTTCAGGTGTGGTCCATGTCATTGTTTCTTTTCCCTTGTTGGTTGCTGTATAAGTTATTTGTTGTGTAATGGGTGCATATGTTTTTTGTTGTATGACGTCTGAATATAGGGGGTTTGTTGTGGGAATGTTTTCTTGTGTAATTATTGTCCCTGCATTTTTTAATTGCAATTTGTATTCCAATGTAATTTTTTCTTGCTCCAATTGTCCATATTTATATGTAATTAGTGTTAGGTTTTTATGTATTTCAGTGGTAGCACTTCTTATTTTGTCCTGATCTTGTTTATTAAAGACCGGTATTTCGTTCATGTCTTTATTTGCATGGGATTGTATTTTATCTAAAGCTCCAAAAATATTAAGCAATAAATTATGCATATCTGTTTTTTGGTCATCGTTTTCTTGATCTGATTCATGACCGGTTCTCGGCGATTTTTGTTTTGTTAGGTTCGTCTTATTTGTTTTTAAACCATCACGGGGTTTAATGAAATGTACCCAAATCTACCGCCAATGAACTTAAGGAAATTCTTACGGATCCAGAAAAATTTTACTGAGTTTGGTTCAACTTTAAAAGCCCCAAGAAACTTGCCTCGACCCGTAACTTCTGACGAAGACAACCAGATTAATTATTATAATTAATTTGCAAGATGGCGGATAGTGTACTTTGTTGTATATGTGAGCGTGAAGTAAAATCAAATCAAAATGCGATTGAGTGTGCAAAGTGTTGCGCGTGGGTTCATAAGGGATGCACGGGTCTTTCAGACACAAATTTCAATAAAATTTGCTCCACCTTTCGTCGTACTGGGTCTCATATATGGGAATGTAAACTTTGTTCAAAAACTGAGGTTAAACGCTTGTCTTTTGGTAACAGTGCTGGCACACATTCCGCCGACCGAACAACAAGGAGCGCCGTGAAAAACACGGTATCGAATGCACCCATGTTAACACCAGTGCAGACGAGAACCACTCCAGCTACTCTCGCCGGATCAGTAGAGAGCGAACATTTAGCCACTGCCAATCCTGGTTTAGACATTAACCAAATTCAACAACGAATGAATGAGCTTCAAAAGAAAAACACAGTTAGCAATAAGGATGTTTTGTTTGTAATGGGAAAGATGTTTGAGCTAATTATTGACCATAAAAATTATATACAGAGCACATTGGACAACTTAACGACTTTTCAGCAGGGCAGGATAAACGAACTTGAGAAGGAAGTGCAATCTATACGGGAAGAGTTATCACAACTTAAAACTAACTCAGTAAAAGCAGACAAACAGGAAACTGATCATGCAAGCGTGATAAGCGAAGTGCAAGAACGAAACTCAAGAGCTAAAAATATCATAGTACACAATGTCAGTGAATCAAATTCAAAAATTACTCAAGAAAGAATTGACTTTGACAAAGCCCAGGTTATGCAGATTATCGATAGGCTGGATTTGGGCACAATCACTGATTTCAAAGTAAACAGAATAGGTAAAGTGGGGCAAAAATCCCGTCCCATGAGAATAACACTTCCAGATCCCACTACAGCTCTGAAAATTTTAAAACAAAAAAAAAAGCTAGAAAACCATCCCGCAAGAATAAGTGCAGACCTTACATACATACAACGAGAAGAACTCAAAAAATTGTATGAAGAAATGAATATTCGAAAAGGAAATGGAGAAATAAACTTAAGCATACGTTATTCAAGGGGAGCACCATACATACACCAAGCAAAAAACCTGAGAGTAGAAGACCACTTGGAAGAAACGTAAGTCTGACTATGTACTATCAGAATGTCAGGGGGCTGAACACAAAAGTTGAGAATTTCTACTTAGAAATATCAAAGTGTGAATATGACATTATATGTCTGACTGAAACATGGCTCTCAGAGCGAGTACAAAGTGCGGAGCTTTTCTGTGATAATTATATAGTGTTTAGATGTGATAGGGAACACTCCAGAGGTGGAGGTGTTGCCATTGCAATTCGTAAAACATTAAAATCATCTGTGATGAATTTAGATAAATATTTAGTCGGATTAGTTCCCGAAATAAATTTAGTTTCCTGTAAGGTCTATGTAAATAACGTTCCTATTGTATTAGTACTTGTTTATATACCGCCATCATGTTCCCTTAGTAATTATCAAGATGTATTTGAATCACTTGAATCATGTGATATACTCTATAATAAGAACCTGGTAATACTGGGAGATTTTAATTTGGTAAATTTTAGTAGTGCAGGAGGTTCGAACGATCAAAAATGTAGCTTAGCTTATAATCTCATGGATATGTTTTCCTTTCAACAAAAAAATTTCATTAGAAACATCAACAAAAGATGCTTAGACTTAGTTTTTACTAACTTTGATTGTACAGTGGAAAAGGCTGATGAACCAATGGTTACTGAGGACATGCACCATCCAGCACTGGAGGTATGTCTAGCACCATCACAGTCAAAGCAGGCTCAATTTAATGTAGATATAAATGCCGGACATGTTAGTTATAATTTTAAAAGAGCCAACTTCATTAACCTATATGCCGAGCTGCTAAATGCTGACTGGGGTGAGCTAGATCCTCACCAAGATGTGAATATACTGTGTGAAAGTTTCTACAATACCTTATATGCAATATTTGACAGATCTGTTCCTAGAAATAATAATAATAATAGAAAGAGCAAGTTTCCAGTATGGTACAATAGAGACATCATAAAAAACTTAAAACATAAACAGAACCTCCGTAAAAAATGGAAGAGATCTGGCAATGCTGCTCATTTAAACCAGTTTAAGACAATTAGATATAGAACAAATAATATGATTAAGGAAGCCTATGCACAATACATTGAAAATATACAAAATAACATAAATAGTGATCCAAGGACATTCTGGAGATATATTCATCAAAAACAGAACAACTGTTCTATACCTGCTGAGATGTCATTCCGAGGCAGAGACGTGACAAAACCTGATGATATTGTAGAGTCATTTGGTGAATATTTTAAGAGTGTTTACGGAGCTGATGGAAATGACATTGATGCAAATAGTTTTAATATTGGGATGATTACTAACAATGCGATTACATTACCACAGTTCACGGAAGATGATATATTAAAGGTGGCAAAAAGGCTGAAACCAAAAATGTCGAGTGGCCCTGATGGTATTCCAAGTTTTGTAGTTAAGGATATAGTGGTGGCTTTGGCTAGACCATTGTGCATAATTTTCAATCGGTCTTTAAGACGGGGAGTATATCCGGAGTGCTGGAAAGTTTCCAAAATATGTCCGATTTATAAAAAAGGAGAAAGAAATGAGATAACAAACTATAGACCAGTATCTTTGATATGTGGGTTTTCTAAGGTATTTGAGATGCTTCTGTATGACTATATTATGTATAGAGTAGAACCAATACTATCATGTCATCAGCATGGGTTCTTGAGGGGTCGGTCAACGAACACCAACCTGGCATGTTTTACTCAGTTTGTATCTGATGTCGTTGATGGTGGTGGCCAGGTTGATGTGGTGTTTACTGATTTCTCAAAGGCATTTGATAAGATCAGTCACAGTATTATATTAGTAAAACTTAAACTATTTGGATTTACCGATAATTTCGTCTCTTTTTTTAAGTCATATATACTAGATCGGACTCAGTACGTCCAGCACAACGGATGTAAATCTCTGCCATTTCAAGCCTCCTCGGGCGTTCCCCAGGGCTCCAATTTAGGACCACTGCTTTTTCTGATTTTTATTAATGATATATCAACAGTTATTGACATCGAGTATGAAATTTTTGCAGATGACTTAAAGATATATAAATCTATTAGGAGCTCTGAGGACTGTCTAAGGTTGCAATACGCTATAAATGCCATTCAGGAATGGTGTGCAAAAAATAAACTGCTACTCAATGCTGCAAAGTGCTCAGTCATGACATTGACTAAGAAACATTTTCCTACTCTGTATGACTACTCAATTGATCAAAGCGAATTGTTACGAGTTGACAGGGTTCGCGACCTAGGTATCATTTTAGACTTCAAGCTAACTTTTAGCAGTCATATAGAAAAAATAGTCTCAGAGGCTACTCGAATGTTGGGATTTATATTAAGAAATTGTAAGTCTTTTACTAATACTGATGTACTCAAGATCTTGTTCTTCACGCTTGTAAGAAGCAAACTGGAGTATGGATCACTAATATGGTCCCCAATTTATGCAAAATATATCATGATGATAGAACGAGTTCAAAGAAAATTTTTAAAGTTTTTATCTTTTAAAGAAGACGGAGAGTATCCACAAAGAGGGATGGATAACGAACTTTTGTTACAACAATTTGACATTGAAAGTTTGCAGAGCCGCAGAGACATGCAGGCAATAATATTCTTGTTTAAAATAATTACCGGAGCTACAGTCTGTCCATCCCTCTTGGAACAATTAAATTTCCTAATACCCAGAATCACCACCAGAACTGGCACTTGTTTTTACTTACCAGCAGCTAAAACGAATGCAATGCTGATGGCGCCGGTCTATAGAATGTGCTCTAGGTATAATAGGATAGCAAATTATTGTGATCTGGACATGTCTTACAGTAACTTCGTTCGAACCGCCCTTGCACACTTATAAGTGTACTGTATTTTATAGTTGTGTTTTAAAATTAACTATTAATTATATTAAGTCCCTATATAGGTTTATTAAAACTTGTAATTATAATTTTGTCGGCCCTATTAATTACTTTCTGTCGGGCCTAAATGTATTAAATAAATAAATAAATAAATAAATAATGTTTTGGCTTATTTTCATGCATTTCCTCAGTCGTCAATACGTTGTGCTGAATATGATTTAGGTCTAACATATTCATCAGTCCAGAGGATTTTAGAACAGCATTACATGTATGATTTTAAATTTACTAAAGTTCAAGCCATGAAGCCTCAAGATCCACAACAGAGAGTTGAATTTTGTGAGATGTTATTAGTGCGCACCCAAGAAGATCCAAACTTTTTAAGTAAAATAATTTGGACCGATGAATCTAAATTTTCAAGGGAAGGGGTTTTCAATAGAAGAAATAGTCATTTTTGGTCAAGAGATAACCCTCATGTCACCAAGGAAGCTGGATTTCAAGAAAAATTTAGTTTTAATGTTTTCTGCATGTTAATGGACAATCAATTAAACTATTTTATATACGACGAGTCATTAACATCGAGAAGCTACTTAAATATTTTAAGAACAGTTGTCGAAAACTTTGTTGATAATCTGCCCCTTGAAGATTATCGAAGCTGTTGGTATCAACTCGATGGAGCTCCTGCACATTGTACAAGAGAAGTTACAGTGGAACTCGATAGACTTTTTGATGATCGTTGGATAAGACGTTTGGGGCCTTGGAATTGGCCTCCAAGATCACCCGATCTCAATGCATTGGATTTTTACTTGTGGGGCATGTTTAAGGAAAAAATTTACAAGTCACCAGTACATTCAAAAGAAGAATTGCTACGTCGAGTTACCCAAGCATTTAGAGAACAAAATCCAAATGAGATTAGATCTTCCACGACTAATGCGGTAAATACCCGCATCTTAAAGTGTTTGGATGTAAACGGACAGCGTTTTGAACAATTGTTAAAATGATCGATTTAATTTTTTTTTATTACAATCCTGAAATAGTATAAATTTCCTTAAGTTCATTGGCGGTAGATTTGGGTACATTTCATTAAACTTTATACATGTTCTAGCGATAATTATATCACACTGTCCAAATAAAATAAATAAATTCATAAGTACTGCGTTTAAATAGTTTTCTTCAGTAATTTTTAACTGAATTTTTAAAGAAAGTGCCATAATTTCTATGTCAAACAAGAGTTTGTCATGGCATACTTACTAAAAATCAAAAGGAAATTAAATTTTTGAGCAAATTTTACAAATAATGGCTTATAAGTCAAAAACTTGACTAGTTAGCTATAGATATGTTATACAAAAATAAAGAGCCAATTTAAGTAGCTTTCTAAATCAGTGATAATATACAGGGGGTTACATTTAAAAAAATATACTTATGGTCACCTATTGAAGTCCCCAAATTAACTGTATTTTTAAACCACCCTGTATATCGCAACTAAGATTTCGGCATAGGGTTAAAAGCCCCCTGGTAATATTTACCCATCCACCAATTTTTGGGGCTCTAATATTTCAGAGTTCAAAAATATCAACATTTTTTTAAGTTAACGTTTTTCGTCAAAAAAATGCAATTTAATTATTATCTTAGAAACGGTAAGAGATAAGTATAGAATAACATTAAATAAAGTTGTTAAGAAAGTAATAGAGGGTTCAAAAATTTAATAAAATATAGGGTGTTCCATTTAAAATAACGAAGTTGCTACTAATTTTAGGTAGACGTGGCAACACTGCATCATTAAAAATATTTTAGGTAAATAGAGCATGTCCGTTTATATAAACAACCAAATTTTCAAAACGATTCGTTAACTGGTTCGTCATATACTTCTAACGTACCATCCACCGTGAATCACCCTGTATATGTATTTCATTATTACATCCCTTCGAGAAAAACGAAGCCCGATTTAAAAAACCTATTTAATGAATTAATCGCCTAAAAAATAACATTTAAAAAAATCAACTTCAATGCTCTTAAAATTATACTGAAGCTGAAATGTATAATATTAGAACCTAAAAAAAAGAAAATGGCGTCGAAAAATAAAAAGTTT
This sequence comes from Polydrusus cervinus, assembly GCA_935413205.1. Taxonomy (NCBI): domain Eukaryota; kingdom Metazoa; phylum Arthropoda; class Insecta; order Coleoptera; family Curculionidae; genus Polydrusus; species Polydrusus cervinus. The sequence continues at coordinate 63,039,600 of OW284510.1, read as the reverse complement.
CTGAAGCCATTCTGTTAATGTTAAGATTCATTTTTAATGATCCATACCAATATTGGAAAACACTTTATAACAATTTACACAAATTTATAACTGGTATGTGGGTCACTAGAAAAGTTTTGCAATACACAGTTATTGATTTAGGTTTTTAAAATAACTTCCACCACAATTAATACACTTCCCCATACGAACAAAACAGTCACTCAAAATGCGCGTTCATTTTTCTAATTGAGAGGTCGGCGCACATAGATAAAATAATCGTTAATCGTCATCGACAGAAATATTTCGGTTTTTATATTGGTTTTATTACATGGACTGTATACAAACTGCAGTTACATGGTGCAAGATCGGGACTGTACGGAGAATGATCTGACAAGAAGAGTACAGCCACGTTTTGTCGGCAGTTACTATAATATTAACATAATTAAATGTACCCTTTTTTACCTCGATTTGCTCGGTATGTCCATAAACAAATAAACCTAGACATACAATAAGAGCTTTTTCACACGGCACCATATATCGCGCGCGACAAATGGTCGCAATATTGCTTTTACACCAAATTATGTGTTTTCTAATGAGCCAGTTTCACACACAAGCGATATTAGAGAACACATAATTTGGTGTACAGCGATATTGCGACCATTTGTCGCGCGCGATATATGGTGCCGTGTGAAAACGCTCTAATGCAATACAAAAATTCTTTAATCTTTCTGCCAACAGACGGAACTTTGTCGAGTTCCTAAAAACAGCCATAACACCTCAAAGTTGACTTTGAAATGATAGGTCTAGCTTTAGACGTTTAAAACATCCAATCGGAATGGTTAAGTTAAGTAAGATACGTTTGTATACTTTAGGTCCCTATATAATCATTTAACCGATGAACAAAAGACATATCATAGAGAAACTAAACCAAGAGGAACCGTGCAATGTTAAAATCTTACCGCTCATAATATTGGACGACGTCCAAATCTGTAAAGGGTTACGCCAAACGTTGACTGTAATAAATATTTATCGAACTCAAATACCCGTCTAAAGTCACTTCGCTTCTCGGCATTTGCGCCGCGGCCTTGGAACTCGCTGTAGTCCCTTTAGAGCGTTTTCACACGGCACCATATATCGCGCGCGACAAATGGTCGCAATATCGCTGTACACCAAATTATGTGTTCTCTAATATCGCTTGTGTGTGAAAATGGCTCATTAGAAAACACATAATTTGGTGTAAAAGCAATATTGCGACCATTTGTCGCGCGCGATATATGGTGCCGTGTGAAAACGCTCTTACTGTTTTTGTAAACGCAGTGGCTTTGGAGGAAACACCGGAGATATACGAAAAGAAAACATATGGTTTATGTTTTTAAACCATCGTTTTTAAGTCGTTAATCAAAAACTTTCATAGACAACCGCCTTTAGATTTTGCGTATTGCAAAACTTTTTAGTAGCTGTAAAAGATACATTAAAAAATTATTAATAGTCCTTACATATTTTAAGTACTGGCATGGAATACTATCACTGGAGTTTGCCACACTTTCCAAGTTTTTTTTATTTTGCCTACTAATTAAGTCCCTTATTGGTATTGTAAATAAATTTAAAGTTACAAAGAAGTGATATTAAAACATTTCAGATTCAAATATTGACAAACTTGCTTAGTTTCGCAGGATCAAATAAAATTTTACTTTAATTTTAAAACAACCTAGGGACCCGCACATGCTTTACCATAAGCTTGTTAAAATACCTATTAATATTTATTTGTCACTGATTTTTGTCACAGGTCTGTCATCCTCAAGTAATTTGATTGACTTATGCAGATAGTGTGTCTAAATTTGATGTGTTAATGAAGTTTGAATGACTTAATATGGACTGGTCACATTTTAAAGATTGGTGGAGACTAAAAAAGTGGAGAAAATATAGAAGAGCTAGTGACATAGATGCACAGTCATCTGATTCCATGTGTTATTGTGATGATTGCCTTAATGAATTTGAAGTAAATATAACAAAAAAAAATACGCAATTTAATCAACTAATCACATATTTACAGTGAACTGGTCTACGTCAATTGGCCTTGGTCAATTGGTCGAATATAATAATTTAGAGATTTCAACGTGCTATAATAGGTCGGAAAGATATAATAATAATTACACAATAACAGTTATTATACAGGGTGTGTCAGTAAGGTGTCTGTCTTAGATAGCACCTAAACTATCAAGAATAGGGAAAAAGTGTCATACAAAAGTTAAAGGGGTTTTTAAGATGCATAATCTAAAAATATTTTATAATCTACAGGGTGGTCCTAAAAAGTGGTACTGAATAATAAAAAAGAAAATTAAATGGGATACCCCGTATAATTTTCTAGAATATGATTTAATGGAATTTATCGAAATAGAAAAATATGAGTTATGAATAAAGTTAGTTCAGGAAACTAAAATTTAAACAGTAGTAAAGCACAAAATGTTGGCAAAATAATTTTGCAATGACAGCTTCACAAAGAAAATTATTTATTTTTTCTTCCAAAGCAATCTTGACTAAATTGTTTAATTAGAACTTTCCTTTTTTACCCTGAGTTAAGACAAATTCTAAAATATTTCAAAGACTATGATATTTAGACATATGACATGTTAACAAAAAATTAAGGTTTTCGAAAGATAAATCATTTTGCCTAAAAAAATAGGGGGGTCCCATTTAAAAGAATTGAAATAAAGCACTTTTAAAACTATCGAGTTGTCCAACGTATAATTTTAAAAACATTATTGTAGATCAATATATCAATATATATCATCAATTATATTTGCCTAGGGTTAATCCACAGGTTACTGTGATTTTTTACCGATACCCTTAAAATTTACTACTAATATATTTAATACTAAAATTTCGGAAAAAAATGTTATTACTTGGCAACGTTGCATTTCACTTCAAAAAATTTAACATGGTTGCAAAGTCCTTATTCCATTGAATCATATTCTAGAAAATTATACTGGGTGTCCCATTTAATTTTCTTTTTTATTGTTCAGTACCACTTTTTAGGACCACCCTGTAGATTATAAAATATTTTGAGATTATGCATCCTAAAAAACCTTTTAACTTTTATATGACACTTTTTTCCCTATCTTTGATAGTTTAGGTGCTATCTAAGACACCTTACTGATACACCCTGTATAAACAAACAAAAAAACCAATGCCAATTATGAACCGAGCCAAGATAGAACTAAGTAATAGTCTAACGGAGAGATTACAGAAGGCCTGTAGGTTAACTTGCAGATTCAATAATAATAGAATATTGCCATAGTAATATAATAAGAGAAGAATAGGCAACGTTGTAAACAACTTGTACCTGCAATATATATTGCAGTTGCTCCCCCCCCCCGTTGGAGTGTTGATCCTTTTCACGTGTACTTTGGCCGATTGACTATTTGCCCAATTGACGTGATCCCACAGTGAACAACGATTAAATTCTGCTCTACAGTAACTGCTTTGCTTTTAATAAAATTGGTTATGGCTGGGTATTAATGTTCAAACTCACAAAATCGAATCAATTTAAGAATGAACAATACAATAAAAATATTCGGTTTGTCTGGAATTAGAGTCTATATTTGAAACTAGGTTATTATACGAACTAAGAAGAATCGTAAAATTAGGAAAGTTTTATGGAATTTTAATTTCAAATTAGCCTTTTAAAAATATTTGATAATTTTGATTGTTGAGATAAACTAAAAATGTGCGATTTCGTTTTTCTTTGATAAACCATTCATTTGAGAGGTGTCAAACTAACAAATTTTTAAACACTTTTTGATGAAGGATATTTATATCCGAACCGAAATCCCAGTTTGTCCTGTATTTTTTAATTATCCACCATGACTTCACTATTTTTGCATAATATTAAATTTTATAGGTCAACACAATGTTTTGACGTAACAACAATTTTTTTTTAATGATGTGCAAACAGGCATTTCAGCAGAGTTTTTCCTTGTTGTCAATAGCACAAGCTTATACTAAAAATTTTAAATTATATCACGGGTGTATTTATAGGTATTACATTTATGCCTGTTGTGCTGTTATTATAAATATTTTTGGAATTTGAATAAATTGAATATAATTATTTTTATACAATATGTAATACGGAAAATTTATTGAAAACCATTAATGAAACTTAAAAGAGAGAAAACCGATTTATAAAACAATGTTACAAATAAATAATTTTCATTATTTTTCTATTTTATATAAAAGTACCAAGCACGATTTTTAGGAGAAGCTTATTTTGAAAAATGTTATAAAAATGTTAACCTAATAGTTTTATAATGGCGCATTTAAAAAAAAAATTGCATTGTACTTTAATGTAAAACCAATTTCAATTTTTTTTTAATTGCATAATTTCTTTTGAAATTTAAAATTACTTTTTAAACTTCATTATCATTTTCCGGTTCGCTATCCTGGAATCTTTAAACGATTACATTAAACTGGATCATAACAGACTGCTAATCCTATCATAATCTATGTTAGTTTTGTATGCTCTTAATAATTTGGATAGCTGGGAATGCTCAGTACTCTACAAGATCAAACAGGCCATAAAAAAACGTTATCAACATAATTAGTGGTAGTTATCTAAATTAGAGCCCACACAGGGCTTGTTTACAATAAAGCAGTGGATGAATTTGCTAAATATGCTGTGATTAGTGGTACCTCTAAGAACTATCCTATAGTACCTTCCTTTATCATTTCAAAATATAGAACAAGAGTACAATGGCAACATAGATGGAGTGTATACAAACGAGAGCGTAACACAAGACGTACACAGATCCATCCAGTTATTCCCATTAAATACTGGAACTCTAAACTTAATATTTCCAGAATAATCATTTCTACTTTAATTAAGCTTAAACTTGGTCATGCGAGTTACCCTGCTCACCTTAAGAAAATCAAGGTTGTTGAATCAGAATTGTGTAAACTCTGTAATGTTTTGTGTGATTTGGATCATATATTATATGCCTAAAATACTTCAAAAATGAATATACAATGTGATTCCTAAGTTGATACTTCTTTTTTAGCTGTGTATAGAAGGCAATAAAATAAACAACATTTTCAAATACCCTTTTTTTTTAAACTTTAAAATAGGCGAGATACAGAAGTAAAAAATCTAAGTGCGGGCCTGATAGTCATTAAAACGTAGCCTGCTATATTTTATGTTGTTTATCTTATTAGTCATGCAATTTACGGGTCGGTTATTTTGCAATCCGCTGCGGTGTGTTTTTCTGAAGCAAGTTAATTTTAAATAAGAATACATTATTTAAGCACCGCAGGCGAAATTTTTTTGGGTGCCACGCCCTAATTTGGCCAAAAATTAACCAAATTTAGTACTAACAGGAAAAACACAATTTTTTAATTTTATAACCGCACAGCCAGTCTATTTTTTTGCGTATAAATTCACGATTAAAGGGGTATTTCAGTATTTGTAGACACAACCTTTACATTCCTATTATTTACGGAACTTTATTGTGGAATAAAATTTAAAACGAGGGGTAGGTTTTTTCGGTATTATTTATTTAGTACAAAGAACTCTTTTGTGCCGAAAAAAGGTAAATACAAAAAAATAATACTAAGACATAATTAAAAAAATAAAATACTGAAATAAACAAAACAATGCTTTTTTAAGAGTAGACAAAAAATAACAGACGAAACTAAAAATTATCTTTAAAGTTTTTTATACCATTTTGTAAGTATCAAAACATTTAAAAATCGATTTAAATGACAATATCAAGCCGTCTCCTTTTGCTTGCAAACCGGTTGATAATTTTATCTATGTCTAAATCCATACTTCGATTGATATATAGTAAAGCTAAGGCGGTCTTCTAGCATGGTAGACCTCGGGTAAGTTTTTAAAATTCTAGTGAAAAAACTTCTTTCTGCGGTGGCAACAGAAATTAAAAACGTACAAAGAAGTTTAAGACAGGCGTTAATTTTTCAGTTATCAGTTGGAAGAGAGTTTTGTTTGTATAACTGTACTTCACCCATTAGTTGTATTACCAGAGGGCTTCCTAGAAGATCTTCAAACCGTTCCGTTATTGTCGTTAAAGAATTAATAAGACTGTTGTCATTTGTTATTTTAAGAGTGTTGGGAGTTAAAGTATTTAAACTAAAATTTTCAATAGTTTTTTCATTGAAACGAGCTTTTAAATCGACTATTAGGTTGTTCAAAATTTGAATATATATCAATATTCAGCAGGCGACAGACTTTTATAATCGGAAAAAGTATCCCTGTTCGTTTGTCTGCCACAAAGACGGGCATTTTAAGATCTACTTCGAGTTTTGTTAGTGTGTTTTGAGCTTGCTTTAAAATTATTGATGTAAAGAAATTACTAGCATTTGTTCTTTTTTGTTCCAAAACTTGAAGTGGGCCTTTTACATTTTTTGTGGCTGAATTTAAATCAATATTGTACCCTTGCAAATATTTGCTTAAGGGCAATGTGGCGCTAAAAACATTAGACAAACAATATATTGTGAATAAATAATAAATAAACTCGCAATCACATATTGCTGTGACTAAAATATGAGCTTTGGTAGATGAAATACTGTCATCCCATTGCGAAATTTCTTGTAATGCGTCGGCAATAAAAGGCAAGTCGGTGGTGAATTTCAATATAGAGTCATGTCTCCCTATCCAACGTGTTTGGCATGGGCTTTTTAGTTTGCATTTTAAATATTTGCAAAGTACAAAATTCCTTTTTGCCGAAAGATGAAAGAAAGTAACAATCCCTTGTATGGTACCAGTGGCATTTTTTACTGATTTAACCTTGAGTGACTGAAATATTACCAAGTTTAAACTATGATTAAAGCAAGGGGAAATTTTGGCATTTTTTGCGTGTTTTTGTATTTCTTGTGCTGCGCCTTTTACCTCCGACATGTTAACCGAACAGTTATCACAGACGACACCTGCACACTTACTTAAATCTAATCCAAGTGATTTCATCTGCTTAACTACCGATTGTCCCAAGATTGTTCCAGTAATTTTGGGCTCAATTACAGAATCGGCTTCGGCATCGCCTGATTTGGCTTCTCCGTAATTTAATTTATGAAGATCAATAAATCCTAAAAAATGTTCTTCTACTCGATTATTATATACAAATCTCGCTGACAAACTTAAATGGTTTGAAATGTCTGTTGTTTCATCAAAAATAATAGAGTAAAACTCAGACGCTTGAATTTTAAAAATTATTTTTGACAAAATTTCTTGCCCACCCCTGTGGAACTCCTGTTGTGACATTTCCACCAATGGTCAGCGCTCTGTCGTACAAGTAGTCGTCGATTATGTTTTGTAAGTATTGTGGTGTCCTAAGTTTTATTAGACATTCTTTTATTTTGCTCCATGGAGTGCTATTAAAAGCGTTTTTGACGTCCAAAGTACATAGTATTCCCCATTTGTGCTCATTTGCTGTCCTGGTCAGAGATAACCTTTTCTATAGCCTGGATCGTGGATTTCTTTTTCCGAAAGCCGAACTGGTTCTCCGATATTACCCCCACTTCCTCTAAGTGTATTTCCAGTCTACCCCTGATTAGTGCTTCGTAAAGTTTGCTGATAGTGTTTGCAGACATATTGGTCTGTATTGGGTGCCTCCTTTGGGTAAAAGTATCAACTTAGCTATCTTCCATGTTTCCAAATTTGGCGTTCCAGGATCTTGTTGTGAGTTAGGCTTTTCCTTACCTATGAGTTTTACGAGTTCTGGGGGTACTCCGTCGATTCCCGGTGCCTTTTTCTTTTTAAGGGCATCTACGCATCGCGACAGTTCTTCTATAGTAAATGGGTTTACGTTTGTACTGTTCCCTCTTCTGATGTTTCTGTTAGGACCTTTTGGGAAGAGTTCATGTGCGATTTTGATTTTCTCTCCTCTGGGCAATGAGTACGGTGTATAGGTTCTAAATTTCTTCATTATGATTCGGTAACCTTCTCCCCATATGTCATTTTTTAATTGCTGAAGTAGTTCTTGCCATTGTTTCTTTTCTGAGATGCTTATTAATTTTTTTAGTCCTTTTTTTTGTAGCCTTGTATTAATTGTCGGCAATTTCGATTTTCCTTGCGCTGCTCCGTCTATCTGCATGTTTTCTGGTAGCGATTCTCCTGTACCTTTTACATTCTTTCCTTTTGTTGACAATATCTACGGTCCACCAATAAGGCATCGTCTTGTCCGCTGTGATTTTTACCGTGCTTCCTTTACGGATTTTGTTCATAATGTCATTTAAACCGTGTATATCCGTTGGCCTTCTTTAGTCCATATACCAACTGATCAGGGTTTTGCATGCTTCCCAGTCTGTGATGTCGTGTTTTCCTGGTTTGCGGGTTGGTTTGCCATCTATTGTAAATTTAATAAATTTATGCTGGGTTAGGGTCTCGTCATCCAGAACCTGCCAGCTGGTTATCAGCTTGGAGATTCCTTGGCTAGCACATGTGATATTAATGAAAGATTAGGATGCGCCTCTCGCAAAAGTGGGTTTGCCACCTCTGTTGAGTACGTTTAAATTTAGGGTTGCGATCCAGTCCATCAGTAGTGGCCCCTTCTATTTGTTAGAGGTGATCCCCATTCTGTAGACTTTGCATTGAAATCTCCTGCGATTATTATTTCTGTCTGTCATCTTCTGGCGTTGCTCATGATGTTTTGAAGTCTGTAGCTGTAGTCTTGTAGGGTTATAAGGTAACATTTGGAAGTCGTAGTATTAGGTAGTTATCGTGAGCTTCGATTTTCTTTACGCAGACTTGTGTATTTTTGATGTATATGGCTATGTTTTTTAAATTGTCTGCGAACCAACCTTACCCTTTGCAGATTCTTCTATTAGGTTATCCCACTATTATGTACTGTACTGTATCTTCTGCGCTTTCTTGGTGGTCGTGTTCGCCATATCTATCTTGATGTTCTGGTTTCTTCTCCTCTTGTTTTGTTCCTGGCCTCCTGTATAATCGCCATATCTATCTTGATGTTGTGGTTTCTTCTCTTGTTTTGTTCCTGACCTCCTGTATAAGTCTTTTGTATATAGGGCATCTCATGTGCATCTCAAGCAGTCATTTGTTTTGTCTTCTCCGTGGCATTGGTTCCTTACATGACCCATTTCCTGACATTTAAAACACCTTTGTAGATTTACTCTTTCCCTGATTGGGCAGTTTAACCATCCCATTTTTAGCAGGTTATCTGCAATACGTTCATGCAGCTCTAGTGTTGCATTTTGTGTCCCGATTGTTGTGGCCCTGATCGATTTTATTACTATGCCTGACACATTGCTTGTTTTTGTTTGTTCTTGTACCGCTTTTTCTATCTCCTCCTTGGTTATAATCGTGTCTAATCCGAGGAGGTGTATTTCGGTTCTGCCTCCTCCTCTTGCCACTACATCTTATACTTGCAGGTGTTCGCTGAATTATCTCCTTGATTTTTGTTGCCATGTCTATTCCTCCTTTAACTTGTATTAGAACCCCTCCTTCTTTTGTTTGTCTTACACTGTCTATTTCGAAGTCTGCGCTGCTAACTCCATCATTTACCTCTTTTAGTAAGTCAGCATAGGACATCCCTTCTCTTTTTTTTTATGATGACGACTTCTTTTTCTGTTTTTAATTTATTTCCTTGTTTGCTTTGTATGTTTTGAGTGTGAAACATCTCCACCTTGAGTTCCATATTGTGATTGTGGGCTGCTGTCTCCATCAGCTTTCTTGCCGTTTCTATATCTACTTCCTCGGGCAGTGCTATGGCTACTTTACGTCTTCCTAATTTCGCGACTTCTTTCGTGAAGTTATTGATCGTGGTTTAGAACCTCGTATCCCTCTCCCGGGTTGTTTGTGAGGTTCCTTCTATCTTAAAGACATACTTTTCGATGGTTTAAATGTCTCCCTTGTTTGGAATTTTTGTCGTAACTATGATATATGATAATTTGCCGCTCTCATTTATTTCTGGGTCTGTGTTTTCCAATTCTGGTTATTTTTCCCGAAATATTTTAGATATGGTTTTGTCCATATGTGCATCTTCTTTATATATTGTAGCATTCCCTTCAGCAAGCAGTGGGTCTCCTGAGGCTAGTTTGGTATTTTGGTATGCCTCTTCCGGCCACTCTTCCTTGACTAATGCTTATATATCTTCTGGGCCTTGGGACCCCATTTTCTCCCTGATTTCCATTGTTTTAAGCTAGTCTTTTCTCTTTTTTTTCTTCCTCGGTAAGGCTTTCTTCCGTAACTTGCACCCCGATACTTCTCGTGGTTTTGGTGGTAGTCTGTGTTTCTGCCTCCTTCGTGCTCCCTTCTTTCGTGGAGATTCGTGGCTGAGGACTTCCTTCGTATTCTTGTATCTTGCTGCCAAGTGACGTGATTGTGCTCGTCGGTTCTTTTATGCAGGTTCTCATTTCCACTTTTGTTTTTGGCGTATTGTATAGCAGCTTGTTTAGTGCTTCCGTCTTCTACAGAGTATTTTTCATACTTTTTTTGATTTCCTCTAGTTTGTCTTTAGGTTTTTCTTACTTTCTCTTGGTGTGGATCCGGATCTCTTTCTCTAATCCTGATTACCTTGCTTAGTCTTATTTTCATCGTCACTCTTGTTCACTTCGTGATTCTTCCCTCTGATGTCGTATTTTTCACCCTTGGGCGTTTGGAAAACATCATCATAATTGTCGTGTTTCTGGCTTGGCCCTTGTTTCTCCGGCGTATTTTCCGTTGGCGACCTCATGGTCAAACTCGATCTCTCAAATGCGCTGTTTCTTTGCAATTTGAAATGACTATCTTCTGGGCCCAAGTTTTCCGCATTTCTTGTCGTACTGGATCTGTTTCCTGTTAACGTAAATATTTTTAATTATCCGAAACTTCTAAAATATCAATCATTTATTCCCCTTAAAAATATTTTAAATTAATAATTAAACCAAAAATACTACATGATATAATCTTTGGAATGAAATTGGGGTTGAAGTAAGGAATGTCAAGTGCACACATTCCAACAATTAATATATTATTTATTTTTTATAACCATAAAACATTTATTTTGTGTCTGACTGAATGGCAGATCTGCCAAAGGCAAAATAGTTATTTATGTAACATGTGCAAAAAAAGTTTGTTTATTGCACACGGCATAGAAGTTATTCACCGAGACGTAGTCAAGGTGACTAATATGCCATGTGCAATAAACACACTTTTTTTTACATGTTACATACACTATTTTTTCTACGATCGCTTTCTTATTTAACAAAAAAGTTTAAAATTGCTCTGTTTTACCTTTCCTTTGTGTGCAAAAGTTGTAATTCAAATTTAACAATGGATCATAAATACCTTTGACTTTAATTGTTTGGAAGGAACACGTCCGTCATTCCGCCATATTGTTTTGTGATACACATACTATAAACAAATTGTACTTTTCCTAGGCAATTTACTTTATTGCACTAGGGCAAAAAGTACTTTATTGCATAGTATGCAATAAAGACCTACTTTTAGAAATAGAATTAGAAATATTTGTGCAACTTAACATTATTCATTTAACTCGTCCCGGTAGATCGATTATTATAATTGAAAAGAACGGCACAATATTATTTGCTTGGTCATTTTATTGTCGATTTAGGAGTTTGGTCATTAACAACCTTTACTGTTTGCTTTTAAATGCTTAAACAATATTTTGTACATAGCAGTACTAGCTACCGAAGTGGAGTAGAATAAGACAAGGCAGTTCTCACACGGTGAAACTAAAAAGAAGCTGTAATAGCGTGTATACTAATAGACTGGGCGACTAGGTTACCCAGCATTGAGAGACATCGCTGCGCTACTCCAGTTTCTTGAGTGACCCAAAATATTATATATGGAGCAAATATTTAAGCTGAAATTCATGGATAAAATTAAAAAGAATACACTGCTGTATTTGATTACAAAATAAAGGGTCAAAGATAAACCAACTTATGTGCGGCTTTCAGCTCGCCACTGCGTGACTGTAGTATCGGCCGTGTGAGGAAAAGAGGTAACTTGAATAGTCTTGAACGGCAGTAGAGTTTTGGACTTACATTGTCTTTATTTGTTTTTTTTTTGAATCACTAAGTTTCTATATAGTCTTGTCGCCCTGTCTCTACAGCTACTACAGTTTCTTTTAAGTTTCCCCGTGTGAAGACTGCCTAAGGCAGTTTACTTGACTTCTTAACGCTAGTGTTAATTATTTATTTTGCTCTTTAATCGCAAAGATACAAGGGTGAATTAATATCTATAATTTTAAGTTTGTAACTAAAACAAGGTAATAGAAGAATTTTGGATTTGCATTGATGAATCACAGGTGATTCATAATTTAAAAAAATTCTGGCTGCTGTTAAAAAATTATTCAACCCGGCAATTAATTATGAAGGGGAAATACGTATTAAAACAATTATAAAGTCATTCCACTCAAAAGATAACCTTTCGAGCATTCCAACATGATAAACCGAACGAACTATTGTTTGCAATATTTTTTTAAATACATTAAAATATCACAGTGTTTTACGAACCTTTTATTAAATAAACTAAATATTAGGACAATCCAATTTATAATATAAAAAATAATTAACAACATTAATAAACTGTTGATAACAGCAACATACTTATATACTATAAGCAAATAATATCCCTACTGTTCAGAATGGAATCTGCACTTATCTCTTAGTTTTTAATCTTTCTCAAGTGTGTGTACGTGTAAATATTGGGTAATTTTCAATTGAAAATGTTTTATATTGGTAATAATAGTAAATCCGAATTGGAAGATCCTCATTATTACACTGATGAGTGGGTATGGTTAGATTTAAGGATCATTTCTTATTTTAGTTGGCCATTTATAGGATCTGCAATTGAAGTTAAGAAAGCATTGATTATTTTTGTGCTTGTCACTTACTAAAACTTTGGGCCAGTTTACTTTTGATGCATAGATTAATAGATGGTTGAGAATACTCTGATTTGATGACAAATTTATCTACCCTTATATTTCTGGCAAGATTGTTATTAAAACGTGACCAAAATACCAGGAAAATTTCTTTTATAATTTTAAATAACGTATTTTTTTAAATCAATTTTATATTAAAGTAATAAGTCCCATGTTTAGAAAAAGATTATGGTAGTAAATGCAAATTTAAACTTTTTTTTATTTAAGATAATATACAATTACTATGAGGAAATAAATAATCAAAGTAGACCTCGAGCTACGTACAAGAAAACAACTAAATAAAACATGACTACAGATACAGATACGAATTACTAAAGATCTCATTTGAAACAATTAAAAACGCAATTGTAGCACCGCTTTAAGAGTGTTTAAAATTTTGTATTTTATTACAGTTTTTCATTTCATCTGGCAATACATTAAAAGCTTTAATACCAAGAGTTCTAGAAGAACCATTCGTTTATTATCTATTATATAATTAATACAGAATTTGCCCCTATTCCTAATATTCAAGCTGTGTAGGTCTCTGTTTTGAACAAAATCACTTTTATTACAAAAAACAAATACCAATTTCATATTATAAATAAGAAAGAGGTAAAACATTGTACTTTTTAAATAGACCTCTATAGCTATGGTATCTAGGCACACCTGCAGTTCATACAATATTGTTTAATAAAGATATATTTATGGATTTTCTAATTTAAACATTCATCCAGATAAATACCAAGAAACTTAACACTCTCAACCCCTAATATAGGAATTTGTCAATAATATTGGTGACATTTTGCAAACCAAAAAAATCCCGCCAAATGATATTTCAAATGTGATTTTCTCGGAATCCACACACACAATTTTATAAAAACCTGTTTCATATTCAGCGCCAAATATAATTCTTTCCAGCGTATCGAACATCTGGTTTCAGGCATTAGCCAGTACTGAGATTTTAGAGTCTGAAAAATCAATTAGCGGGATTTTGTTGGTTTGCAAAATGTCACCATTAACATTGTCCTTTGTCTGGTATGCAATCTGAAAACTATCAATTATCACAAAACGAATTACACATCTCAAACAAAATATTTTTTGATATTTATTCTAAATTATTTGAAAACAAGCTTGAAATCAAAAATGAAACGTCATCAGCAAAAGTTGTTCGATGTGCAGTCTATCTTATCTGGTAAATATCGTTTAAATATAATAAAAACCAAAAAGAGCCCAGAATGGAACTCCGAGGAACACCTAAATGCGAAAACAACTTTTTTATAAATACAAAAATTTAAAAAAGTGTCTAAAAATGCAATCCTTAAACACCGGTAGATTAACAGTTAATGCTGTTTTAGAACGGGTTTCTCAATGTATTGTTAAATGAACGAGATGATAATATGCCAGGAGCCATCAAAATGAATTTGTGCTCATCTTTCATTTTTATTTTGGTTCTCCCTTTCTTTTCAAAAATAATATTTTTGGTGTTTTTCACACCTCAATAGATTAACGAGAAAACTATGGCACCGAACCCTTATCGCTTGCAATCAACATTTGACGCGTTTTATGTTATTAGTTAACCTTTATGTGACGTAAATAACAAACTAGGTATATCTTACTAATATTAACCGCAATCTTTATAAAACAAATATTTACAGCATAATTTTTTGTAACCACGACGACGACTACGGTTATTATAAATTGTTAGTATTATTATGACGTGTATCTTTTTATGGCCATAGCAATGGCTTGTAGTGCGATATTTATGTGAGAAAGCGGCAGAGTTTGTTTAGAGGGTACATGTTTTTTCGGAACAGTGTCTCGATATATCGATATTTTATCAAACTTATATTTTCTTATATTGATTCAAACCCATATTTTCTTATATCGATATTTTATGAAACGATTCCACCAATATCTTTTTAACAGGTTGCAACTGGCAATAATTATTAATTGCCCATTTTTTTTAAAGAGTTTTTATGACTTAGAAAGAGCGTTGCAAGTTCTTTGATGGTTTGGAAGCCATTTGAGTATTTTAACCAAAAAACGCCCTCGAAAGCAAGCTAACTTTTGGAAAGGTCCAAAATGGATAAACACAACTCACAATCATTACAATATCATACACAAACACGCATTTTCTGTAGTTCTGTTTAAATCCAAGCGCTCCGCCGCGCTATTCGAAGTTCAATAAACGTGAACACGATCAGTGCATTTTTCATGCAGGGAAAGTTACGTTAGAAAACCCATACATTTTTAGTCGCGCCGCGCCGGGGATACAAGCTTGCCAAACATCGACGAAGCTAAGGTGAGAAAAGCACAGCGAGAGCCGGTAGTACCGACACGAACGATCAGTTCCGAAGTTTTCGATATATGCGGCGTGATGTAGTTCGTTTGACAGATTTGCTTTAGATTAGAAATAAATATGTAATATGAATGACCATTCATGAATATTAAAAAATTCTATTTTATCTTATGAAATCAAAAGCAGCGTTTCCATCGCTTTATGAACCGCACGCCACTGGGTTAAAGTAAAGTATAGGTACCTAACGTTTATTGAAAAATCTTTAATGTTTCCCTGTTAAAAATTCAGTGGCGGTCATAGTTGATTTTTTAACTTATATACGTAGTTTGCTCGAAACGTTTTGCAATACAGAGTTATTTATTTTAGTTTTTCAAAATAATTTTTACCGCAGTTAATTTCTTTACTGATACGAATAAACCAGTTAAAAGGTCTTTCCTTTCATTTTTCTTTCGTCCCACCTATAACAAATCTAGTTTCATTGGGACCAATGGTCTAAAACTGTATATTCCAAAAAATCGGAGCTGTGCGCTGTTGCATTATCATGGTGTAGAAATGTCATGTTTTAAGTCAATTCTTGCAGCATACAAGTATTTTGAGAAACTACATATATTTTAGTGTATCTTGAGACAGCAACTGGACGTGACCTATCTAGATTTAGACGATATATGCCAATTAACCTTTACTGTTAAAAAAATACTTAAATAGGACCAATCGAGATTTTTAACCTGAACATTGAGGGTCTTCATTTTTGACAACTTTGTTCTTTTATTAAGTATTCAATACTGTAAGCATAAACATAATTGGATCTACAATTTTTTATGAGTCTTTAACATTTTTTTATTTTTTATTTCTGGTGATAAATCATTATGAACCCAACGGGAACAAACTTTTTTTTATTTTAGAATTAATTTTTGTTTGCTAGAGTTA
The DNA here is from genome assembly GCA_935413205.1 of Polydrusus cervinus. NCBI lineage: Eukaryota > Metazoa > Arthropoda > Insecta > Coleoptera > Curculionidae > Polydrusus > Polydrusus cervinus. The sequence goes on along the minus strand of OW284510.1, from coordinate 63,023,508 downwards.
CCACTTCTGCAGGACGATCCAACCTTCAAAGCTAAAATTTTTCATTTTATCCGTACACTGGTAAAATAGTCAAACTCCTTGTGTAATCAATTACTATGCGAATTTTGTATCATTGCCATTTATTAAATTTGTAATTCCCTTTACTTGGTAGATATCAAAGTGCCAATGAGCATATGTCTTATTGCTTGTACTACTAAGTACTTATTATAGAAATATATTTAAATTTTTCTAATATACTTGGATTTTGCCTATTGCAAAACTTTTTCCCTTACCTACGGTAAATAACTTTCTACTGTCACTTTCGGTTATAATGGAATTTGGGGTCAATATTTTTATATATTATTACTTTATTTATTACATGACTTGTCTTTATCAAATATGTCTATATAAAGTTGTACATGGTACAATACTAACTTTATATCCAAAATTAACCTAACTGTTCCATTTCTAAACACATTTTATCTGTCCACGATAGCTATAAGTTCTCATATAAACTCGCAACTTTTTAGGCTATGCCATGGTTACAACAGAATACAAAAATGTGAGCACTTAGGTATATTGTTAGGTTAGAATTAGTTATCTTGTTGTTTGAGTAGGTACTTTATAATTGGGTTATTTACTTCGGTAAATATTAATTCCTGTAAGTGCAGAAATAAATAAGTTATTTTAAACGTTCCAGCATCTTTTTGGGTTTATGCGTCTATTTCTGCTCACTCTATATGCAAAAAGAAGGTCGTTATATTATTATCTATACATTTAAAGTATGATGATCATAATTAAACTGTCCTATTTATTTAAAAAAAGTATTGCACGTTAGATTGTTAAATATTCCTTTCGACCTTTTTGTATTATTTTGGATATTTTTATACCTGGTCAGCGTTAGTACATTTGGAAATAGTTTATGTTTATTAACTTTCTATTAATTGTAATACTTTATTTTTGCCATAATTTTTGTATAACTCGCTTTTTAATTTGGCTTAGATTCAAAATTTAAAAATAAATATTTGATACATACAACATACAGAACATATCAATCAGTTGCTGAATAAATTAAGATGCGACTTATGAAAAATATAATCAATAACGTGACGTGTTACATCGCAGACGAGGCGGTGAGTAACTGCTAAGTGCATGTTGAAAAGACAGCATTAAAAGAGATAGTTGAGCATCACTTATTTGTGTATGTAGTGTACAAAATAACTCTACTATTTAAGAATAATAGTCATTAGTTAGAGTCACCGCATGCTTCAAGGGTACAACATAACGTCTTGCTGGACATTTGTATAATATTTTTCTTGTATTTTAATAATTTAAACTGATGTTTAATAAGAATTTGAAGGCTACAAGCTAATTTTGAACGTTATTAACAGTTTTGTCTTTAAAATTGCATAAACAACATTCATTAGCATGACCTTTTTTGAAATTATAGTAGAATTCGTATAAATCTAACTTTCTTGTAAAAAGTTTTATAAGGAACTTTTTAAATTACAATTTTGGGTTTTGAACATTGATATTAATTTATAAATTTACAGATTGTATCAAACTGAACATATTAAAAACAAAAACAACCTTTTGTGGATATTGCACCGGATCTTATTACTTTTATCCCTATTAACGAGCGTATTTCCTAGGGAGATGCGCATGTTCAAATAATGTGCCGAATATTATGGAAAACTGGTAGTTATTTTGGTGATCACTATCGCATTCTTCCTATCGGGGAACTTAACACGTTGGGATTTATTACCTGCTAACATTAGTACTTTACAACTGCAGTTTATCTTTATATAACAAATTTGTATTTAGCTTTACTTGAATTAAGATTTTTACATTTTTGAGCCACCCTGTAAGTTCCATATCAAATTTTTGAATGGCAATACTGGTTTATCACGATGTAGATTTTTTTTTAAATCAATAATAAAATATTTTCTCATTTGGTAAAAACTTAGGCTTTGGAAATTTCTTTGACTGAGATCAAAGAAAATGAGGTTAACATATTTTGACATAACTGATTTTATTATTTTCATATTTGGTTAAAATATTAGAAGGCATATTTTTTTGCAAATCATTTTTTGTTTTTTTAAATATTAGTGTCGGGAGGTTCACCACTTTTAATATAAATTTTTAGGGTGATTTGGTATTATGCGATCCCAACGACTCGACATTGGACCCGGAAGACATGGACGATGGGGAAAAAGTCGTTATCGTTGGAGTGTGCGCCATGGAAAAGAAAACTCAAAGCAAGCCGATGAAGGAAATATTGACCAGGTTACAAGAATTTGAGTATATCAAAATCATTGTTGTTCCCGAGGATGTTATTTTACAAGTAAGTCTTGAGAATTAAAGTAGTTTAAGGTGATAAATGGGAAATTTAAGAGTCAATGTGGGTCCCTTATTTTGAGTTCAGACCAATTTGTATAGACACAGTATTTCATTTATAAAGAAGCTATTGTTGGGTATACATATTCTCGATACAAATAAGTCTTTCACCCTTAGAAGGGAAGATCAATCGGAGCGTGCGGAGAAGTGGATGCAATGAAGGGGATACTACTTGTAAAGTGCTTCGCCACGGACATGGCCGATTTTTTCGCACCTGTAAAAATGTTGTGTTTTAAATAATGCATGCTAAAAACAATCTACTTGTTTGACAGCTGGTTGTTACAATTGGTTAATGAACAAAGGCCACTAAAAAAGGTAGACAACCATCAGATCGCAAATATAACAGACGCGACGTTGTTGTCGTATGTCCTGTCCAAATTTTAGGGTGCGACGAGGGCGTAAAGGTGGCTACGGGACCTTAGCAACTATGAGGAAAACAAAGTGGTTTCGAAAACAATGTTATTATAAAGAGTAAAATGTTTATTTGAAGGTTGGAGACAATGATGTTTTTACCGGGCTTCTAGTATCTGTTTGAAGGTTGGAGACAATCATCTTTCTTGAATGATAGAGTTTTGGATTTGAAATCACTGATTTAAAACAAATAAAGACAATGCAGAGGATAATTATTATTCAATTCCTTAATATGGATAGTAAAAGATTTAAAGTGTCCAATTTGATGGGATCAGTCTATACTGAGTGGAAATCTATTTTGAAGGGTATACCTATTGTATACTATATTGGAAAATATCTCTAACTCCAGAAACAAGTCAAATAGTTTACTGCTTGTACTGTAATTACGATTAATCCTTGTATCTTTTCACATATACGTATCTATTAACTAAACATTTTTGGATTAAAATGATAAATCAACCCCCTTCATTTTAATTTATGTACAATTTTTAAAATCTTTGAATTGAAACCCCAAAGTAGTAGATACATGGGGAAGAAGCAGAAGCCGTGCGTAAGTATATTTCTTCTTGTATTGTATTTTATGGCAGTTTTTATTTTCACAGCTCAGTTTCTTTGTACCATTTTTACGCATGCTTTCGGCGCTATATCGCCAATTTTTGGTTTCTTTTTAGTAATAATTAAGTTTCTAATATATATATATATATATATATATATACGCACAGTGATAGATATTGTAAATCATTTTTACCCTTTTTAAACAACAACATTACCGTTTCGGCAACCAGATGTATGCTTTTCAGGCGGCTGATTAATACCTATCGGTTGTAAGAAAAAAGTATGTATATACTTTTTTCTTACGAAAAAGAACCGATAACCGATAGGTATTAATCAGCCGCCTGAAAAGCATACATCTGGTTGCCGAAACGGTTCTTTTTCGTATGTATATACTTTTTTCTTACAACCGATAGGTATTAATCAGCCGCCTGAAAAGCATACATCTGGTTGCCGAAACGGTAATGTTGTTGTTTAAAAAGGGTAAAAATGATTTACAATATCTATCACTGTGCGTATTTCAGTAAATATTTGAAATTTTCGGACGAAAGTGTTTCCCGACTTGCCGTTGTGAACCTACTTCCTTGATGGCGCAATTGGTTAGCGCTCTGTACTGGATATACGGAGGTTGTCGGTTCGAATCCGGCTCGAGGAAATACTTTTTCTGAATTTCAAATTAGGTGTTTATACACAAGAACTTTCCATCTTAAGATATATACAGGGTGTGTCAATAAGGTGTCGGGCTTTGATAGCACCTAAACTATCAAAGATAGGAAAAAAAGTGTAATATAAAAGTTAAATGGTTTGTTAGGATGCATAACCTAAAAACATTTTAAAATCTACAGGGTGGTCCTAAAAAGTGGTACTGAATAATAAAAAAGAAAATTAAATGGGACACCCAGTATAATTTTCCAGAATATGATTCAATAGAATAAGGACTTTGCAACCATCTTAAAATTTTTGAACTAAAATGCAACGTTGCCAAGTAATTAATTTTTTTCCGAAATTTTAGTAATTTTAAGGGTATCGTAAAAAAATCATAGTAACCTGTGGATTACCCCTAGGCAAATATAATTTACATTGTGGGTACTTTAAGGTACGATATATTGATCGATAACAATGTTTTTTAAATATCTTATACAGAGCGTTCGGTATAAGTTGGACAACTCGACAGTTTTAAAAATGCTTTATTTCAATTTTTTTAAATGGGACACCCCTAATTTTTTTAAGCAAAAGGATGTATCTTTCGAAAACCTTACTTTTTTATTAAACATGTCATATATCTAAATATCATAGTTTTTGAAATATTTTAGGATTTGTCTTAACTCAGGGTAAAAAAGGAAAGGACCAATTAAACAATTTAGTCAAGATTGTGTTGGAAGAAAATAGTTACAAACTACACATTTATTTTTAAGAACACTGACAAAACAAGAAGTAGGCAAAACATCGGCCCACCTAGAGGGGGGGGGGGGGGGCTAGAGAGCTAAATTGAGGTAAAAAATTTAAATTAAAGAAAAAATTAACAATATTTAGATGACTCAAAATTTTGGTGACAAAAGACAACGCGGACATTATAAAAATACTATAAAAAGTGTTCAATATGGCCTCATAAATTTAAAATGCAGACGCGAGTTCTTTTTTTAAAAGACTCGCTTACTTTTCTCAACATAGTCGGAGTAATTGTTTGAAAAACTTCCCTTATTTGTGCTTGCATGTTTTCTCTTATCGTGGGAGCTGTTTGGTTCATTCTCTCCTTTACATATCCCCATAAAAAAAAATCAAGCTTATTTAGATCGGGAGATCTTGCAGGCCACGATATTGGACCTGCTCTGCCAATCCAGAGATCACTACATCGCTGATTTAAAAAATTTCTCACGAGCATACTGTAATGAGGTGGTGCTCCATCCTGTTGAAACCACATTGTTTCGCGAATGTATTCTGGGAATACATTTAAAAGTCCAGGTAAATCATTCTGTAAAAAATCAAGGTAAATCTGGCCTGTAACATTTCCTTCACAAAATTGTGGCCCAATAACATTAATACTCCATTTATGTTGGTTCCTAACTTCTCTAGTAAAAAAAGGATTACTTGTGTCGTAGTAATGAAAATTATGCCGGTTTACAAATCCATTGTTATGAAACGTAGCTTCATCTCTAAACATTACATAATCGAAAAACTGCGCTTGATGTTGTATCATGTCCTGCGACCACTGACAAAAACAACTCTCCTTTCATAGTCTTGCTCATTTAATTCTTGTAATAATTGTATGTGATATCGATGCAATTTTTCACTTCGGATAATCCTTGATGCTGAGGATGCACTGAATGGAAATTTGTTGCCAAGCTGTCTCGTACTTTTGTGGGGATCTTCAATTAAACTTAACATAACCATACATTTATTTTCATCGTTGGTAGCTGGCTTAGTTCTTTCATATTTTTCGTAATCTCTTTCAAATCTCTCCTTTACCCTTTCAAATGATTTTTGATCAGGATGAGTTCTAAGTGGATATTTTTCTGCGTATACTGTGGAAGCCAGAAATGTATTTCTGTCGCTCTCGCCCAAAACGTAGATCGCGTCAAGTAGTTCTTCTCTTGAAAAATTCATATTTTTCTGTTTCGATAACGTTATAGTTCAGGAAATTAAAATTTAAACCGTAATAAAGCACAAAATCTTAGCGAAATAATTTTGCAATGACAGCTGCGAGAAAGAAAATTATTTATTTTTTGTTCCAAAGCAATCATGACTAAATTGTTTTATTAGAACTTTCCTTTTTTACCCTGATTTAAGACAAATCCTAAAATATTTCAAAAACTATGATATTTAGATATATGACATGTTTAATAAAAAAGTAAGGTTTTCAAAAGATACATCCTTTTGCCTAAAAAAATTAGGGGGGTCCCATTTAAAAAAATTAAAATAAAGCATTTTTAAAACTGTCGAGTTGTCCAACTTATACCTAACGCTCTGTATAGGAGATTTAAAAAACATTGTTATCGATTAATATATCGTAACTTAAAGTACCCACAATGTAAATTATATTTGCCTAGGGGTAATCCACAGGTTACTATGATTTTTTTACGATACCCTTAAAATTACTAAAATTTCGGAAAAAAATTAATTACTCGGCAACGTTGCATTTTAGTTAAAAAATTTTAAGATGGTTGCAAAGTCCTTATTTTATTGAATCATATTCAGGAAAATTATACTGGGTGTCCCATTTAATTTTCTTTTTTATTATTCAGTACCACTTTTTAGGACCACCCTGTAGATTTTAAAATATTTTTAGGTTATGCATCCTAACAAACCATTTAACTTTTATATTACACTTTTTTTCCTATCTTTGATAGTTTAGGTGCTATCAAAGCCCGACACCTTATTGACACACCCTGTATATATAGATATACTCTGCGTATATATACATATATGGATAGGGTAGTCGTTGCTGACTAGTTAAGAATTAAACTAGGGAAATATTGGGATATGCAGCAAATGAAGGAGTACTCTTTAAAGTTGGTCCAAGCTTTCGGAAAATTTTATTTCCATCTTCAGGGAAACTACAATTAGAGAAAAATGTGTAAAATCATGTGCTCAAAGAGCAGCAGGTGTATGTTACTTACAACTTTGTGAGGTTGTTCATATAGATGTAAGAATAAATTGGACAATATAGTAAAAACATTGAACAGGTTAAGTGGACGCCGTAGCTACCTGCTTTAACAGATTTCATGCTGATACCTTCACGAAAGCCAGCGGCCGGCTGACGTGGAAAGGCATCGCGGATGGCCGGCAATTTACGGGAGCCAGTGGCGTAACTACCAATAATTTATTACCAACTTCTAAAAAGAAAGATTACTCAAATCGATTGGCATTCTTGATTATCTATTTATGTTAACGTACAAACGCTTGCTGCGAGTGAAAAATTGAATAAATGGCTGACGGATTCTGCTAACAAAATATATATTTGGCATCATAATAATTGTCGCTTCTAATTGGTAAAAATTAAATGGTAAGAAATAGTGGTTTCATAGGTTTTTATATCAATTTGGGAACTTTTGGAATTAAACACTTTTGATTCCTCATTGCCTTGAAAAATATAGGAAATATGTAATTGAGAAATTATTTTATTTGTTTTTACCCTCCCAGCTAAATATATATAAATAAAATGGAACAACTTTAAAAAATTGTCTACAAATAATTAAATAAAAAATTAATATAACTAATAGGTAAGTACCTACTGCTGGAAAAGTCGATGCTTTAAAAAAAAAGTGTAAAACTATGCAAAATTAGTTAGAAATTCGCGATATGCACAAAATGGGCTTTTTCCCTAAATTTTGATTTTGACCCTATCGTATAGAGAACGAAAAAATAAAATTTTCTACCTTACAGTTTTAAAAATATTTAATTATTTACTAAGAAAATGATTAAACAAAGTGCGCTATCTAATAAAAACACGCAGAAGAAGGTACAAACATCACAACAAAACCGGCAAATGGGCAACCCGGGACAGCCTTCATTCAGATAACAATATAATCGGTCGCACGACTCGCAAATAAAATAATTGCGCGGTTATTAGGAGTATGTACATTGAATACGTACCATCGCGCCGATAAAAAACTGGGACAGGAAATTTTTCTATTTTCTCCTAGACTATTAAGAATAATTTTACATCAAGCCTGGTACCAGTAAAATGTCATGAAAATTTACATGTCAATAAAGATTGTCACTTTATGATTGACTCGTCAAACATACAATCATATATTATTTGTAAATATGCCACAATTAACCCCCCAGCAAAAGGCAATTATTTATAGTCGGTTGCGAGATAGTGTTGCTATTAGGGATATTGCAGATGAACTGGGAGTAAGCAAGAATACCGTGCTATTGGCAAAACAAAAAATAGCAAGACATGGGACTATTATTAGGAATGCAGGTTCTGGTCCCCCTAAAATTTCTACTGATGATCATGATAGAAGACTGGTTAATTATCTAAGGGATCATCCCTTCGAAACTGCAATCAAGGCAAAAGAAGAGACGAATTTTCCAGGTTCTGCAAATACCGCTAGAGACAGGGTTCGAAATTCCGATATACGAAGCCGTTGTGCTGCCAATAAAAAATTTTTAACGGAAATAAATAAACAGGGCAGGTTAGAATTTGCACATGAATATATTAATCAAATAAATTTATGGGAAACAGTTATATTTTCTGACGAGAAAACTTTTCAGTCATGCAATAATGGGAGAATTCGGGTGTATAGGCCTTCCGGCATGCGGTATGATGAGAGATACACCCACAAAACCAACCAAAGTGGGCGTTTCTCCATAAATGTTTGGGGCTGGATTGGCGCTAGAGGACCAGGACTTTGCCAAATCGTCGAAGGAAGACTAACTGCAGCAGTATACGTTAATATACTAAACGAAGTGATGATACCATCGGTAAACGCTGTATACGGTCAAAATTATACATTTCAGCATGATAATGCTCCAATACACACAGCGCGCATTGTACAAAATTTTCTCCAAGAAAATAACATAGCAGTTCTTCCCTGGGCTTCGAAGAGTCCCGATTTGAACCCGATAGAAAACATTTGGGGTGCCATGGTCAAATCTATGTATAAACATGATTTTCAACCTAGAAACAGGGATGAATTACGTCATAGGATAAATCAAGCTTGGGATGAAATAACTGTCGAATTATGTAGAAACTTAGTTTTAAGTATGCCACAAAGGCTCCAAAAAGTAATAAACAGTAATGGTTCTATGACCAAATATTAATTTTGTGTTGTTTTGACAAACTTTGTGTTCGCAATTTTTTTCTTTTTATTAAATGTATTTTATTACCTGTATTAGCTTTATTTATTATTTTGTGGTAATGGTAAATATAATAATTTATAAAATATTTGACTTTAAAAAAATCTAATAAATATTCTTTATCCATATTATATGATGTCTCTCAAATTTAACCACCCCGTATCGAAAAATACAAAACATTCCATTATGTAACCTAGGTTACTTTTTAAATTTTGAATGTTTTTCCTTTTTAGCTCTAGACACCTTTTATAGTCTAGGGGATATGTATTTCTTACATTGTTTTTGTAAATCTCTTGTCCCAGTTTTTTATCGGCACAATAGTACATATATCCATTCTCGCCTCATATTATGTGAACTTGCAGCTTTTCCGCCGTATTTTTTTATTGTTTCTAGAAAAGGTTTGTGATACTATAGGAAGATTTTTGATATTGGGATATATTTTCAATAGGTACTAGTTTAGGATGATAGTGCTGAATATGATAAATTCGATTGCAGTGAAAGTGAGTAAGCGAATAAGTAAAAAAATTATGAATGAAAAACACTGTGCTTTTGATTTTAACTTTTATATTGTCAACAAGACATATGTTTCACCGTCACAGCGGCTTCTTCAGATGTAAAGTATACCAAAATTTTTTTTCTAAATTAAAGTCCAAATCAGAAATACCAATGAGAAAACCCAGTAAATTATAATTTTAATATGTATATTATTTTAACAGGAAAATTAGGTGTCAAATTGAAGTTAAAGCAGGCCTAATTTATGTCTTTTTATATAGGGTGATGGCTAAAATATCAAGCTGTGTAATAAAATTGATGATGGTTCTAAAATACGAAGCTATGCAAATTAAATTTTATTATTGTGTTGGTTATAAATAGCTTTAGGTACTTACTACCGCGCAGTGCCGTTTATGTCAATTAAAAAATCGTTATATTATTTAAACTCACTTTTTCCTGATCTTCGAGGATGGAGAATACGAAAAAGGGTTGATTACAGTTTTATGTTAGGTACATGTACCCATTACAGATTGGTGCCGTTCGTGCCAATTAAATTTAAAAAATCATTATATTGCTTATTACGTTCCATAGCAGCATAACAACCTAAAGATTTTTGGAATTAATTAACACATTAATGATATTATTATCTGTCATTATAGTGTTACACTATTTTACACTTGAACTACAGTACATAATATAAACATAAAGATACCACTCACCACCTTAATTCAGTTCTACGTCTATATTTACGCCTAATGGGAACAACTTTAATATTTCTTGTATTTCTCCTTAGCAGTATAGTTTAGCAAACAACACAAAATAACGAATACACGATGGGGACATTAACTGGAACAAACTCGCTAGAAGTTTAGGGAATAATATTATTGAAAAGTTGTAACACGTGGATTGAGATTTTGTGTGTGCTACATTTTAGCACCAATTTTTTTTTGTCCCTATATAAGGTGAAACATAACCCAACTTAATTTTTTTAAAGGGGAAAATACCACTAATGATACATTTTTGGAAAGCTCTTTTAAAGAATAAATATCCTATTGTTTTTAATTTTAATTTATTTATATTTTTATTGTAAAAAAATTAAGTTGGGTTATGTTTCAACTTTACATTGGGTAAAAAAAAATTTTCGGTGCTAAAATGTAGCACACACAAGATCACAATCGACGTGTTTTCCTATTTCTCAAAAATATTTTTTCCCAAACTTCTGGCGAGTTTGTTCCAGTTAAGAGTCCCAATTCTTTATAAATTTTCGTCCATTATACAGGGTTGCCCAGAAGTCCGGAATAAAATCATTATAGCCTTAACCTGTAACTTTTTGGGAAAACGCTCGGATACGTCAACTTAGTTTTATATATGCTCACAGTTTTACGTTATTCGTTTGTTTTTTTTCCAGACATTTGCCAAAGATATGATAACATCGATATTTTTTTAATGGAAACACATCATTTGAAAGCTAATATCTCGTACAGTATGCTCATAAATTTTGGCGCGATTCTGTCAAGCTATTTCAAAATGGCGGCTGTTAAAAGAACTCTATTTAAATAAGCGGAAATGATAAATCATTGCTGTTTTTTTTTACGTTTCAAGGTAAGAAATCTTCAATGTTTCACGTTCTGACATGTTGTGAAATTATAAACTAAAAAACATTAATGATTTATGATTTCCGCTTATTTAATAGAGATTTTTTAAAAAGTTTTAACAGTCGCCATTTTGAAATAGCTTAACAAAATCGCGCCAAAATTTATAAGCATACGGTACGAGATATTATCTTTCAAATGATGTATCACAAGCTGTATGTTTCCATTTAAAGAAAAGATCGATGTCGTCATATCTTTGACAAATGTCTATAAAAAAAAACGAATAACGTCAAAATATGAGCATATATAAAACCAAGTTGATGTGTCCGAGCGTTTTCCTCAAAAGTTACAGGATAAGGCTATATTAATTTTATTCCGGACTTCTGGGAAGCCCTGTATATAGTATTTCAAGTTTGAACAGAAATAAAATGGTGTGTCTACTATATACTATAATGACAGATAATAATATCATAAAAAAAAACAAATGAAAAAAAAAAATTTTGTCGCCAAAATGTAGATCATACAAAATCTCAATCGACGTGTTTTTCCATTTAAAAAAAATATATATTTTCCTAATCTAGCGAATTTGTTCCGGTTATAATCCTCACTCTGTACAACAAACCCGTACAACACAATTTCAACAGAAAATCAAATCCGCCCTCAGAAACAATAAACTGGTTCGCACGATGAAATAAATATAATTCTTTTACTCTAATATAATAGAATATAAAAGTCCAATCGTCCACATAAAGAGACATAAATAACTATGAGTCAATTATCTATACAATTCATTTGGTGCATTGTACAGATCCTTGGTATCACCGACCGGCGAGGCGGTTTACATCTCCAAAAGTTCGCCACTGATATTGTAAGAGAGAGAGCATCGGTGGGCGACTGTGATGGATTATAAATATGCTAAGAAATAGACTAAAAATCGAATTTTCGTTTAAAAAAAACCGTAATAGTTTAAAAAAAAATGTTTTTATAAAAGTTGCCTAAAATTAGTTACAGAATATTGGAAAGTCCATATGGTGTTGCTAAATTAAAAAATAAATGACTTAAATATACATAATACATATATGACAAAACAAAAGGACTTTCCAATATTCTTTGCTAAATTTCTAAAAACTTTTATATAAAACATTTTTTTCTTAATCGATTAATAAACCCTTGAAATGAAAACTCGTTTTAGAGGTGTACGGAGTCCTCTTAAGTAAAATTAGAACAAAACACAAGCACTACATCTTAAAATAAGTTAAAAGTTCTTAAAAATTCCAACTCAACTTTTTTGTTCAACGGACATTTTGTAACTGAAAAATTGACGTTCGACGTCATGTACAGCATCGATAAGTTAGGTACCAACTTCTGAAGTCCTCTGTGTCAAGTGTGGCGCCATCTCGTGAATTATGTGTGAGGTTAGTTTTAGGAATGAGTATGCAATAGTTAGTAACTTCTTTTGATTTTAATTACTGGTGATTATAGAATATTATGCAAAGAACCTTCAGACAAATTGATTGTTGGTAATTTATCAAAATGCAATAAGTAAGAATATATTTCACTTAAATGTTTGATATCAGTTTTTTTATTCATTGCATTTGGTTCTTGTGCTATGAAGGACATTTCCAGAAAGAGTCTTTTGGTGTAATTTGATTGTGTGGATAATATCCTGGTGGACTCATAGTCAATGTTATGTTGTAATATATTAGCGTGTTCTGCCAAAGCACAGCGTTCAGGGTGAAGTCTACAGTCACTTCTGTGAGATGTGATTCTACTGCATAATTGTCTTGAAGTTTGCCCTATGTAGATTTTATTACATTCTGAGCAAGGGATACTGTAAACTACATCCGATCGTTTTTTGAGAGGGGTTTGTCTTTTAGTTTTGAGTACACACAGTTAATTGTTAAGGCTGATCTATTCGCAATTTTGATATTTAAATCTTTGAAAATTCTTAACAGTCCCGGGGTGATCTCCCTTATATAGGGTAATGAGGTGAATTTAGTTAAAGGATCTCTCACAGCATCCACCAAAGCAACGACATGTTCGTTTTGATTGTTAGCGTTATTATTAATAGATTGATTTGGTGTAAAATTATTCGAAGTGTTCTGAGACTTTCAAGACTCTCGTGTTCTGTGTTTTAGCATATTTATTTTAGTACTCTGTTTGTGGTACGATAGGTAGTTAAGGTATCTACCTGAACTACATGGTTTTCTGTACCAATCTATGAAAATTTTATTATCTTGAGTACGTATAAATTTAGTGTCCAAGAACAGTACTGATTGTTCTTGGTTCTCGGTTTCAATCGTAAATTGTATATAAGAGTCAAAGTCATTGAGAGTTTCTACTATCTCAGTTATACCATCCTGAGAGATTGCTATGATGATGTCATCAACGTATTTTTTTAAGAAGAAAGGATCAAAGGACAACATTGGCAAGACCACATCCAACAGGTTATCCATGACATATGTGTATATACACATATATCTATTTATTTGTTGTAAGTAGTAGGGATGAAATAGAGGTTTACGCTCATTGGGATATATGGATATATCCGCCATTGATATATCCCCCCAGCCTTTCCACACATGTATCCCCCCACCCTTCACCCCACTTCTACCCCCACTCCTACCCCACTACCAACCTTCCCGCCACTCTTCAGCACTATTTAAAGTGTTATGGTTCATTCCACAATCAGTTATGTAACCAAAATGGTTTAGAATTACTCGAACTAACTTTAGTATATAATTAAGGTGTCGTTGTCTCGTTTGTAAAAAACTGTTAGTTAATAAATCAAGTGCTTGTATACAGTATTGTTCAAACTGTTGTGAACTAAGACCAGTTAAAACGGTGGATGAATGTGTTAATTTTTATAAAATAGTTATGAAACAAGAATGTTAAAACCTAAACATAAAACAAAAGTGTTGGAACTTAAAAGCATTCGTTAAATCGCGACATAGATTGTTACAATTAGATAGACGCGATAATAATCTACTTAGGTGGATTATAAAAGGTATAAATTTATGTGATAAAGTTCTTAAAGGATGCGTTAGAACTAAATATTTTAACGACCATATAAAGCTTATTAGTTTAGGTTTGGATTTGTATGCTTGGTTAGACGTAATGAGAGAAAGAAAGTTATTTGCGGAAAAATAAGTAACAGTGTGTTTATCTTTTCACTTTAGTTCTAATATAATCTTTCAAGATGTATCAGTGTAGTGATTGCAAAAAAAATTTTAAACATCAATCAAACGTTTATAGACATAAAAAAGAATCGTGTCCTTCTAGACCATCTGGTGTAAAAAGAAAAGCTAAATCCCAACTATGTGTTGCACCTGCAAAAAAACTTAAAACAGAAGAACCTTAAAAACAAGGTGTAGTACATCCCCCTACACCTAAAATTACTTTATCGCGTTGTTAAGACTGTGACACATGGTATTTTAAAAATAAAATCAGTGCGCATTTACGTTTAAATCTACATAAAAGCAGACTTAAAAGTGATGATGATGTGAAAATTTTAACTTCAGCATTTAAAAACAGAATTGTGTCCTATATGCTGCAATCATCGAAGAAGTATGTAGACATTGATGCATTTTTCGATGAAATTATCAAAAGTTTATAAGTTTAATTTCTGATCAATTAGTTAAACATAGATGTATAAAAGTTAATGTGGAAATATTTGGACATTATATTTTACAAACAAAAGAGACATTTGAAACTAAATCGTTTAATACTAAAAATAAGATTATTATAAAAACAACAACAGATTTACAAGATATTTTTAATCAATTTTTGTTGAAAATAAAAAAGAAAATGTCAATATTTGCTGAAAATGGTTCAGGTTGGGCTTTAGGAAAAATATTACATTTAGAACTTAATCTTAATAAATATAATCCAATTAGAGCATCATCATATATTCCTTTACCAAAAGAAATTGCAAAGAAACGTGCAGTAATTAATGTAAAGAATAATGACTCTTATTGTTTCGGTTGGAGTGTGATAAGTGCATAATTTCCAGCTGAAAAAAAATCTTATAGAACAAGTTCATACCCCAATATTCTTGATTATCTTAATTTTGGAGGAATAGAGTTTCCTGTAAAGTTAAAAGATATATATATATATATATATAAATTTGAATCGCTTAACCAAATATCTGTGAATGTTTACGGCTTAGACACTATTTACGAGGAGAATAGCTTTAAACATGAAGTAGTTGGACCTCTTCATTATACTGCTAAAAAACTTCATACACATGTAAATTTGTTGTTGATAAGTGATGGAGAAAATAATCATTATTGTTGGATTAAGAATATGTCAACATTATTATCATCTCAAATTAATAAAACAAAAATTAAAAAATACTTTTGTGATGGGTGTTTATTTTATTTTAATTCAATATAAAAATTGGAGATTCATCAAAAACGTGATTGTAATCATTTGTATACAAAAGTTCCAACCACCAACATCAAAATTAACAAGTATGGTCAACAGATACCGAAAAATATTCTACAATTTGAAAATTTTCAAAGACAGCTAAAAGTTCCTTTTGTATATGCAGATTTTGAGTGCTTTTTAAAACCTTTACAATTTGAACAACCAGAAAATGATTTAGATTCTTATACACGGAACACATTTAAACATGAACCTTATGCCTTCTCATATTTTATTAAATGTTCATATGATGACTCTTTATGAGTACTGGATTCCTATTTCGGATTAGATGCAGCTGAAGAATTTTGTAAACGAATTGAAGGACATGTGCATAGAATTTATAATCATCATCTTAAACCCATAGTCGAAATGATTCCCCTATCAAATGAGTAAAAAAGAAATTATGACTATAAAAATTGTAAAAAATGTCATATATGTAATGAAAAAGTTGAAGAATGTGAAAAAGTAAGAGATCACGATCATTTGACTGGTGAATTTTGAAATGCAGCACATAGTATATGTAACTTAAATTTTAAAAATCCGTATTTCATACCCATATTTTTTCATAACTAAACTGGTTATGATAGTCATCTATTTGTTAAACAAGTCTGTCGTAAAGAAGATAATATTGATATACTTGCACAAAACAAAGAAAAGTACATTTCGTTTTCAAAAGCAATTCTGGTGGACAAATATAAAGAAAAAAATCAGTTTGTTAAAATGCGATTTTTAGATTCATTTCGCTTTGTTGCAAGCTCATTAGAAAAGCTTGGTGAAAGTTTGGAATCAAGTCAATGTGTTGAAATTAAAAAACATTTTCAAGATCATAACCAGTTTAATTAAATTCGAAAGAAAGGTGTTTATCCCTATTCTTATGTTGATTCGTTTGAAAAATTGTATGAAAATCAACTTCCCAGTATTGATCAATTTTACGATAGACTAAAAGATAAGTCTATAGATCTTTCAGATTACAACAGAGCTATTAATATTTGGAATTTATTTGATTGTCAAACTATTGGATTATACAAAAATTTATTTAATATCTGATGTCCTTATATTAACAGATTTTTTTAAAGCATTTTGAAATTTTAAGCTTGATCCAGCACAGTATTATACATTACCTGGTTTAAGTTGGGTTGCAATGTTAAAGATGACGGATGTTAAATTAGATTTATTAACACATATAGATATGTTACATTTAAAAAAAAATAGTATAAGGGGTGGAATTTGTCATTGCAGCGTTCGAAAAGCCGAAGCCAATAATGCTTATTTTGAAAATTATGATTCTGATAAACCAAATTCATATACCGGGTCCGCCAACGTGGCGGGGATGGAAGATTAAATCATTATCGAGGAGCTTATCAAAAATACTAAACCAGCATAAGGTATCGACTTAAAAGCGGCATATTTTAAAAATATTTTACATTATACATGGTGGCTCAAAAAAGTGTGGCGGACTAAACTTGCATTATTTTAAATGGAACACCCTATATATTATATTATTTTCTAATTCCCTATACATTTCCACGTATATTTTGTATAAAATGTCATATGTCTAAATCAATTGTTTTTGAGTAATTGACGTTTAAAATATGGCATTTTTTGACTTTGACAGGCTGTAACATTGGAACGGTTCATCTTAGAGAAAAATGGTTTTCACCTCCCTATCTTAGTTTTTCATTCTCTATCCAAGGAAACCAACCTCCGATTTACCATGTTAAACCGTTTTAACAGTTTTACCGTTTTAACGGTTTAACATGGTAAATCGGAGGTTGGTTTTGATACGTAATCCCACACGAGTAAAGTGTTTTTTATGAATAATAGGTGGCGCTATATACAATATATACCCGCCCGATGTTTTTATCGCGAAATCTTATAGTAAATCGGTTTGGAGTCTCGCTGACTCCGCCGACTACCACCATCTAGTCGACAGTAATGACTGATGCGGACGAGTTAAGAAGTCTGACAACTAACGCGGGATCCAAAGAAGGAAAGATCCCGGATTTGCGGCTCGTTCTTATAGCCGCCGATAGCCGTACATTCGGAATCACAGCCGAATATCAGTCATTGGGTATTTAGAATACCGAAATACAGAAATTCGTTGTTTTATTAAAGAGTCCTCGAAATTTCAGAGCGACGAAGATCGGCCGCCGCATAACTGCTGGCCGCCGATCCACAATGTAAAGGCGACACGAAAAATTTCTATCAAAGTTGGACTGAACCCGGACGAAGACGGGCGCCCTCACTTTTGACTACAGGAATAGGGACGGGACGTCGCCCCGAGAATTTCGACACCAAAAACCAGGGGTCCCGGAGGTTGGCCAAGGAAGATATCGAATTTAAGAGATTTTCCCGGAAATTAAATTTGGAGTTTTTTGGTTAGACGGTGGGGACAAAGGAACTAGAAGAGCGCCGTGCCTTTTGCAAGGAGGAAGACACTCGTTTTAAAAGCCTCTTTGATTTGAGGGGTGAAACAGGCCTATAACACGACGGCCAAAGTTCGAACCCAACCGGGGACTAAAAGTGAAAATAGCCCATTTTGATAATACATATTGTGCTGGCCCGTGAGAAGTATGCATATAGTCGGACACTCACCGTCACGCCCGTTAGAACCAAAAGATATGGAATTCACGGACATTGACAATACCCCAATTATGTCTGCAGGAACAATGATGACATCAGGTGTTGCCGGTGATGCGGAATCCCATATTCTCTCAAGTATAAAGTTAGATTTTTTGTCAATAGAGGGCGCTATGTATAATAAGTCGCCATTTAAATATTATAATGTAGATATGTAAGAACGCGTTTTAAAAGTATCTGGGAGTCGGCCTCGGCCAGCACACAGCCGATGAGAGATAAGATCCTGACTCTGAAGTCCGACTCAGCCAATTCTTAACATCAGATTGGTTGTAACTTATTAAGCGGATGAGTTAGATATCATAAGCCAAAATTGAGATCCAAAGTCAGTAAGATCTCGCCGACTCCGAAAGAAATTCGTTAACTTTGTCATTGGAAACCTACGACACCGAATCAAGAGAATATATTTGTTTTATTAGCAGACGTTTAGATACATTTCAGGACGCCAAGTGATCGGCCGCTGCTTAGCCGCGGGCAGCCGATTCACTTATAATCACCGAACACGAGAAGATAGGAAATCAGACAATGGAATCCAGGGCGAAAGTGGCTCGCCCCTGTTTTGCATAGTGAAAACAGACTCCTATCGACATCCCAAGACGAACGACACCCAAAACCCGGAACCTGGAGGTGGCGCCTCACGTCACAGGAATTTAAAGGGTTTTCCCGGAAATTAGACATTTGTGGACTTCAATCAAGAATGTCAGCCAGAGACAGTATGAATTCCGAAGAAGGAACAAAGACAAGCCTACGCACAGACCCGGCTGGCCCAACACAAGATAACACTGAACAGTTTATTCAAGGTGCTCCTTTGCCTCATGGAGATACGGAGTCCGCTCTGTCCCTAGAGCATCTTAGCCGAGGCACACATGGGCTAGAGCCCGAGAAACTAGGTAAAGGGCAAAGGGAGCCTACCTCGGATAACACCGGCCCTGAGGAGGACATCATTGACAAAATTACCCTAGGTAAACCCTCACTGCGTCGAGATGCGGAGCTCGACATGCCCGCTGAGCTTTCTAGCCGAGGCAATAATCACGAGGACGCAGATCGAGGGCCGCGGAGCGGAACCTACGGGGTCAGTTTCCTTGGATAGAGAATGAAAAACTAAGATAGGGAGGTGAAAACCATTTTTCTCTAAGATGAACCATTCCAATGTTACAGCCTGTCAAAGTCAGAAAATGCCATATTTTAAACGTCAATTACTCAAAAACAATTGAATTTAGACATATGACATTTTATACAAAATATACGTGGAATTGTATAGGGAATTAGAAAATAATATAATATATAGGGTGTTCCATTTAAAATAATGCAAGTTTAGTCCGCCACACTTTTTTGAGCCACCCTGTATAACGTAAAATATTTTTAAATTATGCCGCTTTTAAGTCGATACCTTATGCTGGTTTAGTATTTTTGATAAGCTCCTCGATAATGATTTAATCTTCCATCCCCGCCACGTTGGCGCACCCGGTATAATGTACTTAGATGCAACTAATTTGTACGGACATAGTATGAGTCAATATCTTCCGATAAGTGATTTTTCTTGGATGTCAGGAAAAGAAATTGAAATACTTGATGTTATGTCTATACCTGACAATGCTGAATATGGGTATGTTTTGGAAGTAGTGTTGTATAAGCGACCGCCTCTTAAGTAATTTTCATCTGAATCGCCGTTTGTGCAGTTTGGATATCATGATTGTCTCAAAGAGTGCGTTTGGAGTCGTTCTAAATCGAATATCATGATTGGTGCGGTTGTTGCGCCAAAGCATGCAACATTTCGCAGAGGAACGACAAGGAGGGCGTAAAATGGTTTGTGTCTAGAATCTTGGAATTTGCCCATGCTAAATCTCCATAGGGCGAGGGCCTTTTTAGGTTGTATTTCGGTTTTACTAAGGGCGTTCTGTCGCCGCTACGTCCGCATGGATATTGCCTTTAATTTTTAAGCGACACGCCTACTCGCCGAAATAGGCCAATAGAATTAAAAAGAAGTCTAAAATTCACCGAAAACCACGTGCTTTTGCAGCTCGTCGACTATAAATATTTTTTCATTTTTAAATATCTGGGAGTCCAAATTTTACAGTCATCCAGTCTCCACGTCGCCGCTTCATTATATTCTAAGTATTCTAACACTTGCACCCCGTTAGAAAAAAGGGATAGAATGTTGTCGATGCTATGCTAGTTCTAAAACCATATGAAATAGTAGACACATCAGCTTTAGTGAACAAGTTCTGACTCCATTAAAATAATTTTCTCATCCGCGATTAGAAAAAGTTAAAAAGTTGCGCAGAGTGTCAAAAAGTTGGTTCTTCTGAAATGAAAGTGTGAGTTTCCTTGCACCTTTCAAGTAAGTGTTAAACTTGTGTTTGCCCGCATGTATAAAATAATAGGCCATAAAGAATTTTAAACACTCTTTTCGAAAACTCCGTAGATGATACCAAATCCTAGTTTGTCGATAATAGTTGGCAATCTTCGAAAGTAGTTCATATAAAAGCCTATTTATTCGATTAAGATTTTTTTTTTTTTGAATACAACGTACACCTAGTTTCACGGTTAACTTCCAGGTGGAAATATCGAAATTTGGTGGATTGTTCATATGATACGCACTATATATACAGCCGAGTAAAACCGACTACTAATATAATTCTGGGAAGAAGCGAATGTAATGCAGCCAGCCAATGACGTTTTTAATATTGATAAGTGTTGCCAGATCTTTAGTTTTAGCGGTGGATCTACCGTTTTGATGTCTTCCTGTCTATCGCTAAGCTACCGCTAAACATTACACGTAAATTAATTTACGCTTTCAAACTAGGCATGCTAATAAATACTAAAATAGTTTCCTTAATAAGAATTTTTAATTTAATTTACAACAAAAGACATATGTCAATATTGGAGCAAAATCATTATGGCCGGGTCGGCACCACATACTCCGATAAGGTTTGACTTTTCGCATTCAGCAAATCCCCCAGCTTGAGACGATCTCGTAGTACTCATATAACTATCTTAAGTCGATTAGCATTATTTGTCAAATTATCGTCCGTATAAATAACTACCTACCTACCAGAATAGCAGACTTTTCTGCATTTAGCAGATTATTGGAAGCATATCTATTTGCAGAGTTGCAGAATCATTTCGTATTAGCATTATTTTTCAAATTATCGTCCGTATAAATACCTACCAGACTTTCCTGCATTTAGCAGATTTTTGGAAACATATTTGCAGAGCTGTAGAATCATTTTGTAATATGCAGATTTTTAAAGAATTTTTAATAAATAAGAAATACTTTAACAATTAGATTTAAAAACACAATATACAATGAAAATATTCAGATTTTTTTTTAAGCTATTGATAAGGACGAAGTAAGGGCAAGGGCCAATAAAAATATATCTGATAATTCAACCTTGATATACAATTAAGCATTTGATCCACTCCGCAGAATAATTCGTTGACCAGTCTGGCAACACTGCCCCGATGTTTGCGCTGGTCCACTAATAGTGTCGGCCTGCCTAAGCGTTTTTGCGCGATCGTTAGCGTTGTTGCGCGATCGTTAAAATTAAATAATAATTTGGCTGTTGATTGGCTGTGACAAAGATCGAAAGTGAGGTAAGGTTATTTTATAGTATTTTAGACAATAGGGAGGTAGAGTTTAATAGTTGAGATTTATTATTTATTTCGATTACTTACTTAGGAGGCCAAAACAAGATAATATTTGAGTAAGACATTTTTTGACATACCAATGAGAGCTGTAAATTTCAAGATGACAGCTGGGTCCGCTTCTGGAATATTTTTTTAAATGAAAATGGGGTTCTCCAATTCTCCAATTAATATTTTTTTTTAATTAAAAAAAAATTAAAATTACTTTATGCGATTTTTTTTTACCTATTAGATGACTATTTATTGTTGCTGTCATAATATATTTAAATGACTGATTGACATGAGAAAATATTCTTAGCCCTAAAGTGTCCTAAATGGCTTATTCTTTACAAGATAAATTTTAAGCGGTTATTATTTTTGGCGAAGCTAGTCGAAATTACCAAGCTGCTGTTCGTATGTTCAATGAATGATATCCGGAACGCAAAATATGCCAAATTTTTTTGCAAAAACTAATTTTAATTTTTTTTTTATTAAATTTTTTTATTATTTTTAAATTAGAGAATGTCTCAAGCATTAAAATGAGGTATCAGTAGAAGAATGTATTCCAAAAGTTGACCCAGATGTCATCTAGAAATTTACAGCCATCATTGGTATGTCAAAAAATGCAAGACTTATGTCGGATTGCACAAAGAATTTTAATAATAATTATTTAACCAGCAAGTTTGACTGTGACAGACGTAACATTGGCAGAAATAATTTTCTCACAATCATACTGGCCCGGTTACCTTAATTTTTAATTATATATCATTATAATCATGCACCTTTGAATGTGAGTACCTATTTAATGCCTGTCAAAGTCATTTATATCACAGTTAAACTTGATGGTTAAATAATTATTATTAAAATTCTTTGTGCAACCCGACGTTACTCAAATATTATTGTTCTAAATTTTATTAAAATATACCGAACGATTTAGAAGTTAGAGGGGGGGGGGGGGGGGGGAAGGGAGGGCTTTGAGTCCTCACTGTATTCATTGTTGATTAAACTTTAATTAGGAAACGTCCAAATGAACAATGCAAATTTGTTATGTTGGCATTGGTGACGAAGACAAGCAATCGCTGTCAATTTATTGTTAAAAAAATAGAGCACAAAAAACACAAAGGTCAGTAGACCTGCGAGATTTTTCAATTTAGAAAGAAACAGGGTGCCTATCATAATTTAATTCAGGAAATGAGGCTAATTCCCCTTTGTCATCTTGTCTTTGTGTCCGTATAGTTCATTGTATCAATATCGTCGATCATTACAATTTGACACGTGTCAAATTTTGATAATAAATTTTTTTGCGTAACATATAATTTGGTTTTAATAGCAATTAATTTTATTTATTATTAATATTCAAACAGCGAACAATTAAACCCTTATACCCCCCCTCCCCCACTCTTGTGACCTAATTAACGGCAACCTATTGCCAGCGGGTCTCTTAAATTCATTGCAAAGCATTAAATCACAATATCGTGTTTAATAGTGATCAAAGGCATTTATTTCTGTCTTACGCATACTATTGATTTGTAAAGACGCAAAAAGACGAAGTTTCACGACCCGAAAATATATAGGCTGTTGCGGCTAAAAATTGCAGCAAATTTAAAATTATTTTATTCACCTGGAAGTTAGCCGTGAAACTAGGTGTACATAGTACTAGTTCAAGGTTAAAGTTTTGCCGTGAAAAGAAAATTTGTGATACTAAAATTTACGAGTATTTTTCGACAATCAGATTCACTGAAATCTGTCTGCAGAGCTAAAATTCTTAATTCAAAAACACCGTCATACGAAGCCAATCGTCATCTCTACGCAATAATCATATCTCTAATCAGTTCTACTGTAAATTAAAATTATAAATTTTCAAAATAACTTCTAAAGTGTATAAGTAATATTAAATCCAGTAAAATATCAAAAGCCGACGGAAAAAGTCCGAAGCGTCAAACAAAGTATATTTGGAAAGCATCGTCGAAGACTAAAGCATTTAATTTACCTAGTGCAGATAAACATTTGCGTGTTTAAAACAAATCGTTTTGATGGACATCTTCTCCGAAGAGTTTTATGAACATTTTAACCTGGTGTAAAAGTTGTATTTTTTCAAAGTCTCAATGATAAAAATATATTTCATCGAACGTGGAAAGTAATAGAACGCTGTCGTTCTTGATTACCATTCTGTAAATAATTTTTAAGCATTCGTTATAGTATACACTGTGGCTCAAATTAAAGGAGTACACTTTTTAATTTTGAATATTTTTCTAAATTTTACACTGATTTAATTTATTTTTGGAGTGATGATGAACTGAAATCGTCTTAGTAAAATGTGCAATTTTTATCAAAATATTTTGAACAGGGCCGGATTGACAGGTTTTTTTCAACAAACGTGCACTTATGCTCGTTGCAAACGAAAACTGATTTATTCATAATTCAGAAAATACGTTTTTTTGGTAGATTAACTATCGAAACTTCTTCAGTATAAGTCTCACTCTGAAAGATTCCTAAATTCAAGAAATACAATTTATTTTGTTCAATATTAATAATAAATTTAATAATATTAACAATTACTGATATCAAGACTAACTATCACCTAAAATCGAAAGTAGTATAAATATTTATAGGATAACATTATGAATATGACCACCATGATTTTCTATCACGGATTGCAGTCGCCTTCGCCATAGGTCAATAGCTGTATTCATTATGTCCTGGTTAAAATTATTCCAACAGAACTGTAACTTTTCCATTAGCTCTTCGATGCTGTTAAACCTTTGACTATTGTGAACATTTGCCTCGAAAATTCCCCATATGGAATAGTCAACAGGGTTTAAGTCTGGACTATTGGGTGGCCACATCTCCGGTTCAATATAATCAGGGCATTGCTCAAACAAAAACATTCTTGTACTCCGAGAATATGGGTAGGAGCACCGTCTTGTTGGAATACGTAATCGTCGCAAATTGCTTCAATTTCAGGAAGCAAGTGATGTAAAAGTTGTTGTTGATACGCGTCCGAGTTGAGTTTTACTCCGGCATCTACAACAATGAGACTTGACTTCCCCAATTTGGAAACTGTCACCGCGACCATTACGCCAGGTGAAAAGTGACTTCTCTGGATTAAAAGATTTTCCAATGGGATTTCCCTCTTTACTCGCACATTTGCGTATACCCGATTATTTTGTGTAAGTATTCTTTGGCGGCCTCAAGTAAACATCTTCTCATCTGAAAACCATATCTTTGCGATATTTTGCCGAGAACGGAATCTTCGTAGTAATAGATTACATCTTTCTAATCGTTTCTCCTATAATATTTCTTACCATGGTAATATTTCCTTGAGTTCTTGAAGTTTTTTTTCTTCCCCTTCCAAATTTTATTTTTATCGATCCATTATTTTCTGTAAGATGTCTTAAAAACTTGCCAACTGTTCCAACATACCAGTTTTTTTCAGGAAACTCCTTTACAATTTTTCTTGCGCCGTAATTATGTGTTTGTCGAAAATATTTGATAAGAATTCGATCCTCTTCACTTAAAACTGCCATTGTGTACGGATTAGCTGTCATGAAGCGCACAAAACGTCAAAAATAACATTGTTTATTATTTTAATAATAGTCATGGAAACTTTGATTTTTAATAACGGTCATGGATGCTGCTATCATGGTTCAAACGACTTCAAATTTCCAAAATGATATCCGGAATGTTTTAATACATCAATGAACAAAATAAATTGTATTTCTTGAATTTAAGAATCTTTTAGAGTGAGACTTATACTGAAGAAGTTTCGATAGTTAATCTACCAAAAAAACGTATTTTCTGAATTATGAATAAATCAGTTTTCGTTTGCAACGAGCATAAGTGCACGTTTGTTGAAAAAAAACTGTCAATGCGGCCCTGTTCAAAATATTTTGATAAAAATTCCACAGTTTACTAAGACGATTTCAGTTCATCATCACTGCAAAATTAAATTAAGTCAGTGCAAAATCTAGAAAAATATTCACAATTAAAAAGTGTACTCCTTTAATTTGAGCCACAGTGTAGAGTGACTATAATAAATTGTAAATAAAAAGAAAAATTAAGCAAACGTTAGTACTAAATAAACTTGTTAATAAAATTCTTTTCTGGACATAGAGCACTGATTCTATTTTTGTCAAACAGACTGTCACCTTGATGTGACTGTGAAGATTATTAAAATTCTCTACCTCATTAAAATATATAACTAAACTTAAAATACGAAACCAGGACGTTTCGGTTCACTAATTTTTATAAAGTTTCTTTCTTTTGGAAGTAAAACACTGATTTTACTTTATATACAAAACTATCGCCTTGATGCGATTGTGAAACTTAATAAAGGTTTTGAACGTTGTTTAATCGTAACCAAAAAGAAACCAGCGAGTTTCGGTTCACGAATTCTCTTAAGATAAATACTTCTACTAACACTAAAACTTATACATTACTACTAAACTAAAACTTAGATATTCCTACCAAAAAACTTAACTATAAAATTAAGCTTTCTTTCTCTAAAAATAAAACATAGATTTTATTTCTCTACTCTTTCAGTGAGCAAAAAGAAACAGCGAGTTTCGGTTCACTAGTTTGTATATTACATAATTAATACGTTTATTTAAGAATAACTTAACGTTTATTCTCCTTTTAATTTTTGAGCAAGTTAGAGCTATATGTCATGGCTCTTAAATAATTACTACATTTCATTCGTAACCATCAGTGAAACCTAAGGCTAACCCCCTTGGAGTTTCGGTTCACGAATTTTTTGGACTACGCATATTACTACTTTATACTCCCCTACTACCCTATCTGTTTAATTCTTCTTTACTTCCGGCCGTTCCTAGTAGGACTTAGGAATTGGGGTTGGACGTGCTCATACCGTAAACCTGCGCCAAAATAATTGTTTCGCCTTCCTCGATAACAAGGGGGAAGGGTTACGCTATATTGTATCTTCAGGCTCCTGGATGCCAGGGCCGAGTTGCTATTAGTTTATAAGTCTACGCCTATACCGATTGTGACCTTTTTTAAAGTCTAGTATTTTTATAATCAAAATGTTGTTTTTGTATTATTATATATTCTCTAGTTAGAGATATATTGTTGTTCTGACATAAGTCTGGTGTCGACTTATCTTGATTCTGATCTTAAAGAGAACTTTAAAAAATTCTTAATTTAATAAAATTAAATTTACATCAATTTTGATTGTTATTGTTGCCTTTGCGGGTTTGGATTTTGCCGTCTTGGTCTGTACAAGCTAAGATTGCATCTATTAAAGTCTGAAATTTTAGGCCATTTCTTTTATTCAAAGCCGTGCTCTGAATTTTAAGAAAGGTTCTCAATTTTGAGTAATACCAATTTTGTGACATAGTCTACTGCGACTATTTGATTTTGACCAATATCTTTTTGCGTCTATAATCTGTAGTTAAAGTAAGTTATAAGGTTGTAAGGAGATATCCGACTAATATTTACATCTTACACTACAATACCCTAACCGTGAACAACCTTCAGTTTTTAAAAACCCACCTTGATTTCTAATTTATCTTTTAAATAATATCTGGTAAACAGTTATTAATCTTTTGCATAACTAAAGCCCAATTATTTTCATTCTTCTAATTATAGACCTTGTTATTCTTAGATCATAAATTTAAGAATAGCTATAAAAGTTCGAACAAATAAATTTCCAAAAAGAGGTACATTAAACCCAACAAATTATTACGTTGAGGCGTTGATACTTCCAAAATCAACGGGAGCTGTGGTGGGAACCTCAACAACACACAAAAATGAGTTTTACTGATAATACTATTACCAATAATTTAATCGATAGTTATTTCTGGGACGAAGAGCCCATAATGACTAGTAATTCTACTGATAGTACTGAATCATTATCTACGACTATCACTGTAGATCCCGATATGTCCGTGGACTGCAGTGTTATATTTCAGCCTAGAATACCGTTTGTAAATAGAGACCTTGCGTCTGTTAATATGGATACCAATAAGGGACACTCAAGTAATATTCATAATACTTTCGATTTTAATCGTTTCATAAGCCTGCCTGTAGTATCCGATAGCCATTCGCCGGTTGATTTGATTTCTTTTAATGACATTCCCTCAAATATTAGAAGACCGATGCGTAATGATAGCGATCATTTTCATCCAACAACCGGTGCTGACGGCATACGTATACGAAAGTATATATAATATATCCTCAAAATTTACATGTTAAACACAATGAATTACCTTTTTTAGCAGAAAATATTTGTGCTCCTGATTCGAAACAAAATAAATTAATTTGCAATTTAAACAATAAAGAAAAATATGTAATTCATTATCGAAATCTTAAACAACCAATTCAAAATGGATTAAAATTAAATAAAATTCATAGGGTTATTAAATTCAAGCAATCACCATTTTTAAAACCATATATTGATTTAAATACTGAAATGAGAAATAAATCTAAAAATAAGCTCGAAAAAGATTGTTACAAATTATATAATAATGCCATATATGGCAAATCTTTAGAGAATATTGATAAGCGTGTTGACATTAAATTAATCACACATTGGGAAAATATTGGTAAAAAGGAGCTCAAACACTGATTGCTAAACCAAACTTTAAAAATCGTTTAGTCTTTAATGAACATTTTGTTGCAATACAAATGGAAAGAGTTAAAGTTACTTATAATAAACCTTTTTATGTTGGATTTTCAGTTTTGGAATTATCCAAAACTGTAATTAATAATTTTTACTATTGCAATCTTATTATACACGGATACTGATAGTTTGATTTTACAAGTGGAAACAGAAAATTTTTTCCAAGATATTCAAAACAACTTAGAAAAATTTGATAGCTCAAATTATAGTGAAAATAATATACATAACATAACTAAGAATAAATCTGTTTTGGGTCGTACGAAAGATGAATTTGCAGGTCGACCAATTTTAAGTTTTTATGGTACGGGAGCAAAAGCTTACTGTGTAAATTTAGAAAATAAATCAGTAAAAAAGCAAAGGGAGTAAAAAAATATGTTGTACAAAATTCCATATCTAAACAAGATTATAAAGATGTAGTTGAAAATTCTGAAATTAAATTTAGGAAAATGAATGTATTCCGTTCAATATTGCATGATATGTTTATACAATAAAAAAATAAGGTTGCTTTGTCTCCAAAAGATGATAAACGGTACATAATTAAAGATTCCTTTAGAACCCTAGCTTGGGGGCATAAACATGTACATATTTTAGAAGATAAATCCAAAAGTAATGATGAGAATGTTAATGATCTATTAGATATTTTAAGAAATCTGGTGCATGATCAATATAAAACCTAAAAATCGTAAAAAATATATTTATTTTAAAAATGACTTTACTACCTGTAGGAGTTCTATTTCTCTCTGCATTCATAAACAATACTTTATACTTACAGTTTGATCATAGAGTTCAAGAAGTATTTATTTGTTCATCGGTAAATAATGAAAATAATGACACTTGGCCATCATCTTGGAAGAGAATGAATCTGAATAATGGATTACATTCATACCAATTTGATGATGTAAATAAATATTCCATTGTAACTTATAAGCTGAGATTATATTATTTTAATAGGAGCACTGTTGCTACAGAAGAATGGATAGAATTGTATAGAAAATCCGAAGAATGTAATTTGAAGACATGTATATTAATATTGTCACGCCCAGATTTTAGGGTGTGACGAGGGACGTAAGGTAGCACGGGACCTTGGCGACTATTAGAAAAACAAAGCTGTTTTGAAAACAAATTTATTGAAATGATAAAAATAATTATTACCTGAAGGGTTTACAAAAAGAATCAAAATTAATTAAAACCTGGATTTAAACCTTTGCCAACAGTTGAAAATAAAATTATACTTACATAAATTTTGGGCTCATCGCTGGCGTCTTGAGGACCAACAAAATTTCACAAATTTCCGAACTGAATGCGTCACGGACGGGAGCACTAGTGCCCTCCGATATTTTTCTAGCAACCATGTGTAGTTCCATCAAGTCAGCGATTTTTCCCACTTTAGGAAGACAACGGGCTTAGGTCGTATACCTTGTTTCTACCGACTTGATGACGCCACAATAATTGTTAGATCGGGATGTACGTATAACATTTCATAATTGCAACTTTTTAAGATTTGTTTAATAAACTCGGCGCCGGTTTCATGTTGCGTTGAATGGCCGGCGGTAAACGCGAATAATGATTAAAATATTAAAATGGAAAATATATTGATTTATGAAATGTTATGATCTTATGATTCCCTATCGTGACACATCCCCCGGTCTTAAAAGAGCTGGCCCCCAGCGATGGCAGAAAGGAAGTAGAGGTTACATTATTTACTTTAAAAAATTGAACGTAAGTGTATGAAAAAAAATTCTAATATTGACTCAACAGCTGGCTCCACTTCCCTTCTTTCATGAATAAATGTATTATATTTATAAAGAAAAAAATATCATTGAATATCAAATGGTAACAAACTCCATATAAAAGGAAACATCTTAACTGTCCCTAAACACTTTTCGCTTACACTTGGTCACTACACCAAAATGAAGTCCATGCCTAGGTACGGTCCTGTCGTGTCGTCAATGGTTAGATGGTGGACCAACGCGCGGTTGGGTCCATTGGCCGGGTGGTTGAAGCACGCCGTAGCTGTGGGTGCTGCATTCGACGGACTGCATCGCCGATGCTGGTCCAAAGGCCTATTGCGTAGACAGCCGATGCCATACTGATTTTTGGTAGCCCTTTATTTTCTAACTTGCTGCTTAGGATGCTAACTTTGGTTCCATATCGTGGGGTCCTTCCTCTGTGGTTGTTGTCCCATAAAGACATTTTTTCTTCTGTGATCCTTAGTTGTTGCTAGACGTCTCTTTTGTTGCTACAAGAGTCATTTTTGTAAACTAACCCCATTTCGGTTTGTTTGAAATTTGCAGATGTTGCAAATTCCAGTATTTCGATGCAAGGCTTCGGGAAACGGTTTGATTAATGGCTTTTCTTGAAGAAAATCATCCACATTGGCAATCAATAGTGTTTGTGAAGTGCTGCAGTGCTATACAGAGTGATGCTGTGTGGATCTTCTCGATTTGCCAATTGTTTCGTTGTTAGCAGCCTTGCTTTCTCCTCTCGGTCGTAATGCATAGTTAGTGTCGATGAATGGCGGTTTTAGTGTTTCATCTACTTGAGTATGTATTGATGAAGACTTCTTTGATTGGATTGGCCTAGTGTAGCTTAGTCAGCAGGCATCGATGTGTCTTGGCAGTGAAGGCTGGATACCAACAATACTGAGGCATGCTTGCTGTACAGTTACAGTGGCTGTTATGCTATGGTCTCTAGTGTTTGGGCCGACAGCAATACTGATTGAGGATAGAACAGGTGTCCGACCAGGTGGCTTTGCGGTAGTGCAACAGTGTTTACATGAAAAGAAGGAAACAAAGAGTAAGTATATGCTCCTATTTTTGCTTAATATTTTATCTAAAATCTCTGAATGTTTTCAATAATTTTTTTTATATTTTTTATTAATACTAGAATATTGCACTCTCTAGCGCTAAAAAGCTTAAATAATTAAAATCTTATTTACATTTGCATTTGGGTTTTTTGATATTTTGAATATCCTATACTTTTGTTAAAAGAAAATTCAGAATTAAAACTTATAGCGTTAGTTAAATGACTTGATTACTTGAAAATTTACATTAGACTATCTTTGTTCATATTATTTATATTCATATTCATATTCAACAACTATCAATAGAAAAATAAAGAAATAGCAGGCAATGCAGAGTTTGAGGTTTATTTATTGTATTTAGATTATTAAATCAAGTACTTAAATGATAATTTGCTAATTAAATCTTTGATTGGTGAATTCTTTTGTATTCTATCTCGTCTGCTACTGAATTTTTGTAGAAATAATATTATTTATTAGCATTGCATTTTGAGTTGCTGTAAAATTAAAATGTCAAGTTTTGGTACTTATACCTAAAGATTTGAGGTTAGATTGATCTACCTATAAAAATTGTATCCTCGATTATATCATTTTCTGAAATTACTATTTATAAATGCATTTATTTTTTGAATTGATATTTTTTCTTGCGTAGGATTTTGGATAATACTTGAAAAAGCCTTCTACCGGTTTGTATACCCCTATCTTCCACCCACGCAATAATCTTACTTCTGCCTTTTGCAGGATTCATATTTTCTTTATATAATATAAACATACATAATAAAAGTACCTATTTATAAAAATAGCTTATTTCAGCTTTTCATATATATTTTATAATTGCTTGCTTTATTTAGCTGCCATATTTAAAATCCTTATTTCATATATTCAATCTATATCGATTATCAACTTTTCATAATGTCAAAATTTCTTATTGTGAAATTTTGATGTCCCGAGACTAAGTCATTGTGAATTACGATGATATTTATCCAAAACACTTTGGCCTTAGTTTTGGCGTAAATAACAAAGTGAAACACCGACTAATGTATTAAATATTTCCAATATGGGTCGGGCATACTAACCCTTATTGGAAAAATTTAATTGAAATATTTTATATTTCGATGCACTAAATCTGTGCCATAACTTTATTTTCAGAAGACAGTAGTAGAAGGTTTTTATGCCCAAGTATTTCCAGTGTATATTTTTTATTACAATTTGGTTTTGAGGTTGTCGAAGAATGAGTAGATGACATTGTTGAAAGTTCAATTTTTTCTACATTTTCGGTTTGATTGTCGAGGTTGATTTTTCTATTAATTGCAGGTTTTCTGAGGTAGCAGAGGAAGGTTCGAGAGATTAAATAGGACAAGAAGATTATTAGACATGTGCACAATACACCGAAAAAAGCATCATGACTCACAAAGGAACTTGGCGATTCTGCGCGTGCAGAGGGTATTGTTGCTGCTAGGAGTAATGTTTGATGAGGTATGGATAGGTCTGGTTATACCATGCAATTGGCGTGGTTACTTGTTCGTAAAGTTTCCATTGCTGTCTGCTCTGAATTATAGGAATTTTTATGTAGACAAAGAGTCTGGAATGTGTGAAAGAACAATCTGCAAATGGAAGTTTAAAACATTTGAAAATTTCTGTGACAGGGATAGCTAGCTCCTGACCAGAGTTTCTTATTTCTTCCTTCCTTGGTTTAATTGTATTCCTAAAACTATTGGTAACACACATCTGTTGAAGAAAATATTTTTTATTTGAGATAATATTGAGATTATTTGTATCTTTTCTCTGTATTCTATACCTAATTATAATGGTATTGTTTATGATGCTGCTATGATTATAATAAAAGTATTTTTGATATCTTTTTAGTTTTATGATAGCCTAACGATACGTATGTCCTTATTATTTTATTTAAAACTTATTGAAATCAAATTGTTTTAACATTAAATTGAAAAATTGTTGTTTTAAATTATTTATTTAAGTAAACCCATTTTGAGTAATTGGAAGAACTCTTGTAACTTTAAAGCGCTTGTTTATTAATATACTGTACATTTTATTTATACTTATATATATATATTTTTTTTTTGTTTTGTTTTTATTTTTAAATTTAATATACCCATAGCCCATATCTATTATCTGTTTTATTTTGTATGATCATAATATTGATCTATATTCATCAATATAATACATTTTTATTACTTTTCTGTCGTATGTTTGATTGAATTTTATACCAGGGTATTTTTATTAGTAGTAACAAAGTTTTTTGGCAATTAAATCAAAAATGAATTTCTGCCCTGTCTGAGTAAGCAGGACTGGTTAAATGTCTATGAGGTTGTAAGAAATGATGTTCATGGACAGTGGCGTGTATTTATGAATAATTTTATTAATATATTTCAACAGTATTTCCATCTAAAGCTCAAAAAATTCAAAAAAAAATTCAGTACGGTAGCAGAGAAATCAAATCTAAGTTAAAGAAAACGGTATTGGTATAGCTCATAGGAGTATACTGGTTCTCACAAAATAAATTAATTTTAAATGATGAGAAAACTAAATTAATTCTTTTCAGGATTAAACAAAATAAATTAAATGAACCCGATACTGTCACTGTATGTGACAAAAAATTTATTTTAGATGATAATACAAAATTCTTAGGTATTACCATAGAAGAATTTTTATCATGGAGCAACCTTATAAATGGTTTGTGTTTGAAACTGGGTAGTATAGGTTATGGAATGAAAGTAGTGGCTAACTATATAAACTTAAACACCTTAAAAATTCTATACCATGCA
Organism: Polydrusus cervinus; assembly: GCA_935413205.1. Classification (NCBI taxonomy): domain Eukaryota; kingdom Metazoa; phylum Arthropoda; class Insecta; order Coleoptera; family Curculionidae; genus Polydrusus; species Polydrusus cervinus. The sequence continues at coordinate 62,989,368 of OW284510.1, read as the reverse complement.
AATTTTGAAACTGTCCTGCGGTATGGCATACTGTTCTGAGGAAGTAGCTTTAAGCTACAAAAGGCTTTTGTAATACAAAAAAGAACAATAAGGTTAATAGATAAAATGAGCTTTACATATTCTTGCATTTAAATAAACGAATATACCTATTAACAGTGTGTGGTATTTATATTTTTGAGTGTTTAATGTTTTTGTTTAGAAATAATAGCAAGTTTGAAACTGTAAATGTTTATAGTAATTATACAAGGACGAATAACTTATTATATCCTCGTCACCGCTTAATTGTCGCAGAAAAAAAATCCTTATTACATGCGCATCAAACTTTACAACAAACCGCCAAATAATATATATTCAATTACTAGTGTGTCAGAGTGGAAAAAACATTTAAAAAAGTGTTAATAGACATTGAGCCCTATTCATTAGTGGACTTCTTGGTAAATCTATTCCATTCTGTGACGTCATTTCATTTTATCCTTTTTTGTAATCAGTATATAATTTGAAATAAAGAAGTATTATTATTATCACATCATTATTACATCATCAAAATTATAAAGACCAATATAAGGGAAAGAAAAAAAGTATGATGAACTGTTAAAAGAGTCTCGAACAAAACAATATGCCAATAGAGTAAACGCTACAGATAATAAAATGAAATGTGTGTGGACGATTTGTAATGAAATTATAGGAAAAACTAACCAAAGCTCGGACATAGAGATAGAGGGATCCAGTTCTCCCTTAACGAGTATCTAATATCAGTCATACCTGGTCTCATGAAAAATGTATCAAGTATTCCGTTTAACTGTAATAACATATATTTACATATACTACAATATAATAACATAACATAGTTCCGGTTTTGCTGAAATTCCTACCAGCATTGTAAAATTTTCTATTAGTGTATCTAAAAACATTATTTGTTACATAATATAATTAATAACTCTTTTAAGTACCTATGATATGTTCCGTGAAAATTTAAAAGTTGCACTAATTAAACCAGTAAAAAGGTCTGTATCACCCTCAAATGAATAATTATAGGCACATAAGTTTATTGACAGATTTTTCAAAATTATTTGAAATGGCAATGTGTTCAGGATTAGTAAATTTTCTGACAAACAGTAATATATTTTTAAAAAATTTAAAGTTGAGGAAGTTTGAATTTATAAAGTAATAAACACACACATGCTTTTATTAATTCATTAATCAAAATTTCTTAAGTTCAAAAGTGCAGGTAATGGCTACGCAAGCACGATTATTTGCACAATGGGCCAAACCTGGCCTAAGTGCATCCGGCGCACGGACGGGCCCTCGGAAAAATGGACGATTATTTGGCGGCTCTTAAATAAAGCGAAAAGGATAAGAAATACTGAACAATAAATGAAATGGCGAATGCATCTCTAGACTTTTCTCTTAAACAAAAATCGTTTAACTATATTCAAGTTAGCAATGTTGTCGATTCTGTAATAATTATTATTTTAATTATTTTCTTTCAAACGGTAAATTTTAAGAAAAAGATGACAGAGAACTTTTTTTGTTTAAAATTAAATAATAAGTAATAATACAGCAATTGTTTGGAACATTCAATGGCGTAACATATTTTTGGTTAAAATTGTAATGAATTGAATTGAATTTAGAACCAAGGCGTCAAGGGTGTTGAAGGCAGTCAATTTTTAATAATGATATTGATAGTGATAACATATATTTTTTTTTTTTTCGAAAATACAAAAAATTTTTAGGGGTACAAATTAATGAATATTTGTGTATTGCGTAACAAATTGTTTGGAAATGTTTTAATGAATATTATTAGGAATAATATATTTTTTTAAAAATATTGTATTTTGTTAACTTTGAATCCTATTTGAAGTATGGAATCATTTTTTTTGGGGAAGGGATTGTCAAATTCAAAATATTTTTGTAATTCAAAAGTGATTAATTAGAATAATTAAAAAATTTGATTGAAAATATTGAAATAAAGAAATTAAGTTAAGTTAAATTTGATGACTTGGTCTGAAATTAGGTCCCCTTGCTTGTGATGGTGTTGATAAGTCCGTGATTGATAGCATTGATGTATTGACTAGTGCTCAAATTTTGCTTAATTTTAAGACCAAGGATTTTTTTTTTATAAGACATTAAATAATATGTTTCCGCATATTTATAGGTTTTATTACGCAAAAAAAATTCAAAATGTAAGCAATTAAGTGGATAAATATGCAGAAAAATACCTAAATAAATCGAAATAAATATTTCCCTGAAAAAAAAACCTAAATCTTCACCACAAATAAATATTTCAAAGGTCTAAATCCTTGTTATGCTCTTATATTATGTTTAATAATAGTGTAAGTCCTGGCTTATTGTATTAAAATAAATTTACTAAAATTTTGAAAAAAAAATGAACATTAACTTATGAAAAAATTGTGTTTATCGCAAAATGTTACAAAAGAAAACTGAATTTATTTTTTAAGATAAAGAGTGCTGCGCCTCTATCTTTTAATAATTAAAAGAGAAAATAAAATTTCGTAAAAAAGAAGACCGGCGCACCTCCACCATATGTCACGCCCAGATTTTAGGGTGTGACGAGGGACGTAAGGTAGCACGGGACCTTGGCGACTATTAGAAAAACAAAGCGGTTTTGAAAACAAATTTATTGAAATGATAAAAATAATTATTACCTGAAGAGTTTACAAAAAGAATCAAAATTAATTAAAACCTGGATTTAAACCTTTGCCAACAGTTGAAAACAAAATTTCACAAATTTCCGAACTGAATGCGTCACGGACGGGAGCACTAGTGCCCTCCGATATTTTTCTAGCAACCATGTGTAGTTCCATCAAGTCAGCGATTTTTCCCACTTTAGGAAGACAACGGGCTTAGGTCGTATACCTTGTTTCTACCGACTTGATGACGCCACAATAATTGTTAGATCGGGATGTACGTATAACATTTCATAATTGCAACTTTTTAAGATTTGTTTAATAAACTCGGCGCCGGTTTCATGTTGCGTTGAATGGCAGGCGGTAAACGCAAATAATGATTAAAATATTAAAATGGAAAATATATTGATTTATGAAATGTTATGATCTTATGATTCCCTATCGTGACAATATTAATTATATTTTTTATATTATTTTTGTGTACAATTGGATACATACTGTTTAAAGCATATTGGTATTTTAAATAAATATAATAAAATGATTTTTTGTGTTTTATTTAAACAAGTTTATTCATAATTAAATTAAATTATGTAATAATTTTACATTAGCTATGGCACAATGCCACGGATTAACATTTTTGTGAAAGTAACATTCTGGAATTTTTTAAAATTTACTTAACATCGGCTCTCGACCAATAGGTATGGCATAAATACAGTCTTCATCCAAATACTTTTTTAAAAAGTTTGTCTTTTCACTTCCCTTTACGTAAATTCTGGGTGATTCGTAAGCTTTTAACACATGTTTTAAAATATTATCAAGTTCATTATGTTCTATATTCCCATTCTAATCCATGGTATTCTTCAGGCCAATTAACCACTCTCAGATCTTCAACAGATAACATGTTTTTTTTAAATGATAATTTAAACAAAACACTTGAACAACGGATTAAATCATAAATTGCCATTTCTTTCGGTATAAATCCAAAGGAACAGATATATCCTTGGATATCGATAAAAAGATCCATATTCATTATTAGTTATAAAATGATATTTTAAAATTAACACCTCTTTATTGCTAAATTCCTCCATCCAAGTTCCTCCACCACATTTGTATTACTTATTTAAACACACAAGTAGAAGTCTAGTAACATAACATACAATTTAACTGTGAATAAGGTATTAATTATCAACCAACATGCAATCCCAGAATGACGAATTTAGTAAGAAGCGCAATGGTGTTCTCATCAATGAATCCATATACTACATAAATAAATCCAAATGGGTTAGCGTTGGATTTTCCTTAGAGAGAAAATATGAGCCGGTAATTAAACTTGGTGGATGCAAGTATAACCAAAATGTTATTTTTAACGAAAATCAATGGCTATCCTTTCTTAGTAATCAAGGAAATATATTGAGCTTCATCTACTCTAAAGGATTTGGATGGTCACCCATGCAGGGAAATGGATTTGAAATTCACTTTGTGTTTATGAATAATTCGAGAATTATGAAGCTCGTTCAAGATGGAGAACATGAAATCTTTCTGGCTGAAGACACCATAATTCAACTATTCAACTTGATGAATTTAATAAAATATCGTTTGGATATATTAAAAACCCAAGAATTCTCGAAATATTACAACATTTTAACAAGTGAAATTGCATTCAAAAATGGTGATTTAATAAAAAATGTGACAGAGATTATTTCACCTATATTAAATAGTTCAATTAATTTCCATCCCCTTTTGTTAGTTTACCCTCAATGTAAAGATAACTTTCGGAAGGTAAGGTATATTTTTCTATTTCATGTACAGGAATGATAATTTCATCATTATTTCCTAATTTTGTAGGTAAATAGGGTTCATAACCATGAAATTCTGATTGTACTATAGAATTATCTATGAATAGATCTTGTTTTACATTTAAAACATCCATTATAATAAAACCTTTAATCCTAAAGATTTTAAAGTTTTTATTTTCAAGTGTTATCCTTTGCGTGTTTCTATTTCTACTAATCCTTGGTTTACTATGTTTATTCTTCTTATAGTTTTTAATAACAATTTTCTTTCGTAAGTCTAAGGTATTTCTATTATAAAGAATAACCATTATACTTCCTTTACATGCAGTCTTACAGTCACTGTCTCGTTTCGGAAATCAACAATATTCACGTCTTGATCAATTATTTTTATTGTTATTTTATCAATTACATTCACGGTGACAGGAAAATAAATATTATTTTGTGGGCTTTCTATTATTTTGTTTCCTGGACTAACATTGGGAAAAACTGATGAATAATATGAACAGGTTTTCCGTTCAGATAAGAACCCTCAGCAATACTGCAATCTATACATAAAGAATTGACTTTTATAATCTCCCCAGGATTTTCCGATATCCTTGGAACTTGATCACCTGATACTACTCCATTATTAAAACCTAATATTTTTCCTATTGTTCCTTTTTTAAAAATAATATCAGTAGAAGTTACAATTGTGGATTTTAATGTGTTATTATTTGCATATAGATTAAATGAAATATTTCTCTTTAAAAACTCTGTTTGTAAATATTTATTGATATCAGTCATTTCATAACTACCTGTTGAAATTGTTAAAAATTCACCACTCTTCCCAAAATAAATCTTATTATTCTGATCATCTATATTTGATATAGCATTAAATTTTTCAAAATTGGTGAGACCGACAACATAGGATGTGTTGGTATTTAAGTAAATAGGAGGATGAAAATCTGCTTGAAGTATGGCGGAATTAGCAGAAAGGGCCATAGTAAACGACATGATGGTTACAATAAGAATAAAATTTAATTACAGTAACGTATTAATATAAATAAATTGTAGAGATAATTGACCGCAAGTTAAAGTGTTATATGATTGATATTTATTATAGTTATATTTAACATTATTTTTGCTACCATCGCTTAAAAAATAATTTATAACTTCTGTTGGAGGTCGCAGATTTCCAAAACTATCAAAGTAATTTATGTTTTTATTGTTCTTGACATATGCAGTCCAATGAGTGCCTTCTCCAGTTGTATTATCCAAATAATAATACCTGTTTCATGAGTTTTAATCATTTTTGGTAACTTATTTCTTATAAACACACCTCTAAAATTTGGTAATTTTAATAAATTCACATACTTTAATAAATCTACATTTGTCAAAGGTCTAGTAAGGGGTAGCAATTTTAACAGTTTTTTGAATATGGTTTTAAATATAGCCCACATCCTTTTTTATATGGTTGAAGATAAATACTATTTCCTATCGATATTTTCTCCACAGCTTTGTTATGTCTCTTTTGCTCTTCTAATTTGTTTTGTGCGTTTTAGCAGCGTTTACTGCTGAAGCAATACCAGCAGCACCACCACTTAAAGCCCCCAGGGCGGATAATCCAGCAAAAATAGGTATTAAAGGTAAAAGTCCTCCGGTTTTCGGAATTGGAATTATTCTTTGTTTAGGTTCCACAATTTTTAATTTGTTTTTTTTAATTGATGATAAAGCATTTTTAGCAGCGTTTTTTATATTACTAAATTTTTTCCCAACCATTCCTTGTCGTGTTTTACTTATAACATTGTTGAAAGATATTTGACCTCCTTTTTGCGTTTCTGATTTCTTTTCTTTCTCAATCCCATACCAAGCTTGGTTTTTGCTTTTATTATTCCTGTTACAGCTAAAGATGTCAATTTTTCACCCAAGTTTGAGTCTATTAAAAGCTTTTTTAGCTAAAATTGTATCCGCCTCGTGTCTCCGTCCTAAATCCGTATATTTCTAATAAGCTATATCGTGTTCTTTACAAGCTTCGTCTAACTAATTTATCCCTTTGTCTCCTCGAGCGAGTCTCTTTTTCAATTTTGTACCAGGACCACAATAATTATATGATGGGATATTTTACTCTACAGGTAATTTATTAATTACCGTATTGAGTAAACCACTACCTTTCCTCCCACGTTCCTTGTATCGAATGTTAGTACTCTTATTATGCTTAATCATTATATAAGTGATTATAAAATGAGATGTTCTTACTTAAATGCTGGTACTCAAACAATGAAGATTGAAAAACAAGATTTTTCTCTACCAATTAAAATATTTGATTTAAATGAAGACAATTATCAGAAACATGGAAAATTATTTGGGGGAAACTGTAAACGTGGATTGATTGTTGGTGGTTCGGGGTGTGGGAAAACAAATTTAATTATATCTCTGATTACAAATACAAATGGAATAAGATTTGAAAATGTATATGTCTATTCAAAATCGTTGTATCAACCAAAATATGGATATTTGAAAATCCTTCTCGCACCACTAAAATGTATAGGTTATTTTGAATCCTCAAATGCTGATGATATTGTGTCACCAAATGAAATAAAACCAAATTCAGTAATTATTTTTGATGATATTGTTTGTACCAACCAAAGTCCAATGAGAGACTATTTTTGTTTCTCAAGACATAAAAATACAGACTGTTTTTATTTATCTCAAACATATTCATCTATTCCTAAACAACTTATACGAGATAATGCCAACCTCTTAATAATTTTTTAACAAGATGCTACCAACCTGAAACACATATATGATGATCATTTAAAAAGCGATATACCTTTTCAAGAGTTTAAAGATTTATGTTCAATGTGTTGGCAACATAAATATGATTTTGTGGTTATTGACAAAGATTGTTCTGTAAACAATGGTCGGTATAGGAAAGGATTTAATTCTTTTATTTTTTTGTAAAGTATATAACTATTAAACAAAATCATAATTTTCTAGTATATAACCTAACTTGAAAAGAAAAAACAGTGAAAGAATTAATAATAACTAGAAAAGCTGTTAGACAAAAGTATAAAGCTTTAAAATCAGATTTATCTGATACAGAAATTCGTAGGGAAAAAGAATTTAAACCAATCACTCAACCTTTACAAGATTTAATTAAGTCAATTAAAACAGAACCATTTTTTAAAAAGGAAAGCTATTCACCACAAGAAAAATTCCAATTCCCTACCCCAACAGTGGATCCAAGAAAATCAAATATATTTAACAAATATCTACCATCAAATGTATCATTTCTAGAAGATGATGACGTATTTTGGGAAAATCTACCAGAGTCTAGTAGGATATAAACAAGTGGAGAAACAACAATTGAACCTACTATAGAAAATATACGGCAAAATGTATTAAATTTAACAAGAACCCCTGCTTATGCACAATACTTGTAGGCTTATGATCCGTTAGTAAGAACGTTTATGGATGGGTTAATAAAAGATACAGAAGATAAATTTGATAACAAATACGGTTTAAGTCATGATGTTGATACAGAAAAATATCGGATTACTAATTCTGCCGTTGACTTTATCGGAAAAGATTTTAAAGTGGAGGGTGTAAGATATGAGGGAACGGTTGGTTTGTATGAGTTACTCTTTAAAAAACAACTAGTTGGTTATACACCAAATAACCTGGAAAATTATATGGATGTTTTGAAAAGGACAAATGCTTATAGACGAAATTTTGATCCGCATAGTCAGATCCAAGGAACAACTGACATTAAATACCTAACTATCATTAAACCGTCTTTAATTCAAAAGGGTATATTAAAAACAACTACTACATCTTCAGAGCCGGGTTATCGTTCTGTATTACCAGGTAGTTCACGATTGTTACCACCACAAAGATCACGTTCTACCAAAGCGAAATCTACCAGATCTAATACAGAAAAGGGAATACTGATGAATTTATCAAAAAAGAAGTTAGATTATGTTTATTATGATAATTTAAACGAAATAATTAACAGGTTAAGATTGTTGGTAGCTTCAAATACGGCTGGACATACTGGTCATCAAAATGAAATAGCATCAATATTAGAGGAATTAAGAAAAGCGAAAATAATTGAATAAATACATATAGTCACACATATATTTTTTTATTTCATCTCCGACTACGACAATGTCGATTAACAAATTTGGTGCCCACATATTTGGGAAAGATAAACAATTTAATTCGTCAACAGCTAGTGATGAAAATAACCTCATAAAAATTATTGATCTTTCAGAAGTGAAACTGTATTATAATTTAGTTTTACCTTTTATCGGAAAGTTTAATTTCTACACTAATATAGATGATGATGCATATGAATTATTGCAAGACAGACGACGAGGTTACACATTCCCTATAGAATCTGCAACAATCGTAGGAGCTGAATTCCCTAAAAAATATATTTTTCTAAAAATTAATGGTGAGCAAATCACCAATCCCATAGATTGCAAATTAAAAAAGGGAGATATAATTTCATTTCATCACACTACTCTCGGAACTGAGACAGAATTTTATGGTGAATTGTTATTAAAATGTCAGGTTGCAGTAGAGAAATAAGCAGTTACTAATTATGAGTACCCAAACAAAACCAGCAAGAAAAACTTATAAACGTCGTAATGTTATTATTAAGAGTTTGAAATGACTTGTGTCAAGCAGATTTGGTTGAAATGTTACCTTATGCAAAATTTAATAAAGGGTATCGCTATACATTTTGGTTGTGATAAATACATTTTCTAAGTTTGTTTGGGTTTAACCCGTTAAACGAAAAACTGGTGAAGCGGTTACTTTAGCTATGGAAAATATTTTAAACATTGCGAAAACTCCACCAAAAAACATCAGATCAGGGCAGAGTATTTTTTAATCGGAATTACCAGAAACTAATGGAAAAATTTGAAATTAATCATTATAGCACTTTCTCCAATTTAAAAGCAAGTATTGTTGAAAGAGTCAACAGAACTTTAAAAACATTAATGTGGAAGCAATTTAGTATGCAAGGTAATTATAAATGGTTAAATATCCTAGATGATATTGTTTTCAAGTATAATACAACTAAACATAGAAACCCATAGATGTCAATATTAAAAATGAAAAAGTTGTTCTAAACTCAACTTACACTAAAATAAAAACAATTGATCCTATCAAACCAAAATTTAATAAAGGAGACTTTGTAAGAATTAGTAAATATAGGAAAGCTTTTCAAAAAAGTTATAGGCCAAGCTGGTCCAATGAGATATTTGAAATAAAGACAGTAAAGCTAACAAATCATACAACTTTTTTGCTTAAAGATGATAGAGGTCTAGATATAAAGGGCGGATTTTATAAATCAGAATTACAGAAAGTATACAGTAAGTATTTGATTGAAAAGGTTTTACGAAAGAAAAACAATAAATTGCTAGTTAAATTTTTAGGTTTAGATAAAACTCACAATTCATGGGTATTAAAACATGATTTAATTTAATTAATGTATTTATTTTAACGAAAAAAAAATTATATAAAACGTTCATTATACATTTTATTTCTATGTCTTTGCTCCAAGGCTTCCTTTAACAGCTTTTCTGCATACTTAATTCTATTTTGAAAGCGGTATCGATCCAACATATACTTTTCATAATCACTCTCTCTTGCCTTTCTGTAAGCATAAGCCCAAACAAATAACGTAAAAGTCTTGTTTTTTTTTCTCATTAATATTAAAGGTTTTTTTTATGTTTTCCATTTTCATTATTAATATACTGTATTAAACACTAATACAAACTAAATGAGGATATTTGACGGTTTTTGTGCTATTTAAATACCAAATATTTTTTATTATAAATGCTTACTGTCCCACTGACTTTGTTAACGCTGCGTCAGGGCGTTGCCTATTTTTACCCATTTCGGGTGTTGCGGGTAATTAACTCTTTTTGAAATAAAAAATGTTTGATTCACAATCATTTATTACAACAAAGAAATATGTATTTAAATATATCCAAAATTTGTACAATAAAACAAAAAAAAAATGTGTTTTAAACAATGACATTTTATATTTTTTTAAATGTTTCTTTTAAATACTTGAAACAGTCGTCTTTGGTCGATCATTCCTTGGAAATGGTCTCTTATTGCGTTCTCACGCCGATGAAAAACGTCTAAGATGTTATTGCAATTTGTAACCATTTCTAAGAAATGATCTAAACGCTGTTCCACTTGACCGCGTGTCACTCTAATTTCATCGAGACTCAAGGCTCTTTCTATTATCATTAATGCTTCTTCTTCAATGTCTATTTGTTGTTCTTCATCCATCATTTCCACATCATTTAAAATCAACACATCGTCGACCTCGTTAGGTTTCAAGATGTCTTCTCTAACGTTCTAGATGGCATCTTCTACGTTCTAGATGGCATCTTCTACGTTCTGGATGGCATCTTCTACGTTCTGGATGGCATCTTCTACGTTCTGGATGGCATCTTCCACATTCTGGATGGGAACTGGAACGTTCTCGATATCATCAGGAACTGGAACGTCTTGGATATCTTCTGGAACGTCCTGGATATCTTCTGGAACGTCCTGGATATCTTCTGGAACGTTCGCGACCCCATCGTCTACGTTGTTGTCATCCAGAAACTCAGGCAATCCACCAATATCAAATAAATCACCATTGAATTCATCTGATGCTGCTACTGGTTGTTGATAATTAATTAAATTCTCGATAGCGTAATCAAGCTCTTGTTGCCGAGCTGGCACCAATATGACGTTATCTATAATATTTATTCTGTTGGTCAATCTTAGCATTTCTGAAACGGAGGGTTTGAATACATTTTTGTGTGTTGTACTAAATGGTTGTGAATGAATTGCTATACCAAAATGTGTGCCTTTTATTTAAAAAATATCCCATTGAGATATGCAAATTTCCCCCAGACTTCATTGTTTTGGTGACTTGCTTTATTGATGTGCAAAATAAGAATAACTTGATAATTTAAGTTGCAGTATAGAATAAAAAAATTATTTTTATTACAAATTGTGTCTCTAGCAATTTTTTAGATTTTACTATTTATTTTTCTATTTTTTACCAAGCTTGAGTTTACTAAAATCGGATAAGTCGTTTAGAAGTTACAGTAATTTAAATGATTACATTTTCAATGGCATCTCCAACCCTTATTAAAGTTTTTACGCCAATAAGGCTTAAACCAAAAATGATATAGAATTGTCTAAGCTTTCTAATAATGTTATCAAACGTATTACTTCATGTTTGAATTTTTTGGAGAAATTTAGAATTTCAATAAAATATTTTCAATTGTGCTCTCTTGTGACAAATTGTAGAACTTAAAAATTATTTTCAGGATGTTCCCTTAACCCATGCAATTACGATTTTTTCCCTGAGTTTCTATGCCGAGTAGTTTCCGAGATATGGTCATCCAAAATGGGATACTCGGTATATTAAAGTAAATTTTATTTTGGTTTTCACTTTTTTCCTTGAAAATTTAATAAACTTTCCGATCTTGATGTCCTAATAATACCGTATAATTAAAGTTATCAGTATAAAATCAAGAAACTATTTATATTCAATAGCATTTCCAACCCTCCATAAAGTTGGTATGTCAATGAGGTTTAAACTAAAATAATGCGTAAAACGCAACCTCATAAAATGTTTTTGCTTGGTAAATAATATTGACGTTAAGTTCTGTTATACGAGGTTCGTAAAAAAACATAATTAGACAGGTTTATTGTAAATTGTTATCACCAATTCATGTGGGAAATTTTGTAAGACTCTTTGGAAATTAGTGAATTTAATGCAGAGTCTTAATAATATTTTTGATAATTTTTTATTGACCTTATAACACATTTTTCATAAATTAATTATCCATAAGACTTTTAAGTTTTATCACACATTTGTCATAAGATTTCTAAACGGTAATATTATTGTTAAGTTAAAGGTTGCATTTTTACGCTAAAATAGACTTAAAAACACTAAATCTGGACAGATATTGTACAAGGTGAGTCAACGAAATAAAGTTCATTTTTCATCTTTATATTTAGAATTAGATAAAATTTTTAAATATAAAAGTTGTAGAGATTTTTAAAAATCAGGTTGAAAATATATGTAATATTTTGTAAATGTTATATCGTCAATGGTTCAGCTAAGTTCTCCTAAGTGCAAAATTGTAAATTTTACAGGAAAGCCAAAAACTACCATCTATTTGTCTTAAATGAAATAATGACATTCTGTAATTAATAGTCAACACTTGTTAGACTATGATCTAAATGTAACTGTAATTTTCAGTACATAGGAAAGATTCCTTTGTTCGTATGCTTACACATGGGTGGTATTACAAATATTTAAAAATAGATAATAATTGTCTGAAAGATACAAGCAACTAATTATAAACACTGGTAAATATATTATAGAAAATAAGATATAGATATTACGACCAATTAATGTATAGCTTCATTCTTTAGCCATTTTTTTTTGTAACATAGAAGCTATTATGGACGCATGCGTAAAGTGCAATTACATTATTTACTGTCAAAATCATAATATTCGCAAAGGCTGTACATAGGAGTTATTTCAGAACCACAGACGATATCTAAATTCAATCGGTTTTGAGATATTGATGTTTTAAAATATAATATTTTCAGAGTTTGATAAGCTATAACATTACAAAGTTATTAAAATTTTTAAAAACAAAGTACTTAAATTGTATCTACGCGACAATTTTAAATATATATTTTTCTAATTTAGACTCTATTGCAGTTGATTAGAGCAGACATTACGAACGCTTCGAATCTGTACTGATTGCACTGTAATTATTATTATTATGTTTCAGTGTTGTGTTTCTCAGCTTTTTGTTGGTAACGCTGGTTTCGTATTCATTTTTGATCTCTTGTTCTCCAGCTTGTGTTGCTATAGATTTCTTCTCTATATATGTAGTTCTTGGTCTAACTCTCTTTTCTTGTTTGTCTATTTCTTTCCATACTTCATTTATGTCGTTTGCCTGACGCATTAGTTTTTTAACAATTTGTTTGATTTCTATTTTTGTTTTTGAGCTTGCGTCCGTAACTAGTCCCAGGTGTTTAATGGTTTTCAGTATTTTTTCCGTCTCCTTTCTTAGTATACTCATTTCTTCCTCTCCACTATCTTCCCGTGGCCTTTTAACTGTTTTTGTTTCTATCTCCTTTGCCTTACTTGTTCCCGCTTCTGTGTTATTTTTTAGTGTAAAAACATTGTCATCTTCTGGCTCTTTAGGTTGCTCAAGCCGTCTTTGCGATTCTTGTGGAGGAGTCCTCGCTAGTGACTCCCTCCTTCTAAAAATTTCTCTTTCGTTTATTCCCCTTTCTGTTTCTGGTTCTTTATCCATTAACGGATGTATGTATGCTTCTGTTTTTTCTTCCATTTTATTCCCACGAGTTGGGACGATAAAAACTGTCCGGCACGGCAGTGCGCCCTTACCGTGCTAAGGCTGTTTTCCCTCCGGTTTGCCTAGTCCTTTGGGCATCGCTTCTAGCACACTATTTCCCCTGTGCCATGCAGTCCCTTGGCGCGATGGTACTACACCGTGGGCTTAGGGCTCTTCTTGACAGCCGCCCGTTTCGGGTCAGACGCTGTCAGTTGCCAGAATTTTGGTCCGCGCCGGTATTCTACCGGTACCTCCCACATCTGGGAGGCGTTCCCCTATCCGCCACCCGGGGACGCGCTGGATGGGAGGTCTGGCCAACTCCACACCAGTTATTATATTATATTATATTATATTATATTATATTATATTATATTATATTATATTATATTATATTATTATTATTAATATAAATATATTTGTGTGAGATTCAGAGAAACAGTTCATCCTGTTCAAAATCCTTGAAATTTATTTTTTTTAAACCATATAAAATATTTCCAATGAATTTTTCTGGTTAGTGAACTTTTTTTTTAAACAGACACTGGTTTTAAAACACCCAAAATATTCCCTTAAACTTTTTGTAAACTTGATTTTAGAATGTAGATTGACATTTGGAAAAAAAAAACTGTGGTGTTTTTTTTAAACTAGTCACGTAATCGGTCAACGTCTTATTATTTTTCAAGGGTATTTAAAAAACCCAACAAATTAAACTCCGTTGAACTATCCTTGAACTATCTTACAATCTCTAGACACATTAAATTCTAGTTTTTTATGAACGCAAAAGATAAAACATATTTTTCAGTATGTAAAACAATTTTTATTTCTTATATCATAATTTCATTTATGGCTTTTTTACAATAAAAACAATTCTCTTGTGGGGCAGGAGGGCTGTCAAAATGGACACTCGCTTCCGGTCTATTATAATGAATATGACAGGGTAACCTTATTTGAAGCTTAAAATTATTTTTATAACTTTTTGGAAGGTTTGACCAAATCTCTAAAAGTTCAAAGGGTGTTGCATCTTTTATGAAGTATTCTAAAGGTATCAATTGTATTTCACTAGTCATATCGATAAATTCCTTTTCGCCATTTAAGTGGGCTAATATAACTGTAACAGCAGGGCACAACCCCTTTTGTGTTCGCAGGATTTTTCATCCCTGGATGCTTCTAAACAAAATGTACAAATTATATTTATAATTAGATGTTAACTGAATTTTTTTGAACGGATTTGTTGTTTTAAAATAAATTTTCTTTTTTTAATCGTCTTAAGGGATATAATTTTATTTGCATCAACTTCAGACGAATGGTACTGTTATACTCCTTATAGATTTCTTATATTTAAATATGTATAGAGTGAAGGGATGGGGGGATATATGTGGGGGGGGGGGGGGTGAAGGGCGGGGGGATACATCTGTGGAAAGGCTGGGGGGATATATCAATGGCCATGGATATATCCATATATCCCAATGAGCGTAAACCTCTATTTCATCCCTACTGTAAGTGCATTTTGTAATAACGGATTTCATAAGCAATTGAAAAAACAAAGTTTGCTTACTTAAAAAATTAACAAAGATAATCTATCATCATGGTTATTATGAGGACTATATTGTGCTAAAATCCACCACATTTGATTATATTTGAATGAATAGTTTATAAACATATTTTACCATAGTATACTTATTTCTGTATACATTTTTAGAAACCAGTCGAAGAATGGCCTGTTTGTGATTGCCTTATTTCATTCCATTCCAAAGGATTTCCGTTAGACAAAGCTATTCACTATGCGCAACTTCACAACCCATATGTGATTAATAATTTACATATGCAATATGATATTCAAGATAGAAGAAAGGTATACGCCACGTTACAAGCTGAAGGTATTGAAATTCCTAGGTATGCTGTATTGGATAGAGATAGTCCAAACCCAAAAGGTAAGAATCGTATAAAGGTTTTACAATATTTCTATATGTATCATAATTATGCTTATTATGCTATTATTTTTAATATTTTATAAAAACCTACTCGCAACTGTAGGGTTATTATTTGGATAACAAAATTGTTTCATATCACACTGTACAGACAGGGTGTTATAACAAATTCGACGCTCACTCTTGGATATCGTACATTGAAGGTTAAGCTAAGGGGCAAAGTTACGCAAACAGATATTGATGAGAGAGAGAGTGAATGTAAAATTATTTTTGTGCGATCTCTCTAAAAAAAACTAGAAAAAATAAACAGATACAAGAATTTTCGAATATCTTCGGAAATGGCGCAACTTTGCCCCAATTTAACCTTTGCTGAAAAAACAATAGAAGAAAAATTATATTGGTTGGTAAATCCAAGGACCAAATTACACTACAAGATATTTGTTAATTTGAGCCATTTCTTATATTTACACAAAACCACTTTAAAGGGTTTTAGTTTATATCTATAAATTATTAGTTTTTATGTTTAATTATAAATATTTAACTAGGTAATTGAGAACTCTAATTATCCGATTGTCAAAAGATCTGGAATAAATGTTTTAATAAGTAACAAATCTGACAAATTTATATTTTTTTAATATATATTTTTAATCTTATTTTTGCTTAAGTGACATAAAAATATGCGCAAAATTAAGTTATAATGATCTGACCACTATGATTAGTCTTTTTCATACCCTAACAAGGACGGATCCAGTTATCCAGTCACTTAATTATAAAGGAAACAGCTAATATCCAGGTATATTTCAAGCATATCTGTTTATAGCTTTTGTTATAAGAAGAAATATTGGGACAGTTTTTGCGAACAGCTTTCTAGTATCAATTATAAGTTCACCTATGTTTTTTTATACTTTAGATCATGAGTTAGTTGAATCTGAAGATCATGTTGAAGTGAATGGCGTCGTTTTTAATAAGCCATTTGTTGAGAAACCTGTTTCTGCTGAAGATCATAACATTTACATCTATTATCCAACTTGTGCAGGAGGGGGTAGTCAAAGGCTTTTTCGAAAGGTAACGTTATGTTTCTACCTATATTAATTAAAATTAGACAACTATGTGTAGCTTATACGGTGTGGTTCTGCGGATGAACTCAACTATACTTCTTGTAAACCTTCCCTTTTTGTAAATGTAGGGTTTTTCAGTTGTCTGTATTGAATATAACTGAAAATGTTTGGCAGCGTACAGATATTTTTTTTAATTGACACGTTTTATGCTTCCGCTGGGAATTGAAACCAGATGTATTCAATGAGAAATAGTCATTCTTCAAACGAAATATTTCTTAATATACTATGCGGGTCGTCCACCTATTTGAAATTTTAAAATTACAACATGGTTAAATAAATCATAAAACGTGAAAATAAGCCAGGACAAAGTTAACTGTTTTTTGATAAAACTTAAATATCAATTTAAATTTTTAGATTGTACCTTATTCCATAAATCCACTTTGGCTAAACTTGTTAAATTGTTACTACAACATAAACTTTTTGGTTCAATCTTCAAATTTGATATCTGAATCTTTATTGACATTAGAAACATCTTTTTTCATAAAAAAAATAAAACTCATAGGTACCTAATTTATTTTTGATTTAATTTCACGCTATTTTTTAATCCACCTGTCGTAGAGTATTTCAAAATTTCAAATTCTACTATGGAAAGAACACTTTGTCTTGCCTTTCCCGGCAGACCACCCCCATAGGGTGTATTTTCATCATGACTGGCCTACGTTGTTGAGCAAGAGTGAGAAAAGCCAGACCAGTATAGTAAAGACAATTAATACTTTAAAATAATATAGGAATTAAATGGATGTTGACGTTCTAGAAACACACCCTATCTGCTATAGGCCATTGATTATGTCCTAAAAAGCAGGGTAATAAGGAACTACAGAGTGTGTGGGTTTTTATTGCATAAATCGTTCAGTTGGTTATTCAGAATGAAAAAACCGCAGAGTGCTATTAAATTAGAGGGGGGAAACTGGAGATAGAGGGAAAATGCAACCCTTACGGTTTTTTGAGTATATCTCGAAAACGAAGCAAAATTTGTGGATATTTTATAGGAAAAATTGTGTAGAGAATTAGATTTTCTATCGAAATGGCGTAATTAAAAAATTTACAAGTCTATTCAGTTCAAATTATATTAAAAACAATTTAACCAAAAAGTGCAAAAAATTAAATATTTTTTTTTTACTTTTATGCAAATAACTTTTTTTTGAGCAGAGATAGGTATAGGAATTGCTTCATAGAAAAGACAGAATATTAAATTTCCTACAGAATGACGTATTAAAAAAATTTTGATGAAGTTTCAATGAGATATGACCGTTTAAACTTTGTCATATTTTTCGAATTTTATTGAATTTATAACAATATCATTTTGTTACTTAGTTTTGAATGTTATATGCAATATTGATCGTATGAGGCCTTTATTATGATATTGCCCATATATTGTCAATATAAAATATTGACAATATTATTCACCGTCTGAGGGCCGCTTTAGTTTATGTGAAAATATTTGAATACTAAACTAAAAATAACTATAAAGTACAAAAATTTTTAATATTTCTTCAATAATATTGTCAAACTGGATTTCACTTTCTTCGTCGCCTTCCTGAAGAGCATCGTTTTTAGATACCTCTGGTACTTGAGCATTGTCACAATTAACTCCTAGACATTCTTTACAGAATTCCGGGTAATTCCTAATTTTCTGCAACCACAACTTCCATGACAATCTGTGGTGCATCCGCAAGCTTTTTTTTTCAGCAAACACTGGCGCAGGTGGTTCGGTCATGCAAATAGGAATTAACCCATATTTTGTCTCCAACCCCAGTCAAGAGGGTTTAAATTTTTAGCATACCACTGCTGCATTTGAAAATATGTCCTTAAACCATGCTGTTTTTCGACATCGCCTGTTGGTGGTAATTGTGCCAAAGAAAATTTTACATTTCTTGATAATTTGCAGAAAAGCTGGAAGCGACACTTGTTTAAATACCCACTTAACGTTGACCCATGGCAGCTGATATTTCTTCTTCAGTTGTTTTGTCGCGAAAAAAAAAGTCCATGAGTGACATTAATTGTAAAAACTTTTTATTTACATATTTCGTAAATTTTTTCTTGCCAATGTTAAAAAATGCGGAAGTTGTATCGCAGCCACTAAATGCGCAAATCGAAACGAAATAGCAAAGTAATAGCCATAAAAGATGGCGATGCACGGCCAACTAAGCCCAAATTTAGTTTTTGGCGTATTCTTGGCCAAATATTAAGCATAACTATATTTTGTCATATATTTTTGAAATCAGCATTTTAAGGTTCCCTCATAATGGTATATATACAGGGTGTCCTATTTAACCAATCAATACATTAATTCAACACACTTATTTGGGACACCCTTTATAAATTTTAATAGGCGTATAAAATTCTTTAGAAAATATCCTATACAATTTTTAAATTTAATACTTTTTTCTAAATACTGAAATAAAAGAGTTAATGGGAGGTGACGTGTACATTAGAATGGATCACCTGGTACGTAAAACAACGTTTACTATATGTAGAAACAATATACCATGGAAAAAATATACTGACGTGTACAGAGCTCTTAGCTCCAAACTGTTTGAGATCGTATCATCAAGACAAATCGAAACTTGTTTGTGCGGGAGGTGAAATTAAATACTATTAATATATTTTATGAGTTTGGTGTTGCATATGTGATAAGAGACATATCTCACGGTTTACTTTAATGGGCAAATAAATTTTAAATTACGTTAATTAATTATAAATGTATTTTTTCATATACTTATATTTCAGATAAATAGAGAGCAATTTTTAAGAAAAAGTAGTTTAATTTGTTTAAAAAAAATAAATAAAAATTATATACGTTCATGCATGCTTATAACATTTATTTATTGTTAATCAATTAATTTAACATGTCTTTATTAAATAAAATTCAATTGCCTACATTGAAAACTAAGTAACAAAATGATATTGTTATAAATTCAATAAAATTCGAAAAATATGACAAAGTTTAAACGGTCATATCTCATTGAAACTTCATCAAAATTTTTTTTTTAATTCTGTAGGAAATTTAATATTCTGTCTTTTCTATGAAGCAATGCCTATACCTATCTCTGCTCAAAAAAAAGTTATTTGCATAAGTTAAAAAAAATATTTAATTTTTTGCACTTTTTTGTTAAATTGTTTTTAATATAATTTGAACTGAATAGACTTTTTAATTACGCCATTTCGATAGAAAATCCAATTCTCTACACAATTTTTCCTATAAAATATCCCCAAATTTTGCTTCGTTTTCGAGATATACTCAAAAAACCGTAAGGGTTGCATTTCCCCCCCTCTAATTTAATAGCACGCGGTTTTTTTCATTCTGAATAACCAATTGAACGATTTATGCAATAAAAACTCACACACTCTTTATTTCCTTATGATATACAAATAAATACCTACTAGGCACTTCCGCCAAGGTACACCACGATATTTTTTAATCAGGCAATTCATACTTAAAAACAAAGAAATGTACGATGACGGAGACGGAGGGTTGATGCTATCGCCGCCCCACCTATCACTGAACCAACGTTATGATAAAACTAACAGTACATTTGTTTCCTTTTAATTGATTTTTGTTTATTTTAATTGCTTTTTAAAGGAGTGTTTTCTGTTGTGACTGCGATTGTTGTAGAAAGAAAATTTCTAATTTATGAAGTACTTTCAGATTGGCAGCCGTAGCAGCGTTTATTCTCCTGAATCAAGGGTTAGAAAAACGGGCAGTTTTATCTATGAAGATTTTATGCCTACTGATGGAACCGATGTAAAAGTAAGTGAAGCGCAATATAATTTAAAAAGAAAATATAAATTCACAGAAGTAATGAAATAAAACAAGAACTCATAACAATGAAAGAGTACAGGGAAGGCAGCATTTTCATAATGGGACTGCGCCTGACTGACCAAAAAATAATGCCCTCCTATTTTTTTTTAAATTTCTTATGTTTTTTTTTTTAAATTAGGCCAGTAATTTTGAGGGGGGCTAAGATATCTATATCTCATAATATAAATATAATATTGGTTGTCGGTTCACGACAAGAAAAAAACTAAGTTTTTCCAATGACTATATAGCCAACGTTTCGGAAAAAAACAATGTTGCCTTCTTCAGAGCTAAAAATGTGGTTATATGGTACAAAATTAAACATTGAGTAACAAAGCAGTCCTTTCTTTATAGAAACTTTGTAAAATAATACAATCTATATTAAGTTGATATAGTCATAGCGTAACAACGAAAAAGCAAATATTTGTGACATACGGTTCGTAACATTTATAACAACAGCACACAACATTTTGGCATTGTTATAGAAAAATCAAGTGAATTGAATATGACGTTTTTAGTAGTAAAATACAGAGGTGACATCTATTAACTTCAATGCCAGACACAGCTATGGTTATGAAAAAGGAATTCAAAATTATCTATCATAAATTAAATAGTGAAATATTGTTTAGATACTAATCTTTGTTAACGTATTTTAGCATTATATATTTTTTGTTTTAATCTATATTCCCAACCGACTTTAAAGTTCATTACAGGAAATATAAAACTAACTTATATTATCTAGCATAAAGTATTTTTAAGTTATTTTTTAAGAATTAATAAAATATCAAAAATGAAATAAATAAAATACTTGGGTACCTACCTACTGTCAATTTACTTCTCCAGGAAAAGCTTTTTTGAACATTTCTTAAATTTTAATGTCTATAATCTTTTTTGGTAAATTATTATATAACTATTCCATTATATAAAATTTATCTTTTTGCAAAATTACTCTTCACTGAATGAGTAAAAAGTTCTTTAGTTTTACTCGTATTATGTTGATGTAATGAATTAATATGTGTCAGTGTAATATTTAAATGCTATGCCAACGGTATAAGGCCCGCTATATCCATTTCCTGGTAACTTTACCAACCAGATAATTTCTATGGAAACAGATAATTTCTATGGAAACAATAGTGTCCATATAATTTATCTGGTTGGTAAAGTTACCAGGAGATGGATATAGGGTTCCTAAAACAGATTTAATAGAAAACACACATATTTGCTCAATTGTAACTTATACTTGTTTATTCAATCGTTTGTCCAGCAAACACCTAGCATCAAAATTTAGTAAAATGGCAACCATATCTAAATTTATTTTAAAAGCGGAAGCTAAATTACATTTCTTCGTGGCAGTATAAGGGGTTATCGGAACTGGCCGATTATATAACCATAAAAAGTTATTATTATCTCTACCTAAGGGCAAACAACAGCTCCATCAAGGCGTTAGCCCTGGTGCATGTCCTGGTCAGTCGTGGCTAGCAGAAACGAAACAATGCTCATGCTCATATACACTATATAATATATATGTTCGGGTTCAGGGATTTATGCCTGGAAACTCTTCTTTATTCCAATAATACCAATAATTACATTCCAATCAATTTATTTATTACTTGTCAAAATAACAACTTTTTACTGACAATATCAATCCGTGTCATTGTCAACAGTTGTCACGGCTACCGCTGGCTTCCCGTAGGTGAAAATGACACTGTTGCCAATATGACCGAAAAAGAACAACAATTTAGATTCCGAAATTGTACATACTCCCCACCTTGAAAGGTACCCTTTCAACAAAACCAATGTAGTTATCACTGGGGCAATGGACAAACTTTAGATAAGGAGAGCTTAATTATGCCACTATGCGTTCTAATAGTAACAACGCGACACTTATTATCTGGACCATAAAATAGTTCCACAATTCTGCCAAGTTTCCACCTCCTAGGGGGAAGATGATCCTCTTTGATGATGACAAGTTAGCCAGACTCCAAATGCGGTTGCTCAAACTTCCATCGGTTCCGTTGTTGGAGTTCGGCAATGTATTCTCTTGACCAGCGACTCCAAAAGTGTTGATGCAACTGTTGGATATGTTGAAACTTGCTCAACCTATTTTCTTTAATTTCCCGAACATTAGGATCTGGAGGTGAGGTCATTCTTCTGCCAATGAGAAAGTTGGCTGGGGTAAGGACATCAAAATCACTTGGGTCAGCAGAAAGGGGGACAAGAGGTCGGGAGTTTAGGACGGCCTCAACTTGAGTAAGCAATGTATTGCTCAAAAGTCAATGAGGTATTACACAAAACACGCTTTAAATGATACTTGCAGGACTTAACACCCGCCTCCCACAAGCCTCCAAAATTTGGCGAATAGGCAGGAATAAATTTCCAAATTATTCCTTCATTTTCAAAAGTGCTAAGTAAAGACCCTTGTTCTTTTTGCAAAAACTCCCCTAATGCTCGTAACTCCGTATTGGCACCAATAAAAGTTAACCCATTATCAGAAAATACAAAGGCTGGACAACCGCGACGTGCAGCAAACCTACGAAAGGCAGCAATAAAGGCCTCGGTTGTTAGATCTGAAACCAACTCCAAATGTTGAGCCTTTGTAGAAAAACAAACAAATAAAGAAATATAACACTTAGTAAGTTTTGCCCCACGACCCAATTTATTCTTTATAAAAAAGGGTCCTGCGTAATCAATTCCACAGGAATTAAAGGGGGGCATTGGGCGGACACGCATTTCAGGTAAGACGCCCATAATTTGATTTGCTGGCCTAGGCTTCGCGCGAAAACATTTAATACATTGATAAACACTCTTTTTTGCCAAATTTCTACCACGTATGACCCAGTAGTTCTCTCGCACAAAAGCAAGGAGCATTTGAGGACCTGCATGCAACAAACGAATATGTTCATAAGCAAATAATAGTTTTGTAAATAAGTGGTCAGCTGACAACACAGCAGGATGTTTCTTAGCATAATCCAAATTAGATAATTGGATTCTACCCCCCACCCGAAGGGTGCCATCTAAATCAATAAAAGGGTTTAGGCGTACTAACGGCCCTTTATTAACAATAGAGTTTGATTCCAATAAGTTTTTCTCTAGAGCAAATGATTCACCCTGAGAAAGCAATACCAACGAGTTTACCGCTTCATTTAATTCTTGTGTACTTAACGTACCCTTTATTTTGGGCTTGCCAGGGCGGCAATTATTAATAAATCTAAGGCAATAAGCCCAACTCCGTTTAAGTCTAACAAACTGCGAAAAATTGCCAAAGGGAAATGTGGAAGCATTCGTAGAAGAATGGCACACCATCACTTGTTTCTTTAGATCAGGCAACTTTGTGGAAATATGAAACTTCGATTCTGGCCAATTACTCTTGGGCTGGCAGAGCCAGGTCGGTCCATTCCACCAAAATTTATTACAGGTTATATTTTCCGGTTGTAGACCTCTGGAAAGGAGGTCTGCAGGGTTATGTTCAGACCTCACGTGGTTCCAATCTTTAATGTCAGTCAGAGATTGAATTTGGGAGATTCTATTGGCAACAAAGGTTTGTAAAGTGTTGGGAGAAGTAGCTAACCAACTTAAAACAATACTTGAATCTGACCATAGATAACAGTTTGAAATATTTAATTCACACGAAAACCTAATCTTATTTATATTAACTGCACCAACACCAAAGCCCCACAAAGTTCCAACCGTGGTAAAGTTATGACTTTCAGTGGAGCAACCTTTGCCTTTGAATAAATTAAACGTACCTGAATCTCACCGTCCGCGTCCCTATTAATACTTCTTAAATATACAACAGCACTATATGCCTCAATTGAAGCATCACAAAAACCATGAAGCTGATTTTCAATGTTTTGTTTGCAAGTTACTTGCCTAGGAATGTCAAGGTTATTAAGATATACTAAGTTGTCTCTAAATTTTACCCACATGGAGTTAAGATGCAAAGGCAATGATTGATCCCAATCCAACTTTTCTAACCACAGCTTTTGAAGCA
Source organism: Polydrusus cervinus (assembly GCA_935413205.1). Lineage (NCBI taxonomy): Eukaryota > Metazoa > Arthropoda > Insecta > Coleoptera > Curculionidae > Polydrusus > Polydrusus cervinus. Next base: position 62,964,711 of record OW284510.1, on the reverse strand, counting down.
GGATTTTTGCCAGTATAATGCAAGGACTCAGCAAACCAAGGGGGTCATAAATTTTTGATATTTCTGACAACACCGTACGTTTAGTAATCTTACCAATGGAGTTTGGAGAAATATGAAATTTAAGGACATCATCCTGAAAAGACCAATATAACCCTAGAATTTTATTTTCACTCTTGTCACCAAAAGTAACCTTGTCAGTCTCATGTTTGTAATCTAAAGCACAAAGCACCTCGGGATCATTAGATAGCCATTTTCTCAAATTAAAACCACCTGACTTTAAAATTGTTGCAACCTCTGTACAAGTTCGCTCAGCATCTTTAATACAAGAAAATGAAGTTAGCATATCATCGACATAGAAGTCCTTTAAGATTATCTTAGAAGCCTTAGGAAATTCTTCTACACTTTCCAAACCCAATTGCTTTAAGCATCTTATAGCCAAATATGCTGCTGAGCTGGTCCCATATGTAACTGTGTTTAAGGTGTATACCCCTAATTCTTCTTCAGGATTAGTTCTCCAAAATATTTTTTGCAAGCAACGCTGTTGCTCATCAATTTGTACCATTCTATACATTTTCTCTATGTCTGCACAAACAACAATATCATTCTGTCGAAATCTTAAAAGAATTGACAACAAATCTTCCTGAATATTTGGTCCAACATACTGGATGTTGTTCAGTGAAAGCCCAGAATCTGAAGGGGCAGAACCATTAAAGACCACCCTCAATTTAGTAGTGGTACTAGACTCATTCAAGACGCCATGATGTGGTAAAAAATAAGAAATTTTTGATAATGGCTCTTTTTTGAGTGACATGTGACCAAAACTTTCGTATTCCGTCATAAACTGTTTATACATTTCATTAAATGCATCGTTTTTCGACAGCTTACGCTCTAAGGCATAGAATCGTTTTAATGCATAATTTTTAGAATCACCTAACTCAGCAGGATCGCACTTTAAAGGAATTTGCACAACAAACCTACCAGAGGTATCCCTCTTCGTGGTTTTCTCAAAAAGTTCCTCACATTTTGTTTCATCATCAGATAAGTGCACATTGATTGAAGGAGGCTCCTCAACCTTCCAAAACTTCTCCAACTGTGCATGAATGTCCATTGTTTTCAAAAAGTTACAATGTACAGAACGATTAGGAACAGGACTACCCATCAATGAACCGCCAATCACCCAACCAATACGAGTTTTTTGTAACATGGGCATATTATCTCCCAATTTTATTTGTCCAATACAAAGAACATCAACTCCCAAAATAAGATCAACTGTGCCGGGATTCGAGAAGTCAGGATCTGCAAGCTTTAAATTATTGGGGATCTGCAACCCAGAAATATTTAATTTGAAGCTTGGTATGGGGTCACCTATTTTTGGAATTACCAAGCACATGATTTCCTTTTCAAATGAATTATGCAAAGACTGAAGTTTCACTTGGCATCTTTTTGTTATGATAGAGCTAGCCTGATTAACACCAATCAAAGAGATATCTACAGGTTTCACATCTAGACCCAAATTATCACATACACTTGAAACAATTATATTGCTCTGCGAGCCACTGTCCAATAATACTCTACATAAAGTACTCTTTCCATTCTTTCCAATTATTTTTACAACAGCCGTAGAGAGTAATACATCACCAGAACAACCAAGAGCTGATACACACAAAGCAATACTCTGACTTTCTTGCGACTTACCTTCAGAGTTACCGTCATTTTTTTTATTTGTATCTGATTTCTCGTGTTGTTTTTCATAGTGCAACAAATTGTGGTGCTTTAAAGAACATTTTAAACAACCATTCATTGTACAATCCCTACTAGTGTGATTGCGCTTTAAACAATTAAGGCAAAATTTAAACTTTTTCACATGTTCATATCTGTGATAAACTGATAATTTTAGAAATTTAGGACAATTTGCAATAAAATGCTCTTCACTACAAAACCCACAACATTGTTTAAAAGTAAGAAATGACCGTTTAAAAGGTTTTCGTATACTTTTATCTTCCAACGCTTCTAAAGTTTCAGCCCTGGACTTTAAAAAATCTTTAAACTGTTCTAAATTTGGCAATATATTTTTTGGCTTATTTTCTTCCCAAGCACGTTTGGTAACTGCATCTAATTTTCCCGAAATAATAAATATAATAATAATATCCCACTTATCAGTTGGTAACCCCAAGGTAAACAACGATCGCAGATGCTTGTTAACGCCATCTACTAGTTTGCGTAAGTTTGTAGCACATTCTATTTCTAATGTTGGTAAATCAAATAGCGATTTTAGATGGTTATTTACCAACATGGCATCATTGTTGTACCGATCACAAATAAGATCCCATGCAACTGAATAGTTGACAGATGACATCTCCAATGAGGTTATTATTTCTTTGGCATCTCCTTCCAATGCACCCCTTAAGAAATAGAACTTCTCTATTTCACTTATCGTATTGTTATTGTGAATTAATGAAACAAATATGTCCCTAAATTCTAACCAATTTCCATACAAACCCGAAAACTTTGTTATAGGGATAGATGGCAACTTAGGTTGTGAACTTGGCGCCATTACCGAGCTATTAAAACTTGAATTTGGGGAATTATTACTAACACCACCCGTTACAATAGTTTGATTTTGTTTTACAAGGTTTGAATGAGTTAATTTTGCAATATCAACAATTTCATAGAAACGGTTCTCAAAGGCTTCACGCTCTTCCATTTGTGTATCAACATTATCATCATTTAATTCCAAAAATTGTTGATACGTGTTAAACTCATCCATAACCTTACCAATAGTATCTATTCGAGTTTCTAATTCTAAACATTTTGCAGGGTCTATTTGGCCATCTCGATGGACAACTTCATACTGCACTTTTCGCACAAACTTTGTAAAGATTGTGAGCTTTATTTTACAAATACCGCGCTTTTTTATAAACTCTTTAAATTCATTTTCCAATTTACTATCAACCATTTTATAAGATAATAGTACCAAACCAATATAATCAAGTTTAAATTATCATAAAGTACTTATTAATAAACCATTGCTTAAACAAATCAACAAAACCAATAGGATTTAAGGAGAAAAGGATACAGGATAAAAGGATATAGGATATAGGATACCCCCTCTCTATTTTCAACTTAAATCTTGCCAAAAGCCAATATTTTTCATAAATAAAGAACAAATCTAATATTCTTTCATCTGACAGCAAAAGCAGAACAGCTGTTTCTTTGTAGCCTCGCTTTAAGGTGACGATGATGCGGCAATCGTCGCTTGATTTCTTCTAGCCTCGAATCGAGGTGTCGATGATGGACAACGCCGATTTCTGGAATTCTTTCTCCATTTTTCTTAAGTTTTTACCTGGAAAATTACAATTTTTCTCTTTGTTCTATCCGTAGTTCGAAGGACCATATGTTTGGGTTCAGGGATTTATGCCTGGAAACTCTTCTTTATTCCAATAATACCAATAATTACATTCCAATCAATTTATTTATTACTTGTCAAAATAACAACTTTTTACTGACAATATCAATCCGTGTCATTGTCAACAGTTGTCACGGCTACCGCTGGCTTCCCGTAGGTGAAAATGACACTGTTGCCAATATGACCGAAAAAGAACAACAATTTAGATTCCGAAATTGTACAATATATATTGTAGAATAATATGACAATCTAAAAAGCATTGTAACAAACAAATAAAGATATTTTTAAAGTATCCATAATAATGGAATAGAATTAGAAACATGCATTTTTGATATTTTCATGTTTCTCAGCATCCTTTCGTTAGTTATGGTATACAATCTTCAGTGGCTTATGGGCCCTGTATCAAGAGCCAGGTGGTGGGCCCCTTGGCTAGAGAGGGGAGCGGTTAAAATAGAATTAAAACAAACAGAATAGTTTATAAGAGTTTATTCTAATAAAATAGAACTAAACTTACACAAATAAAATAAACTTGATTTTTAACAAAAAACAAAAAAAAACATACTAATAAATTCTAATAATATTTATAATAACGTTGCCTTTCTAGCTTTTTTTCCGCAAAAACATTAATTTAATCAAAATTTATTCAGTCAGTTCTTTAATATTTGCAAGTTTTGTAATTTCTGTACCGAGACAGAGTTTCAAAAAAATTAGTTGGCTTAAAGAACCGCCACTCTGTATTTATTTACGAGTTCTAGTGCTCTGATTTTTAAAATCTCTTCTGGAAGAGAAACGATATTTTTCGGTTGAAAAATTTCAAATGAATCATTAATCTAAAATAAGCTTTAAAACCTTTATTTGGTTTCTGATATGAATATATCCAAACATTGGTAAAAACTATTGAATTTAAAATAGATTATGGAATCGTCAATCCTTTCATCTTGTGCAATTTCATAAAAAAAAAGTTTGACTTTTCTTTTGTTTTTGAAAACTGGGGCGACTTTCCACTGCTTTGCCAGTTCTTCAGAATTTCTTTTAAGTTTACGGAATAAATAAATAGCAGCGTTGCGTTGTCAGCCTTGTGACGTGTCACTGTATGACTGTAAACAAAACCTCGTATTATCTATTTATACTGTATCATGCATAAAAGTCGCCTGTGCCCGTACTCTTAAAAAATAATTTAAAGTAGTCTCCAAACTAAATATCTGATATTTGCTAAACAGCAAAAACATTTTTCCTTCTTTTGGTGGCCCCCTCAGGCCAGTGGGTCCTGTATCATCACGAATAAACTGTGCGTTTCCACCGCATCGCGCATGCTGTACCTGCGTGGGACAATGGCAATAAATTTTCTTTTTTAATATACAAAATGTTATAAAACGAGTTTCACGAGAATTGTGACGCAGCGTCAGTGGAGATTTTGAAGATAATATCGGGGCATCGTTTGTAATTTTAATGGAAAATAAGAAATTAATAAATGATTCGCAATATTTCTATTTATGATATAATTTGAATCTATATAATTGAAACTTTAAAATAAATTTTCATTTTTTTTGACAAAAATCTTCCGCCAGACTAGAAGTTCTTGTGAACTCCTTAGTAAAATTTTTGTATTAAATTTTCAATTAAAAAATATAGGGAACGATGCCGCGTTTCACACTGATATGGAAGGCTCATGATTATTTTTTTTATGTTACTTTTAAGTAATTAATTTAAAACTTGAACTAACTACAGTTTTGACTTGTTCTAACACTGGTCATTTTAAACCCGAAACTATTAGTTTAGAACTGGTTTAATTAAAACCCCTTTAGTAAACACGGATGGAATTTTTTTCAAATGTATATTTCTATTTTCTTCTTTTTTCTTTCTTTACCGCTTTTTTCTCGGCCAAGCATGATCATTTTGTCTTCTTTTCCTGTACTCTAAATATTATAACCCATTCAACCTTTATTTCTTTTTATAAATAATTTAGGTATATACAGTGGGACCTGATTATGCTCACGCAGAAGCGCGGAAATCGCCAGCTCTAGATGGAAAAGTAGAAAGAGATAGAGATGGAAAAGAAATTCGTTATCCAGTAATTTTAAGCAATGCCGAAAAGTTGATCTCAAGAAAAGTATGTCTTGCCTTTAAACAAGCGGTTTGTGGTTTCGATTTGCTAAGAGCAAATGGTAAGTATAGTGTTGAATATGTTTTTAAGAATATCGAAGTCTTATTTATGTTTAAATGGTAATTCATAAATTTATAATTTATTTTTTAAAATTTTTTAGTGTGGAGTATTTTCTAGAAGTATAATTTAAAAAAAATTAAATTCTGTTTTAAAGTTCCTCAAAAAATATACGTAACTTTTCCTTGTAACGAGCCATTTTAAGAACTTTTTTTTAAATTTTCTTTTTATTAAATTATTTTGATGTTTTTTAGGAAAATCTTTTGTCTGTGATGTTAACGGATTCAGTTTCGTGAAAAACTCAAATAAGTATTACGATGATTCAGCTAAAATATTAGGTAATATGATATTAAGAGAATTGGCTCCTACACTACATATTCCCTGGTCGGTGCCGTTTCAACTGGACGATCCTCCCATAGTGCCAACTACTTTTGGTAAGATGATGGAACTGAGATGCGTGACTGCTGTTATAAGGCATGGAGATAGGACTCCCAAGCAAAAAATGAAAGTTGAAGTTCGACATCCTAAGTAAGTATGTCTTAATTGTAGAAATTTAATTTAAAAAAATATCGTGCGTTATTTTCAGCATATGTGCTAATGGTTACACTTTTTTGTAATTGTGTACATAATAACATAATTGGTAATTGTCAACTTTACAGTGGTGTATTTGTGTTTTTGTTCTGATGTGTTAAATTTGTTTCAACATATTACAGATCGACTAATTATTATTTTTTTAAATCTGGCCGGTAAGGTTTTAAATTAACGAAATCTAATATCTAGGTGATGATAAATTTTCTTTAACGTCTATTTTTGGTATTGTCTGTCTGTCACATTTTTTTTCTTCAGCCGCCGTTTATCATTTAAAGTAAAAGTTTTATATCTTGATGTAATGTGGTTTAAAATATCTTCACAAAAAATCACTAAGTTTATATGCTGCCTTTACCGTCCTCCAAGTGACATGCATTACAGGGCCCTCTTCTCATCACTAGCCAACACAATCGACTTCTTGCAAACCAATCATCCGAATGCCGAAGTTGCAATCTTTGGCGACTTTAACGTCCACAATGTCAACTGGCTTAAATACTCAAACACCAACGATGAGCAAGGCCGCGAGGCCGAATCTTTTGCGATCAGTTCTGGTCTAACTCAACTCGTAGAAGAACCAACGCGGGTTCCAGACCGAGCTGGGGATTTTGCTAGTCTTTTAGATCTCTTTTTAACTTCAAATCCAGACCTATATACGGTCACCGTACAACCACCATTGGGCTCTTCCGATCACAAACTTATTTCAACCCTAAGCGAGCTGCCAATTACTTCTGAACAACCTCCTAAACTCCGTAAAATTTGGCACTATACATCAGCTAAGTGGGAAGACCTAAAGGACCATTTTCGCAACTTTCCCTGGCTAAGCGTATGCTTTTCTTCGGATGATCCATCTGTCTGTGCAAAGGAGGTCTCCGACGTCATTCTAACTAGCATGGAGGCCTTTATTCCTTTCTCCAAAAAGCGCCCTTCCAACGGCAAGCCCTGGTTTAGCAAGAATTGCGAGCGTGCTGTCAGATCTAAAAACCTGGCTTACCGACAGTGGCGTAAAAACCCTACTCCTGAAAATCGCGCCATCTTTGTTACCAGCCGAAACCAATGTAAGCAAATGATAGACCAAAGCAAAGAAGCTCATAACGAAAGAATCAAAAACAAACTTCTTGCCAGTCCTAACGGATCAAGGTCCTTTTGGTCAGTCGCTAAGGCCGTCAGCCAAAACTTTACAAAGTCAACTATTCCACCTCTAACACGTTCCGACGGCACAATAGCAACCACAGCCGGGGATAAAGCAAACCTACTTGCTGAACTGTTTTCCTCGCATTCCACTGTAGACTTTCAGGGAAAACCACCACCCAACATTCCCTCAGTTCAATCGCAAATGTCTGAAATCGTGTTCCGTCAGCGTCTTGTTAAACGGATTCTTAAAGGACTCGACGTCAATAAAGCTTCTGGTCCAGACGAAATTCCTATCATTGTTCTCAAGACATGCGCCGATGAACTTACACCAGTATTTTGTAGACTTTTCAACTTATCCTACAAAAAAGGAATATTTCCATCCTGCTGGAAGTCGGCGCGTGTCCAGCCCATTCCAAAGAAAGGTAAAAAGACCCTGCCAAGCAACTACCGACCCGTCGCATTGCTTTCAGTAATTTCCAAAGTAATGGAGAAAGCTATTAACCAACAACTACTAAAGTATCTGAAAGGGCTTAACATTATCAGCGACCATCAATACGGTTTTCGTAAGTCCAGATCAACAGGTGACCTTCTGGCATATGTCACCCATCTTTGGAGCAACACCATCGAACATCATGGAGAATCCCGGGCTGTTGCACTGGACATCTCTAGGGCTTTTGATCGTGTTTGGCACGATGGGCTTTTAAGTAAACTGCGATCCTACGGTATGCCTAATGGATTTTGTTTATGGTTAACCAGCTTCCTTAAGAACCGTTCTCTGCAAGTGGCGATTGACGGGTTTCTCTCAGACACCTTCACCATCAATGCCGGTGTTCCTCAAGGGTCCATATTGTCGCCTACCCTCTTTTTACTGTATATTAACGACCTTTTAGTGAAAACCCAAAATCCAATTTATAGCTTTGCTGATGACAGCACACTTGTCTCATCTTTTACCTTGACTCCCCAAACATCCGCTGCCGACGCACATCTTCGCAGGCAGCATGAAGTATTGCGCCTCAACAAGGACCTGGAAGAAATTTTGGCTTGGGGTGACAGTAACCAAGTCGAATTTAATGCTAAGAAAACCCAGGCAGCAGTCTTCTCCAAAAAGGTTAACATTGCAGAACCGGATATAGTCATGGCAGGACACGCAATTCCCCTGGCACCGTCTATTAATTTGCTGGGGGTCAATCTGGGAGGTAATATGTCTTGGCATGATCACGTTGCCGCAATTGCCAAAACAGCTGCACAGAAACTTGGTGTACTTTTCCGCACCAAAAGGTTGTACACACCTCATCAACTTTTGACACTCTACAAAGCCCAGATTCGACCATCATTAGAATATTGCTCTCATGTCTGGAGCTCTGCACCCAAGCACACCCTTCGGCTACTGGATTCCATTCAAAGGAGAGCCGTTCGTCTGATCGGCGACCCCGAGCTGACCAAGACCCTCGATAGCCTGGAGCATCGAAGACAGGTTGGTGATTTGGCTCTCTATTACAGATATTTCCATGGCAGGTGTTCGACTGACATTGCCCACTTGATTCCACCTAGAGCAATGCAAAACAGAAATACACGGCAAACCACTGCCGCTCATCCATATGTTGTTCAGCTTAGTACTCCTCGAACTTCATTGTTCAAGAATTCTTTCATCTGGAGAACGTCATCTTTGTGGAATGATCTTCCTGAGGTCGTGTTTCCCAATGAATACAATCTTCAACGTTTCAAGACCAACGTTAATCGCTTTTTTCGCACTCGCACCGCTCCCAGAGCGCCTTAAAGGATTTTTCCTACAGTGCAGGTGTTTTATCATAAAAAAAAAAAAAAAAAAATATCTTTATCCTTCAATAAAATTATAGTCTGAAACAAAAAAAAATTAACATTAGACAACTTTACATTTATAACATCTTAATATACTTACATATTTAATAATAAAAATCTGATACAATTTAAAAGCTATAATCATAATACAGGTTATAAAAATGAAATAACCATAAAACCTAAAATAAATAACAAAAATTTCGAATATTTATGTTTTTATTTAAATGATTATTTACCAACAAAAATTAAAAAATATATTACATTAAAAAAATATAGTCAAAATAAAAACATGGATATTGGAAACAGATAATTTAAAAATATGTGTGGAAATGTTTTAATTAATATTGTTCAGAGACTATTTAGTCCATGACACACATTTATAGGGTAGCTTTCGTGTTTTATCGAAGGCTAGCAAAAGTTACATTTAAGAAATACTGTGTTTCCCTAGGTAATGGTTCATATGGTTAATAAAAAATACGCAAGTTTGAGTTACTACATAAAATGGATTATTTTTATTTATTAATAATTAACAGGTACAGATTATTTACACAACACAGGTGTTTGACATGAACGATAATCAATAAAATGGTTATATAAATTTAATATTACAAACAATACAATAATTTAGGAGACTAGCTATACGTGATTCATCCGATCATTACAAGATAGCCTGGATCCGTTGCATTGACTCAACATAGGTTCGCTAACTTTAATCTGTCACAGGTTATCTAATAACGTGATCTGAATAAATCCCGTTTTTTACCTAGTACCCGAAAGGAAATTTAGTACATTACAGAACATTAAATCAATGTTTTTTACAACTAAAGTGAGTTTATATTGAAGGTCCAGACACATGGAACAATTTAGACCATGTAAAAATTGCTAAATGCGTAAATTGGTTTCTACATCAGTAGAACATGAATATTTATAATTAAAACAAGAATAAGCCAATTAACTGGAAGAACAGCTGATTGGTAGTCACACACCACTACTATTAGTGAAATGTATGCATAACAAAAAACTGACACTGATTTTTTACAATAGACTTGCAGTTGCGATTACACACATTGCTGCTTCTGCTAAAGTTTTATGAGAAGAGCGTCGACAAAATGCCTTTTTTTTTAACAAGACAGTATATTGGCACCGTAAACAACGGTTTTATTCCAATTTAAATTGACATGCGCCAAAAAAACAACTTTATTTTTTAAAAAAACTAAGAATAATCGTCTTAACCGCACCTGTCTATCGCAATTAATAACGGAGATATGCCTATGCAAAGATGTCATATTTCAGCGCGTGACGTCACAAGAGCTTGGCCCCGCTGCATAAATAAGTATAGTGCATGGAATTTACGTAAGTTTTAGCGCTTAGTATTCGTCGGATTGTTAAAAATAATTTAATGAAAACCTTACTGCCTGATAAAAAAAATAGTTTGGAGATTAAACAAATGTGACGTCACGCAAACTTTAACCCGCTATTTCTCAGCAATGGTTAGTCGTAGAATGATGAGGTTTGAACCGTTATTCTTAGATTTTTTTTATACTAAAACTTTAATTTTTGGCGCACACCCTCTTTAAACAAAATATTTTGCTTGGATACAGGGATGCATCCCTTCTCTCGCTTCTTAAACCACCCTTCTGGCCGAGCACTAGTACCGGCAAAAATCAGTGTAAAAACACACGCACTCAAATCAAGTTCACGCTGCCCTGTCAAAATTAGACAGAAGAAAAAAACCGGAAAAGTAAAAATACACGGGTTTATTTTGTCGTGCTGTTTTTCACTCAAAGAAGGTTCTTGGGTGTTTCACCACTACTAAATTGTGATGGAGTAATGTGTGACAAAAGTTAGCACTCCTCCCTCTACATCACCTTGCTGAAACTTAACAACCAAGAAAGCAGTGGGTATTACAAGCAAGGTTTGTAAAGCAGTGAAAACAGTAAAATAGAAGCCGTCTCAAGGTATGTGACTGTCCAGTTTTAAGCTGAGAAATTCCCCAAAGGCTCATGCACTTTAATTTACACGCAACTGTAAAAATATCTTGATTTATACCCTATTTATTGTGCTTAAGAAAATAAGTACTTTCTTCAAATATAATAAGTATAGTTTTTGTTTAAAGAAAATGAGACATTTTGCACTTTATCACATTTAATTTGAATAGTGTATAATGTCTGTTAACTAATGTTTATCACAAGAAACATTTCTTTCTAAAACCCGTCTTGCGATTTTTATGTGTGTTCAAGTTTTGTATCATTATATCACAGACAATTTCAGTATTAAACACATTAATAAGTTTTTAAGTGTTTATGTCCAAGTATCCCCATTTCCCTAGCTAGAATCATTCATATTAATTATTATCACACCTTATATATTACAGTTTTATTGACGAAACATTGTTTAGTGTCAAGTCACCCTCTTGCGTCCGGTTATTGATTAAGAAAAACTATTAGCCAGTGCCACAACAACCTTTATCTTTAAAAAACTGCGTTGGAATTTAACTTTTATATAATATTAAAAATATTTTGCTCCAGTGGGGAATTCCCCACTGATAAGGTGAGGGGACAGCGGGTAATAGACGAAGGGGTGCATAGCGTGCAAACCCCGGACGCTCAGCGCCGTTGAGAGCTGCCAATAAACTATTGTTTACCGATAGGTACGTCCGTCGGATTTTGAGGTACCATGGCCGGCCTGTCGTTTAATTTGATGTTAACATTCCTTGCCTCACTTAAAATGAAATGTGAGGTCATCCTTGTTTCTGATTCTGGGTGCTCATCAGTGATCTGGCTTGGCAATGTGACACGTTCGATGTCCAGTTATCAAAATATCTTCGTGTCACTCAGCATTTATCCCCTAAATGAAAGCTTAGCCTTGCTTGTAAAATTTTCTACATCTTTAACTACCAGTAGATATTTTTTTAAATTTATTATTTAGCTTTGTGGCAAAATAGTAATATTTGGTCATTTTAAATAGGTTGTCAAACCCTTAGTATATGTACGTGGCAACTGTTTACTTAAAAAAATTGCAGACCAGATTTCAAATTGCTTTCAGGTTCTTTGAAATATTTGATAAATATGACGGATTCAAACACGGTCATGTCAAACTCAAAAGGCCCAAACAACTCCAAGAAATATTGGACATAGCCAGGTCATTGTTGGCAGAAATACAACAGCACGAGGCAGATCCAGAAATAGAAGAGAAGCAGGGTAAATTGGAGCAGCTCAAAGCAGTTCTTGAAATGTAAGTGCAGGTTTGATTTCCCCTATAGTATGACAGACAACAACGTTTTTTTAGTCTGTTTATAATCAGCGCAGTTGTCCCCAAGTAAGGAATAACTCTCATTAATAAATAATGAAACCAAGACGAATTTTCGTAAACACTCTTTTACTTTTGAGTATTTTTATGTCTACTGAGTTGTTAATGTTTTATATCATGGAAGAATAATAAAAGGGACAATGGCACGCCACGTTTCAATCATGATAGACGAAACATCCTGTTTTATATCATTGTTTCATGTAATTACTGGGAGTTTTTTAACTGATTTCCAAAAAGTAGGTTGTTCAAAGCGTTTGATGTTTATGGTATACGCAACATAAGTCCAGCAAAAAGTAGTCAACTATAACGGCCACACTTTTCAAATATATTACTGATATTTTAACGTCACGACGACAAAAATTTAAAGTTACAAAAGTAAAGGAATAAATAAAAACAGCTCCCTTATTGACATTACAGCTGATACTGCTGCTCCCCTTATTATTCTTTCATGTTGCATACCAAAATTAAATAAACATCATCTCTAGTGTCTGTGTCACATCTCTTTTTTTCAGTAGAACTAATTCTGTTTTTAAGACAAAACAACCGGTTTGTTTTGATCTAGTGAACCTTTGAATAAGAAGACTGAAATGAAGAAGTTAAAATACTCTTTCCAAATTACTACGGCGACGATGAAAATAACTTTATAGTAGTTATTTTAAAACTCTACTTTTAAATATCATTGTTGACAGTACGTGTGCGTCTTTGTGTGTATTTTATAAATACTTATATCTATACTGTTAAAATTTAAAAACTGAATGTGATAATTTACCTCACATATACAGGGTGTTTTTTAATTGAGTGCCGATACTTAAGGTTGTGAATCCTTGGGTGATTTTAAGAAGAAAAGTTAATATTATTTATTTATTTATTTACATTACCTACCCTACAGGTTAAATAACCCAACTACAAGGCAGGACCATGAAAAAGTTTACACAAAAAATAAGTATACTAAAAGTGAAGCTAAAAATACTAACAAAAGTATGCTAGTCTATAGGTAAACCTAAACTAATTATTCGAAATTAAATTTGAATATAAGAAAAGTAACAGTAAAAAAAAAGAAAAAGAGAGACTGAACACAGAAAATCATGTCACTGGACAAAAAACAATACCAGCTGCACAATCTCAGTTTAAAGTATTAATGCCAGCGCACAATAAATCCATAACTCTGAAGAGCTTCACTAAATCTTATTTATATGGGGTATAAAAGAAAGCTTTGAATCAAAAACGACTCCCAAGTCGCAAAATGAGTCAGAGCGAGAAATAATTTTATTTTCAAGAACATAATCAAAATTAATTACAGAACGTTTATTTGTAAAATAAACAACTTTACACTTCTCAATGTTAAGCTTTAAATTATTTTTAATACACCAATTATTAATTAGATCCAAATTCCGTTGAATAACAATACAATCATTGATGTTTCTAATTCTTTTATATAGTTTAATATCATCAGCGTATATCAAATGGTCAACATCCAGATCATCACCAATATCATTTATAAAAAGAATAAAAAGTTACGGACCAAGCACCGATCCCTGGGGGACAACGGAGCCAGCGGTATATTTATTAGAGCTGTGTCCATGAAGGGAAACATATTGGCAGCGGTTGGAGAGATATGACTTAATTAGTGCCAACAAAGACTCTGAAAATCCAAATTTTTCTAATTTTAAAATCAAAATACCATGATCAAGCCGATCGAAAGCTTTTGAAAAATCTAAATATATTACATCAGTTTGTATACCCTCATCCAACGACTCAGAAAGATTTTGTGCCATATTAAGCAAGTTGGTTATCGTGGATCTACCCTTAAAGAATCCATGTTACTGCTCAGTTATTTGCCCGCGGATGAACGGAAAGACAGACTCGTGTAGTAGGAACTCAAACACTTTACAAAAATTACAGATAATTGATATTGGTCGGTAGTTAGATACTGACCTATCACCCTTTTTATATACAGGACATACTTTAGAAGTTCTCCATATCTGAGGTATTGTCTGATACTTAAGACATAGATTAAATATAATATGAAGCGGTCTCACCAAAACAAAACGGCAATCGTGGATTAAAAATGCTGGTACGGAATCCGGCGCTGTAGTAAACTTCGGTTTAATCTTCTTTAAGGCATTGATGACCTTATCTTCAGAAAAGTAATGGACATTAATAATATGTTTATAAATCATTTCTTACAGCACCGGAAGTACTATTTAGAAATGACTGTTCAAAGAACAAAATTGTTTAAAATATCAAGAGGATCAGTGAACTCTTCATTGTCATAAGACATTGCATTTGGAATGTTGGAGGTCTCCCTCTTGCTTTTAATGAAATTCCAGAATTTTTTAGGGTCTCTCCTAACATCAAGTTCTATTTTTTGTAGGTAGTGTTTATAGGAAGTTTGGATATCTTTTTTAATTTTGGATCTTAAGAATTTAAAATTTTGCATTGATTGGGGACAAGCAGTTTTCTTGTATTTATGATGGAACTTATATTTCTTTTTTATGTCTTGGATAATGTTTAATTTATTAATTAACATATGTCCTAAAGCTCTTCATTTTTGAGCTACAGGGTGTTAAATTAAAATATAACTTTTTTATCATATCTATTATATCACTCTTAGATATTATGGTCATATCACTTTAACTTGAGAAAGATGACACAAAAACAATTGAAGAAAAATTAATTCCATTGGGTGAATCCATGGCCAAAATAAACGGTAACATATTTGTCGAATTAGCCGTTTTCCTTTTACTCACAGAAGAAAAAAGGGTTTGTTCCTTTTACTTATAGAAAATTTTAAATGCCATTGAAGACATCAGGTTTATATCTATCTTTTTCACATTTGACATTTTGCATAATACGAGACAAAAATGACTATAGTTATTGTGAAAAACGAACAATGTGTTGTTTTGTACCAAAGCCATTGTGATCTTTTGGTTTTCACAAATGTTTTCTTGGTTGCCTACTTTCGCTAACAAAAAAGCCCAGTTTCTCAACAAAATAGCTTTAAATTCATTTAAAAAATACTTTTTTGGAATGAATATTAACTTTTGAGTATTCGTGATGGTAAAGTTTTTTAAAATTAATTACATTCTTTTCCAATTTACAGTAATAACATAGCAACGTTGTAACCGTTAGAAGTGGCAATACCGTAGGACATTTTTCTGACAAGCCGATATGACATTACCTCAAAAGTCAAAAATATTATTTATATTTTGTTTCTTCTTCAAACTTATGTGTTTACTGTTTTGTTCTGGTTTTATGGACTTTTCTTAATTTTCTAACATTTAAGGACTATTTACCAGTTTAATTTCTATTTCTGTTGCATATAATAAAAGTTTTAAGGTCGATTGGGGCCCTGTTGAATATATCAGAAAATAATGTAAATAAGTGTGTTGGAAAAGGATTTACTTACAACAAAGGTAAATACAGATTTTCATTTTGTTAGATTTACATTATTTTTATGCTTTAAATGTTGTAGAAATTGTGCAGAAACAAGTTGAAGACTGGAGATTTTTTAAATAAGTGAACAGTTAATCATAAAAACCAGTTTAGAGGTAGGTATTTACACGTGTTATCTTCTTAATTTGCATGAAACCTTTAGTACATTTTTTTTCTCGGTTAGTTCAATGAAAACATATTTTAAGTCTCATATCTTCAACTCTGGCACCATTTTGATCACTTTCAGAAAAATTAGTCAAAAACTGGTGTATGCATGCATAGGATCTCTGAAATTAATTTTTTTTTATCCCATTTTTGGGGGTTGATATGATATGATGTGCTCTATGCAAATATTTCAAGTTATGTACGCAATATTAAATTACTAACTGTTTTACACTACACAACTTTTTTTGATACCAGCTTAAAAACACATTAATTAATATAATTTTCTGCATAATAGGTATATACTTTACATTAAGATCGAACCACAAACCCGAAGAAATAATAATTTTTATCTGAAAACCTCCATTTGAAATGTAATTGTGCTCAATATAACCTTTTAGAGTTTATCATGTCAGTACATGTATGTCTGTTATGTCCTGGTATATGTTTGTCAGCAACTGCACTACCAATTTAATTTTTTTTTATTTTATAGAAAAGATTCCATGATGGTTACATACAAGATGACATGTAAAAACTTTAAAATATAGTGTTTCAGATCACGGACAACACATCTTATAGGAAAATTTGTGTAAGTTATTTATTTACACCAGGAAATCTAGGGAAACCCCTCGGGAACACCTAAGACAAATTAACTTAAAGCTGACACCTGTGGCTTTGGGGGTCCCATATGAGATAGTATGAGTCCCTATATTTCCTTCCTATCCAACATCAAAAATACTTGCACATGTTCAAATTCTAATTTTTTATCAGCTTTTTACTTAGAATTGCATGTTGCAGTGCTAATGTTACAAGAATTTTTTATTTTTATTTTTATTATTAGTTAGCAGGCTCTTAGATGTTTTCTTGGCATACATTTGTATCTGACAATTTTTTTTTCTGTTTTAGGAAAACAACTTACAGTTAAAATGATTTATTGATAAAACCGAGGATAAAACGATATCTATAATTCCAAAAAAATCAATATCATTGCATGTCAATACAATGACATGGTGAAAATAATGGGGAGACTAATGTCAGGTTGCATAAAGAATTTTCTTAATGAATAACTAACCAGCCACTTTGACGGTGGCATACATGATATTGGCAGAAATACTTTTTTCACAATCACATAGATCTGGTTGGCAAGTTTGATTATGAGTAAATTATGCCTACCAATGTCATTTATGCAAGAGTCAAAGTAGCTGGTTAGTTAATTGTTGTTAAAAATCTTTGTGCAACCAAATATATAAGTTGTAAATACACTAATTTGATTTTCAAAACCCATATATCTTCATCAAAATTCAATCCATTCCATTTTCACTTTAATGGGTAGGCTGTCTTTTGGACCACTTAGTACAATGTGTGTTACTTCAATTTATGTCTTTTTTATACAGCGTGATCGTTAATAGTCATAGTCAATAAAAAAAAATTTAAAATTTGTTTATTAAAAAAAAAATAATTCCCAAAAATCGTTATTATTTTTTTAGAACCATTTATGAAAAGGAAAGACCTATCGTCGTGACAAAGAAAAAGGCATTTGTGGACTAATAAATTACTAATTTGGGAAGCACAAGGAAGCATGTTTATAGAATATGTTGTGTGGACATTCAGAGACGAGCCGCCTTAAGGCGAATGTCTAGGAGTAGGGATACAATTCCCTACTAAAACGATAGTACAGTGCGCACAAGCCCTCTGTCTATTACTCCATTTTAACGTAGTATGTCGAATCTGTGATATTATGTAGTGTTCTGAGAATAAATTTATATACCGAATAAACTGTGTCTACTTTCAACAATAAACCAACGGTCACGTCTAAGACATAACAGAATATATACTGACTTAAACACAGGACTAACGTTCTCGAGGAAGAATAAAACAGAAGGCTTCCTATTAGATAAGGACCCTCTGGTACTTAAGTTCAAAAGTCATAATTGTGAAAGTTCGAGTTATATTTATTTATAAAGATTTTAGTAGAGTCATCGAACAAATATATTTTTTTAAATAGTACTTAGTTATATACAACTCAAGCAAACTTAATTTTAATCCTGATTTCTTCATATATAACAAATATAGGGTGTATTTGTATACATAGATTATTATTTAATTGTCTAAATAAACTTACCTATTTTGAAAAATGAGAAAAAGTATAATGTAAGAATAAAGTATTGTTTCAGTTTGATTTCTATCAATAAAGAATTTTCATTTTTAAAAAATAACTGCTAGAGAGACTGCTAAGTGTAAATAAAAACATAGTCTTATAGTTTTAATCATGTTTTAATATATTAGTACACAAACACATTGGATTGTAAGTATTGACGTTCATACATTTATTAGTTGACTATACTTATAAGGATTATTTTATTTTTCTCATTTGTTAACCATGCTCCCTAGGAATACTTTTTTCTCAAAAGTATTAAGCCATAATGCTTATACGTATCTAGATATTTTAAAATAAACCATAGAGTATAAAATATTACTAACCTAATTAATTCCTGTAAAATAGAAAATGGTCTAAAAAAACTCACAAATTATTATTATTTAGCAATAGTAAGAGGTAGAACCGATGAGACTATTCTGTTATCACATGTAAATATCACAGCGTGTAATGGACGAATGAGCTGTTCCTTTGTTTAATGTCTCTGTCAAGTCTATTCTTAAATTGGTTTATTGAGGTTGCATTGACTGTGTCTTCACTTAGTCGATTCCAGTTGTACACTACACAGTTCGAGAGAAAGTTTCTTTGTAGAAGTTTGGCACATCTTTCCTTTGATAACTTCTTATTCATCCACTATATTTTTGGTAATTCAAGCAACACATAAATACGTACTTATGTTAGGGTAAGTGCATTCGATGCATTTTTCTGATATTCTTGACTAAAATATTGTTTTTAACAAACTTAGTTGGGTTTAAACATAACATGGCTGTGAAATTAAAATGCAGTAATCTTTCTCTTATAAAACTGTCCAATTAAGTTGTGTAGTAGAAACAGCTTTTCTTTGGAGTATTACATTGGTTAAGAAGGCATATTATACGGTTGAGGAATATCTTATGGATAATCCAGTGTGATCAGTACCATTGCCTGAATATTTAAATTGTATCTTTGTATATTCACAGTTATTGTCTTAACTTGTTTTTAATTGTGAGTAGGTTTTTATCTTTATATATTTTGTGTCCTTCCTGCGTTAACTGCTCATTATAATTTAAATAATTTTTATTTATTATTTGTAATTTTTATTTAGATACTAAGTTGTTGGCTTTGGGATTATACAAATCTTCGGACAATAAAGCATATTTGAGTTTGAGGTATATAAAGGTTTTAATTCTGCTTTCATCATAACATAGAGGTGTCCAATTTATATTAATTCTCGCACTAAAATCACTTCTTCAATGAAATTTAGGTATATATTAGTTTTCATTCTTCTGCTCTCACCATAAAGGGTAAGTTTCCAGTCTCTTTATCAGCTTATTAAAAACCAAAACATTATTTTGCCACTCAAAGCAAAGAAGTTTTATTTATCCATAACTATAACATCGCCAACATTTAGGTATTTTCAACTTAAATTTAATAAACTGACCGGTCAAAGGGCATAGATAACTAAACACATTATCCACAAATGTTTTTAACTATAATTTTCACTCAAATGTACGAATACCACCGAAGAAAGGTTTTAATTACAGCAAAATAAAAAAATAAACAAATCTGACAGAATTGTCACTTTTTGAAATGTACCCTAACCTCACTTCTCTAAAGTGTCAAGTAAAATTTAACGCGTGTTTAATGGGTTTCTGTCATCTTTCTCAAGTTAAAGTGATATGACCATAGAGCTTTAGGACATAATAATATGTTAATATCAACTTTTCTTCTTAAAATCACCTAAGGATTCACAACTTTAAGTATCGGCACTCAATTAAAAAACACCCTGTATAGAACCAATCAGAACGCAAATTTTCATAGCAACCACCTTGGTAACGGGGTCTTACCCGATAAGACCTACCGCTAGCTCGATAAGACCCCTGTAGCTTTTTGTCAAACAAACAGTAATTTATTTCATGAAATCAAGTTTAATAAATAAATATTATAACCCCTACAATATAAAAGTGACACACAACAGTATTTGAGGTGATTTTAGGGCATAAACTTAAGTAAATTTTGACATTTTTAGAGAAATGTTCTATGACAAAAGGTATGCAAGATTAAACCCAGTGTGCTTTGCTTTGACGTGAGCTTAAGAAATCTTGACATTTTCATGGCAACCGTGATGACAACAAGCGAATTTGATATTTGACGTTCCATGCGTCTGATTTAGTCTTGAATTTTTAATTAATTGTGGCGCCTTTATAAACTTAAATCATAATGGTGTGTATATTTTTCTTTATCTTGAACGGCTTTTATTTCGGGTTTAGTAAATTATCCAATAAAATACACCTCTATGGTCATATGACTTTAACTTGAGAAAGATGACAGAAACCCATTAAATACGCGTTAAATTTTACTTGACACTTTAGAGAAAAGAGGTTAGGGTACATTTCAAAAAGAGACAATTCTGTCAGATTTGTTTATTTTTCTGTAATTAAAGCCTTTTTTTCGTAACATTTGAGTGAAAATTATAGTTAAAAACATTTGTGGATTACGTGTTTAGTTATCTATGTCCTTTGGACCGGTCAGTTTATTAAATTTAAGTTGAAAATACCTAAATGTTGGCGATGTTCCAGTTATAGATAAATAAAACTTCTTTGGTTTGAGTGGCAAAATAATGTTTTGGTTTTTAATAAGCTGATAAAGTTTTTTCGTAACATTTGAGTGAAAATTATAGTTAAAAACATTTGTGGATTACGTGTTTAGTTATCTATGTCCTTTGGACCGGTCAGTTTATTAAATTTAAGTTGAAAATACCTAAATGTTGGCGATGTTCCAGTTATAGATAAATAAAACTTCTTTGGTTTGAGTGGCAAAATAATGTTTTGGTTTTTAATAAGCTGATAAAGAGAATTGTAAAGTGGAAACCTACCCTTTATGGTGAGAGCAGAAGAATGAAAACTAATATATACCTAAATTTCATTGAAGAAGTGATTTTAGTGCGAGAATTAATATAAATTGGACACCTGTATGTTATGATGAAAGCAGAATTAAAACATTTATACACCTATGTAATACTCCAAAGAAAAGCTGCTTCTACTACACAACTTAATTGTACAGTTTTATAAGAGAAAGATTACTGCATTTTAATTTCACAGCCATGTTATGTTTAAACCCAACTAAGTTTGTTAAAAACAATATTTTAGTCAAGAATATCAGAAAAATGCATCGAATGCACTTACCCTAACATAAGTACGTATTTATGTGTTGCTTGAATTAACAAAAATATAGTGGATGAATAAGAAGTTTCGTCCATTACATGCTGTGGTATTTACATGTGATAACAGAATAGTCTCATTGGTTTTACCGCTTATTATTGCTAAATAATAATAATAATAATTATTATTATTTATATGTAAGTTTTTTTAGACCATTTTCTATTTAACAGGAATTAATTAGTAATATTTTATACTCTATGGTTTATTTTAAAATATCTAGATACGTATAAGCATTACGGCTTAATACGTATGCAATTTTTACTGCTTTTGAGAAAAAAATATTCATAGGGAGCGTGGTTAATACAAGTTATGGGAAAAATAAAAAAATAATCCTTATAAGTATAGTCAACTAATAAATGTATGAACGTCAATACTTACAATCCAATGTGTTTATGTACTAATATATTAAAACATGATTAAAACTATAAGACTATGTTTTTATTTACACTTAGCATTCTCTATAGCATAGTTATTTTTAAAAAATGAAAATTCTTTATTGATAAAAATCTAACTGAAACAATGTTCTATTAGTAGTTTTATATCCCTACTCCTAGACGTTCGCCTTAAGGCGGCTCGTCTCTAAATGTCCACACAACATATTCTATAAACATGCTTCTTTGTGCTTCCCAAATTAGTAATTTATTAGTCCACAAATGCCTTTTTTCTTGTCACGACGATAGGTCTTTCCTTTTCATAAATGGTTCTAAAAAAATAAAAACATTTTTAAAAAAATGCTGCTCTTAAGGCAGCGAAAATTTATAATAAAAAATTAAATAATTTATTTATTATAAGTAGCTTTTGATCTTATTGTATGCAGTAGGTACTTGTTATTTTTTTTTCTAGACTTTAACGGGCAAGCAAAAATAATTAGTGTTATAAAGAATTTGATTTTAGATTCTCAAAACAAAATTTTAAAATGGCACTTTCGAAGAATGTAAAAGGAGCTTATTTTTGATATATTTACTTTCTTCAGAAGAAGAAACCTGCAACCACGAAAAATAATTTTTTGATTTGTCAGATCTTGACGTTTTAGGTTTTGTTTCCCATTTCAGTACGTCTGTTGGTCTTTCTGTTTGTTACTTCGAAAGCTTAAAACTTACTCAACAGTGATGGACATTTCATATGAAGGTTTTTCTTGGGTACAAATAATTACCTGACAGCCAGTTTTCTAAAATATTCATAATAGCAGCACAACAGGCATAAAACTGATACATGGAAAAATTGCATCGGTACCCTTAAGAGTTAATTCTAGTAGCAATTCACTATTTAACTATTTTATCAATATTGGAAAGTGGGTTTAATGAATAATAACGATTTTTGGAAATTAATTTTTTTTTTAATTAACAAATTTCAATTTTTTTTTATTGACTATGACTATTAACGATCACGCTGTATAAAAAAGACATAACGTGAAGAAACACACATTGTACAAAGTGGTCCAAAAGACAGCCTACCCATTAAAGTGAAAATGGAACGGATTGAATTTTGATGAATATATGAGTTTTGAAAAATCAAATTAGTGTATTTAAAACTTATATATTTGGTTGCACAAAGATTTTTAACAATAATTAACTAACCAGCAACTTTGACTCTGACATAAATGACATTGGCAGACATAATTTACTCACAATCAAACTTGCCAACCAGATCTATGTGATTGTGAAAAAAGTATTTATGCCAATATCATGTGTCACCGTCAAAGTGGCTGGTTAGTTATTCATTATGAAAATTCTTTGTGCAACCTGACATTAGTCTCCCCATTGTTTTCACCATGTCATTGTATTGATATGCAATGGTATTGATTTTTTTGCAATTAAATAGTTTTATCCATAAATCATTTTAACTGTACGTTGTTTTCCTGAAACAGAAAAGAAAATTGTCAGATACAAATGTATGTCAAGAAAACATCTAAGAGCCTGCTA
Source organism: Polydrusus cervinus (assembly GCA_935413205.1). Taxonomy (NCBI): domain Eukaryota; kingdom Metazoa; phylum Arthropoda; class Insecta; order Coleoptera; family Curculionidae; genus Polydrusus; species Polydrusus cervinus. The sequence continues at coordinate 62,941,424 of OW284510.1, read as the reverse complement.
ACTAATGATAAAAATAAAATTCTTTTAACATTACCACTGCAACGTGCAATTCTAATTAAAAAGCTGATAAAAAAATTAGAATTAGAACATGTGCAAGTATTTTTGATGTTCGATAGGAAGGAAATATAGGGACTATTACTATCTCATATGGGACTCTCAAAGCTATTGAAAAGCACAGGTGTCAGCTTTAAGTTAATTTATCTTAGGTTTTCCCGAGGGTTTTCCATACATTTCCTGGTGTAATTAAATAACTTACACAAATTTTCCTATAAGATGTGTTGTTCGTCATCTGAAACACTATATTTTAAAGTTTTTACATGTCATCTTGTATGTAACCATCATGGAATCTTTTCTATGAAATAAAAAAAAATTAAATTGGTAGTGCAGTTGCTGACAAACATATACCAGGACATAACAGACATACATGTAATGACATGATAAACTTTAAAAGTTATCTTGAGCTCAATTACATTTCAAATGGGGGTTTTCAGATAAAAATTATTATTTCTTCAGGTTTGTGGTTCGATCTTAATGTAAAGTATATACTATGCAGAAAATTATATTAATTAATGTGTTTTTAAGCTGATATAATGTAACATCAAAAACAGTTGTGTAAAACAGTTAGTAATTTAATATTGCGTCCATAACTTGAAATATTTGCATATCATATCAACCCCCAAAATAGGAAAAAAACATATCAACCCCCAAAAATAGGAAAAAAACATTTATTTTAGAGATCCTATGCATGCATACACCAGTTTTTATGATCAAAATGGTGCCAGAGTTGAAGATATGAGACTTAAAATATATTTTTATTGAACTAACCGAGAACAAAAATATTATCTACTTACATGGGTATTGAAAATGGTAAAATGTACTAAAGGTTTCATGAAAATTAGGAAGACAACACGTGTAAATACCTACCTCTAAACTGGATTTTATGCTTAACTGTTCACTGATTTAAAAAATCTCCAGTCTTTAACTTGTTTTTGTACAATTTTTACAACATTTAAAGCATAAAAATAATGTAAATCTAACAAAATGAAAATCTGTATTTACCTTTGTTGTAAGTAAATCCTTTTCCAACACACTTCTTTACATTATTTTCTGATATATTCAACAGGGCCCCAATCGACCTTAAAACTTTTATTATATGCAACAGAAATAGAAATTAAACTGGTAAATAGTTCTTAAATGTTAGAAAATTAAGACAAGTCCATAAAACCAAAACAAATCATATAAAATTATAAGGTTTGAAGAAGAAATTAAATATTATTTTTGACTTTTTGAGGATATGTTATATCGGCTTGACAGAAAAATGTCCCACAGTATTGCTACTTCTAACGGTTACGACGTTGCTATGTTATTACTGTAAATTGGAAAAGAATGTTATTAATTTTAACAAACTTTACAATCACGAATACTCAAAAGTTAATATTAATTCCCAAAAAGTATTTTTTAAATGAATTTAAAACTATTTTGTTGAGAAACTGGGCTTTTTTGTTAGCGAAAGTAGGCAACCAAGAACACATTTCTGAAACCCCAGAGATCACAATGGCTTTGGTACAAAACAACACATTGTTCGTTTTTAACAATAAATATAGTCATTTTTGTCTCGTATTATGCAAAATGCCAAATGTGAAAAAGATAGATATAAACCTGATGTCTTCAATGGAATTTAAAATGTTCTATAAGTAAAAGGAACAAACACTTTTTTCTTCTGAGTAAAAGGAAATGGGCTAATTAGACAAATATGTTACCGTTTAATTTGGCCATGGATTCACCAATAGAATTAATTTTTCTTTAATTGTTTTTTGTGTCATCTTTCTCAAGTTAAGATGATATGACCATAGAAGCGGCATCTTATCTTCATACCTTTGTTTTTCGCTCGAAACTAGATTTTCTAAGAAAATTATCACTCAATATAATTTTTACTTATAATTAAAGATAAGACCCTCGAGTTAAAGCTCTCAGGATCATATCAGATTATAAGTAAAAATTACATTTTGTGAAAATTTATCAGAAAATCGATTTCTTGTAAAAAACAGCGGTATTACCGATAAGACGCCTCCTCTATCGGTATATTACTGTTGATAAGTTTTTATTTTGAACGGCAGTGTCTCCAACATTCAAACACACATTTATTTTATTGCATTTTTTCGGCGCATAGACTATTGCACCATAAATTTGATGAAGTCGGCTGCGAAAATGGTTAATTGTGTAGAGTAAAGTCGCCTCCACACCAAAAACATGAAAGAAAAAATAATAACTTTTCACCAACAAGCCATTTAGGCTTAGGATAATAATAATTTATATCTTGAATGAATAGACGAAATGAAAGACCAAGATGGAAACTTACCGACAACTTCGTTCTAACTGTGCCTGTTCGCACACTTTTGTCGAAAGTTAAAAGAAATGTTAATTATAAAACGTCATATAAAAAATAGGACATTTAAAAATAAGCATTGCTCATTTTTTATATATAAATGTTTGATGTCTACATTTGAAAACTAAAAAAAATTCTTTACTGAGTTACGCCACTGATGTACTGGAAAGTAAAGTCGGTCATACTGAAATACCATCCAGGGCCAGGGCCTCAATTCTCTAAGCGGTGGAATTTATTCCCTTGGGGAAATATTCCGGTCGCACTGTCCCCACGGAGTTAAACTGGAATTCCAGTGGTCTTATTGGAAACTTTCCCTACGAAATGTGTTCAAGAATATGAGATCGCCATTTTCATGGGGAAAATGGCATCCTCCCATGAACGAAGAATTGAGGCCCTGGTCTGTAGGCGCATGTTAAAATATTCCTTCCTTTCAGTTTTCTTATACAAAGAACTGAACAGAGTGTTGTATGTATCCTTCTTTTTATGTGCCTTTAAAATACCAGACAATAATAATTCTCTTACGCATTTTACAATGGTTTATTTTTAGGTATGGTCACTTTTCCGGTATCAACAGAAAAGTTCAAATGAAATATCAACCAAAAGGAAGACCGCGAGGTTCTAGTTCTGATGATGGTAGGTTATTTTCGTTTAATGTAAATTATGTTTATTTTTGCATTCTTCTATTATAGTTGGGACATTACAATTATACTTTAAGAGTTTGTCAGAAGAACAGCATATCAAAAGAGTAAATTGCTTTAAGCCAACTATAACAAAAAAAGCCTTATCGAATATTTCCTCTTGCTGATTTTTAGAACTATCGGACTTTTTCCCTATTATTAAATTTGATCGTTTTAGCATTTAAATAGATAATAAAATATTATTATTATTATTATTATTATTATTATTATTATTATTATTATTATTATGTTTTCAGTGTTCTATTTCTCAGCTTTTTGTTGGTAAGGCTGGTGTTATTTACAGTACAGAGAAGAAATTCATCTTAACCTGTACTGTTTAGAAACTTCCGTACTATATGGCACGTTTGGAGGATGACGCTTTTCTGAATAAGTTGGTATAAATAACCTGAAAGGCCCAGTTTTTCCAAGTTGGGCTTGAAATTTTTCGTCATAGCTCCCTCCACCGATATTATAATCGGAATTATGTCGATTTTATCTAGCTTCCATATATTTTTTATCTCTATAGCCAAATTCGAGTACTTGGTCTTCTTCTCCGATTCGGTTTTAGAGAGGTTGTGTGTTAGTGGGCAACCTATATCGATTATGAAAGCTTTCTTGGTGGTTTTTTCGATGAGAAGAATATCCGGACGGTTGTGGTCTACTGTTCTATCCGTTATTATTGGCCTGTCCCAGTATAAGAGATATTCAGGGGATTCAAGGACTGGCTCGGGTGAGTATTGGTAGTATGGTGGGAGGTTTTCCCTTAGCCCTAATTTATGGGCCAGTTCCTTGTGGATGATCTTAGCCACCTGATTATGTCTCCCCAGGTAGGCGTTGGGGGCCATAGCACCACAACCCGCCGTGATATGTTCTATCGTTTCTCCGGGGCAATTGCATTTTCTGCACACATCTTCCACATTTCTCTTCAGGATGACCTTTTCATAGTTTCGAGTTCGAATGACACGGTCTTGGATAGAGATTATAAAACCTTCTGTTTCACCGTGAAGCTGCCTTTTCTCTAACCAATTCAGTGACATTTCTTCATCTATGAGTGGATTTTGGAGTGCAGTAGGGTATTTGCCGTGTAGAGCTTTCTCTTGCCAAGTTACAAGCTGTTGACTTGGTGGCGCACGGATGATGTTAGGTATTCTGTTTTGCTTTAAGTTAAGGGCTGTATATCCAGCATCTGCTGCTACCACTTTTTTAAGAATTTCCCCATTCGATTCCTGGAAGTATTTTCTCATAGAGGTCTCTTGCGACTTGCACAAATTATATATATTAATAAGACCTCTTCCTCCCTCCTTTCGTTTTAGGTAGATTCTTTCAAGTGCAGAGCGTGGGTGGTGGAATCTGAATTTTGTTAGCAGCCTGCGCGTAAGCCTATCTAGTTCGTGCAAATCCGTGTCTAAATACTTAAGGATTCCGAATGAGTAAGTAAGTATTGGTATTGCCCAGGTGTTGATGGCAGTAGTAAGGTTACCAGCATTCAGGTGAGTATTAAAAAGCTTTATTAGTCTGCTTTTGTATTTGTTTTTAAACTCCCTTTTTAGGCTTGTGTGGTTTATTTGTTGGTTTTGGGAGATGCCTAAGTATTTATATGTTTTGTCCTCATCTAGTATATCTATGCCTTCAAGCAGTCCACGATTTTGTTCAGTCTTTCCGCGTACGACATTCACGATTGCGCACTTGTCTAATCCAAACGACATTTTGATGTCATCGCTAAATGTCTTGGTTATTTGAATTAGGGACTGTAGGTGGGTTTTGCTTTCAGCGTAGAGTTTGATATCGTCCATAAATAGAAGGTGGTTTATTCTAAAATTCTCAGTTAAGTTGGGACGATATCCGTAGGATGTTGATTTTAGTAATGAGAACAGTGGGTTCATGGCCAAAATGAACCAGAGGGGGCTTAAAGAGTCGCCTTGAAATATACCTTTTGATATATTTATATTGCCAAGCTTCTCTTGTCCAATATGGAGATTGGTATTCCATTGCTCTATTAGGGTGCCTAACATGTTGCGTATTAGGGGGTGTACTTTGTATATTTGCAATATCTTCTTTAGCCAGTCGTGAGGAACAGAATCGAATGCTTTACTATAATCTATGTAGCACATATTTAGATTTCGCCTTTTAACTTCTGCCTGTTTTATAATAACGGCATCGATTGTAAGCCTTTCCTTGCAACCCATAGCTTTCCTAATACAGCCCTTTTGCTCATCAGCTACCAGGTTGTTGTTTATGCAGTGTGTGTATATTTTTGAATACATGACTGATGTTAAAAGTTTATGCACCACTGACAGACAGGTGATCCGTCTGTAATTTTTTGGGTCGTTTACCTGCCCTTTTTTAAATAAAAGGAAGGTATTGCCACTGGCAAGATGAGCTGGGAAGTGCTCGGGGTTTAGGAGAGCCTTGCTAAAGCAGTTTACGATAACAGGGTGTAGGGTGGTGAAAGTTTTGAGCCAGAAATTATGAATTTGGTCAGGTCCCGGTGATTTCCAGTTAGCCAAGTTCTTAGTGGCATCCCTTATGTCGATGGATGTTACTTGCGGCTCAGGCATTTCTTGCAAAGTTTCAGCCTCGGCTTCAACTTTTTCGAGCCAGCTTGCTTCTCCATTGCTTTTTATTTTTATTATTATTATTATTATTATTATTTCTCTCTTTATTTCTCACTTAATTTCAATTAATCAAGTGGTGTTTCTTTTCTGGGATGACGGGCTGTACCAAGTCGTCTCAGAGTCTATTGTTTGAATTGAGGAATGATCGCACTATATTGCATGTTTTAAGGATGACAGACTTTTGTATGTTTGTATGGATACCTGGGTTGAGACTGAGTTCCTCAAGATGTGTCTTGAAGATGTATGGGGTGATGCCTGTGGTTGAAATTATGAATGGTATGATCGGTACTTTTTTCTGTTTCCAAAGTCTCTGGACTTCCATGGCTAATTCCGAATACTTTGTTATTTTCTCTCTATATTTTGTTTGAATGTTGGGGTCGTTAGGTATTGATATATCTATAAGGTAGGTGATTTGTTCTTTTTTGTTTTGGAAAACGATGTCTGGTCTATTGCATGTTATTGTTTTGTCTGTATGGATTTCTACGTCCCAGTATAGTTTGAATTCGCTGGTATCTATGATGGTGGTTAGGGAGTATTTGTAGTATGGTATTTCTTCTGTAATTAGTTTGTAGGTCTTTGCGAGTGCCTGGTGAATGATTTTTCCTGCCATGTTGTGTCTTTCGGTATATTCTGTGCCTGCTAAGATTTTGCATCCACCAGTGATATGGTCTATAGTTTCTTTATATTGGTGGCATTTTCTGCACGTATCGGTATGTAAGTTTGGGTCTTTGATTATGTATTTCTGATAATTCCGCGTGGTTATGACCTGATCTTGTATTGCGAGAAGAAATCCTTCTGTCTCAGGGAAAAGTCTTCCATCTTTGAGCCATTTATAGGAAAGTTCGTTTGATATGTGGTCGCGTTGTATGTTGTATCTATGTTTTCCATGTAGCTGCTTTGTTGTCCATAGATTAAGACTTTCTTCTATATTTTTTGTTGGGGTATATGTATCCGTAGGATGATTGGTCGTGGATAAATCAAGGGGTTTATAATTTTTGTCAGCTTTACAGACTGATTGGTGCAGGGATGATTGTTTACCATGGAAGAATTTTCGAAGTTGTTGGATTTGTTTTGTGTGTAAAGCTTGAATATCTATCATACCTCTACCTCCTTCTTTTCTGTTTATCGTAACTCGTTCTTTACAAGAGTTGGGATGGTGTTTTCTATGTCTGCTAAGCTCTGATCTAGTGAGGGTATGGATACTTTCCAGATCTGTTTGGGTCCATTTGATTATGCCAAACGAGTACGTAAGTATTGGGATTATTATTATTATTATTATTATTATTATTATTATTATTATTATTATTATTATTATTATTATTATTATTATACCATAATAAATAAAAATAAATTCAACCTATTTTAAAGTCTTTAAACACACTCACGATAAATGACGTAGGTTTGATTAAAATTTACTAGTGAGCACTGAGCATAAACTTTACTCATCATCGATTGGAAAGCTGCAGCTTGTCATTTTAGTCTTGCAATTGTTTTTGTTTACGGCTGAATTATGTTTTGATTAAAATAAATATTTCGTTTAATATATTTGATAATGAAGCTCGATTTGAAATAACTGGTCGGTCCTAAACTTTCTAGTGACTGTTCTCCTCTGACAAGCTGCGACTCTCCTCTTGAAAATAATATGAATATTTTGTTTGGAATACTGACATGGGTTTGTTTGAAGGCGGTAGACAATGTTTTGTCAATAAAAAAATCATTCCTTTTCTAATATTGACCCTGGTATTTCGAGCAACACAATGCTTGGATTTGTTGCGGGACACTCTTTTATTTAATATGAATGTAAATTAATTTTTAAACATAAGATCAAACCATGACACCTTAACAAATATATTAGGATTTTTTAAATTACTGTCCCCAGTGTCCCCTGCAAATAATTTCGGTGTTGTCATATGAAGAAAGTTTTATCAGTTAAATAATTCCTTTGGCTCTTAGAACTTTATTTACTTATACTAAAGTCAAAACATTGATATATTAAATCATTTCTTGGTATTATAATATAAACAGTTTAGAGAAATGGCTACATTGCCAAGTTGCCGTTTTCATGCCGTAGTTTTGATAACGTCCGTGTTTTTGTTCCAACAGTTTTTATTATACTTTATTATTTTCTCATTGGTGGGTAAAGTATATATATGAAATATATATTTCTGTATACACTACAACCCTAATCAAAATTTAGTAAAAAAGCCCATTGTTATAATATTTTATTAACTAGTGTTGTTTCCAGTATTTTCTGTGTCAATTTTAAATGAAGTTCAGGCAATATCTGAATCGTTTATCGCTTACTCTGCCCTGTCGATTATCTTTTACGTTACTCGCGAGTATGAAAACCCTCACGATGCTCCCGTTAGTTCCGCCAATGAGGTTTAAAATATGGAATGTAATCACCAAATTCTGGTTGCTGCATGCCGTGCAATCATTTTTTAAAGCAGATGCTAACATTTAAGGGTTAATATAAAAGCAAGAAAACTTTGTTACCCGGCGTCGGTGATAGAAAACGTTCTTTGAACTTGTTAAATATGTTTCAGTAGATAAACCAGCTGAACCATCCTTGGTGCTAATATTAAAATGGGGAGGAGAATTAACTCCGGCTGGAAGAATTCAAGCTGAAGAATTAGGTCGTATATTTCGGTGCATGTACCCAGGAGGACAAGGTAGACATTTTGCCGGTTGGTATTACGCTTTTTTATCCTCGTTTTTAGTTTTTAGCTCACAGCAGATAGCTGGAATGTTGAGAAGATAAAGGCACGCACTAAACAAATATAAAACAGAAATTAAGTTTTAATAATACTAAATCCATCGCCCAGATCTTAAGAGCAAATTTTTAATTATGTTACCTCTATTTTATTATGTAGAATCACCCTTCTAAGTTTCCTGGCGAATTTTTCAAAAGCTATTATGTATCTAGTGGGGGTACTAACTAAAGTGATTTAATAAAGGGTTAGACGACTTCGTTATAAAGTGATTTAAAATTGCCTATTTTTCCGGGAAATCAGGAAATATGTAAACATACCCATATCAAACATGCCAAACGCGGGTACAACAACGGATATAATTAAAATTACAAGCAGTTCTTATTTCTATATTGGGTTTACAAAAACAACATAACACATTGTTTTATTCTCTAAAACTCTAAAAAAAGAATGTCTTATTTATTGAAATTAAATATTTAGTGTAGTGGATAATTAAAAATGATATATAAGTATATTAAAAGTATTATTTTTTTGTGCTGGTATTATTTTTCGATATTTTATTTATAAATATAGTTATCATATATAAATATGTATCTGCAATCTTCACTACATCTGTTCACTCATTAAGTGAATTATGCTATTCTTCTCAGCAATTCCTACTAACCTAATTAGTTTTAATTTGCAATTTTCAGTTGACATCTTCAGGTATGTTTAAGTTGCAATATTTGTCCCCAAATTGTTTAGTTAATTTTATTTCGAGTCATCTTTCAGGTAGTTCAGATTCCTATGTTTAAAAAAATTTGATAGATATTTGTTGCATATATCACACAGGGTTACGCAATGCCTGGGACATCTAAATTTTCTTGAACACTGGACAAATAACAAAAAGTTTTTTAGGTAGCTATAAAATTAAAGCTGTAAAGAATCTGATTATTTAATATATATATAGTCTGTTCAGTGCTTCAAACTCTTTTAGGCAATTTCTTAAACAATATACATATGGCTCAAGCACTTGCGGCATCTTTTAAGCATTTTTAAAATATATTGTTTCTACTTTGTAATTAACTAAGAAATTGGTTATTGAAAAAAGAATATCTGAGCTTTTTAAAATGGATTAAAACATCTTACAAGGTTTGTTTTAAGGTTTCTTATAAATAATTAAAAATAACCTATATACTAACATAAAACTTTTGAATCTCTGACTTTGATATTTCAACTTTTATATCACCCTCATGAATATATTAATAAAAATTTAAATGCACAATACACTTACATACGGCATGTCATTGCACATATATTCTTCATCTCTCTTTTACAGTTTTACGTCACGTTCGAGCCAAAGACGCTCTTTAATCATTACGATCTATAATAACTTAATCAATTTATTTAATCACCTCTTTTGCAAACAAGTAGTTATTGTTTTAGCAAATCTAAAACCTCAAATTAATAAACTTTTCTAATTTTGTCTTACAAAATACTTTGTTTTTAGACCAATAAAATCTAATTAGACATCTTGTGTAGATCATGACAAAACACATCATACAAATATTACTAAGATATGATATTTAGAGGCGTTAGGAATAAATAACTAACCTAGAAACAGAGTCATTTTCATTGTGTTTCAATTGCAAATAGAAATTTCACTCAGAACATGACGTCACAGCCTCTGTATATCATATCTTTAGGTCTTTGTATCTAGTCACTATAATATAATCTCATAAAAGGCATTTAAATTTAAATCTTGTCTTACAGCTTTAAGTATTTTTAAAGTAAATTATTTTTTTTCGATGGCAAAAAAAGCGTTGAACTGTGTGATAAACTGAAAAGTAATAATTCACGAAATCTTGGTAAAAAGCATTTAAATACATTGCATGTATTAAATAAAGTGATGTGTTAACATAAAAATCAATATAAAAATATTTGACATAGGTTTCTTATGTAAAAGTTTTTGTTTTGTTTGTTGGTAGTTGTGTGTTAAACTAAGTTATGCCTAGTTATTTCCATAAATTGCTTATGTTTGTCATAAAGTGATTTTTTGACTGTCAGTTCTTATATTTTCATTATAAGAACCATATTAGCAGGAATGATCCAGTTTTTAGCGGTGCTTTTGTATGCTTTAAACTAAACCTTTCTGCAATTATTGAGGTGGTGTTTGCTGGGCAATTATTGTAGAAATGTTTAATTTTTGTAAATTGGCATAGTATGATCTCTATTTAAATTCTGAATAGGGGTTTTTAAAATTATAGTGTTTCAAGGTTCTGATGGGAATTGAACCCAGAGCGCTTGCCATACTAATGCTCTACAGATACTGAGTTTTTCGAGTTCCTTTCCCTTAATACACCCCCATCATTAAAATCTTGGAAATTAAATTAAAACTAGCTTCGATCAATGTAGATCGTGAAAAAATCCCGTCTATCTATTTCAGTTTTAAAATTTCCGAAAAAAACTTGTCATTTTTAAAAAGTTTTCAGCGCATTAAAACGGCAACAACTTTGGCTATTCAAAAAATAAAATAAAAATGCAGGTCCATAATTCAATTTTTGAACAAGTTAATGATGGTTGCAAATAAATGAAACGCAATAATGGAGGTTAAATTGTTTTTTGACAAAATTTTTTCATTCTTGAATTGGTTTGCTTCCTGTAAAATAAGCTTTATTAAGTATTGTATTATTACATCCTGACTATTTGAAACACCCTGTATAATTTAAAATTGTAGACTTAATGCCTGTAAACTCTGTTTTTAAAATTTTTTTAAAAGTTGAGCAGTTTAGATGCTATGGAATCCTGCGTTAAGAGTGGGCTACCCGGTATACAGGGTGATTCACGTTGAGTGGCCTATTAGAAGCTCTCGAAAACGAGTAAACTTATTTTTATAAAAATTTGATAGCAGGCATAATTGGCTTTGAGCTTTTAAAACATTACATATTGATGTTTTTATTACTTCCGGTTATACCGGAAGTTAATGCAAACTTTGCTATTTCAAATGGAACACCCTGCATGTTTTAGCATTTTTAATTACCTTATTAAAATCTAAATAACTATCTATTTTTATCTCTAACCGTTTTTGAGATATGAATTATAAAAGGATTTTTTTGTGTAAAAACACTCCGAGAAGAAAGTTTAGTAACTCTGAAACTAATAAAGGTAAACCTTTAAAATTTTGTAAGCATTCAAGTAATACATAGATATTTAGTTTAAATTACTTAGGTTTTACGTTTTTTATACAGGGAGTTCTTAAAATTGTGCCTATGTTTCCATTTAAATAAATGTGCATAAGTCAATTTTTGTAAATGGATCACCCTATTTTTTAGCTTACTAACGTGTAGAGAATTAAAATTTCTATCTAAATGCTTAATATGTTACAATCCACATTTTTAGTCGTTTTGGAATTATGAGCAATTTACCTATATAAAAAATCTTAAAATTTCTGTTTGTGTTAATGTGACTTTATTTTTGAAAAGAAGGCTTCGACTGGGATTTTCGTTTGACTTTGATCTTTGTTGCCAATTTTTAAAGTGGTTGACAAAAATAATTTTAAAGTTGACACTTATCTTAGCCCTGTTGTCATATTCTAGTTAACTTATTTAAAATTACGTGCATTCTTGGTAATCTGAGAATGGGGAAGAAGTTTATTAAGGAAGATAAATAAACAAATGTATTATATTATAAATATTGAAAAATAAACTCTTATTATTATTATTATTATTATTATTATTATTATTATTATTATTATTATTATTATTATTATTCTAATAACGATATTTTAAATATATTTTATATTCATGGTGTCTACGTATCATAAGCCGAATATGCGAGTGTTTAATGAACGATATCCACATTTACCAGCATTAAGCAATAAACAATTTAGAAGAATTGAGACTAATTTTTTTAAAGTTTGGTTATACTAAGGCTCATAATTCCAAAACGACTAAAAATATGGATTGTAGCATATTAAGCATTTAGATAGGAAATTTAATTCTCTGCAAGTTAGTAAGCTAAAAAATGGGGTGTTCCTTTTGCAAAAATTGACTTGTGCACATTTATTTAAATGGAAATATAGGCACAATTTTAAGAACTCCCTGTATAAAAAACGTAAAACCTAAGTAATTTAAACTAAAAATTTATGTATTACTTGAAAGCTTACAAAATTTTAAATGTTTACCTTTATTTGTTTCAGATTTACTAAACTTTCTCCTCGGAGCGTTTTTACACAAAAAAATCCTTTTATAATTCATATCTCAAAAACGGTTAGAGATAGGAATAGATTATTATTAATAAAAGTTATTTAGATTTTAGTAGGGTAATCAAAAATAATAAAATATACAGGATGTTTCATTTGAAATAGCAAAGTTTCCATTAACTTCCGGTATAACCGGAAGTAATAAAAACATCAAAATATCATGTTTTAAAAGCTCAAAGCCAATTATGCCTGCTGTCAAATTTTTAGAAAGATAAGTTTACTCGTTTCCGAGATCTTCTAATAGGCCACTCAACGTGAATCACCCTGTATACGCATTAATATTTTGGAACCACTGGATAAAAAGCGAAAACAATTGCTTAAGGATGTCATATTTATTTTTGTGCTACGACTAAAATGCGTGAAGCAAACAAATATTTGGCAATTTTAAAAAGTAAAACAGTTTGACCGAATCTGTATATTTTATTGTTACTGAATCCCATAGGCTCGTTAGGACAATTGGAACATACGCTGCATACCGATGATGTGGAAAAAGGAAAGATTGGAACAAAATAAACGTCATAGAAAGGGTATTTTAATAAGCTACACAAGCAGTGTTATAATACGGAGCTCAGAAGCGTAATTATTGTCAATGCCAATATGTTTTATCGATTTTTTATGTAAGCACAAAGGTTTTATTGTTATAACAATTCAGGTGAATATGCAGGAGCCCAAGGTCTAGGACTGCTTCGATTGCATTCAACTTTTCGCCATGATCTTAAAATTTATGCTTCGGACGAAGGAAGGGTACAGATGACTGCAGCTGCGTTTGCAAAAGGCTTATTGGCTCTCGAAGGGGAACTCACTCCAATTTTAGTACAGATGGTGAAAAGCGCCAATACTAACGGCCTTTTAGATAATGACTGTGATAGTAGCAAGTATCAAAATATGTAAGTATATTTTTTTCTCTCTCTTTTAAATCTCGAAGACAGCGTGCTTCTTGTGGTCTTTGTGATGACTAGTTCACGCACGTTTTTTATCTACATTTTACTTAAAACTTGTAATTAAAATGAGATAATCCTTTTCTTTAAAAAGATGTCTGTATATGTAGTCGCTCTCTATAAATTAGGATAATAATTATACCGACGCTCAGGAGGCGTCGCGACGCCTTAAATTATATAGTTTAAGGAACGTTCTCTCTCTCATCATTACCAATATCCAAGAAATATTAAATCCCTGGTAATGCTTAGAGATAGTGTCATTTAAAAGAATGGAAAAAAAGGTTATAAGTAACTGTATCCCAAGATAATTCAGACTAAAAATAATGGGTAAATTCCTTCTCCTATATTTTAGGTACCTGTACTAGATGTGTAATAAATTAAGACACTTGTTAATTAAAACTTTTTTCTCTGTAATTTTACGTAAGTTTTTGTTTAAAATCTTTAAATATTTTGTTGTAAATGTTTAAATTTATAAAAGGAATCTTTAAAATGTTTGTGGAACGATTCATAAGTATTGGTAGTACGGGTAATTTCGACCTTAACATTATGATTGCACCTTTTTAATCCCATTTTATATATCCAATATCTACTAAAAATTTAAAAGTATTTGGTTTTTATATTTTTTTATTAGATTTTTCCTATTTAGGTGGTATGCTGATAAATTAAAACCTAAAATGACAATGACAATTTATTATCTTATATCCAAATTGAATAAAGTTTGACTTTAAAATAAATTAACCATTACTAGGGCTGCCGTTGGATATATCATATCTTAACATACACATTTAAAATAATATTATATACTTAAACGGTACGACGTTAACATCCATTATCACAGAGCGTTCAGGAACAGCAATATATTAAAAAGCAGAACAAACATTAGCCAACAAGGACATTTTTATTAATTAAGACTTACCACCATAAACTAGTATGCAATGTTTAATAAATACATCAAAGTCCTGCAACCCAAATTACTTTTAGTTGATTATATAAACCCTTTTTTGCTGCGATATTGTTCTAATAATGTGTTTCAATACTAGTCCATGGAAGTGGTACATTTTACCTTACATGAAATAAGGTAGTTCTGATTTTTTGATATGTTGTATCTGATGAAGTGGTAATAACAAATCCAAATTTTCGACCTCGAAAGCCCTCCGGATCATTGTTAAATATCTCAAAAACCTTAAATTTTGTTACTTTTTTCAGGCTTTGCCAGTTTTAACCACCAAGGACTAATTTACGGCAAAAGTAGTTATATACAATCTAAAAGCAAACAAAATTTGCAAAAAAAACGAGACTAATTTCGTCCTTGTAGGTTGAATAGTTTCTGAGTTATGGCAGTTCAAACTTGTGCAAAATTTCCAAAATAGATTTTTTTTTTTAGTTTTTGTCGGTTTTAACCATCAAGAAACTATTTTACGAAAAAGTTATCATAACAATAATAGAGAAGGGCTAATCTTTCAACAAAATGACACTAGTTTCGTTTAATTAGACCTAATAGTTCTTGAGATACAGATGTCGAAAGCTGATGAGATTAGTAATAAACGAAATAAGTGTTATAATTATCAAAAAAAAACCTTGTAGTAAGTACAAATTTATTATTTGAAGTTTTTTTATAATATGAAATATATTCAGAACCTTTGCACTATTGAACTTGCTTATGTATTTTATTATATATACTAGTTATTTTTATAAATCTTTGACGGACCAGGCTGATCCTCTAAATCCACAGCAATTCTTTTGGAGGCAGCTTGCTGTGTCAACATTTCTTCATCATCAGGTAGATCTAAATCGTCATCTGACGGTGGATTGTCGATAAGTGGCTCATCAATGTCGTCAATAAGGTCTGTATTATTGAGCAATGGAAGTTTTTCTCGCCATTTTATCCATTCCTTCTTTAGGTCCTCAGGTATTATGTCGTCCCAATTTAAATTTCTTTTCCAGATGTTTTGAAGTATTATTTTAGCCTTTACGATATAGGGTCCCAAAATTCCAATTGGGTCAAATATCTTCGCTATCGTTTGCAAGACGTTGCGTTTTGTAATCACATTGGAGCTGTCGTTTTCAAGTATAGCACTCAAATTGATGGTTAATTCATCGGTAACTGGTCGCCAAATAACACCTAACACCTTCTTGTCTAAAGTGGTCTTTGTTGGCGATTGTTTCTCTTCTTTAATTCGTTGCATTATAGTTGGATCATTTGAGCACCATTTGCGTAAATTCATGTTTGCCTTTGACAAAATACTCTTTACCTTTTCATACAACTCCAAGGCTTCTACCTTTGACTCTACTTCTAGAACCAAGTCATCGACGTAAAAAGATTTTAACAAGGTGGCAGCTATTTCACGTTCAGGAGATTCCATTAAATGTTTTCTTAATGTAGCTGCTAACAAAAATGGGCTGGTCGTTACTCCAAATGTAACCCGTGTCATTCGAAACGTTGTAAAATCTGGTAACTCTGTCGTTGATGTGATATTATCCTTCACTGCTTCTTTAAACCATAAAAATCTGTGATAATCCCTATCTTCTTCACACAATCCAATCTGTAAGAATGCCTTCTCGATATCGGCTATAAGGGCTACAACACCAATACGAAAATTGATTAGAGTTTTCATAAGATTTGGTAACAAGTTTTCCCCAGATAATAATTTTTCGTTTAAAGAAGGAGTATCAGGAGCATGCGCGGACGCGTCAAATACAACTCGCAGTTTGGTTGTTTCCTTATCGTTGCGGTAAACTGGTCGATGTGGCATATATTAGGTCGGTTTCATTGCATTATTTTCGTTATCTGAAACCTCTTCTGCACAACCCGACCGTACGTAATCACGAATAGCATTATCGTACTCCGTTAATGTTCCGTTTTTGCATAGTCTATTTATTAGCCTTTTTCTACGCACTAGAGCACCGTAAAAGTTTGAATCGAGAACTTTATCGTCTCGCCAGGGTAATGATACTTGATATCGATCATTCTCCAAGGTTACATTATAAAGTCATTGGTAAAATTGTTCTGGGCGGTAATATCACTAGCGTTTATGCCGATAGTTTCTAAGTCCCAAAACTTTTTCAAATTTATTTCAGTTTGGTCTGAAAATTTTACTTGCGCGTGAAGTACCATGCTCGAATTAAAATTTACTATGTAATCGTTTATTTCGTTGTCGTAAATGTTACTCGCGCCATGAATTGTCCAACCAAATTTTGTATTAACAGCCGTTAAAGTATTCGTTAAAAATGTGGTTTCGTTTGACACAATTTTCCAATAGTTATCTGCACCTATTAATAGAGAAAATACACTTATTGGCTGTTGGGGTCCTATGATAAAATCAGCTAAACGGTGGTTTACGCTAAACTGTTTAATTATTGGATTAGCTTGCGATGGTGGTTTTAAATTATCAAAACATATCTCAGGTACCTCTACAGCCGATATCTCTACGATATTGTCATTATACTGACTCTTAAGCTTAAGTTTAACACAATTACAGAGTCTAGCAGGCGTCATTTCATTTTGTCCAAAGGATTGTATCGCTATTTTATGAGTTCCGATAACAGGAAGTGCCATCTTACGTGATATGTCCTCCCTTATGAAGGTAAGCTGGCTACCTCCGTCAACAATAATGCGTATTAGTGCTTCCTCGTTACTATTCTTGGACGAAATGAAAGCGCAAGCGGTCTTTAAATACATATTATTTGCAATACCATTAGCTAATAAAGCAGTCGAACTATTATTGACTATGAGACTATTGTGACTACTATCAACACCGCTCCTTGGCTCAGACCTTGTGTTTGTTGTGTGTACATTCTGCGGCTCGCACATGGTTGTCGCGTGTCTCCTTTTACATTTTGCGCAAAAAATGTCTCTTGTTTTACAAAACTTTGAAATATGGTTAGGTTTAGCGCAACGAAAGCAGAGTCTATTTTTCTTCAAAATGTCCTTTTTCGCAGCAACACTTAAACAGCCATCACAATTTATTGTTGCATGATACTTAGAATGACAAAATAAGCAGCATTATTTAGCGCCCGTTAATAAACCTGCCGCTGTAAACGATTCTTTATTTTGTCCGTTATTCCACGATCGATTAAAATGCTTAATGTTTTTATCTTTATTTTCAAAGTCACTACTACAACTAGCATGTTCAATTGAGTCTAGTTCCACCTTTAAAAATTTTAAAAGTTCGTTAATTTGATTTTCATAGTCCATCTTACCGCTTGCAGCACTTGTCGTTGATTGCCCACTGATAGACGCGTTATCGTTAGAGTCCGAGATTTTTTGATATTATATGGAAGAGCTTGAAACACGACTGATTTTACTAAAAGACCATACTGGTCAGCAGATATTCCCAATGTCGTTAGAGACTTGGTGATTGTCGATACGGTAGTAAATAATTTTCTTAAACCAACAGTGTCTCTTTCATTTTTTATATGGGAAATCGAAAACAATTTTTGAACATACTTATCGAGAATTCTTTCGATGAATGCATATTTAGACTTCAATAAATCGATAGCATCTTCATAAGAGCTTTGGCCAGATGTTAACCCAGATATTGTTACGGCAGCTTTTCCCACTGAATACGATTTCAAATAAGCAAATTTCGAAGTATTATCAAGATATTTATTATCATGAATAGCTGCACTATATTGTTCCCAAAATTCTGGCCACAGAGCGATTTCACCATTAAACTTAGTGATGTCAAGTTTAGGTAGTCTTACCGATATGTTCTGCATATTATTTTGCTTGATTTCAACGTTACCCGATAGCGCATTGGGTGCATCAGACGTTTCTTGCTGCAATTCCCTTCGAAGCTGTGTTTCTTTCGTTAATGTTCGTTCCAATCTTGCAATCGCCTCCGTTGCAGCAAGGTCATATTCCACTATTTTTCACATTCACCTTCATATTGATCTTCTTTGAAACTAG
The DNA here is from genome assembly GCA_935413205.1 of Polydrusus cervinus. Taxonomy (NCBI): domain Eukaryota; kingdom Metazoa; phylum Arthropoda; class Insecta; order Coleoptera; family Curculionidae; genus Polydrusus; species Polydrusus cervinus. The sequence continues at coordinate 62,922,948 of OW284510.1, read as the reverse complement.
ATGCCACTTGACTATTTAAGTCCTTTAAAGTCAAATTTACCGTTTGTATTCGTTGAATTAGTACCGCGACGTCGTCTAAACTCACATTTTCGTTCATTAATATAGAGTTTGCAGAGTTTACTAACTTCGTTAACTGTCCACGGTACGATTTTCTTAACGTTAGTTCCATAATTATTTTTATTTTCGCTCGTTACACACGTTAAAAGTCCAAAATCAAACAACACTTCCCGGGTTTCGGCACCAAAATGTTAAATATTAACCGTTTGCGTTAAATAAAAACCCAGAACGTAAAAAATGTTGTTGTATTCAGACTTTTTACAATAAAATAATAATTATGAAAATGTTCGTTTTAAAAAACTGTCACTGTCATTGACTTTTTTCTGATAACTACTTGTCGCCCCGAATAGCGACAAAAAACGGGCATGGCCGCTGGTGGCTTCATGGTTTAGACCGTATTTTCAACAGTGACTGATAGATAGGCTTTTAAAAGAAAAAACGCGCGAGGTGTAGGGGACCACACTCATTCAGCAAACCGACCAAAGAAAATCATATTCGAAAAATGTGGGAGAGGTAAAAACCCAGACATCAGCTACTCGTCAACTTCATTCACATACCGGGCACAACCCGGACTAGCCTGGTTTCTGCATGCGTTCAGTGGTTGTGACACAACATCCGCCCTTTTTGGACAAGGGAAAATGAAATTTCTATCGATACTGAAAAGACAACGGCACCTGGAACAAAACGCTGAAGTTTTTCTGAGCCCCAATTCCACACCTACGCAAGTCACCGAAGCAGGACCAAGCTTTCTTGTTTCACTATATGGAGGCAATAGTGAATCCCAAAATCTCAATGACCTTCGCTTCCAGTTGTTTACAAGAGCGGCAGCTAAGTCTAAAATGAACCTCGCCAGGTTGCCTCCGACCAGGGATGCTGCAATATTTCACTGTCTGCGTACTTACCAACAGGTAAAGATTATATTTTATATTATATTGTCTGTCTGTGAGGTTTTTTCTTTTAAAAGGCTATCTATCAGTCACTATAGATTTTCGCGAGATATGGTTCTTAGTTGTTTTTTTTTCAGGTACAGAAGTGGCTGGGAAAGGAGAAGAATCCTCTCGATTGGGGTTGGATGCGAAGTGAACAAGGCCTTATTCCGCAACTGATGACGAAACCACCAGCTCCTCAGCCCCTGCTAAACATGATTTCCTGCAACTGCAAGAAAGGTTGTACCAACAACTGCGGTTGTAGAAAGGCAGGACTCAAATGCTCCGCTGTTTGTAACCACTGCAGCGGTCAATCTTGCGAGAACATACCAGACCTTATTGACGACATTGATGAGCCACTTATCGACGATCCACCGTCAGATGACGATTTAGAACTACTTGATGATGAAGAAATGTTGACACAGCAAGCTGCCTCCAAAAGAAGTGCTGTGTATTTAGAGGATCAGCCTGGTCCGTCAAAGATTTATAAAAATAAGTATATATAATAAAATACATAAGCAAGTTCAATAGTGCATAGGTTCTGAATATATTTCATATTATAAAAAAAACTTCAAATAATAAATTTGTATTTACTACAAGGTTTTTTTTTGATAATTATAACACTTATTTCGTTTATTACTAATCTCATCAGCTTTGGACATCTGTATCTCAAGAACTATTAGGTCTAATTAAACGAAACTAGTGTCATTTTGTTGAAAGATTAGCCCTTTTCTATTATTGTTATGATAACTTTTTCGTAAAATAGTTTCTTGATGGTTAAAACCGACAAAAACGTACTTCTTGACCCTTGCCACGGTTCCAGTCCGGTTCATAACCGTAAAAAGAAAACAGCATATCACCGCCTACGAACTCCATTTCGGCTCCAAGAGCTGCCATGTCGCCCATTTCGACGAAGTGATATTTGTAACGATCACTTTTATTTTTCTTTGACACATTACTCTCATCGTCAGTTTCTGCATCCCATATTGAAGAATCTTTGTGGTCCATTGATTGTAAAGTTTGTTGATTTATTAGCCTTTTGGAGCATCCTCAGCAGCAGTTTTTCTATATTTGTAGAGATATAATATAATTATTCTATTGGCGATAACGCTGAAACGAACAGAGATATCGAGCTGCGGTTTTAATATTTTTTCTAGCAAATTTCATCTACTTTTCGATTATGGTATCATAATTATACCGTATGATTTATTTTTTCGGAGTAAAATCAAAAAAATGTGTTTTTATTACAAATTGCGCCCTCTAGCATTTTTTTTGAGAACTATTATGGACAACTAAATACGATTGGTGAAAGGGCATACATTTCTCTTCCAAACAGTGTTTAGTTTGATAAAATCGGATAAGTCGTTTATAAGTTACAGCCCCCCCCCATCACCCCCCCCCCCTCTTATTAAAGTCGGTACGCCAATGAGCATAAGACCAAAATGATGCATAATTGTCCAAGCTTTTTAATGGTGTTACCAAAGATATACCTTAATGTGGAATTTTCGGTGATATGTAAAATTTTAAAATTTACTTTTCAATTAAAAATTATTTCCAGGATTTTCTCATGGCCACTTTAGTTATAATTTTTTTTCCCCGAGTTTTTATGCCCAGTAGTTCCCGAGATACGGCCGGTGGCCATCCATAATGGGACACCCGGTATATCTCCTTTCTTTTAAAAATGTGTGAGGGTTGTTGGTTGTCGTAGTTCCCTAATTTTTGAAATTTCGATTTTTTTTCTCAAAAGTGGTAATTTTCGAACTGATTTTGATTATTCGGTTTTAGAGAGAAATAATGGGGGCACATTTTGTAAAAATTTTAAATATACAGGGTGTGCCGAAAAAAAGTTATTAAATGTTAAAGTCGAAAAATATGCGAAATCCGCTGTCTTCCATTTCAGATCGCAAAACTTATTTTTTTTGATATATACTTCTGGAGGTTCGAGAGGACCAGCAGCCGCCGAACCCTATTGTTTTTGAGAAAGATTAGAAAATGGAAAGTAATTTTTTGGATCTTTTTAAGTCGAAAAATGGCCATCGCAAAGTTTTTTGGGTACCGAATAACTCGAACTGGGTACGTCGGACATATTTCCGGTTTAAATGGTCAGATGGGCCGTCTCAAATACTATCTTTTCACAATACATCTTTCTATACCTAAAATCATTAGAAATTGTGAAAATGTAAAAATTACGATTTTAGACCCAAAATTTTCACGGTTTATAATTTTTTTCTCGAAAAATAATTTTTTAATTAAAATGTTATATATCCTATCGGAAAGAGCTCGTCGAATTAGATTTGAAATATATTTTTTCGATTCTTAATCGTTTTTATTTACAGAGGAATAAACAAATGAATTCTGATTTTTAAAAAAAATTTTACAACTTTTTTTTAAGGTCCGCTTAAACCCTTTTCTGAGCGACTGTAATTAACTTTTTAAACTTTTTTTTGGACTATTGTTTAGAGGGATAAATATACTTCAAAATTCATACCGTGCGCCCTCTTCGGTAGTACGTTTAGTGGTTCAAAAAAAAATTTATTTAATTTTTTTATAAAAAGTTTTTTATATTTGACTATATTTTGTACTACAACATCCTTAGAGAGTTCATTTTAGGCTTATTTTATTTCTCAATCTTTTCTAAACGCGCCTGTATACCAATTTATTTTTTTAAATTTGAGTAAAGTTGATATTTTGGCAGCGTGAACATAGAAATTCGTCAAATCTCGAAATACGTAATTTTCGAATAGAATGCCATGATATTCAAGATAGACTTTCATATTGGAATTAATTACCGCTGTCAAAATTGGCCTAAAAAGAGTATATTTGACTTCAATTTGTGAAGTTGTTTCAACGTTTTGAAGTTAAAATTTGAATGTTATAGATTGCTTGGGATTTTTAAAATTTAATGAGACCAATATTAAAGCTTCATATGTCCGATTAATTACCGAAATTTCAATTTTAAAAATACTCTGCAATTTCCGTAAAAGTTTCATTTTAATAGAATTATGACTTCTCGAAGAGATTGCTTTGGATGCATAAAGCGTCATCATGGATATTAAAAATATAAAGTGTCAAAAATGGCCAAAAATAGCCGAAAATGGCATATTTCATCGCAAGTTTTGTAAGTTATTTTAACATTTCGCGCTTTAAAATTCGGGATAAGAGATAGCTCGAAACTTCTACAATACAGTGTTATAAAACAGATAGCTCCAAATATAGTATTTATAGATGCATTTTTCATTTTAATATCGGTCTGCTTTGGTAAAATTTTAATGTTCGGGCATATTCGATTTGTCGAGATAAAGAAAAAATAGTTTAACTTTTTTAATTAATTCCTCTAACCGACGAATTTGTATTAATGGGCTATCTGAATATTAATTTGTTAAATCAAAACAATAGTGTAGGCCTACTTGACAATCTCTTTTTGACTTATAATCTAACGCAAGTTGTAATACGTCCTACCCGTACTGTAGGTCCCTCGCACAGTCTAATAGACATAATAGCGGTAACCAAGAAAAAAGAAAAACCACGACATGCATGACATCACTGACCATCAGCTCATATACTGTACCTTACACTGTATACTGCCTCTAAGAACTCCTAAGATTGTAAAGTATAGAAGTTTTAAAAACTTTTATAATCTAGAATTTCAGGCGGATCTAGTAAATATGAACTGAACTTCAATATTAGACGCCCCCACTCTCTCAGAAAAGGTCACACTACTGACCAATAACATTATATCACTATTTGACGCACATACGCCTTTAAAGTGCGCACGTGTTACACGACCTTATTCACCTTGGTTTACGGATACATTAAAAATAATGAAAAAACACCGCAACAGCTTATTATCCAGATATAAAAAGTCGCGTAGCGCAAATGATTGGATTGCTTACAAAGAAATTTTTTTACGCAGGCGGTACGAAACGAAAAAAAGCTTACATTAATTTTGTAGTCCGAACCAATCAGCCTAAGTACGTCTGGCAGACTCTGGCTCATATGAACATGAACACCAAATCCAAAAATAATTATGGTGTACCTAACTCCTTAAAAAACCCTCAAAATATAAATAATTTTTTTATTGATTCAGTTAAAAAAATTGTACCTCTGGTAGACGAAAACACAATAAATAATTATCTAGCTAACTGTATAAGTGTAAACAGTTTCTCGTTATAATTAGTAGAAGATAAAGACGTTTTACATGCAATCGATCAGTTAAAGTCTAACGCGTTCGGATCCGACGGTTTATCTCTCGAAATGATTCGTCTGTGCTGTCCCGTTATCGTACCATTCCTAACCCACACTTTTAATTTCTGTTTAACAAACTCTATGTTTCCTCAGCAGTGGAAGACTGCTATAGTTTTGCCCCTTCCCAAGGTACCTCATGTCGGTAAAGTGTCTGATTAAGGACCAATTAGTCTGTTATCCGTGGTGTCCAAGGTATTTGAAAAAATTATATACACCCAAACAATTAAATACTTACTGGCTAACCATTTAATGCCCGATTCGCAGTCTGGATTTCTAAAACACTCTAGTACGGCCGGCGTATTACTCAAGGTTTTAGATGATATTATTCAAGCAGCAGATCGCAGAGAGCCATCAGCCTTGGTACTGTTATACTATAGTAAAGCGTTCGACACTCTAGATCATCGCCTTCTATGTGCCAAATTTCATTATTATGGATTTGCTGATAACACGATACATTTTTTTAAAGAATATCTGTCTGGTCGATCCGAAATTTGGTATATACATTTAATAGAATCTTACGACAAAAACTACTTATCCGACTTGAAAAAAAATTTGGTTTATCTATGTTAAATGAGTTCATTTTTCGGCGCCGCAATTAAACTTTGACAGGTAATGCGCCACGGCCCAAAGTTAACAGAAACGGTTTATCCCTCTAAATTAGGTTTGGAAAAGTTTTATTTAGAGAGATGAAGAAAAACAATTTTATTTTCCATTGCCTTATTTTTTAATTTCCTATCATATATGTCATCAGATTTTGAGTACAACGTTTCGTCATCGAGACACCATCATCGGGTATCTTTTTTTTTAAATATAAACCTGAAATTTTTATTGCAGTTTCATAAATCTTGCTTCTTCTAATGTCTTTGTACAATAATACTGTAACCAAATATTAATGTTTCGACACTATAAAACATCTTCAAACCTTATATTCAAAAAATGTATGATAGTTGTGAAATTTGAAATGGACTGCTCAAAAAACGAATATATCCGAAGATATAAAAGCATGTAAAAGTAATTTACCTCGGAAATTACTTATCCGGTTTAAACAAAATTTGGTATACGTATGAAAAATGAGTTTTAATTCAGGAAAAATATTTTAGAAAGAAAAATACGCATTGACAATTTGAATCATTATAGTAAGTCGAAAACTACTTAACTGATCTATCCGAAATTTGGTATATATATGTAATAGAATATTACTATGAAAACTACTTATCTGATCTGAAAAAAAATAATTGGTTTTCCTATGTAAAAAGAGTAAAATTTTCGGCCCAGCCATTAAAGTTCGACAAGCAAACGACAATAGACAAGGCGCCACAGGCGCAAATACTTTCGGCGCTGTGGCACAAACGGTAAAAATAATGTGCTGTAGGCGCAAATAATTTCGGCGCTGCGGCACAAACGTTAAAAATTAATGCGCCGTAGGCGCAAATACTTTCGGCGCTGCGGCACAAACATTAAAAAATAATAATACTTTCGGCGCTGCGGTACAAACGTTAAAAAATAATGCGCAAATACTTTATATTTATATAGACAGGCATTATTTAATTACAATCAAAATTACCTGATTATTGTGTGGAACAAACAATTTGAGTGTTGAAAAAAGGTTGTTATTTGCTAGCTGTCATTTTGACATTTTTTATGTGTAATAATCGCGTTTATAAAAAAATATTTTGTTGTTGGGTGTAGTTCTCATAATATGAGAAAATTAATGTTTTCTTGCTGGAAACATTCATTTTTCCGTTACGGTGACAACATATAAGTTAGCAGGGCACTTTATTTGTAACATGGATATAATAGCTTAATGTTATTAGTGCAGTAGTTTTGCCAGAAAGTCCCATTTCTCTAGATTTTAGTAAAAAAAAAGAAATATTGATGTTGTGTCACTTTTTTAGAACAAAATGTTATTATTCTTACGAATCAGGAAGGTAGAATATAAAAAAACACACAAATAAAGTTAAAAAAATATTCTTTATTATTACAAAGACTTATAAAATGCTAAATAATAACTAGGAATATGATTATTCTCTAATAAATTCAGAAGATCTTTTTTTCTTATTCTCCTTTATGGTAAGTACACTTTTGTAGGCCCGTTGTAAAGTATTTCAAATGGTATTTTTTTTGCGGCATAAATCTACTTGCTTAAACTCTTCATCCTTATAGGATGTTTTCTATTAAAGGGTTGTGGGATTTTCTCGAGTTAACTTAAGAACTTTTACTTCAGTAATCTTCAACGACTTGCAGCCGGTCATGCCTATGTCTTCACACAATGTTTTGAGTGAAAAAAAAATCCAGATAACTGAATTCATTGACATGGTACGGTGCATTCTTTTTTTTTTTGCAGTACGTATGATTTGTGCATACTGATCAGGGACGTAAATAGGTCCGGATTTTAAACTTTTCTTTACAGCCTTCTCAATAGTTGAATAAACAGGAGTGGCACTCGGTAACTTTTTAAAATAGCGATAGAGATAAAGAAGCGATAAGGAAACGATCGCTTTGACATATAGTACTCGAATGACACTTTGCATCAAAAATAGCGATAGCGATCGGGGTCTCTTCGCTAATTCCTACTCTGTAACATCGTTCGACTTGTTTCGCAGTGGGCCGATATAGCACGAACTTGCGTAGCGAAAGCGATCGAAAGCGATAACTCAAGATGTGTCTCCGTGAAAGGGACGTTATTTTATCTCGTTTTGCCTTTAGCTAAAAACACTTTTTGTCTCTCTTACGATAAAATATTATTATGAAATAAACCCGACAAACCCGTTTTCTTCCGTGATGAAATAAACTTAACCTAAAAAGGTCTTATATTATTTTGTTAAGTGTTCAACTGTTCAAATTCGGGTTCTGTTGTCGTTAGTAATACCACAAGTGCTTTAAAATTGCCGATAATTTTTTTACGAATGCGTGTTTTCTTTTAATTTCACGACTCCGAAGGAGGTTAATTTTAAAGCACGCATGGTATTTAATAGTACCTAGTTTGTACAACAAGAGTGGATATAATGTCAATATCACACGAGAAAGTAAATTGTAAAAAGTAAACTTTCGAGTGCGATATAGGCAATCTACTCGAGTTGAACAGTATATTTTTTCTACGACCAAAATTACAAACCTTATGCTAAAAAATGTAAAAAGAAAGTTGCCGGGCTCGAACTCACGACCATTAGATCAGTAAAACGCTCTACCTCTCGACTATCGAAGCGTTTAGTTAATTATGGTAAAACCAACTGAATTATGATGCTACATGGATTTAATTTTCTATGCACATTCAGCAGGTTGCATTATTAATAAATCTATTATAAATGCGCATAGATTTTGTTCTATTGAACAAATTAATAACATATTGTACCATATACATTTAAATTATATAACTTAGTGTCTTGAAAAAGAAGGCGGGGCCTCAGTAAAAAATAATATACTGTGATTGGTCAGTACTTTTAAGAACAACAACATGTAAATTTTGCTTCTCTGTAATTGACAACTGTGATTGGTCAGTTTCATAACCTAACTAGGATTGTTATGAAATTTTGCCGCACAGTTAACTGAAATAGCCTACTTTTCTCGCCACTTAAGTGTAAAGGAAACAGCAAATTTCCATGTGGGAGTAGAAAAAAGAATATTTCACGTTTCTAAATGCATAACTTTATTAACTAAAAATTAAAACATGCATTTTTATTAACTAATATGTATAACTATTAACAATATTTTTAGGTAAGTTTACTAACTTAAAAAATATTATAATCATAACAGGAAAATCATTTATTTGTTGAATAATAATTAAAAGTGCAATTAGGGTAATTATTAATATTTTGACTCCCTGAATTGATGCATTGGCTGGTGTCGGTGGTCACAATAGAGTCTGTGCTGTTAATATGTTGCGAAATATCCAATATCTGGTCACTGCAATTTGAAGTGTTTCGCATTTGTTTAATAGTTTGCTTAATCTCCGATATCCGATGACTGCAACTACTAGCGTCTCTCATTTTTTAAATAATTTTTTTGTGGTGTTCTTCATCCATATTTAGGTAGCTTGAATATAACTTTTATGCTCACAAAATGACATAATCTGCCTCCAAATATATGCCTTACCCTTCGCAGTATTTTTTGGCTCACTTTGTATAATGGTATTTTCAATTTCCTCATCAGATATAACTTCAAAACGATTCATTATTTAACTAAATTTGAAAAAATATAAAAATTTATCAACAAAGTGACACTGACAAATATTATTATTAGTGTGTAAGAGGCGTTATTCGTTACCATGTTTATCTCTATTTTGCGGATAAAGAAATGCTTATGGAGTACTAAATATCAAAGCGATCGTTTCCTCATCTCTTCTCTATCTTTCGCTATCGCTATTTTGGCGCGTTCTGTCACAGAAGAAAAAAGGGTTTGTTCGGGTTTCGTTCTTCAATGCGATCTTTTTTCTCGATCCGCTCCATCGGCGTTTTTTTATGTCCTATTACGGTCGCGGAGTAAGTCTTAGCTTATTCTTTTTTCTACTTGGAGAAGCCGTCGAGTGAAAGTGAGATCTATTTACTCCGATTTCTTGGAGCGAGCTTATCTACTCTACGCAAAGTAGTAATAACCTTACTTTGTGTTGTTAAGACAGGTGGCCATAGCAATCAAGACTAGACTAGACCATAACCTTACTTTTTGGTTTATTTTACAATTTATGTTAAAAATAAAATAATTTTTAACAGTTTAATACTACCTAAAGAAAAGTGAAAAAGGCACTTTTTGGGTGCCAATAGTATTTTAATAATAATTTAACAGTAATTTAAAGGTGAATATTATTCGCTGTAATGATTTTTTATAAAACTAAGAGGTGTTCAGACCCATGTAGCTCGTTTAGTTTTCCAATACTTTGTCACTTCAAAACCTAATTTAGGTGATTTATTTAAATGTTTTATTTATTTGAGTAACTATTATATTTATTTATAATTAAATGAAAGAAACACTGAACCATTGTAATAATATTTTTGAGCATATTATGTAAGTAACTGAATGTTTTAAAAAATTATTGTTGCACAAACTCCGAAGTGTGTTTTTGTCAGGGTACCCCTTTAGCATTGTACAGTTTTCTAGTGGATAGTGCGTTGTTTATACAGGTGTTAAAAGACAGAAAAGAATTTCTGATAAAGCATTGTACGAGTCATGTCAACTTTAAATAAAACAAAAATGTAGTTAAGCACAGAATGGTGGTTCGAGTGTTATTTATTTTAATTTATTTATCTTTAAATACACTACGGAATACAACATTAAAATTGGTACATCTAAATCTAAGATACAGTTATTAGCCACAGCAGAAAAAAAATAATACATAGTATAAACAGAATAATTGAGTTAAAACAGATTTAAATTTAAAAAAAGTGGTACAAGTCATAATAGTTTTTTATGGAATAAAGGCTAATCCTAAATAGATCGCAATTTGGAAAATAACTATTATAAATGAAGGAGTTAGTTCGATGAGTTACTTTGAAGAAAAGTTGCATATGCCTCGTGCGCCTTTGTGGAACCAAAAAAAACACAGATTCAAGCAGGGCATTACAGCAAATTGTGCCATACATAAGTTTGTATAGGAAGATAAGCAATGATTTTCTGCGTCGGCGTTCTAGGCTCTGCATGTCACAAAGGAGAAGTCTTGTTTCATACGATATGTTTTGGTAGAGAAACCTGAGTTTGAACAGAAGGTAATTAGCATATCTATTTTGAACATGTTCAATCCTTTTGATGTGGCATTGATAATTGGGACTGCTTATAACAGAACAGTATTCACGGAGAGATTGAACAAGTCCACCATATATTTCTTGTACTCAGATTAAATAAAATGTTTTCTAGTTTAGTTATTGACACTCTATATTATGTATTTCAGTGATGGGTTTATGCGAGGATTTAAGGTTCAGGTTTTCCAGTAAAGTTTTATTTGCCTCTCAACTTAAGCAGGACATTAAGTTATACTGATTAACACAATGTACATAAATGCTAATGGTAAAATAAATTATGTCTCTTTATCTAAAAATAATTTATGACATACTTAAGGATTGATATGTAAAAACTTTTAAAATAAAAATTATAACTAGAACCTGTGTATTACTTCTTTTTGCACTGTTAGAATTCAGTACTGTGGAGTGCCTTTCCTTTGTCACTGTACCCAGTTTTATCATCATCATTCATGTTAATTCTGCTATTTCTTAGTGTATAAATACTACTAAATATTCATCAAATCTCGATAAAACTAAAAAGAAGGAAATATTGAAGTTATTTTTGTTTTGTATTCCTGAGTTGAACTTGAGTAAATGTACTAAAAAATACAATTTACTTTCACAATCAAAAATGACTGCACTACAAATAGGTAACTATACTTAAATTATAAAAAAAAGGATTTAAAAAACAAGATGAGTACTTACCACTTTTTTTTATTCAGCAAAGTATTATATAAAATGATGTAACGTTCAATAATGATGGACGAAAGTGAGCTGCACTGGTTTTTAGTCTTGACTGCCCAAATAACAACACGTTTTGCCTTATGCGTAATAATATAATAGGTAGGTAGTTAGCATTTTATTATTTTTTTAAATAAAAACAAATATTGACATACTGACAAATAGTTTTTAGGTTATATTTATATTTTATAATAATAACTTGAGAGAGACAAAACGTGTTTTTAGGTAAAGATGAAAAGAGACAAACTTACGTCCCTTTCACGGAGACGTCGAGCCGAGACGTCATCTTGAGTTATCGCATCGCTTTCGCTATGCAAGTTCGTGCTATATCGGTGCACTTCGAAACTAGCCGAACGGTGATACAGAGTAGGAATTTGCTAAGCGAGCACGATCTCTATCGCTATCGCTATTTTAAAAAGTTACCGAGTGCCACTCCTGAGTCTCCTTCGTTCTGACTATGTCCGCTTATTAGATATTTATACGTAATTGAAAGTACTTTCGGGTATTTCGCCAGAGCATACATATACATCGCAATTAAAAATTTATTTTTCTGTTGTCCGCAACAATTGTCTGAAAAGAAAACGAATTCCAGACCAGCTTCATTATCGGAAATGCGAATTTTTTTTCTATAAATTGAATCACACATGAACCTATTTCTACGGCTCCCCTATTTCCATGTCCTTCGTGCCAGAAGTAGCATTCTGTGGAGCCTTTTTTTAGTTCAGAAACGGTGAAGTTATATCAATTTAGCTTTGACTTATAATAAAATACAGAAACAGTACCTCGAGGTGTTGGAAGCACTGCTTGCAGATCATAGACTGACCTAATATAATTGGTGTTGGATATATTTACCTAAAAGAATAATGTTAGATCGGGTCGAATGGACTCGTGGTCTTGAAAATAAAAACTTCTTACAAAATTGCTTCTATCAAAAAATATCTATTTCTTCTTGTTATTTTTAAAACAAAATTGTTCATGACAACTTACAAAAAAATGACATAATTTTAAAAAATATACAGTGTAAATAAAAATTAACTTTAAAATGTGACATTCTTTCCCGCAGTATTTTTCGGAAAAACAATTACTTCTAACTTGTCACATCTAAAACACAAAGTTTGGAAGTGGGTCTTTTTAACACCATTCCATTGGCTAACTTCACATCGACCGTCCGAATTATTCCGTCTCTTGCTGGAAATACTTGAACTATTCTTCCCTTTGGCCATGTGTTTCTGGGTCCGTTAGGATCAACAATGATTACTATGTTGCCTACTTTTAGTGTTCGGGCTTGTTGGTGCCATTTTGACCTCTTAATAAGGAAAGGCATATATTCCTGTGTCTAACGTTTCCAAAAAATGTCGGTAATTTTTTGTGCTGCCTTCCATTTATTTAACAAATTTAAATCTTTTTCAGTTGAGTTTATACACGGAAGTGCAGCATATTTTGGTCCAATTAAAAAATGATTGGGCGTTAGGGCTTCCATATCGTCCGAATCGCAGGATACGTGAGTAAGTGGTCGACTATTGAGAATATTTTCTGCTTCGGCAAATATAGTTCTGAGGACGTACTCTTGAGGATATCTGCTTTATAAAATTTCCTTCATAACTTTTTTAATCGTTTGAATAAGTCTTTCCCATGCTCCTCCCATAAAAGGGGCCGATGGTGGATTAAAATGCCATGCAATACTTCTTAACGTGCACCATTTTTTAATATCTGTTTGTTCTAATTCTAGCAATGCTATACGAAGTTATTTATCTGCACTCTTAAAACAAGTACCATTATCGCTATAAATCTCTTCAGGGTTGCCTCTTCTACATGAAAACTGTCTCAGAACATGAATAAATCCATCCGTACTGAGGTCATTTGCAATTTCTAAGTGAACTGCACGTGTTACCATGCAAGTAAATATTACTCCGTAGCGTTTTTCGTGACTTTTTACCGTGACTAGGATGGGACCAAAATAATCTACACCCGTTTTAATAAAGGGGCGAACAGTGGGTTCAATCCTACAGGTGGGTAACTGTCCCATTATTGGAACGATAGGTACTGTGATTCTATTTTTACATATTTGACATTTTGCCCAAATTGCTTTCACGGCTTGTCTCATTCTTAAAATCCAAAATTTTTGTCTTAAATTAATAATGACTGTTTCTTGTCCATGGTGATATACCTGTTCGTGATAATGCTTGATAATAAGAGAAGTAATTTTGTGGGTTGGATTTAAAATAATTGGTAATTTAATATATTCACAGTCTTGTTCTAAATTTTGTAAGCGACCATTCAAACGTATTATACCATCTTGATCCAACATAGGTGTTAAAGTATAAAGTCTACTTTCTTTTTTAATTGAAATATTCTTTTGCAAACAACTTATTTCTTCTTTAAAACTGTCCTGTTGAATTTTTTTGTATAATAATTTCTCCGCCTCTAAAAGTTCTTCTACTTCTAGTTCTTCTTTTTTTCTGTCTGACACTGGTTTTTGGCAGTTTGTGATAAACCTCTTCATCCAGGCGGTTGATCGTAAAAGTATCGTCCATTTTGATATATTTTCTGGAGACGGTATCGTTATACTTGGTTTTTCTACTGATAAGTAAACGAATTCTTTTCTTTCCTTTAGAATGTCTATATTTAAATTTAGATTATCGTTCTTTTCTACGGGCCAATTTTCTGGAGATAAATATAAAAATTTGGGACCAAACAGCCATCTGCTGTTCTCTGAAAAATCCAAATTATGTTTTCTTTTTGTTGCTTCATCGGCGACATTCTTAACTGTATTAATATAATGCCAGCTAGTTACATTCGTAAGAGATTGTATTTCCCCTATTCGTTGAGCAACAAATACTTTAAAGCGAAGTGCTTCTGACTTTAGCCAGTATAAAACAGTCTTAGAATCAGTCCAATAAATTACATTATTTATATTTATTTTTAGATTTTTATAAGGTAACAACCCAACCGTGCACCCATAAGGGCTGCTTGTAGTTCTAAGCGTGGTATGGAAGTAGGTTTTAATGGGCTAACCCTAGCCTTTGACATTACAAACGCTGTTTGTACTGTATCATTTTCTTCACATCTCAAATATACTACTGAAGCGTATGCTCTTTCTGATGCATCGCAAAATATATGTAATTGTAAAACGGATTGATCTCGAGAAAGAGTAAAATACATTCGCGGAATTGTAAATGTGTGTATACATTTTAAATCGTGTAGCCAGACTTGCCTTTTTTTTAAATAAAGTTTCTGTAATCTCATCATCCCAACCAAGTTGACTCCTCCAGACTTCTTTTAAAAGTATTTTTCCCTGTATTATGAAATTTGACAAAAATCCATAAGGATCAAAAACTGACATAACAACTTTTAGAATTTCTCTTTTAGTAGGTCGTCTCAAAGTTTCAAAAACATCTTTGTTGATTTTATGAAATTTTGTTTCAAAAATAAAATTATCTTTTTTATGGTTCCAATAAACCCCCAGAACTCTTTCTATTGAATTTTCGCGATCTTCATTAGGATCTTTTTCTGGATAAGCCCTCAGATTAGGGTCAATATGATTTAAAATCTCTTGAGAATTCGAAATCCAATTACATATGTTAAAACCACCTCGAGAGTGAATATAAATAATGTCATTAATTAAAGTTTTACCCTCCTCTATGTTGTCTGAATTACCTAGGTAATCGTCCATGTAGTGGTCCTTAATGATGGCCTCAACTGCTAATGGGTAATCCTTTTCAAATTCTCGGGCATTTCTATTTTTCGCTTCTTGGGCTAAACAAGGTCCATTTTTTTATCCAAAGAATACCACATTAATTTCATAGACCTCTGGTGGTTGGCTTCTCTCCAATCCTCACCATAAAAATCGTTGTGCCTTACAATCGTACTTGAACTTGTAGGAACATTTCTTTTATGTCTGCTGTAAAAGCAAATTTTTTAATACGAAAATTCAGTAATATTGTCACCAAACTATTATATAAATCGGGACCTGTTAATAGAAAGTCGTTTAAACAAACTCCGTTGGTACGACTTGCTGCATCAAATACTACACGTAATTTATTTGGTTTGTTGGGATTTACTACGCTAAAATGAGGTAAATACCAAATTTTTGAATCTGCTACCTGTTTCTCTTCATCAGAAATCTTTCGAATTGTGTAAAAGATCATCCATTTTTTCACAATAAACTTTTCCATAAACGGGATTTTTATCCATTCTTCTTTCTATGAAATTTAGTCTTTTTAACGCGTTTTCTTTACTATCTGGAAATGTTATATCATCCTTTTTCCAAAGTAACCCTGTTTCAAACTTACTTCCTACTCTTTTCATAGTTTCGTCTAAAATATTTTGAGCCCTTATATCGTCCTTGGACATAGATTTAGCAAGGTTATCTATCCCAATTGATTCAATGTGCCATTGCTCTTTTACAAGATTATGAAGTAAATCTAAATCATCTTTTTCATCGTTGTTGATGTAACAACATAAATTAGAATTTATTTGGTTCTTTGAATTTGAACTATAAGAAATATTTCCATGAATCACCCACCCTAATAGGGTTTTACTTAGTGCGGGTCCGTCCCACGGCCCTGATATAAGTTTTCTGCTAACAAATAAAGGCCAGTTATCTTGCCCAATAATAATTTGGGGCTGACCGTCTATAAATGAATGACCTCTATTGTTTATATAGGTATATTTCTTTGACAGCTCACCTGAATTCACTGTTTGACTTGACAGCGACAGTCCTTTAACTGTTCGGGCACGTCTAATCTGAAATACCTTTTTCTCACCTTCTGCCTTTATGGAGAAACTTACAACTTTGGAGTTATTTTGTTCTTGAACTTGACTTTCGCTCGTCCATTGCAGACATAAGGGATGAATTGGTCCTTGCAGATCTAAACAGTCAGCCAATTCTTGATTTATTAAGGTAACGGTAGACGCATCATCTAAAAGAGAGTACGTGTTTATATTTTTGTCATTACACATAATATTAACAGGTAAAATTTTTAGTAAAGTACATTTGTTTGTGGAAATATGACAATTTTTCTCTAGATCATTTTTCATTCCTTGTGAAATTGTTGATTTCTCAATAGAATTATCTTCGATAGGTTTAATCCGTGTTTGTGGTGTGGACTGTAAATTATAATTTTTGGTTTTGTGTAACAATCTATTATGATATTTCTGACAATTGTTTATGCCACATATGCGTTTTCTCTTGCACTCCCTTATAGAATGACATGGTACCAAACAAGATATACAAATGCGATTTGCACTAATAAAATCCCATTTTTCATTTACAGAAAGATTTTTAAAGGTATTACAGGTGCTTAAATAATGGATTTCTTGGTGGCAAGATATACATTTCTTTTCTGACGTAGCTAAAATTGATTTCTGGTGGTTTCGTTGCCCAACAGGTGAGTTATCAAATTTTGGCATTTCAATTTGACAAGCTGCCATTGCTTTTGTGTCTAACCATAAATTGAATTCAAAAAGTTTAGGATTTCTGGTATTTTTATTAGAAATATTTTCTACCCACATCATCTTATAGAAATTTGGAAGTTTGCTTAACAAATCGTGAAGTAAAGTGGGATTTCTTAAATTATCTTCGTCATTTAGCGACTCCAAAGTTCCCACAAGATTTTTAACTTCGTCAGATAAATTTATTAAAAGGTCTAATGGCCAGGTTATACCTCAATTAAACTAAACTAAATTAGAACTAAACTAGATAAATTAAATTAAGAAAAAAAGAGCAGTGTTGCAATGATATCCACAATAAGAGAAGAAGAAAGTGCACCTAACCTAACCTTTCTTATTATCGGTTTGCTTTGTTTTGACATTTGATTTGTAGTCTCTCAAAGATGAACGAAAAAAATATATTTATTCTTTTATTGTGCATGCTGATGACAGCCTACCTATTTAACCTTCTGTCGGGCGCAACTGATCAAATTGATACATGCCTAAAATATTATCCCGCTGCTCTAAGACGCACGGCTGTTACCACCTCCCCATGCGTCTAGCTTCGCGCCTCTATGACTTGTACACGAACATTACTATTGTCTAAAAAGTCTTTGCGCTGTTTGGATATATTAGATTGTATCATTTTGATATATTGCGCCCGAATAAGTGATTCGTTAAAAAAACAAGTTTGGTTGTTTTTTTTTTATGATTAGGTAAGTTATTTTAGTAGTAAGCTTTAGTTTTTTTTAATTTTTGAAATTTTTATCAAGTAAGGAACAAGAAGTAAATAGCAGCATCTTCGGATTCAAGAAAGAATGCACCCTGGTTTCATATATTCCGAAAAAAGGAAAATGTGTGTTAGTTGTCTCTTCTTTGCATAACAACAATGCAATAGACCCGGAAACTGCGGATATGAAAAAACCAGAAATGATAACATTTTATAACAAAACCAAAGGAGGAGTAGATACCACAGATAACTTGTGTGCTAGCTACAATGTCGCAAGAAATATTCGTCGCTGGCCCATGGTAGTATTTTTTGCAATTCTTAATATGTGTGGAATAAATTCTCAAGTAATCTTTTTTGGAAATGACCAAAACCCGATTCGCAGAAAGTTTTTTTTTAAACAGTTATCGAACGAGCTTGTTTTACCTTAATTGAAGAGAAGAAGTCAGCTATCAATAGGCATGCCCCTTGATTTACAACATAAGCTACATCGCTATAAGGAGCATGAGGAAATAGACAATTCAGAAAGACAAGAAGCAACTCAAGGCATAAAGCGAAAAAGATGTGAATACTGCACTGGACCAACCAATAAGAGAAAGTTGACCAAATATTCATGTAACTCATGTAAAAAAGTAATATGTTTGTCACATATCAATTCTTATTGTAGTGACTGTAGCAATAAGTTATCACAGAATTTAACCAAGTAAAATTGTAAATACAATATACAAGTTACATGATTTATTTTCAGAATAATTAATTCATTTACTATTTTTTGTCAGAGTTTTAAGTTATGCATTAAACTTACTACAATGTTTAGAATATAAGTGCCTGTTTTATTTTATTGTTGGCCACTTTAAAGTGTTTTGTAAATTAGATAAATAGGTTATTTTTATTTAATTTGATATAAAAAATTAAAATAATATTATTATTGATTTTTATTTTCAAAATTGCTTCGATTGATCAAATTGATATATTGCGCCCGACGGAGGTCAAAAAAGCATTGCGCCCGACAGAAGGTTAAAAAAAAATTCTACACAGCGGATTAGACGGTATGGAGTAAGACCAATTAATAGATTCCGAAGAGAATGCGGAATGTTCCATAATTTGATTAAGGCGATGGTAGACCATGACCACGGTTACTAAAAAGAACGGTTGTCTGGTAACTTCTGACCAATTAGAGCCTGCCTGCTGATGACGTCACAAAACGTCTTTGTTATACGGGTCTATTATGAATGCAACAGACAAAGAGAGACAGATACGCCTTTCTATGAAATGAACAGAGCACGGTATATATATTTGATCGTTTTTAGAAAATTTTAGTATTTATGGACCTAATAAATTCGTTTTCCTATTTCTGGAAGCGAATTTTATAAAAATAAAATTGAACTGAAACTTAGACCGTAATTTTAAATATTCAGTTTTCTGTTTTTCTTTTAATATAAGTAGATAACCCAGATAGCACAGACTGCAACACAACTGCTTAAATACTTACGGCCGACTAAGGAAAAAGAAGCGCTTAAAATCAATGCTTCAAAAGTATTTCATAAGTACTATTTTATTATGAATATACTCAAAAAGTGCTTCGCAAGTACTGCATATTCTCAAATTTGTTCATATCAATTGAGTATGCTTTAGGAGTGCTTTATATTACATGCATTTTGCCACATAGCTAAATGCAAATTTGCAGCGGTTTTAAAGCATGACCAGTGCACTGTCTCTAAACAGTCACTGCGTTCAAAGTGCTAAAAACTGTAATTGGTTGTTTCTTAGACCAGGTACCTACCTAACGGTCCAAGGGTTGTTTCCTGTCCTCTGTCATGTCATCATAAAGCGGTCTTTTAATGGCGTTCGCTCATGTATTTTTTCCTTACCACTTTGTGTTTGTTTTTTGAGGTGAGGTGTTAAAGTGCTTTTTTCTTATTCAAGATAAAATATTCTGATGTGCCAGGTTGCTTGGATGAAAGGTAAGACTTATAATTTTTATACTGTTTTAAAAAATGAAAAGCGTTGATTCTTGCTTCTCAAATAAAAAATATAATGGCGTCTATCAATAGAAGCCAGGTTTATTATCCAACTTCTTAGTAATTCTTTATTCTGGAATAGTGTTATTTTTGCAATTCCCAGTTCTTTACGACTAAATTATATAATATAAAAAATGGTTTTTAGATTAAAAAGCTAAAAGAAGTAATTTTAATTTATATATATCCTTTTTAATTTAAAAAAAGTTAGAATAAACAACGGAGTTGTGAATTATCAATTATGAAGTTGAATAAACAGTCCCTATTTATATAATATAATAGAATATTGATGGTATTTCAGAATAAATTAGTAACATGTTTCCAAAATACCTTTTTATTTTTATTCTTTCACTACAAAAGATTCAAAGTTCAGAATGGAGGTCCATTTTTAAATATCTGGCAAACAAATAAGCAACTTATTATTGCTTATTTGTCTATTTTTTTTTGTGGAAGGAACCTGTAGTGTATTTCTGACAAGAATATAGAAAAACAATCTATATAAGTGCATTTTTTGAATTCGATTATAGTTACCTACACTTAGGTACCATATAAAAAAATATAATATACAATTTGGCTGCATGATTTTTTTATCTGGAGTGTTGTAATAATGTTTTTGCACAATGAAAAGGTCATGTCATGTGATATTAAATTAAACGAAAATTAAAGGTATTTATTAAGTATTAAATTTACTTTTTAGTGTATACTCTTTCAAACTGTTGGTGAAGTGGATGTTGTTGACACCACCAGAAAGCTGCTTGGCCTATTGATAAGTGATGACTTGGCAATACCCTATAATTGGACAGGGAGAAATAATAAACAATGCTTTAAGGAACTAACGAATATTATGAATTTATAACTAGGTAAGAGCAAGGTTGCATTTTTATTTTACTTAAAACATTAGTAATAAAGTTCTACTGGTTCTGGTTAATGGTATATGAATTATATATGTGAAATGACACATTTTTTTAAATTATAGTTGGTAAAATGCAGAACATTTCTAAAAAAAATTAACTAACGGTCCAATTTATTTTACTTTTTAAAATACTAAAATAAAATGAATTATATAGTATTTGCGGTAAAAAAAAATACCATTAACTGGAAAGTGTATGTGTATAGTAAATAGTATTAACATAAAATTAGGCATAATAGTCTCTATATAAATTAATTCTGAAGTAGAAAGATACATGTTTCTTAATTTTAAACTTAAATCTAGGTTTTGCGGTGTTAAGAGTAAGGTCTAGTTACGCATTCGCCATTTCGTTTTTTGATCAATATTTCGTAACTTTTTCCTTTTATCCAAAAATCGGCCAAATATTTACCGATATTTGAAGCATAATTATCTCCCATTTAAAGTTAAACAAGTTTGAATTTATAAAAAATTAAAAGCAGAAAAAGAAAAATGGACAAATTTCACAAATTTTTGTTTTTTGCTTTTATTAATTCATTAATCAAAATTTCTTTATTTTAAAACTGTAGTTAATTGCTTCTCAAGGACAGCTATTTAGCCCTTTTTTGAATAAAGCGAAAAAGATAAGAAATATTGATCAAAAAATAAAATGGCGAATGCATCACTAGACTTCACTCTTAAGGAAGTCCAAATATGATATAATCAGAGACACAATTTAGCTATTCTAGTGATAGTAGAATTTTAAGAGATTTGTATTAGATATAAATGGTTTTAATTTTTCTTTTAGTGGCTATAAGACGAAATCCTATGTCCCGAAATGCTACAAAAACCAAAGTGGAACAGATCACCAAAAAATATTTGAGAAATGTAATTGTAATGTATTTAGTATCCTTTGTAGGTCGTGGCGTTAAGGCTTACCCTTCTTTCCATCTTTCTTAAAAAGAGCGACTATTAAATTGCTATAATATTGTCCCAATTGTTAAGTTATAAAAATGTTCATTTGTATGTAAAGCTAACAAAATAAATATTTGAAATAAAATGCCATTTTATTTATCAAATAAATAGGGTGAAGCATTTGTCGTTTTGTATTTTGAAAAATATTTTTTGATTTTTTTTGTTTTATTTAAAATTACTCAGTAGCACTCTTTGTAGCCCAATTGCTTTTATTTTGTATATTATATAGAATAAAAAATATATATATACTATATAATTTTAAATAAAAATACATTTTGGTTTCCATTTGTAAATTTCGCAATTTTAAGAACTGTAATTGGATTTGAAGAGCGGCTTATGGGTTTATATATAAAACAAAAAATATTGAAGTATTTCTCAAAAAATAAAATGACAAAGGCGTCACTGGCGAATGAGTATTTTATGCTCATCAATACCGCCCAAGAAGTAAATTATTAAAGCGCTTTAAAAGCACTGCAATATAGCAAATATTTGATTGCTGGTAGCATGCACTCCTCAAGCACATTTATAGCACTAAGACGTTCGCGCACACTGCACTGCGCATACTGCTAATTTTGTTACGGCCGGCTGGACACCGGGGTGCCCGACAGATGCTAAAAGCAAGTACTTATCCAGCAGTTCTTTGCTAAAAGTCATCGCTTTTTTAGCGCATTTAAATACAGTTTGTGCTATCTGGGAAGTCTACAAATATAGACCGATCACAGGGTGCAATTTCATTTTACTAACTTTAAAGTTTACTTTAAAAAAACGCATGTGTATGTAGCTGCTGTTTTCAATGTTTATTTCAGAAAATATATATATAAATTTTGTTTATTTCTTATAAAACATATATATTATTGTTCTGTACAGATAAAGAAGTAAAAAATTATGGTTTGAATATAAAATACATATTTTTACTAAAACAACTTTAATTCATTACAAAGAAGCAAAAGGTAACAGTTATAAAGATCAAACTTAGGACTCAGTTAAGCTAAATTATAAGGGAAACTACATAGCTTAACGCAAGTAATAAACCACATACACACATAAAGACGGTCGTGTAAAAATTCCCTTTAACAACGTCGAGGTTACATGATTCGCTGGCAACTGAGCATCATGAGATCTAACTACAAAAAGGAAAGAAACATATAAAAATAACAACACCTGCATTATAAATGTTTTCTTTTTAATACTCTGGAATCATCTTTGGTATTTAATTCTTATAGATACCCGTTGTCTCACAAAAGAATATACTAATTTAAAGGGAATATTGGAAACTTTTTAAAATATAATTTTTGCAGTTCGTTTTATAATGTTTGTTTTAAATTTAAAGTTATTACAATTCAATTTATTAAACCATTGGTCCATTTCTTCTCCACTTTCCTTCCATGAAATTGAAGGATCAGTTAAACCCCCAAAAGAAAGACTCTGAACTCAAGATGGCATAGCATACGAATGCATTTTTTGGCTCATTCTCATAATTGTAGCGACCCAGCTTAGGAAACCCTTTGCGATTTTTTCGTGCTAAAAAGCTTGCCACATACACTAACCCATCTTTTTCACATATATTTGTAGCAGATCTGCGTGATGAAGTAGAGGAAGTATCACTAATTTAGTCACTTTATGCTAGCCTTTATAACCAGCCTGGTTTAAGGCAGTAGACAAGATAAATTCTTCACTTTGCTCCCCCTCAACATTAGTATTTCTTTGTACCATTCCGGGATTTTTGCCAAGTACTACCATTCTTATTCTATCTATAGCATTAAGGGGTGCCGGGTGGTCATGAACGAAGGCCCCCTCGTTCTTATCTAAAATTTAAAAAAATTATAATATACCTATTACTTAGGTAAACAAAAACATGTAGGTAGGTATTAAGATTTAAAGAGAATAATAATTAATTACCTTTTATTGTACTGTACTGATTAATATATTGATAAACTGTCTCTTTATCTTTAAATATAAGTATCTAAAACACCTTACAACTTTGAAAATTTGCTGAAAACCACTTCAAAAACAGAAATAACAGAATAAACAATGCTAATTCTGTATACAAATGTCTGAAAAGACGTTTTGTGACGTAGGCGATGACGTTTCGCCCGCCATGACACCAAGCTTACAAGGCAACCTATCTATCTAAAGACCTTGGACCATGACCAAGAATACTTCTTTAAATACACCAGAATGACCCCTATTTTTATGGTTTTTATCGGCTTTATTATAAATCGAAGGAAACTGCTGCAAAACTCGATTAAAGTTGCGTCGTTAATCACCATATTCAAAATAATCTTAATAATTGAAAAGAAAAATCAAATGTCAACACAAATTCACAAATTTAGGGTTACCTGCAGAAATCAAAAATTCTTCTTTATGCTTTAATCCTTCACTTATTGAATGACGGAAATCACGGATTATGCCGATCGTCGCACGAAAATTAAAAGTGCACCAACTTCTTAGTTTAGTTTAATTCCTAAATTGTATGTATAAATGGTTCCATATGAATGTAGTATTTTAATTTCTTAATTATCTTAGCTTAGTTAAGTTAAGTTTAGTTTAGTTGAGGTATAACCTGGCCATAAACGTTCTTCTTTTACAAAAGGAAAACGTTTCACCTTTTCGAGCAGCATAAAAATAATATGTTTGGTCTGTCCAAACCTACTTTCTAAAATGCGAATAATTTTGTCTACATTTTGGGGCATGATTAACAGACTTTCAACAATTTTTAAAGCATTCCCTTTTAAACATTTTTGTAGTCTCCAATGATTTTCCTCCTGTGAAAATCCACAAATATTTGTTGAATTTTTATACTGAAAAAACCAATTTGGCCAATCTAACGGATTTCCAGTAAAAATTGGCAAATCTTTCGGCATAGATTGCCTGGTTAAGATTTTAGTTAGTTTACTGGGATGTACAAGTTGATTTGGATCAGATTCCAAGTTTAAAGAATAAACATTACTAACCTTCTTTGTAGTTTTATTATTTGTTTTTTCTGAATTATTTTTATTTTGAGTTTCATTTTTACCGGAACAACATGGATTTATATTTTCCCAAGGATTTCTTCCATTAACCCATTCTTCGACATCTGGACCGGTCGACTCACTTAGCTCACTATTCCTGGATTCATCGGATTCTGCATCCAATTGTACTAACTTCAATTTTAGTTCTAAATCCAGCATCTCATGTTTCTTTTGAAGAAGTTCTTGTTCGATTTCCTTTTTCTTCATTTCATTTTCTAGCTCCGCTTGACAACGCCTGGATTCTTTACTTGATATCTTTGTTTTTCCCTTAGAGATGTTCGATATACTACTCTTTGAACCATGTGGATTCATTGGTTCAGGACAAGACTTAGTAGACATATCAACACCTTTACTGGTACCCATTTGGACAAAACGAGGATCAGTCATTGCTCCAGCCTTCTCTCGCAAGCATTCGCTACGTCTAACATTAAAATTTTGCGACATTACTATAGGTTAATTCAATAGGCTACGATGGACCATTTGTTGGATATATTTACCTAAAAGAATAATGTTAGATCGGGTCGAATGGACCATTTGTTGGATATATTTACCTAAAAGAATAATGTTAGATCGGGTCGAATGGACTCGTGGTCTTGAAAATAAAAACTTCTTACAAAATTGCTTCTATCAAAAAATATCTATTTCTTCTTGTTATTTTTAAAACAAAATTGTTCATGACAACTTACAAAAAAATGACATAATTTAAAAAAATATACAGTGTAAATAAAAATTAACTTTAAAATGTGACAATTGGGACTGGCTTTTTCCTTTTCTTGGTCCTTTTCCTTTCTTGATAAATCTTTTTCTTCCAAATGTACTACATACTTGGTTTCCAACTTTTCTTTAGCTTCTCCTGTGGCAATTTCATAAGCATCGCACAACTCGCAACGATCTTTCCTAGGTATAAAGAAACTAATATTGAACTCTTTATTAAAAATCTTCAAGAACATAACTAGATTTAAGTACGGCAGATTAATATCCTGGCATTTTTTTTTGTAGTCAATAAATATGTCGGTTAAATTTTTTCCATTGTCGATGTATTCCCTACTAGTTTGCTTACGTAGGTAATGACTCTCAATGCGAGGAATCGATTGAATGTGGTCACGTACTCCTTCTTTAATCGATGCCTCCACTTTTCTATGATTTTTGTATTTACCTCTTAAGTCTTCTTGAAGGAAACCTTTTTCAACTTTATTAGCGACTGTCCTTATTTTGTTATTAACGTAGCCAGGAAAAAAATTTGCATACGCGAACTTGCTCGTCATCGCTAATATGAAAATTGAATGCATGATTATGTTTTCTAGGCGCATGTGCACTACTGTACCCATACGCTGGTTTGACAGGTTTCATGTATTTGTGAATAAAATCTCTTTGTCTATTTATATCTGCTAGAGCCCAATAGTTTTGAAAAATATATTTTCTGGTATTTTCATCTATTTTATTGAAGCATCTAAATCTGCATTTATTTCCACAAGGAGGCCTGATACCCCTGGCGTTAATATGTTTTTGTGATTTAGATCTTGAAGTATATGCGTGACCTGTGTTCCGTAATTTCTTGGCTTTGTTGCTTAACCATCCTTCTACCACTGCTATTCGCTTTTTGCCTTTCTTTTTGGGGTTGTCAATTTGTATGTTTGCTACTTGAATGTCTGCAAGTTGAGTATATGCTTCCGGTGAAATATTAAAACAACGAAATGATGTATTAGACGTAATATCATCATGGGTCCTATTACAGTTTGTATTACTATCTGTATTCAATACAGCATTCACACACAACACAATTAAGTTTCTGTCTTCTGAAATCAATAAAACATTATTATAGCTAAAATAAACATGCATTCATTTATTTTTTAATTCCAGCTTACCTGAATTCGGGACTTGACTTTCTACTGGTGCACGATTCTCTGGTCTCATTGCGAGAGACATAATTCTACGTGTCCGTGAGGAACTTTGCATATTCGGGCAGTGAATGCTTGGTTACTTACTGCATAGAAAATAAACAAAAATTAGAAAGAACAAAGAGTCACTACCACGAAAATATCAGACAATATTTCTAAAAAGGTGTCATAATTAAAAAAAAAAACATTGATAAATTTTAAAATCACGTCACATTTGAAAAACAGATCAATATAATGCAAATAATAGTAGTTACTTGTTGCAAAAAAACTTGCAAAACTCAAAATGTAACATTATTCTGCACCACACAAATTAGTTTTATTGTTAAAAAGTTCGAATAAACACAAAAAAGAACAGTATTTTACTTATTATAATTATCAGATCTAACTAATAATTCACAAAAAAACTGTCACAATACAAAATGTGACTCTTTTTAGGATGAAACTCGTTCGAATACTAAGGGCACGATGTTGCAAAGTCAAAAGTGACACTGTAACTGAAAGCATGCGGCGCTAACCTTGTCAAAACAAAAGCGTCACTTCCGCCATCTTGCGGTTAATGGTTGAAATAAAATTGAAACGCTTTTGCAGAAGAAACTTGGAGTAATTTCAATGCTTGCTGTGTGTTTATCTCAATAATGGCGATTTTTGAGTTGTGACTTTTAGCGGGGGTGCGAATTATGATTGAAATACATAAATATCAAATGAAATATATGTAAATATTTTTTGACAGATTTTATATCGACAAGTTAGGCGATATGTTTTCACATCACAGTCCGCAGGAGTGTGATACAAAAGAAAATAATATGATAAAACCGAATATTTAAAAAAAAAAATTAAAAAAATTAAAAAAAAAATTTTATGTAATAACTTTTACCTTTAGAGGCAACGCCAGTTGACAATCGGCGATATGTAGCTTTTGACTTTATTTCATTATCTATAGAAGTAGCTTTGTCATAACTAGTGATCGGAAATTTGGATGCGCTAACAAAATTTTAAGTCAAAATAATGTGTGAATTTGACGAAATATAAACTTTATGAGTTTAAGGCACGGCGCGCCGACATCGACAGTCCGATTTTGTTAGCGCGTTAAAATTTTCGATTACTGGTTAGAACTTAACGATACTATGTATTAATAACTAAAGAGTCCGATGGTAAAAATTAATTTCTAATAATTTCTCAAGAACCAACCTTTTTTTATTAACATATTATACAGAGTGTCCTTGAAATGACAACGCTTCACCACAAATTCCCTAACCAAAAATAAGGCGATCTAGGCAAACTTACCTATATGCAATGTTGCTTCGTTTTGCCGCTACAGGGCGCTAAAGTTTTCAAATTAATATTGTTTTTCGGAATAATTTCTAAATGCCTTTATCGATTCCCACTAATTTTGGAACTAAGAATGACCACTATTAATAGCGTGTTTTGACGTATGTGCCATATTTTTTTTAATACCTGCAAATTTAAAAATGGCGTGTGATTGGTAATTGAAAGTTCCTCTTTTTGTTCTTAAAAAACATTCGTAGGAAAAAAAAGTTTTAACTATCCTTCATAGTCAATTTTAGCTTTAGGTAAATAGATTCTACTACCAGATTACTCAAAAAACTGTATCTGTCACTCAAACTTTTATTAATCATCGGAAGGGTGTAGTATGTTGTGACATCTAGTGCCGTTGTTATACATTTCTAAAACACTCTTTTATTTTATTACTGTTCAAAACGTAAATCTTTTCAATCTAATATATACTGCAAATTAATCAGACTAATAGTTGAAGTTTTCCTCTTGTTAATAAGCTTGTATTTTGCGTTATCTGACGTTATTACTATTGCCTGACGCTTTTGGCCTATTAGTATTGGCATATTGATCTTCAGGAATATCGTTTATTATGCCCAGAGAACTTAATAAGTCTTGAACCGAAAAAACTATGAGCTCAAAGTAAATTAGAAACGTGAAGACAATATAACCTACTATGGATAATTTACCTTACATATATCGAACCAATCAGAACACAAATTTTCATAGCAACCACCTTGGTAACGTGGTCTTACCCGATAAGACCTACCGCTAGCTCGGTAAGACCACTGTAGCTTTTTGTCAAACAAACAGTAATTTATTTCAAGAAATCAAGTTTAATAAATAAATATTATAACCCCTATAAAATAAAAATGACATACAACAGTATTTGAGGTGATTGTAGGGCATAAACTTAACTTAATTTTGACATTTTTAAAGAAATGTTTTATGACAAAATGTATGCAAGATTAAACCCAGTGTGCTTTGCTTTGACGTGAGCTTAAGACATCTTGGCGTTTTCATGGCAACCGTGATGACAAACGAATTTGATTTTTGACGTTCCACACGTCTGATTTAGTCTGGGATTTTTAATTAATTGTTAGTTGTGGCGCGTTTATAAACTTAAAAGTAAATCATAATGATGTGTTTGTATATTTTCCTTTATCACAAACGGCTTTTATTTCGGATTCAGTAAATTATCCTATAAAATACACCTCTACATAGAAGCGGCATCTTATCTTCATACCTTTGTTTTTCACTCGAAACTAGATTTTCTAAGAAAATTACCACTCAATATAATTTTTACTTATAATCAAAGATAGGACCCTCGAGCTAAAGCTCTCGGGATCTTATCAGATTATAAGTAAAAATTACATTTCGTGAAAATTTGTCAGAAAATCGATTTCTTGTAAAAAACAGCGGTATTACCGATAAGACGCCTTCTCTATCGGTATATTACTGTTGAAAAGATGGTGTTTCCATTTCGAAGCAAAGATCGAAATATCAGCTTTACATGACAAATGCAATATTTTAGTATCTTTCTGTGTATAAATAAAACAAAATTTTTAAATCCTAGCGAAAATGATCATTTGCAAGATATACAGCGCGTGCCTGAATTTGCCAAATGGATAACTTTTTTATTATCACTTGTAATGTAATGTGTAGGCTTAAAAGGTTTTTGTCGGGTTGCACAAACATTTTTAAAAATAATTAATTAACCAACAAGTTTGGCGGTGACATATATGACATTAGTAGAAATACTTTTTTACAATTAAACCGGCCCGGTTGAGAACTGTCAACTTAGGACGGTTTTTAATTTAAAACCCTTTAGTGAATACGGCTGTAAAAGTTCTTTAGCACCATTATTCTAAAAAAGTTAATCAAAAATACATTTTTGTTTGCCGATCGTAATATTTTTGAAAATAAAGAATTATTTCCAAAAACGAATAATAGAAAAGTTATCAATTTAGCAAGCACACGCTTTAGCCGTAAAACAGAAAAATAAAATAAATGTTTTATTACAACGATAACATTAAGTGCCTACTAAAACGTCCTCAATTTGATATAAGGGGTCCTGCAATTGTGATTCAAGTTTCAGAGCTTCTATACAAATTAAGTTAGGTATTTCATTCATACGCTGACTTATTATCATAGGGTGTATTTCAGGAAAATATTTTTCCATAGGGTCGCTCAAAAAAGTGTTGTAATAAAAAGTTTTATTTTTTTAAAATGGAATACCCAATATTTTAAATTATTAAATCTTTATTCTCAACTAAGTATAAAGTTCATTACAGGGAATATTAAACTCACATCTCTAGTATAAAATATATTTTTAACAGATACAAATTTTAAATATTATTAATATATCAAAAAAACAACGACATAAATATATAATAAGATGTAAATTTACTTTTCCAAAAAAATATTTTTTTAAACATTTCTTCAATTTTTCTATTCTTTTAATGTCATAAACAAATAATATTACAAGTTTTTTTAAATTTTCTTTCTGGGACTGCAAAACTTTTTTTAGTTTTTCATTTATTGCTCTTAAACTACCACAGTAAATACAATTTTGGGCAATTATAAAGGACTTAGATATGCAATAGAATGTTCCATTTAAAAAATACAACTTTTTTGGGCCACCCTGTATATATGAAAATATTTTCCTGAAATACACCCCATGATACAGTACAAGTCAGCATATAAATTACATTCCTAATTTAATTCTTATAGGAGCTATGGAAGCCTGACCCACTATTGCAGGACCCTGTATAATGAACCAAATTTTAAAACCCTTAGCAAATAATAATTAGTTTTGCTACAAAACAAAGATTTGTTTTAACATTTTTGTTTCTTTCAGGTGTAAGTCTCGACTTCACGAACTTATGCAAGTTGACCGTGACTTTACCCAAGCCGACCGGGAAAAAATTAACCCGTGTAATTCAGTCAGCATTAATGATGCGCTAGACTTTGTTAAGAATCCGTATAAATGTTGCAAGCACGTGCATGATCTTATTAAGTCAATGATGGATATTGTACAAGTTAAAAAAGAAGATGGTAAGACCAAAGGTTCGTTATATTGAGCTATTCGTAGACTGCTTTAACAGCACTAGTTTAATAGCACCACTGTATTATGCAACCACTGTTTAATATTGAGTTCTTGTGATCACCTGTGTATTCAAGAAATATTGCACCAAATGTAATGTGTTTCTAATTTATGATTTAATAAAAACTACCTCGCAGTAAGCTTCGCAGATATCCCGTACGGCTTGAATTATGCTTTAAACTGGAGAAAGGTGATAAATGCATATTATGCATATTAGGAGAGTTAACGGCTATTGTGTGTATTCAATACATAAAGCTTTGGAGAAATTTCAAAATAAATTTTCTAAAAAGTAAGTGAGCTACGACCCTGAGTTAAGTTATTTGCCAATCGTACTACTAACTCTTCATATAAAGGTGCCCATTTTTTATTCTGACTTCTTTGGGGTTTTCACCAAAAAGCTCAACAATCTTTTGCTATTAACCATTAACCTCTACTTGTTGAGGTATCGCTGATATGCTAGATAGAGCAGTAGGTTCTAAAAGTGTATTATATTGGCCCATTTTCTCTATACTGAGAGTCTGTACTCGAGTTATGGAAATGCTGTGAAAATAATTATACTTGAATAATATATTGAACAAAACAAAAAAGGGGGTTCCCAGCAGGGCCGAATTAAGGTCGTTTGACGCCTTAGGCCATTGCGCCAAAATTTGTCTTTTTTGACAAATTTTGGCGCCTAATATTTTCAATTTCGAAATGGATTTTAAAAAATTGTAATCTCGTAAATATATGTTTTGGGAAATTTTCACGTTTTGTTGAAAAAATAACTCTTAGATTAAATTAATTAAAATAAACGTATAATACATGTAAGTACTCAGGGCAACGCGGCGCCTATTTCGTTCGTGGCGCCTTAGGCTATGGCCTAGGGGTTAATCCGGCCCTGGTTACCAGTCGAACAAAACAATAGTATTATTTACGGGCATCGTGGTTAAAACAAACTCTACTGCCTGAATACAATTAGCAAACAAGTGTTTTCGGCCATCGTAGTCAAAACAACTACGCTCTGTGTTAGAGTAAAAATAAAATGACTCAATGTATTCATAATGTGATAACTTAAAAACTGCTTAAGTGTTAAAAAGGTGTCAGATATCCCTTGTTTATATTATACCATGAAAAGGCGATAGAAAAATACGTAGTTTAGATCTTATTGAGCTGTTCTACTGTAATACAAAATTCGTATTGAATATATAATTTATTTTAAAATAATAACGTTTTTAGTTCTCGCATAATAATAATGATAATAATAATAATAAGCTTATCGAAAGGACGACCAAGAAAGCTTTCATAATAGATATAGGTTGCCCACTAATACGCAACCTCTCTAAAACAAAGTCGGAAAAGTAGGCTCGAATTTGGCGATAGAGATAACAAATATATGAAAGCTAGAAAAATTAGACATCATTGCTCTTAAAACATCGATGGAGCTATGACGAAAAATTTTAAGCCCAACTTAAAAAAAAAAAATATATATATATATATAATAAAAACTTGACCTTTTCAGGTTATTTATACCAGCAAATCCAGAAAAGCGTCATCCTCCAAACTTGCCATATAGTACGGACGTTTTTAAACAGTAAATGAATCTCTGTACTGGAAGAAATGACGCTTTACGTGACTGATATACGACACCAGCATCGGCGATACATTTAAACCTTATTTATGGGATATTGACGGAACCCATTTAAGTTTTGTTTATGTTAGTATAGGCCTAATAGAACGGCGGTTATAGACGATACGTTTTTTAAGCAGATATTGTACGAAAAACTTTAATTATAACGTTTAATATTATTTAGTAAAATATATCATTTTATTTGGCATATTTTACAGTACTGTAAATAATACCAGCAATACCAACAAAAAGCTGTGGATATAACCCTGAAAACATAATAATACTAATATACAAGAATTGTTTCCGGTTAAAGGAAAGCAACAAAATTGTGTTTTGTTTTATAGCAAACAAGTGCTTGCGGGCACCTTAGTCAAAACAACTACACCCTGTATAAATAATAATAGTATACCAGATATCCTTTCGGTTAAAGCAAACAAATGTTTGCGGGCATCGTAGTCAAGACAACTACACCCTGGATATAATAATAGTATACAAGATATCCTTCCGGTTAAAGCAAACATGTGTTTGCGGGCATCGTAGTCAAGACGACTACACCCTGGATATAATAATAGTATACAAGATATCCTTCCGGTTAAAGCAAACAAGTGTTTGCGGGCATCGTAGTCAAGACAACTACACCCTGGATATAATAATAGTATACAAGATATCCTTCCGGTTAAAGCAAACAAGTGTTTGCGGGCATCGTAGTCAAGACAACTACACCCTGGATATAATAATAGTATACAAGATATCCTTCCGGTTAAAGCAAACAAGTGTTTGCGGGCATCGTAGTCAAGACAACTACACCCTGGATATAATAATAGTATACATATACATTTTCCCTTTAATAAAGTAATTAAAAACTGCACACTAAAAATTTTGTTTTCGGTTTAAAACTTACCCTAATAACTATCCAAATCGTAAGATGTTAAATTTATATCGCTTATCTTTGTGATTTAACGGCATTTTTACTTAGTTATAGTTACACACACTGCACGTGAAGGCACTTAAAAATGAACTGTTCGATTGTCATGGGATCAGCCGATACGACAAAAAATTGTTTACTTTTAACACAGTGCGTGAGTCACTTGGAATATGAAACCTACCATAACTATCAGAGAAGAACTACGATGTGAAGAATAATCGTTTTACTTAATGTTTATAATATTTTTAATTAAGGTGAAAATGTTATAATTATTTTGAAAATCTAAAAAATTTAAAATATTAAATATCTAATATCTGGTTGCACAAAGAATTTTAATAATAATTATTTAACCGGCAAGTTTGACTGTGACATAAATGACAGGAATTATATACTACATTCAAAAGTGCCTGTTTGGTAAATTAAAAATTAAGGTAACCGGGCCAGTATGATTGTAAGAAAATTATTTCTGCCAATGTTACGTATGTCACAGTCAAACTTGCCGGTTAAATAACTATTATTAAAATTCTTTGTGCAACCCGACATAATACTAACATCGATAAATCTGTTATTGTAATATTTTTATATAGAAGGCGATATTTAAACAAATTAATATTTTTATACTGCCCAATATTTTTTGTCCATTTTATTAAACATTATTAACAATGGTATTAAAACGAAAAGAGAAGTTTGATATGTTAACATTCTTACATTCAATATGACCCAAATGCAAATAGAACTATGGACAGTAATTATTTTAAAATATACTCTGAAGGACGACAACCCAACCTAAACCCCATTAGATTTGTATTTATTTGTCAAAAGTTAGGTAGGTATTTCTCCTGAAACAGGCCAGATTTTTGATCTACGAAATCTATTTTTATTTATTTAACTATATTATCCAATATGTCGTTGCCAAATATGAATTTTCCCCAAAAATATTTTTTTAGTAATCTTGAGGTTATACATTTTTATTTTGTATTAGTGTTTGGTATCGTATTATAGGAAAAATAAAATACTTTTCGATTAGTAAAAATTCGATATGGGGATCGTGAGAAAAAAGAAAGTTGATGATGGTTCCCGGAAATCAAAACGTTGTAACTAAAAGATGATCAAGTACGCATATTATACAGGGTGGCCCATTTGTATGACAAAGTAATATACCGTCTCTACTATTAAAGATATCAAAAAAAAGTTTTTATAAAAGTTCTGAGGTACAAAAAAATATATGTTTTAAAATTATTTTTAAACATACAGGATGGTCCAAAAAAGTAGGACAATAAAATGATACATTTTTTTAAATGAAACACCCTATATATTTTAGCATTTTTTGTTTCCTTACAAAATTGTCCATATGACGCCATATTTAGTTTTTTAATTTTTTGCAACGTTGCCGAACAAAATGCAAAATTCTTAAAATTTTGGAAAAAGCATGATAGTAAAAAATTACCTGTATTTCTCAATAAGAGTATCGAAAATCGAAAATTTCTTGTAAGCTCTTAAGTTTAGGGATAGATAAACTGTCCTAAATCTTTAAGTACCGAAAATTTTGTACAGGGTGTTTTCTGTTGACATCCAAATATACAAAATTTTAAAATACAATAACTCTGTTTTTTCAAATGAAACACCCTATATTTATTAGGCTGGTCTGATAGATATTGTAAGTATCTTTTATTATTGTTAAGTCATACCTATACCTAAATTTACTAGTTTTGGCAATATTTCGATTTTTATTTAAATTTTGGTGAAAAAAACTATAGTTTTTATTTTTCTAGTAAGCCATGACTAGCAAAGTCAAAACAAATATAATTGAATATAATGCCATATTTATAATTATTATATTTATATTTATAATGTTTGTAAACTTATTTTCAATATCAAGTTGCGTAATAAAAACAAAATTTTATTAAATTAAATAAATACGTAACTAACTATGGTTATCAATTTATTTTAATATGGGATAATATTTAATTATATTTGTTTTTAGTTTGCTGGTCATGGCTTACTAGAAAAATAAAAATTATAGTTTTTTTTACCAAAATTTAAATAAAAATCGAAATATTGCCAAAACTAGTAAATTTAGGTATAGGTATGACTTAATAATAATAAAAGATACTTACAATATCAATCAGACGAGCCTAATAAATATAGGGTGTTTCATTTAAAAAAACAGAGTGATTGTATTTTAAACTTTTGTATATTTGGATGTCAACAGAAAACACCCTGTACAAAATTTTTAGTACTTAAAGATTTAAGACAGTTTATCCATCCCTAAACTTAAGAGCTTACAAGAAATTTTCGATTTTCGATACTCTTATTGAGAAATACAGGTAATTTTTTACTATCATGCTTTTTCCAAAATTTTAAGAATTTTGCATTTTGTTTGGCAACGTTGCAAAAAATTAAAAAACTAAATATGGCGTCATATGGACAATTTTGTAAGGAAACAAAAAATGCTAAAATATATAGGATGTTCCATTTAAAAAAATGTATCTTTTTATTGTCCTACTTTTTTGGACCATCTTGTATGTTTAAAAATAATTTTAGAACATATATTTTTTTGTACCTCACAACTTTTATAAAAACTTTTTTTTGATATCTTTAATAGTAGAGACGGTATATTACTTTGTCAGACAAATGGGCCACCCTGTATGTAAAGAGTGGTCAGGAAAATGTGTTTACAGATTTAAAAATATTGGAAAATAAAAAAGTTACAACCGATCTAAGAAAATACAACCTTTTAGTTTAATCAAAATATCTAAACCATTAAAAAACTAGAATCGATCCGCAAGCACCAATAAACTACGCATACAAGTCAATATCTCAATTATACATCAAATCACTCAAACAATACTCAACATTCCGTATGCAACACAGTATTCAACTCTATAGACACTTTAAGAAGCCACCTGACAGAGACGAAACCAACAAGCCAAAGAGACAAGAAAAATTGTGTCTACCAGATCCCCTGCGAGTGCGGCCAATCCTATATTGGTAAGACAATAAAACCACTCGAAGTAAGGATTAAAGAACATAAGAATAACACCCAAAAAGGGGAGACCGAAAAATCAGGTGCAGCTGACCACGCCTGGACGGACGGCCATCACATCATGTGAACAGAAGCCGAAATCCTGCAAAAAGAACCGCGCTGGAGGCAGTTCAAGGAAGCTGCCACCATACATCAAAACCCAGGTTGTTTTAGTAAGCCTTCATTAGACATGGGAAACGTCTGGAAACCTTTGTTAAGTAAATGTAATCTTAGAATTAGACTACTTAAGAGTTAAACGCATGAATTATTAGGTGTGAGCATGACTATTCCAGTTGTGCGTCATTACTCCTAGCTAGTATAAATAAAACACGTAAGCGTTAAACGCATGACTCCGCCCACTAGTTATGTGTCACTGCACCTAGCTAGTATAAATAGAGCTGTAGTACTTATTTAGTATTCACCTGAAGACGACTGGAGATACCAGTTGAAACGAAGTGATTCAAGACAAATCAAGACATTGCAAATCCAAAACTCTACTGCCGTTCACCAATAAACTACTAACATTTGCGTAAAGCTTTCCCCATTTAACCGCTTCTCTATCTCTTGTAGTTTCCGAGATTGCAATGCTGTCAGCACCAATTTCGGGCACCCTATAAAAGAAAGTATGTAGCAAAATAATTCTTAGCCCAATAAAAACCACAGTAAAAGAACAAACAACCAAAGATTGCATTTTCGAAATTTAAAAAAAATTGTAGCATAATTTATTACTACATCGATAAATGAGACAGTCTCCCTCAGTTACCTTGCTATTTTAAATTTAATCAGCCGAATGTTGTTCGACGCTTCCTATGTATTACTACGCCGCGCTTTCAGCCGGCCCAATATAGATTAGAGCGGAAAAATTTATAAATAATTAAAATGCGAAAATAGTATTAAATTTTATTGTTGCACCTAATTGTTACTGTTTTGGGTACTGGATGAGTCGCTGGTCATTTTCGCATGAGTAAACACTAAACCGCAGAATATATAGTTGCGTAGCTATATATTCTGTGACTAAACAACACAGTAGTTAGTAAAATGTCGTAGCGCTGGCAACGTGGTTTTTACGTCCATCGTGTTTATTACAGTGATTTAAGTATTCTTGGCCAAAATAAATAGTAAAAATATCGTTAAGTGTTTCATAGAGTGACATTATTAATGTGTTAATTAAGTTAATTCCATTTTCGGTTGATTTTTTGGACTATATCTACTTAAAAACGTGCAATTGTTTACCTTTTTCGGACGTTCGCGACGGCGTTGTTGCCATATTTTTTTCGTGTGATATCCTAGTTAGTGATGGGTCCCCCGAGAAAGATTGCGAAATGTGGTGCATGTAAAAAAAACGTTCCGAAGAGTGTTTATAGAATACAGTGTGATGCATGCAAACATCTTTGTGCGAAACTGAGTGAGTTGGAAATAAGAGTAATGGGTCAACAGAATAGAGCCTGGTCTTGGAATGAATGCCGAAGGCAGTCTCACCGGTCTCACGTTATTGACAGCGATGGCGAATCTTCCCAATTTACTCCTGAACCAGTGCAGGAAGGCTAACCTTAAGAGGTGATCAACGGGATGCCGAATCGCTGCGCTCTATAATATTGGATTTGAAAACTGAAGTTAAAGAGTTGAAAGGAGAGGTTTTTGACATAAAACATTCTCTGGAGTTTTTAAACGCCATCTATGAAGAGCAAAGGCAAACAAATAAAGTTATGGGGGAAATGATAGATGAGGTTAAAAAGGAAAATGCCAAACTGCGTGCTGATATGACTATTTTGCAAAACAAAGTACTCGAATTGGAAATAGACAAGAACGGTAAATGCCTGGTCATTAATGGCGCTTTTGAGAATGGTGATGGTGACACGATAATAAAAAATAAAACCACTGCACTTCTCAAATATGTCAACGATAAATTTTCTGAAGACTGTGTTAAAGATCTTAGGATTATTAAACCCAAAAACAAAACCCCTTTAGTCAATATATCATTGAATCGGAAAGATTTGGTCATAACAACCCTTAAAAAATAAAAAAAGGGTAATTTGGATACTGTGTGGGCTGAGTACCAATAAACAAAGAATTTATATTAATGAGCAATTAAACAGAGATACGTATTTATTACTAAAGGAATCAATGCAGTGTAAACAAAAGGGCTACAAATATGTTTGGAGTAGCTATAGATCTGTTTACATAAGAAAAGGAGAAAATGATCATGCTAT
Source organism: Polydrusus cervinus (assembly GCA_935413205.1). Classification (NCBI taxonomy): domain Eukaryota; kingdom Metazoa; phylum Arthropoda; class Insecta; order Coleoptera; family Curculionidae; genus Polydrusus; species Polydrusus cervinus. Next base: position 62,884,161 of record OW284510.1, on the reverse strand, counting down.
CAAAATAATGAACAGTAATCATCTCAAGGACATACTGGATACCCAGGTTTAAATAAAAAACTTTTGATATTGTGTTTTGATACAAAAAAGTGTTACAATGGCAGGTAACAATAAGCATTTTAAATTCGGTAACCTAAATGTAAGATCCTTGGTGCCGCATTTCGCGGATGTCAGTCATATAGTCCGGGCAAACGCCTTTGATGTACTGTGTATAACGGAAAGTTGGCTAAAACCCGAAATTCCGTCTTCGCTGATTGAAATACAAGGTTATAAACTAATAAGGAAAGATCGTACTGACAGAGTTGGGGGTGGAGTTGCAATTTACATACGCAGTGAATATAATGTGAATAATTATTTTCTATCAACCTGTGATGATGGGCTGCTTGAAGGTTTGTGGTTAAATTTAGTGATAAGAAAAGTAAAGGTATTTATAGGCATTGTTTATCGACCTCCAACATACTCTGTCGCGGAGACTGTTACGCAGTTTAATGCAATATTGGCTGAGATAACTCCACTTTTTGATTATGTAATAATGACAGGTGATGTGAATATTAATATGTTAAACCCAGAAAACCCTTTAAGTGAATGTTTTGATTCCTACGGCCTGACGCAGGTCATCAATGAGCCAACTAGGGTTACTCAGACGACTGCTAAACTTTTAGATCCTATTTTTATTAGTAATCCGGAGATAGTACAACGCCAGGGGGTTATAAATACTGATATGATTTCTGTTCATAGTCTCGTCTTTTGTACGGTATCATTGGCATCGTCTGTGTCTGCCCAGAAAATATATACATATAGGTGTTTCAAACATTTTGTTGAACACGCGTTTTATGAGGACATGCGCCGGTTAGTTGTGATTATATTTATTATATTAACAATATAGATAATAAAATAAGGTTTTTAACTGAGAATTTACTAAACATATTTAACACTCATGCTCCTATACGAACCGTCCGTTTGAGTAGGGCGCCGGCACCATGGCTTACAGATGCACTAAGGGAGATTTTAAAAGAACGCGATAAGGCTTTGTGCAAATACAAAAAAAAATAAAACTCTGGTAAATTCAAATAACTACAAACAATTACGTAATTTCACATTGGCATCGGTAAGACGTGAGAAAGCTGCCTATTTAAGGTTCGTTAACTCTCAGGATGCTGCAACTCTGTGGAAAAGGCTCAAGGTTGCCAGTATACTCTCCAAACCAAGACCCGAGTTGCCCGATATTTTGCAGAACCCCAACACTCTTAATAATCACTTTCTTTCTGCCTTCTCTCATACTAATGCTGATGCAGAGCTTATTGAACATTTTCAATCAAATACATACAGTGATGCTCAATTTGAATTTCGCTTACCCTCTCCTGAGGAAATAAACATGACCATTCATAGTCTGAAATCTAATGCTGCTGGCTTAGATGAAATCTCATTAATTATGCTTAAAATAAGTTTACCCATATTACTGCATCATTACACACATATCTTAAATAGCTGCCTAGAACAAGGTTATTTTCCTGAAGTTTGAAAAACAGCAATTGTATGTCCAATATCTAAAGTAAACTCTCCAACAACATTAAATGATGTCAGACCCATAAGTCTTCTACCGGTGCTAAGCAAGGTTCTCGAAAGGGTTGTGTATAAGCAACTACTTACTTATGGAATGGAATATTACCGGATCACCAGTCTGGATTTCGCCCCGGGCATGGTACGACGACTGCTTTATTACATATTAATGATCTCATTGTTGGGAATCTGGACAATGGAATGGCAATAGTCTTAACACTTCTTGATTATTCCAAAGCGTTTGATTGTGTAGACCATACTCTTATGCTTGCTAAACTGCATTACTTTGGATTAACTAATCTAGCACTCTGATTTTTTCGAAATTACTTGGAGGGTAGACGGCAACTCGTAAGATCACGGTCAGAAGTGTCAGACGTCGGTGACGTAACGTCTGGAGTACCGCAGGGCTCCATTTTAGGACCCCTTCTCTTTATATTGTACACCTTTGATATGGGTAAAATACCATCATGTTCCCAAATCCATACTTATGCTGACGATACACAACTCGTCTGCACTTTTGATCCGGAAAATTGCAATGATATCGAAGCAAACATAAACACAGACTTGCAAAAAATCACTGAATATAGCTTTACACATAACCTTAGATTAAATGCTCAAAAAACACAACTCCTACTTTTTGCACCTGAAGGGTGTTACGACTTCTTAAAACAGTATGTTAACATACAACTTAATGGGCAACGTCTTGAGTTCACAGATACTGCAAAAAATCTAGGAGTACTGTTTGATGACAAATTAAGATTTAGTAAGCATATAACAGCTTTGAGCCAAAGAACTTACATGGTGTTAAAGATATTATATGCAAACAAACATTTTCTTAACTCTAAAGTACGGAAAAAAGTATGTGAAGCATACATATTATCTATGATTTCTTACTGTATTATCCATGTTTAACTGAGGAGGACAAATAACGTCTGCAGAAAATGCAGAACAATTGCTGTATATTTATATTTGGCTTAAAGAAATATGATCATATCTCTCTGAAAATATCTGAACTCAACTGGCTAAACATGATGAATACATTTAAATTTTTGCTATTAACATTTGTATATAAATTATTGAAAACATCAACCCCTATGTACTTAAGGTCTTCTTTAGTTTTTCGCAGTGACATTCATCATGTTTCAGTAAGGTCAAATACACTTACTATGCCCCAACACAGAAAAGCTATTTTTCGGCGTGGATTTACCTACAATGCGGTAAAATATTTTAACGACTTTAATAATTATTTTACCTGTCCCTCTTGGCTATTATTTCGCAATGGAATTAGAAATACGCTGCTGGAAAATCAAAGGAATTCTAACGCTGAAGGCTAGTTTTTTATAATTTTTTAGAATAATTACCAGTTCTACTATTTAAAGTGCTATCTTTTTTTAATTTAAATTTTCTTAAAGTGATTATAATACATTAACAGTGTAATACTTGTACTACTATTTATTTTTTACTAAATTGATTTATGGACAGATTATAGTGATTTATCTTGTTGAAAAAAGGGTTAAAGTTGAGTAGCTGACACTTATCAGCTAGACTTCGCCCTTTAAGAATTGCAAATTATTGTATCTTCCAATTCTTAATAAAGACTATTATTATTATTATTTTTATTATTATTATTATTATTATTATTATTATTATTATTATTATTATTATTATTATTATTATTATTATTAACTAATTTTTAGAATTATGAACCGGGTCCCATAATTGTCATTGATAGTAGCCTAAAATAATGAATGAAATTTGTTATGACGACATCTAAATACGGAATATTTTAAAATCATTTTCATACCTAGTGTTGTTTTTCAGAAGCTATTTTATACCATGGAGAAACATGGGACCTTATGTATAGAAGATGGGGTAAAATTGAAAAGGATTTTTATACCAAAAATAAAACATTTGATATTAGTAAAATACCTGATATTTACGACTGTATCAAATATGATTTACAACATAATCAACATACCATTCAATTTGAACAAGCTGAGGAACTTTATATTTATGCTAAATATTTAGCCGATATTGTGATTCCGCAGGTAAATATTTTTTTTTGTTTAAAATAATACAGGGTGAAATTTGTATATGGAATAAATTCGGCAACAAAGAATCGATCCATTCCTTACGGATCCGAAAACACAGGTCTCATTTCTTTTAGTTAAACAGTTTATTTGCATATTTGTGATTTTTACCCTTCATAGAGGGATTAAAACTAACCCAAAATTTTTTTGCAATTGCTTACATTGTTATAGCTTGCAAAATGGGACATAAAAAATCGAATATAATTCATTATTTGCTTATGAATCTCTCTTACCTGATAAGCGATACAAATTATATAATTTCATATTATATTATAATAATATTGATCATGTAGATAGAAATATTCATGATGATCGAATATGGTTTCAGCAGGATGATGCACCGCCACATTACATGTGAAATAACATATTTAAATGAAGTTTTTCCTAACCGGTGGATGGAGAGAAAAGTTATAATTAAGTAGCCGGTCAGATCGCCAGGTCATAACCCTCCGGATTATTGTCTGATACATAATGTTTGAAATCAATTTTATTTAAAGCTAAGCGCCTGCTAGAAAATAAATGGCGAATAGCTCAGACAATAAAAGGTTTTTTAATAATGTTTTTTATTTATTTTTTTTTGCTTATCAGGTAAAAGAAATTTCAAAGTATACAGGGTATCCCAGATAATGATGCACTCTACAGGGATCTCGTAAACCATATAAGATGCAGAGATGGTTAAATTAAAAAGTTGTGCCCTATTAAATTCTGCAAAGTTGTTGAATTAGCACTTATTCTTATTGATGATGGGTTTTTAAGTCATAAACGCATTATTAATACTAGGTGTGATACGTCGTTGAATTATAAAGATTGAGGGGAATTTAAAAATATTAATATACAATTTTCCTACTATTTAAAAAACCAAAGTTGATGATGGTTTTGAGAAAACAAAACGTCGGATTAAAAATCGAATTACACCAACTTATTGAGGAGAAAAAGTGGTAACGAGAATGTAAACTTTATTTAACATATATCTCTTCAAGATTCAAGAAGTAGTCCATACTCACAGTTGTTAATAATTATATGATAGGAATAAAAGTCGGTCTAAACCACAATATCTTTAATGAGAAAATATTTTTAAGGGTAATTTACATGGATAAAAGAAGAGAACATGTTTCGACCTTAGAAAAGGTCATCATCAGCTCTAACTAGAAAAGTTTCGTAGACAAGCTAGTACATTAGTGCAAAAATGGTGATGTAGAAGTTAAAGTATAAAATTTAAACAGGGGTAGAGGTTTCTATAGCATAATATCATCCGACCTAGTCTGAAAAATATGGGGGTAGACAGAATGAGTGGTAGAAAATATTGGAAACCCTTGTTCACCCTTGGTTGGGCAAGAAGATACACTCTTTCACAAAAAAAATTTTTTTTATTAAAAAGTCGAAATCTTAAACCTTAAAGGTCATGATTCAAGACTTATGGATATGTGGTAATTTTTGTTCTATTTTAAAAAAATTCTCTTTATAAAATATTTAATCTGCCTTAAGAGATAAACAGGGTGTAGGAGAAGCCATCATCTTAGCGTAATTATAATTCTGTAATTAAAAAGGAAAACATTTTTTTGTTAATAAACCAAAGACATTTTTGGATTATTTTTTATTTTAATAATCTTGAAATTTTTTTAGATTTTTTAAATTTTATATATAATCTTCATGCATATATTATAATTATTATTTATGAGTTTATGAAATCTTTAAATTTTCCTTAAGTACTGAAATAGTACAAAATGTAAAAAATTTTTTGGAAAAATGAAAATCTTACCTTCTTTAGTTCGGCAGAATACCAAACGAATAATTTTATTCTTCTTTTTTGTACCCTTAGGGTAGTATAGTGAAATATTTTTCATTGGAGACTTTAAAAAATGTATTTAATTCTTAGAAAACAGAGGTTTATGGTGAAATGATTTGTTAATTTAAAAACGTGTCTGAGAATCGGAAATAAAAGGGTGGTGGGGGCCGGGGATCCTTCTCATTCTGCCAACCTGCCAAGGCGGTCATTTTTATTTATTTATTTATTTATTTATTTATTTATTTATTTATTTATTTATTTATTTATTTATTTATTTATTTATTTATTTATTTATTTATTTATTTATTTATTTATTTATTTATTTATTTATTTATTTATTTATCTATTTATTTATTTATTTATTTATTTGCATTACCTACCCTACAGGTTAAATAACCCAACTACAAGGCAGGACCATGAAAAAGTTTACACAAAAAATAAATATACTAAAAGTGAAGCTAAAAATACTAACAAAAGTAAGCTAGTCTATACGTAAACCTAAACTAATTATTCGAAATTAAATTTGAATATAAGAAAAGTAACATTAAAAAAAGAAAAAGAGAGACTGAACACAGAAAATCATGTCACTGGACAAAAAATCATACCAGCCGCACAATCTCAGTTTAAAGTATTAATGCCGCACTAACCTCTTAACTGTACTGACCGAAGAACTGAAAAAATCTAAATCAAACCGCTTGTTGTATCTCTCACACATTTGAAAGACAGGAGAAAACTTTAAAATATTTGTCTTTGGATTAGGCAGGTAGAAAGTCATATTTTGTCGTGAATTCAAACGTGGCACATTAAAATTAAGCTTACCCAATATATTAATACAGTCTAGTTGATTGTGTAGTAATTTATATAGAGCCATTGATAGGTGGTAATCACGGCGATCCCTGAGTGATTCATATTTAAATCTCTGAAGAAGTAGAGTCTGGGGAAAACCCTGCATGGGATATATTCCGTCGACCCTAAAGCTAAGGTACTTTAAGAATTTTCGCTGCACCCTCTCAAGATTATCAATGTGAACATTATACTCAGGTGTCCAGATCACTGCTGCATATTCTAGTTTCGATCTTATATAGGCATTGTATAAGCTTGTTAAGACATCAACGCTGTTAAAATCCCTATTGCAGCGCACAATAAATCTATAACTCTGAAGAGCTTCACTAATGATCTTATTTATATGGGGTATAAAAGAAAGCTTTGAATCAAGTCGCAAAATGAGTCAGAGCGAGAAATAATTTTATTTTTAAGAACATAATCAAAATTAATTACAGAAAGTTTATTTGTAAAAGAAACAACTTTACACTTCTCAATGTTAAGCTTTAAATTATTTTTAGATCCAAATTCCGTTGAATAACAATACAATCATTGATGTTTCTAATTCTTTTATATAGTTTAATATCATCAGCGTATATCAAATGGTCAACATCCAGATCATCACCAATATCATTTATAAAAAGAATAAAAAGTAACGGACCAAACACCGATCCCTGGGGGACACCGGAGCCAGCGGTATATTTATTAGAGCTGAGTCCATGAAGGGAAACATACTGGCAGCGGTTGGAGAGATCTGACTTGATTAGTGCCAACAAAGACTCTGAAAATCCAAATTTTTCTAATTTTGAAATCAAAATACCATGATCAAGCCGATCGAAAGCTTTTGAAAAATCTAAATATATTACATCAATTTGTATACCCTCATCCAACGACTCAGAAATATGTTGTGCCATATTAAGCAAGTTGGTTATCGTGAATCTACCCTTAAAGAATCCATGTTGCTGCTGAGTTATTTGCCCGCGGATGAACGGAAAGACAGACTTATGAAGTAGGAACTCAAACACTTTACAAAAATTACAGATAATTGATATTGGTCGGTAGTTAGATACTTCTGACCTATCACCCTTTTTATATACAGGACATACTTTAGAAGTTCTCCATATCTGAGGTATTGTCTGATACTTAAGACATAGATTAAATATAATATGAAGCGGTCTCACCAAAACAAAACGGCAATCGTGGATTAAAAATGCCGGAACGGAATCCGGCCCTGTATTAAACTTCGGTTTACATCTTCTTTAAGGCATTGATGACCTCAACTTCAGAAAAGTAATGGACATTAATAATATGTTTATAAATAGTTTGATCATTTCTTAAAGCACCGGAAGTACTATTCAGAAATGGCTGTTTAAAGAACTTAGCAAAATTGTTTAAAATATCAAGAGGATCAGTGAACTCTTCATTGTCATAAGACATTGCATTTGGAATGTTGGGAGGTCTCCCTCTTGCTTTTAATGAAATTCCAGAATTTTTTAGGGTCTCCTAATATCAAGTTCTATTTTTTGTATGTAGTGTTTATAGGAAGTTTGGATATCTTTTTTAATTTTGGATCTCAAGAATTTAAAATTTTGCATTGATTGGGGACAAGCAGTTTTCTTGTATTTATAATGGAACTTATCTTTCTTTTTTATGTCTTGGATAATGTTTTTAGTAAACCACGGTAGATACTTACCGTTCGGAGTTTTCGCATACCGTGGCACGCATAAGTCAACAATCTCAAACAATTTGTCGTAGAAAGAAGTGCATGCACCATCCAAACTATCTAGTGATGTAAGAAACGACCAATCAACATCCAGAAACTTATTATACATTAAAGGAAAGTTAGCCTTGCGAAAATTATAGTTATTTTCAAAGTTTATCACAAAATCATGTTTGTGGTTAACTGAATGAGAGTATTCCAGTGATATAGAAAGGGCAGGATGATGTCCATCCTCCCCTACAAGCGAGATATCCGAGGCGTCCTCAACTACGCATTTTTTGTTGTTATGAAGTACTAGATCCAATATTCTGTTGTTAGCGTTCCTGATATAATTACCTTGCTTCAGATTCATGTAAGTTAAAAAATGACTAAGGGCTCTTGTACAATGATTCTCCACACCACTATCCACGAACTCTGAGAATAAGGGTAAATTAAAATCACCCAGAATACAGACTTTTTTTATCAAATACAGGAACAGATGCAATAAAAAACTCAAAAAGATTATCTAGATCATTTAAGGTAACCGGTGGAGGTATATAAACTACAAAAAACAGCATCGTCGAGTAATCGAAACAGACCTTAACGCCTATTAAGTCAATATGCGGTAACAAATTTTCGTTCTGAAATATAATTCTGGATGATTTAAATCGCTGGTCAACAGCTAGTAAAACACCCCCACCCCTTGTTTTGCCAGTTGCATGTGGATCACAATCAGCACGATAGGTATTACATCTAAAACTTATCACCTCATTAGTAAAAACAGACGAATTTAACCACGTTTCTGTTAGAGCCATTAATTCGAAATTGCAATATGATGTACTATTTAGAATTTCCGCGGTTTTAGTGAGAAGTCCACGCGTGTTTTGGTAATATAATAAAATATTTGGGTTTTGTAACTGTTTAATGCTGGGAAGTACCATATTAGCATGAGAAATGGAATTGCGGGGGGAAACAGTTGCACCGAAATAAGAAGGCGTCAATAATTGCTATTGGCCCAAAATATTGGCCCGTAGTTTCGCACATGCCCTTTTATAAGCCTCACATTTGTTTATATCCCATGCAGCGTGTGCGGTACTTACAAGGTTGCCGTGATTTCCATTATTTACCTTAATACAGTTTGAGCACTCAAGAGCCCTTGAATGACAATCACTGATAATGTGGTCATTTCCACATCTAGGACAGCTACGCTTATTGGAACAACTTTTAGTCGTTTGATTAAATTCATTACAATTAAAACACCTACTAACCTCAACGCCATCATATACTCTACAAGCATCATACCCCACAAATACATTGCCCACCCTCGTAATTCTATCATAAGCGCCTCTATTAACTTGTACTACAGCTTGAAAACGGTTGGGATTATTTTTCGTCTTACCTACTTTAATAATTTGACACAGAGAATTCGCTACAAAGATATCAGAATTTAATTGTTTTAACACTATCAATAGATCCTCCTCACTGTATGGATCAGTAAAACCAACAATTCTCACTCTAGGATTCATCACATATGAGTCAGCTAAATTTTTTTCAGCAAGTGCCTTGAGCTTTATGTTATCCATTTCAAACAAATTACATTGTAAAATTAAAAATAAAGATTATCATCTTATATAAATATCAAATGAATAGTATCCGGATTGCTATATATTCAGGTAAATATATGTCTAACTGTTTAAATAGTCTCTGTTTGAAGGTTGGAGACAATGATGTTTCTTGAATGATAGAATAGTTTTGGACTTGCATTGTCTTTAATTTGTTTTACATCACAACGTTTCAACTGGTAAGTATCTCCAGTCGTCTTCAGGTGAATACTAAATAAGTAAAGTAACTACAGCTCTATTTATACTAGCTAGATGTACTGGAGCATGACTGAGATGGGTGCAGTCATGCGTTTAATTCTTGTGCGGTATTTTAAGTTTACATCTACTTAACAAAGGTTTCCAGATATTTCTTATATCTAGTGAGGGCTTACTAAAACAATCTGGGTTCTGGTATATGATAGCAGCTTCCTTGAACTTCCTCTTCCTCCAATGTGGTTCTTTGTGCAGGATTCGAGCTTCTGTCCACTTAATGTGATGACCGTGTGTCCAGGCATGGTCAGCTGCCCCTGATTTTTCGGTTTCTCCTTTAAGCGTGTTGTTTCTGTGTTCCTTGACCCTAGTTTCAAGTGGCCTTAGAGTCTCACCAATGTAGGATCTGCCACATTCGCAGGGAATCTGATAGACACAGTTTTTCCTATCTTTTTGACTTGTTGGTTTCGTCTTCGTCAGGTGGCTTCTTAAAGTGTCTTTTGAGCTGAATACCGTATTAATGTTGTATCGTTGTCCTAGTCTTCTAGTTCTCTCAGATACTCCTTTGACATACGGAATGTTGAGTGTTGATTGTGACTCTACTGGCTTCTTTTGTGTATTTGACCAATTCTTGCGATTTTCCATTAGTTTATCAACTAGATGCCCGGGGTAGCCATTTTTGTTGAGGTCGGTCTTGATGTAGTTAGTTTCCTGTTTGAGGGCTTCATTTGAATTACAGATGGTAATTGCTCTATCCACAAGCGTTCTTACTATGCCATGTTTTGTGCTATTTGAGTGATTTGAGGTGTAATTCAAATATTGACCTGTATGCGTGGGTTTTCTGTACACTGAAGTATGGATGGTGTTGCCATTTTTCTTTACGTTTACATCCAGGAAAGGTAATTGACTGTTTTCTTCTCTCTCCATGGTAAATTTGATTGTCGGCGCCAGGCTGTTAATGTGGTATAGGAATTCCTTGAGTTCGTCATCGTTTCCATTCCAAATAATTAAGGTGTCGTCCACATATCTCAGCCATGTTTTTGGTTTCTTTTTTGCTTGTTTTATTGCTTCGGATTCAAACCATTCCATGTAAATGTTGGCGATTATTGGTGAGAGAGATGAGCCCATCGGTAGTCCGTCCACTTGGCTGAAAAACCTATATTTTTCCTGAAAGTAAGAATTATTCAGGCAACATTCTAATAGTTCCATGATGGCCTTGATAGGTAGCAGTGTTCTTTCTTGTAGTGTCTGGTCTTCCTCAAATCTGCTTTTAACAACCTTTAGTGCATCTTTTACAGGGACGTTAGTGTAGAGACTTTCGACGTCAAAACTGACAAGTTGATCTTCTGGTTGTACTTTCATCCCGCCAATAAGTTGTACGAAGTGTTGAGAATTTTTCACAAATGATGTGCTATTTCCTTGGAGTGGTTGAAGTAGGGGTAGTAAGAATTTCGCAAGTTCGTAGGTAGGAGAGTTTCGAGAGCTCGTTATGGGTCTGAGAGGCATGTTCTGTTTATGTATCTTCGGCAAGCCATAGAGGTGTGGAGGCTTACTGTGATGTGGTGTCAGGCGTCTTCGTGTCTTTTCTGGTATGTCTCTCTCTCGAATCCTGCACAAAGAACCACATTGGAGGAAGAGGAAGTTCAAGGAAGCTGCTATCATATACCAGAACCCAGATTGTTTTAGTAAGCCCTCACTAGATATAAGAAATATCTGGAAACCTTTGTTAAGTAGATGTAAACTTAAAATACCGCACAAGAATTAAACGCATGACTGCACCCATCTCAGTCATGCTCCAGTACATCTAGCTAGTATAAATAGAGCTGTAGTTACTTTACTTATTTAGTATTCACCTGAAGACGACTGGAGATACTTACCAGTTGAAACGTTGTGATGTAAAACAAATTAAAGACAATGCATGTTTAAATAGTCATTAATACAATAAAAATAGAATTCATTATGCAATTGTTTAAATAAATTAGTTTAGTCGGTAAAACAGGGAGCTCAAATAGAGTTAAAAAAAACGAAATCGCGAAAATTCGGTTTTACACAAATATCTTTTGGAGTTTTTAAATTTGAACTCACAATGTTGCAGAATTTAGTAAGGCGCAACTTTTTTCTAATTTAACCATCTCTGTATCTTCTATGACTTACGAGATCCCTGTAAAGTGCATCCTTATCTGGGACACCCTGTATATTTCATTTTTATACTTTTTTTCGCTATCTATCACAATAGATGCATTTGTATTGGAAAAAAAAGTTGAGCTAGTTTAATCAAAAAAAGGTACCCGTGTGATACAATAAGAAGAGAATTTAAAATAAATCGGGCTACAAAAACAAATGCGAGGCCTACAAAATGAGTTATGGCGTAAGGCGAAAAAAATTTGCTGATTGGTTTAACAAATTATAATAATTAAACTAAATCATTTTTTCCATTCAAATTTTAAATGAGTTTTTTTTAGGAATATGGTTTAACCGCCCAAGAGAAACTAACTATAGGCCAAGGAATTTGTACGCCACTTCTAAAGAAAATAAAGGCTGATTTACAACGAAATATCGAAGAAACTGAAGAAACAGTCAACCGTTTAAATCCAAGATATTCCCATGGCGTTTCAAGTCCTGGTAGACATGTAAGAACGAGGTTATATTTTACAAGCGAGAGCCATATACACTCTCTTATTACCGTCCTAAGGCACGGAGGATTGTTGGATGTAAGTAAATATTTTATTTATGAATTACTCGATCTATAATGACGACGGGATCAACGACGACCAAGCATTTCATTGAAAAATATACTTTTTTGCTGCTTCGAAACTCGATGTTTATAGAGGATATTCTATTATTTGACATACTTATAAACACTTAATTAAAAATCCTGGCACTAAAACACTTACCGTTCAGACCTGGTACTGTTTTATAATATTGTTTTTTTAATTTCACCAATATTTTTACTATAATTTAACATTTTTTCGAGTCGAGTTTTTAAACTGTTGTGTTTGTATTTGTGGTTGCCAGTGTTAAAATATGTAATAAGGATTTGATCGTCCTCGAAAAAAGTTGCCATGTTTTCTTAAGCGATTGATACCATCTTATGAGTGAACACTTACAGCGGGTTTTATAGAGCTTTTTTATAGTTAACGACCGTTAACTCCCTGACTACCATTAACTTTTCATTGCAACCGATTAAATTTTGTTTTTTTAAGGGACTGTCAACATAATTTTCAGAGAAAAAGTGACAGTTAGTTGGCAGATGCCACTAAAAACACACAGATGTCAACATTTTCATTTGTTTCTTATCACTTTCGTTAGTTAACGAAGACAACTTTAATTGGTCAACATACATCGATTAAAGTGATAAGTTTCAAGTATTTTCCAATATTATTTTTTAGGAAAATCTGGCACTTTTACTTGTAAATTTGAATAATATGATTAAGGTTTGTTTGATCGATTAACTACGAAATTAACCTCTAATTTCTCTATAATTCAACTCTCTAAAATGTTCTAACCAGCTACCTGATATATGACTTTATAAAACTAATATTATAGATCAAAGAAGAAGTTTATGAAGGAAGATAAATAAACAAATTTATTATATTATAAATATTGAAAATAAACGTAATTAGTCACAGATTCCAAGACCCCCTTTTAGGTTTTAAGTTGATTACTCCTTTCAATTTTTTAACTTTATTACAGCAGATTATTTCTTATTACCCTTCTGTGTCCAAATAGGACGTTTTAAACAAACATGTTTACTAGTTTTTATCACTTCCAGACGTATTTATATAGCTATGAATGAATGTCCATCAAAATTTTTCTGTAGGACCTGCTCAGGAATTTGTATTTCTCGTTAAACAGGCAGTTGCCAATATTTTTCTTTAAAAGCAAAATCAGGAAATAAGTGAAGGGGCTCATATTCAATTTTTTTTCTTGTTACAGGACTCTCTCTCGCGAATTTTTTCCAAATTTAGAACCAGAAACATAAAAAAACCTCTATTTTGTTTAGTTACTTTTTAAAACAAAAGACAAAACAAATGACATTGAATTTGCAGATGATTGCACAGAAAATAAAAGGGTGCATAAGTTGAATATACTTATATCCCAACAGGCAGCCCGAAACAAAATAGAATCGACTCTGATTAAGGAGATATGGGCGTACAGAAAAATATTTTCGTTGTATAATTGATCTGTAAAAAATTGTCATGTTTTCTATTAATTTCAAAAAAACCTTTAGAAGAAATTTTTTAGTCGAATTAAGTTAAAACTATAGAAATTGCCATCTGTATAATTTGAATTGAAAAGTAAAAATATCTCTTAACAAAAAAGAAATGGCATTTTCAAAACATTTATATGGGTTTCATTGAAAGTGTTACGAAAAATGTTAATAAAATCAAATAAGAAAGGGAATAAAATCGAAATTCAATCAGAACACAACGGTACTTTTGTAATACAGCGACGGCGCCAGGGGGAGGGGGCACTGGCCCACCCTACAAACACGGGTGCCCACCCAAAATTGTGAAAATCGGTTTTGTAATGGAATTGCTGTGGGAAAACGGGTATTTAACTATGAAATTTTTAATAAGAAAGAAAGCGGTATTATAGAAGGATGTAAAAAGAGAACGAAGATTGACCTTTTTTGGGAAAGCGCCCACCTTCAAATCATCGGGTCCGCTTGTGCCCACCCATCGCAAAAATCCTGGCACCCGTCACTGAACGATTGTGACCAATTTTTTATTCAAGTGCTGAATCAAATTTCGTCTACGCGGGGCCTTCGCCACCCGTGAAGGGTCAGAATTTTTTAGAAGTCACTTTTGAGAGTAAGAAGATTTTTAGAGCCGGGATACGTTCTTTTTTTCTGGAGGTCACTTTATTTTAGTCGCCTTCTTTTTGGGAAAAACTCTTCTCCCGGTCACAGCACCCTAAAAAAATGTTCTTATTGCCAAAACTTCTTTCCGATCCGTAAGTGATATCTCCTCTATTAAATAGGGATGTCTGATACACCAGAAGTATCGATACAAGCAAGTATCGGTTTGAAAAAGATAAATACTCAAAATATCGATACACGGTCCCCTATAATAAACGTAACCTCCTATGACAGTGAGTTCTATAAAAAAAAGCTTAATTACTACCTCCCAACCTTGTCTTATCAAAAGTGACTTCTAAAAATAAAAGGTCTTCGATATATAAAAAAAAAGCTTAATTACTACCTCCCAACCTTGTCTTATTAAAAGTGACTTCTAAAAATAAAAGGTCCTCGTAATGAGTATCGATTCATTCAAAAAGTATGAAGTATCATTTGCATTCCTACCGAGTTAAAATTGAAAGATTGTTCGACTTACCTGTAAGGAAGATCAATCTCAATTATTCGAACATCGGAGTTCTTCTCTGATAGTTATGGTAGGTTTCATATTCCAAGTGACTCACGCACTGTGTTAAAAGTAAACAATTTTTTGTCGTATCGGCTGATCCCATGACTATCGAACAGTTCATTTGTGACTGAACTAATAGCACTAAAGGGTAAATTGTGGGGGGGAGGGCTCTATCAGAGAAGAACTCCGATGTTCGAATAATTGAGATTGATCTTCCTTACAGGTAAGTCGAACAATCTTTCAATTATTCTTCACATCGTAGTTCTTCTCTGATAGTTATGGTAGATGTTTAAAGATACAACTAGGGCGATTAAATGCAGTGTATAAACCAAACTATTTAGTAGAATATAAATAATATAATAAAATAAGTAAAAAATAATATTACAAGAAACACCTCTTTATATATTAAGAAAATAATTATGTAGTATTTTCTGAGTTTACTCTAATAAGAAAATTTGCAAATTCATGTTTACTGGTAATTAAAGGTCGATTATAGAAAATTGCAAATACTGATGCATTTTTCGTCCATTCAGCGGTATTTTAGAACAATGTATATTCAATCCTGCTGTATAGGCAGCAGCAGTACTAGCATGTCTAACGCTATGACTAGTAAAAATACTGTGTCAATTCCACTTTTCTAAAGAACTTCCTTTATCCACATACTTATACTTTGGGTAGACGCAGGATGGTATGGCATTTTTTGTGTTAATATTAGGTAACCTGTATAATGGAAACACCAAAAAAAAAAAGGTTAAGCTTTTTTGAGCCCGATGTTTTAATTTGTTCTGATATTTTTATTTCAATTTTTGTCCCTTTTCAACATTGTATGTTGTAAAGATATTTTTGAATTTGTTTGCACTCTACACTAGTAGACGTTAAGTTAAGGCTAATAAGGTGACAAGTTTTAAGGTTATATCTTTTATAGTAAAAACATGCAATGGATAGATTTTTTACAATTAAAGTAATACCGTGTTAGGATCCCAAGTTGCTGAGTATTTTGGGATTAAGGGCCTTTTGTTATAAACACCTTTTAAAAATGGTTTTATGGTATTGGATGTGGAAGTCCTTCATTAAAGCAACTTAATAAAAATTCTAATACTACATTTATATCATAAGTATATGGACTAACTTTAATTTGTGAACGGTAATCCCACCACTTCGTCGTAATTTTACAAATAACTGTTTCGGTTGTGTCTCGTTTGGTAAACGAATCCCGGATAATTTTCCCGCCACCAGGGACCATGACTGAGAAGGCCAATTTGGAATAACCAAGATACCTGTAGCTTTATTCGTTCTAATTTTCTCCAGGACCTTGTAGATTAAGGAAAAGGTTGGGAATTCATAAAATTTTAGGGTTTTCCAATTGGTCGTGCACACATCAACTAATAAGGAGTCGGGATCTGGGCCCAAGAAATGTATTTATTACATTTTTTATTTAGTTTGGACGCAAAAAATAAGTTGATTTGTGGTTTTACAAAGTGATTGATTAGTAAGTAAATATATCTTGATTCAGCTCATACTCGGTTTTTGTGGAGATAACTCTTAATAAGGAGACCGCTTCTACATTCATTTGTGTATATAAATACTATGACAATAAAGGAAAATATTTTTAAAACTCACAGTAATTCCATAATATCCTAGCAATATTATTTAGTTGTTTATATCGCATACTACATATATATTTTATTAAAAGTTGCAATTGCTGTTACATTATTCATTCTTAGTAAACTTTAGAGGCGGTTTTCAAGAAGGATTTTACACTGTAGTAAGCAGCTTTTAATTCTAAATAATTAAGGTGTCTTTTACGATCATCTTTGTTCCAAAACTTTTTGCATTTTCACCATTGCAATAATAGGCACCCCAACCCGTCATGGATGCTTCTGAAAATATTTTCAAAGAGAATTGCTTGATAAGATCCAACACTAGTGATATTTTTTAATCATCAGTAAAAATCTTGTTTTATTTCTCGTCGAATAAGCATTTTTTTGTTAGAGATCATATTATTACTCTGTAAATGTTGTATTTTAACGATTTCAAAAGGTTTTGTGTGAAACCAGCCATACTTTATGGTATCGGGAGCGGCTCTTCTTAGGCATCCTCTTCTTTTGGTCTTTGCTGTTTTCCTGGACTACGTGACGTTCCTGGGGTCGATTGACTGTAAGTAATTTTGAAAGGCTTGTTATTAATATTTCTGTTTTTCATTGCTTGTCATGTATTAACCTTTTCTACAAACACTCAGCCGAAAAGAGAGGCGGCAACTCTGCTGTCCTAGTTTTTCGAGCGATTTACCCCCTATTTCCGTTTTACTGATACTGCACGGTGAACGCTGGCAAATAGAAGAGAGGCATCTGAGAATTTTTGCACCAATTCGTCTTCAGTATTGCCCGTGCTATTAGATAATTTTTCAGTCAAAATTGAGCCAATAATTGTCAAGCCAGCTCCGAGTTGTGCTTGTAGATTAGAGAAAAAGTATAATTTTTTGTGGCTTGGATTCTTAAAATGGATTTTATTTCCTCGTTAATTTTTGGAGCTTTGAGGGGGGTACAATTCTCTGGTATAGGATATTTGATTATTATTTCCTTTCTGGTTTCGCCTGGAATACCCTGAGTTAAGTTATTTGCCAATCGTACTACTAACTCTTCATATAAAGGTGCCCATTTTTTATTCTGACTACTTTGGGGTTTTCACCAAAAAGCTCAACAATCTTTTGCTATTAACCATTAACCTCTACTTGTTGAGGTATCGCTGATATGCTAGATAGAGCAGTAGGTTCTAAAAGTGTATTATATTGGCCCATTTTCTCTATACTGAGAGTCTGTACTCGAGTTATGGAAATACTGTGAAAATAATTATACTTGAATAATATATTGAACAAAACAAAAAAGGGAGTTCCCAGCAGGGCCGAATTAAGGTCGTTTGACGCCTTAGGCCATTGCGCCAAAATTTGTCTTTTTTGACAAATTTTGGCGCCTAATATTTTCAATTTCGAAATGGATTTTAAAAAATTGTAATCTCGTAAATATATGTTTTGGGAAATTTTCACGTTTTGTTGAAAAAATAACTCTTAGATTAAATTAATTAAAATAAACGTATAATACATGTAAGTACTCAGGGCAACGCGGCGCCTATTTCGTTCGTGGCGCCTTAGGCTATGGCCTAGGGGTTAATCCGGCCCTGGTTACCAGTCGAACAAAACAATAGTATTATTTACGGGCATCGTGGTTAAAACAAACTCTACTGCCTGAATACAATTAGCAAACAAGTGTTTTCGGCCATCGTAGTCAAAACAACTACGCTCTGTGTTAGAGTAAAAATAAAATGACTCAATGTATTCATAATGTGATAACTTAAAAACTGCTTAAGTGTTAAAAAGGTGTCAGATATCCCTTGTTTATATTATACCATGAAAAGGCGATAGAAAAATACGTAGTTTAGATCTTATTGAGCTGTTCTACTGTAATACAAAATTCGTATTGAATATATAATTTATTTTAAAATAATAACGTTTTTAGTTCTCGCATAATAATAATGATAATAATAATAATAAGCTTATCGAAAGGACGACCAAGAAAGCTTTCATAATAGATATAGGTTGCCCACTAATACGCAACCTCTCTAAAACAAAGTCGGAAAAGAAGGCTCGAATTTGGCGATAGAGATAACAAATATATGAAAGCTAGAAAAATTAGACATCATTGCTCTTAAAACATCGATGGAGCTATGACGAAAAATTTTAAGCCCAACTTAAAAAAAATATATATATATATATAATAAAAACTTGACCTTTTCAGGTTATTTATACCAGCAAATCCAGAAAAGCGTCATCCTCCAAACTTGCCATATAGTACGGACGTTTTTAAACAGTAAATGAATCTCTGTACTGGAAGAAATGACGCTTTACGTGACTGATATACGACACCAGCATCGGCGATACATTTAAACCTTATTTATGGGATATTGACGGAACCCATTTAAGTTTTGTTTATGTTAGTATAGGCCTAATAGAACGGCGGTTATAGACGATACGTTTTTTAAGCAGATATTGTACGAAAAACTTTAATTATAACGTTTAATATTATTTAGTAAAATATATCATTTTATTTGGCATATTTTACAGTACTGTAAATAATACCAGCAATACCAACAAAAAGCTGTGGATATAACCCTGAAAACATAATAATACTAATATACAAGAATTGTTTCCGGTTAAAGGAAAGCAACAAAATTGTGTTTTGTTTTATAGCAAACAAGTGCTTGCGGGCACCTTAGTCAAAACAACTACACCCTGTATAAATAATAATAGTATACCAGATATCCTTTCGGTTAAAGCAAACAAATGTTTGCGGGCATCGTAGTCAAGACAACTACACCCTGGATATAATAATAGTATACAAGATATCCTTCCGGTTAAAGCAAACAAGTGTTTGCGGGCATCGTAGTCAAGACAACTACACCCTGGATATAATAATAGTATACAAGATATCCTTCCGGTTAAAGCAAACAAGTGTTTGCGGGCATCGTAGTCAAGACAACTACACCCTGGATATAATAATAGTATACATATACATTTTCCCTTTAATAAAGTAATTAAAAACTGCACACTAGAAATTTTGTTTTCGGTTTAAAACTTACCCTAATAACTATCCAAATCGTAAGATGTTAAATTTATATCGCTTATCTTTATGATTTATCGGCATTTTTACTTCGTTATAGTTACACACACTGCACGTGAAGGCACTTAAAAATGAACTGTTCGATAGTCATGGGATCAGCCGATACGACAAAAAATTGTTTACTTTTAACACAGTGCGTGAGTCACTTGGAATATGAAACCTACCATAACTATCAGAGAAGAACTACGATGTGAAGAATAATTATGATCTGTCGATACCATTTGATCGATACACAGTATTATGTATGGATACTCAAAAATATCGTATATCGATCGCGCATCCCTACTTTTAAGCACCTTTACTCCACAGCCCTTACTTTAAAAACTAACATAAATTTTAAATTTTCTGAATTTGAAGGTATAAAAATGCTACCCTTAAAAGCGAAATGAAGAGCCTATACAATTTCATTCAGAATGACAGTCCTGAGGGATATCAATCCTTATTCCCGCCGCAGTTTTGTTTCTAATGAAAATTTACATCAGCCATTGCAATCAATTCTTGAAATTTGTCCTTACACAATCGGTAACATTACTATAATTTCTTTACCAAGCCTGTCAGCCTGAATAATCGTATAAGGTTTGCAAAATATTTTATTCAAGTTCTTTTTGTCACTTAGAAATTTAATTTTATTTTTTTAAATCATGAACATAGCATACGTATAAACATTTCATATTGAATATTCAAGAAATAATCCTTTAAAACTGCTTCATTTCCAGTTCTATCATTTTTCTGTGTAAATGTTTAGTGTCTCTAAAACATAAAATAACTAAAATAATTACTAATAAAAAATAAACTACATAGCAATTATTTTTCACTGCAGTATTTGTATGTTAGGTATATCTACATAATATGCTTTGCGGATAACTTGTGCTTTGATTTTTTTTACTTTGACTCATGAAGCCTCGAGTAGGGCCTATATTGCAATAAAGTAAAAATATATCTTCAGTTTTATTTCTTTTACTTTACTTTAAGAGGCGGTATATTTTGCACAAAAGTGATAATCGCGGTGTTTTTTGTGATTTGCCTAATTTTTGAACCATCTGTTAACGTTAATGAGACGAGGCATTGCTGATTTTGGAGGATATTAGGCTGTTTTGCCTGTGAAATTTCCCGCCAAATGTCAGTCTAAAGTAGAGGTTAAGAACAAGTAGGAGTGGGATGAGTCGTTACATTTGGAACATTTAATTCCTTCACGTCCTAAATATTCTCTTTACGGCGGACGGTGGCCGATTATCGAGATTTCTACCTGGGCTAGGCAAATTAAATCCGTGAAAACTGAGACGGCTCGCGTCAATAAATAATCGTAACCTTATTTATTTTACACTTCAGGTTAAATTACAAATGAGTACTTTAAAGCAGGACATATGAAATTTGTAGATTATCAATATTTATAAGGAAGAAAAATAAAAAGCTTTATAAATAGTTAGGTATACAGGGTGCCCCAAACTCAGTGCCCTATTAGAAATATTTAAAAAACGACCAAAGATGTTTTTATGAAAATTGGAGTGTGTTCATAAGAGTTAAGGCCTTTTTACATTGGGTGCATTTGCAAGAAAAATGGCCTGGAAGCATGCGCTTCGACGACGTTTTAATCAGCTGATGCACGTTTTCCCATTTAAAACCTGCATCAGCTGTTTAAAACGTCGACAAAGCGCATGTTTTCAGGCAATTTTTTCTTGCAATTGCACCCAATGTAAAAAGGCCTTTAGTGTTCTAGAGTTTAAAAATATTTTGAAAGAGGCGGTGTTACCAGATCATCTTGAAACTCCTAGCAATTGTATAACAAAATATTTTTTATAAAAACACTCTTATCCCCAGCGGTCAATACAAAACATGGAAGTATTTGACGGGGATCCAAATATACATTTTTTACATAATATATTTTTTCACAAAAAAATATTTAAGTTAAATAATAGGGAATTTTATTGGTATCATACATTTTTATGGAGTAGTTTACGGTACAAGTCCGATGATAGATGACTATTATAGTACAAGTTGTTTAACGGATGAGGCGACGCAGGAGCCTAGTCCGGAATACAAGCGACTACTGTAATAACACCTAAAGGATGTATATCGTATGTTATTTTATACTGTCAATAACCCTTTTTTAAAAGAATAATAATGTTTATTAAAATTTTAAAAATAGAGGGTTATATTAACTCATATTACCTTAATTGCAATTGAGCCATTGGTTTCCATAAATAAATATGATTGCTTTTGCTTGTCAAATAGTTAAATATATTATTATTTTAAGTGACAACTTGTCAAAAATTGAAAGTAAGTAGTCATCGTTTCTAGAATCAAAATATGGTTGCTATAGGCAACAGATTACGGGATAAATAGTATACTTGTAAAATAAAATCCTGATACTTAATCAGTTACTTTGCAGAAATGGGGTATCAAATCAAATCAAAACGTTTATTTTCCTATTGACAATTGTAGAGGAATAGTCAGGTTTAATTTAATACTAGATACTAACTAAAGTAACTATAAAACCTAATAATACAAACAAAACTTTATAATAACGCAATAATTACGACATAAAATATAAAACAAATGCCAAGACAAACAATTAAAAAACTCATCTAAATCATAAAAACATTTAGATAGTAAAAATTACTTTTGTGACTTTTTAAAACATGGTACAGTATTACAGTCCTTAATTTTGTCAGGCAAAACACTTTATAACTCTTATGCCAAGGCATTTAGGAGAATTATAGTCTATTACTCCCCCAGCGTGCGGAACACGAAAACTATCTCTATATCTTGTATTAAAATTGTGCATGTCCCTGCCCTGTACAAAGTCACCCTTATTACAAAACACAAATACTGCTAACTCGAATATATGTAGACTAGGAAGGGGTAGGATTTTAAATTTTTTAAAAATTTCTCTGCAACTGTGCCGATTTGGAACACCTGCTATACATCTTAAAATCTTTTTTTGTTTTATAAAAATATTTTTAGATAGAGTCGAAGTACCCCAGAACGTCAGATCATATCTCAAGTATGTTTCTATATATGCATAATATAACATTATTAGCTGTTCTCTACCTAATATGGATCTTAAATTTATAAATAGATAAAATGATGAACTCAGTTTAGATACAATATGTTCACAATGTACCCTCCAGTTCAAGCACTCGTCCAGATAAAGACCAAGAAACTTGGTACTCTGAACACGGCATAAGGGTTTATTGTCGATACTTAAGTTATTGTTATCAACCGTTCTTTGTCTGTTATGAAACCTAACGAACTGGGTCTTGTCCACATTCAGGAACATCGAATTCTCTCCAAAGCAAGCACAAAGTTCAGATAAAACACCACTTAACATCTGCTCTAAGACGTTAGAAAACCTATTCGAAACTAGAAACGCAATATCATCGGCAAAAGCCGTACGATGCGTTGTCTGACCCACATGGGCAACGTCATTAAAATATAATAAAAATAACACAGGGCCCAAAATGGAACCCTGTGGGACGCCATTATTGACTGTCAAGGGTGGCGAATCTGCAATCCTCTTGGCATTACTATTTAAGTTAGCAATACTGACATACTGTTGGCGATCCATTACAAAGGATCGTATCCATGCAAGTGCAGAACCACTAATGTTATAATTAATTAGTTTCTGGAAAAGAATTTTGTGATTAACACAATCAAAAGCCCTGCTAAGATCGCAAAAGATTCCAACAGGACTCTCATTCGCGTCAATAAATTTAGTTAATTCCTCATAAAAGGTATGCATTGCAGTATTAGTAGACTTTCCGTTCTGAAAACCGTGCTGATCTGGAGAGATTATTTTCGATTCGTGTAGGTATTGGACGAGACGGTCCAAAAAACAGTATTCAAAAATTTTAGAAAATACTGAAGTCAATGTGATTGGTCTATAATTTTCAACACATTCTTTCTCACCCTTTTTGTGAATCGGTATTATTTTACCTTTTTTTAATGTTTTAGGAAATTTTCCGTTGCAAAATGAAAGGTTAACTAGAAAAACAAGTGGTTTTACAATAAGATGCAAAACTTTCTTTACTAAAAAGGCCGGTATACCGTCCGGTCCCGCCGACGACTTATTTTTTAATTTTTTATTCAAGAGAACAATAAATTCGTCATCCGTGAAAGGACAGAGTAAACACTTATTCCCAACCACATCACTATCTATGTTTACAATATTTCTATTGTTGATATTTACAATTTTGCTAATAGTATTTAAAGGGGCATCCCTAAAAAAAGTGTTAAATTTATCAGCAACAGCTGCTGGGCATTCAATGTTGTGATTATCATTTGATTTTAAGGAAATATTATTATATTTTTTTGTCGACTGCTCGTTTATTATAGACCAAGCGCATCTTGCAGGATTCTCCGCCTGTGCAATTTTATTTTGATAAAATGATTTCTTTTTATCATTAACAAGTCGTTAATGCTCTTTTTTTGCCTCTTCATAGAACGGTTTAAACTCTGGGTAATTTTTTGCTAATAAAAATAAATATTTAATTGAATTACTAGAATGTTTGACTTCATTATTAACCCATTTTTTTGTTTGGGTGTTGATATATTTCTTAAGCAAAGGAAAGTGAACATTAAAGTGGTAATAAAAAATTTCGAAAAAATGGACAAATGCATCATCAACATCATAGAATAAGTACAGTCTTCCGACTGTAGCGCCATCTTAAAGTTTTCAGTTGAAGAAACATTGAATGACCGAGATAAGGTCGTAAAATTTTTAATTTGTTCATTTACTAGAGGTAATTCTGCATAAACCGTTCTGTGATCTGACACAGAGTTATCCAGGACACAATTTACTATGTTAGAATTAATGTAAAAATTTGATCAAGTGTTGTCACTGTTGTACGAGTTACTCTCGTAGGCCACTTTACTATATTAATAAGACCAAAACTCTTAAGAACATTCACCAATTCACAATATTCACTGGACAGTAGGTAAGAATCGCAGTTAAAGTCTCCACAAACCACAATATTGCTGCTTGACTTATATACCCTCTCCAGCACCTCATGCATTCGTTCCAAGAATACCCGAAGTTTGCCCGATGGTGACCTATATCCAGTCAATAACACGACCGTTTTTTGATGCACTATAATGGAAATGCCACAGATTTCAAATTCTTTGTCTACGCAGAATTGGTCAACATTAAGTGTATCATACCTTAGACCGTCCCTAATCCATATAGCCACTCCTCCCCCTTTAAAGGATGATCTGCAGTAACTAGTAGCCAAGGTAAAGCCATCAAATTTAAAGCTTGAAACCGAATCCGCACACGCCCATGTTTCAGTAATACATATAAATAACACATTTGGACATTGAACCAATTCAATATTTATTTCATTCACCTTATCCATATTCAGAGCCTGACAATTCAATAACAACAAGTTGGGATTGAAGTTCTTACAAGAGATAGTTATTTTACTGGATGATTCATTTTGCGCAGGTGTAAAAAACGCCTTACGCATGTATTTACTGGCCACAAATCAGCGTTCATAGCCTTAGTCAAATTTTCTTCATGAATTCTTACTTTAAAAGAAGAATATTCGTCTGGATGTTTTGGTTTTAACGGGTCACACACAACTTCAGGGAAATATGATTTCAGGTAGTTTTTTAGGCACTCTACTGAAGTTTGAGGCTCCATGCGATATACATGCAAGTCAGTGTACTTTTTGACACCCTTTGGTGCGTTACTGGTGTTTTCGTTACCCGTGCTAATAAGTACGTTACTTTTTGGTTTTCTATGCGTAACCTTCCTCCATTCAGATGAGTGAGGAGTTACATCCCTATCTTCATTATTATACCTTGCTAATAAAGTCTTTTGTGCATTAGATACACCCGTTTTAACATCATGTATGGATACAATACTATTCTGTAATTTGTCACGATCATCACTGGCATTTGCTCCCCTACTAGTAGTATTTACAGTTTTCAACTTGACAGTACTGCTAGGTTTGCCATTGTTCGAGGAAATGAATGAATGCGAGTTGGCAGCACTGTTGGCTGTCGGAATAACCTCACATTCTTTTTTTTTATCTTTTAAGATCATAATTAATTCATTTTGGCTCGAAATTGTCTTCTGTTGATTCAACACTGACCTTTCTAGTTCACTATTTAGTTTTTTTTAATAGCTCAATTCGATTAGAAGACTTTTATTGTCATTTTTTAAAGATAACAATTCTCCCGCCTTCGAACTGTCAAAATTGATATCACCACTAGCATCATAAAATTCATTATTATCGAATTCAATCGACTTGCGAACACTTTCACTAATTTTTACCTCATTGGGCACTTTTCTAGACACTATTATTGTAATTAAGTCTTTTTTTTTTAGCTTATCGAGTTCTTTAACAATTAACTCATGTTCAGCCATGTTGCCAACTTGTTCGTTTCGGGTACTGCCTTTTAATATCGTTCGTGTAATGTGATATAAATTCCGCGAGAGGTAGCGAGACTGCTAGCTTGTCTTGATCCGACCCGAATTATTACAGTACTTAATTTTTTTAAGTTTACAAAGCAATAGCAAAATTTTGCAAGAAACTAAATAACACATCACAGTACCTGTTAGGTAACATTAACTGTTCTGTCCATCTCTATATTTAGGTCATTTTGTATTCTGTATTTTTGGTTGCCTATACTAAAAAACGTAAATGAGGATTTATTCGTCCCTAAAAAGAGCGTCGCCACGTTTTGTAAAGTCTTAAACGATTGTAGAATTTCTTAAAATATAATATTATTTGTCATATTGATTTGCTTAATTTTTACCATACATTAGATTTTTTTTTTGTAAATTTACAGTTAAAAAGTATTTGATTTACAACTGAAGGTAAAACTAATAATATGAGGACGTTTATGGCAAACGCGGCGCATGTTGGAAACGTAGAAACTTTATTCCGTGTAGATACATGAGAGTTCATTCGGTAAGCCTACCAAGTTATATTCAAGATGGAACATGGCATTTAAGCTCATATTGTCTTGCGCTTAAAAAGAATAAAAAATAAAAGCTATAGGGGAACAATCTTTGGATTGGCAACAGTGATTGTTGTAATTCATGAATCCGTGAGAAACTTGGTGGACATTTGCATATTTTGCCTTGTCGTCTTGTTGTGATAAATGCTTGGTTTATATTACTTAGTCGTCATTGGTTTTATAGTCGTGACATTTTAACAAAAGAACCGATTTATTTTAAAATTATTTAAATTAAAAAATTTTTATATTATTTTATTATTCCTGTAGATTCGGACAGTAGGCGGAAATCCGGTTAACTGTTATAATTCATAATCTTCGCGCTGTAAGTTTTTTATAACATTGTTAAACTGTCATTCTTACTATTTGATGGTCTATTTAGTAGGTGAACATCTAGCCTATTTTTAAAAACAAACATGTAAAGGCGTTTTGCGTGAAATCCGTATTAGGAATTAATCTATCTATCTAGCTAATCTATTGCTCACGTCGCTTATGCGAGATTTGCTGCATGCGACTATAGGATGAAAAGTACTTTTCCAACGGAGTCTCGGGCGCCACCTCTTGGATTAATGTGGTAAGAGGCCCACAGTTACCTTCGAGTAGCTTTTAGACAGTGGAGAAAATAATCCAGGCGTTCAACTGCGTATGGTGCGAAGGAATAATAAAACAATCGGTTTTAAAACATTTTGTATTCAAAGAAATGTACAATAATATGTGCCCCATTTACTATCGGTTTAAAATGAATGATCTTACCAGTTACAAATAAAGGAAATAACAGAGAGAGGAGGATTGTATACGTTCTTTATCTGCGGTCATGTATCTTGTGTTCATTGATTAATCGCGGCTAAAAAGAAATGATTCCGGCTTTGACGTCTGACGGCTTGATTAAATTAAAGATTCGCGTCTTCAGGTTCGCAAGCGGTCCGGCGGTCAACTTAATAACAGTAATACATAGACCCGCGGAAATAAAATCAGTACAAAGATCTGCAAGCGCGGTCGCAGCTTAATTAATAGAATAAAGGTCAGGACGGACTACGGTGACGGACTTGCAGATATCAGAAAAGAATGCGGCCTATGTTTGAAAGGAAAGGTTTACGCGGTAAAGCTACTTGCGAATGCGGATGTTACTACGTCAAGCGGTATCGGTAAAAATTTCCAGAAATAAACGACAATACGACTAGCAGTTCAGTGGCGGTCTTTAAATGGTAGATCGGTTTTGCTTTACGCAAGCGTGACTGCGTATGAATTTCGCGGACCTAGACGTTCTGGCTATCTAACAGTGTATAGAAATTACAAGTGTATAAGTGAGATAAGGACGGTGTGATGTATGTGTTATTGTGTATGTTGTGTCGGTGTGTGTGTATGAGAGAGACAGATAATCTATTTGCCCGGTCTGAATTTACATTAAGCAAATCAGAGTTCCTGCAGCAACTCGGACTTGCATAAAGGTGATAAAATGAATTTGCGGCCCGTTATACTAAAACACAACAGAGCTACTCGGCTAAGATGACCTGGAGTAGTCCGGTTCTGCATGTGAGAGGAAAAGAGATACGAAATTGTCGGTGTCATGTGTGGAAGTGTAATGGCGGTGGTAACCGGTGATATGAGAATGATACCAATGAACGATTTAGCCTTTGAAATTTAAAACGAGACAGAACTACTCGGGTGAGATGTCCTGGAGCAGTCCGGTGTCGTATAGTTGAACTGTAACTTGAATCAGAACGAGACAGAACTACTCGGCTGAGATGACCTGGAGCAGTCCGGTGTCGTATAGTTACTACTATGACTGGGATTAAAACGAGACAGAACTACTCGGCTGAGATGACCTGGAGCAGTCCGGTGTCGTGTATGAGAGAAACAGAGAAATAATTATTCCGGTTTAATACGTGTATATGAGAGAGAAACAATATGACAGAGCTACTCGGCTAAGATGACCTGGAGCAGCCCGGTCTTATGTATGTGAAAAATATAAAACAACCCGGTATACGCGTCAGAATGAAAGAAAACATTATATTGTCAGTAGGTGTGAGTGAGAAAGCGGTCAGTAATGCCAGAATGTGTAGTATAGAACGGCGGTTTAAATATATATTAATAACCTACATTTTACTGCTTACCGTTAATTTTTACTTTAGCCCGGATGGTCTCGGTATTTGTCCGGAGCTAGTCAAGAGAGTCGACCGGTTGCGGTGTGAGAGTATCGTACTCTGATTGTAACACAGTACGATCTTGCTAAGGTAGGCTTCGAGCCCGGCTGAATCCCCTCTACTCAGCGCGCGACATCGAGAAGTACCGATGGCGACGGCGGTTCCGCGCCGACCCGTACTGTGAACAGTGGGGAGTGCAGGAAAACTAAGAAAAACTATTTCCCGGTATTTCGCGACGGAAAACTTTAGAAAATTAATCAGTACAATTAATATGAATAATTTACGAACAAGAATGAACTTTGTGCGACGAAAAATAAGAAAGTTAAAAACGGATACGTATACAACCCTGTAAAAATTATGTAACTTCGTTACACACCCCCCCTTCTTTGAAAAAAAATATTTTTATTTACAAAAGGAAAATATTTTCTTATTCTAGCCCTACTGCGGAAGGTCCCTAATAATTAAAATTACAATTCAGAAAACTATCGCGGATCTAAATAAAATCAAAATAATATATCATTTCTTCTTTGGATTGGTCCAGTGGTCCGGGTACTGCAACAAGTTCTCGTACACGTAGCGGTGGTAAACCGTGCAAAACACGATGCCTCACCGTCTCTGCTTCCTGGGACTGGAACATCATATAGGGCTTCTTTAGGTTAGGGGTGTCGGTTACTTCAGATGGAAAAATAATTCTTATTAACGGTGAATTTATAGTGGATAGGTAGGTAGAAATTTCGCTGCAGCGGTGTATTCGAAACTCTTGATACGACCCATCTTTGTAATCACGATTGAACAGCAGCATGATGGTAATGGTAGCCGTCGGTGTCGGAAAAAACTTCGGTGTTCATAGTGTCCCATCTTGGCAGCAAAACAAAATTCAACAGTGACCCCGGCTTTCAGAAGACGACGATTACTGGCTTCAGTAATTTTTAACATACGGTAGAAGCTTTTGGCCATCAATAGAGTTCCTTGCCTGGGGTTCCTTATAGAAATTTCCTTTGGGCTAGACAGTCAAATAGCAAGTCGGTAGAAGCACATTTCATTTTCTGGGATTCCCAGAACAGAGTTACCATTACTATAACGTTTTGGTGTTCTCCATGAAGTTGGCTACTTAAATCAAAACATCCGGAGCGATCCTTATACGTAGTTAATCAGGTTCGGTTTCTTCAAAAAAAAAAAAAAATCTGACGTGATCCAAAGATGCGGTGTATTGGCAGCGGCTACTTTTCGGCAGTAATATAAAAGTGACAGATAAAGCGGTTCCATCCTATATTTTGGTAGAACTTCCAAGATGGTAAATTATTGCTTTTTCTTCGGTAGTAGCGGTCTGAAAAATACTGGTTTAAGGTGCCGAAAATTTACAGTATTTCGAAGCGGTGGTAAAGACAGCTACAAAAGTCCGGTGGTGCGGTAGGAACTTTTTGGTATTTGTATCGGTTAGATACAGATTGGTGCGAGTAGTCAGCACCTTAAAAGAACGCATACTCCTCTCTCTTTCTTTTTGACGGTGCGCGATTATTTTGAACGGCCACGGCGTAGTGAGCTAAAATTGACGGACTAAAATGTTTTGGCACATGCGCTAAACGGCACTCGATAAAATTTACGTCAATGGATCATTTTTCGACACGGACTAACCTAAACTTAAAACTAAACAGGGATTCTTACCACCTGGGTTCCTCTCGGAACCACGGTAATACCCAAAACATACCGCGACTTTTCACTAAGCCCACGGTACAATACGGAAATAACCTATAACAGACCTAAACCTAAGAATACAGTATACAGATGTCGAAAAATGGATTCCCTACCTTCGGTTTAATTTTTAATCTCGGTACGACGGTATTTTACAGAAAATTTTATTTCGCGCATGCGCAGTACGGTCCCTGCTCGGGCGCCAACTTTTGTAAAGGCGTTTTGCGTGAAATCCGTATTAATTCCTATCTATCTATCTAGCTAATCTATTGCTCACGTCGCTTATGCGAGATTTGCTGCATGCGACTATAGGACGAAAAGTACTTTTCCAACGGAGTCTCGGGCGCCACCTCTTGGATTAATGTGGTAAGAGGCCCACAGTTACCTTCGAGTAGCTTTTAGACAGTGGAGAAAATAATCCAGGCGTTCAACTGCGTATGGTGCGAAGGAATAATAAAACAATCGGTTTTAAAACATTTTGTATTCAAAGAAATGTACAATAATATGTGCCCCATTTACTATCGGTTTAAAATGAATGATCTTACCAGTTACAAATAAAGGAAATAACAGAGAGAGGAGAATTGTATACGTTCTTTATCTGCGGTCATGTATCTTGTGTTCATTGATTAATCGCGGCTAAAAAGAAATGATTCCGGCTTTGACGTCTGACGGCTTGATTAAATTAAAGATTCGCGTCTTCAGGTTCGCAAGCGGTCCGGCGGTCAACTTAATAACAGTAATACATAGACCCGCGGAAATAAAATCAGTACAAAGATCTGCAAGCGCGGTCGCAGCTTAATTAATAGAATAAAGGTCAGGACGGACTACGGTGACGGACTTGCAGATATCAGAAAAGAATGCGGCCTATGTTTGAAAGGAAAGGTTTACGCGGTAAAGCTACTTGCGAATGCGGATGTTACTACGTCAAGCGGTATCGGTAAAAATTTCCAGAAATAAACGACAATACGACTAGCAGTTCAGTGGCGGTCTTTAAATGGTAGATCGGTTTTGCTTTACGCAAGCGTGACTGCGTATGAATTCCGCGGACCTAGACGTTCTGGCTGTCTAACAGTGTATAGAAATGACAAGTGTATGAGTGAGATAAGGACGGTGTGATGTATGTGTTATTGTGTATGTTGTGTCGGTGTGTGTGTATGAGAGAGACAGATAATCTATTTTCCCGGTCTGAATTTACATTAAGCAAATCAGAGTTACTGCAGCAACTCGGACTTGCATAAAGGTGATAAAATGAATTAGCGGCCCGTTATACTAAAACACAACAGAGCTACTCGGCTAAGATGACCTGGAGTAGTCCGGTTCTGCATGTGAGAGGTAAAGAGATACGAAATTGTCGGTGTCATGTGTGGAAGTGTAATGGCGGTGGTAACCGGTGATATGAGAATGATACCAATGAACGATTTAGCCTTTGAAATTTAAAACGAGACAGAACTACTCGGGTGAGATGACCTGGAGCAGTCCGGTGTCGTATAGTTGAACTGTAACTTGAATCAGAACGAGACAGAACTACTCGGCTGAGATGACCTGGAGCAGTCCGGTGTCGTATAGTTACTACTATGACTGGGATTAAAACGAGACAGAACTACTCGGCTGAGATGACCTGGAGCAGCCCGGTCTTATGTATGTGAAAAATATAAAACAACCCGGTATACGCGTCAGAATGAAAGAAAACATTATATTGTCAGTAGGTGTGAGTGAGAAAGCGGTCAGTAATGCCAGAATGTGCAGTATAGAACGGCGGTTTAAATATATATTAATAATCTACATTTTACTGCTTACCGTTAATTTTTTACTTTAGTCCGGATGGTCTCGGTATTTGTCCGGAGCTAGTCTAGAGAGTCGACCGGTTGCGGTGTGAGAGTATCGTACTCGGATTGTAACACAGTACGATCTTGCTAAGGTAGGCTTCGAGCCCGGCTGAATCCCCTCTACTCAGCGCGCGACATCGAGAAGTACCGATGGCGACGGCGGTTCCGCGCCGACCCGTACTGTGAACAGTGGGGAGTGCAGGAAAACTAAGAAAAACTATTTCCCGGTATTTCGCGACGGAAAACTTTAGAAAATTAATCAGTACAATTAATATGAATAATTTACGAACAAGAATGAACTTTGTGCGACGAAAAATAAGAAAGTTAAAAACGGATACGTATACAACCCTGTAAAAATTATGTAACTTCGTTACAAACAAATGTTTTATATATTATTATTTCTGATTTAACACAAAACCAAAAAGTATATTAAACTGCGTAAAATTTACGTGTAAATTGGGTTTCTTTGCCATTGTTCTCAAGTTATAATGATCTGACCACTGTCATTGGTCAGTTGCATATCCTAACAAGGATGGATATAAAATTATATCCGTTTAGTTAACTGGTATAGCCATCCATAAAAGAAACAGACAAAACTCCTGTGTGAGAAATTTTTTTTAACACGCCGCGTCATCGGTATTTTACTTGTTCGGGATTGAATTATTACAGTATTCGTTTTGTGAGATTTAAAACATACTAAAATAGACTTTTTAGGATGGGTACGGTCGATTTTTGAATTTCAGAAATAATGGTTAGCTAGAACATGTTTATGAATATTCAATATTGTAGAAAGATGTCATTATAAAACTAATGCTAACCTTTCCTGCGCTTTTATTGTTTAAATGAATCTCTAGAAAATAGTGTGGAAATGATTAATAATAATAATAAGTTTATTTTAAATATTTATAATATAATAAATATGTTTATATTATCTTCTTTAATAAACGTATTCTTCAAATTTAACCGGAAGGCTATACATTATCAAATACTTATACTTCTTGATGGTAAATTATGTTATGTATATTTTCAGATAATAAAAGATGAACAGTGGCGCCGAGCTATGGAATACGTCTCAATGGTTTCTGAATTAAATTACATGTCTCAGATAGTCATTATGTTATACGAAGATCCCACTAAGGACCCGTGCAGCGAAGAACGGTTTCACATAGAACTTCATTTTAGTCCAGGAGTGAATTGTTGCGTCCAGAAAAATCTTCCACCAGGCCCTGGGTTCAGACCGCATTCTAGAAACGAATCGGCTGCAAGTAAAAATTCGGTAAATATTTTTTTTACTAGGGATTATAATTTTATTTTATATTTAATTTATTAGTGCTGGTACACTGGACACATGCCGTTTTGCAGTGGCATTTAAAACAGGGGAGGCAAACATTTAACGCAAGTTACTGGATGAAGCGGTTATTCTACTATGAAGTATTTGAAAAAGTTTTCGAATACGTTTTGTTTCACATTTCCATTTTTAGAAAATATAGCAGAATCAAACATGATAAGTTATTATGCACAGCATAAATAGTCTATTAAGCCACAAAGTTATTGTCACAACAATAAATGGGCACATTTATCTATTATTTTATTTATTAATAGATAATTCTATACTTATAGGAGATCTTACGTTTTACCATTCTTTTAAAGTTATTTTATTCTAAAAATTAGAGCAAAAAATGCTTCGGTCGATGATACGACGCGACCGCACGTTGTATGTGTTGCTCACGGTGTATGAGCTGCTTCTTTCTTCATAGGTCATTGTCATTTCACTTATACTAAAGCCTCGTTTTTGCTTAGCTGTGAATTCGTATAGCAGGAGGGCTGCATTTTTGCCTTAAAGCTCTTAAATTATACTTACACAGTCAATGCATAACTTATTTATAAAAGTATGTGATATTTCATATGTTAACATAACTAACACGACCAATCGGGAAAGAAACAGGCGCCCTTCGTACACGAAGCAGAAAATGTTTACAGATTAGTGACGATCTTTTTGCACATTTATTGAAATAAAAGGAAATTATTGCTTTATGTCTTTTATTTCGATTATCGGAGGTAGTATTTCTAAATTTAAAACAAATTAAAATCGGATAAAAATATATGAAATTTTTACATTATACACTTCTGGACTTTGGTACGTTCCTCCCGAAACTTCTTATATATAAGTCCTTAATAAGGGATTTTTTTTTAATATACAATATCACAAAAATTCCAAAAACCTTTTTTTTATTTCTAAAAATAAAAACTAGACGGGGCTGTTAACAGATATCTTGGTCAACTGATACTTTCTACCGTGGCATTTATAAAAGTCATAGAATCGATCAAGTAAGTTTTTCAAATAGTTTTTAATACATTTCTGGAATTTTATTTTTTATAACGCCGATTTGGATGAAAAAAGGAAAATCCAACAGCTGGAAGAATATTTATTATAAAAACTGTTGCCTTAACATTAAATTTGTAAAAAATAAATTATTTTAGAACGTAGATGTAAGACCGTGACAAAAAATGTAAAACGACCTTCAAAATCCCACCGTTAATGATAGATATATTAACATTAATTTTAAGCCTGATTACACCCTTTGTTTACTACATGATTTAACCATAAAATTATTTTAGAGTGCCAACACTTCCACAACTCCAACGCCAGAAGAAAAAAATATGCCCATAATGGAAGAAATAGGAATAACTGTCATCGAAGAAGAAAAAATTCTGGTTGATACTCCCAATGTCTTGGAGGCTACACCCCAAAATGACTTGTCTCCTGCAGATTCGCCCGACACTTCCCCATCCTATACATATACACAGCTCAACCGGTTTATAAAAACTAGTGTACCAATACCAATAGGGTAAGATGTATGATAAAATTCAATAAGGTTCATCTATTTTTTAAAAAATCAAAATTCTAAGTCACAGTCTCGTCAAATTTTAATGTGTTATATAAACTTACAAGTTAAGTGTTTTACCCTACATGGGCATCATCAGACCTAAAATTATACAAAGTTAAATTTCCAAGAGGATAAATCACTATCCTTATTACAGATAAAAACTTTTACTCAATAACCTAAGAATTTTTAGTAGATGAGGGTCATTCAGTATCAATAAATCACCAACGTTTTTAAAACCTGCCTAAAAATTTAAGAAGAGACATGTCAAAAATGGTGGTTTAGAGTATATTTACAAATTAAATATTAATATTATTAAAAATGAAATAGGATTCAAAATTAAAAACATCATTAACATAGGTTAGAATATGACTCCTCTTATAGATTTCAAATTTTTCTAACAAATCTAACTTTTTGCTTTAATGGCATTCGTGAATAATATTTATATTTTCAGGAATTGAGAATTGGTGTTTAGATTCCAATAAATGGTCGAGTTAGTGTTAGTTATATGAGTATACCAAAACAGTCAGTCTCTTTATTAAAAAACATTAAAAAAAACTTGATTTGGGGCGGAAATATCCGTTTATTTGAGAAATGTACCAACTATCTAATTGGGTTATTTCTGTATACAACTAAGAATTCTTAACGATTTGCATTTACATGTTGCCTACGGGTTTTTTTTTATAAAGTTTACGTATCTTGGAAAATGTAAAAACGGCTATCTTGGTACCATTCTGAAAGACAAGGTGTATTTGTATTCGCTTATATTAAAAACGTGTGCTAATTACTCCATGCCAATTTTTCATTTTATTTGTAGAAGCGCTCATACAGTCTGTGGACATGAGGCTCTACACTTAGCAAAGTGTCTTACTCGGGAACTGGCCAATCAGGCAACCCAGCCAGGAGGCAAAGGTTTCGGAAATAGGGCAATAAGTCCTGAACCCGAAGCTAGGTCGAGAAGTTATGACCACAAAAATCAGCAAACAGGAAAAGGTAAGTCTACGATTAAAATACGCAATATTTTCTCATCGAGGTTTATGTACCATTGTTAAGTGTTGTCAAAGAATATGGAAACTTTGTGTACCTAAATTATTCTTTGGTATTTTATTTCGAACAAAAATACCCGCTGTTGTTGTGATGACCATGCACTTATTATAACAATAGTAAATTACAGACAATTTTGTTATGAGCATGTTTGTTATAACTGGTTGAAATCATTTTTTTTTATATTGATACTCTAAGGTTCCAATGAAATGAATTACTGTAAATGTTGATCAAATTCAAAACGTTGCCGTTCAGAAGGAACAAATATTAAATATGTTTTAAATTAAACCCAACAAGAATGCATTAAAAAATTTAAATATTAAAAGTAATCTTGTACTTCGGCTTAGGGTGTAATTTAAAACAATTATTTGTTCTTTTGCTAGAAAATAATATACAAAGTACCTATGTTTATTCTAACACAAAATAACTTTTTCGTATTTTTTGTTCATTTGTTCTCTTCTAAAACCCATTCGCGGACATACTGTATAAAAAATATTGATGATACTTAATTAAGAACTGTATAAGTTGAAATTTTGATTCTTTGCGGTTATGTCATGGTTTTTGAGGTCATATCAATTTTAACGTATACTAGTCTCGTTGGATGTACGTCATTGTTCAACGATTAAGCAACAACGTAATTTACAACTCCCCATCTTGATTTACTGTAAGTATAAAGGTGAATGAAAACATAACCCAACGTCTTCAGAGCACTGTTCAACGGCGAAATACGTATTTACCAATGAAACGTGCTAGACGGCGAAAAAGGTAAGGAAGAGTTGTAGATTGATTTAATTATTTAATTTTAATAATTTTTAAAGTTTCTCTATTGACTTCCGGGGTCATCGTTTTTTTTGTCATTTTGAATATTTTATTCGTAAAAATAGTTCTTTTCGGAGCTTTTATTATCATTCTCTTGTGTTTCCCATAAGTAGTTAATTGAACTTATTTATGTATTTATTGTAAAAAGTTCTAACTTCAAATAGTATGCCTTGAAAAAAAACGGCAATGACTAAATGAGGATATCTAAAAATAAATATTCCTTTATACTTTGCTATTAATAATATTGTGCAAAGAGCTTTTAAATGATCTATTAAATGTATGTATAACATTTCTTTTATACTAGACTTAAATTTTTGATTTAAAATTGTAAACAACCTTTAAGAACCCGTACATCGGCACATCTATATAATATTTATGAAATTAGAGTTTGTTTTGACCATTTTTCTTCGATTAAATTCATACGGTTTAAATAACAAATAAGTTATGATGCACGAGTAATCATTCACCGAAACTAAAAATAAAATCATTCATGAAAAGTACAATGACGTCAGTGTCTACAGAGATACCGTGGCAACGATTGATGACGTCACTCTCGAAACCTGCGTGCCATTATCAAAAAACAGTAATGGCATATTGCCAAGTCCCGGTTGTACAATTACGACTTAAGCTTAGTTCAACGTTGAACCAAGCTCAAACTTCATTTTGACAACCAACAACAATGTAAAGGTGTTGTTCAAATGAAGCTGAAAACTGTATTTATTAAACCAAAAGCATAACATATTATGACGGGTAAACGATAATTCTTAATCTACATTGCCAATCATCATTTAGAGTGATTCATTTCATATTAAAACGTGTATATTATTATGTGTAAGGCTAGTAGTTTATTTATCAATGTTCCATTTAAACACTCAATTTGGATATTTGAATTATATTCGGTTAAAAACTTTTGTCAATTTAATTGGGAAAATTAATTAGTAAAACCCCTGATGTACTTGCAACTTTTAGTTGTGCAATTATTTTTTTTTGATTATATATAAGATCCCACCCGCGCTTTGCTGATCGTGCACAATCCCGTATATTTCAATGGGTCATAATTGCAACAAAAGTTTCAAGTGCGTGAAGGGTATAAAGCTTACGATTACAGAATAATGCGCAGTTATCTGATAATTCTTTTAGTTTATAATAATATGAGTCTCATTACTATTAATCGACTAGAAAACCTTGTAACTATTTTACAATTAGTTACAGCCAGAAAATTTAGGAAACTGCGCCGGTTTTTTAATGTGCTGTTAAATTTCCAAAGGAATATGATGTGATAGGAGCCACTGATATCAAATTTTGTCACAGTGTATTAAAATTATATTAAGTTCTTTCCATAACACACTAGGTATAAGGATTTTTTCGCGAGTTAAACGGTTTTACCACAAGTAACCTTGTTTTACTGGAGCTATACTCTCCCCACACTACCTAAAGAAATATTCACGAGAGAACTCGTTTTTCGACATTTGACATCCAGATATATAACCTCGGTCAGCTGATTAGGACTCAAAATTTCCCCAGATTTTGACAGAGACGTATTCAGCCTATGTCAGTTTGTGGTGCGTTTAGATCGTTTTTAATGCAATTCTTGTCGTTTTGGACATTAATTGAAGAGAATACGGTAATTTTAAACAGTTTTAATTTATTTTTATAATAATGTCTTGCATTTAGTCATGTAACGCATTTGTACCTGTTTTGTAGGAAGCGCCTTGGCGTAGGGGTATAGGCGTTCCACTTTGGAACCAAGGGTCGAGGTTTCGAACCCCGATTCGGACAAAACTTTTTTAATTAAATTTTTTTTGTTTTTCAGTAATTATTTATTTTTTTAAATCGATTTTAGCTAAAAAAAAATGCAAGACCGTTATTAACCTTAAATTAAAAAAAAAATATTCCGCAATTATTATGAATGTCCCACTTATAACGGAAACAAGCCTATATTTTCGCTATTTCTGAATTGATTGTTTTGAATTTTAGTGTGATCTTTCGTTTAAACATAAATTTTACATATTAAAAATTTATAATTTCTAAGTTTGATCCTGTAATTTACGTCAAATCATACCAACATAACAGACTGAAATTGACCAGCATGTCATTCATATCACATGATTGGGCCAGGATCTCGCGAGTTCTATCATAATTATTATTACTATAATAGAATGGACATAGGTGTCTCTGGATATATTGTTGCAATGATTGATGGCGTCACTCCCGAAACCTGCTTGACGTCATAAAAACCAGTAAAGAAATAGTATTTATGGTCATATCACTTTAACTTGATAAAGATTACAGAAAAAACAATTGAAGAAAAATTAATTCAATTGGGTGAATCCATGGCCAAATTAAACGATAACATATTTGTCGAATTAGCCGTTTTCCTTTTACTCACAGAAGAAAAAAGGGTTTGTTCCTTTTACTTATAGAAAATTTTAAATTCAATTGAAGACATCAGGTTTATATCCATCTTTTTCACATTTGACATTTTGCATAATACGAGACAAAAATTACTATAGTTATTGTGAAAAACGAACAATGTGTTGTTTTGTACCAAAGCTATTGTGATCTCTTGGGTTTCAGAAATGTTTTCTTGGTTGCCTACTTTCGCTAACAAAAAGGCCCAGTTTCTCAACAAAATAGCCTTAAATTCATTTAAAAAATACTTTTTGGGAATTAATATTAACTTTTGAGTATTCGTGATGGTAAAGTTTTTTAAAATTAATTACATTCTTTTCCAATTTCCAGTAATAAAATAGTAACGTTGTTGGCAATGATTGAATAAAGAACTTTATTCAATGGTGGCAATACTGTAGGAAATTTTTCTGACAAGCCGATATAACATAACCTCAAAAAGTCAAAAAATAATAAAAGTTTTAAGGTCGATTGGGGCCCTGTTAAATATTATATCAAAAAATAATGTAAATAAGTGTGTTGGAAAAGGATTTACCTACAACAAAGGTAAATACAGATTTTCATTTTGTTAGATTTACATTATTTTTATGCTTTAAATGTTGTAGAAATTGTGCAGAAAAAAGTTGAAGACTGGAGATTTTTTAAATAAGTGAACAGTTAAACATAAAATCCAGTTTAGAGGTAGGTATTTACACGTGTTATATTCCTAATTTGCATGAAACTTTTAGTACATTTTACCATTTTCAATACCCATGTAGGTAGATAATATTTTTGTTCTCGGTTAGTTCAATAGAAATATATTTTAAGTCTCATATCTTCAAGTCTGGCACCATTTTGATCACTCTTTCAGAAAAAATTAATAAAAACTGGTGTATGCATGCATAGGATCTCTGAAATAAATGTTTTTTTTCTATTTTTGGGGGTTGATATGATATGATGTGCTCTATGCAAATATTTCAAGTTATGGACGCAATATTAAATTACTAACTGTTTTACACTACACAACTTTTTTTGATGTTACATTATATCAGCTTAAAAACACATTAATTAATATAATTTTCTGCATAATAGGTATATACTTTACATTAAGATCGAACCACAAACCTGAAGAAATAATAATTTTTATCTGAAAATCCCCATTTAAAATGTAATTGTGCTCAATATAACCTTTTAAAGTTTATCATGTCAGTACATGTATGTTTGTTATGTCCTGGGATATGTTTGTCAGCAACTGCACTACCAGTTTAATTTTTTTTTATTTTGTAGAAAAGATTCCATGATGGTTACATACAAGATGACATGTAAAAACTTTAAAATATAGTGTTTCAGATCATGGACAACACATCTTATAGGAAAATTTGTGTAAGTTATTTAGTTACACCAGGAAATCTATGGAAAACCCTCGGGAAAACCTAAGACAAATTAACTTAAAGCTGACACCTGTGCTTTTCAATAGCTTTGGAAGTCCCATATGAGATAGTAATAGTCCCTATATTTCCTTCCTATCGAACATCAAAAATACTTGCACATGTTCTAATTCTAATTTTTTATCAGCTTTTTAATTAGAATTGTTGCAGTGATAATGTTACAAGAATTTTTTTATTTTTATGATTAGTTAGCAGGCTCTTAGATGTTTTCTTGACATACATTTGTATCTGACAATTTTTTTTTCTGTTTTAGGAAAACAACTTACAGTTAAAATGATTTATTGATAAAACGATATAATTCCAAAAAAATCAATATCATTGCATGTCAATACAATGACATGGTGAAAACAATGGGGAGACTAATGTCAGGTTGCATAAAGAATTTTCATAATGAATAACTAACCAGCCACTTTGACAAGTTTGATTTGAGTAAATTATGCCTACCAATGTCATTTATGTCAGAGTCAAAGTTGCTGGTTAGTTAATTGTTGTTAAAAATCTTTGTGCAACCAAATATATTATAAGTTTTAAATACACTAATTTGATTTTCAAAACCCATATCTTCAACAAAATTCAATCCGTTCAATTTTCACTGTAATGGGTAGGCTGTATTTTGGACCACTTAGTACAATGTGTGTTACTTCACTTTATGTCTTTTTTATACAGCGTGATCGTTAATAGTCATAGTCAATAAAAAAAAGTCTAGAAAAAAAAATAACAAGTACCTACTGCATACAATAAGATCTTATAAGTATTGTAACAATAAATTAGTTTGATTTTTTATTAGGATTTTTTTTTAAATGGTTTTATTTTTTTAGAACCATTTATGAAAAGGAAAGACCTATCGTAGTGACAAAAAAAAAGCATTTGTGGACTAATTAATTACTAATTTGGGAAGCACAAGGAACCATGTTTATAGAATATGTTGTGTGGACATTCAGAGACGAGCCGCCTTAAG
This sequence comes from Polydrusus cervinus, assembly GCA_935413205.1. Classification (NCBI taxonomy): domain Eukaryota; kingdom Metazoa; phylum Arthropoda; class Insecta; order Coleoptera; family Curculionidae; genus Polydrusus; species Polydrusus cervinus. The sequence continues at coordinate 62,842,187 of OW284510.1, read as the reverse complement.
GCGAACGTCTAGGAGTAGGAATACAATTCCCTACTAAAACGATAGTACAGTGCGCACAAGCCCTTTGTCTATTACTCCATTTTTATGTAGTATGTCGAATCTAATAAATTTATATACCGAATAAACTGTGTCTACTTTCAACAATAAACCACCGGTCACGTCTAAGACATAACAGAATATATACTGACTTAAACACAGGACTAACGTTCCTGAAGAAGAATAAAACAGAAGGCTGAAGCTTTCAATTTGAGAATTTATTGTTTCAAATATAAAAACATTTGTTTTACTTTAAATGTTTTTTTTTGTTCAACTTTAATTTTATTGAAATCATTAATCATCAAATAGTCATGTTAATTTTTATTATTAAATTTTCAGTTAGGTTTTCAAATTCAAGGCTATAAAGTTTACTATTAAAAAACTGGTTGCTTTAATATATTACATTACCCATTTCCTATTAGATAAGGACCCTTTGGTACTTAAGTTCAAAAGTCATAAGTGTGAAAGTTCAAGTTATATTTATTTATAAAGATTTTAGTAGAGTCATCGAACAAATATATTTTTTTAAATAGTACTTAGTTATATACAATTGCAACTCAAGCAAACTTAATTTTAATCCTGATTTCTTCATATATAACAAATATAGGGTGTATGTGTATACATAGATTATTATTTAATTGTCTAAATAAAATTACCTATTTTGAAAAATGAGAAAAAGTATAATGTAAGAATAAAATATTGTTTCAGTTTGATTTCTATTAATAAAGAATTTTCATTTTTTAAAAATAACTATGCTAGAGAGACTGCTAAGTGTAAATAAAAACAAAGATAGTTTTAATCATGTTTTAATATATTAGTAAACAAACACATTGGATTCTAAGTATTGACCTTCATACATTTATTAGTTTACTATACTTATAAGGATTATTTTATTTTTCCCATATTTGTTAACCATGCTCCCTAGGAATACTTTTTTCTCAAAAGTATTAAGCCGTAATGCTTATACATATCTAGATATTTTAAAATAAACCATAGAGTATAAAATATTACTAACCTAATTAATTCCTGTAAAATAGAAAATGGTCTAAAAAACTCACATATAAATAATAATTATTATTTAGCAATAGTAAGAGGTAAAACCGATGAGATTATTCTGTTTTCACATGTAAATATCACAGTGTCTAATGGACGAATGAGCTGTTCTATTGTTTAATGTCTCTGTCAAGTCTATTATTAAATTGGTTTATTGAGGTTGCATTCACTGGGTCGATTCCAGTTGTACACTACACAGCTCGAGAGAAAGTTTCTTCGTAGAAGTTTGGCACATCTTTCCTTTGATAACTTCTTATTAATCCACTATATTTTTGTTAATTCAAGCAACACATAATTACGTACTTATGTTAGGGTAAGTGCATTCAATGCATTTTTCTGATATTCTTGACTAAAATATTGTTTTTAACAAACTTAGTTGGGTTTAAACATAACATGGCTGTGAAATTAAAATGAAGTAATCTTTCTCTTATAAAACTGTCCAATTAAGTTGTGTAGTAGAAACAGCTTTTCTTTGGAGTATTACATAGGTATATAAAGGTTTTAATTCTGCTTTCATCATAACATAGAGGTGTCCAATTTATATTAATTCTCACACTAAAATCACTTCTTCAATGAAATTTAGGTATATATTAGTTTTCATTCTTCTGCTCTCACCATAAAGGGTAGGTTTCCAGTTTACAAGTCTCTTTATCAGCTTATTAAAAACCAAAACATTATTTTGCCACTCAAAGCAAAGAAGTTTTATTTATCAATAACTGGAACATCGCCAACAATTAGGTATTTTCAACTTAAATTTAATAAACTGACCGGTCCAAAGGGCATTGATAACTAAACGCATAATACACAAATGTTTTTAACTATAATTTTCACTCAAATGTACGAATATCACCGAAGAAAGGATTTAATTACAGCAAAATAAAAAATAAACAAATCTGACAGAATTGTCACTTTTTGAAATGTACCCTAACCTCACTTCTCTAAAGTGTCAAGTAAAATTTAACGCGTGTTTAATGGGTTTCTGTCATATTTATCAAGTTAAAGTGATATGACCATAGACGTTACTTATGTTCTAATATTCCATAAACTCATATGAGAAAGTAAATATTTGACGTTGAAATTATTTTTATTTGACTGAATTAAAACAATGCAAGTTACAACCAATAGGTAACAGGGTAACAATAAACTTATCTAAGGTTGAACATTTTTTCTTCAACACTCTCCCTCAATGAATTTAGAATTTGAACATATCTTTTCAACTCGCTCCGTCAATGGAAACATCAAAAAATGTGGAAATTAAATGCTCAAAACATTCTTTGGAAAGTAAATACATCAGCTAAATTTTCTTTGGATGTGACATAATTTAATTCTATATCTCCTTCTGCCATTCTTCCTTGTATAAAATGGTAATGAACATCAATATGCTTGCTTCTTTGGTGAAGTATGTGATTGGTTAATATATGTATAGCTGCTTGATTATCACACAACAATAGAGGTTTTCTTGTTTCCTTTAAATCACGTAGAATACAGGACATCCAAATAGCTTGGCGACAAGAAAATAAAAGAGCCATATATTCAGCTTCTGTGGTTGAAACTGCAACACTTTGCTGTTTCTTTTTAGATCATGATACTACTGCTGTATATATATATATAGTCATGGCAGGACAAGCAATTCCCCTGGCACCGTCTATTAATTTGCTGGGGGTCAATCTGGGAGGTAATATGTCTTGGCATGATCACGTTGCCGCAATTGCCAAGGCAGCTGCACAGAAACTTGGTGTACTTTTCCGCACCAAAAGGTTGTACACACCTCAACAACTTTTGACACTCTACAAAGCCCAGATTCGACCATCATTAGAATATTGCTCTCATGTCTGGAGCTCTGCACCCAAGCACACCCTTCGGCTACTGGATTCCATTCAAAGGAGAGCCATTCGTCTGATCGGCGACCCCGAGCTGACCAAGACCCTCGATAGCCTGGAGCATCGAAGACAGGTTGGTGATTTGGCTCTCTTTTACAGATATTTCCATGGCAGGTGTTCGACTGACATTGCCCACTTAATTCCACCTAGAGCAATGCAAAACAGAAATACACGGCAAACCACTGCCGCTCATCCATATGTTGTTCAGCTTAGTACTCCTCGAACTTCATTGTTCAAGAATTCTTTCATCTGGAGAACGTCATCTTTGTGGAATAATCTTCCTGAGGTCGTGTTTCCCAATGAATACAATCTTCAACGTTTCAAGACCAACGTTAATCGCTTTTTTCGCACTCGCACCGCTCCCAGAGCGCCTCAAAGGATTTTTCCTACAGTGCAGGTGTTTTATCATAAAAAAAAAAAAAAAAAAAAAAAAAATATAAACCAAGGTAACCACCAATTATTGATCTTCTACTATCTAAGTCATTAGCATAAGAGGCATCGCTGTATACTACCAACTGGGCTTCAGTTTCGTGTCTGTATATTAACCTTCTGTGAATTGTGCCTTTTAAATAGCGAAATATATGTTGTATCATATTCAAGTGAGCTTCTGAAGGATCGGTACTAAACTGTGACAATAAATTTATGGCAAAAGCTATATCAGGTCATATCACTTTAACTTGAGAAAAATGACAGAAACCCATTAAACACGCGTTAAATTTTACTTGACACTTTAGAGAAGTGAGGTTAGGGTACATTTCAAAAAGTGACAATTCTATCAGATTTGTTTATTTTTTATTTTTCTGTAATTAAAGCCTTTCTTCGGTGGTATTCGTAACATTTGAGTGAAAATTATAGTTAAAAACATTTGTGTATTACGTGTTTAGTTATTCATGCCCTTTGGACCGGTCAGTTTATTAAATTTAAGCTGAAAATACCAAAATGTTGGCGATGTTCTCTATGGATAAATAAAACTTCTTTGCTTTGAGTGGCAAAATAATATTTTGGTTTTTAATAAGCTGATAAAGAGAATTGTAAACTGGAAACCTACCCTTTATGGTGAGAGCAGAAGAATGAAAACTAATATATACCTAAATTTCATTGAAGAAGTAATTTTAGTGCAAGAATTAATATAAATTGGACACCTCTATATTATGATGAAAGCAGAATTAAAACCTTTCTATACCTATGTAATACTCCAACGAAAAGCTGTTTCTACTACACAACTTAATTGGGCAGTTTTATAAGAGAAAGATTACTGCATTTTAATTTCACAGACATGTTATGTTTAAACCCAACTAAGGTTGTTAAAAACAATATTTTAGTCAAGAATATCAGAAAAATGCATCGAATGCACTTACCCTAACATAAGTACGTATTTATGTGTTGCTTGAATTACCAAAAATATAGTGCATTAATAAGAAGTTATCAAAGGAAAGATGTGCCAAACTTCTACGAAGAAACTTTCTCTCGAACTGTGTAGTGTACAACTGGAATCGACTAAGTGAAGACACAGTCAATGCAACCTCAATAACTCAATTTAAGAATAGACTTGACAGAGACATTAAACAATGGAACAGCTCATTCGTCCATTACATGCTGTGGTATTTACATGTGATAACAGAACAGTCTCATCGGTTTTACCGCTTACTATTGCTGAATAATAATAATAATTATTATTTATATGTGAGTTGTTTTAGACCATTTTCTATTTTACAGGAATTAATTAGGTTAGTAATATTTTATACTCTATGGTTTTTTTAAAATATCTAAATAATAAGCTATACTTATGCAATTTTTACTGCTTTTGAGAAAAAAATATTCCTAAGGAGCATGGTTAAAACAAGTTATGGGAAAAATAAAAAAATCCTTATAAGTATAGTCAACTAATAAATGTATGAACGTCAATACTTACAATCCAATGTGTTTATGTACTAATATATTAAAACATGATTAAAACTATAAGACTATGTTTTTATTTACACTTAGCAGTCTCTCTAGCATAGTTATTTTTAAAAAATAAAAATTCTTTATTGATAGAAATCAAAATGAAACAATTTTCTATTCTTACATAATACTTTTTCTCATTTTTCAAAATAGGTAAATTTATTTAGATAATTAAATAATAATCTATGTATACAAATACACCCTATATTTGTTTTATATATATTACCAGGATTAAAATTAAGTTTGCTTGAGTTACAATTGTATATAAGTACTATTTAAAAAAACATATTTGTTCAATGACTACTAAAATCTTTATAAATAAATATAACTCAAACTTTCACACTTATGACTTTTGAACTTAAGTACCAAAGGGTCCTTATCTAATAAGAAATGGGTAATGTAATATATTAAAGCAACCAGTTTTTTAATAGTAAACTTTATAGCCTTGAATTTGAAAAATTTAGTAATAAAAATTAACATGACTATTTGATGATTAATGATTTTAATTTCAATTAAGGTTGAACAAAAAAAACATTTAAAATAAAATAAAACCTTTTTATTTTTGAAACACTAAATTCTCAAATTTAGCCTTCTGTTTTATTGTTCTTCAAGAACGTTAGTCCTGTGTTTAAGTCAGTATATATTCTGTTATGTCTTAGACGTGACCAGTGGTTTATTGTTGAAAGTAGACACAGTTTATGCGGTATATACATTTATTCGCAGAACACTACATAATATCACAGATTCGACATACTACGTTAAAATGGAATAATAGACAGAGGGCTTGTGCGCACTGTACTATCATTTTAGTATTAGTAGTTTTGTATCCCTACTCCTAGACGTTCGCCTTAAAGCGGCTCGTCTCTGAATGTCCACACAACATATTCTATAAACATGCTTCCTTGTGCTTCCCAAATTAGTAATTTATTAGTCCACAAATGCCTTTTTTCTTGTCACGACGATAGGTCTTTCCTTTTCATAAATGGTTCTAAAAAAATAAAAACATTTTTAAAAAAAATGTTGCTCTTAAGGCAGCAAAAATTTATAATAAAAAATTAAATTAATTTATTGTTACAATACTTATAAGTAGCTTTTGATCTTATTGTATGCAGTAGGTACTTGTTATTTTTTTTCTAGACTTTTTAATGGGCAAGCAAAAATAATTAGTGTTATAAAGAATTTAATTTTAGATTCTCATCCCCTGCCAGACAAAATTTTAAAATGTCACTGTCGCTCGCTTAAATATAAGATTTAAGAATGTAAAAGGAGCTTATTCTTAATATATTTACTTTCTTCATAAGAAGAAACCTGCAACCACGAAAAATAATTTTTTGATTTGTCAGATCTTGACGTTTTAGGTTTTGTTTCCCATTTCAGTACGTCTGTTGGTCTTTCTGTTTGTTACTTCGAAAGCTTAAAACTTACTCAATAGTGATTGACATTTCATGAGAAGGTTTTTCTTGGGTACAAATAATTACCCGACAGCCAGTTTTCTAAAATATTCATAATAGCAGCACAACAGGCAGAAAACTGATACATAGAAAAATTGCATCGGTACCCTTAAGAGTTAATTCTAGTAGCAATTCACTATTTAACTATTTTATCAATATTGGAAAGTAGGTTTAATGAATAATAACGATTTTTGGAAATAAATTTTTTTTTAATTAACAAATTTCAAATTTTTTTTTATTGACTATGACTGTTAACGATCACGCTGTATAAAAAAGACATAACGTGAAGGAACACACATTGTACTAAGTGGTCCAAAAGACAGCCTACCCATTAAGGTGAAAATGGAACGGATTGAATTTTGATGAATATATGAGTTTTGAAAAATCAAATTAGTGTATTTAAAACTTAAATATTTGGTTGCACAAAGATTTTTAACAATAATTAACTAACCAGCAACTTTGACTCTGACATAAATGACATTGGCAGGCATAATTTACTCACAATCAAACTTGCCAACCAGATCTATGTGATTGTGAAAAAAGTATTTCTGCCAATATCATGTGTCACCGTCAAAGTGGCTGGTTAGTTATGAAAATTCTTTGTGCAACCTGACATTAGTCTCCCCATTGTTTTCACCATGTCATTGTATTGATATGCAATGGTATTGATTTTTTTGGAATTAAATAGTTTTATCAATAAATCATTTTAACTGTAAACTAAAACAGAAAAGAAAATTGTCAGATACAAATGTATGTCAAGAAAACATCTAAGAGCCTGCTAACTAATAATAAAAATAAAAAATTCTTGTAAAATTACCACTGCGACGTGCAGTTCTAATTAAAAAGCTGATAAAAAATTAGAATTAGAACATGTGCAAGTATTTTTGATGTTCGATAGGAAGGAAATATAGGGACTATTACTATCTCATATGGGACTCCCAAAGCTATTGAAAAGCACAGGTGTCAGCTTTAAGTTAATTTGTCTTAGGTTTTCCCGAGGGTTTTGCATAGATTTCCTGGTGTAAATAAATAACTTACACAAATTTTCCTATAAGATGTGTTGTACGTGATTTGAAACACTATATTTTAAAGTTTTTACATGCCAGCTTGTATGTAACCATCATGGAATCTTTTCTATAAAATAAAATAAAAATTAAATTGGTAGTGCAGTTGCTGACAAACATATACCAGGACATAACAGACATACATGCACTGACATGATAAACTTTAAAAGGTTAAATGGAGGGTTTCAGATAAAAATTATTATTTCTTCGGGTTTGTGGTTCGATCTTAATGTAAAGTATATACTATGCAGAAAATTATATTAATTAATGTGTTTTTAAGCTGATATAATGTAACATCAAAAACAGTTGTGTAAAACAGTTAGTAATTTAATATTGCGTCCATAACTTGAAATATTTGCATAGAGCACATCATATCATATCAACCCCCAAAAATAGGAAAAAACATTTATTTCAGAGATCCTATGCATGCATACACCAGTTTTTAATAATTTTTTCTGAAAGAGTGATCAAAATGGTGCCAGAGTTGAAGATATGAGACTTAAAATATATTTTTATTGAACTAACCGAGAAAAAAAATATTATCTACTTACATGGGTATTGAAAATGGTAAAATGTACTAAAGGTTTCATGCAAATTAGGAAGACAACACGTGTAAATACCTACCTCTAAACTGGATTTTATGTTTAACTGTTCACTTATTTAAAAAATCTCCAGTCTTCAACTTGTTTCTGTACAATTTCTACAACATTTAAAGCATAAAAATAATGTAAATCTAACAAAATGAAAATCTGTATTTACCTTTGTTGTAAGTAAATCCTTTTCCAACACACTTCTTTACATTATTTTCTGATATATTTAACAGGGCCCCAATCGACTTTACAACTTTTATTATATGCAACAGAAATAGAAATTAAACTGGTAAATAGTTCTTAAATGTTAGAAAATTAAGACAAGTCCATAAAACCAGAACAAAACATATAAAATTATAAGGTTTGAAGAAGAAATTAAATATTATTTTTGACTTTTTGAGGTTATGTTATATCGGCTTGTCAGAAAAATGTCCTACAGCATTGTCACTTCTAACGGTTACCACGTTGCTATGTTATTACTGTAAATTGGAAAAGAATGTAATTAATTTTAACAAACTTTATCATCACGAATACTCAAAAGTTAATATTAATTCCCAAAAAGTATTTTTTAAACGAATTTAAAGCTATTTTGTTGAGAAACTGGGCTTTTTTGTTAGCGAAAGTAGGCAACCAAGAACACATTTTTAAAACCCAAGAGATCACAATGACTTTGGTACAAAACAACACATTGTTCGTTTTTAACAATAAATATAGTCATTTTTGTCTCGTATTATGCAAAATGCCAAATGTGAAAAAGGAAGATATAAACCTGATGTCTTCAATGGAATTTAAAATGTTCTATAAGTAAAAGGAACAAACCCTTTTTTCTTCTATGAGTAAAAGGAAATGGGCTAATTAGACAAATATGTTACCGTTTAATTTGGCCATGGATTCACCAATGGAATTAATTTTTCTTCAATTGTTTTTTGTGTCATCTTTCTCAAGTTAAGATGATATGACCATAGTTTCTATCGACAAATATAAAAGACTACCTATTTTCGATTGGTATAATAAGGTATTTGCCTTTTCTTCGGACGCTGTACGTTTCTGTGGTTTAGCACCTAAGTCAATAAGGTGTAGATGCCGCTTTGCCATGTAATAAATTATATTTTTCCAAAAGGTTTAAAATATACTGCTCTTGTGAGATTGTTACACAATCTTCATGCCATTTTATTTGAAATGAAAGCAAAAAAGTTGGCGTGCCCAAAGATGTCGCTTTAAAATGTTGAAAAATTATTTTCTCAAGAATATTCAATTTTTCTTGATTCGCAGCAAGGAGTAATAAGTCATCTACGTAAAAAGCGATTATTTGTTCACCATCTTTTGATACAAATAAGCATGGGTCTGATAACGATTGCTCCAAATTGACTTTCTTTAGTACATCCACTAATTTTTTATTCCGCTGTCTAGGAGATTGTTTCAGTCCATAAATGCTTCTTCTCAGTAGACGTACTCTCCCTGATTTTGTAATCACACCATCTGGAATTTTCATTAAAATTGTACAATCTATATCTCCATTCAAAAATGCAGTCTTTATATCCATTTGTTTGGCCACCATTTTCTTATGTACACAGTGAGCTAATAATATCCTTATTGTATCATAGCTCACAACTGGGGAAATTGTCTCTCCATAATCAATTCCTTGTACTTGGCTAAATCCTTGCGCTACTAATCTAGCTTTAAATCTTACGACTTCACCTTTTTCACATAATTTCTTTTTAAAAATCCATTTACAGCCTATCAAACGATGATTTGAATCTGGTTGTTCTACCAAATCCCAAACGTGATTTTTTTTTCATATTTTCTAGTTCGCTCTGTATAGCTTTTTTCCAGTTTTCTGCTTCGAAACAACTTATGGCTTCTAAAATATTGGCTGGTTCTTTCAAAGAAAAATTACAGTAATGCCTCCCGCGCACTAGCAACTTTTGTTATAAGCAACTAAATAGTTTACTCACCCAAAAAGTTGCCCGTTATCTCCGGCAGCGCGCATCTAGAGAATAGTTGCTTATAAAGGTCAATTCAACCATGGATTTTGTAGAAATTGCATGCGTTTGTGCTCTCAGTTTAGCTAGAAAAAGAAAGCAAAAAAAGTTATTTTGGGTTCATTTAATACTAAGCCAAAGACCTTTAAATGGACAATTTTATAAGTTGTTTGATGGCTAATTTTTTAATTATTTTCGAATGAGTATAGATAGTTTTGACAACTTATTAAAAATACTGGGACATCGTATTTCATATCAAAATATTACATTTCGTCTGGCTGTACCACCACAGGAAAGAAAGAAACCGTAATAGTTTACTACGTAAAAATAGTTAACAAAGCAACTAAATAACCGCCGGGTGCGCGGCGACAGGTTTAAACAAGCGTGGCTGATAATCACCGGCAACAGTTTCATCGCTGTCAAAATAGGACGTGTTGCAATTTTTAAGTTGCTTCGATTTAAAAATCGCCCGTGCGCGAGATTACATTTAGTTATATATGTTCTATTTATGTGATTAAACAGTTGCTTCGGAAAAGTTGCTAGTGCGCGGGAGGCATAATAGTCATTGTAAAATTTTGGACGATTACTTCTACCTAACTTATTATTTACAATTTCTTTACTGTTATTTTTGCTTACTAAACTGGGAATTATTTCTTCTAGCTTGTTTTCTTCAAGATCTTTAAAATAAATACTTTTGTCTTTATTTGAATGATTATTTTCTTTTAAAGTGACATTGTCTGTTAACGTCATATTTTTGGCGGCGGCGAGACAATTAATAAAACAAGGTTTTCTTTATTTATACTGGTGTTTATATGTTCTTGACTTGTTTCAAAGGTAGATACTGTTTCACTTGCACTAACTTCGCTTGGATTATCTGGAGTATTTTCTCGTGTTTCAAGGATATTTATATCTTCATTATTAACAAATTTAAAATCTCTTGAAATTACCACTTTCTTTCCCGTCTAAAAACGAGCTTCCCTAGCTCTTGGATTTAACTTACTTCCAGGGGGTCTTTCTTCTTCATTAATATGTACAAGTGCTTTATCGCCAAATCTTCGAAAATGTTCAATAGTAGGTTTTTTTCCAAAAAACATTTCATATGGTGTTTCTCCATGAAAGGAATGAGGCAAGCGGTTTTTTGTATAAATTGAGAATGCAATTGATTCTGCCCACATTGATAAAGGTAAGTCAGCATCAGTAATAATCGTTTTGGCCATTGTCGTTACTGTCCGATTTAATCTCTCAGCTAAACCATTAGTTTCATGAATCCTAGCTATAGAGTATTTCTGTTTAATTCCTATTTCAGAAAAATATTTTATTAATGAATTTGATTTAAATTCATCACCATTATCACTTTTAAAAATTTGTATCTTCTTGCCAGTTTGACGTTCTATTTTTATAACATATTCTTTGATTGCTTTTTCTACTTAACTCTTATGAGAAATAAATTTAACTTCTGAGTATCTTGAATATTCATCTGTGAATGATGTGTAATAATACTTTCCATCCAAAGATTTCGTAGAAAATGGGCCTGCTACATCGGAATGAATTTTCTCCAATACTTCATTGCATTGATTACCTTTCTCTTTTACTATGTTTCTTGTCATTTTTGATTTTTCACAAGCATCACATTCAAATGGTTGGGGATTTCTTGGTAAAATATGACCATCAGCAATTTGTCTTGTATAGTTAAAGCTTGATACTGGTACGTGACCCAGGCGTTGATTCCAAGTTAAAACACTGACGTTACTTGTTTCGACCGGAACTTCTTGAAAAACTTGTTCTTTATGATCAGATATTACCCATCCAACTTGTTTACCTTTGTTAAAAAGTACAAGCTCGTTCCTATTTTCACTCATTGTAATTCCTTTCAATTTTATCTTTTCCCATGACAATAGATTGCATTTTAGTTTCGGAGAATAAAGAACATCATACATTTCTACTGAAGTTGCCGATACTTGATGGAAATTTATTATATAATATTAATGAGCAACAAAACTGTTATAATTTACACTATTTATTTTAAATCGCCATAACAATTGTTTCGACACACAGTGTCTTCGTCAGATGGTCTAATCTAACTAAGATTAACCGATTTTTCATCATTTTCAAAATTATTAGAATGTAATAAAATAATAACTTTAGCCCGTAAACAAATCAAATATCTTAATAAACCATAATTTTATTATTTAATGAACACTAAGAAGGAAAAACCCGACAAGGGTTAACAATAGATGGAGTAATTATCTAAACGAATACAGGGTGTAACCTATAAGTTTAATAATGGGGAACTATTCAAGTCCAATTGATCATTTAATAAAACATTCAATTTTTTATATTTGTTTATTTCCATTGACTCAAGTAGATTTAATTTCATAGATTTATTTTCTTGGTGTAATATTTGGAAATTATCGTCAAAATTATGTTTTTCTGTATTTAAGTGCAATGCATAATGAGAATCTGTATTATTTTTGTTATAAATATTTATGTTCTTTAATGCGTTTATTAAAACATCTACCTGTTTGTTCTATGTAAATTTTAGGACAACTTCCACATTTTAGTTTATATACTCCACATTTAGCCTCTTTGTTATTTTTAAATTTATTATTTATTATTTTTAATGAATTTCCCTAACTTATTATTTGTTTTATATGCAATTCTTATATTACGCTTTGATAAGTGTTGTGCAATATGTTTAGTAATCCTACCGTTGTATGTTAAAGACTTGTATGTAATATTATTGGTGTGTTCTGAACCCGGGCATGCTAATCTAATTGCTTTGTTGTAATGTTTCTTGGTAATAATATCATCTATCATCTTGGGTTGGTAACCATTATTTAAAGCAATTTGTTTAATAATGTTAAGTTCCTTATCGTAGTTTTCTTTTGATAATGGAATATTCATAAGTCTGTGAATAGAAGAATTATATGCCGAGACTTTATGTGAGTACGGGTGACTAGAAGTACTATGTATAGTGGTATCAGTGTGGGACGGTTTGTGGAAAATAGAAAATTCGTGTTTATTATTTACTTTAGTGATTGTGAGATCTAAAAAATTAACTGCATTTTCTTGTTCGATTTCTAATGTAAAATTTATATTGGGGTGTAAACTATTTATATGGTTTAGAAAACTTTTTAATTGACGGCCAGTGCCAGTAAAATAAGCTAACATGTCGTCAACGTACCTGTACCAATAAACGAAATTTTTGCTAAGATTGTTATTATGGATTCTATTTTCTAAATAATTCATAAATATTTCTGCCAACAGTGGACTTAAAGGGTTTCCCATTATTAATCCATCCCTAGTCACATAAATTGATTCATTAAATTCGAAATAATTTTGATCCAAGCATGCCGACAATGCTTCCAAGATATCTTGTTTTATTAGTGGATTAGTGTTGTTTTTAATAAATAAATCTTCGACTAAGTTTATAACTTCATTGGGAGGTATACTAGGAAAAAGGTTTTGAACGTCAAAAGAAATCAATTTAGAATTCCTCGGAATGTCAATTTTTTAATTTTATCAACTAATTCATAGGAATTTTTAATATTAGGTTTGAAGTTACTGTATTTTATAATGATGTCAATAGGTTTATTAGATAATGTCACTGCTGCTGGTACTCATAATTTTATTATTTAATGAACACTAAAGGAAAAAGCCGACAAGGGTTAACAATAGATGGAGTAATTACCTAAACGAATACAGGGTGTAACGTATAAGTTTAATAATGGGGAACTATTCAAGTCCAATTGATCATTTAATAAAACATTCAATTTTTTATATTTGTTTATTTCCATTGACTCAAGTAGATTTAATTAGTAGAAGAAGTGAACTATAGTCGGATCTGGTCTTATCGTGCGGGTCATACGATTTAAGAAAGACATACTCTCAGTTTTTGTTTTCTTTACTTGCGTTTAATTTTACCCTCTAAATAAAATACGTAAGATAAATGAGACAGACTTATTCCATTTTGACATGAAAAAAAGGATATATATATGTATTTACTTTCCAGCGATTCTAAAAAAGCTACGTTTTATTTTAAATACTTATGCCAGTTTTGTGATTTTGACAGTTTGTGACAAAATGAAACAATTTTCTGGGTTTAAAAAAATATACGGACAATTATAAATCGAAATTTAAAAAAGTGGTATTTTTAGACGAAACGTGGATATTTTCGAATGGAAGTGGTTCAAAATCTTGGCAAGATGAGTCTGTAAAAAGTGTTAAAAGGAAAAAGGGGTGCGGTACGGGAAAGCGTTTTATTATTTTGCATGCCGGTTCTGCAATGAAATACTGCGTGAATATGGTCATGCGGTTCTACAACTGCCACCATATCATTGCCAGTTTAACGCAATAGAATTAATATGGGCTGCAGCAGCGGCGCCAGAATTTTTGGGATGAGTGGGCACAAGCGGGCCCGAAGATTTTTAAGCGGGCACTGACCAAGTCAAAAGTGAGTTCTAAAAAAAAAAGGGTTGCAGCCTTCCTCGCACTCTACAAATGCAAATGAAACTTAAAACTTCCTCCCCTCCTCATGTAACAAAATATCCATCTTGTCCCAGGTCACCATCTCTCCCACACCGCTCTATAACAGCATACGCGGTGCTAAACAAGAACAAAATTCCATTACAAAACCAATCCATCAATTTTGGGTGGGCACTCCTGCTTCTAGGGTGGGCCGGTGCCCACCCTGGCCCCCCCTGACGCCGCCACTGATGGGCTGGTGCAAAGTCCTATTATGAAAAACATGTAGGTGATGGTCTTAAATCCGACCAAGTACAAATAGTTTGGCAAGATTCGTTAGATCATATTACACAAGAGTAGGTACTGGAAGAAATCGGTGGAACATACAGAAATATTAATAAGGGATTGGTGGAATCGAGAACAAGTACTAGATGTCGAAGTAGCGCCAAGGCAGTATTTAGGAGTAGAGTGTGAACTAGCTTTAAATAACATACCTAATTCTAATTTTGATAAATATTTTATTACAAATAGTATATCGTCAAGTAAATTTGAAATGTTAAATGGTCATTTTTCTAGAGAATATTTCATACTAAAATCCATAAAAAATAAGACAATAGAAAATAACATTATTTTTACTAAAGCAGATAAAGGTAATACAATAGTAGCCCCTAATAAAGATGAATACATAAATAAAATACTCCTATTCTTAAACCCTGCCAAATTTCAAAAAATTAATTTTGACCCAACGGCGATGTTTCCAAGATTAATTAAAGAAGTCATAAAGGATCTCAATATATTTAATGAATTTAAAAAACGAAAACTTATAACAATGAACCCACAAACTCCAAAACTATACTCTTTAATAATTAAACTACACAGAAATAATAAGCCTATCAGACCGGTAGTATCATATATCACAGCACCAGCAGTAAAATTATCTAATAAACTTTGTTGGAGAACCACTTTCCAACAAGAGAAAATCCTTTGAGGTTTGCCACCTTGGCTTTCCTAGTCTGCACGCCATTGTATTTATTTACAAAGCTTGACGCGAGTCAAAGTTAACTGTCTGCAATTTGCATGTTCAACCCTGTAACCATGGCGACGGTTCCGCCTCTAAAGTTTTATTGGCTAGTCGGTCAATGGCTGCGACGTTTCCTCCCTGGCTTAACCCCCCGATCGATGTTATCGAGTGACCAAAGTTCAGTTCAAAAACTCATATGAACGAAGTGACGTCTAGTCACTTCTCTAGACAGAAACCCCAAAGTTCTCAACGCGAGATTAATCAAGTTTCCGATGAAACGTCTACAAAAGTGTATTTAAAGGTTAACAGGCTACCATTAGCTCTGTTTCCGGCACGGACGTGAACATTACCACCAAATTTTTGTGTACCTCTCTGCTGAAGTGTTGAGCAACGTTAACAGGCTAACATTAGCTCTGTTCCCGGCACGTACGTGAACATTACCACCAAATTTTTGTGTACCTCTCTGCTGAACTGTTGAGCAATGTTTGTGTCGCACCCAGTAGGCAAGTGTTGTGTAAAGATTAGGTCGTGCACCCAGTATGCAATTTAACGCCTAACCACCCCATCAATAGTAGATTAAAATGTCAAGGAGAATCTTATCCTGAGAACAGCAAAAAGGTATGATTCTTTGACTTTTATTCAATTCTATCGGATACCCTATTTGAACGAACGTAAAATCTATAAGTATTGAACAATATTGATCTTTATCGCCTAAATGGGATAAATGCCAATCAGCATTACAAAAAAAAACATTATTTTTATCTTTGTCTATATTATAGGTATTACACATGAACTTTATTTAACTGTTTTAACATAAATCTGACTTTTGATAATGTACCTACCTATTGTGATTTCATAAATAATAAGATCAATTCACACCACCCAGCACCTATCGATTGCAGTTTGTTAATAAAAGTAAGAAACAGTCTTACTACTTATTATGAGGCGAGATTAAAATTATTTATTCTGGCTCATAAAATGATCCTGTAGAGCCGGATTTTGTTTTATTTTACTTGGTTCTTAGTAAAATTACCCGTGGTCCTTCGAAATCTTGTTACTGTCACTGAACAGCCCCATGTGAAATGATGTTTTTAACAGCAAAAATGTATTAATATTGTTTTGCAAAATCAAAATTGCATATTGTTTAAAACCGGGTAGCGAATGATTAATGCAATATTAACATTTTTACTTTAATATTATTGGTCGTTACTTGGTGGAAATCCATAATACTTTTGTTATATTATTTTTGTAAAGTAAACACTTTTTTACTAAACTTTTCCACTTTATTTGACAATACCTACTACGACATGTTTCATTGCATTGCAACTTCGTCAGGTAAAGTACATTTAATTTCAAATTTATGCTATATAAAGGTAAGTATGGCTTAACAATACAATTTTATTGTGGTATAACGAATGGGATTTTACGTCGTAATTTAGTAAATTATCTGCTTAATTAGTATACAATAGAATAGATTTCAAATAATATGGAAAAAGGGGGATTGGGTTTTTTTCCTACCTTAATAAAATCTTATTTACAAATATTATGAGGATTTAAATTTGTCCTATTATAAGAGGATTGAAATAAGTTTAATAAAGGTGAATTGTTTAGGTCCACTTGATTATTTAATAACATATTTGTATTTTTAAGCTTGTTTATTTCTAATGATTCAAGGAGATTTAATTTTATTCCTTTATTTTCTAAATGTAATATTTTAAAATCGTCATTAAACGAGTGTTTTGATTCTATAAGATGATTTGCGTAATTTGAATCATTTTTACCATTGATAAAGCTATTAAAATGTTCTTTAATTCTTTTTGAAAAGCTTCTACCTGTTTGACCTATATAGGTTTTTGAGCAATTTAATTTGTATACTCCTGATTTGTCATTTTTATTGGTTTTAGTTTTGCTGTTTTTTATTAGTTTGCCTATTGTATTTTGAGTTTTAAAAGCTGTGTGTATATTAAGTTTTTTTTAAAAATTTACTAAATTTTGTGCTTATGTTTCCTATATATGTAATTATCTTATATGAAGTTGGTTTTTCTGTTACTGTTGGATATACCATAGTTATGGCTTTTTTGTACATTTTTTGTTTTAACATTTTATCAATAATTCCTGGTTGGTATCCGTTATTTGCAGCAAATTGTTTAATTAGGTCTAGTTCTTTTTAAAAATCTATTGGTTGGTTGGAGAGGGATTGAGATTAATCTATGGATCATACTATAAAAGGCTGACATTTTGTGTTGGATAGGATGGTTAGACGTGTTGTGTATTGTGGTATCGGTGTGTGTTGGTTTATGAAAAATTGAGAATATATGTTTATTATTTTCTTTCTTTATGGTTAGATCTAAAAAATTTATGGAATTAGGTATTTGTTTCTTTTTGAATTGTAAATTTAATATTTGGGTGAAGATTATTGATAAATACTGTAAATTGATTTAATTGTCTTTCTGTACCGATGAAACAAGTTAAAACATCATCCACATATCTATCTATACCAATACAAAAATTTCTTAAAGAGGGGATGATTAGTAATAATTATCTCTAGAGAATCCATAAAAATCTCTGCTAAGAGGGGACTTAGCGGGTTACCCATAATTAAACCTTCTTTGCTGCTATAAATTTTATTGTCAAATTCAAAATAATTTTGGTTTAAACATACGTTAAGGGTCTATATTATTTCTTGTTTTTTAATTGTGTTTATATGATTTGTATCCAAAAGCTTTTCAATAAGAATCAAAGAGTCTTTCACGGGAATGCTGAAATAAATTAGTAACATCAAATGAAATTAATTTAGCATTCTGGGGTAACGTAATATTCTCGATTTTGTTTACTAGATCGACTGAATTTTTTATTGCAAATTTGGCTGCAAATTTGGTATTTTCTTTAATAATATTTATTAACTTTTTTGAAATTTTATAAGAAGGTGCGGTAAAAAATGATACTACTGGTCTAATAGGATTTCCTTCTTTGTGTAATTTTATTAATGAATATAATTTAGGTGATTGCGGATTCATTATTGTAAGTCTCATTAAATCACTATCTGTAAACAAGCTTTTACAATTGTTCATTACATTTTTTATTTGTTTTTTAAATAAATTGGTAGGGTCTTTTTTAAAAATCATATATTTTATTGGATCTAAAAAATGTAATGTTTTTTGAACGTAATCTATTTTGTTTATAGCTACCACAGTATTACCTTTATCTGCTTTAGTAAACACTATTTGATTCTGAGTGGTTTTATCTATTATATTTTTTATAATTTTAGTTTCTTGTTTTGGACGTGTATCATTTTTTATAAAATCTTTCTTTAAGAGGTTGGATGTTTCATGTTTTAGACCATAGTTATTAGGATACATGGAATTAATAGCATTCCCGTGAAAGACTCTTTGATTCTTATTGAAAAGCTTTTGGATACAAATCATATAAACACAATTAAAAAACAAGAAATAATACAGACCCTTAACGTATGTTTAAACCAAAATTATTTTGAATTTGACAATAAAATTTATAGCAGCAAAGACGGTTTAATTATGGGTAACCCGCTAAGTCCCCTCTTAGCAGAGATTTTTATGGATTCTCTAGAGATAATTATTACTAATCATCCCCTCTTTAAGAAATTTTTGTATTGGTATAGATAGATATGTGGATGATGTTTTAACTTGTTTCATCGGTACAGAAAGACAATTAAATCAATTTACAGAATTTATCAATAATCTTCACCCAAATATTAAATTTACAATTGAAAAAGAAACAAATAATTCCATAAATTTTTTAGATCTAACCATAAAGAAAGAAAATCATAAACATATATTCTCAATTTTTCATAAACCAACACACACCGATACCACAATACACAACACGTCTAACCATCCTATCCAACACAAAATGTCAGCCTTTTATAGTACCTATGGTCCATAGATTAATCTCAATCCCTCCACAAACAATAGATTTTCAAAAAGAACTAGACCTAATTAAACAAATTGCTGCAAATAACGGATACCAACCAGGAATTATTGATAAAATGTTAAAACAAAAAATGTACAAAAAAGCCATAACTATGGTATATCCAACAGTAACAGAAAAACCAACTTCATATAAGATAATTACATATATAGGAAACATAAGCACAAAAATTAGTAAATTTTTAAAAAAACTTAATATACACACAGCTTTTAAAACTCAAAATACAATAGGCAAACTAATAAAAAACAGCAAAACTAAAACCAATAAAAATGACAAATCAGGAGTATACAAATTAAATTGCGGAGATTGCTCAAAAACCTATATAGGTCAAACAGGTAGAAGCTTTTCAAAAAGAATTAAAGAACATTTTAATAGCTTTATCAATGGTAAAAATGATTCAAATTACGCAAATCATCTTATAGAATCAAAACACTCGTTTAATGACGATTTTAAAATATTACATTTAGAAAATAAAGGAATAAAATTAAATCTCCTTGAATCATTAGAAATAAACAAGCTTAAAAATACAAATGTGTTATTAAATAATCAAGTGGACCTAAACAATTCACCTTTATTAAACTTATTTCAATCCTCTTATAATAGGACAAATTTAAATCCTCATAATATTTGTAAATAAGATTTTATTAAGGTAGGAAAAAAACCCAATCCCCCCTTTTTCTATATTATTTGAAATCTATTCTATTGTATACTAATTTAGCAGATAATTTACTAAATTACGACGTAAAATCCCATTCGTTATACCACAATAAAATTGTATTGTTAAGCCATACCTTTATATAGCATAAATTTGAAATTAAATGTACTTTACCTGACGAAGTTGCAATGCAATGAAACATGTCGTAGTATTGTCAAATAAAGTGGAAAAGTTTAGTAAAAAAGTGTTTACTTTACAAAAATAATATAACAAAAGAATTAACATTTTTACTTTACTACTTACTAGTTGAGAAATGTCAGAAAATTGACCAGGTAAGGACCCCATAACTTTGCTACCCCTATTAAAATCTATTTATATCCGTTAAGCTATAAGTATATTATTTTCTAGTACCTATTGCTGGCAGTGTTGCCACATATAACATAACATTTTAAAATGGATTTTTTAAATTCGAAAGTGGATTCATGATAATGCTGATACAGAGCTCAGTATCAAAGCATTTAAAGTAACACATGATACTTTAAAACAAACTTTGGATAAATACAATCAAATTCAGGATTGTATCGATGAAATACCGGGAGTAGAAGCCTTAGACACTGAAAACCGCACAGAATTTGAATCTGAAGTTTTGGATATGCTAGCACAAATTGAAACATGCATGGAAAACTTATTGCCAACCCCTAATACAGTTTATATTCCCCCTCAAGTAACGGTGATGCAACAGGCTTAACCGACCCCCGCAGTAAGACTTCCTGAAATAAAAATAAATCCTTTTACAGGTGTTGTATCCGAATGGTCCACATTCATACAATTATTTGATACTTTAATTACAAGTAATGCTTCTATCACAAACGTTCAGAAATTTTTATACTTAAAATCATTTTTAAGGGATGAGCCCCTGAAAATAATTGAATGCTTGTCAGCTACTCATGATAATTTTACAATCGCTATTGATCTGCTCAAAGCTAGATATGAAAATAAATTAACGGTCATTAATTCACTTTTTAATTCCTTACTAGAAGTGAACCCTGTTGTCAAACCAACCGCTGTATGTTTACGCGAATTTGTGACTAGCGTAAGAAAAAATTAAATTTAATCAAGAATTTAGGTCATTCAGATACGCAGCTTTGGGAATTTTTACTAATTTATTTGTTTGAGAGAACTTGATTTTGGAACGTGTAAGGTAACGAATCAGTAGCTCTCAGTGTTAAGGGTACAAAGAAAACAAAAGGTTACTAATAACATATAGGAAAATATTGACCTGTAACGAAAGTTAGGAATCTTCCAAACTAATTTTAAACATTCATTACTTTAAATTAACAATTTTAAAAAACAGAAAAAATATTATTGTTAATACGCAAAAAATCAGTTATTGGCAGGCAAAAATATTAAAATATCAATAGTTGTCACTGAAGAAAATCAGTACTTGGCACTGATTTAACCATCTACTTCTACTGGGTTTTGAATTCATACCTAACTCGATCTCCTAAACTATTAATAGATGGTGTAGTAAGGCGAGCAACAATTTGAGTTAACTGTATAACACTTACATCATTATCGTTTAATTTAAAAATAGTTTTCAAATCATTGCGACATTTTAATGCAACTACTTCAAACTCATCGTTATCGCAAAAAATATCTTGCACTATGCAAACAAACTGGTGATATCTTTTTTTCCCGGGAAATTTAACTAAAACGAGCTCCCTTTTCTTATATAATTTGTAACCTCTATTTTCTTCCGAGTCGTAATCGCTTTCTTGATAATTCTCAAAATCGGAGATGTCATCACCACTACTTCCCGATTCCTCCCATTCTTCTTCAGTTTCAGAATCTGGCCATTCCCTTTGAGTTCTCTTTTTAGATTTCTTTAACAATAATTTATTTTGTCTTTTTTGAATCTTAATTTTTTTCTGTTGTTCTTTTTCTTGTTTTTTCTTTATTCTTTCTTCTAATCTAATTTTTTTCATTTTCTCTTGTTCTGTTTTTTTTATTTTCCTTTGATAAATGGTACTCCTGCCACTGTTTTGATGAGGCAACATAGGGAATTTTTTCTTTTTTTTTTCTTTTATTTTGCTTATCCTTTACTTTTGGCCAATGTAAAACCTTTTTGAAGGGAGTTGGAATAATTTGTCCATCAACGATTAATTTTTTTTAACGTTTTCAATACTTGCCGAAGTCCCAGCAACTTCAATCTGTGGCTCATTTAAATTCGTTTGGATGTGACTATCTGGAGTCTGCATATTTATTTCGGCTATAGAGAGGATGCGATCATTTGAGGTTTGCTGCTCAGTGGTATTGTTATGAACATTTAACCCTAAAGGTTCTAATAATTTCTCTGGCGTTTTAGTATGTGTAATAAATAATGGAGTGTTTACTTGTGGTTCTACATCTTCTACTTCCAGATCAAGATTTTTATTATTTTTTTCTACTATCCTTCCACTGTCCTTTACTCTTTTGTGAGATTCATAAAGTGCAAAGTACTTAATATCTCCTTTCCATTCACCTTTGTTTTCCTTAAAATCATTGAGCAGTTTTGGATCAAGATATTTATTTAAAAATGCCAAGCCATCTATAAATTCCTGTTTTTCTGTGTTGGAAACTGCTACATCTTCTGGCAGCTGCACATCTTCATTGGAAAATTCAATAGCCTCAAAATTAAAAGGTATAAGACCACACCGTCTGAATCCGTTTTTTAATATGTTTTCATTAATTCTTTCACTCATAACCTCCTTGAGAAGTGGACAAAAATCCTTCTTACGCATCATAGGAGAATCAAGATGTTCATTTCGCCATTGATGCACTTTCTGCTTCCAGCCTTCCTTTAATGTTCTAAATACAGCGACGTCCATTGGCTGTATTAATTGTGTCGCGTTAGGATATAATACCACTAACATAATCCTATTCTTATCACAAAACTTGCTTGTATGGTATGTAAGATGGGATACATGTCCATCAATAAATAAAATTATAGGAAGAACAATATTTTTTAAAATCAGCCATGGGGAAAATATATTTGATATATATTCGAAAAATGTAGCACCATTCATCCATCCTGACTCAGATTTACCTATAGCCCATGTGTCAGGAACGTTGGTGACAATGTCATGAGGCACTCTATCATATCTAAAGATTACCATAGGAGGTGCCAGCGTCCCTGCTGCATTCGCTGTAACCAATACTGTCAAACATTCTTTATCATCTGAGTTTACTTGTTGGTAGACGTTTTTTTGTCCTCGTCCGGCTAATACTTTATTACTCTTGGGGTTCAGAAAAAAGGCAGACTCGTCCCCATTGAATACTCTATTAGGATCTGATAATATGCCAAAATAATCATTTTTTGTTAAATATTGAGAAACTTCTTCAAACCAATTTTTTAACCCTACTTTTGACACAGATGCTCTTGTAACAGTTAGATTTTGTGCAGTTCTTACTGAAATTTCTGGATGACGGTTTTTAAAACGGTGCAGCCATCCTAGTGTAGGTCGGTCATCTTTAAATGGGTTATCTCTCCTTAATTCTCGAATCAGCAGTTGAACACTGTCGAGTAATTCATCCTTCGTTATAGAATTCATCCTTCGTTATAGGAAAACCCATACGGCTCATCTTAAGAATCCACTTAACCCAAATGCTTTCTTCTTCCCTTGTTAGAACTGTTTCTGGGCCCATTCGGCGGACTTTTGGAGACTTCCCCTTTGATTTATTTGATAAAGTCATTCTAGGTACATGATGATTTTTAGCTGCAGTAGCTACTGGAACTGCACGAGCGACATCTTCAAGAGCTCTTTCCATTTGCAACTCTTTATAATTAAATAGCTTACCTTTTACAGGAGGCATGGTTAGCGTTTGCAGATTTTTCTATAAAAACAAAGGTCAATTAGAAGCATAATTTGGCTGCAATAATATTACAAGTTTTTGTAATAGTTTCTATTTTATATTTTATGCTCGGAAGAAACAGCGACAAAAAAGGAATATCTTAAATACCTATAATTTTGAAATTTCTAAAGAAATACAGGAAGTGCCAACTACTGATTATTTAAATAATATTTATTATCAATTCCTGGCACCAAGTGACCACAAATGATTATTGCTTCTAAAATGTAATCAGTAGCTGTCATCGGCTGTTTTGATAGAAAAAATACCCCAGAATTATTTCAAATTTATGTAGAAATAGCTTTTGATGTATATTATCACCACTCTAATACCTACTCTCTAAATTTCCACAAATAAATTATAACAAAACTTACCTTTCTTAACAGTTTGGCTAAGGTAATTTGTTAGATCTTAAGAATACCACACTAACTGACAAACATTAAATCGCCATATTGGAACGCGCAAGGTTAAATACTATTGGGGGTAAAGGATGAAAAACTAGATGTCGCGAGCAGCGGCCACAATGATATTAGAGATGTAATAAGTTTCTTTTGGTCTAGTAATGAGCCATTTTCGTTAGGACTGACAACTATCGATTCAGTGACAGCTACTGATTCGTTACCTTAAGGCTTTTGAAACCGAGCGTGACATTACGAAACTACCAGAGTTTAAAGCGTTTCTTGAACTTTTAGATAAGTAATGTACTGTTCTTGAGAATTTAGCTACTATCGACACAAATCAGTCAAAATCTCCACGGGGAGTGACATTATATTCAGCCAATGATCAATACTCCAATAATGGAGAAATTGAAAAATGTACTTTTTGTGATCTAAACAGTCATAAAATTTATAAATGTGAAAAATTCAAGAAATTAAGTTTAGAGGATAAACAGAAATTTGTTCAAGTTAAAAGACTTTGTTTTAACTGTTTAGGTAGTGGTCATTTAAAAAATGAATGTAAGTCAAAAGAATGTTTTTTGTGTTCCCAAAGGCATCATACCCTTCTACATAAATCTTACAACACTTCACATGCAATGGAGCAGATCCCCAGTAATAATCAGCTACCTCACAACAGAGGCCCCAGTTTACCTAGCTCTTCTGCTGATAACAAGGAAGCAGCCTCCACAACGTTACATTTATCTGCTTTATCTACCAAAAATTCCCATGTTTTGCTAGCTACAGCTCTAGTAACAATATTCAGATCTGATGGTACGCCTATTCAGGCCAGGGCTTTATTGGATTGTGGCAGTCAAAACTCATTTATGACACAAACTTGTGTCAATAAACTCACTAATGTCCCTTACAATAAATCCTTAAATATCACAGGAATTTCACAAGAAGTATTAGTTTCCAATAAGATGGTTGATGTAGTCATTCACTCTAATGTTCAAACTCTAAAGAGTTTCAAGTTATCGTGTGCCATACTTCCCAGTATTACCGGTAAATTACCCCAGGTTCCCCTTGATACCAGTAAATTGAATATCCCAGCGTACTTCAAGTTAAGGGACCCGTTCTTCGCAAAACCATCTTGTATTGACATTTTAATCGGTGCCGACTTATATTATGACTCAATCAAATACACAGATTAGGTAACAACCTTCCAGTACTGCAAAATACTTACCTGGGATGGATCATAGCTGGAAATGCCCCTGTCTTTACCCAATTCCGTACATTTCCGACAACAAATTTCATTACTTCCAGTGGGGTATCAATGTTCGTTCAATCTACTGAACAAAACTCCTCCAATTACGTAATAGAACGCTTTTGGAAAATGGAAGAGATTCCAGAAAAATCTATTATGAGTATGGAAGATAATATAGCTGAAGATATATTTACTTCCACTACCCAGATTTTAACAAATGGTTTCTTTCAAGTCAATCTCCCTTTTAAATCACAAAATGAATGCGAAAAATTGGGTGATTCTTTCGCCATAGCAAAAAAAAGATTTGAAAACCTTGAACGGAAGTTTCAGAAAACCCCTACTTATTTTTCTGAGTTTAAAAAATTTATTGATGAATATCTGTCACTTGAACATGGAAAAATTGTACCCCTGGAATTAAAAAATATTGAATTACTTAACAAGTATTTTTTCCCACATCATACTGTAATTAGAGAACACAGCACCACTACTAAGCTTCGAGTCGGTTTTGACGGGTCTTGTAAAACCTCTTCCAACGATATCACTCTCAGGGGCTTTCAAGTTCAGTCTGATGTATATGATATTCTCTGCAGTTTTCGAACATTTAAGTATGCTTTAACCTCAGACATAGAAAAAATGTATCGTCAAATTCTTGTTAATCCTTCCCATACGTTTCTGTTGAATATTTTATGGAGAGAAACACCTCAAGCCCCATTACAGTGCACTGAATTGCAAACGGTAACTTAGGGTACAAA
The DNA here is from genome assembly GCA_935413205.1 of Polydrusus cervinus. Taxonomy (NCBI): domain Eukaryota; kingdom Metazoa; phylum Arthropoda; class Insecta; order Coleoptera; family Curculionidae; genus Polydrusus; species Polydrusus cervinus. The sequence goes on along the minus strand of OW284510.1, from coordinate 62,815,800 downwards.
TTGTGCCCCATTTTTGGCTACTCGTGTGTTGCACGAAATATCAAGAAAATTTCCCTGTAGCATCATCAGCACTAAACAAGCAATGCTATGTAGACGACATCATTGCTGGCGCTGATACCTATGATGATTTAGAGTGTCTTTATAATCAGTTAAATATGCTGTTAAATTCACACGGATTCAAGCTTCATAAATGGTCCTCAAATTCAAAACAATTTTCAGAAAATATTTACTTCCCATTTAATATCTTCAAAATCCCGTGTAGCACCTTTGAAGGTAGTATCCTTCCCAAGACTTGAGCTTTGCGCCATGTTGTTGTTATCTCGGCTAGTACAAAAACTCCTTATCATTTATAAAGATAGATTTATACCGGAATCTGTTAATCTGTGGACAGATTCTCAAATTGCCCTTTGCTGGGTGTCTTCCTGTGCTTCTCGATGGACCACCTTTGTAGCTAACCGGGTATCACTAATCCAAGATTTAACTTCTAACTTTAAATGGCGATATGTTGAATCTTCCCATAATCCCGCTGATCTTCCATCGAGAGGAGTTTTCCCCAAAAATATTTTAAATAATAATCTATGGTGGCACGGCCCAGATATTTTGAAAAATTCTGAAATTCAATTTGATGAATTTCAACAAAACATAATGATAAACCAACCCCCAGAAGAACGAAAAATAGCTCTTATTGCGACCAAGCAAATAGATAAATATGAATTTTGGCAAGAGGTTTTTGCCCGATTCTCAACCTTTCGTTCTCTACAGCGAGCTGTAGCCTACATTTTACGATTTACGTTTAACATTTCTAATTCTACAAAAAGGTACAGTGGTCCACTGTCAGTTACAGAATTACAAAACTCACTAGACAAAATTGTTCACGTGCTACAAGCCAAATATTTTCTAAAAGAAAAAGTCGCACTAGTCAACGGCTTTCCCATAACAAATAAAACACTATTAAGTTTAAATATTTTTCTCGACGAAAAACGAATAATTAGAGTCGGAGGTCGACTTAAGAATGCTGATATCTCATTTAACCAAAAACACCCCATATTACTCCCGTCTCATAATATAGTTGTGTCAATGATGCTATATCAAGAGCATAAAAGGTTAGGCCATGCTGGAGCTCAGACTGTGCTGTCTAATTTTCGACTAAAATTTTGGCCCCTTAATGGTCTTAAGGAAACAAAAGGTTTAATTCGAAAGTGTATAACTTGTTTTAGATTTAAAGTTCATGTTGCCCAGCAAATCATGTCTGACTTGCCTGAATTTCGTCTAAGTATATCTCGTCCATTTCTCAAGACAGGTGTGGACTATGGAGGTCCGTTCTGGATTAAGGCTTCAAACCTCAGAAAATCCCCATTGATCAAGGCCTATATGGCCATCTTTGTGTGTATGGTTACTAAAGCCATCCATATTGAACTAGTTACCGACCTATTTACTAATGCATTTATCTCAGCACTTAAAAGATTAATTTCCAGGCGAGGAAATCCATCTCATATCTTTAGCGATAACGCTACGAATTTTTTAGGCGCACGCAATCAGTTAAAAGAACTCCATGACTTTTTAATTCATCACGAAAATGTTGAAACTATTCAAGAATACTTATCCCAAACCCAGATTGAATTTAAGGTTATCCCGCCAAGAAGCCCACATTGGGGTGGCATCTGGGAATCAGCAATCAAAAGTGCAAAGTATCACATAAAAAGACTTATTGGAGATGCCCATTTCACATTTGAAAACTTTTATACAGTTTTAACTCAAATAGAAGCTGTACTTAATTCAAGGCCACTATGTGCCCTCTCCAATGACCCTAATGATTTTCAATCACTAACTCCAGGGCATTTTTTGATTGGTTTAAGTTTGACTTCCTTTCCGGCGAAGGATGTTACCCAAATTTCTGAAAATCGTCTCGATCTTTGGCAACGATGTTCTCGTATTCAGCAAAGTTTTTGGAAGCGCTGGTCAGTTGAATACTTTAATCAGCTTCAAAATCGTCCAAAATGGACCCAACCATTGCCCAATATAAAGGTAAACGACCTTGTTCTTTTAAAGGAAGATGATTGTCTTCCGTTAAAATGGTCATTAGCCAGAGTAATAGAAATCTTTCCCGGACATGATTCTAAGGTTCGAGCTGTTAAAATTAAAACCCAAAATAAAGAATTTACTCGGTCTATCACCAAGCTTTGTCTTTTGCCCCATTATGAAAAAGCAGAAGATACTCCTGCTTTAGTCTTAGATTAACATTTCATTCAAGTACTTCTGCCTTGGCAGCGACGCTACCATGTCAAGGCCACCTTGCTGCATTGATTGTTACTGAAGACAGAGTCTTTATTGCCGGGCAGTATGTTGGAGAACCACTCTCCAACAAGAGAAAATCCTTTGAGGTTTGCCACCTTGGCTTTCCTAGTCTGCACGCCATTGTATTTATTTACAAAGCTTGACGCGAGTCAAAGTTAACTGTCTGCAATTTGCATGTTCAACCCTGTAACCATGGCGACGGTTCCGCCTCTAAAGTTTTATTGGCTGGTCGGTCAATGGCTGCGACGTTTCCTCCCTGGCTTAACTCCCCGATCGATGTTATCGAGTGACCAAAGTTCAGTTCAAAAACTCATATGAACGAGGTGACGTCTAGTCACTTCTCTAGACAGAAACCCCAAATTTCTCAACGCGAGATTAATCAAGTTTCCGATGAAACGTCTACAAAAGTGTATTTAAAGGTTAACAGGCTACCATTAGCTCTGTTTCCGGCACGGACGTGAACATTACCACCAAATTTTTGTGTACCTCTCTGCTGAAGTGTTGAGCAACGTTAACAGGCTAACATTAGCTCTGTTCCCGGCACGTACGTGAACATTACCACCAAATTTTTGTGTACCTCTCTGCTGAACTGTTGAGCAATGTTTGTGTCGCACCCAGTAGGCAAGTGTTGTGTAAAGTTTAAGTGGTGCACCCAGTATGCAATTTAACGCCTAACCACCCCATCAATAGTAGATTAAAATGTCAAGGAGAATCTTATCCTGAGAACAGCAAAAAGGTATGATTCTTTGACTTTTGAACCAACGTAAAATCTATAAGTATTGAACAATATTGATCTTTATCGCCTAAATGGGATAAATGCCAATCAGCATTACAAAAAAAAAACATTATTTTTATCTTTGTCTATATAGGTATTACACATGAACTTTATTTAACTGTTTTAACATAAATTTGACTTTTGATAATGTACCTACCTATGGTGATTTCAGAAATAGTTTAATACATTGTTTTGTAAGTAGATATGATTTTGATTGTTGTAATAAGATCAATTCACACCCCCCAGCACCTATCGATTGCAGTTTGTTAATAAAAGTAAGAAACAGTCTTACTACTTATTATGAGGCGAGATTAAAATTATTTATTCTGGCGCAAACTTATTGACATCATTATAAAAGACAGTAACTTCAAACCTTTATTTAGTATTAAAAATTCCTATGAATTAGTTGATAAAATTAAAAATATTGACATTCCGAGGAATTCTAAATTGATTTCTTTTGACGTTCAAAACCTTTTTCCTAGTATACCTCCCAATAAAGTTATAAACTTAGTCGAAGATTTACTTATTAAAAACAACACTAATCCACTAATAAAACAAGATATTTTGGAAGCATTGTCGGTGTTCTGTCCTCGTTTGCTGCTTATATATATATTTAGGTTTATAATTAATATTATTTTTAAGTTTAAAGTATAATTCTTATAAATATTTTTCCTCTTTATGGGTGTCTACTTGCATTCAAAATTACGCGTTTTGTTTTACTTATTGCAATTTAATTAGTTAATTTACATTTAAAATTACATATTCTCGACTTTCCATTTCCTACCTTTTTACCGTCCCTCGTACCTACCCACCGTACTCGTGTACGATGCGATGCGCGATTTGGAAAGGAGAGAGAACTAGATACCCAGAACCCATCAACCGTACCGCGCCGTTTTCGGTAGGTGTCCATTTTTCCCAGCAAGAACTCCTAAAATCTGCATGGTAAGTCGAAGTATTCCATTTCATAATTACATTAATACTGATTATTATACCGATATTAAACGTTGCTAAACCTTGGGGTGGTTCCGGACCGGGAAGATCTGGGCGAGGATTAACAAAGCCAGCGCAACCTATGTTTTCACAGTCTTTTTTTTTTCTTTTGAGTGGCTAATAACGCCACATTAATTGGTCCTTCTTTTGCCAGATGCTTTTTGAACCCAAAAGTTTGGATTTTCTTTGTTTCAGACCACCTTCGGCTTAGCAACGTAATAATTTTGAATGCAATTTATACCGACTTATCCTTACATACTTATTTCTATACTACTTATTTTACAATCGCATGGTACTATACTGTGCCATTTTGCAATTTATTACTATTTACTGCTATTTTTACTATATTTTGCATAAAATTTCGTCGATGCACGAATTTACAAATTTGCTACATTTTTTCGCCATTACTAGTACTGCTAAAGTGCGTTTTTTATTGAATTTATATTTGCAGCAAGCGAAGGTTATTGTGATATCCTGGCCGGTTTCACGGTCGCAAAAAAAAGGGATCTCGAACGGTGTTAAAATATTTTTTGTTCGTTGCCAATTGCCTCTTTTTTTATATATAAATACAAGTATTGCTTTTTTTACAGTTTGAGACAGCTGTTCGTTGTCCTTTTCTATGCACATATGTTACTTGCAATTTAATTACAGGGGTTATTCCAAAATTGCATTAAATTTTATTTTGAGTATTATTAAAATATATTAAAATTTAAAACGCACCTTTTATCTCGCCTTTTACATTGTCTGCATATATTTTTTGTACATTTACGTAAAAATAAATTAATATGTCAACCTCCGATAAGGTTTTGAAAGCAAAAGCTTTGCGGCAAACTTCTATTTTACAATTGTCTTTGCTTATTGATGCTGCAGTGTTAGCCAAAACGGATATAGCTGCACTTAATCCTTTTAAAGTTCGTTATAGAAGTCTCAGTAAAATAATGAAGGATTTTGAGAAACACCATAACAATTTATTAGCTTTGCTTGCGGCAAAATCTGACGAACTGAAAGTTGAGGAAAAGACAGGAATTGATTTTGCTAAACGCTGTCACGAAATTAAGACAGTATTTTACGAGTTATTTGAATTGCCATTAGAAGAACATGGCGTTTTGGATAATTCAATTCACCCTCTTTTTTCTCCGCGTAGCAGGCAGCAAGGAAATGTGCGAGATAATGCTATTTTACCTAAAATACAATTACCTACTTTTAAATGAGAAGTCACTACTTTTCCTACTTTTAATCAAACCTTTTCTACTTTGGTACATAGTAATCGTACTTTAAGCAATATTGAAAAGTTTAATTATCTACTTTCTTCACTGGAAGGTCCACCTTTTAATTTAATTTCAGATATTCTAGTTACAAATGACAACTATATGGTTGCCTATAATACGTTAGTCGAACGATATAATAACAAACGTTTACAAGCTTTTACTCATTGGAAATCTATTGAGGATTGTCCTCGACTAACCACTGAAAATATTACCGGATTACGAAATTTATTAGACACTTTTTCAAAAAATTTGTCTTCTTTGCAAAATTTAAAATTTGATATTGATCGTTGGGATTTTATTTTATCTTATATGATACTTGATAGGTTGGACCCTTCAACAAGAAAGACATTTGAGCAGCAATATGCTTCAAATAACGTACCAACATATGACGTAATTAAAGTTTTCTTGCAAAAACAATGCATTGCCTTAGAATCAGTTCCACAAAAATCAAAACCCATTTTACATCAAAACTCGCATTTTTCCTACTCCCCCCGTAATTCACAAAATCATACTAATACTCATAATCAAAGTTTACGGAATCGATCTGCTTTCTTATTAAATAGAACAAAATAATACGTGTTTTTTATGCAAAGAAAATCATGTTATTTATCGATGTCCTGTTTTTACTTCAAAGTCAATTAAACAGAGGTTTGAAATTGTAAAAAATCAAAAGGCATGCGTGAACTGTCTTGCGACTGCACACACCGTGAGTCGTTGCAATTCAGAAAAACGATGTCGTTTGTGTCGTCAAGATCACCATACTATGCTTTGTTTTAAACACGGTATTAATAATTCTGGTCATAATTCAAACACCGCTAGCTCTTCGGACTCAAATATTCAGATTAACTTTGCGGCTGAAAACTCTGATTCTATTCCTACAGTTGCGAAAACTTCTACCGTGGGAATGTTACTCAACGATCACGAGGTCTTACTATCTACCGTTTTGTTGCGAGTCAAAGATACTTTTAATAATTGGCATACTGTCAAGGCCATACTTGACAGTGGAGCCCAATCCTCTTTTATAACTAAAAGTTGTGCAAATAAATTATCCTTGTCTAAATTTAATATTGCTCTATCATTACAAGGTTTAGATTCAATGTGCACTACTGCCCGATCAGGCGTGCATTGTGTTATTTCCTCTGTACACAATCCAAATATTTTAATTGATTTAGATGCCATTATTCTGGATAAGATTTGTGATGATATACCAACTGTTTCTTTTTCCAAAGAAAGTTTTTCCTTTACTTCCAATTTATTATTAGCCGATCCAACATTCTCAGAAAAATCTAAAATTGATTTATTATTAGGTAATGATGTTTTTCCTTATATTTAACAAGACGGTCGATTATATAATGGACCCGAGCATCCAGTTTGCATTAATACAATATTTGGTTGGACTCTAATGGGTAAAACCACTTTTACCCCTTCCAACAAAGTAACTAAAACCTTTTTTACTACTACTCTTTCAAATTGCGATACTCTCACTAATACTTTACAAAAGTTTTGGCAACTTGAGGAAGTTCCAGAGCTTAAGAGCGTTTTCACACGGCACCATATATCGCGCGCGATAAATGGTCGCGATATTGCTTTACACCAAATTATGTGTTCTCTAATATCGCTTGTGTGTGAAAATGGCTCATTAGAAAGCACATAATTTGGTGTAAAAGCAATATTGCGACCATTTGTCGCGCGCGATATATGGTGCCGTGTGAAAACGCTCTAAAACTAGATCCCCGGCGGATGAATATTGTGAAAATTATTTTTTGCAAACTACCAAAAGAGATATATCAGGTAGATATGTGGTTTCATTGCCATTTAAAATTACTGCACCGGATTTCGGCGATACCTTTACTGTCGCCTTACGTAGATTTTTATCGCTAGAAAAACGATTCTCGCGAGATCAAATTTTTTACAAGTCTTATTGTGATGTAATTCAGGATTACATACAAAGTAAACACATGGAAATTACTCTTCAACCTCCTGCGTCTGATATACAGAATTACTTTTATAGCACACCCATTCGTGTTGTCTTCGACGCCAGTACCTCGGCTATTAATAAGCCTTCTTTAAATAATACCTTATACACTGGGCCCAAGCTACAAAGGGACCTAGTAAATATACTGCTTAATTTTAGATTACATAAATACGTTTTTACTTGCGATATAAAACAAATGTTTCGTATGATCTTAGTAGATCCTAAAGATAGAAGTTATCAAAGAATTTTGTGGCGTTTTTCTCCCAATGATCCTATTTCTCATTATCAAATCAATACTGTAACATTTGGGGTTGTTTCTAGTCCATATCTTGCAATCAGAACACTTTTAAAACTGGCAGACGATTATACTGACCTTCCGTTGGCATCAGAAATTCTACAAACCTCCACCTATGTTGATGACATAACAGGAGGAGCGGCTACGCATAAACAATTACTTTTAATAAAAAATCAAATTATTGAACTTTTATCCCGTGGAGGGTTTGAAGCTCGAAAGTGGGCAAGTAACTGTCCCGCCTTACTTAAAGGTATGCCAGATTCTGATATAATTAACCAGGGTATTTCCTTTGATATCGATGCTAATAATACATTAAAAATTTTGGGATTACAATGGGATCCTAGTTTGGATGTTTTTTGTTATAAATTTTCTAATATAACTAATGAATGCACTAAACGTACGATGCTAAGTGAACTTGCTCGAATATTTGACCCTGTTGGGTACTTAACCCCGCTTACTATATTTATTAAAATACTTATACAAGTTCTATGGTCACTTGGGATCGATTGGGATAAAAAACCGCCTAAAGAAGTTATAATTAAGTGGAATAAATTTAAAGCCGAATTAGAATTTTTAAATACTGTAAAAATTAACCGCGAAATAAATATTTCAGACTCTATTTCACAAAAATTGTTTGGTTTCTGTGATAGTTCAGAACGGGCCTTTTGTGGAACGGTATATATACGTGCTCTTTTTCCTGATAGTACATATAAGGTTTATCTTGTTTGCGCTAAGTCGAAAGTGAGTCCTCTTAAAACAGTAAGCTTAGCTAGATTAGAGCTCTGCGCAGCTGTTTTACTTTTAAAATTAATGCATTATATTCTACAAGTTTTTTCACAAAAAATAAAGTTTACAAATATCTTTGCATTTACTGACAGTTCAGTTGTACTAAACTGGATTAAAAGTTCCCCCCATCAGTGGAAAACATTTGTGAGCAATCGTGTGTCATATATACAGGAAAGGTTGGCGCCAGAATTCTGGGCACATGTACCTTCAAAACTTAATCCTGCCGATTGTGGCAGCAGAGGTATGTTTCTCTCAGAGCTCACAGATTTTTCACTCTGGTGGAACGGACCAGATTTTTTACTTCAACCTCAAAAGGACTGGAATTTCTCTAAATTTGAAATAAGTAAAACTACCGATATTTCTCACGAACAAAGAAAATTAGCAATTACTACCTCTGTGTCCATAAATTTTATTGACTTACTTTTCGAAAAATTTAACTCACTTTCTAAAATAAAACGAATTATTGCATACATTTTAAGAGCTACAAATATATTTAAGAAATACAAAAAAAATACGACAAGTTATTCGCCGCATTTGACGATTTTTGAATTACATAATGCATTACTTTTTCTTACAAAATACTGCCAAGCTACTCACTTTGCTTCAGAAATACTTTTGTTAAAAAATAACAGGCCCTTGCCAAAATACTTGAAAAAATTTAAACCTTTTCTCGATAAAGATGGCTATCTACTGGTAGGTGGTCGTTTATTTTACTCTGATTTACCCTACGATAAGAGGTTTCCCTTACTTTTGCCTTCAAATGCTAAATTTACTACGTTACTCATTTATGAGTCGCATTATACCTACCTACATTGTGGTATACAAACCACTCAACATTTGCTTTTCCAAAATTTCTGGATAATATCTGCTAAAAGGGTCATACGAAAGGTAATACACAAGTGTCATATCTGTTGGAAGGTAAATCCTAAACCTTATCAACCCCCTATGGGTGATCTGCCAAAGTTTAGGGTGTCTGAGTTTCCAAAAGCTTTTACCAATTCCGGACTTGACATGTGTGGACCTTTTCCAATTACTATAGGTAAGCTCAGAGGTGCAAAAGTGCATAAATCATACATTTATTTATTTATTTGCTGTAGTACAAAGGCGGTACATCTCGAGTTAGTATCTGACCTTTCTACTGAAGCGTTCTTAGCGGCACTTCGCCGATTTATAGCTCGACGAGGCCAAGTTTTAAATCTTTATTCTGATTGCGGCACCGGGTTTGTCGGCAGTGACAAATACCTACGTCAAATATTCGCTGATGCAGCTGAGAGTGAGGCAATAATTTGGCATTTTAATCCACCCGCTGCACCTTCAATGGGAGGCATTTGGGAGGCTAACATAAAATCAGTTAAATCTCATTTAATAAGAGTGATGGGTTTACAAATACTTACATATGAAGAACTCAATACCGTTATTATTCAAATAGAGGCAGTGCTTAATTCGAGACCACTCTCCCCAGTAAGCTCTGATCCTTCTGATTTGTCAGTTTTGACCCCAGGTCATTTTTTAACATTAAAACCTTTGTCGGCCATACCCGATCCAGACACTACAGATTTACCAATGAATCGACTTACACGGTGGCAACTCTTGCAGCGTTTGCACCGTGACTTCTGGAAGCGTTGGCACAGAGAATACCTCCACACTTTGCAACAAAGAGCAAAGTGGCATGACCCGATTCATTCTGTTGTACCAGGTACAATGGTAATTATCAAAGATGATAATATTGCGCCTTTAAATTGGGTTTTGGGTAAAATTGTGGAAGTTTTCCCTGGCCACGATAAAGTACCAAGGGTTGCGACGGTGAGGACGGCTAAGGGCACTCTTAAAAGACCTTTGCTTAAACTTTGCCCGTTGCCTATTAATTAATACCTATTTCTTCTCTTATGAAAGCCCTGGGTTTTCATGGGGTTGGGGATGTTCTGTCCTCGTTTGCTGCTTATATATATATTTAGGTTTATAATTAATATTATTTTTAAGTTTAAAGTATAATTCTTATAAATATTTTTCCTCTTTATGGGTGTCTACTTGCATTCAAAATTACGCGTTTTGTTTTACTTATTGCAATTTAATTAGTTAATTTACATTTAAAATTACATATTCTCGACTTTCCATTTCCTACCTTTTTACCGTCCCTCGTACCTACCCACCGTACTCGTGTACGATGCGATGCGCGATTTGGAAAGGAGAGAGAACTAGATACCCAGAACCCATCAACCGTACCGCGCCGTTTTCGGTAGGTGTCCATTTTTCCCAGCAAGAACTCCTAAAATCTGCATGGTAAGTCGAAGTATTCCATTTCATAATTACATTAATACTGATTATTATACCGATATTAAACGTTGCTAAACCTTGGGGTGGTTCCGGACCGGGAAGATCTGGGCGAGGATTAACAAAGCCAGCGCAACCTATGTTTTCACAGTCTTTTTTTTTCTTTTGAGTGGCTAATAACGCCACAGTCGGCATGCTTGGATCAAAATTATTTCGAATTTAATGAATCAATTTATGTGATGGTGAGGGATGGATTAATAATGGGAAACCCTTTAAGTCCATTGTTGGCAGAAATATTTATGAATTATTTAGAAAATAGAATCCATAATAACAATCTTAGCAAAAATTTCGTTTATTGGTACAGGTACGTTGACGACATATTAGCTTGTTTTACTGGCACTGACCGTCAATTAAAAAGTTTTCTAAACCATATAAATAGTTTACACCCCAATATAAATTTACATTAGAAATCGAACAAGAAAATGCAATTAATTTTTTAGATCTCACAATCACTAAAGTAAATAATAAACACGAATTTTCTATTTTCCACAAACCGTCCCACACTGATACCACTATACATAGTACTTCTAGTCACCCGTACTCACATAAAGTCTCGGCATATAATTCTTCTATTCACAGACTTATGAATATTCCATTATCAAAAGAAAACTACGATAAGGAACTTAACATTATTAAACAAATTGCTTTAAATAATGGTTACCAATCCAAGATAATAGATGATATTATTACCAAGAAACATTACAACAAAGCAATTAGATTAGCATACCCGGGTTCAGAACACACCAATAATATTACATACAAAACTTTAACATACAACGGTAGGATTATTAAACATATTGCACAACACTTATCAAAGCGTAATATAAGAATTGCATATAAAACAAATAATAAGTTAGGGAAATTCATAAAAAATAATAAAAACTAAAAATAACAAAGGCGGAGTTAAACAGTTGGGCACGGAACTACCTGTGCTCGATAATGCATTATTATAATATTAAGTTTATTAGAAATATTTTTTTTAAAGGACGTATTTGTGATATACCGGGTCATTCAATAATTACGGGCAACAAAAATTCATTATATTGCTAATTTAATAATTTTATTAATTAAAAAAAAAAGATATTTAGAATCCATTACGTTAATACTTTAATGTAAATAGTAATTCTAAATAATAATGTAATACCTAATATATAATTCTAAATAATAATGTAATAATATATAATTCTAAATAATCATTTTTTCTAGAGACTAGGCGCATATTTACAGGAAACACTTCTAACAAAACTTATTCTATCAATGATATTACTAGTATATTCTACAATTTTTTTTTCTACAAAATCTCGTTTTTTTTGATAGCGGGCCTCAATACTTTCTGAAACTTATAAGCCGAATTTATTTTAATGTACACCTCACTTTGAATATTTTGAAGCATATCGACAAAGTGATAGATATAAGGATGTGGGTGATAAAAGCTAGAATTAAATTTTGAATGAAACGATTCGCACGCGTTAGTCGTTCTACACAATGATGATGTAGAGCAAGCCCAAAGGCTCGGCGGATATAATGAATCCTCACTAATGTAGTTATCTACTAAATAATCGCAAAATTCTTGAAGTTTAATATTTACAGGCAAGACAGAAACTAAATCAAATGTAAAACATTCACACCTTTCTAGGATCTAAAAACTGAAGGCCAAAAAAGTGTCTTAAAAATTTTCCAATTTCTGTATTTTCTTTGTATTCAGTTATCACCCGAAACCAATGTAAGCAAATGATAGACCAAAGCAAAGAAGCTCATAACGAGAGAATCAAAAACAAACTTCTTGCCAGTCCTAACGGATCAAGGTCCTTTTGGTCAGTCGCTAAGGCCGTCAGCCCAAACTTTTACAAAGTTAACTATTCCACCTCTAACACGTTCCGACGGCACAATAGCAACCACAGCCGGGGATAAAGCAAACCTACTTGCTGAACTGTTTTCCTCGCATTCCACTATAGACTTTCAGGGAAAACCACCACCCAACATTTCCTCAGTTCAATCGCAAATGTCTGAAATCGTGTTCCGTCAGCGTCTTGTTAAACGGATTCTTAAAGGACTCGACGTCAATAAAGCTTCTGGTCCAGACGAAATTCCTATCATTGTTCTCAAGACATGCGCCGATGAACTTACACCAGTATTTTGTAGACTTTTCAACTTATCCTACAAAAAAGGAATATTTCCATCCTGCTGGAAGTCGGCGCGTGTCCAGCCCATTCCAAAGAAAGGTAAAAAGACCCTGCCAAGCAACTACCGACCCGTCGCATTGCTTTCAGTAATTTCAAAAGTAATGGAGAAAGCTATTAACCAACAACTCCTAAAGTATCTGGAAGGGCTTAACATTATCAGCGACCATCAATACGGTTTTCGTAAGTCCAGATCAACAGGTGACCTTCTGGCATATGTCACCCATCTTTGGAGCAACACCATCGAACATTATGGAGAATCCCGGGCTGTTGCACTGGACATCTCTGGGGCTTTTGATCGTGTTTGGCACTATGGGCGTCTAAGTAAATTGCGATCCTACGGTAAGCCTAATGGATTTTGTTTATGGTTAACCAGCTTCCTTAAGAACCGTTCTCTGCAAGTGGCGATTGACGGGTTTCTCTCAGACACCTTCACCATCAATGCCGGTGTTCCTCAAAGGTCCATATTGTCGCCTACCCTCTTTTTACTGTATATTAACGACCTTCTAGTGAAAACCCAAAATCCAATTTATAGTTTTGCTGATGACAGCACACTTGTCTCATCTTTTACCTTGACTCCCCAAACATCCGCTGCCGACGCACATCTTCGCAGGCAGCATGAAGTATTGCGCCTCAACAATGACCTGGAAGAAATTTTGGCTTGGGGTGACAGTAACCAAGTCGAATTTAATGCTAAAAAAACCCAGGCAGCAGTCTTTTCCAAAAAGGTTAACATTGCAGAACCGGATATAGTCATGGCAGGACACGCAATTCCCCTGGCACCGTCTATTAATTTGCTAGGGGTCAATCTGGGAGTAATATGTCTTGGCATGATCACGTTGCCGCAATTGCCAAGGCAGCTGCACAGAAACTTGGTGTACTTTTCCGCACCAAAAGGTTGTACACACCTCATCAACTTTTGACACTCTACAAAGCCCAGATTCGACCATCATTAGAATATTGCTCTCATGTCTGGAGCTTTGCACCCAAGCACACCCTTCGGCTACTGGATTCCATTTAAAGGAGAGCCGTTCGTCTGATCGGCGACCCCGAGCTGACCAAGACCCTCGATAGCCTGGAGCATCGAAGACAGGTTGGTGATTTGGCTCTCTTTTACAGATATTTCCATGGCAGGTGTTCGACTGACATTGCCCACTTGATTCCACCTAGAGCATTGCAAAACAGAAATACACGGCGAACCGCTGCCGCTCATCCATATGTTGTTCAGCTTAGTACTCCTCGAACTTCATTGTTCAAGAATTCTTTCATCTGGAGAACGTCATCTTTGTGGAATGATCTTCCTGAGGTCGTGTTTCCCAATGAATACAATCTTCAACGTTTCAAGACCAACATTAATCGCTTTTTTCGCACTCGCACCGCTCCCAGAGCGCCTTAAAGGATTTTTCCTACAGTGCAGGTGTTTTATCATAAAAAAAAAAAAAAAAAGAACTTAACCCTAGAGATTGAATTTTTCTAAACCAAGCTTGTGACAGGTGAAACCTACATCCTATAATATTAGTTTCAGACCAGATAGTATTAACAGCTTTGTGAACAGCTACCTCAAAAGTCAATTACAATATTCTTAGGATTAAAAATTAAATCATTGTCTTTACACTTCTCAATTATAATTCTGAGTAATGATTGATACACATGTTGCTTTTTGCTAGGCAATAGGCAGAATACAAAGGGTACATAATAACCACCCTTAAATCCAAATAAAGTAAAAAATTGGCAAAAAAACTTGGCACAAAAGTTAAAAGTACCGTCCATAAATACAGTTTCCACGGCACAGAGAAAATGTAGATTTGTATAACACGAAAAAATTATAATTCCAAGTTCTGCATTATTTACCGATAAGAATGACTCGTCCTTGGGAGTTTTGGTTTGCAAAGTTGCGAGAGATGAAAAAACTTCATTCCGATTCTTTGGAAAAGTTGGTACTTGGCTTTTTCTGCACTCATAAATATTCTTTCGGATTAGGTTTAAGTCATTTGTTGTAATGCTTTCTGCTACATTATCAGGAAGTTCTTGATGAATCAGTTTTGATGGCCGTTCGTAGAGATTTTTTGCAGCCTTTCTCTTGATAGAGTTACTTAATTTTTGTCTGCAAATTTTTTCTTCTGGCCCATGATTATGAGCAAAATCGGCCTTTAGTATGGTGTTAATGTCTTCAATGGGGGTATACACCTTAGCTAAGCACTTTAATTTTTTGTTTACGCACCTCCAATGAATGCTATTATATTTCACAATCTCCTCCTCCAGATTACATATATAAACACATGTAGTTTCCATTTCTCCGTGGGAACAGTCACAAGTTCAAAGCCTAAAAATAAATCTTTGGGGCCGACTCTGTCGCCTCTATTAGGCACTCGTAATAGGCCCTTGATATGTTCTTCAGTTCATTTTTTCGTGTGGCACGTACCGCAGGTTCAAAGTTACAGTTGCGCCGTAAGTTTCGTGTGCTAGAAATATGGGAAAATTAAAAAATTGTTCAAGTTCGAGTAAGTACAAATTAGAGATACCACTCAATGAAGAATTATTGTAAGAAGGAATATAGGACTTTCTGTTTCTAACATTCTAACCCCACAGATACGACCTCGTCACCAATCAGATAAGTTTTCTATTTTCCGGATTACAAAACACGTAATTAATGCCAGCCACATCGGTCACATGACCTGTTAACAGATACAAAATAATTACATTGATTTTTTCATTCATATACATATGTACATATATGTAACTGGAAAACCACTAATTGTATATTTGTACACATGCACAAACTACACAGGCCAGCACTAGAGCAATACCAATACCTAATTACCGTCTAAATATATATTTAGTACAGGTTTACTGCCCAATATAAGTTTTCCCCCTAAAAAATGTACTTACAGTTCGCATGAAATGTAACTATTTCTGCTCTAACATAATTTAAATATTCGTATCTTGGCCACTCGGCTCAAAACAGAAAACCAAACTACTTAAAATAATTGATATCGGAATTTTATCATACGATATTATTTACCTCCATTTCTATACTTTCAATACACCAACCTTCTTTTTATGCCATCCTGTATAATGTCATGCCACAAGACTAGCTAGACTTATAGTTTTAAAACACAAGCTTGTCGTTTAATGGTGTTAACATAAACACCCCTTCAATATAAATCAGAAGTATCGGCTTACGCTGTGGCCCTTTGCCTCGACAAACAGGACCGGACTTTCAGATATTTGATAACTTTTAATATTGCATTTAATTTAAATGTTTTAGTCAAAAAATTAGTCCCCAATAATATATAGAATGTATGTATAGGTACATTATACCTAACAACACCTAAGGCTACAAAGTTCCTCTGTTTCTTTAAGGTTTAGATAGCTCCTCTAGTAGTAGCTCTTATGATAGCTCAGATGAGAATCCTTATGATGAACCTCAAATTAATACCACATGTTATTAATTTGACTTGACCACTTTGATTTTGATTTGATTTGACCACTTCAGGTCGAACCACGAATATCTCTAACCAACCCCTAGGGTGCCACATGGACCCCACTACAGCTTTTAGATGTTTTTCCTTTCTAAAAGCTGGCCATTTACATTGTTATGTTTTATTAAACAATGAGGCCATAAGTCTGTACGCATGTACAGATGGCTAATAATGAAAAGGCGACCAAATGATTACCACAACCTTCACGTTCCAATTCTATGCCAACCCCCGGGGTGCCACATGGACCCCACTACAGCTTTTAGATGTTTTTCCTTCCTAAAAGCTGGGCATTTCCATTGTTATGTTTTACCAAACAATGAGGCTGTAAGTCTGTACACATGTACAGATGGCTTTAATGGGGGGGCGATCAAATTTCACAGTTTGTAACGTCTCCTTTTCCGCTCCTATTGTATGCCAACCCCCGGGGTGCCACATGGACCCTACTGCAGCTTTTAGATGTTTTTCCTTCCTAAAAGCTAGGCATATCCATTGTTGTTTTATCAAACAATGAGGCCGTAAGTCTGTACACATGTACAGATGGCAAAAGGGGGGGGGGGGGGGACCACATGATTGCCTTACAGTTGTAACGTCACCTTTCACGCTCCATTTTTATGCCAATTTCCGGGTGCTACATGGCCCCCACTACAGCTTTTAAATGTTTTTCCTTCCTAAAAGCTGGGCATTTCCATTGTTATGTTTCATCAAACAATGAACGTGGGCAAAATACAAACCTTGAATTTCTGAGCTGTTTTACTGACCATTACCTAACTATTTCTACCCCTAAATATTAGTCAGTGTGGTCACCAATTATACCAATTTAAAACAAAAATTCTTTTTTATCTCAGCTATTTTTTAAAAATCAAAATAAATTAAAAAAAAGAGGGCACAAACAGATTTATTTTAAACTTAAGAAATCTAAATAAACGGTTGTCCACACCGCACTTCAAAATAGGAGATTTTCGAACAAGTTTTAAAACTGATATACAAAAATTATTTTTTGTTCACCACTTTTGACCTAAAAGACGCTTATTATTTATTTTCAATTCATGTAAGTCGTCGTAAATACCCCAGGTCTATGTTTAATAACAAAAAGTATATCAATTCAGCTCTTTAGCCCTTGATGTGTCTATAACACCCCCGTCGTGCATAAAGCTATTAAAGGAATCTTCAAGGAAAAGGGGCGTGACTAACCTTTTTAGATGACTCTAATGCATAGAGCGAACATGAGAGAGACGAATGTATGACGTATGGTCATTACAATAGCACAATTATCACAGTTAGAACATTAATAAGGGCAATTTTTAGTCTATAATGCACCTACACAATACTTACCAAATTATTTCCAGTGTTGGATAAATTATAATATTCTTACGATCAAAATAATATAAAAAATGGTTATCTCGAATTAGCCAGGGCATCGGATGCATCCTTGGAAGGTTATTGCAATAGAGAAAAAATTCATGGGTTCTGGAATTCAATCGAAAAGAAAAACAACATACCTATACTAAAAGTTATTAGCATGTTTTTTAATGTCTCAAAATCATCCTGCAAAATGCCGGAAACTGCAATATCTTACTTAGGGGAGCAAAATATAATAATCTTAATAATATTTCAAAAGAATTTGGAGAATGGTTTGAGGGAAAAATATAATTATTTTTTCTGTCCCACATATTAACACTAACGAGAATATTGAAGCAGACTGAATCTAGGTCCTTATCCATCGAAACGGAGTACGAACTTTCTCACGAATACTATGATTTCATAGTTCGTAACTTCGGCCAACTAAATAGTGACCTTTTGTCACTAAATGATATCTATCTATTGTGGCTTAAGGACTCTGATTCACGCAAAATTGATATTTTTATAATAAGCTGGTAACTAGAATTATTTTATGCTTCTCCCCCCCCCCCCCCCCCCTTTTAACAAAGGTGATTAACAAAGTTCTCGAAGACAAAGCTAAGGGCATCCTAGCTGTTACAAATTGGACCTCTCAGCTTACCGTTTATTCATAAAAAATTCCTATTTATTAACGCAAATATCACCCCATACCCAAACCTTAGCTTTTCCCCCCTTTCGGATACTATGCCATAACATCTATCGGGGAAAAAGTTTTTTCTGGTAGTAGAGAATCTATCCAGCAATCTTTCTTTATGCAGAAAATTCCCCACTGAAGGATTATACGCTATTACAGGTTCCGTAACGGACAGTACTCTTAGACAATAGTCTGGATATCTACAGAAATAGGGGCAGTTTTGTACTCATAAAAAACACAATCCCGGTATATAACATGACTCATTTAATTACGTTTTTTAAATACCATGTTTCGAACAGGTGCTGCGTATAGCTCCGTTAATTTCTGCAAAGTTGGCGTAGGTATGATCCTAGACATAGGGGAAGGGGATATGAAATACATAAACATGCACATGAAAGGTCTCTACAATCAGAGACCCAGTAAGCCAAGGTATGACAATATCTGGAACTCACATTCAGTTCCCATATATCTGGGAAAACTATACCCTTAGAACCTCTAAGTTTATTCCAAATGTCTAAAATACTCATATCTTTCTTAGCACTGACGTCAGGACATAGGATACAAATCTTTTCAAAGATAAATCTAAAAGATAAATACATATAATATATACATGCCGACAGGATAAAGAATATAATTTCTGAAAGAATTAAAACATCGAAATAAATAAAGCTCAATCAGATTTTGTCTTCTCCTTCTTCATAAGTAAACTAGAATTGCATATAGCAAACACTATTAAATTGTACCTGGAAAATCTAGAGAATATCGTCCACAGGAGACAAAACTCATTATATATGGACTAGGTACTTCTTCAATTTTAAAACTCATTATAATATACAAAAAGTCACATACCGCAGCAATAACGCAAACACTAAGCAGATGGCTAAAATACATGTTAAAAGAAAACGGTATTGACACAAATAATGTCTTTAAGGGATAAAGTTTCAGGGCACGCGTCAACATCGACAGTGCGGCGGCAAGGCACCAACATAGAAGTATGTTGAAGAAAAATAGCGGAATGATGAAATAAATCACACACATTTAACAGATTTTATAATACACCTGATTCCGCTAGTACAAATAGTATTGTTAGGGGAGCTTTTCAAGGCTAAACTAAATATGATAGGAATATGGTTAGTTATACCTATTGATTTAATATGCTGATAAATTGATAATATAAAGAGAGTTCAGTTACTAGTTAAGTTAACTTTCATCACACACATTACATATGTAATTTACCATAGTTTAATTCAATGCTATTATGAAGCTTACAGTTTTATTCCAAAAACGATAAACAGAAATTATCTACAATACTAAATAGTCGCTCTCTTTAAACATCTACATGTGTTTATATATGTAATCTGGAGGAGGAGATTGTGAAATATAATTAATAAATTAATCGACTTACCTGAAGGAAGATTAATTTGAATTATATGAACAATCTCCTCCGAACAGATTACATACCCACCACCCCCCCAAATGATCCCCAACTAAGCGACATATTTAGAACTTACTAAAAAATGAACTGAAGAACATATCAAGGGCCTATTACGAGTGCCTAATAGAGGCGACAGGGTCGGCCCCAAAGATTTATTTTTAGGCTTTGAACTTGTGACTGTTCCCACGGAGAAATGGAAACTACATGTGTTTATATCTCGCTACCCTAGTTCAAAAGCGAAATAACTTCGAATTTCTCAAAAATTAGATATTACGGTAATATTATTTAGAGGAATTAATATTATCCGTTTCAAAAGAAAAACAACTTAAAAGTGTCATGTCTATATAATAAACATCGATATTTCCTTAAACAACTGGTGATTTTTTTTCTCTTTTTGCGTTCAAAAGAGAAATATACTTAAATATTTCCGTTTTGAATTCATTTGAGATGTTTCTGTTTTGAACTGGGGTAGCGATATGTAATCTGGAGGAGGAGATTGTTCATATAATTCAAATTAATCTTCGTTCAGGTAAGTCGATTAATTTATTAATTATTTTTTAGTTCTTTGGCAACACAAAATTTAAATTGATCTACAATTAACAGCTTTTTTTTTCCTTTTTCACTAAGCATAGTTTTAACTTCCATCTTTAAACCGGTAAACTAAACAACTGAAGTAAATTTTTGTGCAACCCCTTATCCATATACATTTTATAATCATGCCCATTAGTAAATATTCTAAGAAATTACCTACCTGTCAGGTTCACCCTCTAATGAGATTACACTAATCCCTTCAAATTTCGTTTCGTGCCCAACTGTTAGGTAGGCTTTTCGAATTACGCATCGGCTGTGCCCAACTCGGTAGCGCCCAACAAAGAGGCTAAATGTGGAGTATATAAACTAAAATGTGGAAGTTGTCCTAAAATTTACATAGGACAAACAGGTAGATGTTTTAATAAACGCATTAAAGAACATGTTAAAGTTATGAGCAATTTACCAATAAAGTTATTTTTCTTATGTTGGTAACATCGAGTTATATAGGAAATTTTACTATAAGATAATTTTAAGGTTGGTAGTAGTTTTTGAAATGTAAAACTAGATGGTTGTTACATGTTACCTCGTGTTGTTTTTTGTACTAAAATATCATAAATAAATTTATATAAACAGTGATCAACAGAAGTTATTATCCCAATCAAGCCCCAATAACAACAGGTTATGGGCCCAGACTCGCCTATGTGTAATAAAGTGGTTTAGAAGTCCAGGCTTCTGGGAGTCGGAAGACGCGTTGTATCTGTGATTGCATACGCGGTTAGGAGATCAGCTGTTAGAAGCGTCCTTTTACGAGGGAAGTTAAAAAGTAATCAACCGGGTTTTAAACATTTACCCATTTTTAAAGTTTTTAAAAAAATTATGGCAGAACAAGAAGTGCCAGTCGTAAAGTTCAATGAGGAGAACTGGATAACATGGAAATTCCAGATTCAGGTGGTATTAATGTCAAAAGGTCTTTATGAAGTAACAATGGGAAAAACAAGAAAACCAGAGTCAGGTGATGCTCTAATATCAGAATGGGAAAGAAAAGATGCCAGAGCCCAAGAACAAATAGTATGCAGAATCGAAGAAAAACCTCTAACACATATACTGTCCTGTGAAACATCAGCGGAAATGTGGAATAAGTTAAGAAGTATTTACGAACACAAACCTCAGGTCAGTGTCCATCTACTACAGCAAAAGTTTTTTAGTATGGAATACAAAGAAGGGGGCATTGCAGAATTTATTTCACAAATTGAAGAAATTCAGGGAAACCTTAAAAAGCAGGGTGAGGAAATAAGTGACAAAATGGCAATAACAAAGATTTTAATGTCACTGCCAGAAAGTTTGAGACACGTTGTATCAGCAAGGGAATCTACTCCTAGCGACAAACAAACTTTATCAGAATTGATGTCTCGATTACTGATTGAAGAAGAAAGAAATAAAAGACAAAGTGATACAGAGTCAGCTTTAGCGAGCAGAGGAGGATATAAACAGTTTCAGCACCGAAGAGAAGTGAAATGTTTTAAATGTAATAAAACAGGGCACATTAAACAAAATTGTCCTGAATGGAAGTCAAGAGAAGGCTCGAGAGAAGGTATTAAGAAGTTTTGTTACTTTTGTAAAAAAGACGGTCATTTAATCAAAGATTGCTGGTATAGGAAAAGGAAAGAAGAGGAAGACAAAAATAAAAAGTCAGAAGTTAACACTACACAGGCTTTAATGGGATTATCAAGTCTACTAAATTGTACTGATAGGTCAACATTGATTGGAAAAGCAAATAATGAAAATGACTGGTGGTTAGATAATGGGGCAACTGAGCATATGTGCTATACAAGGGAGAAATTTAAAGAATTGAGGAAACCAGAAGCACAAAAGCAAGTAAAAGTAGGAAATGGCTCAATTTTAGAAGTACAGGGTATAGGAAAAGTCGAGGTTCAAGCATGGAATGGTAGCAAATGGTTAAACACAGAGTTGTGTGATGTACTATTAGTGCCCGAGCTAGATGTAAATTTATTTTCTTTGAGTACTGTACTGGACAAAGGTTTATTCATGAAGGCAAATAAGGAAAAGTGTGAATTGCTAGGAAATAATGGAGAAATAAAAGCAGTAGCACACAGGGAAGGAAAGCTGTATAAAATGAATTTTATCGCTAGAGAAAATTCTTCGTCAAAATGTTATATAACTGAAAGTTTAATAGATTGGCATCGAAAGTTGGCACATATTCATTTTGATCAAGTAAGAAAAATTGAAAACAGAAATGAAGTGAAATATAATGAAGTAACGAACCCTCTTTGCAAAGAATGCTTATTGGGAAAACATCATAGATTAACATTCCCAACAAGTAAATCGAGTTCAAAAAGAGTAGGTTTACTCATTCATGGAGATCTGGAAGGTCCGATGGAAATACCATCGTTGGGAGGAGCCAGATGGTTCCTAATGCTAAAAGATGACTTTTCTAAATATCGATTTGTTTATTTTTTTTTAAATAAATCAGACACAGTAGAAAATATTGAAAAGTTTTTAAAAATGATTGAAACTCAAACAGGAAATAAAGTTAAAAAATTGAGGACAGATAATGGATTGAAATTTATCAATAAGGATTTAAGGAAATCATTGGAAAATAAGGGAATAATACATGAAAAACTTGTGCATATTCACCGCAGCAAAACGGAAGAGCTGAGCGTGAAATGCGCACATTAGTGGAAGTAGCTAGGACCCTATTGCATAGTAGAAAAATGAATAAAAACTTGTGGGCTGAAGCAGTAAATGCAGCTGTGTTTGTTTTAAATAGAGCCAGCTGCAGCTCTGAAGTAAATCAGACACCATATAAATTATGGTTTGGTAAAGAGTTTGACATAAAAATATTTAAAGAATTTGGCTCAACTGTCTCAGTACATATTCCTAAAGAGAAAAGAAGAAAGTTAGACCCCAAAAGTGAAGAAGGCATATTTGTTGGATATGATAACACAGTAAAAGGTAATAGAATTTATTTTCCTCAAAGAAATGCAGTTGAACTTCACAGAGACAGTTGTTATACTGAGTAGTGATGAAGATACTAAAAGAGCCGAGGAAAATCAAAGGAAAAATGAACAAATAGTAATGCTAGAGTTGGATGAAGATATCCAGGAAATAACAGAAATGCCCAATATAATAAGCGAAACAGATAGTGAAAATGAAAGGGAAGAGGAAGACAAAGAAACAGAAAGAGAGAGAAGAGAGGTGAGAAAACCAAGGTGGATGACAGATTACGAAATGAGTTTTTATACTGAAGCAGAGGAACCAACAAGTTATGAAGAAGCTGTAACGAGCAAAAATAGTGGAAAAATACGTGGACTGAAGTGCCGTGGCCAATAAATAAACAAGTAATTGAGAGCAAGTGGGAGTTCAAAGTAAAAGGTGATGGTGAATTTAAAGCGAGGTTAGTGGCGCGGGGGTTTCAACAAGACCATGGTGACATCGAGATGTATGATATCTATGCTCCAGTGGCAAAATTAACAACTTTTCGAATGTTGTTAGTTGTAAGCAACAAATTGGGAGCGCCAATACATCAAATGGACGTGCGTAGTGCTTTTTTGTATGGGAACATACAGGAAGAGGTATATATGACCCTGCCAGGTACAAATAAACAAAACAATGATATTGCATGTAGGCTCAATAAGTCAATTTATGGGTTGAAAAAGTCACCCAAATGTTGGAATAATAAATTTAACTCACTAATGCAAGATCACGGTTTTGTAAGGTCACAAAATGATTATTGTTTATATAGTAAGGGCACTGAAAAGAACAAACTTTATATACTTTTATATGTTGATGATTTGTTAATTTTGGGAACAGATAATAATGAGATTGAAATTTTAAAACATATTTTAAGTGAAAACTTTTGTATGAAAGATTTGGGAATCATTTCTGAGTATTTAGGAATTGAGATCAAACAAAATTTAAAAGAAGGCTATACTGAATTAAGTCAGGCAAATTATTTTAAAAAATGTATTAAAAAGGTTTAATATGCAAGACTGTAACGATATAAAAACACCTTTAGATTGTAATGTTGATTTAAAGTCTTTAAAAAATGATGAAAGTGATCTAAAGATACAAAAAGTATGTAGAAAAATTATTGGAAGTTTAATGTATGCAGCTTTAGGATCTAGACCAGACTTATGTGAGAGTATTAGTCTCTTAAGTAGATATCAAGATAAGGCAAATGAAAATTTGTATAAAGCTTTGAAACGAGTTCTCAGATATATCAAAGGTACTTTAAATTTAATTTTGTTGTCAAAAATTGATGAGAAAAGTAATATTTTGAGTGGTTATGTTGACTCAGATTGGGGTGGAGATACTAATGACCGTAAATCCACTACAAGTTTTATTTTTAAAATGTTCAATTGCTCTATTTCGTGGGCAAGTAAGAAGCAACAAAATGTTGCTATTTCCTCCACTGAATCTGAGTATGTAGCCTTGAGTCGCGCCATTACTGAGGCTTGTTGGTTAAGAAAAATGTTAATTGATTTTAATGTCATAATGAATGAGCCTGTTATTTTATACGAAGATAATAGGTCGGCTATTTGCATAGCCAACAATCCCGAAAATAATAAGAGACTAAAACACATTGATATTAAGTATTTTTTTTATAAAAGAAAAAATTGAATTAGGAATTGTAAATATTATTCATGTGAAAACCGACGAGCAAGTGGCAGATATTCTAACAAAGCCATTAGCCAGAATAAAATTTGAGAAATTTAAAGGAGATTTAGGTTTAAAAAAATAATTTTATTGAGTAGGTGTGTTGAAGTTATGAGCAATTTACCAATAAAGTTATTTTTCTTATGTTGGTAACATCGAGTTATATAGGAAATTTTACTATAAGATAATTTTAAGGTTGGTAGTAGTTTTTAGTAGTTTTTGAAATGTACAACTAGATGGTGTTGTTTTTTGTACTAAAATATCATAAATAAATTGATATAAACAGTGATCAACAGAAGTTATTATCCCAATCAAGCCCCAATAACAACAGAACATAAATATAGTTATAACAAAAATAATACAGATTCTCATTATGCATTACACTTAAATACAGAAAACCATAATTTTGACGATAGTTTTCAAATATTACACCAAGAAAATAAATCTATGAAGTTAAATCTACTTGAGTCAATGGAAAAAAACAAATATAAAAAATTGAATGTTTTATTAAATGATCAATTGGACTTGAATAGTTCCCCATTATTAAACTTATAGGTTACACCCTGTATTCGTTTAGGTAATTACTCCATCTATTGTTAACCCTTGTCGGGTTTTTCCTTCTTAGTGTTCATTAAATAATAAAATTATGGTTTATTTAGATATTTGATTTGTTTACGGGCTAAAGTTATTATTTAATTAGATTCTAATAATTTTGAAAATTTTGAAAAATCTGTTAATCTTAGTTAGAGTAGACCATCTGACGAAAACACTGTGTGTCGAAACAATTGTTATGGCAATTTAAAATAAATAGTGGAAATTATAACAGTTTTGTTGCCCATTAACATCATACATTGTTATGTTCATTTCACCATTTGATAATAAAGCATGTAGCTTAACATTTCCTATGTGGGTAACTTTAATTTTATTATCATTTCCTAGTTTGATAAAACCATCAAATTCTCTTAAATTAGAGAAATAGCTTTTATTTCCACTCATGTGTGACGTTGCTCCAGTATTAAGAGTCCATTTTTGTGATTTTGTATTTAAAGCAGTTGCGGTAAATGCACAATCGCTTTTAATATCGGTTTCATTCACAATATTCGCATTTTCAAAATTTTTCTTAATATTTCTACAGTTTTCACATTATGACCTCTATACCATTTATTATTTTGTTTACAGTAAGTACATTCCATATTTTTTGGTAGATAATTCCTTTTCTGTCTGATTCCATATAGTGCTTCATTATCTTCTGAATTTGATTTGGTTAATGACAGTTCCATTAATCTCGAGCAAACGTCATTATTGTTAATTGAGGTTTTGTTCTTAAATTGTCAACAATGTTGTCCAATTCTTCAGGTAAAGTCGTTAAAAATAGTGATAATTTCCTTCAATGACTTGGCTAAAGGCCGAAATGCTGCTTCTAACGAATCTGCATTTTCTTTATCTGTGTATGCGGTTGTTGTTCTTTCAACTAATTAGCTCGTTGTATTTTGAAATATGTTCTGTTATAGTATATCGTGACTCACACTTAATTCCAACCAGTGATTTTACTGAAGCGTGTAAAATATACTCATTTTTCTTATCATATATATTATTTAATGCTTCCCACATTTTACTAGCTTCGGTGTAGCAAGTTATTTTGAGGTACAAATCGGAATCTACAGTAAATAACATAAATGCTCGAGCCAAGGAATGCCGGTACCTATAATCTTCAACTTCCATAGCATGTTCTTTTCCTTTAGTGCCTGATTTGAGACTTGGATCTTTTTCCACTCCTATTACAATATTGTACATATTATTAAGATCAAGATATGCGAGAACCATCATTTTCCAGAAATGAAAATTTGATTTTCCATGGAGTTAGTCTGGGCCCATAACCTGTTCTAATATTCCATAAACTCATATAAGAAAAGAAGAAGATTTTCCTTTTCATTTCGCCAGATCCATCTCTAGACGCGTTTCGTCATATCATGACTCATCAGTAGAGCTAGGATCCGACGAAAAGAAAAGGGATCTCGAAGCTACTTAAGGCAGCACTTGGTGGGACACACCAGTAATAAGTAAATATTTGACGTTGAAATTATTTTTATTTGACTGAATTAAAACAATGCAGTTTTTTCTCCGCTGTCTCCTACGTCATTGTACTTTACATCACACATCCTACAACATATTGTACCGGGTGGTCAACTAAGAATGTTGGCCGGCCATATCTCAGAAACTAGTAATCGCACAGCATCCGGGTAAATTTTTTTATGATTAAAGTGCCCAAGAGAAAATTCTGGAAATTATTTTAGAGTTTGTAAAATACCCGCAAGGGGGCGTAGCACCCATGACCATGGTTAAAATTAGGATTTTCATCGTGTTTTGACTAATTGACCGGTATAAAAAGTATCTGTATATTAATCCTTACATATTTCCTAATACTGCACTTTTGTTTTTTTATCCTTGAGTTTTGTCGTAGCCGCTAGATGGCGTTAACTGAAATATAAGCAAATATTAATCTTTTTCTCGGAAAAGTTAAATGCAATGATAAATTTATTTTATCATGGCATAATAGAGAAATAAATTCTTAACATTTCGGTAAAAAAAACAAATTTGTAACTTTTTTACAACCGGAGTTATGAAGAAAATTAATTACATTTTACAAACTCTAAAATAATTTACATCATTTTCTCTTGGGCACTTTTATCATAAAAAATGTTATCCGAATGCTGTACGATTACTAGTTTCTGAGATATGGCCGGCCACCATTCTTAGTTGACCTCCTGGTACATGACGGCTTCTAAAATACATATTGAAAAGATGCAATGACATTGAGATATTTACTTTGATTTTGGGGGCTTGCTGTCTCATCTGTTCAGATAGGATAAGAATCCGATTAACGGCATCTTGAGAAACCTGGTTATATAAAAAATTGCCTAGTTTTGTTTTCTTAAAAGAATCATCTGAACACTGCCAAGCGGTTTAAATTTTTAACAAAAATAATTTATTTGGGCAGCTGAACAGTTTCATCAAAGTTTGGACGCCGTTAATCGCACAGGTATGCTGTTTCAGTGTTCTGCTAATGTATTGGTTTTGACAATGTTTTTAATCCAAGAGTACGATTTTTTAACTTACACAAACAGAATATTTGGTTTAATATGCATTGGAAGCTTTCTTTAGCGGAATGCTGAATTATTGTGGTAGCAATACATTTTAAGCGATTAAGATTATACCAAGGAGTCTGAAAACTGTTCTTTATTGGTTGATTTAAATTTATTTTTACTAGCTTTAAAACGTATGATGGTATCCGTAACAGAAAATTAAAAACTTTTTTTTAGTTTAGGAGTTGTTTTTATCGTGGGTCCGTTATTGGAAAAAGAAATTATATTAATAGACTAAAAGCTAAAGACTTTCTTCTTGAGAGTCATTCTAGCAAGCTTCATATTTTGTTGAGATCTAATGTAAAGGTCAAAAATAAAAACTGTTGCCTGGCTAGCGACTAACTGGTGTCGCGTCGGTCTCCCGTGAATCCTGAGCCCTTTAAAAAGATAGAAAAAAGGGGTAACTTTACGTTATTTTAATAAAGCTGCCGTTTTATATATTATCCAAAATAATCATATAATTTTTTTAAATAAAATCCGTCAGATCATCATAAAAGTGCTAAAAATACATGCCATTTACGTCACAGTAACAAGGTTGAACTTTACGTATAGTATAAGAAAATATTTTTACAACTATTTTTAAAAAGCCAGACTGACATACCTGTCTGCCTTGCCAGGCCAAACACATAATGTGCCGCAATACATAGAGGAAACTGTCCAAAGTCTGCACATATAGAACTTCCTCCAAAAACTAATTTGAGGTGTTTTTTAAGCTTTTTTTGTGGTGATTCATTGAACTCACGCGGCTCTCAACTGCCCTTAGAGTCCCAGGAGCTTTATTGATTTCAATATGATAAAAATATTTTATAATGCCTGGTCCTTGGGAAAGCGATGCTACTAACGACCAATATAAGCCAAATTCAAGTGAAGAACATACAGATTACTCCTGTGAGGTTTCCCAGAAAAAAGACTACAGTTTACAAAAACTAAGCGTACTGTTATTTTAGTCAAAAATGTTTTCACTAAACGTTCCTTACTTTTACACCAATATTATTCCAAAGATTATATTATGTTGAGTATTTTTAGTTTACATTTTTAATTTAAAAGATATTTTTAGGAGGGTAAGTGATTGATATTTTAGAGATTTCGAATAATTATAATTATTAACGTTAATATAGCCCTAAAAGGAAGAAGACATGGTCACACGATTCTCGCTCTGGGCCGATCAGAGTATTTTATCGACAAATGGAGGGCCCAGTCTGGAACTTACTTAGCAGACAAAATAGAGTAATGATAAATATACTACCAGAATTGCTTAATTGTTAGTACTTATTATTATTTTTATTATTAATATTATTATTAGTATTATTGTTAATAATAAGTGATCCTATACAACATTGTGAGTAAACAATTTGTTTATAAGCGGGCGACGATAAATATTTGCAGCCACACTCGCCCTACCTAAAGTTAAAAATTACTTATTGGAAATTTATTCATGTTCTAGCTAGGCCACTAGTTCTGTTTGGCTTTTTAAGGATAGTTTTAGAATATGTCAAATTCAATCGCTACGTTAATGATTTTATATATGTTTAGCACCGAGAAGTGACAGTCGAAAAACTAGACGTATTTGTAAAAGGATAAAACTGATGACACACAGTACCCTTATACTAGGTACAATTATTGCGGTTGCCTCCCTTGACTAAAAAGGCTGACTTTTAATAACCCCCTAGAGACCGGTATGATATTGCAAAATGGCTGACTCGTTTCTGGTAAATAAGAGGCGTTATCCTGTAAAGACATTTTTTTAATGATTTCCAATGACATCAAACATTTTAAACTAATTTTGTTTTATATTAAAAATTTCACACCCACTTTTCTAACCAATCAGATTTCATTTTGAATCATTAGCATAGTAACAAAAAATATTTCCAGAAATATTCATGCTCTTTAAACTTCCGGCGGCCGAAATTGGACATTTTCCACTTTAAATGTCAAAATAATGACAATAAAATAATTGAATTATTTATCGGGACAAAAAGGGCATATTTTTATAGGGAAACACCCAACGTAATATTATTCCTATTCATGGATCACTATGTTGTTTGAAATGTTTTTCATTCATAATAAAAATGTTAAATTTTGGTGCGAAACTTTTTTACCGAGTCTCCCTCGAGCTAGAATTATAGATTCGGAAATTTTTCCTCAGTCGCAATTTTTTTAAGAAAATAACATTTTCAAACAATTTGCGACCTCGAAAAATTTTTCGGAAAAAATTCATCTAGGGAGGTTATAAGTGATAATTTAAGTTTTTTAATTTTCACAGTCTAGAATAAAGATAAATGTCAACTTCTGACTCAACTTGTCAACAATGACGTTTCAAAGGGTAATTTAAAACTATACCGTCATTTCCTTTGTTTATAATATGGAAATAGTGTTTAAACTCCTTTCCGTTCAGTCTTTCGTTCAAAGGCTACATAATCCTGCTGAACGACAGGAGAAACGTCTCGGGACAGAGTTTAGAGGCTCGCTGAAATGATTTAACCTAATCTAAATTATATATCGTTATTTCCTATAGCACGAAACGTTGCGTTGGTTGCCCCCTTCTTAGTTCACACTAAAGAAATGTCGGAATGATATCCGAAGTTTGACATAAAAATTAAATACCACTTATGATTAAAGTTACAGAAACACTTTATTAACAAGAACTGTAATGGAACTTAAGATGCATGTTATAAAATGATTGTCAAATATACAGTTTTTCTCAAAATTAAGGAAATAATGTTGTATTTTTACATTGAAATGTCCCTTATTTTATAGCAGCTGTAAATTGTAGGGGTCAAATATTAAAAAAAAGGCTTTTAAATTTCTATGGATGGTATTTAATTTGCTATTTAAAACTTCCTTTTTAACGGTTAAACTCATTTAAATCGGTTTTACGGGTTTAGCCGTCGAATGGAAAATTGGTAGTCTCGGATAGTGAATTTTTAAAAACTAAGATCTCACCAATATAAAAAAATTTTCTTAATATTTTAGGAACTTTTAAAGGGCTGATTTTGACGGACTCCATTGCCTTTATTTGGTTTTTAACACACCGTTTCGGTTAGTGTTTATTTCTAACCATTTTTAAGTGACTTGAAGATACCTACCCATTATTAAGTTAAAAATTAAAAATTAAAAGTCAATTTAAGTACGACAAAGTCAGTCTTTTAATAATTCTACATTGTCTACCACCTTTAAAAATTTTAAATCATTGGATCAGTGAATACTAGATCACATATTACTACTCTTATGTAGCTTAGTATTTATTGTTACTATATTATAATATCTTCCCTTCATACAGCTTTAACTGTACCCACAATATACACTTATTTGTTTAAGTTAATTATTTAGATTTTGCTACAAATTTTTATCAATATGTTTCAGTTCCAAGTATTTAAATACCATTTTAATTACACAACTTGATTTTGTTATGTTGAGTAATATTTTATTTCACATCTTTGCTTTGGACGAATCAAAAAAATGTTGTTAGAAGAATAAATTGTACAGAATTTATATTTTTTAGCACCTATCGGTATTATTATAAACAGAAATGCGTTATCATTAAGTTCTATAAAAGCTCAATGTAATGTAGACTTGGTACATTAGATTTCGATCTTTAATTTATACTTAATGCTGTGCTATACCTATGTTGTTCTCCTTCTAAACACAGTAACATCACACCCCATTTTGCACATTTTTTAAACGTATTACTCCTGGTAAAGCTAGATGTGAAAGAATTTCTGCAGGATGATTTTTTTTATTTCTCGGTCATTTTTTGATTTAAAATTTAACTTTTATGTAATATTAAGAAACATTTAAAAAAAAATGTTTTCATATACTTAAATATTGATGATTAAAATTACTAAAAAAAAGATTTGCCTCAACAAGCACGTCTTCAAGGGATTAAGGAATAAGATTATCAAAGAAAATGATATAAAAAATAGGTATTTATCATATCATAATTATTTTAAAATAAACTCATTATTAATTATTATATTTTTAAACAAAATTAGAGTAAATTACGTTCCGTACTGCAGTTTTAATAAGCAAAAGTCGGGTCCTACAAACATTTTAATTATTAAATTAATTAACCAGACAACTTTGATTGTAAGGAAATTATTTGTGCTAATGTTATTTATATTATTATAAAGATTGTGTGGCAATGCTTAATGCTTATAGTTACAATTTGGAAAGAAGTATTTTTACGTCAGTTTTATAAGATCATATGCTAGGATATCATTCATAGGCCTCCGTATCACGTGGCACAGTACAGTTGAGTTTGAGCTACACCACCACTCGTAGATATCTGCAACTCTCATTTTTATTAAAAATCTACATTTTTTGCTTCAAGTTAAAGTAGTCCAACCAGTAGTAACCAGTCAAATTTTACGGTAACATACATGACAATAGCAGATATAATTTTCTCACAATCACACTGGCTAGGTTAGTTTAATTCTTGATTTACTAATCAGGTAACTGATTGTGTGTAAATAATGTCTGCGAATGACATTTATATCCCAGTCAAAGTTGCCTGGTTAATCTTTGTACAAATGTACAACCTAACATTAAAGTATTAGTATGTAATGTGAAGGCTTGGATAGGTACAACGTGCAACTACGCCAATAGTCATGGATATTTAAAAATATATTCGTTTTATGGTGTTAATACCACTAACCTATAAATACATTTTTTAAATTGTAACTATTAGCTTATGCTGACTTGACGTTAAAATCTGATCTAAATAAACCAAGAATTTACTTATTCTTGCAAAAAATGTATGTAAGCTAGTTTGTTCAGGATATTTTGTTTTTGTCCCTAATGTTTGTAAACCGCACTCTTCTTGGGAAATTAATGAATACCTTAAAAGTACCGTCATTTTTCCTATATGTAGAATTTAAGTTAAGTTCCCTCGGAGGATGTTATTCTTTTTCGCTTATATCTAGTTTAAGACCAAAATCTGAGTTATTCTGCCAGCATATAACATCTTGCAGAAATTCAGGCTTCGCTTAGCATGAGCAAAGTCAAGTTGTTTAAACTCATCTATCTGGTAAACCCGTGCGACTGGTGTCACTATAAATACGGGAGGTGCATTAGACCCTTTTCATTTAGGGTTTGGTATATCTCTTTTGTCACTGCGCCGCCTTCGTATTATATCCTTTATTTACTACTGTCGCTTTGCTATTCTATTGCATGATTTTAAGTTATTTTTCCACTAGGCCATTCAAATGTAAATATAAAATTAAAATAAAATACTGCAAATGCTGAACTTTAGTGCCGTTTTACGGGCCTGTTTCACAATTTTTGTCGTCTCCATTAATCAACAACGATAAGGAACTCTGCGTTTCTCTTATAGAAAATTTATATATTGCTACAGCAAAATCTATCGACCGGTTTTTGATACAGAGGGTATCCAAACAAAATATTAATTCCTACCACATTACTAGGGTTTATGATAACTATACTTTATTTTTCTGAAATTTTCTGCCACAGATAGGATGTGTTATAAAAATAGTTTATTGGTAATAAACCAAATATTATTGATTAAATTAGTTTAGAAGAAGCTATCATAATTTATATATTTGACATTTATGCATGCTGACTCAAACAAGTTATATTTAAAAAAAATATTTTTAACCAAAAATTTTGGATTTGTTTAAATATCACTTTTTCCCATTGGTTATTAGCGAAACTACTATGTGTGACCTTAATAACTACTTGTTTTTTGTTTTTAACTACTATATAAATAAATTTAAAAATACAAACTATGAACCCTAAATTACAAAATATGTATATTTTATTTTTGTGCTACTTTATTTATACATCCATTTACTTTAGAAATATGAAAATCTCAGCAATGCATATGAAACAGTTACTTCTCCTAGATAGTAAAGTGTATTAGGAAACATTTTAACAAGAAACAATCAAGTTTCTAAGATGTTGATTAAAATCAGGTAGATTTATTTAGTTTATGTAATTTTATATTAATGAAAAATAGACATTAAAAAAAATATTATAAATATTGGTATAGAGCGGCAAATTTTCTAGTTTAGTATAAAATTACAAAACAAACAATCTTTTCTAATAAAATGTTTCTAAATTTCTATTTGAAAATAAGTCGATAAGTTTGGCGGGTAATATTAACAAGCTTTTTAGACGATGTAAGAGCATAAATGACAAAAAAAAATAGGAGATATTGAACATTTTATTTGATTGACTAAAATGTGCATCAAGTCTTAAAGTAAGCATTAAAACATAAAGTCATTGTCATTGACAATTTACATTTGGATCGGCAGTTGTTAAATCTTCGATCAAATAACTGCGAATAAGTAAATGATTTTACTCATGTTCTTATTGGTAGTTAACCTAGAAAGTCATCATTATAAAATTGTCTTACACAGAATGGCGTCTACACTAAGCACAGTTAAGCTTTATTATATTGTTTCTTTCTAATGCAGTGTCGTGTGTCGTCGAAGATTTAATAATAATTGGTGTCGGTTTATTTTGTGAATGTTTTTTTCTTCTTGGGTTTTAACACTTGTAATGTTTTTGTTGATTCAAACAAATGAAGTATTCGAATATTAATAGATTTATTTCCAGAAATGCAATAACATATTGTTTTGTTAAACTCCACATCGCAAGAATCATACAAAGGGTGATTCATGCTTAGTAGTTTAGTGGGTCTCAAAAATCAGTGGACTTATTTAATTTAAACTTTTGTCACACACAAAATAATTTTTATCAAAATAATTTAGAAATTAATAGTTTTTGGAAACTGTAGATAATAAAATTATGCCCCACAAACCGATAGACGATTTTTACATAAAACTACAACTCGACATTTTGTAAAAACAAACTAGGGTGAACAAACTTGTCTAAAGTGCATGAACGGACCATCGTGAAAAAATTTTTTGTCGATATTTTTTTTAAACGTAATGCATTTAGCTCATAGCCTTTTGGCCAGTGTTTTTGTTCAATTATTACAATAAGTTTGCACTAAAAGGTTGTGCCTTAAAACTTGTGACTAAAAAATACTGTTTCCTATCTATCATGTTAGGTAAAATGGTGAAACACCGTGTATACAAGCTGTTTTTATTTATTGTGGATGTTCCACTATTCGGTTATAGTAAATTTTAAAAGTTAGAGTAGGTTAAATTGGCGTTATATGTGGGTTTTTAAGTTTATATAAAATATTTAAAAATGTCAACAATTCTGTGGCGTCACTTTAAAAGTCTCGAAATTGGCGATTTTTTTTATTTTTCTTTCTAATTAAAGAAAAAACAGCAAAATTATTAATAGAAACGTGTTAGTACTTTTGAACGCCCATCGAAATGACTGAACTTGAATCTAATGGACGCAAAGCATCGCGACATCTTATACTTTTGTTTTTGTTTTTTTTTTAACGCAGCCTATGGTTTTATTTATTGAAAACTACAAATTTTTAACACAACCAATAATTCTACATCGGGTTAACAAACTTTCTGAAAACATTAAAGTTTGAATATATCGCAAAATTTTTCAATTTTTTTGCATAATAACAAAAATGTCTACACCATTCAGCTGTGCCATTATTAAATTTAGACGAAGGTCACCTAACAATAGGTTATGTTTTTTCATATTGAAGTTTAGCAAAACATTTATTCAAATTCAACATTAATTAAGTGTTTGATTTTTGATCACTAAAGTTTTGTAGTCAATAAAAATATTACAAGTCTGCTTTTTAAAACGTTTGCTGGTGATGGTAAATTTTTACTTACTTTATTCTTTTATTTCTTTTTTCCTGTCCCGCTTGTCTGTCCCTGTTTTGGTAATGAACTTATTTGCGCGCGCCTTTGTATTGTTAATTTTATTAATTTACACAAAAGAATCACTTGACGATACAGACTTGTCCATAACTCCCACTAACAATACTCCCGTAAGTCCCCCAATCGAAATCCCCGTAAGAACCGTAAGTCCACTCAACGCTCAAGTACAAAACACAATTAGACTTTACAACTTTGTTTCTTTAAGCGACAAACCCAACTTAAGCCCTATTTCGGGATCGTTTGATTTAGACTCGCCCAGTGATTCTCCTCTAACTTTTGGAAAACCCTCCGTTAATTCTGGATCGGGTGATAAATCGAGACCCCAAAGTGCAACAAACGAGTTACCATTAACGCAAATAAATTTAGCATTGTTTACATCTGAATTGGAAAATAGGCAAGGTGGTAAAGCAAGCAGTACTAATGAGCTGCCTTTATCACATATAAAATTTAAAAGCAAATCTTGTCGGGTAATAAAACAAGATACACTTGACAGTCAGAACGATGATGCATCATTGGAGGTAAATTTTGATAATGATATAAAAGAGAAAAACAATAAATCTGAGAAACAGCCAACTTTACATCAGAGGTCGTTTTCCGATCCCAACATTCTTGATAACGAGTGGATTGACGGTTCAGCCAATCACTTTCTCCTGAAGAAGTACAGCGAGAGCCTGTCTCGGGAGAGCGATCCGAACACGCTCTCACCTGACGTGCCATCGCAACTATCTCGGAGCTTTTATCCTGGGCATGACGCCGACACCACGTGTCTGCTTTGCACTCCCCGGCATCCTTCCAATCTTTTATCCTTTTTTTCCTCGCGTCGCTCTTTGTCGCACCCTGCTAATCCTCGTGTGATCGACCCTTGCGTGTCCTATTCAGAATGCGGCCAGGCCATCAAACGCCATCGACACAGTATTGCCGGACAGATGAGCTACTTTAAGGTTATGGGACTCAGCTATGGAATGCCCGGGTTCAAGAAACTAATTGGGGGCAGTACCAATAGCCTATTCTCTACGGCGGTCATATCTGGAAGTTCAAGCGCGCCTAATCTGCGTGACATGATTTCAAGTACAGCCAGTGCCTCTGGTAAGTTTTACGTTTAAACAACCTAAATAATGTGTTATTTTTCTGTAATAAAATGGACTTATTAATCGTTACTATGATTAGTTATATTTTGTCGTACAAATCTAAAAAATTGTTAACACAACGTGATCCCCAATAAGATTATTACTTAAACTCAGCCATGTAGATTGTAGGTGCAGAGATTTTAAATCATAGATTAAATCTCTACAGATTCACCCAATCGTATTACTAAGAAGCGCAATATCTCAGCCAAGAGTATTTTTTTAAATTAAGAATTCCCATGTGCTTAACTATTTTTTAGATTGTATATAATAAGTAACATTTCACTGATTTCTGTGGGAAGATAATCTGGGACTAGAGGATGCGTACAAACATCGTGTTGTTTTTCAGATCCTCACAGTACTTTATATAAATACTAAATTGAAATCAGAGTCATCATTTTTTTTCATAAGGGTGATTATTCTTCAGATCTGATAATTTAGAATATATACATAAACATTAACCAAATTTTTTATAAAACGTATATAGTTATGTATCCGTTTATGTACATTTTAAAATCACCTAATCCTGCAAGGAACTGTTAGTTAAAATTACTTTTCACCTTATCGTCACTTGATAAAGTATGCGAAAACATGCTGGCCAATGTTGATCTATAATGTTGGCACCAATTTGTAGACTTGTCAGGAATATGTTGTCTATTGACTGTCTTACTACAGTCTATGGTGTGGTAGGAGCTGTGAATCCAAATTATTAGGGAAGACTCACAGTTCATCAATTTTAACCGATAAATGTTTTATTTCTGTTCTTTAGCTATAGAAGGATTCGGTGGTGTGCCACCAATAAGACCGTTGGAAACATTACACAACGCATTATCATTAAAACAGATCGATGCCTTCTTGGATCGCATGACTACTGCACAACTCTACCGAACACCATCGTCAACACCACCGAAATACCCATCAACTCCGCTGCCCACCCCTACTGGTAGTAATGTGACAGATTATGGACACATGCCGGGAAAATCAGAAGTAATGAAGCTGCAGTCACCAAGTAATAGTACGTAGCACGATGCATATAGATGTGGTATTATTATTCCGCCAATCGAAATTTAAAGATTTCTGCCCATTCCGTCAGCAACGAAACGCATTATACAGGGTGATTCATTAAGGTCGACGAGCGGCCATATCTCGGAAACTACTGGGCATAGAAATTCAGGAAAAAAAAATGACTATAGTGACCATGAAAAAATCCTGGAAATAATTTTTAAGTTCCGCATTTTGCCGCAAGAGGGCGTAATTGAAAAGTTAATTTTATAATTTTACATAGCTCCGAAAATTCCGGGCGGAAGTATGCCTATTAAGTAAAGGTGGTCATTTCCAACAATTTTTATAAAACAATTTTTCATCATCGATGTTAATAATAATAAATAGTAGAGCTAATTTAATTTAATTATTTTAATTAAGAACGGTGTGCCGGAGGAGAAAAAACGCAAGAGACCATTTTTATGCAGAATTAACCAGGCTAATCAGAAATAATATCTACACGGAAAAATATCAGTGGCGTCCCACTTTTTTTCTAAAAAATATATAATCGCTTTTTCATTAAAAGTTTTAAAAATTATTCTATTGGCAATAACGCTGAAACGAACGAAGATATCGAACTGCGGTTTTAATATTTTTTCTAGCAAATTTCATCTACTTTTCGATTATGGTATTATAATTATACTGTATGATTTATTTTTTCGGAGTAAAATCGAAAAATGTGTTATTATTACAAATTGCGCCCTCTAGCATTTTTTTGAGAACTATTATGAACAACTAAATACGATTGGTGAAAGTGCATACATTTATCTTCCAAGCAGTCTTTATTTTGCTAAAATCGGAAAAGTCGTTTATAAGTTACAGCGATTTAAATGATTACACTTTCAACAGCTTCCCCCCTCTTATTAAAGTCGGTACGCCAATGAGCATAATACCAAAATGATGCATAGTTGTCCAAGCTTTTTAATGGTGTTATCAAAGATATACCTTAATGTGGAATTTTCGGAGATATGTAAAATTTTAAAATTTACTTTTCAATTACGCCCCCTTGCGACAAAATGCGGAACTTAAAAATTATTTCCAGGATTTTCTCATGGCCCTTTAGTTATATTTTTGTCTCCTGAATTTCTATGCCCAGTAGTTTCTGAGATATGGCCGCTCGTCGACCTTAATGAATCACCCTTTACATTTATACAACCAACAAAACCTCTTCAAGACGGTGACGTCAAATTAACTTTAAAAAAATAATAATTAAATAATGCCATGTTTTGTTTATTGCGGTAAGAAGTATTTTACACTCTGTATAAAAAACCAATAGAATAAATGCAAAAATGTTTGGTACTGTCTAAACGGAAACTCTATAGGCAAAGGTATTTGCTGCCGGTTTGGAAAATAACTGGAAAATGACTGAACTAACTTAGTCCAAATTTTGAAAATAAATTTCTGAAAAATATGAATTTCTATAATTTCTAAAGGGTCATTTGACGTACATAGCTAAACCTTTCCAGATTTGAAATTAATCGAGTAAACACAGTTATAAAGTAAAGTTTTCTATGTTTTTTGGATATTATCTCCGTTAGGCCCGTATTATTAATCTCCTGGTAACTTTACCAGCCAGATAATTTCCAAAGAAACCATTGTTAAGACAATTGTCTCCATAGAAATTATCTGGCTGGTAAAGTTACCAGGAGATTAATAATACGGGCCTTATTAATGAAAAGAAGAATGAAAAATGAAGTTTTCACGATAATATACTACTTTTTTTGAGAAACAAAAAAAGGTGCAAGCAGATTTTTCATATCTGTCTTAAATTTTGTATCTAACAAGGTTACTTTTGTCTTAAATAAATGAAGAAGTGAAGATAAAAAGTGCTTTGGGAAAAAATAATAAAAACATATAACACCTATGTATCTTGTATTTTTGAGTTATAAAGAATATTCAATACCCACGTTTGCATCTAATACGTTTAAAGAAATCGAATGTCCTTTAGCAAATGTACATCTATTTTACAATTTTTCAATTACCCTGTATATTATAACTAAAATTTGACTAAATCATGCTCATCATTCAAAATTTCCAAATGATTCTTATTTTTAGGTGTGGGTTGGAGCGGCCCACCTAGTTTTATATCGAGTAGCGGGCCCTCATCTCCAGGAATGTCAGACACAAACTCGAAAGAAAGCAGTGAGATGTCTTCCAGCATCATAAGCGCCGACGGGTATTTAAAAAATCGCCATTAAAGTATTTGTCTTAAACAAAGCACTTTGCTTAAGTTATTTATTTCTTGTAGTTCTTTTGTTTTGCATGGCTGTATGTTCGTCAGTTAAAATAATGTTTGTTTAATTGACTGCAGTTGCCTCAAAATATTGCAAAGTAAATAAGCAATGTTGATATGATTCTGTACATGGTTTTCTATGCGAAAGTACATTTACTTTATACTTGGTTTGAATAAAAAAATAATTAAAATGAAACTTGGTTGTATTTTACCAACGTTAAGACCTTTTTACATTGGTTGCCATTGCAAGAAAAAAGTGCCTGAAAGCATGCGCTTTGTCGACGCTTTAAACAGCTGATGCAGGTTTTAAATGGGAAAACGTGCATCAGCTGATTAAAACGTCGTCAAAGCGCATGCTTCCAGGCCATTTTTCTTGCAATTGCACCCAATATAAAAAGGCCTTTATGTTTTATAAACTTTGACAGAAAATAAACCTGAGACTTTTGTAATGACATTAACAATCGCCACTTAACAATAATCACCTAATGTACCATTGCGCCCAAAAAAAACTGGGACAGCAAAATGTAGTTTATTCTCCCAGACTATTATCTTGTTTTGAAGTTGTCAATTCAATTTAATTTTGTGACTGACAGTGACGTGTAAAAGAAATATACCACTGAGCAAAAAACGATCATTTACACTCGATTGAGAGATGGGCCACAAATAATAAACATCTCAGATGAATTAGGGATTAGCAAAAATACCGTGTTGTTGGCCAAGCACAACATTGCAGAATATGGAAGTATTGTAAGAAAAGCAGGTTCTGGTAGCCCAAAATTTCGAATTACGGTCAAGATATAGAATGAATTAATTTTCTAAAAGATCATCCATTCGAAACAGCAATAAAAGGTAAAGAAAAAACTTATTTTCCTGGTTCGGCTAATACAGCACGTAGAAAAATTCGTAGTTCGGATATAAAAAATTGTTGTGCTGCCAATAAAATATTTTTGACCAGCAAACAAATAGAGAAGAAGAATTTCCTTTCATTTCGTCAGATCCATCCCTAGACGCGTTTCGCCATATCATGGCTCATCAGTAGAGCTAGGATTCAACGAAAAGAAAGGAGAACTCAAAGCTGCTCATAAGAAATAGAGAAAAGTAGAATTTGCTTATGAATATATAAATCAAGGTAACATATGAGAAACCGTAATATTTTCCGATGAAAAACACTTTCAATCATGCAATAATGGGAACATCGGCGTTTATAGGCCTTCTGGTACGAGATACGATGGAAGATATACAAATAAGACTAATTAAAGTGGACGCTTTTCTATAAACGTTTGGGAGTGGATTAGTGCAAGGGGCCCAGGAGTTTGCCAAATAGTGCAGGGGAGGCTCAATGCACCATTATATTACAACCAACATACTAAACCAAGTTATGATACCATCTGTCGCCGCAGTATATTATGGCCAAGATTTTATATTTCAACAAGATAATGTTCCTATACATAAAATAAAAATTATTTAGAAGAAAATCAAATTCGTGTTCTGTCTTGGCCTTCGAAAAGTCCGGATATAAACCCAATTGAAAACGTTTGGGTTGAGATGACAAAATTTATGTATAAACACAACTTTCAGCCTAGAACTCGGGATGAATTAAGCCAAAGGATAAAGAGTATCGAGAAACCTAGTGTTAAGTGTGCCACGACGTTGACAAGCCTTAATCGATAATAACGGTGCGACCGTGCGACTACCAAATATTAAAAAACATATTATTATATTAAGTTTTAAATATGATTGAAATTAAAATTACACATAATATACATAATATTAAAAAATCTTGTTT
Source organism: Polydrusus cervinus (assembly GCA_935413205.1). Taxonomy (NCBI): domain Eukaryota; kingdom Metazoa; phylum Arthropoda; class Insecta; order Coleoptera; family Curculionidae; genus Polydrusus; species Polydrusus cervinus. The sequence continues at coordinate 62,773,640 of OW284510.1, read as the reverse complement.
TATTTTTGTTACATTTTAAAACACTCAAAATGCGTAGTTTCATTTTTCCTCGTATTTTTAAAAATGTAGTATTGTTGTTTTGGTGTTAAACCTTTTCACTTCCATGACAAAAATTATAACAACAATGATAACCTTCCTTCAATAGATTTTACATATTCCTTATAGTCAAGAGCTATTCTACAACAACAATTGTGCTGTCCCAGTTTTTTTTGGGCGCAATGGTACCCCTAAATTAATAAAACTTACAATCAATCAAGTAATTCGTTCTATGAATATAACCTTTAGAAAATCGAATCTGGTCGATTATCGCACGTATAAATTGAAGAAATCGTCCTTGATTCTCAAAAAGACCTGATTTAGTTTAGACCGAGACTCTGTGTCTTTCCTAATAGCACATATATATTAAATAAAATATAGTTTACGAAGCCGAAGTACGTTTTATTAAACTTACATTACCTGGTGTCCGCAGTATTAGTTTTAGATAAATCACGTCTTCTAGGTAATTTTTTCTTTAGAATTTATTTGAGATGCCTTATGAAAGAGTTCGTAAAATGGTACACGTCACAAGGGGCTTTTAATAATAAAGAATTTGGAAAGCCTTTGTTTGGTATCATACCTAACAGGTATATTGTTGGTATTTGCTACAATAGAGAAGTACCAGCAACCAGACAAAAAAAGAAGAAGACGTCACATAATTTATATAACTGACAGAATTGTATCTTTTCTCAAATAAAAAAAGTTCATTAATCAACGTGAAGTTCTATCAACATTAAACAAACCCTACTGAACATAAAATTGGTCCTTCGACATCGGATAGTTTTCAACAGCAGCGCATGTTTAGAAGTACATCTATGAGGAAACATACAGCAGACACAATATAAAATCAATTTGACTGGAAACCTTCTCCTACGGCTTGGATTGGAATAGTACACCATGCATGTCTGAGGAAGATACAATATACATAAATTCACCAAGTCAGTTTTGAGCAGCGTTAAGGTTAGATTGTACCAGTTTTTACCTGTTTCCTTGTATTTTAAAGCCTTTACTTGTTTTTAGTATGTTTTCTTACGAAACCTAATTTGAATGGTTTTATAATTTCTATAATAAATTCTTTCATACTTTACCTACTGGTACTCGTTGTTAGTTTGTCAAAATGGCAGATTTAGCTAAAAACAAGCGTAGGTCTATAAAAGGTAATCTTACACGATTCTATAATTATTTTAATTCGGTTAAAGATATAGATGGTTCTAATTTATATGAATTACATAGCCGCCTACTACGTTGTGAATTATTGCTTGATTAATTTAACGAGGCACAATTGGAAATTGAAGCTGATGATAAAGAATGCGATAAAAACTACGATACCGTATACGCCCCCGAAAGGGAGGAATTTGAAAACAGGTTTTTTAAGATTACTTCCGAAGTTAAAAAGTTTTTATTTGAACATAGCCTATCACCACCTTCAGTACCCAATAATATTGTTGCTGGTAATAATGTTAATCTTTCTTCTATAAAGTTACCACCAATAAATTTACCTACTTTCGATGGAAGATTTGATTAATGGTTATTTTTTAGAGATTCGTTCTATTCATTCATTCATTCATGATAACAATGCACTGTCTGACGTGCAAAAGTTTTAATATTTACAACTGTCATTAAAAGGTGTAGCTAATGAAACAATCGGTTCATTAGAGGTGTCTGATGCGAACTACAATATAGCTTTAAATTTACTACAAGAACGTTTTGAAAATAAGCAACTTTTAGTGAACAATCACATTAAATCTCTTTTTAATTTGCCTTCAATTACAAAAGAATCGCATCAGGGACTCAGATCACTACTTGATGGCATGCAAAGACATATTAATGCCTTACAGACTTTAAAAATGCCCACAGAGCATTGGGATGCTTTAATAATTTTTCTTATTGTATCAAAATTTGATAATGTAACAAGACGTGCATGGGAATCTGAAAATAACACACTAAATAACTTCCCCACGCTAAAAAAGTTTACTGATTTATTAAAGAACCGTTGTCGAATTTTAGAATCAATGGATCAGTCTGGCAGCTATAGAACACAACAACAATCACTTCCACCATCTAAGTTTGGCAATAGATTTGAAAAATCATTGTTATCCACTTCAAATCAAAACAAATGTTATTTATGTCAAGGAAATCATCTTATTTATACTTGTACAGATTTTCTAAAAAGAAATGCAACTGAAAGACTAAGTTCATCTAAACAGTTAAGACTTTGTATCAACTGTCTTTGTGCTGGACATCTTACAAAGGAATGTAGATCGGCAGGTTGTAGAAAATGTGGTCAAGTACACCATACACGTTTGCATTTCCAAAAACATGAAAAACCAATACATCATAATAACCAAACCAACACTAATAACACTTTACCCTCTACGTCACAAGTAAGAGGTTATTTAAAAAAAACAGACATCCTACCATTTGATAATAATGCTTTGACAGAACAATCTGTTACTTTGACATCAAATACGGATTGTCACAAGGGTCAAATTTTACTTTCCACCGCTGTGGTAAATATACTTAACCAGTTTGGACAATCACATTTATGTCGTGTTTTATTTGATAATGGTAGTCAATCTAACTTTATGTCCGAACGTTTATGCAATTTATTAGGATTACCGAAAGAAAAATTAAAACTTTTCGTGTTCATGCCATTATTCGTTCCACAAACACTAATTTTGAAAAAACACTTTCTTGCTTGATTTTACCAAACATTACAGGTACTATACCTTTTCTGTCTTTTGAGTCAAATATCTTAAATATTCCTAGAAATATAACGCTTGCAGATCCAGAATTCAATCTTTCTAAACCTATCGACTTACTAATTGGCGCTGACACATTTTGGGATTTAATTGGCATTGGTCAAATAAGATTAGGTACTAATCTTCCCATTATACAAAAAACTAAGTTGGGTTGGATTATTTCAGGTAACATGTTCTTCAACAATTTTCATAAAAATGAGACAAAATGTAATTTTTCCAAAACTTCAGATTTAAATCTTCAATTATCTAAGTTCTGGGAGCTTGAAAATAATAAATTTTATTCCGCTGAAGAGCTTTCACGTGAGCAACATTTTAAACAAAATACAAAAATAAACAGTGATGGACGATTTAATGTTTCGATTCCATTTAAAGAGCCACCAACTAAATTAGGCGATTCAAGAACAAATGCTTTAAAACGGTTTTTAGTTTGGAGAGAAAGTTAGATAAAAATCCTGATTTTAAAATACAATATTCGACATTTTTACAGGAATATTTAGACCTTAAACACATGTCCTTAGCTTCAGATCAAAATGACCCTAATTGATTTTTCCTACCCCATCATGCAGTTTTTAAAGAAAGTTCAATCACTTCAAAGGTGCGAGTTATATTTGACGGTTCTGCTAAATCAAATTCTGGCTATTCTTTGAACGATTTAATGATGGTTGGTCCTAATATTCAGGACGACTTATTTTCAATTTTACTAAGATTTAGACAATATCCTATTGTTTTAAGTGCTGACATCGAAAAGATGTATAGACAGGTGTTACTTCAAGATGATCAAGGTTCATTCCAAAAAATATTTTGGGGTTTCAATCCTGATGATGATATTTCCGTCTATGAATTAAACACTGTCACATATGGTACTGCTTCAGCTTCTTTCCTAGCAATACGTTCTTTACAAGAAGTTGCACATATACACAGCCATACAAATCCTCAAATAAGTTCTATTATCTTACACGATTTCTATGTTGACGACTTGTTAACAGGTGGTCAAACTATTGATGAGGTAATGTCAATAAAAAATGAAATATTTTCTGTTCTTGAAAAATATGGATTTTTACTTAGAAAATCGTGCAGTAATAAAAAAATTCTTGAAAATGACGATAAATAATCACATTTTTTCCATTGGCCAATCCGAACCTAACAAGACATACGGCCTATTTTGGGATTCTTTTATTGATACTTTGGAATATACAATAACCAAACCTGACATTTCTAACAAAATTACAAAACGACAAATATTATCTTCAATTGCGCAGGTTTTTGATCCCTTGGGTCTATTGTCACCTGTCACTATAACGGCAAAGGTAATTCTACAAAAACTGTGGCGATTAAAAATAACATGGGATGAATCAATTCCTATGGATTTGAATACTGTATGGTCTAACTACAGAACACAACTAATACAATTAAATAACATTAAAATACCTAGACACGTCCTTTCTACTAACCCTATTAAAATTCAAGCACACGGATTTTCAGACGCTTCAGAAATTGGTTACGGTGCATGTATCTCCGCTGTACCGACTCTGCTGGAAATTGCTTTTCTAATCTTTTATGCTCTAAGACTAGAGTAGCTCCAATTAAACAAATTACTATTCCCAGACTTGAGCTTTACGCAGCTCTCCTATTAGCTGAACTTATGGAAAAAATAAAATCTTCCATGAAACTTACATTTAACCAAACTGGTGTGACTCCGCGATTGTTCTGGCATGGATTTAAACTTCTACACACTTAATAAAAACTTTTGTTGCAAATACAAAGTTTAACTGAATCCACCGCGTGGAGATATATTAACACAACAGACAATCCTGCTGACTGTGTTACCCTTGAGATTACTGGATTGTACACTTTGGTTTTACGGACCAAATTGGCTTATTTCTTCACCTGAAGAATGGCCAAATTCAACATTTTCAGTCAATTCTGAACTTCCTGATACACGTAATATTACACAGAACTTATTAAGAATAATACCATTGATGTGTTTTATAAATTTTCATCCTTCTCTAAATTATTTCACATTTAATTGTCAAATTAAATCTAATGAGTGTACTGGTTCTTTATCCTTGGAAGAACTAGACGATTCAGTTAACAAATTAGTTAAAATCGCATAGATTGAAATTTTCTCCAACGAGTATGAATGTTTAGCAAAAAATACTGCAGTAAGTTCAAAAAGAAAATTATTAGCATTAAATCCATTTTTTGATCCTGTAACAAATATTATTAGAGCAGGTGGACGCATTTGCAATTCTGAATATAATTTTAATAAAAAGCATTCTGCTATTTTACCCCCAGGACATCCTCTAACGATCTTAATTGCTTGCAATCAACATCTTAAATTATTGCATGCTGGTCCACAGGCCTTACTGGCTTCTCTTAGAGAAAATTATTGGCCAATTTCTAGTCATAATTTAGTTAGAAAGGTAGTACATGAATGTCTTAGGTGTTTTAGATGTACTGTTAAGCCTGAAAAATACCTTATGGGTAATCTTCCATCACCTTTATTACCCCGGCACGGCCTTTAAACACAGTAGATTATGCTGGTCTATTTCAGCTTCGAGATGGAAAGGAACGAAATTTTAAAACCTTTAAGGCCTATGTGTCAGTTTTTATTTGCTTAGTTACCAAGGCTATTCATTTAGAAGTTGTAAGTGATTTAACAACCAAAGGTTTATGGCACGCCGAGGAAAATGTTCGCAAATATTGCCAGATAATGGCACTACCTTCCTTGGTGCAAATAATGATTTACGGTATTTTTTTGATAACCATGAATCTGAAATTGAAACAAACTTAACAAAGGACGGAATTAAATGGAGTTTTATACCTCCAAGGGCGCCATATTTCGGTGGTCTTTGGGAGGCCGGCGTTAAGTCACTTAAATATCACTTAAAACGTGTTGTCGGAAACGCTTCACTTACATTTGAAGATTTGTCTACAGTTTTATATCAACTAGAGGCTTGTTTAAACTCCCGACCCCTTTGTCCACTCTCTGTTGATCCCAGTGATCCAAGTTCTTTGACGCCTGCACATTTTATCATTGGGGAACCCTTAACTACTACTCCAGAATCAAACTACTTAGACATTAACGAAAACAAATTATCCCGTTTTCAACGCCTGCAACAGATTGTGCAACACTTTTGGAAACGATGGTCCCAAGAATATATTGCCAATTTACAGACCCGTACCAATTGGAAGCACAACTCTCAACAAATACTTAAAGTTGGTGTTTTAGTATTAATTAAAAACAGTGGGCTTCCACCTCTAAAATGGTCCCTGGGTCGTGTAACAAAACTTTATCCTGGCTCAGATGGAATAGTGCGGACAATCACTATAAAAACTTCTTCTGGTATTTTTAAGCGGCCAGTAAATAAAGTGTGCGTGTTACCTATGTGATTGATATTATATTTGTTACTAATAATATGTTTTAAAAGCCTTAAGACTTTCAAGGGGGGCGATATGTTTGGTATCATACCTAACAGGTATATTGTTGGTATTTGCTACAATAGAGAAGTACCAGCAACCAGACAAAAAAAGAAGAAGACGTCACATAATTTATATAACTGACAGAATTGTATCTTTTCTCAAATAAAACAAGTTCATTAATCAACGTGAAGTTCTATCAACATTAAACAAACCCTACTGAACAGCCATTCTATCACAAAAAGTATTGCTGTTAAAATCTAAAAAAAAAATCATGGTTACGTAATCCTATTGACATACATCATGACAAATATTTTTGTGGTCATAACTTAAAGATAATTCTGTCTATTCTATTTCATAGTTAATGTCAATTTAAAACCTTTGATAAATACGGGAGCACATTTTATTGTAACTAAAACAGAAAAAAGACGAAATACTCTTTTGCGAAAAAGTTAATTTATAATAAGAAAATTGAAATTGGCATTTTGATTGTATTTTGAGGCAACTCGGTTAAATAAGTATTATAAAACTTAATTCTATCGGAAAAATCACTTTGTATATTGACTTAGTACTTTGAATGAGAGATCGGTACCCACAAAATAAATTTTTAGCACCTATTATTCACGTTTATTTTATTTTGTTCCTTAAATAACAACTCTGGCTGTAATTATTTTTAACCTTTAAAGTTACGTTATTTTTTTCTATTTTTATGATGGTATAGTTTACCCATTGAAAACTAATTTCTTTCTGACTATTCTGTGCTCTTCCTTATATAACTAATATTTTACTTATTATACCTACAGCTCTTAGTTATCTCATGAATTCAATATACTGGTCCGGGTGTCTCAAATATTCAAAAATTAAAAATTTAAAAGGAACTGGTATACCATTCATATAATATATTATAGAAACTAAAGCTTAGATTTTTAAGTTGATTTGAGCATAAATTTATACTTAATTATCCACCTTTGGTTATGGGTAAAAATATATTTTTATCTAGGATCAGCTGCCTTTGTGTAATATATTTATATAATTAATATGAAAATGATGTAAAAAGTAAAAAGTGCCACACGCATTTTTTTTTGTTCAAAAATTATATGAATATTTATATAATTAAAATCTGCAAATTTTACTGTCGCAATACTACAACAAAAAACAGCAGGTGGCTTATTTATGATTTATACCTGTATGCTTTTCTTTCGAATTAGGCTTTTTTCCTCTTCGTTCGCTGCCAGGGCCATTCCCGAGGGGACCTACAGTTTAACGTGGGTTCCGAACCACGATCCTCAGTCATCCATATCCACCCTTGGTTTATTGCCATTGCATGACCTACCAATTGGGGAGTGTGTTACATGTATGGTTACATTTGACATACGTCAATTTTGTTTTCAAAGTGCATCACGGTGTATAGAATATTTTTCTGTACACTTTCATGTATTTGGTCTGTTATATATACCTTTTAATTAACCATTGGCAAATTAAAGTAGCGGCGATAAAAATATTTTAATTTTCGTTGAAAAACTAATTAGGATATTAGAAAGATAATAAGATAAGATATAAGAAAACAGTAATATGTTTTATATTTTTATTAAATGTTTTTTAAATAAATATTTGAACTTTTTTATATTGATTGTATTTTTAATTTTTTTTTGGAATATTATTATAAATTTTTATACCATCATGAAGAATTGATTTTTGTCCAAAATTGGTTTTTATTTTTACGGTTTTTAAATTTTTATTTTTTCTTGTATCGTGTTCATGAAAAGTTGTGCTATCAATAAATTTTATTTCAGAAGTTTTAATCTTTTCATTGATTGAGTGAATTAATATACCTACTTTTAATTGATATAAATTTTCTATATCCAGATAATTATTTGGTTTATATAAATTTACAGTAGGCTCTAAAAATGATAATTTATGAATGCATTTTATGGCTTTATTTTGTAATTTTTTTAAAGGATTGATATTTGACAAACATGCAGAACCCCAAACTGATATTAAATATTGCAATTTTGAATATATTAATGCAAAGTAAATATTTCTTAAACATTTTAATGGGATGTAATATCTTACTTTGTATAAAATACCAATTACAGGAGAAATATTATTTCTTAAATTATTAATATGTGTTCTCCAACTTAAATTTTCATCTATATGTAAACCTAAAAATTTTATTGTATTTGAATATTTTATAATATGTCCATTAAAAAGTAATTGCAATTTATATCCAACATATTGATTTGTTTTACTTATTATCATAAAAGAAGATTTTTCAAAATTTAAAGTTAATTTAAAACTTTGTAGCCATGAATAAATTTGAATTAAATCTTGTTTTATATTATCTAAAATTTGATCTATATTATCATCAAAATATATAATTGTTGTATCATCTGCAAATAATTTTAAATCGCCTTTTAATTTTAAGTTTGAAATTGAATTTATGTATATCAGAAAAAGAATAGGTCCTAAAATTGATCCTTGCGGTACACCACAAGTAATGTTTTTAAATGAACTTTTTGTGTTTTCAATTTGTACAAACTGTTTACGGTCAGTTAAATAATTTTGAAACCAATTATTATAAATATTTCCCCTTATTCCAATATTATAAATACATTGCAATAAAATATCATGGTTTACTGTATCGAATGCCTTACATAAATCTAAAGACACTAGGCAACATTTTTTATTATTGTCAACATTATTTTGAATTTTTGTGATAACATTTGCCACTGCAACCTCCGTGTCCCTAGATTTACGAAATCCATATTGGCCATGAAATAATAATTTTTGATTTTCTAAAAAATTGGATATTTTTTGTTGAACAATTTTTTCAAATACTTTTGAAATTATTGATAGCACAGAAACTGGACGATAATTGTTACAATTAGATTTTGAATTTGCTTTTAAAATAGGAAAAACTTTAGTTATTTTTAACTTTTTTGGATAAATTCCTTTTTCCAATGATAGTTTTATAAGGTACTTTAAGATTGGAGTTATTTCTACTTTGACACTTTGTATAATTTTGACTGTAATATTATCAAATCCACTGGCTTTTTTTCTATTAAGTTCTTGAATTATATCTTCAATATCTTTTTCAAAAATTTCATTCATATCGAAAAACATAGATGATTCATTTTCTAGACATACAATTCTTGGTGTATTCATAATTTTTTTTGCAAGTTTTTCTCCAACATTTACAAAATGTTTATTCATTTCTTCACTGACTTCATTCTTATCTTCAATTTTGTTCCCATTTATAACTAGATGATCAATTTTTATTTTTTTTTATTTGATTTATTTGTAAGGATTAAATTTAAATTGTTCCATATTGCTTTTTGGTCTCCATTATTAAATTGTTTACTATAAAACGCATTCTTTGTTTGTTTAATTTTTGTTTTTACAATTTTATTATAATCTTTGTATGTTTCTTTAAAGTTGTTATGATCTGGATTTCTTTTATATTTTTCATAGTATTTATCTCGAATCTTTATCATTCTTGTTAACTGTTTATTAAACCATGATTTTGTTTAATTTTAATAGATTTTTCATACGAGCATTTTTCAAATGCTTTTATAATTTCTTCATAAATATCATCAGGATCCTTTACTAATATTTTATTATTGTGTATATTGATTAGTTCAATTTTTAGCTTTTTTACATCAAAATCCATGAACTTAATTGTTTTAAATTTTGGTACCTTTGCTTTAGATATTAATGAAATTTCAATAATTTGAATTTTATGGTCACTTATTTGACTAGTTTCCAAATTTAATCGTATATCTTTGGATGAGTTAGTTATTATATGGTCAATTAATGATTTGCTATTAGGTGCATCTCTTGTTGATATACTTGAATTCAAAATTTTAAAACTATTTGTTAAATAAATATCCATTATTCTTCTTCCTTGTGTGTCATTTTGAAGAATATCAACATTCATATCTCCTAGCAAATAACTCTCGAATTTTGAATCTGCAAAAGTTTCCAATTTTTCATCCAAAAATGTAAATAATATATCATTCTTAATTGTTGGTGGTCTGTAAATTCCACTTATTATAATATCATATTGTTTTAGTTTTACTGAAATAAAAAATATTTCATTTTCAATCGTTTCCAATAATTCAATTTCAATATTTCTTTTAATAAAAATTCCCAATCCACCTCTTTTTTTTCTGCATGCTAATATTGACTTGAAATTTTTAAAATTATAATACTTTTCTTCCCCTTTATTCACCCATGTTTCTGTTACAACTATAATATCAATATTTTCTCCAAATATCATTATTTCTATATCTTTCATTTTATTTTTCATCGATCTTGCATTTAAATACATAACTTTTAGTGTATTCATGTATTTATTTTTGATACCAGTAATTGATTTTTTCTTTTTCCATTTTAATTTTTTGTTGATGTATGGAGCATTCATTGCTCTGCTGATGTTCAAAATTTATATTTTTATTGTATTTCTTATTATAATTTCTACAATTGTTACAGATTTGTTTTTCATTTTTACAGTTCCAAAAGTTATGATTTCCTGAACAATTAGAACATATTTGATCTTCTTTACAATCCTTTATTTTATGCCCATATCCACAACACTTGTGGCAAATTAAAATATTTAGGTCTTCTTTAATTTTAATTTTATTCCAACCCAATAATATTTCTTGGTTAACTAATTTTTTTAAAGTTTCAGCTTCAGTTTCAACATAAATTATATATTTCTTTGAGAATTTTGATTGTCTTATATATTTTATTTTTAAGTTATCATTTATATCTATATATCGCAATGTTCTTAATTCCTCTAAAAGCTCTTCTTCCTGGTATTCTTTTCTAAATCCAATTAATACCAATCTTGGATTTTTCAATTTTGGAACTTCTATTACATAATTTTCATTTAATTTTTCTTCAGATAATTTTCTAATTTTTTCAATTTCATCTTTAGATTTACTTTTAATTATTATTCCGCCATTCTTTAATTCTTTCACTTCACATACTGATGCATTTACGCTCGTTGGATTTACCATCTTCTGTACTTCATTTTTTGTTTCACGGCTATTTTGATTTTTTTTGGGTTTGATAATAAGTATTGGCACATTTTCCTTTGTGTATTGTGTAGATTGATTTGTATTATTTTTAAGGATATTTGAGTATAACCTACTATTATAATCAATTTTACTAGTTTCTTTTTCTTCTAATAATTTAAAAATTTGATTAATTTCCTTTTCAAATTTATTTATTTTTGTATTGATTTCTATCTCTTCAAATTGTTCAAATTTTCTAATTAAATAGTCCATTTTTTTATCCATATCGTAAATTATGTTTTTAAGAAATACATTTTCTGTTTTAAGATTTTCCAACATACTTTTTATTTCGTTATTTTTTTCCATATTATTATTATTGGTACATACTGAACAATTCCAGACAATTTTATTTTTCTCATATTCCAATATATCTTTCTTCTTTCTACCTGCACACTCTAAACAACTCCATTTTTTACAAGTAGAACATAATACTGCAACTGCTGATTTTGTTAATTTTTTTAGGCAATCATTACAATTTTTAGTCTCATTTAATTTGTTTACATTTGAACTTTCAACTTCGTTCCTATCCTGTGTTGAAATTTTAAATTGATTTAAGTATTTTTCGAATTTATCGTCCTTTGGATACTTTAAAGGTAAATATTCATCATCGGAACTTATTTCACTTTAATTTTCTTCTGTATTTTTTTTGTCATTCTTAGAAGACACTGACAGTGACGTATAATTATTTTTTCTACGACCCATTTTTAATCATTGGCCTGGCTTTTCTAATAAACTTCAATTTGTACTGTTTTCTTATATGTTTCTTGATACGAAAATATATTTCTTTTCCAATATTTTTTACGATAATTGCAGAAAAGTGATTTTCTTTTTTTGACAGTATTTTTTTTTCAACGTCAAAAATTATAATTAATATAGGGAAGGTGCTTTGATCCACGCAATATAGGAAATCATATGCAAATTTTAAGGTGGTCAAATATTGACTTCCTTAGTTTAACCGACAAGGGAAATAATTTGACGCATTAACTTTCGTAATTTTGAGATTCTATTTAGTAATTAATGGGTTATTTAATAAAATGTAATTCTAAAATGGCGATTTTAAAAAATGGTTCTGAAACATTATACCACTAGTAAATGTCAATTGCTTGAAGTTGACACTTACAAAATAATTAAAATATTTGCTGGTATTTTCATTAAAATAATGCAGACCAGTATTTTTTATTTTAAGAACATAAAAGATATTATTCGTTAAATAACTTTGGATAGACTGCATGAAAACTATTAAAATTTTGCAGGCGAGTTTGAATGGAATTCTTTAAAAAGTTTAAAATAAAGAACGGCGATAATATTTAAGCATCTTAAATTATGCACGGGATTTCCTATGTCGCGTTAGCTCATGCATCACCATCACCAGCGATTAATACAATCCAAATGTATAGAATATTTTTAATACATGCTATATCGGTTTCGTAATTATTGAGATCAGAGAAAATTAGATTTTGGCTCGTTAATTTCTTCTAATCTTAAACTGAACTTATTTCGGGCTAACACACTACAATTTTCTGCATTTATTGCTTATTATCTAAAAACCATATGGACTTTCTAAATTTCTATCTAGAAATGCCAAAATCTTTAAAATGTATTAGAGAGATTAAATGTTTTTTTTTAAATTTTTACCTTAAAGTTAGAGTCACTGCGATTTCTCACTCTTTCATTTAGAGTCACTCACATTTCACTTCACCGGATTATGCTGCGGTGCCTTGATGCTATTTAATTGCTTTTAGTATAGAAAACTAAAAATATAAGCAATCCCTAGAACGATTTGATTTAAACTTACAAGGTACTCTTCTTATTTCATGTTACATTGTAAACCAATTTGCACTTTAGACACTTTCATGACTATAAACCCTTTCTTCGACTAATTTATATACTCAAGAAGCGCCGCAGGTAATCACACTTTTTAGTCATTGTTATTTTACATATTATCTTATAAGTATGTTTCCTTAAGTTGGAACCATATGGAAAACTTTTTTATTATTAATTTTACGAAAAAAAAGTTATTTTTCATAAAAAGTTCTGCGTGATCTAAGGCCTAAAATGCAACTATCAGATATTACATTATTCTAGGCGTATACGAGATTTGTCAAAAAATATCAATTTTGCCCACCTTTATTTTTGACAATATGGAAAACTGTTATTAAAAAAAGGTTAATCAGAACTAAAAACCACGTTCAAATATGTAATTTTTACCATGAAAAAATAGTTTTTTAAATTTTTTAATAATTTTTCTGCATTATTAATTAATTATGAATGATCATTTATCTCTTGTAATCAAAACAATTTCAATTTTTTCCTTCACAACTTAATAACACCATTTTTATGTACTTTATAGATTTTTTCTACTCCCACATGGAAATTTACTGTTTGCTTTACACTTAAGTGGCGAGTTAAGTAGGCTATTCCAGTTAACTGTGCGGTAAAATTTCATATCCATCCTAGTTAGGTTATGAAACTGACCAATCACAGTAGTCAATTACAGAGAAGCCAAATTTACATGTTGTTCTTAAAAGTACTGACCAATCACAATATATTATTTTTACTGCTCCGCCTTCTTTTTCAAGACACTAAATTATATAATTTAAATGTATATGGTACAATATGTTATTAATTTGTTCAATATAACAAAATCTATACGCATTTATAATAGATTTATCAATAATGCAACCTGCTGAATGTGCATAGAAAATTAATTTCATGTAGCATCATTATTCAGTTGGTTTTACCATAATTAATTAAACGCTTCGATAGTCGAGACGGTAGAGCGTTTTACTATAGATCCAATGGTCGTGAGTTCGAGCTCGGCAACCTGCAAACTTTTTTTTTACATTTTTTAGCATAAGGTTTGTAATTTTGGTCGTAGAGAAAATATACTGTTAACTCGAGTGGATTATCTATATCGCACTCCGCCTACGGCGTCGTGCTCAATTTACTTTCTCGTGTAGTATAGACATCATATCCACTCTTGTTGTACAAACTACTATTAACGCGTTTTGACGGTCGTTGTCAAACATTTTTTGCTATCAACAATTTATTTGTATGTCAGAGCATCCTAGATTACATGTAACTACAGTTAAATTTGCATTGTTATTGTACACATACGTCGATGAAAACCGCAAGTTTATATATATATATTTTTAAATCGGAGATTGACAAAGATAATATAAAAGGGCGCTTCATAACAACAATATGACGTTTAATAGGTTATTTGTGAGCAAGAAGGTAAAAATATGCCATTGTATCAATATTAATAATAATAACAATAACATTTCTTTAAATTAATGTTAACCAAATTGCCTTTATTTAAATTGAAAATAATAGAGTGTATTTGGTTGGATTATTGATATTGTAAAACAAAAATATTTTTATAGAATCTTCTAGCAGGAAATGTTAGGCTATACATTCTTGCCGCAAGGTTTAAATTTTTTGAGCTTTCAACTAAATTTGATGCATATCAAACACCTTTTCGTTACTCGCGTTTTGACGCAGCATACATTTTAAGGAAATAAATATAAGTTTTAACTATTAGAACTTTGACATATATTATATTTCAATTTGTTCAATTGTAACGTTAATGCAACTAAATTCCCGATTAGGTTACTTTTTATTATAAACAAATAAGACATTAAACTGCAGCTTTCTTCAAAAAACAGCTATGGTTGGTTTGCCGCCACTAAGTATAGTATTTGCAACTTTTTACCCACAAATAACGTTTCAAAGCTTTAGTTTGTTCTTACGAAGCTCATTTCAGTTAGAAGAGACGATTTGTTACACTTATTTTTTTTTTAAGAAAAATAATATAATTGTTGATTTTTTTTTAAATAGCACCTTTTACCAGTTGCATGAAAACTTTAGAGGACCTTTCTTCGTACGGGTTTATTAATCGATTAAGAAAAAAAATACACATATATATTTTAGAAATTAAACGAAAACGGGAAATTCGTTTTGGTTTATCATATGTATAATATACATATTATGTATTATAGTATATTTAAATCATTTATTTTTTAATTTAGCCATATATCCTGTAATTAATTCTTAATAACTTTCACTAAAATAATTTTTCAAAAACATTACGGTTTTTTTTTAAACCGAAAGTTCAATTTTTAGTATAATTTTAAGCTTAATTATAATCCATCTTAGTCACCCACTGATGCGCTCTCTTTCTAACATTAGTGGCAAACCCTACTGTCGGAGACGCGTCGGCTAATAATTAGAAATTAAATTTAATTTTATTCATTCAATGAGGTTTACACCCAGTAATGAATAAAATTAAATTTAATTTCTAATAAATTTTTTAATAGTCTTTTTCCTCACACTTACATTCACTTCTTCTCCAAATTTTTTTCTCTAATGACTAGCTAATAGTTTGCTTAATGATCATTCCCTTTTACTTCATTCTTATCTTTCGACAGTTCTTCCACACAAAGATGTTAAATCTTTTCTTCTACCTTTAAAGTTTTCACAGTGCCTTAAGCCTCAAACCCATATACTTTTCTTATTCACAATGCAATGTGTGTATCGGTTTCTTCATTGTTCCACTCATTTTATACCGAACCTATATTTATGTTGCTCAGTTAGGGTGATATCTATTGGTCCTTTCTTCTTTTAATTTTTCTCCTGAAGATGAATGCTTCTGCATTCGAAACATGTAGAGAAGTTGACCAAAATATTTCTATAATATATCAGTGGAGGAAGACTTTGTGTTCTTATTTTTACCTTCTTTAAAACAAAAGATATTCAGAGTTCTTTTTATATTCCAACAACACCACCTTTACTATGAGTATTTTTGAGAAAATCCCATTTTTTTTTATTGGTCACTAGTGTCGTCAATTAGGACCAACCTAGAAATTTTAAAATAATTTGCAGAGAGTTCGCTTGGTCAGTATTTTTTTCGCAAGCTGTACGGTGTGCAGTTTCCATGATACAGCCGGTTGTACAGCCGGTACATATTATGTCGTAATGAGGTTGACAAAAAAGTACTAATTAACTCGCAGTCAAAAGGCATATTAAATGATTTATTTATGGTAATATACATAGCTTAGACTAAGTTAAAAGGAATTTTGGCCGCACCTGTACACTTTTCTGTCCCGTAATTACCTTGCACAAAAATTGAAGGCTGCGACTTACTTTCTAGTTTTTGTTTTAATAAAATTCGGTGCAAGTAAGTTAATTACCCAGAATAACGAGAAAAGTACCCAAGGACCTTTAAATGGATTTCATGATTCAATCGAATTATATGTTTATCTGTTTACGTAAATAAACCATTATAATAGTTAATAATATTAGCGAAATCGCATCATATGAAGTTTTTTTAGAATTTAGAAGGAGAGAAAAGAATTATGGGTTTATCGCTTAGGGCACATAAGAGTTCAAATCAAAAAATTAATAAATTTTCATAATGATTTTTCTTAAAAAAATTCTCCAATTTTACATCCTGTTCAATATAATCGAACATTAATTTTTCTGCTGAACCCTTCGTTCTACATTTTAACTCTTATGTGCCCTAAGCCATAAACCCATAATTCTTTTTCTCTTTTTCATAATGCAAGTCACATTATGATTTTCTCTCCGTTCTATTCATTGAACCGGTTCTTTGTACCTGCAAATTTGGATGCTCCGTTAAGGTGATATCTAATAATTTTTCTTTTTATTGATTCTCCTGAAGATGAATGCTTCTGCATTCGAAACATGTAGAGAATTTTTCAACCCTTTAAAATAATTTTTCTTTAATATAAAAGTGGAGGAAGACTTTGTGTTCTTATTGCTTTCCTTCTAAATTACCACTCCACTTTAAGTATGGACTTACTTCTTCAAGTTTTTTAGAATTGTTAAGTTGAGGTACCCTTTGTGCTCTTTGCTTATCTTGTTCTTCTGTTGTATTCTAGAGCTTTGTTTTGCACAAATGCCGCTTAGAGTCAACGTTTTTATATTTTATGAATTACCTCAATTTTTATGACTCATAAATAAATTCACATAACTTTTTGTTAATTTGAGACGTCGTGGGTTGTTACCAATAATATAATTTATCGCCAACCGACAGTAAAGCCGTACATTATTATTCGTTTATTTATTTATTAACGAGCTTAGCCCATTTACAAAATACAATCATATCTAATGCATATATGTATACATAAAAATTTACAAACTTATTTAAAGCAATATCAACAAACAATTAAACAAAGTAACACTAAACTAATTAAGGCAATTTGCCCATTTAGCAATTAAAATCAGGTACTAACTGAAACAGTAAATAAAATAAAATAAAATCAGGTCACAAGTCTTAAGCTCCTATAAAATTTAGAACGTGATGAAAAAAAGTTTAACTCATTAGAATAAGAGTTAGCTAATCTAGTAGATCTCAATAAAAAAGAATTAAAAGCGTAATTTGTACGATTAAATGGCTGATAAAAAGTGTAATTCGAACGTGTGGTTCTAGGTGGGACAAAAATTGGTATTTTCAATAACAGGTCCGGACAATAGCAAACATGATTTAAGATGTTGTATAATAGTTTCAAATCATGTCTCCTACGTCGAGTGTCCAGTGAAACCAGCCCTAACATAGACAAAAGTTCCGTATAATCCGTATAAAATATTTTATCAGAGTGATTTCCGGCAGTAAACGAACACTTTATTTTATTGTAAAATAAAATACTTTATCTGTCGCATTTGCGGCAGGTAAATTATTTTATCTGCCGCATATAAAGTATTACCCTGCCATTTCTCATAGTAGGTTAAATTTTTGGAGAGGTGCTTTGGAATATGCACGTGGTCGGCTAAAATTTTCTAATGTGTCAAATTTAGGCCAAAATGGGTTTTTTGTCGTCGAATTGTAAAGCTATTTGTACCTTTTGAGCTTGAATATGGGATGGAATAGGTAGTATGAAACTTCTACTTTATATTTTGACTAAATATAAGGCAAGAACTAATAAATATTTTACGCAGACCCGATTCTAAAATAGGTCTGCAGCTCGTCTTTTCTATTAATTTAACATGGGGAAAAAACATCTATTTTCTTAGAGCGGTCTGCCTTACATAAAACGGTGATGAACGGTTGGCGATAAAATTTTGTATGCACCACGTCAGTAAAGCGTCTTTATCAACTCGCCTGTTATTCACCTCGCTCGCTCATCTCATAATTTCAGACTCGTCCGATAAAGAATAACTTTACTGCCTTGGTTTGGTACATAAATAACTATTACATGTACCTACATATGTATGTCCTTTTATATTTGTAGAGCCATTATTATCAATTAACTAGGCTCATTTCTAAAAGAATAAAACTTAGCACACTTAATGGGTGGTATGAATAAAATAAAAGCTTATACTTTGAACTAAGCACAAAATGCGAGTTTCTACTGGCATGAAAATTATTTTTTCACTCTCTATAATAATAATAGTATATTAAAGTACAAGTTTCATAAGAAGCGGTTTTAGCGTACGCGTCTATTTTAAAAAACGAGCCAGTTTTTTTATTGACACGTGCGCTAAAACGCCTTATGAAACTTGTGCTTTATACATTTTTTTCTATTTCACCTTTTATGATCAAGAAAAATGTACATTTATTTCCTAAAATAATCCCGCGAAAAATTTTAATATCTTATGGTTGGTAACAAATTTAAATGTAGAAACATTTGAAAATCGCGGTTTAATTTTAGCTGCCATTTTATTAACAAGAAATAATAAAATCGACTCTCAATTCGATTTAAAAATTTACTCTAGGTACTTTCTTATTATTATATTAAATAATGGACAGTTTAACTCCTCCAGAATTAAGAGCAGTGGCAGAAACTACTTTAAACAGCCTTTTGCCAAAAAAGTCCAAGAAGGTATATGAAAAGGACTATGAAAATTTTCTAAAATGGTGTGAAGAAAAAGGCGTTACTAACCTCACAGAAAATGTTTTATTAGCATTTTTTGATGCGAAGAGTAAAATTAATAAGCCATCAACACTATGGTCCCTATACTCCAAGTTACGGGCCTGTATAAAAACGCAAAAACATTGATATTTCAAGATATGCTAAACTTCAGGCATTTTTAAAAAGGCAATCAGAAGGTTACGAGCCGAAAAAATCAAAAATTTTGGAATATGAACATCTAAAAGCATTCCTAACTAAAGCGGATGACAATATTTATTTGGCTGTAAAAGTAAGTACCTATTTTGAAATAATATTTACACATCTACAAATCTAAAATATGAATGTTGTTAAATATACAATAAAGAAAATAACCAGAAAAACACTACCTACCTACCTTATACTTATAAACTAATACTAAAATACTTATTAATTATGTACTTATATTTTATCTTTATTTAAGGTAGCACTAATTATGGGATATAATGGAGCATGCAGACGGGAAGAACTAACTAATATATTAATAGAAGACATTGAAATTAAAAATGATATTATTCTAGTAAAGATTCCCAAAACCAAAACAAATGTTCCGAGGCACTTTGTAATAGTCGAGAAGTTGTGGATGGACTTAATAAAAAAATATTTAAATTTAAGGCCTAAAAACACAACACATAAACGGTTTTTCCTTACTTTTCGCAATGGGTATTGCATAAATTCACCCATAGGTATAAATACTATGGGGAAAATTCCTAGTTTGATCGCTAAATACCTCAATTTCCTAAATCCAGAATGTTATACAGGGCATTGTTTTAGACGTTCCAGTATTTCTCACTTAGCTAATAATGGAAGTGACTTGGTGACTATTAAGAAACATGGAGGTTGGAAGTCCTCAGCTGTTGCAGAAGGCTATATTGACACGTCACTGCAAAGGAAAATAGAGGTAGCACAAATGCTTTCTGTATCGAGCCCTTTTTCAAACTCACCTATAGTAGCTTCTGGCTCTTCTATTGCTCCCACACCTTCAACAAGCCAATACATTTCTAATGAAGGTCTGCTACAAAGACATACCTCTACAACAACCCATGAAGTAGAGAAAGTCATTGAACATGAAAATAATTACGAGCAAAACATTGTTTCAAATCAAAATATGCCAGACATTAAGTTTAGTGCCCAAGACACTTCCACAGTTACTATAAATGTTTATACTAATTGTACTATTCAACAGAAGTAGAAATATATAGTTTTGATTATAGCAATATTTGTATTCTTCATCACAAAACACTAAACTCTAGATCTTGTTGTTTTAAAGTAAAATAATTGTCATATTTTTTAAGTAGAAGGTGACAGCCTTGAAATTTACAGATTTCTATGAATAGGGGTAACGTTTGTGAAAGGTGTTTTTATCCTTTACACCGAAGCCATGTGAATGGGAAGGTATTTCCAATATTTTATATTTCTAGGTTAAATTTTCATTTACATGCCGCACACAAGATGGAGCGAACGAAGAGGTAAAAAGATGGAATTCAAACAAAGGTGGCTTTGAAAAACCAAATGTGATACCAACATCAAATAAAGAAAAAACGCGTATCGTAATGAGCTTATTATGAACGTGAAATAGAAAAAAATAATTTATCTTCGACATAATATGATATTATATATAAATATGATATTCGAAGGAGTTACCTATGTTTTTTATTTTTATTGTTACAAAAAGAAGTATGCATTTTTGGACTGTATTTTTGATTCGTCCCCCATTAGGACAGAATAGAATCTTTTAGGATAGATAATTTAGAGGTTTTGTTACTTCATCTCTTAAAGGAAGAAAATCATAGTCGTTTACGTTTACGTTAATAGAAAAAACTAGGTTACCGCGTCTTAACCTCAACGAAATTTAATGATCCTGCTTAAAATCTACAATATGTTCCAGGTTAAGCATAAAACTACATCAAAATAACTCCTTTATGGGTAAAGACGCAAGAACATTTTATCAACAAGAAATGTCGGAAAATTGGGGTCCGTCCATATATAACAATAAACATGTAAAATTAATTTTTTGCCAATCTCTGTAAAGAAAACTATAAAAAATAAAACAAACGAAAATTTTCTGTTTTTCTGAATGTCTTCAGAAGTACCTACTCGGCATTTTTTATTAATCCTTTTTAAACTGCGCCACTCTTTTTCAAAAACGATTTTATACAAAAATATATTTTTCACTTTAGACGCGTAGACAGGTTTTAAAAGTTTGTTGGAGGGCTGGTAGGCTTGGGAAGTGTCCAACACTAGATGTCGCTGCGTGTTACATTCTTTTGAAGGTTTATACTTTTCCTTTCTTTTGTTACTAATGAGCCATGATATGGGTAACGCGCTAAGGATGGGTCAGCCGAAATGAAAGGAAACGCATTTGTAGTAAAAGTAATAATGTAGTTTTTTCACCCTTGTGGGTTGCTAACTTAACAATCAGATAAAATGTGACTAGAGTCATCACAATAAAATTATCAAATTCTAAGTGACGGTAACCTTCATATTAAAAATCACTCAGAATTTGTATATACGTATGTCATTTTATTTTGGTAGCTCTCGTCATATTGTTTGTTTATTGGTTATTTAACCGTTAAACCGTTCTCAGATATGCATTTTCAGTTTGGTGATAAACTATCAAACAATTAAGATGTTACAATAATTGTTGCCAATATCGAATTGTATTTGTTAAATCCTATTTGTCTTATAACGTTACTACTTCGTGTAACATAGTTTTAATTAACTTTGTTGTATCCTGTCACATTTTGTATTATTGAATGGGCCATTTCACCAACCAGAGTTGTTAAGCTAGCAGCGTAAATACTTATTTATTTGAATTGTCTTGTCAGGACAATGATATCCAACTTATCATTGACAAATAATCTAATGTCTGCTTAATATAAATAAGCAATATCCCTTCAACAATAATTGTTTTAAAAGTTTCTTAGACATAAATTTATATGTTTATAGACTTAACTTGGATGAATTTGCGAAGATATTTCCAACTGCTCCCGGTTTAGACAATGACCTTGGAAGAGTTGGTATGACCTTGGATACTTTGGATAAGGAAATTTCAGGATCTATAGAATTTTCTGAATATTACGCCAATCTACATAGACCCCAAGGTAATAATGACTAAATTTATAAAATTATAATATACCTAAAAAGTACACTTAAGTACAAGATTATCGAATATTTTATTATATTACTCTAATATAGTTTTAAACTATCTCTGTAAACTTATATTAGTGTTTAACTGACTTGTTCTGAATTGATTTTTCAAAAAGAAAATATGAAACTTTAAAATATTCAATAATTTTGTTGATGAGTATTATATAGTAAGGAAGCATGTTTTATAATAATTATTTTTATCGTCGGCTAAGAAGTACTAGCATTTACACGCCTAGGTGGATAGACAAAGGGCCCAGGTCAATTGATTCGCGACATAAGACTGGGTTTTGTATACTATGTTTGTTCTGGTCAGGGAGGAAACTCTTCTTTATTTCAATAATACCAATAATTATTTTCCAATCAATTTATTTTCTACTTGTCAAAATAAAAATTTTTTTTCGACAAAATCAATACGTGTCATTGTCAACAGTTGTCACGGTTACCGCTGGCTTCCCGCACGGGGGTGTCATTACTATACAAGCCAAGGACAACACCAATTTGCCGGACGGTGAAGTCAGTGGGGCGAGAGGGGCATTTACTAGGAATTTTTGTTTTTACACTAAAAGTTTGGTTTTATTAATAATACTCGTTAATTATACAACTTTTTGAAAAATTGTATTTTCTCAAGTTATTAAAAATTAGAATGTAGTTAATCTTCAAGATTTCAGTTGCAAATCTTGAAATAATTTGAATTGTGACTGATGTTGGTCACCCTGTTTCTCGCCGCCATCTCAGAATTCTACAGTCGCGTCGGTCGCCATAATTTTAGTTGGCATTGTTCTAAAGTTTTTGTGAGTTTTCTCGTCGTAATTTTGGTGGATAATCCATTTTAAATTGAAAGAAGTGTGATCGTTTTTGGTCTATTGTAATTACCATTTTAAAAAATTCTATTTTGAAATTGAAAGTGCCATGCTGCGAACAAGAATATAAAAATAAAGAATACGCAGCGTTGGAGCACAATGGTCGGTGAAGTTTTATTTGATTATTAAAAAGTGGCCACGCCGCGCGGCGCCGAGTTTTAGTAATTTGGAATTTTCTTGGACAGGTAATGTAAGTATACCTTATATTTATTAATTTTTATGTGAAATAACTACTAACACTACTCCCTGACTTTGATATTATGAAAGAACCCCCCTCCCCCCGCAGCAGGATGAAAAAGAAACAGAAATTATTTGTCTTTAATTTTCTTCCTTAATTAATTTTGACCAGAAGGATGCTAGATGGGGCACTATGGGTAACATTATACTTATAAGAATAGTAACTTCAGTATACATCATAGTTCTCAATATTCCAATAATTTATAATCATACACCTCAGTTCATATGCAAAATAACGCAATAATTTGATAATATTTTAATTAGTATTTTTCATAACTCATCAGTGGACAACAGAAACTTCGGTACAACCTACAAAAACTGGTGTATGCCATAGAAATCTTGGCAGTAACCTATTCTACGATTTTTCTGTAATATTTCAAAGAATAATGTTTGCTTTCGGCACACTGCGTTAACCCGTGGCTTTGTCCTCCTTTCTCTCCCTCGTTTATTAATTTAGGTAATTAGTTGTAAATGTTTGTTTTGTTGTACTATCCATTTCTAAAGCTTTGACCCCTAACTTTAAAATATTGTAAAGTCTGTTACAAAAAAGTAAAAGAGACTGAGATTAAAGGGAAAAATTCCTATTTCATCGCTACCCTATGAAGTAGTCATAGTTTTACACAAAATACTTGTTACAACTCTTTCAAGATTAGGGGTCAAAACTTTAAAAAGTTTGTTTTGCCGTTAGTTGCAGAAAAATGTAACAAACGTTCTAGTTTATGTGTCTGTAATGTATACTATATAACTCGCTTAATGAACACTCTAGGGTAATACAGGGTCACCTTTAAACAATTACTTTGGTTAGTTCTAATACATTCTTCTTTTGCTTCACGTATAAAGTTTTAATAAAATACATACTTTGCAAAAAGCAGTTTCATCAGACTTCTGCCTACAGCTTTGACAGTAATAATAATAATCTCAACATAAATATTGCTTTAGGTCATATGATTATAACTTTAACATATTATAGGGTTATTTCTAGGGCGGTATAAAAAGTTACTTGAGCACACCCTGAAGGCTTCCTTAGTCTATGCTTTTGTATAAGCCAAAGAAACCTTTGAGGTATCCTGCAATGACTCTGCATACCACTCCTAGAATAAAACTACAACAATATGAACCTAACCTAGAGCTTACATGCTTTTTTATAAAAAGACATTTTACTTTTACAAATCAAAGATACTGCTTTTGTTTTCTTTTTTTTTCAGTATACCCCTACAGCTCTATCAGCTGCTATGGAGAATCTATTTGAGTGTTGAAGTCAACGGGAACTATTTGGTGTTAAATAAATATCAACTTATGATAGCAGTTTAAACTTTTGTAATGGATCGTCTCATTCTTTGTAGTTTAAGTTTTTTAAATTTTAATAAACGTTTTGTAGGTATATCATTGTTGTTTTGTTTAGGACGTTGATATATATAATAAGATTGAGATCATCGAAAATATAACTCATGGTATTAATAGACTAGGTTGTATTAGTAATATAATAACTATTGCATCTTAAAAAATATATTTTTAGACATAATTGCTCAAAAATAAGAAATAGCCAGGCATATGCACATTTTTAACGTTAATATAAAGCAAATGTTGCCTAGTTATTTATTATTTTGAGCACTTATGTCAAAAAATATATTTTTTAAGGTGCAATAGTTATTATATTACTAATCAATCTTTTCAAATACTCCCGCCACTATCAATCGGTAAATAAGTTATCTGTATTACCGATATTGTCACTTGCTCAGTCGGTAAAGCTACCTCCTATTTTTTTTTATACCGACCGATTTACTTGGCCAGGTGGCTCATAGATGGCACATGTTGCGTCGAAATAACATGGCCGTGACTTTTCTTAAACCCTTTTTTCTTCTGTGGCTTCCCGTAGGTGAAATTGATACTGTTGCCAATATGACCGAAAAAGAACAACAATTTATATTACGAAATTGTACATACTCCCCACCTTGAAAGGTACCCTTTCAACAAAGCCCAGGTAGTTAACACTGAGGCAATGGACACACTTTAGATAAGGAGCGCTTAATTATGCCACTATGCGTTTTAATATTAACAACGCGACACTTGTTATCTGGACCATAAAATAGTTCCACAATTCTACCAAGTCTCCACTTCATAGGGGGAAGATGATCTTTTTTGATGATGACAAGTTGGCCAGACTCCAAATGGGGTTGCTCAAACTTCCATCGGTTACGTTGTTGGAGTTCGGCAATGTATTCTTTTGACCAGCGACTCCAAAAGTATTGATGCAACTGTTGGATATGTTGAAACTTGCTCAACCTATTTTCTTTAATTTCCCGAACATCAGGATCTGGAGGTGAGGTCATTCTTCTGCCAATGAGAAAGTGGGCTGGGGTAAGGACATCAAAATCACTTGGGTCAGCAGAAAGGGGGACAAGAGGACGGGAGTTTAAGAAGGCCTCAACTTGAGTAAGCAATGAATTAAATTGCTCAAAAGTCAATGAGGTATTACACAAAACACGCTTTAAATGATACTTGCAGGACTTAACACCCGCCTCCCACAAGCCTCCAAAATTTGGCGAATAGGCAGGAATAAATTTCCAAATTATTCCTTCATTTTCAAAAGTGCTAAGTAAAGACCCTTGTTCTTTTTGCAAAAACTCTCCTAATGCTCGTAACTCCGTATTGGCACCAATAAAAGTTAACCCATTATCAGAAAATACAAATGCTGGACAACCGCGTCGCGCAGCAAACCTACGAAAGGCAGCAATAAAGGCTTCGGTTGTCAAATCTGAAACCAACTCCAAATGTTGAGTCTTTGTAAAACAATAAACAAATAAAGAAATATAACACTTAGTAAATTTTGCCCCACGACCCGAGTTATTCTTTATAAAAAATATGTTCATGAGCAAATAATAGTTTTGTAAATAGGTGGTCGGCTGACAACATAGCAGGATGTTTCTCAGCATAATCCAAATTAGATAATTGGATTCTACCCCCCACCTCGAGGGTGCCATCTAAATCAATTGCCTTTGAATAAATTAAACGTGCCTGAATCTCACCGTCTCTATTAATACTTCTTAAATATACAACAGCACCATATGCCCCAATTGAAGCATCACAAAAACCATGAAGCTGATATTCAATGTTTTGTTTGCAAGTTACTTGCCTAAGAATGTCAAGGTTATTAAGATATACTAAGTTGTCTCTACCCACATGGAGTTAAGATGCAAAGGCAATGATTGATCCCAATCCAACTTTTCTAACCAGAGCTTCTGAAGCAGGATTTTTGCCTGTATAATGCAAGGACTCAGCAACCCAAGGGGGTCATAAATTTTTGATATTTCTGACAACACCGTACGTTTAGTAATCTTACCAATGGAATTTGGAGAAATATGAAATTTAAGGACGTCATCCTGAAAAGACCAATATAACCCTAGAATTTTATTTTCACTATTGTCACCGAAAGTAACCTTGTCAGTCTCATGTTTGTAATCTTAAGCACAAAGTACCTCGGGATCATTAGATAGCCATTTCCTCAAATTAAAACCACCTGACTTTAAAATTGTTGCAACCTCTGTGCAAGTTCGCTCAGCATCTTTAATACAAGAAAAAGAAGTTAGCATATTATCGACATAGAAGTCCTTTCAGATAAACTTAGAAGCCTTAGGGAATTCTTCTACACTTTCCAAACCCAATTGCTTTAAGGGCCAAGTTATCAAGGTCAGTCATATCATAAAATGGACCTAAATAAGTGGCTGTGCAGTGATCACTTTAGGAACATAGCGTTTCTTTAAAAAACAATTAGTAAATTATATATTGGCAGGGCTGTTGGGGAAAGCATTGACCAATAGCATATTAATGTCATTTTTTGTAAAATACATGTTTAAAAGCACTTTTTATCGTCAAAACTTCTATATATATACTTCTATTTATCTTGAAAGTAAACATGCCGATTCTACGCACTGAAGTAAAAATAACAATTATTACTGGTAATATAATAATAATAATAATAATAATAATAATAATAAATGACTTTATTGTAAATAATTTACAAAAGGCGAAGTTGAAGCAAACTTCCTCACTTAACCACTAAGTATATAAACAAAATTTTATTAAATTTTCAAATTATACCCTCTACAAGGGATTAAGAACATAATTAAACATATTTCAGAATAAAACAAATACATGTCAAACACAATAATAATCAGCTTGATATATGCATATATAGATACACAGTATGTATTATGGTCTTTGGACAGAACTATAAAAAGTTGCCGATAATTTTCTTAATTGCCCCTTTAAACCTTGTACCTGTTAAAAATTTTATGCTGTCAGGAACCTTATTATAATATTTCGCAAGACTAAAACTGAAGGAACATTCGTAATGGGCTGTAGAATGTATGGGCGTAGTAATAGTATATTTATATCGAATATCCAGACTATGCGCCTCATTCCGAAATTTAATTTTGTTATATAAGTATTGTGGGCCCTGGTTAAGTAGAATTTTATTAAATAAAACAAGTGAGTGCAATATTCTCTTATCTATCAACAGTCATTTTGTACAAACAATTCTAGAAAATACACGTTGATTTTTAAATAGGCTGCTCTTAGAGTGCACGTAACATGAAACCAAGGAAAATAAACAAAAATGGGATCAGATTACATGCTCGTTTTTATTTTTTATTTGCCGAGACTATATCTATCTCTCTTCGTCACATGCGACCCTACCATACAGAGAACTAATCTAATCAAATAACGAACCACTGCGAATGGTCAATTGAACAAATTAAACAAGGCTGTCTTTTTAGTTGAGTAGGTTGACCGCCAGGGTAGTTGGTGGAATTGGCCATTGATTATTTTCATTGATTGTTAACCATAGGCAGGCCCGGACTGGTAGTGTTATTAAAAGGGAAAAGTTATAAAAATATTAAGTTTTATCGTTCAGTTTTTTTACGAAATTACTCAAATTCAAAATTGTACACGCGTAGTGTTTTAATTTTTTATTTAGTACCTATTATGTCCCCTCGGGAATGGCCCTGGCAGCGAACGAAGAGGAAAAAAGCCGAAAAAGCAAAAAAAGCAACCTAATTTTTTAAGGTTATGGTTTTCGTTCCCAGTTCCCATTTAAAAACATTTTCTATTTAATTAAGTATAGGATATTCCTACATAATGCCTTTAAGATTAAAGTTGTATACGGCAAATTTTCTTTCATGGGCCAAAATATATAAATTTAATGACAGTACTTTGGTTATCGATGGGCGGTAGGTACTGAGAAGAATAATGACAATTGAAATTATTTCAGGATTTTCAGATAAAATTGCCCCAGCTAAAAAAGGTAAGTTTCGTCTAATATGTAGCTTGCTAAGTTTTTCTAAATACTTATAAAAAATGTGTTTTACTACTTTCTTTTTTTAGGGTTTGTTGACGTAAATACGTATTTTTGAGGAAGATACTTCTAGCGAGCATTCTTCAAACACTACTTATAAAAGTTAATAATATGATTGAAAAGTAAACTGAAATATAAGGCCAAACAGGAACCACGTCCTAATGACATGTAGGTAAAACTTAATCGTAATAAATAAACTTGAACTATACTTAGTCGAGTCTAAAAGATAGAAGAGCCTCAGCTTTACTTTAGCAGTTCAGTGGAGTAAACCACGGGGAATTTTATTTACTAGAAAAGGAAAAACTTAGAGAGGTTTTTAATGTGGTAGGGGTATTTTTCGAAAATAAAATAAAATTAAAGATATTTGTTAGGAGTTCTAGGGGTATTTTTAGTATTTTGGATATTTCTAAGGTTTTATGAAGCTTTTTCATGATGACATAGTATTTGAATATTCTTTAAAAAAGGGTATTTTATGGTAGCAGTGTTTTAACTCTCGGGTCATACTTATTGATTAAGTACTTCTTAAGCAGGTTTAGGAGATGAAGGGCCCTAATTGTATTTATTTTACCTTTTCAAACACTTTTTACATTTCTGCATATTTCTTTAAATATCTATAACATTTTTTGTTTTACTTTGTATAAAACTGTTTGTATAGTATATTATAGATATCTTAGTTATTAGGCTAAGTATGAACTTTTGTACATATAGGCTTAACCCGTTCTCTCATATTATTGAAATAAACCATGTATAATTTATGTAGAGACGTAGATACATACCTACAATAATATCCCAAACAGCTCAGAGAAGTACCATTTATAAAATTAGTTATAGGTACCTACCTACCCTTTCATTTTCCTAAAAAAATACCCATACTTACTTGATACATGGGACATAGTAGGGTTGGCAACCCTAGAAGTACGACGCAGTTTGGCAGCTTGTCAGCCAGTTTATTAGTTATAAATAAAAACACATACCTATTTTAATATCTTTATTGTCATAAAAAAACATTGACGTCAGTGGTAAAATTTTTTTAAAATTTTTATCAAATTTTAACTGATGTATAATGTATCTACACCAAAGATATGCTAATATAATCCATAATATTCATTAGTTTATTCACAGTATCTATATTAACTTGTTTTTCATAAAATGTTTTCACTGAATTACACTGTCCACAATCTAAATTGGATCATGTATTATACATTCTACAATTCTGTATTATTATTATGTCGATCTAAGCTGCATCGTCGTTGTATTTCAGGTGCAAAACAGTAAAATAGAGCTACGTCCCGTGAAATTGAAAGTACCTTTTATTTTACCAGCTCCAGCCGTCTCATCTTTCTGGGATTGCAAGGCCATAAGATATATTTTCCAAAAGTTTACTCGTTTTTAATCTTGTATTAGTATTATGTCAATTTTCTTCCCGAACAATAACAGTAAATACCAAGGTCAACTTTTAAAAGTAAATCACAAAATTTTGTGAAGTAAATAACCAAAACAATAAGTACAATTGAACGCGGAACAAAGGTCAAATCAGCTCTTCCTCTCACTTCTACCTATATTATTTATGTATTCCATCACACTCACGTCAAGCTCGGCACTCTGGGAAAGTCCGTTTTGTCTCTTGCGTCGTTGCCAAATATATGAAATCACAGATATGGAATAAGGAGGGGTTTATATTTTGAAACATGGGAAAATAATATGTACCTATGCCTATAAATGAAACACAACACGTATATCATAGAAAAAAAAATAAACAAGAAGTTAATACCCACACTTTGATACATAGAAATGACTCTTTTGGCTATTACGATAATGGCACATACAAATAATTTTATTACTTAGGTACCATTTTAATATTGTATACTTACCTTATATAAAATTACATATAATTTATATATACAGAGAGTTTAATTTGTAAATGTATGGTTATAAATAAATAATAAAAATAACTCTCCCACTAGAACTAAAATGTGACCTTTCTTACTTCTTCTTAGGATCCATTGTATTACGATGTGTCAGGCATTCTTAAGATTTTGTAAAGTTGGTAAACGCCAAGAAGTACACGTAAAATAAGAGTTTTAAAAGGGAGATGTATTAATTAAATTTTACGTAAAGTTATAACGCTTAAAGTCAATATGTGTACAATATTTAAATACATTTTTATTGAAATAATAGTAAAATACTTATAATGATTTGATTTTAAGAGACACGTGTATATTATATGCTTATTTTTAAAGAGAAATACGTCACGTAACGTTTAGCTTTTCGATTATTGTAAGTTTCTTTGAAAATAATTTTATATAAAATAGATAAAATTAATTAGCAATTGTAACAAAAGCCGAATGTAGGTTTTATACATAGATGATGTTTATACAAACGGAAGGCTAAAAATATATAAAAGGTCGTATTCCACAGGTGTAGAATCTGAGCTACTATGACAAATTTTTAATTTTAATATATAATAATTAAAGCAAATCTCATTGACAGATAAAAGCAAGAAAATGGCGGCGATAATAGACCCTTAAGCATCTTATAGCCAAATATGCTGCTGAGCTGGTCCCATATGTAACTGTGTTTAAGGTGTATACCACAGACATAAAAGAAACGGAGACAAAATTGTTTACATATTATCCCAATCAGACCGATTTTTAACAGAAAGCGATGATGACAAATTTCTGCTGATTACCCTAGATCTACCTTCTGTGTTTGAAAATAAAGGGTATACCTATCATAGTATAATTGTATAATGAATAATTTTTTATGTGTACTTAAGTAATAATAAACTAAATTATTAGTGTGCAAAATACGCAATTTTTACTTTTAAAATTATTTAGTTTCCTAGTTATATAAAACTAAAGTGTATATATGGGAAAACCCTTTGGCACCGCTGTACAAGCGTTTACTACTACTGGCGACGCAAATTTCGCCGAATTTTACTAGTTAGTCATTTTATGTGAAAATACGATTTTACAGTGTTTCTGTGCTGGGCCTATCACGTTTTGCGATTTTCGATTGATTTTTAGTGTTTTTTTAGCAAAAGAGCTGTTAAAGCTCTTTTATTAGCAATTCTAAATGGTTCGCCAGTGCGTGGTTTGCAAGAAAGTTGACTATTCTACCGGATTGGTATTTCGGCGGTAAGTGAGGTTACTTTTTTTTTAGCTTAAGCAGTGGTGTGGTTTATTATATATTTAAAGTAAATTACTGCAAAAACAATTGCATTTTGTCTGAACTTCTTTAGAAAAAAACGTAGATGTGCGTTTAGGTATGCAACGTAGGAATATAAACACTTTTATAAAGAATTAAAAAATCAAAACTTCTTGGTAAAACAAATCAATAATTTCAAACTTTTGTTTGTTGTTGTAATAAACATTTATCTTTTTACTTTTAGGTCTCTCCATGTTGATTTTGAACCATTGTTTGAAATTCCAGAGTGTCCCAATTTGTCTCAAGTCACTGATGAGCAAAATGT
Organism: Polydrusus cervinus; assembly: GCA_935413205.1. Taxonomy (NCBI): domain Eukaryota; kingdom Metazoa; phylum Arthropoda; class Insecta; order Coleoptera; family Curculionidae; genus Polydrusus; species Polydrusus cervinus. The sequence continues at coordinate 62,741,362 of OW284510.1, read as the reverse complement.
TGCTGGCCCCTCGATGTTTTGTTTAAAACGAAACGAGATGAAATGAAGTAATTGTCAAACGTTTCTTTATAATGATTGCTGAATAATCAGCCGGCTTCAGTATAAGTATACGGGGTCAGGAAAAAAAGTTATCGGACCTAACCTCACTTTTTTAAATGCAGCAAACATATCTGACACATTTTGATAACTATTTCCTTGATAATACCATTTAATCATCAATATTTTTTCTTCAGAAGTGTAATTCATGGCTAATATTTTCGATGTACGAGTTTTTATAACAATAAAGCACACATTTCAAAATGACAACTTTATTTGACAGTCATCTTTTACCTTGACTGGTGCCCGCAAATACGGGGCCATAAAAAGGAGAAATAGTTAAAAAGAAATCGGCGAAAACCCGTAAACGGGCTCACAAAAAATATCTAAAGTTATTCTTTTGAATGTGGGTTTTAGTGCTTTTTAATAAACCTAAATAGAATTTTTCTCTAAAATAATTAGGGAAGCCAATAATTGACCCCATTTAAAATTACATGGGATTTCCTATGTCCCGCTCGACGATGCAACACCCGGTATACACTATGGATGATATTGGTTTCCTAGGCGATTTATTAAAACTTCATTAGATAAATCACAGTAGGCCATGAAACAAAAGCTAATACTCTCGAAACAACTACGTTAACAGTGTATAGTTGTTAATAAACATTTAACGTTAATTTGGCGTTAATTATTTGGTGACATTATTTTTACCTATTCGTTTGTGAAAATGGTTTATCAACATTTTGAAAAATTTGATATTATATCATATTATGTTGAAAGTGAAAAAACCGAAGAAATAAAAAAGATGATTTAAAATGTTATCTTTTTAGATTAAAATATACAGGGCGTTCCATTTAAAAAAGTGAGGTTAGGTCCGATAACTTTTTTACCTGACCCCGTATACTTATACTGAAACCGGCTGATTATTCAGCAATCATTATGAAGAAACTTTTGTATAAAATATTTTTCTGAATCTCTTTTAACTCCGAAAATGTAAGGTATTTTTGAAATTGTCAATTTTTCGATTTTCCCTCGTTTCTCTTAAGCGAGCGTAAATTTTCAAATTTTGATTTTACCATTTTAAGTTTGACCCAAAAAGAGCACATGACACCTATATTACTTTTTCGATATTACTAACAATAACGGAGATACCCTATAAAAGTGTCGAAAATGGGACACCCTGTACAGAAATTTTTGTTCTTATTCGAGAAATGGCGTAAATTATGGCTAATAGTTCCCAGGTTAGTGGTAGAAAAAATATTTTACAGTACATTATAAATATTTTTTAATTAATGGACTTTTATTTTTCCCTAATCCCTAAACAACGCGCACGCCACTGGTAAAGGTAATCGGCTAAGGAGACGGCCAAGTTACAGCGTTGCCATTTTTTATGGCCATCCTTTTTCAACTTACTTAAAACTAAAAAACATAAATGATTGTAAACAAATTGTGTTAATGAATGGAATGTTTTGTCTCCTCTTTATATGTCTATGGTGTATACCCCTAATTCTTCTTCATGATTAGTTCTCCAAAATATTTTTTGCAAACAACGCTGCTGCTCATCAATTTGTACCATTATCTACATTTTCTCTATGTCTGCACAAGCAACAATATCGTTCTGTCGAAATCTTAAAAGAATTGACAACAAATCTTCCTGAATATTTGGCCCAACATGCTGGATGTTGTTCAGTGAAAGCCCAGAATCTGAAGGGGCAGAACCATTAAAGACCACCCTCAATTTAGTAGTGGTACTAGACTCATTCAAGACGCCATGATGTGGCAAAAAATAAGAAATTTTTGATAATGGCTCTTTTTCGAGTAACATATGACCAAAACTTTCGTATTCCGTCATAAACTGTTTATACATTTCACTAAATGCATCGTTTTTCGACAGCTTACGCTCTGAGGCATAGAATCGTTTTAATGCATAATTTTTAGAATCACCCAACTCAGCAGGATCGCACTTTAAAGGAAGGACTTCCCATCAATGAACCGCCAATCACCCAACCAATACGAGTTTTTTGTAACATGGGGCATATTATCTCCCAATTTTATTTGTCCAATACAAAGAAGATGATAAAAAACATCAACTCCCAAAATAAGATCAACTGGGCCGGGATTCAAGAAGTCCGGATCTGCAAGCTTTAAATTATTGGGGATCTGTAACCCAGATATATTTAATTTGAAACTTGGTATGGGGTCACTTATTTTTGGAATTACCAAGCACATGATTTCCTTTTCAAATGAATTATGCAAAGACTGAAACTTCACTTGACATCTCTTTGTTATGATAGAGCTAGCCTGATTAACACCAATCAAAGAGATATCTACAGGTTCCACATCTACACCCAAATTATCACATACACTTGAAACAATTAAATTGCTCTGCGAGCCACTGTCCTATAATACTCTACATAAAGCACACTTTTCATTCTTTCCAATTATTTTTACAACAGCCGTAGAGAGTAATACATCACCAACAACCAAGAGTTGATACACACAACCCAATACTCTGACTTTCTTGCGACTTACCTTCGGAGTTACCGTTATTTTTTTTATTTGTATCTGATTTCTCGCGTTGTTTTTCATAGTGCAACAAATTGTGGTGCTTTGAAGAACATTTTAAACAACCATTCATTGTACAATCTCTACTAGTGTGATTGCGCTTAAACAATTAAGGCAAAATTTAAACTTTTTCACATGTTCATATCTGTGATAAACTGATAATTTAAGAAATTTAGGACAATTTGCAATAAAATGCTCTTTACTGCAAAACCCACAACATTGTTTAAAAGTAAGAAATGACCGTTTAAAAGAATTTCGCTTACTTTTATCTTCCAACGCTTCCAAAGTTTTAGCCCTGGATTTTAAAAAATCTTTAAACTGTTCTAAATTTGGCAATATATTTTTTGGCTTATTTTCTTCCCAAGCACGTTTGGTAACCGCATCTAATTTTCCCGCAATAATAAATATAATAATAATATCCCACTTATCACTTGGTAAACAACGACCGTAAATGCTTGTTAACGCCATCTACTAAATTGCGTAAGTTTGTAGCACATTCTATTTCTAATTTTGGTAAATCAAATAGCGATTTTAGATGGTTATTTACCAACATGGCATCATTGTTGTACCGATCACAAATAAGATCCCATGCAATGGAATAGTTGGCAGATGACATCTCCAATTATTTCTTTGGCATCCCCTTCCAATGCACCCCTTAAGAAATAGAACTTCTCTATTTCACTTATCGTGTTGTTATCGTGAATTAATGAAACAAATATGTCCCTAAATTCTAACCAATTTCCATACAAACCCGAAAACTTTGGTATAGGGATGGGTGCAAAGATGGCAACTTAGGTTGTGAACTTGGCGCCGTTACCGAGAAAAACTGGAATTAGGGGAATTAATACTAACACCACCCGTTACAATATTTTAATTTTATTTTACAAGGTTTGAATGAGTTAATTTTGCAATACCATCAATTTCATAAAACCTGTTCTCAAAGACTTCACGCTCTTCCATTTGTTGGTCAACATTATCATCATTTAATTCCAAAAATTGTTAATACGTATTAAACTCATCCATAACCTTACCAATAGTGTCTATTCGAGTTTCTAATTCTAAACATTTTGCATGGTCTATTTGGCTATCTCGATGGACAACTTCGTCCTGCACTTTTCGCACAAACTTTGTAAAGATTGTAAGCTTTATTTTACAAATACCGCGCTTTTTTATAAACTCTTTAAATTCATTTTCCAATTTACTATCAACCATTTTATAGGATAATAGTAAAAAACCAAAGTAATCAAGTTTAAATTATCATAAAGTATTAATAAACCATTGCTTAAACAAGTCTCTCTAGCCTCGAATGGAGGTGTCGATGATGGACAACGCCGATTTCTGGAATTCTTTCTCCAATTTTCTTCAGTTTTTACCTGGAAAATTACAATTTTACTCTTTGTTCTATCCGTAGTTCGAAGGACCATATGTTCTGGTCAGGGATTTATGCCTGGAAACTCTTCTTTATTTTAATAATACCAATAATTATTTTCCAATCAATTTATTTTCTACTTGTCAAAATCAATACGTATCATTGTCAACAGTTGTACCGCTGGCTTCCCATAGGTGAAATTGACACTGTTGCCAATATGACCGAAAAAAAACAACAATTTAGATTACGAAATTGTACAAAATGTTATTTACAATCATTTTTACTTTTTATGAGCATTTTTAAAGCATGGTAAATTAATATGTCAATTTGTATCTGATACTTTTTGACGGTATTAAAAATATTTGGTTGAAAGTTGTACCACTCAAATCCTGTTAGACTTTAACAGCCGTATTCACTAAATATAAAACCGTCCCAAATTGATAGTTCTGGGTTTAAAATGACAAGTGTCCGAATACGTCAACTAAGTTTTGTATTGTATTTTTTTTTTGGTTTTTCTATATGTTTATAAATAAAAAAGTATTTTAAAACGTACTTTAAGAAAACAAACGATATTAGCAATAACATTCCGCTAAAATGAATTATCGGTAAACCAGTTTAATTACACAAAAATCAAATTAACACAAAAGCGTCATATTATTGCGATGGTCTAAATTATAAACCCCTTTAGTGAATGCGATGATCTAAATTATAAACCCCTTTAGTGAATACGGGTGTGGCAAATACTATGCTAGTTGCTATGGTAATTACAGGTAACTTTCACCAGGGAGAAAATTAAGCTATTTTTACCCTTGTGATAAGCAAGCTCTTTCAACCTGACCGACTATTTTCCACCCTGGTGGAAAGTTGGTTAACAACATTTTAACTTATTTGGTACAACATAACAAGTAGTTATTTTTTATTTTCCACACAATGGAACATTTTAACTGTTGATAAAATATATTTTACAAAAAAAAAATTTCAAAAAAAGCGATAGGCTTATTAAAATTTTTCTTTGTAGCTACATTGTAATATTACATACATATAACAGCAATACTTCATTTAAAATAGCAATGAAATGGTATAGTTAACTTCACAAAAAGGTGAGCGCTTTAGCAATATTGACATTTGAACGATAGAAGAGTTTTTGACCTGCATTGTCTTTATTTATTTTTAAATCACAACATTTCAACTGGTAATTATCTCCAGTCGTCTTCAAGTGAATATTTGTTTGGTTATAGGGGTTTAGTTACACTTTATTTTAATTGAGTTGCAAATGTTTAATAAAATTGGTTTAATTATTTCTTTTTATTTCCAGCTGGAAGTGGTGAAATAACTCCAATATCTTGTGGTTCAGAAGCTGAGTTTCCTACCAATGATGCTACAGCTGGATCATCATCAGCACCTGAATTTGACTTTACCATAACTGAAGACATTGATAAAGATGATATAGAAATAATTGATAATAATGAAACTGTTACTAGCGCTACATCTAAAATGTGTATAAACAATTCTATACGATCAAGTTTATTAGAAAACAACATTAATTCTGGTAGTTCATCATCAAAAGTTATATCACCGTCGACGGCTAATATACAAATCTATAACAATGATCTTACTTCGGGAGGAAATTATTCTAGAAAATCTATATCAAACATAAAAAGAGCTCAATCTTTGTACAGCAGAAAAAGTGATGTAAATACCATTGATATCAAAGATTTAGTTAAAAATGTTAGCAAATTTCAAAAAGACGTATCTAGTTCAAATCCAAATGTAAACGTTGCAAATGTAGCATATTTAAAATGGAATACCAATAAAGAACATTTTTTTGATATTAGTAAAGACTATAAAATAGATAATATAGACTTTGGCAAGAATCTTAATACAGGCGCTAGTAAGAAATTTGAAAAATATAGCGATTTTATGGCAAAATTAGGACCCGGTGCAATTCTTGTAAAGGAAGGCTATATTGAACCTGCAAAAATTTCACGTGTTTCTAAAAGTTTTCATGGTAAATCACCAATAATTAACAGCTATTTAGATATATCGAATGTTCATAGAAAAGCTAGTGATATTCCATCAACAAGTACAAGTTTAAATGAATCAGCAGTAAGTTTAAGACCTGAAGACGAATTTAGTAAAAATGAATTAATGTCGAAAAATAGGCCACAATTTATAACTCAGATGTCCCAACCTTGTGGTGAAAGTTCAAGAAGTTCTGGATATTTTCCGAGAAAATCATCTTTAACGACAGAAATGGTAAATACATTTTTTGAAACGTTATTCAGCCCTATAATATTTTTCTGTATTTACAGGTTGTCCCGTAACTTATGGGCCGTAGAGTAACTGAAGATACTAGACATCAAACTAAGCCGATTATGTCATATAAGTTTTTTCGGATTTTCACTTTTGTTTTTTTTGTTAATTTAATTATTTACTATGTTTTTTTATGCTTTGGGATGTTTAAAGGAAAATATCTCGAAAACCGTTAAAGATATTAAGATCAATCAAGTATACATTTTTGACTCAGAAAATGCCCTTTTTAAGAAACTATAATTGAAAAACACCTTATATCACAGGTATGAAAAAAAATCATAGATTTATGAAGCCCAGTGTATGCAACTAGCGCCATCTAGTTTGAAACTTAAAAATTTCTACAAATTTTTATTTCTTGCTCATAAAAACATAATATTACCAACTTTCAATTCGATTCATTAAACCGTTTTAAAATTATGGCTTATTTTCGAGAATAAACTTTTACTTTCAACACCCTGTATCTCTAGAACGAGTAGCATTTCGAAAAAACTTATGACATAATCGGCTTAGTTTGATGTCTAGTATCTCCAGTTACTCTACGGCCCATTAGTTACGGGACACCCTGTATATACAGTGACCGGCAAAAAGTTGGACCCATATGGGAAACTTTTTTATTATTGAAATTATAAAAAAACTTTTTATGCTAATAGCCTCCGCATGATTGGTAACCTAAAAACTTGTTTTGACATTAGTCACGTGACTACTGGTTTGTCTGTAAAATTGAAAAGTATATATTTTGTCGTGAAAATCTATAGAAAGATATTGAAAAAAGTTATTTGAAAAATGTGTTTAGATTTTAATTTTATACTGGTGTGCAAAGATTTTTTTTTTAAATTTAAAAAAATATCAAATGTTACTTTCAAACTTCCATCAATTTAATGTAAATGTGTTAAATGATTGAAAACCCATATTTAAACATTTTATTTAAACTTTTTTGTTATCTTGAAAAAATGTTTGCTAAAATTCAAAATTTAGCTTTTTATCATGTAACTGGGTGCGTCCAGACCCTGTATCTAGCAACCGTATTTACCAATTATAGGTATTTCTGGAACAATATGCTTACGAAAGGCAGTTCTTTCTAATTTTGAACAAGTTTTAACGTGCTTCCTAAAATGGCTCCTACCAAATTAAAAATTAGAAAAAAGAATTCTTGGCATCAATTTCTAAAAATAAATAAAAAATCCTATAACTGCCACGGAATGTGAACTATTTATTACTCGTAAAATATTAATATTTTAGATTTTTGTCACTTTTAAAATAAATATTTACACGATAATTAACAGGGTTAAACTATTTTAATTATTTATTTACTATCTTTGTTTATGCATAATAAACGTAAGCATTAAAATAAGGCAGCAAAAGCTTTTTCGTTTGAAAACGGCATTTTAAAAAGCGCATAAATATCATGTGAAATATTCTTTTGGTATATAAGTATCCTTAAAATTTTTTAAATGCTATTTTTTCCAAAGGCTACTTTTTACCTTATTTTTTATTGATCATAAATCAATAGTTTAACTCTGTCATTTTATTAATTAAAAATTAAGTATAATTATGTATTTTAAAAGTGAAAAAAAAAATTAAAATATTATTTTGTGACCAACAAATCGTTAACATTCCGTGACAAATATAGGACTATGCACGGTCCGACATATGGTTTCATTTATAATTAAAAAAAAAAACTAATAATGATGAATAATGTTTCAAACGGCGTCCCCTAACAACCCCCTCAGAAACCCAATACACATATATTATACTTAATGCAAATAGTAAAATAATTAAATATCGTTAAATATAGATTAAGTTTGATAATTTTCGTTGTTTCTAACCGAAGTTGCTTAGTTTTTACCTTCATAAAAAAATACAATTTCATTACCAAAACTTTAGCTTTTTGTAACTACATTCTGGTGCATAAAGTAGAATTTATAAAACTAAAATAGAATAAAATATCTTATAATCTTAACTGTGTGATTTAGGTGGCAAGAAATGCTCGGTTTACTACAACCAGGGTTGATGAAGCTGAGCATGCAGCATCGGTTGGTATGGTTAACCGGTCTAGCAGATCCACAAACAATGAACAATTAACTGAAAATATTACAAAGAAAAGAAAAAACACTAGTGAAAGTCCAGGTTAAGGAAGTTATGAATTTTTAAATTATTAAATAAATCAGATGTGTGAGGAACAATATTTTATTATAAGATGAAAGATACAAACAGTAAGACAATTTTAAAATTGGCAATAATTTGTATATTGATAATTTATGCTGTCAATGATCTTTGTACGCTGCGATGAGTTTTCTTGAGTTTTAATTATTAAGTGTCTACATCAATCAGACTTGTTGAATTCATTTAAATTTTTATTTGACAATGACATTTTTTGATTCATAACAATATATAGGTGTAATTTTAAGTTAAAAATTACGGCTCTAGAATGAATAAATACCTATTATTATTGTTAGATCAGATGCTGTACTAGCTTTAGCGGAAAACTTTAAAAATGTCGTAAGTAGTCGTTCAAAAATAATATACAATAATTATGTAAGTTTTTTTTTATATATAAAATTATGTCAGGAAGTATTAGTTAATTCCTATTTTTCCTATATTTAGATAAAAATATTTTAATTTATAGAGAATTGTACAATAAATTTTCAATAAAAATATTTTTAAACTTGACTATTGTATTTTTGTAAGTACTATGGTCATATCACTTTAACTTGATAAAGATTACAGAAAAAACAATTGAAGAAAAATTAATTCAATTGGGTGAATCCATGGCCAAATTAAACGATAACATATTTGTCGAATTAGCCGTTTTCCTTTTACTCACAGAAGAAAAAAGGGTTTGTTCCTTTTACTTATAGAAAATTTTAAATTCAATTGAAGACATCAGGTTTATATCCATCTTTTTCACATTTGACATTTTGCATAATACGAGACAAAAATGACTATAGTTATTGTGAAAAACGAACAATGTGTTGTTTTGTACCAAAGCTATTGTGATCTCTTGGGTTTCAGAAATGTTTTCTTGGTTGCCTACTTTCGCTAACAAAAAGGCCCAGTTTCTCAACAAAATATCCTTAAATTCATTTAAAAAATACTTTTTGGGAATTAATATTAACTTTTGAGTATTCGTGATGGTAAAGTTTTTTAAAATTAATTACATTCTTTTCCAATTTCCAGTAATAAAATAGTAACGTTGTTGGCAATCATTGAATAAAGAACTTTATTCAATGGTGGCAATTCTGTAGGAAATTTTTCTGACAAGCCGATATAACATAACCTCAAAAAGTCAAAAAATAATAAAAGTTTTAAGGTCGATTGGGGCCCTGTTAAATATTATATCAAAAAATAATGTAAATAAGTGTGTTGGAAAAGGATTTACCTACAACAAAGGTAAATACAGATTTTCATTTTGTTAGATTTACATTATTTTATGCTTTAAATGTTGTAGAAATTGTGCAGAAAAAAGTTGAAGACTGGAGATTTTTTAAATAAGTGAACAGTTAAACATAAAATCCAGTTTAGAGGTAGGTATTTACACGTGTTATATTCCTAATTTGCATGAAACTTTTAGTACATTTTACCATTTTCAATACCCATGTAGGTAGATAATATTTTTGTTCTCGGTTAGTTCAATAGAAATATATTTTAAGTCTCATATCTTCAAGTCTGGCACCATTTTGATCACTCTTTCAGAAAAAATTAATAAAAACTGGTGTATGCATGCATAGGATCTCTGAAATAAATGTTTTTTTCCTATTTTTGGGGGTTGATATGATATGATGTGCTCTATGCAAATATTTCAAGTTATGGACGCAATATTAAATTACTAACTGTTTTACACTACACAACTTTTTTTGATGTTACATTATATCAGCTTAAAAACACATTAATTAATATAATTTTCTGCATAATAGGTATATACTTTACATTAAGATCGAACCACAAACCTGAAGAAATAATAATTTTTATCTGAAAATCCCCATTTAAAATGTAATTGTGCTCAATATAACCTTTTAAAGTTTATCATGTCAGTACATGTATGTTTGTTATGTCCTGGGATATGTTTGTCAGCAACTGCACTACCAATTTAATTTTTTTTTATTTTGTAGAAAAGATTCCATGATGGTTACATACAAGATGACATGTAAAAACTTTAAAATATAGTGTTTCAGATCATGGACAACACATCTTATAGGAAAATTTGTGTAAGTTATTTAGTTACACCAGGAAATCTATGGAAAACCCTCGGGAAAACCTAAGACAAATTAACTTAAAGCTGACACCTGTGCTTTTCAATAGCTTTGGAAGTCCCATATGAGATAGTAATAGTCCCTATATTTCCTTCCTATCGAACATCAAAAATACTTGCACATGTTCTAATTCTAATTTTTTATCAGCTTTTTAATTAGAATTGTTGCAGTGATAATGTTACAAGAATTTTTTTATTTTTATGATTAGTTAGCAGGCTCTTAGATGTTTTCTTGACATACATTTGTATCTGACAATTTTTTTTTCTGTTTTAGGAAAACAACTTACAGTTAAAATGATTTATTGATAAAACGATATAATTCCAAAAAAATCAATATCATTGCATGTCAATACAATGACATGGTGAAAACAATGGGGAGACTAATGTCAGGTTGCATAAAGAATTTTCATAATGAATAACTAACCAGCCACTTTGACAAGTTTGATTGTGAGTAAATTATGCCTACCAATGTCATTTATGTCAGAGTCAAAGTTGCTGGTTAGTTAATTGTTGTTAAAAATCTTTGTGCAACCAAATATATTATAAGTTTTAAATACACTAATTTGATTTTCAAAACCCATATCTTCAACAAAATTCAATCCGTTCAATTTTCACTGTAATGGGTAGGCTGTATTTTGGACCACTTAGTACAATGTGTGTTACTTCACTTTATGTCTTTTTTATACAGCGTGATCGTTAATAGTCATAGTCAATAAAAAAAAGTCTAGAAAAAAAAATAACAAGTACCTACTGCATACAATAAGATCTTATAAGTATTGTAACAATAAATTAGTTTGATTTTTTATTAGGATTTTTTTTTCAAATGGTTTTATTTTTTTAGAACCATTTATGAAAAGGAAAGACCTATCGTAGTGACAAAAAAAAAGCATTTGTGGACTAATTAATTACTAATTTGGGAAGCACAAGGAACCATGTTTATAGAATATGTTGTGTGGACATTCAGAGACGAGCCGCCTTAAGGCGAACGTCTAGGAGTAGGAATACAATTCCCTACTAAAACGATAGTACAGTGCGCACAAGCCCTTTGTCTATTACTCCATTTTTATGTAGTATGTCGAATCTAATAAATTTATATACCGAATAATCTGTGTCTACTTTCAACAATAAACCACCGGTCACGTCTAAGACATAACAGAATATATACTGACTTAAACACAGGACTAACGTTCCTGAAGAAGAATAAAACAGAAGGCTGAAGCTTTCAATTTGAGAATTTATTGTTTCAAATATAAAAACATTTGTTTTACTTTAAATGTTTTTTTTTGTTCAACTTTAATTTTATTGAAATCATTAATCATCAAATAGTCATGTTAATTTTTATTATTAAATTTTCAGTTAGGTTTTCAAATTCAAGGCTATAAAGTTTACTATTAAAAAACTGGTTGCTTTAATATATTACATTACCCATTTCCTATTAGATAAGGACCCTTTGGTACTTAAGTTCAAAAGTCATAAGTGTGAAAGTTCAAGTTATATTTATTTATAAAGATTTTAGTAGAGTCATCGAACAAATATATTTTTTTAAATAGTACTTAGTTATATACAATTGCAACTCAAGCAAACTTAATTTTAATCCTGATTTCTTCATATATAACAAATATAGGGTGTATGTGTATACATAGATTATTATTTAATTGTCTAAATAAACTTACCTATTTTGAAAAATGAGAAAAAGTATAATGTAAGAATAAAATATTGTTTCAGTTTGATTTCTATTAATAAAGAATTTTCATTTTTTAAAAATAACTATGCTAGAGAGACTGCTAAGTGTAAATAAAAACAAAGATAGTTTTAATCATGTTTTAATATATTAGTAAACAAACACATTGGATTCTAAGTATTGACCTTCATACATTTATTAGTTTACTATACTTATAAGGATTATTTTATTTTTCCCATATTTGTTAACCATGTTCCCTAGGAATACTTTTTTCTCAAAAGTATTAAGCCGTAATGCTTATACATATCTAGATATTTTAAAATAAACCATAGAGTATAAAATATTACTAACCTAATTAATTCCTGTAAAATAGAAAATGGTCTAAAAAACTCACATATAAATAATAATTATTATTTAGCAATAGTAAGAGGTAAAACCGATGAGACTATTCTGTTTTCACATGTAAATATCACAGTGTCTAATGGACGAATGAGCTGTTCTATTGTTTAATGTCTCTGTCAAGTCTATTATTAAATTGGTTTATTGAGGTTGCATTCACTGGGTCGATTCCAGTTGTACACTACACAGTTCGAGAGAAAGTTTCTTCGTAGAAGTTTGGCACATCTTTCCTTTGATAACTTCTTATTAATCCACTATATTTTTGTTAATTCAAGCAACACATAATTACGTACTTATGTTAGGGTAAGTGCATTCAATGCATTTTTCTGATATTCTTGACTAAAATATTGTTTTTAACAAACTTAGTTGGGTTTAAACCAGTGATGTAAAATAAATAAGGACTCGTTACAAAGTAAGCGTTACTATGTGATCACTAAAAGTAACGAGTCCTAATGTTATAAAAGACTCGTTACTTTTGGCATTTCGTTACTCTGAATTTAAATCTAACTAGTAACTATTCTACCCAGAATTTTACAGCGGGCGGTTTCGTTCGTGGACTTGATAGCCAAACGGAAGACAGACAAAACGTATCATAATTATTTTTCGAGCTGGATTTTGTTTTTACCTCGTCAGGCGGCCGATGGCGTGTCGTTTTGCATGTACTTTGGAGAGATGGCGTATTAATATGTGTTTGGTTAATTTGTTGCCGGGAAGCCATGTTGCCTGTTTGGTTGAGGAAATACAGGACTGGAAGTTACCATTGAGAGATGAAAGCAATGTTTATTCCTATGTATTTTTAATTTATATTTCTTTTTTAATTTTAACAGGCACTTATTTTATAAACATAATATAAATTGAGTATTCTGTTTCTTAGATTGTATAGCGTAAACAAATTGTGTTTAGTCAAGTTCACTTCGCACACTGGTATTTAGAAAATTATAAAATAATAGATCTTTGATTCCTAGAATCAGATACCCAAAAGCAGAAACGAAGTGTTATTTGTTTATATTTTGTGTAAATTGAGAACAAGTAAATCTATTTTTTAATCAATACGCCGTGTTCTATTCCTATTTTTTGTTATATTGTATGTTTTATGTGTTTCTTAATCACATATTTGAGAATTGACAATAGTACATAACCTAGATTTAATATATCTATACTACAAAACATGAGTATTTGGCCATCGATCAAAGCCATATTTTTTATTTTTAAAAGTAACGATTTACATAAAGTAACGAGTCCTGAGTAACGAGTCCTAATACCCAAAGTAACGAAACGGTCCAAGTCCTCAAAAGTAACGAAAATTTACATCACTGGTTTAAACATAACATGGCTGTGAAATTAAAATGAAGTAATCTTTCTCTTATAAAACTGTCCAATTAAGTTGTGTAGTAGAAACAGCTTTTCTTTGGAGTATTACATAGGTATATAAAGGTTTTAATTCTGCTTTCATCATAACATAGAGGTGTCCAATTTATATTAATTCTCACACTAAAATCACTTCTTCAATGAAATTTAGGTATATATTAGTTTTCATTCTTCTGCTCTCACCATAAAGGGTAGGTTTCCAGTTTACAAGTCTCTTTATCAGCTTATTAAAAACCAAAACATTATTTTGCCACTCAAAGCAAAGAAGTTTTATTTATCAATAACTGGAACATCGCCAACAATTAGGTATTTTCAACTTAAATTTAATAAACTGACCGGTCCAAAGGGCATTGATAACTAAACGCATAATACACAAATGTTTTTAACTATAATTTTCACTCAAATGTACGAATATCACCGAAGAAAGGATTTAATTACAGCAAAATAAAAAATAAACAAATCTGACAGAATTGTCACTTTTTGAAATGTACCCTAACCTCACTTCTCTAAAGTGTCAAGTAAAATTTAACGCGTGTTTAATGGGTTTCTGTCATATTTATCAAGTTAAAGTGATATGACCATAAGTAATAACAAGGGCAAATTATTGGTTAATCTTTTCAATCAAGCGTTAACTAACCAGACAATGGACTTTATATCAAAGACATTGGTAGAAATTATTTTTTCACAGAGGGACTCAGTTAGCTTAATTCTTAATTTACTTGACTATCCAGTCAACTTTAAGTGTGAGTAAATCATTTATGCCAATAATATCATAGATGTCACAGTCTTACGGCGACATACACCATACATGCTCTTAAGGCGATTCTGACTTTTAAAAATACGTACATATATAAAATATACAGTGTGGTATTAGTTGCACAGCCGAAATTAAAATCCCGCCAAAAGTTACATGACCAATAATAAAATTTGATGCAATTAGAATGGCTTCAAGTCAAACAGTATACAGGGTAGGTAAAAAAATATCAAAATTGTTTAAAAGTAAAGTATCCTTAAGTCAAAAAATAGAGGAAAACTTTACTAAGAAAAGTTGTTTAGAATTAAAAATCATGTCCAAATACAAAATGGCTTCTATTAATAAAAAAAATGACGTTGAATTAACCCTGTGTAATGATTTTTTATATTTAGGTACAATACCTTTTAAAAAAAATCAATATAATATAGGGTTCGTTAAAGCTGAAACAGGCCCAACATTTCTCATGCAAAACAATGAAGACTCTACACCAGATGCCATAATTAGTGAAGTAGAAATAAGTCAAGAATGTTTCAAAAAGATTGAAGTCGTCCCTGACTTGGGCTCAGATCACCTAGGCTTCAAAATCGAGCTAGATTTAAAAATTAAACCAACAGAAGAAAAAACAAATAAACGAAACTACACAAAAAGTAATATAGAAAAAATAAACGACGGCCTAAATAACTTTATAAATCAACAAGACCAAAGGATGACCATGGAACAAATTGTTAATTTCAATAATAACATTTCTAAAGTAATAGAAGAAAATACTCCATTTATTACTCAACAACCCTTTTCCTACCCACTACCCCCATATATAATTAAACTAATTAAAGAAAAGAGGAAAATGTTCCTAGAATACTATTCCAAACCGGATCCTGATGTTAAAACAAAAATCAATAAGTTTAGTAAGTACATACAAGGACTAATCAATACATACAAAGAAAATTCGTGGCTAAATACGTGCAAAGAAATAAACGACGAACAAGGAAAGAATTTTTACAGGAAGATTAAAAACTCACTAGGTACAAAGCAGCTTCCTCAGCACCCGACCTGGAGGACAATGGAACGATATTTTCAACAGATCAAGAAAAAGTCAAAAAATTTTACGAATATTATAAAGAACACTTTAAAGAGAAAAATCCCCCAGTTTCAACAACACCAACAAGGAAAACATTAACCGTTGGTATCGGACCTTCTTCAATAACCAAGTGGCTAACCATGAACTTTTCAAAATAGATGCAAATGAATATTTCAAATTAATTCATTCTCAAAAAAATAGCGCCCCGGGATCAGACAATGTCCCATGGAATATAATAAAACAGCTAGACGTAAACATACATGAATATATAATAAGAATCTCAGAATACTGCCTTAACAAAAACTGTTTTCCAGATCAGTGAAAGAGAGGTACAATTATTAACATTCCAAAGGCCAAAGCTGATCACAAAAAAACAGAAAATTACAGACCTATTAAACTATTGCCTGTTATAGGAAAAATCTATGAGAAAATTATAAGATTTACTTTAACAAACATAGTAGGCGAACGGATACCAAAACACCAGTTTGGTTTTAAAGAAAAATGTTCTACAATACATCCCTTGACTATAATTACCTCAAACAGTCAAACACCAAAACCTGAAATCAGCAGCACTATTTCTAGACATTGAAAAGGCCTTTGACAGTGTTTGGCACAGGGGTCTTCTGTATAAACTGAACGCTTTAAATACTCCCAGGTATCTTATCAACATTATTAAAGATTTTTTGGTAAACAGGAAACTTTCAATTAAAATAAGCAACCACAAATCCGAAGAATTTACCCCTGAACAAGGAGTTCCTCAAGGTTCACCACTGTCCCCATTACTTTACAACATCTACTGTTATGATTTACCAGAAAACATCACCAACATGGACCAAAATCAATACACCCTTCTATTCGCTGATGATACAACCCTGATAACCCACGCAGAAACAAGCAAAAAAGCCGCAGCCAACCTACAAAGTCTAATAACTGACACAGAAGCCTGGTTCCAAAACTAGCGTCTTGTTCCAAATCCACGCAAATCACAACTCGTTTTATTTCACCATTCAATCCAAGCAAATTCACCGCACATTACCCTTTTTAACCAGCCGATCAAGCCAAAACCATCAGCAAAATACCTGATGGGTATCGAAATCGATGCCAAGCTAAATTTTAACAAACATAAAATCAATTAAAAGTAAAACAATCAGTCGAGCCAAACACTTCCGATCATTAACTTTCAAGAACCAAGGAATAAACACAGGAACAGCCGTCAAAATTTATAAATCTATCTGCAGACCCATTTTGGAATACGGGCATATGGTATTTTCAAATCTAAGACCATCAACACTGAAGAACATCTCAGTCGCAGAAACTTCAGCTCTGCGTGCTATAACCAAAATGAGACATCCTCAAAATCCATGGCACAACCCCAGCAACGAACTCTTGTACAGAAAAACACACATACAACCTATCAAACAAAGAATACAACAGTTAAACACAAAGTTTGCCAAGAGACAACATAATATCGAGATAATCGAACCCCACTGCAGAAAAAGAGAAGACAGGCAGTCCAGATATAGATTTCCAAACCAAACAACCTACGAAAACATCATGGAACTGCAATAACTTTTACTACGATTTTTAGACCTTAAGATACTATAATACCTACTTATTAATACTTTTTTTTTCTGTAAACAAATTTTATTTAATTAATTACACTTATACAATAGCAAACTAAATAATATGTAAACTTTACTGCGGCTGAAGGACCTCGGTCGAAGGCCAATTGGGTAACCAATAAATAACATGTTAATAATAATATAGGGTTAATTTAAAGTTTTCAAAAACATTTTTTTTTAATAGAAGGCTATGATTTTGGATTCGGACATAATTTTCAATTCTAAACAACTATTTTTAATAAAGTTTTCCTCTATCTTTTTACTTAAAGGTACTTTACTCTCGAACGATTTTCATATTTTTTGACCTACCCTGTATGCGTTAACTTTGGACGGTATTTAAATTTGGATTGTTCAACTAACAAAAAAATGTCCACAATATGACAAGAAATTTCGAAAAGGAATTGTAACTGATCTTGATCTAGTAGATCGGGTGACCACGAGATAATTTTACATACTTTAATTCCGTTATTACTTCTGTAAAGATTTAAAATTTGGATAAACACATACCATTTAGGCATAAAAACAATTATTATTATCACAATTATTTTCTTTTTAATGAGAGTTTTTCTTAACACCAACACTCAAAAACACTTTATCTTTTCTAGCGTTGAGTATAAGAATAGCTGACTCGTTGCTGATTCAGCTAAACTTCGCCCTTGCTCAGATGCTTCATACAATTTCTTGTTCAATTTTACTGTATGTTGCTAATAAACGTCGATTTATTATTATCCGTTTTTATTTAATTATTACTTTTATTAAATTAAATTATTATTATTTCCGAAGTTGTGCTAAATTTACTTCCTCGTGCGACATGGCCACCATATCCGCTCATATTGTACAAACTACTATTCTCGCCTTCATAATACAAAGTTCAGAAATGTTATAAGTACTTATATAAGCTTAAATAGTTTAAAAAAAAGATCGTAAATTTAGTTCTGGCAAAGTATTAAGTGATATATATATATATATATATATATAAAAAAAAGGAAATATATTGTCCGTACTATTATAAAGAAAGAGGTGAATTTTTGGCTATCGGACAGTGTGTACTGCTTTTTGCATTAAGATACGCAGGGCTTCAAACAAAACGGACTCCCTGGGGCCTGATTAGACAATGACGGCCGTTTCGTCCTTGTTTGGACTCATCGGACTGCCATAAATCAGTTGCAACTCCCTTGACTGCGAGGCCGCCATTTCAATATCCGATGCAAAGCACGGCAGGTATTGAATAAGCGGACATGCCTAAGCAAACTTAAAAGGTCCTCTTTTTTTTTTAAACGTAATTTTGGGCCTATTAATTTAAGTTATTGCTAAAACCTTTCCAGTCTAATAATCATTATATTTTATATTATTCACCAAGTAAGGCTTTCCTGTTTTTTTTTGCTAATTTAATAACCATTTCTACCAGTGGAGTAAACAATGGCCCACTTAACAGATCTCTCTTTTTTGAAGATTCTATGCGGGAATGCATAGAGTCTCCCTCGTTTTGAGAATAACCTGCTATAAGAAATGTATGAGCAATCGATTTCACGTCATAGTGTCTTAAAACGTAAGCAAACATAAGTGCCATAAATACCGATGTGACTAGTTTTTAAATTGATATTCTTTCGCTCTGGCAAAGAATAATAAATAAAAACTTGGTACAATATAAAGATAACTTTAAAAAGAAAGTCATTATTGAATTAATACCTCTATTTGTAGTGAAATACTAGGACATATTTGACTGTGTAATACTAGAATAAGTTAAAAAACAGGGATATCTTAAAAATACATTCGTTAAACCTGGGAAAAGAGTAGGACAACTTCAAATATACCTATTTCACCAACAAAAAGGTAAAATAATGAGTCGTATCTCAAACGCAAGAAAAAGACTTTTTCACATATCTTACTATTTATCCAAAATCCAATTAAAATTTATATATTGCAATAGTAAGTTATAAGTTATAGGGGAAAGTGTTCCACAATGAGACAAAAATTACGTTTCGGTACGTTGCCAGAGGTTATGATTGAATTTTGTAATTTTGTTGTTTCATGCACATAGATTGACATATTCCTCGTCATTTAACGCAATAAGTTTATCAATATATCGATTTAGAAAATAAATAGGGATTTTTTTTTAAATCGTGATTTTTGTCTCATTGTGGAACAAGTATGTTCCACTATGAGACAGAACTTTTTAGACCAAAAAACAATACAAAAAATATGAAAAAATATATATATTAAAGGAAAATGAACATTCTTTTGAAAAAAACAGTATCCAAAAAACTTATTTTGCTAGATAGGACAACATAAAATATAAATCCGACAAGTGAAAAATAAAATAAAATCCTTCAAAATATTAGCGCACAATGAGTTAAAGTTTAGTTCAAAACGTATTAGAGCATGTTGCCTCTTAGTTTTTTTCCCAGTCGTTAAATATTTGAAAAGTATTATTTTGATGTTTTTTTCTTCGATCATACTTATATCTTCTGTTACGGGGAGGAAAAAACAGTTGTCAGACTTGTTACTTTTACGAAGAAATGAAATTTGAAATTCATCTTCTTTTTTATTTAAATCTCTTCCGACATAAAAGACAACAGTTTTTAATTCATCAAATTGAACTAAAACGTACTCCCCAGCGACTGGTTGTCGCTCCAGTACAAGAAAGTTATCTTTATCCAAGGCATCTTCAATATCACTAGCATCTTCAGAGGAGCCTCTAATATCCTCCTGATAGGATTCCTTATCAGACTCTTCACTAGAAGATTCTTTAAACCCTAACATGGAAATAAAATGAAAATCATTAGATACTCACACGTTGAAAAATGTTGTTCCACAATGAGACACCGTCTCATTGTGGAACAAAACCAACTGTCTCATTGTGGAACTTTTTCGATATTATTTTAAGAAGTTGGCAAAAAAATTTCAATAGTTTTGAACATCTCTAGTTTAAACAGAATCCTAACCTAGAAATGCCCAAACAATTTCTGAATTTCAGATTTATCAAAAAAACACCGGATTTTATTTAATCGCCAATTAAAATATCGACTATAAAAAAAAACTTACCTTAATTTGAGCTATGTAAGTCACTAAATATGCTTAGAATTTTCTAAATTTCGTAAAATTTGGTAAAACACATGCACAACTAAATATGTTCGTCGACCATATTTTTTAAACTAAATAGGTGGGAAGGGAAGTTCAAAAAGTTATGGCGAATGTCTCATTGTGGAACATGTCTCATTGTGGAACACTTTTCCCTACTGTTCTTAGATAAATTATTCTTCGGAGGATCAAGGAAGAAGTTTATTAAGGAAGATAAATAAACAAATTTATTATATTATAAATATTGAAAATAAACTCTTATTATTATTATTATTATTATTATTATTATTATTATTATTATTATTATTATTATTATTATTATTATTATTATTATTATTATTATTTTTCTCAATGTTAGTTTTCACAGCTTCTTGTTGGTATTGCTGGTATTATTTACAGTACAGAGAAGAAATTCATCTTAACCTGTAATGTTTAGAAACTTCCGTATCCGTACTATATGGCAAGTTTGGAGGATGACGCTTTTCTGAATGAGTTGGTATAAATAACCTGAAAGGCCCAGTTTTTCCAAGTTGGGCTTGAAATTTTTCGTCATAGCTCCCTCCACAGATATTATGATCGGAATTATGTCGATTTTATCTAGCTTCCATATATTTTTTATCTCTATAGCCAAATTCGAGTACTTGGTCTTCTTCTCCGATTCGGTTTTAGAGAGGTTGTGTGTTAGTGGGCAACCTATATCGATTATGAAAGCTTTCTTGGTGGTTTTTTCGATGAGAAGAATATCCGGACGGTTGTGATCTACTGTTCTATCCGTTATTATTGGCCTGTCCCAGTATAAGATATATTCAGGGGATTCAAGGACTGGCTCGGGTGAGTATTGGTAGTATGATGGGAGGTTTTCCCTTAGCCCTAGTTAATGGGCCAGTTCCTTGTGGATGATGTTTGCCACCTGATTATGTCTCCCCAGGTAAGCGTTGGGGGCCATAGCACCACACCCCGCCGTGATATGTTCTATCGTTTCTCCGGGGCAATTGCATTTTCTGCACACATCTTCCACATTTCTCTTCAAGATGACCTTTTCATAGTTTCGAGTTCGAATGACACGGTCTTGGATAGAGATTATAAAACCTTCTGTTTCAGCGTGGAGCTGCCTTTTCTCTAACCAATTCAGTGACATTTCTCTATCTACGAGTGGATTTTGGGTATTGGCCGTGTAGAGCTTTCTCTTGCCAAGTTACAAGCTGTTGACTTGGCGGCGCGCGGATGATGTTAGGTAATTCGTTTTGCTTTAAGTTAAGGGCTGTATATCCAGCATCTGCTGCTACCACTTTTTTAGGAATTTCCCCATTCGATTCTTGGAAGATTATTATTATTATTATTATTATTAATATTATTATTATAATTATTATTATTATTATTATTATTATTATTATTATTATTATTATTATTATTATTATTATTATTATTATTATTATTATTATTATTATTAATATTATTAATTTTCTCAATGTTAGTTTTCACAGCTTTTTGTTGGTATTGCTGGTATTATTTACAGTACAGAGAAGAAATTCATCTTAACCTGTACTGTTTAGAAACTTCCGTACTATATGGCATGTTTGTAGGATGACGCTTTTCTGAATTAGTTGGTATAAATAACCTGATAGGCCCAGTTTTTCCAAGTTGGGCTTGAAATTTTTCGTCATTGCTCCTTCCACCGATATTATGATCGGAATTATGTCAATTTTATCCAGCTTCCATATATTTTTTATCTCTATAGCCAAATTCGAGTACTTGGTCTTCTTCTCCGATTCGGTTTTAGAGAGGTTGTGTGTTAGTGGGCAACCTATATCGATTATGTAAGCTTTCTTGGTGGTTTTTTCGATGAGAAGAATATCCGAACGGTTGTGGTCTACTGTTCTATCCGTTATTATTGGCCTGTCCCAGTATAAGAGATATTCAGGGGATTCAAGGACTGGCTCGGGTGAGTATTGGTAGTATGGTGGGAGGTTTTCCCTTAGCCCTAGTTTATGGGCCAGTTCCTTGTGGATGATCTTTGCCACCTGATTATGTCTCCCCAGGTAAGCGTTGGGGGCCATAGCACCACAACCCACCGTGATATGTTCTATCGTCTCTCCGGGGCAGTTGCATTTTCTGCACACATCTTCCACATTCCTTTTCATGATGACCTTTTCATAGTTTCGAGTTCGAATGACACGGTCTTGGATAGAGATAATAAAACCTTCTGTTTCAGCGTGAAGCTGCCTTTTCTCTAACCAATTCAGTGACATTTCTCTATCTATGAGTGGATTTTGGGTATTTGCCGTGTAGAGCTTTCTCTTGCCAAGTTACAAGCTGTTGACTTGGCGGCGCGCGGATGATGTTAGGTAGTCCGTTTCGCTTTAAGTTGAGGGCTGTATATCCAGCGTCTGCTGCAACCACTTTTTTAAGAATTTCTCCATTCGATTCTTGGAAGTATTTTCTCATAGAGGTCTCTTGTGATTTGCACAAGTTATATATATTAATGAGACCTCTTCCTCCCTCCTTTCGTTTTAGGTAGATTCTTTCAAGTGCAGAGCGTGGGTGGTGGAATCTGAATTTTGTTAGCAGCCTGCGCGTAAGCCTATCCAGTTCGTGCAAATCCGTGTCTGAATACTTAAGGGTTCCGAATGAGTAGGTAAGTATTGGTATTGCCCAGGTGTTGATGGCAGTAGTAAGGTTACCAGCATTCAGATGAGTATTAAAAAGCTTTGTTAGTCTGCTTTTGTATTTGTTTTTAAACTCCCTTTTTAGGCTTGTGTGGTTTATTTGTTGGTTTTGGGAGATGCCTAAGTATTTATATGTTTTGTCCTCATCTAATATATCTATGCCTTCAAGCAGTCCACGATTTTGTTCAGTCTTTCCGCGTACGACATTCAAGATTGCGCACTTGTCTAAGCCAAACGACATTTTGATGTCATCGCTAAATGTCTTGGTTATTTGAATTAAGGACTGTAGGTGGGTTTTGCTTTCAGCGTAGTTTGATATCGTCCATAAATAGAAGGTGGTTTATTCTAAAATTCTCAGTTAAGTTGGGACGATATCCGTAGGATGTTGATTTTAGTAGTGAGGACAGTGGGTTCATGGCCAAAATGAACCAGAGGGGGCTTAAAGAGTCGCCTTGAAATATACCTTTTGATATATTTATATTGCCAAGCTTCTCTTGTCCAATATGGAGATTGGTATTCCATTGCTCCATTAGGGTGCCTAACATGTTGCGTATTAGGGGGTGTACTTTGTATATTTGCAATATTTTCTTTAGCCAGTCGTGAGGAACAGAATCGAATGCTTTACTATAATCGATGTAGCACATATTTAGATTTCGCCTTTTAACTTCAGCCTGTTTGATAATAACAGCATCGATTATAAGCTGTTCCTTGCAACCCAAAGCTCTCCTAATACAGCCCTTTTGCTAATCAGCTATCAGGTTGTTGTTTATGCAGTGTGTGTATATTTTTGAGTACATGACTGATGTTAAAAGTTTATACACCACTGACAGACAGGTGATCGTTCTGTAATTTTTTGGGTCGTTTACCTGCCCTTTTTTAAATAAAAGGAAGATATTGCCACTAGCAAGATGAGCTGGGAAGTGTTCGGGGTTTAGGAGAGCCTTGCTAAAGCAGTTTGCGATTACAGGGTGTAGGGTGGTGAAACTTTTGAGCCAAAAATTATGAATTTGGTCAGGTCTCGGTGATTTCCAGTTAGCCAAGTTCTTAGTGGCATCCCTTATGTCGATGGATGTTACTTGCGGCTCAGGCATTTCTTGCAAAGTTTCAGCCTCGGCTTCAACTTTTTCGAGCCAGCTTGCTTCTTCATTGAAATGGGACGCGTCAGACCAAATATTACTCCAAAATGCATTAAATTGGTTTTTATTTATGTCAGTTGGAGTAAAGTCATTTTCTTCCTGATTCAGTGTCCTATAGAAGGTTTTTTGGTTCGTGGTAAACTGTTGGTTTTGTACCTTCCTCTTTGTGGCTTTATTATATCGCCTTAGACGGGCGCCTTTAGCCTTACATTTTTGTCTAATGTTGTCTCTTACGATTGTTAGCAGCCGTTTTATATCGGGACTGTCTAAAGGAATACTCTCTGCTTTCAGCATATCTTTAACCTTTTTAGCAACCTTGCTGCTAGAGTTTCCACTTAGATGTTCTCCAATGATATCACTTTGTGCTCGTAACTGGCTTATTTGTTTTTCTAGTCTCATTTTCCAAGCGGGTACCACTTGTTTCTTGGTACTTTTCTTATCAGTTCTCTGATATAATGCCTGACCATTGAGTTCAATTACAGTTGCTGCTGCAGCATATAACCCACTGTGTAATGTCTCGAGGTCCTCAGTTCTATTTAAGGACGTCCCTGCTGCTAGGTTTACTCTCGCTAGTATTTCGTGGGTTCCTTTCTTGAATCTTAGTTTAGGGATACTCGGCCTCAAGGTCGGATCACTCTTTTCGAATAAGGACACATTTTCCAAATATTTTTGGTTTGTATTGTCCGTATCAGCCTGTATAGTTTGATCTTGTTCGTTTCTTACTTCCTGCTGTGCTGTTAGCTCTTCCGCTTGCTGAAGGTTGTGCAATGTTCTGCCAACTTCACGCCGGATTTGGTCTATTTCAGCTTGGGGTAGCAGGCGGTTAGCGTAAATAGCTCTTTGACGGCACGCTACATTTTGTTCGGTGAGTTTTAATTCCGGGTATATCTGGCTTATTTCGCGGTGGAGTTTTATTCTCCAGCCAGGGCGGGGGTTATCTTCGCAGTCGTTGATCAAGAGGAATGTTTTGATAAATGTTCTATTCATGTCACGCGTCCACTTGATTCGACCGGTCTCTGTTCTTCTGGGTAGACCAGCGGCAGTTCTATTGACTCCAGGGTCGGGCTACAAGCTAGTCTCCATTGTGTTGTGTTCCTCGCCGGTGTTTTGATGACTAATAGTACGGTTGTCGGCAGGGGCTTGTCCTAGCATCCTGCCGTTAGTAGTATTAGTACTAATCGAATTAGTGCCTTCCCCAGAATCCGTGAGGCTGACTGCTTGCGCAGCGTGGGATTGCAAACTTTCGTTTAGACCCACCTGGGGTAAATCTTCTTCTAAATTCGACATCATGATTGTTTTACTCAGTATTTACACATTTCGTTAGAAATGGTTTGCATTTATACCTTCTGCCAGGTTAGTTCAGCCGCCCTTAACATATTATTATTATTATTATTATTATTATTATTATTATTATTATTATTATTATTATTAATATTATTATTATTAATATTATTATTATTATTATTATTATTATTATTATTATTATTATTATTATTATTATTATTATTATTATTATTATTATTGTTATTATTATTATTATTATTATTTTCAGGTTCCACAGATTGTATCTGGATATGGCTTCTATCCTGTTTCGGCATTGGTTGCAAGAAAGCAGGTAGATTGGTAGGTTTGGAAAAGTTTAAGTTTCAGTTGTCGGTGTCGTTTAGTACACGTCTGACAATTCCGCTGGTTTCTATAAGAACAACCTTTTGTAGCTGGTAGTATATTTGTTCTTTAATGTTTAGTTTTTTTAGGTTTTCGAAGAGTGTGTGTGGTATTTCTCCAGTTGCACCTATGATGATTGGTACTACCATCACTTTTTCTTGGTTCCACATTTCTTTTATTTCGTTGGCAAGAGGTAAGTATTTACTAATTTTTTCTCTGTGTTTTTTTGGTGCAATGATTTTTGAGACTGTTGCCGCTCCTATGTAGGCCAGGTTGTGTATGATGGTGAGATTGTCTTCGTTTTTTATTTTGTTCTTTATTATGTTGTTTATTTGTGTGATGATTTTATTCGTATTTGCTCTAATTTTTGCTTTCAGTTTGGGTAGTTTTGGTCTTAGGTTTGGCATAGTTCCGTAATATTGCATGTATGTCTCTTCGAAGCAGTTTTGTATTTGTATTTCCTCTTCGGTTATTTCTCCCCTTTGCTCGTTTATGGTTTGGTTTTCATTTCTTGGTGGTGTTGTTGGATTTATTCTTAATTCCTGTTCGGCTTCTCTTTTTATTCGGTCCATTGTTTCTGGAGAAATTTTGTTTGCCGATAAGATGGCTCGTCTTTGGTCCAGGATGTTTTGTATTGTTCTTTGCCTAAGCTCTGGGAATTGTCTCGTTACTTGTATGTGTAGTTCTTTGTTGTATCCTGTGGTTTTAGTTTCCATATTGGTTAAAACAAGAAAGCTGCGATATAGAAATTCATTCATGTCATCTGTCCATTTTATTCTTTGTCGCAGTCTACCCTGTAGAGTGGCTGGATGTCCTTGAACTTCCAAAGCATCTCTGCTGGGTGGTGTTGTTTCTCGATTCCTGTTCATTGCGTCGGTGTTTGCCTTTTGCAGGTCAGCGGCATCGGTTCCACTGGGTCCTGCAACAGACTGGTCATTAGGGCGGTTCCGAACGGAGTCAGCCTGAGTCTCCGCCACGCCCGAGTAGCGATTTCGACGAGTCCTTATAGCGTCAACATGTCACACTGCTGGGGTTGCTGGCCCCAACAGCGGTTTGCCTGTTTTTGGTCCGCGGGTGTTATTTTATTTCACACCTACTCGTCAGCTAGGCTGATTAGAGATTTCCCCTATCCGCCACCTGGGGACGCGTCCGGTAGGAGACAGGCAACTCCCTCGGATTATTATTATTATTATTATTATTTTTATTATTATTATTATTATTATTATTATTATTATTATTTTCAGGTTCCACAGATTGTATCTGGATATGGCTTCTATCCTGTTTCGGCATTGGTTGCAAGAAAGCAGGTAGATTGGTAGGTTTGGAAAAGTTCAAGTTTCAGTTGTCGATGTCGTTTAGTACACGTCTGACAATTCCGCTGGTTTCTATAAGAACAACTTTTTGTAGCTGGTAGTTTATTTGTTCTTTAATGTTTAGTTTTTTTAGGTTTTCGAAGAGTGTGTGTGGTATTTCTCCAGTTGCACCTATGATGATTGGTACTACTATCACTTTTTCTTGGTTCCACATTTCTTTTATTTCGTTGGCAAGAGGTAAGTATTTACTAATTTTTTCTCTGTGTTTTTTTTGTAAGTTTGCGGCAAGCGGGATAGAGAAGTCGATCAGGTAAGTATGTTTGTTAATTTTGTCAGTGAACACCATGTCTGGTCTATTGTGTTGTAAGGGAAGATCCGTTATTATTTCTCTGTTCCAGTATATCTTATAGTTTCCTGTTTCATGGATGCTTTCTGGGTTGTATTTGTAGTATGGGATTGTTTCGGTGATTGTTGGTTCGTGGATTTTTAAGAGCTCTTGGTGGATTACTTAGCCAACATTGTCGTGTCTTTTGGTATATTCTTTTGGGGCTAGTGTTTGGCATCCGCTTATGATGTGATCGATGGATTCGGTTTGTTTTTTGCACATTCTGCATCTATCTGTTGGGATACGTTCTTTCATTATAAATTTTTTATAATTGCGTGTCGCAATGACTTGGTCTTGTATTGCAATAATGAATGCTTCGGTTTCGGGAAATAGATATCCAAGTTTTAACCACATGAGGGATGCTTCCTTGTTGATGTGTGGTTGTGTTAGCAATGCTGGATATCTGCCATGTAATTCCTTTCTTTTTCACTTATCCTCGAGGTTATCTTCCTCTGGTTCGTCGTTATTTTCTTGTGCTAGGTTTAGCGGTGTTGATTTTTTGTCTAGTTTTTTTAGGATTTTATATAACTGGTTATTAGTGGCTTCATCATTAAAGTATTTTCTGAGCGTCGTTATTTGTTTTTGGTTGTGTCTTGGTATGTGGATAATTCCTTGCCCTCCTTTTTCTCGTGAGATGTTCACTCTTTCTATTGAGCTGCGTGGGTGGTGTTTGCGGAATTTGGTGCTCATTGTACGGATGTCACGATTGAGCTCTTCGAGTTCTGTGTCTGTCCAGGAGATTACGCCAAAGCTGTAGGTTAGAATAGATATAGCGTATGTGTTTATTGCTTTTGTCATGTTTTTGGAATTTAGTTTCGTTTTTAATATTTCCCTTATTCTTTCCTTGAATTTGTTTTTTAGTGTTTCTTTGCTGTGTTTTTGATCTATTCCTCTCGCTTGTTGGTATCCTAGATATTTGTACAATTCTTCATTTTCCATGCCTTCTATTTGTCCTTTGTCTGCTCCCATGTCATACCCTTCATATTGTCTCCACTTTCCCCTTTCCATTGCATTGATTCGGCATTTGTCCAGTCCAAATTCCATGTGTATGTCGTCGCTAAATGTTTTTGTGATTTGTATTAGTTTTTCGATGTTTTCTTTGTTGTCTGCATATAATTTTAGATCATCCATATAGAGGAGGTGGCTTATTGTGTTGTTTTCTATGGTTGTACCTTTGTTTATTTTGTTTAGCATGTGTGAGAGAGGGTTCACTGCCATGCAAAACCAAAGTGCACTAAGCGCATCGCCCTGGAAAATTCCGCGTTTTATTTCTATGTTGTCTATTGTAAATTTGTTTTTGTTGTTGTTTACGCTTAGTGTTGTTTTCCATTTAGTCATTGTTTGTTTCAGGACGCTCTAAATAAACGGATCAATTTTCTAAATCTTTAGCACTTCTAGTAGCCACGAGTGTGGGACACTGTCAAAAGCCTTTTTGTAGTCGACGTATGCAGTGTACAATGGTTTCCTTTCTTAATTTTTGTGTTGTGTTATAATGGTGTCAACAATCAGTTGTTCCTTGTAGCCTTTGGTTTTCTTCTGCATCCTTTTTGCTCTATTGCTAATAGGTTGTTTTCGGTTAGATGTGCATATATTTTGTCTGTAATAATTGATGTTAATATCTTATAAATGGTTGGGAGACATGTAATCGGTCTGTATTTATCTGGGTAACTGCTGGTCGGTGTTGTTTTTGGGAGTAAGTATATTAGTCCTTCAGTCATGAAATCGGGCATTTCTGCTTGTCCTTTTACAATCTCAGAGAATAGTTGTGCTATTTTGTCGTGTGTGCTTGTAAATCGTTTTCACCAAAAGTTATGCAGCCCGTCTTTTCCTGGTGATTTCTAACTGTGTGTTTTCTTTATGGCTTTTTGTACATCGTGTATTGTTATGTTATGATTGTTCATTTGTTTTTTGTTGTGCATTCTTGTTTTTTCATCTCTGATCCACCTTGATGTTTGTTTGTGTTTCTTCTCATGTGACCATATACTGCTCCAATAGGTTTTAGTTTTTTCTTTATCTGGGTTTTCATTTTTTTGTTCGTTGTTTGTTTTTTGGTTTAATTCTCTGTAAAATTGTCTTTCGTCTTCTTTAAATTGTTTGTTGTGTTTTCTGCGTTGGTCACTTTCTTTAAGTCTCCTTAGTCTTTTGGATTTGGCAGCAAGTTTCTGTTGGAGTAGGTCTGTTATTTCATTTATGTTGTTATTTTCTGCGTTTTTATGTATTGCTATTATTTGTTGAGCTTTGTTCTTTAGCTTTTGACTTGCGTTTGGTTCTTTTGCCTTTGTTAGTCTTCCTATTTCTGTTCGTAGTTCATCTATCTTTTTGTTGATTCGTCGTTCCAATGGTGGTGGCATATTTGTTTCTTGGGTTTGTTTCTTTTGGGGTTTTTTTGGTGCAATGATTTTTGAGACTGTTGCCGGTCCTATGTAGGCCAGGTTGTGTATGATGGTGAGATTGTCTTCGTTTTTTATTTTGTTCTTTATTATGTTGTTTATTTGTGTGATGATTTTATTCGTATTTGCTCTAATTTTTGCTTTCAGTTTGGGTAGTTTTGGTCTTAGGTTTGGCATAGTTCCGTAATATTGCATGTATGTCTCTTCGAAGCAGTTTTGTATTTGTATTTCCTCTTCGGTTATTTCTCCCCTTTGCTCGTTTATGGTTTGGTTTTCATTTCTTGGTGGTGTTGTTGGATTTATTCTTAATTCCTGTTCGGCTTCTCTTTTTATTCGGTCCATTGTTTCTGAAGAAATTTTGTTTGCCGATAAGATGGCTCGTCTTTGGTCCAGGATGTTTTGTATTGTTCTTTGCCTAAGCTCTGGGAATTGTCTCGTTACTTGTATGTGTAGTTCTTTGTTGTATCCTGTGGTTTTAGTTTCCATATTGGTTAAAACAAGAAAGCTGCGATATAGAAATTCATTCATGTCATCTGTCCATTTTATTCTTTGTCGCAGTCTACCCTGTAGAGTGGTTGGATGTCCTTGAACTTCCAAAGCATCTCTGCTGGGTGGTGTTGTTTCTCGATTCCTGTTCATTGCGTCGGTGTTTGCCTTTTGCAGGTCAGCGGCACCGGTTCCACTGGGTCCTGCAACAGACTGGTCATTAGGGCGGTTCCGAACGGAGTCAGCCTGAGTCTCCGCCACGCCCGAGTAGCGATTTCGACGAGTCCTTATAGCGTCAACATGTCACACTGCTGGGGTTGCTGGCCCCAACAGCGGTTTGCCTGTTTTTGGTCCGCGGGTGTTATTTTATTTCACACCTACTCGTCAGCTAGGCTGATTAGAGATTTCCCCTATCCGCCACCTGGGGACGCGTCCGGTAGGAGACAGGCAACTCCCTCGGATTATTATTATTATTATTATTTTTATTATTATTATTATTATTATTATTATTATTATTATTATTATTATTATTTTCAGGTTCCACAGATTGTATCTGGATATGGCTTCTATCCTGTTTCGGCATTGGTTGCAAGAAAGCAGGTAGATTGGTAGGTTTGGAAAAGTTCAAGTTTCAGTTGTCGATGTCGTTTAGTACACGTCTGACAATTCCGCTGGTTTCTATAAGAACAACTTTTTGTAGCTGGTAGTATATTTGTTCTTTAATGTTTAGTTTTTTTAGGTTTTCGAAGAGTGTGTGTGGTATTTCTCCAGTTGCACCTATGATGATTGGTACTACTATCACTTTTTCTTGGTTCCACATTTCTTTTATTTCGTTGGCAAGAGGTAAGTATTTACTAATTTTTTCTCTGTGTTTTTTTTGTAAGTTTGCGGCAAGCGGGATAGAGAAGTCGATCAGGTAAGTATGTTTGTTAATTTTGTCAGTGAACACCATGTCTGGTCTATTGTGTTGTAAGGGAAGATCCGTTATTATTTCTCTGTTCCAGTATATCTTATAGTTTCCTGTTTCATGGATGCTTTCTGGGTTGTATTTGTAGTATGGGATTGTTTCGGTGATTGTCGGTTCGTGGATTTTTAAGAGCTCTTGGTGGATTACTTTGCCAACATTGTCGTGTCTTTTGGTATATTCTTTTGGGGCTAGTGTTTGGCATCCGCTTATGATGTGATCGATGGATTCGGCTTGTTCTTTGCACATTCTGCATCTATCTGTTGGGATACGTTCTTGTAATATGAGGGTAAAACATTCTGTATTAGTATATTGTATTTAGTGTTCTAATTAGTTATTATGATTAGCTAGTATAACAATACTGTCGATATAACAAATATGTAATATAAACATTAGCGTAAGTGGAACAACCTGTATGTGGCGACATAGATTAAGATTCAGAATATAGTTTGATGTTGAATATGAAACAACGTTTTCTTTGAACCCTTTGCTGCCACCTATCAGAACATCAAATTATTACATGGCGATCCTGCCAGCCAAAAAACCATAAGAAGAAAAGCACCGATATGGAGTAAAATGGGTAGTGCCAAGTCTAAAGAGGAAATAGTTATCAACCAGGCCTCGAATGGAGACGCAAGGAGCGAAATATCAAACAAGGGGTTTTCGCTGTCAGAGTACCTTTTACTAACACTTGTAGTAGCCGTTATCCTGTATATCATATATAGTGGGATTCTTCGTTATCGTAAGGAATTACGAAAAACTATTCGAAGAGAAATTAACAGAAGCGAGTTAAGAAAATCAAGGGATGAATTAATGACGGAGGAAGCAGTATAAAAATTTTTTTTTAGGTTCTTTTTAGGATAATTATAAAGATGGTTATTACACTTATGGGAAAAAAAAACTGAAAATGGACATAAGAAACAAGGCGATATGTAAAGAATGGAAAAAATTAGCAATTTAGTAATTAAAAAGAAAAATGTACTAAGTAAGTTATAGAATTAAGTAAATTGTATTGAAATAGGGACCTCTTTAACAAGTACTTTGCTCTTAAATAATTAGATTTGCATATTTTTCATGGGAGATAACTTAAACATAATTTTAAGTTCTCTAGCAGATGTCAGAACTTATCTAGGAAAATTAAATTACGACAGACGAAAAACATCCATCGTTTCAACTAAAGTTAGGGAAGCAAAAACTATTTACTCTCGACTGAGTGAGGAGATTTCTGCTATTAATCAAAAAATAAAAGATTCTGAACTCGACGAAGCAGACATTGAATATTCTAAAAATACTATAGACAAAATTAAAAAAGTATATCAGGAAATTATAAATTTTGATAAACAATTCGCGGAAGGTTTGAGTAGTGATAACCAAGACGCGGAAAGTACAAATCGGGATAACCAGGACGCGAAAATTATACATTCAGATATGTCGGCTTTTGACCTGAAAGTGGCCACGAGCCTCTTGCCTGTAATGGATGACTCGGAAGCTATTACACATAAACTAATCGACGCGGCAGAATTTTATCATTCTATGCTTAACGATGATGGCAAGCCTATTTTAATTAAACTTATTTTGAAAACACGAATTTCAAATAATGCGAAATTAAGATTAAAGTCTAGTTACGATTCTATGGATTCATTATTAGGAGACATCAAAAAACATCTTTTAACGAAACAGTCCGATACCGCCCTTCAGGCAAAATTGTTTTCCGCCAAGCAAGGCGATAATACTGTTTCTGAGTTTGGTAAAAATCTTGAAGATATCTTAGTAAATCTGACAATTTCTCAAGCAGACGGTGATTCAAGAGCTTTTGATATTTTAAGACCAATAAACGAACAAATCGCTATAAAAAGGTTTACAGGTGGCCTTAGAAATCATAAACTCAGCACAATCATATCTGCTAGAAATTTTGAATTTTTAAAGGATGCCATTAGAGCGGCGCAAGATGAAGAAATTTCCTCTCAAAGCAGTAATCAACAAATTTTCAATATGTTTAGAGGAAGAGGAAACAACAGAAATTTTTCTGCAGGTTTTAACAGAGCTAGAAACTCTGGAAGACATTTTAATAACAATTTCAATAGAAACGTAACTAATAGAAATACCAATCATGTTTCTAATTATCAACAAAATAATTCTCGCTTAGGTAATGGTAATAGCAATCCGCAAAGTCAGCGTTTTCAGGGGGGACACCGAGGACGTTCGTTTACTCGCGGTTATCGTGGAAATTCGCGGAGACAAATAAATTTTGCTGATCAAGACTTTAATGCAGGTCAGGAAACGTTGCCGTATGATGTTTCTAGGGAGCAAACATTTTTTTGTCCCTAAAGTAGAAGGAAATAGTCATAATAATATTTTTACTTACTCCGAAAATTACTCAAATTCAGTTTCTTTTAGAGTAAACAGCAAAAGTTTAGGATTCTTAGTAGATACGGGAGCATCATTGTGTGCGCTTAAGTTAGAACATTTGGGCGCAAGTATACACCGAGAGAATTAATTTTAGACCATTATAAAAATCTTAATAACCATAATAAAAATATCCCATAAAATAGGGGACAGAAAAACAAGTTAGTTACCATTATTAATGTCACTTTATAAACTTTTACTTTGCTACCATCAATAAGCAAATTTACTAAAATCGTCATAAGACCATTAAAACAGTGGATATTAATCATCATAAAACAATTTTTGTTGGCTAAAAAACAATTTTTTAACTGCTAATATTTTTTTTTGACCATCAATAATTCTCTTTAAAAATGTAACGGTAGTTGTAACACATCTTATTTATCATAGAAAATTTCTTAGCAAGCTTTATTACAGGATCTATCTGTGGTAATAAGGTTTATTTGCTGGACTTTAATTTGTTTTGGCGCATGCGCATTCGTGATAGCTTTTCTACAGGGTGTTTAAAATACCATGTGCCACTTTTTGCTATATTGAAAATGATTAAAGTAACAAAGTCGGTAAAGTTAGAGAAAAAGTCAACATGCGTTTTTGTATTGCCAAAAGCTTATTTAGTCTCCGAGAGTAAAAAGAATTTGCATACATCTTGACTCTACAGTGTGAGTTAACAAAATTTGTGGAAGCATATCCTATAAAAAATAAAGACACCGTATCTGTGGCAAAATCATTTGTGGAAAACTTTATCTTACGATATGGAATTCCACAGGAAATTGCAACGGATAGGGGTTCTGAATTTATTTCTTCGACTATGAGTGAGGTTTGTAAGCTTTTAAAAATAAATCAAATTCATTCCACGGCATACCATCATGAAAGTATTGGTTCTTTGGAAAATTCACATAAATAATAAATTGGGTGCCTACTTAAGAATTCAATCCGAAAATAATGATGCAGCGTGGAGTACATGGATTCCTCATTGGTGTTTCTCTTATAATACTACAGTCCATACTGAAACTAAATATACTCTTTTTGAACTGGTCTTTGGAAAGAAATGTCAGATTCCTAATAATCTAAATAATATGTTAGAACCCATTTATAACTTTGAGAATTACCCTATTGAGTTAAAGTATCGGTTGCAAAAGGCTCATGAGGATGCAAGAGCTAACTTATTACAATCAAAATTTAAAAGAAAGCAAAGTTATGATGAAAAAATTAAACCCATTCAATACAAAAAAGGCGATTTAGTACTTGTAAAAAATGAAGTGGGAAACAAAATCGCAAGTCCTTGTTTTCTGGGTCCTTATTTAGTTATCGAGGATGAATCTCCAAATGTAAAACTGATGAAAGGTAATAAGGAGATTGTAATCCACAAAAATAGAACTAAGTTATATCATAGTTAAGTAATTTCTAGGTAATAATTTAGTAGTAAGGAATCGGCCGGCCCACTTTCGTATTCTTCTCTATCTGCTATTTATTCTAGGTCTGACTACTCTAATTTTCTTCCTTTTCTTTCTTCATTTCTTGAATTCTTATTGACTAAGAAAATGTTTGTTATAAGTATAGTTATTATTTCACATGAGTTAATTACTTTCATATTATAATTAACAGGAATTTCCATTTGAAAACAAAGTGTAAATTCCTTAAATTGCCCGGGGAGGTGTAATATGAGGGTAAAACATTCTGTATTAGTATATTGTATTTAGTGTTCTAATTAGTTATTATGATTAGCTAGTATAACAATACTGTCGATATAACAAATATGTAATATAAACATTAGCGTAAGTGGAACAACCTGTATGTGGCGACATAGATTAAGATTCAGAATATAGTTTGATGTTGAATATGAAACAACGTTTTCTTTGAACCCTTTGCTGCCACCTATCAGAACATCAAATTATTACATTCTTTCATTATAAATTTTTTATAATTGCGTGTCGCAATGACTTGGTCTTGTATTGCAATAATGAATGCTTCGGTTTCGGGAAATAGATATCCAAGTTTTAACCACATGAGGGATGCTTCCTTGTTGATGTGTGGTTGTGTCAGCAATGCTGGATATCTGCCATGTAATTCCTTTCTTTTCCACTTATCATCGAGGTTATCTTCCTCAGGTTCGTCGTTATTTTCTTGTGCTAGGTTTAGCGGTGTTGATTTTTTGTCTAGTTTTTTTAGGATTTTATATAACTGGTTATTAGTGGCTTCATCATTAAAGTATTTTCTGAGCGTCGTTATTTGTTTTTGGTTGTGTCTTGGTATGTGGATAATTCCTTGCCCTCCTTTTTCTCGTGAGATGTTCACTCTTTCTATTGAGCTGCGTGGGTGGTGTTTGCGGAATTTGGTGCTCATTGTACGGATGTCACGATTGAGCTCTTCGAGTTCTGTGTCTGTCCAGGAGATTACGCCAAAGCTGTAGGTTAGAATAGATATAGCGTATGTGTTTATTGCTTTTGTCATGTTTTTGGAATTTAGTTTTGTTTTTAATATTTTCCTTATTCTTTACTTGAATTTGTTTTTTAGTGTTTCTTTGCTGTGTTTTTGATCTATTCCTCTCGCTTGTTGGTATCCTAGATATTTGTACAATTCTTCATTTTCCATGCCTTCTATTTGTCCTTTGTCTGCTCCCATGTCATACCCTTCATATTGTCTTCACTTTCCCCTTTCCATTGCATTGATTCGGCATTTGTCCAGTCCAAATTCCATGTGTATGTCGTCGCTAAATGTTTTTGTGATTTGTATTAGTTTTTCGATGTTTTCTTTGTTGTCTGCATATAATTTTAGATCATCCATATAGAGGAGGTGGCTTATTGTGTTGTTTTCTATGGTTGTCCCTTTGTTTGTTTTGTTTAGCATGTGTGAGAGAGGGTTCACTGCCATGCAAAATGGAAAATTCCGCGTTTTATTTCTATGTTGTCTATTGTGAATTTGTTTTTGTTGTTGTTTACGCTTAGTGTTGTTTTCCATTTAGTCATTGTTTGTTTCAGGACGCTCTGAATTAACGGATCAATTTTATAAATTTTTAGCACTTCTAGTAGCCACGAGTGTGGGACACTGTCAAAAGCCTTTTTGTAGTCGACGTATGCAGTGTACAATGGTTTCCTTTCTTTCTTTTTGTGTTGTGTTATAATGGTGTCAACAATCAGTTGTTCCTTGCAGCCTTTGGTTTTTCTTCTGCATCCTTTTTGCTCTATTGCTAATAGGTTGTTTTCGGTTAGATGTGCATATATTTTGTCTGTAATAATTGATGTTAATATCTTATAAATGGTTGGGAGACATGTAATCGGTCTGTATTTATCTGGGTAACTGCTGGTCGGTGTTCTTTTTGGGAGTAAGTATGTTAGTCCTTCAGTCATGAAATCGGGCATTTCTGCTTGTCCTTTTACAATCTCAGAGAATAGTTGTGCTATTTTGTCGTGTGTGCTTGTAAATCGTTTCCACCAAAAGTTATGCAGCCCGTCTTTTCCTGGTGATTTCCAACTGTGTGTTTTCTTTATGGCTTTTTGTACATCGTCTATTGTTATGTTATGATTGTTCATTTGTTGTTTGTTGTGCATTCTTGTTTTTTCATCTCTGATCCACCTTGATGTTTGTTTGTGTTTCTTCTCATGTGACCATATACTGCTCCAATAGGTTTTAGTTTTTTCTTTATCTGGGTTTTCATTTTTTTGATCGTTGTTTGTTTTTTGGTTTAATTCTCTGTAAAATTGTCTTTCGTCTTCTTTAAATTGTTTGTTGTGTTTTCTGCGTTGGTCACTTTCTTTAAGTCTCCTTAGTCTTTTGGATTTGGCAGCAAGTTTCTGTTTGAGTAGATCTGTTATTTCATTTATGTTGTTATTTTCTGCGTTTTTATGTATTGCTATTATTTGTTGAGCTTTGTTCTTTAGCTTTTGACTTGCGTTTGGTTCTTTTGCCTTTGTTAGTCTTCCTATTTCTGTTCGTAGTTCATCTATCTTTTTGTTGATTCGTCGTTCCCATGGTGGTGGCATATTTGTTTCTTGGGTTTGTTTCTTTTGGGGTTTTTTTGGTGCAATGATTTTTGAGACTGTTGCCGCTCCTATGTAGGCCAGGTTGTGTATGATGGTGAGGTTGTCTTCGTTTTATATTTTGTTCTTTATTATGTTGTTTACTTGTGTGATGATTTTATTCGTATTTGCTCTAATTTTTGCTTTCAGTTTGGGTAGTTTTGGTCTTAGGTTTGGCATAGTTCCGTAATATTGCATGTATGTCTCTTCGAAGCAGTTTTGTATTTGTATTTCCTCTTCGGTTATTTCTCCCCTTTGCTCGTTTATGGTTTGGTTTTCATTTCTTGGTGGTGTTGTTGGATTTATTCTTTATTCCTGTTCGGCTTCTCTTTTTATTCGGTCCATTGTTTCTGGAGAAATTTTGTTTGCCGATAAGATGGCTCGTCTTTGGTCCAGGATGTTTTGTATTGTTCTTTGCCTAAGCTCTGGGAATTGTCTCGTTACTTGTATGTGTAGTTCTTTGTTGTATCCTGTGGTTTTAGTTTCCATATTGGTTAAAACAAGAAAGCTGCGATATAGAAATTCATTCATGTCATCTGTCCATTTTATTCTTTGTCGCAGTCTACCCTGTAGAGTGGTTGGATGTCCTTGAACTTCCAAAGCATCTCTGCTGGGTGGTGTTGTTTCTCGATTCCTGTTCATTGCGTCGGTGTTTGCCTTTTGCAGGTCAGCGGCACCGGTTCCACTGGGTCCTGCAACAGACTGGTCATTAGGGCGGTTCCGAACGGAGTCAGCCTGAGTCTCCGCCACGCCCGAGTAGCGATTTCGACGAGTTCTTATAGCGTCAACATGTCACACTGCTGGGGTTGCTGGCCCCAACAGCGGTTTGCCTGTTTTTGGTCCGCGGGTGTTATTTTATTTCACACCTACTCGTCAGCTAGGCTGATTAGAGATTTCCCCTATCCGCCACCTGGGGACGCGTCCGGTAGGAGACAGGCAACTCCCTCGGATTATTATTATTATTATTATTTTTATTATTATTATTATTATTATTATTATTATTATTATTATTATTATTATTTTCAGGTTCCACAGATTGTATCTGGATATGGCTTCTATCCTGTTTCGGCATTGGTTGCAAGAAAGCAGGTAGATTGGTAGGTTTGGAAAAGTTCAAGTTTCAGTTGTCGATGTCGTTTAGTACACGTCTGACAATTCCGCTGGTTTCTATAAGAACAACTTTTTGTAGCTGGTAGTATATTTGTTCTTTAATGTTTAGTTTTTTTAGGTTTTCGAAGAGTGTGTGTGGTATTTCTCCAGTTGCACCTATGATGATTGGTACTACTATCACTTTTTCTTGGTTCCACATTTCTTTTATTTCGTTGGCAAGAGGTAAGTATTTACTAATTTTTTCTCTGTGTTTTTTTTGTAAGTTTGCGGCAAGCGGGATAGAGAAGTCGATCAGGTAAGTATGTTTGTTAATTTTGTCAGTGAACACCATGTCTGGTCTATTGTGTTGTAAGGGAAGATCCGTTATTATTTCTCTGTTCCAGTATATCTTATAGTTTCCTGTTTCATGGATGCTTTCTGGGTTGTATTTGTAGTATGGGATTGTTTCGGTGATTGTCGGTTCGTGGATTTTTAAGAGCTCTTGGTGGATTACTTTGCCAACATTGTCGTGTCTTTTGGTATATTCTTTTGGGGCTAGTGTTTGGCATCCGCTTATGATGTGATCGATGGATTCGGCTTGTTCTTTGCACATTCTGCATCTATCTGTTGGGATACGTTCTTGTAATATGAGGGTAAAACATTCTGTATTAGTATATTGTATTTAGTGTTCTAATTAGTTATTATGATTAGCTAGTATAACAATACTGTCGATATAACAAATATGTAATATAAACATTAGCGTAAGTGGAACAACCTGTATGTGGCGACATAGATTAAGATTCAGAATATAGTTTGATGTTGAATATGAAACAACGTTTTCTTTGAACCCTTTGCTGCCACCTATCAGAACATCAAATTATTACATGGCGATCCTGCCAGCCAAAAAACCATAAGAAGAAAAGCACCGATATGGAGTAAAATGGGTAGTGCCAAGTCTAAAGAGGAAATAGTTATCAACCAGGCCTCGAATGGAGACGCAAGGAGCGAAATATCAAACAAGGGGTTTTCGCTGTCAGAGTACCTTTTACTAACACTTGTAGTAGCCGTTATCCTGTATATCATATATAGTGGGATTCTTCGTTATCGTAAGGAATTACGAAAAACTATTCGAAGAGAAATTAACAGAAGCGAGTTAAGAAAATCAAGGGATGAATTAATGACGGAGGAAGCAGTATAAAAATTTTTTTTTAGGTTCTTTTTAGGATAATTATAAAGATGGTTATTACACTTATGGGAAAAAAAAACTGAAAATGGACATAAGAAACAAGGCGATATGTAAAGAATGGAAAAAATTAGCAATTTAGTAATTAAAAAGAAAAATGTACTAAGTAAGTTATAGAATTAAGTAAATTGTATTGAAATAGGGACCTCTTTAACAAGTACTTTGCTCTTAAATAATTAGATTTGCATATTTTTCATGGGAGATAACTTAAACATAATTTTAAGTTCTCTAGCAGATGTCAGAACTTATCTAGGAAAATTAAATTACGACAGACGAAAAACATCCATCGTTTCAACTAAAGTTAGGGAAGCAAAAACTATTTACTCTCGACTGAGTGAGGAGATTTCTGCTATTAATCAAAAAATAAAAGATTCTGAACTCGACGAAGCAGACATTGAATATTCTAAAAATACTATAGACAAAATTAAAAAAGTATATCAGGAAATTATAAATTTTGATAAACAATTCGCGGAAGGTTTGAGTAGTGATAACCAAGACGCGGAAAGTACAAATCGGGATAACCAGGACGCGAAAATTATACATTCAGATATGTCGGCTTTTGACCTGAAAGTGGCCACGAGCCTCTTGCCTGTAATGGATGACTCGGAAGCTATTACACATAAACTAATCGACGCGGCAGAATTTTATCATTCTATGCTTAACGATGATGGCAAGCCTATTTTAATTAAACTTATTTTGAAAACACGAATTTCAAATAATGCGAAATTAAGATTAAAGTCTAGTTACGATTCTATGGATTCATTATTAGGAGACATCAAAAAACATCTTTTAACGAAACAGTCCGATACCGCCCTTCAGGCAAAATTGTTTTCCGCCAAGCAAGGCGATAATACTGTTTCTGAGTTTGGTAAAAATCTTGAAGATATCTTAGTAAATCTGACAATTTCTCAAGCAGACGGTGATTCAAGAGCTTTTGATATTTTAAGACCAATAAACGAACAAATCGCTATAAAAAGGTTTACAGGTGGCCTTAGAAATCATAAACTCAGCACAATCATATCTG
The DNA here is from genome assembly GCA_935413205.1 of Polydrusus cervinus. NCBI lineage: Eukaryota > Metazoa > Arthropoda > Insecta > Coleoptera > Curculionidae > Polydrusus > Polydrusus cervinus. The sequence goes on along the minus strand of OW284510.1, from coordinate 62,700,067 downwards.
CTAGAAATTTTGAATTTTTAAAGGATGCCATTAGAGCGGCGCAAGATGAAGAAATTTCCTCTCAAAGCAGTAATCAACAAATTTTCAATATGTTTAGAGGAAGAGGAAACAACAGAAATTTTTCTGCAGGTTTTAACAGAGCTAGAAACTCTGGAAGACATTTTAATAACAATTTCAATAGAAACGTAACTAATAGAAATACCAATCATGTTTCTAATTATCAACAAAATAATTCTCGCTTAGGTAATGGTAATAGCAATCCGCAAAGTCAGCGTTTTCAGGGGGGACACCGAGGACGTTCGTTTACTCGCGGTTATCGTGGAAATTCGCGGAGACAAATAAATTTTGCTGATCAAGACTTTAATGCAGGTCAGGAAACGTTGCCGTATGATGTTTCTAGGGAGCAAACATTTTTTTGTCCCTAAAGTAGAAGGGAATAGTCATAATAATATTTTTACTTACTCCGAAAATTACTCAAATTCAGTTTCTTTTAGAGTAAACAGCAAAAGTTTAGGATTCTTAGTAGATACGGGAGCATCATTGTGTGCGCTTAAGTTAGAACATTTGGGCGCAAGTATACACCGAGAGAATTAATTTTAGACCATTATAAAAATCTTAATAACCATAATAAAAATATCCCATAAAATAGGGGACAGAAAAACAAGTTAGTTACCATTATTAATGTCACTTTATAAACTTTTACTTTGCTACCATCAATAAGCAAATTTACTAAAATCGTCATAAGACCATTAAAACAGTGGATATTAATCATCATAAAACAATTTTTGTTGGCTAAAAAACAATTTTTTAACTGCTAATATTTTTTTTTGACCATCAATAATTCTCTTTAAAAATGTAACGGTAGTTGTAACGCATCTTATTTATCATAGAAAATTTCTTAGCAAGCTTTATTACAGGATCTATCTGTGGTAATAAGGTTTATTTGCTGGACTTTAATTTGTTTTGGCGCATGCGCATTCGTGATAGCTTTTCTACAGGGTGTTTAAAATACCATGTGCCACTTTTTGCTATATTGAAAATGATAAAAGTAACAAAGTCGGTAAAGTTAGAGAAAAAGTCAACATGCGTTTTTGTATTGCCAAAAGCTTATTTAGTCTCCGAGAGTAAAAAGAATTTGCATACATCTTGACTCTACAGTGTGAGTTAACAAAATTTGTGGAAGCATATCCTATAAAAAATAAAGACACCGTATCTGTGGCAAAATCATTTGTGGAAAACTTTATCTTACGATATGGAATTCCACAGGAAATTGCAACGGATAGGGGTTCTGAATTTATTTCTTCGACTATGAGTGAGGTTTGTAAGCTTTTAAAAATAAATCAAATTCATTCCACGGCATACCATCATGAAAGTATTGGTTCTTTGGAAAATTCACATAAAGTATTGGGTGCCTACTTAAGAATTCAATCCGAAAATAATGATGCAGCGTGGAGTACATGGATTCCTCATTGGTGTTTCTCTTATAATACTACAGTCCATACTGAAACTAAATATACTCTTTTTGAACTGGTCTTTGGAAAGAAATGTCAGATTCCTAATAATCTAAATAATATGTTAGAACCCATTTATAACTTTGAGAATTACCCTATTGAGTTAAAGTATCGGTTGCAAAAGGCTCATGAGGATGCAAGAGCTAACTTATTACAATCAAAATTTAAAAGAAAGCAAAGTTATGATGAAAAAATTAAACCCATTCAATACAAAAAAGGCGATTTAGTACTTGTAAAAAATGAAGTGGGAAACAAAATCGCAAGTCCTTGTTTTCTGGGTCCTTATTTAGTTATCGAGGATGAATCTCCAAATGTAAAACTGATGAAAGGTAATAAGGAGATTGTAATCCACAAAAATAGAACTAAGTTATATCATAGTTAAGTAATTTCTAGGTAATAATTTAGTAGTAAGGAATCGGCCGGCCCACTTTCGTATTCTTCTCTATCTGCTATTTATTCTAGGTCTGACTACTCTAATTTTCTTCCTTTTCTTTCTTCATTTCTTGAATTCTTATTGACTAAGAAAATGTTTGTTATAAGTATAGTTATTATTTCACATGAGTTAATTACTTTCATATTATAATTAACAGGAATTTCCATTTGAAAACAAAGTGTAAATTCCTTAAATTGCCCGGGGAGGTGTAATATGAGGGTAAAACATTCTGTATTAGTATATTGTATTTAGTGTTCTAATTAGTTATTATGATTAGCTAGTATAACAATACTGTCGATATAACAAATATGTAATATAAACATTAGCGTAAGTGGAACAACCTGTATGTGGCGACATAGATTAAGATTCAGAATATAGTTTGATGTTGAATATGAAACAACGTTTTCTTTGAACCCTTTGCTGCCACCTATCAGAACATCAAATTATTACATTCTTTCATTATAAATTTTTTATAATTGCGTGTCGCAATGACTTGGTCTTGTATTGCAATAATGAATGCTTCGGTTTCGGGAAATAGATATCCAAGTTTTAACCACATGAGGGATGCTTCCTTGTTGATGTGTGGTTGTGTCAGCAATGCTGGATATCTGCCATGTAATTCCTTTCTTTTCCACTTATCATCGAGGTTATCTTCCTCAGGTTCGTCGTTATTTTCTTGTGCTAGGTTTAGCGGTGTTGATTTTTTGTCTAGTTTTTTTAGGATTTTATATAACTGGTTATTAGTGGCTTCATCATTAAAGTATTTTCTGAGCGTCGTTATTTGTTTTTGGTTGTGTCTTGGTATGTGGATAATTCCTTGCCCTCCTTTTTCTCGTGAAATGTTCACTCTTTCTATTGAGCTGCGTGGGTGGTGTTTGCGGAATTTGGTGCTCATTGTACGGATGTCACGATTGAGCTCTTCGAGTTCTGTGTCTGTCCAGGAGATTACGCCAAAGCTGTAGGTTAGAATAGATATAGCGTATGTGTTTATTGCTTTTGTCATGTTTTTGGAATTTAGTTTTGTTTTTAATATTTTCCTTATTCTTTACTTGAATTTGTTTTTTAGTGTTTCTTTGCTGTGTTTTTGATCTATTCCTCTCGCTTGTTGGTATCCTAGATATTTGTACAATTCTTCATTTTCCATGCCTTCTATTTGTCCTTTGTCTGCTCCCATGTCATACCCTTCATATTGTCTTCACTTTCCCCTTTCCATTGCATTGATTCGGCATTTGTCCAGTCCAAATTCCATGTGTATGTCGTCGCTAAATGTTTTTGTGATTTGTATTAGTTTTTCGATGTTTTCTTTGTTGTCTGCATATAATTTTAGATCATCCATATAGAGGAGGTGGCTTATTGTGTTGTTTTCTATGGTTGTCCCTTTGTTTGTTTTGTTTAGCATGTGTGAGAGAGGGTTCACTGCCATGCAAAATGGAAAATTCCGCGTTTTATTTCTATGTTGTCTATTGTGAATTTGTTTTTGTTGTTGTTTACGCTTAGTGTTGTTTTCCATTTAGTCATTGTTTGTTTCAGGACGCTCTGAATTAACGGATCAATTTTATAAATTTTTAGCACTTCTAGTAGCCACGAGTGTGGGACACTGTCAAAAGCCTTTTTGTAGTCGACGTATGCAGTGTACAATGGTTTCCTTTCTTTCTTTTTGTGTTGTGTTATAATGGTGTCAACAATCAGTTGTTCCTTGCAGCCTTTGGTTTTTCTTCTGCATCCTTTTTGCTCTATTGCTAATAGGTTGTTTTCGGTTAGATGTGCATATATTTTGTCTGTAATAATTGATGTTAATATCTTATAAATGGTTGGGAGACATGTAATCGGTCTGTATTTATCTGGGTAACTGCTGGTCGGTGTTCTTTTTGGGAGTAAGTATGTTAGTCCTTCAGTCATGAAATCGGGCATTTCTGCTTGTCCTTTTACAATCTCAGAGAATAGTTGTGCTATTTTGTCGTGTGTGCTTGTAAATCGTTTCCACCAAAAGTTATGCAGCCCGTCTTTTCCTGGTGATTTCCAACTGTGTGTTTTCTTTATGGCTTTTTGTACATCGTCTATTGTTATGTTATGATTGTTCATTTGTTGTTTGTTGTGCATTCTTGTTTTTTCATCTCTGATCCACCTTGATGTTTGTTTGTGTTTCTTCTCATGTGACCATATACTGCTCCAATAGGTTTTAGTTTTTTCTTTATCTGGGTTTTCATTTTTTTGATCGTTGTTTGTTTTTTGGTTTAATTCTCTGTAAAATTGTCTTTCGTCTTCTTTAAATTGTTTGTTGTGTTTTCTGCGTTGGTCACTTTCTTTAAGTCTCCTTAGTCTTTTGGATTTGGCAGCAAGTTTCTGTTTGAGTAGATCTGTTATTTCATTTATGTTGTTATTTTCTGCGTTTTTATGTATTGCTATTATTTGTTGAGCTTTGTTCTTTAGCTTTTGACTTGCGTTTGGTTCTTTTGCCTTTGTTAGTCTTCCTATTTCTGTTCGTAGTTCATCTATCTTTTTGTTGATTCGTCGTTCCCATGGTGGTGGCATATTTGTTTCTTGGGTTTGTTTCTTTTGGGGTTTTTTTGGTGCAATGATTTTTGAGACTGTTGCCGCTCCTATGTAGGCCAGGTTGTGTATGATGGTGAGGTTGTCTTCGTTTTATATTTTGTTCTTTATTATGTTGTTTATTTGTGTGATGATTTTATTCGTATTTGCTCTAATTTTTGCTTTCAGTTTGGGTAGTTTTGGTCTTAGGTTTGGCATAGTTCCGTAATATTGCATGTATGTCTCTTCGAAGCAGTTTTGTATTTGTATTTCCTCTTCGGTTATTTCTCCCCTTTGCTCGTTTATGGTTTGGTTTTCATTTCTTGGTGGTGTTGTTGGATTTATTCTTTATTCCTGTTCGGCTTCTCTTTTTATTCGGTCCATTGTTTCTGGAGAAATTTTGTTTGCCGATAAGATGGCTCGTCTTTGGTCCAGGATGTTTTGTATTGTTCTTTGCCTAAGCTCTGGGAATTGTCTCGTTACTTGTATGTGTAGTTCTTTGCTGTATCCTGTGGTTTTAGTTTCCATATTGGTTAAAACAAGAAAGCTGCGATATAGAAATTCATTCATGTCATCTGTCCATTTTATTCTTTGTCGCAGTCTACCCTGTAGAGTGGTTGGATGTCCTTGAACTTCCAAAGCATCTCTGTTGGGTGGTGTTGTTTCTCGATTCCTGTTCATTGCGTCGGTGTTTCCCTTTTGCAGGTCAGCGGCACCGGTTCCACTGGGTCCTGCAACAGACTGGTCATTAGGGCGGTTCCGAACGGAGTCAGCCTGAGTCTCCGCCAAGCCCGAGTAGCGATTTCGACGAGTCCTTATAGCGTCAACATGTCACACTGCTGGGGTTGCTGGCCCCAACAGCGGTTTGCCTGTTTTTGGTCCGCGGGCGTTATTTTATTTCACACCTACTCGTCAGCTAGGCTGATTAGAGCTTTCCCCTATCCGCCACCTGGGGACGCGTCCGGTAGGAGACAGGCAACTTCCTCGAATTATTATTATTATTATTATTATTATTATTTTTCTCAATGTTAGTTTTCACAGCTTTTTGTTGGTATTGCTGGTATTATTTACAGTACAGAGAAGAAATTCATCTTAACCTGTACTGTTTAGGAACTTCCGTACTATATGGCATGTTTGGAGGATGACGCTTTTCTGGATTAGTTGGTATAAATAACCTGCTAGGCCCAGTTTTTCCAAGTTGGGCTTGAAATTTTTCATCATAGCTCCCTCCACCGATATTATGATCGGAATTATGTCGATTTTATCTAGCTTCCATATATTTTTTATCTCTATAGCCAAATTCGAGTACTTGGTCTTTTTCTCCGATTCGGTTTTAGAGAGGTTGTGTGTTAGTGGGCAACCTATATCGATTATGAAAGCTTTCTTGGTGGTTTTTTCGATCAGAAGAATATCCGGACGGTTGTGGTCTACTGTTCTATCCGTTATTATTGGCCTGTCCCAGTATAAGAGATATTCAGGGGATTCAAGGACTGGCTCGGGTGAGTATTGGTATTCGATTCTTGGAAGTATTTTCTCATAGAGGTCTCTCAACCAGCACATTTATTTTATTTAATTTTAAAAACCTCAAAAATAAAGTCGAAGTACAAAACGTAGCTATCTATTTCTAAACTTATTTAACAAACACTTAATTGTCGAACGAGTTCCATTTTAAATTATTTTTTTTTGAGTCAGTGTTAGGGAATTATAGGTATAATAGCTGCAGATTCAACTAAATACGTGCATATAACCAATATATTGCTAATAGCATGAACAAAATTTGTGATCCGATGGAGGACTTAAAAGTGATACAGAGTTTGTACATTTCACATTATTTTGTAGATCATGTAAATTAAATAGTGAACAGGGCCGGTATATGACGGTTATAAATTACACGGCTCGTTAAAGAAACTATATCAACCACGGTAGTTTATAAGGATACCTAAATTGTTCCAAATACTTTCGTTGCTATAAAAATAGCACAAAAATAATCACAAAAATTAAACGCCCTGGTCACAGGTCATATATATTACGCATATACCTACTTCCGCTCCCGATAACGATATACACAGATGACCGAATTGGCGACAGGTTGGGTGCATGTAGTGGCAATATATTGGTTATATAAATGTGGATTAAACTGGCAACTCCCACTTACATTAGTCACACATTGTTTAGAGTCCGTACAGTGAAAACTAGCGCGTTTTGACTGGTTTATTGTGTATTTCGTTCCTCAACGTAAGTCCCGCCGGACATGCAGCACAGGCACAGGCACAGAAAGCCCTGCGAGGCCATGCCGCACAGGTCTCGTAAAACCTTGCGCCGGCCCTGATAACGGTCTCCTCATCCACTTATTTTAATTTTCGAAGGCAATGTCCTGATAAGAACTATACAGGATCTTACAGATGTCAGGGGGAACATAAGAAATCCCATGTAATTTTTTAATGTATCGAATATATTGGATCTGCTATTTATTTTAGAGAGAAATCTTATTGGGATTTATTAAAGAGCACTAAAAGTTGTGATCTAGAAAACTGTTACCTACGCAGACTTTCAGTGAGCCAGTTAAGGGCAAGTTGTTGAAATTTTTCTGCAAAACTAATAATTATTTTTTATTCCTTGTTACTAATAAAATTCATAATAAAAAAACAAATATTTTTGGCAATGCTGTTTTAACTCAATATTTTACATTATCAGAATACCATTGACTGGTATTACTCACTAAAACAAAGTAAATAATAAATTTGTGAAGAGATTTTTGTGAAGTTCATTATCATAAATGGTTAACTGAAAACTGTGTTTTTTTGAGTACGGCTCTTGGTCTTGTGCTCTTCAATAAATCTCAATAATAATATTACTTGAATGGTTATGGAGCTAATATTCGACATCGTCAAAATTTCTCCCGCCTAACGATATAATACCCTGGATATATTTTTAAAATTTTATTCAGGTTTCAGAAATTTTCGTCTTTAAAAAGTTGAAAGTCCTAATCATTACAAAAGTTCTTTATTATTGTAAAAATGAGGGTTTTAATATTACGAAATGCATAAAAGTATTCTACAAATAAAACAATTTTAATTTTAAGCATATTAAAAACGTATTGGTGAGAAGGTTTTTGTGTGGCTAAATCTTTTAATTTATATTAGTTAATTCTAATAAAAAATTTCAACCGAAGCTCAATAACGTCATATATAAGAAAAAATAAAAATATTAACAACATTTGATTCTTTCATGACCTAATATTATATGTACGAACAAATAAAAGTTCTTATAGAATTCCGCTCCTACATCCCCTTTATATTCTGCGCATATTATAGAACTAACGGTAGCGCCCCTATCGTCAATATCCTGAACCGAGTTCATAGGTGTATACCCCGGCCTAAATTGTTCAGTGTTTACATATTTTTGATACGTTTTTTATTGACAAGTTTTTACGATATCATAAAACGTTTTAAAAGAATGTGTGTTCAAAATGTTAAGTGAGAGGAAATATACATTTCTGGTGAGTAAACAGATTTCTTGCAATTTTGATTTACGTATACTCGCATAGGAAATACAGTAGAGCTCATAAAATAAATACGTAGAAGTATAATTAAGAATTATTAAAAATTTTCGAATAAGGGTATTATTTATTTGTCCATCAGGTATACTTTAAATGAAGCATGTTTTTAAAATTCTGTCTTTAGTAACATAATTTCCCTGATACTGTATGAATGATTTTTATTACCGTGGACGGATTATTAATTTTAAAATTCGCGTTTTTTTAAAATAATCTGGTTTTGTTTGTTTGGTTTCGTAATATTATTTTTATCATAGTTTATAAAAATTTGAATTCATGAAATAAATGCATACACTTAATAAAATGTGCGTCATACTTTTTGAAATTGTGTGTGGTAAAAACTCGACCCACAAATATATTTTTGTGTAATGTACAATATTTTTAAAATATTCATTTGTGCTAAATATAGTTTTATACAGGGCCTGGCAAAAGTGCGATATATGATTTTTTTTAAATTATTTTAATAAATTATTTGCATTTTAAGCATATTTTGACTTTACTATATTTGTCTATCATTGACATGTGAAATTTAATATAATTATGCCCAGTTGTAGATGGCTGGCGAAAACCCAGGTAAATTGAACTTGGACTAGTACGTCAACATAATATGCATTTAAAAATGTTAAATATCTCACGACGACAACCCTCACATATATTTCCAAGAACGAGGACATATTATACATATCGCCCGAGAGGAGCGATAATAATAGTAATACATTTATTTTTCATCTATCAATTATTTACTTATAATACCTTAGAAACGGTTGCTATAAACATTATCAGGCAAAAACTATCCCTAGGGCCTAAGGCCCTCGGGCCAGTTGCTTTCGCCTTCCGGGCTTTATAGTCTATTCAACCCCCTCGGTATATTATAAAAACCTAATGCGTTATTTTATAATTACCAAAAGTACCTCGTTATAGAATATTATATAATAAAATAGGTGGAATAGAGGACCAGGATTATTTTTTATTTAATACATCAGGGCCAGGCAATTGGGTTATTTGATAGCAGCAATATTTCCAATAATTATTGATAAAGGTCACAGCCTCTATTTCTAAACGTTAAAGTTATTTCACCATAAGATCAAAATGTTACAACTCGCAGTAAAATAATACATACAATACAACCTCTTGTTTAACATGTTAAACCAAAAAAAAAAGATTTTACGGTGTAACATGCTAAACAGGAAGTTGTAATTTTTAGATAATTTTCGAAAATGGAAAATTAAAATAGGGAAGTGAAAACTATTTTTCTCAAGAGGCGCCGTTGGAATTCTACAGCCTGTCAAAGTCTAAAAATGCCATTTTTTAAACGTCAATATTTCAAAACCAATTTAATTTATACATATGACATTTTATACAAAATATATGTGGAATTTTTTATGGAATTAGAAAATAATATAATATATAGGCGGTTCAATTAAAAAATAGTATGTTGGATATTCCCTGACTATACTTGGGACACCCTGTATAATTTAAAATTGTAGACCTAATGCCTGTTTTTGACACATATTAAAAAGTTGAATAGTTTAGATGCTATATAACCCTACATTGATAGCGGGACACCCTGTACAAATGAGGGTTTTGTTCAACGTCATAGATTTCTCCGAAAAATGGAATACGTTTTTAAATTTCACTATAACTTTTCTATTAGTTTCGATTCAGCTTTTCTATTATCTTATTGAATTATGGTGTAATAATTATTTTATAAAAGGACAGGCGTAAATCCACACCACCTATAAAAAATTGAACATATTCGTATCGCTAATAAAGTCAACAAGGAGTAAAGTATCAACAAAACTAATACCACTGGCGAAACATGTTTATGTAAAAATAATACCACTGGCCAAACATGTTTCTGTTAAGAAGATTTAAGACACTTTTACGATTAATAAGGGGAGGGGGGTTAATTATCCCATTTACCCCGTAAATACACCCTTGGACTATCGACGTATGCCTGATTCCAGAAATGATATGTCTAGAAGGTTTACCATAACTGCAGACAAAGGTAAAGCCATCATCTGCCACCTGAATATTTTTAAGTGGTATATTAAATTAAGTTTTCCAGTTAAAAGTCCCCAATAACGTTCCTTTTTAAGATACCAGAAAGGCAAATGTTTAAGCCAACCTGTGGGAAAAACACTTTTGCAGCTATTCCCACAAAAATAGCAAAATGTTTAAATTGTTTAACGCTGAAACCTACACCGGCATTCCTTCAGAAGAAAGTCCCCAATACTATTAGCTAACACTAGAGCTAGTGTTCTAGTTCTTAAAAGACATAAGGGTTGGAGTCGAAGCTGGTTGCTGAAGGCTATGTTGCTGATAGCCTTTGCAACAAAACGAGGTGGCAAAAAAAATCTTTATAATTAGAATAACGGCGATTCCTCTGTCATTAGCTGCACATCGATAAACTCTGTAACAAAAGTTAATGGCAATACAATAAAAGTTGAAATGTCCAATCTATGTTCAGCTACAATGGGTGTCATTGTTGCAGTCTATTTTTTATTTATTTACCTCAGTCTGTTTACTTACTTCCCTAGGAAGGTAAGTAAAACTGGTACAGTAAGTAAAACGTAATTATCTCCTCCAAATTAGTGTCAGTAAAGAGTTTTAAGAGTTCTTACCAAGCCGGGAGTAGAAAAATATGTTACGGGCTACATGCAAACAACCCAAGACAAATTTAGCATTTGTATTACCCATTGACCAAAGTTGATTGATACCATATTTAATCGAAAATATCAAAACTAAATAGACTATAATACCTATTATCAAATTGTCAAGAAGTGGAAATGATTGCCTCTAATACGTTAAAACCAAATATAAACAGTTTTATGTAATTTTATCGGTACATTTTAAAATTACTTCATCTAACTTTACCCAACACTGACATCGATTTTCTCTACCCAGATTAGCTTTTCTAATTTGATCTCATTTATTTCCATTTAATCACCCTATCCTAATCATTAAGAGTGACATTTAATTTAAGAGCTATTCTTAATCAGGTAATAATTAGATGGAAAATAATGGCTTAATTTCGCGGGACATCGTTTTCTAATATGCGAGAGAATTTTAACCAAACTAGAATTTTTTACAGAAGATTTTTCAAAAACATTAGGTTTTTATATGAGTAAGCTATATTTCGCGTTTACGGAGGTATATTAAAAAAAATAATAGAGTGCAGTCAAGTATTTTAAGGACTAGCGTGGAAATTTAGTTAGCTGATATTATCATATTGGACTATACTATCGTCATAGAAAGCCAACATGTCAGCTATGGGGACACTTGACGTTGGCGCGCTCTAGTAAATGTGTAAAATATTTTGTTTCCCGCAACTGTTTTTGACAATGATAGAATAGTTTTGGACTTGCATTGTCTTAATTTGTTTTAAATCATAACGTTTCAACTGATAATTATCTCCAGTCGTATTTACCTGAAGACATCCAAACTTCAAATAGACACGTTTTTGATAAGCTTATAATAATTCATTTGTAAACAGTTGATACGTTGATATGTAAATGTTTTTGACACACTGAAATTAGGCAATTTGTTAATTTACTTATTAAAATCCTTGAAACAAACGGTCCGAATACATTTTCATGGAACCCATTCAGTCAATAAGTATATCTTTTTACCTATAGCGATATTTTTTTTTAAATTTTGAAATGTTTGGGCCAAAAATTAGGCCACTAGACAAATTTTGAAATTTCATAATCGTTAATAACAATATATTAATAAAGATTACAATTTCCCGTTCCCTATGTCAATCGGTAAATTCGGGTATCCGTGGAAGGTGGCTCGCCCCTATAATTTTTTAGTTTTTAAAGATACTGAAATTAAATTTGAAGGATTTGTATATAACATAAAAAAAATTTTGACAGGTGATTCAGTTTTATGGAACTTCTGGTTTAACCGGAACTATATATAAAATGTAATTATTATTCGGTTCAGCACATTTTTTTGTTAACGTGTAATATTGTTAATTATTAATATAATTATATAAAATATTAATGTATAAATTATTAAAATAATTTAGTTAGTAGTTTTCGCAAAATCCAAATAATCTACGTTAACCTTTTTATTTTAATTAATATAGGTAGGTAAGTTTAATAATACTAATAGTAATAATAATAATTAATGTTTTGTTTACAAATACCCATTCCCATTATGAGTAGGTACCAACATACTAACTAACATTTTTTGCTTTTTAATGAACAAAATTAATATTTTTTTTTTCCAGGTTTTGCTGTCAGCTGTACAATGCCTTATATTTCTTATTTTTTAACGACCTGAAGCAAGAATAACAGCAAACTGGCGCCATTCAAGATAAAATTTAATAGAATGTCGAAGTCGAATTCTTTAAATAGAAAGTAAGAAAATATTTTTATAGGTTTAATCATAAAATACTAATAATAAGATTGAGATTTAATTGATTAAAAAAAAATCCGTAAATCATCTCTTTTTAATTACAATCCTTTTAATATAACAAATCATAGCAGCTAGATGGTCGGTTTTCAAAATAGGTAAAAAAAAATTTAAAGGAGGCGTTAAATCTTGAGAATCTGGATATGGAAATATTTGGAGAACAAAACTAAATATAATTCAAGGGGGATTGCCGAATGGTGACATTTTTTGATGTGTGTTGTTGTTCTGAATATGAACTGGCAAAATGGGTTTAAATTGCACTATCGATAAAATTACTGAAATGTAATGAAAAATCCGGAATATGACATAAAAAATTATTTCAATTATTAGAAAAACTATGTAGATACTTTAGAAAATAAATTTTAAATAATTTAATTTGAGAGTTAAATTTTATAATAAAATGCAGAGATTTGGTTTAAATTTTGCTTCTTGAGCTATTTATTTAAAATATTTTTTTTAAGTTTATATTTTTTTTCTGGAAATTGCAATATTTTTTAACTTTAATTGTTATTTTTTAGCATTTCCAATAAATTTTTCGAGTTATCGATAATGTAATATAAAACATATTTCAGTGGCAGCTCGACAACGAAAATTTAGAAGAATGGCTAAAAATCAAAATAAAAATTTGCCTGTGGAAAAAGCCACATTTAACAGGTTAGCAAAAAATATTTCCAATATAATATTTATAAAAAAAAATCAAAAGGGCCAACACGACATCTTTTCCAAATATACATTTATACACACAGCTATTTATATCAATAACTGTTATGTGAATCATAAGTATTCTAGAACTTACCATATTGAATGCAGTATTTACCTGAAAACCTAAAGAGTTATGCTCTAGTGACTCTAGTGCATCTAGCTAGTATAAATAGAGATGTAGTTGTTACTGTACTTATTTAGTGTTCACCTGAAGACGACTGGACATACTTACCAGTTGAAACGTTGTGATTCAAAACAAATAATATTGTAACAAAAACCCAAAATATTTTATATATATACAGGGTGTCCCATAACTTATGGGCCGTAGAGTAACTGGAGATACTATAGACATGAAACTAAGCCAATTAGGTCATATAAGTTTTTTCGGATTGTTACTCGTTCCAGAGATACCTACAGGGTGTTGAAAGTAAAAGTTTATTCTCGAAAATAAGCCATAATTTTAAAACGGTTTAATGAATCGAATTGAAAGTTGGCAATATTATGTTTTTATGAGCAAGAAATAAGAATTTGTAGAAATTTTTAAGTTTCAAACTAGAGGGCGCTAGTTGCATATACTGGGCTATCTCTAGAACGTAACAATCAGAAAAAACGTATATGACTTAATCGGCTTAGTTTGATGTCTAGTATCTCCAGTTACTCTACGGCCCATAAGATATGAAACACCCTGTATATTAGTAATTATTAGGTAATTGCACAATCTTTAGCCTGGAAATTCCCAGAGGGAAAAATAGGTTTTCCTCCAGTCTTACTCGGTGTATCCTCGCTCCGGTACCCTCTTTGGTTTTGGAGCCGCCTGGGTACCAGATTATTGCCCCAGGAGTAGTTACTGGTGTTTTGTTTTTCCATGCGTTTCGTTCGTCAATAACGACCTCGTATGGTATGTCGTAACGAAACATTGGTTTATTAACCAATGTATTATTATATACTATTTTTTTATAGTTTGTAATAGTAAACTAAAAAAATACATTTTTATTTACAAATAATGCTTTATGACTTCTGTTATACCTGAATCTATATTTTGTAAACGTCTTCGTGATTACGAATAACGTCATTTATCACACTTGACATGTAAATAAAGAATTCAATAGTTTTCTATAAAGAAAATGTGTTTGAAAGAGAGAGTTCTGAAAAGTTATGCTATAACAACTTTCTGCATTATTTACGAAATGTGATATACTTTATATACGCGTTTAATTATAAAAGTGGTTTATACAGGGTGTTCTCAACAAAATTTTTATATATAATTAAAATAATATAAAATATAATTATATAATATAAGTAATTAACAATTTTTTGTGATAGTTTACTTAGACAATGTAAAATTCCTAGCTTAAAAGTAAATAGCTTTCTTACTTCAGAACGCACGCTTTTTAAGTTATATGTAGATTGTTTTTTCGATTAATTTTCGCTAATTACTTTTATATGACACTGAAATCGGACTAGGTAACTGATGGAAAGAATTCCTGGATTAAAAAAAAAAAATAGGTAGAAAACGGACTATAACCCTACTCTTTGCCAAATGTTGCTACTGTTACTATTGACGCCTATGTGCTATACGCGCCTCCTAGCGAAGACATACGGCACGACACCTATGGCAAGCATCCAAGGTATTCCGGAAGTCAGTCTACGCTTAGCGTTCTAGCAGACCACCCGCGGCTCCCGTCTCGGAGCATAAGGTAAGAAACCCTTTATCGTTCGGTACACTACATGGTGGCAGCGGTTCTCCGTTTTGCTGTTTGAAGTCGGGTCGCGAGGAATTCCACAGGAGTGCCGCTCTGTTGGAATAATAGACCTCGTTTAACGTAGTTTTCGAGAGTGAAAATCAAAAGATATTAAAGACTAAGCTGTGTTTTTGTGTATAAAAGAGTGTGGTTCGTTTTAAACATCATGCCTAACACGGAAGTCGGTCAAGTTACGATCAGTGCGGACGATTTTCTTAAGCAACAACAAATGCTTACAGACCTTTTACAAAGATCACTTGATGTGTCAACTACGCCACAAAGTGCAGCCGTTATTCCCTCACCTGGACAGTTTTCTTTCAAATCCGAGGACTGGGAAGACTGGAAAACGTCGTTTGCAAGGTACAGACGTACGGCCTTGAGTAGTTACACATCGGAGCAACAGGTTGATTATTTTATAGGCTTATTAGGCGTAAAAGCAGAGAAAATTTTAAAATCTTTCCACTTATCGGGCACCGAAATAAAAGACATTGATAAAGTCTTGCAAAATTTTGATCGGTATTTTGGCCAAAGCAAAAACTTAGTCTACGAACGGGTAAAATTCCTCCAAAGAGTGCAGAAAGCAGAGGAACCGTGCGATGTGTTTATAAATGATTTGACAACTTTAGCCCAATCTTGCGAGTGGGGTACGTTAGAATCTGAAATGATCAAGCTTAGGTTAATAGCAGGCCTGTCTGATAGCCGTTTGTCGGTGCAGCTACAAGCACGTCCTACCGACACTCTGGAAGAAGTTATAAAACGCGTGCGGCTTGCTGAAACATTGCGTCAGCAACACGCAGTCGTACGTTCCAGCGCGCCAGCTCCGTCCTTGAATCCGTCGACAAGCAGTGTTGTCGAGAAAGAAATAGTTGAAGTAAATGAGTTACGACGTACCCACAGTAGATTTAAAAACCGTCAAAGCGATTATGGGAACTCTGGCGGTAAAAATTTTTCAAAACAAGATGACAAGGTAAATAATGAGCAGGAATGTAGGAAATGCGGGAAAGCACCACGTCATGCCTTTGTAAATTGTCCCGCAAATGATGACACTTGCATGAAATGCGGTAAAAAGGGGCATTGGCAGATAAAATGTCGTTCGAATTTTCAAAAAAATAGTTCGAGTAGGCCAAATAGCAATACGTCGGCAAAAATTGCAGCTGTCATTGAAAATCCTATACCCACTGGGGGAGACGATGATGTACTTTTTCTCGGGTCAGTAGAAAACACCAAATCGACACCGTGGCGGGCGTCGGTGATGATCAGTGGCGTTCCTGTTAATTTTAAAATCGACACGGGCGCTGACGTCACAGTTCTACGAGCAGATGTATATGCAACTTTAGGTCAAAAAGAAAAGCTTCAAGCTCCGGAAAAACCATTGTTGTCAGCATCAGGAGATTTAATGCACGTGTTAGGCACTTTCGACACAACACTCCAGTGGCGTAGCCAAAAACATACGACCACAGTATATGTAGCAGAAAATTTACACGAAAATTTACTAGGCAGGGGCACAGTAGAGTTATTAGGTATGTTGACGTGGATAGGCGCCGTCAGCAAGATCGAAGAATTCCAGGATGTATTCGAGGGTATTGGAAACCTGGGAAATTTGTACAACATCAAGCTCAGTGAAGGGGCGAGACCGTTTGCAATTTCAACACCTAGGCGAGTAGCCATACACCTCAGAGAGGCGGTGAAAGAGCATTTGGACCTGCTAGAGAAATCTTCGATAATAAGAAAAATTACAGAACCGACGGCATGGTGCGCCCCCATGGTCGTGGTTCCTAAAAAGGACAATAAAGTCAGAATCTGTGTGGACTATACTATGATAAATAAAAGTGTAGAGAGCGAGAGACTCGTTTTACCAGAGATAATGAAAACCTTATCTTACCGACTTATCGACCCAGAAGCCAAGTATTTTTCAAAACTTGACGCAACGTCAGGATTTTATCATGTTCCTCTGAGCGAAGAATCCCAACTGCTAACAACATTCATAACGCCATTTGGAAGATATGCTTTCACGCGCCTACCTATGGGTATCACTTCAGCAACCGAACGATTTCAGAGAGATATGTTTGACACACTTGAAGGTCTGGAAGGAGTGGTAAATGTTGCAGACGACTCGCTTATTTTTGGAAGAACCAAAGAGGAACACGACAAGAGATTACAGCGCGTATTAGAGAGATTTCGAGAAAGAGGTTTAAAGCTTAACAAAAACAAATGTGTTTTTGGGGTCCAGAAACTTATCTTTCTTGGGCATGTAGTGTCAAAAGATGGCGTGTCCATAGACCCTGAAAAACTACAAGCAATTCATAAGATGCCAGAACCGACTGATGTTAGCGGAGTCAGAAAACTGCTAGGTTGTATCAAAATGCATGCAAAATGTATCCCTAACCTGGCAGATATAGCAAGTCCTTTACACCAGTTGTTAAACAAAAATAGTGAATTTTGCTGGGAGAATCCTCAAAAACAAGCTTTTTCCAAGATAAAGCAAGCATTGACAACAGCACCCATTCTGTCACATTTTGCACCAGGAAGACCAACGAGAGTGGCCGCAGATGCGTCATCATATGGCCTAGGGGCTGTCCTGGAACAAAAAAATGGAGATTTGCCATGGAAACCGGTGTACTATGCGTCGAGGACCCTATCGGATACAGAGAAGCGCTACGCTCAAGTAGAAAAAGAAGCGTTAGCCTCGACTTGGGCTTGTGAAAAGTTCAAACAATACCTGATTGGACAAACATTTTTAGTATTGACGGATCATAAACCATTAGTTGAGCTATTGGGACAAAAACCAATTTCTGACTTGCCAGCAAGAGTCCAGCGTTTTAGAATGCGTTTAATGCAATTTTCTTACACTGTGGAATATATCCCAGGTAAAGACATGATGATACCAGATTTACTATCCAGATCACCGATTGAATCGACAGATCCAGGCACTGATGCGCTACTGATCGACGACGTAGGGAGTTTCGAGGAACACATGACAAAGTCGTTACCTATTTTGGAGCCAAGATTGGCACAAGTAAGGCTAGCACAGCAGGCTGATGATCAGTGCACTAGGCTAATCAAATTCATAAAATCGGGATGGCAAAAAAATGTCAGAGATCTTTTGCCAGAAGATAGATCATTTTATGAGGTACAAGGGGAACTTGTGATCCAAAATGACCTTATAATGAAAGCAAATAGGTTGTATATTCCTCCAACTTTGAGAGCGAACATTTTAGAAAAACTTCATGAAGGACATCTTGGTATTGTCAAGTGTCGTGCTAGAGCACGTGAGACTGTGTGGTGGCCAGGCATTAGCTGCCAAATAAAAGCAAAAGTTGACAGATGCGACATATGTATACAATACAGAACCCCACCAGTTGAAGCTCTTATAAGTTCAGAAATACCAAAATATCCTTGGCAAATCATTGGCTCTGACTTATTTGAAGTACGTGGAAAAACTTACATGGTAGTTACGGACTATTTTTCAAGATACATTGAGATTGCCATGTTATCCAGCGAGACAGCAAAAGAAGTCATTTCAAAACTTAAAGCGATCATGGGAAGATGGGGAATCCCAGAAAAACTGCGTTCAGACAATGGGCCTTGTTACAAAGCATATGAATTCTTAGAGTTTTCAAAAGAATATGGTTTTGAGCATGTGACAAGTAGCCCCATATTTTCTCAATCAAATGGACAAGCGGAATCAGGAGTTAAAATTGCGAAGAAAATTTTACTTAAAAGCGAAGATCCGAACATAGGATTGCTTAACTATAGATCAACAAAACTAAGTTGTGGATACAGCCCTGCAAAACTGATGATGGGTCGCAACATCAGAACTATGATTCCGGCCATAACAGAGAGCTACGTACCGGACTGGACTTATTTACCTGATTTTCGTCAGAAAAGAAAAGCAGAATTAGAAAAGCAGGCCGAAAACTTCAACAGACGGCATAGAGTACGTTTAGTAGCAAATCTAAAATGTGAAGACAGAGTATGGCTAACAGATGTCAAAACATTTGGGCAGATCGTAAACATTAGCCCGGAACCTAGATCTTACGTGGTTATGACAGAAGATCAGAGAGTATTCAGAAGAAATAGATCGTTTCTGTTGTTGGCAAATCAAGGAGATATCGAAAACAATTTTGACGTTGAGCTGCCTGAAGAAAACATAACCAGCACTCCCAACGTACAAGTGCATGCCCAAGCAGCACGACCTCCTGTGCAAAACATTGAAGGGGGAAGAGGAGGTAACGGACAAGTTAAGGTCCAGGCTCAAACATTTCAAAGAAACCAAACCCGGTCAGGACGCACGATCAAACCACCGCAAAGATTATGTTTGTAAAATGGTTCGTGTGTTAGACTATTGTAAATATGTTAATAGGTTATAAGTTCATAAAAATTAATCGTGCGTTTATAAGTATGTTAGGCATGTTAAAAAAAAAAAAACTCTAACCGTGACATAAGTGTGCGTTAGGACACAAGTGCAAGTTCAGTGAAGTGCGACTCGCGAGCCCGCAAAAAGAAAAGGGGGATGTGCTATACGCGCCTCCTAGCGAAGACATACGGCACGACACCTATGGCAAGCATCCAAGGTATTCCGGAAGTCAGTCTACGCTTAGCGTTCTAGCAGACCACCCGCGGCTCCCGTCTCGGAGCATAAGGTAAGAAACCCTTTATCGTTCGGTACACTACAGCCTATACATTTTTTCTATTTTATTTTTTGGGTTTTGAGTATGTCTATAATTTTAATTTTTCCTCATCGACTTAATAATGCCAAATAAATCTAAAATTCTCAAAGGTACTAACTTCCAATTTTACCCCTACGAAAAGGATTTAAATGCTAATAAACGTTATAGAAAATATTTACCTGTCAAAAATGTTGCCTTGTGTGTACTAGGGCGAGTCCGTTTCTGACTTTCCTAGCAGCGGCGGCAGCAGGGGGATGGGGGGCATCAGCCCATCCTGAAGGTAAGGGATGCCCTTCTTATTCAGTTTCGGAAAAGGGAGACTTTTTTTTGGAGTCAGGTTTTTTATTATTTTATTACCTTAAAAAATAGTAGGTTGGATTTTGTTGATTAAGCTTGAAAAGTATTTTTTTAATCTTTTTGTGTTTTTCATTATGAATCGGAAATTTTTTTAAATTTATTTTAAAGAAAATTGAGAACTTGAATAATTTTTACTTGTTGAAAATTTGAGGTTATGAGAGTACGACCGCTGAACCTTGAAATTACTACACAATGGCTTCTCCAACATAGAGTTACAAAGGTGGTAAATTTAAATAAAAACACACGGTATTTTTATACGAAGAGAGTTCCAACTTCGTATAACAGAACCTTTCTTTCTTCTTGTCTACCCCTAAAACTAATTATTGACCAGAATACATTTGAATAATAAAATTAAACTCTTACATTGTTTGTTAAACGAATTATAATTTGATAATAACCCTAGAAATAATAAATTATCCTACTTTTTCTCTATTTTATTGATTTTATCTAAATTTACCGCCATTGTAACTTCACGTTGGAGAATCCATTTTGTAGTAATTTTGGCGCACCGTTCAGCTGTCGTACTCCCATAACCTCAAATTTTCATCGAGTTAGATGCGTTGTAAAAATCTTTCAAATTTTTTAAAATAAATTTAAAATATTTTCCGAATCATATTAAGAAAAAAAAATCAAAAAAAAATACTTTTTAAGCCTAATTTAACAAAATCCTACCTACTATAGTTTAAGGTAAGTAACCATCGGTTTCTTCCGAAAGAAAATTTTAATGTTCCACTCCATATCCGTTTTATTTGATTAATTCCCTAACTAATTTTAGAATAAAAGGATTTGCCAATCCAAAAAAACCTCTTATACAACTCTAATCACGCGATGACTAATTAACGATATCTGAACCTTGTTTTACATGTATAGTACTTAGGGTAAGTTTCCGACATACTTTGTTAAAAGCATTAGTATAATAGTGGTTATACATAACAAGAGTGAATATGATGTCTATATCGCACATCATGTAGAAATAAAATAATTTTAAAATCTTTGGTAAAAAATGGAATTAATATTTTTCTAGAAATCTTATAGTTTCGTCTGTTTTATCTGGTTTTATGTACTCATCTTTGTGTTCCATCATTTAAGGAAGATTTACCAGTTAGTTTTCTATAACTGTTGTGTATAATAAAAATTTTAAGGTCGATTGGGGTTGGTCCCCGTTTAAATTATATCAGAAAATATCACGGTGGACAAATATTTGCATGGCAAAGCACCAACCAATGTTAGTAAAGGACGTTCATTTTGTGCATTTAATTTTGTAGTAATTGTCTAGAAATGAGTTTATAACTCGAGATTTTTGAAATATGAAAGTGCATCTATGCAAACAACTTCGGTCAGTAAATAACAATAGCTCGGTAGAAATATATTTTGGTGTTATACCTTCAAATTTCGCACCTTTTTGTGCACTCTTTAGGAAAAAACTGTATATGCATAGACTGGAATTATTGTATTGATTTAAATTAAAAAAGAACAAATTTTATCTGACAAATTTGCATATATTTGAAATATATTCTTAACCTCACTTCTGTTGGCCGCAACCGAGTTGTCTCCCAGTGGTCACTTTTAAATTACGCTTCAGAAAAGGTCGTAGGTAAATTCTCTCCCAAATTTCAGGTAAGCGCATATAAAATGTTAAGCAAATAACAATCGTAAAAACCATATTTGTTAAATGATAGATGACAGCAACGTTGTCAGATTGTTTAAGAAATATGTAAAGTCAGGAAATAATAATCAATAGTAATTGAACAAAAAAAAATGCCCTATTGAACAAGAACAAACCCGCCCCAATACACCGTTTGAAGCTGAACTGAGGATTTAAACACGTGCTAACCTACCCTAATACACCTATTAGAGCAGATTACCGATCCTCAGTTCAGCTCCAAGCGGTGTATTGGGGCGGGTTAGAACTTCTTCAACAGGGCAATTTTTTTGTTCATGTTACTATTGACTATTATTTCCTGACTTATATATTTCTTAAACAATCTGACAACGTTGCTGTCATCTATCATTATATATATTACCCGAATCTCGGAGACAACTTACCTACCCTTGGGAGTGAATTTACCTATGGTTATTTTAACCTTTTCGTAATCGGGAGACAACTCGGTTCCTCCGCTTCTGTTAAGTGTCAGAGACCGACTCGTAAAATTTACAACATGTAAAATTTGATTTCTTTGTAATTTTTGTAATTGACCACGGTAATTTTTCAGTTTCATATCCTAACCAGGATGGATATGAAATTATATCCGTTCAGTTAACCGGAATAGCCGACTTTTCCAATCACTCTTGTGTAAACAAAACAACTAAATTCCATGTGGGAGTGGAAGAAAAGTGGTGTATGACATACTTTTATTTACTATTTTAAGATTTAAGGGCTTTAATACATTTTTAAATGTCTGATAAGTATAGGTTCGAATCAATTTACCACCCTGTATAATATATCGATCACTTCGTTAAATCACCAAACACAAATATAACTGGTAATTACAATATTTTTATTAATACTTCCACAAAATAAACAAATTGTAACAATTAAGAAAACAATTAGAGTTTAGGTTGCGCAATGACTACTTGGCATCGTAAGCTCAACCACGGTAGTGTTTCTCTTGAATCCCGCAGCAATCCCCTCGTAATCTCGCCAGCGGCGTCGACCTCCAAAAATTGCTGACTCTAACACGGCCAACCTGACAGGTGTTTCGTTCTCGGAACATATTATCCATGCATTCATTGTGGTCTATGTCCTGTAAATTTCAATAAACAAAATGTTTAGTGTTAACAAAGGAAAATGTACAAACACTGGCATTACATAATATTGCCAATGAATGTACTTCATGGGAGTATGCTGACCCCATGCTTCGAGATATTGTTTCAATCCCGGTATCACACAAAAAAAATACCATGGGAGTATGCTGACCCCATGCTTCGAGATATTGTTTCAATCCCGGTATCACACAAAAAAAAATACCATGGGAGTATGCTGACCGCATGCTTCGAGATATCAATCACGGTATCAAAAAAAAAAAATACCATGGGAGTATGCTGACCCCATGCTTCGTGATATCAATCCCGGTATGACAAAAAAAAATACCATGGGAGTATGCTGACCCCATGCTTCGAGATATCAATCACGGTATCACAAAAAAAAATACCATGGGAGTATGCTGACCCCATGCTTCGTGATATCAATCTCGGTATCACAAAAAAAAAACCATCTATAAGTAAAAAAAATCTTACTTTACCTTCTGTTTCAAAAAGCTCTTTCAATTCTTCTAAATCAGTCGCTAAAGACCATTCATCCGACCAAGATATTAGTGGTTCCTGTGGTTCCTTGGCTGCTTTTATTATCTTACACTTTACACCAATTTTTATTAATTCATATCTACCTTGTTTGGTAATACAATTTCTTAAGGTCCGATAAATTCGAAATTAGTTTTGCTGACATGCATTTTGCCCCGATACAACATCAAGACAAACTCAGACAAACATAGTATTGCGCCTTTTTCATCTGACATATGGCATAATCACATTTGAATTGTAATTTTTCGGTGATTCCTGCCCAGCCTAATTTGAGATTGAATAGTTTAAAATCAATTAAATTTCCCATATTAACGTTCGGCCATTCCACCAGAAATCATTCTTATAAAATTCATAATAGTGCGCATATACCGTTCTACTTGTAGATTAGTTCTGAGGATATCAGGTGTAATGCAGTAATTTTGGATATTAAATGTATGAAAATAAAATTACATAAGCTATGATTGTAAAAATTTGTTCTGCTATCTATTTCCAAATACTTTGGGCGTGTCAAAACATGAAATAAACCTTTCAAAAGCTTACCGTTTCTCATCAGCCTTTTCTAATTTTAAAAGTACTAAATTACAGTATTTTGTAAAAGCGCGAATTTACAAGGGCAGTTATCAATTAAATTGATTTTCATAAAACAGTTGTTTTTAACAGAAAACGAAAAACATGTAGACAACAAATTAAAATATCTTCTAAAAACACCATAAATCATCCCGATATTCTTTCGATTGTAATACGCTGGCCGAAATGGACAAAATAGAAAAATGATAAACCAAAAGGCTTTATATGATTGACTTCCTAGTTTACTTATTTTTTTTTTCATTGTATACTTTTCTATTATTTGTTGTAGGCTGAATGTCAGGTTATCAAGGGCGTATCTCAATCAATCAACCATATTACTTTTGCACTGTAAGATAACGTAAAGTACTTACTAATTAATATGGTATAATCTTAACTTTAACTGGACTTGAGTTGTCTTTCGAGTTAACATACCTGAAAATAGAAAAACAGTACCTGAGCAACCAATTCACCCATAATCAACTTTAAATAAATATTGACAAACCATTTATATTAATCCTTATCAATATCACTGATATGTATTACTAATGTAGTATAATGTATTCTATTTATCCAAAGCAATATTATTTGTAAATTAAGAATATGAATCATTATCTTCAACTTTTACACTGCAAATCAACATGTAATACAAGCTACAGTAAAAGACAAAATAAGTAAGTGAAACATCTGTTCTTAAGATATGCAATGAATACTACAAAATACCCGTCCAAAATGCTTGATGTGTAATGGATATTACAAAATACCCATTCAAAGTGTAATCTATGTAATGAGTAATACAACATACTCATTCAATGTGTAATGTGTAATGAGTACACCAAAATACCCATTCAATGTGTGATGAACATTACGAAATGTCCATTTAGTGTGTGATGTGTAATGAGTATATCAAAATACCCACTCAATGTGTAATGAGTAATACAACATACTCATTCAATGTGTGATCTGTGTAATGAGTAATACAACATACTCATTCAATGTGTAATGAGTAATACAACATACTCATTTAATGTGTAATAAGTAATACAACATACTCATTCAATGTGTGATCTGTGTAATGAGTAATACAACATACTCATTCAATGTGTAATGCATGAGTAATACAACATACTTATTCAATGTGTGATCTGTGTAATGAGTAATACAACATACTCATTCAATGTGTAATGAGTAATACAACATACTCATTCAATGTATAATATTTAATCAAACATGATTCGTAAATAAACAACTGACTTGTTATTTTAATAAAATTGACAATCTAATTATTCAAATATAACAATAGTTAAAATAGGTAAACCAGGTTGCCCGTGAGAATCACTCACTGTTACCCTTAAATATAAAAATAGTTAATTTAGGTAAACTGGATTGCTCGTGAGACACACTCACCTATAATTAAATATAAAACAATCTATCTCCAGACCCACAGAAAACACACAATCACAGTCAACTGTTGAAACTACTCTAAATAGAAATAGGAAAGCTTTAGTGGTCTTTTAGCCAACTTAAGTTTTCAGCCACCTGTGTTTATTCTTTTAAGTTATCAATGCCTATATTCATTTGGTTTTTAATTTATTACCCAAATTTGGGGCTGCGTGACAAATAAGGTCTGGCATTTTTATGTGAGTATGCATAAAATCATCCCAATAGTAATATAGATGAAAACTGATTCTTACACGATATTTTTAACTGATTAAAATCATTATTAAAATAGTCTGAAATTCTTATGACACCAGGTAATTGTTGCTTCATAATACATGTGCCATTACAATCTGTTAAAGCAGCAAACCTAAAAATATCGACAAATAAATTAGAACTTATAAATTGATGACATCGTATTATAAATAATCACTTAATCAGACGGCACCAAAATAAACATTAACTTTATGTGCTAAACCATAATTTCCATATCAGCCTTAATCATATATTTTGAAACAAAAGTTATTCCTGTGATAAACATTTTTCGTGAAACCAATCTTGATGTGAACTTTTAAGCAAATTTATCTGCATCAATGAAACTTCAGCTCCGTTAGCAATTAAACCCATTTAGGTTGACTTGTCATCAATGTTTATTTTTGTGAGCACGCTGCCGCTCACTTAAAATAAAATTAACATTACGTCTTTTATCAATCGAATTTTTAAGAAAACAATTTTCAAGTACGTGACCTGACTTAAAACAAAAACTACATTTGTTATTGTTAACTAAAACAGTATTATCGGTTAAAGTTTCATTGCATATTGGTTTTGTAAAAGAATTAACTCTTAAATTTTTATCAAATCAGAAATTGAACTAAAATCTCAGTAGAGGTTGCGATACTTGAGCGCCCGACGGTTTTGCGATACTTGGGCGCCCGCTACTGCGCAGGCGCCTGCCATCTGCCATCTGTCATGTCACACTCTTGGGCGATAGCTATTTAGGCATTAGCTACTTAGGCGTTAGCTACTTGGGCCGTAGCTACTTAGGCGTTAGCTACTTGGGCAGTAGCTACTTAGGCGTTAGCTACTAGGGCCGTAGCTACTTAGGCGTTAGCTACTTGGGCAGTAGCTACTTGGGGCGTTAGCTACTTGGGCAATAGTATCATTGGCACTAGTTGTCATTGGGTAAACGTCATCCATTATCTGTGATACGCCATCTATTACATGTCACCTGAACCTCACCTACTTAGGTATTCATATTTGGGGGGACCCAAGCCTACAAGTCGAGGCTCTGCTAAAAGCCCTACCTCCAAGAACCGGTACCCCAATAATTTCTAAGTGGGGCCCCTATTGGAATTAAATGATTAAAAAAAGTTTTACCTGCGTGGATTCGATCCCGGGTCACTGGATTACAATTCTAATGTCGTACCACTACACTAGCGAGCTATCATAGAAAAATCTGCTTTTAACTTGAAGGTTATCTAGGTATACGGTTGTCCCGCCTACGAGAGTCATGCATTATGACGCACCATGATAAGTAGTTTTTTAAAGGGAACGTAAGATTAATAATAATATATTTGTTAAAGTGTAGAGGAAACATAAATAGAAAATAAAATTAGCTGTAACTATAATTAAACCCTAAAGTTTGTCAATGCCTATATGTACAGTATGATTTATAGACACACAAAACCTCTATGAAGTATCTGTATCTATAACGATATAATATTGTCATATAAGATAGAAAAGGATAGCACTAATTACATTAACAATCAATGGACTGTTAAAAAACGTGTCACGACATGTTTTTGACTCATAGGTTTAGGCCACATTAATGAGGTGGGTAGGTAATTTGTCATACAGTAATCCATCAGTTGGTTAGATCAGTACAATAAGTAGACGCTAACAAAAAAAAAAAAAGGGTAGGTACAACCCCTGCACTAATACTTCTTGGTATCAAATTAAAGGTAAAAATGTCAATAACAGGAGTTTAATGGTTATATTTCTAACTGAAGTACCATTTAGAACTTAATAAATTGATAATATTTTATGTTTTAATCTAAAAATTACGATCAATGCAACGTTCCAACGGTACTTATATAGAAGGTCAACTGCTTAATATTAAATAACAAGGTGTATTATATAGAAAAGACTCGTTGTACCTGGTAAAATTATATGTCTACAATAGGGTTGATATGGAACCCCGTAGGTAAAAATAGACCAAAGGGTAGTTTTTAATAAATTTCTTAAGTTTTTAATGTACATTCCTAAACGTCCCTAATAATATAAGATACCAATGCGTGTAAAAAATAAGTAACCGAAGTAATCATCAAACTAATGTTAAAAATATGGATAATAACCCCCAATTTTATTGAAAAAATTAGAATGTAAGAAAAAACCAGTAAACCCAACTGGCCGCACGACCAAAGGCTCACGAAATTTTGTAAAAATTTTGGGAGAAGGTCGTGTGGCATTGATGTAAATAGTTTTTCTACGTTTTATTACACCTATATGGATTCAAAATTATATCAAGCAGAAAATACAGGTAATTTATACATTGCTATGGGTAAAAACAAAACTCATTAGGAATTTTTAATAAATATATTATCCATGTTTAATACAAATAAAATAGTTTATAATACTTTAATGGCTGGCTGCACGACCAAAGGCTCACGAAATTTTGTAAAAATTTTGGGAGAAGGTCGTGTGGCATTGATGTAAATAGTTTTTCTACGTTTTATTACACCTATATGGATTCAAAATTATATCAAGCAGAAAAATACAGGTAATAAATATATTGTCAAATGCTAAAATTAAAATCTAACACGTGAAATGTATTCAGGGTGACGTCATAAGTCGTTTAGAGAAAACCCAAAGTCGATCGGTCAACTGGTTCGGAAGATATAGTTTATTGCAATTAGTGTCCTTATGCCTCGAAGTGGAGTGCTGAAATTCTGGTTGCAGGCAGAGGTATATAGGACCTATCTAGAAGTGAAAGATTTTTTCAAATATCTCAATTAATAACAGAGCTAGATGCATTAAACCATTAGGGCCTTAACACGATAAAGTCGTGCAAAGCACTGGCAATGCTTATTTCTTAGTAGGAATATACTTCGTATAATACGGTATCGTTAAGATTGCGTCATCTCCATTTCCTATATGAGACCAAGGTCAACTGCAGATCAGCTAAATGAACAGTTAAATGAACAGTGGAACAGCTAAATGAACAGTGGAACAGCTAAATGAACCACTTAATGATCCGTAGAACCACTAAATGAACCACTAAATGAACCACTTAATGATCCGTAGTACCACTAAATGAACCACTTAATGATCCGAAGAACCACTAAATGAACCACTTAATGATCCGTAGAACCACTAAATGAACCACTTAATGATCCGTAGAACCACTAAATGAACCACTAAATGAACCACTTAATGAACCGAAGAACCACTAAATGAACCACATAATGATCCGCAGAACCACTAAATGAACCACTTAATGATCCGTAGAACCACTAAATGAACCACATAATGATCCGCAGAACCACTAAATGAACCACTTAATGATCCGTAGAACCACTAAATGAACCACTTAATGAACCGAAGAACCACTAAATGAACCACATAATGATCCGTAGTACCACTAAATGAACCACTTAATGATCCGAAGAACCACTAAATGAACCACTTAATGAACCGCGGAACCACTAAATGAACCGTGAATCAGGTTAATAAACAGCGGATCACTGCGAGTTCTTCCTATGGCAGCAGGGAAGAGGAGGGGGAGGAGGAAAATCAATGATAGACGATAATTTCAGTAAAAACCTTTATTTCCCACTAATATTTCAATAACTAATATATAACCTAATTAATATCTAACCTATTTAATATCTAAACTAATTATTTAAGAACAGTGACGTCACAAAAGATTGATTAAAGTATATTTAAACTTTTCGAACAGTTCCCACTAATGGTGAGTACTTTATAAGCTTATCATGAATAATAAGACAGTATGCGGTAGTATTTGCTGGAACATTTTCTTTCGTTTCAAACTCCAACCTGACATCAATAATCCCCGAATTTAATATTTCATTTTGTCGGGAACAATCAATCACAATTAGAGGAGCATTTGTTAAAAAGTCTTTTGGAGAGAACAGTGGTTCATTTTCTTTTTCGTAAAAACATTCTTGGAACTCTGAGTACATTTCATACAAAGAAGCAATTTGACCTTTAGAAACATCTAAATTTAAATTATCATACGGATACATTTCAGAATTTAAATAAAGTTTAACATTAAATACATTACAATGATCAAACAAACTACAGTTTTTAGCTATCTTATCCTTTCTGTCGGCTGAATATCCTACATTACAAACGGCTAAACAGCATACCTGGACTATAAAGAATGCTATTCAAGTAGAACGTCCCAGATGGGTAATTTTAGGATTTTCAACCGACAGAAAGGATAAGATAGCTAAAAACTGTAGTTTGTTTGATCATTGTAATGTATTTAATGTTAAACTTTATTTAAATTCTGAAATGTATCCGTATGATAATTTAAATTTAGATGTTTCTAAAGGTCAAATTGCTTCTTTGTATGAAATGTACTCAGAGTTCCAAGAATGTTTTTACGAAAAAGAAAATGAACCACTGTTCTCTCCAAAAGACTTTTTAACAAATGCTCCTCTAATTGTGATTGATTGTTCCCGACAAAATGAAATATTAAATTCGGGGATTATTGATGTCAGGTTGGAGTTTGAAACGAAAGAAAATGTTCCAGCAAATACTACCGCATACTGTCTTATTATTCATGATAAGCTTATAAAGTACTCACCATTAGTGGGAACTGTTCGAAAAGTTTAAATATACTTTAATCAATCTTTTGTGACGTCACTGTTCTTAAATAATTAGTTTAGATATTAAATAGGTTAGATATTAATTAGGTTATATATTAGTTATTGAAATATTAGTGGGAAATAAAGGTTTTTACTGAAATTATCGTCTATCATTGATTTTCCTCCTCCCCCTCCTCTTCCCTGCTGCCATAGGAAGAACTCGCAGTGATCCGCTGTTTATTAACCTGATTCACGGTTCATTTAGTGGTTCCGCGGTTCATTAAGTGGTTCATTTAGTGGTTCTTCGGATCATTAAGTGGTTCATTTAGTGGTACTACGGATCATTATGTGGTTCATTTAGTGGTTCTTCGGTTCATTAAGTGGTTCATTTAGTGGTTCTACGGATCATTAAGTGGTTCATTTAGTGGTTCTGCGGATCATTATGTGGTTCATTTAGTGGTTCTACGGATCATTAAGTGGTTCATTTAGTGGTTCTGCGGATCATTATGTGGTTCATTTAGTGGTTCTTCGGTTCATTAAGTGGTTCATTTAGTGGTTCATTTAGTGGTTCTACGGATCATTAAGTGGTTCATTTAGTGGTTCTACGGATCATTAAGTGGTTCATTTAGTGGTTCTTCGGATCATTAAGTGGTTCATTTAGTGGTACTACGGATCATTAAGTGGTTCATTTAGTGGTTCATTTAGTGGTTCTACGGATCATTAAGTGGTTCATTTAGCTGTTCCACTGTTCATTTAGCTGTTCCACTGTTCATTTAACTGTTCATTTAGCTGATCTGCAGTTGACCTTGGTCTCATATAGGAAATGGAGATGACGCAATCTTAACGATACCGTATTATACGAAGTATATTCCTACTAAGAAATAAGCATTGCCAGTGCTTTGCACGACTTTATCGTGTTAAGGCCCTAATGGTTTAATGCATCTAGCTCTGTT
This sequence comes from Polydrusus cervinus, assembly GCA_935413205.1. Lineage (NCBI taxonomy): Eukaryota > Metazoa > Arthropoda > Insecta > Coleoptera > Curculionidae > Polydrusus > Polydrusus cervinus. The sequence continues at coordinate 62,669,059 of OW284510.1, read as the reverse complement.
ATTAATTGAGATATTTGAAAAAATCTTTCACTTCTAGATAGGTCCTATATACCTCTGCCTGCAACCAGAATTTCAGCACTCCACTTCGAGGCATAAGGACACTAATTGCAATAAACTATATCTTCCGAACCAGTTGACCGATCGACTTTGGGTTTTCTCTAAACGACTTATGACGTCACCCTGAATACATTTCACGTGTTAGATTTTAATTTTAGCATTTGACAATATATTTATTACCTGTATTTTTCTGCTTGATATAATTTTGAATCCATATAGGTGTAATAAAACGTAGAAAAACTATTTACATCAATGCCACACGACCTTCTCCCAAAATTTTTACAAAATTTCGTGAGCCTTTGGTCGTGCAGCCAGCCATTAAAGTATTATAAACTATTTTATTTGTATTAAACATGGATAATATATTTATTAAAAATTCCTAATGAGTTTTGTTTTTACCCATAGCAATGTATAAATTACCTGTATTTTCTGCTTGATATAATTTTGAATCCATATAGGTGTAATAAAACGTAGAAAAACTATTTACATCAATGCCACACGACCTTCTCCCAAAATTTTTACAAAATTTCGTGAGCCTTTGGTCGTGCGGCCAGTTGGGTTTACTGGTTTTTTCTTACATTCTAATTTTTTCAATAAAATTGGGGGTTATTATCCATATTTTTAACATTAGTTTGATGATTACTTCGGTTACTTATTTTTTACACGCATTGGTATCTTATATTATTAGGGACGTTTAGGAATGTACATTAAAAACTTAAGAAATTTATTAAAAACTACCCTTTGGTCTATTTTTACCTACGGGGTTCCATATCAACCCTATTGTAGACATATAATTTTACCAGGTACAACGAGTCTTTTCTATATAATACACCTTGTTATTTAATATTAAGCAGTTGACCTTCTATATAAGTACCGTTGGAACGTTGCATTGATCGTAATTTTTAGATTAAAACATAAAATATTATCAATTTATTAAGTTCTAAATGGTACTTCAGTTAGAAATATAACCATTAAACTCCTGTTATTGACATTTTTACCTTTAATTTGATACCAAGAAGTATTAGTGCAGGGGTTGTACCTACCCTTTTTTTTTTTTTGTTAGCGTCTACTTATTGTACTGATCTAACCAACTGATGGATTACTGTATGACAAATTACCTACCCACCTCATTAATGTGGCCTAAACCTATGAGTCAAAAACATGTCGTGACACGTTTTTTAACAGTCCATTGATTGTTAATGTAATTAGTGCTATCCTTTTCTATCTTATATGACAATATTATATCGTTATAGATACAGATACTTCATAGAGGTTTTGTGTGTCTATAAATCATACTGTACATATAGGCATTGACAAACTTTAGGGTTTAATTATAGTTACAGCTAATTTTATTTTCTATTTATGTTTCCTCTACACTTTAACAAATATATTATTATTAATCTTACGTTCCCTTTAAAAAACTACTTATCATGGTGCGTCATAATGCATGACTCTCGTAGGCGGGACAACCGTATACCTAGATAACCTTCAAGTTAAAAGCAGATTTTTCTATGATAGCTCGCTAGTGTAGTGGTACGACATTAGAATTGTAATCCAGTGACCCGGGATCGAATCCACGCAGGTAAAACTTTTTTTAATCATTTAATTCCAATAGGGGCCCCACTTAGAAATTATTGGGGTACCGGTTCTTGGAGGTAGGGCTTTTAGCAGAGCCTCGACTTGTAGGCTTGGGTCCCCCCAAATATGAATACCTAAGTAGGTGAGGTTCAGGTGACATGTAATAGATGGCGTATCACAGATAATGGATGACGTTTACCCAATGACAACTAGTGCCAATGATACTATTGCCCAAGTAGCTAACGCCCCAAGTAGCTACTGCCCAAGTAGCTAACGCCTAAGTAGCTACGGCCCTAGTAGCTAACGCCTAAGTAGCTACTGCCCAAGTAGCTAACGCCTAAGTAGCTACGGCCCAAGTAGCTAACGCCTAAGTAGCTAATGCCTAAATAGCTATCGCCCAAGAGTGTGACATGACAGATGGCAGATGGCAGGCGCCTGCGCAGTAGCGGGCGCCCAAGTATCGCAAAACCGTCGGGCGCTCAAGTATCGCAACCTCTACTAATCTCTCATAGTGACAGATTCCTGGATTTTATTATCATAAATTCCATAAACAATTATTTCAACTAAATCTGCGGTATTCCAATTCACACGCAATTTTTTCAATAACGCATCCTTTTTATGCACATAAGCAGGATACGTATTACACATTAAGCTATTAAAAAATATAGGCCTTGCACAATAAACAACTAAAAATTTTCTTTTTGGAAAATTATTCTGAAAATTTATTTTCAAAACTGTCCCACCAGTCTCTAACAGACGGTGACCAATTTTTATACTAAAAATAAAATTGTCATTCCAAATATGAGCATCACTAAATAAAAAGCGATCAACTCTTACCCATACTTCTAGATCTTACCACTTAAATTCCTTTTTTTTTAAATCTTTGTAACCTATTAAATCCACACAGTTGAATCCCCAACATCAGGTCGATAAAGTGGCAAGTCCAGGTGCTCAGGAGCCGTGGTGCTGTATTTCAGATTTTCCGCTATTAAAGTTTCCATGACGATGGACGTTGGCTTTCTTTTCTTCCACAAGTTATGGAACGAGGGCACAATCCCATTTTTGATTTAAGATTTAAGGGCTTTAATACATTTTTAACACCCTGTATAGTATATCGATCACTTCGTTAAATCACCAAACACAAATATAACTGGTAATTACAATATTTTTATTAATACTTCCACAAAATAAACAAATTGTAACAATTAAGAAAACAATTAGAGTTTAGGTTGCGCAATGACTACTTGGCATCGTGAGCTCAACCACGGTAGTGTTTCTCTTGAATCCCGCAGCAATCCCCTCGTAATCTCGCCAGCGGCGTCGACCTCCAAAAATTGCTGTCTCTAACACTATAATATTTATTTAATTATTATATAATTGAAATATATTAATATGTGAAATGAACCATTTTGCTGTTTCCATAGCCTACTCTGTAAACAGTGTCAAAGTTTGACAGAAATCGGATGAGATTCATTAGTTTTGCAATAAAAAAAAATACACATTAACCGACGCTGCTAACTAAATTTGCGTGTTATCTTGGCGGTATTTTATATTTTCATATTATCTTACCAATAAAAAAATCATATTGTTAGAGTCAGCAATTTTTGGAGGTCGACGCCGCTGGCGAGATTACGAGGGGATTGCCGCGGGATTCAAGAAGAACACTACCGTGGTTGAGCTCATGATGTCAAGTAGTCATTGCGCAACCTAAACTCTAATTGTTTTCTTAATTGTTACAATTTGTTTATTTTGTGGAAGTATTAATAAAATTATTGTGATTACCAGTTGTATCTGTGTTTGGTGATTTAACGAAGTGATCGATATATTATACAGGGTGTTAAATTGATTCGAACCTATACTTATCTGACATTTAAAAATGTATTAAAACCCTTAAATCTTAAATCAAAAGTGGGATTGTGCCCTCGTTCCATAACTTGTAGAAGAAAAGAAAGGAAACGTCCATCGTCATGGCAAATTAATGGCGGAAAATCTGAAATACAGCACCACGGTTCCTGAGCAGCTGGACTTGCCACTTTTTCGACCTGATGTTGAGGATTCAACTAACTGTGTGGATTAAATAGGTTACAAAGATTTAAAAAAAAAGGAATTTAAGTGGTAAGATCTAGAAGTATAGGTAAGAGTTGATCGCTTTTTATTTAGTGATGCTCATATTTGGAATGACAATTTTATTTTTAGTATAAAAATTGGTCACCGTCTGTTAGAGACTGGTGGGACAGTTTTGAAAATGAATTTTCAGAATAATTTTCCAAAAAGAAAATTTTTAGTTGTTTATTGTGCAAGGCCTATATTTTTTAATAGCTTAATATGTAATACGTGTACTTATGTTCATAAAAAGGATGCGTTATTGAAAAAATTGCGTGTGAATTGGAATACCGCAGATTTAATTGAAATAATTGTTTATGGAATTCATGATAATAAAATCCAGAAATCTCTCACTATGAGAGATTTTAGTTCAATTTCTGATTTGATTTCTTATTTAGGTACTATTCTAAAATGTGTATCTAGTGAAAAAAAAATACTAATACCTCAGAAACAATTTTTTCTAGAAAAAAATATTCGCCATAAAGAAAAAATCTGATTTAACAAAATCTCAAATGTTATGTTATGAATGTGATAGTCTGGTCACGTTAAGCGAAAATTGCCGATATTGCAATTATAATTCTCTGATTTTTAAACCAGAAAAAAATTTAAGAGTTAATTCTTTTACAGTATAAATCCACAATGAAACTTTTACAGATAATACTGTTTCAGTTAAAAATAACAAATGTAGTTTTTGTTTTAAGGAAGGTGTCAGGTCACCCAGTTAAAAATTGTTTTCTTAAAAATTCGATTGATAAAAGACGTAATGTTAATTTTATTTTAAGTGAGCGGCAGCGTGCTCACAAAAATAAACATTGATGACAAGTCAACCTAAATGGGTTTAATTGCTAACGGAGCTGAAGTTTCTTTAATGTAGATAAATTTGCTTAAAAGTTCACATCAAGATTGGTTTCACGAAAAATGTTTATCACAGGAATAACTTTTGTTTTTAAATATAAGATTAAGGCTGATATGGAAATTATGGTTTAGCACATAAAGTTAATGTTTATATAGGTGCCGTCTGATTAAGTGATTATTTATAATACGATGTCATCAATTTATAAGTTCTAATTTATTTGTCGATATTTTTAGGTTTGCTGCTTTAACAGATTGTAATGGCACATGTATTATGAAGCAACAATTACCTGGTGTCATAAGAATTTCAGACTATTTTGAACATGATTTAGATCAGTTAAAAATACCGGAAGAATATCGGGATGATTTATGGTGTTATTAGAAGATATTTTAATTTGTTGTCTACATGTTTTTCGTTTTCTGCTAAAAACAACTGTTTTATGAAAATCAATTTAATTGATAACTGTCTTTGTATATTCACGCTTTTACAAAATACTGTAATTTAATACTTTTAAAATCAGTAAAGGCTGATGAGAAACGGTAAGCTTTTGAAAGGTTTATTTCATGTTTTGACACGCCCAAAGTATTTGGAAATAGATAGCAGAACAAATTTTTACAATCTTAGCTTATGTAATTTTATTTTCATACATTTAATATCCAAAATTACTGCATTACACCTGATATCCTCAGAACTAATGTACAAGTACAACGGTATATGCGCACTATTATAAATTTTATAAGAATGATTTATGGTGGAATGGCCCAACGTTAATATGGAAAATTTAATTGATTTTAAACTATTCAATCTCAAATTAGGCTAGGCAGAAATCACCGAAAAATTACAATTCAAATGTGATTATGCCATAGGTCAGATGAAAAAGGCGCAATACTGTGTTTGCAGTGGCGGCTCGTGATATTTATCGTAGGGTGTGCGCAGTAGGCAAAAAGCGCCGCAGGCGAAAAAATTTTGAGGTGCCACGCCCCTTTTCACCTTTGTATAATATGATTTAAATCTGTAATGCCTACACGGCTCCAGTTCTTGTCCATGTTTATATTATAAAATAGCATGGGAAACAAAACTGAGTTTCTAATATTACACCCACATATCCATTTGTTTTTTTTGTAAATGTAAATATTAAAATGTCTAATAAAAGATCGACCTTCTTTTTTCTTTTTACAAGTTTGATTTAATTTTAAATCCGGGTAGGCCTTCCTAACCTTTTAATGTCAATTTTCCTTTGGAAATCGAATGTCGAAAATTTATTTATAATGCCCTCTACAGAATTTTGGTCCATAACTATATCACTTCGTGTGACACAATCCAAACTACTAGCCATTATTAATTTAAAAACAACACAAAAACATCCACAACACCGTCAATAAACTCCAAACATTATCTAAAGCTGATTATCTAATCGCGTCAAAAACTCATAAAACAATCATATTAAATGATTGAAGTGTGTATTCAGAAAGCGCCCGGCGACGCCCTCTCATCGGGCGATTAACCGAATATTCCCGATCAATCCGCATAAGGGAAATCGCACAAAAATCCATCCATAAGAGCGCCGAACGAATACACACCACAGACCACAGCAGTCACAGCACACAGCCGGTGAGTCTGCTCACGCGCTCGGTCGCGCTTGAAGTCTTACGCCTTCGCCATTGTTATATTATACAAGTTCTTTATTTCAGTTACCTAAATATTTTTTTAAATAAGTATAAATTTTATTTTTGCTGGTGCTTGACTTTCTTAGGCAGTGCGCGCGCACGAGCGCACTTGTTGACGACCCGCCCCTGTGTGTTTGTCTGAGTTGTGTCAGCAAAACTAATTTCGAATTTATCGGACCTTAAGAAATTGTATTACCAAACAAGGCAGATATGAATTAATAAAAATATAGATAATAAAAGCAGCCAAGGAACCACTAATATCTTGGTCGGATGAATGGTCTTTAGCGACTGATTTACAAGAATTGATAGAGCTTTTTGAAACAGAAGGTAAAGTAAGAATTTTTTTGTACTTGGTGGCTTTTATAATCTAAATAAAATCTTGAGTCATGGGCTCAAGGCACCAGCATAGCATACTTTAATGGAATGTTTCTATTTGTAGTTATTCCTTTTATAATTGAGGCATGGGCTCTCCCCTATGGTTTTCCGAGATAGAAATAATATCACGAAGCATGGGGTCAGCATACTCCCATGGTATTTTTTTTTGTGATACCGTGATTGATATCTCGAAGCATGGGGTCAGCATACTCCCATGGTATTTTTTTTGTGATACCGAGATTGATATCACGAAGCATGGGGTCAGCATACTCCCATGGTATTTTTTTTTGTGATACCGTGATTGATATCTCGAAGCATGGGGTTAGCATACTCCCATGGTATTTTTTTTTGTGTGATACCGGGATTGAAACAATATCTCGAAGCATGGTGTCAGCATACTCCCATGGTATTTTTTGTGTGTGATACCGGGATTGAAACAATATCTCGAAGCATGGGGTCAGCATACTCCCATGGTATTATTTTTGTGTGATACCGGGATTGAAACAATATCTCGAAGCATGGGGTCAGCATACTCCCATGGTATTTTTTTTTGTGTGATACCGGGATTGAAACAATATCTCGAAGCATGGGGTCAGCATACTCCCATGGTATTTTTTTTTGTGTGATACCGGGATTGAAACATTATCTCGAAGCATGGGGTCAGCATACTCCCATGAAGTACATTCATTGGCAATATTATGTAATGCCAGTGTTTGTACATTTTCCTTTGTTAACACTAAAAATTTTGTTTATTGAAATTTACAGGACATAGACCACAATGCATGGATAATATGTTCCGAGAACGAAACACCTGTCAGGTTGGCCGTGTTAGAGTCAGCAATTTTTGGAGGTCGACGCCGCTGGCGAGATTACGAGGGGATTGCCGCGGGATTCAAGAAGAACACTGGTTGAGCTCATGATGTCAAGTAGTCATTGCGCAACCTAAACTCTAATTGTTTTCTTAATTGTTACAATTTGTTTATTTTGTGGAAGTATTAATAAAATTATTGTGATTACCAGTTGTATCTGTGTTTGGTGATTTAACGAAGTGATCGATATATTATACAGGGTGTTAAATTGATTCGAACCTATACTTATCTGACATTTAAAAATGTATTAAAACCCTTAAATCTTAAAATATAACAGACCCACTAGGCTAATATCAAAGTAATAATAATATTTGGGGAATGTTTGTCTCTCTAACCTTTATTTGGTCTTTTTCTTAAGTTCAATTTACATTGTTTGGAAATCGAATCCAAATCAAATAACGGGAAGGTGTTTGTATTTCGATGAAATAAAAGCACTGAGATCAAAACTTAGTGTCATGGCATTTGATCAATATACGGAAGCCAGAAAAAAGTTGTAATATCGAAAAATAAATGTGTTTTTATTATTTATTTACGTGCGATCTCAAATAAGGCTCCGCGCGGTTGGTATTACTGACAGTCCTGAAGGATGACAATCATAATATGACTAAATTAAAATAATTTGTAACTAGATAAATCCCAATAAAAATGTATTTTGTAACACTACAAGGTCATTAAGACTAACAGTCGTGATAAAAGAATGACTGGATTGATCGTGTAAGAGGACATTTTAAAAAAAGTGTGAAAATAAAAGGGATTGAAGTAATTTAAAACTTTCAGTAATACTGTCAGTCCGACTGATGGCGAATACTTGCTTTAAAAAATAGGTTTTTTTTGAAGACATTCTAGATTAGAAACTAAATTTAATATTGTGCTGTGAGAAATAATGGTTAATGGGCTTTTATAAAAATGTTTTAAAGAGTTTTTAGTACTAAATACTGAAATGTGTACTTTTATCCTTTTTTTTTTATTTTTTAATAAAATATTTGTACATATTTTTTAATAATAATAATAAAATGGTTCCGTCATATGATAAAATAACATATGCAAAATATTACATCTTAAATAACACTCCTTAATTAAAAAAAAAATAAAAATTATGTCACTGCTGCAATTTAGTCGCCTAGATATGTATTTAATTCAGTGGGTTAAAAATATTAAATTTTTTGTAAACTGTGCGTCTTTTGATTCTATTAGCTTAAGCTTGAGAGTATTATTTTTTAAATTTAAGTTGCCTATAATTGTGTGCGCAAACACTAGAACTGGGGCTAAATGCCAGAACATTATTTTATTAAGGTCTAAATAATATATCTTGATCGCTTTTGCAAATATGAATATTTATTTGAAAACAATTTAGTTTCATTTTGTTGATACGTCGCAAATAACATTTATCAAGAGATTAGGTTAAAATCGATGCAACGATAAATTAAATTGATGGTTTAATCACACAAAACAAGAAAGCATTATACGTGATTATGAGTTATCTTCACAAGAATAATATTAAGTAGTGACCGTCTTATTTCAACATGCACGCCGCTATAAGGTTAACTATTGAATACAGAGTTGATTGAGTTTTCATCGTGATTTCTATATTTTAGAATCCTTATTGGCCCACCTGTTTACTGTACAATGTTCTGAACGGCCCAGAATGAAAAAAAGGAGATACCTTTGAAGGGAATAGTAAAAAAAGGGCACTGTCGAAAAAAAATTAGCCGCCCCCCTCCCCCTCTAAAAGGATGAAATTTTAAAAACAAGACTGCCAATAGGCATTTACTATGTTAAGCTTAGGCACTTACCACAGAAACAAAAACTGGAAAAAACCCTTTAGTTTTTTGAGACAAACCACCGTTTTATTCAAAAACACATAAGTGTACAATGTGACTATTTGCTTAATTCGGAACCTTAAGGCCGGAAAGGAAAATCGACTGGATTTTGGAAAAAAAGGAACTTTAGATTCCAAACTAACCCCAAACTCACCACACGGAGGTTGTCGCACATCCACATTGTGTGGCACGAAACCTTATCCATTTGAAATTTGCCCTTCTCTGAAGGACATGAATTGTATGAGGTCCTCATTAGTCATTCTAATTATTAAGGGTGGCTATGAAATTACTTTTTGGAACTGGTCAATCATGTCTACATAATTGTCGGCTTGGAAATTTAGCCTATGCGTTTTAAAAGTTCTGATAGTTTTGAAGAGATTTGAGTTTCTTTGAATTGTATTAATTCTCATTATGACTAACTCTTGTACGTCTTGCCTTTCATCAGTCATCATAGACATCAAAATATTTTAAAAATGCTCGCAGCATCCAGAGTCTTGTAAAACTTTATATTTAAAATTATTTTAATATATTCTGGACATAAATGTCGATCTCTATGTTAAATTAATGATTGTGGCTTTAATTTGGACCATACGCGAGCAATCATTTTTATGAAAAATTATGTTAGGAGTTACATTTTTGAAGTGATCTAAGGCCCCTTAAACGTCCATATCTGATAATCTCACAAACTTTTTTCACCATTACAATACTTTTCCTCTCGTAAAAAGTAATAATAATAATAATAATAATAATAATAATAATAATAATAATAATAATAATAATAATAATAATAATAATAATAATAATAATAATAATAATAATAATAATAAAGCCCCCTCTGGTTCATTTTGGCCATGAACCCACTGTCCTCACTACTAAAATCAACATCCTACGGATATCGTCCCAACTTAACTGAGAATTTTAGAATAAACCACCTTCTATTTATGGACGATATCAAACTCTACGCTGAAAGCAAAACCCACCTACAGTCCCTAATTCAAATAACCAAGACATTTAGCGATGACATCAAAATGTCGTTTGGCTTAGACAAGTGCGCAATCTTGAATGTCGTACGCGGAAAGACTAAACAAAATCGTGGACTGCTTGAAGGCATAGATATACTAGATGAGGACAAAACATATAAATACTTAGGCATCTCCCAAAACCAACAAATAAACCACACAAGCCTAAAAAGGGAGTTTAAAAACAAATACAAAAGCAGACTAACAAAGCTTTTTAATACTCACCTGAATGCTGGTAACCTTACTACTGCCATCAACACCTGGGCAATACCAATACTTACCTACTCATTCGGAATCCTTAACTATTCAGACACGGATTTGCACGAACTAGATAGGCTTACGCGCAGGCTGCTAACAAAATTCGGATTCCACCACCCACGCTCTGCACTTGAAAGAATCTACCTAAAACGAAAGGAGGGAGGAAGAGGTCTCATTAATATATATAACTTGTGCAAGTCGTAAGAGACCTCTATGAGAAAATACTTCCAAGAATCGAATGGGGAACTTCTTAAAAAAGTGGTAGCAGCAGATGCTGGATATACAGCCCTTAACTTAAAGCAAAACGGATTACCTAACATCATCAGCGCCGCCAAGTCAACAGCTTGTAACTTGGCAAGAAAAAGCCCTACACGGCAAATACCCTACTGCACTCCAAAATCCACTCATAGATAGAGAAATGTCACTGAATTGGTTAGAGAAAAGGCAGCTTCACGCTGAAACAGAAGGTTTTATAATCTCTATCCAAGACCGTGTCATTCGAACTCGAAACTATGAAAAAGTCATCTTGAAAAGAAATGTGGAAGATGTGTGCAGAAAATGCAATTGCCCCGGAGAAACGATAGAACATATCACGGCGGGGTGTGGTGCTATGGCCCCCAACGCTTACCTGGGGAGACATAATCAGGTGGCTAAGATCATCCACAAGGAACTGGCCCATAAACTAGGGCTAAGGGAAAACCTCCCACCATACTACCAATACTCACCCGAGCCAGTCCTTGAATCCCCTGAATATCTCTTACTGGGACAGGCCAATAATAACGGATAGAACAGTAGACCACAACCGACCGGATATTCTTCTTATCGAAAAAACCACCAAGAAAGCTTTCATAATCGATATAGGTTGCCCACTAACACACAACCTCTCTAAAACCGAATCGGAGAAGAAGACCAAGTACTCGAATTTGGCTATAGAGATTAAAAATATATGGAAGCTAGATAAAATCGACATAATTCCGATTATAATATCGGTGGAGGGAGCTATGACGAAAAATTTAAAGCCCAACTTGGAAAAACTGGGCCTTTCAGGTTATTTATACCAACTTATTCAGAAAAGCGTCATCCTCCAAACTTGCCATATAGTACGGAAGTTTCTAAACAGTACAGGTTAAGATGAATTTCTTTGTACTGTAAATAATACCAGCCTTACCAACAAAAAGCTGAGAAACGGAACACTGAAAACATAATAATAATAATAATAATAATAATAATAATAATAATAATAATAATAATAATAATAATAATAATAATAATAATAATAATAATAATAATAATGTCTTTTATTATGTACAAAAAAATAAATCAGATAACAAATAAATATGGTGGCGGTATCCAACTAAAGCTGCTCATACAACCACCCAGTTTATAAAATCGATTTAAAAAAAATATGTATACATATATAACTAAGAAAGCAAAAAATATAAAACTCACAAAAATATTAAAGATTTACTAGTGTAATAGATAAACAAAAATAAATTAAGGTGTATAGGAAATAGAGTTGATAAGTTATTAATAAAAGTAAATTATATAATATTAAATGGTAACCATGTAGTGTAACGCTAGTGCGGATTACGACTCGCCAGCAAACGCTCCTTAACACGCCTGCAAAATACAGCAGAGCTGGGAGCCATCCCGATGCCCTCAGGCAGAGAGTTAAACGCAATAGCGGCCGTATAGCTGAATGAACGCTGGAAAAAGGCATGTGAGTGCCTGGGTACACAATACATATCTCTGTGGCGTGTCAAAAGGTCATGCACATCAGAGCCCCTAATAAGTTTACCAAAAAGATAAGAAGGAAGTTTATTTAACCTAATTTTATAAACAAGATGCAACAAATGAAGTTCATAACGCTCTCCGACAGTAAGCCATCCTGACTCGGTTAAAGATGGAGTAATATGATCAAATTTACGGACGTTGAAGCTAAACCTAAGACATGCGTTTTGAAGTTTTTGCAAACTAGCTTTGTCTTTTTGAAGTAAAGCAGGCCAGTAGACAACGTCGCAATAGCCTAGATGGGATAAAATCAGAGAGTCAGTCAGACGTAATTTAGTAGCAGTACTAAACACATCTCTATGCATATAAAGAAGTTTCAATTTAGCGTATGTTTTTTGAATTAATGAGGAAACATGGTCTGAATATCTAAGCTCAGAATCAATGTACAGGCCTAAATTTTTACATGTATTTATAGGTTTTATAAGAGTGTCATTGACAAGAATTTGAAACAAAGGATTTTCAACTATAGATGATTTGCACTTACCAAATACCATAATCTGAGTTTTTTTCTCATTCAAAATTAAGTTGTGAGATTTCGAGATGTCAGAGATTAGTTTAAGATCTTCATTGATTTTATTTACAGCGGTAGCGACGTCTGAAGGTAAGAATGATAAATATAATTGTGTATCATCCGCAAATTGGTGTGATTCAAGGTAATTAAGAAATTTGGAAAAATCAGAAGTATAAATTGAAAACAAAAGAGGACCCAAAATACTGCCCTGGGCCACACCCCTGCCAATAAAATGGGGTTGAGAAGGGTTATTATTAATTAGTACTCGCTGGGATTTATTCGAAAAATAAGTTTCAAAGAATTTCAATGCTACCTCACCCAGACCAAAAAATTTCAGTTTAGTCAGTAGTATGTCATGCCCAATTGTATCAAATGCCTTACTATAATCGAGAAGAATAAGGCAACTACAGTTATTGTTATCCCATTCTCTTAAAAGGTCATCAGTTATGTTTAAAAGGGCCGTGGTGGTGCTATGGTTTCTACGAAACCCTGACTGGGTAGGTGGAAGAATATTGTTATTGTTTAAAAATAAAGTTAATTGTTCCGCCACCACTCGTTCAAGAATTTTGGACAGAGTAGGTAGGATACTGATAGGCCTATAGTCTGACAATTGTTTTGGACTTGCCACTTTAGGAGCCGGGACAATGTTGGCGGCTTTCCAGGCGTTTGGAAAATAACCTGATAAGAGACATCTGTTAATTATAAAGCAGATAACATCAGTTAAATGAGGTGTAATATAAAGCAGTATTTTTAAATTTATGCCATCATTTCCAACTGCGTTGCTTTTCAAATTGTTAATAATTTTGTCAATATCTATGTTAGTTACTGCATTAAACTTAAAATCTTCACACTGGTTAAATCTTTTATTTACGTAGTTTTGGTTCATAAAGTTTAGATCCACAGGGCCGGCATTAGGCAGCGAATTAGTAAAGAAATTATTAAAATCATCGGAATCACCTATTTTCAACAAGGAATCAGAGGATTGAGAGTTTGAGCTTAAGTTTAAATATTTTATGGTACGCCAGAAATTTTTTGGGTCTCTATTAAATGTAAACTGTAAATAAGCCTTTTTTTCAGCTCTAACGGCAATGTTCACTTGATTGCGTAAGGTTTTTTAATATGTCCAGTTACCGTCAGTTTTAAGTTTTTTGTACTTAGAAAATGCCTTGTCACGAAGCTTCATCATAAATTTTAAATTGGGTGTAATCCAAGGCGCGGGATATTTAGTAATTTTTGAGGTTTTAAGAGGAGCATGTAGGTTAAATAGGTTAAGAACATTGTCATTAAAGAAGTCTACCATAGTGTCGATGTCGGTTAATGTATATATAAACTGCCAATTAATACTTCTTAGATCTTGCAAAAAATTATTGTAATCAAAATTAGAAAAGTCTCGGTATGTCTTAAAACTAGGACCGGGTTTAGTTTTACTTATCTTGATCGTAAAATTGACCAGCTTATGGTCGGATATATCTTCCATATTAATTACAGAAGCATTATCCACGAGAATTGAGTCCGAACATACCAGAACATCTAACAGTGTGTTGGTAGAAGGGGTAACGCGAGTGGGATCCTTGATGCATTGAGATAATCCATATTTATTGAGAAAACTATTAAGATACATACTACCTGCACTATTAGGGTTACTCAGATCCACATTAAGATCGCCGCCAAAAGCAATGAAGTCGAATTCAGGCACTATACTAACCAATGTATTTTCCAATTCGTCCAAGCATATTTGAAGATTACAGCTAGGAGGTCTATACAGTGTACCCAGACAAAGTCGCCTTCCACCCAGCTTAACCGAGATCCATAATTGTTCCAGAGAACTATTATCATGATGAGTTTTTAGCAGGGAATAATTAATGCATTTCTTAATATAAAAGGCCACGCCCCCACCTCGCCCATTACGATCATTACGGATCAAATCAAATCCCTCAATCCCGAGTCCACCATCCCCCATATCAAAGTTGAGCCATGTCTCCGAAAGACCGACAACATCAAAAGTGCCCCCAGTCAGAACATCCGCGAACAAGTCGAATCCAGCACACAGCGAACGCACATTAAAATGTGAAAAATCCATCCAATAAGTATTACGTATATTACCATCTAGGCTCAAAATCTAATTAAAAATAAATAAAAGAGAACTCCTGTACAATTATAATATAATATACCTAGGAAACTAAAAAAAAAAAATGCTTTGTTTGATAAAATGATTAGACAAAAAAAACTGATCGTGCTTGTTATAGCCCATGAAGGTATCACAGGCTTTAAAAGAAAGAAAAAGATGCATAAATTCCACCATGTCATAATTATTATAAACGAAGATACGTTACAAAAATAATTAAAAAAAAAAAAGAATATAGAACGGTGAACAATATATATAATTTACTTAATGTATCTTAAATCCGCACCTGTTCATTTACACACAGCAATAAGGTTAAACATTCAAGCATTTAGTAAAAAGTTTTTATAAATATTTAAGTCTTTTATCGATAAGAATAAAAATTTAAGTGCAAATGTACAGATGCTTTATCAAGAAAAGTATCAAAATGTAAACACATATCGGCAAAAAATAGTATTCCTAACGTTGCACTTTATAGTACTACCAAAACAATCAAGAAGTGGTCGACAATCGTAAATTGAATGAGCCGAAAACTGATATAATCTATTGGACAGGTATTAATTTCTTTTTATTTTCGGTTTCACTCCAATAGTAAATATTGCCACTCACAGACCACACCTCTTTTTTTCCGTAAGTGTTTTTTGCACTCATAAGTAGATCGTAACGTTTTAAAAAGGGAAATTGCCTTAAGAATTGATTTTAAATTAGTGATTTATTAACTATTTATATTATTTCATCAATTTATTTTTTTACATAATGAAAAATTACCTGCGGATAAAAAAATAAATTAAATTAATTGTTTTAGTAATTCGGCTGAGACAGAGCAAAACACCGAAATATACAGCTCTAAGGAAACTATAATGTCATCGACTTTGGAAGAAGGTTTGTTATATCTCTGTATTATATAGCGTTATAAAATTAAAACTAGTTACAAAGTACCTAGAAAAGGTATGTTTAATTCACTCGCGAATTGTAGGACCTTTGACAAATTGTATTTTAAACATTTTATTACTAATAGAAAATGCATATTTTGATTGGACGACTTCGCGGGAAAAACAATAAATTTTAATAAGGTGCAATAGAGTGCATCATTTTAGTTTCCACCGTACGTTTTTTACTAAAATTCATGACTTAAATACGATTTTCTAAAATTTGAACACGTTTAAAAATAACTTAAGGAGGAAAAAAGTGTTATGTATATGACCTTCAAATACATGTGGCAGAACATAAAATATGGTAGAATAACTGAATTATGAAATCATAAATATTTAATTCACAAATTGTACAACTAATTTGCTTATGAAAATCATATCAAAATTAAAATGGGTGTTATAACTTCACGAATTGTGAAACAATAATAAGATGTGAATTTACACATTTGCAAATTGTGTATCTAATTCTTCCTAATAGTAAGTTTAGATATTAACAATAACTATAAATTACTGTTCCTTAACCTATCTATACAGCCGATTTCATATTATGATTTCTTGTAACTCCGGCTTGAATTTAGATATCGACAGGCGGTTTTCACAAATTTTCTTCGTTTTTATTATATTCTTTATTTAAATAATTATTTATATATAGTCCTATTTAAAATTATGTTAAAAGCAATCTAGCGGTAAAGTTAGGAACTTTACAATTTTTTCAAGTTATTTCTTTTGGTCGATTTTGTAATGATTTTTTTTCTTTCAAAGAATTGTGATAAATGGTTCCTGAGATATGGCCGTCGTCCATCCTTATTTGGCCACCCTGTACAGTAAATATTTTTTCCATGGCAACAATTTAAATTAATAAAAATTCTGTCACATTTATTTTTGCCTTATTTTTGAAAAATGCTGGAACAGCTATTACTATACCGAAAACTTCGCTGACAGAAGTCCATTGAAAGTAATGCGTTCTAGAATAATTGAAAAAAAAAGAGCATAATTTGACGTCGTCACAATTATTTATTGTTAAATCATATCAATGGAAAGTATATCGAGTTTAATACTAAGGGTATATTATAGACATTTTAAAACTAGAAAGAAAATATGTTATATATTCGCAAATTGTGTAGCTAATTATTGTCTTACAAATTATATTTTAGGTCATGAAAGTGTAACGACAGATGAGGACACGGCCGATTTAGGCTCAAATAATTCAAATACCCTAAATAATTCTAATAAATGTGAGGGAGGTGGAAGAGAGATAATACCTGGTAGTCCTCCACCTTCCTACGATTTCGTTCTAGAAGAGGTGAGTAAGATACTGTAACCTACAGGGTGCTGATAAAATTAGTAATAATGATTTTTTTAAAGTTAACCTGAGTAGAAACTGCTAATATACAATTTTATTTTATTTTTTGCATGTTTTAAGATTTCTGACAATGTGTGGTGCATCAAGAAGACTGAAATTTATAAAATCAGTATCTATTTTTGGGCATATTCATGCTTATGTAATAAAATTCAGTTCAATTTTATCCAAATAATCTTTCTGCTTAAACTTTTTGTATTATCCAAGTATTTTTTTATTCAAAAAGTTGATTTTTTTGGCCTTATGGTAAAACTATAAAAAAACTATAAATTGGAAATTTGAAATGACAAGAATGTCAAGAAAAAAGCGTTGGCAACTTTGTACTTTAAAAAACAAGGTGGCTAACTAAAAATTTCTCGCCAAATTTAAAGTACTAGTTACTAAAAAATATTTCGGCTGGTACAAGTGTGGTTTTGAAATGACTGCCTGCATTGGGATTTATATTAAATGACCTGTCGGTACACAGATAGGTTTAAAATTTTTATCCATAGAGGTTTGCACTTGTTTAGTTAAACATATGCAAATCTAAACATTTAAGGTAAAATTTGACTTACATAATTTGGCAGTCATAATCAATAAACCCGGAGTAGCAAAATAGTTTAATAATGATAATGATGGCGGATTTGCAAATAGATTTGGAAATGTCAACTATCTGTACCTACTTACATTGTTTTACGTCTGCAGGTCGGCCATATTTGCAGGTCTGCAAAGTTGCAGGTATGAATTTTCCGTAATCTTATCCTAACTGTTATGTTTTTCTAGACCCGCCTTAAACAGCAGGAAAGTGTGCAGTCGCCAACTACCCCTCCTAAAGCACCAGAAATTATGCACAAATCTAGCAAGGAATTTTACAAGTAAGAATTTGTATGTTATAGAATGTTATTTTCAATAATCCAGTAATGCTGATAAATTAAAAACGATTTTTCTATTGGCATACTCTAGACTCTAGAGCATTAAAAATGTACCTACTCCTAATAGACGATTTTGCACCCTAATCAAAATGTTAGGTGTTATCAGTCTGTGTGACTTCATTCATCATTCTTAAAAATATATACATATTTGTACTTAAATAAGGTTTCTTAGAGAAAATTGACAGCTTCTTTGAATTTAAAACTAAGTGTAAATATCTGAAACATTTTTCTTAGCAGTTATTGTAGGAAAAAGTATGATCTTGGAAAGATCAGAAATTCTTATGATTTTTTAACAGTGTATTTCCAGAAAAACATTATTGGGAGTAATTTATGACGAGGATTTGTTACGACTTTTGTGAACATTTCAAAAAATATATTTTTTAAACTAACAGCCGCATTCACTAAAGGGTTCTTAATTTAAAACCGTCCTAAACTGACAGTTCTGGGTTTAAAATGACAAGTGTCAGAATAGGCCAACAATACTATTGTAAATATTTTTTTAGATTTTCATCAAATTTATAAAGAAAAAAGTATTTTAGAACTAAAACTGTATTGGCAAAAATATCCGGATCAAATTATTTAACTAATGCCACGGTGAAAACAACTGTGAGACTATTAGATATATTATTTCGATGGGCTAAATCTTAAATTGCTTTAGGTTCGCAAGAACAATCTCTTGGTAACTTTACCAGCCAGATAATTTCTATGGAAACAGTTGTCTCAACAATGGTTTCTTTGGAAATTATCTTGTTGGTAAAGTTAACAAGAGATTAATCTAGCTGACCTTGAATACGGATGTAAATTAGAATATATATTTTCCACTGTATCTTCTTTAATTTAAATATTGGCGTTCTTCTATCACGAAGCTGTCAACTTTATTAATTTAAATAGGACGTGATTATTTTTATCCAGGCGAAACTTCTAAACTAAATAGCTTTTATGATATTAGTATTTGAAAAATAATATTTTAAGTATTTTGATTGGCTTTTACGTTCTCATTTTAGATTTTTATTTTCTACTGAAAAAAAATATTTATATAACACATTTTTACAAATACAATTATTATTATCCTTTCTGTTTTACGCACACACGTATTACCGCCTTTTTTCTATACACATCCTATGATACTTTCTCTGTCTTACACATACATAATATGTTACCATCTTCGTCTTACACACTCCTTTTTTGATCTTCTATACTGTTTCAACATGGAAACATGGGCGTCCGCAAAATTCATACTCTGCCGCGCATGCGTATGATGACCGACGGCCTGCTGTATTGCTACCTTGGTCGTGCTACCGTTTAGATTGCAACTTTTTATTAATTCTGTAGCTTATATCTGTTTGCGTCTGCCTTCACAAAACAGTTTTACTTTTATTTGCAAAGTTTTCGTACGAACCTTTATACAGATACTGTTAATACTGTTGTTACCAAGCTTATAGTTCTTTTACTTTATGCACGCCTATATACCGCTACCTTTGAGTTGACCACAAGCGAATCGCACGTGCAAATATGAAACCGCGGAATTTTTGAATTAAAACCTTTAACGTTATCGCCGACATAGTTTTCATCAGATTTTATTAAAAACACATATTCGAAGAGCATCAACGCATACTTTCATTCTCTGTCTTTTAACACAGTTGTTAAGTTTATATCTATCTCACTCTTATACATTACCGGGGTTTAAAACTGCAAATCTATTGTTGCGCCGAACTGTATATACTTTCTCGCTTGACAATAGAAAATATTTTAAAACCGATTGTTTTATTTATTGGATCTTGAAACGGTTATTTCCAAGAGTCTTAAAAGAAGCCATAGGTAGTCGCATATTGCGTAGTTGAACTTCTGGTTTAATTTTCTCCACTGTAACAAGCTCCCGGTGCACGTGGGAACCTTACCATATTAATCCAAGGGGCGGCGCTCGAGATACCGTGCTTTATATTGTTATAGGCCGCGTCACGAGAAAGAAACGTGATCAATAGATAATGAATTAAAATCTGGAAAGCGCCCTTACAATGCTATTACTGAAAAAAGTTAATATTATTATACAATAATAATTTGATGATAAAATCTGTCGTAGTTATTAACATCTTAAATCTAATATTTTACTTTTTACTGTATTTTATGTTACTGTAAGTTAAAATTTCGAAATGTTATGTTGATAAAATTGCTTTCTGATTTAACTTTTGACTTTAAAAATTAACTAAATTAACCTTAATAGTAAATATTGTATTGTATAGTAAATATAAATATGATGACATTTTAGCACATATTTTTTTTCAGAGCTGTGGCGAAACAATTCGGTATAACCTGTAAAATGTCAGATCATTGCAGATGCTACGACTGCCAAAGCCATTATTTTGACTGTGAGTACGAACAAAACGAACAAGAAAAAACCGACGGGGGTTTAGGTGCCGGAACTCCAGTTTTTTTGCACGAAGTCATGCAGGGATCTGCATGTAGTATGTTGTAAGATAATAACCAATTTGTAAAAAGTAATAAGAAATCATCATTTGGTATGTCCAAATATCAAAATCCTAATATAGTATAATATGATTTATAATTTACCAACATTTTTACTATTTATAAAAGATGTAACTACGATAAAATAGTTACCACAATTATAAATTTTACCATAAATTATCTTTTTAGGTTATTAACTTTTTATATATTTATAAAACCAAGATAATTCAATCCTAAAATTAGATACATAATTCTGTCTCTATTGCCTTAGAGCAATATAAACTGATTACTGTTAAATTAGTTCCACCATTAATATACGATGTTAGTAATCGTAATAATACACTCCTTTTCACTACCACCTATTTAGAATTTGCGTTAATTATATGCATTTAGTGGAAATAATTACTGATATAATAATATATAGGGTGTTATTTGAGTAAATAGACAAACTGTAAGGGGTAATATCTTTTAAGACAAAAAGTTTATATGAATTTGTTTTAGGTTTTTGGGATACAGGGCATTAAAAAAATGTATTTATTTTTTTCCAATGTTTTGTTGGCAGTTTTAGGGATAATTAATTAAACTTAACACAAATAATACTTTTACCAGTACCTATGAAACAATGTACAAGGTTCTTTGGTCATGACACCTTTAAGCCACCTCCCATTTTTTAAATACGATACTACTGACTAGGTTAAACCACCCCTTAAAATTTGTCTACGTACCCAATAATTAATATCCTGTAAGATATATAATTTTTTAATTTCCTACAATTTTCAGTTTCCAGTTTTGCTGTAAAGCGGCAAAGTAAAAGAGGTACTATCGTGTTCATAAAACTATTACAGATCGATTCTTAAGTTGTGTAAGTTAGGTTTCAATAATTTGTAATTAAAAATCTTATTGAGGTGCCAACTGTAAATGATAATTCATAGTTACTGTCAGTGGCGGCTCGTGATATTTATCGTAGGGTGTGCGCAGTAGGCAAAAAGCGCCGCAGGCGAAAATTTTTTGAGGTGCCACGCCCCTTTTCACCTTTGTATAATATGATTTAAATCTGTAATGCCTACACGGCTCCAGTTCTTGTCCATGTTTATATTATAAAATAATAAGCATGGGAAACAAAACTGAGTTTCTAATATTACACCCACATATCCATTTGTTTTTTTTTGTAAATGTCAATATTAAAATGTCTAACAAAAGATCGACCTTCTTTTTTCTTTTTACAAGTTTGATTTAATTTTAAATCCGGCGTAGGCCTTCCTAACCTTTTTATGTCAATTTTCCTTTGGAAATCGAATGTCGAAAATTTATTTATAATGTCCTCTACAGAATTTTGGTCCATAACTATATCACTTCGTGTGACACAATCCAAACTACTAGCCATTATTAATTTAAAAACAACACAAAAACATCCACAACACCGTCAATAAACTCCAAACATTATCTAAAGCTGATTATCTAATCGCGTCAAAAACTCATAAAACAATCATATTAAATGATTGAAGTGTGTATTCAGAAAGCGCCCGGCGACGCCCTCTCATCGGGCGATTAACCGAATATTCCCGATCAATCCGCATAAGGAAAATCGCACGAAAATCCATCCTTAAGAGCGCCGAACGAATACACACCACAGACCACAGCAGTCACAGCACACAGCCGGTGAGTCTGCTCACGCGCTCGGTCGCGCTTGAAGTCTTACGCCTTCGCCATTGTTATATTATACAAGTTCTTTATTTCAGTTACCTAAATATTTTTTTAAATAAGTATAAATTTTATTTTTGCTGGTGCTTGACTTTCTCAGGCAGTGCGCGCGCACGAGCGCACTTGTTGACGAGCCGCCCCTGGTTACTGATAAAATAACAATAAGCTTTATTCTTTTCATACAAAAATATTATTAAGGGCTGGTCAAAGAAGATAATACAGATGACTTCAAAATATGGGTCTTGTATTTTATTTCAATGTATTCATAACGCCAAATCACCCCCCGCACTTTGTCAACGCCCCCCTTAAACAAGGAACATATTATTTACTAGTTCAATATTTTCATGACTTTTCATTTTCAATAGGATAGGATCGAACTAATATTTCTATTTATGGAGGCTGATATCTCACTTATTTTTGGATATTTTGAAAAAATTAATTAAAAACTTTGGTTATTTTAATGACTCATATATATTGAATTAAAAATATATTAATTGTATAAATGAATTACCTGTATAAACTGATGCCTTGTTGAAAATAGAAGGCGCAGGAACATTAAACGTGACAAACTTCCAGTGTCTTATTTAAACTCTGACTGCATTTATATCAATTTGTAACGGAAGAATACCAAACCTTGCCCAATGCATTTTTAAACTTTTAGTGATAATAGGTAGTTTTACACCAGAAAAAGCTTGTACAACAGTATATGATCCCAATTGTACCTATCAAACGTCAATTTTTCATAGACAGTGAACTAGTCTATTATTATACTTCTTACAAAGTGTTTTGGAAATGAAAATATGTCGATACTATCCAGAAAAAGAGAGTCTTGAAATTAAATTAAAAATGTTATTTAATTTTTACCCTTTTTTTAATAACCTAGGTATATAAAGGTATACCAAGAAAACCTTTAAAAACATATTTTATATTTTTCTAAAGTAGGAAAATCTAAGAACAAAAAATATTTATTGAAAAAATTAGTTAGGCCTCATACATATTTATATTGTTTCTAATTTTTTTTGTAGTTGCTTTTAAGGTAATTTAATGCACTGCTTTCATAAATATACTGATCGTTTTAAATAATTGATTAAAGTTGGCGTCAAATAATAAACTACACAATATTGTTACATTAATAATTATTGTTTTATAAACGATCTAATATTTGGATGTGGTGGACGTGAAGTGAACAGAAAAAAAATGTGGGATTTTCATCATTTCAAACTTGAGACCAAATATAAGGTCATCAAAGGAATAAAGTCGGTAAATTAGCATTAAATAGGGTTTGTACGTTAAGATTTTTTTTAAGCTATGGTAAACTAAAGGGTAAACACGCCTTCACCAATTACAACAGCGCAAAGATTTTGAGAGTAGGGCTATAATACATTTTAAATATAGTATAGTCTCTTTTAGTTTGATCTGTAAATATGAATTATATTTAATTATAGAATTTACAAACAAGAGTTTTTGTAGTAAAAAAATATTTTTGATTATGATAATGGGCATTGTTATTTTGTCTCTCAATAACAGCTTTTTTCTTAAATTAAACTCGGAGATTTCTGACTTTTCTATTTATTACATTGAGGTCAAAAAACATAAGTTATGTACGAATTGTCTCAGTATTGACCACCCTTATCATTCTTGTAATATTATAACAAACTATCCACTTTGTAATAAAAAAATCATGTTTTACTACATTTAAATAAAGATTCAGAGCCCAAAACTATACAAGACAGTGGTTATAATAATGTTACTTCTAACCCAAAATTACAGGGTGGTACAAACTTAATTAAATCAGTCTCAGCTCACACTACTTATAGGGATAATCAAATTTTGCTATCGACAGCTGTTGTTTTTATTTCTGACATTTTTGGGAAACGACATGAGTGTAAAGTACTTCTAGACTCAGGTTCACAAAGCAACTTCATTACGAAGGATTTGTGTGATAGGGTTAAATTGAATAAACAAGAAATAAATATTCCAGTTTCAGGTTTGAGCCAATCTTTTACCAATGTTTCTCACATAGTTAAGACAACTATTTATTCTCGATTTAATAGTTTTAAAACAGATTTATCTTGTCTTGTAATTGATCAAATCACCGATTGTTTACCATTAAATTACGTCAGTCATAATATTCAGTTACCTAGTAATATAAACTTAGCAGACCCTTCATGTAATGTACCTTCAAGAATTGATGCTCTTTTGGGAGCTTCTGTTTTTTGGCATTTATTATGCATTGGTCACATTCTTAAAAATGACTTGGTATTTGGTACTAATTTTTATTTGTTCTCGTGTTTACGTTACCAAAAATAACTATTTTTAGTTAGGAAAACAAAAAAGATTTGTTTCTTGGTTATATTTACCAAAAAATGATCAGAACAAAGAATCTTGTTTTCATATTAGTTGGCAGAAATAAAATATTTTGTTTAGCTGAATTTTACTCTGTATATATCATATTTAAATGTTACATCAACGTTCCTACAAACTTGTATTTATCAAATAAGCTTGTTGTAATAACACATTATGAATTTGTAGTCCCTATCATTTTGTTAATTTTGATTAAGATGCATTCTTATAGTTACCAGAACTAACCTTTCTTTTTAAGTAATATTATTCTTCATATGTCTAACTAACGGCATCGCTTTACTCACTTTACAACAGAGACTTGACGCCCTTGACGGTGGGTGACATATCATTCTAGCCAGGACTGTCAGGAGGTTATGTTATGTTAGGGTGCTTTTGCAGTTCCGTGTCCATTTTTTCGTGTTTTGAAGGCAATAATTGGCCATTTTCATGGCCGCGTGGACAATGAATGTAAGAATATTTGGTGTAATTTATTTGTGTTTATTGTCTTTCTTGTTTACGTTCTTATTGGCAGAAGGAAGTTAAATCATAAGTAAGTAAACATTTTATTTTTTATCATTACAGTTGTACATTAGAAAGTTTAAATGAGATTTTTATAAAGCATGGCAAGGTGACCCGATGAGAAATAACTTAAAAATATTTTTTTTTTGTTTTGTTTTTGTTCTATGTTCCATTTCTATAAAAGAACGTCATATTGATGACTTTTTAAGCTGACCAAGTACAACAAATTTCATATAGCTGTATATTTTAAATAGAAAGTCCAGGGGATATTTTTTGTTTTTTAATAATCGCAGTTGCAAATAAGGACAATTCAGTTCTATAAGCAATTGAACAACCCAAAAGATTGAGTAAAATAAGTTAAAAATTTAGTGTTTCTTTTTTGTATTGCATAAGTACCTATGTATTATAAAGAACATGAGAGAACAAGGACATTGAAAATAATATTTTTTTTAAAGAATCCATAATATCCCTGATAATTTATTCCAATTAGTTTACGCATACCTAATAGAGTAGTAATACCAAGACATCTTTTTATTTAAATGGGGACCTAGGAAGGAATATGTTTCGTTACTAAGAATAAATTACATATGGCATTTTTTTTAGAAATGAAACAACCTTTTTTTAAAGTTATTTCTATCAAACCAACTTGCTAATTTTGCCATGCGTTATAAGCAGTTCATTCAAACTTTCTAATGTGCAACTGCAATGACAAAAATATAAAATTTTTACTTATTTATGATTCAACTTCTTTCTTACAATTAGAAAGTACAGAAAAAAGATAATAACATACGTAATTGTTACTCTATGAAAATTTCAAGTTTGGCCCAAATAAATGATTGCATTGGCAACATTTGTAGATTGCATCATTAACAAAAATAATATTTCCTTGAAAAAAAATTTTTCAATTTTCCATATTTACACATTAGTTGTGACAACTAATTTTAAAAGCGGGAGTACCATATAAATTTAGTTATCCGTATATAAAATTTCGTTGTGACAACTAATTTGTAGGTTGGGTTGGTTAATGTTATTAATTAGTTCAACAGTTCAATAACGACAATTTTTTTTGGTTGTACAAACTAATTTTTGGGTTAAGTCCGATTTCACGAAAATAAATAGTTGTCAGAACCAAATTGTAGTAATCCATACCATGTTATTTTTAAGAGTGCAAATTAAACTAAATAATACTGAACTAATTGTTCAAAAAATCAAGCTAGGTTGGGTAATGTCCGGTCAAGTTTTCTCAGGTTACTGTCAGTCAAATGCAACAATCTGTCCGTTTTCCTCAAACCTTGACATACAAAACCAACTTGAAAACTTTTGACAAATTTTACACCTTGTAAACCCAATTCTATGTTAAATCCAAATTGGTTTTTAGAACATAGGGCTTGTGAGGATAATTTTGTATCTACCCACGTGTGTAAGCAAAATGGTAGGTTTTCTGTTAACATAGATAGGTTGGTAAATCGTGACC
Source organism: Polydrusus cervinus (assembly GCA_935413205.1). Lineage (NCBI taxonomy): Eukaryota > Metazoa > Arthropoda > Insecta > Coleoptera > Curculionidae > Polydrusus > Polydrusus cervinus. The sequence goes on along the minus strand of OW284510.1, from coordinate 62,642,333 downwards.
GTTAGAAAATTTGCACCAAAAAAAAAAATTGTTAATAATAGTATATTATTATTTAAAAAAAAAGTCTTCGGGATTTACCATCGCTTTTGGGTCTTTTATATTATAATATTTTCTTTTGTTATGTTGGTCTAACTTCTACCATTTATCGTTTGGTAGTATGCTTCTTCTCGCATCACAATATATTTTTCTTTAACATAATTTTTCCATCACTCAGGAGACGTTTAATAATATGCTCTTTCATCTCTATATATTTTCAAACCACTTTGCCTGTGGCGTTTAACATTTTTCTACCCTCATTCCTACAAGATGTTTCATAACAATACTTCTTTTTACCAATCTTCAATATTTGGTGTCATACTACCATACGAGAGATTTTTTAAAAATAATTTATAAAAAAGATCTATAAAGTTGTCACTCACAATTTCCAATTCTACGGTTATTCCAACAATTTATATTTCTTCGATAAACGTTCGAAAAATGTAGAGAACTCCTACTCTAATGATTTTTGTTTAAAACATCATAGTGAGGGATGACTAATTTTAAGTTGCATAAAGATTTTAAACAATAATTTACTAACTGGTACATGACATTGACAGGCATTATTTAATCACAAAGTTAGTGTATTTAGTGGATTTATTTCTATTAAAAATATAATAAAATGATGGGTTTACTAAATACTGAAGTAGTTTTTGTAAACTACTACTACTTAATATAGACTTTTGCGACGACCAAATAAATATTAAAATAAAAACCAATAAATTTTAATTTAACAATTACTATGACTGGAAAACCAAAAGTTCTTGTAATCAATTGTAGTACTTTCATTGGGCGAAAATAATAATTATTCTTAAACATAACATATTTGTGCTAGGATAAATTACTGTGTATTTCGAAAATAAAACGAAAATTTGAAATTCGTTACATAAGAAACACAGTTTAAGCATGAATCTTTTAACCTGAAATAAATTGGATATTCAATGATTCGGTGATAATAAAAACAAAAAATGAGTTTTTTTTACATGCGATGATGACACAACATTAATTTAGGGTCAAATTTTCGCCTCTAGCTCTTGACCGGTTCGCCTAAAAATAACTGTCACGTACTCTAAAAAGATTACGATTTTGATTAAAAATGTTTACAGTTGTTCAGTTAACAACACCTTTTTGCAATCTGTGTTATCTTAATTTGATTGTGTTATATTCTAAATAAATAACTCGCCCATTTTGTCCAGCCTGAGAACCAATAAACAAATATAACAACATAGAAAATACATACAAATAGAATTATAACCGAAGAGAAAGGTCGTAGTCGAGGCACTACGATAGAAAAACCTAATTAAACATTATAATTATTATAATACAATCTCTATGTGTCCGTATTCCTAAAGTAATCGTAAAGATGTTATATGAATTTAGAAATAGACCTCAATGTATTACTAATAACTAAGAAATAAGTAGGTACCACAGTCATTTGGCTTCAAATACTATGTTGGCGACTATGAGAACTCTGATTCTAAGATGAAATGCATTGTGACTTTTATTAAAAACATTTTTGAGATAATAAAATGTTGTCCCAAGAACTCTAGAACATTAGATTTGTAAATATTTGTATTTAAGTATTGCAACAATAAACAATCCTAGTATGCATTCCTTAATGATCGTTTTCACTGTTGGTTTTTATTTTATTTGCTAAACAATAGTATTGTGTTCAAAAACAAATTCAATATCGATATAGGGCAAAATCGGGCGAATTTGTTTTTGGTAAAATACCTTTATCGTATTAGATGGTTAACAATGACAAAAAAGATGCAAAGACAGAGCTCGTCGCTTAAACAACAAGGAATGTCATAACTGTCAGCTATATGCGCAAAAACACGTTAGACATATTTTGATATTCAGGTGTCAATATAGTCTCAAAAAAAAAAGGGCATTGTTGCCATATTTGGGCTATACCATGCACAAAAGAACTATGGTACAATTTGAAGAAGATATTTTCAGTAAATGAGACATTCCAAATAGCTTAGGCTAAAGATATGTCACAAGCGTTTAACAAGTTAAAAACATCTACTTATAGCGGCCCGTTAACGATCGAATTATTTGTCAAATTATACATGTTGGTCAAATTATTTGAAAGTGCGAACGTGTTTCATGTGTTTACCAAAAAACTACATGTTTAATGTGTTTCAGAAAAATTTTGATTGACGCGACGGTGTATTTGACAATAACGTTTGAATATGTACGAGCCTGCTTGTCAAACAAATATCAGTTGTGTATTGGATGTAATGGAGGACATTACGGCTTCTGACACTTTAAATGAGGAAGAAAAAAAGAAAGAAAGCTAGAATACTGAATTGACGCAAACATCACGCTTGCGGTGATGTTTGTCAAATCAGTGAAAAGCAAACGAAGAGATTTGACAAATAATTTGATCGTTACGATAAACAAGGTAAAATAAAAAAAATATTTTGTTTATCCTACCATCCCCTACACTAAATTTAGTGTAAGTATTCTAAGTTATATTGATATTATGGATATATAAGTAATATAAATATTCCGCCTTCTTCCTCTGTTCCCTTCAAATGAGTCAAATATATTAACCAACATGTATACTCACTTGGAATTCTTATAAAATAGGCTCCTAGACTAGGAGCCTATTTTATGAGACTTTTTTTGCGATACATTTCAATAAATGAAACGTATGCAACCTAAATAAATAAATTTGTAAATATTTACCGAATCTAACTTTTATAAGAAAAATGTATAATATGGAATGCGCTTTCATAAAGATCTCATATATTGCTGGAATGTAGTATTTTACCATTTAAAAATTTTAAAATGTAAATTTTAAACGACTGAGAAATTAATGGAATGAAATCAAGGGCCTAACAATTGAATAACCAAGCATTTGTAAAATAGAGGATGGTACCTAGCTAAATGTTAATATAAAATCATAAATATTATTGTACAGGGTGTTAGCAGGATTATTTTAAATATAATTTTGTTTATAATTATTAACAGTTGGTATGTACTTGTAGAACAACGGTAATTTCTATAAATCATGACACACTTTGGACAAAATTATTTGGTTAAAGATGGTCGATATTTAATTACAGGATTGTATTTTTAGAAAATCTAAACTTGAGGTCAAAGTCTCATCAAAATTCTAATGTTTATTACTTATATAAACTTAGAAGGTTATGTAGTGGATTGCCCTTGGCCTTTCTCTAATTTATTTTTCAAAAGATAATTTTCCTCTAAGGGCAAAACACCGCAGGTCGGATTGGCCTAATATACTTCTTACCTTCTTTGAGGAACGGTGCTAACCAGGAAAACACTTGTTTTTACACTGTAATTATGTGATTCATTTTTATTATAAGAAGTGGAATACAGATTTGTTTTCTAAAATGATTAGATTTTATAACAAACGAGCCACTCAATTTGATATAGTAATAATTTACTCTTCTGTTAAAAAACCCAAAAACACTCACTATTGTTTTATAAAAATTTCACGTGTGCTTTATATTTGTAGCAGAAGAACTTTGATTTCAAGTTCAGGTTTTCGCTTAAATACAATAACTGTTTATTTTTCAAAACTAGAAAAACGTTTGACTTGATTAAGTATTAATTTCTTTTAATGAAAATGTTACTGACTTCTTGAAACCGATCTTTCTGAGATTATTACAAGAACTCTCCTCTCGATTACCTCGCAAGATTTAAATACTAGTCCTTTGCTATCGAAAGGGTGATGGTTAGAGAAAAGTCCCACCCAGGTGTTTTCGCGAGTTGTCAATAAAACTTATTTTTGTTTTCGCGGTGTTTCTTTGATTTGCTAATTTATTGACCATTAATCAATTATGATAGATAGATAGATATTAATTTGATAATTGTTTATACCGAGCAGTTTCTGCAGGTGGTGTTTTTAATTTTATTGGTACTTTAAGACCAAATAGTGACCCTGATTGTTGTTTACGCCGGAAAGTGACATCACCCGGTTTTATTTTTGATTTTCCATTTTTCTCACGCAACCCACGGAAATAGGGATTTTATTTTGGTTCAATATTACTTTTAAATTTTATAAAATATCTAATACAGGTTACTACAGTTATATGTTTCGCCTTCTACGAGCATTATGAGACCTAACATCCAAAACAAAAATTAAAATTAAAACATTAAAAACATACGAAAGATAAAAACTTTATTATATAATAAACATTAGAAAATTTGATGAGATTATGACTTTTTATTGGGCAATCTATAGATTACAAAAATTATCACCTTAGACTTCTTACAAATCAAATCATTCTTTACAGTAAAATAAGTACAATATTTTTCTTTTAATTATTACTTTCCAGCCCATTTGTAGGCCAGAAAATTGTATTTTACCGGACTAGGCCTAGAAAAATTACATAAGTGTAATGTAATCTTAAAGTGATTTGGTGGCTCTCAACTTTTTCTTAAAAGCCACAAGAAATCACTTTGACTTTTTAATACACATTATATTACTTAATCTACGACAGTGCCATTATGACGTATTTAGCATTATCATTTAGATGTCATTATGACCTTCATTATAGCACTCAGTGCCATTATGAATTCATAATAACAGTCAAATGTTACATTACACCAATCTTCATATTTTGCGTAGGTCTGTTCGTACACCTGCCTTGACTTTTCGGAAGGTAGATAATCTATTACGCTTTGCGCGATATCTTTGACAACTGAAGGGACACTTTCGGATTCAGAATCTCTCATACTTAAATTATTTTTGGCCAACACTTTGCATACAATAGAAAAATAGATGGCAATAATGACGTTGTCAAAATCGAAATTGAAACAATCAAAAATGCGGTTATTACCATGATATCGAGTAATATGGACAACTGAACATTTTAAAAATTACGAAAACGTTATCTGATATCAATGAAATTTAGACGAATAAAATCTATTTGCACTGTCGTAGATTAAATTTTGAATGATACACATTCGATATAAACTTTGTTAATGAAACTTGTGCAATTAAACCACTCGGCTAACGCCTCGTGGCTTAACGTTGCACACGTTTCATTATAGTGTTCATATCGAACTAGTATCATTAATAACTATAATATATTTTGAACAGTTGCCCAAGACAGAATAACTTCATAATCTGTTTGTTGTATTTTTTGTTCTTGGCATCTTTTAAATGCGTTCAAGTCACTATTAAAAAAAAATTTTATGTATAACCTCCACTTCCGCGATTGTTCTGGTTTGTTTTAAAAATTGAGTAGCGAATTTGTGTCTCCGTTATAAAAAACATTCAATATTCTTATACTAAGTTGTTTGTTGACAGAATTTACTTCCGACAAAATATTTAATAAAATTTTAATTTTATTAGGATTAAACTTTGTTTTCTCTCTAAATGAGTTGATTATATTAATTATAAGACATCTTGCATTCCAAAAATATTCACCAGAAATACACAAACTTTAATATAATAATAATATTTCCCAACCTATTGCAGGCACACTACATATGTCAGGCGGATAGCGTGATGTGGAATATGTTTCAATGTTAAATCATGGACATCAACAAAGTTAAGATCTAGTTCAGTCAACGATGAAAACAAAGTTATACATGAAATGCATGTAATGGTCTTTAAAGTTGATCGTTTGAATACTTTGTGTTTTCTTTTTATGTAAACATTAATATTTGTTTTTGTACTAACTGTTCTACAATTTAAAAAATTAAGGTTATGTTTTTACTTCACAGGTGCTTGACAACCGCCACAAATTGTTTAATATTTTGTGACAGCCGCAGCCATAACAAAACTTACTAATTAATAACCTGCCCCTCCATTTTAATTATGCCCCCCAAGACCACAAATTAACAAACAGGCAAACTGTTCTTGTAGGAAAACTTAATACCTCTACTATGACTCAACACCGCGACGTAATAAAATAATTAAAGTTATTTTCACCTATGTATTAAATGTCCCGTCATTACGCTATATGCCTGACATGCGCAGTGTGCCTGCAATAGTTTGGGAAATAGACGAAAGTATAATATGCTGGTAGGATGTTACTGTTGCAGGCTGGAAGTAGTAGTTTTGAATCTTGGTGGGACCAATTCACTTTTTAATATTTTAGCCATGACACACCCACAACGGTATGCCAATTAAGCAAGTTGAACTTTGAATATCGCTGCGCATGTCGTCACAAGCTAGGATGCGAGAACGGTTGCATAACCTTTTGACGCAACTGACGGCTCTTATCTGACATAAGAAAAAAATAAAACGATCATTTTCTTGCACCTAATGTAAACAGGCCTTAAGCGTCCACACACGTGTCGTCACAATGTGGAAGAGAGATAGAGAGTTTACGCGGGTTAGCATACCGGTGTTAGTGTATCGTGATTTCAACTAGGTATATGTTTTTTAGATTAAAAATATCAATTTTTTTATTAACGCACATAAAACCCTCGTAAAAACCAGGATTTTATCGAATGGCCTTAATGATAAGATAATGTTTATAAAAAATGTATAAATATTCTATTTTGAATGTTAATAACATTTTCTTTCAACTTTCTATAATTTTCTTATGACTTCGATTTTTAGCTATCAATATATTTTTTCACTGCATGACGTCATCGAGCGGTTAATTTAAAATACATGCTCGTGTCTGACTATTGGGATTTTACGAAACCGTAAGGCCGTCCGCAAACAGGGCTAATAAGATTTTATTGTTTTTAGACTTTTATCTGGGTTGAAGGAATTTTAAAGGGTTTACTACCCCCTTTTTGTTAAATAAAACTCTCTGCTTTCAACTTAAAATTATCTCTATTCTATGAAAAAGTAAAAAATCATGTACCCATTACAAAATTGCTTATGTTACAAAATTATGTTTATTATAAATAAATCACCTTAATTACCTTACGTCTATATGTTGGTTATCATAATAATTAATACTAAGTGTACAAATTCTACAGTCACTACAAGAAACAATTTATATATTTATATTTAATTTATTCTTACACTACACCTCCTACGGAAAAAAAACAAGAAAAAAAATGTTGAGCGTATCCGTATTTACAAACTTTTCTTACAAACGTTGGTTACTATCATTATACAATTTAGCTCTATTTTTGTGAATTTCTTTAAATTTATTCCCTATTAAAATTACAATATTTGGTGACTTATCTTCTACTACCACATATGGACCGGTAAAAATTTGTTCGAGTTTATTCCCGGTTTCATTTTTTACTAAAACTTGGTCTTTTATAATTGAAATTTTTATGTTAGCCATTTTTAATTCTGAGGGATCCCTACCGATAATATTTATTAATTGCGCATTATTTTTATTTTTTAATATATATATTTCTGGTAACTTATATTTTATGCAAATATTCTTAAGTTCTCTCAACGCTGTACTATGGCATGCGAACGTCGATCGAGAATTCTTAATTTTTAATACATTCTGTTTTTCTGAAAAAATTATATGGCGTGTACAATAATCATATTTTTTATTTTTTGATAAATTATTAAATTCAAATTCTGAAATGCAATGCTTCACAAGAATTTTTCTGCGGTTTTAAAAGTTCCACCATTCCTGGGTGATCAAGCCTTTCGTGTAAGGAACTATCAAAACTTTGCTTATTTAATTCTTTCTTAGCTTGTTGCCGCTTGTTGCCTTGTCATAACAAGCATTGTGTTGCACACGCTGTTTGACATTTGTTTGAGTTCTTCCGATGTAGTTTCAATTCTAGATAGTGCGTCTGCTACTACATTTTTACTACCTTTTATATATCTTACGTCAAAATCATACTCTTCTAGCAATAATCGAAATTTGGTAAGCCTGCTAGACGGATTATTCATTCCAAATAGGTAAACAAGTGGCCTATGATCCATATAAATAATAAATTTTCTCCCAAATAGGTAATTTCTGAAACTTTTTACTGCAAAAACAATTCCCAAAAGTTCTTTTTCAATAACGGGATAGTTCACCTCTGCCTTATTTAACTGTCTAGAAATATATGACACTGGCGAACCATCTCCGTTCGAGAGAGTAGCTCCTAAAGCTTTATTGGAAGCATCTGATGTCACTATAAAAGTATTAGCCTCGGAAAAATTTGGAAATTGTAACACTGGTGAACTCACTAGTGCTTGCTTCAGGGTTTCAAAAGCTTTTTGACATTCTGGTGTCCATTGAAAGTGTACACCCTTACGCGTCAAATAATTTAATGGAGCAACTATTTGTGCAAAATGTTTTATGCATTTTCTATAAAAATTTGCTGATGCCACAAACCTCTTGACTTCCTTTTCATCTTTTCGTATAGAATAGTTTTGTATAGCCTGCACTTTTTGAGGATCGGGACAAACACCGTCTGCTGAAATCACGTGTCCGAGATATAAAAGTTCTTTTTTCAATAAGTCACATTTTTCAGGATTTAGCTTGAGATTAACGTCGCGTAATCTTTGTAGTACTTTTATTAAGTTACTGTTATGAGTTTCTAGATTATTACCGAAAATAATTAAGTCGTCCAAGTAAACAAAACAAGACGAATAAGTTAGTCCCGATAAAGCAATCGACATGGCTCTAGAGAAAGAACTAGGGCTTATTTTAAGTCCCATTGGCAGTCTAGTTATTTGAAACTGTCCTTGGTCAGTTACAAATGCTGTACAAGGCCTACTTTCTTTCTCTAGCTCAATCTGATAATATCCTTGCGATAAATCTAAATGTGAAAAATATACTGCCCCGGACAAAGAATCTAAAATTTCGGATATACACGGTAACGGAAATTTATCATCCTGTATATTTGAATTTAAAGTTCTTCTATAATCTATTACCATTCTCCACGTTTTATTTCCTTGCTCATCGACTTTTTTAGGTACTAGTAAAATAGGGGCCGACCAGGGAGAAGAGGTTTCTTCAATTATTTTTTCGTGGAGCATTTTACCAATTTGTTTGTTAAGTTCGGTTTTCTGAGAATAAGGTAAACGATAAGGTTTCACATAAACAGGACTTGTGTTAGGTTGCAGGTGAATTTTTTGTTTGTAAATTTTGGTCGTAGTTAAAGTTTCCCCTTTTAAGTGAAAAACATCCGAATATTTAGAGCAAATTTTTTGTAAAGAAAATGTTTGTGATTTTTCAAGATGATCTAATTTTACGGTTCTTAACAATTTATCTATTCTGTTTAGAGTTGTGTGGACTGGGTTATACTGACATATATCATAATAGTATAATGGCACAATTTTTGGAGCAAAATTTTTTATGTTAACATCATGATTGCGTGTATTGAGAATTCGTACCGGAATACGATTAGAAATTGATTTTACAAAAATTGACGCAACAAATACACCTTTACAAATTTCGTCTGGCATTACAACGCATTATTCATTTGTGTTGGTATGAAAATATTTGATTACTTCATGTCTAGCCGGTATGCAAGTATAATTCTCATATTTCGAGTGAATAGACGTTAATAATTTTTTATTATTTACATTAAATGATAAACGGAAGTTTTCGTAGTCTAGCTTAGCCAAGTACCGCGTAAAAAAATCTGTTCCAATTAAACCATGCACATTGTCCTCAAAACTGTCGATCAGCAAAAACCCGTGACACACTTTTGCACCATTTATATCTAACCATAAATTGGTCGAACCTTGCGAAATTATTGTCCCAGAGACCCCGTTAATTTTTATTTTCTTTAAATAATTAATTTTTTCTATTTTGTCTATGACGTTTTTAAAAATGACACCTATTGAAGCCCCGGTATCAAGTAAAATTTTTAAATTTTTATTTTTATATTTCACATAAATAAAATTAAGTCCGTTAGTATTAAATATAAATGGGTCAAGAAAATTTGTATTTTTATTTAGGTGGGCCTCGAAAAAATGTGTCGCTATTAGTATTACAATTGGTATTATTATTAAAATCGTCGGAATTCATATAATATCCTCTTTGATTTGAACTATTACCAAAGAAACGTCCTCTAGTACCATACTGTCCTCGTGGTAAATAATTATTATTAGAGCGAGAACCTTTCCCTCTAAAAGTATTATTACCTTGCTGACCACGCGAAAAATACCCCCTAAAATTGTTAGTGGTAGCACCAAAATTATTTGCACCCCTATTACTCCGGAAGTTTGTATTTTGTCCGCGCCTATTATTATAATGGTGTGAGCAATTATTCCCTTTACCTCGCATATGGAATAAGGGTTTTGTATTTGTTTCGCCTAGGTGTTCATCTTTCGCACCACCAATTGCCTCGCTAAGAGTATCGTAATTTCGCGCTTTTACTATGGTTCGCAAGCTGAAATTTTGAAGACCGTTAGCAAAAGAGCTTATAGCGATTTTCTCATTGACCGGCCTTAAAATATCCATCACTCCAGAGTCTCCCCCAGACTGAGATATAGTTAGGTCGACCATTAATTCTTCAATCGCTTTCCCAAACTCTTCTACAGACTTTGACCCTTGTATTATGTTATTTAGCTGAGATGATAAAGCGGTCGCGGATTTTTTTGTAATAAAATGCCGCCTAAGATCCGTAACTAACAATTGATTTGAAGCATAGGCTGATTTTAACCTAATATTTGCATTTCCTGATAAACGCGTTTTTAGTACATATGTGATTAACAATGATTTACCCGCGTCATCCAAAAGTGCATCATACCATTCAATGCCCTTAATTAATTGTAAAGTTACAGTTTCAGAACCATCCATAACTGGTAGAAGGCTTGATGCAGTTTTGGGATCGAATTTTTGAGCCATGTTTGCTGTAACTCTGTCAAAATTTTCTGAATCTGAGTCAGAGGAAATCAAAGTTTCGCTTTCTATCCCCGCTATCGTGATATCCCCTAACCTAGATTGTAAAATATCTTGACTAGCTTTTAGATATTGTTCTATCTGCTGTATATATTCCCTTACTTTATCTATTACCTTAGGCTCGTTCGATTTTTCATTAAAAGTTTCTCTAATGGTCCTTAATTCTAATGTATAATCTTTAAATTTAATTAGCTTACGTAGATTATATTTCTTCTTTTGCCGTATTTCCGTATTGTCCTTCAATAAATTCCTCTTGAATACTTTGACTTCATCCAGTAAATATACAAATTCAGTAGGCACCGACATCCCATTTTTTATCCATTAAATTTACCATGCTCCTTTAATCTCCAGACACAACTTTTTATTGTATCCTAAAACCTAAAATGTTCCTTTTCTTACTTTAGACTGTTTCTCGGCTTCTCCCGATTTATTGTCGAATTTCTGCACGCACTCTCTGTACCATCGTTTTTTTTAACTCTCCTAAATATACACCAGCCAAAGAAAATTGCCAACAACACAATAATACATATACTTAGGATATCTTGGATAGAGCCAAAACCATGGGTACTGGGGCTATTAATTTGGCCACCGCTATTCCCTGCTTGTGCTATTATTATTTCTTCTTTGCTCTGCGTCTTGCCCATTTTAGTGATATTTAGCCCTCAACGTGGTTCGCAGGATCGCCATGTGATGAAGGCATTTTAAAGGGTTTACTACTCCCTTTTTGTTAAATAAAACTCTCTGCTTTCAACTTAAAATTATCTCTATTCTATGAAAAAGTAAAAAATCATGTACCCATTACAAAATTGCTTATGTTACAAAATTATGTTTATTATAAATAAATCACCTTAATTACCTTACGTCTATATATTGGTTATCATAATAATTAATACTAAGTGTACAAATTCTACAGTCACTACAAGAAACAATTGATATATTTATATTTAATTTATTCTTACACTACAATTAGCACTTTTTAATAAAATAAACACGAACAACTCAACACTCCTTTTCTATTATTTTATTTTTCGCCTACTACTCTGTCATCTAACACAACACACAACAACTATAACAAAACTAGCACGTTCGGTAATACGTTCAAAAAGTACAAACCTAACTTTAAAAATTCTTTATTTAAATACAACTTATTCTTCTAACAAGGGCGACTAAAAAGAAATAAATTACAAACTTAAATCACCAACCAGTTACTTAGTAGTTATTGCCCATGTATTTCAATGAACATCCGCACACAACGCAACTAGTTAGTAACGTTACCAACTAAATTAATTTAGCAGTAACAATACGACGTTAGGGTTGGCGCTATATACTCTAATATTTGGCGATAGTTGCTGTATATCAAGTCATCATAGGTAAATAATTTTCTCAGTGCAGACTATTTATTCTGTTGTTATTAAGAACAGTAAAAACTGTCACTTTTTGATTCTCATAATAACCTGCCAACGGTTTTCTTTATCCCTTTTAGGAAGAGGCAGCTGGTTTAAAATGTGTTTTAATTAAACTTGTTCGTGGAATGTACTTTTACGTGTATTTTTTACTTCAAAAATTATTGTTTAACATAAATTAAAAAATATAATGCCGCCTACCACGAACATAAATAATAATAAAATAATACGTTTACGTAAATACAACCATACAATTACGTGGTTTTATCGCTTAGAGGATTATGAAATTGATGTATCTTTAATTTCGTTAATTTTTAGAGGAAGGTTGCCGGCATGGAATCCCTTTTTTTGTTTAGTTAGTATCTAGCAGACCAGTAAAAAAGTTTTGATAAAAGTAGATATTATGTTGCGTTGTATAGTTTAATTAAGAATGTTCAGGAATTAGGTGATAAGGAGAAATATATTTTTTTGTAAACCCTTGTAGTCTGTAGTCTATTTGTGAAAACGCATTACCTTGATTGAATTACCCGATTCCACTTCTTTATAAGTGCCCAGTGGTACTTTAATAGGATAAAAACTGATATTGTTTTCTGTTTTTTTTTTACTCGAGAAAGCTGTTCTTATCTCATGGAGGTGCGACAAATCGAACTTTTTTAGGGATACTTACCCAACTTTTTAGAATGTCGTTTAAAAAAGGATGAAGTGTTTCTCTACGAATCTAAAGGGTAACCCATTTAAATATAATGTGTCAATTTCATAACACTTTGGTATTCGTCCCTGTCTAATTTGCTGTTAAGACTTATATTTTTAAATTATATTAGCTTGTAAGTCAATGAATTTCTAAATTGAATGTATTTTATAAGCAGCTTTCTGTGGTTAGTAAATTAGGTGAGGCCATAACTAATTTTTCGGTTGATGATAGTTGAAATTTATGTATATATTTACTAAAGAGTCAAATCTATTCCAGACAATTTAATTTTGAGAAAGTACAAGTAAGCAACATTTAAGACAATGAAAAATTACATTAAGCGCTGCTCACTTATCAAATAGAATAATTTAACAAAATGAAGGCCACGCTCCAACAAGCTTGTTTTCTAAGTGGTTTCCTAGACGTTTATTGAAACTTGTCATCTTGAAAAGGCTGAGACATCTTTTTATTTTAAAAAAATTACAAGCAGTAAAAAAAAGGTGTTTATCAGTTAGTTTGAAAGTATAGATGGCGTTATGCTAAACAATGTTAACACACAATTATTACATTTAAAATTACATATTTTAAGAAAATGTCATTTTAACAATCATAGGGTTACAAAAACGATTTAAGAGCAATCCATACCAGTATAAAACGCGGCATCGTTTCCTGGCTTGCCTAATTAAAAATTTAATACAAATATTTTACTAAGGGGTTCGGGTTACAAAAACGACTTAAGAGCAATCCATACCAGTATAAAACGCGGCATCGTTTCCTGGCTTGCCTAATTAAAAATTTAATACAAATATTTTACTAAGGGGTTCGGGTTACAAAAACGACTTAAGAGCAATCCATACCAGTATAAAACGCGGCATCGTTTCCTGGCTTGCCTAATTAAAAATTTAATACAAATATTTTACCAAGGGGTTCGGGATACAAAAACGACTTAAGAGCAATCCATACCAGTATAAAACGCGGCATCGTTTCCTGGCTTGCCAAATTTAAAATTTAATAAAAATATTTTACTAAGGGGTTCACAAGAACTTCTAGTTTGGCGAATGATACCTTATTAAATTAAAACTTAAAGAAAGGGTTATTCACGCTATTTGACACGACCTATTATAGCTAAATTGTTTGTGTATGTGTATATTTTAAAATTATCTTCATAATGTACAGGTTGTCGTAAAAATACGAAAAGTATCAATTATTATTATTTTTTAAATGGATAGCCCTATATTTTATTATATTTTCGGTTTCTACGATCAAAATAAAATTTCATTATGGTTTACCATACTTAGGGCTATGATGCCATAGGTGACTTGATTATTAAATTGGTTAAAATGAGTCTGCATTATAAATATTTGGATTTTTCATAAAAACGTGAGCAATTAGCTATTGGAAAGCTTAATAATTTTCAATAGACAACTCAATTTTATATCTGCTGCAGACATAAAATACAGGGTGTTGTAATTAAATTAAATAAGTATTACCATTTCACATTTGTAGTTATTTAATCGTACTTTTTGGACACCCTGTATAAGTAAGTAAATTTTTTATAAGTGGGACACAACACTTAATCACCAATAGACTCCAGTCTCAATTTGGTTGAAAAAAAAAACATGCTGAGAATTTAATCATTAAAATGTTTACTACATTTTTACAAAATGCGAGATATTTCAAAAACCGTAATGTTCCTTAGTACATTGATGTCCATCGTCCAGTATACTGGACATGTTGTTCTTTCCGCGGAGACCGCGTCCAGTTTACTGGACACCTAATTTAACGCATTTAAATGTGTTTAAAATTTGGCGCGGACCCTCAGGCTCGACTGCATTATTTCGTTGGTTCCAGTGTACTGGACGGCATTTTAGAAAATTTTGAGTGCGAAAAAAGTTATCTATAAAAGCCCTACAACCCATAAAAAATATAATTTTTTTGTAATTACACACCGCTTTCAATGGTTTCCCAGGAAGTTCCGTATTTTGACTGTCGGTCGTCAATGTGTTAGTAATCCTTGACGAAACTTACTTTTATTTTGATCGTGGAATCTGACAATATAGTAATATACTACAGCCTGTACATTATGAAAATAATTTTAAAATGTACATCCATGCTTTGACCCCGAGCCTCACCTGTCTTAGGCCACTGATTACCTATAGCTGGATTCACACTGGCTTAGTCTTCCGAGGCGAGGTTTTATAGCCGAACCGAAGTGTAGACTTCTAGGTCGGTCTTCTTATTGTGTATTTATTTTTAAAACCTGTGTTGAGTTGTGCTACCATAATGAATAAGCTAGTTAGTTAGGTTTTTGTATAAATTAGTTTATAATAAGTACAATTTAATAATACCCCAATGACATAATGGCAGAAGACTATACATAGATAGATTTATTTAAACATATTTGTGGAACAACAAATAATAAGTAAGACATATACCCCAAACGAAAACAATACTATGTAAATATCAGAATTATTGTTTTAGTGCTCTTTGCCTCTAAAAATGTTTTAGGCTCTTAAAAAATATATTAACATTATTGTGGAATATGCATATAGATATTTGAAAAGTACTAATTATAACGTCATACTACTAGTAGGGTAGTCAGAAGCGTCCAGCCTATACCGAGAAGTTAGCAACACGAGCCTTTATTGACTCTTTGCATTTGTACTAATAGAAATGATATGTCGCCCTGATTTTGCTCAGAATGTTAATAAAAAGACAATTTCGATAATTTTTTGTGTAATAATTTTTTTATGAGTCAGCGAAATAAAAATGTACATGTTAGTAAAGGATAAAACACTTCTGCTGATCTGAAGTGTTAATTTACTTGTATGCCAAATTTCATATTGTTTGATCATGAGGATAGAGATTGTAGAAAAATTATCCTAATTCGGTTCTGCCATCACTTTTTGACAAATTAAGGTTGGCCGAACCTTTTTATTTTACCATATAACATTTCCTACCCGCAGGCAAATTTTCACGTCGGTGGCTCAATAGAAAAATTTGTTTAAAAAAAAATTAACAGAAAGTGCCTATTATTATTGACATACTTGGCGAATACAGACCAGCAAATATCATTCCCTGTTAATACAATTTTAAGAAGTCAATAAATTAGCCCTTAGTTGCTCAACTCAGGTCAGCAAAGACGAAAATCCAAGTGACTTAGTTGTGACAAATCATACGAGCCTTTCAGGTCGTTTTCTCAAAGGTTAGGTCAGAATTTATGATGTTCGTAAGCGTCCTTTATCCGCTAAATGTTACATATAAAATTATTCTTAAATCACGTACCCCTAGATATTCCACATAATAAGTAGGTATACTAAATTTTGGAAAAAAAAAATGTTTGGTGGATACTACAATGCTTTTAGAGGCAAACTTTGTAAAAAAAATTTCAGGTTTAGTATACAAAAAAATATATTTATTTAAAACGCATTTTTATAATTTTACGATTCACGCATTTATTTATTAATCATCATTTTGTAAGATATAAGTTATTATATAACTTTATATTTAATATTTTTGGGGTATTTGTTTATATTCCTAAAAATATTATATATTTACTGTAAACTAGCCTATAGGACCTATAATACTGAAACGCACCAAAAGATATCCATATAGATAGAGCACCTATATTTTGTATATTATGAATACTCCTAAATGTGTGATACCTATATTTATTTGTGGACTCCTATACAAACGTACAAATAAAAAGAATTATAAAAAACAAACAATTTTGTTTTTAATAACATTTATCAAAAATGGGCAATACTTTTATTACATATTGATTTTACGTAAAAAAATTTGCTCTCGATAATTAGTCTTTCCCAAAGGTAAATTAAGAAGACACAATTAAGGCAGGTATAATAATTATTACTTAACATCTGTATAAGCAGATTATACGTACGTACGTTACTTGCAGTAATATTTATTTTTATGTTATGGTGGTTCTGACTAATTGATAAAATGTAGAGTAAACATAATAAAAATGAAACAAGTCTGTAGGAAAAAAGGACTGTTATGATTAAATTGTAAACTTATTTTGAATGGTATGTTGCGCCACTTCCATCCTCCAAAAGTCGAGTAGATGCAGATTTAATCTCAAGCGATATTCGAGCTAAACGAGCGCGTAGCATTTACTGAACCCGCGTTAGGGTGGTTTGTCGAGATTTGGAGTTGCATTAGACATTCCTAAATTAAAATTAACCTTACTTTCCCACTCAAAAACTGAAAAGTCACCTTCTTGTTTAACATACAACTAAAAACCCCTTGCCCTTTTTTCGAATTAAGCTTTTTACCTTTTCGTTTGCTGCCAGGGCCATTCCCGAGGGGACATACAGCTTAACGTGGGTTCCGAACCACGATCCTAAGTCATGCGACACTCCATCAAGGGCTAATAACCCTCGGCTTTTACGCCATTGCATGACGTACCGATTGGCTAAAGTGTACCGTCTTCCGCACCCCACGAGATCCGATCTTATTCGGCCTGGTTATCGGCCTAAATGGGGTGGTTGGGAGATTAAACGTTCCCTTCAATCTTAAATCTACGGTTCAGACATCCTTTTTTATTGTGCATATACCCTTTCCGAGGATCGAACTCAAAACGCAACGGCCGAATGCCAGTGACTCACCGCCGAGGCACCGCCGCGCGCCGTAGTAATAACGGCTTTATAGAAATGTACCACTTACTTACTTTTAAAACCAGGTGGCTTGGGGTGCGCCGTTCTATAAAGCTCCATCAGGAGCAAAGGTTACTGTTTCTAGGTGTTATCTTTTATCAAACTGTGACTATATTGCTGGAATATTCCATTGTTTGAAACAAAAAAATGCACGTTGTTAAGAATATTTATCACTTTTTGTTTGTATTATATCTGTTTTTTATTCAGTGGAAATATATTTTATCCTATGTCGATTTTTTACTAAATGCCTAGTTGTTTATGTATATTAATCTGAACAATAATAGCTAAAAATTTTAGTTATTATTTTTAATCAAAATAGTTTATTATAGATTGCAGAAAGGGTCTCAATAACTACACCTTATTCTGAAACATTGCAGCTGCGCTATTTAATGAAGAAAATCCGGCTAAACATGTTAATGTTTTCGGGAGACGGGATCGGTGACAAATTAAGTTATTATTTTGAGCCCATTTTGGTCCTACCAACCTTAAGTAGTTGCCAACTGCATAGTATAGGATGCAAAAAAAATATGTAGCTCATGAATAAAGAAATATAGCTCATGAAACTACTTTGTCAGAATCTGACTCAGAATAAATCGTTAACAAACTTTTCTTAAGTTTAATAAATACATAGGTATTTGTGAGCAAGTCTTTTTTTCTAACAACAACGATGAACTAGACAATTTTTTTTTGAACACCGCTAAAAAGTTTGCCAATAAATTTCCTTTTTCTTCCAATAAATTTAGTTTAAAAATATTGGAATAATAAAATTGCTTGTATTTAATAACACAATATATTTTTTAATTGCAATAAAAATAAATTACTGTTTTTGATATTGACAAGATCAGTCTTTGCAGTATATTATTACCATGATCCAAATATTACAAGATATGATATTCTGTATTTCTGCATTTAGGTATGTCACCGGGCTGGTTAGTTGATTATTGTTTAATACCTTTATGTAACCCGACATTAGGCATTTAGTTAAAAAACAAGATAGAATAAAATTCATGGTTTTAAAAATATTTTAACAAAAAATAGATGAAATAAGAGCTAAAATATAAGTGATAAAAATTGTCAACAATGCTCAGACATTACTTTTTTTGTTTTAAATACCTTAACTATAGGAATAAGAAAAAAGTCGCTCTGATCATCAATCAAAATTTGACAAAAAATAGGACTCAGCTTTACCGTTTATGCCTGGTGGTGCTCCATAGAACGGAGTATGCTATGATCCTAACCTTTCCAAAAGAGTTAGTATAGTAGGGTATAGTAAAATGGCATTACTTTGCTTTCTTTCCTGCGATCGGTGGTTATTTCAATATGATTTATCTTGAAAACACCCTTTTCAAGGGTAACAACTTTATTCAGGGAGGGGGAGATGGGGACAAAATAGGGTTTCTGGTCCAAAATGATACTTTAAAATAAAAAAAGGTCGCTGGCGTCTTTTCAAAGTAACTTCTAAAAACAAGTTTTTTGGCATTCTCTCCACCTTGATATGACCATTAAAAAAACGGACTAACCGTTTTGGGATCTCCATATTATATCACCAACACATATACCTATACCAGACTAGACGGGGGGCAAGTACCAAAGAATAATAGCTTTCAGTTAATAATAATAATAATAATAATAATAATAATAATAATAATAATAATAATAATAATAATAATAATAATAATAATAATAATAATAAATAAAATAATAAAAGCCTTCTGGGTTCCGGTTTGCGAATCTAGGCCCAGGGTAGAACCTGCCTGCCGTAAAAGGCGGCTAAAAGGTTGGTGGTCCTTGCCTTAAAGGGGCCTACATTGGTCACCGGCTACCGCAGGTAGGCGTAGGAACTGATGTAGTGAAGGAACGGCTGTCTCCATGTTAGGAGCGGTTTCTCAACAGCGTCTGTTCCCTATGTTAAGGGCGGCTGAACTAACCTGGCAGAAGGTATAAATGCAAACCATTTCTAACGAAATGTGTAAAAACGGTTTAAAACCAATATGATGTCGAATTTAAAAGAATATGTACCCCAGGTGGGTGGAAACGAAAGTTTACAATCCCACGCTGCGCAAGCAGTCAGCCTCACGGATTCTGGGGGAGGCATAAATCCGACTAGTACAAATAATTCTAACGGCAGGATGCTAAGACAAGCCCCTGCCGACAACCGCACTATTAATCAACAGAACACCGGCGAGGAACACATCCCAATGGGGACTAGCTTGCAGCCCGACCCTGGAGTCGATAGAACTGCCGCTGGTCTACCCAGAAGAACAGAAACCGGTCGAATCAAGTGGACTCGTGACATGAATAGAACATTTATCAAAACATTCCTCTTGATTAACGACTGTGAAGATAACCCCCGCCCTGGCTGGAGAATAAAACTCCACCGAGAAATAAGCCAAATATATCCGGAATTAAAACTGTCCGAACAAAATGTAGCGTGCCGTCATAGCGCTATTTATGCTAACCACCTGCTACCCCAAGCTGAAATAGACCAAATCCGGCGTGAAGTTGGCAGAACATTGCACAACCTTCAGCAAGGGGAAGAGCTAACAGCACAGCAGGAAGTAAGAAACGAACAAGATCAAACTATACAGGCTGATACAGACAATACAAACCAAAAATATTTGGAAAATTTGTCCTTATTCGAAAATAGTGACCCGACCTTGAGGCCGAGTATCCCTAAGCTGAGATTCAAGAAAGGAACCCACGAAATACTAGCGAGAGTAAATTTAGCAGCAGGGACGTCCTTAAATAGAACTGAGGACCTCGAGACATTACATAGTGGGTTATATGCTGCAGCAGCAACTGTAATTGAACTCAATGGTCAGGCATTATATCAGAGAACTGAGAAGAAAATTACCAAGAAGCAAGTGGTACCCGCTTGGAAAATGAGACTAGAAAAACAAATAAGCCAGTTACGAGCACAAAGTGATATCATTGGAGAACATCTAAATGGAAACTCTAGTAGCAAGGTTGCTAAAAAGGTTAAAGAAGTTCTGAAAGCAGAGAGTATTCCTTTAGACAGTCCCGATGTAAAACAGTTGCTAACAATCGTAAGAGACAACATTAGACAAAAATGTAAGGCTAAAGGCGCCCGTCTAAGGCGGTACAATAAAGCCACAAAAAGGAAGGTACAAAACCAACAGTTCACCACGAACCAAAAAACCTTCTATAGGACATTAAGCCATGAAGAAAACGATGTTACTCCAACTAATGACATAAATAAAGACCAATTTAATGCATTTTGGAGTAATATTTGGTCCGACGCGTCCCATTTCAACGAAAAAGCAAGCTGGCTCGAAAAAGTTGAAGCTGAGGCTGAAACTTTGCAAGAAATGCCTAAGCCGCAAGTAACATCCAGTGATATAAGGGATGCCACTAAGAACTTGGCTAACTGGAAATCACCGGGACCTGACCAAATTCATAATTTTTGGCTTAAAACCTTCACCAGCTTACACCCTATAATAGCAAACTGCTTTAGCAAAGCTCTCCTAAACCCCGAACACTTCCCAGCTCATCTTGCCAGTGGCAATACCTTCCTTTTGTTTAAATAAGGGCAGGTAAACGATAGAAAAAACTACAGACCGATCACCTGTCTGTCAATGGTGTATAAACTTTTAACATCAGTCATGTACTCAAAAATATACACACACTGCATAAACAACAACTTGGTAGCTGATGAGCAAAAGGGCTTGCCCCGGAGAAACGATAGAACATATCACGGCGGGTTGTGGTGCTATGGCCCCCAACGCCTACCTGGGGAAACATAATCAGGTGGCTAAGATCATCCACAAGGAACTGGCCCATAAACTAGGGTTAAGGGAAAACCTCCCACCATACTACCAATACTCACCCGAGCCAGTCCTTGAATCCCCTGAATATCTCTTATTATATCACCAACACATATACCTATACCAGACTAGACGGGGGGCAAGTACCAAAGAATAATAGCTTTCAGTTAATAATAATAATAATAATAATAATAATAATAATAATAATAATAATATAATATTGTGGTGCTATGGCCCCCAACGCTTACCTATGAAGACATAATCAGGTGGCTAAGATCATCCACAAGGAACTGGCCCATAAACTAGGGCTAAGGGAAAACATTCCACCAATATACATACTACCAATACTCACCCGAGCCAGTCCTTGTATCCCCTGAATATCTCTTATACTGGGACAGGCCAATAATAACGGTTAGAACAGTAGACCACAACCGACCGGATATTCTTCTTATCGAAAAAAACCACCAAGAAAGAGAGCTATGACGAAAAATTGCAAGCCCAACTTGGAAAAACTGGGCCTATCAGGTTATTTATACCAACTAATTCAGAAAAGCGTCATCCTTCAAACATGCCATATAGTACGGAAGTTTAAGTACAGGTTAAGATGAATTTCTTTTCTGTACTGTAAATAATACCAGCAATACCAACAATAAGCTGTGAAAACTAACACTGAGAAAAATAATAATAATAATAATAATAATAATAATAATAATAATAATAATAATAATAATAATAATAATAATAATAATAATAATAATAATAATAATAATAATAATAATAATAATATTAATAATAAAGCCGTCTGGGTTCCGGAGCCGTCTGGGTTCCGGTTTACGAATCTAGGCCCAGGGTAGAACCTGCCTGCCGTAAAAGGCGGCTAAAAGGTTGGTGGTCCTTGCCTTAAAGGGGACTACATTGGTCACCGGCTACCGCAGGTAGGCGTAGGAACTGATGTAGTGAAGGAACGGCTGACTCCATGTTAGGGGCGGTTTCTCAACAGCGTCTGTTCCCTATGTTAAGGGCGGCTGTATCTGTAACCTGGCAGAAGGTATAAATGCAAACCATTTCTGACGAAATGAGTAAATATGGACCTAAACAAATATGATATCGAATTTAGAAGAAGATGTACCCCAGGTGGGTCTAAACGAAAGTTTGCAATCCCACGCTGCGCAAGCAGTCAGTCTCACGGATTCTGGGGGAGGCACTAATTCAATTAGTACTAATACAACTAATATAACGGCAGGATGCTAGGACAAGCCCCTGCCGACAACCGTACTATTAGTCATCAAAACACCCGCGAGGAACACAATACAATGGAGACTAGCTTGCAGCCCGACCCTGGAGTCAATAGAACTGCCGCTGGTCTACCCAGAAGAACAGAGACCGGTCGAATCAAGTGGACGCGTGACATAAATAGAACATTTATCAAAATATTCCTCTTGATCAACGACTGTGAAAAAAACCCCCGCCCTGGCTGAAGAATAAAACTCCACCGCGAAATAAGCCAGATATATCCGGAATTAAAACTCACCGAACAAAATGTAGCGTGCCGTCAAAGAGCTATTTACGCTAATGCATTTTGGAGTAATATTTGGTCTGACGCGTCCCATTTCAATGAAGAAGCAAGCTGGCTCGAAAAAGTTGAAGCTTAGGCGGAAACTTTGCAGAAAATGCCTGAGCCGCAAATAACATCCATCGACATAAGGGATGCCACTAAGAACTTGGCTAACTGGAAATCACCGGGACCTGACCAAATTCATAATTTCTGGCTCAAAACTTTCACCACCCTACACCCTGTTATCGCAAACTGCTTTAGCAAGGCTCTCCTAAACCCCGAGCACTTCCCAGCTCATCTTGCCTGTGGCAATACCTTCCTTTTATTTAAAAAAGGGCAGGTAATCGACCCAAAAAATTACAGACCGATCACCTGTCTGTCAGTGGTGTATAAAATTTAACACCAGTCATGTATTCAAAAATATACACACACTGCATAAACAACAACCTGGTAGCTGTAAAGCAAAAGGGCTGTATTAGGAAAGCTTTGGGTTGCAAGGAACAGCTTACAATCGATGCCGTTATTATAAAACAGGCAGAAGTTAAAAGGCGAAATCTAAATATGTGCTACATCGACTATAGTAAAGCATTTGATTCTGTTCCTCACAACTGGCTAAAGAAGATATTGCAAATATACAAAGTACACCCCCTAATACGCAACATGTTAGGCACCCTAATGGAGTAATGGAATACCAATCTCCATATTGGACAAGAGAAGCTTGGCAATATAAATATATCAAAAGGTATATTTCAAGGCGACTCCTTAAGCCCCCTCTGGTTCATTTTGGTCATGAACCCACTGTCCTCACTACTAAAATCAACACCCTACGGATATCGTCCCAACTTAACTGAGAATTTTAGAATAAACCACCTTCTATTTATGGACGATATCAAACTCTTCGCTGAAAGCAAAACCCACCTACAGTCCCTAATTCAAATAACCAAGACATTTAGCGATGACATCAAAATGTCGTTTGGCTTAGACAAGTGCGCAATCTTGAATGTCGTACGCGGAAAGACTGAACAAAATCGTGGACTGCTTGAAGGCATAGATATACTGGATGAGGACAAAACATATAAATACTTAGGCATCTCCCAAAACCAACAAATAAACCACACAAGCCTAAAAAGGGAGTTTAAAAACAAATACAAAAGCAGACTGACAAAGCTTTTTAATACTCACCTGAATGCTGGTAACCTTACTACTGCCATCAACACCTGGGCAATACCAATACTTACCAACTCATTCGGAATCCGTATTCAGACACGGATTTGCACGAACTAGATAGGCTTACGCGCAGGCTGCTAACAAAATTCAGATTCCACCACCCACGCTCTGCACTTGAAAGAATCTACCTAAAACGAAAGGAGGGAGGCAGAGGTCTCATTAATATATAAAATTTGTGCAAGTCGCAAGAGACCTCTATGAGAAAATACTTCCAAGAATCGAATGGGAAAATTTTTAAAAAAGTGGTAGCAGCAGATGCTGGATATACAGCCCTTAACTTAAAGCAAAACGGATTACCTAACATCATCCGCGCGCCGCCAAGTCAACAGCTTGTAACTTGGCAAGAGAAAGCTCTACACGGCAAATACCCTACTGCACTCCAAAATCCACTCATAGATAAAGAAATGTCACTGAATTGGTTAGAGAAAAGGCAGCTTCACGCTGAAACAGAAGGTTTTATAATCTCTATCCAAGACCGTGTCATTCGAACTCGAAACTAAGAAAAGGTCATCTTGAAGAGAAATGTGGAAGATGTGTGCAGAAAATGCAATTGCCCCGGAGAAACGATAGAACATATCACGGCGGGTTGTGGTGCTATGGCCCCCAACGCCTACCTGGGGAAACATAATCAGGTGGCTAAGATCATTCACAAGGAACTGGCCTATAAACTAGGGTTAAGGGAAAACCTCCCACCATACTACCAATACTCACCCGAGCCAGTCCTTGAATCCCCTGAATATCTCTTATACTGGGACAGGCCAATAATAACGGATAGAACAGTGGACCACAACCGTCCGGATATTCTCCTCATCGAAAAAACCACCAAGAAAGCTTTCATAATCGATATAGGTTGCCCACTAACACACAACCTCTCTAAAACCGAATCGGAGACCAAGTACTCGAATTTGGCTATAAAGATAAAAAATATATGGAAGCTAGATAAAATCGACATAATTTCGATCATAATATCGGTAGAGGGAGCTATGACGAAAAATTTCAAGCCCAACTTGGAAAAACAGGCCAATAATAACGGTTAGAACAGTAGACCACAACCGACCGGATATTCTTCTTATCGAAAAAAACCACCAAGAAAGAGAGCTATGACGAAAAATTGCAAGCCCAACTTGGAAAAACTGGGCCTATCAGGTTATTTATACCAACTAATTCAGAAAAGCGTCATCCTCCAAACATGCCATATAGTACGGAAGTTTAAGTACAGGTTAAGATGAATTTCTTCTCTGTACTGTAAATAATACCAGCAATACCAACAATAAGCTGTGAAAACTAACATTGAGAAAAATAATAATAATAATAATAAAGCCGTCTGGGTTCCGGAGCCGTCTGGGTTCCGGTTTACGAATCTAGGCCCAGGGTAGAACCTGCCTGCCGTAAAAGGCGGCTAAAAGGTTGGTGGTCCTTGAATTCAAGGGGCCTACATTGGTCACCGGCTACCGCAGGTAGGCGTAGGAACTGATGTAGTGAAGGAACGGCTGACTCCATGTTAGGGGCGGTTTCTCAACAGCGTCTGTTCCCTATGTTAAGGGCGGCTGTATCAGTAACCTGGCAGAAGGTATAAATGCAAACCATTTCTGACGAAATGAGTAAATATGGACCTAAACAAATATGATATTGAATTTAGAAGAAGATGTACCCCAGGTGGGTCTAAACGAAAGTTTGCAATCTCACGCTGCGCAAGCAGTCAGCCTCACGGATTCTGGGGGAGGCACTAATTCAATTAGTACTAATACAACTAACGGCAGGATGCTAGGACAAGCCCCTGCCGACAACCGTACTATTAGTCATCAAAACACCGGCGAGGAACACAATACAATGGAGACTAGCTTGCAGCCCGACCCTGGAGTCAATAGAACTGCCGCTGGTCTACCCAGAAGAACAGAGACCGGTCGAATCAAGTAAACGCGTGACATGAATAGAACATTTATCAAAATATTCCTCTTGATCAACGACTGTGAAGATAACCCCCGCCCTGGCTAGAGAATAAAACTCCACCGCGAAATAAGCCAGATATATCCGGAATTAAAACTCACCGAACAAAATGTAGCGTGCCGTCAAAGAGCTATTAACGCTAATGCATTTTGGAGTAATATTTGGTCTGACGCGTCCCATTTCAATGAAGAAGCAAGCTGGCTCGAAAAAGTTGAAGCTTAGGCGGAAACTTTGCAAGAAATGCCTGAGCCGCAAATAACATCCATCGACATAAGGGATGCCACTAAGAACTTGGCTAACTGGAAATCACCGAGACCTGACCAAATTCATAATTTCTGGCTCAAAACTTTCACCACCCTACACCCTGTTATCGCAAACTGCTTTAGCAAGGCTCTCCTAAACCCCGAGCACTTCCCAGCTCATCTTGCCAGTGGGAATACCTTCCTTTTATTTAAAAAAGGGCAGGTAAACGACCCAAAAAATTACAGACCAATCACCTGTCTGTCAGTGGTGTATAAACTTTTAACATCAGTCATGTATTCAAAAATATACACACACTGCATAAACAACAACCTGGTAGCTGTAAAGCAAAAGGGCTGTATTAGGAAAGCTTTGGGTTGCAAGGAACAGCTTACAATCGATGCCGTTATTATAAAACAGGCAGAAGTTAAAAGGCGAAATCTAAATATGTGCTACATCGACTATAGTAAAGCATTTGATTCTGTTCTTCACGACTGGCTAAAGAAGATATTGCAAATATACAAAGTACACCACGCAACATGTTAGTCACCCTAATGGAGCAATGGAGTACCAATCTCCATATTGGACAAGAGAAGCTTGGCAATATAAATATATCAAAAGGTATATTTCAAGGCGACTCTTTAAGCCCCCTCTCATCAACATCCTACGGATATCGTCCCAACTTAACTGAGAATTTAGAATAAAAGACATTTAGCGATGACATCAAAATGTCGTTTGGCTTAGACAAGTGCGCAATCTTGAATGTCGTACGCGGAAAGACTGAACAAAATCGTGGACTGCTTGAAGGCATAGAAATATTAGATGAGGACAAAACATATAAATACTTAGGCATCTCCCAAAACTAACAAATAAACCACACAAGCCTAAAAAGGGAGTTTAAAAACAAATACAAAAGCAGACTAACAAAGCTTTTTAATACACACGTGAATGCTGGTAACCTTACTACTGCCATCAACACCTGGGCAATACCAATACTTACCTACTCACTCGGAATCCTTAAGTATTCAGACACGGATTTGCACGAACTAGATAGGCTTACGCGCAGGCTGCTAACAAAATTCAGATTCCACCACCCACGCTCTGCACTTGAAAGAATCTACCTAAAACGAAAGGAGGGAGGAAGAGGTCTCATTAATATATATAACTTGTGCAAGTCGCAAGAGTCCTCTATGAGAAAATACTTCCAAGAATCGAATGGGGAAATTCTTTAAAAAAAGGTAGCAGCAGACGCTGGATATACAGCCCTTAATTTAAAGCAAAACGGACTACCTAACATCATCCGCGCGCCGCCAAGCGAACAGCTTGTAACTTGGCAAGAAAAAGCTCTACACGGCAAATACCCTACTGCACTCCAAAATCCACTCATAGATAGAGAAATGTCACTGAATTGGTTAGAGAAAAGGCAGCTCCACGCTGAAACAGAAGGGTTTATAATATCTATCCAAGACCGTGTCATTAGAACTCGAAACTATGAAAAGGTCATCTTGAAGAGAAATGTGGAAGATGTGTGCAGAAAATGTAATTGTCCCAGAGAAACGATAGAACATATCACGGCGGGCTGTGGTGCTATGGCCCCCAACGCTTACCTGGGGAGACATAATCAGGTGGCTAAGATCATCCACTAGGAACTGGCCTATAAACTAGGGCTAAGGGAAAACCTCCCACCATACTACCAATACTCACCCGAGCCAGTCCTTGAATCCCCTGAATATCTCTTATATTGGGACAGGCCAATAATAACGGATAGAACAGTAGACCACAACCGTCCGGATATTCTTCTCATCGAAAAAACCACCAAGAAAGCTTTCATAATCGATATAGGTTGCCCACTAACACACAACCTCTCTAAAACCGAATTGGAGAAGAAGACCAAGTACTCGAATTTGGCTATAGAGATAAAAAATATATGGAAGCTAGATAAAATCGACATAATTCCTATCATAATATCGGTGGAGGGAGCTATGACGAAAAATTTCAAGCCCAACTTGGAAAAACTGGGCCTATCAGGTTATTTATACCAACTAATCTAGAAAAGCGTCATCCTCCAAACATGCCATATAGTACGGAAGTTTCTAAACAGTACAGGTTAAGATGAATTTCTTCTCTGTACTGTAAATAATACCAGCAATATCAACAAAAAGCTGTGAAAACTAACATTGAGAAAAATAATAATAATAATAATAATAGCCATCTGGGTTCGGTTAACGAATAGGCCCAGGGTAAAACCTGCCTGCCGTAAAAGGCGGCTAAAAGGTTGGTGGTCCTTAAATTCAAGGGGCCTACATTGGTCACCGGCTACCGCAGGTAGGCGTAGAAACTGATGTAGTGAAGGAACGGCTGACTCCATGTTAGGGGCGGTTTCTCGACAGCGTCTGTTCCCTATGTTAAGGGCGGCTGTATCAGTAACCTGGCAGAAGGTATAAATGCAAACCATTTCTAACGAAATGTGTAAACACTGAGTAAAACAATCATGATGTCGAATTTAGAAGAAGATTTACCCCAGGTGGGTCTAAACGAAAGTTTGCAATCCCACGTTGCGCAAGCAGTCAGCCCCACGGATTCTGGGGAAGGCACTAATTCGATTATTACTAATACAACTAACGGCAGAATGCTAGGACAAGCCCCTGCCGACAACCGTACTATTAGTCA
This sequence comes from Polydrusus cervinus, assembly GCA_935413205.1. Classification (NCBI taxonomy): domain Eukaryota; kingdom Metazoa; phylum Arthropoda; class Insecta; order Coleoptera; family Curculionidae; genus Polydrusus; species Polydrusus cervinus. Next base: position 62,613,346 of record OW284510.1, on the reverse strand, counting down.
TCAAAACACCGGCGAGGAACACAACACAATGGAGACTAGCTTGCAGCCCGACCCTGGAGTCAATAGAACTGCCGCTGGTCTACCCAGAAGAACAGAAACCGGTCGAATCAAGTGGACGCGTGACATGAATAGAACATTTATGAAAACATTCCTCTTGATCAACGACTGTGAAGATAACCCCCGCCCTGGCTGGAGAATAAAACTCCATCGCGAAATAAGCCAGATATATCCGGAATTAAAACTCACCGAACAAAATGTAGCGTGCCGTCAAAGAGCTATCTACGCTAACCGCCTGCTACCCTAAGCTAAAATAGACCAAATCCGACGGGAAGTTGGCAGAACATTGCACAACCTTCAGCATGTGGAAGAGCTAACAGCACAGCAGGAAGTAATATATGAACAAGATCAAACTATACAGGCTAATACGGACAATACGAACCAAAAATATTTGGAAAATTTGTCCCTATTTGAAAATAGTGACCCGACCTTGAGACCGAGTATCCCTAAGCTGAGATTCAAGAAAGGAACACACGAAATACTAGCGAAAGTAAACCTAGCAGCAGGGACGTCCTTAAATAGAACTGAGGACCTCGAGACATTACACAGTGGGTTATATGCAGCAGCAGCAACTGTAATTGAACTTAATGGTCAGGCATTATATCAGAGAACCGATAAGAAAAGTACCAAGAAACAAGTGGTACCCGCTGGGAAAATGAGACTGGAAAAACAAATAAGCCAGTTACGAGCACAAAGTGATATCATTGGAGAACATCTAAATGGAAACTCTAGCAGCAAGGTTGCAATAAAGGTTAAAGATATACTGAAAGCAGAGAGTATTCCTTTAGATAGTCCCGATATAAAACGGCTGCTAACAATCGTAAGAGACAACATTAGACAAAAATGTAAGGCTAAAGGTGCCCGTCTAAGGCGATACAATAAAGCCACAAAGAGGAAGGTACAAAACCAACAGTTCACCACGAACCAAAAAACCTTCTATAGGACACTGAACCAAGAAGAAAATTACCTTACTCCAGCTAATGACATAAATAAAGACCAATTTAATGCATTTTGGAGTAATATTTAATTTTGGTCTGACGCGTCCCATTTCAATGAAGAAGCAAGCTGGCTCGAAAAAGTTGAAGCCGAGGCTGAAACTTTGCAAGAAATGCCTGAGCCGCAAGTAACATCCATCGATATAAGGGATGCCACTAAGAACTTGGCTAACTGGAAATCACCGGTACCTGACCAAATTCATAATTTCTGGCTCAAAACTTTCACCACCCTACACCCTGTTATCGCTAACTGCTTTAGCAAGGCTCTCCTAAACCCCGAGCACTTCCCAGCTCATCTTGCCAGAGGCAATACCTTCCTTTTATTTAAAAAAGGGCAGGTAAACAACCCAAACAATTACAGACCGATCACCTGTCTGTCAGTGGTGTATAAACTTTTAACATCAGTCATGTATTCAAAAATATACACACACTGCATAAACAACAACTTGGTAACTGATGAGCAAAAGGGCTGTATTAGAAAAGCTTTGGGTTGCAAGGAACAGCTTACAATCGATGCCGTTATTATAAAACAGGCAGAAGTTAAAAGGCGAAATCTAAATATGTGCTACATAGATTATAGTAAAGCATTCGATTCTGTTCCTCACGACTGGCTAAAGAAGATATTGCAAATATACAAAGTACACCCCCTAATACGCAACATGTTAGGCACCCTAATGGAGCAATGGAATACCAATCTCCATATTGGACAAGAGAAGCTTGGCAATATAAATATATCAAAAGGTATATTTCAAGGCGACTCCTTAAGCCCCCTCTGGTTCATTTTGGTCATGAACCCACTGTCCTCACTACTAAAATCAACATCCTACGGATATCGTCCCAACTTAACTGAGAATTTTAGAATAAACCACCTTCTATTTATGGACGATATCAAACTCTACGCTGAAAGCAAAACCCACCTACAGTCCCTAATTCAAATAACCAAGACATTTAGCGATGACATCAAAATGTCGTTTGGCTTAGACAAGTGCGCAATCTTGAATGTCGTACGCGGAAAGACTGAACAAAATCGTGGACTGCTTGAAGGCATAGATATACTGGATGAGGACAAAACATATAAATACTTAGGCATCTCCCAAAACCAACAAATAAACCACACAAGCCTAAAAAGGGAGTTTAAAAACAAATACAAAAGCAGACTAACAAAGCTTTTTAATACTCACCTGAATGCTGGTAACCTTACTACTGCCATCAACACCTGGGCAATACCAATACTTACCTACTCATTCGGAATCCTTAAGTATTCAGACACGGATTTGCACGAACTAGATAGGCTTACGCGCAGGCTGCTAACAAAATTCAGATTCCACCACCCACGCTCTGCACTTGAAAGAATCTACCTAAAACGAAAGGAGGGAGGAAGAGGTCTCATTAATATATATAACTTGTGCAAGTCGCAAGAGTCCTCTATGAGAAAATACTTCCAAGAATCGAATGGGGAAATTCTTAAAAAAGTGGTAGCAGCAGATGCTGGATATACAGCCCTTAACTTAAAGCAAAACGGATTACCTAACACCATCCGCGCGCCGCCAAGTCAATAGCTTGTAACTTGGCAAGAGAAAGTCCTACACGGCAAATACCCTACTGCACTCCAAAATCCACTCATAGATAGAGAAATGTCACTGAATTGGTTAGAGAAAAGGCAGCTTCATGCTGAAACAGAAGGTTTTATAATCTCTATCCAAGACCGTGTCATTCGAACTCGAAACTATGAAAAGGTCATCTTGAAGAGAAATGTGGAAGATGTGTGCAGAAAATGCAATTGCCCCGGAGAAACGATAGAACATATCACGGCGGGTTGTGGTGCTATGGCTCCCAACGCCTACCTGGGGAGACATAATCAGGTGGCTAAGATCATCCACAAGGAACTGGCCCATAAACTAGGGCTAAGGGAAAACCTCCCACCATACTACCAATACTCACCCGAGCCAGCCTTGAATCCCCTGAATATCTCTTATACTGGTGTGATGTGTGGCAATGTTGGGCACTAAGTCTTATTAATATAAAGTAAATTTATTTAAAAAGTTTTTCTAAAATAAGAATAAAATATTTAAAATAAAATAATAAAATTTATTTAAAAAGTTTTTCTAAAATAAGAATAAAATATTTAAAATAAAATTATAAAATTTATTTAAAAAGTTAATAAGAATAAAATTTATAAATTCAAATTGTAAAAATTATTTAAATGTTTTTTAAAATAAGATGAAAAATAAGACTAACTAAAACAAAATCCTACCTTTCGGGTTCTTATAGTCTGGCACCGCAAGAAAGAAAAAAATACACAAGTAGTCGCGAATAATAAGAACCTGTAACTAAAAATTAAAATCAGTTGATTTCGTCGGTACTGCCTAAAACATTGCATTACACCACAAAAAGTGGGATGTTTGCGTCATTTCAAAACTCTTGATGTTTTGCTAGAAAAGTCCTTCCTCGAAAATAACAAAAGTCGCGTAAATTAAAGAAAAGCAAATATCGCGGCTGTCAACGTTGACAAATATATTGAAAAATAAGTCCATAATTTTTAGAAACCTGTCAGTGAAAATATAATTTATAGCGAGCTCGAAAAATTCGTGAAAAAGTGGAAAAATTAAATCGGAAGGTAACATCGTAATAGTAACTCATAAATTAATAGAGCAGGTGATTAAAAATTTGAAAAATTTTTACGAAACAAGAAAGTTCTCTCGGAATAGTGGCGAAAAGTGCGTATGTACAAATACTAGTGTTGAAGAAAAAATAAAAAGTGAGTTTCTTTTGCTTTATAGTCACACAGTGGGCGAATTTTATTATTAATTCAAGGGTGGTTTGCTAAATAAACAAGTATTAAAAATTATGGAGCAATGTACTTTATCTACTAACACCGAACTAGTAAATAAACATTAACAGAAATTCCGAAGGTGTTTTTTTGTGCAAAAGGAAAGCAGAGAACGAAAGAAAATCTTCCGCTCGGGTTTTCGATCGTTGGAGATATATACCAGGTAAGCTATAACTTAGACCAACCAGACCTGCAGTGCTTGCCCTTTTAAGTTAGGGGGTTACTTTCAATAAAATAAGGCATAGAGAAAAGGGCATACCACTACATTGGTGTCAGGTGTGGGGTTGAAAAAGAATAAATAAGGGTACTTTTTATTACCCCCAACCCCCAAAAAGAAAAATATTAAGAATTAATTAAAAAATAAATTTAAACGTGAAAAATTACGACCCCTACAACAGCTGCTTCTGCCGCTCCTGCCGCTAATACTATAATTATGAATGCACCCAAAATAATGGTTGGAATAGATAATGTACCTATTTATGATGGCTCCACAAGCATAGATGAATATTTAACTATAATTGAAGAAACTGCAGTACTAGCTGGGTGGACTGAAAAAGAAATGGTTTCAATTACACGATTAAAACTTAGGTATAAAGCAAAACAGTTTATAGAATCTGAGCCACAAATGCAGACTACAACAGACTGGAAAACATTAAAAGATAATCTAAAAAATCAATTTACTCGACAATATATGAAAGATGCCGCCATGAAGAACTTTATGGAATGTCGCCAAAGATCTGGTGAGACATGCAGACAATTTTTGTCCAGGCTAAAAATTCTAGCAAACCGAACCATTACTCTTACAGGAGATCCTGCAGTCGATACTCCTATTCAAAATAAATTAGCTCAAGACATTACTACCTGTTATATATTTACTTTACCTTGGACACTACCAGCTACCTTATTAATTTTTACCTTTGTTAATATTAGTTATCAATGTCAATCACTATTTGTATTCTAAGTTTATTAAAGCCTTTATTCTCAAGGTTTTCTTTACTTCACTACCCAGTTTTCTCTTGGGTTAAATATGCCAATAAAACAGCGAGTACTTTCCGGCAACCCTAAGGACTTAAATGATGCGCTGACAATAGCTGAAAGGGAACAATCAATCGAAAACTTACTTCACCCCCCTAGTAGCCGTGAGTGCCGAATGGTTAATAATCAAAATGGAGCCAATAACAACCACCATAAATCGAAATATAGAGAAGCAACGACCCTTATAAGAACTTGCTACACATGCAATAAAATGGGACACTTTAGTACCAACTGTCCTAGAAATAATGATCAAAATAGGAGACAACAAGGAAGCTTAACCAATATACAGTGCTACTCATGTCAACAATTGGGACATATCGCTAAAAATTGTCCTACTAAAGGAAACCGATATCAAGGAAGAAATGCATATCCATCTAGGAACAACCTAAGAGTACAGAATCAAGCACAGCCGAGAAGCCAGTATCAGGCAAGAAGCCAGGAGCCTTTAAACTCCAACGCAGCCCCTTCCCAGCCCCGGAGCTCGGCTGCCAACGAGGCACAGTGGAATTAAATCAAAGAACAAGGGTAGGGATATATGCATGCTCTGAGGAAGGAACCCCGAGACCGTTTAATGTGGTTAAAGTTAAAATTAATGGTAAGAAATGTTTAGCTTTTGTTGTTTTTTCTTTATAAATAAGACATCCAGCGGCATCAATTTACAAAGCTTTATTTTATATATATAGCAGAACTTTAACAAACATTTTAAATACTCAATAAACTACAACTATAATAGAAGCGGACATTTTAGATACTCTTTCTTTTCAAGAATCAACAAACAGTGCCTTCTTGTTTTTTCCATACTTTTATTCTCTCACGCCATCTATCTTACATTACTAAAACTAATCTAAAGATATCTGCTTTATAGTAAATCATTGGCGTACCATATTTGATTTACAACACCCTCTCTCAATAATTTACTTATAAAGCTGAAAAAATTTCAAAAACTTAAATATTATACATTTACCTACATTTTCTTCTAATAACAATTATTAAAAAAAAAATATTCCTTTTCTATTTATAAACTAGTTTCTAAACCTATCCTTTCGCAGTTGGAATAAAATTGAACTCTGTGAAGACCTTTAGTTAATAAATCTGCCGCCTGAAATTTTGTATTAACATATTCCAGAACTATTATTTTGGATTTTACATGCTCACAAACAAAATTATATTTTAAATCTATATGTTTTACACGTCTGTTATTTTCGGGATTTTTAATAAGCGAAATACATCCTTGATTATCTTCAAAAATTTTAAAATTGTTAACTTTTAAACTCATGTCACATAATAACTTTTTAAACCATAAAGAGTCTTGAACTGCTGAGCACAATGCCACCAATTCAGCCTCAGTACTTGACAAACTAACACAATTTTGTTTTCTTGTAGTCCAGGCTATTGTATTGCCAAAAACTTTTATTAAATAGCCAGACACAGACTTCCTATCACTAACATCTCCTGCCCAGTCTGAATCTACATAGCAAGTAAGTAGTGGTTCATTTATCTTTCTCTCAAATTTTAAGTCAACATCCTTGGTTCCTTGTAAGTATCTAAGTAATCTTTTTAAACCTGTCCAAACTTCCTCTTGATTACTATCTTGAAATCTACTGAAATAGTTGACTGCAAAACTAATATCAGGTCTGGTTCCAAGCATCAAATACATCAAACATCCTACCAATTCTCTTACTGGCTTATCAGTTTTTTTATTTATTTTATTTTTATTTATTCTAAATTTAGGATCTATAGGTATCAAACTAGACTTGCAATTATCAAAATTAAAACGTCTTAAGATTCCAGTTAAATATGTTTTTTGATTTAATTTTAAAATACCCTCTTTCTTATTATATTCTATTTCCAGTCCTAAGAAATTTTTTAAATCTCCTTTATCTTTAATGTCAAATTCGTTCATTAAATATTCCTTATATTTTTCAATAAATTTTAAGTCCGATGCTGCCAAAATAATATCATCTACATATAATAATAAATACAATATGTTCTCACTATTATACTTCATCGAGTACAAACAATAATCTGAATCGGATCTTTTAAACCCCAAACTCAATAAAAAATCATTTATTTTGTTATTCCAGCACTTCGAGGCTTGTTTAAGACCATATAGTGATTTATTTAATTTTAAAATATATTTTTCTTTGCATCTTACCCTCTCTGGCGGATATATGTATACGTCTTCCTTTAAATCCCCATTTAAAAATGCTGTTTTTACATCAAGTTGCTTAAAATAAAAATTTTGTTGATTTCCCACTGATAATAGCGTTCTTATGGTCGACATCTTGGCAACCGGTGAATACAGATCATCATAATCAAAAGATTCTCGTTGTGCAAATCCTCTAGCTACTAATCGAGCCTTATATCTATTTTCTAGTTTTTCTTCTAAGGGTTTTGAAGAGAATACCCACTTTGTAGTTAAAATTTCAGCCGTTTTTGGTTCTTCAACTTCTGTCCATGTATTATTCTTTTCAATGGAATCTATTTCCCTTTCCATTGCTTTTACCCAAAATTGTTCGTCTGCTCTGTTTTTTATCTCTTCTATTCTTTCTGGAACTTTTTCTACATATGATATGGCATCAAATGCCATGAACATTTCATAATCTCCATATCTTTCTGGTAACTTTGTCTTTCTTCTTTCTTTTCCTATATTATCAATATTCTCAATTTCTATAGACTGTTCTGGGTTTTCTTTTAAATTTTCAATTTCATATTCATCTTCATTGCCTCCTTTCTTTATTTTGGTCTCCTCATTTACTTCATTTTCCTCAATTTCACTTTGAATGTGTATTATTTTCTTATAATAATATTCTTTTTCATTAAACACTACATCTCTTGACACAATCACTTTCTGACTTTCTATATCCCAAATTCTATAACCTGTGTTTGTATAGCCAATCATAATACCCTTTTTACTTTTTTCATCAAATTTATTTCGAAACTGTCTTGGTATATGATAATATACTGTGCATCCAAATATTTTTATATTTTTTATATCTGGTTTGGAACCATTCCAAATCTCTGCGGGTGTCAAATAATTTAAATTGGCATTACTTGGGCTTCTATTTAAAATATAAGCAGCTACCCTTATTGCTTCATTCCAAAATTCTTTTGGCATGTTTGCATCTTTTATCATGGTTCGTGCCTTATCCACCAAACTTCTATTAAAACGTTCAGCCTTGCCATTTTGTTCTGGTGTGTATGGATTCGTAAAGTCAATAACAGTACCGTTTTCACTACAAAAACTCTTCATTTCATCTGAAATATACTCTCTACCATTATCACATCTAAGTAAAGAAATTTTTAAATTAAACTTTGCTTGAACCATTTTTACATATTCTTTAAAACAACTAAACACTTCGCTTTTGGATTTAATAATATAAACATATACAAAATTAGAATAATCATCTATAAAAGTAACAAAATATTTGCCACCATCATGACTTGTTGGTGTTATTGGACCTGCCACATCAGTATGAACAATTTCAAGCAATCTTTTTGCCTTTGACCTAGTACCGAACTTCAACCTTGTCATCTTACCTCCAACGCAAGCTTCACAAAAATCAATTTTACCCAATTTTACATTTTCAATTCCAATAACCATATTATTTTTAATTAGTTTCTCCAAATTTGAATAACATATATGCCCTAGTCTCTTATGCCATGTTTTTACAATATCATTTTCAATTTCTGTATTTAAACATTCACCATTTTCCACCTGAAATCTTATTTCATATAAGTTATTTCTATATCCTATACCTATCAAATTATTCCCATTATACAAACAAACCTGACCATTATTAAAAACAACTTTGATATTTGCCATCTCGAGCCGTTTAACAGACAATAAGTTTTTCCTTAAATTTGGTACATACAAAACATTTTTAATAGTGCATTTAACATCTTTTTCATATACTTTACTGATAACTTTAACGTTTCCTACCCCAATAGCCTCCATGTAATTATCACTTTTAGCTACGGCTATCTTTATTGGACTCTCTAACAACATAAGATCACTAAAATATTTTTTATCATTTATCAAATGATCTGTACATCCTGAATCTACATAAAATAACAGTTCATTTATTTTAACATTTTTAGAGTCGTTCATACCTGACATAAAACAAATACCTTGCTGAGAACCATCCTCATTCTGCTCTTGATTATGTTCATCTTGAGTACTTTCTGTATAATTTCCTCCTCTTGGTCCATTTCCTTCATTATTTTCACTATAGTTCTGTCCAAACTGTCTACCTACACCTCTTCTATATCCTTGACCTCTGAAACTTCCATGAACACCTCTGTAACCAGGACCTTGACCTCTAAAACTTCCATTACCTCCTCCTCTAGAGTTTTGTCCATATCTTGCTCGGCAATCTCTTTTAAAATGTCCTCTCTTACCACATGAATAACATACACCTCGACTTATACTTGTATTATTAAATGCTGCTGGCTTACTGTCTCTTTTAAAACTGTCACCATTTCTCATATCACATACAGATTTTCGTCTTTCAACTTCAGCCCTCAATTTTGCTTTAACAAAATCTATTGTTAAAATATTCGTTGGAGTGTTTTCTAAAATAGTCACTACAGTTTCAAAACTTTGAGGCATTGCCATTAATAAATTGCACACAATATCCTCATCTTTTATTTCTGCCCTGGTAGCTTTTAACTGATTAATTACCAAATCAAACTCTGCCAAAAATTCCTCAAACTTGTTTGCATCTATCAGCTTCATAGACATTAGTTTTCTTCTTAACATCAGTTGACCCGGAATACCCTTTTTTTCATATCTATCCTTTAAACATTCCCACATACTAAATGCTGTATCTTTTTCTCTTACTATTTCTATCTGGGTATCATCAAGACATTGAACAATCAGGGACTTACATCTGCTATCTCTCTTTTTCGCTTCTATCTTTTTCTTCTCATCGGTATAATCTGCTTCCTTATATTCTTGTTCAATAAATTCATAAACATCTTTTTCCTCCAACAGAACATGCATTCTAAATTTCCATGTATAATAATTACTACTGTTTAGTAGTTCCACATTAAAACTATTTTTACCGCTTAAATTCGCCATTTTTTTTCTAGTTATTTTTCTTCTCCAGGTTACGCTTTTATACTTTTCTTGATTCCGTTTCTGGGCCCATAACCTGTTGTTTTTTCTTTATAAATAAGACATCCAGCGGCATCAATTTACAAAGCTTTATTTTATATATATAGCAGAACTTTAACAAACATTTTAAATACTCAATAAACTACAACTATAATAGAAGCGGACATTTTAGATACTCTTTCTTTTCAAGAATCAACAAACAGTGCCTTCTTGTTTTTTCCATACTTTTATTCTCTCACGCCATCTATCTTACATTACTAAAACTAATCTAAAGATATCTGCTTTATAGTAAATCATTGGCGTACCATATTTGATTTACAACAGCTTTAATTGATTCCGGAGCAGTTGTATCCCTAATTAAACCCGAGATTGCCCAGGGGTTCATAGATGATTCTAAAGAAATAAGTTTAGTAGATATTCAAGATAATAGAATTCCAATTCTAGGAAAGGCTACAGTGTCTGTGTGTTTTGATGCGGACTTAGTGGTACCGCATAATTTTGTAGTAGTTGATACAGAAGCTTTTCGAGCTGATATACTATTGGGTATAGATTTTCTAAGAGAACACGGGAGTAAAGATCGACTGGGGAAATGAATGTACGTATGCTTTTGAGAAAGTAATTCCCTTGTGCAATGAGGAGCCAGTGGAAGCTGCGGAAATAATGATGATAAAATTTAAAAAGAAATGGAAAAAAGACTTGGTAGAATTGAAGAAAATTTGGATGTTATTAAGAAAAAATTGGAGCAACGTGAGTCGAATGAACTAGAGAGATGTGTAGGGGTACTGAAATGGAAAATCCCTCGTCACCCCAAATGACGATGGGATATGGAGTTCAGGCGATTTGGGGTCGCTTAGAGTCAAACCAACACCTAGAAGTTCATGAGGAACCGCCTACTATCTCGGAGAATACGGCCGATTCTCCCCTACAACCAGAAGTATCCGTGGTTAGTGACGAGCACGTAAAAAGTAGTAATCGCAAAAAGAAACAAAGGAAAATGAAATATGAAAAGGAAAATAAAAGAAATGAAGAAAATAAAGTTGAAGTAAAAGAAATTAATGTTGATGCAAAGGAATTAAGTAGTAAAAAGCAGAAATCTGAAGTTAGTATTTCAGTCGTTTTAGCCCAAGATATCGTATTACCGTCAAATTGCCAAGCAGTATGTCCAGCATCCGTGCGAAGAGTGGCCCGAGTTACGACTCAACACATGGTTCTAGAACCAAGTGAGGACATTCCGACAGGACTGTTAATGGCAAGAATTTTATGCAAAACAGGAAAGACTGTTCCTGTGAGACTTGTCAATGTGACAAATGGAGAAATAATTATTAGAAGAAACACTATTATTGCAAGAGGATATGAAGCAGAAGTAGAGAACCTAGATCCAGTAAAAAGCAATAATGCGATAAGAAAAATTGGAATAAAAGATGCCGACGAAATTTTAAAAACTATGAACTTAGACAAACCAAAAACGGAAGCTGAAAAGAAGTTACAGGATCTGATTATTGAATTCATTGACATATTTAAATCTCCAGATCAGAAATTAAGTTGCACATCGCATGTGGTACATAGAATCATTACAGAAGATGTGCCTCCCATACTAAAAAGACCATATCGAGTTCCCTATCACAGACAAGATATCATGAGACAAGAAATTACTGGACGATATGATAATTGTGGAGAGCCAATCTCCATGGAGTTTCCCAGCCATTTTAATAGAAAAGAAAAGACACCCTGGTGAAGACATTCAATTCCGTCTGGTGATAGATTATCGTAGTCTTAATGATATCTCGAAGACGGACTATATGCCATTGCCAAATATTCAAGAAACTATTGACAAATTGTCTGGTTCAACCATATTTTCTACAATAGACTAGCGTCCGGGTACTTTCAAGTGCCGCTTCACCCAGATGACCAAGAAAAAACGGCATTTTCGACTCCCGACAATCACTATCACTTCCTGCGGATGGCGATGGGGTTAAAAAACGCCCCTGCTACTTGGAGCCGTATGATGAACCACATTTTAGGAAAATTGACTTATAAAGAATGTTTAGTCTACCTTGATGATATAATAGTATTTTCAAATGACGTATATATACATCTGGAACGATTACGACATGTTTTTGAAAAAATAAGAGAAAGCAACCTAAAATGTAAGCCTACAAAATGTCATTTCATGAAGGATGAAATAGAGTACTTGGGACACATTATCAAGAAAGAAGGGTATACTACAGATCCCAGGAAAACCGAGATAATTAAGTCATATCCTATTCCAAAGAACGTGAAAGAAATTAGAGCATTTTTGGGACTATGTGGTTTCTACCGAAAATTTGTAGCAAACTTTGCCAAAATTAGTCAACCATTGACTTATTTGACTAAAAAGGATGTGAAATATCATTGGAATGCTGACCAACAACAGGCTTTTGAAACTTTAAAACAAGCTCTCATTTCACCTCCAATATTACGGTATCCTGATCTTACAAACCCGTTTTTAGTCAACACCGACGCAAGTGGAACTGCAATAGCTGCCATTCTTACCCAGACTCATAATGGTGTGGAACATCCCATATGCTATTCTGGTAGAACCCTAAATGAAGCGGAACGTCGATACAGTACCATCGAGCGAGAATGTCTAGCTATCGTATTTGCCGTCAAAACATATCGCAATTACCTAACGGGAACGCACTTCATCATTGTGACAGATCATCGACCTTTGAAGTATTTATTAACAATTAAGGATGCAAGTTCTCGTTTAGCTAAATGGGCAATGTATCTAATGGAGTATAGCTTCACCATTCAATACAGAAAAGGCAAATTAAATAGTAACGTAGATTCTCTCACACGCCTAAGAACAGAAGACGTTTTAGTTGAAAATATTATAGCTGTTGTAAAGGAAGGTCTGGGACGAGATGAAATCATGCCAATACCTTCCGTTATCTGGAGTAAGGAAGAACTGAGAAAGTTACAAGAAGATGACCACATAAGGACAATATTGTCAAACACTTTGTCTGACGAAGATCCATTTTATTTAAATATAGATGATCTCCTAACCCGACGCCGAGATCAACATCAGAGAAATGATCAAATTGTTGCACCAAAATGCATCGTAGCAGAAATAATAAAAATATATCACTCTTCCATATACTCCTGTCATCCAGGACAAAAGAAAACTATAGAAATAATAGAAAGAGACTTCTATTGGAACACAATCAAAAAGGACGTTAAGACCTTTGTCGAAAGCTGCCACTCTTGCAATGTACGAAAAACAAATTATCAACCTCTTGTAGAAATGCAAGCATCACCAGTGCCATACGCTCCATGGGGAAGAATTAGTATGGACATAGTGGGACCGTTAAACAAAACAGACAGAAACAACAAATATATACTGACATGTATCGATTTCTTGACCCGATACCCAGAGTGTATACCCCTTCCGGACATTAGAGCTGAGACAGTGGCTAGAGCATTTGTAGAAAATATCATTTGTAGATTTGGGACACCCAGGGAACTGTTAACTGATTGCGGAACACAATTTGTAAGAAAATTATTTTCAGAAATTTGTAGTTTACTTGGTATTAAGAAACTTAAAACTACCCCTTATCATCCTTCATCAAATGGAATTATTGAAAGAATGCATCGAAGCCTAAAGACAATGATTAGTCATTTTGTTAGCAACCACTACAGTAGCTGGGATGACATTCTGCCATACTGTTTACTGGCGTATAGAAATTTACCCCATGAAGCGACGAAAGACTCCGACCCTTTTTCCTAATGTTTGGTCGGGACATGGATCTGCCAATCCATCTCACCACAAGGCAGGCCAAAGTAAAATATGACATCGACGAAAATTACTCGAGTGAAATGCTAGCAAAATTTCAAGTGGCACACGAAAGGGCTAGACAAAATATTGAAAAAAGCGTACAAACTAGGTGTGAAAAACACAACTCTAAGAAAGTAAGAAAAGAGTTTCAATTAGGGGATCTCGTGTACTTGTACACTCCTGCTATTCCTGGAAAAAGGATAATGGCAACAAAATTTTACAGTAAATGGACAGGTCCTTATCGCATTATCGAAAAAAAGGGACCAGTTACCTTTAGAATTAAAGAAGTAAATGGCAAGAAGGAACAACTTGTACATGCGGAACGCCTTAAACCATGTAGGTGTACAATACCCGAAGAAAATATCGAGACAGAAAAATCAGGACAAAAGGAAGAAACTGAAGACCCTATGGACAACGAAACCAGGCAAGACGAAATTGAAGAATTTATAAACTTAGGAAAGGATATAAAACTCCTGAACTTCAGTCTAAAATTGATAACTCCGAAAATGACGACTCGGAAAGTAATGATTCAGAAAGCGAAGAATCAGAAAACGAAGAAAACTTTTCTGGATCTGCGGACTCAGAAGCAGACCGTCCAGAGATATTATTGGAAGAAGGCAGACGTACCAGAACACGTAATATAAGATTAGTAGAGAAATACAAAGATTTTATTTTGTAAATAGAAAAAAATAGCAAGCCACCCTGTATAAAGAATACTTTTAGGTTAGAAAAATTTTGTGTATAAAGGATAGGAAGGAGGAAATTAATTACACTTATTGTTACAGTGAATCTGACACTCATATGGGTAATTATCGTTCCAGTGGTGTGCGAAGCCCTAATTGCTTATGACTGTCGCAATCCTTCAACAAATATAACTGCAATATCCTTAAGAAATGTGGGTCAATGCCCAGATCCTGAAACGGGTTATGATGTAAAAGAAGGATATGTGCTTATTTTGGAGAAAAGAAGATTTGAGTATGTTCATGTATTTTCGTGTCTTATAGAAGTCACTCGAATTATAACTTATTGCGGCGCATTTTCACACCCATCAGCTGTCGATGGGGGATTATCGACATATTTATATGAACCAGGGGCAGAAGAATGTAGAAAAACTCATTTGTTCAGGCAGTTTAAAGGAATAAACGGAAATACGATTAGCAATCTGAAGCCAAACGCAACTGTTTCTACGTCACTGACATTATCAGGAAAAATCGACGCAGGCCATAACTGTCAAGGCGGACATTATATTGAAAATGGTCACAAGTGGGATAATGTCGTAGTCCAGGCCAAAGTAAAAATAAACCTACAAGATTATTATACAAAAGTAAACTTGGATAATAATGAAATACATTTACGAAATGGTATAAATTGTCCTTTTCTGGATTCGTACTGTATAGACAGCATAAATGGAGAATCCACCTGGCAGAGAAATTATCCACAAATGTGTCGACAATTTAATATTTTATACGAAGGAATCGCTACATTCGTAACAGAAAATCATTCTAGAGCACATGGACATCAGTTTGTGGTCGTGGAAGATAGAAGTAAAGTTTTTGCAATTCAACTATTAAAAAGGGACACGACATGTGGTGTCTCTGTGTGGCAAACAGAACATCCCAGACTTCTGGTATATTGAAAAAGCAGTGCTATGGAAGCATCGCCCTTATTGGATGCTGCAGAGTCCCCTGTTGCCGACCTTTTAACCTATGTTAATACAAAATTTTTATATGTTGAACAATCATTTAAGAGAAGTGTTAACGAAATGTTTTCTCAAACTGTTTATCGAAGATGCCAACTGCACAGAGAAATCCTAAAGAATAGACTTATATTGCCACTGTTAGTCCAAATGCTGTAGCAAGCCTAGTCAAACAAAACCTAGGTTTTATTGGAGTCCTAGGAGGGGAAATTTTTTATGTAATGCGTTGCCTTGCCGTTTCAGTAGAAGTTCGAAGAGAAAAGCATTGTTATATTGAGCTACCCGTAACAGTAAATAACCGTAGTTATTTTATGTCCCCTGTAACACGCATCTTGCAAGAACGCGAGGAGCAAATAGAATGTAATACTCTGATTCCATCTATGTATGCTATAGATAATAAATGGATTGGATTTGACCCTTTGCCAACTCCAGGACTTATACCTCAAGAGCTACAAGTTGATGCCGAAGAACTGCCAAAATTCCACACTATTAAAGATTTAGGAGCAGGAGGCCTATATACTTACCAAGAAATAAAACGAGCACAGGATGCCATGATGTTCAACTTGGAACGGAACGCTTTAAATGATATTTTAGTTTGAAAAATTGCAGGGCAAGAAATCGAATCACAAGGATTTTCAGCGTTAAAGTTGTTTGATACAGAAGAAATGAAAAAACTAGCCAATTCAACAATAAAGAAATATAAAAATATTTTACGCTTATTGGAGAATTGTCCAGTGGGATCCTTGGCATTTATTTTATCTTTAGAATGATTAAATTTCTTATAGAAACATTGATAAATTCAATTGCATTACACAAATTTAATAGCTGTTCGTTCTACCTTTTAGCTTCATTTTGGGATACTCTAACACTATTTGTTTTGCATCATATGCAACAAAAGGACAAGAAAGCAAATCAAAGCCAAAATGAAGATACCCATACCTATAGACAATACGACGACCCAGCATCTGAATTAGCAAGTGACGCATTAGGACAGACTGTAGAACCTCGAAACCAAAAACAAGTGACATTTTATGTTGAAAACGAAAATCAACCAAAAAATACACCACAAGTTTCCGAATTACAGACAAAGTCTAGTACATTCCCCAGATTGCGTCAAGAACTAAGTACGATTCCTGACATAGGTTGGAGTCTCTTTGGAAGAAGCGAAATGCCCCCAAAGAAATAAAATTAAAAAGAAGCAACATTTTTTTTATAAATATTAAATACTAGTACCTATACAACATTTAAAATTAGAATAAAATAAAATCAAATAAATATATAAATCATTACACAAGCTCAACAAAATTGTAAATAATAATAGTGCCGTAATTCATTAAATAAAAATTAATTGTACAGAAAGCCGACGGAATAAATGCAGTCATTCAAAAGCGTGCTAAAGTAAAGACAATGGGCATCGTAACCTTGCTATGCAGACGCCAAGGAAGCAAGCCACGCGCCATCGACTCGTTTGATGCTGCAGTGCCAGACTTCAGTCGAAGAAATCTCGGAGAAACACCGAAAACGAGAAAATAAGCGGCTACAGTTCTAAACGATGGATGGGACAAACCGAGTTGCCTTGAAACTTGCATATGTAAAAATAAAACTGAAAAATATTTAAAAAGAATTCCAGTAGAGACATCTATTAAAAATAGTTATAACAAATTATCCGCATATTAGAAGAATGCTTCCTGTAAAATTGCTGCTGTGAATAAGTAAAGTATAGGCAACCAACAAATTACAAGAAAAATAAGGTAATCCCAGTATCCTGATTGACTCTATGACTCATGTATATATTGTGTGTATTAGAAATGTAGGCACGTAGCTCACATGAGGAATGATGAAGTCAGCAGAAAAAAAAAATGGGTCAAGAAGCGATAAGCAAATTATTTATGGGAATACCACTTATTACGCCCAAAAATGTAGGAGTTCATGGAAAAATACTGCGGCACCAAGTCCCAAACAAAGAAATTGCTGACTTGACAACATTTTTAATAAAACCAGTTGAAGAGCGTGAAAAATTTTAGTTTTTAATTTTTTAAGCTAGGCAAAAGTAGAAACAGTGAAGAACAGTTTTTATTGATAGTGAAAATGACGTGGCTTGTACTTTTTTTAACCTACGTAGGACTAATTCAAGACATTAATGTAAAAATACTTTTATATAGAATGGCTCTATACCATTTAAGGGAGCTTCGAAAATTTTTTGATGAAGATTGCCCATGTACCGTACCATATTTTCCCATCCGGGCAACAATATAGCAGTGTGGTGCGAAATGATACATGCAAGCTACCAGGGGTTGCGACTACTAAGTGCGGAAAATCAATCCCAAGCGCCGGGTCCATGTACCTGCGCGCTGTGCGTGACTTTTCACCCCTGAGTATTTTTGGAATTTATGGAGAAGTGCAAATTTGCAGTTATGTAATTGCCCCGTGTGTCAGCAGCAACCTACACAATTGCCTCATGGGGTTTCAAAAAGAGATGCGTATACCCAAACCCCTCACCAAATAAGAAGCGATAATTGTACATAAACTGAAGCTACCCGGAGACCGCCGCCACTCCAACGCATCAGACCACAATTTCGGCAGCCAATGGTGTTTCCCCCAGCATTTCCATATGGCCGAATGCAAATCAACCCAGAGCCAAGTAGGGGACTAGTTTACATATCCACCGCACCAGTTAATCCACCAGTTCTGCCACCAGTTAACCCACCAGTTCTACCACCAGTTAACCCACCAATTAACCCAACCGTTCAAATACCAGTTCACCCACCCGTGCAACCCCCAGTTCAAGCCCAAGTTCAACGACCAGCTCGATATGGGATCGAGCCCCTACCAGGACCGGGCTTGAGAGTAATCTTAAGGCCCGCCCCAGCACAACCCGCAAACCCAGGGGATGACAGCGGCATAGATGAATAAACATTAAGGTAATCAATAAACTAACATTTGATTTGTGTCGCTAAAAGGGTAGTGATTTTCGGGCAGTGAGTGCGTGGAGTATTTTTATTTTAAAGTAATTTTTTTTAAATTTAGTGTTCATCTTTATTTATTTGCAAGAACAGCAAATAAGTGTCGATTTTTTTTTCGTTTATTTTAATTCAAATTATGAAAAAGAATTTTTTTTTCGAAAAACATTTAATGTTACTTAAATTCAAAGAACAGAAAATAAGTGTCAACATTTTAGCGTTTATTTTAATTACAAATTACGAAAAAGATTTTTGGAAACATTTAATGTTGCTTTAAATTTAAAGAACAGAAAATAAGTGTCAATTCTTTCGTTTATTTTAATTCAAATTATGAAAAAGATTTTTTTTCGAAAAACATTTAATGTTACATTTAATTTTTAAAAAACAAATCGAAAATAAGTGTCAATTTTTTCGTTTATTTTAATTCAAATTATGAAAAAGGAGTTTTTTCCGAAAAACATATAATTTCAAAAAACAAAAAAATAGTGTCGATTTGTTTCGTTTATTTTAATTCCAATTATGTAAAAGATTTTTTTTTTTTAATAATTAATGTTACTTTAAATTCAAAGAACCGAAAATAAGTGTCAAATTTTTATCGTTTATTTAATAACAAATTACAAAAAAGAATTTTTTTTTGAAATACATTTATTGTTACATCTAATTTCAAAGAACAGAAAATAAGTATATATTTATTAAATTTTATTATTATTTACACTTATGGAAAACTACTAAGGTTTAAATTTGCATCATGAAAAGTGATTATTTTGTGGAAACAAGTTTTCCGTTAACGTAAAACTTTCTTAAGAAACCTTAGTTTTCCAAAAAGTGTTTGTTACATGGTCAATTAATTTTGTGAAAGAAATAATATTATTTCGATTAATTGTGCCTCTTAAAGTTGAATTTTATTGCAATATATGCTATTCTGTGTAAAACACTGTTTTATTTTCTATATGTAGGTAGATGTTTAGTGAAAAATTAATAACATAGAAATGCAGATAGATGCAGCTAGATTTTAGTTCTTTAAATTTTTATATAAATATTACTAACTATATTAAAGGCAAAAGAAACTCATTCAAATTCAAAATACGTAATAAGGGTAAAATTGCTAAGTAACGGGAATCATTCAAAAATAAAAAAACTATTTTTGTAGCATTTTTTTTTGCTCAGAGAATTTTCCTTTTTTTTGCGCCGTCACCAATCAAAATTAAATCTTGACGCCTTGTTATTAAAGTTTCGTTGTGAACCGTACCGTACCAGTAAAGATAAACAAAGGCTAGACATACTGGCACCGCGCCGATTACGTAGAATGCGCACGGGGAACCACTTATTGTTGTAGCGCACGACTGGCTGGCGAGATTAGTGTACAATGAAAAAAAATTAATTAATCAAATTTTTCATTGATTAAGAAGGGGAGAATTGTGATGTGTGGCAATGTTGGGCACTAAGTCTTATTAATATAAAGTTCATAAAATATATTATAAAGAAAAAAAAAATTAAAAGCCGTTTTTATTTATTAAAAATTATAAAATTTATTTAAAAAGTTTTTCTAAAATAAGAATAAAATATTTAAAATAAAATTATAAAATTTATTTAAAAAGTTTTTCTAAAATAAGAATAAAATATTTAAAATAAAATAATAAAATTTATTTAAAAAGTTTTTCTAAAATAAGAATAAAATATTTAAAATAAAATTATAAAATTTATTTAAAAAGTTTTTCTAAAATAAGAATAAAATATTTAAAATTGTAAAAATTATTTAAATGTTTTTTAAAATAAGATGAAAAATAAAACTAACTAAAACAAAATCCTACCTTTCGGGTTCTTATAGTCTGGCACCGCAAGAAAGAAAAAAATACACAAGTAGTCGCGAATAATAAGAACCTGTAACTAAAAATTAAAATCAGTTGATTTCGTCGGTACTGCCTAAAACATTGCATCACACCACAAAAAGTGGGATGTTTGCGTCATTTCAAAACTCGTGATGTTTTGCTAGAAAAGTCCTTCCTCGAAAATAACAAAAATCTTGTAAATTAAAGAAAAGCAAATATCGCGGCTGTCAACGTTGACAAATATATTGAAAAATAAGTCCATAATTTTTAGAAACCTGCCAGTGAAAATATAATTTATAGCGACGCGAATTCCACGGGTTCCGCAAAAAAGCCATAAATCAAGCCTACGTGACTGAGTTGAACCTGACAAATATTTGGATGAAAAATACCACCTCCGAGGGTCCACGGGCGTCAATTAAAGTTTATAAAAGCGCTCGCACGCAACAAATTAGTCAGTTACCGTTGAGAATTAGTTTCGAGTTACAATTATTGACAGAGATTCATCCGTCGGGAATTAAAGAGTCAAAAAAGTCGGAAATAGTGCAGAAAGTACTTAGTCGAAATCGAAAAATAAGTCGTGAGTAAAAAGTAAACTTGTCAGCTCGAAAAATTCGTGAAAAAGTGGAAAAACTAAATCGGAAGATAACATCGTAATAGTAACTCATAAATTAATAGAGCAGGTGATTAAAAATTTGAAAAATTTTTACAAAACAAGAAAGTTCTCTCGGAATAGTGGCGAAAAGTGCGTATGTAGAAATGCTAGTGTTGAAGAAAAAATAAAAAGTGAGTTTCTATTGCTTTATAGTCACACCCCGTGGGCGAATTTTATTATTAAATCAAGGGTGGTTTGCTAAATAAACAAGTATTAAAAATTGTGGAGCAATGTACTTTATCTACTAACACCGAACTAGTAAATAATCATTAACAAAAATTCCGAAGGTGTTTTTTTGTGCAAAAGGAAAGCAGAGAACGAAAGAAAATCTTCCGCTCGGGTTTTCGATCGTTGGAGATATATACCAGGTGAGCTATAACTTAGGCCAACCAGACCTGCAGTGCTTGCCCTTTTAAGTTAGGGGGTTACTTTCAATAAAATAAGGCATAGAGAAAAGGGCATACCACTACACTGGGACAGGCCAATAATAACGGATAGAACAGTAGACCACAACCGTCCGGATATTCTTCTCATCGAAAAAAACACCAAGAAAGCTTTCATAATCGATATAGGTTGCCCACTAACATACAACCTCTCTACAACCGAATCGGAGAAGAAGACCAAGTACTCGAATTTGGCTATAGAGACAAAAAATATATGGAAGCTAGATAAAATCGACATAATTCCGATCATAATATCGGTGGAGGGAGCTACGACAAAAAATTTCAAGCCCAACTTGGAAAAACTGGGCCTATCAGGTTATTTATACCAACTAATTCAGAAAAGCGTCATCCTCCAAACTTGCCATATAGTACGGAAGTTTCTAAACAGTACAGGTTAAGATGAATTTCTTCTCTGTACTGTAAATAATACCAGCAATACCAACAAAAAGCTGAGAAACAGAACACTGAAAACATAATAATAATAATAATAATAATAATAATAATAATAATAATAATAATAATAATAATAATAATAATAATAATAATAATAATAATAATAATAATAATAATAATAATAATAATAATAATAATAATAATAATAATAATAATCAGGTGGCTAAGATCATCCACAAGGAACTGGCCCATAAACTAGGGCTAAGGGAAAACCTTCCACCATACTACCAATACTCACCCGAGCCAGTCCTTGAATCCCCTGAATATCTCTTATACTGGGACAGGCCAATAATAACGGATAGAACAGTGGACCACAACCGTCCGGATATTCTTCTCATCGAAAAAACCACCAAGAAAGCTTTCATAATCGATATAGGTTGCCCACTAACACACAACCTCTCTAAAACCGAATCGGAGAAGAAGACCAAGTACTCGAATTTGGCTATAGAGATAAAAAATATATGGAAGCTAGATAAAATCGACATAATTCCGATCATAATATCGGTGGAGGGAGCTATGACGAAAAATTTCAAGCCCAACTTGGAAAAACTGGGCCTATCAGGTTATTTATACCAACTTATCCAGAAAAGCGTCATCCTCCAAACTTGCCATATAGTACGGAAGTTTCTAAACAGTACAGGTTAAGTGTGTACTGTAAATAATACCAGCAATACCAACAAAAAGCTGTGAAAACTAACATTGAGAAAAATAATAATAATAATAATAATAATAATAATAATAATAATAATAATAATAATAATAATAATAATAATAATAATAATAATAAAAAATAAAAGGTTGGTGGTCCTTGCCTTAAATGGGCCTACATTGGTAACCGGCTACCGCAGGTAGGCGTAGGAACTGATGTAGTGAAGAAACGGCTGACTCCATGTTAGGGGCGGTTTCTCAACAGCGTCTGTTCCCTATGTTAAGGGCGGCTGTATCAGTAACCTGGCAGAAGGTTTAAATGCAAACCATTTCTGACGAAATGAGTAAATTTGGACTTTAACAAATATGATATCGAATTTAGAAGAAGATATACCCCAGGTGGGTGGAAACGAAAGTTTGCAATCCCACGCTGCGCAAGCAGTCAGCCTCACGGATTCTGGGGGAGGCACTAATTCGATTAGTACTAATGTAACTAACGGCAGGATGCTAGGACAAGCCCCTGCCGACAACCGAACTATTAGTGAACATAACACCGGCGAGGAAAACATCGTAATGGAGACTAGCTTGCAGCCCGACCCTGGAGTCGATAGAACTGCCGCTGGTCTACCCAGAAGAACAGAAACCGGTCGAATCAAGTGGAGTCGAGACATGAATAGAAGCTTTATCAAAGCATTCCTCTTGATTAACGACTGTGAAGATAACCCCCGCCCTGGCTGGAGAATAAAACTCCACCGAGAAATAACCAGACTACACCCGGAATTAAAAATGACCGAACAAAATATAGCGATTAAAGAAAAAAAGGAAAGACAACAAAGTCTCGGTCTCAACAAATATAGCGAGCCGTCAAAGAGCTATATATGCTAACCACCTGCTACCCCAAGCTGAAATAGATCAAATACGGCGTGAAGTTGGCAGAACGTTGCACAACCTTCAGCATGTGGAAGAACAACAGCACAGCAGGAAGTAATACATGAACAAGATCAAACTATACAGGCTGATACGGACAATACGAACCAAAAATATTTGGAAAATTTGTCCTTATTTGAAAATAGTGACCCGACCTTGAGACCGAGTATCCCTAAGCTAAGATTCAAGAAAGGAACCCACGAAATACTAGCAAGAGTAAACCTAGCAGCAGGGACGTCCTTAAATAGAACTGAGGACCTCGAGACATTACACAGTGGGTTATATGCAGCAGCAGTAACTGTAATTGAACTCAATGGTCAGGCGTTATATCTCAGAATTGATAAGAAAACAACCAAGAAACAAGCGGTGCCCGCTTGGAAAATGAGACTTGAAAAACAAATCAGCCAGTTACGAGCACAAAGTGATATAATTGGAGAACATCTAAATGGAAACTCTAGCAGCAAGGTTGCTAAAAAGGTTAAAGATATACTGAAAGCAGAGAGCATTCCTTTAGACAGTCCCGATGTAAAACGGTTGCTAACAATCGTAAGAGACAATACAAGACAAAAATCTAAGGCTAAAGGAGCTCGTCTAAGACGATACAACAAAGCCACAAAGAGGAAGGTTCAAAACCAACAGTTCACCAGTAACCAAAAAACCTTCTATAGGACATTGAGCCAAGAAGAAAACGACGTTACTCCAACTAATGACATAAATAAAGACCAATTTAATGCATTTTGGAGTAATATTTGGTCCGACGCGTCCCATTTCGACGAAAAAGCAAGCTGGCTCGAAAAAGTTGAAGCCGAGGCTGAAACTTTGCAAGAAATGCCTGAGCCGCAAGTAACATCCAGTGATATAAGGGATGCCACTAAGAACTTGGCTAACTGGAAATCACCGGGACCTGACCAAATTCATAATTTCTGGCTCAAAACTTTCACCACCCTACACCCTGTTATCGCAAACTGCTTTAGCAAGGCTCTCCTAAACCCCGAGCACTTCCCAGCTCATCTTGCCAGTGGCAATTCCTTCCTTTTATTTAAAAAAGGGCAGGTAAACGACCCAAAAAATTACAGACCGATCACCTGTCTGTCAGTGGTGTATAAACTTTTAACATCAGTCATGTATTCAAAAATATACACACACTGCATAAACAACAACCTGGTAGTTGATGAGCAAAAGGGCTGTATTAGGAAAGCTTTGGGTTGCAAGGAACAGCTTACAATCGATGCCGTTATTATAAAACAGGCAGAAGTTAAAAGGCGAAATCTAAATATGTGCTACATAGATTATAGTAAAGCATTCGATTCTGTTCCTCACGACTGGCTAAAGAAGATATTGCAAATATACAAAGTACACCCCCTAATACGCAACATGTTAGGCACCCTAATGGAGCAATGGAATACCAATCTCCATATTGGACAAGAGAAGCTTGGCAATATAAATATATCAAAAGGTATATTTTAAGGCGACTCTTTAAGCCCCCTCTGGTTCATTTTGGCCATGAACCCACTGTCCTCACTACTAAAATCAACATCCTACGGATATCGTCCCAACTTAACTGAGAATTTTAGAATAAACCACCTTCTATTTATGGACGATATCAAACTCTACGCTGAAAGCAAAACCCACCTACAGTCCCTAATTCAAATAACCAAGACATTTAGCGATGACATCAAAATGTCGTTTGGCTTAGACAAGTGCGCAATCTTGAATGTCGTACGCGGAAAGACTGAACAAAATCGTGGACTGCTTGAAGGCATAGATATACTAGATGAGGACAAAACATATAAATACTTAGGCATCTCCCAAACCAACAAATAAACCACACAAGCCTAAAAAGGGAGTTTAAAAACAAATACAAAAGCAGACTAACAAAGCTTTTTAATACTCACCTGAGTGCTGGTAACCTTACTACTGTCATCAACACCTGGGCAATACCAATACTTACCTACTCATTCGGAATCCTTAAGTATTCAGACACGGATTTGCACGAACTAGATAGGCTTACGCGCAGGCTGCTAACAAAATTCAGATTCCACCACCCACGCTCTGCACTTGAAAGAATCTACCTAAAACGAAAGGAGGGAGGAAAAGGTCTCATTAATATATATAACTTGTGCAAGTCGCAAGAGACCTCTATGAGAAAATACTTCCAAGAATCGAATGGGGAAATTCTTAAAAAAGTGGTAGCAGCAGATGCTGGATATACAGCCCTTAACTTAAAGCAAAACGGATTACCTAACATCATCCGCGCGCCGCCAAGTCAACAGCTTGTAACTTGGCAAGAAAAAGCCCTACACGGCAAATACCCTACTGCACTCCAAAATCCACTCATAGATAGAGAAATGTCACTGAATTGGTTAGAGAAAAGGCAGCTTCACGCTGAAACAGAAAGTTTTATAATCTCTATCCAAGACCGTGTCATTCGAACTCGAAACTATGAAAAAGTCATCTTGAAAAGAAATGTGGAAGATGTGTGCAGAAAATGCAATTGCCCCGGAGAAACGATAGAACATATCACGGCAGGGTGTGGTGCTATGGCCCCCAACGCTTACCTGGGGAGACATAATCAGGTGGCTAAGATCATCCACAAGGAACTGGCCCATAAACTAGGGCTAAGGGAAAACCCCCCACCATACTACCAATACTCACCCGAGCCAGTCCTTGAATCCCCTGAATATCTCTTATACTGGGACAGGCCAATAATAACGGATAGAACAGTAGACCACAACCGACCGGATATTCTTCTTATCAAAAAAACCACCAAGAAAGCTTTCATAATCGATATAGGTTGCCCACTAACACACAACCTCTCTAAAACCGAATCGGAGAAGAAGACCAAGTACTCGAATTTGGCTATAGAGATTAAAAATATATGGAAGCTAGATAAAATCGACATAATTCCGATTATAATATCGGTGGAGGGAGCTATGACGAAAAATTTCAAGCCTAACTTGGAAAAACTGGGCCTTTCAGGTTATTTATACCAACTTATTCAGAAAAGCGTCATCCTCCAAACTTGCCATATAGTACGGAAGTTTCTAAACAGTACAGGTTAAGATGAATTTCTTCTCTGTACTGTAAATAACACCAGCCTTACTAACAAAAAGCTGAGAAACAGAACACTGAAAACAAAATAATAATAATAATAATAATAATAATAATAAACGCCGTCTGGGTTCCGGTTTACGAATCTAGGCCCAGGGTAGAACCTGCCTGCCGTAAAAGGCGGCTAAAAGGTGGGTGGTCCTTGCCTTAAAGGGGCCTACATTGGTCACCGGCTACCGCAGGTAGGCGTAGGAACTGATGTAGTAAAGAAACGGCTGACTCCATGTTAAGGGCGGTTTCTCAACAGCGTCTGTTCCCTATGTTAAGGGCGGCTGTATCAGTAACCTGGCAGAAGGTATAAATGCAAACCATTTCTAACGAAATGAGTAAATTTGGATTTTAACAAATATGATATCGAATTTAGAAGAAGATATACCCCAGGTGGGTGGAAAAAAAAAGTTTGCAATCCCACGCTGCGCAAGCAGTCAGCCTCACGGATTCTGGGGGAGGCACTAATTCGATTAGTACTAATGTAACTAACGGCAGGATGCTAGGACAAGCCCCTGCCGACAACCGAACTATTAGTGAACATAACACCGGCGAGGAAAACATCGTAATGGAGACTAGCTTGCAGCCCGACCCTGGAGTCGATAGAACTGCCGCTGGTCTACCCAGAAGAACAGAAACCGGTCGAATCAAGTGGAGTCGAGACATGAATAGAAGCTTTATCAAAGCATTCCTCTTGATTAACGACTGTGAAGATAACCCCCGCCCTGGCTGGAGAATAAAACTCCACCGAGAAATAAGCCAAATATATCCGGAATTAAAACTGTCCGAACAAAATGTAGCGTGCCGTCAAAGAGCTATTTATGCTAACCGCCTGCTACCCCAAGCTGAAATAGACCAAATCCGGCGTGAAGTGGGCAGAACATTGCACAACCTTCAGCATGTGGAAGAACTAACAGCACAGCAGGAAGTAATACATGAACAAGATCAAACTATACAGGCTGATACGGACAATACGAACCAAAAATATTTGGAAAATTTGTCCTTATTTGAAAATAGTGACCCGACCTTGAGACCGAGTATCCCTAAGCTAAGATTCAAGAAAGGAACCCACGAAATACTAGCAAGAGTAAACCTAGCAGCAGGGACGTCCTTAAATAGAACTGAGGACCTCGAGACATTACACAGTGGGTTATATGCAGCAGCAGTAACTGTAATTAAACTCAATGGTCAGGCATTATATCTCAGAACTGATAAGAAAACAACCAAAAAACAAGCGGCGCCCGCTTGGAAAATGAGACTTGAAAAACAAATCAGCCAGTTACGAGCACAAAGTGATATAATTGGAGAACATCTAAATGGAAACTCTAGCAGCAAGGTTGCTAAGAAGGTTAAAGATATACTGAAAGCAGAGAGCATTCCTTTAGACAGTCCCGATGTAAAACGGTTGCTAACAATCGTAAGAGACAATACAAGACAAAAATCTAAGGCTAAAGGAGCTCGTCTAAGACGATACAACAAAGCCACAAAGAGGAAGGTTCAAAACCAACAGTTCACCAGTAACCAAAAAACCTTCTATAGGACATTGAGCCAAGAAGAAAACGACGTTACTCCAACTAATGACATAAATAAAGACCAATTTAATGCATTTTGGAGTAATATTTGGTCCGACGCGTCCCATTTCGACGAAAAAGCAAGCTGGCTCGAAAAAGTTGAAGCCGAGGCTGAAACTTTGCAAGAAATGCCTGAGCCGCAAGTAACATCCAGTAATATAAGGGATGCCATTAAGAACTTGGCTAACTGGAAATCACCGGGACCTGACCAAATTCATAATTTCTGGCTCAAAACTTTCACCACCCTACACCCTGTTATCGCAAACTGCTTTAGCAAGGCTCTCCTAAACCCCGAGCACTTTCCAGCTCATCTTGCCAGTGGCAATACCTTCGTTTTATTTAAAAAAGGGCAGGTAAACGACCCAAAAAATTACAGACCGATCACCTGTCTGTCAGTGGTGTATAAACTTTTAACATCAGTCATATATTCAAAAATATACACACACTGCATAAACAACAACCTGGTAGCTGATAAGCAAAAGGGCTGTATTAGGAAAGCTTTGGGTTGCAAGGAACAGCTTACAATCGATGCCGTTATTATAAAACAGGCAGAAGTTAAAAGGCGAAATCTAAATATGTGCTACATAGATTATAGTAAAGCATTCGATTCTGTTCCTCACGACTGGCTAAAGAAGATATTGCAAATATACAAAGTACACCCCCTTATACGCAACATGTTAGGCACCCTAATGGAGCAATGGAATACCAATCTCCATATTGGACAAGAGAAGCTTGGCAATATAAATATATCAAAAGGTATATTTCAAGGCGACTCTTTAAGCCCCCTCTGGTTCATTTTGGCCATGAACCCACTGTCCTCACTACTAAAATCAACATCCTACGGATATCGTCCCAACTTAACTGAGAATTTTAGAATAAACCACCTTCTATTTAGGGACGATATCAAACTCTACGCTGAAAGCAAAACTCACCTACAGTCCCTAATTCAAATAACCAAGACATTTAGCGATGACCTCAAAATGTCGTTTGGCTTAGACAAGTGCACAATCTTGAATGTCGTACGCGGAAATACTGAACAAAATCGTGGACTGCTTGAAGGCATAGATATACTAGATGAGGACAAAACATATAAATACTTAGGCATCTCCCAAAACCAACAAATAAACCACACAAGCCTAAAAAGGGAGTTTAAAAACAAATACAAAAGCAGACTAACAAAGCTTTTTAATACTAACCTGAATGCTGGTAACCTTACTAGTGCCATCAACACCTGGGCAATACCAATACTTACCTACTCATTCGGAATCCTTAAGTATTCAGACACGGATTTGCACGAACTAGATAGGCTTACGCGCAGGCTGCTAACAAAATTCAGATTCCACCACCCACGCTCTGCACTTGAAAGAATCTACCTAAAACGAAAGGAGGGAGGAAAAGGTCTCATTAATATATATAACTTGTGCAAGTCGCAAGAGACCTCTATGAGAAAATACTTCCAAGAATCGAATGGGGAAATTCTTAAAAAAGTGGTAGCAGCAGATGCTGGATATACAGCCCTTAACTTAAAGCAAAACGGATTACCTAACATCATCCGCGCGCCGCCAAGCCAACAGCTTGTAACTTGGCAAGAAAAAACCCTACACGGCAAATACCCTACTGCACTCCAAAATCCACTCATAGATAGAGAAATGTCACTGAATTGGTTAGAGAAAAGGCAGCTTCACGCTGAAACAGAAGGTTTTATAATCTCTATCCAAGACCGTGTCATTCGAACTCGAAACTATGAAAAGGTCATCTTGAAGAGAAATGTGGAAGATGTGTGCAGAAAATGCAATTGCCCCGGAGAAACGATAGAACATATCACGGCGGGTTGTGGTGCTATGGCCCCCAACGCCTACCTGGGGAGACATAATCAGGTGGCAAAGATCATCCACAAGGAACTGGCCCATAAACTAGGGCTAAGGGAAAACCTCCCACCATACTACCAATACTCACCCGAGCCAGTCCTTGAATCCCCTGAATATCTCTTATACTGGGACAGGCCAATAATAACCGATAGAACAGTGGACCACAACCGTCCGGATATTCTTCTCATCGAAAAAACCACCAAGAAAGCTTTCATAATTGATATAGGTTGCCCACTAACACACAACCTCTCTAAAACCGAATCGGAGAAGAAGACCAAGTACTCGAATTTGACTATAGAGATAAAAAATATATGGAAGCTAGATAAAATCGACATAATTCCGATCATAATATCGGTGGAGGGAGCTATGACGAAAAATTTCAAGCCCAACTTGGAAAAACTGGGCCTATCAGGTTATTTATACCAACTAATCCAGAAAAGCGTCATCCTCCAAACTTGCCATATAGTACGGATACGGAAGTTTCTAAACAGTACAGGTTAAGATGAATTTCTTCTCTGTACTGTAAATAATACCAGCCTTACCAACAAAAAGCTGAGAAAACTAACATTGAGAAAAATAATAATAATAATTATAATAATAATAATAATAATAATAATAATAATAATAATAATAATAATAATAATAATAATAATAATAATAATAATAATAATAATAATAATAATAATAATAATAATAAAGAAGCCGGCTGGGTTCGGTTGACGAATAGACCCAGGGTAGAACCTGCCTGCCGTAAAAGGCGGCTAAAAGGTTGGTGGTCCTTGCCTTAAAGGGGCCTACATTGGTCACCGGCTACCGCAGGTAGGCGTAGGAACTGGTGTAGTGAAGGAACGGCTGTCTCCATGTTAGGAGCGGTTTCTCAACAGCGTCTGTTCCCTATGTTAAGGGCGGCTGAACAGTAACCTTGCAGGAGGTATAAAATGAAAACCATTTCTAACGAAATGTGTAAAAACGATTTAAAAAAATATGATATCGAATTTAGAAGAAAATGTACCCCAGGTGGGTGACAACGAAAGTTCGCAATCCCACACTGCGCAAGCAGGCAGCCTCACGGATTCTGGGGGAGGCATAAATTCGAATAGTACTAACATAACTAACGGCAGGATGCTAAGGCAAGCCCCTGCCGACAACCGAACTATAAGTCAACATAACACCGGCGAGGAACACATCACAATGGAGACTAGCTTGCAGCCCGACCCTGGAGTCGATAGAACTGCCGCTGGTCTACCCAGAAGAACAGAAACCGGTCGAATCAAGTGCAGTCGTGACATGAATAGAACCTTTATCAAAACATTCCTCTTGATCAACGACTGTGAAGATAATCCCCGCCCTGGCTGGAGAATAAAACTCCACCGCGAAATAAGCCAGATATACCCGGAATTGAAATTGACCGAACAAAATGTAGCGTGCCGTCAAAGAGCTATTTATGCTAACCACCTGCTACCCCAAGCTGAAATAGATCAAATACGGCGTGAAGTTGGCAGAACGTTGCACAACCTTCAGCATGTGGAAGAGCTAACAGCACAGCAGGAAGTAATAAACGAACAAGATCAAACTATACAGGCTGATACGGACAATACAAACCAAAAATATTTGGAAAATCTGTCCTTATTCGAAAATAGTGACCCGACCTTGAGACCGAGTATTCCTAAACTGAGATTCAAGAAAGGAACCCACGAAATACTAGCGAGAGTAAATTTAGCAGCAGGGAGTCCTTAAATAGAACAAAGGACCTCGAGACACTACACAGTGGGTTATATGCTGCAGCAGCAACTGTAATTGAACTCAATGGTCAGGCATTATATCAGAGAGCGGAGAACAAAATCACCAAGAAACAAGCGGTACCCGCTTGGAAAATGCGACTTGAAACACAAAGTGATATCATTGGAGAACATCTTAATGGAAACTCTAGCAGCAAGGTTGCTAAAAAGGTTAAAAATATACTGAAAGCAGAGAGTATTCCTTTAGATAGTCCCGATGTAAAACGGCTGCTAACAATCGTAAGAGACAACATTAGACAAAAATGTAAGGCTAAAGGCGCCCGTCTAAGGCGATACAATAAAGCCACAAAGAGGAAGGTACAAAACCAACAGTTCACCACGAACCAAAAAAACCTTCTATAGGACACTGAATCAAGAAGAAAATGACGTTACTCCAACTGACATAAATAAAGACCAATTTAATGCATTTTGGAGTAATATTTGGTCCGACGCGTCCCATTTCAATGAAGAAGCAAGCTGGCTCGAAAAAGTTGAAGCCGAGGCTGAAACTTTGCAAGAAATGCCTGAGCCGCAAGTAACATCCAGTGATATAAGGGATGCCACTAAGAACTTGGCTAACTGGAAATTACCGGGACCTGACCAAATTCATAATTTCTGGCTCAAAACTTTCACCACCCTACACCCTGTTATCGCAAACTGCTTTAGCAAGGCTCTCCTAAACCCCGAGCACTTCCCAGCTCATCTTGCCAGTGGCAATACCTTCCTTTTATTTAAAAAAGGGCAGGTAAACGACCCAAAAAATTACAGACCGATTACCTGTCTGTCAGTGGTGTATAAACTTTTAACATCAGTCATGTATTCAAAAATATACACACACTGCATAAACAACAACCTGGTAGCTGATGAGCAAAAGGGCTGTATTAGGAAAGCTTTGGGTTGCAAGGAACAGCTTACAATCGATGCCGTTATTATAAAACAGGCAGAAGTTAAAAGGCGAAATCTAAATATGTGCTACATAGATTATAGTAAAGCATTCGATTCTGTTCCTCACGATTGGCTAAAGAAGATATTGCAAATATACAAAGTACACCCCCTAATACGCAACATGTTAGGCACCCTAATGGAGCAATGGAATACCAATCTCCATATTGAACAAGAGAAGCTTGGCAATATAAATATATCAAAAGGTATATTTCAAGGTGACTCTTTAAGCCCCCTCTGGTTCATTTTGGCCATGAACCCACTGTCCTCACTACTAAAATCAACATCCTACGGATATCGTCCCAACTTAACTGAGAATTTTAGAATAAACCACCTTCTATTTATGGACGATATCAAACTCTACGCTGAAAGCAAAACCCACCTACAGTCCCTAATTCAAATAACCAAGACATTTAGCGATGACATCAAAATGTCGTTTGGCTTAGACAAGTGCGCAATCTTGAATGTCGTTGAAGGCATAGATATACTAGATGAGGACAAAACATATAAATACTTAGGCATCTCCCAAAACCAACAAATAAACCACACAAGCCTAAAAAGGGAGTTTCAAAACAAATACAAAAGCAGACTAACAAAGCTTTTTAATACTCACCTGAATGCTGGTAACCTTACTACTGCCATCAACACCTGGGCAATACCAATACTTACCTACTCATTCGGAATCCTTAAGTATTCAGACACGGATTTGCACGAACTAGATAGGCTTACGCGCAGGCTGCTAACAAAATTCAGATTCCACCACCCACGCTCTGCACTTGAAAGAATCTACCTAAAACGAAAGGAGGGAGGAAGAGGTCTCATTAATATATATAACTTGTGCAAGTCGCAAGAGACCTCTATGAGAAAATACTTCCAAGAATCGAATGGGGAAATTCCTAAAAAAGTGGTAGCAGCAGATGCTGGATATACAGCCCTTAACTTAAAGCAAAACGGATTACCTAACATCATCCGCGCGCCGACAAGTCAACAGCTTGTAACTTGGCAAGAAAAAGCCCTACACGGCAAATACCCTACTGCACTCCAAAATCCACTTATAGATAGAGAAATGTCACTGAATTGGTTAGAGAAAAGGCAGCTTCACGCTGAAACAGAAGGTTTTATAATCTCTATCCAAGACCGTGTCATTCGAACTCGAAACTATGAAAAAGTCATCTTAAAAAGAAATGTGGAAGATGTGTGCAGAAAATGCAATTGCCCCGGAGAAACGATAGAACATATCACGGCGGGGTGTGGTGCTATGGCCCCCAACGCTTACCTAGGTGGCTAAGATCATCCACAAGGAACTGGCCCATAAACTAGGGCTAAGAGAAAACCTCCCACCATACTACCAATACTCACCCGAGCCAGTCCTTGAATCCCCTGAATATCTCTTATACTGGGACAGGCCAATAATAACGGATAGAACAGTAGACCACAACCGACCGGATATTCTTCTTATCGAAAAAACCACCAAGAAAGCTTTCATAATCGATATAAGTTGCCCACTAACACACAACCTCTCTAAAACCGAATCGGAGAAGAAGACCAAGTACTCGAATTTGGCTATAAAGATTAAAAATATATGGAAGCTAGATAAAATCGACATAATTCCGATTATAATAACGGTGGAGGGAGCTATGACGAAAAATTTCAAGCCCAACTTGGAAAAACTGGGCCTATCAGGTTATTTATACCAACTTATTCAGAAAAGCGTCATCCTCCAAACTTGCCATATAGTACGGAAGTTTCTAAACAGTACAGGTTAAGATGAATTTCTTCTCTGTACTGTAAATAATACCAGCCTTACCAACAAAAAGCTGAGAAACGGAAAACCGAAAACATAATAATAATAATAATAATAATAATAATAATAATAATAATAATAATAATAATAATAATAATAATAATAATAATAATAATAACCATCGAAGCAATGAAAAGAGACGACACCTACAAATACCTCGGGGTTGCCCTGGCCAAAGGCATAGCGACAGATGAGGTAAAGCAGCAGCTTATAAAGAAGTTTAAGCAGCGAACAACAGCAATCCTCAAAACAAAACTGTCTGCACAGAACACAAGTGCAGCCATTAATACATACGCTGTTCCAGTTGTTGCCTACTGTTTTGGTTTTGTTGCTTGGACTCAGACTGACCTGGATGGGCTCAACCGCCTTACACGAGTCCTTTTTACTAAGCACCGCAAACACCAACCGAAAGCGTGTACTGAGAGGTTTCATTTACCTAGAACGATGGGTGGAAAAGGAATTACCGACATGCGCCTGCGCCACAAGAGCCAGATTACACTACTTAGGGGATACTTTTACAGCAAAGAAGCAGAATCAACATTACACAAAGCCATAATCGCCCTGGATGCAAATTTATCACCTCTCAAACTAAGGAACAAAGATTACCGTTGTGACCCGGAATATTCCACCCCTGCACTGCGAACCAAATGGAAACAGAAAGAACTACATGGCCGATACCCCAACCTCCTTGACAATGAACACATCGACACTATAGCGACATTTAAATGGCTAACATCAAGTAACATCTTCCCAGAGACTGAAGGTTTCCTATGTGCGATACAAGATCAAGTAATCCCAACGAAATCGTATTTAAAATATATTGTCAAAGACGAGTCCATCACCGACACTAAATGTCGAATATGTCACGAGGGACACGAAAACATAGAACACCTACTAAGCGGTTGCAAAGTCATGGCCCCACGCGAGTATACAACCAGACATAACAACGTAGCAAAAATAATTCACTGCGAAATTTGTTACAAGCTAGGCCTTATCGAAAACAGGCTACCTTATTACAAGTATACACCCCTGGCAGTCTTGAAAAATGCACATTATAAAGTTTACTGGGACAGACAAATACAAACAGATAGAGAAGTGCAACACAATAGACCAGACATAGTCATATACAATAAAGACGAAAAGGCTGTCACTTTACTGGACATCTCGGTGCCCTCTCCTATCAACATACAAAAGAAACATCAGGAGAAGGTTGAGAAATACTTACCATTGGCCGAGGATATGAAACAGACATGGGACTTGGACACGATCAAGATTGCCCCCATTGTAATCGGCGCCACAGGAGAAATTCCAACACAACTAGCAAGGAATCTTGAAACCGCTGGTCTGCCAAACACTCTAACACGACACCTGCAAAAAGCTGTTATCCTATCTACTTGCAACATAATGCGAAAAGTACTCAATGAAGCAAAATAGAGAAATCTCGTGTCTTGTGATAATGCATTACCGACACGAAATTATCAAACCGTACACCAGTACGTGAGGGGACAAAAAAAAAAAAAAAAAAAAAATTAAAAATAATAATAATAATAATAATAATAATAATAATAATAATAATAATAATAATAATAATAATAATAATGGTAATACTAATAAAAATAATAATTATATCATTATTCACAGTGTATATCTACTTAAAAGATATTCTTTTAATTAAGGAAAATAAAACAACTATTGTAATACTTTGAGCATAGAATATATTTCGTATTTACAACAATACAAGTATATTTTTTGAGCATGAATAATCGTTCTTTATAAATTCACTTAGAAGAAACTTGGAAAAAAATGCGAAGTAATTTTGACGTGGGTAATTTTTGGAAACTATCAAATTGTTTTATAATTGACATAAACAAAGAAGTAAGATCAAAGAGCATGGGCGCACACAACTTTTTTTTCAGTATTGGTTTGTTCTCCACTTTTTTTACAAATTGAGGTTCTTACATATTCTTTTTTATTAGGGTTGATTTGTTCTATCTCCACCAAGATAAGTATACAGGGTGCGTCAAACTCAGTGGCCTATTAGAAATATTTAGAAAACGACAAAAAACATGTTTTTGAAAATTTGAGTGTGTTCATAAGAGCTAGTGTTCTAACGTTTAAAAATATTTTGAAAGGGGCGGTGTTGCCAGATCATCTTGAAACTCCTAGCAACTTTGGAATTTTAAATGAGACACCCTATATATTATTTTACTTTTTGTTTCTGCTTAATAACACAAACATTTTTTGTATATAATAATCTATGCCTATCTCTTATAGTTTTTGAGATATTAATTAATTAGTCATTTTTTGGGGCCAAAACATGCTAACCAGAAAATCAAATATTTTTGTGATTAAGGCACCTAGAAAGTTAAAATTTTTACAGACGGTTCTTATAGCATGGCCATCTAGGAATTTTGATGATATATGAAATTATTTTTTCACAGAGCGTCACAAAAAAACGTAATCTTGGTAATATAAATAAATGCAAAATTCTCAACTTTTTTAAATGGAACACCCTGTATTTTATTTTCTTAACAAAATCTAGTTTATATTTCCTACCAATAAGTATAACATGTTCCTATACCTATCTCTAATCAATTCTAACTTACAAGGGGCTTAAAAAAATTAATAACTTAATAAAAAGGTCTAAACACATTTAATAGTAGGCTTTGGCAGAATTTGTTCGGAAACAAATGAAAGAGAAAAAATGTCAACTTAATTGGTTTTGTCTATAATCTGTGTTTTTATATTATTAACTAAAATGGCCAATATATTTCTTATTCAAACGCAGAAATTTTGAATTTACTTTTTATACATGGAGAGTGTAATAAAATTGTATCAAGAACATGTAGACGATTTAATGAATGGTATCCCAATTCATCTCCAATGACAGCAAAAAAGTTTAGAAAAATAGAACGAAATATGTTGCAGTATAATAATGTGAATGTCTGACGTATAAATCCATAGAACGAATAATTTTTTTAAATATAAGATCATATAGGAAATTAAGTTTATATCTTGGTTGACATTTTTTCTCTTTCATTTGTTTCCGAACAAATTCTGCCAAAGCCTACTATTAAATGTGTTTAAACCTTTTTATTAAGTTATTAATTTTTTTAAACCCCTTGTAAGTTCGAATTGGTTAGAGATAGGTATAGGAACATGTTATACTTATTGGTAGAAAATATAAACTAGATTTTGTTAAGAAAATAAAATACAGGGTGTTCCATTTAAAAAAGTGGAGAATTTTGGATTTATTTATATTACCAAGATTACGTTTTTTTTGTGACGCTCTGTGTAAAAATATTTTCATATATCATCAAAATTCCTAGATGGCCATGCTATAAGAACCGTCTGTAAAAATTTTAACTTTCTAGGTGCCTTAATCACAAAAATATTTGATTTTCTGGTTAGCATGTTTTGGCCCCAAAAAATGACTAATTAAATAATATCTCAAAAACTATAAGAGATAGGCATAGATTATTATATACAAAAAATGTTTGTGTTATTAAGCAGTAACAAAAAATTAAATAATATACAGGGTGTCTCATTTAAAATTCCAAAGTTGCTAGGAGTTTCAAGATGATCTGGCAACACCGCCCCTTTCAAAATATTTTTAAACGCTAGAACACTAGCTCTTATGAAAACACTCAAATTTTCAAAAACATCTTTTGTCGTTTTCTAAATATTTCTAATAGGCCGCTGAGTTTGACGTACCCTGTATAGACTATATTTAATATTAAGCAAATTACAATGGTGTATCTCCCCTCGTATTCATTGTTCGTTCTAGCTTTTTTAATTTTCGTTAATGTAATATTGTTTTGTGACATTTTTAGGTTATATTATTGGAGTTACAAAAATGCCATCATTGTGCTATCTCCATTTTAACCAATAAACATTAAAGTTGAATGAAAAAGACCATTATAAACTTTTTGAAATAAAAATTTTTAATAATTTAATAAGATAAATGTAATTTTGAAACAATAGCTTTAAGCCTAAATGTAAAATTAAATTCTATAACTTTTAAAAATAGATTAATTTATTTTTAAATTGCGTAGCTATTTCAAAAAGATGTCATAATTTTTAATATTCATAGTAATTTTTTGACTTTCTTAATACTTCCAATTATCAATATGCTGGATTTTGAATGATAGAAGAGTTTTGGACTTGCATTGTCTTTATTTGTTTTAAATCACAATGTTTCAACTGGTAAGTATCTCCAGTCATCTTCAGGCGAATATTAAATAAGTATGGTAACTACAACTTTACTACTAGCCAGGTACGCCCATGGATAACTGTGATAAGCGTAGTCATGCATTTAATTCGTGTGCAGTTTCCGAATACTTTTAAATAATACTTAATTATCAATATACAATTTGGGTAAAATAAGTTCAAATATTATTTGTATATATCGTCAACTAGGTACCTACCCCAGAAAATATTGTCTCAATTTAATTTATTAAAACACATAAATTATTTAAAAAAAAGTTTTTATTGCTAAATACTTAAATGTTTAATTGGTGGAAGTAGAACAATCGACGTGTATTTCATATAACATGGAATGGTATTATACCTGCGGTTTTGAATTAAAAAAAATTACAATAGGATATTTTGTAGAAAAACAAAAGGCACAAGAAGAAAAGAATTAGAATTCTCAAGGGGGTCACGCCCCCCCCCCCCCCTCCTTCCTTGCCTCTCTCTAAGGGCTCCCATGTCAAAGGGTAGTTTTAAATTTGTAAGCAGAATGATTTGCCAAGATTAATTGAAGCGATTAATAATTACTTTGTTTTGAAAACCATTAAATATTCAAAATGGTGGTTAATATAATTTCTGAAAAATCGGATATTAATACTTTTAATTAGTAATCGTACCATGATTTTTTTAAATATAACTATAGTAATAAAACTTTATGTTACTCTTAATGACTACTACTTCGCATTTCTTTGTCTATAAAAATTTAGTTCGTAATACCTTTATAAAAAGTGTATAGGTACTGCGTGGTGAGTTGTCAAACAAAACCTCATTTTGAAGGTACAGGGTGTCCCAAATTCGATGCTCACCATTGTGATGTAGGAAACTATAAAAGATACAGCAAAGGTTAAATTAAAATTTTTGAAAATATCGATACTCCCTTAGATACCTAAAAAAAACCGAAAATTTAATTTTTGGTTTCTGTTTTTTTGTGACTTTCTTATAAACATTTGAAAAAATGGAAAGCACTTTCTAAATGCATTTTTTAACGATTCATTTAAAGATGACGTTTTTAATTTAATAAATGACGTTTCAGTTTTCAGATATCATCGTCAAATCAATATTCTTAAATACAGACCTAAAACTTAAATATTATTTTTTGAAGTATTTTGTTCTCGTATCTTTTTACCTTTTTCCAAAAAGCAATTACCTTCAATTTTAGTTTAAAGAAATTTTGGTTGATAAATTATTAAAATAAAAAAACGAAATTTTGTTAAATTTGTCCATATTTCTTTTTCTGCTTTTATTGTTTTATAAATTTAGACTTTGTTAACTTTAAACTGTAAGTAATTATGCTACAAACATGGGTATTTGGCCGATTTTTGAATATAAGAAAAGAGCAAGTAATAAATATTGATCAGAAACGAAATGGCGAATGCGTCACCAGCCCTAGCTCCTAAAAGTCATTTTGTCATCAATTTTAAACGATTCTATAACTTTTAAAAATTATAGTACATTATGTAAGATTCCTAATAGATATAAAAATCAGATACTTATAAAAAAGGACAATATCCTCCTCAACAATGCTTGCTTCTAGACCCACGACACTTTACTGGATCTACTACATTCCGGTTGGCAATGCACCACCCAGTATTATAAGCTCTTAATTGAACAATAATAAGTATTTGGTAGTTACGAATGAAACGGTAAAATGTTTTTGGCCAAACAATAATTACAATTGGCACACAGCGTTCATCTTACAAACCATTTTAAAACTACAATAGAAATAGGGTTACTAAAAATGCCTACAAATGTAAAGTGTATCCTAAAGTATATCGTCTTGATTTTTGCTTTTATTTAACTCAATAATTCGTTCCAGGTAATAAAATGGGTCCCTTCTAGATATTTTACTCTAGGCGTCAGAGGTGGACTGTAACACCGACCGACCCTTCTTATCTATTCCATCCCTGGGTAGCCACGATAACATTTAAACACCTAATTATGCAGTGACAATGGGTATGTTTATATAAATGATTCATTAGGGGTAAAATCAAAACGATATACTTTGGGATGGACTTTACTTTTTGTGTTACTCGAACAGACCCGAACAAACCCGAATTATCTACTTACAATGCGTTGGGAGTTTGTGTGTTGACAATTCTTTTTTCCGAGCAGTAAGTAAAACTAGATAACCACAACACGGTGTAAGTAAACCATGTCACCCACGAAACAAAAAAACTTTTCGCAGTATATTATTTTGTTTTGTGGAGATTTTCCACGTCGCGTTGTGCTTATTAAGTACGCTTTGTAGTATTAAGCGACGATCTAAGAACAAGTTTATGTAAAGTAAGTAATGTTGAAAAAGAAAGATATTATTTTGATTGAAGAGTTTTGGATTTGCATTGTCTTTATTTGTTTTATATCACAACGTTTTAACTGGTAAAGTATCTCCAGTCGTCTTCAGGTGAATACTAAAGATATTATTATTATTATCAGATGAACTTTCTTTAGAAATAACCAACAATACCAAAGGGGCATTTCAAAGAAATTTTGAGTTGTCAAGGAAACAATATCATAGAGTAAAAACTTTTTTTTTAAATTTATTGATGCATGCATTTGAAATACGTTCTTCGTAAAAGTGCAGTAAGCGCGACGACGGACCTTGGCAAATTAAACGCTCGATAATGCAAAATAAAATATCATGAAAGGCGTTTTGGCATCGTGGGCGTGGGTGACATAGCTAATCCACAACGCGTTCTGGTTAATTAGTTCTACCACCGAATATATAGCAATACAACAGAAGGCTGGTGAGAATTAGAAAAAAGGCGACATACGAAAACTCCCCAAATGATTCTTCGAAGCCTTTGAGGTGGCGCTACGAGTAGCATGTGTATGTGTAAGCTGACAACGTATTTCGCGCTCTTTAGACGAAGAATTTATTTGGAGACGTTGCCGTTGCCGTTGAGATACTGTCTTGCAATTCAACTTTATACTAATATTCTTGCTTAGATTTTGGAAGGTTTAATTATTATTATTTATTATTTTATATTATAATGCGGTAGATTAAATGGCACCCGTATCAAAATAAAAAAATATATTTATTTATAATAGTAACAGAATATGCGTAAATAGTGAAATATTAAAAATAAAGAAGGTCGTCTATAAATTATGTAACGCAATTTGGAAGGAGGGGGTCCGGCCTGGCGTTACGGTCTTAGTCCAAGGTTTGCGCTACTGCACAATATCAGAAATGCCAGAAATAGCAAACTTTTTTTTTGAAACGACATCTTTTTTTCCTGAATATAATCCCAAAGCTTTTCACAGTTCTAAATAGTGACTGTGGTTCGACCAGGTGTTACGGTGCTGGTAAGTAAGGGAGGGGGGGGGGGGGTCAAAAATTGGGGAATTTTGCGTTATGTTATTTGTAGACTACCCCTATAAGTAGCGGTACGATTCCCAATTTAGGAATTTTAAATAATACAGGATTTAAAAAAAATGTGTTGCAGACAAAAATTTAGAAAAAAAACGCAGGATGACCTTACT
Organism: Polydrusus cervinus; assembly: GCA_935413205.1. NCBI lineage: Eukaryota > Metazoa > Arthropoda > Insecta > Coleoptera > Curculionidae > Polydrusus > Polydrusus cervinus. Next base: position 62,571,095 of record OW284510.1, on the reverse strand, counting down.
TTGACATAAAAACAATTTTTAACGAACTTTAACGTGCCACACGTAATTGAAAATATAAAACACAAACTAATAAATCGTAAAATTTTTCAGGGGAAAAGGGAGTAACGTTGGCGTTGGAGTAACCTTAGCCTTGGCCAACAAATAAAAAAGGTCAGAATTGTTTTTTTTTAATCAGGTTCTTTACCCCCGCCTATACGTTCTCTGTTTCCTGCAAACACGTTAGTCCTGCACAAAATTATGATTATGAATTTGCCACTGCCCCCAAATTATTCTTAATAGACCAAACACGTGCGGTATTCAGAGCTATTCGCTGTCGCCAGTGGCGTATTTAGTAGGGGGACTGTTGGACTGCTGCCCCCCATCCCGAGAAAAGTCTAACTGCAGCCTAATTTTTCTACTTACACTTGGACTCTTAATTTAAATCTTTTTAATTCTTGGCTTAGATTACAAGGAGGTCTTGTAGAAAATGTTTAATTTTTAAACTTTTCCTTCTAACAGAGTCCTCTATTTTATTTAGAGATTAAGGTTTCAGACGAATATCGTTTTAGTTATTGATTTATGATGCAAAACTAGTAAAAATAATAATATTTTATAGTATTTTTCTATTATCTATTTATTTGTTCCGTTTTCCTTTTTTAGAGCTATTTTAAATCAACAAAAATATATCCCAATGCAATAAAATATTTTTACAACAAAAACACAAAAACAATAATTAGGTAATTATTTTAAAAGAGAAAAATTAAATCAAAATTTTAATTGAAACATTGTTTATGGAAAAAGTGTGTTAATTTATAGTAAAAAAATAGTGCGGGAAGAAACGAGATCGCTCTAATATGAATATACAGAACGGCGCGCGCTGAAGAAGGAATATTTTAAAACCATTTGCACCAAAAACTGCTCAAAAACTGCTCTGATGGTTTAGACGTTTAACGGTATTGCCAAGTTTATTATAAAGCGATATATTTAATGTATTACGTTCTGTACTTGCTAGTCGATGCCTAGGAATCAATAAAGTTTGGTGTGATCTTGTAATGTATGTATGATTGTACGATAGCTCAATATGTTTATCTGGGTGGCTATGAATATCAAGAAGAGTTTGGTATATATAAATGCAGGGTAAGGGCATACTTTTAAATTTTTTAAAGATGGGTCTGCACGAACTAAGCGAGTTATGTGAACACAGTTAACATCAGCTTCCCACGGAAAGCGACTCATCAGCACATTCCGAGATAAGAAGAGGAGAAGTTATAAATACAAGTAAAACCTTTTGTTAGCCAACTTATTATTATTCTTTCGACGTGAAATCATTGTTAGACGTAATAAAGTTCCTGTAAACCGAAATTTGTGTTTTTAAAAAAAGTGTTTTCAAAAGAAAGAAACTTAACTGGCGCAGTCGGTAGGATCTTTTCGGAACGGTTTCAAAAGTCCCCAAAAATCGCGACGTGTAACCGTGTGTCTGTTTAGACTTAACCGGAAAATCCGAGTGAACACTTCAAAAAAAACCATTTTGGATTACAGTGCTACCAGGTAGAGGACAAAATAGCCAACCCCTGGAGCTCGACCCAGAAGATTGGAGAAGACAAAATAGTGGACCCAACTTCACCGTAGATTAAGAAAAGGAAAAGAACATTATTCCCTATATTTCTAGTGCATTTATAAATTTTAGTTCGTAGGATCTCACTTTAAACGGAAATAGTTAATTTCTCTCAAATAAAAGTATCTTTCTCTAAATTGAATATATACGTATGTTAGTATGTTAAATGTCTAATTTGGAAGATTTAAATACAATTTTCGCGAAACTGTCAACAAACGCGTTATTAGAAACAATTCACGAAACAGGCGCAGAAACATCATTTCAACCCGAGCTATTTCAGCCCGAAATTAGTGATCAAATAAACAACTTAACGGAAATAATTAATAATACAGAAACGCAGTTTCAAACACCAAACCCAGTAATATTACCAGCTAGACTAAACATGCCTCCAACCACGAATTACCAACTATTGAAATTGTACGTTGACATTATACCACAGTATAATGGCGACACCCACACTCTTGGCATTTTTATAGAAAGCGCCGAAAATTTAATAAAGGCTTTCTCAAGCCAAGACGCGGACTTGAATACATTCATATTACGCGCAATAATTGGTAAATTAAATGGGAGAGCATTAACCCTGATTGGTTCTAGAATCGAATTAAGAACATGGGAAGAAATTAAGCAAGCCCTAAAATTATGTTTTGGCGACCAACGTAATATTGATTGTTTAGTACAAGATCTATTAGCTCTGACACCAAATAAACAAGAAACACCCTATAATTTTGGCATGAGAATACAAGACCAACGCAGTCTAATAATTTCTCAACTTAACAAAACGGTAATATAAGTACAGAAGAAAAAGTTATTTATCTCAAAAGTTACGATTCTCTTGCTTTAAAAACATTCATAAAAGGTTTAAACGGTCAACTTCAAAATAACATCCGCCTAAGAAATCCCGATTCGCTGGAAAAAGCAATGTCTCTCGTAATAGAAGAAGAAAATTTTTATTATAGCCAAAACAGAAATACTAATTTAAACACGCAATCATTTAAAACGGTACAAAGAATAACACCCATACAAAAACCATACGTACCACATACTTTTACGAACAACCAACCAAGACCTAATTTCAATTCAAATTTCAGCTTCCCAAGACCACCTAACTATACCAATACCCCATTACGATTCCCAAATTTTAATAATCAACCTCGATTTAACCCACCGAATTTCACTCATACCAACACCAATTTTAATGCAAACCCCTTTTATAGAACCCCTTTTAATAGTTACAATAACCGACCTATGTCAACCCAAAGTAGGTTAAGACCATTTAACGGGTTTAATAATAATATAGGTCAGGGACAGTTCAATAACCCAAGTAGACAATTCCAGTCTAGTAACTCATATTCAAGACCCGCGTTACCTAAACCGGAACCTATGGACACGTCGTCTGGTAATACTCATCTAAACTACCTAAACGCGCAGTACCAGGAGATGCTAAACCAATTAGCGATTGATGAAAATCAATACTACGACGAAGATCAATTTGACCAATATAATCAACAATTTTACAACACTTTTCCCTTGCAAGAAACTAACGTGAATTACTACGGTGGTTACGATAGTCAATATAACAATACAATTAACACAAATATTCCTGCCACCCATGCAGAGCAAAATTCTGACGAAATAAATACGATAAGACAAACTACAGAAAACACATGCGAGAACGACAATAATGTAAATTTTCGCGAGGTTCAGCCTCAAACCGAGACAACTTAATAACCCTTAATTTCAATAAAGCTAATTTACCCCATATTTTCATACCCGAGTTAAACGCAAATTTTTTAATAGACACAGGCAGTTCTAGAAGTATTATGAACCCTGAACTAGCCCACACGTTCTATAAAGATTATATTTTTCAAGAAAACTTTAACATTCAAACAGCTCACAATATTTCATATCACAATGAAGTAATATTAATACCCATTTTCAAAATTTTTAATGTCAACGAAGATCACAAATTTTACCTTTTCAAATTCAGTGAAAAATATGATGGCCTTATAGGTACGGACCTCTTAAAACAAATAAAAGCTTCAGTAAACATCGACCAAAAATTATTAAGCACGCCCCGTGCAAATATAAATATTATCTATGAATCGGAAGAGTTTACAGAATTTAAGGACAAGCTAAAAACCAACAATCATATTATTTTTATCCCACCACATACAGAACAAATTTGCAAACTCCCGGTAAATTTAGAAAATGGTATAGGCCTAACAAATCACATAATTTTTGCCAAAAATGTAGAATCTCCCTGCGCAATCGTTAATGTAAAAAATTTCTTTGCTATTACAACTATTACTAACACAGACGAACGCGAAGTAAAAATAACATTGAGTACTCCATACGAAATAGAAACGTTAAATATCGGAGAATTAAATTTTATCGAAAAAATGGACACTAACCAAAATTTTGATCAAAATACTGATATTATTCTAAAAAATAATTTATCAAATATCAGAATAGATCATTGTAACTCCGAAGAAAAATATGCTATCAAAAAACTTTGCTTCGAGTACCGTGACATATTTTATACGGATAAAATCTCATTAACGTTTACTAACCAAGTTAGACACAAAATCAATGTCACAGACGAAACGCCAATTTTTACAAAAACATATAGGTACCCCGAAATCCACCGAAACGAAGTTAAAACACAAATAAAAAAAATGCTAGACCAGGGCATTATCCAAAATTCCACATCACCGTGGTCATCACCGATTTGGATTGTACCAAAAAAACTCGATGCCTCAGGCATGCGCAAATGGAGACTTGTTATCGACTATAGGAAATTAAATGATAAAACGATATCGGACCGGTACCCTATTCCGTGTATAACTGCAATGCTCGACAAATTAGGCAGAAGCCAATATTTTACGACACTTGACTTAGCCAGCGGGTTCCATCAAATCGAGATGGATCCAAACGATATCCAAAAAACAGCTTTCTCTACTGAAAACGGTCATTACGAATTCAAGAGAATGCCTTTTGGGCTCAAAAACAGCCCCTCCACCTTCCAGCGCGTTATGGATAACGTTCTGCGCGGCTTAAAGAACGAGATATGCGCAGTATACCTAGATGATATAGTAATTTTCTCAATCTCACTACAAGAACATATTCAGCGACTAAGACTTGTATTTGACCGCTTACGTAAAGCAAATTTAAAATTACAATTAGACAAATGTGAATTCTTAAAAAAAGAAGTAAGTTACCTAGGGCACGTTATTACAACCAACGGCGTTAAACCCAATCCGGATAAAATACATGCAATAAAAAATTTCCCGATCCCAAAAACTCAAAAAGAAATTAAAAGTTTCTTAGGACTTATTGGATATTACCGAAAATTCATAAAAGATTTCGCTAAGATAACAAAGCCCCTAACATTGTGTCTAAAAAAGAACGCGACCGTAAAAATCGACGATAAATATATCGCAGCATTTAACACATGCAAAGAACTATTAATGAACGCCCCAATCCTTCAGTATCCGGACTTCAAAGAAAAATTTATTTTGACTACGGACGCATCACAAATTGCTTTAGGTGCAGTACTATCCCAAGGCAATATTGGATCTGATAGACCAATAGCCTTCGCTTCCAGGACCTTGAATGAATCAGAACAAAAATATAGTACTATCGAAAAAGAATTGCTAGCCATTGTTTGGGCTTGCAAATATTTTAGGCCATATATATTCGGCAGAAAATTTACTATTTACACGGATCATCGCCCACTCGTTTGGTTATTCAACCTAAAAGAACCAAATTCTAAATTAGTTAGATGGCGCTTAAAACTCGAAGAATTCGATTACGATATTATTTACAAACCCGGCAAATTAAATACAAACGCTGATGCATTGTCACGTGTGCAAATCAACGCAGTAGATAATGAATCGGTTTTAGCAAACCCCGGAGATATAGATATTGTAGCCTTAGACGCTTTAAGAAACATGGCCGAGAACGTTTTACAAGACACTAACGAACAAAACCCCGAAAATACCCAAGGCCCAAGTACCAATCGAAACACAAAACAAAAAGCCGATAAAATAAAAATAATATCTGATATCCAAATCACACCACCGGATCAATCACTTATCGACACACAACATTCAAATGTGAATGAAACAACCAACGAAGGTATAAAAATATTAGATGAGATAATCAATAACAAAATTAACCAAATATTAGTTTTTCCATGGCCTCACCACAAAATACACATCTTACAAGAAAATTATCTAAACCATAAAATTATTACTTTGAAAATCCCAGAACAAAATAACGAAAATCTTATTTTTGAATTTTTACGCGATTATACAATACTAGGGAAAACCTATCATATATATTTTCACACAGACCAACTTTATATTAACTTTAATCAAGTTTATCTCAAAAAATTCTCAGAGCGAGGACCGAAACTAATTAAATGTACCAAACTAACTAATACTGTCACAGATATAGAAGAGCAAATAATGTTAGTAAAAAATCACCACGAAGGAAAATCGAACCACAGAGGCATCATTGAAACAATCGAACATCTAAAAAGAAATTATTATTGGATAGGACTGAAAGAAACGGTGTCAAATTTCATAAATGCATGTGACACATGCAATCGCGCAATATACGCTAGGAAAAAACCATACACCCCGTTAATTGTCACCGAAACGGCTTCAAAACCCTTTTCAATAATACATATTGACACATTTACGTTCGACAGTAAAAATTATTTAACATTGGTGGACGCATTTACCAAACTAGCCCAAGCATACCCGATAGAAGGCAAAACAGCCATTCATATCAGTAAAGCCCTAATTAAATATTTTTCTTGTTACGGTATTCCTGATCGATTTATTTTGGATAACGGAGGTGAATTCAATAATGAAACTGTAAAATAAATATTGGCTTTACATAAAATCAATGTTCACTTCACAACCCCTTATCATCACGAATCAAACGGCATAGTCGAACGATTCCATTCAAGTATTATCGAACATTTACGCATATTATTGGAAACACACCCGAGTGATAAAGAAAATATTATGGATTACGCCATAATAGCTTACAATAACACCATTCACTCAACTACAAAATACACACCATTTGAACTAACCTTCGGTCACACTAACGCTAGGGACCCAAATGAAATCTTCATACCACAAGCTTTCTATTCCGACTACGTGGAAAACCATAAACAAAAATTAGATCGTGTATACGAAAAAATAAACCAAAACCTAGAAACCCAAAAAGAAAAAGTAGTATCACGACATAATACCGAAGGAGACATAAGTAATGAATTTAAACTAGGACAAACTGTCTTTAAACAAAACCCTCAAAATCGAAATAAAAAGTCTAATAAATTTTTAGGTCCTTACGAAATAACCAAAATTCTCGAAAACAATAAAGTCGAAATCTCATCCAAACTCAAGAAAAATAAAAAATAAAATATTCATATAAAAGAATTGAGAAAACCTAAGAAACCTAATATTGTTGCAGGTCCCTCATCCTCATCGCCCACGCGACAGCACTAACCTATCCCAAGTACTATGACCTTAACCACAACCCGGGACTACTACCACTAAAACTTGGCAACGCGCAAAACAGAATAGACGTTTGGTCTTTTATACAAATCTTTGACATAACAAACATAATCAACGAATTTCGTGCACTTAAAATTAATTTTAGAACATTAAAAAACATTTTTATGAGTAATAAAACCAAAGCTGGTTATAAAGACGAATTTGTGAACTCGTATTATTTGGCACACTCATTAGAAAAGAAAATTGAACAACAAATATATCAACTAAACCCTTCTTTACTATTAAATAGAAAATTATCAAAACGAGGACTTTTAGACGGACTAGGATCTATAATAAAATCAATAACGGGCAACTTAGATTATAACGACGCTTTACGTTATGAACATGCAATCGGAAAACTCACTAATAATCAAATAAAAATCAAAACATTGGTAGATGAGCAAATTACACTGCTTGAAAAATCAATTGATACCTTTAATAAATCAATTCATGTAATTATAGACAATCAATCAATGTTACAAGCCAAAATTATTCTTATTGAACAAGCGCTAAAAACAATTGAAATTAGAAATATAGAAACATACCTATATGTACGCATTCACCTCTCAATTTTGCAAATAATTACAACTTATCAAGAAATTTATGATATTTTAGAAAAAATAGAAATTGCCATAAGCTTCGCCAAATTAAAAACGTTTCATAACTCAATGATAGAACCAACAGAGCTTCTAGAAGAAATAAAATATATAAAGACACATTTATTTAACAAAAAACTGCCTTTCGAACCAAAAATCGAAAACATTCTACTTTTCGAAAAAACTATTATAATCAAAAGTTATTTAAGGGAAAATAAAATAGTATTTATATTGGAAATACCAATAGTAGAGAGTGAGGGTTACGATTACTACCATTTATATGCACTTCCCGTGATGCAAAATAATACCTTTTCCTTTATTCTACCCCAATCAAAATACCTTACCCTAAACGAACAAAACTATATGCTCTTTGATCAAGAATGTCTACAAGTTGGTTCAGAAGAATTTATTTGCCATGAAAGCAGCCCAATATCAATAAAAGAAGAAGAAGCACCCTGTGAAGTCCAACTTTTAAGCCTCTCCAAAAACTCAACAAACTGCCAACTTCTACCAGTGCACATTACAGACATTAAAATTCAAAAACTTGAAAACAACAAGTGGATTCTTGTTTCACCCGGTAGTATTATAATAAAGCAAAAATGTAATAGTGACCGCGAAAGTAAACAAGTAAAAGGAACATTTTTTGTCGAAATAGACTTAAGTTGCGAAGTACAAGTCGGCAAACAGTTATTAAAAACCTATCGAAGTGTCCAAAATAAATTCAAAAACATTGAACTTCCAAAACTACAATTTAACGAATCAGAGTATTATGCTATAAACGCAGAACAAAACTTTAAACCTCTAACAATCAACAGTGTTAACTTGGACGAACTAAAAAACGTAAAAAACGCGTTAATCTCTCAAAAACAAAAACTTAAATTAATTTCGGACACGGATATCTATGGGCCGTATAGTTCCAATTTTTGGACAATATTAACCATTTTATTGATTACAGCCATTGTCGTACTTGCTGTCTTCCATTTTCAGAGACGCCTATTAAAGAAAAAACCACCGACTGCCACTGCACGACAAGATACCCAGGAAGTCCAAGCCACCCCAAGAGATGTCCGACTTCCCCAACCAAGTGTTACCCCTCGGATTTCCCTCTAAGAGCGGAGGAGTTATGTGAACACAGTTAACATCAGCTTCCCACGGAAAGCGACTCATCAGCACATTCCGAGATAAGAAGAGGAGAAGTTATAAATACAAGTAAAACCTTTTGTTAGCCAACTTATTATTATTCTTTCGACGTGAAATCATTGTTAGACGTAATAAAGTTCCTGTAAACCGAAATTTGTGTTTTTTAAAAAAGTGTTTTCAAAAGAAAGAAACTTAACTAGCGGACCTACTCCCTCGACTGTTCTGACAGCGCGTTTTTGCAATTTGAATACTCGATCAGACTGTGATGAATTTCCCCACAAAACTGTACCATTAGACAATAAAGAATGTATGTTTGCAAAATAAACCAATATCAAAATATTTTTATCAAAAGACTTTCTAAGTTGTTTAAGCAAATATATTGGATTGCTTAGTCTCGAACAGAGATTATCCATATGGGGGAACCATTTTCAACCATCATCCAAGAGAAAACCCAGTAACTTTACATGGGTGCCCTTGATAGTGGAGTTATTAAAGCTGAAAGTGATTTTTTGAGTTTTATTGTTGTTTAATTTGAGGTTATTACTTGCAAACTAACTTTCTGCACTGGGAAGAGTGGTTTAAGTATTCTTTTCAAGATCATTCAGGCAAGAAGCAGAAGTTAAAAGCGTTACATCGTCGGCATAAATCACACACTGATTTGGGGAAACACTAGTACAGAAATCATTGATGTAGATAATGAATAGCAGCGGTCCCAGTATTGAACCTTGGGGGACGCCGGTCTTCACCTCTTGCAGGAAAGATATCTTGCCATTTAGTGCAACAGCTTGCATTCGGTTGGATAAATAAGACTGTAGCAGATGGTAAGGTGAACCATTTACGCCATAATAGTTAAGCTTATCAAGGAGAATTGGATGAGAGACACAATCGAAGGCCTTCGACAGATCACACAACGCCGCCGACTGCCGCTCTCCACAGTCCAAGCCCTCGACAATATCACTCACCACCTCCAGAACTCCACTCACCGTGGAGCGACCGCTACGGAAACCAAACTGGTTGTCTACTAAAATTCTGAAATTCTCAAAATAAGATGCATGTTTATCTCTTAATAAAGACTCGATAATTTTGCCGAATAGAGGCAAAATTGAAATAGGCCGGTAGTTATCGGCTTCTTCAGGATTACCTTTTTTAAAAATAGGCAACACCTTGGCGACTTTTAGTGGATTTGGAAAATTTCCTTCTATAAAACACTTGTTGATTAAAATTGTAAGGTCCCTTATAGTTTTAGAACACTGTTTTACCATCCTTGAGTTAATCTCATAAAGATCATAACAAGTCCATTAAATTTGTAATTGCTGTGTCAACGTCGAGCTCGGACACTGGGGTCAAATAAAATGACGATGATGGGCGTGGCATTTTATTAAGGTAGTCAGAAAATGAATTGGTGGGATTAACCAGCGAGCCAATGATTGTAGAGGAAGTGGAGCGGAAAAAATTATTGAATTCATTTACTTCAATCTTGCAATCGGTACTCTTTCGGGTATTATTACCTTCTTGCCTTATCATATATAGTGGATAATACCGCTATTATCTACGGTAAAGGGCAGTAATGAACAACATGGAAGAATATATCTTTATTTTTATGGAAAACATTTAAAATTAAAAAACAATTTTTGAAAATAAAAATTGTTGTTTAAATGTTTGGACTAATTGGCCCCCAAAGGCCTTCTGGCCCAGGTGGCGATGGCCACCCGGCCACCCGCTCCAGTTCGCCACTGGACTGGACGATATTAAGAGTCTAATATCGATATACAAAAAAAATATATGTATAGTCGCTAGGGGCTATATCGATAACAACGTTTAAATATTGAATAAATTATTGAAATATCGATATTTTCGATAAATTGATATTTTATTTTTTGAATGTCGTTATATCAGGTGTAATATTAATACATTACTATATTACCCAGTTCTAGTCGAAACTATTGGCACCAAAAAAATTCTCTAATATTACTCTTTTTGCATAATCTAGGCTTAGGCTTAATTATCAAATTGTCAATAAAGCCGATTGGGAACGAAGACGACGATATTTTACGATTTGTTAAATAATTTAAATCCGTTTCTGGGACGTACGTTATCTAAATTGGCTTTCCAAATTTCATATCACTCACCGCAATAGTTTAAAATTTAAAGTTACATGTCGAATAGGTAGTACGTTTTTCCATATACTACTACAAGTAGAGGGAGCTGATTCCTTCTGCATCAATTTTTGCGGTCCCTTCTGCGCATGCCCAGGCAGTGCGCAGGCGTGTGTCATATGTCATACGTCATCTGTCATGTCACACTCTTGGGCGTGAGCTATTTGGGCATTAGCTACTTGAGCGTTAGCTACTTTGGCATTAGCTACTTGGGCGTTAGCTACTTGGGCAAAAGTATTTTGGGCGTTAGCTACTTGGGCAATAGTATTCATTATAGACCTCGTGTTAATGATGATGTCATATTATGTTTAGGAAAAGATAACGGCTGCCACCTATCAATTAAGATATGTCAATGACGCCTGTCACTTGTCAAATGCTAAAATTAAAATCTAACACGTGGAATGTATTCAGGGTGACGTTATAAATCGTTTAGAAAAAACCCAAAGTCGATCGGTCAACTGGTTTGGAAGATATAGTATTTTGCGATTAGGGCCCTAATGCATAAAGGTGGAAAGGAGAAATTTGGTAAGCAGGTATAAGATAAGTATACCTATCGACTAGTGAAGAAATATTTCAAAAATCCCAAGTAATAACGAAACTGGATGTATAAAACCATCAAGTCCTTATCATTATTCATAGACACCGCTCATCTATATTAACAAGTTAATAGAATAATTATTATCTCAGATTATTACATAATCGGCTAAATATGTCAAAGTTAGCAAAAAACCACTCGCCTACAGCTCATCAGATACATCATCAAATATGTCTTTAACTCGTTAGAAAAAACCAAGATCCTTAGAACGGCTAGCTATAGAAAAATATCCCTAAAACGTGATGTTTGAGTCATACTTTTTATCTACCCTGTATACTGCAAATTATTTACTATTCTCACACACACACACTTCAATTTAATTATACATCGCATAAGAAAACTGAATGTGAATGCATACAGATAAGTGCATGGTAAACAACTCTCACTCTGCTCATTATATCATTAAATATCGCCGCATCTAACAACTATAATTTAGGTCAAGGAAAAAGCTTGAACACCGAGCGAGAGTTATTACATTTGAAAAAATATCTAATTATATTTCTAGAAGGTGAAAGCAACTAGCACAGTTTCGGAAAAGATATAAAAACAGGGCCAGTCTAGAAGTTTATTCAGTTATTATTCGGCAACCGTTGAAAACAGTATACCTAAAGTGATAAAATTGGAAGTAGGTACCTATTATATTCTCTATAATTATGTGTTTTAATCTTTATTTAATTTGAAACAAAAAAATCAAGTGTTAAATAAATCAGAGTAAATCGGGGAGGCTAAGATGTATATTTAATTTTGGTATTTTTTAGTAAAAAACAGAAAATATGATATATTATTAATTGATATGATAATGAATGATAAATTATTATTATAATATTATTAAACCTTTTAGCTATCTCATTCTTAGTCGCAAATATTTCTAAATATATTTATTAAATCTAAATTAGATAGCAAGGTCAACTTGTTATTGTGCTTACGGATACAGTGACTGGATAATATTAAAGGTTAAGACATGTTTGAAAAATAATATGAATGCAGTAACTAATTAATATTCAATGTTATGTCCTGTATGTATTGCTAATACGCTGCTAAGATTGCATCATCTTTATTACCGGGAAACATTCTCTTAGCCTCGCCATGTTAATTAATAAACGTATTTACTCAACATTATTGCATCATCTTAGGTATATAAATACTAACAGAAACATTTATTCCTCAGACGTTCCCAAGCGTTCATACAAGTGGTGAAAGGATTTGAATTTTTCCTTATTGTGTAGTGTGTTATTATTTGGTAAGTATAGATATTATTTGTTATATTATGTCAGTGTATAATTATTTAAAAATTGACGATTTTGTAAAATATAAGTGCTAAATAAGCTAACATGGTGATCTATATATTTGATATTTATTGTTATTTCAGTGGTACGGCGTTTAAATGTCTTGCAAATAAACGAATTAGCTTGTCAGTCCATCGAAACAAATATTTGTCTGTCATGGCATCTTCAAACTTGAGGCTTCGCTTTTCGTCATTACGATGAAACACCAAAGTGTACTGTCCAATAATCATAAAGATGTCAACCCAGTGAGTGTTGAAACAATCAAACGTACTTATGAATTCTTTAAATTCATCACTAGAAAAATAAATCTTGCCATATCCAATAGTGTCTATGATTACTTGTTTACGCTCTTTTTCTGTAGTGTTAAATATAATTGTTATGTAATCATCAATTTCATAAACTCTGCTTGGCTTGATCTTGCGTACAATATCATCATTATCCTGCTGACATCGAAAAGGAGATTCAAACACTTTATCCCAAGCGGATGATGAAGAGGAGGCCGCCATTGATAAGTATTAGAGGTTAAGTTTTAACAACTGTCTAACCAAATATTTATGATCTTCGTAACACTTGATATCTTTTTTCAACCTACGTATTTTTCGCAGATGTTCTTGGAGTTTAACTCTAAGATCGACTGTCTTGGCCATGAGCTGGACATTAAATGACTAAATTCTCATAGAACTCTTATTAATATAAATAAAAAACAATGCATAAATTTTTAATCTTTATTTAGGCAAAAAATTATAAATATAGTCATACAAAATATAAGCATTCTTAATACTACAGCTACATACATCTAAACTATGATAAGGGCAATCAGTAATACCTCTAGATAATTTGGGTACGTTAACACTATCTCTAATAAATTCTAAATTAATAATATATGGTAAATTATGTTCTATATCTAAAAATGTCTTTGTTAAAAATGCCTCTTTAACATGTCCCTTGAGATAAATAATGTCAGCATCTCCCAGGTCGTTGCGAATAATTGTATAAAGTTGGCTGTAGTCGGTTTCTCCATAATTATAGTAGAGACCATGATGATTCCCATATAAAAATAATGCTTGTTTTTGACAATCCTCTGGCAACATGCAAAACGGCTTAGCTGGTTTAAACAGATAACTCTTCATTTGCTTCCCATCATAAATAGCCAGCTCCTTGGCGCAAAAGTCTGGGATGCAAAATCCTTGAACATCTACTACAACCACCTTCATCTTACTAGGACTAAAGAACAACTGACTACAACATGTCTCGTACTTGTCCAGTTAAAGCCTGATACTCAAGAACACGATCATGCACAATAATACAAAAGGCTCGTGAATCCGCAGAAAAGTTTTCAGAACTTTGAAATTCCAACTTGACATCAATGGTGTTACTCTTGATGGACTCATTTTGCTTTGTGCAATCAATAACAAAGAGGGCTCTGCTTGCAAAAGTAGTAAAGTCTAAAAGTGGTTCACTCTGCTGTTTTCCTAAATATGTTTTTTGAAAATCCGTATACATCTGATAGCCCTCGGTAAATTGGCGGTTTTCAAAGTTTAAGTTTAACGCTTCGTAGGGATAAACCTCTGAATTAAGATGCAACTTGACATCAGCCACATTTAAATTGTCAAAATAAGTGCAATCGGCTTTATAGCTGTCTTTACGTTTCTTCCTAAAAAATACAATAACATATCTTGCTCTCTCAGACATGGTTTTAACAGTCCAAATATCTCTCTTTGTTGTTCGTAGAGCAGGAAGCTCATGTATCTCCCAGTTTCTAAACGGAATAAATATCTATTTGTTCTTTGCAATTTCATCCAAAAGACGTAATTTAACTGCATCACTAGGATAGATGTGTTTAACTTTTAACTCGACAGTTTTTAATTTAATTTCAGCCTTCTTATCCCCACTGGACTTGTAGCAGTTGTCATCATGTCTGGCTCGAACCAGTTTAATTTTTTGTTTGCCCATTAAAACATTCTTATAATCGGCAAACACTCCAAACAGCATAGAAAGGGGAATGCGAAAATTAAACTCGTTGGAGGTTTCGTCCAAGGTCTTGATTGCTACACTAGGCCAGTTCCAACCAGCAATATCTAATGCGCGGCTCTCTTGATCGTTTAGGCACAGCAAATTCTTAACTGTACAAACTATTCCAGGATCTCGAATCTTTTCAATTTCTTTACCATTCACTTCATATGATATGTTGTCAAACAAAAATGCTCCAGCATTGTTGGTTAGGTTACAATCGCCAGTCTTACCAGCTGTTGTTTCCTCCTTAAATGTTCCCTCTATGTAGAGTTGAGCTTCGCTCATATCCAAAAACACATCTTGCTGATTAATAACAATCTCAATTTCGTCATTATTATTAAATAAGGTGGTGAATGGGTGATAAGTATGCCATTCTTCGCGAATGACCGACTCATCACTCTTAACTTGATTAAATATTTGAAGTTTTTCTGACATGATGGCGATAGTGTGGGCCTATAGACTGTAAATAAGCTATATTTGAAAACGTGAGTGATCCCTTAGACTTCTGACTGCAGACTGATTGACCAGCTGATGCGTTGGTGTTTAAATAACTTTTACTATTAAACACTAACCCCCTCTCGTCTAAGTTCTAATCTGATTACAACTTCTTTACCTCTAAAATTAACTGGGTTCGATTCTTGGTGCAGTAAAGATAACGTAATGTTATATATTCTTCTCTGGTTCACTGGTAAATAAATTAAGTTTCTTGGTTCAATATTTATGCTATAACCAGGATCCACTGTTGGCGAAAATTCGTAGAGAGTGTGTGATGGATTATTTGTATAGTACGAACCGGAAATAATGTTACACTCTACTCTGATGGTAGCAACTTGTATAATTTTAACTGGTTGATCTGACGCATACAGCTTACCAGCTGTTAGAACTTGTGGTGAGAATCCCAATAACTTTGCAATGCTATCCTTTGGTTCAAAGTTTATGTGGTATACGCTCTTCAACTCACACCGTAACGTATTGTTGTTGGGTTTGAGTGATATAATAAGGTTCCGCTCTGGAGCAGTTGCCTTAGAATCAGCGAGATGTTTCTGCAAAAATTGTTCAATATCTTCCAACTCGTAGGATCCAGTTGGTATTTCCACTACTCGTTCTTCTTGTTTATTAACTTTGTAATAAAACTTGTTACGACCTTCTTCAATATTTGGGATTGTATTCCAAGTATTTAGCGAAATCAATGCTAAAGAGTAATCGTATCTCGAATCTAGTTCTATTGGAGGCAGTGGCGGCTCGTGATATTTATCGTAGGGTGTGCGCAGCAGGCAAAAAAGCGCCGCAAGCGAAAATTTTTTGAGGTGCCACGCCCCTTTTCACCTTTGTATAATATGATTTAAATCTGTAATGCCTACACGGCTGCAGTTCTTGTCCATGTTTATATTATAAAATAATAAGCATAAGAAACAAAACTGAGTTTCTAATATTACACCCACATATCCATTTTTTTTTGTAAATGTCAATATTAAAATGTCTAATAAAAGATCGACCTTCTTTTTTCTTTTTACAAGTTTGATTTAATTTTAAATCCGGCGTAGGCCTTCCTAACCTTTTTATGTCAATTTTCCTTTGGAAATCGAATGTCGAAAATTTATTTATAATGTCCTCTACAGAATTTTGGTCCATAATTATATCACTTCGTGTGACACAATCCAAACTACTAGCCATTATTAATTTAAAAACAACACAAAAACATCCACAACACCGTCAATAAACTCCAAACTTATCTAATCGCGTCAAAAACTCATAAAACAATCATATTAAATTATTGAAGTGTGTATTCAGAAAGCGCACGGCGACGCCCTCTCATCGGGCGATTAACCGAATATTCCCGATCAATCCGCATAAGGAAAATCGCACGAAAATCCATCCATAAGAGCGCCGAACGAATACACACTACAGCACACAGCCGGTGAGTCTGCCCACGCGCTCGGTCGCGCTTGAAGTCTTACGCCTTCGCCATTGTTATATTATACAAGTTCTTTATTTCAGTTACCTAAATATTTTTTTAAATAAGTATAAATTTTATTTTTGCTGGTGCTTGACTTTCTTAGGCAGTGCGCGCGCACGAGCCGCCCCTGATTGGAGGTACAAAATAAGATTCAAGCCGACTAGTACGACCCTTTAACGTGAACGTTTGAGACATGACTGATGCGAGACAATAACATTACTGTATTTTATAAAGTTATATTATTATAGAGAAATGATAATGCCAAGTGACCGCAATTTGATGTTTTATAATCCTGATATTGGTCATAGTTGAAATACATTTTAGTTTTTTTCATATACTTGACAAATTCTTTTGGTGGTTTCAAGTTGCCAAAACTATCGAAATAAACAACTTTATCACCTATAAGCTACCCAATGTGTACCGTCTCCTGTATTTCGATCCAAATTAACAACACCGTACTCTATTTTTCGGGGTGCATTCGGTAATGTATCTCGCATAAATAAACCTCGAAAATTAGGAATCTTTAAGCGAGTCGCATATAATCTAATATCTTGATCGGTCAAAGGACGTTCAGGTAGCTTTATTGGTAGTTTTTTGGCGTTTTACGTAAAAACAAACCATAGCCTGTCTTGTGTTTTTTCAAATACAAGCCACTGCCCTTCTTCCCCAATGCAATAGCCTCCATTGTCTCGTTGTGTCGTTGTGATTCTTTTAGTTTGTCTTTGGCACTCTGAGCATCATTAACTGCCTTGGCAATACCAGCAGCTCCACCACTTAATGCCCCGAGCGCGCTAAGTCCAGCAAATATCGGAATAAGTGGTAGAATACCACCTTGTTTTGGTAGTGGAATTACTCGAGGAACCTTGATTCTTTTGGAGCCGCCAATTTTCTTCACTGTTACTCGTGCTGCATTTAGTAAGTTACTTAAAGTCTTCTTTCTACCAACATTCCCCGAACCTGAATGTTTAAGTTGTTTCTTAATCTGTCTTACAACCGAAGACACGCATACAGATCTCTTTGTCTTCTTGCTGCCAGCACCTAACTTGCGTTTGACCTTCATGGCGTTTGTTACTAGCCAAGCTGATGTATTTTCGCCAAAACTAGAATCCTTGGCCTTGACACGCTCCCAAGCCTTGTTTTCTAGTACTTTATCTGCTTTATGCCTGTGTTCCAAGTCGGTGGACTTTGAGTATTCAATGTCGTGATCGCGGCAATAACTATCCAATTTATTCTTTGGTCGATCTCCTCGAGCTAATCGTTTTTGCAGCTTTGTACCAGGACCACAATATGAATAGCCAGGCAGGTGGAGTTCTACTGGTAATGTGCTTATAACGCTATTTAGCCATTGAAGAGTGTAGACTTATAATTATAGGGATGCGGAAAGAGAAACAGAACATTTGTATTAAAGTACATAATTTTGATATGCAGAAAAAATCGGAAAATAGGAAACATGGCCGGCTTCTACCGTCCACCATAAGAGCTTTAATATGTGGCCCAAGTAATTGTGGCAAGACCGCTGTAATGATAAGTTTATTAATTGATGAAAACGGCTTAAGATTTGAGCATGTATATGTGTATTCCAAATCACTGCAACAAGACAAGTACGAATTTCTGCGAAAGGCCTTACAGCATTCACGTCTTAGATATTTCGGCTATAGCGATAATGATGATGTTCTAGATCCTTCCAGTGCCCTGCCTCATTCTGTGTTTATATTTGACGATGTAGCCTGCGAGAAGCAAGATAAAATACGTAATTATTTCTGTATGGGGCGTCATAATGATATCGATTCATTCTACCTCTCTCAAACATACCCCAAGATTCCGAAACAGCTGGTTCGTGACAATGCTAATGTACTGATATTATTCAAACAGGATGATTTAAACCTGAAACATATCTACGATGATCATGTAAATACAGACATGTCCTTTGATACTTTTAAGCGTGTATGTTCCGAATGTTGGAAAGATAGGTATGGATTTTTAGTTATTGTTAAAGATAATGATATTAATAAGGGACGGTATCGTAGCAAGTTTGATACTTATTTATTACCCTAAGTCATAACACATCAGTCCAACACATGACGTCATTGAGTATAGACGTGTCTTAACAAATCAAATCAATAACACAACATAGCTGTTTAGCTGTTTTTAAACAGGGCTGTTTTAGCTGTTTTTAAACAGGGCTGTTTTAGCTGTTTTTTAAACAGGGCTGTTTTTAAACAGGGCTGTTTTAGCTGTTTTTATCGGCGTTTTTAGCTGTTTAGCTATTATGGCTTCTTATTTGAAAAATCTCGATAAGGATGTTAAGCGAAGAATTATTCAGGCGGGTAATACCATACGAAAGAAATGTTTAGCGCTAAAGTTGGAACGTGGTGAGGAGGATGATTCGCTTAATAGATTCTTAACGCCCATTACAAACCCAATAAATAAACTGGTTGAAGCATCGATTGATAAGAAAAACTCTACAAAACGTAAAATAAAAATCGAAACTTCTGATGATGTCAAACCTCCCCCCTTGAAAAAAATCGAACTAAAACCACAAGTGCAATTTCTAACTGATGAAGCACAGTATGGTGATGTTGATCATTCTGATGATGTGTTTGAAGAAGCCTTTCAAGACCCTGAAGAAACATCGTTGCAAAGTATGAAAGATGCTTTTGAAACTTCTCTTCGAAATTCGGAAGTGTTTCATAAGTTTATCGAGCAATACCCTGAGATCACTCGTGAATATGTAGAGAAATATTGGTATGACTCTCCTGAAATAGATGCAAAGGGAATAAAATACAATGTTGAAAATGATTCTTGGCAAATAGGATCAGAGCCTGTAAATTTTTTAGCAGATGGAAATATTCAAGTAGGTAGCATCAAGTATAAAGGAACTCTGGGCTTATATGACTTGTTGTTTTTAAAAGATCTTAATTTCACACTAAAGCTGATGAACAAGAATATGGGGATATTCTTAAACGCACCGGACTATACATGAAACAAACTGGTCAGCTAAAGGGTAATAGATCTAATAAATATACATCTATTGTTAGACCGCTCTTGTCATCAACATCTAAGTTGCCTTCGCCCAATATTACAACCAGGCAAATACACACAAGATCCAAATCGGAGAGAGGAAATAAATCGGGATCCTCCCTAATGCAATATAATGAAAAACCTAAGGAGTTTGTATACAACGACGATGTGAACGAGTTGGTTGAAAGATTGAAAAAGTTGGAAGCTTCTGAGGTAGTTGGCAATAATAATAACAAAAACGAAATCTTTAGTATATTATACGAATTGGAACGACTTGGAGTAATTGAATTTTATTAATACAGCGGCTTATGCATACAACGTCATTATAGTACTAACCATGAATAAGTTCGGACGTTCGTTACCCTCCTCATCTCAGCAAAAAAGGATTCGAGTGCTACAAGCACCAAGCCTAATTGCTGTTACTGGGGATGGCGATTATAATTTTTCAGATCATCGACTTTGTAACGTTAAATCGCCAACAGATGCCTCTGATGCTGTAAATACAAAATTTGTAGATGATTTGGTGGCTTCCCTCTCAGCGAAAATACAGCTAGCTGCTAATGATTATATCACGCAGAAGCTTGACGAGTTTGATGTTAATATAAGGAAGCAAGTGGGTAAGGGTATGGCTTACTGGCTTGATAAACTTGACATTGGTTTTAAGAACTATGTAGATACTGCCGTTAATAATGCTATTAATCTCATTAACAAAGATGTGAAAACTAATAAAAAATAATGTATTGAATTTGGGAAAGCGCATTGATTAGTTAAAGTAATCCTATAAATATACCTGTTCTGCAAAAATTATTTATTATGTTTGAAAAAATGGCAAAGAGCATTACCAAAGCGAGGGAGCAGGTTGTTAATGAGTTACATAGGCCAGCTAGAACTAAATTTAAACGTCGTAGATTTATACAGTATGGATTAGATGATACTTTTGCATCCGATCTTGCGCAACTCGATCAGTATGCTCGAGAGAACCGCGGATTTAAGTACATATTGGTTGTAATTGACTGTTTTCCGAAATTTTTGTGGACACGCCCTCTTAAGTCTAAAACTGCCCAGGAGGTAACTACTGCTATGGAACATAATTATACTTAAACATTCAAAGAGAATACCGAAAAAATTAGTCACCGATAATGGTGATGGATGATTTTGATAAAATATATATGTGTACTGATGTTTAATAAATGAATAAATAAACAATTTCATCTTTTATTTCTTAGTATAGTTACAACTCTCTAGATAGAAACATGTACATAATGGATAGTGTAGATCGTTTAGATTGCGGCGATGATGGCCTTGGGCTGATTCGAAATTTTGAAGACAGATTAATCACATTTACTGGGTGGCGCAATAAAGTTAATCCAGAAGTTCTAGCATATGCAGGTTTTTATTTTACACAACATTCTGATGTGGTTAAATGCGCTTTTTGCCACTGCGAATTTGATAATTGGAAAGAAGGAGACGATCCTCTAGCAGATCATTACAAGTACGCTAAACACTGTAAATTGGCAAAGATGTTATGGAAGTGCAGACAACTTAAAGCAAATAAACCGTTCAGACCTGTTAAAGAGAAAAAGATGCAAAAACTAGAACCATCCTGCTATAAACGAAGTGGTTTTTATTTAATAATTTTACTGATAATATTTATAACGGGTCTGTTTAATAGTTATGAAGCTATAAGTATCTCTAAGAAGAAAATTTAACTCATTTATATTCCAACCATGGCTGCGTTAAGTTCGTCATATGTACTCCTGGTGGCGCTGGTGCAAAATGTGTTTTACGTATACACTCCTTTTAACGTTCGGAACGTGTCAGTAATGATTGAAACCAATGACTTTCCATCTAATAATACATGGTTAAAGATGCCTTTTGAGATGATTGATAAGAAAATTACTCCTGCCTCTTACATATCAGTCCCATCAGCAGCTAACGAACTGCTTCGCTATAAGGTTAAGCTCTTGTTCCGAGATAACACTATTGGCGAAACAGATTGGAAGACTTTAATCAGCGTATACAAGAACGCCACTCTCCCCCAATGTGACAACTCTACATCAACCGACGATTTAGATGCCTCAACCAGCAATTATAGTTTAATTGTATTCATAGCTGTAACCTGTTTCTTATTACTAGCAATTAATTTATATAGAATTACTAAAACTCTGTATGTAATATGGCTAAATAAATAATTATTTTATTACTTGAGTGTTTTATTTCGCTAAATAATAGTTAATTGATTCCTGGTACAGGATGAATATTATGCTACTAGGAAATAAAGATGACGCAATCTTAAGAGCGCATTACCAATACCGTATTATACGAGGTATGTAAATATAATTAATATACGAGGTATATTCCTACTAAGAAATAAACATTATCAGTGCTTTGCACGACTTTATCGTGTTAAGGCCCTAATGGTTTAATACATCTAGCTCTGTTATTAGTTGAGATATTTGAAAAATTCTTTCACTGTTAGATAGCATATATATAACCCTACCTACAACCAGAATTTCGGTACTCCACTGCTAGACATAAGAGCCCTAATCGCAAAATACTATATCTTCCGAACCAGACAACCGATCGACTTTGGGTTTTCTCTAAACGACTTATTACGTCATCCTGAATACGACCCACGTGTTAAATTTTAATTTTGACATTTGATAAGTCACAGGTGACCTTGACATATCGCCATCTTTTCCTAAACATAATATGACGTCATCCTAAACACGCGTCCAATAAGGAATACTATTGCCCAAGTGCCTAACGCCCAAGTAGCTAATGCCAACGTAGCTAACGCCCAAGTAGTTAATGCCCAAATAGCTCACGCCCAAGAGTGTGACATGATAGATGACGTATGACATATGACACACGCCTGCGCACTGGCTGGGCATGCGCAGAAGGGACCGCAAAAATTGATGCAGAAGGAATCAGCTCCCTCTACTACTACACAATTATTCTTAAAACAAATTTCCCTATATTTACCAACGTGGTGTCACGTTTGGCACCTATGCGCAACGGCATCTCTCCGGTAAAGTATAAACAGAAGCCGTTTTAAAACCACATATGAGGCCCGCGGGAAGCAAAGGGCTTCCTATTTCAGCTTTGATATGTTGCCAAGTCACTAGCATTCTGTTGCGTAGCTATATATTCTGTGGTTCTTATGGTACTTACTGCTCGAAAAAAAGATTTACCAACGCAATTACCGTACCCGCAGAGCGTTGTAAGTAGATATTTCGGATACTGGCCGATATTGGTTATTATTGAGAATAACATATACATACATTTTAATAATTTAGTGATGTCAACTAATGTAAGTTAAACGGCAGTCGCTTATAAATGCGTCAGTAGAAAATGATATGGTTTCTATAAATTATTCAGAATAAGGATGTCACGTTTTATTTAATTAAAATATCTTATTTAATAGTATTTTATATGCTTGTAAGGCTATTTTAATAGTAAGAAAAGTTTTAAAAACATAATTTTTCCAACCTAATGTGAAAAAGAGATTAGCTTTTCCGAACTAGTCACTTTTTCGTAATAGAGTGAATATTATCGCATCAAAATGCCAGCGGACTAGTAATACCTAGTGTCTGTTTCAAGGTTGGAGACAATGACGTTTCTTGAACGGCAGTAGAGTTTTGAACATGCATTGTCTTTATTTGTTTAGGAACACTACGTTTCAACAGGTAAGCATCCCCAGACGTCTTCAGGTGAATACTAAATATGTACCATAATACAACTACTAGAAGATATGATACCGCGCAGGTGGGCGTGACTTTCGTGACGTCACCTAGCGAGTAAAAACCGCCATATTGCGATATTCTCCGTTGTTTACGTTAGAATTTGAATTATGTACCAGTCGTTTATTTCTGATAACTGATTTGTAAAGTTACTGAAAAATGAGGTGTGCGGTATATGGTTATATAATGTCGATAATAAACGCAAGAGTTTTACGCCTGATGTCCAATTTTAAGGGACTACAAGGACAAGGTATTTGGAAAAGTGTGTTTAAACGAAACTCGCAATGATATTTAAAATTAAAAATGCTGGTGCTTGCTCCAAACATTTCAGTGGCGATGACCATGAATGAAATTTTGAAACAAGAATTGTTGAAAAATACACCTGACAAATATCGGCCTTGTTATTTTTTTTTACTCTGCATAATATTCATTCTTTGAAATAAACTCTTCGATATTATATTCGAAGGGCAAAAATGTTATTTTTTGATGTTGATGTATTTTTGTAGCAGAGAATTAAAATGATGCGACCCTTTCCAGAAAAAGAAAAATAAACAATAACCTAAATTTTGTATTAAAACTTTTATGTAAAATAAATTCAGAACAAGTTTTTTTTTTGAACGAATACTAGACACGGGTCAAAATATTTTAAGCTCTTTTCTATACAAAAAAATATTGGACAGTGCGTCGTTTTCCAATTTCCAAATTCACAATGTATACCCACTAAACTTGTTCGTGTTAAGTATATCAACTTTTAGGTTAAATATTCATTTCTATTGTCTATTTTTATAATTATTTTAAATAAAGAGATATCTTATTATTATTGTTATTTTTATTATTAATAACTTTCCCAGACAATGCCATCATATATAATTAATTCTACTTATGCATATAATGTTTAAAGTACTCGGAGTCAAAATATTTATATTTTCAAATAATTTAAAAATAAAATATGTTTGCTTGTAAAATAAGTAACATGCTGTTTTCATGCAAAATTTTAATTCAAGTGAATTCCTACATACTTTAAAGAAGTTTTCCTGTTAGCATATTCACATATAAAAGTTTGAGTTAAGGAACGTAAGTAAAAAGAAGTTTTAATTTTTCATTACAATAATTAATCTATCTATATAAAATTTATGTCTCAAGATTTAAGTCACAGTAGAAATTCTAAGGCTAATATGATTTGAAATAAATTTATAAAAAAACAAGGGTTTCCAGACGTTTCTCATATCTAATGAAGGCTTACTAAAGCAACCTGGATTTTGGTGTATGGTCGCAGCTTCCTTAAACTTTCTCTTCCTCCAGTGCGGTTCTTTTTGCAGAATTTCCGCTTTTGTCCACATGATATGATGGCCGTGCGTCCAGGCGTGGTCAGCTGCACCTGATTTTTCGGTCTCTCTTTTTGGGTGTTGTTCCTATGTTCTTCAATCCTTACTTCTAGTGGTCTTAGTGTCTCACCAATGTAAGATTGGCCGCATTCGCAGGGGATCTGGTAGGCACAATTTTTCTTGTTCTGGCTTGCTGCTTTCGTCTTCATTAGGTGTTTTCTTAAAGTGTCTCTCGTGCTGAATACTGTGTTGATGTTGTATCGTTGTCCTAGTCTTCCTATTTTCTCGGATACTCCTTTGACATGCGGAATGTTGAGTATTGGTTATATCTCTTTCTCTGCTTTACGTGTGTTTGACCGATTCTTGCGATTTTCCAATATTGTGTCCACCAATCTCATGGGGTAGCCATTCTTGTTGAGGTCGGTCTTGATGAGGTTAGTTTCTCTTTTGAGAGCTTCGATTGAGTTATAGAGAGTAATTGCTCTATCCACAAGGTTTCTCACTATGCCATGTTTTGTGTTGTTTGAGTGGTTCGATGTATAATTGAGATATTGACCTGTATGTGTAGGTTTTCTGTAGACTGAAGTTAGGAAAGTGTTGCCATTTTTCTTTACGTTGACGTTTAGAAAAGGTTTAGAATTATGATTATTATATTAGGAAAATTATAAAGTTTATTTATAGATAAATTAATATTTGTTAGTCTTTGAGTTGTTTTCTTCTTTCTCAATTGTGAATTGAATTGTCGGTGCAAAGTTATTTATGTGATGTAGAAATTCTCTGAGTTTGTCATCATTTCTGTTCCAATGGGCGAGAGAGATAAGTCCATTGGTAGTACGTCCCCTTGGCTAAAGAATCTTTCTTTTTATTGAAAATAAGAATTGTTAAGGCAGCATTCCAATAGTTCCATGATGGCATTTGTAGGTAGCGGTGTTTTTTCTTGTAAAGTAAGTTGTTAAGTAAATGTAATCTTAGAATAATACCACCTAAGAGTTAAACGCATAAGTCATCGAGCATGACTCATCGAGCATGACTCATCGAGCATGACTTATCCAGTTATGCGTCACACACATGACTCCGCCCACTAGTCATGCGAATTACGGTTCGGTGAACCTGCCATAGTAAGCAGTTATCATCAGCAAAACATCGATGGTAACCCAAATTAAAAAAACCATAATCAGCAATAAATTACATATAAATAGACAGCTTTTAGATTAGGATAGTTAGTTCTAAAATTGTAATAATTATATTATTATAATTATTATTGTTATGAGGTTACAAATAAAGGTCTTTTTAAAAAGTACCATTTGAGTAATTAACCCTTAACTGGCGCAGTATAGTGGAAGAGTCCCTAAGGATCCTAGTCGTTTTTGAATGTTTATTCACTAAACGAACCAAGCTCCCGGAAAACTATAAAAAAGTTCGTTCTAAGAAGATTTTACAGTTACCTACAGTAATGTAAGATATTGTTTTTTTAGTGATATGCTTTTTGGCATCATCTTCATAGTGTAATCTAATGACTACCGAACAATACTTACCTATTTATTGCTCTTAGTGCCCTTAGCATTACCAACCAAATACCCATTCTACAACATACCCAACAACCGATAACCCCTGCAGCAACTGTTACCATGCCAACTACACCAGATTTTGATGTGAAAAACCTTAGCATCATTCCAGAATATGACGGCAACCCCAACGAACTTTACAACTTTATCCATGTGACCACCCTGCTGTTAAATCACTATTGGAATACGGCCGAACCCACCTGCTTTCAAAACCATGTACTTACACAAGGTATTATC
This sequence comes from Polydrusus cervinus, assembly GCA_935413205.1. NCBI lineage: Eukaryota > Metazoa > Arthropoda > Insecta > Coleoptera > Curculionidae > Polydrusus > Polydrusus cervinus. Next base: position 62,544,294 of record OW284510.1, on the reverse strand, counting down.
TCCAAATTGAAGGGACGAGCGAAATAGATAATTTCAATCTATGGATGCAGGGAATGGCCCCAAATAAAGGATGCCCTTATACAAAACTTTGCCTATCAACGGAACGAAAACTCACTTACCTTACCTTACTTACCTTAGAGACCTCGTAAATTTACGCCAAAACTCTAACGAAGCTCCACGCCAATTTTATAAGAAAGTTATAGCCCTGTTGGACACCATCTCTTCTAACTACGTAGAATTGCACATAGTGGACGAGAACATCAAAAAAAGCAAAAAATCCTTCTTCCATCAGCAAGCTCTTACCACCTTCCTGGCAGGACTAAGAGAACCCCTAGGATCAACAATTAGAGCAATGCGACCCAAGGACCTTGTCAGTGCCATACAATTTATTCCAGAAGAAAACAACAACAGATACCTCCAGAAAAGCCTAAGTACCCCGCAACCATCAACATTATCCGCCTTTAAAGCCGCACCAATACCACAAAGACAGCCACCATTCCATGCTGCTCCAGCATTTACACCTCAATGGCAAGCATTCAGGCCGACACAACAACAACCGTCGCCATGGGCTCAGCAATCATTTAGACCAAGGCCACAATTCAACTTTGCCCAACCAACCCTTCGGACAACCAAGACCCGTTATCCAACCACCAAGATTCCGATCCAGCCAACCACCACCAAGGTTCCAAAACAGTCAACCCCCTAAAACAAATGTTTGGACCAACCGGCCAGGACCGTCCCAGTTCCAGAAGACGACACCAATTAACACAGATTCTGGAAACAAAGCACAGATATTCAGGCCTCCACAACAATCCGCCCCCAAATTTACCGTCGAAGAACTATTCAACATTGAACAACAGGATGAAGCCTACAACCCATATAGCTTTACTGACGACAGCTACTACCAACAGGATTCCCAACACTACTACGAAGAAGAATACCACTATGAAGGAGAAGAACATTTTCATGACGACACAAGAACAAACGAAGAAACATAGTAGAGCTTCACAACTACACTGATAAAAAGAACTTCCCCACATTTTAATATCCAATCATACTCTTAAACTTCTCATCGACACCGGGGCTACTAAATCCTTTCTAAATCCAGACATTGCCTTTAAATATTACCGAGACAACATCCAACATGAGCCGTTTATTGTCACTTCTATTTTTCAAAACCATGCACAAGATAATTGTGCAAAAATTCCAATTTTTCCTGAATTTAATTCCAAAAATATTATGAAATTTTACCTTTCCAAGTTCCACCAAACTTTTGACAGTCTTGTAGGCCTCGATAAACTCAAACTTCTAAAAGCCAAACTTGACCTTCCAGCCTCCAAACTTATTACTGAAAATTTTGTACTCCCTATTGATTACTATAAGATCAATAACACCCAGTTCTACTCCATTCCGCTAGAACCCCATACTATAACCAAAGTTCGACTTCCAGTCAAGGAAATAAAATGCAACATTACCTTACCACGACAAGAACTTCAAAAGGCCATTCTGAGAGAAACCCTCACCGTAGCATGCAACCAACTAGCCTGGACGGAACTGATTAACAACACTGATGACCAGCTTCAAATAGCCCTAACAGAACCAGTAGAAAGCTGCAAAATCGACCTCCAAAACTTCTATCTCTACTCCGCAGACATTCTGCCCCAACAACAATTCGAACCAAATACTGACCCCGAAATTCGAACTGACCATTTAAACCCAGAAGAAGAAAAATCTATAAAAATACTATGCAAGAAGTACGTCGACATTTTTTATCATCCTGATTTTCCACTTACCTTCACCAACCAGGTTAAACATGAAATAAAAATCAAAGACGAAGTTCCAGTATTCACAAAGTCTTTTAGATACCCCCATATACACAAAGAAGCAAATCTCGTCAATGCTAGATCAAGGAATCATACGACCAAGTCAATCTCCTTGGTCATCTCCCATATGGGTGGTGCCGAAGAAACCTGACGCCTCTGGAAAAATTAAATGGCGAATTGTCGTCGACTACCGAAAAGTGAATAAAAAAACAATCGACGACCGATATCCTATTCCTAAAATTAATGACATTCTCGATAAACTTGGAAGGTGCCAATACCTCACTACCTTGGACTTAGCAAGCGGATTTCACCAAGAAATGACAGCAGAAGACATCCAGAAAACTGCATTTAACGTTGAAAATGGTCACTATGATTATTTAAGAATGCCATTTGGCCTCAAAACGCTCCAGCAACTTTCCAGCGAGTTATAGACAACTTACTTAAAGGACTACAAGGAGAAATCTGCCTAGTCTACATGGACGACATCATTGATAAAACGTTGACAAGGTTAACAAGACGTATTTTGGTGTGCTCTGAAGTTTTTTAAAATTGTGGGATTATTAGTGAACAGATTTTATCTGGATAAACTCTACACTTAAGGTAAAAATATACTGCCTTTATTGCATCACAAAAACTTCACTAGATCACGTCGGGTCACATCACATACTTAAAATCAAAATACATTTTTAACAACAAGTAACTGGGAGAGCTAATAGAAAATAATGGTAGATCAAGTCAAAGAGATATACGAACAGTTGTTAACTTGTATTCGCACGTCAGCTGAAGAAACTAGATCAAGTGTTTCTGAAAGTACTAAGAGGCACATTGAAGATGGAAATAAGAAAATATTTGAACTATTAGGTCAACAGACTCAGGCTGTACAAAAACTTGAAAAACGATGCTCAAAGATTGAAACTCAACATATCGAATTTGAAAGAAAGCTTCGCCGGAATAATGTTTTAATATTTGGCCTAAAAATCGATAAGGATGTTAACCTAGTTGCCTTTATAAAGCAGTTTTTTTAATGAGAAACTAGGTATAGATGTTTTGGAATCAGAAATAAATAACATCTACTTGTTGAAACAAAAACAATTACACAAACCCGCCCCTGTAAAACTGGAGTTTGTAACTTCCATAAAAAAAGATCAAGTGCTCAAAAACTTTGTTAAATTGAAAGGAACTCAAATTTTTATTGCTCAAGATTTATGTTTCAAAGACAGACAAGATCTCAAAGTACTAAGAGAAAATTTGAAGCTAGCACGAGAAAATAATTACGTAGCTAAAATTACCCGTGGAAACAAACTTACCATTAATAATTAAACTTATACGGCGGATCAATTGCGTCTAATGTCCGACGACCTTTACGAAGTTAATGAAACACCAAAAGTACTACCAAGTAGTGCTCCCAATACACCCTCTACTGAAAGGGTATTGGAGGTTAATAATTTATTTGATGTCGAAGATCTAGCAGCGGAAAATTCTTCAGGTAACAACGAAAATTGTGAAACGGAAAAAAGTAAACGTGGCATAAATATTGACTTAGATAAATCGATAATTGAAATAACAAAAAAACCTAGAGTGCCCAATGTGTTTAAAAACTTGAGATAGTATTACCCGTAAATCAAGCGTTCATGTTTGTTACATTTATTGGCTTGTTAAGGTATCTAAGGGATTTAATAGTTAAGTTTCCTTAAACCGAAACGATTTGCGAGAAAATATTTCAAACTTAACATCGTTTTTGTGCCTAAATCTCTAATATTTTTATGATACATTGCACCGTTGTTTATATTTACAAATTAAACATTAAGTTTTTTTTTTATTGTTTGGGTTGGTTAAGTTTGTCCGCTCCTACCGTAGCCTTTGAATGTTCTTTTAACAACGAGGGGAAGGAGTACCTTTTTGGTTTTACATAGATATAATATCTTATTTTGGATTTACCTAGATTATTGTCTATTTTTTATCTACATATACCTCAATTTATTATTAAGTTTTTAGAAACATGCGTAATTTAAAGCTTGCTCAATTAAATATAAGATCTCTTCTTAGTAAATTTAACGATTTCAAAACATTTTTTGTCCGTGAGCAGTTCCAAATTATGGGTATCACTGAAACGTGGCTTAATGCTGATGTTGACAGTTGTGCGGTTGCTTTGCCTGGATTTGATTTTTTTAGATGTGACAGGGGGTCGCGCAGTCGAGGGGTCGGTATTTATGTTTCCTCACAATTAAACGCCAAAATGGTTAAGGTGAAAGAAGCTACAGGCTTACTTGAACAACTTTGGATTCGTTTTAAGCTTAACGGTATAAACTTTGCGGTGGGTATTTTCTATCGCCCACCACAATCAACATTGCAGAGTGCATTGAATGCATTGATAATAGCTTATCGCATTTTACACCCCTATATGACGAAGTGCTTTGTCTGGGTGACTTTAACATCAATCTTTTACATCCTAATAATTTGCTTAATCCGTGTTTCGAGTCTTATAATTTTTTTGAGGTCATAAACGAGCCTACACGTATTTCTCTAGAAGGTACTGCTACACTCCTCGATCCCATATTCGTTTCCAATCAGGATTTAATTAGGAACTCTGGTACCATAAATACTGACCATAATATGTCTGATCACTGTAGCGTCTTATGTGAGGTAAAGGTTGAGAAATTTAAATTTAAACAAAAGTACATTACGTACAGGAATTTTAAAGATTTTAATTTGGACAGTTTTATAGCTGACCTGCGTACTGCGCCTTTTTATCGCATTTTAAGAGAGCCTGATATAGATAGGAAGGTGCAATTATTTAATGAATATGTGTTGGCTGTTTTTGAGAAGCATGCTTCTATTGTAACAGCGCGTATAAGTAGGCCTAAGTGTGCTTGGCTCTCGGAAAATACAAAAATAAATATGGAGCTTCGCGATAGGGCTCTAACTAGGTTTAAGCAGACAAGAAATAATGATGATTTTAGTGCTTATAAAGCTCTACGAAACTACACGTTAACCCTAATTAGAAGGGATAAAAGGTTATTATATACAAAACGTCTGCAGTACTGGTGATTCGAAGGAAGTGTGGAAGGCCCTTAAGGAATTTAATGTTAAAAAAAGTACCAATGTTGATATACCGGTTAGGATCGCTACTTCTGCCGAAATTAATGATTTCTTTGTGTCTTCCTTTAAAAATGGCTCTGACAGTGATTTGATTGATTTTACAACAATAGCTCTTTTACGTCAGCTACTTTTGATTTTACCATGGTAACTGTTGAACAGATTTCCGAGATAATTGGAAGCTTCCGTTCTAATGCGTGTGGCGTTGACGATATTTCACCCGTTATGCTGCAGTACTGCAGTCCATATCTTGACCCCTATATTACACACATTATTAACTCGTGCATTGAAGTGGGCTATTTTCCCAGTTACTGGAAAACTAGTATTATCGTGCCCTTACTTAAAAAAAACTCTGTAGAATCGATTTCCGACCTTAGACCGATTAGTATTCTTCCGGCCATGTCTAAGTTGCTTGAGAAGATGCTTTTTAAACAATTAAATGAATATGTTGGTAACAATAGTATCTTGCCTTCCTGTCAGTCTGGTTTTAGGAAGGGACATAGTACGACAACTGCTCTTACGCGAGTTACTGATGATATTATTACCAATTTGGATAAGGGAAAAGTTACTGCACTGGTCTTATTGGACTTCTCGAAAGCCTTTGATACCATCAGTCACGATGTTTTACTTTCCAAATTGAAATATTTTGGCTTTCGGCCCAATGCTATTTCTGTTATAAAATCTTATCTTACCCAAAGGTTTCAAAAGGTCTTATTTAACAATAATTTCTCTCCGGTAGCCCCTATAACATCGGGAGTTCCCCAGGGCTCAGTTCTGGGTCCCTTGCTCTTTTCTATATATACTGCTGACATTCTAAATAGCGTCCAGTTTTCGTATATCCAGGCGTATGCTGATGACACGCAGCTATACATTTGTTTCGACCGGAAGGATGCCATCACTGCCTGTGCTAACTTAAACTCGGACTTGGAAACAATCAGATCTTTATCCCTACGTCACAACTTAATTCTTAACCCTGCTAAGTGCAGCATCATTGTATTTGACAACAAAGGTGATAACAATTCAATCAATGATTTTACTGTTAGAATTGGAGACAATGTTTTGCCCCGTACGAATAATGCAAAGAGTCTTAGTATAGGAGCTGACAAACATTTCGGTGAACGATATTTTTCAAAATTTTCACCTACATGGTCTAATTATACATGATATAGACAAACTAAAATCGACCGTCTGCCGTTTCAAAGTGGCAGCTTTAACTTGGGGGATGAAGTTAAAAAAGGGTGGTTTTAAGATTTGGTGAACAATATTGATCAAAACCCACATTCACACATTTGAAAAAACAGCTTAAGAATGTGTCGAAATCACGTGGGCAGACGATTTATTTGACAGCTTAACCCTAGCAGACGCCTGTCAAAGTGGCATATTTTATGGTTAAGTGAACGATAAGTATTACACATGAATTTTGGTATGTGTATTCCCCTATTAGTACGTTAACTAAAAACAATATGGCAGACGAAATATTTGACAGCGTTTCTGTGGCAGACGCTGTCAAAGTGACAAGTTTACTCTTGGTAAACAATGTAACTAGCTTAAATTGGCGAAATAAAATATTACTTTGGTAAATGATATTCAACTTTTTTTTATTAAAAAAAATTGTAAAAGGAAAAAGGTATGCATAATATTATAGCAATTAATCCTACAAATTCAATTTGTATGTAGAAGAAAATGCTAATGAAACTATTTAAATAGTTTATTACTTTTATTTTATATCCAGTTGTATTTTATTAGAAAACATTCGATATTTAATATAAAAATTTAAAAAGTAATATGTTTTATCAATATGACATGAAAACGTTTTATATATTTTTTGTGAATCTGTATCTTTTTGTTTCCATACACAAACGTCTTTTTAAAATATGGCCGACATGAGGTTATGTCTGTGTAATTACCCTACACCAAATACATGTAAATTAATGGTTAAAAAGTAGTAAACAATAAATTTAAGTAATAGTAGCTTATCAAGGATAACTAAAATGGTAAGAAATAATTTTTTAATATTCCTAGAACCTAAGATTTTTATGTTGTTTGTTGTTTTATTGTATATTAATTTAGTATTTTACCGGTCGATCGATAATGTCCCATGACCTTTCTAACATCGCTTTCGACTATTAAAGCACGTAGATAAATATTAGGTACCTACTTTATATTTTGTCACTGACTATTACATATTTTTTTACTAAAATTTTTTAATATTTAGTGGAAGTAATTTAAAATATACAGGGTGGTCGGTAATGATGCACAAATTGCGATCCTAGTTTAAGCGAAAAAAAAACTATATTAAACCAATCGTGTTTAAAAAAAAAGGATCCCTTATTTGTAATGTAGGTATGTGCAAATTTAATGGCTTTGTATTTTTAATAATAAATTGTTATAGTCTTAAATAATTTTATTAAATTTGATATTACATATTTGTTTTGAGGCTTATTTTGACTTTACATTATTTTTACGTGTAAAACCTGGAAGATTTCTTTTTGGCGCATTTATTATCATCCTTTCTGTATATTTATAAAATAATTATGCATTTCAGTAATAATTATTAAAATACAAGTATGTAGTAGGTACCTACCTCATATAACAAATAAATATAATTTTATGTTAACAAACGTAATTTGCTGCAGGATAATCAGCAAGCTGGACCTTCACATGAAGGTTTAAATCAAAACATTTTTGAAGATCATAATACTTTAGTAGAGAATGATTCAGACACACTGACGGAGAAAGTGACAGAAAATCATCACTCTTTGGAAAAGAAGTTTTGTGTAATTCATATAAATACAAAAATAACACCGAATGAAACAAAAACTTTTAAGTTATTTACTGATGAAACTGTTAGGAAATGTAATTTTTTGTTAGAAGTTCGTAAGAGATTATCTCTAAAATATAATTTCTTTAACATTCCCAATGTTCCGGATCAAATTAATGGTTACCATTCAAGTTGTTATCGAATATTCACAGCGGTTAAGACCACTGACATTGAGAAATATAATAGCCTTCCTGCTTTGGAAGTGTTACCTGAACCTACAGTTGAAAATACATCTAAGGAAGATTTAGACCACAACATTCTAACACGTCAAAAAGTTAATTTGCCATTAAAATCAAGCACTGCGGGTATATTTAAAAATGTTTGTATTTTCTGTAATAAAATGTTTTTATATTATAAGCGAAAGAAATATGGTTTAATACCGGTCAGTACAATCAATATACAAAACAGTATAATCTCGTCTGTAAAGGTCCTAGATGATACCAAAATGCGATTAAAAGTTGAAAATATTGATTTTATAGCGAAAGAGGTAAAATATCACCAAGTTTGCCGCGTATTATATCAAAATAAAGCAAAGAGACGTCAACGGAAAAATAAAAGACCAAAAATGACACTATGGAAACAAGAGAGGGATGCTCATAAAAAATGCCTGGACATTTTAAAAGAATTTATAACTTCCGAAATAATTGAAAAAGGGAAAGTGTTTTATTTTTATAATATAAGAGATTATTATTTAAAAAAATTTCAAGATATTTTAAATAATGAAAATGTTTCTATTTCCAGTAAACAGCTCATGTTTTTGCAAGGAAAAATAATGAGACTATTTCCGGACAAAATATCATTTCAAAAATGCTTTAATAAAAACATAATCTACTGCAAGGATGTGAAATTAACACCTGATGCGTTGTTACAATCAGCAGAAAAAAATAATGAAATATATAACATTAAAAAATCAGCTCTTCTATTACGAAAAGAAATACTTGCCATTCAAAAAAATCCATTACCACAAGATTTAAAACTTAAAAATATTTTCGAAGGTGAGTGCAAAATACCAGATAATTTAACAACGTTTTTGCAAAACCTTTTAATCGGGCCAAGAGGTAAGAAAGACAATTTTAAGGACATAAAAGTTCAGTCAATAGCTCAGGATATTATATACAATGCAACAAATGGGTCAATTAAGCCTTCCAAACATCTAAAACTAGGTCTATCTGTTAAAACACTTACTGGAAGTAAAAAATTGTTAACTTTACTTAATAGGTTTGGACATTCCATCAGTTATAACGTAGCCGAGGAATTAGAGACAGAATTGACATACTCAGATTATTCGACTGAAAATATTTTGACCTCTGAGGTAAGAAACAAAAAAAATAGCTTTTGCGGCTTAGCATTTGATAATTATGATAGGTATGTGGAAACGTTAAGTGGCAAAAATACTTTGCACGACACCGTGGGTATTTTTTATACCCAACACATTGAAGATCAAGCCATTGAAGATCAAGCCCTTTCAGAAAACGTACCTTCTCCTAAGCCGCAAAGACCCTCAAAAATTTTAAAAGCACGTAGACGGAAATATGAAACCCCAGTAAAAGACATAGAGCCGTACAGAAAGAAACCCAAAATGACAGAAAATATTTTAAACATAGACCAAGATCCAACAGTTGTAATTTCAGCACATTTAGATATATATCGCAAACTCGACAATATTTTTGTTATAAGTCATAGTTTATTGAGCAAACAACTACCAATGTGGGTGGGCTGGAACTCCCAAATTTATACAGATTCTTCACCACGTCAAAAAATTTATTATCTTCCACAAATTAACATGTCGCCAACTTCCTCTGCAGTTGTGGCCGAAACCTTAAAAATGGCTAAAAAAATTGCTAGTGAGATAAATCAAGAAGTAATAACAGTAACATATGACCTTGCTATTGCAAAAATTGCCTTTCAGATCCAGAGCACAGAGGCTCCATTCTACGATAACGTCTTTATTCAACTAGGAGCATTCCACATTCAAATGGCATATTTTAAGGCCGTGGGAAAATATATTGAGGAGTCGGGATGTGTGGATGTGTTAGTGGAAGCAGAACTTATTGCTTCTGGATCTGTTAAGGGATTTGTTAATGGTACCCACTTTAATCGCTGTAAAAGGATTCACACTCTTCTGGCAACTGCTCTTCAAATTCTTCATTTTAAAAGTTTTTTATTACAACATACCGACGACAATATTATATCCGATGAAATTATTGATCAACTTAACGACATTCAGAAAACAATAAAAAACCGTGAAAAAGTCTCACCACAACTGGAATATCTTTTGGAACAATACAATAACTACTGTGGAGAAACATTAAATGGTAAATATGGAAAAACAGCGCAATTTTGGTATACCTATATACATCTCATACAGAATTTTTTAGACTTTTCCAGAAGCATTAGGACTTCTGATTTTGAGGCATATAGATCGATTTTATTTAAAATGTCAGCTATTTTCTTTATATTTAATCAGCCCAATTATTCTAGGTGGACAATAAAATTTCACGATAATCTCCTGAAATTCGAAAATAAGTATCCCAACTTTAAGACAGAATTTATGAATGGTTGTTTTTCTGTAAAAAGGACTGATAAACCTTTTTCTCGATCACCAGTTGATCTGACATTAGAACAAACTATAAATGCAGATGCTTCAAGAACATCCGGAGTAACATTTATTACCAACTCAATTGAAGCTAGACAGCGTTGGGCACAAAGCCATTCATTACGTACATCAATTGTTTCAAAAACTTTTGAAGATGTTGGCTGTAGCAAAAAAGAAGACATTTCTCATGAACTTCAAAGTTCAATGATGCGAAAAGATAAAGAGGCCCTTGAGAAATTAAAGGTAACAGTAAAACAATTTATGAATCCATTTGAAAATGTTGATAGCGACCATCTCTTTAACATTGTAACCGGAAAAGCTGCTGACATAAAGACTGAAGAGTTTTTGTTAAATATTTTAGAAAATGGAAATAATTCTCGCTCTAAATTTATAGAAGAATGTGCCATGGACATCACGAGATTTGAAAGGCCGATCAAAAAAATTCAACTCAAAACCTTTGCCAACGAAGGGGTCAAATATACGCTTCGTCAAAAAAATTCCATTTGTGAATTAAAACTGGAAAGAGACTTATTTAGCAAAATGTTATTGCTTTCAATTGATAATAAAATCGATCTTGGGTTGGTTCTTACTTATCCTTTAACGCCAGTGCCCCTTTCTCTTTGTAACTTAGATGGTACCATGATTAAGACAAATAAAGCAAATCTATTACACATTATAGAAAGCTTTGATACGAATCCCGAAGATCCACCATTTATTGATTCAGTTATTGTTGACGGATTCTTTTTTTTACATCTCCTCAAGGAACCTCCTACAACATTTCAGGCTTTAGCTAGATTTATTTTAGCTAAATTGTGTGCTTTACAAGGAAATAATGAGCTACATTTAGTTTTTGATAAAATCGTAACACCTTCCTTGAAAGATATTGAACGGGACAGAAGAGCTACCTCAGTTTTTCGAGAAGAAAATTTCGTTATCAGTGGACCTAACCAAAAACGGCCTTCTAATTTCTTAGCATCTTTGAGGCAGGATAACTTCAAACGAGCGCTTGTGACATATCTTCTTAAAGAGTGGGAAAATAACTGTTATTACCCAATAATTAATAATAAAACTATATATGTAACCATTGATAATCATTGCTATAAATTTTATCAGAAAAACGAACATGTTATAAAGGAAATAGCACAAGAATACTATTGTGAGCATGAAGAGGCCGATAGTAAAATATTCTTTCATATAACAAAAACTGTTTGCAAAAATATAGTTATACGAGCTGCAGATACAGATATTGCAGTTATTGCATTAGCGCATGTTGACCAATTTAAAAAAGAAAATAAACTTGTTTGGATGGAAACTGGTCAAATTTCGAATAATTCGTTAAGATATATTAATCTTACAAAGATACACGATTATTTAGGATCAACTCTTAGCCAAGCACTACCAGCATTCCATGCTTTTAGTGGTTGTGATTACGAAGCCGCGTTTTATGGCAAAGGAAAAAAGAAACCTTTTACAATATTAAAAAATTGCAATCAAACTCAAGCTGCTTTTGCGTCATTGGGATCAAAGCCATTTAAAGACATCCCTCAGGAAACACTAAATACTCTGGAAGGCTTTGCTTGCAAATTATATGGAAAACCAAATTTTAAGGATATAGATAAGGCCAGATTGGAATGTTTTATTAAAAGTTATGGGTGCACATCAGAAAAAAATCCACTTTTATTTAAAAAAAAATTTAATGCTCAAAACTTTCCCCCTTGCAAATCAGTATTACTTCAAAAAATTCGAAGGACAAACCAAATTGCAGCAATTTGGACGAATGCTACCAAAGTTACTCCAAATTTTTACGATCCTCTAAATAATGGTTGGATACTGAGAGAAAATAAATTCAATATATTGTGGTTTGACGGGCCTCAAACACCCATTCAACTTGGTGATATTTTGCACAAATCTGATTTAAGTAACGAAAGTGACGACGACGCCGACGCAATTTTGATTGAATCAAGTGACGACGAGGATGATTTTTTAGAGCAATAAATAACGACTGATTTTGTAATTTGAAATTTTTATGCAAGTTTTTGCTGTTTTAAGGTACTAGATTCATTTGTGGATGATATATTTTTTTTTGCTTAAATAAATACATTTAGATTTGTTAAAGTTTCCTCCCTCTTATTTAGGTTATTTTTTTGTGAAAGAATAAAAATGGGAGGCTGATTTTGTAACAATTTAAAATCCTGTTTTATAGTTTTAAGAAATGTGTTTTTTTAGAATGATGTTGATTTGTTGAAGTACTCTCTCTTATTTAGGTTACTTATTTGTAAAATAATAAAACCGGGAGAAAGATTTTGTGATGTTTTAAAAGCCTAAGTATTTTATAGTTTTAAGAAATGTGTTTTTTTCTTGTTGAAACAATGCTTGACTAGATTAATTTACATTTTTTGTAGAATATATTTTGTTGTTATACATTTTTTTTAAATATATGTATAAATAGTTTTAGGTTTGTTGAAGTACTCTTAGGTTGTGTTGACGAATAAAAACGAGAGACTAATTTCATAATGTTTTAAGAATCCTGTTTTATATTTGTTAAAGAATAATATTTATTTTATACCAATTTTGCAATAAAAATGTTTGAATACCATTTACCAAATTAATATTTTATTTCACCAATTTGAGCTATTTACATTGTTAATCAATAAGAGTAAACTTGTCACTTTGACAACGTCTGCCACAGAAACGCTGTCAAACATTTCGTCTGCCATATTGTTTTTAGTTAACGTACTAATAGGGGAATACACCCATCAAAATTAATGTGTTTTACTTGTCGTTCACTTTACCATAAAATATGCCACTTTGACAGGCGTCTGCCAGGGTTAAGCTGTCAAATAAATCGTCTGCTTTCTTAAAATTAATAAATACCTGTGTAGTTTTATGTTATTTTACCAATTTGAGCTATTATAAATATTGTTTACCAAGAGTAAACTTGTCACTTTGACAGCGTCTGCCACAGAAACGCTGTCAAATATTTCGTCTGCCATATTGTTTTTAGTTAACGTACTAATAGGGGAATACACATACCAAAATTCATGTGTAATACTTATCGTTCACTTAACCATAAAATATGCCACTTTGACAGGCGTCTGCCAGGGTTAAGCTGTCAAATAAATCGTCTGCTTTCTTAAAATTAATAAATACCTGTGTAGTTTTATGTTATTTTACCAATTTGAGCTATTATAAATATTGTTTACCAAGAGTAAACTTGTCACTTTGACAGCGTCTGCCACAGAAACGCTGTCAAATATTTCGTCTGCCATATTGTTTTTAGTTAACGTACTAATAGGGGAATACACATACCAAAATTCATGTGTAATACTTATCGTTCACTTAACCATAAAATATGCCACTTTGACAGGCGTCTGCTAGGGTTAAGCTGTCAAATAAATCGTCTGCCCACGTGATTTCGACACATTCTTAAGCTGTTTTTTCAAATGTGTGAATGTGGGTTTTGATCAATATTGTTCACCAAATCTTAAAACCACCCTTTTTTAACTTCATCCCCCAAGTTAAAGCTGCCACTTTGAAACGGCAGACGGTCGATTTTAGTTTGTCTATATCATGTATAATTAGACCATGTAGGTGAAAATTTTGAAAAATATCGTTCACCGAAATGTTTGTCAGCTCCTATACTATCTGGGATTAGTCTTTGATAGTAAATTAAAATTCTCTCTGCACGTCAGCAGTTTGCTTTCGCGAGCTCATTTATCTCTTAAGCTTTTACATGCAAATAGACACTGTTTTGATATTAACCTAAAAAAACTTCTTTGCGATACTTTGGTCCTGTCTTTGTTCAATTATGGCGCCGTTGTTTACTACAACTACCTGAATGCTTTCGATAAAAGAAGAATACAAAAGTTACAAAATGCCTGCTGCAAATATATATTTGGCTTGCGCAAATTCGACCACGTTTCTCCTTCCATATCTCAGCTACAGTGGCTCAAGATGCAGAACCGTGCAAAACTTCTCTTCCTTACTTTTGTACATAGAATTTTACTGATTAAGAAACCATCTTATTTACTTTCCAAATTCTCAAGGCGGCTGGACTGTCACTCTGTTAACGTCAGATCCCGATCCTTACTTCATATTCCTCGACATAGAACTGCCATGTTTCAGAAAAGCTTTTCATACTGTTCTGTTAGTATGTATAATAATCTGCCCTTTTGTTCAGACAATATAAGCATTATTACTTTAAAAAAAAAGTTAAATTCATGTTACTGTCGTCTCAATCTTAATTTTTCTAATGTTTTGGATATTTTTTTTTATATTAATATATAAATAAATAACTAGTTTACTTGAGCAAGTTTTTAAATCATTCATATTTTTTTTTTCTTTTTGCTAAGTTAGGTTATATACCTCTTTCTTAGCGAGTAATTTACACTAGTGTGTAAGAATAGCTAATTGCTATTTGATTAAAAGTGAGTATGTGTTAGATAATTAATTTTTTCTTGGTTAAGTTTGGTATTATACCTTTTTCTTCTTCTTATCAATAAGTCTTATTAGGGTTGGTGTAAGAATTGCTGATTCAGCTAAACTTGAGCAGGTGTTAAGTTATTAATTTTTTTTCCTCTTGGTTAAGTTAGGTTTTACACCTTTTGTTTTTGGCGATAAGTCTCTCTAGGGTTAAGTGTAAGAATAGCTGACTCATTCTGATTCGGCTAAACTTCGCCCTTGCTTCATGCAATTTAATTTATTGTTGTATTTTATTGTATGTTGTTAATAAAGTCGATTTATTATTATTGTTTTCAGCACACCGCTACAAGAACATTTAGTTAATTTATCTATATAGTTAAAAATCTTCCAACGTATGAGAGAAATTGGCTTCAAAATACAAGTCGATAAATGCGAATTTTTGAAGAAAGAAGTAAGCTTTTTGACCACATCGTCGCATCTGATGGTACAAGATTAAACCGAGCAAAATCAAAGCCATTATGGAATATCCTATACCAAGAACAGCTAAAGAAATCAGAGGATTCCTCGGTCTACTTGGATATTACAGAAAATTCATCAAGGAGTTTGCCAATATTACGAAACCACTCTCATACTGCCTCAAGAAGGACGTGAAAATCGAGCACACCCCAGAATTTTTGAGTTGTGTTAAAACCTGTAAAAACCTCTTGACAAATGAGCCTCTTCTACAATATCCAGATTTTTTAAAATCTTTCAATCTCATCACGCATGCAAGCAATTTTGCAGTAGGAGCTATTCTTTCACAATGACCCGTTGGGAACGACAAACCGATCGCCTACGCATCCAGAACTCTCAACGACACCGAACTTAAATACTCTACTGTCGAAAAGGAGATGTTAGCCATCGTCTGGTCGACGAAATATTTCAGACCTTATTTATTTGGGCGAAAGTTCAAAATTCTTTTAGATCATAGCCCACTTTAATGGTTATTTTCTCTCAAGGACCAAACTCGAAACTAGTCAGATGGCGCCTAAAATTAGAAGAATTTGACTATGAAGTTCTGTATAAAAAGGGAAAAGCAAATACAAATGCAGACGCCCTATCTAGAATCGAACTCCATACAAAAGAAAAGCTCACGAAGACTGATGAAATATATATATACAACAACCCAGCGTCAATATACTACGACCCAGAAGCGGAAATAACTCCTGCTAGGCTATCAAAGGCTGCCTTGAGTCAGAAGAAGGCAGGCCTATACCCAGGATCGAAGATAACCATAATCCTGAAATCGACGACAACAGTGATGATGACACCTAACACACAACAAAAGAAAACCCTATATTAGGAATTCCTGTCAGCGAGAAACCTCTTAATTACTTTAATAACCAAATCGTCTTTAAGATAGTCAACTACAGCCCAGCAAGAACAATAAAAGAAGAAGCTTTTACTAACAAAAAAAGACTAAATGTCCAACTTGAAAAAAACAACCTCAGAAATGAAATCATTGATTTTTCAAAGAATATATCGAACCGAAGAAAAAATACGCATTACTGTTTGAAGACGACACACTGTATCAATTCCTGCGTAACACAAATTTTTAAGAACTCGGCATTTGACCTTGTAAAATGCAACACCCTTCTAGAAGATGTCAACTGCGAAGAAAGACAAAAACAAATCGTTTTGAGCTACCATCACAGCAAGACTAAGGCCCGGTTGTACAATTACAACTTGAACTTAGTTCAGCGTTGAACCAAGCTCAAACTTCATTTTGATGTAAATATGTTGTCAAAATGAAGTTTGAACTTGGTTCAACGCTGAACCAAGTTCAAATCGTAATTGTGCAACCGGGCCTAACCATCGAGGCATTCACGAAACTGAAACCCAGAATCGAAAAACAAATTTTTGGCCCAACCTTAAAAATGATATTGAAGATATGATGAACATCTACGATATTTGCCAAGCCAATAAATACGACAGAAACCCACCAAAGCTTAAATTTATGCTAATACCAACACCATCCAAACCGCTCCAAATTATTCACCTGGATATTTTCCAAGCAGGAGGTCTGAAATTCCTAACGATTATTGATGCATTTTGCAAATATAGACAAACATACAAATCAAATGCAATCAATGTGCTTAATGCTCTCCTAATATTCATCACTCACCATGAAGTACCCCCACACGATAGTCTCTGACAGTGGAACAGAATTCAAAAAATGGTCTTATGCAAGAATTTGTGGACACTCATAAAATTTCAATTCATAATACCACCGCAGACAACCCACAATTCAATGGAATGATAGAGCGATTTCACTCAACCCTCGTCGGGCATCTAAGAATCCTAAGAGAAAAGAAAAAAATACTCAACATCAAGGAACAAATGCCATATGCAATCCTCGGCTATAACAACTCCATTCACTCGATGACCAACATGAGACCAATCGACATCCTAACTGGCCACCTAGACACCCAAGACCCATTTGATATCGATATTAGGAAAACTCTAATCAACAATTGGACTCAGCAACATAGAGAAAAAAACAAAGACGATTTACAAAGAACTAAACGAAAAACTACAAGAGGCCAAAGTAAAATACATAGAGAAAATAAACTTCAAGAGACAAGCTCCGATGACATATAAACCCAGCACCAAAATATTTACAAGAAAGACAATAAAACGTAACAAACTGTTACCAAGAGTCTCCAAAATAATAGTGAAGACTGACAACATCGTAACTATTAACACACAAGACAAACCTGTTCATAAGAAAAATATCAAAAACCAACCAAAAAAAGGCACTACCATAAAAAATACTTTACAGATGTACTTCAACGGCAGCCCAAGAAGTCCTAATCCAAGACCTGAAGGAGAACCTAGGAATTCTTCCCCTTAAACTGGGACCAGCCAGGATCCAGACTAGTATACACGATTTCATACATTACCTTAACCTACAACCCGTAGCAGAAGAAATAGACTCCTTGCAAACTCAATACCAAGCAGCCAACAAAGCAATTGAAAACAAGACAATCAAAACAACATTATTAGCAAAGTAAACTGCCACATGAGCCTTAACAAGAAAATTATGGAAAATTATAACAGCAGCGTATCTCTCATAAGTCATAACGAGGAGACTATTGAATTCGAGATCAACAAAATCAACTCAGAGTTAAACAAATTTATCTTCGACTTCAGTCACTACCTACAAGCCAGAAACGTTCTGGACCAGATTAATCTAGCCCTTCAAGTAATCCTGCAGATCCTTACTGACCTAGAAGAAGCAATAACCTTTGCGAGAATGAACACCTTCATAATAGTCTTATTCAAACCAGACGAACTAAAATGGGCCATTCAGAAAATGTTAGAACACCACTCAGAAGATCATATTCCATTTATTCAAGAAAACTTGTCTTCATATTACATTTTCCGATTCTCTATCCAGACTCGTTCCTATTCTTACATCTATTCTCCGTACCTACATACAACCATACAACAATTATGTACCAATATATGGATCTACCCTGCAAAAGAACAGGACCAACCTACCTATGTCCAGAGAAATTCTTTCAAGAACACACAAAAAGTCAAGACTGTATCGGAGATATCCTTCAACTCACCAACGAAGAAGCATCTTGCCAAAGGGTACCTATTTCCATCAATACAACCTTAATACAAGAAATGTCAGAAACCCATTATATCGCAGTTTTTCCCAAGACCACCAAGATATCTACCCACTGCGTATCTTCAAAAATCATGGTCCTCGAAGGTACATTCCTCATCAAACTGCCATCAAGATGCGAGTTTAGGACCAACGATGAAGCATTCATCACCTCAAAAACAATAATTCAAGAAGAACCACTTACATTGCCTAAAATCAAAGTAAAAGGTCAGAATCAATAGCCCAATTTAAAACCACTCAAACTAGATAAGATCCCCCTTGATGAGCTTTCCAAATTTACAAAAGAAGAAGAACATTTAGAGCAACTTCACACGGAAACATGGAACAACATCAACACCCACTTTTGGACTACACCATTATACCTAATTGCAACCCCAGTTCTCATTATTGCAGGCCGCAAAGCGAAGCAACAGCAGCATCAATGCCAAAAAACGAAAAACAAGACAAAAAAATAATCAAAATCAAGCTCCGAACGAAGAGGACCCCAGACATAATCAAAATCAAGCTCAGGACGAAGAAGATGCCAGACAACCAGTTTTGGTCGTCCCTTACAAAACATCCCTAGGGGATGGATAAATTACGGTTCGGTGAACCTGCCATAGTAAGCAGTTATTATCAGCAAAACATCGATGGCAACCCAAATTAAGCAACCATAATAAACAATAAATTACATATAAATAGACAGCTTTTAGATTAGGATAGTTAGTTCTAAAATTGTATTAATTATATTATTATAAATATTATTGTAAAGCGGTTACAAATAAAGGCCTTTTTAAAAAGTACCCTTCGAGTAATCAACCCTTAATTTGCGTCACCGTACACGCCTAGTATAAATTGAGCTGTAGTTACCGTACTTATTCAATATTTACCTGAAGACGACTGGAGATTAGGGTGGTCCATGTTTTTCGAATTCGGAAATTTTAATCTCCCACCCCTTAAAATGTTCTATTTGATGAAAAAATATTCCCATAAAGAAAATCAGCGACCAAAAGTTAAGGGAAGACGCGCCGCAGAACGACCCCTTTTTATAATAGGTAATGGATTAAATTGGATATATCTACTTTTTTCTACAACCTTGCATTTAATATTTTCGGAGATATGGTAACCTTACATACCTAAATGTCAAACCCTTATTTTTCTTCTGGTTAACTATTTAGTTTACATATAAGGGCGTTCTAGTATTTCAAAAGTTATTATAATTGATCAAAATATAAATTAAATAAAAACTAATTTCAATTAAACTTTTAAAAAAAACCATACAATTTTTTCATAATACTAAACTAAAACTATGTAAAAGGTACCTACTAAAACTATGTAAAAGTAAATATTTACTACATTACTCAAAAACTTGTGAGAGGGTTTCCTTTTTAACATTAAATTTGGAAAACGTGATTTATAATATTTTACAACTTGGAGCAAAACTTGTTTTTGTTCCTCGTTTTTTGTTAAAATTGGATTATATTCGCTAATAGGCTTGATGCCTTGTTCAGCTGCATCATTTACAACTTTAAGTTTCTTAACAATAGCCAGATATTGCTTATAAGAAAAATTTTCGCTCCAAGATGCTTGAACAGTTAAAAACTCTGTAGGCAAGCTTATTTTATCAAAAAAACGTTTTACTTTGGTTACTTACAAAGTCCTCGATTTTCTTATTTTTAATGTCATTAATATCATTAAATTTATTATTAACCGTTTGATGCCTTCTACATTTGGTTTTATTTTTTTCAAAACTTCAACCAAGTCTTTATATTTTTGAATTTAATGGACCAGACTCTTCTTCCAAAACCTCTTCTTAAGGTTTAATAGTTTCATGTTCGTTATCACTGGACTTGCCTGGACTACCACTTGTTGATGATGAAGAAGAAAGTTGCAGTCTTTCCTCTTGGGAAGGAAGATGGTAATCGATATCATGCATATAGCCAGGGCGCCATTTTTTCTTTGATTAATTAAAAACTATTTATCTTCATCTATTTTTAACAAATCTAAAACATTTGAATGGGAAATATCAAATAAATCATCAAGTCTTCCTACGAAAATTTGTTCTTTTGCTTTTGAGCTAGGCCTTTTACCTGATTTTTATAGTGCCCTCCACTCCACATGCAGCTTCTCAAGCTTCTCGATACAGTGGTCATCCCTATGTGTCGGAATGCGAGACTTATTCCAAAAAACTTCTTTAAAAGTTAATGTGGCACTTTTACGTAAACTAAGCTTTACTTCACGCATGTTATAAAATAGGACCAGTAATGTTCGTCTAATGGAAGGTAATTTATTGCGAACAATTTGCGACGTATAGTGTCCAATTAAATAAACGATACAATCCTTTCGTAAAGATATTTTAGCTGACATCGTAAGACAACTTTTTGACAGAATAAAGCACTACTTAATATAATTAATAACTGTAAAGTACATTTGATAACTGAAATAAAATTATCTTACATTTGGGTCTTTTGACCACAAAATATGCAATATTATAATTAACAAATATTTCCAGAAAGGTAGATGTTTGTACAAAAGGGTTTATTTTATCAATTTTATTATCCAACTATTCTAAGAAAGCAGGTGCATGGTTGGGGTATTTTTAAATGACAATAAATTTTTGTTGTAATTTGGGTTAATAACTCATATTTAAACTCTTTAACCTGCATGCGGTACGGGTTATCGTTATCCAGTTAATCCCAAATTTGGACATAAATTGATTTTGGCCTAATGGAACACTTCTAGGGGGTGGGAGGCAAAAAATTAAAAATATATTTTAAGTACGGTAGTACGGCCGGTTTAATATTCTACTGCTACTTATGTACATTTTATAGGTTTAAAGTGCGAATTAATTTGTGAAAAGTAGTTCAAAGTTGCCCTAATGGGTGACGAAAGTGAAGAAGATGAAAAATTGATGAAAAATCTTATGGAAAACAGAATAAAAGGCTTTAGAAGCCATTCGATAGGCTCGGCTAATCTTAAAAATAGGGATCCTATTGTGTTGCAGATCCCACAAAAAACATACGCTGATAAGCAAAAATCACAAAAAGGTGTAGATACTGCAGAGAACAAAACAACTTCGGAGATTCCAAACAGCACGTCACAAGAGAGTTTTAGCGTGCCAGACGCTAATTTTAAAGGATGGAGCGAAGATGAAAAAATAAAGAGTAAGGAGTATGAGGTTTTAGTTTTCAAACCTCAGAATTCTGTTGCTAGAACTCCCCCAACCAAAACCCCGGACTGATTTATGTTCCCTCCCGAAAAAATAAATAACAAAAATACACAAAACATTGATGAAAATCATAAAAATGGCAAAAGAGTAAGAACCGACAGCACTCCTGAACCCGATAAGGTAGTGAAAAAACAGTGTGATAGAGATGTAATACAAAAAGTCTCTGAGAAACAAATTGTCCCAGAAAAAAAGGATGACTTCCTAGTACAACACCTTCAAACAACTGAAACAATTATTACAGAAGTCTTCTCATACCTGGACAAAATGCACGAAATAGCCAAAAAAGATAAAAAGGTTATTCAAGAAGACGATCAGGAGTGCATAATAAAAGCCAGCTACTCTATCCACAAATGTTTAACGATACTAATACATAAAATTGGAGCTTTAAAACAAGAAAATCTAGAGTTAAAATATAAACCTAGAAATGTAGAAGTAGACACTATTAAAACCCGCCAACACAAGTATTTTTAAACCAGACAAGAGCACCAAAATCATATGCAGAGGCGGGTGCAATAAAACCCACCAATAAGCAGCAGATAAATACCGAAAATAAAGAATCTACATGGACAACACCAAAAATAACAAAGAAACTCGAAACAGTTATAAGTATAGAAAATACTGCAGATCCAAGACAAACAATTAAGCAGCTAAAACAAACTATAAACCTAAGAGATACCAATGGTGAATTTAAAAACATTAAATACTTAAAAAGTGGTGCAGTCATTCTTGAAAGCCACAATTTAGACCAACACACTAAGCTAAAACAGGTACTTCAAAATAAAAACGACATACGAGTTAAGGAAACCCCAAACACTGATCCTGTGTGTTTATGGTAACTGGAATCGAAAGGGGTATAAGTGATAAGGAGTTCCTGGAGGACATAGTTCGGTTAAATGATGAGCTAGAACAACAGTTAGGATATAAAGTAAAGGACAAAATTAATATTGTTGCTAAAAAACAGTGTAGAAACCCGAGGAAGGAAAATTGGATTCTCCAGGCTCCACCGGACATCTCTAAATGGTTTCTAAGAAAACAGAAAATCAACTTTGATTTGGTAAAGGTTTACGTACAGAAACATTTCAATCTGGCAATATGTTTTCAATGCTCTAAATTTGGACATGTAAAAAAATATTGTAGGGACAAACAACTCTGTCATAAATGTGGGGCAAAACATTTTGGAAAGGATTGCCGGTGAGAAAAGTTACAATGCCTTAACTGTGCAAGAATGAAACTAGATCCAGAAGCAAGCCATCACTCTGCAAGAGACACTAATTGCCCGGTGTACAAAAGAAGGTTAGAACAATACCAAAGCCATGTTAACTACTCGAAGGAACAAACAAATTTTTGACAAACACTAATGCAAAATCATTTAAAACCACCAAAAGCATTATCCACCAAAATGTGCAATCAATAGGCAACTCCGTTGATATTATAAATAATAATTTAAACACCCACAAGGAATGTGAAGTACTATGTATCACTGAGCATTGGAAATCACAAGAACAACTAAAAAAAATAGGTATCAAAGGCTTCAGATTAATTTCAATGTTCTGTAGGGAAGAAGGTAAACATGGTGGTACCGCAATTTATTGTAAAAATAAGGTAAAATGTAAGGCCCGAACAAAGCTTACTGGTATGTCAGTGAGTGGTAGTTTTGAATGTGCAGCAGTGGAGTGTCAGTTCGGAAAAAGGGGGGTGGTAATAGTGTCAATATATCGACCACCCTCAGGGGACATAAACATTTTCATGGAGAATATAGAAAAACTTTTAGATAATATATTTAAGGAAAATAAGGTAATATTTGTAGCACGGGATTTCAATATAGAAATGTTAAAAAATAACACAACGAAATCGAAATTATTGTCTATAATGAACTCGTTTAACATATTTCCAACCATATTTGTAAATACTCGTGCATCTGGTAATAGTAGTAGTTGTATAGATAATATTTTTACAAATTGTGATTTTGCCGAAGCTTTTGTATTTGAAAATTTTATATCGGACCATACTGCACAAAAAATTGTTTTTAAAGTAGAGCCCATTAAAGAGAATTATGCTAAATACACTAGGTTGTTTAACGAAGAAAATAAAAACTATTTTATGTACAGCTTACAAGAGCAGGATTGGATGGAAGTATATAATGTGGATAAAAAAGATGTTAACAAGCAATGGAATTTGTTTATAAATGATTTTAGGCGGTTATTCAATCAGAGCTTTCCTCAAAAACTATCAGGAAAAAAAAGAAAAAAAAATATCAAGATAATGAGCAAATTGTAGAATGTAAACGCAGACTAGATATCTTTTTAACCTTATCAAGGCATGATGATAGCTACAAAGCAACTTATATTAATGAAAAAAAGAATTACGATAATTTGCTAATAAAATCCCGCGCTACTAAATATGAAAATAGAATAAAAAATTCAGATAATAAAACAAAATGTCTATGGTCAATATGTAAAGAAATAAATGGAGAAAATAATAAAGGAGTTGAAATGCAAGTTGAGGGAGACCCTGATTGTATAGCAAATAGGTATAATGAACATCTACTTGCGGTTGTACCCCATTTATTAAAAGAACTTGTCCATGTTCCCTTTGATTGCAGAATAAATGAAAATACAAAATCCATTTTTTTGAGGCCCGTAACACCAACGGAAATCTCTGATATAGCTAAACAGCTTAAAAATAAGCATAGTTGTGGTTTTGACTAGATTCCCACAAGTATTGTTAAGATAGCAACCCCATTTATTTTAAATATATTATGTTTTATAATTAACAATTCTTTTAAATATGGAATATTTCCTGATAAATTAAAAATTGGTGTAATAAAACCAATATATAAAAAAGGAGACCCAGGAAGTCTCGATAATTATAGACCAATAAGCTTGCTGCCTAGCTTTTCCAAAATATTTGAAAAAGCTATGTATTCCAGGCTAATGAATTTTCTTGACGAGTGCAAGATATTTATTGAATCGCAACATGGCTTTTTAAAGAGAAAATCCACGCAGACTGCGATTGATAGATATATGCAATATGTGTTGGAACATCTCGAGAGAGGAGAAATAGGACTCGGAATGCTATTGGACTTGTCGAAAGCATATGATTGTCTGGATAGGGAGTTACTGATCCGAAAATTGGAGATGTATGGTGTTAGGGGCAATGCAAAGAAATGGATATCGACATATTTAAATAATAGGATGCAATATGTGCATATAACCAGTCATGGCAAAACTTATAATTCACAAATAAGAGAAAATAACATAGGAATTGCACAAGGCAGCATATTAGGACCGCTTTTATTTATAGTATTTATAAATGACCTGGCACTTCTGTTAAACTCACCTCAGCAACATATCATCAATTACGCAGATGATACAAATCTAATTATTTGCTGTAAAACTTTGCAAGATTTGATAAGAGAGTCCCAGGAGTTTTTAATGTTATCATAGAATGGTACAATAAGAATAGGTTAATATTGAATGAGGATAAAACTAATTTGTTATTGTTTAGAACAAAACAGTCCAATATTATTAAACCCATTGATATTGTTCTTGGCACCCAAACATTAGATTTCTCCGATAATGCAAAATTCCTGGGAGTTTCGATCAACGAACATCTTGACTGGGGTTATCAGATAGATAGTGTAGTTAAAAAACTTAATTCAGTTTGCTATGGTATTCGAGTAGTAGTACAGGAACATGGAAACGCTTAGAATAATGTATTTTGCTAATTTTGAATCCATACTCAAATACGGCATAATCTTCTGGGGTGGAGATAGCAGAATGCAGAGTGTTTTTGTAGTCCAAAAAAGATTAATTAGGGTAATAAAAAAAATGGCATACATACAAAGCTGTAGAAATGTTTTCAAAGAGATGGGTGTTATGACCGTATACGCTGTCTATGTATTTGAATGCTTGATGTTCTATGTTAACCACAAAGATTATTTTGATGTAAAGCCTAACCATGAGTACAATACAAGATCTTTAGACGTTAAGTATCCAATACATAGACTAGCGCTCACTGAGAAATCTCCACATTATATGTGCCTTAAGTTGTTTAATGCATTACCTGAATATTTAAAACGAATTGATACGCAAAAACTGTTTAAAAGAGAATTAAAAAACTATTTAACACAACTCGAACCTTATAGTATTAGCGAATTTTGTCAAAACTTGTAAATTTAGTACCTACTTAGTATTGCTGTAAATATCTGTCTTTCTTTAGTTTGACGTCATTTCATTTTGTTTTGCTTTGTCCTACATTGTAACCAACTTGAAATAAAGATTATTATTATTATTATTATTATTATTATTATTATTATTATTATTATTATTATTACCCCTATAAAGATGGACCACCCTACTGGAGATGCTTACCAGTTGAAATGTAGTGATTCTAAACAAATAAAGACAATGCAAATCCAAAACTCTACTGCTGTTCTAGTAATACCTTCTGCGTGGTCGTGGAAAAATATGTTGGTTGTTTTAAATACTAAATTATATTTAAGTTAACTGGAATTTAATTGGAGAGTTTAATAAAAATTAAATACAATTGTAGAAAGGAGTGCCAATTGTTATATTTGAGCCTTTTTAATAAAAACACAATATTTAAGACACATATAACCTAAACATCTTACAACATTTTAGAATACGATTTTACTTTAGAGTTTTCATTTTTATAATACAGAAGTCGTATATTTAATATTTAAGTATCCATTTAAATAGATTTATACAGGGTTTATCAATTTTAAATTACAAAAATATTTTTTTTAGTTGGAATCAGTGTTAAAAATAGTTGAATAGTCCATTGCAAGAAAGTACAGGATACTTATTATCAAAATTGAGTTAACTAAAGTAATCTACATAAACAATAAGCTCTTTTTAGCTTATGACTTATGAAAAAATTTTAGATAAAAATAAATAATTTTACCAATTCAGTAGAATGAAACAACTACACGCGAAGGGCACGTGAATATTATGCAGGGCAGCGAATCGCGGATTGGAGTTTTAACTTTCGATTGACCAATGGCAATAAGATTTGAGCCGAGCACATGTACCTACATAGGTTGTTGATCCTTCTGAATGGTTGTAGTTACTTCTTTCTAAAATATGTTGGGTTATCCTAGTTTTCTTTTATTAACTTTTTCCATGCGGGCTTTTGAAACAATAAAATTAACAGAGCTAGACTATTGGCTATTTGTACAAAAATTTATAAAGATAACGTTTAAAATAAAATTATATTAATTTGTTCTTAAAAATGGTATTAAAAAATATTTGCTTTTAAAACAAGCTAAGTGACTCTTTGCAACATTTTAAGGAAATATAAAAAGTGTTTAATTTTATTCCATATGACTGGTTATTGCAATAAGCAAAATAATTTAACTTATTTGAGCTGGGCTACATTCTTGGTAAAACGAAATCTCCATTATATGGAAAATAAAACAGTGGTTTATTGTTGTACACCTGTGTGGTTGTTGTAAACCTTAATTTTAATTTTATTACTTACTTAAGATATAAATACCATAATTACAATACGTACAATTTAGTAAATCTTGTACTCACTACCTTTGGAAATGATCCGTAAAAAGATCGAAACACGCGTGCTAGGAGACTGAAATAAAAAACTGTGAAACGTAACAAGCAACCACTGTTTTATTTTCCATATAACAGGAATTTAATTTTGCGCGTATGTATATCCGTACCTAAGGTCACAAAACTTTTATTTTATTCTTTGTTCTTTTTGCTATTTTGTTTTTTGGTGAATAGCAGTTTTGTGGTATTACACTCCATACATTCCTATTTATTGCAGAAACAAGCCAACCAAGTGATGTACTTGGATTGTTTCTGTAATAAGCAGCTTTAAGTGACACATCGAAATAAAGCATACAGGCTAGATTAGATACTTTCTGCACTATACCGAGTGCACAATTCTTTCCGTAATTTTAAAAGTAAAGATTTAAAATTTTGAGGAGTTAATAAGTATGTAAATTATCATTTTTGGACCAATTCAAACCTTCAAAACAACTTCCAGTTTAACTTTTTAATTGTAAAGGGAAACCCCCAATTTTTATTCGAGGCTTAAATTCTATGAAAAATTTTCGTTTCAGGGACATATCACACTTTATCATTTGTTTTAAAAATGACAGCCTATATCAATTTTCCTTTGTTTTCTAAAATGTCCATATTATCTTTGATAGATAAAGGTAAGTAGTAAAAAGTAGGCCATGAAAACGTTAAAATTATTTATTTCAACCTGTTTTATAATGTAAAATTGACTTGCTTAAGAAAAATGTGTTCATTAGGGCTATTTTATTTACAAACTGTTAAAAAAAACAAATCGGGATTTCTCTTTTTTTTTTAATAGCAGTCCGTCTTTGTTTTATTATAATAAAACTATTCATTTAATTTCCTTTCTAACGGTGTATCACAAGTTAATAATTATTTATTTGGTACTTAATAGTACAAATTAACAAAAATATGATAAATGTAATTTCTAGACCCGTGTAAGCCATAAGTAGTTATGTCAAGTATGCCGTGGAAAATAAAGAATTCATTCATTTCAATATTTATAATTATTATTTAATACCAATTGACATTTTGGGGTAATAAATGCAGACATATTAGTTTTGTTTTCCACGGCATTCTATACTGGTCTTGACTAAACTTCTTATAGCTTATTCGAGTCTAGAAATTAGGTACATACATTTATAATATTTCTTGTTAATTTCTATTAATAAATAATTTCAATTTGTTATAGACCGTTAGAACGTTTTTTTAACGTTTTTTACTACTACTACTAATGTAAGAAGGAAGATGGGGCTTTCTTTCCTAATCCCTTATTTAAAAATAAGGGGTTTTCTTTTAATACTTAAAAGTTTTAGTGGTTTCGAAGGATTGAATTGGTCAAAAAATGGTAATTAACCCAAGCAGCATTTTCACAACGTCCGACTAATTTTGTAATACTTGCGACGTCGCATTAAGTACAAATAGTACACACCTCTTGACCGTTACTAGACGACGTTGAGTTGTCCTTTGTTTTGACCATATTTGATAACGTTGTACCGAGGTACTACATCCAACGTTAGATCATCGTCCGATTTGGTCATATTTGATAACGTTGTACCGAGGTACAACATCCAACGTCAGATCAGCGTCGGATTTTGTCATATTTGATAACGTTACAACGTTTGTTGTACCTCGATACATCGAGGTACAACATCCAACGTCAGATCAGCGTCGGATTTTGTCATTTAAAGAATAGCCGTGTTTGGGTCAGGGAGCCAACGACGTAATTACGTCAGTCAGGGACTTAAATAAAATTCTTCCATTTAGGGGTTCTATACAACGTTGCAACAACGTCGGTATACAACTAAACTAGTAACTTCTCGTTTTAAAGGTTTGTGTCATGAAATGAAAAGTTGGCAATCTAACCTTACTTTTTAAATGTAATTTCAGTGTATTATTCTGATTTTGTTTTTCACCAAAAAAGAAATGAAACGACGTTTTAAATATTCTGCCACGTAATATAGGAGAAAAAGAATGCTGCAACCGCTTCAAAAAAGTGGCCCCAGCACAAATGGGGACTCAACTTTATGCCCAGTTGTAGGTAACTTTGATCAGACTGAAATCCCCATTACTGTTTAAGAAAACCCAGATCAATTTGATTCTAGTGGGCACTAAAAAATCAAATTACACATAGTGCCATAAATGACCTTCTAAAATTATTAGCCGAAGCTAAAATTAATAATTTACCAAGAGATAGTCGAACATTATTGTCTACCCCGAAGATGGTAACAATCGATTCCGTAGGCAATTATAAAAACTCGAAGTAAGAACCCGATACGCGCGTTAATACAAGAACGAAACGAAGACAAACGTTAATATTTTGTTAGGTTATGGATCTATTATCGGGCATGATTACTGTTACGTCCGTAGGGATGCTAACATATCCGAGGGAATTTTAGTTGCTGTTATTTTACCGCTTATGTTAAGCGATCCACAGAGATTGTTTTAATTTAATCGATAAAAGAATTAGGGAAACCTTAAATATTGATTGTTATAGCTAGCGTTAGTTCGGATAATATTTAATACGTTATCGGAAAGGTAGCCACTGCCCAACAAAGATAAATTAGATAAGTAATCAGTTGATCTCACCAGGTAATACAGATTCCTGTTGTTTCGGGTCGTGAATAGGTCGTAATTAGTAAATTTCCCGACCAAAGGTTGTGTTTGGTAAGCCATTGGGTTAAAAATAACCACTCGAAGTTATTATTAGTTAAAAATTTGGTAGTTTGTACGACTACGCCATTTTCGCCATTTGCAATAATGCATCTTTGGCGGCCATTGTTGTTCAACTTTAATTATTTCTGTTTTATATGATCAATACTTTTATGATACGTTTTGACACCTTGAAACTTCGTAATAAAGCAACAGAATTATAACTTTAAAGTTTAGAGCAAAAAAAAGTTTTTTCAAAAAAAATTACTTTTTTTGCAAAAATATTTTTTTACAAAAACTGCGAATTTGCATGGCGCGCATTTTATTTCCTTTATATCTTAACCATAATTATCAGTAAAGTAGCTTGCGTTTACGTTTTTACTATGTCAGTAACACGATAGAAATTATTTAAAATTATTATTATGCTAAACCTTTCTACCATCTAATTTAAATATAACAATGCGACATGATTATTTTACAAGTTACTATTGTCTTGTTATATTTTATAGGTTAGCGAAGTTGTGATACTATAACCAATTAGTATATATATGCCGACTCTAACTATCATATATCTAAAATTTTGCACTACATGGTCTAATTTCTTGTACTTCAAAATATAGTCGCCACTTGTCTTTATTAACAACTTTAAGTTGGTTTCCGACGTCGAAACGACCCAAAAATGATTGACCAATTGACCATATTGGTGCAAACAGGAGTTGTAACAAGGTCGTACGGACGTAGTATGCCGACGTCAGGTCGCATAGGACAACGTCGGCACGACGTAAAATTGCTGCTTGGGAATACACTTATTAATGTCACACGTTTTTAAATCTTTACTGCTAAATTACAGGAAACATTTTGGGGGTAGCACATTCTTGTGTCACCTGGTATATACGTAAAATGCGTATTTCCGTCAAAAACCGAAACTGTCCGACAATGTTACTTGGCGTTAGCAATATACAATTCATTAATTAATAATAATGTTTATGCCAAACACACACAATAACAATCAATTATATGTAATAAATGAATTTATAAAAATTATACAATAATTAAATACCTAAACATTGGTGCCAGTAACATATCAGTTGGCACAAAAAAAAAAGGATATTGATTAGTAATTAATCAGTATTCCAATCCGACCCTAAGGAAATGTTTTTTGTATGATATATAGTTTTTACCATAATGTTTTTTACTTATAAACTTGTATTTCAAAAACACCAGTAATGGTTTTAAAACCTTATCCAAAAAATAGGGTTTTGTATTTTAATTATTTTTCTCACACATGGCGTTTTTGCTATACATTTTTTATTATTAATTTATATTTATATACCCTGTATAAAACTCTTTTAGATCTTAAATAACAGCTTTATTTGAAATATATTTAGAATATACCTATCCTTGTAGCATTCCATCTTGTATCTATTATGGTAATAAGTTAAATAGTTGGCACACTATAAACTAAAATTAATTTGAGATTGAGATACAAAAAAAGTCAAAAAATCAAATATAATACAATTTTTTTTTTGGAATTATGAAAATTGTTTTACCAAGAAGTTATATAGCGAAATTAGGTTAAAAAATATTGTCTATATTTTTTAAACCAGACACATTTGCCGTCCTCGGATCGGATGCCACGCTCTCAGGGTCGTATTTAGAAGTTACTTTATTAATTATTAATAAACAAGGCGTGTGGCTAGCTCAGTTTGAAAAAGAAATAATATTAAAGTCTGTGACTAATCCTCATTGGGGCGCGGTAATCAGTCAGGTTAGGTAAAGTTAGGGTAAACCCAAGCCCAAGCTATTCTAATTTTGAATGGCGCCACTGAGTTTATTTTAAATGTTAAATTTTACCAAACTAATTACTGTTTAAGAATTTACCCTGTTGGTTATCCTCTGGCATCACTACCAGCCCGGATGATGACCACATCAAACCCAGAAGATGCTATATACCCCAATGATAATAAAAGAAAACTAAAACTTAAAACAATTAAGTTTTAATAATAATTCAATAGTAATATTAAATTAGCAGTATTGACATTATTAAATATTAGAACTTTAATTAATGGTTATTTTAACTGTAGAAAATCATAATATATTAAAATTTACCAAAAGCAGGGGGTGTCGTAACCAAACCTAATATGGATCCATATTTTACAAATAGGGCCCCTGTTACATAACTAAACTATGTGAGACGTTGGTTATTTATGTACCCTACGAGGGCTGAATTAATTAATTAATTAATTACTAAAAATGGTTTAGATGAAGTAGGTTAGATTGTAATTCATAAACTTGGTTGGTCGTTACGTAACGGTTAAGACGCCACAAACATGCTTAACTGCTATTTATTTCGATTTGGCAGCATTTATGCTGTGGCTGGATTAAGCCGACGAATCACGACTCCGCAGGCCTGGACTTATCCTTAGATGGGGTTCTCCAGGGTGCATCACGTTGTATATTTGGGGTAGGTACAAAGATGCTTCTATTGAAGAAGGAAGGAAGAAAACCCCTACAAAAATATAAGTTCATGAGAACTTGCAAACGACAATAAGCTGGAGGGTAGCATTCAGAAGTTAAGTGTCTATGTTAAAAAGAAAAGAAACCTTACCTCCTCTCGAGGGTTTCCTTGCTTAAAATAAGTAAGCTGCTGGTTGGAATTTAGCAGATGCTGCTTCTTTTCTCGTGTGGATGGTAATAAGGTGAGCTAGAGCCACTAGAAGGAAATAAAATGGAAATTACCACAAGGTCGCCATTTTGAGGAAATGATGATTAACTTACGTGAAGACTTTTAATCCCTTTGCAGGAGCAATTTCTTTATACGGGGCACAACAACTTCCCGATACTGAAATTAAATAACTGGTATTCTGGACCAATCCCGTAAGGAATATATCGGATATTCTAAAATCCGCAATCACAAAACCAGAACACACCTTGCCTTCACCGGCTAGTTAACGATAATTTTTATAATATGGCCACATTCCTCTTTCTCGCGCCAAGTTGCCTCCCCACTTCTGACCCCCTTCCAGAATAGTAAAACTTAAAATTCCCTAGGTTGCAGAGCCTCGCTTTATCAAAAAAAGTCAGGGGCGGTCCAATGTATGATTATGATTAAATTTAATTATTGGGAAAGAAAACAAAACGTTACACGGACAGATTAATTTTTTTTTATATAATTTCAGTATATAAGATGATAGTAAAAGAATTTTCATTACTGCAAAAAAATGTCACTTATTTAAATATTTTAAAGCATTTGCTGCCTCAACCTATCGGAACTCTCTCCTCTTTCATAGTATAATTATGTTGTATGGACTATATGTTTTATGCCTCCATCAAAATAAATTGAGAAATTTTGTAAAAATGCCGAAAAATGGTAATGACTTTAAAGAGTTGTTCAATTTTCTGTAAAAACCACTTTCAATATTTATATTTTACTAAAGCATAAACCAGATTCTTAGAAAAAAGCCTATTGTGAAACATTGTAAAAAATACAACCTATAAATTAATGTGTGTAAAGTGTGTCCTTCCTTATTATAAATTTTAAATTAATTATAAAATATTTTTTTGAAATACTTTTTTTTTAAGTTTATAAATTTGCTTGACAATAAAAATAACATTTTACTTTATTTTCATACTCATTTTCTGGCTTTTTTCAAAGAAACTATAATGTAAATATCCAATTAATGAAAATATATTCGATAGAAAACGTAGTAGGTACCTACTTAAAGCTAAAATAAGGACCAATAAAAAATATTGTGTTCAAACTGTAATTAGTAATATTCGTTAAAATATATATACGCTATCCAATTAGCTTTGTTATTAAAAACGATCCATTTAAACAAAAGCCAAGGCAAATGGAATTTGAACTAGAAGACCTTTCAGCCTTTTAGTGCCAAACATTGAGCCAACTATTTAACACAAATTAGAAGTAATAGAGAGATAACGTATAGCTAAAATTTGTAAAGCAATTATCGAAATAAGAGTCAAGATGAAGGATATAAATGATAAAGGGTACTACTGAACTAAACTCAGTAATAATACTTTCAAAACTATAACATTATTTATTCGAAATTTTCATATATTTACAGTTCAAACTTTTAAAAAATGAAGGGGAAATCTTTATTTGATTTTTTATTTATTGTTAAAGTAACGAAGCGCTGCGCGCTGTAAAAATTAGGTGCGCAATTTTTATAGTACTCCCACGGAATATATAGCTACGCATTTCATATTATTGATAAATCAATATTATTTTAAATACATATATCTGTATATCGATATGTCGAATTTTTCTCGTAACTAGGACTGGACGATATTAAGTCTAATATCGATATCCAAAATTGTCAATATAGTCGCTATAATAAAATTATTGAAATATCACGAAATTCACCTAACTGCTATCAAATTTCGAAAATTAAATTATTACCTCTCCCCCTCTGCATGGTTGGATTAAATTGGTTTTTATAAATGTTTATTTTTAACTTTTTTTTTGATATTCCTAGCTGGCTCTTTATTTAAAAAAACATTTTTTATATTTGGGAAAAATATGAATATTGGTGTCAATCCAAAATTTTAACATCATACGTATGTATGACTCTAACCAGCGTTTCTCGGGCTCGATTTTTCATGATTTAAAATAAAATAAATATCTTTTATACGCTCAACACGCCAAAATTGATGATCATCATGTATTTTAGGAGCGTAGATCTAAAAGCAGTTTTTGGTGCAAATGCTTAGGTTTTGAAATACTCCTTCTTAAGTGCCGTTTTGTATATTCATAATAAAGCATTCTCGTTTCTTCCCGCACTATTTTTTTTATTATAAATTCAGATCACACTTCTTCCATAAAAAATATGATTCAATAAAAATTTGTACTTTAATTTTTCTCTTTAAAAATAAATACCTAATTGTTTTTTTTTGTGGAAGTAGTCCACATAGCATTGTTTTTTGTTTCTGTCGTAAAAATATTTTGTTGCATTGGGTTATATTTGTGTTGATTTAAAATAGCTCTAAAAAAGGGAACACCGAACAGACAAGTATATAATAGAAAAGTACTATAAAATATTATTCTTTTTACTCGTTTTTCTTTAAAATTGCATCATAAATCAATTACTAAAACGATATGCGTCCGAAACCTTAATCTCAATATAAAACAGGACTTTTATAAGGAAAAGTTTAAAAACTAAACGTTTCCTACAAGACTTTCAGACCCAAGCTACTATAGGCTCGGGGGGGCTGAAGCCCGGCAGCCCCCCTCCCTCTTAAATATGCCACTGGGGTTTTCTAATTAATACTGCACAATTATTCTTAAACCAAATTTCCCTATATTTGCGAACGCGCCGGCACGTTTGGCACCTATGCACAACGGCGAACTGCATCTCTCCGATAAAGTATGAACAGAAGCCGTTTAAAAACCATATAGGAAACCCGCAGAAAGCAAAAGGTTTCCTATTTCAGCTTTGCTATGTTGCCAGGTCACTAGCATTCTATTGCGTAGCTATATATTCTGTGGTACTGCTCAGACATCGTAACTTGCGTTATTATAATATATCGGGCAATAATAAATACACAGTGTTTTCAGTTTTTGGTGTTGTAATATTCCTTATTTTAGGGCACACCCATCTCGGTTCACTTACATTATAGTGCATTCTAGTAGGTCTCTCTACAAAAAGTTAAAGAAAACAGGTCAACTTAAAGAAAAGTACCTACATATTGGTTAGAAATTAACATATAAATCACTTCAGGCCATAAACAGTTTATTTTGCTCAATATATCTGCTTCTCGGTGTATATGTTTTGTTTACATGATGGGCGCTACCAAAAGGAATAATGATTTATTCGTTGCTTCGATAAACATTGTTGAAGTAAGTCACGGTAGCGTAATACACGAATTATTGGATTTATTCATGGATGAATTGTAACCGAATATATTTTAGTTAAATAATTCACCTTGTATAATTATTTAAAGTTGACTTAGTAGTATGGCATGTAGAATAGTCTGAGGGTGCTCTAAAGGCTTCCTTGTCTATACAAAAACATAGTATGTTATACAGGTTGTCCAGAAAACTTTAAATATTGCAAATATTTCAAAAACACCTATAGGCGAATTAATCAAGATTGTTAGTTCTTAATTCTCAAGAACAGGTCCGATTTAAAAAATTAAAATGTTTGTTTTCATATAGAATTTCAAAAGAAAAACTTTTTGTCGGAGGCAACTAACATAAACCGGTTATCTCGTTATGGTGTAAATACGCTACTGCCTTGAAAAAAAATATTTTCTGTAAAAATAGCTATGAGAGTTCATGGAAAATATTTTTAAATTGCTAATTTCTTTTCTATAAATAACTTAAATTTTATAAAGTCCTTTAATTTTGGTATGTCCTTTAACGTTGTTTTTAAATAATGATTTAAGCTTTATTTAGTTTTTAGGTAATGTAAGTGCAGTAAATAATTATGTCTCTGTAGTATTAACAGTGTCAAACTTTTTTGTTAGTAATTCTTGATTTTAATTATTAGGTTTTACTGATATTTATGTTTTACCTATTTTAGCTGGGCTATATTCTTGGTGAAACGAAATTTCTATTGCACGAAAAATATTACATTAATAACTTGTTATGTTTCTCAATTTTTTTTATTTAGTTTCCTGACACGTGTTTCGATCTTTTAAGATTATTATCAAAGAAGTGAGTACAAAAAGCTACTATATAATAATGTTTTTTTATTATTTAAACGAAAAGTAGTTTTTATTATAAATCCCAAATTAAATTGTGTGTATTTTTTAATTTAGAGAGGAAAAACACGCAACAAGTAAAGCAGATGCAGACGTGAAGTCCATGAGTAGTAAGCAAAACACAGCGTGGGTTGCGTATAGTACCTACGTCAGCAAAATTGTCTGCACGCAACTCTCACACGCCGCACCGTGCCGGAAGGATACTTTATTCAACGTCCATTCGATAGAATCGATATTGGTTGGTTTCCAAAATTCCTAAAAAATCCTATGAGGGCGGAGTCCCAGAGGCCTCCATCACAAGTTGCCATTGTATTTTTGAGTGTAATTTAAAAACTTTTTTTTTGCTCTCAGTAGCCAATAAAACCATCTTAGCCTTTATCCTTGCTATGATGTGGCCTTTTTAACTGCATATATGGATGTACCAATTTTCAAAAAATTAAGTCAAGTGTTTCTAAAATATTTACAATATTCTAGACTTTTTTGACAGGTTAGGACCAAGAAAAAATTAAATTGAATAATTCTTGACTTGACTGAAATTATTAAAATAATATTGTAAATTGTGCGATAAATTTTAAGGAGAAAGAAAGTAACCAAACTTATGCGATATCTCTCCATTTTACAAAATATATTATATTCTACTTTAGACCAAATTATCTCGCGGCTTCGTCCTCTGTCGCTATTGGATGGAACACGATGAGGTATGATCCACGTTCAGGAGTTTGCCATACTCATTTTCCGTGGTCGGGAAATCAATTTCCTCTTCAAAATCGAAGTAGTGACACTGAAAAATACAGTACATTAACATTAATTTCTTAAGAAAATTTGGGGGATGAGAGTTCAAACAGTTTGTATTTGGATACAGAAGAAGAATTTCTCTTTATTTCGTCAGATCCATCCCTAGACGCGTTTCGTCATATCATGACTCATCAGTAGAGCTAGGATCCGACGAAGCAAAGAGAACTCAAAGCTGCTTATGGCAGCACAGTGGTGGGACACACCAGTAATATGTGGCACGGAGCGCCATCTGTATCGTTATTATTTGTTTAAAGATACAGAACGATAAAGGTTTAATTTAAATTTATAAAATATGTATTTACATACGTATGGTACTAGTAATTCTATATTTTGATTGATGATATTTCATTTTAATATTAATTATAATTATACAATTATTACAGTCGCCTATTTATTGTAAAAGGATCAAATGCAAATGCCAGCTAATCGAATTTGCAAACGTTAATATCTTAGCATGCATTCACTAACTCATGAGACATTATTCTAGGTTTACTAGAAATAATGATATTTGCCGCTAATTATTTAGCAGGTAGTTACCAAATGGTTGGTGTAGCTTTGGACAATAATATCATGTATTGTGATGAAGGGATTTTAAAGGGTTTACTACCCCTTTTTTGGTTAAATAAAACTCTCTGCTTTCAACTTAAAATTATCTCTATTCTATGAAAAGTAAAAAATCATGTACCCATTACAAAATTGCTTATGTTACCAAATTATGTTTATTATAAATAAATCACCTTAATTACCTTACGTCTATATATTGGTTATCATAATAATTAATACTAAGTGTACAAATTCTACAGTCACTACAAGAAACAATAATTTATATATTAATATTTAACTTATTCTTACACTACACCTCCAACGGAAAAAAAAACAAGAAAAAAAATGTTGAGCGTATCCGTATTTACAAACTTTTCTTACAAACGATGGTTACTATCATTATACAATTTAGCTCTATTTTTGTGAATTTCTTTAAATTTATTCCCTATTAAAATTACAATATTTGGTGACTTATCTTCTACTACCACATATGGACCGGTAAAAATGTGTTCGAGTTTATCCCCGGTTTCATTTTTTACTAAAACTTGGTCGCCTTTTTTATAAGTTTTCGCGTTAACTTTAAAATCGTGATTATTTTTTCGTTGTATTTTTGACTGAATAAGGTTATTTTTGGCATCATCCCAAGCTTTCTGTAGTCTATATTTTAGTTGTAGTGGGTAGTTATCGAAATTGTACAATGGTTCAGTACCCGTGTTAATATTTGAAGGGAGTTTGCATTGCTTACCAAACACAAGTTCGTATGGGGTGTACTTTGTGTTAGTATGAACAGTATTGTTGAATGCAAAACACCAGAACTGAACCCATGAACTCCAACTGTCAGGGTGTTCTGCTGTTTGTATTCGTAAATAAGCGCCTAGATTTTTATGTGTATTTTCCAATGATCCTAGTGTTTGGTGGTGATAAGCTGTTGAAGAAAGTTGTTTAATTTGTAAAATTTTGCAAACTTCTTTTAGAGTTGTAGCTAATAATTCTGTTCCTTGATCTGACACAATTGTTTCAGGTATCCCATATCTTAAAATAAAGTTATCCACAAAAGATTTTGCAACCGTTTGTGCTTCCTTATTTTTAATTGGGTAATCTTCGACAAATTTTGATAATTCGCACTGCAATGTTAGTATATATTTATTTCCCTATATGTCTTCCAGCAAAGGTCCTACCAGGTCTAAAAATAATTTTTGAAAAGCGGACGAAGCAGTTGTGGTTATTGACATCGGCTCAATATTAGGCCTAGAATGTTTAAACCTTTGACAATGATCACAGCGCTTTACAAAATCGCTAACGTCTGTATGTAAACTTGGCCAAAAATAGTACTTTTTTATGTTATTATACATTCTGTTATTGCCTGTATGACAGCCGCTCGGTAGCATATGAAAATCATTTAATATTATTTGACGCATTTCTATATCCGATATTTTTTGTACATCTTTTATAATTGAAATTTTTATATTAGCCATTTTTAATTCTGAGGGA
Source organism: Polydrusus cervinus (assembly GCA_935413205.1). Taxonomy (NCBI): domain Eukaryota; kingdom Metazoa; phylum Arthropoda; class Insecta; order Coleoptera; family Curculionidae; genus Polydrusus; species Polydrusus cervinus. The sequence continues at coordinate 62,504,887 of OW284510.1, read as the reverse complement.
TCCCTACCGATAATATTTATTAATTGCGCATTATTTTTATTTTTTAATACATATATTTCCTTATATTTTATGCAAATATTTTTAAGTTCTCTCAACGCTGTATTATGGCATGCGAACGTCGATCGAGAATTCTTAATTTTTAATACATTTTCTTTTTCTGAAAAAATCATATGGCGTGTACAATAATCATATTTTTTATTTTTTGATAAATTATTAAATTCAAATTCTGAAATGCAATGGGCTTCACAAGAATTTTTCTGCGGTTTTAAAAGTTCCACCATTCCTGGGTGATCAAGCCTTTCGTGTAAGGAACTATCAAAACTTTGCTTATTTAGTTCTTTCGTAGATTGTTGCCTTGTCATAACAAACATTGTGTTGCACACGCTGTTTGACATTTGTTTGAGTTCTTCCGATGTAGTTTCAATTCTAGATAGTGCGTCTGCTACTACATTTTTCCTACCTTTTATATATCTTACGTCAAAATCATACTCTTCTAGCAATAATCGAAATTTGGTAAGCCTGCTAGACGGATTATTCATTCCAAAAAGGTAAACAAGTGTCCTATGATCCGTATAAATAATAAATTTTCTCCCAAATAGGTAATTTCTGAAACTTTTTACTGCAAAAACAATTCCCAAAAGTTCTTTTTCAATAACGGGATAGTTCACCTCTGCCTTATTTAACTGTCTAGAAATATATGACACTGGCGAACCATCTCCGTTCGAGAGAGTAGCTCCTAAAGCTTTATTGGAAGCATCTGATGTCACTATAAAAGCATTAGCCTCGGAAAAATTTGGAAATTGTAACACTGGTGGACTCACTAGTGCTTGCTTCAGGGTTTCAAAAGCTTTTTGACATTCTGGTGTCCATTGAAAGTGTACACCCTTACGCGTCAAATAATTTAATGGAGCAACTATTTGTGCAAAATGTTTTATGCATTTTCTATAAAAATTTGCTGATGCCACAAACCTCTTGACTTCCTTTTCGTCTTTTGGTACAGGATAGTTTTGTATAGCCTGCACTTTTTGAGGATCGGGACAAACACCGTCTGCTGAAATCACGTGTCCGAGATATAAAAGTTCTTTTTTCAAAAAGTCACATTTTTCAGGATTTAGCTTGAGATTAACGTCGCGTAATCTTTGTAGTACTTTTATTAAGTTACTGTTATGAGTTTCTAGATTATTACCGAAAATAATTAAGTCGTCCAAGTAAACAAAACAAGACGAATAAGTTAGTCCAGATAAAGCAATCAACATGGCTCTAGAGAAAGAACTAGGGCTTATTTTAAGTCCCATTGGCAGTCTAGTCATTTGAAACTGTCCTTGGTCAGTTACAAATGCTGTACAAGGCCTACTTTCTTTCTCTAGCTCAATCTGATAATATCCTTGCGATAAATCTAAATGTGAAAAATATACCGCCCCGGACAAAGAATCTAAAATTTCGGATATACACGGTAACGGAAATTTATCATCCTGTATATTTGAATTTAAAGTTTTTCTATAATCTATTACCATTCTCCACGTTTTATTTCCTTGCTCATCGGCTTTTTTAGGTACTAGTAAAATAGGGGCCGACCAGAGAGAAGAGGTTTCTTCAATTATTTTTTCGTGGAGCATTTTCCCAATTTGTTTGTTAAGTTCGGTTTTCTGAGAATAAGGTAAACGATAAGGTTTGACATAAACAGGACTTGTGTTAGGTTGCAGGTGAATTTTTTGTTTGTAAATTTTGGTCGTAGTTAAAGTTTCCCCTTTTAAGTGAAAAACATCCGAATATTTAGAGCAAATTTTTTGTAAAGAAAATTTTTGTGATTTTTCAAGATGATCTAATTTTACGGTTCTTAACAATTTATCTATTCTGTTTACAGTTGTGTGGACTGGGTTATACTGACATATATCATAATAGTATAATGGCACAATTTTTGGAGCAAAATTTTTTATGTTAACATCATGATTGTGTGTATTGAGAATTCGTACCGGAATACGATTAGAAATTGATTTTACAAAAATTGACGCAACAAATACACCTTCACAAATTTCGTCTGGCATTACAACGCATTCTTCATTTGTGTTGGTATGAAAATATTTTATTACTTCATGTCTAGCCGGTATGCAAGTATAATAATTCTCATATTTCGAGTGAATAGACGTTAATAATTTTTTATTGTTTACATTAAATGATAAACGGAAGTTTTCGTAGTCTAGCTTAGCCAAGTACCGCGTAAAAAAATCTGTTCCAATTAAACCATGCACATTGTCCTCAAAACTGTCGATCAGCAAAAACCCGTGACACACTTTTGCACCATTTATATCTAACCATAAATTTGTCGAACCTTGCGAAATTATTTTCCCAGAGACCCCGTTAATTTTTATTTTCTTTAAATAATTAATTTTTTCTGTTTTGTCTATGACGTTTTTAAAAATAACACTTATTGAAGCCCCGGTATCAAGTAAAATTTTTAAATTTTTATTTTTATATTTCATATAAATAAAATGAAGTCCGTTAGTACTAAATATAAATGGGTCAGGAAAATTTGTATTTTTATTTAGGTGGGCCTCGAAAAAATGTGTCGCTATTAGTATTACAATTGGTATTATTAAAATCGTCGGAATCCATATAATATCCTCTTTGATTTGAACTATTACCAAAGAAACGTCCTCTAGTACCATACTGTCCTCGTGGTAAATAATTATTATTAGAGCGAGAACCTTTCCCTCTAAAAGTATTATTACCTTGCTGACCACGCGAAAAATACCCCCTAAAATTGTTAGTGGTAGCACCAAAATTATTTGCACCCCTATTACTCCGGAAGTTTGTATTTTGTCCGCGCCTATTATTATAATGGTGTGAGCAATTATTCCCTTTACCTCGCATATGGAATAAGGGTTTTGTATTTGTTTCGCCTAGGTGTTCATCTTTCGCACCACCAATTGCCTCGCTAAGAGTATCGTAATTTCGCGCTTTTACTATGGTTCGCAAGCTGAAATTTTGAAGACCGTTAGCAAAAGAGCTTATAGCGATTTTCTCATTGACCGGCCTTAAAAGATCCATCACTCCAGAGTCTCCCCCAGACTGAGATATAGTTAGGTCGACCATTAATTCTTCAATCGCTTTCCCAAACTCTTCTACAGACTTTGACCCTTGTATTATGTTATTTAGCTGAGATTATAAAGCGGTCGCGGATTTTTTTGTAATAAAATTCCGCCTAAGATCCGTAACTAACAATTGATTTGAAGCATAGGCTGATTTTAACCTAATATTTGCATTTTCTGATAAACGCGTTTTTAGTACATATGTGGTTAACAATGATTTACCCGCGTCATCCAACAGTGCATTATACCATTCAATGCCCTTAATTAATTGTAAAGTTACAGTTTCAGAACCATCCATAACTGGTAGAAGGCTTGATGCAGTTTTGGGATCGAATTTTTGAGCCATCTTTGCTGTAACTCTGTCAAAATTTTCTGAGTCTGAGACAGAGGAAATCAAACTTTCGCTTTCTATCCCCGCTATCGTGATATCCCCTAACCTAGATTGTAAAATATCTTGACTAGCTTTTAGATATTGTTCTATCTGCTGTATATATTACCTTACTTTATCTATTACCTTAGGCTCGTTTGATTTTGCATTAAAAGTTTCTCTAATGGTCCTTAATTCTAATGTATAATCTTTAAATTTAATTAGCTTACGTAGATTATATTTATTCTTTTGCCGTATTTCCGTATTGTCCTTCAATAAATTCCTCTTGAATACTTTGACTTCATCCAGTAAATATACAAATTCAGTAGGCACCGACATCCCATTTTTTATCCATTAAATTTACCATGCTCCTTTAATCTCCAAACACATCTTTTTATTGTATCCTAAAACCTAAAATGTTCCTTTTCTTACTTTAGACTGTTTCTCGGCTTCTCCCGATTTCTTGTCGAATTTCTGCACGCACTCTCTGTACCATCGTTTTTTTAACTCTCCTAAATATACACCAGCCAAAGAAAATTGCCAACAACACAATAATACATATACTTAGGATATCTTGGATAGAGCCAAAACCATGGGTACTGGGGCTATTAGTTTGGCCACCGCTATTCCCTGCTTGTGCTATTATTATTTCTTCTTTGCTCTGCGTCTTGCCATTTTATTGATATTTAGCCCTCAACGTGGTTCGCAGGCAGGATCGCCATGTGATGAAAGGATTTTAAAGGGTTTACTACCCCTTTTTTGGTTAAATAAAACTCTCTGCTTTCAACTTAAAATTATCTCTCTTCTATGAAAAGTAAAAAAATCATGTTAGGTGAAGTGGGGTAAGTTGGGATTAAAAATATAAAAGGTCGCCTTTGAAACCACATAATTTTTTTAAAAATCGAGTTACAGAGATGCGCTTTAGACAGGAAGTACTTAGTGATATTTATAATTACAACAAAATTTGTTTAATTATTTACCCAAGATTTTCATTTAAACAAAAAATTGTTACGAAAATATACCCATAGAACTCACTTGCCCCAGGTACTGGGGTAAGTGGGTTTTTAACTTATAAATCGCGTTTGAGTAATGTTATATTCAACTGGAGCAAATGGGTTAATCTATTGAGACTTCACTAACAACAGGCTTTTTTCAGATTTAAAAAAGTCTTAATAATAAAAAATTTTATATGATTTCTTCGTCTATAACTTTTTTTAAAACTACGTAATACGGGTTTTAAGTTTTTATTTACTTTATAGTTTTTGCAGATTACGCACAATCTCACTTTTCAACTTCTTAAACCTTTTCACTTTGAATTTTATTAATATAAAAAATTTAAATGGGACAAGTGGGAACTAATCCCCACTTACCCCACTAACAAAAAAAGCGGGGCAAGTGGGAACTATGGACCTAAAACTGAAAAATCGAAGTGTTAAAAAATACAAGAGATAACTTTAGTGATTACAACTTTGAGGATGTAAAAACTTTTAACCTAAGTTTAAAATTAGTACAGATAAAAAAATTTTACCGTAATTTGTACTACATTTGACATAAGCTGTGTTACTTTAAAAAAATATATTAACATTTTTTTAACATTATGTTGGGGTCTATAAAAGTCCAAAAAAAACATTTTATTGTAGTTTTAATTTTTTAAAGTATTTTTTTTACAATTATTACAAAAAACTCACTTGCCCCAGATCCTCACTTACCCCACTTCACCTTACCCATTACAAAATTGCTTATGTTACAAAATTATGTTTATTATAAATAAATCACCTTAATTACCTACCTATATATTGGTTATCATAATAATTAATACTAAGTGTACAAATTCTACAGTCACTACAAGAAACAATTTATATATTTATATTTAATTTATTCTTACACTACAGTATCATTAAAACATTTATCTTTTTACTTAAGTTTATCCGACCGCGCAAAAATTCGCCGTGTAAATTTGCCGTTTCTTTTGAAGTGAATTACAAAAAAACTAAGCAACTTTTTGTATTTTTTTTTTCACCAATGGAAAGGTGGTACCTATGTGGGTGTGCGAAAGTTATTTTTGTGCAGAAAAAAAAATCGAAGAAAAAGATACGAGGTAATGAAAACCAAATTTTTTTTTACCAAATTTCATTGTATTATTAAAAATATAAAAAAAAATTTTTTTTTAATGAAAATAACTTTCGCACACTCCCCAATTCCTGTAGAGTCTAACTAAAAAAAAAAATTTTAAATCCATTAAAAAACATGTTCAGGATTCACTTCAAGAAAACGCAATGTTTTTGGTCTCTAAAATCAAACGAAAATAATTTGTCTCTGTTGAAAATCGACATTTGGTTTTTGCTACACGTGTTGTACTTGGGGTAGTACGCCTAAACATTAAAATATTGCTTTCTAATCATTACTAGATTATATCCTAGGCTTCGCTTGCGTAGAATATGAAAATAATGAGAAAATCAGTTGGTTTCCATTGCAAAGATCTTAAACAGTCTTCAGCGCAGTTTTATGCTAACGTGTTAAACGTTTTCTTATGTGTATATATTATATTTGATTAACTTTCTATAGGGTGTTAAAAAATGAAACTAAGTTCAGAAAATTAGATTTAGAAAATATATATTTAGCAATGATGAATATGAATAATAACAATAATAATATAAATAATTAGAGAAGCGTCGAAAAGTGGTTTAGGCTATTAGCCCAATAACGAATATTCGGCCTATTTTCAAGGCCAAATAACGAATATTCGGCCTTTATTCAAAAGTGGCCCGAATACTTGGTGCATCTCTACCAATTTGAACAAACTTTATCAGTATTTTTTTTTTTTCTTACTTTAGTTTATTTTGTCTGCAAAGCAAATGATGTTTGGCCGAATATATCAGCTCTACTTGCCAAATAACGAATATTCGGCATTTGCTCAAAAGTGGCCGACTATTCGGCAAGCCGAATACTTGGTGCATCTCTAATAATAATAACAATATTAATAATAATAATAATAATAATAATAATAATAATAAAAATAATAGTAATAATATTAATAAAAGTATAATTTATTGCCAAAAGAATCGTATAATTGGATTTAAAGACTTGTATACACGTTATATGAGCAGTTAGTTTAAAAGTTTAAGTTTAAAATTTATTCAAAATAAATTTATTTTTACTTATAAATTTAACAGCATAATAAAAAATGGATTTTTGACAGCTTCTAGATGAGTACACAGTACTCATGTGCATATGCCCGAAATTTGGTTTAGATTTAGTTAAATGTACTAATGAACATAAAAACAATGTTATTACTATACTATGTACTAAAGAAATATATACTACTATACTAATATTATAAAATTTAGATTTTTATAATTGTTTAAAACAAAGCTTTTGCTCTGCTTGCTGATATCTATGATCGAGGAATCTTTTTAATTTCGCATTTTTGTAATAGTAGGTACAGACTAAGTTAATATAAATAGAGGTCACATTGCATATATTATAACTGTACAAAATTTTAGTGGGGTATAATCTATTCTTTATAAAAAATTTTAATTCCATTTAAAATTCGACATATATTTTTATGAAATGTGTTATATTATTTATGATTTATTAAATTAAAAAATGCAGTACAATGCAGAATTTAAACGGTTTATTTTGGTCCAAACATTGATTAAATTGTTAATTTATAATATTTCGTCTGAAACCACAACTGTGAAATGGGGACTGGTATATTTTCTCTTAATAATATAGAAACTTAAACAAAAACAAACAAAAATATTTAGGTATAACTTAACAACACAGACATAAACGAATAGTGAATATGTATGGTAATGATTTTCCCTTGGATCGCAACATGTTCCAATTTTGGTACATTGATGTTTTTTTGATTAACCACTATAAAAATGGATTATTTCATAAATCTTACACTAGCCGACTACCAAAAGTAAATGTATTTTTATTGTATTATTTCATCTATAATTTCTTTTAATAAAATAGGAAGATAATTTTCAAAGTAAAATTTGTGTAACTTAATAAACATTGTGTTGCAAAAGTTTGGATCAAATTTGATACGTTCGTATATTACACCTTTTGGAGTCCATATTGCAAAATAACAGAATTTTTTTCCTGTTGCGAACATTTGTCCTTGAACTTGATAATAATAGGGATAATTGCGGTTGAGTGTAAATTTTAATGAGGTATTATTTATTTTACCATATTTTATAACTTGTTTTTCAATGGCCTCCTGTGGTGGCATATTTCTAGCTGCATAAGGACATTTTACTTCAGCTATCATATTTTGGCCTATAAGACCGTCTGGGGAAGCAGCTAAAAAACTATGTTGCGGATGTATAAAAAGACCCGATTCTAAGATGTCACTTTCAAGAAGTTGGCCAAGTTCTTTTAGGGCAATCTGCTCATTTTCAACGCCATATTTTGTACTAACATTTCCAAAAAACTGTTTGAAAATTAAGTCATGAGCAACTTTGTCTTTGTTGGTTGTAGCTTTGAGTTTAGCTATTCTACCAAAGTTGGAAGCGGTAAGACGTTTTCTTCTTTCTGAAAACCATTCATCGCAAGATCGTTGATTTACTGTTGCGTGGAACACTTGTTTAATTTCTTCTTCATTTTTAATAAGTTTCTGAAGGAAATCTTCTTTTATTTCTTGGTATTGCAGTGGATCAATTTCTAGAACTTTGTCTGCATTAGGGCCATAATTTTCATCAGATTCAGTATGTGCTTGCGTGTTCTTTTGTGGGGCAAATAATCTCCTTCCTTTTTTTTAAATTCTCTTTCTGAGAGCTAGACTTTTGGAAACAAATGTTTTAGTATGTATCCCAGGACTTCTGCCTGTTATTTTTTTATGGACATAGTTATGAAAATTTCCTTTGGTATTAAAAGATATAGCTGCAGCATTGCACCTTAATTGATAGCTTCCTCTGGAGGAAAAGTTTATACGTTTTCCGCCGACAAATTTTGCCACAACGCTGTTGTATTGCTCACAGAAATTATTGTTTAAATATTTCAAAAGACTTTTTGCGTGATATTTAAGGCGCAGAGTGCATGCTTCTACATCTCTTAATAATCCACAGTCTCTCATTCTGGGTATGAGGTTGTTTTCATTTGTTTCTTTCCTTTTACAATAATAGTCTAAGCATTGTTTGTGATCACCGAATACATGATATATACTATTACTTATATCTGTCTTTAAGTTGTCTATTTTAATACTTAATTCAGAATTTGCACCTTTATGGTATTTAGTTGCACAATCAACGGCCATTCTTAACCTTAATATATTATTCTTGAGCACCTTTCTTAGAGCAGGGGGCACTTGTTTTCCGTCCGAACTAATTTTCTTCGTAGTAAGGGCACGAAGGACGTTACAATAGTTTCTTAATAAATGATTCCGACATTCTACCTTCTCAACTACTGTATCACCATAAGGCCTGCTCTCCAAAATTTTTTTGTAAACGCTGCTGTCGCCATCAGCGACCAGTGTCTTGTATATTATACCGTGCATTGCCAAACTACACTTGAATCCCTCAACTATTGTGTTTGACTCCATAGCAGTGGATGGGCCATCGAAATTTTTGTAGCAAATATGATCTGTTCCTTCACCAAAAAGTTTACAGGAAGAACAATATTTATTTTTGATCCCAACAAATAAAATCTTTTGTGAACGATATCCAATTATGGCAGCTACCCCTGATTTTGCGCTGTAATTAGTTTAATAAGATCTTTTACTCCAAGCTCCATCTGCTATAACGGTAATCATTGGATGCCCTGCTTTATCTACTTTGCTACTGCTAAGTTAGATTCTTCTATTCCAGCCTCTAGCATAGATGTCCAAGCCATTTCATTGTATACTTCAACAAGTTCGTTGTGAAATTCTTGATACTTACGTTTTGAAAAAGATGGTATATCTAATAAACCTAAAAACTCTGATACCTGAGTGTATCCAATGCCAACTGAAATACTTCCATTTACAGCAGATACATTGACATTAAAAGTTTTTTTTTTAGGATCTTCAGTTTTTACTGAATAATCGACTTTGCATATTTTGCAAGTTAATACAAATGTCGAAATTAAGCCAGTTTTATATTCTTTTTTTACATAAACTTGATTAGATGTACAAGAAAAAAGTCCATGGTGGGGAAAGTTTAAAATCTGTTCGACAAAATAAAATACATCAACGATCCTTCGACCAGTTACTCGAATATTGTCAGATTCTGTATTTTCCCTAAAAAAAACTTAGTATAATATTGGGCTACATTAAGATTTTAAACAATCAACAAACCGGGCAACTTTGAATGGGACATAAATGAAATTGACACAAATAGGTTTCTCACAATTCAAGTGACCCATAAATTTACTGAAAACTTTGATTATGAATAAATTATAAATGTATGTTAATGGATGTTTAGTAGTCCGGTAATACTTTATTTTAAAAAACTGTAGAATTTACAGTGTCTTCTTTGTTATTTAAAAAAAAAATTACCTATATTGTTTCCGTTTTGGGGTCAAGTTGATATTTGAATTAATAAATTCTTTTTGTGTGCTGTTATCCCTAAAAATAAAATTAAAATTATATTTTTCAATTAGCTAAATTATTAATCCTGTACAGGGCTCTATATACTTACACACAAACTTCTGGCCTAGGCAGAGGCTCAGAAAACCGAATGTTGTTATCAATATCCGACGAAGTAGATGGTAAGCAAGAACTAAAAAAAAATATGCAAGAATTGATTGTTTGAAACATTCAAACTTCAAAAGTACTACCTAGTAAGTAATTCAAAAATATAGGTCTCACCTTTTTTTCCCAATATTAGAAGCCGAGTCAACATTAGGCAAGCTGAATTTATTTGCCACTACGGAATAAATTCTAAAATGAAAATTTAATATTATTTTCAATTTTACCTCTCATTTTATTATTTAGCATTGATTCATTTTAAATAAATATGAATGCAGGACATTCCGTTCGGTTGTAATACATAGTAGGTAAATATAAAAGACCCTTGAATGTTCCCGTTTTGATAGGCCTACTATGGTAATACAAAATCTTATTTTTGGATTTCTTATTATGTAGAATATATTCTCGAATTAAGTTAAGATGAAAACGTTTTAATTTTTGAATTTTATATTATAAAATAATGTATATAACTGTTTGAGCTTACGGCCTTAGTGTTTCTGTATGTCTCTAATAATACATTATACAATAAATTAGTTCAGGTAGGTCCTTGTTTTTAACAAACTCCAAACTGGACAAAACTACTACAATTTTCGGGGACACGCTTAAAGTTTGTCAAAAATTCACCAAGCACTACTATCTAGTTTTTTTGATTAAATTATTATTACCCTTACCTCTCTAATTAACCCATGTTTGGATTAAATTTGGTTGTTTAAATTATTTTTTTTACTTTCCTTCTGATTTTTCCTAGCTAGCTCCTGGCTGTTTATTTTTAAAATAGAAAAACATTAACAACAACGAAAAAATTGAGTAAAATATTTTTGAGCTTTTATTGTTTAAAGGAAAGCAAAAACACGTATATAGATTGAAAAAAGGTTTTCGGAGAGGTGGGTTCAGACCCCCTGGACTACCCCTTAAATACAACACTGATAATATAACACCTTCGGCCTTGTATACGACACTGTTGTTGAACATTTTTAACAACTGTATAAATTAAAACCTACACAGAGTTTCTAAAATAATTTTTTGAAAAAAGTAATAGATTTTATCTTTTTACAAAGCTATAAACGTAATAATAATTATTTATAAAAAATATATGAAACAATTTTACAAACCTTTTTTGGGCCAATTTTCTATTTTTTTTCGTATTATTTTTCACTCTTCGCTTACTAGAACCCATTGTCACAAAATAGTTATTTAACTCTAGTTATAAGAATGCACGCACCAACAACGACTACTTCTACATAAGCGATTCACCACCCGCATCTAAACTTGGTTTCCGCGAAACCCCGACAGCAGACGGTTTTTTGCGGCTGTCCGTCGTTTCCGCGTATTTGTTTGGCGACTAGAGTGGCAATAAGTAAAGTAGGGAGATACATACCAAGCCCTATTGATTATAGTTTTTAATATTATTAAACGTTTTTTTAGATGTATTGTTTATTTTTATTTTGACTGTCAAAAGTCATCATAAGTGGCACTATTAATAATATTAATAATTACAATGTAAATCAATATAGACTTGGTTTCAGACCAAAAATCAAAAAAATTATTTTTTTGATATTAAAATAGTTAGGTACATTCCTGACATATTAAATAGTTACATTTTTGATATTATGTCATTGTTCAATACCTGAATGCATCAAATCAGTAAAGACAGAAATTAAAAAACTTTAATTTAAAATTAAAATTTTTTTTATTACATCGTGGTTAATGCTACAAGATTTCTTAGAATATAAAAAAATAATTTTGAATGGAGATAAAAAAAAACATTCCAAATTTTAAAAATCCATCGTCATAATATCCGTAACTCACACTGAAAATGCTTTGCGTAATGTATTAGCTTATGTACTGCCGCTCTTGAATTGAAGAGAAAGATCGCCGTTCAATACCTGAATGCATCAAAGGAGTGAAGGACGATAACTGGTACGACGAGGAAGATAATTCGGTATATTTTCTCATAACGTCGTGCTTCGAGCCGGTAACTTTTGAATAGATTTTAGAAATATTGTTCGGATCCTCTTAATGCATTCCTTTTATTTTTTCTGGCGACAGCGCACACTCCATCGTCACGTCAGCGTGGGTTATATATCCACGTGCATGTATCGCCTAAATAAACACGATTGTACTCAGGCCAGGGCCCGCTCTAGCAATAACGCCGCCCTGGGCAAAACAAGAAATTGCCGCCTTTTTCATCCCTTTTTCGTTTTATACCTACCACAACAGCCAATTATCTGTATATTCCTCGCCGCTCGCCGGCTTGTCCTTTGCTGCGACGCCGCCATGACCAAAAAAAGTACCGGTGCCGGCGTTGTTCGGCTTGCTTTGTCGCAGATTATTATAATATTAAGAAGAAAAGGGATCCGTCGAAATTGTCACTGTCTTAAAAATAAGACGGCACGGCAAAACAAAGGAAATTAAATTTGTTAACTGGGAATTGGAATGGTTCAAACTTCATATATACCTAGGAACCAACGTAGGTAGGCAAAACGGGGATTTATGGTGTTTTTTTGGATTTTTCATGCCGCTCTTCCAACTTGCCGCCCTGGGCAGGGGCCCAGGTTGCCGCCCCCTAGAGCGGGCCCTGACTCAGGCAACGCTGTATCATTTAGTAAAATGCACAAATGAAAAGATTGCTAATTTTCCGGGATCGTGTGTGAGCGATAGAGATGAAACTGCACATGTTAAATAATAAAATCTAAAGAAAATTTGTGTCAGGCGCTCAGTCTCTCAGGATCTCTTTGTTTCGAGATTTCACTGGAGCTTTTTTTAATGGTATGATAATTATGTGAAAAATTAAAATTAATTTGGATTTAGGTAGATGGTTTTGATAGCAAAGCTTTAAAGAATCCCAACAAAAAAAATTAAAACGCTAGAAAACATATTTTTATTATAAGACTGCAACACAAAACATATTTTTATTATGAAAAATCAACATACATAACAAAAAAAAACAAGAGAAACAAAATATTTATATATGAAGAGCAGCTTCTTCATCTAAAAAGTTACATGACACATCCTGTTCGCCGTCATCTCCTTCCTTGTTGCTACTTTCTGTATCTGCATTACCAGAGGTATCGTTACAGCTCTTACAGCCTTGCCAGATGCACCACTATGTTTTCGAATCCTTGAATATAACGAATTATTGGATATAATCACTTTTGATCGCAAAAAGAGGATATAGCCAGTTTTGATGCAAAAGGCCGACTTAACATGCGATGTTACCATACAAATAGCCCGTTTTGAACGCAAATGATCGTGCCAGTTGATAGAGCTTGTGAAACTTAACCGAAAATCGCAAAAAACGCATATCAGCAAAAAAAGTGATATAGGTAGCCGCTTTTGAACGCAAGCTGATTGATTGAGTGGTTATGTTATATTTATCTTGTTAGTTAAGATCTATGTTTTAAAAAGTATTTTAGTAGTTTGTTCATAGAGGAAAAACTTTAAATCCAAGAATTAGGACGTAAGTTTGGTATGTTATGCGTTAAAAATATGTTAGAATTAAAAATGTTTGTAACAAAGTAATCAAAAACATTGCAAAAAAGAATAAACTTTATTTACTGTATAAGCTTAATAATTAATGTAAGAAAAATTGTTCGCCTGTGTAAATATGTTTATTTTTTAACTTATACTATAAAGACTCTTCTCTTCTTTAGAAAATTATTTTTACAAAAAACCGGATTTTTGCAGAGATAAGAGCTGATGTGGGGACAGGATACTGAAAAGGGGAAATGTTTGTTAAAATATGTATTCACAATAACTTTCTGATTTTGAATAGTTTACCACCCTCGTCAATATTATCAAACGTTCTTATAATATTATCAATTATATCTTTATATCAAGTTATTTTTTTTTATAAATGTTGCATAAAATAAAATTTTTCTCCAAACCTCATTTGATAGCAATGAAGTAAGTATATAAATATTATAGATTTTATTTTAATAAAAAAATTATCTTTCCTCTCATCCCATCTTTATTTATATTTAGATGCTCTCAGCTGACTCTGACTCTATTTGCATTCTTTGACCTCAGTAAGTAAATTCTAATATATTGGTTAACATTTTTTAAAACCCTCATATTATCCTCTCCCAGGCTCATCCCATTTAGTTTGTTTTCTTTCTATTAAACGAAATGGATTTTAGTTATCATAATAACTTTAAAATAAGCATCAACAAAGATGCTACGTTTCATCCAATCTTACATTTATTTAAAATCGAATAACAGCTGTAGATTCCAATGCGGCAATATAGGGAAGACAATAGTGAAAGATTTATAAAAATTACCATTGAGTAGGTATTCCCAATTTTTAAAGATACGTATAATGGGGGTTACATTTAATTTGATTAGGAGTAGATACAATAAACTTTTTTGGTTATACAGAAAACAAATAATTTAGTACTATTTTCATCTAACAGTATAAAAGGTAATCTCTGAATCTTAATGAAAATTTTAAATTAGGCGTTGTCGACGTAATCCAAACGTTCTGTATTAATCAAGGGTAAATTTGTACTGACCTAGATTTAAACTGTTTCAAACTTTAAATTTATAGATTTATGTCGGGGTGCCTTGTCCAAAGTTTTGTTGTTGGTTATATAAAATTAGACAAATATATTATAGTGGTGTAGCTAAAAACAATTAGTGCTTTTCGTACATGCATCAATTTAATAGTATAAACACATTTTTGGCAATAGAATAATAAAGTCCATTCATATTTTAGTTTAGTTTTAACCAAATAATATTGTCTGTAAATATATTATTTATTGTCTTTTTTCTTAAAATATATCTAATATAATGCAGATATTTTTGAGAAAAAAAGGATAAATTCTACTAATTTGCAAATAAAGGTTGCAATTTTTGGAACAACTATAGTTCTGTGAGCATCCTTAACGATATAATTAAATAAAAAAATATAAACTCGGAAAGTTTTAAGCAAAAAAAAAGAAAGTCAGTCATTGGTTCTCTTAAAAGTTCTAATGAACGCTCTCGGCAAATCACCCTGTATACTTATTTGAACGACATACCTTAAAGGAATAAAACTGTTTTATTATATATAAGTTAATTGGAAATAACACTAACTTTTTTATTTTAAAATCAACGATCTGTAGGTATGTATGAGTTTTTCAAAAAGACACACCAAAACTTATTTTAAATAAATGAACAAAATCACTTAAGTTATAGGAAAGACTTTTTATATTATTATATAAAAAATATTTTTCTCTAAGTTACCCATTCCAATGCTACAGCTAGTCAAACAATACATTAACGAACTAAATAAGGGTTAAGGACATACTACGGGCGATACGGCATTCTTAATAAAACAAAAGGTTTATGCAAATCCAATTCGCATATTTTGTAATACGTTTCTCTCTGTCTAACGCAAAGTTGTAATTGAAATGGCATGAATCACGAATCTGTTTGACTCTAAAAAGAAGTAAGTAGTAGAAAAAGATAAAAACCGGTAAATGCTAAAAGTAATTTTATTCGAACCTTATCTGTTTCAAGAAATAAAGTGATAATTAATTAAAAAGTGCTAAATAAGACCTGCACCGAACTTTACCCCTTAATATTTTTATGAGTATGTTTAATTTCAAAGCTTATCATTTAGCTAATGTCTTACATGTAATAATATTAACATTTATTCTTTTATACCGTAAATGATCTTATGGTGAAAAAGCATTAATTCACTTTGTATCACTTTCTAACATTATAAATTTAGGTGAATCCAGCAGTATTCAGTAAGACGCGTACACGTTAGTTGCTTTATATCTTGTATCACTTAAGAGCGAGGACTACCCCAGAAGGATATCATGATTGCCTGCATCGGCCTCTCTCGGTCAAAAATGTAAGCTAATCGAAATAATACTTTACGTCAAATCTGGCACCAACGCCGATAACCTTCAGAATTATATTTTATTTTAATTTTTAAATTCAGCACAAGCCGGTACGAAGAGATGAGTCATTAGTCATTATCATCCAGGTAAGAAAGTGGTCTATGGAGATATAAAATATCTGGGACGAGGCGCAGAGTTATTAAGTTAGGCTTTTCATGTTTTGCAGACTTTACTAGTATCCTAGGAAGTGTTTCCAAAAAATATTTTTGATTATACAGGGTATCCCAAAAAGTGCGACGTCATAATATATTCTTTAAAAATAACATGTCACATATATGTATTTTCCTGCTAATTTGGATACTTTATTTATTATTATATATTTACCCACATAATATAACAAGTATTTTATAGAAATCGGTTCAGTGATCAGCGAAAAGAAAAGAAAAAAAGATCAGAACCACCAGTTTTAAAAATTATTGAAAAATAAAAATAAAGCTCCATTAGGAAAATCCTACAAACTTAATAATTAATAAAGTCTAACTGCCTTGTCAACAAAGTTTGATTAATACAAATTATACAGAGTGTTCAAAACTAAGTGTCAAACTTTTAAACAATTTTTTTTTAAATTTTCAATTGGGGCACTGAGTATATTTTATGTCATTCGATGCGGAATAACAAAATTACCCTTGCGCGGTCAAGATTTTTTAATACCCGAGTTTGACTTTATTATAGTTTTACGTTATTAACCAACCAACCAACCAAGGGCATTCATAGGACTTTGTTATAACGTTCTGTTTTTGCCCCTCCATAAAAAACGTTCCAAGGACGCTCTTGATAACTTCCACTGTTTTTAATTATTTTTCTTATTATTTATTAAGAATCTATGTTTGAAAGGATTTATGCTGGCTATATCAACTGAACATGTCTTTTATTTTTTTATGCATGGCTTAATATTTCCTTTTTAAAGTTCTTTTTCGGACGCCCATGTGCATAAATAATTTTCCTTTTATTCTAATAACGCGCGAAAACAGCATTTAAAAAATTTATATTCTCTTTTAGGTACCCATTTTAATTTTTAAGACATCAATAAGTAAAATGTTTTTACCTTTAGAGGTAAGGTTAGCCTCAAAAACAACATATTTAACTATGATATTTTAACTAGGTACCCATGAAAAATAGACGGGCGAGGCAATATATATTTATTTATGACTAAAAAGTTCAAGTTTACTCGTGTGAAGTAGGCAGAGAAAGTTAGCAGCCATAATGACGAACATTGTCTAATGGGCAGTGGCGTCGGACTATTGAAATGAGGTATATACAAATACAAAACAACAAGATTTGAAATGAATTCCATTTTCGGCTTATAACTGACACTGATGGAAAACTGTAGCACTAGTAGCACCCTACTTTACCTGTAAATATAAATAAGTTGCTGTAAGTATATATTTAGATTTCGAATAATTAATTATAATAAGGCAGCAGTCAAAAATGGAAAAACTTGAAACGGCTTGCGAGTCAACGCCACTGAATTTAATCTTCAGTGCTTCCAATCCAAATGCTCTTATATATCTATTTTCAATTATCCGACGCCACTGCCCATGCGACAATGTTCGGTATTTTGGCTGCTAACTTTTTTTTGCCAACTTCACACCAGTTTCAAGTTAATTATTTTTTAGTTGCTTGAGTGAAGTTCGTTATGAACTACTATTTTTTTTTCCATAAATTCGTATTTTGTCTGCCCACCCAATCGTACCTACTTGCTTTACTGTACGACAGATTAAAAAAAAAATGTCTCCAACTTCTACACATGTCGCTCGACTTTCGTTCAATAGATCCTCAGCTTGACATTAAATTTGATAAATATATAATCATATTCATTCCCTCTTACCAGCACCCTTTTCACCTTCGCTTTTTTACTGGGCATATCAAGCTATTTTATTGGTCCTCTGAATTTTGTTTTTCAAAACTTCTATTTTGACTTTATATTACATTATAAAATAATTGTTTAATATAATTATTGCTAAGAATAACAAATAATGATTGATACGTTTCTCTTAAAGCATGTTTTCCTAATTTATTAACACCCTGTATATCTGTTCTAAAATTTTTACAGGGCATTTTCTTATCAAGCAGACATTTTTATAAATAATTGAATATTTATTTTTTATTTTAAGACCAATCAATAATAGAGATTTTTTTTATTGTCAATTCCATCCAACATTTTGACATTTTTTTCTGAAAAACATTTTATTCTCTGTCACCCTTTTACTTCTAACAAATAGTAGCCCCTAGCCTCTATATGTATGTACCATATTATAAACAAACACTAGAACGGCAGCAGAGTTTTTGACATAAATTGTCTTTATTTTATTTAACAATGCAAGTCCAAAACTCTACTGCCGTTCAAGAAAAGTCATTGTCTCCAACCTTTAAAGTTTAAACAAACGAACACTACTTATTCATAATCTATTTTAAAAGTTCTCCCTTATGATAAAAACATTTTATACTATTATGATGAAATTAGCAATCAATGTAATCAATCATACATTGTCATCGTAATATTCACAATGAACCTCATAAAAATAACGAAACACAACAAATTATATGATATTATAAAACGAGAAATGTTCAAATCCTTCTAAAAAACCTATTCAACTCGGCTTGACGTATTTAAATTGCCACGTTGCCAAGTTTTTCAGTTCAGTATGAACATGGCGCTAACAGAAACCCAATAAGCTTATTTTTCATTTTATTGAAAAAATAATGGATTATTAGTAGAATAGAACGTACAGAAGTAATAGTTATATATAAAAATATGTTTCTATTTCCAGTTCTTAATTTTTTTGCCTATAACATGGCCTAAATCGACTATTAAATAAAAAAAATACGATCCCTAACACACGGTTTTGAATCTCGTAATTTGAAGCAAATACCATGAAGAAATATACAATTTTACAACTTTTAGCCAAAAAAAAATAACAAATAATTTAACGTAATTCTAATAAATGAAAAAGTCTATCTGCCATAAGCTTTACACGAAAAATTGTTTAGCTGATATAATGGCGAAGGTAAATTAACTATTTTGTCTAGCCACTCTAGCCTTTGGCCTTAAGGCCTTTTTACATTGGGTAAAATTGCAAGAAAAAATGGCCTGGAAGCATGCGCTTCGACGACGTTTTAATCAGCTGATGCATGTTTTCCCATTTAAAACCTACATCAGCTGTTTAAAACGTCGACAAAGCGCATGCTTTCAGGCAATTTTTTCTTGCAATTGCACCCAATGTAAAAAAGGCCTTTAGACCAACAGATTTGTTTTAAAGAAGCCTGTATAGTTTCTTCGGCAGTATATTTTGGCAACAACTCAACGAACCGTCGTTGTTGGAAACTTGGGTAACTTGATGCCGATTGAATGCGAAGTGTGCCGAAGTCGACGAATGATTTTTCTCTTTTCGGTCTCTTTTTAACTTCCGAGAGCGCGTATGTCGGTTTCGCTCTTAGTTTTAAAATTCATTTATGTAATCTTCTAATTCAATATAAACCCATAAGGTCAATCGTGAGCTATACTGAAATGCGGCCCGGCCGAGGGAGTGCTTCGATTTTGATCTGTATTGGGGAGTTTTGCATGACACATTTTGGAATATTTGCCTTTTTTGAAGGATAATAATTTTTATTTGTTTTAAAAAATAAATTGTTCATGTGGGTCAAATTAATAAGTAGGCCATTGACTAAATGACTTTATGGACAAGCCGCGCCAGATAAGAAGGTACTATTATTATTTTTCTAAATAAATAAAAACAGAGAATACGCCCTAGTTAATATTAGATGTAGATGCAGTTTGAATACATTGTGAAACAAAGAATCAATAAGAAAACTGAAATCCTGTCATATTTACTTCATTCATATCACTACAAAATTCTAAATTGAACTATGAACTATGAGGTTATACAACAGAAATATTTAAATTTGACATTTAAAACTCACTAAGTCACATGGATGGGGCCATGTGTATTTAAAATTATTCAATAAAGTAACTTAATGAGTTTTCGCATGAGAAATCTTAAGCAAAAGACTTTTAATATCTGTTTATAAGGCCATTGCTGAATCAGTGATACGATATGGTATAATCGTGTGGGATGGTCTGTATCACAACGCTCTAAAACAGCTAAACATTGTACAAAATTACTTACTCAAAGTGATAAAAAAAAATAAACGCTTCGCAACCAAACAACTATATACACGAAAAATATTAAATGTTAGGTCTTTGTACATCTTAGAAATCCGCTCGTTTGTTTATAAAAATTAAACTTTAAAAAATTATGTGAATCACACTTACCACACACGAAACAAAACAAATAAACACATTCTCATACCAAAAAGTAACACAAATATAAATATTAGATTTATTAGTTATTTAGCGCCGAAGATATATAATATTATTCCCATGAAAATTAAAGCCATTGGAAAAACTAAGTCCTTTAGGAATGCATGTAGATTGTATGTGGTCGAAAACTGGGAATTGTTTGAGTCCTTATTTTAACAAAGATAATAGTAGTAGTAAAAAATTAAACCATTGATGTGTAAATTTTGTCATTTATGAATAACAATATATTTAATATATGTATATAGTAACTTGAACTAACTAACGTCTTGATTTCAAGCATATACAGATGTTTAGTCATCTAGATGCTTTATATCAGTTATTTATCCTAGTGTTATAAATTTGATTATTATACATATACCGGGTCCGCCAACGTGGCGGGGATGGAAGATTAAATCATTATCGAGGAGCTTATCAAAAATACTAAACCAGCATAAGGTATCGACTTAAAAGCGGCATATTTTAAAAATATTTTACATTATACAGGGTGGCTCAAAAAAGTGTGGCGGACTAAACTTGCATTTTTTTAAATGGAACACCCTATATATTATATTATTTTCTAATTCCCTATACAATTCCACGTATATTTTGTATAAAATGTCATATGTCTAAATTCAATTGTTTTTGAGTAATTGACGTTTAAAATATGGCATTTTTTGACTTTGACAGGCTGTAACATTGGAACGGTTCATCTTAGAGAAAAATGGTTTTCACCTCCCTATCTTAGTTTTTCATTCCTATCCAAGGAAACCAACCTCCGATTTACCATGTTAAACCAAAAAAACGGTTTTAACGGTTTTTAATTTAATTTTTCTTCTTGATGAAACGTATTAAGGCACCGTATTTATCGATTTCCACTTTTTCCTTCAGTTCTAAAGTCGCTCGTAACATGGAATATTTCGGCCATAAGGATGAAGCAGAGTATTCCTCAGAGAGTTTTGCGAAATACGCCAGCAATACCGTTTCTTCTGCACCTTGAACATGTACTTTGTTTCGCCACTTACAAAACTGCAGATATTCTTTTTTATAATGGATTTTAGATTTGTCCGGAAGCAAGTTCAACCTCATAATGTTGGTGTGCAGCTAATATATCGTCAGGAATATCAAAATCTTGCATGATTTTAATGATGACTTTTTGAAATGCCAAAATGAAATGACATAAAACCTTGTTTTTATTTTCGCATCGCCGTTGTCAATGATACGATAAAGCTTTGAATACAACTCGATTATTAGCGATTTAACACCGTCTCGGTAGTAATGTCCTCGACTATTATAAATCACATAATAATCTCGTTATATTAATAGCTATAATATTACTTAAACTATGAACATTACTTTAAATAAAGTATGTGATTATCATACTGACAGGGATTGTTGTCTCGTCGTTTTGGCTTATTTATAATATAAATTCTACATTCAACCTGTCCTTTTTACACTTATGTGTCCCAAGGACAATCTTTATTATACCCTTAAAAAATGCTGACTCTTTAAACAAAACTTCTGGTTCTCTTCAAATTTGGTAAAATATGTTTATATTCTCATCTTAATGCAACCATTAAGCTCTATTAGGGCAAAATTCACCATTTCCCTTTATTTTACTTTTCAATACATTTTGTACATTGGTTACTACTTCCGAAATATAGGATTCATTTTTCCATTTAATTTACCATTCCACTTTAAGCATGGACTATTTCTTAAAATAAACCAAATTAAGTTGACACTGTATATATTTTAATTTTCCAGAGTTTATTATGTTACCTAAAGTAATGGAATTTCAAATTTAACTTTGATTTTTGAAATCTACAGTTTATAAATTGTATTAACAGAATATTCTTGGAACTTATTTTCTCAAAACCCTAAATTAAAAATATGACAAACAGCGTTTTAATCAGTGACACATTTTTTTTCTTGATTACTTAAATAGTATCGGTCATATTTTGAGAAAGTTGAAAGTCAGCAACTATTAAAAAAATATATACTTATATGGTACCGCGGCAGCGGCTCAGAGGTGAGGTACTGGCATTCGACCGTGGCGGTACGGGTTCGATCCCCGGAGTGTGCATACGCATAAAAAAGTATGTCCAAAATTTAGTGGATAAAAGAATGCAGTATGCTACTATATAGTGATTCCTAATATCAGGACTGATAAGGGCGTTGTTATGGACCTCTGGGGGGCGTAAATCACGGATATCACGTTAAGCTGTCTGGCTAACATTACCCATACGATACGGGATACAATGGGTCTTATAGGCCTAAGTATACTAACTTTTCCGCCAACCCCAGCAAAAAAACTATTAAACTATTTATTTTAGCGTTTGTTGCTGACACAAAGTAAAGTGTCCAAGAATTATTTGATAACTTGCTTAAATCATTTTTGAATAACGCGAAAATACTAATAAGCAATGATGACTCTTAATATCAAAGAAACTAAAAATGGTGGAGTAAAAGGAGATGATAAAAAAGTTGTTATATTTTTTTTATGTTTTTTTTTTAGAAAATCTTAAACTGGAAAGAAGAGCCGATTTCAGATTAATTTTCTAGTTCCTTTATTATTATGCTTCTAATTAAAAACAAAAATTTATTGATTTTTAACTACACAACTACTATCAAATATAAAATACTTCTTTTTCCAACTAACCCTCTTCTTGTATAAAATACAAATTTAAAGACGATTTATTTTGACTTTTAGGTAATGGATTGCCGGTTTTTACTGCCAATATGTTTTATTCACATTTCAGGCAGAATAGGGTTCTTGTTTTTTTTTTAAATCTTAAGTAGTAATTTAGATTTAAAAACAAGTCTGTAACGTGTATAGAGTTTCTAGTTATATTTTAAACTAGTCTACATATACAAGAAATAGCCAAAATAAATATGAAAAAATAAGGGCTTTGCCTAGCTCATCACAATCTACTACATCAAAAAACAAAAATTGGGAGAATCAAAATTCCAAAGGTGGCGATAATAGTGGTAGCGCATAGGGTCCAAAATGTGGGGTTTGTGGGAAATAAATGATTTAAGTGGGACGCTTATTTTTTATCTTTAAGTAAATAATACTAAATGTCATGTCAAAACGTTTCCTGTCACTTTGAAATACCCCCCCCCCCCCCCCAATTATTGTTTAGGTTTTTTTTAAATCGAAAATTTAGGGGAATGCGGCAAAAAAACGCTCTTTGAAATTTTTTTAAACATATTTTAATCATATCATACCGATTACTTTCTAAATCACATATTATCGAAAAAAAAGTTATAAATAAAACGCGGTACCTACCTTATTTAAATCTATTTGTAAATCGAAAAAACCACCAAAATGGGTGCTTCTTCCGGAAATGTACCTTTTTCCTATTAACGATTTCTGAAACTCCAAACTTGAAATTTTTATTTGATTTAAGTATTTTCCTAGTTTTTTTTACTTGTTCTTAAAAACCTAGTGGTTTTAAAGAAGTAACTTCACGGAAATGAGGGGGTTGAAATGTTAAAGATAATTCTAGATGCATTAGGTACCTAAAAATCACTATCTTTCTTTTCGTTTCCCAGCATTTTATGGTAACTAAATCTGAAAAGAAGTTATAAGATGTAAAACAAACCCCTAAGTTAAAACAAAATTTGGGTAATAGAAGAACAACTGCTAGATCTAATATAAATTTATTAAGTATATTATTTACCTTAACAAAAAAAAATATGTTAAAAAAGGAAAATTTGGCATTACATTTTAAAATACAAACAGAATTTATTAATTATCAACTATAATAATTTAACATAATATTTCAACCTTGGGAATTTAAAAATATGTTGACTACAGTTAATTTCTGAATCTTGAACTGCTGCTGCTGCTCACATTATTTAAAATAATTGAACAGCAAAACAAAATATTTTCTTGTAATGTATTTTCTAAGAAATTAGGATATCTAAGGATATTATTAGTTCGGGTCTTAGGACTGTTGGCCTTACTTTTATTTTATATGCCCGGTAACCTCCTTTAGTATTTTTCCTTCTTTACTTGTTATTTGCTGTTAGTTAATTATTGTTAAAAATCTTTAAACAACCCGACATTTTTAGTCTATCAAGAGCCTTGGAAAAATGCGTATAGGGCATATCCACCTGTCCTTGAAGAACTTGAGAAACAAACTGAGTTAAATATACTGAATTAGAAATAGTTGACCTGTTGCCACAAAAACATGTTTTTCCAGCGCAATATTTGCTTGAACTGACATATTATTATATTTTCCTAAACAGAATTCTCGAGGATCTTCGAGTAATTACAAAATATGGAAACTGGGCGATAATTATTAAATTAAATTCTCTCTCCTCTCTTAAAAAGAGGACATACTTTTGCCCATTTCTGGGAAGAAACATTCGAAGTTGCAATGCTTATGTTGTAAATATATTTCAATATAATAAATATTTTTTTATTTATATATTTATAATAAGAACACATAAAATATTTTACAATAAAAGAGAAAACACAATCCGGACCATATGTCATTTTATTTTTAAATCGGCTAGAGGCGGTGATAATGTCCTGTTCTTATATAAACTGAAGAAAAGAAATATTTTCGTTAAAATTTTTATCGATGTCAGCGTGGTGATCTTCTCGTTCATTCTAAGCATAGACATTAACCGCGGTAGTGGGTCAGAGGTGAGTTGCTGGCATTCGACCCTGGCGACCCGGGTTCGATTCCCGGAGTGGGCATACGTACAGTAAAAAAAGTATGTCGGGGGGGGGGTCGTTAATAGGTCCCGTCTGGCTGACATGTTGGATATATTTACCTAAAAGAATAATGTTAGATCGGGTCGAATGGACTCGTTGTCTTGAAAATGAAAACTTCTTACAAAATTGCTTCTATCAAAAAATATGTATTTCTTCTTGTTATTTTTAAAACAAAATTGTTCATGACAACTTACAAAAAAATGACATAATTTAAAAAAATATACAGTGTAAATAAAAATTAACTTTAAAATGTGACATCCTTCCCGCAGTATTGTTCGGAAAAACAATTACTTCTAACTTGTCACATCTAAAACACAAAGTTTGGAAGTGGGTCTTCTTAACACCATTCCATTGGCTAACTTCACATCGACCGTCCGAATTATTCCGTCTCTTGCTGGAAATACTTGAACTATTCTTCCCTTTGGCCATGTGTTTCTGGGTCCATTAGGATCAACAATGATTACTATGTTGCCTACTTTTAGTGTTCGGGCTTCTTGGTGCTATTTTGACCTCTTAATAAGGAAAGGCATATATTCCTGTGTCCAACGTTTCCAAAAAATGTCGGTAATTTTTTGTGCTGCCTTCCATTTATTTAACAAATTTAAATATTTTTCAGTTGAGTTTATACACGGAAGTGCAGCATATTTTGGTCCAATTAAAAAATGATTGGGCGTTAGGGCTTCCATATCGTCCGAATCGCAGGATACGTGAGTAAGTGGTCGACTATTGAGAATATTTTCTGCTTCGGCAAATATAGTTCTGAGAACGTACTCTTGAGGATATCTGCTTTGTAAAATTTCCTTCATAACTTTTTTAATCGTTTGAATAAGTTTTTCCCATGCTCCTCCCATAAAAGGGGCCGATGGTGGATTAAAATACCATGCAATACTTCTTAACGTGCACCATGTTTTAATATCTGTTTGTTCTAATTCTAGCAATGCTATACGAAGTTCTTTATCTGCACTCTTAAAACAAGTACCATTATCGCTATAAATCTCTTCAGGGTTGCCTCTTCTACATGAAAACTGTCTCAGAACATGAATAAATCCATCCGTACTGAGGTCATTTGCAATTTCTAAGTGAACTGCACGTGTTACCATGCAAGTAAATATTACTCCGTAGCGTTTTTCGTGACTTCTTTTTACCGTGACTAGGATGGGACCAAAATAATCTACACCCGTTTTAATAAAGGGGCGAACAGTGGGTTCAATCCTACAGGTGGGTAACTGTCCCATTATTGGAACGATAGGTACTGTGATTCTATTTTTACATATTTGACATTTTGCCCAAATTGCTTTCACGGCTTGTCTCATTCTTAAAATCCAAAATTTTTGTCTTAAATTATTAATGACTGTTTCTTGTCCATGATGATATACCTGTTCGTGATAATGTTTGATAATAAAAGAAGTAATTTTGTGGGTTGGATTTAAAATAATTGGTAATTTAATATATTCACAGTCTTGTTCTAAATTTTGTAAGCGACCATTCAAACGTATTATACCATCTTGATCCAACATCAGTGATAAAGTATAAAGTCTACTTTCTTTTTTAATTGAAATATTCTTTTGCAAACAACTTATTTCTTCTTTAAAACTGTCCTGTTGAATTTTTTTGTAGAATAATTTCTCCGCCTCTAAAAGTTCTTCTACTTCTAGTTCTTCTTTTTTTCTGTCTGACACGGGTTTTTGGCAGTTTGTGATAAACCTCTTCATCCAGGCGGTTGATCGTAAAAGTATCGTCCATTTTGATATATTTTCTGGAGACGGTATCGTTATACTTGGTTTTTCTACTGATAAGTAAACCAATTCTTTTCTTTCCTCTAGAATGTCTGTATTTAAATTTAGATTATCGTTCTTTTCTACGGGCCAATTTTCTGGAGATAAATATAAAAATTTGGGACCAAACAGCCATCTGCTGTTCTCTGAAAAATCCAAATTATGTTTTCTTTTTGTTGCTTCATCGGCGACAGTCTCAACTGTATTAATATAATGCCAGCTAGTTACATTCGTAAGAGATTGTATTTCCCCTATTCGTTGAGCAACAAATACTTTAAAGCGAAGTGCTTCTGACTTTAGCCAGTATAAAACAGTCTTAGAATCAGTCCAATAAATTACATTATTTATATTTATTTTTAGATTTTTTATAAGATAACAACCCAACCATGCACCCATAAGGGCTGCTTGTAATTCTAAGCGTGATATGGAAGTAGGTTTTAATGGGCTAACCCTAGCCTTTGACATTACAAACACTGTTTGTACTGTAGCATTTTTTTCACATCTCAAATATACTACTGAAGCGTATGCTCTTTCTGATGCATCGCAAAATATATGTAATTGTAAAACGGATTGATCTCGAGAAAGAGTAAAATACATTCGCGGAATTGTAAATGTGTGTATACATTTTAAATCGTGTAGCCAGACTTGCCATTTTTCAAATAAAGTTTCTGTAATCTCATCATCCCAACCAAGTTGACTCCTCCAGACTTCTTTTAAAAGTATTTTTCCCTGTATTATGAAATTTGACAAAAATCCATAAGGATCAAAAACTGACATAACAACTTTTAGAATTTCTCTTTTAGTAGGTCGTCTCAAAGTTTCAAAAACATCTTTGTTGATTTTATGAAATTTTGTTTCAAAAATAAAATTATCTTTTTTATGGTTCCAATAAACCCCCAGAACTCTTTCTATTGAATTTTCGCGATCTTCATTAGGATCTTTTTCTGGATAAGCTCTCAGATTAGGGTCAATATGATTTAAAATCTCTTGAGAATTCGAAATCCAATTACATATGTTAAAACCACCTCGAGAGTGAATATAAATAATGTCATTAATTAAAGTTTTACCCTCCTCTATGGTGTCTGAATTACCTAGATAATCGTCCATGTAGTGGTCCTTAATGATGGCCTCAACTGCTAATGGGTAATCCTTTTCAAATTCTCGGGCATTTCTATTTTTCGCTTCTTGGGCTAAACAAGGTCCATTTTTTGATCCAAAGAATACCACATTAATTTCATAGACCTCTGGTGGTTGGCTTCTCTCCAATCCTCTCCATAAAAATCGTTGTGCCTTACAATCTTGATTTCGTACTTGAACTTGTAGGAACATTTCTTTTATGTCTGCTGTAAAAGCAAATTTTTTAATACGAAGATTCAGTAATATTGTCACCAAACTATTATATAAATCGGGACCTGTTAATAGAAAGTCGTTTAAACAAACTCCGTTGGTACGACTTGCTGCATCAAATACTATACGTAATTTATTTGGTTTGTTGGGATTTACTACGCTAAAATTAGGTAAATACCAAATTTTTGAATCTGCTACCTGTTTCTCTTCATCAGAAATCTTTCGAATATAACCTTTGTGTAAAAGATCATCCATTTTTTCACAATAAACTTTTCCATAAACGGGATTTTTATCCAATCTTCTTTCTATGAAATTTAGTCTTTTTAACGCGTTTTCTTTAGTATCTGGAAATGTTATATCATCCTTTTTCCAAAGTAACCCTGTTTCAAACTTACTTCCTACTCTTTTCATAGTTTCGTCTAAAATATTTTGAGCCCTTATATCGTCTTTGGACATAGATTTAGCAAGGTTATCTATCCCAATTGATTCAATGTGCCATTGCTCTTTTACAAGATTATGAAGTAAATCTAAATCATCTTTTTCATCTTTGTTGATGTAACAACATAAATTAGAATTTATTTGCTTCTTTGAATTTGAACTATAAGAAATATTTCCATGAATCACCCACCCTAATAAGGTTTTACTTAGTGCGGGTCCGTCCCACGGCCCTGATATAATTTTTCTGCTAACAAGTAAAGGCCAGTTATCTTGCCCAATAATAATTTGGGGCTGACCGTCTATAAATGAATGACCTCTATTGTTTATATAGGTATATTTCTTTGACAGCTCACCTGAATTCACTGTTTGACTTGACAGCGACAGTCCTTTAACTGTTCGGGCACGTCTAATCTGAAATACATTTTTCTCACCTTCTGCCTTTATGGAGAAACTTACAACTTTGGAGTTATTTTGTTCTTGAACTTGACTTTCGCTCGTCCATTGCAGACATAAGGGATGAATTGGTCCTTGCAGATCTAAGCAGTCAGCCAATTCTTGATCTATTAAGGTAACGGTAGACGCATCATCTAAAAGAGCGTACGTGTTTATATTTTTGTCATTACACATAATATTACCAGGTAAAATTTTTAGTAAAGTACATTTGTTTGTGGAAATATGACAATTTTTCTCTAGATCATTTTTCATTCCTTGTGAAATTGTTGATTTCTCAATAGAATTATCTTCGATAGGTTTAATCCGTGTTTGTGGTGTGGACTGTAAATTATAATTTTCGGTTTTGTGCAACAATCTATTATGATATTTCTGACAATTGTTTATGCCACATATGCGTTTTCTCTTGCACTCCCTTATAGAATGATATGGTACCAAACAAGATATACAAATGCGATTTGCACTAATAAAATCCCATTTTTCATTTACAGAAAGATTTTTAAAGGTATTACAGGTGCTTAAATAATGGATTTCTTGGTGGCAAGATATACATTTCTTTTCTGACGTAGCTAAAATTGATTTCTGGTGGTTTCGTTGCCTAACAGGTGAGTTATCAAATTTTAGCATTTCAATTTGACAAGCTGCCATTGCTTTTGTGTCTAACCATAAATTGAATTCGAAAAGTTTAGGATTTCTGGTATTTTTATTAGAAATATGTTCTACCCACATCATCTTATAGGAATTTGGAAGTTTGCTTAACAAATCGTGAAGTAAAGTAGGATTTCTTAAATTATCTTCGTCATTTAGCGACTCCAAAGTTCCCACAAGATTTTTAACTTCGTCAGATAAATTTATTAAAAGGTCTAAACGTTCTTCTTTTACAAAAGGAAAACGTTTCACCTTTTCGAGCAGCATAAAAATGATATGTTGGGTCTGTCCAAACCTACTTTCTAAAATGCGAATAATTTTGTCTACATTTTGGGGCATGATTAACAGACTTTCAACAATTTTTAAAGCATTCCCTTTTAAACATTTTTGTAGTCTCCAATGATTTTCCTCCTGTGAAAATCCACAAATATTTGTTGAATTTTTATACTGAAAAAACCAATTTGGCCAATCTAACGAATTTCCAGTAAAAATTGGCAAATCTTTCGGCATAGATTGCCTGGTTAAGATTTTAGTTAGTTTACTGGGATGTACAAGTTGATTTGGATCAGATTCCAAGTTTAAAGAATAAACATTACTAACCTTCTTTGTAGTTTTATTATTTGTTTTTTCTGAATTATTTTTATTTTGAGTTTCATTTTTACCGGAACAACATGGATTTATATTTTCCCAAGGATTTCTTCCATTAACCCATTCTTCGACATCTGGACTGGTCGACTCACTTAGCTCACTATTCCTGGATTCATCGGATTCTGCATCCAATTGTACTAACTTCAATTTTAGTTCTAAATCCAGCATCTCATGTTTCTTTTGAAGAAGTTCTTGTTCGATTTCCTTTTTCTTCATTTCATTTTCTAGCTCCGCTTGACAACGCCTGAATTCTTTACTTGATATCTTTGTTTTTCCCTTAGAGATGTTTGATATACTACTTTTTGAACCATGTGGATTCATTGGTTCAGGACAAGACTTAGTAGACATATCAACACCTTTACTGGTACCCATTTGGACAAAACGAGGATCAGTCATTGCTCCAGCCTTCTCTCGCAAGCGTTCGCTACGTCTAACATTAAAATTTTGCGACATTACCATAGGTTAATTCAATAGGCTACGATGGACCATTTGTTGGATATATTTACCTAAAAGAATAATGTTAGATCGGGTCGAATGGACTCGTTGTCTTGAAAATAAAAACTTCTTACAAAATTGCTTCTATCAAAAAATATGTATTTCTTCTTGTTATTTTTAAAACAAAATTGTTCATGACAACTTACAAAAAAATGACATAATTTAAAAAAGTATACAGTGTAAATAAAAATTAACTTTAAAATGTGACAGACATCCAGACGATAAGGGATACAATGGGCCTTATAGGCCTAAGTATACTGATATAAACATTATCAAAAATATATACTATAAAATAATGAGACAATATTATAGTCAATTTTCAGGTTTCATTTCCTTATTTTGCCTTTATTTATTATTTAAAATTTTACAGATAAAGGACGCTGAACTACTGAAGCATTACTCCTACACCATCGTTAAAAAAATAGAAAAGAGACAAAAAGCTCGAAACAATCTGAGACAGTTAAACAATAAAATAATTTATAATGTTGTATTTTGTCTCACCTTAGCAGTTCAAATAAATAAATATAATTGTTTTGTTTCGAATCGACCCCATCCTTAAAAGTAGTCCACCCCATTACTTGTGAAATATCGCTGAAAGCACGGATCCTACATCATCGTAAATGAAAAAGGAAAAACAAATAACATTTGTAACGAAATATAATTGCTGGAATAATTTCTCGAGGAAAAATTTCCATTAAATTAGGGAAAATTACTAAGAAACCTCGAGGATCGCGAACCTAGTTAATTTGAAGGTTAATTAAATGAAAATATTATACCAGCTTGAATATAGATAGGTTATATTTTTGTAATTATAGTTACGTAAATGGTAGCTTATGTTATAAGTACCTCTTTAAAATAAGTGTTTTCAAATTTAAAAAAAAATTAAATAAAAAACAGAACCATATTTATTTAGGCAATAATTGTAATTTTAATAAACGGAAAAAAACAAGTGTAATAGCTCAAACTACTATTTTAATTTTTTATATATTTATATTTAATTAATTAATCATAAAAGTATATTATCAGCCCATTTAATTTTTTACGAATTACGTTGCATATCATCCGTTG
Source organism: Polydrusus cervinus (assembly GCA_935413205.1). Lineage (NCBI taxonomy): Eukaryota > Metazoa > Arthropoda > Insecta > Coleoptera > Curculionidae > Polydrusus > Polydrusus cervinus. The sequence continues at coordinate 62,472,975 of OW284510.1, read as the reverse complement.
AAGAATACTCCTTGTACCTGTACCTGTATAGTCCAAAAAATTAAAATAAATATTATTTTAAATAAATTGTTTTTACCTGTTTATAAATTGATATAAAGGCGCCAACCTAACCCTGGCCGCAGGCGCTAAATTTCTAGTTACGGCGCTGAGCTTGTGTCGTCTTTTGGTAAATACTAAAGTGTTTAGTTTACCTGAAGACGCCTGGAGATACTTATCAGTTGAAACGTAATTTAAAACAATTAAAGACAAAGCAAGTTTAAAACTTTTTACTATTCAAGAAACATCTTTATCTCCAACCTTCAAACATACACCAGGATTTTAATAACTATTTAATTTCATAAGAAAAGTATTCATAAGAAGTATGAACATATTTTTTTATTATCGAAATTTATTATTTGATTAAATCGAAAATTAAGAGAATTTGAGGATTTAACTTTGAGAAATTTCTATTTAATGTTAAGCTCGCATGGCATAATAATTGAATCTTTTGACAATATTTCTGTCCTAGCCAATCTAATGTAGGTACTTTTTCTAAATTTTTTATTTGAGATTTTTCTTCTATCGACAAACCGCTAAAAGAGTTTTATAAAATGCAAACCTTAAACATGGTAACCCTACATGACCAGAGAGCCACCTGATTCTACTAGTCGTGGTTTTAACTAAAATAACGTAAAAAACTAGTAAGTAATTCCGAAACAACGAGATCCTGAGAGATTGAGCGTCTGACACAAATTTTCCTTGAATATTATTATTTAATAATATTTATTTCTGTCGCGTGTACATGATCTCGATTAGATCTTCATCTTTTTATGTATGCATAATACTAAATAACACAGCGTTGTTAGAGTACACGCCAATACTGGACCAAGTACGTCCCAAAGACACTTATATATCGCAGTCCTTGTTTTTGATATTAGCTTTACAGTATGATTACTAGCTTGACAGAACGTGTTTTATTTAACATCTCAATTTCCACAATTTTTTTTGACGTAACGAAGGCCTTTATTAATTTTTTTACACTGATATTGACAATTCATATCAAAAGTATATGATTGTTAAATTAGGCAGCACATTGAGAAAACTGAAAAGAATATAAGAAATATGTGTTGCAAATGAAAATATGAAAAAAAAATTGTATTAAATTGAACGAAATTACTTATTTCCGTGCCTCTATGGATGGTGGGAGGGGTGCAACGGTGAACTAATATTTTAATACAAAATTTAAAAATAATTTTTACCTGACATTCTATACACCTACAATCATCAGTCTGTGAACAAGTGAGTCCTAAAATGGCGGCTGCTTCTTCATAGAGATCTATACTACTTCTTTGGCTATCACTAGTCGATGACGTAGAAGGGTACGGCCCCGTATTACTAGACGATGACGATACGTCACATTTTTCGTTAGATTTATTGCTTTCTTGAGTTGTGTTTGATTGTCTATTCCCATTTTGAATTGTGAAGAACTAAAATTAAAATATTTTTTTATTTTTAAGGGAAAAGTGTACTAAAAAATCTAAAGGAAAGGTTTTAGATTCGGTGCAGTTTTAGTTACTATCAAGGATAACAATCCCTTTGATTTTGATACTAGATCCCTGATTGAGATAATATAAATTTAGTTTATCAAAATGCCTCGTATTCTGTATAGAAACGATAGTTTTAATTAATTAATTTTAGCTTGTTTTATTTAATAAAACTTCTAATTGAATATCGAAAGCGTCACATACTTGTGTCGTTTATTATCTAAAGTTTATTAGTGTTATACAGGGTGCTTCATAATTAAATTTTAGTCTGACAAGGCGATAATACTTAAACGATTTTAAGAAAAACTCTTTGTATGAACATAGGTTCGCAACGGCTTTGTTTTTGAGTTACAGGTTGTTGAAATTAAAAAAAAATATATTTTTTTCCCCAATATCTCTAAAATTGCTCTGTATTTTTATTTCAATTTTGATACACGCAAAGTACGCATAAAACTAAATTTTTCTCAGGATGCAGTTTTTTTCCATCAGTGGAGTCCCTGTTAACACGCCTTGAAATGCTTTTAATCAAAAAAATGATATGCCACAGATTTTTTCAGAATAAATATTATTTGTATAATTAATAATCTTCTCATAAAAATAGTCTTTCGACTTTTTTTGGTCCGGCGGATGGTTTTCGATTTAAAAAATAAAATAAAGTGTTAAATAAGTACGCATAAAAGTATTTCTTATAGCTTCATCCTCGGTTTGAATTGGTTGACTCTAAACCAAGGTCTTAAGATGATGAAGAGAGATGTCCCTAAAAAAATCCAAACTGGTTAGGTCTGGGGATATAACTGACCATGACCTATCTAGCGATTATTAAATTTGATCTAAAAATGCACGTGCCGACGCACTAAAATGTGCAGGTGCGCCCACGTACATAAACACAGGAACAGCTTCCATGAGAATTGGAAAATTATCTTCAAGAAACTGGCAATAATCATCGCTGGATAGGTCGTGGGGAACAGAGTAATGGCCAGCTAGATCCCCAGAACTAGACAGTTTGGATTTTTTTAAGGGATATCATATCTTCATCATCTTAAGACCTTGGTTTACAGTCAACCAAATCAAACGGAGGAAGAATTGCAAAACCGCATAATAGCTTTCTGGTGAAGCAATACTCCAGGAGTTTTCCAAAGATTACGCGATTCGATGAGAAGGAGGGCGGAAGCGAGCAGGAGGTGGACATTTTCAACAGTTTTTACATTAAATTGTAAAAGTTGGCCGCTGTAAAGGGTGTAACTGTAAAGGGGATGAAGTAATGATACACCAGAGTGATCTTTAAGAACTGAATTTATTCTCTTTTAAATTGTTTGTGAAGGCATGGATTTGCAAGTCTATAAAAACATTGTTTATTTTATTTTAATACCTGTTTGTTGAGTATTTCTAGTTCAGGTTAACCTAGAGATAACTACACTAAGTTAACCATGACATCTCCCTTCTTATAAAATGGTTAATCTAAAAATATTTTATACTTAGTATTAATGCTTTTAAATTATCAAATACTTATAACTATCTACCAAATACTTATAACTATCCTACTAGTGAAACTAACAAGAGCATCGTCTACCACTTAATTTGAAGTCGCTGAGGTTGTTTAACATTTCTACCAAATCTTGTTTGCAATGGTGTGCTCGTATTAGTTTCACATGCAGGAGAATTTTTATTTCCATTGTCAGAAATCCAATCTTCATCATCTGATTCTAGTCTATTAAAATTAAATTGATTTAAATCTGAGCGTTTATTTATAATGAATTTTTTATTTCTAACTATGGGTTTTTGAGAGGAGCTTGTTTGAATATTATACGATCTGGGTCTTACATTTTTACCTAAGATTTTACCTGGTATATTTTTATTTCCCGATCTCATAAAAACACACTGACCTGGTTTGAAATCTGGTAAACTTTTTGCGTGTTTATCATAATAAGTTTTTTGTTGTTTTTGTCTTTGCTTGAAAATGTTCTTAACCTTTTGTGTTTTTATGTTAACGGGCATTAGTTTTTTATTAGTAACAGGCAAAATACTTTTTAATTGTCAGTTATATAATAGTTGAGCTGCAGATGGTATATTATCACTTATCGGCGTATTTCTTAATTCTAAAAGTGCTAAATAAGGGTCTGTTTTTGACAGTTTACATTTTTCAAAAGTATTTTTACTGTTTGTATAGTGCGTTCTACTAACCCGTTAGATTGGCTATGATAAGGGCTTGACATTTTATGTGTAATCGTCCACTGTTCACAAAATTGTTTGAATAATTTTGAAGAGAACTGTGGCCCATTATCTGAAAATAGAGTGTCTGGAATACCTTTGTCTGAAAAAATTTTCTTTAGTTTATTAATTGTATATTCTGACGTTTGGTCTTCCAGTCGCTCTACTTCGAAAAATTTAGAAAAGTAATCAACTAAAATTAAATAGTGCTTAGAATCAAATTCAAACAAATCCAATCCCAGTTTTTCCCATACTCGGTCTGGAAGTTTATGTTGTTGAAGCGGTTCTTTTTGATTTGCTCTTGTGTATGTTGCACAAGCTTGACAATTAGCAATAAAGTTGTCAATGTCACGTGACATTCCAGGCCAGTAAAGGATTTCGCGTGCGCGAAGTTTTGTTTTTTCTTTGCCCAAGTGACTAGAATGTAATTTGTTTAACATTTATTTTCTTAAATTTTTTGGAATAATTAGCCGTGAATTTTTAAAAAGTAGTCCTCTATGAAAAGAGATTTCATCTCTGAACGCAAAATATACCTTAATGAGGTCGTTTAACTTTTCTATGTTTTTTGGCCACCCGGTTTTTGCCGCTTGCATGAGTTCCTTCATTTCCAAGTCAGTTTTTATTTCATTTTTTATGATTTCAAGTTTTTGATCGCTAACTAATTTTCTACAATCAAACAAACTTGAGCTTTTAAATTTTGTTCCAAGTTTACGTCAAAATCGGGATCGATAAAATCAAATTTTTTTATTCTTGAATCATGAGCTCTTGACAACGCATCTGAAATAGCCATTTTAGACCCGGGTTTATAGATTAAATTTATGTCATATTTTTGAATTTGAATCAACATACGCTGTAAGCGAGGAAGACAAACGTTTAAGGGTTTTTTCATTATCGTTGTCAATGGCTTATGATCTGTTTCTATACCGTAACGTTATTTCTACCATAAACAAACTGATGAAATCGATTAAGACCAAAACAAATAGCATACATTTCGCGTTCTATTGGTGCATAAGCTTTTTGAGTATCGGTTAGAGCTTTTGAAGCATAGTAAACCGGAAGGTTATTTTGGAGTAAAACAGCGCCTACAGCATTTTGTGATGCATCTACTGAGACGGTTACATTTTTATTTATGTCAAAAAATTGTAAAATTGGTTTAGAACAAAGAACATTTTTTAAGGTTTCAAAACTTTTTTCATGATGATTTTCCCAATGCCAGCGTACGTCATTTTTTAAAAGATTTCTTAGATGTTCCGTCTCAAAAGATACATTAGGTATGAACTTGGAAACATAGGTGATCATGCCTAAAAATCGTTCGACGTCTTTTCTGCAAGTAGGTTTTTTAAAGTATTTAATGGCAGCGACCTTATCTTCTGCAGGTTCTATGCCTTTAGCAGAAATGCGGTGTCCCAAAAAATTTAAACTGTTAATACCAAATTTGCATTTCTTTAGGTTTAATTTTAAGTTAACATCTCGACACCTTTTTAAAACTTTTTTTAAACGCAAATCATGCTCTTCTTTTGTTTTTGCAAAAATTAAAAAGTCATCAATTACGACTCGACCCCATCGATATTTTCAAAAAGCATTTTTATCTTTTTATTAAAAATTTCCGATGCTGACGATAAGCCATACGGCATTCTCAGAAATCTGTATCTGCCAAATGGACTATTAAAGACACACAATAGTGAGCTTTCATTGTCAAGTTTGACCTGCCAAAATGCATCGCTTGCATCTAAAATTGAGAAATATTTCGCGCCGGCCAACTTAGCAATGATGTCATCTACCGTGGGCAAAGGATAAAAGTCTCTTTTTATGGCCTTATTAAGATCCTTTGGGTCCATACAGATTCTTAGATCACCGTTGGGCTTGTTTACGATAACAAGAGAATTTACCCATTCTGTAGGTTGGTCTACTTTGGCAATTATTTTTTGCCTTTCTAATTTTTTAAGTTAAGTTTTTAATTTATTTTGAATAGAAAAGGGTACTTTACGAGGGGCGTGTACTACGGGTGAAACATTATTATCAATTTCTATTGTATACTCACCTTCTAAACATCCAATGCCTAAAAAAACATTAATATTATCATGTATAATTTTTTTATAATTCGTATCGGGTGTGTGGCTTGAATTTAATTCAATGGATTGCACTAACTTAATTAATTTCAATTTCTCACAATCTTTTTTGCCTAAAATCGGAGGTACCTACATTGTTTTTGTTTACTATGTAAAATACTAAATTTGTTTTTATTTCGTTATATTTACATTCTAAGGTGCATTTCCCTAACAAATTAATTTTATCGCCTGTATAGGTAGACAAGTTTGGCATATTCTGAATTAAATTGTCCTTATGGATTTTTAATTGACTTAAAAACCTTACAGGGATTAAATTAACTTGTGCTCCAGTATCTAATTTAAATTCAATTTTTGTGCCATTATGAACTTCAACTTTAGCCTTCCAATCTTTATTATCTATGGTATTTACAGAATAATTTATGCAGTCTATATAAATATCATCATCGGACGATGATAAAAAGTTATACTCATTACCTTTTATTTGAATGTTATCCACAGATCTGCACATTTTTGCGAAGTGATTTGGTTTTTTACATTTCATGCAAATTTGACTGTAAGCAATACATTGATTTTTTTTATGATAAGCACCGCACTGATAACAATTGAACTTAACAGGTAAAGTCTATACGAAGTCAATTGAGACAACGTAAAAACTAAAAACTGGCTTATAGGCGGCATCTCGTTTATGAAACATGGGCGGCGCTGGAAATGTGAATATGTTTTACTAAACCAATAAAATTAGTTCTTATTGGTAAAAATATTTCTAGGATAATTTTATTGACACTCACCTATTGAACGATTTTTTGTTGTCAAGAGAAAATTGTCACTCTTCACTATCAGAGTTTTCAGAACTTGAGTCGTTATTTACACTAATAATAATTGGAGTGATCGGTGGTAAGCTACAATATTCACTTTCTTTTTTTATTACATGAGATACACACGCCCTCCATATATCACTTTTGTTTACTTCATCTACTACTGTCCTGATATTATTTACTACAGACTCGCTTCATTCTGGTGATTTCGCAATTTACTTTTAATATCAGCCCAGACCATCTCAATGGGGTTAAAAACGCAATAATATGGAGGCAGACGTAAAATAGAATGACCGTTTGCTTTAAAAAGTTGATCAATAACATATTCCTTTTTGAAATTTTGCTTTTTGATCAGTTCCAATAATTCCTTTTTTGTCTTTCTCTCGGATATTTCCATGCCTTTATTTTTTATAAATTTAAATATATCGGCCTTTTTGGTACTAGTGTTTGGAACTTTTGTTTTCTGACTAGAGTGGTATGATGCGTTGTCCATAACGATTACTGAATTGGGTGGTATATTTGGTAAGAGCTGCTGCTCTGCCCATTTCTCAAATAAGTCGACTGTCATGTCCTCGTGATAATCAGCAGAGGATTGCTTGATGTTTTTGGCAGACAACAACAACGCATTAGGAATAAAGCCATCTTTACTTCCAGCATGAAGAATTATAATTCTTTTTCCCCTGGAACATGGAGCACTTAACTTACACTTTTTGCTGTTATCTACCCACCCATATTGGACGACATCGTGGGTATCAAACCACGTCTCGTCAAGATAAATTATATCCCTATACGCAGGCCCGCGCCTAGCACTTTTGGCGCCCTTGTGCAAATTTAAAATAACGCCCCAAATTCGTTCAACGTTCATATGTGAGTACAGATACGGGTTAAGTTAGGTATTATTATCCACTATTGAATTGAACAATAATTTTAAAAAGTATATTCATAAATTTATTTTTATATTTTACAAGTACAAGCCATACAAGTATTTTCTCATTGAGATACATAACATAATAATTATAAACTTATAGAAAACAGAAATATATTCTAACAGTATTACAACTCAAAATTTTTGTATTTTAGTTTCAAATGTAATATATGATACAAAAGCACAAGAAATAAAAAAAATATTTAAAACATAAAAAATACTCGTTTATATATCACAGGACGAAACTGATCGACAAATAAAAACAAAACAATATATTATTTTAATAATGCAACATGTCACCTTTTTAAGGTTAATATCGAGGTATTAGGTATTGTTATTAATATTTTAGCTAAGTGAATTGAGCTTTTCGTGCTTTAATTTTTGCAAATTGTTTAATTAAATCTTCGGTGTCTAATTCTTTTAGCTGGTCCGATTCTATTGAAATGATAGCAAGATTACTTAGTCGGTTTTGCCCCATGGTCGATCTTAAATAATTTTTTATTATTTTGAGTTTTGAAAAAGATCGTTCTGCGGTAGCAACCGAAACCGGCATTGTTAATAAAATACGAAGTATTATGCTCGTATTAGGAAAAGAATCCGCTAAGTTGTTAATTGTTATATAATTTAAAGTTTCTTCTGGAGACGTAATAACTTTTTCATCAAAATTTTGTAAATATTGCAATTCTTTAACAAGTTCCACGGCAGTTATGTCTCGTTCATTGCGAGTTTTGTCATTTAATAAATTTTCTACTTTTTGACATAATTCGTTTTCAGAATAATTTTTAAATTTATCAATATTCCATAAAAACGCGAAATTATTAGAGTAAGAAGAAAGTAATTTGAATCTCTCATCCACTGATGTTATGATTACATCTAGAGCATTAAAAAAACAATCAACTTTGAACTTTAAAGTTTCGTCCTGGATCGGTTCATCGTCACATTCATAATCAAAATGTTTTTTTTTTCGCGGTTTTAGACCTCTTTGTTTTTTGAATGTAGGTTCTATGTCTAAGCTGGATGCTATTTCTTTAGCATCAATCAAAAGATCATTAAAACCTTTATCAGAGCGGTAAGCTTTCAAAAAATTATTCAAATTATTTAAATGATTATAACACTGAGCAACATCAAAGTTCGGTTTTTGAATAATTTTACTAACAATGTTAACTTTACTTAAAATATTATACCACAATATAAGAATGCAAATGAACTCAAAATTTTGCAATTTTTTGGCCAACGATGCAGCCAAATTTTTTACGTTATTTTCAAAGTTTCCTTCGCTTATTTCAAACAGAGCATCATAAACCTCCCCAAGTTGATACCTTAAAGGAGTTATTGCGTCTATTCTACTAGACCATCGAGTATCCGATAAAGGTTTTAAAGTCAAATTTGTTACATTAGATAAATTAGATTTCAGAATTGACCAGCGTTTAGTAGAAGCTGAAAAAAATACAAACAGTTCTTGAACTAAAGAAAAAAAATTGATGCTCAAAGTATTCGATTTTGCGGCATCATTGACGACTAAATTTAGGCTATGATTGCAACAAGGAACAAAGAAAGCTCGCGGATTCAAATCCAAAATTTTTTTTTGTAAACCATTATGCCTACCACGCATATTTGCCCCATTGTCGTAACCCTGACCCCGCATGTCGTTGATATTTAAGCCTTCTTTCTCTAACGCCGACAAAAGAAACTTTGTTAGGCCTTCACCCGACACATCATCTATAGGACAAAATAATAAAAAATGTTCTTCTATACTAATTCCCGTGTTCTTTAAATTAACAAATCTTATACAAACTGAAATTTGTTCTTGGTGACTAGAGTCAGGAGTGCAGTCTAATAATATGGAATAATATTTTGCCTTTTTAGTTAGTTCTAAAATTTTGGATTTGATATTTTCACCGATCAAGTTGATTACTTCATTTTGTATTTTATCCCCGAGATAGTTTTTGTGATCTTTTATTTGAGAGCGTTTTGTATGTTCTGACATAATCGGGTCGAATTTGGAAATCATTTCTATGCATTTTAAAAAGTTACCATTATTTTTCTCAAACAACTTATTACTACTTCCACGAAAAGCTAAATTTTGCTCACCTAAGAACTGAATCACGTAGAAAATTCTTTCTATAACAGCTTGCCAGTATTTAGTTTCTCTGTTTATTACATTTTGAATTTCAGAATCAATTATTTCATTTTTATCCGAACGGTTAGAAAGATCTAGCAATTTTAGAACATTTTCGATATGTAACTTGCTCTTTTCATGAATGTTTAAATGTTCACTTAAATGCTGCCAGTCATTGTAACCAGATTCATCACTAAGACGAACAGATTTCAAATCGCTGTCATTAAAAATTTTACAACAGAAGCAGTAAAGTGAATTTTTTGTTTCGGAATACAACAACCAAAAACGCTCAATTTTTTCTTTGTTCGGTAAAATTCTAAAGAAGTAACTATTGGAAAACTTACGCCCCGACTCCGAACTATCTCTCGGATAAATATCCTTTTTGTTTCGATAATGAGCAGGGCCACGTTCTACTAATTCTTGAATATTATTAGGACGTAATTTCTTTGGCCATAGTGCTGCATCTTTCGAAAGTTGACTCATATTTTCCGTTCTGGTAATTTTTGAAGGTGTTGATTTCTCATTATCAGCGGAACTTGAAGATGTTGATGGTTTGCTTTCTAGATCAGTTTCTTGTCTGCTGCTGATACTTGTTTCAAGTACAGGTTCAGTATATTGGGATTCAGCTGTATTAATGTTGTTATTAATATTTGGCAAAGTAGACTCGGGTTTTGAAAAAAAAATGCGTAATTTTGACATGTTTTTCCAGTTCTTCCTCTCTTTTTCTTTTATTCATCAAATTTTGGTATCCAGACAATTTCTTCTTTTTTTCTGACATCCTGTATACTGTAAAGAAATTAATACCTACGTAAGTAAACAACTTGACAAATTATTCATGAAAAATGGAAATGTTTCGACGTCTCAAACTCAAACTCGAAAATATTTTCTCAACATTACTTATTTCAAAATTTATAAATTTTTATAAATAGTTATATTAGTGCTTATCAATTATTCTGTTTAAATTTACTTCAATTAACAGTGATGTTTATATAATGAAATATAAAATGATTTTTGAGATGCAAGTTTTTGGCTTTTAATATTTTAATAAATCTAAAATAAAAAATAAATTTTAGATAAACTCACCTTAATTCACAACACAAAACACAAATCTGTAAAACTACAAAAAACTAAAGTTTCAAAAACATATATCTTTTACCCCATGCACCTTTTCACTTCGCTAAGTTAATTATCGATCGAGCATCTGGCAACAAATGAAATCGCGACCGATGCAGCGCTTAATATATAAAGTTTCGTACATTGCAAACTCAGACAGGAAAAAAACGCTTGTCCGCTCGTTGACTCGTTGCAAGCCAAATTTCAAGCTCAAACATGAATAAAATCAGATTTGAGTTTACACAATTCATGTTATCATGCTACGTATTCGATCGAATAAATGCTATTATTGCGTACTCTCATTTGGAAAATATATTATTTTCGAGAAATTCGGTTCCCTCGTCTCAAAGAGAAAAAATAAAATAATAAACAAATAAAAAACAATGTAATAGCTAGCAATTCCTTACTGTTTTTTTTTTATCATTATAAATTTTGTTTTGACAATGTTGTTTGTTGCTTTATCTTTTTTTTACTTTTGAGTTTTAAGGCTTTTCGGCGCCTTCGGCGCCTCGGCGCCGTCGTGCACCACACGACTTTGCCCTTATGTACGGCGCGGGCCTGCCTATACGCATCCCGGTATTCTTTTATTTTGCGCAAGTAATCTTGTCGATGGTCAACTATACGTGCTGATTCCATAATAACCATTCGTTTGTCCAATTTTTTATAACTAAAACCGCAATCTAATAAACCATTTCTCAACGTATCTAACGATTTATAGTTATAATCTGGATATTCTCGTAGCTTATCCCGAATCATCTCTAAGGTTGGCACTCTATTTTGATGATAAAACCCATACACAACTCTACGAATAAAATCCTTGTCTGTGGTATCAAGTTTCTTAAGTTTTTGGCCAACTCTTTTCCGTTTAATAGAATGGTCCACTACATCTCCAGCACTAATAATCCTATAAATTGATGCACGGCTAACTTTGGTTAGTTCACAAATTCTATCCACAATTTTGTTGTCTGAAGAACCACTATTTTCACTCTTAAGACAAAAATAAATATTTAAAATAACCCGTTGAGTTTGAACGTGTAGGTCTTTATTTACAATTTCGGCTTCAATCGACTCTAAATTAGCATGACACTCCTCAGTTTCGTTGTCACTAGTATCGAAAGGTCGCCAAAATGCCATATTTTTTCGAATTATTAACCAAAACACTAATTAAATAACAGATTTTACAAAATATATCCACTAGAAATAATTAACCCTTCGCGCAGCCACCCACCTGTTAGTTACCGCACTGCCATATAAAAATCATAAATATTTTAAAATACATATTATGCTCCATGCTATTTTAATAATCTAAAAATAGAATCCAAGAATTTAAAAACCACCAATTAAAATCGCAACTTGACAAATCAAATGTGCGGGTTATAGCTCCGCCCACAACTTTTGATGACAGGCGCATATCAAGTCCACGTTGACTCGACGAGTCGACGCTAATTTCTCGGATATTTGTATAGGGAGCGATCAATAGATATTTTGTTATTTTTTGTCACTGTGTGATACAGTAAGTTGATCGGACCCCGATATTTACATTGTCTCAACTGACTTCGTGTAGACTTTACCTGCACTCGCGCACCACCACTTAACTTTCGCGTGTTAGAAAAAGAACGCTGCTGGAAAGGAAACGGTTGTTGTTTAGACGAAGATGGAGATTGCCATGACAAAGATGGAACCGTTTGTTGTTGCCAGGGACTATTTTGCTCGGAGTTTTTTTTGTCAGTAACTTTTTTGTTTGATTTCTTTATACGATGTACTGAACCTTCGTCACCATTTTGAGAATTTTTGGAGCATATCTCTTCTAACTGTATTTTTGTTCTTTACGCGGATCGGCAAACTTCTAAGGCTTTGGTCAGAGTTAAATCTTTTGTTCTTAACAATCGATCTTTAACTTGCATGTCTGTGATCCCCAAGACTAATTTGTCTTTGATCAAGCTATCTGTTAATTCCCCAAATTCACATGTTGCACTTAAATCGCGAAGGTCATTCACGTAGGCATCAACATTTTCACTCTCTTTTTGATTTCGTAGAAAGAAAACATGCCTTTCGTAAGTTATGTTTTTTTCTGGATTAAAATATTCTTCAAACTTTTGTATTATTATGTTATAATCCATATTGTTTTCGGGTTTTATATATGTAAAGTTATTGTATATTTTAAGAGCTCTATCCCCAATACATGAAAGTAAAACTGATGCTTTATAAGATGATTCTTCGCTATTTGCTTTTGTAGCAAGCAAATACAGCTGAAATTTTTGTTTGAAAAAACGCCAGTTTTCAGCCAAGCTTCCCTCCCACAACATTGGACTTGGCGGTGGAATTTTAACCGCTGAGTGCTGAACAGGATCAGGTTGCGTAGACTCACGAGTCTCGGGCATTTTTTTAAACTCACTTTGAAATTTTTTTTTTTAGCATTCACTATACTTTAATCACTATAACTTTAACTATTTTCAATTTTATTTTGCCCTAAAACGACTGCGACTGCGCCATGTAAAGGGTGTAAAGGGGATGAAGTTATGATACACCAGAGTGATCTTTAAGAACTGAATTTATCTCTTTTAAATTGTTTGTGAAGGCATGGATTTGCAAGTCTATAAAAACATTGTTTATTTTATTTTAATACCTGTTTGTTGGGTATTTCTAGTTCAGGTTAACCTAGAGATAACTACACTAAGGTAACCATGACAGCCGCTTGCCGCAAATTTTGCTCTCGGTAATTAATTTTGATTTTTTTGCTCAAAATAGTTTTTAATATTAAAAAAATTATTTTTATGCGTATTTATTACTTTATTTTATTTTTAAATCGAAAAGCCAGGAGACCATTTTTATTAGAAGATAGACTCTTATTATAAAAATATTTTTTTTTAAATCAGTGGCGTATCATTTTCTTGATTAAAAATATTTCAGGGAATGTTAACAGGTTACCACTGGTGGAAATTTAAAATACCTTTATCCTGAGAAAAATGTATATTTATGCTTACATGTATCAAAATTGAATTTATTTTTATTATAAATAATGGTTACATATGGAATGCGTCGATCTGATTAAACTTTACTTGCAATAATTTAATAAATAAATTGGCTGAAGGACTTCGGTCGATGGCTATTTGGGAAACCAATAAAAAACATAATGGTAATAAATAAAATAATTTTTTAATATAACTTATAGTGGCAAATTCTAATGGCGTTTTCTTTTAATTATTATTAGTAAAGTTTTAAAGTACCTATATATAATTTTACATTTTATTAGACTGTTTTTATATCGAGAAAAATATAAACTAAAACACATTCGTAAATTTAAGTTTACAACACCATAAAAGTGATTGATGATTTATTTTGGGAGAACAGGTACATCTGATTGCACGAAAAATAGTAGGTATTCCTGATTAATCTAAAAGACAAAACTTAACAAACGCTGACATGGTGTATCTGTATAGTCTCCGTATTCTACAGCTACATACTTAGGGGCGGATGAACCACAAGAGAAAATAAAAGAAAAAAATGGGAAGAAAAATAATATTACCTGATTTAGACCAGAAAAAAGTGTTAAGGAGCATGAGTATTTTTCTGAATATTCACTTTAAGTTCAAATCTATAATCTTGTATGAGTAATATTCAACAATATAATCGTGTATTTCCTAATAAAAGACCCTATTTATTACTTCGTTTTTTTGTCAAAAGTATCTTCATATTAAAATATTTAAGGAATGGCCCGGGAGGAAGCGAAATGGTTTTTATTGCCCAGAGGCGATTACTAACCCGTCCATGTACATACCGATCAGTGATAACTCATGCCATAAACTAAATAAACCAAGATATACAACCTAAAGAGACTACAGCGAAGTCCAAGGCCGTGGCGTAAATGCCGAGAAGCGAAGTGACTTTAGATGGGTATTTGAGTTCGATAAATGTTTATTACAGGCAACGTTACCTATTACAAATTTGGACGTCGTCCAAAATTATGAGATTTTATATTGCACCGTTCCTCTTGGTTTAGTTCTTTGTTCATACTGAAAGGCATTTCACAATAATTTGACGATTTGTTTTAAAACTCGGTAGTTTTAAGTTGGATATTTATTGCAATGCGGACATCCTTAACCTGACTTTAATTTAAATTAACGGAAATTAAAATAGATTTTGTTCAATTAACATGAATTGCTTCTATAAATTCTAAACTTACCTCTAAGTTTGGGTTAATTTTTGGTTTTAATTTGGTATTGGGTTTGTATTTGAACATTTCTCTTCCTGCTGGGGATACAAATAAGTTTTCTAAGTTGTTTTCCTGAAAGAAAAATACACTTAGTATAGCAGGTAATATACGTACTCACAGGTCTATAGTGTGCCCCAAAGTTGTTATTAGGCCTAGAAGGAAATGAGAAATCTTTTGTAGAATTTTTAGCTAATTTAAAATAAATTTTTTGCGACATTTAATTTTTAAGAAAATCCTAAACCAAATGTAATAAAAAAGTGTAACAATTAGATTTTTATTTTTATGTTTTATTTTCAATTAACCAATTTTTAAAAATTCAAAAAAGTTAAACATCATTTAAAAATATAAAATTGCCGTCATAAAAATAGTGTAGTACTGAATCTAATTAGAAGGAAAGAAAAGTAAATCTGAAATTTTAGTTAAGACCAAAGCATTCTTCACAGAAAAGTATCTTAACAATGTAATAGAGTTACAGCTATATCAAAAAACTATTCATGGTATTTCTCAAATAACTCGAAAATTTTATGTTATTGAAAAATGTTGACCCCACATTCGAAATTAACATTTTACAAACCGTATGTAATTTTAATCCTGCTAACTTTAATAACAACCTCACTCAATCCTATACCAATGAAACAAGCCCGACTACTTAAATACTGATTATAAAAAAAACAATAGGAAAAGTGGGGGAATATCGTGCGCGGGAGTAGCACGCGAGAGTAGCGCGCAACATCAAAAATGGCGGTGGACGAAGAATAGCGAAACTAATTGAATATTATCGTAAATAATTTTATTCCTCTTTACTAATATGTATGTAACAATAACAAAAATGAAATATTATTTAAGAGCCATGCTATAAGTCCAATTTTTTAAACTTTCTTATACCGTTGTTGTATTAGTAATAGTTACGGTTCATTTCACAGGCAATAATTATTAGAAGCAACATTTTTTTGTTTATTGCATTTATATTATTTATCCTCTAATTCTTATAATTAATACAATTTTTTGTGAAATTGTAAGGCGAATTTCTATAATATGACCATGATGCAATGAGTACAAAATATATGACACGACCGTCGCCGATAGTCAAAATAATTATTTATATATTTAAAAGTACTTAATAATATTAATTATCATATTTTCAATTGGTATAAGTAAAATTGAAAAATATACAAAGAGCAGTCGAAAATATAGCCACAACAGAAAGGACGTATTGAAAGTCTGGGATAAGCCTTTCATTTGCAAATAATGGGCATAAAGCAAATATAAAGGTTTACAAAACATAGAAGTTTTTCTTTTATGCCATGAAAAGCTTTTAAAATTGCCTTTTGTTTGAAGTAAAAAAGATTTGTCTTTGAATAGGTTTATTCTTCCCCGTATTTGTAGTTAGGTAGAGGTAACATTATTAATCGTAAAAATAGATTACTTTGTATTATAGTGCCGAAAATATCCACTTCTTTAGACCTAGGGTTCATCTTTCAACATGAAAATGCATGTTGAAATGTGATACTTTCTGCAAGTTCGTATAAACAAGTAACTTTTATTAGACAAACCGTTAGATATCAAGATAAAAATGGGACACTTTTGTTAGATCTCTTTATATCGTTAGCCTTTCTAAAATGTACCTTTTAAATTAAAATTGATGTCTTTGACAAATCCTTGGCGTTTGAAAAGTAATGGGAAAAATACTCCCAGAGAATACATTTTCAAATAAAGGGTGCTCTTAAGAAATTTTTTAGGATAAACGAGTGGAATTTCAAATTTTTTAAAACCGCTTTATTTGCCTTATTTATATATCAAAGACATTTTGATATATCGCTTTTTTTCAGCCAAGTCTTATAGAAGTATTTTGAAAGTAATATACCGGTGCTGAAAAAACGTTTTTGTTTTGCATGACCTTAATTAGGTATTGCTTGAATGATAGAAATACTCGTATTCACCTGAAGACGAGAAGAGATACTTGTCAGTTGAAACGTTGCGATGTAAAACAAATAAAGACAATGCAAGTCCAAAACTCTTCTATCATTCAAGAAACATCATTGTCTCCAACCTTCAAACAGAGCCTAGGTATTGCTTATTTAGAAATCTAACTCTGGCTGTGTACACATTGAGTAGGATGAAAGAAAAGAAACTTTATATCACGGGTAAAATACTTCTTTGTATTAAAATCCATCCTAGGTCCTAGGCGAAAGCCGATGTTGATGTGGTGTAGATTTATTAACGAATTTATTTAAATAATTCCGTACACACTCATTGGGCAAAAAGGAATCCGGGCCCTCGCAGGAGAGTTGGTCGGGGTAACCCAAAAGGACCCCCAGATGCCGTTGGGAGATCCGGGAAGAGTTTTCTTTTCTGCATGAGCGTTCGAGTTCCATGGAATCCTCTAGCAGGGAGATATGGTTTGGAACGCGAAGAGCACCGCAGTTGCCGCGGTGTTCGGATCTTCCCCTCGGACCTTGAAAATCCGGGAGAGGGCCACGTGGAGGCGACGCGCCAGTTCGTACCCATATCCGTAGCAGGTCTTCAAGGTGAAGAGTCTCTAGCCGATAGAATAATGTAGGGAAGTCGGCAAATTGGATTCGTAACTTCGGGATAACGATTGGCTCTGAGGATCAGGGCGTGTCGGGCTTGGTGAGGAAGCAGGTACTGGTTAAACAGCCGGGCCTGGGCGAGGTGAAGGTTTCGGCTGGATACGAGCTCGGTTCTGTGCCTTGGCCTCCTGCAGAACCGCTTTGCTGCTAGGCCCAGAGAGTTTCGGCTTTCTGGTGTCCTCTTCGGCTGCTATTTAACGGTCAGCTCAGAACTGGCACGTACCGGGGGAATCCGACTGTCTAATTAAAACAAAGCATTGCGATGATCTAAACGTGATGTTGACGCAATGTGGTTTCTGCCCAATGCTCTAAATGTCAAAGTGAAAAAATTTAATCAAGCGCGGGTAAACGGCGGGAGTAACTATGACTCTCCAGGACCTCTTCAAGAAGAACAGGAGCCAACTAGTCGAGATAATAACGTCAGGGAAAAGCATGTACGATGAGAAAGTACGACCGAACACCGAGGACTCTATGGTGGAATTCTGGAAAAGGACTCGCCCTCCGACCCGGCACTTTTCATTGACCAGAAGGCCAGCACGCCAACTTTTACTCCGCTCACCAGGGAGGAAGTGGACGCAGCCCGAGCCAGCTGAGAGAATTCAGCCCCTGGCCCCGATGGGAAAACCGTCGAGAAGGTGAAGTCCATCAGCTCCACAACTCTAGCCACAATGTATATAGCAATACTATATCTAAATATTAAGCCAAAGTTCCTGAAAGAATGCAAGGACTTCCTTGTTTCTAAGAACGGAGAACGCAGGCAGGCAACGAATCATCCATCACTATAGAGTACCTAAGCCCTTCAACGCCTGATGCATCACATCCTGAACACAAGGTTGAGAACTTCAATCCAACTCAACGGGCACCAACGTGGATTCAGCGAAGTCGATGGAACGATAGCCAACGTCCTGCTCCTTGAACACTACATCCAGAGCAGGAAGGAAGCTGGGAAAACATACAACGAAGTGTCCCTGAACGTTAGCAAGGCCTTCGACACAGTTTCCTACCACTCCATCGACCGACCCCTTAGAAGATGAGATCCGCCTCAACATCGATCAAGAACAGTCTGGATACAAACGAGGGGTGAAGCAAGGCGACCCACTTAGCCCCTCCTCTTAATCGTGGTGCTAGAATAAAATAAAATAAAAAATAAAAAATTTAAATTTTTTTAAAATTCTTATTATTATTATTATTATTATTATTATTTTGTTTTCAGTGTTCTGTTTCTCAGCTTTTTGTTGGTAAGGCTGGTGTTATTTACAGTACAGAGAAGAAATTCATCTTAACCTGTACTGTTTAGAAACTTCCGTACTATATGGCAAGTTTGGAGGATGACGCTTTTCTGAATAAGTTGGTATAAATAACCTGAAAGGCCCAGTTTTTCCAAGTTAGGCTTGAAATTTTTCGTCATAGCTCCCTCCACCGATATTATAATCGGAATTATGTCGATTTTATCTAGCTTCCATATATTTTTAATCTCTATAGCCAAATTCGAGTACTTGGTCTTCTTCTCCGATTCGTTTTTAGAGAGGTTGTGTGTTAGTGGGCAACCTATATCGATTATGAAAGCTTTCTTGGTGGTTTTTTCGATAAGAAGAATATCCGGTCGGTTGTGGTCTACTGTTCTATCCGTTATTATTGGCCTGTCCCAGTATAAGAGATATTCAGGGGATTCAAGGACTGGCTCGGGTGAGTATTGGTAGTATGGTGGGAGGTTTTCCCTTAGCCCTAGTTTATGGGCCAGTTCCTTGTGGATGATCTTAGCCACCTGATTATGTCTCCCCAGGTAAGCGTTGGGGGCCATAGCACCACACCCTGCCGTGATATGTTCTATCGTTTCTCCGGGGCAATTGCATTTTCTGCACACATCTTCCACATTTCTTTTCAAGATGACTTTTTCATAGTTTCGAGTTCGAATGACACGGTCTTGGATAGAGATTATAAAACCTTCTGTTTCAGCGTGAAGCTGCCTTTTCTCTAACCAATTCAGTAACATTTCTCTATCTATGAGTGAATTTTGGAGTGCAGTAGGGTATTTGCCGTGTAGGGCTTTTTCTTGCCAAGTTACAAGCTGTTGACTTGGCGGCGCGCGGATGATGTTAGGTAATCCGTTTTGCTTTAAGTTAAGGGCTGTATATCCAGCATCTGCTGCTACCACTTTTTTAAGAATTTCCCCATTCGATTCTTGGAAGTATTTTCTCATAGAGGTCTCTTGCGACTTGCACAAGTTATATATATTAATGAGACCTCTTCCTCCCTCCTTTCGTTTTAGGTAGATTCTTTCAAGTGCAGAGCGTGGGTGGTGGAATCTGAATTTTGTTAGCAGCCTGCGCGTAAGCCTATCTAGTTCGTGCAAATCCGTGTCTGAATACTTAAGGATTCCAAATGAGTAGGTAAGTATTGGTATTGCCCAGGTGTTGATGGCAGTAGTAAGGTTACTGTCGTCCGTTTATGTTTAGTAAGCTATTTTTATTCGAATTTTTATTATCCTTTAATTTCTGTATCTTTAAATAAGAAGGCTGCTGTTGCGCAGCAGGACCAAAAACTGGTACTTGAGATTGATTTTGCAAATACGGTTCGCCATGGCTTTCCATTTGATTATTTACAAGAAATGGAAAATTACTATTAGAATTTAAACTCAACTGTTCTAGTACTTGTAGGTTAGAGACAGTATTATTTTGGGCCTGTACCGAATAATCATTTATCTGACTCGGCTCAAAGACTCCTAGGTCAACCTTATACTGATCGCAATTATATAAATATCGAATATCATTATTAAGATTATTTTGATCTTGAATTGAATTTTCAACATTCAAACGAACGGGTGCATGAGTTTGAAAAACTACGCTTTCGGAAATATTATTTAAATAAAGATCAGGATCGCCATCAATCAAAGATTGAGAAATGTCCATAAAATTGGACAAACTTACATTAGAATTTAAAGTTTCGGTACTATCATTACTATCTATATCCATTTCGATATTATTTATATTATTGTCGGTTAAGTCGATTAAATCGTGAACTACCTCAGGGGGGGAGAAGTGAGGACCCACCACCACCCGGGACTCCAGTCCCGCCTAATTTGAAAGGGGACTAGAAATTAAATTTTTAAAAGGGTTGGAATTTGAGAATGCCATTTTTCAGGCTGAATGGATTTTGGGCTAATGGATTAATTAAAATCTCTTTTTATACTGAATTTTTGAAAAATGAAAAGTAAATTATTTCTGAAGATTTGCAAATTTGTTTATAGTCGATTTTTTCTAACTATACTCTAAATTAAACACTAATGAGATGCCTAACGCAAGTTCTTGTTAGAAATTGTTGACTTGAAAGAAAAAATGTCCTCACTTATTTTTTTTTTTTATTTAAATTTTGAACAAAGAAAATTTTTTGAATTTTATTTGAGAAATGAATATTTATTTATAAAATTTGAAAGACTGATAAAGAACAGTCAAATGAAAACTTATTAATATATTAATAATAAGTGAAAATCAAAATTTTAATATTTTTTGAAAAATATAAATTTTTTCTAAAAAGAACTTTTTAATAATTTTTATATCAGATATAAATATACCCACTTCATTTATTTGGGAAATAAAAATTTTATTTATATTTGAAAAGATTTATTAAAATCGGTGATATTTTAGAAGAGCAAGAGAGCTCGAGAAGATACGTAATCTAAGCAAATCGCCGGTCTGTTAAGACGCCTTGGGTTTAAGCTTTTTGTGAAGGGATCGTTTTTATAGCGAAACGTCAAAAACTAAAATTATCTTGGTTATATCAAATAAGTTTTAAGTTTTTATTTAAAAAATTAAAATAGAGCAAGAGAGCTCTGGAAGAGATGTAGTGTAGGTAAATCGCAGGTCTATTACGACAACAAGATTTAAACCTATAATGAAGGGAGTATTTTTATAGAAAAACCTCAAAAAACTAAAATCGTAACACTGAATTAGAATAATATCTATATATAAAATATTTTTGTGTTAAACACTCTGCATTTAACACACACCACGAAAGTCTTTCTTTTTTATTAATAATATTAAACTCTGTTTAATATTTAATGAGAAAGTTCCTATTCTTTTTCCACACTAACTTCTACGCAATATCATGATAAAATACCTGATGAAGGTTTCAGGATTTAGTCATATAAATCGAAACGTTGTCACAAGACAACTTATATCTTAAAATTAAGGGAAAATCACCCTTTACAGAAATACCCTAATTATAGTCTTATACAAAAGACTTTTACAAAATTATATTTTTGATAATCTTTCAAACTCAAAATTGAAAAATATATTTTATTACCGATCACGAAAGAAAGATTTATTTAAAAGATTATATCTTGAATATTTAGACACAGTGAAATTTTATATTTTAATTACGCGATTTTTATGATTATGAATTTTAAATTTTAAGAATGAAAATTTGAATATATGATTTTAAATTTTACTTTTAAATTTTGAGAATTTTACAAGGTTCCTAACCCTATGCTCATCTGTTCATCCACAGAAACAGGGCTGCCTGAAATGTGTGAACTTAGTAGAGCCTACGAATTTTCATAAACTAATCTAGAAACTGTTACCTCAGTTTCACATTTAAACTTTCCTGTCTACCCGCGGAAATAATATTTTTGCAGGTGCATCAGCCGGCTGAATCACCTGTTTCTTCAGTATTTGGTTAAGACAATGAACGTGCTCTGGTTCGTAAACCTGCCAATGTTTTAACCCAGTGACCCACGAAACGATTAAAAGAACGCGAGACCGTTAGACACTTTTCCAAAGTAGAATCTCAGGCTGAAGACATCAAATAGTGCTCGTCTCGAGAACAGGAACAAGTTGTCAGGAACAAAGTTAAACTGTTATGATAATAACAGGTGAATTTCTTTTGTAATATGAATTTCTTTTGTAATAGAAAAAATAATAAAATTTTTTCAGCTGAAAATTTGCTAAAATCTGTAGATCGCGTAATTTTCGTTGGATTTCTGAGCTTCGAAGTTCTCTGTAAATTACTGCTGAATATTCTCCTGTTTTTCAGACAAAAGTTGAAAGTTTGCTTCAATCTGTAACTGCTAATTAGATTTATCCACGGCGCCGGCTGGAAGAAATTATCTTCTCGAAGTACAACTCGTCCTGGAAGTGATTTGACGCTAGGGTCTTCCCAGTGGTTCGACGTTTGCAGCTACCGATACATCTCGGGACTCTAATTACAGTTTTTTTTTCTTTCAGCTGGGATCTTCAACTTCTGTTATCGGAAAAGAGAATATTACTTTTTAGGTTACTTTTACCGTTACATTCGAAGACAGAAACGTTGAGTGTTGACTTCTTGAACGTTGTGCAATCACTGACTGTCTGCCGTTTCGGCGCGTGGTTTTATGAGAATCTCGAGTGGGCGTGTCTAAAGTCGATTTCTACCAATCAGGTGGGTTTTGCAATTAACATGGGAAAATCGTTTTTCTTGAATATTGTTTTTTCTAGAAATCGTATCGAAATGATTTTTATATCAAAATGAGTATTTTTGAAATGCGCTTCTTTTAGTACTATTGTGATTGCTGTATATTTTATTGTTCTTGAGAAAATTGAGAAAAACCGGGAGCCAAAAAATCTCCAGTCGAGGCGATATCCGTGCGGACGTACGGGCGACAGAACGCTCGAGTAAATCTTGCGTGATTTTTTCCTCGGGCCTTTTTCTTATGGAGATTTAACATGGGGGGATTTTACACCTTTTGAACGTCTATAACTTTTTTATTTATGAACGGATTTTGATGATTCTTTTACCAAAAATTTTCTAATTTTGTATTCTTTCGTGACACATCACGACACCCCCTCCTTTAGACGGGTGCGTTTTTCAAAATCTTTATTTAAAAGGTCATTAGATCGGGTATTTCTCCCATTTCTGTTACATTTCCCTCATCATCAATATCGATCAAGGGTATTGTATCATAATCAGTTTGTTCTATTTCTATTTGATCAAAATTTCTATTTTGGGGTTCTGGATGAACATCAGCATGGGTGATAATAATATTTTCGGGGGGATTCAACTCATCTTCTTCTGAAGAATTACTTTGAGTTTCTATGGCTTCGAGGTTATCCTCGGGGATTTCACGGTTAAGAATAATTTCGGGATTTATATTTACACGGGGTTCTTCTTGATCCGGTTGGGCAGAGGGAGCTGCGGGAAATTCATATTCAGAAATTTCTGAATCCGAGCTATCATCCGAATCTGAATCGAAGTTAACTTCGTTTCCACGGTGGGCTGGTCTGATGTCATCTAAGTGAAGTATGGTTATTTTATCATTTACTTCCGCTTCATAAATTGTAGGTCCTAAGACTAGTAATGATGTGTGGTCCGTCCCACATAAGATGAAATGGTTGGGCATTACGGGGTCTAACCCTCGCGTTTATTCTGTCACCAACTTCATAACTTTTGGGGGGTTCCTTAGGATTGTGATATTCTTTATTTTTATAGTTTTGAATTTTTTGTCTTAATCTGTTTCGATGATCTTTTCGTTCTTGACTTTCTAATTGTTTTTTCCTTTGTGGCCATCTTACCTCCCATTCGCTAGGGCAAGGCAATTCATAGCCCAAAATTATTGATGCTGGAGAGCATCCAGTGACTCTATGTGTTCTCCCTCTTAAAACTTTTAGAGCTTGTGGCAAAACTATTTCCCAGCTATTTGGTTGTTTATTGATTAATAAAGTTCTCATAACTTTTTTAAATTCTTGTACCGTGGGTTTGCTCTTTGGTGATATATTGGGGAATATTCTTGATTAATGTGATTTTTTTGACAAAATTGGTTTATATCTCTGCCCTTAAAGGGTCCTCCATTATCTGTTATTATGGTCTGCGGCGTACCATATCTTGAGATTATTTCCGTGTTTAAGAACTGTATGACAGTTTTTTCTTTAACTTGAGGGTAAGCTTTGGCTTCAACCCATTTAGAAAAAGTATCTTCACAAATAAGTATGTATTTACATCCAGTTAGTTTACTGGGGGGATTGTAAGGTCCTAATATATCTAGGCTTATTGTCTGAAATGGAGATTTTGGAAAACGCGCTCGTAGAGGTGCCTTCTCCTGTTTTTGTTGAGTTTTTATAATTGAACATTCAATACAATTATTGACATATTCTGAAATTTCTTTGTATTGGTGTATCCAGTAATATATTCTAGATATTTTATTGAAGGTTTCTTGAATACCAGGGTGTGCGGCATCTTCAATATCATGGTAAAGATATATTACCTGTTGAGTATATTTTCGTGGTACTACTATTCTGTTGCCTGAGGGGCTGATTTTCCATAAAATTTCATTTGAGTATTCAAAGTTTAATTTTAATCTTTTCTGGTAATTATTAACCGGTCCATCTTCAGGTATTCGGTTTAAGTTTCTTATTTTATTTCTTATGTATCTATTAACTTTTTGTTCTTTTAAAATTTTTTCTTGAAGTTCGGCTCTTGTAATTAAATAAACTTGATGATTTTTTTCTTCTTTAATTTTTGTTGATAAATTGGGTAATAATCTTTCATTATCTGGAGTATTTTCAAAAATTTCGTTTTCTTCAGGGTTTCTGCTTAAAAAATCACATAATTGATTTTCTGTTCCTTTTACATGTTCTATTGTAAAGACATATTCTTGCAAAAGTAGTGACCATCTGGTCAGTTTTGATTTACTGTCTTTGAAGTTATTCAGCCATGTCAGAGCTTTACTATCCGTTCTTAATATAAATTTAGCATTTTCTAAATATCCACGGAATCTTTTCAAACCCCAAACAACAGCTAAACACTCCTGTTCGTTTACATGATATTTTTGAGTAGTTGAGTCAAATTTGGCACTAGCATATGAAATGATTTGTTTTTGATTGTCAATTTCTTGATATAACACTGCGGCCATTCCAATTCCGCTAGCGTCTGTTTGTAAAATGAATTGTTTCGTATAATCTGGTCTTGATAAAGGTTTGCAGTTTTCTATAGCTTCTTTAGTTCTGTTAAATGCTTCTAATTCTTTTTGAGTAATTTTAAATGAAGTTTTCTTTTTTAAAAGTTCGCACAATGGCGCTTGAATAATAGAAAGGTTTGGTACGTATTCTCGTAACCAATTGCAAAGTCCTAAAAATGATTGAAGTTGCTTTTTTGTGTTTGGTATTTTAAAATTTTTAATCTGTATTCTATGTTTCTGTAACGGTTCTACCTTATCTTGTTTAATCTGATGTCCTAAGTATTCGAGTTCGGTTTTAAAAAGGTGGCATTTCTTGCCAGAGACCTTAAGGTTGTGTATCTGTAGTCTTTCGAATACTAGTCGTAAGTGCTTTAAGTGGTCTTCAAGATTCTTACTGTAAATGACTATATCGTCCAAATAGACTGAGGCAAAGTTCTGAATATAGCCTACTAAAACCTCTGATACCATGAGCCTTTGAAAGGTCCCAGGTGCTGATTTAAGCCCAAATGGCATGACCTTGAACTGATAAGAAGCTCCATCGGGAGTCGAGAAGGCTGTATATTGTTTAGAATTTTCTTCGAGAGGGATTTGCCAATAACCCTTTTTTAAATCTAAAGTTAAAAAATATTTGGCTGTCGATAAATCTTTTAGAGAGTCTGTAATTCGAGGTAAATTTGCAGATTCTTTTACCGAAATCTTATTAAGCTCCCTGTAATCTACACAAAATCGAGGTTCCTTCCCCTCGACTTCTACTAACACTGGAGGTGAAGAATAAGCTGATGTTGAAATTTCTATTATTCCTTTACTTAACATTTCATTAATTTGTTGATTTATTATTTGTTTCTTATGGGGGTTTAAAGGGTAACATCTTCTATTAATTATTTTATTTTCTTTTAATTCTATTTTGTGCTTAGTTGTCCTGGTAACAGGCTGATAATATGGAGTAATTTCAAAAAGATCTTTAAATTCATTTATTAAATCGAATAATCCTTGAGGGCTATCTTCATCTATTTCAGGTAATTGAATTTCTTTATTGTCATTATTTAAAGACTGATACCAATACAAGGTTTGTCTTTCTCTTTTACCTATATAAATACATTGTCATAATCCAAAATTACTTTTTCCTCGTGCATGAAAGCATTACCGAGTATAATATCCACACTAAGTTGGTTTACTACTTGAAATTTAATGTTATATTTATAATTTCCAATTTCCAATAATATTGTACAGGTTCCTAGTATTTTTACTTCAAAATTTTGACAAGCAAGTGATATTTGTTGATTTCTACTTCTGTCTAATTTTCTGGGTGCTAATTCAGCTGATATCAAATTAATTTCTGCACCTGAATCAAAAAGTACCTGTCTTTGTTTATCTTGGAAAAGAATATTTATATAGGGTTGCGTTTCGATATTTGTCAAAAACAATTTCTTTGGTTGAATATTTTCTAGGTCGGATACCTGGGTTTCTAAATTTTTTATTTTATTTTTTAAGTCTTTAATTTTTAATCTTTGACTTCGTTTTCCATTTACCCGACCACTGTTCAGTTTTTTTGAATTTCTGTTTGGAGAAACATAAGTCGTTTGATAAGAAGTTCCTAGTTTATTATTTTTACAATCGTTATCCCAGTGTGGGCCTTGACAGTGCCTACAAGGGCGAGGAGGGTTTTTTTGTTTATTTTCAGGTAAAGGTGTAAAGTTATTATTTGCATTTTGATTTTGTCGCTGATTTTGATTTACATTTTGAATTTCTTTGATTTTGACCGGGTCTTTGATATGGATTTTGAGTTTGGTTAGTTTCCTGCATATTATTTTTGTTTACTGAATTTTGATTCTGATTAAACTTTATTTCTTTATTTCCTTGATTCTTATTATTATTTTCTTCCTTAATGTCTTTTTCAATTAATTGGGTTACATAAACTAATCTTTCGATAGTATTTATTTGTTGTCCTCTTAATCGGGATTTAATTGTTGGTACTAGTTGTGATAGTAACAAATGTACTAGTTTTTCTTCTGAGTCTTGATATCTGAGTTTGTGTGCTATGGCACGTTTTCGTAAAATAAAAGTTTCGACCAGTTGACCCTCTTTCTGAGTAGTCCCATATAGATCAGTTGTCTGTTTCGCTTCATCTTCTACTGACGCGAATTTATTGTAAAACTTATTGACAAAATCGGCAAAGGAATGAACGAATGGTACATAGTTTTCAAACCATGTTTTTGCGTATCCAATTAATTGTTGTTTTGCATAAAATATTTTTTCTTCTTCTGTTATTTGATTTTCCAAAAACCATTTTTGTAGACTGTATATAAAAGTCATCGGGTCTTCATAATCCTTCCCGGAATACGTCACTCTTAAGACAGTTTGTTTTTTATTTATATTTTCAGATAATTTGGTAAGTAACCTCGCCGTTTTCAATCGGGTTAATGCTTCAATTTCGGATAGATTATTTTGCGTCATTAATCGCGGAATATCAGTACTCGCCTGCGGCTGAGCCTGTTCATACATTACCGAATTTATATATGATGGATTAAAAGATACTTTACTCGCCTGCGACTGAGTAGACATATTATAAATCGGATTATGATTTTGATTATATCGATCGACTTCGATTTGATTATTATTTGTCATTAATATTGGATTTTTATTTATCGGGAAATTATCATCATTTATATTTTGTTTATACGCATCAGTATAAAGTGGACGATCTAAACCTAGCCCGTCGTTAACAAGTAACGAAGATATCCTGGCAGGATCGCCATGTCGTCCGTTTATGTTTAGTAAGTTATTTTTATTCGAATTTTTATTATCCTTTAATTTCTGTATCTTTAAATAAGAAGGCTGCTGTTGCGCAGCAGGACCAAAAACTGGTACTTGAGATTGATTTTGCAAATACGGTTCGCCATGGCTTTCCATTTGATTATTTACAAGAAATGGAAAATTACTATTAGAATTTAAACTCAACTGTTCTAGTACTTGTAGGTTAGAGACAGTATTATTTTGGGCCTGTACCGAATAATCATTTATCTGACTCGGCTCAGAGACTCCTAGGTCAACCTTATACTGATCGCAATTATATAAATTTCGAATATCATTATTAAGATTATTTTGATCTTGAATTGAATTTTCAACATTCAAACGAACGGGTACATGAGTTTGAAAAACTACGCTTTCGGAAATATTATTTAAATAAAGATCAGGATCGCCATCAATCAAAGATTGAGAAATGTCCATAAAATTGGACAAACTTACATTAGAATTTAAAGTTTCGGTACTATCATTACTATCTATATCCATTTCGATATTATTTATATTATTGTCGGTTAAGTCGATTAAATCGTGAACTACCTCAGGGGGGGAGAAGTGAGGACCCACCACCACCCGGGACTCCAGTCCCGCCTCATTTGAAAGGGGACTAGAAATTACATTTTTAAAAGGGTTGGAATTTGAGAATGCCATTTTTCAGGCTGAATGGACTTTGGGCTAATGGATTAATTAAAATCTCTTTTTATACTGAATTTTTGGAAAATGAAAAGTAAATTATTTCTGAAGATTTGCAAATTTGTTTATAGTCGACTTTTCCTAACTATACTCTAAATTAAACACTAATGAGATGCCTAACGCAAGTTCTTGTTAGAAATTGTTGACTTGAAAGAAAAAATGTCCTCACTTATTTTTTTTTTTTTTAATTTAAATTTTGAACAAAGAAAATTTTTTGAATTTTATTTGAGAAATGAATATTTATTTATAAAATTTGAAAGACTGATAAAGAACAGTCAAATGAAAACTTATTAATATATTATTAATAAGTGAAAATCAAAATTTTAATATTTTTTGAAAAATATAAATTTTTTCTAAAAAGAACTTTTTAATAATTTTTATATCAGATATAAATATACCCACTTCATTTATTTGGGAAATAAAAATTTTATTTATATTTGAAAAGATTTATTAAAATCGGTGATATTTTAGAAGAGCAAGAGAGCTCGAGAAGATACGTAATCTAAGCAAATCGCCGGTCTGTTAAGACGCCTTGGATTTAAGCTTTTTGTGAAGGGATCGTTTTTATAGCGAAACGTCAAAAACTAAAATTATCTTGGTTATATCAAATAAGTTTTAAGTTTTTATTTAAAAAATTAAAATAGAGCAAGAGAGCTCTGGAAGAGATGTAGTGTAGGTAAATCGCAGGTCTATTACGACAACAAGATTTAAACCTATAATGAAGGGAGTATTTTTATAGAAAAACCTCAAAAAACTAAAATCGTAACACTGAATTAGAATAATATCTATATATAAAATATTTTTGTGTTAAACACTCTGCATTTAACACACACCACGAAAGTCTTTCTTTTTTATTATTAATATTAAACTCTGTTTAATATTTAATGAGAAAGTTCCTATTCTTTTTCCACACTAACTTCTACGCAATATCATGATAAAATACCTGATGAAGGTTTCAGGATTTAGTCATTTAAATCGAAACGTTGTCACAAGACAACTTATATCTTAAAATTAAGGGAAAATCACCCTTTACAGAAATACCCTAATTATAGTCTTATACAAAAGACTTTTACAAAATTATATTTTTGATAATCTTTCAAACTCAAAATTGAAAAATATATTTTATTACCGATCACGAAAGAAAGATTTATTTAAAAGATTATATCTTGAATATTTAGACACAGTGAAATTTTATATTTTAATTACGCGATTTTTATGATTATGAATTTTAAATTTTAAGAATGAAAATTTGAATATATGATTTTAAATTTTACTTTTAAATTTTGAGAATTTTACAAGGTTCCTAACCCTATGCTCATCTGTTCATCCACAGAAACAGGGCTGCCTGAAATGTGTGAACTTAGTAGAGCCTACGAATTTTCATAAACTAATCTAGAAACTGTTACCTCAGTTTCACATTTAAACTTTCCTGTCTACCCGCGGAAATAATATTTTTGCAGGTGCATCAGCCGGCTGAATCACCTGTTTCTTCAGTATTTGGTTAAGACAATGAACGTGCTCTGGTTCGTAAACCTGCCAATGTTTTAACCCAGTGATCCACGAAACGATTAAAAGAACGCGAGACCGTTAGACACTTTTCCAAAGTAGAATCTCAGGCTGAAGACATCAAATAGTGCTCGTCTCGAGAACAGGAACAAGTTGTCAGGAACAAAGTTAAACTGTTATGATTAGAACAGGTGAATTTCTTTTGTAATATGAATTTCTTTTGTAATAGAAAAAATAATAAAATTTTTTCAGCTGAAAATTTTTTCTAAGTTTTATTTTAACTTTCTGGAAAATCTGCTAAAATCTGTAGATCGCGTAATTTTCGTTGGATTTCTGAGCTTCGAAGTTCTCTGTAAATTACTGCTGAATATTCTCCTGTTTTTCAGACAAAAGTTGAAAGTTTGCTTCAATCTGTAACTGCTAATTAGATTTATCCACGGCGCCGGCTGGAAGAAATTATCTTCTCGAAGTACAACTCGTCCTGGAAGTGATTTGACGCTAGGGTCTTCCCAGTGGTTCGACGTTTGCAGCTACCGATACATCTCGGGACTCTAATTACAGTTTTTTTTTCTTTCGGCTGGGATCTTCAACTTCTGTTATCGGAAAAGAGAATATTACTTTTTAGGTTACTTTTACCGTTACATTCGAAGACAGAAACGTTGAGTGTTGACTTCTTGAACGTTGTGCAATCACTGACTGTCTGCCGTAGAGTTGATACAAAATACTGATCACAGGTACTTGGTAACAGGTATGAGTGCATAACAGTCAGTCACAGGTATCGATTTTAAAATACTAGGTCTAGCAAGCGTATTTCTATAGGAACAAGAAAAGGCAATGACGGCGATGTGAGACGTGCTCCAGCCGTGACTAGCAAACGTCGACTGCGGACTGGACTGGGCCGCCGGAGCGATTACTCGGCGACCGGCGTACTCTACCGTCTGTGACCGACGGCCGTTCAGATAACAGGTTACTAAAATACTGAAATACTGAAAATACCTATCCTAGTATTTTCCGACTGGGCCGCCGCGCCGGAGCGATTACTCGGCGACCGGCGTACTTTACCGTCTGCGGCCGATGGCCGTTCAGATAACAGGTT
Source organism: Polydrusus cervinus (assembly GCA_935413205.1). NCBI lineage: Eukaryota > Metazoa > Arthropoda > Insecta > Coleoptera > Curculionidae > Polydrusus > Polydrusus cervinus. The sequence continues at coordinate 62,441,375 of OW284510.1, read as the reverse complement.
ACTAAAATACTGAAAATACCTATGCTAGTATTTTATCATTTTGATATTTTTGATCCATGTAAGGTATGAAATACGCAGTGACAGCGGCGAGTGTCGGTGATGGTCTCGGTTCATAGGTAATAGCTTCCTAGCGGAATAGGATACGTGTTTACTTAGTATTAAGGTATTTCTCTGTCAAGTTGGGGCTATCGAGTACAATACAAATTCATTTATTTGTGGTGTATATTAAAGTATAGCTGGAAAAAAGGATGAATACGTTATTATTTGTTTAATTTAAAACAATAAATTGTTTTTTTTCGTTATTTAATATGGGTTAATATTAATGTTAGGTATTAATTAAGTATATATATATTCAAACAAAGGTGTTTTATATGATCTCATATATTTTCCTTTGATCAAAAAATGGATGTTTATTTGAAATATATTTTTATTTGAACGACAAACATGGCGATGGACGGTTATATGGTAACTTAATAAATAACTATTATTATGTAATATCACAACGGCACGGCGGCGAGTTGCAGGGCTCAGGTGTTGCCAGTTATCGAAAAAATTCCCTAATAAATGACGATTCATGACCTTATAGCCGTCCTTTAAATTTATATTTGAAAATATGCAATACTAGGTAAAAAATAACAGGTATTTGTAACAGGTACTAACTCGGAACTGGTACGTAACGTCCCTGTTACAGAAAAATACTGATTTGTATCAACTCTAGTCTGCCGTTTCGGGGCGTGGTTTTATGAGAATCTCGAGTGGGCGTGTCTAAAGTCGATTTCTACCAATCAGGTGGGTTTTGCAATTAACATGGGAAAATCGTTTTTCTTGAATATTGTTTTTTCTAGAAATCGTATCGAAATGATTTTTATATCAAAATGAGCATTTTTGAAATGCGCTTCTTTTAGTACTATTGTGATTGCTGTATATTTTATTGTTCTTGAGAAAATTGAGAAAAACCGGGAGCCAAAAAATCTCCAGTCGAGGCGATATCCATGCGGACGTACGGGCGACAGAACGCTCGAGTAAATCTTGCGTGATTTTTTCCTCGGGCCTTTTTCTTATGGAGATTTAACATGGGGGGATTTTACACCTTTTGAACGTCTATAACTTTTTTATTTATGAGCGGATTTTGATGAATCTTTTACCAAAAATTTTCTAATTTTGTATTCTTTCGTGACACATCACGACATTACCATCATTCAGGTGAGTATTAAAAAGCTTTGTTAGTCTGCTTTTGTATTTTTTGTTTTTAAACTCCCTTTTTAGGCTTGTGTGGTTTATTTGTTGGTTTTGGGAGATGCCTAAGTATTTATATGTTTTGTCCTCATCTAGTATATCTATGCCTTCAAGCAGTCCACGATTTTGTTCAGTCTTTCCGCGTACGACATTCAAGATTGCGCACTTGTCTAAGCCAAACGACATTTTGATGTCATCGCTAAATGTCTTGGTTATTTGAATTAGGGACTGTAGGTGGGTTTTGCTTTCAGCGTAGAGTTTGATATCGTCCATAAATAGAAGGTGGTTTATTCTAAAATTCTCAGTTAAGTTGGGACGATATCCGTAGGATGTTGATTTTAGTAGTGAGGACAGTGGGTTCATGGCCAAAATGAACCAGAGGGGGCTTAAAGAGTCGCCTTAAAATATACCTTTTGATATATTTATATTGCCAAGCTTCTCTTGTCCAATATGGAGATTGGTATTCCATTGCTCCATTAGGGTGCCTAACATGTTGCGTATTAGGGGGTGTACTTTGTATATTTGCAATATCTTCTTTAGCCAGTCGTGAGGAACAGAATCGAATGCTTTACTATAATCTATGTAGCACATATTTAGATTTCGCCTTTTAACTTCTGCCTGTTTTATAATAACGGCATCGATTGTAAGCTGTTCCTTGCAACCCAAAGCTTTCCTAATACAGCCCTTTTGCTCATCAGCTACCAGGTTGTTGTTTATGCAGTGTGTGTATATTTTTGAATACATGACTGATGTTAAAAGTTTATACACCACTGACAGACAGGTGATCGGTCTGTAATTTTTTGGGTCGTTTACCTGCCCTTTTTTAAATAAAAGGAAGGTATTGCCACTGGCAAGATGAGCTGGGAAGTGCTCGGGGTTTAGGAGAGCCTTGCTAAAGCAGTTTGCGATAACAGGGTGTAGTGTGGTGAAAGTTTTGAGCCAGAAATTATGAATTTGGTCAGGTCCCGGTGATTTCCAGTTAGCCAAGTTCTTAGTGGCATCCCTTATATCACTGGATGTTACTTGCGGCTCAGGCATTTCTTGCAAAGTTTCAGCCTCGGCTTCAACTTTTTCGAGCCAGCTTGCTTTTTCGTCGAAATGGGACGCGTCGGACCAAATATTACTCCAAAATGCATTAAATTGGTCTTTATTTATGTCATTAGTTGGAGTAACGTCGTTATTATTATTATTATTATTATTATTATTATTATTATTATTATTATTATTATTATTATTATTATTATTATTATTATTATTATTATTATTATTATTATTATTAATATTATTATTATTATTATTATTATTATTATTAATATGATTAAAAGGAAACAAAAATTTGAAATAATAATATACTAAAGATTTGATTCACTCATCCGTTAAAAATAAATATCGTTATTATTCTGCAATAGCGTCTTGAAAATGTGGTTGTTTATTACAAAGCAGCTGTTATGCACTAGAAACCTAATCAAAGCCAAAATGGGCCTAATGAGATGCAGAAATGTGTTTGGAAAAACCTGGGGACCGTAAATGGTGTTGTGATTACATGTCACACTCATCAAACATAACGACTTATGGGTCTGTAATATGGTAAGCTAAATAGCTTACAGAGGCTGGCTTGCCTGTGTATCACTGACGCAATGAGAAGCACCTCCACAGCAGCAATAAAAGTAATAGGTACTCTACTAACACCGCTAGACATTTAAATCTGAAAGAAGGCCAGTTGCGACACCTTTAGATGCTTGAGCCGCACCCTCGCATTAACCAACCAAGGCACCTTTTTTGAAAATAAATTCTGTGACAAGTGGCAAAGTAATTACAATATTCCCTGTATGTACATGGTATTATAAGTAATCTTAATGTTATAATCGTTTTTAATTTTGCTAGTTTCTCTAAAAGCCAAACAAAGTCTACTCCATTATCTTCTAAATATAGTTATGGATTAATATATTAGAGGAGGAGAAAACAATACCACTTTAAAAACTGCAATAATTGATATATATATGAATAAAGCATTATAAAAAAAAAGGCAAACACGACGAAATGTAGTAATAGTAGGTACACAAATTTTCGGAGCGATTTCAATAATAAAAGTACCTCCTCGCCTCAAGATATTATAGTGTTAAGAATGGTCTATCTACACTGGATTTCGAAATAGAGGTAGTATAAAATAGTCCGGAGTACAGTTTATTAAATCAACACAAGTTTAACGAAAAAAAATTGATCCTAAAATTTTTAATATAATAAAAAATTGATTGATGAATTGACTTAAATCGCAATATAATTTATACTAGAGATCAAACGAACACACAAAATAAATAAACCTAGTCGGAGACGAGCGGACTCTTAAAAGCTGTACAAAGTTTAACTCCGGTCGAAGCCGGTGATGCAGTCTAAAAGCAATAAAACTCTTAAACAGCTAGAATGTATAGTATCCAATATGTGTGACTCATTTTGTAATTTGTTTAAATGGCATTGTATTTGACATTAAAATTGTTCAAAGCTACTTGAATTAGTAATTGTGTAAAAAGTTGCTTCTTACTCACTAAAATACTATTTGTTGGTTGTATAAAGATTTTAAAAAATGAACTAATGAGACACCTATATAATATGGTAATATCAATGACAGTGGCCGGAACGATTTACCCACAATCAAAGTTGCCCGACTAGTAAATAAAAAATGAAGGTGACCGTGGGCCACTTTGATTGTGTGAAAATAGTTTGTAGCGTCATTTAAGTCACAATCAGAGTAGCTTGAATATTTAATTATTGTTTAAAATAATTATGCAACCCAATATAAATATTTGTCAAGTTTCCATTTTACTTACAAAACTAGATGCGGTTTGCTACCTTGTAGCTTATTTTAATGTTTGGTTTTTATCTAAATGTTACATAAAGAATATCATAACAATGTCATTTATTGTCTGATTAAAGGTTTGATGTTTCTTGAACAAAAAGAGACATAACCAATTTTTAACATTCCGTACGTTAAAGGAGTGTCTAAGAAAATTAGAAGACTAGGACAATGATACATCAATACAGTATTCAGTTGGAAAGGCAGTTTAAGAAACCACCTGATGAATACGTAACCAATAAGCCAAAAAGATAGGAAAAAGTGTATCTACCAGATCTCCTGAAAATATGGCCCATCTCACATTGGTGGGACACTAAAGGCCACACGAAACAAGGATCAAAGAACATAGGAACAATCCGCTAAAATAGATACTGAAAATCGGGTGCTGTTAACCAAACTTGAAACTGCAACATAAATGACAAAAAACAACAACAATCGAATAAATATAAATAAAAATAGACACAGCGGTAATAGTATATTACGTACCGAGGTGGAAAGTGTTTCATTACTGTCGAGAGATTAGATAGTTTACCGAGACGCGAAGCGTCGAGGTAAACTATATCTCAGAGACAGTAATGAAACTTTTCACCGAGGTTTGTATACTATTTTATTTACAACCACATCCAACATCCACTTCTTATTATTTTGAGTTCAAATAATTATTAAAAGGTAAATGTCATTTTGACTTTTCCATTGCAAAAGTAGACAGACATTTAGAATTTCAAATAACCGCAGGTGATAAAATAACGTAGGTAATAATACACATCAAGATGGCAAATATCATTTTTGGAATATGGTTTCCATGTCACTAAACAATATATTATTTTTTTAAAACGTTAGTGTCAAAGTTTTTACAAAACACCAAAAAAATGCTCTCAGATGAGGAATTTGATTTGGCTGCTACTCCCCCAGAAATTCGAGAAGCAGCAAAAATAGTAGAAGAAGATCTTCTGCCAACTAAAAGCCGCCCGAGATATGACAAGGCATATAACTGTTTTAAAGAATGGTGTATTGGAAACAAAGTTCAAAATCCTGGTTCTGAATCGGCGCTACTAGCTTATTTTAGTGAAAATGCCAAGACAAAGAAAATATCAACGCTTTGGTCAATATATTCAATGTTGAGGACCACTCTATCAATTAGGGAAAAAGTAGACATATCTAAACACGCAAAGCTATTAGCATTTTTAAAAAAGCAAAACAAAGGATACAAGCCGAAAAAATCGACCACACTGTCTATGGATAATATTGAAACATTTTTGGAACAAGCACCTATGGAATTTCTTGTTCAAAAGGTATTTTAGGCTAAAAGGTTGACTATTTCTATATTAACTTATTATTTTATACATTTGTAGGTCGCATTGGTTATTGGTGTCTCAGGCGCCTGCCGATCAGATGAATTATACAAAATGAAAACAACAGACGTTCACTTTTTAGAAGAAAAGGTCGCGATTGAAATACAAAATAGCAAAACGTACCAGCCACGATCATTTATGATAACTGATAATAAATGGATTGCACCACTTAAGGAGTACATAACTTTACGGAAAAATATACAGGATGGAAAGCTTTTTATGCAAATAAGATATGGAAAAATTAGTAAACAATGTATTGGGCACAACACTTTAAGTCAGTTTCCAAAAAAAATTGCAGCTTTTCTGAAGCTGAATACTGAAGGTTTTACTGGTCACTGTTTCAGAAGAACAGCGGCTACTTTGCTCGCAAATAACGGTGGCGATCTTATGCAAATAAAGCGGTTAGGAGGCTGGAAATCTAGCACAGTAGCTGAGGGATACATAGACAGTTCGGTTTCTACTCAGGTTAATACGGCAAAATTGATTTCAAAGCCAAGTTCAAGTTTTACTAACACTACTTTAACTTCAAATAATCATGAAATAAACCTTTCAAAAGAAGAATTTCAGCAAGGTTTAAACATATCTGTGACTGCCTACAATAATGCCAATGTAATATTTAATGTAAATAAGTAAAACATAAACCATGTTAATTTTTTGTTTTTTATAAATGTCATTTAGGTATAATTCATTTAAAGAAATAAAAAATAAAATTATTGTTGTTGAATTTGTGTAATGAGTTGTGTGTTGGTGTGTTTGTATATTATTTTGAGATATCGATTTTTATTAAAATTTAAAAAAAAAAAAATTTACTATTTTGAGATATCGATTTTTAATAAAATTACAAAAAATAACAATTTTACTTTCCACCCGGGTGGAAAGTGAGCACTTTCCACCCGGGTGGAAAGTAAAAGTCAAGAAACGTCAACTTTCCACCTTTCAAAGATAGGTGAAATGTCATTATTACATACATGGTTGTAAATAAAATAATTTACATTCAAACTTATTGTTGCATAGTCAAGTATAAAACGTAAATAAATAAACCCAGTTGGTCCTGTGATTAAATAAACTCTTGACACTTGAAAACTGGATAAAGTTTACTGGGAGCGGAGATAAAACTATTTTGGCTTTAGCAAAGGTAGTTTCTTGAAACAGGATGTCTTATGTCTATGATTTTTGCTTTCATTTGTATTTAATTGAGTGGCTTTGTGTTTCACATTCAAGTTATTAAAAAATTAGCTTCGAAGAGACGTGATTTACACATAATGTAGAAATTCGAAGATAGCAATACTTTTAATTAGTATTATATTAAACTACTATTATCTTTTTGAACATTTTTAAATTAAAATTCTTAATGGTTTAGGTGCTGGTTTATTGTGGTAGTCCCATGGTCTCTTAGGACGACCCCACACTCGCCACTGATTTACATTACATCGTTATGCTTAACTCCTGAAATGCAATAAAGTCTACTACAAAAAATCTAAATAAAATTAAAGAATATTTATATCCATATACACCATCAGCCATGTAACTTGGCGATGCCCTCTCAAGTAGCAATAAATCCATCCCCTTTAATCTTAGGTAATATAGGCAATGCTTTTTGCCTATTTTGTATGCATGTTACTGCAATGCAACGAGCAATATCATACTTATTAAATTTAGAACTTCGTAGAGGAAGTCCCTTAAATTTGGACTACCGGACGGTCTTTTTTCTAATTATAATTAGTTAACCAAGAATTAAAAAAATATAATATTATAAAAACAAAAGCATATTTTTAAAACTTAAGTTATCTTCTTTTCGAATAATATGAATGAGCTTGGTTTAGTTTTCAACTAACCTTATGAACAAACCATAATTTAAAAATTAAAGATAATTAAGATAAACAAACCTTTTGTGACAGATGCTTATCAGTCTTAATGACAAGCAATAATTTATTATAATCTTCTACAACTTACTATTAGTATGGAGTTGTTGTTTTTCGACTATTTATAGGACTTTTGAAAATATTCTTAGCTTTCAGAATAATAATAATTATTTGAATTATGAACTTTCTGATTAATTGTAAAAAAGAGGGATTTTATTAGGCAATTATTCTTGATGGTTTATTTGTCTAAAAGTAAATTTTATAAAATAAAAATAGAATTGTTTGTTTAAAGGACAGTTTAAACCGGAACACAGTAAAATATAAATCAGAATATTTTTGCCGTAGTAAAAGGACCCGACCAAGGCATGTCAAAGACTTTTATATCCTTTTGTGCTTGTTTGCATGGCTTTGTGCCTTACATATAAATTGTTAAGAAAGTATACAGACAAAATAAGACTATATTTTTTCAATAGTATAAGAAATATAGAATTATTTCAGTTTTGGACTAAGAAACTAAGTGAACTGCGGCAGTGGCTCCGTGGTGAGTTACTGGCATTCGATCGTGACGGTCCTGGTTCGATCCTCGGAGTGGGCATATGCTTAATTAAAAAAAGTATGCTCGGAACTTAAGTTCCACTTAAGTGTATAGGTTGGTTAGCTTAGGTTAGAGTGGCAGACCTTTGGTTCTCCAAACAGTCTCACGTAGTCCTATGAGTACCGCTGTGATACCACGCGCACACGTGTTCCGTAGAACCCACCTTCGTCAGATTACTGATGGTTAAGTGCGGCGTACACCGCAGAAGGAATTTAACTACTCATTCAAACCAGTCACTACTAACTTAAGTAGATAAAAGAATGCAGTATTAGTAAATCCTTATATCGGGACCTAGAGAAAGGGGCGCCAAGGACCGAGGACCGAGGACCTCTGGGGGAGTTAAAAGTATAAACTAGTGCAGACACGTGGTCCGGGTTCTACGCTAAGCTGTAGGTCCCGTCTGGCTGACATTACCCAGACGATAGGGGATACAATGGGCCTTATAAGCCTAAGTATACTGGCTCTTCCGCCAACCCCAGCAACAAAAAAAAAAGAAACTAAGTGCACAAGACTTTAGCTAGTGCACATAAATATTCTTAATTAGGTGCAAAAAGAAGAATATCTTTGTAATTCCCGCATTTAATTCCTAATCTATTAATGCATACTAAAAGTTATAATTTACTTGACAAAATCGTAAACTCACCGCTGCAGAGCAAGAACAGAAGATGGGTACAACCCGTTGCAACCAATTTTGATGTCACCTTGTTGCATATTAACGCTCTGTTAGATTAAACGAGGCGCGTCGTATCAAACTGTTTTATGGCTACAACTTGAAATAATATAGTGGAAACAAAATTCATAATGTTCATAATTCAGTATGAACCACAACCTTATATTTATGATTTATTTAGCATAGGACGTAATGATTTTTGATCTGTTAAACTTTCGAAAATCGAAAGAAGGCTGATCTAGGAACGTAAAGCTGTATCAAACTCATTTTTGTCCAATGGTGGACAAAATACAAATCGATTCGATGCTCCTCAAAAATGGATCCGCTTATTGAAATGTGTCTTTCTATGTTTTTATACGCATATTGCAGGATGGCGTAGACTTCAACTCGAAACAAAATGCGAGACTTACTTAGAGAGAAGTAACGTATATCCCTGCTCCGTTAACCTCTTTGGTTATTTAGCCGCCTGCCTACCAGATTATTATCCCAGGAGTGGTTTCTGGTGTTTTTTCCATTTTATATGTCTTGTTTATCATTTACGATCTCGAATAATATACAGGGTGTGTCAGTAAGGTGTCTGTCTTAAATAGCACCTAAACTATTAAAGATAGGGAAAAAAGTGTAATACAAAAAGTAAAGAGTTTTTTAGGATACATAATCTAAAAATATTTTCTAATCTACAGGGTGGTCCTAAAAAGTGGTACTGAATAATAAAAAAGAAAATTAAATGGGACACCCAGTATAATTTTCTAGAATATGATTCAATGGAATAAGGACTTTGCAACCCTATTAAAATTTTTAAAGTGAAATGCAACGTTGCCAAGTAATTAATTTTTTTCCGAAATTTTAGTAATTTTAAGGGTATCGTTAAAAAATCATAGCAATCTGTGGATTAACCCTAGGCAAATACAATTTACGTTGTAAGTACTTTAAGATACGATATATTGATTTATAATAATGTTTTTTAAATCTCTTATACAGAGCGTTCATTACAAGTTGGACAACTCGATAGTTTTAAAAATGCTTTATTTCAATTTTTTTAAATGGGACCCCCCTAATTTTTTTAGGCAAAAGAATGTATCTTTCGATAACGTTACTTTTTTGTTAAACATGTCATATATCTAAATATCATAGTTTTTGAAATATTTTAGGATTTCTCTTAATTCGGAGTAAAAAAGGAAAGTTCTAATTAAACAATTTAGTCAAGATTGCTTTGGAACAAAAAATAAATAATTTTCTTTGTCACAGCTGTCATTGCAAAATTTTTTCGCTAACATTTTGTGCTTTATTACTGTTTAAATTTTTCATTTCCTGAACTAACTTTATCATAATTCATATTTTTCTATTTCGATAAAGTTGGCGAAATAGTTTTGCAATGACAGCTGTGACAAAGAAAATTATTTATTTTTTGTTCCAAAGCAATCTTGACTAAATTGTTGAATTAGAACTTTCCTTATTTACCCTGATTTAAGACAAATCCTAAAATATTTCAAAAACTATGATATTTAGATATATGACATGTTTAACAAAAAAGTAAGGTTTTCGAAAGATAAATTCTTTTGCCTAAAAAAATTAGAAGGGTCCCATTTAAAAAAATTGAAATAAAGCATTTTTAAAACTATCGAGTTGTCCAACTTGTAATGAACGCTCTGTATAAGAGATTTAAAAAACATTAATATAAATCAATATATCGTACCTTAAAGTACTTACAACGTAAATTAAATTTGCCTAGGGTTAATCCATAGATTGCTATGATTTTTTAACGATACCCTTAAAATTACTAAAATTTCGGAAAAAAATTAATTACTTGGCAACGTTGCATTTCACTTTAAAAATTTTAATAGGGTTGCAAAGTTCTTATTCCATTGAATCATATTCTAGAAAATAATACTGGGTGTCCCATTTCATTTTCTTTTTATTATTTAGTACCACTTTTTAGGACCACCCTGTAGATTAGAAAATATTTTTAGATTATGTATCCGAAAAAACCCTTTAACTTTTGTATTACACTTTTTTCCCTATCTTTGATAGTTTAGGTGGTATCTAAGACATACACCTTACTGACACACCCTGTATATGGGTGTATTTTTTATATCGGGCCAAAAGTTGAAAATAGTCGAAAAAAAAAAAAGTATTTCAAACGTTAAGGTAAATTGGTTTTTATGAATCCGTGAATACTCTAGTATATTATTTTCATATGGGATTCTACATATATGGCTAACTTTTTTGATCGTGAATAATTTTTAATGACAATCACTTATTTTTGTCCTGTCTGCAACACATTCTTTCGAGTGATCAAACAGATATAAATATTCACATTAGAAGTATTATTTTCTATATATTTAATTGATACATGATACAGTAAGTCAAAGGAAAAAATAGATGTTAGGAATATTTAAATACAATATTTTATAACAGGTTTTTAATTGTTTAAAAGCGCGGAATATCTTATATTATAGCTTAAGCTATCATTTGAATAGAACTATTTGTAAAACGGCCGTAAGATATGATAATCCTATACCTATAGCGCATATTCGTTAAAGAATATTCAATGTTTAGTAGCAATAGCATTTTATTTTTCTTTGGGGTTCACAATTTTTCGAGTTGCAGATGGGGACAATTTATTGCAGATTGGACAATTTTTTAAAATAATAAACAGAGATTACTACAACTTATTTATTAATACGTTTACAAAAGAAATATGTAGGTACGTAAATATTTGACAAAAATATAGTTTAACAATAAGTACTGAGTATTTGGCAGTTTAAACTTGAGCCTCAAATAGCATGTTTATCTCTTCTTCATCGGGAATGAGATACAAGTCCGGCCTAGATTTTGATACGCTTTTAGGAGGACTTTTTAGGACGCATAAAATATCTTTGCAAGGCAGACTTTGTATGTCATCCTTGGTAGGCCAGAAAAAGTTTTTGCCTTTTCTAGTCAAGAACTTTACAGTGATCATATCCTCAACTTTCTCTTGGACAATACCTAAAGAATAAGAAAACCTAGAAAATATTCGATTTTTTTTACAAAAAAAACTATACCAGGATGTACCACAGACTTCCATATGTTACCGCTACCCATGTACCAATAATTGTAACTGTGCTGGTGGGGCCATAAGTGTCAATATATTCAGGTTAAGTTTGACTCTAAATTTTCTCGTTAAATCCTTGACTGATATACGTAAATAGTTTATATCATATTTGGGAGAATCATTTTCACATCGTCTTTTTTTTTCTTTGTTTAGCCTGGTTCTTTCTTTTTTCAATCTTCTTAGCCTGATTTCTTGCAAGTGACGCTTCTTTTTCTCGTTTTAATTTATCAATTAAGATTTTTTTCTTGTCTTCATTCATCTTAGGTATCCCTAAATATCAAAACATTTCCTTAAATAGGAAAACAAAAGAAGTATAGCCATAATAAAATCAAACAATACCCTTCGCTTAGACAAAATTATTTGTAAGATTTTGCGCACCCTGTATTCAACAAAATTACATACATACATACATACATACATAATATACTTAAGATATCTAGAATTTTGTAGCGAATCGTCCGCGACCAAACAAACATTAGCCAAATTAAATTAATCAACAAAAATGTATATCAAGGAAAAAACACTGCAAACTTTGCGTTACTTTAAGTAAGCTTTTATTAATTATTTCACCAAACAATATGTTGTTTAATCATTTTTAAATACTAACTTTGACATGTAAAGTTATCAAATTAGTAATTGTGTCCGTTCTGCAACGCCGATGTCCATTCTGCAGCACGCAAATGTTGTTGCAGACTGGACGTTGCAGACAGGACAACCTCTGGAATTTTAAATGTTTTACAAATCCTATTAATGCCATATGGTTTATTTTGAGGTTATGTGTGTTCGAAAACTAAATGAATAAAATATGTACGTTGTAGTTTTATACCGTGCGTTTTAAAAATGTAACAGACGTTGCAGACAAGACCGCCAGTTTTTTGACAAATGCTTCCCATAATTTTTATTTTAGGTTTAAACTTAAAAAACATAAAAAAGTTAACTTACCAGTAGTCACACTTCGTTGCACTAACAGTTGACGTAACTGAAATGAATTGGCATGCAATGTTGTCAAATGTATCTTAAATTATTTGGCGTAAAATATGCTGTTGCAGACTGGACGATCCTGTGAGGGACATTTTATTTATATTAATAAGAGATATACAACTTAGTGAAATATCGAATTTTTATGTCTCTTGCATTAACATAAAACATAGTTAAGTGATTGTATGAGTTTTGGCAGCAAAGCCTTTGAATAATTTAAATTTGTGCCACTTTACATACAGAAAATTGCGCCAGGGACAGTTGCAGATGAGGACATTTTGTCCATCTTAGCTACTGGAACAGGCACTGGAGCTATTTTATAACAACATTTGTAGTGAATTTTAACAAAACAATTCATTAGTTATACATTTAATAAAAAAACAGCGGTATTTATCTCTTTACGCTGTTTTTATGCTCTGAGGACAGCAATATCGTTGTTTTCGCCCAATATAAAAAATACACCCATATATATATCTTAAGATGGAAAGTTCTTGTGTATAAACACCTAATTTGAAATTCAGAAAAAAGTATTTCCTCGAGCCGGATTCGAACCGACAACCTCCGTATATCCAGTACAGAGCGCTAACCAATTGCGCCATCAAGGAATATATATACAGGGTGAGTTTTTTAAAGTGTTACAAGGCGATATCTCGAAAACGATTTAAAATATTTTCTTGAAATTTTAGGGAGATAATGGGGAGATAGGGGGACATATTTGTACATGTTTTTGACACTTACCCCCTTTCCCTATTTTGAGGGGTGGGGGGTAACTTTGCAATTTTAAATGGGATTATGTACTTTTGTTTATTAAATATGAATCTACGTAAAAAACTGTATACGTATACAAAAAAATTTTTGATATGCTGCCATGGTTACGGAATTATGATTTATTTTGTTATAAAAATTTAAAAAATTAATTACCATTTAATTTTAATAAAATAATCCCATAAATCTAGTTCAATTATTTTAAAATTATTATTCGTTTCCATGGAAATGCGTGGTTTTGTTTTGACGTAAGTCAGTTAATATTTTTAATGTGTTAACGTTTATTTCTGTGTGGTCAAATAAACATGGAAGCGAATTTTAGTATGCAAGTTGATATGTTGTTAATTTTGGGGGAGTGCAGAAAAAACTACAGACAAGCTGCACTAGTGTGGGCGGAGAGGTTTCCTATGAACCCGAAATCGCACATGGCATTTAAAAGGCTGGAAACCAGAAGTCGTACTACTGGCAGTCTAAAGACGAAGCCAAGAGTTCGGAAGCGAACAAAGACAGATTAAAATAGGGTAGTTAGAGTTTTAGGAATGACATTTATTGACCCGCATGTAGGTTCCAGGCAGCTTGCTAAAGATGCTGGAATAAGTCAAAAATCAGTTATGACCATATTGCACTTGTACAAATTTCATCCATACCACATTACACTCCATCAAGAGCTATATGGTCAAGACTTTGAAAATCGCGTTACCTTTTGCAATTGGATCACAAGAGAAATGCAAGGAAATAACAGGTTACTAAATAATGTTGTTTTTTCTGACGAGGCTAATTTCCATAATTGTGGCCAGGTAAGATTTTAAGTTATTTTCCCTGTCAGTAGAAATTAATTTTTTTTTTTTAAAGGTAAATAGACACAATATGCACTAATGGGCATCCGAAAATCCCCATTGGATGAGAACTGTGCCAAATCAACATCCTTGGTCAATTAATGTATGGTGTGGTATAATCGGTGATAGAGTTATTGGCCCGCATTTATTTGAAGATCATTTAAATGTAGTAATGTACACAGATTTTTTAAGGAACCAATTACCCCTATTATTAAACCAAATGATTAATCCTAACATGTGGTTTCAACAGGACGGAGCTCCACCACATTATGCGATACAGGCCCGTAATGAATTAAACGAATTGTTTGAAAACAGGTGGATTGGTCGAGCTGGTCCGATCAACTGGCCTGCTAGGTCCCCGGATTTGACCCCCCTTGACTTTTTCTTCTGGGGTTTTATCAAAAACAAAGTGATGGCGACTGCACCTACAACTTTAGATGATATGAAAGACCGAATCCGCGTTGTCTGCTTACTAGTGACACCTGATATGTTACAGAGGGTACGTTATTCATTTAGAAAAAGAGTGACAAAGTGTTTGGAAGTTAAAGGAAGACACTTCGAACATCTTCTGAAGCATGATAGACGATAAATTAGTTGAAATTAAATGGTAATTAATTTTTTAAATTTTTATAACAAAATAAATCATAATTCCGTAACCATGGCAGTAAATCAAAACATTTTTTGTATACGTATACAGTTTTTTACGTAGATTCATATTTAATAAACAAAAGTACATAATCCCATTTAAAATTGCAAAGTTACCCCCCACCCCACAAAATAGGGAAAGGGGGTAAGTGTCAAAAACATGTACAAATATGTCCCCCTATCTCAACATTATCTCTTTAAAATTTCAAGAAAATATTTGAAATCGTTTTTGAGATATCGCCTTGTAACACTTTAAAAAACTCACCCTGTATATAATATAGTGAATTCTAGGATATGTGGTCTGATTTTATTTCTAACTTAGGCCCTCGTATAGTCTCGCTAGGAGTTCATGTCCAGTTTTCTGCCTGCCGTAGTGCTGCGTCAAACTCTGCAGTCTGTAGAGTCTTATTCGTGCATCGCCATTAATCTTAAGGTAAAAAGCGGGAGGCCTAGGATGTTCTCTATTAAGGATTTTCGGATCGTTTTTATGACCTCTGTGATGCCTAACCAGGCCAGTCTCTCTAGCCGGGCTTCACTACTCTGGTACTAAATTGTGTAAGAGTTTTCACATTTTTCCGTATGTGGGTCTAGTTACCGCTAAAGTTATTTCCGATTTCTGAATAGTTTTTTCCCAGAATTTGTTTCAGGTCAGTCTGGAGTCCAACGTAAATTCATGACCTTCTAAAAAAATGGAATATTTTCAGCTCGAATGGTAAGGGATTCTTTCTACATTTCGTAAAGGGGATAATATATACATATATTTTGTAGCCTAATTTTAAGTCCCTTCTGCACTATCCATCTTTCAACGATTTTAGAACCATATCTGCATTCTCCCTTTTACTCTCGTGTTGAAATTGCTTTGGGTTAATATAGCCATAATGCCTGCATAACCGACAATGAAATATCCTTCTCTGCTTATTGTAGTTACCAGCCAGTCCCTGACAAGATTTCAGAAAAGAGAAGAGAGATCCCCTGCATACTTCCTTCCTTCTGACTGCAGTAAGTTTCCTCCAGTTCAATATATCTGGTTACTTTGGTGATTAAAACAAAGGGTGTGTTATTTATTAATTAAATGCTTTCTCTATATTCAGAAAGACTTCTCTTAATACTACCCATTTTTGCAGAAGTTTTTCCACCCGGCTTACTTATGGCTGGTGTTGGTGTGGCTCCGTTGATTTTGCTATCCTGTAGGCGTGCTGATCTTGATGAAATGGTCTGTGTTATATTACATCAGGGATTTTAATATGCTTATCTAATAGTTTTTCAAACGAATATAAGCGAAATCAGACTAATGAGCCTGAATTGGCACTAGTCGTCGAAGTTTGATTATAAATACCGCCTAGTTAGTTTCGATACTTTCGGGATATGTCCTGTGCTGGCTCTGAGTGCGAGGCGAAGCTTGTCAATTGCAGCAGGTCCGTTTCATCCTGCAGAATTACTGGGTAGACTACGTTCGATCCCGGAGACCTGTATGGTTCAAATGAGTTCATTGCCCAGGAATCTTGATTTTCTCCTTCAGCTTCCAGGTCTGTGGCGATTCATCTCGAACTCACGAATTGGAAAAATGTACCAAAAATAGTACGGTAATTGTTTCTTTTCCAGAGTTTGTGTACAGGGGCTTCATTGTGGGTCCTTAATATTTCTTTTCTAGCATATTCTGAACTCCTTGACGTTACACTGATTTATCCAGGATATTCTTATAGTCCTCCTTAACTCGCTTTTGTGGTCAGTTAGAGATGCCTTTTATGCATTTCAGCTTTTTTTGTAATTTGTCCTTTTATTACGTCCAGCTCTATGTTCCACCAAGACACATTCCTAAAAAATCCTGTTTTGATTAGAGGACAATTTGCTACAAGAGCTGTAACGCGTCGGTCAGTTGGTCCACGATCAACTTCTATAGTATATTCTTTACCGTATCTCAGCCAAGGTATTTTCTAGTTCGTCCTGCAAGGCTCGTGAGTTTTTTTACAGGTAGGGCAAATTTTATGGCAGTAAACTAACAGGCAAAATGCAGTGTCGTGCATAGTTTTGCCAAGGAATAATTATTTAGCTACAGAAACACCGCAAAATCATAAAATACTAAAATTGCATTTTTGCTGTGTCTTTTTTTAAATTACATCAAACCGCTTTACATTATTATTTTTTTATTTATTATGTTGTGTGTTTGTATATCAAATCGATCCTGCTATCTTTTGTTTTGGAAAAATGTTCTATCACTAGGTCATTAAAGTCATAAATACTTCTAATAAAAGGTTTTTAATGCTTAACATAGCTAAAGAACTTAACCTTGACTACCCAGTAAGGTTCTTAAAGAGTCTTAATATTTTTTTGGTGTCGAAAAGCACCTCTCACTTTCCACTGTCGTCATTGGAATAGTACATAAAATTACTAATAATTGTACACTTTCCGAAAATTTTTCACCGAGGTTCATTTTTAAGAATAGCTGTAAAATAGCAGTAGCACCTCACTACTATAGAAATTTTCACGACTAAATAAAAATTCCAATGTTTTCGTTAATTTGTAAACGTTATTCAAATGTTAATGCACAGTTTGTTTTAATCTGTAATATTTTAAGTCCTGTTGAAGTCATTGTTATTTAATACAAGATAGCACACATAAACCAACGAATAAATGAAATAAATAAGGTTTAATGGCATATTACGCGCGAGATTTGATTGAACACTGTCCGACTGAATGCGTGGTGAAGTCGCCGGCGCCGACATGACGCCGACGTTTTCTTGTCTCTTTTTAACTTCCTACAGCGCGTATGCCTATTTCGCTCTTAGTTTCTAGTTCATGTATGTAATATTCTATTTCCCTATAAACCCATAAGGTCAATCGTGAGCTCCGGTAAAATGACCCGGGCGGTCGAGCGGAGTGCATGCTTTGATCAGTTCGATCTGTATTAGGGAGTTTTCACATGACACATTTTGAAATATTTACATTTTTTGAGACTTATAATTTTTATTTGTTTTAAAGAACAAATTTATTAGATGGGTTAAATTTATTGGTGGATAATTAACCAAATGACCTTATAAAAAAGCGACACCTGCTGCAAGGGTTATAACAAAAATATTAGTTATTTTGGAGGGATCCAAACAATTAACTTTATTAGATACATGCCAGTTTTTTTACAAAGTTACCTAAGTAGTTAGTGCCTATCGTTATATCTAATTATGAGCTAATAAAATAAAAAAATTATGTAAAATTTTGTATATGTCCAATAAAATACGTGGTTGTATAAGTTATAATAATAAATAAATAGCAGCTATTAATAAAATTATTTTAGCACAATAATGAATAAATATGGGCTAAAATAGTAATGATTGCACCCATGCATACAGATCAAAGACAAAATAATAGCATATTTACAATAATATCTTATTGATTGTATTTAGAGGTACAGGCCTACAAGATACAGTCGCATCTGACCTAAAAGGTAAAATATAAAGTCGGACAGATTCGACGCTAAAAGCTTTAATATTAAAAAACTCTTGGAGCGACTTAAATCCGAATCAAGTTTTTGCAGAGTGGAGATCAAACGAAATACAAAATAAATAAACTCAGTCGGAGCCGAGACTAAGTAAACTCTTGACACCTGAAAACTAGGAAAGTTTAAATCGAGATAATGTTAAATATGAATAGGACTTTTTCGGTGCTTCGATTTGATTCGACCAACTGTCTGTTCGGGTATTTTCTGGCATTCAAATTGTTAGGAAAATTTATAGCTAAAAAATATATTAATAAAAATTGTGTAAACCTTTTAAAACCTGGATTAATTTTGGTAGGTAAAATTTATGAAAAGTCCTTGTAGATTTATGTAATAATATTTCCAATTAAAATAATTACTAAGTTTATATTAATGAAGAACGTTGATTGTCTTAGTTAAAAAAAATATCGGTATTTCATGTTACATAGACAGTTGTTTAACTGCCTTGATTCCTTGCACAAAATTAAAAAAACTCTACGATATATTACTCTTTAATATATTAAAAAATCTATCAATATCTTTCAGATAATAGCACTTTATTGATTTTGGCCAAAAAAGAGATTCCGAAAAAACATTTTCCCACAACCCCCTAAGATATGTGATGAACTGATGAACTGTATAGGGACAAATATTTGATTTTACTTCTAAAGTAAATAATCTTTATTTTTAAAAATACGTAAAAGTGTTACTAAGAAAAGTTTTTAGAATCAATTTATATGCCTCAATATTACGATACACTGACACCGGTATGCTAACGCGCATAATGCTTTATCCCTCTTCCACATTTTGACGACACGTGTGAGGATGTTTAAGGCCGGTTAACATTAGATGCAAGAAATGTTGATATTAATAATATACTTATAATAAACGATATACTGCCTTAATTCAACTCAGCTACTTCTTTTAGAAGGTCCTAATTACAAAGATAGTAAATATTTGATTGCATTTTATATCTGGTTTGAACCGTCAGTCGCGTCAAAAGATTATGCAACCGTGCTCGCATCCTCGCTCGTGACGATATACCCTGTGATGTTCAAATTTTAACTTGCTTATTAGCATAAAATATAGAATTTTAGTTACCTGCAACAAAAAATAAAATTTGACGGTTTCAGCTGCCACTCTGTATTTGAAAAAATGATTTCAACTTGCCATACAAATTTTTTGTGTAATATTCGTATGTACATAAAACCGTTTTCTTTATAAATAATTACCAAAAAAAGGGCGCCGTGGCTTACTCAAAATATAAAATTTTGTATGACACTTCGGGATAGGGCTCTATCAAAATATAAAAGAAACAGATCAGCTACTATGGTCTATTTCTTTTCGATTGCGAACGATGACAGAAAAAAAATTGAACAAAAATTCACCTAATTGGTTAAATCACAATTTACACTACATAAATGCATAGCCAACTTATTAAAGGTCTTTTTTTTTTAATCACAGAAGAAGAATAAGAAATTTCCGTTCGATTGATTTCTAGCAAATACATATATGCTAATTATAAACCTTTTAGCAATTAAAAATAACTTTTAGCTCTAGTTATATTACGAAACAAACAATCTAATAACTTTCTGTACATAAAATCGGTTAATTTCACGTTTTTCTGCAACATAAAATAGTAAACCTATGCCTACTTTGTGTTGAAGCAAAAAGGATGCCCGATTTATCGACAAAATATAGAAGGCCATGCCAAACGCCAAACATTGTGACTGAAATTCATCTTCTTAAAGGCCGCTTTACAGTTTGCAATTTTTCTTTCACGCAAGTTGTCTTGCAGCAATTAATATTGCGGCAATAAAAATTTCACTTCGTTTTACAGCGTGCAATGACTTGCCAAGATCGTAGGTGATGTACCACTTGCCAACCATTAAAATAAAAATACATTTGGTTAGGACTAACCGGCGTTTTTTGTGCATTCATTTTAACAAAACATCATTACAGGATATGAAAGCAAACCAACAAAAATAAGACGTACCCGCTATATATAGGTTAGAAAAACCATAAATAAATGTCAGGGATTTTTATATTTAGTTTGGTGTCTCATAAATCACCAGAAAATCCTCAGAATTGCGCTTGCAATGGCAATAAAAATACGGTTCGAGTGATATTTCTTGCAAGCAATACAAATTGCGGCAGCTGATCATTAGCCTCGTTCTGCACATACTCCCGGGCAATCTTTTCTTGCGTGAAAGAAAAATTGCAAACTGTAAAGCGGCCTTAGCAAGTGTTAATTTAAAATTCTAATCGCTATAAACAGTAAACAACAAAATGTCAGTTATGACGTAAATCCCTAACCTTACTTTTTCAACTTGTCAAAAATGAAAATTCTTGCATTTTTTTGTTGTAAAACGGGTGTCTGTCATCGTTTGCAATCGAAAAGAAATAGACCATAGTTGGGAGTCGTACAGATAGCTTAGAAATTTTGTAGCGAATGCTATTGATAGAGAAAAGAAATCTTATGTCGAAAATAGTATTCAAAATAATGGACGAAGGGATAATTGGAAACCCCTGAGAGAACTCGATATTTACTCAAGGGCAAAAAGGGTAGTTCCTGAGAACTTGGGTACTGCTGATGAGATTAATAATTTTTTTGCAGGGGCCGCTCAGTCGGGTGATCCGAATCCAGAAACATTGAATTTTTATCTAAGCCACAGAAAGGAGAACACTGGCGTTTTCAAATTTAAAATGGCCACCACTGAAGAAATTGAAAAAGCTCTATCTTCCATAAAATCAGAGGCCACTGGTAGTGATGGCATTGGTTTAATGATGGTAACTTATTGTTGTCCTCATATTGTACCAGTAATTACTCATATGGTGAATTTCTGGATTGAAACCCAAACTTTTCCTGAATGCTGGAAAACCTCTTATGTGCTGCCTTTTCCAAGGATCTCCTCTCCAAGCAAATTAAAAGATTTAAGACCCATCAGCATATTGCCTACTCTCTCTAAGGTCATCGAGAGAATTCTTGAACAATAAGAGAACACCTGGTCCATAACAAAATTTTGCCTTCTGTTTAGTCTGGTTTTCGTAGCGGTTATGATTGTGCAACTGCGCTTCTGAAGGTAACCGATGATATCTTGGAAGCCTCAGATCATGGAGAACTGACGGCTCTGGTGCTTCTGGACTATTCGAAGGCGTTTGACCGGTTAAATCATGATCTTCTGTTAGGCATACTTCACTATCTGGGATTTGATCATGATTTATGGCTTCTTATGAAGGCATATCTTACTGGTAGAAATCAGATGGTGAAGCTCAATGGTAGAATTTTAAATCCTGTAGCGATGACATGTGTGTGACCCCAAGGTTCAATCCTAGGTCCATTGTTGTTTTCCCTTTATACATCTCAACTTATAACTTATTTGAGGTATTGTACTGTACACTTTTACGCTGACGATACACAGCTGTATTTCTCATTTCCGCCTGATAAAATCCTAGAGGCTATTGACAGGTTGGTGCACGATCTCAATGTTCTTCAGAGAGCTTCGGAAGCGCATTGCTTGGCAATAAATCCCGCTAAGTTGCAGGTTTTGCTGTTTGGCAGACAGCAATCACGAAACCAAAATGAACACATGCTACAAATTACTCTTAACAATACTGTTTTAAATACATCTACAGCAGCAAAGAATCTGGGGCTGTTGATGGACAATGATTTGAGATTCTCGGGCCATGTTAACAACTGTATTAAAAGGGCTTTTGCCAATCTTAAATTAATATTCAACCAATGGGCCCTGCTAAACGCAAACCTGAAAAATATGTTGTGCGACTCTATTGTTTTATCGTATTTTAACTATTGCGATGTCTTGTATGGTCCCTGTCTTTTGGACTCGGACATTAAGATAATTCAATTAATGCAGAATTCATGTGTACGATTGATAGGTGGTATGCGAGGTCGTGAGAGGGGTATGAGTGCTAAGTTACGTGAAATTAACTGGTTAAGAATAAATGAGAGACGCATGTTGCATAGCTTAGTATTAATTAATAAAATAGCCTGTAAGGAGTGCCCTGATTATTTGTATGACAAAATTAAATTTAGGTATAACGTACATAATTTGGAACTTAGACATGTAACATCTTTGTACGAGCGCTCATTTAGTTACCAAATTTCAAAAATTTATAATAAGGTACCTCCTGACTTTAAAATGATTTCAGATTATAAGTTTAAGCTATTTGCAAAACAAAATGTTCAGAACTTCTTGTAGAACCATGTATATTTTTTTCTGCCTGCGTCATATGTCATTCTTATTCCAGAGTCGTATACTTTTTTTTTGTTTGTATCTATTTATAAAAAGTATTATAGTATAATTCGCCCCTAGTTTACATTTGCCTGTAAATGTTAAAAAACAATGTTATGTTGTTTAGTGATATAGTTTTTATTGTTTAGTGCATTTTATAATTTATATAGCAACTTACTTAACATGGTTGAGATAGGAAGCTAAGCTTCAACTCCGCCAATTGTAATTTTTTATTTTCTCTCTTAAAATTACAATAAAGACCTATTTATTTATTTATTTATTTTATTTATAATGTAAACAATGGCAGCATTCAGTTGAAGTGCCACTTCACCAGAGAATATCCACAAATATAAAAATTTAATTTTCTTAAAGAAGTGACAACATTTTAGGACAGGTCGGTGCTTACAGCTTAGCATGTTATATCCACAGCGTTAACACAGGACTTTAATGGGTTAGAGGTACCGGTTTGGGTCAGAAATTACATAAGATTATCGTGTCCGGGTTTTAAGTCTTTAATATGTACATTTTGGTACTTTTTACCAGATTGATCCTTAAGGTCATAGAAAACGAGTGATACTACTTTTATTACGCTATAAGGCCCAGAATCGCACATTTGGCGGCAAATCCCATAATAGCAGAAGATGATGGGTTTTTTCGTTATATAACCATATCTTCGATGTGGCATCTCCACTTTGCACAGTAAAGGCTTAACTTAAATTTATCCGGACTAGTTCATATACATATTTTGACCTTTTAAGTCTATCAGTCAGGTTCGACAACTTTACGTTATTTACTTCTACCGAGAGGCTGGCGTCGTCTCGCGGCGATTCGGTATCTATAATTTGTAAAGGCGCTTTTCTTTGGGTTTTTAATTTATTATATATTATTGCTTACGTCGCTTACTAGTGATTCGATATATGCAACTATAGGTCCCTCGGGTGCCACTTGGTTTGCCACATCTCCCGGTATCGGGGGCTTTATATAATTTCTCCCGGAAATCTAGTTTACAAAGCTCTGCACTTGGACACTATATTGGTTGTTGTCTCAGGTCGTTGCGTTATTTTTTAGAAAGTCGTCATTGGTTGGGTTTTGTTTATTTTGTATGTCAATAAACGTATTGACATTAGACTCCGAGAATCGTTGGTAAGGAAGGTGGCAACCCTAGGTGTCACCCCTTGGATTAGTGTTGCCCACGTGCTTCGTAAACTTGTTAAAGTGGAGAAAAATAAACCAGGGGTTCAACTATGCAATTTTTGGTCCTTTGAGCGTCCTAAAAGAGACAGTTTCGGGATGAAATAATTAGATAAACAATTTTTCTATTGTCCAGCAAATTATTTTGCAGTTGGTTACCACTATAAACTCGCAGTATTAAACTCCAGTAATGTACCAGAATGATACAGACTAACAGTGGTAGTGCTAAAAAGAAGAGGAGGACGAGGGAAAAAATGCCATTCATGTATTCTATTATTAAAATTGGCAAAAACAATTCCGGCAAAAGCTTTACTGATGTTTCTCCCCAAAAAGGTTCCAGTCCAGCGGTTGACTTAACGATAACGGTACATAGGCGTGCGTAAGGTAAGGATCTATAAGCATGGTCACAGCAATATTAAATAGTAGCAGTATAAAGGTCAGTACGGCAACGGTCTTGCATATATCAGTAAAAAGGACGCGGCCAACTTATGGCATCAGATAAATGTTCACGCGGTAAACTACTTGAAAACACGGACATGCTTCCGGTTCACGTGGGCCCCTTACCAAATAAATTCAAGGGAACAGACCCGAGATGTCATTGGAAAAGAAGTTTCCGTTCTGTAGTTGCATATTGCATACATCGTCACTGTCAAAATTATGTAACGAAGTTTTTACAGGGTTGTATGCATGTCCGTAATTACCTTTCTTATTTTTCATAACACGAAGTCTGTTTTGTTCGTAAATAATTTTTAACGTAGTTTTTTTTTAGTTTTCGTCGGGAAACATCGGAATATAGGTTTTATTAATCTTTTAAATAATTTAGCCAATGAAACTAGTGAGGTAAGTAATATTATTGATAATATAAAATAATTATATTATGCTGTCTAAACCATTTTTAAAATTGGTTTCATTTTTTTATTAAACTATTCTTTAACCATATCTACTGTATTAAACTATTTATTTTGTATAAACGATTAAATAACTAAAATATGTATTTATTAAAACATGTTAAGGCGGAACTTTGTGCAGCAAGAAATATATTTGCAAGAGAGTCTCACCCGAAGTGGGCATACTAGCGAGCTTATGACGTGGTGAAAAATATTCCGTAAACATCGACACACACTGAAAGCACGATGCAAGGCGGTAGGTTCTTTATTATGCTAATGAGTTTTGGTTGATTTTATTTCGGAGACCAGAAATTTGTTTTGTGGGAAATAAGTATTTTACTTGTTATTGTATTCTAAGTTAAAATAATGCATCTAATCGTTATACGGATTCTTATTTTATTAATATGTACAAAAAATAAAATTAAGGAGAGCAAAAAATTTTGGAAAATAAAATCTGTTAATTTTATAAATTCCTTGGAAAAGCTTATTATAATGATTTTAATGATTTAAAAAAGGTAATAAAACTTCTGAAATCGTATTCTAATTTTTAATATAGGTACCAAGATACATGTCTGTTAATCTTATTATTACCTACCGACTAAAGTGTTAATTAATTAATAGTAGGTATAAGAACACCTGCATATATGCCAGTGGCGGCGTCAGGGGGGAAGAAGGCACAGGCATACCCTTAAATTAAAGTTGCCCATCCAAATTAAGTTTAGGTACTTAGGTAGTTTATACATAACACAATGTACAAACTGTTTTATTGTGAATTTTTCAGCATTGGTGTTGAAATATTTTGTAAGGTCAATAGTTTTTGAATTAAAATTCTCTCATATGAATAATTTTTCACCATGCTTATTTATTAAACAAGAGAACAAACGAAGTACCTAGACCTTTTTTTTAGAAACACAGTACCGTATCGTCGCACCTATACGAGAATGGAATAAAATAATTGAATTTCAGCGCCAATCCGATACAGAATATACATGTGATAATAGAATAGATGCAATGGTCTCATCGGTTTTACCGCTTACTATTGCTAAATAATAATAATAATAATAATAATAATAATAATAATAATAATAATAATAATAATAATAATAATAATAATAATAATAATAATAATAATAATAATAATATTAATAATAATAATAAAAAATCATGTTATTCTCTGGAGCTAACGCAAAGATAATGCGACACGAGTAGAACCGATAGATATTGTATATCGCATCACACGGAAAGCGTCAGCAAACAGTACCAATCGACGAAAAGTCGTGTACCTACTTTTTAAGCTCAAAGGTTTAACTTTTCGTCTAGAAAAGCGATAAAAATATATCTACAGTAAAAACTAAACAATAGCTAGATACCAGGATCTTATATGCCTACCTCAAAAAAATCGGATCCATTTACATTTTTCTAGCACCTCCACGCCACTGATATCTGCTACCTAAGTACTTAGCCTATTTTTGTGAAAGAAGGTTTTTATTTTGGTAATTGGAGTATAATTGAATATAAAAACTAAGAACTACATAGATTTTTATTCATTTGTGATTTGAACTGTTCGTTGTGAATCTATTGTGAAGTTGTATCTACAGTGTGTTTCTATTTTATATTATCAATATGCCGCAAAAGTATACTAGCACAAATCGTACTCCGTGTGGCCGTCGACGAAGTATTCAACAAAAACTTAAATTACTCAGGTGAGTACTTGCAATCATTTTAGAAATAATTGCAAAGTTGTATAATTTTTATTATCATATATAATATAACAAGTGCATTGAAAATTATCGGTAATTTTAGGAAAATATGCTTGAATACAATTTGGAGCCAAAAAAAGCATGAGTGCACGTAGTGCACGAATGCTTTTGCTTGCTCCAAATTGCATGACGGCATATTTGGCTAAAATTACCGGTAAATTATCAATGCCCGCGTTATATTTGTAAGGGAATTTCATGGACTGATGTTGCTTTTTGTTTGTTATGACTGACAAAAAGAAAATATGTCAAAAAATTATCACGATAATTTTTTGCAACAATAGAATAACCATGGTAACACAAAATAAAATTATGGTATTTAATTGTTAAAATATGAAATTTGACAGGTGAATGAAATTCTCAAGATTATTGATTTTGCTCCTTTTCATATGCTGTAGAAATAAAATAGAACATAACGTGCATAACCGTTTCATACGCTCAGTTTTAAAAAAGTACAAGTAAAGCCGTACAGAAAGTTTAAAATTGTTAGTAAGTGACATTTTGTTAGTTGTTTTTGTCATGTTACGTTGTAACGTTGTTTTATGACCTACAATATTTCGGGAGTATTCGAAATTTTTAGGCCCTAGGCCAAGAATTATCCTAATTATTTTAAAAAAGCATCCGTTTTGGACACAACTACTGACATCAGCCCTATGATGCTTATGTACGCTGTTTGTTTTCTATTACAAAAAGAGGTAATTGATATCTCGATTAAACTCCTAGGATAGGTATTATCCAAAAATGTATCAAGAGATCCTAAAGCATACAAACAACGTTTTTACAAAAACATAAACCTTTCATAGCTATCTTTTTTAAATTTTAATAACGCAATTATCTTAACTTTTTCTTACTCTTTGTAATTTGAGTATAATATGTAACGAATATATTTATTTTCTTATTTATTTTTTATGAAAAAAAAAATTAGTTTATTTGAAAAAAAAAACACAGTGTAAACAAGCTGCTGTCACTAGTTGTGTTCAGACCAGCTGTTCTTTCAAATTAGATAATTCTTGCCCTAGGATATAAAACAAAAAAAAACGAAATTATCCTGAAATATTGATTTGTGATGTTGTTTTCCAAACTACACACCTAAAAGTGTTAAAAAAAATTTGTCGAACATTATGATGAGTTATGAGACATTTCCATTGATACCAGCCAGTCAACCGATTTCCAGAATCCCTTTTCTATATACTAAGTAGTTTTTTGGTAAATTCAGTTTCTTCTAAATTAAAATACTGGGATTTATCTCTACGTTTTATAAAGTGTGAACAGTGCTGTTATAATAAGCTTAAATACTAAAGAGGGATATAAATTATTTTTATATAAGGGTCGAGAAACTTACTCACAATTTTCAACAATTTGTTTAAACAAATAATACAGCTGAAAAAGAATCAAATGCTTGTTTTAGAAATATATTAATATTGGTGTAAATTTATGCTCCCCATTTGGTGATAAACAGAATTCTCCTGTAAAAAATACTGGTTTTATCTTACCTAATATTTCTTTAGGCAACGCAAAAAACTGACAACTCAGGACACCGCCACCCCAAGTAAAAAAGTTGTCAGTATTTCTAATTTTGCCATGGATTTACCTACTTCGGAAGTTGCAGGACCATCTCATGATAGGGTTGAGAGCAGTAGAGATATGAAAAAACTAAACTTGATAGATTATGACAGTGATGATAGTAATTCCAAATCGATTAGTCCAGAACAAGTTTCTAGTTCACAACCCGAAACAGAAATTTCAACCGAATATTCTGAAAAGGTATCCCAAAGATGTCAGACCATATGTGATATTTCCGGAAGAAGAATAATTGATATTAATTTCTTCTTTAACGAAGTAACTAATTTTAAACATTTGGGCATTTTTGGTTGCGAGAGTACAAGTTTAAAAATAACAAAAGAAATATCTGTTGGATTGCAAAGCACGTTTGTAATTAAATGTTCCATATGCCACGAAGAAAAAAGAATATGTACAGAGAACCCTGACACTGCAGACTTAAACAAATTAATCGTTTTGGGTATGATTTCAACCGGCGGAGGCTACAGCCAAATGCAAGAAATTTTCAGCTACTGCGATATACCGATTATGTCAAATTATACGTTTTTGAAAATTCAAAGTGAAATAGCTGATGCAATTCATGCAACCGCTTGGGAAGAAATAAAGAAAGCTGGCGAAGAAGAGAAAGCAATTGCCATCGAAAAGGGAAAAGTTGATCCTGATGGTATTCCATATATAACCGTTATCGCAGATGGCGCATGGAGTAAACGATCATATAAAGTTAACTATAATGCACTTTCTGGAGTGGTAAGTTATACATATTCTTTTAAGTTTCGTTTAATGGTGATGGTTTTATATAATTTAAAAACTAGACCAATTGTAGTCCAACCTATCATAAAGCATGTAAAAGGTAAACAACATTAACGTTCTGGTGGAAGGTAAATTATAAATAACATTTTTATTTTAGGCAATAATTGTTGGACAAGAGACAAAGAAAATCCTATTCCTGGGAGTTAAAAATAAATACTGTTGCATATGTACAAGAGCACAGAGCAAGAATATTGCCGCAAAAGACCACATTTGCTACAAAAACTGGGACAAAGCATCAACAGCTATGGAATCCGAAATTATTGTACAAGGATTTTTACAAAGTAACGAACTGCACGGAATAAAATACGGTTATTTGGTTGGAGATGGAGATAGCAGTGTGACAAAAAAGTTGGCAGAGGCAAGACCATACCAGAATAGATCAGTTCAGAAAATTGAATGTAGAAATCATTTGCTAAGAAATTTATGTACACGCCTTCGAGAGTTAGCCCAAAAAAGAACCAGTTCGAAGAACAAAGTAGTTTCTATAAAGGAAAGAAACATGCTTTCTAATAATGTTAAAAGAATAAGATATGGAATTGTAGCAGCAGTCAATTACTACATTGAAAAAGAGGATCTAAGCTACGCTCAAAAAATTATTCATTTAAAGCGTGATATTACAAATACTTCTAGTCACGTCTTTGGAGATCATTCAAAATGTGCTAACTACTTTTGCCAGGGACCAAAAGAAAATGAGATAGATTTTACCAATATTATGAGAAGTTCAGGCTTATTTTCAGATATTTTAGTAATCATTGAGAGAATAGTTAGAAATTCCGAAAGTTTATTATTAAACATGGATAATAACGCTGCTGAACTTTATAATGCCTTATTAGCCAAAACAGTTGGTGGCAAAAGAATTAACTTTTCTTTAAGAAGATCCTACGAAATGCGTTGCGAGAAAGCTGCAATTTCGTACAATGTTGGAGCTGAGTCATCTCGACTTATTCAAAAGAAACTTTGTGGTCGAAGTCCAGGAAATATACATACAAAATTTATTAAAGAAAAAAAACACAAACGGAGTTGGACTAAATGCCGTAGACAATTATTTCCACAAACTCACAAAAAAAAACACGAAGATGCTCCTCCCGACGAGGATTACGGCTTACCAGCCATAGATATGGACGAGGATGAGTACAAACTGCAACAATCTTTCTTCATAACTTCCATTACGGTAGATAAAGAAACTGCACATAAATTAGAACGTGATACAGTCGGACAAGCAGACACACTGTTATGGATGGAAGAACGTGGAAAAAGACTAACAGCAAGTAATTTTGGAAAAATTTGTAAATTACGTAAAAGTACACATTGTGCAAACACGGTAAAAGCCATCTTATATAGCAGTTTTACCAGCAACAGTGCTACAAATTGGGGCAAAGAGCATGAAAAAATCGCTATAACCCAGTTTGAACGAACCACCGACCTAATAGTTGAGGACTGTGGACTTTTTGTCAGCACAAAGCAATGCTACCTTGGGGCATCTCCAGATGGTCTAATTGGACAAAATGGAATTATAGAAGTTAAGTGCCCCAGATCCTGTAGTACCAAAACTCCTCGTCAAGGCATCGAGACTAAAACAATAAAATTTGCTACAATTGAAAATGGAAATTTTACATTAAAACGAAATCACCACTATTACTATCAGGTACAGGGACAGTTACAAATAACGTCAAGGCAGTACTGTTATTTTATTGTATGGACACCTCTACAACTAGAGTATGAAAAGGTAATGAAAACCACTTTTAAAATAGTTATTTTCTAGGAAACGATGTGTTTATAAATATTATGTCTCTATCTCAAAAACAGAACAAAAATTTTTTTTTTAAATACATAGATACTCAGGAATAATATAGCCAGAAAGGTAAAACCAACAAATTTTCAAATTTTTACAAACCGTGTAAAGTTTTCCTCACAGTGCAATTATTTTCTATTGGAAAATATGAGATTCTTATTCCAGAAGTATTAAATGGGGATAAAACTAGTTTATCCTATTTAGCCTTCAAAGATAAAAAAAATACTCTTCTCAATATTTTCTTTAAAAATTTAATGGCTGGGCATAACTTCATCAATTTACGAAACAAAAAGTAAATAAGAACACTTTTTAAAATATTTAATACATTCATTTCATATAATATTTGATCGTATAAGTATCTATGATTTACAAATTTTATGAAATAATAATTAATGTAATTTTAACAATAATAATTTTGTTTCAGATATACAGAGATGACCAATTTTGGCAAGAAAAGATGGAACAGCAGTTAAAAACTTTTTTTTTTAGTTGCCTTCTTCCCGAAATGATAAATCCTCAATACCCCAACAAGAGAAAAATTAAAGACTTAAGATCGCAATTTTTAAATATTTCTGGTAGCTAATAATATAGTTATTGTAGTATTTTTTATTTTAATAAGTATTTTTAATTTGTACCATGAAAGGACCAACTTTATTGCCTACCTGTATTTTTAATAAAAATTTACAATATTATGAATGTTTTTATTTAGGGTATACTACCTAATAATAAAACCTACCAACATAGGCACACATAGAGTGGAAGGGGGGTAGCCAAAAAAAGCGTGTAAGTTCTTAAAAGTGACTTAAATAAAATATGTAGCAGCCTTTTCAACACTTCCTCCACCGTTCAAAAGTGGCTACAAAAGAAAACAAAACGTTCGTTTTCAAGAACTTCTATCAAAAGTGATTCCTACAAAAAAAATGCCGCATTCGTTTCATAAACTCACCCTAACAAAAAGTAAAAACCTTATCTACGCCCTTGGTCAAGAGACGGGGGCCACTGCCGCCCTCTCTATGGGCGCCCAAGCCTAACAAAATATTGTATTTTATTACTCTGCCTGGCATACTGTCCAATTTTTATTTAGTACTTAGCTTCTTAGAAGCATTGTCACTATACAGGAGTCAGGCTGCACCAAATTATAGCTGCCAGCCAACAAGATGGACAGAGAAATCTCATGTGACCAACGCCAAATTCGTGCCTGAATACTACTTTTAAATCGGTAAACCATGGATAAAATAATAAACACATTTCACCTTTAAGATGAATTCATATTTTAACAGGTTCAGACAGAAGCTCACTACATAAGCAATATATAGATCCCGTATAATAAGCATAAAATATAAAAACAATCGAATATGCAACAGTTGGTTACTCACTAAGAAACGAAACAAAAAATTCAATATAGCCCATTTTTGATTGCAACAAATCGACCGGATTTCGTTCAATTCTTATCCTTACCTAACATGAATAAGAAATTTTGAAAGCCCAAACACCAGTTTTGACAAAATGGTGAACGCGCCTTGAACATTTTGCCCTGCGGCGCATTATAAACCATCCCGGTCTAAGCCGAAAAATGTATGGTAACCCGAAGTTAATAGCACAACTACTAGTTACGTCTTTTTAATATTAACGCTTAGATATTCTGTTATTGGCACAGACAATACAAAAAGGAAAACATAAAATTTAGCCCAAAATTACCCCCGAAATAACTTCTTGTTCGACCACCTATAATTTTTTTCAGTGTATCATTATTCTCTCTGGATGTAAATTGTTTCACGTCAGCCTAGAATAAATTCTGCTGTATATAGGCAACTTCTATAACATGACAACAAAATTTACCTAAAACATGAGTTGCGCGCTGCAAGATAACGGACTTATTACGACATTGTTTTGTCTCAATTTTTGAATTCTTAAAGATAAGACATGGAAGTTCTAAGGTACATGGCTATTTTTTTGAAAAAAAAATTCTTAGCTACGATATTAACCTTGGAAAAGTGCCTAAAATACGCACCTTTAGTGGGCATTTTCTTATACATATTCTTATTTTTTTCAAAAAAGGGCTTTGTACCTTAGAAATACAAACATTCCTTTATTAAATTTTAAATTGTCCCGACAAATATTTCAAATAGCCTTTGCAGAATCCTGCAGTAGCGAAACGGTGTTTTTCATCCTCTAAATTTGCGCGTGGTAGAGCCTTAAGCACTCTGCACTTGCAGCAGGAACCATTATTGT
This sequence comes from Polydrusus cervinus, assembly GCA_935413205.1. Lineage (NCBI taxonomy): Eukaryota > Metazoa > Arthropoda > Insecta > Coleoptera > Curculionidae > Polydrusus > Polydrusus cervinus. The sequence continues at coordinate 62,408,540 of OW284510.1, read as the reverse complement.
GGGTGGTCAACTTTTGAATAGCTTTGTTATGCAAAGCGACGTCTATCAAACTATATAAGTTTCGGTAAAGTTTGCCTATGCAATAATTACCAATCTCTCATATGCTAAAATATATGTTTATAACACAACTTTTTATCATATTGTATCATAAAGGTTTACAAAATTTACATTGTTAGTTTCTTTGGTATTAAATGAAAAATATAAGAAAATAAGAAAATAATATGGTAATATTGACATTAAGACTCCATTGCATCATTTTAGTTTTCTTTTAATACACATGGTATTTCATTTAAAATTTTCAATGCTTATAACTGAACTGAGATAATGTTTTCTGTTTCTTCTTTTGGTCTAGTTGGTCTCTAGAAATTCGAGTAAAATTAAGACCGACGTCATAAATGATACAGGGGCGTCGCGACGGCATTTAAAGGACTATCCATGGCAGGTACCATTTAAGTATTATATATATTATAAGATATTTTGGTATATTGCTTAAATTCCATATCTCTACTTTTTTGATCATAGTGGGTTTTTACCTTAAGCATCTAGTTTACCAAGTACAAAAAAAAATCAATACAATATATTAAGATAGAAACACAATAAACTCAAAAATTGCTAAAATAAACCATATTGCCAAGCTCTTTGTTCTAGTAAAAAATAAACTATGGCACCTGATTTAGAAATTTTATGTTAGTTTATTGGATGTCTTAGTGGGTAATATACGTAAACTAAAGTGAGTCGATAAAATTCGGCAATCCTGTAGTATTTCCAAATTTAAATGAAATACATAATAAACTAATTTTTCGGATGGGACATATGGAAATAACTGATATTATTAAAACAATGTTAGTAGTGAACGGCAGAAGAGTTTTTGGACTTGCATTGTCTTTATTTGTTTTGAATTACAACGTTTCAACTGGTAGGTATTTCTAGTCATATATGCATATTAGTAGTGTCTACAAATAAACTGATATTTGTTATATTTTATGTGCATCTACAGGTTTTATGCTTTAGTACCATTACTCTTCTCTGGCACCAGTGAAAGTGGAAAATCATAATATTAATATAAAACAACAACTTGTTGATCTTAATTTATGAGTGAGAGTGAAATTAGTAAAACTGTCTCTAGATTTGACCCAGCGGACGATATGGAAAAAATAACTGAAGCTCTACTGAATCTATAGACCTCTCCAAACAGTCGATAAGTAGACCAAGAGCAATGTTCTTGACTATATTGGACTATATTGGATGGACTCATGTGCTCTCTCTAAACATTTCAACCACTCAAATCATACATTCAATTATCACTAACTATCAATAACACTAAGGTTTTATGCAGTGAACCAAATTGTAACAAGAGGCTTTTAAGATGGTAGAAATTTTCTCAGAATCAAAGGCAATTAACAAAAAAACTAACATTGAGGGTCTCAGTCAACAATAATAATAACGCAGATACCATCAATTCACAAACAACATAATTAAAGTGTAAAAAAAATACTTTTGAATAACCTGTCTTATGTTTTTAAAGTATCAACTTTTTTGTACCCAACCTGTACCTATAAATTATAAAAAACAATGTAACTCTGGTGGATGTAAATGGTTTTATCTCAATATTTATTTATGTTTGTATCTATATTTTCTTGTATTTTAATCAATCAATTAATATTACTAACAAAATGACGGCATTCTATCTGTTACCTATCCGGATGTTATCTTGAACCTATAAAGACCATACGGTTAGATTAAGGAATTTTGTATTAATAAAAAAAACTATAAACAATTTTTATTTAGATTGACAGTATTGATATATAATATATAAGTTCGCAAGCCGTTGGCTCAACTTTGAAAATCAAAAATGTAAATCAAACAATTTATTTTTCACGCAGTGGTTTTTTCCTCACGCGTGGTTGTCCTTCATAATGCACATTAGCAGTAAGTAATAAAACGAGTTTTACATTATGAAAATCGTTAGATGTTCTCTTTTGTCTTGAAAAATAATTTTAAAAATTACCAGTTACTAGAGTTTTTTATTATTGATTATTTCTTTGTTGACATTGTAGCCCTGAAGAAAATAATAAACATTATCGAAAGCTTGGCGTAGCTTAAAAGATAATTTTCATTTAATCCAGTCCTCATCAGGACCGATACCCCAAGACTTTATCTTTTGTAGATTAACTAGTCGGTCAAGACTACCCATTTTACTTAAATACAGAGTGTTCAGTAAGTAAGTACAGAAACTTTAAGGGATTAATCTTTGATGGATTTTAAGACAAAAAGTTTATATAATTATGGGTCCGCAACGACTTAATGTTCTAGATATAGTTCACCTAAAAAATATTTCAAGGTACAAGTCAAATCAAAATAAAAATACTCAAAAGTATGTGTCTCATCAAGAGGAAGCGTTTTACGGTTTCTTGAAACTTTTTATAGAAATATTAATAAATGAGGTGGGTGGCGGCCAGTAAAATAGTTAAGGGCTTAAATATTTTTAGAACTTATATACAGCTTTTTAAGCTCTAGTTTAAGTTGTCTACTAAAATAAACGGTAATATTGTTTTCTACTTAAAGAACGAGGAATTTTTGTAGAGAATGTTTTTGTGTACTTTAATATTATATATAGAGCTGAAATACATACCGGGTGGCTAACTAAATAGAGACGCCGTGCGGCTGTATTGTGGGAACCATTAACCGTACATATTTTGAAAAAAAAGACAAGGAAAGTCTCAAATTAAATAAAAGCCTCTGGTTCCTAGTTTACCATTAGTATTACGTCCTCTAGCGGCGATCTGAGAAACTTACAAAAAGTTTTTAGAGAATGCTTTTTCGTTTTCCTCATAACTTTTTTTTTTCAAAAGCTGTATAATTAATGGGTTTTCAAATCAATCAAGTTTTGCAAATATTTTGGAAATTGAAGTTTTATGCCTCATCTCAGTGGCGGCTCGTACAGTAAGGCTCTACCTACCTGTACACCAAGCTTTTTATTTCACACTCATAATAATTAATATTACCTTGTCTCCATACGCTTCATTCTTTTTGTTAATGAGAATAGGCGCAAAAATGTACACATCATAAAAAGGTTTGCTTGGCCTAAGAAAGCTGCATATCGCCCACCGTCACTTACAGTTACTATAAAGGTAAAAGTTATTATGTACATAAAAGATTTTATTTTTAAATTTGAATTATTTATTTTCTTATTTTTTTTTAATATTCTGTTTTATTGTATTATTTACTTTTGTATCACACTCCTGCGGACTGTGATGTGAAAACATATCGCCTAATTTGACAATATAAAACCCGTCAAAAAATATTTACAAAAATTTCAATCATAATATGAGAACTACACGCAACAAATTAATATTTTTCTATAAACGTGATAATCACACATAAAAATGTCAAAATGACAGCTGTCTAATATTACTGTAACTTGTGTATTTCATTTTTATCCCTTTTATTTATGTTTCACAAAATTAACACCTAATATTATAGCTATTAATATGACGAGATTATTATGCGATTTATAATAGTCGAGGACATTACTAGGTGACGAGGCAACAGCCGAGTCACCCGCAATGTCCGAGACGGTGTTAAATCGCTAATAATCGAGTTGTATTCAAAGCTTTATCGTATCATTGACAACGACGATGCGAAAATAAAAACAAGGTTTTATGTCATCTCATTTTGGCATTTCAAAAAGTCATCAATAAAATCATACAAGATTTTGATATTCCTGACGATATATTAGCTGCAGCCAACATTATACGATTGAACTTGCTTCCGGACAAATCTAAAATCCATTATGAAAAAGAATATCGGCAATTTTGTGAGTGGCGAAACAAAGTACATGTTCAAGGTGCAGAAGAAACGGTATTGCTGGCGTATTTCGCAAAACTCTCTGAGGAATACTCTGCTTCATCCTTATGGCCGAAATATTCCATGTTACGAGCGACTTTAGAACTAAAGGAAAGAGTGGAAATCGACAAATAGGGCGCCTTAATACGTTTCATCAAGAAGTAAAATGTTGGATATAGAGCAAAAAAATCAAAGGTATTTACAAGAGAACAAGTCAACGAATTTGTGTGTTCTGCCTCAGACGAGAAGTTTTTAATGATGAAAGTGCCTTTTTTAATTGGAATTGGATGAGCCTGTCAAACTAATGAATTAGCGAAGATGACCACGGAAGATGTTGACGTTTTAGAGGACAAGCTGATTGTACTATTCCCTACTCAAAAACCCACAAGAAACGTATTTTCGTTGTGATATTTGACGGCGAAGTCAATCCTGTGCTTTTATTTAAAAAGTACGCAATGTTAAGGCCAGACCATGTCACTCACCAAAGATTATTTGTATCATATAGAAAAGGGAAATGTACGGTACAGCGGAATTCACTTCTTCTCTAAAATACCTCAAAAAATAGCTAAGTATCTCCCACTTGAAAATCCTAATTTGTATACTGGTCACTGCGTTAGAAGATCTTCGGCAAATTTTCTTGTTAATGCTGGAGGAAATATATTAGACCTACAAGAACTTGGTGGATGGGAATCGGCGAAGGTTGCTAGAGGGTATTTAGAAGAAAGTGTGACCAAGAAAGTTTCCATTGCTCGCAAAATTCAAATCGGCAATGTTTTCGGCAGTGGATTAAGCACTGGGGAACTGCACGAAATCGAAAGGAGTGCTTGCTCGGTCATTAATCAGTCTTCAGAGGGCATACCTAAGATCGTGGACGTTAAAGACAAAGGTCTATCCATCAAATTTGAAAACTGTCAAAATATTGTTTTACTTGTTCATGAAAAATAGTTCTAATATTATTTGGTATCTAACGTATTATGCTTTCGTAACTAACGTATTAAATTACGGTAACTAATGTATTATGAGTAACTAAGGTGTTATGTAGGTTTTAGTACGTTTATGATGTTAATAAATATTAATAAAGATATCATATAAAAATGACTTAATCTTCAATGATACTATAAAATAGTTTAACTGATATAGTTGAACTTTGAACATGCCAAAATGACAGATAGCAAAAAACAAACTTTTTTTCATTACACAATAATCAGGTCACTTTGATTGTGATTAAATAATATCTGTATATCATTTATCTCACAGGCAGACAAAGCCGCGGTTACTGCCATCTTTAAAATATTATACCTTATAAACTCAGTTTACATACTCATACTAAATTTTGTTCACATTGGATAAGTAGTTTACGAGGTAAATTAATTTTACATGCATATGCCAAATTTATGGGGGATCGGTTAGGTAGTTTTTGAGTTAAGACAAAATCGATTTGTTAATGAGGGCAAAATTGCAGTTACTGGTATTTCTTAAATATTTTTCCTAAAATTATAAACATCTTTTACATACGAATATCAAATATTGTTCGGATGGGTTAAGTAATTTTCGAGGTAAATTTATTTGACATGCACAAGATTCTGAGTTGTTCGATTAAATAGTTTTTAAAATAAATTAAATCTACGTGTACCTACATCACAGTTTAATCTTTGAATTATATTTTACTTTTTCCGAATATAGAAATTGAAGATGTCGTCGAAACATTGGACTCGATACCTGATAACATCATATTATAGAAAATGGAATGAAAGGTTAAAATTATATTTTTTTCATCTATCTAAATAAAGAGGGGAAAACCCGTTTCTGTTATCGTTTGGGCCGCGGCGCATTGCCTGTCAAACGTTGGGGTACAGCGCCAGAAGTATTTGCGCTGCGGCGCATTATTTTTTAATGTTTCTGCCGCAGCGCCGAAAGTATTTGGGCTTGCGGCGCAATATTTTTTAACGTTTGTGCCGCAGCACCGAAAGTATTTGCGCCTGCGGCGCCTTGTCTATTGTTGTTTTCTTGTAGAACTTTAATGGCTAAACCGAAAATTTTACTGATTTTACATAGGAAAACCAATTTTTTTTTTAGATCAGATAAGTAGTTTTCATAATAATATTCTATTAGATACGTATACCGAATTTAGGAAAGATCAGTTAAGTAGTTTTCGACTTATTATAATGATTCAAATTGTCAAGGTGGGCATAGCCATGCGTATATTTCTTTCTAAAATATTTTTCTCACTACTCATTTTTCATTCGTATGCCAAATTTTGTTCAGACCGGATTTTTACATCTTCGGATATATTCGTTAGCAGTCCATTTCAAATTTCACAACTATCATACATTTTTCGAATATAAGGTTTGAAGATGTTTTATATTGTCAAAACATTGCTATTTGGTTACTTATAGTATTATTGTACAAAGACATAACAAGAAGTAAAATTTACGAACGTAAACAAGTTTATATTAAAAAATAAAAACCTGATGATGGTATCTAGATGACGAAACGTTTTACCCAAAAACTGACATCAAAATAAGGCAATATAAAAGATAAATTATTTTTTCTTTATCTCTACAAATAAAGTCACAAATCTGAATATAAAGATTAAGAATGTTTTAAAGTGTGGAAACGTTGATATTAGGTTAAAGCAATATTGCACAAGAACGTTATAAGAAGCAAGATTTACGAAGCTGAACTAAAAATTACAAGCTTATATTTAAAAATAAAAACCTGATGATGGCATCTAGATGACGAGACGTTTTACCCGAAATCTGATGACATCATATGATAGGAAAATACGGCAATGTAAAAGTTAAATTATTTTTTCTTTATCTCTACAAATAAAGTCACAAATTCGAATATAAAGATTGAAGATGTTTTATAGTGTCAAAACGTTGATATTTGCTTAAAGCAATATTGCACAATGACAGAAGAAGCAAAATTTACGAAACTGCAATAAAAATTACAAGTTTATTTTTAAAAATACAAACCTGATGATGGTATCTAGATAACGAAACGTTGTACTCGAAATCTGATAACATCATATGATAGGAAACAAAATACGGCAATAGAAAAGTTAAATTATATTTTCTTTATCTTTACAAATAAGTCACAAAATCTTGTTGGCAATTTTCGGCTGTTCCGAATATGCCCGAACATTAAAATTTTACCAAAGCAGACCAATATTGATATGAAAAATGCATCTATAAATACTATATTTGGAGATATCTGTTTTATAACACTGTATTGTAGGAGTTTCGATATCTCTTATCAGAAATTTTAAACCACGAAATGTTAAAATAACTTACAAAACTTTTTCGGCCATTTTTGGCCATTTTTGACACGATATATTTTTAATATCCATAAGGACGCTTTATGCATCCAAAGCAATCTCTACGAAAAGTCATAATTCTGTTAAAAAGAAACTTTTACGGAAATTGAGTATTTTTAAAATTAAAATTTCGGTAATTAATCGAACATATGAAGCTTTATTATTGGTCTCATTAATTTGTAAAAGTCCTAAATAATCTATAACATTCAATTTTTAACTTCTAAACGTTGAAACAACGTCACACTCTGAAGTCAAATATACCCATTTTAGGCCAATTTTGACAGCGGTAATTAATATGGAAGCCTATCTTGAGACAAATAAGTAAATCATGGCATTATGGTTCGAAAACCATATATTTTCGAGATTTGACGAATTTTTCTGTTCCCGCTGCCAAAATGCCAATTGATAGCTTAAAGCCATTAGTTAATTTTGTCTGCAATAATGAATTTTTGGGTAACCTAAACGAACAATTTTGACCAATAAAATTGATACTTGTTATTTAACATTTGATGATTTACGGCGCTGAAAAATAGTATCAACTACTTCGGCGGAAAATCACTAGGCCGTACTCGCTTCGGGGTGATGCCATTTTTCAAATGTCTTATGGGACGTCAGCATTCTACCTTTTGTTAATTATGTATGTATTGAACACTAAAATTTAATATTTTTATTAACAGTGTTAGTGATCTCCATGATAGTGCTACATTTAAATACACACACAAGGTGTGTTTATATTTAAATCTGTAATTTGTGTTATGGAAAAAAAATTCAGGACAACATTTTTGAACATCGCATTGCTATATTAGGCAAGAAAAGTCACGATTTGTCTTTTGAAATTTAAGTATAGCTGCTGGTGGTTACTGGTGAATTTTTAAAAAGTGAAGGATATCTAAAAAAATGGGAAACGAGAAAACAGAACCGACGAGAAAATATCTAGAAATATATAAAAATGATCAGTTGCAAACGACACTCGGTGTGGTTCACACGTACCAAACGTAAGCGAAACACTCGAATCAAATCGTTCTTCAACCTTCAGTTTAACGTGGGAAAAATCGGTAACCGGGAAAACTTTAAAATAAATACCGGCGTTTAAAACAAACAATGTAGGAGGGGATGGGCAAGGTGGGACGTTTAGTGACGCGGCCTTTTTAAAAAACAAAAACATTTTTATTCAAGACATCAATGTTAATACACACAAACCAATGGATATCCCGAGCCAAGAAGATCTAACCTTAGAAGATAGGCATTTCACTGATAACGAACAACAAAAAAAGGTTCCACAGGTAGAAAAAATTAATAAAATATTTAGCCAGAATCAAGATAAGTATTCGCTAATTCTATTTATGTTTTTGTCGAAAGAGTTGGGGAATAGGAAAACTTAGGTAAACTGCATCCTTTACTCGTAGCCCATATTTTGAGGAAAAATTTATCTGTGAAAAATATTGTAGACATAAATCTATTGGTAAAAACAGGGTCAAAGTTATATTTACAAACATTAATGACGCCAATTAACTATAGTAAATATTAATAATTTAGGAAAGGAAAACCTAAAAACTTTTATACCCAACCATCTATTAGAAAAAAAAGTCTAGTACGTGGTGTAGATACATTTTTTGAAGATGATTTATATCTTAGAGAATATAGAATCCTCGGTAAAAATAAAAAATGTTAAAAGACGAATAAAAAAAGTTGAAAATGAGGGACAATCCAAAATTGTTAAACGGCAACAAATCCTTATACCGCCAGAAATACGGATTGACTGTGTGGTTTTTCCAGTAGAAATATTTTACGGCAGCGTTACGCAATGTTACAAGTGTTTTAGATACGGACATATATCACAACAATGTCGTTCGACAGCAAATATATGTACAAATTGTGCCAAACCCAATACGGAAAATCATACTTGCACCAAAGATTAGACTTACTGCATTCATTGCAAAATCGCAGGACATCAGTCCAGTTCTAAAAAAGGCCCTTTTTTTGAAAAACAAAAACAAATTAAAAAAATAATCGAGAGGTTCTGGGTTCGAATCCCAGCGGAGGCAAATTAAAAAAATTATGGTTGATAACAACTTATCTTTTACTGAAGCGAAACAATTATCTGAAACCTCTTTTGCAGGAATAACTACACAAAATAGGTTCAACGCTCTTACTGATACTAACTTGCCCCCATTAAGCGGAAAAAATATATACTTTAGTCAACCCGCTAGATGACACAAATCAAACACGACATATTTTTCCATGAACATGATACAGTTCAAATACCACTGCAATAGATAATAACCTGAGCCAAAAAAAGCGCAAGTATCAGTCTCCAACACCCCCCTGCCCCATGTTCCCTTTCACCTTTGGACCTACTGTACCACTGCCTCCTTATCCTCTAAACAACACAAAGTTAAATACCGAGGAAAAAAAAACACAATTTTGGAATGTATATCGAAGTTTGTCTTTGATTATATTCAACAACTAAAAACTCCCAAAGATGTTAAAAAATTTAATTTTATAGAGCTCAAAAAAGAGATAGCTCAAATTATTGGTAAATCTCTACGTCTCAATAAATAAAATTCAATCCGCCAAAAGAAAATCAATATAATGCAGTGGAACGCTCGCTCCGCTGCATCCAATAAAAATAGCCTAACTAAGTTTTTATCTGAAAACAAAATAGCCATAGCACTCTTAGGCGAAACATGGTTTAAACCCAACAAAACTATAAATGAGGCCTTCAGCGCAATAACGGACTAACCCCAGAATATTAATATTGAGAAAAATGAAGAAATAAAAGAGACGTTTTTTCTGAATAAGATTTTGTTAAAATGAAAAACGTGGCGGTTTTCATTTTTTGCATATAATTTTGGGTAGTGGCAAATTTTTTAATGGTAAATTTTTTGCTTCTAAAATCACGGCCATATTTGATTTTGATGTGGGTTAGTCCATTTTTACATCGTCTTTTTTTAAATGATTTGTGGATAGTCCCTTAAGAATACAAGAAGGTTGTGTTTTCTATAATGAGAAAATAAATAAAACTGCATTGACTCAACAACTCCTAAAATACAAAGGACAAAGTGCTGATTCTAAATTTTCTTCTGACGTCACGTCCCGAGGTCCTTACAGTTTTTAACCCCAATACACGCAAATCGTGACCGTCCAGAATCGGTCGGCCTCGGTTTGGTTCGGCACATAGTCCGTGCCACGATAACCAGCAGTGTTGCCAGATTTAACCATAATTCCTAATTATTATGATGGTTTTGGAAATAGGGTTTTCTTTGTGTAATATGTTTATAAATTTAACTTAGTTATAACACATGTCTAATATAATTTTAGAGCAGTAGGTAGTTTATTAGATATATTTTAAAGGTAAATGAGAAAGAAACACAATAATTGTTATAATAAAGTTTCAGTAGACGGTCAAAACGCTAAAATCGATCTGGCAACGTTGCACCATATGTTTCTGTTTCAAATCTTTTGTTAGCAGGGTGCAAGGTCTTTAGATAGATAGGTTGCCTTGTAAGCTTGGTGTCATGGCGGGCGAAACGTCATCGCCTACGTCACAAAACGTCTTTTCAGACATTTGTATACAGAATTAGCATTGTTTATTCTGTTATTTCTGTTTTTGAAGTGGTTTTCAGCGAATTTTCAAAGTTGTAAGGTGTTTTAGAGATTATTTAAAGATAAAGAGACATTTTATCAATATATTCATCAGTATAGTGCAATACAAGGTAAATAATAAACATAAATCATAAATCACATTCAAAGTGAATTAGGTAAAAATTGTTTTATTTGTATTTTTAAGATGCCTGGGACGATATGTAGTATCGCTACCTGTAAAAGCAGCCAAGCAAAGGCAAAGAGGGATGGAGAAGCTGTACGGTTTTTTACATTTCCTAAAAATCATATAGTAAGAAAGCAATGGGTTAAACTTTGTTGTAGAAAAGACACCTTTAACCCTAACCACAAAAAGATTTGCAGTAAACATTTTGAGTCTTGTGAATTTAAGGACGAAATACACTCTAAATTAATTAACGCTCAACCTAAGAGGCTAAAAAAAACGTAAGTTAGAAACAAATATAATGTAACTTAAACTTAACATAGTTTTGTAATTTTAGCAATACCCATATTAGTATTGCCAAATAAAACCAACAAGATCCCATCAGAGAGAAAAAAAAGGATAGAAAAAAAGGAAAGGAAGCAAATTATTTCTAATCTTCTGACATTTAAAGAAAATACAATTAATATTGTAAAAACAGAAACTCTTTCTCGACTTTCTCCCCCTGTTTTTGAAATTGAGAATTTCCCATCAACAAGCAAAACTACGCCTTATGAAATTTTGTTTAAAAAGTACAGGGATCTTGAAGAAGAAAATGAATGTTTAAAAAACCAAATTAGCAATGATAAACAAACAATAGGAAGTAGGGATGTAGTTTGTCTTATAATGTAGCTTAATCAGTAGCGAAGCACGTATTTTGGTCTGGGGGGAGGGGTGGCTGTAGTCATAAAAAAACCTTTATTGTCATGATATTGCCAAATTTTATTAGACTCAACAACTGGGTTTTTTCATCTACTATCTACTACTAAATTCATCAATCATCAGGTGCTTATTCGCCCTTAGATACGCCTTTGAACTTAACTGATTGTTGATCTGTACAACTGTTACCTCTTGCTTTGTCATAAATTAAAGCAGTTTTAGTAAAATGTTTTTGTATTCAAACAATAATTATTTACTTTTTTATCTGTACAGAACAATAAAATATAAGTTTTATAAGAAATAAACAAAATTTATATATATTTTTAAAAATAAACATTGATAACAGCAGCTACAACTCGTACGTTTTTTTTTAAAGTAAACTTTAAAGTGAGTAAAATGAAATTGCACCCTGTGTTCGGTCTGTATTTGTAGACTTATCTACCAAAATAAAAGAAAAACAGAAAACTGAATATTTAATATTACGGTCCAAGTTTCAGTTCAATTTTATTTTTATAAAATTCGCTTCCAGAAATAAGAAAACTAATTTATTAGGTCCATAAATACTAAAATTTTCTAAAAACGATCAAATATATATACCATGCTCTGTTCATTTCATAGAAAGGCGTATATGTCTCTCTTTGTCTGTTGCATTCAGAATAGACCCGTATAACAAAGACGTTTTGTGACGTCATCGGCAGGCAGGCTCTAATTGGTCAGAAGTTACCAGACAACCGTTCTTTTTAGTAACCGTGAGCAGGGTGCACGTTTATCGAAGTAAACAATCCACAGGTTTTTGTTTATTTTATGTGTTTTTAGAGAAAAATACAGTGTATTATCGGTTTAAATAGTGTTTTAAATAACTTTAAAATGCCGTATAAATGTTGTGTAATCGGTTGTAATGGAAATTACGCGAACGGTCCAAAAGTGCGCGTATTTCGTTTTCCGAAAGCTGAAGACCACCACTTAAAATGGAAAAATGCGATCCACCGTGAACATTTTGTTCCTAGTGAAAACAGCCGTGTGTGTGAGTGCCATTTTACAGAAGAGGATTTTATCTGGCACATTTCCCAACAGGATACAAAAACGGGTGAGATCGTTTCAGTAAAATTAAATATACCAAGATTAAAAGAAAACAGCATACCTAGTAAATTTCCCAATTGTCCAAAATACTTATCAAAAAATGTAACACATCGAAAAAGCAGACAAGAAAAGCTTAAATAACTAGACGAAATGCAATTTCAAAAAGGTATTGAAAAAAGCAAACTTGATATTTTAAGACAAAAAGAACTCACACATTATGAAACTTTTGAGGGATTTAATAATTTGTTTAAAACGTTTATTCTAAAAGAAGGGTGGTTTATTATTAATGAAAAAACCTTCAAGACTCTCTTTAGGATTAAGCATACACCGGGGCCATTAATTACGTGGGCTGTTAAAATAAATAATAATTTAGAAATAAGTTCATATTTATATGGCCAATCAGTAAGTATACAAGTTGACAAACACAAAACGCCATTTTTGTCAAGTAGTTTGGATGAATTGCGAAATTTACTTGATATTATTGATTGTTCGATGAATATTCTTCCTTTAGATTCCGAACAAGAAAATAATTCTGACAATAATTCAAATCCTGACCGAGATCCCGAATATGAAAGACAAAATAACACTGATATGTCAAAAATTACTGACATTTTGAACTTTGTCTCAGATTTGCTAAAAACCTTAAAAGTAGACAATGAAATGTTAGCACAAGGACTACAATTTATCTCCGATCAATTAAGATTAAGAACTTTACCAAAAGAGAGATATAGATATTCCTCTACAACTATGGTATTTTGTTCAATTTTATATACTATAAGTCCTCATGCATACAGATATTTAAGAAATCATTGGCCAATAATTTTACCCCACCCTGAAACCATCAAAGGTGTCTGTAATAATTTTTTAACCGATCCCCATGTCGAAAAAAAAATGTTTTTGACATATGCACAAAACATTTTTAAATATCTAAAAGATCAAGATAAATATGTGTGTCTACTAATGGATGAAATTCATATTAACCCTTATTTAGACTATAAAGGGGGAAATGTGGTGGGGGCATCAATAAATAATAACGAATTGTTAGCAACATCTGCCTATACTTTCATGATTACAAGTATTTGTTCAGATTTGAAAGAAGTTGTTCACATTGCCCCTATATCTAAGATTAACCACGAATTGCTTTTTCATTTTGTCAAATCCATAATCACTCGTTTAGAGGCTATCGGATATAAGGTTTTTTGTGTACTTAGTGACAACAATGCAATTAATGGAAAAGCCATGTCAAATTTTTCACCAAACAAGGAACTTAGTATAGTTTTCCCACATCCTGTGGATGCTGAAAAGCCTTTATTTTACTTGTTTGATGCTGTCCATCTCTTAAAATGCATATTCAATGCCTGGCTTAATTCAAAACCGGATCAGATATTTACATATCCGGACTTTTTCAGTGGCGAAAAAAAAGATGCATGTTTTGCATCTCTCAAAAAACTGCATGACTTGGAACACAACATGTTACTAAAATTTGGCTTTTCTTTAAATTTAAAAGCACTATATCCCTCTAGCATGGAAAGACAAAATGTAAAACTAGCATTAAAAGTTTTTAACCCCTTTGTAATTGAGGGCTTACAAAATTTTGACAAAGATATTCCCAATGCTCAAGACACAGCTGAGTTTTTAAAAATAATTGTAAAGTGGTGGAAAATAATAAATGTCAAAACACCATTAAAAGGAAAGCGTTTTCGTGATATTTTCCAGGAACCAATTGTAAAAGGTAAAGTAAACGACCCAAAACCTGCTTTTTTAAAACAAATGTTGACTTGGTTAGATAACTGGAAATCAGAAATGTTTCCTAAAAAATTAACACGTCAAACTCACACAGCTTTATCCCATCCATACAATTTATGGTGTGCTAGAAATTGTAAAATATTGTTTTGAGGAATTAAACCTAAACTATATTTTGTTGGGAAAATTGCAAACTGATCCCCTAGAAAATCGCTTTGGAAGGTACAGACAATTAGCAGGGGGACATTATCATATCTCAATTAGACAACTATACGAATCTGAAAAACGACTACGAATTCAATCAATATTGACCCTAAGATCCCATAACTTTGGAGAGTTAAGAATTGAAAAATTCTTTGAATCACCTGATTGTGACGAACAGGACAGTGCTGAAGACTGTTCAAAAGAAATTGACGAAATCCTAAAGAACATCTTTATCCAAGAATCTGATATGCATATTCTAGAGACTATGTAGTTGAAATAGTTAAAATTTCATATATTTTATTTCAGAAAATACTTAGTGACCATGAGAATAAATTCCTAAACATTTTTTCTCAAAAATCATTTTTGAGTAATCTAGTATTCACATATATCTTTAAACACGATTTTTTAATCTACTTTGATGGCTGCAATACACACTCAGCAAAATCAATTATTGATATTTTACTTAGCAGTATTGCCAACACTTTAATCAAAAATTACTGCAGTAAAAAAAATAACCGATAAGATAAAGGACATAAAAGGAAATTAAATACATATTCAAAATAATTAGGCCAATAAGTAACTACAATAGCTTTGTTCCTACAGCAATCACAAACTAGTAAGCGCGTCAATCGGAAGTGCGCTGACTAGGCCGTCATTGCTGTAGAAACAAAGCTAATGTAGGTAATTATATTTAACTTGTGACTACGTAATCCAATGATGAATTTTAGCAATTTTTTTCTGTAGTTACTCGTAAATATGCGACTATCTACATTTATAAAAAGTTTTGCTTTCTGAGGATTTACAAAATCTTTAGGACTTTGTAGTTGAATAGTGGAAATTATTTTTTATAATATGTATCAATATTTCATTACTTTAACATATTTATTAAAAAAACGACAGTAAAACATATCGTAAAACATCAAGACAATTTAGTTTTAAAATCAAAATTATCTAGGTACTTATATTTTTGCCCTTTGTGTTTTTAATCTTAAGGAAGAATAATTTGCTGAAATTCAAGTTCACATATTTAAATTAGGATGCTCTTAAGTGCCTAGGTAAATTAAGAATTCACACAAAGATATAAATCTAACAAAAAAAACATAATGTTTTACTGTATCACAGTTAACCTATAATTGTATTCATTTACTCATAGGACCTCGGGCGATGACGTCACACATAAGCACTTTGTCCTTGTATTTTAGGAGTTGTTGATTGACTGCAATATTCTGTTTCAAAATTATATTAACATTCTTCGTCGCTAGAAAAATCAACTAAGGGTACTTTACTTCATTAACATCAGTTTGAGCATTAGTCTTAAGGCTATTATAGTATTCATGATAAATCGGTGGCACATAGTCTAGTAGACTTAACAGATCTTTCTTTTTGAGAGCATTTATAAGATTTCCTTTAGGATAAAGTAAGTCCAAATGTGAAATTAGCGTGGTGCTTCGTTTTTCTACATTAAGTTCGGTAAACTGAGTGATGTCATGGTTAGAATATTTGTAAAATATTTGAAATGGCGCTTTAGAATGAAATCTGAGCCATTGAATTTTTAACCACTTGGACTTCTTATCAATGTCAATTTTTCTATTTGTAATATTGTTTTATAATTTTTTTATCGAAAAGAAATAGCTTTTATTCATACAGATAACTTTAAAGGTTTTTTTTTGCGTGCCGCCAAAATTACATTATTCCAGTCAGCTGGAATAAAAATGTTTGGAAACAATTTTTTTTGTTTTTCAACAAGACCGAAGTCTTGAATGGCAGGTATGAATGCCCGCTTACTAAAAATTTATGATCTATTTTTTTCACCGTGTATTCAGGGTTCGAAACAATATGCTGACACAAAAGAGATAACTTAATGTTTCTGTTCTGACCACCACACTGATCAGAATACATAATTAGGTGTTGTGTTGTGACAAAATAAATAAATCACAAATTGTTAATTTAACATTTAGTTTTACACCAACTAAACACAATCTTTCCACCTTAGTTAGGATAATAAGTCTAATAAACATAACCTCAAAAATAGCATATGTTTACTTTTAAAAGTGCAAAAACGGACTAACCCACTTTAGTCCATTCTTGCTCTTAAGAATATTCAAACCTTTAAAATGCAATAACGGTTTAGGTGCTGCCATCTAGCGAATTTAATGTGAAGGTGGCTTAGACCATTTTAGCATTGTACTTTGTGGCGTATTAGATCTATTATTGCAATTAACTTAAAATATGATAAATTGTGGCTTAGTCCGTTATTGCGCTGAAGGCCACAAATATTAGTGGATATAATGTAATTCGCAAGGATCGACCAGACGCACTCCTAAAGTTGGCAAACATTTATTGAGATATTTTATAGTGTTAAAACGTTATTCTATGATTATTTATTTATGTTTTTATATAAAAGGTAAGTTGTTGACCTAAATTCACAACTTTTTTTAACAAAGAGTAGGCCCCAAAAACAACATAATACGAAAATATACATTTATTAAAGAAAAAACAATAAATTAGATTTTAATAAAAATTTGATTTTAAAAACACAGAGTCTGTATTAACATGACCCCTCACTTTCGCCTGAAAATTCTTGATCTGTTAAAGATGAGTAGTTATAGTTGATTCCTTCTGCATCAATTTGCTGCGGTCCCTTCTGCGCATGCCCAGGCAGTGCGCAGGCGTGTGTCATATGTCATACGTCATCTGTCATGTCACACTCTTGGGCTTGAGCTATTTGGGCATAAGCTACTTTGGCATTAGCTACTTTGGCGTTAGCTACTTGGGCAATAGTATTCCTTATTAGACACGTGTTTAGGATGACGTCATATTATGTTTAGGAAAAGATGGCGGCTGTCACCTGTCAATTAAGATCTGTCAAGGTCACCTGTCACTTGTCAAATGACAAAATTAAAATCTAACACGTGAGTCGTATTCAGGGTGACGTAATAAGTCGTTTTGAGAAAACCCGAAGTCGATCGGTCAACTGGTTCGGAAGATATAGTTTTTTGCGATTAGTGTCCTTATGCCTCGAAGTGGAGTGCAGAAATTCTGGTTATAGGTAGAGGTATATAGGGTCTATCAAACAGTGAAGGAATTTTTCAAATATCTCAATTAATAACAGAGCTAGATGCATTAAACCATTAGGGCCTTAACACGATAAAGTCGTGCAAAGCACTGGCAATGCTTATTTCTTAGTAGGAATATACCTCGTATATTAATTACATTTACATATAATACGGTATTGTTAATACACTGCTAAGATTGCGTCATCTTTATTTCCTAGTAGCATAATTTTCATCTTGTACCTGGAATCAATTAACTATTATTTTGTGAAATAAAACAGTCAAGTAATAAAATAATTATTTATTTAGCCATATTATATACAGAGTTTTAGTAATCTTATATAAATTAATTGCTAGCAATAAGAAGCAGGTTACAGCTATGAATACAATTAAACTATAATTGCTGGTTGAATCATCTAAATCGTCGGTTGATGCAGAGTTGTCACATTGGGGGGAGTGATGTTCTTGTATACGCTGATTAAAGTCTTCCAATCTGTCTCGCCAATAGTGTTATCTCGGAAAAGAAGCTTAACCTTGTAGCGAAACAGTTCGTTAGCTGTTGAAGGGACTGCTATGTAAGAGGCAGGAGTAATTTTCTTATCAATCATCTCAAAAGGCATCTTTAACCATGTATTATTAGATGAAAAGTCATTGGTTTCAATCATTACTGATACGTTCCGAACGTTAAAGGGAGTGTAGACGTAAAACACATTTTGCACCAGCGCCACCAGGAGCACATATGATGAACTTAACGCAGCCATGGTTGGAATATAAATGATTTAAATTTTCTTCTTCAAAATACTTATAGCTTCATAACTATTAAACAGACCAGTTATAAATATTATCAGTAACACTATTAGGTAAAAACCGCTTCGTTTATAGCAGAATGGTTCTAGTTTTTGAATCTTCTTCTCTTTAACAGATCTGAATGGCTTATTTGCTTTAAGTTGTCTGCATTTCCATAACATTTTTGCTAATTTGCAGTGTTTAGCATACTTGTAATGATCTGCTAGGGGGTCGTCTTCTTCTTTCCAATTATCGAATTCGCAGTGGCAAAAAGCGCATTTAACCACATCCGAATGTTGTGTAAAATAAAAACCTGCATATGCTAGGTCTTCTGGATTAACTTTATTACGCCAACCAGTAAATGTGACTAATCTGTCTTCAAAATTTCGAATCAGCTCAAGACCATCATCACCGCAATCTAAACAATCTATGCTATCCATTATATACATGTTTCTATCTAGAGAGTTGTAACTATACTAAGAAATAAAAGATTAAATTGTTTATTTATACATTTATTAAACATCAGTGCACATATATATTTTATCAAAATCATCCATCACCTTCTGCGGATTATAATGCAGTAACTCTAGAATATAATAATTCTGTTCAGACATGTTTAAATTACAAATATTTTTAACAGCATCAATAATGGTGTTATTTATATTAACATAATAACCAGCATATCTTAATAAATCATCATAAGCGGTTCTAAAGTTTAAGTTTTTTACTAATTCTAACCTATAATTAACTAAATGTCTAATACTTAAAATATCATGCATATCATTACAGCAAACACATAATGTAACATTATCACATTTAAGATTAATTATTTTTTCTCCCAAAAGAACTGCAGTGGATATGGAAAAATTTTCAGTTTTAGATACGGTGGTTGCTACAGTTTCACCGGATCCATTTTCTTCAAGCATCTTGGAAGCCATTTTGAGAAATTCATACCAGTCAAAGTTAGCCAGAGATATTGAAACTTGTTCTTCAGGTAGATTTAAAAGTGTATTTGTTAACTTTACGCTTGGAAGCATTCCTCTGGCGACACTGAGTCCTACCACTATCTTGAAATGGCCAGCAGGATAACACACTTCATTTAAAAACTTCTTTTCACTTCTAATTTCTTCCTTGCTTCTTAAAATCATACTATCGAGATACTTCCAATACGGAGTCGAACTTCGAGAGGTGTCATCATCATCTTCCACCATTTCACTAAAGTCTGCAGAGTAGTCAGAAAGCCAACTATCGTCAAACATGATTGGAATTAAACTGGGTTTGACAAACATAAAGCTGTTTATATTATACCCCCACTCCTTGATTGAATTTATTTATGTTGAGTTCTAGAAATAGCAGCTTAGACAAGGCCCAACCGCTGCCCACCTCTCTAAATTCTGAAGCTTTGGTTAATAAAATATTTTGATAAAGAGCATAAAAATCTTCTAAATTAGTTTGCTGATCAATAACACTATACTTTGAGTTAAAAGATTTGGTTTCCTGTTCTTTTGTTGAACTTAACAGATAACGACCATATAGCTCCATATTGACTTTTATTTTTTGATTTGAATTCAAAACCTGTTTTAACAATGAAATAATTTTATCTTTCAATGCATCTAAATAAAGCTTGACATCGGTCGAGTGTGAGTCACTGTGAGTCACATGATAAGTAACAAGTCGGTCCTTAAAAGCTGTTTGAACAAGTTTTACATCAGAGTCAAAGTCCACACAACAATTCTGTTTGTGTTTTATCGTACGATTATGGCTACTAAGCGACACGACTTCGCGGCTGCAGACGTGGCAAAACGGCATAATGTTCTCAAATGATAAGATTATACAAAAGACGTTGTATTTATTTTAAATGTTTGATTAAGCAACTCTGGGTCTCCGAAATTAGATGAGTAATTTTTATTTCCAACATCAAGCACAATACACCATTCTCCATCGATACTTTCAAATAATTTAATACATCCATGAGAATGCGGAATAAAGCTCTCCACTTCTATAATTTTCTGCGCTGCAATTTCTATAGTTTGAAATTGGGTTGGGAGAATATTAGACTGTAATAATTGTGTTTGTAGCCATGTACCCAACGGTTTTAACATACTAAGCATGTCCCAGCATCCATAAAATGATATATTATCAAGAAAAAATTCTTTGAAACGAGCGCTCTCGTAATCACTACATTTGACGCGTTTACCATCAACAAATAATGACTTGTGTAATAGACAGATGCTGCAGCGGGAGTATTGCGCAACAGATAGATCTCGTCCTTCTTTCTCATAAGCTTGGCTTGCTACTAGGTAAGCATTGTTAGCCCATATGGGTAAATATTTGTGTTCAAGTAAATAGCGCAAGTGTTGCCCTTCCAACTTTGTTTTATCATCTCTATGTATTTCCGTTAGATAAATGGATAAAATTCCTCCAATATATGAATCTTTAAACTTATAAGCACATTTAACATCAGAAACATAAATTTTTACATCGGTGTTTTGCAAATAATTCAAGAGTTTTTTAAATTTCGGATGTACTGCTAGATACAACACTTTTTTTCTTCTTGATGCATCTCTTATTCGGAGTGATATGTAGGCAGCAAAAATTATTTCCATATACAGAGTATCATGTAATGTCACATCTCTTTTATAATGACGGCCATGCATCAAGATACAAAGGTCTGTAGATGAGGTTTGACTTCCTTCATTATTCTCTTCCAATGAAAATTGAAGTGGATCTTGAAAACACTTGAGTAATTGATCTCTTTTTGTATGATGTTTAAGCTTTCTGTTCAACCATGGTTTCACCAATTTTACCTTGCTGATAAAGTACAGGAACGCAGGAAGAAACGTCGATGCTTCATTTAACCTCTCACAATTTATAACTTGATCCCAATCTATGTACTTATCAAACTTTTTCAACAGCACAACAGACACATCTGCTGCAAGAGCTTCTTCGGTGATGGTAACCACCTCCGATGAGAGGACAAACTCACACTTTTTAGTCACTTTAGACGACATACTGTGCTAGCTAATTTGTAACTGAAGAAACAACAGAGGGAGACGGTATTTATAGATATATTTATCCAATCAGCAACGAGAACAAGCAAACCTGTTGGAACCTGTTTATTTTAAGAAACACGTGACATGAATAAATTTAAACCACATCCTTGGACATATCGACCCAACTGTTGTGAGATTTATCAAAACGAAGCCATTTGACATACATTTTCTTGCCTTTTTTGCGTAAAATTTGTTCTATAAGAAACACATCAGGTTGTTTAGTCTTTTGCAATTCGTATTCGTAGAAACCACCACTTATAGGATGCCCTTGCATATCTTCTATTAAATACGTCGTTGGATTGGTAATCTGTACTTTGATAATTTTAAACAGCTCAGTAGTCCAGTTAGGTACATATCCTTTTTCAAAACATGCTTAGCTTTACTTATGCGAACAACATCACCGACTTTAAATTTCTGTTTCCCTACAACCTTGAGATTATTATAAACAGAATTTAATAATTCTGATTCATTGTTTTTACCCACATCTTTAGGCTTCATACCAATAGTGCGATGCTTTGTATTATTATAAGTATCTGTAACTTGTTCCAACAAGTCGATCCATTTATGATTGTCATTCATGGTAAACAACTTAAACAACTTTTCCTTTATTGTTCGAATTACACGTTCGGCAATGGAAGCCTTTAAAATGCTAAAGGTGCTATAATGATGTATATTATGTTTCTTCAAAAGATTTTGAAAATTAGAGTTGTAATATTCTTTCCCATTATCGGTGACTAATTTTTTTGGTATTCTCTTTGAATGTTTAAGTATATGTTCCATAGCAGTAGTTACCTCCTGGGCAGTTTTAGACTTAAGAGGGCGTGTCCACAAAAATTTCGAAAAACAGTCAATTACAACCAATATGTACTTAAATCCGCGGTTCTCTCGAGCATACTGATCGAGTTGCGCAAGATCGGATGCAAAAGTATCATCTAATCCATACTGTATAAATCTACGACGTTTAAATTTAGTTCTAGCTGGTCTATGTAACTCATTAACAACCTGCTCCCTCGCTTTGGTAATGCTCTTTGCCATTTTTTCAAACATAATAAATAATTTTTACAGAACAGGTATATTTATAGGATTACTTTAACAAATCAATGCGCTTTCCCAAATTCAATACATTATTTTTTAATAGTTTTCACATCTTTGACAATGAGATTAATAGCATTATTTACGGTAGTATCTACATAGTTCTTAAAACCAATGTCAAGTTTATCAAGCCAGTAAGCCATACCCTCACCCACTTGCTTCCTTATATTAACATTAAACTCGTCAAGCTTCTGCGTGATATAATCATTAGCAGCTAGCTGTATTTTCGCTGAGAGGGAAGCCACCAAATCATCTACAAATTTTGTATTTACAGCATCAGAGGCATCTGTTGGCGATTTAACGTTACAAAGTCGATGATCTGAAAAATTATAATCGCCATCCCCAGTAACAGCAATTAGGTTTGGTGCTTGTAGCACTCGAATCCTTTTTTGCTGAGATGAGGAGGGTAACGAACGTCCGAACTTATTCATGGTTAGTACTATAATGACGTTGAATAAAAAAACCTCTGTATTAATAAAGTTCAATTACTCCAAGTCGTTCCAATTCGTTTAATATACTAACGATTTCGTTTCTGTTATTATTATTGCCAACTACCTCAGAAGCGTCCAACTTTTTCAATCTTTCAACCAACTCGTTCACATCGTCGTAGTATACAAACTCCTTAGGTTTTTCATTATATTGCATTAGGGAG
Organism: Polydrusus cervinus; assembly: GCA_935413205.1. Classification (NCBI taxonomy): domain Eukaryota; kingdom Metazoa; phylum Arthropoda; class Insecta; order Coleoptera; family Curculionidae; genus Polydrusus; species Polydrusus cervinus. The sequence goes on along the minus strand of OW284510.1, from coordinate 62,385,250 downwards.
GATCCCGATTTATTTCCTCTCTCTGATTTGGATCTTGTGTGTATTTGCCTGGTTGTAATATTGGGCGAAGGCAACTTAGATGTTGATGACAAGAGCGGTCTAACAATAGATGTATATTTATTAGATCTATTACCCTTTAGCTGGCCAGTTTGTTTCATGTATAGACGGGTGCGTTTAAGAATATCCCCATATTCTTGTTCATCAGCTTTAGTGTGAAATTTGGGATCTTTTAAAAACAACAAGTCATATAAGCCCAGAGTCCCTTTATACTTGATGCTACCTACTTGAATATTTCCATCTGCTAAAATGTTTACAGGCTCTGATCCTATTTGCCAAGAATCATTTTCAACATTGTATTTTATTCCCTTTGCATCTATTTCAGGAGAGTCATACCAATATTTCTCTACATATTCACGAGTGATCTTAGGGTATTGCTCGATAAACTTATGAAACACTTCCGAATTTCGAAGAGAAGTTTCAAAAGCATCTTTCATACTTTGCAACGATGTTTCTGCAGGGTCTTGAAAGGCTTCTTCAAACACATCATCAGAATGATCAATATCACCATACTGTGCTTCATCAGTTAGAAATTGCACTTATGGTTTTAGTTCGATTTTTTTAAAGGGAGGAGGTTTGACATCATCAGAAGTTTCGATTTTTATTTTACGTTTTTTAGAGTTTTTCTTATCAATCGATGCTTCAACCAGTTTATTTAATGGGTTTGTAATGGGCGTTAAGAATCTATTAAGCGCATCATCCTCCTTACAACGTTCCAACTTTAGCGCTAAATATTTCTTTCGTATGGTATTACCAGCCTGAATAATTCTTCGCTTAACATCCTTATCGAGATTTTTCAAATAAGAAGCCATAATTGCTAAAATAGCTAAAACAACCCTGTTTAAAAACAGTCCTGTTTAAAAACAGCTAAAACAGCCCGGTTTAAAAACAGCTAAAACAGCCCTGTTTAAAAACAGCTAAAACAGCCCTGTTTAAAAACAGCTAAACAGCTATGTTGTGTTATTGATTCGATTTGTTAAGACACGTCTATATTCAATGACGTCATGTGTTGGACTGATGTGTTATGACTTAGGGTAATAAATAAGTATCAAACTTGCTACGATACCGACCCTTATTAATATCATTATCTTTAACAATAACTAAAAATCCATACCTATCTTTCCAACATTCCGAACATACACGCTTAAAAGTATCAAAGGACATGTCTGTATTTACATGATCATTGTAGATATGTTTCAGGTTTAAATCATCCTGTTTGAATAATATCAGTACATTAGCATTGTCACGAACCAGCTGTTTCGGAATCTTGGAGTATGTTTGAGAGAGGTAGAATGAATCGATATCATTATGACGTCCCATACAGAAATAATTACGTATTTTATCTTGCTTCTCGCAGGCTACATCGTCAAATATGAATACAGAATGAGGCAGGGCACTGGATGGATCTAGAACATCATCATTATCTTTTGAGGAAGTAGTCCATTCTTAAAGTGGAGTTAATTTATAGGAATAAGTAAAAACATGAAGTCTTTCTCCACTGGTTTATTGAAGTAATAAAAATTTTTTAAATTCTACATGTTTCGGGTGTAGTAACACCCATCATCAGGAATAAAATACAAAGAGTGAGCATTAGTAAATAAAGGAGCAAGATTAACTGGTAGTGAACATCGATGGAGCTCTATCGAGCCATGAGAGATAAAAATTAAGAACTGATGATTTAAAAAATTGGTATACTTAGAGCCTCGAGGCTAAATTTGGACACTGACCGTGGGCAAAAGGTAACAGTGACAAGAGGGCCCGTTAGGGCTGAGAAAAAAAAATATATAGGAAAAATGGAGACTCATGGGTCCAGAAATCTCATCCTGAAGAAAACATGGGGGGAGAAAAGAAAGTGGTATGGAAAGAAAAATTAATTATTTGGGGCTACCATGGAGCTTAATTGGATGTGCCAATTATATTGTATATTATATTAATAATAATAATAATAATAATAATAATAACAAACTTTATTTTCAAATTGTGTTAATACATTACAAATAATAATATACTCAACACAAAGGAAATGGCGTCAAAAAAGAAGAACAACATAATCATAATAATTTCCTGTAACTTTACACACTTAATATACGTACTATTGTCTAACTATTTATAAAATCATTCACGGAATACGGTTCCAGTTCAATTAACAGTTTTTTAATCGATGCTTTAAAAACTCTCTGTGATGTAATTGTTTTTATATAATTTGGTAATTTATTAAAAAGTTTCCGACACATGTAGTAAGGACTCTTCTCAGTCAAAGTTAAACGATGAATTGGGTAGTTAATGTTTACTGTCTTTGTGTTATAACTATGAAACACCTGTAGTTCGAAACTTGCTCTGTTCTTAAAGAAGAAAATTATTGCTTCGTAAATATATAAACCGTATGAAGTTAAAATACCCTCTGCTTTAAATACGCCTCTGCAGCTTTCTCTAAAATCCATTTTTTTAATACAACGAAGAACACGCTTCTGAACTACAAATATTTTTTGTGCTTGGCTACTTCTTCCCCAAAAAATAATACCATATCTTAATCGAGATTGAAAGTTCGCGAAATACATCATTTTCAATGTTTTTTCTTTCATATAGTTGCTCACGACTCTAATTCCATAACAAATTGAATTTAACTTAGTTAACAAACCACCAATATGCCCAGACCAATCAAGAAACTCATCAATGTTTAAACCTAAAAATGTTGTGCTTTCCGCGATGTTAACGTTCTCATTAAGTATTTTTATGTTAGGCGGTTTTTGAGTGCTACATAGCTTTGTTCTAAACATAATGAGGTTTGTTTTTTCTTTATTCAATATCAATTTATTGCCTACAAACCAATCATTAGCCCTTGAAAAAATATCATTACCCTTTTCAGTCAATTCAGCAATACTTTCCCCGCTTATAAGCAAATTAGTGTCATCAGCATAGCATATTAAACTTTCATCTTGCGAATTTCTTATAGAATATAGGTCATTTACAAAAATAACGAATAGTATCGGGCCAATAATGCTACCTTGTGCTATGCCCAATTTATTTTCCTTAATATCCGAAAAATATGTACTTCCATTTTTTGTTATTTTTACCTTTTGTTTCCTGTTCGATAAGTAGGAATTCAACAACTTTAGCGCCTGACCTCTCACACCATACCGATCTAATTTTTTGATAAGTAACTCCTTGTCTATACAATCATAAGCTTTCGACAGATTCAGACAAATACCCAGAGCCATTTTATTGTCCTCTAAATGTTTTAAGATTGCCTTTGTAAACTGAAAAATTGCGGTTTCTGTTGATTTGTTAGCTATATACCCGTGCTGGTGGCTGTTAAACAAATTGCATTTTTTTAAAAAGTCTATTAATCTTCTACACATTGCTAACTCAAATATTTTTGAAAACCCAGGCAGAAGGCTGATTAGCCTGTAATTATTTATAAGTTCCGGATCCCCTTTCTTAAACAATGGTTTTATTAAAGCTGTCTTAAGCTGGTCTGGAAAAATACCCTCTACAAAGGAGTTATTTATCAAATGACACAATACATTTTTAATATGTGGCACAACAATTTTTACAATACTAGTTGGTACCTCGTCAATGCCGCTACTATGTTTATTTTTGATCTGACTAGCATAATCACAGATCTCCCTAGGTGTTACTGGTCTTAAAAATATTGACTGATTATTTACAGATATATCACAAAGGAAGGGCTTACTCTCTAACTTATCTAATAATTTTGGAACAATATTCAACATATAGTCATTAAACTGATTTGCAATTTCACCTGGATCACCATTCATTTTAATATCACACTGAGAGTTGTCCTTACCCAAAATTTCATTACAAATTGACCACATGCATTTTGTCTTATTGTCAGACAGCCTTAATTTTAAATCGTATGATTCAGACCTCGCTGCTCTCAAAAGCGCGTCATATTCCTTTTTTACCTCGTTATACTCTGTTTTATATCGATTATCACGTCTAGATAAGGTTAACAAGATACCTAGTCTATGTTTACAAGCTTTAATTTGATCATTGTCCTCATGTGACTTTTTTGAATTGAATTGTTTTATTGGTTTTAGTGGAAAACACTGGTTAAAGAGTCTGCAGAATAGATTCATGAACGCATTCCACTGTATATCGACATGAGTACTTTCATTTTCATAAACCTCATTCCAGTTTTGTTCTTTGAGGCAATTCAAAAAGTTTTTCTTATTCTCTTCTGAAAAAATCCTTTTAAATTGTGTTTTATAAACAGGGGGATTCTGCAAAGGCAATATGATTTTCTGAGCAGTGTGGTCTGATATAAAGGTGTGCAAGACTGAGGTATTTACATATTCACAATTTACAAAGATATTGTCAATACAGCTAGCTGAATGTGACGTTATCCTTGTATTTTCAAAAATAGTTTGTTCTATATTAAATGATGACAATAATGATGTTAACTTAGTCTTGTTTCCATTAGGTTTAAGCATTTCAATATTGAAATCTCCTACAATTACAATTTTTTTATTTTCTAAAAAAATATCTAAAAGTATTTTTTCCATACAGTCAAGAAAAACTTCAAAACTTCCAGATTTATCCGGTCTATAGATTGACAATACTAACACTTGTTCTTCCCTAAACTTACACTCTACTGCCGCACATTCTAAGACGTTTTTTATAGATAAAAGAGACACTTTATTTCGTGGCCTAAATGACACGGATTTATGCACATATATAGCGCTCCCTCCATGTTCTCCATGTTCTCGACAAAATGCACTTGCCAGAGTAAAATCTTTTATAGCTAACATTTTTAACTCTTCCAGGTCCTTCCAATGTTCTGTTAAGCATAGCAGTTTACAAGAATTATTTTTTAACATATTGCTTATACTATCTACCGAATTTCCTAATGACTGCACGTTCTGATGAATTATACTACATTCATTGGATTTTTTTATGACTAATTGTTTTTGTGTCGGCAGTCGTTCTACTTTTGTCACACTTATTGGGTTGCTCTGTGTCCGATGTGGAGTTTTCTTCTATAAAAAATCACTGTAGTTAATATCGTTTTTAAACACATTTTAATTTTAATTTAATCTGTAAAGAATAAAAGAAATTATTTAGTTCGGTGTATTGAAATAAACATTTAAATAATTAGCCAAAAACTTTCTTTTATATATATTTGAAGAGGGGCTTACCTTAAGTCAAAGTTATAAAATAAAAATTTTGAAAAAATTGGGGGAACTAGTCCAAAAAAAGAACTGGAGCCCCGGTGGGTTTTAATTTCAGCATGGCTTATAAAACTTTAAAAAACTTTTTGAGGTTTAAGTAAAACTTCGAAAGAAAAAAGCCGAAGTTACTTTGTTAGACCTTAGTCCACACGTGGTTAAAAGGAAAAGAATTTGAACTTGAACTTGACCGCTTGACCCAGTGATTCGTCACTTGACACATATTTTCAAGGTGGGGAAAAAAAGACAAGTGTTTTAGCGGGTAATTTAAAAAGGGGTTGTTAGTATACCAATAATAACATGACAGAGAAAAGCTCAATCGAAGTTCAATATGGTGAAAAACGAGTCGACCTTATAACTATGAGAAATCAAAGTTAAAATTAAAGAATGGTAAAGAAACATTGAAAAATTATTTTCGGGTCACTACTTATATAAACAAGAGCACTGTATATATTGGCGGCCTCTATTGGAAAGGTCTAAAATTCAATCATATTTGGAAAATAAAAAAATACTATATGAAATATCTGAAGGGTAGAAATCTAAAAAATCAAAAGCGACATCTATAGGTGAAGGATTAAAGTAGGTAGATGAGTAAAAAGAAGAGTAGTTATAAAATATTATGGAGCTGAGGGCTGGAACAATTCAATAAAAATAATTTTCAAATTTAAAAATAAAAGGACCGAAAAAGGAACGCCAGAAACAGAGAAGGGTAAGTTTATTAATTATGTAAAAATGAGAGAGTTAAAAAATTGAGTGGCACCATGTTGAAGTTGGTCATTTAAGCAAATAATATTATTGTTGTTTAGGGTTTTGTTAATTTCTAGAATTTCTAACAGGTCCAGTTTATTGCCTTTATTACAAAAATGTATGTATTTTGTATGAGAGTCCTGAATAAAATTGTGTTTGTTTGAATGGATATGTCTAGAAAAATTAGATTTGATTTTGGAAGGTGAAAGATTGAGATTATGTGCCTTCTCTATTTCTTTACAATGTTCCTTAATTCTGGTTGAAAACTTGCGTCCTGTTTGGCCAATATACACTGCAGGGCATCCCTCAGTCGAACAATGTAAACCATAGACTCCAGACCTGTCAGAGACAGGTGTAGGGTCCTTAGTCTTACCTATAAAAAGAATGTTGTGTTTTGAAGACTATATTAATATTGAAAGACCTAAAAACATTTTTGAGTTTATATGAGAGAGGGCCCCAAAAAGGGAGAGAAAAAAAATATTTTTTTGGGAGTGTGTCTTTGGATATGAGATTTTGGTTAATGAATTTGTTTAAATGTTTGTAATATATTTTATTGATCAGACTTAAAGGAAAGTTATTGTTAATACCTATTTGTTTAATTAGGTTTAGTTCAGTTTCAAATTCTTCATTCCCCAGGGGGATGGAAAAAAGTCTAGAGAAAAAAGAGTGAAAAGAGGCAAATTTTTGGTTATGTGGGTGATTGGAATTATATGGGATAATAGAGTCTGTACTGGTAGGTTTATGATAAATTGAAAAAATTATTTTATTGTTTTTCTTTGTTAGTTTCAGGTCAAGGAAAGGGATTGAACCATCCACCTCCGTTTCAAAAGTAAAATTAATGTTGGGGTGTATAGAATTGAGAAATTGGATGAAAGAAACCAGGTCCTCGTCAGTACCAGTAAATATCGCAAAAATATCATCCACGTATCTTTTAATGAAGAAGATGTGTTTAAAAAGGGGGTGAGACTGTATTTTGGATTCAATAAAAGACATGAAGACCTCCGCTAACAGATGGGAGAGTGCAGAGCCCATGGCTAATCCATTAACCTGTTTATAGAATTTATTGTTAAATTGGAAAAAGTTTTGTTTGAGAACAAGGTCAACTAAAGTACAAAGGCCTTCCACATGTTCATGTTCAAGATTAGTGTTGTTGATTAATAGGGTTTTAGTTAGGTTAATACAGTCGTTTGGAGGAATACTAGGGAATAAATTTGCAACATCGAAAGAAACCAAAAAAGAGGAGTCAGGAATGTGTAGATTTGAGAGGTCTTTAGAGAGGTCTGAAGAATTTTTCACCGAAAAAGAACTCTTAAACCTAGTCAGATCAAGCAAAACATGATTAAGCCAAACGCTCAGTTTGTGGCATGGTGAACCACAGTAAGACACTACCGGACGGATAGGGATATCCTGTTTATGAATCTTAGGGAGACCATAGAGCAAAGGGGTTGATGGATTGATCGGTGTGAGTTTATATTTATTTGTATTAAAGGTCTATGGTCTCCCTAAGATTCATAAACAGGATATCCCTATCCGTCCGGTAGTGTCTTACTGTGGTTCACCATGCCACAAACTGAGCGTTTGGCTTAATCATGTTTTGCTTGATCTGACTAGGTTTAAGAGTTCTTTTTCGGTGAAAAATTCTTCAGACCTCTCTAAAGACCTCTCAAATCTACACATTCCTGACTCCTCTTTTTTGGTTTCTTTCGATGTTGCAAATTTATTCCCTAGTATTCCTCCAAACGACTGTATTAACCTAATTAAAACCCTATTAATCAACAACACTAATCTTGAACATGAACATGTGGAAGGCCTTTGTACTTTAGTTGACCTTGTTCTTAAACAAAACTTTTTCCAATTTAACAATAAATTCTATAAACAGGTTAATGGATTAGCCATGGGCTCTGCACTCTCCCCTCTGTTAGCGGAGGTCTTCATGTGTTTTATTGAATCCAAAATACAGTCTCACCCCCTTTTTAAACACATCTTCTTCATTAAAAGATACGTGGATGATATTTTTGCGATATTTACTGGTACTGACGAGGACCTGGTTTCTTTCATCCAATTTCTCAATTCTATACACCCCAACATTCATTTTACTTTTGAAACGGAGGTGGATGGTTCAATCCCTTTCCTTGACCTGAAACTAACAAAGAAAAACAATAAAATAATTTTTTCAATTTATCATAAACCTACCAGTACAGACTCTATTATCCCATATAATTCCAATCACCCACATAACCAAAAATTTGCCTCTTTTCACTCTTTTTTCTCTAGACTTTTTTCCATCCCCCTGGGGAATGAGGAATTTGAAACTGAACTAAACCTAATTAAACAAATAGGTATTAACAATAACTTCCCTTTAAGTCTGATCAATAAAATATATTACAAACATTTAAACAAATTCATTAACCAAAATCTCATATCCAAAGACACACCCCCAAAAAAATATTTTTCTCTCCCTTTTTGGTTCCCTCTCTCATATAAACTCAAAAATGTTTTTAGGTCTTTCAATATTAATATAGTCTTCAAAACACAACATTCTTTTTATAGGTAAGACTAAGGACCCTACACCTGTCTCTGACAGGTCTGGAGTCTATGGTTTACATTGTTCGACTGAGGGATGCCCTGCAGTGTATATTGGCCAAACAGGACGCAAGTTTTCAACCAGAATTAAGGAACATTGTAAAGAAATAGAGAAGGCACATAATCTCAATCTTTCACCTTCCAAAATCAAATCTAATTTTTCTAGACATATCCATTCAAACAAACACAATTTTATTCAGGACTCTCATACAAAATACATACATTTTTGTAATAAAGGCAATAAACTGGACCTGTTAGAAATTCTAGAAATTAACAAAACCCTAAACAACAATAATATTATTTGCTTAAATGACCAACTTCAACATGGTGCCACTCAATTTTTTAACTCTCTTATTTTTACATAATTAATAAACTTACCCTTCTCTGTTTCTGGCGTTCCTTTTTCGGTCCTTTTATTTTTAAATTTGAAAATTATTTTTATTGAATTGTTCCAGCCCTCAGCTCCATAATATTTTATAACTACTCTTCTTTTTACTCATCTACCTACTTTAATCCTTCACCTATAGATGTCGCTTTTGATTTTTTAGATTTCTACCCTTCAGATATTTCATATAGTATTCTTTTATTTTCCAAATATGATTGAATTTTAGACCTTTCCAATAGAGGCCGCCAATATATACAGTGCTCTTGTTTATATAAGTAGTGACCCGAAAATAATTTTTCAATGTTTCTTTACCATTCTTTAATTTTAACTTTGATTTCTCATAGTTATAAGGTCGACTCGTTTTTCATCATATTGAACTTCGATTGAGCTTTTCTCTGTCATGTTATTATTGGTATACTAACAACCCCTTTTTAAATTACCCGCTAAAACACTTGTCTTTTTTTCCCCACCTTGAAAATATGTGTCAAGTGACGAATCACTGGGTCAAGCGGTCAAGTTCAAGTTCAAATTCTTTTCCTTTTAACCACGTGTGGACTAAGGTCTAACAAAGTAACTTCGGCTTTTTTCTTTCGAAGTTTTACTTAAACCTCAAAAAGTTTTTTAAAGTTTTATAAGCCATGCTGAAATTAAAACCCACCGGGGCTCCAGTTCTTTTTTTGGACTAGTTCCCCCAATTTTTTCAAAATTTTTATTTTATAACTTTGACTTAAGGTAAGCCCCTCTTCAAATATATATAAAAGAAAGTTTTTGGCTAATTATTTAAATGTTTATTTCAATACACCGAACTAAATAATTTCTTTTATTCTTTACAGATTAATATAATATACAATATAATTGGCACATCCAATTAAGCTCCATGGTAGCCCCAAATAAATAATTTTTCTTTCCATACCACTTTCTTTTCTCCCCCCATGTTTTCTTCAGGATGAGATTTCTGGACCCATGAGTCTCCATTTTTCCTATATATTTTTTTTCTCAGCCCTAACGGGCCCTCTTGTCACTGTTACCTTTTGCCCACGGTCAGTGTCCAAATTTAGCCTCGAGGCTCTAAGTATACCAATTTTTTAAATCATCAGTTCTTAATTTTTATCTCTCATGGCTCGATAGAGCTCCATCGATGTTCACTACCAGTTAATCTTGCTCCTTTATTTACTAATGCTCTCTCTTTGTATTTTATTCCTGATGATGGGTGTTACTACACCCGAAACATGTAGAATTTAAAAATTTTTTATTACTTCAATAAACCAGTGGAGAAAGACTTCATGTTTTTACTTATTCCTATCATCATTATCGCTATAACCGAAATATCTAAGACGTAAATGCTGTAAGGCCTTTCGCAGAAATTCGTACTTGGCTTGCAGTGATTTGGAATAAACATATACATGCTCAAATCTTAAGCCGTTTTCATCAATTAATAAACTTATCATTACAGCGGTCTTGCCACAATTACTTGGGCCACATATTAAAGCTCTTATGGTGGACGGTAGAAGCCGGCCATGTTTCCTATTTTCCGATTTTTTCTGCATATCAAAATTATGAACTTTAATACAAATGTTCTGTTTCTCTTTCCGCATCTCTATAAGTATAAGTCTACACTCTTCAATGGCTTCATTACTAATGCAAACGTCACAGGGTGCAGGTGTGTTAAATAGCGTTATAAGCACATTACCAGTAGAACTTCACCTGCCTGGCTATTCATATTGTGGCCCTAATACAAAGCTGCAAAAACGATTAGCTCGAGGAGATCGACCAAAGAATAAATTGGATAGTTATTGCCGCGATCACGACATTGAATACTCAAAGTCCCCCGACTTGGAACACAGACATAAAGCAGATAAAGTACTAGAAAACAAGGTTTGGGAACGTGTCAAGGCCAAGGATTCTAGTTTTGGTGAAAAGACATCAGCTTGGCTAGTAACAAACGCCATGAAGGTCAAACGCAAGTTAGGTGCTGGCAGCAAGAAGACAAAGAGATCTGTATGCTTGTCTTCGGTTGTAAGACAGATTAAGAAACAACTTACACATTCAGGTTCTTGGAATGTTGGTAGAAAGAAAACTTTAAGTAACTTACTAAAGGCAGCACGAGTAACAGTGAAGAAAATTGGCGGCTCCAAAAAAATCAAGGTTCCTCGAGTAATTCCACTACCAAAACAAGGTGGTATTCTACCACTTATTCCGATATTTGCTGGACTTAGCGCGCTCGGGGCTTTAAGTGGTGGAGCTGCTGGTATTGCCAAGGCAGTTAATGATGCTCAGAGTGCCAAAGACAAACTAAAAGAATCACAACGACACAACGAGACAATGGAGGCTATTGCATTGGGGAAGAAAGGTAGTGGCTTGTATTTGAAAAAACACAAGACAGGCTATGGTTTGTTTTTACGTAAAATGCCAAAAAACTACCAATAAAGCTACCTGAACGTCCTTTGACCGATCAAGATATTAGATTATATGCAACTCGCTTAAAGATACCTAATTTTCGAGGTGTATTTATGCGAGATACATTACCGAATGCACCCCGAAAAACAGAGTGTGGTGTTGTTAATTTAGATCGAAATACAGGAGACGGTACACATTGGGTAGCTTATAAGAAGAATGGTGATGAAGTTGTTTATTTCGATAGTTTCGGCAACTTGAAACCACCAAAAGAATTTGTCAAGTATATGAAAAAAACTAAAATTTATTTCAACTATGACCAATATCAGGATTATAAAACATCAAATTGCGGCCACTTGGCATTATCATTTCTCTATAATAATAAAACTTTATAAAATACGGTAATGTTATTGTCTCGCATCAGTCATGTCTCAAACGTTCACGTTAAAGGGTCGTACTAGTCGGCTTGAATCTTATTTTGTACCTCCAATAGAACTAGATTCGAGATACGATTACTCTTTAGCATTGATTTCGCTGAATACTTGGAATACAATCCCAAATATTGAAGAAGGTCGTAACAAGTTTTATTACAAAGTTAATAAACAAGACGAACGAGTATTGGAAATACCAACTGGATCCTACGAGTTGGAAGATATAGAACAATTTTTGCAGAAACATCTCGCTGATTCTAAGGCAACTGCTCCAGAGCGGAACCTTATTATATCACTCAAACCCAACAACAATACGTTACGGTGTGAGTTGAAGAGTACATATCACATAAACTTTAAGCCAAAGGATAGCATTGCAAAGTTATTGGGATTCTCACCACAAGTTCTAACAGCTGGAAAGCTGCATGAATCAGATCTATCAGTTGAAATTATACAAGTTGCTAACATCAGAGTAGAGTGTAACATTATTTCCGGTTCGTACTATACAAATAATCCATCGCACACTCTCTACGAATTTTCACCAACAGTGGATCCTGGTTATAGCATAAATATTGAACCAAGAAACTTAATTTATTTACCAGTGAACCAGAGGAGAATATATAACATTACGTTATCTTTACTGGACCAAGAATCAAACCCAGTTAATTTTAGAGGTGAAGAAGTAGTAATCAGATTAGAACTTAGACGAGATGGGGTTAGTGTTTAATAGTAAAAGTTATTTAAACACCAACGCATCAGCTGGTCAATCAGTCTACAGTCAGAAGTCAAAGGGATCACTGACGTTTTCAAATATAGCCTATTTGCAGTCTATAGGTCCACACTCTCGCTATCATGTCAGAAAAACTTCGAATATTTAATCAAGTTAAGAGTGATGAGTCGGTCATTCGTGAAGAATGGCATACTTATCACCCATTCAACACCTCCTTTAATAATAATGACGAAATTGAGATTGTTATTAATCAGCAAGATGTGTTTTTGGATATGAGCGAAGCTCAACTCTACATAGAGGGAACATTTAAGGAGGAAACAACAGCTGGTAAAACTGGTGATTGTAACCTAACCAACAATGCTGGAGCATTTTTGTTTGACAACATATCATATGAAGTGAATGGTAAAGAAATGGAAAAGATTCGAGATCCTGGAATAGTTTGTACAGTTAAGAATTTGCTGTGCATAAACGATCAAGAGAGCCGTGCATTAGATATTGCTGGTTGGAACTGGCCTAGTGTAGCAATCAAGACCTTGGATGAAACCTCCAAAGAGTTTAATTTTCGCATTCCCCTTTCTATGCTGTTTGGAGTGTTTGCCGATTATAAGAATGTTTTAATGGGCAAACAAAAAATTAAACTGGTTCGAGCCAGACATGATGACAACTGTTACAAGTCCAGTGGAGATAAGAAGGCTGAAATTAAATTAAAAACTGTCGAGTTGAAAGTTAAACACATCTATCCAAGTGATGCAGTTAAATTACGTCTTTTGGATGAAATTGCCAAGAACAAATCGATATTTATTCCGTTTAGAAACTGGGAGATACATGAGCTGCCTGCTCTATGAACAACAAAGAGAGATATTTGGACTGTTAAGACCATGTCTGAGAGAGCAAGATATGTTATTGTATTTTTTATGAAGAGGAGTAAAGACAACTATAAAGCTGATTGTACTTATTTTGACAATTTAAAGGTGACTGATGTCAAGTTACATCTCAATTCAGAGGTTTATCCCTACGAAGCGTTAAACTTAAACTTTGAAAACCGTCAATTTACCGAAGCCTATCAGATGTATACGGATTTTCAAAAAACATATTTAGGAAAACAACAGAGTGAACCACTTTTAGACTTTGCTACTTTTGCAAGCAGAACTCTATTTGTTATTGATTTCACAAAGCAAAATGAGGCTATCAAGAGCAACACCATTGATGTCAAGTTGGAATTTCAAAGTTCTGAAAACTTTTCTGCGGATTCACGAGCCTTTTGTATTATTGTACATGATCGTGTTCTTGAGTATCAGGCTTTAACTGGCCAAGTACGAGACATGTTATAGTCAGTTGTTCTTTAGTCCTAGCATGATGAAGGTGGTTGTAGTAGATGTTCAAGGATTTTGCATCCCAGACTTTTGCGCCAAGGAGTTGGCTATTTATGATGGGAAGCAAATGAAGAGTTATCTGTTTAAACCAGCTAAGCCGTTTTACATGTTACCAGAGGATTATCAAAAACAAGTATTATTTTTATCTGGGAATCATCATGGTCTCTACTACAATTATGGAGAAACCGACTACAGCCAACTTTATACAATTATTCGCAACGACCTTGGAGATGCGGACATTATTTATGTCAAGGGGAGTGTTAAAGATGCATTTTTAACAAAGACATTTTTAGATATAGAACATAATTTACCATATATTATAAATTTAGAATTTATTAGTGATAGTGTTAACGTACCCAAATTATCTAGAGGTATTACTGATTGTCCTTATCATAGTTTAGATGTATGTAGCTGTAGTATTAAGAATGCTTATATTTTGTATGACTATATTTATAATTTTTTACCTAAATAAAGATTAAAAAATGTATGCATTGTTTTTTATTTATATTAATAAGAGTTCTATGAGAATTTAGTCATTTAGTCTCCAGCTCATGGTCAGGACAGTCGATCTTAGAGTTAAGCTCCAAGAACATCTGCGAAAAATACGTAGGCTGAAAAAAGATATCAAGTGTTACGAAGATCATAAATTTTTGGTTAGACAGTTGTTAAAACTTAACCTCTAATACTTATTAATGGCGGCCTCCTTTTTATCATCCGCTTGGGATAAGGTGTTTGAATCTCCTTCTCGATGTCAGCAGGATAATGATGATATTGTACGCCAGATCAAGCCGAGCAGAGTTTATGAAATTGATGATTACATAACAATTATATTTAACAGTACAGAAGAAGAGCGTAAACAAGTAATCATAGACACTATTGGATATGGCAAGATTTATTTTTCTAGTGATGAATTTGAAGAATTCATAAGTACGTTTGATTGTTTCAACACTTACTGGGTTGACATCTTTATGATTATTGGACAGTACACTTTGGTGTTTCATCGTAATGACGAAAAGCGAAGCCTCAAGTTTGAAGATGCCATGACAGACAAATATTTGTTTCGATGGACTGACAAGCTAATTCGTTTATTTGCAAGACATATACCTACATTGTTTAAACTAAACATAGAATATTATACTGTTGTAAAATAAATGTTAAAAATTTACATCTGTTTTTTTTCCTTAGTAGGGAGAGGGGGTAAAATAATACAAAAAATTTGAATACAAAGAAATCCTGTGTTTATTTGTAGATATGAAAACATATTTTAATACAAAAAAAATTAGCATTTCCATCTATGTATATAATAACTA
Source organism: Polydrusus cervinus (assembly GCA_935413205.1). Taxonomy (NCBI): domain Eukaryota; kingdom Metazoa; phylum Arthropoda; class Insecta; order Coleoptera; family Curculionidae; genus Polydrusus; species Polydrusus cervinus. Next base: position 62,370,054 of record OW284510.1, on the reverse strand, counting down.
ATAATACAATAAATAATAATAAATAATACAATAAATAAACAAATTAAATAATAATAATATAATAAATACCTAACCTAATATCACAGCCCTCTAAAGCCATCAGCTATCCAAGAAGATTGAAACAAAGATAGCTATGGTCAGTCTTAGCTTATGGAATTTCCGATGATTCCTCATACAATACTATATCTCTATGACCCCAAGCAAGCGTGTGCTCGAAACCGGGTATAATGAAGCGCTTATCGTCCGCGTATGACAGCGCTACCTTATTTTTAAGTTCGACATACATATCGTGTTCATGCGAACGGAAAGTGTTCATTTTACGATGAATCTGAGTTCCTTCTACGTCAACCGCTTCTCTATAATCGTCAAGAGTCAGTTCTTTTTGGGTGACGTAGTCAGGAACCCCTTTAGCTTTTTTAGTCAACTTTCCCTCAACATTAACGCAATATGCTTTCGCCCCGGTTCCATAGAAATCCCAAATAATCTTTCCTGCATATTCATCTTTCATTTTACCAAGTATAGATTGGTTTACAGGAACATTATGTGGGTTATCTTGTGAGTAGTTGGAAGTATCGAATCTACTTAAATTTGCCGTCATACCATCATAGAAATTATCTGTTGTTACTTTTAGAATTAGGGAGTCGGTGTCAGTGTATAACAATTCCGCGCTGTTGTCATATTTCGGCTTAATGTACCCGTACAAAAAGTCATACATAATTGTTTTGGATATTTCCAAGATTGAAAAACCTACATAAATAGGTTTATTATATACAACTTTTTGTTTTTTCATCTGGATTGCTACCAGGTTTTCGCTATAAATGGTTCGATCTTTAAAATGAGGTTTCGCGATTAATGCTCCGGTCCCCAACCTCCTACCAATATTTTCCCAATGGGTAACAAGCTTTACATCTACCCGTTTCTCCACGTTTTCCATTGTCTTGCCAAACACAGCGTTGTTCATCAGTTTAAAAAAGTCTTTTTCAAATTTATTTTTGGCCTGATTTCTCAACGCTGTGTTTAGATCGATGTACTTCTTAAGCCAGGGCGATTGGTCAAAGGATATAGCGCGGTGAATTTTCGTAAGCTGAAGGCCATAATTTAAAGCTTGTTGTAAATTTTGAATGTGAATAATATATTTCTCTTTTTTCATGAAATTTGGAATTAATTTTGTTATTTTCGGGAATTTAGACCCTGGCGGCGCAATGGATTGTGGGCAAAAGGGTAGTTCATTATGTAAATAATGCAAACTGTCCGGGTATTCCAAATCGACTTTTAAAATGTATCCTGTCGGTGATTCAGGCGCTATATTCATATAATCCAAATTGAATTTCGGTTTCGTTTAAAAACTTAAAGCCCCCTGTTGGCAAAAATTTAGACATGCTGGCCCCGTAGAGATTGGTAACGTCTAAATATGCTATGTACGAGGTGGGTTTGTTAACGTCATAATTAGACATAAATTTATTGTTCGCAAAAGCTTTCCTTATACTACACTGACTGACTCCCCCGCGAATACCGTGTTTAAAGAAGTGTACCATGTCTAGATCGGTTAATAGCTCTAATTGGATGGACGTGGCCTTGAGGGCGGAATCCATCGAAAGACCCGGCGCAGTAAAGTACTGCGCAGGATCAAGGCCATAAGTAGCCAGGCACACGTCTCTAAAACTTTCAAAGACATCTGTCAAAATTAATACGTCGGATTTTAAATAAATATCATTCGCCTAAAGTTGTACATTCAAATAGATTCCATACCTTCCAAGCACGCTTATAATCATCGGTGGTAATGTCCTCATTTTTTTAGTTTGTTGTAAAAGTCTTTTTGTGATGGAAGCTTGTTTTCGTCTAATTTTGAAAATGAATCTACGTAATTATACGGGAAGACACCCTTCTGTCGAATAAGTTCAAATTTGTTCTGTTCTGCAAAATATTTACGCACGGTTTTACATTGATCTGATTTTAAATTTTGACTTAGTTTATCTAAGCCGCTAGCCATGAATCGAAAACTATCCAAAAAACGTAATTTTAAAAATACCTGTCGTTGTTTCCCTTCCTTGTTTTCGACGTTATCCACCAAGATATGTTTAGTAAAGGAAATATACTTTTCCTTATTTTGAGGGATAACGTCCAACTTTTCTTCATCGCAAGCCAATTCCTTGACAAACAGGTGGGAATCGAAATTGGACATGTTGTGAAAGAAAATGGGTATAAAATTAGGAATTTTGTAATTTAGATTACATACAGAGTGACTAGGACCGCGATAGAGCCCTGTTGTATGATCGTGATCATGGAATCTATCGTTTGATTCTACGTTAAATGGCTTTTCGCAAATATGACACGTTGTTGCTTGTCGATGCTCATTCTCTTGTTCCGCCGTCATAGGTAACATTGGTACCACTTCCTTCATAAAATGGTTATATATTGATTTACAATCAACATCTAGCCGTTTTACAAATTCTTTGTGTGCGTCCTGTCCTCTATAACTTTGATACTTTGAATAGGCATCATCAAAGTCACATTTAATGTAGTAGGCAAATGAGTAGGGCACATGCTTATGGGTTCTTATAGTATAAGATGTATCGGGGTCCAACTCATTTTCCTCTGTAGGTATAGGTTCAAGGATTGTCTCGAAATCGGCATAAACAACAGAAGGTACCTTTAATTTCTTTTCAAAATTTGTAAATTTCAAAATATTCTCGGGGACCTCTTCTCCGTATTTATTCTTTTTTAAATCAGTTGTCGGTACTTTAGCCAAAACGTGTCCGCAATCATGTTCTTGATGAGCTTTTAATTTTTGCTCTGAATAAAAATATGTTAAACAACCATCACATAAATACTTAGTAGCATGACGTGAAGACAATTGTCTTGAGATCAGTCGAGATAAACTTCTTATTAAACAGTAAGGACTATTTTCATAATCATCGCTAATTAATAACAAATTTACATGTTTCTCCTTGCGAGATGTAGTAAAGTATAAAGGACCTACAACCTCAATACTATTTTTACCATTGTCATAGCCTCTTTCAAGTCCATAGACATTGACAGAAATATTATTAAGGCGTTCAAATTTAGATATGTCACTAAGTTTAATCGGAAATTCCATACCTGTAAAGTCCAGTTCGTTCTCAAAAGGTATATAGTTTGCGACTCTATTTGCATTTTGGGTACGATCTACGGGATGTAAGGCTGCCAAGACACTCCACATAAAACACTTTAAGTCTGTGTTTTGAATGTTTAAGACAGCTCTCTTTGCTTCAATCTCCTTTGGTAGCGGGATGTAGGATGATGCCTTTAGAGGGTTGATTTTATTGATCCCTAATTCTAGGTGTAGGAGCTGCTGGAGAGTCCATCCTGTAACAATAGAAACATGGCTAAGTATTATGATTTAAAAAATATTTGTAAAATCTTTTTTAAACGCTTGCAATAATACCTACCACTGTCCTTTTCCGAAAATTCAGAATACTTCCGGTCCAGGATGGCAGCAAACTGATTAAACAGCGCCTTTAAGTCCGTTGCGTCATTCACCATCACGTACTTGGCGTTGAAAGACTTCACCTCAGTCGACTCGTTCGTCTGCAGGAGGAAGCGGCCAAAAAGCTCTACCCCGACTTTCAGTTGGTCATATTTTTGAAGTACGCTCCCCACCAACCTTAAGAACTTTTCTCGCAGGTGTCCTATGAATAAGGATACGTTGGTGGGGTCCTGGCTTGATGAAAGTCGGTAGGTAGCAATTCGGCTTCTAAACGAGGTTTTGATCAGCTCAACACCTTCCTCCTGCTCCACGCAGCAGTTCTCCCGATGGTTTGAGGTCCTTAGATGGTTGGACCAGCGGGAGATAGGCACATCTAACTGGCAGTCATTGCAATGCCTCTGCTGCGTAGATGAAGTTGATAATTCTGGAATAAATTGAAACATTATTAGCAACAAACCCGTTATTATTGTTTGCACTTTTATATAAGTATAACACAATAACTTACCATCGGACGAAACGAGTCTAGCCTTCTTAGCCATGGATACTTGCGAGGGCGTTACTTGTTTTTTGGGGGCCCTATGATGTGTTTCTTGTTGGTGTCGTCGAAGAGCCCACCTTGACGTAAAGCTACCCCTGCAAGTTTGGCAGACTTGAACTGCAAGTCTATAATCGCCATGGCTTTTGAGGTTGCCCTTTTTGGTGAATGAACGCTGGCAATGCTCGCAAACAAACATTTTCTGTAAATTAAAATTATTGCGTTATAAACACATATAAACAGACAGATTTTTACTAGACCTACGTATAATATTTAACAAGTTAACATAATTTTACAATAGTTTTTTTCTTCTTCTTAATTTTACAATAGTTTAATAATTTACTTTCACTTCATAATATCTATTGCGAGCCGCTAGTAACTACTACGTCTGTATAAAACCCCTTTATCAACTTCTGTATCCCTCTAATACCCAACCCTCACTTTAAAATAATATAAATATTAGTTTAAACCCTTATTTCAGTATTTTTTCATATTAAATACTTGACTTATAAGCAAACATAACCTCTTTCAGAAGTTATTCTGTTTTAGTTTAAACATCGTTCTAGCGTAACACTAAAAGAACAATAAATTTTAAAAATATGGATCACCATGTTACCTTCTAAATTTTACAATAGTTAAATAATTTACTTTCACTTCATAATATCTATTGCGAGCCGCTAGTAACTACTACGTCTGTATAAAACCCCTTTATCAACTTCTGTATCCCTCTAATACCCAACCCTCACTTTAAAATAATATAAATATTAGTTTAAACCCTTATTTCAGTATTTTTTCATATTAAATAACTGACTTATAAGCAAACATAACCTCTTTCAGAAGTTATTCTGTTTTAGTTTAAACATCGTTCTAGCGTAACACTAAAAGAACAATAAATTTTAAAAATATGGATCACCATGTTACCTTATTTGATACTTAATTTTTGGTAGAATCAACAATTTTTAAATAATGATGAACTAATATAATATAACAAGTAATATCTGTACTTACCAAATAATACTGTTGTTAAACATTAGATGAATTTATACAGAACGATATATTACCAAAAACTAATATGAAAAAACTACTTACCAATAAAAGCTATAATTCACTTTCAAAAATTTAAATCGTTTGTTTAAATGTATATATGGATACACACTGACACAGTTTTGAACGAACTAACTAACTTCTTTAACAACTTCAAATCAGCTTGTTATCGTATTATTAGTTTTTGTTATTTTACTCGAAATAGAGATCTGTTGTATTTCTAATTTACTAACATCATTATTTTGTGTAATAAACAAAATTAAGTATTATAATTATTTACCATAGCACTCCAATATAATAATCTTTCAGAATAGATAAGTAATCATTTTTAGGATTTTGAACATTTTTAATATTTTATCAAAATTATCGATATTTAACCTTTCACCTTATAAAAATAATCCAGACTTAGAGACGCTGCTGGTAAAATTTTTACAAATCTGCAGGGGAATGTTGAATAAATTAGACTTTTATATTATGCATTAGCTTTTATGTATGTTCAACAAATAAAATTATTTTAAGATATAGCAATACACCATTTTCTCCTTATAAAAATGTAACATACGTATGCAGATATTAGATTTGTTAAAATATATATATCGTCAAATTTACTATAACAATTCATAATAAATCTAAAAACAAATTATTTAGTGAAGTGCAGTAAATAATAAAAATGGCTGGTATACCTTCAACGATATTAATAAAATCATTAGACGAGTTGAACTTCCCCCTAGATATGGCCCTAGTGGTCATGAAGGAGCTGTTCAGGTAAGACCATTATTATTTTCTTTACTTAAGGGAATTTGATAAAAACGTTTATTATTTATATAATATTTTTTTAGACTAGTAAGCTTTCATTCTGTGTTCTAGTAAACAAAAATAATTTTATACTTACTTAAAGAAAAGTTAAAATCGGTTTTAAAAATACAGCATTATCCAAATGTGCTCTATTGTATTACCCCTTTCTTAAAAAGTATTTTTTATTTGATGATTTAGTTTTTATAAGGCATGTGATTTCTTGTATTGTAGACCTTATTAAAAAATGTATTATTTGAAAAGTTAGTACGGACTTCTTATTGTTTTAGATTTCAAGTAAAGGAAATCTGCATAAAGAGGGGAAAGATTTTCATCCGTCTGGGGTATTATCCACGGAATGACGTTATAAAGAAGAAATTTGGTAATTTGCCTATACAATATGTTGTAGCACAAATGGAGGATGAAAAAGATGTCGGTCTATTTGAAACCGCTTTGAAGCGGTACCACTTTAATCTTAAAGACGATGATCATTATGAGTTGGAAAATATACAGGGTGGGTCACCACCCAAAAAGCTAAAACCATCTACCAGCAGCACCAGCACTACTACAAATCAGGTTACTGATTTCTATAACTTAGAGGATGATGATGATGATCAAGAGAGTCAACGTTTATTTAAAAAAAAAAGTAATTTTATTTAAAATTTTATCTACGGTCTTCAATAATTAAAATTTTTATTAAACAAAAAGTTAATAGTATGAAAGTGATATTATTAACGCTTACATACTGGTAGAAATAAAATTTGAAGATTATTAACACCACTATAATATTTTTTTCTTTTCACAGGAAATTCTTTTATATAATAGAACAAACTGCGTCACCCCAGACCTGATAAGGAGCGGAATTTGGGCACCACCAAAACTGGAGGAATTAAGCGCTAACCTTGTCAGTTTAATAATAATAAACCAAAAAAATATTGAAAAATTAGAAGTTTCAAATAACTGTAAACAACTAATTGCATTACAATTTTACAAAAATGGGTTTAAATAAATACACATGTTTCTAGAAAATTGTTTTTTATTTTCCTTTTATATTACATTATCTTTTGATATCCAGCTATTATGTGTATCATTAAAGCCTAACCACTTTACTAATACCTTACCACCTTTACGTTTTAACACTTTTTCAACTAAATATACATCAGGATATTTTACTTTCTGTAATTGTTGTTCATAAAAGCCTCCCTTAATATCCTGATTATTTACATCTTGTAGCAAATAAGTGGTAGGATTTGTTAATTGAACTTTTTTAATAATAAAAATTTCAGTTGACCAATTAGACTGGTATTTTTTTATCAAAAAACCACGTATTTTAGAAATTCTTATATGATCACCAATATTAAATTTTGGTTTATATGCTAACTTAATATGGTTATAAACAGTTTGAAGTAAATGTTTTTCCTGTTTTTTAGTTACCTCAGAAGGTTTCATACCAATAGTTCTATGTTTTTTATTATTATATTTATGAACAATATCAGGTAACAAATTATACCACTTGTATGAACCAATAACATTTAACTCTTTTTAAAGCATACTCTTGAGTGTTCAAATTACACGCTCAACAATAGAAGCCTTTTTTTCACGGTGATACAGTATTATATAAATATAATTAATATACGAGGTATATTCCTACTAAGAAATAAGCATTGCCAGTGCTTTGCACGACTTTATCGTGTTAAGGCCCTAATGGTTTAATGCATCTAGCTCTGTTATTAATTGAGATATTTGAAAAATTCCTTTACTGTTTGATAGACCCTATATACCTCTACCTATAACCAGAATTTCTGCACTCCACTTCGAGGCATAAGGACACTAATCGCAAAAAACTATATCTTCCGAACCAGTTGACCGATCGACTTCGGGTTTTCTTAAAACGACTTATTACGTCACCCTGAATACGACTCACGTGTTAGATTTTAATTTTGTCATTTGACAAGTGACAGGTGACCTTGACAGATCCTAATTGACAGGTGACAGCCGCCATCTTTTCCTAAACATAATATGACGTCATCCTAAACACGTGTCTAATAAGGAATACTATTGCCCAAGTAGCTAACGCCCAAGTAGCTAACGCCCAAGTAGCTAACGCCAAAGTAGCTAATGCCAAAGTAGATAATGCCCAAATAGCTCACGCCCAAGAGTGTGACATTACAGATGACGTATGGCATATGACACACGCCTGCACACTGCCTGGGCATGCGCAGAAGGGACCGCAGCAAATTGATGCAGAAGGAATCAACTATAACTACTAAGATGGACTCGAAAAACTAAAATCTGTCTCTTCTAATAATTGTATAAAAGCTAGCTCTAAGGTGGATTTTCTTTTTTGTGGCTGATGCACACTGGTGATTAGTGGATCATATGAAATAAATAATCGACAAGGTATGTCCTCGTTTGTTTTTTTTTGCGAGAAAACTTACGAGAAAATCTCATTTTATTATTAGCTTTCTGAGCTGCCTCACTTAATTGTCCAATCGTAAATATTGCCTTGTGTTTAATAGTAGAACCATGAATTAATACCTTATGTACCGTGGGAGGCATAGGATATCATGAATATTTTTCAACAAAGAGATGTGCTGTCTTTAACGGGTATGCTTTAAACTGTGCCAAGTTTATTGTATATCCACTAGCCATAGTTTTCAGTATGGTACGAAATCTTTTAATAATTTCCAAATTGATCCCAGTAATACTGCTAGACGTATCTGCGCTCTCAAAAAAACGTCTAGCAGTGTTTCCGTCATTGCTACGGGTTTTGGTTTATCCATAATTAATCCAAGTCTGGATTTAAATTGCTCTTGAATATTCTTCTTTGTAGATGTAACAATATCTTTATCTTCTTGACCTCTATCTTGCCACTTTTGTAAGGGTAATTTATATGCTACATGCAACAAGCATTCGAAAAAACGAATCCAGGTATGAAGGACTGACATACCAAACTGTACGTTTTCTTCGCATACTTCTGCTTCTCTACACTTTTGAATGCCATTAAAATCTTTTTTAATTTGCATAGAAAGCATTTCATTATAAAAGAGGAATCTGTTAATGAATTGCATATCTTTTTGTCAACCATTGTAAATAACAATATACGATGAATTTTAATGATTCGATCGTTAAATGCATTAATGTAGGTATCAAATCCTGTATTTATCTTTCCATATGATCCCTTTTTCCTTTGGAAGCTTCGTGAGAAAATTGAAATGTGACAAAAATGAATCAATTCAAATTTAAACTAATTTTTAAAAAAAGGCTAAGGCTTGGATTCGGGCCCATTTACTCAAAATAGTGCAAATATGTGCAAACTTTTTTTGGTTTTCGTGAAATGCGACATTATAATTAGCAATATAAAACTAGTTTTGAAGCACCTAAAGACACCTAGCTAAACTAAACGTTTATGTTTAAAAAAAGATTAATAAAAGAGGTAATTTAAAATAATAATTTTGTTTATTATTATTAATTATTAATTAGGTGTAATATAAAAAAATAAATTGCATTTAGACATATTAAAGCTTATCTATTGCCAATAACGACATATTAATTTGGAACTCGGATATGTAGTTATAACAATGTAAAAACCACAAAAAAACACAAACGTTCACCAACAGTATTAAATAACGAAAAGCAGGTAACTAGCACGAAATACAACTTTCGATTGATGTACCCAGACCCACAGATACTGACCTATAAAACCAAACCAGGTTTTAGGTACCTGGTTTAATACTTTATTAATTATAATCATTAGATTACAATGGGGGGTAATTTTAAGTTTGGGGTTTTTGCCAGGTTTAGATGCTTTTGGCCCCTATGTGAGATGGTAAAGGAGGAGTAGCAATTCTAATAAAAAATACACTAAATTTTAATAAACACAATATAATAAATAACTATAATAACGAAATCGAGGCCTGTGCAGTCGAAGTGTGTATCGACGAACAAAATGTAACTTTTCTTTCGGTATATAAGCCACCTAAAGTTAAAACGTACAACAAGGATTGGGATGGTCTATTATTTAATCAAATGCCTACCCCCTGTAATCATAGGAGGAGACTTTAATGCCCATCATGGGCTCTGGGGTGCATCAAAAACAGATGCCTCTGGAGACCAACTAGTTGAAGCCATAGATAAATTTAATTTAATCAATTTAAACAATGGCTTAGAAACTCGCCTATCGAGTCCTGGTCAGGAAAAATCTGTTGTTGATCTAACCTTTTGTTCCTTAAACATTGCCAGTAAATTGGAATGGACTACTTGTGATGATACCTTCGGATCTGATCATTTTCCTATTGTAATAAGCTATAGAAGTACTAGCAGCCAGTCGACAAAAACTAAACCTAAGTCCAAGTGGAACGTCAAAAATCCTATTGGACTCTTTATGCTCAAACTATAAATAACCTTCTCTTAACAGCCCCTTGTATGGGTTCGGTACAGCATAAGTACAAAGTACTTGTTGAAATCATTGACAAGGCAGCTAATGTCTCTATACCTGAGTATAAACCTTTTTATAATAACAAAAGACCTCCACCACCCTGGTGGGACCTTCACTGTGAAACTGAAATTAATAAGCGTAAGAAGCCCTTAAACAATATAAATTAAACCCGTCTGATCAAAACTATATAAACTGTCAAAAAACTAACGCTACAACCAAAAAGTTTCTAAAGCAAAAAGCTAGGTTAAGTTGGCAAAACTGGCGTACAAGTCTCAACAAGAACACCGCTAGTAATCAATTGTGGAAACAGGCACGTAAAATAGTTCGGAAAAAATTAAAAAAGAGCGATGAAAAATGGCTGGAAGAATTTTTTAATATAGTTGCCCTCCATCAGTGACAGACAACATGGCACGTAATCAAAATATCACGTAATCAAAATATCACCACCGAAGGAAGACTACATTTTTTATGTAAACCTATATTAATTAATGAGCTCGAGGCCGCTCTAAGCAATGATCAAAATACTGCTCCCGGATATGATGATATCAAATATTGCATGTTATTTCACTTACCGACTAAGGCAAAGAACTGCTATTAAATGTGTATGATGTAATATATTTTAAGGGTGCTGAAATAGAAGAACTTAAAAAATCTATTATTATACCTATACAAAAACCAGGCAAAACCCCCAATGAAGCTCTCACTTCTTCCGTGTGTACAAAAAACGTTAGAGAGGATTATAAAAGGCAGACTAGAATTTTGGCTAACTAATCATAACCTCCTCCCAATTAATCAATTTGGCTATAGGAAGGGACTTGGAGCTATAGATGCCATCACTACACTTATAACAGATATCCAAAACTGTTTTTTTAGAAATAATTACCTTCCTGTAATTTTTTTGGACATTAAAAGTGCCTATGACACAGTAAATTTAGATATCCTGGAAAAAAAAATTAGCAAATACTTCAGAGTACCTCCTATCATTGCCAAGTCCATAGTAAACTTATACAGAAACAGAAGCATTTACGTACGCAATCAAGATAACCGCTTGCTAGGCCCACGGATCAATAATGAAGGTCTACCACAAGGATCCGTTTTAAGCCCACTACTTTTTAATTTATCTGCTGATCTGCATAAAAATAATAACTGTAAGATAGTTCAATAAGCTGATGACTTTTGCATAAACCTCGAAACCAAAACTTTCAGAATAGTCTAAATCAAATTAATCACTTCTTTAAGGAGATACTTTAATGGCTAAACATAAATGGTTTCAATTTATCAGTTGACAAAACAGCTATTTGTCTCTACACGCGGCCTAACTTACCCAACCTTTTAAATATTAATATAAATAACCTTACCATCTCAATTAAAACTGAAGTAAAATATCTTGGAATGACGTTGGATAGAAAACTTAACTGCAATAGACATGTTGAGTCAGTTATAGCCAGATGTGAAAAAGGGTTACATTTTTTAAGATTAGTCACAAAGACTTGGTGGGGATGTGACGTTAAAACAGCACTCACCTTCTACAGAGGATATATACGATCCATACTAGATTATGGTTGTATAAACTATAGTACAGCTTGCAAAACTACGCTGCAAAAAATTGACAGACTACAGTACAAAGCTCTAAGAAATTGCCTTGGAGCTATGAGCACAACCTCTACAGAGGCTCTACTTGTAGAAGCTTTAGAAATGCCGCTTGCATTAAGAAGAGAAATGTTAGCATGCAAATTTCTCTACAAACATCAAATTCTTAATTCAGATCTTCTGCAAAATATACAATGCTTAAACGCGTTTGACCTAACCAATACATATTGGATAAATTCCCCGCCTCTCTGTATTGTTTACAGGGAACACAATTCGGAACTTTGCAATCTAAGCCCCCTACCAGACTATACTTCAAGTACAAATATTAACAAAAAACTGCTGGATGAACAATTACAAAAATTTAATAACTTTACACAAGTATACACACGCCTCCAAGACGCACACTGGTTGCGGAGCTGCCTATTATATCCCAAAAATAAAAATTAAATCAAAAATCAGCTAAACACTAACTTTGCAATCTTTATATTATGTGAAAGTATAGCTATTAGAAGCCTTAAGATGGCGTTATACGCAGGATATTGAAAACATCGTTATACTGTTATACTCATTATCAGCACTTAGAGCGTTGGAAAAACTTAATGATTGGAAATACACAACTTCCCCTATTCTACTTGAAATTACAAATATTACACGGAAAATGCAATTGAGACAACAAACAATCAATTATATGTGGATAAACGCTCACACAGGACTTACACACAATGAATATGTAGATAACCTGGCAAAACAAGCTATTCTTTCAAGCAATAGTTTTAAATACCCCATATCGATCATAGATACATTTAATATCCCCAAAAACAAATTGAGGCAAAAATGGCAACAGCGTTGGTGCAACTATGTCAAATCAACCAACACAATTTCATTTAAGCCCTCAAATACCGACAGTACTATGGCATGATAGCTTTAATGTTTCCAGAAAATGTATAACTACAATAACTAGAATAAGATTTGGTCATGCAAGTTACCCCTACCATCTTCAAAAAATCAAGGTATTACCGACCAATATATGTGACCACTGCTATGAAGTCGCCGACCTAGACCACATTTTCTTTAAATGTGGAAAATATAGCAACCTCTCTCCAGGAAACAGATAAAATCAACGCACCGATAAATTTATTTTATGTTTTAACCATAGAAAATAAGGATGCAATATACATTATTATGAGCTTTCTCAAAAAGAACAACATTAAGTTGTGACCACCTTATACAGCACACACGCCGCCATTGAAAAAATGTAATTATAAATTTTAGTTAGAATGAGCTCCCTTTGTAATCCCTATGTGTTAGTATCCCCAATGGCCTACCTGTTTGTTATACAATGTTCTGATCGGCCCAGAACGAGAATAGTGTGACCCTATCTACTTTCCTTTCGTTTCTGGTTTTACAAATTAATGGTCGTTAGCTTAGGAGAAACACTTGCTTTAGAAATTTTTTAGTTAAAAAGCAACAAGTGACTGGCTGAATAGCTGAACAACTCAAGCAAAAAAAAAAAATAATATACATAACTCGAAAAGAGAGGGAGGGGCGGATGACGTCAAAAATATAAAATTTGTAACTAAAAAAAATGCTCTAGGCGAAATTGTTTATAACATTTACAATAAATATATAATATAAAGAAACTACCCAGTTATTGGCACCCATAAGGCAATGCCGTCGAATTAACCTATGATTTAAAATATTTAAATGTTTTTAGGAAAAATTAAACAACCAGGCTCTTAAATATATTTAATAAGCTTTATGTAATTAGAAACTTTCTTATTAACCCTTAAAGCATTTATTTTATTTCAAAATGCTGATTTACCAGTGATTGGCATAGAATAACCAATTATTGAAACCCCAGTTATGAGCATATAAAAAAATACCTTAACTAATATTTTAGTTACCCATACTATCTATTACAAGACTTACACACAAAATTAGTAATGTTTATGTTTTTATTTTTAGTCTAAATGACTAAAGACCGTCTTTGCAGAGTGCTTCATTATTATTTGACTTGTTCTTATCCAAATTAAGATCTAAGAAGTGACTATTAATGGCCGTGATTGTTTTAAAAGGCAGCAGTTTTTTGGTTAGCTTTTTCATTGATCGGTTCTCTGTATCCTTCTTTCTTTGCTCTTTTGCTGCAAGTCTAGGAATCTTCCTTTTATTTTTTTCATTCTCTTCCCTATCTTTTCGTTCCTTTTGATCTATCTGCATTTTTTTCCAACCGGGAGACGTGACTACATAAGAAGTTTTTTTTACTTGACGCTTATTCTTTCTTTAAGGAGTTTTAGGACAATCTAATAACGAGTCAAAAGAAACATTTTTTTTCCTGCATTTTGAGATTTTCTGATCCAGAACTACCATTTGTCGTATAATTTTTAGAGTTAAAACATTAAACTTCTATCGTTTTCCCACTACCACTACCCAGCTCTTTATGAATGTTAGCTATAATACCATTCATAATATCGTTAGTGTGCTTAGCCTCAGAAACTTACCGAACTGAAAGAAATGCAGTCTTGTTATCATCGTTTAAACTTTCGGTTTTTAAAAGTTTACTATCGTTGAGCGTAGTCGCTTCCAATTGTGAGTTTTTTGGATAATTTACATTGTTTAAATCAGTACTAGTTCTTTCATTGATGTGTTTTCGTTATTAAGATCAAAAGGACTTTGTTCTAAGATTACGTTAGTTAATATATTCTCCTGTTTATCCTTTTGCGATAAAAAATCAGAAACTAATTGCTCATAAGTGACTACAGGTATATCTTCTATGTTGAATTGGTGAGTAAAAGTTTTATTTTCATTTGTTTATTACTTTATATCTACCTACATATATAATTTTATCCAAATATTATTTCGAAACTTTTTAAAATAAATTAAGTAGTGCCAATAATTGGTGCGTGAAAAAATGCATTGGCCAATGTGCCAATTATTGGATACAAGGCTTTTTCTTTACCTAGTTGTTGGCAAATTATACGTTTTGAGGTTAGGAAATAGGCTAAAACGACTCCAGAAATATTGTTTTATTAGAGGAAACTACTATAGATCTACAGGAAAACGAAAGAGCCTAATAAAAAGCGACTAAGTAGTACTTACCTTACTAAATTTGCTTAAAATGGACGTAAAACCAACACTGCTTTTAATCACGTTCTTTACACTAGTGTCATACTTATATAATTACCGCCAAAATATTTGCTGAAATCAAGGATGATGCCAAATTGCCTTTTTTATATTAAAATTGTGAAATATTTCACTTTATTCTTTAAAAAAATACCTTTTAAAGTAATAGTGCCACTAACTGGGTGGGGTGCCAACGACTGGGTGTTTTACCCTATAGGGTGAGTCGGGAGAAACGGACCAAATTTCAGGAGTGTATTATACACGCGAAAATAATGTAAAAAATACCATATGATCTTATCCGATATTAATTTGTTTATTTGAATAAGTATTTGGCATTTTGTAACACTTTAATCACTCAAACTTGAAAATAAACGTTTAATTACTGCAACAATAAACACATTGTCAAGACAACATAGATGTCAAATAGTTTAGAGTCCTGAGCATGGCATACTCTAATTACGTGAAAATTTCGATAAAAGTGTAACGTAGAAAAAAATATAACTTGAAAGCAAATAAATATCGGATGAGAACTTATGGTTTTTTTACATTGTTTTCGCGTGTATAATTCACTCCTGAAATTTGGTCACTTCCTCCCGACTCACCCTGTATATATAATACCAATCAAAAACTTCAATCAATAATGTAGTAAGTTAAGAAAATCCTCGGAGAAGGTGAAAAATAGCTATAAAAGAAAACATTTCAACAGGATATAGAATTTATGACATCAACAAATGAAATTAACCATCAAGTTTTTTATTAAAAAAGACAAAAGAACAAGGACATTGGTATTTAAATTATGCGTAAGTTGTTGGAGAAGTGATTCTCTTCTCTTGGGTTCGATCACACAAGCAAGAAAAACACATAATTGTGTAATCATTGTAAATTGTTTTAATAGACATCTCAAGTTCGAAAGAATAGGTAAAAGCTATATATTATTTTGCAAAAAGAATTTTACTGCTCGCGGTTAAAACAAATTTCGGACGTTTTACCCGACCAAGAAAATATTACCCCCGTGTCTCTTTACGCTTAAATATTTTTGCTTAAAGTTTATTTACAGAGAATTAAAATTTTAGGGGAAACATTTGGAAATTGTTGTATTGGGCTGACTATAAAAGTCTGATTTAATTATATAAATAAGTAGGTACATTCGAATTATATTGGCTATCAATTGTAATCAAGAAAAATATACTATTTTTACAAAGTTGTATCCGTTAATTTATTTTTTGTTTTTTACAACATAAAATCCGTTCTATATGATAAATGTGGTATTTGTTTTATCGAGTTTTCCGTCCCGAACCACAGGGAAATAGCTTTTCATACCCATGCTTTATTATATTTAAGCATCAGCTCGGAACCGCAGCATGAACAGTACCACCTGCATCACAAACCTGGAGCGTGACCGGAACACCAATACCATACCAGGTCGTAATTGATGAACGAAACGTAAGGAAAAACACCAGAAACTATTCCTGTGGCAATAAACTGGTATACAAACGGCTCTAAAGCCAAAGAGGGTATCGGAGAGGAAATACATAGAGTAAGACAGGAGAAAGACGCATAATTGCAGTGTTCCAAGCAGTACAGTGTCCGAATGAAAACCATGGGAGGACCTACCTTAATAAGCGAATCCATTATACTTTGACAGTCCAGCAGCTCTTAAATCGCGTATATGCAACAAGATAACCTCAATACTGATGGTATGGGAATGTCAAGGAGAATTAGAGGCCCTGGCAAAAGTAAACAAAGTCACACTTCAGTGGGTACTAGGACACGTATTGCAGGGAACGATAAAGCCGATGCACTTTTAAAGAACGGCTCTGAAAATACATTCATAGGTCCAGAACTGGCACTCGCAGTTCCAAGGTACAGTACTAGATGCAATAAAGCGATGGAACAAGATCTACTGGAACAACAGCAGGAAAAACATCACAGCAATTGCTTCATTGGGATTCCAGACCCGAGACTAACGAAACAGTTGTTTCAAGTTAATAGGAATCAGCTGAGAACTGTATGGCTGTCAAGTATCATCTGCACAGAAGCAACTGTATAATGAAGACCTTGACTACAGATTGTGCGGACAAGTCAGGGAAACTGTACAGCACATAGTTTTAAATTGTCACAGTCACTAGATCAAAAGAGGGAATCAAACCTGGAACCAGTCGATATAATGACCTTCTCCCCAGTTGACCAACACAAACTAGTGCAAGGAACTAAGATCACTTAGTGGGTGTAAAAAATAAAACGGGTGAGCACAATGGGCCAAACCAGGCCTAAGCGCATCCGTCATATGCCTTCGGAAAATTAATTCCCATATTCATTAGAAGAATAGTACTCGGGTCATATAAAGCGTAATATCAGTAATGTCACAATAAATTAATAAAAATTAAAATTAATAAAGCCACCTGACAAGATAAAAACAAATTATCTTATCAAATTCTAAAGCACAGGCTATTGATTAAAAAAAGTTACAGAAACCATTTTTTAAATATACCTAAATATTTTGTAAAAATTAACAATACTATTATAGCCCTCGCGTTTTAAATCCCTCGTCGCTCCGTTCCTCGTCATTTAAATTCGCCGCTCGGGCAATAATGATAGCTCTCTAAACCTAGGTAATAATATACTATCGCTAGCATGTTATGGCTAGTATTTCACTATCGTCTCGCGTTTTTCTTGGTCTCATCTCATTCTGAAGAAGAAGAGTCTTTCTATCTCTTGCGAGAGGAGACAAAAGCTTTTCTGCGAGCATCTGGCGAGATAAAATTATGTGAGATCAAGAAATCTCGATAAAGCATACTATAGTATTTTTACTTTGATACTAAGGATATAAAAATATTTAAAACCATTTCACCCGTAATCACTAAATGGGTTTAAAATTTAGACCATCGAAATATTTGGATCTATAGTCTGTCTCACAGTTATGTTTTCACCGTGGTATTATTTTATGACATATGACGCTTTTCTGTCCATTTGATTTTTTTGTAATTAGATTGTCTTACTGATAAATAATTTAACCGAGATGTTGTTGCAAAAACAGTTGTAGTTGAAGAAAAAACAAAAAAATTATTACAATACAAAACTTTAATGACTTATTCCGACACTTGTCATTTTAAATGTTGGTTTAGGACGGTTTTAAACTTAGAACCCTTTAGTGAATATGGCTGTAAACTTTTTATCTATTAAAAAAATTAAAAATAGTGTCACAATGCTAAAGTATTTAACATGTATTTAAAACCAATAATCAAATCCTTTAGTCCTTGTCCTAAAAATAACAAAAAGCACTAACTAAAAAAGGCAATTTAGTTACCTCGTTTTTCGCATGGGCCTCCAAAAAGTAAATATCCTGATGCGGCGAGCAGTTGATTATCCGGCCTTTCATTGCTGAAACAAATTGAAACAATTCTTTAACTACTCTGTCGTGATACGCAGCATAAGATAAAAGAAAATATAGGAAATGAGAAAAATTGAAAAAAACCTATCGGATAAAAACTTATCAGAAAATACACGCTATATTTGGCTGATAAAAAGTTAAGAAAATGTGAAAATTAATAGATTTCTTTTGGGTTTAAATATTTATAATTTATTCAATTATATGGTAAGGTTCATGCCATTATATGACTTTTGAGATTTTTTTTGTTTACTTGATTTACTCTGATGTTTCAGTGATTGTTATACCTGTTTTTGTTTATTTGTAATATTTGTTTCACAATCATTTAAAATAGTCCTTTCTTTCTTGGTACTTGATGGTGTGAACTACATCGAGACATTGACATTGATTTAATCAATAAATATTGTTCAAAATAATCTAAATCAGACCTTTAATTTACCATTTAAGTAGTAAATATATTTTTTCAAAAAATAATAAGGAAATATCAAAAATCCTTTAAAATATAATATGTATACATACATAATCTCAAATACCAAATATTCTGCACATTTTATTGAAATTTAAGCACTTTTATTATTTTGATATTTTTAACCAGCATTTTGTATGTTAATTGAATTTTTTTATATATCTTTATTTTTATTTTTATTTACTCTGCCTTGCTACCCCATTGGTGAGACTAAAGAATTTCAATCTTTTAGCAACTTAATTAAGTTAAAAGTGTCGGAAAAAACAGAATCCATTTAAAAACTTATAAAATAAAAATACAGGGAAGAAATCCAGAAGAACAAACTTTTTATTTATCTTTTTGCTTTGCCGGAATCCTACGCTAATAAATAATTTCTCGGGTCTGAAACAAGTTTTTTCAAAATAACAATATATAGTCCGCTTGAAAAACATATGAAGCATTCACCCCAGATGTATACCCGCTGAGGTATATGTGATTGTAGGGTATATAGAAATATGATACTTTCTTTTAGGAAAATGCTTCTTTTCCTGACTAATAAAAAATATTATTTATATTTACTATGGCTTAACGAAAGAGTAAAAAGTTTGGAAGAAAAAACTTGGTCTCGTATCACATAATCTGGCGAAGGGTAAGCAACAACTAACATATGCAAGGGCTGTAAGTGTTACGGAATCCCATATTCTCTCAAGTATAAAGTTAGATTTTTTGTCAATAGAGGGCGCCACGTATAGTAAGTCGCCATCTAAATATTATAATGTTGAATATTAAGAACGCGTTTTAAATGTATCTGGGAGTCGGCCCGCACACGGCCGATGAGAGTAGTCAGGCAGCAGCCAAGAGAATCGAGTCGGCCAGCATACGGCCGATGAGATGAGAGCCGAGAGATACTAGCTCCTAAAATCCGACTCCGTCAATTCTTGACCGTAGATTGATGGTAACTTATTTAAAGCGGATGAGTTAGATATCTGATATTCAATATTGAGATCCAAACTAGCAAGATCTCGCCGACTCCAAAAGAAATTCGTCTCTTATAAAAGAAATTCGTTAAAACATTGGAAACCTGTTACACCGAAATCAAGATAGAATAATTGTTTCATTTTTAAAGCTTGCCTACATTTCAGGACGCCAAGTAACCGGCCGCTGCTTAACCGCAGGCAGCCGGTTTACTTTTAAATACCCATATAAGGAGACAGAAGATTTCGTCAAGAATCAACATTTGTGGACTTAGAAAATTTTTCAGAAATTTCTATTTTTTCAAATAACTCGGAAAGGAGAAGCGTGCCGCGATTTTGACAAGAGGGCAAAGTTGAAGGGAATAATATTCCCTAACTTTGGGCACAGGAATCAGGTCCCTAACTGGTGGGCATCAGAAGTTAGCCCGATACGACAAAATATAAGTTTTGGTGTTTTTCAACTCCAAAAAACTCCTGGCGCCTAAAACACGACAAAAGACGTTCGTCCCGAGGAAGAGGTCGAGGGATATTATGAAATGCCGTTAATTAAGCATTCACCAGAAAAAACCGTACAGCCAATAACATCAGGATCAATTGAGTACATAAATCCTGAAGAGATAATGGATGCAAGTTTACGCACAGACACGACCGGCCCGGCTAATAATAACACAACTCAGTATAGATGGGAAAAACCTTTACTGCATCGAGACGCGGAGTCTAATCTGCTCCCTGAGTACATCAGCCGAGGCATAGATGGGCTAGAGCCCGAGAATGCAGATAAAGGGCCCAAGAAGGGAACCCAGTCTATCATAAGTAGTAACAAAAGTAGACCTCCTATACTTCCTGATAACCTGCCTAGTATTGTGATAAAACCTAAGATAAATCAAGACTCAAAAAAAAACACTCCAAGAAATGGACAAAGATATAAGGCCTGATTTCCTCGGTATTGGTATAAAAAGTAGAAAATAACTATCTGACGAAAGAGTCATTACTGAATTTCCATCAGCATGAGATCTTGAAAAAATGAAGAGAAAGATTTAAAAATATTTTTTTGATTTCATATCAAGATTTACAGGTTTATATAATAATAATAATAATAATAATAATAATAATAATAATAATAATAATAATAATAATAATAATAATAATAATAATAATGCCTTTTATTATGTACAAAAAAATAACTACAAATAACAAATAAATATGGTGGCGGTATCCAACTAAAGCTGCTCATACAACCACCCAGTTTATAAAATCGATTGAAAAAAATATTTATACCTATATAACTAAAAAAGCAAATATAAAACAAAAATATTAAAGATTTACTAGTGTAATAGATAAACAAAAATAAATTAAGGTTTATAGGAAATAGAGTTGATAAGTTATTAATAAAAGTAAATTATAGAATATTAAAGGGTAACGATTTAGTGTAACGCTAGTGCGGATTACGACTCGCCAGCAAACGCTCCTTAACACGCCTGCAAAATACAGCAGAGCTGGGAGCCATCCTGATGCCCTCAGGCAGAGAATTAAACACAATAGCGGCCGTATAGCTGAATGAACGCTGGAAAAAGGCATGTGAGTGCCTATATAATGCTTCAATTCCATAACGCCCTATATACACACCAAAAAGTTGATGAGATTAAAGAGATAGCGAGATATTTCTTGTCTATTGGAGTTTTTACATTCAGAGATATCAACACTTCTTACTTGCCAATAAATGTCTTTTTATGTGTGCGAATTAGAGTTAAGGTTGAGTTTCACAATAGCGACATTTTGCCAAACAACAAAATCCCGCTAGACGATATTTCAAAAGTGTTTTTCTCTGAATCCACACAATCAATATTGTAAAAACCTGTTTCATATTCAGCGGCAAGCATAATTCTTTCCAGAGAATCGAAAATCCTGTTTTAGGTATTAGCCACTGCCGAGATCGGAGCAAAAGTGTACTAAAGTGAAAAGTTAATTAACTCGAAATAGCTGCACATATTTTTAATTATTTTACTATAAATACACTTAAAAATCAGTGAAAAAGGAGAACTGAGAATAATACCACAATGTTACCAACCCATTTACACCCTGTGGGAATTAAAATACATAAATCAAAAGGTAACATGAACAAAATTATATAAGTACATTATAAATATTATATTTAGTTAATAGTTTTAGTGAAACTTTCCAAAACCAAATAGTAATTTCTTTTCTACAAAAAAACTTGTGGCCTTTTATAATTTTGTTATCGTGTACTTATCTCAAAGACGAAAACGTCTTTGATTATAAGGCAAATTAAAATTTTAGGCAATAATACTAATAAATTAAGTTTAAGCAGATATAGCCTCCGGTGATTCTACGTTCCAGTATTTGCGAAATTTTTCTTTCGGGTTAAGTTACGCGAATAGAGTTTGAAAGTTAATTAAAGATCATGAGTTACGCTTGGAATTTTGGAAAAGAAATTGCAATTCAGATTCCTTGGCGTATTCTCTTTATTGTCTCTAAAAAGAATTTTATATTGATGTAAAAAAGAGAATTATACCAAATTATAGTACTCCAATATACATAAGTAAATATAGTGCATAGAGTAAACTGTAAATTTATATATTATTATAATTTGTTATCCTGGTTATTAAAAATAGTTTTTGTAATGTAATTTAAACACAGGGTCCTGCAATAGTGCGTCGTATGCAATTCAGGAAAATATTTTGCCACTTCCAGAGTGGCCCAAAAAAGTGTGAAGTGAATTATTATTATTATTATTATTATTATTATTATTATTATTATTATTATTATTATTATTATTATTATTATTATTATTATTATTATTATTATTATTATTATTATTATTATTATTATTATTATTATTATTATTATTATTATTATTATTATTATTATTATTATTATTATTATTATTATTATTATTATTATTATTATTATTATTATTATTATTATTATTATTATTATTATTATTATTATAGTTAAAAATCTTCGTGCATTCCAACATTATTGTTTTAACTGCCAAAAGATAAGAATTTGTTTTTTAAATAAAACGTATCAAAAATGTATCATCGTTTATAGGAAACTAAGCATATAAGGGTAAATATAAATGAAAAACCTACAAACGTACTGCAGTAATACAATGACACTTGGTATTTTAGATCGAATATCAAAATGCCATTAAACACCACGTACGTCGTCGTTTTGAAAAATAAGAAAAGAATAAGAAAATGTCGGGAAGGAAGCAATTTTAACTCAACCATCTTAACTTCGTAGCTGAAAAATACACATAGTATTACGATATAAAGCAGGATAAAAAAAAGCACATAAAAGAGTACTTAGGGAGTTTTTGCGTCAAGATACGTGGTTTTCTGAGTTACATAATGATGTGTTTTTACAGTGGTCAAACTTGCCGATTAAATTATTATTATTAAAATTCTTTGTGCAACCCGAAAATAGTCTGCTCCACTAGTTTAATATTTATAATATTAACATGTCTCGAAACATGTACGGTTTAGCCAAATATTAAACTAGTGAAGCAGACTATGAGTTTTTCTTTCCTATTACTTTAAATATATTTTTGCTTTGTTTTCTTGCATATGTGATGGATAAATAAAAAAAATCAAATTGTATAATTCTTGATGGGTTTAGAATCTAAAACAGGTTTAATTTTTGATTTCATTTGAAATTCTATATATCAGAACGAATATTAGTAGCAGACGTATTAAATTAATGTTGGGTTACACAAAGCTTCTAGATAATAATCAACGAACCATAAAACGTTAATTGTAACATTAATGACAGTGACAAAAATGGTGTACTCACAAGCAAAGTTGCCTGATTAACAAAACGAAATAGTATGAGAAAATATTTTCCGACAATATTTCATTTAAAAAGTCAATGTTACGTGGTTAGTCAAGTCTTAATTAAAATCATTGTACCACCCGACGTCTATTTAAGCTTATAGCTGACTGGCCTAAAACCCTCTTATTTATCATTGTAACACAGAAAATCTAGATTTATAAGTCTGATAATTTATATAGGTCAGTAGTGTAGAAATGGGAAATGACCTTCTCCCCCCACTCCTTCCATTGACCTTGACCGCGAAGGTGGGCAGGTGTTTATTTGACTTTGACCTTGAATGGGTGCAGGTGTTTTTTTGTGTGATGTCATATGACCTTGACCATGTACGTTTGCAGGTGTTTATTTATGACCTTGACCATATTCGAGGTCACTGGTTATATTGATGACCTTGAGGTGTGGTCTAACCTTCGTCGTGTGTGCTCTATAAATAGGTGGGGGGAGCAAAATTTGTCAGTGTACATTTTTTCTTCAACAGTGCAAGTTCATTCTCTCTCTTGATTATAATATATTTAGTAAAATGTCTTATGTGTGTGAAAAATGTGGTGCTGCGTTTACTCGCACATATAATTTATCACGTCATCAAAAGGAGTCATGTGTGGCAAGATTTAATGATTGTGTGGGTGCGGAAAAGCGGAGAAAAGTTGATGGTGCCGCATCAACATCTGCTATGCAAACGTGTGAGCTATGCAATATTAGCATACCAAAGAATTGTGTTGCAGCTCATCAAAGAACAATACAACATAAAAGTAAGGCAAGTGTAGCAGTGTGTCCGGGTGTTCAGTTGGTGCAAAGCAGTTTTAAAAACAGAATAGCATCTTATCACATCAGCAGTGATAATGAGCATGTGGACTATTCCGTCTTTTTTGAAGAACTTAAACCAAAAGTAATGCAATTAATCAGTAAGATTTTGCATGTTCACCGGTCTCTTAAAATAAATATGGTTGTCGTCGGACGATATTTTCTACCATCACAGGACGTTTTCAGTGAGAAATCCTTCAATACGTGTAATGAAATTGTAAATGAAGGAAGCGACTTGGATGATGTTTACCAATCTTTTGTGGAGGCAATGAAAGTTCAGTCTACGGAATTTCAGGAGAAAGATTCAGGTATGTTAAAAGAATAAAAAACATTTTAAACCAAAATTAAATAAAACGTAGCAATCCATTAGAAAATTTACTTATATTTTTTTTGTTTGGATTTCAGGATGGGCATTGGAAAAAATTTTATATCTTGAGGTAAACATTAACAAGTTCTCACCGTTGGGTGGTTCCTCGTATGTGAAGTTGCCGAGGTTTATTGAACTTAAAAGGGCTGTTGTGAACATTATGAATAGGGATGAGTGCTGTTTTGCCTGGGCCATAACGTCAGCTTTGTTTCCAGCAGCCATGATGCGGGCACAGGTTACTTCATACCCCCATTTCTCAACAGTGTTAAATTTTACAGGTATGAATTTTCCAGTTGAATTGCGCGATATTTCAAAATTTGAGGAATTAAATAATATTTCAGTCAACGTATATGGATTAGAGTCGCGGTTTGAAAATAATGAAATTAAATACGAAGTTGTCGGTCCGTTAAGATATGCACCAAAGAAACTACAAAAACATGTAAATTTGTTGCTTATTACTAAAGATTGTAATGTTAAAGATGATGGTGTAGGTGACAGTGAACATGTTTGTGACGACAACTGTGTTAAAAACCACTACTGCTGGATAACTGATTTGTCTCGCTTAGTTTCCAGTCAAATTTCCAAACATCACGATAAATTATACTTTTGCGATGGCTGCCTTATTCACTTTATTTCACCATCAACTTTAATGTTACACCAACAAAATGAT
Source organism: Polydrusus cervinus (assembly GCA_935413205.1). NCBI lineage: Eukaryota > Metazoa > Arthropoda > Insecta > Coleoptera > Curculionidae > Polydrusus > Polydrusus cervinus. The sequence continues at coordinate 62,344,572 of OW284510.1, read as the reverse complement.
TGTAAGCATATCTTTACGCTGACACCTTCAACAGATGTAAAAGTCGATAAATTTGGTAAAAGTGTTCCGGAAAATATTTTAAAATTTGAGGGTATTGAGAAGCAAATGAGAGTTCCATTTGTTGTTTATGCGGATTTTGAATCTGTTCTAAAACCCGTTGAAACAGTAGAACCAAACCCCCAAAAATCTTACACAGTTGAAAATCTAAAGCATGAACCTTATTCTTTTGCCTATCTTATTAAATGTTCTTTTGATGATTCTATTTCGAAATTTGAGCTATACCGTGGAGACGATGCAGCGAAAGTTTTCGTTGATCGTATCGAAACCGATTTAAGACACCTTTACAATACATATTTAAAAGATATCGTTCCTGTGGCTAAATTGACGCGTGAGGAGAGAGAGGATTTTGAAAATGCTACCATTTGTAGTATTTGCGAAATGCCATTCCAAGACGTTAAAGAGAAAGTTAAAGACCATTGCCATATAACGGGTAAAAAAAGATTTGGTGCTGCACATTCCGTTTGTAATTTAAATTATAAAATACCCAATTTCATCCCCATAATATTTCATAATTTAAGTGGTTATGATAGTCACATGTTCATCAAGGAATTATGCAGATATGGGGATAAAATTGATGTTATAGCTCAAAGTAAGGAGAAATATATATCATTTACAAAGAGCATTTACATGCACGATTATGTCGATCAAAAAACGGGTCAAACAAAAAGAAAAAATTTAAAGCTCCGCTTTATTGATAGCTTTAAATTTTTATCGACATCGTTGGAGAATTTAGGTAATGGTCTTAGCAATGATGAGTTTAGGGAAACCCGTAAATATTTTGTCAATAACAAGGAATTTAACTTAATGCGACAGAAAGGGGTTTTTCCTTATAGTTACGTTGATAATATTGAAAAGATGAATAACCCAAATCTTCCAACGAAAAATCAGTTTTATGACCAATTACGCGGAGAACACATCAGCGACGAATGCTATGATAGAGCAAGAGAAGTATGGCGAGTGTTTAAGTGTAAAAATTTGGGTGAATATTCCGATTTGTATTTAAAATCAGACGTTCTATTGTTATGTGATGTTTTCGAACAGTTTCGCGATACATGCTTAAAAGTTTATAAATTAGATTCTGCGCAATACTACACTTTACCAAGTTTAAGTTTTGACTGTATGTTGCGCATGACTAAGGTAGAGTTAGAGCTTTTGACCGATATAGACAAGGTTCATTTTTTTCAAAAAGGTATTCGCGGTGGTATAAGTCAGTGTACAGAAAGAAAACATATTGCCAATAATTCTCATTTACCAAACTTTGACCCAACTCAACCATCCTCTTATATCACTTACTTAGATGCGACAAATTTGTACGGTCATAGTATGTCCCAAGCATTACCATTTGGCGGTTTTAGGTGGTTATCTGAACGCGAAATTTTAGATCTAAATATTATGAATATAGATGATAATAGCCCACAAGGCTACGTTTTGGAAGTGGATGTGCATTATCCAGAAGAATTGCATGATGCACATTCAGATCTTCCATTTTTGGTGGAAAACATCGTACCACCAACGGAGACAGCAAAGTTACCAAAATTAATTCCGAATTTAAATGATAAAAAAAAGTATATTGTTCATTACAGAACCCTAAAACAAGCCATTAACAACGGCCTTATGGTAATGCGGACCCACAGAATTTTGAAATTTAATCAATCAACGTGGCTTAAAACATATATTGATTTTAATACTAGTTTACGCAACTCTGCAAAATCAAAATTTGGTAAAGATTTGTTTAAACTAATTATTAATGCGATTTTCGGTAAAACCATGGAAAACGTTGAAAAACGAAAAGATATTAAACTAATAACTCATTGGGACAATGCTAGAAGGAAAGTTGGGGCTAGAGCATTAATTGCTCGACCTAACTTCAATAGTCGATCAATATTTTCAAAAGATTTTGTTGCTATTCACATGGATAAATTAAAAATTATTTACAACAAACCAATATATATTGGGTTTTCCATTTTAGACATTTCAAAAACAGTCATTTATGATTTTTTTTACAATTTTATTAAAAAAAAGTTTGGTAATGATGCTTCTTTACTGTACACCGACACGGATTCGCTAATATTAAAAGTATTTTGTGATGACTTTTATCGCGTGATAGCCGAAAATCCTGAGAGATTCGATACTTCAAATTTTCCTAAAAACAATGAATTTAATATTACAAAAAGTATTTCGGTGCCGGGTAAGATGAAAGATGAATTTCCATGTGACCCGATAATTGGTTTTTATGGTACCGGAGCCAAGGCTTACTATGTGAAGTCTAAGAATGCGGAATTAAAAAAGGCAAAAGGTATAAAAAAATCAGTTATCGAAAAGGAACTTCATCTAGAAGATTATCGAAAAGTTGTGGAACAGGGCGGTTTAATTTTTAGAAAAATGAAAACTTTTCGCAGTGTGTTACATGATGTATACACACAAGTAATAAATAAAATCGCCCTGTCCCACAACGACGATAAACGTTATGTTATTCCGTTAACAACAAATACTCTACCTTGGGGTCACGCCGACATTGACTTTTATAATTCAGATCCGGAAAGTAATTTAGAAAATTTACTGCGTGTCATTGAGGCATTTAAATAATAAACTGGAAAATTCATACCTTATATAACGTAATATTAAGCAGCTCATTTATTTGTATTATTGGTTCAGATTTTATTTTATATTTACAAATTGTTAATATTTATACAATAACATTTTTACATAATATGTTATATTAAAGAACTAAAAATAAAAAATACATAATAAAACACAACGTTGCAGCAAACAATTTAGTTTTATTTAATATATATACAAAATTAATTGGACAATTTATTATACACTTCTTTCAACACCCATCTTCTTCTCTCCATATCTGATTGTCTTACTGGACGGGGATGTTGGTACATCTGCATACCACAAACAGCACATCGAATTATTTGTATTCTAAGAAAGTCAACATAACTAATACGGCTGTTATGATGCCAATACAAATCGTTTCGTTTACACCTTACACATATAGCGTGAAACCCCTTTTACGGTTGTTCATACTTGTTTGATGAAAAGTTTGGTTCTTGGTCGATTGGCAGCATATTGTCTACGATGTTTGTAATGAAATGGTAAAGAAATATCTAATAATTCCGTGCTAAATGTCTGCATCTATATACAGAATTTGTAACCTTAAAAATTACTTCGAGGACACATTTCAGCCCTGACAATATAATGTGCATAATACACCTATTCACGTAAACCTTGAAACCAAATATATATATATTTTAAAGAAAAGTCTAATATAACACAAGGTTATATCTGAACCTTGAGAACATTGCATTTACAAGGATGTATTATACCCTTGAAAGAGAGACAGAAGAGACTAAAGATATTAATAAAACCAAAATTTGCCGTAAAAAACATTGTTTTATTAAATATTATCCCAATAGCATTGTAACCTTTAAAATTACATCGAGGACACATTTTAACCTTGGAAATATATTGTGTAAAATACATTGGTTCACATAAGTCTTGAAAATAAATACATACTTCAAGAAAAATATATTATAACACAAGGACGGATCTGAACCTTGAGAGGGAGTTGTATTGTAAGAGAGAGAGAACAGGGGTGGGGTTGGGTATGTAGTGGGGAGGTGCACATAAAAGAATATACACCAGTCCTATTTCTTCAGTATAAATTTTCAAGTCGTTCGAGTAGTTTGTGTTAAGTCAGTTTATTAAAATGAGTTTACCGAGTTTAGATGTTAGCGATATGTTTGGGAAGAATACCCAAGAAGAATTAAATAGGGAATGTGACGATGTGTGGGGTGATGTGAACTTGGATCGGCTAGCGTCCGAAGCAATGGACAAAATATTGGAGGGCGGGTTTAAACAGCAAGAACCCAAAGTAAATATTGTTAGCGATATAGTGGTAAAGGAAGCGAAGGTTCCCAGCAAACTCCAGACGTTGCTTACGTTGCCATCGGGGGATGTAACGAAGGAGGCCAAGACGTTTTATGCGAGTAAGCGAACTAGGCAAGAGATGGTGGAGCCACAGCCAACAACATCGTCTGGCAGCAGCTGCAAGAGGAAGAAATTTACATTTCGAAAACCAGCGAAATGCGCAGTGTTGCCAGACTGGCTAGAAAAGAAAAAAAACAGTCAAATAAAACCAATAGTTGCAGAACCTTCAATTCCTAAACCACTACCATCGCCGGCATCCATGAAGCGTCCGCTGTCTCCAATTATCTGCAAGTCAGGTAGACGAGCGGGTAAGGGCCGGTCGAAAAAAATATTTGAGGATGTAACGCCTGTATCATCACCCGCAGCATCGCCATCGCCGCCGCCGCCGCCGCCGCCATCAAATACACCGGAGTGGTTGATGGCCTACAGCCAGGAGCAGGAGCGGGAGGCCATAAAAACAATTGTTAATGTGCGGAATATGTGGAAGGACAAGATAGTGTGCGGTGAAAAAGAAGTGGTGGACATAGAAACTAAGATAAGACAGTTACAGGAACAGTTAGGTTTAGTTAAAAATAATATTAGTAAATATAAAAATAAATTAGATTTGTATAATAGTAATGTTTAGTAGGTCTCCTTTCGTTCGTCAGATCCTAGCTCTACTGATGAGCCACGATATGGCGAAACGCGTCTAGGGATGGATCTGACGAAACGAAAGGAAATTCTTTTTCTGAAATGTTTATTAGGTTAGAATTAGCTCTCCTTTCATTCGTCAGATCCTACCTCTACTGATGAGCCATGATATGGCGAAATGCGTCTAGGGATGGATCTGACGAATTGAAAGAACATTTTTTTTCTGCAATGTTTAATAGGTTAGAATTTAGGTATAGTTTGGTAGTCACTTGCCATTTCTACACTACTGTACTACGGCTGTAAAAAAAAAAAGATGACTATTAAATATATCTTTTATTATTTTTATATTGTTTTATTTAAAATACTCCTCAATATTGAGCATTCAAACTGGACTTATAAAAAAAAAACGTGTATATCGACCTTTCCCAATCATGTCCACACCATTTCCCCACTCTCAGACTGCATAGATACGAGATTTATCGACTTTTTACTTCATTTTTTGATCATAAACTTTTTTATTTTTTAACCGATTTTATTTCTTTTTTCACTAAAATCTTCTTCAGAAAATTCTAACAAGTTTTGACTCCAATGTTTTTTTTGTCAGACGTATAATAAGGGAGCTATGAATTTTTAAAGTTGCCAATTACGTTAAACACCTAACTTTGTCATTTGCCGTTTTTCAGTTTTTCACATTTTTAACTTTTGAAAAATGCTATCCCATGTAATTTGATGTGCTAATCAACTTTCCTTTATAACTTTTTTCGATATTTCCCTTACTTTAGCAATAATTTACGATTTTATTACTCTTTTCTTTTAAATAAATTTTACAAATTTTATGTCGGGAATAAATTGTTGATTTTCATACGAATCTTTTATGTTCTATAAAATTTTTTTGTAAAGTTACTAATATTGCTTAAAATTTATTATTTTAATTTCATATTAAGAACGAGCACATTTTCTGTCTAAGAGTGCTTGTGGGTATATATAAATAGCTAAAAATTTCGCTAAGTGTTTTTTTAAACATAAAGGGCTAAATAAAAAAAAAAATTTTCTCCAAGCATTTTTAACACATTTAAACACTTGGCAGAAAAATAGAAAAAATATCGATTTTTTAATTTTGATTAAAAAATTAGTAAAAAACCTTTTGTTAATGTAAAATTTGCCGTGTATACAGTAAATTATCCGGCTTTTTTTCAGTGCTATATAATTTTGTCTGAATCGGGTTAGAAATAGATTTAAAAATTATCGAATTCTGGCATACGGTTTTGCATACAAAATTGTTGGATTTTAAGTAGAGTGAAAACCATTTAACCACTTAGTGACCCTGTCCTGTTTGACCTTTGGTTCGTAGCGTTCGTCATCGTTAGAGAATGTTTATCAAAACTTGTAAATTATATATTTAGCTAAACTACAATGAATTCTTTTTGTGCCCTCGAGGGGGCGGTCAGGGTTCGTAGCGGTCGTCATCGTTAGTGAGCGAGGGGAGAATGCCTTACGGAGTTGTTGAATCCGCAGGCCCCTCGCTCACGTCGTCCTCATAGTCCCACCATGAGCTTGAGTCAGCGGGACCGCTGAAATCGTCAGCGGCGTTGCCAACTTCCCAATCGGTCGAGGAATCTGGCTCGACCGGTGAATCGTCAACCGCTTCGGCAGCAGCTGGCTCATTGGGTTCCAATTCCACCCACTCACCATCAGCTTGGTTTAGCTGATCCCATAGCCCCGGACTCATGGGTCGGAAACGCTCTGTTTCGTCGCTATAGACGGATAAACCTCGGGATGGTGGTCTTTCATCAGCCATGATGAGTATAAAGAAATATTTTTATTGTGTTATTAAGTTCCTACATTGATGTGGAACGTCGGCTGGTTATTACACCTAACGCCATCTATTGAAACTTTTTTCTGTGTGTAAACTTTTATTTCACAAAATATCTTTCGTATTAAAATCGATTTATTTAATAGTACCCTCAGCGCCATCTATTGATAAAAATATATAATAAATAAATCGATTTTAATACCCCAAAAAATATTTTGTGAAATAAAAGTTTACACACAAAAAAGTTTTAATAGATGGCGTTAGGTGTAATAACCAGCCGACGTTCCACATAAATGTAGGAACTTAATAACACAATAAAAATATTTCTTCACTCTCTTCGACATGTCGTCCTACCGATGTAAAAAGTGTCGCTTCATGACGAACTCTAGCAGAGACAAGAAAATAGCGAAGTATTGGGAGGATTGGGGCGTCAAAACGCCAAAAAGCCGGTACTTGCAGTACCACCGACTCCCAGGCCGCCACCAGAACCTGAACCGGTGGTGGTAATGACTGAACCGATAGAGGTGGTGGAGGAACCACCGTGGCAGCTTGGTCCTGAGGAGAGAGATGCTCTCCTCAGGGAAATGGAAGAGCGTCGGGAGCAACGACGGCAACGACGCCCGGCGCCGCATAGGCGTCCTGCGCCGCGATCGGTCCAGGTGGCGAGAGGACACCAACCACTTTAGGTTTCCCTCTCCATCACCAAAAATCAGCCCTTTTCAGGGCTACAAAATACTTTCATTGTAGTTAGATGGTCACCAAGTATGTGACAATATATTTTCTTCAAGAATACATTTCTTGTTTGAAAATTATGTCACTCGGGATGTATTAGCAAAGAATGTATGATTTTTGTAATTCTAAATGAGCGTTTTGATCATATCATGTTTTTTCTTACGACTAGGTAAAGACCACATATTTTTACTATGTTCTCTTGCCACAGGAAAGGGAATGGGGTTTGGTAAAATAAAAGGTGTTCAAAAAGAATTTTTTACAATCACCGCGACAGCTTATTATGTATTTACCAGAGTAACATAATTCTTCTTAGCCAAGAAAGGTTTTCTTAACCAAGAATAACTATGTCACTCTGTGACATACAACTAATCTACATAAAAGTCTTTTGTGGTCCTAAGTAGGACCGGGGGTGGCAGTTGTCCTACAATGGACCAGGGAATGTCTGGGTTCGTAGCGGTCGGTAGGGAAGGCCGATATATTGTATTATCTGCAATATAATTTACTGAATTCTATTGCAGATAATGCAAAAGTCTTGGTGAAAGACTGTAAAAAGTCTTTCGCGACACAAAACACAGCGTGAATGACTTCGCGCGTTGTGTATCATCGCAGTCGTAAGATGGCTTTGAATGAAATCTACGTTCATCAAACCACCAAATCTCGTTATGTGGCAATGCATACATAATGAGACGTGCTCGCCCCATTTCACATATGACTGCACAATGCAGAACCGCGGCCTTAACCTACGTCGCCGGCGTACCCTTCTTTGTTGGACCCGTGGAGCAGGCATGTCATCGTCAGAACTGTTCGTCGAATATCCCTGATCTGAATTAGACGACATCGTAAAGTAGAATGAATTTTTCACCCATCATCCCCCGTTTAGATACAAGTTTTCGACCTTCACCACCACCACAAACACTACAAATTCTCCCTCTCGAATCCTTGCAACCGTTGACCCTGAGCGTTGTAGCCTTGAAAATACTTTCTATGCATAGTAACATGAATAAAACACAGAGTATCTAGTTTACCAGTTTATTTTTACTATTACATAAATAATAATTAATACATTGACTTATTGCTAACAGAGCCATTTAGTATATTGTAGCTAAAATATGCATCGTGAATAACTAATGCATACACTTTAGTGTCTTTTGGAAATTTGCTTTTGCGTGTTTCAAACTCCAACTTCACGTCCACAGTAGATGATTTCAACGCCTCTGCCTGATGATTACAATCTATGATGAATACAGGATTTTTGATATATTCGGAAAAACTCATCATCGGGTCATTAAGTTCTCGTTGATAGTAGCTCATTTGGAAATTTTCGTAACTATAATATGCTGGCGCATATAGTTTTTTCGTAAAATCCAAATTCCATCTTTCATAAGGAAATACTGTCGAGTTAAGGTAGAGTCGAATGTCACTGATATCGGCTGTAGTAAATTCAGTGGCATTCTTTTCTCTATTGTCAGAAAAAGTGCTTGTCTGGAATCCAATAATCAAATATCTCGGCCTTTCCAAGCTCGCACTTGTTCTTAAGGCCCATACGTCGGATGATGTTTGTCGCAAAGCAGGTAATTTGTAAAGATCACATTTGCGATATGCCATTGGAATGTTTACATTACTTCCACCTTTATTGATACGGGACAATATTTTCAATTTTTGTCGGTCATCTGGAATAATATGACGGATTTTCCACTCAATCTTTTCAATAGTAATATCAGCATCAACTTCACCAATGTAGCAGTTGGAAAAAGTGCGGGCGATAATTAAAATCAACTCTTGCTTAATATTAAATATGCCCTTCGAATAATCTTCAGCAAATCCCATCAGATATTTTAGAGGTAGCTTTCCAGAGAACACTTTACTTGTAGAATCAAATATACCTTGGTTTTTTTCATCCAAACCCCATCCACAGGCCATAAGACTTTTTTGTTGGGTTGCACCCAATGATGCCATAGTTTTCAACGTTGAAGTAATTCCAGGTTTTCGAACAACAGCAACTTGTTCCCCAGCCATTTCATAACGTATTTCGTCGAAGAGGAAAGCGATTGCATTATTTGATAAGTAACAGTGTTTAGTAACATCACTAGATTTGAAAGTTCCTTCGATGTATATGTAGCTGTCTGATATATCCAAAATAATGTCTTGAAAGTGTACTGGAATGCGAATTTCATCAGAGTTGCTAAACGTCGGAGAACCATACGGCTTATATGTGTGCTCTTGTAAGCTGACAATGGAATTATCAAAAATGGATTCGGTAAAAACCTCAATTTTGTCACTGGTACTGGCCATATTTTAATTTCGTACTCTTAAACCAATGGATTGTAGAAATTTACGGTCTTTTGCAGAGAGCTGCTTACGAGCTAAACGTCTTTTCAATCTAACGTCTGGATTGTGAATGATCTTGGTCTGTGTAATATGTTTTCTTTTATGTTGTGCAGTTGAAGCTTGAGTGTTGGACAGCATATTCAGTGGACGATTGAAGCAAAAACCCATATTTATAATATTTTTTTCAATTCCACTTTAACTATAATTTTTTCACCTTGAAAATTTATCAGATCACCGTTATCATCCAAGATGCGTAGAGTAATGTTGTCTATTGACTGACGTCCCTCGGGCATTATCGGCATATAAATAATATTTTGAGGTTCTTTTGAAATTTTGTAACCTGGCTCGACATCAACATCGAATTCGAATAATGTGTGGCTTTGTCTTGAGTTCAAATATGCTCCTGAAGTTATGTTACAATCCACCCTTATAATACGCACTTTCATTATGTCCACATTACTAGTTGATTCATGTAGTTTTCCACTTTTTAACACAACCGGTCCAAAGCCTAATAATCCACCAATAGTGTTTTTTCCTCTGAAATCAATGTTGAGCGACGACTTGAGTTCACATTTTAATGTATTATTGTTGGCCTCCAATGAAAATAATATATCACATTTGTCTTGTTTGCAGGATTGCTTTAAACGTGTGTGCATCGCTTTGGAAATTTCATTAATTTCGTAAGCTCCTGGTGGAATCCATAATTGTATTGGTTTTTGACCGTAATTTTTTATGTATGCAAACAAATTGTTACTTTCATCAACGTTAAAAATTGAATTATAAGTGTAAAATCCCAACAATGCAAGACCATACTTATGCGTTGAATTCAATTCGACGGGTGGATAAAAATCCGCACTTATAACACTTCTGTATCCTGTTAGCGTGAATGTGTAAGACATGACTGCTATCGAAGCATAGTATGCGGGCTTATTTATTGTTGTTTACAGCAATTAATTGGGTTTAGACTATGCATCAATCCATCTTTAGCTGTTTCATATGTTATTTTTACATCCTTGATTTTACAATAACAACAAAATAACTTTTTTGGTGCTGGTCCATCTCCTTTATCCACATCTGATTTATTTTCGTTGTTATAATGTTCGTTACAGTATTGATATTTTAACAATTCTTTGTCACTTTTCATATGTTCAGGTAGCTTATTCCAAACGAGTGCGATTTCATCTGAGGCTAACGCAATCATCACTTCCTTTGGCATATTTTCTAACTGTCTTGCTGACATGTTTCTCAGCCCACCTACTTGACTATATGCTTTAAGCGACAATAGCATTTTTGTGTAGTTATCACGATCCACTTTTGGTGTCACACACGCTGCTGCCATTATATTTATTTTTTTTTTAATTTTGAGAGAGAAACTTCAAACACAAATGTCCACACCAGACTGTACCGAATTCTTGTTGGCGGTCATATGTATAGTAGATTTTCCTTGATGCTTCGGATCCCAGTTGTAAATAGCGCACCAATTCGGTAGGTGGTGGTAAATCACCAAAGCTATCAAAATATTTTACATTTATATTTTTTTTTCTATATGCTACCCAATGCATCCCGCCTCCCAATATACTATCCAAATTAATAATTGCAACTTCATAACGTTTGGGTCCTCGCACTGGCAGTGAATCTCTCATATAAACCCCTCTAAAATGTGGTATTTTCATCTTTGCAGCAAACTTTTCTATATCAATATTGGATAGTGGTCTTCGATGCAGGGATTCAATTAGTTTTTTGATTTTCCATTGCTATTGCTTAGAAATAATCCCATACCTGTACGATATGGCTTAAGAAACAAACCATTTCCTTTTGAACACAAACGCAAGGTAGCACCGGTTTTTTCTGTGCCTGCATTTTTTACAGTCTTTAAAGCACGCACAATACCAGCTGCTCCACCAGCTAAGGAACCCAAAGCTGATAGCCCTGCAAATATCGGTATTAGAGGTAATATCCCACCAGTTTTGGGGATTGGTATAATTCTAGGGGTGCGAATTTTTCGTTTACCACCAGCTGCTTTTAAGGATTTACGTGCAGCTGTAATAGCTATTTTTGATGTTTTCATAAGATTTTTTTCAAGGCTCTTCTTTTCTCCAGATTTCATTAATTGCGATCGAATTGGTTGTCTAATAGCTGATCCAAATGCTTTCTTGGGTTTTTGTTGATGACGACGACGACGACGCTTATTGCCCCTCTTTTTTCCTTTGGAAACCTTTGAACGGCGTTTATTTTGTTTAGTCGATGGCACTCCCATACCAAAACGTTGTTTTGCTTTCATGACGTTAGTTACTAACCAAGCTGCAGCCTTTTCCCGTAAACTAGCCTCCTTAGATTTTACTCTTTTCCAAGCACTTTGTTCGAGTTCGTAATCGGCTTGGTGTCGTGCACTTAAATCCTCACTGTTATGCAAATATGCTAAATCGTGTTTTTTGCAAGCAGCATCTAATGGATTAATTCCCTGATCACCACGTTGAACACGTTTTATTACTTTGGTCCCAGGTCCACAATACTGATAACCGGGTATATGTAACTCAATTGGTAACCTATTAATTGCTGAATTAACAATACCAGCTCCAGTCTTACTTGATAACCGATAGCGACCACTTCGCTTGACTGATGACATCTAAATGATTGCATACGTGAAAATCACTATAAAATATAGTTAAAATGAGAATTGTGAAGCTTAAGCAAAAACTACCAGTTGATAATCTTGATGTCAAGGTTGGGTCAGGACACGATCAGAAATGTTTAAGAAGACATGGACCGCTGCTTCCATCATCTATACGTGGGTTGCTAATTGGACCGTCGAATTGTGGAAAAAACAATGTTATGATATCGCTGTTAACACACCCGTTGGGATTGCGTTTTGAAAATGTGTATATTTTCTCAAAGTCGCTGTATCAACCCAAATATGAGTATTTGAGAAAAATCCTATCACCAATTAAAGGTCTTGGCTACTACACTTTCAGCGATGAAAATAATATAGTGCAACCGTCAGATGCAAAGCCAAACTCTGTATTTATTTTTGATGATGTCATGTGTGAAAAACAGGATGTTATAAAATCATATTTTAGTATGGGACGACACAAAAATGTGGATGCTTTTTACTTAGCCCAAACATATTCACGTGTTCCAAAACAACTTGTACGTGATAATGCAAACTTCATTATAATGTTTAAACAGGACGAGCTGAATATGCGACACATATTTTCTGATCATGTTTCACCTGATCTAACGTTTCCGCAATTTCAAGACATGTGTTCTAAATGTTGGGACAATAAGTATGGTTTTTTAGTTATCGATAAAGATAGTGATGTTAATTCGGGAAGATATCGCAAGGGATTTGATAGCTATATATATTTATAGAAATAGCAATAAACCCTCATTCCATCATTGTCCGTTAATTTGAAGAAATCGATTTAAAACGTAAACTGGTTGAAACAACCAATGCTGTAAAGAAAAAATTTAAGCAAATCAAAGCAGCTAAATCTCAATATCATGTCGATTTAGAAAAGTTTTATGAACCGATTACTAAACCGTTGACATCAATATCAAATGCAGTGAAGCAGAAACAACAACAACAACAACCACAAAAACAGTCACTAAAACAACAGCAACCGCATCCGCAGCAGCAGCAGCAGCAGCAGCAGAAACAGTCACCACAGCCAACATTAACCCAAAAATCAATTTCTACAAGTAAACCTGGAAGTCGTTACGGTTTAAACACAACAATGGATAATGCAGATATATCAATTAATCCAAATACAGAAATATTTGATGAATTACTCATGGCGCCAGTTGAAACATCTACCCCAAAACATAAATTGTATGAGTCGTCAGTATTTGCAACACCATCTCCATCAAGGCAATCCACACCAACATCTAATGAAACTAGTTCTATTGAGAGGACATCTTTTAAAAGTATTCGCACCTATCTAACAGGGTTACAAAGGCATCCATCATATTATGACAACATTTACGGTGTTCATTATGACTCAAAAACAAAAACAAATAAAGACAAAACATATATCGGAAATGTCGAAGTACGTTTCTCCAATGGGAACATTAGTTTATATAAAAAGGAGAGAAATATTGCTATATTTAATAGAACAAAAGAGCTTTATGATTTGATTTTCCTAAAATCACCACCACTACTGGGCCATGAAGACGATTTGAATAAAGACACTCTGCAAACATACAAAGATATTTTGGATATGACAAATGCAGCATACAATCATTACGACAAAAGTAATGGTTTACGGGAAACTCGATGGCCAAAATATAGACAAATTATAAAACCGCTAATGCAGGGAACTAAACTTGGTGCTGGAGTGCGACAAAAGAAAAAATCTAAAATTTACTTGCCAGTAAATAAGACATTATCTTCAAAGTCATCTTAATATGTCTATTGGAATAAACCCAGTGAGTTGGTGGATCGATTACGATTATTGTGGAGTTCAAAAGTAGCAGGACATACTGGGCATGATAATGAAATTATGTCAATTATTGAGGAGCTTCGAGAGGAAGGAATTATATATTAAGTAATTGCAATCAGTTATATTGATCAGTGATGAATGAGACATACTATACTATGGATCCTAGCCCCGAAAAGCTTAAAATTGTAAATGAACTACATCGAAATGCAAGAAAAAACTTCGCCAGAAGACACACCATAATAAAAGGGTATAAGGATTTGTGGCAAATTGATTTGGCAGAAATGCAACAATATGCTAATGAAAACGACGGTTATCGTTATATTGTCGTCTGCATAAATTGTTATTCAAAATTTGTGTACACGAGAGCTGTTAAAAATAAGACCGGTGTTGAAGTTACTAATGCAATGAAAAGCATTATTGAAGAGGCTTCATTTACTCCAACTAATTTACAAAGCGATCAAGGAAAAGAGTTTTACAATAGCAACTTTCAAGCTCTTATGAGAAAATATAACATAAACCATTATTCTACCTATAGCACGAAGAAAGCAGCCATTGTAGAACGTGTTATACGAACTTTAAAAAACAAGTTATATAAGCAATTTTCAGCAAGAGGATCGTACAGATGGTTACAAATTTTACCATCTATAACGAAAGCCTATAACAACGCCAAACATCGTACGATTGGAATGAAACCGAAAGATGTGAAAGAAAATACACAAATTAATGCATACAATTATTTGAAAATTGTTCCGAAGAAAAGAAAATATCGTTTGGGTGATATTGTTCGCATTAGCAAGTATAAGAGCATATTTGATAAAGGATATACCCCCTCATGGTCAACTGAACTATTTAAAATATCCAAAGTTAATGTAACTAACCCACCAACATACCTATTGAAGTCGTTAGAAGAAGGTCAACCGATTAAAGGGTGTTTTTACGAACCAGAATTGCAAAAAACAAATAGTCCAGGTGTTTATTTAGTGGAAAAAATTCTAAGAAAACGTAAGAAAAATCACACTGATCAATTGTTTGTAAAATGGTTAGGATTTTCAAACCAAGCTAACTCTTGGATAGATAAGTCTGATATTGTATAAAAAATATTTAAATATATTGTGTAACACTAGTAAAAAATAAACATATAATTTGCAAAATTGTATTTTATTTTACATGTACTATAGAAATAAAATATATCAGGAACGATTTGTAGCTGATAATATTTAAAATAAAAAACAGATATAAAAGTAATATATTTTTTATTATATAATAATATTTTTACAAGAAGCACAAAAAAGAAAAATATTAATAAGTTAACCTAGGGGTTATAACCAAATTGGCAAAGCTCATCCTTGGATAAACATATACTGCGGATACGTTGTTCCTCCTCCTCATCATCAGTGTGATCACTATTACTATCCCAAAATTCCTCGTCTGATGTGTCGAGCGGAGCATCGCAAAATTCGTCAGTTGATGGCTCGAGTGAAGCATTCGGTATTGCAGGTGTTGATGGTGAATGATCTTGTTGCTGGTGTTGTTGTTGTTGTTGTTCTTGTTCTTGCCGCTCTTGTTCTGGTCTTGCTGGAGATTGTTCTTCCTGCTGTTTCGGAGGAAACTCCTTTTCACACCAATCACAAAAACCCCTTTTTCCTCCGATAATTTCGAAATGTTCACAGTTGACACACATTTGACGTCCATTTACAGAAAATGGATAGACCAGCGTTGTTTGTGATTTAGAAGTCATTTTTGAGCAAAATTTATTAAACTCGATGTATGAATGGTAGAAGTAAACTGAGTTATCGGATTTTGGGTTCTAGTTTTTATACAATACAGATGTCCCTCACTTATGACCTTTCTTTTTTGAGTGATCTTTATCTAATACCAAGTGGATGGGCATCTTTGTCTGACTCTTCTCAAGGTTATCAACTCGATGTTCAAGAGCTGCCAGAAGCTTATTATTTTTTTCTTCAAAATCTTCTTGCTTTCTATCAAAGAGCCCAAAGAAATCTTTATTGATTATATCAAAAAGCTGTTTTCGTGATTTGTACAGTTCTTCAAAAACATATAGTCGAGTTGCTGCATCATTATCTTTAGTTGGTTGAGCAACATTTGATAAACATTTTCCTTCGATATCATATTGTCCGTCAGAGGTTAGTTTAAAACCATTACCTGGTATACCGCGGAGTAGTTGAACTTTTTCATTCACTCTTTGACGACCAAATTTGTCGATTGTGTTGTTAACACGACCCATTTTTATTTTCAACTAAGTCATTTTTCTTATGATATCCGCTTATATATGTTGAGAAAAAACAAACAATAATTTTGCTACATACAATTTATTTACAATTTTATATTTTTAAACATTACAATAAATTGGTTAAAAACATTTGGGGCACCAATCATTGATTACTGTTACATTACTACCACCGCCACCACAACACGCATACGAGAAAATGTATTCTTTGTCTTTTTCATCTTCTTCGTCTTCTTTAGTTTCTTCTTCTTCTTTTCTTCCTCCAAAACTAGAATCCTCATCCTCGTCGTCGTCGTCGTCATCGTCGTCGATGTCGTCATCGGCGATTAAACCATAATTTAGCAATATTTCTTTGGAAATATGTGGTATTTTGATAAAGAACTCTTCCAGTCGTTCAAGGTACATACCGGAACAAATTTCATCTAAACCAATGGACCCATATAGGAATTGTTCGCAAAGATGAGCTCCAACTCGAAAACGAATTGCATCCATCATGTTTTTCTTGTACTCCGTTAAACTCAAACCCAAACCGGGTTTGTCATGTGTTGAGTCATCTAGAGCATCTTGAGCCATTTTTCGTAATTTCAACGATAGTTCAGTAAAATATGCATCTTGGGCAACTCTGACCGTATCTTTATCGTCACACATCTTAAATAGATAATATTTTAAGCGATTGTGGAGGTGCTTCCCTACAAGTGTACAACTATTTTTTTACATATTCAAGCAATAAGTACTTAACTAATATGATAAACAATATAAAAAAATTAAAAAAGAAAAAAGTTTATTCCAAAGACCCAAAATTAATTAATGCTCGTGCATTACCCCCAGAAGTAACATTTGAACTTAGCCCCAAATATGTTAAAGTATATTTATTATCAGACATATTTATGCCCTCTATAATATCCTCGGTAAAAGTTTCAGCTACACGTTTTGGTAAAAATGTTTGAAATATCACATTGTTTAGCGAATCAAATAGTGTGACAACAATACTTTTACCAAAGCGTGTTGTCGCTGGAATCATTTTTTTAATGGTGTAAACTTTTCCCACATCCAAAGTTGAAAGTCTTTTACGTTCAGGAAACTCCATTTCTTTGTTTATCATATTAATAATTTCACTCAAGGTCTGCTGTGAAATGCTCATTATTGAAATATGTAATAAAATAATTTAAAATACCTTCAATAGACACTGTTGGAATACACACCACAAACGAAATATTACTATTCACCACTTTTCAAGGTAACAGTTTATGGGCTGCTATGCTTGTGTGACTATGAATATCTTGCTAACTGAACCATCTTTTATTGGAGTTTTCAAGGTCGATGAAATAAAAAAATTAATGGCAGGGGGAGTAACCACTTCATGGGAAAAACATACTATCATGGTCAAGGTCATAAATAAACACCTGCAAACGTACATGGTCAAGGTCATCAATATAACAAGTGACCTCGAATATGGACAAGGTCATAAATAAACACCTGCAAACGTACATGGTCAAGGTCATATGACATCACACAAAAAACCACCTGCACCCATTCAAGGTCAAGGTCAAATAAACACCTGCCCACCTTCGCGGTCAAGGTCAATGGAAGGAGTGGGGGGAGAAGGTCATTTCACATTTCTACACTACTTAGGTCGAAACGACTAATAAATAATTTGATCTTTTAAGGCTATATTATGACCAATATAAAACAAACTCTCTTCAAATATAAACTTGGCTGTAATCACTAAACTAAACTCATTAACCACTAAGTTTCATATGAGATGTAACAATACTTCTCTCTGAGAACATCCCTGAATTACGTCAACTGTTAGGGAATGCTGGTTGTGACTTGCCGATATTCTAGCATGTTATGAATTTCAACTAGTAGTATTGTCGATACCATGTCTTTTGGCAGCCGACATTATCGCAACGCACTTACTCTTCCAATAAAATCTCTCTTATTTTTAAATATGGTTCATAAAAATAATATCGATATCAAAGTTCCTATGTATAGTGTAGGTACCCAAGGCTTAGATTGCATAGTAAATTGATAACATTTGAATTACACAACAGAAGCCGCGTGATAGAAGTTTGTACATATTACATACTAGTTATAAAATAATATCTTTAAAAAAATAGTATTTTTTTAAATATTTAGATAAAACCTTATGGCTAGTTAATAAAACCTGTCGTTTTGAGATAAAACATATTTTCATTTTTTAGAAATGGAATGAAACACTAATTTTTTTATTTTTTGGAGAAAATGTTACCCCTTTAGCAAAATACTTTCATAGCACCCATTAATATCTTGCACCAAGATCGCATAGTAAACCCGCATTCCAAATTTAAAATATTTCACAACTTATAGTTTACTATATCTGAGGGTTGTTTTTACCCTTTAAGGATGTATTCCGAAAATAAAAAAAATAAAATTATGTATTTTGACTTCTATTAAAAAAAGAGTGTAGTGAAAAAAAATCAGAAAAAGAAGGTTCAAAACATCGATACCAAGAGAATACTCCTATGATACGTGCACTCATAGGGAAACTAAACCAAGAGAAATGATCCAATGTAAAAATGTTACCGATCATAATTCTGGACGACGTTCAAATCTGTAACGTTGCCTGTAATAAAGATTCAGCGAACGCAAATTTCCGTCCAAAGTCACTTTTCTTCTCAACATTTACGTCGCGGCTTTGAGCCATGCTTTAACCCATTTAGAACAGATGTTCAGATTAACTAAGTTTATGGGGCACTTCGATCACTGTCTTTAAAGTTTGTATATTCGTAATACCTTCAATTTTAGCTGGATCTATAGAAATTCTATGTATTTCTTATAAATTAAATTTAAAATAATCACTTGTGTCAAGATTTATTATCGCGACAAGCTTTTATTTATATCATTCAATTTTATAATGTAACAATAAGATGGGTTTAATTTACTTCAAAGATTATTTTCTTATTTTTAGTGCATTCAAATAAAAGCATTCTTTAAAAAAAAATTTTAATATTAGTTTATTTATTTCTTTTTTAGTATTCGTTAGATATCTTTTCTAAGCATGTTCAGTTCAATTACTGCGCTGTTATTCAGGTTCGTTCGTTTTTTTTTAAATAAAAATGAATTGTGATCAGAACTGAATCATTATGTAAAATTTCAACTCCGTAGGATTAGAGGATGAGGTTTAGGTTTGTTCGTTTTTTTTTTAAATGCATTGTCATCCGTACTAAATCATTAGCAAAATTTCAACTCCGTAGGGTGAGAGGAAGAGGTTCAGGTTTGCTCGGTTTTTATCATAAAAATGCATTATCATCGGAACTAAATCACCATGTGCAATTTGAACTCCCTAGGATCATAAAAATGTATTATCGTCTGAACTGAATCACTAAAATTTCAACTCCGTAGGATAAAAGTAAGGGGTTCGGGTTTGTTGAACATAAAAATACACTGTCATCGGAACTTAATCACTATGTAAAATTTTAACTTCGTAGGATAAAAGAAAGTGGTTTTAATTCAGGTTGCAAGATTTGACACTATCACACACCCACAAACTCCATACATATATAGCAAGTTAAATAAATGATTTTAAAAATTGTTTTATATTTAGGGGTGCGTTTACCCTCTTAGAGGGTGAGTTTAAAAAAATCCTGTCTTAGTGAATTTTTGCAGCCCAAACTAAAGCTGTATGCAAAATTACAGCTTTCTATCTTTGGTAGTTAGGCCTGGGTTTGAGAAATTAGCGGTAGTGGTATTTTCACCACTTAGTAGTAAAATTCCGACATAAAGAATGATGTTATATAAAAGAATTAAACAAAATTGACGTGGTTTGGTATTTTCCTTAAAAGTCAAAGGGTTTTAATATGAGTATTTTTTTCTCTTTAGAGGGCTAGCTTTGCAATATTCTTGCTTAGTGGACGCCTAAGAACGTAAATAGGAGTGTAGGCCGAATTTAATTAAAATTTCATGTCTTAATAAGAATTAACAATTTCTTTTTCTAAACCATGGCCTTTGATTGCTTGCGTAATAAACCCAAAAACAATCGTTTTGTTCTGTGTAAAACGAAAAAACATACCTAACCTTAAAACTATTACTGATATGTCCCACCAAGTGCTGCCTAAGTAGCTTGGAGTTTCCTTTTCTTTTCGTCGGATCCTAGCTCTACTGATGAGTCATGATATGATGAAACGCGTCTAGAGATGGATCTGGCAAAACTTAAGGGAAAATCTTCTTCTTTAAAACTATTAGTTGGATTTTTTTTCTCAACATTTTATAATTTCGTTTATACTTAACTTCATTTTCCATTAATTAGGGAACATTTACCAGTTATTTTTCTATATCTGTTGCATATGATAAAAGTTTTAAGGCCGATTGGGATTGGATGTCCGTTCAAAATATAACAGAAAATATCGCGGTGGACAAATATTTACATGGCAACATCCAACAATGCAAAAAGGTCAAAACGTTCATATAGTATACTTTATTCCATGGATCAAATCTTGTAGTAACTGTCTAGAAATGATTGGAAAACTGGAGATTTTTGAAAGAAAAGTCGTTTATGCACAAATCTTCAGATCGGTCAGAAAAACAATAGTTCGGTAAAAGTATATTTTGGTGTTATATCTTCAATGTTCGCATTATTTCGTGCGAAAATTGGTGTATGTAGGTATGGAATAAACTTTTTGATACAAATATAAAAAATCACAAATTTGATTTGACAGATTTGCATCTTTTTGAAGTATATTCTTAACCTCACTTCTGTGTCAGTGTTCAAGTGTCAAAAAGTGACTCGTAAAATTGACAATTTGTTTTTTTTTTGTAATTGACCACTGTGATTGGTCAGTTTCTTATCCTAACTAGGATAAATATTAAATCATAATAAAATAATTTAAGAAAAGAAATTATAATTGATTCTTGATACTAAACTTGTTTTAATCTGGAATTACAAATTTTTTATAAAAGTCAAATTTTAAAACCCATTACTATGTATCAAATAATAATTTGATTTGATTTGAATTGAATTGAATTGAATTGAATTGAATTGAATTGAATTGAATTGAATTGAATTGAATTGAATTGAATTGAATTGAATTGAATTGAATTGAATTGAATTGAATTGAATTGAATCGATTCGATTGGATTCGATTCGATTCGATTCGATTCGATTCGATTCGATTCGATTCGATTCGATTCGATTCGATTCGATTCGATTCGATTCGATTTGATTTGATTTGATTATATCGCAGACTAATGACGTTACTACGACGTCATTTTGTGCTGCGTGTTAATCCGTACCTATATCGGAAGCAGATGCTTTCATCATCAGCAGAAAAATCTTTTTATTAATTGTAAGTTCGAAGAAAGTCCTAATAATACTTGGTTAATCAAAACTGCAAATGGAGGAATTGCAAAATACTTTTTTGTTTATTATTTTATTTTTTGATTTTATGAAACAGAATGAGTTATCTGAAAATCAGAAGAAATAATAGTGTTAAGGCCCGTTACCTGCATATACATTCTTGCGCCTGTAAAGCTCTAAAGTTCACCGTAGTAAACATTAATTTACCCCATGGCTGAGCTATATATGACCTACGTGTCAACCCTAAAGTGAAGTGAAAACGAACAGAAACAAAAAAACACATGTGTTAAGTGCATTCGAAAACCGACCATGTGGCGACGAATGTGGCCCATGTAGCGCGTCTATTTTTAATCGTAAGCATTTTTCTTTTTATATTATGTAGTGGTAAAATAGTGGATAAAATAATTAAACAAAACTAATAAATCGAATCAATAAACCTAAAAATCACAAAAACCTACATGGTCCTTCGGCCGCACGGTTAAAAAACCTGTGTAAAATACAGTTCATCGAAGTAGCAGCAGTATGTAAGTCAGTTCCATTTTCCTATTCCTAGCCATAGCATTTTTACCGTACCGTAGGTAGTAGCATTTGCTGTGTAATAGTGTGGATTCTGAAATTTTTTATTTCACTATTTTATATATCATAAAAAATCGTATATTTATACCGTAATTTTTTTTATTGTGAATTTATTACATTTTTATATCAAAAAATGAGTAATAACGATAACGAGAATGCCTCCGACGTTACCGGTGGTATAAATTCGAGAGTTAAACAATTAAAAATACATAGAGGGCAAATAAAAAGTTCTCTTACGCGTTTCTCAACGCTTTTGGATAGTTTTACGGATGACAAACTCAGTAACTTAGAAGTGCGTTTAAAAAATATCGAAGCCAGTCTTTTAACAGAGTTTAGCACAGTGCAGGGAGAGCTAGAGGTTTTAGATGAGTCTGAACATGATGATAAAGAGCGAGAATTGTTCGAAGACAAGTATTATGAAGCAACGGGGCGTGCTATCACTATTATCAGGAATTGTTATAAAAATACATCTAACCAAAATTTAACGCAAACGCAGAGCTCATCTTCAAATACTGCCTCGCCTTTGCAACCCAATGCTGCTTCTTTCAGTAAAAGTTTTCCTATTATCGAATTAATGAAATTTTATGGTGACTACGATAAGTGGGACCAGTTTCACGATTTGTACGTAACGCTAGTACACAACGATATCGATAAAATCCGTAAGTTTTATTATCTTTTGGGGTCTTTAAAGGGCAATGCAGCAAAAGTTGTGGAATCAATCAAAGTCACAGCCGATATGACCTTGCATGGACTCTATTAAAAGAAAGGTTTGAAAATAAGGTATTAACAATTAAAAATAACGTCAAGGCATTGTTTAATATCCCTACCGTTTCTCGGGAGTATAGTCTCAGAAATCTTTTGGATGATTTTCAAAAGCGATATCGCGCATTAAAAGTATTAGGGAAACCGGTTGAACAATGGTCCACCTTGTTAATTCATTTAATAACAAGCAAACTAGATCTAAGAACGGTTAATCAATGGGAAGAGTCAATAATTTCCAAAAACCTAATCCCTGCAGATATCACAGACTTAGAAAAATTCTTATCGGATAGATGTAAGTTATTAGAAACAACAGATATTCAGTCTAAAACATCGGAATTTAAAACACAAAAAAAAATCGGGCATAAACAGAACTACTATCATGAAAAACATAAGGAAAAATATCAATCGTATCATAGTTACTCTGCTCAAGAAAGCAGCGGGTTTGAATGTCCCTGTTGTAAAGAAAGGCACAACATTTATAATTGCAATAAATTATTAAATATGTCAGTAGCGTCGAGAACTAGGGAAATCGAAAAATTAAAATTATGTTCAAACTGTTTGAGGCAAAATCATGCCACGGAAGATTGTTTCGCCCGAGGCTGCAAAGTTTGCTCAAAAAAGCATAATACCTTGTTGCATACTGATTCAATCGAAAATAAACATAGCGCGGATCAAAACAATCAGTCAAACATTAATGTTAATCAAAACGAAAATCGGGAATCGATCGCAACGGGGGCGATTCCAAAGGTAAAACAAACATCAGGTATTTCTGTAAATTATAGTCAAGAAGGGGACCCTGAAGTTCTATTATCAACCGCAATAGTACTTGTGCAAGCTAGTGATGGCATTTGGCACCAGTGCCGTGCGTTATTAGATTGCGGGTCTCAGACAAACTTTTTAACGAATAATTTTGTAGAAAGGCTTAAACTATCTACATCGGATATCGACATTCCGATTATAGGCATTGGTAATGCCGAAAGCAAAATATCGTATCGAGTTTCTACCCGAATAAAATCAACTGACAATAAATATCAATGTGATCTTAACTTCTTAGTGTTAGACGCAATAACCGAAAAATTACCTAACGTCCACTTCAAAAAATCGATAATAAAAATACCAGAAAACATCGTTTAAGCCGATCGTAATTTTAATGTGCCCGCGCCAATAGACATGTTAATCGGAGCAAGTGTTTTTTATAATATAATAAAACCTGAACAAAGGCGATTGGGTGATATACCTCCTGTGCTACAGGATACGGTGTTTGGCTGGGTAATCTCCGGACATTTGCCAATAAAACAAAATGGGAATCGGATAAAATGCAATCTTTCTGTAAATCAATCAAGTTTAGAACAACAGTTACAAAATTTTTGGCAAATTGAAGAATATCCGCCCAAGAAATTTTATACACCGGAAGAAACCGAATGTGAGCGAATTTTTAGTAATACAATTAATCGCGATACTGACGGGCGATTTATCACGACGCTACCTATTAAGGAAAATGCGGAACCCATTGGTAATTCATTAAACAACGCAATTACCCGTTTAAAATCGATGGAACGAAAATTTATAAAACAACCCGAGTTTAAAAAACAATATATGGAATTCATGAACGAATATGAATGCCTAGGCCACATGCAAAAAATTGATCCTGAAAATATCGAAGTAGAGAACGACGGTCAAAATATTTTCTACCTGCCGCATCACGGCGTACGCAATGAAAACAGCCTAACGACATCTCTACGGGTGGTTTTTGACGCCTCGTGCTCGTCGTCTAGCGGAACATCTTTAAACGATATCCTTATGATCGGTCCATCTATACAGGATGAGTTATTCTCAATTTTAATTAGATTTCGACAGCATAGCGTGGTGTTAACCGCGGACGTGGCTAAAATGTACAGGCAGGTTAAAATATCAAAAAATCAACGGGATTTGCAGCGAATCGTGTGGAGCGCCGATCCAAATGACGACATATCGCATTATCAATTACTAACGGTAACGTATGGTACCAGTCCTGCATCATTCCTCGCTACGCGTGCGCTACAGCAAGCGGCAATTGATAATCGGGAAAACTTTCCAACCGCGAGCAAGATAATTCTAAAAGATTTTTACGTCGATGACCTTATAACAGGCGTAGACACCGTTGAAGAGGCGAAAAAACTTAAACTTGAAATTAATAACATTTTAGCAGAATATGGGTTTTTGCTTCGAAAATGGTCATCAAACAAAGTCGACATTTTGGAAAGTGAAAATTCAGCGGATCAGTACTACGTTAATGACGGTGATATAAAGCGCGCGTTAGGAATTGTGTGGCATGCTAACGAGGATTTTTTGACATATTCAGTTAAGGAAATTAATACATGCAACATTAGCAATACAAAACGTGGTATTCTATCGAAAATCTCAACCATATTCGACCCGTTGGGTTTAATCGCGCCATTGATCGTTCGTGCGAAAATTTTGATTCAAAAATTGTGGCAGTGCAAACAGGGATGGGATGAAACGGTACCACCCGACATATCATGCGAGTGGAACAAATTATTAAACGAATTACCGTTGCTAAATGATATAAAAATCAAACGTCAAACGATTATTTCAAACGTAAAGCGCTTAGAACTGCATATTTTCTGTAATGCGTCTCAAGTGGCATACGGATGCTGCGCATATTTAATATCTATTTGCCAAAACGATATCGTCCAAACATCGTTATTGTGCGCAAAGTCAAAGGTAGCGCCTCTAAAAATTCTAACCATACCGCGTTTGGAGCTTAGCAGCGCAGTTTTAGCCGTTAATTTATTTGATAAGATACGAGAATCAACTAATATAACTATCGATGAAGTTTATTTTTGGAGTGATAGCACTATCGTTTTAAGTTGGCTTCAAATAGATCCAAGCAAACTTAAAATTTTTGTCGCGAATCGGGTAGCCGACATACAAGAAAAAACTGACGTAAATCAGTGGCATCATGTGCCTACCACGAGCAACCCCGCGGACTTGGTATCGCGCGGTGTCGACGTAAACGACTTAAAAACATCAAAACTTTGGTGGGAGGGCCCAAGGTGGCTCGCGAATGTAAATACATGGCCTACATTGACGTTAACTAAGGCCGATTTACCGGAGTTAAAAAATAACTTGCCCTATCAGTAATAGTAAAAAACGAATTAAACATTTTTGAACGGTTTTCCACTTGGTTTCGCTTAACTCGAATCATCGCACTTTGCTTCAGATTTTCTTTTAACTGCAAAAATAAAGAAAAACGGAAGTCGGGAAACTTATCACTGGAAGAATTAAATAAGTCAAAACTTACATTTTTAAAAATCGCACAGAGGGAAATGTATCCTACTGAAATTCATTGTGCTGAAATCGTTGCGTAACTTGTTTTAGACATAAACCAAAATCGATTATTCGTCAGATGGGAAACTTACCGTTGGATCGCGTTACTCAAAATAGACCATTTTACACAACCGGAGTAGACTTAGCAGGGCCGTTTCTTATTAAAGACGGAAAACTGAGAAATCGCGCGGTGGTGAAGGCTTATTTATGCCTATTCATCTGTTTCGTAACGAAGGCCGTACATCTCGAGGCGGTTGTGGATTTAAGCACTGATGCCTTTCTCAATGCCTTAAAAAGATTTGTATCTCGCCGAAGTCTTTGTAAAACTATTTACAGCGACCACGGAACCAATTTTACGGGTGCCAGTAATGACCTGAAGAGGTTTTATAATGACATCCGTACACTAATCGAAAACGAGGAGATTACGAATTTTCTTCTAAAAAATAGTATATCATGGTCTTTTATACCTCCTCGATCTCCACACCACGGGGGATTGTGGGAAGCTTCGGTAAAACGAGCGAAGTTCCACTTAACGAGAGTTATTGGTAAAACTAAATTAACATTTGAACAGTTGTCCACATTATGTGCCCAAGTAGAGGCTGCTATCAACTCCTCTCCTATCACACCTCTGTCGGAGGATCCTTTTGACCTCTCATGTCTGACCCCCGGTCATTTTTTGATCGGGCAGCCTCTATTATCCGCACCACAAACTGACTTAACGAATTTACCATCAAATCGGCTGAACCAGTATGAAGAACTGCAGCAAATGCTTCAATTCTTCTGGAAGCGATGGTCCAAGGACTACTTGCTGGGCCTGCAGCAGCGTTCCAAATAGAAACAAGCCCCCGACCATGTTTTGAAGATTGGTGCATTAGTCTTATTGATCAACGACAATTTGCCCCCTCTTTATTGGAGAATGGCGCGAGTGATAAAACTTTATCCAGGCGAAGATGGAGTTTCTCGCGTGGTGAGCGTAAAAACAATTAACGGAACAACAAAACGTGCGGTGCAGAAATTGTGTCCGTTGCCCGTTGACTTTTAGTAATTTCATACTTTTGAAAGACTAACAGTGGGTTGCACAAAGCTTTTTTAGAGTTAACGATCGTTAACTCCTTAACTACCGTTAACTTTTCATAGAAATCAAATAAATTTTGTTTTTTTAAGGCACTGTCAACATAATTTTCACAGAAAAAGTGACAGTTAGTTGGCAGATGCCACTAAAAATATACAGATGTCCACATTTTCATTTGTTTCTTATCACTTTCGTTAGTTAACGAAGACATAACTTTAATAGGTCGATATACACTGATTAAAGTTATGGGTTTCAAGTATTTTCCAATATTATTGGAATTTTTTAGGAAAATCTAGCACTTTTACTTATAATTTTGGATAATATGATTAGCTTAAGGTTTTTTTGATCGATTAACTATAAAATTAACCTCTAATTTCTCTATAATTCAAATTTCTAAGATGATCTAATAACCTACCTGATTTATGACTTTATAAAACCAATATTTTAGTCACAGATTTCAAGAACCCCTTTTAGGTTTTAAGTAAAACTGTTGATTTTGATTACTCCTTCCAATATTTTAACTTTATTACAGCAGATTATTTCTTAATTGCCCTTGTGTCCAAATAGGTCGTTTTAAACAAACATGTTTTCTAGTTTTCATCATTTCCAAACGTAATTATATATAAATAAATGCCCATGAAGTTTTCTGTAGGACCTGCTTAGGAATTTGTATATCTCGTGAAATAGACAGTCCCCAATATTTTTCTTTAAAGGCAAAATCAGGAAATAAGTGAAGGCACTCATATTCAATTTTTTTCTTGTCACAGGACTCTCTCTCGCGAATTTATCCCAAATTTAGAAACAAACATAAAAAACTTTGTTTTATTACTTTTTAAAACAAATGACAATTGACAGACCATTGCACAGAAAATAAAAGGGTGTATGAGTTATATATTCTCATATCCCAACAGGCAGTACGTGCCGGTATCTTAGGGGTTTAGCCCAAAACAAAATTGAATCGGCCCTGATTAAGGAGATATGGGCGTACAGAAAAATATTTTCAGAGTGGGGGGGGGGGGGGGGGCTCTCTTCGTTGTATAATTGATCTGTAAAAAATTGTCATGTTTTCTATTAAAAAAAAACCTTTGGAAGAAATTTTTTAGTCGAATTAGTTAAAACTATAGAAATTGCCATCTGTATAATTTGAATTGAAAAGTAAACATACCTATTTTAAAAAAAAAAAGAAATGGCATTTTCAAAACATTTACAGGGGTTTTATTGAAAGTGTTACGAAAAATGGTAATAAAATCAAATAAGAAAAGGAATAAAATCGAAGTTCAATCAGAGCACAACGGTACTTTTGTAATACAGCGGCGGCGCCAGAGGGGGGCACTGGCCCACTCTACAAACACGGGTGCCCACCCAAAATTTTGAAAATGGGTTTTGTAATGGAATTGCTGTGGGGGAAGGGGTATTTGACTATGAAATTATTAATGAGAAAGGAAGCGAGATTATAGAAGGATGTAAAAAGAGAACGAAGATTGACCTTGAAATCATCGGGCTCGCTTGTGCCCACCCATCCCAAAAATCCTGGCACCCGCCACTGTACGATTGCTACCAATTTTTTATTCAAGTGCTGAATCAAATTTCGCCTGCGAAGGGCCTTTGCTCCCCCCCCCCCCCCCCCCCGAGCCTTATCAAATGGGTGGTTTTTACTGTAAGCCATGAAAATAGTATAGGGGCGTGTGAAGGGTCAGAATTTTTTTTAGAAGTCACTTTTGAGAGTAAGAAGATTTTTAGAGCCGGGATACGTTCTTTTCTTCTGGAGGTCATTTTTTTTTAGTCGCCTTCCTTTTGGGAAAAACTCTTCTTCCGGTCAAAGCAACCTCTTAAGAAATGTTCTTGTTGCCAAAACTTCTTTCCGATCCGTAGTGACATCTCCTCTATTAAGTAGGGATGTCTGATACACCAGAAGTATCGATACAAGCAAGTATCGGTTTGAAAAAGATAAATAATCAAAATATCGATAACCTATAATAAACGTAACCTCCTATGACAGTGAGTTCTATAAAAAATTCTTAACTACTACCTCCCAACCTTGTCTTATCAAAAGTGACTTCTAAAAATAAAAGGTCCTCGATATATATTGAGTATCAATACATTTTACTGTGCATCATTCAAAAAGTATGAAGTTTCATTTGCATTCCTATAGTTGTTCAAATCATGATCTGTCGATACCATTTGATCGATACACAGTATTATGCATCGATACTCAAAAATATCGTATATCGTTCGCGCATCCCTACTTTAAGGCACCTATACTCCACAGCCCTTACCTTACTTTAAAAACATAAATTTTAAATTTTCTGAATTTAAAGGTATAAAAACGCTACCCTTAAAAGCGAAATGAAGAGCCTATACGATTTCATTCAGACTGACAGTCCTAAGTGATCCTCATTCCCGCCGCAGTTTTGCTTCTAATGAAAATTTACATCAGCCTGGCAATCAATTCAAATTCTTGAAATTTGTCCTTACACAATTGGTAAAATTATTGTAATCTCTTTATCAAGCCTGTCAGCCTGAATGATCGTGTAAGGTTTGCAAAATATTTTATTCATAAAAACTAAAGTTCTTTTTGTCACTGAAAAATTTGACTTTATTTTTTTTTATCATGAACAAATACTTTTTTAACATACATATAAACATTTCATATTGAATATTCAAGAAATGATCCTTTAAAACTGCTTCATTTCCAGTTCTATCATTTTTCTGTGTAACTGCAGTGCCTAAAACAAAAAATAAATAAAATAATTACTATAAACTACATAGTAATTTTTTTTTCACTGCAGTATTTGTACGTTATATTATC
Organism: Polydrusus cervinus; assembly: GCA_935413205.1. Lineage (NCBI taxonomy): Eukaryota > Metazoa > Arthropoda > Insecta > Coleoptera > Curculionidae > Polydrusus > Polydrusus cervinus. The sequence goes on along the minus strand of OW284510.1, from coordinate 62,314,502 downwards.
TACATAATAGGATTTGCGGAAAACTTGTGCTTTGATTTTTTTTACATTGACTGATGAAGCCTCAAGTATAGTGTAGTATAATGCAATAAAGTAACAATATATCTTCAGTTTTATTTCTTTTACTTTACTTTTACTTGAAAATCCTTTATTGTCCAAAGAATACATTCTTGCTGACAAAGTATATAATATTTACTTATACATATAATATCATCACAGAACATAGGTACTCTTAATTCTAATGGACAAAGCTGTACGATATGACCAGTAAACCAGTCAAAGGTTAAAAAAGAGAAGTCAGTTAGAACTAATAGTTCATGGTCAAGGGATACAAAACAATTTAAAACAATCATTAAAAAACTCTGAAATGGTATAGTAGGCTTTCTCTAGCAAAAGCCCTTTCACAGACAATTTGAATCTTTTAGGGGTTCTCAAAGATCTAATGTAAGCTAGTAAGTGGTTAAATACTTTTGTGCCAGTATAAAAAAAGGAATTTTTTACCAGAGAAGTATGGGGTATGGGCAACTGCAAAACTTTCACTTGTCTCGTGCCGTAGTGATGCACCCTTAAACTATCTTGGCTCTTAAATTTTCAGTACAGTTCAATTTCAGTTGTATTATATTAAAAAAGCCATGTTTGAAAAAATATATGTCAGTTTTTGGCCTCTAAAATAATCAACGATACTTAAAAAATATTTTAACTGCTATAGGTTGACAAGTCAACTTCGAACTTTAATGAAAGAGGTCTTATAGATTTTTCTTTGGATCTATGTTTTACTCAAAATGCCACAATATACATAAACAGAAACAACTTTAAAAGGGACTAGTGTAAAAAGTTGCAACAGCTTATCAAAATAAAGCTAAGAATAAATATTAAATAGCGATATAAAAAATGTATAATAGCAATAATAGTTTGGGCTACTCGCTACTCTGTCTGTCTGTGCCTACAATAATACTACACCAAAACAAGAGACATAAATAATTGTTAATTATATTTTTTAAACTAATTTAAAAGAAGCCAGTTTCTAAGGTGTTTTAAATTTATAATTTATTGTAATATTATGTTAACAATAAAACTGGTACTGGAGACTGAGCATTTCAGGTGAGAAGGTATATCGGAACAATCAGTAAAGTATATGGGCTGGATATTATGGGTTTTAATAATTCAACTAAGTACAATTATTCTATTACCTACCTGTGGGAGGATGATTTCTTATTTCAAAAGTGCTGTGTGTAATATTAAATGCACTTTTTTCTTTATTCCCTTACTAAGATAATATTTTAGTGCAAGTTCTGGGATAGGTATAGGAGAATTTTTTCTTTATTTCAAGCCATATGGGTATCAATGCCAATTTATGTCTTCTTCATATTCATTTAACTCTGCATACATTCACGTTGCATACATTTTATCATTGGTTTGGTTCAGAATTGAGCAGCTAAAATATGATACAAAATATAAACATAACAAATAACTGGTTTTTTTGTGAAAAGCTTATCTTATGCTAATTTTAAAATATACTTTATGAAAATATAAACTAAGCTAGTCGCAGTGTCCATTATTTAAGAAAAAAATGCTTATTTTGGTTTAATAATAATTACTATATTATTATAACTTGTGGGTACTTACTTCGTGTTTTAATCATCAATAAATTTTCCCTTTTATCCTTGCATAATATGCTTTTGGTATTTCCATAATTTGTTGTTAAAAAAAACTTAAAAAACTCTGCTTTATTCCAATTTAAATTTAATGCAAACATTCGGAATACTTTTTGACACTTCCAACTGACAGCTCCTAACCTATTTCTTTCCGTATTTTTGGCACTGTCGCACCAAAACGAAGTATGCGTTGCCACACAATTTATAAATTTTGTTTCTTATCCATGCATAACTAATTTTGCTTCGTGCAACCCGCTGTAAGGCTTTCAAAGGCTTTATAAGGCCCGTTGCCTGCATATACATTCTTGCGCCTGTAAAGCTCTAAAGTTCACCGTAGTAAACATTAATTTACCCCATGGCTGAGCTATATATGACCTACGTGTCAACTCTAAAGTGAAGTGAAAACGAACAGAAACAAAAAAACACATGTGTTAAGTGCATTCGAAAACCGACCATCGAACGAATCATGTGGCCCTTGTAGCGCGTCTATTTTTAATCGTAAGCATTTTTCTTTTTATATTATGTAGTGGTAAAATAGTGGATAAAATAATTAAACAAAACTAATAAATCGAATCAATAAACCTAAAAATCACAAAAACCTACAAATAGTAAATTCCAAAACAACTTAACTATACAATTTTAAATAAATGTGGATAATGAAATGTTGTCTATTTTAACTCTGTTCAGTTTAATCGCCGAGTATTTCGGCACTCGTCAGAATACTCGGAATGGCCCTTTGGAAGGTAGAAAACACGCCACATCTACTAAAAAGGCATTTAATAACAGGAACGCAAGAACTAACAACTAAAACGTAATATATAACAAAATATAGAGGGATGAACACTGGACTCAATAAAAACTCCGCGCGGACTTGACGTTCTTCTCTTCGACTCTTCCATCTCTATCTTCTCTCTTTAACTGGATCGCTAGGTATTGCGGGTTACCTAATCGCTAGGTATTGCGGGTTGCCTATGGAACCTGTTGGGCAAATCGGCGCAATGGTACTCGAAAGGTAATTTTTACAACACTCGACCATCCTGCTCTATGTTTGTCTCAAACATAGTCATTGAATATTTGGGGCTTTTTGACGTTTCGTTTGGGTTTTTCGTATTTGGTATTTTCAGTTACGGTGGGTTGAGTTGGTTCTTTATCATCTGGCTCCCACACATCCTCTGGATCAACATCAGTATTGTCGGAATAACTTTCTTCTCCACTACTATCATCAATCGGGGCAGTTACAAACTCATCATCTTCTTCTTCGAGTAGGCCATTTTCCTGAATAGTATCATCGGTTGCATTATGGTATATTTTAAGTTGTGAAACATGGGCCGTTGTCGAATAGTATTTACTTGCTTCATTTAGGGTTTCGATTCTATAGATGTCTCCTTTTAATTTTTCACTAATAACTAATGGTTCTTTGTACTTGGGTTAGGTTTTTGTTGGTTGCCCGGTTAGAATAGAAAGTGTTCGAAGGGCAATAACATCTCCTACTTCAAATTCAACACTTATATCTCTTTGCATCGTAATTTACTTGTCGTTGATGTACTCTTTTCTTGGCTTTCTCTCTCTTGTCTTCTCTAATTTCTTCTTCTTCGTCTTCTCTTTGTGCATGACTCATAATGGCTGTATCTTCGAAAACTGAGGTATATCCATACAATAGCTCAAAAGGTGTATAACCTGTAGTTTTATTACTGTTTGTGTTTAAGTTTCTTTGTACGATATGTAGGTATCGGTCCCATTTTTTGTTCCCATTTTCAATTTGTGTCACAATAGCAGGTACTATGGAGCGCATTGGTTTCTCTGTCATACCATTGGCTTGAGGGTAGTGTGTTGCGATAAGTTGATGCTGTATATTATACTTGGAACATAGATCCTGGAATACCATACTCGTAAAAGCTGTGCCACGGTCACTAATACATTTTTCTGGGGCTCCATACTCTGAATTAAAATTAAGGGAATTATTTTTTGATACATTGTAACGGGTTTTAAAATTTGACTTTTATAAAAAAAATTTGTAATTCCAGATTAAAACAAGTTTAGTATCAAGAATCAATTATAATTTCTTTTCTTAAATTATTTTATTATGATTTAATATTTATCCTAATTAGGATATGAAACTGACCAATCACAGTGGTCAATTACAAAAAAAAAACAAATTGTCAATTTTACGAGTCACTTTTTGATACTTGAACACTGACACAGAAGTGAGGTTAAGAATATACTTCAAAAAGATGCAAATCTGTCAAATCAAATTTGTGATTTTTTATATTTGTATCAAAAAGTTTATTCCATACATACACCAATTTTTCCTAACGAGTGCACGAAATAATGCGAAAATTGAAGATATAACACCAAAATATACTTTTACCGAACTATTGTTTTTCTGACCGATCTGAAGATTTGTGCATAAACGCCTTTTCTTTCAAAAATGTCCAGTTTTCCAATCATTTCTAGACAGTTACTACAAGATTTAAATCAATAAATATGGTAGAGATGTGTCATTCGTAAATCATTCGATCACTTGGATTCAATCACTTTCAAGTATTGAATGATCGAATCTTGCCCTGCTGATATCTATCAATCGTCACGTGACGTTCCGGCACTCACCGATCGAAGATCGAACCGATAACCGAGACTGACTTCGGTTCGAAATTAAAATAAATGCGCATGCGTCACCAAATTACTAATACGCAGGCGTCACCAAATTACTAATACGCAGGCGTCACCGAATTGAAACGAGGACGAACGATGATGCCGTTCGCGGTTCGCGCGATCGAATTTGAATCATTTCTCACAACTGCAACCTTCCACCCACGTTATACCTATTGTTTTTAGGGTTGCATACTTTAAACGACGGTACTTATCGTTCGCGATTGTTTTTAGGGTTGTACAAGTATAAAACTTACCTTGATTTCTTGGTATTAATTATTAAATGTTGTGTAGTTTATTAAACCAGAATTTGTTTCAATTTTTTATATATATTATATTCAGTCCAAGCAATTGCAATAAATATAAGCAAGGGCCCGCTTCAAACAAAGTTTACAATTTTATATATTCGCACCACCATCAAAACTAAATATATTAGTTGTTTGTATAATGGTGTATTTGTAAAATATAATTTTATATAAGACATGCACACACATTGCACACCCTGTACAAAATTATGTTTCCCAATTCCAACTCCCTGTCATTATCGACAATATTAATATCTGTTATACATTACATAACCGACAAAACCTTAATAAACCAGCCATTCCCGTTATTTACAAGCAAATAATTGTTAATGTTAATATTACTTCGTACACTAACAAAACACAAAACAAAGCTAAGATACTAACCACGACTATACTTCTTAATTACAAAACGAATTTACATCAAAAACGCACAAAAAAGTAATCAACTCGATTTAACATTCAAATTCAATACCACAAAGTTTCAATACTGTAGGTACTGGTCAATCGTTCGTTTGAATTTGAAAGATTGACACGAGTGGGATCGACAATCAACGACCGGACCGATCCGGACGCGCGAATGTCAATACCAATCGTTTCACCTGCGATTGCCGAAAATGATCGATTGAAACGATCGATTGAAAAGATTCGATCATTTTCAGTATCAATCGCCGATTGATAGAATCCCACTAAAATGAACGAATGACACATCTCTAAAATATGGTACAGTGTAATTTGGTCCATAAATTTGCCAACGAAATAAATTTTTCTTAAATTGTTTTTATTATCTTTCTCACGGCCAACTAAAAAGAAGAGTTATAATACCGGATTTAAATTTTTTCGGTATTTGAGTCGTAAAAAAAATATGCTGTACAACTCTAGTAGATTGTCCTTATTGCGCTCGGAAGTTTGAGAACTCCGCCTACGGCGTCGTGCTCAATTTACTTCCTCATGCGATATGGACATCATACTCTTGTTGTACAAACTACTATTATAAAAAATAAAATTATAAGCCTATTACTATTTTGATAAAGTATTCCCATAATTTAGTTCATAATTATATAAAGTTCCACAGTAAACCTATGGAATTTACGGGTTTTTCTTTTTTGCTCTTTTGATAAGAAGAAAACGTCTTAAAAAACTAATTTCACACACAATATAATCTTTTTGTTTAGCAAAATTTATTGTAGTAAACATTTTTATAATTCAACTTATTCAACTTTTATAGTTTTGATTAACCAAGTAAAGCAACATAATACGAATTAACACCAAATAGTGTAACAGCTTGGCACTGGGTTGCATAATGATTTTAAACAATAACAGCGGTATTCACAAGACCTTCTTAAAATGGCCGTTCTGAGTTTAAAATAACAGGCGTCAGAATATCGGTCGTATTCACCAAATCCATACTTAACTTTCTGATAGTCATCTTTTTGTTAAGATTTATATTTCTGATAATAAAACAAAGTAATCACCATTGCAAAAGTTACTATTGATAGTATACAAAGAGACAAATAAAAATCTCTAGATTTTGAACTGGCATTAGCTATTAAAAGAAAATGATACTTCCTGTGTTCTTTAATAGTCCTAAAACTGTATTTGCAACAACATCCCTGTAAAATTATTTATCGGTAGAACGATTTACTTAATAACTAAAAATAAAATTAACACAAAATCGATTGGCATATCACAATAATGTCAATTGGGAGACTATAGAATCTAAATATTTTGATGGGCTAAATTTAAACCACTTTAATGAATACGGGTGTAATTAACTAATTAGTAACTTTGACCAGTAGCGGCTCGTCAGGTGGAGTAGGGGATAGGGTTCTTCTCGACAAAAAAAAATAAAACCAGGAGGAAATTTTTTCGACAATATTAAATATTAATGTACCATTTTAGCCCTTAAAAAATAATTATGTTTCTAATTACTAATATTTATTTAATCCGAATGTAGCTATGCATAATAGGGCCACGGTTAACTCCGATGGACAATAATTATAAACACTCGTGCATTTTGACGCGCCCCAGACCGTGTCCGTGCACTACCCTCGCTTCGTGAGCTCATAGCACCAAGTGAAGTAGTGAAGACGAAGACCCAACGTCCATGTGGCTTTTCACCGTTGCTATGGTTACGTTACGTCAGTCACGCGAGAGATGTACAATTTGCATATGGTGATGAAAGGCAAATTAAAAATAGATCCGTTGTTTGCACCATTGTTTTAGCATTCGTTCGGGTATTTATTTTGAGGCTTCGTGAAACTTACGTTTATAGATATCGTTTTACGTGATTTACTGTGTGATTAAAAAGTTTTGTTCTTATTTTTCAGTTAATTTAGTAGTACCTAGGTAAGTACCTACTTAGTTTAATTTTTATTGTCTGTTTGTAAGTAATAAAAATATAAATTAGTCAATGTTTGTTTAAGTACCCCTTACTAAGTGGTATATTAGGGGGGCTGCCAGGCTGCACACTTGGACTTTTAATTTAAATTTTTAAATAATGTATTTTTGGCTTAGATTACAAAGGTCTTGTAGCAAACATTTAGTTTTTGACCTTTTCCTTCTAAAAGTCCTGTTTTATATATATATAAAAAAGAAAGTGTTTTCCGATTTGCCGTTGTGAACCTACTTCCTTGATGGCGCAATTGGTTAGCGCTCTGTACTGGATATACGGAGGTTGTCGGTTCGAATCCGGCTCGAGGAAATACTTTTTTCTGAATTTCAAATTAGGTGTTTATACACAAGAACTTTCCATCTTAAGATATATACATACTTGATTTTCTTACAAAAAAGAACCGATAGTAATGTTGTTGTTTAAAAAGGGTAAACATGATTTACAATATCTATCACTGTGCGTATCTCAATAAAAATTTGAAATTTTCGTACGAAAGTCTTTCCCGATTTGCCGTTGTGAACCTACTTCCTTGATGGCGCAATTGGTTAGCGCTCTGTACTGGATATACGGAGGTTGTCGGTTCGAATCCGGCTCGAGGAAATACTTTTTTCTGAATTTCAAATTAGGTGTTTATACACAAGAACTTTCCATCTTAAAATATATATAAATATATAGGTTTCGGGCGCATATCGTTTTAGTTATTGATTTATTTTAAAGGAAAACGAGTAAAAAGAATAATATTTTATAGTATTTTTCTATTATATACTTGTCTGTTCCGTTTTCCCTTTTTTAGAGCTATTTCAAATCAACAAAAATATAACTTAATGCAATAAAATATTTTTACAACAAAAACAAAAAACAATTAGGTATTTATCTTTAAAGAGAAAAATTAAAGTAAACATTTTTTATGGAAGAAGTTATAATAAAAAAAATAGTGCGGAAAGAAACGAGAATGCTTTATTATGAATATACAAAACGGAACTTAAGAAGGAGTATTTCAACACTTAAGCAGTTGCACCAAAAACTGCTCTTAGATCTACGCTCCTAAAAGACATAATTTCTAAAAAAATCATAAATTTTGGCGTGGTGAACGATATTTAATTTATTTTTAATCATGAAAAACCGAGCCCGAAACACGCTGGTTATTATACGTCTTACGTTAAAATTTTGAATTGACACTAATATTCATATTTTTCACAAATATAAAAAAATGTTTTTCTTTTAAATAAGCGAGGAATATCAAAAAAAAGCAAAAACAAAACAAAAACAAAATTAACTCAACCATGCAGAGGAGGAGAGGTAATAATTTAATTTTCGGAATTTGATAGTAGTTATGTGAATTTTTAACGAACTTTGGGCGTTGAACCGAAAAGTTTTCGCGCTTTTCTGCCTACTTCACTGGGCACAATATCATTATATACATGTAGTCCCGACTGTCCCTCTCTCCAGAAAAAAAAATGTCTCACTAAGCCCCCCTGGCATATTTACTGGTTACGCCACTTCCCGCACTATACCTAGCTCTTCACTATTTTTTAAGACCGCGAGCCGCCACTGACTTTGACGGTAACGTACATGACACTGGCAGAAATATTTTTCTCAAATCAAAGTGGCCTAATAGTTTACTAATTTCGGAATCTTTTAATACGCGATTACTAAATCCTAAAATTAGAGGCTCTTTTAAACTTTCAAAAATGACTCTTTTATATTCTTTTATCGATTTTAAAATAATATGTTTAAAAAACTAACATCATAACTTAGAAAGCCCCAAAAATTTCCATAAGTAAATAGATAAAAGAACTAGGTCCCAACTCGCAAAACCCTTTTCATTTTCATCCATAAACTCCAGAATTCCATCAAAATAAGTTCACCTTTCGACTTTTTTCTCAGTGAGAGTGTCGAATTTGGTCGCTACCGCAATTTGTTTATTCCGGCACCCGGACCCATCTCATTATTCACTTTCAAGAGGGTGAAAACTTCTGTCACATTGAGCCGTATTTTTTCAATCGGCTTTATGTTTTTATTTGTTTCAGGTTTAAAGCTCTCAAACGTTTTAGCTGGATTTGTACTGATTTTTTGGCTGCTAAAAAGTATATTTTTTATGAATCCTCTCAGTATTGTGGAAAAGAGAATTTAAATTATTAAAATAATTAAAATAATAAAAAAAAAAAGCATACGCACAATAAAGAAGTATGTTCGAAAAAGGTTTAAGAATGAAGGGAAGAGTGTAAAAATTATCTTCCAACGCACCCCATACACGCCAGTAACCAGGCTGGATGAGATCGGACATCTCGTGACGTGCGGAAGAAGGTACGTTCCCCAATCGGTAGGTCATGCAATGACAATAAACCCAGGGTTGATAGCCGTTGAAGGGTGTCGCATGACTGAGGATCGTGGTTCGGAACCCACGTTAATCTGTAGGTCCAAGAGCAAGCTGGCTGAGTCTTGGACACGACAAGTGGCTAGGAGTAATACAGAACAAACACTACCATATTCAGCGGCAAATAATATTCTTTCTAGTGAACAGAAAAATTATGTTTCAGGAGTAAGCGAATGCCACGATTTTGACGTCTGAAAATTCAACAAGCGGGATTTTGCTGAATTGCAAAAACTGGCAAACAATTATTAAAAAATTTGCAAATTATAGTCCCTCTTTTTATTAAGAAATGAAATGACTAACATAACAGCCTACTTGTGTATCGATCTTTTCAAATGTATTTTACGTTTTACGTTTAGCCACAATGTTACAATGTAACATTGTAGCTAGTAACTATTGTACAGAAGCCCTAAGCTCTATTATTAACGTTCTAGTTTTTGGATATATTTACATTTAGGTTATGAAATAGCTGTTGGTTAAAACCAAGGCTCAAATAACCCATAAACCCATTTATAACTTGTGTCAAGAAAACATGGCTACATTATTATATTTCTTGTATTTAAATTAAGTTATTATATTTTAGTGAATTATAATATTTGTAAATAACTAAGTTACCTAAAAGCACAGTGAGAGCTGTTCACGGACTAAGCGTCGCAGTCCAAGCATTATTTTGTGGTTCTAAAAATAGTCATTTTTTTAAAAGTCAAATTTCCAAGTCAGCGCGAACTTACTTTGTCTTGATGACTTTTTTTTTCATTGTCCTAAAGATTGCTGCCCCCCCCCCCCCCCAACTAGCTGTAGCACTCCATTCCGCTTAAAAATTATCTAACCAAATTTCCCTTCCCTCCCGAAAACTCCAGCACGTAATCCCTAAATTTTGAGATTTTGAGTGAGCATCAGTGTGGTCACTAGCGCCGCCGCTGCCTAGGGTACCTATAAATAAAAGTAGGCGCTGTCTGTAAGTAAAAATAGTTTTTTGACCAACCCTGCATAGATAATGTGTCTATGTTTAGTAACATTATGGTAAGTAATAGTGATGTCTGTAACCTATGAACCATCAGCATACCTTCAAATTAGGGACATCGTATACAATCAACAAGTACCAATCAGCCAGAACCCTGACCGCACAGGACGTCCGTGGATTTTAGGTTGCAAGGTTACAACGTTCGAATTATGTTCCGATTTATTTATCGTAGAGAAAGCGCTTACTGCGTGAGGGACCAAAACGTGTCCCCTGCATTTCTTTTTTACAAAACTGCTGTAATAAAAGTGGTCCGTTATACAAGACTGGGCCGCTATAAGCGATATCAGTACCGAATTCTTTTTTTAGCAATCCTTTTGTATTAGTTTATTTTCCTCAGTGCGCCACTCCAAAATTGATGATTTTTTCAAATACGAAGTGCTTTGGGTCGTAGATTGCGTATCTCATATCTACTACTACTAGTTCGCAGTCAGCTTTGTTAGTGTTCACATCGTCTATGCTTTTTAATGCGATTACTACTATATGCTACGTAAACAAATTCGACAAAAATACAAAACAACTACAAACAAAATACAAAACAACAAATAAAGAGCTGGAAAAACGTTCAAACAAACAAGAAATAACATAAATAAAAGTAGTGTGGTGAATAGTGAGTGCAGTGCAGTGCTGTGTAGTGGCTTCCATAGCTACACAAAAAAGCACTTGGCTGCACCACAAAAACCCACATTCCGGGGATTCTTCAAATTCCGAGAGTTTAGCAAGCTCAACGAACAAACCAACTAAACTCCTCCTACAAAGTAATGAGGGGACCAGTGGGTGCCGCAGGCACCCGAAATGAACCAATGCAACAAACCTTGATGCTAAACACTGAAAATCAAGACATGCGAGATGATAACGTTAGCATTGCTAGCAGTCACGCTAACGATCCGCTGAATCCCGCGCAAATTAATAAACCGGCAAAGACCTTGCTCCGGTACATAATGACACACAGAGGGTACTGTAAAGAGTGTCAGATATACTACAAGCAATGTAGTGATAAGAAGGTACGGGACAGACTAAGAGAAGAGCACCTAAAAATTGAACACCGTATTAAGGTCAAAATCCCAATGACGCCACCAATTCAATTCCAACAGCAAAAGAGACTGGCCACGTTTGTAGGAATAGCTGAAAACAAAAACACGAAAATCGACAAAAACACACCACTAGAAGACAGGATACGTATGGAAAACGAAAGACAACAAATAATAAGCGGAGAAGAAATATTTCAGGCACCCAAAAATCCAATTAGACTTAATACATCTGTCAAGAACGAGGAACAACCGACTAAATATCAAAGAATCTTAAAACCCCGACCAATTCAAACCTACAACAGATTCCAGCCACTTTCAGGAGACGAGGAGACGGACATGGATTACGATTATGGAAACACAGATAATGAATCGACAGCACAGTCGGAAATTTCTGTTGCAGCAAGGCAGTCATTAAAACGAAAAACTAAACAAAGAACAAACCAACAAAATAACACAAAGAAAACGACAGAAGTACAACAACAAACAAATACAGTAAAAACAAAAATAATAAAACCACCCCCCATAATCCTCAAGGGAGTGGCACAATGAAAACAAGCGTATACAGAACTCACACAGGACATAAAAAAAGTTGTTACAAAAACTTTCAACATTAAATTCACGAAGAATAACACCATAATAAACATCGACGATGGAGAGGACTACAAAAGATACAAAACCATACTAAAACAAGAAAAAGAACTAGAATGGCACACATACACCGAGAATCAGGAAAACACACCCATTTATCATAAAAGGACTAGACCACCAACCTGACGTTGACGAAATTAAATCTGAACTAAGGGACCAGCATGGTATAAACACAAAGAACATATACATCATGAACACGAAGTACAGACCGCTGTATCTAGTAATAACAGACGCATCAACACGACTATCAACTATGGAAAAGATAAGATATTTAAATTTCGTCCACGTAACTTGGGAAAGAAGACGACAGAACACCACCATGATACAATGCAAGAAATGTGGACAATGGGGGCATGCGACGTCCAACTGCTTTCGAAAAACCCAATGTCTAAATTGCGCCCAATTTCACCCAACGGCAGAATGCAAGCAAACAAATCCAAAATGCATAAACTGCGAGCGGAATCACAGGACGACGTCGCAGAGCTGCCCAGTATACCTTTACTAAGCGGACCAGATAGAGACCAACAAACGGAAAAGACAGCAACCCAACAGACAAACATATATTCCAGCACCACAGCCAAGCAGGAATCCCTGGACGGGCAGGGCAAGTGCCCCATCTGTAGTGGCCGGAAGGGCAAGTGCCGGCAGAACCCAAATCCAGGAATTCCCGACTCTCCCAAGGCAGAGACAACAGGAAAACGAACAACAGGAAGAAGAATCCCAACAAGAACACACGCAAACGAGGACACGCCCACTTGGCAACGCCCCCGCCCAAGAAAATTTCAGCGTAGGCCAGGCAAGTAATCTGTTTAGCGCTATGAGAGAGTTCAATAGTTTGATTAACATTAACGAATTTATTAGATTCCTAAACGACTGTTCCAGGGAACTAAGGAAGGCAAGAACACAAGAAGAACGTGTTTCAATAATGATGGGCCTCATGGGAGCCAACCTGAATAACTACAACATTAGCCTTCCATAGTTCCCTGGTATATAATAGCCAATTGGAATGCAAATAAAGTAGCTGGAAAAACGGAAGAATTAAAGCAATTTTTGCTCAGGCACAAAGTAGATATCCTAGCGATTACGGAAACCAAATTAACTCAAAAATTATAATTAAAATTAGAAATTATCAAATTTATAGATTAGATTGAATGGGGGGGGGGGGCGTAGCAATCCTTAATAAAAATTCAATTTCACATATAGCAATGCCACAAATAAATTCAAGAGCAGAACATATCTCTATAAAACTAAAAAACGGGCTGATTATAACAAGTTGCCACGTTCCCCCATTATATAATTTACAAAATTTACAGGTACTGTACTGTATTTTTCAACAAGGTCCAAAAGTGCTGGTGTTGGGCGATCTAAACGCAAAACACGTTACATGGGGAGCGAAAACCAACTCACGGACTGGAATAATACTGAAACAATACTTGGACGCAAACAACGTACAATTACATCTACCGACTGAACCAACGTATTACAAAAACCCTCAAAACCCTTCATATCTTGACATAGCGATTACATAAAACATACAAAACATAACCGAACTGACTACACTACATGAGCTGCCATCGGACCACTTACCTGTATTAACAAAAATAGACACAGACATACATAAAGACGAACAAATGACGTCCTGGAGCTACAGAAATGTAAACTGGGACAGATACAGACAGATACTAAACGAAAAAACACAAATAACAAACAACATATAAACAGTAAAACAACTAGAAGACGAAGTAGACAAACTAACAAAAAACATACAATACGCTAGAAACAAGGTAGCGACAAAAATTACAATAGAGAAAACTGAAAAACGACTACCGAACGACATACTGGACCTAATACGATACAAAAACAGTGTAAGGAAAAGGTGGCAGCGATACAGACAACCACAGGACGCACAATACAAAAACAATACATGGACGAACATAATTACAAACGAAACGACAAGAGACAATTCTTTGTGGACCCTAGTAAGGAAAACAAAAATAAAAAGGGAAGAAATCCCCTCTTTTACACAGGAGCCACAAAGCAATAGAGAAAAAGCACAAACACTCGCGGACCAATACGCAACCATGTGCGCAGGAACGCCCAACACCATGCCAGAGCAAAACATTATCACAAAATTAGTTAATAAATTCGTAAATATAAAATACCCCATTCCACCCTCAGTTTTACCCACCCTGTTTACCAATCCACAGGAGCTGTGTAAAGTATTCGGAGAGCTAAAAAACAATAAAGCTCCTGGGGAGGACGAGATCTCTAACATCTTAATAAAAAACTTACCAAGGAGATCTAATTTTACTACATAATTAACACAACCTTTCTCCTGCAACACTTCCCAAGCCAGTGGAAGAGGGCGATTATAGTGCCTGTATTGAAAAGCGGAAAGCCGAAAAACGAACCCGGCTCATACAGGCCAATCGCCCTTCTAAGCTGTCTAGGAAAGGTTGCGGAGAAAGTAATACATAAAAAACTAAAAATTGGAAAATTGGACCAGAGGATACCGGAGGAGCAATTCGGGTTCAGGGATCGCAGGGGTGCAGTGTTGCTAGTTGCACATGTAGTGCAAAAAGCAATAGACAAAATAAATCAAGAGCAAAACACTGTGCTCCTGGCCCTGGATATACGGCGCGCCTTCGACAGCGTCTGGTTCAATGGACTAATACATAAATTAATAACTATACACGAATTTCCACTACACATTATAACACTCATACACTCATACATTAATGGTAGATCTCTGAAGGTAAGAGTAAATAAAAGTCTATCCTCCCCGGTAAGGCTTCATGCGGGCCTGCAGCAGGGCACAACACTGGCTGCACCCCTCTTCAATCTTTACACGGCGGACATCCCGTCGTTCCCAAATTCAAACTTGGCCATTTTTGTAGATGACGTACTTTTATATGCAAGTTCTTTTTATGCAAATGTGGCCAGGCAACATTTGTCCAATCACCTAAACATCCTCCTCCCGTGGTATAAAAAGTGGAAGTTGCAAATAAATGAAGATAAATGTGAGTGTTTGGTCATAACACGCAAGAAAACAAACACTCACATTAATCAACAAATTACAATTAACAGCAGAGAAATAATACCGACGAACAAACTAAAATACCTAGGAATGACATTAGACCGAGGACTTCACTTCATACCACATATTACGAACTTAATTACAAAATACTTCACAGCAACACGACAATTACAAAAACCTATGAGACACGGATCTTTCCTATCGCCAACTAACAAACGTACAATATATACTTCAATAATTAGACCAGTAATGACTTACGCAGCGCCAATCTGGTGCGGAATATCGGACAAACAATACAATAGACTACAAAAACTACAGAATATATCACTGAGACAAATACTTTCTGAGGGAGCGAGAGCTCCACTAATATACATGCACCAAGCGACAGACATACAGTACATAAGAGAACACGTCATAGAAACCTCACAACAATTTTATGAGACTCAAACGCAAAACGCAAGACTAACAAGGGACCTAACAAACATACGTGAACAAGACAGACCATACCACAAACCAATTTACTACAGACTGCCAATTTATTTGCAGAACAAGTAAAAATAATTAAATAAACCGCAATGTAAGTGATGGAAACAGTAGAGTTTGAACAACAGGAACAACTTGAGAAAATAATGACAAGTTTAGATTAATTTTATATATTTGACAATACTAATTCAACAATTATATTAAAACTGGTACAATCAAAAAACACAGAGTGTTGTCTTCATGAAATCCTAATTCAACACTCTCCCTATTTCATTAGGCTCTTGAATGTTTAGTTGACCGGAAATAAAATGTAATTTTGACTCCGGTAAGGGCTTGGTAAAAATATCAGCTAGCTGAAGCTTCGTTCCAATGTATTCAACTTCTTTCCTTGCAACCACTTCTCTTATGTAGTGATATTTTACATCAATGTGCTTAGTTCTTTTATGAAATTCAGGATTATTAGAAAGTTTTATAGCTCCTTGATTATCAACATTAATTTCTATTGCCTTATCTTGAGGAATATTTAATTCTGTTAAAAGTTGTCGGAGCCAAATAGCCTCTCTACAGTCAAAAGATAAAGCAATATATTCAGCTTCAGTAGTTAATAAAGCTATAACTTGCTGACGTTGTGAGCTCCACGTTACAGGAGACTCATTCAGTAAAAACACATACCCAGTTCTTGACTTTCTTGAGGTCACATCTCCAGCAAAATCTGAGTCAGTATATCCATACAAAACTGGATTATTATCTGTAGATTTTCTGTACATAATTCCGTAATGTTTAGTTCCTTTCAGGTATCTCAAAATTTTCTTGATCGCATTCCAATGTTCATTTGTGAAGTTGTTTAAGAACTGACTTACATAACTTACAGCAAATGCTATGTCTGGGCGAGTATTCATGGCCAAAAACAATAAGGATCCCACAGCTTCACGAAACGGTGCAGTACAATTATTATTTTTCTTTTCATTACTGAACACAGATAAATGTAAACTTGGTTCAGCTGGGACTTTAGCAGATGAACAATCTTCCATATTAAACTTCTTTAACAATTTTTCGATGTAACGTTCTTGAGAAATACGTATCATTCCTTCTACTTTATTTCGTTTAATCTATACATTTAACCTCGCTTGTAGTAATTTCAAAATTGGTTTCGAGATGTGTCAGAATTTTCTTGACAGTAATGGATGACTTTGTCAAAATCAATCCGTCATCGACATAAAGTGCCAAATATACTTTGTCACCACTGACATTTCCAACAAATATACAGTGATCGGCATTTATCTGGATGAATTCAAAGGTGTTCAAAAAATTCCTAAATCTGGTGTTCCAACATCGAGGCGATTGTTTTAGTCCATAGATGCTACGATTTAGTTTGCATACTAAATTTTCTTCCTTTTCAAAACCCCTCGGCTGTCTCATAAAAATTATTTCATCCAATTTTCCTTACAAAAATGCAGTTTTGATATCAAATTGGGCTATCTCTAAATTTTCTTCGGCAGCTATCGCAAGAAGTACTCCAACTGACAGGAGCTAATGTTTCGTGATAATCAACTCCTTCTCTTTGTGCAAAACCTCTTGCAACGAGTCTGGCTTTATATTTTTCTTTTCCATTGATGTCGTTTTTAATTCTATAGATCCATTTACAATCTATTAAATTACAATTTTCTGGAGATTCTTGTAAAACCCATGTCTCATTTTTCTTAAGGGATGTCAATTCATCTTCCATAGCTTCAATCCATTGATCAGAATCTTCAGAATTTATAGCTTCCTCATATGAAAGCGGAAAATCCATGTTTGCTGACATCGCAAGATACTGTTTCGGAGGTTGCATTTCGTTTCAGTTTCTTAAATTATATCTTGCACTAGATAATTCCGGTTTCTCCTTATCATTTAATCTTTCTTCGCTTATTTCTTCTCTAATTTCGCTCTCATTAGTTTCATAATTTAGATCCGGAATATTTTCAAAGTAAAACATAACATATTTCTCTTTCCTTTCTTTTGTCTCAGGGTTCTCATTTTCATTAAAAATTGCATTGGCGCTAATCAATATCTTCCTTCTAACAGGATTCCATAAACGATAATTTGGAGAATCTTTTTCATAACCAACCAGGCCCGCGCCGTACATAAGGGCAAAGTCGTGTGGTGCACGACGGCGACGAGGCGACGAAGGCGCCGAAAAGCCTTAAAACTCAAAAGTAAAAAAAAACATAGCAACAAACAACATTGTCAAAACAAAATTTATAATGATTAAAAAAAACAGTAAGGAATTGCTAGCTATTACATTTTACTACATATTTTATTTGTTCCTTGTTGCAATCATAGCCTAAATTTAGTCGTCAATGATGCCGCAAAATCGAATACTTTGAGCATCAATTTTTTTTCTTTAGTTCAAGAACTGTTTGTATTTTTTTCAGCTTCTACTAAACGGTGGTCAATTCTGAAATCTAATTTATCTAATGTAACAAATTTGACTTTAAAACCTTTATCGGATACTCGATGGTCTAGTAGAATAGACGCAATAACTCCTGTAAGGTATCAACTTGGGGAGGTTTATGATGCTCTGTTTGAAATAAGCGAAGGAAACTTTGAAAATAACGTAAAAAATTTGGCTGCATCGTTGGCCAAAAAATTGCAAAATTTTGAGTTCATTTGCATTCTTATATTGTGGTATAATATTTTAAGTAAAGTTAACATTGTTAGTAAAATTATTCAAAAACCGAACTTTGATGTTGCTCAGTGTTATAATCATTTAAATAATTTGAATAATTTTTTGAAAGCTTACCGCTCTGATAAAGGTTTTAATGATCTTTTGATTGATGCTAAAGAAATAGCATCCAGCTTAGACATAGAACCTACATTCAAAAAACAAAGAGGTCTAAAACCGCGAAAAAAAAAACATTTTTATTATGAATGTGACGATGAACCGATCCAGGACGAAACTTTAAAGTTCAAAGTTGATTGTTTTTTTAATGCTCTAGATGTAATCATAACATCAGTGGATGAGAGATTCAAATTACTTTCTTCTTACTCTAATAATTTCGCGTTTTTATGGAATATTGATAAATTTAAAAATTATTCTGAAAACGAATTATGTCAAAAAGTAGAAAATTTATTAAATGACAAAACTCGCAATGAACGAGACATAACTGCCGTGGAACTTGTTAAAGAATTGCAATATTTACAAAATTTTGATGAAAAAGTTATTACGTCTCCAGAAGAAACTTTAAATTATATAACAATTAACAACGGATTCTTTTCCTAATACGAGCATAATACTTCGTATTTTATTAACAATGCCGGTTTCGGTTGCTAACGCAGAACGATCTTTTTCAAAACTCAAAATAATAAAAAATTATTTAAGATCGACCATGGGGCAAAACCGACTAAGTAATCTTGCTATCATTTCAATAGAATCGGACCAGCTAAAAGAATTAGACACCGAAGATTTAATTAAACAATTTGCAAAAACTAAAGCACGAAAAGCTCAATTCACTTAGCTAAAATATTAATAACAATATCTAATACCTCGATATTAACCTTAAAAAGGTGACATGTTGCATTATTAAAATAATATATTGTTTTGTTTTTATTTGTCGATTAGTTTCGTCCTGTGATATATAAACGAGTATTTTTTATGTTTCAAATATTTTTTTTATTTCTTGTGCTTTTGTATCATATATTACATTTGAAACTAAAATACAAAAATTTTGAGTTGTAATACTGTTAAAATATATTTCTGTTTTCTATAAGTTTATAATTATGTTATGTATCTCAATGAGAAAATACTTGTATGGCTTGTACTTGTAAAATATAAAAATAAATTTATGAATATACTTTTTAAAATTATTGTTCAATTCAATAGTGGATAATAATACCTAACTTAACCCGTATCTGTACTCACATATAAACGTTGAACGAATTTGGGGCGTTATTTTAAATTTGCACAAGGGCGCCAAAAGTGCTAGGCGCGGGCCTGTAACCAACAAATAGTAATTTCTGGCTTCTTTGATCCCACTTTGTTCTTAATTCTTTGGGGTTATGCATGTAGGCTGTAGAACCAAAAATTTTAAGATGTTCAATGTTTGGTTTTCTTCCATACCATTTTTCATATGAAGTACTTTCATTTTGCTTGGAAACCGTTCTGTTCAATACATATACTGCGGTGTTTACTGCTTCAGCCCACAGTTCTATACAAATGTTCTTTGTGTAAAGCATCGACCGTGTAGGGTAATAATAAGGCTTTACCTTATTTTACCTAATTGTACAATTTAATGGTATGTATAATATTATTGTTACCTTTACCCTGATATCAATAACGAGGATATAGTCGAGGGTATAACCCTCTATTAAAGGTAACAATATGTTATTGTACATTAAATATAACAATAACATTTATATAATCATAGGTTAAGCTTAGAGTTAAGGTTACGAGTTTAAGGTTAAGTTTAGTATATAAGTAACTACGACTGATTTGTAAAATAAGAATAGAAGAATAGAAGAATAGAAATATATACATTTTATACACGTCTTGATGACTCTCTCTTATCGAACCAAGTAGTTACCTTACATGGCGATCCTGCCAGTCCAACTACAGTACATGGATTTTCAGTAACTACCTTACATGGCGATCCTGCCAGTGGACTAAGGTCCTAGGGCATTCCTGCCAGTGGACTAAGGTCCCATGGCATTTCTACAAGTGAACTAAGGTCCCAAGAAGAAGAAAAAATTTCGGAGTATATTATGTAAAAGTGAATCATGGAGAGAAAAGCCATCTTCACCCAGTCCAGGAACAGTGGTCCAGCCTACCTAGTCAGCCGATGGTGAAAAATGCTATACGACGGCGCCAGGCGAAGATGTAGTCAGCAGCAGTCCAGCCCAGCAGCACGTACGTGTGAGGCCTTAATAGAAGGTGAGGCAAAAGCCGCTCGTACGCAACGGGGGACTAGATTATGGATCTTCAGGAGTCCCGCTATTTGTGGAAGCAACCACAGTACTACACATGCACTAGGAAGGACACACCAGTGAGGCACAGCTCGGTGAAAATTAGTAAGAAATTTAGATAAGTTATTTAATTGTTTAAAAATTTTATTTAATAGGGACATATTTTAACTATATTTTATTTTGTGAGAATTTAAATTTTGAAAGGTGTTAAGCAACCATGAGTAGGAAATTTGATTTAAATTCGTGCCAAATTTTAAATATTAAAGAAGTTTACCCGCAGGGAACTCGCGAAATAATAATATTAATAATAGATTTTCGCAATATAGGAATTCGTCGAATCGTGGTAAAAAAAATTTTAGATGAAGTAATAATAAAAATAATACTACATATCTCATGTAAAGCAAGAATACTTGCGAGGGTAACATCATACAATCAAAATTAGCCGATAAATTTTAAGGGCATAAAGAAAACTTAAAATCTGTAATTTTAAATTTAATTTTATTCAAGTCAACTATAGATGCACCATTTTAAAATTATTAATTGACACAGCAGCTTCTATAAGTGTTATATTTAAAAATTTTATGACTAAACATGAATATATAAACACCGGAAAGAAAATAAAAATAATTAGTTCAACATTTTTACGAACTTGACATTGAAATTTATTAGATGACAATTTAAAACATACATTCATGTAATTGAAAGTTTTGAAAATAAAATAAATGGAGTATTAGGCTCAGATTTTTTTTTGAAAAATTTAATGCCAAGATAAATTTTGAAAATTTTAAGTTTTCGTTTTCTACTTAATATAAAACTGTTTCATTTTTTTTTACTGGGAATAAAATTGTCTCAGTCCAATGTTGTCAAAACAAAAATCATATTTTAAAATTCTAGCCCGCTGTGAAATAATTAAATATAGCTATGTTGACAAATATGAAAATTGTATTATGTTACCAGTAGATATAGCAAATAGTATTTATATAACAAGTATTTTAGCTTGTCCGCAAAGTAATATGGAACTAATAAAAAATTTTGAATACACGCGACTCGGAAGTAACATTAACAAACTTTTACTTACGAACGGATTGATCTCCCGGGCGTAGAAGAGTTAGTAAAACGGCCTAATAATTCTTGTGAACTCTATCCTGTTTCGATAGCTAAATTTATTAAAATGCGTAAAAGTAAAAAATATGCCTGCAGCATAGGAAATTTCGTCTATTTTAAAAATATTGTTTATATGAGTCAGGAGTCTTGAACGACGTTTGGCCCTAAGTGCACAGTCGAAAGCCCTGTAATTCAGGAACAATAATTATACGGAACATAAAGTTTCGGGATTCTTGATCGGCGTTTCGCATTTAACTGCTTCGTTGAAAGAACCGAATGCCGTATGTGATGAATATTGAATATAATATTCGCGAACACGAAAAAAGCGCTCAAATGTTTAAAAAAAAATAAAAAGTTAATAATAGAGACCGGTATAGAAATAAAGATCTACTATTAAAAATGAAAAAGTATTTTCGATCGTAAGACAAATAGTTCTTAATGATTTTCAGTTACTATCGATATGAGGACACGCAAGGATTAATAGGATGTATTGTATAATAATATAAAAGATAGGATGCATAAAAAAGTTTTTACGACAATATGTCGAGGAATACGTATGAAATGGTAACGATTGTTAAAGATGTAAATAAATTGTAAAAATGTTAGTTCATAGGAATAGAGTTAAGAAATATTTTAAATAATTTTACGTACAAATATATTTTATTACCTAATTAAGTTAACGTACAAAAAAAATCAAATATTTAGTTATATTAGATTTTTTTTCCCTCCCGCAGGAGATGTAGGGTAATAATAAGGCTTTACCTTATTTTACCTAATTGTACAATTTAATGGTATGTATAATATTATTGTTACCTTTACCCTGATATCAATAACGAGGATATAGTCGAGGGTATAACCCTCTATTAAAGGTAACAATATGTTATTGTACATTAAATATAACAATAACATTTATATAATCATAGGTTAAGCTTAGAGTTAAGGTTACGAGTTTAAGGTTAAGTTTAGTATATAAGTAACTACGACTGATTTGTAAAATAAGAATAGAAGAATAGAAGAATAGAAGAATAGAAGAATAGAAGAATAGAAGAATAGAAGAATAGAAGAATAGAAATGTATACATGTTATACACGTCTTGATGACTCTCTCTTATCGAACCAAGTAGTTACATGGCGATCCTGCCAGTCCAACTACAGTACATGGATTTTCAGTAACTACCTTACAACCGCGCGCTTTCAGTAATGGTTTTAATCTCCCTTTCTGCACGGCCATTTTGTTCATGTGCATAAGGGGCCGACGTTTCAAACAAAATACCTTTTTCTTTAAAAAATTCTTGCATAGGTTTGTTAACAAATTCTCTTCCGTTGTCACACCTTAATATTTTTATTGCATTTCCTGTTTGTCGTAATACCAAAGCTTCAAATTCTTTAAATGTATCAAAAACTTCTGACTTATTGCATAAAAAGTACGTAAAACGAAATCCTGTGCAATCATCTTTGAAAAGCAGAAAATATTTTGAACCAGACGGCGTTGCTATGTTCGTTGGTCCGCATATGTCAGAATGAATGAACTCACCGGCTTTCTCAGCTTTTGGACGCATTGATTGATTAAAACTTCTTCGATTTTGTTTTCCAAATTGACAGCCTTCGCAAAAGAATATCGTATCACACACCATATACAAAACCATTGTTAATGGTGTCCATAATGTACTTATTGTTAACATGACCTAGTCTTTCATGCCAGATCTTTAAACTATTAGTAGTAGCTACATTACATTCGTTTTGCTTCTCCGTTTTCATAACCATTTTAAAAATATTACCATCGCGCAAACCAATGCAAGATATTTCACCATTTGAATTTATAAATTCACAGCGATCACTGCGAGCAATCATGGTAAATCCTTTATCTGTTATTTTGCCAACAGACAACATATTTCTTCTTAACGCAGGAATGTAGAGGACTTGAGTTATTATTTTGTCATGCCATTCACCATTTACGAATGCTTTAACCTGTATATTACCTCGTGCTACAGCTGCTACTGTTTTATTATCCGCAACACATACAAGAGTTTCTTCTTTCAAAGGCACTATTTCTGAAAACCAATCTTCTCGATAGGTCATATGCATACTAGCACCTGAGTCCACCAACCATGTGTCACGGTCTTCTTGAGGAATATTTTCAAATAAATCACACATCAGTGCTTCTTCTCCTTTGTTATTTCTAAATTTGCTGCTTGAGGGTCCATTAGTTCCAACCGATTTTCTGAGAGGACACTCCTTCCACCAATGGCCAGTCTGTTTGCAAAAACCACATTTTGTCTTCTGTTTCAGTTCTTGAATGTTTTCTTTTCTTTTGAATGAATTATTTTTGTGTTGATACTGATTAATACCTTTATGTGTAGTCTGAAGTGCTAGATTTTCTTTGTTAGTTTCATTCGAGGACATTTTCTGTTCTTCTTTTAGCAGTCGTGCAATCAAGTCAGTCAAACTTTGCTTGTCAGTAGGTACAGAATCCCATGCCGTCACTAACATTGAAAATTTTTCTGGTAAGCTATTTATAATTTTAGAAATTACTGCAACGTCGGAGATATTTTCATTCATGTCTTTTAACTGTTTTACAATTGTTTCAACTTCAGAAATAAATAACGCAATTGTTTCATTGTTGGCCATTTTTAAATTATAAAATTTTTGATAAATAATATGCTTGGACACCTCAGTTTTCTGCTCATGTACAGCAATAAGCTTCTTCCACATTTCAGCAGCTGTTTCGCAGTTCACAAGATAAGATAATTGGTCTTCATTGATAGACGTTAAGAAAATAACCATTGTCTGATTATTTTTCTTTTCCCATGTCTTCAGAGTTTCTTCATCTGTTGGTTTCTTTTCTGTTAAGACTATCATCAAATCGCTAGCTCTCAAGACGATGGAAACACTGAATTTCCATAATTGAAAATTTAAGCCATCAAACTTAAAAATTCTTGCAGTTTCTAGAGCCATTTTCAAATTGAAATCAAGGTTATCACTTGTCAAATTCAAATCGTCTATCAAAACTTCAAAAAATCTTGTCAAAAAACTAAAAAACAATAAAATCTTCTTACTCGCAAATTCTATGCACAGTAAACGTAGTCTGGGCCCATAACCTGATGGAAACAGTAGAGTTTGAACAACAGGAACAACTTGAATAAGAAAATTTAGCAGAGCAAATAATGACAAGTTTGGATTAATTTTATATATTTGACAATACTAAGTCAACAATTATATTAAAACTGGTACAATCAAAAAACACAGAGTGTTGTCTTCATGAAATCCTAATTCAACAGTAAGTAATAAAAATAATCTAAAACAGAACTAAGTATAAATTCCATATAAGGAGCGAATGATAGTTAATACATAGATAATAATCAAAAATCAACGTACTCAAATATAGATACTAAAATAGTTAATGCCCACTTTTGAACACATGCAAATAAATTGGAAAGGACACAAACAGACGGACAAGACAGCAACACCATTTTTCTGTACCACGTGAGTTAGTCCCGCCCACTCCCAAAAATTTTTATCACGTAATGATAGGATAAATAAATTTTAAAATCAAAATTTGGTAAAAGCTACTTCGTGACCTGAGTAACTAGAGCTGGTTTTTTCGAACCGTTTTTCCAGTAAAATAAATTGCAAAATTATTAAATCAATAACAAACAAATAACAAATTCTTTCAAAACGTAAGTAGAAAACTCTCTCATGGCGGTAAAAGATTACTCTGGAACTTGCCGTATTGCCAAAAAGGAAAAGTCAAATCCTTATCACCAAGGGCCAACATCAGCCCAAGCGGGGCGTTGCCTCGTTGACGTGTCCTAATTAGCGTGCTAATTAGTGTAAGCAATGTAATATATGTAAATATATAGCTAAGTAATAAGATTGACATGTAAAACTAGTAGAAAAGAATAAAGTATGTTTAAATCAAATCAATCATATCTTCGAGAAAAAACGTATAAAAGGAGTAATATTTTATATAATATATACTGGTCCTTCTTGTGCCGTTTTTGCTTTTTTAGAGTAATTTTAAATTAAAAATATGACCATATCCAAAGTCAAATACAATAAAATATTATTATAAATATAGCAGAATGGGATCATGTTAAAAAAAAAGGACAAACAACTTCTATTACCCAATCACAGTCCCCTTTACAGAAAGCCGCGATGTAAGAAATCTGGCAACATGGGATGGAGATCTGGTTTAGTTCAATTTCTTGACGTTAGTACATGCTATTTATGCTAAACAGGTGGTTGACCTTTCGGCTTTCCTAAATAATTTGCATTTTTTATCCGGTTTTCATTGATATCTAACAAAAAGTTTACCTAAAGTTATCGCTAAGAACCCCTACGAAAGATTATAGTGACTATTTTTGATGCGGTTTTGCTGTAATATCATTAATAAAGTGATAAACCAAGTGAACGACCGCGGCAACCGTTGCCTGCTGACTCGCCGTTTGTGTAATGGCGGGGAAATTTTGTGTTTTAATTTAAACGTTTTGTTTATATTTTTTGGCTTGTTGCGTGAACTTTATTGTTTTGTGCGTACGGTTAATTTATTAAATTCTACCTATGTGTTGGCTGTTTATTTAGCTTGAAGGTATCATATATAAGTTAGGTTAAAAATTATCAGTGAAGTTTAAAAATTTCGTTAGTAGGTAGTATTATAGTACCTAGGACCTAGATACTTTGGTAAGTACTATTTTTTAAATTTAGTTATCAAAATGCCAAGCCCCTGCTGTGTTCCTGGATGCAATTCTAACTATCAAAGTGCTATAAAAGCAGGAGAAGAGACTGTTTCAATTTTTCACTTCCCAAAAAATGAAAATCTTAAAATTCAGTGGCTAAAAGCCATTCCAAGAGCTAATTGGTCACCTACACCGTATTAGTAGTTTGTGCTAAACATTTTGTCCCAAATGACATTATTCGTGAGGATATTTTACTTTTAGCTGATGGCACCACAATAAAAATTCCTACTAAAGTAAGACTAAATTTATCAGCAGTTCCGTGCATTTTTCCCAATCTGCCTGCTTATTTGTCAAAAACTGTTCCTATTCCCAGAAAAAGTCCAGCAGAGAGAAACAAGGAACACCAAGAACGTAACACTGAAATTAATCAAGCTTTCGAACAATCAGATTTTATTAAAAGTTTTGACGATATTAACAATTATTCACAGAAAATTAATATTTCTGAATTTTGGGAAGTAAAAATTGAGAGTGGCTCAAAAATACATTTTTATAGTTTAGATTTGACCAATAACTGTATAAATATTGTTAATCAGGTTTCAGTGGACAATGATATGAAGGTAAATGTTTTTTAAAAGGTAATGAATTGGCTTACAATGATTTAAAATGGATATTACCTTTTGAAATGAAACTAAGCAGGTGGTCTCAGCTTGAAAACTTATTGTCTCGGTATCAATTCATACATTGTGAAAGTAACGAGTCAGTAAACCAGGTAGTACGTAATTCTCTTAAGACAAGCGTAGATCCCGAGACAGGTGAAAGATTTTCAGTTTTTTAAATTGAAAACGTGAGGAATTTCTTTCGTTCTTTCGTGCTAACTATGACAAAAGGTTTGTATGCACTTGCGAAATTATATTGCCCAGTTCCATTGTACTTTTTAAAAAACACACATCCTAAACGCGTTTTTAAATCTTGTTTTATACTCTGTTTACATTTATAAGCCGCCTTTCGCCCTGGCTAATCGCTTATACAAATAGATCTTCATCTATCAGCTGATGCGGCGTTGCCAATTCTTACATCGTGGCTTTCTGTGAAGGGGGCTGTGACCCAATGCTAAAATTTTGAATATTATTTTTAAATTAAAAAATGTTTGCCTGCCATGTGAATTTAAAAATTATTTACAGACACCAACATGACCACATTTTATTTTTAAAGACCAAGATTTAGAGAAAAAAATTTAATTGAAAAACACAGAAAATGTTTTTTTTCTGCTTTTTTAATAAAGGAGAAGAGTAAACATGTTTATTAACAATAAAAAATAGTGATCAAGAAGAACCAATATGCTACATTATGCGTCCGAAACCTAATCTATAAAAACGGCAGTTTAAAACGGAATATTTTAAAAATTAAAAATTTCCACGAAAAACGGCTACAAAATACATTATTTCTAAAAAAATGAACTATTTTGGAGTGGTGAACGTATAATAGATAAAGTCAAATTTTTTTAAGAAAACGCCAAGTCACTTGTCATTTATGGCACCCTGTTGACGTCTGGTCTATTTTACGTTTAGAGGTTGGCTAAAAATACAGGACCGGACTATTTTTATGTTCCATTAACAAACTAAAAAAATATTTAAATATTAAGTTTCTTTCAGTATTCACCTGAAGACGACTGGAGATACTTACCAGTTGAAACGTAGTGATTCTAAACAAATAAAGACAATGCAAGTCCAAAACTCTACTGCCGTTCATTAAGTTTCTTATCTCCCATTTTAATTTATCAAAGAAGACTTTACAAATTTTTCTATTTAAATTATCGTTTTTAACTAAAGTTGTCAAGAAACTTTTGGAGATGTTATCCAAATTGGAACAAAAGTCAAGAACCTATTAGGTATCCACTAAATACTACCTAGATATTGTGATAGGAATTACTTACAATAAAGTAATGTACTAGTGACATAAATATTATCGACAAAGCTTTTAAAAAATTTAACTTATCGACACACTACTCTCCTTTGCTCGTGAATATTAAAGAACGTAATAAATGCCGGTAATACTGCACCAGCTAGGTAGAATACGTAAAACATGGTATATATGGTTAAAATATTGGTATACAAAACAATCACTATGCTTCATTTTAGTTATGACTCTAACTTTCAATCAGAAAACTCTATATACACTATATAAAAAACAGCCACAAAAATACTAAAAAACAACGAAAATAATAGGACGCGAACTGGCATGTGAACTTGTAACGGTCCACACTAAATCTAGTAACTTTTCGGCGGAACTAGAATCAGCTGTGAATGTCATCTGTGGCTTTCAACTGTCGAAACGCCGTTTTCTATCGCGATATGATCTCTATATACCCATTTTCTTGTACATCACCAAAACTATTGCTTTGAACACCTATTTCATTAATTTCCCGAAAATATTTATTGGCATAGGCGTAGTTAGACGGTCAACACTGAGGGTGCTGAAGTCCTAAAAAAAACACATTAATTACAATATATGGAAATATTATATTAGTTAAAACTCATTTAATTTACGGAATTTTAGGTTGGAGAGGAATAAATCGAACTTTAGTTAAAAAATTAGAAATATTACAGAACAGATTTCTAAAAATTATATTTAATAAAGATTATTTTTATCCTTCAATAAAATTATATTCTGAAACAAAGAAAATGAACATTAGACAACTTTACATTTATAATATCTTAATATACATATTTAAAAATAAAAATCTTATACAATTTAAAAACCATAATCATAATACTTGTCATAAATTGAAATAACCATAAAACCTAAAATAAATAAGTCCACAAAAAAAATTTCAAATATTTATGTTTTTATTTAAACGATTATTTATCAACAAAAATATGGATATTGGAAACGGATAATTTAAAAATATTTTTGGAAATGTTTTAATTGATATTGTTATGTATTTTTCTAAATTTTATTATATTTAAATATATTATATTATATATCTTCAAAACACTGCGTTTATTTTTATATACATATACTTAAACGTTTTTTATTTACAATTTAACTGTTATTTAATATTAACAAATATTTAAACAAAATATTTTAATATTCTCATATATTTATATGGCCTATATATTGTAAATGTAAATATTTTTTGCGGGTGCTAATTTAGATTTCGGGGGTGCTTAGCACCCCCAAGTACCTCCCTAACTACGCCTATGTTTATTGGAACTGCTGTTGCAATTTTCGGGAGTAAAAAACCTAAACATTATAGTTTTTCGGTTAGGTATGACGTAACTGCCAAAGATCAAAATACTTTATTAAACATACGGAAAAAATATAAGTGGTTATTGTTAAATATTAGGATAGTTGTATAAGCAGCCTATATTGGATACCACCACCTTTTTGAATTAATGTTCTTAGTGTAAAGTTTGTTAATCATGATTATTATAATTATTATTATGTTTTCAGTGTTCTGTTTCTCAGCTTTTTGTTGATAAGGCTGGTATTATTTACAGTACAGAGAAGAAATTCATCTTAACCTGTACTGTTTAGAAACTTCCGTACTATATGGCATGTTTGGAGGATGACGCTTTTCTGAATAAGTTGGTATAAATAACCTGAAAGGCCCAGTTTTTCCAAGTTGGGCGTGAAATTTTTCGTCATAGCTCCCTCCACAGATATTATGATCGGAATTATGTCGATTTTATCTAGCTTCCATATATTTTTATCTCTATAGCCAAATTCGAGTACTTGGTCTTCTTCTCCGATTCGGTTTTAGAGAGGTTGTGTGTTATTGGGCAACCTATATCGATTATGAAAGCTTTCTTGGTGTTTTTTTCGATGAGAAGAATATCCGGACGGTTGTGGTCTACTGTTCTATCCGTTATTATTGGCCTGTCCCAGTATAAGAGATATTCAGGGGATTCAAGGACTGGCTCGGGTGAGTATTGGTAGTATGGTGGGAGGTTTTCCCTTAGCCCTAGTTTATATGCCAGTTCCTTGTGGATGATCTTTGCCACCTGATTATGTCTCCCCAGGTAAGCGTTGGGGGCCATAGCACCACAACCCGCCGTGATATGTTCTATCGTCTCTCCGGGGCAGTTGCATTTTCTGCACACATCTTCCACATTCCTTTTCATGATGACCTTTTCATAGTTTCGAGTTCGAATGACACGGTCTTGGATAGAGACATTAAAACCTTCTGTTTCAGCGTGAAGCTGCCTTTTCTCTAACCAATTCAGTGACATTTCTCTATCTATGAGTGGATTTTGGAGTGCAGTAGGGTATTTGTCGTGTAGAGCTTTATCTTGCCAAGTTACAAGCTGTTGACTGGCGGCGCGCGGATGATGTTAGGTAGTCCGTTTCGCTTTAAGTTGAGGGCTGTATATCCAGCGTCTGCTGCAACCACTTTTTTAAGAATTTCCCCATTCGATTCTTGGAAGTATTTTCTCATAGAGGTCTCTTGTGACTTGCACAAGTTATATATATTAATGAGACCTCTTCTTCCCTCCTTTCGTTTTAGGTAGATTCTTTCAAGTGCAGAGCGTGGGTGGTGGAATCTGAATTTTGTTAGCAGCCTGCGCGTAAGCCTATCAAGTTCGTGCAAATCCGTGTCTGAATACTTAAGGATTCCGAATGAGTAGGTAAGTATTGGTATTGCCCAGGTGTTGATGGCAGTAGTAAGGTTACCAGCATTCAGGTGAGTATTAAAAAGCTTTGTTAGTCTGCTTTTGTATTTGTTTTTAAACTTCCTGTTTAGGCGTGTGTGATCTATTTGTTGGGTTTGGGAGATTAACTAAAAACTAAGTATTTTTATGTTTTGTCCTCATCTAGTATATCTATGCCTTCAAGCAGTCCACGGTTTTGTTCAGTCTTTCCGCGTACGACAATGAATTAGGGACTGTAGGTGGGTTTTGCTTTCAGCATAGAGTTTGATATCGTCCATAAATAGAAGGTGATTTATTCTAAAATTTTCAGTTAAGTTGGGGCGATATCCGTAGAATGTTGATTTTATAGTGAGGACAGTGGGTTCATGGCCAAAATGAACCAGAGGGGGCTTAACGTGTCGCCTTGAAATATACCTTTCGATATATTTATATTGCCAAGCTTCTCTTGTCCAATATGGAGGTTGGTATTCCATTGCTCCATTAGGGTGCCTAACATGTTGCGTATTAGGGGATGTACTTTGTATATTTGCAATATTTTCTTTAGACAGTCGTGAAGAACAGAATCGAATGCTTTACTATAATCGATGTAGCACATATTTAGATTTCGCCTTTTAACTTCTGCTTGTTTTATAATAACGGCATCGATGGTAAGTTGTTCCTTGCAACCCAAAGCTTTCCTAATACAGCCCTTTTGCTCATCATGCAGTGTGCGTATATTTTTGAGTACATGACTGATGTTAAAAGTTTATACACCACTGACAGACAGGTGATCGGTCTGTAGTTTTTTGGATCGTTTACCTGCCCTTTTTTAAACAAAAGGAAGGTATTGCCACTGGGAAGGTGAGCTGGGAAGTGTTCGGGGTTTAGGAGAGCTTTGCTAAAGCAGTTTGCTATTATAGGGTGTGGGCTGGTGAAGGTTTTGAGCCAAAAATTATGAATTTGGTCAGGTCCCGGTGATTTCCAGTTGGCCAAGTTCTTAGTGGCATCCCTTATATCAATGGATGTTACTTGCGGCTCAGGCATTTCTTGCAAAGTTTCAGCCTCGGCTTCAACTTTTTCGAGCCAGCTTGCTTCTTCATTGAAATGCGACGTGTGACGTTTTGTACCTTCCTCTTTGTGGCTTTATTGTATCGCCTTAGACGGGCACCTTTAGCCTTACATTTTTGTCTAATAGTGTCTCTTACGACTGTTAGCAACCGTTTTACATCGGGACTATCTAAAGGAATACTCTCTGCTTTCAGTATATCTTTAACCTTTTTAGCAACCTTGCTTCTAGAGTTTCCATTTAGATGTTCTCCAATGATATCACTTTGTGCTCGTAACTGGCTTATTTGTTTTTCAAGTCTCATTTTCCAAGCGGGTACCGCTTGTTTCTTGGTTGTTTTCTTATTAGTTCTGAGATATAATGCCTGACCATTGAGTTCAATTACAGTTACTGCTGCTGCATATAACCCACTGTGTAATGTCTCGAGGTCCTCAGTTGTATTTAAGGACGTCCCTGCTGCTAGATTTACTCTCGCTAGTATTTCGTGGGTTCCTTTCTTGAATCTTAGCTCAGGGATACTCGGTCTCAAGGTCGGGTCACTATTTTCAAATAAGGACAAATTTTCCAAATATGTTTGGTTCGTATTGTCCGTATCAGCCTGTATAGTTTGATCTTGTTCATGTATTACTTCCTGCTGTGCTGTTAGCTCTTCCACATGCTGAAGGTTGTGCAACGTTCTGCCAACTTCACGCCGCATTTGATCTATTTCAGCTTGGGGTAACAGGTGGTTAGCATAAATAGCTCTTTGACGGCACGCTACATTTTGTTCCGTGAGTTTTAATTCCGGATATATCTGGCTTATTTCTCGGTGGAGTTTTATTCTCCAGCCAGGGCTGCAAGCTAGTCTCCATTAGGATGTGTTCCTCGCCGGTGTTCGGTTGAATAGTTCGGTTGTCGGCAGGGGCTTGGCTTAGCATCCTGCCGTTAGTTTATTATTATTATTATTATTATTATTATTATTATTATTATTATTATTATTATTATTATTATTATTATTATTATTATTATTATTATTATTATTATTTCTCACTTAATTTCAATTAATCAAGTAGTGTTTCTTTTCTGGGATGACGGGCTGTACCAAGTCGTCTCAGAGTCTATTGTTTGAATTGAGGAATGATCGCACTATATTGCATGTTTTAAGGATGACAGACTTTTGTATGTTTGTATGGATATCTGGGTTGAGACTGAGTTCCTCAAGATGTGTCTTGAAGATGTATGGGGTGATGCATGTGGTTGAAATTATGAATGGTATGATCGTTACTTTTTTCTGTTTCCAAAGTCTCTGGACTTCCATTGCTAATTCCGAATACTTTGTTATTTTCTCTCTATATTTTGTTTGAATGTTGGGGTCGTTAGTTATTGATATATCTATAAGGTAGGTGATTTGTTCTTTTTTGTTTTGGAAAACGATGTCTGGTCTATTGCATGTTATTGTTTTGTCTGTATGGATTTCTACGTCCCAGTATAGTTTGAATTCGCTGGTATCTATGATGGTGGTTGGGGAGTATTTGTAGTATGGTATTTCTTCTGTAATTAGTTTGTAGGTCTTTACGAGTGCCTGGTGAATGATTTTTCCTGCCATGTTGTGTCTTTCGGTATATTCTGTGCCTGCTAAGATTCTGCATCCACCAGTGATATGGTCTATAGTTTCTTTATATTGGTGGCATTTTCTGCACGTATCGGTATGTAAGTTTGGGTCTTTGATTATGTATTTCTGATAATTCCGCGTGGTTATGACCTGATCTTGTATTGCGAGAAGAAATCCTTCTGTCTCAGGGAAAAGTCTTCCATCTTTGAGCCATTTATAGGAAAGTTCTTTTGATATGTGGTCGCGTTGTATGTTGTATCTATGTTTTCCATGTAGCTGCTTTGTTGTCCATAGATTAAGACTTTTTTCTATATTTTTTGTTGGGGTATCCGTAGGATGATTGGTCGTGAATAGATTATTATTATTATTATGTTTTCAGTGTTCTGTTTCTCAGCTTTTTGTTGGTAAGGCTGTAGTTTTATTGTATCGCCTTAGACGGGCGCCTTTAGCCTTACATTTTTGTCTAATGTTGTCTCTTACGATTGTTAGCAGCCGTTTTATATCGGGACTGTCTAAAGGAATACTCTCTGCTTTCAGTATATCTTACACCTTTTTAGCAACCTTGCTGCTAGAGTTTCCACTTAGATGTTCTCCAATGATATCAGTTTGTGCTCGTAACTGGCTTATTTGTTTTTCTAGTCTCATTTTTCAAGCGGGTACCACTTGTTTTTTGGTACTTTTCTTATCAGTTCTCTGATATAATGCCTGACCATTGAGTTCAATTACAGTTGCTGCTGCAGCATATAACCCACTGTGTAATGTCTCGAGGTCCTCAGTTCTATTTAAGGACGTCCCTGCTGCTAGGTTTACTCTCGCTAGTATTTCGTGGGTTCCTTTCTTGAATTTTAGTTTAGGGATACTCGGCCTCAAGGTCGGGTCACTATTTTCGAATAAGGACAAATTTTCCAAATATTTTTGGTTTGTATTGTCCATATCAGCCTGTATAGTTTGATCTTGTTTGTTTCTTACTTCCTGCTGTGCTGTTAGCTCTTCCCCTTGCTGAAGGTTGTGCAATGTTCTGCCAACTTCACGCCGGATTTGGTCTATTTCAGCTTGGGGTAGCAGGCGGTTAGCGTAAATAGCTCTTTGACGGCACGCTACATTTTGTTCGGTGAGTTTTAATTCCGGGTATATCTGGCTTATTTCGCGGTGGAGTTTTATTCTCCAGCCAGGGCGGGGGTTATCTTCGCAGTCGTTGATCAAGAGGAATGTTTTGATAAATGTTCTATTCATGTCACGCGTCCACTTGATTCTGTTCTGTTCTTCTGGGTAGACCAGCGGCAGTTCTATTGACTCCAGGGTCGGGCTGCAAGCTAGTCTCCATTGTGTTGTGTTCCTCGCCGGTGTTTTGATGACTAATAGTACGGTTGTCGGGTTTTATGAGTAATACTGAGGTATTTACACATTTCGTAAGAAATGGTTTGCATTTATACCTTCTGCCAGGTTAGTTCAGCCGCCTTAACATAGGGAACAGACGCTGTCGAGAAACCGCCCCTAACATGGAGTCAGCCGTTCCTTCACTACATCAGTTCCTACGCCTACCCGCGGTAGCCGGTGACCAATGTAGGCCCCTTTAAGGCAAGGACCACCAACCTTTTAGCCGCCTTTTACGGCAGGCAGGTTCTACCCTGGGCCTAGATTCGCAAACCGGAACCCAGACGGCTACTTTATTATTATTATTATTATTATTATTATTATTATTATTATTATTATTATTATTATTATTATTATTATTATTATGATTATTATTATTATTTTTTTTTTTTTTTTTTTTTTTTTTGTTTATAGCGGCATAAACTGCTGTGGTCATTAGCCGCGTTATACTTATCAATTAAATTATTAACATAATTTCGACTACAGTTTCTTTAGTAATGTCGTGCTTTTCAAGAACTGGATAAGTTTATTCATCGTGGCGTTCTCGTATGAAAGGCATTCGGCCATACTGTCGGGCAGTTGTGCTTGTACGCGTTCATTTGTATATTTATTATTATTATTATTATTATTATTATTATTATTATTATTATTATTATTATTATTATTGTTATTATTATTATTATTATTATTATTATTATTATTATTATTATTATTATTATTATTATTATTATTATTATTATTATTATTATTATTATTATTATTATTATTATTATTATTAGTGAAACGCCCCAGACCCGGGGCTATTTTTTTTCCTAAAAAATTTCCACATATTTCTTTAGGACACAAACCAAGAAGCTAATATTTTTAGATCCAATAATATGTATAGAGGAATCCTCGTTTTAAAAGAGCTTAAAAGCCACCAAAAGTGTAAAAGTTTAACATATATTTAGGGAAACGGATAAGTCAGGTAAAATTCTTTAGTTTTATCAAAAACATATGACCCAAGCGATGCTACCATACGTCGACTCGGAGGGCGGAGGGGTCGTGAGTATAATATTCAAAATTTTGTCGTGCTAAAATTAAGCGGTTACGCTGCCAGTCAGATATTTCATTTTTTTAAATAACTTTATCTCAATAAAATGAAAACAAGAAGAAGTGGTAAAGTGGTAGAACGCGCAGTGCAAATGAAGTTCTTATCAGGTAAAATAAATTGTTTTTCTTTTTACGGTAAAATGTCATAAATAATTCAATATTCTTTAATTTAAACGCATAACCGTAATGTTTTTTTTGTATGTTCGGTAATATATTCCATTTCAATTATCATTCAAATTGTTGGATTTTTTTTTCTACTTATCGATCGCCGATCGACCCTACGGTCCCGGACGTCGAGACGGTGCGCTAGAAATCTTTGATAACGTAATTAAATCCAAACGCTATATTGATGTATTGACAATAATTAATTGGGTAAACTGCAACTTGACCAGACGGGATCGACGCCGAGTTAGCCCTACGGTTCCGGAAGCTAATGCCGGTGTTTCCCGTTGAAGAAGGCGCAGAAAAAAATCCAACTAATACGGTTAATAGACAATACCGAACCTATAAAAAAAAACTAAATATTCTCTTAATTAATTTCGTTGTTGCACATATTACTATAAATAAATCAAATAATTAATATTCAAGGGATAAATAAATTGAGGGGAGGACCGCAGGTCAATAGATGTCTACTAAATTCCGACTAAAACGTCTGCAGGACGAAAGTCGCTTTTATTTATTTACAAATTAAAAGGGTAACCCAGTATTTGCAGTTCAATCATGTAATTTCAGTAAAACTAAATATTCTTTTTATATTAACTCCCGTACTTCAAATTTTACTACTAAATTGAAATCAGAAAATTTGCAAGGGTTATAAATGGCAACTGACCGCAGGTCAATAAAGTTGTCGTCAGACAAAATTGATTATTAAAGGTTAAATTAAAGAGTGAAAACAGTATAACGGTACCATGTAACAAAAGACAATACACTTTTGCTTTCTTATATAGGGTCATAAAATTGGGTCAAGGAACCTTTAACTGTAACAGATGTTAGTTTGTCTTCCATGGGATTTATTACGGGGTACTTCAGAACAAAAGTAGACATTATTATGCAGTAATAATGCTACTTGTAAAATTAATAATCTGCAATGTTAGATAAAGACTTGGGGGAGGAAGGTATATATAATAAAGTAATAATCTATTTTATAATATTATGACAAATATAGTTATCGGAAGGGTTATAATTATTTGGTATGATGTTGCCTGTAGAACATTAATTTATAATAGGTGTACTGAAATGGTGACGGGTTTTTCATAGGAATGAATGTTCAACAGTGGGACACCACCACTGGACAGTTGTCTTTTGACTTTCTAGTAATGTGAAAAACAATGCTCACTTGAGAAGAAAAGTGACACATGCGGAAAGTGAGCAAGCTCCTAAATTTTATTGCACTTTTATAAGTTATATGTTGAATCGTTCGGCAGTGGGACACCACCACTGGACAGTTGTCTCCCGACTTTTCACTATACTACGTAGTACCATTATACCAAACGTGTACGTGAATTTAGGGTCATATTATATACGCAAATTGATAAACAATTTAAATTATCCGTACACGAGAATGAGGTGACAGATAATACAAATAAATTGCAGATTAACAGGGGATCAATCTAAAACAGCGTATGGTTGCAGACCAATCAAATAATGGGAAATGGGTTTTAAGAGGGAAGAGTGTTGCCATTAGAGTCGCAGACATACTTGGCAACAAAAGGTAATATCGCATCACTTCTTAGTGTCGCAGACATGTGTTGGTGCAAACGGGCTAAATTATGGGAGACAGACTATCTTAAATTAAGTTTATACAATGTAATAATTAATTTAATCGATATTTATTATACTTTTGTAAAGTGCTTGAATATGTATATTTTTGGAATATCGATTTGTAATAAATAAGTGTTTTATGAAACCTCTTTGATTTTCATTATCTGGCATTGGAATGCCGAGGAATGTGTAGGGAAAACCGGAAGGATTAGAATAAGGCTAGGGTATCTTAAAATCTGAAATAATTTTACCGTTGTACCAAACTTTAAAAGAACCTAAAAAAAACACAACGTAGGCAGGGTCGTATCACAATATTTGACGATTACAGCTAGAGTGACAGATTTCAGCAGGTGAATAACACACCTGGGGTAGGTCCGTTTCATTATTATTATTAATATTATTATTATTATTATTATTATTATTATTATTATTATTATTATTATTATTATTATTATTATTATTATTATTATTATTATTATCCTTCTCAATGTTAGTTTTCACAGCTTTTTGTTGGTATTGCTGGTATTATTTACAGTACAGAGAAGAAATTCATCTTAA
The DNA here is from genome assembly GCA_935413205.1 of Polydrusus cervinus. Classification (NCBI taxonomy): domain Eukaryota; kingdom Metazoa; phylum Arthropoda; class Insecta; order Coleoptera; family Curculionidae; genus Polydrusus; species Polydrusus cervinus. The sequence goes on along the minus strand of OW284510.1, from coordinate 62,276,117 downwards.
CCTGTACTGTTTAGGAACTTCCGTACTATATGGCATGTTTGGAGGATGACGCTTTTCTGGATTAGTTGGTATAAATAACCTGATAGGCCCAGTTTTTCCAAGTTGGGCTTGAAATTTTTCGTCATAGCTCCCTCCACCGATATTATGATCGGAATTATGTCGATTTTATCTAGCTTCCATATATTTTTTATCTCTATAGCCAAATTCGAGTACTTGGTCTTCTTCTCCGATTCGGTTTTAGAGAGGTTGTGTGTTAGTGGGCAACCTATATCGATTATGAAAGCTTTCTTGGTGGTTTTTTCGATGAGAAGAATATCCGGACGGTTGTGATCCACTGTTCTATCCCTTATTATTGGCCTGTCCCAGTATAAGAGGTTCAAGGACTGGCTCGGGTGAGTATTGGTAGTATGGTGGAAGGTTTTCCCTTAGCCCTAGTTTATGGGCCAGTTCCTTGTGGATGATTTTTGCCACCTGATTATGTCTCCCCAGGTAAGCGTTGGGGGCCATAGCACCACAACCCGCCGTGATATGTTCTATCGTCTCTCCGGGGCAGTTGCATTTTCTGCACACATCTTCCACATTCCTTTTCATGATGACCTTTTCATAGTTTCGAGTTCGAATGACACGGTCTTGGATAGAGATAATAAAACCTTCTGTTTCAGCGTGAAGCTGCCTTTTCTCTAACCAATTCAGTGACATTTCTCTATCTATGAGTGGATTTTGGAGTGCAGTAGGGTATTTGCCGTGTAGAGCTTTCTCTTGCCAAGTTACAAGCTGTTGACTTGGCGGCGCGCGGATGATGTTAGGTAGTCCGTTTCGCTTTAAGTTGAGGGCTGTATATCCAGCGTCTGCTGCAACCACTTTTTTAAGAATTTCCCCATTCGATTCTTGGAAGTATTTTCTCATAGAGGTCTCTTGCGACTTGCACAAGTTATATATATTAATGAGACCTCTTCCTCCCTCCTTTCGTTTTAGGTAGATTCTTTCAAGTGCAGAGCGTGGGTGGTGGAATCTGAATTTTGTTAGCAGCCTGCGCGTAAGCCTATCTAGTTCGTGCAAATCCGTGTCTGAATACTTAAGGATTCCGAATGAGTAGGTAAGTATTGGTATTGCCCAGGTGTTGATGGCAGTAGTAAGGTTACCAGCATTCAGGTGAGTATTAAAAAGCTTTGTTAGTCTGCTTTTGTATTTGTTTTTAAACTCCCTTTTTAGGCTTGTGTGGTTTATTTGTTGGTTTTGGGAGATGCCTAAGTATTTATATGTTTTGTCCTCATCTAGTATATCTATGCCTTCAAGCAGTCCACGATTTTGTTCAGTCTTTCCGCGTACGACATTCAAGATTGCGCACTTGTCTAAGCCAAACGACATTTTGATGTCATCGCTAAATGTCTTGGTTATTTGAATTAGGGACTGTAGGTGGGTTTTGCTTTCAGCGTAGAGTTTGATATCGTCCATAAATAGAAGGTGGTTTATTCTAAAATTCTCAGTTAAATTGGGACGATATCCGTTATATGTTGATTTTAGTAGTGAGGACAGTGGGTTCATGGCCAAAATGAACCAGAGTCGTCTTGAAATATACCTTTTGATATATTTATATTGCCAAGCTTCTCTTGTCCAATATGGAGATTGGTATTCCATTGCTCCATTAGGGTGCCTAACATGTTGCGTATTAGGGGGTGTACTTTGTATATTTGCAATATTTTCTTTAGCCAGTCGTGAGGAACAGAATCGAATGCTTTACTATAATCGATGTAGCACATATTTAGATTTCGCCTTTTAACTTCAGCCTGTTTTATAATAACGGCATCGATTGTAAGCTGTTCCTTGCAACCCAAAGCTTTCCTAATACAGCCCTTTTGCTCATCAGCTACCAAGTTGTTGTTTATGCAGTGTGTGTATATTTTTGAGTACATGACTGATGTTAAAAGTTTATACACCACTGACAGACAGGTGATCGGTCTGTAGTTTTTTGGATCGTTTACCTGCCCTTTTTTAAACAAAAGGAAGGTATTGCCACTGGCAAGATGAGCTGGGAAGTGTTCGGGGTTTAGGAGAGCTTTGCTAAAGCAGTTTGCTATTATATGGTGTAAGCTGGTGAAGGTTTTGAGCCAAAAATTATGAATTTGGTCAGGTCCCGGTGATTTCCAGTTAGCCAAGTTCTTAGTGGCATCCCTTATATCACAGGATGTTACTTGCGGCTCAGGCATTTCTTGCAAAGTTTCAGCCTCGGCTTCAACTTTTTCAAGCCAGCTTGCTTTTTCGTCGAAATGGGACGTGTCGGACCAAATATTACTCCAAAATGCATTAAATTGGTCTTTATTTATGTCATTAGTTGGAGTAACGTCGTTTTCTTCTTGGCTCAATGTCCTATAGATTGTTTTTCGGTTCCTGGTGAACTGTTGGTTTTGAACCTTCCTCTTTGTGGCTTTGTTGTATCGTCTTAGACAAGCTCCTTTAGCCTTAGATTTTTGTCTTGTATCGTCTCTTACGATTGTTAGCAACCGTTTTACATCGGGACTGTCTAAAGAAATGCTCTTTGCTTTCAGTATACCTTTAACCTTTTTAGCAACCTTGCTGCTAGAGTTTCCATTTAGATGTTCTCCAATTATATCACTTTGTGCTCGTAACTGGCTGATTTGTTTTTCAAGTCTCATTTTCCAAGCGGGCACCCCTTGTTTCTTGGTTGTTTTCTTATCAGTTCTGAGATATAATACCTGACCATTGAGTTCAATTACAGTTGCTGCTGCAGCATATAACCCACTGTGTAATGTCTCGAGGTCCTCAGTTCTATTTAAGGACGTCCCTGCTGCTAGGTTTACTCTTGCTAGTATTTCGTGGGTTTCTTTCTTGAATCTTAGCTTAGGGATACTCGGCCTCAAGGTCGGGTAACTATTTTTGAATAAGGACGCATTTTCCAAATATTTTTGGTTTGTATTGTCCGTATCAGCCTGTATAGTTTGATCTTGTTCGTTTCTTACTTCCTGCTGTGCTGTTAGCTCTTCCACATGCTGAAGGTTGTGCAACGTTCTGCCAACTTCACGCCGTATTTGATCTATTTCAGCTTGGGGTAGCAGGTGGTTAGCATATATAGCTCTTTGACGGCTCGCTACATTTTGTTCGGTCATTTTTAATTCCGGATGTAGTCTGGTTATTTCTAGGTGGAGTTTTATTCTCCAGCCAGGGCGGGGGTTATCTTCACAGTCGTTAACCAAGAGGAATGATTTGATAAAGCTTCTATTCATGTCTCAACTCCACTTGATTCGACCGGTTTCTGTTCTTCTGGGTAGACCAGCGGCAGTTCTATCGACTCCAGGGTCGGGCTGCAAGCTAGTCTCCATTATGAAGTTTTCCTCGCCGGTGTTATGTTCACTAATAGTTCGGTTGTCGGCAGGGGCTTGTCCTAGCATCCTGCCGTTAGTTATATTAGTACTAATCGAATTAGTGCCTACCCCAGAATCCGTGAGGCTGACCTGGGGTATATCTTCTTCTAAATTCAATATCATATTTGTTAAAGTCCATATTTACTCATTTCGTCAGAAATGGTTTGCATTTATACCTTCTGCCAGGTTACTGATACAGCCGCCCTTAACATAGGAACAGACGCTGTTGAGAAACCGCCCCTAACATGGAGTCAGCCGTTTCTTCACTAGATCAGTTCCTACGCCTACCTGCGGTAGCCGGTGACCAATGTAGGCCCCTTTAAGGCAAGGACCACCAACCTTTTAGTCACCTTTTACAACAGGCAGGTTTTACCCTGAGCCTATATTCGTATCGATCATTCAATTTAACAAATATTTTATTTTAGCCCTTATTTTGTTTAAGAAATGTATATATGTTGCAAAAACGAAATATTTAATACAGATTACCTTTCGTTTAAAAACGTGCTCTTTTTAAAAAAAAATGTAGGTTTGATAATAGCAGTAGCCTTGGATCAAACATACTTGCCATAGTTGTAAATCTTAAAAGCCTAATAGCTTTTCTGAACAGTTGCATATTTTGATTTTTATATCAAACATTTTTGCTTAATCCGCGCCCTGGAATAGGTTCAATAAAAGCATGAATTATTTCTCCAACCATAAAAAAAGGAAGTAAAAGGTTCAACAACGGATATCGATAAAAGCCGAAAACAATTAGTTCACATTACCTGATTGCTATTTTTTTTGCGTACACTGTAACTGCATATTCGACAAAAGAGTCCGATACACACACATTCGAAACAATTTCAGTTGATTGGGATGTCACGAACTTGTCCCAGGTTCTGGCTTGGAAAAACCCACGCCGTAATTAATTTCCTATTGGAAAAATCAAGCTCTCTATTCACTATCTACAATTTTCTCAGTTTTCGTTTTTCGCTTTCATGTTTTATATAGCGTGTCACGATAGCCGGTTAGGCCATTGTTTTCATTTGTTACCAAAGCTGAAAGGACTGCTAATTAACACAAAAATTCGTAAGGGTTAATTGTCTCGGACCAACCGTTTATTTTGCTTTTTTATTTATTTTTTCTTTCTATTTTATTTAATTAGGCTCAAGTTTGTATTAATTAAAGTCCTAAATGTACATATTATACCAGTGACTTCTTGCTTCGTCGATACAGATGGGGCCAAAATATCAAGTCAGAAATCTTTAATGAGAATACAGGGTGTAACAAATTTGATGCATTCACATTGCTATCTCGAAGGCAAAGTTGCATTATTTAATGCTTAATTATTTGTCAAAAAAAATTTCTTTCTAATAATAATAATAATCATAATAATAATAATAATAATAATAATAATAATAATAATAATAATAATAATAATAATAATAATAATAATAATAATAATAATAATAATAATAATAATAATAATAATAATAATAATAATAATAATAATAATAATAATAATAATAATAATAATAATAATAATAATAATAATAATAATAATAATAATAATAATAATAATAATAATAATAATAATAATAATAATAATAATAATAATAATAATATTAATTATACTAGAGTAGCTTGCAGCCCGACCCTGGAGTCAATAGAACTGCCGCTGGTCTACCCAGAAAAACAGAAACCGGTCGAATCAAGTGGACGCGTGACATGAATAGAACATTTATCAAAACATTCCTCTTGATCAACGACTGCGAAGATAACCCCCGCCCTGGCTGGAGAATAAAACTCCACCGCGAAATAAGCCAGATATACCCGGAATTAAAACTCACCGAACAAAATGTAGCGTGCAGTCAAAGAGCTATTTACGCTAACCGCCTGCTACCCCAAGCTGAAATAGACCAAATCCGGCGTGAAGTTGGCAGAACATTGCACAACCTTCAGCAAGGGGAAGAGCTAACAGCACAGCAGGACGTAAGAAACGAACAAGATCAAACTATACAGGCTGATACGGACAATACAAACCAAAAATATTTGGAAAATTTGTCCTTATTCGAAAATAGTGACCCGACCTTGAGGCCGAGTATCCCTAAACTAAGATTCAAGAAAGGAACCCACGAAATACTAGCGATAGTACACGTAGCAGCAGGGACGTCCTTAAATAGAACTGAGGACCTCGAGACATTACACAAGCCGAGGCTGAAACTTTGCAAGAAATGCCTGAGCCGCAAGTCCCATCGATCGACATAAGGGATGCCACTAAGAACTTGGCTAACTGGAAATCACCGGGACCTGACCAAATTCATAATTTCTGGCTCAAAACTTTCACCACCCTACACTCTGTTATCGCAAACTGCTTTAGCAAGGATCTCCTAAACCCCGAGCACTTCCCAGCTCATCTTGCCAGTGGCAATACCTTCCTTTTATTTAAAAAAGGGCAGGTAAACGATCCAAAAAATTACAGACCGATCACCTGTCTGTCAGTGGTGTATAAACTTTTAACATCAGTCATGTATTCAAAAATATACACACACTGCATAAACAACAACCTGGTAGCTGATGAGCAAAAGGGCTGTATTAGGAAAGCTTTGGGTTGCAAGGAACAGCTTACAATCGATGCTCACGACTGGCTAAAGAAGATATTGAAAATATACAAAGTACACCCCCTAATACGCAACATGTTAGGTACCCTAATGGAGCAATGGAATACCAATCTCCATATTGGACAAGAGAAGCTTGGCAATGTAAGTATATCAAAAGGTATATTTCAAGGCGACTCTTTAAGCCCCCTCTGGTTCATTTGGGCCATGAACCCACTGTTCTCACTACTAAAATCAACATCCTACGGATATCGTCCCAACTTAACTGAGAATTTTAGAATAAACCACCTTCTATTTATGGACGATATCAAACTCTACGCTGAAAGCAAAACCCACCTACAGTCCCTAATTCAAATAACCAAGACATTTAGCAATGACATCAAAATGTAGTTTGGCTTAGACAAGTGCGCAATCTTGAATGTCGTACGCGGAAAGACTGAACAAAATCGTGGACTGCTTGAAGGCATAAATATATTAGATGAGGACAAAACATATAAATACTTAGGCATCTCCCAAAACCAACAAATAAACCACACAAGCCTAAAAAGGGAGTTTAAAAACAAATACAAAAGCAGACTAACAAAGCTTTTTAATACTCATCTGAATGCTGGTAACCTTACTACTGCCATCAACACCTGGGCAATACCAATACTTACCTACTCATTCGGAATTCTTAAGTATTCAGACACGGATTTGCACGAACTCGATAGGCTTACGCACAGGCTGCTAACAAAATTCAGATACCACCACCCACGCTCTGCATTTGAAAGAATCTACCTAAAACGAAAGGAGGGAGGAAGAGGTCTCATTAATATATATAACTTGTGCAAGTCACAAGAGACCTCTATGAGAAAATACTTCCAAGAATCGAATGGGGAAATTCTTAAAAAAGTGGTTGCAGCAGACGCTGGATATACAGCCCTCAACTTAAAGCGAAACGGACTACCTAACATCATCCGCGCGCCGCCAAGTCAACAGCTTGTAACTTGGCAAGAGAAAGCTCTACACGGCAAATACCCTACTGCACTCCAAAATCCACTCATAGATAGAGAAATGTCGCTGAATTGGTTAGAGAAAAGGCAGCTTCACGCTGAAACAGAAGGTTTTATTATCTCTATCCAAGACCGTGTCATTCGAACTCGAAACTATGAAAAGGTCATCATGAAAAGGAATGTGGAAGATGTGTGCAGAAAATGCAACTGCCCCGGAGAGACGATAGAACATATCACGGCGGGTTGTGGTGCTATGGCCCCCAACGCTTACCTGGGGAGACATAATCAGGTGGCAAAGATCATCCACAAGGAACTGGCCCATAAACTAGGGCTAAGGGAAAACCTCCCACCATACTACCAATACTCACCCGAGCCAGTCCTTGAATCCCCTGAATATCTCTTATACTGGGACAGGCCAATAATAACGGATAGAACAGTAGACCACAACCGTCCGGATATTCTTCTCATCGAAAAAACCACCAAGAAAGCTTTCATAATCGATATAGGTTGCCCACTAACACACAACCTCTCTAAAACCGAATCGGAGAAGAAGACCAAGTACTCGAATTTGGCTATAGAGATAAAAAATATATGGAAGCTAGATAAAATCGACATAATTCCGATCATAATATCGGTGGAGCAAGCCCAACTTGGAAAAACTGGGCCTATCAGGTTATTTATACCAACTAATCCAGAAAAGCGGCATCCTCCAAACATGCCATATAGTACGGAAGTTCCTAAACAGTACAGGTTAAGATGAATTTCTTCTCTGTACTGTAAATAATACCAGCAATACCAACAAAAAGCTGTGAAAACTAACATTGAGAATAATAATAATAATAATAATAATAATAATAATAATAATAATAATAATAATAATAATAATAATAATAATAATAATAATAATAATAATAATAATAATAATAATAATAATAATAATAATAATTTTAAGAGATCAAAAGCTACTCAAAAATTTTAAAAACATTCAGGTCCGAATTTAAAAAACTTGAGTTGATATAGGTATCTAAAAAACGAACGTCGTATCTGAAAAATAAGATTTTTTTCTTAAGAGGACTCCGTACACCTCTAAAACGAGTTTTCTTTTCAAGGGTTTATTAATCGATTAAGAAAAAAATGTTGTATATAAAAGTTTTTTGAAATTTAGCAAAGAATATTGGAAAGTCCTTTTGGTTTGTCATATATATATTATGTATATTTAAATCATTTATTTTTTAATTTAGCAACACCATATGGACTTTCCAATATTCTGTAACTAATTTTAGACAACTTTTATAAAAATATTTTTTTTAAAACGATTACGGTTTTTTTTAAACGAAAATTCGATTTTTAGTCTATTTCTTAGCTTATTTATAATCCATTGTAGTCGCCCACCGATGCTCTCTCTCTTACAATATCAGTGGCGAACTTATGGAGACGCAAACCGCATCGCCTTGCCGGTCGGTGATACCAAGAATCTGTACAATGCACCAAATGAATTGTATAGATAATTGACTCATAGTTATTTATGTCTCTTTATGTGGACGATTGGACTTTAATATTCTATTATTAGAGTAAAAGAATTATATTTATTTCGTCGTGCGAACCAGTTTATTGTTTATGAGGGCGGATTTGATTTTCTGTTGAAATTATGTTGTACGGTTTTGTTGTACAGAGTGAGGATTATAACCGGAACCGCTAGATTAGGAAAATATATTTTTTTTAAAATGGAAAAACACGTCGATTGAGATTTTGTATGATCTACATTTTGGCGCAACATTTTTTTTTTCATTTGTTTTTTTTATGATATTGTTATCTGTCATTATAGTATACAGGGTCCTGCGTCTCACCTCTCGTCTTCTATAGCTCACTTATTAATTAAGTTAGGATTTTAATATTTTGCAGGCTTTACCTGTATCCCAGGGCGCATTTCAGGATGATATTTTTATTTATACACGGTGTTCCAAAAAAGTGTGACTTCATTAGTATCTATTTTTTTAAATTACATGTCATAAATATTTTTACTTATTTAAATGCCTGTTATAGTAGCCTTCATACCCCTAAAATTTTAATGAAATCGGTTCAGTATTATAGACGAAAAAAAAAATAAAAACTATTAAATATTAGTTTTGCACCACTTTTTTTTTAAATTAATAAAAAATAAAAATAATGCCTTGTTAATAAAATTATACATAGGCACTTAATAAATAAGGTCGAACAGACTCGTTAACCAAGTTTTATTAATACGAATTGTACAGGGTGTCCAAAATTTAGTGTCAAACTTTGCAAACTTTAAATCAATTTATTTTTCTTATTTCAAATTGGAACCCCTGTATATTATTATGTCATTCGATGCAGAATTAAAAATCAAATATTTGTTCTAATTACAACCCTATCGCAATTTCAGAGGCATCAAGACTTATTTGCAGAAAACTTATTTTATCAACTATTCCACCAGTCATTATTATAAATAAATATGGAAGGTGGCTTTGAAAAACAATTTATTGGTATAAAAGTTTATTAAAACGACAAAAGCCCATTTTCACTTTAGTTTCAAATATTGTTAGATTATTAATTATTTAATCTATATTATTTTTTATGATGGAATACAACCAAGAAGAGCGCGTAGATATGATTTTTATATTAGAAGGATGCAAAAATAATTATTTTTTGTCACCTTAGTAAACGTTAATTCCAATAAATTGTTTTTCAAAGTCACCTTCGATATTTATTTATGATAATGACTGGTGGAATAGTTGATAAAAGGAGTTTTCTGCAAATAAGTTTGGATGCTTTAGAAATTACGATAGGGTTCTAATTAGAACAAATGTTTAATTTTTAATTCTGCATCGAATGACATAATAATATAAAGGGGTTACAATTTGAAATAAGAAAAATAAATTGATTTAAAGTTTGCAAAGTTTGAGACTAAACTTTGGACACCCTGTACAATTCGTATTAATCAAACTTGGTTAACAAGACTGTTTGACCTTATTCATTAAGTACCTTTGTACAATTTTATTAACGAGGCATTATTTTTATTTTTTATTAATTTTTAAAACCAGTGGTGCAAAACTGATTTTTTTTAGTTTTTATTTTATTTTCGCCTATAATACTAAACCAATTTCATTAAAATTTTGGGGATATGTCGGCAACTATAAGAGGAATTCAAGTAAGTAAGAATATATATAGCATGTAATCTAAAAAAATAGATCCTTATGACGTCACACGTTTTTGGAACACCCTGTATATACAAAAATATTTTCCTAAAATACGCCCTAGGAAACAGGTAAGGTTTGCAAAGTATCAAACTCCTAACTTAATGAATAAGTGAGCTATAGAAGACGGGAAGTGAGGTGCAGGACCCTGTATAGTGGAGACACCATTTTATTTCTGTTCAAACTGGAAGTACTATATACAGGGCTTCCCAGAAGTCCGGAATAAAATTAATATAGCCTTCTCCTGTAACTTTTGGGGAAAACGCTCGGACAAGTCAACTTAGTTTTATATATGCTCACATTTTGACGTTATTCGTTTGTTTTTTTTATAGACATTTGTCAAGGATATGACGACATCGATCTTTTTTTTAAATGGAAACATACAGCTTGTGATACATCATAATCTGTATGTATCAATATCTCGTACCGTATGCTTATAAATTTTGGCGCGATTCTGTTAAGCTATTTTAAAATGGCGACTGTTAAACCTTTTTAAAAAATCTCTATTTAAATAAGCGGAAATGATAAATCATTAATGTTTTTTAGTTTACAATTTCACAACATGTCAAAACGTGAAACATTGAAGATTTCTTATTTGTTATCTGAATGAAGGCTGTCCCGGGTTGCCCATTTGCCGGTTTTGTTGTGACGTTTGTACTTTCTTCTTCGTGTTCTTATTAGATAGCGCACTTTGTTTAATTATTTTCTCAGTAAATAATTAAATATTTTTAAAACTGTAAGGTAGAAAATTTTATTTTTTCGTTCTCTATACGATAGGGTCAAAATGAAAATTTATTGAAAAAGCCCATTTTGTGCATATTTCTAACTATTTTTGCATAGTTTTACACTTTTTTTTAAAGCATCGACTTTTCCAGGAGTAGGTACTTACCTGTTAGTTATATTAATTTTTTATTTAATTATTTGTAGACAATTTTTTAAAGTTGTTCCATTTTATTTATATATATTTAGCTGCGAGGGTAAAAACAAATAAAATAATTTCTCGATTACATATTTCCTATATTTTTCAAGGCAATGAGGAATCAAAAGTGTTTAATTCCAAAAGTTCTCAAATTGACATAAAATCCTATGAAACCACTATATCTTACCATTTAATTTTTACCAATTAGAAGCGACAATTATGATGCCAAATATATATTTTGTTAGAAGAAATTATTTATCCGTCAGCCATTTATTCAATTTTTCACTCGCAGCAAACGTTTGTACGTTAACATAAATAGATAATCAAGAATGCCAATCGATTTGAGTAATCTTTGTTTTTAGAAGTTGGTAATAAATTATTGGTAGTTACGCCACTGGCTCCCGTAAATTGCCGGCCATCCGCGATGCCTTTCCACGTCAGCCGGCCGCTGGCTTTCGTGAAGATATCAGCATGAAATCTGTTAAAGCGGGAAGCTACGGCGTCCACTTAAAGAGCATAAAAAATTCTGTGTGTGTGCTCTTAATTTGTCCAAAAAATCAATATTTTATCGTTTAGCCCAGCGTTTCTCAAACTTTTTTTACCACGGACCCCTTTTGATTTCGGAATTTTGTTGTGGACCCCCATCCCGCGCTTGCTACATTAGTACAAAATGACACAGTACAGAATGATATTCCCAATAATTTACAGTTAGTAGTTAATCTACACATTATTTTTATTCAAAGGTTATTTTTTTTAACAAAGCAAAAAACATCAGTAAGCTGGTTGCAGCAAATGTTTTTAGTGAGATGGATGGATCTGCTTTCTACTCCCACATAATTTCCTTATGTTGGGTTTGATTGAAGAAAGCTGCAGCCTTATGTCTGGTTCTGCATTAAGTCGATTACGATATTTTGTTTTTGTTGCAACATATTTCGAAAATCCGGCTTCACATAAGTATGTTGTCACAAATGGCAGTAGGACTGAAATTGCTTGTTGAGTCAGATCTGGATATTCACCTTCAATATTGCACCAAAAATCTACCAATTGCTCCTTTATGAGTCTCGTCTTTAAAACTGAATCAGATGTTAAATCGATCAACGATTCATACTGAGCTGCTAGGAGGGTTGTTGGCTTTTCAGTTACTTCAAAGGGATTTTGAACCCATTTATATTCTTGAAGGTTTTTTTCCTGGCTCTCTGGAAAGTACTCTTTTACTGAATAAAGCACGTCATTTAAATGTTTATAGATTTCATTAAAAAGTTGATCGGGTATGTTCCTCTCTAATTCTTTTTCCCAAAACTGTTTTATGCTGGAAATGAATCAACGTAAATAAAAAATAATATACACTTTTTAAGATACTTACCTTGGACCTTCGGATATTTGATCCAATTCCTTAGCAGGAGACTTGGATGGCCGTTTTAGCCACATATCCATGTTACATATAAAAAAAATGCCTTCACAACCTATTCGAACCCACACAATATCGTATTTAACCAAATATTCTAACTTGTATTAACTTAAAATAACAGCAACCGGTTACTTCTAATGACTAAAATATAAAACTATTATATCGTGCTGCCAAACAAGTCTAGGCCTGTCATTGGCGCTTAAACGGTAAGTACGTAATTTAATTGCAGTGGCGTTGCGGCCTTATCCAATTTTCCATGATATTTTTTTTCAGTGGTTACATAACTCGCGGACCCCTAACGTGTTGATCGCGGACCCCCAAGGGGTCCGCGGACCCCAGTTTGAGAAACGCTGGTTTAGCCAATAAAAACACAAATTAATTGTTCTTGTTTTTTTTCGGATGCTCCGGAAGTCATCGGATTTTTTTTAAAAAATAATTCATCATTAAAATGTGCAACTTTGCCTCCATTTAACCAAATTTATATCTCTAATAGTTACTAAGATAGCAATGTCAATGTATCGAATTTGTAACACCCTGTAATCTCAACAAAGATTTATGACTTGATATTTTGGCCCCACCTGTATAATAACTGTTCCTTGCAACCCAAAGCGTTTCTAATACAGCCTTTTTGCTCATCAGCTACCAGGTTGTTGTTTATGCAGTGTGTGTATATTTTTGAGTACATGACTGATGTTAAAAGTTTATACACCACTGACAGACAGGTGACCGGTCTGTAGTTCTTTGGATCGTTTACCTGCCCTTTTTTAAACAAAAGGAAGGCAAGATGAGCAAGATGAGGGTTTTGTACCTTCCTCTTTGTGGCTTTATTGTATCGCCTTAGACGGGCACCTTTAGCCTTACATTTTTGTCTAATGTTGTCTGTTACGATTGTTAGCAGCCGTTTTATATCGGGACTATCTAAAGGAATACTCTCTGCTTTCAGTATATCTTTAACTTTTTTAGCAACCTTGCTGCTAGAGTTTCCACTTAGATGTTCTCCAATGATATCACTTTGTGCTCGTAACTGGCTTATTTGTGTTTCAAGTCGCATTTTCCGAGCGGGTACCGCTTGTTTCTTGGTGATTTTGTTCTTCGTTCTCTGATATAATACCTGACCATTGAGTTCAATTACAGTTGCTACTGCAGCATATAACCCACTGTGTAATGTCTCGAGGTCCTCAGTTCTATTTAAGGACGTCCCTGCTGCTAGGTTTACTCTTGCTAGTATTTCGTGGGTTTCTTTCTTGAATCTTAGCTTAGGGATACTCGGCCTCAAGGTCGGGTCACTATTTTTGAATAAGGACAAATTTTCCAAATATTTTTGGTTTGTATTGTCCGTATCAGCCTGTATAGTTTGATCTTGTTCGTTTCTTACTTTCTGCTGTGCTGTTAGCTCTTCCACATGCTGAAGGTTGTGCAACGTTCTGCCAACTTCACGCCGTATTTGATCTATTTCAGCTTGGGGTAGCAGGTGGTTAGCATAAATAGCTCTTTGACGGCACGCTACATTTTGTTCGGTCAGTGTTAATTCCGGGTATATCTGGCTTATTTCGCGGTGGAGTTTTATTCTCCAGCCAGGGCGGGGGTTATCTTCACAGTCGTTGATCAAGAGGAATGTTTTGATAAAGGTTCTATTCATGTCACGACTCCACTTGATTCGACCGGTTTCTGTTCTTCTGGGTAGACCAGCGGCAGTTCTATCGACTCCAGGGTCGGGCTGCAAGCTAGTCTCAATTGTGATGTATACCTCGCCGGTGTTATGTTGATTTATAGTTCGGTTGTCGCCAGGGGCTTGCCTTAGCATCCTGCCGTTAGTTATGTTAATACTATTCGAATTTATGCCTCCCCCAGAATTCGTGAGGCTGCCTACTTGCGCAGTGTGGGATTGCGAACTTTCGTTGTCACCCATCTGGGGTTCATTATTATTATTATTATTATTATTATTATTATTATTATTATTATTATTATTATTATTATTATTATTATTATTATTATTATTATTATTATTATTATTATTATTATTATTATTATTATTATTATTATTATTATTATTATTATTTTTTTTTTTTTTTTTTTTTTTTTTTTTTTTCGGCTTGGTTTTGCATTAATACTTCTTTGTTTTGTTTGTGTCTTTCTTCGAGTTCTTTAGTTTCCAGTATCTTTTTAAAAATTTTTTGTATTTCGTACCAGTTTTCTCTAGATTTAACCATAGTGTCTATTATGTTGTCAGGTGTTAATTCAATGTTTACCCTGGTTTCTGTCTCCTCTCTTAGCTCTCTCCATCTTCTGCAGTTGAAAATTGTGTGTTCTGGGGTATCGACCCCATTGCAAAGTATACAGTTATCTTCTGTGTCTTTTCCAAATTTTTTTGCGTATGTTCTATACATCCCGTGTCCTGAAATCGCCTGAGTAGTATAATAGTCTACGTTTCTATGTTCACATTCGATCCATTTGTGGATATCAGGAATGAGTCTTTTGGTCCATTGGCCTTTCCTTGTGTTGTTGTTCCATCTTTCCTGCCATTTTTCTATCGCCTGTTTCTTACCTCTGTCTATGTCTCCCCTTCTGCCCGTTTATACATTTCCTTTCTTTCTTCTGCCATGAGATCTATAGGAGGTATGCCTGCGATAACCTGCAGAGCTGCTGCTGAGACCGTTTTGTATGCAGCCACCACCCTGATCAAAGCTTTGCGTTGACTTCTTTCCAGTAGTATATAATTCCTTCTTATTTTAAGCGCTTCTATTTATATAGGTGCCCCGTACAGTAGTACAGAATGCACTACCCCACATAGCACCGCTCTCTTACAGCTGCTCGGGCCTCCGATATTGGCATTAGTCGTGCCAGTTTGCCTATTCTGTCTTCCGCCTTCTGTGTCACTTTTTTTATGTGTTCTCCAAATTTGCCGCGTGTATCAAAGAAAACTCCAAGGTATTTAATACTATTTTTTGGTGTTATCTCTACATTCTCTATTTTAAATCTTATTCCGTCCCCTTTCCTTTTCTGAGTCACAACCAGCGCTTCAGTTTTTTCTGGTGCTAGCATAAGTTCATTTTCATTCATCCACATATTTATTTTCTGCAAGTTTTCATTGGCGATGCGTATTAAGTCGCATTTTTGGTCCGCCGATACTACCAGTGCTATGTCGTCCGCAAAACCTATGATCTTAGCTCGCCCCAGCAGTTTAATTTGATATACGTCATTATAGCGTGGGTCCTAGTTCAGAACCTTGCGATACCCCGGCTTTAACTTCAAGTGTTTCATGTTTTGCTATCTGTATATGTCTCTCTTTGAGATAGTCCGTGATAATGTTTAAGAGGTATTTCGATATATCTCTCTTTTTTAGTTTTTGTATTATTAGATTCCAGTTAGCTGTGTTGAACGCATTTCGGACATCTAGTGTTATTAGTGCATTCCAGATTTTCTTATTCTTATCTGTTATATCTTTGATAACTTGCATCGCCTGTATTGTTGATCGCCCTTTTATAAAACCATATTGGTGTTTTGCCATTCCACCTTTTTTCGTTATTTCCAGTTCCAGCCTTCGATGTATCAGTTCCTCATACAGTTTACTTAGCGTACCAAGTAGGCAAAGTGGTCTAAATGAGCTCGGTTGGCCGGGCTTACTTTGTTTTGGTATGAGTATCACCTTTGCAATTTTCCATTCCTTCGGAATGCTTTGCGTTTTAAGGAGCTCGTTTAGTACTCCCAACAGCCATTTCTCTTGTGTTTTTCCCGTTTGTATAATGGCTTCTGATGGGATTCCATCTAGCGCTGGGGCTTTTCCTATCTTCATCCGTGCTAAGGCATCCTTCATCTCTCGGAAAGTGAAGACTGGCGCGCTAACAATCTCTTTTCTGTTATATTCTGTCTCGCTTCTGGGAAGCGGGAACAGCTCCTTAATTATTTCTTTCTTTTTAGTAATGGGCAGTTCCTAGGGAGCCAGCCCTTTTAGTCCTTTGATTGCGATTTTGTAGCCATCACCCCAAATGTCCCTATCTAGGTCCTTGCATAGGTTGTCCCATTGATCTTTCTTGGACTTTCTTATCAACTTTCGCAGTTCCTTTTTATTCCTTTGGTATACTTGTTTTGCATTTTCTTTATTCTCTTCTGTTACTCTATCGTCTTATAGCATCCTTGTGAGGGATCGTCTGGTCGCTGTACACTGTATTCTCTTTTCTAATATGCCCTCATTCCACCAGTATGGCACAGTTTTTTCTCCTGTTGGTACATTTATAGTACTATTTTCGTATGCTTCCTTCAGTATTTCTGTGCACAGCTTATGCGAGGTTATCTTCTCGTTCCTTCTATTTGTCAATCTTAGTCCCAGATTTGCGTTAAACGTTTTCCAGTCAGTCAGTTGTTTTTTCTTTTGTTTCTCTCTTGCTAGTGCTTTTTCCATTTCAATTTCATAGTAGATAAACCTTATTCTGTCAGGTTCTCTTCCTCTAATACTTCCCAATTGAAAATCTTCCTCGCTATTTTTTGCGTTGAGAGTGTTACGTCGATATAAGATTCTGTGGTTCCTCTTACAAAAGTTGGAGTTCCCTCTGTATTATGCGCGACCAGGTTCATAGCTGCGATCCATTCGGCCCAGTATTCTCCCCTTCGATCAGTGGTTGGGGATCCCCATTGGTGTGATTTGGCGTTAATGTCGTCTACAATAACAGTTTCTCTCTTTCCCATTCTTATTTTATTACCAATATCGTCCACCTTTTCCACATATTCGTCTATACTTATATTTGGTAAAATGTAACAGCAGTATAGATCCCACTTTTCAAAATTAATACACACATATCCTTTCCCTGCTTTCACACTTGTCACAGTTATCTTTTTATTAGTAAATAATATTCCCACGTCTGCCCTTTCATCTTTTATCCACTCGTTCCGTTGGTTATTCTCCTATTTGGCTCGCTAACGATAATGGGCTCTTTTACTAAATTTTGATTTTGGTTGTAGTGTATAAAGGAACATAAAATAAAATTTTCTGTGTTTTTACTTTCTGATATTTTTAAGCCATTACTGAGAAAACAAATAAATAAAAAAACTATTAGAACAAAAACGCGGACTTTATCGAAACTACGTCATGAAAATGGAACTTGACAATGTTGCCAGTGTTTTTGTAAAATCTTTATATTGTAATACGAATAATGACTGAAAAATAATCCAATAGAAATAATAGTCCAAAACGGACTTATCTGGAATAATAAAAAAATTACCATATCATTTCTCAAGTACTATATTTTGTCTTAAAATAAATTTAATAAACTTCTAAGCACAATATTTTTCTTAGACCGTATGTAATTTATAAAACATTTTACATTTGGCAACACTGAAATTAATCCCAGAAGGCAGCTTGGATGACAGATTAAAAAAATCCTAACCCACTTTATTTGTTGACATTTCAATGGTTTGATGTTATTTTATTTTTGGTTTAAATAAAAGTGTCTACCAAAAAACCTAAGCGTTGTGTTGTAAAGTGCTGCTCAAATACCAGCGTCAGCGTTCCAAATAAAATATTCATATCATTTCCAAAAGGAGAGGCGCAACTAATCAGAAGAAAAGAGTGACTGATGGTTAGGATTGCCCCACACGTAACTCTCGAACTCGAACCTTATCATATGGTTTATGAGGACTATTTTAATGTGAGTATTATTTAAACAGCACAAGACATCTATAGCAATAAAAAATAATTTTGTTAAATGAAAAGAACTAAACTTGTAAGTGTTTTATGAAAAATGAATATAACTTGTGTGAAAGTCTCTTTAAATTAAATTGTATATTATTTATTTATGTTTGTTTTAGCTGCAGGAGGATGCAGCTAATTGGATTCACTATAAAACTATGGGCAATAGAATATTTTTAAAGCCAGATGTTATTCCTTATTTATATTTGAAGCGTCCACCAGCATCTGAACTGAAAAGCCAGCTAACCAGATCTGCCAAAAAAAAGAAAAATGGAGTTTGTTCATGCTAGAAACAAGACTGCACTACTCGTTCTATAGTTGTACCTGAGATTAATAAAAATGTTCCTTTAAAGCTATGTTTATTATATTTTATATTAATAGTATTAAGGTATTGAAACCAGATTGTCGGGGTCTTGTGATAAAAATAAATTGGGTATCAACCAAAATGTGTTTTAATTTACTTATTTCTCAAGCTTTCTACATTTTTTGACCAATTATACTTTCTTATATAAATTAAGTAGATTATAGAGTAGATTTTTAATAAAAATTAACTTACCAGTAACTTTGACGATGACATGACATTGGTAGAAATACTTTTCTCACAATCACAGTGGCCCGGTTACCTTAATTTTTATTTTACTAATCAGGCAACTTTGATTGTAAGTAAATAATGCCTGCCAATGTTATTTATGTCCAGTGAAAGTTACCGGTTAGTTATATATTTTTAAAAATCTTTTTTCGACCCAACATAACTATTCTTTTAATACTAATCATAATCATAAAATTTTTGGTTGCGCTAAGCATAAGCATTAAAAGAAACCTGCCTATAAAAGGTTACCTACAATAAAGTAAAAGATGGCAAATAAACATTTTAAACTTTATTATTATTCTTTTACATGTTTAACATTAATGGGAAAATCTGGCTTTCCCAACACATTTTTGCATAATTTATAATATTTGTACACTTTTCTTCACCTAGAGTAACTTCCATAATATTAACTTGAGGATTCCAAGGTACCAATGTTGGTCCTGCTTTATTTACTAATGAATCCAAGTCCATTTTTGCATCCCCTACCTTGGCTAGTATTGCTTATTTCCAGTAACAAATTACAGAAGTCACTGAAGGCTCTTCACTTCTCCTATGTAGCCATAAAAGAAAGGCAATGCCATGTTTACAGTCTCCTAAAATACAATAAATTGATATAAATAACAAATAAATGTCCATCAAGCAGTCGTTGAAATGAAATTTTAAGGTTTACCATTACATTTGACAAATTAAAAGATTTTCTTCTTTCGAACCCTACTTAACTTTTACTTTGAAGGCAAAAATGTGTACTTATGGAAAACTTTACGAAGTGTGTAGTGTAGTGTAGTGTAGTGTAGTGTAACCCAATATATCATTGTAACATAACATAAACATACATACATACATAAAAAAAGAATATTTTAGATAATGTATACACTGGTTGTTTGTTGTTTAAAGGATAATTTGCAAAAAAGTCTACTTACTTTGTTGTTTTTAACTTCAGCACTGAAAAAGTTTGAGTTTGTAACGAAAAAGTCGTTCACCATTTCGCCATTCACCTTGCGAAGATTATCAGAAGATCCTTTCTCAAACTTGGTTCCATTATCAAGTAAATAAAAAGAACAAAACAAATTTAATAAAAATTCCACACTATTTCAGATGTCAACAAAAACATAAAACGACGAACAGCTGTTTCCCGATCGATACGATCCCTGTAAGCATTCTTGCGCCGGTCCGCGCATGCTCAGTAGCAACGTTCTTTTGAACCTACGTCATAGATCGCGCCTGTTTTGAGTTTTTAAATTTGTTCGAATTTAAGCAGGTTTTTAATGAGCTGAAAAAAACTGGGTATGACCCAGGAACAGTTTTATTGATCAAAACCACTTATAATAGCACCGACTTAACAATTTAAATGCCAAACTATCAAATTTGAGAATAGTGAAAGAGAACATTAGATCTACTTTCTTTTGTCTGGCTGTGGCATATGCCAGATCGTGAGCTTGCCTTCCCCTTCCCAAATTTGTTTGTAGGATTCTAAGGGCCATGAAAGCTTGCTTTCCTGTCCCTCCCTGTTCCAGCGGCCTGTATTCTCTGCCTTCTCATTTTTTCTACTAGTCCTTTAAAGTAGGGGCACCTAATTTGATCTGCCCTATGTCCTTTCACTTCACATTTCGTACATCGTTCGGTGTTTGCACAGTCCGTACTTTTGTGTCCTGTTTGTCCACATTTCAGACATTCACCACTACGATCTGTAAGTCCCTTGCATTCATAAGTTTTATGCCCGTACTCCAGACATTTAAAACACCTTCTAATATAGATTTTCTCTTTTACCCCACAGGTTATCCATCCTATCTTTATATTTCGCTCTCTTATTAAGTTTTCCGCTTGTCTTTTTGGAAGCTCTACTAGAGCTGTTTGTTCTTCAAACTTTCCTTTTCTAATCCCTTTTATTTTGATTTCTGAGTTCCTTAATTTTGTTTCCCTTGTAATTGCATCAACTACTTCTTCTGCTTGGGTGGTTGGATACCCATTATATACACCGTGGTTGTTCCAGTTGTTCTTGTCACAACCTGGCATCCATTCGCTTTTGTTATTTCATGTCGTAGGGCTTGCACCGTCTGCTCTCCTCCTTCTACGGCTAGCAGAACATCTCCTTTTTCAGTTTTCCTAATCTTATTTATATTGACGCCTATTTTTCCAATATCGACTTCCTGTTTTAGTGTCTTTATGACGTCTGTATGGCTCCTTCCTTCAGTTTTTACTGTCAGTGTGCTTACTTCCTTCCTCATTTTTTGCTTTTTTGGTTCGGACCCTGTTTCATGGTTTATCAGCTTTATTTTAATTCTTTGTCCTGCAAATATATGCTCGCACATCTTTCTGACGTATGTTGCTTTAAGACCTTCGCCAATTACTATAGTAATAGTATTGGTAGGGTGTAGGATGGTCATTTCTTTTAATTTTTGTAGTCTCCTATAGACTTGTTCTACCTCATTTATTCCCGTAAAATCTATCTCTGTCCCAGTATAAGAGATATTCAGGGGATTCAAGGACTGGCTCGGGTGAGTATTGGTAGTATGGTGGAACGTTTTCCCTTAGCCCTAGTTTATGGGCCAGTTCCTTGTGGATGATCTTAGCCACCTGATTATGTCTCCCCAGGTAGGCGTTGGGGGCCATAGCACCCCAACCGGCCGTGATATGTTCTATCGTTTCTCCGGGGCAATTGCATTTTCTGCACACAACTTCCACATTTCTCTTCAAGATGACCTTTTCATATTTTCGAGTTCGAATGACACGGTCTTGGATAGAGATTATAAAACCTTCTGTTTCAGCGTGAAGCTGCCTTTTCTCTAACCAATTCAGTGACATTTCTCTATCTATGAGTGGATTTTGGAGTGCAGTAGGGTATTTGCAGAGCTTTCTCTTGCCAAGTTACAAGCTGTTGACTTGGCGGCGCGCGGATGATGTTAGGTAATCCGTTTTGCTTTAAGTTAAGGGCTGTATATCCAGTGTCTGCTGCTACCACTTTTTTAAAAATTTCCCCATTCGATTCTTGGAAGTATTTTCTCATAGAGGTCTCTTGTGACTTGCACAAGTTATATATATTAATGAGACCTCTTCCTCCCTCCTTTCGTTTTAGGTAGATTCTTTCAAGTGCAGAGCGTGGGTGGTGGAATCTGAATTTTGTTAGCAGCCTGCGCGTAAGCCTATCTAATTCGTGCAAATCCGTGTCTGAATACTTAAGGATTCCGAATCAGTAGGTACGTATTGGTATTGCCTAGGTGTTGATGGCAGTAGTAAGGTTACCAGCATTCAGGTGAGTATTAAAAAGCTTTGTTAGTCTGCTTTTCTATTTGTTTTTAAACTCCCTTTTTAGGCTTGTGTGGTTTATTTGTTGGTTTTGGGAGATGCCTAAGTATTTATATGTTTTGTCCTCATCTAGTATATCTATGCCTTCAAGCAGTCCGCGATTTTGTTCAGTCTTTCCGCGTACGACATTCAAGATTGCGCACTTGTCTAATCCAAACGACATTTTAATGTCATCGCTAAATGTCTTAAATAGATAAATAGAAGGTTATTTATTCTAAAATTCTCAGTTTAAGTTGGGACGTTATCCGTAGGAGATTGGTATCCCATTGCTCCATTAGGGTGCCTAACATATTGCGTATTAGGGGGTGTACTTTGTATATTTGCAATATCTTCTTTAGCCAGTCGTGAGGAACAGAATCGAATGCTTTACTATAATCTATGTAGCACATATTTAGATTTCGCCTTTTAACTTCAGCCTGTTTTATAATAACTGTTCCTTGCAACCCAAAGCTTTCCTAATACAGCCTTTTTGCTCATCAGCTACCAGGTTGTTGTTTATGCAGTGTGTGTATATTTTTAAGTCCATGACTGATGTTAAAAGTTTATACACCACTGACAGAGAGGTGACCGGTCTGTAGTTCTTTGGATCGTTTACCTGCCCTTTTTTAAACAAAAGGAAGGCAAGATGAGCTGGGAAGTGTTCGGGGTTTAGGAGAGCTTTGCTAAAGCAGTTTGCTATTATAGGGTGTAAGCTGGTGAAGGTTTTGAGCCAAAAATTATGAATTTGGTCAGGTCCCGGTGATTTCCAGTTAGCCAAGTTCTTAGTGGCATCACTTATATCACTGGATGTTACTTGCGGCTCAGGCATTTCTTGCAAAGTTTCAGCCTCAGCTTCAACTTTTTAGAGCCAGCTTGCTTTTTCGTTGAAATGGGACGCGTCGGACCAAATATTACTCCAAAATGCATTAAATTGGTCATTATTTATGTCATTAGTTGGAGTAACATCGTTTTCTTCCTGGCTCAATGTCCTATAGAAGGTTTTTTGGTTCGTGGTGAACTGTTGGTTTTGTACCTTCCTGTTGGTTGGTTGGTTGGTTTAAGGCGGGGGTTGGGCGTTCGGCCCAAGCTTCTTGCACTGCAGCCTAGTGGCTTATTGTGCTCCCCTATCTTGCTAGAAAAGATTTGTTCCTTTTATAAGGTCCAGCAAATTCCTACCAAGTTTGTCATGTGGGAGGTTATCCCCACATTGAATGTCTCCGAAGATTCTGAGTCTTCCTCGGGTCAGTGCTTCGCAGTTATATATGATATGTGAGGCGGTTTCGTCCTCATCGCCGCAAAGCCTGCATTCAATGGGACCATTGTAAATTCCTACTCGGTGTAGGTGTTTTCTTAAGCAGTGGCCTGTTAGTAGGCCGACCACTTGTTTTAGCTGGGTGCGCGTTAAAGGCATCATTCCAGTTGATAACTTTTTGGAGGGTTTTCCAATTGTGGCCCTCGCTTGGGTATGACCAGGTATCCTGTTCCATCGGGACAGGTATTGTTGTTGTGCCCACCTGTCTGATGCTGTTCTGGTTGCCTGTTTTGATATGCCAAGGGCGGGTTCAGGGCCCCTGAGTTTTTGAGATGATCCGGCTCTTGCCAGTTCATCGGCCTTTTCGTTGCCTGCTATCCCTGAGTGGCCAGGAACCCATAGGAGTTCTACCTTGTTGTCCCTTGCGGCCAGGTTTTTCAGGTCGTTTAGGCACTCCAGTGTGATCCTCGATTTGAGTCGACTGGAGTTCAGGGCCTTGAGGGCAGCTTGGCTGTCGGACAGAATGTATATCTCTTGGTCGTGGTAGCCCTTTTCGATATTTTTCTGTACACATGCTTGTATAGCACGTATTTCTGCTTGGTATACTGTGGCGTAGTTTCCCAGGGGAATGCTGATTTCCATTCTGGGTCTTTCCCCAAATATACCTGCGCCTACTCCGTCGGCCGTTTTTGATCCATCAGTGTACCAAACCAGGCCCCTATCTAATGACGGTGGTGTCCCTTTTGACCACATGTCAGAGTCGCACCTGATGTTAAAGGGTCTGGTGAAGTTGTAGACCTCTTTCATGTGATCTGTTTGCATCTCCAGGAGCTCGTCGTTGATTAGATCCGCGGCTCTTGTGTGCCCTATTCTTATGGGTTGTTGTTTCCATTCCCCATTTATTTTCATCCTGGAGGCGCTACAGCTGGCCTCCTTTCTGATGTGAATATCTAGGGGTAGCAGTCCTAGTATTACTTCCATCGCTGCGGTGGGGGTGCTTTTCATTGCACCACTGATGCACAGGCAAGCCAGTCTCTGCAGGCTGTTTAGCTTGGTGACTGTCGTAGTTTGCTGTGTTTTCGTCCACCATATTACAGATCCATATGTCGCTATGGGTCTGATGACTGTGACATATAACCACAACACCATTTGCGGTCTGAGTCCCCAGGTTTTACCAAACAAGCTTCTGCATCTCATAAGGCACATTTTCGCTTTGTTTAGGTTTTTGATTATTTGTTGGTTCCAGGTCAGTTTGGCATCCAGGATTAGCCCTAAGTATTTCACCTCACTGACTGTTTTAACCTGCTCACCGAAGATGTTTAGGTTGTCGTAGTTCCCTGTTTGTCTTCTTTTGGTGAAAGGCAGGATTGCGGTTTTTGCTGCGTTGACTTTGAGCTTTACTTTCTCACACCAGCGCTGCACTATTCTCAGTGCTCTTTGCATGAGCTCTGTAAGTATAGTGGCGTGCGTTCCTATGACGAGTATTACTACATCATCTGCATAGCCTTGGGCGTAGAATCCCTCTGCATTGAGACATGTCAGTAACTCATCTACCACTAAATTCCATAGGAGGGGCGACAGTACCCCTCCTTGAGGACATCCTTGCACTACTTTGGCTGTTACAGAATCACCATGTAAGCAGGTATTGACTTGCCGATATTGTAGCATGTTGTGTATCCACCTTCGAGTGGTGTCGTCGATTCCATGCCTTTCTGCAGCCGACATCATCGATAGGCAAGAGGCGTTGTCAAAAGCCCCCTGTATGTCGATGAAAGCTCCTAGGGCGATTTCCTTGCGATACAGCGATGTTTCGACCCTTGTTATCAGGTTGTGCAAAGCTGTCTCGCAAGATTTCCCTGGTTGGTATGCGTGTTGGTGTACATGTAGGGGTTTCTTCGTGAGTGCCCCATCTCGAATGTACCTGTCTATTAGTTTTTCCAATGTCTTTAATAGAAAGGAGGAAAGACTTATTGGTCGATACGCCTTGGCCTCGGTGTATGAAACACGTCCGGGCTTTGGAATAAAGACGACATTTGCCGTTCTCCAGGCCTCAGGCACATAGCCCATGGCGATGGAAGCTCGGTAAATTCTGCAGAGGTGCGGCAACACATAGTCGAGTCCCTCTTGCAGGAGGATGGGATATATTCCATCCGGCCCCGGTGACTTGTAGGGTTCGAATGTACCTATAGCCCATTTGATTCTTTCATAGCTGACTGTTTTAACTGCTGTTTTCCAGTCTGCTCTCTTGGGTCTGTGCACTACGTTCACTTTTTGCTGTTGAGCTTCCGGTTGTGTTATTCTAGAACCCGGAAAGTGTACTTGGAGAAGAGTTTCTAGGGCCTCTTTTCCGTTTGTAGTGTATTCGCCTGTTGGTTTCATTATTGTGCCAACTGCATTTGACGTGTCTTTAGCGAGAATTCGGTGGATGCGTGCTGCTTGGGAAGTTGTTTCTACCTCCTCACAGAACTTTCTCCACGAATCTCGCTTGGCTTTTCTTAGAGCTTTGTTGTATTCTGTGAGAGACCGGGCGTATCTGTCCCAGTCTCCTGTGCTCTTCGCTTTGTTGAAAAGCTTCCTACCTTATCCTGTACCTTATTATTATTATTATTATTATTATTATTATTATTATTATTATTATTATTATTATTATTATTATTATTATTATTATTATTATTATTATTATTATTATTATTATTATTATTATTATTATTATTATTTTTCTCAATGTTAGTTTTCACAGCTTTTTGTTGGTATTGCTGGTATTATTTACAGTACAGAGAAGAAATTCTTCTTAACCTGTACTATTTAGAAACTTCCGTACTATATGGCATGTTTGGAGGATGACGTTTTTCTGAATTAGTTGGTATAAATAACCTGATAGGCCCAATTTTTCTAAGTTGGGCTTGAAATTTTTCGTCATTGCTCCCTCCACCGATATTATTATCGGAATTATGTCGATTTTATCCAGCTTCCATATATTTTTTTATCTCTATTGCCAAATTCGAGTACTTGGTCTTCTTCTCCGATTCGGTTTTAGAGAGGTTGTGTGTTAGTGGGCAACCTATATGAAAGCTTTCTTGGTGGTTTTTTCGATGAGAAGAATATCCGGACGGTTGTGGTCTACTGTTCTATCCGTTATTATTGGCCTGTCCCAGTATAAGAGATATTCACGGGATTCAAGGACTGGCTCGGGTGAGTATTGGTAGTATGGTGGGAGGTTTTCCCTTAGCCCTAGTTTATGGGCCAGTTCCTTGTGGATGATCTTTGGCACCTGATTATGTCTCCCCAGGTAAGCGTTGGGGGCCATAGCACCACAACCCGCCGTGATATGTTCTATCGTCTCCCCTAGGCAATTGCATTTTCTGCACACATCTTCCACATTTCTCTTCAAGATTACCTTTTCATAGTTTCGAGTTCGAATGACACGGTCTTAGATAGAGATTATAAAACCTTCTGTTTCAGCGTGGAGCTGCCTTTTCTCTAACCAATTCAGTGACATTAGTAGAGATAGATGATATGTTCTGCATCCTCCATTTACTCCAAGGCCTCTGCGCATGCGCCAGCAGTGCGCAGGGGTGGGTCATATGTCATACGTCATCTGTCATGTCACACTCTTGGGCGATAGCTATTTAGGCATTAGCTACTTGGGCGTTAGCTACTTGGGCGTTAGCTACTTGGGCGTTAGCTACTTGGGCAATAGTATTCATTATAGGCCACGTGATTTGGTGGATTCTTCATTATGATACGCACTATATATACAGCCGAGTATAACCGAATACTAATATAATTCTGGTAAGAAGAGAATGGAATGCAGCCAGCCAATGACGTTTTTAATATTGATAAGTGTTGCCAGATCTTTAGTTCTAGCGGTGGATCTACCGTTTTGATGTCTTCCTGTCTATCGCTAAGCTACCGCTAAACATTACACGTGAATTAATTTACGCTTTCAAACTAGCCATGCTAATAAATACTAAAATAGTTTTCTTAATAGAAATTTTGAATTTAATTTACATCAAAAGACATAATATGTCAATATTGGAGCAAAATCATTATTGCCGGGTCGGCACCATACTTCATACTCCGATTAGGATTAGGTTTGACTTTTCAGATTCAGGATTCAGCAAATCCCCCAGTTCGAGACGATCTCGTACTCATATACCTATCTTAAGTCAATTAGCATTATTTGTCAAATTATCGTCCGTATAAATAACTATACCTACCAAAATAGCAGACTTTCCTGCATTAAGCAGATTTTTGAAAGCATATCTATTTGCAGAACTGCAGAATCATTTCGTATTAGAATTATTTTTCAAATTATCGTCCGTATAAATACCTACCAGACTTTTCTGCTTTTAGCAGATTTTTGGAAGCATATTTGCAGAGCTGCAGAATCATTTCGTTGCAGATTTGTAAAGAATTTTTAATAAATAAGGAATACTTTAACAATTAGATTTAAAAACACAATATACAATGAAAATATTCATAATTTTGTTTTTTTCTGAAACTATTGATAAGGACAAAAAAAGGGCAAGGGGCCAATAAAAATATATCTGATAATACAACTTTGATACACAATTCAGCAAATGATCCACTCCGCAGAATAATTCGTTGACCAGTCTGGCAACACTGCCCCGATGTTTGCGCTAGTCCACTAATAGTGTCGGCCTGCCTAAGCGTTGTTGCGCGATCGTTAGCGCTGTTGCGCGATCGTTAAAATTAAATATTAATTTAACTGTTGATGGACTGTGACAAAGATCGAAAGTGAGGTAAGGTTATTTTATAGTATTTTCGACGATAGGGAGGTGGAGTTTAAAAGTTGAGATTTATTATTTATTTCGATTACTTCTTAGGAGGCCAAGACAAGATAATATTTTAGTAAGTCTGACATTTTTTGACATACCAATGAGAGTTGTAAATTTCAAGATGACAGTTGGGTCCGCTTTTGGAATATTTTTTTAAATGGAAATGGGGTTCTCCAATTTTCCAATTAACATTTTTAATTTAAAAAAAATTTAAATTACTTTTTGCAATTTTTTTTTACTTATTAGATGTCTATTGATTGTTGCTGTCATAATATTTTCAAATGTCTGATTGACAGAAAATATTCTTAGCCCTAAATTGTCTTAAATGGCTTGTTCTTTACAAGATAAATTTGAAGCGGTTATTATTTTTGGCGAAACTAGTCGAAATTACCAAGCTGCTGTTCGTATGTTTAATGAATGATATCCGGAACGCAAAATATGCAGCCATTTTTTGCAAAAACTAATTTGATTTTTTTTTGCTATTAAATTTTTTTTTATTTTTAAATTAGAGAATGTCTCAAGCATTAAAATACCTTTAAAATGAGGTATCAGTAGAAGAATGTATTCCAAAAGCCGACCCAGCTGTCATCTAGAAATTTACAGCTCTCATTGATATGTCAAAAAATCCAAGACTTATGCCGGGTTGCACAAAGAATTTTAATAATAATTATTTAACCAGCCAGTATGAATGTGACAGACGTAACTTTGGCAGAAATAATTTTCTCACAATTATACTGGCCCGGTTACCTTAATTTTTACTTTACTAATCATGCACCTTTGAATGTAAGTATATAATGCCTGTCAAAGTCATTTATGTCACAGTCAAACTTGATGGTTACATAATTATTATTAAAATTCTTTGTGCAACCCGATGTTACTCAAATATTATTGTTCTAAATTTCATTAAAATATACAGAACGATTTAGAAGTCAGAGGGGGGGGGGGGTGTTATTATTTTTTAATTTTAGTCAATATCTTGGGATATTTTCGATATATTTTTGTTTTATGTCCCAGGGCAAGTATTATCCTAATTTTCTTATTAGAACAGTTTGTTGTTTTGGACACAACTTACACATTATCCCGTTAATCACTGTTTACGCAGTTTTTTTTTTGATTTAGGTACTGCATAATTTGGTGTATTTCCTAAAAAGAAAACTAATAAATGATCCTAAGATATCCACTCCCAAATTCAGGAATTGATAAAATAACAATGGGTAGGTAATACGAAACTAAACTAAGTGTTGTGATTGGTGAAACGGCAACAAAACCATTTTTCGAACTTTGTCATGAGTAGTTTAGTTGGATTCATCCTTCTCATCAATTTATCGTTTATTGTTACAATTTGACATTGACAGCACCTGTCGAATTTTGATAATAATTTTTTTTAGTATATATCCCTAAAGGTTAGTTCATATAGACGCGAATCACGAATTACGGATATAGGCAAAAAAAAACGCGATTTTTTCCTATTTTATATAGACACGAATATTCGCGAAATATTGACAGAGTAACATTGACATCACATATTTATTTTTACCTATAAGTAATTCCGTTTTAGGTTTTCATTTCTTTTTCATTGTTGATTAAACTTTAATTATCAAAAAACGTCCAAATGAACAATGCAAATATGTTATGTTGGCATTGGTGACGAAGACGAGAAATCGCTGCCTATTTATTGTTAAAAAAATAGAGCACAAAAACACATAAGTCAGTAGAAACCTGCGAGATTTTTCAATTTAGAAAGAAACAGGGTTCCTATCATAATTTAATTCAGGAAATGAAACTAAATGATCACAAAATTAATCTTCCCGCCACTAATTTGAAATCGGCCAATAAGATTATATTATACCTATAAGATTTTCGTCCTCTAAATTAAAATTTTGCGAATCCCAAAATAACTTAAAAACCTCGTCACCTTGTCTTTGCGTCCGCATTGTTCATTGTATCAATATTGTCACACATCACATCACATGTTAAATTTTGATAATAGATTTTTTTGCATAACATATTATTTGGTTTACATAATTTTAATCGTCATTATTTTATATATTATTAATATTCAAACAGCGAACAATTAAACCCTTATATCCCCCCTTCCCCACTCTTGTGACCTACTTAACGGCAACCTATTGCCACCGGGTCTCTTAAATTCATTGCAAAGCATTAAATCACATTATCTTGTTTAATAGTAATCAAAGGCATTTCTTTCTGTCTTACGCATACTATTGATTTGTAAAGACGCTAAAAGACGAAGTTTCACGACTCGAAAATATATAGGCAGTTGCGGCTAAAAATTGCAGCAAATTTAAAATTATTTTATTCACCTGGAAGTTAGCCGTGAAACTAGGTGTACGTATTTTACTATCCAGACAGATCATAAATCGTTGGTACAACTTCTTGGTTCAAAACCAATTGCAGATCTTCCAGCTAGGATTCAGAGGTTTAGAATGCGTCTTGTGCAGTTTTCCTTTATTGTAGAGTACATTCCTGGCAGAAATATGTATATACCAGACCTTTTGTCAAGAGCACCGATATTATCTACTGATCCGGGTACAGATGCTTTACTCATTGACGACGTTGAATGCTTTGCAGAACACATAAGTAGCAGTTTACCGGTATTAGATTATCAGATGTTAGAAATTAGAATGTTGCAGGAAGAAGATGCTCAGTACAACGCATTTTAAGATACATCAAACATGGATGGCCCTCTTTATCCGATATGCCCGCTGAGGATAAGATTTTTGACCAATTTAAAGGCGAACTGGTAGTTTTAAATGGACTTGTTATGAAAGCGAATAGACTATATATTCCACAAAAAGGCAGAAAGGATATTTTGGAAAAATTGCATACTGGACACTTTGGAGTAGTTAAGTGTCGCAGTCGTGCTAGGGATACTGTTTGGTGGCCAAGTATAAATGCTCACATCAAAACCAAAATTGAAAATTGTGCTTTATGTAGTAAAAATCGTAGCCCAATTGTAGAACCTCTTTTGCCTAGCCCGGTTCCAGATTATCCGTGGCAGATGATAGGCACGGATTTGTGTGAAGTAGGAGGACGATGTTACCTTATAGTGGTCGACTATTTTTCAAGGTATATCGAAATAGCTTCATTAAATTCAGCAAATACGGTGGAGGTAATAAAGAAGATTAGAACTTTCATTGCAAGGTGGGGAATTCCCGAGGTAGTGAAATCAGATAATGGACCTTGTTATAGTTCATATTTATTTAAGCAGTTTGCAAGAGAATATGGATTTAAACATATAACTAGCAGTCCTCGGTTTCCACAGTCAAACGGTCATGCAGAGTCTGCTGTGAAGATTGCCAAAAGAATAATTAAAAATAGTGTAGATCCGAACTTAGGTCTACTGGCCTATAGAACCACTAAACTTGAATGTGGATATACTCCATCAGAACTGATTATGGGAAGAAATCCACGTAGTATTTTACTTATAAACAAAAACTCTTTGATACCTAACTGGTCATATTTAGAACATTTTCGCAATGTAAGAGAGAAGGAAATAGAGAAACAAACTGAAAATTTTAATAAAAGGCATCGAGCTAAAGATAATATAGAATTAAAAGTAGATGATAATGTTTGGATTACAAATTTGAAAAGATATGGAAAAATTATAAAAAAGGGACCAGAACCAAGATCTTACGTTATTGAATCTAATGGTAGTATTATAAGAAGAAATCGGACTCATTTAATTAAAATAAATACTACAACAGACAAAAATTTTGATTTAGATTTTGATTTACCTGAAGAATTAAGTGGAAGCAACATTGGAAACAAAATTCTAGAGCGTCAAGTAATCAGAAAGGAAAATATAGATTTGGAAGAAAAGTTGCAAGAACCAGAAAATTGCATAGAATCACCAAGCATAATTTCATGTGAAAATTTTGCAGCACAAGCACCCCAAAGTTCTAAAGAAGATTTACGTTTAGGACATAATGTATATACACGCTATGGACGTGCTGTCAAATTACGCCGTTGTGGTTGTTGTAACGGTGGAAACTGTTCATAGAGCTGTTAATTTTGTTGCAATAATAAAAAAAAAATTAAAAAAAAAAGAAGTTAGGATTAATATAATGTGTTTTGTCCATATCGTTATATATTGAACATTCTTGTGAAACGAGGGGATGTAGTATAATGTACCAGTTAGAACATGCATGAAGTACCGGATACCTGCACAGGAGGTGATTAATCTGTCAATAGACTTCATACGCGGTAAGTCGGGCCTATATAATAAGTACCCCTTTTAAGGCGGATAAAACAAACCCACCGCTGCCACCATGTTTTATCCGCCTTAAAAGGGGTACTTATTATATAGGCCCGACTTACCGCGTATGAAGTCTATTGACAGATTAATCACCTCCTGTGCAGGTATCCGGTACTTCATGCATGTTCTAACTGGTACATTATACTACAGGGTATTTGCCGTGTAGGGCTTTTTCTTGCCAAGTTACAAGCTGTTGACTTGGCGGCGCGCGGATAATGTTAGGTAATCCGTTTTGCTTTAAGTTAAGGGCTGTATATCCAGCATCTGCTGCTACCACTTTTTTAAGAATTTCCCCATTCGATTCTTGGAAGTATTTTCTCATAGAGGTCTCTTGCGACTTGCACAAGTTATATATATTAATGAGACCTCTTCCTCCCTCCTTTCGTTTTAGGTAGATTCTTTCAAGTGCAGAGCGTGGGTGGTGGAATCTGAATTTTGTTAGCAGCCTGCGCGTAAGCCTATCTAGTTCGTGCAAATCCGTGTCTGAATACTTAAGGATTCCGAATGAGTAGGTAAGTATTGGTATTGCCCAGGTGTTGATGGCAGTAGTAATGTTACCAGCATTCAGGTGAGTATTAAAAAGCTTTGTTAGTCTGCTTTTGTATTTGTTTTTAAACTCCCTTTTTAGGCTTGTGTGGTTTATTTGTTGGTTTTGGGAGATTCCTAAGTATTTATATGTTTTGTCCTCATCTAGTATATCTATGAGTTCAAGCAGTCCACGATTTTGTTCAGTCTTTCCGCGTACGACATTCAAGATTGCGCACTTGTCTAAGCCAAACGACATTTTGATGTCATCGCTAAATGTCTTGGTTATTTGAATTAGGGACTGTAGGTGGGTTTTGCTTTCAGCGTAGAGTTTGATATCGTCCATAAATAGAAGGTGGTTTATTCTAAAATTCTCAGTTAAGTTGGGACGATATCCGTAGGATGTTGATTTTAGTAGTGAGGACAGTGGGTTCATGGCCAAAATGAACCAGAGGGGGCTTAAAGAGTCGCCTTGAAATATACCTTTTGATATCTTTATATTGCCAAGCTTCTCTTGTCCAATATGGAGATTGGTATTCCATTGCTCCATTAGGGTGCCTAACATGTTGCGTATTAGGGGGTGTACTTTGTATATCTGCAATATCTTCTTTAACCAGTCGTGAGGAACAAAATCGAATGCTTTACTATAATCTTTGTAGCAAATATTTAGATGTCGCCTTTTAACTTCTGCCTGTTTTATAATAACGGCATCGATTGTAAGCTGTTCCTTGCAACCCAAAGCTTTCCTAATACAGCCCTTTTGCTCATCAGCTACCAGGTTGTTGTTTATGCAGTGTGTGTATATTTTTGAATACATGACTGCACCGAGAGAATTAATTTTAGACCATTATAAAAATCTTAATAACCATAATAAAAATATCCCATAAAATAGGGGACAGAAAAACAAGTTAGTTACCATTATTAATGTCACTTTATAAACTTTTACTTTGCTACCATCAATAAGCAAATTTACTAAAATCGTCATAAGACCATTAAAACAGTGGATATTAATCATCATAAAACAATTTTTGTTGGCTAAAAAACAATTTTTTAACTGCTAATATTTTTTTTTTGACCATCAATAATTCTCTTTAAAAATGTAACGGTAGTTGTAACGCATCTTATTTATCATAGAAAATTTCTTAGCAAGCTTTATTACAGGATCTATCTGTGGTAATAAGGTTTATTTGCTGGACTTTAATTTGTTTTGGCGCATGCGCATTCGTGATAGCTTTTCTATGGGTGTTTAAAATACCATGTGCCACTTTTTGCTATATTGAAAATGATAAAAGTAACAAAGTCGGTAAAATTAGAGAAAAAGTCAACATGCGTTTTTGTATTGCCAAAAGCTTATTTAGTCTCCGAGAGTTAAAAGAAAAAAAAAATTCTTTTTACTCTCGGAGACTAAATAAGCTTTTGGCAATACAAAAACGCATGTTGACTTTTTCTCTAATTTTACCGACTTTGTTACTTTTATCATTTTCAATATAGCAAAAAGTGGCACATGGTATTTTAAATCTCAAATATTTATGGTTTTTTGCTCTGTAATATAGTAGGTACCTATATATTTTCAATCTGATTTTCCGTAAGACATAATAAAATTGATCACTATACGTTCACAAACAATAATAAATGGGAATGGCCAACGTTTGAGTCGCCAAGTCGCGCGAACGAACACGAACGCAGTCTTTTATCCATACAAGTCGAAAATCGAATGATGGATAGATGGATATGGAACAAAGAAGGGCGTCGCTTTCGATTGTTTTCGTGAGTCACGTGAGCAGCGTGTTTGACCGAAGTCATTGATTTTCCTTGCTGTTTATTGTTGGCAATAAAGTGACTTTATAAAGGTTGAAAATCTTCTTAATAACCATTTAAAAATGCATTAAGATAAATTTTAAAAAACGTGGTTAATAACTATAATAAAGTTATTTTGCTACGGCAGTAAACTTTTATTATGAAATTGAAATGCAATGAATCAGTAAAGTTAATTTTTAACCAGAGTAAAGTATTTTATGACTGCTGATAAATACATATAGATAATAATAAAGATATTTTAAAAAAGAATTTTTAGCAGTCATTGTAATTTTTATTTTAATAGGAGATAGATAATTTATAAAGGTTATTAGATATTCTTTGTCCGTAATGAAGACAATTCTAGTAAGACAATTTAAGATTTCAATTTTCTCAGTGTGATGTTAAAAGTTTATACACCACTGACAGATAGGTGATCGGTCTGTAATTTTTTGGGTCGTTTACCTGCATTTTTTTAAATAAAAGGAAGGTATTGCCACTGGCAAGATGAGCTGGGAAGTGCTCGGGGTTTGGGAGAGCCTTGCTAAAGCAGTTTGCGATAACAGGGTGTAGGGTGGTGAAAGTTTTGAGCCAGAAATTATGAATTTGGTCAGTGTTAAGGAGCATCATATTTTTTATTATATATTGTTGTATTACTGGTACTTAATGTCATGATGACAAGAAGGGTGTCAATAAAATAATACTTTTGGAAAAAGTCATAAAAATAAAGGATTACAGTTCATAAAGAAAATAGTTTTCATTGAAGGGACCCAACATAAATGGTCCATCTGCTCCGGATAAAGAATTAGCTAACAGGAACAAAGCCAGTGGTGCAGAAATCGGAAGACAATTGATGGTAGAATTGATCGTTCCACGACGGGTTTTTGGACGGCCAGCAGTAAGAGAATTTTAATTGGCTTTGATTAGATACTGTTTGATTTGCACTAATAAAATGTCTGAGGAAACAAAGTTAAAGAGCAGAAAAAGCTCGCTTAAGTCGAAATTGACTAGGTTTAAAACATTATTAGAAAAATATAATAAAGATAATCTAACGGAAGAAATAGTAGCAGAATTAGAAGTTAGATTAGAGATTTTAGAACCCATTTTAAGTGAATTTAGCGCGATTATTTTTGAGTTAAGTAATTTGGAAACTGTCAATAAAGATGACATCCTCAAGGAAGAGGAAGAATTTGAAAATAAATACTATAGTTTGATAAGTCAGGGTAGGTTATTCTGTAAATCTTTTAATAGTGATGATAATAGATCTGTGGCAAGTTCGCACATAAGTAATAATGGTAATATGTCGCCACCTGCAGTTAAGTTGCCACCCATAACGTTACCGACATTTAATGGAAATTACTGTTCTTGGCTAGAATTTAAAGATGTTTTTGTTAATTTGGTTGATGAAAATAAGTCACTGAGTAACATTCAAAAATTCTATTATTTAAGAGCGTCCTTAGATAAAAATGTTCTTGAAGTAATTAAGTCGATTGAGGTTTCAGCTATAAACTATGGTATAGCATGGCAGCTATTAGTCGAAAGATTTGAAAATAAAGCCTTAATGATTCATAATCATATTCAAAGCATTTTTGAACACCCTGAGTTGCGTAAGGAATCATACATTGGTTTACGAAATATGTTTGATTCGGTTACGAGTCACCTTCGGTCGCTTGCTAGTTTAGGAGAAAATACCGATTCATGGGATAGACTTATTATTTTTATTCTAGCAAATAAATTTGATTCGGTAACGCGCCGTGATTGGGAGGGTTATAATTATCAGGGTAATTTACCAGATTTAGGAGACATGCGAACGTTTCTTAAGGCCAAATGTGACGTTTTGGAAAAGTTAGAAATTACGTCACAAGAGAGGACTACAATGCAAAGGCCAAGAAGGTCAGGTAGTCATGTTTTTCCTGCGTTGACAGATCAAAATAAATTTAAATGTTACTACTGCGAACAAGATCATTCCATATTTAAATGCGATGCATTTTTAAAATTGTCCATAACACAAAGAATTGAGGCAGTAAAAAGGTTAAAATTATGTCTAAATTGTCTACGACATACACATCCATCATGGAAATGTAAGTTAAGTAAATGTTCCAAATGTCGTCGCATATAAAGGAGAACACTGTTGCCATGAGCTGCGATTATTCTCAAGTATTGCTTTCAACCGTTCTAGTTGAGATAAAAAATGGTGATAAAATAGTTAAATGTCGTGCTTTATTAGACAGCGGGTCTCAAAGCAATTTTATTTCGGAATCGTTATGTCTTAAGTTAAACTTGCAGCTTGATAAAATAACGCATGCTGTCAAAGGAATTGGGGAAAGCTTGTCAAATATAAGTAGGAAGACAAACGTTGAAATTAAATCTTGCGTTAGTAGTTATAAAACAAAAATTAATTGCCTAGTGCTTAATAAAATTACAGATAAGTTGCCTAGTTTTACTTTTAATAAAAATTTGATAATTATACCACCAGGTGTGAAACTTGCTGACCCTGAATTTAATGTAGCTAAAGAAATAGACCTCTTAATAGGCTCAGAAATATTTTGGTCCATTAAAGCAAGAACAAACATCACTAGGCCTGAATTTACCTGTACTTCAAAACACTTTATTTGGCTGGGTGATCGCAGGTAATTTGACATTAAATTTTGAACATGCTAAAAGGTCAATAAATTGTTTAAGTGCTTCGTTGCAAGATGCTTCTGTTGACCAGCAAATAATTAAGTTTTTTGAAATTAAGGAGGTTTGTAATAAAAATGATGTATTATCGGAATCGGAAAAATACTGCGAGTATTTTAAAAATAGTACTACTAAAGATAGTAGCGGTAGGTATGTGGTAAGTATACCTTTTAAAGATATTCTTTCAAATTTAGGAATGTCTAGAGATACTGCATTGCAAAGATTTTATTCATTAGAAAGAAAACTTAGTAATAATTTAAGTTTGAAACATGATTACGATAAATTTATGAATGAGTATCTTACATTAAATCATATGTCTGAATGTCAAGACGAATGTGAAACAGAGGAGGGATGTTACTTACCTCACCACGCAATAGTAAAACAAACAAGCCTGACAACTAAATGCCGCACAGTATTTGACGCCTCATGCAAGACATCATCTGGATTATCACTAAAGGACGTACAGTACACAGGGCC
Source organism: Polydrusus cervinus (assembly GCA_935413205.1). NCBI lineage: Eukaryota > Metazoa > Arthropoda > Insecta > Coleoptera > Curculionidae > Polydrusus > Polydrusus cervinus. The sequence continues at coordinate 62,238,244 of OW284510.1, read as the reverse complement.
GAAATTACAGCAGGATATTTTTGAAATTTTGGCTAGGTTTAGGCTGTATAAGTATGTCATGACAGGTGATATTTGTAAAATGTACCGTCAGATATTAATAAATAAGAATGATCAAAAGTATCATAAAATATTTTGGAGACCAAATCCTGATGATGAGCTAAAATGTTATAATTTAAAAACTGTTACTTATGGTACCGCATCAGCTCCATATTTAGCGGTCAAGTGTTTATTTGATATCGCAAAACAAAATAAAAATAATAAGCTAATTAGTAACGTCATTGAACGCGATTTTTATATGGACGACCTGTTGACGGGGGCTAATTCGGTAGAAGAGATTTTGTATATTGTTTCGAACATTTTGGTACAATCAGGATTTGAGTTACGTAAGTGGTTATGTAATGATCAAGAGATACTAAATAAGATTAAAGTCAAGTGAGAGTAACAAAACGCTTCGCATATTTTGGAATGCACAGGGTGATTCTATAAATTATAAAATAAACTTGACAATATTCACAGTAGAAAGAGTGACTAAAAGAACAATTTTATCTAGTATTTATCAAATATACGATCCTTTATCATTACTAGGGCCTATAATAAATGTCGGTACCGATTATGGCGGTCTTTTTTTTTGTAAAGGACAGAAAAGGTCGTAGTTCAAAACTGAATAAAAGTTATATAATATGCCTTTTTGTATGCATGTGCACTAAAGCAGTGCATCTTGAGCTTGTGTCCGAACTTACCACAGAATGCTTTTTAGCAGCCTTTCATAGGTTTACAAGTAGAAGAGGAATTCCTAAAAATGTGTATTCTGATAACGGGTTAAATTATGTGGGCGCAAATAGGGAACTTATTGAGATGTATGAATTCTTAAGAGAAAATGCAGAATATTTTGGAACAAAATTAGCAGATAGTAAAATAAAATGGCATTTTATTCCTGCTAACTCACCTACGTTCGGAGGGCTTTGGGAAGCAGGAATAAAAGGTTCAAAAATTCATCTTAAGCGGGTTATTGGAATTAAGTCTTTAACTTCTGAAGAATTCAACACGTTATTAGTGCAAGTCGAAGGTGTCTTAAATTCTCGGCCGCTATGTCCGCTAACGGAGGATCCTGAAGACTACTCTGCTCTAAGCCCTGCTCATTTTCTAATTGGTCGTACGATGACTGCATTACCCGAGTATAACCTCACCGATGTAGCAGAAAATCGACTATCCAAATGGCAACATATACAAGTAATGGTGCAACACTTTTGGACAAGGTGGCAAAAGGAGTACTTGTCTGAGTTACAGACTAGGACAAAATGGAAGAGAAGTGGCATGAATAATGTGAAGATCGGCTCGTTAGTGCTAATAAAAGATAACACTCCGGTATTGCGGTGGCAATTGGGACGTGTAACACAATTGCATAAGGGCAATGATGACGTTGTAAGAGTCGTGACAATAAAAGTGCGATCGGGGATAATTAAAAGAGCAACCACCCGAATTTGTGTCCTTCCCATAGAGACAGACGATTAACTTATTTTAAAAATGATAGTGTGTAACATGTACATAAAACTTAGTGTTCTCGATGTTCCACATAGGAGGACTCGCTATTGAAAGTTCATGCCATGCCCTTTCAAGGCGGGCGGTATGTTAAGGAGCATCATATTTTTTATTATATATTGTTGTATTACTGGTACTTAATGTCATGATGACAAGAAGGGTGTCAATAAAATAATACTTTTGGAAAAAGTCATAAAAATAAAGGATTACAGTTCATAAAGAAAATAGTTTTCATTGAAGGGACCCAACAGTCAGGTTCCGGTGATTTCCAGTTAGCCAAGTTCTTAGTGGCATCCCTTATATCACTGGATGTTACTTGCGGCTCAGGCATTTCTTGCAAAGTTTCAGCCTCGGCTTCAACTTTTTCGAGCCAGCTTGCTTTTTCGTCGAAATGGGACGCGTCGGACCAAATATTACTCCAAAATGCATTAAATTGGTCTTTATTTATGTCATTAGTTGGAGTAACGTCGTTTTCTTCTTGGCTAAATGTCCTATAGAAGGTTTTTTGGTTACTGGTGAACTGTTGGTTTTGAACCTTCCTCTTTGTGGCTTTGTTGTATCGTCTTAGACGAGCTCCTTTAGCCTTAGATTTTTGTCTTGTATTGTCTCTTACGATTGTTAGCAACCGTTTTACATCGGGACTGTCTAAAGGAATGCTCTCTGCTTTCAGTATATCTTTAACCTTTTTAGCAACCTTGCTGCTATAGTTTCCATTTAGATGTTCTCCAATTATATCACTTTGTGCTCGTAACTGGCTGATTTGTTTTTCAAGTCTCATTTTCCAAGCGGGCACCGCTTGTTTCTTGGTTGTTTTCTTATCAGTTCTGAGATATAATACCTGACCATTGAGTTCAATTACAGTTACTGCTGCTGCATATAACCCACTGTGTAATGTCTTGAGGTCCTCAGTTCTATTTAAGGACGTCCCTGCTGCTAGGTTTACTCTTGCTAGTATTTCGTGGGTTCCTTTCTTGAATCTTAGCTTAGGGATACTCGGTCTCAAGGTCGGTTCACTATTTTCAAATAAGGACAAATTTTTCAAATATTTTTGGTTCGTATTGTCCGTATCTCAATCTGTATAGTTTGATCTTGTTCATGCATTACTTCCTGCTGTGCTGTTAGTTCTTCCACATGCTGAAGGTTGTGCAACGTTCTGCCAACTTCACGCCGTATTTGATCTATTTCAGCTTGGGGTAGCAGGTGGTTAGCATATATAGCTCTTTGACGGCTCGCTACATTTTGTTCGGTCATTTTTAATTCCGGGTGTAGTCTGGTTATTTCTCGGTGGAGTTTTATTCTCCAGCCAGGGCGGGGGTTATCTTCACAGTCGTTAATCAAGAGGAATGCTTTGATAAAGCTTCTATTCATGTCTCGACTCCACTTGATTCGACCGGTTTCTGTTCTTCTGGGTAGACCAGCGGCAGTTCTATAGGGTCGGGCTGCAAGCTAGTCTCCATTACGATGTTTTCTTTGCCGGTGTTATGTTCACTAATAGTTCGGTTGTCGGCAGGGGCTTGTCCTAGCATCCTGCCGTTACATTAGTACTAATCGAATTAGTGCCTCCCCCAGAATCCGTGAGGCTGATTGCTTGCGCAGCGTGGGATTGCAAACTTTCGTTTCCACCCACCTGGGGTATATCTTCTTCTAAATTCGATATCATATTTGTTAAAGTCCAAATTTATTTATTTCGTCAGAAATGGTTTGCATTTATACCTTCTGCCAGGTTACTGATACAGTCGCCCTTAACATAGAGAACAGACGCTGTTGAGAAACCGCCCCTAACATGGAGTCAGCCGTTTCTTCACTACATCAGTTCCTACGCCTACCTGCGGTAGCCGGTGACCAATGTAGGCCCCTTTAAGGCAAGGACCACCAACCTTTTAGCCGCCTTTTACGGCAGGCAGGTTCTACCCTGGGCCTAGATTCGTAAACCGGAACCCAGAGGGCTATTATTATTATTATTATTATTATTATTATTATTATTATTATTATTATTATTATTATTATTATTATTATTATTATTATTATTATTATTATTATTATTATTATTATTATTATTATTATTATTATTATTATTATTATTATTATTATTATTATTATTATTATTATTATTATTATTAATATTATTATTATTATTATTGAATAACTTTATTGGACGAGTAGTTTAGAATTGAGCGAGCTTATCGAGCAAAGTCAATAAAGAAGGCGAGTCTAATATACTGTGCATTATATACGAATAACATACATCGTCTTATGTTCTAATGCATATTTTTTATTGAAAGTCAAGTCCTAAATTACTTTTTTTATTGCGTATTTCTCAGTCTAATAAAGTAACTTGTCAGATCAATAAAGTAGTAAATTATAGTCCTCAAACACTTTCATAAAAAATACATACTGCTTGGAATCCTAATGATATTTATTTCGAATCTGTAATTAACCGTGGACGGCACGAATTAGACAGACATATTGTTATTCAATTACAGTCTTATATTTAAATGAGTGCCCTAACATTCCATACTTTTTTATTTTTAAATTAACCATCTAAAAAGTTGGGTACAGGACTTAAATAAGAATTTTCCGCACGCCCATGGGAACAGCATAGCTTTTTTAAGTCAAAGCTTGTGAGAAAGGTGGAAAACAATATCGATGGCCATAATGTAGTCATATGTTACTTACTCCTCCAATAGCGGCGCGAAGCAAATAAATGATACATTTTCTAGCTAATTATAGCGAAGCCACATTTAAAAATATTTTTTGCATAATACTTTTATATTAGGATTTACTGGAAAAGTGAAAATTTTAATTACATAACTGTATATTATGCGACATCTTAAGTAAATTTCACTTTAAGGTGTGTAAGGGATGCTTTGTTGTCGGTAGTGTCGTAATGTTAAAGAAAAACCAAGAAATTATCATCAAAACTGATTGTGAAGAATTTTTAACATTACAAGAAATGCCAAAATATATCCCAGTCCAATGTAAGATCATCAAGCCGGAATAGGTGTATTGTTATCAAAGGTCACAGTAGCTTGAAGAAGTCAATCGACGATGGCCGCGGTTAGGACTTGGATGGGTGACCGTTTGGGAACTCCAGGTATCCTGACCCCCCCGAAAATAATTGGGGAGCATAAATAAAATAACTTTTTGAAAAAAGTTAAGAAAAAATGCCACAATTTGGATATAAAAAGGATTTTTATATATGATGCCTAGAAACGGCTTAAAAATCACTTTTTAGAAATTAAAACATTCAGCATTGCAATATTTACAAAGATTAATTTTGTATTGCAAATAAGAAAGAATTTTATGCATTTTGAGAAGAGGAGTCGCGACGCCGAGATCTAGACTCGATGAGAATATAATGTATAATGAAAATTATCGTTCCGACCATGTTCCCGGGGGTTCGCCAAGGAACGGAATGATTTTTATAACTCACCCTGAAACTTTTAACCCCTTCTCTAGTGAAATAAACCTTATTCCCCTCTGAGTCCCGCAATGGGAGAGGGGCGGCCCGCAACCTTTCCTCCTGGCGGCGACGCTGAAGGCGCCGTCGCATACTCTTACTTACAAGACCCCGTGGCTTATTTAATACTGAATCTACACTTCTATCCACACCTTCTCCTTTGTCGGCAAAACTTCGCGGCCCAGGGCCGCTGGTCTCGCCGACAAAGCGGACTCCCCCCCATACTGGGTAACTACCCATAATAAAATCAAACAACGAAAAAATAAAACGAACAAAATTCAAAAGACAAATGGATTTTATTAATCCAAAATAAAACAGCAACTGGACGTATATCGTCAACAAAGTTTAACAAATATTTAAACACTTAAAGAGCTAATGGCTCTGACCAAGCAACACAAAGGTTAATAATTATTACTCAATACTAATAATTTAATGAGACTACTTTACTTCCCGTGACTCTACATCAGGTTTATCCAACCCCCGTACACATTAAACTGTCGCCCTTTTACCGGCGTCACCCCACAAAATTACTTCCAAATATTAAAACCGTTTTCCCTGAGATCCCCCCCTCTTTATGAAATAGTAATTTCCCTTATAAATCCCCTTAGACAAACTCTCAACTCCCCGAGTTGACAAGACTTTACACTTAAAGCCCCTAAAAAATCTTCAAGAACTACTAATACCTTGACGGCAAGAGATCCCATAAAAACCACAAATATAATAACAATTTTCTATGCACCAGCTTAATGTGTCTATAACGCGTTAAATACGGACAAAACCCAAAGAATGAATTTAGAATCATTAACTCGGCACGGCCAGATGGTTAGCCTGCATCCGAGGGGAGTCAAATTTTGCATTTTAACTTCCCTGATTTTATTCAAAATTATCGAACAACGACGGTAGTTTATTATCTGATTCCGCAACAACCATCGAATTTATACGTGGCTCGACTCCCTTAACAAGTCCCGCCCACTGTGCCAAAATTAAAAGAAACGTTTTGATTGGACGCCTCATTTGATATACTCTCGAGAAATTTTCAGGGAAATACACAGTTGAAATTAGAATTTCAACGAGTAAGCTCTGATTGCTGGAAATCTATTGCGTCTTAACTTGCATATAAATATAAAATTTTGGAAAATGCACTCATTGGTGGTTTGGCTTTCCTGCGTAAATGTCCTATAAATACCAGCGGAAAAAAGCAATATGAGCAGAAGATTGAATGCTGTCTGGGTTAGTACTAGTATTTAAGTTTAAGTCTTCGTTCGGCCAAACTTGTAATTTTTTGTGTTTTTTTATAGTGTTTTTGCATAGTGATATTTAAGTTAAAATATCTTAAGTAGGATTTCCCTATTAGTTTCGGTTTTTTCGAAAAATTAGCAGTTTTGCATATACTCTTTAGTTGAGTTTTTATTTTATTTGTATAAAGTAAAGTTAGGGCTTATCTTAGCTTTGTAAAAAGTTAGGTTAGGTTATTTAAGCTCGTGAGACATAACCTACGAAAGGACAGGACTTTTACCGTGATAAAAAGTAAATTCAGACAAACAAACAAATTCTGACAAAAAGTTTTTATGCCCTCCGGGATCAGCACAGTGTTTGCATTGCACTTGTAGCTTAGTTGGACGCGCCCGAGCCAACGAAAATTTCTTAAAATAAAACACGCTTATTTGAGAGTTCACCAGGTCTCATCTTGGTCTCAAATAAAGTCGTATCAATATTTTGTATTTTGTTTCAAAAATACAAAATCTAAATAAATATAAAATTAAATTGTCCCTTAAATTTTTGCAGGCAAAAAGCCATTCTATAATTTTCTCTTTGCGCCTGAGTGGTCTGCTGACATTTCCGTCAGCGGGGAAAAAGGTGGTGGGACCATTCCTGACGACAGACTGACAATTGCGTTGTCAGTTTGAAATTCGGCAATAAAAGTTGCCTGGCATCCCTGACAATAAATACGGATACAAAAGTCTACGATGGATTCTAGTAGTTCGTCTAGTGACGTAGGAAATTCCCAAGATTTTGATTTTTTACGCCAATTCGAAACTGTCGATTTTACAGAATCTTTCGAAAGAATTTTAAATAGTAATTACGACGACCCTGAACGACAAGCTGCATCACGACGAAGACTTACGTCGTATCTCTTCTCCAAGGGTGGGGAATTCAAACCTTTGGGCGAAAATACAATAATACAGGCCGCGATGGCTTAGATTGCAAACCGTCTAACTCCACTTTTTATGAAAATTTCGATTTTTGTGCAAGTAGTTAGCTTAATGTTAGATCTATGGATACCTACCCAAACCAAATAACTCCAAATAATTACAGATTTCCTTAAAAACCTCTGCACGTAAAGCGTCTAACTCCATGACCTACAATTGAAGACCTCGGTGCAAGAACGGGGCAACTCCATTTTATATCGAAATTGAGTTATTGTATTTAACATACAGAATTTGATGCTGCGCATCTTTTGGTGCAAGAATCAAGCAAATCCAACACTTCCGTATTAAGTTAGCACTGTAAAGGACTTATCTGATAAGGCATTACGGTGCAAGAGTCGGGCAACTCCAGGAGTTACCTGATTTTAGCACCGAAATGTACGCGTGTAGTGGGAGATGTCGGAGTGGGGATTATTAGCGGCAAGCCTTCCCGCGTTGTCCATCGTGTACGGCGTGGTGCCGCGTGGTTAGTTTGATCTTTGCTTCCATGCAGTACGTTATAATGTCGTCGGAAACTGAAAGTGAGCCCTTTCAAGATTCGGGGAGTGAATATGTTCCGAGTGATTTGGACCAACCGAGTACAAGTAAAGCATCGAAAGAACGGCCGACTACGACAAAAAAAAAACGTGTTCACAGAAGTTTAAATGAGGCGCCGACGAGAGAAAAAAGCGGTAAAAAACGAGTAAGAAATGAAAGTAGCTGGCAAAGAAATGTGAGGAAAAAGTTGAAAGCCTGTGGGGAAGAGCATGTATCTTCAGTGAAAAAAGTTGTACCCAAAAGAACACAGGGAGCGCCTTGTACTTGCCGGCTGAAATGTTTTGACAATATTAATGAGGCCCAAAGAATATCTATTTTGACTTCTTTTAACGAAATAGGAACAAAAGATAAGCAAGACTTATATTTGGGTGGATTGATTTCTTTAAAACCAGTGGAAAGAAAGCGACCCACAACAGGACAAAGAAATGCAAAGGAGGTATCATTTTCTTATAAGGTATGTTATATTTCTAGGTATTTTTATTAATCTTGTTAGTTTTTTGTCAAAAGCGATGTAGACATTCTTTACGCATTCGTTAGGGAAAAAAATAGGTTCTATTTAACTTTATGTTTTTGTTATAGATCCGTTTTGGAGTATCAGTTACTGACCATCAAGTCTGCAAAAAGGCCTTTTACGGTATTCATGGTATAACTAAACATCGTGTTGATCGTCTTGCCTCTTCACTGAAGACTGGAATATCCGCGCAACCTGATATGAGAGGAAAACACATGAATCGCCATAATAAGATGCCAGAGGAAATATTACAAAATATAGAAAATCATATAAACGGCTTCCCAAAACGGAGTTCTCATTATAGTCGGGACAAAAATGATCGCAAGTTTTTTTTGCCTGCAGAACTAAATATCTCGAAGATGCATAGGTTGTATTTGGAGAAGTATGAAAATGAAGTTTTCCAGGCACTTCAAAGGGGGGAAGAAGCTAAGCCAAAAGTAACCTACGACTTCTACAATCGCAGTTTTGTATTGAACCATAACATTGGTTTTGGAACGCCAAGGTCTGACACATGTCAAACTTGTGACAGGTTACAAAATCTTATGCTTGCCGAGTTAGATACTGAAAATAAAAAAGCACTTCAGACTGAAAAAGAACTCCATATTCGTAAATCCGAAATGTTTTACAAAAAATTAAAAGAAGTTACCACTCTCAGTAAAGGAGATGAGACCACGGAAGTATTATGCTTTGACTTCCAGCAGAATTTACCACTACCCCATGTACCAGCAGGAGACGTGTTTTACAAACGACAACTTTGGGAATACAATTTTTGCTTTCATTCTGGAAAAATGGGTACCTCAACCTTTTACATGTACGATGAGCATACCGCTAAGAAAGGAAGTAATGAAGTAATTTCCTTTCTTCATCATTATATACAAACGTATTTGCCTGTATCGGTAAACAAGCTCTACCTATTTTCGGACAATGCGTTCGCACAAAACAAAAACCAAACATTAATGAAATATCTATTCACTATGGTAAACAAAAATGACAAAATAAGTGAAATACACCATCAATATCCGGAACCAGGACACAGTTTTCTACCGTGCGATAGGTCCTTTGGACTTATAGAAAAAAATAAAAGGAAGAAGGAAAGAATATACCTACCGTCGGAATGGATAAAGCTAGTACAAGAAACTTCGAAAAAATTTAGGGTAGTTCCTGTAGAACAAGATATGATACTAAACTTCTCGGACCATTTTAAAGAACTTATTAAATCAGCCCCTAAAGAACCCAAAAAGACAAAATTTGCCATATCAACTTATAGGATAATGAAGTACACCAAGAATAACAAGTTTATTGAATGCTCTGTAAGTTCAGGTTTACTTAATTTAACGAAATTTGGTATTAACGAAAAAGGAGATATCCCACTCTTAATGCCGAATAATAAGGCATACTTCACACCATTAGATATAAACCCTAAAAAAATAAAGGATCTAAAAGATCTGGTACGAAAGTATGTAGGTACCCTTAAATGATCAAGGTTATTACAACCGCATGTTTCAAAACATTGTTGACGAGGACCCAAATTTTGGCGATGTTAACGAAGATCAAGACACAGGAAACGTTAGTGATTCTTCCTATGTTTAAGTAAGATTTGTTAACAATATTTTTAGTTCCATATAATGTATTTTCAATAAAAAATGCAAAATCGTTACATGTGTGTTTGACTCTATTATCAGAATTTGGCCATTTCGGGGCTAGAAACAGGCAACTCCATTTTTCAAACTTTTTTTTTAGCTTCTACAATGTGAATAAAAAGAAGTATCTAGGTAAATACAGCTTATCTAATGTTACTCTAGAGAACGCATACCATTTAGCAAATTTTTTTTTTAATTTCTTTAAAATATTAAGTTTTTTTCGATTTCCCAACATTTTAAAAAAGTGGAGTTGCCCCGTTCTTGCACCGAGGTCTTCAATTATGTATACGGCAAAACATCTAACTACAGCATTTCGCGCCATTTTACTATTGAGACGATAGGTTATACACGTAAAATAATACTCTCTGCAAGTTTTCATTGAAAATAATAGTTAAGCAATGTGCAAAAGTGCTTGGTGATTAAATATATTAATAAGGTAAGTGAAATATAATTTTACAGGCTTGTAATTGTTTATACTTTAGCTAATTTGTACTGTTTTTAATAAAACTGGAGTTAGCTGTTTTTCAGTTTTAATAGAATATGTATATATTAGGGAGTTAGCTGTATTTTTAGTGAAAGTGAAAGAGTGAATAATTATTTAAAACTCACTGACTATTGATATTATTTATCAACAATTTAAATTTTTCAATATTAAAGGGTAATAAGTAACTTGCTTCTTAGGATTTCTAAATTATTACTGAAATTTTGTATAGGAAAAGCAGTTTTTTGCCTTATTTCGCATTAACCACGTTTTAAATAAGCGATAAACCTATTTGGTTATAGGGAAAAGAAAAGACAAAGTCTTTCTTCACAAGTTTAATAGAAATAATTTTATATTTTTAATTATTCTATTAAAGGGAAAAGAAAGACTTCGACTTTTCTTTTCCCTATAATTTCAACTCAACTTTAAGATTGGACTATTTTTTCAAAATATTTGGTTATAGTTATATAATTTTATTTTCAAATTAGTTTTTGCAGGCTAATAAAACCAAAATGTCTTCACGTACCAACAGAATATTAATGATGGCTCTTAATCAAGAAATTCCAAATAGCAATGAAAATTTAGTTACCGAACTGGAAACTAATCCCGACTTTATCAAAAGTCTGCCAATAGTATTTGAAAACAGCCATGACATAATATCTAATGAATATTTTCAATGCATTTCTCCACCTGCAGAGAATCAAGTATCAGTTATTTCCCAAGGTGAAACTAAATTGTTTACTTGTTTAGAGAACATTTCTTTAAATGATTTAGACTATTATATTCCTGATACTGAACAAGTCCCTCATATAGAAAACTCTAATACAGGAAAAAATGAAGATCACAATCGAGATGGGTCAGCCATCGAAGTTTTTACAACGAAAGACAACATAAACACTATGTAGGAACTTGGCGAACTTTCAACTGAGAAAGAAAGAAATGTCAGCCCAGAAATGTTGCAAAATATATCTGACGAAAGTGACCAGAATGTTCACCTAGTAGATTATTCTGAACATTCTGATTCAGATAGCTCCATGTCCAGCGACGAGATTATACCAAGAAAAAGAAAAAAGAGATGTCAAGTAACTAAATCAACCTGGACTTCAGAGGAAAATAGAAGAAAAAGGGAAAAAGGTGAAAAATATTTTGGGAGGAAAAAACACGATAGTGTGGAATAATAAAATTCCAAAACAGCCCAGAATTATTAAGAGAAGATGTCATTGCAAAGTTAAGGAAAAAGGTCAACTTAAATGCTTCGTTTTTACAGAAGAGGATAGACAAACAATTATTAATTTTTTCTGGAAGATGACATGGGGTGAAAAAAAAATATTTATTGATAGTTTAGTAACAATTTTGCCAACTAATCGCCATAGAGATAGAAATGATGTAGCGTTTTCAACAAGGGATTGTTCCATTATTTATAATTTAAAAAAAGAAGATAAACTTATAAGAGTTTGCAAAACTATGTTTTTAAATACCCTTTGTGTTGGAAAATGGTGTGTGTTGGACTGGAAAAAAACAATCAAAGATCCCAATAAACTTACGAAAAAACGTAGTTTTACTATTGGAAATCCTGAAGATTGTTCACCTATTTCTGAGGAAAACAAAGCACTATGTAAGTTTTTTGATAACTTGCCCACTATGGAGTCCCATTACTGCCGAAAGTCGTCTGAAAAAAACTACATCTTGCCCGAATGGTCATCAAAAAGATCTCTTTACAATTTTTATAAAAGTAACTGGTGTAAGGATCATAATGTTACGCCTTTATCTGTGTGTACGTTTAGTAATGTAATGGATATAAAAAATATATCTTTATTTCATCCAAAGAAAGATCAATGTCAGATCTGTAATTCACACAAATTGGGACAATATCCCGATGATAAGCATGCTGCTCATATTCAAAGGAAAGAAGAAGCGAGAAAAGAAAAGGAGGAAGACAAAGAAAACGAAACTTTTGTATTCACCATGGATTTGCAAGCAGTTCTTCTAGCTCCAAAGTCAAATGTATCCAGTTTATATTATAAAACTAAACTTTGTGTCCATAATTTTTGCATATTTAATTTGAAAACTAAACAAGGGAACTGCTATTTGTGGAACGAGGCAGAAGGAGGCCTGAACGCTGAAGAATTTTCCACCATTGTTGTTAAATTTTTATCAGATGTAGTTATACCAAAACAGAGAGAGGGAGAAGCTGGAAAGAAAATTATACTTTACAGTGACGGTTGTACCATCGCGCCGATAAAAAACTGGGACAGGAAATTTTTCTATTTTCTCCTAGACTATTAAGAATAATTTTACATCAAGCCTGGTACCAGTAAAATGTCATGAAAATTTGCATGTCAATAAAGATTGTCACTTTATGATTGACTCGTCAAACATACAATCATATATTATTTGTAAATATGCCACAATTAACCCCCCAGCAAAAGGCAATTATTTATAGTCGGTTGCGAGATAGTGTTGCTATTAGGGATATTGCAGATGAACTGGGAGTAAGCAAGAATACCGTGCTATTGGCAAAACAAAAAATAGCAAGACATGGGACTATTATTAGGAATGCAGGTTCTGGTCCCCCTAAAATTTCTACTGATGATCATGATAGAAGACTGGTTAATTATCTAAGGGATCATCCCTTCGAAACTGCAATCAAGGCAAAAGAAGAGACGAATTTTCCAGGTTCTGCAAATACCGCTAGAGACAGGGTTCGAAATTCCGATATACGAAGCCGTTGTGCTGCCAATAAAAATTTTTTAACGGAAATAAATAAACAGGGCAGGTTAGAATTTGCACATGAATATATTAATCAAATAAATTTATGGGAAACAGTTATATTTTCTGACGAGAAAACTTTTCAGTCATGCAATAATGGGAGAATTCGGGTGTATAGGCCTTCCGGCATGCGGTATGATGAGAGATACACCCACAAAACCAACCAAAGTGGGCGTTTCTCCATAAATGTTTGGGGCTGGATTAGCGCTAGAGGACCAGGACTTTGCCAAATCGTCGAAAGAAGACTAACTGCAGCAGTATACGTTAATATACTAAACGAAGTGATGATACCATCGGTAAACGCTGTATACGGTCAAAATTACACATTTCAGCATGATAATGCTCCAATACACACAGCGCGCATTATACAAAATTTTCTCCAAGAAAATAACATAGCAGTTCTTCCCTGGGCTTCGAAGAGTCCCGATTTGAACCCGATAGAAAACATTTGGGGTGCCATGGTCAAATCTATGTATAAACATGATTTTCAACCTAGAAACAGGGATGAATTACGTCATAGGATAAATCAAGCTTGGGATGAAATAACTGTCGAATTATGTAGAAACTTAGTTTTAAGTATGCCACAAAGGCTCCAAAAAGTAATAAACAGAAATGGTTCTATGACCAAATATTAATTTTGTGTTGTTTTGACAAACTTTGTGTTCGCAATTTTTTTCTTTTTATTAAATGTATTTTATTACCTGTATTAGCTTTATTTATTATTTTGTGGTAATGGTAAATATAATAATTTATAAAATATTTGACTTTAAAAAAATCTAATAAATTTACTTTATCCATATTATATGATGTCTCTCAAATTTAACCACCCCGTATCGAAAAATACAAAACATTCCATTATGTAACCTAGGTTACTTTTTAAATTTTGAATGTTTTTCCTTTTTAGCTCTAGGCACCTTTTATAGTCTAGGGGATATGTATTTCTTACATTGTTTTTGTAAATCTCTTGTCCCAGTTTTTTATCGGCACAATAGTACATACCAAAACCGCAATGCGGTAATGAGCAATGCATTGCTAAATTTAGCCGTAGCCAGTAACGTGACAGTCGAACAAAAATTCTTAGAGGTTGGACACACTCAAATGGAGGCCGACAGCATGCATGCCACCATCGAGAGGCGCTTGAAAAATAAAATAATAAACGTTCCAGCTGAGTACATCAATATATGCAGAGAAGCACGAAAAAATCCTGAACCTTACGCTGTTCAATATCTAACCCATGAGGTATTCAAGAAATTTGATGGCATCCGATTTTATACTTCTATTCGCCCCGGCAAGAAAAAAGGCGACTCAAAGGTTTGTTATTTTATTACAATACTTAACCTTTAGTTTACGTCAAAAAATATATTTTAGGTAACTGATTTGCGAGCCATTCAGTACAATCCCAATGGTGACATTTTTTTTAAACTAAGATTTGGAGATCAATGGACCATACTGCCCCAACGACGAGATGCAAAAGTCTTAATGAAGAAGTGGAATTAATTACCTTGTTTATATTCCTGTAGACGAAAGATAAAGAAAAAGAAATTTGAGGACCTACAGTTAAACTGAGTATTCCTAAGGATTTTCATGATTTCTATGACAATATTCCCTATGAAGATTAAGTTACGAATTATTATTAATATTGTTGCCTTTTGTTGATTATTACGACAATAATATTTTATTCATGTTTATTAATGTTTAAATATAGTTTTTCTCCTAATATCAGTATTACAGTAAAATACATTAATAATAAAAACGTCTAACTCCAAAAAATATTTTCTGTGTATATTAAAAAACGTCTAACTCCATATTTTTGCTCTAATATCAAAATGGGGTATTAAATGACGTGTTTTTCTTTATGCAACTGTGTTTTATTTTTACTTCCATAGAATAAATGCCAATAAAATCATAAAATGTCATTTTGTAGAAGTCAGAATAGTTTTTTGGCCCTCCTGTAAAATTTTTATTTTTGGAGTTAGCCAGTTTGCAATTTAAGCCATCAAGGGGCAATCTCAAAATAATTTAAATAGCAGCTTAGATCGTGAGCAAGGGGAAAATGGGGTTAAAATAAATACTCAAATTGGCGACAGTAGCTTTTGCTGGCTCCTTTATTGTGTTTAGTTTAAACGGAGAGCTAAATGCGCTTTTCAAGACAACAGTTTATTATTCATCAAATTGTGTACAAACTTTAAGAGTGAGTTTTAAGTTATTGAGTACCAACAAAATACCCAAAAAAACATTCTAAAAACACAAATTTTGAAAATGGAACAGACCTATGTAATTAAATCGTTGGTGATTTTTAATGTTAATTATCATTCGTGGTAACTAATCTCTTATTTTGGCCATATTGTTGAAGTTTTAAATTAATCTGTACTATTATTTTCTAAATTGTGTAATGAACTCACAAAGTACATTATTTTATATTACAAAACATGTTCGTCGCTTTACATTTTTACATTTCCATCTTTTTATGTTCTCTCTTTTGCATATGAAAACGGCTGCTCAAAGCGACGAATGCTTTTGGCACATATAATATCAAAAAATTTATATTGACCGCAAAAACAAGTTTCTTGATATTAAATCACAGAGTTTTGCCATCAGAAACTTTTTAATTATAAAATCTTTATTTGAAAATTATATCGTTAAAAGTAAAAAAAATGCTAGGTACTCGACTATTAAATAATTAATATAAGAATAGACTCAAATGTAATGCTTAATTTTAAAAAACAATATATGTAATTTACTTTTCACTACTGCAAAAGTTCTTAAAAAGTTAAATTATATTGTACCTACCAACAGTGTCAAAGAAACCAAGTGCCAGCGCCGGCCCCAGGGTAGGGCGATCCGGGCGGCCGTCCGGAGCGCAATGATCTAGGGGCGCCAAAATCATGGAAAATGAAAATAAAGTGCTAAAAAAAAAATTTTGTTACAGGCTTTTATAAAATACACTAAAAAGTAAAGAATATTTTTTTATCATTCTGATATCATATCAATAAATTATTTTTCATAATATTGCATTGTCATCGGACCCTTGTAAGTATACCAAATTTCATTGAAATCGGTTCACGGAAATTTTCTCAAAAACGCGTTGCAATATTTGACTGATAGTTGACAAGATTAAGAGGCGGCAGGCAAAATCTAGTTGAATTCAATTCAACATGACAAAACCACTCTATCACCGCCTTGACAAGTTTTTCGGCCCGTGGCAACACGACTGTACAGGATACAACAATTTTGAAACCAAGCGAAACAATATCTAACAGCCCTTTTTAACTGCATATAAAAAGGAAGTTGTAGGGAAAAAACTTTGTAGTTCAACCCGATAATAAAGAGGGGCTAGATGATTTAATCACAAATCATCTTAATGGGCGATATTAATGAATTGAAGTTTCATAGGGGGTGGTATGAATAAAACAAACGTTTGAAAAGTTGAAACTTAAAATGATGCTTTTATTCGGCATTAAAAGCAAGCATTCGCTTGAAACTTGTTTAAATCGACCTAGGATAAATACTAATTTATAATTAAAAATACATAGCAACGATCTACATTCATTAGTGATCAAATACTAAATGTTACAGTTCTTCAGCGGTACACAACCTTTATTTATTATCGCGTATGTTTTCGACGACACGAAAACATTCGGAATCAATCAATCAGAAATATATTACATATCGAAATTTTGAACGCACAACAGTAAGAAACAATTTTCCATTGATACCTCCTAATGGAGCGGTTTACATTTTTATGTGCCTTTGCACGGAGAAAAACTTCTTAGGAATAGAGCTGCACTCATACTTATTGATAGTGAGAAACTTTATCTTAGTCTATCATACCTTACATCGGGATGGTAAGTGTAAAATTTGCACAATTTTCGAGCACCGTCAAACTTCAAAGGCGGTAGTTCAACGGTAGCATCTAGTGGGTTGCACTGTTTGTGTAGTCCCAACAAAAGGGTGGATCGGCTTTAGCGATCAAGAAACACGTGTACCACATTGAGTACTAAATACATGCCATATTTTGGCGAGAGTAGCGTTTGGTAATAGTCACCAAAAGGACTTTAAAAACGGAGAAACTTTTCGTTGTCAACCAATGTCAACAAAACATAAAACGTCAACTTGACTTTTCAAGGCTTTTTTGATTGTTAAAATAACTGGTGCGCGCTCAGTGCCTCCCCAAACATTTCACGACTTTTATATAGGGGTGAAAATTAAAGGGGGTTGGGGAAGTTCCCCAACAGAAGTAGACTTAAAACAATGCATTATTTGCCACTAGACTTCGGCTGGTGCGAAATGAAATAGTTTGTTTAAATTGTTAGTGCAAAAAAGCTTTAAAAAAGTGCTGTGCAAATTGTCCAGTGTGTTTGGCTTCTGTAATTTTTTTAAAATTTTTGTTTTCATTTTTAAAAATCGATCAGACATAAGCCAAAAAAAGGGTGGGGGGTAGAGTTCAAAAATTAGAGTTTAGATCAAAACATGGCTTGTGTGGTATCAAATGAAAGGTAATTGAGTCTGTAGTTGAATAAAATGCATTTTATTTTTTAAGCCAGTGGCGCACGAGATGGGATTTCAAAAATTAGAGTTTATATCAAAAAATGGCTTGTGTTGTATCAAATGAAAGGTAATTGAGTCTGAAGTTAAATAAAATATATTTTTTTAAGCTAGTGGCGCACAAGGGGGGGATTTCAGAAATTAGAATTTAAATCAAATGATGGCTTTTTTTATATCAGTATTATCTTTTATTTTAATTAATTTGTTCCAGAAATCAAAATATCCGATGCTAAGAGAAAATCCTCAGCGAGCGAATTTAAAAAGCGGAGATTGAACAAGCAAACACAGCTTCAAAAACAGTCAGATGCGCTGCCGAAGTTCTTGAAAGAAGGTAGTTTCAACGCTCCCACGACCGACCAACATTTGAACAGTGCCCAGCACCTAGATACTGACTTTCCGGATATGGATCCCCCTTTGGACGCAACCGTCAGCATTAGTGAGCTGGGTAAGTCATCTCAAAAGAGTTTGGCGAGTAGTGATGCAGTTCCAAAAATCAAAATTCGTAAGTTGTGCAGACCTCAGAGAAACATTTAGAAAAGGCAACCGTCCAAAGTATCTCTTCTGACCCAGGAATAGGGCCCGAAATGGTTAAACGTGGTCCAGCTGCACCTTTGTATAATTTTGATTTTCCTTTTGATGATCAGCATAGAAGATTCTCACCAAAACATTACAAGAAAAGGCTTTAAGAGAATGGATGGCATATTCCGTATTTCAAAACGCTTTGTACTGTTTTCCCTGTCGACTTTTTGCTGCACTATCTAGCTTGAGCGCTCTTGGCAATCGGGGATTTAAAGACTGAAAGCATTTAGGGGACTTTTTAGCACATCATGAAAATGCTAAAACTCATATAGATTGTTTGAAATCATGACTTGAATTGAAGCAACGATTGAAAATAGGTGAAACAATAGATGCAGTTTCTCAGAGACTTATTGATTCTGAGATAAATCACTGGTCTGAAGTTCTCTTACGCATTATATCAGTCGTTTAAATGCTAGGTGAGAGCTTTTCGAGGAACAAGCGATAAACTGTATGAACACAATAATGAAAACTTTGTAAAGTTAATTCTGTTATTTGCTGAGTTTGATCAAAAAATGGAGGAACACGTTCGCAGAGTCCTCAATAAAGAAGAAATCAAAGCTACATATCTAGGGAAAACTATACAAAATGAAATAATTGAATTATTGCATGACAACATAAAGCACCACGCATCATTGAGCAAGTTCAAAAGACTAAGTATTATTTCATGATTCTTGACTGTACTCCCGATGCAAGTAAAGTAGAACAGATGACATTTGTGGTAAGATTTGTCTCCATACAGGAATCAGAGTCTGAAGTTCAAGTTAATATCAACGAACATTTTTTGGGTTTTCTACCCATTGAGAGATCAACAGCTAAGAAATTGTTGAAGGTTTTACTAGAAGAGCTAGAGAAAAATAGGCTTAAAGTAGAAAACATGCGCGGTCAAGGGTATGACAATGATTCCAATATGAGAGGAGAAAAATCGGGAGTACAAACAAGAATCAGAAATATAAACCCCAGAGCATTTTATGTTCCATGCAGCAGCCATTCGCTAAATTTGGTTGTAAACGATATGGCAAAATCCTCGTTTGAGATAGCCAACTTCTTCAATATTGTTCAAAAGTTATATACATTTTTTCTTCCTCTTCTTTTCGTTGGGCAATATTACTGAAATATATTGATACTTACACCCTAAAACCATTGAGTGATACGCGATGGGAAAGTCGAGTCGACTCATTAAAAGCTCTGCGGTTTCAAATTGGTCCAATTCACGATGCTTTGTACAACATATATGAAGATTCAGATATCGATAATATGATCAGAGACGAGGCTAGCGGATTATTAAGTAATTTGAAGAAGTTCAAATTTATATGCTCTGTTGTGATCTGGTACAAAATTTTGAGTCATATTAACCCCATCAGCAAACTTTTGCAAACTGTAAATTTTAATATGTCACAAGCTATTGATATGCTTAGTAATTGAAAACTCTTCTTTGAAAACCTGAGATCAGATGAAGCTTTTAAAAGCATCATTTTAGAAGCAACCGAGCTTGCTTCAGAGATTGACGTGGAAGCTAATTTCGAAACCACCACGCCACGTCATCGTGTCAGAAGCAAAACAAGAATGTTTTGGTATGAGGGCCCCCCCGTTCAAGACCTCAAACAAAAATGTAAAATAGATTTTTTGTTCACACTATAGATCAAGCAATAAATGCCTTGGAAACCAGATATAATTTGCTAAATACTCACAGTAATTATTTCAGCTCTTTGTATAATATTTTTGGTCTAAAAGACATGTCCAGAAATGAGCTACTGGCTCATTGCAAAGATGGAAATTCAAGCGATCTTAACGCCCTGGAACTAGCCGATGAAATAAGCATTGTTTCATCATTATTAACAAAATAGAAAACCCCTGTTGAAGGTCTCAAGTTTATCGCTACACTTAAATTCGCACCAAACCTCAGCATAGCATTAAGAATCCTACTTACATTGTCAGTCACTGTGGCTTCAGGGGAAAGAAGCTTTTCAAAATTAAAAATAATAAAAAATTATCTCAGAACGATGCAGACGCAAAATCGACTCAATGGATTGACAATAGCTATAGAACACCAAATTAGTGACAAATTAGACTTGAAAGCACTGGTTCGTGAGTTTGCCGAAAGAAAAGTTAGAAAAAGGGCATTCTAATTACTTTGGTTAGTTAGAATTTATTTATAATATGTGATATTAGTTTAGTTAGCATTACTACATTTTAATTTTTATTATTTTGCCTTAAGCGCTAAATTGCTTATCTTGTTAATGATTGAGTTTTTAATAAAACGTTTTTTTTTATTTTTTATTTTTTCTTCAATGTTTTCTTGACTTTCTGATTTTTTTTCGCATGAGATTTACTTTTAAAAAACGGGGAGGGGGGGGGGGAGCGTACAATTAAGGTTTTGCCCGAAGCGCCAAAATGTCTAGGGCCGGCCCTGCAAGTGCTTGAAATTTTAAAAGTCAATATGTTGCCGTATAATATTAATTCGAACAGTGACTTGTTAGGAACAGTGGCGGACTAAGAAGGGATGACATTCGGATTGGAATCCTGACCCTCCCCTCTATCACCGTTTCTAAAAATTTCTCCTATCAAAAGGACTTTTAAAAAAATCTTCTGTCAAAAATTTCTGCTAAAGAAAAGAAGCATATTTTTAAATTTTGTTATTATTTATTTTTTAACTTTTTTATCTTTTTTTGATTGATTCTCAGTTTTTTCTTTTTTGTCTGGTTTGTCTTTTTTAGCTCTCCTCTCTATGACTTCGTCGGGTAAAGGAACTAAAACTTTCTTGGTTTTGGGCCAACCTACAATAAAGTTAATAGTGAAAAAGCATCCATCTGAGAAAATATTTATTATATAATATATAATTATAACTATTAATTAGCTACTTCTATGTAATTTAAAGAATCACTATATATATATATAGTAATGGATATTACATTTTATTGCTAGGCCGATTCTATTATAGGTTACTAGTCACCTTTGCCAAACTAACTGTTAGTTCAAAGAGTATACAGGTATTTGTTGCCAATACTAATTTGTTTAAAAAATACATAAAAAATTATTTTCGGACCATCTTAAAATTCCATATAATATTAGGTCATATTTTGTCAACACTGTCTTAGATAAAATTAGATAGCATAGCAATACCAAGAAGTGAAGACTTGACAATTGGTAGGATGCAACCACCTGCAAACCGGATTCGAATTATTTCGTTCTCATCTATATAGAGTAGGTTTATATAGGACCTTCCTATTATTCGGACCAGACTGAAACTAA
Organism: Polydrusus cervinus; assembly: GCA_935413205.1. Lineage (NCBI taxonomy): Eukaryota > Metazoa > Arthropoda > Insecta > Coleoptera > Curculionidae > Polydrusus > Polydrusus cervinus. Next base: position 62,216,727 of record OW284510.1, on the reverse strand, counting down.
TTTCTAGTCGGCTTCGTACGGGGGTTTTCCTGTAATCCATAGGTGGAGTTTAATGCCTGGGCTGGTTCTTGATATGAGAAAAACACAATTGGTTTAACTTTAGTATTTATTAGGTAAAAGCTTGAATAAACGGCTATACAGGGTGAGTTTTTTAAAGTGTTACAAGGCGATATCTCGAAAACGATTTAAAATATTTTCTTGAAATTTTAGGAAGATAATGGGGAGATAGGGGGACATATTTGTACATGTTTTTGACACTTACCCCCTTTCCCTATTTTGAGGGTTGGGGGGTAACTTTGCAATTTTAAATAGGATTATGTACTTTTGTTTATTAAATATGAATCTACGTAAAAAACTGTATACGTATACAACATTTTTTTTGATTTGCTGCCATGGTTACGGAATTATGATTTATTTTGTTATAAAAATTTAAAAAATTAATTACCATTTAATATTAATAAAATAATCCCATAAATCAAGTTCACTTATTTTAAAATTATTATTCGTTTCCATGGAAATGCGTGGTTTTGTTTTGACGTAAGTCAGTTAATATTTTTAATGTTAACGTTTATTTCTGTGTGGTCAAATAAACATGGAAGCGAATTTTAGTATGCAAGTTGATATGTTGTTAATTTTGGGGGAGTGCAGAAAAAACTACAGACAAGCTGCACTAGTGTGGGCGGAGAGGTTTCCTATGAACCCGAAATCGCACATGGCATTTAAAAGGCTGGAAACCAGAAGTCCTACTACTGGCAGTCTAAAGACGAAGCCAAGAGTTCGGAAGCGAACAAAGACAGATTAAAATAGGGTAGTTAGAGTTTTAGGAATGACATTTATTGACCCGCATGTAGGTTCCAGGCAGCTTGCTAAAGATGCTGGAATAAATCAAAAATCAGTTATGACCGACCATATTGCACTTGTACAAATTTCATCCATACCACATTACACTCCATCAAGAGCTATATGGTCAAGACTTTGAAAATCGCGTTACCTTTTGCAATTGGATCACAAGAGAAATGCAAGGAAATAACAGGTTAATTAATAATGTTGTTTTTTCTGACGAGGCTAATTTCCATAATTGTGGCCAGGTAAGATTTTAAGTTATTTTCCCTGTCAGTAGAAATTAATTTTTTTTTGTTTTTTTTTTAAAGGTAAATAGACACAATATGCACTACTGGGCATCCGAAAATCCCCATTGGATGAGAACTGTGTCAAATCAACATCCTTGGTGTGGTATAATCGGTGATAGAGTTTTTGGCCCGCATTTCTTTGAAGGTCATTTAAATGGAGTAATGTACACAGATTTTTTAAGGAACCAATTACTCCTATTATTAAACCAAATGATTAATCCTAACATGTGGTTTCAACAGGACGGAGCTCCACCACATTATGCGATACAGGCCCGTAATGAATTAAACGAATTGTTTGAAAACAGGTGGATTGGTCGAGCTGGTCCGATCAACTAGCCTGCTAGGTCCCCGGATTTGACCCCCCTTGACTTTTTCTTCTGGGGTTTTATCAAAAACAAAGTGATGGCGACTGCACCTACAACTTTAGATGATATGAAAGACCGAATCCGCGTTGCCTGCTTATTAGTGACACCTGATATGTTACAGAGGGTACGTTATTCATTTAGAAAAAGAGTGACAAAGTGTTTGGAAGTTGAAGGAAGACACTTCGAATATCTTCTTAAGCATGACAGACGATAAATTAGTTTAAATTAAATGGTAATTAATTTTTTAAATTTTTATAACAAAATAAATCATAATTCCGTAACCATGGCAGCAAATCAAAAAATTTTTGTATACGTATACAGTTTTTTACGTAGATTCATATTTAATAAACAAAAGTACATAATCCCATTTAAAATTGCAAAGTTACCCCCCCCCCTCAAAATAGGGAAAGAGGGTAAGTGTCAAAAACATGTACAAATATGTCCCCCTATCTCCCCATTATCTCCCTAAAATTTCAAGAAAATATTTTAAATCGTTTTCGAGATATCGCCTTGTAACACTTTAAAAAACTCACCCTGTATATGTACCTTTACTAAACTGACTAAAACTACTTAACATTAATATTATGCCACGTCACAGAACTGCGAGGTTATTTCTACGTAAATAGAGAGGAATACGCGACTAGCACCACGAGCTTTTTACCTTTTCTACACACTTTTTTTATATTCTTTTTTAACGAGAAACGTGCAAATTTGAGTTCTTTAGTTTGTATTGTGTCATTTCTTGACAACTCGACAAAAATGCCCACTTGACTTTTTCGAGCCGCGTCCCTTAACAAACCACTTGATTTTCAAGCGCCGCGGTTCCACGAGAATAATAAATTATCCGTTGTGGTTCTACAACATTCTGCCCCGAGTTGAAGCTATTCGCTTCTAAACAAGAGAACCGTTATAAAGGAGTGAATTGAGTAAAACAACGAGAATAGAGCAATCTACACATAATTAGAGGAGAAAAATGTTTAATTATCTATTTCTGTATTTACATTTGCCTCATGTTAAGGTAAAATAGAAAGTTTAGCAATAGAGCGAGTGAAAATACCATTAGGGGTATTTAATTTGACAACTCTAACCTTTCCATCTGAGCCCTGATGTACTTCTAGTATTCTAGCTCGAGGGGGAACATTATCTTCCCTAAGGAGTACCAGATCATTTATTTTTAGTTTATTTACAGGTTTTAACCACTTTGGTCGATTTTGAAGACGATTAAGTAATCAACTGACCAACGTTTCCAAAAAGTTTGCTGCAGCTGAGAACATCTTTGCCAAAATGTTTGGTATTTAAGTCAGATCTTTACTAGGACAGGAAGTTAAACTTCTTCCGATTAGAAAATGACCTGGGGTGAGTCAATCTAGGTCAGAGGGGTCACTTGAAAGAGGACATAAAGGTCTGGAGTTTAATATGGCCTCAATTTGAGAAAGAATGGTACTAAATTCTTCAAACGTATACTGAGAATTCCCTACAAGTAGAAGTTTTTAAGATATTTTATTACCAACCGGATCGCATCTTAAAGGTTGGATTTTAAGAAGTAATAAAGATCTAAGTATAATATTATTTATCTGCAAGTCGAAAAATAAGCCTGTATTACTAGTAATGGCAGTTTATAGACATTTTCTTGGGATAATTTTATTTTTAATCTAAGTTTTTATAGCAGGCACTATGAAGTTGTAGTTTTTATATTTCACTGGTATATTTATGTGTGCTCTTGTTATCAAGTAGACAAATTTGCATCGGCTTCATTTTTACCTGTTTTAGATTACTTCATGTTGTGCTCTGATTATAAATATTATCAAACGTTGGTTACATGGTAATTATTTGCACACAAATTATGTTTCATATTCTTCGCTAATTGATCCTGTATAGATTTAAAAATAAACAAACTTGCTTGTCTAACTACTAAACTAAAAAAAAAAGAATTTAAACCGTTTCAAAAAAAATTGGAAACGCTTCTTTAGTTGTCACTGTGACAATACACCTTTTTGAAAATCGAGATAATTTAGTGAGTAAATAATATAATACAGCATCAAAGCAGTGTGACGGCCGTGGAAAAATTGGTAAAAAAGACCAGATCTGTTCTTTTTAAGGGTAAGTACAAATTTCGCGGGTCCATGAGTTTTGATACATTTAGATATATTAGTAAATTAATAAATGTGTATTATATAAATAAATAATTGCAAATAACAGAAATATTATGTAGGTTTAATATTATAATGTAACTGTGTTGTACGGTTCATTTAATTACCTACATAAAATTTTGTAAAAAATAAGCTTATAAATTTAAAATATATATGATCCTGAAAGAAGAAAATAAACTGGTGAAAGAAATGCTTACGTTTGAGAAATGTATTAGAACGAAACATACTTAGATAGTTGCTTCAACCACTTCAGCGAAGACTGTACACATATACATTACAAAATTTTGGTTTGAAATATAGGTAAACCCAAATAACACAAAATTATTAAAATATTAGCGACTTTCTAGGTCTAGCAAGGTTTCGTCGCAATCACGATTAATTAATCACACAAACAACAGCCCTATCCATCTAATAGTTCTACGTTTACTAACCCAAATAGGGCCGAAACTAAAATTTTTAAAATCTATCACTATATTAAAGGGTTTTTAATTTAGACCGTCGCAATATTTTGTTCTTATCGTTACCCAGTTGTGTTTTCATCATGGCATTATTTTGAAACGCTTTTCCAATAAATAATTGTACCGAGATGTTGTTGCAAATATAGTTTTAGTTCTATTAAAGAACATATTGGACACTAAAATACTTTTTCTTCATAAATTTAAAGAAAACAAAAGAAGAACGTTTACAATACAAATCTTAGCTGACTTCTTCTGATATTTGTAATTGTAAAGCCAGAATTGTAATTTTTAAATTTAGAATCCTTTAGTGAATTCGGCTATATGATTTTATTGATTATTTTACATGTACCTATACATAATGGATAAAAATAAATTCTCAATAAATTATTTTATACAGTATTTACCTGAAGACGACTGGAGATACTTACTAGTTAAAACGTTGTGATTCAAAACAAATAAAGACAATGCAAGTCCAAAATTCTTCTTGGTTTATGTTAAGTTAGGTGTTCTTTTTAAAGAACAGTGAACACAAACAGTACCTGTTATTACTTTAAACTTTAGATGTATATAAGCATATACAGGGGTCACACTTATAATGAAAACAAGCTTATGTTTCTGTTATTTCTCAATTGATTTGTTTACGTTTTGGTGTGATCATAGGGCGCAGTTTCGTAATGCTTAAGATTTTAGTTAACTCACTTGCGTACGGTTTTATAGGGGTTTTAAAGTAATATTTTAAATAGTAAAACCAATAACAGAAATCGATTGAGCATCGCTTAAAACCACCAAATACAAAATTTCAATAAATTTCCATAACCAGCGGCGTACTTATGACCATTTTTATTTTTTGTTAAAAATATGTACATCCAAATAAGCGCGATAAGGAACAAGTTAATTAGCAAAAAAGTTAACTGTTTAACGGCTTCATCTGAAAATATATCATACAGTAAAAGCAGTGACGTACTGTGTGTTCTGCTGTAAAATTAAATTTATAATATGAACAATTATAAAATAATCAAACGTACGCGTAACTCCAATAAAATGCAACTGATAAAAAAAATCTAATAACTCATTTGGCCATGTAAATATAACAAAATTATTATTTGAAAACAACAACAACAACAACAATATGGCAAGTGTACAACTCTGAACCAATATCCTTTAACATAATAAAAATCAATATGATAGAATAGTTTTGGACTTGCATTGTCTTTAATTTGTTTTACATCACAACGTTTCAACTGGTAGGTATCTCCAGTCGTCTTCAGGTAGTATTCACCTGAAGACGGCTGGAGATACTTACCAGTTTAAACGTTGTGATGTAAAACAAATTAAAGACAATGCAAGTCCAAAACTATTCTATCATTCAAGAAACATCATTGTCTCCAACCTTCAAACAGACACCAAAAATCAATATCTTCAACCAAGCCACCATTCTTTTTAATGCATTTTTTATAAATAAAATAAACTCTTATAGAAACTTTGCGAACTTCTTGACGAGAAATGTCTAAACATGCTTGTCTTATACGATTCTTTAAATCTTCTAAAGTCACTGGACGAGTTTTATACACCTTATTTTTTATAGCACCACATAGATAAAAATCTAGCGGGGTCAAGTCTGGAGACCTAGAAGGCCAAGCTACATAAGTGTTAGAGTGTGCACTAAAATCCATAATGCCCATCTCTAGTACGCCCAGCTCTATTATAGGTTTTAGTTGTAGAATAGTAAAAAAGAAGAAGACTCTCTCGATCATGTTTTCTGTGAGTTTGTTTGATGTAGTTCAGTTGTTATATAAATAAAAAGATATATGAGAAGTAAGAAAGCGGACTAGTGTTTTCTTAAGAAAAACTACAGAAGATTTTCTATTAAAGATATTAGGTTATGGGCCCAGGCACCGGGCACTCCGGGCAGTATTCCAGGAAAGGCAGGAATTAAAGGGAGTAAAAGAAAATCAAGGTAAATAAATAAAAAGGAAAAATGGCGCATGCAAGTAGTAGAAGCTATGCTATTGAACCATTGAATGGGAATAACTATTTTAACTGGAAATTTAGAATGGAGATGATAATAGGAGAAAATAATGCAAGTGAGGTTATAGAAACTGAAATGGATTTAAATAGTATGACTGAGAAGGAAAGAAGTGTCTTTAACAAAAAGGAAGCTAAGGCAAAATCACTTATTATACAGTGTGTTGAAGATAGCCAGTGAGAAGATTTGAGAGATGAAGAAACAGCTTTCAAAATGTGGCAAATTTTAAAAAATAAGTACGAGAAGAAAAGTTTAACAGGACAGCTGTGTTTGAAAAAGAAGTTATTGTCTATGAAATATAATGAAAAAGAGTGCCTTGATACTTTTATTCGTGGATTTGAAGAGGTAGTCAGACAATTAAAAAATTCTGGTGCCCAATTAACAGATGAAGACTTAGTTTGCAACATTTTATTAAGTTTACCAAAGTCTTATGAGACAATTGTAACAATAATGGAAAATACTCCAGGAATAAAGTTTGATGACGTAAAGAAAAAATTATTGGCTGAATATGAGAAACGTAAAATAAAAGGAAAACCTCAAGAACATTTACAAGGAGACAATTATGCATTTAATTTACAAACTAAAGGTGCCTGTTTTAAATGTGGAAAACAAGGTCATTTTAAAAGAGACTGTAAGCAGTATACATATGGTAATACAAGGTACGGGTCAGGTTACAGAGGTCAGTTTCGAGGAAGAGGTTATTTTCAAGGCAGAGGTCAAGGACGCGGTAATTCAGGGAATAATTTTCATGAAAGCAATTATGCAGAGAATAATAATGAATCTGAAAATAGGGAGGATCGAAGTGTATGCTTTATGGGTGAGGTAAAAGGAAATAAAAGTGAGGTATTAGAAGGTACTGTCAAATTTTATATTGATTCTGGTTGCACAGATCATATGGTCAATCAAAAATCGTATTTTTCTGATTTATTGATGTTAAAAGATCCTATTCAAATTGCTGTAGCAAAAAGTAACAATTTTTTATTGGCCAGTGGTGTAGGTAACATGGAGGTTATAAGTAAAGTTGGAAATAATAAAACAAATTGTACAATTAAAAATGTTCTATATGTTCCTGAATTGCGAAAAAATTTATTAAGTGTTAAAAAATTGGAAATAGCAAACATTAAAGTAATATTTGAAAATAAGCAAGTAAAGTTAATAGATAGTACAGGTAGAATTATAGGAACAGGTGAAAGAGAAAATCTATATGAAATGTCGTTTGATTTATCTAATACAGAATGCCTCAATGTGACGAATGGTGAAACTGATTTTATGAAGTGGCATAAGAGATATGGACATATAGGTTTTACAGGTTTAAAAGAAATTATTAATAAGAAAATGGTTATAGGTATAGAGAGGGACATTGAAATTCAAAAAATAGAGTTTTGTGAACCATGCATAAATGGAAAAATGACAAGATTTCCTCTTGGTACAAGGTCAAGGAGTGAACGAGTCTTAGAAGTAATACATTCAGATGTTTGTGGTCCCGTTACACCTGAAACTTATGATGATTATAAATATTTTGTTACTTTTATTGACGATTACTCGAATTTTTGTGCAGTTTATTTAATGAAAGGAAAAAATGAAGTATTTGATAGATTTAAAGAGTTTGTTAGTATGGCTGAGTCAAAATTTAGTACAAAAATTTCAAAATTAAGATGTGATAATGGTGGTGAATATGTGTCCAATGAATTTAAAGGTTTTTGTAGGGAGCATGGCATAATTCTAGATTTCACCACACCATACACACCTCAACAAAATGGAAAGGCGGAAAGGAAAAATAGAAGTTTAGTAGAACGAAGTAGAGCAATTATGAAAGAGTCAGGAATACCTAAAGAATTCTGGGGTGAAGCAGTAAGAACAGTAAACTATGTTATGAATAGGGGAACATCAGCTAGTCTCGACGGTGTTACGCCTGCAGAGGTATGGTATAATAGAAGGCCCGATGTAAGTAATTTAAGAGTGTTTGGTTGTACGGCATATTCACATATACCTAAAGAATTAAGAGGTAAATTTGATGAAAAAACTGAAAAATGTATAATGATGGGATACACATCAACAGGTTATAGGTTATGGAGTGTCAAAAGGGAGAAAATTATAATTTCTAGAGATGTAGAATTTAATGAGAGTGAGTTTTTATTTAAAAATAGTATTGTAAAACTAAACGAGGAAAGCGAAGAAGAAAGTGTGAGTAAAGTACAGGATTTAGAGAATGGTAAAGACAATATAGATGAAAGTGAGATGATTGATATAGGTGAGATGTCGAATGGAATTTTAGATAACAACAGAGATAGACGCAGTCATAAATTACCAAGAAAGTATAATGATTATGAGTTATATATGGCTTTTGATGCTTGTAGTTTTCTGGAAAGTGTACCAATATGTTTTAATGATTTAAAAGATAGATCAGATAAGAAAAATTGGATGAAAGCAGTAGAGAGAGAGTTAAAATCTATAGAAGAGAATGAAACATGGGAGAAAGTAGAACAACCTAGTAATATAAGAATACTTGATACTAAATGGGTATTTACTTATAAAACATTGGAAGAAAAAGAAATTGATAAATTTAAAGCCAGATTAGTTGTAAGAGGGTTTGCTTAAGAAATAGATAAAACATATGATGATATATACTCACCTGTTGCTAAAATGACTACAATAAGGACTTTATTAACTATAGGGAATCAGTTTAAGTATCACTTCCAGCAATTAGATGTAAAAACTGCATTCTTAAATGGCGTTTTAGATGAAGATATATATATATATATATAGAAAGAGGTGAATTATTGGCTATCGGACAGTGTGTACTGCTTTTTGCATTAAGATACGCAGGGCTCCAAACAAAATGGACTCCCTGGGGCCTGATTAGACAATGACGGCCGTTTCGTCCTTGTTTGGACTCATCGGACTGCCATAAATCAGTTGCAACTCCCTTGACTGCGGGGCCGCCATTTCAATATCTGATGCAAAGCAAGGCAGGCATTGAATAAGCGGTACCGCCATCTCCAGGAATCAATCTTAATGCAGAGAACAGTTCACGTGAAGTGTGACGTCAAAAGATAAAAGGTAACTGTAATTAAACCACGGTGCAACACACTTCTAGTATAGGGATCGACATTTTGCGATTCCCATCTTCAGCCTACATTTCGCAGGTTTCAAAAAATAGATCGCATCGAACCCACTAGGGTGTGCGCTATTCCGTTTTTAAAGCCATTTTAAAGAAATTAAACAAAAGAAAATATATTGTCCGTACTATTATAAAGAAAGAGGTGAATTATTGGCTATCGGACAGTGTGTACTGCTTTTTGCATTAAGATACGCAGGGCTCCAAACAAAATGGACTCCCTGGGGCCTGATTAGACAATGACGGCCGTTTCGTCCTTGTTTGGACTCATCGGACTGCCATAAATCAGTTGCAACTCCCTTGACTGCGGGGCCGCCATTTCAATATCTGATGCAAAGCAAGGCAGGCATTGAATAAGCGGTACCGCCATCTCCAGGAATCAATCTTAATGCAGAGAACAGTTCACGTGAAGTGTGACGTCAAAAGATAAAAGGTAACTGTAATTAAACCACGGTGCAACACACTTCTAGTATAGGGATCGACATTTTGCGATTCCCATCTTCAGCCTACATTTCGCAGGTTTCAAAAAATAGATCGCATCGAACCCACTAGGGTGTGCGCTATTCCGTTTTTAAAGCCATTTTAAAGAAATTAAACAAAAGAAAATATATTGTCCGTACTATTATAAAGAAAGAGGTGAATTATTGGCTATCGGACAGTGTGTACTGCTTTTTGCATTAAGATACGCAGGGCTCCAAACAAAATGGACTCCCTGGGGCCTGATTAGACAATGACGGCCGTTTCGTCCTTGTTTGGACTCATCGGACTGCCATAAATCAGTTGCAACTCCCTTGACTGCGGGGCCGCCATTTCAATATCTGATGCAAAGCAAGGCAGGCATTGAATAAGCGGTACCGCCATCTCCAGGAATCAATCTTAATGCAGAGAACAGTTCACGTGAAGTGTGACGTCAAAAGATAAAAGGTAACTGTAATTAAACCACGGTGCAACACACTTCTAGTATAGGGATCGACATTTTGCGATTCCCATCTTCAGCCTACATTTCGCAGGTTTCAAAAAAATAGATCGCATCGAACCCACTAGGGTGTGCGCTATTCCGTTTTTAAAGCCATTTTAAAGAAATTAAACAAAAGAAAATATATTGTCCGTACTATTATAAAGAAAGAGGTGAATTATTGGCTATCGGACAGTGTGTACACTTCACGTGAACTGTTCTCTGCATTAAGATTGATTCCTGGAGATGGCGGTACCGCTTATTCAATGCCTGCCTTGCTTTGCATCAGATATTGAAATGGCGGCCCCGCAGTCAAGGGAGTTGCAACTGATTTATGGCAGTCCGATGAGTCCAAACAAGGACGAAACGGCCGTCATTGTCTAATCAGGCCCCAGGGAGTCCATTTTGTTTGGAGCCCTGCGTATCTTAATGCAAAAAGCAGTACACACTGTCCGATAGCCAATAATTCACCTCTTTCTTTATAATAGTACGGACAATATATTTTCTTTTGTTTAATTTCTTTAAAATGGCTTTAAAAACGGAATAGCGCACACCCTAGTGGGTTCGATGCGATCTATTTTTTGAAACCTGCGAAATGTAGGCTGAAGATGGGAATCGCAAAATGTCGATCCCTATACTAGAAGTGTGTTGCACCGTGGTTTAATTACAGTTACCTTTTATCTTTTGACGTCACACTTCACGTGAACTGTTCTCTGCATTAAGATTGATTCCTGGAGATGGCGGTACCGCTTATTCAATGCCTGCCTTGCTTTGCATCAGATATTGAAATGGCGGCCCCGCAGTCAAGGGAGTTGCAACTGATTTATGGCAGTCCGATGAGTCCAAACAAGGACGAAACGGCCGTCATTGTCTAATCAGGCCCCAGGGAGTCCATTTTGTTTGGAGCCCTGCGTATCTTAATGCAAAAAGCAGTACACACTGTCCGATAGCCAATAATTCACCTCTTTCTTTATAATAGTACGGACAATATATTTTCTTTTGTTTAATTTCTTTAAAATGGCTTTAAAAACGGAATAGCGCACACCCTAGTGGGTTCGATGCGATCTATTTTTTGAAACCTGCGAAATGTAGGCTGAAGATGGGAATCGCAAAATGTCGATCCCTATACTAGAAGTGTGTTGCACCGTGGTTTAATTACAGTTACCTTTTATCTTTTGACGTCACACTTCACGTGAACTGTTCTCTGCATTAAGATTGATTCCTGGAGATGGCGGTACCGCTTATTCAATGCCTGCCTTGCTTTGCATCAGATATTGAAATGGCGGCCCCGCAGTCAAGGGAGTTGCAACTGATTTATGGCAGTCCGATGAGTCCAAACAAGGACGAAACGGCCGTCATTGTCTAATCAGGCCCCAGGGAGTCCATTTTGTTTGGAGCCCTGCGTATCTTAATGCAAAAAGCAGTACACACTGTCCGATAGCCAATAATTCACCTCTTTCTTTATAATAGTACGGACAATATATTTTCTTTTGTATATATATATATATATATATATATATATATATATATCCACCAGAAGGTGTGAGTTGTAAACCTAATATGGTTTTTAAGTTGCAAAAATCTTTGTACGGGCTCAAACAGTCATCTAAGTGCTTTAATGATGAAATAAATAAGTTTTTGTTGAGTATAGGTTTTAGGAGATCTGAAAGTGATTATTGTCTATATATTTTAAAGAATAATGAAAACGTTTATCTGTTGATATATGTTGATGACATAATTTTGGCAGGTCCCGAGATATATGATTTGCAGAATATTAAAAATAAATTAATGAAAGTTATGGGTCCAATGACACATAAACATTTCAACAATCATGGGTTCCTGCTATACCTGAGCAACGACCGCCAAGTTACCCCGTCAGCAAGTCTGCTGACCTACATTAATAATTACAATCAATACTTAACTTGAATAGATTTCAGATGAAAGATAAAGGTAATTTAAAACATTTTCTTGGACTTAAAATTGATTATGATAGGGAACGTGGTATTTTAAAAATTGACAGGTCAAAATATACAGAAAATATTTAAAAAAAATTTGGAATGGAAAATTGTATGGGTTCGGTTGTACCTATTGATCCAAAATTAAAAATAACTTATAGTAATGATTGTAAAACAACAGACAAACCTTTTCGTGAATTAGTTGGATGTTTAATGTATTTAATGTTAGGGACTAGACCGGATATTTGTTTTTCTGTAAATTTTTTTAGTCGTTTTCAAGATAAAGCTACAGATGAAGCTTGGGGTTACCTTAAACGGGTTTTAAGATATTTAAAAATTACTATAAATATAGGCATAGAATATCGTAGAAGTAAAATTGATGAAAATTTATATTGTTATGTAGATGCTGATTGGGGTGGTGACACATTTGATCGGAAATCCGTTACTGGATATGTTTTTAGTATGTTTGGAAACATTTTAATGTGGTCAACAAAAAAGCAAACTTGTGTGTCATTATCCACAACTGAAGCAGAGTTAGTAGCTCTTTGTTCTTCTGTTTCTGATGGGTTATGGTTAAGAAAACTGTTTCTTGATTTTAATGTTAATATTCAACAAATAACATTCTTTAAAGATAATCAGGGCTGTTTAGCTTTAATTAAAAACCCGTCTAATAATCGTAGAGTTAAGCACATAGATTTAAAGTTTCATTTTGTTTATGAGCATTGTAAAAATGGTTTAATTACAATAGTTTACATTGAATCATGTAACCAACAGGCTGATATTCTTACTAAAGGTTTACCAGCACCCACATTTGTAAAGTTTAGAACTCTGTTAGGATTAAAGGATTTTAGCGAGGAGGGGTGTTAGAGTGTGCACTAAAATCCATAATGCCCATCTCTAGTACGCCCAGCTCTATTATAGGTTTTAGTTGTAGAATAGTAAAAAAGAAGAAGACTCTCTCGATCATGTTTTCTGTGAGTTTGTTTGATGTAGTTCAGTTGTTATATAAATAAAAAGATATATGAGAAGTAAGAAAGCGGACTAGTGTTTTCTTAAGAAAAATTACAGAAGATTTTCTATTAAAGATATCAATAAGGACTGTTGCGACCAATTAATTTATTTTCATAATTTTGATTGAACTATTCTCTTACAGCTGCAAAATTATGAATTGGAGCGCCATCTTACTGAATATACAAATTCTCCCTATATTCCAGCGGCAAACCGTGAATAGCAACCCTTAAAACATGTTTCTTTTAAAATTCCACACCACACATTTATACATGCAGAGTATTGACTTTTGCAATTAATATACCAGTGTGGATTTTCCTCACTCCAAAATTGAATATTTTTAGAAGATACGGCCCCGTTTGTTCAAAATGTTGCTTCATCAGTAAACAAAATTTTGCCATATCTTCATAAAATTTTGCCTGCATAGTAAGGCAGTAGGTACTCCATTCTTCTTTCGTCATCACCTGGTTGCAACGTGTGTAAAAATTTTGGTTTAAATGGTTTAATACCATTTCGTTTTAAACATCTTGATACAGAACTTTTCCGCGTAACGTCAAAGCTTTTTAAGCTTGATTTAGGATTTACGTAATAATGATTTAAAGTTCTTTCATCCTGTGGATGATTTCTTAGGCGTTTTACTTTTTCTTGTACTACCGAACCGCGTTAGTTAAACTTTTGATTGATTTTAGAAACTGTACTATGTGATAAAAGGCGATTTAGGTGTCTTCGATTAAATTCTTGAGCGGCCTCTCTACAATTTCAAATATCTCCTACTAATCTCACTATTTCTCCTTTTTTAGCCAAACTCAAATGCATATTTGCAATTTTGAATAATTAGATACAGCAAAAATTATAACAATTTATCTTTGACATAAAAATGATTTGCTCGTTGACGTCTAAACTCATAATTTATTTACACGGCTAACTGTTTCAAATTTTCTTATTTAGGCCTGTTTGATTATTGTCTAATTTTTTACATTTTAAGAACAAATTATTATTGTATTTAAATTTTTTATTTTACAGCAGAAAATACAGTACGCCACTGCTTTTACCGTACTAAGCCGTTAAACAGTCAACTTTTGTGCTAATTAACTTGTTCCTTATCGCGCTTATTTGGATGTACATATTTTTAACAAAAAATAAAATTATAAATTCAAGAAGTAGTCCATACTCACAGTGGTTAATAATTATATAGTAGGGAATATAAGTCGGTCTAAACCACAGTATCTGAGATATTGTGGTTTTGACCGACTTTTATTCCCTACAATAAATATATAAATGGTCATACGTACGCCGCTGGTTATGGAAATTTATTGAAATTTTGTATTTGGTGGTTTTAAACGATGCCCAATCGATTTCTGTTATTGGTTTTAAAATAAAATAATCGCTAAAGGTACTTTACTCTTTAAAATATTACTTTAAAACCCCTATAAAACCGTACGCCAATGAGTTAACTAAAATCTTAAGGATTACGAAAGTGCGCTCCACACCAAAAGTTAAAAAAAATCAATTCAGAAATAACAGAAATATAAGCTTGTTTCCATTATAAGTGGGACACCCTGTATATACTTGAAAAAAATTACTTTTAAAAGGACAGTGTCTCTATTTGGGGTTTAACGACTTTGAACGGTTGCTCTAGTCCTACATCTTTTAGGGAAAGACAAGTTTTTTTTATTTGCGTTAGTAATAAAAGTAATCTAGCATTTATAATTTCAAATGGCAATCAGAAAACTTTTTATGTCCTACATATTGTACTAAAAATTCCCTTGTTATAAATCGTGGAAGACACAATATTATTTTTTCGAGTTTTTTTCACAGATATCATGAATATTCCATATATTTTTTCAAATATTTAAAACAAAATCGTTTTATTATGTATGGTAGAAATTGGAATAAAAATAACATACACATTTTTGTTAAGGTAGTAGTGTTGTATTTTTTCTTGCAAAATGAAATAATTATTGTATGTAATGATACATATGTAGAATTTCTTTTAAAAAGAGTACAGTGTCTCTAAACTTGAAATTGTTAAAATGTAGTTTTTTTATCAATATTATTTTTGAGTTTTTAGCTACTTAGGTCGGACTCAAATAGACTTATTAAACTAATGGATTGAAACAAGTCACCAGTACATAGGTATTTTGGAACAGCACCTACATAATTTTGTGAATATTAAAAATGTGAAAAAAGAAAAATGCAATAAGATATTGCCAGAAAATTTCTGTAGATTTCAAAAAACGATAGCACAATTTCTGCCACTCAATTTTTAAATTAAGAGGACTCCGTACACCTCTAAAACGAGTTTTCTTTTCAAGGGTTTATTAATCGATTAAGAAAAAAATGTTGTATATAAAAGTTTTTTGAAATTTAGCAAAGAATATTGGAAAGTCCTTTTGGTTTGTCATACAGGGTGGCCCATTTGTCTGACAAAGTAATATACCGTCTCTATTATTAAAGATATCAAAAAAAAGTTTTTATAAAGTTGTGAGGTATAAAAAAATATATGTTCTAAAATTATTTTTAAACATACAGGATGGTCCAAAAAAGTAGGACAATAAAAAGATACATTTTTTTAAATGGAACACCCTATATATTTTAGCATTTTTTGTTTCCTTACAAAATTGTCCATATGACGCCATATTTAGTTTTTTAATTTTTTGCAACGTTGCCAAACAAAATGCAAAATTCTTAAAATTTTGGAAAAAACATGATAGTAAAAAATTACCTGTATTTCTCAATAAGAGTATCGAAAATCGAAAATTTCTTGTAAGTTCTTAAGTTTAGGGATAGATAAACTGTCTTAAATCTTTAAGTACCGAAAATTTTGTACAGGGTGTTTTCTGTTGACCTCCAAACATACAAAATTTTAAAATACAATAACTCTGTTTTTTCAAATGAAACACCCTATATTTATTAGGCTAATCTGATAGATATTGTAAGTATCTTTTATTATTGTTAAGTCATACCTATACCTAAATTTAATAGTTTTGGCAATATTTCGATTTTTATTTAAATTTTGGTGGAAAAAACTATAGTTTTTATTTTTCTAGTAAGCCATGACCAGCAAAGTCAAAACAAATGTAATTGAATATAATGTCATATTTATAATTACTATATTTATATTTATAATGTTTGTAAACTTATTTTCAATATCCAGTTGCGTAATAAAAACAAAATTTTATTAAATTAAATAAATACGTAACTAACTATGGTTATCAATTTGTTTTAATATGTAATACTATTTAATTACATTTGTTTTTAGTTTGCTGGTCATGGCTTACTAGAAAAATAAAAATTATAGTTTTTTTCACCAAAATTTAAATAAAAATCGAAATATTGCCAAAACTAGTAAATTTAGGTAAAGGTATGACTTAACAATAATAAAAGATACTTACAATATCTATCAGATTAGCCTAATAAATATAGGGTGTTTCATTTGAAAAAACAGAGTTATTGTATTTTAAAATTTTGTATGTTTGGAGGTCAACAGAAAACACCCTGTACAAAATTTTCGGTACTTAAAGATTTAAGACAGTTTATCTATCCCTAAACTTAAGAACTTACAAGAAATTTTCGATTTTCGATACTCTTATTGAGAAATACAGGTAATTTTTTACTATCATGTTTTTTCCAAAATTTTAAGAATTTTGCATTTGGTTTGGCAACGTTGCAAAAAATTAAAAAACTAAATATGGCGTCATATGGACAATTTTGTAAGGAAACAAAAAATGCTAAAATATATAGGGTGTTCTATTTAAAAAATGTATCTTTTTATTGTCCTACTTTTTTGGACCATCCTGTATGTTTAAAAATAATTTTAGAACATATATTTTTTTATACCTCACAACTTTTATAAAAACTTTTTTTTGATATCTTTAATAATAGAGACGGTATATTACTTTGTCAGACAAATGGGCCACCCTGTATATATATTATGTATATTTAAATCATTTATTTTTTAATTTAGCAACACCATATGGACTTTCCAATATTCTGTAACTAATTTTAGACAACTTTTATAAAAACATTTTTTTTTAAACGATTACGGTTTTTTTTTAAACGAAAATTCGATTTTTAGTCTATTTCTTAGCTTATTTATAATCCATCGCAGTCGCCCACCAATGCTCTCTCTCTTACAATATCAGTGGCGAACTTATGGAGACGCAAACCGCATCGCCTTGCCGGTCGGTGATACCAAGAATCTGTACAATGCACCAAATGAATTGTATAGATAATTGACTCATAGTTATTTATGTCTCTTTATGTGGACGATTGGACTTTAATATTCTATTATTAGAGTAAAAGAATTATATTTATTTCTTCGTGCGAACCAGTTTATTGTTTATGAGGGCGGATTTGATTTTCTGTTGAAATTATGTTGTACGGTTTTGTTGTACAGAGTGAGGATTATAACCGGAACCGCTAGATTAGGAAAATATATTTTTTTAAAAATGGAAAAACACGTCGATTGAGATTTTGTATGATCTACATATTGGCGCAACATTTTTTTTTTCATTTGTTTTTTTTATGATATTGTTTTCTGTCATTATAGTATACAGGGTCCTGCGTCTCACCTCTCGTCTTCTATAGCTCACTTATTAATTAAGTTAGGATTTTAATATTTTGCAGGCTTTACCTGTATCCCAGGGCGCATTTCAGGATAATATTTTTATTTATATAGTATCTATTTTTTTAAATTACATGTCATAAATATTTTTACTCATTTAAATGCCTGTTATAGTAGCCTTCATACCCCTAAAATTTTAATGAAATCGGTTCAGTATTATAGACGAAAAAAAAATAAAAACTATTAAATATTAGTTTTGCATCACTGGTTTTTAAAATTAATAAAAAATAAAAATAATGCCTTGTTAATAAAATTATACATAGGCACTTAATAAATAAGGTCGAACAGACTCCTTAACCAAGTTTTATTAATACGAATTGTACAGGGTGTCCAAAATTTAGTGTCAAACTTTGCAAACTTTAAATCAATTTATTTTTCTTATTTCAAATTGGAACCCCTGTATATTATTATGTCATTCGATGCAGAATTAAAAATCAAATATTTGTTCTAATTACAACCCTATCGCAATTTCAGAGGCATCAAGACTTATTTGCAGAAAACTTATTTTATCAACTATTCCACCAGTCATTATTATAAATAAATATGGAAGGTGGCTTTGAAAAACAATTTATTGGTATAAAAGTTTATTAAAACGACAAAAGCCCATTTTCACTTTAGTTTCAAATATTGTTAGATTATTAATTATTTAATCTATATTATTTTTTATGATGGAATACAACCAAGAAGAGCGCGTAGATATGATTTTTATATTAGAAGCATGCAAAAATAATTATTTTTTGTCACCTTAGTAAACGTTAATTCCAATAAATTGTTTTTCAAAGTCACCTTCGATATTTATTATGATAATGACTGGTGGAATAGTTGATAAAAGGAGTTTTCTGCAAATAAGTTTGGATGCTTTAGAAATTACGATAGGGTTCTAATTAGAACAAATGTTTAATTTTTAATTCTGCATCGAATGACATAATAATATAAAGGGGTTACAATTTGAAATAAGAAAAATAAATTGATTTAAAGTTTGCAAAATTTGAGACTAAACTTTGGACACCCTGTACAATTCGTATTAATCAAACTTGGTTAACGAGACTGTTTGACCTTATTCATTAAGTACCTTTGTACAATTTTATTAACGAGGCATTATTTTTATTTTTTATTAATTTTTAAAACCAGTGGTGCAAAACTGATTTTTTTTAGTTTTTATTTTATTTTCGCCTATAATACTAAACCAATTTCATTAAAATTTTGGGGATATGTCGGCAACTATAAGAGGAATTCAAGTAAGTAAGAATATATATAGCATGTAATCTAAAAAAATAGATCCTTATGACGTCACACGTTTTTGGAACACCCTGTATATACAAAAATATTTTCCTAAAATACGCCCTAGGAAACAGGTAAGGTTTGCAAAGTATCAAACTCCTAACTTAATGAATAAGTGAGCTATAGAAGACGGGAGGTGAGGTGCAGGACCCTGTATAGTGGAGACACCATTTTATTTCTGTTCAAACTGGCAGTACTATATACAGGGCTTCCCAGAAGTCCGGAATAAAATTAATATAGCCTTCTCCTGTAACTTTTGGGGAAAACGCTCGGACAAGTCAACTTAGTTTTATATATGCTCACATTTTGACGTTATTCGTTTGTTTTTTTTATAGACATTTGTCAAGGATATGACGACATCGATCTTTTTTTTAAATGGAAACATACAGCTTGTGATACATCATAATCTGTATGTATCAATATCTCGTACCGTATGCTTATAAATTTTGGCGCGATTCTGTTAAGCTATTTTAAAATGGCGACTGTTAAACCTTTTTAAAAAATCTCTATTTAAATAAGCGGAAATGATAAATCATTAATGTTTTTTAGTTTACAATTTCACAACATGTCAAAACGTGAAACATTGAAGATTTCTTATTTGTTATCTGAATGAAGGCTGTCCCGGGTTGCCCATTTGCCGGTTTTGTTGTGACGTTTGTACTTTCTTCTGCGTGTTCTTATTAGATAGCGCACTTTGTTTAATTATTTTCTCAGTAAATAATTAAATATTTTTAAAACTGTAATTTTATTTTTTCGTTCTCTATACGATAGGGTCAAAATGAAAATTTATTAAAAAAGCCCATTTTGTGCATATTTCTAACTATTTTTGCATAGTTTTACACTTTTTTTTAGAGCATCGACTTTTCCAGGAGTAGGTACTTACCTGTTAGTTATATTAATTTTTTATTTAATTAATTGTAGACAATTTTTTAAAGTTGTTCCATTTTATTTATATATATTTAGCTGCGAGGGTAAAAACAAATAAAATAATTTCTCTATTACATATTTCCTATATTTTTCAAGGCAATGAGGAATCAAAAGTGTTTAATTCCAAAAGTTCCCAAATTGACATAAAATCCTATGAAACCACTATATCTTACCATTTAATTTTTACCAATTAGAAGCGACAATTATGATGCCAAATATATATTTTGTTAGAAGAAATTATTTATCCGTCAGCCATTTATTCAACTTTTCACTCGCAGCAAACGTTTGTACGTTAACATAAATAGATAATCAAGAATGCCAATCGATTTGAGTAATCTTTGTTTTTAGAAGTTGGTAATAAATTATTGGTAGTTACGCCACTGGCTCCCGTAAATTGCCGGCCATCCGCGATGCCTTTCCACGTCAGCCGGCCGCTGGCTTTCGTGAAGATATCAGCATGAAATCTGTTAAAGCGGGAAGCTACGGCGTCCACTTAAAGGAGAGTTAGATTTATTAGGCTTTTCTTTTTGCAAGGTTAAGGATAAAATATATATTTTTTAAATGCTTATTTGTCATACAATATGTAATAGCATAGTAGGTTTTAGAAGAAAAGTATTTTGTTGTAATATTTATTTAGGTAAGGTAGTTTGGTATGAAACATATTTCGTGTACTAAGAATTACCCAATAATAGCCAGTTTCCGGAAATATTTATCATAATAACACACACAAATCTAAATTAAACCAATATATTATTATGTCGACCTAAATATTGGTTAAAGAACTATGCAGCCTAAGTAGCAGCACCAACAAATAGTAAACTTGCATAGTTATTAAAAAATTAAGAGTTTGGAAAGATAGCTGCCTTCGCCCCCACTTAGGAAGGGAAGGTTTACGGTTTTTTTGCTGGTAGCCTGATTCCCATGATATTTACACTGTTGGCGCCCATGACAAGAAATATTCTTTTTAGTTTCTAGTACCCAGAGTTTCGCAAAATGAAAATGAGAATCTTTCTTTGAGACACTCTTACAGCATACCACAAATTGAAAAAAGCCTTTTTAGAGCCAACAAATTTTCAGGAATTCAGTCGCTATAGAAATCCACACAAAATATAAAAATCCAAGAATTTTCGTCTTCAAAATCAACAAGAAAGTCCATTAGATCGCGTAGGAAATTTTCAAGGGTTAAATCCGCAAGCTCTAAAATTACTCAAAAAAAAGTCATTAGAGTTTATACTTAGAGACCTGTTGAGCTGAATAGAGCGAAATAAAGCTGCTGGCATAGGCTGCTCTAAAAATAGAAATTCTAATACATATTATAGGATTTCTGAATAAAAATGGTGAAAGGGAAAAACGCTAAAAACTTATAAATAATGTATTAGTAAATATAAAATATATATAAATAAATCATAAATATATAAATCACGGTACCAATCAATTCAAATAATATTAACTTTAGAATATACATTTTTTTATATAACATTATTTTAAATAATTTTATAATTATAGATTATACTTTTCTTAAAGTAGTACGTATAGCTAAAGCCGTTAATTTTTTTACTATGAATATTTTAAAAATTTCCATTACTACACTGTTAAAATAGTTGCATTGTTTATCGTTGGCAATTTATTACCACAATATGTAAAGATATTTCACTATTATGCCCATATGCACCAATGTAAAAATTTAACAATTAACTTTTAATTGAAAATAATTAGCCAATTTCGTATGCATCAACCCTTAATTTACCCTAATCGTAGATTTTAATAATTTTATTCCGGTTTAAATATTACACATCAGAATGTTAACAGAAGGTTACTTTTTTCAAGAGAAAACAGTAAGTTAAGATAGGAATGTAAAAGCCGTTATTTCCTAAGATGCACTGTCAAGTTGCTACGGCGTGTCAAAGTGCCAAAATGTTATTCTTTAAATGCAATATCTCAAAAACTGTTTGATTTAGATGTTTGACCTGTTAAATAAAATTAATCAAAAGAAATATTTTTAGTTAAAAGTATATAAAAATGTTCACATATTATTTTTCTAACGTTTTTAGGTAATCGCCTGCGTCGCGGTCGTGTAGAGTAAATAAGCTTTAGAACAGCGTTCTAAGCAAAAGACCAGCGACTATAAGTTTTTCATTTACACGTAGCGAGAATGTAAAATAAAGGTGAAGAAAAATTCTATATATTGATATATCGAATAACGATATTTAAAAAACAACTAGATTAATAAATATTTCAATATTTTTTATAAGCACTTTGTTTAAGAGTGGTCTACTGTATTTTTAGATTTACAATTTAACATTATAATTTTAAATAACAAACATTCACGTTTCACTGTAATAAAAATATAATGCATGCACACTTACTTTATACCAGCCTCATAGAGTGAATTGAGGGGGTTTTCTGCCTCTTCGGTAGGACATTAGACTCAGGAAAAAATGTCCTAAGTTTAATCTAAAAATTGCGGACGTAACAGTTAATCATGCTTATGATATTGTAAAATTCTTGAGACTATTTGATAATACCCTTGCCTGGAAATCACATTGCAATTCACTAATTCATACAATTGGCCGCCAAAAATATTTATTTAGAAATTTTAAAGCAATATCAAAAACTCAACAAATGATATGGCATCTGTTTCTCGGGTGGTGCAGCTATAGTATTTTACAGTGCATAAATGTGTAATATTATAAGTATATATAATATTATAAGTTATCCAACAATTCTGGAAAGATCAGTTAGCTTCACCTAAATAATTTAAATCCTAATGCACCTGGATCGCCGAAGAGATCGCAGCCACCAACAACTACGAGGCGATGAGGCACGAATCACTTACGACAGAAGATGTTACAAAGGTCATAAAAGAAACTCACAACTGGAAAACTCCCGGACTTGATGGTGTACACGACCACTGGTTGAAAAAGCTATGGTGTACACATGAAAAACTAACTACCTTTATTAATGACGTTTTAGGTAATCCTAAAAATATGCCTTTATTTTCAACAAAGGACCAACTAAACAAACAGGATCCTTCAAAATACCGACCTATCACCTGTCTGCCTACACTATACAAAGTCATAACCTCTTGCATTGCTCACCGAATATACGACCATTGCGAGCGAAATAACATAATTGCAGATCAACAAAAAGGATGTACAAAAAATGCAATGGGATGTAAGGAACAACTTATTATTGACTCCATGATCTGCAATCAGGCCTACTCCAAGAAAAGAAACCTTTTCATGGCATATATCGACTACAAGAAAGCATTCGATTCCGTACCTCATAACTGGCTAATTCAAGTAATGCAAATTTACAAAATCGACCCACTTATAATTAATTTTTTAGAGTATGCCATGTCAACGTGGAATACCAAGATACACCTGAATGAAGCCAACTGTAACATCTAGACGGATGCAATTCCGATAAGATGAAAGAACTTTAAATCATTATTACGTAAATCCGAAACCAAGCTTAAAAAGCTTTGACGTTACGCGGAAAAGTTCTGTATCAAGATGTTTAAAACGAAATGGTATTAAACCATTTAAACCAAAATTTTTACACACGTTGCAACCAGGTGATGACGAAAGAAGAATGGAGTACCTACTGCCTTACCATGCAGGCAAAATTTTATGAAGATATGGCAAAATTTTGTTTACTGATGAAGCAACATTTTGAACAAACGGGGCCGTATCTTCTCAAAATATTCAATTTTGGAGTGAGGAAAATCCACACTGGTATATTAATTGCAAAAGTCAATACTCTGCATGTATAAATGTGTGGTTTGGAATTTTAAAAGATCGTATTATTGGTCCCTTCTTTTTTAATACAACTTTAAATGGTGTGAGATTTCTGGACTTCTTGAAACAGGATTTAAGGGTTGCTATTCACGGTTTGCAGCTGGAATATAGAGAATTTGTATATTCAGTAAGATGGCGCTCCAATTCATAATTTTGCAGCTGTAAGAGAATGGCTCAATCAAAATTTTGAAAATAAATTAATTGGTCGCAACAGTCCTTTTGTAGCTTGGCTTTCTAGGTCTCCAGACTTGACCCCGCTAGATTTTTATCTATGTGGTGCTATAAAAAATAAGGTGTATAAAACTCGTCCAGTCACTTTAGAAGATTTAAAGAATCGTATAAGACAAGCATGTTTAGACATTTCTCGTCAAGAAGTTCGCAAAGTTTCTTTAAGAGTTTATTTTATTTATAAAAAATGCATTAAAAAGAATGGTGGCTTGGTTGAAGATATTGATTTTTGGTGTCTGTTTGAAGGTTGGAGACAATGATGTTTCTTGAATGATAGAATAGTTTTGGACTTGCATTGTCTTTAATTTGTTTTACATCACAACGTTTAAACTGGTAAGTATCTCCAGTCGTCTTCAGGTGAATACTACGTTTCAACTGTCGATCCATTTTCAAAGATTGATGGGGATGAAATAAAGGGAAAAGATTTTGTGATTGTCGAGCTCGAGACTGTGAAAAATATTCCCAAAAACTTTGTAGCCCAAATTGTTAGTAAGGATGCAGTTCCTACATGTGCTCCTATTTGAGACAGCATTCTAAATTTCTGAATGCCTTTGTTTTTTCTTGGATTAAGGAAGAATATCCAGTGGAAAAAAATGATATTAAAAGAAAATTGATAAACCCGATCTTTCTAAGAAGAGGAGCAATAAAATTCTCAGTTTTAAAGTATTCTTTAATACCGACTTACCGAGTTTCTTTTGTTCGTATTAACATGTTTAGTTTTACATAGAATGTATTTTTTTGTTTTCTTAGTTGGTATCTTTTGTATGTTAATATATAATGTTGTTAATTATTCCGAAGATATATAAATAAAGACTGTTTAATAGAAATATGGCTATTTCTTATTAAAAAATGTGTTTTTTACAAAAATAGCAAAAAAATTGTTTTTTTTCCTATTTTTCATCTCTTGTACTTAGAAATGAATTTAACAGCGAAATTTAGCCATTTTTCGGTCAAGACTTGAAAAATCACCTTTGAAAATTTTTTCTCCTTAAGGAAAAACAGGATTAATTTTATTGAGATCCCATATTGTTCCCTAGGTTCCAAAGAGTTGTATACCAATTTTTATTTATTTTTTTTTAAGTTGTGATTAAGAATGAATCAAGTTTGTCGAAAGTGTTATCAAGTCACCCCAATTTTACGGTAAGTCTTGTATCATGTAATTAATTAAATTCACCCTAATAAATTAGCTATTTGGGAAATAAGTGTTTTATTTTTATCCAAAGGGCTCGGTTTTGTCCAGTAGATAGAACTAAGTAATGACCGATTTTCCGTATGGGATTATAACCGTATTTTATGGTCAATTGACAAATTATGACGAAATATTGAGTAATAAGGCTTTAGTAGGTTTATAACGTTTATAGATTTTTTTTCGGGTCAGCTAGAAATTACTATTTTTTGTACCCATATTTACTAACGGAAATTGAATTTAGACCAACAAAATATTTAGATCTTCTAGTCTCCCAGTTGTGTTTTTACCGTGGCATTATTGGGATAAGCCACGGTAATGCTTTTGTGTTTATTTTATTTTTTTGTATTTAAATCGTTTTACCGATAAATAATTTTACCGGGATGTTGTTGTAAATATAGTTTTAGTCCTACTAAAGAACACAGTACTTACTAAAATCCTTTTTTTTATGTAATTTTAACAAAAACCTAAACAAAAATATTTAAAATGCAAGACTTGGTTGACGTATTTCGGGTTACACAAAGAATTTTAATAATAATTAACCAACCAGCAAGTTGGACTGTGACATACATGACATTGGCGTCCGTATAAATAGCTACCTACCAGAATAGCAGACTTTTCTGCATTTAGCAGATTTTTGGAATAATATCTATTTGCAGAGCTGCAGAATCATTTGGTATTAGCATTATTTTTAAATTATCGTCCTTATAAATATCTACCACACTTTTCTGCATTTAGCAGATTTTTGGAATCAAATTTACAGAGTTGCAGAATCATTTCGTAATTTGCAGATTTTTAAAGAATTTTTAATAAATAAGGAATACTTTAACAATTAGATTTAAAAACACAATATACAATGAAAATATTCATAATTTTGTTTTTTCTGAAACTATTGATAAGGATGAAGTAAAGGCAAGGGACCAATAAAAATATATCTGATAATACAACCTTGATACACAATTCAGCAGATGATCCACTCCGCAGAATAATTCGTTGACCAGTCTGGCAACACTGCCCCGATCCGATGTTTGCGCTGGTCCACTAATTGACGATTCCAGGATGACGTCATTGACAGGTCGGCCATATTTGCTGGGGGGCACACAATCTCGGCAATCTCCTTTGATTACACGTAAACATTGAGTGTATTTCATTTTTACATTATTTAAACAGAGTTAAATTTATTGAAATGCCTCATTTTTGTAGTATTGTTAAATGCTCAATGCGAGCTGAAAGAGACAATGTATAATTTTTTCGATTTCCTGCTGTTTTGACCAACAGGGGAGATCATTTGAATACACTATCCGGTGAACGAAGAAATGCTTGGATTAAGGCTTTAAAAAGGGGGCCTCTAAGTGCTAGCCAGCTAAAAAATGGTCGTATTTGTTCAAGACATTTTATAACTGGTACGTATCTACCAAGTTACTGCACATCCTCCTTTAAATTCTGATTAAATTTAATGTGCAATATTATATCTTATTGACGAGAATAATATGTGATTTTAGGAAAGCCAGCTGCCTTAGAAGATAAAACTAATCCAGACTGGATACCCAACCAGCATTTGGGATACCTTTCCAGTCTCCAACCAAGTACATCCGCATCCTCCAGATTTGAAAGGTCCATAAAAAGAGCTAGGATTGAAACAGAGGTTTGTTATTATAACACTATTAGGATTAGTTTGTCAGTAAACAGCAATGCTGCTCTTCGCCGAGTTAAAAAATAAAGACGTTTCTATCTATCTATCTATCTATTTTTTTTTTGTAGGTTCACACAGAGGCTGTTAATGAAAATGCAGAGAATCTTACACAAGATTTAGCTGAAACTCACCACACCACTCAAGATATTTCAGCAAGACAAATTGATGAAAATTGTATTAGTGAATCAGTTCAAACTGATTTAACTCAGGAATATATATGTCGTATCCTTAATGACTTAAACTTTAGCAA
Organism: Polydrusus cervinus; assembly: GCA_935413205.1. Classification (NCBI taxonomy): domain Eukaryota; kingdom Metazoa; phylum Arthropoda; class Insecta; order Coleoptera; family Curculionidae; genus Polydrusus; species Polydrusus cervinus. The sequence continues at coordinate 62,189,570 of OW284510.1, read as the reverse complement.
TTCTAAAATTTACACATTGCAAGCAAAACTGGAAATAGTAGACTGAACTGAGGATTGTTTTAAGAATGATAACATCAAGACATGTTATTTTACTGGACTTAATAAAGCTGGTATGCTATTTCTCATCCATGGATATGTTTCTGCACACCTTTCTTCTCACCCAAATAAAACACTTTCTACTTTTCAACAATTATTACTCATTTTTATGAAGATCCGTCTAAACTTACCTTTTAAATATCTTTCACACAGATTTGCGGTAAGCCCAACTACTGCATCAGAAACTTTTTATCAAACTCTTGATGTGCTTTATGATAGGTTCAAGGATCTAGTTTATTGGCCAGAGCGAGAAGCTTTACAAAAAAATATACCGGCATGCTTCAAAAGCTTTTGGTAATCGAGTAGCTGTCATTATAGAATGCTTTGAAGTTTTCACAGAGACTCCTTCCAAAGTTCTAAATGCGTCTCGCTGCTGCTCAAACTACAAACACCATGAAACTGTCAAATTTCTTATAGGAATTACTCCTCAGGGGACAATTTCTTACATATTATCTGAAGCTTGGGGTGGAAGAACTAGTGACAAATTTTTAACAGAACATTGTGGTTTTTTAAATTTAATATTACCGGGTGACATGGTTTTGGCTGACAGAGGGTTTTTAATCGAGGATTCACTGAAAACAATAGGGGCTCATTTAAAAATACCAGCTTTTACAAGAGGTAAAACTCAGGTGCATCCTACTGATTTGGAAAACACCAGAAACATTGCAACTGTAAGAATTCACGTAGAAAGAGTAATAGGTTTGCTGAAAAAAAATTCAAGATATTTCATGAAACAATACCTAGAAGTAGGTTATCGAAACAAAGAAATAGTTGTAGTGCACTGGATAAAATAGTGGTTGTATGTTGTGCATTCATAAATATGTTTCCTTCACAAATACCATCTAACTGATAATAATTGTAATTTCATAAGCTTTTTTAAATATTTTTTTAGGACCTATACTCCTACATATATTAGTCAAATTATCTAAAATTCTAATCTATATTAAGCATAAATTTTGATGTAGCATACCTATTATTGTAAACAAATATCTATTGAAATTATATTTGACTTTTAATTCTTAAGCTCCAATACCAGCACTATGTTGCTGCTTAGGAACTGCCTTAGAGACTATGTATGTATATGTAAAATTTATATATTTTTTAATAAAGCATTTTTTTAATTGTAGGCATTAATATAGATTATTATTGTATACTTTTTTGCTGAATGTTACATTTACCAATAAAAATGTTTTAATTTTAAATATCCCTTTATTTTATTGCAATAATAAAATTATATTGGTACTTAAGGATTTAAAAGTAAAAAATCAATCAAAGTTGTTTACTTAGGACATTTTTATTTTTATTAAAAAATTCAAATTTACAATAACGTAAAAAACTTAAGAATGCTTTATTGTCCGAAGATTGGTTATAATCCTATTGACAAAGCCAATAACTTAGTACCTATCTAAATAAAAATTATATAAAATATAATGAGCAGTTAACAACATTAAATAAATCAATCTAAAACAATAAGAAAAATAAAAATACAAACATTATGTCAGCAATACATTGCCCAAGCAAACCTAAGATAATATCTTCCGCCCAAGAGCTATTGGCAGATTATTAAATAGTCTTTGACAATTATGGAAAATAGGCTCTTGGTCAATGCAGGAAGTACACAAAATATATAAGGACCAAAACCTACTCACAATTTAAAACAATAAGTGTGAATATGCAAAGATAAAATTTGAAATAGAAATATTCAGGCAATGGTATTAATCACACTGCGTTATCCATAAGATATTCCTCTACCATATAATATGCCTTTGTAACGAATAGGTTTTTTACCTTACGTCTAAATATCCTGTAATCAGAAATTCTTCGAAGTACTATAGGTAGACTATTAAATAGTTTTTACTATTATAAAAAATAGAGTTCTTAGTCAATGTAGATGTAGGAATTGGAAGCTTAATGGTATAGGAGCTCTTTGTAATAAAGAAAAAAATTTAAGCACACACATTATTATTATTATTATTATTATTATTATTATTATTATTATTATTATTATTATTATAACCACCAGTCAGGAACTAATATCCAACGAGTATTTCTTGTGCATAAGATATAATATTATTATTAAATAAAAAAACTAACAACAGTTATGGCAAAGCCAAGCTAGAGGAGTCTCTGAAACATTTATACACTTGTAATGAAACCATCGAATTTCACAATTATCATTGTCACATCTTAACATTGCTCGCCCATCGTCTGGCTTTTTACACAGGCACCACAATGTAACTCTACCCATTCCTTCTTTATCAGTAAAATATTTGGATAGAAGTTCTGGTTTTATAACATGCTTATGAAATTCCAAAGCTTTTGTTAAATTTGCCAAACAAAACTTTTTATTATAAAGAACCCTTTCAACATATAATAAATTTTTAGACCATATTACAAAATCACAATATTTACGTTCAGTTACAAACATTTGACATTGGATCTGGAAATAATAACAATGACTATGGTCCAAAAGTATTTCACCATTATTAAAAGTTAAACATGTATGTTTTTTAGCAGCAAATTCTTCAAAACTTGATTTGTCCACTAATAAGTATGAACATTTCACTTCTACACACCCTGAACCACAACAGTCACAAGCCACTAAAGCATCTGGAGATGCACCCACTTCTGGATGAATTTGGGAAATAATAAACCCACTTGCTGACACAATGAAATTTGTATGTTGGGTTGAAACATGTTTTCTGTATTCTTTTAGAGCTGCTTTTTCATTTTTAATGCCATAGGAAGTCTCCTTATTGTAAAAAATTACCTTTTGTGGGTAACAGACACCTCTTATCACGGTTAATGATGGCTTTTCAATTGAAGTTCGGCAAACTGCCTTGAACCGAGAAGCTATGATTCTTTCTGTCCGATACTTAAACCACATATTATTTTGAGATTGCTCGCGTGTTGTTGCCTCAATTGCTTTAATATGTTGTTCAGTTAAGTTTATTTTTAAATTTTGGCATACAGCTAGCAGTTCTTCATAAGATTTGCCAACCATATCTGGAGAATACCAAGTTTCTAGACCAGGTGGTAAATTTTCAGGAACACTTGTTTCCATCTCAGAAGGAAATGGTTCCAATAAACGACAAATTGGTGGGTTTATTTCAATTTCCTGCAGGTTGCTCAATAAATCGAAAATTTCTTTCTTGGCTAGAGAAGGAGCACATTGTTGACACAAATTTCTTGTCTCTATTTTTTTGGACCAATCCATATCCCGTACACGCAACATTTCCACATTTTTCATAGGAGGTACTGGCCAAACGGAAAGTTTTTCTGTAGAGGATGGACCAGGACCACTGTCATCGATGGTAGTAGGACGAGCATGCAAAAAAACAAAACTGTTGCTACATGGCTGCATACTTCTGATAAACCAGCCATACATGTACAATGAGCACTGGATATGCTTGTGTCCCTTAAAATAATTATCCAAATTTGGAGTAATTTATCTCTTTTCCGTTGAGAATGTTGCACCTGTAACAAAAAAAAAATTATTTAATACCAACACTTAAAACCTTAGTAGCATATTAACAATTTATAGATAAAGGTACCATAATCCAATTCTAAATAAAATTTATATAATGATTTCTTTACCTTGCCAATGACAACAAAGGCCTCATCATTGATTTGTTTTGCCCCAATCCCTTGAACCGAACCTGCTTCATATTGCTTGTAGTCTTGCAAGCTTTTGTAAGCCTTAAGCTGTAGGCCGGTGTAATAACTGTGAGTTAATATTAAATAATTTACTAGATCCATCATAGTAATATTGGGCACTTTATTTACATAAAAACTCGTGCATGCACCAGGTGGAGTTGCATAAGGGTCAACATGGTCAATAACACCGATTTTTTTTTATCGTATCGACACTTAACATCGCCACTAAGGGTCAAATAGTCTTCACTTCGAGACATTTTAGCAACAAAGTCACAAGAAAATATCAAATAAAACACGAGAGAATACAACCACACGTTATACTAACGGAAATCACTTGATTTGTGTGCCCCCCAGAGAAAATGGTGGACGTGTCAAAGTCACGTGTTCTGGAATGGTCAATAGTGTTGGCCTGCCTAAGCGTTGTTGCGCGATCGTTAAAATTAAATAATAATTTGGCTGTTGATTGACTGTGACAGATCGAAAGTGAGGTAAGGTTATTTTATAGTATTTTCTACAATAGGGACAAAACCATTTTTCTAACTTTGTGATGAGCAGTTTAGTTGGATTAATCCTTTTCATCAATATATCGTTTATTGTTACAATTTGATATTGACAGCACCTGTCGAAATTTGATAATAATTTTTTTTTAGTTTATATGCCTAAAGATTAGTTCATATAGACGCGAATTGCGGATATACAAAAAAAAATATCGCGATTTTTCCTATTTCATATAGATACGAATATTCGCGAAATATTGGCAGAGTGACATTGACACATATTTATTTTTACCTATAAGTAATTCCGCTTTAAGTTTTATTCCTTTTTCATTGTTGATTAAACTTAAATTATCAAGAAACGTCCAAATGAACAATGAATATTTGTTATGTTGGCATTGGTGACGAAGACGAGCAATCACTGCCTATTTATTGTAAATAGAATGATATACAATATTTTCATTGTATATTGTGTTTTTAAATCTAATTGTTAAAGTATTCCTTATTTATTAAAAATTCTTTAAAAATCTGCAAATTACGAAATGATTCTGCAACTCTGTAAATATGATTCAAAAAATCTGCTAAATGCAGAAAAGTCTGGTAGATATTTATAAGGACGAATATTTCACTCATGTATAAATTTTCCCATAAGAAACGTTAAAAATAAAAAAATATCAGCGGATATACAACGTTGCCTAGACAACGTTGTATATCCAACACACAACAATCGAACCTATTTGACGAGACAGTTTTTTTTTACCTTTTTACTGCTAACGTGATCGTTATTGTTATGAGTTCCCTTCGGGAAATTCATTGCTTTTGAAAAACAAACCCTCTCAACAGATAACGACAATTATTGTTATTGGATTTCAGTTACAGTTTTAATTATGTTATATGAAATTGAAAATTGTATGACAAAAAAATTTTTTTATATATATTTCATTCTAGAAATATTCTCCCTAAATACCGCTCGTGCATAAAAATTAACCAGATAATTTTCATTCAAGCTTGTTATACTAATTCGAACTCGTGGAATTATAAATAACAAGCTTTCATGAAAATTATCGGTAATTTTTAAGCACTCGTGGTATTACCCCCGATAATTTAAAAAATAATGCTAATACGAAATGATTCTGCAGCTCTGCAAATAGATATTATTCCAAAAATCTGCTAAATGCAGAAAAGTCTGCTATTCTGGTAGGTAGTTATTTATACGGACGATAATTTGACAAATAATGCTAATCGACTTAAGATAGGTATATGAGTACGAGATCGTCTCGAACTGGGGGATTTGCTGAATTAAAAATTATTATTAAGGAGACTATTTTAGTATTTATTAGCATGCCTGGTTTGAAAGCGTAAATTAATTCACGTGTAATGTTTAGCGGTAGCTTAGCGATAGACAGAAGACATCAAAACGGTAGATCCAATGATAAGTATCAAAATATTGTTGGGTTGCACAAGCAGCAAGTTTGACGGTGACATAAATGACATTGACCGGCATTATGAACTTACAATCAAAGGTGCCTGATTAGTTAATAATTAGGGTAACCGAGCCAGTATGATTGTGAGAAAATTATTTCTGCCAATTTCATGTATGTCACAGTCCAACTTGCTGGTTGGTTAAGTATTATTAAAATTCTTTGTGTAACCCGAAATACGTCAACCAAGTCTTGCATTATAAATATTTTTGTTTAGGGTTTTGTTAAAATTATATAAAAAAAGGATTTTAGTAAGTACTGAATAGGACTAAAACTATATTTTCAACAACATCCCGGTAAAATTATTTATCGGTAAAACGATTTAAATACAAAAAAATAAAATAAACACAAAAGCATTACCGTGGCTTCTCCCAATAATGCCACGGTAAAAACACAACTAGGAGACTAGAAGATCTAAATATTTTGTTGGTCTAAATTCAATTTCCTTTAGTAAATATGGGTACGAAAAATCTTTCTATCTGACCCGAAAGAAAATCTATAAAGGTTATAAACCTACTAAAGCCTTATTACTCAATATTTCGTCATAATTTGTCAATTGACCATAAAATACGGTCATAATCCCATACAGAAAATCGGTCATTACTTAGTTCTATCTACTGGAAAAAACCGAGCCTTTTGGATAAAAATAAAACACTTATTTCCCAAATAGCTAATTTATTAGGGTGAATTTAATTAATTACATGATACAAGACTTACCGTAAAATTGGGGTGACTTGATAACACTTTCGACAAACTTGCTTCATTTTTAACCACAATTTAAAGAAAAAAAATAAAGAAAAATTGGTATACAACTCTTTGGAACCTAGGGAACATTATGGGATCTCAATAAAATTAATCCTGTTTTCCCTTAAGAAGAAAAAATTTTCAAAGGTGATTTTTCAAGTCTTGACTGAAAAATGGCTAAATTTCGCTGTTAAATTCATTTCTAAATACAAGAGATGAAAAATAGGAAAAAAAACAATTTTTTTGCTATTTTTGTAAAAAAACACATTTTTTAATAAAAAAATAGCCATATTTCTATTAAACAGTCTTTATTTATGAATCTTCGGAATAATTAACAACATTATATATTAACATACAATAGATGCCAACTAAGAAAACAAAAAAATACATTCTATGTAAAACTAAACATGTTAATACGAACAAAAGAAACTCGGTAAGTCAGTATTAAAGAATACTTTAAACCTGAGAATTTTATTGCTCCTCTTCTTAGAAAGATCGGGTTTATCAATTTTCTTTTAATATCATTTTTTTCAACTGGATATTCCTCCTTAATCCAAGGAAAAACAAAGGCATTCGGAATTTTAGAATGCTGTCTCAAATAGGAGCACATGTAGGAACTGCATCCTTACTAACAATTTGGGCTACAAAGTTTTTGGGAATATTTTTTACAGTCTTGAGCTCGACAATCACAAAATCTTTTTCCTTTATTTCATCCCCATCAATCTTTGAAAATGGATCGACGTTTTCAACTTCGTTCGTCTGTATTAATTCTTGGTGTTCACCAGTAGTCTCCGTTTGCGAATTTTCATCATTTGAGTAAAGGGAAGGTTCGTCTTCTGATCCCGTGTCACTAAAACGCCTGGACCACGGGCGTTTCTTTTTTAATAGCTCTTCCCATTCACCCTCGCTGTCTGACGTATCTTCGTTATTTTTTTGCTTTCTCTGTTGTTTTTTTGCCTTATTTTTAGCAGTACCTTTCGTGGGTTCCAAGGTTACGATTGTTGATGATCCGACCTCTTGAACATCTTCAAGTGAGGATACTTTTTCCTGCCTGAATATTTAATTTCTTTCTTCTAGCTTTTACTCCGGGATTTTCCTTCCCATATCGGCCTTCCTTAAAAATATTTTGCAAAGCAAGAGCAGTCTGTGTCTCTGCTTCTTCGTTTGTAACGACTTCTTCGGGAAATTTTCTCAGAATCTTATCTCGGCATACAGGAAATATGCCTGTGGCTTCAAACACAGAACGAATGTTTTTAGCGTTTTGAGCGTCTATCTCTCTAATGGTTTGATTCAGAATCCGCGGAAAAACGTCTTTACGAACGACGCCTTTGTTGCTCCTCTTCCAAACACGTAAGACATTCCGCCAAGATTTTTTAATTGGCCGAAAATAGGAAACATCCAGGGGTTGAGTCAAGTGTGTACTGTTTGGCGGTAACAAGATAAATTTTATATTATTTTCTTTACATAATGATATCACCTGTACCGAAATATGGCTCGCCAAATTGTCGCCAATTAAGATTTTTTTCCAGGAAGAAACTGAAAATAGGGCAAAGCGACTGTGCAGAACCAGTCCTCAAATAGGTTAGAGTCGAACCATCCAGATTTACTTCTATTGTATCTGGTACCAGGTGGCCCGCCTTCTGTCCAACTGGACCAAATGTGATCAGCACAACATATATCGGAAGCATATTTTCTGAGGCTGCCACACTGAACATGACGGATGTCGCTGCTTTAGAGGTGTCCATAATTTTTTCTGCTCTTTTTGAGCCACGACAAACGATAACTTTACTTCTACCCGGATCGTCCGTAAAATTTGTTTCATCGTAATTCACGATGGCTGCTGGGTCCACATTTTCCAACTCATTGGTTAGGTTGTCGAAGTACTGATTTATTGTTCCGCGATCAATCTTGGCTCGACTTTCTTTTATCGCTTGAGATAGCCTTTGTGACAGAGCATCTTTATGCCTTTGCATAAATGACAAATACCACTCCTTTCCTGGTCTATTTTCATTGAATAATGATAAGCGGACGCCTCTTCTATTTAAATAATTTTTAACCAATTCTCTAATATCATCACATTCTAATGAAAACCCCCAATCCGCTGCGATAGAAATACAATTTACAATAGCTGCCTCATCCGTACTTAATAGCGCACATTGACCACCGGGATTTTTTTGGTTCATATTATTCACTTTACGATATAAAGTTGCCACCGGAACTCCATACCGTTCGCCGATGTCAGTAAGACTTTCTTCATTATTTCTGTAGGCTGCCACTGCTCGTCCCACGGTCTCGTCCGAGTAATTTCTGTAGTTTCGTCAGCCAACACGCCTTTTGTAGGTTCTTCCCATATTTTTCAAGTCACCCCTAAAAATACACAAAAAAATTAAATGTGACGCCACTGCCTTACTTCATTCTTTAAATACAGTTTAAGGTTAAATTAATCTCCTGTGATAATAAAGCAACATATAAAAAAATACTAGGAGATACTCACTTTTTACGTATATACTGTGCACATAGAAGTATTCAACGTACCAAAATGTTCAAATATTTCACTTTTCTTCCCAAATTTCCAATGAAAACACTCTGGACAATACACTCATGTCAACTAGTCGTAACAGGTGTTTGATAAGTAAGGTTTCATACCAAAACAAGTATGCAGTTCCGAAAGTTGCCGTTAGATGTCAGCAGCGTGTTAAAACTATACTTACAAAAATTTTCAAGTCACACCACGATTTCAAGTCACCCCATTTTACGGTATTTATTACAGTTATTTGTCTTTCAAGTAAGAAAGGATCCTAGGAAAGAACTAGTTTGAATGGTGGAATTTCTAATGGAGGTACCTAGTTCCTTTAGGGCAGTAGCATAATAGTATAATGAGTTTGGGGGAGGGGACACACATACTTAAGCATATTAAATAGAAACCAATGCTCTTTTAGGACCTTTCCTATTTTATAGGTAATTTTAGGAGTTTAAAAAAAAATCGGGTTGTACTATTGTGCCGATAAAAAACTGGGACAAGAGATTTACAAAAACAATGTAAGAAATACATATCCCCTAGACTATAAAAGGTGTTTATTAGATTTTTTTAAAGTCAAATATTTTATAAATTATTATATTTACCATTACCACAAAATAATAAATAAAGCTAATACAGGTAATAAAATACATTTAATAAAAAGAAAAAAATTGCGAACACAAAGTTTGTCAAAACAACACAAAATTAATATTTGGTCATAGAACCATTTCTGTTTATTACTTTTTGGAGCCTTTGTGGCATACTTAAAACTAAGTTTCTACATAATTCGACAGTTATTTCATCCCAAGCTTGATTTATCCTATGACGTAATTCATCCCTGTTTCTAGGTTGAAAATCATGTTTATACATATATTTGACCATGGCACCCCAAATGTTTTCTATCGGGTTCAAATCGGGACTCTTCGAAGCCCAGGGAAGAACTGCTATGTTATTTTCTTGGAGAAAATTTTGTACAATTCGCGCTGTGTGTATTGGAGCATTATCATGCTGAAATGTGTAATTTTGACCGTATACAGCGTTTACCGATGGTATCATCACTTCGTTTAGTATATTAACGTATACTGCTGCAGTTAGTCTTCCTTCGACGATTTGGCAAAGTCCTGGTCCTCTAGCGCTAATCCAGCCCCAAATATTTATGGAGAAACGCCCACTTTGGTTGGTTTTGTGGGTGTATCTCTCATCATACCGCATGTCGGAAGGCCTATACACCCGAATTCTCCCATTATTGCATGACTGAAAAGTTTTCTCGTCAGAAAATATAACTGTTTCCCATAAATTTATTTGATTAATATATTCATGTGCAAATTCTAACCTGCCCTGTTTATTTATTTCCGTTAAAAAAATTTTATTGGCAGCACAACGGCGTCGTATATCGGAATTTCGAACCCTGTCTCTAGCGGTATTTGCAGAACCTGGAAAATTCGTCTCTTCTTTTGCCTTGATTGCAGTTTCGAAGGGATGATCCCTTAGATAATTAACCAGTCTTCTATCATGATCATCAGTAGAAATTTTAGGGGGACCAGAACCTGCATTCCTAATAATAGTCCCATGTCTTGCTATTTTTTGTTTTGCCAATAGCACGGTATTCTTGCTTACTCCCAGTTCATCTGCAATATCCCTAATAGCAACACTATCTCGCAACCGACTATAAATAATTGCCTTTTGCTGGGGGGTTAATTGTGGCATATTTACAAATAATATATGATTGTATGTTTGACGAGTCAATCATAAAGTGACAATCTTTATTGACATGCAAATTTTCATGACATTTTACTGGTACCAGGCTTGATGTAAAATTATTCTTAATAGTCTAGGAGAAAATAGAAAAATTTCCTGTCCCAGTTTTTTATCGGCGCGATGGTACGTACAGTAGTTAGAAACTTTGACGATGAAATACTTTTCTTAAAATCAAAGTGACACAATTTGTAATTTACTTCGATTGTGAGTTAATTATGCCTGTTAATATCATTTATATTACAGTCAACAGTACAACCAGGACCACTTCGCGCACTCGTTAGCTAAATACAAAAATGTTCTTTGAACACAACGTTTCTTCTGTAAGAAATTTGAAGTCTTTTTAATGCTAGTTGATATTTTAAGTTTTTTTAAGCTCCACTAGTTTAAACTAGCAGACTGTGTGTATTTTTTCCCTTACTTATAATATCACTTCACTGAGAGATGGACTATTTCCACAAAATATACAGTTTGTCTACTTAAATCTATTTGGAATCATACGGAATTTTTTTTTATCAACAAGAAAAAAATTATTCTTTCAAAAGTTTTGTATGGTCTAAGATAAAATTAAATATTAAGTAATTCGAATCAAATTACATTAATATTCAATTTTGTCAATGGTACAAGAGGTTTGTCAAAAATATGAATTTTGCTCAAAAGTAAAGTATCTTTATTTTGGACAATAACGACATTGTTATAAATAAATTGAATCAACATTTATATTCAAATATAAAATCATTTCAAAATAGTAATTTTTGTATCTAGGGTGCGAAATGCTACTTTGGTAATAGAGAACAAAAAAATGTTGTCAAGGCGCAGGTTAATCATTTCCGTCCAGGCTAGTTGGTTGCATGCTACGGTGAGGGTTTCTCTCAGAATGGCCTTTTGAAGTTCTTGTCGTGGTAAGGTAATGTTGCCTTCTGTTTCCTTGACTGAAAGTCGAACTTTAGTTATAGTATGGAGTTCTAGCTGAATGGAGTAGAACTGGGTTTGATTGGTCTCATAGTAATCAACAGGGAGTACAGAATTATCAGTAATAAGTTTGGAGGCTGGAAGGTCAAGTTTGGCTTTTAAAAGTTTGAGGTTGTCGAGGCCTATAAGGCCGTCAAAAGTTTGGTGGAACTTAAAAAGGTAGAATTTCATATTATTTTTGGAATTAAATTCAGGAAAAATTGGAATCTTGTGAATGGTTTTGAAAAATAGAAGGTACAATAAAGGGCTCATGTTGGATGTTGTTTCGGTAATATTGAAGGCAATGTCTGGATTTAGAAAGGATTTAGTAGCCCCGGTGTCGATGAGAAGTTTAAGAGGAGGATTGGATATTGATATGTAGGGAAGTTCTTTTTTATCAGTGTAGTTGTGAAGCTCTACTATGTTTCTTCGTTTGTTCTTGTGTCGTCGTGAAAATTTTCTTCTCCTTTATAGTGGTATTCTTCTTCGTGGTAGTTTTGGGGATCCTGTTGGTAGTAGCTATCGTCAGTAGAGCCATATGGGTTGTAGGCTTCGTACTGTTGTTCAATGATGACAAGTTCTTCGACGGTAAATTTGGGGGCGGATTGTTGTGGAGGCCTGAATATCTGTGCTTTGTTTCCAGAATCTGTGTCTATTGGTGTGGTTTTCTGGAACTGGGAGCATGGAATGGTGGATGTCTTTGTGGTGGTGGTGCGGCTTTAAAGGCGAATAATGTTCATGGTTGCGGGGTACTTAGGCTTTTCTAGAGGTATCTGATGTTGTTGTCTTCTTGAATGAATTGTATGGCACTGGCAAGGTCTTTGGGTCCCATTGCTCTTATTGTTGATCCTAGGGGTTCTCTTAGTCCTGCCAGGAAGGTGGTAAGAGCTTGCTGATGGAAAAAGGATTTTTTTTTTAATGTTCTCGTCCACTGTGTGCAATTCTACGTAGTTAGAGATGGTGCTCAACAGGGCCATAACTTTTTCATAAAATTGGTGTAGAGCTTCGTTGGAGTTTTGGCGTAAATTTACGAGGTCTCTGGTAAGTGAATTTTCGTTCTGTTGATCGGCAAAGTTTTGTATAACGGCATCCTTTATTTGGGGCCTTTCGCTGCATCCATAGATTGAAATTATTTCTTTCGCTCGTCCTTTCAATTTGGAGATAATACCTTGTGTAAGTACATGGTTTTGAAAGCAAGTGGGTACAGCGGTATTCCAATAGTGATTTAACAGCAGGGTTGTCACATGGATAAAGTTGTAAAGTTAGTTGGGGTTGCTGTCATATTCTGGAATGATGCTAAGGGTTTTCAAGTCAAAATCTGGTGTAGTTGGCATGGTAACAGTTGCTGTAGGGGTTATAGGTTGTTGGGTATATTGTAGAATGGGTATTTGGTTGGTAATGCTAAGGGCACTAGGAGCAGTAAGTAAGTCTTGTTCAGTAGTCATTAGACTATTAAGACGATGCCAAAAAGCATATCACTAAAAAAAAATTTACACTTTCACTAACACACTATCTTATACTACTGTAACTGTAAAATCTTCTTAGGGCGAACTATTTTATTGTTTCTCTGGAGGTTGATTCGTTTACTGGATTAAAAAACGACGAGGATCCTTAGGGACTCTTCCACTATACTACAGACTGCGCCAGTTAAGGAATGAATACTCTAAGGGTACTTTTTAAAAATACCTTTATTTATAACCGCTTAACAATATTAATTATAATAATATAATTAATACAATTTTAGAACTAACTATAACTATCCTAATCTAAAAGCTGTCTATTTATATGCAATTTCATGATAATTGCTTACTATAGTCAGATCTTGTCTTAACGTGCGGGTCCAAAGGTCACTGATCAGATGCGTCAAATCAGACAATACAGAGGCTATCAAAATGTTGTGAGATTATTTACAAATATACTGAAGGAAGAATAGTTTCATTATTTTAGCCATCGCAAAGATAGCCAAATATACCTAATATTATTAGTTTTGTAAAAATTATGTACAGGGGAGTTGAAAAAGTAACAAAAAAATTATATAATCGTTAATTATATACCTACTGTACCCTTTAATTAAAAACAACAATAATAAACAGTATATTTTAACAATTTTACTACTAAACCCTAAAAATACAATGGCATTTAGTCTGATAAACTATTTCGATAATGAAAGAAAAAGGGGAAATTCGCAAACCAATATGCAGGAAACCGTAATGAAAACACTGGGAATTAGTTTTAGGACTATGCAGAATAATGTGCATGAAAAAATGCATAATATAATACCCAAGAATACTAAAAAATGTTAACGAAAAACACCGTTTATAATTATAGCCTAAAAACTCTCATCGTCAATTATAAAATCTGAAAAGTCCTCGTCGTCTGAGTCGTCTTCGAATGGAGCAATTATCATTGGCGCTACTTCGACATCTAGTACTTGTTCTCGATCCCACCAATCCCTTATTAATATTTCTGTATGTTCCACCGATTTCTTCCAGTACTCTTGTGTAATATGATCTAACGAATCTTGCCAAACTATTTGTACTGGGTCGGATTTAAGACCATCACCTACATGTTTTTCATAATAAGACTTTGCACCAGCCCATATTGCCTTAAACTGGCAATGATATGGTGGCAGTCGTAGAACCTCATGACCATATTCACGCAGTATTTCATCTACCGCATATACTTTGGGTTTTTTAAAGAGACTTTGCTATTGATAGGAGTTCCGATTTAAGCATATTTGGTAAAGGATTTTGTTTGTGTTTTTCCAGCCACTCATAAATATCACTTTTCCTCCAAGATGAAGTAGGCTGTTTATTTAAAAATCTTGAATGATATGATGAATTATCTAATACAATTAAAGACGGAGCATCCAAATTTAATATCAATTGAACTTTTAACCGTTTTTCAAACATTTCGCAATTTATATTATCATGATAGTCAGCACTTTTTGATGTTGAAGAAAAAATTAAACTCGCACCTGCAACATATCCTGTTGCAGAACCGGCATGCAAAATAATAAAACGCTTTCCCGTACCGCACCCCTTTTTCCTTTTAACACTTTTTACAGACTCATCTTGCCAAGATTCTGAACCACTTCCATTCGAAAATATCCACGTTTCGTCTAAAAATACCACTTTTCTAAATTTCGATTTGTAATTGTCCGTATATTTTTTTAAAAACTGAACACGCTGACTCACTATCTGCTCACTGGCTGCTCACATAAAAATCTTCGGTTACAGTCTTTTTTATAGCGAAAACCTAAATTTTTTAATAATTTTGATAATGCTTCAAGTCCAATTTCCAAAACACCCCGAATTTTTAATGTTTTTTGTAAAACTGGAAAAGTTACATACATTGGTTTTTGATTTGTATAAATCGTAAATCACATTTTGAACTCCAATTTTAATATTTTCGCTTACATCCTCAGTCTTTGGCTTTTTTCGTTTACACTTTTTAGGATTCTTGGGTATTATGTTATGTTTTGTTTCATGCACAATTTTCTGCACAGTCCTTAAACTAATTTCCAGTGCTTTGGCTACTGTTTCCTAAATATTGGTTGGCGAATTTCCACTTTTTCTTTCATTTTCGAAATAGTTTATCAGATTAAGTACCATTTTTTTTTATTGGGGAGGCAAAAACCCAGAAAATTGTTTAATTTTGTCACAAACTGTCAAAGTCAGAAAACTGGCATATTTAAAATAAAACGTAGCTGGTGCTATCATAAACTTTTTTAGAATCGCTGGAAAGTAAATACATATATATCCTTTATTTTTCATGTCAAAATGGAATAAGTCTGTCTCATTTATCTTACGTATTTTATTTAGAGGGTAAAATTAATGACCCGCACGATAAGACCAGATCCGACTATATGGCAGGTTCACCGAACCGTAATTCGCACTTTGACGACACTCACCGTAAATTAGCACCATATCTACTAGTTCATTGTTGTCAAATATTACCATTTTCACGTGTCACCAATTTAAAATTAACTGCTAACGATTAAACAAATTGGAACAACAAACCAAAGAATGTAAAGTAAACATGGAAAATTTATTAAAAAAACATAGAAAATACAAACCTGCTGGCTGAAAATAAACCGATTTTGTCTGATGTTGTAAAGAAGAAAATAAGTCCGTCTTTAATTATAACACCCAAGAATGCGAATCAAGATAGTACTACAACAAAAAATGGTCATAAAAAAAATAAACCCATCTGATTTATCGGTGGAAGTAAACAAATTAAAATCAATAGGTCAAGGTTCTGTTATGATTCACTGCAGGGACAACAAATCATTGGAAAAACTTCAAAGCAGTGGCTGAACTATCGAAAAATTATGAGGTGGAGATTCCAAAATTAATTAGACCTAAAGTGATTATTGTTGGTGTCGATGATAAGTATCTCACTGCTGATGAGGAATTCGTTTGTGGTCTGCTCCATTAGTTTATAAACTAGTGGAGCAGACTGTGTGTATTTTTCCCTTACTTAAAATGTATATTATTTGAAATAGAGAAAACATTTTGTAGGCCACATTTTTCCTTAAAGATTTATATTTGCATCGGTTTGAACAAACAAATGCAAAGCTCGATGGACAACAAAATATTCTACTCCCACGTATATACTTTGTATTTCTTAGAGAATCAAGTGACTGAATAAATATATACAGGATATTATATCGTTAGGCGGGACATAGGAACTCCGATACATTTTTTGTAGATGTCGAATATTGGCGAACCTAATCATTTGGTGAAAATTATTTTTGAGATTTATTGAAAAGCACCAAGACCAAGAGTCGTTA
This sequence comes from Polydrusus cervinus, assembly GCA_935413205.1. NCBI lineage: Eukaryota > Metazoa > Arthropoda > Insecta > Coleoptera > Curculionidae > Polydrusus > Polydrusus cervinus. The sequence continues at coordinate 62,173,079 of OW284510.1, read as the reverse complement.
CCTAAAGAACAAACATTACCTACTTTTAATGGACCAGTTATAACGATGAACTTTATAGCTATTAATATAACGAGATTATTATGCGATTTATAATAGTCGAGGACATTACTAGGTGACGAGGCAACTGCCGAGTCACCCGCAATGTCCGAGAGGGTGTTAAATCGCTAATAATCGAGTTGTATTCAAAGCTTTATCGTATCATTGACAACGGCGATGCGAAAATAAAAACAAGGTTTTATGTCATTTCATTTTGGCATTTCAAAAAGTCATCATTAAAATCATGCAAGATTTTGATATTCCTGACGATATATTAGCTGCAGCCAACATTATAAGGTTGAACTGCTTCCGGACAAATCTAAAATCCATTATGAAAAAGAATATCGGCAGTTTTGTGAGTGGCGAAACAAAGTACATGTTCAAGGTGCAGAAGAAACGGTATTGCTGGCGTATTTCGCAAAACTCTCTGAGGAATACTCTGCTTCATCCATATGGCCAAAATATTTCATGTTACGAGCGACTTTAGAACTGAAGGAAAGAGTGGAAATCGACAAATACGGCGCCTTAATACGTTTCATCAAGAAGAAAAATGTTGGATATGGAGCAAAAAAAGTGTATTTACAAGAGAACAAGTTAACGAATTTGTGTGTTCTGCCTCAGACGAGAAGTTTTTAATGATGAAAGTGGCTTTTTTAATTGGAATTGGAGGAGCCTGTCGAACTAATGAATTAGCGAAGATGACCAATTGACCAAGGAAGATGTTATTTTGTTTTACATGTTCATGAAAAATAGTTCTTATATTATTTGGCATCTAACATATTATGCTTTCGTAACTAACGTATTAAATTATGGTAACTAATGTATTAGGAGTTACTAAGGTGTTATGTAGGTTTTAGTACGTTTATGATGTTAATAATTATTAATAAAGATATAAAAATGACTTAATCTTCAATGATACGATAAAATTATTATTTACCTTGCATTAATGTCCCCGTCAGGTCACTTTTATTTGTAAAGTGATTTAAAACGTAATTTCTACAACAACCGATGTTTTAATTATAGCACACCCTAACAGTTTTCTAGGCCACTTCTAGTGATATTTAATAAATTCCAATAAGATGTATCGTTATAATTAATAATATTCAATACATTCAAAAATTTCATTTCATTCTATCAGTTATTGACCGGCCATGCCGGATGCACTTCGAACTAGGGCCGAATTTTTGAAATCGAGGAACATCTTCCTTATGAGATCAAGGAGCAGAGTCCGTTTAAAACCGTCAAAATCGTATTATTGAAGTAGTGTGATCGTTCCTATCACCAAATAGTGGGAGAAGCGGCTACTTCTACTATTAGGCGAAAGAACGTGTCTATTACCTGTCAATTTATACTAATATATAAACTTACTTTTCTGTTTATCTATTTTAAGTAGTATGTGAAGTTTGTCCCCATACTTTCCTTGATGTCGAGAATACCAACAGAGAAGGAACTCTCTGGGAAAGTGAATGACCATTTGATGATGGGATCGATATCGTTCTCTCTTACTGGAGAATTATACCCTAGGTGGAACTCAATGGGCTTACGATGTTTTTTTCCTGAGCTACTGGGTGATTAAGATCACCTCCCACACTATGGAAGGTCACCTGGTTAATTACCGGGGTTAACGCAAAAAGCTGTCTTTTGGCTTAGAGACAAAGACGCTCAAATCAAAGACGCCGGCGTGAAAGAGAGTAAAACAACTAATGTATTAATATAGCAAGCTGTTATTTTGGTTACAGTTTAAAAATCAATACTACAATGTAGTGGTGTATTAATTTACTTAGCTAACCGAAATATTGAAAAAAAAATGTATCTTTACTAAAAGTATTTTACTTAAAGGCTGCCTATAACCACACGGAATCAAACTAGATTTATACGAACCCTTTTAAAAAACAATATATTTCCAAAAAGATCGGTTAAGCCCTTGTTCGTGAATTTTATATAATACTACGTCATTTCTAGTAACATTCTATTTATTGAACTTGAAGTTGGTCAGACGTGAACTTCATTTTGATAAAAAAAATATAATACTATTTTACTACAATCCTAATGTTTAAATCGACATAATATATTTGGGTTGCATTTAGCGACTAATCTTAAGGCGCTCTTAGTTTAGGATAATTTCGAAAAAATAAGATATAGTAGTTCCTATCAGCAAATTTAATGGCTGTCGATGGCATACGTCGTTTCTAGTAGGTAACATATTTTTACAGAACTTGAGGTGTGGTCAGGGCCGAATTTCAATTTTACTCAAATTAGTCTATTTTACTTTAACTCCAACTTAAATAACGTTGAAAAAGATTTACTTTCCAACATTTTTCAAAAAATATTATTTCACCAACGCCTTAATTTAAACAAAAATGTCGTTTTAACTTCAAAAACCCCAAAAATGATGTTGAAATAAAAGTACAATATAATTATTACGCAACCTTTAGCAAGTAAGATATGGTAACGTTGTTGCTACGATACAGAGTCGGATAAATACATAGAAAACGTCAAGTTTTGTGCGGCTTCATGTCTGAAAGTTTTGTAACATTTATGTAGAATTAAAAGTGATTGAACGTTGGAATCAATCCTGGTGGTTTTAATTAATGGCTGTTCCATCCATTGCGTAACAGGTTATGGGCCCAGGCAAGTTAATTGTGAAGAAAAACGTTTAAAAAAGTCGAATGTTCACATTGAAGATTAGGTGTATTCGGCGTCACTCACAGAAAAAAACGGGGCTTGTTGAGTCAGTAGATAGAAACAAAAGTATCGACATCGAGTGAATATCGATAGTGACGTATTTTTGTGGGAGAAGACCCGGTTTTGGGGAAAGTTGTTTAAAGGAGTACCACAAAAAAGTTGTTTTAAGAAGAAAAAAAAATGGATCAGGCAGGAGCTGTAATAGTTAAACTAATGGGAAATATTTGGAGCACGTGGAAATTTCAAACCCAAATAGCCTTGAAAGCCAAAGGACTGCACTGTATGGTAACAGGTGATTTTCCAAAGACTCAAACAAACAGTGAAGAATGGGAAAGAAAGGACGCAAAAGCTCAAGAAGTTTTAGTAGCAAGGTTAGATGAAAAGCCACTGAATCATGTGTTATGTTGTGAAACAGCTTATGATATGTGGAATAAATTGAAGTCCATATTTGAGCAGCAGTCAACAGTGAGTGTTCACTTGCTTCAGCAAAAGTTTTTCACTTTAGAGTATAAAAACTGTGGTATTGCTGACTTTATATCACAGTTAGAAGATATTGAAAGCCAATTAAAGCATCTAGGTGAAGAACTAAGTGAAAAGATGGTCATGACAAAAATCTTGATGTCCCTACCAGAAAAATTAAAACACTTTGTGTCAGCCTGGGAGTCAACATCCAAAGAACAACAAAAATTAAGTGAACTGACATCAAGACTATTGGTAGAAGAGGAGCGTATAAAACAAAATGATCAAGTAGATGCCCTTGTTGCTGGAAAATTTGAAAAGAAGGTCAAGTGTTTCCTGTGTCATAAGTTAGGACATATAAAGAAAAATTGTCCTAAGAAAAATCATAAAAGTGATGATGAGAATGAGCGTAAATGCCATATTTGCAAAAAGTCTGGACATATTATGGCTAATTGTTGGTTTAGAAAAGGCAGACTTCCAAGTGGAGGTACGTCAAATGCACTAAATGGTATGCTGAATATACATGACACTTCAGAAGCAGTTGCATTAATTGGGGAATCAAAGCTAATTGGAAAAGACTGGATTCTTGACAGTGGTGCGAGTGATCATATGTGCTATGATGAAAGCCAATTTAAATATCTGAATAAAACTGAAGACAGAAAAGTAAAAATTGGTGATGGGCCCTATATTGAAGTCAAAGGTATAGGAACAGTGAAATTACAAGCTTGGAATGGACAAAAGTGGTTAGATACTGAGTTAAACAATGTACTTTTCGTGCCCCAACTTAAGATGAACCTGTTTTCTGCTGGAAAAGTGTTGGACAAAGAAATGATAATGAATTCTGATAAGGAGAAGTGTGAAAGCAATGGCTAAACGACAAGGTAAACTGTTTAAAATGATGTTTATGAGCTATGTGAAAAATGTGGAAGCTGTAACTGCAATGTCATATTACAGTTGCGAAGAAAACATCACTGATTGGCACAATAAGATGGTACACATGAACTTCGAGCAAGTAAGACACGTTCTAAACACAAATAATGTTGTTTTTAAGGAAGTGGAGAAACCGTTTTGTTCTGGCTGTCTCGCAGGAAAGCAACATAGATTGCCTTTTGAAACAAGTAAATCAAGGGCAAGTAGAGTGGGCGAACTGGTGCATGCTGATTTGTGTGGGCCCTTCGAAACTGATTCCTTGGGAGGTGCCAAATATTTTTTATTATTAAAAGATGACTATTCAAATTATAGAGTGGTGTATTTTATAAAATATAAGTCTGAAACTAGAAATAAAATAATGAGTTTCATAAACATGGTCAAAAATGTGACAGGAAGAGAAATCACCACACTACGTACAGACAATGGTTTAGAGTTTGTAAACCAAGAGATCAAACATATGCTAGAAGAGAAAGGAATTAAACATGAGAAAACCTGTATATATACTCCTCAACAAAATGGCAGAGCTGAGAGGAAAAATAGAACTTTGGTAGAAGCAGCACGAACCATGCTTCATTGTAGTGACTTGGATAAAAGATTCTGGGCTAAGGCCATCAATTCAGTTGTCTTTGTTTTTAATAGAGTTGGAAAAAGCTCTGAAAGGAATATAACACCGTTTCAGTTATGGTTTAAAAAAGATTTTAACTTACATACTTTGCAAAATTTTGGTGCAAAGGTGGCAGTACATGTACCTAAGGACAAGCGAAGAAAGTTAGATACAAAAAGTGAGACAGGTGTTTTAGTAGGGTACAGCGATGAGGTTAAAGGGTACCGAATTTATTTTCAACATCGAGCTAAGGTTGAAATACACAGAGATGTAGTATTCTTGCCAGAGCATCACGAACAAAAAGAGAAGAAAGTCTATAACACAAAAGAGAAAGAAGTTATGTTGGATATCAACAATGAAAATGAAGCAGACATAGAAAATGACAAAAACAAAGATTTAAATTCTCAAACAATTGAAAATATTGAGGAGAATACTGAAACAACATCACAAGATAATCAACAGAATACTGACTTAGAAAGTGAAGAAGAAATTAGTGATTTTCTAAGTGACATTCAAGAAGATTTAGAAACTAGCATCGAAACCAGTGTAAACCGTGATCATGACCAAGACGTAAAGACTGACAGGAGGGGAAGGGTGATTAAACCACCTCTGTGGATGGAAGACTATGACACAAGTTTGTTTTGTGCCGTGGATGATAACATTTCATATGAAAGCGCTATGAGTAGTGATAGTGCGGAAATGTGGCAACAGACTATGATAAAAGAACTTAATGTACTGAATAAAAATAATACCTGGACTGAAATACCTTGGCCTGATAACAAAAAGGTAATAGAAAGTAAGTGGGTTTTTAAGTAAAAGGGGATGGGCAATATAAAGCTCGGTTAGTGGCTAGGGGGTTTCAACAAAAATGTAATAGCATTAATGATATCTATGCACCTGTCGCTAAATTAAGCACATTCGGAATATTTGTTGTAATAGCTGATAAGTTACGATTACCAATCTATTAAATGGATGTACAGGGTGCTTTTTTATATGGGGATATCACTGAGGAAGTTTATATGTCATTGCCAAGTATGACAAGAGATAATAGTGATTTTGTTTGTAAACTTAATAAATCAATATATGGTTTTAAAAAATCCCCAAAATGCTGGAACAGCAAATTTGATACTTTTATGATAGAGTTAGGATTCGTACGATCACAAAATGATTTTTGTCTTTATACTAAATGTAATGAAAAGAACAAATTGTATGTTCTATTGTATGTTGATGATTTATTGATCATGGGTACGAATTTAGAAGATAAACTTAAAAGTAACTTAAATACCATATTTGATATAATTTAGGATTGGTTTCTAACTATTTAGGCATACAAGTTTGTCAAAATGTTAAAGATGGTTACACAGAACTAGATCAATCTGAGTATTTAACTAGAGTTCTTGAGAAATTCGGAATGTCAGACTGTAAATCTGTAAATACCCCAATAGATAGTAACTTTAATTTTAATATACTAAGGAATGATACCGGAGATGAAAAATATCTAAAATTGTGTCGTCAAATGATAGGTAGCCTTATGTATGCAGTATTGGGTACAAGGCCTGATTTATCATTTAGCGTAAATGTTCTTAGTCGTTATTTAGAAATAGCAAATGAAACCTTGTATGTAGCACTAAAGAGAGTTTTAAGATATATAAAGGGAACATTGTATTTAAAACTTAAGTTTTCTACTAATAATGATGAAATTATATGTGGTTATGTGGATTCAGATTGGGGTGGTGACGTAATCGACAGGAAGTCAACCACTGGATTTGTTTTTAAAGTATTTAATTGTCCTGTTTCTTGGTGTAGCAAAAAGCAACAAAGTGTCAATCTCGTCAACCGAATCTGAATATATAGCGTTAGCTATAGCAGTAATGGAAACTTGTTGGTTAAAAAAGGTCTTATCAGACTTTAAGATTTTTAATTTAAATGCTCCAATAAAATTATATGAAGATAACCAATCAGCTATCAAAATTGCCAATAACCCTGAAAATAACAAAAGGTTTAAACATTTAGATATTAAGTTTTGTTTCATAAAAGAAAAGATTGATAAAGGTTTAGTTAATATATTATATATTAAAACAGAGGATCAACAAGCAGATATGTTAACAAAACCTGTATCGAACATTAAAATATTAATGTTTAGAAAAAATTTAAGGTTGATTTAAAATAAGAGATTGCTGAATTCACGCATGTATAAGTTGTTTTTATTTAGGGGGCAAAATCAGCAATTTTAGTTTTTTAAAGAAATTTAAGTTTGCAAAATAATTTTATTGAGGGGGCGTATTGAAATAAAAGTACAATATAATTATTAAGCAACCTTTAGCAAGTAAGATATGGTAACGCTGTTGCTACGATACAGAGTCGGATAAATACATAGAAAACGTCAAGTTTTGTGCGGCTTCTTGTCTGAAAGTTTTGTAACATTTATGTAGAATTAAAAGTGATTAAACGTTGAAATCAAGCCTGGTGGTTTTAATTAATGGTTGTTCCATCCATTGCGTAACAAATGACATGTGCAACACTTGTCACAAAAACATTACTGCATCCATATTTCACCCCCTCAATAACTCTATAAACGAAATATTTTATAACAGAAAACATTTTTGATTTTTTTCATTATTTCGTTTTAACCCTTCCGTACACACGTTATTTTTAGTAACATTTATTTTACAGAACTTAAGGTTTGGTTAGGGCTGGTGGTCCTGTAGTTAATTACTAAATAATAAATAAACAATCTGTTTACTTACTTTTTCATAAAAAGAATACTTCACAGATACACACATTCCAACAGTTTAAAACCAGAAAGTCTACGCACAAAATAATAGCAAAATGATTTAAAAAAATACCAAATACAACAACTATACTGCACTTGTTATAAAAGTCAAAACATTAAGGTAAGCCTCAAAACGCAAATCGACAAATAAATGAGGAAGTAAATACTTCCTATCGCAATTCAGTTTTGAAATCATACTTCCATTTTCGGGCTTAAACTCTTAGCTCTCTACAAGAAATACTTCCCTACGACCCACCTCTTCAGGCTAATATTCACCTGAAGACGACTGAAGATGCTTACCAGTTGAAACGTAGTGATTCAAAATAAATAAAGTCAATTCAAGTCCAAAACTCTACTGTCGTTCAATTGCTCAACACAACAAACTCGAGCCTTGGTGAGGACTGTCGATCAGTAAGAATTATAGAGATTTAGAAGGACTGCAACAAGCCAACCAAAACTTGAAAAGCCAACTCTTTCAACGAAAAGAACAGTTTGAAATTTTTGAAACTGAGAAAAATGTAATAATTTCAGCTCTTCGTAAAGAAATTATTAGCACAAAAATACAGAAGGAAAGATTATACAAAACTCAGCGACGAAAAACCCAAGAGTTTAAAGATGAGGTGTTTGAGTGCGAAAGGAAGATGGTTACTATAATTCTTAAATATTTTTTGTTAGTGCATAAAATAAAACACTGTTAAATACTATTTGTTGCTTTACTTTTATCGTACTTCTATTCTTTACTTTTTATAATAATTATTTTTTTTAACCGACTTTGTTTAAAATTAACCAAGATATTAATAATATTGTGAGTATAACATTTCCTTAAACTTAGCTGGGGATCACAATGCTATAATTGTTTTTTGAATTTAAAGAAATAAAATCACTTTCTTGCTTTACTTTTGTCCAATAGTGTAAATAGATAACGAAGAAATTCCACACTATTATTTTCAGCAAGCTTATCCATATAACTTGAAATAATTTAATGTTATTAAAAAAATGTACTAATCCATAAATTTGTAGAAATTTTTAAAACCGATAATATACAAAAAAAAGTTGATAGACTCCTAATGGAAGATATAACGCTGTTTACTAAATTTATCCTTTTTTACGTTATTGGACTATTAAAGCCTTATTACCAAATGTACTTTTTCCAATTTGTCGTTTAACCGTAAAGTACGGCCATAACCCTATAAAGGGAGCGTAATTCAGTTCTATCTATTGGAAAAAGCCGCATCGCCCCTGATAAAAATAAATAAAAGAGTCAGGCACCGACAAGGTCAATTTATTATTAAGGTCGTGTATTTAAGTCGTAGAGGACACTACGCATGGGAGTATGACGTCTTTTATTTTCCAGTTTAATCTTTTAATTATAGTTGTCTTGAGAGACTCGTTATAAACTGTTGTTAGAAATTAAGGGATTATTTTTTTGTAAAAACTCCGTTGCTGTGAAGTGATGCTCTAGGGGCGATGAACGTCAAAGTATGAAATATATTTTTAGACCACATTGAATGCGAGCGATGATATTTAAAAATTTCAAGTTGTTAGTCTAACACGCATCGCCCATCGGACTCTGCGTTTTGCTCACTTTATACAGAGCCACGGTGAAATGGTGAGTGATATGCGTCAAACTATAGAAAAAATGTTTTCTACTGCCACACACACACTCCTTCTTTACACTTAAGTGACGGAAAAAGTAGGCTATTCCAGTTAACTGTGCGGCAAAATTTCATATCCATCCCAGTTAGGATATGAAACTGGCCAATCACAGTGGTCAATTACAGAGAAATCAAATTTACATAAAATATTGTAAATTCGTTTTCTGACAGTTGACAGAAGTTAGATTAACAATATGCTTCAAAAATATGTAAATCTGTCATATGAAATTTCTTCTTTGTTAATTTAAATCAATACATTTATCCCAAAGTCTATGTATAACTACACAATTTTTTCCTAAAAAGAGTACACAAAATAATGCGAAAATTGAAGGTATAATAACAAAATTAATACCAAAATATATTTTTACCAAATTATTGTTATTTTCTGACCGAACTAAAGATTTACGCACAGACGCACTTTCTTATTTTAAAAATATCTTTATTTCCACTCATTTCTGGACAATTCCTACAAGCTTTGCATAAAATGTACTCCTACATAACAAATAAACGTTTTCTTACTAACCTGGATTATTTTTTTACATATAAATAATATATTATTATAAATATTTGTGCACGGGGATATTTTCTGATTTATTTAAAACGGAAATCCAATCCCAATTGATCTTAAAACTTTTATTATACGCACAAATAGAAAATTAACTGGTAATTCTTCCTTAAATGGTGAAACATAAAGATAACCCGATAACAGGCAAAATTATAAGATTTCTAGAAAAAAATCCAATTTTTACTAAAATTTTTAAGGTTATTTCTACTTACAGTATTGCCACTTCTCTTTTAACGTTAACAGTGTTGCTAGTTTGTAAGGTGGCGATTATTTTTTTGAAAAATTTGACTATAGCGAACGTTTATCATATTAATGCACAAAATCCATTTTTAACTGTTTAAAACAAATTCTACAGCTATTTTGTTCTACTTTCGGAGTTATAATTCTTACGCAAACAACGAACAGACCCGACAAACCTTTTTTCTTCTGTGCAATTGAGTAAAACAATTAAGTTGAGAAAATAACGTGTTCGTTTTTGTTAATACATATATCGCTTTTTGTCTGTTATTCTGAAAAAAGCCGAATGTGAGAAAGATAGATTAATTCAAAAGTAAGTAATCGATAAATATGTTACAGTGTAATGTGGTCCATAGGTTTGCCATCAAAATGAATTTTTGTTCAATTGTTTTTTATTATCGTTCCCACAAGTTCATGGCCAACTTAAAAGACATGTTATGATGCCTAATTTAAATAATTTTTTTAAAATTCTTGGCATGAAGTTCGGAAGTTAAGTCATAGAAAAAATATACTCGAGTGGATTGTCCATATTGTGCTCAATTTACTTCTTCGTGCGATATGGACATCATATCCACTCTTGTTACGCAAACTACTATTATTATTTGTTTAAAACAGTCTTTTTCATGTGGAGCCGAGAGGCAAGGGGGGGGGGCGGGGGGTGGTTGGCTAGGCTTTACAATTCTATTAAGTGGGTGAAAGGGGGTCAAGGCTTGCGTTACTCACGATTTTTAATTATGAACTAAACAAATTTCTTTCGTAAATATAACCCCAAAACTTTTTACAATAAAGCTCCTGTTACATAACGGAATTCTGACCGGGGATCTGAAAACATGTTACGGTCCTGGTACGTGGGGGGTCAAAAATTTGGGAATTTTACATTAAGTTGAATATAAATTTTAATTTATGTTTTAAAGTGCTTTAGCTAATTAATCTCTATTTTGTTTTAAAAGCCGTTGTAACTTTAAAAGCAGCTTTCAGTAAAAATAACAAGCAAACATTTTATTCTGCAACTAAAGAATAAATTAAAAATTAAAACATCTGTTATGAAAGTGATATAAAAGTCTCGAACACTTTTTTAATTTTTCAATAATCTAATTCGTAATGAAAAAGGTTAATTTTCCTAAAATCCTCACATATAACATGACGATTCGTGATATAAGTTAAAGTCCATCACATGTGAAGGGTGCAGTATAGTCGCCCCGACAGTTTGACAAGGCATATTCGTTATTATTGCAAGCGTACAAACCCTGGTAAGTGGAAAAGTGAATTAGTATGTTTTGATATTAACTTAATGTTAATTAACAGATTATATTAAGAAACATTCAAATATATATTATAGTATCCACGACATTTGCTTAATTTAGAAGAAAATTATGAACCAGTTAGTTGTTGCAAATATTAAGTTTTTTATAAGAAAATTTAACATCAAGAATTTTTAGAAAAATAATAAAAACATTTATTAAATTTAATTCTCAAACAAAAAAATAAATCAACCAAAAGAAATTATTTATTTTAGTGTAGAAACTAAGTGTTTCTAATTAAATTTAATATAAAATGTAAAATAAAATCATTCGATAACGATTAAAAATTGTAAAATACAAAATTAAAAATTTGGAAAATTGTGCAAAAAGTTTTAAAGAAATGTGGAGAATAATTGAGAATAGTAGGGATAGATGGAGAGTTCAACGTCAATTTGCTCGGGTCCTTCTGCGCATGCGCCGGCAGTGCGAAGGCGCGTGTCATCTGTCATACGTTATCTGTCATATATCATACGTCATTTGTCAAATGTCACACTGTTGGACGTTAGCTACTTTGGCAATAGCTACTTGGGCGTTAGCTACTTGGGCTATAATATTCATTATAGGCCACGTGTTTAGGATGACGTCATATTACACCTAGGAAAAGATGGTAGCTGTCACCTGTCAATTTGGATATGTCAAGGATACCTGTCACTTGTCAAATGTCAAAATTTAAATCTAACACGTGGGTTATGTTCAGGATGACGTAACAAGACGTTTGGAGAAAACCCGAAGCTGATCGATCAACTGGTTCGGGAGATATAGTTTTTTGCGATTAGCGCCCTTATGTCTAGCAGTGGAGTGTCGAAATTCTGGTTGTAGGTAGAGGTATATAGGACCAATCAAGCAGTAAAGGAATTTTTTAAACATCTCAACTAATAACGGAGCTAGATGTATTAAACCATTAAGGCCTTAACACGATAAGTTTTTACAATGCACTGACAATGTTTATCAATATTCACCTCGTACCAAGCAGTACCAGGAATCAATTATTTATTATTTAGCGAATTAAAACACACAAGTAGTATAAAAATTATTTATTTAGCGATATTATATAAAGAGTTTTAGTAATTTTATTTAAATTAATTGCTAGCAATAAGAAACAGAAGAATAAGAAACAGGTTACAGCTATGAATACAATTAAACTATAAGTGCTGGTTGAATCATCTAAATCGTCGGTTGATGTAGAGTTGTCACATTGGGGAAGAGTGGTGTTCTTATATACGCTGATGAAAGTCTTCCAGTCTGTTTCGCCAATAGTGTTATCTCGGAACAAGAACTTAACCTTGTAGCGAAGCAGTTCGTTAGCTGCTGATGGGACTGTTATGTAAGAGACAGGAGTAATTTTGTTATCAATCATCTCAAAAGGCATCTTTAACCATGTATTATTAGATGAAAAGTCATTGGTTTTAATCATTACTGATACGTTCCGAACGTTAAAGGGAGTGTAGACGTAAAACACATTTTGCACCAGCGCCACTAGGAGCACATATGATGAACTTAGCGCAGCCATGGTTGAAATATAAATGATTTAAATTTTCTTCTTTAAGATACTGATAGCTTTATAACTATTAAACAGACCAGCTATAAATATTATCAGTAAAACTATTAGGTAAAAACCGCTTCGTTTATAGCAGAAGGGTTCTAGTTTTTGGATCTTCCTCTCTTTAACAGTCCTGAGTGACTTATTTACTTTAAGTTGTCTGCATTTCCATAACACTTTTGGCAATTTGCGTACTTGTAATGATCTGCTAGGGGGTCGTCTCCTTCTTTCCAATTATCGAATTCGCAGTGGCAAAAAGCGCATTTAACCACATCCGAATGTTGTGTAAAATAAAAACCTGCATATGCTATGTCTTTTGGATTAACTTTATTACGCCATCCAGTAAATGTGACTAATCTGTCTTCAAAATTTCGAATCAGTCCAAGGCCATCATCGCAGCAATCTAGACAATCTGCACTCACATATGTACCATCGCGCCGATAAAAAACTGGGACAGGAAATTTTTCTATTTTCTCCTAGACTATTAAGAATAATTTTACATCAAGCCTGGTACCAGTAAAATGTCATGAAAATTTGCATGTCAATAAAGATTGTCACTTTATGATTGACTCGTCAAACATACAATCATATATTATTTGTAAATATGCCACAATTAACCCCCCAGCAAAAGGCAATTATTTATAGTCGGTTGCGAGATAGTGTTGCTATTAGGGATATTGCAGATGAACTGGGAGTAAGCAAGAATACCGTGCTATTGGCAAAACAAAAAATAGCAAGACATGGGACTATTATTAGGAATGCAGGTTCTGGTCCCCCTAAAATTTCTACTGATGATCATGATAGAAGACTGGTTAATTATCTAAGGGATCATCCCTTCGAAACTGCAATCAAGGCAAAAGAAGAGACGAATTTTCCAGGTTCTGCAAATACCGCTAGAGACAGGGTTCGAAATTCCGATATACGAAGCCGTTGTGCTGCCAATAAAAATTTTTTAACGGAAATAAATAAACAGGGCAGGTTAGAATTTGCACATGAATATATTAATCAAATAAATTTATGGGAAACAGTTATATTTTCTGACGAGAAAACTTTTCAGTCATGCAATAATGGGAGAATTCGGGTGTATAGGCCTTCCGGCATGCGGTATGATGAGAGATACACCCACAAAACCAACCAAAGTGGGCGTTTCTCCATAAATGTTTGGGGCTGGATTAGCGCTAGAGGGCCAGGACTTTGCCAAATCGTCGAAGGAAGACTAACTGCAGCAGTATACGTTAATATACTAAACGAAGTGATGATACCATCGGTAAACGCTGTATACGGTCAAAATTACACATTTCAGCATGATAATGCGCGCTGTGTGTATAAAATTTTCTCCAAGAAAATAACATAGCAGTTCTTCCCTGGGCTTCGAAGAGTCCCGATTTGAACCCGATAGAAAACATTTGGGGTGCCATGGTCAAATCTATGTATAAACATGATTTTCAACCTAGAAACAGGGATGAATTACGTCATAGGATAAATCAAGCTTGGGATGAAATAACTGTCGAATTATGTAGAAACTTAGTTTTAAGTATGCCACAAAGGCTCCAAAAAGTAATAAACAGAAATGGTTCTATGACCAAATATTAATTTTGTGTTGTTTTGACAAACTTTGTGTTCGCAATTTTTTTCTTTTTATTAAATGTATTTTATTACCTGTATTAGCTTTATTTATTATTTTGTGGTAATGGTAAATATAATAATTTATAAAATATTTGACTTTAAAAAAATCTAATAAATTTACTTTATCCATATTATATGATGTCTCTCAAATTTAACCACCCCGTATCGAAAAATACAAAACATTCCATTATGTAACCTAGGTTACTTTTTAAATTTTGAATGTTTTTCCTTTTTAGCTCTAGACACCTTTTATAGTCTAGGGGATATGTATTTCTTACATTGTTTTTGTAAATCTCTTGTCCCAGTTTTTTATCGGCACAATAGTACATGCCTCTATCTATAGTGCTGTACCTATACTAAGAAATAAAACATGATATTGTTTATTTATACATTTATTAAACATCAGTAGGTACACATATATTTTATCAAAATCAATCATCACCTTCTGCGGATTATAATGCAATAGCTCTAAAATATAATAAGTTTGTTCAGACATGTTTAAATTACAAATATTTTTAACAGTATCAATAATGGTGTTATCTATATTAACATAATAACCAGCATATCTTAAGAAATCATCATAAGCGGTTCTAAAGTCCAAGTTTTTTACTAATTCTAACCTATAATTAACTTAAGATCTAATACATAAAATAACATGCATGTCATTACAGCAAAAACATAATGTAACATTATCACATTTAAGATTAATTATTTTTTCTCTCAAAAGAACTGCAGTGGACATGGAAAAATTTTCAGTTTCAGATACGGTGGTTGCTACGGTTTCACCGGATCCATTGTCTTCAAGCATCTTGGAAGCCATTTTGAGAAATTCGCACCAGTCAAAGTTAACCAGAGAGATTGAAACTTGTTCTTCAGGTAGATTTAAAAGTGTATTTATTAACTTTACACTTGGCAGCATTCCTCGGGCGACACGAAGGCCTACCACTACTTTGAAATGCCCAGCAGGATAACAAACTTCATTTAAAAACTCTTTTTACTTCTAATTTCTTCCTTGCTTCTTAAAATCATACTATCGAGATACTTCCAATACGGTGTCGAACTTCGAGAGGGATCATCATCTTCCACCATTTCACTAAAGTCTGCAGAGTAGTCAGAAAGCCAACTATCATCAAACATGATTGGAACTAAACTGGGTTTGACAAACATAAAGGTGTTTATATTATACCCCTACTCCTTGATTGAATTTATTTATGTTGAGTTCTAGAAACAGCAGTTTGGACAAGGCCCAACCACTACCCACCTCTCTAAATTCTGAAGCTTTGGTTTATAAAATATTTTGATAAAGAATGTAAAACCTTCTAAATTAGTGTGTTGATCAATAACACCATACTTGGAGTTAAAAGATTTGGTTTCCTGTTCTTTTGTTGAACTCAATAGATAACGACCATATAACTCCATATTGACTTTTAGTTTTTCATTTGTATTCAAAACTTATTTTAACAATGAAATAATTTTATCTTTCAATACTTCTAAATAAAGCTTGACATCAGTCGAGTGTGAGTCACTGGATACATGATAAGTAACAAGCCAGTTCTTAAAACCTATTTGAACAAGTTTTACATCAGAGTCAAAGTTCACACAGCAATTCTGTTTTTATTTTATCGTACGATTGTCTGCTAAGCGATACGATTTCGCTGCTGCTGACTTGGCAAAACGGCATAATGTTCTCAAATGATAAGATTCCACAAAAGACGTTGTGTTTATTCAAATATTTGATTAAGTAACTCTGGGTTACCGAAATTAGATGAGTAATGTTTATTTTCAACATTAAGCATAATACACTATTCTCCATCGATGCTTTCAAATAGTTTAATACATCCATGTAAATGCGGAATCACGCCCGCCACTTCTATAATTTTCTGCGTTGCAATTTCTATAGTTTGAAATTGGGTTAGGAGAATATTAGACTGTAATAATTGTGTTTGTAGCCATGTCCCCAACGGTTTTAACATACTAATCATGTCCCAGCATATGGATGCTTATCAAAAAATTCTTGTAAACGAGCGTTCTCATAATCACTATATTTAATGCGCTTACCATCAACAAATAACGACTTGTATAATAGACAGATGCTACAGCGGGAGTATTGCGCAACAGATAGATCTCGTCCTTCTTTTTCATAAGCTTGGCTTGCTACTTGGTAAGCATTGTTAGCCCATATGTGTAAATATTTGTGTTCAAGAAAATAGTACAAGTGAAACCCTTCCAACTTCGTCTTATCATCTCCAGGTATTTTCGTTAGACAAATGGATAAAATTTCTCCAATATATGAATCTTCAAACTTAAAAGCACATTTAACATCGAAAACATAAATTTTTACATCTGTATTTTGCAAATAATTTAGGAGTTTTTTAAATTTTGGATGTACTGCTAGATACAACACTTTTTTTATCTTATTCGGAGTGATATGTAAGCAGCAAAAATTATTTCCATATACAGAGTATCATGTAATGACACATCTCGTTTATAACGACGGCCATGCATCAAGATACAAAGGTCTTTAGATGAGGTTGGTTTTCTTCATTATTCTCTTCCAATGAAAATTGAAGTGGTTCTTGAAAACACTTAAGTAATTGATCTCTTTTTGTATGATGTTTAAGCTTTCCGTTCAACCATGGTTTCACCAATTTTACCTTGCTAATAAAGTGTAGGAACGCAGGCAGAAACTTGGTCCAAATCTATGTACTTATCAAACTTTTTTAACAGCACAATAGACACATCTGCTGCAAGAGCTTTTTCGGTGATGGTACGCATTACCGTCTCCGATGAGAGGCCAAACTCACACTTTTTAGTCACTTTGGACGACATACTGTGCTAGTTGATTTGTAACTAAAGAAACAACAGAGGGAAACGGTATTTATAGATATATTTAACCAATCAGTAACGAGAACAAGCAAACCTGTTGAAACCTGTTTATTCTAAGAAACACGTGATATGAATAAATTTAAACCACATCCTTGGACATATCAACCCAACTGTTGTTAGATTTATTAAAACCAAGCCATTTAATATACATTTTCTTACCTTTTTTGCGTAAAATTTGTTCTATAAGAAATACATCAGGCTGTTTAGTCTATTGCAATTCGTATTCGTAGAAGCCACTACTTATAGGCTGCTCTTGCATATCTTTTATAAAACACGTCGTTGGATTGGTAGTCTGTACTTTGATAATTTTAAACAACTCAGTAGTCCAGTTAGGTACATATGCTTTTTCAAAAACATGCTTAGCTTTACTTATACGAACAACATCACCGACTTTAAATTTCTGTTTCCCTACAACCTTGAGATTATTATAAACATAATTTAATAATTCTGACTCATTTTTTTTACCCACATCTTTAGGCTTCATACCAACTGTGCGATGCTTTGTATCATTATAAGTATCTGTAACTTTTTCCAACAAGTCCATCCATTTATGATTACCATTTAAGGTGAACAACTTAAACAACTTTTCCTTTATTGTTCGAATTACACGTTCGGCAATGGAAGCCTTTAAAATGCTAAAGGTGCTATAATAAATATTATGTTCCTTCAAAAGATTCTGAAAATTAGAGTTTTAATATTCTTTCCCATTATCAAAAACAATTTTTTTCGATTTCCTCTTTGAATGTTTAAGTATATGTTCCATAGCAGTAGTTACAAAAATTTCGAAAAACAGTCAATTACAACCAATATGTACAGTGTGTTCATAAAAAAGTAGGACAAGTTTTGAGTTATGTAAACCTGCCTATAGTGCGCCACATTTCAAAAAAAAAGTAGTACAACAAGTATGTTGATTTTTAAGGTGGAATCTAGTTCCTCCAAGACTGTTTTCAACCTCAGTCAACTAAATTAGGTACATTTCAGTAATTTCAAAAGTAATGGAAAAAGCTATTAACCAACAACTCCTAAAGTATCTGGAAGGGCTTAACATTATTAGCGACCATCAATACGATTTTCGTAAGTCCAGATCAACAGGTGACCTTCTGGCATATGTCACCCATCTTTGGAGCAACACCATCGAACATCATGGAGAATCCCGGGCTGTTGCACTGGACATCTCTAGGGTTTTTGATCGTGTCTGGCACGATGGGCTTCTAAGTAAATTGCGATCCTACGGTATGCCTAACGGATTTTGTTTATGGTTAACCAGCTTCCTTAAGAACCGTTCTCTGCAAGTGGCGATTGACGGGTTTCTCTCAGACACCTTCACCATCAATGCCGGTGTTCCTCAAGGGTCCATATTGTCGCCTACCCTCTTTTTACTGTATATTAACGACCTTCTAGTGAAAACCCAAAATCCAATTTATAGCTTTGCTGATGACAGCACACTTGTCTCATCTTTTACCTTGACTCCCCAAACATCCGCTGCCCACACACATCTTCGCAGGCAGCATGAAGTATTGCGCCTCAACAAGGACCTGGAAGAAATTTTGGCTTGGGGTGACAGTAACCTAGTCGAATTTAATGCTAAGAAAACCCAGGCAGCAGTCTTCTCCAAAAAGGTTAACATTGCAGAACCGGATATAGTCATGGCAGGACACGCAATTCCCGTGGCACCGTCTATTAATTTGCTGGGGGTCAATCTGGGAGGTAATATGTCTTGGCATGATCACGTTGCCGCAATTGCCAAGACAGCTGCACAGAAACTTGGTGTACTTTTCCGCACCAAAAGGTCGTACACACCTCATCAACTTTTGACACTCTACAAAGCCCAGATTCGACCATTATTAGAATATTGCTCTCATGTCTGGAGCTCTGCACCCAAGCACACCCTTCGGCTACTGGATTCCATTCAAAGGAAAGCCGTTCGTCTGATCGGCGACCCCGAGCTGACCAAGACCCTCGATAGCCTGGAGCATCGAAGACAGGTTGGTGATTTGGCTCTCTTTTACAGATATTTTCATGGCAGGTGTTCGACTGACATTGCCCACTTGATTCCACCTAGAGCAATGCAAAACAGAAATACACGGCGAACCACTGCCGCTCATCCATATGTTGTTCAGCTTAGTACTCCTCGAACTTCATTGTTCAAGAATTCTTCCATCTGGAGAACGTCATCTTTGTGGAATGATCTTCCTGAGGTCGTGTTTCCCAATGAATACAATCTTCAACGTTTTAAGACCAACGTTAATCGCTTTTTTCGCACTCGCACCGCTCCCAGAGCGCCTTAAAGGATTTTTCCTACAGTGCAGGTGTTTTATCATAAAAAAAAAATTATAAAATATAGTTTATTAAAAAAAAACAAATATATTAACAAGTTAATATTTAGTCATGGCTCCATTTCGCCCTAAAATTTTATTTAGTCTATTAGGAATGGAGGAATAAAGGTTTCTTATCAAATCTTGGCTATCACTGAGTTCATCCCATGTTTCTTGTAAAAAACTTATTAGCTCGTTTTTGTTGGCTGGTCTGAAGTTTACCTCGTAAATTTTTTTGGTCAATATACCCCACACATTCTCCATTATATTTATGTCGGGACTTTTTGAAGGCCACAATAGAGTTTCTATATTGTTCTGTTGAAACCATTCTTTCACCATTCCTGCGTTGTGAACTGGGCAGTTGTCTTGTTGAAGTATGAAATTATGAGTAGGAAAATGTTCTAAAACACTAGGCAGCATAACATTTTCCAAAATGTTTCTGTAACTGAGCGCTGTAAACCTTTCTTCAATTACCCAGCAAACTCCCAGACCTTGATAGCTGAGCCAAGCCCACACATTTACTGAAAATCTTCCAGATCTCTCCGAGTTATTGGTGTATTTTTTATCAAATCTAGTTCCGCGAGGTTTATATACTCTAATGTGGCCATTGAATGACGATTGGAAAACTTTCTCATCAGTAAAGATTACCCTGTTCCAATCTTCCCGCAAGATATTATTAAGTGCGAAGATAATTCTAGCTTGTTTATGTTCTTGCCTTAAAATAGTTTTTTTTTACAGCAACATAATTTTTTAAGGGTGATTTCTTTATTCTTCGACATGCTGTGGATCTTGAGGCTGGAAAATCTGTTTCTGCCATAGCTTTTACCGCTACCGTAAATGGATTTTCTTCTAAAAAATACACGAGAGCGTTATCTTCTTCTTGGGTCGTAGCCCTTGGCCTTCCCGTCGGCTTTTTATTATCTAATGTTCCATGTATCTCCCATCGATGTTTTATTTTCTGAACTGTGTTTTTATTTACATGCATTACTTGTGCGACGTCTCTCACAGGCATACCATCTAGCACATATGCAATAACTTGTGTCTTTTGAACTGTGTTCAGCTGTGGCATTTTATTTGTCTCAAAATCACGTTAAATAAGTTGACACAAAATAACGGATGTCTCCCTGACAATGACTGGCAGTCAGTGTCAGGGAGACATCTGATGACGATTTCGAAGACCAGTTTACATTATACTAAAACATGTGTATTATAGATTTATGAACACAACTGCACTTAAATCCGCGGTTCTCTCGAGCATACTGATCGAGTTGCGCAAGATCAGATGCAAACGTATGCTCCCTCGCTTTGGTAATGCTTTTCGCCATTTTTTCAAACCTAATAAATATTTTTACTGTGTAGCTAAATTTATATTAAATAATAATATTTCAACAAATCGATGCGCTGCTTTAATTTCAATACATTATTACTAATAGTTCCCATCTCTTCAACAACGGGGTTATGATAATTTTTAGGAGACATATCTTCAAGATATTTTCTAAGGTATCAAATTGTGTAGATAACCGTTCTACAGATTGCTAATGAGTAGATTTTATCTCTTTTAGCTGTTTTTTTTTAACTTGATTATCTAATTTTAAAACTCTATCTTTTAAAAGGTAAAAATAAGAACACAAAGTCTTCCCCCACTGTTATATTATATTATCTATAATATAACTGTGCTGATGCCGGTTTAGACTTTTATTGGGCATCGTACAAGAAGTGGTTGGATTGATTGTAAAGGCCGTATTTCTGGTTGCATTTCAGGCTAATAGGAGAGCAAGGAAGCCTCCACGTGTGTATTTTCTTAGCATCCGTACGATAAGCTAGAGAATGCCGGCGCTCCCTGGAAACGGTGTCCGTAAAGACATCGGCCAATCCTTCCACCACCGGAAACCAATGCAAAGAGCAACCTTTCCACAGAAGATTTAACTTTAAGAAAGCAAAATGGGCGGACTTTGCCGCGGAGCTGGATGAGACAATCAAAAAGGTCGAGGCTACACCTAGTAACTATTCAGACTTTGTGGACATACTGCGCAAGGTATCAAAAAAACATATACCAAGAGGTTGTAGACAAAACTTTATTGCAGGCCTAACAAGTAACACGAAGGACATACTTACCAAATATGAGGAACTATACTCAAAGGACCCCTTTAACGATGAAACAATAACATGCGGAACAACCCTAATGACCACGCTTAGCGAAGCAAGACAAAGGAAATGGATAGAGACTCTAGAGAGAATGGACATGAAACACAGCAGTAAGATAGCATGGAACCTCATCAAGAAACTTGACGGCGACCCCAAGCAAACTATAAAACCATCCAAAGTGACAGCCAATCAAGTAGCCCACCAACTCCTAAATGGAAAGCCAACGAAAAAAGGCCAGAAAACACGCCTACATCGCAATACCACCAGCGAAAACAATTATTTTGCACCCCCGTTTACAAT
This sequence comes from Polydrusus cervinus, assembly GCA_935413205.1. NCBI lineage: Eukaryota > Metazoa > Arthropoda > Insecta > Coleoptera > Curculionidae > Polydrusus > Polydrusus cervinus. The sequence goes on along the minus strand of OW284510.1, from coordinate 62,151,022 downwards.
AAATGAACTCAACGATAGCATAAACACGCTGAAAAATGGAAAAGCCGCCGGAGTCGACAATATGTGCGTCGAACAAATGAAACATTTTGGGCCTGGCACAAGAAGATGGCTCCTACAACTATTTAACAATAGCCGAGAGACCTTTAAGATACCCAAGCTATGGAAAAAATCAAAAGTGGTTGCCCTCCTAAAACCAGGGAAGGATCCCGACTCCCCAAACAGCTACCGACCAATCTCTCTGTTGTCTCACCTATTTAAACTCTATGAAAGACTGATACTAAACCGAATCAGTAGTATCGTCGATCCAAAAATCATACCCCAGCAGGCTGGTTTTAGACCCGGGAAATCTTGCACCGGCCAAGTCTTAGCGCTCACGGAGCATATAGAAAAAGGGTATGAAAACAAAGTAATCACGGGCCTTGCCCTCGTTGACCTGACCGCTGCCTACGACACCGTAAACCAACGCATATTGCTGTCAAAAGTATATGACACAACGAGGGACTATCGACTCGTGAAAATGATAGAATCACTGCTCCAAAACCGCCAATTCTACGTCACCCTTGAAGGGAAAAAAAGCCGTTGGCGAAACCAAAAAAACGGTCTCGCTCAAGGAAGCGTGTTAGCACCGATCCTGTTTAACATTTACACCAACGACCAACCAACACCGGAAGACATAAAACACTTTGTATACGCAGATGACTTGGGCATCACGGTCCAAGCGAGAACCTTTGAAGAGGTCGAAGTAAGGTTAGAGAACGCTCTAGGTGTCATGTCTGCCTACTACGAAAAGAACTCCTTAAAACCAAATCCTTCCAAAACACAGGTCAGTGCATTCCACCTCCATACACGACTAGCCAGTCGCAAACACAACATAGCTTGGAACGGAAAGACCCTTGAGCACACAGATAAACCCGTATACCTAGGAGTCACACTTGACAGATCCCTAACTTACAAACACCACTGTGAAAAAAAACCGGCAAAAGGTAGCTGCAAGAAACAATTTATTAAGAAAACTTACCAATAACAAGTGGGGCGCTCAGCCCGAAGTCCTTAGATCGACAGCACAAGCACTATGTTTCTCTACAGCCGAATACGCATGCCCTGTCTGGTCAAGATCGGCGCATGCCAGGAAGGTAGATGTAAGCCTTAACGAAACTTGCAGACTTGTAACGGGGTGCATGAAGGCTACACCGCTAACCAAACTCTACCAAGCAACGGGGTTTCACAGTCCAAACTCACGTAGGGAGGCACATGAATTTAACGAGAAATGTAAGAAAACATTCGACAATCGCCATACCCTTTTCGGGCAACATCAAGAATCCCAAAGGCTAAAACCTAGGCGTCGGTTTCTCAGCAACCCCCTGGATGAACCACCCGTAAACTACCCCCTATCAGAAAGGCCGCCGAGTGGTGTCTCGTACAACTTCAAGACCTGGAGAACGCTAAACCGCATCAGAACAGGAGTTGCCCCAGTAAAAACCAACTTGATCAAATGGAGCCTTGCGCAACTAACTGACGACAAGTGCGAATGTGGGATGATACAGGATATGGAATACCTCCTAATGTGCGTTAACTGCCCCGCACACTGTAACCTCGACGATTTATGGCAAGGCAAATCCGAGGCATTGGACGTGGCCCAATACTGGGCCGAGAAATTGTAATATATTCCGGACACGAAAAAGTAAAGTAAAGTTCAGGCTAATAAAAGAAGGAGGACCTTACTGTGAACACAAAATCTATTTGCTGTAATAACTGGTACAGATTATATTACACTAAAAGTCACATATCCTAACTTGCACTGAGGTAACGTATCATTAGGACATATAGAAATCTTTCATTAGACAAAATGCCACTTTTTGTGGCGACTGAATTCGAATCCAAAGTGTATTAAGCAAAGTCAGAAGTCCCTTTATTTTTGGGCACCAACGATTGAACTTTACTACAAAGTAAATAAAACAAGCACTAAATTCGTTTAACTTTCCGTTGTTGGGACGGACGAAACATGAGTTGACACCAACTGTTCTATACAAGTAACCGGGCAAACAATCAATTGCCGCTTAAAACCCCGTTCTCGCGGGACGGAAGAAATATAATTTATTGAATATGAACTGTTCAATATAACAGATCAGCCGGCACTGGTTTCCCCGTACGAAAGTCCCGTGTAGGGCGAGGAGCACAAAAAATGAACTATTCTGCATGAATAACTAGCAAGCACTGTTCCACGTAAAAACAAGAAGCCCCAACCAACACCCCCCAGAAGAATCCCCCAACAGCCAATTAAATTAGTCGATGGGAGATGCTATCTAGGAACCATTGTGATAAGGATGGTCCCGGGCGTGACGTGAACTAATAGGTTTCTGATATGTTATATTGGCAACCGTGAAAATAAATTTAGTTATAATATTTTTATATTGGCAGTCTGGAGATAATTTATGCGTAGTTCTTTGAATTATTGCCGACTTGGGATAAATTTGCATAAAGAAAGTTTTCTAGGTAGATGATTTTACCTGTTCAAATTTAACTGCATAGTAAAGAATTATATTTTATAAAAAGTACGGTTGGCATCATAAGATAATTTTAACTGTTTCTCCAACAATAACAGTGGAGGAAGACTTTGTGTTCTTATTTTTACCTTCTAAATTTCCACTCCACTTTAAGTATGGACTATTTCTTCAAGTTCTATCTTTTAACTTGTCATCAACAAGCTTAAGTGAATCATTATGACTAGACAGTTATGTCTCCAAAATAGCCATATGTTCTCGCATTTGCTTAGCTACAGATTCCGAATAGTCCTTGTTTGTATTTGTAAAATTATCCATTTGCTTCTGTGTTTGTATGATGCAATCACTTCCAGATCTATCAATTTTAGCTGAAAGTGAAACCACCAAATCATCTACAAATTTTTTATTTACAGCATCAGAGACATCTATTGGCAATTTAACGTTACAAAGTCGATGATCTGAAAAATTATAATCGCCATCCCCAGTAACAGCAACTAGGTTTGGTGCTTGTAACACTCGAATCCTTTTTTGCTGAGATGAGGAGAGTAACAAACTTCCGAACTTATTCATGGTTAGTACTATAATGACGTTGAATACATAAACCGCTATATTAATAAAATTCAATTACTCCAAGTCGTTCCAATTCGTGTAATATACTAAAGATTTCGTTTCTGTTATTATTATTATTATTATTATTATTATTATTGCCAACTACCTCAGCAGATTCTAACTTTTTCAATCTTTCAACCAACTCGTTCACATCGTCGTAGTATACAAACTCCTTAGGGTTTTCATTATATTGCATTAATGAGGATCCTGATTTACTCATTCTCTCTGATTTGGATCTTGTGTGTATTTGCCTGGTTGTTATTTTGGGCGAAGGCAACTTCGATGCTGGTAACAAGAGCGGTCTAACAATATATGTATACTTATTAGATCTATTACCCTTAAGATGGTCAGTATCAGTCCTGTATAGACCGGTGCGTTTAAGAATATCACCATAGTGTTGTTCATCACCTTTAGTGTGAAATTTAGGATCTCTTAAAAACAACAAGTCATATAAACCTAGGGTTCCTTTATATTTGATAATACCTACTTGAATGCTTCCATCTGCTTAAAAGTTTACAGGCTCTGATCCTATTTGCCAAGAATCATTTTCAACATTGTATTTTATTCCCTTTGCATCTATTTCAGGAGAGTCATACCAATATTTTTCTACATATTCTCGAATGATCTCAGGATATCGCTCGATAAACTTAGTTTCAAAAGCATCTTTAATACTTTGCAACGATATTTCTCAAGTGTCTTGAGAGGCTTCTTCAATCACATTATCAGAATGATCAGCATCACCATACTGTGCTTCATCAGCTAGAAATTGCACTTGTGGATTTAGTTCGATTTTTTTCAAGAGGGGAGGTTTGACATCATCAGAAGTTTCGATTTTTATTTTACGTTTTTTAGAGTTTTTCTTATCAATCGATGCCTCAACCAGTATATTTAATGGGTTTGTAATAGGCGTTAAGAATCTATTAAGCACATCAACCTCCTCGCCACGTTCCAACTTTAGCACTAAATATTTCTTTCGTATGGTATTACATCCGCCTGAATAATTCTTCGCTTAACATCCTTATCGAGTTTTTTCAAATAAGAAGCCATAACAGCTAAAACCCCACTAAAAACCGCTAAACACAGCTAGCGGTTTTTAAAAAACAGCTAAAAAACCGCTTAAAGTAGCTAAAACAACTGCTTGAAAACAAATAAAACAGCCCTGTTTAAAAACAGCTCAAACAGTCCTGTTGTGTTATTGATTCGATTTGTTAAGACACGTCTATATTCAATGACGTCATGTGTTGGACTGATGTGTTATGACTTAGGGTAATAAATAAGTATCAAACTTGCTACGATACCGTCCCTTATTAATATAATTATCTTTAACAATGACTAAAAATCCATACCTATCTTTCCAACATTCCGAACAAACACGTTTAAAAGTATCAAAGGACATATTTGTATTTACATGATCATCGTAGATATGTTTCAAGTTTAAATCATCCTGTTTGAATAATATTAGTACATTAGCATTGTCACGAACCAACTGTTTTGGAATCTTGGAATATGTTTGAGAGAGATAGAATGAATCGATATCATTGTGATGTCCCATACAAAAATAATTACGTATTTTATCTTGCTTCTCACAAGCTACATCGTCAAATATAAACACAGAATAAGGCAGGGCACTGAAAGGATCTAAAACATCATCGTTATCGATATAACCCAAATATCTAAGACGTGAATGATGTAAGGCCTTTCGCAGAAATTCGTACTTGTCTTGCTGCAAGGATTTGGAATACACATAGACATGCTCGAATTTTAAGCCGTTTTCATCAAATAATAAACTTATCATTACAGCGGTCTTGCCACAATTACTTGGGCTACATATTAAAGCCCTTATGGTTGATGGTAGAAGCCGACCATGTTTCCTATTTTCTGATTTCTTCTGCATATCAAAATTATGGACCTTTATAGAAATGTTTTGTTTCTCTCTCCGCATCTCTATAAGTATAAGTCTGCACTCTTCAATGACATCATTACTAATGCAGACGTCACAGGGTGCAGGTGTGTTAAATAGCGTAATCAGCACATTACCAGTAAAACTTCACCTGCCTGGCTATTCATATTCTTATTTTTATCTTCTATATTCCCACTCCACTATAAGTATGGACTATTTCTTTAAGTTTAAATATTTAATTGTTCTTGTCAATTTCATCCAAAATACGTAATTTAACTGCATCACTAGGATAGATGTGTTTAACTTTCAACTCGACAGTTTTTAATTTAATTGTTGCCTTCTTATCTACTTCTTAGCCACTACCCTTCTTCCCCAATGCAATGGCTTCCATTGTCTCGTTGTGTCGTTGTGATTCTTTCAGTTTGTCTTTGGTACTCTGAGCATCATTAACTGCCTTGGCAATACCAGCAGCTCCACCACTTAATGCCCCTAACGCGCTAAGTCCAGCAAATATCGAAATAAGTGGTAGAATACCACTTTGTTTTGGTAGTGGAATTACTCGAGAAACGTTGATTCTTTTGGAGCCACCAATCTTCTTCACTGTTACTCGTGCTGCCTTTAGTAAGTTGCTTAAAGTCTTCTTTTTACCAACATGCCCCGAACCTGTATGTTTAGGTTGTTTCTTAATCTGTCTTACAACCGAAGACAAGCATACAGCTCTCTTTGTCTTCTTGCTGCCAGCACCTAACTTGCGTTTGACCTTCATAGCGTTTGTTACTAGCCAAGCTGATGTCTTTTCACCAAAACTAGAATCCTTAGCCTTGACTCGTTCCCAAGCCTCGTTTTCTAATACTTTATCTGCTTTGCGTATTCAATATCGTGATCACGACAATAACTATCCAATTTATTCTTTGGTCGATCACCTCGAGCTAATCGTTTTTGCAGCTTTGTACCAGGACCACAATATGAATAGCCAGGCAGGTGAAGTTTTACTGGTAATGTGCTGATTACGCTATTTAACACACCTGCACCCTGTGACGTCTGCATTAGTAATGATGTCATTGAAGAGTGCAGACTTATACTTATAGAGATGCGGAGGGAGAAACAAAACATTTCTATAAAGGTCCATAATTTTGATATGCAGAAGAAATCAGAAAATAGGAAACATGGTCGGCTTCTACCATCAACCATAAGGGCTTTAATATGTGGCCCAAGTAATTGTGGCAAGACCGCTGTAATGATAAGTTTATTATTTGATGAATACGGCTTAAAATTCGAGCATGTATATGTGTATTCCAAATCCTTGCAGCAAGACAAGTACGAATTTCTGCGAAAGGCCTTACAACATTCACGTCTTAGATATTTGGGTTATATCGATAACGATGATGTTTTAGATCCTTCCAGTGTCCTGCTTCATTCTGTATTTATATTTGACGATGTAGCTTGTGAGAAGCAAGATAAAATACGTAATTATTTTTGTATGGGACATCACAATGATATCGATTCATTCTATCTCTCTCAAACATATTCCAAGATTCCAAAACAGTTGGTTCGTGACAATGCTAATGTACTAATATTATTCAAACAGGATGATTTAAACTTGAAACATATCTACGATGATCATGTAAATACAAATATGTTCTTTGATACTTTTAAACGTGTTTGTTCGTAATGTTGGAAAGATAGGTATGGATTTTTAGTCATTGTTAAAGATAATTTTATTAATAAGGGACGGTATCGTAGCAAGTTTGATACTTATTTATTTATTACCCTAAGTCATAACACATCAGTCCAACACATGACGTCATTGAATATAGACGTGTCTTAACCAATCGAATCCATAACACCACAGGACTGTTTGAGCTGTTTTTAAACAGGGCTGTTTTATTTGTTTTCAAGCAGAGTTGTTTTAGCTGTTTTATGCGGTTTTTTAACTGTTTTTTAAAAACCGCTAGCTGTGTTTAGCGGTTTTTAGTGAGGTTTTAGCTGTTTTGAGCAGTTTTTAAGCGGTTTTAAAGCGGTTTTTAAGCTGCTTTAGCTGTTTTTATCGGTTTTTTAGCTGATTTTAACTGTTTTATTTGAAAAAACTCGATAAGGATGTTAAGCGAAGAATTATTCAGGCGGGTGTAATACCATACGAATGAAATATTTAGCGCTAAAGTTGGAACGTGGCGAGGAGGTTGATGTGCTTAATAGATTCTTAACGCCTATTACAAACCCATTAAATAAACTGGTGGAGGCATCGATTGATAAGAAAAACTCTAAAAAACGTAAAATAAAAATCGAAACTTCTGATGATGTCAAACTTCCTCCCTTGAAAAAAATCGAACTAAAACAACAAGTGCAATTTCTAGCTGATGAAGCACAGTATGGTGATGCTGATCATTCTGATGATGTGTTTGAAGAAGCCTCTCAAGACACTTCAGAAATATCGTTGCAAAAAGAAAGAGTTGCAGATTAATTTGACTATTTAATTTATTATTTTTTGAATAATCTAAATTTGTAGATAAGATTTATTGTGTACTACATTTAAATTTTTGATTCAAAACTTTAAACAACTTTAGGAATCAGTACACCGGGACATTAGGCACATCTATTATAATATTTATGAAATATATTTTGTTATGACCATATTTCTTTGTTTTGATTCGTACCATTTTAATAAGGTATAAGTTAGGACGCACAGGTAATCATTCACTGAGAGTACTGTATAATAAAATAAATATATAAACGCATTCACAAAAATAGCACTAGTGATAAAATAAAGGTAAATTTACAATAAAGAAATTAATATTTTCAACTTACCTTTTCTAACGCAGTCTATTAAACTATATCCAGAACAAATATCTGCGGTGTAACACCTTCCCATGGGCATTTTTCTTAAAGCAAACTTTAAAATATGCTTGTCATTGTGGTAAGTCTTACATAAATACGAAGAACGTTCCAAGGATTTCTGCCATCTCTTTATTTCTTCTTCAATTTCATTAGCTGGAACAAAGTATGGAATTAATTTCTTGAAATAAACGATATATATATATATATATATATATACGCACAGTGATAGATATTGTAAATCAGTTTTACCCTTTTTAAACAACAACATTACCGTTTCGGCAACCAGATGTATGCTTTTCAGGCGGCTGATTAATACCTATCGGTTCTTTTTCGTAAGAAAATAAAGTATGTATATATCTTAAGATGGAAAGTTCTTGTGTATCCGAAAGTGTTTCCCGACTTGCCGTTGTGAACCTACTTCCTTGATGGCGCAATTGGTTAGCGCTCTGTACTGGATATACGGAGGTTGTCGGTTCGAATCCGGCTCGAGGAAATACTTTTTTCTGAATTTCAAATTAGGTGTTTATACACAAGAACTTTCCATCTTAAGATATATACATACTTTATTTTCTTACGAAAAAGAACCGATAGGTATTAATCAGCCGCCTGAAAAGCATACATCTGGTTGCCGAAACGGTAATGTTGTTGTTTAAAAAGGGTAAAAATGATTTACAATATCTATCACTGTGCGTATTTCAGTAAATATTTGAAATTTTCGGACGAAAGTGTTTCCCGACTTGCCGTTGTGAACCTACTTCCTTAATGGCGCAATTGGTTAGCGCTCTGTACTGGATATACGGAGGTTGTCGGTTCGAATCCGGCTCGAGGAAATCCTTTTTTCTGAATTTCAAATTAGGTGTTTATACACAAGAACTTTCTATCTTAAGATATATACATACTTTATTTTCTTACGAAAAAGAACCGATAGGTATTAATCAGCCGCCTGAACAGCATACATCTGGTTGCCGAAACGGTAATGTTGTTGTTTAAAAAGGGTAAAAATGTTTTACAATATCTATCACTGTGCGTATTTCAGTAAATATTTGAAATTTTCGGACGAAAGTGTTTCCCGACTTGCCGTTGTGAACCTACTTCCTTGATGGCGCAATTGGTTAGCGCTCTGTACTGGATATACGGAGGTTGTCGGTTCGAATCCGGCTCGAGGAAATACTTTTTTCTGAATTTCAAATTAGGTGTTTATACACAAGAACTTTCCATCTTAAGATATATACATACTTTATTTTCTTACGAAAAAGAACCGATAGGTATTAATCAGCCGCCTGAAAAGCATACATCTGGTTGCCGAAACGGTAATGTTGTTGTTTAAAAAGGGTAAAAATGATTTACAATATCTATCACTGTGCGTATTTCAGTAAATATTTGAAATTTTCGGACGAAAGTGTTTCCCGACTTGCCGTTGTGAACCTACTTCCTTGATGGCGCAATTGGTTAGCGCTCTGTACTGGATATACGGAGGTTGTCGGTTCGAATCCGGCTCGAGGAAATACTTTTTTCTGAATTTCAAATTAGGCCTGAAAAAGTTATAATTGTATTTGTTTTTTCTTTGTGTGTGGCCAGTCTTCCGAGTAGATAATACTATATATATATATATATATTTCTTGAGGAATAAATTTCTTGAACCAATAGTAATATATTCTTTAGGTACTTTCTTGGGACTTCTGGTTCTTGTTGAAAAAAAAGGCTGTTGATTTTTTTTTCTAAATTTTTGTTTATTACAGCGGAATGCAAAACAGACGTTTCGGCAATATTTTTGCCTTCATCAGTGATTCTTTATTAAAACTAGAGACATTGTATCAGTGCGGCGTCTCGATTTGCACTGATGCAAATCGAGACGCCGCACTGATACAATGTTTGAAGGTGATTTTATAAATGAATTTTATGTGAACAATTTTAACATGTATTTGTGATGTTTTTATTTTAAAATGGATTAACCCCTCTAGTTTTAATAAAGAATCACTGATGAAGGCAAAAATATTGCCGAAACGTCTGTTTTGCATTCCGCTGTAATAAACAAAAATTTAGGAAAAAAAAACAACAGCCTTTTTTTCAACAAGAACCAGAAGTCCCAAGAAAGTACCTAAAGAATATATTACTATTGGTTCAAGAAATTTATTCCTCAAGAAATATATATATATATATATATATATATATATATATAGTATTATCTACTCGGAAGACTGGCCACACACAAAGAAAAAACAAATACAATTATAACTTTTTCAGGCTTCTTAAGCATACACTTAAGAGGTCTGGAACAGTTACACCTAATTTGAAAATGATGGGTTTCAACTGACTAGTTATAGTTAAGAAGACGAAGCTTCGTATAGTAAACAAGGCCGTCAGCAAAAATTTTAGTAGAAAAGGAGGGGGGTGTCAACTGAAAGTCGTCGTCATTTCTCCGATGAAAATAACTTCTAAAAAAGACCCTCACTACCCAAAAAACACCGTCGTGTCCTTAGGTCTTCCGTCCCTCCTCCACCAATATATCATATTGGTATGGATTTCAAAGAAATCGTCCATAATTCTCAAAGAGACCGGATATAGATTCAAAGGGAAAGAAAGACAACAAGTCACGGTCTCAGTAAATATAATCGGTATGGTTACATGTGTTTCACCTTTTTAGGCATCATCAGACCTAAAACAAAAGACCTAACTAACAGAACGAATAATTAAAAACCACTAATTACCTAGAATTTAAAACTGAGAAGAAATAGTCATAACATATTAAAATTTAAAAATGTAAATAACAAAAACAAAAATCAAATGTCAGAGAGCAGTTGGGTCAATTGGATCAATAAATCCAGTGAAAAGAATGCGACGGGATCTAACTATGTTCAACTGCCTGAAAATATGAAAGAAGATGAGAGCTTAGCCAATCTGTTCTGTGCATTAAAATTAGCGTAAAGTGACCGTCCCGATGTCAACATCGGGTTATAAACAAAATAAATCATAACAAATTCACTAATATTGTTAAAAATCAAATTAGGTTTAAAATTAAACACGTCGTTGACACAAGTAAGTATGGGTCTTTTTTTGGCCTTAGTAATCTCCATTTTTTCCAACAGAACCAAATTCACACCCTTAAACCGTGTAAAACCTTGATATTTGTAGGGGAACAGAACTGGTGTCCAGAAGTTAACATGTGTTTAGCGAATGCAGACTTAGTCTCGGTGGTATCCGAATGTTTATACTTATTGAAAGGCTGAGATGTTCCTGTATTCTAGTCCCCGATTGGCCGACATAAACCGCTGAGCAATCATCACAATTTAAGGCATAAACACCAGATTTTGCAAAACGGTTCGTTCTGTCCTTGATCTTAAACAAGTGTTGTTTTAAAGTGTTAAATCTCTTAAATACAATTGAAATAATCAGGTTTTTAAAAAACTTAGCTAGTTGTAAGGATATGCTACCAAAAAATGTAAGACATTTAAACTTGTTTTTAACATCTATGGGTTTGGCATGTATAATATGGTAAGAGAACTTGTATTTGTTAACGAATTTGTATGTGTGTATTTGTTTATTTATAGACTTAATTGGAAAACCATTATTAAGTGTGATTTGTTTAATTATGTTTAGTTCTTTAGTAAACACCTCTTTAGATAACGGCAAATATAATAGTCTATAAAAGAAAGAATTGAAAGCAGCAAATTTATGTGAAAACGGTGAATTGGATGTGAACTGAATGATGTTATCGGTAGATGTTGGTTTTCTAAATACTTCAAAATTGATTTTGTTGTTATTTCTTATAAGTAAAAGATCTAAGAACGGTAGTTTCCCCTGTGTTTCCTTTTTTAGTGTGAACTCAATCTTATCATGTAAGGTTTTTACAAATTATAAAAAATTTTAATTCAACCTCAAAGGGTGAAACACGTGTAACCATACCGATTATATTTGTTGAGACCGTGACTTTGTTGTCTTTCTTTTCCTTTGAATTGGTATGGATTGTTAAAATGGATTAGTCTAAATCAAACATCTGGCACCGTTAAAATGACCATATTACTTTTGATTTTAGTGAAAAATTAATTAAAATTCTAGACTAAAATCAACAGTTTTAATATGGTACTTTTACCGGTGACGTTCAGTAATTATTATTAATGATGCTGTTGATTTTCCAATTGTGTTGGTTACCTAATAAAGATGCACTGATGACCCCCTGGAGCCGAATTCTCGAAATCGGGGAACAGCGTTCTCATGAGATGTGGCTATGACAACTTCAAAATCGTATTTTTGAAGGAAGGTCGTAAAGCAGGACGCGCATTGAATCGACTCGGACCGGTCGACTCGGTATAGAGCGATCGGAATGTCAACATTAGTCGCGCATTGACTTCGCATTGTCGGCAGTCACTCACAGTCAGTCGTCTGCCAGTTGTCGAGTGAGAAGCAAGAGAATAGGTTTTCTCTGTGGTTTTATTTATTAAAAATGGCTAGTTTGGATTTTTCAGATTCTGCCGTGTCGACGAGTCCGACGCAGTGCGCGGTATCTCACAATAATTGCATAAATATCAAAAACGCGCTCACCGCTTTCGGGGCCTAATTCTCCAGGAGCCGAATTCTCGAAATCGGGGAACAGCGTTCTCATGAGATGTTGCTATGACAACTTCAAAATCGTATTTTTGAAGGAAGGTGATCGTTAACCTTATTTTTTTATTTATTTATTCATTTGAAGTAGATGTGACGTTTGTTTAGGTGAACAATTTAGTTTTATTATTTGAATTATTGTAGATTACGAGAAAATCACGTTTGAAATAGTATCGTTTAGCCGAATTTTGTTGGTTGGCAAAATGTCCCCATTATCGCCATGTTATGACGGGGGCCAGTTTTAGGATTTCGATTTTAGCAAGATAATTTTGGAAAACATAAAACCAAATACTGAAAACGGCCCCTATTTTTTTTTTATAGATATATATTTGATCTATAATAACCCACTTTACATATTCTGAGTATTTGATGCTAGTTTAATTTATGTAAGTTTTCTCCTTAATCCAAGACATAGTATTATTATCAAATTTTAACAGTAAAGTACCTTGCGTTGCAATTTTAAACGACTGAAACATGATAAATAAGTTTTATTCCAGTAAGCGTACGCTCTTTATATAGTAGTCATTACTTATATTTCATGCAGTAACAGATACGTAAAATTCGTTACTTATAATGTGCAGAAGTCACATACTGACGTTCTTACAACCCTTATTTGGTTCACCAAATTGCGGCAAATTCGAGTTTTCTCGAAGTCAGATCGGCGTAAGTTTCCAACATCAGGTTGAAAAATATAACGTCGGTACGACGTAAAAATACTAGTTGGAAATCCAAATGATAATGAATAAATGTAGGTATAATTTAGTATTAAAATTTAATAAAAAAGCAATTTTAGTTTTATTTATTTCCAAAAAATTTTAATAAACAAACAGTCGCAAGACAGCAAACTGGTTAAAAAGCACAGGGTTTTTATATAATAATCGTTTTTTATATATATTTTTTTATAAGCTACAGTTTCTTTCTTTACACGATGTTCTTAACTATGTATTTTGTTGTGCTAATCTAGTGGTTTTACTGTAATATTTTTATTTATGAATTTTAAATAAAAGCTGTTGCATTTCCTAATAAGACCCAGTGACGATGTTATGTCGTGTATGTGATACGATGAAATTTGTTTTGGGCTTACCAAAGAAGACGAGGATTTTGATTGTCATGGAGGCTGTCCACAAATTTTTAAGACTGGCTACTTATAATTTATTTTAAATGTTTCATAACATTCTACTTTTATTTAAATACATGCAATATATAATTAGGCTTTCATTTAAATATGTTTTTATTGATATAAAGAAGTGTATTTTAAAATAGGTTCAGAGGTTAAACATAACTAAGCATTTTTGTGTGGGTCATATTAAGACTCGAGGTTCTTAATAAGGCCGGAATGAACATTATCTAATTTTATTAAAAAATAAAATTGTTATTGATTTTAAATAGTTTAAACCAAAATGTTTTAGTAATGTTATTCACAAATAAGCATTTGAAAAAAAATTAAAAACGTTAATAAATACGTTAAGTGGATACGATCAATATTTCTAAATTATTCTTCACAGTTAGGAGCTCCATGCGAAATTATATCTATATAAAACATTAGGTACATTCTCTTAAACCGAATCTTGTCCATGCTTATTGATGGATTTTTAAAAACTTTTTAAATTTGGACTCTACAGAAATAGAGGAATGTGAGAAAGTTGTTTTTTTTTTAAATTCCCAATATTTTTTTTTGGATTTTCATTGGCTTAATATCTTTTTCTGCATAAAAATAACTTTCTCATACCCCATATATAGGTACTACCTTTCCATTTGTGGAAACGGAAATTAAAAATATTGTAATTCAGAAAAAACCGCAACTTTATATGGGAAATTTGACCGCGTTTGCATTCACTGAAGAACACCGAAAACAGTGTTCCCCCGTATCCTATCACTAAACCGTTCTTCCACAATTCCACAACTGTAGTAACCATTAGTAACATCTCAGCCCCAAATAAGTCAAATAGCTTCCGATCAATGGGCGACGTTTCCTTACTTGCTTGGCCACCAGTCGAAGAAAAAAGGGTTTATTTTATCCATTTCATCGAACGACGGTGCCAGACGTACCATAATTATGGATTTGTACTATAATTCGTCGCTGGAAAGACAACTATTTTTTATTAGAGAATTTATTTCTGAGGAGAAGCAGTTACAATTTAAGTTTATGCTCTAATGAGTGCTAACTATATCCCGTTTGCTATAATGCATTGGACAAAGGTTTAAGTTGTTTACAAGATAGTTCATATAAAAAGTTACATTTTTGCAAAAAAAAAGTAGAACCTATTAAAATATACACTTTTGAAAAAGTTACGCCTTTTTGCCTATCAATTTTTCTCTATTCTATAACAATTGGTCGACTTACAACTACTAAAATAATAAACGTTATTTAGCTAAATACTTATGTATTACTTCCAACAATTTAAATACATTATTTTTACTATGGGAAATATTTATAAAAATATTAGTGCTCCGGTAGCTTTCTTATCAAAATGTTGTCTTTGTATAAGGCCATAAAGTCTGCCGGCTCTAAGGCTAGAAATTGCATTTTTTTAAATTTCTCAAATCCCCCCCCCCCCCCCCTCGCCCTTTTATAATTACTACATTGCAGGATGTGGAATGGACCATTGTGGTTTAATTTTACAATAGCATTGTTGAACAAGTATATATTTTATGTTGTTATTATTTTCTCTCTCTAGGGCGTGTGAAATAAAGTAAAAAATACATATGTAAGTATATTAAAAATGAAATATATATACTTATTTTTAAATAAATGCCATCATTTGATCGGTAAAGACTTGATGTCACTAAAAAACTTTTTTTTTAGAAGTCACTTTTCCTCGACATGAAGTTGGGTTTGTTGTGAATGTATTAGAATAAACCCCTTCCAGAAGAAATTTCTTGGTGCGCTACTGATGGGTACCACAAAAAAGATAACACACATGAAAATCGGAAAATCTTTCGTCATCATTTCTTTTTTTTTTTATTTACAAAATGCTAGACTATAAAACAACTGGCAACGCTACGTATAACGATAGCCACGACCTATTATTCTTTTGTGACCGATTTGAAGATGTGATCGATCGTTCTCTTATAACTGGAGAATTAGGGCCCTGTTATAAGAGAACGATCGATCACATCCCCAAATCGGTCACAAAAAAATAATAGGTCGTGGCTATCGTTATACGTAGCGTTGCCAATTGTTTTATAGTCTAGCACTTTGTAAATAAAAAAAAAAGAAATGACGACGAAAGATTTTCCGATTTTCATGTGTGTTATCTTTTTTGTGGTACCCATCAGTGGCGCACCAAGAAATTTCTTCTGGAAGGGGTTTATTCTAATACATTCACAACAAACCCAACTTCACGTCGAGGAAAAGTGACTTCTAAAAAAAAAGGTTTTCCAGTGCCACCAAGTCTTTACCGATCAAATGATGGCATTTATTTAAAAATAAGTATATATATTTCATTTTTATTATACTTACATCTGTATTTTTTACTTATTTCACACGCCCTAGAGAGAGAAAATAATAATAACATAAAATATATACTTGTTCAACAATGCTATCGTAAAATTAAACCACAATGGTCCATTCCACATCCTGTAATGTAGTAATTATAAAAAGGCATGAGGGGGGGGGGGGATTTAGGAAATTTTAAAAAATGCAATCTCTAGCCTCAGAACCGGCCCGCTCATATTGGTAGACTTTATGGCCTTATACAAAGGCAACACTTTGATAAGAAAGCTACCGGAGCACTAATATTTCTATAAATATTTCCCATAATAAAAATAATGTCTTTAAAGTTGTTGGAAGTAATACATAAGTATTTAACTAAATAACATTTATTATTTTAGTAGTTGTAAGTCGACCAATTATTATAGAAAAAAAAAATGATAGGCAAAAAGGCGTAACTTTTTCAAAAGTGTATATTTTAATAGGTTCTACTTTTTTTGCAAAAATGTAACTTTTTATATGAACTATCTAATCTAATAAACAACTTAAACCTTTGTCCAATACATTATAGCAAACGGGATATAGTTAGTACCTACTCATTAGAGCATAAACTTAAATTGTAACTGCTTCTCCTGAGAAATAAATTATCTAATAAAAAAATAGTTGTCTTTCCAGCGACGAATTATGGTACAAATCCATAATTATGGTACGTCTGGCACCGTCGTTCGATGAAATGGATAAAATAAACTCTTTTTCTTCTGTGAATAAAATCGACTGGTGGCCAAGCAAGAAAGGAAACGTCGGCTATTGATCGGAAGCTACTTGACTTATTTGGGGATGGGATGTTACTAATGTTTACTACAGTTATGGAATTGTGGGAAAACGGTTTAGTGATAGGATACCGGGGAACTCTGTTTTGGATGTTTTTAAGTGAATGCAAACGCGGTAAAATTTCCCATATTAAGTTGCGGTTTTTCCTGAATTACAATATTTTTAATTTCCGTTTTCACAAATGGAAAGGTAGTACCTATAATATGTGGGTATGAGAAAGTTATTTTTATGCAGAAAAAGATATTAAGCTAATGAAAATCCAAAAAAAATATTGGGAATTTTTTTAAAAAAACTACTTTCTCACATTCCTCTATTTCTGTAGAGTCCAAATTTAAAAAGTTTTTAAAAATCCATCAATAAGCATGGACAAGATTCAGTTCAAGAGAATGTACCTAATGTTTTATATAGATATAATTTCGCATGGAGCTCCTAACTGTGAAGAATAATTTAGAAATATTGATCGTATCCACTTAACGTATTTATTAACGTTTTTAATTTTTTTTCAAATGCTTATTTGTGAATAACAATAACATTACTAAAACATTTTGGTTTAAACTATTTAAAATCAATAACAATTTTATTTTTTAATAAAATTAGAAAATGTTCATTTCGGCCTTATTAAGAACCTCGAGTCTTAATAAGGCCCACACAAAAATGTTTAGTTATGTTTAACCTCTAAACCTATTTTAAAATGCACTTCTTTATGTCAATAAAAAACATATTTAAATGAAAGCTTAATAATTATATATTGCATGTATTTAAATAAAAGTAGAATGTTATGAAACATTTAAAATAAATTATAAGTAGCCAGCCTTAAAAATTTATTGACAGCCTCCAGGGCAATCAAAATCCTCGTCCTCTTTGGTAAGCCCAAAACAAATTTCATGGTATCACATACACGACATAACATCGTCACTGGGTCTTATTAGGAAATGCAACAGATTTTATTTAAAATTTATAAATAAAAATATTACACTAAAACCACTAGATTAGCACAACAAAATACATAGTTAAGAACATCGTGTAAAGAAAGAAACTGTAGCTTATATAAAAATATATAAAAAACGGTTATTATATAAAAACCCTGTACTTCTTAACTAGTTTGCTGTCTTGCGACTGTTTGTTTAATAAAATTTTTTGGAAATAAATAAAACTGAAATATTCATTATCATTTGGATTTCCAACTAGCATTTTTACGTCGTACTGACGTTATATTTTTCAACCTGACGTTAGAAACTTACGCCGATCTGACTTCGAGAAAACTCGAATTTGCCGCAATTTGGTGAACTAAATAAGGGTTGTAAGGACGTCAGTATGTGACTTCTGCACATTATAAGTAACGAATTTTACGTACATATTATTATATCTGTTACTGCATGAAATATAAGTAATGACTACTATATAAAAAACGTACGCTTACTGAAATAAAACTTATTTATCATGTGTCAGTCGTTTAAAATTGCAACGCAAGGCACTTTACTGTTAAAATTTGATAATGTCTTGGATAAAGGAGAAAACTTACATAAATTAAACTAGCATCAAATACTCAGAATATGTAAAGTGGGTTATTATAGATCAAATAGGGGCCGTTTTCAGAATTTGGTTTTATGTTTTCCAAAATTATCTTGCTAAAATCGAAACCCTAAGATTGGCCCCCCTCATAACATGGCGATAATGAGGACATTTTGCCAACCCACAAAATCCGGCTAAACAACTACAACAACGGGCTATTTTAAATGTGATTTTCTCGGAAACAACAATAATTCAAATAATAAAACTAAATTGGTCACCTAAACAAACGTCACATCTACTTCAAATAAATAAATAAATAGAAAAATAAGCTTAACGATCACCTTCCTTAAAAAATACGATTTTGAAGTTGTCATACCAACATCTCATGAGAACGCTGTTCCCCGATTTCGAGAATTCGGTTCCTGCTGATCAATAAAATTTGCACTGATAATACAAAGCCTTTGATTTATAATAATTTTTCGTCTTTACTACAGAGATTTCGAACATACTGGCAGATGCCAGCAGGTCTTTAATGCGATCAATCAAGGTAATTAGCTTTTTATTTATGTCAATTAACTTTGGGAATTCCATAGCTGCGCGAGAGTATTATTCATATTCTTTGATCCACTGTATGGTTTTTCCTGCGAATATTTTTTAAAAATTTTCCTGTTTGTTCAATTGGAGAAACGACCAAACTAGATATAATATTTTTTGACAAAAATCTCGACAACACTTCAAGTGAAAACTTCCACTAGGTGTCAAACCAATTCATGAATAAAACCAACTAGAAATTCTAGCATAATTTTACTCTTGAATAATAGTCTGTCGCCAAAGACTCCCTTTTTATTGGATTTATCTTAAGTTATCGCCCTTAATGTATAGTGTTGGATATTTAACTCCGTTGGATGCTTATACATAAACAAAGATCAGGCACGGAACACAACATTGCATACATTAAAGATCCGATAGCTTTACGACAATCATTTTCGATTTTTATACTTTCCGATTTTTCGCGTTTTAATTCATCATGTCGAAAATTGGGTTCCATAGGCGTACTGACTTGCTAACAATTTTGCAATCCACCAAATCCTTACTGAAGGCAACTTGGCAACTGGGCTAAATATATCATGGGTGTTTATAACTGTCTGTTGAAAACCTCTGGCTCCTAAATGAGCTTTATATTTTGCCACATTTCCTATTTCGTCTTTTTTTTTCTTAAATACCCATTAACACTCAATGACTTTACTTGTTATCTCACTCTCACTGTCAATTTCATGATACACACTTTTATCACTTTGATTGTCATTATTTTCTGATAAAGTTTCATTTTCTTCATTTTGACTATCGCTATTCTGCGCTTCTTCTTCATTTTCTTTATTATTAGCCCTTTCTTCAGTGATTTTTACTGTGTCATTTTCTGTTTTCGTCTTTTCAGGTAAGAATATGACATCCCTATGGGTTTCTACTATTTCTTTCTCTGATATGTAAACTCTGTAGCCTTTTACATTTTCTCCGTAGCCAACAAACATACCTCGTTTACTTTTTGGGTCCCACTTAAGTCTGGTTTCTTTTGGTATATGTACTGACACAGTACTACCAAAAACTTTGAAGTGGTGTATATCTGTGGTTTTCTTGTGAAGCAGAATCTTAAGAGATCTTATTTATGTCACCTTGCCTTCAGAATGTCTTCTTGTTATTAATACCAATTAATCGGAAGTTTTAATTGCTTTGCAATGAATCACAATTATTATTATAAATCACTTTATACTTTATTTACTTTAAACTCTATCGGTGTTCGGCGCGGTTTGGTCAAGGTTTAGTGCTTTTCCATAACGCCGAAATCATAGGGAACTGTAGTTTACAGAGTCCAAGAGTTTCCCAGTTCGAGATGGGACCCTTATTACTACCTTACCGACTTGGTGTCAGTACGATACCCTTTACCGCTAGAGGGCGATATCGCAGCTCGCTCCCATTACAGTTAATTTTTTTTGTACCCTCGGTAGCTTTTATCCGTTGTCTACAAAGGGCTCTAGCGGTACCATTTTTTTGCATTTTAGGCTTCGAGTTGCCAGGAACCAAGTTTTTGCAGTACCTTTTTTGTAGTTTTTTTTATTAAAATGTTGAGCAGGGTATTACTATTCTGCCAGCCTAACACGCCAAGTTTCTTTCTTTTATGAACCGTGCTAAAGACTGGTAGCTGTTTAGTATTTTTTAATAGCTTGAATAATTTTTGTATTTTCAAGGGATTAATTACTGAGTATCAGGTATGTATACCAGTAATAATTAATAATGTGTTGAAACAGCATTTTTGAGGTATCTTATTGAATTTCCTATATATTTTAATTTTTTTGTATTAATGAAATACTTACCTCAATAATAGTTACCTACCTATTTATTTTTCCTTTTACTTCCCCTTTTGGGCAGTAAGCTAATGGGGATTTTTGTGTTTCAGTTTTTTATACCACGTAAAAAAGTAAAGCACACTGAAGGCTAAGAAATAAAGACTTTTCCTTAAATTGACGATTTGCTTTATTGGTCTAACCCACACAAAACCCTGAGAAAAAACCGTTTCATCCTGGCACCCAATCAAGAGGCCAGAAAGTTGAATCGTTACTATGCCAAACGTACAAAGGTCACCTTCAGTGGGAGAAAATCCATCCACGGGTGGACAAACACCCAGAGTCACCAGAAGTGGTCGCAATATCCGATTCCCAGCTCACTTGGAGCAGTTTGAAGTGACAAACCCGAGGATTCCTCCATCTTCCGAACCACGTCTGTTGCCAAGGAGAAGCAGATGGTCTCTGGAAACAAACAGTCAAGGTAGGATCACTCCAAATTTTAACGAAATTAATCGATTTCCAAATTTGGGACATTTCACTTCGGGTTTTAACCAATCTGTACCCGATAGAAGAGATGTGCCTCCGGTACAGAATGTGCAGCCTTCTCCTCCATTACAACATATGTTTTTTGCCCCAGCTAATCCTGTAAATGTTCCTAGTGAGGATATAATCAGAATAGTTACTCAGGTTATAGGTACTATGCAAAATTTAAATATAAACAATTGTAACAATAATTTACCTCAATCGCAACAAAATAATAATTTAAATATCCCATTTGATAGTAGACAGCTACCTGTTTTTGAAGATAATGGCTCACTGCACTCTATAGAGTTTTTGCAGAGAATTGAAGGTTATTTGATAGCCAATCAAATGACTTATCAAGATTTTTATATCAACATTATTCATTTATTTAAAGGACGTGCACGCCTATGGGCAGATGCCTTTTTACATACTTTTCCGGATTATGCTCAATTTAAACCGAATTTCAGGGAACATTTTTGGGGGGCAACTAAACAGTTGCAGGTTAAATTAAAATTAGAGTCCGGCAGGTACAGGGAGGGGGAATCGCTGGTCGATCATTTCAATTTTTATGTTACCCTAGCAAAATTTTTAGATCCACCCTATACAGTGGAATTATTAATAACAACTATAGCACGCCATTTTTCACCAAATATCTCGGTATTGTTGGTGGGAGCTGGCAGTTTAGAGGAGGCTCTTCGAAGACTACGGCAAGCAGAGTATTATTTTAGGGGCCACGAAGACATGGCAACATCTGCTACTTTTTCGAAAAACCTTAATGCTCCTAAACGACAGTTTATCGATAATAAAAATATTAAAAAGCCAATTTTTAATTTAGAAATGCCCAAAATCGCCGAGGACTCGGAAAACTGCTAGTTTTTCCGGATAATCAAGGTCCGATCCGGGAAAATTTTTTGAAAAGGGCCATTCTTGAAACATTTTCGGATGAAAATGTCACAAATAAAGATTTTTTGGAAGCTAACGACAACTTTAAACCACCAGTAATAGAAGTAAATTTTTTTAACTACAATTTTCCTGCTTTGGTAGATACAGGCAGTGAAATTTCTTGTTTTTCCCCAGATGTTTGGGCTCAATTAATAGATAACCATAAAAACATACCGAATTTTTCCTGTACTGGGGTTAGAGTTGTTGGAGCTTTTAAAACCAAACACAAACGTGTCGAAAAACAAGTGTCCATGCCTTTTCTAATTGGAAAGGAAAAATTTGTACATGAATTTCTTTTAATAAACGATTTAAATTATCCAATTATCATAGGTATGGATTTCTTGCGTCTGGTAAGGGCAAGGATAGATCTAGAAAAAAATTGCTTAGTCCTTTTTTCTAACAATAAAAATTTTACCGTCCCAGAAATTCCTCCTCTTACACACTTGGGGGAGCCAGAAAAAATATGTGCTCGTTTGGTCTCGGAAAGAGTAAACGAAACCATCACTTCTTCTATTCCTGATATCTCGTTTGAAGGGCAGGTATGTACTGTCGTAGGGAACTGTCAGCTCCCTGAAGACCAAAAAATAATATTTCAGGATTTTCTACGAAAAAATAAAGAGGTTTTTTCTGAAGCTCCGGGTCTTACTAAAATTTATTCACATGAAATAAAGTTGAGGGGGTCAGAATTTTTTATAAAACCTTATCCCATACCTTTAGCACATAGGGATGCGGTGGAGAGGTCCATTGCCGATATGTTAAAGTGGGGTGTTATCGAGCGGGCTAGTACACCATATATTTCGCCTTTGAGTACCGTGGTTAAAAAGGATGGTTCAGTCAGGATCTGTCTTGATGCTCGTCACTTAAACTCCGTAATGTCCAAAGACTTTGAGTTGCCTCGACCAATCGAGGATATCTTAAGGGGCCTGACGGGCTCTAAGTTTCTGTCTTCCCTGGACTTGACCATGGGCTATTGGCAAATTCCTCTAAAAAAGGAGTCTAGAAAATATACAGGTTTTATGGTTGGGACAAGAACTTATCAATTTAAAGTCCTTCCCTTCGGACTAAGTACAGCGGTTTCTTCCTTTACCCGTTGTCTCGATGTAATTTTCAGTGAGGCTTTTGATGATTTAAATATTTAGATGATGCTCTAGTACGATCTCAAAGTTTTGATTCCCATTTGCAGCATCTACAAAAAATTTTTGATCGTTTGCTGGAGGTAGGGCTTAAATTAAATCTTAAAAAATGTAGTTTTTTTAGGAAAGAGTTACCTTTTCTTGGTTATATTTTGAACCAGGAAGGTGTCAAGCCAAATCCAGACCGAGTCGCAGCGGTTAAAGATTATATCGCACCTTCTAATAAGAAGGAGGTGCAAAAATTTCTTGGACTTGTCAATTTTGATAGGGGCTTTTGTCCAAATATTGCGGAAGCTATGGAGCCGCTTACTCGTTTGCTTCGTAAAGAAGTAAAATGGTGTTGGGAAGACGAGCAGAAACAAGCTTTTACCAAAATAAAAGAAGTCCTTAGGGATTCCACTCTGCTTTACTTTCCAGATCCTTTATTACCATTTCATGTGTCTGTGGATAGTTCCGGCACGGGTCTAGGGGCGGAGCTGTTCCAGTTGGTCGGACAGGAAAAGCGGGTTATTGCTTGGGCCAGTAGGCTGTTATTGCCCCGGGAGTCCAGGTACCATTCAAATGAACAGGAAGTACTTTGTGCTGTGTGGGCCTTGAAAAGGTGGAAAACGTTTTTGTTGGGAAAACATTTCTTTTTACACACAGATAATCGGTGTCTTACTTTTATAAATTCCTGTCGTTTAAGCAGGTGGGCCCTTTTATTGCAGGAGTATGATTTTACAGTACAGTACGTCCCAGGTTCTCAGAATGTGGTGGCTGATGCACTCTCTCGATATGCTTGTGTTCGCTTACCTTCTCCTGATAATAAATGTTTCAAAGTGTTGAGTTTAGCCCTTCCTAGTATTTTCAAACAAAAACTCAAGGATATTCCTCGTCTGCAAAAGGAGGATAAAAAATTAGGAGATATTATAAACAAGCTACAAGAGGAGTCTAGTGAAGATCTTACCTTGGGAAGACGTTTCCTTTTGTTTAACAATGCTTTATACATCAGACATTCTGATGATGAGCCTTATCGCCTCTGTGTTCCTAAGTCATTGACTAAGGACTTTTGTGTAGCATATCATGAAACGCTAGGGCACTATGGCGCCTTTAAAACTTGGGCAGCTTTAAAACATGAGGTTTGGTGGTCAAATATGTATCCTGAAATAAAGAGGGTTCTTCGTAGTTGTGATATTTGCCAAAAAAGTAAAAGTTCTTCCTTACCAAAACCCAATATTCACCCTATCATCCCAGATAACAAAGGTGATTTAGTGGCTTTGGATCTTTATGGGCCTTTAGTTCGTAGCCGAGGAGGGGCTACTTACCTACTCGTAGTATTGGACGTGTTCACAAAATATACTGCCCTCTATCCTCTTAAACGAGCCACTACTCGAGCTGTTTTAAGTAAGCTTACCCTGGATTATTTTCCTAAAATGGGAAAACCAGTTAGAATTCTCAGTGACCATGGAACACAATTTACTGCTAAGTCTTGGAGGTCTACCTTGGAGTCATTGGGAGTGCAGGTTGTTTTTTCTTCAATCAGGCACCCCCAGGCCAACCCCTCTGAAAGAGTTATGCGAGAATTGGGTCGCTTATTTAGAGTGTTTTGTAGTGAAAAACATTCTTGGTGGGCTTTCGAAGTCAGTAATCTAGTTTTTCTTCTCAATAATGTGGTTCATGAATCCACCGGCTTTACACCCATGGAATTGCACCATGGCCTATCTCAGCCTAAATTATTACCTAAGGATTTTGTAATTACCGATGTTGATCTGTTGAATGTTGATGCAAAGCTGGTGTTGGCCAAAGAAACTTTGGTTAATAAGGCTGCACGACGTTCTGTGTTATATCCTAGCAGACCCTACCCTCCATTTGTCGAGGGTGATTGGGTACTCTTACGTTCAAATTATATCTCTTCCAAATTAAAGTCAGAAACCAAAAAATTTCTACTTCTCTTTGAAGGCCCTTATAGAATTAAAAAGAAAATCAGTTTTTCTACCTTCATTTTGGTTTCTACCAATGGTAAAAAAGAAAGAGGTTCATTCCATGCCAGTTTGTTGAAACCATATGTTAGAAGGGAGATTTGAAATTTAATTGGCGTCCATCTTAGGTTTAAATTGTGCTTTGAGCTTATTTAAGCTTCGCTAAATGAAGCAGAATCTTAAGAGATCTTATTTATGTCACCTTGCCTTCAGAATGTCTTCTTGTTATTAATACCAATTAATTGGAAGTTTTAATTGCTTTGCAATGCATCACAATTATTATTATAAATCACTTTATACTTTATTTACTTTAAACTCTATCGGTGTTCGGCGCGGTTTGGTCAAGGTTTAGTGCTTTTCCATAACGCCGAAATCATAGGGACCTGTAGTTTACAGAGTCCAAGAGTTTTCCAGTTCGAGATGGGACCCTTATTACTACCTTACCGACTTGGTGTCAGTATGATACCCTTTACCGCTAGAGGGCGATATCGCAGCTCGCTCCCATTACAGTTAATTTTTTTTGTACCCTCGGTAGCTTTTATCCGTTGTCTACAGAGGGCTCTAGCGGTACCATTTTCTTGCATTTTAGGCTTCGAGTTGCCAGGAACCAAGTTTTTGCAGTACCTTTTTTGTAGTTTTTTTTATTAAAATGTTGAGCAGGGTATTACTATTCTGCCAGCCTAACACGCCAAGTTTCTTTCTTTTATGAACCGTGCTAAAGACTGGTAGCTGTTTAGTATTTTTTAATAGCTTGAATAATTTTTGTATTTTCAAGGGATTAATTACTGAGTATCAGGTATGTAGGTATACCAGTAATAATTAATAATGTGTTGAAACAGCATTTTTGAGGTATCTTATTGAATTTCCTATATATTTTAATTTTTTTGTATTAATGAAATACTTACCTCAATAATAGTTACCTACCTATTTATTTTTCCTTTTACTTCCCCTTCTGGGCAGTAAGCTAATGGGGATTTTTGTGTTTCAGTTTTTTATACCACGTAAAAAAGTAAAGCACACTGAAGGCTAAGAAATAAAGACTTTTCCTTAAATTGACGATTTGCTTTATTCGTCTAACCCACACAAAACCCTGAGAAAAAACCGTTTCACTTGTACCATAGCTCGTACGGGGTTTTTAGTTTTTGGGGGCTTGGACCTGTCCTATTTAGGGTATAAGTGACAGTATTAATAGCTTCAGCCCAAAAGGTTTTATTCATTTTTATGATATTATTTCATAACGTTCTTGCCCCTTCTACTAGGGTCCTTATTTCCCTTTCTGCCCTTCCATTTTGTTGGGGTGTGTAGACTACTGTTCTTTGATGTTTTATGCCTTTTTGCTCCATACTTTCTTTTATTTCATTATTTATGAACTCCAGACCATTGTCTGTCCTTAGTACTTTCATTTTATAGCCAGTTTCTCTCTCTGCTAAATTTATAAAATTTTCTATGCATGTCTTAACCTCAGATTTTTGTTTTAAGAAGTAGACATATCGATATGATGTAAAATCATCTTTTAACAGGGGGAAATAACGAGATCCACCTAGTGACGTATTCTCCATTGGTCCGCATACATCACCATGTACCAATTCAAGTGGTGCAGTTGCTCGTGACTTACTGTCTTCAAACACTAATCTATGTTGTTTGCCAGCCAGACAGGCTCCACAAACAAACTCTTTTTCACAGTTTATATACTCAATTTTATTTCTTTTTAAGGACTCTCTAATGTGCTTGAAGTTCTGGTGACCCAATTTTTTATGTCATTCCTTTATACTTTCTATGGTTTTTACTTTTATACACGTGTATGGATCATGATCACCTAAGCAGGTGTTTTCTAATAGGTCAGTATCTGTGAGAAAACATGCTGATGGATTGTATTCCTTGTTTTTATTTGTAAAATTCATTTTATAAAGCTTATTCACTCTGCTCTCACTGCTCCAAATTTGTCAATAAATTGACATTTCTCATGGTCGGATATCATAAAATAATTGCCCTTGTCTAGTGCACTTCTGGCCGAAAATAAATTGAATTTTAGTTCTGGTACGAATAAAACATTTGACAATGTGGTTTTAACTAATTTTTCTCCATTGTATGCCCACAAAGTAATTTGTCCAGTTCCTTTGACTTCCAATTTTTGTCCATTGCCCACTTGAACCATCTTAGTTATTGTAAGTGCACTTATATAATCATAGTTATTTTTATCCCAGCACATATGCCCACAAGCACCTAAGTCTAGGTACCAATCAGCTGTTTTTAATTTTTCTGTATACACCATGAATGCATTGTTTCCATTTGATTCTTCATCCTTCTTGCTATTATTGAAGCCTAAGTCTTTTCCTTTTTTAAGCCAACATGTATCGATATTATGGGAAGACTTTTTACAAAAAGTACAGAACTTTTTTTGTTTACTTTCTTCAAACTTGGCTGCTGTATTTCTTTTTCTAAAATAACAGTTCTTCGCTAAATGTCCTACTTTTGAACATATGTGGCATCGTTGCCTTGTCTGCAGCTTACTATCATACGCTCTTGTATTTAAGGCTGTTGTAGATTCGAAAGATTTAAATCTTTCTTCGAGTAACAATCTTGCCATCAATTCTTCTAATTTTTGGTTGGCAACAGGCACAGATTCCCATGCAGATCGGAAATGTTTAAAATTTTCAGGTAGAGACATCAATATTTTAGTTATTATCATTGTTTCAGAAAGAGTCTCGCCTGCTGTTTTTAATTTTGTTTTAATTTCCTCTATTTGAGATATAAACTCTGAGACTGACCTGTCAAATTTAAGCTGGAAAAATCTTTGTTGTAACAAATGGATACTAACGGTTGATTCCTTATCATAAACTGATCTTAGTTTACTCCACATATCATGCACTGTCTCATAAGATAGTAGGTGAGTTAAAGGACCTTGTTCCATTCTCATTACTAGCAACTCTTGAGCCTTTGCATCATCTTTAAGCCATTTATTTAATTCATCACCACTTGGCTTGATTCGGGTACCATCTACAATATCAAAATAACCTCTCCCCTTGACCATTATCATTGATTGAAATTTCCACACAGGCCAATTGTCGCCTATCAATTTTATGGTCGCTGTATCACTATTCATTTTTATTTTTTATATTATGGGTTTTTATTTTTTATTGGTAACTATTTAAAAAACGCCTTTTTTTTTTACTTTCAAAATTTTTTCGCCTACTTGTCCGTTTTGTTTGTTTTTTTTATTTTACATTTTTGCCGCTAGAGCACACAACTCCACACTTTTAAGTTTTTATTGCTTTTTCTTCACTTGCACGCACCTGGGCCCATAACCTGTTAGATATTTAACTCCGTTGGATCGCGAAGAAAGCTCTCAACTAACTTTTGTAATTAGCTTTTATTTTATAGGAAAAAAACACTTTTCAACTTTTACAACAGACAGCGATGTTCTTAACTTGACATAATTTTTGTTACTAACTAAGCTCTAAAAAAGGGACAAAAGACAAAATACCCAGACTGTGTAAAATATTGCTAGCTAAACTCGATAAAATTGCATCACAAAAGAATAAATATAAAGATATCCGTCCGAAACCTAACCTCCACAAGAAAAAATGTTTCAAAAACTAAGCCTTTTCAACAAAAATGACTTTCAAATTTAGAATCTACCCCCCAAAATACATCGTTCTGGAAAAATTGTCAATTTTAGCATGGTGTAGTTATAACAAATAATTACTAATATGAAAAACAATAAGAAAATTTAGAGATGTTTGCAAGAAATATTTACATTAATTTATCGTGTTTATCTTATTTCAGACTGTTCATCGATATTCAAAATCTTTTATTAAGTCCATAATTTTTGTTAAATACAGGTTGACGATGCTTCTAAACGAGATTCCTTTTAGTACGATATTTGAATATCCCAACGCTTAATACTAGTCCGGGGAATGTCACGAAAAATAGTCAAAATAAAATGGAAAATTTTAATATTTTCTCATTTATGTGCCTTTATTTATGGAAATACAGGAGAAGGAATACAGAATATTAAAAGATTTATAATGACGTTGATATCAACGGTGATACAAGTGATGATGGTATTGACAAAAGTATCATCAAGGCGTTATCGTTATTTCAGATAGTCAGAGGTTGGCTAGTACGAAATATAGATTTTTTCAATCGATATTCATATAATAACAACAACTGGTAACTAAAGCCCATATTTATAGTCGTTCCTTGAGGGTCTTACTAGAGGAAAATTTTCAGTGATTCTCAACTTTACATTAATTGATATTGACAATTATTCCTTGAATTATTCTTAGGGACTAATTTTTGTCTATACAATTTTTTGTTTATAAGTACAGGCAGGCGTTTTTATAGTTTTTTTTTTTTTGAGAAAAAAACTTAAGAAGAAATATATAGTCTCACGTGCCAAAACGGATTTTATAGACAAAAATTAGTGCTTAAAGATTTCTCAAGAAACTGTTAATATTAATCAATGTCAAGTTGAGGAACTCTTGAGATTTTCGTCGAGTAAGGAATGACTATATAAATATGGGCAATTAAAGCTGGGTGATCCGGCACTTCGAACCCAGAAATGCCAGCTATTTATTATTATCAAGGCCTTGTATGGGGTTAACCAGCTCACAGCCAGTTAAAAAATAAATACAATTATGTTTCCAGACCTTTTCAGCATACTCAAACGGCTGGTACAAAAAAAAAACAAATTCGACAATGATTTGTGAAAATACGGAATTTTGTGCCATAATTACCTTGATGTGTATTGTTTTTCCTAAAAGTCAGTAAACAAATATAAAACATCTATTTCTAAAGTTTTGATAGCAAGTTTTTACAAACCAGATTGATATTTTGGTTGATAATATACAATTAAAATAATATGGTATCTGCTTTTTTAAATTTGTCTAATTTGTTTGTCCCTTCATCTGTTTATAATTATCAATTCCGTCTGTGATTTGAGAAGGAGTATAAAAGATACAATAAAGGCCTGTTCATAAAGAAAATAAATACTTTGAAAGGAGCTTTATTGATTTCAAAAAAATATAAAAAGATTTTATATCAGAAATCAGCTTATTCTTAATAAATATTCTTACACACAAAAATTTGTTTTTAAATAGTAGTGGTAGTAAAGATCCAATGAAAATATTAAAGGAGAAATTTACATATCATAGCTGTGTTTCTTGTTTAACAAAAAATAAAAACACATAAGTAGCATAAATTAAAAAAAACAATATTTTTGGAATTTTTTACATTTTCTTTTTCACTTTTTTTTTATAAATATTTTTAAATAAATTTATCTTATTAAATATTTGACCTTTACTCCGGGGCTAACGTAGGTCACAGCCTTATGCTAATCAGCTAGTAAAAATATTAACCAACTATAAGAAGCAAATTAAATTAGCTCGTCATGATTTGACATACAAAGGTAACTATTGTTTAAGCAATGAGTGAAAGTCTGTCTGTACCACAAATTTTTAATTATTTAAAAATATGTTTGGAATCTCCACATAAGAGTAAATAAAAAGTGTAATGTATCGACCTTAGAGAAGGTTATCATCATCATAAGTGGGTAAACAAGGTATAGGAATCAAGCTTCGATATAAGGAACAAAAATGAAACAATTTTTATTGCCTCCTGTAGCGTTTGCGTTATTTACCGGATCTCAGAGATTAAATTTAATTTGACAATCAATCTTTGTTAAGTGGTTGGAAAACATACACAACAACCGTGCTGCAAGGACGAATTTTACAGGGGATTAATTTCGTTCTGTCCTTCATATCGAGGCTTGATTCCAATATCTAACTAACCTAACATGTAATTTTTTTAATTTACTCTTATATAATTTTTATTTTATTTCTTCATTATTAAAAATTTCTGGTAAAGACAAATTTTTATTCCCTCCTTAACGTTATTTATCACTGTGAGAATGGAAAACCTCAAATTATTTAGTTAAAGCCCTGGCCGTTGAAAGGGAGGTCAACAATTGTTGAAATTACTAGGATTTCTGCCTCACTCACTTCGTTTCCATAGAGGGGGGGGGGGGGATAAATGGGGCCCTTGAAACATTTACTGAGCTTGACATAACTGTATATCATTTATATTTATATATTATTGTCAATAAAAAACAAAATTAGAAAGTGTAATAAAGAAAAAATGCAACTATTTCTCGCTGCATGTTTCATTCTTTTTTTTGAATTTGCTTCAACATTAATCCAATTTTATCCTTTTTAATGCAAACTTGGGTGAATTCTTAACGAACTTTTGGCGTGCCCCTAAAAATGTTTCACCCGTCGTGCATGGCACATTAACTGGAGAGCTTTGAGCGTGGCCCCAAAAATTTCCTAAATGGCAGTAGAGTTTTGGACTTGCATTGTCTTAATTTGTTTTGCATCGCAACGTTTCAACTGGTAAGTATCCCCAGTCGTCTTCAGGTGAATACTAAGTAAGTGTGATAACTAAAGCTCCATTTATAGTAGCTAGGTGCAGTGACGCATAAATAATTGGGAGAAGTCATGCGTTTAACTCTTACGTGTTCTACTCTACTCAATACTAGCTAGGTGTGATGACACATAACTGGATGAGTCATGCTCATACCCGATGAGTTATGCATTTAACTGTTACGTGGTCTTATTCTAAGATTCCATTTACTTAACAAAGGTTTCTAGAAGTTTCTCATATCTAATGAAGGCTTGATTGGTTGGTTGGTTTTGGGTGGGGGTTGGGCATTTGGCCCAAGCTTCCTGCACTGCAGCCTAGTGGCTCATTGTGCTCCCCTATCTTGCTAGAAAAGATTTGTTCCTTTTATAAGGTCCAGTAAAAAACCAAGTTTGTCATGCGGGAGGTTATCCCCACATTGGATTCCTCCGAAGATTTGGAATCTTAATGAAGGCTTACTAAAACAACCTGGGTTTTGGTGTATGGTGGCAGCTTTCCTAAACTTCCTCCAGTACGGTTTTTTTTGCAGGATTTCGTTCTGTCCACATAATATGATGGCTGTGCGTTCAGGCGTGGTCAGCTGCACCTGATTTTTTGGTCTCTCCTTTTTGGGTGTTCTTATGTTCTTTAATCCTTACTTAGCCTTAAGCTGTACTGCCGTTCAAGAAACATCATTTTCTTCAACCTTCAAAGAGATATAAAAATTTTCTACTGCACGCATATTTAATCCCCCCCCCCCTCATTTTCGTGCTGGCTATGACCTTGAATAGAGAACGCTATGATCATTATCAATTGTGTAGTATTTGAAACAGGTGGAGGGTCATATTACTTTTGGTTTTAAATTGCCGGATACTATATGTTACCATAGGGTTACCTCTATAGTAATTGGTTTATTTATATTTTAGGGCATGAAAACATAACAATAAAAATAGTAATTTTATACTAATTTCTAATATTACCTTCACATCGCAAATCATATTTATCTTTTTCTGCCGCCTTAACTCTCTGAAGCTCCATCAAGTCAAGGATCTTTAAAAGATTTTCGGTGTAGTTATAAGATTTCTCGGCATCACCGAGTACTAAATACAAGTTTGGCTCGACCATTAAATTTACAAAGGACGAGAACGAAATATTACCGCTTATTTTGCAAAAATCGTCTTGAGAATATCTCCAATATAACCTTAACTCCTGTTTCAAAAGTTGAGGAGAAAAATCGTATATTGCCTCTAGCAAAAATGTGAAAACTGGAAAATTTTCAAAATTTAATTTAATTTTTTTTGTCGTGATAATTTCCCAACAAATACTGCTCACAACATTTATTGTTAGCTCCATTTTTGTACGGTAATTTAGAAGTATACTTTAATTTGAAAAAAAAACACTGAACTGTCAAAAAATCTAACCTTAGATGACAGTTAGTGGAGGTTAGGTTGTATAATTTTTTCATTTTATATGGTGCACAGGAAGTGACTTGTGGACAGAAAAGGAAAAAGTTACTATATATTTATCTAAGGATCTGGAATTATTTTTAATAAGGTACTTACTATAAATATATCACATACAATTTTAGGTAACCCCTAATATCATAATAAATATTTTTTCAATTTATTAAGACCTATTTGGGATGCTATAATATTATCACGATGCGAAATTTTGAAATTTATTTATTCGATAGAATTTTATATTTTCAGTAAAATCGTAATACCGTGCGAGCAAAAATTATTTGCATAAAAAAAGGAATTGCATCTAAGGACGTTATGCTTAGCTGTAGAGCTTAATATCTGTTGGATGTCAGTCAGTCACCTGAATTAATAATAAATCAGTTATTCCGTTATCTTTGACAGTCGTAACAAGTAATTTGATTCATCGCTAATTTTTCCAATGTCTTGAACAATTCACACGGCTTTACGGAACAGCACAAAACATTCATGGTTGAAGCGTATTATCGAAACGGGGATAAGGTAAATGGTTAGTGGCAATACAATCCGGGTTTGAATTTGACAAAATTTTAACCTAGATTTGTTTAGATATATCGTCCTCATATCAACCAAGCCCTACGTTTTTAAATCCAAGCCCTCTTTGATGCAAATAATTTTTGCTTGCACGATATAACAGAAAATCCCTACTTGAAATTAAAACAATGAATATGTAATTTGGTGTTCACTAACGTTCCACTGTTATAATTTGTAGCTAGTCAACATAATTTATTAACTTTACAGTTATACAGTACACCAAATTATGTTAATTCAACAACTATAGCAATGACCATTAAATATCAAAAGATGTAAGTAGTCTTTGACTATTTAAATACTTGTGAACTTTGTGATTAAACAAATAATTTTTAATATCCATCGTTAAAAAAATTTTGTTTTGCTGGGGTTGACGGAAGAGCCAGTATACTTAGGCCTATATAAGGCCCATTATATCCCCCATTATATGGGTAATGTCAGCCAGACGGGAATCAGAACCACGTGTATGCACTAGTTATCCTTTTTACGCCCCCAGAAGTTCATGACGCCCTTCTCGGTCCCGATATAAGGAACTACTAGTAACATACTACATTCTTTTATCCACTAAATTTCGGACATACTTTTTTTTATTAAGCATATGCCCATTCCGGGGATCGAACCCGGATCGCCACGGTCGAATGCCAGTAACTCAACCTCTGAGCCACTACCGCGCTAATTTGTCAGGTTATCGGATAGACTGAGTAGGCCAGCGTTGAGGTAGGTCAACGTATGATTTTAGGTATTAAGGGACCCTTGCCCAAAATTAACTTAAGTTCTTCCTAGTTAAGAATACCTTAAATTCTAAATTAACCTTTAAGATCTGTTTGTACAATTACTGCTTAGCTTATTTCAATGTTGAACTAAGCTCACAGTTCATTTTGACAACCAACAAGAATGTATAGTGGTTGTCAAAATGAACTAACCTTAAATCGTAATTTACAACCGGGCTTAAAAAATATGCTATCTTGCACCAAACAGATTTTAAATAAAACCAACAAGAATGTATAGTGGTTGTCAAAATGAACTAACCTTAAGTCGTAATTTACAACCGGGCTTAAATATGCTATCTTGCACCAAACAGATTTTAAACAAAACTTAACTAAGTTTTAAAATTGCCGCCAACACTGTTTTTTGTAAAAATGGAGTACCTATAATATTGAATTCTCTTTCGTATAAAAATATTTAATTAGAAAATAGATTTAACAGCGTGAAAATAATTTAGAGAAATATGTCATATTTGGTGTTAGGGTATTTAGATTTATATTTTTTTAGTACACATGTTTAATCAACAATTTATAGTAAAAGAAAATACATTTCTTGATATCAAGTTGTATATTTTTATACAGTAGAATATCTAACAATTTATGAACCGAAGAGTGAAAACTTTTATATGCTATCTTGGCGTAGGTTTATTGTTTCTATCGGTTTACAACAGATAAAGAGACATAAAATAGTCTCCTGGGTATTTTTCAACCCTAGTTTTATTTGTCCCTTTTAACGTGACCTACTATGTTATGTCCTTTTCTTATTGAATGTTTTATAACGCGTTTGATTAAACTTTCCCTTTGCAATGACAATGTAAGCAAGACATATTTTAATCAATTCATTTAGTTTATTAATCTTAAATTGCAATGTTGGCAAAATAAAATTGAATCTTATACCTTTTTTTTAATACAAAATTTAATAAACTTTTTGGATAAAACACTGAATTTAGGCTTTAGTTTGTTGGAGGCCACATAGTGAATCTTCCAGGTTATAGTTAAAAGGACTCGAATTATTACTTTTTTGAATTGACATTTTTGTAGGCTAGACCAATTATCATTAGGGAATCCAAACCAAGTAATTTAATATGGCGGTTGTGGCAAAACGTATTGGGGACCCGTTCAATGTCACCAGCAATGCCATTTTTAGGGTAGTAGACTGGATGGGGAACGGCATATAAAGATATATATTTTTATTGCGATTTACTATAAATAAAGACAATGCAGGTCCAAAACTATTCATCTTTCAATATAAAGTTAAAGTTACCCATGGGTTTTGGAAGAAAAGCGGGATATCATATTAATTTCCTTGAATTTTTAGCGATTTTTTATGCAATAAAATGTTTCAAGTTATTGTTATGTATGCAGGAAGGTGTTTAGCCGGGCGGGTGGCGCTGTCAGGGATACAGGTAGACGTCGGCAGAAACTCGGTATGTCATTAGAACGTAAATAAATAAGTTGTGTTAATATTGTAGAATAAAACGTATTACAATAGTCGAGCAAATATTCTTTACCCTGTGTCCCAAATGCAACACTTTTTGACGACGAGGATGGGATTGATCCATGTCTACGTTTAAAAGTTTCGTTCGCTCCTAGCGCGTTACCGTGATAAAAATGGCTTCCGTTGGAAATATTGAACAATTCAATATTAGCGAACCAGCAGGATGGCCAGCATACAATGAACGATTTGAGTTTTTTCTAACGGCAAATGACATTAAAGACGATGGTAAGAAAAGAGCGGTTTTTCTTAGCATATGTGGGTCGGCAACGTATGACGTACTCCGTACGCTCATTGCGCCCACAAAAGTTAACGAGAAATCATACGATCAAATAACGAGTGCCTTAACCGATCATTTCAAGACGATTTCCAAAACGGTTACCAAAACCGGCCCTGAAGAGACAGGGTAATTAGTATTACAAAGAAAACATTTTTACAACCGAGAATTAATATAATACCGAGGAAATATCATTAATGCCTCAAAATAACATTGACATTTCTAATAAAACGACGTCTTACCTAAAGTTGACTGAAGACGCGTGGTTTCGACAGGAAGGAATGTAATCCATACTATGTGTACGGGAAAATGCTCAACCAAATCTCTTCACTTAAAGACTACTCAAAACAGCATCCTAATTCCCAACAAGCCGGACGCCTATTATCTACAACGTGGTACTGCAGCAGTCAATCTTCCAGCTCACTACAGCAAAATGGCGTACCTGCCCTTTTCCTCCCTTCACGAACTCACCAAAATCGTTTTGAGACGCCAATAACGTACTGACGATGTTTTATCCGCCTTAAAAGGGGTACTTATTATATAGGCCCGACTTACCGCGTATGAAGTCTATTGACAGATCAATCACCTCCTGTCCAGGTATCTGGTACTTCATGCATGTTCTAGCTGGTACATTATACTAGAGACGATTCCCTTCAAAACGGCTTTAGAACGAAGACTCGGCACACAGTGGTGCCATACTTCTCTCCAAATCCCAACCTCTAACGATCATCTATAGTCATTTAGACAATTAATGTCCACAACCAAATGCCGAATCATTTGAATTAGCATTAATTATACGATCATATCCCATTATTGTCAGACCCAACAAGTCCGTTATGGCGATACATGCCCATAATCAAACTTGGCTGACGTCATAAAAATTCAAAAACATCCGATACGAGGAAAGCGTTGCGACCAATCTGGCAACATCGTTTGGCTGTTAGAAAGATTAGTCAAGACAGAGGAAAAATTTCCCCAAAATTACGACTTCAGAGTTTTGTAACTCATTCAACATCCTATAAAATCATAGTTATTAATTAATAGTCACGCAGCCTAAGGATTTTCCTAGAAAATGATACTTTAGAATAATTTAGTCAAACTAAAACTTCCGGAATGGCGGCCATGTGGAACATAGTGACCTCTTAACCCAATGACACACTGACGTTTCCCAGCTCTCCATCGGCTTGACAGCGAAGGTCACAAATCTTATTACTCATCATCCCTTGAATCATCCCTATAGACAGAATCCAGGATAAAACCAACCTAAATGTAAGTACTTATTCTTTATTTATATATATCTACATTTTATCCCCTGGAATATCTTATTTATAACCATTCAAATAACACCATGATGTATGCGAGCAATAAGTGATCAAAACTGCTTTATTTTAGCTGAGAACCCTTTAACGCCGAGCATAGGCCTTCCAGTCAACATCTTCTTGACTACGATTCCATCCCTTAAACGCAAAACGTCCTACAAGGCCAATATATAACCAAGAACTTAACGTAGGTTGCATACCCAAATTTGACAATTGGGGCCCTCGAACTGACTATGCATACAGCTGCACAGGTAGGCTAATGACCTTATCTTTCGGTCTAGATAAATACTTTGATGGTAGTCTTTCCTGAATTATAAACAATCTTAGTGACGATAACTGGTAATACTATATCTTTATTTCCAGTGTTTACCTAGTGGATACGAAGACTAAAGCCAAGAAGGGGGTGCACCAGAAAAGTACGTACTAAGTACTGACTATAAAAATCCCAAAATACCTTATGAAACGACCAAAGTAATCATATACCCTTCGCTGCTATACGTAAGCCAAATCAACACCTACACCAACTGAGATTCCAGAGAAGTACCTACATTTTATAGAGGAAGTGGAGCACCAAAAGAAGTAATATTCAATTATATTTTAAGTTATTTTTGTGATAGAATTTAAATAAAATGCAATTTCCTAAGGAAGGGTTATTGAAGTTTTTCTATATGAACATTCACCATTTCGTCAAAAGTATTCATAATTATTTTTATTTTACGATTGATCTACGGATAAATAATGATGTTACAAGTGGGAATAAAAAAATTTCACGATTATTGTTACGGCAGAAATGTAATAATCCGCACAAACCATAAACCTTTATTAGGAATTTTTAATTCAAAAAAGTCAACTCCACCTATTTTGTCCCCAAGAATGCTTAGATGGACAATCATTTTAAGTGCTTATAAGTATGATTTAGAATATGTTCCAGGAAAAAAGCTATCCAATGCGGATACACTGAGTAGACTACCGCTCAAAGGCAAGGATGAATTAGTACCGAAAATGGGGGACGTTCTGATGCTAGAACAAGTGCTCGAAACAATTTTTAATGCCAAAGAAATAGCAAATGAAACTGCAAAAGATACAATCTTAACAAGAGTACTACAATGGGCATGGAGAGGATGGCCAGAAAAACAGAAGAGTATTTCTGCAGAATTCATGCCCTATTTTCAACGCAGATTTGAAATATCTTGCTATCAAGAAGACCAGGGGGGAGGAAAAGGGTTTTGTATTTACTGCACGCCTCTCACCCTGGTATAGTGAAGATGAAATCGATTGCTAGGTCATATGTATGGTGGCCAAACATTGATAAACATATTGAAGAAAAAGTAGGCCTATGTGAACAGTGTCAAGAGAATCGAAACATGCCAAACAGATCGCCGGTACAGCCCTGGGAATGGGCACGAGCTCCTTTGGACTCTCGCATCTGGATTTTGCAAGTCCAGTAAATGGTCGATATTTTTTAATAGTTATTGACGCATTTTCTAAATGGCTAGATGTTAGAACCGTTAGATGGCCAACCACAGGATGTACTATTAAAGTACTTCGAGAACTATTTGAAACCCACGGAGTCCCAGATGTCATAGTTACAGATAATGGCACCGCCTTTACTTCAGAAGAATTTGGAAGTTTCATAAAAAGGAACAGCATAAGACATGCTCGAGTGGCACCATATCACCCTAGTAGTAATGGGCAGGCTGAGCGCATGGTTCAAAATGTCAAGTCAGCACTGAAGAACATGCAGGAAACAGACATTGAAGTAACGTTATCAAGATATCTGTTGACACAACACATAACTCCACACAGTTTAACTGGTAAAGCACCTTTAGAACTTCTTATGGGACGGAAACTAAATACACTTTTAGACAAACTAGTACCAGACTTTACCAAGAGTATGGACATGAAACAGGAACGCCAAGGGCAGAATAGCAAAGGTTCAAGACAGTTTGATATTAAAGACATAGTTTATGCAAGATCCTTCACGCAGGGAAAAAAGTGGTTACCGTCAACCATCATAGAAAGCACAGACCCTCTCAGTTATAAAGAAGCTACTACTGAGGGAAAAGTTATACGCCGTCACTCAGATCAGTTGAGAATGGGCCGCGTGTTGTATCGCAGCGTGTTGTATCGCAGAGATATGAATGTTATGACCAATTGCTGTTCTATTGTTTGAATTATGTGTAATGCGTTTAAAGTAAAATTGGCCCAATTTTTCTTTAATTATTAAATAAAAGTACCCATAGGTTACTAATAAATTTTGAATAAGGGGTACGTAGCTACCTTCAATTTTGATTCAAATTACATTTTTGTTTCGATTAAGACATAATGCTTTTATATTATATCTTACAAGTTCATAGTTAACTTTAGTCTACAAATGAAAATTAAAGTAGCACGACATAGGCACACGGCACAATACTTTTTGCAAAATAATGCTCCGTAGGCGTAAATACTTTTGGCGGTGCGGCACAATCGTTAAAAAATAATGCGCCGTAGGCGCGCTATTTGCAATATGACGTACCCCGATCGCTTATTTGCAATAAGACGTAACTCGATTGTTTTTATTATGGTGATTTCGCGATCATAAGCCAGAAGCACACATTTCAAAATGACAACTTTATTTGACAGTCACCTTTTACCTTGACTGGTGCCCGCAAATACGGGGCCATAAAAAGGAGAAATAGTTAAAAATAAATCGGCGATAACCCGTAAACGAGCTCACAAAAATATCTAAAGTTATTCTTTTGAATGGGGGTTTTAGTGCTCTT
This sequence comes from Polydrusus cervinus, assembly GCA_935413205.1. Classification (NCBI taxonomy): domain Eukaryota; kingdom Metazoa; phylum Arthropoda; class Insecta; order Coleoptera; family Curculionidae; genus Polydrusus; species Polydrusus cervinus. Next base: position 62,110,862 of record OW284510.1, on the reverse strand, counting down.
TAATAAACCTAAATAGAATTTTTCTCTAAAATAATTAGGGAAGCCAATAATTGACCCAATTTAAAATTACATGGGTTTCCTATGTCCCGCTCGACGATGCAACACCCGGTATGAGTTGATAAAAATGTCGTGCCCCATCTTTACAGGATGGGTTAGTTTTTATTGCGAACCAGGTTGAAGCGTAAGCCTTGACAATATACGTTGCAAGAACAACTAGGTTTTCAGAAGGAAGTTCCATTGAAACGTACAAGCGCATAATCCTATTAGCGCGAATTAGCCATCGGGCATGAGACATTCTTCCTGACGATTTGTCTCCTAAATCAATAGGAAATTCACCTGTTGTTACCGCTAGTACAATTCTTCTGTTGCATGGTCAAACGAATAGAATATAGTTTCTTGTGACATTACCACATATTAATTCTTGCATGTGTATTTAAAACTACAAATTCAATTAAAATATTGCTGATGTTTGATAAAAAAAAATTAGTATTATTTTGTAACAGTTTGACATTTGTATTAGAAGAACCCGAAATAAGGTTTCTCATATTATTTTATTGTTATGTCTTATACCCTATTTTTTCTACTACAAAATACCCAAAAAGAATAATATTATGAAATAAAACACTCGTTTCGCATCTGATGAAGCTGCCTGTGACAGCGAAACACGTGTCATGTTGACATTATACGAGTGAAAATTACAAACGAGTGTTTTATTTCCTAATATTATTATGGATTTTCATCAAGTAAAGGCTGAAACGATTCGATTTTTCAATAAGAATAATTTCTTTGAAATAAAGTGTTAGTAAAAAGCTGAATATCGCCGATCAACTGGCCTTGCCTCTAAAGGTAAAAGTCATTACATAAAAGAATTTAAAAAAAAAATTGAATTTTTTAAATTTTTTTGGTTTTTTTTTCATTTTTTTTTTAAATATTCCGTTTTATTATATTATTTACTTTTGTATCACACTCCTGCGAACTGTGATGTGAAAACATATCGCCTAATTTGTCGATATAAAACATGTCAGAAAATATTTTCAAATATTTCATTTGATATTTATGTATTTCAATCATAATATGAGAACTACACCCAAAAACCAAATATTTTTTTATAAACGCGATTATTACACATAAAAAATTTCAAAATGACAGCTGTCAGTATTTAACTAATAATACTGTAACTCATTTTTATCCCTTTTGTTTCACAAAATGAACACCTAATATTAAATAGTTTAATGGAAATAGTTAAACTTTGAACATATCAAAATGACAGCTAACAAAAAACTACCTTTTTTTCAACACACAAAATCTTTGTTTCACACAATGCCAAATTTTGTTCAGACCAGATAAGTAGATTTCAATTCATGCTTTTACTTCTTCGGATATATTCGTTTTTCTAAGGCATTAATGGCAGTCCATTTTAAATTTCACAACTATCATACTTTTCCGAATATAAAGATTGAAGATGTGTTATAGGGTCGAAACATTGATATTCGGTTAAAGCTATATTGCACAAAGAGGTTAGAAGAAGCAAGTTTTACGAAACTGCAATAAAAATTACAAGTTTACATTTAAAAATAAAAACCTGATGATGGTGACGAAACGTTTTACTCAAAATCTGATGACATCATATGATAGAAAACAAAATACGGCAATGTAAAAGTTAAATTATTTTTTCTTTATCGCTACAAATAAAGTCACAAATCCGAATATAAGAATATAAAGATTGAAGATGTTTTATAGGGTTGAAACGTTGATATTTGGTTAAAGCAATATTGCACAAAGACGTTAAAAGAAGCAAGATTTACGAAACTGGAAAAAAATTGACAGGTTTATATTCAAAAATAAAAACCTGATTATGGTATCTCGATGACGAAACGTTGTACTCGAAATCTGATGACATCCTATGATAGGAAACAAAATACGGCAATGGAAAAGTTAAATTATTTTTTCATTATCCCTTCAAATATAGTCACAATGAATGAATTTATACCACGAGGCCGTCAGGCCGCGTGACTTATTTTCAACATAACACACTAGTACCATAAATAACTATTATTCTTTGGTAGCGATTTTTCTACCCCTGTCCCACATTAACCAGACATTTTAAAATAATTTTTCACCTGCAAGATTATTTTCCTAGCTGGATCAGACTTTAAAGACCAGGAGCTTGGTGAACAAATTTTGCCACTCCGTTCCTGTATTTAACATAGGAGACTGCTACTATACAGGGCAATATTTAAACCAACATAATATTTAAAGCTGTAAAACCTGATATGACAACTCAAGGGAAAAATATTTTTTGATCCCGCTTGGCTATAATAAGCGATAAAAATTACCATTATTTGTTTTTTTTAACCTGCTACTGAAGGAGTTCGTTACATATACCTTATAAAAAGCGATATTGTTTTCAGTCTCTCTTACTTAAAGCGGTAATGTTTGTCCCATGGGCGTGCGGCAAATTCGACATTACTCAACTCTTTTGGGCAAATAAAAAAGAAAAAGTGTTTATCTAGAACACCCATTAAAATATAATGTGTCAATTCCCTAACACCCTGTAAACTCTCGTACCCAACTCAATACAATTCACAAAGATTTAAAGCGCATACAGTTTGTTTAATGTGTTTCATCTTAGACGTTCAATAATGAAAAAGATCAGATGAAACAGATAAGAAAGACGAATGATAGCAGCAAAGGAACGTCCAATTTTACTGGAAAGCTTTAATAGAGAGAGAATAATATAGTATAAAGTAAGGCAATGTTAAATAAAAGTTGTTGCATATATTTAAGTTTGTTTGCAAATAAAGGAATTTAGTGCAACACTTAAAATGAAGTGAGATTGATTGTATATTGGTTAAAGCTATAAAAATTATGTAGACATTTGTTTTTAGTAATATTTTATATATTATTATTTTTATTAGTATTATTTGTTAGTTTCTCGCTTTTAGCGGATTTAAAGCTAGAAAGATTACTGTTGTTTTAAGTTAGACTGCTTTTTGGATATTGGTATATATGTATGGTTGGGGGTCAAATATTTTATACCTGTGACTGAGATGACAATTGGTACTATTGTTACTTTTTCTTGTTCTTAGAACTTGGAGTCATTGAAATATTGGTTATTATAGAATATAGAATAGAGTGTGTCACTGAATCATTGACTAATATGCTTGAAACTTCGATAGTGTGCTTTCAGTGTATGAACTGATAATTAGATACTGGCATATAAAATAATAGGCAATCATTAATAACTTAACATTTCACCATTATCACAATAATTTTAGGTAGGCCTCATGACTTTAAACTTTATTAAAGTAATCTATGTTTTATCTAACTCATGAAAATCCCCATAATACCCGCAATTTTATTTCCGGCGATGGATTAATTTTGTACTTTTGGCTTTCATTGTAATTTAAATTTAAGGCCGAAGGCGATGGAATGTTGTATCTGCCTTAATAATGCACAATGCCGTTTTGCGAGGGAGCCTAACGAATAACAACAAACGCCTCGACTAAAACGGTTGTACCTTGCTAATAATAATGGAGAATTCGGTTAAAGTAAACGAAAAAGACTTAATCTGAGAACCAAATCTGTCAATATAAAGATATTTCCTCCTTTTAGGCTGTTTTGTTTAGATAAAATAAATTAAATGCTTCTGCTCTGTTTACATCGTCACGACCATAATAATAAATACTCTTGGGAATTACTCACAAAAATAGATATTTTTAATTGTTGAAAATAAATAATAAGCGCACAACAAACAAAAATCTGATATGTAGGTATTATGTAATATTTATGTAAACTATATTATTCTTAATAATAAGCTGGAAGATCGCGACAAAGTAACACTAATACTATTCGTTTGCGAGGAAACCTAAAAAAATTCGGCTAAAATAAACGAAAACGACGTCTGAAAAACAAATCTGTCCCATAGATTTCCTCTTTTTGAGCTGTTTTGTTTAGATAAAATAAATTAAATGTTTCTGCTGTTTACATTTTCACTTATATAATAGTCTTTTGAGTAAAGAAATTAAGATTGATTTTCTGTTAGTGCCACCTGAAGTAACAGGTTTATATAGCATTTGGCAGGGAAAACATGATCGTTTTATTCAGAATAGTGATGACTGATGATTTAATTAGGCAATCCAACGATGTGTCCAAATGGCGGCTGGCTGGCAAATACTGCTTTGTAATTGGTGCGCGTGACCATAAAAATAATGTTGCTGGTGGCATTTAACTGGTGACTCAATGCTTTTTACCAGCCAACCGCCATATTGAATCACGTGGTTTGGATTCCCTAATACAAAAATGTCAAAGGTAATTTTTGACAGGTGCGTAAAGTAAAGTGGCCATGTTAACCAATACTCTTTCAAAGCAATATAGCCAACCTGTATTACTAACATTATACTATTCGAATATTGATTTTTTGTGTTTTTGCATACAATAATAAAAATAATTTAATGAACCCTAAAACTCCAACTCCCACTTTTGCTATAAAATTTTTAGAAAATATTTTTCCCAACGGAATTAGAAATAGTATATTATTGGTTAAATTTGGTGCAAGTAATTTTAAAATTATACCTCGAAAATAAAAATTAAAAAAAAAAACAAATAAACTCATATTATAATATATGGTTTATTTGTCTTGGCGAAAATTACAGATTTGATTTTTAACAAGGTTAACTAGGAAAAACTACTAAACTAGGAAAACTACGCCGGCATTCTGATAAAACTGGATTTATATAAGAATATCTAAGTGTTTGATGCACAGATAAGTTTTTCCTCGCCACTACTGATTATGTAGATATTGACGGACCAGCAAAATTAGCACTAACGCGTAGTTCCCCGTTATTACCACTTATTTTCAATATGTTTACTTTACGTCCATTTGAAACACCCCTCAAACTTCTTTATACGACGATCAAGACCTTTAATTGGAACATCTAAACTGATAATGCCAGAAGCCGTTGAGGGGGGCACTTAACCCTTTCGCCAACAGATTTTTTGTTTTTTAGCAACTCTTTATCTGCTAAAAGTTATTGTTCATGGCAGCCTGAATTTATACTGGCTGGTGTTAAAAAAATAAGAATTCTTATAACAGTTATTTTTTTTAATTAGATGTCATGGCGGAAAGACCGAGACTGTTATTTTTTAGAAGTCACTTTGGAAAACGAAGAAGTTTCAGCACATCAAGGGACCTTTTTTATATATTAAAGTAGCATTCTACCAGAATTATTTTTTTTGCCCTCTCCGAGACGCTTCATGGAAGCCCTTAATACACTGCAGTATATAATATTTTCTTAACAATTAAACTATATTCGAAATAAAATTACTTAATTTTTGAAAATAAAACTTAAATTATCACAATAAAATAATTTGTTATGCAAAATATTACATTACCTAAAATAGTAGAATTTAATGTCCGCTAAAATATATAGAAAGAAGCTTAGCGGCAAGCGGACAGAGTAGTGCGTCTATTTTTTTGGGGACCAAAGTTAAAGGGGACCCATTACCTTTGGATTCCCTGTGTACTTTAAAGCAAAAGATAGACGCACTACTCTGTTCGCTTGCTGCAAAGCTTCTATCTATTACATTATCATTCGAAATTATTAGAATAATGTCAGGTTGCACAAAAAATTTTAATAATAATTATTTAACCCGCAATTTTGACTGTGACATTCAAAGGTGTGTGATTATTTAATTAAAAGTTAAGGTAACCGGGCCAGTATAATTGTGAGAAAATGATTTGCGTCAATGTTACGTCTGTCACAGTCAAACTTGCCGGTTAAATAATTATTATTAAACCTAACCGACATTTGTTCCTTAATTCCTCCAATAAAATAAAATTATTTTTATTTACAACCATGTATGTAATAATGACATTTCACCTATCTTTGAAAGGTGGAAAGTTGACGTTTCTTGACTTTTACTTTCCACCCGGGTGGAAAGTGCTCACTTTCCACCCGGGTGGAAAGTAAAATTGTTATTTTTTGTAATTTTATTAAAAATCGATATCTCAAAATAGTAAATTTTTTTTTTTTTTTAATTTTAATAAAAATCGATATCTCAAAATAATATACAAACACACCAACACACAACTCATTACACAAATTCAACAACAATAATTTTATTTTTTATTTCTTTAAATGAATTATACCTAAATGACATTTATAAAAAACAAAAAATTAACATGGTTTATGTTTTACTTATTTACATTAAATATTACATTGGCATTATTGTAGGCAGTCACAGATATGTTTAAACCTTGCTGAAATTCTTCTTTTGAAAGGTTTATTTCATGATTATTTGAAGTTAAAGTAGTGTTAGTAAAACTTGAACTTGGCTTTGAAATCAATTTTGCCGTATTAACCTGAGTAGAAACCGAACTGTCTATGTATCCCTCAGCTACTGTGCTAGATTTCCAGCCTCCTAACCGCTTTATTTGCATAAGATCGCCACCGTTATTTGCGAGCAAAGTAGCCGCTGTTCTTCTGAAACAGTGACCAGTAAAACCTTCAGTATTCAGCTTCAGAAAAGCTGCAATTTTTTTTGGAAACTGACTTAAAGTGTTGTGCCCAATACATTCTTTACTAATTTTTCCATATCTTATTTGCATAAAAAGCTTTCCATCCTGTATATTTTTCCGTAAAGTTATGTACTCCTTAAGTGGTGCAATCCATTTATTATCAGTTATCATAAATGATCGTGGCTGGTACGTTTTGCTATTTTGTATTTCAATCGCGACCTTTTCTTCTAAAAAGTGAACGTCTGTTGTTTTCATTTTGTATAATTCATCTGATCGGCAGGCGCCTGAGACACCAATAACCAATGCGACCTACAAATGTATAAAATAATAAGTTAATATAGAAATAGTCAACCTTTTAGCCTAAAATACCTTTTGAACAAGAAATTCCATAGGTGCTTGTTCCAAAAATGTTTCAATATTATCCATAGACAGTGTGGTCGATTTTTTCGGCTTGTATCCTTTGTTTTGCTTTTTTAAAAATGCTAATAGCTTTGCGTGTTTAGATATGTCTACTTTTTCCCTAATTGATAGAGTGGTCCTCAACATTGAATATATTGACCAAAGCGTTGATATTTTCTTTGTCTTGGCATTTTCACTAAAATAAGCTAGTAGCGCCGATTCAGAACCAGGATTTTGAACTTTGTTTCCAATACACCATTCTTTAAAACAGTTATATGCCTTGTCATATCTCGGGCGGCTTTTAGTTGGCAGAAGATCTTCTTCTACTATTTTTGCTGCTTCTCGAATTTCTGGGGGAGTAGCAGCCAAATCAAATTCCTCATCTGAGAGCATTTTTTTGGTGTTTTGTAAAAACTTTGACACTAACGTTTTAAAAAAATAATATATTGTTTAGTGACATGGAAACCATATTCCAAAAATGATATTTGCCATCTTGATGTGTATTATTACCTACGTTATTTTATCACCTGCGGTTATTTGAAATTCTAAATGTCTGTCTACTTTTGCAATGGAAAAGTCAAAATGACATTTACCTTTTAATAATTATTTGAACTCAAAATAATAAGAAGTGGATGTTGGATGTGGTTGTAAATAAAATAGTATACAAACCTCGGTGAAAAGTTTCATTACTGTCTCTGAGATATAGTTTACCTCGACGCTTCGCGTCTCGGTAAACTATCTAATCTCTCGACAGTAATGAAACACTTTCCACCTCGGTACGTAATATACTATTTTAATATAACATTACCTTCTTTAGAGTATTCTTATTTAATAGTATTATAGTTAAAGAACTTACCAAAACTTTGACGTACCACCTCGAGGAACTACAGATTATCTAGTAGCTGTCAACAACAAGGTTTCAGTCGGAGAAAACCAAATGAAGTTAATAAGGTATTATGCTTTCAAAACACTATGATCTTTTACGGAAGCAAGGTCTCAGCTTTATGAGACTTGAGGGCCAAAAACAAGAAAAAAAGCATGGCAATTAAAAAATACTGTATAACTATCTTAATTATTGGTTATGCGATTCTTTACAATGACGATGAATCACAAAAAGCCACTTAATTTTCTCTGAACGCACAAATGTTAGAATGTAATAAACAAAAATTAATAATTAAAGTTGCTTTTTCAAACAAGTTAAAAGTCTAAGAAAATAAACGGAAAATATAATATAATAAAAAAATAGTGCGTGTTACTTATGTTTCATATTGGAAATTAAAACTAGGACAGGGTTCCCTTGAAGTGCCGAAGCAAGTTTTGCATTGTTACGAGTGTGGGTCTACATTTGTCTTACAGTATTATGCTGGGACATATTCTGGTAATGTCATGCCATTACTTTCAGTTTGATAAACATTACTTCGTAGTATAACGCAGTTTATGAAATAATGTAAAATATGAGTGGTTTATGGTAATGCACGTTGTGTTTAAATTTATGGCATGCCTAAAATATATATTTTCAAATATAATATTCATAAACGTACATTTATGTGCTTACATTTTATGTATTTTTATATAAAATAATTTTATTTTGTAATAGAAATATTTAAACTCAATCTATGATTTTTACATGTTACTATAATAAGGCACAAGTTTTATACGAGATTATTTTAGTGTGCGCTTCTATAATCCAGTAGTGCAAGTGTATTTTGTAATACATTTTTTAAAATTTTGGTAAACGGTAAGCCGCAATAATTTGTCCCATTTAAAATTAATACTTTGCTGCTGCTGGCAATTACACAAGCCACGGATCAACAATTGATCATTATCAGCCACATATTAAAAAATCTTTTATTATAAAACGAAATAGCTCTTGCATTAGGACGGAATTTGTTGATAAGTTATCATTTATATAGTTTTTTGTAGCTTAATCCAGTTGCATAATCTAGAACTTTCAAACACAGCTAATATTAAAATTCTACAAAATAATACAGCCCACACAGGGTTGCTACATAAAGATTTATTATTTTTATTATTAATATGTTTTCAGTGTTCTGTTTCTTAGCTTTTTGTTGGTAAGGCTGGTATAGAGAAGAAATTCATCTTAACCTGTACTGTTTAGAAACTTCCGTACTATATGGCAAGTTTGGAGGATGACTCTTTTCTGAATAAGTTGGTATAAATAACCTGAAAGGCCCAGTTTTTCCAAGTTGGGCTTAAAATTTTTCGTCATAGCTCCCTCCACCGATATTATGATCGGAATTATGTAGATTTTATCTAGCTTCCATATATTTTTTATCTCTATAGCCAAATTCGAGTACTTGGTCTTCTTCCCCGATTCGGTTTTAGAGAGGTTGTGTGTTAGTGGGCAACCTATATCGATTATGAATTTCTTGGTGGTTTTTTCGATGAGAAGAATATCCGGATGGTTGTGGTCTACTGTTCTATCCGTTATTATTGGTCTGTCCCAGTATAAAAGATATTCAAGGGATTCAAGGACTGGCTCGGGTGAGTATTGGTAGTATGGTGGGAGGTTTTCCCTTAGCCCTAGTTTATGGGCCAGTTCCTTGTGGATGATCTTAGCCACCTGATTATGTCTCCCCAGGTAAGCGTTGGGGGCCATAGCACCACACCCCGCCGTGATATGTTCTTGCACAACTTGATAGAGAGGCTTTAGCTATTATAGTGGGAATAAAAAAAATTCACGATTATTGTTACGGCAGAAATATAATAATCCGCACAGACCATAAACCTTTATTGCGAATTCTTAATTCAAAAAAGTCAACTCCACCTATTTTGTCTTCAAGAATGCTTAGATGGACAATCATTTTAAGTGCTTATATAAGTATGATTTAGAATATGTTCCAGGAAAAAAGCTATCCAATGTTGATACACTGAGTAGACTACCGCTCAAAGGCAAGGATGAGTTATTACCGAAAATGGGGGACGTTCTGATGCTAAAACACGTGCCCAAAACAATTTTAAATGCCATAGAAATAGCAAATGAAACTGCAAAAGATACAATGTTAACAAGAGTACTACAATGGGCATGGAGAGGATGGCAAGAAGAACAGAAGAGTATTTCTGCAGAATTCATGCCCTATTTTCAACGCAGATTTGAAATATCTTGCTATCATGAAGACCAGGGGGGAGGAAAAGGGTTTTGTATTTACTGCACGCCTCACACCCTGGTATAGTGAAGATGAAATCGATTGCTAGGTCATATGTATGGTGGCCAAACATTGATATACATATTGAAGAAAAAGTAGGCCTATGTGAACAGTTTCAAGAGAATCGAAACATGCCAAACAAATCGCCGGTACAGCCCTGGGAATGGGCACGAGCTCCTTTGGACTCGACTGCAAACGTTGAAGATTGTATTCATTGAAATTTTGCAGGTCCAATAAATGGTCGATATTTTTTAATAGTTATTGACGCATTTTCTAAATGGCTAGAGGTTAGAACCGTTAGAGGGCCAACCACAGGATGTACTATTAAACTACGTCGAGAACTATTTGCAACCCACGGAGTCCCAGATGTCCCAGAAAAACGAATATATACGAAGATGTAAAGGCATGTAAAATTAATTTACCTCGGAAACAACTTATCCGGTCTTTAATATTTTCGGCACTGCGGCAGAAACAATAGACATAATGCGCCGTAGGCGCAAATATTCTTGGCGCTGCGGCACAAACATTAAAAAATAATGCGCCATAGGCGCAAAAATTCTCGGCGCTGCGGCACAAACGTTAAAAAAATAATGCGCCGTAGGCGCAAATACTTTTGGAGCTGCAGCACAAACGTTAAGGTGTTATTTTGTGAAACATAAATAATAATATAAATACACGAGTTACAGTATTATTAGTTATATACTGACAGCTGTCATTTTGACATTCTTTTTATGTGTAATAATCGCGTTTATATTTAAAATATTTTGTTGTTGTTCTCATATTTTTATGATTGAAACTCATAAAAATCGAATGAAATAATGGTAAATAATTTTTGACAGGTTTTATATCGACAAATTAAGCAATATGTTTTCACATAACAGTCCGCAGGAGTGTGATACAAAAGTAAATAATATAATAAAAGAGAATATTAAAAAAAAAATGAATAAAATAAAAAAAAATTAAAAAATTCAATTTTTTTTTAATTTCTTTTATGTAATAACTTTACCTTTAGAGTCAACGCCAGTTGACGATTTTGCGATATGCAGCTTTTTTACATTTCACATTTTGTAAAGTATATTTGTCTTCATCAAAAATTATTGGTAGCATCCAATTGAATTTTCTTATGTAATGTTGTTGTACTAGGGGTTTGGGGTCCACCAGACTAATAATGGAAGGAAAAATTATTAAAACCAATATTATTTATTTTATCAAAATTTATCAACCAATTCATTAAATATTATATAATCAATTATTAAGTATTAAGAACTAGCATTGATTAAGAGTAAATATTTACACATCTTGTCACTATTATAATAATTATTTATGTACCAAGGCAGTAAAGTGATTCTTTATCGGACGAGTCTGAAATTATGAGATGAGCGAGCGAGGCGAATAACAGGCGAGTCGATAAAGACACTTTACTGACGTGGTGCATACAAGATTTTATCGCCAACCGTTCATCACCGTTTTATGTAAGGCAGACCGCTCTAAGAAAATAGATGTTTTTTCCCCATGTTAAATTAATAGAAAATAAACCTATTTTAGAATCGGGTCTGCGCAAAATATTTAATAAAATTCTTGCCTTATATTTGGTCAAAATGTAAAGTAGAAGTTTCATACTACCTATTCCATCCCATATTCAAGCTCGAAAGGTTAAAATAGCTTTACAATTCGACGACAAAAAAAGCCATTTTGGCCTAAATTTGACACATCAGAAAATTTTGGCCGACCACGTGCTTATTCCAAAGCACCCCTCAAATAATTTGATCTACTAAGAGAAATGGCAGGGTAATACTTTATCTGCCGCATTTGCGGCAGATAAAGTATTTTATTTTACAACAAAATAAAGTGATCGTTTACTACCGGAAATCACTCTGATAATGTGCGGCTTTACTGTCGGTTGGCGATAAATATATAAAATACACCTTTTATTAAAATGTTAAAATTTCGCCATAACTGTTTGTTTTAAACATTTATTTAATAAATACCCCCGCAGATCCGGTATGGCAGGGGGTAGCTATTTTGGGGGCACAAACAACGATCCACCCCAAGGCATTATTCATATCTGATTCTAATAAACAAGCAAAGTTAGTAACTGTATTTTGTCTATTGCATTTTGTCAGTCAGGGAAAAGGAAGCCTAAAATTTAAGTTTTCAAAATATGCACATTTTTATTTTCGTGCGTGAAACTAGGACATAAAGAATCTTTTGTTACATGAATTATTGCTATAATTTAGTTTCATTTGTTATCAAAATTATTGATAGTTCAAGATGTTGGGGATTGCCCAACAGGACTTTCTTCGATATTGAAGGACCAGCAACTACTTCGTTGCTAATAAATAATTATATCTCCATAGGTCTTGGGGTGGTGAAAAACACTTTATTTTTGGTAACAGGAACATATATTTACAAAGTTTTAACAATGCGATGGTAAATGGAAAAATGGTAACTGACAGATAGGCACACAGTATGTTAATAAACTAAACTGACTATATTATTATTATTATATTATCGAGTTAGGTAACAAAAATATCTTCCGAAAATTACCGTATTAAGAAATTAGTGATTGAAATTGTACAGTGAGTACACACGAAAAATCTAACCCGTATTACAGGGTGACAAAGGAAAACTAGTGGTTTAAATTGTACAGTTAGTACACACGAAAAATCTAACCCGTAGTACAGGGTGACAAGTCACAACCGAAAAGCTGTGTGCTTTTCTTGAAAAGTTAAAAACCCACCGTCTTTGGCCAAGAAAAAAGTTGCACTTCCGACCGTTTTTATGAAATTTTGTGTCTCCTTCTTGTACCTACTTTATGATAGGGAATTCCAACCTACCATAAACAAATAAACATCCCATACCGAAGGCAGTTAAATTTTATTACTAAGGAGAATATTTATTTGATGTTTATGGTTTAACAGGGTTCTTAATATTTTAATTTTTAATTTTTATAACAGTAATGTAGGTACCCTAAAAACTAATTGGAAAAAATGTAATTTTGAACACAAGAAATATATGCCCTTGCCTATGGTTCGTGAACCAAATTTCACTTTCGCAATTAAAAGTCATACTTTGTTCTGTTATTGTACCATTATAATACACTACATTCGAAGAGTGAAAATGTAATCCTAAAATGTCGGAAGTCTTCTCCTAGCTTTTTATTATACAGGGTGTCCCAGATAAGAATGCACTCTACAGGAATCTCGTAAAGCACAGAAGATACAGAGATGGTAAAATAAGAAAATAGTTGAGTCCTAGTAAATTTTGCAGCATTGTGTTTTCAAATTAAAAAAACTTTGAATCCTTCCAAAGGTATTTGGGCCAAACCGAATTTTGAGATTTCGTTTTTATTTTTTTCTGGCTCTATTTGAAGAGATATATTAATATAAAATTTACATTCTCAATACCACTTTTTATTTTCTTTTTCATTAAAATAATTAAAGACATAATATTGTTTTTTTTGCCATCCAAAACCGTTATTATCATATTCCCAAATACCAACAATATCCATCATTAGTGAAAACTACAGCGTTACGAAATTTAAATTTGATGGCACTTTACACAATTATCACAACAAATTATTTTACTTTTTACAATATTAAATTTGTTTGTGTATGTGATAGCGAGAAAGTAGCATTTGGATTCATTGAATTATGAATTTAGAATATTTTTAAAATAGTCTGTATATCTTCAAGCCAAAATAATAAGGTTATGGTAGGTACACAAGGAACAGTCAAAAATTCTAAATTATCTTGAGAATAAAGTACATTAATTTTTCTCTATGGAAAAAAAATCATATTAAATAAGTTATCGTAAATGCAAAACTATACTCAAATATCAAATTTCGTTTACTTTGACCAAAAAATAGGAATTAGTGGTTTTTTAATAACCCCGTATAAAACATAGGTCGCAGTCATACATTACACAAATTCTATTTGCTGTAGACTTTATTAGAGACTGTTAAAATATGCAATGCAGATCTTGATCTGCATTGCATATCAGTTAGGCATGCAGTTAGGCTTGCCTAACTTTCAGTATTCACCTGAAGACGACTGGAGATGCTTACCAGTTAAAACGTAGTAATTCTAAACAAATAAAGACAATGCAAGTCTAAAACTCTACTGCGTTAAAAGTAGTTGTCCAAATAAATTTTAATATAAAAGTCTGTCATAAAAGTTCTTTTATATTTAACTTTATAATAACTATAATCTATAAATATAACTTATCATAACGATAATAAGTTTAACAGAGACAAACGTACATAATATTATATCAGAATAGTCAATTTCAAAATAATTATGGATTTTAAAAAATCTTTAAATTTTAAATATTCTTGTTGCACACCGTATTTTATTATTTAAGGAATCAAAAGTTTTCCTCCAGAATAAGAAAAGATATTTCGGTATAATTCTGAAATTAAAACAACTTTGTTTAAAACAATTTTTTTTTAAATGAGAAATGAGGGATACTTTAGTCCAAAGGTAATTTCGAGTTTTTGACTGTTTCGCGTATAACTGTAGACTGTCACTATATTTCATGAGTATTACGTTGGTTTTAAATTTAGAAGTTTATCGAAATAAAATAAATTTATTAAATTCATAATAACAAAGATGCCCATATGCTACACACTATCTAACGGCCTCTGTAATAATGTATATTATATTGAAAGAAGGTATATTTTATCAAGTGAAAAGATATTTCAATAAAACATCCTGCCCGGCCCATCCAGAAGGGCGAAATATGGAGTTCAAAAATGAAAAATAATTCGTGGTATATAAAATCCTATAAAAACTCTTTCTATATGTATAAAATAAAAATATGAGCTGAAATAAACCTGGATATCGTTTCTTTCACAACTATATTGTAACTTATATATTATATATATAAATTATATATTTCCATACTGCTGGAAGTCGGCGCGTGTCCAGCCCATTCCAAAGAAAGGTAAAAAGACCCTGCCAAGCAACTACCGCCCGTCGCATTGCTTTCAGTAATTTCAAAAGTAATGGAGAAAGCTATTAACCAACAACTCCTAAAGTATCTGAAAGGGCTTAACATTATCAGCGACCATCAATACGGTTTTCGTAAGTCCAGATCAACAGGTGACCTTCTGGCATATGTCACCCATCTTTGGAGCAACACCATCGAACATCATGGAGAATCCCGGGCTGTTACACTGGACATCTCTAGGGCTTTTGATCGTGTTTGGCACGATGGGCTTCTAAGTAAATTGCGATCCTACGGTATGCCTAATGGATTTTGTTTATGGTTAACCAGCTTCCTTAAGAACCGTTCTATGCAAGTGGCGATTGACGGGTTTCTCTCAGACACCTTCACCATCAATGCCGGTGTTCCTCAAGGGTCCATATTGTCGCCTACCCTATTTTACTGTATATTAACGACCTTCTAGTGAAAACCCAAAATCCAATTTATAGCTTTGCTGATGACAGCAAACTTGTCTCATCTTTTACCTTGACTCCCCAAACATCCGCTGCCGACGCTCATCTTCGCAGGCAGCATGAAGTATTGCGCCTCAACAATGACCTGGAAGAAATTTTGGCTTGGGGTGACAGTAACCAAGTCGAATTTAATGCTAAGAAAACCCAGGCAGTAGTCTTCTCCAAAAAGGTTAACATTGCAGAACCGGATATAGTCATGGCAGGACACGCAATTCCCCTGGCACCGTCTATTAATTTGCTGGGGGTCAATCTGGGAGGTAATATGTCTTTGCATGATCACGTTGCCGCAATTGCCAAGGCAGCTGCACAGAAACTTGGTGTACTTTTCCGCACCAAAAGGTTGTACACACCTCATCAACTTTTGACACTCTACAAAGCCCAGATTCGACCATCATTAGAATATTGCTCTCATGTCTGGAGCTCTGCACCCAAGCACACCCTTCGGTTACTGGATTCCATTTAAAGGAGAGCCGTTCGTCTGATCGGCGACCCCGAGCTGACCAAGACCCTCGATAGCCTGGAGCATCGAAGACAGGTTGGTGATTTGGCTCTCTTTTACAGATATTTCCATGGCAGGTGTTCGACTGACATTGCCCACTTGATTCCACCTAGAGCAATGCAAAACAGAAATACACGGCGAACCACTGCCGCTCATCCATATGTTGTTCAGCTTAGTACTCCTCGAACTTCATTGTTCAAGAATTCTTTCATCTGGAGAACGTCATCTTTGTGGAATGATCTTCCTGAGGTCGTGTTTCCCAATGAATACAATCTTCAACGTTTCAAGACTAACGTTAATCGCTTTTTTCGCACTCGCACCGCTCCAAGAGCGCCTTAAAGGATTTTTCCTACAGTGCAGGTGTTTTATCATAAAAAAAAAATAAAAACTTGTAACAAATTAATGTTCATCGGAGATTCAATAGTATAAAGTGTAAAAATAACTATATACAGGGTCCTACAATACTTCGTTAGGCTTCTATAGCTCCTATACGAACTAAGTTAGAAATATTATTCATATGCATACTGTATCATATTCTGTATCATATATAGGGTGGCCCAAAAAAGTGTGATAATAAAAAGTTGTATTTTTTAAATAGCGCACCCAGTATTTTATTAAATATTTAAATTCTTATTAAGGTCCTTTATAATGGTCCAAAATTTTATATACTTTGCTGTGGTAGTTTAAGAGTAATAAACTATAGATTAAAATAAAATACATTTCTGTAGTTTAGTCTAGTCGCCTATGTTTAATTTTAATAATAAAATTTCATTTTTAAACATAATTTATAAAATTTGCAATTTTTTCGAAGACGCTTGGAACTAACAAATATGCTTGTGGTACAAAAAAAAAATGCTTACGAATTTTACATTAAATAGTTAAATAATATACATTTCAAAAACTTGAGAAAACCTGATTTAAAATGTTTTGTTTTTGAAACCTTTTTATGAACACCCTGTATAAAAAAGATAAATACTATTAGATTTATAATATCTACGACTTGTCACAAATCTCACTTAATTCCATAATTTAAAAAATTTATTTAGATGGTTTTTTGATTTTTTTCAAGACAATAAAAATTTATTTTTTTAGTTTTTTAATTTAATACTCTTAAACTACCACAGCAAAATAAATAACATTTTGTACGGACAATTATTAAGATATTATCGCTTCTATAACCCTTTTCACATCAAAAAATTAGTATAAAATAACCACAAAAGATAGCAACATCTTAATTTGACAATGAAACGTTATTTAGGAAAAATTTGAAAAACATGAAGATTTTATGTTTAGGTTCACGAAAATCTGGAATAAGGAGAAAAATGTTATTAATAGTTATTAGAATATGATATCTAAAAATGTTCTTTCACAGTTTTTTAAAATTATTTGGTAACTTACTGAATGTTAAAGTGTTGACGACAGAATTTACTCAATTAGGAGTAAGTGAAAGAAAATTGAATTTTAGCAGTTTTCTTACGCGTTTGCGTAAAAAAAAATTTCAGTCCACGATACGACGATTTTCGTTCAAGAGAAACGTGTGATTAACCTGACATAATAATTGTGATTATCACACAGAAGGGTTTTGTTCACAGAAAAATTTTGGTTCTGATAGGTTCCAACTTCTGGGAAACCCTCCAAAAAGCTGTCTACTGGAATGTTGCTTTTAACGCGCACCCAGCTAAAACAAGTGGTTGGCCTATAGTAACAGGCCACTGCCACTTAAGAAAACACCTACGTCGAATAGGTATTTATAATAGTCCCATTGAATGCAGATTTTGCGGCGAAGAGGACGAAACCGCCTCACATATCATTATAACTGCGAAGCACTGGCCCGAAGAAGATTCAAAAGCTTCGGAGGAATCCAATTTGCGGATAACCTCCCGTATGACAAACGTTGTAGGACCCCCGCCTTAAACCAACCAACCATAATAAATAATATTTATGTTTACATTATTATACAATACATACATTAATACCTATTCTTTTACATGATTATGATAGAAAGACTGACTTTATGGTACCTAGAATCTTTTTAGATATAAGCATATACCTTACTGTAGTCCATATTTAGAGAGCTTACTGCGTTAATATAATAAAATTGCGTATTTATGTGACTCATGTTTCTAATTGTTTTTGTTTAACTAAATATCATTAAAACTTTAAATTATCTATGTTCGCAATTTGGCTTAAACCCCTACATCTTATGTTCGTAAATAACAGCAATACTTCGTCTTAAGAACGGTGTTTCGGAAAACCACATCGTCACCAAAATTAAATTTTGTAACTACCTAATATAAATCACATTTTGCCTGAAAATTAAAGGAATACTCTTTAAAACTTCACAAATCATTTTATTTTGCAAAATTAAGTTTATTTTAGGCAATATTGCATTACCAAGCAACTTAAGTATTTATTTATTTAGCTAAGTTTAACAAATTCACTACGCATTCAATTATTATTATGGAGCAGAATACCATACATTAGTGGCGGCATTAACTTAGGGTTGTCGATTTTCACAACTCCCAAAAATAAAACAAAAAAGAAATAAAATATAAAAAACAAAAATCATTATTTGTAAAATTCCATCCAGCAGCAATACAATTCTACCTCAATAGTATACTCAAGGAAGCTTATTTAATTTTACCGCACTACCTTATTCAGTAATCACTATGATACCTGCTACTATAATAAAATGTTGCCCTCAAAATACAAACCAATCGAAAACGTTACGCGCATGTTTACAAAAAGAATCAATTACAAAGGGAGAATTTATTCGTTTTTCGATAGCGAATTTACTTGCTGCTAGGAAATTCGCCAAATGTAATCGTGGCCAATGGTAAACTCGCTGGCTAGTTTTCAGCGGCGAGAAAAGTTAAAGACCGGTTACTTTTATTGCCACTCGCTTGAAAAGTCACTAGGAGGAATTGCCGTGGCCTCGAAGGGAAAGTACTTGCATGAATTATTGTAATATAAGTGTTTTTATTCGAAAACGTCTTCGGGAAGTGGAAAAAAGAAAACCGTGCAAGATATTAATTAAAATTTGGATTTCTTAAAAGTATTGCCCTTAGTAGTTATAATACGAAGACCCTGTTGCCTACAAGAATATATTAAGATATAACAGTAATAACCGATTTAATATTTTACTGCAACCGGTTAATGTTTGTAAACGTTTTTATTTTACAAAAGTATTAGGAAAAATACAATAGTGTACGCCACTGTTGGGCATTGCACATTAAAGTCCGTATCTAAACTCACACATGCCAAATTAGCTCTGGCAAATCCAAATAAATTGGAGACACCTCCTCGCGTAAATTTCCGCGACGTCCGTACTTTATTTACTCTACCTAGCGATAAATCTTCTGGAAAAAATGCCTGGTTTTATGGACCAAATGTGTTTACTATGGATAGCGGCAATTTAGGGTAAAGTTTCGGGTAGTTTTGTTTATTTCTAGTGAACTATACATACATTGGTTTCGCTGTATAGGGTTTATTGGTAAATCGTCTCCATGTTATTTTATATTTATAGGGTTTTAACTTTTTTTTAGATTTAGAAAATTGCAACATTATTTATAAAAACCGCTCAGATACATAACACCGTAAAAAAGTGACATTTGAGAAGTTAATTTTCAGTAGGGTTGCCACCTTTCTAAAAATAGATAACCGGCCGACTAAAAATCACACCACATTTCGCCATATTGTAAAAAACTACTTTTTCTACAACCCTCAAAAAATGACCATATTTGCTCATTTACGTCAGTGTCTAAAATAAGACATAATTTATTTGATCTTTTTTTTTGCGTTACCATGACCCAGTGCTCAAAATATTTTGCACAGTTGGGTGCACACCATAAACAAAAATTGAACATGCATTTAGTTAAAAATATCGGTTTATGAAAAATCAAAAACTAAAAAGTTTAATCCAAGTCATTGTAGAAAGTATATTGTTTGCAACTTGTTTGAATGATGTACATTACCGAGTATGTAGTTATTTTTGCCAATACAGGGTGATATGGTGCTAACTTAAGGTGAGTGTCGTCAAAGTGCTGCAACATTAGAATTTTTTATATGATATGTTATTTTTGGGATTCCGTGTATCCTGGGAAGATCTTTGGGAACTTAAACAGTACTTATTGCAAAATTTAAAGAAAAAAATCAATGGTTGTTCTCTTTTATGAGACCACCTATAGAAGATCCATATTTTTAAAAAATACCTTTTTGGGGAATAATTTAAAAGTAAAATAGTTATTTTTGTATTAAGTACGTGAGGTGAGTGTTTTTTTAATGGCCTATGAGAGTGTCAATTTTTTGCCGAGACCGCAGGTCGAGGCGAAAAATTCTCTCGAATGTGCCATTAAAACACGAATTTCACAAACGAAATACAAACAACATTTTTTGTACAACTGAAAGTTTAAATTAATCGGTTAAATTGTATATTATAAAAAAATGTTACCATATAATTTCACATAATCAAGTTAACAGCCCTGTCGTTACTATAGAAATGGTTTGTTGGCGCGTTGCTTGTTTTGTTGTCATACGTTGATAGCTGTTCATATTTATTGCAATTTTTTAAATAAATAGTATAAGTACTTAAAATGGATGTAGATTACGATAGTGATAGCGAGATTCCTTCAGATATAGCCGATATAGCAAATTCGGCTATAGCTAACATGTTACCGGCGAAATCAAGATTTATATACGAGAAAAATTATAACGAATTCCGTGAATGGTGCGGCAAGAAAAATATACAAAAAGTGTCTGAAAAGGTACTTATATGCTATTTTGAGGAGAAATCAAAAACTGTAACACCTTCTACTTTATGGAGTGTCTACTCAATGTTGAAGAGTACATTGAATGTTAAAGAAAATATTGATATAAAGAAGTTTTCAAAATTGGTGCCTTTTATTAAGAACAAAAACGTCGGATACCGAGGGAAGAAATCTAAAGTTTTATCGAGAGACGATATTAATAAATTCATTCAAGAAGCTGATGATGAAACAAATTTACTTTATAAGGTACAGATGATCAAAATTTTGTATTATTTCAGTAATTTCAATATTTTTTTAATTGTAGGTTGCGTTAATTTTGGGAATCAGCGGTGCTTGTCGCCCTAAAGAATTATTGAAGGTAACTATTGATGACATTGAAGATACCGGGTCTATATTGATTGTTAAAATACCGGATACAAAGACCTATTGCCCAAGAATGTTTACCGTTTCAAATTCTGATTATATTGAGATATATCGCAAGTATAGAGCACTAAGGCCGTCCCATACACACAAAAAGAGATTATTTTTAAAATATTCAAGAGGAAAATGTGTTGACCAACATGTGGGAATAAATAAAATAGGGGAAATTCCTAGCTTGATTGCAAAATGGCTGGGAAAAGAATTGCATAAGAGCTACACAGGTCACTGTTTTAGGAGGAGTTCTGCAACTCTCTTAGCCAATGCAGGGGGTAACATGACATCTATAAAACGCCACGGTGGTTGGAAATCTGCCGCCATAGCAGTAGGGCTGGGCGATTGTCAAAAAAAAAAATCGATTTTCGATTATATGAATGAATCGATTATTTTCGATTAATCGATTAATCGAAAATAATCGATTAATCGAAAATAATCGATTAATCGAAAATAATCGATTAATCGAAATAATCGATTAATCAAAATAATCGATTAATCGAAATAATCGACTAATCGAAATAATCGATTAATCGTTTTTTTTTCGAATCGCCTTATTGAAAACAATCAGTTAATATAAAAAAAATCAAATAATCGAAAATAATTATCGATTTTTTTTATTATATACTTAAATAACATTGAAATAATATCTAAATCATAATTATTATTAATTTTGGCAAGGCAAACTTAAGGGTAATACGTAATAGAGGCCTCGAGTTATATCGTTGATTTTGTCGCAAAATATTTTTATTAATCTATTCGATTAATCTAAAAATTGTTATTATTCCGATTAATCGAAAAATACATATTTTAATCGAAATTATATCGATGATCGAAAAATCGAAATAGTTGTTTCGATTTTTTGATTAATCGAAAACATTTCGATTTTTCTATTAATCGATTAATCGAAAACATTTCGATTTTTTGATTAATCGATTAATCGAAAAATCGAATAATTTTCGATTAATAATCGATTAATCGATTTTTCGATTAATCGATTAAAAATATATCCTTAATCGAATAATCGATTCATCGATTATTACACGATTAATCGATTATTTTGCGCACCCCTACATAGCAGAAGGATATATAGAAGATAGTTTGAGTAATAAAATTTATATTTCTAATAAATTAAATTGTTCCTCTACTTCCAAACAAATCAATATAACTGATACAATTGTGGACTCAACTTTTCAAGGAATATCTAGCGTTTCTGATCAGCAGCAAGGTGGACCAGCTTCGGGAATTAATATTGGAAGCAATTGTTTGAACTTCACCATCAATTATTATTGTAACAAATGAGATTTTTTGGTAGTTTGTAATTAATTAGTAAATTTGTACAAAAAAATTCAATACATTTTTTAAAAAGTAATGTTTTATCGTTTTTTTTGTAAATCATTTTTCCAGTTAAAAAAAGTCTTTTTTTCACTGTTAAAAAAACAAAAGGCTTACGTATCGATAGCGATAAAAAAATGTCAACTTTTTTTGACAGTTGTACAAAATATATATTATTAAATCGTATCCAATCAAATAGGGTGGTAAATGAAAGAAATCAAAATAGCGCCTTAGGGGGTTTTAAGAGAAATAAAATTTAGTATACATAACAAAATCTATTTCAAAATTATTATTAGTTATAAAAGTTTGAAAGATGGACGGTTATTATAGTATTTTATGAAAGCCAAAAAAAATTCATGGTTTTATCAAAGAACATTTCTGTAAAAGTAAATCACACATTAAATATTATTTTTATTGTTTCTAATTAAAACGATATCAAATGAAAGACCACATCAAATGGTACATGTCACTATTTTTTGTTTTTAGCCTTAAAATTGCGTCCTAGAGTTAAACAAACTGTCTACTGACCTGGCACATAAATTCTATGGTAGACGCAGACTGGTTTTCTAGGTTTGTAAAAAGAAATGCAACTATTCAAAATTCGTTGCGTGTCTTGCCCAGTATATTAACTTTAATAAAAAAAAAATTAAGTTCTATTTTTATTTGTATGGCTTAAAATGCACAATTGTCGATCTCCACACTTAAGACATATTTTCAGAAAACTTTGAACGTCAATATCTATACGAAATAAGTTCAAATTTCGCGAGAACATATAAATACACTTATTATAAGATTTTTAAATACCATTATTAAAAATATACTTTATCGAATAGTTGTTCGTCCGAAAGATATTTAAAACGTAGTAGTGGTGACTTCTAACGCATCATACAAACTGCAATCTCTTGTATAAAAAAATTATAGGGATAAAAACAAAATGCCTAGAAAAAGATATGGCCGCATCATTTCGTATTATTTTTCAACACTTACTTAATCTTCTTTCGTTTTTATACCATTTTGGCCAATGGACTCTCGTCTGTTTTATGCTATTGATACCGAATGGTGAAAGCTATTAAAACCGGCGAGGTTGACGAAAGCCATAAAGATAAATGCTGGTCCTGACTGGCAACTTAATTCTATTGATGGCTATTTACTCCATTTTCTCTCCCAACATTGCTTTCACTGTTAATAGCTGGTAAAATTTATAGGGTTCGTTTAATAATCTTTTGATTTGATTACCTGACACAGGCTGATTCATAGTAATATAATATCACTGAAAAGGACACAAGCACTTATTGCTTAAAATTAATATATACTATCCGTATTGATCATTCGTATTAACTATTAATTTTAATTGTATTAAGCATTATTTAATAATAAAAATAAAAAAAACTAATCACAAATCACAAATATTTTTAGTGACGAAGCTGGACAACTTCACTATAATCAGAAAGCGATACTGAAGATAATTATTTTACTAATAAATAAAGCCTTAAGTTAAACCACGTAATTTTTTAAATAAAAAGAACTTTCTGACACTCTCCAATCTCTGTAGAGTCCAGTCCAAATTTAATAAGGTCTTAAAAATCCACCATTTGGGCCAAGAGAACGCAATTTTTTGTTCTAATTTAACATTTGAAAATCTTTTAATTATATTAAGTTCTACAGCTTATAAGTCCTAAAAACCCTAACAAAAAATCCCGATCCGTATGTTAAAAAAATTAACTTGATGGTTATATCTAAGAAACAAAACGTCATAATTAAAAACGCCATATTGTAGATCATAAAAAACGGCTATAGAAGAGTGTTTTTTGTTTTACCCACGTCAAAAATAAAGGCGCAAAATATTAAAAACCAAAACTGAAAATTTCGTTTTTTTTCGGATATCTCCGAAAGTATTAGGAATATTTACAATTTTCTTTTACCGAATTATTAAGCTTTAAAATACGCAACTTTGCCTCAATTTAACCATCTTCGTATCTCTTACCGTTTTCGAAATCCACATGTACGCACACGAATTTGTAGCACCCCGTGTGTGGTTTAGATGGCAAAACCATTTTATATTGAAATTTAGGCATTTTGATGTTTTAGTGACTTTGTTTAACCCCAAAAATAGTTTAATTTAGTATTATTTAATTTTTGGTTCATTATTGATATAAGTATTTGAGTAATAGTTCTTAATGTTTTAGCAGAAATACAGTCAGATACCAATTTGAATAAATAAATGTTTAGTTTTTTTCAACTTTGAAACATTGACAACGCAAACATAATAAATGGGGTACCTGAAGTACCAACGATTAATTGAAAATAATTATAAGAGTGCGTAAGTATTGCAATAAGATTTTTCTTGTTAATAAACTTGTAATGTAGAACTTTTTTTTACTGAACGCAATGTGTTGATTGGTTAATATACTATAAGTACAAAGATTAGTTACTGTCAGTGATTTATCGCTATCACATAGAGTGCTGCTGATTGCGCGAAGTTGGAGGAATTAATTCCATTGTATTTTTGAAATTCTAATAGAGAAAAATAATTATTTTTTTGGAATTTTTTTCCTCTGACTGTTATCTACGTCAATGGAGAACCTTTATTTTGGTAAATTAAGTCTATAAAAATACTTGTGTTTTTAGTATTACAAACAGAAATTTCACAAAATAATAGCAGACATTATAATTGACTAATACTCCAGGAATTAGATAGAAACAGTTTTTTTACTGATTTTTTATTTTACCAATACTGAGATAATAGTCCATTTTCTGTTTATGAGAGTGATAGGACTATGTGTGATTTCGATAACTAGTGGGTGCCTTGGAGATGTTTGTTGTTTTGTTATTTTGTTAATAGATTGAAATGATTGTTGCCATATTTAAAACATGATATGGTAAGAGATGAAAATAGTGTGTAATAGTTATTTACGATATAAGTATTGTAAAGATTCATATTACAACACAAGATGTTAAAGTTGTCAAACAAGGCGTCAGCCGAGTTTAATAAATCATCGAGTGTAATGATTTCACAACAAGAGTGTTGTACAAAATTTTATCTCCTTTCATCTATGAATAAAAATATTTGGCAAAAGGTATTTTTAAAAATAAAAATGCACCTGTAAAAAGGCACCTGCTATTAAGTTTACTAATAAAGTTTTTTATGCTACCTTTCGCATAGTTACTGTTTCGCATGGTTACTGTCGAAACTTTGTCAAACAAATTCAAAAATAATAAAAGCGTTTTTCAAAGTTAGCGATTCTGATGGAAGTTTACCCTCTGATATAGAAGCAGCGGCAAACGAAGCGATCTAAAGTTTAGCTTCGACTAAGTCCAAGGCGCGGTAAGAGTTGGAGTATCAGAAGTTTAAAGATTGGTGCAAAGCTAACAAAATAAAGAAGGTGTCTGAGAAAATCATTTTGGGTTATTTTTCCGTAAAGCAACGCTCCCAGAAACCTATGGACTCACTACTCAATGTTGAGAACTATGATTTCAGTCAAGAAAAATCAAGATATAAGCAGATTTTCTCAACTAATCGCATTTTTGAAAAGAAGTTCAGAGGGTTACAAGGCCAGAAAGTCCAAAGTTTTCACAAAGGAAGACGTATGTAAGTTTCTTAGTACTGCAGATGATGAAACATACTTACTTATGAAGCTTATATAATCGGCATGTTTGGGGCTTGTCGGCGAGAAGAACTAGCTAAGATCATATTGAACACAATGGTTTGTATATAAAAATTGTGATTCCATTCTCAAAAACCAAAATTATTCGAGAATTTGTTATAACAGAAGGAAATGTGACCGGTGTCAACTGTTTAAGTATTTTTCGAAAGTATGCTAAACTTCGTCCTCTTAATGCAACTCACAGGCGGTTTTTGTATTCTATGGAAAAGGAAAATGCACCTACCAGCCGGTCGGAATTAATAATTTTGGAAGTATACCAAAAAAGATTGCAACAAAACTTGGATTGAATAATCCCGAAGGATACAGTGGACATTGTTTTAGGAGGTCCTCAGCCATCATTCTAGTTGATGGTGGTGCAGAAATGCAGATGTTAAATCGTCATGGGGGCTGGAAATCCTCTTCTACGGCAGAAGGCTACGTTGAGAATTCTTTAGAAAATAAGAAACAAATAGCAAAGAAGATCATGGGGTCAGACACGGATTTAATAATTGGAAATTCGAACGTAACGCTCCATCACATCCACTTTTAGGTCTTGATTAAAAATGGTCCACCGAAGTCTACTCCTACGTTCAAGAAGGGTCTACCTACTGTTACTCTATCCTTTGGGAGATCTGCCATTATTTGATGACTGGGTCTTGCCCGAAATCTGTAGCAAGTAATACAACTCCTAATAATACGTTTTATTTCTCTCAATCCGTCTAAAGGCCAAAAGTTTAGTCTAAAATTAGATAAGACGGTTTGCGCGCCTGCGTGATAAAGTCGAAGGTGTTCAAAGTTTAACATAAGTTTAACTAGGTAGTTTTTTGAGGGAAGTAGGATAGGGCGTTTCTGATTATATGAAATATCTGCATTGGAAAGTCGACCACCTACTCTTAAAAGCCCAAATTCATCGATAAAAGGGTTAAGTGATAGTATGGGTTTATTGGAAATTATTTTGTTGGACTGAAGTTCTGAAATTTGCTTATCAAAAAACTTAGTTTGTATAATTTTTAATAATATTTTTTGAGAATACTGTAATTCCTCAACTGTTCGTTTTGCAAGATTCGATTTTTCACAATTAAAGGCGAACCTAAGGCAATAAGCCAAAATTCTTTTAAGTCGGACATATGATGAAAATTTACACAGGATTTCGTCATAAAAATCCGATTTAATTTGTACAGTCAGAACCATTTTCCTTTCTTCGGGTACAGATTTAATATCAGTATTTGAGTCATACAATTTTAAGTCTAAATTATGAGTATTTAGAAATTCTGGCCCGTGCCACCAGAGGGAGCAGTTCGTGAGGTCTTGAGGTAGAGCGCCTCGAGATAAAATATCGGCAGGATTTTTAGCAGATTTTATATATCGCCATTTACACTGAGGAGTTAATTGCTGTATCTCTGAAACTCTATTGGATACGAAAATCGACCATCTCGAAGGATGCGATTTTAACCAGGCTAACACAATTTGTGAATCAGACCAAAGATTCACACTATCAAAGTTAATCTTATTTTTAAAAACTGTTAATATTTTATTAATTAATTGAGCCAATAAACTTGCTCCACAGAGTTCAAGACGGGGCAAAGTAACCGTTTTGATGGGAGAGACTCTACTTTTAGAAGTCACGAAATTACAAGTAACCGTTTTATTAGGATAAATTGCGCGAAAATAGAGACATGCGCCATATGCCTTTAGGCTAGCATCACAAAATCCGTGGATTTCTAATTTTAAAAAGGAGTTATTATCAACTAAACATCGGGGTATTTTTAAGTTTGAGAGTGCTGAAATATTTTTTATAAAGTTATTCCATTCTATCAATAAATCAAGGTCAAGTGAATCGTCCCAGTTTATTTTTGAAAGCCATATTTTTTGCATTATTCCTTTAGCTGTAACTAGCACTGGGCCGACTAAGCCGAGGGGATCGAACATTTGCGCGATTGTAGAAAGAACTTCTCTTTTTGTTGCGCATGAGGAGTGTGGGTTTTTTGGTAATGAAATTGAAAATTCATTAGAATCCGAGTTCCAGGAAATTCCTAACACCTTATTTGAAGAATTTTCGATCGTGATGTCGTACTTACTATGTTGCTGATCTTTAGAAATATTTTGTAGGAGCTGAATTGAGTTAGAATGCCATTTATGTAACTGAAATCCTGCTGACTTAAAGAGATTAACAAGTTGAGTATAAGTGTCCAATAATTTCTCATAAGAATCGCATCCTACAAGGATATCGTCGACGTAGCATTGCTCTAATATAGCCTGAGATGCTAAAGGATAATCATGCCGACCTTTATTTGCCAATTCAACTAGGCATCGTGTACTTAAATAGGGTGCACTGTTTGTGCCGTATGTGACCGTCTGTAGTTCGATACATTTTAATTGTTCGCTTGGATTTTCACGCCATAATATATTTTGTAAAAACGTTTGCCTTGGATTTATTTTTATCTGACGAAACATCTTTTCTATATCTGTAATCATCACAAATTTCTGAAGTCGAAATCTACAGAGTATATCGAATAGCTCTGGCTGGACAGTAAAGCCCTTTAACGTTATATCGTTAAGCGAGTATCCTGAAGACGATTTCATAGAAGCGTCAAAAACAACACGTAACTTCGTGGTTTCGCTGTCCTCTCGTAGAACACAGTGATGAGGTAGAAAGTATTTGGGTTCAGATATTTCATTTTGTAAAGTCAAGGGTACGTGTCGAGCATGTCCAAGTGCAACATATTCGTCAATAAATTTTGCATATTGTGTTCGTAGATTTACATTATTTAGTAGCCTTTTTTCTAAGTTTAAAAATCTTTTGTGCGCCGTATTAAAAGAATTTCCTAATTTTAAATGTTCATTATTTGATTTTAAAGGCAAATTTACTTGAAACGACCCATTAGTTAAATTTGTAGTAGTGTCCTTAAATATGTTTTCGCATAGTTCATCGTCTGCAGACAAATTTTGTTTGTTGGAAATTTCCTCTAAACTCCAAAATCGTTGAATTAAAGTTTCCATACTATCAGAATCGTTATGAGTCTGTACAAAGAGAGAGACATTTTTTGCATCAATTTTAGTTTGAGTTGGGGTAATGAATTTGTTGTTAAATTTTAAATGTTTTAGTGGAATATTTCCTGCAACAATCCAACCTAGGTGAGTATTTTGTAGAATGGGATAGTTATTTCCTAACTTGATTATTCCAGGAGCGATAAGGTCGTAGTAGACGTCAGCTCCTAATAAGATATCAATTTCAGATGTGGTACCAAAGTTGGAGTCTGCTAAATCTAAATTTTTTGGCAAATCTAGAGAGTCAATATTTATAGGAATTTGTGGTAGCTGTGAGGTGATTTTTTGCAACACTGAGCAAGAAATATAAAAATATTTATCGTTGTTAACGTTCGAATTTATAGTAATGTTTGCCATTTTGTTTGACATAGTACTACTAGCAGAAATGCCAGAAATTTGTATAGTTCTATCGTAAGTATCTATTTTAAGTGCTTTAACCAACCGCTCTGTGATAAATGACGTTTGACTACCGCTGTCAAGTAACGCCTTTGCCATAATTGTGGTATTATTACGGGTAGTGACAGCTATGGTTGCTGTAGCTAAAAGAACTTTATGTTTTGCTGAAAAGGCCGAAAGGGTAGCGGTCGTAGAGTATTCCTGAGGTAACCCAGATTGTTGATCATTATTTTGAGGCACATTTTGAAGCGGTGTGACATTTGTTAGATTATTATTTTGGGAGCATATGGGAGTTTGGCTACTACTTTGGGCCTGACTTTGGACATTGTTTAAAAAAGTCTTATGCTGAGTCATATTTTCATGGTGTAAGATTGTGTGGTGTTTTTTGTGGCACACAAAACAGGTACGGGTAGAGGGACAATTTTCAAGTAGGTGCCGAGAACCTAAACAATTAGCACATAATTTTTTATTTTTTACAAATTCTACCTTATCGGTACAGGCGAGGTCTTTAAATGTGTAACAGTTATAAATTCTGTGATTGGGCCGTTGACAGAAAATGCAATCTGCTGCGTCTAGTGGGATTTCGCGAGAAGAAGTAGGCTGTATGTTTGCGTGAAAAGATCTTGGGTTGTATCGTGGGTTATATGATTTTGGTTGAGGTTTAAGTTCTGAATAGTCTAAATTTTCAAACACTAAACATCTTTGTTCCAGAAATTCAAACAAGGTTTTTAATGTGGGCAGTGTAGTATGCCGAAGTTTTTCTTGCTCAAAGGCCTTGCGAGTATTGTAATCAAGTTTTTGGGAAAATAGGTAAATTAAAAGCAAGTCCCAGTGTTCCACTGGCGTTTGCAAGTTCTTCAATGATTCAATATTTTGTTTGGCTTGAGTTAAAAAGTCACGTAAGGTTTTTGCACTGGCTTTGACGAATGAAGGAAACTCTACCAGCTGTTTTATATGAGAGTTAATAATCAGTAACTTGTTCTGATATCTATTTTTTAATGTATCTATAGCTATTTGGAAGTTATCAGTGGTCAATGTTAAATTGTTTATTAAATTGAGAGGTTCATTTACTAAAAATGATTTTAGATATATAAATTTCTGTAATCAAGGCGGATTGGGACTATTTTAAAACCTTAACTACCATTGCTTTTGTGGTGTCACATTATGTATCAGTGGTGTTGCAAACCTATTGGTTCCCATACAGGGTGATCCACTAAGGATGGCGAGCAAATATATCATCAAAACCCTACATGCTATAACTAAATAAACGAATTGACATTATTGTATCATTAGGGGAGAAGAGAGCAAAACATTAGAAACAATTAAGATTGTTATTGTATTAAAATTAAAATCTAATTGCACCAACTTCTAGAGAAGAAATAGTGGTAATGGGAATGTAGACTGTATTTTAACATATCTCTATAAATAGAGTCAGAAAAAAATAAAAACAAAATCTGGAAAATTCGGTTTTACCAGAATATTTTCGGAAGGATTTGGAGTGTTTTAAATTTGAAAACCCAATGTTGCAGAATTTGGTGGGGCGCAACTTTTTTCTTATTTAACAATCTCTGTATCTTTTATGGTTTACGGGATCCTTGTAGAATGCATTCATATCTGGGACACCCGGTATAACTAACATAGCGTCTTTTAATTATCTTAAAATGAATAGATAGATGCACCCAAAAAGGCTATTTTTGTAAAAGTTTTAATAAAAGGAAGCAAAACTTTGGTAAAGGCGAAAATTGAATTACACTATCGGGAGCTTTTTAAAATTAATTTATGAAATAAAATAAAATGCATACTTACCTTTAGTTTTAGTTTTTTTTATATATGTAAAAACTTATCAATACAAAAACTTAGAGGAGAGTACAGATTTTACATTGTTTTTGACCTACATTGCATAGAAAATATTAGCAGAAATTAAGTATTTTACATCATAACACAGCGGTAGCTTTTGGAACTTAAATATATTTTTTAGTCAATATATCGCGGCTGGCGATTTTTGGCTGGAATATGGCTCGTGTCTGGCTTTTATTCTAAATTAAGGAGTTGTTTTAGTAATTTATATTTTAATATTTATCCTGTTAGTCAAGTTCGAGTTAGATATTCATCGCTGGAATAAAATCGAATTTTATCAAAAATAATAATATAGTTATTAATAACCGCCAACTTAAAATTAAACCTTCTCACATTAAAAATCAAAGCTTCGTTCGTTCTTGCTTAATTGTGCTTTAACGACAAGACAGAAAGTAAGCGCTGGTGTCGAAAATTATGGAAATTATCGATAATCGGCCTGTATTATCAGTTCAGTCCTTTGATTAACCGATTTGGGCCAGAAAGGCCTGATTGTCATATCCCGGAAGAGAACCGCCTGGAAATTTAAGTAGGGTGAATAAAAGGCAAAATTACAGAAAATTAAGGGAGAAAAGAGCGAGTAGAGATTAGAAACAATTAAATTATTATTTATTCTAAAGAGAATTTCATTCATCTGTCAAAATAAGGATTTCAACAATGAAATTACGAGTATGGTATGTTTTTCCCATGAAGTGGTAACTCCCCCTGCCATTAATTTTTTTACGTCATCGACCTTGAAAACTCCAATAAAAGATGGTTCAGTTAGCAGGGTATTCATAGTCACACAAGCATAGCAACCAAAAACTGTTACCTTGAAAAGTGGTGAATAGTAATATTTCGTTTGTGGTGTGTATTCCAACAGTGTCTATTGAGGGTATTTTAAATTGTTTTATTACATATTTCAATAATGAGCATTTCACAGCAGATCTTGGGTGAAATTAATAATATGATAAACAAAGATATGGAGTTTCCTGAACGTAAAAGACTTTCAACTTTGGATGTGGGAAAAGTTTACACCATTAAAAAAATGATTCCAGCGACAACACGCTTTGGTAAAACTATTGTTGTCACACTATTTGATTCGTTAAACAATGTGATATTTCAAACATTTTTACCAAAACGTGTAGCTGAAACTGTTACCGAGGATATTATAGAGGTCATAAATATGTCTGATAATAAATATACTTTAGCATATTTGGGGCTAAGTTCAAATGTAACTTCTGAGGGTAATGCACGAGCATTAATTAATTTTGGGTCTTTGGAATAAACTTTTTTCTTTTTTAATTTTATATACGTTTTTTATTGTTTATAATATTAGTTAAGTATTGCTTGAATATGTAAAAAAAATAGTTGTACACTCGTAGGGAAACACCTCCACAATCGTTTAAAATATTATCTATTTAAGATGTATGACGATAAAGATACAGTCAGAGTTGCCCAAGATGTATTTTTACTGAATTATCGTTGAAATTACGAAAAATGGCCCAAGATGCTCTAGATGATGACAAACCCGGTTTGGGTTTGAGATTAAGGGAGTTCAAGAAAAACATGATGGATGCAATTCGTTTTCGAGTTAAAGCGCATCTTTGCGAACAATTCCTATATGGATTCATTGGTTTAGATGAAATTTGTTCCGGTATGTACCTTGAACGACTGGAAGAGTTCTTTATCAAAATACCACATATTTCCAAAGAAATATTGCTAAATTATGGTTTAATCGCCGATGACGACACCGACGACGACGAGGATGAAGATTCTAGTTTTAGAGGAAGAAAAGAAGAAGAAGAAGAAAAAATCAAAGAAGACGAAGAAGTCAAAGAATACATTTTCTCGTATGCGTGTTGTAATGGCGGTGGTAGTAATTGAATAGTAATCAATGATTGGTGCTCCGAGTGTTTTTAACCAATTTATTCTAATGTTTAAAAATATAAAATTGTAGGTTAATAAATTGTATGCAGCAAAATTATTGTTTGTTTTTTCCCAACATATATAAGCGGATAATATAAGAAAAATGAATTAGTTGAAAAAAAAAATTGGTCGTATTAACAACACAATCGACAAATTTGGTCGTCTAAGAGTGAATGAAAAAGTTCAACTACTCCGCGGTATACCAAGTAATGGTTTTAAACTGACCTCTGACGGACAATATGATATTGAAGGGAAATGTTTATCAAATGTTGCTCAACCAACTAAAGATAATGATGCAGCAACTCGACTATATGTTTTTGAAGAACAGCTTTTTGATATAATCAATAAAGATTTCTTTGGGCTTTTTTATAGAAAGCAAAAAGATTTTGAAGAAAAAAATGATAAGCTTCTGGCAGCTCTTGAACATCGAGTTGATAACCTTGAGAAGGGTCAGACAAAGATGCCCATTCACTTGGTATTAGATAAAGATCACTCAAAAAAGAAAGGTCATAAGTGAGGGACATTTGTTTTGTCTAAAAACTAGAACCCAAAATCCCATAACTCAGTTTACTTCTACCCTTCATACTTCGAGTTTAGTAAATTTTGCTCAAAAATGACTTCTAAATCACAAACAACGCTGGTCTATCCATGTTCTGTAAATGGACGTCAAATGTGTGTCAACTGTGAACATTTCGAAATTATCGGAGGAAAGAGGGTTTTTGTAATTGGTGTGAAAAGGAGTTTCCTCCGAAACAGCAGGAAGAACAATCTCCAGCAAGACCAATCCCCAAAACTGGTGGGATATTACCTCTAATACCGATATTTGCAGGGCTATCAGCTTTGGGTTCCTTAGCTGGTGGAGCAGCTGGTATTGTGCGTGCTTTAAAGACTGTAAAAAATGCAGGTACAGAAAAAAACGGTGCTACCTTGCGTTTGTCTTCAAAAGGAAAGGGCTTGTTTCTTAAACCATATCGTACAGGTATGGGATTATTTCTAAGCAATAGCAATGGAAAATCAAAAAACTAATTGAATCCCTGCCTCGAAGACCACTATCCAATATTGATATAGAAAAGTTTGCTGCAAAAATGAAAATACCACATTTTAGAGGGGTTTAGAGAGATTCACTGCCAGTGTGAGGACCCAAACGTTATGAAGCTGCAATTATTAATTTGGATAGTATATTGGGAGGTGGGACGCATTGGGTAGCATATAGAAAAATCAATTTAAATGTAAAATATTTTGATAGCTTTGGTGATTTACCACCACCTACCGAAATGGTGCGCTATCTACAACGGGAATCCGAAGCATCAAAAAACATCTACTATACAAATGACCGCCAACAAGAATTCGGGACAGTCTGGTGTGGACATTTGTGTTTGAAGTTTCTCTCTCAAAATTAAAAAAAAATATATGATGGCAGCAGCGTGTGTGACACCAAAAGTGGATCGTGATAACTACACAAAAATGCTACTGTCGCTTAAAGCATATAGTCTCAGTAGGGGGCTGAGAAACATGTCAGCAAGACAGTTAGAAAGTATGCCAAAGGAAGTGATGATTGCGTTAGCCTCAAATGAAATCGCACTCATTTGGAATAAGTTACCTGAATATATGAAAAGTGACAAAGAATTGTTAAAATATCAATACTGTAACGAACATTATAATAACGAAAATAAATCAAATGTGGATAAAGAAGATGGACCAGCACCAAAAAAAGTTTTTTTTTTGTTGTTATTGTAAAGTCAAGGATGTAAAAATAACATCTGAAACAGCAAAAGAAGGATTGATGCATAGTCTAAACCCAATAAACGGCTGTAAACAATAAATAAGCTCGCATACTATGGTTCGATAACAGTAATGTCTTACACATTCACGCTTACAGGACACAGAAGTGTTATAAGTGCGGATTTTTATCCACCCGTCGAATTGAATTCAACGCTTAAGTATGGTCTTGCACTGTTGGGATTTTACACTTATAATTCAATTTTTAACGTTGATGAAAGTAACAAATATAATACCATAACAATACAATTATGGATTCCACCAGGAGCCTACGAAATTAATGAAATTTCCAAAGCGATGAACACAAGTTCAAAGAAATCCTGCAAACAAGATAAATGTGATATATTATTTTCATTGGAGGCCAACAATAATACATTAAAATGTAAACTCAAGTCGTCGCTCAACATTGATTTCAGAGGAAAAAACACTATTGGTGGATTATTGGGCTTTGGACCGGTTGTGTTAAAAAGTGGAAAACTACATAAGTCAACTAGTAATGTGGACATAATGAAAGTGCGTATTATAAGGGTGGATTGTAACATAACTTCAGGAGTATATTTGAACTCAAGACAAAGCCACACATTATTCGAATTCGATGTTGATGTCGAGTCAGGTTACAAAATTTCAAAAGAACCTCAAAATATTATTTATATGCCGATAATGCCTGAAGGGCGTCAGTCAATAGACACGCATCTTGGATGATAACGGTGATCTGATAAATTTTCAAGGTGAAAAAATTATAGTTAAAGTAGAATTGAAAAAAATATTATAAATATGGGTTATTGCTTCAATCGTCAACTGAATATGCTGTCCAACACTCAGGCTTCAACTGCACAACATAAAAAAAACATATTACACAGACCAAGTTCATTCACAATCCAGACGTTAGATTGAAAAGACGTTTAGCTCGTAAGCAGCTCTCTGCAAAAGACGGTAAATTTCTACAATCCATTGGTTTAAGAGTACGAAATTAAAATATGGCCAGAACCAGTGACAAAATTGAGGTTTTCACCGAACCCATTTTGATAATTCCATTGTCAGCTTACAAGAGCACACATATAAGCCGTATGGTTCTTCGACGTTTAGCAACTCTGCTGAAATTCGCATTCCAGTGCACTTTCAAGACATTATTTTGGATATATCAGACAGCTACATATACATTGAAGCAACTTTCAAATCTAGTGATGTTACTAAAAACTGTTACTTATCAAATAATGCAATTGCTTTTCTCTTCGACCAAATACGTTATAAAATGGCTGGGCAACAAGTTGCTGTTGTTCGAAAACCTGGAATTACTTCAACGTTGAAAAGTGTGGCATCATTGGGTGCAACCCAACAAAAAAGTCTTATGGCCTGTGAATGGGGTTTAGATGAAAAAAACCAAGGTATATTTGACTCTATAAGTAAAGTGTTCTCTGGAAAGCTGCCTCCAAAATATCTGATGGGATTTGCTGAAGATTATTCGAAGGGAATATTTAATATTAAGCAAGAGTTGATTTTAATTATCGCCCGCACTATTTCCAACTGCTACATTGGGGAAGTTGATGCTGATATTACTATTGAAAAGATTGAGTGGAAAATCCGTCATATTATTCCAGATGACCGACAAAAATTGTAAATATTGTCCCGTATCAATAAAGGTGGAAGTAATGTAAACATTCCAATGGCATATCGTAAATGGGATCTTTACAAATTACCTGCTTTGCGACAAACATCATTCGACGTATGGGCCTTAAGAACAAGTGCGAGCTTGGAAAGACCGAGATATTTATTTATTGGATTCCAGACAAGCACTTTTTCTAACAATAGAGAAAATAATGCGACTGAATTTACTACAGCCGATATCAGTGACGTTCGACTCTAACTTACCTCGACAGTATTTCCTTATGAAAGACGGAATTTAGATTTTACGAAAAACCTATATGCGCCAGCATATTACGAAAATTTCCAAATGAGCTACTATCAACGAGAATTTAATGATGAGTTTTTCCGAATATATCAAAAATCCAGTTTTCATCATCAACTGTAACCATCAAGCAGAGGCGTTGAAATCATCAACTGTGGACGTGAAGTATGAGTTTGAAACACACAAAATCAAATTTCCAAAAGACACTAAAGTGTATGCATTAGTTGATCACGATGCATATTTTAGCTACAATATACTAAATGGCTCTGTTAGCAATACGTCAATGTATTAATTATTATTTACGTAATGGTAAAAATAAGCTGGTAAACTAGATACTCTGTGTTTTATTCATGTTACTATGCGTAGAAAATATTTTCAAAGCTACAACGTTCACGGTCAACGGTGGCAAGGACTCGAATTGTAGTGGTGGAGGTCAAAAACGTGTATTTAAGCGTGGGATGTTCGGTGAAACATTCATTCTACTTTACGATATCGACTAATTCAGATCAGGGATATTCGACGAACAGTTCTGACGATGGCATGCCTGCACCACGGGTCCGACATAGAAGGGTACGCAGGAGACATAGGTTAAGGCCGCGGTTCTGCATTGTGCAGTCATATGTGAGATATGATGAGCAAGTCTAATTATGCATGCATTGTCACATAACGAGATTTGCTGGCTTGATGAATGTAGATTTTATCCAAAGCCATCTTACAACCGGGAAATCATTCACGTGGTGTTTTGTGTCGTGAAAGACTTTTTACGTCTTACACCAAGACTCTTGCATTATCTGTAATATAATTCGGTAAATTCTATTGCAGATAATATAAGATATCGGCCTTACCGACCGACCGCTACGAACCCGGACATCCCCTGGTCCATTGTAGGACAACTGCCAACCCCCCGGTCCTTCTTAGGACCACAAAAGACTTTCATGTAGATTAGTTGTATGTCACAGAGTGACATAATTCTTAGCCATTCTTGGTAAAGAAGAATTATGTTACTCTGGTAAAGACACAATAAGCTGTCGCGGTGAATGTGAAAAATTCTTTTTGACACCTTTTTTTACCAAACCCCATTCCTTTTCCTGTGGCAAGAGAACATAGTAAAAATATGTGGTCTTTACCTAGCCGTAACAAAAAACATGATATGATCAAAACGCTCATTTAGATCAAATATCATACATTTTTGCTAATACATCCAGAGTGACATAATTTTCAAACAAGAAATGTATTCTTGAAGAAAATATATTGTCACATACTTGGTGTATATTGGTATACTTGGTGGAAAGTATGGAATTCTGAAATTTAAATTACAAATGCTATGTGCGACTCCTCAAATTTGCCAGTCAAATGGTCGTGATCTCTTACTTTCTCATGTTCTTCGACTCTTTCGTTACATATATGACAAATATTGGT
This sequence comes from Polydrusus cervinus, assembly GCA_935413205.1. Classification (NCBI taxonomy): domain Eukaryota; kingdom Metazoa; phylum Arthropoda; class Insecta; order Coleoptera; family Curculionidae; genus Polydrusus; species Polydrusus cervinus. The sequence goes on along the minus strand of OW284510.1, from coordinate 62,072,352 downwards.
AATTTTATAAGCTAATTTCTGATCATTTGTTAAAGAAATCATTGGAATCACATGTTTTAGATGATCATTATAAATTCTATGATAATGACATTCAATTCGTTTACAAAATTCCTCAGCTGCATCTAAACCAAAATAGTGATCCATTACTGATAAAGAATCATCATATGACTAAGAAAAAGCATAGGGTTCATGTTTAAACGTATTTCTAGTATAGGAATCCTGATTATTTTCAGGTTGTTCATATGGTAAAGCTTTTAAAAAGCATTCAAAGTCTGCATAAATAACAAAGGGAACTGTTTTTGAAAATTTTCAAATTGTAAAATATTTAGGTATATGTTAACCATACTTGTTAATTTTGATTTCATTAGTGGGAATTTTTGTAAACAAATGATTACAATCGTTTAATTGATGTGATTCCAATCTTTCCTTAGAATATTAGTTTTTTTTAGTAAAATAAATTAAACATCCATCACAAAAATGTTTTTTGTAAGTGGATCTAGTAATTTGAGATGACAATAATCGTGACATATCCTTTATCCAACAATAATGATTATTAATACCGTCACTAAATAAAAGCAAATTTACATGTAATGGGAGTTTTTTGGATGTGTAATGTAGAGGACCAACTACCTCATATTTTAATTTAGTATCTTCATAAACACTCTCTAAACCATAAACATTAACAGATATTTGGTTAAGAGACTCAAATTTTTCAATATCTTTAAGTTTCATAGGGAATTCAAGTCCTTCAAAATTTAAAAAATCAAAGAAATTTGGATAAGAAGTTGATATACCAGTATTCGATTCAACAGGAAACATTGCACTTATTATACTCCAAGCAAAAGTATGAATCCTTGTTCTTCACGTTTATTACCGCTCGCTTTTTGGATATTTCTTTTGGTAAAGGGATATATGTTGATGCTCGAATTGGATTATATTTATTAATATTAAGTTCTAAATGAAAAATTTTTTCCAAAGCCCAACCTAATCCGTTTTCTGTGAATATGGAAACTTTTTCTTTAATTTCAGACAAAAATTGACTAAAAATATTACTCAAATCAGTAGTATTGCAAATAATTTTATTTTTTGTATTAAATGATTTAATGTCTTTACAGGAGATTTCCTCTTAACATTTTTACTTATTTCTATAAGTTTGTTAGAGGTGCTGGTGTGCTCAAGAGTGTCTAATAACGATACAGATGGCGCTCCGTGCCACATCTTACTATTGTGTCCCACCACTATGCTGCTATAAGCAGCTTTGAGTTCTCTTTGTTTCGTCGGATCCTAACTCTACCGATGAGTCATGATATGACGAAACGCGTCTAGGGATGGATCTGACGAAATAAAGAGAAATTCTTCTTCTGTATTTAAATGATTTAGTATCAATGGATTCCTTTGCTTGTAACAAATACTGTCCAAATAACTCCACATTAATCTTTATACACCTATGTTCAACTAATTGTTCAGAAATTAAACTTAAAAACTTTTGTTTCACTTAATTAAAAAATTCTTCTATATCTACACACTTTTTCGATGGAAGCAACATATAAAATACAATCCTGTTTTTAAACGCTGAAGTCAAAATTTTTACACTATTAACACTATTTATTTCACTTTTATGTAGATTTGATCGTAAATGACCACTGAGATTATTTTTCTTGTACCAAATATTACATTCTTTACATAGCGAAAGTACTAATTTAGGGATTGGTTGTTGAACACTTTCTTTCTTTTGTTGCAAAATTTTGGAATCATCCGCTTTAAGTTTCTTTGATGGTAAATCACATAACTGATTAACAGCTTTTCTCTTTTGACGAGAACAAGAGGGTATCATAGGACATGATTCACGTTTATGTCTATAAAAATTGAATTTTTGGGAAAAAAGTTTTGTTGCATTCACTACAGGGATACATTGTTAGTAGAACTAAAAGAAATTATGTAAGTTTATTGTTTCTTATACTGTTAATCTTCTTATCTTTATGAGAAGTTATTGTTGGATATTTAACTCCGTTGGATCGTGAAGAAAAGCTCTCAACCAACTTTTGTAATTAGCTTTTATTTTATAGGCATAAAAACACTTTTCAACTTTTACAAACAGACAGCGATGTTATTAACTTGACATAATTTTTATTACTAATTTTTATTACCAACCTAAATATTTATAACTAGTAGGTTGTGTATGCAACCAACATAACACAAGACATTTACCATTGTTCGCGTAACCAAAGATAGATGGCGTAATGGGTATCAATTTCAACACTCCCCCTCAATGGTGAATTTCTTGTATTTTTCTTTTTATATAAAAACTTAAACATTTTTAACTAATTATTTTAAATTACATTCCCTGCGGAATTTCTGAAATAAAGCTATAGATACTGGTTTCGTTAGAAAATCAGCTGTTTGATTATTTGTAGAAATATACTTTAAAGTGACTACATTATCTTTAACTTTATCTCGAATAAAATGGTAGCGAATATCCACATGTTTCAATCTCTTGTGAAATTCTGGGTTTTTACACACTTTAATAGCCGATTGATTGTCCTCAAAAATTACTACACTTAAACAATCAATCTCTGATAATTTTAAATCACTAAACAAACTTTTTAACCAGCATGTTTCACTTATAGCTAAACTGAGTGCTACATACACTGCTTCGGTGGACGAGAGAGCAACAGTTGATTGCTTCCGTGAGCTCCAACTTATTGTACATCCGAATACTTTAAAAAGATATCCCGAAGTTGATTTTCGGTCAATTTGGTCGCCTGCCCAGTCAGAGTCTGCGTACCCTTCAATTAAGTTATTAAATTTATTTTTATGGTAAACTAAAGATAATTCTAAAGTTCCTTGCACGTATCTTAAAACTCTTTTTATTGCTTGCCACAGCTGTAGGCTTGCATAAGATTGATATCTACTTAGTATGCTTATACATAAACAAAGATCAGGCCTGGAACACAACATTGCGTACATTAAAGATCCGATAGCTTTACGACAATCATTTTCGATTTCTTTACTTTCCGATTTTTCGCGTTTTAATTCATCATGTCGAAAATTGGGTTCCATAGGCGTACTGACTTGTTTACAATTTTGCATATCGAAACGTTTCAAAATACTTTTAAGATATGTGGTTTGGTTTATTACTATTTTATTATGAACTAAATTCTGTGTAATAACCATTCCTAAAAAAAGAGAAATATTTCCTAAATCTTTCATTTTAAAATTTTTATTTAAAATTTGTTTTATTTTACTTATTTCCAATTCATCATCACCTGCTATCAATAAATCATCTACATACAGTAAAATAAACATTCTTGATGAATCTGAAATTTTTAGATATATACAATATTCATTTTCTGATCGTACAAAATTTAATCTAAACATTAGATCGTTAAATTTTTTATACCAATTCTTTGGTGATTGTTTCAAGCCATATAAGGATTTTCTTAACTTTACAATGTCTCCCTCATTTTTATCAAAACCTTGAGGTAACACGATGAAGACATCATCATTAATATCGCCATTCAAGAAAGCACTGCAAACATCTAGTTGCGTAATATTATAATTGAAATTATTACATAGAGCTAGAAAAATCCTTACTGAAGGCAACTTGGCAACCGGGCTATATATATCATGGGTGTTTATACCTGTCTGTTGAAAACCTCTGGCTACCAAACGAGCCTTATATTTTGCCACATTTCCTATTTCGTCTTTTTTTTTCTTAAATACCCATTTACACTCAATGACTTTACTTGTTATTTCACTTTCACTCGCAGGAAATCATGTGTCGTTTTCTTCTAACGCATCAATCTCAGCTTGTATCGCCTCTTTCCATTTTTCACACACACTACTTGCCATTGCGTCCTCGTAGGTCAGAACCTCGATATCTTCATTACTTGCTGATAACAAAATCTTGTCCATATCTAACTCGTAGTCATTGTACATTGTATTTCTTTTTCTTTCTCTTCTCAGCTGGTATTTATTATTTATCATTTTATCTTGTATCTCTGAACTGTCACTGTCAATTTCATGATACACACTTTCATCACTCTGATTGTCATTATTTTCTGATAAAGTTTCATTTTCTTCATTTTGACTATCGCTATTCTGTGCTTCTTCATTTTCTTTATTTTCCATTTCTTCAGTGACTCTTACTGTGTAATTTTCTGTCTGCATTTTTTTAGGTAAGAAAATGACATCCCTATGGGTTTCTACTATTTTTTTATCTGGTATGTAAACTCTGTAGCCTTTTACATTTTCTCCATAGCCAACAAACATACCTCGTTTACTTTTTGGATCCCACTTAAGTCTGGTTTCTTTTGGTATATGTACTGACACTGTACTACCAAAAACTTTGAAGTGGTGTATGTCTGTGGTTTTCTTTTACCATAGCTCGTACGGGGTTTTTAGTTTTTGGGGGCTTGGACCTGTCCTATTTAGGGTATAAGTGACAGTATTAATAGCTTCAGCCCAAAAGGTTTTATTCATTTTTATGTTATTATTTAATAACGTTCTTGCCCCTTCTACTAGGGTCCTTATTTCCCTTTCTGCCCTTCCATTTTGTTGGGGTATGTAGACTACTGTTCTTTGATGTTTTATGCCTTTTTGCTCCATACTTTCTTTTATTTCATTATTTATGAACTCCAGACCATTGTCTGTCCCTAGTACTTTCATTTTATAGCCAGTTTCTCTCTCTGCTAAATTTATAAACTTTTCTATGCATGTCTTAACCTCAGATTTTTGTTTTAAGAAGTAGACATATCGATATGATGTAAAATCATCTTTTAACAGGAGGAAATAACGAGATCCACCTAGTGATGTATTCTCCATTGGTCCGCATACATCACCATGTACCAATTCTAGTGGTGCAGTTGCTCGTGACTCACTGTCTTCAAACACTAATCGATGTTGTTTGCCAGCCAGACAGGCTTCACAAACAAACTCTTTTTCACAGTCTATATACTCAATTTTATTTCTTTTTAGGGACTCTCTAATGTGCTTGAAGTTCTGGTGACCCAATTTTGTATGCCATTCCTTTATACTTTCTATGGTTTTTACTTTCATACACGTGTATGGATCATGATCATCTAAGCAGCTGTTTTCTAATAGGTCAGTATCTGTGGAAAAACATGCTGATGGATTGTATTCCTTGTTTTTATTGGTAAAATTCATTTTATAAAGCTTATTCACTCTGGTAGCTAGTGCTCTCACTGCTCCAAATTTGTCAATAAATTGACATTTCTCATGGTCGGATATCATAAAATAATTGCCCTTGTCTAGTGCACTTCCGGCCGAAAATAAATTGGATTTTAGTTCTGGTACGAATAAAACATTTGACAATGTGGTTTTAATTAATTTTTCTCCATTGTATGCCCACAAAGTAATTTGTCCAGTTCCTTTGACTTCCAATTTTTGTCCATTGCCCACTTGAACCATCTTAGTTATTTTAAGTGCATTTATATACTTAATCATAGTTATTTTTATCCCAGCACATATGCTCACTAGCACCTGAGTCTAGGTATCAATCAGCTGTTTTTAATTTTTCTGTATACACCATGAATGCATTGTTTCCATTTGATTCTTCATCCTTCTTGCTATTATTGAAGCCTAAGTCTTTTCCTTTTTTAAGCCAACATGTATCGATATTATGGGAAGACTTTTTACAAAAAGTACAGAACTTTTTTTGTTTACTTTCTTCAAACTTGGCTCCTGTATTTCTTTTTCTAAAATAACAGTTCTTCGCTAAATGTCCTACTTTTGAACATATGTGGCATCGTTGCCTTGTCTGCAGCTTACTATCATACGCCCTTGTATTTAAGGCTGTTGTAGATTCGAAAGATTTAAATCTTTCTTCTTCGAGTAACAATCTTGCCATCAATTCTTCTAATTTTTGGTTGTCAACAGGCACAGATTCCCATGCAGATCGGAAATGCTTAAAATTTTCAGGTAGAGACATCAATATTTTAGTTATTATCATTGTTTCAGAAAGTCTCGCCTGCTGTTTTTAATTTTGTTTTAATTTCCTCTATTTGAGATATAAACTCTGAGACTGAACTGTCAAATTTGAGCTGGAAAAATCTTTGTTGTAACAAATGGATACTAACGGTTGATTCCTTATCATAAACTGATCTTAGTTTATTCCACATATCATGCACTGTCTCACAAGATAGTATGTGAGTTAAAGGACCTTGTTCCATTCTCATTACTAGCAACTCTTGAGCCTTTGCATTATCTTTAAGCCATTTATTTAAATCATCACCACTTGGCTTGATTCGGGTACCATCTACAATATCAAAATAACCTCTCCCCTTGAACATTATCATTGTTTGAAATTTCCATACAGGCCAGTTGTCGCCTTTCAATTTTATGGTCGCTGTATCACAATTCATTTTTACTTTTACTTTTATGGGTTTTTATTTTTTATTTATTGGTAACTATTTAAAAAACTCCTTTTTTTTAACTTTCAAACTTTTCTCGCCTACTTGTCAGTTTCGTTTGTTATTTTTATTTTATGTTTTTGCCGCTAGTGCACACAACTCCACACTTTTAAGTTTTTATTGCTTTTTCTTCACTTGCACGCATCTGGGCCCATAACCTGTTGCATATTTAACTCCGTTGGATCGTGAAGAAAAGCTCTCAACCAACTTTTGTAATTAGCTTTTATTTTATAGGCATAAAAACACTTTTCAACTTTTACAAACAGACAGCGATGTTATTAACTTGACATAATTTTTATTACTAATTTTTATTACCAACCTAAATATTTATAACTAGTAGGTTGTGTATGTAACCAACATAACACAAGACATTTACCATTGTTCGCGTAACCAAAGATAGATGGCGTAATGGGTATCAATTTCAACAGTTATATTTATAGATTATAGTTATATTAAAGTTAAATATATAATGAACTTCTATGACAGACTTTTAAATTAATTTTTTATTTTGACAACTACTATTTATTTACAACAATTATAATCCAGGTAAAAGTAATAAAACAAAATTAAACTTGATTGGATTGCTTCTTTTAACACCCCTGCTCAATTAGATCAAGTCTGCAAACCCATCATTGTTCTAAAGTATTCTAGTTTCACATATAGCAAAGGTTTTGTTAGTATATCTGCAATCATATTCTCTGTCGGGCAATATTCAAATTTAATTCTTCCTTTTATATTCATTTCTTTAGCATAACTTCTCTCCAGTCTTTTTCCCTTGGGTTACATATTCTTCGACTTAAAATTGATACACTTACTGATATATCTGGTCTAGTATTGACTGCAAAGTATAAAAGTGATCCAATAGCTGATCTATATTTTTCATTGGAACTTAAATACACTATTTCTTCTTCATTTTTATAATATCCTGTATCCAGCGGTATCTTTGAATATTTTGTACTATAAAAATTAAAATCTCTTAAAAGTTCTTCTATATATGTTTTTTGCCATATCATGTATATTCCTTGTTCATTTTTCTCAACTTGAATTCCAACGTAATTTTTTATATTTCCTAAGTTATTAATAGGAAATTTATTATTTAATGTATTTGCTATTTCATCTATGCTGCTTTCATTTTTGCAAGCTATTAGAAAATCATCAACATATATTAGAAGATATATAGGAAATTTGTCCTATTTAACATAAAAACATATATCTGCTTCACCTTTGTTAAATCCCATTTCTTGCAAATATTTATCTAATGTTAAGTTCCAGACTCTTGCTGATTGTTTAAGTCCATATATACTTTTATTCAATTTACAAACTAAATTCTCGTTTCCAATTTCTTGAAAACCTTCTGGTTGTCTCATATAAATATCTTCAGTAAGTTCACCATTTAAGAAAGCAGTTTTTACGTCATAATGTCTAACTAATAGTTTTTCTTGACTAGCTATAGTTAGTAAAAGTCTAAATGTGGCTTGTTTTATAACTGGAGCAAATACTTCATCATAATCAACACCATATTTTTGCGTAAAGCCTTGAGCAACTATTCTTGCTTTATATTTACTAATTTCATTTTTGTCATTTCTTTTAATTTTAAATATCCATTTACATCCAATAGCTCGCTTATCATTTGAAAGATTTGTTAGAGTCCACGTATTTGTTCTTTTCATGGAGTTAATCTCATCCTTCATTGCTTCGTCCCACTGACAACTTTGATTACTGGTCATTGCATCTTTAAAATTTTTAGGTTCAATAATTTCTGGTTCGACAGTCTGATTTGTAAATTCAAATTTTGATGCTGGTTTACCTTCATTACTCCTTTCTGACCTTCTAACTGGTAGTAATGATTTTTGAATTGTTTCATTGGAAGGTAAATTTTTACTATTATCTATATTTGTTTCTTCCAAAAATACTTTATTTTCTTCTTGTCCTAAGTTTTCTTCAAACCGTTCGTTTTCCATTCCACAAATTTTACATCCCTTGATATAACTATTTTATTGTTATTTTGATCCAATAATCTAAAGGATTTAGAATTTTCTTCATAGCCAACAAATATAAGTTTTTTAGCTTTATCATCCCATTTTTTACGTTTTGCATCCGGTATAAAAGCATAAGCAACACAACCGAAAATTTTTAAATGATTTATTGTCGGTTCTGTGTTAAACCATAGTTTATAAGGAGTGTTATCTGTTGAACTTGTATATAAAGGGTTTTGTAAATAATTGGCGGTGTTAATAGCTTCCCCCCAATATTTATTTTCTAAATTTGCATCCAAGAGCATACATTTAGCCATTTCTACCAATGAACGATTCTTTCTTTCAGCTACACCCATTTGTTGTGGACAATAGGGTGCTGTAAGTTGTAGTGTTATATCTTCTTGCTTTAAAAAATGTTGCAATGTGTTGCATTAATAATATCAATTATAATTTTATATACACTCCCATTTACAAACAAAAAAAAATTATTAATGTATTCTTTTCCTCTATCTGATCTAAATGCTTTAGGTTGTTGTTTAAATTTATTTTCAACATGTTTTACAAATTCATGTATTTTATAATTGACATCACTTTTATTTTTTTTTTAAATATATGAACGTGTAACGACTATAATCATCTATCAAAGTAAGTATATACCTGTTATTAGCTGGTGTTGGTGTTGGCATAGGTCCACATAATTCAGTATGTATTAAGTCTAGTATGTTTCTAGACCGATTTTCTGATTTTTTAGGGAACGACAATTTGCTCATCTTACCACGTACACAGCTATCACAGAATAACTTCTCACTGCAAATATCCAAATAATTTTCGTTTTTATTTGATAACATTTTCTTCACCACTTCGGGATTACGATGCCCTAGTCTTCTATGCCGTCCATGAATGCAGGCCCTACTAGTTCCATCCCATATTGAGTATAATTTTTCGGAACATCGCAGTTTGTACAAACCTGCTTCCAATTCGGCTACTGCAAATATATCATTATTTTTAGAAATTGTACATAATTTCTTAGTAAAATTAACTGAAAAATTCTGATCAGTCAATTTTTTAACTGATATTAAATGGTTTTTTAATTCAGGAATATACTACAAAGTATAAATGCTACGATTAAATGATCAGCTAGATTTTCACCTAAGGCGATTAGCTGGTAGATAAGTTCCATCATACTTGACAAGTGTTCTTCCATATTGCCTTCTTCGAATAATCTCTTTCTACAAATTTTCTTTAAAAGAAATACCTTACTGGTTAAAGATGATTTTTCATAATAACTTGCTAATACATCCCATGCTTCTTTTGCTGTCTCCTTTGTCCTTATGTGAATTACCTGGTTGTCATTAACTAGTAGTCCACCTATTGTGGCTTTGGCTTTATCATTTTTCTTCTTCCATTCGTCAGTTACTGGATTTGGTTTTTCTTTGCTAACTATTTCCCATAATTCTTCTTTTAGTAATAATGTTGTTTTTTCTTTATAAATAAGACATCCAGCGGCATCAATTTACAAAGCTTTATTTTATATATATAGCAGAACTTTAACTAACATTTTAAATACTCAATAAACTACAACTATAATAGAAGCGGCCATTTTAGATACTCCTTCTTTTCAAGAATCAACAAACGGTGCCTTCTTGTTTTTTCCATACTTTTATTCTCTCACGCCATCTATCATACATTACTAAAACTAACCTAAAGATATCTGCTTTATAGTAAATCATTGGCGTACCATATTTGATTTACAAAACCCTCTCTCAATAATTTACTTATAAAGCTGAAAAAATTTCAAAAACTTAAATATTATACATTTACCTACATTTTCTTCTATAAACAATTATTAAAAAAAAAATATCCCTTTTCTATTTATAAACTAGTTTCTAAACCTATCCTTTTGCAGTTGGAATAAAATTGAACTCTGTGAAGACCTTTAGTTAATAAATCTGCCGCCTGAAATTTTGTATTATTATATTCCAGAACTATTATTTTGGATTTTACATGCTCACAAACAAAATTATATTTTAAATCTATATGTTTTACACGTCTGTTATTTTCGGGATTTTTAATAAGCGAAATACATCCTTGATTATCTTCAAAAATTTTAAAATTGTTAACTTTTAAACTCATGTCACATAATAACTTTTTAAACCATAAAGAGTCTTGAACTGCTGAGCACAATGCCACCAATTCAGCCTCAGTACTTGACAAACTAATACAATTTTGTTTTCTTGTAGTCCAGGCTATTGTATTGCCAAAAACTTTTATTAAATAGCCAGGCACAGACTTCCTATCACTAACATCTCCTGCCCAGTCTGAATCTACATAGCAAGTAAGTAGTGGTTCATTTATCTTTCTCTCAAATTTTAAGTCAACATCCTTGGTTCCTTGTAAGTATCTAAGCAATCTTTTTAAACCTGTCCAAACTTCCTCTTGATTACTATCTTGAAATCTACTGAAATAGTTGACTGCAAAACTAATATCAGGTCTGGTTCCAAGCATCAAATACATCAAACATCCTACCAATTCTCTTACTGGCTTATCAGTTTTTTTATTTATTTCATTTTTATTTATTCTAAATTTAGGATCTATAGGTATCAAACTAGACTTGCAATTATCAAAATTAAAACGTCTTAAGATTCCAGTTAAATATGTTTTTTGATTTAATTTTAAAATACCCTCTTTCTTATTATATTCTATTTCCAGTCCTAAGAAATTTTTTAAATCTCCTTTATCTTTAATGTCAAATTCGTTCATTAAATATTCCTTATATTTTTCAATAAATTTTAAGTCCGATGCTGCCAAAATAATATCATCTACATATAATAATAAATACAATATGTTCTCACTATTATACTTCATCGAGTACAAACAATAATCTGAATCGGATCTTTTAAACCCCAAACTCAATAAAAAATCATTTATTTTGTTATTCCAGCACTTCGAGGCTTGTTTAAGACCATATAGTGATTTATTTAATTTTAAAATATATTTTTCTTTGCATCTTACCCTCTCTGGCGGATATATGTATACGTCTTCCTTTAAATCCCCATTTAAAAATGCTGTTTTTACATCAAGTTGCTTAAAATAAAAATTTTGTTGATTTCCCACTGATAATAGCGTTCTTATGGTCGACATCTTGGCAACCGGTGAATACAGATCATCATAATCAAAAGATTCTCGTTGTGCAAATCCTCTAGCTACTAATCGAGCCTTATATCTATTTTCTAGTTTTTCTTCTAAGGGTTTTGAAGAGAATACCCACTTTGTAGTTAAAATTTCAGCCGTTTTTGGTTCTTCAACTTCTCTCCATGTATTATTCTTTTCAATAGAATCTATTTCCCTTTCCATTGCTTTTACCCAAAATTGTTCGTCTGCTCTGTTTTTGATCTCTTCTATTCTTTCTGGAACTTTTTCTACATATGATATGGCATCAAATGCCATGAACATTTCATAATCTCCATATCTTTCTGGTAACTTTGTCTTTCTTCTTTCTTTTCCTATATTATCAATATTCTCAATTTCTATAGACTGTTCTGGGTTTTCTTTTAAATTTTCAATTTCATATTCATCTTCATTGCCTCCTTTCTTTATTTTGGTCTCCTCATTTACTTCATTTTCCTCAATTTCACTTTGAATGTGTATTATTTTCTTATAATAATATTCTTTTTCATTAAACACTACATCTCTTGACACAATCACTTTCTGACTTTCTATATCCCAAATTCTATAACCTGTGTTTGTATAGCCAATCATAATACCCTTTTCACTTTTTTCATCAAATTTATTTCGAAACTGTCTTGGTATATGATAATATACTGTGCATCCAAATATTTTCATATTTTTTATATCTGGTTTGGAACCATTCCAAATCTCTGCGGGTGTCAAATAATTTAAATTTGCATTACTTGGGCTTCTATTTAAAATATAAGCAGCTACCCTTATCGCTTCATTCCAAAATTCTTTTGGCATGTTTGCATCTTTTATCATGGTTCGTGCCTTATCCACCAAACTTCTATTAAAACGTCCAGCCTTGCCATTTTGTTCTGGTGTGTATGGATTCGTAAAGTCAATAACAGTACCGTTTTCACTACAAAAACTCTTCATTTCACCTGAAATATACTCTCTACCATTATCACATCTAAGTAAAGAAATTTTTAAATTAAACTTTGCTTGAACCATTTTTACATATTCTTTAAAACAACTAAACACTTCGCTTTTGGATTTAATAATATAAACATATACAAAATTAGAATAATCATCTATAAAAGTAACAAAATATTTGCCACCATTATGACTTGTTGGTGTTATTGGACCTGCCACATCAGTATGAACAATTTCAAGCAATCTTTTTGCCTTTGACCTAGTACCGAACTTCAACCTTGTCATCTTACCTCCAACGCAAGCTTCACAAAAATCAATTTTACCCAATTTTACATTTTCAATTCCAATAACCATATTATTTTTAATTAGTTTCTCCAAATTTGAATAACATATATGCCCTAGTCTCTTATGCCATGTTTTTACAATATCATTTTCAATTTCTGTATTTAAACATTCACCATTTTCCACCTGAAATCTTATTTCATATAAGTTATTTCTATATCCTATACCTATCAAATTATTCTCATTATACAAACAAACCTGACCATTATTAAAAACAACTTTGATATTTGCCATCTCGAGCCGTTTAACAGACAATAAGTTTTTCCTTAAATTTGGTACATACAAAACATTTTTAATAGTGCATTTAACATCTTTTTCATATACTTTACTGATAACTTTAACGTTTCCTACCCCAATAGCCTCCATGTAATTATCACTTTTAGCTACGGCTATCTTTATTGGACTCTCTAACAACGTAAGATCACTAAAATATTTTTTATCATTTATCAAATGATCTGTACATCCTGAATCTACATAAAATAACAGTTCATTTATTTTAACATTTTTAGATTCGTTCATACCTGACATAAAACAAATACCTTGCTGAGAACCATCCTCATTCTGCTCTTGATTATGTTCATCTTGAGTACTTTCTGTATAATTTCCTCCTCTTGGTCCATTTCCTTCATTATTTTCACTATAGTTCTGTCCAAACTGTCTACCTACACCTCTTCTATATCCTTGACCTCTGAAACTTCCATGAACACCTCTGTAACCAGGACCTTGACCTCTAAAACTTCCATTACCTCCTCCTCTAGAGTTTTGTCCATATCTTGCTCGGCAATCTCTTTTAAAATGTCCTCTCTTACCACATGAATAACATACACCTCGACTTATACTTGTATTATTAAATGCTGCTGGCTTACTGTCTCTTTTAAAACTGTCACCATTTCTCATATCACATACAGATTTTCGTCTTTCAACTTCAGCCCTCAATTTTGCTTTAACAAAGTCTATTGTTAAAATATTCGTTGGAGTGTTTTCTAAAATAGTCACTACAGTTTCAAAACTTTGAGGCATTGCCATTAATAAATTGCACACAATATCCTCATCTTTTATTTCTGCCCTGGTAGCTTTTAACTGATTAATTACCAAATCAAACTCTGCCAAAAATTCCTCAAACTTGTTTGCATCTATCAGCTTCATAGACATTAGTTTTCTTCTTAACATCAGTTGACCCGGAATACCCTTTTTTTCATATCTATCCTTTAAACATTCCCACATACTAAATGCTGTATCTTTTTCTCTTACTATTTCTATCTGGGTATCATCAAGACATTGAACAATCAGGGACTTACATCTGCTATCTCTCTTTTTCGCATCTATCTTTTTCTTCTCATCGGTATAATCTGCTTCCTTATATTCTTGTTCAATAAATTCATAAACATCTTTTTCCTCCAACAGAACATGCATTCTAAATTTCCATGTATAATAATTACTACTGTTTAGTAGTTCCACATTAAAACTATTTTTACCGCTTAAATTCGCCATTTTTTTTCTTGTTATTTTTCTTCTCCAGGTTACACTTTTATACTTTTCTTGATTCCGTTTCTGGCCCCATAACCTGTTGTTTTTTCTTTATAAATAAGACATCCAGCGGCATCAATTTACAAAGCTTTATTTTATATATATAGCAGAACTTTAACTAACATTTTAAATACTCAATAAACTACAACTATAATAGAAGCGGACATTTTAGATACTCCTTCTTTTCAAGAATCATCCATACTTTTATTCTCTCACGCCATCTATCATACATTACTAAAACTAACCTAAAGATATCTGCTTTATAGTAAATCATTGGCGTACCATATTTGATTTACAACAAATAACATTTCCATTTTATAATTCCATATTTGGTAATTGTTTCCGTTGAGTTTTGTAAAATTATAACCAACGTCTGTCATTTTGTCAAAAAATAAAAAATGTAATTATATTTTCAGTTTCTTCTATATTTACTTCTCCTGTTCTGGGCCCATAACCTGTTAATCTTCTTATCTTTATGAGAAGTTATATTTATAGATTATAGTTATATTAAAGTTAAATATATAATGAACTTCTATGACAGACTTTTAAATTAATTTTTTATTTTGACAACTACTATTTATTTACAACAGTTATAATCCAGGTAAAAGTAATAAAACAAAATTAAACTTGATTGGATTGCTTCTTTTAACATATACCATAAATTGCAATGTTTGCAAAGTGATAACACTAGTATTAGCAATGGTGGTTGATTTACTAATGGTTTTTGGGTATTGGTTGTTGGTAATATATTAGTTTCTTCCACTTTAAGTATCTTTGTTGGGATATCACATGTTGAACTAATCTTTCTTTTTTTACGAGAACTAGATGGTATCATTGGACATGATTCACGTTTATGTCTATAAAGATTCGATTTCTGTGTAAAAGTTTTGTCGCAGTCACTACGGGGATACATTATCACTTGAAGGATAAAACTAAAAGTTAATGTCAATAGTCAATTTATTCTTCCGCAATCAATCCATCATTTTTCATTAAATTATAAAGGTCATGTGATTGTAATCCTATATTTATTATTGTTAAATGTTCACTAAAATATTTAACTGTTATTAGTTTTTTAAGGAAAATATCACATAAATTAATAGCTTCTTCATACAAAATTATTGTTTCTATGTGTATAAGTCTAGATTTATTATCAACAAGTTGATTTTTTAGGTCTAAAACACTTTTTCTTATTGTATTCATTTGCTGGTATAATTATTTTAAGTACCTCCACAATCTCTTCTAAAGTTTTAATTGGTCTCAATGTTCACAATAATGCACACAAACACCACTTTTATTAATTAACTTTTTACACATTAAACAGCGGTATCTGGATTTAATATTAAATGTAGTTATGGTTATACGAAACCAGGAAGGATACATTACTAAATACTAGATGGATTGTTGTTGTATTTAAACGCTTTAAGAGTGGTGGGAAGGAGATATGAAGGGAATAGGGGGGGGGGGGGATATGGGGGGAGAGGAGTGGGGGATTTGGTGGGGAGAGGAGTGGGGGTGTTGTGGGGGGGAAGCGGTTGGGGGGAATTGTTATTGTGTGAGAGAGGTAATGAGGTGTTAGAACTTTGGATTCGGTTAGGTCGTAAAGTGGAAGAGAATCCAATCCCAAATTAATTTCCAACCACATTCCAACTCCATTCCATATCTCAAACAGACAAAACCTATCTACTGAAATTTCAATAGTAAAAATGCCCAGCAATTTCCGTAAAAATTTCATTTTAATGATTTTATGATTTTTCGAGAAGATTGCCTTGGACGAATAACGCGTCATCGTGAATATTAAAAATATGAAGTGTCAAAATAGGCCAAAAATGACCGAAAATGGCATATTGTAATTTTTTAAAGTTATTCTAGCAGGTCGCGCTTTAAAATTTTGGATAAGAGATAGCTCAAGACTTCTACATTACAGTGTTATAAAACAGATAGCTCCAAATATAGTATTTATAGATGCATTTTTCATTTTAATGTCGGTCTGCAAGCCCTATATTTTCAATATCGGGTATATTCGGAACAGCCGAAAATTGCCGACAAGATTTCTTTTCATTGTGACTTTATTTGTAGAGATAAAGAAAAAATAATTTAACTTTTACATTGCCGTATTTTCTTTACTATCATATGATGACATCAGATTTCGAGTAAACCGTTTCGTCATCTAGATACCATCATCACGTTTTTATTTTTAAATATAAACTTGTAATTTTTTTTGCAGTTTCGTAAATCTTGCTTCTTCTAACGTATTTGTGCTATATTGCTTTAACCAAATATCAACGTTTCGACGCTAAAAAACATCTTCAATCTTTATATTCTTATAATTGGATTTGTGAATTTATTTGTAGAGATAAGGAAAAAATAATTAAACTTTTACATTGCTGTATTTTGTTTCTTATCATACGATGTCATCAGATTTCGGATAAAACGTTTCGTCATCTAGATACCATCATTAGGTTTTTATTTTTAAATATAAACTTAAAATTATTATTGCAGTTTCGTAAATCTTGCTTCTTCTAACGTGCTTTAACCAAATATCAACGTTTTGACACTATAAAACATCTTCAATCTTTATATTCTTATATTCGGATTTGTGACTTTATTTGTAGAGATAAAGAAAAGTAATTTAACTTTTACACTGCCGTATATTGTTTCCTATCATATGATGTCATCAGATTTTGAGTAAAACGTTTCGTCATCTAGATACTATTATTAGGTTTTTATTTTTAAATATAAACTTGTAATTTTTATTGCAGTTTCGTAAATCTTGCTCCTTCTTATGTCTTTGGCGAATAATACTGTCACACAATAAGTTATTTTTATAATACCTTGCATATCGCAGTTAGAAAGCACTTTATGGAAGTTCGCACCGTGTTATAGCTTTCTATAGCATCCCAAGTTTTAAATTTGCTACTTGGTAACTATGTGTACGAAGAACTATTATTATACTCCAATCCTGCATTTTTCAATCCACATTTCTTCTTTGTTATACTTTTCATATTTTTGTATTTTTTTAACTCATTTATAATTACTTTCTAAAATTATTTAAGCTTAATGCTCGGATGAAAGGTATTTTTAATTAATATTAAACCACCTGGTTAAAATTAGCATTTAAATAAAGCTGTTAAAAATGTATAAAGAGCAGAACACACCCAGTTTTCGAATGGTCTCTCACAACCGGATTGTTTTAGAATTATAACTTATCAAAATTGCAGAAATTTTATACTCTGGGTAGGTAAAATATGCAAAGTGGGGATCAGAATCCAATTTATTAATGTACTGGGTGTGCCTGGTCACACTGATATTAAAATATCAAGAAAAAGGTTCGGTACTAGGCACAATTTAACTCTGAACTATTTGTTAAAGATGTTTTACTTTTTTATTTAACTTCCTGTTTTAAAAATTATGTATACTTTACAATAAATTATACTTAAAATAATTATTCTAAAATTTTTATATGGCTTATAGTCTTCGGTTCGTGGTCATTTGGAAAACCTATTAAAAACATAATAATCATAACGAAAATAATAATAACAAATTTATAAATATACAGTGTTTGTGGAAAAGTTTGCACCATACCAAAAGATTTTTTTTTGGTTTTTTTAAGTCTGTTGTAGGAATTAGATTCTGCATGACCTATAACACAAAAAAAGCCTAATATTTTTAACTTGTGACGTGCGTTATACTTACCAAATATCATTTGGGAGGTATCATTCAGATACGAAAAATATGATTTGCCATCATATTTTGAGTCTAAATCCAAATATCGCCTAAAAACTTAAAATTTTTATATTTTTAAAACGAATAAATAAATTATCATCTGATATCTACTTGCTATTATAGAAAATTTTAAAAAATATTTTTTCTTTTGGTACCTTATTGTTTTTTTTATCTAGTATATAGGTTTCGACCAATTCCATTTTATTAGAATAGTCCAAAGGCGTCGTAAAATTTTTGGGAAAAAATTATTATTTGTTATAAAATCGGTTTATTCCATTATTAAATTTTAAAATGTTGTTGTTCTGAATCGAAATAAGTATTTAAAGCAAATAGATAAAAATATCAAAAAAAAAATACAATAAGTTTAAGTTTCCAAGGAATTTAAAAAAAAATTAAAATCATATCTAAACGAAATTTAGCACAGACCCACAATATGATGAGATTCAGTGATTTTTATTAATTACTTTTGTATCTCCAGAAACTTTCTCCCGTTTGAATCTTTTAAATGACATTTTAACGTACGCTACAACCTAAAAATGGTAAGCTTTTTTTAACTTTATTCATTCAGCCTATACTAGGTGAAAATTCATAATTTTAATAATATAGGATACAGGAACACAAAGTTGACCTTGTAAATTTTCACTATATTAAAAAGAAAATTACATGCTTCGCTAACACTGTAGCTTCGTCCGATGACAATGATGTAATTAAAGTTCATAATTAAATAGTGCAATAAAATTTGCTTATTATAATTATAACATATTATACATAAAAACGTGGAAGGGTTACAATATCGGAAAATCCAAAAGAGTTAAAATATCGGGAAATTTAAAAGAGGGTACACTATTATTAAATTAATTACAAAATAGGTAGGTATTTTACAATATCTTTAAATATACAGAACAAAGGTGACTTATTTAAATCTATTTGATCATTAAGTAATAGGTCCGTATTATAAGTTTATTTATTTAAATAGATTCTACCAAATTTAGTTTTAAGGCTTTGTTTAGTGTATATAAGATTTTAAAAGATCGATCGAAATTATGTTGATTATTAAGCATTTGCTTGATAATCAACATTGATCATTTGGTTAGCGTACTTTAAGTCAGTTTTGTTTTTTAGAAAAATGTTATAATATTTCTGTATTCTTTTGTTAAAATAATAATAATATATGTATTTTTACTTCAGTACAAAACTACATTATCAAGTACAATTATTATAGACGGCGAGATCTAGCAATAGCTACTCATCTAACCTAACT
Organism: Polydrusus cervinus; assembly: GCA_935413205.1. Taxonomy (NCBI): domain Eukaryota; kingdom Metazoa; phylum Arthropoda; class Insecta; order Coleoptera; family Curculionidae; genus Polydrusus; species Polydrusus cervinus. The sequence continues at coordinate 62,052,985 of OW284510.1, read as the reverse complement.
CTAATCTAAAAACCTGTTTGGCCAATGTATATTTTAGAATAATTCTGGCATTTTAATTTATAGACACCAGATTTTTTGTTTGTATCGCTCTTGGTTTTAATGTTTTTGATTTTTTTTTTGTTTAGGATCACGCAGAACCTTCTACCTAAAAAAGACTTAGTTATAGTATTTTGGGTAGGCTTTTATTTGAAATGAAAATTTATAGTATAATTTAAAATGTTGTGTTATTTCGTTCTTGCTGTCATTCGTTTTCTTGACATCTGTTCGTTGTCCTGGTTTCTGTAACCGGTATTATAGGTAACAATATTGTCTCTAACACGTATCTTATGATTACCGTAACGTACCCCCCCCCCCCTTTGAACGATAAGATTATTTAAACGAAACAGTTTCAGGCGATTATTCAGGAAAATTTGTGGTTCGATTTCCGTTAAAAGAGAGTCCTCTAGAGTTAGGCAATTCACGAGATTTGGCGATTAAAAGATTAATTCTTCAGGAGAATAGATTAAAAAGGATGAAGTGTTAAAAAAGAAGTATTTTAATTTTATTATTGAGTATATCGAGCTAGAGCATATGAGGCGATTGACAAACAGCGAATCGATTAAAATGTTTAGATGTTTTTTACCACATTTTGCTGTTGTGCGTAATGATAGTTTGACTACAAGTGTTCGAATAGTATTTGATGCTTCGGTTAAAACAAACTCAGGGAAATCTCTTAATGACATACAGTATTCAGGGCCAGCGATACAAAATGATATATTTGGGCTTATGTTACGTTTTAAAGAGCATAGATTTGTTGTAATCGCTGATATAGCAAAAATGTACCGCCAGACTCTTATTCATCCTGATGAGAGATATTTACAGAATATAGTGTGGAGAAATCAGATCAGGAGAGATCATCAAAATGGCGCCAAGTGATACACTCCGTAACGGCGATCCACCTAAATGTTGTAAAAGATGCAAAAGTATAGCCCCATCAGGGTATAAGTGTGTTAAATGTAGTACAGTGTCCCACTTTGGATGTGTTCCTTACCTTAAATGGAATAAAGTTATTGATGGTGAACGGATTGACTGCTGTGACGAAAAGCCACACACTGACCTAACCATTAACGAACATGAGCAAACTTTAACTGACTTTAAATCTGCAGAGACCTCATTTGCAAGTGCGACCGATGATGTAAGTACCGTGGAATTATTTTACTTGAAGGAACTTGTTAGACAATAGGACAATCTAATACAAAATTTACAATTAACAATAAGTTCATTGCAAGGTCTAATCAGACCGATCGGCCATATTGACGGATCGTTATCATCAGCGAAAAATCTGCATGGTTCGAAACCCAGTGATGTCTGTAATATCGACCATGTTCCGAATTCAATACCGCCAAATTTAAAATCTTCTCAACAGCAAATCAAAAATAATAGTGGAAGTAGTAATTCAGCCAATCAGATCCAGTTACTTACTTCAAATGCGCAAATAAACCACGAGTTTACGCTCAGTCAGGTGAGCCATGCAGTCAAAACTGTAAATTCTAATGCTAAACCTGGGCGCAATTCTGTTTCCACTGTTACTAGCGCTGACGTATCTCCCCAGCGGAGTACTACTAATCTACAACAACAATACCGTCATAATCATGGGCGTGCACTGAGAAGAAAGCCTATAGTAGGGGCCAGTTTAAATAATACTGGAGTTAAAGCAGTTGAAAAACGTGGTTATTTGCATGTATACAGACTTCATTCAGACACAACTTCAGATGATCTTGTTAAGTTCTTAAAAGTTACTGCACCTACTATTAAATTTGAGTGCAAAGATCTTAGGAGATCGGAGCAGGGAAGTTCTTTTATGGTGTCATTCCCAATTCAGGATGTGAAGCATGTTTATGAACCAGTGATATGGTCGCTTGGGGCTTGCATAAACAGGTTTAGGTTTCCCAGGGACGACAAGAAAGTTATTTCTAGCGTTGAAAATGTTCAGCCACATTTCAGTTTGCAGGCCTCCCGGAAGGCAAAGTCGTAGATGTGTTTCCTGATTGTGTTGAACCCAAACGATTCAGAATATGCCATTTGAATGTTAGAAGCTTAAGAAACAAATCCTCCCAATTCGAGCTACTTCTCCATTCCATGGATCTTCCTGATATTGTCTGTATTACAGAGACTTGGTGCACTTATGATGAAATAAATCTCATTAAATTACAATCTTATCAGTTGGCCGGCGCTTATTGTAGAGCTAACGTAAAAGGGGGTGGCGTTGCCATTTTTGTTTTGGATCATTTAAAGTTTAAAACTTGTACTAAATTCTCTAATCTCAATATTGAGCAGCATTTTGAATTTTGTACTTGTGAAATATCACTGGAAGAAACTAGCCTAATAATGTACTCTTTCTATCGTTCCCCAACTGGGGATTTAGCTTTGTTTCTTGATTCTATGACTGATTTACTTGCTGAATCTTTGAAACCTGGCTCAGGTGCGTTTTTTTGTTTAGATTTTAATGTTAAGTTTGGTGATAACAGTTGCAAAGATTCCGTGGTAGTTGAAAATTTGTTTGTAACATGACTTTACGCGGGTTCAAAATAATAGTAAAACCACTCTTGACAATATATTTACTAATATAGCTTTAAGTTCTATTGACTCACGGGTTATTCATTGTGATATTTCAGATTACTTTATGCAGGAAGTTGCATTATCATTGTTGCATTCGGACACGTCTGTAGAACCTAAGTACGGGCGGTTTTTTCATAGTCAGAGAAATGTAAATTGTTTCAGATTGGAGATGTCTAAGGTCGACTGGTCCACTCTGCGTGGCAAGGGTAATCTGGATGATAAGTTTAATGCATTTTTTGATGTTATTACCGAAAATATTGAATTTTGTTTTCCGCTTGAAAAAACTAAATCACACAAGCATATCAACAAAAAACCATGGTTGACTGATGAAATTATTGAGGAGGGCAAGTTTCTTAGGGAACTTTATAGAAAGTGTAAATTTTCTGTTGACCCGCCTATGCATCTTCGGTACAAGGCTTTAAAGAATGTACATAGCTATAAAATCTCTTTGGCAAAAAAAATTATCATAACAATCTATTTTTAAATTCTAATAATCGATCTCGTACAGCTTGGAAAATAATAAAAAACGAAACAAACATAAACAAAGGCACTGACCTGCCCGACTATTTTGTGGTCAATCCAAATAACGAAAAAATTTCTGATTTAAATTTGGCAGCGGAATCTTTTATTGATTCCATAAATGTACTGACTTCTGAAATTAAGGCTATTGAAATGATAAGTTCATCAAGTAGTGATTTTAATTCTCTATTTTTATAGCCATGTACCGAACAAGATGTACGTGAAATAATCCTCTCGGTAACAAAAAAGAGTTCATCGGGATTTGATCGGATTCCCTGTTCCCTGATAAAGAATGTTATGGACGTCATTGTTGACCCGATTACTTATTTAATTAATGTGTCTTTCATAGAGGGATCTTTTCCTAGTATACTTAAAAACACAATAATTCAGCCAATCTTTAAAAAGGGCGATAAACATAGTATTTCTAATTATCGTGGTATAGCGCTCTTTTCAGTTTTTTCGAAAATTTTTGAAAGGGCATATTATAAACGTCTTGTTGCGTTCCTTGAACAGAGAAATTTTTTTCCCCACGGCAATTCGGGTTTCGCAGGGGCTTGTCGACTCAGCACGCAATTGTTGCTTTATATAATAAAATCATGGAAAATCTTGATAAGAACAAGCATACAGCATGTCTATTTTTTGATCTAAAAAGGGCTTTTGATGTAATTAACATAGATCTTCTACTTAATAAGCTTAATAATTATGGTATTCGTGGTAAAGCATTAGACTGGCTAGGGGATTTTTTATCAAACAGGTCACAAAAGGTAGTACTTAAGCATCTTCACAAATCTTATTCTTCCAGTAGCAGAAATGTTACCAGTGCCGTGCCGCAGGGTAGTTTGCTGGGACCATTGTTGTTTATAATTTTTATTGACATTGCCTTTGATAACTTTGAAGATCTTTATCTTTCGTTGTTTGCCGACGATACTTCGATCGCTTGTGCTGGATCTACAGTCGATGAGCTTAGCAAGAGTGCGTGTGACGCAGTCTCATTAGTTCAGCGATAAAATTGCTATTGCGATAAAAATCGGTTAATCCTTAATGAAGGTAAAACTGAATTACTTTATTTTTGTCTTAGAGATCTAAATAAAAGCCTGTTAGTAAAATTAAATAATCAAACCATTGAGCAGTCCCATGTTGTAAAGTTTCTGGGAGTTTTTATTGATTCTAAGCTGTCATGGAGTCAGCAAATAGACTTTGTTCTGAAGAAGCTCGCTGTGTATTGTTTTGTCATTTGGCAGTTGCGCGATAAGATCGATATAAATCTTTTGAAGCTTTATTATTTTTCGTATGTCCACTCTTGCTTGAGTTACGGAATTTTGGTCTGGGGATGTTGCTCTAGGGCTGACAAAATCTTTATTCAGCAAAAAACAATTGATAATTAGAACCATGACATTTAAAAGACGTACTTTTTCATGCCATGTCCAAACTGATGGGATTGTGTATGATTTTTTTTTTATTGTATGTATTTGTTTACCTGTTCATTTTAAATATTATTATTATTATTAAAGTTTTATTTTTTATACCTATATATTATCAATGTATAATGACAATATCCTATACTACCTATACAATAGTCAAAAGGAAATAAAGGATTTTTATTTATTTATTTAAATGATTCGAATGATGATATATCGCTTATGAGTTACAAACAGTGATGTATAGCGAACTACCTTCGTTTTAGACTTGACGTACGTCGATATAGCAAATAAGTTCTTTGAGTTTTAAAATAGTGTAGATCCGAACTTAGGTCTACTGGCCTATAGAACCACTAAACTTGAATGTGGATATATTCCATCAGAACTGATTATGGGAAGAAATCCACGTAGTAACTTATATATTGATACCTAACTGGTCATATTTAGAACATTTTCGCAATGTAAGAGAGAAGGAAATAGAGAAACAAACTGAAAATTTTAATAAAAGGCATCGAGCTAAAGATAATATAGAATTAAAAGTAGATGATAATGTTTGTATTACAAATTTGAAAAGATATGGAAAAATTATAAAAAAGGGACCAGAACCAAGATCTTACGTTATTGAATCTAATGGTAGTATTATAAGAAGAAATAGGACTCATTTAATTAAAATAAATACTACTACAGACAAAAATTTTGATTTAGATTTTGATTTACCTGCAGAAATAAATGGAAGCAACATTGGAAACAAAATTCTAGAGCGTCAAGTAAACAGAAAGGAAAATATAGATTTGGAAGAAAAGTTGCAAGAACCAGAAAATTGCATAGAATCACCAAGCATAATTTCATGTGAAAATTTTGCAGCACAAGCACCCCAAAGTTCTAAAGAAGATTTACGTTTAGGACATAATGTATATACACGCTATGGACGTGTTGTCAAATTACGCCGTTGTGGTTGTTGTAACGGTGAAAACTGTTCATAGAGCTGTTAATTTTGTTAGTGTTGCATAAATTAAAAAAAAAAAGTTAGGATTAATGTGTTTTGTCCATATCGTTATATAATGAACATTCTTGTGAAACGAGGGGATGTAGTATAATGTACCAGTTAGAACATGCATGAAGTACCGGATACCTGGACAGGAAGTGATTGATCTGTCAATAGACTTCATACGCGGTAAGTCGGGCCTATATAATAAGTACCCCTTTTAAGTCGGATAAAACAGCTATCACGCCCGGACCGGAAGGGTCTGGGCCAGTTCAAGTCAAAAGCTGCTATTTCGATAAAGGTGCAGTCATCCTATCATGCAGAGGCGAAGGGACAAGAACCTGGGTGCAAACCGAGGCCCCCAAGCTGAAGCTATGGGAGGGCGCTAACTTAAAAGCAGGGATGGCAAAAGATCTCTTACAGACGGCAAAAGTAATCATGGCGGCTCCTAAAAACCTCAGATTCAAAACGCCCAAAGAAATCCTGCAACTGGTGAAAACCAAAAACGCCGGTCTCAAAACCGACGACTGGTATGTGATAAACCATACTAAAGACGACAATTGTGTAACATTGGTTCTAAACATCGTTGAAACATCTCTAAAGTGCCTGACCAAGTCCAACATGAAAGCATGTCTAGGACCCTGGAAAGCATCCTTAACAGTTTTAGCAACAGCTAAGGGAAAGAAAGATGGCTCACACACCGTCAAACGACCTGAAGCTGCTGCAAATAAACCTACAACATAGTAGAGCTGGGTCTGCGGCCTTATGCCGTAGACTCACAAACGAGTCCATAGCCGTAGCGCTGATTCAGGAGCCCTGGATCAACGGTCAACTGACCAGTAAGAGGACTCGGACAAGCAGGTGGTAAGCTTATATATAACATCTGGTAACCCAAGAGCATGCATCTATGTCAGGAATGACATAGACTATGTGCTTCTGTTAAATCTCTGTTTTAGGGACCTAGCGACCGCTTAGCTGATTTACAAGGAGGATGGGATCGTGAAAGAGCTAATAATCTCATCTGCCTATTTTCCTTACGACTCGGACGAACCACCACCCACCACAGAGTTCAAGACACTCGTGGAACACTGCGAGGCCAACCGACCCCAGCTGCTAGCAGGCCAACTAGCAGGCTAACTTGCACAACATTGCATGGGGAGCACAAATGACAACCACGTGGAAATGCCCTGATGGAATTTTTGGTAAGTAGTAATTTAACACTATTAAATCAGGGAAACGAACCGACCTGTGTAACTGGTAGGCATAGAGAAGTAATCGACATAACCTTGGTCACAACGCGTTTATTAAATGCGCTTAAAGGCTGGCGAGTATCTGACGAACCATCGGCATCTGATCACCGGTTCGAACTAAAGAATTGCGGCGGGAAAGCAGCGCCCTACCCCAATCCACGCAATACGGAATGGGAATCTTTCAGAGGTCAACTACGACAGAGTCTGACCTCCGTCAAAACAATCTGCAAAGCACCATAGATATCGACTTTTCCGTGGAACAACTTTAAGACGCAATCACAACAGCGTACGAAGGAAACTGCCCTCTTATAGCAAAGAGTAAAAAGAAGGAAGTACCATGGTGGCATCGCCACCTGGAAGACCTGAAAAAAGAAACCAGGAAGCGTTTCAACAAAGCAAAGAGCACAGGAGACTGGGCCAAATAAGTCCGGTCTCCCACAGAATACAACAAAGCTCTAAGAAACGCCAAGCGAGATTCGTGAAGACAGTTCTGTGGGGAGGTAGAAATAACTTCCCAAGCAGCACGCAACCACCGCATTCTCGCTAAAGACACGTCAAATGCAGTTGGCACAATAATGAAACCAACAAGCGAATACACTAAAACCGTAAAAGAGACCCTAGAAACTCTTCTCCAAGTACAGTTTCCGGGTTCTAGAATAACACAACCGAAAGCTCAACAGCAAAAAATGAACGTAGGGCACAGACCCAAGAGAGCAGACTGGAAAACAGAAGGGGTAAGTGCTCTAAGTGTACTAGGAATTACTATTATAAATGGTTGGTAAAAGACCAGATTTACAGAAAGTCATTTGTTTGCAAAAGTTGATTATGTTCAAATTCTTAGTCCTTTGTTAATTAAATTGTGAGAAGTGTGTCTTGATTATTTTTGTAAAATATTATGTTTTATGATATATGCTAAAGAGTTTTTCTAAATAAATGTTTAAAACCCATGTTGTGTTTAATTATTTTAGATTGCGAAATGGTTCCAATAATTGGACATTTTAGTATGCCAACAATTGGCATAAGGGTGCCAACCATTGGAAATTCATGAAAATTTTACATTTTGCTAATTTACTTAATTTTTTGCCAAAAATATGCAAGTTTGTTGTTCTTATTAAATATTATAATCACATTTTGTAACAAAAAATCCACTTACATTTTAATATTACTTGCAGCTTCATTTTTATTAACCAAAACATGAATATGCTTCCTTAAAGTGCCAACAATTGGGTAGTTTACCCCATTTGATAATTTTTTTATTTCTCTTTCTTTAATTCTGACATATTTCATCCACCATTTTGTTTACGCAATTGATATATCCATATTCATAATCAGCGACCCTAAATACATAAATTTTGGTACAAATCCGATTGTATTTGTAATAATTATGGCCGGGTTTTTTTTTATTTTGGGACCTGTGTGCGTCGCGTCGGTGTGTTTCAGGTTAATTTTTAATAAACTTTATTAAAGGTAAATTCTAATTTTACCTTGTAAAAAACAATATAGATTATAACAACTTTATTTCGACGTGACTTTCTTCAATTTTATCGCTCAAAATTGTTTGTATTTTAACTTTGAGACGCTTTGAACATTTTTTACGTTTTTAGAAAAAAAATGTTTGTATATTGAAACACCAAGCTGTTAGTATGTAGGTATAGTAAGTAGGTTTTATAGACTAACTATGGGTTAGAATTCGGATCGGAGTTAATAATAGTAAAATGTAGTATGGATTGACACCTCCACTGCATACAGTAGTGGAACACTTTCCTTTCTATCGCCAAATCATATAGTCTGTATAATGTGCTCCTGATCGTTGTTTAGAAACCACGTTAAGCTGTAGGACTTTAAATTCTACCAGTAAATGATACCTGTATTAACTCTTGATCAAATTAAATTTCATATTCAGTTCGTTAAATAGTTTTAATACTTTTCCAAAAAGTTCTAACAAAAAATATAATTTGGAGCAATTTTTACCAACTTCTAATTTCCTTTATTACGGAAAAATGTTTTAAACGAGAAAAATGTCAACGTTTTATGTAGAAGCTAAAAATCTTCATCAACTTTTTATTTTTATGACATCTAATTACCGTCATGTCTTCCGTACAGAATAGTATAAAGTCCTTTTTCTGGGTTAATTTAGTTCTTTGATTTCCTGTCATATTTTATTCGTTTAACAACGCCTTTCGGGCACAAAGCAAGATATGCTAATTTTCTTTTTGTGCTCACATACCGCGAAACTTATTTTTAGGATATCTTTTTTATTTTACACGGCGTCAAACGTTTTTTCATTTCATTTCACCTTCTTCTAAAGGATTTCCTTTGACAACCACTCACAATAAAAAAAATAAAATAATTTCTTATTGTAATAAAAAAAAATTGACAAAATAAAATGTTTAAAGACAGTTTTCCTTGCTGCCTTAGTTTGCGACGTTTCTTCCGCCTCTCTCTTTCCATCGACGAATTTTTAAAGAATGCAAATATAGTCGAAGAGGCGACCGTCCAAAAATTATGGTAACTATTTAAATAACCACTATCATTATTTTGTAAATGGTATATAATTTCTACGAAGCTGAGTAGATTAGAGAAAACAATACTTGTGCCATTTTAAAGCGTTTTAGAATCCTGCAACAGCGTTACCGAATTGTTTTTAATTTGTGAGATACAGGGTGATTTTTTAAAATCGTTGAAATTTAGTTTGTTTAATAACTCAAAAGTCTTTAATTTTAGGAAAAAGTTCTTTAAATAATAACTACGTATTTTGAACGGCAGTAGCGTTTTGGACAGTAGCGTAGCGTAGGGGTAGCTAGCATTGAATGGGCCCTGTATCAAGAGCCAGGTGGTGGGCCCCTCGGCTAGAGAGGGAGCGTTTAAAACAGAATTAAAACAAACAGAACAGAATAGTTTATAAGAATTTATTTTAATGAAAGGAAATTATAAAATAAACATGATTTTTAACAAAAAACAACAATAAATAATAATAATAATATTAATAATAATAATAATATAATAATAATACGAAGTTCTACTTAATGCAAATTTAGATGTATTTCAGGCGAGACCCACAATAACTAGACCGGTGGGTATACGCATTCAGGAACTCCTAGATGATATAGACGAAGAGTTTCCAATAACGTATGAACTGTCATACTGTGAAAGACCTCCATGGAAAATTGCTCCTCCAACTATACACTTTGAATGTGCTGCCTTCAAAAAGGGAGAAACCAATAACACCACATATCTGTCGACTTTCTACGAAATTAGAAATAAATACCCAGACAGTCAAGTTATCTATACAGATGGTTCCAAGACAGACCAAGGAGTTGGAAGTGCGTTTACAGCTCTGAATAAAGCACACTCCTGGAGGTTAAATCCTAAAACGAGCATTTACACTGCTGAGCTCTATGCAATCTGGCAGGCATTGCGGTACATAGAATATGAGAAAAACAAAACGTTTCTCATTTGTTGTGACTCTCTAAGCGTATTGCAATCCATATAAAATACTTTTAGTTTTAATCCATTGGTGCAACACATTCTTTCTCTAATTCAATGGCTTGAGGAGCAAAAAAAGAGTATATACTTTGCCTGGATTCCAGGACATGTAGGAATACCAGGGAATGAACTTGCAGATGCCGCAGCACGACAAACAGCGGAAAATGAAAATGATCCTATGGAAAATGTACCTGTCCTCCCAGACGACATAAAAACATCACTAAAACAAAAAATTAACAACATTTGGCAAAACGAATGGACCGAAACTGAATCAAAACTTAAAATAAGTAAGCCTCTAAATAGAAAAGAAAAAATACACAAAGGTTTCACGCGAAGAGAACAAGTAGCCCTAACCCGCCTAAGAATAGGGCACACCAATCTAACATCTATCCATATGCTAAGGGGAACCAGACCACCCGTGTGTTTAACATGCCAAAACCCACTGACAGTAAAACATATCCTTTTGGAGTGTAGAGAATATACAAATGAACGCGTACAAGCACAATTGCCCGACAGTATGGCCGAATGCCTTTCATACGAGAACGCCACGATGAATAAACTTATCCAGTTCTTGAAAAGCACGACATTACTAAAGAAACTGTAGTCGAAATTATGTTAATTATGTTAATAATTTAATTAATAAGTATAACGCGGCTAATGACCACAGCAGTTTATGCCGCTATAAACAAAAAAAAAAAAAAAAAAAAAAAAAAAAAAAAAATAATAATTCTATGCCTCCTATAGGACACTGAATCAAGAAGAAAATGACGTTACTCCAACTGAGATAAATAAAGACCAATTTAATGCACTTGATCTCTTTAGCATATTATTGCATTAATGCTCCAGAATTTTGGGTTTGTCTGTTACAGAATACTGGCAAGTTGTTTAATATATGTTGAATTGGATGTCTTAGCCAACTGGGTAAACACTAAGAGAAGATGTATCCCCTTGCCCCTCTCTATAGTTACTCCGTTGCATAAAGCGTTAAACCTTCTCTGTTTACCATTTACCCCACTCTCCAAGGTAAAAGCAAAAAAATGCTATTATAGAATTATCTGATACATTTCTGCGTTGCCCAAAACTTAATTAAAAATTAAATAATTGTTAACATCTATCCTTAAACATGGTCTACCGGTAAAGTAATTAATGTATTTGTATATACTGTAGGGATTTTTACTTTTCTCGCAAAGAAAAATATTGTAATCGTGAATAAAAATTGAGAAAATATATCAAATGTGGACGTATAAGGCTGGTAGAGAGTCGGTCTGTCTCTCCATCTGCTTAACGTATCAAAAATAATTAAAGTATTAATATGAAAGTTAGTAGATGTAATATACATCAATCCTGCTAGGTTAACCAAATTATGCACATAGCTTAATATTTTAGGTTTTTTTTAAATAACTCATGTATACAGAGTTGTTATTGGATACTGCTTTAGTGAAATAGCTTCGTTGTAATTAAAAATATTGATACAAAAGTTACAGGATGTTAAACAGCCTAACTTAAAATTATTTTTCTAACTGATCATTTTCGCAGCCGCTCCTACCAAAGTTATGGTACTTACTAGCACTTAAAATCAAGTCTTATCAGATTTAGTTTTTATTGTCTAAATTCAATTATTTACGTTATAAATACAAATTACACACTTATTGCACAAATATGCCGAGACAATGATCAATTCTTGAAAGAACTTTTCAATAACATTTGAAGGTAGTATTTTAAAATTTGCTCCTATAATATAATTTTCATAGTAGCTGTAGCAATATATAAACATTACTTAAACCCGTTCCTTTCATACCTTATATCCAAAGGAGAGAAGATAGATAATATCTTTTAGATTAAAAATATTCTTATCTCTTTTTGTTTTTATTATTTGAAACTAAAAATGTGAATTTCTATCAACTAGTAATTGCGTGCTTTCCCAAAAAATATTATAATTATCTGTCTTGGGATGCCCACTTGGTACGCTCATGGTTTTCGATGGAAAACAACATTTAATCTGTTCTCTGCAATCGCAAACGTAATCTTTCTGGCCAATAAGTTGTCGAAACGAAAATTTCCGACCAATTTGACAGTGACAAAACCCAATAGAATTAGAGTGAGGCTTCCATTGGTCTTAACTCAAAATAAGTTTCCAGTTAAACTTTGTTTTGATTTTTGATTGATATTTTTTCTGTCTATATAACTTCAAACTTCTAACTTGGCTGGGTAGCGAAAGAAGTTTATTATTCGATTTTCAGAAATACATTTATTGTCAGTCTTGTAAGTGAAGAAGAGGTAATAAATATTTATTTATTAAAAACGTACATGTTGGAAAAAATTCATTTAAAATGCATGTTTATTTTCTTTTCAACTCACTCAGACCCTTCAACTTTTTTAAAATTTTAATTTGTTACAAATTGGGGTACATTTTAAATATTGTTTAATAAGTCAAATTTATCTTAAATTTTTTAGAAGTTTTAAAAACAGGGGTACTTAATTGTTAAAGTTATAAGCAATGCCAATAAAGTTATTTTTCTTATGTTGGTAACATCGAATTATCTAGGAAGTTTTACTATAAGATAATTTTAAGGTTGTAGTAGTATTAGTAGTTTTGGAATGTAAAACTAGACGGTTGGTACCTCGTATTTTTGTACCTAAATATCATAAATAAATTGATATAAACAGTGATCAAGTAAAGTTATTATTCCAATCAAGTCCCAATAACAACATTAATAAATACTGGTATTAAAATAATTATGTCTTATTACCTACAGAACAATCATAACTAACATAATAAAAAGGTGTCCATCGCCAATCGGCACTTGCCTACAGGTACCTCTAAGTTTAGAAGTTAGTACCTAAAAATTTTTTTATCATTTCCTTTTTTTAATAATACGTTTATTATATTGTCTACTTTGGTATTACTTTCCTGCAGACTGTGATGTGGGAGTATAAAGCATTAAATTGTTAATATAAGAAATGTCAAAAAATATTTACAAATATTTCAATTCATATTTATGTATTTCAATTATAATATGACAATTTATACTCAACAACAACTTTTTTTACTAAATTTTAAAAATGTCAAAGTGACAGCTGCAGAAAATTATTTTTTGGTGACTTTTACGCCTTAACTATTTGATATAGTTGCGCGCACGTTCCTTTCTTTCGTCAGCGTCTGTAGCCTTACTTAATGATCCATAAGATGGCAAAACGCGCCTGGGGATGAATCTGCCGAAATAAACCGAAGATCTTCGTCTTCTGCCTTCTATTTATGTTTCACAAAATCAAAATTTATTTAAAATAGTAAAACTTTGAAAATGTCGATATTACAACTAACAAAATAAAACATTTTTACCAAATCAAATTTTATTTAGATTGGATAACTAGTTTTCTAGTAATCAATTTGTTAAGGTAAACAAAGATGCAGTTATTGGCATTTGTTATATATTTTTCCTAAAATAATTAAAGCCTTTTACATACGTATACCAAATTTTGTTTAGATCGGCTAATTCGTTTTCGAGATAAATAACATACGTTCAACACATTTTGGGTAAGTCAATTAGTAATTTTAGAATTAAATTGACTTTACGCCTACCTACACCAAATCAATCATCAAAACGTCGGACTCGATATCTGAACATTATATTATAGGAAACGAAATATAGCAATGGAGAAGTAAGTAAAGTTAGTTTTCTTCATCTCTGTAAATGAATATTTTCCTAATACCTATCTCCGAAACTAATTTATGTGGAAAACTCGTATCTGTTAACGTTTGGACCGCGGCGCATTGACTGTCGAACTTTGTGCTGCGGCGCGGTAAATATTTGCACCAGCGGCGCTCCTGAAATTTTAAACTCGTTTACATAGGTACTTCAATTTTTTTTCAAATCGAATATGTAGTTTTTAAAGCAAATGAAGGGTGTCAGGTGAAAACAGGGAATTTCGTCGAGGCAAATATTAGAGTAAATTAAATTTTTAAGTGACAACTCACAGTTCTAATTTTTTTAACGCAATAAAAGCATGTGAAAACACGGAGGCATGCGGGCGCGAGGAAGATAATTCTAGAAGAAGTTGCTACCGTACTTATATAAAGAAGGCGAACAAGGCCTCTTCTGCATAGTAGTTCGAGCGATCAAGATCGTTACAACATTACCGAATGAATAGTTGAAGTGTAGATGCGGATTGTTTTGTTTAGATAAATTTGAAAATTTGTATAGTTCTAGTTTTAATATTAAAGTTAAAGTTATTAGTTTATTCTATCAGCAGTGTGTAGAAGTCACTACATGGTACACGTTATAAGACGTTTTGACTCTATTCACTCGCATTTAGAGTGCGACAAGAACATGGGAGTAATTAATACAAAATTAAGAACGGAATCTCCCAGAGATTGGGAGCGTAAAAGCGTAATAGTCACCAAAAAATAGGCATATTTGTGCAATAAGTGTGCAATTTGTATTTATAGCACAAATAATTGAATTAAGACAATAAAAACTTAAAAACTAAATCTGATAAGACTTGATTTTAAGTGCTAGTAAGTACCATAACTTTGGTAGGAGCGGCTGCGAAAATGATCAGTTAGAAAAATAATTTTAAGTTAGGCTGTTTAACATCCTGTAACTTTTGTATCAATATTTTTAATTACAACGAAGCTATTTCACTAAAGCAGTATCCAATAACCACTCTGTATACATGAGTTATTTAAAAATACCTAAAATATTAAGCTATGTGCATAATATGGTTAACCTAGCAGGATTGATGCATATTACATCTACTAACTTTCATATTAATACTTTAATTATTTTTGATACGTTAAGCAGATGGAGAGACAGACCGACTCTCTGCCAGCCTTATACGTCCACATTTGATATATTTTCTCAATTTTTATTCACGATTACAATATTTTTCTTTGCGAGAAAAGTAAAAATCCCTACAGTATTTACAAATACATTAATTACTTTAATGGTAGACCATGTTTAAGGATAGATGTTAACAATTATTTAATTTTTAATTAAGTTTTGGGCAACGCAGAAATGTATCAGATAATTCTATAATAGCATTTTGCTTTTACCAAAAACGGTAGGTTGAATTTAACACAGCCCTTTATCCCTGGAGAGTGGGGTAAATGGTAAACAGAGAAGGTTTAACGCTTTATGCAACGGAGTAACTATAGAGAGGGGCAAGGGGATACATCTTCTCTTAGTGTTTACCCAGTTGGCTAAGACATCCAATTCAACATATATTAAACAACTTGCCAGTATTCTGTAACAGACAAACCCAAAATTCTGGAGCATTAATGCAATAATATACTAAAGAGATCAAACTTATATTGACGACATCATATGATAGGTAACAATATACGGCAATGTAAAAGTTAAATTATTTTTTCTTTACAAATAAAGTCACAAATCCGAATATAAGAATATAAAGATTGAGGATGTTTTATAGTGTCGAAACGTTCATATTTGGATAAGGCAATATTGCACAAATACGTTAGAAGAAGCAAGATTTACGAAATTGCAAAAAAATGGCAGGTCTATATTTAAAAATAAAAACCTGATGATGGTATCTCGATGAAGAAACGTTTTACTCAAAATCTGATGACATCATATGATAGGAGACAAAATACGACAATGGAAAAGTTAAATTATTTTTTCTTTATCTCTTCAAATATAGTTACAATAAATAAAAATTCTCTCGGCAATTTTCGGCTGTTCCGAATATCCCCGATATTGAAAGTTGATAATACTTAGGTAAGCAGACCGATATTAAAATGAAAATTGCATCTATAATTACTCTATTTGGACCTATCTGTTATATAACACTGTATTGTAGAGGTTTCGAGCTATCTCTTATCCCGAATTTTAAAGCGCGAAATGTTAAAATTTTTGAATTAGGATTTCATGAGTCTGCAAAATATCAAAATCCTAAGTTAATTAATAGCTTAGCTATAGAAGACGGGAGTTGAGGTATATAAATTATAATACTGTGAGTAAGAGAGGAAGAAAATCATGCTACTACTTACACAAAAGATTAGAAGAAAAAGTAACTGGTCTGGCCAGTACCGAACAACAATATCTTGCAAAACTAATAAACATTATTCAAAGTTCAAATTCCCGTATATAAACTAGGGTCCTATGACGTGTCCACCAATAATGCCACACCAAACATGTATTCATAATAATTTCGCAGAATTCTGCGGTAAGAATCGTCTTCTCTCAATTCTTGTAACAATGTGAATTTGATATAGTTTAAATTTTTCCCCATTGGTAATTTTTTATTGTACCAGTTTTAATGTGATTGTTGAATTAGTATTGTCAAATATATAAAATTAATCTAAACTTGTCATTATTTGCTCTGCTAAATTTTCTTATTCAAGTTGTTCCTGTTGTTCAAACTCTACTGTTTCCATCAGGTTATGGGCCCAGACTACGTTTACTGTGCGTAGAATTTGCGAGTAAAAAGATTTTATTGTTTTTTAGTTTTGACAAGATTTTTTGAAGTTTTGATAGAAGATTTGAATTTGACAAGTGTTAACCTTGATTTCAATTTGAAAAATGGCTCTAGAAACTGCAAGAATTGTTATGTTTGATGGCTTAAATTTTCAATTATGGAAATTCAGTGTTTCCATCTTCTTAAGAGCTAGCGATTTGATGATAGTCTTAACAGAAGAGAAACCAACAGATGAAGAAACTCTGAAGACATGGGAAAAGAAAAATAATCAGACAATGGTTATTTTCTTAACGTCTATCAATGAAGACCAATTATCTTATCTTGTGAACTGCGAAACAGCTGCTGAAATGTGGAAGAAGCTTATTGCTGTACATGAGCAGTAAACTGAGGTGTCCAAGCATATTATTTATCAAAAATTTTATAATTTAAAAATGGCCAACAATGAAACAATTGCGTTATTTATTTCTGAAGTTGAAACAATTGTAAAACAGTTAAAAGACATGAATGAAAATATCTCCGACGTTGCGGTAATTTCTAAAATTATAAATAGCTTACCAGAAAAATTTTCAATGTTAGTAACGGCATGGGATTCTGTACCTACTGACAAGCAAAGTTTGACTGACTTGATTGCACGACTGCTAAAAGAAGAACAGAAAATGTCCTCGAATGAAACTAACAAAGAAAATCTAGCACTTCAGACTACACATAAAGGTATTAATCAGTATCAACACAAAAATTATTCATTCAAAAGAAAAGAAAATATTCAAGAACTGAAACAGAAGACAAAATGTGGTTTTTGCAAACAGACTGGCCATTGGTGGAAGGAGTGTCCTCTCAGAAAATAGGTTGGAACTAATGGACCCTCAAGCAGCAAATTTAGAAATAACAAAGGAGAAGAAGCACTGATGTGTGATTTATTTGAAAATATTCCTCAAGAAGACCGTGACAGATGGTTGGTGGACTCAGGTGCTAGTATGCATATGACCTATCGAGAAGATTGGTTTTCAGAAATAGTGCCTTTGAAAGAAGAAACTCTTGTATGTGTTGCGGATAACAAAACAGTAGCAGCTGTAGCACGAGGTAATATACAGGTTAAAGCATTCGTAAATGGTGAATGGCATGACAAAATAATAACTGAAGTCCTCTACATTCCTGCGTTAAGAAGAAATCTGTTGTGTGTTGGCAAAATAACAGATAAAGGATTTATCATGATTGCTCACAGTGATCGCTATGAATTTATAAATTCAAATGGTGAAATATCTTGCATTGGTTTGCGCGATGGTAATATTTTTAAAATGGTTATGAAAACGGAGAAGCAAAACGAATGTAATGTAGCTACTACTAATAGTTTAAAGATCTGGCATGAAAGACTAGGTCATGTTAACAATAAGTACATTATGGACCCCATTAACAATGGTTTTGTACATGGTGCTACCATAAAAGATGATACGATATTCTTTTGCGAAGGCTGTCAATTTGGAAAACAAAATCGAAGAAGTTTTAATCAATCAATGCGTCCAAAAGCTGAGAAAGCCGGTGAGTTCATTCATTCTGACATATGCGGACCAACGAACATAGCAACGCCGTCTGGTTCAAAATATTTTCTGCTTTTCAAAGATGATTGCACAGGATTTCGTTTTACGTACTTTTTATGCAATAAGTCAGAAGTTTTTGAGACATTTAAAGAATTTGAAGCTTTGGTATTACGACAAACAGGAAATGCAATAAAAATATTAAGGTGTGACAACGGAAGAGAATTTGTTAACAAACCTATTAAAGAATTTTTTAAAGAAAAAGGTATTTTGTTTGAAACGTCGGTCCCTTATGCACATGAACAAAATGGCCGTGCAGAAAGGGAGATTAAAACCATTACTGCAAGCGCGCGGTCGATGCTTTACACAAAGAACATTTGTATAGAACTGTGGGCTGAAGCAGTAAACACCGCAGTATATGTATTGAACAGAACGGTTTCCAAGCAAAATGAAAGTACTTCGTATGAAAAATGGTATGGAAGAAAACCAAACATTGAACATCTTAAAATTTTTGGTTCTACAGCCTACATGCATAACCCCAAAGAATTAAGAACAAAGTGGGATCAAAGAAGCCAGAAATTACTATTTGTTGGTTATGAAAAAGATTCTCCAAATTATCGTTTATGGAATCCTGTTAGAAGGAAGATTTTGATCAGCGCCAATGCAATTTTTAATGAAAATGAGAACCCTGAGACAAAAGAAAGGAAAGAGAAATATGTTATGTTTTACTTTGAAAATATTCCGGATCTAAATTATGAAACTAATGAGAGCAAAATTAGAGAAGAAATAAGCGAAGAAAGATTAAATGATAAGGAGAAACCGGAATTATCTAGTGCAAGATATAATTTAAGAAACCGAAACGAAATGCAACCTCCGAAACAGTATCTTGCGATGTCAGCAAACATGGATTTTCCGCTTTCATATGAGGAAGCTATAAATTCTGAAGATTCTGATCAATGGATTGAAGCTATGGAAGATGAATTGACATCCCTTAAGAAAAATGAGACATGGGTTTTACAAGAATCTCCAGAAAATTGTAATTTAATAGATTGTAAATGGATCTATAGAATTAAAAACAACATCAATGGAAAAGAAAAATATAAAGCCAGACTCGTTGCAAGAGGTTTTGCACAAAGAGAAGGAGTTGATTATCACGAAACATTAGCTCCTGTCAGTTCGAGTACTTCTTGCGATAGCTGCCGAAGAAAATTTAGAGATAGCCCAATTTGATATCAAAACTGCATTTTTGTATGGAAAATTGGATGAAATAATTTTTATGAGACAGCCGAGGGGTTTTGAAAAGGAAGAAAATTTAGTATGCAAACTAAATCGTAGCATCTATGGACTAAAACAATTACCTCGATGTTGGAACACCAGATTTAGGAATTTTTTGAACACCATCCAGATAAATGCCGATCACTGTATATTTGTTGGAAATGTCAGTGGTGACAAAGTATATTTGGCACTTTATGTCGATGACGGATTGATTTTGACAAAGTCATCCATTACTGTCAAGAAAATTCTGACACATCTCGAAACCAATTTTGAAATTACTACAAGCGAGGTTAAATGTTTTGTTGGAATTGAGATTAAACGAAATAAAGTAGAAGGAATGATACGTATTTCTCAAGAACGTTACATCGAAAAATTGTTAAAGAAGTTTAATATGGAAGATTGTTCATCTGCTAAAGTCCCAGCTGAACCAAGTTTACATTTATCTGTGTTCAGTAATGAAAAGAAAAATAATAATTGTACTGCACTGTTTCGTGAAGCTTATTGTTTTTGGCCATGAATACTTACCCAGACATAGCATTTGCTGTAAGTTATGTTAGTCAGTTCTTAAACAACTTCACAAATGAACATTGGAATGCGATCAAGAAAATTTTGAGATACCCGAAAGGAACTAAACATTACGGAATTATGTACAGAAAATCTACAGATAATAATCTAGTTTTGCATGGATATACTGACTCAGATTTTGCTGGAGATGTGACCTCAAGAAAGTCAAGAACTGGGTATGTGTTTTTACTGAATGAGTCTCCTGTAACGTGGAGCTCACAACGTCAGCAAGTTATAGCTTTATCAACTACTGAAGCTGAATATATTGCTTTATCTTTTGGCTGTAGAGAGGCTATTTGGCTCCGACAACTTTTAACAGAATTAAATATTCCTTAAGATAAGGCAACATAAATTAATGTTGATAATCAAGGAGCTATAAAACTTTCTAATAATCCTGAATTTCATAAAAGAACTAAGCACATTGATGTAAAATATCACTACATAAGAGAAGTGGTTGCAAGGAAAGAAGTTGAACTGAAATACATTGGAACGAAGCTTCAGCTAGCTGATATTTTTACCAAGCCCTTACCGGAGTCAAAATTACATTTTATTTCCGGTCAACTAAACATT
This sequence comes from Polydrusus cervinus, assembly GCA_935413205.1. Taxonomy (NCBI): domain Eukaryota; kingdom Metazoa; phylum Arthropoda; class Insecta; order Coleoptera; family Curculionidae; genus Polydrusus; species Polydrusus cervinus. The sequence goes on along the minus strand of OW284510.1, from coordinate 62,032,353 downwards.
CAAGAGCCTAATGAAATAGGGAGAGTGTTAAATTAGGATTTCATGAAGACAACACTCTGTGTTTTTTGATTGTACCAGTTTTAATGTGATTGTTGAATTAGTATTGTCAAATATATAAAATTAATCTAAACTTGTCATTATTTGCTCTGCTAAATTTTCTTATTCAAGTTGTTCCTGTTGTTCAAACTCTACTGTTTCCATCAAAAATAACTTACAAAACTTTTGATGAAATATGCCATTTTCGGCCATTTTTGACACTTTTTACATATCACCGACCCTGTCCGGCGATATGTTTATATCTCCTTACATTTAAAAATGTGTCACTTCTGTCGTCGTCGCCGTACCCGATTTTTGATATCTCGTTTGTGATATTTTTGGATTTTTTTTTCTCAAAAGTGGTAAACGTCGAACTGATTTTGATTATTTGGTTTTATAGAGGAATAACGGGGGCACATTTTGTGAAAAATTTTAAATATACAGCGTGTACCAGAAAAAAGTTATTATACGTCAAAGTCGGGAAATATGCGAAATCCGCTGTAACGCATTTCAGGTCGCAAAAATTATTTTATCGATTTTTACTTCTGGAGGTTCGAGAGAACCGTCAAATAAAGAGCAAGTTCGTAGATGGAGGATATCGGAAATTGAGAAGTAATTTTTTTGATATTTTTTAAGTCGAAAAATGGCCATCGCAGAGTTGTCTTGGGTACTGAATAAGTCGACATATTTCCGGTTTAAACGAATAGAAGGGCAGTCTCAAATACTATCTTTTCACAATACATCGTTTTATACATAAAATCATTAAAAATTGTGAAAAATTGTGAAAATTTAGAAATTACAAATTTAGACCCAAAATTATCACGGTTTTTAATTTTTTTCTCGAAAACTAATTTTTTTATTAAAATGTCGTATATCCTATCGGAAAAAGCTCGTCGAATTACATTTAAAATATAATTTTTCCTTAATCATTTTAATTTACAGAGGTAAACTAATGAATTTTGATTTTTTTTTAATTTTTTACAATTTTTTTTTAATGTACTGGTCCGCTCAAATCGATCTATGAGCGACTGTAATTAATTTTTTCAACTTTTTTTTGGACCATTGTTTAGAGGGATAAATAGACTTTAAAATTCATACCGTGCGCGCTCTTTGGTAGTACGTTTAGTGGTACAAAAAAAAATTTAATTTTTTTATGTTTTTTTTTACCAAAACTTTTTTATATTCGATTATAGCCTCTACTATAATACCCTTAGAGATTTCATTTTAGTCTTATTTTACTCCTTTTCTAAACACGCCTGTATACTTAAATCCACCAATTTATTTTTTTACTTTGAGTAAAATTGATATTTTTAGAGCGTGAATAGTAAAATTCGTCAAATCTCGAAATACGTGGTTTTTGAAGAGATTGCCATCAAATCTCAAACAGGCTTCCATATTGAAATTAATTACCGCTGTCAAAATTGGCCTAAATTAGGGAATCCAAACCACGTGATTCAATATGGCGGTTGGATGGCAAAAAGCATTGAGTCACCAGTTAAACGCCACCAGCAACATTATTTTTATGGTCACGTATACCAATTACAAAGCATTATTTGCCATCCAGCTTCATTTTGACACATCGTTGGATTGCCTAATAGGGTATTTTTGACTTCAGAATATGACATTTTAACGTTTTGACGTTAAAAATTGAATGTTATAAATTATTTGGGACCTTTAGAATTTAATGAGACCAAAATTAAAGCTTCGTATGTCCGAATAATTACCGAATTTTCAATTTTAAAAATACTCTGCAATGTCCGTAAAAATTTCATTTGAACAGAATTATGGCTTTTCGAAGAGATTGCCTTGGAAGCGTGTCAAAAAAGGCCGAAAATGGCATATTTCATCGTAAGTTTTAAAATTTATTTTATCAATTCGCGCTTTGAAATTAGGGATAGGAGGTAGTTCGTAACTTCTACAATACAGTGTTATAAAACAGATAGCTCCAAATATAGCATTAAATACTATATTATGATAAATTTTATAGATGCATTTTTCATTTTAATATAGGGCTGCTTACCTAAATATTGATTTATTTTTAATATCGGGGATATTCGGAACAGCCGAAAATTGCCGAGAAAGCTTTTATTCCTTGTGAGTTTATTTGCAGGGATAAAAAAAAATAATTACACTTTTACATTGCCGTATTTTGTTTTCTATCATATGATGTAGTCAGATTTCGAGTAAAACGTTTCGTCATCTAGATACCATCATCAGGTTTTTATTTTTAAATATAAACTTGTAATTTTTATTGCAGTTTCGTAAATCTTTCTTCTACTAGTGTCTTTGTGCAATATTGCTATAAACAAATATCAACTTTTCGACCCTATAAAACATCTTCAATCTTTATATTCTTATATTCGGATTTGTGACTTAATTTATAGAGATAATGAAAAAATAATTTAACTTTTACATTGCCTTATCACATATCGCCCCTTTCGAGCGATATGTATATATCTCCTTTATTTTAAAAATGTTCGAGGGTTGTCGTCGTCGTCGTCGTCGTACCCGATTTTTGAAATCGCGATTTTTTACATTTTCGATTTTTTTTCTCTAAAGTGGTACATTTCGCACTGATTTTGATTATTTGGTTTTATAGAGGAATAACGGGGGCACATTTTGTGAAAAATTTTAAATATACAGGGTGTACCGAAAAAAAGTTATTAAACGTCAAAGTCGGGAAATATGCGAAATCCGCTGTAACGCATTTCAGGTCGCAAAAATTATTTTTTTCGATTTTCATTTCTGGAGGTTGGAGAGATCCGTCAAATAAAGAGCAATTTCGTAGATGGAGGATATCGGAAGTTGAAAAGTAATTTTTTTGATTTTTTAAAAGTCGAAAAATGGCCATTGCAGGGTCGTCTTGGGTACCGAATAACTCGAATTGGGTACGTCGGACATATTTCCGGTTTAAACGATCAGATGGGCCGTCTCAAATACTATCTTTTCACAATACATCTTTCTATACCTAAAATCATTAAAAATTGTAAAAAATTGTGAAAATTTAAAAATTATGATTTTAGACCCAAAATTTTCACGGTTATTAATTTCTTTCTCGAAAAATAATTTTTTTATTAAAATGTCGTATATATCCTATCGGAAAGACCTCGTCGAACTACGTTTAAAATATATTTTTTCGATTTTTAATCATTTTAATTTACAGAGGACGAAACGAATGAATTTTGATTTTTTTTTGATTTTTTACAATTTTTTTTTTAAGTACTGGTTAGCTTAAACCCGTCTGTGAGCTACTGTAATTAACTTTTTCAACTTTTTTTTGGACTGTTGTTTAGAGGGATAAATAGACTTTAAAATTCATGCCGTTCGCGCTCTTCCTTATGACATTTAGTGGTTCAAAAAAAATATTATTTAATTTTTTTACATTTTTTTTACCAAAAATTTTTTATGTTCGATTATAGCTTCTACTATAATATCCTTAGAGAGTTTATTTTAGGCTTATTTTATTCCTCAATCTTTTCTCAAAACGCATGTGTCTTGGATATACTAATTAATCTTTTTTACTTTGAGTAAAATTGATATTTTTAGAGCGAGAACAGAAAAATTCGGCAAATCTCGCAATACATGGATTTTGAAAAGAATGCCATGAAATCTCAAACAGGCTTCCATATTGGAATTAATTACCGCTATCAAAATTGGCCTAAAATGGGTGTTTTTGACTTCAGAATGTGACCTTGTTTCAACGTTTTGACGTTAAAAATTGAATGTTATAGATTATTTGGGACTTTTACAATTTAATGAGACCAAAATTAAAGCTTCATATGTCCGATTAGTTATCGAATTTTCAATTTTAAAAATACTCTGCAATTTCCGTAAAAGTTTGATTTTAACAGAATTATGACTTTTCGAAAAGATTGCTTTGGATGGATAAAGCGTCATCGTCGATATTAAAAATATGAAGTGTCAAAAGAGGCCGAAAATAGCCGAAAATGGCATGTTTCATCGCAAGTTTTTAAAGTTATTCTAGCAGGTCGCGCTTTAAAATTTAGGATAAGAGATAGCTCGAAACTTCTACATTACAGTGCTATAAAACAGATAGCTCCAAATATAGTATTTATAGATGCATTTTTCATTTTAATGTCTGTCTGCAAGCCTTATATTTTCAATATCGGGTATATTTGGAACAGCTGAAAATTGCCGTCAAGATTTCTTTTCCTTGTGACTTTATTTGAAATGAAAAAGAAAAAATAATTTAACTTTTGCATTGCCGTATTTTGTTTCCTATCATATAATGTCATCAGATGCCGAGTAAAACGTTTCGTCATCTAGATAACATCATCAGGTTTTTATTTTTAAATGTAAACTTGTAATTTTTATTGCAGTTTCGTAAATCTTGCTTCTTCTAACGTATTTGTGCAATATTGCTTTAACCAAATATTGAAGTTTCGACCCTATAAAACATCTTCAATCGTTATATTCTTATATTTGGATTTGTGACTTTATTTAAAAAGATAAAGAAAAAATAATTTAACTTTTGCATTGCCGTACTTTCTTTCCTATCATACGATGTCATCAGATTTCGAGTAAAACGTTTCGTCATCTAGATACCATCATCAGGTTTTTATTTTTAAATATAAACTTGTAATTTTTATTGCAGTTTCGTATATCTTGCTTCTTCTAACGTATTTGTGCAATATTGCTTTAAAAAAATATTAAAGTTTCGACCCTATAAACATCTTCAATCTTTATATTCTTATATTTGGATTTGTGACTTTATTTGACAAGATAAAGAAAAAATTATTTAACTTTTGCATTGTCGTATTTTGTTTCCTATCATGCGATGTCATCAGATTTCGGGTAAAACGTTTCGTCATCTAGATACCAACATCAGGTTTTTATTTTTAAATATAAACTTGTAATTTTTATTGCAGTTTCATAAATCTTGCTTCTTCTAACGTATTCGTGCAATATTGCCTTTACCAAATATTAACGTTTCGATCCTATAAAACATCTTCAATCTTTATATTCTTATATTTGGATTTGTGACTTTATTTGAAAAGATAAAGAAAAAATAATTTAACTTTGACATTACCGTATTTTATTTCCTATCATATATTAGCGTCAGATTTTGAGTAAAACGTTTCGTCATCTAGATACCATCATCAGCTTTTTATTTTGAAATATAAACTTGTAATTTTTATTATAGTTTCGTAAATCTTGCTTCTTCTAACGTATTTGTGCAATATTGCTTTAACTAAATATTAAAGTTTCGACCCTATAAATCTTCAATCTTTATATTTTTATAATTGAATTTGTGAATTTATTTGTAGAGATAAAGAAAAAATAATTTAACTTTTGCATTGCCGTATTTTCTTTCCTATCATACGATGTCATCAGATTTCGAGTAAAACGTTTCGTCATCTAGATACCATCATCAGGTTTTTATTTTTAAATATAAACTTGTAATTTTTATTGTAATTTCGTAAATCTTGCTTCTTCTAACGTATTTGTGCAATATTGCTTTAACCAAATATTAACGTTTCGACCCTATAAACATCTTCTATCTTTATATTCTTATATTTGGATTTGTGACTTTATTTGGAAAGATAAAGAAAAAATTATTTAACTTTGGCATTGCCGTATTTTGTTTCCTACCATATTATGTCATTAGATTTCGAGTAAGACGTTTCGTTATCTAGATACCATCATCAGGTTTTTATTTTTAAATATAAACTTGTAATTTTTATTGCAGTTTCGTAAATCTTGCTTCTTCTAATGTATTAGTGCAATATTGCTTTAAAAAAATATTAAAGTTTCGAGCCTATAAAACATCTTCAATTTTTATGTTCTTAAATTTGGGTTTGTGACTTTATTTGAAAAGATAAAGAAAAAATAATTTAACTATGGCATTGCCGTATTTTGTTTCCTATCATATGATGTCATCAGATTTCGAGTAAAACGTTTCGTCATCTAGATACCATCATCAGGTTTTTTCTTTTTAAATATAAACTTGTAATTTTTATTGCAGTTTCATAAATCTTGCTTCTTCTAACGTCTTTGTGCACTATTGCTTTAACTAAATATCAACGTTTCGACCCTATAAAACATCTTCAATCTTTATATTCGGAAAAACATGATAATTGTGAAATTTAAAATGGACTGCTATTATTGTCTTGGAAAAACGAATATATCCGAAGAAGTAAAAGCATGAATTGAAAACTACTTATCTGGTCTGAACAAAATTTGGCATACGAATGAAAAATGAGTGATTGTGTGGAACAAAGATTTTGTGTGTTGAAAAAGAGGTTGTTTCTTGCTAGCTGTCATTTTGACAATTTCAAAGTTCAACTATTTCAATTAAACTATTTAATATTAAGTGTTAATTTTGTGAAACATAAATAAAAAGGATAACAATAAAATACACGCGTTACAGTATTATTAGTTATATATTGACAGCTGTCATTTTGACATTTTTTATGTGTACTAATCGCGTTTATAAAAAAATATTTTGTTGTTTTAGTGTAGTTCTCATATTAAGATTGAAATATCAAATGAAATATTTGTAAATATTTCTTGACAGGTGTTATATTAACAAATTAGGCGATATGTTTTCACATCACAGTCCGAAGGAGTGTGATACAAAAGTAAATAATATAGTAAAACAGAATATTTAAAAAAAAAATTATAAAAAATAAAAAAAAAAATTAAAAATTCAATTTTTTTTAAATTCTTTTATGTAATAACTTTTACCTTTAGAGGCAATGCCAGTTGCCGATCAGGCGATATGCAGCTTTTACATATCGCCCCTTTCGAGCGATATGTATATATCCCCTTTATTGAAATATCGAATTTTTGACATTTCCAATTTTTTTTCTCTAAAGTGGTAGATTTTGCACTGATTTTGATTATTGGGTTTTATAGAGGAATAACGGGGGCACATTTTGTGAAAAATTTCAAATATACAGGGTGTACCGGAAAAAAGTTCTTAAACGTCAAAGTTGAAAAATATGCGAATTACGCTGTCTATCGTTTCAGGTCGCAAAAATTATTTTTTTCGATTTTTACTTTTGGAGGTTCGAGAGGACCGTCAAATAAAGGATAAGTTCGTAGATGGAGGATATCGGAAATTGAGAAGTAATTTTTTTGATTTTTTTTAAGTCGAAAAATAGCCATTGCAGGGTCGTCTTGGGTACCGAATAACTCGAATTGGGTACGTCGGACATATTTCCGGTTTAAACGATTAGATGGGCAGTCTCAAATACTATCTTTTCACAATACATCTTCCTATACCTAAAATCATTAGAAATTGTGAAAAATTGTGAAAATTTAAAATTTACGATTTTAGACCCAAAATTTTCACGGTTTTTAATTTTTTTCTCGAAAAATAATTTTTGTATTAAAATGTCGTATATCCTATCGGAAAGAGCTCGTCGAACTACGTTTAAAATATATTTTTTCGATTTTTAATCATTTTAATTTACAGAGGACGAAACGAATGAATTTTGATTTTTTTTGGATTTTTTACAATTTTTTTTTTAGGTACTGGTCCGCTTAAACCCGTCTGTGGGCTACTGTAATTAACTTTTTCAACTTTTTTTTGGACTCTTGTTTAGAGGGATAAATAGATTGTAAAATTCATACCGAGCGCGCTCTTCGGTATGACGTTTAGTGGTTCAAAAAAAATATTATTTAGTTTTTTTACGTTTTTTTTACCTAAATTTTTTTATGTTCGATTATAGCTTTTACTATAATATCCTTAAAGAGTTCATTTTAGGTTTATTTTATTCCTCAATCTTTTCTCAACACGCATGTGTACTTGGATATACCAATTAATCTTTTTTACTTTAAGTAAAATTGATATTTTCAGAGCGCGAACAGAAAAATTCGTCAAATATCGAAATGCAACGTTTTTTAAATAGCTTGCCATGAAATCTCAAACAGGCTTCCATATTGAAATAATTACAGCTGTCAAAATTGGCCTAAAATGGGTGTTTTTGACTTTAGAATGTGACCTTGTTTTAGCGTTTTGACGTTAAAAATTTAATGTTATAGATTATTTGGGACTTTTACAATTTAATGTGACCAAAATTAAAGCTTCCTGTGTCCGATTAGTTATCGAATTTTCAATTTTAAAAACACCCTGCAATTCCCGTAAAAGTTTCATTTTAACAGAATTATGACTTTTCGAAGAGATTGCTTTGAATGGATAAAGCGTCATCGTGGATATTAAAAATATGAAGTGTCAAAAAAGGCCGAAAATGGCATAATTCATTTCAAGTTTTAAAACTTATTATATCAATTCGCGCTTGAAAATTAGGTATAAGAGATAGTTCGAAACCTCTACAATACAGTGGTCTAAAACAGATAGCTCCAAATATAGTATTTATAGATGAATTTTTCATTTTAATGTCGGTGTGTTTACCTAAATTTTGATTAATTTTTTTCATTATCGGGGATTTTCGGAATAGCCGAAAAATGCCGATAAGATTTTTTCCAAGTTTTTATTCATTGTGACTGTATTTGAACAGATAAAGAAAAAATAATTTAACTTTTGCATTGTCGTACTTTGTTTCCTATCATACGATGTCATCAGATTTCGGGTAAAACGTTTCGTCATCTAGATACCATCATCAGGTTTTTATTTTTAAATATAAACTTGTAATTTTTATTGCAGTTTCGTAAATCTTGCTTCTTCTAACGTATTTGTGCAATATTGCTTTAAAAAAATATTAAAGTTTCAACCCTATAAAACATCTTCAATCTTTATATTTTTATAATTGAATTTGTGAATTTATTTGTAGAGATAAAGAAAAAATAATTTAGCTTTTACATTGCCGTATTTTGTTTTCTATCATACGATATCATCAGATTTCGAGTAAAACGTTTCGTCATCTAGATACCATCATCAGGTTTTTATTTTTAAATATAAACTTGTAATTTTTATTGTAGTTTCGTAAATCTTGCTTCTTCTAACGTATTTGTGCAATATTGCTTTAACCAAATATTAACGTTTCGACCCTATAAACATCTTCTATCTTTATATTTTTATATTTGGATTTGTGACTTTATTTCAAAAGATAGAGAAAAAATTATTTAACTTTGGCATTGCCGTATTTTGTTTCCTACCATATGATGTCATCAGATTTCAAATAAAACGTTTCGTCATCTAGATATCATCATCAGGTTTTTATTTTTAAATATAAACTTGTAATTTTTATTGCAGTTTCATAAATCTTGCTTCTTTTAACGTCTTTGTGCACTATTGCTTTAACTAAATATCAACGTTTTGACCCTATAAAACATCTTCAATCTTTATATTCGGAAAAATATGATAGTTGTGAAATTTAAAATGGACTGCTATTATTGTCTTGGAAAAACGAATATATCCGAAGAACTAAAAGCATGAATTGAAAACTACTTATCTGGTCTGAACAAAATTTGGCATACGAATGAAAAATGAGTTATTGTGTGGAACAAAGATTTTGTATGTTGAAAAAGAGGTTGTTTCTTGCTAGCTGTCATTTTGACAATTTCAAAGTTCAACTATTTCAATTAAACAATTTAATATTAAGTGTTAATTTTGTGAAACATAAATAAAAAGGATATATATATATTATTAGTTATATATTGACAGCTGTCGTTTTGACATTTTTTATGTGTAATAATCGCGTTTATAAAAAAATATTTTGTTGTTTTAGTGTAGTTCTCATATTAAGATTAAAATACTTAAATATCAAATGAAATATTTGTAAATATTTTTTGACAGGTGTTATATCGACAAATTAGGCGATATGTTTTCACATCACAGTCCGAAGGAGTGTGATACAAAAGTAAATAATATAGCGAAACAGAATATTTAAAAAAAAAATTTTAAAAAATGAAAAAAATTAAAAATTCAAATTTTTTTAAATTCTTTTATGTAATAACTTTTACCTTTAGAGGCAATGCCAGTTGCCGATCAGGCGATATGCAGCTTTTTTGTTTCCCATCATATGATGTCGTCAGATTTCAGGTAAAACGTTTCGTCATCGGGATACCATCATCAGGTTTTTATTTTTAAATATAAACTTGTAATTTTTATTGCGGTTTCGTAAGTCTTGCTTCTTCTAACGTCTTTGTGCAATATTGCTTTAACCAAATATTAACGTTTCGACACTATAAAACATCTTCAATCTTTATATTCGGAAAAGTATGATAGTTGTGAAATTTAAAATGCCTTAGAAAAACGAGTATATCCGAAGAAGTAAAAGCATGAATTGAAAACTACTTATCTGGTCTCAACAAAATTTGAAGAAAGGAAAAACGTTGTATTTCAGTGTAACTGTTTATTTTCCTGACGCCAAGAGCTTTCGGCCTTATTTACTTAAGGCCATCATCAGGGCTAAACCCTAAAAGTAAGTATAAATTTAGAAGTTGTAAAATAACAATAAAAGAGAGTACTTACTAATCAAAAAGAGTTTTGAAAGCAATGCTTAAAAGATTTTTGTGGTACATAATTTATGTTCAGACAGTAACCTAAACTTGGACAAATGACATTTCAAACAATAAACACATTGAAGTCGTGAACGGAACTTGAATAAATAAATAAATAATTAATAAGGTGTCTGTCTTAGATAGCACCTAAACTATCAAAGATAGGAAAAAAAGTGTAATATAAAAGTTAAATGGTTTGTTAGGATGCATAACCTAAAAATATTTTAAAATCTACAGGGTGGTCCTAAAAAGTGGTACTGAATAATAAAAAAGAAAATTAAATGGGACACCCAGTATAATTTTCCAGAATATGATTCAATGGAATAAGGACTTTGCAACCATCTTAAAATTTTTGAACTAAAATGCAACGTTGCCAAGTAATTAATTTTTTTCCGAAATTTTAGTTATTTTAAGGGTATCGTAAAAAAATCATAGTAACCTGTGGATTACCCCTAGGCAAATATAATTTACATTGTGGGTACTTTAAGGTACGATATATTGATCGATAACAATGTTTTTTAAATATCTTATACAGAGCGTTCGGTATAAGTTGGACAACTCGACAGTTTTAAAAATGCTTTATTTCAATTTTTTTAAATGGGACCCCCCTAATTTTTTTAGACAAAAGGATGTATCTTTCGAAAACCTTACTTTTTTATTAAACATGTCATATATCTGTATATCATAGTTTTTGAAATATTTTAGGATTTGTCTTAACTCAGGGTAAAAAAAGGAAAAGACCAATTAAACAATTTAATCAATATTGTGTTGGAAGAAACTACACATTTATTTTTAAAAACACTGACAAAACAAGAAGTAGGCAAAACATCGGCCCACCTAGAGGGGGGGGGCTAGGGAGCTAAATTGAGGCAAAAAATTTAAATTAAAAAAAAATTAACAATATTTAGATGACTCAAAATTTTGGTGACAAAAGACAACGGGGACATTATAAAAATACTATAAAAAGTGTTCAATATGACCTCCTAAATTTAAAATGCAGGAGCGAGTTCTTTTTTTAAAAGACTCGCTTACATTTCTCAACATAGTCGGAGTAATTGTTTGAAAACTTCCCTTATTTGTGCTTGCATGTTTTCTCTTATCGTCGGAGCTGTTTGGTTCATTTTCTCCTTTACATATCCCCATAAAAAAATCAAGCTTATTTAGATCGGGAGATCTTGCAGGCCACGATATTGAACCTGCTCTACCAATCCAGTGATCACTACATCTCTGATTTAAAAAATTTCTCACGAGCATACTGTAATGAGGTGGTGCTCCATCCTGTTGAAACCACATTGTTTCGCGAATGTATTCTGGTAGTACATTTAAAAGTCCAGGTAAATCATTCTGTAAAAAATCAAGGTAAATCTGGCATGTAACATTTCCTTTAAAAAAATGTGGCCCAATAACATGATTACTTATTATGCCAGCCTACACATTAATACTCCATTTATGTTGATTCCTAACTTCTCTAGTGAAAAAAGGATTACTTGTGCCGTAGTAATGAAAATTATGCCGGTTTACGAATCCATTGTTATGAACATTACATAATCGAAAAACTGCGCTTGATGTTGTATCATGTCCTGCGACCACTGACAAAAACAACTCTCCTTTCATAGTCTTGCTCATTTAATTCTTGTAATAATTGTATGTGATATGAATGCAATTTTTCACTTCGGATAATCCTTGATGCTGAGGACGCACTGAACGGAAATTTGTTGCCAAGCTGTCTCGTACTTTTGTGGGGATCTTCAATTAAACTTAACATAACCATAAATTTATTTTCATCGTTGGTAGCTGGCTTAGTTCTTTCATGTTTTTCGTAATCAACGCGCCCTGTTCTTTCAAATCTCTCCTTTACCCTTTCAAACGATTTTTGATCAGGATGAGTTCTAAGTGGATATTTTTCTTCGTATACTCTGGAAGCCAGAAATGTATTTCGGTCGCTCTCGCCCAAAACGCAGATCATGTCAAGTAGTTCTTCTCTTGAAAAATTCATATTTTTCTGTTTCGATAACGTTATAGTTCAGGAAACTAAAATTTAAACAGTTATAAAGAACAACATCTTAGCGAAATAATTTTTCAATGACAGCTGTGACAAAGAAAATTATTTTTTGTTCCAAAGCAATCTTGACTAAATTGTTCAATTAGAACTTTCCTTTTTTACCCTAAGTTAAGACAAATCCTAAAATATTTCAAAAACTATGATATTTAGATATATGACATGTTTAATAAAAAAGTAAGGTTTTCGAAAGATACATCCTTTTGCCTAAAAAAATTAGGGGGGTCCCATTTAAAAAAATTGAAATAAAGCATTTTTAAAACTGTCGAGTTGTCCAACTTATACCGAACGCTCTGTATAAGAGAGTTAAAAAACATTGTTATCGATCAATATATCGTACCTTAAAGTACCCACAATGTAAATTATATTTGCCTAGGGGTAATCCACAGGTTACTATGATTTTTTTACGATACCCTTAAAATTACTAAAATTTCGGAAAAAAATTAATTACTTGGCAACGTTGCATTTTAGTTCAAAAATTTTAAGATGGTTGCAAAGTCCTTATTCTATTGAATCATATTCTGGAAAATTATACTGGGTAACCCATTTAATTTTCTTTTTTATTATTCAGTACCACTTTTTAGGACCACCCTGTAGATTTTTAAATATTTTTAGGTTATGCATCCTAATAAACCATTTAACTTTTGTATTACACTTTTTTCCCTATCTTTGATAGTTTAGGTGCTATCAAAGCCCGACACCTTACTGACACACCCTGTATATATGACATTTTACAAACAGAGAGATACGAACAATGGTCATGAAAATTAAAATAACAGACTTAAAATCAAAAATCTGACAAGGTGCGACCATTTATCGCGCGCGATATATGGTGCCGTGTGAAAACGCTCTTAGGGTTGAGCCCTGATGATGGCCTTAAGTAAATAAGGCCGAAAGCGCTTGGCGTCAGTAAAATAAACAGTTACACTGAAATACAACGTTTTTCCTTTCTTCAGAACACAGTGTACAACCAACTCAACACATTTACTTTTAACAAAATTTGCCAAACGTAAGAAAATAATGCGCCGTAGGCCCAAATACTTTCGGCGCTGCGGCACAAACGTTAAAAAAATAATGCGTCATAGGCGCAAATATTTTCGGCGCTGCCGCACAAACGTTAAGAAATAATGCGCCGCAGGCGCAAATACTTTTGGATCTGCGACACAAACGTTAAGGTGTTAATTTTGTGAAACATAAATAATAATATAAATACACGAGTTACAGTATTATTAGTTATATACTGACAGCTGTCATTTTGACATTTTTTTATGTGTAATAATCGAGTTTATAAAAAAATATTGACGTTTTTCTACTAATTTTTTAACGTTAAAGTTCTACTTTTTCGTCAGAAAGCGGTTGCTTTTGGCAACGGAAGTAAAAGTATGACTGTGTTCTCATGACTAAATATATATTAAATAATACCAGAAAGTTATAAACATACTTTATTTATTTTAATAAAAATAAAGTACAGCAATGTGACTTAGGGTAAATGTACTTTTAGGGTAATAGCACTAGCATTCAAAAACTATGTTAATCCCTATAATAATAAATAATAATAATAAAGTTAAATTTGTTTAAGGGGGTGCGTTTACCCATATTGGCCCTACATAACTATTTAAATACAACATTAAAAGTACAATTATTAATTGTAGCCCCAGAAAAATTAAGACTGCTTGTTACGATGGCCTGTTGGTTGGTTGTTTCGGTATTTTCTAGTGTTAAACTCTCAGTGAAACCACTTTCTGTCGAATTTATTGCAGTATTTAAATTATTAGTAATTGATTTATTATTATTTGGTTGTAAAATTTTTTTTGCAATATCTTTCTTATTGGTCATCGATTCGTCGATGACAATGGCCGGTGTACTCTATTGCACCTGGTAGTTTTAAAAACACTGCTGCTTCCTTAGGAACAGCACTTATTTTATGAATTTCCATTACCATGCGACAACACCGACCATTTTCAAATTTTTAAAAAAATCTCTTCTCGCGCATACCTTCCGGACGTAATGATGCAGTTTTTATAAATGCTTAAATATTGCTCCCCAACAATAGTAAACGACCGCGGTTTCCTAGTTTTATTATTAGGAATTCTTATGTAAATCGCACGAAGTCTTGTATGTCATCAACGACCATTTTCACCATTTCTTCACATCGGCATGCACCCGATATTCCAATAACCAAAACAATCTAAAAATTATATTATATATTAAATAATGTAGAAATGTAGAAATGGACTGTTATGCCTTAGAAAAACGAATATATCCGAATATGTCAAAGCATATAAAATGAATTAACCTCGAAAACTATTTATTTGGTCTGAACAAAATTTGGTTTACCTATGAAAAATAAGTTATAAAATCCGGAAAAACATTTTAGAAATAAAAATTCAATTAGCGTGGCTTTGTCCGCCTTGACAAATTTAATCGTTACAATAATTTGAAAAATATTTAACCGATTTGAAAGAAATTTGGTTTATTTGGTAATTTTTATTGCAGTTTCGTAAATCTTGCTCCTTCTTATGTCTTTGTACAACAATACTGTAACCAAATAGCAATGTTTCGACCCTATAAAACATCTTCAATTATGTATGATAGTTGTGAAATTTGAAATGGACTGCTAGAAAAACGAATAAATACGAAAACTACTTAACTGATCTATCCGAAAGTTGGTATAGGTATCTAATAGAATATTACTATGAAAACTACTTATCTGATCTGAAAAAAAAAATTATTTTTCCTATAATAAAATGAGTAACATTTTCGGTTCAGCCATTAAAGTTCGATAAACAAACGACAATAGACAAGACCCGGCAAGCGCAAATACTTTCGGTGCTGCGGCACAAACGTTAAAAAATAATGCGCCGTATTATATCCCCCAGAGGTATAATATTTTTAAATAACGAAACGTTATTTTTTACCTGCCCGTAATGGGTCAACTGATAAAACGCTACAACTACTGAATCAGGAACCAATGAAACAGTCATAAATCATTTCCAGATACATGATATTGGCCAGCTGATCTAGGACCTTCAAAATTTCCTCAGATTTTAAAAAAGACGTATTAAGCCGATGTCAGTGTGTGGTGTAGCGCATTTTAACGTAGTTTTATACTGGTTCTAGATCATTTTTAGTGATAAACCTGTAATTTTGGATATTTAATTGAATGTTTTATTTAGTATTTGATTACTGGAGTTAATTGGCCGTATGTAAGTAAAATTAATTTGTCCCAAAATGTTTACCTTTATAAATTTATGATATTCTGTTTGTGACTTCAACTAACAATTATCGATCATGATTATTGTTCACTTAGTACCTCAGCTCATGCCATCGCTAAACGATAAGGTAATTTTATATAGTGTCAATTTATTATTACAAATATTTGTCGCATTTAGCTTTTACTCATGTAACGGATTTGAACCAATTTTTTAGTTGGTATACTTCCACTTTGGAACTAATGGTTGCGATTTCGAATCCCATTTCGGACAGCTTACTTTTTTTTAATATGAATTCTTTTTTTGTTGTAAACATTTTCTTTTCAGTTTTTATTTTAACCTTAATCTTATTACATATAATCGTATTGGGCATGAATATTATTAGTTTATAAACAAACTTCACACAATAAAAAGGGGTAATTTCTAAGTTCAATCCTGATATTTACGTCAAATCATACCAACATAAAGTTTATAGTTAGCATTTTGTTTAAAAACCAATTAAAGTTATATTCGAGGTTAGTTCCCACTTTCTTCTTAGATAATCCCAGATATTCGCAGTATAAAATAAGACTCTGTACAAAAGAAGTCACCAATGTTGACCAATTGATTTTACAATAATTGTCTCAAATAGGTACTCGGTTTATTCATAAAACTCAGTTTTTAAATTTCAGATTATGCTCTCAATCTCTGAAAATACTGAAATTGTATTCAAAAATTAAATTCAGCACACAAGATAATGCCCTGTTTTTATCGATGTAACGTACGTTTCTCATACCCCTACTAGAAGTTACCAATCGTTAGATTTAGGGTTTTCATTGGCTTATACCTTTTTCTTTTATTTTTTTCTGTCTGAAAATAACTTCCCACACCTTTCCATTGGTGAAAAAAAATAATTTGTTTAGTTTTTTTTTTGTAATTTGGGCTAAGAAGACCGCAATTTAACATGATAAATTTTAGCGCGGTCAGATGCACTTAAAATATACGTAGAACGGGATTACGAAAAATGTTGTACGAGCTCTTTTAAGTTTTCCTACCGCTTGCCAGAAAGGTTTTAAACATCAGAAAAATTTTAAAACTTTTATTTTAAACTTAAACTATGCAAACTTTTCTCTTAACAATTCATGTAATATTCAAATTAGAGTTTGCTCTAATCTTTAGTCCTGTATAGAGTCTAAAAGCAGACTTTCAACTGGGGTGGTTAATTCATAATTATTATGAATATTGTAAGACTAAGTACTAAAACTTAAACTGACTCCGCCCCATACAATAAATTAATTTAAGTGAATAAATAAACTCTAGTAAATATAACTATTGCTAAAGTTGAATTTAAGTTGGTTAATATACGGTATTTCTATGTTTTTAGCAAAAATTTATATTAATATTTTAAAAAAAATTCTTGATTTTTTTTTTGGTATTAAAAAGAAACCTTTGTTGACTTTATAAATAAGGTTCTTATAATATATTTGTTTAAATCTTATATTGTCAGTAATGGCGTGTGGTGGAATAATGATGTGGGAAGCTCTCAAAAAAATACTGTGTTGGCGGATTGTAGTGAGGGTTTCCTTGTTTAAAAGAGAAAGGGTATTATAATAACAGGTAATTTTAATGTTTATTTTTATACCTACTCTGTAGAGGTCCAGCTGCTTTGCAATTTATTTCAATCACATGACCATTAACTCGCTACAAGAAAACAGACTGCATTGATAATATTTTTACAAACCTTAATAAAAAGTCCTTTCTTTCGAATGTCACTAACTGTCTGACTGTCTGAAAAGTAATAGGCCAACAACCGACTTGGGCATTTTTATTCATTTTAGCAAAGTTAAAAAGATAGATGGGTATTTGTCAACATTAGATAGATCAGATGATACAACCGTTTTAAATAAGTTAAATAGTTTAAAGATATTAGTATGAATGTGTTGTTTTTTTCTTTATAAATAAGACATCCAGCGGCATCAATTCACAAAGCTTTATTTTATATACAGCAGAACTTTTACAATCATTTAAATACTAAATAAACTACAACTAGAAGCGGGCATTGCAGGCACGACTTTTTCCATACTTACATTCTCTCGCGCTATCTATCATACATTACTAAAACTAACCTAAAGGTACTAAAGATTTTTGCTTTATAGTAAATCATTGGCGTACCCTATTTGATTTACAACAGAATGTTATAAGTGAACAGAAGAATATCAATCGTGGTTTGTTTTAAACTAGTTCTGTACCAACCTGAAAATTGCAATCTATTTATTTTAAAACCTATAAACACAGAAACTCTTAAGCTTGTACAGTTTCTGAGAGTCTTTATTGAACTCAAATTGACATGAAAGGCAAAGTGCCGGAGAAAAGGTATTTTCCCAATTAATAAATTTAGGAAATTTGTATCAGAGGAAGTTCTCTTAGTGGCTGTTTAAAAGTTGGAGAAAATGCCGTTTCATGAGCGGCAGTAGAGTTTTGGACTTGCATTGTCTTTATTTGTTTTTACTCAAAACGTTTCAACTGGTAAGTATCTTCAGTTGTCTTCAGTTGAATACTATATTCGCCTGACGACGCGACGACTGGAGAAACTTTTTTCTATTTCTATAGCAGGGATGAATTTTTTAATATAGATTTGACGATTTGTATAAAATAAGCGCTTTGTAATAAAATCTTGTCTAATCAAAAGCACCAGTTTAACTTAATATTTTTATATTTTGATATATGTATAAATATTATAATTGACTTAAAAAATATTTTTATTCTGTTCTGTAAGTTTTTAAACTTTCTAGATTAGTCATTCTTTAATCTAGTTTTTAAGTTAATACATTGAATGTTCCATGAATTAAACTCTCTCTGTAGTGTTTCGTTTAAGTCTGGAATATGGTTCTGGCATTAGTAAGTTTAAGAAATTAAAGTTCATTTACGATTTATTTTGATACAATATTGATTTCGAGGTCGTGGCTTTCTTTTATATCTTGTATAGCTTTTATAAGTTTTTTTAAAATATTAACTATATAACTAATTATTAACTTTATTAACAAAATTTATTGTCTGCTTTAACCTCGGGGGTTTTTCTATTATGTTTTGTAATTTATAACCAGTAACACAGTGGTATAGCATATTTACGTTAATATTTGTACTACACACGTTTTTTAATATTAATAATTGAATGATCAATGGGCGATCTTGCATAACTTACTTATTCGGTAAGTATAGTTTTATTCAAAAATGTGACATTATTTTATTATATTTTCATGTTTAATATTTAACTCCGTGTTCTGAAATAGGTTATGATTAACTGATAGTATAATCCATTATGTTACCTAGAACATTCAAGAAAAGGTTAGAATGTGCTGTATTTTAATATTAAAGTCTATGATTATAGACTAATAAAAGAATGGACTTCGGAGTTCTGGACTGGACACGAAATGTACATTATGATTTTCTCACCGTTCTACTCATTGAACCGGTTTCCTTGAACCTACAAATTTTGATACTCCATTAAAGTGATATCTACTTATTTCTTCTTTTTAATTTATTTTCCTGAAGATGAATGCTTCTGCGTTCGAAACATATAATATAGGTATGTAGAGCATTTTTTAATTCATAAATGGTTCTTTAATATAACAGTGGAGGAAGACTTTGTGTTCTAATTTCTTTCTTTCCAGATAGAATATAGTTTGACTATGAATATGAAAGACCGTTTTCCTTGAACCCTTTGCACATAGACTTCTACACCTATCAAAACATGAAATTATTACAAAGCTTCATATGGGGATCCAGATCCAAGACTTACCAAACAGAGTTGCTTCAAAAGAACAGGAACCATCAGCTGTGAACCATTACAGGAATTCTGACAGGACACATGACTGTCAAAAACCATCTGCACAGAATGCAACTGTACAATGGAGACCTTGGCTACAGATTATGCCGACAAGAAAGGGAAACTGTACAGCACATATAGTTTGCCATTACAAGTCACTAGATCGGAAGAGGCAACAAATACTCGGGCAACCAAAACTGGAACCAGAGGACATCCGTACTCTCTCCCCGTTGACCTACATAAACTAGTGCAAGAAACTAGGATCACGGAGTGGGTGTAACTATCAAACAGGGTGAGCAAAATGGGCCAAACCTGGCCTAAGTGCATATGGCGCACGCACGAGCCCTCGGAAAAAAGACAAGAAACACGGACAGCTCATTTATGAATACGAATAACGACAGCTGCACTGGAAGTGTTGCTATATATGCCTCCCCCCGGATATGGAAAAAGTATAACTGCGCTAGTTGCATACACTGGGCTTCATAAATCTATGATTTGTTTTCTTACCTGTGATATTAGGTGATTTTCAATTGTTTCTCAAAAATGTGTACTTGATTGATCTTAATATCTAGATATTTCCCTTTAAACATCTCAAAGCATAAAAAAACATAGTAAATAATTAAATGAACAAAAAAAAAAAAAAAGTGACAATCCGAAAAAACTTATATGACATAGGTAATCGGCTTAGTTTGATGTCTAGTATCTCCAATTACTCTACGGCCCATAAGTTACCGGACCCAGTAGAGGACAAATAGCAAAAACCAGAAGGATGCTCAGCTCAGGGAAAGCAGAAGACAGGGTTGGCAAGAGTACTGAACAATAAGGTCCTTAACGCAAATATTAGACAACGACTACTGGACGAGCTGACACCCAACATTACCCACTAACAACTTCCAAATCCAGGATTCCACAGGTTGGATGAACAACCATTCTCCAAAGCTAAACTAGAGAAGTGTCTCTCATCAACAAAGGAAACTCCTCACCAGACATGGACCAGATATCATACCCTATGCTACAAAACCTTCCAGAAAACAACAAACAGTAGTTGTTAAACTGCTTCAACAATCTACCAGCCAATCAACACCTAAATCTCCCACCGGACTGGAAAACTCAATCCAATCCCAAGAGCTGGAAAAAATCAAGCTGAAGTGTCAGGATGGAGACTAATAAGCCTAGGATTGTGTGTAGTCAAGACACTAGAGAATATGATCAAGAACAGAGTGGAGCGGCAATTGGAAAACAAACGGATGCTTAGCGCATTACAACCGTGCTTCAGAAAAGGAAAGGGAGTATTGGAAAACGTATGCACAATCTACACCCAAGTCGAGGGAGAATTTTCTAGAAGCCAGAAATCCATACTGGTGCTGCTAGACGTCACAGCCGCCTACGATAATGTAAAACTGGATAAATTGTTTGAAAAACTTGTCCCTCCCAATAGCCAATTTAATAATGAAATTTCTATTAAAGACACGGGAACCGACCTACTCGTGGGGTCTCGCGAGACCAAACGGAAAGGAACGTAGGTACTTCTTATTAAGTACACAGATGACATGGCACTACTTATATCACCGGAGACGACACTGATGAAGATATGAAACAGGCATTAAACGAAACATTGGAAAACTTGAGAAGGTGGATGGAAGAACATGCTCTGTCTATATCACCCAATAAGTCAACCGTGATATTCTTTAATGCCAAAGGGCGCATCCCCCAAAACGATATCAGATTCAACAATCAGCCCATCCAATGGCAAAACTCAACAAAATATCTATAGGCCTCCACTGGGACAACAGGTTAAACTGGAAAACTCAGGTAGAAAATTTGTGCAAGAAGGCCCAAAGAGAAATTAACCTAATAAGATGTTTATGTATGACTTGGTGGGGAGCCGATCCAAGTTTACTACTTATATGATCGACCAGGCGATGGTTAGGTGACGCTTAGACTATGGCAGCATATTCTTAGCCAGATGTTCCAAGCAACTGCTACTCAAACTAGACATAGTACAATTTCAAGGGATAAGACCAACACTGGGACTGACTAGCGAAGCGGCAGAGCTGCTTTAAAAATAACTAAACAGAAGGTACCTAATAAGAGATATTTAATAAAAATTAATTAACCAGCAACCATGACAGGTATTATTTACAATTAAACTGCTCGATTAGTAAATTAAAAATTATGGTAACCGGGCTACAATAATTGTAAAAAATTTAGTTCTGTTAATGTTATGTATGTCACCATTAAAGTTGCAGGTTAGTTAATTATTGTTAAACATCTTTATGCAACCTGACAGTTTCATATGAGGGCTGTAATCCCACCATGTATTTATTTATTTCTGAACCTACCATTCTAAAAGACAAACTGTAAATGGAATAATGAACATTATTTATACAAGGAAATTGTTTGTGTAGATATATCACTTGAAATAAAACAATTTTAGTAAAATAGGTATTTTTATTCATAAAAATTGGCCTACATTTTAACAAGAAAACACTAGAAGGGTTAGCTGAGGGGATAATATAAGCTTGACTGGCATGTTTAAAAGGAATATGTTTGACACAACTTTGAAATATATAGTTATAAGCACCAAAAGCTCCACACAGTTTTGAACTCATTCCCTTTACCATCGAGGGGTTTTAGGGAATATTTTATTATACCTGTGAGTCAAGTAGGTAGGTAAGGTTTATGAATGCTTGTTTCCTGACCTGTTTGGGTTATTAATGTATGTTACTATCTCTTTAAATACCTGTAGTACCTCTTTAAAAAAACTGCTTTCATATTTCTATTTTTTATTTCCTATCCAACAGTTCCATACAGTTATGATTTTAAAAGTGAAACAATCTTTTTAAATGTTCTTACGAAAAATTTAAATATGTATTATTTCACAAATACTGAAAATATTTCTTTAATTCCTAATAAATACCTACCTGTAACCTGTAATATTATGTTTGAAAAATACACAATATATCAAAAAGTTTCCTCACATGTCCCTTCACTGGAACAATAAAATACAGCTGAGGTTCAATCCATTGAACTGACCTTAACTTTTCCATGTATTGTTTAAGTTTTCATACCATGATTTTTACAGATGTAATATCAGAAGGTATACTTTGTTTCTGGTTGGGCCTTAATGTTTAATTTACTTCTTAATCACTGATTACAAATTTCCTCACTTTGATAGTGTGCACGCTATATCCGATGAAGTTTTTACAACAAAATGCATCTAAAAATACCAAATAGTAAACCATATTTTTATAAGTACGGCATAACATAATGCATTAGTAGCCCAACAGTTAAAAACTACAAGGTAGGTATGGCTACTCAGTTGTATAAGTATATAGAAAGAAAAACACACAAGTTACAGGGTTACTGTACGAAACTTACTGTTCTATGATGCTCTTGGATAGGCAGGAACTTTTAAAATAAAACTAGGTGCCTGAGCTATATACCAATAATTATAAAAAAATAGGATGTAGTAGATTGTGTACCCAGCTGGTAGTTTTGTTTGTTTTTAACTTAAAAGTTCTGACAGCAATGTGGTCACAGTCACATGAAAACAATAGGATGAGAGGTGATTTTTCCTGTTGTTAAGAAAAGGCATTTGTCGACGCTCTATCTATTGTGAAAAATCACTGATTTAAAATTGGTTTAATCCCTCCTAATTTGTGGACCACAGGTATAATTTACCCCTTTATTTGTCACGGATACTTTGCTGGACACCAGTTAAGCACTATGTTTTTTTAATGCAAAAAGTAGTGGTGTGTGACTACCAATCAGCTGTTCATCCAGTTAACAGCTAATTGGCTTATTCGTTTTTTAATTATAAATATAGTCATTTTCTACTGACGTAGAATTTAAATTGTTCCATGTGTCTGGACTCATTTTAGTTGTAAAAAACATTGATTGTTAATGTTCGGTAATGTACTAAATTTCCTCTCAGGTACTAGGTACAAACGGGATTTATTCAGATCACATTATTAGATAGCCTGTGACAGATTAGAGTTAGCGAACCTACGTTGAGTCAATGCAACAGATCCAGGCTATCTTGTAATTATCGGATGAATCGCGTGTAGCTAGTCTCCTGAATTATCTTGTGTGGTAAATCTAAATTTAAGTAACTATTTTATTGATTAACATTTATGTCAAACACCTGTGTTGTGTCAATATCTGTACCTGTTAAGTATTAATTAAATAAAATCAATCCATTTTTTGTAGTTACTCAAACTTGCGTATTTTTTATTAACCCCATGAACCATCACCTAGGGAAACACAGTAACGTAACTTTTGCTAGCCTTCGATAAAACACGAAGGCTACCCTATAGATGTGTGTCATGGACTAAATAGTCTCTGAACACAATATTTTAAATAGGCAGAGGTTGTTTGCTTCGAATTATTTAAATAATTTATGTACATGAACCGAAAGAGAAATATTCAATTTTATGATTTTTATCCTGTTATTTCCGACCATTCTGTTATTTTTATTATTAAATTTGAATTGTTTGGCATTATAATCCATACAAAATACTATGTCTTCAACATTTAGTTTAAATTGATAAAGGTTTTGAAATAATAATGAACATCTTTTTTAGATAAACAAAAAATATTGCAGGTCATATAATTACAAGGAAATTTATATATAGTGCGTCCAATTATCAATGATTTTTTATATCTTCCCTTAGTAACAAGATTAGATTAAAATTAGGGTAATTTTTATAACAAAATAAGCAGTTAAAATATTGAGTAAATTTTAGGCCTTTTGTGTGTGTTACGAATTATTCTACAAAATTAAGTTCATTAATTGTTTCCTGTAATCGGTTACATACCATACAGCGCCATACATCACTTTCCTCGGTCGCCAACGCCACAGACACAGCTTTTTGGTCAAGAAAATATTGGTATTCACCCGGCACACATACACCACGTGTCGTCTCGAAACTCGAAAGGGCAGATCGAAGGACAGTGTATAGACCGTACTCATAAAGTTTTGTGCAGGGTAATCGTGCCGGCGAACTTCCAGACCAACAAACGCGCAATAGGGTGTATGGCTAGCATAGTAGGTGAAAAAGATCGAAGTGGGGAGGTGAAAGCGATCTTGTCACTAATAATAGACAAAGCCTAAAAATAATTTATTAAAGAATAGGTACAAAGCTATTACCAATGTTTTAAACCTGATGTTTTATTATTCTCTAAATTACATTAGATGACGGTAGATATCAGTATTACTTATTTGAAATAATAACTTGTTGGGATATAGCACTTACCGCTTGCCTGTTTTTAATGTATTTGTAAATTTGTAAATGTAAATTAACATTTCTTGCAAAAAAGGGAACATTATATTTTATTTAAGTACAATAAAAAAAAGGTTCGTCGTTTAACAATTTTTGACAGCATATTTAGATACAAAATGAGCGATTACAAATTTTTGGAATAAAATCAAATTTTTAATATTAATATTTACTTTTTTATAGTGGTGGATAAGTTATAAAGTAAATTTGGCCAGTTTTTAAAACTGACTGGAATTTAATAAGTCAAGATAACATCTTCCATGTCAAATTTTGATATTTATATTTGGATCCGAAAAAACACTTCTCTTTGTAAGAATCTTAAATCATCGTATTTTTTATTTTAAAAAAGGTGAGATACATAACCAAAAAGCCATTCAATTAATTTCTTTCCATCTATCTACAAAACGATAGACAGTAAATATTGACAATAATTATATAATATTTTGATAAATACAATTTATTTGAAAAATAGAAAGGTGATTTTTATAAAAATGGGGATGACGACGCTTAGTTTCTTTAAAATTTCGAATTTCATAAATGTTTTTAACATCTTTATTTTAAATTTACCTTACATACTGTGATGGGCTAAAATATGGAACAAATTCATTTAAAAATCAGGTATTAATTTTTTTTTAAAACGCTCGGACAAATCGATTGTAATTTTTTCTTCCGGATTTTTTGCCTCAAAAAGAAATTATACAGGGTGTGTCAAAAAGTAAATGTAGCAAAAAATTTTTGGATTTTAAATAGAACCCTATTTTTTTCAGTCGAATTTTGAATTCTACGTCAAATTCTGTGCATAAATTTGGAAGACTTAAAATTTAAAATTAGATATGAAATTATGCAAAGTAATTAAAATACTTACTACCTACTTAGAAGGTTTTTTTTAATAAAATAATTTTCGTTTTATGATGTAATTTTTCTTTAAACCCGTTAGAGATAAGGATATGGTATGATACATGAATTATGCGCAGAATTTGACGTAGAAATCAAAATCCGACTGAAAGAAATAGGGTTCTATTTAAAATACAAAAAGTTTCAGCTACATCTACTTTTTGACACCCCGGTATATTTTCTTTTAAGGCAAGAAATCCGGAAGAAAAAATTATAATCGACGTCAAAAAATGTATACCTGATTTTTAAATGAACTTGTTCCATATTTTAGCCCATCACTGTATATTAGCCAAGAATCGTGTATGAAATAAGTTTTTTTTAATAGGTTAAGAAAGTATAGAAAACAATTCCATTCAGTTACTGTAAGCTCTTGTATCTCCGATATAGCTGTAAAAAAATAATAACAGTAGCAACATAGGTTAAAAAAATCATCCTCATAGTAAACTTTGAAAATAGCTCCGCATATCTTGAATTACTCTTTTGCTCGATGATAGTTATTACTATGACAGCGATTAAGTTAACTAGTGTTAATGTACGACTTTCTATGATATAAAGACAATCGCATCAGCATGACAAAATATTGAGAGTTGTCATTAAAAAACTCAAGATGTAAAATTAAACAAATGTTGTTTGCTAATAAATTTGGAATTAGAATTTATTTAACATAACTGTTTTTGTTGTTTTGCATTGCTAAAAATGGAATAAACTGTACTTTAATGGATAGCAACAAAAAATTCTGGTTTTCCTTATCTTTAGCATATATAAAAAAAATTTATATTTATATATAAACTACCAATCTCGTTATAGTTTTAATGACGCCAATTTTCAGAAACCGTAACGTGTTGACAATTATTACAGCCCATTAAGTTCATCATACACCCACATTTAGCTAGGACAGCGCATCTTATTTCTGCAGACCTTGCTCTATACAAACCCATTCTCTGAATCCCCGAGAGCTTATAGTTTAGGAGCTATAAGCTTATTACAGCTAAAATTTCTGAAATAATTATTAGGAGTAGATCGTATTTCGATGGCGATATATAAATACAGAACACTAACAATACTGCGTCTTTCCATAACGCGACCTTATGGCGTCTCCTAGAAATACGGTACCTAGCCGAGATCTTATTCAAATATATCGGTAAAAAAGAAAACTCGGTGTCATATCTGGTTTCAAATTTAAATTATCTTTAACGGTTGCGAAGATGTATATTTGTACAATACTGCGTCTTTCCATACTTGTACTTTATTGCGTCCGAAATATATTTTTCTTGTTTTACTAACCATGCTGCAAAATGGACATCAAGTAAAGCGATAAGGCGTTGTTGTCGGTTTCATTAAATTTCTTTATTTTGTTACTGCTTTTAGCAAAAAGTAATAAAATTATTCATTCTTTATTTTTATATTACATTTACTTAGAAATTAAAATTATTCTGATGCTATATAGGGTAGTTCTCCAAAGTCTCGCTTATGGTTTTGTTATTAAGAAGTTAGACTATAAGATATAAATTGACATAATTTTACTTAAACATTTTCAATTGGGACTTGGGACTAGGAACATTTTTTTATTATTGAATTTGGCGTTATATTCTTTGTAGAGCCGTTAGAAATGGTAAGTGAGTTAATAGACACTGGGTTTATTTAACACTGGACGCCATTCAGGATTTTCATCACATTCACACATAATCATGGCTTTCGACTAGTTTCGAAAGGGTTTGACTGAATCTTTAGTTAGAAAAGCAAGAATTGTGAATAGAAAAAGGCAGTGGGAGATCTATAAAGTTCACACTGTACAAAAAGTACACAAACATTCGGCATTTAAGCCAGTAAATGTATCCTACGATTATCGTCGAAGTGACCATCCCCAGCGAATGACAGTTTCAGAGTGGTTTGAGTGTAATTCGCATAATAATGAAAACGTGTTTATAAAGGTTTGCTTAGCGTAAAAGACCTACTGGATAGAATTACAAATAAAACAATTCCAAGGCGTTCTTTGAGGTTTTTTAAAATCTATATAATAAATGCAATATAAATTTTATACTCATAATTTTTATGAACAAAGCCACAAAAACAAAAATCGTTTGGTGCTTCCTTAAACTTTATTGGTTGGTTGGTTGGTTAACGATGGGGGCCTTCTTGCAATACAGCCTCATGGTTTGTTGTACCTTATCCTGACCATGTCTTTTTAAGAAAGACGTATTTCCTTTTAGAAAGTCCGATAGATGTCTACGACTACGAAGCCATGCCGAAGGTTGTGATCTCCTTTAATTTCTTCAAGGATTTTAAATCTTCTGCAGGTTAGTACTTCGTTGATATCTTTAATATGTTAGGTGGTTTCATTATTGCGTAAAAGGACTTAGCACCCCACAGCCTCCAGATTTTACCACATAGATCGACAGTCATCAACTCAATGGTATTCCATTTAGATCCGTAATTCGTGAACCGTCTCTTTTATTTCAGGTGTCGGATCAGTCCGAATTATTCTTAAGATCCGACACTTTGAACCGGCTCAGATCCGATCCGTCCATCTCCACATATTACACACCCGTATACCTCTTATTATTATGGGTTGATGCAGTGGCGTATATAAGCCCCCCCCCCCCGAAATATAAAGGTTTAAGCATATATTCAAAAATACTCAAACCGAATTTTGTTATCGGCCGCCTTAAGACAAAGCCTAGTTCTATATTTTTGTCAGCTAATAATAAACAAATAGTCTTAGCAATTAATAATTAATATATAAACAAATTTCTATATACACCGCTGGGTTGATGACAGTGATGTTTAACCACAGCACCATTTGGAGTGTGTCTTCAGGTTTTTCTAAGCAGGCTTCTTCATCTTATTAGACCAATTTTTGCTTTGCTTAGGTTTCCAATAATTTGTTGGTTCCAGGTCAGCTTGGCATCCAGGATTAGTCCTAGGCAGTGTACCTATTTAACTATTTTTATCTATTCGTTAAAGATTTTTAGGTTGTCATAATTTCTTGTTTATCTTCGTTAGGTGAAATGTAAAATTGCAGTCTTTGCTTCGTTGACGTTAAAGTCTACCTTCTTATCAGCACTGCTCGCTTCTCAGTGGTCTTTGCATAAGCTTTCCTAGTATATTGGCTTGTATAGAGTATAAACTGTTTACCTAGTTTTGCTCAAGCTATCCAAACGGGTCTTCACAATACAAATTCACTCAACAGCAATTAAATGACAGGGCACAACTCACTTAAATGAAACAAACATAATAAACAATTACTGTTCTGATTAAAAACCAAAACTATTTTATGCTAACTAGGGGTTGTATCGTCCCCTTGCTTTATTAGTACCATCTCGAGTTCCTAATTTCTTTTGCATTTATGACTATATTTTATATAAACTCTCACAATATTAATCAACTATCTAGTGCCTCCGAAATAAGTATTATTATATTATAAGACAGAAGTCCATCGAACGGGTATAGGATTTCAACAAAATTCACCTCGTAGGTATGTTAATCAGGTCCCATGTAAGACCTGAAACTTACAAGACGGACTTCTGAAGGTACGGACGCCCAGAATTCCAGTGAGGTTTTTAATAATTCCTGGAGTACCAGGAATACTTAGCAATAATTGCTTTCTCACCTATGATCATAACAAATACATTATGTTACATACCTGGCTTCTTATCTTTCATTAACCTATCCTTTGTGCACTTATATAATTACAGATGCCATCACAGACCCTAAATACACTTTCACCTATGATCATAACAAATACATTATGTTACATACCAGGCTTCTTATCTTTCATTAACCTGTCCTTTGTGCACTTATATAATTACAGATGCCATCACAGACCCTAAATACACTTTCATCTTTCTGCAGTCACTCACTAACTAACTGTTCTTAAATGCATCTCTCTTTTATTTCATAATATGAAATAATAGGGACCCAAAGGAAAATTTACCACATAATTGATTTGTATTACGGATAAAATAATAAAAATGAAATAAAAATAAATTGAAAAGGAAAAATAAATAACAAACATAAATTAACGCTATTTTATACATTTGTTTTCATAACGAGTATTACATTAAAAATAATATTTTTTAAATATTTAGATAAAACCTTATGGCTAGTTAATAAAATCTGTCGTTTTGAGATAAAACTTATTCTCATTTTTTAGAAATGGAATGAAACACTAATTTTTTTTATTTTTTGGAGAAAATTTTACCCCTTTAGCAAAATACTTTCATAGCCCCCATTAATATCTTGCACCAAGATCGTATAGTAAACCAGCATTCCCAATTTAAAATATTTCACAACTTATGGTTTACTATATCTGAGGGTTGTTTTTACCCTTTAAGGATGTATTCCGAAAATAAAAAAAATAAAATTATGTATTTTGACTTCTATTAAAAAAAGAGTGTAGTGAAAAAAAATCAGAAAAAGAAGGTTCAAAACATCGATACCAAGAGAATACTCCTATGATACGTGCACTCATAGGGAAACTAAACCAAGAGAAATGATCCAATGTAAAAATGTTACCGATCATAATTCTGGACGACGTTTAAATCTGTAACGTTGCCTGTAATAAAGATTCATCGAACGCAAATTTCCGTCTAAAGTCACTTTTCTTCTCGACATTTACGTCGCGGCTTTGAGCCATGCTTTAACCCTTTTAGAACAGATGTTCAGGTTAACTAAGTTTATGGGGCACTTCCATCACTGTCTTTAAAGTTTGTATATTCGTAATATCTTCAATTTTAGCTGGATCTATAGAAATTCCGTGACGAATTACAACATCACTCAAATATCTCAGTTCAGCCGAACCAAATTTACTTTTATTCTCATTTAAAGTTAATCCAGCTTTATTTAAACGATCAAAAACAATTAGTACAACTTCTAAATGTTTAACAATAATTTCTCATTATACTCCAAAAAAAGCCTACGAAATTAAAATGAAAATTCTAGACTAAATCTATGTATTTCTTATAAATTAAATTTAAAATAATGACCTGTGTCAAGATTTATTATCGCGACAAGCTTTTATTTATATTATTCAATTTTATAATGTAACCATAGGATGGGTTTAATTTACTTCAAAGACTATTTTCTTATTTTTAGTGCATTCAAATACAAGCATTCTTTAAAAAAATGTTTAATATTAGTTTATTTATTTCTTTTTTAGTATTCGCTAGATATTTTTTCTAAGCATGTTCAGTTTAATTACTGCGTCATTATTCAGGTTTGTTCGTTTTTTTATAATAAACATGCATTGTGATCAGAACTGAATCATTATGTAAAATTTCAACTCCGTAGGATAAGAGGATAAAGTTTAGGTTTGTTCGTTTTTTTTAACTGCATGGTTCGGGTTTGCTCGGTTTTTATCATAAAAATGCATTATCATCGAAACTAAATCACCATGTGAAATTTCAACTCCCTAGGATCATAAAAATGCATTGTCGTCTGAACTGAATCACTAAAATTTCAACTCCGTAGGATAAAAGTAAGGGGTTCGGGTTTGTTGAACATAAAAATACACTGTAATCGGAACTTAATCACCATGTAAAATTTCAACTTCGTAGGATAAAAGAAAGTGGTTCTAATTCAGCTTGCAAGATTTGACACTAACACACTCCCACAAAATCCATACATATATAGCTAGTTAAATAAATGATTTTAAAAATTGTTTCATATTTAGGGGTGCGTTTACCCTCTTAGAGGGTGAGTTTAAAAAATCCTGTCTTAGTGAATGTTTGCAGCCCAAACTTAAGCTGTATGCAAAATTACAGCTTTCTATCTTTGGTAGTTAGACCTGGGTTTGAGAAATTAGCGGTAGTGGTAAAATTCCGACATAAAAAATAATGTTAAAAGTCAAAGGGTTTTAATATGAAAAAAATTTAATTTTTGGGGTTTTTTCCCCTGAGAGGGCTAGCTTTGCAATATTCTTGCTTAGTGGACGTCTAAGAACGTAAATAGGACTGTAGGCCAAATTTAAACTTTTTAACATTAGTTTCATTTTTTATTCATTTTGAAATCACATTTATTATCTATTATAATAAAGGTTATTACATTGTTGTCACATCTGTGGACGCAGCATTGTACTTTTTCAACAAAATCGTTATAAAATATACGGACATATATTTTTTGTACAAAGATGAACGCCCCTCTATATTGAGTTTACATGAACTAAAAATATACATTTACAGTTACAATACGAATAATACTGTGTCCATTTTTTTTTTTTTTGAAATTTAATTAATCATAAGTAATGCGCGTAATTTAGTTTATTTTGATACCAAAAGTAAGATGAGAAATAATGCTTTATTGTGTTATTTTTAAATATCACCTATGTTGGCCCGGGAGCAAAAGAACACAGGATACTGCTACAATATTAAATTAATAAACAATTTTTTTTTTAATTTTTTTATGTAATAACTTTTACCTTTAGAGTCAACGCCAGTTGACAATTTTGCGATATGCAGCTTTTTTCTTTGTTTTAGTTTGATTGTTTTTAAGATATAAATTAACTTGTCAAGATTGCCGCAAACATACATAGGCCAATCTGGTAGATGTTTTTCAAGAAGAAATAAGGAACAAGGTTAGCGTTCTATATTTTAAAAATCTTAAGTTATTGCTCTGGATACAGAACAGGAACCATAATATTTACGGTGATGCCGAACTTCTGCAGTTACTAAATGCCCCCACTTTTTCAACTCCCCTGTACATAATTTTTACAAAACTAATAATATTAAGATGTGGCGCGCAGCGCCATCTGTGTCGTTGTTAAGACACTCTTGAGCATACCAGCACCTCTAACAAACTTATAGAAATAAGTAAATGTTAAGAGGAAATCGCCTGTAAATATATTCGTCACAATTACAGGAGTCCCGCTATTCAGTGCTAACTCGCATCGATTTATTTAACCGAAAACAAAGCTTAAAAAGAATATTTTCCCTTTCGTTTCGTCAGATCCATCTCTAGACGCGTTTCGTCATATCATTTTCTTAACAACGACACAGATGGCGCTCCGCGCCACATCTTACTGGTGTGTCCCACCAAGTGCTGCCTAAGTAGCTTCAAGTTCCCTCTTCTTTTCGTCGGATCCTAGCTCTACTGATGTGTCATGATATGACGAAACGCGTCTAGAGATGGATCTAACGAAACGAAAGGGAAAATCTTCTTCTTAATTATATTAGGTATATGTGGCTTTCTTCGCGATAGCTAAAATAATGAAACTATTTTTCCTTTCTTCGGTATATTTGTAAATAATCTCACAACATTTTGATAGCCTCTGGGTTGTCTGATTTGACGCATATGATCAGTGACCTTTGGACCCGCACGTTAAGACCAGATCTGACTATGGACCCGCACGTTAAGACCAGATCTGACTATACCACATAATTTATTTAGCACACTATACAAACACCTTTAACCATTTGTTCTCTTAAATAAAATTTAGAGTAAATAGCTATTATTCTGTTACGGTTGTTTAAAACCTCCAAGCTGGAAAATAATAACAATACACGTTGCTACAGCAAGTTTTAAGCTTACCGTTTTCTATTGTGTCAAATAATAAAGGACTTCAGCCACACCTATTTCATAAAACCCAAAGTTATTTTTAAAATGTTTAGAATATTCGAGTCACACAACACGTTGTGTTAAATCACGTCAGTCCGCGTGCTATAAACTGCTCCAAACGAAATTCTGGACAGTTTTCAGGTGTTCAGTTGCTGAATTTTCAGCCCGAACTACATCCCTCGGCAAATTTTTAGGAGATTTCAGGAGACTGGTGGATGCTGTCGGAAACGATCGAGAGGTATCGCGGAACTTCGGAATATTTTGAAGGCGGGTTAAACGACACGCATTAAATTACAGGAATTGCTCTATCTTGATGTGAAGATGACATCTATCGTAGTTAAAATAAACGGATGTTGCAATTTATAAGATATATAGCGTTAATTTTAATCATCGCTGAAGATAAAATGTAATATATTTGCATAAGATGGAAAAATACATGTATTTAATATAAAAGTTTGCTTATGGGTTGTAAAAGTTAATGCCACCTTTTATACAGAGATTTATTGTTTTGGATTATGGAGAATCTTATACCCTGCAACGAAGTTACATAATTTATATAGCTTGTATACGTGTTCGGAGTTAAGTTCCTTACTTTTCGTGATACAAGGTTCATTCGTGTTCGTAAATAATCCACATTATTTTTACTTATCGATTTTCCAAAGTTTTCCTCGCGAAACACCAGGAAATAACTTTTCTTTATTTTTCGTCATTCTCCGCTGATCGTAGCACACATCAGCGCGGAACCATTGCCGCGTACGGTACCTCTCGATGCCGCGATGCATAACTGCTTGGCTTTTACGGAGTCTTCCTTAACAAAATCGTATGGTACTAAAATCAGATCAACTCGATCTCCCAGCCAGACCAGTCGAACTCTTCACCACCCAGGACATCTACCAGCCGGAAGCCACCCGACAACCTTCGAGGCCATCTACTCATGATTTAACAGTGAGGATCCACGTCTTATCGAATACATTACTGGAAAGCATACACGTATACAACCTCTCTTTCTCTCTACGAACTGATATGATGTTGAATTATTTCGCTTGGAAATAGAAAATGTTTTAAAAACCGATTGTTTCATTTTTATTTTTCCCATACCTATCACTTGCAGGGTACTGAAAAAGTAGCAATAGATGATCGCACCACGTGCAGTTAAAGGCCTGGTTTATTTTCTGAACTGCTCCCGGATCATTTGTGGTCCCTTTGCCACATTCATCCAAGGGGTGGCGCCCGAGATACCGTTGGAAAAAAAGCCTTTCATCTTCCGAGCTGTTTATTTTAGGCTTTCTTTTTTCCTAAAAGAAAATGCTGTCGTTCCTGTAACATAGAGAAAAGTTTTTTATTGTTAGGAAATCAAAATGGTTGGTTTTCAAGTGCACTAAAATTGAACATGGAATTTCTTACTGGGAAAAAAGGAATTTAAAACAAATATTTTTTTCTGTCATGTTATTGACTTGATTTTGTGCTGCCTGGATAAAGTGGTGAGTATTACTCAAAAAGAGTTTAACTATTGATTCCTGTCGGCAAAAAGGGCTTTAACGACTCACCTTGTTTTAGCTTTAGACATAAAGTTAATAAGATCGGGCTGGTGCTTCTCTCGGGTTTTTCGGATCTTACGGATCCTCTCATCAAAATTAACTATTTTTTTGGAAATACCACGATACCTAACGAACTTAAGTATCTAACGTCCATTAGTACGTATGATGCCTAGGCTACAATTTGTATATACATTAAATTACCACGTAAATATATATAAATTAATAAAATAATGTATTCTTTCTAGAGGCAAATGGGAATATTAATTCAAATAAAATCCTCAAAATACTCAATAAACTCTCGTAAGTTTAAATTTGGCAGGCATGCGAAAATATTTAGTGCGAATCATTAAAATATATTGAAAATAGTGTAAAATTTAGAAGAATATTTATTTTGGTGTCCTTTTTGCTTCTTGCTACTGGAATAATAGACCACTGCGGAAATGGGTTTAGTTTTCGCAATCTTGCTACGGAATACGCAGAAACATAAATATTATGTACTTGGCATAATTATTTTTGTAACAATTTCGTGAAAGTGTGTTTTACGTCCCTTAAATAGAAGTCAGTAGCAGCAGTGATGATTACATTCCGAAGGAAGAATATTGCAATCAATTTTCGAAACGTCTGAGGCAACAAGTATTAAAGTCTAGGAATGTGCTTTTACTATGAGATAAATATACTATTTTTTCTAAAATCGAATTAATTAATCTTTTGATATTTAACCACCAATAAAACTAAGTGAAGACTGACTCTGAATATAGTTTAAGAAACGATACAAGACAGTTACTTTCTTTACCTATGACCAGAAAGTAACATAAAACCTGATGGACTAAAATATTAGAATAAGGTATTTTATAACCTATAATTGCGTCGAGAAAGTTGAAATTCTTGATCTACACTCACCGGAACAAAATTCCGCCACCCTAAAATTTTGGCCAAGTTTGATGTTTTATAACTTATTTATTTTTTATCCGATTTTCATGCTTTTTTTTATCAGTTTGTAGATGCATTTATTCTGTTTTTCTTTAATTATTATATAAAATATAATTTTTCGATTAGGTTATATTATACAGGAGGAAATCAAAATGTTGTTTTTTTATCGTAATTTCAAAACACCCTGTAGGGAAATTGAGGTGGATAATTTTGTTTGCATACTATCTCTTGTAATCTCTGATGTATTTTAAACATTTCTTTTTTTGAGAGCTGCAAAATTTTAAATTAAACGCTGATTTGAAGCCTAATTTTATTAAGAAAAACAAACACTAGGTATATCATAAAGTTAATAAACAATTTAATAACGTGTATTTCCTCCTCTCGTAGCAATGACAGCTTGCAGTCTTCGTGGCATCGAATGAATAAGATCACTTATTCTTTCTTGAGGGAATGGCTTGATATTCTTCGTTTAGCGCCAGTCTTAAGTCTTGCAAGGTTTGTGGTTGTACAGGACGACGACGAACGGCCCTTTTAAGTTGATCCCAAAGATGTTCGATTGGGTTGAGATCCGGGCTACATGCAGGCCATTCCAATCTTGGAAGTCCAACTTCATCCAGATATTCGCTTACTACATGTGCAACGTGAGGTCTAGCATTATCATGCATTAATGTAAATTGGTTCCCAATAAAAGGAGCAAATGGAACAACAACTTCTTGGAGAATTTCCTCGCTGTAACGGTTGGCGGTTAGAGCTCCATTTTCAAAAAATACAAGATTGGTGCGTGCTTCGGTAGAAATATCCGCCCAAATCATGACTGAACCGCCATGATATGAGATTCGTTCTGATATGGTGCAGTCAGCATATCTTTCATTTCTACGTCTGTATACCTGCTCACGACCATCCGGCGACTTTAAACAAACCCTGGATTCATCTGTGAATAGTACGTTTCCCCACTGTTCTAGAGTCCAGTCAGAATGCGATCTTGCAGACCTCAGTCGGTGTTGTCGATGCCGAGGAATTAATCGTGGACATATTGTTGGCCTTCGTGAATGAAGCCCATCTTCTGCCAATCTTCTACGTATCGTTCTTTCACTTACATTCACTCGACGAATCATTTGCAAGTCATTTTTTAGACACACTGCAGTAGATCTTCGATCTCTTAAAGAACTAATGATAACAAAGTGATTATCAGCTGCAGTGGTCATTCTCCTTCTGCCAGAGCCTTGCTGTCTAGTAAAAATTCCCCTCTGTAAATACCTATTCCAGGCATCTCGAACTGTAGACCGCGGAATTCTCAGAGTACGGGCGACATAACTTTTGTTACGACCATCCTCTATTAATGCAACAATTCTACCCACGTCTGCTGGAGTTAATACCATATTGACACACAACAAATTATAATATTGTCACTGTCAAACATTCTGCCCCAATAAATCGCGGCCTTAGCCAACCTGGATAATTTTTACCCTAAAGCTTGACATACATTTTCAAAAAATAACAGCGTTTCATTTAAAATTTTGCAGCTCTCAGCAAAAATTAGATAATGGAATGAATCAAAAAAAGGAATGTTAAGAATACATCAGAGATTACAAGAGATAGTATGTAAACAAAATTATCCACCTCAATTTCCCTACAGGGTGTTTTGAAATTACGACAAAAAACAACACTTTGATTTCCTCCTGTATAGTATAGTATAATCGAAAAATGATACTTTATAAAATAATTAAAGAAAACCAGAATAACTGGATCTACAAACTGATAAAAAAATCATGAAAATCGGATAAAAAATAAATAAGTTATAAAACATCAAACTTGGCTAAAATTTCAGGGTGGCGGAATTTTGTGCCGGTGAGTGTATTTCGGAAAAATAAGTTTCTATGGAGTATGAAATAAAATTGTATTATAGGTATTGGTAGAAATTCAGAATTCATCTTCTTTGTCGTCTTTTTAATAAACAACTAAATACGCCTTTAACAAGTGGCTGCCGGGACTCATAAAATAAATACTTATATAAAAGCTTATAGTCAAAGAAATATAAATGACCTACATAATTTAAAAAGGCTTGAAAATAAGGGCTGTTTATGCCTATATTTAGGTCGTTCTTTGAGGCTTTTCTCTTTAAAAATCAACAAATAACTTTACAATTAACGCTGGTTCTTTTTATAATAACTACGACATTTTTGAAAGAACGCTAATTAAGATGTCACTGTCAAGAATATAATAAAACTTTTTTTGACTGATAAAATTGTACGACGTTAGAAAGGTAAGCACTAGTGCTTAGACCGTTACGTCACAGCGATCAGTAATGCCCATATTAAGAGTCGATCCTTATTGAGGCTTTCTTACTCACGGAACATGTTAAGTGTGTCAACTTCACATTGATTGATATTGACAGTTTCTTGGAGAATCGTTAAGGACAAATTTTTGTCTATAAAGTTTTTTGTCTATTTATAGGTCTTCCTGTAGGAAGCCTCGGCACTTAAGGAAGAATCACATGCCAGAACGTATATTATAGACAAAAATTAGTCCTTAAGGATTCTTCCAGAAACTTTCAATGTCACAAGTTGACACACTTGAGATTTTCCTCGAGTAAGGAAGCCTCAATAAGGAACGATTATAAATACAGGCATTACTGATCGCTGACCGTTACTTCACGTCTAGTGCTTACCTTCCTTCCATTCGTAAACCAGATGACATATGTCGTACAATTTTACCAGTCAAAAAAAGTTTTATTATCATTCTTGACAGTGACTAATTAATTAACGTTTTTTCAATAAAATCGCGGTTACTTTAAAAAGAACCAGCGTTAATTTGAAAGACTTGTTTATTTTTAAAGAAAAAAGGATATTGGAAGGATGCTTTTACTATTTAAGGCAGTTCACGAGGTAAGTCGTAAAACACGAATAGTGAGCACATGAATATTTAACCTGAAAGAAATTTGGCAATGTTTTTATTATAAATATTATAAAGAATTTCTGATGCTTTTGTAATTTCGTGTTCAATAATTCAACAAATTAAGTCAAAGGGATTTAAAAAAAAAATATTTTAAGAATAAGGAAAACTCAATTTTTATTAAAACCTGTTATTCTGGATGAAACCTGGATACGGGATACGGTACAGTATTCTACATGTTGGTTCATAAAATACATATGTGGTTAAGACTAGTTTGATATTCAAGTCTGGCCTCAAACTGATGATCTTCATTATTCGATTAATAGTGAAAGTTTGGAGAAATGCTTGAACAAAAATTGTTATCAGATTTAAAAGAAACGACTCTCTTTATAATTAATAACACCACCTATCATTGATCGATTGATTGATCAACTATTGGCTTTACTAGCAGATTATGCTTGCTCACTCACTAGCCAACCCTGCCTAGACCCTTGAAGGGAGGTCCGCGGCGGTGGAGAACGAAATTCCTTCGACGATGATGGATAACGCAATAGCACACAGACGTCAGACGATTGACAGCCTTAGGCGCAGACTTTTTGCAAGTCGCGGCCTCAGGTGTCGCGTGTCTCTGATGAGTCCCAGTAGGACGAAATGGCTGATCATGGACTATGGAAAGACAGTGAACGCTTCAGTGTTTGGGGAACGGTATAAACCCAAAACCCTCCGACCCGGTTGTTAGGCCGCGCTGCACTGAGGAATAGACGAAGGGGTCCACAGCGTGGAAATCCCGGACGCTCTTGACATTGACAATACAGGGCCCCCTTGTTGGTGGGTGGTATTCCTCCCATCTCCGATGAGGTGGTCTGCCTCGTATAAGGTTTTTCACGCCTTGAGGTGGACGTTGGTTAAAGTGCCTGTGTCATGTCATGACTGTCAGTTAATATTATAGTTGTTGATCAAACGTTTGCGCCGTTCTCGGGCGACACATCTGTGGCTTTGCTTGGCAATGTGACGCGTACGATGTCCAATATCACCACCTATCATTGTTCTGAGCTGATTGAAAAAATCCCAAATATAACTTGGTCAAAGAGATTTAGTATTCAATATTTGGAACATAAAAATTCCAGTTCCACCATTTGCAATGAAGCGTCAGATCTGGATAATAATGAAGCATCATATCCCACCCAAACTTACAAATAATCTCGATAGCACCCTTTATTTAAAATTTTTATATTTTTTTTTCTTTTAATGGAGAAGACGAACTAGCGTTGCAGCAACATGGACGTCGAGTTTAAAGACTTTCTTGGTATCATTGCCACTTTAATCCTATTGAAATCGTTTGGCCAGAATGTAAGCCTTATTATGATGCAAAAATAAGTTCTATACCTCCTGTAAGAAATGACGCAGTGAGTATAGAAAATGAAGCTATTAAAAATATAACATCAAAAGAAAAAAATATATGAAACATAATAATAAAATTATAAATGATTTGTGGAAACGGGAATTAGTTATCGATGCTTCAGATACCTTATTATTAACTTGGAAGAATCTGATTCATTTGATGATGGTGGTTCTTATGTGGCTTACATAAATAAGCAAGATAAACAAACGATTATAGACTGATAAATTGCACGAAACAAAAAAAATATATAATTAAACTTTTAATTTTGTAATAGTATATTACAAGTACGGTAGGTACGTCTCTCCCGCATGTGCGTAATGTTTAACAAAACAAGTCAAAGGCGAGTTTGGTAAATCACGCAAATGCGATAGACACCTACTGTAAGTGTATTGTACGATACTTTTTCTACAAACATGTTTTAGGGCACCAATATTAAAAACTAAAAGAGCACTGTTTTAATTTACCCCGTAGGTGCTTCACAAGTAGTTATCAATAATATCAGGTTGCTAGGGAAATAAATTATATAAATTTAATAGTTGGCTTTTATATGACAGGTGTTAAACTTGACAACGGAATAAACGATAATTATTTTTGTAACAATTTCGTGAAAGTGTGTTTTACGTCCCTTAAATGAAAGTCAGTAGCAGCAGTGATGATGAAATTCTGAAGGAAGTTCTGGACCTTGCCAAAGCAGCTACCCTTAATTTATTGCCGGATAACATAAGGCATAGATATGAGGGAATATGGACTGATGTTCATCAAAGAAATTTAAAGCAATTAGTGAAATGTGAATAAATTTAAGGACAGTAAATAATCCTCTTTATGGAGTTAATACTCAATGCCAGATCTACTATGGGTATCAAAAATAATGTAGACATAAGCAGGTATGCAAAACTGATGGCATATTTAAAAAGGAAGTCTGTGGGATACAAAGCTAAGAAATCAAAGGTATTCTCCAAGAATGAGGTTGTAAAATTCCTTGTTACGGAACCAGATAAGGTTTTTTTCAAAATCTACTTTTAATTAACAACTTATTTGCTTGTTTCAGGTGGTACTCATTGTAGGCATCGCTGTGGCATGTCTCCGAGTGGAGTTATGTAAAATGAAAATTGAAGATATTAAGGAATTTGAAACCCACCTTGTTGTAACCCTCCCGGATATAAAGACACATGTAGATCGACAGTTCGTGGTTTACGTGGAAGGA
The DNA here is from genome assembly GCA_935413205.1 of Polydrusus cervinus. Taxonomy (NCBI): domain Eukaryota; kingdom Metazoa; phylum Arthropoda; class Insecta; order Coleoptera; family Curculionidae; genus Polydrusus; species Polydrusus cervinus. The sequence goes on along the minus strand of OW284510.1, from coordinate 61,991,117 downwards.
TTTTCATCGGAAATTTATAATATTTCAATTTTCAAGAAGTATAGAGGCCTTAGACCCGATCATACTGCCCATACACGGTTATTTATTGCATATAAAAAAGGAAGATGCACTATTCAACCACTGGGTATAAATACTTTTGGAAAAATACCTTCTCAAATTGCATCATATTTAAAGTTGCCCAGTCACAAAGAATATACGGGACCTTGTTATCGAAGGACGTCAGCTACATTATTAGTAGATGCTGGCGGAGATATCATGAGTTTAAAAAGACATGGTAGATGGAAGTTCTCCAATGTTGCGGAGGGCTATATTAAATATTCGGTGCAAAATAAAATGGGAATTGCTATGCAAATAAATGGTGTAGAAGAATATTCAGAGAGAGTTTCCTGTTCTAGTAAATCTGTAACTTTTATCTTGTGTCTCATCGGATAGTAAAAAACTTCCTTCATCGATATCGTTTGGAAATGTTACAAATTCTACAATTAATATTAATATTTCTTAATTATCTTACTTTTCTAAATATTTTCTATTTATGTTGCCTTATGTCTACACTTATTAGTTTTTAAGATATAAGCAATTAACGTTTAGTTACATTTATCCAACAAGCAACAATTTTTTTGCGGACACCAGCATTGATTGAACTTTGTCATTGTCAAATGTAATTTGCAAATGGTAGGCTATTTAAAAATCTTTAACAGATACATTTTACACAATTATTTACACTGAATTTAACTAATATTTTCAAATAAAACGAACAATGTTTTCAAACCGGATCTTTTAATAGAAAACGAATTATTTTATTAACAATAAAACCTATGAAATCATCAAGAATTGCTAAAAGGGGAAGAAAATAAGAGACTCTTAAAAATTACCAATTGTTTATAAAAGAAATCCTAACATTTTAATTTAAGAAAACTTTACATACAGTCGCTTTGAATATTGTTAATTCTTAATTAAATGTTCAAATAAACTGCCATTTGCTGTTAAACAATATCCTAAACGATTGTAAAATTATTATTAGTAAAAAGTTTAATACTTTCAAATTACATTTGATAATGACAAATCATATGACAAGTCCAATTAATGCTAGTGGCTGCAGCATCATCTGTTGAATTCCAAATAAAAATCAACCGCAATTCTATTCAAATAAATTAAAATTGGGTTGTCCCAATGTGCACTCACCACACAGAGACCCTAAAAAAGTTTCCTTACAACCCCGCACTAAAGTCAACAGGGGAGCAAATGTCTGTTTGAAGGTTGGAGACAATAAAGCAAATGCAAATAAAGATAATGCAAGTCCAAAACTCTTCTATCATTCAGGGAAGCAAACAGTCTAAAACTTTCATGGGATTTCCTATGATGCACCACCCGGTATCAAGGATAATAAGCATAGATATCCTAACAGTTCTTGTTTCTAAATTAAAAAGTCTCTAATTTATTTGTTTTTAAATCCCGTTTCAACTGGTATCTCCAGTTAAATACTAAAGACGACTGGAGATATTTAAAACGCAATTTAAAAACTAAAAAAGATCATGCAGGTCCAAAACTCTTCTGTAGGAAAAACTCTGAAGTTAGACCCAATAACAAAAAAGGGGTTAACTGATCTGATTACCGATCAGTTAAATTGGCGATATGAAATTGACTACTTTGCCATTTTGGCTGGTATAAATAAAACATGTTTGAATGGATGAATTGAAATAAGGTTTTATTCTATCATAAAAATAAAGCCCGGGTTTGAATTGAACTCTCCTGCAATTCAACAGGTGGATAATTACCTTTTTTACAATACTAACAAACTACATCAAAAACTATTTACTACTAATAGGTAAAAACATTTGATTCTACGTTAGCTCAATTTACTTTAAGAGTCTACAATTTTTGAATTACAAAGGTATAAATTCTAGGTGCAACGCAGTGTCAATTAAAACTTTACTGCGCGGAGTTCCGTATTTCTAGGGACCCTTTCGCGAATTCACTCTCTCTAGAAAGTTACCTTTATCGGACGAACGCACAAAAAATGTGGTTTACAATACGTCAATTGACAGTATTTTTGGAGCTGCTTAAGTTTAAAAATTCCATACATTACTTTATGATTATTGAGCTGTGTTATGCATCATCTGGTTACGATCAGAATTATTCTCTTAATATATCATACCTTACAGGTTTACAGGTATTACATGGGTAAATATTGCATCGACAAAAACGTGCTGCGTTACTGTCGGTCAACGGGTTGCATCTTTTTCGTTTTTTGCAAAACTTGGGTGTCTAAAGAAAGACGAGAAAATGAGCACTATTTATTTGAGAGCACTTAGTACATATTGTACTGTTTGGTCGTTATTTTTGACTACTCTTTTTATTAGTTTTTCATAATTAATTGATGATAAAACGGGAACTTTTAAGAGAAAAACACAGCTCTCTGTCAAAGCTTCTACTCAGTCCTTGACCTACTTCGTTTTTTCCGCGAATATAATCTTGAAGACTTCCGGTATGGCTTGTTGAAATCTAGAACCCGACTTCCGGTCTTCGTTTATCGCGGGGGCGCTTTGCTTTATCTCTGTGTCGCAGGCGTGTATGGTTGGTTGCTGTCCTCCTGTGAGTATGAGGGTATATTCAATAAATTTAACAAGTTCAAATTGGGGATATTTTTAAAGGGGGTGGGGTAGTTCCCCAACATCTTCTATCATTCAAAAAGCATCATTGTGTCAAACCTTTAAACACACAATAAAATAGTTATTATTCTAACGTGTGTGAAAATGCAATTGCCCCGAAGAAGCAAAAGAACATATAACTGCGGGTCGTGGTGCTGTGGCACCCAACGCTTATCTGGGAGACATAGTCAGGTGGCAAAGATCATCCACGAGGAACTGGCCCATAAACTAGGTCCAAGGGAAAACATCCCACTATACTACCAATACTCACCCGAGCCAGTCTTTGAATCATCCCCTACACTATACTGGGACAGGACAATATTAACGGTAATAGTGGACCACAACCATCCGGATATTCTTCTTATCGAAAAGACGACCAGGCGATAGAGATACAAAATATGTGAAAGCTAGAAAAAATAGATAATAATTGCGATCGGTGGACTAGCTTGCAGCCTGACCCTGGAGTCGATAGAACTGCCGCTGGTCTACCCAGAAGAACAGAAACCGGTCGAATCAAGTGGACTCGTGACATGAATAGAACATTTATCAAAGCATTCCTCTTAATTAACGACTGTGAAGATAACCCCCGCCCTGGCTGGAGAATAAAACTCCACCGAGAAATAAGCCAGATATATCCGGAATTAAAACTCACGGAACAAAATGTAGCGTACCGTCAAAGAGCTATTTATGCTAACCACCTGTTACCCCAAGCTGAAATAGATCAAATACGGCGTGAAGTTGGCAGAACGTTGCACAACCTTCAGCATGTGGAAGAGCTAACAGCACAGCAGGAAGTAATACATGAACAAGATCAAACTATACAGGCTGATACGGACAATACGAACCAAAAATATTTGGAAAATTTGTCCTTATTTGAAAATAGTGACCCGACCTTAAGACCGAGTATCCCTAAGCTAAGATTCAAGAAAGGAACCCACGAAATACTAGCGAGAGTAAACCTAGCACTTACGAGCACAAAGTGATATCATTGGAGAACATCTAATGGAAACTATAGCAGCAAGGTTGCTAAAAAGGTTAAAGATATACTGAAAGCAGAGAGTATTCCTTTAGATAGTCCCGATGTAAAACGGTTGCTAACAGTCGTAAGAGACACTAATAAATGTAAGGCTAAAGGTGCCCGTCTAAGGCGATACAATAAAGCCACAAAGAGGAAGGTACAAAACCAACAGTACACCACGAACCAAAAAACCTTCTATAGGACTCTGAACCAAGAAGAAAATGACCTTACTCCAACTAATGACTTGAATAAAGACCAATTTAATGCATTTTGGAGTAATAATTGGTCTGACGCGTCCCATTTCAATGAAGAAGCAAGCTGGCTCGAAAAAGTTGAAGCCGAGGCTGAAACTTTGCAAGAAATGCCTGAGCCGCAAGTAACATCCATTGATATAAGGGATGCCACTAAGAACTTGGCCAACTGGAAATCACCGGGACCTGACCAAATTCATAATTTTTGGCTCAAAACCTTCACCAGCTTACACCCTATAATAGCAAACTGCTTTAGCAAAGCTCTTCTAAACCCCGAACACTTCCCAGCTCACCTTGCCAGTGGCAATATCTTCCTTTTGTTTAAAAAAGGGCAGGTAAACGATCCAAAAAACTACAGACCGATCACCTGCCTGTCAGTGGTGTATAAACTTTTAACATCAGTCATGTACTCAAAAATATACGCACACTGCATAAACAACAACCTGGTAGCTGATGAACAAAAGGGCTGTATTAGGAAAGCTTTGGGTTGCAAGGATTAACTTACAATCGATGCCGTTATTATAAAACAAGCAGAAGTTAAAAGGCGAAATCTAAATATGTGCTACATCGATTATAGTAAAGCATTCGATTCTGTTCCTCACGACTGGCTAAAGAAAATATTGCAAATATACAGAGTACATCCCCTAATACGCAACATGTTAGGTACCCTAATGGAGCAATGGAATACCAACCTCCATATTGGACAAGAGAAGCTTGGCAATATAAATATATCGAAAGGTATATTTCAAGGCGACTCGTTAAGCCAACTATGGTTCATTTTGGCCATGAACCCACTGTCCTCACTATTAAAATCAACATCCTACGGATATCGCCCCAACTTAACTGAAAATATTAGAATAAATCACCTTCTATTTATGGACGATATCAAACTCTACACTGAAAGCAAAACACACCTACAGTCCCTAATTCAAATAACCAAGACATTTAGCAATGACATCAAAATGTCGTTTGGATTAGACAAGTGCGCAATCTTGAATGTCGTACGCGGAAAGACTGAACAAAACCGTGGACTGCTTGAAGGCATAGATATACTAGATGAGGACAAAACATATAAATACTTAGGCATCTCCCAAACCCAACAAATAGATCACACACGCCTAAAAAGGGAGTTTAAAAACAAATACAAAAGCAGACTAACAAAGCTTTTTAATACTCACCTGAATGCTGGTAACCTTACTACTGCCATCAACACCTGGGCAATACCAATACTTACCTACTCATTCGGAATCCTTAAGTATTCAGACACGGATTTGCACGAACTAGATAGGCTTACGCGCAGGCTGCTAACAAAATTCAGATTCCACCACCCACGCTCTGCACTTGAAAGAATCTACCTAAAACGAAAGGAGGGAGGAAGAGGTCTCATTAATATATATAACTTGTGCAAGTCACAAGAGACCTCTATGAGAAAATACTTCCAAGAATCGAATGGGGAAATTCTTAAAAAAGTGGTTGCAGCAGACGCTGGATATACAGCCCTCAACTTAAAGCGAAACGGATTACCTAACATCATCCGCGCGCCGCCAAGTCAACAGCTTGTAACTTGGCAAGAGAAAGCTCTACACGGCAAATACCCTACTGCACTCCAAAATCCACTCATAGATAGAGAAATGTCACTGAATTGGTTAGAGAAACGGCAGCTTCACGCTGAAACAGAAGGTTTTATAATCTCTATCCAAGACCGTGTCATTCGAACTCGAAACTATGAAAAGGTCATCATGAAAAGGAATGTGGAAGATGTGTGCAGAAAATGCAACTGCCCCGGAGAGACGATAGAACATATCACGGCGGGTTGTGGTGCTATGGCCCCCAACGCTTACCTGGGGAGACATAATCAAGTGGCAAAGATCATCCACAAGGAACTGGCCCATAAACTAGGGCTAAGGGAAAACCTCCCACCATACTACCAATACTCACCCGAGCCAGTCCTTGAATCCCCTGAATATCTCTTATACTGGGACAGGCCAATAATAACGGATAGAACAGTAGACCACAACCGTCCGGATATTCTTCTCATCGAAAAAAACACCAAGAAAGCTTTCATAATCGATATAGGTTGCCCACTAACACACAACTTCTCTAAAACCGAATCGGAGAAGAAGACCAAGTACTCGAATTTGGCTATAGAGATAAAAAATATATGGAAGCTGGATAAAATTGACATAATTCCGATCATAATATCGGTGGAGGGAGCAATGACAAAAAATTTCAAGCCCAACTTGGAAAAACTGGGCCTATCAGGTTATTTATACCAACTAATTCAGAAAAGCGTCATCCTCCAAACTTGCCATATAGTACGGAAGTTTCTAAACAGTACAGGTTAAGATGAATTTCTTCTCTGTACTGTAAATAACACCAGCAATACCAACAAAAAGCTGTGAAGACTAACATTGAGAAAAATAATAATAATAATAAAAGGAGCAAAAGGGCTGTATTAGGAAAGCTTTGGGTTGCAAGGAACAGCTTACAATCGATGCCGTTATTATAAAACAGGCAGAAGTTAAAAGGCGAAATCTAAATATGTGCTACATAGATTATAGTAAAGCATTCGATTCTGTTCCTCACGACTGGCTAAAGAAGATATTGCAAATATACAAAGTACACCCCCTAATACGCAACATGTTAGGTACCCTAATGGAGCAATGGAATACCAATCTCCATATTGGACAAGAGAAGCTTGGCAATATAAGTATATCAAAAGGTATATTTCAAGGCGACTCTTTAAGCCCCCTCTGGTTCATTTTGGCCATGAACCCACTGTCCTCACTACTAAAATCAACATCCTACGGATATCGTCCCAACTTAACTTAGAATTTTAGAATAAACCACCTTCTATTTATGGACGATATCAAACTCTACGCTGAAAGCAAAACCCACCTACAGTCCCTAATTCAAATAACCAAGACATTTAGCGATGACATCAAAATGTCGTTTGGCTTAGACAAGTGCGCAATCTTGAATGTCGTACGCGGAAAGACTGAACAAAATCGTGGACGGCTTGAAGGCATAGATATACTAGATGAGGACAAAACATATAAATACTTAGGCATCTCCCAAAACCAACAAATAAACCACACAAGCCCAAAAAGGGAGTTTAAAAACAAATACAAAAGCAGACTAACAAAGCTTTTTAATACTCACCTGAATGCTGGTAACCTTACTACTGCCATCAACACCTGGGCAATACCAATACTTACCTACTCATTCGGAATCCTTAAGTATTCAGACACGGATTTGCACGAACTAGATAGGCTTACGCGCAGGCTGCTAACAAAATTCAGATTCCACCACCCACGCTCTGCACTTGAAAGAATCTACCTAAAACGAAAGGAGGGAGGAAGAGGTCTCATTAATATATATAACTTGTGCAAGTCACAAGAGACCTCTATGAGAAAATACTTCCAAGAATCGAATGGGGAAATTCTTAAAAAATTGGTAGCAGCAGACACTGGATATACAGCCCTTAACTTAAAGCAAAACGGATTACCTAACATCATCCGCGCACCGCCAAGTCAACAGCTTGTAACTTGGCAAGAGAAAGCTCTACACGGCAAATACCCTACTGCACTCCAAAATCCACTCAGATAGAAAAATGTCACTGAATTGGTTAGAGAAAAGGCAGCTTCACGCTGAAACAGAAGGTTTTATAATCTCTATCCTAGACCGTGTCATTCGAACTCGAAACTATGAATAAGTCATCTTGAAAAGAAATGTGGAAGATGTGTGCAGAAAATGCAATTGCCCCGGAGAAACGATAGAACATATCACGGCGGGATGTGGTGCTATGGCCCCCAATGCTTACCTGGGGAGACATAATCAGGTGGCAAAGATCATCCATAAGGAACTGGCCCATAAACTAGGGCTAAGGGAAAGCCTCCCACCATACTACCAATACTCACCCGAGCCAGTCCTTGAATCCCCTGAATATCTCTTATACTGGGACTGGCCAATAATAACGGATAGAACAGTAGACCACAACCGTCCGGATATTCTTCTCATTGAAAAAACCACCAAGAAAGCTTTCATAATCGATATAGGTTGCTCACTAACACACAACCTCTCTAAAACCGAATCGGAGAAGAAGACCAAGTACTCGAATTTGGCAATAGAGATTAAAAATATATGGAAGCTAGATAAAATCGACATAATTCCAATTATAATATCGGTGGAGGGAGCTATGACGAAAAATTTCAAGCCCAACTTGGACAAACTGGGCCTTTCAGGTTATTTATACCAACTTATTCAGAAAAGCGTCATCCTCCAAACATGCCATATAGTACGGAAGTTTCTAAACAGTACAGGTTCAGATGAATTTCTTCTCTGTACTGTAAATAACACCAGCCTTACCAACAAAAAGCTGAGAAACAGAACACTGTTCAGAGACTATTTAGTCCATGACACACATCTATAGGGTAGCCTTCGTGTTTTATCGAAGGCTAGCAAAAGTTACGTTTAAGAAATACTGTGTTTCCCTAGGTGATGGTTCATGGGGTTAATAAAAAATACGCAAGTTTGAGTTACTACAAAAAATGGATTAATTTTATTTAATTAATAATTAACAGTTACAGATTGACACAACACAGGTGTTTGACACAAATGTTAATAAATAAAAAAGTTACTTAAATTTAGGTTTACAACACAAGACAATTCAGGAGACTAGCTACACGCGATTCATCCGATCATTACAAGATAGCCTGGATCTGTTGCATTGACTCAACGTAGGTTCGCTAACTCTAATCTGTCACAGGCTATCTAATAATGTGATCTGAATAAATCCCGTTTTTACCTAGTACCTAAGAGAAAATTTAGTACATTACCGAACATTAACAATCAATGTTTTTTACAACTAAAATGAGTCCAGACACATGGAACAATTTAGACCATATAGAAATTGCTAAATGCTTAAACTGGTTTCTACATCAGTAGAAAATGAATATATTTATAATTAAAAAACTAATAAGCCAATTAACTGGATGAACAGCTGATTGGTAGTCACACACCACTACTATTAGTGAAATGTATGCATTACAAAAACATACTGCTTAACTGGTGTCCAGCAAAGTATCCGTGAAATCAGACAAATAAATGGTTAAATTATACCTGTGGTCCACAAATTAGGAGGGATGAAACCAATTTTACATCAGTGAATTTTCACAATAATGAGAAGAGCGTCGACAAAATGCCTTTTCTTAACAACACACAGTATATTGGCACCGTAAACAACGGTTTTATTCCAATTTAAAATTGACACACTGAATTCGCATTTTTTTGCGATGACAGAACTGCTGTCTCTCTAAAATTTTTATGACAATCGCGCCACCCGTCAAATCACGCGTGACCGTATGGAAGATTTGATTATTTATTTTACTTTAAATAATTAATGAGAACAGGTTGCAGTCGTTCTGCAATAATAATAATAATAATAATAATAATATTAATAATAATAATAATAATAATAATAATAATAATAATAATAATAATAATAATAATAATAATAATAATAATAATATTTATTTGTGTCAAAACAACAACAATTTATCATATTCAGCTCTAATATCCGGAACTAAAACCTTGAAACATAACTCAATTAAAATCACGGCGCGAAAGCATTTTATAAACATAAGATCAGAAGAGATGTACGTCATCCTCCTAACCACGTAATTATGTTATTTGATAGTCGCGCGACCAATTCTAAGATAATTTTATCTATGTTTTGATAAACAGACAAAGACACTTTAGAAATAGGAAACCAGACTCGAGATTTCAGTCAGGTAGGAGGGTGTCGTTCACAGAGTGATCGACTACTGCTTTTATTGCTCGGAATTGTTGTGACATCGGTAAGTTGCTTTGCGTGTTTTTAGTAGAGAGCGTATTTTGTTTATTTATGTTTTCAGAAAATAATTAAAGAATTTTTCATTTTATGATGATTTGGGTCAAACTTCAAATTTTCTGAAAAAGTGCCTTGTCCGCATGAGTTAGGATCTAATATTTTTCTACAACCGTTGGCAATATCGACTGCATTGAAATAGAAATATACCTCTTCAGTTAATTTTTGCAAATGTTGCAGTGCTGTTAAATTCCAGTTCTGGTAAAATATAACACGATTTCACGCAAGTTGGCCTCTGATTAAACTTTTTTTTTAATACGCAGTTAAGGTAAATACTGACTTATTTTCATATAATAAAATAGTTTTATATAAATAGAAAATATAGACTTCTCTCCAACTATCTATTGATCTGAATTTCATGCTTTATTAGGCAATTATTTTTACATCTATTCTTATAAAGTTTTATTCAGAATTTAGTGTTAAATCTACCGATGTTGTTTAAACTTGTCGATGTTCCATTAGAGACAAACGAATTAATCGTTGATTTACCACTAAAACACACCCTTATCAGGTTTGTAGGCAGGTCTAGTCCATAATAATAATGACATAATGGACCGGCATTTTCAACAAGCGTAATATTTTGCTAAAATTTTCTAATTTACAAGTTGAAAAACAAAGTGATGTGGTGGTATATCTGTGCATTACTTCAATAATGTTGGGTAGCACAAACAATTTACTAATCAGCAAGTTTGACTGTAACATATGTGACATTGGCAGAAATAATTTTCTTACAATCATACTGGCTAGGTTACCTTAACGTTTTATTTAATATATATTTGATTGTGGGAGTTATTATTAAACTGGCGGTAAGTAAAATTAATTTGTTCCAGAATGTTCATTCATAAACGTATGATATTCTGTTTTGAGACTATAACTAACAATTAATTATGGATCATAATTATTGTTTGCCTAGTACCTCAGCTGATGCCATTGGCGAAGAGAATAGGGTAATTTTAAACAGTTTCAATTTATTTTTATAATAATTTCTTGCATTTAGTCATGTAACGCATTTGTACCTATTTTGTAGGAAGCGCCTTGGCGTGGGGGTTTTCCACTTTGGAACTAATGGTCGCGGTTCGAGCCCGCTTCGGACAAAATTTTTTTTTTTGTTTTTCAGTAATTAATTATTTTTTAAATCGATTTCAACTAAATAAAATGCAAGACAATTATTAAACTTAAATTTTTAAAATAAAAAAATATTCCGCAATTATTATAATTACTTATGTTGGAAACAAGCTTATATTTTCGGTATTTCTGAATTGATTTAGAAGTAACTCACAATTTGCTATTTACGGTTATTCCAAGATATTTTTTCCTAAATATAAACGTGTATACATTCGAAACATGAGGGATCCAATAACTATTAGTGGCTTAAAGAATATTAATCGTTTAAACATACATTTTACATATTAAAAATTTGTAATTTCTAAGTCCGATCCTGTAAGTTATGTCAAATCATACCAACATAAAATACTAAAATTAACCAGCATGTCATTCATATCACGTGATGGAGCCAGAATCTCGCGAGTTCTATCATAATTATTACTATACAAATAGTTGCTAGTTACCTTAATTTTTAATTTACTAATCAGGCATCTTTATTGTGAGTAAATCTGAGTGGTCAATGTCATTTATGTTACAGTCAAACTTGCTGGTTTGTTATGTATGGTTAAAAATTGTTATGCAAGGTTTTTAATTGACATAATGCCTTAATTTATAATTCCACCACAGTTTTCTTAGCAAGTTACCCTGAAGAGATAACTTTTTCTTTTATTTAAATTAATATACTAAGTTTGTTACGTGAAGTGCAATATAAGCGAAGACTACACTAAACTCTAAAATACGGTAAATTTAAACAATTGGTCATTCTTACATTTTAACTTACTTGTCAACTAAAGTTGAATAGTTCGTAATTTGGTTGCACAGTTCTGGAGCTTGCATATCGGTTAGTTGTCATGGAAATAGGGAAAATAAAGTGTCTGCACTAGTGCGAAACAAGCAAACTATAAATTAGTAATTTAAATGCGTGACGTTTAATGTTTTTATATTATATTAAATTTCAAAATAGCAAAAACACAAAGACCTACATTGAAAAAATGGATGCTCTTAACCCAAAGCAGTGAAATTTCGAACGTTTATTATTAGAGGCAAGATCCATCTTTATATAAGAGAATATCTTTTGTCACAAGAGAAAATGTCTTCATTTACGACTCTCTTGAAAAACCTTGAAATTTATCTTGGACGATTATCTCTTGATTTATCTTTTTTATCTTTATCAAATTTGAATTTATTGAAATTAAAAAAATAAATATTGGCAAATTTCACAAAATCTATTCATTAATCAATGTTTCTTTCAATCAAAACCATAATTGCTACTCAAGGACGGGTGTTTTTTAAATAAAGCGGAATGCAAATGAAATAGCAAATAATGCATCACTAGACTTCACTCTTAAGAAAAAGTCTCTTCGTCTTGCAACTCCTGCCTGTTTCGTTCTGTAACATATTATTTTCTGGTCTTGTAACGTAAAATTTCTTAAAGGAAAAATTTGGAAACAAAACTCTAACTCTTATTTCGGTAAGTATTGCCTAAATTTACTAGTACACTCAGTAATTTCTTAGGACTTGTAATAGTCATAAAAAACTTGTATTGTTATGATGTATCAGGTGCTTTTTCTGTTGTTCTGTTTGTCCTTTTTTAGTTGGCAACAATCACAATCCTCCAATCAAAAACAAGTATTCTTAATAGAAGTTCAAAGCAAGACCAAAGAAAACTATACTGCAGATTTAAGTAAACGTTTTTGTATATATTATTTATTGTTGGACAATTATTATTATTTCAACTTTTTCCTATATTTTTCTTTTTACACACTTTTTGATTATCGCATTTGATAACTATAATATTACAAGCTTCTATGCATTTTTCAGTCAGCTAGTCAGTGTACAATCCAAAATCTGCGGCATGATATTGTCATAGAGGAATAATAGATCGTTATTTTTGTATTTTTTTCAACATTCTAGCGAATTTGTTTCATCACCACCCTGGGGCAATGAAAATAAATTAAAAACACTAGGATATTCAATTTTCTCTATAAAGGAACTTTCCAAAAAGGTATACTAGACCAAAAATCGCCTGTGCCGAGTGCATGGTTTTTACAAATTTGCATATATTCGGTACACTTGTAAATAATGTCTCTTATTTAATTAAGTTTTACTTTTACTGTCACGAATTTTGACGACTTAAAAATTTTATTTTTCCTCTACATCTTCAATATTAATTACCTTTTGTAGTAACGTTTTAGTGATAATTTAATTCCTATCTATCTAACTTTTTGCTCTCGTCGCTTACTCGTAATTCGATATGTGCAACTACAAGACGAAAAGTTTTTTCCAACGGTATCTCGGGCCACCCCTTGGATTAATATGTTAAGAGGCGCACAACTGCTCCGGTAGCTTTTATACAGTGAAGAAAATAAACCAGGCGATCAACTACGTAATGTGCGATTACGTATTGCTCCTTTTAGCACCCTGATAATGACACTTTTTGAGATGAAATAAAATAAAAATGAAAAATCGGTTTTAAAACCTATTGTTATGCTAAGTCAAAGGCTATAGAACTTTATATTAGTATATAGACCTATACACGGATTCCTTTAATATTTAAATGAGAGAGGAGGGTTTGTCTATTGAGTTGATGGTAAACTACATGATCCCGGCTTTGACGTTGATGACTTCAATATATCGTTACCCTAATTCGCAAACCTCGTATCTCCAAAATCGAAAACTTTACAGGAGATAATAAAAACCTTTTCATTAGTTTCTTATTTGTAATCTTAATTTTTTTTTTTATATGTCTGTTGACATTGTTATAAGACTGTTCAAAGCCAGAAATGATTTTTCAGAGATTTTAGTGGAGATACGTGGTTTTCTATTTAATTTTTATAATAAACTGGAGTTACGAGGCAAACAAACACAGCATTACCATTCCCTCGCGTTTCTCACAATAATTACGTCGGAGTTACGAGATTTTCTATGCATGTGATGACGTTTCTTGGAGATACGAGTTTTTTTGTATCGTTTCGATTTTCGGAGTTACAAGGTTTTCTAAGTACCGCTTTCTTGGTCGGAGTTAGGATCTTTTCTATTTCTTGAATGAATGTTTTTAGAATATAAGTGGAGATATGAGGTTTTCGGTTAACATTCGTTTATTGTCATGTTAGTAGATGGCGCAAAAACCACCATTTCGATAAATTATAGAGTTACGAGGTTTGTCCAGGACCTCCCAACATTTCTGAAAAAACCTTTAAAATATCTCCTTATCGCTTTATTATTTACATAATTTGGGCGTGATCCTAAAAAATTTTGAGCTGCGGCTTTATTTGCTTGCGAGGGCTACCAAAAATTATGGATGCGATAATGTGCTGCCCCCTCCTAATATTTTGGGTCTAGAACCGCCCCTGCATTCCACGGACTTGTTCTGGCGGTGTGTACATAAATAAATGTGTATGAGTACAGACGGTTATTAATGTATGTGTGAGAAGACAGTGTTCTGAAATCAAAAAGTAAAAATTAATACGGATTATTTACAAACAAGAACGAACTTTGTATGATAAAAAATAAGAAAGTTAAGTACGGATACGTATACAACCCTGTAAAAATTATATAACTTCGTTCCACTTTAAAAGTCCTTCTCACCTGCACCTATTGACTTGACATATCATAATTATCAGCATTATAAAAAAATTTAAATGTTGCTGATCCGCTCAAATGTCGAGAATTACGAACTGACAACGACTTCTTATATTGCATAAAATAATCTACAGTTACTAAAATACATATAAACCTTCTATACCTATGAGATTTTTAAATATTTTTACTTATCGCACTGCTTATGATGTGGTAGAATTACATTTTAATTCTATAACATTTATGTCGTTATAAAACGCAAACGCGTTGTAAGACACAGCAGAAATATTGGTTATGGCAAAATATTTTGTAAGAAAAATTTCTACGTAAAATGTCCACATAATAAAAGCCTCATATTTCATACATTATTACATAAAAGTTCTTTTATTGGACCAAGTAAAGCCTCCATTATAAAGTTCGAATCCGGTGGGAAAACTTATACCTAAGGTATTTACTTCAATCCTTTATGAAAGAAACGGGAAAGCAATGATTTTTATTTTATATTTTTTAGTAGACTTGTGAAAAAATAAAAATGGGAAAATAGATTTTTTGAAGCTAACAGGTCTTTTATTATGTATAGAGAAAAATAAGGTGGTTTACGCAATAATACTGTAAATATTTGTATCGGGTGTCCCATTATGGATGGCCACCGGCCCTATCTCGGAAACTACTGGGCATAGAAACTCGGGGAAAAAAAATGATAACTAAAGTGGCCATGAGAAAATCCTGGAAATAATTTTTAAGTTACGCATTTTGCCGCAAGAAGGCGTAATTGAAAAGTAAATTTTAAAATTTTACATATCTCCGAAATTTCCACATTAAGGTATATCTTTGGTAACACCATTAAAAAGGTTGGACAATTATGCATCATTGTGGTCTTATGCTCATTGGCGTACCGACCGCGAAAAAGCGGTTATCCATTTTTTAGAAAAAAGGGGGACGCCACTGATATTTTTCCATGTGGATATTATTTCTGATTAGCCTGGTCAATTCTGCATAAAAATGGTCTCCTGCGTTTTTCTTCTCAGGCACACCGTTCTTAATGAAAATAATTAACTTAAATTAGACGGGCGGAAGCTTGCCTATTAAGTGAAGGTGGTCATTTCCAACAATTTTTATAAAACAAAATTTATTAATAAAAATAATAAATAGTAGAGCTAATTTAATTTAATTATTTTAATTAAGAACGCTGTACCTGAAGATAAAAACGCAAGAAATCATTTTTATGCAGAATTGAAAAGGCTAATCAAAAATAATATCCACATGAAAAAAGATCAGTGGCGTACCACTTTTTTTCTAAAAAATTTATACCGCTTCTTCATTTAAAGTTAAAAGCGATTACATTAGGTAAATTAATTATTATTTATTAATAAACAGACTGCGTTCAATTGAATTATTTTCAATTTTTTGCAGATCTTGGGACATTAGTAGCGGTACGCGATGGTAAGTAAACAAGGAAACACAATTAGATATACATTTCTGGTTAAGCGTAAAAGTGAGATGAATTGCCCGAATTGTAAGAATTCGTTAGGAACGTTTTTAAAAAATAATAATTTTACTGATGAAAATGTCAAAAAAAAAAAATCTTATAGGAAACATCACATATTCTTTATCTGCGATAGTTTATGAGATAAATAAAAAGTATCGAGATGAACAGCGCCGAACCATATACTTGGATTAATATTTATAAACTTAAAATATTCTTGAGCATGGGAATAGGTATTAATATAGAGGGTTTTTAATATCAGTCACTAAATTAAACTTAATCAAAGAAACAGTTTTAGAAACCAGCGAAAAAAACTCTTTAAATAAAAGAAAAGGTTTTGACCAATTAGAGGAAATTTCTCGGTATTTTTTCAATCACACCCAAAATTAATATCAAAAATCGTTAATGTTAATTGAGAATGAATTTGAATGTTATCATTTTTTGTGGGTTTGAGATTTTAAAATCTCAAATATAATAATGAAAACTAATCTTGTCGACAAGATTATTTTTATGTTGACAAATGATTTTTTTTTTGAAAACCTTAACCAAGCACGCTCTAGTTTTTCCCAAGTAACGTGGCATATCGGTAAGAGTATTTCCCATCTCTTGAACATTTTAATTATATCTATTTCCAGATGCATTTGACCACATTATGGCTCATCACCCATCAGTGACACTATAATATCTGACGACAGAAAGTGTACGCAACTATATCAAATAGTTCAAGGCGTTAAGCGAGAGCACGTAACCTGTGGCTACATCTAGTGTCGAAGTTGAACACTTATATTAATTGCTTACTTTGGTGGCGTTGAATAAATGTAACATAATATATCAATCTGAAATTAGAAAAGTATCAGAACTTTGTCGTCTTTTTCTTGTAGACGCCTATGGTTTGTATATAACGCTTTTTATTGCAAAAATCCCCCTTTCGTCTCATGCATTCTCTCGCTCGCTTTTACATCGTTTTGTTTTCCAACGCACTCTAGAAATAATATGTCTAAGTTTCGATATTATGGAAACTTGATTTTCCACGCCTTCTAGATGTTATTTTAATCCAACGCCATTACAGAGGTTTAACTCGTCGAAGGCATTTTAGACGTATTAAGCTAGATTGATTTAAAAAATTTGATCGCTCATATCTTAAAAATGGTTTGAGCTAATATAGACAGACTATATATTTTGGGAATCAGGAAAAAAAGACGTTTCATAAAATGAAAACTGTATATGGTGCTTCATCAAAATATACAACAACTTTACGCTACAATTTCCTTGTCTTAAGCCAAATTGCTTTTTAAATGGCAATTTTAGATTCTACGGTCAAACATAAAAAAGATGGCTATATTGGTTTTAATAAAAATACAGGGAATCTCAAAAAATAGGTTTCTCTTCAGTTCTGGTTGGATGACCTGTATAAAGATCATAATATCAACAACGAACTTACCTTTATTAAAATTTATTCTCCCTAATGAGAAGAGCGTCGACAAAATGCCTTTTCTTAACAACACACAGTATATTGGCACCGTAAACAACGGTTTTATTCCAATTTAAAATTGACACACTGAATTCGCATTTTTTTGCGATGACAGAACTGCTGTCTCTCTAAAATTTTTATGACAATCGCGCCACCCGTCAAATCACGCGTGACCGTATGGAAGATTTGATTATTTATTTTACTTTAAATAATTAATGAGAACAGGTTGCAGTCGTTCTGCAATAATAATAATAATAATAATAATAATAATAATATTAATAATAATAATAATAATAATAATAATAATAATAATAATAATAATAATAATAATAATAATAATAATAATAATAATAATATTTATTTGTGTCAAAACAACAACAATTTATCATATTCAGCTCTAATATCCGGAACTAAAACCTTGAAACATAACTCAATTAAAATCACGGCGCGAAAGCATTTTATAAACATAAGATCAGAAGAGATGTACGTCATCCTCCTAACCACGTAATTATGTTATTTGATAGTCGCGCGACCAATTCTAAGATAATTTTATCTATGTTTTGATAAACAGACAAAGACACTTTAGATATAGGAAACCAGACTCGAGATTTCAGTCAGGTAGGAGGGTGTCGTTCACAGAGTGATCGACTACTGCTTTTATTGCTCGGAATTGTTGTGACATCGGTAAGTTGCTTTGCGTGTTTTTAGTAGAGAGCGTATTTTGTTTATTTATGTTTTCAGAAAATAATTAAAGAATTTTTCATTTTATGATGATTTGGGTCAAACTTCAAATTTTCTGAAAAAGTGCCTTGTCCGCATGAGTTAGGATCTAATATTTTTCTACAACCGTTGGCAATATCGACTGCATTGAAATAGAAATATACCTCTTCAGTTAATTTTTGCAAATGTTGCAGTGCTGTTAAATTCCAGTTCTGGTAAAATATAACACGATTTCACGCAAGTTGGCCTCTGATTAAACTTTTTTTTTAATACGCAGTTAAGGTAAATACTGACTTATTTTCATATAATAAAATAGTTTTATATAAATAGAAAATATAGACTTCTCTCCAACTATCTATTGATCTGAATTTCATGCTTTATTAGGCAATTATTTTTACATCTATTCTTATAAAGTTTTATTCAGAACTTAGTGTTAAATCTACCGATGTTGTTTAAACTTGTCGATGTTCCATTAGAGACAAACGAATTAATCGTTGATTTACCACTAAAACACACCCTTATCAGGTTTGTAGGCAGGTCTAGTCTATAATAATAATGACATAATGGACCGGCATTTTCAACAAGCGTAATATTTTGCTAAAATTTTCTAATTTACAAGTTGAAAAACAAAGTGATGTGGTGGTATATCTGTGCATTACTTCAGTAATGTTGGGTAGCACAAACAATTTACTAATCAGCAAGTTTGACTGTAACATATGTGACATTGGCAGAAATAATTTTCTTACAATCATACTGGCTAGGTTACCTTAACGTTTTATTTAATATATATTTGATTGTGGGAGTTATTATTAAACTGGCGGTAAGTAAAATTAATTTGTTCCAGAATGTTCATTCATAAACGTATGATATTCTGTTTTGAGACTATAACTAACAATTAATTATGGATCATAATTATTGTTTGCCTAGTACCTCAGCTGATGCCATTGGCGAAGAGAATAGGGTAATTTTAAACAGTTTCAATTTATTTTTATAATAATTTCTTGCATTTAGTCATGTAACGCATTTGTACCTATTTTGTAGGAAGCGCCTTGGCGTGGGGGTTTTCCACTTTGGAACTAATGGTCGCGGTTCGAGCCCGCTTCGGACAAAACTTTTTTTTTTGTTTTTCAGTAATTAATTATTTTTTAAATCGATTTCAACTAAATAAAATGCAAGACAATTATTAAACTTAAATTTTTAAAATAAAAAAATATTCCGCAATTATTATAATTACTTATGTTGGAAACAAGCTTATATTTTCGGTATTTCTGAATTGATTTAGAAGTAACTCACAATTTGCTATTTACGGTTATTCCAAGATATTTTTTCCTAAATATAAACGTGTATACATTCGAAACATGAGGGATCCAATAACTATTAGTGGCTTAAAGAATATTAATCGTTTAAACATACATTTTACATATTAAAAATTTGTAATTTCTAAGTCCGATCCTGTAAGTTATGTCAAATCATACCAACATAAAATACTAAAATTAACCAGCATGTCATTCATATCACGTGATGGAGCCAGAATCTCGCGAGTTCTATCATAATTATTACTATACAAATAGTTGCTAGTTACCTTAATTTTTAATTTACTAATCAGGCATCTTTATTGTGAGTAAATCTGAGTGGTCAATGTCATTTATGTTACAGTCAAACTTGCTGGTTTGTTATGTATGGTTAAAAATTGTTATGCAAGGTTTTTAATTGACATAATGCCTTAATTTATAATTCCACCACAGTTTTCTTAGCAAGTTACCCTGAAGAGATAACTTTTTCTTTTATTTAAATTAATATACTAAGTTTGTTACGTGAAGTGCAATATAAGCGAAGACTACACTAAACTCTAAAATACGGTAAATTTAAACAATTGGTCATTCTTACATTTTAACTTACTTGTCAACTAAAGTTGAATAGTTCGTAATTTGGTTGCACAGTTCTGGAGCTTGCATATCGGTTAGTTGTCATGGAAATAGGGAAAATAAAGTGTCTGCACTAGTGCGAAACAAGCAAACTATAAATTAGTAATTTAAATGCGTGACGTTTAATGTTTTTATATTATATTAAATTTCAAAATAGCAAAAACACAAAGACCTACATTGAAAAAATGGATGCTCTTAACCCAAAGCAGTGAAATTTCGAACGTTTATTATTAGAGGCAAGATCCATCTTTATATAAGAGAATATCTTTTGTCACAAGAGAAAATGTCTTCATTTACGACTCTCTTGAAAAACCTTGAAATTTATCTTGGACGATTATCTCTTGATTTATCTTTTTTATCTTTATCAAATTTGAATTTATTGAAATTAAAAAAATAAATATTGGCAAATTTCACAAAATCTATTCATTAATCAATGTTTCTTTCAATCAAAACCATAATTGCTACTCAAGGACGGGTGTTTTTTAAATAAAGCGGAATGCAAATGAAATAGCAAATAATGCATCACTAGACTTCACTCTTAAGAAAAAGTCTCTTCGTCTTGCAACTCCTGCCTGTTTCGTTCTGTAACATATTATTTTCTGGTCTTGTAACGTAAAATTTCTTAAAGGAAAAATTTGGAAACAAAACTATAACTCTTATTTCGGTAAGTATTGCCTAAATTTACTAGTACACTCAGTAATTTCTTAGGACTTGTAATAGTCATAAAAAACTTGTATTGTTATGATGTATCAGGTGCTTTTTCTGTTGTTCTGTTTGTCCTTTTTTAGTTGGCAACAATCACAATCCTCCAATCAAAAACAAGTATTCTTAATAGAAGTTCAAAGCAAGACCAAAGAAAACTATACTGCAGATTTAAGTAAACGTTTTTGTATATATTATTTATTGTTGGACAATTATTATTATTTCAACTTTTTCCTATATTTTTCTTTTTACACACTTTTTGATTATCGCATTTGATAACTATAATATTACAAGCTTCTATGCATTTTTCAGTCAGCTAGTCAGTGTACAATCCAAAATCTGCGGCATGATATTGTCATAGAGGAATAATAGATCGTTATTTTTGTATTTTTTTCAACATTCTAGCGAATTTGTTTCATCACCACCCTGGGGCAATGAAAATAAATTAAAAACACTAGGATATTCAATTTTCTCTATAAAGGAACTTTCCAAAAAGGTATACTAGACCAAAAATCGCCTGTGCCGAGTGCATGGTTTTTACAAATTTGCATATATTCGGTACACTTGTAAATAATGTCTCTTATTTAATTAAGTTTTACTTTTACTGTCACGAATTTTGACGACTTAAAAATTTTATTTTTCCTCTACATCTTCAATATTAATTACCTTTTGTAGTAACGTTTTAGTGATAATTTAATTCCTATCTATCTAACTTTTTGCTCTCGTCGCTTACTCGTAATTCGATATGTGCAACTACAAGACGAAAAGTTTTTTCCAACGGTATCTCGGGCCACCCCTTGGATTAATATGTTAAGAGGCGCACAACTGCTCCGGTAGCTTTTATACAGTGAAGAAAATAAACCAGGCGATCAACTACGTAATGTGCGATTACGTATTGCTCCTTTTAGCACCCTGATAATGACACTTTTTGAGATGAAATAAAATAAAAATGAAACATCGGTTTTAAAACCTATTGTTATGCTAAGTCAAAGGCTATAGAACTTTATATTAGTATATAGACCTATACACGGATTCCTTTAATATTTAAATGAGAGAGGAGGGTTTGTCTATTGAGTTGATGGTAAACTACATGATCCCGGCTTTGACGTTGATGACTTCAATATATCGTTACCCTAATTCGCAAACCTCGTATCTCCAAAATCGAAAACTTTACAGGAGATAATAAAAACCTTTTCATTAGTTTCTTATTTGTAATCTTAATTTTTTTTTTTATATGTCTGTTGACATTGTTATAAGACTGTTCAAAGCCAGAAATGATTTTTCAGAGATTTTAGTGGAGATACGTGGTTTTCTATTTAATTTTTATAATAAACTGGAGTTACGAGGCAAACAAACACAGCATTACCATTCCCTCGCGTTTCTCACAATAATTACGTCGGAGTTACGAGATTTTCTATGCATGTGATGACGTTTCTTGGAGATACGAGTTTTTTTGTATCGTTTCGATTTTCGGAGTTACAAGGTTTTCTAAGTACCGCTTTCTTGGTCGGAGTTAGGATCTTTTCTATTTCTTGAATGAATGTTTTTAGAATATAAGTGGAGATATGAGGTTTTCGGTTAACATTCGTTTATTGTCATGTTAGTAGATGGCGCAAAAACCACCATTTCGATAAATTATAGAGTTACGAGGTTTGTCCAGGACCTCCCAACATTTCTGAAAAAACCTTTAAAATATCTCCTTATCGCTTTATTATTTACATAATTTGGGCGTGATCCTAAAAAATTTTGAGCTGCGGCTTTATTTGCTTGCGAGGGCTACCAAAAATTATGGATGCGATAATGTGCTGCCCCCTCCTAATATTTTGGGTCTAGAACCGCCCCTGCATTCCACGGACTTGTTCTGGCGGTGTGTACATAAATAAATGTGTATGAGTACAGACGGTTATTAATGTATGTGTGAGAAGACAGTGTTCTGAAATCAAAAAGTAAAAATTAATACGGATTATTTACAAACAAGAACGAACTTTGTATGATAAAAAATAAGAAAGTTAAGTACGGATACGTATACAACCCTGTAAAAATTATATAACTTCGTTCCACTTTAAAAGTCCTTCTCACCTGCACCTATTGACTTGACATATCATAATTATCAGCATTATAAAAAAATTTAAATGTTGCTGATCCGCTCAAATGTCGAGAATTACGAACTGACAACGACTTCTTATATTGCATAAAATAATCTACAGTTACTAAAATACATATAAACCTTCTATACCTATGAGATTTTTAAATATTTTTACTTATCGCACTGCTTATGATGTGGTAGAATTACATTTTAATTCTATAACATTTATGTCGTTATAAAACGCAAACGCGTTGTAAGACACAGCAGAAATATTGGTTATGGCAAAATATTTTGTAAGAAAAATTTCTACGTAAAATGTCCACATAATAAAAGCCTCATATTTCATACATTATTACATAAAAGTTCTTTTATTGGACCAAGTAAAGCCTCCATTATAAAGTTCGAATCCGGTGGGAAAACTTATACCTAAGGTATTTACTTCAATCCTTTATGAAAGAAACGGGAAAGCAATGATTTTTATTTTATATTTTTTAGTAGACTTGTGAAAAAATAAAAATGGGAAAATAGATTTTTTGAAGCTAACAGGTCTTTTATTATGTATAGAGAAAAATAAGGTGGTTTACGCAATAATACTGTAAATATTTGTATCGGGTGTCCCATTATGGATGGCCACCGGCCCTATCTCGGAAACTACTGGGCATAGAAACTCGGGGAAAAAAAATGATAACTAAAGTGGCCATGAGAAAATCCTGGAAATAATTTTTAAGTTACGCATTTTGCCGCAAGAAGGCGTAATTGAAAAGTAAATTTTAAAATTTTACATATCTCCGAAATTTCCACATTAAGGTATATCTTTGGTAACACCATTAAAAAGGTTGGACAATTATGCATCATTGTGGTCTTATGCTCATTGGCGTACCGACCGCGAAAAAGCGGTTATCCATTTTTTAGAAAAAAGGGGGACGCCACTGATATTTTTCCATGTGGATATTATTTCTGATTAGCCTGGTCAATTCTGCATAAAAATGGTCTCCTGCGTTTTTCTTCTCAGGCACACCGTTCTTAATGAAAATAATTAACTTAAATTAGACGGGCGGAAGCTTGCCTATTAAGTGAAGGTGGTCATTTCCAACAATTTTTATAAAACAAAATTTATTAATAAAAATAATAAATAGTAGAGCTAATTTAATTTAATTATTTTAATTAAGAACGCTGTACCTGAAGATAAAAACGCAAGAAATCATTTTTATGCAGAATTGAAAAGGCTAATCAAAAATAATATCCACATGAAAAAAGATCAGTGGCGTACCACTTTTTTTCTAAAAAATTTATACCGCTTCTTCATTTAAAGTTAAAAGCGATTACATTAGGTAAATTAATTATTATTTATTAATAAACAGACTGCGTTCAATTGAATTATTTTCAATTTTTTGCAGATCTTGGGACATTAGTAGCGGTACGCGATGGTAAGTAAACAAGGAAACACAATTAGATATACATTTCTGGTTAAGCGTAAAAGTGAGATGAATTGCCCGAATTGTAAGAATTCGTTAGGAACGTTTTTAAAAAATAATAATTTTACTGATGAAAATGTCAAAAAAAAAAAATCTTATAGGAAACATCACATATTCTTTATCTGCGATAGTTTATGAGATAAATAAAAAGTATCGAGATGAACAGCGCCGAACCATATACTTGGATTAATATTTATAAACTTAAAATATTCTTGAGCATGGGAATAGGTATTAATATAGAGGGTTTTTAATATCAGTCACTAAATTAAACTTAATCAAAGAAACAGTTTTAGAAACCAGCGAAAAAAACTCTTTAAATAAAAGAAAAGGTTTTGACCAATTAGAGGAAATTTCTCGGTATTTTTTCAATCACACCCAAAATTAATATCAAAAATCGTTAATGTTAATTGAGAATGAATTTGAATGTTATCATTTTTTGTGGGTTTGAGATTTTAAAATCTCAAATATAATAATGAAAACTAATCTTGTCGACAAGATTATTTTTATGTTGACAAATGATTTTTTTTTTGAAAACCTTAACCAAGCACGCTCTAGTTTTTCCCAAGTAACGTGGCATATCGGTAAGAGTATTTCCCATCTCTTGAACATTTTAATTATATCTATTTCCAGATGCATTTGACCACATTATGGCTCATCACCCATCAGTGACACTATAATATCTGACGACAGAAAGTGTACGCAACTATATCAAATAGTTCAAGGCGTTAAGCGAGAGCACGTAACCTGTGGCTACATCTAGTGTCGAAGTTGAACACTTATATTAATTGCTTACTTTGGTGGCGTTGAATAAATGTAACATAATATATCAATCTGAAATTAGAAAAGTATCAGAACTTTGTCGTCTTTTTCTTGTAGACGCCTATGGTTTGTATATAACGCTTTTTATTGCAAAAATCCCCCTTTCGTCTCATGCATTCTCTCGCTCGCTTTTAAATCGTTTTGTTTTCCAACGCACTCTAGAAATAATATGTCTAAGTTTCGATATTATGGAAACTTGATTTTCCACGCCTTCTAGATGTTATTTTAATCCAACGCCATTACAGAGGTTTAACTCGTCGAAGGCATTTTAGACGTATTAAGCTAGATTGATTTAAAAAATTTGATCGCTCATATCTTAAAAATGGTTTGAGCTAATATAGACAGACTATATATTTTGGGAATCAGGAAAAAAAGACGTTTCATAAAATGAAAACTGTATATGGTGCTTCATCAAAATATACAACAACTTTACGCTACAATTTCCTTGTCTTAAGCCAAATTGCTTTTTAAATGGCAATTTTAGATTCTACGGTCAAACATAAAAAAGATGGCTATATTGGTTTTAATAAAAATACAGGGAATCTCAAAAAATAGGTTTCTCTTCAGTTCTGGTTGGATGACCTGTATAAAGATCATAATATCAACAACGAACTTACCTTTATTAAAATTTATTCTCCCTAAATACTAACTTTTTGATATCAATCAAAAAACTATAAGAAAAAAAATGAATTCATATTTTATTTCAAAGCCTACCAAGCATATGCTTAATTTTAATAATAAAATTCTATGTAAACATTCTCGTTGAAAAAATTCACATTTATTTTGAAAACAGCTGGAAATATAGTATTCTGGTTCAATTTACACAAGTGTTAATCTCGCTCATTTGTTTAATATTTTTCCTGCTTATTTCGTTTCTAGTAGCATTGACTTGAAACTGAAAATAGAATTAAGAAATTTGTACTACTTGACACACAGTCTTCAATATAAATTTTTTAGGTAGTAGATAAGTATTGACTTATTATTTTATTTGTATTGCATTTAGTTCGACTCAGTGGCGTAGCTAAAAGTAAAGGGCAAATTTTTTTAAATATATAAATTTAAATAAAAAATTCACATTTTCCTGCTATGCTTAATAGGATTAACTACATTTTCTTATTATCCTACTACCGCCGGGGTTCCTGATTGATCCGGGGCCTCCGGGTACTGACCAGGCTTGCTCTACCATAGCTACGCCACTTTGACTAGCAGACAAATGGAAGATTCTGAGTTTCGACTTCCAGCAGAGCTATAAACCTTTTACAATTTGAAAAAAATATTTTCTGAAAGCCCAACATTTTTAGTAGCTACTCTGATTTTATTACCCTATTTAAATATCAATTAAAGATAAGTAAATACGGATTAAGACAATACCTTAATCCAATCTACATTAAATCTATTGCTAGCGATATTTTACACTAATTTACTTAGGAGTAATCCAACCATATGCCCCCAGTGTTATAAATCTTATTGGGTTAAATAATTAACAAATGTCTTTGTTTGAATTTTCTCTAATTTTGCCGATTCTGTTATTACATTTTAAAAACGGTTTCGTAATACTTCACTAGATTTGATCCTTGCCACATTTTCTTAAGGGACGAGAGATAACCGGATACGTAAAATTTTGGGTCTGTTCGGGTCTGTTAAATTGATTTTTATTTGTTAATTTTTTCAACGATTTCTATAGAAACTAAAGCTCGCTTATTTATAATTAACAAAAGGTATTTTTCTTAGTAAAATAAATAATTAAAATTGTAGATAGTTCCCATAAATGAAATCCTCCTCTTAAAAAAGTGCACTTGTTTGAGACCTCATTTGTATAGGTTTTACAAACCTAGAGAATTAGGAAGAATTAAAAACTGTTTTAAATTTACAGTCCTTTATTTAGAGTACCCATATAGAAATATTTTTTGTGGCAAAAGCCTATTGTTATACACCATACTTTTCCAGTGCCGCCTATAGGGGTGGGCAGCAGAGGCGAGCCCCCGGGGCGGCAGATCGCACAGGACAGCCTGGTGGCACTATCAAAAACTATATTTTAATATTGATGTGGTCCATCTCTCAGTGGAGTAATATTATAAATATTATAATGAAAGAAATAATATAAAAAATGTTGCTTCATCCATTTATCATTTATGTTAATAATCCGTGCATTTCTCGAGTCACCAGTCTTCATCTTCAGCGGTACTTTTTATTTACGGTAGTAAATGAAGAAACTCAGAGTTAAGGAATACCTTAACTTTGAAATTATAAAACCTGAAAAATGAGAAATGGAATTTTGTCCTCTATAATGAATTTTTAGGTAACCTAAACTAACATTTATGACCAACAACTTTGATTTTTCTTACTTAACAATTGGTGATTTACGGCGCTGTCAACTGTACCAACTGCTTTGGTAGAAATTTGCCATCAAACCATATTCGCTCCTGGGTGGTGCCATTTTCAAATGTCCTATAGACCTAATGGGTGATCAGCATTTTACCTTTGTTAATTATCTATGGTTAGATTGTGTTGTTACATAAATGACTGTTCAAAATGCACCACACATGTAACAATGCACTCTAATTAATATGTTGCAACTTATCTCTTTCTAATACACTATAATTAAATGATCAAACGAACTTACCTGTGATGTTCGATCATAATTTTAGTAGACTCCCAGTCCGAGGATATTAATACAACGTAGTACTCCTTTCCTACTCGTTAGCGCCACTATATTTAAAGAAGTTCGGCCCTGTGTTTCCCCGCTATCCTCCGTTACTCTCCCAAGTATCGTCATTAATCCTTTGAATTTAAGCATCTTCGCAATCTAAGGGGTATAACTCTCAGGGATGGGTGGGATATTAATATCCTCGGACTGGAAGTCTACTAAAATTATGATCGAACATCACAGGTAAGTTCGTTTGATCATTTAATTTTAAGGCAACTTCCTGTCCTCAATATTAATACAATGTAGATGTTCAAAAATATATAACACTCATTGCGAAGACGTTTATTAAAAGGAAACAAACTTTTAATTATGAACAAACAAACATTATCATTTGTAATAAAATGAAATTAAACTCAATTCTTAATAAACTACACAATTTTCATTTGTGACAGAACAAAAGTAATTCTAATTCTAAATAAAATAAACAAATTTTGATTTTGTAACATAACAAGTACTTCTAGATAAACTAAATATTATTCTAATATTGTTTTTGCAAATTGAGAGGTATTAAAAATAGGTCTCAAGTGTGTCCAGTGCAACAGCCCGGGATTCTCCATGATGTTCGATGGTGTTGCTCCAAAGATGGGTGACATATGCCAGAAGGTCACCTGTTGATCTGGACTTACGAAAACCGTATTGATGGTCGCTGATAATGTTAAGCCCTTCCAGATACTTTAGTAGTTGTTGGTTAATAGCTTTCTCCATTACTTTGGAAATTACTGAAAGCAATGCGACGGGTCGGTAGTTGCTTGGCAGGGTCTTTTTACCTTTCTTTGGAATGGGCTGGACACGCGCCGACTTCCAGCAGGATGGAAATATTCCTTTTTTGTAGGATAAGTTGAAAAGTCTACAAAATACTGGTGTAAGTTCATCGGCGCATGTCTTGAGAACAATGATAGGAATTTCGTCTGGACCAGAAGCTTTATTGACATCGAGTCCTTTAAGAATCCGTTTAACAAGACGCTGACGGAACACGATTTCAGACATTTGCGATTGAACTGAGGGAATGTTGGGTGGTGGTTTTCCCTGAAAGTCTACAGTGGAATGCGAGGAAAACAGTTCAGCAAGTAGGTTTGCTTTATCCCCGGCTGTGGTTGCTATTGTGCCGTCGGAACGTGTTAGAGGTGGAATAGTTGACTTTGTAAAGTTTTGGCTGACGGCCTTAGCGACTGACCAAAAGGACCTTGATCCGTTAGGACTGGCAAGAAGTTTGTTTTTGATTCTCTCGTTATGAGCTTCTTTGCTTTGGTCTATCATTTGCTTACATTGGTTTCGAGTGGTAACAAAGATGGCGCGATTTTCAGGAGTAGGGTCTTTACGCCACTGTCGGAAGCCAGGTTTTTAGATCTGACAGCACGCTCGCAATTCTTGCTAAACCAGGGCTTGCCGTTGGAAGGGCGCTTTTTGGAGAAAGGAATAATACTATCATCAAAAGTTAAAGATGTCAGTTAAAAATTGACACATTAATTTACGATATTAATCATGGGTATATATAAGTATGTTTCTACTTAAGTAGATAGGTGTATGTAAGAAAGTTTCTTGTTTAATAACAAAAAATCAACCAACCATCCAAAGACCTAATAGTTTACGAGAAAAAGTTATTATCTATAAAAAAATTTTGCTTCGGTAGAAAATAGTGCTTAACTATTAAAACTCGAGGTTGCATATACAGAGTTTTTAAAAAATCAAAATGAACCCAAAAGATATAAGATATATTAATTTTAGAGCAAAATAAAAAAAACTTTTGCTTGGAATTAACAGCTCATGCTGTCCTAAAAAAAAACATTTTCAGTTGGCCTAAACGTTTCCTTTGTAAAAGGTCCCGCCTTCTGAGAAAATAATGATAAACTATTAAAATTTAAGATGACATGTACAGAGTGATTAAAAAGTGGAAAAATCAAACTCGGCTTGAGAGAAAAGTATTTTTATTTTTAAGTTCATACCGACATCAAATACAGAAACTTTTTTTAAAGGATGTGTCAAGTCTGTGCAGTCGTTAAATAAAACCCGAAGGCCAATTGAAGTCTTCAAATCTAACAATGTTGGTATTATTTTGATGTCATACTGTGAGGCCAAAAATTTGCGAAACCCGCGAGGCGAGACGAGAATCAAGAAAACATATGCAGGATATTGGCAAGGCAAGATTTGCCAACATTTTCTGTCTCGACTTGCTATATGAGCAAAAGTTACTAAAAAGTGCATGATTTATCGGTCTTGGGAAACCCTAATTTTAACCTATTTTTACAAGCTTTCGCCTGCGACCCTTTTCTAATTCGCCGTGGAGTTTCATTCCAGGGCGATGCTCGCGATACACCACTGTCTTTATTAATCAGTTATTATGTTGACAGGTATTACTAGCCTGTTTAATCGACGTAGGTAAAAACCTTATACGATAGTTATAGCTTATTTTCGAAAATAAACTATTACTTTCAACACTCTGTAACAATCCGAAAAAGCTTATATTACTTAATCGGCTTACTTTGATGTCTAGTATCTCCAGTTACTCTACGGCCCATAAGTTTATTGCGGTTACTTTACCTTGCATCAATCCATTTTTGTATTCCCTTTCCCAATAAACTTTTAATTTAACCAGAAGTAATTAATATTGATCTGATTTTAATTCGGAATCTGAAGTAACAATGTGAAATTTAAATATTCAGCATTTTCATCAAAAATTGTGACAAAAAGTATATTTTACCTTCGTCTAGACAAAAGTTTATTCGATCAGCCGTTATTCTAACAAGCCATTTATAGTAAATTTTTAGTCTCTGTATATATTTTTTGATTAAATTGACATAAATTAAAATACTTTAATATTTATTACAAACAGTTTTTATTTAAGTTATGATTAGGGTTACATACTGGCAGTATTAATTAATTCCTAATATTAACTATAAATTAAAAAGATTGGTAGCCAAATACAAAAAAAGTTGAAAGTAAGTATAGAAACAGTATTTGAAACTAACAAGATTCAACTAAAAGTTCTGATGGATAAAAGCAAATACGTATCTATGAATATTATACAAAAAGCGAATTTTTGTAGTAAAATAAACGAAAGAAAAATCAAGTATTTAGATAAAAAAATTTAATCACATTAATTTTGTTTAAAATATTGAGACATTATGTACAGGGATCCTAAAAGTCTTCATAATTTTTAACAGTAGTTAGCGGCATATATTATTAAACTTAATTATAGAAACTTTCACGTAGTGCAGTCAAAATACAATGGAGAGGCTCAAAGATATAAACCCAAAACTATTTTTATAATCTTACTGGTAGGACTATCAAGTTTGCATATTCTGCTGGCACCAGTTTAAAGCTGTCGTGCTGAATTAGAAGCACAATTTGCTCCTTATTGGATTGGGATACGTTAGTTAATCTGTGTTTGAAATGAATAATTGAAGTTAGTAAAATTAT
The DNA here is from genome assembly GCA_935413205.1 of Polydrusus cervinus. Taxonomy (NCBI): domain Eukaryota; kingdom Metazoa; phylum Arthropoda; class Insecta; order Coleoptera; family Curculionidae; genus Polydrusus; species Polydrusus cervinus. Next base: position 61,959,801 of record OW284510.1, on the reverse strand, counting down.
GCCATTATCGGTATTAAAAGGATTTCCAATATTTCAAAAACAGTAAATTATAGGTAAAAAAAGTAATATAGCACACTTAACTTAGTTTCATTTGTTTGTATTTTGGTTGAATGTATATCAGAAATCGTCAGTTTAATTTAAATTATTGTCATTTCCATATCCCGTTTCTACTAAATTAATAAATATGAAATAAAAATGACACTTTCTAAAATAAAATTGAGTAATCTGTAAAAAGTGTAGATTATTTTATCTTAAACAAATTATATACACCTTCAGTATATCAAAAATATTTTTTTTCTTCAAACATCATATAAGTGATAACATGTGACGATTCTTAATGACAATAAATGTCATTTATATGACTAGGCGTACATTATATTGAAATATCTATTTTGGTAGATGCCAAACAAGAGCGTATCCATGATAACTATAATAAAAAGGAAATATAGGTACAGTGAAATAAGTTAAAAATTCAATCTTATCTTTATTAAAAATTTATTTTCTTTTATTTAATTTAAAATATGATGCACGTTTGAAGAAAAAATAGTATAATGATATTCGAGAATAAGATACTTTATGTGCTTGGCATGGATTGTCAATCTCACTGCGTTCGTCAGACCATCTTTCCACGCTTAGCACATAAAGTATCTCTTATTCTCCTAATATCATAATGTACTATTCTGTATTAAAAATAATGAAGACTTTATTTTTTAGATCACCCAATATACCTTATTATCACAGACATATATACACAAATAAATATAAAGTTTCAAATATATACAAACAAAATTGTCGAAATCCGATATTCAGAATATAAATATTATATTCGATTTTAATTTAGGTTGCATTAAAATTATTTTGAATTGTTTTAATTCATTAAAATTACTGTTTTAGTATTCACATACATGGATATATAAAATAGTGTTCATTTTATTTTAGTTGCATAAAGTGGTAAATTCTCAGGCATTTCCTTATAATACAGAATAAATTAATAAAACATTTTTAAAATAATTAAGTAACGCTGTATAATAGTTAAAAAAATTTTCTAACAATACTCTTTAATATTTTGCTGTGATTTTAAGCTTATGATTATGTTGGAAAAAATATAAAATTTACTAGCACGCCTGCTAGGAGTCAGATTAGGGAAACGAGGATAAAAAAAAACCTTGGTATAAAAAGAAAGATTACTATACCTATAACCATTTCTACGGTATTTCAAAAATTATGTAGAAATGCATCATTTCCCAACTGCTAATGTAAATAAATATATTACCATTCAACATATTTTCCAAAATAAATTAAACATTAAACGATTGCCCAACTTCTCTAAGTAAATGCAATTTTTATATTTTTGGAAATTCTATGACGAAGTAGTAGAGAAAGTAAGTGCCCAATATTATTATATTGTATGGTTGATTAGTGAACATACTATACAGTGGTATAGGTCGCGTAGCTTGAAAAAGGTTTCTCGTTCATAATAAATCAGTAATAAGCAATACATAATATACAAAACATTAATTTTTATTAAACTTAAATTATCCTTAAAACCAACTAGGTTATAGTTTTGGACGAGAAAAATTGTTAAGTCTACTTATGAATTTAATTTTCTCAATTTAAATATATTTGACATATTTAAACAAAGTTATTTAAAAATGCAAAACAAACGAAATGGTTCAATAAACATATCAGCTTGTATTATATTATGATTAGAGCTATAAGACCTTAGAATTTAATTAATAAGAAATAAGAATGAAAATGCTTGTTTCCTATACTATCGGTGTGTTTTTATTGTATGTATATTTTTAAACTAAGAAATGTCTAGGAAGATATATTTATTTTTGTCGTTGGGATATTAAAAGGTTACGGTACGAATAAAAAATGTTTATTTAGTTATAACAAAAATAAAATTACTTGAGTTTTTTTTACCAATACCTTGTTTCCTCCAAAGAAATATATTATATATATTTTTTATAACTTTAAAACTAACGAAGAAAGTTATTACATCTTTTGCGCAATAAAAGTTTTATATACACACACACACAACAAAATATTATTTGTAATTTATGTTCTCTTCGGTTAATGCAATAAGCCGTGAAAATCTACAACACTATAAAAGACTATTTTATCTGTCCACATTTTAAATTTTAAAACTACCTGAGTTAATTTTTTTATTAAAACTGTTATTGAGTATTAAATATTAAAGCTTAGTTGACAAATATTTTGCTGCAAAGCTCCGAAGGCTTTTAAATTTTTTATTGGTTGCCAAAATTAATTTTAGTCTACTAAAACTTTAAACGTATTTTTGATAGCAATTGATTTTGAAATTTTGTTTATAAAAGCAGATATTTGAAAATACCTAAAAATACTAATAACGGAGCATATAGGGTAGTTGGAGATGCAGAATTTTCGGCAATTATGGAGGTATATTTCTGTTCTTCTCTCAGTTCGTTGATAAGATGTGGCTCATCGTTGACAGGTTTGAAGTATCTGAAAATGGAATGAAATAGTAAAGTAAATACTTGAAATTGAAAGACACCAGGTAATATATCAAGAAATTAAAAGGAATTTATTACTTTTCACAAAACAAAAGTCGCTTCCTAAAATATTTCTAAAAAAATTACTATTAATTTATTATTTTATGTAAATTCATTATATGGTAAATTATTCCTAGATTAATTATCATTTAAACTAATTTCTTCGTTTCACTATCTAAGTTTGTTATAATATATGATTTACGACCTAAAAGTTTGTTTAGGTGTCGATCATCACATCAATGGTCAGGTTAGATCCTTCAATAAAAATACAGAAAGTAAAGAGGCTTTCAACAACCCCGTAGAGATAGGTATGATATTTTAGAGTGGCCGACTTGTTTCTGATAAATCAGTAGCGTATTTCTGTAAATATATTTTTCAATTATTTTAAATGTGGACATCGAACATTTTTAAAACTAGTTTTATAGTGATAATTTGGAGTCAATCTTGCTGAAAATTAGTACATGTTTATATTTAGACACACACGTGCATTCTAATCAGTAAACTTTTGTTCTTTGTGTGCTATGAAAACCAGTAACCTCCTTGGGGCTTCTACTAATGATCCTGTAACGGTTACAAAATCGCCGTAGAACGTTGATATTAATAACTTAATACCTTCTTAATAATATGTAAAGTTTCGCCTTAATTTGGATGCTTTCTAGTTATTTTCACCATTTTGTCACGAATTCGCAGTTTAGTGTCGGCCATTATCGGTGACCGGCTTTGGCTTTGCATCTTGTCTCGTCTCTGCGACGCGGCATATTCCCGCCTTTTTGTTGACGGAAGTAAGAGATGGCTCGAAACTTCTACATTACAGTGTTATAAAACAAGTAGCTCCAAATATAGTATTTATAGATGCATTTTTCGTTTTTTTGCTTTGGTAAAATTTTAATATTTTAGCATAATCGGAACAGCCGAAAATTGCCGACAAGGTTTCTTTTCATTGTGACTTTATTGGTCGAGATAAAGAAAAAATAATTTAACTTTTCCATTGTCGTATTTTGATTCCTATCATATGATGTCGTCAGATTTCGGGTAAAACGTTTCGTCGTCTAGATACCATCATCAGGTTTTTATCTTTAAATATAAACTTGTAATTTTTATTGCAGTTTCGTAAAAATTGTTTCTTTTAACGTTTTTGTGCAATATTGCTTTAACCAAATATCAACTTTTCGACACTATAAAACATCATCAATCTCTATATTCGTAAAATGTATGATAGTTGAGAAATTTGAAATGGGCTGCTACAAACGTTAGTCTGTTTAAGTTGTTGTTAAGTAGCTGTTGTTTTATGTAAGAAGTTAAAAAAAATGTATTCAATATTTAATGTACAATAAATTTATCTTTGAGAAGCCTGGAAGTATTACTGAGAAGATCATACAACAATAATCCTAACAGGTTATGGGCCCAGACCACGCAAGACGTCGGCAGTAAGGTTGGTGATCTCACAATAAATATTTCGCATTAAAAGGCAAACATAATAAAAAGAAGATGTCTACTCCAATGGTGTTTCCACAGTTAAACTCTGACAATTTCAATAACTGGAAATTTAGAGTCCGAGCATTTTTAGAAGAAAGGCAAATTGATATAGCTTTAGAGAAAACTGAAGCAGATTTTGAGGAAGAGACAGCGAAGAAAGATTTTAAGATTAAGGATGCCAAGGCCAAATCCATTACAGTACAGTGTGTAACTGATAAACATTTAGATATCATTAAAGATTCAAAAACAGCCAAAGATATGATAACTTCGTTAGAAGGTGTGTTCCAAAGAAAAAGTGTATTTTCAAAATTGACCTTGAAAAGGAAATTGCTTACATTAAAATGTCAGAAGAATGAAAAGTTAGATGGCCATTTCCTTAAATTGGATACAATAATAAGAGAATTGGAAAGTGTTAGAACAAAAGTAGATGAATCAGACAAGGTGTGTCATTTATTGTTGTCTTTAAATGAAGATTATGACTCTATCATAACAGCAATTGAAACAATGAATACAACTATAACTATGGAATTTGTAAAGTCTAGGTTATTAGACGAAGAATTAAAAATAAAAGCAAAATATGGAAACAGCCCTAATAACACAGAAGTTACATTCAAAGCAAATTTATATGCATGTTATAAATGTGGAAAACCAGGACACAAATTTGCAGAGTGTAACCAAGGAAATTATAGAGGAAGAAGAGGGTCTAGAGGTCGATACTTCAGAAGGGGTCAAATTCGAGGTGCAGGACATCAAGCAAATAAAAGTTCTGTAACAACTAAACAGTGTCAATTTATTGAACGATATAAGCAGTTTTATTTTGGACTCTGGTGCAACTGAACATTTAGTAATGAGTGAACTTCAAGAATACATGACCAATGTAGAAGAGCTAAAGACCAAAGTAAACATAGGAATAGCCAAAAGTGGAGAAGTATTATGTGCAAAGAAGAAAGGAATACTTAGTGGTGGTTGTCAAAATAAAAAAATAACAATAGAAGCGTTAATAGTAGAAGGTATGTCTCATAACTTACTTTCAGTAACTAAATTGTTAAATAAAAATTTCAAGGTAATTTTTGATTTTGACAGAGTAGGAAAAAAGAGTGCTAAAATAATAAATAGTAGCTAAATTTTTTATTGTGAATCTGTAAATAATTTATTTTTATTGAATGTAGATTTTCAAACTGAAAATTGCTATATAACAAACGATTGTGATGTCTGGCATAGAAGGTTAGGACACCTCAATCGTTACGGGTTAAAACAGTTAGGTTTACCTTATAATAAAGAAATTTGTAACAATTGTATTGAGGGTAAAAGTAGTAGGAAAAGTTTTTATGAGAATAATAAACAAACTAATCGTATTGGTGAACTCGTTCACACCGATATTGCTGGTCCAATCATAACTCCAACTTTAAAAGGATACAAATATTTTCAAGTTCTGATTGATGATTTCTCTCATTTTTTGATAGTTAAATTATTAAAATGTAAAAATGAGGCGGCTCAAAATGTTATTGATTTTATAAAGTTAATAAAAACTCAACATGGACAAAAAACTCAAAAAATCAGGTGTGATAATGGAGGTGAATTTTCATCAAATTTTTTTAGGAATTTTTGTAGAAATAAAAATATTGAGCTTGAGTATACCATGCCATATAGTCCGCATCAAAACGGTACGTCAGAAAGAATTTATCGCACGTTAATGGACAAGGTAAGAACTAAATTTGCTGAAACTAATCTACCAAAAGAACTTTGGGGGGAAGCAATTTTATGTTCCGCGTATGAATTGAATAGATCTCCTACCAAAGCAAATGGTGGAGTTGCTCCTTCCACGAGATGGTATAAGAGTAACGATTTGTCAAAATTAAGAGTTTTTGGATGTAGAGCTTGGGCAGTTATTTTGCCAAAATCAAATAAATTAGAGAAACGTGCTAGGCCCTGTGTTATGGTAGGTTATTCAGAAGCTGGTTATAGGCTCTGGGATTTTAATAAGAATGAGCTTATATGTTCAAGAGATGTGACATTTGACGAGAAACAAACAAACTATCATCATAAAACTAAAGATATTCATGATGAAGGGCAGGAAAATAATAATGATTGAAAATGAAGAAGTAATGGAAGAAATAGAAAATAATAACTTAAAAGAAAATAATAGTAACTCAGAGGATAATTATAATAAAGAAAATAACTTAAAAGAAATAGAAAGTTCGGATGATGAAAAAATGAACCCAACAAACACTGAAATGACAAGTCGAGGTAGAAAGGTAAGTATTCCAAAACATTTTAACGAATATGAAATTTATAATGCATATTGTTAAAGATTATACATAGGCTATAAAAAGTGAAGGATGGGATGATGCTATACAAAAGGAATTAAAATCACATGAGAAACTACAAACATGGACTGAAACTAGCTTACCAAAAGGAAAGACAGCCATTCAAACAAGGTGGGTATTTAGAACCAAAGAGGATGGAACTAAAAAGGCAAGGTTAGTAGCTAAAGGTTTTCAAATAAAGGAGGAGAATCCATTTGAACCAGTTTAAGCGCCTGTAGCACGCATGGCAACGGTAAGAACTTTGCTATCAATAGCACAACAAGAAGATTGGAATATAAGACAACTTGATATTCCTACAGCCTTTTTAAATGGAAAGTTGGAAAGTGAAATTTATATTTATAAGCCTGGAAGTATTACTGAGAAGATCATACAACAATAATCCTAACAAATAAATATCGAATGAAATAATGGTAAATAATTTTTGACAGGTTTTATATCGACAAGTTAGGCGATATGTTTTCACATCACAGTTCGCAGGAGTGTGATACAAAAGTAAATAATATAGTAAAACAAAATATTTAAAAAACAAATTATAAAAAATAAAAAATAAAATTTTAAATTCCATTTTTTTTTAAATTCTTTTATATAATAACTTTTACCTTTAGAACCAACGCCAGTTGGTGATCGGCGATATGCAGCTTGTTAATATAGCCACTTCTTCAAGATAAATCTATTACTTTGACAGATGAAAGACAAACCCTGTATCGTTGAATTTGTCTTTGATGGAATTATTTAATTCTACAAAAATATACAGGACGTGACAATCGCCATTTATTGATGCGGTTCTATTAATTCTTAAGCCAAAATTGAGAAATTTAAAAATAATTCGTTCTTAAGCATTTAATAAATCGGTTAATTTTTAATTGATATTAAAACATTGAACATTAAAAAACCACAAATGCAATTTATAAAAAAGTGCATTTTTGAAACGCTTTTCTTGTCCTTTCACATAATTTAATTTCGTGAATAAATGAAAAATGCTTTTACAGCATACTAAAGGATAATAATTTATGAATGTGGTGTCGTTTTTCCCTAAGCTAGGAACAAAAGTTCTTTCATAAAAAACTTACCGAACATCGTCAGTCATCTGGTTTCCAACAATAAGTTTTTTGTTGCTATACATTTTGGTTTGATTTTTCACAATTTGCTCGAAGTTTTCGCTGTCATCGTCGTAGTTAACCTTTATGAAAGACGTGATAGTTATCTCAAAGATTTTATTGGGATCGGCCGGTAAAGAAGAAATCTCCCTCTTTTTGCGGCCATATCCGATGACACCGTCACTGCATTCTACCTACGAACAAAGAGAAAGTTAATTATTATAATCTATTTTAAGTTTTAAATATTCAGTCAGTTTCAAAGTGTTTTAATTTCTGAGAATATCAAAACTTCTATTATTAATTATTATTAAAACTTAAATTAATTGATTGAATAAATAAATTAGTCTTGTATTTATAAAAATTAGACAAATAATTATTATGTAATCTTTACGAATCAGCAATAATATATTATAGTTCACTTTACAATACTTTTTAATTTCTAATTTTTTAAAAGTGTACTTAAGAACTTATAATATTATAGACAAGACATGTCGACTGGTGCTAATAAAACTTTAATGGCAAAAATTGTGAACAAATTTAGTTAAATTTATTTGAAAATGATGAAGTTTTACAGAAAATAAACCTGTATCTTGCTCAGATTTCATCTTAACGATCTAATTTTTAAACAATTCAATCTTTTTCTTCTTTTTTAGGGTCTGCCATCACTTTTGGGTATTTTCCACTGGTTACTTTTATTTAAAAAATACCTATTATATATTAAACTGATTTCAAAATATATTTCGTTATTGTGAAATATTGAAGTGATAATAAATAATAATTGATAACGGTGTTCTTTTAGAATTGATGTGCAAGTGCGCAGTATGTCGCATGCGCACAATCAAACGTTCATCCCACCTACGTCATTTATCGTGCTTGTTACTTGTGGCAGCCGGCTGATACCGCGGCGAATGAGTAACTGAGAAGTGATTCAGTCTATGATGTAATGCGGCCAGGAGGAAAAATAACTGTTTTATAAAGTTAGTTATTCATTGATTGTTGAAGTAAATACCTCGTCTATTTAGTGAATAAAGAGTACTGATATTTAAGTGTTGTTTTCATGTGGTGTTAGGTCGGCACAACTGGCGACGAGGGCTTATTACATTCAAGCTTACTGTAAGTACTCACACAATTATTTAAAATATGTTAATAAATGTTTATTTTGTTGCCAACCAACACCAATTTGATGAAACTAAGAAAGTAACAATAAGTATTTAACATTTGAATCTGCAATAAGGCGGATCAATACAAATTTTGCTAAAAGGAAAGTAATAGTATATTGTTACTTCCTTACGGCGCAGAGAACGTAAGGTTGTGACCCACAGGGAATATGTAGGCCACAGAAGGTTGTGAGCCATGAAACGTAATGTGTGAGCCATAGAAAATTGTGAGCCATGAAAAGAATAATCATTTATATAGTACGGTGGTTAATCTATAATCTATTAACCAACTGTGCTACGCTACATTATTAACAACAAAAAAATGACATTTATAATGTTTTAGTAGGAAAATTGACTACTTATTTTTCCCCTAAACAAAACTCTACATTCGAGAGGCACATGTTCCGAAATCTTAAACCCGCACAGGAAGAGACATTTAATACATTTATGTTGAAAGTCCGGCAGCAAGCTGCCAAATGTTCATTTGGAAATACTGCTCAAGGAGTCACGGAAATTAGCATGAAGGATAAAATCATTGATACTTGGGCGCCAGTCGAATTGAAAAGCTGGACTCAACTGGTGAATAAAAAAGCTATAATATGAAACGTAGACGATCAAGTTGGTGACATATTAACACCATACGCCACAGGAAGCGCCATTTTTGTGAAAAATAAATTCCAAGCTACCGTAAACTTACCAGGCTCGCCAGAAACGATTGCTTCATTTTATGTGGTGGAGAAAGGAGATATTTCGTTCTTAGGAAAATACGTGGCAATTAAACTAGGTGTGTTAAAGCTGGGACCTAATGTTTATCAGATTACCGCTCCTTCTATTTTTCCCAAAATCAAAAACGTCGTCGTAAAACTTACCATCGATCCGTCGGTAAAGCCAGTACAACAACCTGTTAGGCGTGTACCGATATCCGTCGAGACAAAGTAGAACTAAAACTGAGGAGGCACTCAATTCGGGAATCATCGAAAGAGTAACAGAACCAAACTCCTGCATCTCACCATATCCGCATATGCATTGATATGAGCCGTGCTAATGAGGCTATCCTCAGAGAAAATTATCCTTCAACATTTGACAGTTTTATAGCAAAATTAAGAAATGTTAAGTATTTTTCCAGATTAGACCTCAAAAATGCCTACCACCAATTAGAACTAGATATAAAAAGTCGTCCAATAACAACTTTTATTACACACAAAGGCATGTTCCGATATACAAGGTTAATGTTCGGAGTAACTCTGCTCCTGAAATATTTCAACGGGTTTTTGAAGGACTCTTATCCTCTTGCGAAAATTGTTTAAATTACATTGATGACATAATTATTTTTGGACTCACCGAAGAAGAACACGATAGACGTCTTAAAAAGGTGCTGGATCTCTTCGATGCAAACAATGTTCTTTTAAATAAAGAAAAGTGCAGTATGAAATGTCAGCAGCTTGAATTTTTAGGGCATAAATTATCAAGAAAAGGAATAGACGTGGACGACAAGAAGTTAAAAACCATACTGAATTTTCGATCACCAGTCACCAAAGAGGAATTACGAAGTTTTTTGGGGCTTGTTACGTATGTTAAGGCCCGTTGCCTGCATATACATTCTTGCGCCTGTAAAGCTCTAAAGTTCACCGTAGTAAACATTAATTTACCCCATGGCTGAGCTATATATGACCTACGTGTCAACCCTAAAGTGAAAACGAACAGAAACAAAAAAAACACATGTGTTAAGTGTATTCGAAAACCGTCCATCGAACGAATCATGTGGCCCATGTAGCGGGTCTATTTTTAATCGTAAGCATTTTTCTTTTTATATTATGTAGTGGTAAAATAGTGGATAAAATAATTAAACAAAACTAATAAATCGAATCAATAAACCTAAAAATCACAAAATCCTACAACGTATGTGGGCAAGTTCATTCCCGATTTGGGTACTTTAACGAACTCGTTGAGGCAGCTTACAAAAAGGGAGGCAAAGTTTGCGTGGAATGATGTGCTCCAGAATAACTTTATAAAACTCAAAAACGCTCTGTCCAAGCTACCAAAACTATGCTACTTCGATCCAGAACGTCGAACGAGGCTCATTGCAGATGCCAGCCCAGTAGCATTGGGAGCTGTTTTGATACAATTTCATGGTGATACACCAAAAGTAATTTCATTCGCAAGCAAGAGTTTATCAGATATTGAGCGGCGATACTCACAAACCCAAAAGGAGAGCTTAGCACTCGTATGGGCAGTAGAACGTTTTTATTTTTACTTGGGTGGTTTAGAATTCGAACTCGTAACTGATCATAAACCACTCGAAGCAATATTCAAACCAACTTCAAGGCCACCTGCAAGGATTAAAAGATGGGTGCTAAGACTGCAGGCCTTTAAATTCAAAGTTATATACCAGTCCGGAAAACTTAACATAGCTGATTCCGTATCGAGATTGTGCAAACTAGAAAATGAATCGTCATTCGACAGGGAGGAAGAACAACATATATACACCGTCGTTGAACAACATACAGCAAGAGCCATGCGTATCTCACAGATAATTGAAGAAAGTAAACATGACACCAAGAAATGCAATGCTGCTCGTAAGATAAATGGTAACTTGTGGGAAGCCTCAGATAAAAATGAATTTTTTCCGTTTCGACTAGAACTAAGCACTTTCGGCCGGGGGAAAGTCTAAGACATCACACCTTAGAACTGGCTCACGAAGGACAAGGATAGATCCTAAAGTGGCCCCTGATAGACAGGCAAGTTGAAAATTTTGTCAAGCAATGTCGCGATTGCCTTTTGGTGGCCCAGCCAAATAAACAACCACCAATGACAAGACACAAATTCCCAGAGGGCCCATTGCAGTGCCTCGCAATTGACCTTTTGGGACCATTACCTACTCAAGAACAAATTCTTGTCGTTATAGAGATATTCAAGGTATCAAGAAATAAAATTCCTACAATCAACCACATCTTCCGGTACAATCAGTTATCTCACCGAGCTTTTCGCAAGATTGGGCATTCCTAAGTCAATACGATCAGACAATGGAAGACAGTTTGTAAGCGAGCAATTAAAGAAGTTTTACAATGAAAACAACATACAACTTTATTGGCCCCAGGCAAATGGTTTAGTGAAAAATATGAATCTATCCTTGGTGAAAAGGTTACAAATATCTCATGCAAACAAATTAGACTATAAATCTGAACTACAAAAGTTCATTTTAATGTACAATGTCACCCCACAAGGGACCACTGGAAAATCTCCGTCGGAACTGCTATTCACCAGGAATATACGAGATAAAATCCCATCGATATCCGATCTGGTGACTGAAAAAGTCGACGAAGAAGCATTAGATAACGACATACTGAACAAGCAAAAAGGTAAAAAAAAAGAAGAGCTAAGGAGTCTCACATTATGCAAGGAGACAAAATCTTGGTAGAGAATATGGTGATTCCTCATAAACTTACATCCAGATATAACGAAAAAGAATAGGAGGTCATTAATATCCAAGGAAACGAGGCGACACTAATGAGAGAAGGCAGGATACTGAAGCGTCATGTGGCTCACCTTAAGAAAGTTCCAGATCATTTACAAAATATTCCCAACATTTTACCACCACTTCAAAACGACCCATCTCCTCCGGAGAAAACAATCCTACAGTGGTTGTGCCTCTTAAGCTGAAAAGGAAGGACGGAGTGTGGCAGCCGGCTGATACTGCGGCGAATGAGTAACCGAGAAGTGATTCAGTCTATGATGTAATGCGGCCAGGAGGAAAAAGAACTGTTTTATAAAGTTAGTTATTCATTGATTGTTGAAGTAAATACATCGTCTATTTAGTGAATAAAGAGTACTGATATTTAAGTGTTGTTTTCATGTGGTGTTAGGTCGGCACATTACTCTTAAAGTGTTTTTATTACATTAAAATGTAAAAGCACCGACCAAAGTAATAAAAATTTGAAGACCAGGACAAGACGTCACTAAAGCTAAAACATTTGTATTCGAACCATAGGCGTATCCATTATTACAATTCTAAACTTAAAAATGCTAAACTAAAAGTTTCACATGAGTGAAATGATGACATGTAATATTGCCTAAAATCATTTATGATGCCGTACAAACCCCTATTTAGAAGAGAAACGTTCATATATTGATTCCCAATTTCATAAAACTACACTCACACCGCCATGGCAAATGACTCGCAAAAATTTCCCGCCCGCTGGCAGCAGTTTGGAGGATTCTTATGCTGCTTGATGGGAGGCGTGCCTCCCATTATCCCTATGAAAAACAAAAATAAAGGGAAATTAGTGACCTTTTAACTAGAAATAAACGACAACAATTTTAATATTAGGTATAAACGTATTGTTTTAAATACAGAGTATAGTATAAAATAATAATAATAGTAGTAGTAGTAGTAGTAGAGAAAGAGAGGACGCAAGCATAGTTGAGCGGCTATTGTTGTCATTAATTTATTTTATATAGTGTAAGCTTATATTCGCTAAGCGGTAATTTAATTTATTTTTACTTTTCCTAAATTTTAGTATAAGTATGATTCCTAAAAAAAATATTCAAAATATAAACAATATCGCTTTGTACTTTATTGCAAAATTGAATTTAAAAAAAACATTCAAATATCATTTCTTGTTATAGGGTATGAAACTAACTAATAACAGTTTGTGTTTCCTGAGGCTTCGCCTTCTTCATTCATATGTTATTAATTACTTTTACTACAGTTTCTAGCAGTGACGTTTGGTCAAGTCCTTGACTTAAAAAATATATATAAAAAATTAGCAGTCACCGCTGAAAAGTGAATTGGGTAAATTTGGTTCAGATTTGTGGATAAAAGTTTTTATGAATTATAAAAACGCAGAATTTCTTAGTTCATCTCTTAGTTAGGTGATAGCAAACATTTAAGAATGCATGAAAAATAATTTTTCAAACCACCTGAAAGGGCCTTATACAATAAGATTATATTTCATCTAACGCAGTTAGATGATGAAATATTGCATAGTTCTACCAACAAATGAAAACTTTGCATTGGTAGGATGTCACCGCCTGCAGACCGGTTTCGAACTCTTTTGTTCTCGTCAGTACCAGTAGAACTATGCAATCTGATTTATATTTCATTATCTAACTTTGTTAGATGAAATATAACCTTATTTATGTCTACGGCCGGCGGTCGGAGTCGCGCTTACTTTATTTCTGCGTGCGACATGGCCATCAGTCCACTGTTGTAAAATTTAAAAGATTTCTAAATTTTATGCTTTTGTCTGAGAATTGGAATACAATTTAAATTTTACAAACTTTTCATAAAATAATATGTAAATCATATTTTATATACAAATACCCTATGACCAGCAGTAGCGGCGCCGCAAAAATTGTAATGGGTGGTCACAGGCAGGCCCGATATTTTTAGGGTATCTGTGATCTTTACAGATTACACTCTTATCCCCCAACCAACATTGACTTCTAAAAAAAGTATCTCCTTCCCAAAGATTCTCCCTTAACCTTCCTAAAATCAACAGATAAGGAATTGTCGGAGAATTTACTAGAAGAGCCAGAGAAAAATAGGCTTAAAGTAGAAAACATGCGCGTTCAAGGGTATAACAATGATTCCAATATGAGAGGAGAAAAATCGGGAGTACAAACAAGAATCAGAAATATAAACCCCAGAGCATTTTATGTTTCATGTAGCAGCCATTCGCTAAATTTGGTTGTAAACGATATGGTAAAATCCTCGTTTGAGGCAGCCAACCAATATTGTTCAAAAGTTATATACATTTTTTTCTTCCTCTTCTTTCGTTGGGCAATATTACTGAAATCTATTGATACTTACACCCTAAAACTATTGAGTGATACGCGATGGAAAAGTCGAGTCGACTCATTAAAACTGCGGTTTCAAATTGGTTCAATTCACGATGCGTTGTAAAGCATATATGAAGATTCAGAAATCGGTAATATGATCAGAGACGTAGAATAATTTAAAGCAGTTCAAATTTATATGCTCTGTTGTGATCTGGTACAAAATTTTGAGTCATATTAACCCCATCAGCAAACTTTTGCAAACTGTAAATTTTAATATGTCACAAACGATTGATATGCTTAGCAACTGCTAATTCTTCTTTAACCGAGCTTGCTTCAGAGATTGACGTGGAAGCTAATTTCGAAACCACCCCGCCACGTCATCGTGCCAGAAGCAAAACAAGAACGTTTTTTGTATGGGGGCCCGGACGAACCCGTTTAAGACCTCAAACAAAAATATAAAATTAGTTAGTTAGTTACACTATAGATCAAGCAATAAATGCCTTGGAAACCAGATATAATTTGCTAAATACTCACAGTAATTATTTCAGCTTTTTGTATAATATTTTTGGTCTAAAAGACATGTCCAGAAATGAGCTACTGGCTCATAGCAAAGATTTGGAAGTAGTTTTAACTGATGGAAATTCAAACGATCTTAACGCCCTGGAACTAGCCGATAAAATAAGCATTGTTTCGTCATTATTAACAAAAAAAGGAAACCCCTGTTGAAGTTCTCAAGTTTATCGCTACACTTAAATTCGCACTAAACCTCAGCATAACATTAAGAATCCTACTTACATTGCCAGTCACTGTGGCTTCAGGGGAAAGAAGCTTTTCAAAACTAAAAATAATAAAAAATTATCTCAGAACGATGCAGACGCAAAATCGTCTCAATGGATTGGCAATGATAGCAATAGAACACCAAATTAGTGACAAATCAGACTTGAAATCACTGGTTCGCTAACTGGGGTAATTACTGGTGAACTGTTGGTTTTGAACCTTCCTCTTTGTGGCTTTGTTGTATCGTCTTAGACGAGCTCCTTTAGCCTTAGATTTTTGTCTTGTATTGTCTCTTACGATTGTTAGCAACCGTTTTACATCGGGACTGTCTAAAGGAATGCTCTCTGCTTTCAGTATATCTTTAACCTTTTTAGCAACCTTGCTGCTAGAGTTTCCATTTAGATGTTCTCCAATTGTATCACTTTGTGCTCGTAACTGGCTGATTTGTTTTTCAAGTCTCATTTTCCAAGCGGGCACCGCTTGTTTCTTGGTTGTTTTCTTATCAGTTCTGAGATATAACGCCTGACCATTGAGTTCAATTACAGTTACTGCTGCTGCATATAACCCACTGTGTAATGTCTCGAGGTCCTCAGTTCTATTTAAGGACGTCCCTGCTGCTAGGTTTACTCTCGCTAGTATTTCGTGGGTTCCTTTCTTGAATCTTAGTTTAGGGATACTCGGCCTCAAGGTCGGGTCACTATTTTCGAATAAGGACAAATTTTCCAAATATTTTTGGTTTGTATTGTCCGTATCAGCCTGTATAGTTTGATCTTGTTCGTGTTTGTTATTGTGTTCCTGCTGTGTTGTTAGCTCTTCCCCTTGCTGAAGGTTGTGCAATGTTCTGCCAACTTCACGCCGGATTTGGTCTATTTCAGCTTGGGGTAGCAGGCGGTTAGCGTAAATAGCTCTTTGACGGCACGCTACATTTTGTTCGGTGAGTTTTAATTCCGGGTATATCTGGCTTATTTCGCGGTGGAGTTTTATTCTCCAGCCAGGGCGGGGGTTATCTTCGCAGTCGTTGATCAAGAGGAATGTTTTGATAAATGTTCTATTCATGTCACGCGTCCACTTGATTCGACCGATTTCTGTTCTTCTGGGTAGACCAGCGGCAGTTCTATTGACTCCAGGGTCGGGCTGCAAGCTAGTCTCCATTGTGTTGTGTTCCTCGCCGGTGTTTTGATGACTAATAGTACGGTTGTCGGCAGGGGCTTGTCCTAGCATCCTGCCGTTAGTAGTATTAGTACTAATCGAATTAGTGCCTCCCCCAGAATCCGTGAGGCTGACTGCTTGCGCAGCGTGGGATTGCAAACTTTCGTTTAGACCCACCTGGGGTAAATCTTCTTCTAAATTCGACATCATGATTGTTTTACTCAGTATTTACACATTTCGTTAGAAATGGTTTGCATTTATACCTTCTGCCAGGTTAGTTCAGCCGCCCTTAACATAGGTAACAGACGCTGTCGAGAAACCGCCCCTAACATGGAGTCAGCCGTTCATTCACTACATCAGTTCCTACGCCTACCTGCGGTAGCCGGTGACCAATGTAGGCCCTTTTAAGGCAAGGACCACCAACCTTTTAGCCGCCTTTTACGGCAGGCAGGTTCTACCCTGGGCCTAGATTCGCAAACCGGAACCCAGACGGCTTTATTATTATTATTATTATTATTATTATTATTATTATTATTATTATTATTATTATTATTATTATTATTATTATTATTATTATTATTATTATTATTATTATTATTATTATTACTTAGCTTTAAGTCTACTTCCTTTTTATATGCAGTTAAAAAGGGCTGTTAGATCTTGTTTCGCTTGGTTTCAAAATTGTTGTTTCCTGTACAGTCGTGTTGCCACGGGCCGAAAAACTTGTCAAAGCGGTGGTTAAGTGGTTTTGTCATGTTGAGTTGAATTTAACTAGATTATGCCTTAATGTTTAAATATTTTATATTATTTGAATTATGTGCTTAGAAATAAAAATGATAAATTCCGCCTGCCGCCTCTTAATCTTGTTAACTATCAGTCAAATTTTCAACGCGTTTTTGAGAAAATTCCCGTGATCCGATTTCAATGAAATTTGATATATTTACAAGGGTCCGATGACAATGCAATATTATGAAAAATAATTTATTGATATGATATCAGAATGATAAAAAAATATTCTTTGCTTTATAGTGCATTTTATACAAGCCTGTAACTTAATTTTTTTTATCAGTTTATTTTTATTTTCCATGATTTTGGCACTCCTAGATCATTGCGCTCAGGGGGGCCGCCCGCGGCGCTGCTGGGGGACAAAAATACCCCAGTCCGTAAAACTTGTGGGCGTGCAAAATTTATCGACTGAACATCTTTTAGACGAAGTTAGTGATGAGGCTAACTGATATAAAGCTAAAATAGTTCTTCACTACAATATAACTAAAGGCGCCGTTGATACCGCAGACAAAATGATCAAGGAATACTCTACGCGAAGGGTGACAAACAGATGGCCAATGGTTATTTATGGTCTTCTCATTGATACCGCAGCTCTAAATTCCTTTAATTTATGGATACTAAAGTATCCCGTTTGGAAAAAGTCATACCTAGATGCTAGGCGCAAATTTCTCCTATGTCTTGGGAAAAAATGTGTAAAGGATCAAATACGTAAAAGATTTGGTTACAAGCCACTAATCCGCGATCACATGATCACTGTGGTTCCCGAGTTCATGTTCAGTACCACCTTTAGTGGAGAGATCATCTGGTCGTTGTGTTATTTGTCCTCGACAAAAAGACAGAAAAACCCTCAATAAATGCGAATCTTGTAAAAATTTTGTTTGCCTGCCTAGAACATAGTGAGAACTAAGTTTTTTGTGGACAGTGCAAAACTTAAAAATTGTGTTACTTCAAAAAATGCTATGTTGTTCTTTTTGTAAATTTTGTGATAATAAATATTTTGTTCATATATTTTATTAATTGTGTTTGATTTAACATCAAATATAAGATATATCTTGAAAACTTAGAAAAAAATCATACCCATACATTAATTTCATTTTCATTTCATTTATATAACAACAATCTACAAATTACAAAACTTGGTTTCTTATATTCTAATTATTTCTTAAATCTAGACCTGTTTTGCACCTAGGTGATGTCACCTGTATGTGCAACTATTAACAACTTGTTTGCTACTTGCGTAGCCATAACTAAACCAAACCAGACAATTTTGTGAAACTTATAGATGTAAAATACATACATAATTACCCCAGTTAGTATTTACGGGGTATGAAGTCAGTCAGTATTAGGAAGGTTAATCAAAAGCAACTTCTAAAAAACTTTAATTTTCTTAATAACAATAACTTTTACAACTAAAATTAATAAAAATAGTGTTTTAATTTTTTTAAAATCTAGTTTTAACTAAGTAACTAACTACCCTAACAAGATTTTTTTTTAAATAGACTTTGTATTTCTATCGAATAATTTCTTAAGATTTCCTTGTTTATAAATGAACACCCTTTTATTATTTTGGAAAGACAAAAATAGGTATTTGTATGTTTTACCATTTCTAAGTAACTCAATTAAAATTTTACCGGATAAAAAAAATCCCGAAAACTCATAATACAAATGGTTTCCATTTGCTTCAAACTTCTTTAACGTTCCGCTATACCTGCTATATATTTTCCGACCAACATATTGCAATAAAGAAAATAAAAACGGTAAAGAAAATAGGTATCGTTATTTTTATTGCCTTACTTGTAAGAAGGGCCCAGGATCGAGAAAAAAACTCAGGGATATGGATTGAAATTTACGTGTGGTTTAAATGGGGTGCGAAAATGATAAATGGATAACGGACGAGGAGTGTTTTTTGAAGATGCAGTGGCGGTGTTGTTTTAAAACCTATACTAACACGGAATTCAGTGGCGGCTCGCGGTGCTAAAAAATGGTGAAGAGCTACGTATAGTGCCGGTACTTAAACAAACATTGACTAAGTTATATTTTAATTACGTACTGAAGTCTAGCGTTTTCTTTTAAAGCATCGGCAATAGTATTTTGATTTTGTTCAAAATTTCTTAACATTAACTGACATTTTAAGTGTTTTCCAGAATCCCCGTGTTCACGCAACGATCGAGTAATATTTAAAAATACTATTATTTTATGGTTTACCGAGTCTAACATGTGGAATCTTCCTCGGGTCAGTACTTCGCATCTGTATTTGATATGTGATGCAGTTTCATATGATCTGTTTGCATCTCCAAAAACTCATCGTTAATTAGATCCGTGGCTCTTGTGTGGCCTATTTTTACGATGTGTTGTTTCCATTCCCCATTTGTTTTTATCCTAGAGGCGCTGCAGTTTTGACTTTCTTTCTAATGTAAATGTCTAGAGGTGTTAGTCCTAGCATTACTTCCATTGCTGCGGTGGGGGTGCTTCTCATTGCACCACTGATACACAGGCAAGCCAGTCTCTGCAAACTGTTTATATTGGTAAATGTATTGGTAAATGTCGTAGTTTTCTGTGTTTTTGTCCACTACATTACAGATTCGTTTTTCATAGTGAGGCGATAACTGTCACATATAACCACAATACCGTTTGCGGTTAGACTCCCGAGGTTTTACCAAACAAGCGTTTGCATCTCATGAGCCACATTTTTGCTTTGTTTAGATTTTTGATTTTGTTGATCCAGGTCAGTGTGGCGTCCAGGATTAGCCCACAAGTATTTCACCTCACTGACTATTGTCATTTACTTACTCACAAGATGTTTAGATTGTTGTAACTCCCTGCTTGTCCTCGTTTAGTGAAAGGCAGAATTAAGGTATTTGATGTGTTGACTTTGAATAAAGAGGATTAACAAAATGTTAAAAGTTATACATTGTTAACAAATGGCAGATGCCAGTGAAAGAGATTATTGAACGGAATACTTACAAATGGATAAAAATTTAATTCTTTTATAAAAACAATTTATTTCTTTCAATAACCATCAGTTATTTTCTTCCATAATTTTTTAAGACAATGTCACAATATGGCATAACCCTACTTAACACTAATTTTAATATAAATGATAAATAACTTTTAATAATTCCTTCCGCATGTATCTGCCATTTTTCAGTTAACATTCAACATTTGGTATATTTTTACTTATTCTTATAGAAAATATAATTTTGTAGAACTTTTGATAAAGGACGTTACACATGTTCGAAACCGGTTAATCATAACATAAAAAAATATTGTTAAAAAGACGACCATTTGTTCATTTCCGTTGATAAAATATTGCTAACTCATACAATGGGAAGCCTTCAAAATCTATCCTTGTTTACGAGTTAAGTAGTCAATAGTTTAATTTTCATTAATTTAGGGTTTAAAAAAGTAACTTTTATTTTAAAGGCTCCATAAAATAATGGAAGCTCCGTAGGCGAAGATATTATGTTGAATATCCGTGAGTATATCCGTAGGATAACTCGAATATCTATTTTTTAATGGTTTTTTATGGTTATCATAAATTTGGTGTAATAATCCAGCGTGGTGTAGAAACTGACTCGTTTAAATCAACTGCAGCTTTTCATAATCTTAGAGAATCTTTGTGTGAAACGAAAAAAAGAGAGTGTAAGAGCCAGTTCTTGAAACAAATTCTTACTTACCTACTTACTAATTCATATTCTCATCTATCTTTCCAGAGGTGTAGATGTACTAAATTCCTATGAAAATATACAAGTACTGTTCCAAATCGTAAAAGTCGATTTTAAGAACTGGAATATCGGTTTTCAGTCTCTCCGGAACCTCCCTTTTAACGATATTTACTGGATTCTTCAGAACTTTTTTCGTTTCCTAGTATGGGTACTCGAACCGAAACCCTTTTGTTACAGTTGTTTTTCAGATTCCCATTTTAATTTTATTCACTTTATGTACAGGGTGTCCCAAATTCGAGCCTCATCATGGGTAACTCGGAAACTATAAGAGATACAGCATCGGTCAATTGGTGGCAAAGTTGCGGAGTTTTGTGCCCAGTAATATCGTAAAAAAATATTTTAGTTATCTTTTTTAGTTTTAGAAATATTTAAAAAAAAATTAAATAGTGAGATTTTGTTTTTTTAAATTGGTCGCCTTATTTTATCAGCTATAAAAAACAAACACAACATTGTTAAGGCAACTTTTCTTGCTCCATATCGTGGTGTATTTAGAATTTTGTTGCAACGTTTCGTAGTTGTGGAACCATGATCAACTTTCATTTTTTAAATACGGACCTGTATTTTTTATTTTATTTTTAGAAATCTTTTTAAGCCCTGAATTTAACCATGTATCACCCTTAATTATATCAAGACGTTTTGATGTCATCATTTCATCATCTGCAATGTGATAATTGTTTTTAAATAAATACGGCCCTGGTGTTAGTTACTTAATTATTTTTACCAAATACAACATGTAAAGAGATCCGGAATTTATTAGTTATAGAATTAATTTACTTACTATATAACAATATTTCAATTTTTATATAACAAACTATAAAATAAAACTAAACAAAATGTTTCATATTTGATTGTCACATGATTTCATAAAGTTCGCGGCTTAGCCACCTTTGTTTGTTTAGTTTTATTTTATAGTTTGTTATATTAAAATTGAAATATTATGTTATATGGTAAGTAAATTAATTTTATAACTAATAAGTTCCGGATCTATTTACATGTTGTATTTGGTAAAAATAATTGCTAGTGTTAGTTACAGGGCCGTATTTTTTTAAAAACAATTATCACGTTGCAGATGATAAAATGATGTCATCAAAACGTCTTGATATAATTAAGTGTAATACATGGTTGAATTCAGGGCTTAAAAAGATTTCAAAAAATAAAATAAAAAATACAGGTCCGTATTTAAAAAATTAAAGTTGATCATGGTTCCACAAAAACGAAACGTTGCAACGAAATTCTAAATACACCACGATATGGAGCAAGAAAAGTTGCCTTAACAATGTTCTGTTTGTTTTTTTATAGCGGATAAAATAAGTCGGCCAATTTAAAAAAACAAAATCTCACTATTTTAGTTTTTTTTTTAATATTTCTAAAACTAAAAAAGATAGCTAAAATATTTTTTTACGATAGTACTGGGCACAAAATTCCGCAACTTTGCCACCATTTGACCGATGCTGTATCTCTTATAGTTTCCAAGATCCCCATGATGAGGCTCGAATTTGGGACACCCTGTATACAGTAATTTTATGTCAGCCAAAAATGCTTAACAAATTTATATCAACCTAATTCTTTTTGTATGCAGCACTTGGTGTATCCCACCAAGTGCTGCCTTAGGTAGCTTCGAGATCCCTTTTCTTTTCGTCGGATCCTAGCTCTACTGATGAGTCATGATATGACGAAACGCGTCTAGAGATGGATCTGGCGAAATGAAAAGGAAAATCTTCTTTACTCATTGTTTTCGGTTAATAAACCGATGTGAGTTAGCGCTGCCTAGCGGGACTCCTGTAATTGTGACGAATGTCTTTACATGCGATTTCCTCTTAACATTTACTTATTTCTATAAGTTTGTTAGAGGTGCTGGTATGCTCAAGAGTGTCTAACAACGACACAGATGGCGCTCCGTGCCACATCTTACTGGTGTATCCCACCAAGTGCTGCCTTAGGCAGCTTCGAGATCCCTTTTCTTTTCGTCGGATCCTAGCTCTACTGATGAGTCATGATATGACGAAACGCGTCTAGAGATGGATCTGGCGAAATGAAAAGGAAAATCTTCTTTACTAATTCTTTTTTATGAAATGTGGCCTTACATATTCAAATGGCGCCCATTGTTTTAATTAATCAAATAATAATACCTTAAATAAAATACAAGCTAAACCATTAATAATCTAGTTGAATATGTTCTCTAGGTAAATATCTATGTTCCCTAGTTTATACAGAATTGTATGCTCTTTAATTTTTGAAGTTAATGTTTTGTTTTAGGATTTAGTTGGGCTTATTTAGTTGTGTAGGAATAAAATAAACCAAAAAAAATTCACATCGATAATAAAAAGACAGAAAACTCCTTAAGGGTAGTCAACCATATTCAATTAAATCGGTACATATACACGTAGATCAACTGAACCTCAAAATCAACAATATAATAACTAAAAAAAATCTTTCAAGAATAGTGCTCGAATATTTTAAGCATACTAATGTATTTGAAAATAGAGGAAAGTAATAATATCTATCCTATCCTATTCTATAGTTTGCTTAGTAAAGAGATGTTTGAAGGTATTTTGATTTTGATATTTGTAGTAAGAGTTTTTTAAATTTACTATTAGGTTATGTGCATGCTTGTATATTGTTGACTACCTCCACGGATAATTCTACAGTACGACTAAATGCTAAATTGTTCTCGATGTGAGTTTTTGGGATTGGTTTTATTCCTATTCAACTAAATAAGCTTGAATAAACTATAAGTTGTCTGATTGTTAATGCAAACTTTCAAGAATCAATTTATATCACAGTTGTTAATTTGTCCCATTTGCCTTTTTGTGGCTTTAAAGAAAGTAGAAATCAAACTACCAAAACGTCGCCAAAAAATTAAAATACAATAGTAATAAAATGATAGTCTAATCTGCATAATACATTTTCTTTCCTAAATAAGATACCTAGACGTGACTTCCCTACTAGAATTAAAAACACCATGATCATATTTAATACTAATGTACATATTGTAAGAACACAATAATATCACTTGCTTGTTAGGTAAAAAAACGTACTTAAAAAAATATGCAAAAATTAAGTAAGTTGGGTTATACCCCTTTAATGGGGTTGCAAAAACAATTTTTTGTTAGAAGTATGAAGCCCACAATGTATCTTAGTCAATGTATTTTGGCATTTTTTATAAATATTTTTTCCCAACTATCTAGCGAAGTTGTTCCAGTTAGCTCCACCCTATATTTTTAAATGAAAGTTAAATTTAAAAATCTATTATATAGTTTCATCATTATTAGGTTGTGTTAAACCTGAGCCTTCAAATATCTTTAAACTAAAGTAAATGTTGTGTTTCAATTTGAAGCGATTTGTAAACAACGAAGGGCGAAAAAATTGGTTTATGCGGTAATGAACTCCTGGACAAGATTAAAATATCGAATCCGAATTATTCTTCGAAGGACCATCATTATGCCCTGTAATAATTGATTAGGGCACAATTTAACGTTGCAACATCGCGAAAATTCTCCAATTACTCTGTTTAAAAGCAAACAATTTACAAACCCGTTGCACATGACCGTACGTTGATTGCCCTTACTTTTATCAAAACTGCTAATTTATTAATGAAACATTAACATGACAAAGTTTTAGCTTGAAGCCGTCTAAATACCCTTGTTTTCTGTTAAGTTAAAGGACCAGTTATCTCTACAAAGGAGAATTTATCGTCGAGGTAACTCAGGCAGAAGTGGGATTAAACTTATGGGCTTTGATATCGGTAACATGACATAACAGAGAACTTATTAATGAAGCTATTAACTACACAATATTTTGGCAGTCGATTATTAAGTTAATATGTTGCTGCTTGTCATATATCGCCTAGATAAAGTGATATTTTATTTATGACATGTTTTAATACAGTAAAGCTGCCCCGTCATTACTGGTTTATATTTAAACAGTGATAAAAATTGCTAGGTTAATAATATTGAATAAAGAAATACATCTATCTAATAAATTTAATTATCAATGAGCATGATTTTAATTGTTAAAATGAAAAACCTTTCTATCTTGACTAGCTGCCAATGGTAAAAATTAATCTGGTATAACTCTAGTTGAAAGAAGTTTTATGTAAGTTTTGCTACTTATAAGGTCTCTCTTTAGCAGACCATAAATCAAATTGGCTAAGGTTTAATAAAAATTGTTCATTTAAAAATATTATTTACATCAAGCATTATAACATGTCTTTTTAGTTGACAGGGATCTTGTGAGAAAGCCCATAAAATACAATGTGAAATTGCATTTCGTTGGCAAATCCATGAACCAAATTGCACTGTAACATATTTGTCGATTTGTATCATTTCTTATATTTTTACACAAAATCGCTTTGAAAAGGTATATCATCTTATATTCAGCCTATTAGCAGGATAACAACAGACCAAGAGCTATATATTAATAAAAATGGACAATTTATTTTTCTAAACCATAGCCTCCGCCTCCTTGAGTAAAAAACCCGAATAAACACTGTTTTCCGTTCAAGACAAAACGAAAAAACATAACCTTGAAACCATTAGTAATCCAGAATAAAAACCTTCAAAAATATATCTTTTTTTAAAATCATATAATGTTTGTTTTATCTAGTTTTATCTTCATTTTCCACCATTTAAGGAAGATTTACCATTTAGTTTTCTATATTTGTTGCGCATAATAAAATTTTTAAGGTTTATGCATTAAATCTTGTAGTCACTGTCTAGAAATGAGTGGAAAACTGGAGATTTTTAAAAAGAGAAAGGGCATAATTGCGTAAATCTTTATGATCCGGTCAAATTACACATTCGAAGATACATAAATTTACAACAAGCTGAAAATCAGTGAAAATGTTCAAAATACAATTATAAATAAAATTTGAAACTTCCCCAACATATGGAACGTATGGAAAAAATTTGACTCGAGCTCAAAGGTAAAAAAAAATGAGTTTTTCGCAATTTTTAGCAAAACGATAAGTTTTATCATAAAAAAAACTTTAGGCAAAAATTGTAGATCAGAAAATTATCTATTAAAAATGTATCTTTTTTTCCTCGAGCCACCGTTTCTGAGATATAGGTAACGATTCAAAAAGTTGTAAAAGTTATAATCATCATAATATGCATGAGTACGCCACGTTTATACGTATCTCGAGAATTGTAATATACAAAAAAAAATTCTTAAGCCAATCTTAATAATTTTAAAAGTAACACTTATTATAAGGAATACCTTTTTTTCGATTTGACGATTACAACTTTTTGAATCGTTATATCTCAGAAACGATGGCTCGTAGGAAAAAAGTGTTAATACATTTTTTATAGATAATTTTATGATCTACAATTTTTGTTTTAAAAATCGCGAAAAAGTAATTTTTTTGACCTTTGACCTCGAGTCAAATTTTTTCCATACACGGGAATGTTGGGAAACTTTTAAATTTTATTTATATTTGTATTTTGAAAATTTTTACTGATTTTCAGCTTGTAAATTTATGTACCTTCACTATCATTTTTTGGTCTAATTTGACCGGACTATTAGTGTGGTCAGAAAAAACTTAAGAATAGTTCAGTAAAAATATATTTTGATTTCATATTTTTAATTTTCACACCATTTTCTGCACTCTTTGGGAAAAATTGGTGCATGCTTCGGCTTTGAGATAAATGTTTTGATTCAAATATAAAAAATAAAACATTTGCATCTTTTTGAAGTATATTCTTAACTTTACTTGTTGTCAGAAAAGGACTCGTAAAATTTCCAACGTGTTAATATTCTTTTTAAATGACCACTG
This sequence comes from Polydrusus cervinus, assembly GCA_935413205.1. Taxonomy (NCBI): domain Eukaryota; kingdom Metazoa; phylum Arthropoda; class Insecta; order Coleoptera; family Curculionidae; genus Polydrusus; species Polydrusus cervinus. The sequence goes on along the minus strand of OW284510.1, from coordinate 61,933,219 downwards.
TGATTGGTCAGTTTTATATCCTAACTAGAATGAAATTAGGTATATTCGTTCAGTTAACCGGAATGGCCCACTTATTCAATCATTTTAGTGTCAAGGACACAGCAAATATCCGTGTGGTAGTAGAAAAACTCATTAGGATAAGCATTTATCTTATGAAGCGTGGTTGCCAAATGGTAACTAGCTAAAAATACGTTTCTGATTTTAAATCGACTACTATTCAGTTCAGATATATTTTTTAACGAATTTATATTTAAAGATTTAAATAAAAATGCATATTATTCTATAACTATCTAGCATACTTTTAGCATACTAGCATAATTTTTTCAAGTATAAAGAATTTTGGAGCGTGAATTACGAATCTGAAAACGATTTTCGTAAAAAACCGTTAGTTGTATCATTACCACAGAATTTTTCAATTTTCCTTAATTATTGTAATTTCTTATGTCGCGTATTCATATACGTGTTGAACACACGGTTTCTTAAATGATAAAAGATTCAAATCAAAGAAAGAGCACAATCTGTTAGTTTTTCAATTAAAATACTTATTTTAAAAACAGCATTATAATAAAATATATTAAATTAATACTTTTATATTCCGGCATTTAAGAGGTCGGTTGATTATTTTTTATGTTTATCTTTAACCTATCTCTATCTCTATCTAACTTGCAAATATAAGTCAAATTGGCAACCCTTTCTTTTTTGTAGTCGGTTGAAAATAAAATGGAAAACTAAGAGCACACAAATACTTACTCCTTTACATCTATCCAAACACACGTTAACAGTGCCTTTAAATTGTACGTATGTTGATTCCGGGAACTTAAACGCCCGAAACTTCGCAACTAGATTATCTCCGTCGATAGTATTAAAGTTGTCGAAAAGGTATGGGTCCACAGAGCACCTAAAATAAGAAAGAGATAAGTTATTATAAACGTCGCAATGGGAAGTATACTGGACGGTCAAAAAAATCCCATCGTTATTAAAAAACTCCAAAAATAATAATACAAAAGTCGCAGGATGACAAACAGCCTACAACGTAAAATTAATTTTGGCTGTATAGGATGGCTTAAAAAAGTTAGACGAAAAAAATAATTTCTTTTTTAAATAGTTATTTTGTAATATTTTTGAATTTTGGGGATCAAACCAAGTAACGAGATATTGACCTACATCTTCTTGAGGTGAAGTGTATAAAAACCAAAATGGTACATCGTGGGTAATCCTTCGTGACCGAATATATAAGGATACCTACATATAGGAAAATGGTGACATTTTGCAAACCAACAAAATCCGTCTAAACGCTATTTCAAACGTGATTTTCTCGGAATCCACACAAACAATTTTGAAAAATCCTGTTTCATAATCAACGGCAATAATAATTATTTCCAGCGAATCGAGAATCTGGTTTCAGGATGAGCCAGTGCGAATATCTTACGGCCTGAAAAATCAATTAGCGGGGTTTGTTGGCTTGCAAGATGTCACCAATATAATAAGCATTCGCCTTTTTTACCGCTTCGTACATGCACCTCAGGTATTACAGATACAGAGCCGTCGTTAGGGTTTTGACCGCTAGTGTGCGAATTTATATCAGACGCCCCATTAGAGGACCTTTTAGAGAAATGGCAAAATGTAAATAATGATTTCTAAAAAAAGTATCTTTCCACAAAATACTTTTAAAAAAGTTGGCCCTATCCAACTTCGGCCTTCCTTCGCTCAAATTAATTTTTTCTTGCTGAATAGACTTAAGTATACCTAAAAGACATCAGAACTACCAAGAGATAGCGCTTAAAGTTTTAATACAACCCTAGAAGGTAGATAATATAGTTTTTATTATCAAGACTACCGTTAGAGCGTTGGTCGCAATATTGCTTTACACCAAATTATGTGCTCTCTAATATCGCTTGTGTGTGAAAATGGCTCATTAGAAAACACTGAATTTGGTGTAAAAGCAATATTGCGACCATTTGTCGCGCGCGATATATGGTGCCGTGTGAAAACGCTCTTACAGTTAGTTTGCTAATTACAAAAGTGACTAGTGTTATCAATTTAAGCAAATTACTAACTTTTAAAAACAAGAATTTTATTAAAACTTTTTAAAATTACAGCATCGGTGAAAGTTAGAGAAATAGGTTCAAGACCCGGGCTCATGTAAAAGCTGACTGCCTTCCTTTATTTTTCCTGCTCTCATCAAGCTTGGCGTAATTCGATACCCACTTAATAAAATCTTATTTATGGGTTCTCCACGTCAAGTTGGTCTGATTAGGTACTTGGTTGTCGATAACATTCGGCCCTTCCTGACCACAGAGTGCCCTCACTCTATGCGCTAGATCTAGAAAGAAATCCATCTTAATCAATCGAAGTAAACTTTACGTTTATTACCACATTAAAAGATATAATTAGTACATCAGCAACGGGCCAATCTCGTTCGGTGTAGGAGCAACTGTAAGAAATAGCAAGGTGGGAAAATAAAAATATTGAAATATATAGGGAACTAGGAATTAAATACACAACAACAATAATTAACCAACATTGCAATTTTACAATTTTCTACTCAAGTTTCGTACTGCAGTTTTCGACAACTTTAAACCTTATGGGCCCGCGCTAGAGTCTTGGGACGCAAAGCCTACTGGAATACCGGGACTTACCGCCCTATTCCAGTGTTCCTGGCCTGTCCGCCCTCATCTAGCCACTGGAAATGTGAGTCTACCGAGACGCAGTACCAGAGATACCACTGAGATACCGGGACTCTACCGCCCCATCACAGCTACCCTGGCCAGCCCGCCTCACTCATACCATTTCCAGTTACTTAACTTAACCTTACCTTTTTTTTCTTTTACCGTACTGTTTTAAAACTGAATCCATGGCTTGATATTGTCGATGCCAGCCACGCCCAAGTATGGTGTCCTTGATCTTGTCATTCCAGGAATATCCCTGACTTCATATCGGTCACAGCCCAATACCTTGGATATCCTGAAAGGACCTCGCCATTTTGGCATCAACTTTTGGCTGGCGCCCGTTGCTGCGGTAGACGTGATTTTTAGTAAAACCAAGTCTCCCTCTTGGAATATTTTCGGCGCACACCGCTTCGAGTCAAACTGCTCCTTTTGACGAGCCTGATAGCTAGGATAGTTTTCGCGCACTTTTTGACGCAGTATAGATACATCTATATCGTCCTTAATAGGCGGGGGGTACAACGCAACTTGTCCGGACACACGGTATCCTAGTAAAACTTCGCTCGGTGCCGCCCCTAGTGCTTTATTTATCGTTCCATTTAAACCCAACTGAATATTCTGTACGTTCTCGTCCCAACTGTCATCGTTCAAATTTGCACCCATAGTTAATAATTATTTCTTAAATCTAGACCTGTTTTGCACCTAGGTGATGTCACCTGTATGTGCAACTATTAACAACTTGTTTGCTACTTGCGTAGCCATAACTAAACCAAACCAGACAATTTTGTGAAACTTATAGATGTAAAATACATACATAATTACCCCAGTTAGTATTTACGGGGTATGAAGTCAGTCAGTATTAGGAAGGTTAATCAAAAGCAACTTCTAAAAAACTTTAATTTTCTTAATAACAATAACTTTTACAACTAAAATTAATAAAAATAGTGTTTTAATTTTTTTAAAATTTAGTTTTAACTAAGTAACTAACTACCCTAACAAGATTTTTTTTAAATAGACTTTGTATTTCTATCGAATAATTTCTTAAGATTTCCTTGTTTATAAATGAACACCCTTTTATTATTTTGGAAAGACAAAAATAGGTATTTGTATGTTTTACCATTTCTAAGTAACTCAATTAAAATTTTACCGGATAAAAAAAATCCCGAAAACTCATAATACAAATGGTTTCCATTTGCTTCAAACTTCTTTAACGTTCCGCTATACCTGCTATATATTTTCCGACCAACATATTGCAATAAAGAAAATAAAAACGGTAAAGAAAATAGGTATCGTTATTTTTATTGCCTTACTTGTAAGAAGGGCCCAGGATCGAGAAAAAAACTCAGGGATATGGATTGAAATTTACGTGTGGTTTAAATGGGGTGCGAAAATGATAAATGGATAACGGACGAGGAGTGTTTTTTGAAGATGCAGTGGCGGTGTTGTTTTAAAACCTATACTAACACGGAATTCAGTGGCGGCTCGCGGTGCTAAAAAATGGTGAAGAGCTACGTATAGTGCCGGTACTTAAACAAACATTGACTAAGTTATATTTTAATTACGTACTGAAGTCTAGCGTTTTCTTTTAAAGCATCGGCAATAGTATTTTGATTTTGTTCAAAATTTCTTAACATTAACTGACATTTTAAGTGTTTTCCAGAATCCCCGTGTTCACGCAACGATCGAGTAATATTTAAAAATACTATTATTTTATGGTTTACCGAGTCTAACATGTGGAATCTTCCTCGGGTCAGTACTTCGCATCTGTATTTGATATGTGATGCAGTTTCATATGATCTGTTTGCATCTCCAAAAACTCATCGTTAATTAGATCCGTGGCTCTTGTGTGGCCTATTTTTACGATGTGTTGTTTCCATTCCCCATTTGTTTTTATCCTAGAGGCGCTGCAGTTTTGACTTTCTTTCTAATGTAAATGTCTAGAGGTGTTAGTCCTAGCATTACTTCCATTGCTGCGGTGGGGGTGCTTCTCATTGCACCACTGATACACAGGCAAGCCAGTCTCTGCAAACTGTTTATATTGGTAAATGTATTGGTAAATGTCGTAGTTTTCTGTGTTTTTGTCCACTACATTACAGATTCGTTTTTCATAGTGAGGCGATAACTGTCACATATAACCACAATACCGTTTGCGGTTAGACTCCCGAGGTTTTACCAAACAAGCGTTTGCATCTCATGAGCCACATTTTTGCTTTGTTTAGATTTTTGATTTTGTTGATCCAGGTCAGTGTGGCGTCCAGGATTAGCCCACAAGTATTTCACCTCACTGACTATTGTCATTTACTTACTCACAAGATGTTTAGATTGTTGTAACTCCCTGCTTGTCCTCGTTTAGTGAAAGGCAGAATTAAGGTATTTGATGTGTTGACTTTGAATAAAGAGGATTAACAAAATGTTAAAAGTTATACATTGTTAACAAATGGCAGATGCCAGTGAAAGAGATTATTGAACGGAATACTTACAAATGGATAAAAATTTAATTCTTTTATAAAAACAATTTATTTCTTTCAATAACCATCAGTTATTTTCTTCCATAATTTTTTAAGACAATGTCACAATATTGCATAACCCTACTTAACACTAATTTTAATATAAATGATAAATAACTTTTAATAATTCCTTCCGCATGTATCTGCCATTTTTCAGTTAACATTCAACATTTGGTATATTTTTACTTATTCTTATAGAAAATATAATTTTGTAGAACTTTTGATAAAGGACGTTACACATGTTCGAAACCGGTTAATCATAACATAAAAAAATATTGTTAAAAAGACGACCATTTGTTCATTTCCGTTGATAAAATATTGCTAACTCATACAATGGGAAGCCTTCAAAATCTATCCTTGTTTACGAGTTAAGTAGTCAATAGTTTAATTTTCATTAATTTAGGGTTTAAAAAAGTAACTTTTATTTTAAAGGCTCCATAAAATAATGGAAGCTCCGTAGGCGAAGATATTATGTTGAATATCCGTGAGTATATCCGTAGGATAACTCGAATATCTATTTTTTAATGGTTTTTTATGGTTATCATAAATTTGGTGTAATAATCCAGCGTGGTGTAGAAACTGACTCGTTTAAATCAACTGCAGCTTTTCATAATCTTAGAGAATCTTTGTGTGAAACGAAAAAAAGAGAGTGTAAGAGCCAGTTCTTGAAACAAATTCTTACTTACCTACTTACTAATTCATATTCTCATCTATCTTTCCAGAGGTGTAGATGTACTAAATTCCTATGAAAATATACAAGTACTGTTCCAAATCGTAAAAGTCGATTTTAAGAACTGGAATATCGGTTTTCAGTCTCTCCGGAACCTCCCTTTTGACGATATTTACTGGATTCTTCAGAACTTTTTTCGTTTCCTAGTATGGGTACTCGAACCGAAACCCTTTTGTTACAGTTGTTTTTCAGATTCCCATTTTAATTTTATTCACTTTATGTACAGGGTGTCCCAAATTCGAGCCTCATCATGGGTAACTCGGAAACTATAAGAGATACAGCATCGGTCAATTGGTGGCAAAGTTGCGGAGTTTTGTGCCCAGTAATATCGTAAAAAAATATTTTAGTTATCTTTTTTAGTTTTAGAAATATTTAAAAAAAAATTAAATAGTGAGATTTTGTTTTTTTAAATTGGTCGCCTTATTTTATCAGCTATAAAAAACAAACACAACATTGTTAAGGCAACTTTTCTTGCTCCATATCGTGGTGTATTTAGAATTTTGTTGCAACGTTAAATACCCTTGTTTTCTGTTAAGTTAAAGGACCAGTTTTCTCTACAAAGGAGAATTTATCGTCGAGGTAACTCAGGCAGAAGTGGGATTAAACTTATGGGCTTTGATATCGGTAACATGACATAACAGAGAACTTATTAATGAAGCTATTAACTACACAATATTTTGGCAGTCGATTATTAAGTTAATATGTTGCTGCTTGTCATATATCGCCTAGATAAAGTGATATTTTATTTATGACATGTTTTAATACAGTAAAGCTGCCCCGTCATTACTGGTTTATATTTAAACAGTGATAAAAATTGCTAGGTTAATAATATTGAATAAAGAAATACATCTATCTAATAAATTTAATTATCAATGAGCATGATTTTAATTGTTAAAATGAAAAACCTTTCTATCTTGACTAGCTGCCAATGGTAAAAATTAATCTGGTATAACTCTAGTTGAAAGAAGTTTTATGTAAGTTTTGCTACTTATAAGGTCTCTCTTTAGCAGACCATAAATCAAATTGGCTAAGGTTTAATAAAAATTGTTCATTTAAAAATATTATTTACATCAAGCATTATAACATGTCTTTTTAGTTGACAGGGATCTTGTGAGAAAGCCCATAAAATACAATGTGAAATTGCATTTCGTTGGCAAATCCATGAACCAAATTGCACTGTAACATATTTGTCGATTTGTATCATTTCTTATATTTTTACACAAAATCGCTTTGAAAAGGTATATCATCTTATATTCAGCCTATTAGCAGGATAACAACAGACCAAGAGCTATATATTAATAAAAATGGACAATTTATTTTTCTAAACCATAGCCTCCGCCTCCTTGAGTAAAAAACCCGAATAAACACTGTTTTCCGTTCAAGACAAAACGAAAAAACATAACCTTGAAACCATTAGTAATCCAGAATAAAAACCTTCAAAAATATATCTTTTTTTAAAATCATATAATGTTTGTTTTATCTAGTTTTATCTTCATTTTCCACCATTTAAGGAAGATTTACCATTTAGTTTTCTATATTTGTTGCGCATAATAAAATTTTTAAGGTTTATGCATTAAATCTTGTAGTCACTGTCTAGAAATGAGTGGAAAACTGGAGATTTTTAAAAAGAGAAAGGGCATAATTGCGTAAATCTTTATGATCCGGTCAAATTACACATTCGAAGATACATAAATTTACAACAAGCTGAAAATCAGTGAAAATGTTCAAAATACAATTATAAATAAAATTTGAAACTTCCCCAACATATGGAACGTATGGAAAAAATTTGACTCGAGCTCAAAGGTAAAAAAAAATGAGTTTTTCGCAATTTTTAGCAAAACGATAAGTTTTATCATAAAAAAAACTTTAGGCAAAAATTGTAGATCAGAAAATTATCTATTAAAAATGTATCTTTTTTTCCTTCGAGCCACCGTTTCTGAGATATAGGTAACGATTCAAAAAGTTGTAAAAGTTATAATCATCATAATATGCATGAGTACGCCACGTTTATACGTATCTCGAGAATTGTAATATACAAAAAAAAATTCTTAAGCCAATCTTAATAATTTTAAAAGTAACACTTATTATAAGGAATACCTTTTTTTCGATTTGACGATTACAACTTTTTGAATCGTTATATCTCAGAAACGATGGCTCGTAGGAAAAAAGTGTTAATACATTTTTTATAGATAATTTTATGATCTACAATTTTTGTTTTAAAAATCGCGAAAAAGTAATTTTTTTGACCTTTGACCTCGAGTCAAATTTTTTCCATACACGGGAATGTTGGGAAACTTTTAAATTTTATTTATATTTGTATTTTGAAAATTTTTACTGATTTTCAGCTTGTAAATTTATGTACCTTCACTATCATTTTTTGGTCTAATTTGACCGGACTATTAGTGTGGTCAGAAAAAACTTAAGAATAGTTCAGTAAAAATATATTTTGATTTCATATTTTCAATTTTCACACCATTTTCTGCACTCTTTGGGAAAAATTGGTGCATGCTTCGGCTTTGAGATAAATGTTTTGATTCAAATATAAAAAATAAAACATTTGCATCTTTTTGAAGTATATTCTTAACTTTATTTGTTGTCAGAAAAGGACTCGTAAAATTTCCAACGTGTTAAAAAAGAATGGAAAATAAACAGTTTGAAATTTATAATTTGTCGAATTTATAATACAAAATGAAATGTTAAAAAAAGTGTTTGTTAATGACTTAAAAACAATAATAAAGGTAGTTTTTTAAGTTATAAAAAGAATATTGTGTTTTTCTAAGTAATATATTTCGCTTTAAGGGTGGGGTTTTTGTTTTTACAATGTAAAATTTAGATTGTTACATTTACATTTTAGTTTTAGTTAGCACATTATTTGCCTCTATATTTAAACGAAAGGGATGAATGGCACAGATACATAATATCTGATCTGATCTTTAAATCCCATATGTTGTGTGGTAGTAGTTGTAGTTCTCTGTCCCAGCAGTGATGTAAAATAAATAAGGACTCGTTACAAAGTAAGCGTTACTATGTGATCACTAAAAGTAACGAGTCCTAATGTTATAAAAGACTCGTTACTTTTGGCATTTCGTTACTCTGAATTTAAATCTAACTAATTATTCTACCCAGAATTTTACAGCGGGCGGTTTCGTTCGTGGACGTGATAGCCAAACGGATGACAGACAAAACGTATCATAATTATTTTTCGAGCTGGATTTTGTTTTTACCTCGTCAGGCGGCCGATGGCGTGTCGTTTTGCATGTATTTTGGAGAGATGGCGTATTAATATGTATTTGGTTAATTTGTTGTCGGGAAGCCATGTTGCCTGTTGGGTTGAGGAAATACAGGACTGGAAGTTACCATTGAGAGATGAAAGCAATGTTTATTCTTATGTATTTTTAATTTATATTTCTTTTTTAATTTTAACAGGCACTTATTTTATAAACATAATATAAATTGAGTATTCTGTTTCTTAGATTGTTTAGCGTAAACAAATTGTGTTTAGTCAAGTTTACTTCGCACACTGGTATTTAGAAAATTATAAAATAATAGATCTTCGATTCCTAGAATCAGATGCCCAAAAGCAGAAACGAAGTGTTATTTGTTTATATTTTGTGTAAATTGAGAACAAGTAAAACAATTTTTTAATCAATACGCCATGTTCTATTCCTATTTCTTTATATTGTATGTTTTTATGTGTTATTTCTAAATCACATATTTGAGAATTGACAATAGTACATAACCTTGATTTAATATATTTATACTACACAACATGAGTATTTGGCCATCGATCAAAGCCATATTTTTTATTTTTAAAAGTAACGATTTACATAAAGTAACGAGTCCTGAGTAACGAGTCCTAATACCCAAAGTAACGAAACGGTCCAAGTCCTCAAAAGTAACGAAAATTTACATCACTGTGTCCCAGACAGTAGAATTATCGATATTTGTAAAACAACTATATCGATTATTGTTTAGTTATCGATAGTGTGCTGCTAAAGGTATTGATATGGCTTTCTACACGTGTTAAGAGCAGAAAGGGACTTTTTGCCTTCCTTGTCTTCACGTGTTTCAATTTGAGAATGGTCACCTTTTATCTATGTATATTTGACACTATCCTTAATGTATGCGTAGTATACGCTAGTTATGTGTTAATGTATTAATTTACATATAGATAGATACAGCTTTGGAATAACTAGTTTTCTTAAGTTTTATAGAAAAATCATTATTTTTAACCAAAACATTTAGGTAGCTGTAACTTCTGTTCCATTGGAGCAAAATTAGTTTATATCTGTATATTCTTTAACATTTAACGCCCTATGACATTCTCTAATGGAACATTTTTGCAAAACAAATAGCCGAGGTGTTACCAGGAGAGTTACGTCAGAAAACGTAAGACAATTTTTTTTTTTAATATTTCGACTTTCGAAAGCTGATATGTCGAAAATGCTACATTGTAGCGAAAATATGTTTTAAACTAATCTTTTAGAAAATTTTGATGGTTTTAATGTTTATTTTAATTATATATTTCGCTACGACGCGCCGTTTTCGAGTTATTAGCGAAAATCCAAAGGCTAGGGGCGTAGACTTTTAATACGATTACCTCCTAACTACCGTAAACACACTCTTGAAGCAAAAGCCCTCCCCCCCCGCTCCATGCAACCCATTTCGTTGTCTAGCCCAGTTACAAAAGTAGGAGTTAAGTTGTTAAGTAGGAGTAAAGTTAACACAGCACCTACGAATAATGCATTAAATGTATTTCAAAAATAAAGATAAAAGACAAGTCAAACTACCATATCGAAAACTGATTTCTGAGAAAAGGATTTTGAAATCATATTACAACCCAGCTACATCATAATAAATTTACGGCAAATAATAAATTCTCAAAATACAGAAATTTACGAGCATCCAATGCTGTGATCCCACTCCTAAATCACAGTCAGAGCTGGACTTTATCAGAATGAAAAATTGTTGGTATTAGAGCTCAATATATAGAGTTGACAACATTGTATATTATGTCATTGTAGTTGGTAGCATTGGTTTAAAAAAAAATAAAGTAACTAGTTCTTCACTGATGCTCAAAGTGTACAGACGTTGTTTTTCTTCTTCCCACATTTTCCCTCTAGAAAAGTCTAAAGAAAACTGCCCACTCTAACAGGTTATGGGCCCAGAAGCTGGCAGAAAGTTTTTTTTAATAGTCAGACGTGAGGTAGTTGCTTTTCTTTAGTGTGATACAGTCTCGCAGTTCGCGAAGTGTCCTGGTAAAGGGCGTTGGTTGACGTTACAATACAACGGTACAAAATGGCGGCAGTGAATTATCTCAACAGTGTTCCAAAGTTAATGGGTCGCGAAAATTATGCCGATTGGGCATTCGCAGTGGAAAACGTGTTTAACTTAGAAGGATTAACGAAGTGTATCGATGGTTCTGAGACAGACACCATTCTTGTTAGCAAGGCAAAAGCCAAGCTGGTTTTGACCTTGGACCCGTCGCTGTTTATCCATGTCAAGGATTCGACTAAAGCAAGTGAAGTCTGGGATAAGTTGAAGAAACTTTACGAAGATTCCGGATTCGCCCGTAAGATTAGTTTGTTGAGAAAATTGATATCCCTAAGGCTCGAAAATTGTGAATCAATGGAGCATTATGTGAACCAAATTATCGACACTTTTAAAAAATTGGAAAGAAGTGGTTTCAAATTAAGCGAAGAGTTGATCGGCAGTCTTATGCTTGCTGGTTTAACCGACAAATTTGAACCAATGGTAATTGCCATAGAACACGCCGGTATTAACGTCACAGCAGATTCAATCAAATCGAAATTGCTTGACATGCACCTGGTAGAGAGTGCAGATGCCAAGGCAGGTGACGCCTTAGCGGCTAAGTTCAGCAGGGTTGGTGTTCACAGCAAAGGAAGGTCAACAAATAATTTTGACAGTGACAGCAATAAAAAAAATGTAAACAAAAATGAAGTTACATGTTTTAAGTGTAATAGGAAAGGCCATTTCAGGAACAAGTGTCCGCAAAATGCAGAAAAACATGGAAATCAGAGTTCTCAAAAGGCTTTTAATGCAGTATTCCTAACCGGAAATTTCAGTAGTACAGATTGGTACATAGATTCTGGGTGTAGTGTTCATTTGACATCTAGGAAGGAATGGTTGGAGAATGCACACGATAATTTACCATTGAAAGAGATCACAGTGGCGAACGACAATAAATTGTCTATACAATTGGCAGGTGACATCCAAATTGAAACTCTGGTTGGAAATAGGAAGAACATAATAAAGGTATCTGATGTTCTTTATGTACCATCGCGCCGATAAAAAACTGGGACAGGAAATTTTTCTATTTTCTCCTAGACTATTAAGAATAATTTTACATCAAGCCTGGTACCAGTAAAATGTCATGAAAATTTGCATGTCAATAAAGATTGTCACTTTATGATTGACTCGTCAAACATACAATCATATATTATTTGTAAATATGCCACAATTAACCCCCCAGCAAAAGGCAATTATTTATAGTCGGTTGCGAGATAGTGTTGCTATTAGGGATATTGCAGATGAACTGGGAGTAAGCAAGAATACCGTGCTATTGGCAAAACAAAAAATAGCAAGACATGGGACTATTATTAGGAATGCAGGTTCTGGTCCCCCTAAAATTTCTACTGATGATCATGATAGAAGACTGTTTAATTATCTAAGGGATCATCCCTTCGAAACTGCAATCAAGGCAAAAGAAGAGACGAATTTTCCAGGTTCTGCAAATACCGCTAGAGACAGGGTTCGAAATTCCGATATACGAAGCCGTTGTGCTGCCAATAAAATTTTTTTAACGGAAATAAATAAACAGGGCAGGTTAGAATTTGCACATGAATATATTAATCAAATAAATTTATGGGAAACAGTTATATTTTCTGACGAGAAAACTTTTCAGTCATGCAATAATGGGAGAATTCGGGTGTATAGGCCTTCCGGCATGCGGTATGATGAGAGATACACAAACTTTGTGTTCGCAATTTTTTTCTTTTTATTAAATGTATTTTATTGCCTGTATTAGCTTTATTTATTATTTTGTGGTAATGGTAAATATAATAATTTATAAAATATTTGACTTTAAAAAAATCTAATAAATTTACTTTATCCATATTATATGATGTTTCTCAAATTTAACCACCCCGTATCGAAAAATACAAAACATTCCATTATGTAACCTAGGTTACTTTTTAAATTTTGAATGTTTTTCCTTTTTAGCTCTAGACACCTTTTATAGTCTAGGGGATATGTATTTCTTACATTGTTTTTGTAAATCTCTTGTCCCAGTTTTTTATCGGCACAATAGTACCAGGGCTAATGACTAATTTGTTGTCTGTCAGCCAACTGATTATGAATGGAAATCAGGTGATTTTCAATGAAAATGGTTGTGAAATTTATAATCACAGACTCCAGTTGGTTGCAACAGCAAGTTTACAAAACAAAGTGTATAAGTTAAATTTTGTGAAACCTCAAGTTGATTTAGTGGCTGGTTTAGCACTTTCTGGCGACATTTGGCACAGAAGGTTTGGACATTTGAACTTCAACGACTTAAATAAAATGAAAAATGGACTTGTAGATGGTTTCAGGTGTACAGGATCTTTAGTGAAAAGTGATTTTGACCTATGCGAAGTATGCTGCGAGGGCAAACAGTCTAGGTTGCCTTTTAATAACAAAGGAAAGAGGGCAAATGCTGTTTTGGAGATTATCCATGGGGATTTATGCGGTCCAATGGAAGTAACTTCTCTCGGGGGATCAAAATACTTCATGGTACTTGAAGATGACTATTCAAGGATGGTTTTTGTCTATTTCTTAGAGAGTAAAAATCAAGCTTTTGAAAAATTCAAGGAATTTAAAGCATACACAGAGAACCAACAAGGCAAGAAAATAAAAATTTTCCGCAGTGACCAGGGAACTGAGTTTGACAGTAATCAGTTCAAGGAATTCTACAAGCAAAATGGAATTTTGCATCAACAAACGAATGAGCGCCACAACAAAATGGTATGAGCGAACGTATGAATCGAACCATTCTAGAAAAGGCTCGTTGTTTATTATTTGATGCAAAACTGGAAAAGGTTTTTTGGGCAGAAGCAGTAGGTACTGCTGCTTATTTAAGAAATCGTTCTTCTGTTTCGGGTCTGGAGAAAACTCCTTTTGAAGTATGGCACAGTAGAAAACCTGATGTTAGCGGAATAAGAATTTTTGGCAGCAAAGCTATGACACTAGTTCAAAAACAGAAGAGACTGAAATGGGACAAAAAATCGAAGAAAATGATTCTGGTTGGTTTTAGCGATCACATCAAGGGTTACCGACTATATGATCCTATAACAAAAAAAATTATAGTCAGTAGAGATGTGATAATAGAGGAAGCTATAGATAAGCCTAACCTACCTGTATGTGAAATACAAGAGAAATCAGTTTCAGTGGGAGGTGATAGTTTAATTGAAGATTACTGTGAAACAGATGATGTCTCTAGTAATTCTTCTCGGCATGGTGAACATAGTAATAATGAGTCATCCTCAGATGAATACATACCTGACGTCGTGGTGAATGCGCCTGAAAATGAGAGAAGATCTGAACGAGTACCTAAGCCTAAGAAATCAGATGACTACATTACTTACCTGTGTATAGACGACAATCTGGATCCAATGAAAGTTGAGGAGGCTATGTCTAAAGGTGATGGAGACAAGTGGCTAGCAGCTATGCAGGAGGAGCTACAATCTTTTATGGACAATGAAGCATGGGAGGTGGTGAATGATTCTCAAGGTAAAACGGTGGTGAAAAACAAGTGGGTATTTAAACGAAAAATCGATAGTGCGGGTAATGTGCGATATCGTGCTCGGCTTGTAGCGAAGGGTTTCACCCAGAAGGCCGGTATTGAGTTTGATGAAACTTTTTCACCGGTTGTACGTTTCTCTACATTGAGATTATTATTTGCTTTGTCTCAAAAATTGTCATTGAATGTTTCTCATTTAGATGTAACAACTGCATTCCTCAATGGTGATCTGAAGGAAGATGTTTTTATGCAAATACCAGAAGGGTTGAATTTTGCTGACAGTAAAAATAAAATTTTAAAGCTTAAAAAAGCTATTTATGGGCTAAAACAGTCCTCCAGATCATGGTATGAGAAAGTAAACAGTTTGTTGCAGAAACTTGGTTATAAAAAATCTGAATATGAACCTTGTTTATATACTAATATGAAAAATAACCTTAAAACTATAATCTGTATCTATGTTGATGATTTTTTTATTTTTAGTAATGATGATAAGGAAACAGATTGTTTGAAAATAAGGTTGGGAGAGATGTTTAAAATTAAGGATTTAGGGGAGGTAGAAAATTGTTTGGGCATGAATGTAAAATTTGATAGGGAAAATAATACTATTTCACTTGATCAGAGTAATTATATTGATCAGTTATTACAGAGATTCAAGATGGTGGATTGTAAGGCTGTAAATACTCATATGGAAGCTGGTTTGAGCTTGGATAGAGGTGAGGATATAGTATGTGTGAAAAAGTTTCCTTATCAACAACTTATAGGAGGTCTGATGTATTTATCAGTTCTAACAAGGCCAGATATTTCTTATGCTGTGAGTTATTTAAGTCAGTTTAATAATTGCCATACAGAAATTCATTGGAAACATTGTAAGAGAATCTTGAGATACCTGAAGGGTACAAGAAGTTACGGGATGTGTTTTGGTAGAACTGATAAATCTCTAGAGTGTTTTGTTGATGCTGACTGGGGCAGCAATACGTTTGATAGGAAATCGTATACAGGTTTCTGCTTTACTTTTGTTGGTGGTCCAATTTCATGGGAGAGTAAAAAGCAGAGGACTGTAGCGCTTTCCAGTACCGAATCAGAATACGTGGCAATGTCTGAAGCTTCGAAAGAAGCCATATATTTGAGGAACCTATTTTTTGAATTGACTGGTGTGAGTCAAAATATAGTTTTGTTTAATGATAATATGGGAGCACAGAAGTTGGCTTTAAATACTGTGTTCCACAAACGAAGTAAACACATTGATGTAAAGCATCATTTTTTGAGAGATACAGTTGCAGAAGGATGGGTTCAACTCAAATATTTAGAAACTGCAAAAATGCCCGCTGATGTTTTGACCAAGAGTCTGAGTAGTGTGAAACATCTTAAATTTATCAGTGATCTCGGTATTATGTGTGTCATCGACTGTTAATAATTATGTTGAAGAATTATAGTTAAGATATTGAGCTAGTGGGAGTGTTGGTATTAGAGCTCAATATATAGAGTTGACAACATTGTATATTATGTCATTGTAGTTGGTAGCATTGGTTTAAAAAAAAAATAAAGTAACTAGTTCTTCACTGATGCTCAAAGTGTACAGACGTTGTTTTTCTTCTTCCCACATTTTCCCTCTAGAAAAGTCTAAAGAAAACTGCCCACTCTAACAAAAATACATAAACCATATGTACAAACTTCACAAGCATACAGTACGTGTACAGAATCTTGGATTGACAATTAAAAAACAGCATTTTCGTTTCTAGGATCCCCACAGGGTGGCAACTATTAGTAAGTATAATTTGTGCCGAAATTAAGTAATTGTATTTGGAGTAAAATGTACTTTGAAAAATATAATTCGAGAATCCAGTTAATCTATCTAGAGAAGGAACAGAAAATTGCAAAGGACATGTGCGAATGCCCATTTCCGGAGTATCTTCAAGATATGACCGGTAGCCGTATATACAAACGAATTCTGCAATTACAACAACATTATAGGGTAATTCGTCTATGGTAAACTACCCGTGGAACGTGGAACCATTCTATATTGATATTTTAAAAAAATGTTACATTAATTCCTTCCTTAAATACCAATCTTATATCTTACAACAATTAAAACCTTGTCCCAACTCATTTTATAACGAGTCTTAACTCTTTGCCCTACAAAAGTAGGGATTTTGAATAAAGTCCAATAAGGACTTGAAATTGGTAGAAAAACACTAGAACAAATAAAATCTCCGGGTTAAAATCCCTGGCGAGTTTTTCTATTGGGGAAATTTCCAAGTCAAAATATTATTTTCGTAGTGCCAGCTAGGTCATATCTGTGTATCTTCATATGGGAATATATTGAATTTAGAAAATATCGCTAGGGAAATTTACTATATACTTCATAAAATTTCTTTTTATGTTGCTGCAAACAGACGCAGAATTCTCTGAAATAAAGTTCAAGTTTGTGAAAAATATAAAATATAGGAAATGCAAAATCTCAAGTAGGTTTTGATAACAAATTTTGTTCTATTTGTTTAACACAAGTAAATAATATAAATTAAGTTTTTTTTAACATTAAATCGTATCCCATAATAATTATAGCCCAGAAGTTTAGGCCTTATACCAGTTCCGGTCACTGTATGGCAGCTCAGTGATAGAGCCGTCGCATTCGGCCGCAAGTGACCCGTATTCGAACCTTAGACGGGTGTACACTTAAATGCTGCATATCGCAAAATCGTCACTTACAGTGACTCAAAAGGCAAAAGGTATTACATAAAAATTTAAAAAAAAAATTTTTTTTTATTTTTTTTTTTTTTTAATTTTAAATATTCTGTTTTATTATATTATTTACTTTTGTATCATACTTCTGCGGACTGTGATGTGAAAACATATCGCTTAATTTGTCGATATAAAACCTGTCAAAAAATATTTACAAATATTTCATTTCATATTTATGTATTTCAACAACAAAATATTTTTTATAAACGCGATTATTACACATAAAAAGTGTCAAAATAATAGCTGTCAGTATATAACTAATAATACTGTAACTCGTGTATTTCATTTTTGTCCCTTTTATTTATGTTGCACAAAATTAACACCTAATATTAAATAGTTTAATTAAAATAGTTGAACTTTGAACATGTCAAAATGACAGCTAGCAAAAAACAACCTTTTTTTCATCAAACAATAATCAGGTAACTTTGATTGTGATTAAATAATGCTTTGTAAGGTAACTACTTGGTTCGATGAAGTAAAATACTTGTTTTACTGGTTAGGTATAAAAAAGGGTATATTTTGTTACTTGTAGTTACATTATATCTGAAGCTAATCTAACTTAATCTACTATATTATAATAAGTTTTATTTATACTACGTACTAACCTTAAACTACGATAATAACCTTTGGGTTAGAAGGAAATATTATTGTTATAAGTATTTAAGAGTGACGTCTGATGTCCCATGTCACGTCTGACAATGACTATAACCCCTGACTTAACCTTGTTATAGCGTTCAATGTTAAGCAGTAACTTATAACAATAACAATTCAATAATAAAGGTAAAATAAAGGATTTGGTAATTCTACCATATTGTCTTTATTTTAACCCTACATCGGTTAGGTAGTTTTCGAGTGCGGCGCCTTATTTTTTAACGTTTGTGCCGTAGCGCCAAAAGTATTTGCGCCTGCATCGCCTTATTTTTTAACGTTTGTGCCGTAGCGCCAAAAGTATTTGCGCCTGCATCGCCTTATTTTTTAAAGTTTGTGCTGCAGCGCCGAAAGTATTTTCGCCTGCGGCGCCCTATTTTTAACGTTTGTGCCGCAGCGCCAAAAAAGTTAATTACAATGGCTCAGAGATGAGTACCTTAATGTAAAAAAATTAAAATATATTCGTTTATTCCTCTGTATATCAAAATGAGTAAAGATCCAAAAAATATATTTCAAACGTAATTCGACGAGCTCTTTCCTATAGATAGGGTATACCTATGAGATTTTAATAAAAAAATTATTTTTCCAGAAAAAAATTAAAAACCGTGAAAAATTTCGGTGTAAAATTGTAATCTCTAAATTTTCACAATTTCTAATCATTTTAGATATAGAAACATGTATTGTAAAAAAACAGTATTTGAGACGAACCATCTGATCGTTTAAACCGGAGGTAAGTGCGAGTTTTCCAATTCGACCTAATCCTTAGATCCTTAGATGTGACCTTGCATCGACCATTTTGCGACTTTAAAAAAATCGAAAAAATTACATCTCACTTTACGATTTCTTCCATCTACGAATTTGCTCTGCTGCTTGCTGGTCCTCTCGCACCTCCAGAAGTAAAATTCGAAAAAAATAATTTTTGCGACCTTAAACCAGAAACAGCTGTAATCACATATTTTTCGACTTTTCGTTTAATATTTTTTTCCGGTACACCCTTTTTTTTCGAAACGTGCCCCTGTTATAATGCCGCAGCGCCGAAAGTATTTACGCCTACGTTGCATTATTATTTAAAGTTTGTGCAGCGGCGCCGAAAGTATTTGTGCTAAATTCAGAAGCTTACAACTCTCTGAACGACATCACTTCATAAAAAGCAAAATGTATTGTTTTCGTTTTTTAATGCAATTTCTACCTCTATAAAAAAATTATGAAGTAGCTATTAAGGTATGCTAGAATAAATTAATATTAATATTATTGTCGAGAACTAATTGTACAAAATTGCTGTAATACAGTAACGATATTCTGGACCAAGGAAAAACAGCTCTAGCATCATAAAACTGTCATAATCCATTCTTAACCAAATAGTGCGTTCGCACGATTACTGTATACGTTTTTTTCTACAAAAAAATGAACCGCGAAAGCTTCTTAGAAATACAGAAGCTCGCGTTAAAAAAAAGTTACGACAGACTGTAAATTCACTAGTGCGCTTGCGCCTATATTAAGTACCTACTAATGGTTTTCTCTTTGGCTTAAATTTGTCGATTTGTTGTTAAGCCAAATAAGTAGGATGATTAAGCAAATGTAGTATTTGTAAATGTAGTGATAATACCCTTTTTGAATTGTTTAAGTTAATTATTATCCACCGTTTGTTTTGAACCAACCAAGGCAATTGTACTGCATCGGTTAACACAGATGGAGGCTCAATTAGAATAGCCAAATACCAGGTAAGTACCAATAGGTATAGATATTTTTAAGACGTTATAGGCAATACCTTGGAGAAATAATATATTATTTCTCAAAGGACATGCCTTATAGGTTTACCTATGCCTTCTCTATTTTATTTCATGATAAAAAAAAGTTATTCATTCTTTTTAGGAACAATAGTTTTTCACCAATGAACCAGCTACTTCTGTCTTTGCGGCTTTTATGCAAGCAGTGGACCTTGTCCCTGTAGCTGACTTCATAAATGTCCACGAGTTAACTGCAAGTCGAGTTGTGGCTTACGTATCAAGGGTCCTTGCAGCACTCCGACCACAAAAAGGAAAAATGCAAGACCACAGGAATTTTACCTTTTCTATATAATATATAATAATATGTATTATAAATAAACATGAAGTAGTTTAAAAACATTTTCTTTATTTTAATCTTTATTATTTTTTCTGTATTGGTGATTTTTTATAAATCTACCTCGCTATAGCTTTTTTATTTTATCCGGTATTGAGATGAAAGAAAAACTATATTAACTTTGAAAAAATTACCCTTTAAAACTTTGTTTGTAAGTCATTATGTGTGAAATACCTTTTTTAATTTTAAATATAGAAATTAATACCGGAAAAAATAAACAAAGGATAGCGGGCACGTTTGTAAAAAAATTACTACTAGTTGTTTTTTTTTCTATTTCTAGCTCTACACATTTCTGTCTGAGTTAATGCTCTTCCTTAGCATGTAATCCTTCTTTTTACAACTTTTGAAGAGGGTAGTCGGCAATTGCCACTGTGCGTGAAATAAGGGAATCAATTGTAGCCAGAACCAAATTGTCCAACTTATCATATTTACTCTCGGGTGGTGGTAAGCTCCCGCCTTTTTTTAAAGCCTCCTGCCTCATTTGGGTTTTTTTCTTATATTTTGCTTTTTATTATCGTAGCATTTTTAAGCTGTTCTGTTTACCTGTTGTTGAGGTCAGAGAATGTAGCTATATACCGTTGTAATTTTTCCCAGGCCTCGGTTTTCTTGCTACTTACAACAGCATTTATTTCTTTATTTTCTATATAATGCCCTTATACTTTATGACGATTATAAATAGATAGGACACCTCTTTCTGGCTGAAATATAACACCCTTTTACGTTTTCTTTCTCATTTGACATTGTGAAAGCCAAAAAAATATAAGAAAACCTAAATTTTAAGGTTATCCTATCAAAAATGTTACTTGATTTAACCACAAAAATACTGAAATCCATAGATCCGTGTGACGTTGCCATATTGTTGCGAAATTAAAGGGCCATTATAGTTAAAGGTCCGAAAGAATGACTCCGTGCAAGTCTTTTAAAATTAATGATCCCTTAAAATTTAAAGGTCCTTTAGTTAATGGTCCTTTAAAAAAAAGTCGGTGCAAGTAGGTGTTAGTACTTAAACAGAATTTTTTCCAATTTAATTCTAAATTTTACAAACAAAACTCTGGTCTAGCCATGGGCTCAGCCTTGTCACCTTTTTTAGCTGAAGTTTATATGTCACGTTTAGAATCCTCTATGGAACTTCAGCCTCTTTTTTCAAGAGTCCTCTTTATGAGGCGTTATGTGGACGACATTCTTGTAGTCTTCGACGGTAACCTAGAGCAAGGTCTTTAGATAGGTTGCCTTGTAAGCTTGGTGTCATGGCGGGCGAAACGTCATCGCCTACGTCACAAAACGTCTTTTCAGACATTTGTATACAGAATTAGCATTGTTTATTCTGTTATTTCTGTTTTGAAGTGGGTTTCAGCAAATTTTCAAAGTTGTAAGGTGTTTTAGAGACTTATATTTAAAGATAAAGAGACATTTTATCAATATATTAATCAGTACAGTACAATAAAAGGTAATTAATTATTATTCTCTTTAAATCATAATACCTACCTACATGTTTTTGTTAACCTATGTAATAGGTATATTATAATTTTTTTAAATTTTAGATAAGAACGAGGGGGGCCTTAGTTCATGACCACCCGGCACCCCTAAATGCTATAGATAGAATAAGAATGATAGTTCTTGGCAAAAATCCCGGAATGGTACAAAGAAATACTAATGTTGAGGGGGAGCAAAGTGAAGAATTTATCTTGTCTACTGCCTTAAACCGGGCTGGTTATAAAGGCTAGCATAAAGTGACTAAATTAGTGATACTTCCTCTACTTCATCACGCAGATCTGCTACAAATATATGTGAAAAAGATGGGTTAGTGTATGTGGCAAGCTTTTTAGCACGAAAAAATCGCAAAGGGTTTCCAAAGCTGGGTTGCTACAATTATGAGAATGAGCCAAAAAATGCATTCGTATGCTATGCCATCTTGAGTTCAGAGTCTTTCTTTTGGGGGTTTAACTGATTCTTCAATTTCATGGAAGGAAAGTGTAGAAGAAATGGACAAATTGTTTAATAAATTGTATTGTAATAACTTTAAATTTAAAACAAACATTATAAAACGAACTGCAAAAATTATATTTTGAAAAGTTTCCAATATTCCCTTTAAATTAGTATATTCTTTTGCAAGACAACGGGTATGTATAAGAATTAAATATTTAAATACCAAAGATGATTCCAGAGTATTAAAAAGAAAACATTTATAATGCAGGTGTTGTTATTTTTATGTTTCTTTCCTTTTTGTAGTTAGATCTTATGATGCTCAGTTGCCAGCGAATTATGTAACCTCGACGTTGTTAAAGAGAATTTGTACAAGACCATCTTTATGTGTGTATATAGTTTATTACTTGCGTTAAGCTATGTAGTTTGCCTTATAATTTTTTACTTTTTTATCTATACAGAACAATAATATATATGTTTTCTAAGAAATAAACAAAATTTATACATATATTTTCTGAAATAAACATTGAAAACAGCAGCTACATGAGTTTTTTTAAAGTAAACTTTAAAGTCAGTAAAATGAAATTGCACCCTGTGCTTGGTCTGTATTTGTAGACTTATCTACTTATATTAAAAGAAAAACAGAAAACTAAATATTTAAAATTACGGTCTAAGTTTCAGTTCAATTTTATTTTTATAAAATTCGCTTCCAGAAATAGGAAAACTAATTTATTAGGTCCATAAATACTAAAATTTTCTAAAAACGATCAAATATATATACTGTGCTCTGTTCATTTCATAGAAAGGCGTATCTGTCTCTCTTTGTCTGTTGCATTCATAATAAACCCGTATAACAAAGACGTTTTGTGACGTCATCAGCAGGCAGGCTCTAATTGGTTAGAAGTTACCAGACAACCGTTCTTTTTAGTAACCGTGAACCTAGAGTGCTTATCTAATTTTCTCAATTTTCTTAACTCATTACACCCTTCTATCAGCTTCACTTTCGAAACTGAAGTTAACTACTCTCTACCATTTTCAGATCTATTACTTACTTAATCTAACAATAAAATTAAATTTTCTATATACCGTAAACCCACTAACACAGATTCAACTATTTCTTTTTATTCTAATCATCCACATAACCAGAAACTTTCAGCTTTCCACTCATATTTTTCTAGACTCTTTTCGGTTCCCCTCGAAGACTATGAATTTAAACTGGAACTAAATATTATTAGACAAATTGGTACGAATAACGGTAATCGCCTTGTGTTGATTAATAAGTTATACTTTAGACATTTAAACAAACATCTCAATAAAACTCATATCTTAAACACTAAATCACTAAATACTATTCTCTGCCCTTCTGGGGATCTATTTCTTATAAACTAAAAAATATTTTTAATTCCTTCAACTATGATATAAGTTTCAAAACTCAACATTCGTTAAAATCTCTATTATGCAATTCTAAGGACTCTGTTCCTATCACTGATAAATCTGGTGTCTATAGTGTTTCTTGTTCTACGCAGGGCTGTTCAGCTACCTACGTCGGTCAAACGGGTCGTAAGTTCTCGGTCAGAGTGGGTGAACATTGTAAAGAAATTGTGAAGGCCAGAAACCAAAACCTTTCTCCGTCAAAAATTAAATCGAACTTTTCCAGACACATATGTACGGAAAACCACTCTTTCAATCCTGATTCCAATACTGAATACCTTCATTTGTGTAACAAGAGCAATAAACTAGATCTTTTTGAAATTTTGGAAATTAACAAAATTATAAACAACATAAATATAGACTGTTTAAATGATCAAATTCAACATAGCTGCTCTCATTTTTTCAACTCTCTTAATTTGGAGTAGTTACCCTTTTGTTACACCTTTTATTAAAGTAAGTTTGTTCCCAAAATTCAAGACTCCCAACTATCTGGTTTTCACTTCTTCTCACGTCCCCACATGACAAGATTCAATTCTATTTAAAGGTGTTTCCACTTAACTTATAACTATATAATCTAGTATAATTTTTCCTAATCTTTTTTTATTACTAATAATAATTTTCCAAGTGTTATATATTTTCTCTTTACCAATTTGGACTTTAACCCCGCAGTTTTTTATGGTTTTTCCCCCATATTACTTATAAGTTTGAACATTTATTGTGTATACTATAGTGTTGTGGTTCATTTCATCACCATTTTTTATAGTACCTTTTCATTTCTTAAGACAAGTTTAGGCTCCCACATTCTGCCTTCTTGTTTTGGGTTATGCCACTTGATATCTTTTGTAAACTCTGACTAAGCCATTAAAATTCTAAAAAATCCATTAATCCCACATTTTCTCCTCTGTTACAATAACCCTAAAAATTTTTCTCTGTTGTAGCCTTCCGCTTATTCAGAGTAATACCATACTAATCCAAGTTTTTTTCTGTGGTCTCCATACGCCCCTTTTACTTTTCAATGAACTGTCACTAACTTTACCTAATAATCTGTATTTTTGGAAAAGCACGCGGTAGCGGTCGAGCTGAAATAAAATTTTTATTTCTAAAAAGTCTAAAATGAAAGAATTTTTTAAAATTCAATTTTTTTATATTTTTACTTTCACTATGTTTATTCGTAAACCAATGAGGTAAGATTTTTCTATATTTGGCCTCTTGATGTATCCTAAAAAGATGTCTTTTTCAGGTTTACATCCAGTAAACTTTAATTTCTAATTAATTTTTTAATAGTCTTCTTCCTCACACTTACATTCACTTCTTCTCCATATTTTTTCTCTAATGACTAGCTAATAGTTTTTTTTTGCTTAATGATCATTTCCTTTCACTTCAATCTTATCTTTCGACAGTTCTTTCACACAAAGATGTTAAATCTTTCATTCTACCTTTAAAGTTTTCACAGTGCCTTAAGCCTCAAACCCATATACTTTTCTTATTGCAATGTGTGTATCGGTTTCCTCATCGTTCCACTCATTTTATACCGAACCTATAATTGTGTTGCTCAGTTAGGGTGATATCTACTGGTCTTTTCTTCTTCTAATTTTTCTCCTGAAGATGAATGCTTCTGCATTCAAAACATGTAGAGAAGTTGATTAAAATATTTCTATAATATATCAGTGGAGGAAGATTTTGTGTTCTTATTTTTACATTATATTATAAAATTTGTAATTTTAGAGCAATCATGTTGTTTATGGCATTTTTAAGTCAAGGAATCCCACATTTTTATTATATTATTATTATTATACCTTAGTTTTAAATATTGGCTAACGTTAAATATGATTAATACTATAAAAATTGTTCAAATATATACTTAATAGTATACAGGGTAATTTACGATTAATATGGAATATAACACCATGTAGCACTCTTTAGTACGCCAAAATAACCTTTAGTGCCGGTATATTGTTGTAATAAGTCTCCAGGATAAAGTGTGGGTCATTTATATGATGAAGACCTTTTTATATTCTTTAGTGTCGGGTTTCACAAGCTTTTAATCAACAAATAACTAACCAGACAGTTTGACCATGACATTAAGGACATTGACAGAAATTATGTTCTCAAAATCAAAGATACCTAGTGTTAATTATTGTTTAAAATCTTTGTAAAATTCATAATCTTCTTCATTCAAATTCTATTATTCTTAATCCTGTCACTTCGGCACTTTAACGGATCCAGGTGAGGAGATGTCTTTGATGGAGAAGTCTGGGATAAGTGGCAACCTCTCCGTTGCAGCTATTTGGTTGGTATCTTTACTAGTCTCAGCCAAGTAGCAGAAGGCTCTAGATCAGGCTCATAGGAAACCTTAAATTCTCACTTGTTTTTTTTTATGAACAGGCCTAAATTGTATCCCTTTCACTAGAACTCAAAACGCAGAAGGCTTTGGCGCAGCTCAACATAATGGGTCTCGGATATAAAGTCCCCGTACTGGATGCACGTCATAGCTTCTGACGTAATTTTTGATGTTGTCTGTCAGGTTTTAAATAAGGTTTAAAAGGAGCATTTCTTTTTTTGCTGAATAATTAGACATATTTTCAGAATATGGGCCAACTAACTCTTATTAGCTCTTTTAATAGGTAAAATTAAAGTTCTTAGAAATGACAAAAATCTGTGTTTTTATAATAAAAAAATAGACAAAAAAATGTATTTATTAATTTACATTTACGTTTTTGTTGTCCATCTTTGAAGTTGGGAAATAAGAAATTTTCGTTAACGTTATATGGCCGAAAACTGATAATTGGCAATATTTGTGGGACTGTTTGTTTAAAATTAAGCTTGAAGGAATGTTAAGATTGGTAAGTCCTGCAAAAAATTGAAAAATTTCCCAGATCGTGTCTATAATTAAGAGGTTGTTTGATACACCTAGTTTAGAAATCTCGCGCTCGGCTTTGTTAAACTTTAAAAAAAAATTGTACCATCTGTAAACAGTTATGTAAAAATAAGAATTACTTATTAAAACTTGTTAAGTGTCCACTATCCGTTAAATTTAACTACACCCGTGTTTGTTGTTTTAATTTAGGTATTTTATTGAGAAAAAAGAGTTTCTAGATATGACCTATTATACTAGCAGAAATTACTGTATATTTCAAAAACTAAAGTTAAATTTTAAAAAAAGCCCCAATGTGGAGAAGTTCAGTAACATCAAAGGATAAATAATAAGTTTATTGTACATGTGGTGATGAAATCCAAAATCTAAAAATATATACATAAGTAGATAATTTATAAAAGACAATTTATTGCCAACATATTAAATTTAAAGTTTAGAAATCTTAAAACAAGATACATAGGTACATTCTTATTTGACCAAATTCAAATATTTACTTAGAGAGCAAGAAGTTTGGTTCACTAGAAATTCCTCCTATATCAGAATTAAATTTCTTACCACTGATTGACCTGATTTAGGTGGACAATTTATTATAAAATGTACGAGAGTTTTAATCTCACGAGTCTTTAAAGTTGGTCGTTTCATATCTGAGAATAAAGAGAGTTTTCTCAAGTGGGGATTGGTAATGATAGATTTGCATGAGATCTCTAAATGTTATTATGATTATTTATTTCTTTATTATTATAAACATAACAGAATATTTTGCGGTTTACCAAATTTATACAGGCTATTTATAACATTGGAATGTAGGAAACTATAACAGTGAGAGGGTCGATTAAATTAAATTTTATGGGTAGATTTTCAGGCTGATTTAAAATCTATGAAAAAATTTAGAATATTTTGCAGTTTTGCCAAATTCATACTTTATAATGTTTATTACATTGAAATATGGGAATCCGTTAGAGTCAAACGGTTGATAACATTAAATTTTATGAGTACCATGGGTAGGTAATGTAAGCTTTGCTTTGCCAAATTTATATAGGTTTTTTACATTGGGGCATAGCAAGTTAGAGGGGTCGATTATATTAAAGTTTGTGGATATAATGAGTAGATTTGTGAGCCTATTTGAAAAATATAAACGAATTTTATAAAGCTTGCCAGCGAACCTTGTTATAGAAGTGATGTCAGCATTATGTCATAATCATAACTGTATAAACTAGATTAAAAAAGGAGCCGTAGGCGAGATCCCTGTGACCTGGTACAATAATCTAAACATCTACAATTGAATTTAATTTTTATTTAACTCGTTCGTTACTATTTACCTTAACAAGCCCCCGTTCTTAGTTATAACTTAAATAACTATTTATTTTTTCTAATTCAATTACCGTACAATGCAAGGGTTAATATGCCTATATATATTTTCATAGATTCGAACAATGAATAATATATAAAAAATCTTTGTTTTAACGGAACACTAGAAAACTCTACTTTCGAAGAAAAAAATATTTACAAAAGCATTTTAAAAATACAATTTTATTTTTCATTCTTCTTTAATTTGCTATCAGCAATGCGAGACACAAAAATGCGAAAAAGTTGTTCGGGTATCGACGATTGTGATTAATTGGGAAAAGTTGATATTTGTGCCGTCAAAACAATAATTAATGATCCTTTAGTGATTAGAAAAAGTTTACCCTCTCTTTGATAAAGCCGTGAACTACAGGCGGATAATAAATTTTAGATGTGAGTGGTTAACTGAAGGGAAAATTAAATTTGTGCGATGTTGAACAGCAAAGCAATCCATTAGCAATTTTTACCTGTGTTATAACTATATTTTTATAGAGAGGAGTTTTCATTCTGACATTTTAAACTGTCTATTAGGGTGTTATTCATGAACACGTAAATCGCCTTGCTTTGACATTACTTGTTATTATACAAAACAATTTGTTAATATATTAGGTATATGCATTTTTTATACAAATTTCCGTATCTTATTGTATCTACTATAATTTTAAAAGTAATATTCTGATATGCTTAAGTATGGAATACGCTAACACAAACTAATTTTAAATTTAAAAAATGTATGGGCAGACAGTTACACTGTATGTTGGTATCTTGTAACCGAAGAATGACAAACATTGACTTAAATCACTTTAAGCTGAGGTTATATTTTACAATAAATTCGATTTATGCGTGTAACTGTTATGCCCTTAGTCCTAATATTTCTTAAAATTGGATACAAGGTATTATTTTTATATACAAAATATGTTTTACATTACACCATAGACAATGCGAAAAATGTATTGAAATGGCCGGAAATACCAACAATGAAGTTTAAAAAGTTATTCGAATTTTCACTTATAATCTCCTTAGCTCTGAATTACTTCCGGAAAATTTTTCGAGGTCGCGAATCAGAAAAAAATGTCGGTATTATAATTCTAGCTCGAGGGAGATTCGGTAAGAAAATTTCACACCCTAAAATAATGAACTTGAACATTCATGAATAAGAATAAAATTAAATTAGATGTTTCCTTAGTAACTCAAAAATATGCCTTTCTTACCTTGCCAAATAATTGAATTCTGTATTGACATTAAGTGACAGAAGTTTAAAGGGCATAGTCCGGAAATTTCGGAAATTCTTGGCAATGATTTAAAATAAAATCGTCTGATTAATTAGAAAGAGTGGGTGCGAAATTTTTAGAAAAATAATAAAATGTTTCAAACAAAAAAATTGTATTTATCAACTTTACAGTAAAGTACAAGCCCAAATTTATAGAAAACAGATTAAAATGGTAAATATTGCAAAAATATAACCAAATATTTTTACAAAAGCTAACATTTTTATGAACCGCTTTGTACTTGAATGTAAAATTGAATTCTTATAATAATTTATTTGAAATATGATTTTTTAAATTAGGATAGTTTTTGTTTTAAATCTGAATGACTTTCTAAAATTCGTTGTAATATTTCAGCATTCTAATTAAATTTTTCCAAATTGTATATACAAACACACGAACTCTTTTGTCTGCAAGTAATGACATCCTACTAATAGTCAAATTTTCACTTTTTGGTAGTATTGTGCAATCTGACGTATTTTAATATCTAACTATAGTAGACAAAATACAACCTGATAGCATAAACTACTTTCAGGTGGCTGAAAATTTATTTTTCATGCATTTCTTAAATGTTTGCTGCCACCTGGCTAGTAAGAAATTCTGTGTTTTTACATATGTTGTAAAGCCCTTGATGAGTATACTCAGACAGATTTCATGGGACTAAGGGCTATATACAACCCAAGAAAGTTTATATTATAAGCCTTAGTATAAAATTTTTTCGTTTAATATGGTATAAACACCTTGTACTGACAAGAACAAAAAGTTCGAAAACAGTTTGCAGCTAGTCTGCTAACCTTAAGTAAAATTTTCAATTCTTGGAATTACTATAATGTACTAAATATGATTTGTATTTTAATAGATATTAACACTGTTAGATAACAGTGTTAAATGAAATTCAACCTTATAGTATAACGTATTTTCGGGTGGTTTCATATTTATATAATATATATAATATATATATTTATTTTTCATGTATTTCTTAAATGTTTGCTACCACCCGACTAGAAAAAAATTCAGTTATTTTACAATTAGTAGATTTTTAGCAGAACTTACCCGTTATAAATAATTGTCTCTTCTTGTGCCTTAGTATCGGAAACTTGCATATGAGTTACTAACAGACCGTAGATAGATGTAGAAGCAGAATCCAAGGAGATTTCCATTTGAAGAGGAGTGCCAGGGGAAACATTCAATTCTCCAGATACGAGCTTTCCTGCTTGGCGAACCCCGACGGTGATATTAGGTTGGGGTGCCATTCCGATAAGACTTGTTGTTGTTTCAAGGTCACTGTAAATAATATAATCTTAAAAGTTAAAATTCCGACACGAGCATTTTGAAACATTTTTAAAAATATTCGCACACCCAATACGATGTAATCGTAATAAGGACATTTAGCAAAACGTGGACTTTTGTGATGACATCGCCTTTCATGGCTTTACCTAACTAAATTACTTCTTTTACTAACGAACTGACGTTCGAACTTTTTAATACATTTCTAGGAAAAGCAAGAAATGTCAGTAATCATTAAGGCTTTAAATATAATTTTATATTATCTTTGTACCTATCGCAATAATGTTTCAAAATTTTTGATGCTAATAAAGAAAGGTTTTCCATATTATTATACCTTTTTTTCAGTTGCTGTAAGGATTACTATCCTATGTGATTGAAGTCCAGGGTTTGTTCTGGTTTTTGTAGTAAGCAACATTATGAACAAAGTTAAAAAGCATTTATGAAGCATATTTAGTCTCTTTCAGCACTGGTTAGATTGATACACATGTCTAACTAAAAACTGTCAAAAAGTAAGTTTGGTCGCAAAAAAACACTTCAAAAAGTATGAAATAATGTAATTATTTCTCGATTCTAAAACTTCTGTTTAACTTCTTGCTGTCGGTCAGTGTAAAATACTGGATATTAGTATTGAGAATCTATAATAATATATTTTAAATAGTATGATTTTACCCTTTTAAACACCTGTTTGGGTGAATTATTTGTTATCCGCATTATTAGTTTCAATTAACTGAAATTATTTTTACATAGTTCATGCTTTAAGTGGAGTGGTTAATCATGAAAGGAACTTAGTCCCTTCTACCCGTTTAGGTGTTTAAACTTAGATAATTCAAATATTTAGATCTAAGTCTCCCAGTTGTGTTTCCTCCGTGGTATTATTTCATATGCCATATGACGCTTTTGTGTTCATTTCATTTTTTTTCAATTAAATCGTTTTACCGATAAATAATTTTACCGAGATGTTGAAAATACAGTTTGTTCAATAAGACAGAGTTAGGTATATTACAAAATAAACAGAATACTTTTGTGTGATCGTTACACTAGTGTCGCTCATATGTTAACATCCACTGGTTTGCTAAGTGTTAGACAATTAATTTTTATAAATTCAATTATAGTGATATACAAAATTAAAAACATGGACAAGGGAGAAACTTTATGTAAATACAGTGTCTACAACATATAGTTAAAAAATTCGTTTTCACAACTGACTTATTCAATATAAGGAACTGCCCGATAGTATTAAGATCTCTTAATTAATAAAGAACTTTTGAAAAAATGTATAGACTACTGCAAAAATAATATTGGGATGCGATAGATTTGAATATAAAAAAAATTTTATTTAATTTTTTGTTATCTAAATTGGAAAGTGTAAAAATGACAGATCGTCGGTAGTTCCGCGATATGTTTATTGCACCATTATTTTTAAAATGTTCGAACCGTGTCGTCGTCGTATCGGAATTATGAAATATCGATTTTTTGACATTTTCGAATTTTTTTCTCTGTGGTAAAACTCTAACTGATTTTGATTATTTGGTTTTATAGAGGAATAACGGGGGCACATTTTGTAAAAAAATTTCAAATATACAGGGTGTACCGGAAAAAGTTATTAATCGTCAAAGTCGAAAAATATGCGAAATCCGCTGTCTTCCATTTCAAATCGCAAAAATTATTTTTTTTGATTTTTACTTCTGGAGGTATGAGAGGACCGGCAGCTTCCGAACCCTATAATTTTTGCGAAAGATTAGAAAATGAAAAGTAATTTTTTTGTTTTTTTTAAGTCGAAAAATGGCCATCGCAGGGTCGTCGGGGGTACCGAATAAGTCGAATTGGGTACATCGGACATATTTTCGGTTTAAACGATCAGATGGGCCGTCTCAAATACTATATTTTCACAATACATCTTTCTATACCTAAAATCATTAGAAATTGTGAAAATTTAAAAAATACGATTTTAGACCCAACATTTTCAGTTTTTAATTTTTTTCTCCAAAAATATTTTTTTTTATTAAAATATCGTATATTGTATCGGAAAGAGCTCGTAGAATACAATTTAAGATATATTTTTTCGATCCTTAATCATTTTAATTTACAGAGGACAAAACGAATGAAATTTGATTTATTTTTTATTTTTTAGGTACTGATCCCCTCAATTGCGTCTCTAAGCCACTGTAATTAACTTTTTCAACTTTTTTTGCACTATTTTTTAGAGGGATAATTCGACGTTAAAATTTTTTTTTACCAAAACTTTTTTATAATCGATTATAGCTTCTACAATAATATCCTTAGAGAGTTCATTTTGGGCTTATTTTATTTCTCAATCTTTTCTAAACACGCCTGTATATCATTAATTTATTTAAATTTGAGTAAAATTGATATTTTTAGAGCGGGACAGCAAAATTCGTCAAATATCGAAATGCAACGTTTTTAAATAGCTTGCCATGAAATTCAAGATCGGCTTCCATATTGAAATAATTACAGCTGTCAAAATTGGCCTAAAATAAGTGTTTTTGACTTCATAATGTGACGTTGTTTCAACGTTTTGACGTTAATAATTGAATGTTATAGATTCTTTGGGACTTTTATAATTTAATGAGACCAAAATTAAAGCTTCATATTATGTCCGAATAATTATCCAAATTTCAATTTTAAAAATACTCTGCAATTTCCGTTCATTTTAACAGAATTATGACTTTCCGAAAAGATAGCTTTGGATGCATAAAACGTCATCGTGGATACTAAACATAAAAAGTGTCAAAAAAGGCCAAAAATGGCATATTTCATCGTAAGTTTTTAAAGTTACTCTAGCAGGTCGCGCTTTAAAATTTGGGATAATTTTAATTCATTCCCCACTGTTCTGACTACGGATCGGCGCGGAACCACCGTCACCAACGGTGCTTCTCGATGTCGCGCGCCGAGTGGAAGAGGATCCGCCGGGCTGAGAGCCTACCTTAGCAAGATCGTACTTTGTTACAATACAATCAGAGTACGGTACTCTCACATCGCGTCCGGTTGACTACTCCGCTTAGCTCCCGACCATCACCAAGACCGACCGACGATTAACGAACGGTTAGAAATATCATGTAGACTGTTAAAATTGTATACGCGCCGTCATTACACTTTCTGGTTCACCGACACATACATACAACACACTGTTCTCTCTCTGACACATATCTACATACCGGGGTATATTAATTTACATTCTTTATTATTCTAATACATAAGACCAGGTTGCTTGGAAAACCATTGATCAGGTAGTTCTGTTTCATTCTAACCTATATAACGATCCATACATATTACACTTACACCGTTATACCTTTCTCTTTTTAACACACACAACGACCGGTATGATAATTATGCCATATGCGATACCGGGCTGCTTGGAAAACCATTGATCAGGTAGTTCTGTTTCGCTCTAACCCATATAACGATCTATACTGTAGGAAAGACCGAGTAAATTTAAAATAAAGTTTATTATATTTTTTTTTTTTTAATTCTTAAACCTCATATTAATTAGTTGTGTAATACTAAAACAATATTAAAATGACCTTTTAAGTTATTTAATTGTCAATCTGGGCGGGGAGGCGACTCAAGTTCCTGCCGACACTGGTGTAGTCCAAAGGGATTATGGTTAGCCTGAAATTAATAAACAATTGTGAGCACCTTCAATCTGCGACCTCTCAACTGTCTTTAAAATAATTAATAATTTGATTTTAATAGATTATCATTGTCAGGTTTGTTTTGATTTATTCGAACTATATGAACTTAAATTAATTGATCTCAATATCTGAATTTACGTTGCAATCGACATGTAAAACAAACTACAGCAATAGCCAAAATAAGAAAGTGAAACGTCTGTTCTCAGTGCGTCTTCTCTCAAGATAGCACCGTCTCCGGAAGTACAACGTACCACGGGTATTACAAAGTAATAGCCATCCGGAGCCTCTAACTAATGTACGGGGTGGAACAACATCACTCCCATACAACAACTAGACATGACAACATGCCCTCTGATCAGGATCACTAAAACATTCTCTGCTCTGTACTGAGTTGTGCAATGGACACCAGCACTAGGGTCCGCTCCAATACAGAACTTTGCTAATATCGTCATGAGTGTGCAATGGATACCAACCGACAAACGGACACAGTACCCGCTCCAGATATTAACAAACAACTACTAGAATGTTCCCAGGCCAAACAGACACCATAACAATTAATTAATTTTTAACATGAAAATATTAATTTTAATAATAGTACTTTTAATTATTGAAATGACTTGATATAATAATAAGCCAGATATAATTTCTACTTAAATAAATGATTTATCATTTTAATAAAATTGACATTATAATCATCTTTTAATCGTGACCGACAACTGTTTAAAGAATATATAAAATTAGGTAAATCAAGAAATCGAGATTGATATGCTCAGTGATAAACTCACCAATTTTATACAGCAAATGCACTTTCCAACACGAAGCAATACACATTCACTTGCCACACTTGAGCTCTTAACTCGACTAAAGCCAGCAACAACAAATTCAATAGACCACTCACACTGTGTCATAACCCAAAAGAATAACATCTTTCTTCCCATTTGTATACATAAAACCAAACACAACAATCTCCCCTAACTTGCAGAGTTAACATTTCTTAGAACTACGCTTAACTTAATTACCTTCGCTCAGCCGACTTATCGTAAACACCCCCATTCATAACTCAACACAAAATAAACCAATTCGAACTTTAATGACTTTCGGGCGGCGCTGGATCATATTTCTACCATTGATTTAAAAATAATAGTAAAGCGTTAAATAAAATAGGTCTTACATTCGGCCATCCTGCATTCACCTCGTCCCGAGGTGATCGGTACTTGGCTCATCAGGATCAGCTAATACAACGCCATCTTCATCACTACTTTCATCGGATTCTCCAGAAGACACTCCTCCAACTGGTACCCAAGGTCGAAGTCGATCAACTGCTATCACATTGTCATAAGTAGCTTTTCTGGTGAGACGACGTGACCCAGGCATGTCGGTTACGATATATCTATCGTTAGGTAGTATGACTTTGATGATCATTGGTCCGTCATAAGGTGGAACCAACTTTCTACTTGTCCCCACAGATGTCTGATTCTTTAAAATTAGTACCAAATCGCCAACTTTGTATCTTTTCGGAGATTTTCTCTTCTTATCATAAGCTGCTTTTTGTTTTTGCTGAGAAGTACGAATGCTTTCAGCAGCTTGACGACGAATTTCCATTAGATCTTCAATTACTTTCGGGATTTGTTGAATTTCATCTATCAATACACTGTCACTACCTCCTCTAGGTGTAAATCCAAGTAAAAGCTGGCTTGGAGTTTTTCCTGTCGATTTGTTTACCATATTGTTTAAACCAAATTGTACCTTTTGGACGTTTTCGTCCCAACGCTCTTCCTCAAGTGTAGAAGATAGTAGTGCGCCTAATATTGTTCTATTTAGTCTCTCTACCTGTCCATTTGCCCGTGGTGTGGCAACTGCATTTAGAACATGTTTAATATTATTTTGAAAACAAAAACGTTTGAAGTGTTTTGAAGTAAAACAACTACCTTGGTCAGTTATTAGCCTCTTAGGACTTCCATAAGTAGCAAAGATATTTGTGCAGTAGTCAATGACATATTTGGTTTTCGTGGTCTTTACAGCTCGCAAAAAGGCAAACTTCGTAAATGCGTCTATTCCTACTATAAGATACAAATTTCCCTTTCTGCTTTTAGGAAAAGGCCCTAGATGGTCAAGGTGTAGGGTATTGATGGGTTCGGGTGTCTTCTCAATTGGATGGAGGTACCCCTCCTTTCTCCCAGAATTTCTTTTATTGTAAAGACACTGTATGCAACACGCTAAGTACTGCTCCACATATGGTCTCATATTAGGAAACCAGTAATGCTCACATAGACGATATAAGGTCTTTTCCAGAGCAAAGTGTCCGAGATCATCGTGAGCTGCTCGAACCACCTGCTGTCGCATTCCTTTCGGAACTACCCACTGTATTCCACGCGCAGTGATTCTATATACTCGTCCGTCTTTTAATGTATAGTTTTTATAAATCTGGCGTTCATTATCGGTTTCCGGAGGTCTCATAAGTACTTCTCGAATATTTGCAATTTTGTCATCTGTTAACTGTCCAGACAAAACCCAATCAGCTTGGTCAATTTGCATTATTGTCGAATGATTTTTTGTAGAACAAGGATTTCGACTGAGAGCATCCACATGTTTCATTCGATTGCCTGGGCGATATTTCACTTCAAATGTAAACTCTTGCAATTGAAGCCACCATCTAGCAATTCTCGGAATTATCTGTTTCTTTACACTTGTAGCTTTTAAAGAATTGCAATCCGTAACGACAGTGAATTTAAGTCCTAAAAGATAGCTACGGAATTTCTTCAAACTTTCCACCACGGCTAATGTTTCCAACTCATACGAGTGATATTTTTGCTCGCTTCCGATAGTCTGCCGACTATAATATGCTACAGGATGGAGCCGCTGGTCAGAGTGTAACTGCATTAAAATTCCAGCCAAACCCAATGTACTCGCATCAGTGTGAACTTCTGTTATCAACTCCGGATTAAATAAAGTCAAGGTTGGTCTCTGAATTAATGATGTCTGAAGTTGTCTGAAGGCTTTCTCTTCGGGTTCTTTCCAACTCCAAGGCACAGTTTTCTTTGTTAAGTTACTTAATGGCTTTGAAATCAATGCATAGTTCTGCACAAAGTGTCTAAAATATCCAGTAAGTCCAAGAAATTGTCTTACTTGATGGACAGACTGAGGTCTTTGGAACTCCTCCACAGCTCTGATCTTTTCTTGACCCGGCCGAACTTGACTCTGTCCAACCTCAAAGCCTAAAAATGTTACGGACTCCATTAGAAAAGTACATTTCTCTAAATTCAAAGTTAATCCTTCTTCACGAAATATATCCAACGTTCTTTTTAAATACTCTAGGGCTTCTTCAATGGTACGTGCATGCAAGAGCACATCATCTAGGTATACAGATGCATAATTAGTGGACGATTTAAGAATTTTGTTCATAAATCTTTGAAAAACTCTTGGAGCATTGGTGAGCCCAAAAGGCATTCTATTAAATTCATACTGCCCTGTCGAAGTAACAAATGATGTATATCGTTTTGAGTTTTCTTCTAAAGGAATTTGGTAGTAACCCGATTTGAGGTCCAGACTAGTAAAATAAACACCTCCTTGTAACCTATCAATTTGTTCATCAATCCTAGGCAATGGTTGATTATTTTTCATGGTCATTGAATTAAGTTTTCTGTAGTCAATACACATTCTGTTCTCCCCATTTTTCTTTTTAACCAATAATACTGGTGAACAATAATCCGAATCTGATTCTCGAATAATATTGTTCATGAGTAGCTCTTCAACAATATCCTTAACTGATTCTTGTTCTGATCTAGCCATTCTGTAAGGTTTATATGTAAAAGGCTTGTTATCATTAAGACGAATCTCCATTTCTGTAGACTTAGCACACCCAAGTTCTGAGATTTTCTGGGCAAAACAGTCCCGATATTCATTGAGTAATTTTACTAACTTCAATTTATCTTTGACATCAACTGGACCAGTCTTAATTTGTTCTTTTGAAAACAGTTCCATTTTCGATGCTTTGAGCCTTAACACTGATTCTTGACCTTTGGATGTTTCACAATTCTCTGAACAAGGCCACGCTCTAGCAAAGACTATATTTTTGCGAAAACGTATGTCCCCATCTGAAAGGTTAATGCATGGTAAAGCATTACTAATTCCTGGTAACACTCTTATAACAGTATTCGGTACTAGATATTCTCTTTCTTCTTGAGTACATACTATGGCTTCGACAAATAGATCTCCTTCAAAATTTTCGCAGTAAACTTGAACATTCGTTAACGTATTATTAGGAACAATAGTTTCGTCACATATACGCAAAACTACCTTTCGTAATGAAGTTTCAGATTCAATATTTCGATATTCACCCAAATCTGTATTAATGAAAGTTACAGAATTTTTGTCTTTAATTAATAAAATATGTGGTAGTTCAGTAAAATTTCTTCCAAGTAGAACAGGTACATTTTGAAGATCATCCTGTACAATACAAACTTTAACTTCCGCCTCTACTTGATCCACCTTTACGGTTAGCTTAGAAGATCCTAAAGTAGTCGTAATACTATGCCCATAACCTTGCAGTGTGGTTTTATCATTCGGATCATATGGTATTCCTAAACACTGAAAATCGCTAAACCTAATAATAGAACAAGAACTTCCTAAATCTATGTACGCTGTTGACTTAACAGAACCATTAATACTAATATTTTTATAATACTTTTGATTTGCTTCATCATCAATCTCATTTAGTCATGCTATCGGCTTAGGATGTTCTCTCTTCTTTTGAAAACAGTTTTCTTCGTTGTGTCCAACTCGTCTGCAATAATTACATTTAATTTCCTTTTTGCTTGTTAGTGCACATGCGTTAGCAAAATGACCACTTTTACCGCATTTGTAGCATGCACTACTTCCATAGCTTTCTTTTCCCTTTGTTGAAAATATGAAATTGCTTCGTGGTCTCTGTGATAATCGTTGAAACTTCTTGAAGTTTCCTAATCCAAACTTATTTATTCCGGATGTCGCGGTTGCATTTCCAACAGAATTGAGAAATTCATGTAGTGCCTCTGGTGTATGATACTTTCCAGCTTTGGCACCAGTTTTAACTATACTATCATCAATTCCTCCAATAATACATGAAACTGCCTGACGTCCCTCTATCTTGCAGCTGTTTAATAACGCGCATTTTTCATAAAAGTATTTGGTGTAGGTTTCTTCAGGCCTTTTACGTCTTCGGAGCATCTCTGTTAACATCTCACAGTAATCTTTCTGATATGGAAACGCCTGTTTCAACTTGTCTTTCCATTCATCCCAGTTTAATTTGATGGTTGATAACCCCTTATACCAAATTTCCGCTAAACCTCGGAGACGTGCAAGAGCAAAATAAATCGTCGCCTCCTCACTCCAACTGAAAACCTCTCTTAACTCATCGACCTTGTGACACCAAGCAGCAATATCCTGATTTCTATCTTCGGGATCAAAAATAGGAACGACATCTCCTCGGACCATGGTTGTGTCGGATTTACGAACTGTATTTTTGAAAATATCAGACATAACTGCGGTTAAGCGATTTAGAGGATCATCCTGAAAATTATCCGTACTACCAACATTACCTTCATCCGAAGGTGTCTGTGGGTCACGCGCTCGTTTTCTACTCATTGTTTATTCGGTGATTTTTTTTTTACTGATAGAAATAAAAGAAAATACCATGTAACCAACAGTAACTAAATAGAATTACATCAGAGTCGCCAAGAACATTGATTATCGCCAATTTATATCCCACTTCTGAAAAATTTGTAGGAAAGACCGAGTAAATTTAAAATAAAGTTTATTATATTTTTTTTTTTAATTCTTAAACCTCATATTAATTAGTTGTGTAATACTAAAACAATATTAAAATGACCTTTTAAGTTATTTAATTGTCAATCTGGGCGGGGAGGCGACTCAAGTTCCTGCCGACACTGGTGTAGTCCAAAGGGATTATGGTTAGCCTGAAATTAATAAACAATTGTGAGCACCTTCAATCTGCGACCTTTCAACTGTCTTTAAAATAATTAATAATTTGATTTTAATAGATTATCATTGTCAGGTTTGTTTTGATTTATTCGAACTATATGAACTTAAATTAATTGATCTCAATATCTGAATTTACGTTGCAATCGACATGTAAAACAAACTACAGCAATAGCCAAAATAAGAAAGTGAAACGTCTGTTCTCAGTGCGTCTTCTCTCAAGATAGCACCGTCTCCGGAAGTACAACGTACCACGGGTATTACAAAGTAATAGCCATCCGGAGCCTCTAACTAATGTACGGGGTGGAACAACATCACTCCCATACAACAACTAGACATGACAACATGCCCTCTGATCAGGATCACTAAAACATTCTCTGCTCTGTACTGAGTTGTGCAATGGACACCAGCACTAGGGTCCGCTCCAATACAGAACTTTGCTAATATCGTCATGAGTGTGCAATGGATACCAACCGACAAACGGACACAGTACCCGCTCCAGATATTAACAAACAACTACTAGAATGTTCCCAGGCCAAACAGACACCATAACAATTAATTAATTTTTAACATGAAAATATTAATTTTAATAATAGTACTTTTAATTATTGAAATGACTTGATATAATAATAAGCCAGATATAATTTCTACTTAAATAAATGATTTATCATTTTAATAAAATTGACATTATAATCATCTTTTAATCGTGACCGACAACTGTTTAAAGAATATATAAAATTAGGTAAATCAAGAAATCGAGATTGATATGCTCAGTGATAAACTCACCAATTTTATACAGCAAATGCACTTTCCAACACGAAGCAATACACATTCACTTGCCACACTTGAGCTCTTAACTCGACTAAAGCCAGCAACAACAAATTCAATAGACCACTCACACTGTGTCATAACCCAAAAGAATAACATCTTTCTTCCCATTTGTATACATAAAACCAAACACAACAATCTCCCCTAACTTGCAGAGTTAACATTTCTTAGAACTACGCTAAACTTAATTACCTTCGCTCAGCCGACTTATCGTAAACACCCCCATTCATAACTCAACACAAAATAAACCAATTCGAACTTTAATGACTTTCGGGCGGCGCTGGATCATATTTCTACCATTGATTTAAAAATA
The DNA here is from genome assembly GCA_935413205.1 of Polydrusus cervinus. Lineage (NCBI taxonomy): Eukaryota > Metazoa > Arthropoda > Insecta > Coleoptera > Curculionidae > Polydrusus > Polydrusus cervinus. The sequence goes on along the minus strand of OW284510.1, from coordinate 61,892,116 downwards.
ATAGTAAAGCGTTAAATAAAATAGGTCTTACAATACATATTACACTTAGACTGTTATACCTTTCTCTCTTCAACACACACAATGACCGGTATGATAATTATCCCATATGCGATACCGGGCTGCTTGGAAAACCATTGATCAGGTAGCTCTGTCTCGTTTTATTTGTTTTACACACTGGGCTAAATTTACTAATGTATTATTTCCGTTCTTTATGCAACACCGAACTACTGCAACACTCTCAAAGGTATCCATCTCTCTCATCCACATACACATATCGATACACCTATCTCTGTCCGACACATACAAAACTCACATTTACAATTTTTATTCAAATACTGTTGAACCGCCAGAACGTGTAATTCCGCGACATTCATAATATAATCACGCAAGCGCCGCAAAACCGGCACACTATTTTAACCGCTACTAAACTGCTAATCGTTTTTTTCGCTTCTGGAACTTTTTACCGATTCCACTCGACGTATTTCCGGCCGCATCTATTTTTGTAAGCAATTTAGCCACGGGTTTATTTTCCGATAGCTTAAGTAGGTCGCGTTCATTTACTCATATCTGCAAGTCCGTTACTGTTCCGACCTTTATACTGTTACTTGCAGATCCTTTTTCCGTTTGCGCCTACGTACCGCTGCCGTAAAGCCAACCGCCGGACCGCTTGCAAACATAGAATCGCGAAACCAGCTAATCACGCCAAAGCCGGAATCATTTATTTCAGCTGCGAATAATTAATAAATAAAAGATACATTGGCGCGTACCGATGAACGTATACAATCCTCCTCTCTCTTTAACTGGTAGATTCATTTCATTTGAAAACCGATAATAAATGGGGCATATATTCTTTGAATACAAAATGTTTTAAAACCGATTGTTTTATTATTTCTTCGCACCATACGCAGTTGAACGCCTGGATTATTTTCTCCACTGTCTAAAAGCTACTTGAAGGTAACTGTGGGCCTCTTACCACATTAATCCAAGATGTGGCCCCGAGACTCCGTTGGAAAAGTACTATTTACAAAACTAATTTAACTTTTCCATTGCCGTATTTTGTTTCCTATCATATGATGTCATTAGATTTCGAGTACAACGTTTCGTCATCGAGATACCATCATCAGGTTTTTATTTCTAAATGTCGTGTAATTTTTTTTGCAATTTCGTAAATCTTGCTTCTTCTAACGCCTTGGTGTAATAGTGCTTTAACCAAATATCAACGTTTCGACCCTATAAAACATCTTCAGTCTTTATATTCTTATATTCGGATTTGTGACTTTATTTGTAGATATAAAGAAAAAATAATTTAACTTTTACGTTGCCGTATTTTATTTCCTATCATATGATGTCGTCAGATTTCGGGTAAAACGTTTCGTCCTCGGACTCTAGTCCATGTGTGCCTCGGCTATTACGCTCAGGGAGCAGGTCAAACTTCGCATCTCGATGTTGTGAGGGGTTATGCCGGTCAACGTTATCGGCGATGCCCCTTTCGGGGCCGGCAACGCCTAAGGGCATCGTCGATCCTGTACTCTGATTCGGGTTTGTCTCAATATCCGGGAATTCCATGTCGTATCGGTTTGACTGTCGTGGAGGCTAGTAGCTAATTATTGGCATAACAGTAATTATGCGCCAGGGCCCCAAAACTTCTATGACTTAAAGTGGATTAAACTTTTATCCTGGAATTGGGGCCTGGATACCCCCTTCAATCGACAGGGACTATTATAGGGAGCAATTCTTCCCCTATAGTTAATGCGGGCACTATTCTGGATTTCGTGGCCTGGACATTTGAAAAAATTCTTGCCCAAAGTTGAAAATTAATTTCTCGAAAAAATTCTTTAAATTCCGTAGGCTCCTGGGTGTCGTTCTGGACCCTATGTTTTGGGTGTCAACATACTCAGAGGAGTGTCCTGCACTTGTTTCTGATAATTAGAACTGGGGCGCTCGTCTTTGCCCGGACCCCGGACTCTGATTGACTTAGTCGAAATTTCTTCAGTCACTTTTCGAATTTTTGTTGGATCGGCGGCCAGCGGGATACGCGGCGGCCGATCTTCGTCGCTTTGAAATGCAGTAAAGACCTTTCAATAAAACAGCTATTTCTTCAATTCGGTGTTGCTGATTTCCAATAACAAGATTGACAGGATTCAGCTGATGATCCGAATATTTCTATCATCGGCTATTAGAACAAGCCGACAACTTTGGGATCTTTCTGGTTTCGGATCCTTGCGTTATTTATAAAATAACTCTCAATCATCCGCATCCGGAATGTAGCTTCGGACTTCGGACTGGAAGCGGAGTCCTCGACGCTTCGAGATTTTTACATTAAGACTCGATATTATCGAACCCGGGCGGCTGTCTTTTATATACAGCGCTATCTATCGATAGAAAAAATTACTTTACACTTATGAGTATGGGATTCCGTATCAATAGTTTTGTGAAATTTCAAATGGACTATTTGCCATTTGATTAATGGCTTATAAAACGAATATATCCGAAGAAGTAAAAGCTGAATTAACGTGGAAAACTACTTATCTGGTCTGAACAAAATTTGGTATACATATATAGTTATAAAATCCGGAAAATATTTTAGAAATAAAAATAAGCTTGGCTTTGTCCGCCTTGGCAACTTGAATCGTTACAATAATATTATCTGCGGCACAAACTTTAAAACATAATGCGCCGCAGGCGAAAATACTTTCGGCGCTGCGGCACAAAGTTAAAAAATAAGGCGATGCAGGTGTAAATACTTTCGGCGCTGCGGCACAAACGTTAAAAAATAAGGCGATGCAGGCGAAAATACTTTCGGCGCTGCGGCACAAACGTTAAGACATAATACGCCACAGGCGAAAATACTTTCGGCGCTGCGGCACAAACGTTAAAAAATAAGGCGATGCAGGCGAAAATACTTTCGGCGCTGCGGCACAAACGTTAAGACATAATACGCCACAGGCGAAAATACTTTCGGCGCTGCGGCACAAAGTTAAAAAATAAGGCGATGCAGGTGTAAATACTTTCGGCGCTGCGGCACAAACGTTTAAAAATAAGGCGATGCAGGCGAAAATACTTTCGGCGCTGCGCACAAACGTTAAGGTGTTAATTTTGTGAAACATAAATAATAATATAAATACACGAGTTACAGTATTATTATGGTCATATCACTTTAACTTGAGAAAGATGACAGAAACCCATTAAACACGCGTTAAGTTTTACTTGACACTTTAGAGAAGTGAGGTTAAGGTACATTTCAAAAAGTGACAATTCTGTCAGATTTGTTTATTTTTTATTTTGCTGTAATTAAAGCCTTTCTTTGGTGGTATTCGTACATTTGAGTGAAAATTATAGTTAAAAACATTTGTAGATTATGTGTTTATATGCCCTTTGGACCGGTCAGTTTATTAAATTTAAGTTGAAAATACCTAAATGTTGGCGATGTTCCAGTTATGGATAAATAAAACTTCTTTGCTTTGAGTGGCAAAATAATGTTTTGGGTTTTAATAAGCTGATAAAGAGACTTGTAAACTGGAAACCTACCCTTTATGGTGAGAGCAGAAGAATGAAAACTAATATATACCTAAATTTCATTGAAGAAGTGATTTTAGTGCGAGAATTAATATAAATTGGACACCTCTATGTTATGATGAAAGCAGAATTAAAATCTTTATATACCCATGTAATACTCCAAAGAAAAGCTGTTTCTACTACACAACTTAATTGGACAGTTTTATAAGAGAAAGATTACTGCATTTTAATTTCACAGCCATGTTGTTTAAACCCAACTAAGTTTGTTAAAAACAATATTTTAGTCAAGAATATCAGAAAAATGCATTGAATGCACTTACCCTAACATAAGTACGTATTTATGTGTTGCTTGAATTAACAAAAATATAGTGGATTAATAAGAAGTTATCAAAGGAAAGATGTGCCAAACTTCCACGAAGAAACTTTCTCTCGAACTGTGTAGTGTACAACTGGAATCGACTAAGTGAAGACACAGTCAATGCAACCTCAATAAACCAATTTAAGAATAGACTTGACAGAGACATTAAACAATGCAACAGCTCATTCGTCCATTACACACTGTGATATTTACATGTGAAAACAGAATAGTCTAATCGGTTTTACCTCTTACTATTGCTAAATATTAATAATAATTATTTATATGTGAGTTTTTTAGACCATTTTCTATTTTACAGGAATTAATTAGGTTAGTAATATTTTATACTCTATGGTTTATTTTAAAATATCTAGATACGTATAAGCATTACGGCTTAATACTTTTGAGAAAAAAGTATTCTTAGGGACCATGGTTAACAAATATGGGAAAAATAAACTAATCCTTATAAGTTTAGTCAACTAATAAATGTATGTATGTCAATACTTACAATCCAATGTGTTTGTGTACTAATATATTAAAACATGATTAAAACTGTAAGACTATGTTTTTATTTACACTTAGCAGTCTCTCTAGCATAGTTATTTTTTAAAAATGAAAATTCTTTATTGGTAGAAATCAAACTGAAACAATATTTTATTCTTACATTATACTTCTTCTCATTTTTTAAAATAGGTAAGTTTATTTAGACAATTAAATAATAATCTATGTATACAAATACACCCTATATTTGTTATATAATAATATGAAGAAATCAGGATTAAAATTAAGTTTGCTTAAGTTGCAATTGTATATAACTAAGTACTATTTAAAAAAATATATTTGTTCGATGACTCTACTTAAATCTTTATAAATAAATATAACTAATAACACTACATAATATAACAGATTCGACTACGTTAAAACGGAGTAATAGACAAAGGGCTTGTGCGCACTTTACTATCGTTTTAGTAGGGAATTGTAATTGTATCCCTACTCCTAGACGTTCGCCTTAAGGCGGCTCGTCTACATATTCTATAAACATGCTTCCTTGTGCTTAACAAATTAGTAATTTATTAGTCCACAAATGACTTTTTTGGTCACTACGATAGGTCTTTCCTTTTCATAAATGGTTCTAAAAAAATAAAAACATTAAAAAAAAAATGCTAATAAAAAATTTATTGTTACAATACTTATAAGTAGCTTTTGATCTTATTGTATGCAGTAGGTACTTGTTATTTTTTTTCTAGACTTTTTTTTATTGACTATGGCTATTAACGATCACGCTGTATAAAAAAGACATAAAAAGACACACATTGTACTAAGTGGTCCAAAAGACAGCCTACCCATTACAGTGAAAATTGAACGGATAGAATTTTGATGAAGATATGGGTTTTGAAAATCAAATTAGTGTATTTAAAACTTATATATTTGGTTGCACAAAGATTTTTAATAATAATTAACTAACCAGCAACTTTGACTCTGACATAAATGACATTGGCAGGCATAATTTACTCACAATCAAACTTGCCAACCAGATCTATGTGATTGTGAAAAAAGTTATTCTGCCAATATCATGTATGTCACCGTGAAAGTGGCTGGTTAGTTATCCATTATGAAAATTCTTTATGCAACCTGACATTAGTCTTCCCATTATTTTCACCATGTAATTGTATTGACATGCAATGATATTGATTTCTTTGGAATTATATCGTTTTATCCTCGGTTTTATCAATAAATCATTTTAACTGTAAGTTATTTTCCTAAAACAGAAAAAAAAATTGTCAGATACAAATGTATGTCAAGAAAACATCTAAGAGCCTGCTAACAAATGCTAATAAAAATAAAAATTTCTTGTAACATTATCACTGCAACATGCAATTCTAATTAAAAAGCTGATAAAAAATTAGAATTAGAACATGTGCAAGTATTTTTGATGTTCGATAGGATGGAAATATAGGGACTATTACTATCTCATATGGGACTCCCAAAGCTATTGAAAAGCACAGGTGTCAGCTTTAAGTTAATTTGTCTTAGGTTTTCCCGAGGGGTTTCCATAGATTTCCTGGTGTAAATAAATAACTTACACAAATTTTCCTATAAGATGTATTGTCCGTGATCTGAAACACTATATTTTAAAGTTTTTACATGTCATCTTGTATGTAACCATCATGGAATCTTTTCTATAAAATAAAAAAAAATTAAATTGGTAGTGCAGTTGCTGACAAACATATACCAGGACATAACAGACATACATGTACTGACATGATAAACTCTAAAAGGTTATATTGAGCACAATTACATTTCAAATGGGGGTTTTCAGATAAAAATTATTATTTCTTCGGGTTTGTAGTTCGATCTTAATGTAAAGTATATACGTATTATGCAGAAATTATATTAATTAATGTGTTTTTAAGCTGATATAATGTAACATTAAAAAAAGTTGTGTAGTGTAAAACAGTTAGTAATTTAATATTGCGTCCATAACTTGAAATATTTGCATAGAGCATTGAACTAACCGAGAACAAAAATATTATCTACCTACATGGGTATTGAAAATGGTAAAATGTACTAAATGTTTCATGCAAATTAGGAAGATAACACGTGTAAATAAATACCTACCTCTAAACTGGTTTTTATGTTTAACTTTTCACTTATTTAAAAAATCTCCAGTCTTCAACTTGTTTCTGCACAATTTCTACAACATTTAAAGCATAAAAATAATGTAAATCTAACAAAATGAAAATCTGTATTTACCTTTGTTGTAAGCAAATCCTTTTCCAACACACTTATTTACATTATTTTCTGATATATTTAACAGGGCCCCAATCGACCTTAAAACTTTTATTATATGCAACAGAAATAGAAATTAAACTGGCAAATAGTCCTTAAATGTTAGAAAATTAAGACAAGTCCATAAAACCAGAACAAAACACATAAAATTATAAGGTTTGAAGAAGAAATTAAATAATATTTTTGACTTTTTGAGGTAATGTCATATCGGCTTGTCAGAAAAATATCCTACGATATTGCCACATCTAACGGTTACAACGTTGCTATGTTATTACTGTAAATTGGAAAAGAATGTAATTAATTTTAAAAAACTTTACCATCACGAATACTCAAATTAAAAAAATAAAAATTAATATTAATTCCCAAAAAGTATTTCTTAAATGAATTTAAAGCTATTTTGTTGAGAAACTGGGCTTTTTTGTTAGCGAAAGTAGGTAACCAAGAAAACATTTCTAAAACCCAAGTGATCACAATGGCTTTGGTACAAAACAACACATTGTTCGTTTTTCACAATAACTATAGTCATTTTTGTCTCGTATTATGCAAAATGTCAAATGTGAAAAAGATAGATATAAACCTGATGTCTTCAATGGAATTCAAAATTTTCTATAAGTAAAAGGAACAAACCCTTTTTTTTCTGTGAGTAAAAGGAAAACGGCTAATTCGACAAATATGTTACCGTTTAATTTGGCCATGGATTCACCCAATGGAATTAATTTTTCTTCAATTGTTTTTTATGTCATCTTTCTCAAGTTAAAGTGATATGACCATGGTTATATACTGACAGCTGTCATTTTGACATTTTTTTTATGTGTAATCGCGTTTATAAAAAGTATTTTGTTGTTGGGTGTAGTTCTCATATAATGATTGAAATATATAAATATCGAATGAAATAATGGTAAATTATTTTTGACAGGTTTTATATCGACAAATTAGGCGATATGTTTTCCCATCACAGTCCGCAGGAGTGTGATACAAAAGTAAATAATATAATAAAACAGAATATTAAAAAAAACTAATAAAATAAAAAATTCAAATTTTTTTTGAATTCTTTTATGTAATAACTTTTACCTTTACCTTGAAATGTAAATTACTGTATCATCAGCAAAAAAATAATATTCATAAATTATGTAACGCAAAATTGTCCAGTGTTTGACTCCCCGTCCCCCGGATTCTTAACACACACGTACCAGGACCGTAAAGCAAGGCCAGACCTTCCTTCCTTAAATTGCCTTACGTAATCTGTAAATGTTCCCTAAATAGTTCAGAAAAATCAGTATGGTATTTTAATCTCGTGATGTTATTATGATTAATATGACATATTATTATACATATAGGTAAGTATTATGAATTAGAAATTAAATTCTATTGGATTTAAAAAAAATTATTCTCTGGGTATTCCCAAAGCAGGTCATTAGGGCGCATCGCATGTAAACTGGTATAAGGTGTTCTCAACTAACTTTTGAAAGATAATACATTATTTCCATAACACCCTGTGTATATTCTAATTCTCTACTACTTCGATAATATTTTTTATGTACAATTAATCCACAAAAATAAATCTCCTTAAAGTCCTCTAAGTTCTTTAAACACTTTTTCGTGAAAAACAAAAATAATAACAATTATGTTTTAACCAAGAAAACCGACATAAAGCATAATACCCTTTTCAGTTGGACCTAAAAGGGTTGAAAGTGAAAATTTCCATAACAAAGCGCGTTAATTGCGCTTTAGATTCAGGTTTCCGGGAAAGATTTAGAAGTACGCACTTACCATCTCTTAAAAACAATAAAATGAATTTGGAGAAAGTAAGATCTAAAGTTTTGTGAAGTAGCGAAAGTTTGTTATTTGGTTATACAGGGTTGTCCAGAAGTCAAGAATAAAATTACTATCAATTAAAGGAAAAAGATTTAGGAAAAACGCTCGGACCCGTAAATTTTTATTTTTAATTGTGCATTTTTTGACATAAAAAAATATTATACAGGGTGTCTCATAGAACTGTCGTCACGTCTTTGACATTTTTTTTTAATGGAACACCCTATGTATCATTTTCTGATTACCCACAACATTCTACGCTTATGTTGTAAATGTCATATGCCTAAATTCAATAGTTTTTGAGATATTGACGTTTAAAATATGACATTTTTTGACTTTGACAGGATGTTACATTGGAACGGTTCATTTTAGAAAAATATGGTTTTCCTACGAGCGTGCGCAAAGTAGTACTTTGCGCACGCATTTTTGTGTGCAAAGTTACACTTTTCCGCACTAGTGCGGATAAGACTTTTATCCGCACTGGGTGCGGAAAAGTAAAACTATTCAAAAATCTCCTTGGTAGGGAATATTTATATTTATTTTAGTAGCTGTAAACTATTTTTTTAATTTTCTATTATTTTTTTTTGTTATGTAATTTTTAGTTGTAAGTATATTATAGTTCTTTCTTTAAAGTCGAATTAAAAATTAATAAATAAATTATCATATTTTTATTTTTGTTGTTATCTGATATGAAGCTCGTAGGAAAAATGTTGTTCCTAACAAGTGCGCAAAGTGCTTTTCCGCACGCAAGAACTTATCCGAACTCCGCTTCGCGTCGTTCGTCCAACTGTACTTGCGTGCGGAAAAGTATCACTTTGCGCACTTGTTAGGAAAATAACTATTTCACCTCCCTATCTTAGTTTTTTATTCTCTATCCAAAGAAATCAACCTCCGATTTACCATGTTAAACCGTTAAAACCGGGTTTAACGGTTTAACATGGAAGAAAGGTAAATTTAATTTTAATAATGTATTTAAAAAATTTATAAAAGAAAATAATTGAGAAGAGAGTTTATAAAATACCAAGTACTGATACGATGAGAGCCTTGACTTAAATTTCACAAAATATTTAACATTAGTTAAAGCATGTTTGAAAAAACTTATACCTAAAGAAACTATCGTCGGGTGAAATCTGTAGTAGAAATAAGTTAGTTAATAATTATTATGACTCCCGAGTGCCTATAATGGTGTTGTTCCTAATCCCAACAGTGCCTTTTTATTAGTTGTCCGAAAAAAACAAACCTATAAACCCACACCAGCGACGGAAATCTCCACTTCAAGCTCTCGTCTATGTTGATCATTAAAGTAATATTTAAAAAATGTTCTTTCTATCTACAATAATTATCTAGTTATTTAACTACGTTGTTTGTAACATAAACAATAATTTGCAAGAACACAGATATGATGCCAAACTTGTCAGATGGTTAAATAAAAGTAAAATGCCTGTTTAAAAAACGTGTTAAGTTTAAGAACGTAACTGGCTCCTTATTGCTTGGGATAAAATATTATTAAATTGAATATTAACTGAATATTTTTTCTAAATTTTTTAAGCCTCAAATTCGGTGAAATTATGAGATTAGCAGGGCTAGTTTAATAATTATGGTTCTTAACATCAATTCAGAGTACGTATCATACTTAATAGTTATTTACAATACTAGATGAGAAAGTTAATATTTTGGTGTGAGGAGGTTTTTGAATTGTCGAAGCGAGGCCGAGGTGATTTAATACCTCCGACCACCAAAAAAGGTTTTCGCATCATGTAATGTATTAAATTTTTTCTACTACTGTTCTCTGATCAAGTAATAAGTTTTTTTTCACCTGTAATATAATCCATGACAAATAGTTATTTGAGTATTGTCAGTATGTCAGTTCGAATAAAATAAGGATTTTCTACCTGTAAAATAATATAATTTTTTTGTCCTGGCACCGAAAGTAATACTTTACATAATATTCAGGTAACTCAAATGTTTACTTTTGTTATCTGTCGTGTTGCTAGGGCCCAAAGTTAATTTATTTGTACAGTAGTAGAAAAAATATATAAAGATGTAAGAGTCAAAATTCACGTAACTTAGAGGTCTACAGTGCTCAATTGGGCTAACATCGCCGATAAGCCTAACCATTCAAGTCTTAATTCAAAATAGTATATTATGTTACAAGGAAGAAAAATGCAGTATTTCGGACGTATTGCGGGAGATTACTGGACGAGGCAAAGCCGAGGCCAGTAACCCTATGGCATTCCTGCCAGTGGACTAAGGTCCCTTGGCATTTCTTTAAGTGAACTAAGGTCCCAAGAAGAAGAGAAAAAATGCAGAGTGTATTGTGTATAAATAAGTGAATCATGGAGAGAAAAAGCCATCTTCACCCAGTTGAAGAACAGTGGTCCAGCCTACCTAGTCAGCCGATGGTGAAAAATGCTATACCACGGCGCCAGGCGAAGATGTAGTCAGCAGCAGTCCAGCCCAGCAGCACGTACGTGTGAGGCCTTAATAGAAGGTGAGGCAAAAGCCGCTCGTACGCAACGGGGGACTAGATTATGGATCTTCAGGAGTCCCGCTATTTGTGGAAGCAACCACAGTACTACACATGCACTAGGAAGGATACACCAGTGAGGCACAGCTCGGTGAAAATTAGTAAGAAATTTAGATAAGCTTGTTTAATTGTTTAAAAATTGTATTTAATAGGGACACATTTTAACTGTTTTTGTATTTTTTGAAACTTTTAATTCTAAAAAGTGTTAAGCCACCATGAGTGGAAAATTTGATTTAAACGCCAAAAATTCGTGCCAAATTTTAAGTATCAAAGGAATTTACCCGCAGGGAATTCGCGAAGTAATGATAATAATAGATTTTCGCAATATAGGAGTTTGTCAAATCGTGCTAAAATTTTTTAGAGAAAATAATAATAAAAATAATAGGACATATTTCATGTAAAGCAAGAATGAGAATACTTGCGAGGGTAACATCATACAGTCAACATTAGCCGATCAGTTTTTTCGAGCCTAAAGAAAACTTAGAATCTATAATTTTAAATTTAAATCTAAATTTTATTCAAGTCAACTATTAGGCACCATATTAAAATGATTAATCTATAAGTGTTATATTTAAAAAATTTATTAACAAATATAATATGTAAACACCGGAAAGGAAATCAAAATAATTAGTTCAACATTTTTACGAACTTGACATTGAAATTTATTTAATAACAATATCAAATTAAAACATACATTTCATGTAATAGAAAGTTTTGAAAATAAAATAAATGGAGAATTAGGCTCAAATTTTTTTTTTTTAAAATATAGGTAATGCCAAGATAAATTTTAAAAATTTTAAGTTTTCATTTTTTACTGAGAATAAAATAGTCTCAGTCCAATGTTGTCTTTACAGCAATCATGTTTTAAAATACTTGCCCGAAATAAAGTAATTAAATTTTGCTATGCTAACCAAAATTAAAATTGTATTATGTTACCAGGAAATATACCAAATAGTATTAATATAGCAAGTGTTTCAGCTCGACCGCAAAGTAATATAATATCGATAAACATTTTAGATACAGGCGACGCGAAAGTAACGTTAACAAATTTTATCTGAAACTTATAGATTTTAGCAATTATGAAACTTGTTAGGTTACACAAAAAAAATATTATTAGTTAACCTTTCATATTTTAAAATAGAAGGGAAATTTTTAGTTCAAAAATTCGCGCCAAATATTTAGACTTACGAACGGATTGATCACCCGGAAGTAGTTGAATTAGTAAAATGGCCTAATAATTCTTGTGAACTCTGTCCTGTTTCGATAGCTGAATTTATTAAAATGCGTAAAAGTAAAAAATATGCCTGCAGCATAGGAAATTTCGTCTATTTTAAAAATATTGTTTATATGAATCAGGAGTCTTGAACGACGTTGGCCCTAAGTGCACCGTGAAGCCCTGCAATTCAAGGACAATAATTATACGGAACATAACGTTCAGGACACTCGATCGGCGTTCGCATTTAACTGGATCGTCGAGAGGCCAGAATGCCGTATGTAATGAATATGATATTCGCGAATTATTTATTATAAAAGACGAAAAAAGCGCTCAAATGTTAAAAAACATTTAAAAAAATGAAAAGGTATAATAATAGAGACCGGTATAGAAATAAATATCTATTATTAAAAATGTAAAAAGGATATTCGATCGTAAGAAAAAACAAATAGTTCTTAACGATTTTCAGTTACTATCGATATGAGGACACGTAAGGATTAATAGGATGTATTGTATAATAATTTAAAAGATAGGATGCATAAAAAAGTTTTTACGACAATATGTCGAGGAATACGTATGAAATGGTAACGATTGTTAAAGATGTAAATAAATTGTATTATTATTATTATTATGTGCTTTATTGGTTTCCCAAATGGCCATCGACCGAAGTCCTTCAGCCACAGTACATTAATTAATTCTTAATATTAACAGTATATAGTATTTGCAAATATAAAATTATTAACTGTAATTCATAAAGATGAGCAACAAAAAAAAAACTAAAACAAGTCAGATTAATTTGATTAATAGTTTTGCTATCTAGCTGCATGGTTCCTTAATATCTCCAATATGGTTTGCTCTGGGTATCTATATCTAGATTATTGATTATCTCTTGTTAGGCACAGTTCTTCGATGAGATTCAGATTTTCGGGTTTGGCTTTGAATTTGCTAGTTACTTCAGTTAGTCTTAGATCAATGGGTTGTATATTGGTTTTTTGGTAAAGTTGTCGGTTGCTGGGGTTGTGAAGAGGGTTTTCTGGGTGTCGTATTTTTGTCATGGTTCTCAAAGCTGATGTTTCTGCTACTTTGAGGTGTTGTAGGGCTGGTGGTCTGGCATTACTCAGCAGTACGTGTCCATACTCTAGAAGTGGCCTGCAAATTGACTTGTATATTTTTGCTGCCGTTTTGGTGTTAATACCTTCATTCTTAAAAGTCAGAGATCTAAAGTACTTAGCTCGAGTTTTGACTTTGTTTTTAATGGCAGAGGTGTGTTTGTTAAAATTAAGTTTAGCATCTAGTTGTACTCCTAGGTATTTTGCAGTCTTATCTGGCTTGATTTGTTGATTGCCTAGTAGTATCTGGGGCGAGTGATTTGTAATATTGTGGTTGAAGAGAAGGAGTTGAGTTTTTTTTGGGTTTGGTGTTATTCTCCATTTTCTAAATTATTCTTCCATTGTTGATACTGCCTCCTGTAGTTCTTCTGTGGCTTTCCGAGTGGAGTTCTTGTGAGCTATAATACCTGTATCGTCTGCAAATTGTAGTAAGTAACAGTTTTTGTCGTTGTCCATGTCCGCGCCCATATCGTAGCAGTATATATTGTATAGGGTCGGCGAGAGTGGAGAACCCTGTGGCACTCCTTGTTCGGGGGTAAATTCTTCGGACACTGTGCCATTAATTTTAACCCTTAATGTGCGCGCATTTAGGAATTTCCTTATTATGTAGATTAAGTATTTGGGCACCTCCAGCTGGTGTAGTTTGTACATAAGTCCCTCGTGCCAGACACTGTCAAATGCTTTTTTGATGTCTAAGAGAAGAGCAGCTGTTTTAAGGTTTTGGTGTTTGGCTGTTTGTACGTTTGAGCATAGGATTGTTAGTGGGTGGATTGTGGAGCAGCCCTCTCTAAATCCAAACTGGCATTTTGGAATCTTGTTTTGTATACATTCCAGTAGTCTATTTCTAATAATCTTTTCATAAAGCTTTCCCAATACCGGAAGTAATGTAATTGGCCTGTAGTTCTCTGGTAGTTTGTGGTCGCTGTGAGGTTTGGGAATGTTAATTATTGTTCCCTCTTTCCAGACTCTAGGGAAGATCAGATTGTTTATGCAATATTCAAATATTTTGATGATATGTGCGTGAATGTTAGTGGATAGTTGTTTTACGACATACCATGGAATATTGTCGGAGCCTGGTGCACTGTTTTTTTGACCGTGTAGGATTACATAATATTCTTCTGGATTGAGGACAAGGTTTGGTGACTCTGCAGGATTTTCAAAGTAGTTTTGATTCCAGTGGTGAATATTTTCTTTATGTTGTGCATTGAAATATGGGAGGTTTGATTCTCTAAAGTGTTCTTTGTAGTGCTTCTGGAATAGTATGGCTTTCTCATGGTCTAAACTATATATAATGTTATTTTCTTCCAAATCAGGAATTGTGTTTGTTGATTTATATCTAGATAATTTTTTGATTTTTCCGTAAAAGTTTCTGCCATGGTCATCATTAATTTCTTTACATGTACTCAGCCACGTATGTTTCTTATATTCAAAAATTAGTTTCTGTATGTTTGTGTTAAACTTGTTGATTTTTTCTTTAACGCCTGGGTCTGGTGATGCATAATAGTCTCTGTACATGCGTCTTTTTTGTTTAATTAAGGACACAATATAGGGTGGGAGCGGGTATGCAAATGGAGCTTGTGTCGATTTTGGTGTGTGCTGTTCTATAAGTGTTTGTAATTTTTTATTAAATTGAGAAATATGATCTTCGTTTATTGTATGTTCCTGTTCTTGTATGTATTCTTCTAGTTTCTCGTTTATTTTTTCCATATTTGATTTAACATAGTTCCATCTTGTCTGTATTTTTTCCGTGGGTTTTTGCTTTATATCTAGTTCTACTTGTATGAATTGATGATCGGAACCAACATCTGATATTAATTTAGTGTTTTTTATGCACTTTTTGAGAGACTTTGTATATATTAATGCATCCGGGGTCGAGTCAGTATTATTGGGCATGAGGAATGTGGGAGGAGTGATAGCCTTTTCGAAATCTGCGTTTTTTAGGAACTCTTTTAGTTGTTTTTCTTTTCGTTTGTTAAAGTTCCAATCTCCAATAATTATTGCATACTTGTATATTGAAGCCTTGATAAATATACTTTCTTCTATTTTTGCTGTCGGATGTATATAAATTCAAAATATATGAATTCTGTCCTCTTGGTATGGTAGGCTAAAATGCAAACACTCATTAAGTAGATTGTTGATGACTGGACGATTTTCTTTTTTAACTTTGATTTTGGGGTTTGTCTGTACCATGCTGCCACCTCTTGGGTAGTTAGTTATTTGGTTGCCGAGTTTTTGTATGTTTTTCCAGTCTTGATAGTTAGTTTTGGAGTCGATTTTGTTTTTTGTTTCTACTAGTAGCAATAAGTCAATATTGTTGTTTTGTATAAAGTTATATAGTTGAGTTTTTTTGCTCGTATATCCATTGATGTTTCCATACAGAAGGTTAACTGACATGGTGTTGACTGTTGTTCTCGCTGTCTATATTATAGTTATCTATAAATCTTGACCTCAATTTTTGAATCAGTTCTTCCCGATTGATGTTTTTGGGTTTGTTGAATTTGTTGACATAGGTATTTACAATAAGGTCATGGATTGTGATGTGTGAGTGGATTCTATTATTTTGTGTCTTTTCAGGTGGTATTTCCTTACTTTTCTTGTTGAGCGTTCGAATTTTCGCATTCGGGATTCCCTCGATTGGTTTAGTTGGTCTGTTTGGACAATAAATTGTAAAAATGTTAGTTCATAGGAAAAGAGTTAAGAAATATTTTAAATAATTTTACATACAAATATATTTTTATTACCTAATTAAGTAAACACAAAAAAAAAATCAAATATTTAGTGATATTAGATTTTTTTTCCCTCCCGCAGGAGGTGTAGGGTAAAAATAAGACTTTACCTTATTTTACCTAATTGTACAATTTAATGGTATGTATAATATTATTGTTACCAAACCCTGATATCAATAACGAGGATATAGTCGAGGGTATAACCCTCTATTAAAGTTAACAATATATTATTGTATATTAAATATAACAATAACATTTATATAATCATAGGTTAAGTTTAGAGGTAAGGTTACGAGTTTAAGGTTAAGTTTAGTATATAAGTAAATATGACTGATTTGTAAAATAAGAATAGAAGAATAGAAATATATACATTTTATACACGTCTTGATGACTCTCCCTTATCGAACCAAGTAGTTACCTTACACAACAATGGAATGGGAGCCACTAAGTTTTTTTTCAAAAAAACTTAACCCCGCTGAACGCAAATACAGTGCTTTTGACCGCAAGCTTTTAGCTATATACTCGGCTGTGCGACATTTCCGACACATGATTGAAGCGAGACAATTTACGGTGTATACAGACCATAAACCTATTACGATCGCGTTCCGCAACAAGGATAGCCAGTGTTCGCCTCGACAGTTTCGCTATTTAGACTTTATTGGACAATTTTCAACAGACATTCAGCACGTCTCCGGCAAAAACAATGTAGTGGCGGATGCATTGTTGCGCATCGAAGAACGGAAGTGTCCTTAGATTTCGAAGCCCTGGTAACCTCACAGGAAAACGACACTGAGCTAAACAACTTTCAGCAGGACGGCTCGTCACTACAACTCAAACGCGTGCAGATTCCTGGCGTCAAGGCAATGGTTGTGTGCGACGTTTCAACCGGCAGCGCCCGACCGTTTATTACATTCCCATTTCGAAAAGCAGCATTTGACACCGTGCATCGCCTCTCACATCCCGGTGCCAACGTCACTGTAAAGATGGCAACACAACGCTTCGTATGGCCATTGATAAACAAGGACTGCCGAAAATGGACAAAGACCTGCGTTCCGTGCCAACAAGCGAAAATAAGCCGTCATGTAACGACTAATGTCGGTTCGTTCATGCCACCTTCGTCCAGGTTTGAGCATGTGCACGTGGACATCATAATAATGCCGTCGCATAACGGGCATCGTTACTGCCTTACCATGATCGACCGATTTACTCGCTGGCCCGAAGCCGCACCTATGCAGGATCAGGAGGCGGCAACCGTTGCCGCAGCTTTTTATAGCCACTGGATCTGCCGGTATGGCATGCCACTCAGGGTTACTACAGATCAAGGTCGCCAATTCGAATCCTATCTGTTGAAGCAGTTAAACCGCTTGACAGGTACAACTCACCTGCGAACCACGGCATATCACCCAGCAGCAAACGGCATCGTCGAGCGATTCCACCGTCAACTGAAAGCAGCCATCAGATGTCACCAGAGTCAACAGTGGACAGATACTCTACCGACAGTTCTGCTAGGTATTCGCTCCGCCTGGAAGGAAGATCTACAGTCTACAGCTGCAGAGCTACTCTACGGTCAGACAATACGCCTCCCAGGGGAATTTCTCACTGCATCAAATTCCCGATCAGATGACAGCGTTCCTGAATTCGTTCAAAGACTGCGGGAACACATGCAAGAGTTACGGCCAATACCAGGCACACAACATGGGCGCAAGAAAACTTTTATTTTTAAAGACCTTGCTTCCTCCGAATACGTGTTCCTCCGTTACGATGGCCCCAAAGCACCGCTGCAGCAACCCTATGATGGCCCCTTTAGAGTAGTAAAAAGAAATGATAAAACCTTTCTCATTCATGTACGGGACCGCGACGTCACAGTCTCCATAGAACATCTTAAACCGGCGTTTTTGTTATCAAACAACCTACTAGACGACGACGTCCCGCCGCAAACACAGCAACAAGAATACCATCTCGTGGTACCCAACCGGAACGCACCTGTCATGAACCCACCAGCCACATATGTACCCGACGATGCCGTAACCCACCCCGAAGCGGACCTTGGACCCCGGACTACCAGATCAGGCAGGAAAGTTAGGTTCCCCGATCGCTTCGAGGCCGGTCTCTCCTGAGCTTCCTCACTGGCAGGGGGGTGCTGTGGGAGAACTGAACTCCCGACTTTATATTTAAAATTAGTTTTTAATATTTTATTTTAATCACACTGTATACAACATTCATGTATTAAGTTTAGTTTGTCATAAACTCGGCAAAACCAAGTAACCCAAAACGTGACATAATAACCTCTCTGGGACCCGGTCGAACCTTTTTCTTTTATTTGGATGTCTAACAAAAATAGGCAAAAGACCGGGACTCCCAAAAATACCCATCTGCCCTTTATTCAGGATTGTAAAAACGATTTCTTAGCCAGTCTCTTCCCGGCGTTACTTGGTTTTGCTAGACTTTCAATTCGCAATATTTTCATTTTTTATTTTCATTACAATTACGCGCATTTTCAGTTTCAATTTATTTACATATTTTAGTTAAATTGTTTTAGTTAAATTGTTTTTGTTAAAGTGTTTTTGTTAAATTGTTTTTTTTTTAATACAAAACTTAAACCTAACTACGTGTTCGGCACTGCCAAGATATATACTGCAATCTCTGAGCAAAACTATAGCATAGGCGTACACTAACCAACTAGCGCGCTAAACTATTTTAAATTTTATCTTTGTATATTCACAGTTATTGTCTTAATTTGTTTTTAATTGTGCGTAGGTTTTGATCTTTATATGTATATTTTGTGTCCTTCCTGCGTTAACTTTTATTTATTATTTGTAATTTTTATTTAGATACTAAGTTGTTGGCTTTGTCAATGGGATTATACAAATCTTCGAACAATAAAGCATATTTGAGTTTGAGATATATAAAGGTTTTAATTCTGCTTTCATCATAACATAGAGGTGTCCAATTTATATTAATTCTCGCACTAAAATCACTTCTTCAATTAAATTTAGGTATATATTAGCTTTCATTCTTCTGCTCTCACCATAAAGGGTAGGTTTCCAGTTTAGAATTCTCTTTATCATCTTATTAAAAACCAAAACATTATTTTGCCACTCAAAGCAAAGAAGTTTTATTTATCCATAACTGGAACATCGCCAACATTTAGGTATTTTCAACTTAACTTTAATAAACTGACCGGTCCAAATGGCATAGATAACTAAACACGTAATCCATAATAGTATATTAAAACATAAGTTTTATAAGACAAATTTTAGAGCTCTAAAATTTGTCTTATGGAACGAATATTTTATAATACTTTTTCTATTTGGGTTATTTTTAAGGAAATACAAATAAAAATGTAGTTAATAGTTTCCACTCAAAATTTTTTTTTTTTTGAGGTTGGCAACACTAACAGAAACAGAAAGTTGGTGTGGTCACAGAAGAGAAAAGGGATTAGTATGGTGCACAAAACACGGACTTCTATGGTCATATCACTTTAACTTGATAAAGATTACAGAAAAAACAATTGAAGAAAAATCAATTCAATTGGGTGAATCCATGGCCAAATTAAACGATAACATATTTGTCGAATTAGCCGTTTTCCTTTTACTCACAGAAGAAAAAAGGGTTTGTTCCTTTTACTTATAGAAAATTTTAAATTCAATTGAAGACATCAGGTTTATATCTATCTTTTTCACATTTGACATTTTGCATAATACGAGACAAAAATGACTATAGTTATTGTGAAAAACGAACAATGTGTTGTTTTGTACCAAAGCTATTGTGATCTCTTGGGTTTCAGAAATGTTTTCTTGGTTGCCTACTTTCGCTAACAAAAAGGCCCAGTTTCTCAACAAAATAGCCTTAAATTCATTTAAAAAATACTTTTTGGGAATTAATATTAACTTTTGAGTATTCGTGATGGTAAAGTTTTTTAAAATTAATTACATTCTTTTCCAATTTCCGGTAATAAAATAGTAACGTTGTTGGCAATCATTGAATAAAGAACTTTATTCAATGGTGGCAATACTGTAGGAAATTTTTCTGACAAGCCGATATAACATAACCTCAAAAAGTCAAAAAATAATAAAAGTTTTAAGGTCGATTGGGGCCCTGTTAAATATTATATCAAAAAATAATGTAAATAAGTGTGTTGGAAAAGGATTTACCTACAACAAAGGTAAATACAGATTTTCATTTTGTTAGATTTACATTATTTTTATGCTTTAAATGTTGTAGAAATTGTGCAGAAAAAAGTTGAAGACTGGAGATTTTTTAAATAAGTGAACAGTTAAACATAAAATCCAGTTTAGAGGTAGGTATTTACAAGTGTTATATTCCTAATTTGCATGAAACTTTTAGTACATTTTACCATTTTCAATACCCATGTAGGTAGATAATATTTTTGTTCTCGGTTAGTTCAATAGAAATATATTTTAAGTCTCATATCTTCAAGTCTGGCACCATTTTGATCACTCTTTCAGAAAAAATTAATAAAAACTGGTGTATGCATGCATAGGATCTCTGAAATAAATGTTTTTTTTCTATTTTTGGGGGTTGATATGATATGATGTGCTCTATGCAAATATTTCAAGTTATGGACGCAATATTAAATTACTAACTGTTTTACACTACACAACTTTTTTTGATGTTACATTATATCAGCTTAAAAACACATTAATTAATATAATTTTCTGCATAATAGGTATATACTTTACATTAAGATTGAACCACAAACCTGAAGAAATAATAATTTTTATCTGAAAATCCCCATTTAAAATGTAATTGTGCTCAATATAACCTTTTAAAGTTTATCATGTCAGTACATGTATGTTTGTTATGTCCTGGGATATGTTTGTCAGCAACTGCACTACCAATTTAATTTTTTTTTATTTTGTAGAAAAGATTCCATGATGGTTACATACAAGATGACATGTAAAAACTTTAAAATATAGTGTTTCAGATCATGGACAACACATCTTATAGGAAAATTTGTGTAAGTTATTTAGTTACACCAGGAAATCTATGGAAAACCCTCGGGAAAACCTAAGACAAATTAACTTAAAGCTGACACCTGTGCTTTTCAATAGCTTTGGAAGTCCCATATGAGATAGTAATAGTCCCTATATTTCCTTCCTATCGAACATCAAAAATACTTGCACATGTTCTAATTCTAATTTTTTATCAGCTTTTTAATTAGAATTGTTGCAGTGATAATGTTACAAGAATTTTTTTATTTTTATGATTAGTTAGCAGGCTCTTAGATGTTTTCTCGACATACATTTGTATCTGACAATTTTTTTTCTGTTTTAGGAAAACAACTTACAGTTAAAATGATTTATTGATAAAACGATATAATTCCAAAAAAATCAATATCATTGCATGTCAATACAATGACATGGTGAAAACAATGGGGAGACTAATGTCAGGTTGCATAAAGAATTTTCATAATGAATAACTAACCAGCCACTTTGACAAGTTTGATTGTGAGTAAATTATGCCTACCAATGTCATTTATGTCAGAGTCAAAGTTGCTGGTTAGTTAATTGTTGTTAAAAATCTTTGTGCAACCAAATATATTATAAGTTTTAAATACACTAATTTGATTTTCAAAACCCATATCTTCAACAAAATTCAATCCGTTCAATTTTCACTGTAATGGGTAGGCTGTATTTTGGACCACTTAGTACAATGTGTGTTACTTCACTTTATGTCTTTTTTATACAGCTTGATCGTTAATAGTCATAGTCAATAAAAAAAAGTCTAGAAAAAAAAATAACAAGTACCTACTGCATACAATAAGATCTTATAAGTATTGTAACAATAAATTAGTTTGATTTTTTATTAGGATTTTTTTTTTAATGGTTTTATTTTTTTAGAACCATTTATGAAAAGGAAAGACCTATCGTAGTGACAAAAAAAAAGCATTTGTGGACTAATTAATTACTAATTTGGGAAGCACAAGGAACCATGTTTATAGAATATGTTGTGTGGACATTCAGAGACGAGCCGCCTTAAGGCGAACGTCTAGGAGTAGGAATACAATTCCCTACTAAAACGATAGTACAGTGCGCACAAGCCCTTTGTCTATTACTCCATTTTTATGTAGTATGTCGAATCTAATAAATTTATATACCGAATAAACTGTGTCTACTTTCAACAATAAACCACCGGTCACGTCTAAGACATAACAGAATATATACTGACTTAAACACAGGACTAACGTTCCTGAAGAAGAATAAAACAGAAGGCTGAAGCTTTCAATTTGAAAATTTATTGTTTCAAATATAAAAACATTTGTTTTACTTTAAATGTTTTTTTTTGTTCAACTTTAATTTTATTGAAATCATTAATCATCAAATAGTCATGTTAATTTTTATTATTAAATTTTCAGTTAGGTTTTCAAATTCAAGGCTATAAAGTTTACTATTAAAAAACTGGTTACTTTAATATATTACATTAGCCATTTCCTATTAGATAAGGACCCTTTGGTACTTAAGTTCAAAAGTCATAAGTGTGAAAGTTCAAGTTATATTTATTTATAAAGATTTTAGTACTTAGTTATATACAATTGCAACTCAAGCAAACTTAATTTTAATCCTGATTTCTTCATATATAACAAATATAGGGTGTATGTGTATACATAGATTATTATTTAATTGTCTAAATAAACTTACCTATTTTGAAAAATGAGAAAAAGTATAATGTAAGAATAAAATATTGTTTCAGTTTGATTTCTATTAATAAAGAATTTTCATTTTTTAAAAATAACTATGCTAGAGAGACTGCTAAGTGTAAATAAAAACAAAGATAGTTTTAATCATGTTTTAATATATTAGTAAACAAACACATTGGATTCTAAGTATTGACCTTCATACATTTATTAGTTTACTATACTTATAAGGATTATTTTATTTTTCCCATATTTGTTAACCATGCTCCCTAGGAATACTTTTTTCTCAAAAGTATTAAGCCGTAATGCTTATACATATCTAGATATTTTAAAATAAACCATAGAGTATAAAATATTACTAACCTAATTAATTCCTGTAAAATAGAAAATGGTCTAAAAAACTCACATATAAATAATAATTATTATTTAGCAATAGTAAGAGGTAAAACCGATGAGACTATTCTGTTTTCACATGTAAATATCACAGTGTCTAATGGACGAATGAGCTGTTCTATTGTTTAATGTCTCTGTCAAGTCTATTATTAAATTGGTTTATTGAGGTTGCATTCACTGGGTCGATTCCAGTTGTACACTACACAGTTCGAGAGAAAGTTTCTTCGTAGAAGTTTGGCACATCTTTCCTTTGATAACTTCTTATTAATCCACTATATTTTTGTTAATTCAAGCAACACATAATTACGTACTTATGTTAGGGTAAGTGCATTCAATGCATTTTTCTGATATTCTTGACTAAAATATTGTTTTTAACAAACTTAGTTGGGTTTAAACATAACATGGCTGTGAAATTAAAATGAAGTAATCTTTCTCTTATAAAACTGTCCAAGTTGTGTAGTAGAAACAGCTTTTCTTTGGAGTATTACATAGGTATATAAAGGTTTTAATTCTGCTTTCATCATAACATAGAGGTGTCCAATTTATATTAATTCTCACACTAAAATCACTTCTTCAATGAAATTTAGGTATATATTAGTTTTCATTCTTCTGCTCTCACCATAAAGGGTAGGTTTCCAGTTTACAAGTCTCTTTATCAGCTTATTAAAAACCAAAACATTATTTTGCCACTCAAAGCAAAGAAGTTTTATTTATCAATAACTGGAACATCGCCAACAATTAGGTATTTTCAACTTAAATTTAATAAACTGACCGGTCCAAAGGGCATTGATAACTAAACGCATAATACACAAATGTTTTTAACTATAATTTTCACTCAAATGTACGGATATCACCGAAGAAAGGATTTAATTACAGCAAAATAAAAAATAAACAAATCTGACAGAATTGTCACTTTTTGAAATGTACCCTAACCTCACTTCTCTAAAGTGTCAAGTAAAATTTAACGCGTGTTTAATGGGTTTCTGTCATATTTATCAAGTTAAAGTGATATGACCATAGTATGGTGTGCCATGAATTTCAAAACGGTATTGTGTTGTTACCAACAGGAAGAAAATAAAAAATGCGTGTTTAAAATGAATAAAATAATTGCTTATGCAACCCAATGGAAACCCATAATGAAGACTTTATGGTTCCCAAATAGAAAAGGGTTTTTACCTATAATTTTCACTCAAATGTTACGAATACCACCGAAAAAAGGCTTTAATTACAGCAAAATAAAAAATAAACAAATCTGACAGAATTGTCACTTTTTGAAATGAACCCTAACCTCACTTCTCTAAAGTGTCAAATAAAATTTAACGCTTGTTTAATTAGGCAATCCAACGATGTGTCCAAATGGCGGCTGGCTGGCAAATACTGCTTTGTAATTGGTGCACGTGACCATTAAAATAATGTTGCTGGTGGCATTTAACTGGTGACTCAATACTTTTTGCCATCCAACCGCCATATTGAATCACGTGGTTTGGATTCCCTAATGGGTTTCTGGTATCTTTTTCAAGTTAAGGTGATATGACCATAAGTGATTTATGTTATATTTCTAGGTTAATTTAATGGTAAATTTTGGGAATGTTGAATCGTTGTAGGGCATTTTCACGTATTTTCTTGATTTTTCAGGCCTCAGTTACCGTGGAAAAAGCTTATTTTCCCGTTGACTTTCCATTTGTTTATTTGATGTTTTCAGCTGTTTGACGTCCGACTATCATTTGAATTGTCATTGAAATCTATATAAAAAAAATTGCACTCGTTGTAGGGATGGGCCCATATCGAGGCGTTTTGGCAGTTTTCAACTGGTTGGTCGATGCGTTGTACTTACTGCCTGTAAAGGAAGGTAGTGCTGTAAATCGCGTCGTAATAGTTTTAGAGTTCGCCCTCCGGTTGAATATTTGACCGCTTTCCGTGTTTTTGTGGCGTTAGCCAATATCGATGGCCGAGTCCGGTTTCGTTACCTTGGCACGTCCCTATGGGACTGACGGTCTGCGACTATTTTGGTTGGTAACGTGGCGTTTTAGTCAAATTAGGAACTGTCTGGCTATTTGAATTATTTGATTTTATTTGATTGTTTTTGAGGAATTTAGGTCTTATTCCAGTGTGCTGGTTAGGTAATTTGATTAGTTGTTCAGGTATTGAACCACGCCGAAGTAATTTGTTGATTTTAAATGCGTGGCCTAGTTTTTATTTAATTAAGTGTGTTGATTGGTTTTATGGATAATTTTGAATGGCCGCGTCGCTCAAGTCGGGATTCAATTCTGATTGGCTGAGCGACTAACGTGGTATTTCCGGCGTTTGCGCCATCTAGTTAGCCTGGTTAAGGAAGCACTTCTTAGCTAGCCCCGCGAGTCTTCGGACGAAAAGTTTTGTTTGCCCCTAAAAGTTTCTTATAACTTCCTTATTTTTGGGATTTCGGGCAGAAAACTTGATTGACTGTCGGAGTATTGGATTTTGGGTCAAAAGTAAGGTCACTACTAATCACTGCTAATGGCCAAGTAGATCCCCTAGTACCATCGGGTAAGTCTTCAATTTTGTTTTTTTTTTAATAAGGCCACGTTGCTATTTGATCATTTTACTTGATTTTTATCTCATTATTCTTACGGTTCTTTTTTTGTGATTTTATTGATTAATTTGGAGTAATTTCGTTCAATAACGTTAACACGTTTTTCCACGTGGCGTCTTGAAGATCCCTACCTCATTTTCTTAAGCTTGTGGAAGCTGAATTTGCTGAATTGTTTATTAATTATTGATTTGTTTGATTTAATATAATTACTTATTAATTTACTTGATTTTTTATGTTAAATTTTAATATTTGGCGATTTATGCCGTATGAATTCATTAATTTTGATACTAAAAATGTTACTATTGAATTATTATCAAGTGTTCTACAAAGAAAGAAGTAGAGGATCTAAAGAAAGCTGCTGAGGGGGCCTTGGACAATAAATATGAAATAATAACATCGAAGACTTTAAAACCTAGAATAAAAATACCAGGTTATCAGGGTACAGATTCAAATGATGAAATTATACAAAAAATTCGAAGACAGAATGCTTGGATTGGAGATGAGGGTGAATTTAGTATTACATATGTGAAACAGAACAGAAACAAGGACTTAACTATTTTTGCTGAGTGTTCTGGAGAGTTGTTTCGTAGGTTTATGCTGTATAAAAAAGTACATATAGGTTGGAGTCGATGCCCAGTTTATGAGGACCTAAAGATCTCTAGATGTTATAATTGTCAAGAGCTGTACCACAAAAGCAGCAAGTGCAGCAAAAAAATAGTGTGTGAGTACTGTGCCGGAGATCATAATATTAATGTGTGTGAGAAGGCAACTAAAAGGTGCAATAATTGTATTCAGGCGAATGCGAGGTATGGGTCGTCATACTGTACATCTCATGTGGCTTCAGATCTGGGATGTCCAAATTATAACTATCATCTAGATATACTCAAGAGTAAAATAGAGTATACTGCATAAAGTTCATGGATTCTAACACTTTGTTTGATGAATATAAACAAGAGAATGGCGATGTTATGGTTTGTGACGATATGTCCAGCATACTTGAACAACATAAAAAATCTGAGCATAACCTGAATTTGCTTCATCTAAATATTAGGAGCCTAAATAAAAACTATAATGATTTTGTTGTGTATTTAGAGGCATTGGGTGGTGACTTTGATGTTATTGTATTATCTGAGACCTATAATATTTACCACAAGCCTAATTACAATCTTAGACATTACGATATCTTTTATAATGAAAGTAAGATTAATAAATCTGATGGTTCTGTAATCTACAGTAAAAGTATTTACACCAAGGAAAGTAAAATTATTGCAAAAATTGGGGACTACAAATTTTTAAGAGTGACTCTTGTAAAGGATGGTGTGTCGGTGGGTATAATATCTCACTATAGATCTCCCTCAATTAACCCCAATGGTTATATAGGTGTTTTGCTGGATTTGTTTGGCCAAAGGCATTTCGATTGTTGTGATGTGGAGTTATTTGCTGGAGACATCAATATAAATCTGTTAGACACTCGGTCAGTACTCGTTAATGAATATCTCAATTGCTTGAATAGTAATGGTTATCTCTCAAAAGTGGACAGGCCAACAAGAGTTGATAACCGTTGTAGTACGTGTATTGATCATATTTTTATGAAGAGCAAAAAGAGATTTAAGAATGCCTTAACGGTCCTTACCAGTTCTGTGACGGATCATCACTTATTGTTGTTTAATATTGACTTGGGTTGTAATATAGAAAATGCCCCTAAACCCAAGAAGGTAAATAGAACCATGAAACATATTGATTACAACAAAATTACGAATCTTATCCACGCTGAAGGGTGGGATTCTGTGCTGTCGAATCGGGATCCTAATGAGGCTGCTGAATTATTTACTGGTATCTTACATAATCACATTTCATCCGCAACAAATATAAAGAACGTTCCTAACAATAAAATTCGACTTAAACCCTGGATAACGTCTGGATTACTTACATCAATAAGAAAGAGAGATAAATTGCACAAAAATTGGATCAAAAATCCTACCGATGTTGATGCACGTCAGAAGTATAAGAGGTATCGTGACCAATTGAGTAAACTATTGAGCAATACTAAGTCATCATATTTTAGGAGAAAATTGGATAGTGTAAATAGTGACCCTAAAAAGACATGGGAAATAATTAAACATGCTACAAATGAATCCAGACTAAACAATAATATTACTTCTATAAATAGTTTTGACAATCAGTGTGAATTAGTGGATCGAGGTGAAATTGCGAATGAATTTAATAACTTTTTTGGATCCATTGGAACTAGTATGGCTTCCAAAATTTCTAAACCAATTAACGCACCTGATAGCTTAACCAGGGAAACAATATCCCCTAATACTATGTTTTTGTATCCTGTATATGAGAACGAAATTATACAGACGATAAACTCTTTAAAAAACTCCTCTTCTTCAGACGAGCTGAGTATATCAAATTTAATCATTAAATCAAATTATAGGCAGCTTTTACCTCCCTTGCTACATATTGTAAATCTGATATTTGAAAGCGGTACTTTTCCGGATGTTTTTAAGAGAGCTGTAATTATTCCATTACATAAGGGTGGTGATAAATCTGAAATAAGCAATTATAGGCCGATAGCACTTACAGGGCCTATTTGTAAAATCATTGAAAAATGCATAAAAAAAAGACTATGTACTTTCTTAACTGAAAATAAAATAATGTCAGACTTGCAGTTTGGGTTTAGGGAGGGTGTGGGAACTGATTCTGCACTACATGAGGTTACAAATTTTGTTGTGGATTGCTTTAATAGAAATCATAAGTGCTTGGCTGTCTTTTTAGACCTCTCAAAGGCTTTTGATACCGTGGATCATAAAATTTTGTTGAACAAATTAAATAACATTGGTGTACGGGGCAGAGTTTTGGAACTATTCAAGTCTTATTTGACGGATAGAATTCAGAAAGTTAGATTGAATGAAGTATGCAGCTCTGATACTGTGGTGACTTGTGGAGTTCCGCAGGGCACAGTGCTGGGACCGATACTGTTTTCTATTTATATCAATAATCTTTCATCGGTAATCACAAATGTAAGAACAATAAGTTTTGCTGATGATACGGCATTTTTATGTAGGGGATTGAATTGGGGTGAGGCCTTTGAGAGAGCTGAGGAGGCAGTTAGTTGTGCTCGTATCTGGATGGACTTGAATTCACTAACGCTTAATCTAGATAAAACTAATTTCATATGTTTTTCCATGAATAGTAAGGGGTTACCGGATGGGCGCACAATTAAAGTGCATTCATCAGGCTGTGACATGGCTCATGACTGTGACTGTTCTCAATATGTTAGATCTGTTACGAAGACTAAATACCTGGGGGTTTACTTTGACCAATTTTTAAAATGGAGCGCTCATACTGAGTATGTGAAAAATAAATTGAGAAAACTTATTTACAAATTCTATGAATTAAGAAATATATTAGATAGGAAACTTATTGTTAGTGTGTATAGATCTCTTGTGGAGTCCTGCTTGTCGTATGGTATAGTTTGCTGGGGTTCAGCACATAAAAATGTTTTACACAATATCGTAATTACACAGAAATACATCTTAAAGGTCATGTTGTTTAAGTCAAGGTTATTTCCTACAGATATTTTGTTTCAGCGATCCGGTGTCTTTACTCTTTTGCAATTGTACATCAAGAATGTATTGCGTTTTGTCCTAAATAGAAAAGTATTTCAAAGATATATAAATCATAACATAATGACAAGAGCGAATATTAATGAGCAATTAATATTGCCCAATACGCATTTTCACGCCACTCAAAGGTGTATTGCATACATAGCACCTAGAGTTATAAACTTAATACCAACCAACTATAGAAATGGTTCTTATCAGCAAAGAAAGTATCAATTAAATAACTGGGTCAAGCAAAACACTCAAAGGATTAGACACAATTATATTCTTGTAGTCATAGAAATAGAAATATTTAGGTAATAATTGATGGTATCGTAAATTTTTATAATTTCATTTAGTATATTTTAAGTGTGTATTAAGATCTTGTGGTTGTATTAGTAATTATACTGTTATTTCGTTAGTCAACTGACGGGTAGGTGTTGCTCACACAATATATGTCCATGAGCACACTTTGTGTTGTATAGTTATAGAGATATTGTGCAATTTAGTTTATGTATCATTGTTAAATATATCAAAATAAATAAATAAATAAATAAAATAAATAAATTTTTGCCAATTGAGTGCGACTCACTTTATCCTATCATATTGCAATACTTGTGTAATTTTTTTTTTATTAATGTCGTCATTGCGGTCTTATGGGTTGCGTTTTAGATTTCTGGTTAATAAAAAGTAAGTGGGAGTAAACACAAGTAGTTTTTTTTAATGCAGGTCCTGGTATCGGACGTTCTAGTAAAATTTTCTTAATATCACTGATTTAAATTCTTTCTGTGCTTTAAGCCATAATGCTGTAATTTAATAAAATCCTTCATTTTTGTTCGGCTTTGAGCTGTTATTTTAACTGAACGTCATTTATTAAAGGGGTATTGAGGGTTTTATTGCATATTTTATTCTGGGTTTTTAGAGCCCCATATCGTTTGATTTTTGGGCGCATCCGCACTATGTTTAATTTATCACTTTTGTATTTTTAGCTAGTATTTCGAGTAGAAAACCACTTTTAAGTTATTTACACCCACTTGCACCAACTTTTTTTTAATGGACCTTTAGGCTAAGGGCCCTTTAAAGTACCATTAGCGTATTTCAATTTTTAGGACGTTATAGGCAATGCCTTGGAGAAATAATATATTATTTCTTAAAGGACATGCCTTACAGGTTTACCTATGCCTTGGTAGTATGAGTTTGCCGTCTCTATTTTATTTCATGATAAAAAAGTTATCCATTTTTTTTAGGAACATTAGTTTTTCACCAATGAACCAGCTACTTCTGTCTTTGCGCTTTTATTCAAGCAGTGGACCTTGTCCAGATGACTTCATGAATGTCCAAGAGTCAACTGCAAGTCGAGTTGTGGCTTACGTATCAAGGGTCCTTGCAGCACTCCGACCACAAAAAGGAAATATGCAAAACCACAGGAATTTTACCTTTTCTATATAATAATATGTATTCTAAATAAACATGAAATAGTTTTAAAACATTTTTTTTATTTTAATATTTATTATTTTTTCTGTATTTGTGATTTTTTATAAACGTACCTCGCTATAACTTTTTTATTTTATCATCCGGTATTGAGATGAAAGAAAAACTAAATTAACTTTGAAAAAGTTAACCTTCTCAAACTCTTTTTGTAAGTCATTATGTGTGAAATACCTATAGATTTTTTAAATTTAAATATAGAACTCAATACCGGAAAAAATAAACAAAGAATAGCAGGGCACGTTTGTAAAAAAATTAATAGGGGGGGGTGTAGTCAGCAATTGCCACTGTGTGTGAAATGATTGAATCCATTGTAGCCAGAACCAAATTGTCCAACTTATCATATTTATTCTCGGTTGGTGGTAAGCTCCCGCCTTTTTTTAAAGCCTCCTGTCTCATTTGGGTTTTTTTCTTACATTTTGCTTTTTATTATCGTAGCATTTTTTAAGCTGTTCTGTTTACCTGTTGTTGAGGTCAGAGAATGTAGCTATATACCGTTGTAATTTTTCCCAGGCATCGGTTTTTTTTCTATTTACAACAGCATTTATTTGTTTATTTTCTATATATGCCCTTATACTTTATAACGATTATAAATAGATGGGACACATCTCTCTGGCTGAAATATAACCCCCTTTTACGTTTTTTTTTCTCATTTGACATTGTGAAAGTCAAAAAAATATAAGAAAACCAAGGATATTAAAGCAACTTTTATGTCAATGAAGAAAACCTAAATTTTAAGGTTATCCTATCAAAATGTTACTTGATTTAATCACTAAGATACTGAAATCTATAGATCCGTGTGACGTTGCCATATTGTTGCGAAATTAAAGGGCAATTAGTTAAAGGTCCGAAAGAATGACTCCGTGCAAGTCTTTTAAAATTAATGGTCCCTTAAAATTTAAAGGTTCTTTAGTTAATGGTCCTTTAAAAAAAAAGTCGGTGCAAGTGGGTGTAAGTGGTTTTAAATAAATTTTAGCGTTTATTTCGGGCATGCGCAGTTAATAACTCGGTTAACTTCAGTTTTAAAGCGTTACTTTTTGATTATTCTTGTTTATTAACTATTATGAGACATTGTTGTACATTTTTATGCGCAGTCGCACTGCACATGCGCAGTAGTAATTTTTCTGTAATTTGCAGGTAATGGGTTTTTATTTATTGGGGTACTCTTCTAATAGAGGGCAAGTGCATTTTTAGGATTTTTCTTATGCCCATTGACTGTTAATATTCTTATTTTATCTTTACAGTGTTGCAATATGGTTCTAAATTCAGTTGGGCCTTCAGCCATTTTGTTATGTGGGGTTTTTAGGTCGCGCACGTGGTTTAGTTTTGTTTTTAGTATCTTCCTGACGCGTATTGTTTTCTTTATAGGGTCTTTTGTGAATGTCCAAGCACCCACCTATCTTTTCTTGGGGACGAGTTCACCCACCAGTCTTTGTAACGGGTACAGACCGTATCCTAAGTTGCTATTCCTTTTGAACGAATACATACAAGTCTTGTACGGGTACCAATCCCTAGTACGGGTACAAACAAGTACTGAATACGGAACGATTACGAACAAGAGCTCTTCTATGATACGAAAACCATAATTCGAGAGTGTTTATGCATTCTGTTTTACCTTGAACCTTTTTCATTTAAGATGCTTTGTAAAATCTTTTGCGCGTTGCAAAACCAGTGTGATATCACCGTGGTTGCGCAGGTTATATAAATTATAGCGGCAACGTATTTAGTATTTTCTTGCCTTATTATTGCCCTTCAAAGATCTAGGGATGAAGGATTAAGTTTCAATACTACTCAACATCATATGTCACAGATGTACGAATAAATCTAGTAACTAAGGTTTTTTTTAAAAGGTGTGTTTTATTTTGAGGCGCATTGCATTTCCTGTTGTAATTCTCTTCTGCTGCCTCCTTTAATTAAAATTTATTTTGGTTTTAAGTGTAGCTGAGAGCTAGGTTCCAACGCGATCTTGGAGGGATTCCGATTTGCCCGGCTGACAAATCGGTGGCGCCATTTAACCCCCCCTACTCTCCGGCATTTTGAGCTAGGGCATTTTTTTTGCACGCTTTTGTTTAGCCCCTTTTCCTCAGCTTAACTTCATTCTTTTATGGTCATAATTTGGTAAGTAAAAGTTTGCTTTTAATTTATATCTATTTTTATGCGCACCTGTGCGCAGGCGCAATGAAAAGCGTAGCAATGTGGCCATCGAGAAAGGTATAGTTTAATCTGAATTATTTAAAATAAAAGTGATGCACGGATGTAGTGAACTCTACACGGATCTGATGGATCCAGGATGAATTTTAACTAAAAAGTCAGTACTTTCAGTAAAGACAGATTTGCAATTTGATTTTTGCAGCTATTAATCCGCGGCCAGATCCAGTGAGTTGGATTTTGTAATTGATTTGAAATCAAGAAAAACATAACTAACAAATTAACATACATCTAATACAAGGAAAGTCATTTCGCAATTTATATTATCATAGACGATACGAAGGAATTTTTTTGTGTTGACAAACAGAAAGATAATAAAGACGAAGATTTTCCTTTTCATTTCGCCAGATCCATCTCTAGACGCGTTTCGTCATATCATGACTCATCAGTTGAGCTAGGATCCGACGAAAAGAAAAGGGATCTCGAAGCTACTTAAGGCAGCACTTGGTGGGACACACCAGTAAGATGTGGCACGGAGTGCCATCTGTGTCGTTGTTAGACACTCGTAAGAAAAATAATAGTTATGAAAAACTTAAATGACTTCATTTCAGCTCTAAAATAACTTACATTGGCTCCTCAAATCCAGCTGGAAAGACATTTCTCCTCGTAATTGTATGATCTCGCAAAGACAACATGGAGCATTTAACGTGTAAAGTTTCTCTCGTTTTCGGCTCGTTTTCAGTTTCCATATTTTCAACGATAATGGTTTGGTAGTAGATTTTTTTCCCCTGTAAAAATATTATTGTAAGGTACATACCTATAAAGATTATATTTAAATGAAGCTCCATATTAAAAAATTCCTTAACACATTTAACCTTAAGTAAAAATATTTTTTATTATTTTAAGTTTTCACCAAGTCAAGTTGAAATTTAAGGACATTTGACAAGTGTTGATATGAAACTTAACTAACGAAAAGTTTTTTTAGTAATACCTTATTCTGAAAATTAGGAGAAATTGTTAAATATCATTGTCATTTATTAAATTATGTGATTTGTTTAAAATGTGATTGAAGCATATTATTTGTGCAAATAATATATTAGAACAGCATAGGAGACATAAATCCATTAACCTAAAAATTTTAACCGATATAGATTTTGTAGAAAATTTTCAGGATTTTATAAAAAACGTAATCATGATGTACCGGGTGGTCAACTAAGAATGACCGCCGGCCATATCTCAGAAACTAGTAATCGTACAGCATCCGGGTAAATTATTTTATGACAAAAGTGTCCAAGGGAAAAAGCTGGAAATTATTTTTAAGTTCCGCATTTTGCCGCAAGAGGGCAGAAATTGAAAAGTAAATAGAGAACATTTAACATAATATCTCCGAAAATTCCACATTAAGGTATATCTTTGATAACACCATTAAAAAGCTTGGACAATTATGCATCATTTTGGTCTTATGCTCATTGGCGTACCGACTTTAATAAGAGGGGGGCTTCATGCATGCCTATTAAGTGAAGGTGGTCATTTCCACCAATTTTTATTAAACAAAATTTTGCATTATCAATGTTAATAATAATAGTAGAGCTAATTTAATTATTTTAATTAAGAACGGTGTGCCTGAGGAGAAAAACGCAAGAGACCATTTTTATGCAGAATTGACCAGGCTAATCAGAAATGATATCCACATGAAAAAATATCAGTGGCGTACCACTTTTTTTCTAAAAAATATATAATCGCTTAGTTTTAAAAATTATTCTATTGGCGATAACGCTGAAACGAACGGAGATATCGAGCTGCGGTTTAAATATTTTTTCTAGCAAATTTCATCTACTTTTTGATTATGGTATCATAATTATACCGTATGATTTATTTTTTCGTAGTAAAATCAAAAAATGTGTTATTATTACAAGCTCCCTCTAGAATTTTGTTTTGAGAACTATTATGGACCACTAAATACGATTGGTGAAAGTGCATACATTTCTCTTTCAAACAGTCTTTAGTTTGCTAAAATCGGATAAGTCGTTTAAAAGTTACAGCGATTTAACTGATTACAGCTTCCCCCCCTCTTATTAAAGTTGGGCACTTTTGTCATAAAAAAATTTACTCGGATGCTGTACGATTACTAGTTTCTGAGATATGGCCGGCGGTCATTCTTAGTTGACCACTCGGGACATCTTATGTGGGTGTTGCTGATTAAGAAAAAAACAGTTAATTTTTAAATCATGAAATAAATTACGCCCCTTTCTAGAAACTTGAATTCATTTTTCCCTGTAACGTTAGTGTTTTTTTAACACAGCCGGCGGTCATCCTTAAAATGACACCACTGTTATACTCTTAATATAATTATTTAAGAAGGTCATTTGTAGTCGCTCTAAAAGAATCAATCATATACCTAGTTAATAGATAAAGCTCTGTCCCAGGGAAACTGAAAGTTTTGTGTCAATCACCGAATGACTAATACTATAAAAAAAAATATAAGTATTGATTAAGATATTATGAATAGATTAAAGTAATTTTTGTATATTTTACTTTTGAGCATGAACGCCAAGATAGAGAAATATTTTAAAAGTATCTTAATATAATATCAATAGTAAAATGTAACTTAACGAGTATACATTTAGTATCACTGGATATCTAATAGTAGTTTGTACTGCAAGAGTGGATATAATTTCCATACCGCACAAGGAGTAAATTGTTCCGAGCACAATATAGACAAACCACTCGAGTTGTACAGTATATTTTTTCTACGACTCCACTTCGGAACTTCATGCTAAAAATTATCAAAAACATATTTTTAAATCAGGAATTATAACTCGTTTTTTACTTGCGAGATAGATAATAAAAACAATTAAACAAAAAATCCATGGACCTAATTACACTGTAACATATTTGTTAATTTAGGTGATTTCTTATATCAACATGAACTTTGAATATAATATCAATCTTTTTCACATTCAGCCTTTTGTAGAATAACATACAAAGAGCGATATTTTTTTTTGGACAGAAACTCACAATATTTCGGTACAACTATATTCTGATTCTATATCTTTAATTTTACCACCATTTCGTGCACTTTGCATGTGCAATTGGTGTGTGCATAGGATCTGGGATACATATTTTAATTCAAATAAAAAAATAACAAATTTGCATCTTTTTAAACTATATTCTTAATCTCACGTTGGTTAAGTGTCATAAAACATCGCTTACAATTTACAACGTGTAAATTTGGTCTCTTTTTAATTGACCACTGTGATTCGCCAGTTTATATCCTATCTAGTGTAATGCCCCGCCCTTTTCCTAACCTCATTTCTCAATTTTGTTCTCTCTACTACAAGGGCAGAAGCATTGCAAACTGAGAAGGGGAAAACTGGGTCGGTCTTAGAGTACTAACTATCAGTAAAACACTATTGTAATGATTATCAAAAATATATTGTAAGTTGAGAAAATATTGAAATTTAACAATCTTGTTTCCAATAGTCCAAATTAAGCAAAGGCACATACATATAGTTTTTATCAACAATATAATCTTGATCCACAATTCTGTCAGTCTTCTTTAACATACAGCTTTCAAAAATAATGTTAAAATGTATAAAATCATTTCTCCAAACAATTATTAAGGTTGGCACTAACAGTTCCAAAATTTAGTTACATTAAGGGAGCATGAATTCTTTCTAACTCGTAGTCATTTAAATTAAATCATCATATTCAAAGGGAGCATTATTTACTGTTTGTAAAGTTTGATTCTTCCAAATAACATGAGTAAAATCGTTTAATCCCTTAATCTTCAAAGGGAGCATTATAATGTTAGTTGCTAACTTTACTTTCTCATAAAAATTCATATTCTTTTTTAAATTTAATTTCTTAAAAATCTTAAACTGTTTCTTATTAATTTTATCTTAAAGGGAGCACTGACTATAAACTTAATATCTTAAATTTCCCGGCAAAGTTATTATAAAGTGTTTACCTTCTACCATGCAGGTTTTTTCATATTAGATGCCAACTAAGGTTTTAACACTCACTTTCATATTTCAAAAAAAATGCTTTAATTTCTCGCGGCGAAAACTGTTTAAGTCTTAAGACTGGGCTTATTACACGTTCACACTGTCTTTCTAACACAACTTTTTACCTGATGGCGATATCCGACATTCGCCACCTTGTATATTAACTTTCAAAAATTACTTCTTGATTCTCAAAAAAAACTGTCTTAAGAAAAACTTAACTCAACTAATTGTTAACTTCTTATTGTTCTCTGTAGCACGGGCGCTGGAATTTATAGGAAGTTTTGGTATGTGGGAGAGGCCCCCCATTTCTTAAGGAATGCGACAAACAAATCAGGGTCACTGTATTGGGCAAAAAGTTTGACTTTGGGTTTTCCTAGAAGTATTTTTTTCAAAACAAGTCAGGGTCAAATCTGCGGGTTTACACGGAGTTCTTAGAAAACAAGTCAGGGCCAAATACTTGACCGGCGAAGAATGTGGGAGAATGGAATTTAGCGCAAGGTTTTCTTATTTTTTCTACGAATATGTCGAAAGATTTTGTAATTGAAAAATGTCAAGAATGTATTTGAAGGTTACTAGGGTTCAAAACCCAGAAGGAATTTGCACTAAATGTCACGTACACCAAAAAAAGATTGCACAACTTGTTTTTGGGACAGAATTGACTTGAAGGATTTTTTTAGTCGGTAGTTGTTAGCTTCAGTGAACGCTTGTGACTTTGTGCTATGGGTTTTGCCACTTCGACTTCTCTGCCAAAGGTGCCCCATTACAAGGTAGATTGATAAACTGATTAAAGGATATTATTTTCTTTTAATTTTTGAAAAACTTTCTTTTTGCTTTTTCAAAAAATATCAAGCACATTTATTTATTAATTATTTTTCTAAACATCAGACTTTGACCTTATTTTTGAAAACGCGACCCCCTTTTAATTAGTTCACGAATTTTATAATTTGTTTTTTTAATTTAATTTATTTTTGAAAATAATGTTGTCTAAAGTACCTACTTATGTCCATATGGCCGGGCACCACACTAGGATGGATATGAAATTATATCCGTTCAGTTAACCGCAATAACTCACTTATCCAATCACTCTAGTGTAAAAGAAATAACAAACATGTATGAACAGAAAAAAGTATAAACGGTATTTCAAATTAAATTTAGTGCTGGAAACAACTAATTCTTAAAGATTACTTATTTACATTAGCATATATTACTGTAAAATAATATTACCAAAATTTAAATAAAAATAGTTTAGAATATGTAGTTTGATATAATAAACTGAAGTAAATCGTATGTTCCCATTTGGAGAAATTCAGTGACGGCTAGAGCTTAAAACGGATTTGTTTCTTAAGCAATGACTCTATCCAAGAAAATATAGAATTATTACTTTATCTCGATTACATTTATTTGTTTCCTTAATTCATTATTATTATCATTATTTAATACATTATAAATTAGATATTCTGTTTTATATTATTTCAAGTAATAAATCTGTTTTACAGCTGCCATGCCGTGTTATACCTTCTTGGAACCCTTGTCAACGCGTCGGATGGTGTCAGAAAGCCAAACCATTACTTCTACTTCTTGCGTGATATCCCATTACTAGATAAATGCTCGACAATTTGCGTAAATTCGTCCAAAACGTGTTTTCACCCTTTTGTGTTTATTAGGAAACTATGGCCGTAAGGACCTGAGGATACCTACGCAATAATAGTGTAATAAAATTGTTACTGCAACTTTTAAAAAATAACTACTTAATTTTTTTTTGCGCTCAAAAACTTGTGTAGAATTTATAGCTAACTTTAAATATTCATTAAATATTTTTCTATTTTGAAATTTTTGAGTTCTACTACATTTTAAACTCATATTCCACCACATTTTAAATATTTTGCACTTTAAGACTTGTTTCACAATATTTTTTATCGCATTTTAAACACTTGTTTTGCCACATCTCAAGCTCTTGTTCCACCGCATTTTAATACTTGTGACACTTCCGCCACATTTTAAATACTTGTGGCACCACATTTTAAACACTACACTACATCTAAACACTTATTACATTACATTTTAAACGTTTCCTTATAGAACCAAAACAGTCCTTAAAACAGATATTTAATTTTTCTTCTTGATGGTCGGCACAAGTCCCTTTCCACGAAAGCTCGTCACTGTCAAAAAAATGTCGTCCTCCCAGCTGATCTTTAATGCATGAAAACAAATCAAAGACACTTAGCGCAAGATCAGAAGTGTACGGAAGATGATCAAAGACTTGCAAGCGCTTTAAATGGCTTCGAAATACTTCTTCCAAAGTGATTGATGCTGGCAAGCACTACTCAGCTCTGCACGCAGTGGCGGATCCGGGGGAGGAGGCACTGCCCCCCCCCCCCCCACTGCCCTATAAAAATTGGTTTTTTGTTTACTTTGAGCATTAAAAAAAGTTTTTCTTTAGTCTCCCCCCCCCCCTCCACCCTTCAGTCAACTCCTGAATTCCCCACTCTCTGCTAGCTAGCACTTATATTTTTTAGTTACAGGAAAAGGGTAATTTTTTTACAAACGTATCCTGTTTTTTTTTCCGGTATTGATTTCTATATTTAATTTTTTTAAATCTATAAGTATTC
This sequence comes from Polydrusus cervinus, assembly GCA_935413205.1. Lineage (NCBI taxonomy): Eukaryota > Metazoa > Arthropoda > Insecta > Coleoptera > Curculionidae > Polydrusus > Polydrusus cervinus. The sequence continues at coordinate 61,852,585 of OW284510.1, read as the reverse complement.
CACACATAATGACTTACAAAAAAGTTTTAAAGGACAATTTTTTCAAAGTTAATATAGTTTTTCTTTCGTCTCAATACCGGATAAAATAATAAAGCTATAGCGAGGTACGTTTATAAAAAACCACCATTACAGAAAAAAATAATAAAGATTAAAATTAAGAAAATGTTTTAAAACTATTTCATGTTTATTTATAATACATATTATTATTAGTCCGGTCAAATTAGACATTCGAAGATACATAAATTTACAACAAGCTGAAAATCAGTAAAAATGTTCAAAATACAATTATAAATAAAATTTGTAAGTTCCCCATCATTCCCGTGTATGGAAATTTTTTTTTTCTTACGAGCCACCGTTTCTGAGATGTAACGACCGTTTTGTAGTTCAGATATGACTTTATTTGCAAAACTACACATTTACTGGTGTCCACGGAAGGTGGCTCGCCCCTATAACTTTTTTGTTTTTAAAGATAGTGAAATGAAAATTGGAGGATTTATATATGACGTAAAATTGCATTTTTTGACAAGTGATTTAACTTCACTTCCGGTTTAACCGGAAGTGACATAAACTTTGTATTTTTAAAAGGGATACCTGGTATATCTTCCTTTTTTAAACTTTATGACGTTCTAAATACAACCATGTGTCCCTTGTCACTTTTTGTCTTACTCTTACTGAGGCTACTCGATGCATTTAAAGCGTATTTTATTCAAAAAAGATGTTTTATTTTAGTAACGTTAGTACGTTACATTTTTAAAGTTTTTTAATGGAAATTTGGTTAAAACCTAATAGTGTGTGGTATCAAATTAATCGTAACAAAGTGCTCTTTGTTTCTAATCTGACGAGCCAACATGTTGTCATTTAAAAAAAACGAGTAAAACAAGTTTCAATTTTAAATTTTACACAGCAGATAGATTTTGACCAAAAACAGTCAAGTTGTATTTTTCCCAAGATTTTAGGACTGAAATAAGTAATTTAAACGTATTCATAGCCGTCTAATTAAAAAAATATATTTAAAAAAAATATATAATTTTGGTGACAAAAAGTGACAAGGGACACATGGTTGTATTTAGTGTTAGGATTATTGTTGTCCAGAAATCTACTTAAATAGGAAACAGAAAATGTAATATCAGGTCGGGTAGTTGTTGATAAGTACATTAAAGCTCCTATGAGCTGTCTGTATGGAACATCTATTACTTCACTCTCCTTGTTATATTGAAATCCTCTTTCCATAGGTGTGGTCTTGCCATTACACTCTTCCATGTTAAACGTTGTTAATATCTTTTCTATGAATTTAGTCTGAGTTATTTTTATTTCTTCCTCATTTCTATTTATTGTCATACCTAAGAAATTCTTAACTTCTCCAAAATCTTTTGCCTGAAAATAATTTTGTAATAATAGTACTGTTTTATTTACAATTTCTTTTTCTCCAGTTACTAATATGTCATCTACATAAATTAGTATCCATATATTTTTCCCACAATATAAACAAAATCATTGAAAGTATTATTCCATACTTTTGGTGACTCTTTAAGTCCATACAATGCCCTATTTAATCTCAATACTGAAGAATTTGTTTTTAGTCCTTCAGGACTATAAATATAAATTTCACTTTCCAACTTTCCATTTAAAAAGGCTGTAGGAATATCAAGTTGTCTTATATTCGAATCTTCTTGTGGTGCTATTGATAGCAAAGTTCTTACCATTGCAATGCGTGCTACAGGCGCATAAACTGGTTCAAATGGATTCTCCTCCTTTATTTGAAAACCTTTAGCTACTAACCTTGCCTTTTTAGTTCCATCCTCTTTAGTTCTAAATACCCACCTTGTTTGAATGGATATCTTTTCTTTTGGTAAGCTAGTTTCAGTTCATGTTTGTAGTTTCTCATGTGATTTTAATTCCTTTTGTATAGCATCATCCCATCCTTCACTTTTTATACCCTCTGTATAATCTTTTGGATCATTAATTTGAGATATTAAACAATATGCATTATAAATTTCATATTCGTTAAAATGTTTTGGAATACTTACCTTTCTACCTGGACTTGTCATTTCAGTGTTTGTTGGGTTTCTTTTTTCATCATCCGAACTTTCTATTTGTTTTTTTTTTCTTCATTATAATTATCCTCTGAATTACTATTATTTTCTTTTAAGTTATTATTTTCTATTTTTTCCATTGCTTCTTCATTTTCAATCAATATTATTTTCCTGTTATTATCTAGCCCTTCATCATGAATATCTTTAGTTTTATGATGATAGTTTGTTTGCTTCTCGTCAAATGTCACATCTCTTGAACATATTAGCTCATTCTTATTAAAATCCCAGAGCCTATAACCAGCTCCTGAATAACCTACCATATTACAGGGCTTAGCACATTTCTCTAATTTATTTGATTTTGGCAAAATAACTGCCCAAGCTCTACATCCAAAAACTCTTAATTTTGACAAATCGTTACTCTTATACCATCTCGTGGAAGGAGCAACTCCACCATTTGCTTTGGTAGGAGATCTATTCAATTCATATGCGGAACATAAAATTGCTTCCCCCCAAAGTTCTTTTGGTAGATTAGTTTAGCAAATTTAGTTCTTACCATCTCCATTAACGTGCGATTCATTCTTTCTGACTTACCGTTTTGCTGCGGACTATATGGCATGGTATACTCAAGCTCAATACCTTTATTTCTACAAAAATTCCTAAAAAAATTTGATTAAAATTCACCTCCATTATCACACCTGATTTTTTGAGTTTTTTGCCCGTGCTGAGTTTTTATTAACTTTATAAAACCAATAACATTTTGAACCCCCTTATTTTCACATTTTAATAATTTAACTATCAAAAAATGAGAGAAATCATCAATCAGAACTTGAAAATATTTGTATCCTTCTAAAAGAGTTATGACTGGACCAGCAATATCGGTGTGAATAAGTTCACCAATACGATTAGTTTGTTTATTATTCTCATAAAAACTTTTCGTACTACTTTAACCCTCAATACAATTGCTACAAATTTCTTTATTATAAGGTAAACCTAACTGTTTTAACCCGTAACGATTGAGGTGTCCTAACCTTCTATGCCAGACATCACAATCGTTTGTTATATAGCAATTTTCAGTTTGAAAATCTACATTCAATAAAAATAAATTATTTACAGATTCACAATAAAAAATTGAGCTACTATTTATTATTTTAGCACTCTTTTTTCCTACTCTGTCAAAATCAAAAATTACCTTGAAATTTTTATTTAACAATTTAGTTACTGAAAGTAAGTTATGAGACATACCTTCTACTATTAACGCTTCTATTGTTATTTTTTTATTTTGACAAACACCACTAAGTATTCCTTTCTTCTTTGCACATAATACTTCTCCACTTTTGGCTGTTCCTATGTTTACTTTGGTCTTTAGCTCTTCTACATTGGTTATGTATTCTTGAAGTTCACTCATTACTAAATGTTCAGTTGCACCAGAGTCCAAAATAAAACTGCTTATATCGTTCAATAAATTGACACTGTTTAGTGCAACAAATGTTACAGAACTTTTATTTGCTTGATGTCCTGCACCTCGAATTTGACCCCTTCTGAAGTATCGACCTCTAGACCCTCTTCTTCCTCTATAATTTCCTTGGTTACACTCTGCAAATTTGTGTCCTGGTTTTCCACATTTATAACATGCATATGAATTTGCTTGCTTCTGTGTTATCAGGGCTGTTTCCATGTTTTGCTTTTATTTTTAATTCTTCGTCTAATAACCTAGACTTTACAAATTCCATAGTTATAGTTGTATTCATTGTTTCAATTGCTGTTATGACGGAGTCATAATCTTCATTTAAAGACAACAATAAATAACACACCTTGTCTGATTCATCTACTTTTGTTCCAACACTTTCCAATTCTCTTATTATTGTATCCAATTTAAGGAAATGGTCATCTAACTTTTCATTCTTCTGACATTTTAATGTAAGCAATTTCCTTTTCAATGTCAATTTTGAAAATACACTTTTTCTTTGGAACACACCTTCTAACGAAGTTATCATGTCTTTGGCTGTTTTTGAATCTTTGATGATATCTAGATGTTTATCAGTTACACACTGTACTATAATGGATTTGGCCTTGGCATCCTTAATCTAAAAATCTTTCTTCGCTGTCTCTTCCTTAAAATCTGCTTCATTTTTCTCTAAAGCTATATCAATTTGCCTTTCTTCTAAAAATGCTCTGACTCTAAATTTCCAGTTATCGAAATTGTCAGAGTTTAACTGTGGAAACACAATTGGAGTAGACATCTTCTTTTTATTTTTGTTTGCCTTTTAATGCGAAATATTTATTGTGAGATCACCAACCTTACTGCCGACGTCTTGCGTGGTCTGGGCCCATAACCTGTTAGGATTATTGTTATATGATCTTCTTAGTAATTAATACTTTCAGGCTTCTCAAAGATAAATTTATTGTACATTAAATATTTAATACATTTTTTTTAACTTCTTACATAAAACAACAGCTACTTAACAACAACTTAAACAGACTACTTATATTTTCTATATGACACATATCAAATACTACTGGTGCTGGTTGTTAACAATAGAAGGTTAACGCTAGAACTGGTAATCTCAACATTTAGAACGTCATATAGAGTTAAAAAAAGGAAAAATATACCAGGTGTCCCATTTAAAAATAAAAAATGTATGTCACTTCCGGTTAAACAGGAAGTTTCATAAAGTAAAATCACTTGTCAAAAAATGGAAAATTTACATCATATCCTCCAATTTTCATTTCACTATCTTTAAAAACAAAAAAGTTATAGGGGCGAGCCACCTTCCGTGGACACCCGGTATATTGTATTAACACCCACTTGCACCGACTTTTTTTTAAAGGACCATTAACTAAAGGACCTTTAAATTTTAAGGGACCATTAATTTTAAAAGACTTGCCCGGAGTCATTCTTTCGGACCTTTAACTATAATGGCCCTTTAATTTCGCAACAATATGGCAACGTCACACGGATCTATGGATTTCAGTATTTTTGTGATTAAATCAAGTAACATTTTTGATAGGATAACCTTAAAATTTAGGTTTTCTTATATTTTTTTGACTTTCACAATGTCAAATGAGAAAAAAAACGTAAAAGGGTGTTATATTTCAGCCAGAAAGAGGTGTCCCATCTATTTATAATCGTCATAAAGTATAAGGGCATTATATAGAAAATAAACAAATAAATGCTGTTGTAAGTAGCAAGAAAACCGAGGCCTGGGAAAAATTACAACGGTATATAGCTACATTCTCTGACCTCAACAACAGGTAAACAGAACAGCTTAAAAATGCTACGATAATAAAAAGCAAAATATAAGAAAAAAACCCAAATGAGGCAGGAGGCTTTAAAAAAAGGCGGGAGCTTACCACCACCCGAGAGTAAATATGATAAGTTGGACAATTTGGTTCTGGCTACAATTGATTCCCTTATTTCACGCACAGTGGCAATTGCCGACTACCCTCTTCAAAAGTTGTAAAAAGAAGGATTACATGCTAAGGAAGAGCATTAACTCAGACAGAAATGTGTAGAGCTAGAAATAGAAAAAAAAACAACTAGTAGTAATTTTTTTACAAACGTGCCCGCTATCCTTTGTTTATTTTTTCCGGTATTGATTTCTATATTTAAAATTAAAAAAGGTATTTCACACATAATGACTTACAAAAAAAGTTTTAAAGGGTAATTTTTTCAAAGTTAATATAGTTTTTCTTTCATCTCAATACCGGATAAAATAAAAAAGCTATAGCGAGGTACGTTTATAAAAAATCACCAATACAGAAAAAATAATAAAGATTAAAATAAAGGAAATGTTTTTAAACTACTTCATGTTTATTTATAATACATATTATTATATATTATATAGAAAAGGTAAAATTCCTGTGGTCTTGCATTTTTCCTTTTTGTGGTCGGAGTGTTGCAAGGACCCTTGATACGTAAGCCACAACTCGACTTGCAGTTAACTCGTGGACATTCATGAAGTCAGCTACCTGGACAAGGTCCACTGCTTGCATAAAAGCGCAAAGACAGAAGTAGCTGGTTCATTGGTGGAAAACTATTGTTCCTAAAAAGAATGGATAACTTTTTTTATCATGAAATAAAATAGAGACGGCAAACTTATACTACCAAGGCATAGGTAAACCTATAAGGCATGTCCTTTGAGAAATAATATATTATTTCTCCAAGGTATTGCCTATAACGTCTTAAAAATATCTATACCTATGGGTACTTACCTGTTATCTGGCTATTCTAATTGAGCCTCCATCTGTGTTAACCGATGCAGTACAATTGCCTTGGTTAACCTAAATCTTCGAAGAAAACTTAAATGGTCGATTTCTTCATAATAATTACGGCGCTCATTGAGCCTTCGCGAAAAGCCAAAACCAACAAAATCCAAAATTTCCAAATCATCTTCAAGAGCATTCTCCACCAACTCATCTTCGATAATGTTTACATAATAATCCATTTTTATAACGTCCGGTTGTTGCGTTTTGGTAAAAATGGAACTACCATAAAAAATACGTGACACAACTAACTTCAGAACTGACAACTGTCATTTTTAATTGACCGAATTTGGCCTATTAGTTAATGCTCCTTTAAAGAGCGCTTAAGGGACCATTAAAGTCGGTGCAAGATACAAAATATGCTAATGGTACTTTAAATGGCCCTTAGCCTAAAGGTCCATTAAAAAAAAAGTCGGTGCAAGTGGGTGTTAGACACATAGACAATTTACAATCAAGTGATTCGACCAGGACCGGTCTGGTGTAGTATATCAGACCACCAATACAACAGACTACAAAAACTACAAAACATAGTACCTAGACAAAAAATACTTTCTGCACCAAGACATACACCACTACGTGTACTACTTAACGTAACAAACACACTATACCTAAAACAGTACGTACAAGATAAAGCGACAAAGTTTTACGAAACAAAACCGAGCAACACGATACTGACAGCAAACATGACCTACATAAGAGAACAAGACGAGTACATAAACAAACCCCTTTATCACAAACTACCAATTTATAATGAAAATAGAGTAAATTAAAATAAAAGTAAATAAAATAAAAACCAACAATAACAACCAAATAAGAACGTAACTCCATTTCTCTAACCACGCGGGTTTAGCCGATCCCACTTGTGGTATATTAGACTAAGTGCTATTATTGCGCCTCTAGAGGTTCAAGTATCAAAGTACATTATAAGGGAACTGGACCATATCTAAAGGTACGGGTAGTACGGTATAGGTTATAATAAATAATGTAATAAACTAAAAGTCGTTTTAGTTACCTAATAACCTTCCATTCGGAACACAACAATTGGCGACTAGTCAATCGGCTAATAATGTAAGCGGGACTATAGTGATTTTCCATAGATATAATAGATAGTGTTTAGTGGTCAAGAATAAAAAAAATCAAAATGGCTTCGGTGGGTATTCAGATGGAATTCAACCCAGACGTAGATGATTTTACGGTGTCTAAAAGACGATTAGAATCGTTTTTTGTGGCCAATGATGTAACTGATGACGAAAAAAAACGTGCTATTTTCCTTAACGGGCTAATGGAAAGTGCCTTTGTTCTTTTAGAAAACCTAGCAGTGCCAAACACGTTAGAGCAGATTCCTTATAAGGATCTGGTAGCCTTATTGGAAGCATTTTATAAACCAAATAGAGCAATTTTTGCGGAGAGATACGCTTTTTACGCAACTAGAAAGTTACTTTCCGAAACAATTCAGGAATATGCTGTCAGATTACGGAAGTTAGCAGCTCACTGCTCTTTTGGAAATATGTTAGAAACAGTGTTACGAGACAAATTTATTTGTGGATTTGATAGCGGAAAAATATTGGATCTATTTTTTACTAAAACGGACACTTTGACATTTCAAGAAGCTACTCAGTTGGCACTGTCTACAGAAACGGCAGAAAACAGCTATGGGTTACCGGTAACACAAATAAAAAGTGAGTTAAATCAGTTACAGCATTATAATACACGTAGTGCAAGTGCATCGGCATCTCAATATCGAGGCGGTCGAGGAGGTAGCAGGAGGGGGCAGCGACTTCAACAGTATGGTCAGCAAAACCCAGTCCAGCGGCCTTCATCATCAAGGGTCATAGACGATGCGCAGTTTCAATATGCCCAGCCCAATCAGACACGTCCGCTGGGACATGCAGAAGTAAGTGGGGGTAGAAGGGAAACCTCCCAGCCAGGTACGTCAGCATGCATGGTGTGTGGCGGCAACAATCATAATAGTTCTCGTGGTTTTTATCGCGGATATATTTGTGATGTGTGCGGTGGAAAGGGGCATTTACGCAAAATGTGTAAACAAATGCCCAAAAGGTCGTTTAATTATATAGATTTTGAAAATATGAATTTAGACGAAATTGATAATAATTATACTGATTTTAAACAATGTTCAGGAGATAATACCATTAATAATATTAATTTACCGCTCTTCTGTTTAAGATCGGTTAATGAAAATCCTATTCTTGTTAATGTCCAAATAAATAAGTTATATTTTAAGGCTGAATTGGATACAGGGGCTGCCAAATCCGTTATGTCAGAATTATTATGGAAGAAATATTTTTACAATACTCGCCTTGAAAAAACCAAAATAAATTTTATTACATATGTGGGTAGCACAATTATACCTGTGGGTAATTTTAGTGCTAGAATAGAATTTCAAGGGAGAGTCGAGAATCTGCATTTCTATGTAATTTGGGAAGGGGCCAGTTTATTGTTAGGTAGAGATTTCGTAAGCAAGTTTAACCTGGGATATAGTGGGGGATATAGCGAGGTATTTTCCAATAAATTGGGCACTTTTAATAAAGGTAAGTTGTCATTAAGAGTAAAGGAAGGAGCCGTACCAAAATTTTTAAAACCTAGACCAATAGCCTATTTAATTAAAGAAAAAGTAGACGTAGAAATTGAGAAATTAGTTAGTATGGGTATTTTGGAACCAGTGCAGTACACTCACTGGGGTACCCCGATAGTTCCAATATTAAAGCATGATGGTAGCGTACGTATATGCGGGGATTTTAAAATTACGTTAAACCCACATATTGAAATTGTTAGGTATCCCATTCCACGAATAGAGGATCTATTTTCCAAACTAACAGGGGGAGAGCAGTTTTCCAAATTAGATTTGGATTTTGCGTATCAACAATTACCTCTTGATGAGGAGTCAAAACAGCTGACGGCAATTTCGACACATAAGGGTTGTTATGTGTACACTAGATTACCCTTCGGAATATCGTGCGCCCCTGGATTTTTCCAGCAAACAATGGAGCAGATCTTGTCAGGGATACCAGGAGTATGTTGTTTTTTCGATGACATTTTAATAACGGGAGAGAATAAAACAATTCATGCGGATCGGCTAGAGCAAGTTTTACAAAGATTACAAGACTGTGGTTTGACTATAAAAAAGGAAAAATGTAGTTTTTTTCAAAACTCCGTAGAATATTTGGGTCATGTTATAGATAAGAATGGTTTACATAAATCGCAAGAAAAAATTGATGCTATTTTGAAAATTCCAGAACCAACAAACGTTTCACAACTTAAATCGTTTATAGGGTCTATTCAATATTATCATAAATTTATTCCTAACCTTTCTAATGTTCTACACCCTTTATATAATTTGCTAAAAAAGGAGCATAGATTTAATTGGACCAGAGAGTGTCGGGTTGCTTTTAAAGAAATAAAAAAATTGATAACATTGGATCAGTTTTTAGCTCATTACAACCCAAATTTAGATCTAGTGTTAACAGTGGATGCATCTTCATATGGGTTAGGCGCAACCTTGGCTCATCGATATCAAAATGGAGCAGAACGCCCTATTGCTTATTCATCGCGAACGTTAACAGATGCAGAAAAACGATATTCTCAAATTGACAAAGAAGCATTAAGTATAGTTTACGGTGTACAAAAGTTTAGTTCCTATTTATGGGGAAAATTTTTTTTGCTAAAATGCGACCACAAACCATTAATATCTATTTTCGGTCCTAAAAAGGGGTTGCCAATCATGACCACAAACAGGTTGCAAAGATATGCGTTATATTTATGCTCGTATAATTTTGAGATTATATATGTTAAGAGCAAGGAAAATTATGCTGATTTCTTATCACGATTACCTGCAGTCGAAAAAAATAATATTAATGAAAATGCAGAGATTAATATAACTTTAAATTATATAACTGAAAAGGATAATATACCCATTGACTTAGACTTATTAAAAACCGAAACCGGTAAGGATAAAATTTTAAATACTGTCTCGAGGTATGTAACTGAGGGATGGCCAAAAAAGGTAGGTGCCGAAATGTCACCATACCTCCGAAGAAAAGACGAGTTAGGTTTAGAAAATGATATATTATTGTGGGGCTATCGTGTCATTGATCCAGAGGCGTTGCGCGGGGCTGTTTTAAACGAGTTACATAGGACACATTTAGGCATCGTCAAATGTAAGTCTTTGGCTAGGTCTTATGTGTGGTGGCCTTCCTTAAATAATGACATTGAAGAAATGGGTAAATCATGTTCAGCTTGCTTAAGTTGTAGACAGAATCCTCCTAAGAATGAGCTATTACCCTGGCCAATACCTGATAGGGTATGGTCTCGTCTACATATTGATTTTTTGGGGCCCATTAATGGTAAAGTTTTTTTTATTTTGTTGGACTCTCTGTCAAAATGGTTGGAAGTTTTTCTAATGAATAATATTAAAGCATCTACTACAATCGAAAAATTGAGGGGGTTGTTTGCTCGGTATGGGTTGCCAGATTTAATAGTATCAGATAATGGCAGAACGTTTGTCTCTACCGAATTTCAATTTTTTTTGAAAAATAATGGAATTAATCATATGACGTCACCACCATATCACCCGGCATCAAACGGAGCGGCTGAAAATAGTGTCAAAACCGTAAAACAGTATCTTATTAAAGAATTAAGAAGTTCCTATGATATTTTAAGTAATATTTCAAAGCCCAAAAATTTAACACAAAAAGATTTAGACAATTTTTTAGTCCTTTATCGCAATACGGAACATTGCAGTACAGGAGAATCACCCGCTCGTTTAATGCTGGGTAGACCTTTAAAAACTAGGTTAGATTTATTAAAACCACCAAATGGCTTAAATTCCAGCTTAATAAGTTATTTTTAATATCCAATCTGAACGTATATGGTTCTAGAGATGTGCGCAGTGAAGCTTCGAGGATTTTTTTTTGGTTTCTGCTTGTTATGATTTATTACTGGTTTAGATTTTTTAATATCTATTAATTTATATTTGTTTGGGGGAGGAGAGACTGTAATTCCCTGGATACGCCACTCTTCATGCGAGTAACAAATTCGCCAATTATTACATTGTGTTATACTGTGTTAAATTAAAATATGCCAACGCGTCGGCGCCGCACAGTGGTCTCAACGGAATTTTTACGGCGACATAGGTATTTTTAAAGTTTAAAAACAGTAAAAACATATTTTTTTGCACTATATTGTTCATATTTTCATTGATTAATACTTACACAATAATAGTAAAAACTAAATTTTTAGGATGTATGTTCATTTGGTGTGCCCTTATCAACCTTTAAGTAGCTACTTACCGTTTGCTTATTAACAACCCTTGTCACCGCACATCTATATACATTATCTAAATCTAACTCGAGAACAGCCATTTTTCCAGTAGGATCTGTGTGGGGTCGGCAAGCAGGATCTGGATAGTCTCTTAATCCTTGAAGGTAAATACTTTTTGTATTTGGTTCTAAAGGAATTTCTACTCGCATCTGATTTGGCGTGCATAGAACTTCGGGTGACACTGCAATGAAATAAATATGTGCTATTAGAGCGATAAACAGCAAACACGTTATTATCTTTATTGATAGTTTTTAAAAGATCATATTAACTATTAATTAGTATAAATTACATTTTTTAAAACCTCTCTCAAAAATACGATAATAATAAAATATTCATTTATTTTGCTTAAACAGAACTATAATTCCTTAATCTACATTATAATTTATTTAAAAACTTTAATTTACATATTTTATTCCATCAGGTTGAAACATTTACTAAAAAGATACCTTAGATTTAAAGAATTGTTTTACCTCCATTTAAATTCAAATGTAGTACATAGGGTGTGTGTGAACGTCAGGCTAATCAATTATGATTTACCATATAATTTGTATAAAATCTTTATTTCAACTGATATTTAAATAGTATATTAAAGTACAAGTTTCATAAGAAGCGGTTTTAGCGCACGCGTCTATTTTAAAAAACGAGCCACGAAGTGGCGAGTTTTTTTATTGACACGTGCGCTAAAACGCCTTATGAAACTTGTGCTTTATACATTTTTTTCTATTTCACCTTTTATGATCAAGAAAAATGTACATTTATTTCCTAAAATAATCCCGCGAAAAATTTTAATATCTTAAGGTTGGTAACAAATTTAAATGTAGAAACATTTGAAAATCGCGGTTTAATTTTAGCTGCCATTTTATTAACAAGAATTAATAAAATCGACTCTCAATTCGATTTAAAAATTTACTCTAGGTACTTTCTTATTAATATATTAAATAATGGACAGTTTAACTCCTCCAGAATTAAGAGCAGTGGCAGAAACTACTTTAAACAGCCTTTTGCCAAAAAAGTCCAAGAAGGTATATGAAAAGGACTATGAAAATTTTCTAAAATGGTGTGAAGAAAAAGGCGTTACTAACCTTACAGAAAATGTTTTATTAGCATTTTTTGATGCGAAGAGTAAAATTAATAAGCCATCAACACTATGGTCCCTATACTCCAAGTTACGGGCCTGTATAAATATTAATAAAAACATTGATATTTCAAGATATGCTAAACTTCAGGCATTTTTAAAAAGGCAATCAGAAGGTTACGAGCCTAATAAATCAAAAACTTTGGAATATGAACATCTAAAAGCATTCCTAACTAAAGCGGATGACCATATTTATTTGGCTGTAAAAATAAGTACCTATTTTGAAATAATATTTACACATCTACAAATCTAAAATATGAATGTTGTTAAATATACAATAAAGAAAATAACCAGAAAAACACTACCTACCTACCTTATACTTATAAACTAATACTAAAATACTTATTAATTATGTACTTATATTTTATCTTTATTTAAGGTAGCACTAATTATGGGATATAATGGAGCATGCAGACGGGAAGAACTAACTAATATATTAATAGAAGACATTGAAATTAAAAATGATATTATTCTAGTAAAGATTCCCAAAACCAAAACAAATGTTCCGAGGCACTTTGTAACAGTCGAGAAGTTGTGGATGGACTTAATAAAAAAATATTTAAATTTAAGGCCTAAAAACACAACACATAAACGGTTTTTCCTTACTTTTCGCAATGGGTATTGCATAAATTCACCCATAGGTATAAAAACTATGGGGAAAATTCCTAGTTTGATCGCTAAATACCTCAATTTCCCAAATCCAGAATGTTATACAGGGCATTGTTTTAGACGTTCCAGTATTTCTCACTTAGCTAATAATGGAAGTGACTTGGTGACTATTAAGAAACATGGAGGTTGGAAGTCCTCAGCTGTTGCAGAAGGCTATATTGACACGTCACTGCAAAGGAAAATAGAGGTAGCACAAATGCTTTCTGTATCGAGCCCTTTTTCAAACTCACCTATAGTAGCTTCTGGCTCTTCTATTGCTCCCACACCTTTAACAAGCCAATACATTTCTAATGAAGGTCTGCTACAAAGACATACCTCTACAACAACCCATGAAGTAGAGAAAGTCATTGAACATGAAAATGTTTGCATAAAATTAGTGTACTGTTTTTTTAATTCTTGATTTTTATATAATCTTTTTTCTAATAAGTTAAATCGGTGTAATGCCATTGTCTTAGAATTTCCTAATTCATTTACTGAATCCTTAAAAGGAATTTTTACTATATATTTTTCTGAAATATCTTTTTTAACTGTGTCTTTTAAATAATCCTCACAAAGCTTTTCTTCTCTAGAAAATATGTTATTTTTGGAACCTAACTCTTCTACTTTCCCAAACTTAACAACTTCTTTAATTACTATTTCAACATTAGTGTTGCTATTCAAAAATGTGACAGATCTGTTTTTACACGCTAAGGAATTTAAGTATAAATTTCCGGCAATAACCAAACCAAACTCAGTATTTTGAAGAACTGGCATATTTGGATCCATTCTTTTGCGCTCTGGAAGTAAAACTGTCCAAAATATTGCAGATCCCAGTAACAAATCGATGTCACTAGGTAAATTAAACTTTGGATCTGCCAAACGTAAATCTGAAAGAATTTTTAAACTATTAACATTGAAAGATTAATTGGTAACTTTCCGGTAATACGAGGTATAACTAAGCAGTTTGTTTTTACACTAAAATTTCCTTGACAAGAATTTACCGAAATCCTAACTTCTTTATCGATTTTTTCCAGAGCTTTCCCTACGCCTTTAACAACATGATTAACTTTTTACATTCCAATCCTAACACTTTGCTTTTGCCTTGTTGTTTTTGCCTTTTCTGATATAAAATTACTCTGAGAACCACTATTTAATAGTGCATGACAAAGCATCGATTTATTTCCATTAACAACACACACGATAGCCGTTGACAGTAAAACTTCTGAAACCTTACATTCGCTTGCAACGCCGCTATATCCATTTATCGCGTGAAAAGTAGTACTCTGGTGAGCACTGCTCGTTTTGTCTGCATTTGAATGAAGTACCCTGTTGTTATGAAAACTATTTTTATTCGTTTGAGAAAGAGTGTTTTCGGCAACGGTAGAAACAGAATTATTAATATCGAAATTGCTCAAATTTAAATGTTATAATGAATTCTGTTGTTTATGACATTTAATGCATTTTTGTAACTTGCATTTCCAAGTAGGATGAGAATCCCTTAAACAATTCAAACAAAGTTTCAGCTTTTTTACTGATGATATTCTGTCATTTACGTTCAACTTTAAAAAAGATTCGCACCTATAAATTGGATGAGCTTTTTGACAGAAATAACATGTTACCTGTGATTTTCCTTCAAAAGATGCAAAACTACGGCTGCTAACATTAAGAGCTGTCTCTTTACTAATAATATTACACGAGCTTATCTCAAGTTTTTCTAACATTTCACACTTTTTCTTTAAAAACGTATTCATATCTTTCATACTGGGTAAATCTTGCTCACATTTAAAACTTTCCCAATCCCTTTTTGTAACATTGTCAAATTTGGAACACATTATGAAAATAATTATACTGTCCCAAGTGTATCCAAACCTAGACTATTTAATGAGCGCCAATGTTTAGTTACATTATCAAACAAATTTCTTAACTCTGAATGCGATTTATATATAATATTATATGATATGACATATACAGGGTGTTACAAATTGGATGTTCACCATTGGGATATCATAAATAGTAAGAGATACGAGAAAGTTTAAATTAGGACAAAGTTGCGCAATTCATAGCCGACCAATATGCCAAGAAGAAATTAGGAAAATTCCGAGTACTTCCGAAGATATACGTAAAAAACCGAAAATCGCCGTTTTGGTTTTTAATTTTTCCTGGCTTTATTTAAAGAGATAATGGAAAATAAATTCAATACAATTTTTTTGAAATAACAACTTTGAAGTCTACACTTAAAAGTTCTAATGTTAAGGACCACTTTTATATTACGATCTAGGACATTATAAAATCTAAAACAGTTAAAATAAAAACTCTGATGATAGGTAGCTGCTCGATGAGGCGGTATATAATTCTTCTAAACCCAAAGTTTACAAAACTTACAGCTGCTATGCCTCCGCATTATTCGAAATTTCTAAGTCAATACATAAGTATTAGAATTTATTTTGTATGTATATCTATAAAAGAACATAAATGTAGTTACTTTTCCTATAGTTAATGATTAAATCTAATTTACTTATATATACAATCCTAAATTCTAACCTACTAAACATTGCAGAAAAAGAATTTTCTTTAATTTCGTCAGATCCATCTGCGCGTTTCGCCATATCATGGCTAATCAGTAGAGCTAGAATCTGACGAACGAAAGGAGAGCTACTAAATATTGCTATCATACATATCTAACTTATTTCTATACTTACTAATATTATTCTTAACTACACCTAACTGTTCTTGTAATTACCTAATCTGATTTTCTATGTCCACCACTTCTTTTTCTCCGCACACTAATTTGTCTTTCCACATTCACGATTGTTTTTACGGCCTCCCGCTCCTCCTCCTGGCTGTAGGCCATCAGCCACTCGGGTGTTTTTGATTTCGGCGATGCTGCTGGTGATAAAACTGGTGTCACATCTTCGTATATTTTTTTATTCCGGCCCTTGCCCACTCGTCTACCTGGCTTGCTGAGAATTGGCGACAGTGGACGCTCCGTTCTGGCGATGGTAATGGCTTAAGAATTGACGCTGATGATGGTTGGAATGGTAAAGGTTCCGAAGTTGTTGTTGTTGTTTTTTTCTTTTCGAGCCAGTCTGGGAACACTGTACATTTCGATGGTTTTCGAAATGTAAATTTCTTTCTTTTTCAGTTGCTCTCAGACGATGTCGTTGGTTGTGGCTCCACCATCTCTTGCCTATTCCGTCTACTAGCATAAAACGTTTTGGCCTGCTTTGTTTGATCCCCCGATGGCAACGTAAGCAACGTCTTTAGTTTGCTGGGAACCCTCGCTTCCTTCACCACTACATCGTTTACAATATTGATTTTGGGTTGTTCTTTAAACCCTTCCTCTAATATTTTGTCCATTGCTTCGGACGCTAGACGGTCCAGGTCCTCATCACCCCACACATCGTCACATTCTCTATTTAATTCTTCTTGGGTGTTCTTTCAAAACATATCACTGACATCTAAACTTGGTAAACTCATTTTAACGAACTAACTCGACACGCACTCAAATCAACACTAACACAAACTACTCGAACGACTTGAAGATTTATACTGAAAAAATGGGAATGGTGTATATTCTATTATGCCCACCTCCTCACTACATCCCCACCCCCACAACTATTCTCTCTCGCTCTTACAATACCACTCCGTCTCAAGGTTCAGATCCGTCCTTGTGTTGTTATATATTTTACTTGAAGTATGTATTTATTTTTAAGACTTATGTAAACCAGTGTATTTTACACATTATATTTCCAAGGTTAAAATGTGTCCTCAATGTAATTTTAAAGGTTACAATGCTATTGGAAGAATATTTAATAAAACATGATTTTAACTGCAAATTTGGGTTTTATTAATATATTTAGTAAAAATTGTTTTTTTACTGTATAGTAAAATTTCAAATATAAAAAATACAATATTTCTAAGGGTATCAAAAATTTATAATTCTTCTTTTAACCCTTTTTTAATGTATACATATTTAAACAACTTTAACATTATGGAGAAAATGAGCTATATTACCTTAACAATTGGTAAAATAAAAAAATTGAGGTATATCAGGTATGAATTTTCCAGTTTTTGTTATTTAAAAGCTTCAATAACTCGTAGTAAATTTTCCAAATTACTCTCCGGATTTGAATTATAAAAGTCAATGTCGGCGTGATCCCAAGGTAGAGTTTTTGTTGTTGATGGAATAATATATCGTTTATCATCGTTGTGCGACAGGGCAATTTTATTTATTATTTGTGTGTATACATCGTGTAATACACTGCGAAATGTTTTCAATTTTTTAAAAATTAAACCGCCCTGTTCCACAAATTTTCGATAATCATCCAGATAAACTTCCTTCTCAATAACTGATTTTTTTTATACCTTTTGCCTCTTTCAATTCATTGAGTTTACATAGTAAGCTTTGGCTCCGGTTCCATAAAATTCAATTATTGGGTCACATGAAAATTCATCTTTCATCTTGCCCGGCATCGAAATACTTTTTGTAATATGAAATTCATTTTTTTTATGATAATTTGATGTATCGAATATATCGTGATTATAAGCTATTACGCGATAAAAATCGTCTGTAAAAACTTTTAATATTAGCGAATCGGTAACGGTATAAAGTAAAGATACCAAACTTTTCTTTAATAAAATTATAGAAAAAATCATAAATTACTGTTTTCGAAATGTCCAATATAGAAAACCGATATATATCGGTTTATTGTATAAAATTTTTAATTTATCCATATGAATGGCAACAAAATCTTTTGAAAATATTGCTCGACTATTAAAATTTGGTCGAGCAATTAATACTCTTGCCCCAACTTTTCCCCTAGCATTGTCCCAATGAGTTATTAATTTAATGTCTTTGCGCTTTTCAACGTTCTCCATAGTTTTTCCGAAAATAGCATTTATAATTAGTTTAAAGAGATCTTTACCAAATTTTGTTGTTGCAGAGTTACGTAAGTTCATATTAAAATCAATATATGTTTTAAGCCACTTTGATTGATTAAATTTTAAAATTATATGAGTTTGCATTACTATTAGACTGTTATTGATGGCTTGTTTTAGCATTCTATAATGAACAATATACTTTTTTTATCGTTTAAATTAGGAATTAATTTTGGTAACTTTGCTGTCTCGGTTGGGGGTACGATATTTTCCACCAAAAATGGAAGATCTGAATGCGCATCATGTAATTCTTCTGGATAATGCACATTCACTTCCAACACGTAGCCTTGTGGGCAATCATCGTCCACATTCATAATATTTAAATCCAACATTTCGCGTTCAGATAACCACCTAAAACCGCCTAATGGTAATGCTTGAGACATACTATGGCCATACAAATAGGTAGCATCTAAATAAGTTATATATGAAGTAGGTTTAGTGGGGTCATAGTTTGGTAAATGGAATTATTGGCAATATGCTTCCTTTTTGTACACTGACTTATACCGCCGCGAATACCTTTTTGAAAAATGAACTATATCTATATGGGTCAAAAGCTCTAACTCTATCTTGGTCATGCGCAACATACAATCAAAACTTAAACTTGGTAGAGTGTAATATTGTGCAGCGTCCAATTTATAAACTTTTAAGCATGTATCGCGAAACTGTTCAAAAACGTCGCATAACAATAGAATATCTGATTTTAAATACAAATCGAAATATTCCCCCAAATTCTAACACTTAAAAACTCGCCATACCTCTTTCGCTCTATCGTAGCATTCATCGCTGATGTGATCTCCGCGTAATTGGTCGTAAAACTGATATTTCGTTGGAATATTTAAGTTATTCATCTTTTCAATATTATCGACGTAATTGTATGGGAAAACCCCTTTCTGTCTCAATAAATTAAATTTCGTAGTATTATGGAAATATTTACGGGTTTCCCTAAATTTATTATTGCTAAGACTATTACCCAAATTTTCCAACGATGTAGATAAAAATTTAAAATTATCTATAAAACGGAGTTTTAAATTTTTCTTTTTTGTTTGACCTGTTTTTTGATCGATGTAATCGTCCATGTAAATGATCTTTGTAAATGATACATATTTGTCCTTACTTTGAGCTATAACATCAATTTTATCCCCATATCTACATAATTCCTTGATAAACATATGGCTATCATAACCACTAAAATTATGAAATATTTTGAGAACAAAATCGGGTAATTTATAATTCAAATTACAGATGGAATGTGCAGCACCAGATCTTTTTTTACCGGTTATATGACAATGATCTTTAACTTTTTCTTTAACATCGTGGAAAGGACATTCGCAAATACTACAAATGGTAGCATTTTCAAAGTCATCTCTCTCTTCACGCGTCAATTTTACCATAGGAACGATATCTCTTAAATATGTATTATATAGGTATCTTAAATCAGTCTCAATGTGATCAACGAAATATTTTGCTCCATCATTTCCGCGATATAACTCAAACTTAGAAATAGAGTCTTCCAAAGAACATTTAATAAGATAGGCAAAAGAATATGGTTCGTGCTTTAGATTTGCGACGATGTAAGATTTTTGAGGGTTTGGCTCTACTGTTTCAACGGGTTTAAGAACAGACTCAAAATCTGCGTAAACAACCAAAGGAACTCTCATTTGCTTTTCAATACCCTCAAATTTGAAAATATTTTCCGGTACACTTTTACCAAATTTATCGACTTTTTGATCCGTTGAAGGTGTCAGCGTAAATATATGTTTACAATCATTTTTTTGATGTTACATTAAAGCTAATGGTAAAATAAAGTGAATAAGACAACCATCGTAAAAGTATAATTTGTCATGATGTTTGGAAATTTGACTAGAGACTAAACGCGACAAGTCAGTTATCCAACAATAATTACTTTTTACACAGTTGTCATGTTGGTATTAGAGCTCAATACATAGAGTTGACAACATTGTATATTATGTCATTGTAGTTGGTAGCATTGGTTTAAAAAAATAAATAAAGTAACTAGTTCTTCACTGATGCTCAAAGTGTACAGACGTTGTTTTTCTTCTTCCCACATTTTCCCTCTAGAAAAGTCTAAAGAAAACTGCCCACTCTAACAGGTTATGGGCCAAGAAGCTGGCAGAAAGTTTTTTTTAATAGTCAGACGCGAGTTAGTTGCTTTTCTTTAGTGTGATACAGTCTCGCAGTTCGCGAAGTGTCCTGGTGAAGGGCGTTGGTTGACGTTACAACACAACGGTACAAAATGGCGGCAGTGAATTATCTCAACAGTGTTCCAAAGTTAATGGGTCGCGAAAATTATGCCGATTGGGCATTCGCAGTGGAAACGTGTGGCTAACGAAGTGTATCGATGGTTCTGAGACAGACACCATTCTTGTTAGCAAGGCAAAAGCCAAGCTGGTTTTGACCTTGGACCCGTCGCTGTTTATCCATGTCAAGGATTCGACTGAAGCAAGTGAAGTCTGGGATAAGTTGAAGAAACTTTACGAAGATTCCGGATTCGCCCGTAAGATTAGTTTGTTGAGAAAATTGATATCCCTAAGGCTCGAAAATTGTGAATCAATGGAGCATTATGTGAACCAAATTATCGACACTTCTCAAAAATTGGAAATAAGTGGTTTCAAATTAAGCGAAGAGTTGATCGGCAGTCTTATGCTTGCTGGTTTAACCGACAAATTTGAACCAATGGTAATTGCCATAGAACACGCCGGTATTAACGTCACAGCAGATTCAATCAAATCGAAATTGCTTGACATGCACCTGGTAGAGAGTGCAGATGCCAAGGCAGGTGGCGCCTTAGCGGCTAAGTTCAGCAGGGTTGGTATTCACAGCAAAGGAAGGTCAACAAACAATTTTGACAGTGACAGCAATAAAAAAAATGTAAACAAAAATGAAGTTACATGTTTTAAGTGTAATAGGAAAGGCCATTTCAGGAACAAGTGTCCGCAAAATGCAGAAAAACATGGAAATCAGAGTTCTCAAAAGGCTTTTAATGCAGTATTCCTAACCGGAAATTTCAGTAGTACAGATTGGTACATAGATTCTGGGTGTAGTGTTCATTTGACATCTAGGAAGGAATGGTTGGAGAATGCACACGATAATTTCCCATTGAAAGAGATCACAGTGGCGAACGACAATAAATTGTCTATACAATTGGCAGGTGACATCCAAATTGAAACTCTGGTTGGAAATAGGAAGAACATAATAAAGGTATCTGATGTTCTTTATGTACCAGGGCTAATGACTAATTTGTTGTCTGTCAGCCAACTGATTATGAATGGAAATCAGGTGATTTTCAATGAAAATGGTTGTGAAATTTATAATCACAGACTCCAGTTGGTTGCAACAGCAAGTTTACAAAACAAAGTGTATAAGTTAAATTTTGTGAAACCTCAAGTTGATTTAGTGGCTGGTTTAGCACTTTCTGGGGACATTTGGCACAGAAGGTTTGGACATTTGAACTTCAACGACTTAAATAAAATGAAAAATGGACTTGTAGATGGTTTCAGGTGTACAAGATCTTTAGTGAAAAGTAATTTTGACCTATGCGAAGTATGCTGCGAGGGCAAACAGTCTAGGTTGCCTTTTAATAACAAAGGAAAGAGGGCAAATGCTGTTTTGGAGATTATCCATGGGGATTTATGCAGTCCAATGGAAGTAACTTCTCTCGGGGGCTCAAAATACTTCATGGTACTTGAAGATGACTATTCAAGGATGGTTTTTGTCTATTTCTTAGAGAGTAAAAATCAAGCTTTTGAAAAATTCACAGAGAACCAACAAGGCAAGAAAATAAAAATTTTCCGCAGTGACCAGGGAACTGAGTTTGACAGTAATCAGTTCAAGGAATTCTACAAGCAAAATGGAATTTTGCATCAACAAACGAATGTTTATACGCCACAACAAAATGGTATGAGCGAACGTATGAATCGAACCATTCTAGAGAAGGCTCGTTGTTTATTATTTGATGCAAAACTGGAAAAGGTTTTTTTGGGCAGAAGCAGTAGGTACTGCTGCTTATTTAAGAAATCGTTCTTCTGTTTCGGGTCTGGAGAAAACTCCTTTTGAAGTATGGCACAGTAGAAAACCTGATGTTAGCGGAATAAGAATTTTTGGCAGCAAAGCTATGACACTAGTTCAAAAAGAGAAGAGACTGAAATGGGACAAAAAATCGAAGAAAATGATTCTGGTTGGTTTTAGCGATCACATCAAGGGTTACCGACTATATGATCCTATAACAAAAAAAATTATAGTCAGTAGAGATGTGATAATAGAGGAAGCTATAGATAAGCCTAACCTACCAGTATGTGAAATACAAGAGAAATCAGTTTCAGTGGGAGGTGATAGTTTAATTGAAGATTCCTGTGAAACAGATGATGTCTCTAGTAATTCTTCTCGGCATGGTGAACATAGTAATAATGAGTCATCCTCAGATGAATACATACCTGACGTCGTGGTGAATGCGCCTGAAAATGTGAGAAGATCTGAACGAGTACCTAAGCCTAAGAAATCAGATGACTACATTACTTACCTGTGTATAGACGACAATCTGGATCCAATGACAGTTGAGGAGGCTATGTCTAAAGGTGATGAAGACAAGTGGCTAGCAGCTATGCAGGAGGAGCTACAATCTTTTATGGACAATGAAGCATGGGAGGTGGTAAATGATTCTCAAGGTAAAACGGTGGTGAAAAACAAGTGGGTATTTAAACGAAAAATCGATAGTGCGGGTAATGTGCGATATCGTGCTCGGCTTGTAGCGAAGGGTTTCACCCAGAAGACCGGTATTGACTTTGATGAAACTTTTTCACCGGTTGTACGTTTCTCTACATTGAGATTATTATTTGCTTTGTCTCAAAAATTGACATTGAATGTTTCTCATTTAGATGTATCAACTGCATTCCTCAATGGTGATCTGAAGGAAGATGTTTTTATGCAAATACCAGAAGGGTTGAATTTTGCTGACAGTAAAAATAAAATTTTAAAGCTTAAAAAAGCTATTTATGGACTAAAACAGTCCTCCAGATCATGATATGAGAAAGTAGACAGTTTGTTGCAGAAATTTGGTTATAAAAAATCTGAATATGAACCTTGTTTATATACTAATATGAAAAATAACCTTAAAACTATAATCTGTATCTATGTTGATGATTTTTTTATTTTTAGTAATGATGATAAGGAAACAGATTGTTTGAAAATAAGGTTGGGAGAGATGTTTAAAATTAAGGATTTAGGGGAGGTAGAAAATTGTTTGGGCATGAATGTAAAATTTGATAGGGAAAATAATACTATTTCACTTGATCAGAGTAATTATATTGATCAGTTATTACAGAGATTCAAGATGGTGGATTGTAAGGCTGTAAATACTCCTATGGAAGCTGGTTTGAGCTTGGATAGAGGTGAGGATATAGTATGTGAGAAAAAGTTTCCTTATCAACAAGTTATAGGAGGTCTGATGTATTTATCAGTTCTAACAAGGCCAGATATTTCTTATGCTGTGAGTTATTTAAGTCAGTTTAATAATTGCCATACAGAAATTCATTGGAAATATTGTAAGAGAATCTTGAGATACCTAAAGGGTACAAGGAGTTACGGGATGTGTTTTGGTAGAACTGATAAATCTCTAGAGTGTTTTGTTGATGCTGACTGGGGCAGCAATACGTTTGATAGGAAATCGTATACAGGTTTCTGCTTTACTTTTGTTGGTGGTCCAATTTTATGGGAGAGTAAAAAGCAGAGGACTGTAGCGCTTTCCAGTACCGAATCAGAATACGTGGCAATGTCTGAAGCTTCGAAAGAAGCCATATATTTGAGGAACCTATTTTTTGAATTGACTGGTGTGAGTCAAAATATAGTTTTGTTTAATGATAATATGGGAGCACAGAAGTTGGCTTTAAATCCTGTGTTCCACAAACGAAGTAAACACATTGATGTAAAGCATCATTTTTTGAGAGATACAGTTGCAGAAGGATGGGTTCAACTCAAATATTTAGAAACTGCAAAAATGCCCGCTGATATTTTGACCAAGAGTCTGAGTAGTGTGAAACATCTTAAATTTATCAGTGATCTCGGTATTATGTGTGTCATCGACTGTTAATAATTATGTTGAAGAATTATAGTTAAGATATTGAGCTAGTGAGAGTGTTGGTATTAGAGCTTAATACATAGAGTTGACAACATTGTATATTATGTCATTGTAGTTGGTAGCATTGATTTAAAAAAAAAATAAAGTAACTAGTTCTTCACTGATGCTCAAAGTGTACAGACGTTGTTTTTCTTCTTCTCAAATTTTCCCTCTAGAAAAGTCTAAAGAAAACTGCCCACTCTAACATGTCATCGCAATTATGTTCACTTTCACTAACACCATCATCTTTAACATTACAATCTTTCATTATAAGCAACAAATTTACATGTTTTTGTAGTTTCTTTGATGCATATCTCAACGGACCGACAACTTCATATATTATTTCGTTATTTTCAAACCGCGACTCCAAACCATATACATTAACTGAAATATTATTTAACTCCTCAAATTTCGAAATATAGCGCAATTTAACTGGAAAATTCATACCTGTAAAATTTAATACTGTCAAGAAATGGGGGTATGAAGTAATCTGAGCACGCATCGTGACTGCTGGAAACAACGCTGACGATATGGCCCAGGCAAAACAGCACTCATCCCTGTTCATCACGTTTACCACAGCCCTTTTCACTTCGATGAACTTCGGCAACTTCAGATACGAGGAACCACCCAGTGGTGAAAACTTGTTAATGTTTACCTCAAGATATAAAATTTTTTCTAAAGCCCATCCTGAAACCCAAGCAAAAAATTATAAGTCATTTTTTCTAATGGAATGTTAAATTTTATATAGTACTATTTTATTTTTAAATATACCTGAATCTTTCTTCTGAAATTCCGTGGACTGAACTTTCATTGCCTCCACAAAAGATCGGTAAACATCATCTAAATTGCTTCCTTCGGTGACGATTTCATTTCATGTGTTGAAGGACTTCTCACTAAATATATCTTGTGAAGGTAAGAATTATCGTCCCACAACAACCATGTTAATCTTCAGGGATTGATGCACTTTTAAAACGTTACTTATTAAACGCAACACTTTTGGTTTAAGTTCTTTAAAAAATAGTGTGTTGTCTTTATGTTCATTATTACTGCTGACATGATATGATGCAATTCACATCATTTCATCATTTTTCACAAACATAACTTCCCATTTTTATAATAAAAGACAGAACTTGCTCTGGCGATGAAAAAATGTATACTGATAAATTTGATTCCCCCCGCCTATTCATAGCGTACACACAACTAAGGTAACCTCGATCATGGTCAAGGTCATAATAAAAGAACACCTGCACGAATTCAAAGTCAAGGTCATAAATAAACATCTGCAAACGTACATGGTCAAGGTCATATGGCATCACACAAAATAAGATCTGCACCACATTCAAGATCAAGGTCAAATAAACACCTGCCCACCTTCGCGGTCAAGGTCAATGGAAGGAGTTGGGGGGGGGGGAGAAGGTCATTTCCCATTTCTACACTACTTGTATGCTATACATCTGTTATAAATTAATGTATAACCCTTCCTATAACTTTAGTAATGTTTGTAAGGATGATATAAAATAAAAGAATATTTAACTTTTTATATGGTTCAGTCTTTAAATAATTTAGAATTGTTACTGTAATTGTCAATTAACCGTATTTGTCCGATTTTTACTGCAATGACAAGAACCATGAGTTAACGTCCGGAAACGCAGGGTTAACTCGGCACCGATATCGTCTAGTCGATATGTGGCTCTTACACTTGGAAAGTTTAGTGGCGGAAAGTACGTGCCATCAGTAAACTTGCGTTATATAAATTAATAGCAGTTTTATCGTTTATTGCATTTGAATTTTTCATTATACAATGTGATTCCTAAGTTGATACTTCTTTTTAGCTGTATATAGAAGGCATTAAAATAAACAACATTTTCAAATACCCTTTTTCAAAAAACTTAAAAATAAACGAGATACAGAAGTAAAAAATCTAAGTTCGGGCCTGGTCATCAAAACGTAGCCCGCTATACTTTATGTTGTTTTTATTATTCCTTATTAGTCATACGGGTGGTGTTAAGAAATTCTCTGCTCCGTGTTTTTCTGAAGCAAGTTAATTTTAAATTGGTGACACATGAAAATAGTATAATTTGAAAACGATGAACTAGTAGATTTGGTGCTAATTTAGAGTGAGTGTCGTTAAAGTGCGGCGTTTGCTCCGAGATTATTCGCAAAACTGCGTATAATGCGGGCTCATCCTACACCCAGAAGATTTTTTTATTGTTATTCAACGGGCAAGTTAGACAGAACCTTATTTGATCCATAATGTAATAAATGAATGTAAGTAAGTACCTTATTTTTGAGTGTTTTGAAAAATGTATTTGAAAATGTAGTTTATTTTAATGCCTTCTATGCACAGCTAACAAAGAAGTATTTACTTAGGAATCACCAATAATCACCATGTATAATCGGTCGTACGACTCGAAAATAAAAGAATGGCGCGGTTAATAAGATGACGTACAGTCATGTTCAATGAAGTATCGTACAGCATTATTTGTGCTTTGTGAACCTGCCTATGATTTAGTTCAATAAAGTGATGTACAAAAATGTCGTAAACAATGAGTACTGGTACAATGTATAGGTAGATCCTTATTTCTATTATGACTTTGATTGACATCTAATGTCAGTAAAATATTTCAATAACCTATTTCAACAAGTATTTTTACAAGATGTTAGAATCGGTATACAACACTTCATGGTTACTGTCAGGGCCGTTCCGACCCAGGGTGCAGGGGGTGCGAGGCACCCGGGCAGCAAGCCGAGGGGGCGGTGCGAGCCGCCCTATAAAAACGGAAAAATTAATTTATTAATAAATTAACATAATACATAAATAAAGAATTTTCTTTATATTTATTTTTTCTTTATATATTTTAACGACACTAAATTCCACTATTTTAATAATACATAAATATTATCCTTTCAGAAAATATGGATTTGTCTAACATTGTTAAGACATTTGCATTAAAAAAGGCTAGAAAAGCAAACTTTACTGTAAAACTTATTAGTAGATAATGTTAGCTTCCTGTCCTGTATGAGTTCATTATTACTTATTACATTACATTACAAATAAGTTGTAAAATTATATTATATTAAATCAACTGTGCATGTTTTTACAATTTTTTTTTTAAATTTAATATTATTTCAACTTTTTTATTATTAACTTTGGGAGGAGGAGGGTTGGGTTGGGAAAGGGGGGAATCCTCGGAATCCAAAAAACCAGAAGATTTAAAATATATTTGGGAAACGAAATTACGGCAACCCTATCAATAACGCACCAGATGAAATAACACATCATCTTACATATTTATACAAAATGCTTGCAAAACAAACTGATATCTATGCAAATCTTAAAACTTTTAATTAAACCCGCGGCGCGCGACGCCCTCCTCGGATTTTATTTATTATTTAAAAAAGTTTTATTGGTGTTTGCATGTATAATGAGCTTTTAATAATTATTATCGATTATAATTAATATATTTTTTTTGTTTTCAATAAATAAAAAATAAACCTTATTTTTAATAGAAAAGAAGGTGTGTTAGCGGCAGGCGGACAAAGTAGTGCATCTATCTTTTGCATTGAGTACACAGGGACGCCAAATGCAATGGGTTCCCTGGGGCACAGGTAGACAATGACAGGCTGTTTCGTTCTTATTAGAACTCATCAGAAAGCCATAACCTGTAAGCGACCCCGAATACAGCGAGACTCTGTTTTCTAGATACTTTTAAAAAATAAAAATGCGATGAAAACCCAGTAACGCCATCAATAGGAATCAACTCAATGCAAAAAATAGTCGTCGACGAAAGCAACAATAAACCAAATACGTTAGGCCAACACACCTACAAACTCAACTACTTTACTTATTTTTAATATTTTTTTTGCTCAATTATGCTTATTTCATAAAGTTTTAAATTATTTATATTAGTCTATTAGAACTCCCTACAAGTTTTTATAAAAATATTATATATTTTCCTAATTTGCATATTTTTTTATGGTCCAAAAAAAAGGGTTTTTTGGGGGTGTTACCCGAAAAAATTTTCGCCTGCGGCGCAACTTTTAGTTCATTTTGACATCCCCCACCAATGAATTTTTAGCTACGCCACTGTTGGGAGCGGTAAAATTATTTTCGCACGGAACGGAACGGCCCTGTATACTGTACAATTTCTAGTATTTTTCACTTTTCCTTAACATGAACATGTCCTTTCTATAAATAAGGGATGAATACTGTTTTTAACCAAATATATCTATAATGTTAATGAACTCATGCACACCTAATCTAGTTTGTCTATTTGATTTATATTTATTTTATATGCACTAATTTATTTTGATTCCTTTAACGTCTAATTGAATAGTCGAAGAATTCGTCAAGCATAAAATTTCTAGGGTTCTATATTTGGGGAAACTGGACTATGATAATAAAGAAAATAACTGGTGGTGGAAATCTAAATATATCAAAATTAGTTTGCTTATTTAAGTATGTAATCATTAAAAAAAACATATTATTACTAGGGGCATTAAAAAAGTTTTTACTTGCTGAAAATGAATTAGTATTATGTTTCGCGAACTCGAGTACTGTCGTGAAAAATGAGAATATATTTGTGTTGTTGTTTAAGAAAACACACTAATACATTTGTCTTACTTTTAATTTTAGTAACAAAATACAATTTACAGCTGAAGGAACACAATTAACATATAGATAATATAAAAACATTAAAAATAATTAAAACATTCACTACATAAATAATATTGTGTATCTACTTGGCATCATATGAAAACATGTTTTATTATTATTTTTATGGAAAATTATTAGCGTAAGAGGTAAAAAAAATTAACATGAATAGCCACAATATTTCTATTTTTATGTTCTGCATGGCGGATGATATAATTTTTTTCCTAAATAAATTGTGAACCCTTAGTAAAATTTTCTATTATATTTTCAATTAGACAAGGCAGGAAACGATGCCGCATTTCACGCTGGTATGGACGGCTCTTAAATGTAACTACCTGTAAGTTTTCCTTTGATCATCTGATCATAACCTGGTAGAAAAAAGAAAATATTATTCACGGCCTTCCCTTTACAGAAGAGCTATTTATTACTCGGATTTACGCAAGAAAAAAAGTAATAACAATTTATGTAGGTACACTAAATAGGGTCGCTTTTATATATATAAAAGCGGCGTTTATTTCTTTAATTAAGATAGTCAGCAAAAAATCTTAAATGGAAAAGTTTTCGGGACGTTAAAAATCTATTATACTGCAAAAAATTAAGTGTACAGGATCGGTAAAAAAGTCATGTCTACGTAAATTTTTTTAAATAAATATTTTGTGATAACCGAATCGTAAGTAATGATAAATTTCTTTAACTGACACAGGTATTAGCTTAGTTCATTAGGAATAGTATTGTAAAATAAGGGATTGTTATCTTTAAGGAATTAACAAAAACATAGGTTGAGATATGGGGGCAGGCTGGCTCAATAACATTGGAGTTGGTTAGCGCTGCTCTAACTTGTCCCATATCCCTTTTTCTTTCTTTTTTGCTTAAATTCTAAATAATTTTAGTCGTAGAGATAGTGCGAAACTACAAAAGGAAAAAAAAAGGGAAAACTTCCAAGGAGACCATGATTCCTACTGCTAGAGAAGGACTGTTAAATGGTCAATCATGAAGAGGTATGGCAAAATATTTTAAAATTCCTTTGAGAAACGTTTTACTCAAAAGTAAGTTAAAATGATCTTCAATAGACGAATTTTGACAACATAACTGCAACACATATTTACACATAAACACGAAGATGCACTGAAAGAATATATCAAAAAAGTCATACATCTACCATGATTTATCTTTTAAACAGGTCTGGGGCAATAAGTCTGGATGTCTGTACAATTTTTTTGATATATGGGTGTCCATTTAAAAACGTACCACCCTTATTATTTGAGCCATTCTACAACAACACGTCAAATTTATTTTAAAGTGGGGACTCTTTTTGCTTTATGGAAATAAAAATTTAAAATTTATAATTATAAATACACAGAGTGTTCCATTTAAAATAAAGAAACGTTTTTCCATCTTATTTTTCTAGATTTGTTCATTAACACTGCGGCGTTTCCTCTTAAACAATCGACAATCTGAGAAAAATTGTTCCTTCCTTTCTGGAAATTGGAAATGTTACTTCGGTCGCCCAAGAATGTACCTACTCATATAAGCAGTTAGGCTTTTATACCTATCCATTGATTTTGTAGGTTAGTAAGGTAATAGTATATTACATAACAAGAGATGAAAGTGATACTTTTCAAACGAGGAGATATTTAGCACGAGGTGTCAGCCGAGTGCGGAAATTCTCCGAGTTTTAGAATAATCACTTTCACACGAGTAATGTACACAATTTTTCCTACGACCACAAAGAATTATTAAAAAAAACCTTTGATTTGTGAATAAATATTTCAACTCTAGAGTAGAAATACAAGGCACATTATTAATTTAAACATATGATGCCAATTTGACGGACCACCCCTATTTATTAAAAAGAACAAATTTATTTTATTCAAGTATATAGGCGTGTTGAGAAAAGATTGAGGAATAAAGTAAGCCTAAAATAAACTTTCTAAAGATGTTATAGTACAAAATAACGTCGAATATAAAGAACTTCTGGTAAAAAAAAAACGTAAAAAAATTAAATTTTATTTTTTTTGAACCAATAAACGTACTACCGAAGAGCCCGCACGGTATGCGTTTTAAAGTCTATTTATCCCTCTAAACAACAGTCCAAAAAAAAGTTGAAAAAGTTAATTATAATGGCTCAGAGATGATTTTAAGCGGGCCAGTAACTTAAAAAAAATTGTAAATAATTTAAAAAAATTCAAAATTCATTCCTTTATTTCTCTGTCAATTAAAATGATTAAGGACCGAAAAAATAATTTTAAACGTTGTTGACGAGCTCTTTTCGATAGGATATACATTTTATTAAAAAAAATTATTTTTCGAGAAAAAAATTAAAAACCGTTAAAATTTTTGGTCTAAAATCGTAAATTTTTACAATTTTTCACAATTTCTAAACATTTTAGGTATATAAAGATGTATTGTGATAAGATAGTAATTGAGACGGCCCATCTGTTCGTTTAAACCGGAGATATATCCGACATAACCAATTCGACTCGGTACCCAAGACGACCTGCGATGGCCATTTTTCAACTTTTAAAAAATCACAGAAATTTTCAATTTCCGATATCCTCCATCTATGAACTTGCTCTTTATTCGTCGGTCCTCTAGAACCTCCAGAAGTAAAAATCGAAAAAAATAATTTTTGCGTTACAGCGGATTTCGCATATTTCCCGACTTTGACGTTTAATAACTATCTTCCGGTACACCCTGTATATTTGAAATTTTTTACAGAATGTGCCCCCGTTATTCCTCTATAAACCAAATAATCAAAATCAGTTCGACGTTTACCACTTGAGAGAAAAAAAATCGAAAATGTCAAACATCGAGATTTCAAAAATCGGGTACGACGACGACCTTTTTAAACGGAAGTGCGATACACATATCGCCGAATAGGGTCGGCGTAATGTAATAA
The DNA here is from genome assembly GCA_935413205.1 of Polydrusus cervinus. Classification (NCBI taxonomy): domain Eukaryota; kingdom Metazoa; phylum Arthropoda; class Insecta; order Coleoptera; family Curculionidae; genus Polydrusus; species Polydrusus cervinus. The sequence continues at coordinate 61,820,548 of OW284510.1, read as the reverse complement.
CAATAAAACCATAAACAATGAGGCTGATGAAAATAAAGAATCAAGGATTTCTATAGGAATATGTAAAATATGTCCACACATAAATGGATTCAGGATTTTTGTCATGGGGGAAGAGAAGTGTAAGTAAAGGTGTCTAATTTAATTTAACAAAATTAGAATAAAGGCAAATTAATACAACGCTCCAGGTGAACACTTTTAATGAAATTAGGGAAGCTTGAAAAGCTTTTAGGTACTTTTGATCCTTCATAAAGGGGGGGGGGGGGGATTACTTTAATCCCTTCTCCACTGGTAGATCTGTTCTTGTATACGCATGAAATTTACCAAAAGGTAAATTGACAAAAAATAAGAAATTAATCTGTTATTGAATAGGGAGAAATAATACTCAAAGTCAACCTTCACTAAGATATATTTATATTTAGTAAGAAATTTTTTTTAGTTACTTAGTTCTACATGTTTCGAACGTAGAAACGTTCATCTTCAGGAGAAGTATATTTATAGTAAAGGAAATTGTGAGTGACACCTTCATAGAGCTTTTAAGGAAGTTAAATCGAAGTAACGGAGAAAATTGTACTACCAGGTTCTGAAGACAAATATGGGAGTTAAATGGTATTTCAATGTGAAATATGAGAAACGTTATGTGAATGATCTAGAGAAGTATATTTTTGAGAAGTTGTGATAGAACGGAAAGATGAAAAATTATGAGTGTTGGTAAGACAGATGCACCATTGTTGTCGTAACACAGATACTCCCACCTTCTTGTACTTCTTCGATAATGACCTGAGAAGGTCGAAACACGTGTCAGGAAACTGATTAAATTGTTGAAACATAACAAGTAGTGATTTTTATTTTCCACACAATGGAAATTCCGTTTCACCAAGAATGTAGCCCAACTCAAATAAGTTATATTTTATACACAGTTAAAAAATAAGTATCAACTTAGGAATCATCTTGTATAATGAAAATTTCAAATGCAGTAAACGATAAAACTGCTATTAAGACCTTAGCAAAATTTACTACGTGATTAGTTACTTTTTTTAAGTTAATATTTTAATTTTTTTTTGTAATTTCTATCAATAAACCAACCCCGTATCAATAAGAAACATCTACAAATCCGTTTCCAATATCAGTGCAACTCAACATGCAGGCATTTAAAATGCTCTTGAATCCTTTGCAACAGTTGGTCGCGTGTTAGAATCTCTTTTGTATATAATTAGTTTTATTAAAGCAAAAGCAGAGTTTGATTCAAAGCAAAAGCAGGATCTTTCTCGTTGCAAAAGCTGAGATTTTTCTTCCTTTGCATAAGGCATTTGGATAAATGAGAATTTTCCGTACATCAAACGATCGAATCTCGACTGCCTCGTGGCTTTATCGTTTGACCGAAGATGTTTTGCGAATTCAGCAGATCTTGCGATCTCTACTCGTCTGCTTTTGCTTTGATAAAACTAACAATACATAGAGCTCTATGACTACTTTGTCCTACTGATAAGATTTAGAGGTTAGACAAAAAGTGTTTTGGGAAACCTTTTCGGTTCGCCAATGCGTATTCCGATACAATTCAAGATGCAGCAGTTTTGACTAAGGCGCTCTTAAACTTATTTCACGTTCAGATTCGTCTCTTCAATTGTGGAAATTACCATAAGTTAGGTTATTTTGTATTTATTATATATTTAATATTACCCCAGAAGAAAAATCTTACAGTTCGTAATTGTCTTAACCAGCTGTTTCCTAATAGATGCTTTGGCCGTGGTAGCAATTTTCCATGGCCAACCCTAAGCTCGATCTTAACCTCATGGATTTTTCTTCTAGGTTTATTTCAAATATTTAGTTTATAAAGTAGAGATCCATATACGCGACCAATTGTTGCAAAGGTCTCAGGAGGCTACCAAGGAAATTCAAAATAAAATTTTTTAAATAAAAATGTCCTAATGCAACTTTAAAGCTCTATTAAGGGAACATTCACCAATGTCCCTTCTATAACTGTTTTATTCTTTTTAACTCCTGATGATGGATGTCCGAAACATGTGGAGTTTTCCCATATCTCTTTCACATATTTTTGGGGAAAGATTTTAAGGTTCTAATTTATTTCCAATTAACTTCAAGTATATATATTTCTTCAGTTATTACAAATTTGTTATTTTGAATCCTTCTACAACTTCAATTTAAGTGTTTTAGTAAAGCTGTATGGTATATGAGTATAATGGATGGTTTTAAAGACAATTATATTAAATTTATAACGAGTCGACACTGAATTGAGCTGTCGTCATTCTAAAAATGTCCATGAATTTAAAATTAAAGCACCTCGACTGGGAATTTGCTCTCCCGATTTTTCCAAGCAGTAATATTTACAGATCTTTTGGCCTTTTGGCAAACTAAGAGGCTTTTTAAATGAGATTTTGACGTTTTTTTCTCAAGTCACGTAAAAATGTGTTTGTTGAGTTTATACTTTACGTTTTAAATTCTCGGGAAGTATGAAAATTTAATTTTTTGTATAGTAAGCGATAACAATTATGAAACGGACGCCTGATTTTAAAAGTTATTAATTTTTTAATAAGTGTCATCCTTTTCTCCGGCTTGGCTATAAATTAAAAAAGTAGCATATGTTTATTGAAGTTTATAAAATAATAGTAGTGTTGAAACACAAACTTTCTATGAACTAAGATGAGTTAATTGGTAGAAAACATTACACCTATATTTTTTAGCCAATAAGGAGCCTTCACTTCAGCTCATTACTATAGGAACCACAAAACTTTCCGGAAGTTATTTTCTCCTGGGTGTGATTACAGCGATAGTTTTTCTGTCAAGGTGTAAGATGTCTATGTTTAATTTTATTATAATAATATAGTACTTAGACACAATTTTGTTAAATTTAGTTTTTAAAATTTGAGTAATATATGATCCATCAATTTCAAGTAACACTTCACTCATTTTTCTGAATAACATATCTTGCGATGATTGAACATAGAGTTCTTAAAGCAAGTAGGCTAAATGTCTATAATTTCGATGAAACCTCCTCAGGCATCCACTTCGTTGAACAAAATACACAGATTATATTTTTTAAAGTTTTCCTTTCTATTTATAGTATTTTATCTATTTTTGAATTGTTATGTTGAAAGTACAATTTTGTGGGGTATTGAATTGTATTTATTATAGTTATTAAAAAAGAGGGACCGGAAAAGTACTTTACCGCTCCCTCTTTTATCACTTTCCAGTCTAGACCAGCAAAGTGATATTTTCCGGTCGAAAAATTATCTAGACAGTGCTTGTTTTCCGGTCGATTGATAAAAAAATATTGTTTCAGTTTGATTTTCATTTTTAAAAAATAACTATGCTAGAGAGACCGTTAAGTGTAAATCAAAACATAGTCTTATAATTTTATTCATATTTTAATATATTAGTACATAAACATATTGGATTGTAAGTATTGCCGTTCATACATTTATTAATATAAATAATATATATAAATTAAAATAACAGGCGTCAAGCTGACATGTACAGGGTGGCCCATTTGTCTGACAAAGTAATATACCGTCTCTACTATTAAAGATATCAAAAAAAAGTTTTTATAAAAGTTGTGAGGTATAAAAAAATATATGTTCTAAAATTATTTTTAAACATACAGGATGGTCCAAAAAAGTAGGACAATAAAAAGATACATTTTTTTAAATGGAACACCCTATATATTTTAGCATTTTTTGTTTCCTTACAAAATTGTCCATATGACGCCATATTTAGTTTTTTAATTTTTTGCAACGTTGCCAAACAAAATGCAAAATTCTTAAAATTTTGGAAAAAACATGATAGTAAAAATTACCTGTATTTCTCAATAAGAGTATCGAAAATCGAAAATTTCTTGTAAGCTCTTAAGTTTAGGGATAGATAAACTGTCTTAAATCTTTTAGTACCGAAAATTTTGTACAGTGTGTTTTCTGTTGACATCCAAATATACAAAATTTTAAAATACAATAACTCTGTTTTTTCAAAGGCACCCTATATTGTAAGTATCTTTTATTATTGTTAAGTCATACCTATACTTAAATTTACTAGTTTTGGCAATATTTCAATTTGTATTTAAATTTTGGTGAAAAAAACTATAGTTTTTATTTTTCTAGTAAGCTATGGCTAGCAAAGTCAAAACAAATGTAATTGAATATAATGTCATATTTATAATTATTATATTTATATTTATAATGTTTGTAAACTTATTTTCCTACGACCACCTATGAAAATGAGAAAAAAAGCACGGTTAACTTGGCTCGAAAGCGCCGAATATCACACGCGTGTTGAAAGAAAATATTTCAACTCTAGAGTGGAAATACAAGGCACACTATTTAATTTAGGCATATGATGCCAATTTGACAGACCACACCTATTTATTAAAAAGAACAAATTTTAGAAAGCAGTTTAGTTTATTTATCACGTATTTGTCGAGTGATTCAGAATTAGAGTGTGAAAATACGCCATCTGAAATTATAAAAAAGTTAAGAATATACTGTAAAATTTATTACGCCAAAACAAGCCCCGCTGAAGAAAATGTCATAATATATTAAACTTAAGCAGGAAATGTTTATGGGTCGCCATAGTCTAGAGACCGAATCGAAAGATCACAGGTTCAAATCCCATCAGGAGCACTTAACTTTTTTTTATGAAAACATTAAATAATTTATAGAATTATTTTGAATTGAAATCTTCCTTGTTGGGTGAATTTTTTAAATTTATTTTTAATGCATCTTTCCTTGATTAAATAAAAAAAATCATTCAAGAAGGAAGATTTCAATTCAAAATAATTTTATAATTTATTTAATATTTTTATAAAAAAAAGTCAAGTACTCTTGATGGAATTGGAACCTGTGACCTTTCGATCTATTAAATTGGCATCATATGTTTAAATTAAATAGTGTTCCCTTGTATTTCCACTCTAGAGTTGAAATATTTTTTTTCAGCTCTAGAGTTGAAATATTTTTTTCACAAATCAAAGGTTTTTTTAATAATTCTTTGTGGTCGTAGGAAAAATAGTGTACATTACTCGTGTGAAAGTGATTATTCTAAAACTCGGAGAATTTCCGCACTCGGCTGACGCCTCGTGCTAAATATCTCCTCGTTTGAAAAGTATCACTTTCATCACTTGTTATGTAATATACTATTTCAATATCCAGTTGCGTAATAAAAACAAAATTTTATTAAATTAAATAAATACGTAACTAACTATGGTTATCAATTTATTTTAATATGGGATAATATTTAATTACATTTGTTTTTAGTTTGCTGGTCATGGCTTACTAGAAAAATAAAAATTATAGTTTTTTTCACCAAAATTTAAATAAAAATCGAAATATGCCCAAAACTAGTAAATTTAGGTATAGATATGACTTAACAATAATAAAAGATACAATATCTATCAGACGAGGCTAATAAATATAGGGTGTTTCATTTGAAAAAACAGAGTTATTGTATTTTAAAATTTTGTATATTTGGATGTCAACAGAAAACACCCTGTACAAAATTTTCGGTACTTAAAGATTTAAGACAGTTTATCTATCCCTAAACTTAAGAGCTTACAAGAAATTTTCGAGTTTCGATACTCTTATTGAGAAATACAGGTAATTTTTTACTATCATGTTTTTTCCAAAATTTTAAGAATTTTGCATTTTGTTTGGCAACGTTGCAAAAAATTAAAAAACTAAATATGGCGTCATATGGACAATTTTGTAAGGAAACAAAAAATGCTAAAATATATAGGGTGTTCCATTTGAAAAAATGTATCTTTTTATTATCCTAATTTTTTGGACCATCCTGTATGTTCAATTATAATTTTAGAACATATATTTTTTTATACCTCACAACTTTTATAAAAACTTTTTTTTGATATCTTTAATAGTAGAGACGGTATATTACTTTGTCAGACAAATGGGCCACCCTGTATAAAGGGAATAGAAATATCGGGTCCATCCAAGTCGAAGGGCATAATAGATGGTTAAAGTTTAAAGAAAAGACAATAAACTCAGTTTTTGCAAGTGGTTAAATATTTATATTTCCGTGTTAACTAGAAGTAATTGACCTCTTGTATTAGGAGTTATAACTTACGTACTTAAACCAATTGAATCAGACAAAAAGTGTTTATTTTTATTGATTGATACTTCCAGATATGTTTGAAAGGGATTTGAAACATGTAAGATGACGAAACTCCTGATTTAATTAAAATGTTGCACATAAATAAAATTATTTTATTTTAAGGAAATAGAATCCGTTGAAAATATTTGCATTCACACATGCAAATACGGACTTTTTTCTTTTATATGAAATATTAAGCCATGTCTACAACAGACCCGAACAGACAAGAGCACACTTTCATGTGCAGTGTCCGCGGAAAAGTTTGCACCAAATAGGAACCCCATCATACAATTTTGAAAATCTGTTTTAGGTTCTGCGTGTCCCAGAATTAAAAAAAAAGCAAAAAATGTTTGACTTTTTACGTGCCTTACACTTGTCAAATGTCAATTAAAAATTTCAAACTGGCAAAAGTGTAATTTTGCTATTTTGTAAATTTAATATTATTATAACTTTTTTATAGGTTTTTTGAGTCAATTTATTGTAAGGACTTCAGACTTAAGATGTGATGAGAAACAATATTTTCTTATAACTTTTGTTCGTATCTTTAAAAGAATAACACTTTTGTCGGTTTGTAATTTTTAAATGACATTTGACATGTCAAAGTCAAAAAATTAAAACATTTTTTAAATATTCAGTCATGCAGAACCTAAAGACGACAAATGTAGCAAAAAACAAATGCATAAAAAAACTTTCCCAACTTTTCCGGGGACATTATGAAGGCCCCTTGGATGTATCAACTAATTATCTTTTTCTAATTAACACACGAACGGCCCTGCGCTGTAGTGCATACAGTAAGTACCTAACAAACCTGTATTAACAAAAAAATTAAATTTTATTTTGATAGCTTCGTATTTTAAAATCAGCAGATTTTACACAGCTTGATATATAAGCCACCTGTATAAAAAGGACATAAAGTGCAGTTACACACATTGATTGAATTTTGATGACAATATGGGCTTTTGAAAGTTAAGTAATTTTTTAACAATTCCATAATAATTAATGGAAGCAGTGTATTAGTTACAAAAATTTAGACGCAAAAGGTTAACTAACTATGAAAAAATTAACCTTCCATACGTCTGATTCTTTTATGTCTTTGCTAATTTTGGTTTATATTCTCGCCATGTTTGTAATTATTTTTTAATTCATTGGCGGTAAAAAAATTGACAAATTAGGACACCTCGTTCCCAAAAGATTAATAAACCTTTTATCTAAGACATGCGAATAAAGAAATATTTGTCATATATATATATTTACATTTTAATCCATCATTTTCTGTTTAATGAAAAAACGTATATTCAAGTTCAACTTCTTTTGTAAATTCGCCCGCGCACAAAATTCTGTCGTCTTTCCAATTCACTTCGTCTTCTTGCAAAAAGCGGCATTTTGTACATATCGCCTACGTTTGGCAATATGTTTATCGCACCGGTCTTTTATTAACTACCCACTGTGTAACACATTAAAATTTAAAGACCTACTTTGCTTGTCAAAGATGTATTTTATTGCTGACGAATTTCATTGGCGTAACAATTTTAATTAAATTTAAAAAGTTAATCTTTTAATAAATTAAAGAACATTATTTTTTTAGAATGACGGCAATATTTAACATTCCCTTAAATTTGGTTACATGATTTATAAGTTCCGCTAGATCTAACTGATAACTTTATCAGCCAGATTGTTTCTATAGAAATGATCTGGCTGGTAAAGTAAAGGAGATGTAACTTCGGGTAACCAACTTGGTCGTAACCATGTCCCATGTTAATTATTGTGGAAGAAATTTGCTAACGATTACTATTTTTTTTTAGTAAGACTGCTTTTTGAATGCTGGTGTCGTTAAATGGTTGGAGGTGTATTATTAGATGTTTGGGTGTCTGGGACTGAGATGACTATTGATACTATTGTTTCATTTTCTTGTTCCCAGATCTTGTGATTGGTACTTTTATTTTTTGGGTATGTTTTTTTTCTATTTTGTTGAGGTCGTTGAATAGTTGATGCCCGGTCTAATATTTATAGTTCTCTTATTTGTATGCAGTGTTCTATCCCAGTATAGTTTGTGTTTCTTGTTTTCAAGGTTGCTTTCCAGTGAAATATTATAATAAAGGATGTGTGGGGGTAAGTTGGTATTTTATAGCTCATTCCCGATATAATATTTTTACTACAGTGTATACCTGTCTGGAATCTTCTGCATATATCTGTGTCTATGGGGTATTTGATAATGTATTTTCTAGGCCCATCTCAAAGGGTATTATTGCCGTTAAAATTTGTATATTATATATATATTCATCCACAGTACAGGTAGGAAGCAGTGGGTGAGCATACATTTATTTAAATTTTTTTAAGCGGCGTAAATACGCTACACGACGAGACGCGACGCGCCGATTCGTCGAAGTGAGCGAGCGCCGAGTAGGTAGGTACCTGTACAGGGCCAATATTTTTTGGAAATAATCTAATTGATCCGTTATATCTCAAGAAGAGAAGGGGAAAAATGTCTTTCCTAGCTGGTGGATAGGAAAAAGAGGTATATTTAAGTGACCGGTAGATCTACCTTGATTATTTTCTTTTGAACTACCTACCTTAAAAGTAAAGTTTACGTCTTAAAACCAGAAAGTCTGTAGGAACTTAGGCAACGAACACCACACAAAATCCGATTAATAACGCCATGTAGAAATGGTGCCTACTCTTACAATTGAATTTTACCTATGCTCGACGAAAAAGAAATTGTTTATATTTTCAAAATTATTTAAGAAATTACATTTTAAAAATCAGGTAATGGAAATTTAAAAGGAAATACAAGGTTGTAATAATTATTGTTTATGCAATTTTCCTTAAGCAATACCCTACATGCTTTTAAATTTAAAAAACTTGAACTTGTTTCCAGCTGTAAATGACGGGTGTTACGCACAGAAACCCCCTTTAAGTAAAAAAGAAAAAGGTATATTCCAGGTAAAAGACTTTATCATTGAAATATATTTATTTCAATGATAATGAATAATTTTTGATAATTATTTTGAAATATAAATTTTTTTGTATATCCTCTTATAACGCAGCAAATATTTTTATCTTTATCAGCTAATATGCATTAAAAGAACAAAGGTTTGACATAAAAAGAGAGACATAGTACAAAGAAAAAAATGACAAAGTTGAGACACAATGGATACCTTATTTTCTCAGTGTCACTGCACCTTCTTTATTCCTATACAAAGTTGCTTTTAACAAGTCAGCACACCGTGAGAAACTCTACACGTTAACGTCCGTCCCGAGTAGCTAAAGTATCAAAATAATGGACCTAACTTCCTCCTTAAATAACACACTGCACCGACTGCATGGCTACCATAAATGAATTAGGAAAATTAAGAATTTTCAAACAGTTAAGACGTTATGGCTCATGTACCAGAATTACTCGGTTGTGAAGATACTTAACGTGATTATAATAACAATTATTATTATTTAACCCTTTGTGATGTAAAGTAAAGAAACCTTTAATTTTCTCTTAAAGGTAATTATTGTAGTCAGGGGGCAAAGGTAAAAGCCATACTATACAGGGTTAGGAAAAATTACCAGAACGGTCGATTATTTGAAAATATACAGGAATTAGCAAAAAATGTCTTATATAAAAGTTTTAGAGCTTTTAAAAATATACAATTCTATAATAGATTGGAATATACAGTTTCGCCCAAGTTTTAAACGGAACACCCTATACAGGGTGATTCATGTTGAGTGGCCTATTAGAAGATCTCGGAAACGAGTAACCCTATCTTTCTAAAAATTTGAAAGTAGGCATAATTGGGTTTGAGCTTTTAAAACATTATATTTTGACGTTTTTATTACTTCCGGTTATACCGGAAGTTAATACCAACTTTGCTATTTCAAATGGAACACCCTGTATATTTTAGCATTTTTCATTACCATATTAAAATCTAAATAACTTTTGTTAATAATAATCTATTCCTATCTCTACCGTTTTTGAGATATGAATTATAAAAGGATTTTTTTGTGGAAAAACGCTCCGATAAGAAAGTTTAGTAACTCTGAAACTAATAAAGGTAAACATTTAAACTTTTCTAAGCTTTCAAGTAATACATAGATCTTTAGTTTTAATTAATTAGGTTTCACGTTTTCTATACAGGGAGTTCTTAAAATTGTGCCAATGTTTCTATTTAAATAAAGAGATACGCACAGTGATAGATATTGTAAATCATTTTTACCCTTTTTAAACAACAACATTACCGTTTCGGCAACCAGATGCATGCTTTTCAGGCGGCTGATTAATACCTATCGGTTCTTTTCGTAAGAAAATCAAGTATGTATATATCTTAAGATGGAAAGTTCTTGTGTATAAACACCTAATTTGAAATTCAGAAAAAAGTATTTCCTCGAGCCGGATTCGAACCGACAACCTCCGTATATCCAGTACAGAGCGCTAACCAATTGCGCCATCAAGGAAGTAGGTTCACAATGGCAACTTTTTTCTGAATTTCAAATTAGGTGTTTATACACAAAAACTTTCCATCTTAAGATATTTAAATAAATGTGCATAAGTCAATTTTTGCAAAGGGAACACCCTATTTTTTAGCTTACTAACGTGTAGAGAATTAAATTTCCTATCTAATTACCCAATATGTTATAATCCACATTTTAGTGGTTTTGGAATTATGAGCAATTTAAATAAAAAATCTTCAAATTTCTGTTTGTGTTAATGCGACATTATTTTTGAAAAGAAGGCTTCGACTGGGATTTTCGTTTGACTTAACAGAAATTTTAAGATTTTTTATTTAAATTGCTCACAAAATTCCAAAACCACTAAAAATGTGGATTGTAACATATTAGGCATTTAGATAGGAGATTTAATTCTCTACACGTTAGTAAGCTAAAAAATAGGGTGTTCCATTTGCAAAAATTGACTTATGCATATTTATTTAAATGGAAACATTGGCACAACTTTAAGAACTCCCTGTATAAAAAACGTGAAACCTAAGTAATTTAAACTAAATATCTATGTATTACTTGAAAGCTTAGAAAATTTTAAATGTTTACCTTTATTAGTTTCAGAGTTACTAAACTTTCTTCTCGGAGCGTTTTTACACAAAAAAATCCTTTTATAATTCATATCTCAAAAACGGTTAGAGACAGGAATAAATTATTATTATTAACAAAAGTTGTTTAGATTTTAAGAAGGTAAACGAGAATGCTAAAATATACAGGGTGTTCTATTTGAAATAGCAAAGTTGGCATTACCTTCCGGTATAACCGGAAGTAATAAAAACGTCAAAGTACAATGTTTTAAAAGCTCAAAACCAATTATGCTTGTTATCAAATTTTTAGCAAGATAAATTTACTCGTTTCCGAGATCTTCTAATAGGCCACTCAACGTGAATCACCCTGTATATTAATATTTTGATTCTTTAAGTTAATGTAGAACATTTTTATTAACCATACGTTATGCTTAAATTTATTAGTCTCCTAGATATCATAATAGCAGTTACAAAACACAAAATAAATTTCAATAAACAATTTAATAAGTTAACATGTAGTCGTATTTACCTGAGCAACAAATAAGGTATGGCCCTTGACAATTATAATTTTTTTTTTGGAAAAGATTTATTTCATATCTCAATCAGTTACAAATAAACTGGCACCGAGACGTATTAATATAGGGAGAATAAATACATAAAATATAAATAATACTGGTAACAAAATCTAAATATATAGATAAATATTTTCTTTAGTATCTGCCTGCCTGCTACTTTTTGAGATTATGACACAACACTTTCTACAGCCTACTAAAATATTTTTTGGTATAGTTGGTACACTTCGAGATATAGGAGAGCCTTGAGATTTTTTTGTTCTTGAACGATTAATTCGCATAGAGTCTTTACTTCTTAAATTATGGTCATAATAGTCTCTATTTTGTTTCAATTCTACATTACTTTTAAGCATCTTATTTTGCACATTGTATTATTGTATGATTTATTTGTTTGAGTCGTTTAATTGCACTATTTTAAGAATTAAGAAATGGGTAGTATCAGTAATGTATATCGTATCAGTAGAGGTGTAATAGTCAATAGAGAAGATAGCCTTTATTGCTTCATTTTGAAGTCTCTGCAACTTGAGTCCAGCCCTATCACAACCCCAACATGGTATTAAATACCTAAGATGTGGTTTGATGAAACTATTGTACAACATGTATTTTGAGTTTTTATTTAGCATCTGAAAGTCAATTTAACTTATTAAATAGTTTATTGAAATTTATTTTGGGTTGTGTCACTGATCAAAATGTCATGGTATCTAGGAAACTAATGAATTTATGCATAACGTATGGTTAATAAAAAAATGTTCTATATTAATTAAACTATCAAAATAAATAACAATATAAATATAATAAATATTCAATTTAAAAAAATATAACTTTAATTCTCCACAACTTTTTGATCGAACTTGTATAATCTAATCTATTACAGATATGTAGATTTTTAAAAGCCTTACAACTTTTATATGACATTTTTTGCTAACTCATATATCTTTTAAAATAATCGACCTTTCTGGTAATTTTTCCTAACCCCTACTGCTCTGTTGTCAAAATTTAAAAAAATTATTGAAATAGAGGAAATGAAATATAATTTTTTATATAAATGAAATAATTTATGATCACATTATATTATGACCAAATAAATATTGGGAAAAAGGGGTGAAGGTGAAAGATTAAATGTCATATATTAAAAAAGATGGGTTTACATTTTAATTGTGCTACCTATTTCTAACTCAGAATACATAATATTATAAAAACTACTAGAAAATTTATAGAAATAACAAAAGTTGGTTGGCTTCTGGATAGTTGCCTCGGCATCTCTTATGGGTATGTTATGGTGGGCCCAATATAAATCTATAGACAGTCTAGTCTCACTTTGCTGATTCTAGTACTTACGATGCACGATTAGCCAATTTGATATTAATTAACTTTGATTAAGATTTTGATTATTGGAAGTGATAGCAGGACAATGGACAAATAAAATTAACCTTACATCTGATTAAAATAATCACATGTATTAAAAGTACTAATCAGGAGGAAAAAAATGGACACATGTGAGTTTTCATGATATAGTATAATGAACAGTATTTAGCAGTATTATGTCAGGAGGTAGTTCTTTCGAGATTTTGTGTATCTATCTAACCGAAGCACTTTGTTAATAGCTTTAAAAACCTGTAAATAATTAACAGACATTTATTTAGTGAAAATACGACGATGACTCGAAACAAATAACTATACATCATTTATTATTAATTTTTTTTGCAAGTTTTTTACATAATTAACAGTTACATTATTGGCGTAGGCACTATTCCAAAGTGAACAACACATACGCCTACGTATGCCGAGCTTATTTGTCATTGACTTTATTTTTGTTGTAAAAGCTGTCTCTCCATATTTGGCTGGTCTTCGGGTATCTAATTAAAATATGATTCATTTCAGTTCCTTTATGGAAAGTGAACTTAAATTGTTTAGTTTGTTCACCTAAAATTGAAAGAAAGAATACCTAAATATAACAATTAGACTAGTCATTGATTGCATTGTCATAGAATAAAGAAAATGGTTATAAAATAAACCTATATTTTTTAACGAAAATTAGCACCTAAGCAGATTTAATGGGCTCTTAAAATAACAGTTTCTACAAACTGATGATCGGATGTAGTCAGATGTTGGTATTGGTGCAAACCTAGCTCGTGAGCCCATTTACTATTGCCTACACGACGGACTTGATCGTTTAAAAATAATTCAATTATTTTATTTAACATATATTTTTAGAAAAATTAGATATTTTAAAATTGAGCAGAAGAACTAATATTTGCAAAGCGATGTATTAAAGCGTTGATATTCAAGTTTAATGCAATTTTATTTCTACAGATAATGTTGATGAATCACGCCACCGCTGCTCACTTGTCATATATCGTACAAAATTTTTACATTTTTAGTTTAATAAAAGATCGTTCCAGAGAGGCAACCCTTACAGAAAGAGTAAAAAGTAAGATACACTTTATAAAACTCTGCTTTCATACACGCGTAATTTTTAATCTTAAATTGAAAAAGATCTCTTATTTCTTCGGTGATAAAACGTTACATAAACTGATGCTTGTTTCCTGTAAGAAAAACGAAAGCCCTAACAAGATGTGAGTGATTCACAGAACAAAGAACGCCGAATGAAATCATAGTAGCAATGTTGCCCGGTTGCTTAATAGCAACTACGCCTACTATAATAATTTATAGTAGGCGTGCAATAGTGTATTAATATTAGTTATCGTTTAGCTTGATTTAGCTTTATGTCCGGGGGCACCTCACTGAACTGCCCGGTCATATGTCCACCTCTGAACAAACTCGAGGAACCCCGAATTGACTGGCTCCTAAAACGACATTATTATTGTTAAAAAAGAACTTTTAATCATAAATACAATTTAGAAGTTTCTTACGTTAAATGAATCGATTACCAGGTTTTTTTTTCCGAGGGCTCGTCTGTGCGCCGGATGCACTTAGGCCAGGTTTTGCCCATTGTGCTCGCCCTGTTTGGTTGTTACACCCACTCCGTTATCCCAGTTCCTTGCACTAGTTGTGTTGTGTAGGTCAACTGGGAAGAGGGTAGGGATGTCCTCTTCCGATCTAGTGACTCACAATGGCAAACTATGTGCTGTACAGTTTCTCTGTCTTGTCCGCATAGTCTGCAGTCAAGGTCTCCATTGTACAGTTTAACACATTTTTATTAAATTGATGGAAATATGAAAGTAACATTTGATATTTTTTTAAATTAAAAAAAATATTTTTTCTACGAGTGACCGCAAAGAATCTACTTTGCGCACACTTTTGCATACGCAAAGTAGCACTTCCCGCACACTTATTTTAAAGCAAAATTACCATATTATAGACGCGTTTTTTTCTTCTATTTTATTATTTTTTTAGATATTTATGCAAACATATTGTAACAAGACAAAGTTTACAGGTGGTTTATGTGTTGCCTTATAAACTATACCGAAGTATTGTGCCGTGCGGGTCAAAATTTTTTTGAAATCTGCATTATTATATTTAATAGTTAAAAAAAAAGTATTTTTGTGTCAAATGCGGTTTGTTCCCTTAGCAACCAAAATACATTGTCATACAACGTTTTCATGTCAGTTTAGAGGTCTTCTTCAAAATTTTCACTAGCATTTTCACCTATTTAAAATTTAAAAAAAACTGTTTTAAAAATGGATATCACTGAAGAAGAACTTCCAGAAAATGTCCTAGAAGCCGCCAACATGGCTAGTTTGCAATTGCTGCCTGCCAAATCGCGAGAAAAATACGAGAGACAGTACGAGTTGTTTTCCAAATGGTGCGAACAAAGGGGGACAAAAACGTTAAAGGAAGAGGTGCTTTTAGCCTACTTTTTTAAGTTAAGCAAAGAATTTAAACCTAACACAATGTGGTCAAAATATTCAATGCTCAAAAATGTAATAAAAATAAAAAGGAACATCGATATTGGTGAATTTTATAAGCTCACTGCATTTCTGAAAAAGCAGAATATTGGGTTTAAACCAAAAAAAGCAAAAATATTTACGAAGGAAGAAATATTCAGTTTCATTAATTCGGCACCAGATGAAATTTACCTTTTAATTAAAGTTGCCACTATTTTTGGACTTGCCGGCGCATGCCGAAGGGAAGAGCTAGCAAATTTAACCACTGCCGATTTTGAAGATAAAGAAAACCTCATAATTGTCAAAATTAGGAATTCAAAAAATCATACAGCAAGAAACTTTATAATATCGGAAGAAATTCATAACGGAGCCTACCTGCAACTGTACAGAAAATACAAAAGCTTACGCCCGATAACGTTAAACAACCGTTTTTTCTTAGTCTACAAAAAAGGTAAATGCGTTTCACAATGTGTTGGAGTAAATAGTTTCGGAAAGATGCCTTCTGAAATAGCTGCCTTTTTGAAACTGCCAAATCCTTAACTCTATACAGGGCACAGTTTCAGAAGGTCATCAGCAACGTTACTGGCCAATTCTGGAGAAGGAATCACTGACATAAAACGTTTGGGGGGTTGGAAATCTACTGCGGTAGCTGAGGGATACATTGATGAGTCCACAACTTATAAAAAAGGGCTGAGCAACAAAATTTTAAGCTGCAGCCCTAAAAAATGTGAAGCAGTTCCAAGTACTTCAAAGAATGGATCCATTTCTTCCTTTTGCAACACGACAGTACTGATGAACCAGGAAATGATATCTACTACAACATTTTCACCTCTAGTTGCTAGATCTGCAATAAATGTAGAAAAAGCGACCAACTGCACATTCCATATTAATGTAATTAATAATAATAAATAGGCAATTTAGGTATAAGTACTTATAAGTTGTTTTTGATGTCAATAAAAATTTAAAATTAAAAAAATATATAGTTATTTCACTCGTAGAAAAAATATTGTTCCTAACACGTGCGCAAAGTAGTTTCCCGCAATTAAAGCTTATCCGAACTCCGCTTCGCGTCGTTTGTCTAACTGCTTTCGCGTGCGGGAAAACATAACTTTGCGCACTGAATAGGAAAACTACTATTTTTTTTGAATTTTTGTTTTAAACTTTGCACAACAGCATAAAATTAAAATCTTAACACTTTTTTCAAATAACTTTTTTCAATATCTTGTACTCTAATACCAGATTTTCACGACAAAATATATAATTTTCAATTTTTCAGATAAACGAGTGACTAATGCCAAAACAAATTTTTAGGTTACCAATCATGCAGAGGCTATCAGCATAAAAAGTTTTTTTTACAATTTCAATAATAAAAAAGTTTCCCATATGGGTCCAACTTTTTGCCGGTCACTGTATATAATTTTCCTTAATCGAAAGAAATTATTTATGGACTTATTCCATTTTTTTTTAACAAAATATGGTCAAAAAGCTGATTTCGATATGTATATATCTCCTTACATTTACAAAGGTGTGACCTTGTGACCTTTTTGAAATCTCGATTGTTTGACATTTTCGATTTTTTTTCTCTCACGTGGTAAACATCAAACTGATTTTGATTAATAGGTTTTATAGAGAAATAATGGGGGCACATTTTGTAAAAAATTTCAAATATACAGGGTGTGCCGGAAAAAAGTTATTAAACGTCAAAGTCGGGAAATATGCGAAATCCGCTGTAATGCATTTCAGGTCGAAAAAATTATTTTTTTCGATTTTTACTTCTGGAGGTTCGAGAGGGCCGGCATCCCCCCAACCCTATTGTTTTTGAGAAATATTAGAAAATGGAAAGTATTTTTTTTAAGTCGAAAAATGTAGGTACGTCGGACATATTTCCGGTTTAAACGATCAGATGGGCCGTCTCAAATACTATCTTTTCACAGTACATCGTTCTATACCTAAAATCATTAGAAATTGTGAAAAATTGTGAAGATTTAAAAATTACGATTTAAGTTTTTTTATATTCGACTATATTTTTTAGAGAGTTCAATTTAGGCTTATTTTATTCCTCAATCTTTTCTAAACACGCGCGTATATACCAATTTATTTTTTTTACTTTAAGTAAAATTGATATATATAGAGCGAGAACAGTAAAATTCGTCAAATCTCGAAATGCAACGTTTTTAAATAGAATGCCATGAAATCTCAAACAAGCTTCCATGTTGGAATTATTTACCGCTGTCAAAATTGGCCTAAAATGGGTATTTTTGACTTTAGAATGTGACGTTCTTTTAATGTTTTAATATTAAAAATTGAATGTTATAGATTATTTGGGACTTATACAATTTAATGAGACCAAAATTAAAGCTTCATATGTCCGAATAATTATCGAATTTTTAATTTTAAAAATACTCTGCAATTTCCGTAAAAGTTTCATTTTAACAGAATTATGACTTTTCGAAGAGATCGCTTTGGATGGATAAAGCGTCATCGTGGATATTAAAAATATGAAGTGTCAAAAAAGGCCGAAAACGGCATATTTCATCGCAAGTTTTTAAAGTTATTCTAGCAGGACGCGCTTTAGAATTTGGGATAAGAGATAGCTCGAAACTTCTACATTACGTGCTATAAAACAGATTGCTCCAAATATAGTATTTATAGATGCATTTCTCATTTTAATGTCGGTCGGCAAGCCTTATATTTTCATATAGGGTATATTCGGAACAGCCGAAAATTGCCGACAAGATTTCTTTTCATTGTGACTTTATTTGTAGAGATAAAGAAAAAATAATTCAACTTTTACATTGCCATATTTTGTTTCCTATCATATAATGTCATCAGATTTTGAGTAAAACGTTTCGTCATCTAGATACCATCATCAGGTTTTTATTTTTAAATATAAACGTGTATTACCAATTAAAACTATCATTCGAAATTCCTACAATTATTATTATCCCTACATCCTCTTATAATATAAAATTCTGTTCTCATTATTTTTATTAAATTTTAATTAAATTATATGTGTAATTCTTTGAATTCAATACTTAATCGCCTGATACCAATTATTGAATTATTCAATAACATATATTGCTAAGTAGAATCAATCCTTTTTCTGTTTTGGAGATTTTGGAGAGAGTTTGAAGAAACAAAGATAATAATAGCTAATTTGCCGTGCCAGTAATTCGTTCCGAGTGCCATGATATTGCTTAAATAATAATCATTTTCAGGCACACCAGTCACATGGTCTAAATAATTATAATTTTGAATTAACTAGTGTTTTGGTGGTGGACGAGTTTGGTGGAGAGATACCAGTTGCATTTATGTTTACAAATAGGAAAGACACTTACATTTGTGAACTTTTTTTTAACGCTATCAAATTTAGTATAGGTATTTTGTTGACAAATACATTTATAACAGATATTGTTTCTACCTATTACAGTGCATGGTGTGGTATAATGGGCCCAGCTGTTCACCAGCTATTTTGCTCCTAGCACGTAGATCGAGCATGGCAGCAAAATTTATCAAACATCAGTGATAAAAACAAATGTACAGAAGTATATAAAGTAGTAGTTATTTTTGCCATATTGTTCAAATATTTTGTTATGATACGTAAGCTGTAGAATACCATATTTAATTTATTACTTATATTATAGTCAATATGGTATGACCAATTTAAAAATTCATCAATATGACTGCCTCAATATTGTTAAATTTATACCTCTCCGGTATTAACTGGTGTTAATTAATGTTAAAAAAGTTTGACTTTTAAATTTATGAAATAAAGTTGTCAAATAAATATAAGATTCATAGTAAGAAATAAAGGATTTTTACATCAGAAAAATAAAAAATTCCAATTAAAATTTGGTATTATTTTTTGTTGGTAGTTGATTCTGACCAAGTTCTACCATATCGGGTCGTTCTTTTTTACTTAGTTTAGTTTTCAAAATGACAATATTTTCTTCTTTTATCTTTATTCAAAAGCAATTTGTTCCCCTGAAACCAAACCTCATGTCTTTTTTGTTGCATTAGCTACTATTTCTAAAACATCCTTACCACCTACCAAAATGTTAGTATCATCAGCATACTCTGTGAGACTGTAAAACGGAATTACATTTTTAACTATGCTTGAGTATTCCAAAAATGACCTTACATAAGAAACATATAACAACCTGAGTGCATTAATATTTGTAAAGTTTTTTTTAAATAATAATTTATCATTGACCTCAAAACAGTTTACAAAATACTGGCACCGAGGCCCACAAATTATATGGTATAAATATTAACATTCAAATAAAATTATTCTGAAAGGCAAATAAATGTAGTTTTTATTTCTAACATAACGGTGTTATGATGTATGTTAAAAATGAACATAATTACTTATTTGATGTTATTTCTATGGGAAAAATAAAAATAATCCTATTAAAACTATCAATTGGAAAAGAAAAAATTAATATTATAGGTATCTATAAACCTCCACCAGTAAACATTTTAGAATTTACTATAAATTTAAAGAATTTTTTTGATGATGTTATGTATACTTGTAAAAATGAAACAGTAATTCTAGTAGGTGATATAAATATTGATATTTCCTCAAACTCTACAGATAGTAGTGAATATTTAAACTTATTAAGTGAATATAATTTTATATCATTTATAAATAAAAACACAAGGGAAATAAAAGACTATAACTCTTGTATTGATCATATCTTTGTCAAAACAAACGAAAATTTAGATAATTTCCAATCAATGATCTTTAAATATCAAATAACGGATCATTACCCAACAATTTTACAAAAAAAACTGATTGATAATAAAACTAATAAAAAACCTGTAGCAGTGTACCAAACGTACATTAATTATTATAAATTAAAAGAAAATATAACATAAATAGATTGGACAAATTATTACTCTTATTCCGAAACAAATGATTTACCCAATAATTTAATAAAAGAAATCCAAAACAATGTACAACAATGTACGACTAAATTTAAAATTAAAATTAAAAAAAGAAAAGAATGGATTACTAATGGCTTACTTAATTCTATTAAAACCAAAAACGAACTTTATAAAAACTTACAAAAAAATAAAAATAACCGATTTTTATTATATAAATATAAAATTTATAAAAACAAACTGACTAAACTAATTAAAGAGGCAAAAACAAATTTTTATAAACATGAAATTGATAAATGTGAAAATTCTAATAAAGATATGTGGAAAACTATAAAAAAAATATGTAATAAAAATCAAAAACATAAAAATATAAACGAAATTAAAATAGAAAATAACTCACTCACTGACAACAAAAGTATAGCAAATAGCTTTATTGACTATTTTTCTGAAATAGGCGAAAAACTAGCAAATAAAATCAATAAATGTAATAACACATCTTTAGATAAAAACATAAACAATATTAATTCATTTTATTTAGAAGAAACTAATCATCATGAAGTTGAAAATATGATTGATAGTTTGAAATTGAAAAAATCTCCTGGTGCCGATGGTATAACTACTGAAATATTAAAAACTATTAAAACTACTATTTCAAAACCACTTACATTTCTAATAAATAATATTTTTAAAACAAGTATATATCCAGAAGCTTTTAAAATTGGTGTTATAAAACCTATCTTTAAAAATGGAGATTCAAATAAAATTAATAATTATAGACCTATCACATTAATATCTTCATTAGCCAAATTATTTGAAAAAATTTTAAAAGCAAGAATTGAAAATTATTTAGAAAGAATAAATTTTATTTCTAATAAACAATTTGGGTTTCAAAAAAATAAATCGACACAAAATGCTATTTGCTATTTAACAGAACAAATATATGATGCATTAGATAAAAAAAAACCTTCTATTTGTATTTTTCTGGATTTAGCAAAAGCATTCGATAGAGTTAGTCATGATCTATTGTTGGAAAAAATTGAAAATATTGGATTTAGAGGAAAACAATTTGAATTAATTAAAAATTATCTAAAAGATAGACCAACTTATGTTCAAATAGATACAGAAAAAAGCTATCCTAAAGTAATTAAATATGGTGTTCCCCAAGGAACAATTTTAGGACCATTATTTTTTAATATCTATATTAATGTGATTTGTGATGGAGAAATTCATAGTTTCGCAGATGATACTGCAATTTTTTATACAGATACGAATTGGGATAACCTAAATAACAAAATTAAAAAAGATTTTAAAATAATAAAAAATTGGTTTGATAAAAATTTATTAACCATTAATTTTGATAAAACCAATTATCTACCTTTCACTTTAAATCCAAATAACGTACCACAAAATATGAATAGTATTAAAATAACTGATGACATTGAAATTTTAAAAGTTAATCAAGTAAAATATTTAGGAATAATCTTTGACAGTAAATTAAATTGGAATTTTCACATAGAATATTTGATTAAAAAATTAAGAAGTTTACTACCTATTTTTAGAAACATTAAAAAAATTTTGAACGTAAAACAACTGGAAATATTATATTATGCTTTAGTTAAAACTCATTTAAATTACGGAATTTTAGGTTGGGGAGGAATAAATAGAACTTTAGTTAAAAAATTAGAAATATTACAGAAAAGATTTCTAAAAATTATATTTAATAAAGATTATCTTTATCCTTCAATAAAATTATATTCTGAAACAAAGAAAATGAACATTAGACAACTTTACATTTACAATATCTTAATATATATATTTAAAAATAAAAATCTTATACAATTTAAAAACCATAATCATAATACTCGTCATAAAAATGAAATAACCATAAAACCTAAAATAAATAAGTCCATAGGACAAAAAAATTTCAAATATTTATGTTTTTATTTAAACGATTATTTACCAACAAAAATTAAAAAATATATTTCATTAAAAAAATATAAAGTCGAAATAAAAGCATGGATATTGGAAACGGATAATTTAAAAATATTTTTGGAAATGTTTTAATTGATATTGTTATGAATAATATATTTTTCAAAATTTAATTATACCTATATCTTCAAAAAAAAACTGCGTTTATATTTATATACATATATTAAAAAGTTTTTTTTTTATTTACAATTTAACTTTTATATAATATTAACACATATTTAAACAAAATATTTTAATATTCTCATATATTTATAATTTAAAATATTAAGATTTGCCCCTAACAAGCACGTCTTCAGGGGATCAAAGAAAAAGTTTATTAAGGAAGATAAATAAACAAATGTATTATATTATAAATATTGAAAAATAAACTCTTATTATTATTATGATTATTAAATCCCAACATTCCATTTGCCCTACCAATAATGTTCTCCAAATGTCCAAATAAATTCCAAGATCCCTAACCAAAGAAAACTCCACAAGAGGAACTCTATTGAAGGAATACCGAAGAGGATCTTTACTCGTTAACCTACTAAATCTTACAAACTGACACTGATCATCATTGAGTGACATTCTGTTACGTTCACACCAAGAGAATGTCACATTGAAGAGCCAGAATATCCAGTGCAGTTGAAATCTGTCTAAAGAGCTTCTGGTCATCTGCAAACAGTATGCGATTGGAAGATAGCAGGGGGGGCAAGGTCATTTATAAATAAAAGGGGGCCCAAGTGAGAGCCTTGAGGAACTCCTGATGTTGCACTAAAAGGGCAAGACTGGAAGCCATCTAAAACGTTTATTATAGTGATGAAATTAGCTGCATTAAGAATAACATTTTAATAAGTATTTAGACGAGAACAAATCACATTCAGTGTAATTATTAAAATCTTAGACCATTTTTTACTTTGTCTAAGATAATTAATAAAATACTAAAAATACTTTACATAACCTCACAATCACAGAATCATATGTCATCCGTGTCGACTAATAAAAACACGGAACGCACAGTGGGATTTACTCTCTCGTCGTTTCAACTGGTAAGTATCTCCAGTCATCTACAGGGGAATACTAAATAAGTACAGTAACTATAGCTATATTTATACTAGCTAGGTGCACTGGAGCATAACTGAGATATATGCGTGCAGTCATGCGTTCAGTTGGTGTGCCGTATTATTCTAAGATTACATCTGTTTCCAGATATTTCTTATATCTAATGAGGGCTTACTAAAACGACTTCGGTTCTGATGTATGGTAACTGTTATGTCTTAAATTGCCCAGTTGATTACCGTTGAAAGTAGACACCATTATTCCATATATACATTTATTCACAGAACTACATTAACTACATTTATTATCACAGACTAGTTATACATTATACGGAACGTTAACAAGAGATAGATGCCGGTTGTACGCATCGTACCTTATTTTATATGGGAGTTATATCCCTACTCTTTGGCCGCTGCCTTAAGGCGGCTCCATTACGAATGTCCACACAACACCCCCACAACTAACTTTGAAGTTATACCATTTTTTTTTATAATTTCAGATGACTGACTGTGTCATATTTACGTTTTTACTTCTTGAGTTTAGTGGGCCTATTTTGTGGCATTCTCAATATGGTAATTTGAAATTATTAGTAATATTACATTTTTGCTTACATCTACTTATATAACTATATATTGTTATAATATGCATCGAGACTTATTCAGAATCTGATATACTTTCAATTATATAGTCTTCCAAATATTTGGGAGCCTGGACCTGGCGTTTCGACTTCTTGGATGCACTCTTCGTAGTAGTGTCATCGTTCTTGCGTTTTCTGCGTGTTATTTTAACTTGTTGGTCGTTGCTTATTGCAGCTGACCCTGGCAGATTCGCCGTCGAAAAGCTGGTCTCGGCCTTCTTGTCGGTTTCTTGCCCTGTTTGCATCACCTGCTTTGGGGAGGAAAAACATTCATTAATAATATGCCTACTCGATTCAGTCAAGGTGTCAGAGGCTGACGTAGTATTGTCATTGTCATGGTTAGTTGTCAAGTCGAACGTATTGTTTACAATCTCTTGGTCCGAATTATTTACACAACTATATTTATTTACATTTTCATTAATGCTACTTACGTCACCCGAGTCTTGACTGGCAGGCTGAGCTTGTTGTGAGGAGTGGGGCATATTTATAAAATATTCATTGTCTCTGAAATAAAAGGATTTATCATTATTATTTCCAAAACTATGTTCACTCTCACTATATACTACACTTTGGTTCACGTCTATATTTTCTTGACTAGCATCGTTATCTTGCACTGTTCTATAACCGCTTTTTCTTTGATCGATGTGTCTTTTCCATTGCTTGCCCGAAGGTTTTTGGCATATATATGTTGTTCGACCAATTTTGCATAGGTCCATGTAGGTTTATGAGGATTTTTATAATCTCTTACATATACTTCGCTCCCTTCTTTAAAATATCTAGGTCTTGTTGTTCTATGTTCCTTTTTTTTGTTTTCTCAGCTTTTGCTTGCTGGCACTCCGCGGTTCTGTCTGAATTTGCTCTTCTTCTTCTTGCCTTCCAAGTAAATGCCATCTGGTACGTATATCTCTTTGAAACATTAAGGATGCAGGAGTTTTACCAGTACTACTGTGTTCCGTTGTCCTATATGCCATTAGAAATCTAGCTATTAAGGTCGTAATAGGTACATCTCTGTTCTTAGGATCGTCCAGTGCGCTATGAATCCTATTTTTGAAAGTTTTTAAGCAAATTTCAGCTGCTCCATTGCTTTTTGGATTATATGGTGGAGTTAAAGTGTGCTTTATACCATTCATTTTAAAGAATTTTTGCATTTGCTTAGATGTGAATGTCGGTCCATTATCAGATACTACTGTTTTTGGTATTCCGAATCGTGCAAAGGTTTTTCTTAATTTCTTTTCTGTCTCAGATGCAGTGATATTTTTCATTTTACATATCTCAATCCATTTTGAGTATGAATCTACCATCAAAAGATACATCTTATTTTTAATTGGTCCAAGGAAATCTATATGAATCCTATCGAACACTCTGGATGTTGCACTCCATGAGGTTGCTTGGTCCTTTGGTGGGCAAGGTTTGTTTCTTTCACAAGCCTCACAAGACTTTATTAATTTTTCTATATCTGCATCTATGTTTTGCCAGTATATAGCTGATCTCGCTAACTTTTTTGTTGCTACTATACCCATATGGCTAGTATGAAGCTCGTTTAATAATACTTTCCTCAATGGTTTTGGAATCACAACTCTATGTCCCCATGTTAATATATCGTTTTCGACTGTTAATTCATGTCTGCGTGTAAAATATGGTCTTATTATGTCATTGATGGATTCTGGCCATTCTTCAGATCTTACCCAGCTTATAACTTCTTGAAGTTCTGGGTCATTTTTTATTTCTTCTCTTACCCGAGTATTGTCTTTTGGCCATTCTTGTATTGTCTCTGTAAAATTTATATATCCTCCATCAATGCTTTCTTCCGATACATCTTCACTGTCGGATGGGTGTCTGCTAAAATAATCTGCCACAAAGTTATTTTTGCCTTTCACATGCTGAATTTCATAATTAAACATGGATAAAAATATCGCCCATCTTTGCAATCGATTAGCAGAATATTGCGGTATAGCTTTATGTTCACCAAATATGGCTATTAAAGGTTTATTGTCAGTTCTTAAAATAAATTTATTTCCACCGCACAAATAATGAAAAAATTTTGTTATTCCGAAAACGATGGCTAAACCTTTATTATGACATGTTGGATATGATTTTTCTGATGGTAAAAGTTTTCTCGATACGCAACCTACTAATCTCTCTTTACCATTTATTAAATGAGATAATGTTGCACTTATTCCTATATCTGACGCGTCCGTCTGCACAACAATGGGTAAATCTGGGTCAAAATGCGCTAAATTTGGTCTGAAGCCATAATTTTTTTTATTCTATCAAAAGATAGTTCGCATTCTTTTGTCCAAATAAATTTTCTTTCATTTTTGAGTAGTTCATATAGAGGATTTATAATTTCTGTTAATCTTGGCATAAACTGTGAATAATAATTTATGATACCTATAAAGCTTCTAACTTCAGTTTGGTTCCTAGGTCGACTAGCTTCCAAAATTGCTTTTACTTTATCATCAGTTTTCCTGAGTCCTTTCTCACTTATTCGGTGTCCCAGGTACTGTATTTCTTTTTTGAAAAATATACATTTTTCTTTCTTCAGGGTGAATCCAGCATCTTGAAGTAGCTTAAATACTTTTTCTACATTTGCTTGGTGTTCTTCTTCTGATGCTCCCCCTATTACAATGTCATGTAAAAAATTAATACAACCATCAATACCTTGTAAAAGTTGCTCGCAGCTGGCGTAACTCCGAAAGCTAACCTATTTACATAATATAGGCCTCGGTGCGTGTTGATACACTGCAATTTGGATGTCGCCTCGTCTACTGGTATTTGATTATATGCTGACTGCATGTGTAATTTTGAAAAATATTTTGATTTATTTAACTTTGCAAAAACTTCATGTATTTTGGGTAAGGGGTACTTGTACTCTTGTAGGTACTTATTTATAGTAGTTTTATAATCTCCGCATAATCGAACTGTGTTATTTCTTTTTAAAACTGGTACCAACGCCGTCGCCCAATCACTATTTAGGGTCGGTGTTATTATACCTTCGGCTTCTAACCTGTCTAACTCTTCTTCCACGATTTTTTTACAAGCCAATGGAACGGTCCTATATTTATGAAATACCGGTTTAACATTATTTTCTTTAACTTCCAAAGTTACAGTGTTATATTTAAATTTTCTCACTTTATCAGAAAATAAACTACCGTACTTATCGATTAATTTATTTATCCTGTCACTAGCCCTAATACTACCGACAAAATTTACCTTGATATTGAACTTCTCTATCCAATCTCTTCCCAACAAGCTCGGTCCGCAGTTACAGACTACATAGAACTTGATTTCCTGTTCCTGGCCTTTATATTGAACAATTGCCTTAAAGTAACCTTGTGGCATGAATGTCTCTCCGTTAAATCCTTTAAGCAAGGTATTGCAAGGGAATAACCTATAGTTCGAAAAATTATCAGAGTACATTTCTTGGCTGCATGCAGAAATCGCTGCGCCGCTGTCAAAAATAAAATCGTGATATTTATTATTTATTTTTATTTTAATATTAAAATTGTTACCCTCAGTCTCAATACATGAATTTGCTGTGTTACTGTAGTTTCGTTCTGCAAAATATAAATTGTTATTTTCATAACTATCTATACAATCATTGTTGTCTCCATTTACATTTACGAAATTGACCTTTTTATTAAAATAACAAACTTTTGAGGTGTGCCCTCGACGTTTACAAACATTACATTGCAATTTCTTGAATTTACAAACGCCATTGTGTTGGTTTCCACAATGTTTACATTTAAAACTAGAATAAAATGAATGTCTACCTTTTTTGTCATTGACATCTGTCATTTGTCCTCTTATTTTGTCTTGGCGTAAGCTTCCATCTGGTTCATCGCTGCTACCGCGTCCATTTCTACTCTGTGCTCGAGTACCATGACTGAAGTTGTCAACTGGCAGCTGACGTCGCTGCTGTCTTCTGCTTCGTCCGTTAGGATCTTGCGCAGTGGTCTGCTTCCGGAACGTGGTTTTTGGCGGGAATTTCGACGTCATGTAGTTCATCGACGCCATATTTTCTTGCTTTTGGGCCAATGCAATGAGGTCTTCTAGGCTCTTGGATTCATCTTCTTCGCATAATCGGTCTAATATTTTTCCATCCTTCATGCCCGTAACGAACTTGTCTCTCAAAATTTTGGTTAGGTCGTTATCAAACTTGCATTTTGTTGCCATGCTTCTGACTTTGGCGTACCATTCTGAGATGCCTTCGTCCGTATTTCGAAGCTGGTAGAATTTCCTCCTCTCTCTCCACGTACAAGGTTGGATTTGGTACTGATCCTTCAGCATTTTACATAGCTCGCCGTACTTTATTTCTTTAGGAAGGAGCGGGAAAGACAAATCTTTCAGGAGTTTATAAGTATCTTGACCGATCGAACTTAGTAATATTGCGATTTTGATCTTTTCTTCCTCGATCTTGTTAGCTGCGAAGTGTTGTTCCAGTCTTTCAACATAAATGTCCCAATCATCCATATCTGCACGGAATTCCAGAAATTTCGGTGTAACCGACGCCATTTTGCACGTATGTGTGGCTTCCACGTTCCTCGCTTCGCCTGACGAATTTTCGTTATATTTTAACGGTTTCTCGTTTCCAAATTGTTATTCTCGTCGCCAGTTGTTATTTCTTAAATTGCCCAGGTGATTACCGTTGAAAGTAGACACCATTATTCCATATATACATTTATTCACAGAACTACATTAACTACATTTATTATCACAGACTAGTTATACATTATACGGAACGTTAACAAGAGATAGATGCCGGTTGTACGTATCGTACCTTATTTTATATAGGAGTTATATCCCTACTCTTTGGCCGCTGCCTTAAGGTGGCTGCATTACGAATGTCCACACAACAGTAACAGCTTCCTTGAATTTTCTCTTTTTCCAGTGTGGTTCCTTATGCAGGATGTCAGCCTCTCTCCAGCTTATATGATGGCCGTGTGTCTAGGCATGGTCAGTCGCACCTGATTTTTCGGTCTCTCCATTTAGCGTATTATTTTTGTGTTCCTTGTGTCCAACCTAAAAAGAAAGGAAAAACTGTGTCTGTCGGATCCAATGCGAATGTTGCTAGTCTTATATCGGTGAGACACTAAGACACTTGAAACAAGGACCAAGGAACACAGAAATAATACGCTAAAGGCAGAGAAAAAAAAATCATGCCATGCCGGGACACACGGCCATCATATAAGCTGGACAGAAGCTAAAATCCTACATAATAAGGAACCACACTGGAGGAAGAGAAACTTCAAGAAAGCTGTTACCATACATCAGAACTTAGGTTGTTTTAGTAAGGACTCATTAGATATAGGAAATATCTAGAAACCTATATTAAACAGATCTTAAAATAATACCGCGCACGAACAGAACGTATGACTGCACCCATCTTAGGTAACTGGACATCGAACGTGTCACATTGCCAAGCCAGATCACTGATGAGCACCCAGAATCAGAAACAAGGATGACCTCACATTTCTTGTTAAGAGAGGCAAGGATTGTTAACATCAAATTAAAGACGATTTGCCATCTATAGGCGCAGACCCTTTGCTGGCCGCGGCCTCAGGATGGTCGCGCGTCTCTGATGAGTCCCAGTAGGACGAAACAGCATAAGAATGGAGTTGTTGACGGAAGATGACAGGGCATACCGCTATTAGCAGTGAGTCATAGAACCCGTAAGCTGCAATTCCCCACTGACAAGGTGAGGGGACAGCGGGTAATAGACGAAGGGGTGCACAGCGTGCAAACCCCGGACGCTCGGTGCCGTGGAGAGCTACCAATAAATTATTTGTTTACCGATAGGTACGTCCATCGGGTTTTGAGGTACCATGGCCGGCCTGTCATTTAATTTGATGTTAATAATCCTTGCCTCTCTTAAAACGAAATCTGAGGTCATCCTTGTTTCTGATTCTGGATGCTCATCAGTGATCTGGCTTGGCAATGTGACACGTTCGATGTCCAGTTATCATAATGATCCTCTAGACTAAGGATCTCATTGTTGTCGGTGATTTATTCGAAACATGAGAGGTAGGCAGCTTGGTTGCTCCTGAGTTCTAGTTAAGGCTGATTAAGCCTTCTCTTTCGATCAAATTGCACCCATCTTAGTTGTGCTTCAGTGTACCTAGCTAGTATAAATAATAGAGTTGTAGTTACTGTATTTATTTAGTATTTACCTGAGGACGACTGAAAATACTCACCAGTTGAAACATTGTGATGTAAAACAAATAAAGACAATGCAAGTTCACAACTCTTCTATCATTCAAGAAACATCATTGTCTTCAACACTAAATTTACATAGCTACAAGCTTATATAGAGATACGAATGTTACCGCGAACTATCTGATGTAACGGTCACATTTATATTCATTCTAATAGCGTTATAACGACATCAAATATTTTACAAAATAATTTCCTCTTTTTTTTTTGATTGGCATAACTGGTGAAATAAATTACTGGAAAATAAAAAATGTTGGTGATTTCTTTATTCCCTTAAAATTCAACATAGAATTACTGTCTCTAAAGACATCAGAAATCTATAAAAAATCATTTAATAATATATTATGATAACTTTGTACACAATTGTTCATTTGAAATATATAACCATAACACACAAAACACTTCTCGTCATAAATTAAGGTTTTCCAAGAAGAAACATATTTTTTGCTATTAGCTTGGTCGATTTTAACTGGTTTTGCTGCCTTTGTGGTCATAAGTATTTTTTAAAGTCAATTATAATTATTTAATTAACTGTTTATAAGCCGTTGCTTCTGTATTTTATGCGTGCCGCTATTATATCAACACATTACTTATTCAAACATGTAGTAATAGGTTGTTTTTCTGTAATTAGCAAACAAAAAGCCCTGGTAGAATATACGGTAACTTATTGTCTTTTGGAGCCTACCAGATTTGTTGTGGTATTTTTTTAAATTTAAATATTCAGTCATAACACTAATAAATGACGTAGGTATACCGAGTTCGCCAACCAAGCTAAAGCAGTATATTTTACTTTATACAAAGAGGCTCAACAAAGTGTGACGAACTAAACTTTTTGAGATATTAATATTTAAAAAATGATATTATCTCACTTTGATAGACTAGAGCGTCTAATGGTGCATTTTTAAAAAACGGGTTTTAAGTATATTAGTTTTTTAATTTCTGCCCAAAAATACCGTTTTTCGGTTTAACGGTCAAACCTGTAAAACGGCTTTTGAGGTTTAACCGAAAGTTGGTATTCTTTGGTAAAAAAAACTAAGATAGGAATGTAAAAACCGTTTGATTTTCAAGATGCACCATTTGCGCTGCATCCTGTCGAAGTGGAAAAGCTGCATATCGCAAAATCGTCAACTGGCGTTGACTCTAAAGGTACAAGTTATTACATAAAAGAATTTAAAAAATTTTAATTTTTTTTTTATTTTTATCATTTCTTTTTAAATATTCTGTTTTATTATATTATTTACTTTTGTATCACACTCCTGTGGACTGTGATGTGAAAACATATCGCCTAATTGGTCGATATAAAACCTGTCAAAAATTATTTACAAATATTTCATTCGATATTTATGTATTTCAATCATAATTATGACAACTACACACAACAACCAAATATTTTTTTATAAACGCGAATATTTCACTCATGTATAAATTTTCCCATAAGAAACGTTAAAAATAAAAAAATATCAGCGGATATACAACGTTGCCTAGACAACGTTGTATATCCAACACACAACAATCGAACCTATTTGACGAGACTGTTTTTTTTTTACCTTTTTACTGCGAACGTGATCGTTATTGTTATGAGTTCCCTTCGGGAAATTCATTGCTTTTGAAAAACAAACCCTCTTAACAGATAATTGTTATTGGATTTCAGTTACAGTTTTAATTATGTTATATGAAA
The DNA here is from genome assembly GCA_935413205.1 of Polydrusus cervinus. NCBI lineage: Eukaryota > Metazoa > Arthropoda > Insecta > Coleoptera > Curculionidae > Polydrusus > Polydrusus cervinus. Next base: position 61,788,569 of record OW284510.1, on the reverse strand, counting down.
TTGAAAATTGTATGACAAAAATTTTTTTTTATATATATTTCATTCTAGAAATATTCTCCCGTTCTTCGAACTCGTGGAATTATAAATAACAAGCTTTCATGAAAATTATCGGTAATTTTTAAGCACTCGTGGTATTACCCCCGATAATTACACATAAAAAAATATCAAACTGACAGCTGTCAGTATATAACTAATAATACTGTAACTCGTGTATTTCATTTTTATCCCTTTTATTTATGTTTCACAAAATTAACACCTAATATTAAATAGTTTAATTGAAATAGTTTAACTTTGAAGCTGTCAAAATAACAGCTAGCAAAGAACAACCTTATTCTCATCACTGCGGCGCATTATTTTTTAACGTTTGTGCCGCAGCGCCTAAAGTATTTGCGCCTACGGCGCATTATTTTGTAACGTTTCTGCCGCGGCGCCTTGTCTGCCAAACTTTAATTGCGGCACAGAAAATTTTACCCATTTAACATAGATAAACCAAATTTACGAAACTGCAAAAAATATGAGAGGTTTATATTTAAAAATAAAAACCTGATAATGGTATCTCGATGACGAAACGTTTTACCCGAAATCTGATGACATCATATGATAGGAAACAAAATACGGCAATGAAAAAGTTAAATTATTTTCTCTTTATCTCTTCAAATAAAGTCACAAATCCGAATATAAGAACATAAAGATTGAAAATGTTTTATAGGGTCGAAACGTTGATATTTGGTTAAAGAAATATTGCACAAAGACGTTAGAAGAAGCAAGATTTACGAAACTGCAAAAAAAGACAGGTTTATATTTAAAAATAAAAACCTGATGATGGTATCTCGATGACGAAACGTTGTACTCGAAATCTAATGACATCATATGATAGGAAACAAAATACGGCAATGCAAAAGTTAAATTATTTTTTCTTTATCTTATTAAATAAGGTCACAAGTTTTACCCGAAATCTGATGACATCATATGATAGGAAATAAAATACGGCAATGCCAAAGTTAAATAATTTTTTCTTCATCTTTTCAAATAAAGTCACAAATCCAAATATAAAAATATAAAGATTGAAGATGCTTTTTATAGGGTCGAAACGTTGATATTTGGTTAAAGTAATATTGCATAAAGACGTTAGAATAAGCAAGATTTACGACACTGCAATAAAAGTGACAGGTTTATATTTAAAAATGAAAACCTGATGATGGTATCTCGATGACGACACGTTTTACTCGAAATCTGATGACATCGTATGATAGGAAACAAAATACGGCAATGTAAAAGTTAAAAAAATTTTTCTTTATCTCTTCAAATAAAGTCACAAATCCGAATATAAGAATATAAAAATTGAAAATGTTTTATAGGGTCGAAACCTTAATCATTTTTTAAAGCAATATTGCACAAATACGTTAGAAGAAGCAAGATTTACGAAACTGCAATAAAAATTAAAAGTTTATATTTAAAAATAAAAACCTGATGACGAAACGTTTTACTCTAAATCTGATGACATCGTATAATAGGAAACAAAATACGGCAATGTAAAAGTTAAATTATTTTTTTTTATCTCTACAAATCCGAATATAAAAATATAAATATTGAAGATGTTTTATAGTGTCGAAACGTTGATATTTGGTTAAAGCAATATTGCACAAAGACGTTAGAAGAAGCAAGTTTTAGGAAACTGCAATAAAAATTGCAAGTTTATATTTAAAATAAAAACCTGATTATGGTATCTAGATGGCGAAACGTTTTACTCGAAATCTGATGACATAATATGATAGGAAACGAAATACGGCAATGCCAAAGTTAAATTATTTTTTTCTTTATCTTTTCAAATAAAGTCACAAATCCAAATATACGAATATAATGATTGAAGTTGTTTTATAGGGTCGAAACGTTGATATTTGGTTAAAGCAATATTGCACAAAGACGTTAGAAGAAGCAAGATTTACGAAACTGCAATATAAATTACAGGTTTATATTTAAAAATAAAAACCTGATGATGGTATCTAGATGACGAAACGTTTTACTCTAAATCTGATGACATCGTATATTAGGAAACAAAATACGGCAATGTAAAGGGTAAATTATTTGTTTTATCTCTACAAATCCGAATATACCAATATAATGATTGAAGTTGTTTTATAGGGTCGAAACGTTGATACTTGGTTAAAGCAATATTGCATAAATACGTTAGAAGAAGCAAGATTTACGAAATTGCAATAAAAATTACAAGTTTATTTTTAAAAATAAAAACCCGATGATGGTATCTAGATGACGAATCGCTTTATCCGAAATCTGATGACATTGTATGATAGGAAACAAATTGCGGCAATAGAAAACGTAAATTATTTTTTCTTTATCTTTACAAATAACGTCACAAGGAAAAGAAATCTTGTAATCAATTTTCGGCTGTTTCGAATATGCCCAAACATTAAAATTTTACCAAGGCAGACCGATATTAAAATGAAAAATGCATCTATAAATACTATATTTTGAGCTATATGTTTTATAACACTGTAATGTAAAAGTTTCGAGCTATCTCTTATCCCAAATTTTAAAGCGCGACCTGCTAGAGTAACTTTAAAAACTTACGAAGAAATATGCCATTTTCGGCCATTTTTTGGCCTTTTTTGAAACTTCATATTTTTAATATCCACGATAACGTTTTATGCATCCAAAGCAATCTCTTCGAAAAGTCATAATTCTGTTAAAATGAAACTTTTACGGAAATTGCAGTCTTTTTAAAATTGAGAATTCGATAACTAATCTGACATATGAAGCTTTAATTTTGGTCTCATTAAATTGTAAAAGTCCCAAATAATCTATAACATTCAATTTTTAACGTCGAAACGTTAAACAGCGTCGCTTTCTGCAGTCAGAAACACCCAATTTAGGCCAATTTTGACAGCGGTAATTAATTCCAATATGCCTGTTTGAGATTTCATGGCATTTTATTTAAAAACGTTGCATTTCGATATTTGACGAATTTTTCTGTTCTCGCTCCAAATATATCAATTTTACTCGAAGTAAAAAAACATAAATTGATATATTCAAGTATATAGACGTGTTTAGAAAAGAATGAGGAATAAAATAAACCTAAAATGTACTCTCTAAGAATATTATAGTAGAAGCTATAATCAAATATAAAAAAGTTTTGGTAAAAAAACGTAAAAAAAATTAAATTTTTTTTTTTTGAACCATTAAATGTGCTACCGAAGAGTGCGCATGGTATGAATTTTAAAGTCTAATTATCTCTCTAAACAACAGTGCAAAAAAAAGTTGGAAAAGTTAATTACAGTCGCTCTTAGATCGATTTGAGCGGACCAGTACCTTAAAAAAAATGGTAAAAATTTTTAAAAAAATCAAAATTCATTCGTTTTGTCCTTTGTAAATTTAAACGATTAAGGATCGAAAAAATATATTTTAAACGTAAGTCGACGAGCTCTTTCCGATAGGATACATGACATTTTAATAAAAAAATTATTTTTCGAGAAAAAAATTATAAATCGTGAAAATTTTTGGATCTAAATCGTAATTTTTAAATTTTCACAATTTTTCACAATTTCTAATGTTTTTAGGTATAGAATTGTGAAAAGATAGTATTTAAGACGGCCCATCTGATCGTTTAAACCGGAAATATGTATAACTTACCCAATTCGAGGAATTCGGTACCCAAGACGACCCTGCGATGGCCATTTTTCGACTTTTTAAAAATAAAAAAACTACTTTCCATTTTCTAATCTTTCTCAAAAACAATAGAGTTCGGCGGCTGCCGGTCCCCTCGAACCTCCAGAAGTAAAAGTCGAACAAAATAATTTTTGCGACCTGAAATCCGTTACAGCGGATTTCGCATATTTCCCGACTTTGACGTTTAATAACTTTTTTCCGGTACACCCTGTATATTTGAAATTTTTTACAAAATGTGCCCCCGTTAATCCTCTATAAAATCGAATAATCAAAATCAGTGCGAAATGTACCACTTTAGAGAAAAAAAATCGAAAATGTCAAAAATCGCGATTTCAAAAATCGGGTACGGCGGCGTCGGCGACAAGGTCACACTTTTTTAAAATAAAGGAGGGATATACATATCGCCCGAAAGGAGCGATATGTAAAATCTGCATATCGCCTGATCGTCAACTGGCGTTGCTTCTAAAGGTAAAAGTCATTACATTTTTAAAAAACATTGAATTTTTTTTTATTTTTTTCATTTTTTTTTAAAGATTTTGTTTTATTATATTATTTACTTTTGTATCACACTCCTGCGGACTGTGATGTAAAAACATATCACCTAATTTGTCGATATAAAATCTGTCAAAAATTATTTACAAATATTTCATTCGATATTTATGTATTTCAATCATAATATGATAACTACACCCAACAACAAAATATTTTTTTCGCGATTATCACAATTAAAAAAATGTCAAAATGACAGCTGTCAGTATATAACTAATATTACTGTAACTCGTGTATTTCATGTTTATCCCTTTTATTTATGTTTCACAAAATTAACACCTAATATTAAATTTTTTTCAGAGCAGATAAGTAGTTTTTAATTCATGTTTTTACTTCTTCGGTTATATTCGTTTTTCTAAGCCCATAATAGCAGTCCATTTCAAATTTCACAACTATCATACTTTTCCGAATATAAAGATTGAAGATGTTTTTTATAGGTTCGAAACGTTGATATTTGTCACAAATACGTTAGAAGAAGCAAGATTTTCGAAACTGCAATAAAAATTACAAGTTTATATTTAAAAATAAAAACCTGATGATGGTATCTAGATGACGAAACCTTTTACTCGAAATCTGATGACATCATATGATAGGAAATAAAATACGGCAATGCCGAAGTTAAATTATTTTTTCTTTATCTTTTCAAATAAAGTCACAAATCCAAATATACGAATATAATGATTGAAGTTGTTTTTAGGGTCAAAACGTTAATATTTGGTTAAAGCAAAATTGCACAAATACGTTAGAAGAAGCAAGATTTACGAAACTGTAATAAAAATTACAAGTTTTTATTTAAAAATAAAAACCTGATGAAGGTATCTCGATGACGAAACGTTGTACTCGAAATCTGATGACATCGTGTAATAGGAAACAAAATACGGCAATGTAAAAGTTAAATTATTTTTTCTTTCTCTGGACAAATAAAGTCATAATGAATTAAAACTCGGAAAAAATCTAGTCGCAATTTTCGGCTGTTCAGAATATCTCCCAGCATTGAATATTGATAAAGTTTAAGGTATGCAGACCGATATTGAAATGAAAAATGCACCTATTAATACTCTATTTGGAGCTATATGTTTTATAGCACTGTATTATAGAAGTTTCGAGCTATCTCTTATCCAAAATTTTAAAACGCGAAATGCTAACAGAACTTTAAAGACTTGCGATGTAATATGGCATTTTCGGCCTTTTTTGACACTTTATATTCTTAATATCCTTGATGAGGCTTTATAGGCCAAGCGATGGGTACAAAATAAGGGGTTTTACTCGCAAAAGGTCGGAGAGAAATGAAATTGGGTGGGATGGTAGAGATAGGTTCCCTGATAGTCCACCTGGGTTTGCGACCTCTGGGGGCTGCTGCTCGAGGGGTGAGGGGATGAAAACTCTGACTCGCGGCGCTTGGTGCAATGTAGCACCCTTGTGGTAGGTGGTTTTGAAAAAAAGTTTAAATAGAATATGTAGAGAACAAAATTGTGCACAATATTGATTCTTTACATTTTTTGGCTCTGACCAATAGTTTTCGCTCCACGATGCGCCAAAGTAGTAGTAGTTTTCAATTTTTAACAAAATCATAATTTAATCGCATATTAAAACAAAGGTGGCTACCAAACAATTCTGTAATATTTTTTTACTATAAGAGTAAGGGTTTTTAAGTAAGCAGATGCCCGATTCAATACATTTAATCTTATATACTAAAATTTATTATTTTTAGAAGTGCTCCTTACATACTATCGATATGGGCATTTTTTAATTATCATGATCTAAGGTTAATATTTTCTTATTATTGTTAACCTACACTAACTTTTTAATTTTTAAATGAAGAGAGTCTACTTATCCCTTTAGATAATAAAACAAAAAAAAAATTCAAAAAGTTAAATACAGTTTATCAGTGGCGGGTTTGAGCGTACCAGTAAGTTAACGAAAAAAATATAAAAATTTTACATTCAATCGTTTATTGCTCTTTTAGTAAAAAATTATTAAAAAAGATTAAGTATCCAAATAATTTATTTCCGCTGTATTTCGACGAGCTCTTTTGGATAAGGTCTATGCCATTTAAATAAAAAATTTAGTTTAACACGAAAAAACTTAAAAACCGTAAAAAATATTGGTCTAAAATCGTCATTTCCAATTTTCCTCAAATTTTCACGATTTACAAAAATATTAGGTATAGAAACATGTATTGTGAAAAAGAAATATTTGAGATGGCCTATTAGGCTGTCTACGCGGAAAGTCTGTCCGATCATTTTGAATATACCCTTTAAAGTGGCCCAAAATGACCCTGCATAGAGCATTTTTTGATTTTTAAAAATACAAAAAAATACTACACATTTTCTAAACGTCTTCAAAAACAATAGGGTTCGGAAGCTGCCGGTCCTCTCGAACCTCCAGAAGTAAAAATCGAAAAAAATAATTTTTGCGGCCTGAAATAGAAGACAGCGAATTTCGCATATTTTTCGACTTTGACGTTTAATAACTTTTTCCGTCACACCCTGTATATTTAATTTTTTACTGAAGATGCTCCTATTATTTCACTATAAACCCAGAAAGCTGGAATATTTCAACTTTATCTGATTTCTAAAAAATAAATCGGGAACATGAAAATGTTAAATGTAACACAAACTTCCAAGATAGAATACAATAGAAATCCTAAGATAGGGGATATAAACATATCGCGGTTCGCGATATGTAATAAATGTATTTTCTTAAATGTCAATATTTCAAAACCATTTGAATTTATACATATTGTGTGCCATATAAAAGAACTGTAGAATGCTTAGTACAAAAATGCAATAACATACAATCAAGGTGTTTCATTTAAAAAAAAAACAAGCTTAGTCCATCCCACATTTTGAGCCACCCTTTATAATGTATATTTTGTTTAAAATATGCCGCTTTTAATTGCAGACCTTATACCCTGTAGTGTTTTGATAAGTTCTTTAATAAAGATGTAATCTCTCGTCCCCGCATCGTTTGCGCACTCCATTTTAAAATGACAAATAAGTACTATGATTTAAAATCAAATAAAAATAAGTTTCCTAAAATTAATGATTCCTAACGTTATAATCCCCTTCTTTTCTTTGTTGATTACGTTAGAATACGAGTGCCTTATGTGGCACCTTAAAGAATAAGTTTTACTAGGAATGGTTGAGATTACCAGTCTAGCGTTAACCTTCTATTGTTAACAACTAGCACCAGTAGTATTTGATATGTGTCATATAGAAAATATAAGTAGTGTGTTTAAGTTCTTGTTAAGTAGCTGTTGTTTTTATGTAAGAAGTTAAAAAAAATGTATTCAATATTTAATGTACAATAAATTTATCTTTGAGAAGCCTGGAAGTATTACTGAGAAGATCATACAACAATAATCCTAACAGAAATTACAATATTTATTTTTATAAACAGCTTGTAAATAGGAATTCTCTTATATCGAATGTTTTTAAAGGACGAGAGGTCGCTTGCTAACAAATAACAAAACAATTTTTTCAGTGTAGCCAGACAATAAATACATTCTACACAATGGTTATCCACTAGCGCGGTATTCCAAAACATTCCAGACAAAGTCTCTTCCTTTAGTATGTGCCAGACCATTCTATTTGGCAGACAATTATTTGTCATTAGTTTTAAATTATTAGTAAATAAGAATATGTCTTGAATAATGACAAAACTTTTCGAGCAGATCTTCCCTCCATATTATCATACTAGAGTGTTGTTATAGTTTTCAGAGCCTAAACAAATTAAAACTATCCCCATAAGACATTTGAATTTTTGTGATCTTTTAGATTATGATATCAAGATAATACGGACTTCAGATTATGATACTGATATATGCAAATGGTCTTATGTTTGTTTTAGGGCAATTTGCTCATGTTGCACTTATTTCTGTCTCCTAACAAAGTGGCAGTTAAGTTGCTTGCAAATGTTCGGCTTAACAAAAATTTAGCTAAATCGAGTAAATGAATGGAACGTCACCTCCGACTAGGAATTTTATTTTTTTTATTGTTAGTTGTCAATTTTTTGACATTTAGTTTTATTCAAAATTTGATGTTATGTCAAGTACCTACGCCGCTTGTAATATAAAAATTTTCTTTAAATAATGACCGAGATCCCAGATGAAAAGGGCCCCGAATTATTCAAACCGGGAAAAAAGCCCACTCTTAGAATCTGTATGCGAATTCAAAGATATATATAGTTGAAAATAAAAAGATAAATTGGAAAAATAAGGAGAAGCATGGGATTCCATCGCCAGGATATTTACCTCTCGTTCTGCAGAGAATATACTTAGAACAAAGGAATCTCTCCAAAAATATAAAAAAAAACGTAAGAAAACAGGTGGCCGAAGAAAAGAAAGAAATATACTGTAGTACTGGTGGAGATGTACCTAAAAGTAGTCGTGATGATGAATACAAAGAACTTGTATTAGGTATTATTAATCATAAAACTTTTTATGGCCTTGATAACCTGTGTGATGGAGATTCACAGAGTGTGAACAAACCTAAACAAATACCGGAAAACTCTGCTACTGCTCGGACTGCTCCTGCAGAATGTAATAATGAAAATTCTAAACAAGATTATGTAATACTGGAAGCAGAAGATGAAGGACCTATCCCCGCAATAGTTCATAAAAATGTAAGTTGCACAGAAATAATCCCTATTTTTTAAATTATTTTACAAAATTAACTTTAAAAATCCATTTTAGTTCTTTGAGAAACGACAGACCAAACTCTAACCTTCAAAATTTGACGTTTTATTCTAAAGCGTGACTTTAAGCCGAAGCCAGCCTTCGCTTATCTTATTTAATGTTAAGTGATACTTATAGTTATTTACATTACTAGTGCGAAAGTTAATTTTTTGGTGTGAGGAGGTTTTTTGAATTGCCGAGGCGAAGCCGAGGTGATTTAATACCTCCGGCCACCAAAAACGAAAGCATATGGAAATAATCAAATTTCTGGGGTTTAACATTAAACATAATTAAATATCGATAAAGTAGTAGGTAGCAAGGAAAAGTGTCTAGAAGAATCTGTTTGCCCTTTAGAAAATTTGGCATTTTATACACTGTTTGCACTATTTATATTCATATTAAACTATAAAACAATTTTATTTTTTAAGCCGCAAGCACTTCTTACATTGAAACAATAGCAGCCAAATAAACTGATTGATTGGTGCTTTGCCGCAAGAATAGTGGTGCCTTAACAGCAATATTTCAGCTACAATGAGTATAGCCGAAGTCACTAATGTCACCCGTGTCCATTATCATTAACAGATAATTCGAGGTGCGTAGGTAAGTTAAAAAGAAAGCCGGACGCAGTGGTGTCAATCCACCCGATTTATATGTGTGTCTAAATATGGTGAAATAAAATGTATCGTATTTTCGGCAGGGGGTTCAGCCATGCGGCCTCAAGGAAAAGCTGCGACTATGTAGCAGATACTAGGCTTAAATCAGATCTTTAATTATAACGTTGTAAGGTAACCTTTAAACAATTTTCAAAAGATGGAAAGCAGGAAAAAATGCCTGTATATCATTATTTCCTAAATATTATATAATACCATTTTTATTGTAAACCTACAAACTAAAGTCAGTATTGAGAAACTAATTCGTAATACTTTCACAGTAAACAGTAGTGGAAATTTAAATTGATTGCCTCAAAGTAAGAGAAAAAACAACCAACAATCCCTGACTATCCTTATTTTCTTTTTAACAACCATTTGAACTTAAATCAGTACAAATTTATATAGCAGGTATAGGTAACAAGTCCTACTTAACTATAATACAAATTATTTAAGCATGGGAACAGTACATGTTATGTCGCTGTCATTACAGCCGCCGCAACAAATATAAAAATAAAATTAAAAATTAACTCGAAAATAACAACAAAAAATAGAAGTATTAACAATAATAATGCATCAATGAGATGCAAGGCAATTCTAACTAGTTCTCAGAAGCATATAATTCTTAAACTTTTTTTGAAAATAAATAAGGTTTTGTTATGGCTTTAATATGTTCTGGTAGTCTATTATACGTCCTTAAAGCTCTGTTCATTACACTATTTAGTCCTACATTACTCCTGGACCTTGAAACGTGAAGTTGGGCATGTAACCTTGTACCAAAATTGTGGATGTCACTATTCTTTTGTATAATAACTTTGGTCTTTATCTGTTTGTTTAAAATTCGCTGAATTAATTTACACTCCAGTTTAATGATTTGTTTAACCTTAAGAAATCTTGAGTTTTTGTATAGTTAAAGGAGTTTTATAAAATTAGATAAAAAACTAACTTTTTCATAATATCAATCAATCAATCAATCAATTAAAAAATTATATGCGTCCCTACGAAAAAATGTCGTTAGTAATTTTATATACCAACTAATTAGGTACACATAACTAGTCTAGTCTTAAAGTAATGATACTAACCAAAAAATAAAAACTCTTCCGCCAACATATAGGATTGTATGCCTGATTAAAATGTGTTTTCAGATTTGTTTCAGCTTGTTCATTACATCGTGCTTAATGTAAAGAAGTTCCATACCTAAAACAAAAATTATTACATTTAAGTTAATCATATTAGCTAAAAAATTTTAATTTGCACCTCAAAAAACTTTAGGTAAAAAAAGATTTGGTTTTCATTTATTTTATTTACTAAGGTCCTTTGTTAATATTAAAAAACGATTTTTCAGTATTGGGATTACCTATAAGAGTGACAAAAGTTTCTATTTTTTCCATAAATAATACCATGGATGTTGAAATATATAACCACTAGAGGGTACCCACGGCTTCGCTCGTGAAATTTAATTATTCTATATTCGCTATACAAGCATAGCCGACGGTACCGCATGTTTACATAAAATGTAAATTGGAATAAAGCAGAGTTTTTTAAGTTTTTTTAATAACAAATTATGAAAATACCAAAAGCCAAAAGCATATTATGCAAAGATAAAAGGGAGAATTCTAACCAAAAACATTGATGATTAAAACACGAAGTAAGTACCCACAAGTTATAATAATAAATAAGGTTTTTTTTTTAAATAGTGGACAATGAGACTAGCTTAGTTTATATTTTCATAAAGTATATTTTAAAGTTAGCATAAGATTAGCTTTTCACAAAAAACTGTAACCAGTTATTTGTTATATTTATATTTTGCATCATATTTTAGCTGCTCAATTATGAACCAAACCAATGATAAAATGTATGCAACGTAAACACAATGTAATATGCAGAGGTAAATTAATATGAAGAAAGCATAAATTGGCATTGATACGCATATGGCTCGAAAAATTGAAAACATTCTCCTATCCCAGAACTAAAATTAAAGTAATAAAATAAAAAACATAAAGTCTTCCTTTATTTTATTTCTATAAATTAACTCCACTTTAAGAATGGACTACTTCTTCAAAAATAAAATTAAAGTATTATCTTAGTAAGGGAATAAAGAAAAAAGTGCATTTAATATTACTACAAATATACATACATGCATGCCAGCACTTTTGAAATAAGAAATCATGCTCCCACAGGTAGGTAATTGTACTTAGTTGAATTATTATAGCCCATAATATTTACTTTACTGATTGTTCCGATATACCTTCCCACCTGAAATGCTTCAGTCTCCAGTACCAGTTTTATCGTTAACATATTACAATAAATTATAAATTTGGAACACTTTAGAAAATGGCTTTTTTCAAATTAGTTTACAAAATTTAATTAACAATTATTTATGTCTATTGTTTTATACATTTTTTATATCACTTTTTAATGTTTAATGTGCTGTCTTATTCTTAGCTTTATTTTGATAAGCTATTGCAGAATAATTTTTGCTAGAAATAAATTCACTTTATAAATTCTAAAATAATTTAATGACATTAGAATAACACACAATAAAATTGTCTATAGTTGCCAAAAACTGCAACAACTGTTTGAGAGTGCGGCCTAACTTTTTACACTAGTCCCTTTTAAAGTTTTTTTCTGTTTATGTATATTGTGGCATTTTGAGTAAAAGATAGATCCAAAGAAAAATCTATAAGACCTCTTTGATCGAAGTTCGAAGTTGACTTGTCAACCTATAGTGCTTAAAATATTTTTTTAGTATTGTTGATTGGTTTGGAGGCAAAAAACTGACATCAATTTCTTAAAACATGGCTTTTTTAATATAATACAACAGAAATTGAACTGAACTGAAAATTTAAGAGCCAAGATAGTTTAAGGGTGCATCACTACGGCACGAGACAACTGGAAGTTTTGCAGTTGCCCATACCACATACTTCTCTGGTAAAAAATGCTATCTTTTATAAGGGAAAAAAGTATTCAACCACTTACGAGACCCCTAAAAAATTAAAATCATCTGTGAAAGGGCTTTTGCTAGAGAAAGCCTACTATACCGTTCCAGAGTTTTTAATTGTTTTGTATCCCTTGACCATGAACTATTAGTTCTAACTGACTTCTCTTTTTTAACCTTTGACTGTTTTACTGGTTTTTGTGTTGTTAACTTTGTATATTTCTTATTATATTATGTTATATTTCGATCATATCGTACAGCATTGGCATTGGCCATTAGCACTAAGGGTACCTATGTTTTGTGATGATATTATATGTATAAGTGAATATTATAGTGTTGCTTTATTACTTTGTCACCAAGAATGTATTCTTTGGACAATAAAGGATTTTAAGGTAAAAGTTAAGTTAAAGAAATAAAACTGAAGATATATTTTTACTTTATATAGGCCCCACTCGAGGCGTCATGAGTCAAAGGAAAAAAAATCAAAGTACAAGTTATCCACAAAGCATATTATGTAGATATAATGAACAAATACTGCAGTTAAAAATTATTACTATGTAGTTTATTTTTCATTAGTACTTAATTATTTTATTTATTTTTTGTTTTAGGCATTAAACAGTTACACAGAAAAATGATAGAACTGGAATAAAGTCGTTTTAAAGGATCATTTCTTAAATATTCAGTATGAAATGTTTATACGTATGTTAAAAAAGTATTTGTTCATGATTAAAAAAAATAAAGTTAAATTTTTAAGTGACAAAAAGAACTTTGGTTTTTATCAACAAAATATTTTGCAAACCTTTCACGATCATTCAGGCTGAGTGTCAGGCTTGATAAAGAAATTACAGTAATTTTACCGATTGTGTAAAGTAAGAACAAATTTCAAGAATTGATTGCAGACTGATGTAAATTTTCATTAGAAGTAAAACTGCGGCGGGAATAAGGATTGATTTCACTCAGGACTGTCAGTCGAAATGAAATCGTACATGCTCTTCATTTCGCTTTTAAGGGTAGCGTTTTTATACCTTCAAATTTATTTTAGTTTTTAGAGTATGGGCATATAGGTGCTTAAAAGTAGGGATGCTCGATCGATATACGATATTTTTGAGTATCGATACAATACTGTGTATCGATCAAATGGTATCGACAGATCATGATTTGAACAACTCGGTAGAAATGCGAATGATAGGTACTTCATACTTTTGGAATGATACACAGTAAAATGTATCGATAGTCATTATATTATATCGAGGACCTTTTATTTTTAGAAGTCACTTTTGATAAGACAAGGTTGGGAGGTAGTAGTTAGGCTTTTTTTATAGAACTCACTGTCATAGGAGGTTACGTTTATTATAGGTTATCGATATTTTGATTATTAATCTTCTTCAAACCAATACTTGCTTGTATCGATACTTCTGGTGTATCAGACATCCCCACTTAATGGAGGAGATGTCACTACGGATCGGGAAGAAGTTTTGACAACAAGAACATTTTTTTAGAGGTTGCTTTGATCGGGAGAAGAGTTTTTCCCAAAAGGGATCTCCAGAAGAAAAGAACGTATCCCGGCTCTAAAAATCTTCTCACACTCAAAAGTGACTTCTAAAAAAATTCGGACCATTCACGCCCCTATACTATTTTCAAGGCTTACAGTAAAAACCACCCATTTGATAAGGCTCGGAGGGGGGGGGCAAAGGCCATGTGCAGACGAAATTTGATTCAGCACTTGAATAAAAAATTGGTAGCAATCGTTCAGTGGCGGGTGCCAGGATTTTTGGGATGGGTGGGCACAAGCGGGCCCGATGATTTGAAGGTGGGCGCTTTCCGAAAAAAAGGTCAATCTTCGTTCTCTTTTTAATAATACCGCTTCCTTAGTCATCAAAAATTTCATAGTCAAATACCCCTTCCCACACATCAATTCCATTACAAAACCAATTTTCACCATTTTGGGTGGGCACCGTGTTTGTAGGGTGGGCCAGTGCCCCCCCTGGCGCCGCCGCTGTATTACAAAAGTACCGTTGTGCTCTGATTGAACTTCGATTTTATTCCCTTTCTTATTTGATTTTATTAACATTTTTCGTAACACTTTCAATAAAACCCATGTAAATGTTTTGAAAATGCCATTTCTTTTTTTTTTTTAAATAGGTATGTGTACTTTTCAATTTAAATTATACAGATGGCAATTTCTATAGTTTTAACTAATTCGACTAAAAAATTTCTTCTAAAGGTTTTTTTTAAATTAATAGAAAACATGACAATTTTTTACAGATCAATTATACAACGAAGAGAGCCTCCCCCCCCCCTCCTCTGAAAATATTTTTCTGTACGCCCATATCTCCTTAATCAGAACCGATTCAATTTTGTTTTGGGCTAAACCCCTAAGATACCGGCACGTACTGCCTGTTGGAATATGAGAATATTCAACTCACGCACCCTTTTATTTTCTGTGCAATGGTCTGTCAATTGTCTTTTGTTTTAAAAAGTAACAAAAACAAAGTAGATAGAGGTTTTTTTCGGTTTCTAAATTTGGGATAAATTCGCGAGAGAGAGTCCTGTGACAAGAAAAAAAATTATTTCCTGATTTTGCCTTTAAAGAAAAATATTGGGGACTGTCTGTTTCACAAGATATACAAATTCCTGAGCAGGTCCTACAGAAAACTTCATGGGCATTTACATTTATTTATATATAAATACGTTTGGAAGTGATGAAAACTAGAAAACATGTTTGTTTAAAACGTCCTATTTGGACACAGAAGGGCAATTAAGAAATAATCTGCTGTAATAAAGTTAAAATATTAGAAGGAATAATCAAAATCAACAGTTTTACTTAAAACCTAAAAGGAGTTCTTGGAATCTGTGACTATAATATTGGTTTTATAAAGTCATAAATCAGGTAGGTTGTTAGATCATCTTAGAAAGTTGAATTATAAAGAAATTAGAGGTTAATTTTATAGTTAATCGATCAAAAAAACCTTAAGCTAATCATATTATCCAAAATTATAAGTAAAAGTCCTAAAAAATTCCAATAATATTGGAAAATACTTGAAACCCATAACTTTAATCAGTGTATATCGACCGATTAAAGTTATGTGATCGTTAACTAACGAAAGTGATAAGAAACAAATGAAAATGTGGACAACTGTGTATTTTTAGTGGCATCTGCCAACTAACTGTCACTTTTTCTCTGAAAATTATGTTGACAGTGCCTTAAAAAAACAAAATTTATTTGGTTGCTATGAAAAGATAACGGTAGTTATGGAGTTAACGATCGTTAACTCTAAAAAAGCTTTGTGCAACCCACTGTAAGTGTGTGATAAATCATGTTGCCCTACAAACAGCCTGCATGCATTTTTATAGTTGTGTAACAGAAAGTGCCACGTAAGATTCAGATAGGGTATTTCCTACCCTTCCCTGTCAAAATGTAGAAAATAAATAAGATTTTAGAAATTAGAAAAGTTAAATTCTAGAGGCTTAGTCAGCAACCCAGTCCGTCAGTACCATCAGTTTGTTATTGTGATTTAGCAGCACAGTTGGTGAAGAGGGCTAAATTTACAACCGTTAATCTAATAAAATGAAAATGAATTTAAGATGTTAATGGGCCGATAGTTTTCCATATTAGAATTATTTCCTTTTTTTAAGATAGAAGTAATGATTACCATTTTTAACTTACCAGGAAAGGTATGGGCAGTAAGAGCTAAAAAAAAATATATACAATTGCCTCAGCAAGAAGTTTATGACACCCCTTGTGTATATAAGGAGGACTTACATTTTTGCCGACAGATTTTTTGGGTCTTTATTACCTTTTCTATGTTAATTTCAGAAAAAGTTATCCCAATCGCTATGTTAATATGTATTGTTAGTTGTGGTGTCGGTTCGGTGGTTGTGGTTTCGCAACGGCGTTTTTAATACCCGCAGACTCAGTAAATCTGTTACCCTTAAACCTTATTTACCCCAGAATCCCTGGTCTCTGATTTTTTAAAAGCTCAACATTTACTTGGATATTAATAATTGCATTCGGTTTAATATTATTCTGATATAGCAGGATTTACTTATTAGTTTAATGCTTGACAATACGTCGTAGGTTTTTGTATTGTGTGGCCAATCGATCTAGACTAACTCTACCATATGTAAAAATCATCGAATGTAGTGAGGTCAGTATGTACAACCAGTTAGTATCCCTGATAAGATTAAAAAGATATAAAAAGTCAGCCTTGCATAGTCATATTCGTAGCAAGACTTGATCAGGTTACTGTCAGTACCAGAGATGTTGACTAGCATGGTCATGCACAGAGCAACGACAATAGTCGTTCTGTTTTTAAATTGCAATAAGCACATCACCACTTCTTGACTTCCATTAAAAATTTCTGCATCATAAATGCCATTAATTAATAGCCATGTTTTTGTGATTGCACTTGAAGTTCACGAACAAATTTGTAAGTAAATTTGCAATTCAGTCTTTTTATGTGATTTAATTATGTTACAGTTGATATCGATGGATCCACCAATTTTCTGTCTGCGATGGTGTCCCCTTCTTCATTGAAAAACGAAAAGCTAGAGATTCACTAGGCCATATGTCGCATTTCCATGCATTTTTAAAGTTTCTTATTTGATAGTAACTTTCATAGAACTATAATGGTCAGGATGTTTGGACAAGTGGGATTCCAGGATAGTTAATTCCAACATTTTTTTTAGGTCATCTGGTTTAGTTTTTGGATAAAATCTAATAACATAATATAATGAGACCAACTTAGGAGCTGTTTGAATACCTTCCTGTATTTGTTCATTTTTGCTAACAACAAATCTAAAGCCTACACTCTCAGTCGGACTGACAGTCTTGAATGATATTAATTATTCGTCATTCTTGTACCATTCTTTACATTATTCTGGTAAACAATCTTTGGAATTTGCCTTTACACCATCGGTATTACTGTCAATACCTTATCAAGACTGTTAATCTGATTGATTGTATGGGATCTGCATATTATTTATTCTGCTTCTGACTATCTTAAAGCCCTTATTAATTTCCTGAGTGTTTTGCTATGTCAGCTGATGTAATTCAAGCATTTTGTATTGATTGTGATGATGTAAAGATTGGAGCGCTTACTTGCTGATTGTTTATACTTTTTATAGTGTTATTTTGATGGCAGTCGTTTGATTTACGCGATAAAGAGTGATTTTCGGTGAAAATCACGTAAATTTTGCATTATAGTTATAATAGAAAGAACATAGTCACTTCAATTTAGAAAATTGAAACGTCCTCGAATGAAAATTACAATTTATGTTGATTCGTTTTGTATACAACATAATTTTCTTTGTATAACTATTTAACATAAAACAAACACCAAAAGATAGCATTACTGTTGATATATCGTGTACTTATCTCATAATTATGTATTGCTTTATCAGAAGAGCACAATCATTTTATAGATAAAGAATTATATTGTCTGCTCCATGTGATTTTCCCATGTCGCACGGCAGTTGGTCTGCCTAGCGGATCTAATAAACCACATGTTTTCGTTGTTTTATTTGTTATTCTAAATGGGAAAAAGTATTCGACTACAATCTTATAAATAATGGTTTTCAACTTAAAAGTATTCCGTGTTATTATTGTTTAAACATATTTTTTAGTACGTAATGAGTCAAGTTTTGCATACAAAAACTAAAAGTCACATAGTAATAAAATATTTGTTTTCTTATTCATGACCGCCAGACTAATAAAAGTGTCCTAATAAATTACCTTGAAAAAAGAGTTTATTTAATTTCAAAGTGATACCAAAATATCCAAATTTGCTTATATTTTGGATAAAAGAAAGAAATTATATGTTTTTGAAAATTTTTCAGCTTTTTGTAAATATCACGATAAACCCTAAAGAAAGAAATTTGGCAAGAAAATAAGATACTCTAAAGTTGTATGATAAGATGTGTGATGAACCAATGTCGAAATCAAAGAGTTTTTCAACGCTGACAATATTGTCTACGAGATTAAATCTTAACTACTAAGATACACGACAGACCACGTACACAGGCTTCATGATTAAAGACTAGTGGAACCGGTGTGGAAGGAGCTTCCAACAGGAAAAATAACACTCGGGCATTCCAGGATGCGTTGGAGAGGCAACATTAATTTAGAATTTCAAATTGACCATAGACTAAGAAGACCGTGTCAGGTGGAAATAAAGTCGTGCAGTCAGCCAAGACCCACCCGGGATTGTAGTGCTAGATGATAATGATTGAATTAAGATTTTTCATTTACATCTTATTTTAACAGAAGTTTATTGCTTACACCCAAACTTAAAAAAGACACGACTCCGACGTTTAAAACATTAAGGCCGCGTAACTAAAAGGCAAACGTAGAGAAACGAGGTTAATTTATAAAATTATCCTGTTACTAATATCAGGTCTTTAAATCTTTTCCCCTTTGTAATGTAGAAAATCTGTGGCGAATTTTCAACATCATTTCTGTTAATTCTGGGCAATTAGCCAATACTCAACGCAAGCGAACAGTTCAACTGATGGCTTTAGACTAGTTTGCCTTTATACCAAAAGTTTAACTGTTTTGAATTACTTTTTGGATAGCACAGCTTTCATTTCAAGTCTTTTAGCACATTATGATATTATTGGAGATGTTAAGTACATGTTGAAACTAATTCCTTGAAAGTCAATAAAATATAATATGCAGTATACTGGCTTCATTTTTATTTGAACAGGGTGGGGACTTTAATTGGAACAAATTCTCTAAACACAGAAACGCAAAAACACGTCGTTTGTGATGTTATATGAGCTTCATAATCATAACAAAAATTTATTTTCTCAACCTCCGTCAAGGGGTGACCAACCTATTTTTTACAATAAAAATGCAAATATGTTTCTTAACCTCCTAGTGAATTTGTTAAAGTCTCCACCCTGTATACGAAATAGACTGTATCACTGGTGCATGTGACAGCAGTTTTTAAAGCACGTTAACCGCCCATACACTAGTAGTTTGTACAACAAGAGTATATATGATGTCCATATGGCACGAGAAAGTAAATTAAGAACGACCCCGTTGACGGAGCGCTCAAACTTCCAACCGCAATGGGGACAATCCACTCGAGTTGTACAGGGTGTCCCAAATTCGAGCCTCATCATGGGGATCTCGGAAACTATAAGCATCGGTCAAATGGTGGCAAAGTTGCGGAATTTTGTGCCCAGTCATATCGTTAAAAAATATTTTAGCTTTCTTTTTTAGTTTTAGAAATATTTGAAAAAAACTAAAATATTGAAATTTGGTTTTTTTAAATTGGCCGACTTATTTTATCCACTATAAAAAAAACAAACACAACATTGTTAAGGCAACTTTTCTTGCTCCATATCGTGGTGTTTTTAGAATTCCGTTGCAACGTTTCGTTTTTGTGTATCAACTTTAATTTTTTAAATACGGACCTGTATTTTTTATTTTATGTAAGCGTTCAGGATACTCCTGTAAATAACGCTCACAAGAAATTTGTGAATTCCTATTGGAAGAATAATAAACTCGTAACATGTCGCGTTTTTCTAAAGCAGAAAACATAATTTTGCTGAAATATTCAACATAAATGGCGACTACAATTGTCAACATTATTAAGCCAAACAATCAAGTAAGCATAAAGTTCGCGTCTTAGCCACCTTTGTTTTGTTTAGTTTTATTTTATAGTTTGTTATATAAAAATTGAAATATTACGTTATGTAGTAAGTAAATTAATTCTATAACGAATAAATTCCGGATCTATTTGGTAAACATAATTAGGTAACTAACACCAGGGCCGTATTTAGTTAAAAACAATTATCACATTGCAGATGATGAAATGATGACATCAAAACGTCTTAATGAAATTAAGTGTGATACATGGTTGAATTCAGGGCTTAGAAAGATTTCAAAAAATAAAATAAAAAATACAGGTCCGTATTTAAAAAATTAAAGTTGATCATGGTTCCACAAAAACGAAACGTTGCAACGAAATTCTAAAAACACCACGATATGGAGCAAGAAAAGTTGCCTGAACAATGTTGTGTTTGTTTTTTATAGCGGATAAAATAAGTCGGCCAATTTAAAAAAACAAAATCTCAATATTTTAGTTTTTTTCAAATATTTCTAAAACTAAAAAAGAAAGCTAAAATATTTTTTTACGATATGACTGGGCACAAAATTCCGCAACTTTGCCACCATTTGACCGATGCTGTATCTCTAATAGTTTCCGAGATCCTCATGATGAGGCTCGAATTTGGGACACCCTGTACAGTACATTTTTTCTACGACTCAAGTTCCAAACTTTATACCAAAATTTATTTAAATTAGGCATCTTGTCAACTTGTCTTTTTAACCCGTACTGTTTAGAAACTTCCGTACTATATGGCAAGTACTGTTTAGAAACTTCCGTACTATATGGCAAGTTTGGAGGATGACGCTTTTCTGAATTAGTTGGTATAAATAACCTGAAAGGTCCAGTTTTTCCAAGTTGGGCTTGAAATTTTTCGTCATAGCTCCCTCCATCGATATTATGATCGGAATTATGTATATTTTATCTAGCTTCCATATATTTTGTTATCTCTATAGCCAAATTCGAGTATTGGTCCTCTTCTCGATTCGGTTTTAGAGAGGTTGTGTATTAGTGGGCAACCTATATCGATTATGAAAGCTTTCTTCGTGGTTTTTTTAATAAGAATATTTATCCCAGTATAAGAGATATTCAGGGTATTCAAGGACTGGCTCGGGTGAGTATTGGTAGTATGATGGGAGGTTTTCCCTTAGCCCTAGTTTATGGGCCAGTTCCTTGTAGATGATCTTTGTCACCTGATTATATCTCCCCAGGTAAGCGTTGGGGGCCATAGCACCACAACCCGCCGTGATATGTTCTATCGTTTCTCCGGGGCAATTGCATTTTCTGCACACATCTTCCACATTTCTTTTCAAGATGACCTTTTCATAGTTTCGAGTTCGAATAACACGGTCTTGGATAGAGATTATAAAACCTTCTGTTTAAGCGTGAAGCTGCCTTTTCTCTAACCAATTCAGTGACATTTCTGTATCTATGAGTGGATTTTGGAGTGCAGTAAGGTATTTGCCGTGTAGAGCTTTCTCTTGCCAAGTTACAAGTTGTAGACTTGGCGGCGCGCGGATGATATTAAGTAATTCGTTTTGCTTTAAGTTAAGGGCTGTATATCCAGCGTCCCCTGCTACCACTTTTTGAAGAATTTCCCCATTCGATTCTTGGGAGTATTATGGTATACATGGAGAATAATACGACATTTTCCCCAGGTTTGTTTATTCATAGTCCTTTAAATATGTAGGGAGTTTACGTATTCTAGTAGATTGACGACTTTTAGATTCTTGTTTCGCATCTGGAATGGACAAAGGGTCTTCTTGAAGTTGAATAGTTTCATCAGAACTTGAAGAAGGATTTTCGTTGACTTCCTCGTCTCTTTCATTATCATAGTTAGAAACAAGATTTGTATCATCAGGATTGATTAAATTTAAATCTCTTCTTGGTGCTAAATGCCTAATGGACACAGTCGATTCTTTCCCATATTAAGGATTTGCCTCTATGAGTTCTTACCTGTTCAAAAAGTGGATATTTGCTTTGTCTAACATGTTTTCTTAAAAGCACTTTGTGTTTAGGTGTCAACCAACTAGGTATTGATCGCCTTTGATAACTGAACAGTCTTTCGTGTGGATTACAGTTAGTTGAGGTAGACAATAGAGAGCAAATATAATGTATATCGGGTAAGACTAGTTCCCACTGAGCAATTTTTAAATTTCTAGTTTTCAATGCTAATTTGACAGAGGTCTATATAATTCCATTGTATCTCTCCACTTGCCCATTTCCTTGTATGTATGTGATAATTCCAAATGCCAACGCAAAATTTTTAATTTTGCTGAATTGGTATGAAACATAAATGATACAGCTTCTTGATCAGTTACCAATTTAAAATGACGACCCATGAGACAATGCCTCCATTTCCGCAGTGCTTCCACACAGGCGTATGCTTCCTTTTCAACCGAAGAATGTCGTCGCTCTGTTTCCGATAAAGTCCTCGAAAAGAATGCCACGGGCCTTCCAGATTGGCTTAAAGTAGCTGCGATTCAGTGGTCTGAGGCGTCTGTTTCTACAATCAATGGTTCTTTATCGTCTACAGTACAGAGTAGAAGAAATTTTCGAAGTCTTGAATTTGAGTTTGCATGAGGGGAAATTTTTTACAATTTATTAGGCTTCTGATTTTATTTGAAAATTTTTGTATCCATTTTGAATAGTGAGATAGCATTCCGACCATTCGGCGAAGTTCAGCCGTATTACGTGGCATTGATAAATTTGGGAGAGGTTGTAGTCTATCAGGACCAGGTTTCAATGTTTTATTCTCAATGGTATAGCCCAACAGGTTAATGGATTTTTTATAGTACTTGCATTTGATTTGATTAAATGTTAACCCGAATAGCTTAACAGCGTTTAGAAATCTTTCTAGATTAAGATCGTGATTTTCTTGATTTTCTCCACAAATAGTTACATCATCCTGGTAAGCAAAAACACCGGCAAATTTTCAATTGCAATAATGTTGTCAATTGTTCTCTGGAAACAGGACACACTATTCATAACACCAAACGGTATTCTGCAAAACTGGTAAAAACATCCATCTGCTTCAAAGGCTGTAAACGGTTTATCATAACGGTTTATCATGATCACTAATCGGTATTTGATGATAGGCACTATTGAGATCTATAGTGCTAAATATTTTATATTTTGCTACCTTTGAAACAATGCTTTCAATGTTTGGTAAAGGATAGGCATCTAATTGAGTGAATTTATTAATAGTTTATTTATTAACCTTTTAAAGGCGAAGAGAAAGATGAGGTTGCCATAGAGACTAGACTCTGAGTCGGGTACATGTTTAGATTTTTAGATAAAGCAAAATCATAGTCCAAAAAACTGTCCGAACTCCTCGTATCTATCAGAGCATTTACTGGTATACCATTTACTTCTGCTTTGACTATTGCCTGTGATAAACAGTAAGGTACAGGTCGGGATGCAGAAGCTATGAGATGGGTAGAAGCTGATGTTGACTTATGAAACTTAGATTTCATGCATACCTTTGCAAAGTGTTTATCTTTGTGGCAATTAGTACAGGTTACACTGCGAGCTGGACATTTACTGCGAGGATGTCTTGAATTTTCACAAAAATAACAACGTTGGGATTGGACAGCTACAGGTGTTGTTGGTTGTATTTGTAATTCATTACGATTTTCATCAGAATAAACAGCAATTAAAGTGTTGTGGTTAAAATAGAGGTCTGATTGCTTCCTTGCTTCCTCTAGGGCGCGAGACTATGTAATAGCCTCTTCTAAATTTAGTGTGTTATTTTCCAAAAGCCGCTGCCGGATATCACTTTGTATTAAACCACCTATGAAGGCGTCTCGAATAATGGTCTGCAGTTACCGACTTTAAATCGTAATTTTTGCTTAGTACCTTTAAAGCTTGAAAATACTGATCTATATTTTCTGTGGGTTGCCGCTTTCTAGTTAATAATATATGTCGAGCAAAAACTTTATTAACTGGTTTTACTATAATTCATCCAAAATTTTGGTGGCTTGTTCAAATTTTTCACATTCATTGATGTATTCATAGACGCTGTGAGATACAAAATTGGTAAGGAGAATTAGTTTTCCACTATCGTCGAGTTTATTGTCTTTATCAGTTGAGTGTAGAAAATTCTTGAAGGTTTTAAACCAATGTTTCCATTCCTACGCTGATGAGGCTTCATGCGGATCTGCTTCAAATCGCCCAGCCTTTAAAAATGTATCCATCGGTGAGTCAACTTTTTTTATTTCTGTTAATTAAATTGAAATAAGACTAACCTTTTCTATACATAATGCTTTAATTAACAAAAATCAGCATATGAATGACATGACAATTGTATACTAAAATCAAAAGATACCAGTTCAAGATATTAACTGTTATATACATGGAGAATAATACGACAGGTTGTAAATATAACAGCCCTGACGGACACATATTTCTGATAACAGGGGGGCCCTGAATGAAAATTGAACTTGTACTGTCCACGAGGGACTCACCGAAATATTTTTTCAACAAAAACAGAAAAAAAAGAAATCGAAGGGGTAACCTTCAGCAAGAGGGACCCTGAAAGCCTTTCGTCGGGGGGCCCAGTGGGCAAGCTTTGCCCACCTGTTAAATCCGCCACTGGTCGGATGTCCATTTTAGTGGCGTGTAGAGACTTCATTTTAGGCTTATTTTATTCCTCAATCTTTTCTAAACACGCCTATATCTTTATGAATGTAAAACGCTTTCCCAAGTTGATCTGTCAAGAAGTTGACTGGATAGACATATGCCAAAAGTTTTCTCTCCAAGTTTTAGGTATCATAAATGATCTCAAAGTGTAAAAAAATTAATTTTTTAAATCTCAACTTCTGGGGGGGGGGGGGAGGTTAAAAATAAATTTTTCCTCTAACGATAGCCCGAGAGATTGATGGCAGCCAAATTATTATTTTAGAACAGAACTATCGTCAAAAAACTAAATTTTTTTGTGCCCCAGGGCAAGTAGGTGAGAGTGCCCTTCATGATATCTGCATGAATATAATAAATAGTCCAGAATAGACTAATTAATTTACATAAACTGCGCAAGTTGTTATTCACACAAAGTAATTCTACCAGTGAATATTAATTTAACTTTTAATTAAAACTCATTGTTCTACAGGGGTGCAAAGGAAATTCATTCTTAAAATTGCATGCATGACTGTCTTTTTATTCTGCAGTGTTATTGTTTGAAATGTAAAGTGCACGCTTTTGAGTTTTACAGTATGAGCTTTGCATTATCGTACTGGGAGAGTTGCAAATAATTATTTGATTCACATTGTCCTGCATGATTCGTTTCATTTAAATACAAACGCATTATTAAATTATATTATACAGTGTGATCCAATTTTAATGTCCTCTGTCGTTGTCAGTAAAGAGGAATAAATAAATACCGACAGGTTTGTAAAATTTATGGCTAACTTTGCATTAATTGCCTACCAGGAATGTAGGTCCTGCAGCCAGAAGTTAACAAAAATAGTTATCTGCACCACACAGAAGATGTTATGTAGCTGGAACGAGAAAATTCGTAGACCTTTGATGAGATGATGTATTATGGTACAAGGGTACAAGAAAAACCTTTGGATAAAAACATTTCAATTTTCATAGGGTTTAAGCTTAACTTTGGGAATATATGATCCTGTCTTTTGTTCGACTAGTCTGAACTAACTAATGGACTCTCTCGGCACTTAAATATAATAATATATAAGTGCATACACACGTTCCATGCAGGCAAAGCAATAGGAAAAATAACACCGCTAAATACAGCTAATAATAAAAAAGTTGCTTTAATTCACAATATTAAGACTTTATACCACTATCAGTTTTATGAAATTCCTATCTGAAAAGCATTGGCGACGTTTAACGTCTATATTAGTGCTATAGCTCCCTATATTTTGCTCCCTGTTTTCTTTGTCAAAATGAACTAAAGGTTTTGATTCGAACAGAAGAAAGAATATTGTACAAAATAGTATTTATTTTTGTCTTCTAAGTGCAGAAAAAAAAAACATTCATTTTTGGACTGTTTAATTTAAAGCACGACACAAATTTAAAAATAAAATATATTTCTTTGATCTCATGACTTTTAAACTCTCATTTAAAATTTTGGTATGAAACCGCGGTTTTTACAAGGGCGATTTGAAAATAGTCCCGATCTTATAAATTTAAATTTATTCATTATTCCTAAGCATAATACAAACTGAAAGAACTTGAAGATATTGAAAGTTTTTAGATAAATATATAATTTCCCTGAGCTCTTAAAAAGTTTTATTACATCTTTTCCATTATTTATTATTAAGCCAGGGATTGATTTTAATTTTAAAAACATAGATACCTAATTATTTATAATTCTAAGCAGTATCAGACAAACGTATAATTACTAAATACATAACACTGAATATTTAACGTTAAATATTAATTTATTTAAGGGCACTGGCTATCTTTGTATATAGTATGAGATTTATATTTGTTATGCTTTTATAATAAAATATATTAAAACACCCGGAAATTAAATTTAAAATGTTTTTTAATTCTCAATAAAAAACTATATTTAAAAAGCCGCATGTCGCAAAATCGTAACTTTTTTAAATTTTAAATTTTTTAATTTTTAAAAAAAATATTTTGTTCTATTATATTATTTACTTTTGTATCACACTCCTGCAGACTGTGATGTAAAAACATATCGCCTAATTTGTCGCTATAAAACCTGTCAAAAATATTTACAAATATTTCATTTGATTTATAATATTCATTCAATCATAATATAAAAACTACATCCAACAACAAAATATAATTTTATAAATGCGATAATTACCCAAAAAAATTGTAAATGATAGCTGTAAGATGTAACTCATAATAATCATAATAATACTGAAACTCGTGTATTTCATTTTTATCCCTTTTATTTATGTTTCACAAAATTAACACTTAATATTAATTGAAATAGTTGAACTTTGAAAATGTCAAAGTTACAGCTAGCAAAAAACAACACAAATTATTTGTTCCGCACCATAATCAGCTAACTTTGATTGTAATTAAATAATGCCTGCCTATATCATTTATCTCACAGGCAGACAAAGACTGCCATCTCTAAAATATTTTTCCTACAATTATAAACTTAATTTACATACTTCTACCAAATTTTGTTCAGATTGGATAAGTAGTTTACGAGGTAAATTTATTTTACATGCGTATGCTAAAATTATGGTAGATTGGTTAGGTAGTTTTCGAGTTACAATAAAATCGATTTATTAAGGACAAAATTGCAGTTGCTGGTATTTCTTAAATATATTTCCTAAAAAAGTCTTTTAAAAACGAATATCAAATTTTGTTCAGATCGGTTAAGTAGTTTTCAGGTAAATTTATTTACATGCTTTTACATCTTCGAATATATTCGTTTTTCTGAGGCATTTTCAGGCAATCCATTTTAAATTCCACTACTGTCATACTTTTTCGGAATATAAAGATTGAAGATGTTTTTGTAGGGTCGAAACGTGGATATTTGGTTTAGGCATTATGGCAGAAATACATTAGAAAAAGCAAGGTTTACGAAACTACAAAAAAAAATTACAGGTTTATATTTAAAAATGAAAACCTGTTGATGGTATCTCGATGACCAAACTTTGTATTCGAAATCTGATGACATTATATGATAGGAAACAAAATGTCCCGATGAAAAAGTTAAATTATTTTTTCTTTATCTTTACAAATAAAGTCACAAAGAATTAAAACTCGAAAAAAATCTAGTCGGCTGTTCCGAATATCTCCCAGCATTGAATATTGATACAGTTGCGACCGATATTGAAATAAAAAATGCACCTATTAATACTCTCTTTGGAGCTATCTGTTTAATAACACTGTATTGTAGAAGTTTCGAGCTATCTCTTATCCCAAATTTTAAAGTGCAAAATACTAAAATAACTTTAAAGACTACGATGAAATATGCCATTTTCGGCCTCTTTTAACACTTTATATTTTTAATATCCATGATGTCGCTTTATGCATCCATGGCAATCTCTTCGAAAAATCATAATTCTGTTAAAATTAAACCTTCACGGAATTTGCAGAGTATTTTTAAAATTGAAAATTCGATAATTTATCGGATATAATGAAGCTTTAATTTTGGTCCAATTAAGTTGTAAAAGTCTTAAATATTCTATAACATTCAATTTTAAAGTTCAAAACGTTAAGACAACTTCACAATTTGCAGCCAAAAACACCAATTTTAAGCTACTTTTGACAACTGTATTTAATTTCCATCGATACTGACTGAAACAAAATATTTCAAAGCACTCTTTCGTATCCGAGTTAGTTGGAGATTTGAAAATTTTTCCTATTTCCGCTATCAAAATGTTTATTTTTCTCAAATAAAAAAAAAAATAAATATAGTCGATTAAGTAAATTTTTCGATAGAAATAAATCTTTGAAAAATCTAAACATATTTTTTTTTAATATGAAATGTATTGTTAGAGGACGCACATAGTGTAAAATTTAAAGTCTATTTATCCCTTTAGACTATTCATTTGATAAAACCAGATTTCAAAAAGTTAAATACAGGTTATTACCGGCGGGTTTGAGCGTACCAGTAACTTCTTTAAGTTCATTCAAAAATTTTACATCCAATCGTTTATTGCTCTTTTAGTAAAAAAGATTTAGTATCCAAATAATACATTTCCGGTGTATTTCGACGGATAAGGGCTATGCCATTTAAACAAAAAAATTTATTTAACACGAAAAAACTTAGAAACCATAAAAAGTTTTGGTCTAAAAACGTCTTTTCCTATTTTTCTCAAATTTTCACGATTTAAAAAATATTAGGTATAGAAACATGTATTGTGAAAAAAAGTATTTGAGACGGTCTATCAGGCTGTCTAAGCGAAAAGTATGTCCGATTATTTTGAATATACCCTTCAAGGTGACCTAAAATGACCCTGTATAGAGCATTTTTCGATTTTTATTTATTCAAAAAAATACTTCCCATTTTCTAATATTCTTCAAAAACAATAGCGATCTGTATCTACTGGTCCTCTACAACTGTAAAAAGTTAAAATCAAAGCAAATAATTTTTGCGACCTAAAATGTATTTCATAGGAAATATTGTTTATTTAAATATTTTTTCATTTTGACGATTAATAACTTTTTTCCATCACACCCTGTATATTTAAATTTTTTACTGAAGATGCTCCTATTATTTTACTATAAACCCAGAAAGTTTGAATATTTCAACTTTATCCTTTTTGTAGAAAAAAAATCGGGAGCATGAAAATGTCAAATGTGACACAAATATCCAAGAAAGAATACAATGGGAATCCTTAAGATAAGGGAAATAAACATATCGCCGTTCGTGATATGTAAAAAGGCATAGGTTTTAACCGCTTTTCATTATAGCTTTGTTCTAGCCCAGAAAGAGAATCGTTACTAAACCGTAATTTCCAGTCGCTCAAACAATTTATGCAACTTGATGTAAATGTAAATAAGATTTTTTAAATTCTATATGATGCATAAATGCATTGGAATCGTTGGCGATAGATGAGATATCAACTGATAATAGTAATACACTACTTAGTGATCCAATAAATAATAATTTTAAAGAATCAGCTCATCAGTAAGCCTTTTAAAAAAATAATTTAGAAAAACCTATTAATTTATTATACGTATAATATTTCTAGTTAATTTAAAAGATTGAACGCGGAGATACCAAACTAAGGTTTTTTAAAATAAGTCATTTCAATAAATAGTTTTTCTTCGGTTGTTCGAAAATTTTAAAATTATCATTATATGATACCTTCAGAAGTTTAAGGTTTAAGTTTTTTTAAGATTTAATGGCGTAACAACTATTCATTATTGCATATAAATTATCACCATTTTGGTCCTCCGCTGTCACTGGATTTCCACAAATTAATATATTCGTTTAACTTCAGCTTATATATATTGCTAGATGCATCCTGTATCTTTTATGTAACGAATTTTCAGATTTAACTTTAATTTCTAAAATATACAGTAATTTAAATATCGAAAATTTAATCAGAGGCTGGCAAAGTCAACTTCGTTTCTGCGCGAAATCGCCTTTTATTTTACAAAAACTGGAATCTCTTGAGCATTATTTATAATTTATGACAACTCTCGCAAATAAATTAAACAACTTTCGTATTTGTTTTATTTTTTCTCTATTTGTGACACTAAAATGCAATATTAAATGTTTTTGTCATTTTCCTACTGAATTACACAGGCCTGCTTTTAAATACTCTATTCATCAAAATAAACATTTAGTTATGTAACTAAATTTAAGTAATTAAGTGGCGTTGAATTCAAAGCATTCAGTTATGTTTATAAATATCACGTAAGGTTTTTCAAGAAGCCGTAATTAAACAGTATCAGTAAATACGCACATTAAGCTGTATTTATTCTTCGTGGAAAATCGTTCCTCTTTGTTTAGTTGTTTCTCTGTAATATGCTCTATTTTAAGCTTGAATAACTAACTCAAAGGCTTTTTTACAATACGCTAGGGGATCGGTATGGTTGAAGTAATACCAACATGTGTTATTCTTGAAGCAAGCCACTTTTTATCCCTACATTTTTAGATAGGTCTATGACAAGCCCTAAATCTCTGTCTAAAGCATTTAGTTCAACTTGCGAAAATAGCGGCGGGTCATTACTTATTATTTCAAATTGATGGTTCAAAAATATAGTTTGATCAAAATCTGTTCAAGATGCGGAATTACACTGGTCCGTTGTATCGAAACAGGTACAGATATATCAACATCACAGATCGAATATCGAATTGTTGATTGGGCATAAGGATAGTTAATATACATATTTAGAAGTTATGTTAACTTTTTTGTGGAAGTAGTTCATCTCTCAGTGAAGTAATATAATAGAAAGAATGTTAACACAGTAAACTTGACGAGTTTATTCAGTTATTATTTATATTGTATTATCCGTACATGTTTCTCTTTCTCTCTCTTTTCTCTCTCCTTCTATCTCTCTCTCTACAACATTAGCATTCGAAAAGACAATGATTTTCTAGTTCATTTCCTGTAAACCAAGACCTTAAAGCTTCTTGGCAAATGCAATATCTTGATCTTTAAGTTTTATTAAGTAAGTTAACAAATGTGAATTTTTAACAAGGTATCTTTTTTTATGTAATAAATTACCCAAAAATGTACCAAATATCATCAGATTGACCCATTTTTTCAAAAAAGCATAGGAAAAAAACCTACCTGTTAATTAATTTTTAATTTAATCATAACCTAAATAAGTAAATAATAAATAAAATATATAGCTATTAACAACAATAGCCAGCTAATGTTATCGTCTTCGACAAACCCACTGAAATAAAGAAATAAAATTGATTGATAAATAAACTAAATATAAGTAAATAAAGGCCATCAATGGCAAAAAGATTATATTTGTCACTAGTCCTTTATTTTTGGTATGACATCTATCTTACAATAGAGTATCAGGCACTAAAATTTTTTAAAAGGAACACTCATTGTTTTTTTAAGTATCACCAGACCGCAGCAATATCAAACCTCATTTATCAAAAAAGGTAGAAAATCTTTATATACAATCAATAAGGTTTATAATCCAATTAGGTCCAATTTTATAAAGTCAACTTAAACCGAGGTCCAGTTCAAATCGAAGAAATGTCAAAAATGATAATTTTATAATGTGGGATTGAAAGCAAAGTTTGAGTTAAGAGTAATCAACCTGGTCATAACTTGTCATTATATATTAAGATCATCAAATCATTCTCAACTAGAAGCTTGCTTTCAATCCCACATTATAAAATGACCATTTTTGACATTTCTCAGTTGAAATCGACTTTACAAAATTGGGCTTTAAGTGTGGAAATCGCCAGTACAACTTTGCTGCTCAGAAAAGACAGAACCTTTTTCAGCACATGAACATAATATAAAGTCCTTACAATTTCTATCTGGATGCACGTCACAGATCCTGATGTAATTTTTTTATTCAAGTCGTATCGTTGAATAATTTGTAGATTTGTTCAATTCTTTCAGGATTTAATTCAACTTCAAAATGACCAGTTCTTTTTGTGCTGAATAATGAGACATATTTTCAGAATATGTTTAAATTATTTTTGTGTTCAAATTACGTTTAACACGTAAAATTAAAGTTCTCCGAAATGACAAAGATTGTCACAACGAATTTTACATCAATTGACAGGATCCTTTAATAACAGACCAACCTTATTTTTTGTTTCTGTTACATGTATACATAAGTATGTGCGAGTTGTGACGTGTGACACAGTAATTGGATGGACGTATAGGAGAACATGGGATATTATTGGCGCCAATATTTATGTTTAGCCTATATCATCAAATATTATGTGGTAAGTAACTCTGCCGCCACTTGCTGCAAGTTTTCGATACAACATTTAGATGTATGTTAATTGTTATAATATTGCAATAATATTAAAGCATCGTAAGCCCAGTATCTTAGGTTTTTTACCTATATTATTTTGGTAGTGAGTAAAAAAGGGTTTCTTGTGTATGAAATGTGTGTAAATTGCAGAAATTTTTGGTGTTTTTAAAAATTATTTGAATATCGCAAAAAATAAATGGCATTTGGGGTGGAATGAGGAACCAGCATGCAGGGCCCGCTCTAGCAATAACGCCGCCCTGGGCAAAACAAGAAATTGCCGCCTTTTTCTTCCCTTCTTCGTTTAATACCTACCACAACAGCAAATTGTCTGTCTATTCCTTGCCGCTCGCCGGCTTGTCCTTTGCTGCGACGCCGCCATGACCAAAAAAAGTACCGGTGCCGGTGCCGGCGTTGTTCGGCTTGCTTTGTCGCGGAATTACTTGATATTATTATAATATTAAAAAGAAAAGGGATCCGTCGAAATTGTCACTGTTTTAAAAATAAGACGGCACGGCAAAACAAAGGAAATTAAATTTGTTAACTGGGAATTGGAATGGTTCAAACTTCATATATACCTAGGAACGTAGGTAGGCAAAACGGGGATTTAAGGTGTTTTTTTGGATTTTTCATGCCGCTCTTCCAACTTGCCGCCCTGGGCAGGGGCCGAGGTTGCCGCCCCTTAGAGCGGGCCCTGCCAGCATGCAGGTTGGAACGAGGTACTACGTTCGGGTCTGTTCGGGTCATAAAGAGTTACCCCATGTTCCCCTACTATGGAATATTCTTACGTCAATGGTACGTATCCTATTTATCCAGAGGCGTTTCTCGAACATCACAATATTTAGATACGGCTATAAATAGTGTGAGCCAGTTTTTACTGCGGTATTGGATAGATACAGTAAGATCGTACCTAAAGCTTGTAACACATTTACGTTTCTTTCAAATATCGCTCGGATATGTTAATTTTATTTTGTGGTTGCTTTTTTAACCCTTCAAGCACGTAATTTTTTTTTCTGTAAAAAAATAAGGAAGTTACATTTATTTTTACAATTCACGCCACTATTGAGATCAGTTGTCAAAATTATTAGCGAATTTTAAAAGTTAAATAGTTCACAAAAAAAATACAAAATATTGTTTTATAATATACCAAAGCCCGAATGGGCCCCATATCTACTCCAGAAAATAAAGATAACATCAATTTTTACCGTTATTAAGTTTGAGCCGCAAACCTAACCTCAAACAAGAACGTGTATTTAAATTCAAAACACATTTCCACAAAACGGAACAAAAATACCATGGCAAAGTGCCTTATTTGTGCGGCAGATGAAGATAAAACGCTGCTTTATACCTACGACTGCTGCACCCAGAAGATATGCAGTAAATGTGCATATCTTACGAGCTCCGAAGACAAGGTAATGGAACTGAAAAAAAAACAGAAAAATGAAGTTCTATTGCCAGACCTGTAATAGTAATCCTTTTCTTAATGGAGGAGCTGAAGATGCTTCGCGGCGAAATAAGATCCATGCAGGAAAAACTGACCTGTTGCGTAAAACAAGGTAGCAAGGCTACCACTGTCGATCCAGTCATCACCATCAAACAGGCAGAAATAAGTGTGGAAAGCAGTAAGAGGCAAAAAAAAACTGAAAAGAACCAATATAAAAAGGTAACCTCTCCAAAAACAATTCAAGAGGTCAGGCAAACAACCAAACAAGTGACCATGAAACTAAACAGCGGGAAATCATGAATGACATTATAAATCTAGCACAGGATGACTCTGAAAAGAATCTAAAGGTTCCTAATGTTCTACCTCGAAACACCTCGCCAAAAAAACACATGTTACAAAATGCACCAAGGAAAAGTAGCACCACACTAGGCTCTAATACTAACATATTAGGAATATCAGCAGTAGAGAGCTGTAGAAAAATTTTCATCTCGAGACTCAGTCCAAACACAACAATTCCCCAATTAAAAAATCATTTGGAAGAAAACCAAATAAAACACATAATGCTGGAAAAACTAACAACAAAATCAACCGATATAGCCGCTTTTAAAGTTCAGGTGAGCTTCTCGGACATGAAGAAAATTTACAATCCAGAAATATGGCCAAAATATACCATCCTGAGACCATATCGAGCTCCAAAAGTAAATCCCGATAAGAATGTTCCCATCATCATCAGGACCCAGGACCATGGATTGGTAAACTGAACAACGTCCAATTAAAGGTGTTTTATATTAATATAAGATCAATTAGGAATAAGTTCGGTGAATTGGAATCATCCTTACAAAGGTACCAAAACAGTTTTGATATAATTTGTCTTAGTGAACATTTCTTAACCAAAAATGAAATAGATTTTCTTAAGATTGACGACTACAATTTAGCCTTTTTTTTTTGTAGGGAAAATACTGGCCATGGTGGTACTATTATTCTTAATAAGCCTAGTTTAAACTGTATAAATAGGGAAGATATTGCAAGCCTCTCTATTGAAAACCACTGTGAAATCTCGGCAATTCAAATTAAAACTTTAAATTTTATTATTATTACAATCTATAGGCCACCTAGTGGCAATTTTGATATATTTATGAATACCATGGAGACTATTCTTTCAGATCTGGTAGATCTCGAAACACACATAATCATTAACGGTGACTTCAACATACACTTTAACTCCAACGATAGAAAAAATAATGAACTGCTAAATCTTATGCAATGCTTCGGGTTTGTTCAGCAAATCTCTAACAAAACCACACATTTAAATACTTTGGACAATATATTTATAAATTTTAATGACACTTTACATATTAAAACAGAGACCATTGATCCTCATCTCTCTGATCATTACGCGACGAATATCTTTGTCAATTTGGACAGGGATGACTCTGTGTCAAGGCCTATAACACAAAGACCGATCACCGACCGTGGTAAGTTTCTAATGCATAGTCTCTTGGAAGAATAAAACTTCATTCAAAGCACAGATATTTCCTTAGAGTGTAAATATGATATCTTTATGCAAGTGTTGCTGGATGCCATGAAGTGGCTTTTCCAATAGTAAAAAAAGTCTACAATAACAAAAGTAACTCCATTCAGTGGTTCAATAAAGAAATTCGTCAAATGCGTGACACACTTCAATTAATTAACGAATCATATGCCAATAGACCTTCACCGTCAATGCATGAATACAAAAACCAGTACAGACAGCACTATGGACAAACTATAAATAAAGCTAAACAAAATGCATGTTCAAATTTCAGAGCAAAGTCTGATAATATTGCTAGGTCCTCCTGGCAGGCTATTAACTTCTACAGAGGCAGGACACCTGCAAAACACACAGACTGTGAATTAACTTCTGAAGACTTCAATAAATTTTTCTCAAACATTGCTGACCATATTATCTCTCAACTATCAAATCTTTCCTCAGGAAACAACTATAAAGACTACCTCTGTGATTTTCTACGAAATAAAAATACACAAGGTCATCTATCCTTTTCCTTTCAGGAAGTGAGCTATAATCATGTTAGGGATGTCATAGATAACTTAAAAAACAAAAAAAGCAAAGATATATATGACATGAACATAGAACTAATCAAATACTTAAAAAATATTCTCATATATCCAATTATCAACCTGATAAACCTTAGTTTAAAAGAGGGTGTTTATCCCAAATGCTTTAAAATTACAAAAGTAATCCCCGTATTAAAAAAGGGCGATTCTAATGATTTAAATAACTATCGACCGATATCTCTCATTCCAATCATATCGAAAATTTTTGAGTCAATTATGAAAGAACAACTCTATCATTATTTTGAATCAAACAATTTGTTCTCTGATAGCCAGTTTGGATTCCGGACTAACGGATCAACTTCGCTGTGCTGAAGGTGCTCGACACGGCAGTGGAGGCGTTTGAAAATGGACACTTTATGGATGCCGTGTTCTGCGACCTTTCAAAGGCCTTTGACTGTGTGTCTAATAGCATACTATTAGAGAAAATGAGCCTTTATGGGATCAATGGAAGTAGCCTAGAACTACTAAAGAGTTATCTAAGTGACCGAACTCAAATGACATTTTTTACTGAACTATCCTCAAGTGCCTCCATTAAGCCTGGAGTTTTCCAAGGCTTCTTAATATCCCCACTACTCTTCTTAATTTACATAAATGATATCAGTAGCTCTGTTCCCGATGGGGACGTTTGCTCATTCGCCGATGACACTACATATTATCAACATGACGAAAGTTTCCAAAATCTTATTTAAAAAAGAATTGAAACCTGGAAAAATGGTTTAATTGCAACAAACTATGTTTAAACCAAGATAAAACCTCCAAGATTATATTCACTTTAAGGCATCTTCAAGAGGATACTTCAAATCCCCAAGAGGTAAAGTTTTTGGGTGTCTACTTGGACCCTTCACTTACCTTTGAAAATCATACAAAACACCTTGCAGACCGGCTTTGCAAGGGTGTTTTCTTATTGAAAAATCTTAAAGGCATAGTACCAACATAGTACCAACTTCAAGCATATCACGGACTTCTCCACAACAGCCTGATTAGTTATGCAATCCTGGTGTGGGGTCACTCCTGTCATGTTGGCTTTAGAAGCCCTACCGTATCTGATAAAATATGCTTGTGAAATTTCTCGTCCAAACTCCAATTGATCGTGGGACTTACACGTTTATTAATGCACCTAGCATTGACCATGGCAGAATCTAATAATCAAGTTAAAGTTCACCAGTACTTCTTTCTACGAATTAAAATTCTATATCTAGAAATATGTTGATTAATTAGATCTGTGCCTGCTATACAATGATTGTATTCTAAAATAACTCGAGGCTATGGTACTTGAATGATTTTTTTCTGCTCGGGAGTATTGAAAGCAAGTAAAGTAAAGACTTGTGTGACTGAAATCGCACACGTGACACGTGAAAGCTAACGACACTACAGCATAATCTCTTCCCTTTTTTGGTATTGGAGACAAAATGCAGGATTTGGAAATTCTATTTTTTCCCATAGTCCCAGTTCCTCCATATCTCCTTTGTTTTAAATGAAACAGCAGCAAAAGTTATATATTTTTATTTTGTATAAGTGTTTGGTATCGTATTATAGGAAAAATTGATTATTTTTCGATGAAAGAAATCGAAACCATTACCTAACCCAGGGTGGGGATTTTAACTGGAACAAATTCGCTAGAAGTTTAGGAAAAAATATGTTTGGAAAACGGAAAATTACGTGGATTGAGATTTTGTATTTGTATTTTAGCACCAAATTTTTTTTTTTTCCAATAACCAAAATTAATTTTTCTTAAATGGAAAGATACCACTTATGGTACTTTTTTGGAAATTTCTTTTAAAGGGAAAAGATCGTATTGTTTTTCATTTTATTTTCATTGCCTTAGGGTGGGGCCTTTCATTGAAACAAATTCGCTAGAATGTCGGAAAAAGCCAAAAATATTTGTGAAAAATGCTAAAATACGACGATTGAGATGTTTTTTGGGGCTCATACTCGTTGAAATATAACCCAACTTAATTTTTTTAGAATTATTAATAAATTAAAATTAAAAACAATGGGATAATCAATTTTCTCTTTAAAGGAGCTTTCCAAAAAGGTGTCATAATTGATATCTCCCCAATTAAAAAAAAATAAGTTAGGTTATGTTTCAGGGGATAAAAAAAAATTTTTGGTGCCAAAATGTAGCATATACAAAATCTCAATCGACGTTTATTTACATTTTTTAAAAATTTACCCTGTTATAATTTTTATATAATATGTGGAATGTTGTCATAGAATCCGCTCTTTAAATTATGTGACATAGCAATCAGTGTAAGTCTTGTTAAGCATTCGTCTGTTGTTCATTTGATTAACAAAGAGTGCTATGAATAAATTTAGTTAATTGGTATTGTTTTACAATAAATGAACTTAACATTCACTTTAGAAACTCTGTGGATTATACAACAAACATTAAAACAACTAAAAAGAACCAAAATAAAGGACCTATAAAAGTTACCCAATGACCATCTGATCAGTTAAAGCGGTATAACCCGCTAGCACTAAAGACAAAAAAAAATAAAATGAATACAAAACACCGGCAACTGACTTTTATCGAAACCGCGCATTCAGATGCCAATGTTAAAAGAGTTTTTGCAAGGCTATTTTGAATTAAAAAGGATTTTAAAAACTCACTTTAAAAATATTTATCTATTTTCATTTAGTAATATAAATTTTACAGTTCTGTAAATCGTTTTGTAAGGGCATCTATTACAACACTAGTGCTGTAATAGATGTCTTTACAGCACTAGTGCTGTAATAAAAAAAAACGGTTTTAGTAAAATTTTGCTGTTGCTTTTTAGAAGAATGATTTATTATTAACTATTATAAAATTAATTAACAATTATTAATTAAAATATACCACTTAAGGTTTATTATAAACATTAATAATACACTTTTTACAGTTAGAAATTTGTATACCAGAAATGGATGTGATGGAGCCCTTTACGTTCGAATTTCCAATCATTAAATCCGTGTCTGACCCCATAATCTTCTTTGCTATTTGTTTCTTATTTTCTAAAGAATTCTCAACGTAGCCTTGTGCCGTAGAAGAGGATTTCCAGCCCCCATGACGCTTTAACATCTGCATATCTGCACCACCATCAACTAGAATGGTGGCTGAGGACCTCCTAAAACAATGTCCACTGTATCCTTCGGGATTATTCAATCCAAGTTTTGTTGCAATCTTTTTTGGTATACTTCCAAAACTATTAATTCCAACAGGCTGGGAGGTGCATTTTCCTTGTCCATAGAATACAAAAACCGCCTGTGAGTTGCATTAAGAGGACGAAGTTTAGCATACTTTCGAAAAATACTTAAACAGTTGACACCTGTCACATTTCCTTCTGTTATAACAAATTCTCGCATAATTTTGGTTTTCGAGAATGGATTCAAAATTTTTTATACAAATCATTGTGTTCAATATGATCCAACATTAACTTAGCTAGTTCTTCGTGCCGACAAGCCCCAAAATGCCGATTATCATAACAACCTTCATAAGTAAATATGTTTCATCATCTGCAGTACTAAGAAACTTACATACGTCTTCCTTCCAAACTCCAATTGATCGTGGGACTTACACGTTTAT
Organism: Polydrusus cervinus; assembly: GCA_935413205.1. Classification (NCBI taxonomy): domain Eukaryota; kingdom Metazoa; phylum Arthropoda; class Insecta; order Coleoptera; family Curculionidae; genus Polydrusus; species Polydrusus cervinus. Next base: position 61,748,976 of record OW284510.1, on the reverse strand, counting down.
TAATGCACCTAGCATTGACCATGGCAGAATCTAATAATCAAGTTAAAGTTCACCAGTACTTGTTTCTACGAATTAAAATTCTATATCTAGAAATATGTGGATTCATTAGATCTGTGCCTACTATACAATGATTGTATTCTAAAATAACTCGAGGCTATGGTACTTGAATGATTTTTTTCTGCTCGGGAGTATTGAAAGCAAGTAAAGTAAAGACTTGTGTGACTGAAATCGCACACGTGACACGTGGAAGCTAACGACACCACAGCATAATCTCTTCCCTTTTTTGGTACTGGAGACAAAATGCAGGATTTGGAAATTCTATTTTTTCTCATAGTCCCAGTTCCTTCATATCTCCTTTGTTTTAAATGAAACAGCAGCAAAAGTTATATATTTTTATTTTGTATAAGTGTTTGGTATCGTATTATAGGAAAAATTGATTATTTTTCGATGAAAAAAATCGAAACCATTACCTAACCCAGGGTGGGGATTTTAACTGGAACAAATTCGCTAGAAGTTTAGGAAAAAAATATGTTTGGAAAACGGAAAATCACGTGGATTGAGATTTTGTATTTGTTTTTTAGCATCAACATTTTTTTTTCCAATAAACAAAATTAATTTTTCTTAAATGGGAAGATACCACTTATGGTACTTTTTTGGAAATTTCTTTTAAAGGGAAAAGATCGTATTGTTTTTCATTTTATTTTCATTGCCTTAGGGTGGGGCCTTTCATTGAAACAAATTCGCTAGAATGTCGGAAAAAGCCAAAAATATTTGTGAAAAATGCTAAAATACGACGATTGAGATGTTTTTTGGGGCTCATACTCGTTGAAATATAACCCAACTTAATTTTTTTAGAATTATAAATAAATTAAAATTAAAAACAATGGGATAATCAATTTTCTCTTTAAAGGAGCTTTTCAAAAAGGTATCATAATTGATATCTCCCCATTTAAAAAAAAAATAAGTTAGGTTATGTTTCAGGGGATAAAAAAAATTTTTGGTGCCAAAATGTAGCACATACAAAATCTTATCGACGTTTATTTACATTTTTTAAAAATTTATAATTTTTATATAATATGTGGAATGTTTATATAATATGTGGAATGTTGTCATAGAAACCGCTCTTTAAATTATGTGACATAGCAATCAGTGTAAGTCTTGTTAAGCATTCGTCTGTTGTTCATTTGATTAACAAAGAGTGCTATGAATAAATTTAGTTAATTGGTATTGTTTTACAATAAATGAACTTAACATTCACTTTAGAAACTTTGTGGATTATACAACAAACATTAAAACCGATAAAAGCTACCCAATGACCATCTGATCAGTTAAAGCGGTATAACCCGCTAGCACTAAAGACAAAAAAAAAGAAAATTAATACAAAACACCGGCAACTGACTTTTATCGAAACCGCGCATTCAGATGCCAATATTAAATCAGCGGTCACTTTTGCTTAATAAGCTCAATATACAGGGTAATAGTATTAGCACGCTGCCCTGTACACATAACTTGAACGCATCTTTCCGCAACGCATTTTTATAATTTTTCATAGTTGACGTCTTTAATATAGTTAATTGAACCCACCTACCAAAAATCAGCGGTCACTTTTGCCTAATAATCTCAATATACAGGGTACTAGTATTACCACGCTGCCCTGTACACATAACTTGAACGCATCTTTCCGCAAAACTTTTTTATAATTTTTCATGTTTGACGTATTTAATATAATCAGTTGAACCCAGCTCCAAAAAATCAGAGGTCACTTTTGCCTAATAAGCTCAATATACAAGGTACTAGAATTAACTCGCTGCCCTGTACAAATTGCTTGAAAGCATCTTTCCGCAAAACTTTTTTATAATTTTTTATGGTTGACGTCTTTAATATAGTCAGTTGAACCCACCTACCAATAATAATCAGAGGTCACTTTTGCTTAATAAGCTCAATATACAGGGTACTAGTATTACCACGCTGCCCTGTACACATAACTTGAACGACTAGTTAGTTAGCTGCAACCACTTTAAATGCGCAATCAGGTATACGTAATAACTTTCAAAGACGTTTCTTTCTATTTATGCTTTTCACTTATAAAATAACGTTTACCCAATGTTAAGCATTAACCATTGTTTATTTAATTGTTTTATTTATACAAAAACTCCTATTTAAAAGACATTTTGAATAATTGGCATGATGGTGGCACGATCTGACCATAATTATGTGGGTTTGTTTTTTATATCCATGTATAAAATACCCTCACGTTCCTGCTTTCCGTTAAATTTAAATATTTTTCATAGTTAGCGGCTGCAGTAGAAATAGCATGAATCTGACATCCCTAGAATGTTTTAGGGGTTCTAGGACTTACGTGTGGCCCATCATGACACCTTCTCGACCATAAAAATATCTCAAAATTAAATTACTGATATGTCAATAAATGTACAAAAAAAATTTATAACACTTTCTTTCAGTGTATGTGTACACAAACCGTTCATGAACATTCGAAACTTCAGTTACATTTCATTCATAGATGAAAGGAGATAAAATTTTGTACAATATTGTTGTTACTACACTCGATGTTTTATTAAATTCGGCTGACGCCTCGTTTGACAACTTTAACATCTCGTGTTGTAATATGAATCTTTACAACACTTATATCGTAAATAACTATTATTATTATTATTATTATTATTATTATTATTATTATTATTATTATTATTATTATTATTATTATTAGGGACTGTAGGTGGGTTTTGCTTTCAGCGTAGAGTTTGATATCATCCATAAATAGAAGGTGGTTTATTCTAAAATTCTCAGTTAAGTTGGGACGATATCCGTAGGATGTTGATTTTAGTAGTGAGGACAGTGGGTTCATGGCCAAAATGAACCAGAGGGGGCTTAAAGAGTCGCCTTGAAATATACCTTTTGATATATTTATATTGCCAAGCTTCTCTTGTCCAATATGGAGATTGGTATTCCATTTCTCCATTAGGGTGCCTAACATGTTACATATTAGGGGGTGTACTTTGTATATTTGCAATATCTTCTTTAGCCAGTCGTGAGGAACAGAATCGAATGCTTTACTATAATCAATGAAGCACATATTTAGATTTCGCCTTTTAACTTCAGCCTGTTTTATAATAACGGCATCGATTGTAAGCTGTTCCTTGCAACCCAAAGCTTTCCTAATACAGCCCTTTTGCTCATCAGCTACCAGGTTGTTATTTATGCAGTGTGTGTATATTTTTGAGTACATGACTGATGTTAAAAGTTTATACACCACTGACAGACAGGTGATCGGTCGGTAATTTTTTGGGTCGTTTACCTGCCCTTTTTTAAATAAAAGGAAGGTATTGCCACTGGCAAGATGAGCTGGGAAGTGTTCGGGGCTTAGGAGAGCCTTGCTAAAGCAGTTTGCGATTACAGGGTGTAGGCTGGTGAAAGTTTTGAGCCAAAAATTATGAATTTGGTCAGGTCCCGGTGATTTCCAGTTAGCCAAGTTCTTAGTGGCATCCCTTATGTCGATGGATGTTACTTGCGGCTCAGGCATTTCTTGCAAAGTTTCAGCCTCGGCTTCAACTTTTTCGAGCCAGCTTGCTTCTTCATTGAAATGGGACGCGACAGACCAAATATTACTCCAAAATGCATTAAATTGGTCTTTATTCATGTCATTAGTTGGAGTAAGGTCATTTTCTTCTTGGTTCAGAGTCCTATAGAAGGTTTTTTGGTTCGTGGTGAACTGTTGGTTTTGTACCTTCCTCTTTGTGGCTTTATCGTATCGCCTTAAACGGGCACCTTTAGCCTTACATTTTTGTCTAATATTGTCTCTTACGACAGTTAGCAACCGTTTTACATCGGGACTATCTAAAGGAATATTCTCTGCTTTCAGTATATCTTTAACCTTTTTAGCAACCTTGCTGCTAGAGTTTCCACTTAGATGTTCTCCAATTATATATATCACTTTGTGCTCGTAACTGGCTTATTTGTTTTTTAAGTCTCATTTTCCAAGCGGGTACCGCTTGTTTCTTGGTTGGTTTCTTATCAGTTCTGAGATATAATGCCTGACCATTGAGTTCAATTACAGTTACTGCTGCTGCATATAACCCACTGTGTAATGTCTCGAGGTCCTCAGTTGTATTTAAGGACGTCCGTTATTATTATTATTATTATTATTATTATTATTATTATTATTATTATTATTATTATTATTATTATTATTATTATTATTATTATTATTATTATTATTATTATTATTATTATTATTATTATTATTATTATTATTATTATTATTATTATTATTATTTTTCTCAATGTAAGTTTTCACAGCTTTTTGTTGGTATTGCTGGTATTATTTACAGTACAGAGAAGAAATTCATCTTAACCTGTACTGTTTAGGAACTTCCGTACTATATGGCATGTTTGGAGGATGACGCTTTTCTGGATTAGTTGGTATAAATAACCTGATAGGCCCAGTTTTTCCAAGTTGGGCTTGAAATTTTTCGTCATAGATCCCTCCACCGATATTATGATCGGAATTATGTCGATTTTATCTAGCTTCCATATATTTTTTATCTCTATAGCCAAATTCGAGTACTTGGTCTTTTTCTCCGATTCGGTTTTAGAGAGGTTGTGTGTTAGTGGGCAACCTATATCGATTATGAAAGCTTTCTTGGTGGTTTTTTCGATGAGAAGCATATCCGGACGGTTGTGGTCTACTGTTCTATCCGTTATTATTGGCCTGTCCCAGTATAAGAGATATTCAGGGGATTCAAGGACTGGCTCGGGTGAGTATTGGTAGTATGGTGGAAGGTTTTCCCTTAGCCCTAGTTTATGGGCCAGTTCCTTGTGGATGATCTTAGCCACCTGATTATGTCTCCCCAGGTAAGCGTTGGGGGCCATAGCACCACATCCCGCCGTGATATGTTCTATCGTCTCTCCGGGGCAGTTGCATTTTCTGCACACATCTTCTACATTCCTTTTCATGATGACCTTTTCATAGTTTCGAGTTCGAATGACACGGTCTTGGATAGAGATAATAAAACCTTCTGTTTCAGCGTGAAGCTGCCTTTTCTCTAACCAATTCAGTGACATTTCTCTATCTATGAGTGGATTTTGGAGTGCAGTAGGGTATTTGCCGTGTAGAGCTTTCTCTTGCCAAGTTACAAGCTGTTGACTTGGCGGCGCGCAGATGATGTTAGGTAGTCCGTTTCGCTTTAAGTTGAGGGTTGTATATCCAGCGTCTGCTGCAACCACTTTTTTAAGAATTTCCCCATTCGATTCTTGGAAGTATTTTCTCATAGAGGTCTCTTGTGACTTGCACAAGTTATATATATTAATGAGACCTCTTTCTCCCTCCTTTCGTTTCAGGTAGATTCTTTCAAGTGCAGAGCGTGGGTGGTGGAATCTGAATTTTGTTAGCAGCCTGCGCGTAAACCTATCTAGTTCGTTCAAATCCGTATCTGAATACTTAAGGATTCCGAATGAGTAGGTAAGTATTGGTATTGCCCAGGTGTTGATGGCAGTAGTAAGGTTACCAGCATTCAGGTGAGTATTAAAAAGCTTTGTTAGTCTGCTTTTGTATTTGTTTTTAAACTCCCTTTTTAGGCGTGTGTGATCTATTTGTTGGGTTTGGGAGATGCCTAAGTATTTATATGTTTTGTCCTCGTCTAGTATATCTATGCCTTCAAGCAGTCCACGGTTTTGTTCAGTCTTTCCGCGTACGACATTCAAGATTGCGCACTTGTCTAATCCAAACGACATTTTGATGTCATCGCTAAATGTCTTGGTTATTTGAATTAGGGTGGGTTTTGCTTTCAGCGTAGAGTTTGATATCGTCCATAAATAGAAGGTGATTTATTCTAAAATTTTCAGTTAAGTTGGGGCGATATCCGTAGGATGTTGATTTTAATAGTGAGGACAGTGGGTTCATGGCCAAAATGAACCATAGGGGGCTTAACGAGTCGCCCTAAAATATACCTTTCGATATATTTATATTGCCAAGCTTCTCTTGTCCAATATGGAGATTGGTATTCCATTGCTCCATTAGGGTGCCTAACATGTTGCGTATTAGGGGATGTACTTTGTATATTTGCAATATTTTCTTTAGCCAGTCGTGAGGAACAGAATCGAATGCTTTACTATAATCGATGTAGCACATATTTAGATTTCGCCTTTTAACTTCTGCTTGTTTTATAATAACGGCATCGATTGTAAGTTGTTCCTTGCAACCCAAAGCTTTCCTAATACAGCTCTTTTGCTCATCAGCTACCAGGTTGTTGTTTATGCAGTGTGCGTATATTTTTGAGTACATGACTGATGTTAAAAGTTTATACACCACTGACAGACAGGTGATCGGTCTGTAGTTTTTTGGATCGTTTACCTGCCCTTTTTTAAACAAAAGGAAGGTATTGCCACTGGCAAGGTGAGCTGGGAAGTGTTCAGGGTTTAGGCGAGCTTTGCTAAAGCCGTTTGCTATTATAGGGTGTACTTGGTCTTCTTCTCCGATTCGGTTTTAGAGAGGTTGTGTGTTAGTGGGCAACCTATATCGATTATGAAAGCTTTTTTGGTGGTTTTTTCGATGAGAAGAATATCCGGACGGTTGTGGTCTACTGTTCTATCCGTTATTATTGGCCTGTCCCAGTATAGGAGATATTCAGGGGATTCAAGGACTGGCTCGGGTGAGTATTGGTAGTATGGTGGAAGGTTTTCCCTTAGCCCTAGTTTATGGGCCAGTTCCTTGTGGATGATCTTAGCCACCTGATTATGTCTCCCCAGGTAAGCGCTGGGGGCTGTTAATCTTCTTTTCTTTATGAGAAGTTATATTTATAGATTATAGTTATATTAAAGTTAAATATATAATGAACTTCTATGACAGACTTTTAAATTAAATTTTATTTTGACAACTACTTTTATTTACAACTATTATAATCCAGGTAAAAGTAATAAAACAAAATTAAACTTGATTGGATTGATTCTTTTAACACCCCTGCTCAATTAGATCAAGTCTGCAAACCCATCATTGTTCTAAAGTATTCTAGTTTCACATATAGCAAAGGTTTTGTTAGTATATCTGCAATCATATTCTCTGTCGGGCAATATTCAAATTTAATTCTTCCTTTTATATTCATTTCTTTAGCATAAAAATACTTAGTTTCGATATGTTTTGTTTTCTGGTTTATTTTATCATAATTCAACAATGCCAAGCAACTCTGATTGTCCTCATATATTATCGTGGTATTTATACTTATGTTGAAGTCATAAAACAGTTTCTTTAACCATTCAGCTTCTTGACATGCCTCTGAAAGAGCTACCAATTCTGCTTCTGTTGAGGAAAGTGATACACAATCTTGTTTTTTGCTTTTCCAACTAATCAAACTTGCGTTGAATAAAAACAAATATCCTGTATTTGATTTTCGATCTCCTTTGTCTCCACCCCAATTTGCGTCTACATATCCTTTTAGTAATTCTTCATTTTTGTTTCCGTTTCCCAATTTTAGCTTTAAATTTTTTGTTCCGTTCAGGTATTTAAAAATTCTTTTTACTTCTCTCCAGTCTTTTTCACTTGGGTTACATATTCTTCGACTTAAAATTGATACACTTACTGATATATCTGGTCTAGTATTGACTGCTAAGTATAAAAGTGATCCAATAGCTGAAAACTGACTATAATCATCTATCAAAGTAAGTATATACCTGTTATTAGCTGGTGTTGGTGTTGGCATAGGTCCACATGGATAGGAAAAAATATGATATGTTTCTTTTTATTTAAATGTTTTTATCTTTTTTATTTTTGAAATACTAGCGTACTACTCGTGGACGTTTTATTTTCATTGTTATTATATTGTTGATTCTAAGGTTAAGTCGATCAGGGTGGATAATATCTGTAAGTGTTATCCACATCTGGACTTCGCCTTTTGTGTTTGTTGTAACTTTTATTTTAATATAATTGTAATACTATTACTTAATACAGAAATAAAGACATCATTTTATTATTATTATTATTATTATTATTATTATTATTATTATTATTATTATTATTATTATTATTATTATTATTATTATTATTATTATTATTATTATTATTATTATTATTATTATTATTATTATTATTATTATTATTATTATTATTATTATTATTATTATTATTATTATTATTATAAATAAAGACCAATTTAATGCATTTTGGAGTAATATTTGGTCTGACGCGTCCCATTTCAATGAAGAAGCAAGCTGGCTCGAAAACTGAAACTTTGCAAGAAATTCCTGAGCCGCAAGTAACATCCATCGACATAAGGGATGCCACTAAGAACTTGGCTAACTGGAAATCACCGGGGCCTGACCAAATTCATAATGTTTGGCTCAAAACTTTCACCACCCTACACCCTGTAATCGCAAACTGCTTTAGCAAGGCTCTCCTAAACCCCAAACACCTCCCAGCTCATCTTGCCAGTGGCAATACCTTCCTTTATTTAAAAAAGGGCAGGTAAACGACCCAAAAAATTACAGACCGATCACCTGTCTGTCAGTGGTGTATAAACTTTTAACATCAGTCATGTATTTAAAAATATACACACACTGCATAAACAACAACCTGGTAGCTGATGAGCAAAAGGTCTGTATTAGGAAAGCTTTGGGTTGAAAGGAACAGCTTAAAATCGATGCCGTTATTATAAAACAGGCTGAAGTTAAAAGGCGAAATCTAAATATGTGCTACATCGATTATAGTAAAGCATTCGATTTTATTCCTCACGACTGGCTAAAGAAAATATTGCAAATATACAAAGTACACCCCCTAATACGCAACATGTTAGGCACCCTAATGGAGCAATGGAATACCAATCTCCATATTGGACAAGAGAAGCTTGGCAATATAAATATATCAAATGGTATATTTCAAGGCGACTCGTTAAGCCCCCTCTGGTTCATTTTGGCCATGAACCCACTATCCTCACTATTAAAATCAACATCCTACTGATATTGTCCCAACTGAACTGAGAATTTTAGAATAAACCACCTTCTATTTATGGACGATATCAAACTCTATGCTGAAAGCAAAACCCACCTACAGTCCCTAATTCAAATAACCAAGATATTTAGCGATGACATCAAAATGTCGTTTGGATTAGACAAGTGCGCAATCTTGAATGTCGTACGCGGAAAGACCGAACAAAATCGTGGACTGCTTGATATACTAGATGAGGACAAAACGTATAAATACTTAGGCATCTCACAAAACCAACATATAAACCACACAAGCCTAAAAAGGGAGTTTAAAAACAAATACAAAAGCAGACTAACAAAGCTTTTTAATACTCACCTGAATGCTGGTAACCTTACTACTGCCATCAACACCTGGGCAATACCAATACTTACCTACTCATTCGGAATCCTTAAGTATTCAGACACGGATTGGCACGAATTAGATAGGCTTACGCGCAAGCTGCTAACAAAATTCAGATTCCACCACCAACGCTCTGCACTTGAAAGAATCTACCTAAAACGAAAGGAGGGAGGAAGAGGTCTCATTAATATATATAACTTGTGCAAGTCGTAAGAGACCTCTATGAGAAAATCTTCCAAGAATCGAATGGGGAAATTCTTAAAAAAGTGGTAGCAGCAGACACTGGATATACAGCCCTTAACTTAAAGCAAAACGGATTACCTAACATCATCCGCGCGCCGCCAAGTCAACAGCTTGTAACTTGGCAAGAGAAAGCTCTACACGGCAAATACCCTACTGCACTCCAAAATCCATTCATAGATAGAGAAATGTCACTGAATTGGTTAGATAAAAGGCAGCTTCACGCTGAAACAGAAGGTTTTATAATCTCTATCCAAGACCGTGTCATTCGAACTCGAAACTATGAAAAAGTCATCTTGAAAAGAAATGTGGAAGATGTGTGCAGAAAATGCAATTGCCCCGAAGAAACGATAAAACATATCACGGCGTGATGTGGTGCTATGGCCCCCAACGCTAACCTGGGGAGACATAATCAGATGGCAAAGATCATTCACAAGGAACTGGCCCATAAACTAGGGCAAAGGGAAAACCTCCCACCATACTACCAATACTTACCCGAGCCAGTCCTTGAATCCCCTGAATATTTCTTATACTGGGACAGGCCATTAATAACGGCTAGAACAGTAGACCATTTGGCTAAAGAAATAAAAAATATATGGAAGCTAGATAAAATCGAGATAATTACGATTATAATATCGGTGGAGGGAGCTATGACGAAAAATTTCAAGCCCAACTTGGAAAAACGTCATCCTCCAAACTTGCGGAAGTTTCTAAACAGTACAGGTTAATAATACCAGCCTTACCAACAAAAAGCTGAGAAACAGAACACTGAAAACAATAATAATAATAATAATAATAATAATAATAATAATAATAATAATAATAATAATAATAATAATAATAATAATAATAATAATAATAATAATAATAATAATAATAACAATAATAATAAATTATAGATTCATTAACCCTTATTATAATTTGAACAGCACAGAAGATACAATGCCATAATGGTGCTACTTTGTACAATTCTCTGTAGGTATACTCATTTATGTGTCTCTCTTTAAATGACGGAATCGCTCAGTTTACCTGTGGTCATGTTTGCATTCATGCATGCTCTCGTGCAAATAATGTGATCGTCTCTGATTCGTAGCCCAAATGTGATTTCTTTTAAAATTTCAAATTATATACCCACAAAAATAAACAGCTATAAAAATGCGCCACTCTTACTACTTGGCATTCTACTTATTTAACTGATTTCGTTACCATCGGCGATGACGTGAGCGCGATGATGTGTGAGAACAATGATTGTAGATCTTTTTGTAAATAGGGTACTTACTAAAAAGTTTTTAGTTTTGCGACAACTCTTCGCATGGGTCGCCAAGTCGATTCTGGTTTTTCAAGTTCAACTTTTACACCAAACAAAATAAACAAGACGTAATTCTTTCATGATATATATCTCTTTTAGTTTCGGAGAGTCAAGAAAGGCATTTTCGCCATATGGTTATGTGGGAATTGGTTGAATATGTAATAAAGATATTCTCGCTGTCTTAAACTGATAAAATGTGGTACATAGGTATTCTTAATCTTTTATTTATTTTGTAGGATTAAAGCGAAATAGAAACATTGGTGCATATAGAGAGCCTACTTTATAATATAGTACTTTACTTAATTTAACATGGATATGTACTAATACTTTTTGTCGCTAATATATATTTTTAGTGATGCGCCATATATCAAATACAGTAAGGTTCTTTAAATAATAAACTCCAAAAGCAAAAGTTTAAGAAAAATCCTACGTAAAATTCTCAAGAAAAAATAGGAACTTTGCGTTTGTTAGGATTATTTACTGCAATTGTATTATTCAATAAACACAAAGTCACAGTTTTAACAAACGTTTGAACTATTTAAGTGGATAATTTCCCAACTTAAAATCTGATATTCCCAACTGAATCAACGACTTTAATTTCCCATCTGGCTCAGTATTGGAGGATAGGGAGCATCCTCCATCCCATAAGGGCATCTGTAGATATCCAAGGATTACATTTTTTCGACTAAAACTTTTCTATCATCAATTGTGTCAATTTTCGCTTAAATTAAGTAATTATATGAATACAATGAGATAAAAACCAACCGTAAAGCGTTGTTGATTTAATGACATTGTAATTATTACATACTTTGTAGAATACAGGTTATTTTTCATGGCTTTTGAGCCAATAGTAATCATTATAATGATATTTCCCATTAAAACTTGCAGTATGTATGTACATTTTACATGGTCATCAAAAAACTAAAAATTATGCAACTGAGAGAAAAGTGGCCTTAAATGCCATTTTGGAACCAAATGTAATAGAAATATATTAGAATTAAATGTCTCATTTTTTTAAAAAGCAAAACTTTATAAGAATAAAATAAAATAATTTCCTACGTGTATTTATGATAACTTTTACAGACGCTATTTGATTTTATACATAACTAAATGGCAACAAATTTTAAGAAATTTAAAATATGAAGAGTCGCACAAACAGTATCCGACGATGCGACTTCACATTATTGGAATATAATTTTTTTTAAATCGAATATTTCTCATCATTACCAAATTTTTAAGATACAAGATTATAAAACATGAGGAGGGAGGGCTTCTGTTGTCGAAAAGTAACATGCTTAAGAATGTTATAATACAATTTTGACTTATTTATCGATTGCTACATAAGAAATTGGTTAATAGATGGAAAGTTAAAAAATTAATTTATATACTTTATAAAACAAAATAGACGTCAAACAAAAACCATTCTATTATTGGAACAACCTTTAGAATTTCATGAAAAATGAGACACATCAATAACCGCACAAAAATGCATTACCAAACCGGGAACAGTTAATTATTTAATGTATTTATTAATTTGTAAATAATTTCACATTCGATATGCAGCTTAAATAAATACCCTGGAATTATTTCACAACATAAAATATTACCGTTTCAATTATTTCAACTTTACTTTATGAGCCACGTATAATCTTTTAATTTTTAACGAATAGCAATATGCTTTCACATTATAAGCACAATCACAGGTTAATGACAGTAATTATGCATGTGCCCCACAATTCACCCAAAGTCATAAACAAAATCTTAAAAATCATTTTTATTTGTTTCTTTTTAAAGAAAATATTATAATTAAAATTTGTCTCCTTAAAATTTCTTATAAGTTTTTTATATCAGCACAACCATAAACAATTCATATAATAAAATAAACTCGTAAAACATTGTTTTTGTCCGACATCAACAGGAGTAATATGAAATAGGTCAGTTATAACTAATTAATATTATAATGACGATGTATTTTAATTTTATTTTATTTATTTAATTCTACACAATATAATAATAATAATAATAATAATAATAATAATAATAATAATAATAATAATAATAATAATAATAATAATAATAATAATAATAATAATAATAATAATAATAATAATAATAATAATAATAATAAAAATGACTCGTTGAGCCCACTTTGGTTCGGCCTAGCCATGAATCCACTGTCCATGATGCTTAATGGTACAGGGGAGGGATTTAACATCAAAGCCAACAGAGAGAGCCACCACACTATCTCTCATTTTATGTATATGGATGACATCAAGCTGTACTGTGCAAACGATAGGAGCTAAAAGACCTAATTGGTGCGACTTACACCTTCTCAAACGACATCTGGATGGAATTCGGAATGGAAAAATGTAAAGCCTTGCACATCGAAAAAGGCAAAGTCATGAATGGCGATGTTGCGCTACCAAATGGGGGTATAGTCCAAGCTATGAACGAAGAAGAAACTTACAAATATCTTGGGTTCCAACAAGCGAAGTTGCTTCAAGACAAACAAGAAAAGACGAGAATCAAAAATCAGTACCTCCAACGAGAAAACAGAGTTAAACTCTGGAAATCTCATTACAGCAGTAAACACCTACGCTGTACCTGTCTTGACTTATAGCTTTGGAGTTTTAAAGTGGACCAACACCGAGCTTGAGGAATTGCAACGAACTACTCGTACAATAATGACCAAGCATAAAACGCATCATCCTAGAGCCTCAACTATACGAACAACTTTGCCTAGGAGAGAAGGAGGACGATCGCTGACTGACCTAGTTAACCTGCACTCTCGGCAGCGACTGAAATTGAGAGAATTCTTTAACAAAAAAGCGCAAATATCACTGTAATAAGCGACCAATCGTATACCCCCTCAATCTCTCTAGTAATAACGTTAGTCTGAAATCGCTCTCTGACGCCAAGAAGAAAGATCAAAGGGCCCAAAAGCCGCTACATGGATGACACTACAACGATCTGAACCAACCCTATATAGACAAAGAAGCATCCAACAGGTGGCTGAAGGATGGTGTGCTATTTCCTGAGACAGAAGGATTCGTGATGGCGATACAAGATCAAGTCATTAACACACGAAACTACACCAAATTCATTATTAAAGATAGGTGCATTGAATCTGACAAATGCAGAAAGTGCAACGAGAGGTCTGAGATCATACAGCATATTACATCTGGCTGTACTTACCTGGCTAATGTTGACTACATGCAGCGACACAATCAGGTGTGCAATATCATACACCAAAAGTTGGCTAATAAATACGGGTTACTTAACACCTATGTACCCTACTACAAGTACCAGCCTAAACCAGTGCTTGAGAGTAATTCCTTTACACTGTACTACGACCGGGCAATTATCACCGATAGACGGGTGCCGAATAATCGGCCTGATGTAGTGCTTGTAAACAAGGGAATGAAAACAGCCTACTTGATAGACGTCGCCATACCCAACAATAACAACTTATTGGACAAATACCAAGAGAAAAAGGCAAAATACGCTGATCTGGCCATCGAGATACAACAAATGTGGCAACTTGATAAGGTTCACGTGATACCGATTATCGTATCATCAACCGGACTGATACCGAGCACTTTGGAACAGAACCTTAAAGCACTAGGTCTGCACTGCAACACCTTTATCGACATCCAAAAGGCAGTCCTACTCAGCACCTGCCACATAGTTAGAAAATTCCTACAGGACAGTCTATGACACCGACTACAACTAGTCTACTCCTTTTGATGCATAATCCGGGATAGGCCATGAACCAACTTTTGTTGAGAAATTGCATGTCACTTCTGAATAATAATAAAAATAATAATACATTTGTATATCAATGATATAATATAATATACATATACAGGGTGATTCCCAAGTTAATACTTCTTTTTTAGCTGTGTATAGAAGGCATTAAAATAAACAACATTTTCAAATAACTTTTTTTTAAAAACTTAAAAAAGAGGTACCTACTTACATTTATTTATTACACTATGAATCAAATACGGTTTAGCCTAACTTGCCCGTTAAATAACATTAAGAAAACTTCTGGATGTAGGATAAGCCCGCAAGGGAAAGCGTTCTGCGTATAATCTCGAAGCAGCAGCCGCACTTTGACAACACTAAATTAGCACTAGATCTACTCGTCATTGTTTTCAAGTTTTACCATTTTCACGTGTAACCAATTTAAAATCGACTTGCTTCAGAAAAACACACCGCAGCGGAATGCCAAATAACTCACCACTGACCCGTAAATTGCATGACTAATTAGAGATAAGACAAACAACATAAAGTTTATCAGGCTACGTTTTGATGACCAGACCCGCACTTAGATTTTTTATTTTTGTATCTCGCCTATTTTTAAGTTTAAAAAAAAATGTATTTGAGAATGTTGTTACTTTAATGCCTTTTATACACAGCTTAAAAAGAAGTATCAACTTAGGAATCCCCCTGTAAAATATGTAAATAATGACTGAATCATGCGTTTAACGATGGCCACAGTACCGGCATGTCTAACTGGTTTTGAATTTTGTTGTACTTTTCACATATTTGATGTAATGGCGAAAACTTGGCAGATTGGGTAGATTCCATCCAGGTTAAAACTGGTGTACTTTAAAAAGCGTCTTTGAATTTTTTTTCCAGATTACTAATGTGGGTTTAATAGAAAGGACACCAAATAAACGAAGAGTACTAGAGGCGTGACCTAACAAAGCTATTAAATAACAACCTAATAAGTGTGGTAATATATAATGGCCTATCCCGGATTATGCATCAAAAGGAGTAGACTAGTTGTAGTCGGTGTCATAGACTGTCCTGTAGGAATTTTCTAACTATGTGGCAGGTGCTGAGTAGGACTGCCTTTTGGATGTCGATAAAGGTGTTGCAGTGCAGACCTAGTGCTTTAAGGTTCTGTTCCAAAGTGCTCGGTATCAGTCCGGTTGATGATACGATAATCGGTATCACGTGAACCTTATCAAGTTGCCACATTTGTTGTATCTCGATGGCCAGATCAGCGTATTTTGCCTTTTTCTCTTGGTATTTGTCCAATAAGTTGTTATTGTTGGGTATGGCGACGTCTATCAAGTAGGCTGTTTTCATTCCCTTGTTTACAAGCACTACATCAGGCCGATTATTCGGCACCCGTCTATCGGTGATAATTGCCCGGTCGTAGTACAGTGTAAAGGAATTACTCTCAAGCACTGGTTTAGGCTGGTACTTGTAGTAGGGTACATAGGTGTTAAGTAACCCGTATTTATTAGCCAACTTTTGGTGTATGATATTGCACACCTGATTGTGTCGCTGCATGTAGTCAACATTAGCCAGGTAAGTACAGCCAGATGTAATATGCTGTATGATCTCAGACCTCTCGTTGCACTTTCTGCATTTGTCAGATTCAATGCACCTATCTTTAATAATGAATTTGGTGTAGTTTCGTGTGTTAATGACTTGATCTTGTATCGCCATATTTATATACTTTATAAAACAAAATAGACGTCAAACAAAAACCATTCTATTATTGGAACAACCTTTAGAATTTCATGAAAAATGAGACACATCAATAACCGCACAAAAATGCATTACCAAACCGGGAACAGTTAATTATTTAATGTATTTATTAATTTGTAAATAATTTCACATTCGATATGCAGCTTAAATAAATACCCTGGAATTATTTCACAACATAAAATATTACCGTTTCAATTATTTCAACTTTACTTTATGAGCCACGTATAATCTTTTAATTTTTAACGAATAGCAATATGCTTTCACATTATAAGCACAATCACAGGTTAATGACAGTAATTATGCATGTGCCCCACAATTCACCCAAAGTCATAAACAAAATCTTAAAAATCATTTTTATTTGTTTCTTTTTAAAGAAAATATTATAATTAAAATTTGTCTCCTTAAAATTTCTTATAAGTTTTTTATATTAGCACAACCATAAACAATTCATATAATAAAATAAACTCGTAAAACATTGTTTTTGTCCGACATCAACAGGAGTAATATGAAATAGGTCAGTTATAACTAATTAATATTATAATGACGATGTATTTTAATTTTATTTTATTTATTTAATTCTACACAATATAATAATAATAATAATAATAATAATAATAATAATAATAATAATAATAATAATAATAATAATAATAATAATAATAATAATAAAAATGACTCGTTGAGCCCACTTTGGTTCGGCCTAGCCATGAATCCACTGTCCATGATGCTTAATGGTACAGGGGAGGGATTTAACATCAAAGCCAACAGAGAGAGCCACCACACTATCTCTCATTTTATGTATATGGATGACATCAAGCTGTACTGTGCAAACGGTAGGCAGCTAAAAGACCTAATTGGTGCGACTTACACCTTCTCAAACGACATCTGGATGGAATTCGGAATGGAAAAATGTAAAGCCTTGCACATCGAAAAAGGCAAAGTCATGAATGGCGATGTTGCGCTACCAAATGGGGGTATAGTCCAAGCTATGAACGAAGAAGAAACTTACAAATATCTTGGGTTCCAACAAGCGAAGTTGCTTCAAGACAAACAAGAAAAGACGAGAATCAAAAATCAGTACCTCCAACGAGAAAACAGAGTTAAACTCTGGAAATCTCATTACAGCAGTAAACACCTACGCTGTACCTGTCTTGACTTATAGCTTTGGAGTTTTAAAGTGGACCAACACCGAGCTTGAGGAATTGCAACGAACTACTCGTACAATAATGACCAAGCATAAAACGCATCATCCTAGAGCCTCAACTATACGAACAACTTTGCCTAGGAGAGAAGGAGGACGATCGCTGACTGACCTAGTTAACCTGCACTCTCGGCAGCGACTGAAATTGAGAGAATTCTTTAACAAAAAAGCGCAAATATCACTGTAATAAGCGACCAATCGTATACCCCCTCAATCTCTCTAGTAATAACGTTAGTCTGAAATCGCTCTCTGACGCCAAGAAGAAAGATCAAAGGGCCCAAAAGCCGCTACATGGATGACACTACAACGATCTGAACCAACCCTATATAGACAAAGAAGCATCCAACAGGTGGCTGAAGGATGGTGTGCTATTTCCTGAGACAGAAGGATTCGTGATGGCGATACAAGATCAAGTCATTAACACACGAAACTACACCAAATTCATTATTAAAGATAGGTGCATTGAATCTGACAAATGCAGAAAGTGCAACGAGAGGTCTGAGATCATACAGCATATTACATCTGGCTGTACTTACCTGGCTAATGTTGACTACATGCAGCGACACAATCAGGTGTGCAATATCATACACCAAAAGTTGGCTAATAAATACGGGTTACTTAACACCTATGTACCCTACTACAAGTACCAGCCTAAACCAGTGCTTGAGAGTAATTCCTTTACACTGTACTACGACCGGGCAATTATCACCGATAGACGGGTGCCGAATAATCGGCCTGATGTAGTGCTTGTAAACAAGGGAATGAAAACAGCCTACTTGATAGACGTCGCCATACCCAACAATAACAACTTATTGGACAAATACCAAGAGAAAAAGGCAAAATACGCTGATCTGGCCATCGAGATACAACAAATGTGGCAACTTGATAAGGTTTCACGTGATACCGATTATCGTATCATCAACCGGACTGATACCGAGCACTTTGGAACAGAACCTTAAAGCACTAGGTCTGCACTGCAACACCTTTATCGACATCCAAAAGGCAGTCCTACTCAGCACCTGCCACATAGTTAGAAAATTCCTACAGGACAGTCTATGACACCGACTACAACTAGTCTACTCCTTTTGATGCATAATCCGGGATAGGCCATGAACCAGCTTTTGTTGAGAAATTGCATGTCACTTCTGAATAATAATAAAAATAATAATACATTTGTATATCAATGATATAATATAATATACATATACAGGGTGATTCCCAAGTTAATACTTCTTTTTTAGCTGTGTATAGAAGGCATTAAAATAAACAACATTTTCAAATAACTTTTTTTTAAAAACTTAAAAAAGAGGTACCTACTTACATTTATTTATTACACTATGAATCAAATACGGTTTAGCCTAACTTGCCCGTTAAATAACATTAAGAAAACTTCTGGATGTAGGATAAGCCCGCAAGGGAAAGCGTTCTGCGTATAATCTCGAAGCAGCAGCCGCACTTTGACAACACTAAATTAGCACTAGATCTACTCGTCATTGTTTTCAAGTTTTACCATTTTCACGTGTAACCAATTTAAAATCGACTTGCTTCAGAAAAACACACCGCAGCGGAATGCCAAATAACTCACCACTGACCCGTAAATTGCATGACTAATTAGAGATAAGACAAACAACATAAAGTTTATCAGGCTACGTTTTGATGACCAGACCCGCACTTAGATTTTTTATTTTTGTATCTCGCCTATTTTTAAGTTTAAAAAAAAATGTATTTGAGAATGTTGTTACTTTAATGCCTTTTATATGGTATTTGTCCAATAAGTTGTTATTGTTGGGTATGGCGACGTCTATCAAGTAGGCTGTTTTCATTCCCTTGTTTACAAGCACTACATCAGGCCGATTATTCGGCACCCGTCTATCGGTGATAATTGCCCGGTCGTAGTACAGTGTAAAGGAATTACTCTCAAGCACTGGTTTAGGCTGGTACTTGTAGTAGGGTACATAGGTGTTAAGTAACCCGTATTTATTAGCCAACTTTTGGTGTATGATATTGCACACCTGATTGTGTCGCTGCATGTAGTCAACATTAGCCAGGTAAGTACAGCCAGATGTAATATGCTGTATGATCTCAGACCTCTCGTTGCACTTTCTGCATTTGTCAGATTCAATGCACCTATCTTTAATAATGAATTTGGTGTAGTTTCGTGTGTTAATGACTTGATCTTGTATCGCCATCACGAATCCTTCTGTCTCAGGAAATAGCACACCATCCTTCAGCCACCTGTTGGATGCTTCTTTGTCTATATAGGGTTGGTTCAGATCGTTGTAGTGTCATCCATGTAGCGGCTTTTGGGCCCTTTGATCTTTCTTCTTGGCGTCAGAGAGCGATTTCAGACTAACGTTATTACTAGAGAGATTGAGGGGGTATACGATTGGTCACTTATTACAGTGATATTTGCGCTTTTTTGTTAAAGAATTCTCTCAATTTCAGTCGCTGCCGAGAGTGCAGGTTAACTAGGTCAGTCAGCGATCGTCCTCCTTCTCTCCTAGGCAAAGTTGTTTGTATAGTTGAGGCTCTAGGATGATGCGTTTTATGCTTGGTCATTATTGTACGAGTAGTTCGTTGCAATTCCTCAAGCTCGGTGTTGGTCCACTTTAAAACTCCAAAGCTATAAGTCAAGACAGGTACAGCGTAGGTGTTTACTGCTGTAATGAGATTTCCAGAGTTTAACTCTGTTTTCTCGTTGGAGGTACTGATTTTTGATTCTCGTCTTTTCTTGTTTGTCTTGAAGCAACTTCGCTTGTTGGAACCCAAGATATTTGTAAGTTTCTTCTTCGTTCATAGCTTGGACTATACCCCCATTTGGTAGCGCAACATCGCCATTCATGACTTTGCCTTTTTCGATGTGCAAGGCTTTACATTTTTCCATTCCGAATTCCATCCAGATGTCGTTTGAGATTGTTTTGTAATTTCTTGCAGTCCCTCTCGTCTCTAGATATAACTTGACATCGTCAGCATAAATTAAATTATCGACATCTAGGATAAAAACAAGATCGTTAAGAAGTATAATGAAACTTCCAGATCTGACCCCTGGGGGACACCTGAGGTGGCAACAAACTCTCTGGAATTGTGACAATGACATTGAACATATTGTAAGTGGTAAGTCAAATATGACTCAAAAAGTTCAATTTATCGAGAAGAATACCGCGATCAAGTCGATCAAAGGCTTTAAAGCAATCAGTATAAATGACGTAAGTTTGTTCACCCGCATCCAGGGATTCCGCAAGATCCTGAGTAAGAGAAAATAGATTTGAGATGGTGTTGATATCCTTAAAAGAATAGGTTTTTATACTTTTTAGAGTATTCTGTTAACAGTAACTTCCTGGTCTCTGATGTTACTTTATTGTAGCGATGCCAACAATATACTTTTTAGGGATGATACTAAACACCGATTATATTGAAATGCAAGGAATTGTGAATAGGTAGCTCCTATCTATATTTTTATAAGCTTCAATCAAGAGATAGTAAGTGACGACACTAGACACTTTTTACGTAACGGATTTTTATTTAAACAAATAATTTTGAACGTGAAGATAATGATCATGCTGGATTGCTTTACAAAAACCTAAATTAATAAATATTTTTTTTCTATTGTCGGATCGGTGGTACATCGACCTACATTATTTATCCTTAAAAAGGTTATTCATTACATCGTCGTCCATAATATATCATTTTTTTATAAAACGTTTGCAACAGCAAGGTATCTAAGCGTAATAAAAGTAACTTATCAAATCCTAAGTGCTACGTTTCCTAAACCCATTTTTTTAGAATTAATATAATAAATCACAAGGTTGTTCTCATGAATTATTAAACTCAAACGGCATGGAGTAAGAATGAAAAAATTTATTCTTTTTTAGCATTTATATAGCTTTTATTTTTTTTTCATTAAAATTTATTAGTATAAAATAAGCAGTCCTCAGGATATTTTTTAATGTTTATTGATTTTAGTGAGAAATTATGTAAGTTTCTATAGGAAAGCATTTTATTATCTAAGACGACCGGAACCCTCCTTTCTTTTCAAGGACCCTTCTTGCTCCCAACGCTTTTTAATTTCTAGAATTGTGCTCTTATTTTTGCCATAAAATTGTGCTAGGGCACGAATTGCCATCCTTTTTCAATTTTTGTCACTATTTGTGCCTTCTCAACTAATGTTTAAGGACGAGGCATTTTAAAATGTTTGACTTTTAGACGTCTATCAAGAATTGCCACCATGCACTTTTAAAAACCTTTAAAATAAAAAAGAACTATTTACACCATGGCAAATTAAGTGTACGGGTTTTTTTTGAACAGAACTGTGTGTTTTAAAAATAAACACAATTAATGACACAGTTTATAATTGGTTGAAAACTCCATTCAGTCGTTGGACAGATGAGGATAAGAGAGACGTTTTGGTACACGGGTTTTTAGTCAATGTTTGTTTAAGTACCCGCACTATACCTAGCTCTCACCATTTTTTAAGAGTGCAAGCCGCCTCTGAATTTAGAACCCTTCAGTGAACACG
This sequence comes from Polydrusus cervinus, assembly GCA_935413205.1. Lineage (NCBI taxonomy): Eukaryota > Metazoa > Arthropoda > Insecta > Coleoptera > Curculionidae > Polydrusus > Polydrusus cervinus. The sequence goes on along the minus strand of OW284510.1, from coordinate 61,726,871 downwards.
TCTGGTATATCGTTTAAAAAAATAGAATAATTCTTGCCTTAGGGCATAAAAGAAAAGTACCACAAGGTCTCGAAGTATTAACTTAGGTTATAAAATTGTATTATATTACGTCAGAAACGTCGCTAACAAAGTTAATAATAATAATAATAATAATAATAATAATAATAATAATAATAATAGTAATAATAATAGTAATAATAATAATAATAATAATAATAATAATAATAATAATAATAATAATAATAATAATAATAATAATAATAATAATAATAATAATAATAATAATAATAATAATAATAATAATAATAATAATAATAATAATAATAATAATAATAATAATAATAATAATAATAATAATAATAATAATAATAATAATAATAATAATAATAATAATAATAATAATAATAATAATAATAATAATAATAATAATAATAATAATAATGCAAACCATTTCTAACGAAATGTGTTAAAACGATTTAGAAAAATATGATGTCGAATTTAGAAGAAAATGTACCCCAGGTGGGTGACAACGAAAGTTCGCAATCCCACACTGCGCAAGCAGGCAGCCTCACGGATTCTGGGGGAGGCATAAATTCGAATAGTACTAACATAACTAACGGCAGGATGCTAAGGCAAGCCCCTGCCGACAACCGAACTATAAGTCAACATAACACCGGCGAGAAACACATCACAATGGAGACTAGCTTGCAGCCCGACCCTGGAGTCGATAGAACTGCCGCTGGTCTACCCAGAAGAACAGAAACCGGTCGAATCAAGTGGAGTCGTGACATGAATAGAACCTTTATCAAAACATTCCTTTTGATCAACGACTGTGAAGATAATCCCCGCCCTGGCTGGAGAATAAAACTTCACCGCGAAATAAGCCAGATATACCCGGAATTAAAATTGACCGAACAAAATGTAGCGTGCCGTCAAAGAGCTATTTATGCTAACCACCTGCTACCCCAAGCTGAAATAGATCAAATACGGCGTGAAGTTGGCAGAACATTGCACAACCTTCAGCATGTGGAAGAGCTAACAGCACAGCAAGAAGTAATAAATGAACAAGATCAAACTATACAGGCTGATACGGACAATACAAACCAAAAATATTTGGAAAATTTGTCCTTATTCGAAAATAGTGACCCGACCTTAAGACCGAGTATTCCTAAGCTGAGATTCAAGAAAGGAACCCACGAAATACTAGCGAGAGTAAACCTAGCAGCAGGGACGTCCTTAAATAAAACTGAGGACCTCGAGACACTACACAGTGGGTTATATGCTGCAGCAGCAACTGTAATTGAACTCAATGGTCAGGCATTATACCAGAGAACGGAGAACAAAATCACCAAGAAACAAGCGGTACCCGCTTGGAAAATGCGACTTGAAACACAAATAAGCCAGTTACGAGCACAAAGTGATATCATTGGAGAACATCTAAATGGAAACTCTAGCAGCAAGGTTGCTAAAAAGGTTAAAAATATACTGAAAGCAAGTATTCCTTTAGATAGTCCCGATGTAAAACGGTTGCTAACAATCGTAAGAGACAACATTAGACAAAAATGTAAGGCTAAAGGTGCCCGTCTAAGGCGATACAATAAAGCCACAAAGAGGAAGGTACAAAACCAACAGTTCACCACGAACCAAAAAACCTTCTATAGAACACTGAATCAAGAAGAAAATGACGTTACTCCAACTGACATAAATAAAGACCAATTTAATGCATTTTGGAGTAATATTTGGTCCGACGCGTCCCATTTCAATGAAGAAGCAAGCTGGCTCCAAAAAGTTAAAGCCGAGGCTGAAACTTTGCAAGAAATGCCTGAGCCGCAAGTAACATCCATCGACATAAGGGATGCCACTAAGAACTTGGCTAACTGGAAATCACCAGGACCTGACCAAATTCATAATTTTTGGCTCAAAACTTTCACCAGCCTACACCCTGTAATCGCAAACTGCTTTAGCAAGGCTCTCCTGAACCCCGAACACTTCCCAGCTCATCTTGCCAGTGTCAATACCTTCCTTTTATTTAAAAAATGGCAGGTAAACGACCCAAAAAATTACAGACCGATCACCTGTCTGTCAGTGGTGTATAAACTTTTAACATCAGTCATGTACTCAAAAATATACACACACTGCATAAATAACAACCTGGTAGCTGATGAGCAAAAGGGCTGTATTAGGAAAGCTTTGGGTTGCAAGGAACAGCTTACAATCGATGCCGTTATTATAAAACAGGCTAAAGTTAAAAGGCGAAATCTAAATATGTGCTACATTGATTATAGTAAAGCATTCGATTCTGTTCCTCACGACTGGTTAAAGAAGATATTGCAAATATACAAAATACACCCCCTAATACGCAACATGTTAGGCACCCTAATGGAGCAATGGAATACCAATCTCCATATTGGACAAGAGAAGCTTGGCAATATTAATATATCAAAAGGTATATTTCAAGGCGACTCTTTAAGCCCCCTCTGGTTCATTTTGGCCATGAACCCACTGTCCTCACTACTCAAATCAACATCCTACATATATCGCCCCAACTTAACTGAGAATTTTAGAATAAACCACCTTCTATTTATGGACGATATCAAACTCTACGCTGAAAGCAAAACCCACCTACAGTCCCAAATTCAAATAACCAAGACATTTAGCGATGACATCAAAATGTCGTTTGGATTAGACAAGTGCGCAATCTTGAATGTTGTACGCGGAAAGACTGAACAAAATCGTGGACTGCTTGAAGGTATAGATATACTAGATGAGGACAAAACATATAAATACTTAGGCATCTCCCAAAACCAACAAATAAACCACACAAGCCTAAAAAGGGAGTTTAAAAACAAATACAAAAGCAGACTAACAAAGCTTTTTAATACTCACCTGAATGCTGGTAACCTTACTACTGCCATCAACACCTGGGCAATACCAATACTTACCTACTCATTCGGAATCCTTAAGTATTCAGACACGGATTTGCACGAATTAGATAGGCTTACGCGCAGGCTGCTAACAAAATTCAGATTCCACTTGAAAGAATCTACCTAAAACGAAAGAAGGGAGGAAGAGGTCTCATTAATATATATAACTTGTGCAAGTCACAACAGACCTCTATGAGAAAATACTTCCAAGAATCGAATGGGGAAATTCTTAAAAAAGTGGTAGCAGCAGACACTGGATATACAGCCCTTAACTTAAAGCAAAACGGATTACCTAACATCATCCGCGCGCCGCCAAGTCAACAGCTTGTAACTTGGCAAGAGAAAGCTTTACACGGCAAATACCCTACTGCACTCCAAAATCCACTCATAGATAGAGGAATGTCACTGAACTGGTTAGAGAAAAGACAGCTTCACGCTGAAACAGAAGGTTTTATAATCTCTATACAAGACCGTGTCATTCGAACTCGAAACTATGAAAAGGTCATCTTGAAGAGAAATGTGGAAGATGTGTGCAGAAAATGCAATTGCCCCGGAGAAACGATAGAACATATCACGGCGGGTTGTGGTGCTATGGCCCCCAACGCCTACCTGGGGAGACATAATCAGGTGGCTAAGATCATCCACAAGGAACTGGCCCATAAACTAGGGCTAAGGGAAAACCTCCCACCATACTACCAATACTCACCCGAGCCAGTCCTTGAATCCCCTGAATATCTCTTATACTGGGACAGGCCAATAATAACGGATAGAACAGTGGACCACAACCGTCCGGATATTCTTCTCATCGAAAAAACCACCATCGATATAGGTTGCCCACTAACACACAACCTCTCTAAAACCGAATCGGAGAAGAAGACCAAGTACTCGAATTTGGCTATAGAGATAAAAAATATATGGAAGCTAGATAAAATCGACATAATTTCGATCATAATATCGGTGGAGGGAGCTATGACGAAAAATTTCAAGCCCAACTTGGAAAAACTGGGCCTATCAGGTTATTTATACCAACTAATCCAGCGTCATCCTCCAAACTTGCCATATAGTACGGAAGTTTCTAAACAGTACAGGTTAAGATGAGATAAAAACATTCAGAAATGAACATTGACAACGTCAGTGGTATAATTAAAATAAAACAAAATCTTAACCTAAGTACACAAATACATAATAAGTGATGAAAATATAGTACTCATACAATGCTCGGTCTACAAACGAAACAGACAACAGTAGATAAACGACAGAAAACATAAAAAATCAAAATCAATAAGAAGGCAAAAGAAAAAAAGAAAAATCAAAATAAAAAATAAAAATCAGGGGAGCAAATCCTTATTCCAACATGAATAAATTTATCTGTCAAAGAAATCATTAACTGAGTAAAATTCATTTTCAATCAAGAAGCTCTTTAAATGACGCTTAAATAATTCACTGCCCTGGATGGCCCTAATTTCATTTGGTAAAGAGTTATACACTTTAATGCAGCTCATGAGAGGGCCCTTATGAAAAAGAGATATTCGGTGAAGAGGTGTAACCAAATCGTTTCTACCCCTAGTATAAATATTGTTGGAGACATCGCTATTCCTAACAAACATATTAGCATTAGTCTTTACAAATACAGCACAGCTATATATAAACAATGATGGTACAGTCATGATGTTTAACTGTTTAAATTTACCTCTACAAGAAACAATGAACGACAGTAGAGTTTTGAACTTGCATTGGACTTGCAGTATTCACCTGAAGACGACTGGAGATGCTTACCAGTTGAAACGTATTGATTTTAAACAAATAAAGACAATGCAAGTCCAAAACTCTACTGCCGTTGAAACTTGCACTTACTTTTTTGAATTTATTTCGTCCAATAGAAACTGGTCAGACAGGAAGAGGGGTAATATTCCCTAAAAAATATATATCATAGCGACAAAATACTTTAAGGAAGATAAGTGGCAATGAATTTAAATTCACACAGGGAAAAGCAGATTTAAGCTGGTTGTGTAGCCGGAATATGATAATGAAATTAAAAAACCAATAAAATTTTCAGAAATAATTATGTCAATTAAATATTAAAGAATCTATAAAATAATGCATTTTTACACTGAGATACACAGATGGATATTAAATGGAAGTAAAAGCTTATTTTTTAAAATATTGCAAGATATAATATAACATAACAGAAAATAAAAAATCGCATTGCATTCTAAGAGATACCTATTTTTTAGAAAATTAAAAGATCTTTTCAAGCCTCAAATTAATTTTTTGATTATTAAAATGTTCTGAATCAACATTAAATATTGGTGTAACTATATGGCTAGTTTTTGATAATATATAAGTGTAGAATTAACGTTAATATAATGTTATAACTTATAATATGCAAATTTCTTTTATCCCGACTTCTGTACCGCGGTGTCTTCCACAGTAATTCCATAATCTGCATCCTAAAGAGCAAACAAATTAAATATGCTCATTATCACCGCTAATAATGGTTGAAAATACGGAACAACTATCTTTATTCATTTGTTTGCTAAGTACTTTATTAATCCTTTGTTTTATGCAGTGGCGTATTAATAAATTTTTCACATCTCGGAAATTTTTAAAGAAACTCAATATCTAAACATATAGAAATATACGATGCAAGTAAAAACAATTCAATGGTCTATTTTGTGTCAGAAAGTCGGACCTCCTAAAATAAAGTAAGTAAAGACTATAAAACGGCTATAATTGCTTATTGATGCAAAGGCTTTACAAATACTGATATTGTTTGGTGAAAGAATTTAGACCGGAGACAGGTTAGCAATGTCCACTGGCAACGCAAGAAATTATCATCGACGGTTAAATAGGAAGAGAGGGACGAAAATTGATGTCTTTGTGACCATTTAAAAAAAACAAATCGATCGACCACTGGCCGATCTGACTACTAACATGTTTTTTAGGTATCGATCGATAAATTGATTAATACCTAACTAAGAGTGAACATCTATCTAATTATTTAAATAAGTACGCTACTTTTATTATCTTATCAAATAATGGTCCAGGCCCCTCTGGTCGACCCGCGAGGTTCGACTGCCGTCGATGAAAATTTCTTGCGTTGCCAGTGGCCGTTGCTAACCTGTCTCCGGTAGAATTTATCGGTACAGTATAACATTTTAGATGTGCTGGTGGAAAATGGGCTCAGTTACCAAATTTAACGATTTAGGCGCCGCATCTCTCACTTTACTTTGGTGCTTTTCCGATTTCCACGGAACAATTACGGATTAACTCGCGAGATTTCATCGTAATTTCACACACTGGGTGAAGTATCATCCATGCGAGGTCGCTGATTTTACTTGATCGTCATTGCGCAAAGAAAATTCGATACTCCTCGAGCGCATAGTAGATATATATTGGAGCGGAAATTGCCGTCAGGTAACTAAGGTATTGAGAGATTTGCAGGCATGTTACCAATCCTTCTGTTTTATCGGTGGATCTACGGAATTTGCTTATCGTTTCCTGAGTAAGCATTATGCATACTTATGTATGATGGTAAAATGTATCATCATTTCGACAGGCCACTGGGAGGCGCGTGGCCCTAAGGCGGAGCCGCTACTGATACTGAGTACATTTGTTAAAAACATAAAAATACAGATTAATAGAAATATGCCGTATATAATATAGAAAACAGTACAGTTCCGAGAATCGAATCTGGCGGAACGCCATATGATTAAAATTTTCAATTAGAAATTTATTTTTCTTAGCACAAGAGCTTTCCTCTGCCCACAGTGCCCACTAGATAGTTCCTAAGAAATAGAACAGCCGAGTTATCTCAATATATAACTTCTAGAATCGAATGGTTAATAATATCAAATGTTTTGGAAAAATCAAATAGCACAAGAACCTAGCCATCTCAGAATCTAGTCTGATCTGAAATTGGATGATTTTATGACACCCTCTTAACACTTTGACTGCCGCGTGTATACCTGAGTATGTGTGTGTGTGTCTAAATCGCCACGTGTATATTTCAGTATACATTGTCGCATGTTTCCTAGGATGGCACGCTTTACGTGTATTTCTTATGAAGCATTGCTTGCTGTGGCCTGAAGCAATATGAAAATTGTCTTAGCCATGTATTAATTAAAGGATAACTATTTGTCAATATATATTTATCATTATTATATTTACATTTTTTATAATGTTCGTGAACTTATTTTCAATATCAAGTTGCGTAAAAAAAAAGAAATTTTGTTTAATTAAATAAATACGTAACTAACTATGGTTATTAATTTATTATAATATGACATTATATTCAGTTACATTTGTTTTTACTTTGCTGGTCATGGCCTACTAGAAAAATTAAAACTATAGTTTTTTTCACCAAAATTTAAATAAAAATAGAAATATTGCCAAAACTAGTAAATTTAGGTATAGGTATGACTTAACATCAATAAAAGATACTTACAATATCTATCAGACGAGCCTAATAAATATAGGGTGTCTCCTTTGAAAAAACAGAGTTATTGTATTTTAAAATTTTGTATATTTGGATGTCAACAGAAAACACCCTGTACAAAATATTAGGCACTTAAACATTTAAGACAGTTTTTCTATCTCTAAACTTAAGAGCTGACAAGAAATTTTTGATGTTCGATACTCTTATTGAGAAATACAAGTAATCTTTTACTATAATGTTTTTTAAAAATTTTTTAAAATTTTGCATTTTATTTGGCAACGTTGCAAAAAATTAAAAAGCTAAATATGGCGTCATATGAATAATTTTGTAAGGAAAAAAAATGCTAAAATATATGGGGTGTTCCATTTAAAAAAATGTATCTTTTTATTGTCCTACTTTTTTGGTCCATCCTGTATGTTGAAAAATAATTTTAGAACATATGTTTTTTTATACATCACAACTTTTATAGAAACTTTTTTTCGATATCTTTAATAGTAGAGACGGTATATTACTTTGTCAGACAAATGGGCCACCCTGTATTTTAAACAAATGTTTGATATGTTTCATTGGTAAATATTATTTGTTGTTTTATCGAGTTCTGTAAAAAGAATTATAATAATTCATGTACCTACTCTACCTACTATTATTCTTAAAAATTCTTCGTTACATCCATCTCTAGACGCGTTTCGCCATATCATGGCTAATCAGTAGAGCTAGGATCCGACGAAAGAAAGGAAGGACTCAAAACTGCTCTTGCAGTATTGGTTAAAAACCACCAGCAAGATGTTGCATGGACATCTAGTAGTGTGGCTGTTAGACACAAACCCTTAAGAGACGGCCTAATTTTCTTATAATATTAACCAAAAATTTCCAGGAATGAAAGGATGTGAAAAGTCTGCCTTTAGTGTTTATGTTCATCATTAGCATTAGAAAGAACCTATCGCCTCGTCTTGTGGTTTCAGTGTGTGTCGACGTTTTCACCACGTCATAAGCTCCCACTTCGGGTGAGACTCTCTTGCAAATAAATTTCTTGCTGCACAAAGTTCCGCCTTAAAAAAAGCCGAATAGACAGGCGCACTATGATTCATTCGCTACGTAAGAGCCGACGTGACTTCGGAGCGCGCCGTCTTTTATTGCGTAAAATAATACAATATCAAGATATTGGCAAGTGTCCGAAATCGATCGAAAATGGAGACAAACATTAGTTTGTCTCCAAAAACGTTTGCTACATTTTTGCACTCATCCGTCGTTCTTTAAATATTGAAATTTAAAGCTGCATTCCGATAACTCAGTTGATCGCGAACCGAGACGAGTTGGGCGTTGTTCGGTTTTAAAATTAGTAATTTTAACGTCATATTAGATGCCCTGTCGTGTAAGTATTGGATATTGTTAAATTACTAAACCTAAATCATGCCAACAAATGTTATATGTTTGTGTATTGTGTAAGTAAGAAAAGTGAGATAAAACAATATGAATGGTTTATAAGGGGCCGAAAGCTTATATAGCCCTGGGCCCATTATAGGCTGGATAGTCTGGATACAGTCTACTGCTATTGCCATTCATCCTGGCCTTCTTAGAAGTTTTCTAATGGTAAGACCAGATTTCCGGTGGCAAGATCAGTTTGAAAATTAGTTCCTAATCTTATACAATTGTGTCATTCTTCAAAGAAGCTGCAATTTGTGGTAACCAGTAAAAAATTACTTTATTTAAAATATATTAAATTTTTTTCCTAATAACAAAATTAATACAAATGGTGTTTATATTGCACTTATATTACTTTTACCTAAATATAATCTGTTTTTTGTATGAAACTCTCCCAAACGTCATACTCCGTTATCGTAACCGACCATATTTGTGGAAGATAACTTACAAGAAAAAATAATTCTACCTGCAAATTCCTAAATTTTACTACTTTTAATTGTTGCGTATAGGTTAAATTGTTTATTTCCGATCAATTAATATCAATTTAAGTTCTGGAAACTGAAAAAATATAAATCTTTTTACGTATAACCACTTACTGACATCATTACCGTTATCAGATTATAATTCTTCGTATCAAACACTAGAGGCGCTGCAAGTCGACGCATGCATGCATGGTGTTTCTCCGTAACGATGGGGCAGTACAATGCTAACAACGTAAGGGTACGGTTGCTGCGTGTTTCATGATAAATACGATGTAAACACTTGCTCAGTAGTTTTTTCGGCCTTAAATCGTCATTACCGTGATCAATTTATTGAGGTAAGTAATATATTTTTCTTTGAAATTTTGTATTTATTTTATGCGTCTTAACAGAGATTATGCCTTAACGTAGAAAAAATAAAACCTTTTTTTTTTAAACAATATAACAAAAAATTTAAAACATGCATGGTCATCAACTCCGTTATATCATTACCGTTATCGATATGATAACGGTGATGATCTGAATGATAACATAAATTATATTATGAAGAAAATAAGATTGACAGGCTACTCTTTTGCAACAAGTAAGACATTTTAAATAACTTGTGGTAATTTTTAATACACTGATTATATTCACCACAAAGAAAATAAAGAAATGTTATTTTCATAGCAGTGTTGTCAACTAATGGAAAATTTCCCAGTTCGTAAGAACAAAGCACAGAGGAATGATAGGTCGGCGCTGTCTCCAAAGGGAACAGGGAAATTTTTACGCACAGTGTTATATTTGTAGAATATTCTTTAGGATCACTTGTGGTTGTAATCTGCTAATAAAAGACTCTTTCAGTATTGTTTGCTTTCGTGAAAGTTTTCTATAAAAATGGGAAATTTTATTTTTAAAGGTGGCAACACTGTACTATTGTAACATGTAAATTTGGTTTCCTTGTAATTGACCACTGTGATTGGTCAGTTTCATTACCTATCTAGGATGGAACTGAAATACTCCCGCACACTTAACCGGAATAGCCTACTTTTCTCGCCACTTAAGTGTAAAGGAAACAGCAAATTTTCATGTGGGAGTAGAGAAACAATATATAGAGCCTGTATAATAAGCATAAAATATAAAAACAATCGAATAGAAATAGATTCAACAGTTGGTTCCCTTACTCACTAAGAACCTTCATAAATGGCTTTATTTTATTGCACCTATCACCCTTTACCAAGACAAATTAAAATTTAATTTTAGATCTGAGAGTTAATATACTAGGGTTGCCATACATCCTGGGATTTGTCATAAGTTCCCGGTGACCCAGTTTGGGCCTCTAATACCAATAAGCTATTTACCTTAGTATATTTTGTTCACTATCACGAGAATGACCCATTTCGATAAAAAACGAAACAAAAAAAAAATTCAATATAGCCCATTTTTGATTGCAATACATCAACAAATCCACTGCATTTCGTTCAATTCTTATCCTTACCTAACATGAATAAGAAATTTTGAAAGCAAAAACACCAGTTTTGACAAAATGGTGCACGCCCCTTGAACTTTTTGCATTGCGGCGCATTATAAACCATCTCCATCTAAGCCGAAACATTTATGGCAACCCAGAGTTAATAGTACGATTCAGGTCCGTTTCGGGCATTCCCATTTCGTGCAAAATGGCGAAATAGTTTTGTTTCGGGCAATGCAGGTGTAAAATAAATATTAGCAGGTTTTTTCCCGTTTCGGGTAACATAGACATAACAAAGTTTTTTCATTAGCAAAAAAGAAAAAGCAAAAATAAATTTACCAATACGGTTCATTTATTAAGGGTGGTAAAAAAACAAATTTGTAACAAAATACCATTAAATGTACACATGCTCTAATTTGGCTTACAAACTTAAAAAATATATTTATAATAAATCTAATCTAATTTAACAGCATAGCTTAGTTTTCCTAATGTTTCCCTAATTGTACATTTATTTGTTAATAAAATCATTGACAATTTGTTTTATTCTGTAATCTAAATTAGTAGTATACTTTTTGGCCCGTTTTGGAGTCTGTAGGTATATAATTCTCAAATTTTTTATAGAAAATATCATAATAGTTAATTTCCTCCTTCAAAGCATTAATCATTACAAAGATATTAGGGTTTGGTTTGCCAATTTTTTTGTTAAAGCGGTTGTGCCATCCCTCTCTCTACTGTGTTTGTAGTGCGGTGACGCTCGCCATAGCATATCCATATTATGGGTTCTGCTTTCATCCACTGATTAACAAAATAATCATTAAATTTATTTACCAGTTTATCTTGTGGAGCATTTGACATGATTTCCAACCAATCGTCGGAATGAAAGTGCTCCGGTAAATGCGCCAGAGCAGCGCACATTCTTATGTGTTGCCTTATTTCTGTGCTTTCTCTGTAGAATGTAACTAAACCAAGTTCTTGTACTTTTCTCCATATGGCTTGGTTAAAATGAAAATTGCAGCCAATTATTTTTGCTTCCGGAAATTCAGTCTGTAAAGCATTAATTGCTCCATTTTCAAAATCGATCTGTATCTTTTCAGGCTTAAACTTTGTCTTTTGCTTAATAAGCCCAAATAATCTTTTATACGTGCTCTTTTTTCTGTTGGGCAAAAGGGCCTAAACTGCTGGAATTACAGAAGTGGTCTGATATGTGCTGCCAATGTCAACATGAATAGTATATAACTGCTCAAACAGGGGGCAGCAGCTGCGAAAAGTTCCATCGACAAAAAATGTGGATCCTTGTGTAAGTAAATAACAATTTTTGTTTGCAAATACTAACATTCGCTCTTGGTTTGCACCATCATCGATTACAATCATATCTTGAATGCTGTCAGGAATAAGAATTTCCCCTCGGTTACTAGGAAGCTTTTGGATTCCTAAAGCTTTATTGCGTGTTCTGTATAGCGCACTTTTAACAGACGAAAAATCAGGTACGTTGGTCACAAACTCCAATCCAGCATCTTTAACGCCCATAAGTTGTTCTTTAAAAATATTAGGCACCGGGGTCGATTCTTCCCTGGCACGTTTCTTTGCACTAAATATGCATTTCTGTATTTCAGTTTTGGCTACATCGGGAATACAAGTGTGATTTTTTTCGTTAAGTAATATGGTTTTATCTTTGTCTGTTAAAAGAATTCCTGGGCAGGATCTTTTGGCACAGATCCACCTTAACGTGGAACTTTTATTCTGAAGTTTAAAATTAAACTTATAACCTGCATAAAGAATGACAGGTTTTCCTCGATTGGACTCAATGAATTGTAAAGAAGACATGTTTGAATAAAAATAACTGAAACTCACTGCTAACTCTTAAATCTAAAATAAGACTAAATAAAAAGGGAGGAAACAAGATTTATTTCTATATTAGGTAGGTTTAGCTATAACATTTAATAGGTATATAATGGCATATTAATATAATAAAAGGGGCCTTCCTAATGCCATTAATATGGTTTTACCTAAACCTACCTAATATAGAAATAAATCTTGTTTCCTCCCTTTATATTTAGTCTTATTTTAGATTTAAGAGTTAGCAGTGAGTTTCAGTTATTTTTATTCAACCCTTTTTTGACCCGTGAAAATATCATAATTAAAGTTATTACAAATGATGCCCGAAATGGGAAATAATTATTGTTGTATATTTTGCTTTGCACCAAATGGGACGGTTTCAGGTAGCTTTTAAATATTGCTCGAAATGGGAATGCCCGAAAGAGGAAAACACCTAATAGCACAACTACTAATTGCGTCTTTTTAAAATTCACGCTTAGATATTCTGTTATTGGCATTGACAATCCAAAAAGAAAAACATAAAATTTAGCCCAAAATTACTCCCGACATTACTTCTTGTTTGACCACCTATAATTTTTTTTAGTGTATCATTATTCTCTCTAGATGTAAATTGTTTCACGTCAGCCGAGAATAAATTCAGCTGTATATAGACAACTTCTATAACATGACAACAAAATTTACCTAAAACATGATTTCCGCGCTGCAAGATAACGGACTTATTACGACATTGTATTGTCTTAATTTTTGAAGTCTCAAAGATAAGACATAGTTCTAAGCTACATGGCTATTTTTTTGAAAAAAAAAATTCTTAGCTACACGATATTAACCTAAGTGCCTAAAATAATGCACCTTTAGTGGGCATTTTTTTATACATTATATTCTTATTTTTTTCAAAAAAGGGCTTTGTAACTTAGAAATGCAAACATTCCTTTATTAAATTTTAAATTGTCCCGACTAATATTTCAAATAGCCTTTCCAGAATCCTGCAGTAGCGAAACGGTGTTTTTCATCCTCTAAATTTGCGCGTGGTAAAGCCTTAAATGTTAAAATTCGAAGAAAGCAGTAAATATAAGGAGTTGTCAAGTTTTAACTTCTGAAAATCATACATCAATAGAAGTGGATGCGGCGAACGCCAGGCGACACTATTGTCAACAACATTACCTATAATTATTAGAATATATTATAAATATGTCTTATATTATTTCTTATTTTAATAAAAATCCTTATCATTTAATAAGAATGGTTTAAATAAGTTCATATAAACTTACTTACTTACCTTGGTTTCATTTTATATATTTGATTTCATTAATTTTTTTTATTGAATTCGTTAATGACAAAAATGACTATTATATTAAATATACAACAGTTATTAAATATGTCGATTGGTAAGCACAGATTAACATACAAATAATTTAAATATAAATATGATACTTACATACCAATCATGATTTTTCTACATTAAGAAGTTTCTAACAACGGAATTTGATATACCTAAAAGAAAAAAAATACATGAAGACGATTAAAACAATATAGATACCTACACATTTTGTAGATATACATCACACAGATCTGGCCAAACATAACTTGTATGAGCATTTGTGGCTGAAGACACATGGTACACTGAAAGAATAACATATATTACCGGTTGATACAAGAAAGTGCCCCCTCAATTTTTTCCGTAATTTTACAGTAAACATTAAAAAATGTGAAACTTTAATAAGTGTGTAAATTGCTATTTTTCAACCACTTTTGGTATAACTAAAAGTGAAATCAGCTTTTAAATAAAAATCCCTTATTTTTATTCGATGTTTAAATTCTTCAGAACATTCTCGTTTCAATGCCATATCACACTTTATCATTGGGTTTAAAAATGCCCACCTACCTAGATCAATTTTCCTTTGTTTTCTAAAATGTCCATAGTTTTGCTAAAACTAGGTATGGTAAAGAGTAGGCCATGAAATGTTAAAATGGGACATTTTAACCTACTTTATAATATAAAATCAACTTGCCTAAGAAAAATGTATCCGTTAGGGCTTAGTACAGGCTTCGATGTTTATCAATTGCGAATATATCCTTAATAACATTAAGAGCAAGAAATTGAAAAAGTCGAGAAATTCCACTTTGTCTTTCTAAAAACAGGTTGTAAATAAAATAGCCCTGATGGTTACACTTTTTTCCAGTAAGTCAATTTTATATTAAAGCAGATTGAAATGAACCATTTTAACGTTTTTATGGCCTACTCTTTACTACTTACCTTGTTTTATCGAAATTTTATGGATATTTTAGAAAACAAAAGAAAATTGATCGGCGGCCATTTTTAAAACAATTGATAAAGTGTGATGTAATTGCAAGGACAATTTTCTATAGAATTAAGCATCGAATAAAAATGAAAGGTTTCCATGTAAAATTTAAAAAATGATTTTTACTTTTAAAATTACCGAAAAAATGGTGTCACCCGGTATATACAGTAGGCTGGGCCGTTTTATATGGGGGAAAAAATTGTTCAATTTTCTTTGGGCTCATCGTGAAAAGAGTGCCTTATGATGTGTTTAGATCACACGTAAAATATGGTTAAGGTCGGATTTCATCTTTTGCCTCCGGATTGGCTTCGAAAATGGCGAATTTCAATTTTTTTTTTAATCATAACCACAAGACAAAAACGGAATATTAGTATGTAGGAACAGTCGAAGTTTATTTTTTTTTATGCTACGAGCTTTTAAAATGCGACGTGCGCCCAATTCACGGATATGCTGTTGAGAATCGGTCAACATTGCCAGCAATACCTTTTCAGGGTGAGGAAAATAACTGTTTCTTTGAATTACCGAATCAACTATGGCTTTTAATTCTGTGGGCATATACCGGGTATTGCATCGTCAGGCGAGACATAGGAAATCCCATGTAATTTTAAATGGGGTCAATTATTCGCTTCCCTAATTATTTTAGAGAAAAATTCTATTTAAAGAGCACCCACATTCAAAAGAATAACTTTAGATATTTTTGATGAGCCCGTTTACGGGTTATTGCCGATTTCTTTTTAACTATTTCTCCTTTTTATGGCCCGTATTTGTGGGCACCAGTCAAGGTTTAAAAGATGACTGTCAAATAAAGGTGTCATTTTGAAATGTGTGCTTTATTGTTATAAAAACTCGTACATCGAAAATATTAAAGGTGTACACATTAGTACAAAATAATCTGAATAAAACTAAAATAAAGTATCCAATTACAAGGTTAATTATGACATTTTACATGTTTCAATATTTTACTAATTAATAGGTAGGTACTATTAAATTGTTAGAACTTTAGGATTTAAGAAGATGTTCAAATATTCCTCCATTGACTGCTAGACAATAACCGAGGCGATCATAAAATTCTCATCTTACATTCGCTAGTTGGTAAACTGAAATTCTACTGCATTCGGCAGAAATAGCATTTTTTAACTCGTCTAGATTTGGGAATTTTTTATCTTTGTATATCCTGTTTTTTAAATGGCCCCAGAGAAAGAAATCATTTGGCGATAAATCATGAGACCTGGCTGGCCAATTTACTGTATGATTTAAGCCAATAACATTTCCATTAAAAGCACGGTTTAAATATTCCCGGACAGCCAGGGTACTATGTGCGGGGCAGCTATCCATTTGGTACCAAACTTGCTGATTTTCCCTGGCGGCATCATGTAAAGTAGGTAAAATATGATCTTCAAGTAGTTCCAAAAAATATTCTGCATTTAAATTTCGTGTAAGAAATAATGACCAGATAATATTTTCTCCGAAAATCTCAGCCTAAATATTAACTTTTTGTGGATATTGCGTCCTTGTTTCGACAAACCTGTATTGGTTTTCTTTGCTCCAATATCGATAATTTTGAACATTGGGTTCATTCTTTAAGGTAAATGTGCATTCGTCAGTGAAACTAATGTTTTTTAAAAATTCCCTATCTATGTTTGCTCTTTCAATCATACCAAAACAAAACTCCTGTCGTCGTATTTCGTCCCTATCTCTTAGCTCTTGGTGCTTTTCATATTTGTATGAATAATATTTATGTCGTTTCAAAGCTCGTAACGCTGTGGTGTGATCTAATCCTATGTCATCCTTAAGTTTCCTTGTGCTGATCTTCCCATCATTTTCTTCCACGCACAATAAAACTTGCAAGTCCCTATCATTTCTTGCATCTCTTCTTTGTTCCTGCCTTTCTTCACATCTGCAGCTATTTATTACAGTGCCTTTTGTCTCAAATTTCTTGATAGTCCTTTCGACTGTAGATGTTGCAGATATCGGTCTATTCGGATACAGAGCAGCAAACATGTCTGACACATTTTAATAACTATTTCCTTGATAATACCATTTAATCATCAATATTTTTTCTTCAGAAGTGTAATTCATGGCTAATATTTTCGATGTACGAGTTTTTATAACAATAAAGCACACATTTCAAAATGACAACTTTATTTGACAGTCATCTTTTACCTTGACTGGTGCCCGCAAATACGGGGCCATAAAAAGGAGAAATAGTTAAAAAGAAATCGGCGATAACCCGTAAACGAGCTCATCAAAAATATCTAAAGTTATTCTTTTGAATGGGGGTTTTAGTGCTCTTTAATAAACCTAAATAGAATTTTTCTCTAAAATAATTAGGGAAGCCAATAATTGACCCAATTTAAAATTACATGGGTTTCCTATGTCCCGCTCGACGATGCAACACCCGGTATGAGTTGATAAAAATGTCGTGCCCCATCTTTACAGGATGGGTTAGTTTTTATTGCGAACCAGGTTGAAGCGTAAGCCTTGACAATATACGTTGCAAGAACAACTAGGTTTTCAGAAGGAAGTTCCATTGAAACGTACAAGCGCATAATCCTATTAGCGCGAATTAGCCATCGGGCATGAGACATTCTTCCTGACGATTTGTCTCCTAAATCAATAGGAAATTCACCTGTTGTTATCGCTAGTACAATTCTGTAAAGATATTTTTGGTTAGCGCTCATATCGTCTACAGATACTTCGGGCAACACCGCTAAAATAGGTTAAAATTGAAGTACTCTTCTCATAGTTTTCTAGATCTTTACTGATGGTTCCTGAAAAGGTCTGCGGTTCTGATGTGCTGCCGTTAATGTGCACAAATGACGAAAAGGCAGTTCATTCATGTGAAGGAGACAGATAATCCATTGCAACGGTCTGTTTAATCGTTTTTCGAGCAGACGAATGATGCCTCCTTGCTTTCCAACGTTCACATCTAATGGAACTAATTCCATCGCACCCTACCGCCAGCAAAGTGTCCCACGAAATTTCCTCTTATAAGAAGAAGTCAGTTGTTCCTTTTTCTATATATTTAAAGGTGACAGAATCTGATGCAATATAACCCAAGAACCTGGTCTCTGGTTCTTTTATCAACGAAATGTGCTCTTCAAGAATGCTTTTTCTATACATTTTTCCGTCTTTTTCCGATACAATCAAAGTTTTATCTTTTCTTCCGTTGAAGTATAAAGCAGGTACTTCGAAGATTTTGGCTCGCTTAACAGCATATATTCTTGTTTGGTCACGTTTCCGGCGAATCCGATTTTTATCAATAACTTCTGCACTAGAAGTATGTAGCACTGCCGAGGTAATGGCTGCCGCAGCTCTATCTGAGACACCAAATTTGTCACACGTCTTTGAAAGCCAATCATAGTCTACACTTTGAGAAGAAAGCTTTTTGATGGGAGTTGATGTTGTTTCGACTTGCTTTGGAGGCTTGAATTCATCATCTTTATCCGATGCACTGCCTTCTGATTCCGACGAAAAAGAAACATTAACGTTAAATTTGGCTTTAATAAGTTTATTTTCAAGATGTTAGTTAGTTTATTTGCTACAATAGTATCTACCCTTTCAATGAACATTTTTCTAGTAGATCGCTGGTCGATCAGGAAGCAGTGCTCCTGTATAGGTACTTTTTTTTCGACAAATACATTTAGAGATGTCCTTACATTTGCAAGGTCAGATATCAAACAAAACCGTACTGGTGCGCCAAATTCTTTTATCTTCTTCTCGGGTATTTTTGGATGGGATTTTAGGAAGTTTTTGCTTTTAAGGTGATATGCCTTTACCATTACTCGAATTCCTTTATGTTGGATAGTAGGAATAGAAGCTTTAACCCATACTTCTGCAATTTGGCCACTTCAATGGCTTCTATTTAAAGAAATAGAAGCCATTGTGGTGATATATATAAAGATATATATTGTGAAATTACGCGTTTTATGCATTTGTAACCTGTTTGACAAATTTCTAGAATCGCTAATGTGATCTAGTGGGTATTGAAAAATTAAAAAGAAATTCTAAACTTTGACTACAAACCAAAGGCAAAAGAACTTATTAAAATAGAATAATATTTTGCACACGGTAGTTTTAAACCATTTTGCACGTTTCTTGCGAAAAGCCCCCCTAAAAAATCGAAAAAAATAAAAACGGCCCAGCCTAATATACAGTGGTATTTATAAAAAACTCGTACAGCATTAAAAGATAAATGCAATTTAACATATAGTTTGTCATAATAAGTCATGTCACATCTCATTTACTACGTGTACGCATTTCTTATAAATATAACCCTACTTAACATAGATGCAAGGGACAACATAAATGTTGGGGTTATATATCAGGCTATACAGTGTCGGTAATAAAGTTCGCATCAATTGTTTTTGCTTTCTTAAAAACCAAAAATGACGTATACTGAAGCAGCTGCACGACTTGCGTTACCTGTCAAATTTCACATTTTTAATAATATAGGTTCAAAAATGCCCTTATTAATCAAAATATTGAAAAACTTAATTCGAGAAAGTTGTTTATTTAGGTATTTTTAGCCTCTGTACAAAATTTTGACAGTCTAATGCAATTTTTACTTTTCGTCAGTTTCTTGAAAATATTAATTAAGTAAAATTTCAGCGAAAGCTTTCTAATATTTTCTTTTTGTACATTTGTTTACTAACTTAAGAAAAATAAGAAACGTCGTTTTTGGCAAAACTGATGTAATAAGATAAACTTTGCATCAAACATTACATAGGTACTTGATCCATAACAATTACCGTTTTTGAAGCAAAATATTTATTTATATTGGAAAAAATAATTTTACACAAAATTGCAATAAGATAACAAATGAAGTAAAGGCAAATGATTTTACATCGATGTATAAAAGTTAATCTACGAGGGTTGATCAAAATTTTTAAGAAACTGTCAAAAAATTTAAATTGTATTAGACTACCAGAATTTCGTACAGTGGCTAAAAATACCTAAATAAACAACTTTCTCGAATAAAGTTTTTCAATATTTTGATTAATAAGGCCAACATAACTACGATTTAAACTATTTACGGCTAGATGTCACTGTTAAGAGATCTATTTCTAATTCCGGCAGATAGCGCTGTATGTCGTCGATGTACGGATAAAAGAAAAATAGATCTTATTGTTCAGTGGTAGTAAATGAGTTCCCTTTCCCCTTATAACACCCGCCCCGGTCTGTGAATCGCAGGAGATTCCAGACTATTACTACTAACATAAAATTGAATAAGTTATATGACCGAAGTTGGAGATAAAATATCAGGTCTTCCGTAGCGCAATTGGCAGAGCGCTTGAGGTCTATTCGAGAGGTTCTGGGTTCGATTCCCGGCGGAGACATAAACCTTTTTCAATTTAAAAATTATTTACAGACGCTAACATAACTACATCATAATAGACTTATTCACCTTTTGGTTTCTGGTATATATGGAAGTATATAGGAAAGGAAAAGTGTTCTCGCCGAACTGCTCTAGGATTAAAAATTATATAATTTTTTGAACGTAGCTTTTTCTACAGCAATTATTTTTAAACCTTACATACTAAAAGTTTTACTTCCTGATAAGTATACTTTCTCTGAATGCTTTTATTAAACTGAATAAACCAGTTTTATGGATAATATAATAAAACGTTAAGTAATGGGAATATTACGCACAACGGTCGTTATATCAGGGATACAACTATTCGATGGGATAACAAGTTAATTTATTATTATCACATCATTCCAGATTGCGTCTGTCATTTATAGGCCAATTAAAAGAAATATTTTAAACAATAATTATATATTAAACCAACCAGATACATTTGATTTTAAACAACGTGTAATCACATTGATAGATATAATTCCCACTTAAAGTTGGCTGGTTATTAAATCAATAAATAAAATAATCGAACCACTTTTATTGTTCTAAAATAATTTTAGTCATGTCATGTCAAGCATGACTTCAGCAGATATTTGGATCCGCCTCTGTAGTACAAAAAAAACGTATAAACGTACTTGCGTCGATCAAAGTCTACATTAGGATAATGGTTTTAAGAAGTAGTCCAACTAAACCGTAGTAAATAATTTGGCACCTGCTAGATCCCCTAGGGTAGCACCATAAATATTAATATTATTAAAATTAGTTGAAACTTCCAATCGATTATGTTATACATAATGTATTTTCCTTTAAACAACCTTTATTTTATTTATGATGACCTTCACTAAGGTCGAAACATATTCTACTACTATGTAAGAGCTCGACCTCGCCCTTTTTTGAAAAACTATTAAACATTTTGTGGTAGAGACCTACTTTTATTTTTACATTAGGATAAAAGGTTGTTATTATTACAGCCTTTGCCCAAAGCCGTTTTAAATATAACACCCTGTACAAAATATATTTTGCACGTATTACGCAATGTAAACAACCTACTTACGTTATGTTAATTAAGCTGTCAAAATTACCTACATAACCATCCTCTGCTTTTTGGTCTGCTTATTAAATGTATTTAACGAGATTAGAACAACATCTCCTTAAACAATATGTCAGTTGGTAATGCAAACTTGACATTAACTTAGTTAACGCGCAAAAAATAACATAGTCTCGTCTGAAGTTCTCTTCAGTATCTAAGTGGCATTAAGTTTTAAAATTCATAAGGCCTCTTATTAAATTAGTAAAAGTAAATAGCCAATAGGAACACTCAATATTCATAATTGCTTTATTGAAAAACATTTTCGGTATAAGATCTATAGAACTACATGCTAGGAACATGAAGAGTATGTTTAGTTCAGTTAAAAAGCACTCCATTTACCGAGTGTGATCGGTGGCGACCCCACTCATGGGTGGACACAAGTGGGCCCAATATTTTGTAGGGTGGGCACAAAATCAGATAAACCTCTCCGATCAAAAATTACTTTTAAAAAGAAAGTCTCTTCTTCCCAAAACTTCATAAAAATCAAAAGTGACTTCTAGAAAAAACGTGTTTCCTTTCCAAAACTTCCCATCAGAATAAAAAGAACTTCTAACATAATACGTAAATTAATACCCTAAACATAACTGGGTAGGCACATGGGTGGACACCCTTAGTTTGATGGAGGGTCAGTGCCTATCAAACTACATGTAATAAAAACCTAGCAAACGGTCTTATAAACCAAGCATAATTAACTGTTCTCTATCTTATGTTTCTTTTGCTCATCACTTAGAAATTCGATACTATATTGTACTTATTATCCGTGCCTAAGCTAAACATAACACTCTGAAGTCCTAGTCCTAAGTGGTTTCTTGATGTTATAGATTGATCCCAATAATAAAATGCCTTACACAAGTACAAAAAAATAAAATACTAGACTTGTAACGTATTTATTTTGACGAACGCTAATTAGACACCTACACCAAATAACAAACAATACACAAATAAATAACTAGATACTAACGCAAAACATGATACAAATAATACACCACGACCAACTAATCCATAAGCCAATATACCTATAGTTCCTCCTTTATTTCCAAAATCTCCCGTAAAACCCCCAAATTTTCCAAAAACCAAAATACAAACAAACTTAATAAATTTTAATAAATCCTACCCACAAATACAAAACATAAAAATAAGTAATCAAACACACAGATATAACCGTGAAAGAATGAAAGGTAACAATGAAGTCAAAATACATGTGTGAAAGGTCGATCCTGAGGACATACCGGGTCCGCCAACGTGGCGGGGATGGAAGATTAAATCATTATCGAGGAGCTTATCAAAAATACTAATCCAGCATAAGGTATCGACTTAAAAGCGGCATATTTTAAAAATATTTTACATTATACAGGGTGGCTCAAAAAAGTGTGGCGGACTAAACTTGCATTTTTTTAAATAGAACACCCTATATATTATATTATTTTCTAATTCCCTATGCAATTCCACGTATATTTTGTATAAAATGTCATATGTCTAAATTCAATTGTTTTTGAATAATTGACGTTTAAAATATGGCATTTTTTGACTTTGACAGGCTGTAACATTGGAACGGTTCATCTTAGAGAAAAATGGTTTTCACCTCCCTAACTTAGTTTTTTATTCTCTATCCAAAAATACCAACTTCCGGTGTAACATTTTAAACCAACAAAACGTTTTAACGGGAGACAAGGTCCACTATTAGTGCAGTAAAAATAAGTAAAAAATCACCTTAAGAGGATCCGACCGTGCTAAAATATGTCATGTGAAATTGTAGTTCCTCTTGACCTGAATTACAAAATAGAAAATTATTGAATTTTCCTTTAATCAAAATGGAAACGTAGGAAAGTTATGTTCATTTAGAAAAAAATGTGTATGCGCAGGAAAACGCTAAGATTTAATGATCAAAAATGAGCTTGTACCGCTCGTAGATTCCCCCATAAATGTGCATGCGCATCTGTTCCTTCTCGAGAAAGCGTCATTTGCCATCGTACTATTCGACACCATTCTTTTTATTAATTTATTTACCTTTAGCATTGCGATATATTGGCACTGGCAGGTCTATTTTGTGTAGGTATCTAATATTACGAATTTATTGTTTTATTTTTTGTTTATTAAATTTAGCATTTGTATACATGTAGTGTTTGATATACTTTAAGTGAACAACGTTACCATGGTTTTTTACTGTCAAAAATAAGACAGTTTGTTTATATTGTTGTATTAATCATTCTTCTTGTGTATCAGCCTATTGTCAATACAAAAAGCAGTAAAGTAAATTATTTTGAGTGTTTTAATTTACAACGTCAGAAAAGGCCGAGCCAGGCGACCATCTACAGTCCACAACGTAAAGACCGCAACATAATTTGGACCTCCGAGCAGCGGATGCAAAACAGAAAGAAGACATCAAACAGGTGTGTCCGTTCCATACTTTCCTGTGTTGCATTCCCATTAAGCGTAGTTTTAGGCTGATCTTATTTTAACTAGCGAGTTTTTCGAACGAATCTTGTCATACCTTAATCGATTCAAACAATTTTCTAACGCATTTTGGATAATTTAGTTATCATTTTCGAGATTGTTTGAATAAAATCAATCATAATGACGGATAAGCCTGATACACAGAGTGAAAAACTCATTAGAAAGAGAGGTTCAGTCAAAGCTAAAGTAACAATTTTTGGTAAATACATAACTCGTTTAGAGCAAAAATATGTCGATTTCACTATCGATAATCAAATCGACTTTTTAGAACTAGAACAGCGAGCAGAACGCTTCCAAAACGTTCTAGATGAATTTGAAGACCTGCAAGGTCAAATCGAAGAGATCAGTACAGATCCAACAAACGAGTACCCCGAACGTGAAACATTTGAGAGCGCCTTTTACGGGGTTGTTGCCAGATCAAAACGATTTCCAATTGCTGATAATATTTCGGCCCCATTAAATGCCAGTGGTGGAGGTACGCAGAGTTCAGTCGCGTTTAGCAATACTAATAATCCACCTATAAGCGATGGCGCTAGTGGCGTCAAACTGCCAGTTATTGAAATTATGACTTATGACGGTGAATATGACAGGTGGCTAGAGTTTCGAGACACTTTCGAATCGCTTATTCATCAAAACGCTAGACTTAGCGACATCCAGAAGTATCATTATCTGAGGGCTTATTTAGGCCCAAAGGTTCTTGAAATTATAGCCAGTCTAGAGTTCACAGGTTCTAATTACGATAACGCATGGCAGTTAGTTTGTGATAGATTCAATAACAATCGATTATTAATACAAAATCATGTTAAAGCTTTATTTAACATAGAAAAGTTACAATTTGAATCATCTGGCGCTTTAAGAAAATTGGTTGACGGTGTTGCCAAACATCTTAGGGCCCTGAAAACCTTAAATGAACCTATCGAATCGTGGGATACTTTAATTATATACTTAATTACTACTAAATTAGACGATGTTACACTTCGAAAGTGGGAACAAATAAAAGCGACCCACAAAACACCTACACTTGAGAACTTAAGCGACTTTTTAAAGGGAAGGGCTGATTTACTTGAGTCCATAGAGCAAACTAAAGATGATAAAGAGCAAAATACGGATTCTAATCATAACAGGTTTAAACGTAGACCTAAAACGCTTTTGTCGGGAAATCGTGCGGCAAAACCATCGTGCTCTTTTTGTAAAAATGAGCATTACATTCAAAATTGTTCCGAGTTCTTAAAATTAAATATAAATCAACGCGTAGAACAGGCTAAAAGAAAACGGCTTTGTTTAAATTGTTTAAGATTCGGGCATCTATATGAAAAGTGCTTTTCCGGGCCTTGTAAAACATGCAAGAGAAAACATCATACTTTAATACATTCGGAAAAAGGCGATAATTTGCATAACGCACAAAATTCGAATGTATCGGTTGAAAATAGAGAGTTACCGCACGGAAATATAAGTTTATGGAAATGGGACGCGTCGGACCAAATATTACTCCAAAATGCATTAAATTGGTCTTTATTTATGTCATTAGTTGGAGTAACGTCGTTTTCTTCTTGGCTCAATGTCCTATAGAAGGTTTTTTGGTTACTGGTGAACTGTTGGTTTTGAACCTTCCTCTTTGTGGCTTTGTTGTATCGTCTTAGACGAGCTCCTTTAGCCTTAGATTTTTGTCTTGTATTGTCTCTTACGATTGTTAGCAACCGTTTTACATCGGGACTGTCTAAAGGAATGCTCTCTGCTTTCAGTATATCTTTAACCTTTTTAGCAACCTTGCTGCTAGAGTTTCCATTTAAATGTTCTCCAATTATATCACTTTGTGCTCGTAACTGGCTGATTTTTTTTTCAAGTCTCATTTTCCAAGCGGGCACCGCTTGTTTCTTGGTGGTTTTCTTATCAGTTCTGAGATATAACGCCTGACCATTGAGTTCAATTACAGTTACTGCTGCTAATGTCTCGAGGTCCTCAGTTCTATTTAAGGACGTCCCTGCTGCTAGGTTTACTCTTGCTAGTATTTCGTGGGTTCCTTTCTTGAATCTTAGCTTAGGGATACTCGGTCTCAAGGTCGGGTCACTATTTTCAAATAAGGACAAATTTTCCAAATATTTTTGGTTCGTATTGTCCGTATCAGCCTGTATAGTTTGATCTTGTTCATGTATTACTTCCTGCTGTGCTGTTAGTTCTTCCACATGCTGAAGGTTGTGCAACGTTCTGCCAACTTCACGCCGTATTTGATCTATTTCAGCTTGGGGTAGCAGGTGGTTAGCATATATAGCTCTTTGACGGCTCGCTACATTTTGTTCGGTCATTTTTAATTCCGGGTGTAGTCTGGTTATTTCTCGGTGGAGTTTTATTCTCCAGCCAGGGCGGGGGTTATCTTCACAGTCGTTAATCAAGAGGAATGCTTTGATAAAGCTTCTATTCATGTCTCGACTCCACTTGTTTCGACCGGTTTCTGTTCTTCTGGGTAGACCAGCGGCAGTTCTATCGACTCCAGGGTCGGGCTGCAAGCTAGTCTCCATTACGATGTTTTCCTCGCCGGTGTTATGTTATGATTATTATTATTATTATTATTATTATTATTATTATTATTATTATTATTATTATTATTATTATTATTATTATTATTATTATTATTATTATTATTATTATTATTATTATTATTATTATTATTATTATTATTATTATTATTATTATTATTATTATTATTATTATTATTATTATTATTATTATTATTATTATTATTATTATTATTATTATTATTATTATTATTATTATTATTATTATTATTATTATTATTATTATTATTATTATTATTATTATTATTATTATTATTATTATTATTATTATTATTATTATTATTATTATTATTATTATTATTATTATTATTATTATTATTATTATTATTATTATTATTATTATTATTATTATTATTGTTATTATTATTATTATTATTATTATTATTATTATTATTATTATTATTATGTTTTCAGTGTTCTATTTCTCAGCTTTTTGTTGGTAAGGCTGGTGTTATTTACAGTACAGAGAAGAAATTCAAACTTCCGTACTATATGGCACGTTTGGAGGATGACGCTTTTTTGAATAAGTTGGTATAAATAACCTGAAAGGCCCAGTTTTTCCAAGTTGGGCTTGAAATTTTTCGTCATAGCTCCCTCCACCGATATTATAATCGGAATTATGTCGATTTTATCTAGCTTCCATATATTTTTTATCTCTATAGCCAAATTCGAGTACTTGGTCTTCTTCTCCGATTCGGTTTTAGAGAGGTTGTGTGTTAGTGGGCAACCTATATCGATTATGAAAGCTTTCTTGGTGGTTTTTTCGATGAGAAGAATATCCGGACGGTTGTGGTCTACTGTTCTATCCGTTATTATTGGCCTGTCCCAGTATAAGAGATATTCAGGGGATTCAAGGACTGGCTCGGGTGAGTATTGGTAGTATGGTGGGAGGTTTTCCCTTAGCCCTAGTTTATGGGCCAGTTCCTTGTGGATGATCTTTGCCACCTGATTATGTCTCCCCAGGTAAGCGTTGGGGGCCATAGCACCACATCCCGCCGTGATATGTTCTATCGTTTCTCCGGGGCAATTGCATTTTCTGCACACATCTTCCACATTTCTTTTCAAGATGACTTTTTCATAGTTTCGAGTTCGAATGACACGGTCTTGGATAGAGATTATAAAACCTTCTGTTTCAGCGTGAAGCTGCCTTTTCTCTAACCAATTCAGTGACATTTCTCTATCTATGAGTGGATTTTGGAGTGCAGTAGGGTATTTGCCGTGTAGAGCTTTCTCTTGCCAAGTTACAAGCTGTTGACTTGGCGGCGCGCGGATGATGTTAGGTAATCCGTTTTGCTTTAAGTTAAGGGCTGTATATCCAGCATCTGCTGCTACCACTTTTTTAAGAATTTCCCCATTCGATTCTTAAAAGTATTTTCTCATAGAGGTCTCTTGTGACGTGCACAAGTTATATATATTAATGAGACCTCTTCCTCCCTCCTTTCGTTTTAGGTAGATTCTTTCAAGTGCAGAGCGTGGGTGGTGGAATCTGAATTTTGTTAGCAGCCTGCGCGTAAGCCTATCTAGTTCGTGCAAATCCGTGTCTGAATACTTAAGGATCCCGAATGAGTAGGTAAGTATTGGTATTGCCCAGGTGTTGATGGCAGTAGTAAGGTTACCAGCATTCAGGTGAGTATTAAAAAGCTTTGTTAGTCTGCTTTTGTATTTGTTTTTAAACTCCCTTTTTAGGCTTGTGTGGTTTATTTGTTGGTTTTGGGAGATGCCTAAGTATTTATATGTTTTGTCCTCATCTAGTATATCTATGCCTTCAAGCAGTCCACGATTTGTTAGCAGCCTGCGCGTAAGCCTATCTAATTCGTGCAAATCCGTTATTATTATTATTATTATTATTATTATCACCATTATTATCATCATTATTATTATTTGGTCCTTACGCCCGCCCCCGGATCTAGATAGGGGTTACTACCGTTAAAACTAACCCTGAGGAAAACGAAAAATATGTAAACCCAATTAATACCTCCGTAATGAGACGAAGTCTCGCGCGATATCAAAAAAACGGTAGAGAAAACCACAGCTAGGTAATTTCCGTAATTAAACGAAAAACCCAATCTGCAGCGGGAAAATAAATAGGAAAACCACAGTTAGATAATTTCCGTAATTAAACGAAAAACCCAATCGGCAGTGGGGAAAATAAATAGGAAAACCACAGCTAGGTAATTTCCGTAATTAAGCGAAAAACCCAATCGGCAGCGGGAAAATAAATAGGAAAACCACAGCTAGGTAATTTGCGTAATTAAACGAAAAACCCACACTGCAGCGGAAAACGGTGAAAAATGGAAAAGGTTGGTCAGGAATAGGAAAAATAAATTAGGACGCGACTCTCGAAATAAGAAACATTATGATATGCAGAGAAAAATTAAGCTTAATTTACAAAATTTGTGTTTGCTCTCAATGACATTAGAAAACTGTTTTAAAGAAAAAAATACTTAAATTTAAGAAACTTTATCACACAAACAAGAACACAGTTTTCTAGAGAATGTTAACTATAGCACGGATTTTAATTTACTTTATCACAAAAACTCAATGAATTAAATAACTTATTATTAAATGACTTATTAAGGAAGGCTAGAATCAGTAATATTCACTTTGAAATTAGTTGAAGCAAAGAGTCGTGTATTTAGATTATAGAGAAAATTTAAAACAGACACCCAAATTAATTTAAGCTTGACAAGAAAATTTTAAATAGAGAACCCCAAGAGAGATTGAAAGCTTAGAAAACATTATAATCGAGAGCCTCAAAAGTGCGTTTAAGTTTTAGTCAAAAAATTTAAAACGAGAGAGCCAAAAGCGTGATTTAAAAGTTTATATTCGAGAGCCCTGTTTTTAGGTCGTACCCGTGCTTTTATACCACCCTGCCGAGGCGCAGTTCTTCTCGTCTCCTCTTTGTGCGAGCGTTCCGAGCATGGCCAGGGCCTTCACGTTGCCGGTGAGCTCGAGTCTCGACGTCAGCGTCGCGTCGGCATCGCGGCGCTTACGTTCGTCATTTAATATTTTTGACCAATGTCCATTTTGTTAGATTAACAACATTTAGGAAGCCATAACAGCTATACCAATTATTAGGTAGTATGATATATATATTATTTTACCTCTGATAATTAATCTATTTATGTCGTGTGCCCGAATTATACAGAAGACCTAGTGGCCTAGGTTAGGACCGTTACAATATTCATATTTTTCACAAATATAAAAGTGTTTTTTTTAAATAAAGAATAGGAATATCAAAAAAAAATTAAAAAAAAAACATTTACAAAAACAAAAAAAAAAAGGTAATAATTTAATTTTCGAAATTTGACAGTAGTTAGATGAATTTTAAACGAGCTTTGGGCGTGGTGCCAAAAATTTTCGCCTGCGGGGGTTTTCCGCCTTCTTCACTAGGTACGATATCATGAAATACATGTAGTCCCGACTGTCCCTCTCTTCAGAAAAAAAAATGTCCTACTACTCCCCGAGCATATTTTGTGGCTACGCCACTGCTTTGTACTTATTACTAAATATTGAAAAAAAGAAGAAATAGCGTTTCTTGTGAAAAATAATTACGACTGTAATAACATCACACGGGCACTTTTCTTATATGACTTACTTTTATGATCGTCCATTGTCATTTTATTAGGTACTTATTTTATAATTTGTTAGTTGTTGTTTTAGCCGATAAACATTTTCACACAGAAAACAGGTGTTAAAAACTTAGTACTGGAAAAGAATAATTAAATAAATTAGTTTTAAATCGAAATTTTGAGGACCAAATTACATTTATGATTTGTTCATTCAGTTCCTTTTTAAGTGACAAAACGACGATGTGTTTGTATTAGCCAGTGCCAGTGCGAAGATACCAAGATTTAAAAATAATATATTTCTTTGATTAGTGATGACGTTAGTACAAATAAAAATCTATTTCTGCAATCTCGAATCCTACGATAACATTAGGGGTTGTGGAGTGAAAGTTGCTGGAATTAAAAAATAACTTGCGTAATAGGGTAAAAAAAAAATTGCTTGTAGTTAGGGGGGTATTTCATATAACATTCTCTGTATACTGTATGCAGTATACAACATATCAATGTAATCCGTTCAATAAACATTTCTGAAAATGAATTTACATAAATATTGAAAAAAATTGTATCTTTTACTGTATATAATCACAACTAAACAGGAAGAAAATAATAGTGTACTTTTTTATATATAAATAATAAACTCGGCCGAAGTAACGAAATGCATTCAGGATCTTAAAAACAATTAAAGCCCTGATCATGATGGAATGAAAAGTGAAACGTTTAAGAAATAAGTATATCGTCCAACCATTTGCGTATATTGTAAATAGAATCATAGATACCGCGAAAATCCCGAATAACTCCAAAATATTAATTGTTAAACCCCTTTACAAACGCGCTTGCTTGATTTGGGCAGAGCTTGCTAACCATAAATTTTGACTTGTCTTAACCCGGTATATCGCATTTACAAGTCATAACGTTAATTTACCAACTTTCAATACTATAGCGGTACCACATAATAATGACAGTATAATTATCAAAACGGCAGAAAGTGTCAAGTATTTAGGTATAGTAGTGGAATCCAAAATGAAGTGGAATATCACATTGAATATCTTACTCAAAAAGCAAGTGGTCTAAATTATAAATTTGAAAAACTATAGGAGGTGCCGATAGGTTATTAAATTTTATGCATCTATTAGAATACCTTGTTATTTTTGCTTATCTTTAAGGTACAGTGGTAAGGTATATGATTGGTATAAATACCTACGTTCTACTGATGAAAACCGAGAGTAAAAAAGTTCAAAACCTGTGTGACACATTGAAGAAACAACAGCTTTATACCAATCTTTGTTTTAAGCTAGAACGTTTTTTAAATCAAGAACATAGATTCTATGGTAAAACATAAACAAGATTGTTATATTGGTTCTAATGAAGATACAGGAAAAATCAAAAATAGGCTCCGATTCCTGGTTAAATGACCCTGTATAACATTGGTCGAAAGAGATAAAAATGCTGCCCGGAATTGTGGTATGCCATATTCAAACATATCTTTTAATAGAAATAAGATACATTTAGCCAAAATTTAAAAAAATAAATGACAAAAATAGAACTCGCTACTGAGCCTTAACAATAAACCAAAAGACATGTTTAGGACTTCATTCATGTCATTGTAAACAAAACAACTTTAAAGTTAAATGACTTTTGAACAAAGAACGTCGGTTGTAAAAAGAATTTTCCACATAGTTTAACAAAAACAATAGCACCCGGAGTATGTAGAAATGTAGATATTCTAGATGTAACCTTGATATCCGAACAATAAAATACGAACTATATACTAATTTAACCAAAAAGGGAAGAGACAGATAAAACAATAATTTGGAGTTCAGATTAAGTCAGTTTTTAATACATTGATATTTGCCAATGTATGGATAAAACATTGATATTATATCGGTGCATTATTCACCACACGACGAAGATACACTATTTTATTACATGAAGAAAACTAAAAACCGTCAACAGGCGGAATATTGTTAGTTCCTCACATCGCATGTTATTATGTTTGTATCGTTTTCTTACGTTTTTGCACTCGCATATCTATTTCGGGCGTCACATCTTGTCCTTTCCGCGTTGTTTCAATATTCTCAAAGTGGCATTTTACCTTGTGACAAGTGTGACTTTTTCGAAGTCAGTGTATAGATATGTCGAAATATTAGCTGTAAATTTACTAATACCCTTTGGTTTGAAAAACATATTTTCCGTTATAGAAAATATTTAAGAAAATTATTTTCTTCAATAGGTACATCTAATCCAACTCAGGATTCTTTTAACAGGACATATTCACCATTCTATCTTTATAATCCTGGCAAAAAATTTAATTAGTCAGTTTTATATAAAAAATAAATATATATGGTGGGCCACTATCAACGCAGGACTTCATAGCATCTAAACTACTTAACTTTTTAATATTTTTCAAACACAAAGTTATAAGAAGGCATTCGATCTACAATTTAAAATTATTTTTTTCCCTGTGAAATTTCACGTATATTTTATATAAAATGCCTAAATTTAATTATTTTTAATATATTGACGTTTAAAATACGCCATTTTCTGGATTTGGCACACTATAGCTTTGGAACGGTTTAGAGAAAAATGGTTTTCTCCTACCTATAGTTTTTAATTCTCTATTTAAAACTAACAACTTCTGGGTAAACAAAAAAAATGGTTTTACGGGAGAGTTGTTTGGGCATTATCAAACAATATTTGTTTAGATGAAACGATTTTTTTCTGTGCACAGTTTTCCTTACATTATTTTTTGTAGCCCTGAAGAAGATAGAAACCAAACTACCGAAACGTCGGAAAAACTAAAGCACATAGTAATAAAAAGATAGGTAGTCCAATCTGCTCAGGAAATTTTCTTTACGAAACAATATTCCTAGACTTGACTTCCTTACTAGAATTACAATACTATTTTGTTGTATAAAGATCGACAACGACCTGTGATATCCTTTATAGTGTAATATAAGCGAGGTTTTCATTTAGGCTACCTTAATTACAAGATTTATGTCGGGTTGTAAAAGATTTTTCACCACAATTAACTAATCAGCAAGTTTGACTGTCATGGCATTCGCGGAAATAAGTTTCTCATAATCATACTGTCTGTAGGAAAAACTCTGAAGTCTGACCCAATAACAAAAAAAGGGGTAACTGATTTGTTTACCGATCAGTTAAAGTTTACGATATTAATGGACTATTTTTTCATTTCACTGGTAGAAATAAAACACTCAGTTTAAATATTTGAAATTGAAAGGTTGTTTTTTTATGTACTAAACATAAAAATACCGGGTTTGCTTGAACCCTTGTTCAATACAAAATTGGGGATTAAAAACCCACAAATACAATGGATATTATAAAATACTTTGATTAATACTGTAGCGAGATGCGGTTTCCTTTTGTATTTTTGCCGAAAAACTCACTACGTTCGATAGCTTTATTAATATTAAAAATCTGTTTGTTTGTGAAACATTACAACTTTAATGAAATTAAATTCACACATCAAAAACGACAACTATAACTTAAATAATATGTTAAAAACTAAACGTTCCAAATTTAACACATTTTGCGTGTTATGTTTTATGTGTTTACGCGTCGACCTGTTGCCGAGGCGGGTGGTCAGAGATGCCTTTTTCACCCTCGAGTCCCTTGCTTTGATCCCTTATTTCTTGTGCGGTTCGCCCCCTTTCCTCCTCAGGTGGCGGAGAAATCCAAGCCAGACCAGCGCGACGCATTAGACGAGTCCACTTTTACTGTCTCTCGGGGGGAGGCCGATCACAAATGTGAAAAGTTTGTAGAATGCAATTCTTAATTTTGGACATGCCGGCCCCCTTGAAAGTACTCACTTTTAACACAAAAAATACTGAAAGTTTATGTGTTATTAACTTAAAGGTAGAACAGCGAGTTTATGAATAGCACGTCTTAACATGCCGGATGAGGTATGCACGTCTACCACTCTGATTACTCCATCTGAGCCTGGATGCAGCTGTACCACTCTTCCCATGGCCCACTTCAATGGCGGAAGGGATTCGTCCTTAATCAATACCATAGTACCCTCCTTGAATGATGCTGTATTATCCTGATACCATTTTGATCGGTGGTTGAGTGTTGGTAGATACTCAGCAGACCACCGTTGCCAAAAATGTTGAATTATTTTGGTTAAATGTTGAAATTTGCTCAAACGATTGACTGCGGTGTCCTTAATATCGTGTTGAGGTAATGCGACTAATGGGCCACCAATAAGGAAATGACCTGGGGTTAGAGGATTAAGGTCCGTAGGATCATCGGATAAAGGACAAATAGGTCTAGAATTCATACAGGCTTCCACTTGTGTTGTGATTGTGGAAAGTTCCTCGAACGTTAAATTTGTATCACCAATAACCCGTTTCAAATGATATTTGGCGGACTTAACACATGACTCCCAGAGCCCTCCAAAATGAGCTGAGCGGGGTGGAATAAAGTGCCAAATAATTCCGTCTTGAGACAATGTGTTTGATAAATGTCTTTGTTTGATTTCAGTAAATTAGTTAAAGATTGCAATTCTCTATTTGCTCCGACGAAATTACTTCCATTATCGGAAAACAAATGTCTACTTTTTCCTCTGCGTGAGAAAAACTTCTTTAATGCGTTTAAAAAAGCGTCTGTGGATAAGTCTGAAACGACTTCTATATGTACCGCCTTTGATGCCATACATACAAAAATGCATAAATATAATTTAAGCATTTTACTATTTCGTAACTTAGAGGCCTTTGTATAAAAAGGTCCCGCATAGTCAATACCTGTATTATAAAACGGCTTTGAAGTTATTACCCTAGATTTAGGTAATTCTCCCATTAAAGTATTAATAGTTACCGGTTTAATGCGAAAACATCTCACACATTTACGCACTACCTTTTTGACAGCAGCCAAAATTGACAACGAATATTAGCCAAAAGAGCCTGCGTGCCCATGTGAAAATTTATAATATGAGTTCGTCTTATTATTAGTTCCGAAAGGGGATGATTTCCAGAAAGTAGTATGGGAAACTTTTTGTTGTATTCCTTATTTGACTTACCGAGTCTACCACCCAAAAGTAAAATACCATTATGATCAAGAAAAGGATTTAAAGAAATAAGCTTGCTTGATTTTGATAAAGTTTTATTTTGTTGTAAACATTTAATTTCAAGTGAAAAATCTTGTAACTGTGCTTGTTTAATTAGAAACTCGAATGCTGATTCTAGTTCTTCGACAGAGAGATTGTCCGTTACACTTTCGTTGTCTTTGGATGATTTTAAAAGTCTGATGAATCTGAAACAATATGCTATAACTCTTTTGAGTTTAAGCAAACATGAAAATCTTGCGAATAGATCTTCTTGATAAAACGCTGTACACACTTGTGTCTTAACTGCACGTCGTTTTTCTTGTGGTTCTTCCAATTGAATCGATGATGGCCAATGTTCTGCTGATTCTTTAAGCCATGTTGGCCCCTGCCACCATAGTGTTGATTCCATGAGCTTTGTGGGACTATAACCTCTTGAAATAATATCAGCAGGGTTGTCTTGACTGGAAACGTGGGCCCATTTGTTTACATCTGTGAGCTGTTATATTTTTGAGACCCTGTTAGCAACAAACGTCTTTAACTGTGCTGGTTCTGAAGCTAACCATGAAAGCACGACAGTTGAGTCTGACCAATAAAAAATGTCTGTAATATCGGCACGTAATGCTGTTATAGTGGCTTTCATTAATTTTGACAATAATACGGCCCCGCAAAGCTCGAGCCTTGGCAAGGAAATATTTTTTAATGGTGCGACCTTTGATTTGGCGCATAATAATTGTGTAGATACAATGCCTTTATTGTTCGTTGATCTCACATATATGCTGGCTCCATATGCTTGTTCTGAAGCATCGCTGTACCCATGCATTTGAACTGTAATTACTTCAAATATTAAAGCATGTCTTGGTACTTTTAAATTTGGTATAAATGATAGATCTGAATAAAATTCATTCCACGAATTTTGTAATTCTAGTGAAACGTCATCCCAATCAAGCTTTTCTGTCCAAATTTTTTGTAAAATTATTTTTGCCTTTGTAATTACTGGGCCGATAAGCCCTAATGGATCAAAAATCCTACTAATGATTGATAGTATATTGCGTTTAGTTGGTTTGATCTCTGCTTCGAGTGAAACAGTGTACTTTAATAAATCTTGGTCAACTTGCCATAAAACTCCTAAAGTTTTTATTTGAGTATTTTCCGTAATGTAATGTTCGATGTTTTCAGCAGGTTGATCAGATGACTCAAAAATTGACATATCATTTGATATCCACTTTCTCAAGTTGAGTCCTGATTGAGATAAAATTTTTGACACTTCATTTTTCAATTTCTTAGCCCCTTCCTGTGTGTCTGAACCTGATAAATAATCGTCCACGTAAAAATCTTGCAAAATGGATTGACTTGCAGATGGATATACTGGTTCTAATTGTTTTGCTGCCTGATGTAAACATCTTATTGCTAAGAAACTTGCTGGTGCTGTGCCATACGTCACTGTGTTGAGCCGGAAGTGTTGTAACTCTTGTTCCGGTGATGACCTCCATACTATTCTCTGAAGGTCACGTTGAGATGGATCTATCCAAACCATTCTGTACATCTTGGCGACATCTGCGCCCAAGACATAATTGTGTTTTCTAAAACGTACTAAAATTGAAAATAAATCGTCTTGAATGGTAGGACCGGTTTTTAATTTATCGTTAAGAGTGATGCCTGCATTGGTTTTGCAACTTGCGTCGAATACTACCCTGAGTTTACATGTGATACTGGAATCCTTGATGACAGGATGATGAGGTAAGTAATATATTGGTTGCTCACTGTTCGTAATTTCATTATTGGGTATAAGACTCATGTGTCCTAAATTTTCATAAGATTCCATAAATTCCACATAAAGTTTTTTAGTTTCTGGATTCTTATCAAGTTTTTTTTCTAAGTTATAAAAACGTTTTACTGCTATGTCTCTGTTTTCACCTAACTCATGTATACCCTCTTTGACAGGTAGAGTTACTATAAAATGACCGTCATTATCTTGTGTTGTGGTTTTAACGAATGACTCTTCGCATTCTTGTTCTTCCAGTGTATATTTTCTTGTAAAGGGTGGCTCTTCAATTGTCCAAAATTTTTCCAATTGACCACTTAAATTACATTCAGCTTTATCTGACTGAAAAGACGAAGTTAATAAATTACAATAGGTACTTAAGTTTGACCTTGAAATGTCATTTGGTCTATAAAAATCATACTTACCTGATACTATCCAACCAAGTTTAGTTTCCACTAAATATGGCTGATTTTTACCCATTTTAATTTTGCCACTGCACATTAACTCGTAAAAAATGTCTGCACCTAATAATAAGTCTATGTTGCCTGGTACGTAAAATTATTCGTCAGCTAAAGTAATGTCTTGTGGTATTGTAAAATTACGGGGATCGACGTATGAAATTGGCAACTGACCCGTAATCTTATCTAGGAGATAAAAATTTAAGTTTGCGTGATATGTAGTATGTAACGACTTTATTGTAGCTTGCGTTATTTTTGTAGACGATGCGATTGCTGTGCTGACAAATTTATATTTTGTTTTGAAAGACCTAGTTGATTACATAATTTATTTGTCATAAAATTTGTCATTGAACCTGGATCTAAAAGTGCTCTAACTTTATGAGGATTATTTTCTCTGTCCAAAATAATAACGTGTGCTGTTGCTAGCACACAAGAAATTTTTGGTGTAGTTTGACAAGAATGTGCAGAAATTGTGTTTATTTTTTGGTCTGTATTTTGCTCTGACAATGAAGAATATGTGCCTTGATTTGTAACTATGTTTGTTGCTGAATATTGTTGATTTTGTTTTTGATTGTGTGATTGCGCATGCCCAACAGGATTTTGGATTGTTGATTTTGTGAACGATTTTGTCCATAACTTCGTGATTGATTTTGTGAATGATTTTGTGCATAACTTTGTGAATAGTTTTGTGATTTGTTTGATGCTTGGTTTTGTTGATAATTTTGTGCATGATACTGTGAATGGTTTTGTGATTTGTTTTGTGTATTATATTGCAAATCATTTTGTGCATGTGTGCTTTGTTGCAAATGATTATGGTGCATTGAATTTCCTGAATGTGGATTGTGGATATTTCTCGTTGAATGCATGTGCAATAAAGTGTTATGAGATTGGCCACAGTGCTTGCACTTGCTTGTCCAAGTACAATTGTAAGCCGTATGATTTGATTGTAAACAAACCATGCATAATTTTAAACGTTTAACTTCATTAACTCTCTCAAAAACTGAAAAATTTAAGAATTTTCTGCATTGAAAAAACTTATGGTTTTGTTCACAAAATGAACATAATTGAGTTGAGGCTAATAATGAGTGTGATTTAAATTTTGTACTTTTAAATTGGTCATTGTTAATATGACGTTGTGTCTGATTTTTGTTTTCAAATTTACTGGACTGGATTGTCTCAATAACTTGACATTTGTCTTTGAGAAACTGAAGGAATTCGTTAAAAGTTTTAATATCCCGCTTTAAACTGTAAATTTCCCATTCACGCCTGGTGGCGCCATCTAACTTTCCGCTTATAATAAAAATAAGTAATGTATCCCATGAATTCACAGGCTCATTAAGCGAATTCAATGATTTTAAATCCCGCTGAACGCTGTCAATGAGTTTGCGTAATGCTATGTGTGATTCTTTTTGAATAGGTTGCATATTTACAATATTTTTTACATGATTATTGATTATTAACCTTTTATTTTCATATCTTTCGAGCAACAAATTTATTGCTATGTCATAATTATTTTCTGTAACCTCTAATGATCGTATAACATCTTTTGCATCGTTTTTTAATGAAGTTTGCAAGTAGTAGAATTTTTGAATTTTACTTAATTTACTATGATTATGAATTAATGCTGAAAACGTTTCAAAAAATGTAAGCCAATCAGAGTAATTTTCTCCGTTAAAAGTAGGGATCTCAATAGGAGGTAGTTTTACGTTAAACAAATCATCATTTTGAGTACTGTTTGAAGGGTTTAAGGTAGGATTTGGATTGCCAGACAATTGTTGATCTAATAAAGGGTTTAATATTTTTTTTGCTTGTGAAACCAAATTAAAATATTTATTTTCGAAACATACTCTTTCTGCTATCTGCTTATCCGAAGAATCCAGTAATTCAATTTCGGTCTGTAGGGCATCAAAGCTGTCATAACCCGCCTGACACTTCTTTAAACGTTCGTTAATTTGAACTTTATCATTGTGATTTTGTGTTGCCTTTAAAAACGTCTCAAATCGGGTTAATTGACCCTTTAAAATTCCACGTTGTGCTAGATATTTTTGCAAGGCGCCATTTACTTCGGAATCTGTAGCCATGATTAATTAAGCCTGGTCAAATGTCAAATAAACAAATATACTTGGATATAGTTTGACAAATTGAAAATCTGTATAAATGAAAAATTTGGTAAAAATATGCATAGAAGGGATAATGAAAGGAATTGATGACTCACCAGTGCGTTCCAGTGGTTTTTTATTCCTCTCTGCGTGGATTGTGTTCCTTGTAATCCTCTATGGATAACTTTGTATTGTTTTTATTGTAGACACTAACGTACCGCGCTTATAACTTGTGTTATAATGTATGCAAACTGTTTATTCACTACGCGGCGCGATGGTCCATGCGGTTCGAAGGACCATTTTAATGTAGCGAGATGCGGTTTCCTTTTTTATTTTTGCCGAAAAACTCACTACGTTCGATAGCTTTATTAATATTAAAAATCTGTTTGTTTGTGAAACATTACAACTTTAATGAAATTAAATTCACACATCAAAAACGACAACTATAACTTAAATAATATGTTAAAAACTAAACGTTCCAAATTTAACACATTTTGCGTGTTATGTTTTATGTGTTTACGCGTCGACCTGTTGCCGAGGCGGGTGGTCAGAGATGCCTTTTTCACCCTCGAGTCCCTTGCTTCGATCCCTTATTTCTTGTGCGGTTCGCCCCCTTTCCTCCTCAGGTGGCGGAGAAATCCAAGCCAGACCAGCGCGACGCATTAGACGAGTCCACTTTTACTGTCTCTCGGGGGGAGGCCGATCACAAATGTGAAAAGTTTGTAGAATGCAATTCTTAATTTTGGACAAATACTACGACATTGGATTTATTACTAAGTAAGCTTATCAATTGATTACGAAATCTATGCCAACAGAAGAAACAAGACAATAGATATTTAGTTTAGGCGTGAGTGCACTAGTAAGTTTAAAAAGTCAAACATAATCTTTTTACGCGGGTTTCCGGTTTTC
Organism: Polydrusus cervinus; assembly: GCA_935413205.1. NCBI lineage: Eukaryota > Metazoa > Arthropoda > Insecta > Coleoptera > Curculionidae > Polydrusus > Polydrusus cervinus. The sequence goes on along the minus strand of OW284510.1, from coordinate 61,686,684 downwards.
TGGGAAGCCTTTGCCTTTTTGTATAACTTGAATAAAATCTTGCGAAAGCACACAGAAATATGGGTTAACAATCGATATTAAAAGTTTGATGCTCCTGAAGCTGTTTTTTTAGCAAAACATTTGGTTTCTTGATGCAGAATACCTTTACTCTGTTTAATCTGAATTGTACAGTTAATTTTTTACTAATCTTTTAAGTAAACATTGCCTTGTGAAACGCCACTAACCAGCAAAAGAAAGGGGAAATTACAACAGCATGAACACAACTATTCTAGGACGCGCTCTCGTCGCTCGCTCACAACGCTCTCTCCACGTCTTTTTCAAAAACTTTTCGTTGTCAACTCAACAAATGTCAACTAAAAAACCATGTCAACCAAAACATCATCTCTTTTTGATTGTTGTAACGACTGGTGCGCGCGCAGTGCCTCCCCAAACATGTCATCGCTAGATACGGGACTACAATTTAATAAAACCGCATTCTCGACTTCTATACCGGGGTATAAATTAAAGGATGTTGGGGAAGTTCCACAACACTGACCAACTTAATTTTTAATTTATCAGGCACTTTTGATTGTGAGTATGCCTGCAAACGTCAGTTATATTACAGTCAAACTTGCTGGTTAGTTAATTGTGGTTAAAAATCTATATACCACCCAACATAAGAAAAACAACCATTGACATGATATACGCTTTTGGTTTACTTTGACATACGGATAAAGCATTTTCTTACATTAGGTGCAAGCTGCAAATGCAAGTGCAAGTAAATGGTAATTTTAAATGAGAAATGCTTTCAGTCAATTTTGCTTCAAATTGCACCTAATATAAAAAGGTTCACTAATTCATGTGAAAACTCATTTTCGTTAAAAATTACATTTTAAATGTGGGCGGCACTGTAAATAGGAAAAAATGGGTTATTTCTATAAAGTTGCTGTCTTAATAAAAATATACCCTGCTTTACATAAATTTATAATCGGCAGTTTTTAAATTGAATAACCCTGTATACGTAATTAAAATATTTATAACCTCGTCAGTGATTAGCTGGCTAAATTAGGCGAAAAATTACAAAATTTATCCTAAGGAAACAAACTCTGTAGCTTAGCAGGAAGCTAATAAAAAATGTATAAGCATCAATTTTGAAACCGATTTGTAAGGTATAAGAACTTAATTAGAATTTCCTCTGATTTAGATAGAATATTTAAATTACCTAAGCTTAGTTGAGCCAAGTTTGTTTATAGAAATATCATGGCATTACGTATTTATTATAAATTTTAAAATGTAATTTAAAAGTTTCCCATCATTTTAAAAAAATAATTAAAAGTTTGTAATAACAAAAAATGTTCAATTTTCGATAAATTGATGTGACACTAAATGTACTTTTTATATTTATGATACTTGTATTTATATGAGCATCATTTTTAAATTTTTTTTAAATATTGATCGAAATTAAAGTCTTAAAGTTAACCAGCGAAAAAGAAATCAAGAGGGTTGAGTCCAGACAGTTACAAAAATTAAATATCATAACGCTCCCCTTTTTAATTAACAATCTAAACAGGAGCATAGAGTTTTGAGTAGGGTTTCATAATTTGAGCAACGATGACATATTTTTTCCGTTGTTAATATTTTATTAAAATTGCTGTAAAATATTAAAACGAAATTAATTGACAGCTTTGAGAAAATATACAAATATCAGGAGTGATTAACCTTTATAAACATAAATATGGTACGAATCTAAATAAATCCGAAAATCTACAAGCTATAGGTAATCTTTTACCCAAATAAAAACTGTTAAACTTCTTATCTTTATGATAAGTTATATTTATAGATTATAGTTATAATAAAGTTAAATATATATTGAATTTTTATGACAGACTATTAAATTAAAATGTATTTTGACAACTATATTTATTAACAACAATTATAAACCAGGTAAAAGTAATAAAACAAAATTAAACTTGATTGGATTGATTCTTTTAACACCCCTGCTCAATTAGATCAAGTCTGCAAACCCATCATTGTTCTAAAGTATTGTAGTTTCACATACAGCAAAGGTTTTGTTAGTATATCTGCAATCATATTCTCTGTCGAGCAATATTCAAATTTAATTCTTTCTTTTATATTCATTTCTTTAGCATAAAAATACTTAGTTTCTATATGTTTTGTTTTCTGGTTTATTTTATCAGAATTCAACAATGCCAAACAACTCTGATTGTCCTCGTATATTTTTGTGTTATTTATACCCTTGTTGAAGTCATAAAACAGTTTCTTTAACAATTCAGCTTCTTGACATGCCTCTGAAAGAGCTACCAATTCTGCTTCTGTTGAGGAAAGTGATACATAATCTTGCTTTTTGCTTTTTGCTTTTCCAACTAATCATACTTGCGCTGAATAAAAACAGATATCCTGTATTTGATTTTCGATCTTCTTTTTTTCCACCCCAATCTGCGTCTACATATCCTTTTAGTACCTCTTCATTTTTGTTTCCGTTTCCCAATTTTAGCTTCAAATTTTTTGTTCCATTCTGATATTTAAAAATTCTTTTTTTCTTCTACTGTATAAATAAATTAACTTTCAGGCCCTAGCAACACGACAGATAACGAAAGTAAACATTTGAGTTACCTGAATATTATACGTTGCTAGTTATGTAAAGTAGCGTTGCTCGCTATGTAAAGTATTATTTTCGGTGCAAGGACAAAAAAAATGGATTATTTTACATGTGGAAAATCTTTATTTTATTCGATCTGACAGACTGACAATACTCAAATAACTAGTTGTCATGGATAATTTTTACAGGTGGAAAAAAAACTTATTTTATCATTTTAATTTGAACAAAAACAAAGTTTATTACTTAATAATAATCAGAGAACAGTAGTAGAAAAAATTTAATAAATTACACCATGTGAAAGGCTTTTTTGGTGATCGGATGTATTAACGCACCTCGGCTTCGCCTCGTCAATTCAAAAACCTCCTCACTCCAAAAATTTAACTTTCGCATCTAGTAATGTAAATAACTATTACTTCTCTTCAGTCTTTTTCACTTGGGTTACATATTCTTTACTTAAAATTGATAATAAAACTGATATATCTGGTCTAGTATTGACTACTAAGTATAATCCAATAGCTGATATATATTTTTCATTAAAACTTAAAAACACTATTTCTTCTTCATTTTTATAATATCCTGTATCCAGCGGTATCTTTGAATATTTTGCACTCTGAAAATTAAAATTTCTTAAAAGTTTTTCTATACAGGGTGTTACAAATTCGATGTTCACAATTGGGATCTCATAAACGGTAAGAGATACGAGGAAGTTTAAATTAGGGCAAAGTTGCGCAATTCATAGCCGACCAATATGCCAAGAAGAAATTATGAAAATTCCGAGTACTTCCGAAGATATACGTAAAAAACCGAAAATCGCCGTTTTGGTTTTTAATTTTTCCTGGCTTTATTTAAAGAGATAATGGAAAATAAATTTTACACTTTCATTGCCACTTTTCATCTTTTATAAAGCAGTGTTCTTAGATTTCATGTCCGACGTTTTGTTTTTCGGATGCCATCGTCAGGTTTGTTTTTTTAAATACGGACCTGTATTTTTTATTGCATTTATCTAAACTTTATAATGCGATGTAATCTTAATACAAAATTACTTTGATTGAATATCAACGTTTCTACCCTATAAAAACATTGTCAGGAATATTTTATTTAAAAAAGGTTCGGATTATTGTAGATCAAAGCCGTATCTGATAATGTATAACAGAGAAAACAGAACGATTTTTCTCTTTCTAAAAACACAGAGCTACTCAAAAAGTTCGCGTCAAAATTGAAAAATGTATAAATCAAAATGGAAATCTTTTTGAGCATCTGAGATAAACATTTGTCATTAGTTTCTACCTCTTTTGGGTTTAAATAATTTTAATTTATAAAAATTGTAAATAATAGATAATTTTGAATATTTTAGTACCTAAACGAACTGTAATTATCGATTTGTGATATTTGTTATTGTTTTAGTTATAGATTTTCTTTTGTTTCCGAAAATACTGTTACAAAAATTATCTTTAATACCTAATCCAAAATTTTTTTAAATAAAATATTCCTGAAAATGCTTTTAGAGGGTAGAAACGTTTATATTCAATCAAAGTAATTTTGTATTAAGATTACATCGCATATAAAGTTTAGATAAATGCAATAAAAAATACAGGTCCGTATTTAAAAAAACAAACCTGACGATGACATTCGAAAAACAAAACGCCGAACATGAAATCTAAGAACACTGCTTTATAGAAGATGAAAAGTGGTAATAAAAGTGTGAAATGTTTTTTCCATTATCTCTTTAAATAAAGCCAGGAAAAATTAAAAACCAAAACGGCGATTTTCGGTTTTTTACGTATATCTTCGGAAGTACTCGGAATTTCCCTAATTTCTTCTTGGCATATTGGTCGGCTATGAATTGCGCAACTTTGCCCTAATTTAAACTTCCTCGTATCTCTTACCGTTTATGAGATCCCAATGGTGAACATCGAATTTGTAACACCCTGTATATGTTTTTTGCCATATTATCATGTATATTCCTTGTTCATTTTTCTCAACTTGAATTCCAACGTAAGTCTTTAAATTTCCTAAGTTATTAATAGGAAATTTATTATTTAATGTATTTGCTATTTCATCTATCCTGCTGTCATTTTTACAAGCTATTAGAAAATCATTAACATATATTAGGAGATATATAGGAAATTTATCCTTTTTAAAATAAAAACATATAGATATATGTTTAAGCAGATGCTTCACCTTTGTTAAATCCCATTTCTTGCAAATATTTATTTAATGTTAAGTTCCAGACTCTTGCTGATTGTTTAAGTCCATATATACTTTTGTTTAATTTACAACCTAAATTCTTGTTTCCAATTTCTTGAAAACCTTCTGAATGTCTCATATCTTCAGTAAGTTCACCATTTACGTCATAATGTCTAGTCTAACTAATAGTTTTTCTTGACTAGCTATAGTTAATAAAAGTCTAAATGTGGCTTGTTTTATAACTGGAGCAAATACTTCGTCATAATCAACACCATATTTTTGCGTAAAACCTTGAGCAACTATTCTTGCTTTATATTTACTAATTTCATTTTTTTTCATTTCCTTTAATTTTAAATATCCCTTTATATCCAATAGCTCGCTTATCATTTGGAAGATTTGTCAGAGTCCACGTATTTGTTCATTTCATTCAGTTAATCTCATCCTTCATTGCTTCGTCCCACGGACAACTTTGATTACTGGTCATTGCATCTAGAAAATTTTTAGGTTCAATAATTTCTGGTTCGACGGTCTGATTTGTAAATTAAAATTTTGATGCTGGTTTACCTTTATTACTCCTTTTTGACCTTCTTACTGGTGTTAATGATTTTTGAATTGTTCCATTGGAAGGTAAATTTTTACTATTATATTTGTTTCTTTAGAAAATACTTCATTTTCTTTTTGTCCTAAGCTTTCTTCAAACCGTTCGTTCTCCATGTTTAACGTCACAGTTTTTTTTCCTGGTTCTCTTTAGGATGCACTGTAAAAATATCATGAAAGCTTTCCACAAATTTTACAATTTGTGGAAAAAAACTATTTGTTTCTCTAGAAAATACTTCATTTTCTTTTTTTATAAAAGCAAAAGCAACACAACAAAAACATTTTAAATGATTTATTGTCGGTTCTGTGTTAAACAATAGTTTATAAGGAGTGTTATCTGTAGAACTTTTATATATACGGTTTTGTAAATAATTGGCAATATTTATTTTCTAAATTTGTATCCAAGAGCATACATTTAGCCATTTTTACCAATGAACGATTCTTTCTTTCAGCTACACTATTTTGTTGTGCTGTAAGTTGTAGTGTTATAGCTTCTTGCTTTATTATATAATTATTCGTTAAATTCGACTCAAGTCACTTTTATATTGTCACTGATGTGTCCTAGGTAGATCAGGTAAATTAGGTGGATGGTAGATTTCTATTACATTTATTTTCAACATGTTTTACAAATTCATGTATTTTATACTTGTGTAACGACTATAATCATCTATCAACGTAAGTATATACCTGTTATTAGCTAGTGTTGGTGTTGGCATAGGTCCACATAAATCAGTATGTATTAAGTCTAGTATGTTTCTAGACCGATTTTCAGATTTTTTAGGGAACGACAATTTGCTCATCTTACCACGTACACAGCTAGCACAGAATAACCGCAAATATCCAAATAATTTTCTTTTTTAGTTGATAACATTTTCTTCACCACTTCGGGATTACGATGCCCTAGTCTTCCATCCCATATTGAGTGTAATTTTTCGGAACATCGCAGTTTGTACAAACCTGCTTCCAATTCGGCTACTGCAAATATATTATTATTTTTAGAAATTGTACATAATTTCTTAGTAAAATTAACTGAAAAATCCGATCAGTCAGTTTTTAAACTGATATTAAATTGTTTTCTAATTCAGAAATATACAGTACATCTTTTACAATAATTTTTATTCTTTGTGTCTCCAGTACATTCTAAAATTCCGTTTCCAATACCTGTTACTTTTATACATTTTCCATTTGCTAAAACACTTCTCTATATGTACTTGAGTCGTTAAAATTTTTTTTGTTATTTGTCATATTATGACTAATACATCATGAATCTATATACCATGAGAATAGATTTAAAGTATTTTTACCAGAAAAACACAAATCAGAATAATCAGAATTTGAATTTACGCCAGAATCATTAAAACTTTCTTTATTATTTTGTAAAGCGTTTTGGGCTTTATACTGACCTCTTTGATTTCTATTCAAAAATTTTATAAAAATAACAATTATTTCTAACATGTCCTTTTTATGATAGTTTAAACATTCTAAAATAGATTGATTTTCATTTTTGTACACTATATTTTTAGCTTTTAAAACTTTTTCTTCATCATTTTTATGACCATGTCTTCGCTTATATTTTTGCAATAATTTTTCTTTTACCAATTCCAATGTTATATCTTTTCATGCCTAGATTCCAAAGCTGTTACTATAGAGAATTGTAACTTTCTGGCAAACTACAAAGTATAAATCTACGATTAAATGATCAGCTAGATTTTCACCTAAGGCAGTTAGTTGGTAAACAAGTTCAATCATGCTTGACAAGTGTTCTTCCATATTGCCATTCGAATAATCTCTTCCTACAAATTTTCTTTGAAAGAAATACCTAACTGATTAAAGATGATTTTTCATAATAACTTACATACATCCCATGCTTCTTTTGCTGTCTCCTTTGTCCTTATGTGAATTACCTGGTTTTCATTAACTAGTAATCCTATTGTGGCTTTGGCTTCAGCATTTTTCTTTCTCTATGCTTCAGTTACTGGATCTCGTTTTTCTTTGCTAACTATTTCCCATAATTCTTCTTTTAGTAATAACATGTCCATATTTGTAAAATTATAACCAACGTCTGTCATCTTGTCAAAAAAATGTAATTATATTTTTTAATATGTATTTTTCAGTTTCTTCTATATTTACTTATGCTGTGCTGGGCCCATAACCTGTTAAATTTCTTATCTTTATGATAAGTTATATTTATAGATTATGGTTATAATAAAGTTAAATAAATAATTAACTTTTATGATAGACTTTTAATTTATTAACAATTATAATCCAGGTAAGTTCTTTTAACAAAAAAACATAAAAGCTAGTTTTCACACAAAAATATTAAAATTTAAGGATCGTTACTTTTCGTCTAAATAATTGATGTTTGTGTTTTCGTTTGTAAAAGATCGAATCCGAATCGAAAGCCTTCAATAAATTTTAAAGAACTTTATAAACATAAAAGTAAATGTGGGGGTAAAAAAAATCATTTTCCATTGTACAAAATATTGTAAATAGTAGAACATGTCCTTGCTCTCGAGTACTATATCATAACCTGATTTTCGATAGGTTATTTAATAATATCATAAAGTTCTTTAAGCACTTTTTTTAACCATTTATACGCATAAAAATATTACCAATTTTAACATTTAAACGTACATTCATATTTTCGAACCCAAGTCGGCACTAGGAGGCAGTAACTTATTTCCACTTGTCTGTTTAAAGGTTGGAGACAATGACGTTTCTTGAACGGCAGTAGAGTTTTGGACTTGCATTGTCTTTATTTGTTTAGAATCACTACGTTTCAACTGATAAGCATCTCCAGTCGTCTTCAGGTGAATACTGAATAAGTATGGTAACTACAGCTCTATTTATACTAGGCAGGTGCTGTGACGCATGACTAGTGGGTGGAGTCATGCGTGTTGCTAGGTGATGATGCATAACTGGATGAGTCATGCTTGATGAGTCATGCTCGATGACGTCATGCTCGATGACGCCATGATCGATGAATCATGCGTCTAACTCTTGGGTGGTCTTATTCTAAGATTACATTTACTTAACAAGGAAGCTGCGACCATACACCAAAATCCAGGTTGCTTTAGTAAGCCTTCATTAGATATGAGAAACGTCTGGAAACCCTTGTTAAGTAAATGTAATCTTAGAATAAGACCACCCAAGAGTTAGACGCATGATTCATCGAGCATGGCGTCATCGAGCATGACGTCATCGAGCATGACTCATCAAGCATGACTCATCCAGTTATGCATCATCACCTAGCAACACGCATGACTCCACCCACTAGTCATGCGTCACAGCACCTGCCTAGTATAAATAGAGCTGTAGTTACCATACTTATTCAGTATTCACCTGAAGACGACTGGAGATGCTTACCAGTTGAAACGTAGTGATTCTAAACAAATAAAGACAATGCAAGTCCAAAACTCTACTGCCGTTATTTCCACTTGTTGTAGTTACTTTAAGTCAATTCATTTATTATCACACTGATATGGGACTAACAGAATATTTTTTCTTCAAACGTCAATAAACTTGACGTTTTTCTACTAATTTTTTGACGTTAAAGTTCTACTTTTTCGTCAGAAGGCGGTTGCTTTTGGCAACGGAAGAAAACGTATTTACTTTTTCTTCCGTTGCCAATAGCAGCGGAAGTAAAAGTATGACTGTGTTCTCATGACTAAATATATATTAAATAATACCAGAAAGTTATAAACATACTTTATTTATTTTAATAAAAATAAAGTACAGCAATATGACTTAGGGTAAATGTACTTTTAGGGTAATAGCACTAGCATTCAAAAACTGTCAATCCCTATAATAATAAATAATAATAATAAAGTTAAATTTGTTTAAGGAGGTGCGTTTACCCATATTGGCCCTACATAACTATTTAAATACAACATTAAAAGTATTGTAGCCCCAGAAAAATTAAGACTGCTTATTACGATGGCCTGTTGGTTGGTTGTTTCGGTATTTTCTTTATAAAAAATTAGTATACTTTGAGGTAATACCTAAATTTACCTTAATTCCCAAATATTGCTGATTAGGAGCTTCAGATAGAAATTTTTCAAACTGTTCCCTGGTGAATACTTTAGCTTTTTTGGGAATGTAGCCTTCGTTTTGCTTCTTTAAAAAAGCTCGTAGCTTCAAATACTTGCTTATGTCTATTCCTTGTCTGATATTTAGCATTGATCTTAACATAGAATAATGTGACCACATTGTTGAACCTTTCATTTTTTGATTGCTCGCTAGTTCCGAAAAATATGCCAAGAGTACATTTTCAGAATTATTTTTGGTGTTTTTCTCATTGCACCATGCCTGGAATCTTTTAAAGGCAGCTTCGTAAACACCACTGGATTTTGTTGGCAGCAAATTGTTTGCAACATTTGCTGCAATTTTGGCAACCTCCGGGGGCGTACAGGTAAATTCTGAGTCTGACATTTTAATTTGAAGTAAAGGTAGTTTTAAAAAATTATATTTTTAAAAGGATAAAAATTAAATAAAGTTACGCAATAATGAATGCTGAGACTTGTCAAATCGAATGGCACGTCGCTATCAAACAATATAATAATAAATCCATAGTAACGCTAGCCCCTTCTCAAAACTTAAAATTTTTAAATAAAACAATTAAAACATTTTGTATCTTTGTGTTTTCATATTTAAACAACGTCTGAAGAAAAAAAAGTATGTTTTATTCGGAGTAAAAGCAACTTCTTATGACTCGTCCGTAATTGCCGGACTCACTTTGTTCGTCCGGCAAACCTACAGACTCGTCAGAAAAGTATCGCTTTTACTCCTAATAAAACAATATACTATTTAAAATTTTTTTTTCATTAAATGCTTGTTTGTACCATTATTTTTTAATGAAGCCTAAAATTTTCAAAAATAAATATTGCAAATTCCATTGACAACGTGCATTTTGTTACAATAAACGATAAAAAACGTGTACTAAGAAATTAACATTTTCTTGTGCAAAGTTGCATGAGAAATATTTTAATCTTTAAAATCTATTTTATTGTCCCACCTATAATACTTGTGTAATTACACTCACATCATCACTTCCTTTATTTAACTCTATGAAAAATATTGGAAACAAGCTATCTATAAATGAATTCTCCCGTAATAGTTAATATAAGTTACACATTAACTTGTAATGAATTTGCCCAATTATCTAGTTTCTCTCTCTCTTCCGCATTTTAAATCGAAAACTACCTTCGTTAAGTCAAGAACCACGTAATTAGGGAAAATGGGCATTATAATTTCTAATCAATTTATTAATGGATATATTGCTAAATTTTTTAAAAATGCCTTGTTTTTATTTTGGGAATTTGAATAGGTACATTGTAAAATGATAAAATGATATAATTTTAGTAGCAGCACTAAGGAGCACTAGGTGCCCACCCACAAGGTATGATTAAATTATTTATTATTTTCCTGTGTAGCGTTCCCGACGATCTTTTGGAAATAAAGTGATTATTTCACATGGTGGTGACGAACTTACCAACTTTTTTTTAGATGCTCACACCTAAATTATTGAGACTTTGTGCCTACCAAATTTTTCTGGCTCGGCTGATGCCACTTGGGTTGGATCGTTGCATTTTAGGTTTTGGACCATGCAAAACTTTTTATGAAGAATAACTTTTTTTCGTAAAGTTAAAAACAAATTTCCCATATGGTGTGATTGTAAGCAGGCACACTATATTAACAAAATAATGAACTTTAAATTCGGCAGGTACGGCCGACGGAGCAGACGAATATTGGGCAATGTTAGAAGAAACAGGAAAGCAGAAAAATAAAATTGTAATAATTTAGATGTATTTTTATACTAAATTTAATATTTCCAACAAATCAAAAACTGTCCAAAATTTTAATTATGCCTTTGTTATGTTAATGTAGACGAGGAAAGATTGTAACCAATTTTAATTAGGTCTTTATTCTGGTAATGTAACAAGACAATAAAAGCTGCTAACTCCTGGCTGTTACACTGTCAGTTACCTATAAAATGCCAAGAAATCGTCAACAAACTGTTAGGTACACACTGTGTCTAAAAAAGCTGACATTGACTTTGTCAAAAATTTTTGCACCATGACAAACAAAATTCACGGCAAAAGAAGTAAACGGGATGCCGTCGGATACACTTTGTAATTTAAGGACATAAAGGATAATATTTATGCCTGGGGGGTATTTAATTAGTCTCTTAACTAATCCAGTATTGGTAAGGTATATAAATAATATTCTTGACTTTATGATTTTTATTTGAAATATTAAAGTTATGCAAATATCTCATCAGATTTTTTTGATCTATTAAGTCACCACAAACAACATTAACAGCAACTGTTTTGTAGGAACCAATAAACCGAAGGATATTCGAAAAAGATGTCTTTACATATTTTATGTAAATTAACAAATAATCTTAAGACTCCCAAAATATATATTTCATTGAATTTACATAATAGAGTTAACTACAATAAAGGGGTATTACTATCATGAGCATAAATTAACAGATATATTTTATAGTGTATAACCTACAAGGAACAGGACAAAGATAGAGTTATCTGAGGCTGGCTACTTTTAATGTTAAAACAAAAACATTTTTAGATGTCAGCTCAGTTATACAGGATGTCCGGAAAATACGTGTACAATATTTTATGACAGAGGCCTGACGTTAAAATAAGTGTCTAGCTAAGTCAAGTTAGTTGTATCAGAAATTGTTTTGTTTGCCAGTAGAGGGCGTCAAAAATTACAAAAAAGGTTTTTCTCAAATTTCTTGCAAACGTGCTAATTGGTTTTAGTAATTTTCGTATACACTATTGGCAGGTTTTGCGATTTTCGATTAATTTTTAGTGTTTTTTTGGCAAAAGAGCTGTTAAAGCTCTTTTTTTAGCAATTCTAAATTGTTCGCCAGTGCGTGGTTTGCAAAAAAAGTTGACTATTCTACCGGATTGGTATTTCGGCGGTAAGTGAGGTTACGATTTTTTTAGCTTAAGCAGTGGTGTGGTTTATTTATTATATATTTAAAGTAAATTACTGCAAGAACTATTGCATTTTGTCTGAACTTCTTTAAAAAAAACGTAGATGACGGATTAAATAAAGAATAAAGACATTATTGTAAAATTCCAAATGGATTTTCCAGTTTAAAGCTTTTCTTTACCCTTTACAAATTTTTTAATGCATGCATTTATTAATATATTGTTGTAGCTTTCCTGTAAATCCTGAGCGCAGACTAAGATGGATTTCTCTTTTGGATTTAGGCAACATCTTGCTCATTAGTGACTTGAGATAGATTGGGACACTCTTAAATTTTAAACAACGGTTAAAATCAACATGGGGGACCTAAAAATAAAAAGATAAATATGTTTATTACAACAAAAATTATTTTTTTGTACATTTTTAGACTCAGCCTGCGGCGGATTTCTAAATAGATTTTGCGTATATTGAAAATTTTCTTCTTCCGTTATAAGCTTAATCGCGGTTTCTAAATTCGCGGGGTTTCTTAGGAGTATAACACTTTGTAGGGGTCCGTGAAGACTTCTTATAAACGTTCTCAACGTAATTTGTTCATACTGGTTCAAATAAATAACTTTTGAAGCATTGGGCATTATAATTTCAGGAATAGACGTCAATTTTTGGGCCAATTTACTGCTTAATATTTGCAATCTTTTGGCAAAATCTGAGGTACTTTCAACCTTATTAGGTCTGGCTAAAAATAAATTTTGTTCAAGACATTCTAAATTTCTGTTGTCTCCAAAACAATTTTGAAGAGCACCTTTGATTTTGTCCCAAGTATCTAATTCGTTTCGACAGGCGACTAATAATCTAGCCCTGCCTATAAGTTTATTTTGAATAACGCGAATCAAATAATTTTTTAAAATGTTATCGTTAGTTTGACCATAATTCACCTTTATAAAATCACATGTAGATATAAAATTTGATAGGGTAATTGCATCACCATCAAAATTTGGAATTATATCAACGTACATTTTTAACCTGGTGCTTGAACTTGCGGTTCAGGTGCATTAGCCATCTTTTCTTTAGAGGTAGTTTTTATGTTTAACCTTTGGAAAAAAGCACTTACAAGTAGATCTATATCTAAATCGTTATTTTCAGTCATGTACTGAAATAGTTTTAAGCCTGCGGCTTTTTCCTATGCCTATATAAATTATAAAATAACTGAGATGAATATACTATTTCTTGGCTTATTTAAAATGCAGTATTTTCAGTATTTTTTAAACAATATTGCAAATGCTATTACGTGTAAGTTTCAACAAAACAAAATTATTTTCGTACTTTATAAAAAGCAAAAATTCAAAAATCTTAAATCTACAGGATTTTTCTTATACGGAGAAAAATCTTGACCAAAAATTATGAGGTTTTCCTATTCGGGGAAAAGAAAAAAAATGATGTGAAAAACAGGATAAGGCACTTGGCTTACCAAATATGACGTCCTGTCTGCACGGGGGTGATTCTCCTCATCTTGGCTGGCTCGTGCGACGTTCTGGATGAATGCCAAAGGATTGAAATCCACGTTTTATGCGATCGAACTGGACCCGATGCCGTGATAATAATTCGAACGAAAAACTGCACAAATCCTACCGACTACACCAAATAAGAGTCGCAAAAGCCGAAAGCTGTTTTTAAAAAATTTATTTATTACAGTTACAAGCAAAGATTAAAGCGAGAATGAACAATGATACCATTTTACATATATTTATAACATAGTCTAAAAATGCAGGGTTTACGGTTTCTGTGGGAAGCGTATTCTAGTCATCTTCACATAACTATCCAATACTTTACATTGCCAATACGTTTCTTAGTCATACGATTATGTCATCATTCTTATACTCTACAGTAATAAAAAAAACTCAATAGAAAATATTAGTAAGTCCGTTAACACCTGGACGTTTTAGTTTTTATTCACACAAGAAAATAAGCTTTTTGTCAAATTGAATATTTCAATTCTATAATAATTGCTTAATTAAAATTAAATTCTTTATTGTTATTGTGTGATTCCTTAAGTTACAATGTAACGTGTGCATCTCAAAAACCCGCGCAAGCCAAACTACCGTTGCCAGGACAACCGATGCCGCCGACACTCGAAACGAAGGTGGCTGCAGCCGGGCGCGGAGAAAATAACGTGTCAACGTTACCATGGATTCTACTTTCAAAACAAGACAGTTTTGTTTATATATTTTTGAATTATTATTATTATTCTTGTGTGTCAGCTTGTCAACACATAAAGCAGTAAATTAAATTGTATTTTGAGTGTTATTTAATTTACAACGATAGAGAAGACCAACTACAGTCCACAACGCAAAGACCGAAACAGTTATTTTATAATATAATTTGTTCTCCAAATTAAAACATCCAACAAGAGTCATAAATTACTAGACTGTTTGCAAATATGGGCTGTTTCTAAATTATTACGGAAATTTGTATGCAACCAACAAATTTCCAGATATTATAATTTTAATTTATAAGTAAATATAGTAAAATAATATTTACTCTAGGGAATACTTTATTGTATTAAATATTGATATATCCAGAAAATTAAAAAATATGTAAATTCCTTAAAATGCAATACCTTCTTTCGATAAATTTGATGTATGTAAACCCAATAAATCCCAAATGTTTTTTTAATTGCTAAATTACCATTTCGTAAAATGTGTTTGTTTTCTAAATTAAAATACGAAAAACGGACCATAAATCGATAAAATGTTAGCCCGTGTTTTTCATTTTACATGTCCTGAAAAGTATTTAATTTTAAATAAGCGATCTCCATGCAATTTTCAGTCAGCGAACTAAACGGCAATTTTACAAAATTACATTTTCGTCCGATTTTCCATTAAGGCCATGATTTATGCATTATGAAGGTTGTTTTCTTGACAACACTGCTGATAACATAATAATTTACTTGTTTAGAAGTAGGTTTATTACTGATTTATAAAATGTTAATATAAGTCCAAGCCAGAAGCCAGCTAGGAATATAAAGAAATATATTTAAACAACCAAATTTAATCCAATCATGAGTTTGGAGAGGGAATAGGGGGAATAATTTAATTTAGGAAATTAAATAGTAGTCGAGTTAATCCTTTACAAGCTTTGTACGTGGTCTTGAAAACATAAATTATAAAAAATAAGTCTTTCCTGAGTTGTCGCTAAGAGTGAAGGAAAGGAATATGCCGCTATGAGTATGAGACACGCCGACAAGCTCACCGACAGTGTCAGAAATCCAACAGTTTTTGTCAGATCAGAAATCCAACAGTTTTTGTCAGAGGTTGGTATAGTCGATTTTTATTTAAACACAAAATTAAAAAAATTAGCCAACTAACAAACACATCAACAAATGTATCCTAAATATGGGTTAGTTAGAGGGGTAGAGGTAATAATTGAATTTACACAATTAGATGATTAGATTGAGTAAATTATAGATTAACTTTGAGCGTGGTCCCGAAAATGTTCACCTGAGGTACTGTTTTTCCCGCTCCCTCCCCGATATATCCCAGTTAGGGCCTAGACCGGAAAAAGAAAATATTGCCCTACTTGAAATATATGCGCTCGACTGCGGTTAGTCGGATTGCATTGAACGCTGCGAAGTCAGATGGTCGTCTCCGTTTCAAAATTCCCTGCGAGGCAAGGACGGATTCAGATTTTTGTCATGGCAGGGGTAAATGCTATCGAGAAAAATATGTTTTCCATATCATTGTCGTATTTATGATTCCCAGTTATAGAACCCTTGATCTTAAAAATGCCATATGATGCTTTTATTTTAATTTGATATTTGTAATTAAATCGTTTTATCAATAAATAATTTTATCGGGATGTTGTTGCAAATTCAGTTTTAGTTCTGACACTTGTCATTTTAAAACCGAAACTGTCAATTTGGGAAGGTTTTACTTTACGTTTAGAACCCGTTCGTGAATACGGCTTTTAGGGTTCTATTTCACGAATAACAATAAAAAAAATTTAAAGAGTCACAACACACAATTTTCTAAAAAAGTAGTTTTATAGTAATTAATTTTGTAATAAATTATACCCGTATATTAAAAACAAATATTGTCAGGGCCGGGTGTCGTATCACGGGGAAAATGTAGGATAGTAGGTAGTTCGGGTTTGTATTATTGAGATGCATGTGTTGGTCAGATCTGACTACATCTGGATATGTTTCGAATTTTTGTTAGGAATATGTATTTTGTAAACAAACTTGTTGTTCCACAGACCGGAATGCCGGATGATTTTTGCTAAAAAATGTCCCTTCTACTCCGTAACAAAACCTTAAAAAGCCAATATAATTTTTAATAAGTACCCTTGCTAACAAGGTGTGATGCTAACGAGATAAGTTACTGCCTGCAAGTTAAAAAGTTAAACAAAACTTATTTAGTCGCACCTGTACATTTTAGTAGTTGTTATCACTTATCACTCTTCAATTTTAAATCACTTTTCTCTTTTAGTTTTTCAAAGCTCAATAATGCATTACACGAGTAAAATCTAAGATAAATGAAATAGCTGCTGTGGTTCTAGAAAGTCTAGACTTTCATATAATCAAACGCCCAAGACCAGACTGAGATTATATAAGCTTTCTCTTCCCACTTCTCACCTTTTAAATTATGTTATTTAATGTAGTTATTTTACTATATTTAATCATAAAGCACTCTCATTAAAACAAGTAAGAAATTGCCGTTATAGCAAGTAATTAAAAAGAAAAAAATTACAGAATATTTTTCAAAGCTATATAAATAATCGTCTATTAAATAAAACTAATAATCTTTATAGAGATTTTAATGACACATTTTATTCCTGATACTCTAATTAATACATTAGAAAAAGTCACCGTTAGGAATATGTTAATGTAGAACAGTATCATTAAAAATATGTGCTAATTGTTATTGTAAGTTCGAGTTGGCTCGTACATTCAATAAATTACTAAACACAACATCAAAGATTCGATTAGTTATTAAGTCAAATATACTTATATCAATGAGGATCAAATAATTCATACAATATCTTTTCTACAAACGGGTAGTGATGCGACAATGAACAAAAGTTAGTTAAAATATAATATATATTATTAAAAACTTAATAGTCAAGGACATTAGTATAATACCAAATCTAATTAAAATAGGTGTTTCTCTAGAAAGTGCCCTCCACATTTTAAAGACTCGTTTATATTTCATAGTTAATTTAATTATTGCTTTGCTGAGTTTTTAGATCGTGTAAGTGGAAGATAGTTTTTTGGTATTTAGAGTAACCACTCGCCAACAAACATGCCATTCAATTTATTGATGGAAATAAGCTCAATGTTGCCAACATTATGAGTTATTGACGGCAAAACACCTTAAATAGTTTAATGTTGGTGAAAAGTGATGCTATCTGTGTTGCCATAGCCCATTTTGACAAAATACAGGATGATTCCTAGGTTGATACTTCTTTTTTAGCTGTGTATAGAAGGCATTAAAATAAACAACTTTTTCAAATATCTTTTTTCAAAAAACTCAAAAATAGGCAAGATAGAGAAGTAAAAAATCTAAGTGCAGACCTGGTCATAAACACATACCATATATAGTTTCTGTTGTTTTTCTTATATCTTATTAGTATAAGTCATACGGCTAGTGTTAAGCAAACCGCTGCGGTGTGTTTTTTGGAAGCAAGTTAATTTTAAATTGGTGATAGATACGTGAAAATGGTAAAGTTTGAAAATAATGAACTAATAGATATTGCGTCGTAAAAGTGCGGATGTTTCTTCGAGATTATACGCAAAACGCTTTCCCTCGTGGGCTCATCCAGATGTTTTCTTAATGATATTCAACGGGCAAGTTAGGTAGAACCGTATTTGATTCGTAGTGTAATAAAAGAATGTAAGTACTTCGTTTTTGAGTTTTTTGAAATAAGGTATTTAAAAATGTTGTTTATTTTAATGCCTTCTATACGTAGTTAAAAAAGAAGTATGAACTTAGGAATCACCCTGTATATACTTGTTGATTTATGAAGTAAGTTTTTGGTGATACCAGTTATTGACAAACACATTAGTGATAGGCTAGGCAACAGAAAGATTTTTATCTGCCTTTTTCTTTTAATTTGGATGTTCAGTGAGACCCGAGGAGAAATTTTCGCACTCAAGGGATTACACAAATTAATTTAAACATTATACTTGCCAAAATGCCATTATCAGAGGTATTTATAAAATTTATATTATGATGGTAAACAGTGGCTTTATGATCAATAAAGGTGGTGCCTAAAGGTTACCGATATTAATTTACGAGTTTCAAACAATAAATCCTATTATGTGTAATGTGTACCTGAATAACTCAAATTACCTTTTTTTAGGTTGAAGCCTAACTCACTTGTTGAAAAAGATGTCTTTGAAACTATACGGTAAATACTAAACACGGTAGTACAGTAGCTAGATAAATCATTAGCACTAAAAATAAGTTGTATTAGCAGAAACAACAAGCCAATAGCAAGTGATAGGTAAAAGCATTTGCTATATTTTTCTTGCTAATTAATTACCAGTATCATGAGATTAATTAGGTAATAAAATCTTAAGAAAAGCATATAATATTATAGATGGTCTTCAACATAATCTGTTGTGGTTGTGACGCTACATCGCCGAGCTTGCCGAATATGGCGCCAGACGCAAAGTGAAATCCATATTGACTCTGGAATAGGCCTCTTAGGGATACCACGTTAAAAAAAACGCGCCGATCAACTCTACCTCAAGGGTGGTGTGGAAACGGGTTGAAAACTATGTTTTCTGGTATCATGTTTGCACAAAAATAAAATAGTTAGTGTAGGTCAACAACAATAAGAAAATATTGACCGTAGATCAAGATAATTAAAAAATACCCATATCGATAGTATGTAAGGCGCACTTCTAAAAATCATATGTTTCACTATATAAGATCAAATAGGTATATCGAATCGGGCATCTGCTTACTTAAAAAACCTTACTCTTATAGTAAAAAATATTCCAGTATTGTTTGGTAGCCATCTTTGTCTTAATTCGCGATTAAATTAAGATTTTGTTAACATTTGCAAGCTACCCCCCAATTTTGGCGCAGCGTGGAGCGAAAACTATTGGTCAGAGCCAAAAAATACAAAGAATTCACGTTTTGCACAATTTTATATATATTTTAACTTTTTTTCAATAGCACCTACCCCAAGGGTGCTATTTTACACCAAGCGCCGCGAGTCAGAGTTTTTATCCCCTAACCCCTCGAGCGGCAGCCCCCCGAGGTTGCAAACTCAGATGTAGGGAACCTATCTCTACCATTCCACCCAATTTCATTTCTGTGCGACCTTTTGCAAGTAGAAATCCCCCATCGCTTGGTATACATACATCTTCTATAGCTCAGTTATTGTCTTAGTTAAGATTTTAATATTTTGCAACCTTTGATCTAATTCTATATACAGGGTGTTCCAATAAATGTGACGTCTTGATGATATATAGGGTGGCGCATCGAAAACGAAACAGAAACATTTACTGACAGCTCAGTTCTTTTTTAAAAAACGCTTAGGCTTGTCCATTTTGTTTTCGAAAGGAACACAAAATTGGCAAAAAATCATGTTAACACGTGCAGCATTTCCTTTATAATGATTTAAAATTCATGTACTTCGGTTCAGTAGTTTTGGAGATTTCAGCTTAAATAAAACTTTAATACATCATTAGTGGAGATCAATTTTACAAATGAAGAATGAACTGACCCGTCAGCCAAGTAAATATTGGAAATGACCACCATGACTTTCCATGCAGTAATAAAGATTTTGCTCAAAACGTTGCCCCACATTTTGCAATATTAGTAGGCACTCATTCAAAAATTTTTGTCGCAAATCTTCTAACGATGTTGGCTGAGTAGCATAGATTTTGCTTTTTAAGTAACCTCAAAGAAAGAAATTTAAAGATGATAAATCTGGCGATCTTGGGGGCCATTCAATGGCACCTCTTCTACCAATCCATCCACCTTGAAACGTCTGATCTAAATATTGTCGAGCACGTAATACGTAATGTGGTGGGGCACCATCCTGTTGAAATATTAACCTATTCGCAATGTAGCGCCGATCATTCTGATTTTCAATAATGACTGTTAATGCAGGATGTATGGCGTCTTGTAGTAATTCCAAATACATTTCACCGGTCAAATTTCCAGATAAGAAAAAAGGACCAACTAAATGATCGCCATAAATACCAGTCCAAACATTTAATTTTTGTGGCTGCTGTGTGTGTATATTTTTAATGATAAATTCTGGGATTAGAATGGGACCAATATCGGCCGTTATGACGATTTACTACGCCATTTAAGAAAAATAAACATTCGTCGGAAAAGATAGTGTTGAATAGAATATGTTCTTCGTTTATAATTCGTTCACTCATATCTTCACAAAATTTTAAACGCCAATCAAAATCAACTTCATTAAGTTCTTGTGAACCCCCACTTCTATTGCTTTGTTCCTTATGGGATTTTTAATGTCGCGTTTTTTATTGGCGACTGATAAAGTTTCCCGAAATTTAGCTACACGTTCTAGAACATATTTTCGATGCACGTTACTGTTCTCATGTCGCTCATTAAATATTTGTGCTGTTCTATTAGCACACTGATTATTTCCGAAAAATATTTCGGCAGTTTGGTCGCATCAATCGCAAACTATGTACCTACTAAATTCCTATTGAAGATAAGTACGAGACATTCCCTTCGTATCTTTCTTCAAGAAACAACTTTTTTTGCCACAAGAAACGCTCCAATCTCTATTTTCAACATCAAAATGAACAAACCATAGGCGTAGTGACGAAAAGCATTTACATATTAATTAAGTAAATGCTTTTACTCAAGTTTCTTCTGAAAGTAGTACAAACAAATTTGATGAACCTCTTAAGGTCTACTTTAAGCTTTAAATCAATAAATCTTAAAAACTACTGAACTGAAGTACATGATTTTACATCATTATAAAAAAAATTGAAAGACCTTTAAAATAAGGTATTACTCGACCCCCTTTCCATTTAACATTTTAGAAGTGGTGCCACCCCCGCCCAGGTGCTGCACGTGTTAACGTGATTTTTTGCCAATTTTGTGTCCTCCTCGAAAACAAAATCGACGGGTATGAGCGGTTTTTCCAAAAAAGAACTGAGCTGCCAGTAAATGTCTCTGTTTTGTTTTCGATGCGCCACCCTGTATATTTTTAGATTACACGCTATGTAGGTATTTTGTTTTTTATTTGGGTGCCTCTTTAGATTTACTATATTTACTAAAAATGTTATAGATATCAGCGAAAAAAAATCGAAAACAAATCAGTTTTGATCCAATAATGGGTTGATTTTAAAAATGAATGAAAAATAAAAATAGTACCATTAAGAAAATTATACCAAGCACTTATTAAATAAAGTCTAACACTCTCGTTAACAAAGTTTGATTTGACGCGAATTAAAAAGTGTATCCAAAATTTAGCGTGTCTTAGGCGAAATGAACTCACATTCCATGTTACGATATTTCTGCTTGCAAGCACGAACAATATAATATATGTATATCTCGAGACAAAGAAATTTTAGGAAAAATTGTTTCAAATAAAAGTTTTAATATTCCAAAAATTGCATTTTTTGGTACCAGATATTTCCCACCGCCACACATTCATAAAAAACAATAAATTTTAAAAGTTTTGTAATAAAATATGATATCGATTGGTGAATAGTGTAGGTAATACATAAAATTTAAAATTTTAGTTTTCCTGAATTTAAACGAAATAAAAATCGGATTTTATTCAAACCATTAGAAGTGCTACTGTGTATCCTTTAATTTTTCAACTTAAAGAAAAGTTACTTTAAATTTAATTTTCAATAATAATACTTTCATATTTTTGTATACAAATTTTGAGATCACGAAAACATTTCGTATAATATAATTTCCTACCTCCATGACATGCTTAGGAAGACCTACCATGTTTGACTTGGCTCCAAGCCCAAAGAAAACCGACTCGATTCTTGAAATTCCTGCTCTACTACTCAATTAATTAATTTTTAATTAATTAATATTTTTGAGATTAAATGAACGTAAAATTAAAATAAATTGAGTCCAATGGGTTGTATCATAAACCAGTTATTTCTTTGAGCTTTTTTAGTGACATACTTGAATAATTTGCAGCCAATCATATTTTAAAAAGCTTGCCGTATGTATGCATGATAAAAAGACGCGCACGATGATGTTGTTAATCTCGGATTAGGTTCAAAATTCGAAATAAAATCAATTAACCACTTAACACTGACCACTGGCATGCAATCATTTTTCTCAAGCTACGGTTAAAATACTAGTTTTTAATTTCTTGTTTTTTTTTCCCATAATTATAGATCTTTTATTTATATTGCATTTACTAGAAATCGTAAATCAAAATAGGTTTTTTGCATGCAAGAACATTAAAATAATGCCCAAGTTTAGAAGATAAAGAGTTTCTGTTAATGTTTCCGGCTGTTTCACTAATTATATTTTAAAGAATGGTCATTATGTTCTAATAATTATATAGATGAAACCATTTATAATGGTACCTTACAATTAGTTATTTAAATTGAATAGCTAAGCAGATGAGCCGGTATTTTCCTCTTTCGGGCGTCCCGTTTCGTGCGCTCCAAAAATTATACCTGAAAATGGCCTGTTTCGGGCGTTGAGCTACGACAATTGCTAACCTTTTCCTGTTTCGTGCGCTAATGTATTAATGGCTTTTTATTACCTAGGATCATCACCAGTGCTGTAAATCTTAATTAATTTATGGTTGGTATGACAATACAAATATAACAATATAAATATTTTTGTGGATTACGGATTATAATGCAAAGGTAGGTAGGTAAAATTTACTATAAATTGTTCTGAGCATATTCAAAAAAATATTCTTTAACGTACTGCGACTTATGCAATATGGACCTTCAAGTTGTGACGTCAAAGCGAGGAAAGCAAGTTATTCTTTATTCCGGCTATAGATTTAATTTAAAATCAACGAATAAAAACAACACCATTAGATGGATATGTGCCAACCGAACCTGTCCCGGAGCCATCATCACAGATAACGCGCCAGCAAGTGTAATTCAAAGCAAGCAGCACACCTGTGTTCCTGATGTTGCTAAGAATGAAGTAGAACTCTGCATCCAAAAAGCAAAGAAGAGGGCCCGAGAGGAACTCACGCCAGTACCACAGATATATCGCCAGGAGTTGGTAACTGCGAGGAATATGGGACTGGATTTCGTCACGCAGATTCCAGAACTTACATCAATTAAAACATCGCTCTACAGAGAAAGGCATAACTCACTGGGAGTCAAATTCTTACCCAAAAGCCGAGAACAAGTTATTATTCCAGAATCAATAAAGGAGAACCTTATAGTGGACGATGGCAACGAAGAAAGGATTCTAGCGTTCGGATACAAACTGGACAGTCTTCTCGCCGGCAATACCACATTTTTCCTGGATGGCACGTTTAAAAGTTGTTGTCCGCTTTTCGACCAACTATACACACTGCATGTAGATATCGGAAGCACCGAAGAGAGGACATGTATAGTTCCCGCCATATATGCTTTGTTACCCAACAGAAAGAAATCCACTTACAAAAGATTGTTTTCCTGTCTAAAAAAGCAACTTAAAAGTTTTCATCCATATAAGATACACATCGATTTTGAAGCCGCTGCGATAAGTGCCGTCAAAGAAGAATTTGCTACGGCTGATGTAAAGGGTTGTAATTTTCATTTCAACCAAGCCTTATGGAGAAAAGTGCAACAGTTAGGAATGACACAGGCTTACAGAGACAATAAAGAAATCAGAGACCATGTGAAGATGGTTGCTGCATTGGCACATGTGCCAATCGAATATGTTTCGGAGGGATGGCTCTCTATTATGGAATCTACACCACAAGACGAAGCACTAACCGAATTTTATGACTACTTTGTTGACAGTTGGATGGACAAGGAAGAAATATGGGTTTGCAGTGGAGAACGGCATCGCACTACCAATTCCGTAGAAGGCTGGCACAACCGCTTTAACAAAAAAATTGGAAAATCGCACCCGAATATATACGAACTGTTGAAAGGCCTACAAGAGGAAATGTTGTTCTACGACACCATATATGAAAGAAATAACGTACATATGCAGGTTCCTAAACGAGCCAAGAAGTACAGTGAACGAGACCATAGGTTAGAAACGATTATTGCAGACCTCACAGCAGGAAGAGCCACTATTTCACAAACCCTTAGAAAATTAGTTTATATAGTAAATTTTGTTTAATGTAATGACTGTAGTTGTCAATATACCATTTTTAAATAACATTTTGTGTCTTTAACAAACCCTTAGAAAATTAGTTTATATAGTAAATTTTGTTTAATGTAATGACTGTAGTTGTCAATATACCATTTTTAAATAACATTTTGTGTCTTTATTTAATTGTGAAAACGAGCAGAATAAATAACGCCCGAAACAGGAATTTTGTAGGGTTATATTTTATTAGAATATTCTCTACCTGGGGTGCCAGCACGAAACAGGAAGTTTTTGGGTTTACGCACGAAACAGGACGCCCGAAACGCCCCTAAACCGATGAGCCCACCCATGTTTCAGTTTTACACATGGATATAAAAAGGGTAATATTAAAATCGACTATTTGATTCTACTTAGTTCGGGTGTTCTCGGGTTGGGCAGGGTTACATACAAGTTTATGCATTCACTAAAGGGTTTTTAATTTGATACCGTTTCTGAATTGACAAGTTCTGGGTTCAAAATTATTTATGTATAAAACGATATGATTTTAAAACAACTACATAAACCGAAAGCTTCTAATTATCGGATATGGATTGGCATCGTTAAGTCAGGAGTATTCATTAAAAAAGTGTAGTTGAAAAAAAGTATGTACCCGGTGACACAAAAAAGTTATAACGTTTTATCAAAGTTAATAATAATAATTAATTTAGTAATAGTAGAAATTACCAAGAATTGTCATTAAATATAATTTCTAGAATGGATTAAGCCATAAGAAGTTTTGTCAAGACCAGTTTAGTATGAGTAGAAGGTGTGGAAAGAGTAGAAAACAATAACACCAAAATGTGATTAAATTAAATGATATCCACGATATACTAGACTTGTCTTGACAAAACTTCTCTATGACCTAATATATAAACGTCTAGAAATTACACTTATTAAATTTTTTTGTGAATTTCAACTTACTACTGAATACAATTATTAATTTGTTGTATAACGTGTATAAGAAAATTAAATGAATTATGTTATAATACAAAGATGGGTTGCTAATTAAAAAATCGAGGAATTCCACTATATTTTTTTATAAAGCAGGTTGTAGAAAAATAGCCTTAATGGATACATTGTTCTCGAGAAAGTTGATATCATATTATACACTAAGTTAACATAAACATAAAGATGTTTTAAATCAATAATAAATGGCTTTGATAATGTGTCTATTAAACATGCAAATGCGTTTTTCAAACTTGTATCCTCTGTACGAATTCATAATATAAAAACGTCTTAATCAAAAGTTATTATCGAAGTGTATACGGCTTTCAGTTCGGGTTATTTATTTTTAGATTTGATTGATTGAATAATAAAAAAAATCGTTAACAATATTTTTTACATCCAATTTAAATAACTAAATTAAATGTGTCAATTAGTGGAATGTCTCGTCGTCTCTTAAGAATGACTTTTTTTATATAAAGAACAGACAACAAAATGCTCCGAAAAGTTTAATATACATATTATGTAATATATTTAAAAGAACGTGGGAAAATGATTGCAACAAGAATAATTCGCGGTTTAGCAGTGACGGCTCGTCAGGTGAAGTGTCGGTTCACCAAAAAAAAAATAAAACCAGGAGGAAAGTTTTTTTGACTATATAAAATATTAATGTACCAATACAGCTACCATTTCAGCCTTTAAAAAATACTTATGTTCGAATTAATTATATTAATTTAATCCGAATGTAGCTATGCATAATAGAGCCACGGTTAACTCCGATGGACAATGATTATAAACACTTGTGAATTTTGGCGCGCCCCAGCCGAGCGTGTCCTTTAGCTCAAAGCAAGTAAAGACCCAACGCCCAACGTAGCTTTGATATTCAGCGTTGCTATGGTTTTGTGACGTCAGTCACGCAAACAGCATGTTACAATTTGCATTATGATGGAGGGCAATTTTAAAATAAATCAGTCGTATGCACCATTATTTTAGCATTGATTCGCCTAACCCTAAGGTATTTATTTTGTGGTTTCGCGAAACTTACGGTTAGATATAGACATAGACATCGTTTTTACGTGATTAAAAAGTTTTGTTTTTATTTTTCAGTTAATTCAGTCGTGTACGTACCTACTTAGTTGTGTGTTTTAAAAATGAACCCAATTAATGACATAGTTTGTAATTTGTTGGAAACTCCATTAAGTCGTTGGACAGATTGGGATAAAAGAGACGTTTTGTTACGCGGGTTTTTAGTCAATATTTGTTCAAGTACCCGCACTTAACCTAGTTCTTCACCATTTTTTATGACCGCGAGCCGCCACTGCGGCCTCGTTGATAATAGTTAGCAAGCTGTGAACGAAGATCGCTTGGGTGAAAGGCATGAATGAAACAATTTCTTTTATGGATCATGGTCCCCAGAAAAAAATTACTTTCATACCCCATCAGGCCAAGCGATTTGTACAAAATAAGGATTTCTACTTGCAAAAGCACCTTTGGGGTAGGTGCTATAGAAAAAAAATTGTGCAAAACTCTGATTCTATATATGGCGCCAGACGCAAAGTGAAATCCATATCGACCGTGGAATAGGCCTCTTAGGGATACCACGTTAAAAAAAAAGCGCTGATCAACTCTACCTCAAGGGTGGTGTGGAAACAAGTTGAAAACTATATTTTCTGGTATCATGTTTGCACAAAAATAAAAAGTTAGTGTAGGTCAACAATAATAAGAAAATATTGACCGTAGATCATGATAATTAAAAAATACCCATATCGATAGTATGTGAGGCGCACTTCTAAAAATCATATCTTTTATTATATAATTATATAAATATATCGAATCGGGCATCTACTTACTTAAAAAACCTTACTCTTATAGTAAAAAAATATTCCAGTATTGTTTGGTAGCCATCTTTGTCTTAATCCGCGATTAAATTATGATTTAGTTAAAATTTGCAAACTACCCCCTAATTTTGGCGCAGCGTGGAGCGACCATTGGTCGGAGTCAAAAAATACAAAGAATCCACGTTTTGCAAAATTTTGTTTTCTACATTCTATTTTAACTTTTTTTCAATAACACCTACCCCAAGGGTGCTATTTTACACCAAGCGCCGCGAGTCAGAGTTTTCATCCCCTCACCCCTTGAGCGGCAGCCCCCCGAGGTCGCAAACTCAGGTGTAGGGAACCTATCTCTACCATTCCACCAAATTTCATTTCTGTCCGACCTTTTGCAAGTAGAAATCCCCCATCGCTTGGTCTACATCTTCTATAGCTCAGTTATTGTTTTAGTTAAGATTTTAATATTTTGCAAACTTTGATCTAATTCTATGTACAGGGTGTTCCAATAAATGTGACGTCTTGATGATATATAGG
The DNA here is from genome assembly GCA_935413205.1 of Polydrusus cervinus. Taxonomy (NCBI): domain Eukaryota; kingdom Metazoa; phylum Arthropoda; class Insecta; order Coleoptera; family Curculionidae; genus Polydrusus; species Polydrusus cervinus. Next base: position 61,658,752 of record OW284510.1, on the reverse strand, counting down.
GTGGCGCATCCAAAACGAAACAGAAACATTTACTGGCAGCTCAGTTCTTTTTTGAAAAAAAGCTTGGGCCCGTCGATTTTGTTTTCGAAAGGAACACAAAATTGGCAAAAAATCATGTTAACACGTGCAGCATTTCCTTTATAATGATTTAAAATTTATGTACTTCAGTTCAGTAGTTTTGGGATTTCTTGATTTACAGCTTAAATAAAACTTTAATACATCATTAGTGGAGATCAATTTTAAAAATGAAGAATGAACTGACCCGTCAGCCAAGTAAATATTGAAAATGACCACCATGACTTTCCATGCAGTAATAAAGATTTTGTTCAAAACGTTGCCCCACATTTTGCAATATTAGAAGGCACACATTCATAATTCTTTGTCCCAAATCTTCTAACGATGTTGGCTGAGTAGCATAGATTTTGCTTTTTAAGTAACCCCACAGAAAGAAATTCAAAGGTGATAAATCTGGCGATCTTGGGGGCCATTCAATGGCACCTCTTCTACCAATCTATCGACCTGGAAACGTCTGATCTAAATATTGTCGTGCACGTAATGCGTAATGTGGTGGGGCACCATCCTGTTGAAACATCAACCTATTCGCAATGTACCGCCGATCATTCTGATTTTCAATTATGGCTGTTAATGCAGGATGTATGGCGCCTTGGAGTAATTCAAAATACATTTCACCGGTCAAATTTCCAGGTAAGAAAAAAGGACCAACTAAATGATCGCCAAAAATGCCAGTCCAAACATTTAATTTTTGTGGCTGCTGTGTGTGTACCTCATAATAAATTCTGGGATTAGAATCGGACCAATATCGGCTGTTATGACGATTTACTACGCCATTTAAGAAAAAGGAACATTCGTCGGAAAAGATAGTGTTGAATAGAAAATGTTCTTCGTTTATAATTCGTTCACTCATATCTTCACAAAATTTTAAACGCCAATCAAAATCAACTTCATTAAGTTCTTGTGAACCCCCACTTCTATTGCTTTGTTCCTTATGGGATTTTCAATGTCGCGTTTTTTATTGGCGACTGATCCAGTTTCCCGAAATTTAGCTACAAGTTCTAGAACATATTTTCGATGCACGTTACTGTTCTCATGTCGCTCATTAAATATTTGTGCTGTTCAATTAGCACACTGATTATTTCCGAAAAATATTTCGACAGTTTGGTCGAATCAATCGCAAACTATGTACCTACTAAATTCCTATTGCCACAAGAAATGCTCCAATCTCTATTTTCAACACCAAAATGAACAAATCATAGGCGTAGTGACGAAAAGCATTTACATATTAATTAAGTAAATGCTTTTACTCAAATTTCTTCTGAAAGTATTACAAACTAATTTGATGAACCTATTAAGGTCTACTTTAAACTTTAAATCAATAAATCTCCAAAACCACTGAACTGAAGTACATGAATTTTACACATTATAAAGGGAATTGAAAGACGTTTAAAATAAGGTTTTACTCAACCCCCTTTCCATTTAATATTTTAGAAGTGGTGCCACCCCCGCCCAGGGGGCTGCACGTGTTAACGTGGTTTTTTGCCAATTTTGTGTCCCCCTCGAAAACAAAATCGACGGTTCTGAGCGTTTTTCCAAAAAAGAACTGAGCTGCCAGTAAATGTCTCTGTTTTGATTTCGATGCGCCACCCTGTATATTTTTAGATTACACGCTATGTAAGTATTTTGTTTCTTATTTGGATGCCTCTTTAGAATTACTATATTTACTAAAAATTTTATAGATATCAGCGAAAAAAAAAATCCAAAACAAATCAGTTTTGATCCAATAATGGGTTGATTTTAAAAATAAATGAAAAATAAAAATAGTACCGCATTAAGAAAATTATACCAAACACTTATTAAATAAAGTCTAACACTCTCGTTAACAAAGTTTGATTTGACGCGAATTAAAAAGTGTATCCAAAATTTAGCGTGTCTTAGGTGAAATGAACTCACATTAAATGTTACGATATTTCTACTTGCAAGCACGAACAATATAATATATATATATATATATCTCGAGACAAAGGAATTTTAGGAAAAATTGTTTCAAATAAAAGTTTTAATATTCCAAAAAATGCATTTTTTGGTACAAGATATTTCCCACCGCCACACATTCATAAAAAACAATAAATTTTAAAAATTTTGTAATAAAATATGATATCGATTGGTGAATAGTGTAGGTAATACATAAAATTTTAAATTTTAGTTTTCCTGAATTTAAAAGAAATGAAAATCGGATTTTATTGAAACCATTAGAAGTGCTACTGTGTATACTTTAACTTTTCAACTTAAAGAAAAGTTACTTTAAATTTAATTTTAAATAATAATACTTTCATATTTTTGTATACAAATTTTGAGATCACGAAAACATTTCGTAAGATATAATTTCCTTCCTCCATGCCTTCAAATATAAGAGTGCCAGTTTTCAGCCATATGATTTTTTTATTAAATTGTTTATATTGCTATTTTTACCTGAAATGACACTATACAGTAGAAATTGTTTCTTTTAATATAAACTAACGTTTTTTGCGAGCGAGTTTGACGAGGACAACTCTTCTTTAGGAGGAAATCTCAAATTTTATCGTTTTATACATTTGTAGGACGTAAAATAACATTTTATTTCCCATAATAAATCTTTCACAGCTTCGCTGTTAATCCAATAAAACTACTAAACAGTTTTGGTTTTTAATGAGTTGATAGAGTACATAATATGTAATGAAATGCCTTAAATTAATTAAGAAATAAGACATCAATTAACATCCCAAGTTACGAACCCGCAGACTCCGACAATATGGCATATAAAAACAATGACACAGTGAAAACACAAGTGTTAGAAGAAGCCTATAAAATTCAAATATTTTTTTAAATAACTGATATAATTAATAGTGGTCAATTGTTTGTTGATCTTGTGGGTTTAATGAGGGTCCTGTAAATTTGCAATTATTATAAAATTCGTTCCAACTTTGAGTCACATATTTCCAACAGTTTGAAAACTATACGTAATGAGCATGTCTGTAAAATATTTGGATTTCTGACATTTTCTGGTCAATGTGTCTGATAACAGTTGATCAATTACTTAAAGTTTGAACATAACCTTTATATTAGAAATAAAAGTGTATTTAGTTAAAAAAACTATCACGGTACCACGTTTCATACAAAACTATTTACACATGTGTTAAATACAAATATCTAATGTATTTAGTTAATATAAATTTTTTCAAATCAAGTTACCGTAGAACGGGGTGACTTTGATTTTACAGGCAACCCATATGGCGTTTTTCATAACAATAAGGTTGCTGCATTATATTAGGTTAGTTATTTGGAATGACATTAAGAGGCGTTTAAATCGCCGGTTTATTTATTTGAAATATACAAATGGCGTACTAGAAGTGTGTGATAATAGCCATTAGAAATAGAGTCCAATAAAATTTAAGTGTATAGGTGTGATCACTAAACAAAGGGTAATCATTTTTATATAGAAGTTTAGCATTATCTATTAGCTATCTCTTAGTATTAATATATTTATAAACAATGACTTTTTTACAAATATATTGTAATTTTTGTCGTTGGGGGTGACTTTGATAGCTGTATTTGGGTAATATTAATTGAAATATTTATTTGAATAAATGACCTGGAAAATATCTAGTTCTATAATACGCAAAATTAAAATATGACGAGTTCCAAGTTACTGGTTTTAAATCATTAGACACGACCAAGACGATTTTTAAAATTGTTGAAGATGATACTCTTACAGTTTCCCTTGACGACATAAAAGCAATTTTACCCACGCCTATAATTGAGAAAATAGGTGATAGAACAACCAAATGCCGTTATAATAAAGAACTAGATGTAAGAGTAAAACATTAACTTTTCTAATAGTAACTTTGGTTGGTTGTTGTTTATTGTTCCTATTTGTCTTTGTCCAAAATCCAAAAAATAGCAGGGAGAATTTGGATTCAAGCAGCTCTAGATAGGAAAGCATGGAAGTCACTGGAAGAGGCCTACATTCAGGAGTGGATGAGCATGGGCTAGAGAAGAAGAAGATTTGTCTTTGTATTTCTGTACAACTATTTATTTTGTATAAGTATTAAAAATATTTTAGTCTCTGTTAAATATTGCTTATTTCTTTAGATTCGCTTATACCAATAAAAATTGTTCGCAAGTAATTCATTTTTATTACTATCAAAGTCACCCCATAAATAAAATAGTGAATATCTAAAAACTGGCTGAGTCAATTTTAATTTCGGACGACATTGATTAGTCGACTAACTAGGCATACCTTTTAATGCATTTTAAATCATGGTATCAAAGTCACCCCATATCGATGGGAGACTTTGATAGGTATATTTATAATTATTTTCTTAAAACCTATTGCATTTGATAAAAAATTTGAAGTAGAAACTGAAAGTGTAGATAAAATTACATATATATCTAATTTTTTAGTAAATTTTAAAGTAGTTTTTAAAAAACTACGTAGAAAAGAATGTTAAAATTTATCAAAGCCACCCCGCTCTACGGCACTTAGTTTTTATTCTTATAAAATTTAAACAACCCTAAAAAATAAAACTAAGCGGTAAATAACTTTAAATATCCAATGTGGAACAAATCTTTTTATTACTATCGGCCTCATTATAGACACACCCCAGAATAAGATATTATGGTAATAAAATATGATGGTACGTACGGTTATTACAGGTTCTAATCTGCGTCAAAGATTTTAGTGTTTCTTTTGTAACGTTTACATAAACATAGAAGCAGTGTTGGCGGTGTGGCGGTAAAAAGATATTTACCAAATTTTGTTGTAACTTAGTTTAGGAATAAGTTTATGAGCTTTTCGATTTACGAAACTAAACAAATCAGAAATATTAAAGGTGAAAAAACTTAAAGAAAGGGCTCCATTTGTTAGCAATTGCAAAAAAACCGCAATGTAAAAACTACCAATAGATAGTAATGTAATAAATTATTTCCAAATATATATACCGGTACGTACCTAAAACCAGGTTTTAATAGCCTTAAATCAAGCTATTGGCCTGAGAATAATAAAACTTATAAATAATTTACATAAAGTATAATAATACAATATAATTTCTATTAAAACATCCGACCCTTTCTCAAGACAAGCAATAAATATAAACTTGGTTTATTATATTATATAGGACGTTAAAACGTAAAAATAAATCAAAAATGGAATGTCTATTTTTCTTAATATAAATAATTCATCGTTCTTATAGTCAATTATATTTTATTCTTAGATTCAAGACAACCTAGTATTGGAACCAAGTACTATTTTATTTAAGAAATGATAAAATAGCATATAGTTGAATTAAGCGTATTAATTGTTATATTAATGGTACTTCCTTTCCATGTATGGTGGAAAATACTACCACAATAATTATAGCCCAACATTTTTATAAAAGCAAAATCTTGAATTACTCGCTTTGTACCAATATATTTTTAAAAATTCCTCATAAAAAGTAATTCAGTGAGTGAAGTAGTCAATTTGTAGGAACCTTATCTTTTCTGCCGATGAATCGATTTTGAAAATTATCGGAGTTAATAGCAGTGCATTAAAGTTACCGATAATTTTCGAAAGAGCCCGACACCGAAATAAAATACGGTTTGTTTGACAAAAAGATACAGGTCATGTTATAGCGGTATATCTTATCGGGTAAGACGACCGTTACCAAGGTGGTTGCTTTAATTATAATAAAACTCAAACTAATAATTATTAGCGTTTTGATTGGTTTGGAAAGTAAATTATCAACAGTAATATACCGATAGAGTCGGCATCGGCAATACCGCTGTTTTTTACAATCGATTTTCTGATAAATTTTCACGAAATGTAATTTTTACTTATTGTAAGTGAAAATTATATTGAGTGATAATTTTCTTAGAAAAGCTAGTTCCAAGTGAGAAACAATATTAAGATAAGAAGCCGCTTTTAGAGGTATTTTATTGGATAATTTACGGAATCCGAAATAAGGCCGTGATGAAGGCAAATATAGACATACACCATATTGATTTACTTTTAAGTTTATAAACGTGCCAAAACAATTAATTAAAAATCCAAGACTAAATAAGACGCGTGGATAGTCATTCGCTTGTTGCCATCATGGTTGCTATGAAAACGCCAGAATTTCTTAAGCCCACGTCAAAGAAAAACTCACTGGGTTTAATATTGAATACATTTTGTCATAAAACATTTTCTTTAAAATGTCAAAAAGAAGTTAAGTTTATGCCCTACAATCGCCTTAAATACTGTTGTGTGTCACTTTTATTTTATAGGGGTTATAATATTTATTTATTAAACTTGATTTCTTGAAATAAAATACTGTTTGTTTGACAAAAAGCTACGGGTAAGACCACCGTTATCAAGGTGATTGTTATAAAAATTAGCGTTCTGAAAAAAACGGTTTTAACGGTTTACATGGTAAATCAGAGGTTGGTTTCTTTGGATAGAGAATGAAAAACTAAGATAGGGAGGTGAAAACCATTTTTCTCTAAGATGAACCGTGTTACCATGTTACAGCCTGTCAAAGTCAAAAAATGCCATATTTCAAACGTCAATTACTCAAAAACAATTGAATTTAGACATATAACATTTTATACAAAATATACGTGGAATCGTATCGGGAATTAGAAAACTATGGTGTTCCATTTAAAAAAATGCAAGTTTAGTCCTCCACACTTTTTTGAGCCACCCTGTATAATGTAAAATATTTTTAAAATATACCGCTTTTAAGTCCATACCTCATGCTGCTTTAGTAATTTTGATAAGTTCCTCGATAATGATTTAAATTTCCGTCCCCGCTTCGTTGGCGGACCCGGTATGTTAGGTAAATTATCGTTGAAATTTTTCGAAAATTGCATTCCTCTTCTGGTTTAATGTTATACCTACAGGTGGGGAAATATTCATTTAAATGAATTTTAACATTTAATGTGGAGTGGGGGTGCACGGTTCTGCATGAATCACATATATTGTTCAGTGTCCAGTAGCCAAGGTATGAAATTTACAATTTTGTACTACTGATTCTTCCAATCTTTCGATTTGGGGGGCTAATTTATATTTTGGAGGCTTATCCCCCCTCCTTAACTTCTCCACTGAACTCCTTCTTTAAAACAACACTCATCATATTTTCACGTTGTCCTCTATTCAAGTATAATTTGTGTAAAAAATAATTACCATATGGTCAGTTTGATAGATGTAGAATATTAATTGCATTGATATCATACAAATATAAGAAAGATAAGAATATAAATATATAAATTTTGCATTTCAACAGGCATTTAAAATTGGGTTCTACATCTACACCTCTTCTATTTGAATTATTCTAACTAAAAAAGACAATATTAATTATTGTAAACCGGCTAGAAATATATTTTATTTCTTGTAAAACGTCTAACAAATCTGTTAATTGTTTGACTTCGGACGTATTAAATAACATGGCCTATGTACTACAAAATAACGGTATCGCTGATATACGCCAATAGAAATTATAGTATCATCGCAACTGCAGGTGATGGGGTTTGCGCATAGGCGGACATATATGAGAGGTGTAAGACGTGCAAGCACATTGTATATTTTGAGTTTTCTTTAAAAAAATTTATCCCTGTTACAAAAAAAAGAATAGTTGTCGCAATAATATTTTTTATAATAAGTTACATGATCAGTGGATCATCTAACTCAAGATTTTTCTTAAAACTACAACTGAAAAAAAACTAACTAAGTATATTGTAGGTTAAACGATACATAAGTTTTGTCTTTTTTAAATTCTTGTTTGAATATTAACAGAATTAAATTAGGTGTCGAGTATCGTGTTAAATTGCGGTTTTTTAATATAATTTGAACTGAATAGACTTGTAAATTTTTTAATTATGCCATTTCAATAGAAAATCTAACTCTCTATAAAATTTTTCCTATAAAATACCCGCAAATTTTGCTTCATTTTCGAGATATACTCAAAAAACCGTAAGGGTTGCATTTCCCCCCCTATCTCCAGTTTCCCCCCTCTAATTCAATAGCACTCTGCAGTTTTTTCATTCTGAATAACCAATTGAATGATTTATGCAATAAAAACCCACACACTCTCTAGTTCCTTAGGATATGATAATCAATAGCCTATTTTATTGTATCTCAAAGGCAGATGCTTAGAAGAAACAAAAAATTATTGCACTATCAAAATTTAATCGAACTATGAAAAAACTAAATAGGTCAAGAGTTTTGATAACACCGAATATTTCACATTAAATAGCTCTTCATATAACTTAATTCTCCTTAATATAATTTTTTCTGATCAATCTCTAATAAAAAATGCGTTATTTTAGTATTTCACACTATAGGGCCACTCTGTATGTTTACTTCAGTACCACCCAGGTGAAAGTTAAATCCGGCGCTTTGCAACACGTAATTTGTTTAGAGGGCTGTGGAATTACTTACTTTTTACTTTTAAAATATTCTTTATTTCTTAATAATATTATACATAATATCAGGTTCTTTTACTAAACTATATTATTATTACATAATATGCCTTAAAACTAAGTTCGACTGGTTAGTCGTGCTAACCAGGACACTACAACGAGGCAACGCCCCGTTGGGGCTAGTCTTGACCCTGGTAAAAGGGATCCTGTTTTTACTTTTGTTTTTGTTCGGCCAGTTCCAGTAATCTTTTACTGCCATGAAAGAGTTTTGTCTTGTTTTTACTTTACGAGAATTTGGTATTAAATGGTTGCTATTATAGTAAATTTGCGCTTGTTTCACTGGAAAAACGGTACGAAAAAACCAGCTTTAATTACTCAGGTACATATGTAGCAAAAGGTTTTTGTCTTAAGACTTGACTAAAAGTTAGAAATTATCGGGATTTGGAAGTGGGCGGGACTTACTCCCGTGGTATGGAAAAATGGGATTACTGTCTTGTCCGTCTGTTTGTGTCCTTTCCAATTTATTTGCTTTACAATGTTTACTTTATTTTGTTCGTTTTTGTTATATAACTTATTTTTGAACTTTAATAAAATTAATTTGGCCTGTTTTGCAAATAAATTGGAAGTCTATGGTATATAGGTCTGTGTAATGGGCCGTCCTGGTGTCTTATTCTTGTTAAGTCTCTTGTTAGTAATGCGTTCTGTGGTTGTGTCTCGTAAAATTGTTGCGATATGTCGAATAGGAAGTCTTTTATGTATTGTATGTTTGTCGCTTGATGTAAGTGTCGCAGTGGCGTTAGTCTTCTTTCTGATAATATTTGTCTAAGTACTATGTTTTGTAATTTTTGTAGTCTTCTGTATTGCCAGTCTGATATACTGCACCAAATTGGGGCGGCGTACGTCAGGGCTGGTCTTATTATTGTTGTATATATTGTAAGTTTATTTGTTGGTGATAAGAAGGATCCATGTCTCATTAGTCTGTGTAAAGTTTTTGCGGCTGCATAGTATTTCCGTGTTATGTTTGTTAGTTGTTCTATAAATAGTAGTCTTCTGTCTAGTGTCACCCCTAAGTATTTTAGTGTGTTTGTCGGTATAATTTCTTTGTTATTTATTTGTATATGTTGATTAATGTGAGTGTTATTGTGTTTTCTTGTTAAAACCAAACACTCACATTTATCCTCATTTATTTCTAACTTCCATTTTCCATACCACGGAAGTAGGGTATTTAGGTGGTTGGACAAATGCTGCCTGGCCACATTTGCATAATATGAGCTGGCATATAGTAGAACATCATCCACAAATATGGCCAGGTTAGAATTTGGGAATGACGGGATGTCAGCTGTATAGAGATTAAAAAGGGGTGCAGCCAACGTTGTTCCTTGCTGCAGACCCGCATGTAGCTTCACAGGGGCGGAAAAATCATTACTTACTCTTACCTTTAGAGATCTGCCATTAATGTAAGAATGTATTAGTGTGGCGATGTACAGTGGAAAGTTGTGTATAGTGAGTAGCTTGTATATCAGTCCATTGAACCAGACGCTATCAAAGGCTCGTCGGATGTCCAGGGCCAGAAGCACAGTAGTTTGCTCTTTGTCGATTTTTTCTATTGCTTTTTGCGCGACATGCGCTACTAGCAGTACTGCGCCTCTGCTGTCCCTGAAGCCGAACTGTTCCTCGGGTATCATCTGGTCCAATTTCTTGATTTTAAGTTTTATATGTATTATTTTTTCCGCAACCTTCCCGAGACTGCTTAGGAGGGCGATTGGCCTGTATGAGCCGGGGTCATTTTTCGGCTTCCCGCTTTTCAATACAGGCACTATAATCGCCCTCTTCCACTGACTCGGGAAATGCTGCAGGAGAAAAATAGTGTTTATTATGTAGTGTAATTGAATGACAGACCTCCTCGGCAAGTTTTTTATGACGATGTTGGTGATTTCGTCCTCCCCTGGAGCTTTGTTGTTTTTTAATTCTTTAATTACCCTATACAGCTCCTGTGGATTGGTGAATAGGGTGGGTAATATTGGGGGTGGTATTGGGTATTTATTTTTTATAAATTTGTTAACGTAGTTTGTCACTTCGTTTTGTTCCAGTGTGGTATTGGGCTTTCCCGCGCACATCGTAGCGTACTGGTTGGCCAATGTCTGTGCTTTTTGTCGGTTTGTCTGTGGATCCTGGGTAAAAGATGGAATTTCTTCCCTATTTGTTTTTGCTCTTCTTACCAGGGTCCACAGGGAGTTGTCCCTTGTCGATACGTTTGTAATTATGCTTGCCCATGTATTATTTTTGTGCTGTCTAAGTCTTTGTCTTATTTCGTTTTGTAGTTCGTTTGTTAGTAGTGCGTCTTGCGCATGTCTTAGTCGCTGCCATCTTTTTCTAGTACTGTTCTTTAGTCTTATTAAGTCAAGTATGTCTTCTGGTAGTCGTTTTTCTGTCTGTTCTATTTTTATTTTTGTCGCTATTTTACTTGTTGCGTATTGTATATTTTTTGTTAGTTTGTCTACTTCGTATTCAAGCTGTTCCGTCGTTTGTATGTTGTTTGTAATTTGTGTTCTTTCGTTTAAAATTTGTCTAAATCTGTTCCAGTTCGCGTTTTTGTAGTTCCATGTCGTTCGTGGTTCGTCTTTCTGCATGTCTGTGTCGATTTTTATTATCGCTGGTAAATGGTCAGATGGCAGTTCATCTATTGTTTTCAGTTCTGTCAGGTTTTGTACGTTTTTACTAAGTGCTATGTCCAAGTATGTCGGTCTTTGTAAGTTTTTGTAACATGTCGGTTTTGTTGGTAAGTGTATTTGTACATTGTTTGCGTCTATGTAGTCCCTTAGTACTGTGCCGTGCTGTGTGTTGTTTGCCGCTCCCCATGTTTGATGTCTTGCGTTGAGGTCGCCCAATACCAACACTTTTTGTCCTTGTTGAAATAGAAAATGCAGGTCTTGGTCCTGCAAATTATGCGCAGGGGGGACGTAGCAACTTGTGAATATTAGTTCATTTTTTAATTTTACTGCAATGTGCTCAGTTAATGAATTTGTTTGATTAATCAAGGAATGTGGAATAGTGTTTTTAATGAAGATTGCTACCCCTCCCCCTCGCTGGTTTCTGTCTTTCCTGTAAATGTGATAATTTCTAACTTTTATTTTAAAGTTTTGATTTAATTTGGTTTCAGTTAGAGCCAAGATATCGACTTTGTACCTGAGCAAGAATTGCTTCAATTCGTCCATTTTTCCAGCTACTCCGTTTGCATTCCAAGTGGCTAGTACCAAGGAATTACGGAAGGCTAATATTATAATTGTTCAGATTGGAACCCATTAGTCCCATCATTGTAGATACACGCTCTTCCTGGGTGCGTGCCTTCCGTAATTCCTTGGAACAGTCACTTAAAAATCGAATGAACTCATTTATATTTATCAAGCTATTAAACTCTTTCATCGCTGAGAAAAGATTACCTGCCTGACCAATGCTAAAATTTTGTTGATCTGGGGCGTTGCCTTGTGGGCGTGTCCTGGTTAGATTTTGGTCTTGTTGGTGTTCTAAGCCCCGTTCTTCCTGTTCTTCGTTCCTGGCTCTACGTAGGGGTGGGTATTCCCGTTCTGGATTTCTGCCAGTACTTGCCCTGCTGGCTACTAGAGGTGAGGCATTTGCCCTGCCTGTCCAAGGGTTATGTGTGGGTTGCGGTGCTGGTCTGTATTGTTGTAGTACGGGTTTCTGTCTTTGTTGCTTGTTTAATGTTATTTGTTCTGCTTTGTACAAGTATACGGGGCATTGCTGCGACGTCGATCTGTGTGCCCTGCCGCAGTTTATGCATTTTGTTGTTTGGCTGTTGCATTCAGAGGTTTGATGGTATTCTGCACATGTTAAGCATTGCGTCTTTCTGAAGCAGTTCGACGTCGCATGCCCCCATTGTCCGCATTTTTTGCATTGTATGGTGGTTGTAGTTTGTCTTCGTCTCTCCCATTGCACCCTTACGTAATTTAGAAACCTGATTTTTTCTAAATTTGCCAATTTTGTTGCGGCATCTGTGACGACTAGGTACAATGGTCGATATTTTGTCTTCATGATGTATATGTTCTTAATGTTGATTCCGTGTTCGTCCTTGAGTTCTGTCTTTATGTCATTTTCGCTTGGCAGGTGGTCTAGCCCTTTGATAATGAAGGCGTGTGTCTTCTCCTGCTGTGCCGTGTAAGTATGCCATTCCACATTTTCCTCTTTTTGTAGTGAAAGTTTATAGTTGTTATAGTCGTTGATGTCATCTATGTAAATTATTGTGTTGTTTTTTGTGTACTTCAAGCTGTAGGTTTTTGTAATTGTCTTCTTCAGGTCTTGTGTAAGTTCTTGATATGCATCTTTTGTTTGCGCAACCCCTTTTAAAATTATTGGGGGTGGCTTGCTGACCCTTGGCTGCTTTGGCTTTATTTGTTGTTTATCGTCGTTTTTGTTGTTTGTTGGTTGTTTTGAATGTTTTTTCTTAAGTGATTGTTTAGCTTTTTCTGAAATTTCGGATTGTGCCGTGGATTCGGCGTCCGTAAAATCCATTGTATCGTAGTCCGTGTCTTCATCGTCTGTAAGCGCCTGGTACCTGTTCTGTAGTTTAAGTGGCCTTGGCTGTAAAATTTTTTGATACTTGGACGGCTGTCCTTCTCCACTTCCTGTATTTATTCTTATTGGGTTTTTCGGTGGTATGAAAATATCCTTGCCCCTTAAAATTGTTTCCCTTTCTTTTTCCAGTCTAATTCTTTCCTCCAGTGGTATATTTTTGTCGATAGTTAGTTTTGTGTTGTCGTCCTTTGTACCTATGTATGTTGCTAGTTTTCTCGTTGCCTGTATTGGTGGGGTGATCGGTATTTTGTCCCTTATTTTATGCTCTAACTTTAGGTGGCTTATTACTTCAGCTCTGATACGATCCCTGGTTTTCTTGTCCTTGCAGGATTTGTAATAGCCCTGGCATGGTTTGCAATACCCCCTGTGCGTCATGATGTACCTCATTAGGGTTTTTGTTTGTTTTTGTCTTTGCGCCGGGTTTAGTTGTTCACTGGTATGGCTACTTGCAATGCTAAAATTGTCGTCTTCGATGTGCAGTGTGTATGTTTTCGTTTGGTCCGTCATGATTTGTTCATTCGTTTCGATTGTTTGGTTTTGGGTGCCTATGGCACCCGGTATTCCGTCCATGATGGGCGGTGCTTAATGGTTTGTTCCTTGCTTATTCAAAATGTGTCGGAATGTTTGGTATGTCAAGAATGTTGTTTTTGCTGGTGCAGAGGCAGTGTTTTTGTGGAGGTGTTTTTGTTCACTCCACCACACTGCACTTCCTCACACAACACTGCACTTTGGTTTTAAATGCACACGGCGTTTATTGTATGTATATTTGCGTTACCTATTTATATTGTATTTTTTATATGTCAGTATTAAAATTTGCATGTATAGTTCTGGTGATAATCCTATCGTAAACAATAAACAAAAACTTTCTCCGCCAGCCGGCCACTCTCCTCATAGTGTGGCCATCCTACCACTTGTCGCCACTTGCGGGATTTAGACAAAGATGGAAGTATACTGCTCTTCTTGTTCGTTTCATGAATGTAACGATGTTTCCAGGCTTTATCATTTGCCGCCATTTTAGATGTTGGTCTTCGTTGTTTTTGAGCGTTCTTTTTCCGATGGCGATATTTTTGTATATTTTTTATTTAATGTTTAATATTAAAAATTTTGTATTTTATGCTCTCTAATTTATCCTACAGTCATCACAGCGAGAATTAGGTGGATTATACAAACCCATATAACAGGTATGTTACCAAATTATTTCAATTTGAATTTTGAAGGTTATGCTATTAAAATGTTTGATACATTTTTGCATTTCATGTTGTTTTTAGCATATTTTTCTTGAAAACGCTGTCCCAAAATCAAATTAAATTTTGTATGAGGTCGATGGCCAACTGATATATGGGTTTTCCAACATATTAATACTCCGTAACCCAGCAAACACAAGATAAGAGGGCCGATACCGGCAAGCGGGCGCTTGCCGATGCACTTATCAACGGACCATTATCGGCATTCTGTACTGGGCCACATAGGGAATGTCCGCCCGGCCGACTTGTGGGCCAACGACGATTTCCCAGCACGGGTTAAAACGGCGCGATGCATAAAGCTTGCTGGACCTTTGCTGGTTAAACAGCCAGATGCCAACGTCGGAACAGAAACGGGCCTGTTTCAATAAAATGTTAATGTCCGATGTAGGTTATGCATCGGCCCACTTTCGGCATACCTGCAAAAGCCCAATGCGAGCTTAAAACGGTTCCTTCGCCATTTCATTTTACAAAAATGCTGGGTATTTTAGGACTGAATAGTTATGCGTTCGCCAATGTTATTAAAAATATATGTGTTTAACTCGAAATAAGCTATATATCGGGTTTTGTGACCAAATTTTCCGCATTTTGGTAAAAAATAATATATAAAACACTAATAATTATTTTTCGACAACCAAAATATTGGTAATTGGCCCCAAATGCCGGTTTAAAAGTAATTTGATTAACAAATATAAAATATTCATAAAAAAAATAACGAAGACGTCGCTATACTGCTCGGTCTTAAAACTAGGCTTTGCCTTTCAAATTAATTATAAAAGGCAATAATGTAAACTTGATAGAAAAATTAAAACTTTTCAAAACTAATAATAATTCCTCATGGTTGTTAGTATTCTGTCATTGTCAAGAGATTTACAAAAAAAATTATTTTAATTATAGAATCCTAATTATAGTGAAACGGAAAGTGCAACAGACTTTTTGCACCTTAATAAGATAGTAGTAATAAAACTTTGGTAGTTAAACAAAAAAATTAATTTATTTTCCACCAAAATCGAACGTCCTCACAAAAAATCCTGTAAAAGTTACAACAATATTTCTTTCATAAAAATATCGAGTTTGTCTTACTATCCAAGAGGACCTGATGGGTTCGTTTGGTTTCTTTCAGTTCGGCCAGCTTCTCTATCTGGGGTATTTCTTAACCATACCATAATAACGTGATCGATTGACTTCTGTGTCAGTGCAGTTCCTCACCCGAAAATTTTTATGTGCTGCTGCTAAAAATTAATTAAAAGAAATTATTTAAGCCTTTGAATCTAATTTGTATTATTTATTTTTTCTTAAAGATCAATAGTAATAAAATAAATGACTAGTGAAACAAATAAAATATGATTTAGGCAATTGAATAAAATTTAAAGAAGTTGCATGGTTTTATTCAGTGGCGCAGTCAAATAGTTCTACCCAAAAAAAAATTATATTTACCTTTTATTAATGACAGTTTATGCCTTACTGTAGTCATTGCCCCCCACGAGATCCATTTTCATGCACTCAAAAGGTATAAATTTAAGTAAGATGCTCAAGTTCCTAAACCTAAAATTAAACAACTGAAACTGAAATTGGAAAAAACATCTAAGTATACAAAAAAATATATCTGAAAATTATAACTCAGGACTATTATCTAATAATTTTTGAAACAACTGTGCTTACGTATTTTTTGAAGAACTCTTCATTTTTCAAATCATCATTAAATTTAACCAAATCTTCATATAACTGGCATTTGTGTAGCTCGGAAAATGACACTTTGGTTATATCTGAACTGGAACTCATAGTAGTATCAGTTGTTTAACATCCTTCTTCATTGTAACGATTTCTTTTACCAAATGGCTTAGAAGATCTGAAAAAATAAGGATCTAAATAAATAAACCTGTAATTTCAAGTAAAGCAGAATTTAAATTTTAATATATATAGGTAGGTAAAAAGATGTTTTTCACCTATTTGCCAGAGAGACACAATTCTTTATACAATAGCAAATTATTTTTAAATTACACCTGATATATTGGATTAGTCCTGATAGCAAAAAATAAAGGAATATACTTACTCTGATTTATTCATTATTAAATTAAAAACACGCGATCAACTTGAACACGCGCGACTTCCACGAGAAAGGAAAGAAGTTTGGTTATGTTAATAGAAACAAAAGCTACCAACCAAAAGCGTCATATCAGCCACATCCTATTAGACAACTTTTAAAAATTACCGCCAAATTCAATTTCTAATTCATTGCTAGTTATCGTTGAATGTCATTTACGGAGTAATTTTGAAATGTTAAAAACATTTAATGAACTTATATTATTATCAGTTTGACATTATCTCAGCTCCCCATTTTAACACTTATTATTTGAATAAATAAATATATAGTGCTATTTATCTAGCGTTTATGACTTTCAATGGCACACGCAATATAACCGACGCTGGCAAGATACTGGAGTACCGATGACATTAAAACGATTGGCAAGCCAGAACCGGCCCGCTACAAATTATCCTTTAATATGCCACCGCTGTAAGACCAACAATGGACCAATACCGGTTCGGTATTATGCGCCCGTTGCCAACGCCGTGCCGTTGTTGCCACCATAGGCCCAACCATTTACCGAGCTTCTGTGTTTGCTGGGAAGTTTTTAAAAAAATTATTTCTTTTCCAAATTTTTTAAGCTCTAAATTATCTGGGTGTATAAATTTTTTATTCACCCCTGAACTAAAATGGCATACGTGACGCATGCAATTAAAAGAAGATATTCTTGTAAATATCCGAATTGCAATATTGCCTATATGTGCACCACTGAACCTAACCATGTCAATAAGCACTTTTTTACATTTCCCCTTAATGACGATGAGAGATTGAGAGTGTGAAAGGATAATTGTAACTTAAGCCCTGACACCAGTTGCATCACTTTTAGAATTTGTGAAGATCACTTTGAGGGATCACAATTTATGAACCCCATACTCAAAAGGCTCAATTGGAATGCTATTTTACCTAAAGCCATATTACTTACCAACTTTGCAATTACAATTTTGTTTTAATCATGACCTTGTTAACCAAATAGTCCATAAAACCATTAGACTTGATATTTATAAGTATAAGATGCCAAAAAAAAATAACACCTCAAGACATGACAGTACAATCAAAAAATGTAAAACAAGTAAACTAAATTATGAAGAAGTAGTCCATTCTTAAAGTGGAGTTAATTTATGGGAATAAATAAAAAACATGAAGTCTTCCTCCACTGGTTTGGATAAACTAAATTAGTTATTAATAATATAAATAAATAATTTATTATACGGAAATCAACCTTAATAAATTTATTTTATGACTATTAATAGAAAATTTGAGCTAACCATCTCTTTTTTTATATTTTTATGCAATTATCCATTAAGATGACGTTTTTTACACCTGGCTGTGACAACTTTATACCTTATGATGTCCTAAATGGGTTGAATACCAAAATATGATTGTGACTATCCATTAAGATGACGTTTTACACCTGGCTGTGACAACTTTACACCTTATGGTGTCCCAAATGGGATGAATACTAAAATAGGTATGTGACTATCTATTATGATGACGTTTTACACCTGGCTGTGGCCACTTTACACCTTGTTGTGTCCCAAATGTGACGAATACCAACATCTGACCTAATACTTGATAATGACTCTACACTGTGAACAAGTGTATCGACCCAAATGTAATCTGAATCTGAACGTGACATAAATATCTGATAAAGACTCCAGATTATGTGCTGTAAACAAGTGTACCGATCTAACGCTATACACTTCAAAGGTAAATGCTATCCTCTAACTGGAAGTAGTATCCATGCTGCAATAATATAGAAAATCCCCCTTATAGACATTTTCATACTATTGGAAATCATCTTCGAAGTGTATAGTACTAGGTGAATTTCGCGATAGTTAAGTTTATCGGTACGGTGCGGCCGTGATAGAATTATAGTAACAGTGATATTTAAGTTATAAAATATCTTAAGTAGGATTTCTCTCTTAGTTTTTTCAATTTCGAAAATTAGATAGCTTAGTTACGTGTCTTAATTGTATAAAGTAATATAGGGCTTATTTATTTTTGTATGCCAAAGTTAGGTTAAGTTATTTAAGATCTTACAACTACTGTGAGGTCTCCTGTTGTTGAGATAAATATTTTATGTTTGCAATAAATTTGTTTTCATATGCTTACTTTATTGTTTTCATAGTTCCATACCTACTAAATTTTTTATATTATTGATTATTCCAGTAAGTACCTACATACGTTATATAGCATACAAAAAATAATAAAATCCCCTTAAAAATTTAAAATATAGTGTGTCTGCGGATGGAGTTGACAATAGGGAAAACTCTCTTATTGATAATTTGATTTGATTACGACCAGAAGTCATCCTTTACCAAAATTTCTGTTGGTTGAGAATATTTAAGATTAATGTAAATTATTCTGTCTTTAAATATTCGAATTTGTATTTAGACTTTATGTTACAATATAAAGAACTGCTTAAAATAAATCGACTTAAAATCCTTGAATCGCACCTACTTTTCTCTTGAAGCATTTTCCTATTTAACATCTGTACACACTACATCTGATCAAAAAATTTTATATTGCAAATTAATTTTTTCTAAACGCAAAAGTTTTATAAAGAATTACTTTTTGTCGTAAAATATATTTTTTCCTCTTGTACTCCATCCGCCAACACACTGTATATCGATAGCCTAGTTCGAATACGACGTAACCCACAAAATTTCTTTTTTGATTAATATCAATAAATACCTTCATTTTCTACATTGTGAAAATATGTCTTAGACCATTTTATTAACCAATTATTTAATTGTGGTCTACGACATATTTTCACAACGTAGAAAGTGAAGGTATTTATTGATATTAATCAAAAAATAAATTTTGTGGGTTATGTCGTATTCGAACTAGGCTATCGATATTTGAAAATAACCAGTAATAATTTAAATAAGCGGATTTTAAAAAGCCCGCCACGAAAAAATTCCGACGGTGGCGCCAAGTGGTAGGATGCGCGGCTTATTCTCGAATAAGCCTTTTTTTCTTTTGTGGAAAATCGACAAACCCTTTTTTCTTTTGTGAAAAATCCTTGTTTCTCTGTTTTTCTACGGACTTTTCATTTCTAATTGTTATATATTTTTTGTTTAGTACAGACAATTGCACCACCCTGACTAGACAGATTATTGTCCAAATTGACTTAGTGTTTTTACTGGATCTATTTAACTAATGTATTAGTATAATTTAAAAGAGATTTATGGCAAATAGTTTTTAACACCAGGTGCTTTAACTTACAACATTAATGTATAGATGTCGTAGGATTAATCTAAAATCAGTCTTATTAAAATTCGCCTAGGCTTTTTCAATATGACTAGGCGTATTTTAAATACGTTACAAATAATTAAAAATTTTACAATTTAACTGATAATTCTAGGTCTGTTATAATACGCCGGCCACTTGTTACTCTTATTGTCACAATAAACTTTTAAAACAAAAACAATTATTTCTTTGACTCTTTGTGTCCTGCTTGGTTTGCAAGAACACTTTTTAAATCCCCGTTCCTTACGTTTTAAAAGTAGACTTAGAGGCTCATTATTTCAGCAGATCCAAACAGAGCTAATCTTATCAATCTTTATACAGAACTTAAAAAATGTGATTAAAAATTACTGGATCACTTATTTTACAGCGTGATATGCAACTGCACATATCAATGCAGCGGTTTCACCCTTGCAGTCCCGCGTTGGTTTGAGTAGACCATTAAATTATTTATCAAATTGGGCCTTTTATCACTTCATGAATGAATTTATGAAGATTATTTATGAAGTTGGTCATGCATTTTTTCGTGAAGTTTATGGTCTGAATAAAACTGATTAATTTTGTGTCTGTCAAATTTTAATGTTTCGAACAGTTTTACCGACATAACATGTATTTTTCATAACGTATCATAATAATTTTCTTGGTTATAACACAGATATACGGTTAAATAGGATATTCTATAATAACAAAACGTAAAAGAAATTTAAAGAACTTTACTTAATTTCTTAAATCTCATAATCTACCTAACTAATTAAAAAAAGTTTGAATATTGATACGCCCGAATCGATGTAAAATTTGACAGAAAAATTGGAATTATTATAATTTACGAATAACTTCATAAAGAAATACATCAAAGTTCACACTGTACAGTATCAAATTTGGCCTTAAAGCTTTAATAATAACTTTAGAGTTAACAATTTAATTTTTCTTACACCTTTTTCTTGCTGGGGTTGGCGGAAGAGCCAGTACACTTAGGCCTATATGAGACCCATTGTATCCCCTATCGTCTGGGTAATGTCAGGCAGACGTCAGACAGCCGTCAGACAGCTTAACGTGAAATCCGAACCACGTGTATGCACTCGTAATCCTTTTTTTGTCAAAATAATTGTATAAAAATTCTAACGAAAACGGACAAAAATCAATATTATGAAATTCAAACGATTAAAAAATTAATGTTTTTTTTTTATAAACTAATGCCAAAAATTGTAAGAATTAGTAATAAACGATAAAAGGAAACCAAAGGATAACAATTTAAGATTAATGCGGGATCGATTCCAAGGCATACTTTGAAGACTTTTTAATATCGTAGGTTACTTTACGCTTATGCTATTAATCTAAATTGTTATTTAGATTCATCTAGACTACAAAGGGTTTTTAAATATACATATATAAAAATAAATTTAGGCGTTCTTAATATCTTATTATGTTTCACATTATCTCAGCTTTCATTTGGACAAGTAAAATCCAATACATTTAAAATAAGACAATTTTTGACTAAACGAGAAAGCACGTCTATGATAATAATTAATCGGCTAAAAGTAGTATCATATTATTCCCTGCAGCTTCTTGTCTGGGTGTGCCCAATGAGGCAGACACAAGCATAAAGCTTAGTTCCACTTTGCTCATCGGACGTAGTTATAGTGACTAGATTCTTTCTCTTGACCCGGTCTTGATCTCAAATTGGCGCAAAAAGATAAATAAGCGTTCTTTAAGGTATACTTAATGGTTGACTGTTAATTAGACGTAGAATTTGTAAACAAATTTATAAAAACAAGAATTTAATATCCCTTTTTTGGGGCTATAGATGCGATAATTGGCTAGATATTTGTAGTTTAAATTAAATTAGTTTTCAACATTATATTTTTTTTACATAAAGTTAAAAGAGTGAATTTTGGTTTAAAAGCATATATTGATATTGAATGATATTTTTAAAAATGTGCTCTCCAGATTTCTGCATTAAAATGTTTATACTTACAAATTTATTAATATTAATTTTGTTTCTTAATGGTATAGTGGAGTGGAGTTTTTAAATTTTTAATTTCAAATTATTTTAAAATCTAAAGTACAATTCCGGATCAGAAATTCTCTTATTTCTATTATTAACTTATCAAAAAAAAATTACGCTTTATTCTTCGTCTTTACTCTTACATACCAGTGGCGGTGCCAGGATTTTTGGTATGGGTGGGCACAAGTGGATCTAATGATTTCTTGAGTGGGCACTACCCAAATGAAAAATGACTTCTAAAACTGCACGCATGACTGCACCCATCTCAGTTATGCTCCAGTGCATCTAGCTAGTATAAATAGAGCTGTAGTTAATTTACTTATTTAGTATTTACCTGAAGACGACTGGAGATACTTACCAGTTGAAACGTTGTGATATAGAATATCAGTCAAGAAACATAATTGTCTTCAACCTTGGATTGGAATCCATTTTCGGGCAAATAGAATTAATCAAAACACTGTAATGTAAAGTAAAAGTAAAGCCCATATTATACTACCGTTTTTACAGATTTTTTGCATCGTAGCAGGAGAATATTTAGAAAAGCCATTATTAGATATAACCATTGTGGTACAATAATGCGACGGGTAGGCCAGGACGATATAACCGCAGCAAAGAAGTTAGCTAAAAATGGTTCGTTTTAACAGGATTCTATAGTTGTACGGAAAATTGTATTTACTTGAGTTTATACAATTGCCATTAAAACATTAATTATTAAAGAAACTTTACCAATTATTACTTAATATATGCATCGACTCAGTTATTTTAAAGTGTTCTCATAAATATCAAAAACTACAAATAGTCAATTAGGGTAGTTTGATTATCGACTTAATAAGTTCATAATTCAATAGGTTTGAGGCTACACTGTAAAAATGTATGGTAAAATTACATAGTATTTACTGAATTTTTTATTCCATAAAATCAAGAACTTTTTTTTTACCTATATTATTATATAAGCTATATTTCCGTAAGTAATGTTTTATTAGCAAAAATATTATTTCCGCTATCTGTTTTGCAAAATTACAGCTATTTATTTTTAACAGTATTTATCTCGATATTTATAATGCTAATATTTTTTGAACTTATAATTTTTTAGTTTTCTTGGTATGGGAATACCAAGAGATGGCTGTATAAAACCCAAGAACGTTAACATCATATAGGCTTTCGTATAAAACTTTCGTCTGGTATGGTATAAATACATGCCATGTAATGACGGGAACAACAGACTTCGAAACCGGTCTGCAGGTGTAACATGCTACCAATAATAAAGTTTTCACGTCTTGGTAGTACTATGCAATATGATTTCTATTTTAATATCTACGCTGCTAAAAATAATTACACTGTTTATCGTTGGCAATATATTACCACAATACATACAGGAAAAATATTACAGTATTAGTTGTGTATGAAAAGACCGTAGATTTTATGTAATTTTGTTAATATTGGTTGTAAAATTAACTCATTTTTTAAAAAATGCAGGAAAAATAAATTTTAAATCACCTGTAGTAAAACCTTACTATTGGTAGCATGTCAACACCTGCAGACCGGTTCCGAACTGTTGTTCTCGTCATTACAGGGTAGGTGTTCATGCCATACCAAACAAAAGTGTTTATCCCTTTGTTGCCCACCGGTTTCACAGTGAAACCGTAAACAAACTAATTTTTCCCTAGACTCCTACCGGTTTTGCAGTAATACCAGTGGGCGTGTATATACATCACGCCACTATCTATGCGGCGGCCGATTGGTTTAGCATCATACCCTGTTTATTTATCACTTCATGCCTTATTTGCATGTGGTCAGCTGAGGACTATGTGTCTATTTGTGAATTTTGTTCAATAAAAGTGTTATTCATAATGGCTGGTAAGAAAAATTATGATTTTTTTATTGTAAAAATAGTACACTTATACTTTTAGATTATTTCTGGAACAAACTATCATCTTTTTACAAGTTTTTTTTATGTAACAAGTTATTGGTTTCGCAGCGTAACCAGTAGGCTACAACATATTTTTTAATTATAATATAATAATAAAGATAGTATAGTATACCTAAAGTGGAAAGATCGAAAGGGGGTCCATTTTCTGAACAACTACTCTGATCCATCTGAAGCTGGCACCACAAACAGAAAGCAGAAAGATGGTACTCTCAAAGAAATTCCGTGTCCACTTATTGTGGTCAACTATAATAGACACATGGGATACGTTGATAAGTTGGACATGTTCAAATCTATATATGAAATCGACAGAAAATCCAAAAAGTGGTGGCACAGGATTTTTTGGTACATGTTAGATATGGCTGTTGTTAACTCCTACCTTATTTTTAAAAATAGGGCCAATGATTCAGCAGCTTTACCACTGAAATCATTTAGAATCGCTGTAGTTCTAGGACTGATCGGAGCTGAAGAAAATTGTCCTAAAAAAGGAAGACCATCATCTACTACCAATTGTTTCAAGGTCCATGTTGCCCCGAAAATTAGATTTGATTCCTGTAGTCATATGCCTGTACGCGGGAATTCAAGGAGGTGCGCCCTATGCAGTGAAAAGTCGGAGACTTACCGTACCCGATGGATGTGTTCTAGGTAAACTATGACTTTTTTGCTAAAAAAATTATGCATTTTTTATTGTTTTTTTTTTAGGTGCAACGTTGGTCTATGCCTGACAGACAAGAAAAACTGTTTTTTGAACTACCATAAAATTTAGTTTGTTATTTGTAGAAGTAATATGTAGTTCAATAAAATTTGAGAAAACAACTAGTTGCCTATCTAATTCCTACTGGTTTCATGGTGAAACCGCCCCCTAGGGGCTTTAAAAATAAACAGATATGTGAAAAACTTTAAAAAATGGCATTTTTATATAAATTTTAGTCCAAAAATACTAGTTTGCATCACGATTTAAACAATAAAATAAATCCGTACACAAAGGGTTAAACTAAAGCCTATGATATCAACGTTCTTGGGTTGTATATAGCCCTTAGCGCCATCTCTTGGTTGTTCCACACCAAAAACCCAAACAATTATTAGTTCAAAAACTAGTTTTCTTATAATTACTCTCGTAGTTACGGTAAAAATTTCATTGCACTGTAAACATTAAATAGCTGTAATTTTGTATAACAAATAGCGAAAAAAATATAGTAAATATAGTGAAATTTTACCATACATTTTTACAGTGTAACAGAGGTAGACTAAATACAACCTTATAGTATAAGGTACTTACAGGTGGTTTAAAATTTATTTATCATGCTTTTCTTTAAAAATTAGATATTTTACAACCAATATTTACCCTATATAAAGTGTACTTTACATACTTTACAAAGAGCTTCTGTACTATTACTATATCAATATAAATTACATGAAGTTTACGAAAATTAGGGCGTCATAGTAATTTCAATTTATGCTTTATTTATGTGCTTTTCGACACCATAACATTAAAAAAATGAAACAATAAATATTTTAGCCATACCTATAGTAAACGAAGCAAAGCAGCTCTACCATATTATCTATGTAATCGCCTTGAGCGTACACGTCAATTTGTAGTAAAGACGTATTTAGATATACTTAGACTTGTTATAGACATTCATAAAATATGTAATGGGTAGGCATTAATTTAATGATAGTTCGAAATTATAACTATTTTTCGTGAAAATTTTGACATAAGGTATCGTTCACAAAATACGTAAGGTAATTTGGAAAGAACTCGGGAAGGAAGGAGGGAGTCCAATCAGGCGTTATGGTCCTGATACGTAGGATGAGAGTGGTCAAGCTTTGCGTTACGTCACGATGTTAGAGCAGACAGAAATATCAACATTTTTATTAAAAACTAAAAAAATCTTTCTGTTCTGAATATAATATCAGCCCAAAACTTTTTACAAGGGGCAAGAAGTCAGGGTTGGCCGAGGGGCCAACCACTCTCCAAATTACGTGTATAAATTGTCAGAAAATAGCTCGAAATTCCAAAATCAGTAGTATTCAAAATCACCACCACAGTCGATTTGCAGAAATCGAGTTCGAAATCATTCCAAAAACACTATAAAAAAATACCCGACCTCATTCTCTAAATCCCGAAATCATTTTGGTGGTGCGAATGATTTATCTTAAATAAGTAATTTAAATTAATAATAATTAAAAGTTGTCTTGAATACCCAAAAAATATTTACTCTGATTTATTTTCTCGTTTATTTTATATGCAAAATTTAGGGGCCCATTTTGAAAGCTATCGGATATTAATATAGTTCGCTGACTTTTAAATTTCAGCGTTTATTTGGTTAATCTTGTTAAAATTTACTTAAAATTGTTTAAAGATTTTAAATTTACCTTTGAATTTAATTATACAGGATGAGCCAATGAAAACGAAACTTAGGGGCTTTTATAAATGCCCACCAAGAATGTTTAAACAACTCAATAATCTTAGTTTTTAGGGGACAAAATAAATTCTATTGTACAGAGTGATTTAAAAGAGATCTTCTGAAATCATTAATTTATCTCCTAATAGTTTTGTACGGTGTATACAATTTCTACAAGAACTTTGATTTTAGTAGTTACTCTATAGGCATTCTAACTTAATAAGGGTAGTTTTTACATGTAAATTCCCATAAGAAAATTTAAGGTTCGATCTGTATTTTTATAACCATTTTTGGGCGTGGTCACAAGCCGCGCCTAGCCGTTGCAGGAAACCTCCATAGCAGGTGCCCGCATAATATGTTATGAGACTAGGTTCCAGCCGTCACCGTATTAGGCATTCGCGAGGCTACTTGAGCACCGCCCGTGACGCTCGGTCCATTGAAGATGTAAGTTGAAAAAGGATAGCGATACTCTTATTAAGGTTAGAGCACGTTAAGCCGCAGAATAGGATGTTCATTAGCGACGACGTCACAAACGATTGAAAATGGAACTATTATTATTGCGAATATTAAATCTAAAATCCCTTTATTTATTTAACAGAAAAAATGTTTATTTTTCCACCAAGACTCGAACTATCGATTAGAAGACCAACGCCTTAGCACACTACACTGGCGAGATATCTTATAAAATTGAGCTTTTAAGTTGAAGGTTATGTATGTATACGGTTGGTTACCCCGCCCACGAAAGTCATGCATCGTGACGCGTCATGATAAGTGGTTTTTCTAGGGGAAGCAAGAGTAATAACGGATCATAATTTAATCATCTTTATTAAAATGTTGGGGAAAGAGAATTAAAATGAATCGCAGATCGGCTAAATGAACTGCAGATCGGCTAAATGAATGTGAATGAATTCTAAGATGCTGTTTGTAGAATTTTTAATAAAGTATCCAATTGAATAATTAGGAATATAATATTTATCTTTTGTGAAGTCACTGTTCTTAAATAAGTAGTTTAGATATTAGGTCGGTTAGATATTAGTTATTGTAATATTAGGGATTGTAATATTAGTTATTGTAATATTATTGGGAAATAAATGTTTTTACTGAAATTTCGTCTATCATTGATTTTACTTCCCCCTCCCCCTTTCCCTACTGCCATAGGAAGAACTCACTGTGATTCGCTGTTCATTTAGCTGTTCATTTAACTGATCTTCAGTTCATTTAGCTGATCCGCAGTTCATTTAGCCGATCTGCAGTTCATTTAGCCGATCTGCAGTTCATTCAGCCGATCTGCAGTTCATTTAGCCGATCTACAGTCTGTAGGGTAAAAATAAGACTTTACCTTATTTTACCTAATTTTACAATTTAATGGTATTTATAATATTATTGTTACCAAACCCTGATATCAATAACGAGGATATAGTCGAGGGTATAACCCTCTATTAAAGGTAACAATATATTATTGTATATTAAATATAACAATAACATTTATATAATAATAGGTTAAGCTTAGAGGTAAGGTTACGAGTTTAAGGTTAAGTTTAGTATATAAGTAACTATGACTGATTTGTAAAATAGAATAGAAGAAATATATACATTTTATACACGTCTTGATGACTCTCTCTTATCGAACCAAGTAGTTACCTTACACCAAGTAGTTACCTTCCAAGTCCATTTAGCCGATCTACGATTCATTTTACTTCTCTTTCCCCAACATTTTAATAAAGATGATCAAATTATGATCCGTTATTACTGCCCCTATAAAAACTACTTATCATGATGCGTTCGTGGGCGGGGCCACCGTATACCTAGATAACCTTCAACTTAAAAGCTGAATTTTGTAAGATATCTCGCCAGTGTAGTGTGCTAAGGCGTTGGTCTTCTAATCGATTGGTCGATAGTTCGCGAAAAAGCCCGACTCCGCAGGAGGAGGGCATTTTCGTAAAATATGAAAACAAACGATTGCAATTTGTAAAAAAAACACATTCAATAAAAAAATTATCTGGTTATTTTTATGCAGGTGTGTAATTTATTTGAATATTTCCCAAATTAATTAAGAACTCGAATCAAGTAAATTAAATATTTTATTTAACAGAAAATACTAACAATAAAATTGTCAGAATATTACATTTTTTGACGTTTGTTAACAATAAAATCCCGCTTTGACGTTTCGTCAACAATATAAACTTGCGATGCAATTTTCGATTTCTGGCAGTGCTGTTTTCGCTGTAATTTTTTGCATTTCTCTTATGGGAATTTTAAAATATGAGGGAAATATTCGCAATAATAATAGTCCCATTTTCAATCGTTTGTGACGTCATCGTTAATGAGCTACCGCTTGGCGTGCTGTAACCTGAATAAGAAGATCCGTGTTCTTAATTACTTACATCTTCAATGGACCGAACGTCACAGGCGGTGCTTAAGAGACGCCACTAAAACTCGCGAAATTCTCGGTAGCTTTCGCTCTTCGTCGGGTGAATTTATCTAAGGGCATAGAGGAATGATAGGTTGACCCGATCACTGTACTGAGGATCTGTATGACCTACTTTAGTATAGGAGCTGACAAACATTTCGGTGAACGATATTTTTCAAAATTTTCACCTACATGGTCTAATTATACATGATATAGACAAACTAAAATCGACCGTCTGCCGTTTCAAAGTGGCAGCTTTAACTTGGGGGATGAAGTTAAAAAAGGGTGGTTTTAAGATTTGGTGAACAATATTGATCAAAACCCACATTCACACATTTGAAAAAACAGCTTAAGAATGTGTCGAAATCACGTGGGCAGACGATTTATTTGACAGCTTAACCCTAGCAGACGCCTGTCAAAGTGGCATATTTTATGGTTAAGTGAACGATAAGTATTACACATGAATTTTGGTATGTGTATTCCCCTATTAGTACGTTAACTAAAAACAATATGGCAGACGAAATATTTGACAGCGTTTCTGTGGCAGACGCTGTCAAAGTGACAAGTTTACTCTTGGTAAACAATGTAATTAGCTTAAATTGGCGAAATAAAATATTACTTTGGTAAATGATATTCAACTTTTTTTTATTAAAAAAAATTGTAAAAGGAAAAAGGTATGCATAATATTATAGCAATTAATCCTACAAATTCAATTTGTATGTAGGAGAAAATGCTAATGAAACTATTTAAATAGTTTATTACTTTTATTTTATATCCAGTTGTATTTTATTAGAAAACATTCGATATTTAATATAAAAATTTAAAAAGTAATATGTTTTATCAATATGACATGAAAACGTTTTATATATTTTTTGTGAATCTGTATCTTTTTGTTTCCATACACAAACGTCTTTTTAAAATATGGCCGACATGAGGTTATGTCTGTGTAATTACCCTACACCAAATACATGTAAATTAATGGTTAAAAAGTAGTAAACAATAAATTTAAGTAATAGTAGCTTATCAAGGATAACTAAAATGGTAAGAAATAATTTTTTAATATTCCTAGAACCTAAGATTTTTATGTTGTTTGTTGTTTTATTGTATATTAATTTAGTATTTTACCGGTCGATCGATAATGTCCCATGACCTTTCTAACATCGCTTTCGACTATTAAAGCACGTAGATAAATATTAGGTACCTACTTTATATTTTGTCACTGACTATTACATATTTTTTTACTAAAATTTTTTAATATTTAGTGGAAGTAATTTAAAATATACAGGGTGGTCGGTAATGATGCACAAATTGCGATCCTAGTTTAAGCGAAAAAAAAACTATATTAAACCAATCGTGTTTAAAAAAAAAGGATCCCTTATTTGTAATGTAGGTATGTGCAAATTTAATGGCTTTGTATTTTTAATAATAAATTGTTATAGTCTTAAATAATTTTATTAAATTTGATATTACATATTTGTTTTGAGGCTTATTTTGACTTTACATTATTTTTACGTGTAAAACCTGGAAGATTTCTTTTTGGCGCATTTATTATCATCCTTTCTGTATATTTATAAAATAATTATGCATTTCAGTAATAATTATTAAAATACAAGTATGTAGTAGGTACCTACCTCATATAACAAATAAATATAATTTTATGTTAACAAACGTAATTTGCTGCAGGATAATCAGCAAGCTGGACCTTCACATGAAGGTTTAAATCAAAACATTTTTGAAGATCATAATACTTTAGTAGAGAATGATTCAGACACACTGACGGAGAAAGTGACAGAAAATCATCACTCTTTGGAAAAGAAGTTTTGTGTAATTCATATAAATACAAAAATAACACCGAATGAAACAAAAACTTTTAAGTTATTTACTGATGAAACTGTTAGGAAATGTAATTTTTTGTTAGAAGTTCGTAAGAGATTATCTCTAAAATATAATTTCTTTAACATTCCCAATGTTCCGGATCAAATTAATGGTTACCATTCAAGTTGTTATCGAATATTCACAGCGGTTAAGACCACTGACATTGAGAAATATAATAGCCTTCCTGCTTTGGAAGTGTTACCTGAACCTACAGTTGAAAATACATCTAAGGAAGATTTAGACCACAACATTCTAACACGTCAAAAAGTTAATTTGCCATTAAAATCAAGCACTGCGGGTATATTTAAAAATGTTTGTATTTTCTGTAATAAAATGTTT
The DNA here is from genome assembly GCA_935413205.1 of Polydrusus cervinus. Lineage (NCBI taxonomy): Eukaryota > Metazoa > Arthropoda > Insecta > Coleoptera > Curculionidae > Polydrusus > Polydrusus cervinus. Next base: position 61,628,192 of record OW284510.1, on the reverse strand, counting down.
TTATATTATAAGCGAAAGAAATATGGTTTAATACCGGTCAGTACAATCAATATACAAAACAGTATAATCTCGTCTGTAAAGGTCCTAGATGATACCAAAATGCGATTAAAAGTTGAAAATATTGATTTTATAGCGAAAGAGGTAAAATATCACCAAGTTTGCCGCGTATTATATCAAAATAAAGCAAAGAGACGTCAACGGAAAAATAAAAGACCAAAAATGACACTATGGAAACAAGAGAGGGATGCTCATAAAAAATGCCTGGACATTTTAAAAGAATTTATAACTTCCGAAATAATTGAAAAAGGGAAAGTGTTTTATTTTTATAATATAAGAGATTATTATTTAAAAAAATTTCAAGATATTTTAAATAATGAAAATGTTTCTATTTCCAGTAAACAGCTCATGTTTTTGCAAGGAAAAATAATGAGACTATTTCCGGACAAAATATCATTTCAAAAATGCTTTAATAAAAACATAATCTACTGCAAGGATGTGAAATTAACACCTGATGCGTTGTTACAATCAGCAGAAAAAAATAATGAAATATATAACATTAAAAAATCAGCTCTTCTATTACGAAAAGAAATACTTGCCATTCAAAAAAATCCATTACCACAAGATTTAAAACTTAAAAATATTTTCGAAGGTGAGTGCAAAATACCAGATAATTTAACAACGTTTTTGCAAAACCTTTTAATCGGGCCAAGAGGTAAGAAAGACAATTTTAAGGACATAAAAGTTCAGTCAATAGCTCAGGATATTATATACAATGCAACAAATGGGTCAATTAAGCCTTCCAAACATCTAAAACTAGGTCTATCTGTTAAAACACTTACTGGAAGTAAAAAATTGTTAACTTTACTTAATAGGTTTGGACATTCCATCAGTTATAACGTAGCCGAGGAATTAGAGACAGAATTGACATACTCAGATTATTCGACTGAAAATATTTTGACCTCTGAGGTAAGAAACAAAAAAAATAGCTTTTGCGGCTTAGCATTTGATAATTATGATAGGTATGTGGAAACGTTAAGTGGCAAAAATACTTTGCACGACACCGTGGGTATTTTTTATACCCAACACATTGAAGATCAAGCCATTGAAGATCAAGCCCTTTCAGAAAACGTACCTTCTCCTAAGCCGCAAAGACCCTCAAAAATTTTAAAAGCACGTAGACGGAAATATGAAACCCCAGTAAAAGACATAGAGCCGTACAGAAAGAAACCCAAAATGACAGAAAATATTTTAAACATAGACCAAGATCCAACAGTTGTAATTTCAGCACATTTAGATATATATCGCAAACTCGACAATATTTTTGTTATAAGTCATAGTTTATTGAGCAAACAACTACCAATGTGGGTGGGCTGGAACTCCCAAATTTATACAGATTCTTCACCACGTCAAAAAATTTATTATCTTCCACAAATTAACATGTCGCCAACTTCCTCTGCAGTTGTGGCCGAAACCTTAAAAATGGCTAAAAAAATTGCTAGTGAGATAAATCAAGAAGTAATAACAGTAACATATGACCTTGCTATTGCAAAAATTGCCTTTCAGATCCAGAGCACAGAGGCTCCATTCTACGATAACGTCTTTATTCAACTAGGAGCATTCCACATTCAAATGGCATATTTTAAGGCCGTGGGAAAATATATTGAGGAGTCGGGATGTGTGGATGTGTTAGTGGAAGCAGAACTTATTGCTTCTGGATCTGTTAAGGGATTTGTTAATGGTACCCACTTTAATCGCTGTAAAAGGATTCACACTCTTCTGGCAACTGCTCTTCAAATTCTTCATTTTAAAAGTTTTTTATTACAACATACCGACGACAATATTATATCCGATGAAATTATTGATCAACTTAACGACATTCAGAAAACAATAAAAAACCGTGAAAAAGTCTCACCACAACTGGAATATCTTTTGGAACAATACAATAACTACTGTGGAGAAACATTAAATGGTAAATATGGAAAAACAGCGCAATTTTGGTATACCTATATACATCTCATACAGAATTTTTTAGACTTTTCCAGAAGCATTAGGACTTCTGATTTTGAGGCATATAGATCGATTTTATTTAAAATGTCAGCTATTTTCTTTATATTTAATCAGCCCAATTATTCTAGGTGGACAATAAAATTTCACGATAATCTCCTGAAATTCGAAAATAAGTATCCCAACTTTAAGACAGAATTTATGAATGGTTGTTTTTCTGTAAAAAGGACTGATAAACCTTTTTCTCGATCACCAGTTGATCTGACATTAGAACAAACTATAAATGCAGATGCTTCAAGAACATCCGGAGTAACATTTATTACCAACTCAATTGAAGCTAGACAGCGTTGGGCACAAAGCCATTCATTACGTACATCAATTGTTTCAAAAACTTTTGAAGATGTTGGCTGTAGCAAAAAAGAAGACATTTCTCATGAACTTCAAAGTTCAATGATGCGAAAAGATAAAGAGGCCCTTGAGAAATTAAAGGTAACAGTAAAACAATTTATGAATCCATTTGAAAATGTTGATAGCGACCATCTCTTTAACATTGTAACCGGAAAAGCTGCTGACATAAAGACTGAAGAGTTTTTGTTAAATATTTTAGAAAATGGAAATAATTCTCGCTCTAAATTTATAGAAGAATGTGCCATGGACATCACGAGATTTGAAAGGCCGATCAAAAAAATTCAACTCAAAACCTTTGCCAACGAAGGGGTCAAATATACGCTTTGTCAAAAAAATTCCATTTGTGAATTAAAACTGGAAAGAGACTTATTTAGCAAAATGTTATTGCTTTCAATTGATAATAAAATCGATCTTGGGTTGGTTCTTACTTATCCTTTAACGCCAGTGCCCCTTTCTCTTTGTAACTTAGATGGTACCATGATTAAGACAAATAAAGCAAATCTATTACACATTATAGAAAGCTTTGATACGAATCCCGAAGATCCACCATTTATTGATTCAGTTATTGTTGACGGATTCTTTTTTTTACATCTCCTCAAGGAACCTCCTACAACATTTCAGGCTTTAGCTAGATTTATTTTAGCTAAATTGTGTGCTTTACAAGGAAATAATGAGCTACATTTAGTTTTTGATAAAATCGTAACACCTTCCTTGAAAGATATTGAACGGGACAGAAGAGCTACCTCAGTTTTTCGAGAAGAAAATTTCGTTATCAGTGGACCTAACCAAAAACGGCCTTCTAATTTCTTAGCATCTTTGAGGCAGGATAACCTCAAACGAGCGCTTGTGACATATCTTCTTAAAGAGTGGGAAAATAACTGTTATTACCCAATAATTAATAATAAAACTATATATGTAACCATTGATAATCATTGCTATAAATTTTATCAGAAAAACGAACATGTTATAAAGGAAATAGCACAAGAATACTATTGTGAGCATGAAGAGGCCGATAGTAAAATATTCTTTCATATAACAAAAACTGTTTGCAAAAATATAGTTATACGAGCTGCAGATACAGATATTGCAGTTATTGCATTAGCGCATGTTGACCAATTTAAAAAAGAAAATAAACTTGTTTGGATGGAAACTGGTCAAATTTCGAATAATTCGTTAAGATATATTAATCTTACAAAGATACACGATTATTTAGGATCAACTCTTAGCCAAGCACTACCAGCATTCCATGCTTTTAGTGGTTGTGATTACGAAGCCGCGTTTTATGGCAAAGGAAAAAAGAAACCTTTTACAATATTAAAAAATTGCAATCAAACTCAAGCTGCTTTTGCGTCATTGGGATCAAAGCCATTTAAAGACATCCCTCAGGAAACACTAAATACTCTGGAAGGCTTTGCTTGCAAATTATATGGAAAACCAAATTTTAAGGATATAGATAAGGCCAGATTGGAATGTTTTATTAAAAGTTATGGGTGCACATCAGAAAAAAATCCACTTTTATTTAAAAAAAAATTTAATGCTCAAAACTTTCCCCCTTGCAAATCAGTATTACTTCAAAAAATTCGAAGGACAAACCAAATTGCAGCAATTTGGACGAATGCTACCAAAGTTACTCCAAATTTTTACGATCCTCTAAATAATGGTTGGATACTGAGAGAAAATAAATTCAATATATTGTGGTTTGACGGGCCTCAAACACCCATTCAACTTGGTGATATTTTGCACAAATCTGATTTAAGTAACGAAAGTGACGACGACGCCGACGCAATTTTGATTGAATCAAGTGACGACGAGGATGATTTTTTAGAGCAATAAATAACGACTGATTTTGTAATTTGAAATTTTTATGCAAGTTTTTGCTGTTTTAAGGTACTAGATTCATTTGTGGATGATATATTTTTTTTTGCTTAAATAAATACATTTAGATTTGTTAAAGTTTCCTCCCTCTTATTTAGGTTATTTTTTTGTGAAAGAATAAAAATGGGAGGCTGATTTTGTAACAATTTAAAATCCTGTTTTATAGTTTTAAGAAATGTGTTTTTTTAGAATGATGTTGATTTGTTGAAGTACTCTCTCTTATTTAGGTTACTTATTTGTAAAATAATAAAACCGGGAGAAAGATTTTGTGATGTTTTAAAAGCCTAAGTATTTTATAGTTTTAAGAAATGTGTTTTTTTCTTGTTGAAACAATGCTTGACTAGATTAATTTACATTTTTTGTAGAATATATTTTGTTGTTATACATTTTTTTTAAATATATGTATAAATAGTTTTAGGTTTGTTGAAGTACTCTTAGGTTGTGTTGACGAATAAAAACGAGAGACTAATTTCATAATGTTTTAAGAATCCTGTTTTATATTTGTTAAAGAATAATATTTATTTTATACCAATTTTGCAATAAAAATGTTTGAATACCATTTACCAAATTAATATTTTATTTCACCAATTTGAGCTATTTACATTGTTAATCAATAAGAGTAAACTTGTCACTTTGACAACGTCTGCCACAGAAACGCTGTCAAACATTTCGTCTGCCATATTGTTTTTAGTTAACGTACTAATAGGGGAATACACCCATCAAAATTAATGTGTTTTACTTGTCGTTCACTTTACCATAAAATATGCCACTTTGACAGGCGTCTGCCAGGGTTAAGCTGTCAAATAAATCGTCTGCTTTCTTAAAATTAATAAATACCTGTGTAGTTTTATGTTATTTTACCAATTTGAGCTATTATAAATATTGTTTACCAAGAGTAAACTTGTCACTTTGACAGCGTCTGCCACAGAAACGCTGTCAAATATTTCGTCTGCCATATTGTTTTTAGTTAACGTACTAATAGGGGAATACACATACCAAAATTCATGTGTAATACTTATCGTTCACTTAACCATAAAATATGCCACTTTGACAGGCGTCTGCCAGGGTTAAGCTGTCAAATAAATCGTCTGCTTTCTTAAAATTAATAAATACCTGTGTAGTTTTATGTTATTTTACCAATTTGAGCTATTATAAATATTGTTTACCAAGAGTAAACTTGTCACTTTGACAGCGTCTGCCACAGAAACGCTGTCAAATATTTCGTCTGCCATATTGTTTTTAGTTAACGTACTAATAGGGGAATACACATACCAAAATTCATGTGTAATACTTATCGTTCACTTAACCATAAAATATGCCACTTTGACAGGCGTCTGCTAGGGTTAAGCTGTCAAATAAATCGTCTGCCCACGTGATTTCGACACATTCTTAAGCTGTTTTTTCAAATGTGTGAATGTGGGTTTTGATCAATATTGTTCACCAAATCTTAAAACCACCCTTTTTTAACTTCATCCCCCAAGTTAAAGCTGCCACTTTGAAACGGCAGACGGTCGATTTTAGTTTGTCTATATCATGTATAATTAGACCATGTAGGTGAAAATTTTGAAAAATATCGTTCACCGAAATGTTTGTCAGCTCCTATACTACTTCTACTCTTTGTTATAGGTGGCTATGCAGGAAACCAGCCTAACATATAGAGTGTAAAGAGTAGACTATTTAATTTATATTTATAAGATGTTCTGTTATAAAAATATTTTGAATGATCGTGATTCACTCATAATATTTTTAAGTATTGACGTAAAGATTTCATATGGGTATTTACTTAAAATTAAAACATTTCATGGTTTTTAGCGTCTAATGTCTCTACTTACTTAATTTATTTTAGGAATATAATTAGGTGGGCATATTACTATTTTGTATTCTATGCAACTTGATGACAAAAAAACAAGTAGGTATGATTTTGAAAAATAATTTAATGTGAAAAATCCGCAGTTTCCATTACTCCTTGCAAGAAGAAACTGAAAGAAATTTGCAAGGGCTTTTATTTTAAATGTATCATTACAACAATTTACAAAATATTTATAGATACTAATACTAATTAATTATTAACAAAAAAATATACCTATGTATATTATTGTATATATGAACATAAGTTATATAAAAGTTAAACATATATCTATCTATAAACAATGTAAAATTTAATTTTTTATCTTTGCTGCAAAGTATTCTTGCTTCTCCATTTTTCTTTTGTTGATGTTGATTTTTTCATTTGCTGCATTATTGGCGCAATTTGCTTCATGCACCTGGAAAAATTAAAGATATCATTTTTAAAAACCTTGGATTTAATGATAATTTATTTAGCATACTTATCATAAGCCCCATTATTACTATTTTGTCATGGCAATTATCTGAATTGGGTCGTTTTATATTTAATATCCTCTGCCACATTTTTGCATTAACTACATTTTCTATTTCTTCTAATAGTCTATCTACAGTGATATTGGCTTTTCTCTTTAATGGATTGGTTTTGAGAAAATTATTTAGACTTTCTAAGGACATATTGGTGTTAACCCCAGCATTGATTCGATGCATGACAATGAGCCCACATTGTGATCCTTTCTTCACTCTGGTAGTAATAGCTAAAACACAACAAAGGTATAAAGTAATAATACTTGACTTTATTTAAGAAGTAACCAGTCAAATCAATTTATATCTTAAAATTTAACTTTAATAAGATAGGTACAGGCACTGCTCTCACACTGGGTTGCCAATTTTTGTTTTATTTTATTTAACTCATTATGAGAGACGATACATACTTTTGGAGGTAATTCAAAAAATCAAACTCACTGGCATTTTGCAAATATTCAAAATAACTTTCTGACAATTCCACGAACTTCTCCATCTTCGTTTCATTCAAGATTTTTTCAAATCTGCTTTCATGGATTTTTTTAATTCTTCATTTTTAAGCTAGAAAAATATTAACCTGTCAAAAAAATACAAGTTGTTTTATTTCTTTGATATACTTTAGCTCTTCCTTGTATGATTCAGTTTTTCATAACATACCAGCTACATAAAAGTCTTCTTGGTCCTGGGCCCATTACTTTCGTCCATGCATTGTAGTATTTCGGATCATCATCAGTCATGAAATACTCTGGTTGTATTACCTCACCAACCTTCTCTCTCAGAGCACCTAACAAAATTTTCTGTATAACCTGGTCTCATCTATTACTTTTAAAAAAATGCGACAGGAAAACCCATATTTTTATCATCCTTCACCAAAACAACTGTCAAATCCATCCCTTTTTGGTTTGTACAGTGCGTTACATCCATGCATATTATTCTACTGAAATCCTTTAGCTTATCTTCCATGTTTTTGTTCATAAATCCCAAACAAAAATCTGGTCCTCTGAGGAGTGGATGATTTTCACCTAATATAAAATATACTTATTATTTATTATTAGAGATGAGCCGAATATTGATTTAGGTCAGTTTAGGTTTAGGCCATTGGCCTATTATTATTATTATTATTATTATTATTATTATTATTATTATTATTATTATTATTTTTTGTATCATATATTTTCAATTCCTAATATTGTAACTTAAGAATGTTTATTTGTAAATGGAAATAAGGTCATAAATTATAGGTAACTATATAATTATTTACTTACCTGTTTCAAAAAAATTTTCATTTAATCGACAAGGACATACCCCATACATTTTTATGGAACCCCCAGCTTTTTCAGTTCTCTGGTATAGTTACTTTCATATCCTAAATATTAAGTTTAGGGTATAAAATAAGATTTTCTGCATATAACTTTACAAGTCTTACCAGTCACATTATCGGTTACACACAAGGTTTTTTCCACATTATTAGATGTTATTTTTGTTCTCTGCATTATATAGTTCGTCTCTATTTTATGCTCTTCCATCCATTGTTCACACTCTTGTTTGCTAGAAAAATTAAGAGTTATTACTTCTATTGTAATGTCATGACTTACCTGTAGATGTGTTTGAAGATTTTTATATGATCCACCAACAAATTGATTTTCTCTGCAAAGGGGACAAATAATGCGACATTTTTTATCGCCCGGAACCTGGACCGGCTCCTTATGAATGTTTCGGATGTGTTTATTTTTTGCAGAAACTATAAAACTCCAATTCGCAGAATGGGCAAATTCTGTTTGCGATTTCTCGTCGATTTTCCATGCTCCAGACTTGCTGATTATAAAATATAACCCGCAAACTAAAATCACTCCAATAATGATCGAAGATCACAATACTTACCGCGTAAATTTAAAAATGACATCCAATCCTCGAGCTCACCCGACGAAGAGCTAAGGCTACCGAGGATCTCACGAGTTTTAGTGGCGTCTGGTGCTCAAGTAGCCTCGCGAATTCCTATTACGGTGACGGTTGGAACCTAGTCTCATAACATATTATGCGGGCACCTGCTATGGAGGCATCCTGCAACGGCTCGGGGCGGCTTGTGACCACGCCCAAAAATGGTTTTAAAAATGCAGATCGAACCTTAAATTTTCCTATGGGAATTTACATGTAAAAACTACCCCTATTGAGTTAGAATGCCTATAGAGTATCTACTGATTTTATTTCCATTTTTTAGAAGTCACTTTTTTAAGAAGTAGGAGATCTCCTCCACACGGTAACGACCATTATGTTTTATAAGCATTCGATTTTTCGATGAAAAAATGCCCCCTTAAAAAGTTTTAGAAAAAGAAACTATCGTACGAAAGTAAAAGAAAAATAAAGTAGTAGAGTTTATGTCCGTATAAATAAATAGAAAGAAATTTTTTTTTCCGCCGGCTGCTAAAAAACTTTCTTTCTATGTAAAAGAAAAATACAATTTTCAGCAAATCGAGATCCCCTGTAGATTCTAAAAAAATCTAGTGTAGTGAAGTTTTCTTACGATATTTCATAAATGACGCTTTTTAATTTCCATTATGATGGACTAAAAATGGTATTAGTAATAAAAGTATTTAATTGTTAGGTTGGCCAGTTTATTACGTTTGTATAGTATATATTATACCTACATTAGGGGTTTCAAATATAAAATGTTGGTGCTCCATAATGTTTACTTTATTCGAAATGTGCTAACTAATATCTGTATCAAAATTATGGTCAATCGGGAAATATTTAGAGGTCGCTCCGATTTAATATAAAGCACATATTTTTAGTTAAATATTATATTTATGGCGGATATTACTAATCCGTGATGATATTAGCATTGGAATTACATGGATCGACGAATCGAAGCAAACATTATTTCTGATATTCATTATTTCTAAAACTAGAGGTAAATGTTTTAATTAGTGAAACCCATTTTCCTGTCTAATATTTTTAGCTTTTGATTAGAGATGCATAGCTTTCTCTTATCCATATCTATGCGAGTGATCAGCACGATGCCGATGGTATATTGAGTAACACATGACTCGAGAGGATTTTAACAGTTAAACATTTTTAACATCTCTTTTGGACTGATCTCTTATATTATTCTATCTTACTCGAGAATATAAAAAAGGCAAGGAAGTCCCAAAAAATACCAAGAATCACGGTGAAATGCGTCTGATGCTTTCGAAACTTTTAAATTTTGATTGGTTTAGTTTTTTATATTCTCAAGTAATATTTCAAAATAAATAATAAGAGAAGTCCTGAAGACATGGTTAATAATACAATTGTCATTGCCACCTTGCTAGGTAATTCATAATGCAAAGACGTTAAAATAGGTGATAGTAAAATCTTTAACAATCAAAATCATCTAGAGTCGTGTGTTACTTAACATACCATCGTGCTGATTAATTCCTCAGAAAGGACAAGAAGAAGCTATATATCCCGCCTTACAATGCAGAAGGAGAACGAAATTTATGTGAAAGTGGTAGAAAAAGTTCGCCAATTAAAAGTTGAAAATGATTGGACAGGAAAAGGGGTTGCACTAATTAAAACATTTACCTCTAGTTTTAGGAATAACGAATCAGAAACAATGTTTGCTTCGATTTGTCGATCCGTGTAGGAAGCGATATCCCACTGTTTCCAAAGTATGAAAATAACTGGATTAGTAATATCTACCATAAATATACAGTATACTTAAAATATGTGTTTTATAGTTGTAAGAGGTCGTCCCCCTAAAAATGATAAATCATAGCGACCTCTAAATAATGTCCGATTGACCTAATTTTGATACAAATATTAGTTAGCACATTTGAAATAAAGTAAACCTTGTGGGGCACCAACAATTTATATTTGAAAAAAAATGGACCACGCTAGATACATTATACATACCGTAAACCGGGGTTACTTTACCACGATTTTGGTATATTTCGTTTAATATCTCGTTTATTTTTAAAGATATCTGGCACAGCTATAACTATGTCATAGTTTAAGGTTTTTAAAGTAATTTTCAGACAATATTTTTGTTTTATATAACCTGCTATATAATATATTTTTTTATTAAAAACTGTGTAAAGTCACCTTGAAATCGGGGTCACTTTATACGAGTATTAAAAACGTACTAAGAGACTACATAACAGCTTAATATAGGTGTCTTTACACGCAGAAACTCTCATAGATACTTTTTCTAATTTGTAAATCATGAATATAGCTTATTATATACTACTTATAATCAAATAAAAGTCAATTTTAATGAAAAAATACTTTAATACACAACGACAATATAAAAAGCATTTATAAAATATACGAAAATATACTGAAACTAAACAATACAACAACAACAAAGTTTTTACATTAAATTATACCTTTCAAGTTTCAGACCATGAAATGTATAAACACCCCTTCTAACAGCAGGTTCTCTTAGGAATTTTACGACATCATTTTCCTGCTGTAAGGAAATATCATCTTCAGTTGGGAACACGAAACTTTTACCTTTTTTTCGTAGAAATTTTATTAATAGTTCTGGCCTATCCTGACTCTCCAATATTTGGCCCACAAAGTGCCGAATGCTTTTTTTTGTTGGAAATGCTACCACAACAAATTTTCCTGGTTTTGGTATAATATGATCCAGTGGAAGGGCATCATCGCTGTCTTCTTCAAAGTTCTCTTCAAGGGTCTCTTCAATAGAATAAAGGTCATCATTGTTGTCCTGATCTTCTTCATCTTCAAATATCTTTTTCCCTTCACTTTCGGGTGTGGTATTTTCTTGGTCTTCCCAAAGTTCTTCATAGGAAACCGATTTCCCTGGCGCCACTTTCAACATTTTCTTTCGCTTTTTCTCCGCAGGCTGTGACGGATTTCTTGTTTCTTTTAAAAAGGTTAGCAGACTATCGCTCACTCTTTGCATCACGACGTGTTCTTCTGCCCTTGCCTGGGGCAGCTTTTTCAAAACTTGATTCCTGTTCAAAGGAATGATTCCGGTGGCCCTGAAGGCGCTTGCAATATTTTCCTTATCCTTTAGTTTCAAATATTCTACTAATTTTTTTAGGAGCGATGGAAAGGAGGTTTTATTTAAAACCTTTTCCGCTGGATTTTGCAGTTTAAATTGTTCTAATAATTTTCGCCAGGCCCTTTTCATCGGGGCATAATACCCGACATCCAAGGGCTGGGTAAGATGGGTGGAATGGGGAGGCAAAAATACAAATCTGATGTTGTTACGCTGGGATGCTATAATTATATCAACATTCAAGTGCGACGAAAGGTTATCCCCAATAATCACCTTGGGCCCAGGTCTGGATTTTGCCCATGGTAATACAATAGTTGAAAACCACTCTTGAAATGTAAACGCGTCAAACCATCCTGACTTGGATCTATTGTATCGAGTTCCTGGAGGACCACAGATGGTCCACTGATCATAAAGCCTTTCGGCTTTATAAACCACGTAAGGGGCCAGGACATTCATATCACCACTGATAGCAAACATGACAGATATAGACGCTTTGCTCGTGTTCATAATTCTTTCTGGATATTTTATGCCTCTCCTGAAGATACATTTTTTGGCACCTGGATCGTCTGATAAATTTGTTTCGTCGTAATTAAGTATGTTCTGAATTGGCACATTATTCAAACTCTCGGCAAGGTTATCAAAATACATGTTGATTTCATCTTCATTTTTTAGAGCTCTTACACCCTTAATATTCTGACAAGTTCTTTGCGATAATAAGTCCTTGTGTCGATCTATAAAATTAAGAGCCCATTCAGTTCCAGGAAGATTGTCACTAAATTTACTGATTTGTTTGCCAACAGAATCTAAATATCTTTTGACTATCATTCTAAGCTCTAGTGATGTTATTGGGCTACCATATTCTGCTGATGCAACAACAACGTCCACGATATGACGTTCTTCCACTTCTGTTAATACAGGTTGCCCCCCAGGCTTTGCAAGATGCTTACCATTAACTTTGTTCCAAAGCGTTTTTTTGTTTATCTTATACCGCCTAGCAGCTTCAGCATAAGACATTCCATAATTTTTTACGGCCCCTACAGCTTGCTGCAGTTGCTCAGCATTGTACATGAGATATCTTCTGGATCCCAACTTTTTTTTGTAAATTCGACCCATATTTACATAGTCTGGAACAAAAAAGTAATCATGTAAAGACACCCATGCGATCAAAATCACTGTACCGCAGCTGCGAAATTTTACTTTTATAATCATAAGTTTAAGTTAGATATTGTTTAAACGTTGGTAGGACAACCTTAGGTGACTATACTTATCAGAAATATAGATAGAACTTACCTAACTGTTTCTAGTTCGACCCCAAAAACCTTACTTCTGAAGTTTAAGATACACAATTATTTGCCACAACCTTACTTATTAAGCACTAATGCCTTACTGCAACCACGTGCGTTTTCCGTTTAGACCTGCGTCGACTTGTCGTTTGGTCAGCTTTGAAGTACAGCGCAATGCACGAGCGCATTGTTGCCAAAGTTAGCATAATATAAAAAAGTATCATGAAAAGTAACTTGGTGTAAAGTCACCTAGCCGTGTAAAATAACCCTGGTTTACGGTACACATTTCAGAAGAAAAATAAAAAATCTGAGATAAATACGATCTCCTTAATGTCGATCTGCAAAAAGTTTCAAACTGGAATCTTGAAATAAAAATATGTTTTCTTATTTATATCATGAACATAATTAGAACATCCATAAGTCCCCTGATGAAAGTAAAACTATATTACATCAACTAAGAAGACTAAAGTCGTCAATTTTCTCTTAAAACCAAACCTAATGGGTAAGTACTTTTATTAAATTCTCATGCTAACTTATAACACCACAGACACTTCTATAGATTTCAAATGTCAGCGAACTGGAACTAAGGTGTGATAAGTTTATCCTTGACATTTTCTTTAATTTGCTGTTTGTCTTATTTTCTCATTTAAGCAGACTTCTTTTTTATTTGCGTTACATTCCAGCAGTGTTTTATACCTATACCCACAGAACTTTAAATATTAACCCACAGGGACTTGAGCCTTGAGGAGGCGGGCAAATATTTATTTTATTACAATAAACCAAAATACTTTTAACCTTTATAGTATATGGTATATGCATGGTCTTTGTGTGCCAGCATATTATTTTAAATAATAAAATAAGTCATGATAACCTAAATTATGTATCTACATAATATTATGTTGTACGGTAGTTTATAATAAACTGAGCAAGAGCTAGTGCCACGGTATGGCAGCTCAGTGGTAGAGCTGTCGCATTCGGCCGCAGGTGACCCGGGTTCGATCCCCGGGACGGGTGTACGCCTAATAAAAAAAAGTATACCCAAGATTTTAGAGGTAAGAATGCAGTATGACACTGGTTGACTCCCGAATACGACCCATTGAGGGCGGATAATCCTGCCTTTAGGGGACTGACGGATAAACCAGTGCATACGCGTGGTTTGGATCCCACGTAAAAAACTGTAGGTCCCGTTTGGCTGACATTACCCCGACGTTAAGCAAAAAGGGATACAATAAGCCATTTGGCTGCAGTATACTGACAACAGGTCAACCCTCCTTGAACCAACCAACCAAGAGCTAGTTTACATTTCACTTCCTAATAATCTAATAGCTAGAGATGCATTTTACTTTCTGTATACTTAAATATACAGGGTGGCGCACCGAAACCTTTTCACCCAGGTTTAGTTTCTTGTAAATGATTTTATCAAAATATGCTCAGACAAGTAAACGTTAGTTTTCAGGGAAATATATATTTTTTGCTATCTTCGCTCTCTGCTTAAATCCATACAGAGGGGTGGCTTTCACCCTTAAAATCTGAGCGAAGCCCATAATAAATGCGAGTCCAGTAGCATACATGTTTAGTAGTATTACGTTTACTAATATCTCGATTAAAAGTTAAGGCCTAAATTACGAATTTTTTTTAATTTCTTATAGTGGCTATAATGATGTTCCAAAAGCCGCAGCCTCGATGGTGAAATTTTTGTGTCATTAAAACTTTTGGTGAAAACAAAATAGAACACAAAATTTAACCTGTAAGGGCGCGGCTTAACAAATTTTTCAAAATCACATAAGAATAGTTTTGCATAATAATAAAGTTACTCTTATGTTGGGTTGCAGAAAGATTTTTTAACTAGCCAGCAAGTTTGACTGTGACATAACAAACACTGGCTTGCATTATTTACTTACAGTCAAAGGTTCCTGATTAGTAAATGAAAAATTTAGGTATCCGGGGAACTATGATTGTAAGAAAATTATTTCTGCCAATGTCATGTATGTCACCGTCAAATTTGTTGGTAACTTAATTTTTATTAAGATTCTTTGTGCAACCCGACACTAGTCATTTTTGAGAGTAGGTAGGAAGATTTTTAGAGCCGGATACGTTCTTTTTTTTGAATCACTTTTTTTATGTCGCCCTCTTCAGCAAAATCCTGGATCCGCCACTGGGTATAACCGGAAGTGATTTGAAAATGCCAATATATAGGTAAAGAGGACACAACAAAAATATAAACTCATAAGGTTTCAAAAACATCGAGAAAATAGTATATTGTTTTATTAGGAGTAAAAGCGATACTTTTCTGACGAGTCTGTAGGTTTGCCGGACGAACAAAGTGAGTCCGGCAATTACGGACGAGTCATAAGAAGTTGCTTTTACTCCGAATAAAACATACTTTTTTTTCTTCAGACGTTGTTTAAATATGAAAACACAAAGATACAAAATGTTTTAATTGTTTTATTTAAAAATTTTAAGTTTTGAGAAGGGGCTAGCGTTACTATGGATTTATTATTATATTGTTTGATAGCGACGTGCCATTCGATTTGACAAGTGTCAGCATTCATTATTGCGTAACTTTATTTAATTTTTATCCTTTTAAAAATAGAATTTTTTAAAACTACATTTACTTCAAATTAAAATGTCAGACTCAGAATTTACCTGTACGCCCCCAGAGGTTGCCAAAATTGCAGCAAATGTTGTGAACAATTTGCTGCCAACAAAATCCAGTGGTGTTTACGAAGCTGCGTTTAAATGATTCCAGGCATGGTGCAATGAGAAACACACCAAAAATAATTCTGAAAATGTACTCTTGGCATATTTTTCGGAACTAGCGAGCAATCAAAACATGAAAGGTTCAACAATGTGGTCACATTATTCTATGTTAAGATCAATGCTAAATATCAGACAAGGAATAGACATAAGCAAGTATTTGAAGCTACGAGCTTTTTTAAAGAAGCAAAACGAAGGCTACATTCCCAAAAAAGCTAAAGTATTCACCAGGGAACAGTTTGAAAAATTTCTATCTGAAGCTCCTAATCAGCAATATTTGGGAATTAAGGTAAATTTAGGTATTACCTCAAAGTATACAATTTTTTATAAAGGTAATATATATAATTTTTAGATTGTGTTGGTTATTGGAATATCGGGTGCATGCCGATGTGAAGAAATGGTGAAAATGGTCGTTGATGACATACAAGACTTAGGATCTGCGATTCACATAAGAATTCCTAATAATAAAACTAGGAAACCGCGGTCGTTTACTATTGTTGGGGAGCAATATTTAAGCATTTATAAAAACTATGCATCATTACGCCCGAAAGGTATGCGCGAGAAGAGATTTTTTTAAAAATTTGTAAATGGTCGGTGTTGTCGCATGGTAATGGGAATTCATAAAATAGGTGCTGTTCCTAAGGAAGCAGCAGTGTTTTTAAAACTACCAGGTGCAATAGAGTACACCGGCCATTGTCTAAGGAGAACTTCAGCTACACTGCTTGTAGATGCAGGGGCAGACATTACGTGTTTAAAGCGCCACGGGGGGGTGGAAATCGAGTACTGTAGCTGAAGGGTACATCGACGAATCGATGACCAATAAGAAAGATATTGTAAAAAAAATTTTACAACCAAATAATAATAAATCAATTACTAATAATATAAATACTGCAATAAATTCGACAGAAAGTGGTTTCACTGAGAGTTCAACACTAGAAAATACCGAAACAACCAACCAACAGGCCATCGTAACAAGCAGTCTTAATTTTTCTGGGGCTACAATTAATAATTGTACTTTTAATGTTGTATTTAAATAGTTATGTAGGGCCAATATAGGTAAACGCACCTCCTTAAACAAATTTAACTTTATTATTATTATTTATTATTATAGGGATTTACATAGTTTTTGAATGCTAGTGCTATTACCCTAAAAGTACATTTATCCTAAGTCACATTGCTGTACTTTATTTTTATTAAAATAAATAAAGTATGTTTATAACTTCCTGGTATTATTTAATATATATTTAGTCATGAGAACACAGTCATACTTTTACTTCCGCTGCTATATAAAAAGTATTTACTTTTTCTTCCGTTGCCAACAGCAACCGCCTTCTGACGAAAAAGTAGAACTTTAACGTCAAAAAATTAGTAGAAAAACGTCAAGTTTATTGACGTTTGAAGAAAAACATAATTTCTAGTGGTTTTCCCAAAATTTTTACAAACGCTCGTCGTAAATCACCCTATATTTTACATACCAAACTCTGGATAATTTCGACAATTTAATTATAAAATTTAATTACTTATTTGAATGATTTTTATTGCATAGTTTCTTTATGAAATTGAAATAACTTTATTCTAATTTTCCGGCTCATTCATTAAATTGTCAATTGTCATAATCATCTTTAGCGTGATATGAAACAAATTTAGGCCTTTTGCCAACCAAAAGAATCCTGCTGATCGATTTTTCAGACGCTAAAATCTTAATACTGGTTGACGCCTAAAACTGGATTTTTGATTTGCTGGAAGAAATTATATTTGCCGCTAAATATAAAACAGGTTTTTACACAATTGTTTGCGTAGATTCCAAAAAAATCACATTGTGAATTATCGGGATTTTTTTGGTTGTAAAATGTCACTATTAAAAATATTGAAAATATTTACACAGCTTAACAAACATAAGTAACTTTGTAACATGGAAATTACGCCAATAACTAAAAGGGTCAATATTGTATTTTTAGTTTTTTTTAGATTGTTATGATTTTAATGTGGACTTATTTTTAAAATGAGCGTAAAATTTGTAGTTTTGAAAATACAGTAAATACGATAAACGATACTATAAAAACAACATGATATGTTTCAAGATACCCTTTTAATTACCTTGCTTTCAGTTACATAAAACGGCTAATTTTTAAAACATGTGTGACCTTAGTACATACCAACCTTTTGCAATACATTTCGCTACCATCAGAGAACACCACACAGCCGCAATTAAAACCTTCATTTTCCTAAGCAAATAAGAGTCACAAAGCACAAAATAAATAAACAACGGACACTCTGTATAAACCCGTACCGTACTATCTAGACATATAGGTAGTAATTTGAAAGTGAAATATAGTGTCTACTGTACCGATTTACTTTAGTTAGTCATACTTTTCAATAGCCTTGCCATACGGTATTATATGATTGTACTAGCGCGGTTATTCAAATGGTACTGAACCAAGTTGAAGTTACGGCGAGCCATATGAAAGAACCAGTGGAGTGGGTATTAGGTTTACCTTGATGGTAGATGCTATGGTGTAATGTGAATAGATTGTATAATGATACTTTTTTAAATCACTTGTAAACAAAATTATATGGTAAATTCACAGGACATGTTCTCTAAACAATTGAATCAAAAAATTTGAAATGTTACACCTTGTATACAGGTATATTTTTTATAAATTCTAAAGTAAATTTTTCAAAACTTTAGGCTTATCGAACGCAATCTTGGCCTGAAATTTTGGCTTATTGAACACTGAACAGGGCTTATACTGTAAATATTTTTTTGAAAATTTGTAGGTTTAAGTTTATCGATATGCTCTCTTAAACTCAAATATTAACATGTTTCTGTCACTTTCGGTTATACCGGAAGTAGCTTCAACTTTCATTTTAAAAATACAATATAATATTTTTATTATGTTTGGTTTGTACATTAAGTTTTAATTGAATTTTATAGGACACGTTTTTTACCTAAGTCAACTAATTTCTGAGATATCTGCATATTTTGTAATTATTTCGTAAATGCATAACGATGAAATTATCCGTATATATTTTATACCTTAGCTCTTGGACTAACATTTTTTTGTTATTGTATAGTTAAAAAATCAACAAATCTCAAAAAATAATTAAACTTGGCATAAAATATCTGAATTAAGTAGCTGCTCATCAATAGTTACATATTCGTATGGAGTACCTATATAGTTACTTTTGCAGTTTGTTATAAAAAGATTCCATATTGCTCTTATGGGTGCAAATTTGTCCCCGGCTTTTCTCTCAGCACGCGTTGTTTTATCATCAAAGCGCAAGTAATTCAAAAAAAACTCAAATAGGTTTTTTGTCTTTGTGTAACGAAATATTGCTACACCAAATTTTTTTGACCACATGTCGTCTAAGGATAGATGCGCATCTTTTAACACTCCAGCAAACTAAAGAAGCCCAAACAAAGCCATTTGTTCAGTTTTATTTATTTCTTGTAGATATCTCTGTTCAGTAGTATATTTTAATTTACGAAGTTCTAATTCTCTATGTGTACTATCGACAATTAAATCTAAAATCTCATCGGTAAAAAATAACTGCCATATTTCTTTCAAGTTTTTTGTGTCTTTAGCTCTTCCTTTTGGACCAGGTAAATGCAAAACAATATTTTTTGAAGAGGTTCTTGTTCTCTTTGAAACTAATGGCTGTTAGTACCACTTGAAACCATTACGACCAAGAAATCCGGCACGATCCCCTGTAGGTTCTATGTTTACAGCATCCTCACTGTTTTCTATCTCTTCCCGTAGTTCTTGCCATGAATATTCACCAGGTACAGCTTCGTTAAATAAGACATCATCCTCGTCTTCGCTATCTTCTTCATCTATGAACTCCTGGTTATGTATATATTAACACGGTTCGTCATTGTAAAACTCGTCCCAAAGTTCTTGTAATTTCCGCCTTTCAGCAAGTTTTTCCTTTTTATCATCCATTTTCCTGTAATAATAATAATTAGGACACGAAAAAATAAAATGAACGTCTAAACTTACCTTGAAAAAATTATAACGCAAACCACAACGTGGGGCCAAAACACACGGAATAGCTTATAGGCGACGATAATAAAATTTTGGCCGAAAAACACATATGCACATCACAAGCTATCAAGAAGTACTGAAGCTACATGGACACAGCTCGGAGACTAAAACGCGCGCAATCGTATTCGGGAAAAACCAAACGGCTGGGTCACGGACGACCCCACGTTGTGGTTCTAGGGTTAAAAAAGCTTACAAACTAAGCAACAAAACAGTTTTTCCTAATAATCTCAAACGCCAAAAAGTTTACATAGCAAACAATATATGCCATTCTTCTACCATCTCCACTTTAAAAAAATTAAATTGTCCTGGCACGTCTGACTTTTTGCAGATTGTTAGAAACTGATGGGAAATCGTAAATAATACAAGTACTTTGAAAGGCACATAAAAAGAAATGAATATTGCAAACCAATATCAGGTGTTGATGAGTTTTCGGTCAAGTTTAAAAAAAAGTTTATTCTGTGGTTAGATGCTTGGAACAACCTCTATAATAATAATGGGCATCTTACTAATGACACTTTCGCTGCTCTACGTCACAGTACCTCGGTATTGCTAGAAATTATTAAATATTCTTTTGAAAAATTTTCTATTTCCTAAGTACTCCCAGGTAAGTTTACAACTGAGAAGTTAGAGAAACGTTTTGGTAATTATCGCATTTTAGGGGGGTGTAATTATAATGTTAGTTGCGATGAGGTTAACAACGCAGAAAAAAAAACTTAGACTTAAACACGTATTTAGAAAATCATCCGGAAATAAGTTTTCACTTCTTGAAATTCAAAATAAAAGCGAAAATTGTTGTACTGAATCTGATTTTAACTGGGATATACCTAAGCATATAACAGATACTGATCAATTTTTTTATATTTTAGACTCAGAATATTTAACCGAGTGTAAAATTGACGAATCAGCTTAAATTTATATTTGTGGCGCAGCACATAAAATTGCACAAAAATATAAATGTAATATTTGCGTGTCATTGGTTGTCGAAAATAAAGGAACTTTTACCGATAATGAATACTTTAATAATTTGCAAAGAGTGGGATTAAGCATTCCTACAGATGTAGTAAAGTCTGTCATGTTTCATATGTGCGCAATTTTCGAAAAAATAATTATTGAACCAACAACCGAATATGACTTAAAACCAATAATCAAACGATTATTTTGTGCGATTTAACTTTTACCAGTATAAAGCACGATGAGACCTTAAAAGAAATTTTTTCACAATGCGTATGTGGTAATGAATATGAAAAAATTCTTAAGGTTCTGCATTCTATTTTTTTTAACGTTTTACTAAACGATTATGTAAAATAGAAGAATAATCAACTTTCCACCAACAAAGCCGAGTCTAAAAAAAAAAACAAAAACTTAATACTTTTAATAAGCATTAAAAGTATTGTCATGCACAAGTTAACTTAACCGAGACGATACCGCGATGTTTTCCGAAAAAACCTGAATTATGACTTGTTCCTGATGAAGACATCATTTTGATAATGACCCCAGCCCAGATTAGGATATTTCCTTTTATTAGGACTTGCCTCTGACTTACCTGGTTTTGACTTTCACCTGATTTTGACTTTTAGGTACCTGATTTTGACTCTTACCTGGTTTTGACTTCACCTGATTTTGACTTTTACCTGATTTTGACTCTTACCTGATTTTGAATTTCACCTGATTTTGACTTTAAAACCTGATTTTGATTAAATGTCTTTTCTTAACCGAAGCCAAGGCGGTTTCTGTAAATTTTATTACCTACCTATAATAAATAATGTATTCATATTACCTATATATACTAACTTATATTATTTATAGGTTTTTACCATTGACATAAAAGAAACATGGACGCGATATTTCTATTCCCTTTGTACATGTTAGCTTGACGCCTTTATTTACGAAAATAAATAAACAAACTTCTACATGTACAATCTCTATCTCTTTTTATTTTCAGTCTGTCTCTATTGTTATTTTAACACCTCTGAAACATGCCCCTGAAGCATGAACGATAGTACTTACCGATGAAATGATAAATCTGGATTTAGATTATCCTATTTACTGCACACTTTACAAAGTCGCGCCATGTTGAATTATAATATATGCTTTTGCTACTAAACAATATTTAAATTTAACACCGAAAACCAACAAATATATGACAGCCGTTAATCAGGTACTGACAAACATCAAATAAGTATGAAAGCCGGGCGTCCCAAAAAGGGCTCAATAGAAAACACCTTCTGAACGCTCGAACGCTACTTGACGTCTTTGTCTAATTAACACAAAACGACAAAGGTAAATTATACTAATTTTCCGAATGCCCCGAGTGTTTTTCCGAAATGTTGTTTACAATGGAGCTAATAATGGGCATTATTTATGCTTCAAAGACTGTGACCCAATATCGTATCCCCCTTCGCTTTAATATCCTTGGTTTTTACCAACATTGTAATTGTAAAGGTATGTTACTTTTGATATCTCCGATATATTATTACAATTGAATAACGCACATTTTCTACGTGCCATCTTTGTCACGCCTTTAGGGCTACGTCTACGGCGCACCCTATGCTATGAAGATATTTCTGTCGCGTAAAACACAATATTTGAACCTAAAATATTGTATTTTTAAAACGTAAACTTTTCTTGCTTTTAACTTTTAAAAGATTTTTTTTTTAGTCGGTAGGAATCCGGCACTACTAAGGTGTCATTTAAGCCTCAGTGTCTTATGCAAGATTTTTTCCTTTTTTTTTAATAAAAAAGATTAAATAAATAGTGCCATATCCCAGTGGGTGTGCGCCTGATATCTTAAGCGTAACAACACAATGCACCGTTCTTTTTGTTATACAATCAGTATATCAATTCTAATGCATTTGGGGACATTGGAAAATAAATATAAGATCGTCTAAGGCAATGGATATTCAGTTTCGCCAAAAAACGTTTAATGTCCGGGAAAATAACATGTCTAAATACAAAAAAAAAACGAGGTATAAAATATATATAAAAAAACTACCTATCGTGAAGTTTGAGTTTTTTTTGGTGTATAAACTAATTTCCTGGTGATTAAAACTTTCTCTAAGCAAACTGAATGGGAATTGCCCAAAAATATTTATTTTTATAAAATATTTATTTTTATTTTCAATGATACCAACAATAATGCAATTGGGCAAATATTTTGTTTATTGGATATCGATACCTAAAACGATGCGCTTTGTATTGTTACCTACGCCAGCGAAATCCCGTAAACACTTAGCGGTCGGTTGTTCAAAGTAGACTGGTTTACGTCATCGAGTGCGGTGTTGCCAAACGTCTCTTCATGGCTAGATATTTGACGTCGGCTACGCTAGTGCTGCTTATTTTATATTTTAATAAAATGCCCAATTTCTTAAGTCGAAATTTAATTCAATAAAAAATTATTGTACAGTTTATTTTCAATTATATTATATTTAATATCATTTTATGTTACCAGGTAATAAAATGTGATTCTGTATTTTTTATAATAATAATTATTATTATACAGAATAATAAAAAAAAACTGCAGTGAGTTAAAAAAAAGGCAGTTTGCTCAGTGTAAGCGAACCAACAGACAGACAGACAGACGTAAATGGGAAACTTGTTTTTCTCGATCAAAACGTCGACACCTGACAATATCTCAAAAAAGAATTTCACGGTTACAATACATTTCTTTTGGAGGAAACACAAAACTGTCAAGTTAATTGATTTTACGGAAAGCTCTGTTTTTAAATAATTATTAAACAGAATGTCAAAAATTTGCCAATAGGATATAGGGCACTGTACAGTAAAGTTGTATAAAAATATCCAAATAACCCAAAACTTCAAAAAAATGCATAACGCCTCTTTAAATTTGACAGATCTAAGAATATTTGCTGTAATTTCAAATACGAAGAATTATATGAGGTGAAATGTAAAATAAACGGACTAGTAAAGCCCTCATAATAATAATATGCCAAGTAAGCTTTGAACTCTTATTGTAAATTGAAATATTGTTGTTTAAATTTTACAGTTGTATTGGGCTGATATTTAAAATTCATCTTATTGGACACCTGGACTAATTGCCACTATTAAAGTTATAATTTAAACAGACAATTCAACGGAACTAATTAAATTAAAATCACATACATTTCTCTTACATTACGACTGAGATGCTACTGTTTAAAATTTTTTTATTTATACCTACACAATATACTGAGATGGAAAAATTCAATAATCTTCTGTTTTAAATTAAAACGTTTTGGGTTTAGAATTGTGTTGTTGTTAATATAAACCATAATATTATGTTAATTTTTGTTACCGTCTAGAAAATAGGTAAATTAACTAGGAGTGAAATAATGTACAGGGTATTCTTTAATGGCGTGTTAATATTTCAGGCACCTGATTTCTCAGATCATTTAATAAAGAAAAGGTTATATGTCCGCAAAAGCTTAAATTTGTTTCTACAGAGTGTTGAATTTTTTGTTATTTTATAATAAATGGAAGTAATTTAATAAAAATGGAAGTACTTCAATCTTCAGATATCATGTTCAATTTTGGTAAGTGATAAAAAAATATAAAACCACATATTTTAGTTACTACTTCTATTGCTTCACCAGTGACCTCCCTGGAAACATGCCCTCCGATATTTATTACAAAAAAGTTATGCGTGGCGCACTGACATTTTTGCTTGATGTCCAATCCAAATAAAAAAATTATTTTTGTACTACCTCCGGTTGTGGTAGAGAAATAGCAGAAGTTTAATGTCCATAATAATTATATAGAAAGAAAATTAGCTGCAAGCAGAGAAGGTTGTGCATCTATTTACAGTACACATGGACGGCAAAACAACAAGTTTCCTGGTGATTAGGTAGACAATGATGGCCGTTTCGTCCTTAATAGGATTCTACGGAAAGCCATAACCTGAGTAGCAACTATAAAAGCAGCTTAATCGCATTTTCAAGATTTACGTAAGCTTAAAAAGATTTCAAAACATAAAATAAAAAATGCAGGTCCGTATTTAAAAAATTAAAGTTGATCATGGTTCCACAAAAACGAAAAGTTGCAACGAAATTCTAAATACACCACGATATGGAGCAAGAAAAGTTACCTTAACAATGTTGTGTTTGTTTTTTATAGCGGATAAAATAAGTCAGTCAATTTAAAAAAATAAAATCTTTTAGTTTTTTCAAATATTTCTAAAACTAAAAAAGATAGCTAAAATATGTTTTTACGATATTACTGGGCACAAAATTCCGCGACTTTGCCATAATTTGACCGATGCAGTATCTCTTATAGTTTCCGAGATCCCCATGATGAGGCTCGAATTTGTAACACCCTGTACATAGTATTAATTTTTAATTAAATTGTATTTAATATAATTATATGATACCAGGTTATGAAATGGAATTTTTATATTTTATGACAATTACTATACAGAATACTAAAAAAAAATTATAATGAATTTTACATAATAGAGCCAGTTTGCTCCGCGTAGAATTTTTTATATCTAATAATAACCATAAAAACAGGAATTGCACAAAAGGTGTAAATCGGACACATATAAAAAATTGAACATATTCATATACCCTACACAGTTTTCATAAGCGAATGACAGTAATACTAATTGTGTAAAAACAAATTTCAAGGATTGATCGCCGGACTACAGTAATGTATTTTTTTTTAAATAAAAACTTCGGTATTTGGCAGTTTTATTTTTTATTAACTTTACCTTTTATTTAGATTAAGTTTTATTAGTAATAATTTACTACATGCAAAATCCAGTCCACAGCATACTTGAGGACGTTGTAAAAAATTCTTAAATTTTTAATAAATTATTAACTACGAGGTTTATTTTTATAGATGTATACAAACCATAAAATCTTGGGGTATCGGTTCTGATGAGGGCTGGATTAAATGAAAATGCCTTTTTAATCTACGCCAAGCTTTCGATAATGTTTATTATCTTCTTGGGGCTGCTTATACATTATGAAGGACGACCAATTTGAGCAAACAAAAAGCCATTGCGTGAAGAATACATTGTTTGATTTATATTTTTGTTTTTAAAAGTTGGGCCAACGCAACGGCTTACGCGTCAATAATCACTTTTTATTCGGTTACATACAATCCTCAACTGCCACATCAGAAATGCGTCGGCAGCCGAATGTTGTGGTGGTGGTAGATGCACTGCTTGAGCGACAGAATGGGGATACCAATATTAGGATAATTATTTCAGATAAAAAAAATCTCTAGGGTTAATATACAATAGTAATATTAAACCAAGTTCGCAAGCCGTTGGTCTAACTTTTGAAGACAAAACTGTAAATCAAACCATTTATTTTACACGCAATGGCTTTTTCCTTGCTCAAAGTGGTTGTCCTTCATAATGTATAAGCACCCTGAAGAAGATAATAAACATTATCGAAATCTTGGCGTAGCTTAAAAAAGCATTTTCATTTATCATCCAGCCCTCATCAGGACCGATACCTCAAGACTTTGTCGTTTGTTGATTAACTAGTCGGTCAAGACTTCCATTCTCACTTATATATATATATATATACTTAAGGTACTTTCTTGGGACTTCTGGTTCAGTTGAAAAAAGGTTGTTGTTATTTTCAAAATTTTGTTTAGTTCAGCAAAAATAAATCAGACGTTTCGGCAATATTTTTGCCTTCATCAGTGATATTTTATTAAACTAAAACAATATATATTGTTTTTAAAATGTTCGTCCTTACTAGCGTCATATGTTTGAAGTTAATTACAATTTTCATTAAAAATAAAGACATTAAAATATAAGAAAATATATATATAAAAAAACTTTTTCGACTCACCTAGAGGGGTTAATCCATTTTAAAATAAAAACATCACAAATACATGTTAAAAATTGTTTGCATAAAATTCGTTTATACAATCACGTTCAATCATTGTATCAGTTCGGCGTCTCGATTTGCAATGATATTGGAATGTCCTTGTAAAATTTTGCTTGATTTGTTGTGGTTTTTCTATTGAAATTAGTGTTTTTTTCATAATAAGTAAAATTATATTTTAAGGTGTGGGTGGTATATGATGTGTATGATATTATTAGTTAAGTTTTTAAAAATAATTGGGAAAAATTGAAAGATTTGAGTAAAAATAAAAATGTACAAAGATCACAAAGATGTCGATTCACTAATTAATTACGTTATAGTAGATTTTACTAAGGTTCTTTATGTCGGTTTTATTATTTACTGCGTTTTGTTTTTTTTTATATATAACATTTCCAAAAATTCGCGTTTTTGTTGGTTTGGTTCTGTTTTTAGGATTTTTGTTTCAGAAAAATTAAATTTGTGTAGTGTTTCGGTTTCGTGCTTTGTTAAAGCTGTTTTATTTTTTTTTATCGGAACGGTGGTTTTGGAGGTATTGTGTTGTCTGTCCGATATATACGTTTGGACAGTCAATGCAAGGTATTTCATAAATAGTATGCGTTTTACGATTTTTAGGGGTTTTGCTTTTAAGGGAACTGAAATGTTTTTTTAGTAAGTTATGCCCTTTGTGACATATAGATATGTTGTGCTGTTTGAAGTATGTTTGTATGTTTTCTGAGAGATTTTGTATATATGGTAGAGATAGATATTTGTTTTGGTTTTTATTTGTACTATGTTGCTGAGGATTATTATTATTCAGTTTACAGTACGTTAAATATAGCGTTGATTAATTTTGGAGGGAATTGTTTTGTTAATAAGATGTCTTTTGCTTTTTTAATGGAGTTGTTTCTGTATATTGGGTCATTAAGTTTAATGGCCCTATCTGCTAGCCCGACGATTACAGATTTTTTTTGGGACATTGGATGTTGGGAAAAATAATTTAAACATCGTCCTGACCATGTTTTTTTTGTAAACCATTCGGTAAGTATTTCATTTTTGTAATGATGCAGGGTCATATCCAAAAATGATATTTTAGAATTTTCCTCCAGTTCTATGGTAAATTTTAGTTTTTCGTGAAATAAATTAAAAGAATTTAGAATATCGTTACATTTGTCTTTATGTACTGCGGTGATACAGTCATCTATGTATCTTAAGAAAAAAGGTAGTGGGCTCTCTAAGTTGGAAAGCACGGTAGTTTCCAGTTCTTCCATGGCCATTTGTGCAATGACGCTGGAGATAGAAGAGCCCATCGTACATCCCTCCATTTGTTTGTAAAATTTGTCATTATGTATAAAATAAGTGGATTAATGTTAGTTCTATTGCAGATAAAAATTCATTAGGTGGAATATCTGTATGTTGTTGAATTTGGGGCCATTTCTTTTGTATGACGTCAAGAGCTAATTGTATTTGTACATTTGTATATAAAGATACTACATCTAAAGATACAAGAATATAGTCGTTTGGTATGTAATGTAATGTTTTTAATTTTTTCTTTAAAATCTCAGGAATCCTTTATATAAGTATCACTTTTATATAAAACATTACTAAGAATATCTTTTAAAAATTTAGACAGTTTATTTAGGGGGATTGTACACTGAGAGAAGATTCTTGCTATCCTTATAAAAATCTTTATACCGCTTATAAAGAAAAATGCTAACAGGAGACAAAATAAAAACTACCTGAGACAGTAAAATCCATTTGGCTGTAATTTCTTTGCTGTCGTAATAAAGTGCCTTTATAAAGAATGATCTCTTAGCTCAAGTAAACAAAAATGTTGTATTAGCAGGTATAAAGAGACTTTGCTAGAACAATAAAGATACTTTTCTACGCCATCCGCATCGTTTTCGAAACAAGATTTTTTTTTTCAATATCAGTATAACATTTTGCTATATTGGAAAGATTTTTTTATTTATTTCAAGAAAGTTACTTTGCTGGGTTGAATGTACCTACTTACTTCAAGAACTCTTTTTTAGCTAAGGTAGCAACTAAGCATTGCTATACTACAAAGTGGTTTATTATGACAGCACCACTTATCGCTATAATATGTGGGGTGGCCCAAAAACAAGCCGTATATTTTGTTGAATTTTTAATATACTCTAGAGAACATATAATGCTTAATAACACATTTATATAAACCAAGTTTTTCCACTTTGGGTAAGTTTCAAAAAATTTTGATTCATTTAAAATTGTGTTATTTAAAATAATATTTTCCATGCCAAATCAAAAATTTAACATAGTATAAAATTTCTAGGTAACCCCAACATACTTTAAATCATGCATGCATCTGAATAGGTTGTCAAAGATTTAAAACTAAAAAAAAAATATTTTTCTTTTTATTATTTAATACAACAGAAAACAACACTTCTTAATAGTTTCAGTTTTAGCGGCTTAAAAAAACCATATTATTTTACTGCTTTTTTCTTTGAATGGTTAAAACATATCTTATTAAAAAATATCTGTTCTCTTAAACAAATATCCAAAAGGGAATACCGAAAAAACATTTTTCTGCATCTAGCCTAAATATTAGGTAAAATAATAATTACATTGTATTATGAAATAAAACACTCGTGGTTTGTAATTTTCACTCGTATAATGTCAACATGACACGTGTTTCGCTGTCACAGCAGCTTCATCAGATGTGATATTAAAAACAAAATTTCCTTAAAATATAGAGATCCTAATTGACAATAGCTATACAGATGTTGGTAAAACCAAGTTATAAAATTATTAAGGTACTAGGTACTTTATAAGGACAGGTAGGTGGATACTAAACTAATTATGCATTGAATAAATTTAACAAAGGAGAAGTGCAATTATCTAACTGGTCATTTAATAAATTTGGTGAATTTTTCCATTTGTTGATTTCTAAAGACTCTAATAAATTTAATTTTAGACTTTTTTGTTCTACATGTAAAATATCAAAATTATTATTAAAAATGTGGTTTTCAGAATTTAAATCATCTGCATGTATTATTGTGTAACTCACAATAAAAGTCCATGGGTTTTTAGTAAGATCTTTATTAGGCCAAAATCATGGAACAACACATCTTATTACATGCCAGGCCGCCATTCGTGCAACCACTGGTCTTTATGATCGCCCGCCAGGGGCAGCACTCTTCAGAGGTACTAACCTAGGCCTACTATACTAATAGATAGGCCAGACATTAATATTATTATTATACTAAAGGCCGGAATACCTATAATACATCCTCTCCCTTTTACTCTTATAAATCTAATCTTTGAACAGGCCGAACAACTCTACCAGATCTGGTTGTCTTTTGAGAGCTGGATTCTAAACGAGACTTAATACTAGGGTTCTTAGAGATGACACCCTCACTAACACTTTAGCTACATGCCACACTTGGCGACGCACTACCAGGTTTAACAGTCTCTAGCACTGGATTTGGCACATTAAGATCAGAATCATAGTGATCCTTTTGAATCTTAAAATTACTCTGAGATTCTCTTAAATCTAAGCGGTTTCGCCTAACAATTTCACCGCTTTGTACCTGAACATTATATGACCGTGGACTGTCATGCTTACTGATTACCAGCCCAGGCTCCCAATGCTTTTTAACATGATTGAAAACTGTGACATTTTGGCCCGACTCAATTTCAGCCAAAGGTCTAGCAGATTTATTAAAATAATACTCGTTTTTCTCCATTCTATGGTTTAATTTTTCCAGAACATTCTCACAGACTTTGTGCTTTAATAAATCGGCTGACACAGGTAATTTGGTTTTGCATACGCGACTCATGAGTAACTGAGATGGAGAACAATTAATAAATTTCAGAGGTGTGTTACGATATTGTAACAAAGCCTCGAATATATCTTTTCCCTCTTCAGCGGCTTTTTTTACAATTTTTTTACTTATATCTACGCCTTTTTCGGCTAAGCCATTAGACTGGGGATAGTTTGGGCTCCTTGGCACAATTTTAAAATTCCAATTTTTAGCAAATTCCTGCATTGAAAAACTGTTAAAAGGAATATTGTCACAAACTAACCTCTCTGGACATCCAAACTTTGCAAAAATTGATTTTAATTTTTTTATGACCTCCGTTGAAGATTTATTCTTAATTGAGACAAGCTCTAACCAATTCGAGTATGAGTCATAGACTACTAAATAGCTAGAATTTGCAAAAGAAAAAATATCAGCAGCAACTCTCTCCCAGGGCCTTTCCGGAATGTTATAGGGTTTAAGTGGCTCTTTAACATTTTTTCTTGCAAACTTCTCGCAAATTTTACATTTTTTTGTGAACATTTCAATATCTCGACACATTAGGGGCCAATAAAAAATTTGTCTTGCTCGTAATTTGGTCTTATCCATTCCAATATGACCCTCATGAAGTTTTTGTAGCATAAGATTACGACAACTTTGAGGCACGACCAATTTATTATTAAAAAATAAAAGAATGTCACAAACAAGAAGCTCTTGCCTTATTCTATAGAATGGAAGTACTGGGCTTAAAATTTTACTTTTTTCTGGCCAACCAATAGACAAAAAATTTATAACTGACATTATGTCTTCATCTTTCTTAGTTGCATCTAATAAAAGCGATTTGACCTGATCTGACACAGGTAAATAATTGACAAGAGAGTGAATAGAAAATTCTAATTCAGGGTCATCGACATCAGGAGTCGATAAGAAAGCTCTGGAAAGTGTATCTGCTATATATAAATACTTTCCCGGTTTATATGTCACATCAAGATCATATTTTAACAATCTCAAACGTAAACGTTGTAATCTAGGTGTAACAACATATATATCTTTCTTGAAAATTGACATAAGAGGCTTATGGTCACTATGAACAAGAACATTATGCACACCATAGATTAAATAATGACATTTTTGACATGCAAAATCAATTGCCAACATTTCTTTTTCAATCTGAGCATATTTAACCTCAGATTTAGTCAAACTTCTGGATGAAAAAGCTATGGGATGTCCGTTTTGTAATAAACATGCCCCGAGTCCGTCCTTGGAAGCATCAGTTTCAATTTCAATTTTTTTAGAGGGATCGAAAAACGCAAGAACAGGAGCATTGACTAACAAATGTTTTAATTGTTTAATGGCATTATCGTGTTCCTCATCCCAAGCCCATTCCACGTCAATCCTTGTCAAATGCCTTAAAGGGGCTGAGATTTTTGACAAGTTCGGAATAAATTTAGCCAAATATTTTGCCATGCCTAGCAGCCTTAAAATATCTTTTTTTTTGCTCTGGCTTGGGCATATCAATTATTGCCTTAATATAAGATTCACAAGGTTCTGTTCCCCTTTCAGAAAAAATTTGCCCCATAAACTTTACTTGCTTTGACTTAAATTGCATTTTTTGTTTATTAAATTTAATGTTAAAATTTTTAGCCCTATCAAGAACCAATTTTAAATTTATATCATGCTCCTCCTCACTACTTCCCGTGACTATTATGTCATCAAAATATATCCCCACTCCCTCAATATCTCCAAAGATTTCATAATTCATTTTTTGAAACACCTCTGGGGCTGACTTAATACCGAAGGGGAGCCGCAGAAATTGATACATGCCAAAAGGTGTTCCAAAACTACACAAATCTGAACTTTCAGGGATAATTTTGACCTGAAAATACCCATCCTTCATGTCCAATATGGTAAAACATGACTTATTGGACAACTTACTTGCTATTTCTTCCACAGGTGGAATAAGAAAGTGCTCTCTATTTATTGCTTCATTTAGATATTTGGGATCTAGACAGAGCCTCAAATCACCATTTTTCTTTTCCACAATCACAAGTGGATTAAGCCACTCTGTCGGCTTATCAACCTTAGCAATAATTCCTTCTTTTTCCAACTGTTCAAGCTTGAGTTTTACCCTGGAATGCAGTGTTTGAGGGATGCGTCGAATGGGTTGCACATGAGGGACAGCTTCTGGCTTTAAAATAATTTTATGTGCCCTTGGAAACTCTCCCAACCCTTCAAAAACCACATCATAATTTTTTAACACACCAGATTCACTTAAAATAATTTTTTTCTTTACCGAATCGACCCGCTTAATCAAGTGAAGGTCAATGCACCCACTTAAACCCAAAAGAGGCATCTGACCCTCCTTGTCAAGTACTACAAAAGAAATTATTACCTGCCTTTCCCTCACTCTGCATTTCAGTGCAATCTCACCTACTGGTTTCATCCTAAAACTAATATTGCCATACGCTACAAGAGTAACATTACTTTTCTTAATACTACTAAGCAAATTCTCATTTAAACATTGAAGCGGAAGGACATTAACTTCAGCACCCGTATCGAGCTTAAAATTTATGCTAATACCTTCGACTTCAATATTTTCAAGCCACATTTTTGTATTTTGTGCCTCACCGGTATTCAGCACACCAATTTGCTTTTCAAGTGAACTCACAAAGAACTCTTCACCTTCACTATCACTTTCTCGGGTTAATTCATGCAATCTTTCCTTTTTTCTTGGCTCGTCTCTACCTCCTTGACTCTGACATACAACTGCAAAATGGTTTTTCCTCAAGCACTTCTTGCACGTTTTGCCAAAGGCTGGACACCTGCCCTTTGCATGCCTCGAACCACAATACATGCAGTTTTTCTTGTCCCTCATTGGAGCCTCAGACTTCTTAGCATCAAATCTCTTTTTGTTAATGCTATTGACTGATGCCATACTCTGCTCCGACCCATCCAAAATCTTTGATTGTGATCGGCTTGCCTCTACAGCCCTACAAAAGCTCATAGCCTTATTCAAAGTAAGATTAGACTCACGTAAAAGTTTCTCCTGGACTTCCTTGCTTGAAGAACCAATCACAATTCTGTCCCGGATCATGTCCTCTGGGTCTTTGTACTTGGTGTTTTTAATGCCCTTTCTCAGCTCAGTCAGAAAAGAATCAAAGCTCTGCCCTTCTTTCTGCACAATACTGTTAAATAGAAACCTCTCAAAAATTACATTTTGCTTGGGTGCACAATAATTTTCAAACTCAACCAGCACCACCGCCAAAGTAGCCTTTTTAGCATCATCAAAACTATTAAATAACTCCAGGGCCTCATCACCTAAGAGATTTTGAAATACCGCCAACTTTTCTTGTCCTCCTTGTCACTCAGATCAGTCGCTACCATAAAATTCTCAAACTTTTGCTTGAAAAGTCGCCAATTTTCAGACACATTTCCATCCAAATTTAATGGTTCCGGTGGTCTAAACATCAATTCCGCCATTTTCCAAGTGGTGTTTATGCCGTACGCCGGATAGTTGCTCCAAAAACGCTTTGTTTTCTACTTTAAACTGCAAACCGCCGCGAAATCCACACTAATCCTGTTGACCTGACACCATGTATTATTGTGTAACTCACAATAAAAGTCCATGGGTTTTTAGTAAGATCTTTATTAGGCCAAAATCATGGAACAACACATCTTATTACATGCCAGGCCGCCATTCGTGCAACCACTGGTCTTTATGATCGCCCGCCAGGGGCAGCACTCTTCAGAGGTACAAACCTAGGCCTACTATACTAATAGATAGGCCAGACATTAATATTATTATTATACTAAAGGCCGGAATACCTATAATACACTGCATATGTGGAGTGTTTATTATTTTTGGTAAAGGAATCCTGGTGATCTTTAATTCTAGTTCTAAATGAACGACCCATTTGACCAATGTAATATTTGGAACAAGAACCACAATTTAACCTATATACTCCACTTTTATTGTCTTTTTTAAATTTATCTTTATTATTTTTTATGATTTTGCTTAAATTATTGTTTGTTTTGTATGCTATTTTCATATTATGTTTAGTTAAAAAGTTTTTTATATTATTACTAGCTTTGCCGATAAATGTTAAAGTTGTGTACTTAAATTGATCTTTTGTTGTAGGGAATACTTCATTTATTGTCATTTTATACTTCATTTTTGAATATATATTATCTATTAGTTCATGATTATATCCATTGTTAATTGCTATTTGTTTTATTAAGTTAAATTCTTTGGTAAAGTTTTCATTTGACATAGGAACATTGATAAGGCGGTGAACCATACTATGGTAAGTTGCTACTTTATGTTGATAGGGATGATGTGATTTATTGTTAATTGTTGTGTCCGTGTGTGATGGTTTATGATATATTGAAAAATCTAAATTATTATTAATACGACTAATTGTTAAGTCTAAAAAATTTATGGAATTATTATTTTCATGTTCAATGGTAAATTTTATGT
Organism: Polydrusus cervinus; assembly: GCA_935413205.1. NCBI lineage: Eukaryota > Metazoa > Arthropoda > Insecta > Coleoptera > Curculionidae > Polydrusus > Polydrusus cervinus. Next base: position 61,593,379 of record OW284510.1, on the reverse strand, counting down.
TAGGATGAATAGAATTAATGTAATCAAAAAATATTTGGAGCTGTCTAGTAGTGCCAGTAAAGGAAACAAAAATATCGTCTACATATCTGTACCAAAATTGACAATATTTGGACAAATGATGTTTGTGAATAATCTTTTCTAAGTTATTCATAAAAATTTCGGCCAAAAGTGGGCTTAGTGGATTCCCCATAATTAATCCATTTTTAGCGGTATACAATGTATCATTAAACTGGAAATAATTTTGATCCAAACATATTTCCAGTAAATTAAGAATTTCATTTATGATAATTACGTTTACATTGTTAGTGTGTAGTAATTCTTTGACTAATCCAATAGTCTCTAGAGGTGGTATACTAGGAAATAAATTTGTAACATCAAATGATATTAATTTTGAATTGTTAGGTATTTTAAGATTTTTTACTTTGTTTATTAGGTCAAATGAATTTTTGATACTATATTTGGGTTGAAATTGGCAATAATTATTAATAACAGTAATTAAGTGATTTGATATTTTGGTAGTGGGAGCAGTCACAAAAGATACTACTGGTCTAATCGGGTTTTCTGGTTTATGAAGTTTGATTAAAGAATATAATTTAGGTGGGAGTGGGTTCATTACTTTTAATTTATATTTTTCGGATTCATTTAAAACAGCATTAGATTGTTCTATTGCTTTATTAATTTCTGTTTTGTATTTTAAAGTAGGATCTTTATTTAAAATTATATAATTATCTGAAAAATTTTTAAGTTTTATTAATTATTAAAATTACATTGTATTTTATTTAGAAAAAAAAGTATTTTACTTTTGCGATATTTCTTAAAATCTTCCTTTTAAAAATCATACCGTGTTTAAAACTTTGGTAAGTTGTCTTTTAGTTTAAGGACTTTTATTATGAATAGCATTTGCTAAAGAACTACTAATTTTCTTCTCTCTAAAACATAAAAATAACATAAAACTAAAATAACTTTGGTCTTTTAACACTGATATTAAAAATCTACACTGTTATTGATGTCACAATCCAATAAAGCACTGCACACTGGAAACATTTTTGAGGCAAGACAATTTTTATTGGAAAAAATGAGACAAATGTCGAGTCGTAATGGTCACCAACAACAGCCACCGATGCGACGATTTTCCTTTATGAAGGATCTAAATATTTTAAATAAAATGAAGACCTGGAGACAGGAACGGGACGACTGATGCGCAATATATAAATTAGCCCAATCAGACTGAATTTGTCACCACGAAATAATCCGATTCGAATCGAACAGTTACGAATTTCCCAATTTCAACAAAAAATTTTGCTACCCCTTTAAAAACTCTTTAGAGCGCTAGAAAAGATTATTTTATAAAGATTTTTTTTTAAAGCAGCAAACTGCATTACTTCCTCAGCAAAGCAAATAAGAGTCCTAGATAATAATTTTTTATAAAGACTTACTTAGCTGTTATCATAATGTAAGTTTTCTATAACAGCAAAGGTTTTTGTAACGGGTATAAAGAATTTTCAGATAAATTGTTTCTTTTGCAATAAGAAATTCATTTTGCTATCGTAGGTTGAAAATTTAATATTACAGCCAAAATAATCTTAGCAAAGAATTTCTTGTCTGATAGAAGAGTTTGCATTGTCTTTATTTCTTTTATATCACAACGTTTCAACTGGTAATTATCTCCAGTCGTCTTCAGGTGAATAGAATTTCTTGCTGCAGCTTTTCTCAGTGTACTGGATGAAAGACGCACAAGACCGAAAGCATTGGCAAATACTAAGGGAGGCCTATGTCCAGCAGTGGACGCGAACGGCTGTTTGATAATTGATGATAAATAATAGTGACATTTTGCAAACCAACAAAATCTCTCTAAACGCTATTTCAAACGTGATTTTCTCGGAATCCACACAAACAATTTTGTAAAAACCTGTTTCATATTTAGCGGCAGTTATAATTATTTCCAGCGAATTTAAAATCCTATTTCATGCGACAGTCACTGCTAAGATTTTACGACCTGAAAAAATAATTATGGAAATGCTAAATAATAATAATTATGGAAATGCAAATAAAAATATGTAATATGTACTTGCTTGATTCCAGCATTAGTGAAATATTCGTGATATAGTTTATTATAAAATTTAAGTGGTTGTTTCGCTAAAATTTCATTAGGGTTAAATGTAAGAATAGCTGACTCATTGCTGATTTGGCTAAACTTTGCCCTTACTGAATTGCTTTTGACCAGCTTTAATCAAATACTGATCGTTGGAACTAACGGGATAAGCTCAAAACGGCACCAACTTTTCAATATCAGTAATCGACAGTCGTGCATATTTTGTTCAATCTGAACGCGGACTCCTATACTTTACAAAATACCCAATACGCGTAACAACACAATGCAATGTGCGAGATATTTGAAATACCACTGATTCTTATTTAGTGGTAAGAAAGAAACATATAAAGAAATAATAATGGCAATGATGTAAATATTTGAATAATATATTTGGCCTATAATAACTTCCCTACCTATGGTTGGATAAAAGAAGGATATTTTAATAGACAATTTGACAGTGACAAAAGTTCGCTTTTATGGAAGCAAAGACAGTTGGTATTGAAAAAATAGATATAAGACAGACAAGACAGAAATCTTGTGACTGAGGAACATATTGTTTTGGTTATAGAATCTAGATCAATGATGTACCTCATACCACAGAAAAAGTCACCAGTATCAAAATTAGCATAATAAACTTTTTACGAATAGTTTTAAAGACCAATTTACATGAGTTCTTGTAATTGAGACAATTAGAAATATTTGAAGGACATTCTATACAGTAGTTCATTTGCTTTTTACATGCTTCGAAAATCTCTAGGAAAATACTGATAATATTAAAGATTTAAGCACTAACCAAGAGTAGAATAAATTAATATGGATGTTAACTTTTAACAAAATGCAGTTCGCGAACTTGGATTGAGAGGAATTTGGAAATATAGAAATATCCAAATAAAGAAATTTGGAAATTTAAAAAGCCTTAACTACATTTTAAAGTTAATAGCTTACAAGCAGTTACAGAAACTAAATATACCTAAAATAAAATTATAGTACCTAATGGAATCTAAGGAGATTGATAATTTGATGTATCCTTGCCACACTTAAGCTGCTAAGAGATATTAAATTAGTGACAGCGGCTTCTGCTTCAGTTTATGGCCCAGAATCATTGCTAGAATTGGTGTACGAGAAACCTTCCAAAACAAAGGAATTTTTAGAAGCCATAAGAGACTAAGTTTTTAAGGGCAGTTCATAAAAATAGAGACAGCCTTGGAGGGATAAGGAAGAGAAGGCGCGAAAAGGGTTTATTTTGCTAAAACAGCAAGCGAAGGACTGCAATTCAGTTATAAATTTTTATAGGAATCCGAAAAGCTAAAATGTGTGAAGAGGTGTAAGAACATAAAGACGACTAATTTGGGGGTCGAGATTTGTGCACGATTCTTTAAGTACATAGGCTATATGTATAAGTACTGTACTTTGAAAAGAATGATTTTGTCGGACATGAAATACCTTTATTTTGTTTTTGAACACAATGTCGTGTCAGTTACTAGGTATCTACCATCAACCATCTTGAAATGCAAAATGGTTAGATAGACTAATGTATTCGGGAATCCAAACTACGTGATTCACGTGCACTGTAATATATTTTTTAGATGACAGTGTACTCTGCGTAGAAGGGTGTTCAAGTGGGAGATAAAATTAAACTAGAACAAATTGTTAAATGGTTGAATGTGGTGTTGACAATAATTACCTTACAGAAAACTAGGTATTTACCATTCTCCAATAATTATATCGATCTTCATTTAAATAAAACAATTAACATATCAGCTGGTCAATTGAAAGTGCTAAATACGTTAATTACCTAGGAGTAATAATAGATAAATATAATCCTTAACAAGAAAGATTAGATCTTTACTAAACCTGTTTAAGAATATAAAGGACATACTGGATTTAAACAATTTACGCATGTTATACTTTGTTTTAGTCCCGTCTTATTTGTCATATGGAATAGTTCGTTTAATTATCAAAAAAAAAACTTATACTAGATACTAGACATCAAACTACGCCGATTAAGACATAAGTTTTTTCGGATTGTTACTTGTTCTAGAGATACAGGGTGTATATAATTGATGTATTATTAATTTAATTATGTACTATGTTTTTTATGTTTTGGGATGTTTAAAGGGAAATATCTCGAAAACCGTTAAAGATATTAAGATCAATCAAGTAAACCTTTGACTGAGAAAATGCCCTTCTTCAAAAAACTATAATTGAAAAACACCTTATATCACAGGTAAGAAAAAAAATCATAGATTATGAAGCCCAGTGTATGCAACTAGCGCCCTCTAGTTTGAAACTTAAAAATTTTCGAGAATAAACTTTTACTTTCAACACCCTGTATCTCTAGAACGAGTAACAATCCGAAAAAACTTATATGACTTAATCGGCTTAGTTTAATGTTTATTATCTCCAGTTACTCTACGGCCCATAAGTTACCGACACCCTTAACTAAAAAACAGAAACTTTCAAAAACGAATTACGGAATGGCTTACTGCAGAGGCTCCTATACTGGTATCTTGTGTATGATTTAATTTTTGATGCCTTGTTTTTTTCCACAAATTGCCTGATCACAGATTTTTTTCGTATGTTTCTTACCTATATTTTGTTTGTTAAAAGCATGCATGCAATTCATAACATCACAACAAATATTTTAAACACAAAACACAACTGTGCCAATAAAACTATATTACATATTATTAAGCAACTCGCTATTGAAAATAATTTGTTTAATCACAAAGTCCACAAAAATTTAAATATTATGATGCTAAAGAAATGAATCGAACGACGCCATTAATAGATGGGAATCGCGATTCGCGAAATCGACAAGAATGAGACTCCATAATTCACGTTATTTGTTCTCATTAAAATCCTGGGCGTTTCTGTTTAAAGGGTTTCCCCATGGCCGTCCGCCAAATTTGGTCTGGTTTATAAAAACTGGAGTGTTTCTTTAAGATACTCAAAGAGCGTCAATTCCATAATACCTTGTTTACGCTAAGTTGTGTATTGCACTTTATTTTTTGATAAGTACAGTGCAGGTAAAATTAAATTTTTGAAACTTTTAATGAATAAAGGAACCTAAAGATGTTTGCAGGCGTTAATGCTATTCGCTGAAAGGCCAATGAACTTTTTAACGGTTTTAATTATTGAGCATCAAGGCAATGAAAGATTATAACAATGAATTTAAAGAGTTACCTTAACCAAAAAATTGTTCTATTTAAACCTAACGGAAAGATGCTCCAGCTTAATTAAAACCAACAATTTCCACTATATACAATTAAACACTGTTAATTACTAAACCCAAAGGAACATTTTTACTTACATGCAGTCATAAAAATTAAGGAAATATTTATAAAACAAACACAACATAACAATAAAAATAACATTTATGAACAGTTTAACTTATTCTAAATAGTAACAACATTGATACACAAATGAACAAAACATTGTTTAATTTATAACTTTCACTAGAGCCTGCTAAACTTTCGTTTAAATACCTACATTGCTCAGGATAAAACTTTCTGACATTATTCCTACTGGTTTTTGATAAAATACATATCTGATAACTTGTCTCTAGATCCTCTTTGGTTTTAAGTGTTTCCTTTATGTCGATTTCTAAAACTCTTTTGAAATAAGGTAAAGTAGTTTGGAAAATAATGTCTACTGGATTTTTAACGTCTCTGATCAAAATTGACGTATCAGCTATATCGTCCTGTTTCATGACACGCCACTTTACTTTGAGAATGTTCTTCTTTCTAAAAAAAAAAAGAAAAAGAAATAAAAAGTTATAGATGGACATTACAAACAGCCCATGAGTTTTTTTTACAGGTGGGGCAAATCTTGAAGGTAACTGGTGGCGTCTGTTTTGCAATAGCGAACAGTATATTTCACGTAGTGGTTCGAGTGTGTTTCCGTAACTCCATGTTGCGCCGTCGCGCCCGAACCTGAAACAATTCAGTCAAGCGAAGCCACACGACGAACGCCGGTTTATTTAGTTATTTGTTTGTCTCTTTTTAACTTCCAAAAGCGGGTATATTTGTTTTTCTCTCAGTTTCCAATGCATTTGTATAGTGTTTTATTTAATATAACCCTATAAACTTAATTTAAAAAATGGCCGAGCCCGTGCTTCGTTAATATATTGGAAAGTTTTCGCACGATTGATTTTGGAATTTGTATTTTTTTAAAGACTAATATTTATCAAAAAAAAAAAATTATTAAGGTGGATCAAATTTGTAAGTTGGCCTCTGCAAGCAAGTAATTACAATATTTTGCTAAATCCTAAAATATATAGACTATCTACTAATTATAATAATATTAACGAGTATGTATGTAATTTACTAAGGCTTTATTTCCATAAGAATGACATTTAGAGGAACCCGATGAGTCAATAAAATGAAGTCTTTATGTTCTTAATGTCTTTAAAAATAGTAAAAAATAGCCATAATATATTTTTTATTCTAGTTCCAGATCATACGTTCAACACGTTTCTGTATGACGTGCAAACTTGGTAATTAACAATTTTTAAAGTTTTGGCTAAAAAGTGCATTTTTTAATTTCATCTTTTGTGTTGTATATAAGTATAATTTCTTAATACTTTAATTTTTATATATAATACGATAAAGTTTATCAGGAGCGACTGCTATACCAGTGCTGGCGAAACTTCACATTATGAATATGAGAAATATATATGGATTTTTGTAAAATTCGCTTATATGGGTAGTTTTTGCTATATAAAGTTTTATGAAAAGAAGTTTTCGAAAAATAGTACCTATTTACCTCTCAAATTTGACAATTAAAAAAAATGCAAAAAGTTACGTTAGTTAGTTAAATTTTTATCCGATGCCATTTTAAAATGATGGCCTGAATAGTAGTTTTTTTTGTCATGTGGTATACATAAAAACTTCGCACCAATCGATAAACCTGTTTTTCTATACTTACGTGTTAAGCTCCCTAAATCTTAAATCCGAAAGGACGCCAAAGTCTCCATTAAGCTTATCCATTAGTTTGGTTGTGTTAACATTCGATGGACATGTTAGTCTCTCTTCCGAAAGCGTGTACAGAGCTTTTCCCTCTAAGTATGGCGGAGTAACGCAATATACCGATTTATACACTGGACTTAGTTCCAACTGAGTTGTAAAGTGGCGAACCAAAGGACGAAGGAAGCAATCACAATGAAGGGGATTACCTGTAATAAGCAAAACATTACAGTGTTATATGTTTATAGGTTCTAACTTGAAGGCAGACGGAACATACCCTTCTAATTTAACTAAAAGTTGGTATAAAAGTAGCTAAACATCAAAACAATATGAAACCTATTTTTTTAGCTGCCCATGTTCAATATAAATCCATATTACGTCACAGTAAAAAACTAAATACCCTAATTTTTATTTATTATGTGGTACCTATATTTAAATACTATAACAGAATGTGCGAAGTTTTTTACATGTGTATACTGGATGTCCACGGAAGTGGCTCGCCCCTATAACTTTTTTGTTTTTAAAAATAATGAAATAAAATTTGAAGGATACGACTTAAAACTGCATCTTTTGACAGCTGACTCCACTTTATGTAACTACCGGTTTGCACGGAAGTGACATAAATATTCAATTTTCAAATAAGACCCCCAGTGAGACACCTGTTATATTTTACATTATTTTGACTCCATATGACATATAAATACAATCATGGATCACTTTTTGACACTACAGAAAAATTATTGAAATTTATTTTTAATCTAGACGTTCGATCAGTTATTTTAGTCTTAAATCTTGAAAAAGAGACAGAGTATTTTTTGACACCTCGGTTGCATTAAAAATATAACAAAATTCGAATGTTTACGTCCGTTCCGGTTTAATCGGAAATTCCATAAAGCATAGTCACATATCAACGAATGCAGTATTATGTCGTTTACAAATCTTCCAAATTATATTGAAAATAAAAAAATAATAGGGGACACCTTCCAAACCTGATATACGACTAATTTTTTAAAAAAAATTGTTTTTATTTAGATAGTTTCTCATCTAGTTTCTGAGATACATCGAAAAATAGCTATAAAAATATATTTAGTTTATTATCTAATATAGAGGGAGGAGATGCAAATATTAATCTTGTGACGCGATAATGGGATCAGGGGACCTTTTAGAACACCGCGTTTAACTTGGATCAAGATGTTATCTATACAGGCTCTATCTATCTATTATAACCGTGTCTCTAGTGAAATATCGTAAATCATAGGAATTGGAGAAAATTGTTGTAATACTGTAAATTTTTAAAAATGTATTGTGTGTAAGTATTTGGAAAATTTTGCATTATTACTAAACTTTATTTTAGGAAGTCAAAATAATGTTATTAACCTGAACAGAATTATTAATTCCTTATAAAATATTAATTTTGATTAACATTACTAAATTACTGTTTTCGATAGTTATAAAATATATTTAAAAATGCCGTCATCACAACCAGTTTAACACTATCATATTGATCGAATGTATATAAGAGGCAACTAATATAATAGTGGTTATTTCTAATTCAACATAATCTTACCTTGAAATAGGTATACGGTCAATTTATTAATCCAATTTCTATTAATATGTCTTACCTTCGTAAATAATCTCAGTACCCCTAATAATAAGTTCGGTCATTTCCTGGGCCACATTTACTATTTTATTTCCTTGGATATCCAATAGCTCCAATTTGGACAAATTTTTCAAATGCATCCACGGAAGTTCTTTTACTTCGTTACCGGCCAAGACTAGTCTAGAAACATTTTCCGGCAACCGGAAAAATTCTGGATCGCTCGTTAGGTCGTGAAGCTTGTTGTAAGAAAGATCGACGGATTTCAGCTTTGTTAGGTTGCCAATTACACCTATAAAAGAAAGGTTTATTTTTAATCGTTTTATTTTAGCCAGTTCATATATTTAAAAAGATTTACTAAAATTATATAAGGTAAATTGTTAGAATTAGTAAATATTTTTTGGAAGATGTTTATTAAGGCATATTATTATCAAATGTAGGTAGCTATAAACTAAGCAACATGTTCATTAAAGGTCTGTACATATTGGACGTATTTTTGACATTTACTCCCTTTATCTATTTTGAGGAATAGCTTTGGAATTTTAAATATAATGATTTGTTTTTGTCCATAAAAATTCGAATCTACATAAAAAAATTAAGTATTTGTTTAAAAAAATGTTCAACCTATTCTTTCGGTTACGGAAGTATGGTTCACGAATTGTTGATTAAACTTAAGAAATATATAAATTTTAGCTCACTTATTTTATATTAGTGCCCATAGTCACATTCTGTACATTTTTTACTTATGACATTTTAATACAGGGTGTACAAAAAAATGGGTATACATCATTTTGTCGAATAGAGTTTAGACTTGTCTGACTATTTTAAAGTACAAGCTTATCGGAAAGAGCCAATAAAAGCATTGCACAAGTACGAATATTTGAATTTTATAAAAAGGGAGTACGTCACCCGCTTTAGAATTTTAAAGTAACCAATTATCCATAAAAATAGAATGTGGCGGTAAATGCAGAAAAATATATTTAAATTTGTTAACCTCCCTACTACCTACAGCTGCTACCTTCCTTACCAACGATTCCGGGAGTCTAATGACCAAAAAAAAAGTTGAATGTAAATACGTTTAGTATCTTCTTGAAGGTTGGAGACAATGATGTTTCTTAAATGATAGAAGAGTTTTGCATTGTCTTGAAGACAATGCAAGTCCAAAACTCTTCTATCATTAAATAAGTTTATTTACATACAATACAAACAAAAAATCCATCAAAGGTAACATAAATAAAAGATCCTTCGACATAATAGTTAACAAAATTTTTGAAATATATTGCGCGGACCTGCTGCCTCCTCCGCTCGAGGTGTTCGCTCAACAAAAAAGGGCCAAAACGCTTGCATGGAGCTTCTATTTGTTAAAAAATGGATGGTGGAAAGTTTACATGAAAGGTGCAGCGTTTTGTAAACTGAATTTCCGGGAGAAATTATATGAAACCCGGGAGACGGGATACGACGCTTTTTAAGGCCCGATTCCAGGATACTCCCGGAAAACCGGGAGAGGTGGCAATCCTACTACCTGTTGATAATATTTTTTAGTAATAATCATAACTAGAGCGCGGATATTGAATGACAATAAACGTTTTTTCAGGTCCCGAGTGAGCACCTTGTTCATTTATAACAGGAAATGACCATGACAAATTTTAAGAGATGATTCTACATAAAAATAAATGAAAAAAAATCCAAATTTACGTATGTCCGAAAATGCTTATGTGTGAAGCCACAGACCCTTAATAATAAAGTGTTTTTTTTTAAATTTTTTTTAGAATTTAGATGCAATACAAAAAGGAACCTTTAGAAGTAAGTTAATGATATTGAAGGTTAGATTTAAAAATATCAGGTCTCCCATATTACGACCAGTGGCGTGACAACGAAGGTCATATTTTTATCTCGCCGGGTGTATTTTCGCTATTATTTTTCTAGAGCGCAGAAATTTGGTGACACGGTGACGCTTTTCTTGCAGGCATAGGCGCCAGTATTTCAAAATAATCTATGCTAGCGCACAGGGTCTATTGTCCCATAGGCAAAGTAGGCCCGGACCTTGGCCTCGGTCTGATACTTGTTTATATAGTTTAGGACAAAATATTTGCAAAACTGAGATGCTGCCAAACATTTATATTGTAAAGAAATATTTTATGAAAACTGAGCCAATCGACAAATTTATTTATTACTGTATGCAAAACAAAAAACACTCGTAAAAAAATCCTGACATGTTGCTGACACACCTTTGTCGCCTTATGATACAAATTTAAAATATTTATTTTGAGAAATATTAATATATTCTTTGGCGAGAACTATCAAGAAGCCGTCGCTGACTAATAATCTTACTAATTTAAAATAACCGCACAAAGGAAGGTAAACAAATAAAGGGGCCCGAAAAGTATTGCGCCGCTTACGGGTCTAGCAGGCTAGGGACAGAAATCTCGATTTGTTCTTTGAATTATGTCGGCTTCTTTGTATATTTATTTAAGAAGTTTTTAAATTTTTTTGTGATTCCATCTTTATAGTAGAATTTTTTAGACTAATTACATACTGTATTTACATATAAAAAATAGATCAAATTTAAACTGTAACACGTTTATAATAAAACAGTTCGTTTACGAACTAGTACTTTGAACTATTTTGTCAGTAATTATATTATTTAAAAATATATATTTTCCTAATATGTGGCAAAAAAACAAAAAAAAATATCTTTCCAATTGGGAATTAGTTCGCACGAACTGATTCTTTGCATAGAGCGATTAAGCCCACATTATCAGAGATAATAGGTCAAGTCTGTGACACTTACACTACTATACGTTTACAGCGACGTATGAATGTATAACCTCAAGTATCTAACTATTATATTTACACTCATTCAAATGACACCATAATTTTATGGCGATGTAAAATCTGTCACAGAAGCGCACAGTAACTTTTGTATAGAAAGTGAAGCTTCTTTTTGTATGGTTTTGTAAAACTAAATATTTCCGGTAAAAAATTCCTAAGAAATAAAAAGCATTCATGATAAAAAGGTTTACGTGGTTGTAATAACGCCCTGCACTACTGTTTTAAAATTCTATTTCCGTTTTACTCTTTTACCCTTTCTTATGTCTGCAATAGCATTATGGCTCATATTAAGTTTTTCCAATTTCGACGTCCCAAAGGTCAGGTCGTAGGTTATTACTGGTATTGAGTTGTAGGACAAATCAATTTCTTTTAACTTATAGGGAATATAAGGGTTACTTGGAAACATTTTTCTTGTTATAAAGGTAATTTTATTGTGGCTGAGGTCGAGCTGAAACAAAAAGATATTTTATGAGGATTTAAAAAAATATATTATTGGAATTATTGCTACCACCAACTACTGTTTTTTGACACTATATTAAGATTGGAGTAAGTACCCGCTTGCATTTTTAAATTTTTTTTTAAATATACAGTGTCCGCGATAAAGTTTTTACCATATGGGAAACTTTTTAATGTGTTTGTTTTTTGAAAATCTGTTGTCGTAATTAGGTTGTTCAGGACCCAGAAAGAAAAATTTAATATTTTTGACTTGTACTGAACGTTACACTTTTATCAATATCATTTTTAAACTTCAAACTGGCGAGTGTCATCTTTTTAGAGATACAAAAAGTTATAAATAAATATTGCTCTTCATCAAGTTTTGAATTTAATTACATCTAAATTTTCGCAAATATTGTTTTACAGGCAAGGTTTAAAACACACATATTTACTTTTAATAAATTACAGGTTTTATCTGGTACATAGATAGATTTTGTAATAAAAATCAAAAATTTGTGCTAGATAATTAAAAAAATTTAAAATAGTGCAGAGAAGTAAATTTTTAGATAATAATATTATTTGTTATAAAACCGGTTTATTTTATTTAGTAAGCCTAATTCAAAATAAGTATTTTAAATAAACATATAAGAAAGCAATAAAAGAAAAGTAAGCTAAGTTTCATTTTTCAAAAAATTAAAAAGAAAATAATTTTTAAACAATAATTGGGATTTCGACTGAAAAGTTGATAAGAATTGTAATAGAAATCTATCTAATCTGCCTAATTTACCTAATTTACCTGATCTACCTAAGACATCGGTGACAAGATCAAAAGTGACGTAAGCCGAATTTAGTGACGTAGTAAATTTAAAAAATAAAAACAAATCTCCTAACTTTATTGACTGCACACCTGGATTGCCTACAAATCAATTTAACACTCCAATACGCCAAGGATTGCCTTCACTTGTAATGGAAGATGCTCTGTTTAAAATAACAGATACTTTTACCAAGAACCTACAAAATTTAAACGATCACTATACCAACCAATTATAGATCAACCACAAACTTTGTTTCATGGCTACGACTATGATGACCCAGTAAATTTTTTGGAAACTTTGGAAAAAAATTTTTCCGTGCAGGCTAACTATTAAAAGGTTATTGTAGCTTCTGCCTTGTTAAAAGGTGAAGCAAAAAAGTGGATGGAAGCCTACAATGGTTTAAACATTTCATGGGAATTTTTTAGAAAGCAATTTTTATACCGCTCTAATGACTTTTCTGTCATAGACTCTGCTACTTCCCGACTTTATGGCGAACATCAAAAACTAAATGAACCTGCTGACGTATTTATTACAAAGAAAATGGCACTTTTTGCGAGACTTGATCCACTAAAAACAGATAATATGAAAACGGCGATAATTATTGAATTATTACGACCAGAGGTAAGATCACGTATCAGACCATTTGTTAAACAAAATTACAAATGCGAAGAACTAATAAAGAAAGCTGCACATATTGAGACAGACTTTGAATCTGAAATTGTTAATATGAAAAAATATTTTTACCAAACTTCAGATTTCCAGAGGTTTGATTATGATAGTACACTAAATAAAAACGTTCGCGTACAGTCATATCCAAACAATCAGAATCGTGGCAGACAACTGCCTTCATCATGCAAATACCGTCAAGGGTGGCATTTTCACAGAGATTGTGCGCAAAATCCTTTTTATCCAAAAAACGACCAAGAGGCCAGGGTTGGACGCCGCCAAACTAATCCAGGCCACAATCAACAATTTTTCCGGAATGATTCACCGGTATGGGAAACAGATATGAGACCTGCCCACCCGAGAAAATAAATGACATATCAGCCCAAAATTCGATTTCAAAATTACCCCGAATTGACATTAATATTCATGGCAAGACGATTTCTGCCCTTTTAGATTCCGGATCTAGTATCAATATCCTTCGAAGTGATATTTTACCCCATCCCTTACCCTTTCAACCAACATTTTATTTTGGTTTGTGATGAGACTTCTATTCAATCCCTTGGAAATATAAATCTTGATTTTAACATTGATTCATTGCTGCTCAACACAAATTTTCAAATACTAAAATCCCTTAATGAAGACTGTATTTTAGGTAAACCCTTCTTGCAACAAAATCAAGTTATCTTGGATTTTAATAGAAAATCTGTGTTGGGGAACTTCCCCAACCCACTTTAATTTTTACCCCTTTATAGAAGTCGTAAATGCGGTTTTATTAAATTGTAGTCCCGTATCTGGCGATGAAATGTTTGGGGAGGCACTGCGCGCGCACCAGTTATTTTAACAATCAAAAAAGTTTTTGAAAGTTAAGTGACGCTTATGTTTTTGTTGACATTGGTGAACAACGAAAAGTTTTCTCCGTTTTTTAAGTCTTTTTTGGTGACTTATACCAAAGTTTACTCTTGCCCAAACATGGCACAAATTTAGTATCCAATTTCATGCAAGTTTTCTCGATCGTTTAAGTCGATCTCCCCGTGTGCTGTGACCACACAACCAGTGCAACCGAAAAAATGTCACTGTAAAAAGGCCGTCATTGAGTCTCGACGGTGCTTTTATTCTTTTGGGGTTAACTGACCTGATTACCGATCAGTTAAATTGGCGATATTAGTTGACTACTTTGCCATTTTTCTGGTATAAATAAAACAATGAGTTTGAATAGATGAAATTTAAAAGGTGGTTATAATTTAATTAAAAAACAAAAACACAGGGTTTTGCTTGAACTCTTGTTCAAAACAAACGGTGGATAATAATTAACTTTTTTATAATACTAACAAATTAAAAATACTTATCAACAATATATATACATTATTTTCAATAAGAAAACATTAAAAAACAATAAAAACTAATTTTATGTCCAGTCTCCCTGATTGGAGCGGATTTCTATTTTGTGCCCTTGCACAAAAAAAAACTTCTCAGGAATTGAGCTTCACTCCTCCTTTATGAGATTGAGAAAGTCTTAATCTATCATACCTTCATATTATGTACAATGTACATCTCGAAAGTAAGTGTAAACCTTGCATAGGCAATCAGGGAGACTGGACATAAAATTAGTTTTTATTGTTTTTTAATGTTTTCTTGTTGAAAATAATGTAAAAAAAAGCGCCAGGAACTTTTCAAAGATTAATGACTAACGAAGTACTTTGTGGATATATTAATCTATTTTGCAAAGCCTATTTGGATGACATTATTATTTATTCACCTGATATTCACATTTACGTTTAGTTTTTGAACGTCCAAGGATCCACAGTTTAACAGTTTCATCAACCAAATGTCAATTTGCCACAGAAAAACTGGACTATTTAGGTCATTGCATATCCGGACAAACTATTATTCCTCAAGAAAAGCATGTGCTTGCTGTTAAAAATTTCCATACCCCACAAACAAGAAAACAATTGCAAAGTTTTCAAGGCACTCTATATTGGCCACGAGAATATGTTAGTGATATGTCTAAAATTACTGCTCCATTAAATTTACTCCTACATAAGGGCACACGATTTCATTGGACTAATATTCATGAAGAGGCATTCCAGAATATAAAGTTACGTATTTCACAACCTCTTATTTTGCATAGGCCAGACTTTAATAAGCAATTTTGCCTTCAAACAGATGCTTCTTCGAGTGGAATGGGTTGTGTTTTATTTCAACGTAGTACTAATAATGGAAAAAATATTATATCTTATTCCAGTGCTCATTTTACACCAACCGAATCCAAATATCACTGCAATGAACAGATTGTCTAGCTGTAATGTGGGCAATTCGAAAATATAGACGAAGGTCAAAGATTTAAACTTATTACAGATTCTCGTTCTTTACTATGGAGTCATTTGCTAAAGTTGAAGCTAAACAATTGGTAGCGTTTTTAAAAAGCAACATATTCTGTACATTTGGATGTCCACTAACAATAATTTCTGATAACAGCTCTCAATTTACATCAAACTTGTATAATGAGCTATGTAAGCAAGATAATATTACAACAAGGTATTCTCCCATCTATCATCAACAGAGTAATCCTGTCGAGCGGCGGAATCAAGAACTAAAGAAAGTCTTAAGAACCCTACTAATTGAAAAACCAGATAATCAATGGGACCTATTTCTACCAAAAGCACTCGGCATACTTAAAACAAGGCAAAATGCAGCCACCAAATTAACACCAGCCATGGCATTACTAGGTTATGAGTTACCTGGAGCAGGCGAGTGACAGCTTCAAACTTACTTATCAGAAAGAAAAAACAATACTGAACTATCTAGAAACGACCGTATACAAAAAATAAAAAATAATCATATTAACTACAAAAGACGATATACCGACCCTACACAGCAGCCATCAGTTATCTTTTACCCAGGTGATTATGTAATGGTGCGAGAAGTAAGACAACTAAAAGAATGATTTTCTCCAGTATGGTCCGGTCCTTATAAAGTTATAACCAAAAAAGGGAATTTAATTTACGAAATACTAAGGGATGGAAAAATAACTACGTTCCACATAAACGACATAAGACCTGCTCCTCTCGGAAATGTCATAGACTCAGAATCATCTGATAATGATTCGTCAGAAACAGATTTTGATTCCAGTATGTCTGGATAGATATACAATTCAATGTTACCGGTATCTGGTTAGAATATATCAATGTCCATCTTGGATAAGAGACCTCATTTCCAATAACTTTCAGGGTTAGAATATATCAATAGCCATCTTGGATAAGAGACCTCATTTCCAATAACTTTCAGGGCTTCGACGCCTTCATTGCAGTGCCATGTTCTTACTCTTTTAGTTTATAATGTGGTTATTGCATTTTTTTAAGTACATTTGTTAGTTATGTTTTTTTATTTTAGCGTTTCGTAAATTCGGCTCTGAAACAGGGGGGGAGGGGTGTAATAGAAATCTACCGAATCTACCGAATCTACCTAATTTACCTAATTTACCTGATCTACCTAAGACATCGGTAACAAGATCAAAAGTGACGTGAGCCGAATTTAACGAAAAATAAATCGGGTTTTTATTAATTAAATAAGTTTATTTAATATAAAAGGACTAAATCCGGTAATAAAATCAAAATTTTCCCGTAACTTTTTTTCGTACCTCTAAAAAAAATTATTCTTTCGCAAGTGTAAAATTTCCAAATAATATTCGACGGGTGTAACGAATGTCCCAAGCCAAAAATTATGAACATTTTTTCTGGATCATGCAGAACCGAATTCGAAAAACATTTTTTCAAAAAAAAAGACGTAGAAATTTTCCATATGGTGCAAACTTTTCTGCGAACACTGTAGATAAATATTCGCAATAAAATTAAAGTTCGTGCAGTTTGTTATAAGGAATCAAACTCTCAATGCATACTTATCTTAATCCTCCCATATAAAAAAAGCAATGTAAATAAAAATATGCTAAATTGAATAATACTAAGAAGATATTTGTGACAAAGAGTCATTTTCATAATTTTATTAAAGTTAGCATCTGGCAGCTAATAAGCGTAATGGTATTACACATACTTTTTTGGACGATCTTTCGGCCACTCAATGAATCCGAAATACTTTAGAATACTTAGTCGGAAAATTTATAAAATGACATAAGACTAAGCTAAAAACTAGTTAAACTATCTAATTAGCATAGATTAGAACTGGTCTTCAAAAGACTTGCACTGAGCCATTTTTGCTTCAAAGTTATAAAAGATTAGAAGTATAACCTCCTTTAAGACTAAATAAGTTATCTAGAACCTGAAATATCGATAATTATAATTTTCAATAAAGAACGGGTTCATCTTCATTAAGTAAATGATTTTTTGAATGTCAAAATATTCGGCCAATTGACCTTGGCAATTTGGTGTTTGATTAATAGATTTTAACCCCTTGATAAATAACCAATACAAAATTCTTTAGTATTGCATACAATCGAAAAAAAGTTAATAGAATCAGCTTTTATAAACTAAAACACTGCTAGAAAATCACTGCTATCTACCACCTCCAACATCCGAAATCATTTCTTTGCTTAAACTAAATTTTTAAAACTTCACAGTTAAATAAACAAGAAGTCAGAGTCAGCAAGTTTAAACAACACATGTTATATTAAACTGCATTATATTAAACTATACATTAGTACTGCCGTCCTAAGAAAAGAGGCGGCAATGTGATATATTTTCATTTTGGGTTTTTGATATTAATGTCTTAGCTAGGATGACCTAGATCTAAAAATCAATTTTTTTTTGCGAGAAAAAATTCCTTTTCGATATAAACGAAAAATTTTTTAGCGGCAACTTTGATACGTCATCAATTTTCTAACGAAAAAGGCGATAAAGAATGTATCCTAATAAGAAAGCGGCAAATTTACCCAAGCCGCTTTTTAACGCGGCAACATGTACAATTATTATACTTAGATACCAAGCAAGAAGGCGGCAAAGCTCAATTACTTATCGAAAAAACCGTTAATTTGAATTACCTACGTCGATTTAAGAAATCTTTGAGCAATACGTCAGACATTCCTAAGATGAAAAGGGGCATTTTTATGTTCCTTAGGAAAAAGACCGCAAAGAATATATTAATTTTAGGGCAACTTCCAGTCCTCAATATTAATACAACGTAGTACTCCTTTCCTACTCGTTAGCGCCACTATATTTAAAGAAGTTCGGCCCTGTGCTTCCCCGCTATCCTCCGTTACTCTCCCAAGTATCGTCATTAATCCTTTAGTGCTTGTGGTCGCGTCACGGTTTAGTGAATTTGTGAATTACTAAAGAAAAGTGCAAAGTTAATGTAAGTAATTAGTAATTTAGACTGTGTTTATTCATTTAGAATGGATAGGGAAATATTAAGACGATTAAAACATCTTGAAAAACAATTAAAAGTAAAAAGGAATAAAAGGCGTCGTATAATTTCGTCCAGCTCTTCAGATTCCACAGAGCCCTCGGCCGGGCAGAAACGGTACCAACGTAGTAGATCACGTGACGCACTCGACGTGCGTAAAGATATCAAAAGACGTCGCAGGAACAGCGGAAAGCGGGAGTCGCCGCCAGGTCGAGATGGATCGACAGAATCAAGGTGGCCGCCGTCTATTGAGAGTTGGAAGGAGGGCGCTTCTTCGGGATCGTCGGTGCAGCGGCGCTCGAATGTGCCGATGTCGACACAGACTAGAGAGCGTAACCAGGGTGTTGCGAGCTCACATTACACTGGTGAGGGGTCTAACCTGGGTGTTAGAACACCTCCCGTAATATGTAATAATCCAGAAGAATCGACTACGCCTCCATTAATACTCACGGAGAATCAGTTACCTGAGGATATCCTGCAGATTTTAGGGGAAGACCCTCAGACAACTACTAAAGATGCATTAGTTTTACATGCTGCAGTGTGTACCAGGTGGACACATATTTTAGCTCAGAATATTTCCGAGGAAGATAGAAAAACTGTTTACAATCGCTACCAGATTCCATCAAATTTAGAAACACTAAATCCCCCTGAAATAAATTCAGAAATAGTACCTCATTTGTCATCCTATCACAAAAATAGAGATGCTGGATTTGTCGTTTTTCAGAGAAACTTGGCTCATAGTTTAGTAGCTTTAGGTGTTGCACTAAATACCATTTTCTCTGATATGGACTCACTCCCAAAAGAACTTAAGGACAAAGTTTTAGAACCGTTATGGGACTTGGGACGTTTACAGGCTAGCCTGTTTTGTAAAATTTCAGAGACACGTCGTACTTTTATTATTCAGACACTTAATAAGCAGTTTAAGGAATTAACAGAAAGTACCTGTCCTGGAAAATACTTATTTGGTCCAGAGTTAGGCGAGAAAATTAAGGAAGCAAAGTCCCTTGAAAATATGGGAAAAAGTCTTTTTATAGCTTCCGGATCTTCTTCATCAAAAGATAAAAATAGACAAGGCGCTCATGGTTCGCCTGGAAAAAGAGGGAGGGGAGCAAATAATTACTCGGGAAACCGACCACGCCCGTTTCGTCACTGGAAGGAAGCGAAAGACCAGAGAGGGCGGCAACATCCTTTCACGACCCAGCATCAAGTCAACACTTACCGCCGTATTCGGAAATAAATGTAAGTGATATCAAATTTGCAGGACGATTAAAATACTTTATTAAGAATTGGACTGGAATAACTTCCAATAGAGTTGTTTTAAGCTGGATAAAAGGCTTCAAGATACCTTTTGGGGAAAAACCTGTACAACAGTTTCTTCCTAGAAATAATTGTCCTGTACAGATATGCCAGATGCAGGAGGCTATTGATGATTTAATCCAGCTTGGAGTAATCAATTTGTGTGAAGATGTTCCTGGCCAATTTTTATCTAGTTATTTTTTAGTTACCAAGCCAAACGGTGACAAGCGTTTTATATTAAACCTAAAAAATTTAAATAAGACAGTTAAAGCCCCTCATTTCAAAATGGAGGATTACAGATCAGTGTCGAGACTAATACAAAAAGATTGGTATATGAGTTCTATAGATCTTAAGAATGCCTATTTTCTTGTTTCGATAGACCCTAAATTTAGAAAATTTTTGCGGTTTAGATGGGGCGTAAAGCTATACGAATTTTCTTGCTTACCCTTTGGCTTGGCTGTTGCTCCATTTCTTTTTACTAAAATTATCAAACCTGTTATTGCTAAGGTGCGTAGCCAAGAAATTCCTTGTGTAAATTATTTGGACGATTTTTTAATATTTGGCAGCAGTCCTAAAGTTTGTGAAAGAAATGTAAAATATACATTAGACTTATTAACATCTTTAGGTTTTGCAATTAATTTTAAGAAGAGTTCTTTACAACCTTCAAAAATTATAACATTTTTGGGATTCATTTTTAACACAGAGACTATGTCAATTAGTCTTCCAGAGGACAAAAGAAGGGTCATTTTAATTAATATTGACAAGTTCCTAAATAACAAGTTTTGTTTTATTAGAGAATGGGCTCGTCTTATAGGTCTTTTAATTTCTGCATGTCCGGCAATAAAATACGGATGGCTCTATACAAAACTTTTAGAAAGAGAAAAATTTCAGCTTTTAAAGGTAAACAACATGAATTTTGATGCAAAAATTTTACTTTCGGACAAGGTCATTCCGGATTTACTTTGGTGGAAATCACATATTTTAACAGCATTTAATAATATAAGGCAATATGTGTTCAGTATGGAAATTTTTACAGATGCTAGTCTAACCGGTTGGGGAGCTTGTTTTAATAACAAAAAAACACATGGATGGTGGACGGATCAGGAAAAACTGAAACATATTAATTTTCTTGAGCTTAAGGCTATATATTTAGCTTTAAAATGTTTTGTTAAAGATTTAGTTAGTTGCAATATTTTAATAAGGTGTGACAATACCACGGCTTTAGCCTATATTAATAGGATGGGTGGTATTCAACACTTTGAATTAAATTCTTTAGCAAGGCAGATTTGGCAATGGTGTGAGAGGAGAGATATATTTTTAGTAGCCTCATATATTAATACAAGTAATAATAAAGCAGATTTTGAGTCACGAAGAGTGTTAACCGATACAGAATGGTCCTTATCCCCAACAGTTTTTGCCCAGATTTCTAAAAGTTTTGGAAGGCCCCAGATTGATTTATTTGCATCTAGTGCAAATTATAAGTGTAAAAATTTTGTATCTTGGCATCCTGACCCCAATGCTTTTGCGGTAGATGCTTTTACTTTAGATTGGCACAATTTAGTTTTTTATGCGTTTCCACCATTTTGTCTTATTCTAAGAACAATTCAAAAGATCGTATATGACAAAGCAAAGGGTATAATTGTAGTGCCTTGGTGGCCATCGCAGGTTTGGTTTCCCTTATTTCTTAAATATAAAGTCGGTAAGCAGCTTAAGTTCAGGCCACGTTCTGATTTATTGGTTTGCCCTTTTAGTGCAAGAGAACACCCCAACTCCAAGCAGCTTACCCTGGTGGCCGCAGTCTTGTCAGCCAGGCCTTACGAATGAAAAATATTCCAGAAAATGCTATACCTACTATGATATCTTCAATATCAGACAAGACTTTGTTGCAATATAATACTACTTTTAGGCTTTGGTGGAATTTTTGTACGAAAAATAATTTTTCTGTGTTTAAATCAGGGGTTTGTGAAGTGATTATTTTCTTACAGGGCATTTTAGAAAATAAGACACATAAATTTGGGACATTCAATAGCCACCGAGCCGCTCTTTCTTTGTTATTACTTGATAATATAACTCACGATGTAAACCTTAAACGTTTTTTAAAAGGCATATCTAATTTACGTCCTGCCTTACCAAAGTATAATACTACATGGGACACTAAATTAGTTACAGAATACTTAGAAAAATTACATCCTTTAGAAGACCTTAATTTAAAAGATGTATCCTCAAAATTAGCAACATTACTTGTACTTATTACGGGTCAAAGGGTTCAGACCATTTTTTATATAAAAATCAATAAAATAACCGAATCCGCTAATGGGTTACAGGCTTTTATTGAGGATAAACTGAAAACATCAGGCCATAATAAAGTACAGCCTTGTTTGGAGATTCCTTTTGGTAGAGATAATCCTTCTTTATGTGTTGCATCAATCCTAAAATACTACATACAAAAGACTAAAGAAATCAGGCCTACCAATGAAATGTATTTGTTTTTAAGTACACGGTATCCTCACGCACGAGCATCCAAAAACACAATAAGCAGATGGGTGAAAGAGACCCTCCATAAAGCTGGGATTGACAAACAGTTTACAGCACATTCAACCCGACATGCGTCAACATCCCATGCGTTTAAGAAAAATGTGTCTTTGGATGTAATTCGAAATACTGCAGGTTGGTCTAATAACTCCGCAGTGTTTCAGAATTATTACTTGAGACCTATTTTTAATACCTCCCAATTTGCAAAAACAATATTAGAATAATATTTAGTTTATCTAGAAATACTTGTTATGTTACAAAATCAAAATTTGTTTATTTTATTTAGAATTAGAATTACTTTTGTTCTGTCACAAATGAAAATTGTGCAGTTTATTAAAAATTGAGTTTAATTTCATTTTATTACAAATGATATGTTTGTTTGTTCATAATTAAAAGTTTGTTTCCTTTTAATAAAAGTCTTCGCAATGAGTGTTATATATCTTTGAACATCTACGTTGTATTAATATTGAGGACTGGAAGTTGCCCTAAAATTAAATGATCAAACGAACTTACCTGTGATGTTCGATCATAATTTTAGTAGACTTCCAGTCCGAGGATATTAATATCCCACCCATCCCCGAGAGTTATACCCCTTAGATTGCGAAGATGCTTAAATTCAAAGGATTAATGACGATACTTGGGAGAGTAACGGAGGATAGCGGGGAAGCACAGGGCCGAACTTCTTTAAATATAGTGGCGCTAACGAGTAGGAAAGGAGTACTACGTTGTATTAATATCCTCGGACTGGAAGTCTACTAAAATTATGATCGAACATCACAGGTAAGTTCGTTTGATCATTTAATTATATTATTAAAAAAAAGTACAAAAACATAACATTAAAAAATATATCAAGTAAAGTTCTATCACACGAAAAAAAAGGTACTAATGACTTGCAGATTTTACTAAGGAAAATAAACAATTTTACATGGTTGCCTTTTACCTAATTGATACTTGTTTTTTTAATAATATTAACTAAAAGCCTCAAAATGAACAAGAGAACTTCGCCGTAATACAAAATAATAGCGGCCCATCAAAGGATACTAGGTAAAAAGGCGGTATTTGCCACTTATTTAGACATAATATGCCGCTTTTTTAGTTAGTATTCGTTAATTAATGCCTAATGATTTACTAGGACAAAAGGCAATATCAGGATTTATATAAGTAAAAAAGAAAATATATATTTATATATCTTAAGATGAAAAGTTCTTGTGTATAAACACGTAATTTGAACTTCAGAAAAAAGTATTTCCTCGAGCCGGATTCGAACCGACAACCTCCGTATATCCAGTACAGAGCGCTAACCAATTGCGCCATCAAGGAAGTAGGTTCACAACGGCAAGTCGGGAAACACTTTCGTCCGAAATCAAATTTTTAGTGAAATACGCAGAGTGATAGATACTTGTAAATCATTTTTACCCTTCTAAACAGCAACATTACCGTTTCGGCAACTAGATGCATGCTTGTCAGGCGGCTGATTAATACCTATCGGTTCGTTTCGTAAGAAAATCAAGTATGTATGTATCTTAAGATGAAAAGTTCTTGTGTATGAACACGTAATTTGAATTTCAGAAAAAAGTATTTCCTCGAGCCGGATATCCAGTACAGAGCGCTAACCAATTGCGCCAAGTCGTTCTTACGAAACGAACCGATAGGTATTAATCAGCCGCCTAACAAGCATGCATCTAGTTGCCGAAACGGTAATGTTGCTGTTTAGAAGGGTAAAAATGATTTACAAGTATCTATCACTCTGCGTATATATTTATATGTGCTCGTACAAGTAACTCAACCATTGTACCACCTAAAAATACTAAAAATATAAATAAAAAACGTACCCAACCTATCTTAACCAATCTGGTAAAAATTAAATCGTTTTTGGCGTTTTTCTCAAAACTATGATATTAACGTTTACCGCCTTTTTGATTAGCACGGCAGGGTAGTTCACAATTATTTTGGGAGCAAATGTCTGCAAAAAGCTAGTCGCTACCTATAATCGTATACAAAATAGGATTTTCATGGTAGTTGTAGAAAATGTAGCTTAAAGCCCCTACTACATTTCTTTTAGCCTTTTATAACTCTTACCTACTTTCAAGTAGTTACTTATATAGTAAAGTTATTTATGGCTTATGACCGTTGTGTATTACTGTCATTACAAGCTGTACGAGAAAATTTGTATTTTGGGAGTCCCTTTACTAAATTCATAATTTGATATTACCTACTTACATCGTCTAACGAAGCGGAAACATATTCTATATTTTCTGAAAAAATAATAATTTATTTTTCATCGCATTTCCCTAACCTTGTATGATTTAACAAAATTTCATAAAGATTGCAAAAACCCGTTTTTGTCTTATAAAAGCTATTTTGGTAAATCTGAGGTTGAAGCAAAAAGGCGAAATAGGTAGTAACAGGACTTTTACGGCTTTATTAAATGAACGATAGAACAAAATATGCTTCTTATAAATTATCGAATGAAAGGGAAAACAAAAATATATATTGGCAAGGGATTTTTTAAACAAAAGCTGACATGTTAATATTGACACTTAATGACAGTCTTTATTGCAGGATAACACTATTAATTATAGAAATTTTACCTTTTCCAGAGATAAGCAATCCTCAAGCACTCCAATAGTTTTATTGTCCAGTTTTATTAGTATGTTGTTTGATAAATCCAAATTCGTTAAAGACGCTAAACCTAAAAAAAACAAGTCGATTATTTCCTTGATAAAGTAAAATTTGTTCAAAAATAGCTTACGAATTAGGGCTGGTGACATTGGCCATTTTTTTTTTAATTATTTATTTAAGAAGTAACTATTTTAATTAATAAATCCACAAAAACAAAAAAAGTGGATTTTGTCAAATTTGTCCATATTACTTTAATTCTTTTTCTGCTCTCATTACATTTTAGATTACTTAAAATCTATATATATAAATACTATTGTCACGTGGGAAAGAATTAAAGGCGACAAGTCGCCATAACACCTACTTTATTATATAATCTGAAAAGGCAGTTCAAACGGTTACACAAAATTAGAACTACTTACTTACAATAACATCTTTAGCTAGGGACGAAGGACTGTTGATTTGACCCGGACTCGGCGCTGCTACTGACCCAATATTACCGACTGACTGGTCTGGACCGAATCGTTTATTGATTGTGGTGACCTGAATGGTCTCGACAGAATGGTATCTTCTGCATAGCACCGGCCTGCTATTTATATTACTTAACTGGGTTAGTTTATTGCTTTGTAATAAAATGCAAGATCGGTATTATGCTATGATAGCATGCTTTGTAGTTTATGTTTCAATAATAAATAATTGCGTCAGTAGGTATATTTAATATTAACTTTTTAAATAATAAAATGAAATTTTGGATAAAATAGGATATTGTAAAAATTAAGATATTGATATATGTCTATATATGACAATATTGCAATGTAAAAAATTTGTTTCAGGTTGTTATGCCATAAGAGTACCTACTTTTTCATAAAGTAAATATAAATAATATACTTTATCAAACCGTTTATTTTACTTAGAAAGAAGCCCTTTTTAAAATATAATTTGTTTCTGGGGAACTGTCAGCATTTTCTTCATTCTATTTTCAATTTGCAAAGAAACGCAATCAGGTATATTTATAAAGCAATATCTTCATACGCTTTTGTTTATCTCACAAATAGAAAATTTAACACTAACTAATTTTTCTGTTAGAAACAGTTTGTGATATAGGAAAAAAAATATAGAAATATATTTATTTTACCTAGTTATAATACAAGACTGATAAAACTTGTTTTTCATTATCGTTCTCACAAGTTCATGGCCAACTTAAAAGTCGTGATGCCTAATTTAAATAATTTTTTAAAATTTTTAGTATGAAGTTCGGAAGTTGAGTCGTAGAAAAAATATACTGTACAACTCGAGTGGATTGTCCATATTGCGCTAGGAAGTTTGAGCACTCCGCCTACGGCGTTGTGCTCAATTTACTTTCTCATGCGATATGGACATCATATCCACTCTTGTTGTACAAACTACTATTATTGATAAAAATCTGTCGTAATTATTTTCATTTTTTAATTAAAAATTTTAATTTTTACCATATTATAAAAAATATGTATTGCATAGGTTAAAATAAGAGGATATATGTCGAATAAAAAGGTCTATTGATAAAAAGACAACTTTTGTAAAGTTATTTTTAAAACAAATTTTAATTTTTAAAATTATAGTATGTACTTTATGGTAGTAGAAATAATTGAGATCAAGAATATTTTCCACCTCAACCAAAACGCGCATATTCGAGGCCACTCTATGAAGATAGACAAAGAAAAAGCTGCGAAATTCCAGAGGAAGAATTTCTTAACCAATCGTGTGGTATATTCATGGAATGCACTAACAGAGGAAACAGTGACCACAGCAAATGTTAATGTATTTAAAAACCGGTTGGACAAAGAACTAAAACAAAGTGCAGCAAGAATGATCCATTATAGTGCATAATGACAATATGGTGTAAACAATAACACAAGTTAATAAACAATAGCTTCATCGGTTTTACCGTTTGCTATTGGTCAATTACAGCATTACAGTATTACAGTATTACAGTATTACAGTATTACAGTATTACAGTATTACAGTATTACAGTATTACAGTATTACAGTATTACAGTATTACAGTATTACAGTATTACAGTATTACAGTATTACAGTATTACAGTATTACAGTATATTATAAGAACTGATTTTCTACAAATAAAAGATCTAACTTTAACATCTCCCTTAAGACAAACAACATTTAAACCTTTAGATATCCAGTAGTAATAAATGTATACTTGTTTATCCTAGATAATACCCCCAATATTGTATTTTATTAGTTACAAATACATTTTAATTTTTTTCTTGGCCAGAATATTGCCCATTAAGTCAGTTCATAAAAAAATGTAATCTCCCTTTACACACATTGCTAATATTAACTTAACATAGATCTCTAGCCCTTTACGAAGGGACGAGTGGATGCACTTACCCTGGAATGCTCCGTTTGGTATAACGCTAATGTTATTGTTGTTCATTTTGAGATGGATGAGCTGGAGAAGGCCCTCGAAGGCCCTTGAACTTACATTGTTGATGTTGTTGTTCGAGAGATCCAGCTCGAAGAGAACTGGCATTTTCCCGAAAGCGTTTCGTTCTAATTTTGTTAAATTGTTTCCCTAAAAGTTGTAAAGTTCTAGTTTAACGTTTAACCAAGCACCTAATATTTGAATCCTGAGATTTATAAATAAGGTGTTATATTTATGTACCCTTATCAATTTGTGTATGTAAAGTTGTCACATGACTGGCCTGTACATCAAGATAGGTAATACCGTGGCCTTTCCCGATTTAAAAGGAGTGAGTGAGACAAATTCCTAGCCCTTTTATTTCGGCACTTTGACGGATCCAGTGGCGGGGATATCTGGTAATTTCCCTTTTACTGGATATGTGGTTTGTATCTTTGCTAGCCGAGTAACAGAAGGCAACCTGTGCCAGTCCCGTGGTAAAAGTCAAATATTCACTTTATTTTTTTTATAAATATGCCTGATGTGTTGTCTCTCACACACTTTTCCTTAAATTCTAGGAGGTCATGTGTAAAACAATTTAACTTATACGATATAGGACAAACAACATTGTTGCCAACCCTAAATCAAGCGTGTAGATGACTTTTTGTTTTAAAGGAGGGGGTACGTGCTCGTACAGCTACCCCAGATAGGCGAAAATCGTCAGATCTATCCTTAGATGCGTTTTGCCATATTATTGTTTATCTATAAAGTTAGGATCCAACGAAAAAATGAAAAAGTGGTGCAACTATTTGAAAAGTAACAGACACAAACCTTCAAAAGAAAGTAGCACGCGGCGACATCTAGTGTCGATGTTGGATACCTCCAAAATACTTTAATATTTAGCCACAATCAATTTTAATCGTTTATCTTTGAGATTAAGAAATTGATATTATATTGTTGACACCCCTAGAAAAATTATATGTTCATAGAAAAATGTAGAAATTCTTATCAATTTCTATGAACAAATCATTTTTCTAGGAAGATTAGAAAAAAAATATAAGCAACTAACAGCCTCAGAAACTGATGAGAGAACAGAAATATCGTTAAAAGTTGATTTTTTTTAATGTCCTAATGGTATTAACGTTAATTTAGAGTTTTTTGTATGACAACAAACTAAAATATTCACATAAATAGCTTACAAAATAAAAAAAGTCTAATTACGCACGGTAAAGTTTTAATTTACCTCCATATATAAATACTGCAAAGATGTTAATCCACTTATGGTTATCCAAGGAGGTCTAGTCATTCCATTATAACTAAAGTTTAACCTAAAAATTGCAACTTGGTTGTATTATTC
Source organism: Polydrusus cervinus (assembly GCA_935413205.1). Classification (NCBI taxonomy): domain Eukaryota; kingdom Metazoa; phylum Arthropoda; class Insecta; order Coleoptera; family Curculionidae; genus Polydrusus; species Polydrusus cervinus. The sequence goes on along the minus strand of OW284510.1, from coordinate 61,564,420 downwards.
TTTTCTACATAAATGTGTTTTTACTCATAAACCCGATCGGTATATGCAAAAAAACTTTATGTTGGGTTACACAAAGATTTTAAACAAATAATTAACTAACCACGCACTTTCATTGTGACATCAATGACATTATTAGAAGTAATTTTTTCACGATCAAAGTGATCTGGTTATTTTAATTCTTCATTTATTAAATAGGCAACTAGTGTAAGCATATCATTTATGTCATAATCAAACTTGTCTGGTTAGTTAATTATTGTTTAAAAGATTTAATCTACGACAGTGCCATTATGACATATTTAGCATTATTATTTGGATGTCATTATGACCTTCATAACAGCAAATTGCTCCTGCGGGTATCTTTGTGTTAATAGTAGTAAATAAACATTATCTTATCTTATTTATTATTTATGTATCAGACTCAGCGATCCCAAAAACTCATGTATGCATTTTTTTAGACCTCTTCAACAACATTTTTAGTTTGACCTTCAAATTACCTTAAACCTGACGTGATAGAGCCTAACTGAGCTCGGCATCGGAACGGCCTCAAAAGCCCTGGGTACCTAAATAGAGTTCAGTTTTTTTTTAAACTAAATGTTCTTTATTATTTTTTGAATATTGTATAGCTTGTAAACCCAATTAATTTATTATTATACAGACAATCGCTTGCAAGGTCATCTATTAAAGCTTCTACGTGAACATTTTTACACACGGGCACACGGGTCCGGGAGTTCTTTCTAACTGAGTTTTTAATCTCTGGAATATCTTGCCTGATGAGGCTAGGTATTGGTGCGAAATCACATTCATCAACATTTTTAAAAACAAAATTGCTCTTTTTGCAGACTATTAGTTTACATTTATTTTCACTCACTTGTTAACCTTGTAAAAATTTACAATTGACATTAAGCGATTCGATATAGGTACTCAAGACTATTCGTTTAAGTTTATAGATTTTCGACCTCAACTCTTCTTTGTAATAATAATAATAATAATAATGATAATAATAATAATAATAATAATAATAATAATATTAATAATAATAATAATAATAATAATAATAATAATAATAATAATAATAATAATAATAATAATAATAATAATAATAATAATAATAATAATAATAATAATAATAATAATAATAATAATAACACTGCGCAAGCAGGCAGCCTCACGGATTCTGGGGGAGGCATAAATTCGAATAGTACGAATAATACTAACGGCAGGATGCTAATACAAGCCCCTGCCGACAACCGAACTATTACTCAACATAACATCGGCGAGGAAAACATTATAATGGAGACTAGCTTGCAGCCTGACCCTGGAGTCGATAGAACTGCCGCTGGTCTACCCAGAAGAACAGAAACCGGTCGAATCAAGTGGAGTCGTGACATGAATAGAACCTTTATCAAAACATTCCTCTTGATTAACGACTGTAAAGATAACCCTCGCCCTGGCTGGAGAATAAAACTCCACCGAGAAATAAACCAAATATATCCGGAATTAAAACTGTCCGAACAAAACGTAGCGAGCCGTCAAAGAGCTATTTATGCTAACCACCTGCTACCCCAAGCTGAAATAGATCAAATCCGGCGTGAAGTAGGCAGAACGTTGCACAACCTTCAGCATGTGGAAGAGCTAACAGCACAGCAGGAACACAATAACAAACACGAACAAGATCAAACTATACAGGCTGATACGGACAATACAAACCAAAAATATTTGGAAAATTTGTCCTTATTCGAAAATAGTGACCCGACCTTGAGGCCGAGTATCCCTAAGCTGAGATTCAAGAAAGGAACCCACGAAATACTAGCGAGAGTAAACTTAGCAGCAGGGACGTCCTTAAATAGAACTGAGGACCTCGAGACATTACACAGTGGGTTATATGCTGCAGCAGCAACTGTAATTGAACTCAATGGTCAGGCATTATATCAGAGAACTGATAAGAAAAGTACCAAGAAACAAGTGGAACCCGCTTGGAAAATGAGACTAGAAAAACAAATAAGCCAGTTACAAGCACAAAGTGATATCATTGGAGAACATCTAAGTGGAAACTCTAGCAGCAAGGTTGCTAAAAAGGTTAAAGATATGCTGAAAGCAGAGAGTATTCCTTTAGACAGTCCCGATATAAAACGGCTGCTAACAATCGTAAGAGACAACATTAGACAAAAATGTAAGGTTAAAGGCGCCCGTCTAAGGCGATACAATAAAGCCACAAAGAGGAAGGTACAAAACCAACAGTTCACCACGAACCAAAAAACCTTCTATAGGACACTGGATCAAGAAGAACGTTACTCCAACTGACATAAATAAAGACCAATTTAATGCATTTTGGAGTAATATTTGGTCTGACGCGTCCCATTTCAATGAAGAAGCAAGCTGGCTCGAAAAAGTTGAAGCCGAGGCTGAAACTTTGCAAGAAATGCCTGAGCCGCAAGTAACATCGATCGACATAAGGGATACCACTAAGAACTTGGCTAACTGGAAATCACCGGGACCTGACCAAATTCATAATTTCTGGCTCAAAACTTTCACCACCCTACACCCTGTTATCGCAAACTGCTTTAGCAAGGCTCTCCTAAACCCCGAGCACTTCCCAGCTCATCTTGCCAGTGGCAATACCTTCCTTTTATTTAAAAAAGGCAGGTAAACGACCCAAAAAATTACAGACCGATCACCTGTCTGTCAGTGGTGTATAAACTTTTAACATCAGTCATGTATTCAAAAATATACACACACTGCATAAACAACAACCTGGTAGCTGATGAGCAAAAGGGCTGTATTAGGAAAGCTTTGGGTTGCAAGGAACAGCTTACAATCGATGCCGTTATTATAAAACAGGCAGAAGTTAAAAGGCGAAATCTAAATATGTGCTACATAGATTATAGTAAAGCATTCGATTCTGTTCCTCACGACTGGCTAAAGAAGATATTGCAAATATACAAAGTACACCCCCTAATACGCAACATGTTAGGTACCCTAATGGAGCAATGGAATACCAATCTCCATATTGGACAAGAGAAGCTTGGCAATATAAGTATATCAAAAGGTATATTTCAAGGCGACTCTTTAAGCCCCCTCTGGTTCATTTTGGCCATGAACCCACTGTCCTCACTACTAAAATCAACATCCTACGGATATCGTCCCAACTTAACTGAGAATTTTAGAATAAACCACATTCTATTTATGGACGATATCAAACTCTACGCTGAAAGCAAAACCCACCTACAGTCCCTAATTCAAATAACCAAGACATTTAGCGATGACATCAAAATGTCGTTTGGCTTAGACAAGTGCGCAATCTTGAATGTCGTACGCGGAAAGACTGAACAAAATCGTGGACTGCTTGAAGGCATAGATATATTAGATGAGGACAAAACATATAAATACTTAGGCATCTCCCAAAACCAACAAATAAACCACACAAGCCTAAAAAGGGAGTTTAAAAACAAATACAAAAGCAGACTAACAAAGCTTTTTAATACTCATCTGAATGCTGGTAACCTTACTACTGCCATCAACACCTGGGCAATACCAATACTTACCTACTCATTCGGAATCCTTAAGTATTCAGACACGGATTTGCACGAACTGGATAGGCTTACGCGCAGGCTGCTAACAAAATTCAGATTCCACCACCCACGCTCTGCACTTGAAAGAATCTAACTAAAACGAAAGGAGGGAGGAAGAGGTCTCATTAATATATATAACTTGTGCAAGTCACAAGAGACCTCTATGAGAAAATACTTCCAAGAATCGAATGGGGAAATTCTTAAAAAAATGGTTGCAGCAGACGCTGGATATACAGCCCTCAACTTAAAGCGAAACGGACTACTTAACATCATCCGCGCGCCGCCAAGTCAACAGCTTGTAACTTGGCAAGAGAAAGCTCTACACGGCAAATACCCTACTGCACTCCAAAATCCACTCATAGATAGAGAAATGTCACTGAATTGGTTAGAGAAAAGGCAGCTTCACGCTGAAACAGAAGGTTTTATTATCTCTATCCAAGACCGTGTCATTCGAACTCGAAACTATGAAAAGGTCATCATGAAAAGGAATGTGGAAGATGTGTGCAGAAAATGCAACTGCCCCGGAGAGACGATAGAACATATCACGGCGGGTTGTGGTGCTATGGCCCCCAACGCTTACCTGGGGAGACATAATCAGGTGGCAAAGATCATCCACAAGGAACTGGCCCATAAACTAGGGCTAAGGGAAAACCTTCCACCATACTACCAATACTCACCCGAGCCAGTCCTTGAATCCCCTGAATATCTCTTATACTGGGACAGGCCAATAATAACGGATAGAACAGTAGACCACAACCGTCCGGATATTCTTCTTATCGAAAAAACCACTAAGAAAGCTTTCATAATCGATATAGGTTGCCCACTAACACACAACCTCTCTAAAACCGAATCGGAGAAGAAGACCAAGTACTCGAATTTGGCTATAGAGATAAAAAAATATATGGAAGGTAGATACAATCGACATAATTCCGATCATTATATCGGTGGAGGGAGCCATATAGTACGGAAGTTTCTAAACAGTACAGGTTAAGATGAATTTCTTCTCTGTACTGTAAATAATACCAGCAATCCCAACAAAAAGCTGTGAAAATTAACATTGAGAAAAATAATAATAATAAGAATATTAATAATAATAATAATAATAATAATAATAATAATAATAATAATAATAATAATAATAATAATAATAATAATAATAATAATAATAATAATAATAATAATAATAATAAAAAATAAAAGGCGGCAAAAAGGTTGGTGGTCCTTGCCTTAAAGGGGCCTACATTGGTCACCGGCTACCGCAGGTAGGCGTAGGAACTGGTGTTGTGAGGAAACGGCTGACTCCATGTTAGGAGCGGTTTCTCAACAGCGTCTGTTCCCTATGTTAAGGGCGGCTTAAAAGTAATCTTGCAGGAGGTATAAAATGCAAACCATTTCTAACGAAATGTGTAAAAACGATTTAAAAAAATATGATGTCGAATTTAGAAGAAAATGTACCCCAGGTGGGTGACAACGAAAGTTCGCAATCCCACACTGCGCAAGCAGGCAGCCTCACGGATTCTGGGGGAGGCATAAATTCGAATAGTAGTAACATAACTAACGGCAGGATGCTAAGGCAAGCCCCTGCCGACAACCGAACTATAAGTCAACATAACACCGGCGAGGAACACATCACAATGGAGACTAGCTTGCAGCCCGACCCTGGAGTCGATAGAACTGCCGCTGGTCTACCCAGAAGAACAGAAACCGGTCGAATCAAGTGGAGTCGTGACATGAATAGAACCTTTATCAAAACATTCCTCTTGATCAACGACTGTGAAGATAATCGCCGCCCTGGCTGGAGAATAAAACTCCACCGCGAAATAAGCCAGATATACCCGGAATTAAAATTGACCGAACAAAATGTAGCGTGCCGTCAAAGAGCTATTTATGCTAACCACCTGCTACCCCAAGCTGAAATAGATCAAATACGGCGTGAAGTTGGCAGAACGTTGCACAACCTTCAGCATGTGGAAGAGCTAACAGCACAGCAGGAAGTAATAAACGAACAAGATCAAACTATACAGGCTGATACGGACAATACAAACCAAAAATATTTGGAAAATTTGTCCTTATTCGAAAATAGTGACCCGACCTTGAGACCGAGTATTCCTTAACTGAGATTCAAGAAAGAAACCCACGAAATACTAGCTAGAGTAAACCTAGCAGCAGGGACGTCCTTAAATAAAACTGAGGACCTCGAGACACTACACAGTGGGTTATATGCTGCAGCAGCAACTGTAATTGAACTCAATGGTCAGGCATCATATCAGAGAACGGAGAACAAAATCGGCTGCTAACAATCCTAAGAGACAACATTAGACAAAAATGTAAGGCTAAAGGCGCCCGTCTAATGCGATACAATAAAGCCACAAAGAGGAAGGTACAAAACCAACAGTTCACCACGAACCAAAAAACCTTCTATAGGACACTGAATCAAGAAGAAAATGACCTTACTCCAACTGACATAAATAAAAACCAATTTAATGCATTTTGGAGTAATATTTGGTCTGACGCGTCCCATTTCAATGAAGAAGCAAGCTGCCTCGAAAAAGTTGAAGCCGAGGCTGAAACTTTGCAAGGAATACCTGAGCCGCATGTAACATCCATCGACATAAGGGATGTCACTAAGAACTTGGCTAACTGGAAATCACCGGGACCTGACCAAATTCATAATTTTTGGCTCAAAACCTTCACCAGCTTACACCCTATAATAGCAAACTGCTTTAGCAAAGCTCTCCTAAACCCCGAACACTTCCCACCTCATCTTGTCAGTGGCAATACCTTTCTTTTGTTTAAAAAAGGGCAGGTAAACGATCCAAAAAACTACAGACCGATCACCTGCCTGTCAGTGGTGTATAAACTTTTAACATCAGTCATGTACTTAAAAATATACACACACTGCATAAACAACAACCTGGTAGCTGATGAGCAAAAGGGCTGTATTAGGAAAGCCTTGGGTTGCAAGGAACAGCTTACAATCGATGCCGTTATTATAAAACAGGCTGAAGTTAAAAGGCGAAATCTAAATATGTGCTACATTGACTATAGTAAAGCATTCGATTCTGTTCCTCACGACTGGCTAAAGAACATATTGCAAATATACAAAGTACACCCCCTAATACGCAACATGTTAGGCACCCTAATGGAGCAATGGAATACCAATCTCCATATTGGACAAATGAAGCTTGGCAATATAAATATATCAAAAGGTATATTTCAAGCCGACTCTTTAAGCCCCCTCTGGTTCATTTTGGCCATGAACCCACTGTCCTCACTACTAAAGTCAACATCCTACGGATATCGTTCCAACTTAACTGAGAATTTTAGAATAAACCACCTTCTATTTATGAACGATATCAAACTCTACGCTGAAAGCAAAACCCACCTACAGTCCCTAATTCAAATAACCAAGACACAACTTTTTGTAGCTGGTAGTATATTTGTTCTTTAATGTTTAGTTTTTTTTTAAGTTTTCGAAGAGTGTGTGTGGTATTTCTCCAGTTGCACCTATGATGATTGGTACTACCATCACTTTTTCTTGGTTCCACATTTCTTTTATTTCGTTGGCAAGAGGTAAGTATTTATAATTTTTTCTCTGTGTTTTTTTTTGTAGGTTTGCGGCAAGCGGGATAGAGAAGTCGATCAGGTTTGTTTATTTTGTCAGTGAACACCATGTCTGGTCTATTGTGTTGTAAGGGAAGATTCGTTATTATTTCTCTGTTCCAGTATATCTTATAGTTTCCTGTTTCATGGATGCTTTCTGGGTTGTATTTGTAGTATGGGATTGTTTCGGTGATTGTCGGTTCGTGGATTTTTAAGAGCTCTTGGTGGATTACTTTGCCAACATTGTCGTGTCTTTTGGTATATTCTTTTGGGGCTAGTGTTTGGCATCCGCTTATGATGTGATCGATGAATTCGGTTTGTTCTTTGCACATTCTGCATCTATCTGTTGGGATACGTTCTTTCATTATAATTTTTTTATAATTGCGTGTCGCAATGACTTGGTCTTGTATTGCAATAATGAATGCTTCAGTTTCGGGAAATAGATATCCAAGTTTTAACCACATGAGGGATGCTTCCTTGTTGATGTGTGGTTTTGTCAGCAATGCTGGATATCTGCCATGTAATTCCTTTCTTTTCCACTTATCCTCGAGGTTATCTTCCTCTGGTTCGTCGTTATTTTCTTGTGATAGGTTTAGCGGTGTTGATTTTTTGTCTAGTTTTATTAGGATTTTATATAGCTGGTTATTAGTGGCTTCGTCATTAAAGTATTTTCTAAGCGTCGTTATTTGTTTTTGGTTGTGTCTTGGTATGTGGATAATTCCTTGCCCTCCTTTTTCTCGTGAGATGTTTACTCTTTCTATTGAGCTGCGTGGGCGGTGTTTGCGGAATTTAGTGCTCATTGTACGAATGTCACGATTGAGCTCTTCGAGTTTTGTGTCTGTCCAGGAGATTACGCCAAAGCTGTAGGTTAGAATAGATATAGCGTATGTGTTTATTGCTTTTGTCATGTTTTTGGAATTTAGTTTTGTTTTTAATATTTTCCTTATTCTTTCCTTGAATTTGTTTTTTAGTGTCTCTTTGCTGTGTTTTTGATATATTCCTCTCGCTTGTTGGTATCCTAGATATTTGTACAATTCTTCATTTTCCATTCCTTCTATTTGTCCTTTGTCTGCTCCCATGTCATACCCTTCATATTGTCTCCACTTTCCCCTTTCCATTGCATTGATTCGGCATTTGTCCAGTCCAAATTCCATGTGTATGTCGTCGCTAAATGTTTTTGTGATTTGTATTAGTTTTTCGATGTTTTCTTTGTTGTCTGCATATAATTTTAGATCATCCATATAGAGGAGGTGGCTAATTGTGTTGTTTTCCCTTTGTTTGTTTTGTTTAGCATGTGTGAGAGAGGGTTCACTGCCATGCAAAACCAAAGTGCACTAAGCGCATCGCCCTGGAAAATTTCGCGTTTTATTTCTATGTTGTCTATTGTGAATTTGTTTTTGTTGTTGTTTACGCTTAGTGTTGTTTTCCATTTAGTCATTGTTTGTTTCAGGACGCTCTGAATAAACGGATCAATTTTATAGATGTTTAGAACTTTTAGTAGCCACGAGTGTGGGACACTGTCGAAAGCCTTTTTGTAGTCGACGTATGCAGTGTACAATGGTTTTCTTTCTTTCTTTTTGTGTCGTGTTATAATGGTGTCAACAATCAGTTGTTCCTTGCAGCCTTTGGTTTTTCTTCTGCATCCTTTTTGCTCTATTGCTAATAGGTTGTTTTCGGTTAGATGTGCATATATTTTGTTTGTCATAATTGATGTTAATATCTTATACATGTAATCGGTCTGTATTTATCTAGGTAACTGCTGGTCGGTGTTGTTTTTGGGAGTGAGTATGTTAGTCCTTCAGTCATGAAATCGGGCATTTCTGCTTGTCCTTTTACAATCTCAGAGAATAGTTGTGCTATTTTGTCGTGTGTGCTTGTAAATCGTTTCCACCAAAAGTTATGCAGCCCGTCTTTTCCTGGTGATTTCCAACTGTGTGTTTTCTTTATGGCTTTTTGTACATCGTCTATTGTTATGTTATGATTGTTCATTTGTTTTTTGTTGTGCATTCTTGTTTTTTCATCTCTGATCCACCTTGATGTTTGTTTGTGTTTCTTCTCATGTGACCATATACTGCTCCAATAGGTTTTTGTTTTTTCTTTATCTGGGTTTTCATTTTTTTGATCGTTGTTTGTTTTTTGGTTTAATTCTCTGTAAAATTGTCTTTCGTCTTCTTTAAATTGTTTGTTGTGTTTTCTGCGTTGGTCACTTTCTTTAAGTCTCCTTAGTCTTTTGGATTTGGCAGCAAGTTTCTGTTTGAGTAGGTCTGTTATTTCATTTATGTTGTTATTTTCTGCGTTTTTATGTATTGCTATTATTTGTTGAGCTTTGTTCTTTAGCTTTTGACTTGCGTTTGGTTCTTTTGCCTTTGTTAGTCTTCCTATTTCTGTTCGTAGTTCATCTATCTTTTTGTTGATTCGTCGTTCCCATGGTGGTGGCATATTTGTTTCTTGGGTTTGTTTGTTTTGGGGTTTTTTTGGTGCAATGATTTTTGAGAGTGTTGCCGCTCCTATGTAGGTCAGGTTCTGTATGATGGTGAGATTGTCTTTGTTTTTTATTTTGTTCTTTATTATGTTGTTTATTTGTGTGATGATTTTATTCGTATTTGCTAATTTTTGCTTTCAGTTTGGGTAGTTTTTATTATTATTATTATTATTATTATTATTATTATTATTATTATTATTATTATTATTATTATTATTATTATTATTATTATTATTATTATTATTATTATTATTATTATTATTATTATTATTATTATTATTATTAATCGTATATTATTCCAAAAAAGTTGCTGACATCATATTGTAATATAAAATATTAAAATAATCTTAGGGCACTAACGGGGTTTTTAACTCATAATCAAGAAAAATCAATTTCGAAATTTTTTTTCTTATTTCTAACACTATAAACATTAAAGTGTACTTATTTTTAACAGGCAGCGACAGTAAACAAAAATCTAACCACGAAACGTTGGATGCAATCGGTACAAGATTTTGCCATTGAACAAACACATTTTCCGATCATATGTATTATAGGTTTATTTTTCACAACATACTGTTCTAAATCACTTTAAAGCTTATGTAGATTTTGACATTTTTGATTTAGATAGGGCAGTGTCTGTCTTATTAGCTCTTATTTGAAATTATGCAGCCGTATAAGTATTATCAACTCTTGGATGTCCACTTATATTTGTTTTCATTTCCTGCCAGTTGGACATGAATAGACCATAGATCTGAAGTGTAAGTCTTTGACATAATATATCTATTTTAGTTTTAAAAATATGTTTACTTAAATATAACTAAAAGCCTAAGTTATTGCACAATATTTAAAATATGTCTGCTTGTTAATCTTTATTTCAAAGAACATAAATATGGTTTATTATCATATAATGTATGTTATATAAATGATCTTTTATTAATGCATGTATCTGTTTAATTTTTAAAATTTCTTCCAGAACTAACGCTACTTCCTTCCCTAACTAAACCCTACCGATAAGTTTATTTTTGAATCCTGCTCAATTAAAAAAAAAACTAAATATATTTCCAAACTTCATTACAAAAGGCAAATTGCACGAGTAAAAAGATACTAACCTTTGCAGAGTTAACAAATTCAGAAAACTCTCCGATTCCAAACTATCTCCCAATTTATTGAAACTTAAATCTAAACTCAATAGAGAATTCATCGAAGGCCATAGCTTTGGAGGAATTCTCTCAAACTCATTGTTGGAGAGGTCCAAGTGAGAGGTTGAAATTGGTAGTTGAAAAAGAGAACTTAATTTATTATGGTGAATAATCAGTTCTCTAGTGCTTGCTAATCTGTAATAAAATAAGTTTTTAAATAATGCATTATATATACTAAAAATTGCTCGCTAAGAAATTCTGAAATCGCGCCTTCCTCGCGTCTTTAACATTTAAGTTTATTCTTACTCAAGTCCCTTTCTTGGTTGTTGGCAGTTGCCTAGGACGGGGAACGAGACTTTATCATTAATTTTTTTGACACTACATTTATAATATATATGTTATCAGCTACTTGTCGTGGTCGTTATCTAATATATTATAAAATATATAACAAAAATAATACAGTACAATCTCGATAATATGAATATGCACTCTTATGAACGACTCAGTAATATGAACATAATATTTTTTACATTGACCACTCTGTAGTATGAATACGACTGTTCATACTACATAGTGGTCAATGTAAAAGGAAAATCAAAATGCCTTTCTTCAGTTTGCTCAATTAAGGGAAAAAGCAGAAAAATCTTACTATAAAAGATTAGTTAAGTATCTTAGGTTAGGTTATTGTATCACACTATTCTAGTATGCTAGGTACAATAATAGTTATTAGATATGTATTTATATGTATTTTTTTAAAACATCGCTAATATAAACGTTCCGTTAATATGAACTCCTTAGAATTTTTTGTGTTCACGTTACCGAGATTGTACTGTATTATTAATATATTAGCACACACTAATAGGTTTTAATTAATGGAGTTCTATAATTTAATATTGTTATAGCTAATATTGGCAGTATTAACTTCAACGACCCTTTAAAAACCTAAGCATTTGTAACAAAAACGGCTTTCAGATACGTAATCTACGCTCCAAAAATAAAAAATTTCTTAAAATACCAACATTCATATTTTTCACTTAATGTAAGAAATGTTTTTCTTTTCTAAAATTAAAGAAGAAAAAAGTGAAAAAATATCATTTACGAATCAAATTTAATCCAGTATGGGCTAGTTAGAGGGGATAGAGGTAATATATTTTGTAGTTGGGTAATTTTTTAACAAACTTTACGCTTGTCCCCAATGAGGACGTTAGAAAATTATAGAAAACAAGTCATAAACTGCTCAGTCGAATGTTTGATAAATTGGCTTTTTAAAACTTTAATATCAGGTCTGTAGTTCGAAAATGTTACGGATTTCAAAGCGGTTTTTAGAGTTTGATGAATTGTTTTTGCATGCGTTGATAACGTACCCAAAATTACGCTTCAACAGGGTGAGAACGAAAGTCGTACAAAAAAATTTAAAATTTCAAGTAAGTGTAATTTTGTAAGTAATGTTTCTTCATGTTATATTATAATACTATTCTATAACCAAGTCTATATCTTGGAATTTTTTCGTTATTTTTATGTTCTATGCCTTAGGGCAGGGATGGCAAACCAATGGCACGTGTGCCATTTCTGGCAATTTGGGCAAGGCATTAATTAAGAAATTTATGTGGTAATATCTATTATACGCCCACTATGACAAAATTGAATATTTTTCAGAAATGATGTATTTTGGGACGTAGATTACGAATTTGAACCCGGTTTTTCTCGAAATTGTCATTTCTTTGCATAATGGCAGCAGTTTGGTACAGATCACTATTTTCTTGTATTGTAAATAGTCACATTTATCCATCCTTATTAAAAAAGCAGAAAAAAGCTCATTTTGTGTTTTCTACTTAAAATTGTTACTTCCAATAATAATCAATAATCTAGTCTTAAAAGAGTTGTCATTTGCTGTCACCGTCCAGGGTGTGTATAGGGGGGGGGGGGGGGCACTTCCCTCATCCCCCTAGCCCCCAGAATTGTTTTCTTTTTTGGCATATGAGCCTCTTTATCTACTAAAATTTATTGTTCTTTGATACTTGCCTCCCCTAGCCTGGACCATATAAGTTGTTGATTTATTACATGGAGATCCCAAAAACAGTTAGTTTTTTTTTGTGTGTTAATAACTCACGGTGGAGAGAACGCCAGGGCTGTTTTTCTCTTTTTTACTAGTCACATTTGAAGGCGAAGAGGTGTCAACACGTCAGGGTTTTTTTTTTTTAGAAGTCACTAAGAAAAGACAGGGGGGTGTTAGCACACCAGTCTCTATAAAAGATTGCTCTCTTGACTTGTTCTTCCTTTAAAATTGTGTCACAAATGAGTAAATAAGAAGGAATATGGCCGAAACCTAACTCCAAAACGGCAAAGAAGAAATATTTGAAAAACTAACCGTTTCCGAAAAAAAGAGTTTTCGCGTTCGTAATTTTCGCCACAAAATATATCCTTACTAAAAAATCAAAAATTTTACAGTAGTGCTATACGCGTTTTTTATTATTTAGATTTTTGTTTGATGCTTGGATAAACAACCTTTTTTCGTTAATCCCTAAGTCAAGATTGTTCGCACTTCATGGTCACATTAAACATTTCTTTGGGGAAAATGGCACGTAAGTGTATAAAAGTTTGCCATCCCTGCCCCAAAATAAAAACTATCCTAATTTTCTTTAAAACAACAGCTGTTTTTGACACAACTGAAGGCATCAGTCTATTAATGAAGTTTACGCAGTGTGTTTTTCAAAGAAGAAATGTATTTTAGTTGTAAAATACGTTTTAAAAAAAACAGTGGTATCGTAATTTTTTTAACAAGCAGCTGTTTTTAAAACATATATTTAAATTTGGCCACCTAAGCAATTTAAGCAGGTAATAATATCACATTTTTCTTCAAAGTGGGATATGGACATGGACATATGATTGATTTTTAAAGAATTATTTTAAATAATATATACCGGATGTCTGAAATCAAAACGAAATTTTGCTACACTCATTATTGAAAATTAAAATATTCTTGGTATTTATAGGCGTGCCAGTCTGCAGAAAACAATCTATTAAAATATTGAAACCGCTTTGAAGTTAGTAATTTTGTTTCCGAATTACAGACCTTTAGTAAAAGAATTAAAACCATTTTATCGAAGTTTCTGTAGCAATATAATTTGAGCTTTCGCTTTAGGGATTATTTTTAAAAGCCTGCTAGGTATAAAGTTACAATTACATTAAACAACCTATTACAAGATAATAATATGTCAAAACCTTAAAAATAAAATGTCCTAAAGTCCTGAAAGTGAATTGTAAAGAAACTCCGACCATAAATATTTGAAATGTTGGTAGAGAGAAATAAAATATTTTCATGCAAAGTTAAAAAACATATAAGTTACCTTGTGAGACCACTTCTGGCAATATTTTCCAACTTGTTGTAACTCATATCCAACTTTAAAAGGGTAGGCAAAGCTCCGAAAGTGCTCGGCTTAATGGACTCCAAAGAATTATGACTTAGATCCAGAGTTCTTAGGGAGAACAACGTTTGAAAAACAGAATTAAAAATATCTGGAAAAAATTAAAAAGGTTCTTAGTTCAACGTTTGAGAATATTCATTATTACTTATCGTACAATGCTCATAAAAAATGTTCTGTCTTGATTATGAGTTAAAGAGTAAATCTGCTTTTGTTGTTTGCCCTTATTCTTTTTCCATTTTCGTAGGATATAATTAGGTTTAACTAAATGGGGTCTTGTCGACTCAGGAAAAATATACTTAGTAGGTAGGTTAGTCAACTGTAATTTTTAATAAAACATTTGACAGTATTTTCTACACTACTAATTAGCTAGTTTAATTATGATTAACTTTGATCAATGTGTTTACTAGTTTTTAATAACCGATAAATAAATTGTTGATGTTTTAGTGATCTAATTAAAATATTTATAATTAAATAGGGTTTTGAGACAGACAGCACCTACTCTCTCCTAGAGGACGCCATTGGTCTTATTGGTAATATAAATTAAAGTTTCGGGGGACAAATTTTATATGCGCTGACTAATAGACACTTTGCTTATAACTTTAAAAATTGAATTGAAGAACAAACATTCTGTAGGCGATTTTTTTTGAAAAATATGTTTTAATTTCAGTGTTAACAAGGAGTAAGTCAACAATAAAAGCTATACTTATACTAAGTATTAAGAATTAATGCAAACGACGCATTCACCAGCGCTTTTTGATCAATATTACATTACTTTTTCGTTTTATTCAAAACTAGTCAAAAATCCATGTTTATAGCATAATCCACAATATAAATTTCAAAATTTTGCATTAATAAAGTATTAATGCGGCAAAAAAATTATGGACAAATTTCAAAAACCTCGTTTTTTTCTTTTATTAATCCAACAATCAAAATCACTTTAAATAAAAGCATATACCTACTCTTATTGCTATTCTAAGACGGAAATTTGGGCGTTTTTTCTATATAGCGAAAAGAATACAAAATATTAATAACAAAATAAAATGGCCAATGCGTCACTAGCCCCAAGGATTATCCAGACAAATGCGGTGCGGCGGTACACCGCGTTCCTTTTATTTTATCTATTTACACCGGCAGGCGGCGCGGGGTTGTTAAAACGCTGTCACAACGGGAAACGCGAGTTAACCCGCGGTGCGGTGCATTTAGCGCTGCATTTTGTGGCACCGCGTCGAAACTGTCACTGCGATCATCACTGCAGCGCCGCCTTAGTCTGGGAGATCCTTTATGGTATAAAGGAAAATGCATTAAAATAATCAAATCGTATTTGAGTGATATAACTCAGCAGGAAGTGGATATCTGGGAAGAACAATTAAATTAACCCGTGATATTTCGATGGAGGGTATGAGTCACACAAATTAACTTCCCTATATTTCAGGGGAGCACACTGTACTGTTTGCTAACGATACAACATTGATATTGAGTGAAAGAAACATTGATTTGTTGAATAAGAAAATCAGTTGTAAGCACTCTCAATCTGCCATTTTCTAATCAACAACCCGCACTTAAATGTATCTAAAATTCAGTGCATAAATAAACATCAGGATAGTGCTTTAATCCTGGACAAATGTATTCACAGAAGGTTGGATATGGTTGCGACTAAAATTGCACAATAATGTTAGATACATATTAATCATTGTTGCTGAGAGAGTGGGAGTGTTGTGTATGCATCATGGGCTTATCGCGTTTTTTATCTAGTACCTACCGTATCTGTATGGTTAATTTTGTTTGGGGAATTTATGTCAAACAAAAAGGATTCTTATTTTTCAAAAAAGTTACGGATCTGTAACATTTTCAAAATTTAATCACCAGAAAGTTCTAAAAATATTTTCTTAAATCAAACAATTTCCACTGTTATCAGTATGTATAATATTATGAATTGTGTTATTTGTAACTAACAATAAAGAGCGAGATTTCTTTATTCGTTTATATTGTATTATACATATCATTTTTTGTCTAATTTACATGTATTACATAATAAATATTTACAGAACACTAGGGCTGGCTAGGACGCGCAACATTGCATGCTTGGGGCTGGTGTTAACTCACTGGTAGACACAATCTGACTTATAATGAAGTTATTGCATTTCAGTAACCATTTACTGCCATGAAAGAGTTTATTTTGCTTGAACTTGAAAGTGATTGGTTTTTAAAGTTATTATTTATTACCGTCATGGTTAACTTAGCATAGTTACCTCTAGGTTAACCTGAACTAGAAATACCCAACAAACAGGTATTAAAATAAAATAAACAATGTTTTTATAGACTTGCAAATCCATGCCTTCACAAACAATTTACAACAGAATAAATTCAGTTCTTAAAGATCACTCTGGTGTATAATTACTTCATACCCTTTACATGGCGCAGTCGCAGTCGTTATAGGGCAAAATAAAGTTGAAAATAGTTAAAGTTATAGTGATTAAAGTATAGTGAATGCTAAAAAAAAGTTTTCAAAGTGAGTTTAAAAAAATGCCCGAGACTCGTGAGTCTACGCAACCTGATCCTGTTCAGCACTCAGCGGTTAACATTCCACCGCCAAGTCCAATGTTGTGGGAGGGAAGCTTGGCTGAAAACTGGCGTTTTTTCAAACAAAAATTTCAGCTGTATTTGCTTGCTACAAAAGCTAATAACGAAGAATCATCTTATAAAGCATCAGTTTTACTTTCATGTATTGGGGATAGAGCTCTTAAAATATACAATAACTTTACATATATAAAACCCGAAAACAATATGGATTATAACATAATAATTCAAAAGTTTGAAGAATATTTTAATCCAGAAAAAAACATAACTTACGAAAGGCATGTTTTCTTTCTACGAAATCAAAAAGAAAGTGAAAATGTTGATGCCTACGTAAATGAACTTCGCGATTTAAGTGCAACATGTGAATTTGGGGAACTAACAGATAGCTTGATCAAAGACAAATTAGTCTTGGGGATCACAGACATGCAAGTTAAAGATCGATTGTTGAGAACAAAAGATTTAACTCTGACCAAAGCCTTAGAAGTTTGCCGATCCGCGGAAAGAACAAAAATACAGTTAGAAGAGATATGCTCCAAAAATTCTCAAAATGGTGACGAAGTTTCAGTACATCGTATAAAGAAATCAAACAAAAAAGTTACTGACAAAAAAAACTCCGAGCAAAATAGTCCCTGGCAACAACAAACGGTTCCATCTTCGTCATGGCAATCTCCATCTTCGTCTAAACAACAACCGTTTCCTTTCCAGCAGCGTTCCTTTTCTAACACGCGAAAGTTAAGTGGTGGTGCGCGAGTGCAGGTACCTGTTAAGTTTAATTGTTATCAGTGCGGTGCTTATCATCAAAAAAATCAATGTTTTGCTTACGGTCAAATTTGCATGAAATGTAAAAAACCAAATCACTTCGCAAAAATGTGCAGATCTGTGGATAACATTCAAATAAAAGGTAATGAGTATAACTTTTCATCATCGTCCGATGATGATATTTATATAGACTGCATAAATTATTCTGTAAATACCATAGATAATAAAGATTGGAAGGCTAAAGTTGAGGTTCATAATGGCACAAAAAGTGAATTTAAATTAGATACTGGAGCACAAGTTAATTTAATCCCTGTAAGGTTTTTAAGTCAATTAAAAATCCATAAGGACAATTTAATTCAGAATATGCCAAACTTGTCTACCTATACAGGCGATAAAATTAATTTGTTAGGGAAATGCACCTTAGAATGTAAATATAACGAAATAAAAACAAATTTAGTATTTTACATAGTAAACAAAAACAATGTACCTCCGATTATAGGCAAAAAAGATTGTGAGAAATTGAAATTAATTAAGTTAGTGCAAACCATTGAATCAAATTCAAGCCACACACCCGATACGAATTATAAAAAAATTATACATGATAATATTGATGTTTTTTCAGGCATTGGATGTTTAGAAGGTGAGTATACAATAGAAATTGATAATGATGTTTCCCCCGTAGTACACGCCCCTCGTAAAGTACCCTTTTCTATTCAAAATAAATTAAAAACTAAACTTAAAAAATTAGAAAGGCAAAAAATAATTGCCAAAGTAGACCAACCTACAGAATGGGTAAATTCTCTAGTTATCGTAAACAAGCCCAACGGTGATCTAAGAATCTGTATGGACCCAAAGGATCTTAATAAGGCCATAAAAAGAGACTTTTATCCTTTGCCCACGGTAGATGACATCATTGCTAAGTTGGCCGGCGCGAAATATTTCTCAATTTTAGATGCAAGCGATGCATTTTGGCAGGTCAAACTTGACAATGAAAGTTCACTATTGTGTGTCTTTAATAGTCCATTTGGCAGATACAGATTTCTAAGAATGCCTTATGGCTTATCGTCTGCATCGGAAATTTTTAATAAAAAGATAAAAATGCTTTTTGAAAATATCGATGGGGTCGAGTCGTATATTGATGACTTTTTAATTTTTGCAAAAACAAAAGAAGAGCATGATTTGCGTTTAAAAAAAGTTTTAAAAAGGTGTCGAGAAGTTAACTTAAAATTAAACCTAAAGAAATGCAAATTTGGTATTAACAGTCTAAATTTTTTGGGACACCGCATTTCTGCTAAAGGCATAGAACCTGCAGAAGATAAGGTCGCTGCCATTAAATATTTTAAAAAACCTACTTGCAGAAAAGACGTCGAACGATTTTTAGGCATGATCACCTATGTTTCCAAGTTCATACCTAATGTATCTTTTGAGACAGAACATCTAAGAAATCTTTTAAAAAATGACGTACCCTGGCATTGGGAAAATCATCATGAAAAAAGTTTTGAAACCTTAAAAAATGTTCTGTGTTCTAAACCAATTTTACAATTTTTTGACATAAATAAAAATGTAACCGTCTCAGTAGATGCATCACAAAATGCTGTAGGCGCTGTTTTACTCCAAAATAACCTTCCGGTTTACTATGCTTCAAAAGCTCTAACCGATACTCAAAAAGCTTATGCACCAATAGAACGCGAAATGTATGCTATTTGTTTTGGTCTTAATCGATTTCATCAGTTTGTTTATGGTAGAAAAAACGTTACGGTAGAAACAGATCATAAGCCATTGACAACGATAATGAAAAAACCCTTAAACGTTTGTCCGCCTCGGTTACAGCGTATGTTGATTCAAATTCAAAAATATGACATAAATTTAATCTATAAACCCGGGTCTAAAATGGCTATTTCAGATGCGTTGTCAAGAGCTCATGATTCAAGAATAAAAAAATTTGATTTTATCGATCCCGATTTTGACGTAAACTTGGAACAAAATTTAAAAGCTCAAGTTTGTTTGATTGTAGAAAATTTATCAGTTAGCGATCAAAAACTTGAAATTATAAAAAATGAAATAAAAACTGACTTGGAAATAAAGGAACTCATGCAAGCGGTAAAAACCGGGTGGCCAAAAAACAAAGAAAAGTTAAACGACCTCATTAAGGTATATTTTGCATTCAGAGATGAAATCTCTTTTCATAGAGGACTACTTTTTAAAAATTCACGGCTAATTATTCCAAAAAATTTAAGAAAAGAAATGTTAAACAAATTACATTCTAGTCACTTGGGCAAAGAAAAAACAAAACTTCGCGCACGCGAAATACTTTACTGGCCTGGAATGTCACGTGACATTGACAACTTTATTGCTAATTGTCAAGCTTGTGCAACATACACAAGAGCAAATCAAAAAGAACCGCTTCAACAACATAAACTTCCAGACCGAGTATGGGAAAAATTGGGATTGGATTTGTTTGAATTTGATTCTAAGCACTATTTAATTTTAGTTGATTACTTTTCTAAATTTTTCGAAGTAGAGCGACTGGAAGACCAAACGTCAGAATATACAATTAATAAACTAAAGAAAATTTTTTCAAACAAAGGTATTCCAGACACTCTATTTTCAGATAATGGGCCACAGTTCTCTTCAAAATTATTCAAACAATTTTGTGAACAGTGGACGATTACACATAAAACGTCAAGCCCTTATCATAGCCAATCTAACGGGTTAGTAGAACGCACTATACAAACAGTAAAAAATACTTTTAAAAAATGTAAACTGTCAAAAACAGACCCTTATTTAGCACTTTTAGAATTAAGAAATACGCCGATAAGTGATAATATACCATCTGCAGCTCAACTATTATATAACCGACAATTAAAAAGTATTTTGCCTGTCACTAATGAAAAACTAATGCCCGTTAACATAAAAACACAAAAGGTTAAGAACATTTTCAAGCAAAGACAAAAACAACAAAAAACTTATTATGATAAACACGCAAAAAGTTTACCAGATTTCAAACCAGGTCAGTGTGTTTTTATGAGATCGGGAAATAAAAATATACCAGGTAAAATCTTAGGTAAAAATGTAAGACCCAGATCGTATAATATTCAAACAAGCTCCTCTCAAAAACCCATGGTTAGAAATAAAAAATTCATCATAAATAAACGCTCAGATTTAAATCAATTTAATTTTAATAGACTAGAATCAGATGATGAAGATTGGATTTCTGACAATGGAAATAAAAATTCTCCTGCATGCGAAACTAATACGAGCACACCATTGCAAACAAGATTTGGTAGAAATGTTAAACAACCTCAGCGACTTCAAATTAAGTGGTAGATGATGCTCTGGTTAGTTCCACTAGTAGGATAGTTAAGTATTTGGTAGATAGTTATAAGTATTTGGTAATTTAAATGCATTAACACTAAGTATAAAATATTTTTAGATTAAGCATTTTATAAGAAGGGAGATGTCATGGTTAACTTAGTATAGTTACCTCTAGGTTAACCTGAACTAGAAATACCCAACAAACAGGTATTAAAATAAAATAAACAATGTTTTTATAGACTTGCAAATCCATGCCTTCACAAACAATTTACAACAGAATAAATTCAGTTCTTAAAGATCACTCTGGTGTATAATTACTTCATCCCCTTTACACCCTTTACAATTACATATTTTGGATGGTGGTTGCTGGAAAAGCGCTTCAAAAAAACAGCATTTATTTGGTCAGGTACAAGTAGCTATTTTGTCGAAAAGACTAAAAAATCTCCTTTTCTTAAAGTGGACGGCAGTTTAGGAGTAGACAGAGTCTAGTACATGTGATTTTAAAATGAAAGTTGGTAACATATTGATTTATCGATCTTGCCGGAAAATGTGTAGACTGCCCTTCACATTTTTCTCGGTTTATTTCCAACTTCCATTTCTTGTACCAAGGAAGAAGGACATTCAGGTGGTTGGTTATGTGTTGCCTTGCTACATTTGCATAAAATGAACTAGCGTGTAGCAGAACATCATCAACAAATATAGCAAGATTTGAATTTGGGAATGTCGGGATATCAGCTGTGTAAAGGTTGAATAAGGGAGCTGCGAGTATAGTTTCCTGCTGCAGCCCCGCATGAAGTTTTACCGGGGAGGAGAATCATTCTCTACTTTAACTTTTAGGGTTCTACCAGTAATATAGGAGTAAATTAATGAAATTAAGTATAGTGGAAATTCATGAAATGTTGCTAAATTAATGACGTCGAGACAGAAGCACAGTGCATCGTTTTTGATAAATTTTATTCATTGCAGTTTGTGCTATGTGTGCAACTAACAGTGCTGCGCTTCTGCCTTCTCTAAATCCGAATTGTTCCTCCGGAACGTGCCGATCTAATTTCCTGACCTTTATTTTGCTGTGAATTATTTCTTCTGCGACCTTTCCCAGGGTGCTCAGTAAAGCAATAAGCCTGTATGATTTCGGTCTTATCACGGGTTTTCCAGGCTTTAAAACTGGAATAATTATGGCTTTTTTCCACTGGCTGGGAAAGTGTTGCAGAACGAAAATTGCGTTTATGATATATAAAAGTTGAATAATCCGTTTTCTAGGTAAGTTTTTAATTAAGATGTTTGAGATTTGATCCTCCCCCGGAGCTTTATTGTTTTGTAGCTCCCTTATTACTTTACACAGCTCGGGAGGGCTGGTTAACAAGGATGAGAATACTTGAGGAGGAATAGGATATCTTGACTTTGTAAAACTGTTGACCAATTTAGTAATATCATTTTGTTCTTGCATGCTTGGGTGATCCCGCGCATTCCTGAGCTGAGCATATTGTCCAACTAGTGTCTCCGCCATTTCCTTATTTGTTTGTGGTTGTCATGTTTGTTTTTCGTTTTTCTTAATAAAGTCCATAGTGAATTGTCTCTAGGTGTCACATTTGTTAGTATGTTTGTCCATGTTCGATTTTTATGGTCTCTTATTCTTTGTCTAATTTCGTTGTGTAGTTGGTATGTTTGTTCTCTGTCTTGTATTCTTCTGTGTCGTTGCACCTGTTTCTATTATGATTTTTAAATGTTATTAAATATAATATGTCATTTGGCAGCTTGTCTTCTGTTGGTTCAAGTTTTATCAGAGTTGCTGTCTGGTTTCTAGCATATTGTATGTTATTTGTGAGTTCGTCAACTTCCTGTTCTAGTTGTTCTATTGTTAATATGTTATTGTTAAGTCTTTGTTCTGTTCTTGTTCTGTCTTTGTATTAAGTATTTGCCTGTATTTATTCCAGTCTACGTTTTTGTCGTCTATGAATTGTCTAAGTGTCTAAGTATCGTACCATGTCTGTTCGGGTCTGTTCGGGTGTGTTTTTAAATGTGGAATAGAATTTTTAATTATTAAGGCCACGCCTCCCCAATAATGATTTCTGTCTACTCTGTAGACTTGATAATTTCTGATTTTTACATTTTTATTTGGAGTTAACTTAGTTTCCTGAATTGCCTTCCGATTTTTACATTTTTATTTGGAGTTAACTTAGTTTCCTGAATTGCCATATCTACTTTATACCTGTTCAAAAAATATTTAACTTCATTTCCGCACACACCAAATGCATTCCAAGTGACCACTCTTAGTGTACTATGGAAGGCTAATGTTGTAGTTATTTAAGTTTTGTCACATGAGGGACATCATGGTCAGAACACGTTCCTCTTGGGTTTTAGCCTTCCTTAGTTCTTGGGAGCAGTCGTTTAGAAACCTAATAAATTTGTTTATATTTATTAAACTGTTGAACTCCTTCATAGCTGAAAACAGGTTACTTGCCTGATTGAGTCCGAAATTTTCTAGGGTGGTGGGGATGCTATGTGGACGGGTCCTAGTCAGCTGTGGAAGTTCTGTTTCATATTCGCTTTCTGTATGGAGTTGTTGATTTTGCCTCTGGGGTTGATGTTGATTTAGTGTGGTTTTCTGCGCAATTCAAGCATTTTGTCTGTCTGTGGCAGTTTGTCTTTTCATGTCCCCATTGTCCACAGTTTTTGCATTGTATAATTTGCGTAACTTGTCTTCTGCGTTCCCATTTTACGCTAACGTAATTCAAATATTTAATTTTTTCTAAGTGGGAGAGTTTTGTAGCTGTATCCGTGATTACAAAGTAAAGTGGTCTGAATTTAGTGTTCATGATTGTATATTTTCTTCACTGCTATTTTGTACGTCTGTGAAGTCATCGGTGACTGGCATATGGTCAAGGCCCTTTGATGATAAAAGCGTGAGTTTTTTCGTCTTGGGTTGCATAAGTGTGCCATTCCAGTTGTTTGTTTTTCAAGCTGTCTTTGTATTTGAAGTAGTCCTGAATGTCTTCAATGTTAATAATTGTGTTGTTTTTCGTGAATTTGATAGTATACTTTCCTTTAACTGCAGTCTTTATGTCGGTGGTTAGCTCTTGATAAGAATGTTGACTTTGAGCAACTGCCCTTAGAATAATTGGTGGTGGTCTATTTGGTTTTGGTGCTGTTTTTTTTTGTTTTGGTGCGTCGTTGATGATTTTTGTGTTGTGAAGTTTGTTTTTTACTGATTGTCTTGCCTGTCGTCCGAAGTGCAGGTGTTTTATCATAAAAAAAAATTTACTTGTTCTTCGTTTGTTTGTTGATTTTGGTTGTCGTTTGTTTATATGGATATAAATGTGGGTGCATCTCTTGTTTTTGTTGTTTTTGTTGTGTTTGGTATGATCGGAGGAGTAATTGGTATTTTTGCCTTTCATGCATGTTTGTGTTTGAGGTGCTGCGTTACCACTATTCTTAGCCTGTCTCTTTCTTTTTTGAGTTTGCATTTTTTTAAAGTATTCCGTGCAGATGCTGCAGGATACTTTATAAGTTTGTAAATATTTAGTTAAGGTTTTGCCCTGCTTTTTGTTTGCGTTTGCTCCAGTTAAACTAATACTACTGGCTATGCTGATATTATTCTCATCATTCATTTGTATGTCGCTCGATGTATGCTGCTCGTTTCCATTTTGGGTGCCTGCGGCACCCACCTGAGTATTCATTGTGGGCGTGGTTAACGTGGTTTATTAGGTTTGTTCATTGCCTATTCTTAGCTTGAAGGAATTGTACGAATTCCAGGAATATCAGTTTTTGTTGTGCAGGGCGGTGCAGTTGTTGTGTATTTTGTACACACCACTGCACTGCACTTATGCACTTCACAACACTGGATTCACCACCTTTGCAGGTAGGTATACGGTAGTATGTAAGTATAGTTGGTTTTTATTTAGGTTTGAGAAATTGAATTTAAATAAGGGTTTAGCATCGGCTGTCCAAGCTTGTTGTTGACTCGTCGAACGTCGAAACAACTCAACTTTAAATCCGAAAGATTTAATTAATAAATCAATTTCGGTTATCTACCACAAAATATTAAGGTATAATACAAGTCTGCCTGTACCACAAATTCTTTAAGAAGAATAAGAATTTGTGTTACAGATAGACCTTAACATTATTTACCACTGCGAAACTGGAATCTTTTCTAAAAAATGGTGCATTTTCAATTATTACTAAAATGTGTCATTAGGGGCCTTAAAAGGATCCGCAGCCTTCCAAAAGGTAAAATTAAACCTGTTAAAATATTTTTTGTTCAAAAGCATTTTATCCTTTGGAAGTGTAATAAGATACTTATATATTACGTACGTCTTTCCAGAACGAATTTAAGCACTAGTCATAATATAACTGAGAACTGTTGTAAAAAACTAGTAGGGTCATTGACTAGTGGTGTAAACTACTACAGACTGAAATGAATAATAATTTACAATTATTTCTCTTGATAACATAATTAGCTACACTGTTTAAAAAAATGTAATGGAAATGTATGACAGTTTTAATTTTGTAGCTATGATAACTTGATGTTTTTAGTTTTTAAAGTTTACTGTATAAAAAATTTTGTAAATACATTTTTATACAGCGTGTTGACAAACCATCATGACAGATGGATAACATTTTGAATCTTGACCATACGAAAAAAAGTTATTCTTTATAAAAAGTTTTGCTTCCTAAGAAAGTAATAAGTACTAAACTATTAAAACTTAAGGTGGCATATATGAGTGAAAATGAAATAAAACAAATTTTGCTTGGAATTAAAAACTATGTTCAACTTTTCATTCAGTGCCTACCTTTAAAAAAATATTTTTAAATAGCCTCAAGTTCTCTTCATATTTTACGAATAATATTTATCGTTTAAAAAAGTCTATGCTTCCTAACTGTTAAAACGTAAACTTGATTATATTTTCTTTTTAAATTTTTCTCTAAATTAAAATTAAGAATACAATAACAAGGTTAATTTTTATTTTTTATTTTTGGATCACTGTTGTTAATAAAATGAACTAAAAAGCACTTCATTATAAAATAGCGCCGTAGACGAAAAAAAAATATGATGTATTTCTCTAGGACCCCAAGGAGTCACCTATTTAAATATTATAAGTTATTTCCATAACATACATTGTGTTATGGAAATAACTGATGATTCATCATGATCTCCTTGTTGCAATTATGAACTATATTGGATTTGGTCAAGCTGCGTGTACGTTTGTGTCGTCCTACTTGTCGGAAAGATTTCAGAGAGTTAGCTTGGATGGCCAGTTTTCTGAATCTCTTGGTGTCACAGTGGGTGTACCACAGGGTAGCATCTTGGGACCTCTTTTATACAGCTTATTTACTTCAGGTTTTGTAAAATTTCTTAGGTATTGTCTACCTTTATGCAGATGATACCCAAATATATATATCTTCTTGCACACTGTGAATATCCGTAGAAGACATATTTTATCTATTCCTACACATAGTAATGAATTTTTTAAGAAGTCATTCAGCTATAACATAGCATCACCTATTAACAAATTCGAAATTTGTGATATCTCTGCATCTTTTATCACATTTAGAAAGAAAATTAAATCTACCTTATCCCAAAATTAAGGTTTATTCATTTATTTATGCGTTGCTCAAGTCTTTGGTACCTACCCATAGTATTTTATGTTTGCATTTACTTTTTTTTTCTTCTTTTCTGTTGAATTCTTCTCTTCTATTGTATTTTTCCTATTTCCACTATTTGTCACTTTCTATTACCATATTGTACATTATATAATATTTAGATTTAGTTAGTTAGACTTATAGGCCAAGCGATGGGGGGTTTTTACTCGCAAAAGGTCGAAGAGAAATGAAATTTGGTGGGATGGTAGAGATAGGTTCCCTTATAGTCCACCTGAGTTTGCGACCTCGGGAGGCTGCCGCTCGAGGGGTGAGGAGATGAAAACTCTGACTCGCGGCGCTTGGTACAAAATAGCACCCTTGGGGTAGGCGCTATTGAAAAAAAGTTGAAATAGAATATGTAGAGAACCAAATTGTGGACAACTTTAATTCTTTGCATTTTTTGGCTCCGAACAATAGTTTTCGCTATACGGTGCGCCAAAATTGGGGGGTAGTTTGCAATTTTTAACACAATCATAATTTAATCGCAAAAAGGACAAAGATGGCTACCAAACAATTCTGTAATATTTTTTTACTATAAGAGTAAGGTTTTTTAAGTAATCAGATGCCCGATTAGATACATTTGATCTTATATAATAAAATATATGATTTTTAGAAGTGCGCCTTACATACTATCGAAATGGGCATTTTTTAATTATCATGATCTACGGTCAATATTGTCTTATTATTGTTGACCTATACTAACTTTTTTATTTTTGTGCAAATATGATACCAAAAAATATAATTTTCAACCCGTTTCCACACCACTCTTGAGGTAGAGTTGATCGGCGCGTTTTGTTATCCCTAAGAGGCCTATTCCACGGTCGATATGGATTTCACTTTGTGTCCGGCGCCATATTCGGCAAGCTCGGCGTTGTCTGTTTGGTCCTCATCGTCCTGTATTTTATGTCTGTATGTCTTCTGCATTGTCGACATAGCACAATCTAGTCAAGAATATTTTCGCAGGATGTCCCAGTACAGTATAGACATAAAACAGAAACATTTTAATCCTGCTTTACGGCAACCACAAGCAGGTCCACAACCTTCCTGGCATCTGCACGAGATACTCTTAAGTAAAACCTCTGGAGCTGGTTCCTTTGAGATGCGTATGGCGTCTAATCCTGTTGTTTTTCGCCATCCATGATCTTCTGGAGATTTCTGAACTCCCTGCCAGCTCTGGACTTGACAATAAGTGCGCAATGAATGATGATGGCACGCATCGGATGTTGGTGGCAGTGATGCGAGATTAAATGAATTTTTGGAGGCGGCCCATACAAAGTTCGTATACTGCAGGGAATCCAACGAACGATATTTCCTGCCTGCGCCATCTGCCTCAGCATAAACAGTTCACCAACGACTACGACTTCCGTTAATTGGGGTCCTCAAATACCTGAATCGCCTCTGCTAATGTTGGATTTTTTCCAAAGTTTTGAGGAATCGAATCTTGCCTTGATTGAACAACGCCGATGTAGAGTCCCAACCATTGAAGTCATGCACAAATAATATACATTTCATATTTATATTTGCAATAAGGATGTTAACTGCGCCCCCAGCAGACGCAACAACGGAACCGCTCTAATTACGGCACTGCATTTATGGAAGTTATTATTACCGCTCCCCCATCGTGTATGCACCTTAAGAACGAGACAAAATTTAAAAATATGCAGTACGCGATAAGCACTAAACAATAAAAATACATTTTGACACGTACAAACAAATCAATTATGACAGAATCAACTTTTAAGCAACAGGAATTAATATTTATATTTTATTTTGATTTCCTATTACCTGTTTTTTTTTGCATATTGCTAATTTCTTAATTCTGTCTTGGCAGGCACAGAGGAATAATAAGTGGGCCCTTGTCGCTGGACCAAAGAAGACATTTTGAATTCTGACCAGTCAGGAACATTCTCGATATTTTGCCAATATGGCAAAAATCATGCCAAGAATATTACGAGACCGTAACTTTGTGTATGATATTATTTGTTTTAAAGAGGTGCCTTAGAGAAAAAGGACCACTTCTTAGAATTTTATGTTTAAAGTTTACTATATATTTTTATTATTGCCGACAAAATGGTAAAATGAAAACCCAAATTTCTGAACCATTAAAATAAATAATAAATAAAATTTGAATAGTTTTATCGTTTAGTTTTACCCTTACCTGATAAGTTATTGTAGGATAGGTCAATAGTATGTAATTCATACAACTTGGGAAATGTTTTCCTGGGTATCGTCTCTATTAGATTGTGAGAAACATTAAGAATTTTTATTCCAGTCATATTTTGTAACGGAATCTAAAAAAAAATATTTTTTCTCTATACCTCTAAATCATTATGTCAGGAATGTAGGTATAATCCGTCCAATTACTGGCTAAAAACTGCTTGTTTGATACACGTCACAATTCACAAATACACAATTATAAGAGAGACAAAAAATAGGGTTCAAATTCGAATTAGGCTTTTTTCCTCTTCGTTCGCTGCCAGGGCCATTCCCGAGGGAACCTACAGCTTAACGTAGGTTACGAACCACGTTCCTCGGTCATGCGACACCCCCCAAGGGCTATCACCCCTTGGTTTCTTGCCTGAATGACCTACCGAATAGGGAGTGGGTATCTTCTTCCGCACTCTACGAGATGTCCGATATCATCCGGCCTGGTTACCGGCGTGGGCTGGGAGATGATACCTTTTACACCATTCCCTGCATTCTTAAATCAACTAAATTTCAGATATACTTTTTTTTGGTATCTGTTTGAAGGTCGGAGACAATGATGTTTCTTGACTGATAGAAGAGTTTTGGACTTGCATTGTCTTTATTTGTTTTATATCACAAAATTTCAACTGGTAAGTATCTCCAGCCGTCTTCAGCCGTATTCACCTGAAGACTTACCAGTTGAAACGTTGTGATATAAAACAAATAAAGGCAATGCAAGTCCACAACTCTTCTATCAGTCATACTTTTTTTTATTGTACGTATGCCCACTCCGGGAATCGAACCCGGGTCGCCACGGAAAAAATAAGGGAATTAATTTTATTTTCCGTCGACCGTGTATTTACATCCGATATTAACGTTTCCTAAATCATTCATTAATGACCCCTATTAATGCATGATTTTCTGAAAATGCACGATTTCCCAAAATCATTCATTAATGACCCCTATTAATGTATGATTTTCTGTAAATGTGCGATTTTGGTAATTAAAATTAAAGGCAGCCATGCAAACAAATCAACAAAATAATAAAACGTCAATCCAAAACGTCGTCTGCTGTCATTAGTATTTGTAGAATTGTGAAATCTGGATTGTAAAATAAAAGTTGTTAACTGTTTTTCTTCACTTTAGTAAAAAATACGGTCGACGAAAAAACATTGTAACCAACTCTTACATTAAAATGCGATTAATGATCTCGAACATTAAAATATTTCGATCATTAATCGCCATTATTAATAATAACCTACCCACATATTGACGCTCGGCATGCGCGGCAAACCATAAATATAAAAAGTAAATAAAAATCATATGACAAAAGCACCATACTGCAATGAAGACTAGTGCAGCTAAAAATTCCAACATATAAAGTTTTTTTACTTTAATCTTAAATGACAGGATGCAGTCACGCTTAAAGTCAAATACAATTTCACAGAGATATAGGAGAAGCATCGCTTCAGCTTCAGATATGATGACCGTGATTCCAGGCGTCATGTGGAAAAAAGCGGAAATACTGCAAAAAGAACCGCACTGGAGGAAGAGGAAGTTTAAGGAAGCTGCAACCACACACCAAAATCCAGGTTGCTTTAGTAAGCCTTCATTAGATATAAGAAATGTCTGGAAACCCTTATGAAGTAAATGTTATCTTAGGATAACACCACCTAACAGTTAAAAGCATGAGTCATCGAGCATGACTCGTCCAATTATGCGTCACACCCATGACTCCGCCCACTAGTCATGCGTCACCGCACCTGCCTAGTATAAATAGAACTGTAGTTACCGTACTTATTTAGTATTCACCTGAAGACCACTGGAGATGCTTACTAGTTGAAACGTAGTGATTCTAAACAAATAAAGACAGTGCAAGTCCAAAACTCTACTGCCGTTCAAGAAACGTTATTGTCTCCAACCTTTAAACAGACATAAAAGAACACTTATTTGTCTCTTTGTTGTGGTACCAGTTTTCAAAATACTTATATTGTTTTTATATTTCTGACTATAGATTTCGCTAGCAATAATTTAAAATTTTCAGCCTTTGCTGCCCATAGAATAGACTAAAATGGCTTGCTCAGTTACTAAAATTCATATAAGCATTACCTATGAGATGTTTCAATAGTTTTACTCTTTCGCACTGGGTGCGGAAATGCATTACTTTGGGCGCGCTTGTTAAAAATATATATAGGACATCTAACTTAAATCCCGATGCACATCATCACTCTAAATGTCATCGTAACAAAACATAGTTGTTAGTTTGTCTTAAATATTCCTTTATATTATTCCAGTATTTAACCCTAGATTGCCAACCTACGTAAAATTTACCCACAGTTTTTTTTAATCTGAAATAATTGGCCTAATATTGGTATCTTCATTCTGTCGCTCAAGTAGTGCATCTACCACCACCACAATATTCGGCTGCCGACGCATTTCTGACGTGGCAGTTGAGGATTGTACGTAACCGAATAAAAAGTGATTATTGACGCGTAAATTTAACGTATAGATGTGTTATAAATGCGCTGAATTCGTATAGATGTATTATGAATTCGCTAAGTTCAACTAATATTTTTATGTGTATTTTTTGGGTTATTTCGTTTGTTTTGGATTTAGGAAATGTTTGTTAGTTTTAAACAAAAATAAGTAGTTACTTTTGCCTAAAAGAATTAAAAGGTTTTAGACAATTTTTGCACATACTTATTTGTAATATACGTTAAATTTACGTATTGTTGGCATGGACGTATATGTTTTTAACGTTGGCAATCTAGGGTTAAATTCTGCTAAATCCGTTAACTTCCGTAATGGAGGTTAATTTTTTAGTTCAGTTGAACTTACTTTCATTATCATTTTTTTTTCTTTACGGCAAGTATAGTAAATATTTATTAGACCATTACAATCATAAGGATCACTAATACTAGCGTTCGTGAAATGATGTATCTAAATTAATTGTCAGTATAATTCAACCAATATTATTATATCTGCTGTTTTCGTAAAGATCTTAGATATCAAGATTTAAAACGTAAGGTATTAAGATCGCGCATTTCATCGTATTGAGTTAGATGTAGAGGTATTCACCTCTCCCCTGGGATTTTAAAAGAAGCAGTTATATGACTACCATTGTTGGTAACACGCAGTGATCGCAGATAGCCTAGTAATGTCATAAATTAAAGAGGTTAAAAATCATACAATATCGGCAAATATATACCCTACTAAATTTGAGAATATTTAGTTTTTCGCCCATACTGGTGTTATGAAATTGACGATTATATTTAAAAAGGAAAAAATATTTTTAAATGTATCATCACTAGCATAAGAATACCACAAACTGCTGCGAACGGCCGAAAATTTTTACGAGCTGCCTACCATTTGGTTTGGTTCTTTTACAAAATAAGCATTTGTACGACATCATAAAGTGTTTTACGAGGATTTTGGGAAATGTCAATAAGTATAATTTTTTTTGAATACAAATGTTTGAACAGGTGTTTTTTTGATATTATGACTTGACTACCCCGCTACTAAAAAAGTTCTAAAGAAAGAGTGATAAGACAATAGTGACATGTGTTTATTTTTATTTGAAAAAAAAATTAATTGATGTCAGTGACCTGTGATTACCTGTTCTAAGTTAAGAAAAAAAAATTAAACCTACCTCCTCCAAAATCCAAAACCATAATAAAAACATTCCATCCAAATTCATTCTATAACTTTGCCGCTGTTGTTTTTCAATCACTTTTCCAGCAAACACTAAGCACAAAATTTTACTAAAATGGCAATCGTGTACCCAATAATTTTAAAAGCTAAAATAAACTCTTTCATGGCAGTCTGAGGGGTTACCGGAACTGACCGATTGTAGAACAATAAAAGGCATCTTTCACTTCTACCACAAGAGTTAATACCAACCCCACCGGGGCGTTTGCCTAGGCGCATGTCCTGGTCAAGCTATGACCATAGGCGCAAACAAAATACTATTTTTTATGTACAATAATGTACATTGTATATATATTTTTAGTATAAAGTAGAATGAATTGTCAGCAAATAATTATGAAACAAATAAAGGAGTTTTGAAAGTAAAGTAACTTATTTTGCCGCTATTTACTACCTCACAACAAATAAACAAAATATTTAAAATATGTGTTTAAGCCACACAATATTAAAAATTATCCACAAACATTTAAATAGTGTAAAACCAACAAACAACCGAACGCGGACTGAAGTCGTTAAACGGATACAGGCCCGGTGGCGAAATATCAGTCGTTGTTCAAATTCGGTTACGTTTAAGCACCCATTGACATCCGCCCAACCCGGTTTTAGGGGTACCTAACACCCAACATTTTCAATGGTCGATTAAAAAAAAGTATAGAGTATATATCTCGAATAGACAAGGAGCCGCCCATTTAAATATAATGCGTCAATTTACACAGCACCTTATATATTTAGATTAAACTTTGCAGAACTAACTAAGAATCAAAAACTGACAAAAAGATCCTATCATTGTTTAAATTTTAGACGTGTTATAATAAAAAGTTTTTTCGATTTTTAAATCCCGCTAATCTATTTATTAAACGCGAAATTCTTCGAAGTTACACAAACAATGGGACCAATAACTATTTCATATTCAATGCCCACTATAATTCTTTTTAGTGTACCGAAAATCATATTTCAGGAGTTAGCGAACACCAAGATATTGATGTCT
Source organism: Polydrusus cervinus (assembly GCA_935413205.1). Classification (NCBI taxonomy): domain Eukaryota; kingdom Metazoa; phylum Arthropoda; class Insecta; order Coleoptera; family Curculionidae; genus Polydrusus; species Polydrusus cervinus. The sequence continues at coordinate 61,531,031 of OW284510.1, read as the reverse complement.
GAAAATTCAATGAGGGGGAATTTGCCTGGTTGGCAAAATCTGGCCAATCTCCTAAACGCAATTCTTCTATCGGTAACTTAGTAAGATATAAGATATTATAAAAAGGAATTCTAGGGTTTGCTGAAAAAATGTGAATTTATATTCTCACCTGCTCCATGCTGGTAAAATAATTAAATGAAAACTGAAGCTCTGTTGCATAAGTTGTTTCATCAAAAGTATTTTTTGGCAATTCCTTAATTTCATTAAAAGACAAATCCAATTTTGTCATATTTGCACAATTTTCAAAAGCACCACTTTCTATTTTACTTATATTGTTCTTCGCAAGATTTATCGTCGATAAATAGAGATCTTTAAATGCTAATTTTTGAATCTCGGTGACTTGATTTTCCGACACATCTACAAGCTGAAATAAATCAAAATTAAAAATTTACCATTATCAGCTGTACAGGGTGTATTGTAACGGTATATATAACGATTCTATTCGGTAAGAGGCGCCGTAACTGTGCCCTTTTGCATAACGTTACAATGAAACATGAAAACAAAATAGGGCCGAACCTGGTACGTTTTTTTGCTTAGTGGAAATATTTCATTCATAAAGAAGCAATAATTGTTGTTGGCGATACAAGTAAGTCTCCTACCTGTAAAAGGAGGATCGGGACGTGCGGCGAAGTGGATGAAATAGAAGGAATACTAGTTGTAAACAGGGCCGGCTCGGACACATTTTCCGCCCAGGTGCAAGTCAAAATTATAAGTTTACTTTGACAGGCAACAATTACCAAAATTTACAGTCTAACAATAAAACAAATAATAATTTATTAAATTTTAAAATACTGTTTTTCCGTAGATTCAGAGACAAGAACCAGGACACCACTTATTTATAACTTCTCTTTTGTTTTTTTTATGTTATTTTATAAAAAAAATTTAATTAAAAGAAAAATGTCAACCAATCCCATCGCATTAAAGACTTTTTCAACAAAAACGCCTGCCTTTTATTGAAAGATCTATCAATCAGTAATACTCCTTTTGATCTGTTTGAAAACTTATATTTTATTACTAATCGGCGAAGTAGAGCGTTCCTTTTAAATATTTAACGCAACTCAGCAAATATCACTTTGCTGAACTGAGTTAAATTTTTAAAAGAAACGCTCAACTAGGCTTTGCCATAGCAAAAAAATAACATTATTTAAAAGTAACTTAAATGAAACGAACTAATGCAACTGTTACGTTGCAATAACTGTTTTAGTAACATAGCAAGGTACAAACCAGGTCCATTAAAAGTTCGAAACCGGGCTGCTAAATAAATAACGTAATTATAACACAAAGACAAGGCTGTAAAATAAATGTGTCAAAAAACATATTCAGTCCGTTATAGTTTCGAAACGTAAACGTTTATAAATAAACGTAACTAGGCTTTTGTTATGTTTGAGGACATATAACGATTCTATTCGTAACTGTGCCCTTTTGCATAACGTTACAATGAAACATGAAAACAAAATAGGGCCGAACCTGGTACGTTTTTTTGCTTAGTGGAAATATTTCATTCATAAAGAAGCAATAATTGTTGTTGGCGATACAAGTAAGTCTCCCACCTGTCAAAGGAGGATCGGGACGTGCGGGGAAGTGGATGAAATGGAAGGAATACTAGTTGTAAACAGGGCCGGCTCGGACACATTTTCCGCCCAGGTGCAAGTCAAAATTTGCCGCCCTGGTGTGACAGTATTACAGTTTTTTACTACACGCTTTTTAGGTATTAGCATTCCTATGCAGCATAGGACACAACTAATAAAAGCAAAGTATTATGATGTGATGCTTATGTACATAGAAATTTAGCATTGACGTTTTATTATTATAGTAACAAAACTTTCTGTTTTCATGACCTTCCCTGGTATTTTCACAAACAAAAACTATATGTCGCAACTTTCGGCATGACTGAAAAATGAAACACCTTGTACATAAACAAATACCTTTATTAAAATTTAGCATGTTTTCATGTCAAAGCGTGTGTGTGTTTAAACAAAATCTACTTGTCTTGATTTCAAGTAAGCAAAATCTTTTATAACATCACTTATGTCTAAATTACTAACAATTTAATTTTCTAATGAAATGATAGCTAAATTGTTTAATCTTTCTTGGCCCATGGAACATCTCAAGTAGTTTTTTATAAGTTTTAATTTTGAGAAAGATCTCTCACCACTCGCTACTGAGACAGGTAAGGTCAGAAGAATTCTTAATGCTACTGTGATACTAATATCACGTTCCCTAAGGAACGTTTCAATTAAATTATTTTTTAAAATATACTCCAATATATCTTTAGGATTTTTTTTATTTTCAAGGTACGGCAACAGGGGTTCTATCTCGTCGGCTAATTCTCGACCACCAATATTACGCTCGTTTTCATATCAACAATTTACATTTCCAATCAAGCTATCAAACGATGACTGTTTTGAACTAAGTATGAATTTCTTTACTAAGAAAATTGTATACGTTAAAAGCATTGAAAGCAAGTTTAAAACCAAAACTAAAATTTCTTACCTTGGAAAACAAAATTAAAATTTTTCTAATTGTGCGTTAATAAAATCTAATTTATATTAAACACTATCTTATTCTATCTTACTTATCCTCTTGGCTAGTAAAATACTAAGCCAACAATGATTTCGATTCTATATATTTACGTCCAATATTTCAAAAAAACAAAAACAAATGGTTGCTAAAAAGTGCTTTATTAATCTTTACCGACTTGGCTTCAAAGCCGCCGCCGCCAGTCACACCACTCCGCCCAACAAACACTGATTGAGGGATTTTAAATGGGCCATTTAAGGTATTGATGGTTTATTGCTGTTGCAAGTAAGCCAACTATGATCCATTTACTTCTTAAAAGTGGCTGACCGTCATATTCTTGCCATTTAAGGAACATTTATGTTAGACATTGCAATTTATTGCCAGCAAAGAAACCTAAATGGTACAAGGTTGGTAAAATGTGAAGGCTTCCTCTGTGCCGTGTTGTAGGTTAGGTATTACGATGTCGGAAAACGTATCAACTTGTCTTTTGCTTAAAAATTAACTTTTACCTATAATCTTTGGCGTGATGTATGGTTTTTTGTTTTACATATACTTGGTATCGATCTAAATGGTGAGTTTTTAGTGATAGTGATTGGGGAAGATAATAGTGGTAGGTTAGAGGGTCGGTCAAATCAGAGTTTTAAACATGTCTCAAGAAACACAAAAGTTAGTATTCCCACTTTTTTATTTACAATGAAATTACCAGAAACTAGAGGTATATATAAAAAGTATTGTGATAGACATTAGGTATGTTAATCTTGTATGTTATCTTTTTTTAGGTTGAATCCCTTAAACTGATTGGAGGAAAAGATGCCTTCGACACTACGGAGAATTTTAAGCAAGCTACTAATATAAGCTGGGTAAGGCTAAACGTTTAAAAATTACATAAACATTTTGTTTCTGGTGACAGGTTAAAGCATTTGCTACATTGTTTTTATTAATAACCACATTACATTTTTGAGAAGTAAATATTTTCTGCTTCACTATTTTGGTATAAAGTGGACATTAAATTGCAGATATATAGTACGAAAACACCCTTTGCCATAAAATGGCACGCAGCAGGAAATATATACCTACTTTTCTAAAACAGTAGCTGAGGGGAGCTATACACTGAGGAGATGTAGAAAAGAGAGAAGGTAAAATTTCACATTTTCTTGTTACATACAAGATTAGTAGAAAGTACCAGGATGGATGATTATATTTTACTACATTTTCCTAAAAAATTCTATACATGGGAAATTAACAAAACTATTTTCGAATTTAGAATATTTCATTAGATTTTAGTATCAATTAGGTTCAATTTTTAGATAATCATCTTTTTCTACACTTTTTACTAACTGTGTACATTTTTCTAACTGATTAAATTACTTACACTTTTAGTTTAACCTCTTTTTAATAGTTATCTACTAAATTTTGGATTTATTAAATACATTATTATTTTTTTAAAGATTTCTATAAAAGGGTAGACAAAAAACATTTGTTCCCACGAAGCACCACTTCAGGGGATATAGGTACATATTAAGATCGAGTTTATTGGTGTGAAAAAAAATATAATACCTACAATTAATTTACTTATTAATATTTTTGTTAAGCTAACTAACCAAGGCATAGTAAAAGTGTCGTTCCACAATATATCCCAACATTAATTAAATGGAATAATTAAACATAAAAAGAGGCCATATTTGTGGCCTTTGGGACAGGTCCAGGCATGGCCAACAAAAGTCACTCACAATCTAAACTCCTATTGACTGGCTACCTTATGGTAACGCCACATAGACTGTGAGTTAATTGGAGTTTTTGGCCATGAAATACATTGTTAATTTTTTTTTGCAGGAAAATGAATAATTAACCAGGCGATATTTAACCAAGCAAATTTTTGACTTAAGTACCCATATGTTAAGATGCATTATATACATAAATACCTATGTATAAAACTATTTACTATAAATATAGATCTTTGTTAATACATAATATCTTTATTTAATTTTTTTAAGGTATATAATGGGCTCTTTAAAGCAACAGACTTGCCCCTAAAGCAGTCCAGTCTCACAAATGTTTGTTCACTCACTTTAATAATAACAGTCTGGTTTTTTATTTTGTCACTTTTATTTTTTAATGGAAATCTGTACAGACCCTCGGAACATAAAATTCAGTTTTTAAGGGTACTCTTGTTCTAAAATTAAAATTTGGCCACCATATATATATATAGAGATAAGCGATCAAGGGCGTCGATAATTTTATCTTTTAGGGGGGGGGGGGGGGGGGGGGGGGGGGGGGGGGGGGTAACAAATTAACAAGATAAATTTTCAAAACATTTTTATTGTTTGTATGCCTTTCGGATTTTGGGATCAAATCGAAAGTGATTTCTAAAAAAAAAAAAAAATACCCCCATTACCCCCCCCTTATCGACGCCCTTGTAAGCGATGTGTCTCAGTGTCTGGATATACAGGGACAAGGAAATAGTGCGAATTATCGAGACCCCTTATAAGAAGCAAAATTTCTTATAAGGGAATTCGCGCACTATTTCCTTTGTCTCTGTATATCCAGACACATCTCGCATCTCTATTCAATACATTTCCAAGAATCTACTAATTTTCTGGTTTTCTGAAATTACCTTAAGTAAATTCATTGCTATAGTTCTTGGTCTATTTTTGGGTCATATGCATATAAAAGCCTCCTGGGATACATTAAAGGATAGATACTGGAGAGCCATAATCAAATCTTTAGTGGCTTTAACAACTAACAGTAATGTATCTTCAATGGCAAATTGCAATCTAACCATTGACGGCCCCGCAGCATTAAGCCTTAAGTGTACCATTAATGGCTGTTTGGTGGACCACAAAAAAATCACCAGCCTACTGATGGGCCAAAAGGAAACCGCCAGACGTTATGTAGGTGGCCCATAGCTGTTTGCTGTTTAAATGCCCAACAATGCATGGCTGGCTACTGTTCGCATTTCCATCAATGGACCATCTATCAATGTTTGTTGGGCGCATAGATAAAAGCAGAGCTGCTCGCCCTAAACAGTGTTTAAATCTGTTTTTTTTTAAATCGTTATAAACTGCGCCACGCGCCGGCAGATATTATATTGAAATAAGAAATTGCCAACAAATAGAATAGTGTAGGTTGAACGCATGGTGTTTCCGACTTAAGAAAAATTCATCAAATTTTGTGTGCCGCTGATTTTTTGCTTTATTGATTGATGCTTATTTTAGAGTTTAGCTTCGTTTTGTCGCCCCTCTTGTGTTGCGGCCCGTGTGTTTTGAACCCGCTGCACCCGGGTTTAGCCAGCCCTGGTTGTAAAGATTTCAAACACAGTTCATCGGGTCACGAACATAGCCAATTTCGGGCTAAATGGCTAAATTTCTTACATCCTTCAAACTGGCTTGCCTATATATCACAATACAATACAGTATAGGTGTTTATTAAAAACATTTCAAATAATATACGAAAAGCTTACTTTAAATAATGCGTATTGAAAACAATCTAACACATCTGACAGCTGGTCGTTACAATTGATTAATGAACAAAGGCCATTAGAAAAGATACGCAATCATCAGATGGCAAATATGACAAACTTGGAAAACAATAGATTTTTTTTGTCATAAAGATGATGGTATTATTATTATTTTCAAAATATTCAAAAGTACTTTGTTAAAAAATGTGAAATAAGGTGTTCCATAAATATTTATTATTTTCACCGATGATTATTTTTTTTAAATTTTCTTGCGTACGTGTGTTGTTTTGCTTATTTACAGGATGGCCCATTAGTGCGAGGAAGTCCAATATATCAGTTGTCAACAAAAATAGTAACGAATATTACACATTAAAGCTATATGATCCGTTTAGACACATATTTAAAAAATATTTTCAGATATACAGGGTAACCCAAAAAGGCAGGGGGGCAAAAAGGTAAGTTTTTTTAAATGGCTACCCCAATTTTTTTTTAGGGAATTGAATTCCGCATGAAATTCAGCATATACTAGAATATTTTAATTTGGTGTTCGTTGCGGCGTTGCCACATTATTTATAATTTACTAAAAAATCCAAGCAAAAACCACCCATCTAAAACTCCTTAAAAAAAAATAGCTGATTTAAATTTTCTAAAATATGGTTACGGTTTTGAATACCCGAGGGATGATAGCATGATCTTATTAAAGAAATCTGACCATAATTTATACAGGATAATTTTTACGGAGGGGCCAATATTGCTATATTTAAAGTATCAAATTTTGTTAAATGGGACACTCTGTATATTAAAGGGTCATGTTATTAACTATTTTATTCCCTCTATATTTGCAATTATAACTCATGTCCCAAAATCTACCGTTTTGTCACAATTTTGGATTTTATTAGAAAATGCAAAAAAAGAATAATTTTTTTTTGGTAGGCCGTGACTCAAACAAAAGCGGATATTATCACATGTCAGAATAATGTTTCAATTACTTTTTGACACTAATTTTAATATATTTTCATATGCATATAAAAAGTCCTCGCACTAATGGGCCACCCTGTATGTAGTGAAAAGGTCGGCCATGCTGTTTTGCTATCTAACTACAGTGCGTAAATTCTTATCCTGTGAACATCGGACGGCCTTAAGGAAAAACGTAAATAGTTTTGTCTATGGTAATTATTCTGAGGTATATACAGATAAAAATAAAATGTTATTATAAAATCACTGAACCGTAAGTGGTTTATTTTAAAAAGTCCAGTAGAATGCGACATGGTAATGCGGGATTTTAAGAAAATCTACACGCGGCAGCAAGCACTTCTTTAAATTTAGTGTTAGTCAAACAAACTTAATTTTTTTCTAATCTGAAACTCGATAAGTAAAGTTAAATTCAGTATTTACCTGAAGACGACTGGAGATGCTTACCAGTTGAAACGTAGTGACTCTAAATAAATGCAGTCCAAAACTCTACTGCCGTTTAAGAAACGTCATTGTCTCCAGCCTTTAAACAGACACAAGCAATTACTTACTGACATATCCTATCCTATACGATAGAATAGAAGCACTAGACAAAGTTGTAGGCACGCGCGACACAAAAGTTATTAGAATGATTTGCATCAGCTTCGAAAATATACTTTAAAAAATATTACCGCAGTAAGTAAGAATACTCTTTACCGTGTGCGACGTCAGTTATCCGAACGAAGCGAATCGAAGTTCAGTAGCCATTACGGGCGCTTAAGACACTTTCCGCTTGTGTTATGTAACGGTAACTTTCTTTTTTTCAGAAAGCGTGCGGTAAAATACAGTTTGCAGTTAATAACTATTTATTTCAAGTAGGTGATACAGTGCAGTAAAGTGCACTTGCCGCACGCAAGTATTAAGTGTGGTAAAAAGCATATTACGCACGAATGGAAATATTGCAAACGAGTCGCGTAGCAGCGAGTGCGGTAATAACATGATCGCCTAATAGCTTCACAACGCGCTATACGTACTATACTTTTCTACGAGTCTTGCTAATAAATTAAAGATCGGTTTATAATTTATAAAATATCGATTTAAACTTCAAATAATGACAATGTCACTGTCAAATATTCAAATCGCATGATAGATAAATGTCATGATTTGGGTGGTTCAAGGCAAACTTAATTGTTATACTAGGCATCATACCGCACAGGTGTGTGTTTTTATGCATAATAACGCACAGTTGTGCGTTTTTAATCTTTACGCATAGTTGTGCATAAGAACGAATTTACTTATAGAGTGAAGTGTACGTAAAACAATGTTTACTAATATAGGAGTAGAAAAGACTATAACCTACTTGAAAATATATTTTTCATTGTTAGTGATTTAACTCCCATTGCTCACCACTTATCGCTTGGTATTCAAATATAAATTTGGTGCCTTACCTTACTCAAATTTTACCTAGTACCTAGGTACATTACAATAAAACAAGCTTTATCTAACTTTTAAGGTTTAATTTAATTTTATTAAAAATTTCTTCGTAACTTCTTATCCATTTTAATCCATTCTGCGTTACTGGTTTTAGATTTCAAATCGTGAAATTTTTTTTATTAAAACTTAACTACTCGCTTACCTCAACAAAATTAAGTTGAAAGAACATCTGATAATCCACTTTTTTAATAAAATTTCTCGCCAGATCTATAGTTCCAATTCTCTGCAAAGTGGAGAAAGTTCCCCGGCCGACATCCGAAATTAAATTATCTGACAAGAAAAGTCTTCGCAAAAATCTCATTCCTCTAAACGAGTTGGAGTCTAGCTTTTTTATTTGGTTGAACGACATATTTAGAACTTTAAGTACTGTGTTTCTTGCAAATGCACCTCTAAAAAAGGTTTATAAATATGCCATGAAAATAAATACGATTTAAAAGAATATTCTTTAATTCTAATATTTTTAACTAAAAGAAAAATTAAATTCGTGGGAATATGTACCCAGATTTAATAAAAAGATATTGGGATTTCGCCAGCAATCCAATTACACATGGATGACTGGATTACAGGGGTTCATAGTAGGAACAAGAAAAAGCCAGTTGTATAGAGATTTATATTGTAATGGCCTGGGTTTAAACCGCAGTTAGTCACCGTTTGTATAAAAACCTTAATTTATACTGGCAACTTTTACAATTTTTTTTTGCCTTTTTTATCTCCTGGCCTAAAAAGGTATAGAACGTTATTATTTATTTTTAGAATAACTCAAAAAATGTCTATTTATTGGATTAATGAAAAATATGCTGAAAATATTGACCATCTCCAGCAACGCAATGTTAACACACCAAATAAAAATGTATTCCATTTTTTTAAATATCCCATTTCAAAAATATCTATTGATTCAAAGTATAAAACTATACATAAGATATTGAAATGCTATATTTTTACTGCCTAAAACTTAAGTCACTGACTTAAAATGCTCAACTTTTTTGAGTGGGCGCAAATTAACAGATACTATGCGGGGATTATTTTTAATAACTTATTTACTATTTATAAGTTGTAGTTTATAGGTACATATTTTTGAAAGCGATTATTTTTTTTCTGGAAAAATATGTATTATACAGTGTTATCCAAATCAAGTGACCACCATTAGTAACTTTGTTATTATTAAAGAAGCAAAATTATTTAAATTAACAAAATAGTAGTATTTTTAAAGCTCATTAAAATACAAGAATTAAAAAAACAGTAGAGCATCGTGTTTTTGGGGTTAGAAGAAAAATGCAATTTTTTTAAATGGAAACCCCAGTATATTAGATTTTTTTTCTGTTAAAGCTATAAAGTTTAAACAAGAAAACTTATAATGACTTTTCTACTAAAGATAAAAATAACGGTTATATTCAATTTCCAAATATTAATAGTAGTAAAATAATTAGGTTATAAAGGCCGCGTCAATTATTTTTAATATTTACTTGGTATCTGAAAGCTTTGGAAAACAATGATAATTTAATATGAAGTATTTTGTTTTAGAAGGTACGATTTTTATTCTTCTTTCGTTTATAAGTTTTGTTGCGTCAGTTATTATTGAAAAAAATATGGTTTTTACCCATGCAGAAAAATGTGATATCTTAGAAACTTACTTAGTGTGCAGAAAATCCTCTTCGAGACAAGAGAGTACTACTCTGATATATATCCACTTCTCATTTAACTGAATAAACGGTGTTTTCTAAGACACTACCGAAAATTTAGTGACAATGAAAGTATGTTTGCCAAAACAAGGACAAAAAACAATTTTATAATAAGCGAGGCCACGGAAATTGAATCTATGGCATATTTTGAAGCATACAGCGAGAATTTCATTGAAGATATTGTCAAGTAGTCTATTTTATTTTATAGTAGGTACTGTTCATAGGATTTTAAAAAAGCACTTATTTATTCCTTACAAGTACCGCCCAGTTCAAACTCTTTTGGCCGAGGATCCAGAGAGAAGACTAATTTTTTGTCATGGTATCTTAACTTCTGTCGCCAAAATGTAAATAATTTTCGATATATTTTATGGACAGATGAATTCAATCTTAAATTCTGTAATGTACATAGAAAAAATCTTCATTACTGGTCACGGGAAAATATTTTCTTAGTACATTCACTAAGCTACACAAGTCCGTTTTAGTTTTAACGTTTGGTGCGGTTTACTTAATTGGTTTAAGAATCCGTTTTTATCCGGAATTTATGACTGAACTTTTGAATAATTTCTTAGACGATCTGGATCTTATAAGTGACAGAATCTTCATTTTCAACAAGATTACGCACCTGCCCATAACTACTAAGGTAGTTATTAACTTCTAAGTACTATTTTTAATAACAAATGGCCCTATTCAGTGGCCTCCCCGATCACCAGACTTAACCCCCCTGGTAAAAATATAATATACAGGGTTTCCATTTAAAAAAATTACATTTTACTTCTATCGTCAAAAACAGGATGCTCTACTGTTTTTTTAAATTCTTGTATCGTAATAATCTGTAAAAATACTACTAGTTTGCTAATTTAAACAATTTTGCATCTTTAATATGTAATAACAAAGTTACCAATGGTGGATATTTAATTTGGATAACCCAGTATATACATTTTTTATTTAATTGAGCATAAAAGCGTTAACGTCAAAATAAACAATCCAATTACTTACGCAAAATAACTGTGTGTTATTATACCAGAGAAAAAAAATCGTATTAATACCTACAACGGCTTATTATAACAAATAACTAGCGATAAATAAACTACAAACTTTTATCACAATATTAAAATTAAAAGAAGGGTATATACAGGATGTCCTAAAATATATAATCAATACCGTAAAATGGGGTGACTTTGACCGATTTTGTACTTTGTCTCTATAAAAATCATATTTTAAATTATGCTACATTTTTGTGTATGCAAGTATATTATGGGTATCGGTGATCACTTTAAGTATGCTACATTAAAATTACAAAAAAAAAATTCGTTATGACTTAAAAAAAAAAAAAAGTGACTTTGGTCAAGTTCACCCCATTTGGGGTGAACTTGACCGTATATGAGTTTTGCATGTTAAAAGTATTTTCAGGGCAATAGGGGTGAATTTGACTATATAAAACACTGTTCAGTTTATGTTAAGAATATATTTAAAATATAATAATGAATACAAAACATAGAAATGTTAAAAATCATCAAAACAAAACAAAAAAAGGTGTTTTTATCCCGAAAAAAACCTAAAAATTATGATCTAATATCTTCGGCTTATTGAAAATTAAAACTTGTCATGTCAATATCAAATAATAGTTGCCCCCTACGACAAACTATGGGGTTACTTATTTTTTTTTTTATATCAGAAAGCGAAATAACATCTATGTCGTCAACATTTGGCCAGACAAATCTGTCATTTTTCGATCGTTTGACAAACTTAACTGATGTTTCAGCACTATCGATTGACGCAATTTGCCCGACAAAATGCTTTTTTGTTTTTTTTGTCTGATATTCTACAACTACCCACGAATCATTTTGTATTTGTTGATCGCCATTGTCGGACTCTTCTTGAATGTTGTCCTCGAAAACAAATTGACTCGGTTTGTCTATTTCGTCATCGGAGACTGATTCGTCACTTTCTTCGCAGATTTTTCTTTTAACATTTAGGATCCCACTGGTGCTAGGTAAGCTATTATTATCATCATTATAATCGATTTTCTCCGGAGAGTCTTCAAAAGCAACTGACCGCCCAGGCACAACATTTAATTTTTTTCTTTTTATTGTAGAATCGCGCTTGTTTGGGTTTCGTTGGTCTTTTAAATAATCAACTATTATTGCTCCGACTCCGCTTTCCTTAGGGGTGTCTGTCGTTTTAGGGATTTTGTCCAGAAGCTTTTCTTTGCACAAAGGAAAAATTCCGCAGGCTTTAAATCCACTCCGAGCGTTTTTGGATGCCACGGGAGCTAATTCATCAAACAATTTTTTTAATAACCTGGGAAACACACTCTTTTCAACTGAAGAAGTTGTTGGGTTGCTCTTTTTCCAGTCATGTAATATATTTTTCCAGTAACCTTTCATAGGTCCAAAAAAACTAACATCGAGTGGCTGGCACAAGTGAGTGGCATTTGGTGGAAGGCATACAAAGTCTATATTATTTTCTTTGCATAATTTCAGGACATCTTTTGTAAAATGGGAAGAAAGATTGTCTCCTAGTAGAACCTTCTTTCCTTCTATGAGTTTAGCATGGGGTAAAAAGGAAGACTTAAACCAGTCACTGAAACAAATGGCGTCAAACCAACCATGGTTCGAGCGATTGTACCTGGTTCCCTTTGCGCAGCATTTCTTAGCGCAACATGGAGCTCCTCTTGGGCCTCCCTCACGCCAAGAATCCCACAAATTTGCCGCCTAATAAACAACATATGGTGGCAGCATATCACCGCTTGCAGAAACGCACAACATTAGGGTCACCGCACTTTTTGAAAAATTAATAACGTTGTCTGGGTATTTAACACCCCTATTAAAAATGAGCTTTTTCTTGCCAGGGTCGTCACTCAAGTTGCTTTCATCATAATTGAAAATCGCCTCTGGTTTAACTCCTTCAAGTGTTCTAGAAAGTTCGTCGAAAAATGAGGACAGCACGTCAACATCTATAGCAGCACGGGATCGTTTAATATTGTTGGCCAATCTTTCAGCTAAAATGTGTCTGTGGCGTGATAAAAAAGATTTTGCCCAATCAGGTCCTGAAAAAACACAAATAATAAATATAGAAAGCCAAGTGCTTATGGAAATACAAAACCCACCTGGTAAGTTATTTCTGAACCGTGCTTCTCTTCCTATGCGATCCAGATAAGACTTTGCACTTAAACGTAAATCGAGAGTGTTAAGGGGAAAACCCCAATTTGCACACGTAACCAGTCCTTCCACAAAGTCAGTTTCTTCAGCAGCCATAAACACAGTTTGGCCTCCATGTTTCTTAATGTGTCGACCATGCATTTTGTTAATTAGTGTCCCTTTAGGAATGTTATATTTTTTCGCAGCCTTATTTGCACTTATTTTTCCATCTAAAACTTTACTTAAACATTTTTCTAAAGTTTCCTCAGTGTAGTCCTTAAATCGCTTTGCACCCAATTTACGCCTATACACTCTCGGCATTTTAAAACTATGTTTATGCTGGCACAATTCGAAACAAACTAAAAAAGCCGATGCGGAGTGCGGACTAGAAGACGCGCGACAGCGACGGCTGATCTGTTTATAACAAACAAGATTTTACAAGTCGGTCAACTTCACCTCTGCGGTCAATTTCACCCCAAAATAGTAAAAAAATTGAATGATATGACCAAAAACGAATTTTTGGCAATATTAGCAGCTTTTATTTTTTAAATATGACTTATATGGTATTGTTATATAATATATTATTAAAATAATGACCCAATAGGAAAAATTAAAATTTCCTTAATTGTCCAGATGGTAAAGTTTAACAATATTTTTTTAAACCAATTTTCCGTACTTGGCAATATCGCGTATTTAATCTCCTTAAAATATTGTTTAAATTTATTTCAATTTAATAGTTAATTTTAAGATATACATACATTTCAATTATTAGCACTAATTCCAAAAAAATGTACAGGGTGACAGAAGCAAACCGCAATGAATATTTTTTTATGTTTTTGGTCAAATTCACCCCAGCGGTCAAAGTCACCCCATTTTACGGTAATTAAAGCGTTCGGCCGAATAGCGGTCTGTGTTTAGTCATTTTTCAAAAGAAGTAAAATTACACATCGACGCTTGAGATTACGTACAATGTTAAAATTCAAAGACAAAACTCACTCGTTCTAGTGTACTAAAAATCATATGTAAGGAGATAACTAATACTAAATAATTTGTGCCTAAAAATTCGGTTAATGAAATTTTGCCAGGTTGGGAAATACTGGCCATTATGGCAATTTTTACGCCATAAATTGGTTTATTATTTAAAAATGGTCAACATTTTTATTGACCTAATTTTTGTACGTTGATATTTAAACAGGGTGTCAATGAAGTCTGGAATATTGCCAATAGTTCAAAAACTACGGAGGCACAGCAAAGCTAGGAAGAACAAAATTGTTTCTGTAATTATTGTACAAAGTTGGTCAGAAAAAATATTATTTATTAAATTTTTAATAGAGAGATTTATGTAGAAAAAAAATCATTACTTCTGTCAAAATTAGAAACGCGAGGAACACACATTATTGGACTATTTTTATTGATGAAAACGTTACGCGAGCAACTTTACTTGTAGTAGTCCGGAAGCGGATTATTTTACAATTAGAACTTATTCTCTATCCAGATCGAAGGAATATCTAGTTTCAACAGGGTCGGGCTCCCTCTACTTTTGGTTTACAAGTGAATCAATCTTGGAATCAATTTTTTTTAAATCAGTGGATCTTGAGGACTGATGAAATTGAGCAACCAGATCTTCAGACCTCATCCCTTTTGAGTTTTCTTTGTGTAATGATTAAAAAAATTAGATTTATGCAAGAAGAAAACTGGTTTTTGTGGTACTCTGCATAGTAATTTTCATAATATTAGAAACACCTTTTATTATCTGTTAACATAAAATTATATTTAATACTATTTAATTCAGCAGTAATCATTTCTTTTAATATTAAGTTAATGCATTTTATTAAAAATTATATATACATATACAGGGTCCAACAATAGTGCGTCAGGCTTCTTTAGCTCCTATACGAACTAGGTTAGGAATTTCCTTTAAATGTAGACTTATACTGTATCATAGGGTATATTTCAGCAAAATATTTTTCTATATACAAGGTGGCCCGAAATAGGGTGATAACAAAAAGTGGAATTTTTTAAATAGAAAAGTAGAAAGGTAAAGCAAAATAAATAAAATTTGGGCAATTATAAAGAACTTTAAAACCAACTTAAATATGCAAAAAATACTGGGTATTCCGTTTAACAAAATCCACTTTTTGTTGGCACACTTTTTGGGCTACCCTGTATATGGAAAAATATTTTTCTGAAACACACCCTGTAATATAGTATAAGTATGTATATAAATAAAATTCATCATCAAACTTAATTCGTATAGGAGCTATAGAAGCCTGACTATGAATTTGCAGGACCTGCAATGAAATTGCAGGACCCTGTATAATTAATATAATTTCTGGCACAATTTAAAACCACGTATTTGTATGTGGTGTTATCTATTTATAATAATTTTTGCTAAAACCATGCTGTACGATTTACATTATTAATAGTAATATAATTTATCAAACTACCCAATACGTTTCCGTTCCGCCTTCGTACGGGTGCCTTGCAGTAAATTTCGAACAGAAGGAGTTAGGTACCAGCCAGAAGTGTGGTGCGCTATTTTTATTACAAGACATTTTTGTTGGAGTGCTATTTAGGTAATAGTTAAAAAAATGTATTAGGTAATTTATTGAATATTTTTTAGGTTAAAAATTGCTTATATTATCTTAATAATTAATAAGTCTAGATATAGGGAAGAATCAATAAAAAAATATATAGAAAGGTACAATAAATTTAAAAATTAGATTTAAAGGGGGTAGTAGGAACCATTATAATTATAGAAGATATTTGTGTATTAATGCTAAAAATATTAATATAAGATAACTTACCTAGTTAATTCCTTTAAGTTATTATGCGAAACATTGAGCCATGACATTTTCGTTAAATCCGCCAAATGGCTAGAATCAATTTTCGGAATATTATTGAAACTCAGATCCAGAACTTCAACGTCCCGAAGGCCCTTAAACTGATTCTTTTTCAGATCTTTTATTTGGTTTCCGTGTAGGTCTAGGGTCTTCAGCTTCCTAAAAAGAAAATCATAATCGATCATAAAAAAGTAGGCATATAGGAAAAAACTTGACATTTTAAATATCTTACATGACAATAGATCTACACGTCCGGCGAAGGCAAACCTTGGGTGGGCATTGCCATAGGGCGGGTGATACTCTGAAGTTAAATATTTGATAATAAAACAAATTTTCTGTTTTTTGCCAGAATTTTATTTCCCCAGTGTGTAAAGTATCATTATTAAATTACTTAATATAGAGCAAAAACTTTGTTGCCTTGTCCAGCGACGAAATGCTTCACGAATTTATGTTATTGAGATTTAAATTAAATTTATAATTAAGGTATTTACTCCTTAAGATGGAAGTGCTCACCGAAGCTTTGAAGTTTCATAACATAAGATTCAAATAAATACAATTAAAGTTCATAAATAGATGCTATACAGCACCAATTAGCTTATCGCTAGTAGCTAAAAAAAATATCTTTAAGCAAAATTGATGTCTAGGAGGGGATCTAGGAGGGGATATAGATCTTAGATGATCATGTATTCTTATCAAAAATAGTCAATACCACTGAAGATGACTTAACGTTGGTACTGGTTATCTTATAAATACTGATACTATCTTCTTTACCATCATTATCTTATATATTTGATATTTAAACACATTAACAAAAACAAAAATGTTTTAATCATAATATTAAATAAAATTAGTAGTTTGCTGTCTTCCATCTATGAATCGACATAGACGCAATTTGGATAATGCTTTGTTTTACCCATTTAAGTATACAGTAGTTCAAAAAAAAGTGTAGCACTTTAAAAATAAGATATACATAAAGGTCGTGGATAATAAACTGCTTAAACTGATATATAAATTTTAGATTAGTATTTCAAGATGGTGTAATAGCCATAAAACGGGTATCAGCAGGGCCGTCGAGAGCCAGGTCGGGCCCGGGGGCTGGGTATTTCCCGGGCCCACTACCATAGAGAAAGTATATCCCAAGCAGTGGCGTAGGCAAAAAATATGCTCCGGGGGGGGGGGGGGAGCTCAGTGGGCGTAGTAGGACATTATATTTCATGGTATTGGGTATTGTACCTAGGGAAGAAGGTGGAAAAGCGCCGCAGACGAAAAATTTTTGGGGCCACGCCCAAAATTCGTTTAAAATTCACTACTATCAAATTTCGAAAATTAAATTACTACCTCTCCCCTCCTGCATGGCTGGATTAAATTTGTTTTTGTAAATGTTTATTTTTACTTTTTTTTGATATTGCTTGTATTAAAAAATAAACATTTTTTATATTTGTGAAAAATAAATGTAATAAATATAAAATGGTGTCAATCCAAAATTTTAACATAAGACGTATGTATGACTCTAACCAGCGTTTTTTGTGCTCGTTTTTGCATGATTAAAAATAAAGTAAATATCGCTCACCACGCCAACACTGATGTTTTTTTTAGAAATAATGTATTTTAGGACCATAGATCCAAGAGCAGTATGTGATGCAAGATCGGTCTGCTTGAGCTACTTACAGTAATGGGTATTGGGCAAAATATCCTCAAAGCAATTACAATGTTAGAAAATAAAGTATCCAATTTAAAATACTTATATTTGTTCAATAAATCAATTGGATAATTTATTATTTTCCTCAAAATTTGAGTGGTAAATTGCTTTAAGGTGCTTTATTTCATCGAATCAATATCAAGTTGGTAAGTGCTGTGAAGTTTTTTTATTTTAATTTTTTAGTTTGCTCATCATCAAGAAATGTTCACAAAACACTAAAAAGATCGTATATATTTTTTCAGATTCAAATCGAG
Organism: Polydrusus cervinus; assembly: GCA_935413205.1. Classification (NCBI taxonomy): domain Eukaryota; kingdom Metazoa; phylum Arthropoda; class Insecta; order Coleoptera; family Curculionidae; genus Polydrusus; species Polydrusus cervinus. The sequence goes on along the minus strand of OW284510.1, from coordinate 61,512,955 downwards.
TTCAAATATTGAGAATCACACAATCCAAAAGAGTATTAAACACACTGATTCTAAATTTTTCCTCTGAATTTAAATCTACAAAAACATCGTTTGGATTATTATCATCAAAAAAAGTTGTTCCTTTTAGTTTGCGTTTTTTCAGACGAGTCTCCCGTTAAACCTAAGTTTTACGAAGAAAACATTTTTTAATGTTGGGCCCAGGCCCGTCTGCATAATGTCTGATTACGATAGGTAGATAATACACCAGTTACATTCTTTTATGGTTCTAATTAGATTGCAAAGGTACCTACATATTAAACTTTTCCCAAATTTTGAGATGTCGATTGAGATCTGGGCCCCGCTAGAAACTCCGGGCCCGGTGGGAATCCCACCTTTACCACCCCTCCTCTCGTCGGGCCTGGGTATCAGTTAAAGAAATGCCAGATAAATAGGTGTCAGTTACAAAAAAAGACATAGTCTAGGTGATGTCGACAAGACTATAATACAACATGCAGAAATATAATTTGTATGGATATCTTTGCAAAAATTCAAGTACCTATTTGAGGAGCCTACTTTAGATAGATAATAATAATAATAATAATAATAATAATAATAATAATAATAATAATAATAATAATAATAATAATAATAATAATAATAATAATAATAATAATAATAATAATAATAATAACCACCAAACGACCAAAAAACCTTCTATAGGACACTGAATCAAGAAGAAAATGACGTTACTCCAACTGACATAAATAAAGACCAATTTAATGCATTTTGGAGTAATATTTGGTCCGACGCGTCCCATTTCAATGAAGAAGCAAGCTGGCTCGAAAAAGTTGAATCCGAGGCTGAAACTTTGCAAGAAATGCCTGAGCCGCAAGTAACATCCAGTGATATAAGGGATGCCACTAAGAACTTGGCTAACTGGAAATCACCGGGACCTGACCAAATTCATAATTTCTGGCTCAAAACTTTCACCACCCTACACCCTGTTATCGCAAACTGCTTTAGCAAGGCTCTCCTAAACCCCGAGCACTTCCCAGCTCATCTTGCCAGTGGCAATACCTTCCTTTTATTTAAAAAAGGGCAGGTAAACGACCCAAAAAATTACAGACCGATCACCTGTCTGTCAGTGGTGTATAAACTTTTAACATCAGTCATGTATTCAAAAATATACACACACTGCATAAACAACAACCTGGTAGCTGATGAGCAAAAGGGCTGTATTAGGAAAGCTTTGGGTTGCAAGGAACAGCTTACAATCGATGCCGTTATTATAAAACAGGCAGAAGTTAAAAGGCGAAATCTAAATATGTGCTACATAGATTATAGTAAAGCATTCGATTCTGTTCCTCACGACTGGCTAAAGAAGATATTGCAAGTATACAAAGTACACCCCCTAATACGCAACATGTTAGGTACCCTAATGGAGCAATGGAATACCAATCTCCATATTGGTCAAGAGAAGCTTGGCAATGTAAGTATATCAAAAGGTATATTTCAAGGCGACTCTTTAAGCCCCCTCTGGTTCATTTTGGCCATGAACCCACTGTCCTCACTACTAAAATCAACATCCTACGGATATCGTCCCAACTTAACTGAGAATTTTAGAATAAACCTCCTTCTATTTATGGACGATATCAAACTCTACGCTGAAAGCAAAACCCACCGACAGTCCCTAATTCAAATAACCAAGACATTTAGCGATGACATCAAAATGTCGTTTGGCTTAGACAAGTGCGCAATCTTGAATATCGTACGCGGAAAGACTGAACAAAATCGTGGACTGCTTGAAGGCATAGATATATTAGATGAGGACAAAACATATAAATACTTAGGCATCTCCTAAAACCAACAAATAAACCACACAAGCCTAAAAAGGGAGTTTAAAAACAAATACAAAAGCAGACTAACAAAGCTTTTTAATACTCATCTGAATGCTGGTAACCTTACTACTGCCATCAACACCTGGGCAATACCAATACTTACCTACTCATTCGGAATCCTTAAGTATTCAGACACGGATTTGCACGAACTAGATAGGCTTACGCGCAGGCTGCTAACAAAATTCAGATTCCACCACCCACGCTCTGCACTTGAAAGAATCTACCTAAAACGAAAGGAGGGAGGAAGAGGTCTCATTAATATATATAACTTGTGCAAGTCGCAAGAGACCTCTATGAGAAAATACTTCCAAGAATCGAATGGGGAAATTCTTAAAAAAGTGGTAGCAGCAGATGCTGGATATACAGCCCTTAACTTAAAGCAAAACGGATTACCTAACATCATCCGCGCGCCGCCAAGTCAACAGCTTGTAACTTGGCAAGAAAAAGCCCTACACGGCAAATACCCTACTGCACTCCAAAATCCACTCATAGATAGAGAAATGTCACTGAATTGGTTAGAGAAAAGGCAGCTTCACGCTGAAACAGAAGGTTTTATAATCTCTATCCAAGACCGTGTCATTCGAACTCGAAACTATGAAAAAGTCATCTTGAAAAGAAATGTGGAAGATGTGTGCAGGAAATGCAATTGCCCCGGAGAAACGATAGAACATATCACGGCGGGGTGTGGTGCTATGGCCCCCAACGCTTACCTGGGGAGACATAATCAGGTGGCTAAGATCATCCACAAGGAACTGGCCCATAAACTAGGGCTAAGGGAAAACCTCCCACCATACTACCAATACTCACCCGAGCCAGTCCTTGAATCCCCTGAATATCTCTTATACTGGGACAGGCCAATAATAACGGATAGAACAGTAGACCACAACCGACCGGATATTCTTCTTATCGAAAAAACCACCAAGAAAGCTTTCATAATCGATATAGGTTGCCCACTAACACACAACCTCTCTAAAACCGAATCGGAGAAGAAGACCAAGTACTCGAATTTGGCTATAGAGATAAAAAATATATGGAAGCTAGATAAAATCGACATAATTCCGATTATAATATCGGTGGAGGGAGCTATGACGAAAAATTTCAAGACCAATTTGGAAAAACTGGGCCTTTCAGGTTATTTATACCAACTAATCCAGAAAAGCGTCATCCTCCAAACATGCCATATAGTACGGAAGTTCCTAAACAGTACAGGTTAAGATGAATTTCTTCTCTGTACTGTAAATAATACCAGCAATACCAACAAAAAGCTGTGAAAACTAACATTGGGAAAAATAATAATAATAATAATAATAATAATAATAATAATAATAATAATAATAATAATAATAATAATAATAATAATAATAAAATCCGTCTGGGTTCCGGTTTGCGAATCTAGGCCCAGGGTAGAACCTGCCTGCCGTAAAAGGCGGCTATAAGGTTGGTGGTCCTTGCCTTAAAGGGGCCTACATTGGTCACCGGCTACCGCAGGTAGGCGTAGGAACTGATGTAGTGAAGGAACGGCTGTCTCCATGTTAGGAGCGGTTTCTCAACAGCGTCTGTTCCCTATGTTAAGGGCGGCTGAACTAACCTGGCAGAAGGTATAAATGCAAACCATTTCTAACGAAATGAGTACTGAATTTCACAAGAATATGATGTCGAATTTAGAAAAATATGTACCCCAGGTGGGTTCGCAATCCCACACTGCGCAAGCAGGCAGCCTCACGGATTCTGGGGGAGGCATAAATTCGAATAGTACGAATAATACTAACGGCAGGATGCTAATACAAGCCCCTGCCGACAACCGAACTATTACTCAACATAACATCGGCGAGGAAAACATTATAATGGAGACTAGCTTGCAGCCTGACCCTGGAGTCGATAGAACTGCCGCTGGTCTACCCAGAAGAACAGAAACCGGTCGAATCAAGTGGAGTCGAGACATGAATAGAACATTTATCAAAACATTCCTCTTGATTAACGACTGTGAAGATAACCCTCGCCCTGGCTGGAGAATAAAACTCCACCGAGAAATAAGCCAAATATATCCGGAATTAAAACTGTCCGAACAAAATGTAGCGTGCCGTCAAAGAGCTATTTATGCTAACCGCCTGCTACCCCAAGCTGAAATAGACCAAATCCGGCGTGAAGTTGGCAGAACATTGCACAACCTTCAGCAAGGAGAAGAGCTAACAGCACAGCAGGAAGTAAGAAACGAACAAGATCAAACTATACAGGCTGATAGGGACAATACAAACCAAAAATATTTGGAAAATTTGTCCTTATTCGAAAATAGTGACCCGACCTTGAGGCCGAGTATCCCTAAGCTGAGATTCAAGAAAGGAACCCACGAAATACTAGCGAGAGTAAATTTAGCAGCAGGGACGTCCTTAAATAGAACTGAGGACCTCGAGACATTACATAGTGGGTTATATGCTGCAGCAGCAACTGTAATTGAACTCAATGGTCAGGCATTATATCAGAGAACTGAGAAGAAAATTACCAAGAAGCAAGTGGTACCCGCTTGGAAAATGAGACTAGAAAAACAAATAAGCCAGTTACGAGCACAAAGTGATATCATTGGAGAACATCTAAATGAAAACTCTAGCAGCAAGGTTGCTAAAAAGGTTAAAGATATACTGAAAGCACAGAGTATTCCTTTAGACAGTCCCGATGTAAAACGGTTGCTAACAATCGTAAGAGACAACATTAGACAAAAATGTAAGGCTAAAGGCGCCCGTCTAAGGCGATACAATAAAGCTACAAAGAGGAAGGTACAAAACCAACAGTTCACCACGAACCAAAAAACCTTCTATAGGACATTGAGCCAGGAAGAAAACGATGTTACTCCAACTAATGACATAAATAAAGACCAATTTAATGCATTTTGGAGTAATATTTGGTCCGACGCGTCCCATTTCAACGAAAAAGCAAGCTGGCTCAAAAAAGTTGAAGCTGAGGCTGAAACTTTGCAAGAAATGCCTGAGCCGCAAGTAACATCCAGTGATATAAGGGATGCCACTAAGAACTTGGCTAACTGGAAATCACCGGGACCTGACCAAATTCATAATTTTTGGCTTAAAACCTTCACCAGCTTACACCCTATAATAGCAAACTGCTTTAGCAAAGCTCTCCTAAACCCCGAACACTTCCCAGCTCATCTTGCCAGTGGCAATACCTTCCTTTTGTTTAAAAAAGGGCAGGTAAACGATCCAAAAAACTACAGACCGATCACCTGTCTGTCAGTGGTGTATAAACTTTTAACATCAGTCATGTACTCAAAAATATACACACACTGCATAAACAACAACTTGGTAGCTGATGAGCAAAAGGGCTGTATTAGGAAAGCTTTGGGTTGCAAGGAACAGCTTACAATCGATGCCGTTATTATAAAACAGGCTGAAGTTAAAAGGCGAAATCTAAATATGTGCTACATAGATTATAGTAAAGCATTCGATTCTGTTCCTCACGACTGGCTAAAGAAGATATTGCAAATATACAAAGTACACCCCCTAATACGCAACATGTTAGGCACCCTAATGAAGCAATGGAATACCAATCTCCATATTGGACAAGAGAAGCTTGGCAATATAAATATATCAAAAGGTATATTTCAAGGCGACTCTTTAAGCCCCCTCTGGTTCATTTTGGCCATGAACCCACTGTCCTCACTACTAAAATCAACATCCTACGGATATCGTCCCAACTTAACTGAGAATTTTAGAATAAACCACCTTATATTTATGGACGATATCAAACTCTACGCTGAAAGCAAAACCCACCTACAGTCCCTAATTCAAATAACCAAGACATTTAGCGATGACATCAAAATGTCGTTTGGATTAGACAAGTGCGCAAACTTGAATGTCGTACGCGGAAAGACTGAACAAAACCGTGGACTGCTTGAAGGCATAGATATACTAGATGAGGACAAAACATATAAATACTTAGGCATCTCCCAAAACCAACAAATAAACCACACAAGCCTAAAAAGGGAATTTAAAAACAAATACAAAAGCAGACTAACAAAGCTTTTTAATACTCACCTGAATGCTGGTAACCTTACTACTGCCATCAACACCTGGGCAATACCAATACTTACCTACTCATTCGGAATCCTTAAGTATTCAGACACGGATTTGCACGAATTAGATAATCTTACGCGCAGGCTGCTAACAAAATTCAGATTCCACCACCCATGCTCTGCACTTGAAAGAATCTACCTAAAACGAAAGGAGGGAGGAAGAGGTCTCATTAATATATATAACTTGTGCAAGTCACAAGAGACCTCTATGAGAAAATACTTCCAAGAATCGAATGGGGAAATTCTTAAAAAAGTGGTAGCAGCAGACACTGAATATACAGTCCTTAACTTAAAGCAAAACGGATTACCTAACATCATCCGCGCGCCGCCAAGTCAACAGCTTGTAACTTGGCAAGAGAAAGCTCTACACGGCAAATACCCTACTGCACTCCAAAATCCACTCATAGATAGAGAAATGTCACTGAATTGGTTAGAGAAAAGGCAGCTTCACGCTGAAACAGAAGGTTTTATAATCTCTATCCAAGACCGTGTCATTCGAACCCGAAACTATGAAAAAGTCATCTTGAAAAGAAATGTGGAAGATGTGTGCAGAAAATGCAATTGCCCCGGAGAAACGATAGAACATATCACGGCAGGGTGTGGTGCTATGGCCCCCAACGCTTACCTGGGGAGACATAATCAGGTGGCTAAGATCATCCACAAGGAACTGGCCCATAAACTAGGGCTAAGGGAAAACCTCCCACCATACTACCAATACTCACCCGAGCCAGTCCTTGAATCCCCTGAATATCTCTTATACTGGGACAGGCCAATAATAACGGATAAAACAGTAGACCACAACCGACCGGATATTCTTCTTATCGAAAAAACCACCAAGAAAGCTTTCATAATCGATATAGGTTGCCCACTAACACACAACCTCTCTAAAACCGAATCGGAGAAGAAGACCAAGTACTCGAATTTGGCTATAGAGATAAAAAATATATGGAAGCTAGATAAAATCGACATAATTCCGATCATAATATCGGTGGAGGGAGCTATGACGAAAAATTTCAAGCCCAACTTGGAAAAACTGGGCCTATCAGGTTATTTATACCAACTAATCCAGAAAAGCGTCATCCTCCAAACTTGCCATATAGTATGGAAGTTTCTAAACAGTACAGGTTAAGATGAATTTCTTCTCTGTACTGTAAATAATACCAGCAATAAGCTGTGAAAACTAACATCGAGAAAAATAATAATAATAATAATAATAATAATAATAATAATAATAATAATAATAATAATAATAATAATAATAATAATAATAATAATAATAATAATAATAAGAAGGTTTTTGATGAGATGAAGCCAGAGTGTAAAAATTAGTATTTCTACAAATTATAATAATTTTATCTTTTTATTAAAAAAGATTAGCAAGCTTATGCTTTATACCATACACTAAGTTAAAAGTCCATAAAACTAGAAGTTGTAAGTTTAGACAATTGTCTACCTTAGGGGTGTCCATTATGATTTATTTTTATAGTGGGTAAGCAATAATAGAGTTGTATTGTCTGTTTAAAGGTTTAAGACAATGATGTTTCTTGAATGATGAAAGTTTTGGACTTGCATTTTCATCACTATTAATTATGTATATTATATGGTCCGGGTATAAGTAATAATTTTCGTAACTCCGAAAAATCTAAGATTAAAAAAATCAAAATCGTCACTTACAGTGACTCTAAAGGTAAAAGTTATTACGGAAAAGAATATTTTTTTTTATTTTAAACTTTTTTAATTTTTTTTTTAATATTCTGTTTTATTATATTATTTACCTTTGTATCACACTTCTGTGGACTGTGATGTAAAAACATATCGCTTAATTTGTCGATATAAAACCTGTCAAAAATTATTTACCATTATTTCATTCGATATTTATGTATTTCAATCATAATATGAGAATTACACCCAACAACAAAATATTTTTTTATAAACGCGATTATTACACATAAAAAAAAATGTCAAAATGACAGCTGTCATTATATAACTAATAATACTGTAACTCGTGTATTTCATTTGTATCCCTTTTATTTATGTTATATTTTCTACGGCGCATTATTTTTTAACGTTTGTGCCGCATAAGTACTTTTCGAGGTTAATTCATTTTATATGCTTTTACATCTTCGGATATATTCGTTCTTCTAAGGCATTAATAGCAATCCATTTTAAATTTCACAACTATCATACATTTTTCGAATATAAAATTTGAAGATGTTTTATAGGATCGACACGTTGATGTTTGGTTAAAGCAATCTTGCACAAAGACGTTAGAAAAAGCAATATTTACGATACCGCAAAAAAATTACAGGTTTAGGTATATTTAAAAATGAAAACCTGTTGATGGTATCTCGATGACGAAACGTTGTATTCGAAATCTGATGATATTATATGATAGGAAATAAAATGTACTAATGGAAAAGTTACATTATTTTTTCTTTATCTTTACAAATAAAGTCACAATGAATTAAAACTCGAAAAAAATCTAGTCGTCAATTTTCGGCTGTTCAGAATATCTCCCAGCATAGAATATTAATAAAGTTTAAGGTATGCAGACCAATATTGAAATGAAAAATGCACCTATAAATACTCTATTTGGACCTATCTGTTATATAACACTGTATTGTAGAAGTTTTGAGCTATCTCTTATTCCAAGTTTTAAAGCTCGAATTGCTAAAATAACTTTAAAAACTTACGATGAAATATGCCATTTTCGGCCTTTCTTGACAGTTCATATTTTTAATATCCACGATGACGCTTTATAATTCCAAGGCATTCTTTTCGAAAAATCATAATTCTGTTAAAATGAAACTTTTACGGAAATTGCATAGCATTTTTAAAATTGAAATTTCGGTAATAAATTGGATATATGAAGCTTTAATTTTGGTCTCATTAAATTGAACAAGTCCCAAATAATCTATAACATTCAATTTTTAACTTCAAAACGCTAAAACAACTTTAGAATCTGTAGCCGAAAACACTCATTTTAGGCCAATTTTAACAGCGGTATTTAATTTCAATAGATACTGACTTGAAACAAAATATTTCAAAGCACTCTATTCATAATAAAGTTAGTTTGAGATTTGAAAATTTTTCCTATCCCACTATCAAAATGTTTATTTTTCTCAAATTAAAAAAATAAATTGATAAATTAAGATATGGGGAGACATTGAAAAAAGGTTGTAGAATAAAATAAGCCTAAAAGGAACTGTGTAAGGATATTATTGTAAAAAATATAGTCGATTAAGTAAAACTTTTGATACAAAAAAATCTTTAAAAATTCAAAAAATATTTTTTTTTTAAATATGAAATGTATTGCTGAAGGGCGCACATCGTGTGAAATTTAAAGTCTACTTATCCCTTTAGACAATAGAACAAAAAAAAGTCAAAAAGTTGAATACTGGTTATCAGTGGCGGGTGTGAGCGTACCAGTATCTTAATGAAAAAAATCCAAAAATTTTATCTCCAATCGTTTATTGCTCTTTTAGTAAAAAAGATTTAGTATCCAAATAATACATTTCCGGTATATTTCGACGAGCTCTTTCGGATAAGTGCTATGCCATTTAAATAAAAAAATTATTTAACACGAAAAAAACTTAAAAACCGAAAAAAAAATTTGATCTAAAATCGTTTCCAATTTTTCTCAAATTTTCACGATTTAAAAAAATATTAGGTATAGAAGCATGTATTGTGAAAAAAAAAGTATTTGAGACGGCCTATCAGGCTGTCTAAGCGGAAAGTATGTCCGATCATTTTGAATATACCCTTTACTGAGGGAAAATACTATTGACCATAATTAAAGTTTTAATAACCATAACTAAATAATTATCTTAGTTAAATGGGGTACAGCTACAGTCATTACTGTTATAACTAAAGTCGTTTTTCTACTTTTACTTGAGCTGCTATAGTAAATTACTTTAGTTGCTGTGGCTATAGTTATTGTAATTAAAATACTTTAATTATCATGATTATCAGTCTTAAAGATGCTACCTACCATCATTAAAGCACTTTAATGACCATATTATATCATATTAACGGGCACTATACAAGCTCATTGTTAAATATGAGCTATGGTCATCATAGATATAGGATATTAATACCCTTAATATCGTAATGATGTTACCGTAACTAACGCCGTTAGTTATTGTAGAATTAAGCTTTAATTACTGAAGCAAAATAAATTTAATTGTCGCAGTAAAAAAACTTTAATTAAGGTGCCCTTTATTGGCTCCTTCGCAATTTCTGCTTTGTTTGCGTTATTAGAAAAAATAAAACAATTATGTTTATATTTTTTATTTATTATTATTAAATAGTTACTTATTATTCAACAACGAAAACACATTAGGTACTCAATTTAAAAAATAGACCCGTTGTAGGGTCTTAGTAAATCCTAACTTAAGCTAAGAATAACACCTGGGTTAAAAAAACACGGATTAAGATTTAAAAACCTTTATTGAGCCGACTATTTGAATGATTGTTTTAACCCTTTAATAATCTAAATTGTCATTGAAAACAACCGTCAACAACTGTCACTCAATATATCATTGAAACCCAAAAACCAGTTTTTCCCCCTTGGAAGGTGGTTTTAACCCCCCTACTTACCGGGGTGGAACTTTTTCAACTGGCGGGAAAAAGGATTTTTTGTCACTATCGTGTTCAACATCCTCGAAAACGAGGGGAGGTATTCCACCTTATAAACGATCCGAAACCTATTGGTTTCGGATCGTTTACTTTACTTGGACCAAAAAGGGCATTTTTTCATAATTTGATAAGACTAATATAGCACAGACCTCACCCGCCGATAGAAATTGCCAGTATTAACTTATAGTATATTCTATTCACCATTATTTTTGCAAGCAGATTGATTTTAGAAAACTCGCGCCAAGAACTTTATATTCCAATAAAAACACAGCTGAGATTTAATGCCGGACGTGTTCCACTAACACAATTACAATTTTTAAAATTCTCTCAGATTGGCTGCATTTGATCTGTGATCATAAAATCATTGAAAAGTGTATGGAGAATGCTAAAAATTTAGCAACATATTATTAATTTATAATTTTATTACAGCAAAGTATAATATTACCTCGTTACTTGGTACTGCCAAAAGAAGTTTTGCCTTGGATTCCAAATATTTTTCAAGAATTCACAATGAAAAAAAAATTTAAGGACTTCGCTCAATAAACTTTAAAGAACTTTGTTAAACAGGTGCCAGTTAATAACTACACGTTTGTTGGGGTACATGTGAGAAGAACAGATTACAGTTCTTATTTAAAAAGGTAAGTGCAATTGCAATTTAAAAGTGGTGTGAATGTGAAATTACAGACCCACGAATAATAAGAACCCAAAAGTCTAAAACAAGAGGAGGTTTTATATATATCAAATTCAGTAATAAAATCAATACACGCCATATCACTAAGTTTTTCCAAATTTTCTTCTAAACAATTCGTTATTTATATAAATTAAAAATGAGTATAAAGAACGAGCTTATTTTCTTAAACAAGTTATAAGATACAGAGTGATGTGTGGTGGTATGATATTTTTTTTTATGATAAAACAGCTGCACTGTAGGAAAAATCCTTTAAGGCGCTCTGGGAGCGGTGCGAGTGCGAAAAAAGCGATTAACGTTGGTCTTGAAACGTTGGGATATATGGGAATATGGGATCAAGCCGCTAAATGTATTATCAAAAAATGGTTCTACTGAACAACGTTCTTAGAATAATAGCCAATGGCACCTTGGTATGTCCGTAAAATGGTTTACCAGTTTAACATGTCAAACCAGAAGATGTAACTTTTAGATAGAGAAAAAAACTAAGATAGGGAGGTGAAAACCAGTTTTCTCTTAGATGAACCGTTCCTATGATACAGCCAGTCAAAATGTACAAATGCCATATTTTAAACGTCAATATCTTAAAAACAATTAGATTTGTACATACGCGAAATTAAGCATAGAGTTTTGTGGGGAATTAAAAAATAATATAATATATAAGGTGTTCCATTAAAAAAAAGTATGTTTGATATGAACTGACTATTTGGGACAATCTGTATAATTTAAAGTTGTAGAACTAATGCCTCTCTATAACTGAAAAAAATTAAAAAGTTGAGTAGTTTAGATGCTATGAAAAGTGGGCCATCATGTATATTTGGGGTCTTTAACCATTATACTGTTGCTTTTTTTCCTAACTTAGTATCGAGTATTTTTCAATTTGTAATGTTCTGATCTTTTTATGCAATGAAAGTAAAGTATATTTATTTTAAAAATTTAATAATATATCAGTTACTGTGCTTAAATAGGTCATGAAAAAAAAATCAAAGTAATTTTTATAATTAATGTCTTCAACTTTGTGAAGAACAATAGATTGACACTGAATAAATTAATTATTAGTTTCAATGATGGCTAGATGAATAAATAAATAATTATCTCTCGGTGGCGGATACTCAATTTAAAGAAAATCTTGACATATAGAGAAATCACTACAGTCTAACGAAATAAAGTCATTGCAAGACACATGCTATTTTAATGAATTTTTGCTAATACTAATTAGTGTTCAAATAAGCGAGATCAAAGAATATAGGTTTATGCATAAATTAAGTAGGTTTTGTAAAATTTTATATCTTTTAGAAAATATGGAGAAGATTTGGCAAGCCCACAATTTTTTTTACGGGCAATGACATATTTTAACGAAAAATATACCAACGCATTGTTTATAATAGTTAGTGACGATCCTCAATGGTGTATCCAACAATTTGCCATGCTAAAAAATGTCTTTGTGGTGACTGACAACCTTCACGCAAGAGATGGCCCAGCACTAGATCTAGCTGTTATGGTGGCTTGTAATCATACTATTTACGATTATGGCACCTTTGGAGAATGGGGAGCTATTTTAGCCGGGGGAGAGACCGTGGTCTATGACATGATTCAAAATAGTAAAGAAGGTTCTATGCAGTATAAAGAAAACTGACATTTAATTAGCTGATATAAGCACTATAGTTAATCTTAATTTTCTATAGTTAACTTATGTTGTTAATGTTCACATGTTTAACTCGTTTGACCCCCTCTCTCCCTCCTCCTTAAGACGTTACCTATTGTAATTATTGTGAAGTAACCAAAAATAATATTAGGTACTTAATTACTATTAGAATATTTTGTTTTTAATACCTGTTTTGATTTTGAAGTTTTATATTCTGCTGTACTAATGGAAATAATCAGAAATATTCCCTTAAAATGAATAAGCATTTGGCGAGTCAGTGCTTTTTAATCGGAAAGTAACGCAAGATCAAAAAAAAAATCCTCAAAGTAAGGTAAGCCTTAAAAAAAGCTCCGCATGTCTCGAATTACTCCTTATTCAGGAACAGTTCGGTAACAATATTATGTTATGACAGAAATTAGTCAGTTGGGTATAATGTTAATTTACGATATGCCCTCGAAGTTACAGTGGCAAATTTGAGAGCGATTTTTTTCATTATTTCTTTATGTTCTATTCTTAGATTTTCTTATGGTTTAAAGGTTATATTGTTATAGTCCAGTTAAAAATTAGGTTACTCAAAAAGGTAGTAATTATTATTTGATAAATGAATTATTTTGACTAACTTTGTATAATTATTAAATATTAAAGCCAAAACAAAATAAATGTTGCTTAAAACTTGATATACCAGAAAACTTTGATTATTATATAGAGTGGAGACGCCCCAAAACCGAAGCCAGTTTTCTCTAAGGATTTCCACAACTTTCTTTATGCCAAAAACCTAGTAGCTATTTTTTTAGATTCGATATTAAGTAGGTACAGAGAAACCCTCGTTTTAAAAGCGACAAAGCATATAATTTTACTTTCTTACTAGCGAAAAGGGCCAACTAGACCAAATTATTTAATTCCAAAAATAAAACATATGACCCAAGCCACGCTATCACACCCCGAATAGGAGGCGGCAGAGTCGCGGCGATAAAAGCGAAATACATAAAGCCGTATTCTCACTATTCAGTTGTACTGATTTATCTTCACTGGATTCAGTAGATACTATTTGTTGACTACTTTCTTACGTTCATTATTCCTTCAGTATCATTGAATCAGTTAAAATGTTATTGATCAGTACGGAATAGTGAGAAAAGGGCTTGATTCAAATTTTTGTCTCAGTAAAACAAAGTTGTTACTCTACCAGTCAGACCTTGGTTCAGTTATTCTTAATAAAATAATTTTTATAGATTTTCTTGTCACTTTTTGTGGCGATCGACCCTAACGAATCACCACTCCGGAATCAATCTTCTGTGTGATAGAAATCTAGGATAACGAAATTAGATTCTATCACTGACACCCTTATTGTAATTCCTATATTGAAAATTACTTTTTTGTCAAATGAAATAAAATAAAAACAAAAAGTGGTAAAGTGGTGGAACGTGATTTGCAAATGAAGCTAGTACCAGGTAAACCAATTTTTATTCTTTTACGGTTAATATCATAAATAGCTAAATATTCTTTAATTTAAATTCACTGCCTCTAATTTTACTACAAAGAAGTCTAGAGGTAAATAAATATGAAAGAACCACAGGTAAATAAATTTCAAATAAAGACCATGTAAACCGTATGCAAGACAAAATTAGCTTTTAAATCATTTTAATTTAAAAGAGTGTCCAAATTGTACAATTTGATCATGTAACAAAAATCTATACACTTTTGCTTTCTAAGATAGAGTCATAAAATATGGTTCACATCATATAATTAGGAGCGCAACAGCGACAAAGAATTTGTGTCTACGATTAAAATATAAAGATCAATACATTTTTTAAGTAGGTATAAAAAAAATGTGTGCTAAACATTAGAAAACATGAAATTTTTCCTTGGTGATATTTTAATTAATATGTTCACTATCTGGTCTTCACCTGGAGCTTTATTGTTTTTGAGCACCCTTATTACTCTGCACAGCTCATGTGGATTGGTTAGCAGGGTGGGTAGAATTTGGGGAGGAATGGGGTATTTTGACTTGGTGAAAGAATAAGCAGTATTGATTATATTATTTTGCTCCGGTATGGTGTAAAACTATTAAAATTTAGGTAGATATAAAGTAGGTACTTACATTCCTAAGTAGTACCTATTAGTAGTGTGACCATATATTTGTATGTGCTTAATATGGAATAATGATTTATTTTCAAAACTATTGCGACCAGACACATTATCTAAGAAAAGTTTTGCATTGATATGAAGTCTCGGTAGACATATTATGTTCATTCTGGTATAGGGTACACATGAAGTAGTAATTATAAATAATTTTTTTAGTGGATCATTTATATCGACACTGAAGTAGGACAAATCCAAGATGTTTACGGAAGAATAAAGTCAATAATGCTCAGCTTGGAGTCAATCTGAAAAAAAATACATCACCAAAAATTAAAAAAAAGAATATGGGCGACATAAAAAAACCTGACGTTTCAAACTTAAGGATATGAGAGATGAAACTTAAGTAATTAAGTTAAATTTTCTTAGTGTTTCCAAAAAAAATATACCGGACTTGAACATCCGATGGCCAAGGATGGGTATGAGACAATCCAGCACATCTTTAAAAAAGATTCAAAACTAATTCTTGTTTTATATATATATATATCTAATCCTAAGATGGAAAGTTCTTGTGTATGAACACGTAATTTAAATTTTAGAAACAAGTATTTCCTCGAGCCGGATTCGAACCGACAACCTCCGTATATCCAGTACAGAGCGCTAACCAATTGCGCCATCAAGGAAGTAGGTTCACAACGGCAAATCGGGAAACACTTTTGTCCGAAATCAAATTTTTACTGAGATACGCAAAGTGATAGATACTTGTAAATCATTTTTACCCTTTAAACAGCAACATTACCGTTTCGGCAACTAGATGCATGCTTATTAGGCTGCTAATTAATACCTATCGGTTCGTTTCCTAAGAAAATCAAGTGTATAATATATCTTAAGATGGAAAGTTCTTGTGTATGAACACGTAATTTGAATTTCAGAAAAAAGTATTTCCTCGAGTCGGATTCGAACCGACAACCTCCGTATATCCTTACGAAACGAACCGATAGGTATTAATCAGCCGCCTGAAAAGCATGCATCTGGTTGCCGAAACGGTAATGTTGTTGTTTAAAAGGGTAAAAATGATTTTACAATATCTATCACTGTGCGTATCTCAGTAAAAATTTGATTTCGGACGAAAGTGTTTCCCGATTTGCCGTTGTAAACCTACATCCTTGATGGCGCAATTGGCTAGCGCTCTGTACTGGATATACGGAGGTTGTCATCTCGTCTCTGCGGAGAACAGATGCGTTTATCGATTAGCTCTCTTATCGCAAATAAACAAACAAAATGTAATCCTAACGATAAAAATAAAGTATCAACGCAAAAACTTGTGTTTTTACCGGAGTCTTTACAACGTAACGTCCGTCGATTCGAAAAGTGTAGCGCCCGTTAGTCATACGGAGCGCCAATTCAAAACGTACGCAGCAAATTATTAAATTAAAACTGTAAATAGTGTAAATAAAAGACAATGTCATCAAAAAGGGGTGCCTCAGGCACACAAACCGACCATATCAACCTATCGGCAAACTCGTCCTTAGATTTCGATGCAAAAAGCACAACAAGCACGTCAAGCAAACAATCGACGAACACACCGAAAGAGATGATGGAACTGGTCAAAACTTTTAAATCATACAGTGTCTATTTTAAGCTATGCGAGAGGAAAGAAGAGAAGGAAAATATGAAAAATTAGGTAGTTATCCACCTGAAAACTAAGCACGCTATACGTGATGAAATAATAACGTCACCAATACCTAAAAGAAAAAGAAAGAAGAAGCCGGAAGAGTTCCAGTTCGTCAGCGAATATACTGCTACAGACAATGTAAATAATACCATTTTAGATAGTGCAAATATAAAACACAATCATACCATACAGAAGGACCTTTGAACTTATGAAAATAGAGAAGATACGAGGAACCAAACAGAAAAACGCCCTTTAAGCCCATCACACGCGATTTCAGAACAAACGACAAAAATATCAAGGCTACTTGAAAACAGACCTAATGTGCCAGTAAAAAACAGATTTTCCCCATTAGAGGTGCAAGAATTAGAAGAAATTGACATGGAAGATAATCCAAAACTAGACCGACCGCAACCAATGCAGTCCACCCGAATACAAGTAAGGAAGAAAGTGCAACAAACGCTTTGTTCAAAATTACATTTTTCCAATTAGTTTTTAGGGTACCTACATATTGTTATAAAAATGAAAAATTAAAATATTAAGAACCCTGTTATACCATAAACATAAAATAAATATTCTCCTTAGTAATAAAATTTAACTGCCTTCGGTATGGGATGTTTATTTGATTATGGTAGGTTGGAATTTCCTATCATAAAGTATGCACAAGAAAAAGGCACAAAATTTCATAAAAACGGTCGGGAGTGCAACTTTTTTCTTGGCCAAAGACGGTACGTTTTTAACTTTTCAAGAAAAGCACACAGCTTTTCGGTTGTCACTTGTCACCCTGTACTACGGTTTAGATTTTTCGTGTGTACTCACTGTACAATTTAAACCACTAGTTTACCTTTGTCACCCTATACTACGGGTTAGACCTTTCGTGTGTACTCACTGTACAATTAAAACCGCTAGTTTTCTTTTCGGTCATTTTCGACAGATACTTTTGCTACCTAACTCGATAATATGATAATAATATAGTCAGTTTAGTTTATTAACATACTGTGTGCCTATCTGTCAGTTACTATTTTTCGATTTACCGTCGCATTGTTAAAGTTTTGTAAATATATGTTCCTGTTACCAAAAATAAAGTGTTTTTCACTACCCCAAGACCTATGGAGATATAATTATTTATTCGCAACGAAGTAGTTGCTGGTCCTTCAATATCGAAAAAATTCCTGTTGGGCAATCCCCAACACACTTAATCCAGATGAAGGGCAAGCATCAACATCAACACAACAACAACATATACAAAAAAAAACAAAAAAAAAACGCCACCAATAATTATGAACGGCCTACTACTAAACACAGACAGGCATAGACAATTCACACATGAAGTAAACATGAAGCTAACAAAGTGATTTACAATGAAATACACCAAGAACAATACAATTATATACGCAAATGACATACAAGAATACAAGCAGGACTCACAAGAAGAAAAAACTACAGAATGGCATACATACTCGACGCAAGACGAAAGGACACATGCTTTTGTCATCAAAGGATTAGATCATCTACCAGAAAAAGAAGAAATACGCCAAGAATTAGAGACGGAGCATGGAATAAAAGTGAACAAAGTCCATATCATGATGACACAATACAGGTCACTGTACATGATAGTCACATCTACAGAGCAGAAACTTTCCAAACTACAAAACATAAAATACCTTAACTTCAGGATTACATGGGAGAGAAGAAGAAATAATAAAGAAATTATACAATGCAAGAAATGCCAGCAATGGGGGCATGCCACTGCCAACTGTTTCAGAAGCCAAAAATGTGGGAAATGCGCACAGAACCATCAAACTCAACAATGTCCAGGGGGCCCACTAAAGTGCGCTAACTGTGCAAAAGAACATGCTGCCAATGCAACAATATGCGAAGTATACAAATACAAATTAAACAAAGCAATGGAAAACAAGCAAAAAATGGCAAAACCAAAATATATCCTGGCCCCCCAACCAACTAACAACCCATGGAGCCAGGCCAGGGCAAGTGGCCCAGCGGTCGCCTTAAGAAGTGGCGCGCTACAATCTCGAAGGATGCCTACAATCTCGAAGGATGCCAACACAAAACCCAGAACTGGCCAGGGCCATACCTGCCGAGCAGTTTGGCTTCCGAAGCGGACATAGCACCTCACTGCTAGTGTCAAAAGTAGTACAGGATACCCTGAATACGATGAACCAAAAACAAAATACTGTTATGCTCGCTTTGGATGTCAAGCAAGCGTTTGCCGTGTGTGGTTTAACGGACTAATATACAAACTGGCCATATACCATAACTTTCCCCTATTCCTTGTATCCATACGTAACTGGAAGGACATTTAGAGTCAAAGTAAAGGGGAGCATCTCCGACCCAAAACACATACATTCCGGCGTTCCCCAAGGCTCCGTCCTCTCTTCAAAACTATTCATTTATTACACTGCAGACACTTCAAAACACCCATCAACAAACCTAGCCATATTTGCGGACGACATTTTGCTCTATGCAAGCTGGTTTTACGCAAATGTGGCCAGAGCACAGATTAACAACCATTTACGCACTCTTCTGCCCTGGTACAGAAAATGGAAACTGCAGATAAACGAAAGTAAATGCGAATGCCTTATTGTTACCAAAAAAATCACACACAACATTTAAAGTTAACACCTTCTATCTCCTACAAAAAGCATTTGGTGCCATGCAAAACCCGTACTCAATACTATCCCCAAGATCCTGTCAATGCCCTCGAAACAATTTAATGATCTACAAACAAATCATTGACACACTCTGTAGTATGAACAGTGTTATTCATACTACAGAGTGGTCAATGCAAAAAATATTATGTTCATATTACTGAGTCGTTCATAAGAGTGCATATTCATATTACCGCGATTGTACTGTATTACTAAAAAATGTAATATAGCAAAATTTGTATTAAGTTTGAGGAATTACATATTTTACTTATACTAATTTATGTGTTTCAAATGTATTTAGCATTATCTAGCTAATAACACAACTACCAAGATATTTTTTGGATTAAATAACAACAAAGTAATGTAACGAAAAACTGAAATCGTGGCAACAAAAAGTAAAATGGCGAACACAACCGATAGTAAAACCTAAAATGGTAAAAGCGCAGCCAAACCCCCAAAAAATACGGTGAAAATGCAACCCATCCTAAATATATGGTGAATGCGCAGGTAAACCAAAAAATATGGTGAAAGCGCAGCCAACCCAAAAAAGGTGCTGCATCAATCTCCAATATTTATTACTATAGTCCAACTTTTTAGTTGTCCCTACCAAGATATAATATAGTTACAAGAACTTAATGAATTATTACTCTAACCAAAATATGTAATTATAACAACCATCGCATTTAGTTCCAACAGCTAAACAATTAGTTATCACAACTTAGTTGTGCACATTATAAGTCGACCATTTCTAACATTTCTACAATTTTAGAACTATTTAAGAGGACTTTATAATATTGGTGAATACAGGTGTATATGTTTTAGAAACTATAAAGAAGATCTGGTAAGCGCACAATTTTTTTTACACGCAATGGTATATTTTAAGAAAAAGTATCCACCTACACTGTTTCCAAATGGTGTATTACACAATCTACTAAGCTAAAAAATGTGTTTGTGGTGACAGAAAATGTTTATTTATTTATTTATTAACGGGTCTTGCCCATAAAATTACAAAAACAAATGGTAAAGCTCAGTAAATAAAATAAAAGGTAATAATTAAAATTAAAATCAGTGTAAACAGTACAGTACAATCAAAAATTCCCTATTCATAAATATAAAAGAAAAATACAAAAGTCACAAAAAAACATTCAAATCTCAGGTACATAACTTATCACACACTATAAAGTTTAATTACAGCTGACAAATAAAACCTCTATATGCGCCAAAAAAAACAGTTTGGTAATACGGGGAACAACAGAATTTAACGCAAAGTTGGTACGACAAAGGGGTTGATGAAAAGTTCTGTAGAATCGCGTATTTCTTGCAGCTAACCCAATTGAGCTCAAGAGAGTAGGACAATCAACATGCGCATTAATGATCTTGTATAGAAGTTTAAGATCACTATCATCTCTTCTCTTCTTTAAAGTTTCTAAAGAGAATGTTTCCTGAAGCATACTGAAGTCAAAAGTGTAATCGATTGGGTTGATATATATTTGCCTTAAATGAGATATATCTCAAAAATCTACGCTAAACTTGCTCGAGTTTATGGATATGGCAGGCATACATGGGATTCCAGACAGAGGAGGCATACTCTAAGTGAGGTCTGACAAGACTACAATATAACAAGCGGATGGCAGACAGGTTGTTAAAGTCCTGCGTGAATCTTTTAATAAAGCCAAGCATTTTAAGAGCCCTAGAGACAACCTCAGAAATGTGAGGAATGAATGACAGTGAAGAATCAATGATTACCCCAAGATCTTTAATTGAGGAAGCTTTTGATAACATGGTATCACCGATTTCATAATCAAACTGTACAGGGTTACGATTTCTTGAGAGACATAATGCATGACATTTTGAGGCATTAAGGTCCATACCATTCTGCTCGCACCAAGTGACAAGTCTGTTGAGGTCCGCTTGTAATTTTTGACAGTCATCCGCTGATGACACAGCTAAGTAAAATTTTAAGTCGTCTGCAAAACATACAAATTGTGAGTTATGGAAACAGGTGAATATGTCGTTTATAAAAATATTAAAGAGAAGGGGCCCCAAGTGAGATCCCTGGGGTACCCCTGATGGAATTTTAATTTCCTGTGACCTAAAGTTATTAATCTTTACAATCTGTGATCGGTTTGTAAGGTAGCTAGCCAACCACTTTAATAGTGCGCCTCCAAATCCAACCTTCTCGAGTTTATTAAGCAGAAGAGCATGGTTGACTCTGTCAAACGCCTTGGAGAAGTCGGTGTATATTGAGTGAACCTCCCCACCACCATCCAAGATGGCCGATGCGTAATCAATATAAGTAATAAGATTCAGCTCGGTGGACTTACCACTCTGAAAACCAAATTGTTCATCTATGATGGTTCGATGTAGCAACGATGTTAAATCTTTGGTGACGAGATTTACAAAAAATTTAGGGACAATACTGAGAATACACACCGGTCTGTAATTAGATACATTCGCCTTGTCTCCAGCCTTGTGAATAGGTATCAAATAATCTGTTTTCCAGAAATCAGGAAAGTTACCTGAACGCAGAGACGTATTAAAGATAATAAATAGTGGACGTGATATCACAAAACTGCAAGACTTCAGGACACAAGGCGGAATACCATCCGGTCCGGGTCCCTTAAATGTATCCAACTTGCAAATTTCTTCGAAAATACTGGAAATAGGGATAGAATAGTTACATAAATTAATATGACTGTACGAGTGTACTGGTGTAAGAGGACAGGGCTTCTCCGAATAAACTGATTGAAAATACTCGGTAAACAGGTTAGGAAGATCGGGGCCTAGCTGGCAGCGTTCGTCGTTGTAGAACATCTGTAAGGGTAAACAACGTCATAAAAAATGTTTATCATGTTATCAAGAGAGTGCTGTGGCAGCAAAGCATCCCAGTCAATCCGTCCAAGATAGTCGTTGATTAAGGTAAAATCAGCAGAGTTAAAATCGTAGTAGTATTCATCTGGATGGGGGCCCTGTGAGTTCGTGTGGTTTTCAGAAATCTTAAAGAGTATGCTTAGAGGAGGGTGATAATCGTCAGGTTGGACCAGCTCATCATTAGCCAAGTTCACAGTACAGTCTGAACTAGAAGTAAGCACCAGATCCAAAATTCTGTCGGCATTATTAGTTACTCTATTGACCTGGTACAGGTTATGAAATGCACGTAAGTCTGATAATATTTCCAGCGCTTCGGTTTCTTGTTGAGAAGCACCCATAACTGCCGTGGCACTCGAACAGTAGTTATCAGAGGACCATTCTGCCCTGGGCAAGTTAAAATCTCCAAAAAGACAAAATTGGCTGTGATTGTCATCTGACTAAGTTTCTATATTACTACTGAAGCTCTGGTAACTTGTGACAGAAAACTTTGGAGGAAAATACACGTCATCAGGAATTAAGAGTCACCTTTAAGGCACTAGCATTGTTGGTATTGGGTTTCCCCACTCTGGCAACATGAGTTATCACCGGAGTTTTATACGTTAACATTCTCAGTATGGACGTAGCGTCATCCAGATCATTACCCTCTGAGACATTAAAGAGCATGATGTTGTTAGCCCTTTTTTGGCGCTCCTGGATTTCAACAAATATGTCTTCGTTTGGTGTTAAAACAGATCTATTAGTAATATTGGTTGATGGAGCCGCTACAGCTTGAGCAGGTGCGATTTTGAGAGCTTCAATCTCCCTTCGAAGTTCATCCACTGCTTTGATTAACGTTGGTACCTGCAACAAGCCCTTTTCACAGTCCTTGCAGAAGAAACGAAGCAGTCTAGCTCCCTTCAATTCCATAACTTTGATCTCTGATGCATTTAGGCCGGAACATCGCTTTTTATGAAACGACCTATTGCAGCCGTCGCATAAAACTGCCTCGTTATTTGGTATGTCCAACTTACACCCCGTGCAAACATCAGTCATCTTAGGTTAGGTTTCCAAAAATTTGATTTTTGTCGCGATTTCAAAATTGTGCTTTCACGCCTTCAATACCTTTTTGCAATTGGGATTATTAGTAACAATTTATGCAGTCTTTGTATAAAATAACAAAATATTTAACAAAAATACTTTTAAAAACGTAAACACACATGTGTATGAACTGAGGTTAAGTTAAATAATATATATGTTAAGAAAAAGGATGGTCCAGCATTTGATCTAGCTCTTTTGGTGGCTTGTAACCACACCATTTTCGATAACGGCACCTTTGGAGAATGGTCAGCAATTTTGGCCGGGAGAGACGGTGGTCTATGACATGATACAAAATAGTAAAGAAGGTTCTATCCAGTACAAAGAAAACTGGCATTTAATGACCTCTGATATAATTACTTATATCAATATGTATAATAAAATTTACTTGTTACATAACGTTTTATTGTAAAGAACGAGGTCGTTAATTCATTCAAATGTATTTTGTAGATCTTCGCCAATAAAACCTTAACTTTGCTTAACTATTGTCGAGGATTTAAATAAATCGCGAATCTGCTGAAATATTTGGGCGTCAAATTTAACTAGTTTACTGAAAATGAGTAAGCATTCGAGTGTTAGGCATAAACCATCTGGGGCCGAAATCTAGAAACAGCCTTCTCATGAGGTAAATGGGCGGAGTTCGTTTAAAACCTTTAAAATCGTATTCTTAAAGTAGGGTGATCGTTCCTCTATTACCAAATAGTGGGATAAGCGG
This sequence comes from Polydrusus cervinus, assembly GCA_935413205.1. Taxonomy (NCBI): domain Eukaryota; kingdom Metazoa; phylum Arthropoda; class Insecta; order Coleoptera; family Curculionidae; genus Polydrusus; species Polydrusus cervinus. The sequence continues at coordinate 61,488,952 of OW284510.1, read as the reverse complement.
CTTCTGATATAACGTGTCTATCACCTGTCGTTGTAGTATACTCATAGACGCATAACCTTACTTTTCTGTTTGTTTATTTTAAGCATGGCCTTTTCTATGTTTAAAGAGTAGAAAAAGGATGTGTGCTTTCACGTTCCTCGAAGAGGCCATGATTTTAAGTAGTATGTGACGTTTGTCCTGATTACTTCCCTTCTCGTCGAGAATAGAGTAGAAATCAATCATGAGAAGTACAATGACGTGCGGAGATATTATTGCAATGATTGTTGGCATCACTCCCGAAACCTGCTTGTCGCCTACGTCATTGTACCGATTTCTCTCTCTGTGACACTAATGGGGAAGCGAATAATCATTTGAGAAAGGCAATTGCTCGATGTTCTGATGGGCCCCTACGCCCCTAGATACCTCCATAAGCATGAAAAATTAGGATATCGATGACCAGTTATAATTCATCTTTTACTTTTCTCCCTCTTACTTACTAACGCTATTTGCTTTTGGTAGTCTTTTTCTTATCTCATTAGGACTACATCATATTTCTTTAGCATCACTTTTTACACCATTCTGCCATTAGCACTGCGTATTTTTCTTCAACATAATGCTTTACAATACTCGGCAACCATTTAATATTCGGCTTCTTCACCACTAAATATTTTTCAAACCACTTTGCTGCCATAACACTACAAGATTTTGCATAACGTAATTTTTTTTAAACTTTATTAAGGTGTATCTCACAATTTCCTGTTATACGGTTATTCCCACAATGTTCGTTACGTTCAAAACAATTTAATAATTTTACTTTAATATATCAAAGTGCAAAATTACTTTGAATATTATCTCTTTCTATTTAACTTACTACTCCACTCTATTTCTATGTCTTTAAAGTAAACGAGTATAAGTTGGTATCAATGGATAGCTAGAGGTTTAAACGTTTATCAAAAAATATATAATTTTAATTTGAAATTTTCACTGGAATAAATTATTATTCCTGGCATAAATTGGTGTAAATTTAGAAAATGAAGGATGTATCTGTTAAACTCTCTCAACTGAAGTAAATCGCATTTTCCAAGTTGGAAAAAATTCAGCGAAGAAAAAACATACGTTTTATTTTACATGTCGTAATGACCTTCTTAAAATATGCTTACCTCAATGGCTGCAACGCTTCAATGGGCGGTGTAGTTAGTTGTCCATTTGCTATGGAAAGTATAAATAATTTACCTGCCATTTCACTTTCTGCAAAAGTATTTTTGGGTAAATCTGTTAAATTTTGTCCGTCGATGTTTAAGGTAGTTAGGTTTCCCAACAACTAAAAAAATATAAATTTATGGTAAATTAAAATTTTAACCTAAACATAGGGGGATCCATTAAAGAATGATAAAGTGGACATTGGCGTATCCAGTGGTAACTTTGGTAAAATAAATATTAGGATGAAAGAACGTAACTTTTATTGAATTTCCTTTTTTTCAATTTCGAAATAGAGATTGATACCTAATTTTCCATATCAATTAACACAATAAGGTCTTATTGAAAAATAATATAGATAATGTACAGTGGTTTGACATTTATGTTACACCGAATTTGCGTAATTGCTAATTTCATGAATCAATATATTTTTACCGAATTCGTAATAACAGAGTTTCTGATATTATGCATTAGGCAAAATAATGACCTAAAATACATTATTTTCCTATACCGGTTGGTGCGGCCGAACAGGACATAATGGGATTTTCCATGTAAATTTCGAGGTGATAAAACATTCGCTCTCGTATTAATTTTAAAGAAAACTTTTATTACGATTTTTTATGGGCATAATAAGAGTAAAATATCTGCCAATTTGGAATTATTTTACACATTCCGTTTTTAAGAAAATTCTGTCTTCAAACTAGCTTAAATATGATGTATTTTTCCGTTTAACTTTAGTTTAGGTTAAAATGAAAATACCTTTATAATTAGGTTGACACTTTGATAGCGTTTTTAAATTTTTTTAAATAGTTTTCTTGTTGAATATTTCTACTCGCCATGAGCTATTCAGTTGAGGAAAAAGTTACAATGATTAAATGGTATCTATTACGGTGAAAATAGTTATCAAATGGTATCTGACTTGTTCTCAGTAGATTTTCCCAATCGACCCATTCCAGATAGATTAACAATAGGAAAAATAATTTAAAAAATTGAATTAAAAGATACCGTGCTAATTAAATGCCGATGCAAAACTGTAAATAATAGGGCCCAAGAGAGGAATAATAATAGTAACCTAAATTGACTGCTTTATGTCGAAGAAAGTAAAGGTATAGTTACTACTAGGACGCTAGGAAAAACCGTAGGCAAACAATATAGTATTGCATTACGAGTTGTACAGAAGCACAAATATAATTCATACAATACGAGAAATATCAAGAATTACAAGAAGGTTGATGAAGAACGAAAATCAAACTTTTATTTTGTAATGATGGAACGCTGTAATAATGACAGAGACTTTTTAAGAAATGTCTGTTTTTCCGATAGTACGTTAAACCACGAACCAAATGTTCAAAACTTCAGGTATTGGCGTCAAGAAATCGACAATCGTTTTATCGCTACACAAACGCAATACCCTCAGAAAATTAATGACGGAAGGGGATTTTTGGACACCACATAATTGGGCCTTTTTTCTGGATCAAACTTTAAGTTTTCTGAATCTGTTGCAAAAAAATTAAACCTGCATTGGAAGCTGCCGCTGGTGAAAATCAGGAGGTCTGAATTCAAAGGACGGCCGTCCAGCCCACAATTTCAGCGTAATAAAGCACTTTCATCTTGACGCTTTCCAAGGAAATGAGATTGGACCAAACCATATGATAAGCTGGATGACTAGGTCTTCTGATCTTTCTCCAAACGAATTTTTCCTATGAGGGCACATTACAGAAATTTATAAAGATGTTCAGCACGAAAATCTGTAATAACTGAAAAACTCATCAATCTCACAAAAAATTGATTATCAGTTTTTTAGATATTTATTGTGTAGTGTAAATTTTAAAATATATTTACTGTCTGTTGATATCTTTTTTTACTAGAAGTTTAATACAGTTATTGAATAAGTAATTTTATTTAAAACCTTAATATTGACATAAAATTACCTGTGACAAATATTCAATTATTTATTTGCTGGTGTATTGACAGCAATCTGTCAGGGCCATATTTCCTAGTACATTATTTTAAAAGCATATTTTGTTAAATAACTCTTAAATTACTAGAAAAATACGCCTTTAATTGTACAAGGACATTTGTTTTATTGTCATTCATAAAACGTAAATTTTTGGGCTAACATGAATACGGGAGCGAATATTTGACCTCCTCTAAATTTACAGGGAAAATCCCCTGTGTCCTGTTTAGACGCACCACCCTATGTTGTAATATACAGAAACGAAAGATATTTAATAATGATGATACATATGATGGCATAATTTCCTATGAAGGAATGAGTTACTAAAACAAAACAGTATGGTGCATAATCGATACACTACATAATAATATACAAATTTACATAATAAATAAAACACAATACAGAAACATTAACATCAACGAAAAATAATGATTTACAATAATATGACATATTCAGTAAACTTTTATTATTTCCTTAGATGCACCTATCAATCATACATGCCCGCGAATCATAAAATGCAGTTGTGTTACGGTGTACAAAAATAAAAATGTATTAAATTAACATTTGGAATCTTCAAATTATGGATTTACATTATAATGAACGATCGACGCCACAAAGACCCTTTATACCATTAACTACTTCTTTCTTGAAAATTATTATATTTGCCGTTTCCTATCGAAATTCAATTTCGATTTTAATATTCAAAACAAGTACGTTCTTTATATTTTTCCAAATCATAAAACCCTTGAAGAAAATGATTTTCTGAAAATCGAGAAACCTTATTACCTACTGAATAATCTCCAATTTTTAATATCGCTAGATTTCGCGGAATGAAAAGAAAAACATAAAACGGTTTATTGGAGAGATAAGAGATAAAGTTTAAATGCGACTTTGAAAAGTACCGCATTATTAAAGGAAATCTATACAAATATGGGGTATGTATATATTGTGGCCCTTAGAACTTAATTATTCTCACATTATTTTTAAATATCCCACATTTAATACTTAGTCGGCCACTAGCCCGGGAACCCAGCGCCGCGTCGACACAATATGTTAAGACTATCAAAGTGAACCTCGAGTAAATTGTTAAGACTGCTGTAATATAATATAATAGAGTGCCAAAAAAGTTTGAAATATTCTAAAAACTACTGAATAAATTTTTTTGGAAAATTGGCACATCCATAGTGTTAAAAGGGCTTAAGGGTCCCACCTAGGAAGGACGAAACCGTTGTACAGGGTTAATCAGAAAAAATACTAACTTTTTATTTTAAATAGAACCTTTGTTATTTTCAAATAATATTATTATATTATAATCTCTAAAAGACAAATTCATAAAAAAATTAAATAAATAAACACACTGTTACGAAACACTTAAAAATTAAACAAAAGCTAATTTATTATATGTTTAAAATGTTTGTCATTATTAAGTAGGAAATAGCCAAAACGTTGTCTAATTCCCGTAAGTAATGTCATGTCATGTATATTCCATAAAATTTCGCTTCTAATACAAGACTTCAAATCTTGATTTAGGGGTAGAAATTGTTGGGTCAGTAAAACAGCTTAGAAATTCAAATTTTGTATTTAGCCTACGTTTCGACCTCATATTTAAATCTTTAATATTAACCGGTGTATTTTTGTAAACCTTAATAATAAAATCATCCTCCTAAATTAAATCCAAAAAGGATGAGGTCTGGAGATCTGACAGGCCACTCAATTTTGCCTCTCCTCCATATCCACTGATTTGGAAACATTGGTTTGTTTGTGACATAGCATTGCTGGGGGTATGGGGCAGGAGTAGTTTAAACCATCCTTTTCATTTCTAAGACAGGTTATGTCACTTAACGCTTGTGCTATTTTATTAAAAAGGTATTTCTATTAAATTACCGAGGAACTGAAGTACACTTTTGCTTTATTGATTAATACTGAATTTGAAAACATACCTACCTACATGAGAAATATAGTTTTAGGATACGTGTTTCAATTTCTTTAAACTTAAGTACATCGTAATGTTTCAGTAGAGTAATTCCAACCCCGCGAACTGGGGGCCCGTGACATCATGTGGACGCGCCCTTTGCGACTCGCCCGCGTTCACGGAAAAATGAAGAGTAATTAACTTAAATAAATTGAAATGAAAGAAAATGTTACCATACCATTGTAAGGCCAATTTAAAAAGAAAATAAGAAAATAATAATAGTTTTCTTAACAAACCGCCCACCAAAACGAAGGTTTTAGACGTACAAATAAAACTTAAAAAATAATAAATTCTATAGATAAAAAAAATAAACAAAACTATTTTAATTGCCGTGTAGCGGACATATCCGTACTACCGGTCGCTGAAAAGATCCACGTGTAGTTTTTAAGGTTACGACACGCACTACGCCATCTTTTCTGGGATGTAAATCCATGACTCGACCAAGCTCCCAATAAAGTGGAGGTTGTTGATCGTGTTTTATTAAAACACCCTTGGCAATTTCTGGTGAATGGTGAACCCACTTGCGTCGTTCTTGTAAAGAATGGATATATTCATTAGACCAACGTTTCCAGAAATCGTTATGTAAACGCTGTATTAACTGCCAACGGTTAAACGGTTGATTGGTATATCTGACAAATCAGGTTCGGGTATGCCACTATTTAAAGGTTCGAGAGTAAGAAAATGGCCTGGTGTTAGGGGCTGCAAATCGTTTGGATCGGCGCTAATAGGGATAAGAGGCCGTGAATTAAGCAAAGACTCGATTTGCGTTAATAAGGTGTTAAACTCCTCATAAGTTAAATTTTGGGTACCAATGACACGGTAAAGATGGGTTTTCATTGATTTAACTCCTGCTTCAGCAAGGCCGTTAAAATGTGGGGTACTAGGTGGATTAAAATTCCAATGGATTGAGAGTTGTTGAGCTGCCATTTTCGCATATTCTAAAAGTTGATTTGATGCACCTTTTAAGTTAGTGCCTTGATCACTTGAAATATGTGAGTATCTTCCGCGACGCGCGGCAAAACGCCGAAATGCCGCCAAAAAGGCTTCAGATGTTAAGTCTGAGGTGGCTTCCAAATGCACAGCTTTCGTCGCAGTGCAGACAAAAACACACACATAACCTTTAAAAACCTTGGCACCTCGATGTCTGGACATTAATAGAGAAAATGGACCAGCAAAATCTATACAAACCGAAGAAAAGGGTTTGATTTGAGATATACGAAGCCTAGGAAGGTCTCCCATGCATTGAATACAATTAGAAAGACATTTATAGATTGCGCTTCGGGGAGAGAGAATCCAGAATTGCTGAAGTATTAGATAATGTAGGGTCTTTAGACCTGGATGAAAGGTCGTTTTATGAACCCATTCTATAAGAGTTTTTTAACCTACCGCCCACCCTAAGCATACCATCTGGATCAACAAAAGGGGCAAGTTTTCGGAATGGTTTCGGTAGTAAATCATTATTTTTAATTTTGTCAAAAATGTCAGAAAAGCATGTAGACTGAACATTTTTAATAGTAAGAAAAAATGCCTGCTCAATTTCATACGGCGTCAATTGACCGAGTTGCTTATTTGAAACAGACATGTTTTGGGAACGTGAGTTTGTAATGAATCGGTTAACGTAAGCTACAATTCGTCTGATTTTCAAAAGTGAAGAAAATTTAATTAACAACTCCCCAATAAAATTAACTTGATTTAAAACAATAAGGGTTGTTTGCTTTTCTTCCTGAGAAACCTCAATAATTTTACTGGAGTCAAAAGTCGGTTGTGTATGCCACAAATCACGCCCTTTTGAAAGAAAGTCAGGACCTGACGACCATATGTCATGTTGAAGCAGTTGTGAGGGCAGGAGGCCTCGTGATGCACAATCTGCTGGATTTTCCTGAGAGGGGACATAATGCCAGGAGGACATTGGAATGATATCCTGGATATGACTAACTCTGTTGGCGACAAACGTCTTCCACTTATGAGGAGAAGAAGATAGCTAAGCTAAGGTAACCATGGAGTCTGACCAGGCATATATGTCATTAAAAATAATAAGTTCAGAATAATTTTTCTTTACAGAAAGAATTAAATCTGCAAGCATAACCGCTGCACAAAGTTCTAGACGGGGTATAGAAACTGTTTTCAGAGGGGCCACTTTAGATTTTGCACTAACCCAATATGTCAGAATATTACCAGAAATTTGTTCTATGCGAAAAAATATCACACTAGAGTATCCTATTTGAGATGCATCACAAAACCCGTGAAGCTCAAGAAACTTGATCAGCAATGACACGGCGTGGTATTTTAATTTTAGTAAGTAAGGGTAGCTCAGATTTAAATGCGTTCCACGCTTCGAGAATATCATCAGACGGAGCTTCGTCCCAGGCCACACTGGATGACCAAAGGCATTGAAGAAAATATTTTGCTCGTAACAGGACTGGAGAGATAAAACCAATAGGATCAAATATCCTACTTATTTCTGACAGAATATTTCGTTTAGTACAAGGTCGCTCAATTGGACAGAAATGATAAGAAAACACGTCATTACTTGGGTCCCACTTTAGCCCAAGTACTTTTATAAAGGAAGGTTCTTCTTTATCGAAGCTACAAGAAAGTTGAATGTCGGAAGAAGGTATATTTTTTAATAGAGCCGGATGGTTACTTGCCCATTTTCTAAGCTCAAAACCACCAGCCTTTATCATGTTAATAAGTTCGGATTGAAGTGCTAAAGTGGAGGTTAGGTCTGAGCCGCCAGTGACAGCATCACTACATATATGTCTCGTCTTATGACCTTGGCCGCGCGAGGAAAGGAGATTTCCTCATTATTAGCAAGTTCTTGTAACGTTCTGATTGCCAAGAAGCGTGATGAGGAAATGCCGTAGGTCACAGTAAGTAAATTATATTCATCTAACGGATCATTGGGTGAGAACCGCCACAATATTCTTTAATAGTCTTGAAATTGAGGTAGAATACGAATTTGACGGTACATTTGTTTTATATCACAAATGAAAACATAAGGAAAAAAGCGAAAAGTCATTAGAATAGCTGAGATGTCTCGTTGAAGCTTGGGTCCAACAAGAAGTGAATCATTTAAAGAAATACCCTGGGTACCACGCGCATATGCGTCAAATACTACTCGAAGTTTAGAACCTGAAATTTCATTTTTGAGTATACTATGATGAGGAATATAATAGGCTGTGGCAGATTTGTAATCTGACTTCGGAACTAATGACATATGCCGACTATTTAAATAGTCTCGCATAAAATCTGAGTATTGACTAAGCAAATCGGGATTTTTTAACAAACGAGATTCAAGCAAACAAAATCGACGATATGCTTGAAAATATGTGTCACCAAAACAGGGTTTCACATTTTTAAAAGGTAGAGGGACCAAGAAACGACCAGTGGGGTCTCTTGTAGTAAGTGAATTAAAGATTTCCTCGCACTTATTCTCCTCAGGAGATAAAATATAAGGTTTAGAAATTTCTTCAACGTTCCATAATTTCTGAAGTGTGAGGTCAAGTTGATTTTCCACAGAAACATGGCAACTGGCAACAAGTTCTGCACCAAAAAGAATATCAATGGGTCCGGGGACATTAAAATTACGGTCAGCTAATTTTAAATGATTAAGATGCGACCAATCCGTAAAATTAATATTTATTTTCGGCTGGTCCGAACAAATTTTTGGTAAAATAATAGCTTCGAATTAAAATAGGGAATCAGATTGATCACCTGGTTTAATCTGACATTGAGTAATGCCATTACCAGAACAAGCCGACATACCGTTTATTCCTTCAATGGGACTATAGTATTTTTTACGACTTAAGCCAAGTCGATTGATACATTTTTCGGAAATGAAGTTTGCCATGCGTGCAGTATCAGAAAGAGCGCGAATTATTTGGAAATTACCGCGAATATCTTTAATTTCTAATTCAGCTGTGGATAAAAGAACAGTACTTTGTCGAACTGCTAAGGTACTAGTCATGACACTAGTAAGTGTAGTATTTGATTGTGGATTTTCCAATGGAGGATGGCTTGGATTGCAGATGTTGCAGTCATCGCACTGAAAGAATTACTTGAGGAACTATTGTCAGTTTTTTCAAAATGCAGTAAAGTGTGGTGGGGAGCCGCACATATTCGGCACCGAAATGTAGAACCACACTTGCGAAGTGGATGAGGTGAAATTAAACAATTAACACAAAGGTTGGGTTGCTTAACAAACGAAAATCTTTCACTTGTGGTTTTTGATGTAAATGAAGGGCATCGGTATAAGGTATGAGACGATGAACAAGACGGACATTTTGACGTACTATTAGGGGGAGTTGTATTCAAAAGTGTAGTTTGTCTTCTATTTCTAAAATTTAAATTATTAAAACTAGGATTGGATTGAAGAGACGGGTTCATTCTAGGCTGTTTGTTTTGATTAACAGTAATATTTGAATTATGAGTATTAGTATTATATGAATTAAATTGAACTGACTCCAAAGCCTTACAATTATTCTCTAAAAATGTTTTTAATTGTAAATATGAAGGTATTTCTGTTAAACTGTGCTGTACCTCGAAATCAGTTTGAGTTTTTGAATCGAGTTTTTGAAGTAACATATTAAATATTAAAAAATCCCACTGATCGACAGGAAAATTTAAAACTCTTAGGGCAGCTAAGTTTTCCGAAAAAATATTTAAAATATGTCTAAGTTCTTTAGCAGAAGTCTTTTAAATAAAAGGTGCTGATATAAGCTCATTATAATAATGAGTGGCCAGGAGTCTTTTATTTTGATATCTTTTCTCTAAAATGTCATATGCAATTACATAATTATTCTCAGTAAGTGGAATTCCCTTTACTAGTGTTGCCGGTTCCTTATCTAAGGAAGTAAGAAGATACTGAAATTTTTCTACTTGAGATAAATCATTATTAAAATGAACCAAACTATTGTATAAATCACAAAAACTGGGCCATTGAGCAAAATTACCATTAAATTTTGGCAAGTTTATTATAGGTAATCTTGTCACTGGCTTACTGAGTATTGGCGAAAAAACAGAATTATTTACGACCGACTGATTCGGATCATTAATAGATATATCATTTCTTATTGCTTTTGAACCATAACAACATTTGTCAGCAGCTATGCGTGCTTCATCATGTGTTTTAAATTCATCCTCAGAAATTAAAGAAATAATCTGATTATGTGATGCCTGAAATTCATCATAAAATCTATCCATACCTTCGATTCTAGCCAAAAAGGTAGCTTTTACTGAACTGTCAGAAGCCACTTGAAGTCCTAATTCATAGGTTTCTTTTAGACGGTTATAAGCCGTTGTGCGTTTTAAAATTTGTTTTGTTATTTTGTCTACACTTGCCATGGTGCACTAGTTTTAATGATAACACAATAAAGAGAAAACTATTCAATATTAACTATTATTATTGTTATTGAAGCAAAAATAAATCATTGAATTGAAAGATTAGAAAACCCCTGAAACCGGTTAAATTTTATCGTTTGTTTACAATTACCCGAAAATCAAACAGCGAAAATGGTATCGTTTATTTAAAAATGATTTTGGTACTACTGCATGTACGTCTAAAACTCGCTCGTTAGTTTGAAGCGATAAATCGATGCGCGGCCTTATCTCTCGTAAGATTTGCAATGAATTATAAAAAATTTTAAGATTGCTATTTTAATAAATGAATAAAATGTTTTAAATATTAAAAAAATTATTTTCAAAAAAATGCAGATTCATATCAGGTGAAGAAGGGCCAAAAATGATGCGGTAACGCAGTTAGCAATGGACTGTAACTTAAAAAAAACAGAAATGGGCACACAAGATGGTCGAAATCGCACTCTTACCTGGACTGATTAGCCGTGGCGGTAGAGAGGGCCCTCTTCCTTCCTCCAATTTTGTTCTTCTATGTTGGAGAATCAGCCACGCACTTGCACTGAATAGTTTTAGATAAAATCCGATTTATTTGGTAATAAATCGGACAAACATTATGTCTATACTAAGCAAAAATGGTGAGTTTTTTCGAACAACCTCTTTCGCCGTACTTTCTGGCTTCACGGTTCGGGCCCAAGTCCTCGACATGCGCGACTCTGCGCCGCTCATGGAGAGTGTCGAAATCGAGAACTTGTGCATTCACGGAAAAATGTCATATATAGACTAATTATTGAAGAGTAATTAACTTAAATAAATTGAAATGAAAGAAAATGTTACCATACCATTGTAAGGCCAATTTAAAAAGAAAATAATAATAGTTTTCTTAACATTAATCATATCATCAGATAAAATGTGAGCATTGTATTGGCGGTGATGAGTATTGACAAAAGTCTGGCTTTCCTGGCTATACTCATCAGCGGCATTGTTAATTTAAGCATATCATAATACTTATATTTTGATGTTTACGATGAGAATATGTTTTTTCGGTTTAAGTACAAGACGTTTCGTCGCATTGTCAAAATTTCCCTGATACTTTCTTTAGGAAAAATTTAGTGTAATTGAAATAAAAATTGTTTGTCTTAAGTATGTCTTATTTAGGTGGAATAAATTGAATCTAAATATATGCAAATATTTATTTGATAAGCTTTAAGATAAATCAATAAATATTTACATTAAATAAATGGAGGATGGCGGTTTCTAAAAGTTCATTGAGAGCTTTCTCACTATGTTTTGTATGCATTGTATGTAAAACAAATAATTAATATGAAATTTGGAAGTAAATCAATTAAATATTTAAACAAATAAAGATTTCCCTTTCATTTCATCAGATCCATCCCTAGACGCATTTCTCCATATCATGGCTCATCAGTAGAGCTAGGATTCGACGAAAGAAAGGAATAACTCAATAACTCAAAACTGCTTAAGAAGTATTTTGGTGGAACACACCATTAAGATGTTGCACGAAACGACATCTGTGTTGTTATTAGACACTCTTTAGCATACCATCCCCTCTAACAAACTTAAATAAATAATAATAAATAATATCAAGAGAATTAAATATTTGTTTGTATTTTTATCGTTTAATCGCACACGTCGTGTGAAGCAGATTCGATTGACATTAAACAAATAGAGATGACTCGAATTAAATAAATGATGAAATTGTTCCAATTATGAAGCTGTTTGGACGTTATCAAAACAATATTTGTTTATTATGCGACCATATCAGAATGTCAAGAAAACATTGAAAAAAAAAACGTTTTATTAAAAACTCAATCATCAGATAACAAGATAAGCAATTTAGCACTTAAGGCAAAATAACAAAAATTAAAATGTAGTAATGCTATATATCCCATATTATAAATAAATTCTAACTAACCAAAGTAATTAAAATGCCCTTTTTCTAATTTTTCTTTCGGCAAACTCACGAACCAGTAATTTCAAGTCTAATTTGTCACTAATTTGGTGTTCTATAGCTATCATTGCCCATCCATTGAGACGATTTTGCGTCTGCATCGTTCTGAAATAATTTTTTATTATTTTTAGTTTTGAAAAGTCTCTTTCCCCTGAAGCCACAGTGACTGGCAATGTAAGTAAGATTCTTAATGCTATGCTGAGGTTTGGTGCGAATTTAAGTGTAGCGATAAACTTGAGAACTTAAACTTGTTAATAATGACGAAACAATGCTTATTTCATCGGCTAGTTCAAGGGCGTTAAGATCGCTTGAATTTCCATTAGTTAAAACTACTTCCGAATCTTTGCAATGAGCCAGTAGCTCATTACTGGGCATGCAAATTATATCTGGTTTCCAAGGCATTTATTGCTTGATCTATAGTGTAAAAAAAATAATCTATTTTATATTTTTGTTTGAGATCTTAAACGGGTTCATCCGGGCCCTCATACAAAAACGTTCTTATTTTGCTTCTGACACGATGCGTGGCGTGGTGGTTTCGAAATTAGCTTCCACATCAATCTCTGAAGCAAGCTCGGTTGCTTCTAAAATGATGCTTTCAAAAGCTTTATCTGATCTCAGGTTTTCAAAGAAGAGTTTGCAGTTGCTAAGCATATCAATAACTTGTGACATATTAAAATTTACAGTTTGCAAAAGTTTGCTGATGGGGTTAATATGACTCAAAATTTTGTACCAGATCACAACAGAACATATACATTTGAACTGCTTCAAATTATTTAATAATCCGCTAGCCTCGTCTCTGATCATATTATCGATTTCTGAATCTTCATATATGCTGTACAAAGTATCGTGAATTGGACCAATTTGGAACCGCAGAGCTTTTAATGAGTCGACTCGACTTTCCCATAGCGTATCACTCAATGGTTTTAGGCTGTAAGTATCAATATATTTCAGTGATATTGCCCAAACGAAAAGAAGAGGAAGAAAAAAATGTATATAACTTTTGAACAATATTGAAGAAGTTGGCTGCCTCAAACGAGGATTTTGCCATATTAGTCAATGGCTGCTGCATGGAACATAAATTGCTCTGTGGTTTATATTTCTGATTCTTGTTTGTACTCCCGATTTTTCTCCTCTCATATTGGAACCATTGTCATACCCTCGACCGCGCATGTTTTCTACTTTAAGCCTTTTTTTCTCCAGCTCTTCTAGTAAAACCTCCGACAATTCCTTAGCTGTTGATCTCTCAATGGGTAAAAAACCCAAAAAATGTTCGTTGATATTAACTTGAACTTCAGACTCTGATTCCTGTATGAAGACAAATCTTACCACAAATATCATCTGTTCTACTTTACTTGCATCAGGAGTACAGTCAAGAATCACAGAATAATACTTGGCCTTTTGAACTTGCTCAATGATGTGGTGCTTTATGTTGTCATGCAATAATTCAATTATTTCATTTTGTATAGTTTTTCCTAGATATGTAGCTTTGATTTCTTATTTATTGAGGTCTCTGCGAACGTGTTCCTCCATTTTTGGATCAAAGTCAGCCAATAACTGAATTAACTTCAAAAAGTTTCCATTATTGTGTTCATACAATTTATCGCTGGTTCATCGAAAAACTAGAGAGCTCTTACTTAGCATTTTAACGACTGATATAATGAGTAAAAGAACTTCAGACCAGTGATTTATCTCAGAATCAATGGGTCTCTGAGAAACTGCATCTATATTGTTTCACCTATTTTCAATCTTTGCTTCAATTCAAGCCATGATTTCAAACAATCTATATAAGTTTTAGCATTTTCATGATGTGCTAAAGAGTCCCCTAAATGCTTCCAGTCTTTAAATCCCCGATTGCCAAGAGCGCTCAAGCTAGATGGTGCAGCAAAAAGTCGACATGGAAAACAGTACAAAGCGTTTTTAAATACGAAATATACCATCTATTTCTCTTAAAACCTCTTCTCCATTTCTAAGCCTTTTCTTGTAATGTTTTGGTGAGAATCTTCTATGCTGATCATCAAAAGGAAAATCAAAATTATACAAAGGTGCAGCTGGACCACGTTTAACCAAAAAAACTCTATCTGCTACACGCATGATTTCGGGCCATAATCCTGGGTCAGAAGAGATACTTTGGACGGTAGCCTTTTCTAAATATTTCTCTGAGGTCTGCACAACTTGCGAATTTTGATTTTTGGAACTGCACGCGGAACTGCATCACTACTCGCCAAACTCGTTTGAGATGACTTACCCAGCTCACTAATGCTGACGGTTGCGTCCAAAGGGGGATCCATATCCAAAAAGTCAGTATCTAGGTGCTGGGCGTTGTTCAAATGTTGGTCGGTTGTGGGAGCGTTGAAACTACCTTCTTTCAAGAAGTTCTGCAGCGCATCTAACTGTTTTTGAAGTTGTGTTTGCTTGTTCAATCTCTGCTTTTTAAATTCGCTCCCAGAAGGTTTTCTCTTAGCATCGGACATTTGGGTTTCTGGAACAAATTAATTAAAATAAAAGATAATACTGATATAAAAAAAGCCATGATTTGATTTAAATTATAAATTCTGTAATCCCCCCTTGTGCGCCACTGGCTTAAAAAATTTATTTTATTTAACTTCAGACTCAATTACCTTTTATTTGATACCACACAAGCTATTTTTTGATATAAACTCTAATTTTTGAAATCTACCCCCCGCCCTTTTTTGGCTTGTCTGATGGATTTTATTAGTTTTTAAAAATGAAAACAAAAATTAAAACACTTACCTTCACAGAAGTCAAATGCACTGGACAATTTGCACAAGCACTTTGTTAAAGCTTAATTTATCCCACTGATCGACAGGAAAATTTAAAACTCTTAGGGCAGCTAAGTTTTCCGAAAAAATATTTAAAATATGTCTAAGTTCTTTAGCAGAAGTCTTTTAAATAAAAGGTGCTGATATAAGCTCATTATAATAATGAGTGGCCAGGAGTCTTTTATTTTGATATCTTTTCTCTAAAATGTCATATGCAATTACATAATTATTCTCAGTAAGTGGAATTCCCTTTACTAGTGTTGCCGGTTCCTTATCTAAGGAAGTAAGAAGATACTGAAATTTTTCTACTTGAGATAAATCATTATTAAAATGAACCAAACTATTGTATAAATCACAAAAACTGGGCCATTGAGCAAAATTACCATTAAATTTTGGCAAGTTTATTATAGGTAATCTTGTCACTGGCTTACTGAGTATTGGCGAAAAAACAGAATTATTTACGACCGACTGATTCGGATCATTAATAGATATATCATTTCTTATTGCTTTTGAACCATAACAACATTTGTCAGCAGCTATGCGTGCTTCATCATGTGTTTTAAATTCATCCTCAGAAATTAAAGAAATAATCTGATTATGTGATGCCTGAAATTCATCATAAAATCTATCCATACCTTCGATTCTAGCCAAAAAGGTAGCTTTTACTGAACTGTCAGAAGCCACTTGAAGTCCTAATTCATAGGTTTCTTTTAGACGGTTATAAGCCGTTGTGCGTTTTAAAATTTGTTTTGTTATTTTGTCTACACTTGCCATGGTGCACTAGTTTTAATGATAACACAATAAAGAGAAAACTATTCAATATTAACTATTATTATTGTTATTGAAGCAAAAATAAATCATTGAATTGAAAGATTAGAAAACCCCTGAAACCGGTTAAATTTTATCGTTTGTTTACAATTACCCGAAAATCAAACAGCGAAAATGGTATCGTTTATTTAAAAATGATTTTGGTACTACTGCATGTACGTCTAAAACTCGCTCGTTAGTTTGAAGCGATAAATCGATGCGCGGCCTTATCTCTCGTAAGATTTGCAATGAATTATAAAAAATTTTAAGATTGCTATTTTAATAAATGAATAAAATGTTTTAAATATTAAAAAAATTATTTTCAAAAAAATGCAGATTCATATCAGGTGAAGAAGGGCCAAAAATGATGCGGTAACGCAGTTAGCAATGGACTGTAACTTAAAAAAAACAGAAATGGGCACACAAGATGGTCGAAATCGCACTCTTACCTGGACTGATTAGCCGTGGCGGTAGAGAGGGCCCTCTTCCTTCCTCCAATTTTGTTCTTCTATGTTGGAGAATCAGCCACGCACTTGCACTGAATAGTTTTAGATAAAATCCGATTTATTTGGTAATAAATCGGACAAACATTATGTCTATACTAAGCAAAAATGGTGAGTTTTTTCGAACAACCTCTTTCGCCGTACTTTCTGGCTTCACGGTTCGGGCCCAAGTCCTCGACATGCGCGACTCTGCGCCGCTCATGGAGAGTGTCGAAATCGAGAACTTGTGCATTCACGGAAAAATGTCATATATAGACTAATTATTGAAGAGTAATTAACTTAAATAAATTGAAATGAAAGAAAATGTTACCATACCATTGTAAGGCCAATTTAAAAAGAAAATAATAATAGTTTTCTTAACATTAATCATATCATCAGATAAAATGTGAGCATTGTATTGGCGGTGATGAGTATTGACAAAAGTCTGGCTTTCCTGGCTATACTCATCAGCGGCATTGTTAATTTAAGCATATCATAATACTTATATTTTGATGTTTACGATGAGAATATGTTTTTTCGGTTTAAGTACAAGACGTTTCGTCGCATTGTCAAAATTTCCCTGATACTTTCTTTAGGAAAAATTTAGTGTAATTGAAATAAAAATTGTTTGTCTTAAGTATGTCTTATTTAGGTGGAATAAATTGAATCTAAATATATGCAAATATTTATTTGATAAGCTTTAAGATAAATCAATAAATATTTACATTAAATAAATGGAGGATGGCGGTTTCTAAAAGTTCATTGAGAGCTTTCTCACTATGTTTTGTATGCATTGTATGTAAAACAAATAATTAATATGAAATTTGGAAGTAAATCAATTAAATATTTAAACAAATAAAGATTTCCCTTTCATTTCGTCAGATCCATCCCTAGACGCATTTCTCCATATCATGGCTCATCAGTAGAGCTAGGATTCGACGAAAGAAAGGAATAACTCAATAACTCAAAACTGCTTAAGAAGTATTTTGGTGGAACACACCATTAAGATGTTGCACGAAACGACATCTGTGTTGTTATTAGACACTCTTTAGCATACCATCCCCTCTAACAAACTTAAATAAATAATAATAAATAATATCAAGAGAATTAAATATTTGTTTGTATTTTTATCGTTTAATCGCACACGTCGTGTGAAGCAGATTCGATTGACATTAAACAAATAGAGATGACTGGAATTAAATAAATGATGAAATTGTTCCAATTATGAAGCTGTTTGGACGTTATCAAAACAATATTTGTTTATTATGCGACCATATCAGAATGTCAAGAAAACATTGAAAAAAAAAACGTTTTATTAAAAACTCAATCATCAGATAACAAGATAAGCAATTTAGCACTTAAGGCAAAATAACAAAAATTAAAATGTAGTAATGCTATATATCCCATATTATAAATAAATTCTAACTAACCAAAGTAATTAAAATGCCCTTTTTCTAATTTTTCTTTCGGCAAACTCACGAACCAGTAATTTCAAGTCTAATTTGTCACTAATTTGGTGTTCTATAGCTATCATTGCCCATCCATTGAGACGATTTTGCGTCTGCATCGTTCTGAAATAATTTTTTATTATTTTTAGTTTTGAAAAGTCTCTTTCCCCTGAAGCCACAGTGACTGGCAATGTAAGTAAGATTCTTAATGCTATGCTGAGGTTTGGTGCGAATTTAAGTGTAGCGATAAACTTGAGAACTTAAACTTGTTAATAATGACGAAACAATGCTTATTTCATCGGCTAGTTCAAGGGCGTTAAGATCGCTTGAATTTCCATTAGTTAAAACTACTTCCGAATCTTTGCAATGAGCCAGTAGCTCATTACTGGGCATGCAAATTATATCTGGTTTCCAAGGCATTTATTGCTTGATCTATAGTGTAAAAAAAATAATCTATTTTATATTTTTGTTTGAGATCTTAAACGGGTTCATCCGGGCCCTCATACAAAAACGTTCTTATTTTGCTTCTGACACGATGCGTGGCGTGGTGGTTTCGAAATTAGCTTCCACATTAATCTCTGAAGCAAGCTCGGTTGCTTCTAAAATGATGCTTTCAAAAGCTTTATCTGATCTCAGGTTTTCAAAGAAGAGTTTGCAGTTGCTAAGCATATCAATAACTTGTGACATATTAAAATTTACAGTTTGCAAAAGTTTGCTGATGGGGTTAATATGACTCAAAATTTTGTACCAGATCACAACAGAACATATACATTTGAACTGCTTCAAATTATTTAATAATCCGCTAGCCTCGTCTCTGATCATATTATCGATTTCTGAATCTTCATATATGCTGTACAAAGTATCGTGAATTGGACCAATTTGGAACCGCAGAGCTTTTAATGAGTCGACTCGACTTTCCCATAGCGTATCACTCAATGGTTTTAGGCTGTAAGTATCAATATATTTCAGTGATATTGCCCAAACGAAAAGAAGAGGAAGAAAAAAATGTATATAACTTTTGAACAATATTGAAGAAGTTTGCTGCCTCAAACGAGGATTTTGCCATATTAGTCAATGGCTGCTGCATGGAACATAAATTGCTCTGTGGCTTATATTTCTGATTCTTGTTTGTACTCCCGATTTTTCTCCTCTCATATTGGAACCATTGTCATACCCTCGACCGCGCATGTTTTCTACTTTAAGCCTTTTTTCTCCAGCTCTTCTAGTAAAACCTCCGACAATTCCTTAGCTGTTGATCTCTCAATGGGTAAAAAACCCAAAAAATGTTCGTTGATATTAACTTGAACTTCAGACTCTGATTCCTGTATGAAGACAAATCTTACCACAAATATCATCTGTTCTACTTTACTTGCATCAGGAGTACAGTCAAGAATCACAGAATAATACTTGGCCTTTTGAACTTGCTCAATGATGTGGTGCTTTATGTTGTCATGCAATAATTCAATTATTTCATTTTGTATAGTTTTTCCTAGATATGTAGCTTTGATTTCTTATTTATTGAGGTCTCTGCGAACGTGTTCCTCCATTTTTGGATCAAAGTCAGCCAATAACTGAATTAACTTGAAAACGTTTCCATTATTGTGTTCATACAATTTATCGCTGGTTCATCGAAAAGCTAGAGAGCTCTTACTTAGCATTTTAACGACTGATATAATGAGTAAAAGAACTTCAGACCAGTGATTTATCTCAGAATCAATGGGTCCTGAGAAACTGCATCTATATTGTTTCACCTATTTTCAATCTTTGCTTCAATTCAAGCCATGATTTCAAACAATCTATATAAGTTTTAGCATTTTCATGATGTGCTAAAGAGTCCCCTAAATGCTTCCAGTCTTTAAATCCCCGATTGCCAAGAGCGCTCAAGCTAGATGGTGCAGCAAAAAGTCGACATGGAAAACAGTACAAAGCGTTTTTAAATACGAAATATAGCATCTATTTCTCTTAAAACCTCTTCTCCATTTCTAAGCCTTTTCTTGTAATGTTTTGGTGAGAATCTTCTATGCTGATCATCAAAAGGAAAATCAAAATTATACAAAGGTGCAGCTGGACCACGTTTAACCAAAAAAACCCTATCTGCTACACGCATGATTTCGGGCCATAATCCTGGGTCAGAAGAGATACTTTGGACGGTAGCCTTTTCTAAATATTTTTCTCTGAGGTCTGCACAACTTGCGAATTTTGATTTTTGGAACTGCACGCGGAACTGCATCACTACTCGCCAAACTCGTTTGAGATGACTTACCCAGCTCACTAATGCTGACGGTTGCGTCCAAAGGGGGATCCATATCCAAAAAGTCAGTATCTAGGTGCTGGGCGTTGTTCAAATGTTGGTCGGTTGTGGGAGCGTTGAAACTACCTTCTTTCAAGAAGTTCTGCAGCGCATCTAACTGTTTTTGAAGTTGTGTTTGCTTGTTCAATCTCTGCTTTTTAAATTCGCTCCCAGAAGGTTTTCTCTTAGCATCGGACATTTGGGTTTCTGGAACAAATTAATTAAAATAAAAGATAATACTGATATAAAAAAAGCCATGATTTGATTTAAATTATAAATTCTGTAATCCCCCCTTGTGCGCCACTGGCTTAAAAAATTTATTTTATTTAACTTCAGACTCAATTACCTTTTATTTGATACCACACAAGCTATTTTTTGATATAAACTCTAATTTTTGAAATCTACCCCCCGCCCTTTTTTGGCTTATGTCTGATGGATTTTATTAGTTTTTAAAAATGAAAACAAAAATTAAAACACTTACCTTCACAGAAGTCAAATGCACTGGACAATTTGCACAAGCACTTTGTTAAAGCTTATTTGCACTAACAATTTAAACAAACTATTTTATTTCGCACGAGCCTAAGTCTAGTGGCAAATAATGCATTTTAAGTCTACTTCCTTTTTATATTCAGTTAAAAAGGGCTGTTAGATCGTGTTTCGCTTGGTTTTAAAATTGTTGTTTCCTGTACAGGTCATATGCAATGTAGCATGAGCCCTGAGATGCGCACAAGAAAGAAAAGGAGAGTCAGTGTACGACAGAGATACCTAATACCGAATTTTAGTAAAGTACAGTCCGCGTAGAAAATAAAAGTGGGATTTGATTGATAAAGCCGTAGTGACTGCTAATCGTGTTTGCTAATTGGGCCCTGTTATGCAAAAATCAACCAACCAACAAAATAGTTAATTCCTTTTAATTATTTTTATAATAATTTAAATTATCGGAAATTTTTTCAACACTAAACTTAACTATTCAATATGTAAATTATATTGTAATTCTATTATTCTAACAGTAAAATTATTTTATATATTTTGACCATGCAAACTTAGATACATTGAGGGCTAGTTGCTTTTTGCATAATATGGCCTAATTATGTGTTTATTATGCTTTTATGGCTGCCCTTTCTCGAAACAATATACATATTTGCATCTATTCATATGTGTTTAAATTGTTGGTAATCCTCAGTAATGGGTTTTCCATATTTAATGAGCATTTATTACTTCGCATCCCTGTTTTTTTTATAATTTTATTATGGCCGACACAATTTCGGCTTTATATAATTAAAGATGTATGTACATAACATATTAAGAGTCTAAGTTTTAAAAGTACATGTATGAATATTATATAATATTTATCAGTTTCATCTGTCTAATTCTTCTATTCCGGACAGAGAACCCTCGCTTACATATATCATCAGAGTCTTCGCTTGAACTGCTGTCAGTGTCATTCAAATGTATTATTAGGTTTTCTACAACAATATCCACCATGGGTTCGTTTTCCATATACTCTAATTCAAATCTTTTTGCTCGCTCGCAACGTGATTTCCACTGGTCCACCGAAAATTGTTCAAAAAAAGTATCGGTTAATTTCATAACATCTGTTAGATTAACCGTGACGTTTCTTGTGGCCACAAACTCTTTTATCTGTGCCCACACTAGTTCAATAGGGTTAAGATCAGGGTGGTACGGAGGTAGTCGAACCACGGTGTGCCCCGCACTGGAAAATATTGCATCAATCTTATAACTTTTCTCCCTTGGTTTCCTCATTTTAATTAAACTGTAGAGTTCTGGTTTTAACATTTTTTTGTCAAATGAAATATTTCTCTCACGTAACCACGTTTTAATGTCTTCTTTTTTTGTTACAGATGTAGGGCACTTATTTATTTGCTTATTATGATATGGCGCATTGTCGATTACTACTACACTGTTCGGGCGTAAATTCGGCACTAGGTTGTTTTTTACCCACTTTTCATAATTTTCGTAGTTCATTTCATTGTGGTAATCCCCAGTACTACAGTGTGACTTCCATCTGACGTATGAATTTGGCACAAAACCATCTTCTCCTCCAGCGTTTACGATTATTAGGCGTGTGCCCTTTAATACAAGTTGTTTTACGCCTTCGTCTGTTTCATCGCTCCAAGCTTTTTGGTGTGTATGTATATACGTTTCATCCATATAAACAATTGGCCGTCCTTCTGCACAGAAAACTCTCATTTTCTTTAAAAATTGGATGCGGAGATGCCTTACGTCAGGTTTCTCCATTAAAATTTTTCTATTGGTTTTGATTTTTCTCCAACAAAATCCAATTTTTCTTATATCTTTTCTTAAACTGTTCAAGCATCCCTGGTAATTAATATCATTTTGAAATTTTTTATGAATTCTCGCTAGAGTTGGCACTTGCTTTTCTGTTTTATGAAAATTGTGAATTGTTCTGCGTAAATCACCGTGAAAAGCAACGTCCAAGACTATTTTGCTTTTTCTGTTTTTACGCTTTTTGTTTGGCGTGGAAAAAGATTTAACTGCTCCGGATTCGATATTTTTGGCTTCTTGCTTAATTCGTTTAATTGCGCTTAGACTAATCTTTGTAGCGGCTGAAACACGTTCGTGAACCTTCCTGATATCAATTTCTGGTCTTCCTGTATCTGCCTCTTCTTGCATAAATTTTATTAAATTATAAACTATTTCACGGCTTTGACCGCTCAATACTCGGTTTAAGACTTTACTTTTAAAAGGCATTATTACAAATAAATATAGTAATAACTTTTTTTCCAATGAACGTCCTACTTTTCTGATAGACTGTATAGAAGTGTGCGTTTCAAAGATCATCACAATAATGAGCTCTCGGCTAGCTCCACCCACCTGTTTACTGCGCACCCAAAAGTCAGAGCTCAAGCTATATTGCACGAGCTGTACAATCGTGTTGCCACGGGCCGAGAAACTTGTCAAGGCGGTGGTTAAGTGGTTTTGTCATGTTGAATTGAATTCAACTAGATTGTGCCTTTATGTTTAAATATATTATATTATTTGAATTATGTGCTTAGAAATAAAAATGATAAATTCCGCCTGCCGCCTCTTAATCTTGTCAACTATCAGTCAAATCTTGTAACGCGTTTTTAAAAAATTCCCATGAACCGATTTTAATAAAATTTGGTATACTTACAAGGGTCCGATGACAATACAATATTATGAAAAATAATTTATTGATATGATATCAGAATGATAAAAAAATATTCTTTACTTTTTAGTGCATTTTATAAAAGCCTGTAACTTAATTTTTTTTATCAGTTTATTTTCATTTTCCATGATTTTGGCGCCCCTAGATCATTGCGCTCCGGGCAGCCGCCCTACCCTGGGGCCGGCGCTGCGACGGCACCGTACCACCTTTCTGTGTTTCTAAAAAAAGTTGCCAAATGTAAAACCACTACTTCGTTCTCTTTTTAGGGTGCGACGGAAGAAAATATCGCCCTCTACAAAAATGAAATACAACAGCATGGAGAATAAATACCGCGTGAGTTAATAACCCGCTACTTTTTTTTAACGTTGAGCGCGGTTGTACGTTACCAAAAAATGATACTTAAAAATCATAGTACATAAATACAGAATAATTCTAGCCGTCAGTCTGCAATTCCTGATACCAGCGGACACGCAACCCAAAATAAATCAGTAGAGGACAGACATAATTATTTAAATAACAAATTCTTAAATAAAGCCAGGGATCTGAAGGGATTATTGCTGGTATATGTAAATCAACAGTCATGCCAATATTTGCGTATTTTTAAAATTACTTTTAAATAATGGATTGAACAGTGCCCGGCTTTTATGTATCTTAATATGTGTTTGTGAACTTTTAAGTTATTTCTTTTAACAAATAGTTTAGTCCCATCCTTATACAATGGCGGTATTGCTCCAGTGGCGGATCCAGGATTTTGCTGAGGGAAGGGAGGCCTAAAAAAAGGGACTTCTAAAATAAAAAGAGCGTATCCCGGCTGTAAAAATCGTCTTACCCTCAAAAGTGACTTCTAAAAAATATTCTGACCCTTCACACGCCCTACAATTTTCAAAACTCACAGTAAAATTAAAGAAATAATAATATAAATATTAATTTTTGGCCCAATTCCTAAAAATAACTGCATTATCCGCATTAACCATATCCCCCAGCTTATGAGGGGGGGGGGGGGAGGCGAAACTGCCTTCGCCCCCCCTGGATCCGCGCCTTTATTGATGAATGCCAATGCCGGGCGCGTAGGAAAATAATATATTAGAGAATTTTGATGCTTTATATCGATTAAGGGCATCCAAACAATATTTCTAAATTCTTCTCCAAAAGTTACCAGTTCCATGCAAAATTATATCTATATATAGTAAAAATACTGCGTTCTCTTAAAACGAATCCTGTCAATGTTTATTAATGGATTTTTTATAACTTTTCAAACATTTCAAAAGTTTTTAAAAATCCATCGAACACATAGAGTCCAAATGGACTCTACAGATGTTGAAGAATATGAGAAAGTTATTTCTTTAAAAAAAAAAATTCTAAATATTTTTTACAATAGGTTGGTTCAAGGAGGGTTGACCTGTTGTCAGTATACTGCAGCCAAATGGCTTATTGTATCCCTTTTGCTTAACGTCGGGGTAATGTCAGCCAGACGGGACCTACAGTTTTTTACGTGGGATCCGAACCACGCGTATGCACTGGTTAATCCGTCAGTCCCCTAAAGGCAGGATTATCCGCCCTCAATGGGTCGTATTCGGGAGTCAACCAATGTCATACTGCATTCTTACCTCTAAAATCTTGGGTATACTTTTTTTATTAAGCGTACACCCGTCCCGGGGATCGAACCCGGGTCACCTGCGGCCGAATGCGACAGCTCTACCACTGAGCTGCCATACCGTGGCAACAATAGGTACTATAAACTTTTGTAATTTTTTATAACATTTTCAGCGGCTTAAATCTTTTTCTCCGATTTTTTTGCATGAAAATAACTTTCTTACACCCACACAGATACCACCTTTCCATTGACGAAAAAAATCAATAATTTGTTTCGTTTTTGTGTAATTCACTTTAAGAAAACCCACAATTCAACATGGGCAACTTAAGAGCGGTCGGATTCACTTAAGGCTGTTGATTTTACAAAATTTTTTAATATCATGCTGAAAAATAAAAATAGAACAGTTTGTACAATTATGTATGAACTATACCCACATAAACACAATTTGAGTGGACATATGGGTGGGTACCATCAGTTTTAGTGTATGCCACTGCCCCCCCCCCCCCCCCCCCGTCCAAGCACCGCTGCTAAATAGAGAGTCAACCAGGAAAGGGCTATTCCCTATTCTATTTTAGTGAAGCGCATAATATAAGCATGTGTGATAAGGAAAATGAGGGTGCACAAGAGTACATGAGGAAGTAATGTTGGTAAACAAAATGAGTGACTGTTAAAATAACCGACGTGTGTTAAACTTAATGGAATTTTTATTTGAATCCAGGTTAAACCGTTGGCATATTACAAAGATAAGCTCGAATATAATGACTTATTTAATAAAGAGAAAGAGAATTGCCAGTCAATAATATTATAATAGAGACCATTAATAATAAATGCATAAAGGTTTCAGTGGCGTAGTAAGAAAATATGCTCGGTAGGGCGCTCAATAGGCATAAGTAGGACATTTGTTTTCTGGAGAGGGACAGTCGGGACAACATGTACATATTTCATGATATTGTACCCAGCGAAGAAGGCGGAAAAGCGCCGCAGGCGAAAAATTTTCGGACCACGCCCAAAGTTCATTTAAAATTCACCTAACTACTATCAAATTTCGAAAATTAAATTATTACTTTTTCCCCTCTGGATTAAATTTGTTTTTGTAAATGTTTTTTTTTAAATTTTATATTTGTGAAAAATATGAGTATTGGTGCCGATCCAAAATTTTAACATAAGACTCTAACCATCGTTTTTTTGGCTCGGTTTTTCATGATTAAAAATAAGGTAAATATCGCTCACCACGCCAAAATTGATGAATTTTTTAGAATTCATGTATTTTAGGAGCGAAGATATAAAAGCAGTTTTTTGTGTAAATGCTTAGATTTTAAAATACTCCTTCTGAAGTGCCGTTTTGTATATTCATAATAAAACATTTTCGTTTCTTCCCGTACTATTTTTTTATTATAAATTATCACACTTCTTTTAATAAAAATGTTTCAATTAAAATTTTCACTATAGGTACCTAAGGTGAAGTGGGGTAAATGTAATGAACTTTCAGAAGAGATGATCTTTTAAAATTTATAGACTATAGCTTTAACAAATGTAAAATTCACAAAAATTACTATGTTTTCCCTAGGTACTTAAGTCAATAGAAGAATGAAAATTTCAAAAATATTAAATGTTGCTTATTTGCTGGCATAATTTTGTTATGACGTCATAATATTACATTTGCCCCAGGATTTGGGGCAATTGTTATAATGATTTATGCTATTTCATTTAAATGTACAGGATTATTTTATGGGGTAAATGTGAAAAATAGAGAAAAAATCTTTAGTTTGTGGTTTTTTATTTTTTTATTGCTCAAAAATTAAAAAAGTTTAAACCTTTTAAAAACCGGCTAGGCCGATATTAAAAACACACACCATGTCCCACTTCCAATAACAACACAACTTCACCTGAATTAAATATTGTAATCGTGGCAATATTACGAGTATAAAATTGAAACACCTCTTTGCCTCTAATTTGATTTAATAATTTATAATGATCATAAAATAAATGGTACAGTAATAATTATATAACTGAGTTTACAACGCTATAAGTTATTAGTGAGCTTTTAGTAGATTTGAATATTCAAAATATTTATTTAAATATCTTGCCACTACAGAACTGAATTGATGCAATAATTAATAAATTCTTTAAAAAAATTTGAATTTTCAACATTGTTGGACTGTTTATACTTGGCCAGTTACATGTAAATATTATTAACTTAATAATTTAAAATTTTAAGTATAATAAAGACGTTGCGCGTTGCCTTTCATCAATAAATTTGTATTCACCATTTCATCAGGAGTATCAAACCCGTTCTAAATATTAGAATACAATACCTCTGAGAATGCCTTAGGAATTTTTAATGAATTTTTTATATACAGTGTAACCGGTAAATATTATTAATTTTTTTATTAATGAATTTAAGAAATTGTCGACTTTGTGGACAATTTTTGCTTTAAAAAATAATGCAAAATGCTAGAGTTAAAACTTTTTAAAAAATTGGCTTTAACTCTCAAACTTGACATCATTTCAAAAAGTTAAGTTATTTCCCAACTATGAAAAATTCCAGGATGAACTTGATATTTTGCACTTTCTTCTAAACTTTCATCTTTTTGGCTAGTTCAATTTCCACCAAACCTCAATAATGTAATTTAAATGTAAGATATTTATTGCTTAACTACATGGTCGTTTTCTACGTAATGATATTTTGAGCACAGAAAAAACAAAATATTATTTCCGCCTAAGTTATTCAAATCTATTTAATTAACGGAATTGAAAAAATCGTCCATGATTCTTAAATAAGCGACCTGATCTAGATTGGGAAAACCTTGTTTGAGAGTTTTGAGACGGAGACTTTGTGTCTTTCCTTTTCCAGTTAACAGAAGTTGATTACCCACGTTCATTCAATTTACGTTAATATAACTTTAGTTTTTCGACAGTTTTAAAATAATAGACATTAACATCCTTTTTTTCATTAGATCTCATAGTCTCATTGAAGAGCTATAATGTGACCAAATTCATCTGGGGATGGGTTTGACGAAATAAACGGAAACTCTTCTTCATTCATCTTGGTTACTAACTTTTATTACCATTTTTTTAAATTAACATTAATTAAAAGTTAAAATGACGTTAAATTAACGGTATTTTATAACGTAATATTTCGGCACCAATGACGACATTATAACGTCAATAAATGACTCTCTAACGTCATTGGTATGTGACATAATGGCGCCATCTTACCGTCATTTTTAAAGTACAGTTGATGTTTAAGATGACGAAAAATTGACGTCAGTCTGCTGCTTGGGGTTAATCCTTAATATGCCTAATCCTATTGAAAATAAAAGTATTGGAAAAACTTGTAAGCAACTTTGTTTAAACACTTATTGCCCCAACTCTTCAAATCAAAGAGATGAAAGAAAGATTCTTTTTGGAAAAAGTTAAGTAATATTGGTTCGAAACAATCAAAATTATCAAACTTAGTCTCTTTTGCTTTATTTGCACATGTGTGCTTTTGGTTTCTGCGGTAGTAACTAGAGAGGGCCGTTTGAAATATCATTGAAATTTGCTATTTTTCTAGAAAATTATAAATGCAACTTTATATCGAAATATTAATTAATTAATTATTCAAAATCAACTGTGTCTCTACAAATCTCATCAGTCATCAATATAAAATATTATGTAAGTATAATTTTTGATTTTTTAAATATTTTTATATAATGTAAAATGAAAAATTCTCTAATGTATGTATATAGGTACACAAATTCAAATTAAATACATAATTTCGTTTTTTTTATAATAAATGCTTATTTTGTTTAAAAAAAATGATTTTTTTAAATTATATTGTTGCTGAAGCTATGATCATTGAAAACTAGATCCCCGAGACTACCTAAAAAGTCTCAGTTAAACTGTCCAGTTGTGACAATATGTTTTTTTCGGAAAAATGTGGGTTCAAATATTAAGTAGAAAACACTCATATTCAAATCAATTTCTTACACTTAAGTGATTTTATTAAGGTTTGGGTGAAATTAAAAGGTCTTTTTATATTTGACAACCAGGTAGAAAATTAACAAATCAGCAATCTTTTAACAAATTGGGAATGTGTCATAACTTTCTTCTAATTTTTTGAAAAAATATCTTAAATTTCACCAAACCGATTTTCCAGAAACTTACGTTTAAAGAAAAAGCATGCATGGGTGTCCAGAGGAGGACGAGGGCACTTACCCGCCACAATAGCCTGTGCATGGTATTGTTTGTGTTTTCGGTAGCATAGTCCCATTTATGTACTAAAAGTTAGTGTTTTTGAGTTCTTACCCCTCCTCCCCTAGTCTCGTAGTTTCGTTGGATGAGGAGAGATTTCAGCACGCCAAGGACTAATTTTTGGAAGTCGCTTTAAGAAGGCGAAGGAATTTCAGCAAGCCAAGCATCTTTTTTTTAAGTCAACTGTATACCCCCCCCCCCCCCCCCCCCCCCCCGTATACCATGTTTCATACCCTTGATACTATATATTATTATCGTTACCTCCTATGTACTTTTTATCACATTTGATGTAATACCTATTATTAAAATTTACAATAAAAAAAAGTAACTGAAATTCCCTTTAAAAATTTGATCATTTCAACTGCGGCAGTAAAATCTCTTCTCTGACACTTATTGGAAGCCATAATTCATACTCTACCTTAAAAGCCGAAGTTGCAAACGTCCAAAGGTTGGAATTTATTAGTTCGAATTCATTTAAAAGTACTGCGAAATATAAAAATGGGTATTATATCAAGAAAAATTAAAAAAGAAGTAGGTAATATAATAGCTTTGAGATTTTATTTGGGCTTATTTAAACAGTGGATTTATGCTATTGCAGGTTTTAGCTTATATCAATTTTAGTTAAATTATATCTAAGGGCACCAATACCTATAATATAAGTAAAATGCATTTTTATTGATAAAGCCGCACAAAAACAAAAAAGCAAAACAATTTTCGTCAAAATATCCACACAGAATGTGAACCTCATGTGAAGACGCGTGTTGACCGACTAAATAATTAAATATATGGGTGATTTTTACACGCCGAAAGAATATATTTTAAAGTTTTTTCTAGCTTTTCGATCAGTAAAACAGAATTTCATGTAAAATAACCCATTTTTTTTAACTTGTTGGGCCTGCTAGATGTCGGGCTAAGCTGTTTGATGTCGGAAGTCGGAAACCTTTATAAATGCATTTTTTACGGTCCCTTTTAAACGTCAGAAATATCTGGCAAACCAGTCAACGAATTTTCTTTTATATCTGATATTTTACATACACGCACAAGCCCTACCTATTTAAAATATTTTTAATGACACAGTTTAGTCGCTCTTTACTTTACGCCTAAATCTTAGTTACAATATACAAGGTGCTTTAAGAATATGGGTATTTGGGTTTGTTTGCTTAAAAGAATGTGTATACCCCCTCACTATTTTAATTAAAATTTTTGTTTGCGTGGCTGTTTTTTTTTAACCTATCTAATTTTTGCAGTTTTTATTAATTTTACTAAATAACTTTGCCTGCGAGCTATTTTTCTGGTAGTTTTGTCCTCCTTCATTTACCCCCTAAGTAATCGATTTTCCGATGAAAAAGTACCCCCCCCCCCCCCTGGAAAAGAAGTTTTATCGGACTCCCATGAACATTAATGTTATATGTAAAATTTTCTCGAAAATGTAATTTCTAATCGGTTTTTAATTAATATGCCAGGACAAAGCATATGCCTAATAAAGAAATCTCTCACTACCATTAAAAATCATGACAGAAGACTTTTTCAGTACAGTTTTTATGAATTTATTCATTTTGTGTGGTCCAAGTGTTATATCCATAGACATAAAAGAAACAGAGACAGAATTGTTTACATATTATCGCAATCAGACCGATTTTTAACACAAAGCGATGATGACAAATTTCTGCGGGGTGCCCTAGATCTAACTCCTGTGTTTGAAAATAGAGGGTATACTTAATCATACTATAACAAGTAAATTTTTATGTGTACTTAAGTAATAATAATACACTAAATTATTAGTGTGATTTTTTCCATCAAAATACGCAATTTCTACTTTTAAAATTATTTAGTTTCCTAGTTACATAAAACTAAAGTGTATATGTATTTGGGAAAAACCTTTGGCACCGCTGTGACCCCTTTTATTACGAACTGTGACGCGTATTTTACTCGTTCATTCATTTTATGTGAAAATACAATTTTACAGTGTTTCTGTGCGGGGCCTATTACATTTCGCAATTTTCGATTGATTTTTAGTGTTTTTTTGTCAAAAGAGTTGTTAAAGCTCTTTTATTACCAATTCTAAATGGTTCGCCAGTGCGTGGTTTGCAAAAAAGTTGACTATTCTAGCCCCGGATTGGTATTTCGGCTGTAAGTGAGGTTACGTTTGTTTAGCTTAACCAGTGGTGTGGTTTATTGTATATTTAAAGTAAATAACTGCAAAAACAATTACATTTTGTCCGAACTTCTTTAAAAAAACGTAGATGACGGATTAAACAAGGAATATAAATATTATTGTAAAATTCTAATCTAGATTTCCCAGTTTAAAGCTTTTCTTTACCCTCTACACATTTTTTAATGCACGTAGTTATTTACTAATATATTGCAGTACACACATAGACATTCTATGTCTGTACTATGTCTCATTACTTTACATTAAATTCAGGATTTGATTAAATGTTATCATACATCGAGAATATTATGTATATTTATTTTTTTGAAAAAAATTACAATTTTCGTGAATTTTAAATACCTACTTTATAATATTGTTGTGGCATTAACTGTAAAATTATCTTAATGTTAGAGAGGTTTCCTGTCTGAAAGAAAATATATTATGAAAGTGTTTTACTAAACTTGGTATAGTGTTTTTATTCCGAATTGAAGCGCTGTGCCGGTATACATTGAATAAATATTGATCATGGTTAGTTGATGTATACTGGCAATATGTTTATCAGTGCTTCAATTTGGAATAAAAGTAATACACTTATTACTATGGGTTAGTACTAATTTTATAATAGGGTTTAAACCAGTGCCAATAATTTACCTACACACACAAAAGTATATTAAAATAGTGTGTTATATTCCTACGTTGAAAAGTGGAGTATATATGTATATAACAGCCTGTATATTTTAATCTAAAAAGATAGCATTTTATATTTTCTTTTTAAATATATAGCACTATGGATGATATTGGTTTCCTAGGCGATTTATTAAAACTTCATTAGATAAATCACAGTAGGCCATGAAACAAAAGCTAATATCCTAGAAACAACTATATTAACAGTCTAGTTGTTAATAACATTTACCGTCAATTTTATTTTTACCTATTCGTTTGTGAAAATGGTTTATCAACATTATGAAAAGTATGATATTATATCATACTATGTTGAAAATGAAAAAACCGAAGAAATAAAAAAGAGATTTTAAAATGTTATATTTTTAGATTAAAATATACAGGGTGTTCCATTTAAAAAAATGAGGTTAAGTCCGATAACTTTTTTTACCTGACCCCGTATACTTATACTGAAACCGGCTGATTATTCAGCAATCATTATAAAGAAACTTTTGTATAAAATATTTTTCTGTATCTCTTTTAACTTCGAAAATATAGGGTAATTTTGAAATTGTCAATTTTTCGATTTTCCCTCGTATATCTTAAGCAAGCGAAAATTTTCAAATTTTGATTTTACCGTTTTAAGTTTGACCCAAAAAGAGCACATGACGCCTATATTACTTTTTCGATAGCACTAACAATAACAGAAGCTACATCGAGTTAATACCAACAGCTCCATAAACTTCAAGAGGCAGATTATCTACGAAATTTTCGACATGCAAAATGACTTTGTGATGTGGGGGTTTTTTCTTGACCAAAAATGATTATTTTTTCTGTCTAGTAAGATTCTTAAATTTCTTATCTTGAAAATTTCGATTGATTATTCCAAATTATTTTATTTAAAAAAATTGGATCTTCTTGAGTGCGCACCGAAAACATTTTACAAAATTCGACTCTCTGTTGAGGATCTTCCAAGCTTCAGTGTCCAAATAAATAAATACATTTATAACAACTGCATTTAAATAGTTTTCTTTCATGATTTTTAATGGTATTCACCACTTGTATGAGTAAAACTTAATTAAATAACAAAACGAAAACAATCAAAAACCCTCATTCACAGACACAACAATTCCTAATCACTCAACACACCCCAATTCCCACAAACATGCAGCATACAAATCCATGATACATAGAGCCTTTACAGTTCCCTTAAATGAAGACAACCGCCAAAAAGAATTAAACACCATAATAAAAATAGCAGACATTCAGCCCTATGCAGTAAGTACTATTGTGCCGATAAAAAACTGGGACAAGAGATTTACAAAAACAATGTAAGAAATACATATCCCCTAGACTATAAAAGGTGTCTAGAGCTAAAAAGGAAAAACATTCAAAATTTAAAAAGTAACCTAGGTTACATAATGGAATGTTTTGTATTTTTCGATACGGGGTGGTTAAATTTGAGAGACATCATATAATATGGATAAAGTAAATTTATTAGATTTTTTTAAAGTCAAATATTTTATAAATTATTATATTTACCATTACCACAAAATAATAAATAAAGCTAATACAGGTAATAAAAAAAAAAATTGCGAACACAAAGTTTGTCAAAACAACACAAAATTAATATTTGGTCATAGAACCATTTCTGTTTATTACTTTCTGGAGCCTTTGTGGCATACTTAAAACTAAGTTTCTACATAATTCGACAGTTATTTCATCCCAAGCTTGATTTATCCTATGACGTAATTCATCCCTGTTTCTAGCTTGAAAATCATGTTTATACATAGATTTGACCATGGCACCCCAAATGTTTTCTATCGGGTTCAAATCGGGACTCTTCGAAGCCCAGGGAAGAACTGCTATGTTATTTTCTTGGAAAAAATTTTGTACAATGCGCGCTGTGTGTATTGGAGCATTATCATGCTGAAATGTGTAATTTTGACCGTATACAGCGTTTACCGATGGTATCATCACTTCGTTTAGTATATTAACGTATACTGCTGCAGTTAGTCTTCCTTCGACGATTTGGCAAAGTCCTGGTCCTCTAGCGCTAATCCAGCCCCAAACATTTATGGAGAAACGCCCACTTTGGTTGGTTTTGTGGGTGTATCTCTCATCATACCGCATGCCGGAAGGCCTATACACCCGAATTCTCCCATTATTGCATGACTGAAAAGTTTTCTCGTCAGAAAATATAACTGTTTCCCATAAATTTATTTGATTAATATATTCATTTGCAAATTCTAACCTGCCCTGTTTATTTATTTCCGTTAAAAATTTTTTATTGGCAGCACAACGGCTTCGTATATCGGAATTTCGAACCCTGTCTCTAGCGGTATTTGCAGAACCTGGAAAATTCGTCTCTTCTTTTGCCTTGATTGCAGTTAGATAATTAACCAGTCTTCTATCATGATCATCAGTAGAAATTTTAGGGGGACCAGAACCTGCATTCCTAATAATAGTCCCATGTCTTGTATTTTTTGTTTTGCCAATAGCACGGTATTCTTGCTTACTCCCAGTTCATCTGCAATATCCCTAATAGCAACACTATCTCGCAACCGAATATAAATAATTGCCTTTTGCTGGGGGGTTAATTGTGGCATATTTACAAATAATATATGATTGTATGTTTGACGAGTCAATCATAAAGTGACAATCTTTATTGACATGCAAATTTTCATGACATTTTACTGGTACCAGGCTTGATGTAAAATTATTCTTAATAGTCTAGGAGAAAATAGAAAAATTTCCTGTCCCAGTTTTTTATCGGCGCGATGGTACATTGACTTGATGTCAAGGTTGAAATTATGACATAAAAACGACATTTGACAGAATGTTGGTTTGGTATAGGCCGCTTTACAGTTTGCAATTTTTCTTTCACGCAAGAAAAGATTGCCCAGGAGTATGCGCAGAACGACGCTAGTGATCAGCTGGCGCAATTTGTATTGCTGCTAGAAATATAACTCTGACCGTATTTTTATTGCCATTGCAAGCGCAATTCTGGTGATTTTTTGGTGATTTATTTGACACCAACCTAAATATGAAAATCGCGGACATTTGTTTATGTTCTTTCTAACCTATAGTGGGTACGTTTTGTTTTTGTTGGTTTGTTTTTGTGTCTTGTAATGATGTTATGTTAAAATGAATGCACAAAAAAGCGCCGGTAACTCCTTACCGAATGTCTTTTTATCTTAAAAGTTGGCGAGGGGTACATCGCCTACGACCTTGGCAAGTCATTGCACGCTGTAAAACGAAGTGAAATTTTTATTGTCGCAATATTAATTGCTGCAAGACAACTTGCGTGAAAGGAAAATTGCAAACTGTAAAGCGGCCTTATGATGCAGGAAGGCACTCTAATCAATAATTAAAATATTAGTTTTCAAGAAATTAAAATTAAGTCAAGTGGCCTTATACATTGTTCTTTTACTAAGGGAAAAATTGAAATAAATTTCAAGTAAAGGTTGACACAAATGATGTCAATAGTCACAGGCCTGCATAAAATTTGTGATGATGTGATTTTAGCTTGTTAAGGTCAGTTTTTATATAGAAATAACTAATTAAAATACAATTGGTCTCTATCACCAACAGAATTAAAAAAAAAAAAAAAAAAAAAAATAATATAAAATTTTTTTATAATAGTGTTTTAATAAAATTTAAAAATTTTCTGTGGTGCTTTTCAAGAAATTTATTAAGTAGGCTATCATAACTTGAGGTAAAAAAAAGTAATGATGTATTAATTGCTAAATTTATTATAGTTTGGACTTCGGGAATTTTGACCTGCTAAATTATATTTATTATGCCTTAACTTTATAAGTAATGCGAAGAAGAAGGGTTTTAAGTTTATCCCTCCAAACAAAAAATACATTTTAATGTCATTAAAAAAAGTTTTAGAGATCAATTGGTGAATTTGTGAAAAATGCATATTATGCTTATTTCAAAATCAAATTAGGATATCAAGATAAAATTGGGCATCGCATGTTGATTGCGAGGTATGTGAAAAAGGTTTAAGACATTTGGCCAAAGGGAATAGAAAAAGCCTTTCCTTTGAAATACCGATGGTTTGGAGAGAACCGCAAAATCACCATGATGATTGCTACTTTTGTCTTTGTGATATTAAGGGGCACTATAGAAAAACTTTGAAACATATTTTGTACCGAAACAATATTAAATCAGCAATCAGATCAGATCCTCACAGTGATACTGTACCTATACCCATACCCCCCAAAGTACTAAAAGAAGATACTGAAAACTCCTCAACTTCCAGCTCCCTACAGGCTATGGACTCAACCTCAGGTCAAGACCAACCTCAACTATTTTCACAAGCCGAACTGAATGATTTAGTAAGAGATTTGGGACTTTCAAAATGCCTTTCTTTTTTTTAAAGAAGTTGTACATAAACTTCTAGAGAATTATAAAGACACAAACTATGTTGAGATCGTTAAAAATATGCTGGAAAAAATTCAGGATTCTTGGTTGCACTGTAAGCATACAAATTCAGTGTTTACATTCTCATTTGGACTATTTCCCGGAAAATCTTGGGGACGTGAGTGTAGAGCAAGGTGAAAGATTTCATCAAGATATAATAGAGATGAAAAAAAGATACCAGGGGCGCTGGGACACAAAAATGATGGCCGATTACTGTTGGACATTAAGAAGAGATATTTAGCTGAATATGACAGAAAAACAACCAAAAGAAGCTTTTCCGAAAAAGGAAAACGTTTTTTAGGAAGCGCAAAGAATAATATAATAAAGTAACTATTGCTTTTAGTTTCTACAGATTAGGAAATGACAGCTTCTTTTATTCGTCTATATCCCTTATGTTCTTTCCTCGTTTGGAAATAGGTAATTATAACAGAGATAGTAGATATGCTTACCGGTCGACACAGTGGTAAATAGAAAAAGTCGTGTAGGCTATTTGAGTAAAACATAATATATCTAATATTGAGATAGGCGTAGATTTGTTGAATACCGAAACTTTTAGTGTCTGTTTAAAGGTTGGAGACAATGACGTTTCTTGAACGGCAGTAGAGTTTTGGACTTGCATTGTCTTTATTTGTTTAGAATCACTACGTTTCAACTGGTAAGCATCTCCAGTCGTCTTAAGGTGAATACTAAAAAAAAGTATTTACCTGAAGACGACTGAAGATGCTTACCAGTTGAAACGTAGTGATTCTAAACAAATAAAAAAAATGCAAGTCCAAAACTCTACTGCTGTCCGAAACTTTTAGTTGTACAAAACTGAAAACTAATAATCGCCAAAGGGGAATTATTATTTTACAACCCCTATAAATCCGTACGCCAATGAGTTAACTACAATTTTTAACAATAAAAAAATGCTTCCTAATATCACATGAAACCACACTAAAATTCAAAACAATCAATTCAGAAATACCGAAAATATAAGCTTGTTTCCATAATAATTGGAAAATATTTTTTTATTTTAAAGATTTAAGGTTAATAATTGTCTTGCATTTTTTTTAGTTGAAATCGATTTAAAAAAATAAATAATTACTGAAAAACAAAGAAAAATAAAATAAAAAAAGTTTTGTCCGAAGCGGGATTCGAAACCGCGACTCTTAGTTACAAAGTGGAGAGCCTATACCCCTCCGCCAAGAAGGCGCTTCCTAAAAAGCAGGTTCAAATGCAAGAAATTATTGTAAAAATAAATTAAAATTGTTTAAAAATACTTTCTCAGCAATGGCATCAGCTGCGGTACTAGGCAAACAATAGTTATGATCCATTATAAATTTTTGTTATAGTCTAAAACAGATATTATACGTTTATGAATCAAACATTGGCTGAAATACGTCTCCGTCAAAATCTGGGGAAATTTTGAAAGTCCTAATCAGCCGCAGGGCCGTAGCCAGACTCGAACGTTAGGAAGGGCAATCAAATTTGTTAGAAGGGCGAAGAAAATTATTAGTACAAAAAAGAAAAGCGCAAAAAATTTTCGAGGCGACGCTCAAATTCGTCAAGAATTCACACCAGAGCAATCTGAAGTGGACACCAGTGGCGTAGCCAGAAAACATGCTCGGGGGGGAGGAGGGGGGGGGGGGGCAGTGGGCGTAAGTATGATATTTTTTTTTGTGAATAGAGGTACAGTCAGGACTACATGTATCTCATGACATTGTACCTAGTGAAGAAGGGAGAAGTGCGCCGCAGGCGAAAAACTTTTGGGGCCACGCCCAAAGTTTCTTTAAAATTCACTTAACTACTATCAAAATTCGAAAATTAAATTATTACCTGTCCTCCTCTGGATGGTTGGAATAAATTTATTTTCGTAAATGTTGTTTTTTACTTTTTTTTTTATATTCCTAGCTGGCTCTTTAAAAACAAAAATTGTGAAAATACGAATATTGCGGTCAATACAAAATTTTAGCTCGGTTTTTCGTGATTAAAAATAAAGTAAATATCGCTCACCACGCCAAAATTGATAATTTTTCAGAAATCATGTATTTTAGGAGCGTAGATCTAAGAGAAGTTTTTGGTGCAAATGCTTAGGTTTTGAAATACTTCTTAAGTGCCGTTTGTATAAAGCATTATAAAGCATTTTAGTTTATTCCCGCAATATTTTTTTTTATAAATTATCACACTTCGTCCATAAAAAATGTTTCAATTAAAATTTGTACTTTAATTTTTTCTGTTTAAAAGTAATAAATATGAAGAAAATCCAAATATTTTCTAGGAAGAGCGAAATCTTTTCCAGGAAGGGCGCCGCCCAGCAAATAAAATTTTAATTTTGCTAAACATTGTTCGCGCGCGACAGGTCATTATTTCCCAAATGTGAATAATTTAAAAATTTTACATACTGCGCTTAAAAGCAAGAAGCTTACCATCTTGGAATCAATAGAAGTTTACAAACATAATAAAAACCAACATAAACTTACTAAATGACCAAACAAACCTGTGGAATTCCCCACTATTTACAATACTATGTACTAAGGATTAATAACTAGATTAAGGGATAATTATTCTATTTTAATTTTAATTTATTTATAAGCATCCTTTGTTAAAACCTATTTATAATTGTACAACGTAGTTTTAAGTTATTCAGTTTGATAATATAGCAGTACTACGAAACTGCAGCCACCAAGCAATTAATAACGTGATATTATAACAAAGTAAATTACTCATATTTTTTTTGTTAAAGTTAAGTAAGTAACAATACAATTTTGATCATTTTCTCCATTAAATAAAAAAAGGCAAACAGCCCCTGGTGTTATTTAACTTTCCACTTAATTTAAATATTTGAAATATCAGAATAATTTTGAGTTGTTGTCCGCCAAATAAGTAGAAATTATTTTAAAAACTTGTTTTCATTACGTGTATGATAGAACATAATTCCATCACTTACATGCAATTGGAGAGTAAATATTCGATTTTTTAATACAACAAGAGTGAATATGATGTCCATATCGCACAAGGAAGTAAATTGAGCACGATGCCGTAGGCAGAGTTTGGTTTCTTTGTAATTAACCACTGTGTTTCATATTTTAACTAGAATAGATATGAAATCATATCCGTTCAGTTGCGCACTTTTCCAATAACGTTAGTGTAAAGGAAACAGCTAATTTCCACGTGGGAGTAGAAAAAATTAATTTCCATTTTAACATTAAAATGTGGTCACCATTAATATCTGTAGCTACTAGTTGTTGAACGTAGATTCTTAAAAACTATAGAAAGAAAGAATCAACACCTACCTTAAATGCACCAGTAGGAAATTCTATTAGACTAGAATTAGTTATATGCAACTCGTTCAAAGTATTATTTACTCCTAAAAATGAAAATTCGTCGATGGTTTCCAAAGGAGTATTTTTAATTATTAGTACTCTGACTTTTAATTTATACAAAAGACTGCCAAAAAGTCTTCCTAAAAGCAAGAAAATTTTAATTAATTCAAATCAAAATTAATATCTGTTAAAGTAAACCTTATTAATAAAAACTTTCAAAGGGCTTTGAAACTTTCGTCAACTTTTGAAGAAAGAAACAACTGATTTTCTATTTACAATAGAACCCATTTAAAAATAATGTTCTGCGATGCTATTTTAATAGTAATTTTAAGTTGAAGAAGCTATCATGTATTGTAAATCCTAAAAATATGGATACATCGATCGTTGGGAAGAAAATGGTTACATCTTAAAAAATGTATATTTACAATAGAAGCAATTTAAAGATTTAATAAATAAATAACGGGTTTTTATTCAATCATAAATAAAACTAAAATCTTGATTTTTTAAAAGTAATGATAAGGCTTAATAATTGTTGTGGATATATTGTCATATATAGACATATGGCATATCCTTCTTTCTTAAATTCCCTTTTTTCTTATTATTTAAAGTTAATATTAAATATACCTACTGACCCAATTATTTGTTATCAAAACATGCAGACTACAAGGATGCTATCTTAGCATATTGCC
Organism: Polydrusus cervinus; assembly: GCA_935413205.1. NCBI lineage: Eukaryota > Metazoa > Arthropoda > Insecta > Coleoptera > Curculionidae > Polydrusus > Polydrusus cervinus. Next base: position 61,448,477 of record OW284510.1, on the reverse strand, counting down.
GAGCTTGCATTTTGTTACCAATCAATAACTGGGTTAAGTTTATTGAGACTGATTGGTATAAATAGCAGGCCGGTACTATGCAAAAGACACCACTCGGTCGACACCACTCGGTCAAGACCATTCAGGTCACCACTATTCGGGTTGGGACCATTCGGGTCTCGACCAGTTCGGTCAAGACCATTCAAGCCACGATCATTTTGTTAGAAACCCTTCAGGTCGATACAAGATTCGGTCCAGAGCAGAAACATTGGGTCAGTAGCAGCACATAGTCCTGTTCCAATTATCAGCCCTTTGCGCTAGAGAGCTCGTCCCTAGCCAAATATGTTACTGTAAGTAAAACCTAATTTTATGTAACCGTTTTAACTGCCGTTTTATATTATATAATAAAGTAGGTGTTATGGAGACTTGTCGCCTTTAATTCTTCCCCACGTGACAATATCTTGTTTTTGTTTTCAGTTGATTGTTTATTTTTCCAAATAAGTAGCATTTTTTAAACTAAAATGTAACAGTGTTCTTGGGAATACCCCGTTACCATCCCATCTTTTGGCATTTGATCGAATTTTACCTGAAGTTTTGTTATCAGAAAGTAGACACCTGTTTTAGTGCTAAGATAAAGAAAATTGAAAATGGATTATCAGGACATGTTTTCTTCCGAAGGATCGATATGTATTTGCAAGTTTCTAGACCTATTCGACTTTTAAATATAATTTTAAAAAACATTTTCTTAGACTCTGATTGGTAGATTGATTAATATTAATCAAAATTTTACCTTTTTGTGTGAACTGGTATGTTACTGTCACTAATGGTTTTTAGTTTTTAGTTTTGTAATTCTAATGTGGCATACAAATGAAACAAAAGTTAGTATGCTTAAATTTTGTTAATACAATCGCATATTTGATTATTATTTTTTCTTTGTGCATGTTTTGTCATTGGGAATAGTATATTTCATGAAGTGGTTCAAGTGTGTTTCCATAACTTTATATTGCACGCGTCGTTGCCCGAGCACGAAACAATTCAACGTAAGGTGAAGCCTTAGACAAAAGCCATATGACGGCCGTCGATTATTTAGTCATTTATTTGTCCATTTTTAACTTTCAAAGGCGCGTATGTTTCTTTATTTCTTCGTTTCCAACAATGCCTTTATAAGTATGTACAATAATGTACATACCTATATGTTACTATTTATTATAAACCTATGAGGTTCATTTCGCTATATATTGGGAGTTTTTCGCAGTACTGATTTTGGAATTTGTATTTTTCTAAAGGATAATTGTCAAAAATTAAATGAATTGGATCAAATTCGTAAGTGAGGCAATAACCAAATGACCTTATTAACAAGCCGCGCCTGGTTATGCCTAAAATTATGTACTTGTTTTAATGGGTCATTTTTAGACCAATTTTAAGTTGGAAGTTTATATAAAAGTTCATAATTTCTTTAGTTTTAATATATCTATATTGATTTGTAATTTATAATAAGTTATTTATCCCTATAAGCTTATATACAGGGTGATTCCTAATTTGATACTTTTTTTAGCTGTGTATAGAAGGCATTAAAATAAACATTTTCAAATACCTTTTTTCAAAAAACTTAAAAATAGACTTGATACAGAAGTAAAAAAACTAAGTGCGGGCCTGGTCAATAAAACGTAGCCTGCTTTACTTTATGTTTTTCTTGTTTTGTCTTATCTCTTATTAGTCATGCACTTTACGGGTCGGTCGTCAGTTATTTCGCAAACCGCTCAATGTCTTTTTCTGAAGCAAGTTAATTTTAAATTGGGACACGTAAAAATGGTAAAATTTGAAAACAATGAACTAATGAGTGCGGCTTTGAGATTATACATACGCACAACGCTTTTCATTGCGGCTCATTCTACACCCAGAAGTTTTTTTAATGTTATTCAACGGGCAAGTTAGGCAGAACCGCATTTGATGCATAGTGTAATGAATGATTGTAAGTACCTTACTTTTAAGTTTTTTGAAAAAAAGTAGTTGAAAAAGTTGTTTATTTTAATGCCTTCTATACACAGCTAAAAAAGAAGTATCAACTTAGGAATCACCCTGTATATTATTATACAATAATACATATGATTTGTACGACTAGAAGAAACTGACTATTATAAGTATCAGTGCAATGCTTTGATGGGGCTGTTATTGGCCCTTTGGCAGGGACTCTTTATTACGTAATTTCGGTCAGATCCAGTAAACCAAACACTGTCATGAGAGATTCTATTATATTTAGGAGATGATTGTTGTTTTATGAAATTTTTGCTTGATGCTTGCTGATGGAGAAACATTTTGAAAACAACAGCATAACTGTTATATAATAAAACGCTTGATCTTCAGGGTGCTAAACTTTTTATTTTTTTCGTTTTTTTACATGGATCTCGAAAACTGCATGATATAGGTATTACTATATTTTGATATAAACTACTATGAAGTAATGGATTCCCTGGGGCACAGGTAGACAATGACAGGCTGTTTCATCCTTATTGGGACTCATCAAAAAGCCATAACCTGTAAGCAATTCCCATTACAACGAAAATATATTTTCAAGATATTATTACAAATAAAAATATAATGAAAACCTAGTATCGCCATCTGTTATAATCAACCCAATGCAAAAAATAGTTATCTAACGTGAAAACATAAAACTACAAATAAATCAAGCACGGACGGCCACCGATCCAGTATAGAAAACATTATTGCGCTTTCCTACACATCTCTACGGTCCCAATAAGGACGAAACAGCCTGTCATTGTGTACCTGTGCCCCAGGGCATTATTATATTATTTTCTAATCTTCATATTAGTTTATATTAAATAATAATAATAATAATAATAATAATAATAATAATAATAATAATAATAATAATAATAATAATCTGGTGTGGAGTTGGCCAGACCTCCCATGCAGCGCGTCCCCGGGTGGCGGATAGGGGAACGCCTCCCAGATATGGGAGGTACCGGTAGAATACCGGCGCGGACCAAAAATTCTGGCAACTGACATCGTCTGACCCGAAACGGGCGGCTGTCAAGAAGAGCCCTAAGCCCACGGTGTAGTACCATCGCGCCAAGGGGCTGCATGGCACAGGGGAAATAGTGTGCTAGAAGCGATGCCCAAAGGACTAGGCAAACCGGAGGAAAAACAGCCTTAGCACGGTAAGGGGGCACTGCCGTGCCGGACAGTTTTTATCGTCCCAACTCGTGGAAATAAAATGGAAGAAAAAACAGAAGCATACATACATCCGTTAATGGATAAAGAACCAGAAACAGAAAGGGGAATAAACGAAAGAAAAATTTTTAGAAGGAGGGAGTCACTAGCGAGGACTCCTCCACAAGAATCGCAAAGACGGCTTGAGCAGCCTAAAGAGCCAGAAGATGACGATGTTTTTACACTAAAAAATAACACAGAAGCGGGAACAAGTAAGGCAAAGGAGATAGAAACAAAAACAGTTAAAAGGCCACGGGAAGATAGTGGAGAGGAAGAAATGAGTATACTAAGAAAGGAGACGGAAAAAATACTGAAAACAATTAAACACCTGGGACTAGTTACGGACGCAAGCTCAAAAACAAAAATAGAAATCAAACAAATTGTTAAAAAACTAATGCGTCAGGCAAACGACATAAATGGTGTATGGAAAGAAATAGACAAACAAGAAAAGAGAGTAAGACCAAGAACTACATATATAGAGAAGAAATCTATAGCAACACAAGCTGGAGAACAAGAGATCAAAAATGAATACGAAGAAAGAAGGTTAAGAAAAGAAGAGGAAATAAAACGAATCATCGAGGGAACCGAAGACTTCGAGGGTCTCAAAGGAATCCTAGATGAAAAATGGACACAGGAGCTCTACAAGATTACGGTAATGGAAGGAGCAAAACAAAATGCTACAAGCGGTATCCAAGCAGACTATGCAGCCCTCGTAGACTTAAAAAACCTGGAGAGAAATAGAATGATGAACATTCTTATAACAAAATATGATGGGCTAGAGGAACTAATTAAGAACAACGAAGGTGAAGAAGACTTTTTGATACAAACAGCTAGTACAAAAACTAGGAAAGGTAACAAGGAAGATAAAAGTAGTGCAGTATACCTTCTCCCCATCGAGATAGATCTTACGGGAATAAATGACGTAGAACAAGTTTATAGGAGACTACAAAAACTAAAAAAAATGACCATCCTACACCCCACCAATACTGTTAGTATAGTAGTTGGCGAAGGTCTTAAAGTAACATACGTCAGAAAGATGTGCAAGCATATATTTGCAGGACAAGGAATTAAAATAAAGCTGATAGGCGAAGAAACAGGGTCCGAACCAAAAAAGCAAAAAATGAGAAAGAAAGTAAGCACACTGACAGTAAAAACTGAAGGAAGGAGCTATACAGACGTCATAAAGACACTAAAACAGGAAGACGCACAGTGATAGATATTGTAAATCATTTTTACCCTTTTTAAACAACAACATTACCGTTTCGGCAACCAGATGCATGCTTTTCAGGCGGCTGATTAATACCTATCGGCCTAAAAATGATTTACAATATCTATCACTGTGCGTATTTCAGTAAATATTTGAAATTTTCGGACGAAAGTGTTTCCCGATTTGCCGTTGTGAACCTAATTCCTTGATGGCGCAATTGATTAGCGCTCTGTACTGGATATACGGAGGTTGTCGGTTCGAATCCGGCTCGAGGAAATACTTTTTTCTGAATTTCAAATTAGGTGTTTATACACAAGAACTTTCCATCTTAAGATATAAAACAGGAAGTTGATATTGGGAAAATAGGCGTCAAAATAAATAAGATCAGGAAAACTGAAAGAGATGTTCTGCTAGCCGTAGAAGGAGGAGAGCAGACGGTACAAGCGCTACGACATGAAATAACAAAAGCGAATGGATGCCAGGTTGTGACAAGAACAACTGGAACAACTACGGTGTATATAATGGGTATGGATCCAACCACCCAAGAAGAAGAAGTAGTAGACGCAATCGCAAGGGAAACAAAATTGACAAACTCTGATATCAAAATTAAAGGGATTAGAAAAGGAAGGTTTGAAGAACAAACGGCGTTAGTAGAGCTTCCAAATAGACAAGCGGAAAACTTAATAAGAGAGCGAAATATAAAGATAGGATGGATAACATGTGGGGTAAGAGAAAAAATCTATATTACAAGGTGCTTTAAATGTCTGAAATACGGGCATAAAAGTTACAGAAGGTATAAAATGCAGACCATTTCTAACGAAATGTGTAAAAAAGATTTAAAACAAATATGATGTCGAATTTAGAAGAAAATGTACCCCAGGTGGGTGACAACGAAAGTTCGCAATCCCACACTGCGCAAGCAGGCAGCCTCACGGATTCTGGGGAAGGCATAAATTCGAATAGTACTAACATACCTAACGGCAGGATGCTAAGGCAAGCCCCTGCCGACAACCGAACTATAAATCAACATAACACCGGCGAGGAACACATCACAATGGAGACTAGCTTGCAGCCCGACCCTGGAGTCGATAGAACTTCCGCTGGTCTACCCAGAAGAACAGAAACCGGTCGAATCAAGTGAAGTCGTGACATGAATAGAACCTTTATCAAACCATTCCTCTTGATCAACGACTGTGAAGATAACCCCCGCCCTGGCTGTAGAATAAAACTCCACAGCGAAATAATCCAGATATACCCGGAATTAAAACTGACCGAACAAAATGTAGCGTGCTGCTACCCCAAGCTGAAATAGATTAAATACGGCGTGAAGTTGGCAGAACGTTGCACAACCTTCAGCATGTGGCAGAGCTAACAGCACAGCAGGAAGTAAGAAACGAACAAGATCAAACTATACAGGCTGATAAGGACAATTCAAACCAAAAATATTTGGAAAATTTGTCCTTATTCGAAAATAGTGACCCGACCTTGAGGCCGAGTATCCCTAAGCTGAGATTCAAGAAAGGAACCCACGAAATACTAGCATGAGTAAACCTAGCAGCAGGGACGGCCTTAAATAGAACTGAGGACCTCGAGACATTACACAGTGGGTTATATGCTGCAGCAGCAACTGTAATTGAACTCAATGGTCAGAGAACGGAGAACAAAATCACCAAGAAACAAGCGGTACCCGCTTGGAAAATGCGACTTGAAACACAAATAAGCCAGTTACGAGCACAAAGTGATATCATTGGAGAACATCTAAATGGAAACTCTAGCAGCAAGGTTGCTAAAAAGGTTAAAATATACTGAAATCAGAGAGTATTCCTTTAGATAGTCCCGATGTAAAACGGTTGCTAACAATCGTAAGAGACAATATTAGACAAAAATGTAAGGCTAAAGGTGCCCGTCTAAGGCGATACAATAAAGCCACAAAGAGGAAGGTTCAAAACCAACAGTTTACCACGAACCAAAAAACCTTCTATAGGACATTGAACCAAGAAGAAAATGACGTTACTCCAACTAATGACATAAATAAAGACCGATTTAATGCATTTTGGAGCAATATTTGGTCTGACGCGTCCCATTCAAGCTGGCTCGAAAAAGTTAAAGCCGAGGCTGAAACTTTGCAAGAAATGCCTGAGCCGCAAGTAACATCCAGTGATATAAGGGAAAATAAGAGTCGCAAAAGCCGAAAACTGTTTTTAAAAAATTTATTTATTACAGTTACAAGCAAAGATTAAAGCGAGAATGAATAATGATACCATTTTACATATATTTATAACATAGTCTAAAAATGCAGCGTTTACGGTTTCTGTGGGAAGCGTCTTCTAGTCATCTTCACATAACTGGGATGCCACTAAGAACTTGGCTAACTGGAAATCACCGGGACCTGACCAAATTCATAATTTTTGGCTCAAAACCTTCACCAGCTTACACCCTATAATAGCAAACTGCCTTAGCAAAGCTCTCCTAAGCCCCGAACACTTCCCAGCTCATCTTGCCAGTGGCAATACCTTCCTTTAATTTAAAAAAGGGCAGGTAAACGATCCAAAAAACTACAGACCGATCACCTGTCTGTCAGTGGTGTATAAACTTTTAACATCAGTCATGTATTCAATAATATACACACACTGCATAAACAACAACCTGGTAGCTGATGAGCAAAAGGGCTGTATTAGGAAAGGTTTGGGTTGCAAGGAACAGCTTACAATCGATGCCGCTATTATAAAACAGGCTGAAGTTAAAAGGCGAAATCTAAATATGTGCTATATCGATTATAGTAAAGCATTCTATTCTGTTCCTCACGACTGGCTAAAGAAAATATTGCAAATATACAAAGTACACCCCCTAATACGCAACATGTTAGGCACCCTAATGGAGCAATGGAATACCAATCTCCATATTGGACAAGAGAAGCTTGGCAATATAAATATATCAAAAGGTATATTTCAAGGCGAGTCTTTATGCCCCCTCTGGTTCATTTTGGCCATGAACCCACTGTCCTCACTACTTAAATCAACATCCTACGGATATCGTCCCAACTTAACTGAGAATTTTAGAATAAACTACCTTCTATTTATGGACAATATCAAACTCTACGCTGAAAGCAAAACCCACCTACAGTCCCAAATTTAAATAACCAAGACATCAAAATGTCGTTTGGATTAGACAAGTGCGCAATCTTGAATGTCGTACGCGGAAAGACTGAACAAAATCGTGGACTGCTTGAAGGCATAGATATACTAGATGAGGACAAAACATATAAATACTTAGGCATCTCCCAAAACCAACAAATAAACCACACAAGCCTAAAAAGGGAGTTTAAAAACAAATACAAAAGCAGACTAACAAAGCTTTTTAATTCTCATCTGAATGCTGGTAACCTTACTACTGCCATCAACATCTGGGCAATACCAATACTTACCTACTCATTCGGAATCCTTAAGTATTCAGACACGGATTTGCACGAACTGGATAGGCTTACGTGCAGGCTGCTAACAAAATTCAGATTCCACCACCCACGCTCTGCACTTGAAAGAATCTACCTAAAACGAAAGGAGGGAGGAAGAGGTCTTATTAATATATATAACTTGTGCAAGTCACAAGAGACCTCTATGAGAAAATACTTCCAAGAATCGAATGGGGAAATTCTTAAAAAAGTGGTTGCAGCAGACGCTGGATATACAGCCCTCAACTTAAAGCGAAACGGACTACCTAACATCATCCGCGCGCCGCCAAGTCAACAGCTTGTAACTTGGCAAGAGAAAGCTCTACACGGCAAATACCCTACTGCACTCCGAAATCCACTCATAGATAGAGAAATGTCACTGAATTGGTTAGAGAAAAGGCAGCTTCACGCTGAAACAGAAAGTTTTATTATCTCTATCCAAGACCGTGTCATTCGAACTCGAAACTATGAAAAGGTCATCATGAAAAGGAATGTGGAAGATGTGTGAAGAAAATGCAACTGCCCCGGAAAAACGATAGAACATATCACGGCGGGTTGTGGTGCTATGGCCCCCAACGCTTACCTGGGAAGACATAATCAGGTGGCAAAGATCATCCACAAGGAACTGGCCCATAAACTAGGGCTAAGGGAAAACCTTCCACCATACTACCAATACTCACCCGAGCCAGTCCTTGAATCCCCTGAATATCTCTTATACTGGGACAGGCCAATAATAACGGATAGAACAGTAGACCACAACCGTCCGGATATTCTTCTTATCGAAAAAACCACCAAGAAAGCTTTCATAATCGATATAGCTTGCCCACTAACACACAACCTCTCTAAAACCGAATCGGAGAAGAAGACCAAGTACTCGAATTTGGCTATAGAGATAAAAAATATATGGAAGCTAGATAAAATCGACATAATTCCGATCATAATATCGGTGGAGGGAGCTATGACGAAAAATTTCAAGCCCAACTTGGAAAAACTGGGCCTATCAGGTTATTTATACCAACTAATCCAGAAAAGCGTCATCCTCCAAACATGCCATATAGTACGGAAGTTCCTAAACAGTACAGGTTAAGATGAATTTCTTCTCTGTACTGTAAATAATAACAGCAATACCAACAAAAAGCTGTGAAAACTAACATTGAGAAAAATAATAATAATAATTTTCAATTTAGTTTATTTTCAATATTTATAATATAATATATGTGTTTATTTATCTTCCTCAATAAACTTATTCTGTGATCCCCCGAAGGCGTGATTGTTAAAAATAAATAAGTATATTTTCTAATAAGAAATATTATTTTTTATTTGGTTGTAGGTAGGTACTAGTTTTTATGGTAAGAAATATAAAATATTCGTATGGTTATTATTATTTAACATCTTATATGATATTATATCCTTTCTTAAAGTTTATTATCTGTGATTAAGTGGTTGTATTTAGGGCTGGGCGATTATCAAAAAAAATAATCGATTTTCGATTATTTGAATGAATCGATTATTTTCGATTAATCGATTAATCGAAAATAATCGATTAATCGAAAATAATCGATTAATCGAAAATAATCGATTAATCGAAATAATCGATTAATCAAAATAATCGATTAATCGAAATAATCGACTAATCGAAATAATCGATTAATCGTTTTTTTTTCGAATCGCCTTATTGAAAACAATCAGTTAATATAAAAAAAATCAAATAATCGAAAATAATTATCGATTTTTTTTATTATATACTTAAATAACATTGAAATAATATCTAAATCATAATTATTATTAATTTTGGCAAGGCAAACTTGAGGGTAATACGTAATAGAGGCCTCAAGTTATATCGTTGATTTTGTCGCAAAATATTTTTATTAATCTATTCGATTAATCTAAAAATTGTTATTATTCCGATTAATCGAAAAAGACATATTATTTTAATCGAAATTATATCGATGATCGAAAAATCGAAATAGTTGTTTCGATTTTTTGATTAATCGAAAACATTTCGATTTTTCTATTAATCGATTAATCGAAAACATTTCGATTTTTTGATTAATCGATTAATCGAAAAATCGAATAATTTTCGATTAATAATCGATTAATAATATATATCCTTAATCGAATAATCGATTAATCGATTAATCGATTATTTTGCGCACCCCTAGTTGTATTATAATTTATTATAATTTACTATTTGGATATTACACAGGGTAGGGTAGTGGCACCGGTCTTGGACATCGAACCAGTAATGGACACTTTATAATCTAAAGCCTGTTATTAAGAATCTGCTTAAGTTAGAGATATCTGTAAATACGTTAAAATCTCTCTTTAAGCATTAATTTCGTGTTTGAAACTAGATTGTTGCCGACAGATGACGCCACGTGGTCAAATCGGCTGTTTCTTGGTCACGTGATTATTTTCACCCGATTTAACGGTATTTCTTCTTGTAAATGCTAAGAACGGCGAAAGTTTGTTTAAGTGATAAAAATTAAATTTATTACTTTTTTGAAGTGCTGTATTTTGCGTTGTTATCCGAGGTAAGTGTTTAGGCTTATATTTGCAAATAAATAGTTCTGCTTGCTTATTATTTATTTTTAGGTTAGGTGTCCATTAAAGGAACTTAAATTTTATACAATACAGACAGTATGTCCATTTTAGGAAAAATTGTATTTTCGGTGATTATAATTGTTAATAAATGAGTATAAAAATATTGATTAATATAAATAACAGTTTCATATAAAAAACAGATCCAAAGTTAGACATGCATGTCCAACACTGGTATAACTGGGGATGTACATTATTGGTTACTGAATTTACTTTTCTTTACAGGTGCAAATTAAATGGATAAAATAAAGTTTAGGAAATATACCAGTGAACAAATGGCAGAAGCCTTAGCTGCAGCAAAAGCAGGTATTCCCATTGCAACTGCAAGTAGAAGATTTGGTGTACCCCGTATAACTTTGCGAAATAAACTTAAAGGTATCAGCCCAGAAATTTGCAATATGGGACCCTCAACCGTTCTGACGGCTGAAGAAGAGGACCGAATTGTAACATGGATTGGTAATATTGCAAAAGCCGGGTTTCCCGTGACTAAACAATGTTTAGTTGACACTGTAGCAAAAATCGTAAAAAGTTGTAAACGCGAAACTCCGTTTTCCGACGGAATTCCGGGAAAAAAATGGTTTAAATCATTTTTAAAAAGACATTTAAATATATCCTTAAAAACTCCTGAAAAGTTGACAGGTTACCGTGGCACACTAACGGAAATTAATATAAGAAAATGGTTTGAAGAAGTTTCAAGATACTTGACGGAAAATGATTATTATAATATTTTACAACATGAAAATCGCATTTTTAACGCCGATGAGACATCGATTTCCCTATCTCCCAAAACCGGCAAAGTATTAGCTCTAAAAGAAACTAAAAACACATAGGTATGATATGTGTCAAAACTTCTGAAAAAGAAAATCTTACATTACTGCTTACAGTTGCTGCATTTGGAAATATTGCTCCTCCAATGGTAGTATATCCATATAAGAGAATTCCGGCAGAAATTGTTCAAAGTTTTCCAAAAGGTTGGGGCTTGGGAAAATTGCCATCAGGATGGATGACAGGTGTACATATTTTTTAAATATATGGCGAATATTTTTGAACCATGGCTAACAAAAAATAACATCGAACGGCCTGTAATATTTTTTGTCGATGGACATAAGAGCCATTTAACATTGCACCTTAGCACGTTTCTGCGAGAAAAAGAAATTATTCTTATAGCGTTTTTTCCAAACGCCACTCACGTGATGCAGCCTCTGGACGTTGCGGTCTTTCATCCTTTAAAATGTAAATGGAAAAAGCATGTAAGAAAGTGGCTAGTTGAAAATGACAACCGCCAATTAATGAGACAACATGTTGCTAAACTACTAGAAACCATTTTAAGAGAATCCAATTCTTTAGATATCATTAAAAATGGCTTCAGAGTATGTGGTCTTTTTCCTTTTGATGCCAACAATGTGAATTATACTAAATTATTATGCAAAAAACAAACAAAAGAAGCTGATAACAGCAATATTCAAGATAGGACTCATAACGACATTGCAAATAGTTTAAAAGTTTTAGAAGTTAACATTCCAACAAATATACTTCAAGCTATGAATGAACAAATTGCGGAAGATAAATGGAATGGAACTAAAGATTTGTATTACGTCTGGAAGAAAATTAAAAATTTAAACAGTACTAGCGTCGTCGAAAATAATGAAATTTTAAACAAAGATGATACTTTAAACTTTTCACTGGAAATCTATGATAGTGAAAAATCGCAGCAAATCCAAGATAATGAAAATGGCAATATTCAACAAATTCCGCAAGAAGTTTTAAAAGAAGTTTCACAAAAAGTAACTAAAACTCAAAATTCACCTGTTTTTATACCTCGGACAAATAAAAATGAAACAAGCCCGAAAAATACAATAAATCGTGAAATTCAGATTAATATGGCATATGAAAAGAAAAGTCAGCAAACCCCAGATAATTCAATACCTTCAACATCAAGAAAAGTTAATCCTGATATAAATCCTGCATATTTTACTTCATCTTGTCAAGAAATAGTCGTTAATGAAAATCTGGATACCGGTGAATCTCCTTTTAAAAAATACCTTTTTTGGCCCAAAGAGAAAGAAAAGGCTCAGAAGATAGTGGTTGATAGACCACGTTCAGTTATAACATCTGATTTTTGGTTATATGCACAGCAAAAGCAAGAAACACTCAGATCAGAGAAAGAACAATTGAAGGAAAGCAGAAAAAGGGCAAGAGAAGAAAAACAGAAAGAAAAAAAGTTACAAATTAAAAAACCAAAAAGTGTAAGGAAGACTAAAGCTCAAAACCAAAACGTTAAAAGAGCACAGCAAATGATAGACTGGAAATGCTACAAGTGCCAAATAAACTGGAAGGAACAGCACCCAATAGAAAGAAAGGCGAAATGGCTGTTGTGTAGTAGCTGTTCAAATAAAGCACGCAAAATCTGTATATCTCTTAAATATCTTTATAGTTTTGGAGGTAATTATTCGGACTCCGAAGATGACGTTCAGTTTGTATGCGAAAAATGTGGTATTACCATTGATGACAGTGATGGTGATAAAAGCGAGAAGACCAATGAAGATGAAGAAGAGTACTTATTACTATAACAGTCATTTCCATTTAATGTTATTATTTTAAATTTAATTGAATAAAAAAAAAAATTTTGATATATTATAATCGGGATTATAATAATTGTTTGTATGTTTCTCGGTTACTTTTTTTAGTGTTTAATAGGTTATTAGCCATCTTTTGTAAAGAAACATTATTTGCCATATTACACCTACCTACAAAATTAAAATTGGTTAATATTAAATAAATGTCCATTAAGTACTAGATCCACAAGTGTCCAAATTAGGATCAATAAAAAAATTGACTGTCCAAAACTGGAGGAAATGCGCATGTCAAAATTAAAACTAATTATTTATAATTAAGCATAGTTTGTGGAAAATAAAACCCAGGGCAATGTAAAGAAGGGTGTTAGAGCTTTATTTGGTATTTACAGAATTTAAATTTTTAAAAAATTGCTGCAGTTTTAACGCATTACCATAAAAAATATTTCTTAAAGTGTCCATAACTGGTGCCACTACCCTACATAAGTATATACAGTGTCCGTAATAATACATGAGAGTACGCCAGGGAATCTATGGGAAGCCATAACCCGTAAGCAACTACAGGAACAACGAAATCACGAGATTTTTTTAGGAATAAATAAGTAGCATCGCCATCTGGCATCTATATATTTGAATAAAATGCTCGATTTCTAATTGTATAATATGATCAATTAATATACAAAATAAACTAGACCACCCGCCATAGAGTCCGGATTTCGATCTGATTTCTTTTTATTAAGAAGTTTAAAAAATTACCTTGGATGGGGATGAAGGAGCAATATGATCTTAATTAAATATAATCCTTTTTTAGTTAAAATGTAAAAACATAACACTACAGTTCTTTCTTACCAATGTGACAGGAATTAATAGTTAATCTCTCCAATGTCAGTTCAAAAGTCGCCAAATTATTTAAAGCCAAGCTCGCACTTGCAATGTTTGTGTTGTTACAGCTCACCCATATTCCTTGATCAGATTCTACATCACAAGTACAAGGATGAAGTAATAGTGTTTCCTTAGGACATCTGTAGAGGGGGCCCGGTGGAATGTACTCTGCATTTAGTCGCATAGTTTGAAATAGTATCATCGTAAGGGATAATATTAGGTTCGGTAACTTTGGCATGGTAACTGTTTTCGTATTAAGACCTACAAAATACATTATAGGGGAGAGTTGCCTAAGATGGGGTACTTAGGATTAAAAGGTATATTATATGTCCTGATTTAAAAAGTATGTCCTTTGTTGTCAGTAGATTATCTATAAAAACTATTTACTATCTATGAATCATTGTTAAATTAAAGTAATTTAAGTGAAACGAGAGTAAAAATGCAAAAAGGAACAGGTAGTTTTAATAGTGACAACTAACGAAAAATACATAATAAAATAAAAATTTTATGTAAAAGAAGGCTTTAAATTATTGGCATAAATCGCAGGTAAATGCATCGCAATCATTTGGCTCAACTCCTGCACATGCCTCATTTGCTCAGTTTTTGCACATTTCACACTGGATCCATCCTTCCATACTTTTAGAGTTGGAAAATAAGTCGTCGCAATATAGGCAGAAGGTATTTTCTTTCTCTTTTTGTGTTTTTTTGGCATTTCTTTTACCTTTGTGCCCGATATTAATTTCTCCACACTTAAAACCTTTTTCACTTTCTATTTTTTATTGTAATCAACTTTTTCTTTCTCCTTTAATTCATTTTTATAGGGCGTTGAAGTAAGAACTGCTGTTTTGCCGTGACAATTTGTATTTTCTGCTTTTTTATGTGGTGCTTCAGGCACCTTCAATAGATCCCTAGGAGCAGCGCCGGCCCCAGGGTAGGGCAATCCGGGCGACCGCCCGGAGCGCAATGATCTAGGGGCGCCAAAATCGTGGAAAAAGAAAATAAACTGATAAAAAAATTAAGTTATAGGCTTTTATAAAATGCACTAAAAAGTTAAGAATATTTTTTTATCATTCTGATATCATATCAATAAATTATTTTTCATAATATTGCATTGTCATCGGACCCTTGTAAGTATACCAAATTTCATTGAAATCGATTCACGGGAATTTTCTCAAAAACGCGTTGCAAAACTTAACTGATAGTTGACAAGATTAAGAGGCGGCAGGCGGAATTTATCATTTTTATTTCTAAGCACATAATTAAAATAATATAATATATTTAAACATTAAGGCAAAATCTAGTTGACTTCAATTCAACATGACAAAACCATTCAACCACGCACCGCCTTGAAAAGTTTTTCGGCCCGTGGCAACACGACTGTAAAGGAAACAACAATTTTTGAAACCAAGCGAAACAAGATCTAACAGCCCTTTTTAACTGCATATAAAAAGGAAGTATACTTAAAACAATGCATTATTTTCCAAATAAAATAGTTTGTTTAATTGTTAGTGCAAAAAAGCTTTAAAAAAGTGCGTTTGGCTTCTGTGAAGGTAGGTGTTTTAATTTTTGTTTTCATTTTTAAAAACTAATAAAATCCACCACACATAAGCCAAAAAAATGGTGGGGGGGAGATTTCAAAAATTAGAGTTTAGATTAAAAAATGGCTTGTGTGGTATCAAATAAAAGGTAATTGAGTCTGAAGTTGAATAAAATACATTTTTTAAGCCAGTGGCGCACAAGGGGGGATTTCAGAAATTATAATTTAAATCAAACCATGGCTTTTTTTTGATATCAGTATTATCTTTTATTTTGATTAATTTGTTCCAGAAACCAAAATATCCGATGCTAAGAACCCTCTGGGAGCGAATTTAAAAAGCGGAGATTGAACAAGCAAACACAGCTTCAAAAACAGTCAGATGCGCTGCAAAACTTCTTGAAAGAAGGTAGTTTCAACGCTCCCATAACTGACCAACATTTGAACAACGCCCAGCACCTAGATACTGACTTTCCGGATATGGATCCCCTTTGGACGCAACCGTCAGCATTAGTGAGCTGGGTAAGTCATCTCAAACGAGTTTGGCGAGTAGTGATGCAGTTCCGTGCAGTTCCAAAAATCAAAATTCGCAAGTTGTGCAAACCTCAGAGAAACATTTAGAAAAAGCTACCGTCCAAAGTATCTCTTCTGACCCAGGATTATGACCCGAAATCATGCGTGCAGCAGATAGAGTTTTTTTGGTTAAACGTGGTCCAGCTGCACCTTGGTATAATTTTGATTTTCCTTTTGATGATCAGCATAGAAGATTCTCACCAAAACATTACAAGAAAAGGGTTAGAAATGGAGAAGAGGTTTTAAGAGAATGGACGGTATATTCCGTATTTAAAAATGCTTCGTACTGTTTTCCATGTCGACTTTTTGCTGCATCATCTAGCTTGAGCGCTCTTGGCAATCGGGGATTTAAAGACTGGAAGCATTTAGGGGACTCTTTAGCACATCATGAAAATGCTAAAACTCATATAGATTGTTTGAAATCATGGCTTGAATTGAAGCAAAGATTGAAAATAGGTGAAACAATAAATGCAGTTTCTCAGAGACTCATTGATTGTGAGATAAATCACTGGTCTGAAGTTCTTTTACACATTATATCAGTCGTTAAAATGCTAGGTGAGAGCTCTCTAGCTTTTCGAGGAACCAGCGATAAACTGTATGAACACAATAATGGAGACTTTTTGAAGTTAATTCAGTTATTGGCTGACTTTGATCCAAAAATGGAGGAACAAGTTCGCAGAGTCCTCCATAAAGAAGAAATCAAAGCTACATATCTAGGAAAAACTATACAAAATGAAATAATTGAATTATTGCATGACAACATAAAGCACCACATCATTGAGCAAGTATTATTCCATGATTCTTGACTGTACTCCCGATGCAAGTAAAGTAGAACAGATGCCATTTGTGGTAAGATTTGTCTCCATACAGAAATCAGAGTCTGAAGTTCAAGTTCAACGAACATTTTTTGGGTTTTCTACCCATTGAGAGATCAACAGCTAAGGAGTTGTCGGAGGTTTTACTAGAAGAGCTAGAGAAAAATAGGCTTAAAGTAGAAAACATGCGCTGTCAAGGGTATGACAATGGTTCCAATATGAGAGGAGAAAAATCGGGAGTACAAGCAAGAATCAGAAATATAAACCCCAGAGCATTTTATGTTCCATGCAGCAGCCAATCGCTAAATTTGGTTGTAAACGATATGGCAAAATCCTCGTTTGAGGCAGCCAACTTCTTCGATATTGTTCAAAAGTTATATACATTTTTTTCTTCCTCTTCTTTTCGTTGGGCAATATTACTGAAAGATATTGATACTTACACCCTAAAACCATTGAGTGATACGCGATGGGAAAGTCGAGTTGACTCATTAAAAGCTCTGCGGTTTCAAATTGGTTCAATTCACGATGCTTTGTACAGCATATATGAAGATTCAAAAATCGATAATATGATCAGAGACGAGACTAGCGGATTATTAAATAATTTGAAGCAGTTCAAATTTATATGCTCTGTTGTGATCTGGTACGAAATTTTAAGTCATATTAACCCCATCAGCAAACTTTTGCAAACTGTAATTTTTAATATGTCACAAGCTATTGATATGTTTAGCAACTGACTCTTCTTTGAAAACCTGAGATCAGATGAAGCTTTTGAAAGCATCATTTTAGAAGCAACCGAGCTTGCTTCAGAGATTGACGTGGAAGCTAATTTCAAAACCACCACGCCACGTCATCGTGTCAGAAGCAAAATAAGAACGTTTTTGTATGAGGGCCCAGATGAACCCGTTCAAGACCTCAAACAAAAATATAAAATAGATTTTTTTTACACTATAGATCAAGCAATAAATGCCTTGGAAACCACATATAATTTGCTAAATACTCACAGTAATTATTTCAGCTTCTTGTATAATATTTTTGGTCTAAAAGACATGCCCAGAAATGAGCTACTGGCTCATTGCAAATATTTGAAAGTAGTTTTAACTGATGGAAATTCAAGCGATCTTAACGCCCTGGAATTAGCCGATTAAATAAGCATTGTTTCGTCATTATTAACAAAAAAGGAAACCCCCTGTTGAAGTTCTCAGGTTTATCGCTACACTTAAACTCGCGCCAAACCTCAGCATAGCATTAAGAATCTTACTTACATTGCCAGTCACTGTGGCTTGAGGGGAAAGAAGCTTTTCAAAACTAAAAATAATAAAAAATTATCTCAGAACGATGCAGACGCAAAATCGTCTCAATGGATTGGCAATGATAGCTATAGAACACCAAATTAGTGACAAATTAGACTTGAAATCACTGGTTCGTGAGTTTTCCGAAAGAAAAGTTAGAAAAAGGGCATTTTAATTACTTTGGTTAGTTAGAATTTATTTATAATATGGGATATATAGCATTACTACATTTTCATTTTTGTTATTTTGCCTTAAGTGCTAAAATCTTGTTATCTGATGATTGAGTTTTTAATAAAACATTTTTGAAAATTTTTTTTTCAATGTTTTCTTGACTTTCTGATATGGTCGCATAAGATTTACTTTAAAAAACGGGCAGAGGGGGGCATTAATAGGATTGTTTATTCCTGACGTACCAGGTTCTGTTCCAACAGAAACTTTGGAGACATTACCTATAAAAAATTTAATTAAAGTCGTTTTACCCGAATTCCGTTCACCCCATCTTACCCGCACTGCACAATGTTGAGATTATCCCAACTTTTAATTAAAAAACATCTTAAAATCAAAGAAATATTAAGTTAGTCATATTGTGGAAACCTTAGAGTCTTATATTTAGTATTTACCTTATTAATTTTCTTTAAAAGAAGCACTTTTAAAACACCGACACAACAAAACAGCGATATACAATTGAATTTTCAATTTCGGCCATATTAATTACATAAACAAAAATATCTTCTCAGAAAGTTTTGTTGATGATGCGTTTGGGTTAAAAAACTTATTTAGACTATTTTAGCATATATCTCGCTAGTAGTTTTAAAAATAAACCAGGTGCCCCGTCTTAGCCGTCCACCCCATCTTAGGCAACTTCCCCCTATCAAGATTATCGTGGATATTGTCCTCACAACTCGATAACAGAATAAATTATTGTAAACTCCTTACAATAATTCAAAAATACAACAGGCTAAGGCCTAGCAGCAGGGGTTGGTGTTAGCCCTTAATTTCCTTGCCTTGTTTTAAATGGCCCTGCAGATCCCTTCCGAACGAAGCTCTTAAAAGGCCAATAGGATATTTACCCCGCAGGAGACACTAAGAGTATCGCAGTTACCTTACCATTTTTTATAGTAACTTTTACTCGAAAATTTACCAAAAAATAGTTTTACAGGAAATATTTTATCAGGGCATATCAAACATACTTTTTTTTTAATAGAACACCCTATACCAAGTGGTGCATCGTGGTTGGAAACATAGGAAATCCATGCAAATTTTAGACTATCCAAATATTTGCTTCCCTGTTGACTTTAGAGCGGGGTTGTAGGTAGACTTTTTTAGGGTCTCTATGTGAGTACACATGCGGAGTTTGAACAATTTTGGATAACCCGATCCTCACTTATTTGAATAGGATTGCGATTGGGTTTCATTGGAATTCAACAGGTGATGCTGCGGAGACCAGCATTGACTTGTTAACCTGTGATTTTTCATTGTCAAATGTAATTTGCAAACGGTAGGCTATTTAAAGATCCTTACTAGAAACATTTTACACTGGATTTAACTAATATTTTCAAAATGAACATTATTTTCAAAATGGATCTTTTAATAGAAAACGAGTTAAATTACTTACAGTAAAACCTATTAAGGCGGAACTTTGTGCAGCAAGAAATTTATTTGCGACAGAGTATTTCCTGAAGTGGACATACTAGCGAGCTTATCACGTGGTGACAAATATTCCGTATACATCGACACACACTGAAACCACAATGCAAGGCGGTATGTTCTTTTTAATGCTAATGAGTTTTGGTTGATTTTATTTCGAGAGAGAAATTTGTTTTGTGGAAAATAAGTACTTGTTGTATTAGTTAAAATAATGTACCTAATCGTTATACGGATATATATTTTAAATATATAATATTTACAAAAAATAAAATTAGAGGGAGCAAAAAGTTTGAAGTATTAATTAATAATAGGTATAAGAGCACCTGCAAACAGGATGTCGAACCGGGAACCGCTTTGAACTATACAGCGTGATCAGTTAAGGATACATACGGAGCGGCCATATCTCGGAAACTAAATTAAATAGGTAATGTATAAATGGACACTGGTCGATTTATTTCTATTAAACAAGAAGACTTTATCTACAAGTTCATTAAGCAGAGAATAGATTTCTTAATGTTTTGATAAATGCTACAAATTCTATTTCGTTTTTTTAGTATTGTTTTTACTTCATCATCGTCCGTAAGATGTTTGTCAAAATTTCTCATTTAAATAATTTTTGCCAAGAAAAGATATGTCGCAGTCGTATTGTGAAATCAAAAATTTAGTAGGTTTATGAATGCAGGGAAGGGAAGAGTGTAAAATGTATTATCATCTCCCAACCCACCCCATTCACGCCGATAACCAGGCCGGATGATATCGGTTATCTCGTGGGGTGCGGAAGAAGGTACACACTCCCTAATCGGATGGTCATGCCATGACGCAAGAATCCGAGGGTTAGCCCCTAGTGGGAGTGTCGCATGAGTGAGGATCGTGGTTCGGAACCCGCGTTAAGCTGCAGGTCCCTTCGGGACAGCAGCGAACGAAGACCTCTCTTTTACCTAAAAAACCTAATTCCAAAGAATGGCAAGAAATGACAAAGCGTCCGTATAATAAACAACAATTAAATGATGTAAGAAGTAATAATAACGTAATACATTTTTAAGGTTAGGTCTTATTAGGACGGGATATGTTAGATAAAGCCAAAGGTGACTACTATTTATTCTATTTTTTATTTTTCTTCCTAAAAATACGTAATTTAAACAAGGCGGACAATTACGTCTCAGTATTACTATTTTATGCGTATTGTAGGGTAATAAATAAGTACGCGAAGACACATTTTTCTACGATGGCTCTGAAGGACCACAGATAAATTTAAAATTCTTAAAATTGCCAAATACAGAAGTGAAAATTTCCACTTATTATGTGGAAATTTCCAGTTATTAAGTTGTCCTAAAAGTACCTACCAGTCTCAACCGGCAAGCAGCAGAATCAAGCAGTACACGTCGACGAGCGGCCATATCTTGGAAACTACTGGGCATAGAAATTCAGGAAAAAATAAATGATAACTAAAGTGGCCATGAGAAAATCCTAGAAATAATTTTTAAGTTTTGCATTTTGCCGCAAGAGGGCGTAATTGAGAAGTAGGTAAATTTTAAAATTTTAAACATCTCCGAATATCCCACATTAAGGTATATCTTTGATAACACCATTAAAAAGCTTGGACAATTATCCATCATTTTGGTCTTATGCTCATTGGCGTACCGACTTTAATAAGAAGGGGGAAGCTGTTGAAAGTGTAATCATTTACATCGCTGTAACTTATAAATGACTTATCTTATTTTAGCAAACTAAAGACTGGTTGGAAGAGAAATGTATGCACTTTCACCAATCGTATTTAGTTGTCCATAATAGTTCCAAAAAAAAATGCTAGAGGGCGTAATTTTTAATAATAACACATTTTTTTATTTTACTCTGAAAAAATAAATCATATGGTATAATTATAATACCATAATCG
This sequence comes from Polydrusus cervinus, assembly GCA_935413205.1. Taxonomy (NCBI): domain Eukaryota; kingdom Metazoa; phylum Arthropoda; class Insecta; order Coleoptera; family Curculionidae; genus Polydrusus; species Polydrusus cervinus. The sequence goes on along the minus strand of OW284510.1, from coordinate 61,426,804 downwards.
AAGAGTAGAATAAATTTGCTAGAAAAAATATTAAAACCGCAGCTCGATATCTCCGTTCGTTTCAGCGTTATCGCCAATAGAATAGTTCTTAGAACTTTAAATGAAGAAGCGAGTGGGACACCACTGATATTTTTCCAGGTGGATATTATTTCTGATTAGCCTAGTCAATTCTGCATAAAAATGGTATCTTGCGTTTTTCTCCTCAGGCACATCCTTCTTAATTAAAATAATTAAATGTGGCAAGCATGCCTATTAAATGAAGGTGGTCATTTCCAACAATTTTTATATAACAAAATTTTTCATTATGAATGTTAATAATAAATAGTAGAGCTAAATACGGAACCTAAAAATTATTTCCAGGATTTTCTTATGGCTACTTTAGTTATAATTTTTTTTCCCTGAATTTCTAAGCCCAGTAGTTTCCGAGATATGGCCGCTCCGTACCCTTAACTGATCACGCTGTATATGGAAAACTATACCTACATAGGAAAATTTTCAAAATTTGACAGTGTGGTAATGCTGATGGAAACGACCGGACTAAAAAAATTTCATAAGTTAGAAGTTAGTGTTAGCGTGCTTATTTTAAATAGAACATCCTATATATTATTACATTTTTGCATTTTACGTAAGCTTCTAAGCATCCTAGGAGCTCGTGTCTAAAAGTCTAATTACAACCTTATTTTTCGTCTCACGCTTGGACTCTTGATTTAAATTTTTAAATAGGTAATGTATTCTTGGCTTTGATTACAAAGGTCTTGTAGGAGACGTTTAGTTTTTTAACTTTTCCTTCTAAAAGTCCTCTTTTATATAGAGATTAAGGGTTCGGACGCATATCGTTTTAGTTATTGAATTATGATGCAATTTTATAGGAAAAAGAGCTAAAACAATACTATTTTATAGTATTATTTCTGGTAATATACTTATCTGTTCCGTTTTAGAGCTATTTTAAATCAACGAAAATATAACCCAATGCAATAAAATATTTTTACAACAAAAACAAAAAACAATTAGGTATTTATTTTTAAAGACAAAAATTAAAGTAAAAGTTTTAATTCAGACATTTTTTTATGGAAGAAGTGTGATAATTTATAATATAAAAAATAGTGCGGAAAGAAACGAGAATTATTTATTATGAATATACATACAAAACGACACTTAAGAAGGAGCATTTCAAAACGTAAGCATTTGCAACAAAAACTGCTTTTCGATATACGCTCCTAAAATGCATGATTTCTGAAAAAATTATCAATTTTGGCGTGGTGAGCGATATTTACTTTATTTTTAATCATAAAAAACCGAGCCCGAAAAACGCTGGTTAGAGTCATACATACGTATTATGTTAAAATTTTGGATTGACACTAATATTCATATTTTTCACAAATATAAAAATATGTTTTTTTTTAATAAAGAGCGGAAATTGATAGTTATTAGGTGAATTTTAAACCATTTTTGGGCGTGGCCCCGGACATTTTTCGCCTGCGGGGCTTTTCCGTCTTCTTCACTAGGTGCAATATCATGAAATACTTGCAGTCCCGACTGTCCCTCTCTCCAGAAAAAAATATCCTACTTGCGCCCATTGAGCCCCCCCCCCCCCCGAGCATTTTTTCTGGCTACGCCACTGCCCATGTCTAAGCGTTTTTGAAATATTTTCATTTTTATGTTCAGAATGACATTTGCAAGCCTTAAAATAACTTTCAATTTTTTTTATAAAGAAGCCTTATTTATTTAATTTAAGCGGGATTTCTTATTATAAAGAACCTGCTTTATTAGATTTTTTATATAATATTTTGATAACTATTAATACAAGGTGTTTAAACAATAAGATTGAAAACACTGCAAAAAGTCTAAATTTTCAAATGGAAACACCCAAATTTTATAATTATTGTTTGTTTGGCATTATAAATAAGGGTAAGTTTGTATATCCGAAAAATTTTTAGTTTTCGAAATATTGCTAATTTAATATTTTTATATGGCGATTTTGCTGCAGATTACTAGTTCAGTTACTCTTAGTTGGCTATGATGGCGTTGAAAAATAATCAAATGCTAAAGAATCTATGAAGCTGTCACTTTTACCATTTTAACATTATTAATAAGCACATTGGGCATGGCTTCTGTTTTGCGGATATCGAATGACAAATGTGTCACATGTTATTGATATAACTTTAATACATTCTCCATAAATAATAAATAAGTTTAAATAATCTTCGTTTGTACAATTTAAGGGCCCAGACATGATGATTAATAATGTTTAAATGGTAAGTGACAGCTTCATAGATTTTTTTCGCATTTGATTGTTTTTCAACGCCGTTATGGCCAACTAAAAGTATCTGAACTTATAATCTGCAGCAAAATCGCCATAATAAAAATATTAAATTGGCAATATTTCGAAAACTAAAATTTTTGTGATTAACAAACCTTATTTTTAATGCTAAATAAGAAATAATTATAAAATTTGAGTGTTTCCATTTACAAAACTAGACTTTTTGCAGTTTTTCAATTTCATTTTTAATCGTATTGTTTAAACACCCTGTATTAATAGTAATTAAAATATTATAAAAAATCTATTATATCTAAAACGCTTAGACATATAGGTGGTATACAAAATCTGCCTAAAATCTTGTGTAGTATGCAAAAATTTAGTAATATATAGAGTACCTATTCTATTTAAAATAAGCAAGTTGACACTTACTTCCGGTATAACGGGAAGTGTCACCATTATAAAAATATTTTAGCCCGGTCGCCCCCATCAGCATTAGCATACTGTCAAATTTTCAAAATTAGGAGGCAAAGGCCTACCCTGAAACTAAACGTGCTGTCGCCCAATTTACTTAGCCAATTTTCCCCCTGCCGGGGAAGCGTATCATTAATGAATGGATTGCTTCTAGCACTGTCCCCATTTAAATTGGTTACTCCCAAGAATGGATTTTCCCCACCAAGATTTAATAAATTTGACGGAGTCAGAGTCCGCGGTAAGGAGATACGTCCCCCTAAATTGACTGACGTAATATGTTGATCTTCCGTCTGGTAGATATCAAGAGTCTTATACCTTTCCAATAAATCAAGATCAGATTCAGTAGACGCGCTACTGTCACCTACTCTATTCATATTTTATTTCTATATTATTATTTTTTCCTTTTTATTTTACTACGTCCAGGGATGCCAGGCCTTAATGGCCGTTTAACGAACTGATCACGCGTTGTCAGTCCGTCAAGGAGAGGTCCCACCACGGTATTCCCCGCTAACTGAAGTGTCAGCAGACCACTCAGGCGCAAAGGGAAATAATGGCTATTTTCAAAATTAAATATTTAAGGGAATTAATTTAATTTATTTATATTTTTTGGAAGTAAAATCACGACTGTATTTGAGTCTAGGGCGAGACCTAGTGTATCCTCAAATAAGCGTTGCTAAAAAAAATTAAATTGTCGTTGGCGCGGGCACGTCCAACTAACCTACCAACACATTGCAAGTGCTGTGGTGAACACGAAGGGCCTAACTTTTTAAATTTAAATTTACTCAAGGAAATTGTCCTGTTTTTTGTCGCTACGTTCCGCTTAAAAACCCTTGAATGTTTTACAGCTTATCTGTCCCTATCTTGAGTCACAACATTACTCTTCTTTAAGAGATTTACAAAGCTCCTACTCTTTTAGAAGTATTTTCTTCGCAAGAAATTTTTTATCTGTACTAAGATATTTTAATTAAACGTATCACAATAAAATATTTTAAACTATAAAATTACGCGCCCGCACAATAACGGTAACTTAATTAATTCCGAACAATATCGCTAAGCTAATTAACGCGCAATTTTTTATTTTTTTGACCTATTGTGACTTCTTGCTTGACCCTAGAATTTTATGGGATAAAATTTATACTACTCCAGCACGCGCCGTCGTTCTCAGTTCAGAATCAACGTGGCCTTCTGTAGTCTACGAACTTTGACTATTCCGCCTGTGTGTCTTTACCCAACCATATCCATCGATGTGCGGCTATCTACGAGCGCTTAGACACACAGACTAGTCTTAATACACGCCCGAAATTTATTGACCAAACACTATTTCGGCTCTGTGCCTCTTCTTGCTTCTTTACTTCACTTTATAAAAATCGCACTTTTATAAAGGCTGGCGCCCCGCTTAATTGGTACTAGAGGTTCTCGACAGCCTACAAGAGACCATGAAGTAGTTCTCAATGCACCAAATAAACTAGGCTCGCAACTTAATAAGTCATAAATTGTCAGATATATATATGATATCTCCGCAATCTACAACCTACCAATTACGATGACGAACACGCGGGACCTTGGTTATGCACAAGGTGTTATTCCTCTGATGGTCTCCAGACAAATCTCTCTATGCTCGCCGCTTCACCGCTTGTCGGCAAGAACTATCATTTTCCCCACGCCTTTCCAACGGATTTTTAGTGGGAGGGACTGACTAGAGAGTCGTCTTGACCAGGTGGCTCTTGACCATCTGGCGGTGACGTCACAGTACGACGACTAAGCTTCGAAAAGAAACCGTCGAACGTCGCGACGGCTTTTTTTTTCTTTGAATCTATTTTACAATATTAATCTGATTTTTAGTAATATTGCAGTATTGTTTATTGTTACTTTAACGAAAGTGAGTTTTAAGCCTTATTAAGACGTTATTAGAACAACTCACTTCTGCATCCATTTAGGGGTTTTTTTTTCTCCCCAACTTTTTTTCTTGAGGGGGTATCCTTTACACACGGTGGTCCCAAGCGGTCACCCATCCAAGTAGTAACCGTGCCCGACATCGCTTGACTTCTCAGATCGCTGTATGGAATAGCTACACGTGGACCAGGTCGTCCCTGGAAGTTCTAGATTTGTATGAGAAGTGTTGAGAGAGAAATCTTTGTAGTATTTGAATTAATGATCTTATTTTTCTAATGAATATTTCAATTTTTTCAATACTACGACAGTGCCCATCCAAATTAAGTTAAGGAACTTAGGTAGTTCATACATAACACAATGTACAAACTGTTCTATTGTAATTTTTCAGCATTGATATTCAAATATTTCGCAAGGTCAATAGTTTTTCAATCTAAATTTTCTACGTTTTCAAGAACTTCTATCAAAAGTAATTCCTATAAAAAAAAATGTCGCAGTCGTTTTGTAGTGGCCTGCAGCCACTAATAAAAATACACTATCATAGTTTATGAGATAAAATCACAAAAACCAACTAATAAATAAAAATAAACATTTTTAATTACCAGGGTAAACAAACAAATAAAAGTTAACATCTATAAATTGTAAAAGAAATAAAAACATTCTAACCTAGTTGAAAAAAATAAATAAAATAAGTTAAAGTTCGAAAGTCAAAACTATTATTAAAAGGGTTTTAAATTATTAAAATATAATTGCTTTAAAAGTACTTTAAATGCACACCGAGAGAATGTCCAAATAATTTAAATAATTGAATAGTACCATCGAAAATACCGAGTTATTGCACACTATTTTTAAATCGTTAAACCATAGATAAAATAATAAACACATTTCACCTTTAAATTTACTTTTACCTTCATAAATGGATTTATTTTATTGCACCTATCACGCTTTACCAATACAAATTAAACTTTAATTTTAGATCTAAGAGTTAATATACTAGGGTTGCCATACATCCCGGGATTTGTCATAAGTTCCCGGTGACCCAGTTTTGGCTTCTAATAACAACTAATAAGCTATTTACCTTAGTATATTTTGTTCACTATCAAGAGAATGGCCCATTTCGATAAAAAACGAAACAAAAAAAATTCAAAATTATATTGCCCATTTTTGATTCAAATACACCAACAAAGCGACTGCATTTCGTTCAATTCTTATCCTTACCTAACATGAATAAGACATTTTGAAGGCCCAAACACCAGTTTTGACAAAATGGTGAACGCACATTGAACATTTTTGCCATGCGGCGCATTATAAACCATCCCGGTCTAAGCCGAAAAATGTATGGCAACCCTGAGTTAATAGCACAACTACTAGTTACGTCATTTTAAAATTAACGCTTAGATATTCTTTTAATGGCACTGACAATACAAAAAGGAAACATAAAATTTAGCCCAAAATTACCCCCGAAATTAATTCTTGTTCGACCACCTATAATTTTTTTAGTGTATTCTTTCTCGATGTAAATTGTTTCACGTCAGCCGAGAATAAATTCAGCTGTATATAGGCAACTTCTATAACATGACAACAAAATTTACCTAGAACATGATTTGCGCGCTGCAAGATAACGGACTTATTACGACAATGTATTATCTCAATTTTTGAAGTCTTGAAGATAAGACATGGAAGCTCTAAGCTACATGGCTATTTTTTTGAAAAAAAAATTCTTAGCTACGATATTAACCTTGGAAAAGTGCCTAAAAATACGCACCTTTAGTGGGCATTTTCTTGTACATATTCTTAGTTTTCTTGAAAAAGGGCTTTGTAGCTTAAAAATACAAACATTCCTTTATTAAATTTTAAATTGTCCCGACAAATATTTCAAATAGCCTTTTCGGAATCCTGCAGTAGTGAAACGGTGTTTTTCATCCTCTAAATTTGCGCATGGTAGAGCCTTAAGTTATAGTATTAAAATCTTCAAGAATTATTAAAAGGACAAAACAAAAATAAACAATTGTTTATAAAAACAAACCTAATAATTTTATTTTAAGAAAAATGTTTAATCGTTTGGAATATTGTTAATTCTTAATTAAATGCTCAATTTTTAACTGCTCCAAATTTAACCAACATAACCCATGTATAAAGAAAATTTTAAATGCCCCCAGAGGAAGAAGTTGTTTGTTGACATGTCAGGGGACCTAGCTGACCAATTAATTGTTGAGTTTTGCCGACAACGGTCCATTAAAGGCATTATTTAGATATTCACGTACCACAAGCGAATTGTGGGCCGGGCAACCATCTATTTGAAACCAAATATCCTGATTTTCATCAGTGACTTCCTCCAGTGCGGGTCCAATTTTAAAGAAGATCTAAATATGTTAGACCCGTCAACAAAAAGTGATCCAATGATGTGATGTCCAAGAATTCCTGCCCAAACACTAACTTTCTGATGGTATTGGGTTCGAGTGCATGCAAGACAACGTTCATTTTGTAGGCTCCAGTACCGATAATTTTGTATACCTATTCGGCTCATTATTTAATGTTAAAGTGCATTCATCTGAAAAGCAAATATTTTGTAAAAAATATCTGTTGTTGTTAGCTCGTTCCATCATTTCAAAACAAAAAAGTAATCTTCGCTCTTCATCCCCTTCTAGCAATTCTTGATGGTTTTAATACTTATAAAAAATATGATATATGCTTTTTCAAGGTATGCAGTACTGTGGTGTAATGTTTTTCCACCCCTTGCCTGAAAGTTCTAGTGCTGATATATTTATTTTATTAGACGTGAAGGAAAATATTAAGATCTCTATCATTATATACTTTCTTCCGCTCTCTCATGATTCTGTGCTGTGCATTTGCAGTTGTTTATTACAGTGCCTTTCGCCTCAAAGTTAGTAATAACTTTTTGTATTGCCGACTTGGTAAGAATGGGTTTATCAGGAAAATAAACAGAAACTTTTCCCCGCACAGTACCTACTATTTTATCATAGTGACTTTAATAATAATTACCTAAGTAAAAAAGTATTACTAGTACAAAATCTAATACTTTTAAATTACATTTGACAATGGCAAATCACAGGTTGACAAGTCTAATCAATGCTGGTGTTCGCAGCATCACCTGTTGAATTCCAATGAAAAATCAACCGCAATCTTATTCAAATAAGTTAAGATCGGGTTGTCCAAAATTGTTTAAACTCCTCTAAAAAAGTCTTGCTACAACCCCGCTCTAAAGTCAACAGGTAAGCAAATATTTGGACAATCTAAAACTTGCATGGGATTTCCTATGTTTCCAACCACGATGCACACCTCGGTATATTATGATGATATAGGATGAGTGTAGTGGGAATGAAGGCAGGCAACAAACAACTCAATTTTATTTATCCCAACGTTTCGTTTTTCTAGGGTCAATAGTTGAGTTTTTAAGGCGGAAATTCTTCATGTTCTTAATGGTGTAGGTATAAGACCATTTTTAGAAAAACACACACAGCATCAGACCCGTGTAGATTCCAACTGTCAATGTATTTAAAAACATTGACATTCCTTTGAATGTTTTTGGGCACCTTTGGAAGTTCTTGAGGTTGGATACCCCCTATTCCGCCCTTGGTTTGGCACAAGTACTTAACTTTGCCACAAAAAGGCACTTACTTGAAAACCATGTTTTATTTGCCGCATAACTTATGTTTTGACAGTTACTATAAATTAAAAAGAGTTACTCTTTATCAATCGGAGTCGATGAATCTCACCTTTTAGTCACAAATTATAATTAAAAATTATCATTATAGGTATTATATCATACTTATACATTTTTCGTATTGTAGCAAAAAATCAAGTTACCGTGCTTCCAATTTAAAATTATTTTCTGATACCCTAATTTTAATAATATAATAAGTAAAAATTAAATAAAACTTTTTCGGTATTCATTTAATTTTAAGATCTTTACACTGATTTTAAAAATGTAATAATTTTATCAATAATTTCAAGAATTCAATTCAACCACTATCCAATATTTGAAAATATTTCTTATAAAAACATTACATGCATAAATGGGATTAATGTTAATATGTAGGGTTTCTTCTTAATCACCTATAAAATCAATAATTATATCAAAAAACAGTTTTAGTTTGGGTTACACAAAAATTATAAACAATTATTAAGTTATCATGCAACTTTCATTGTAACATTACAATATAGACATAGACAATATTTACTCGCATCATAGTTTTCTTATTAGTAATTCAAGAATTGAACTATCTGGGCTACTATGACTGTAAGAATATTAATTTCTGTCAATGTCATTTGCAAGTGGCCTCGTTAGTTAATTCCTAATTGATTTTTTAAAATTTATTTAAATGAGACACTTTAATAGTAATTTGTAATTTGTGGGTAGAAATGGTTGGGAAATGGTTAATAAAACAGCTGCAGAAATTCAAAATGTGTATTTAGCCAACGTTTCGACCTCTTTGAAGTCATCCTCAGGGCGCTAAAAAGGAATTACATTTATTAAGAAATTATTTGGAATGTAATGTTTTTTTTATGTATTATTAACATATAGTTTTTACTATTAATTAAAATTTCAGAATAGTTTCGCTAATAAAGACATGTACATTAAGGTATAAATATATATACAAATAAAATGTACAATAGGTACATTACCTTAATGTACATGTCTTTATTAGGTATGCCCTATAAAGCGTAACTATTCTGAAATTTTAATTACTAAAAATTAAATGTTAATAATATAAAAAAAACATTACATTCCAAATAATTTCTTAATAAATGTAATCCCTTTTTAGCGCCCTGAGGATTACCTCATAGAGGTCGAAACGTTGGCTAAATACACATTTTGAATTTCTGCAGCTGTTTTATTGACCATTTGCCAACCATTTCTACCCACAAAAGTCAGTGTGGTCACTAATTATACTAATTTAAAATTTAGTAATTTGTAATGTTTTTACCCAATGATTTGTGGAAGAAATTCCTGATATATAAGAAAAAAGTCATTGAAGGATTGATTTAAATCCCTACAAAAGAAATGGCGAAATTATGGTATCAAGTGTTTTAGCTATGTCATATTTGCTATTAAAATTATTCGTATATAAACATGAACAAAGCTTTATAAAAAAATAGATTTGTCTGTTTTTGTTGTTAAAACTATGTATTATGATTATAGTTATCAGTAATCACAATTACAAGAACAAACATTCTTTAAATAATCCTGTCAAGAATAATGCTAACTTAAAATTATAATAAAACAATATAAATAAAACACCTACCTACATTCTTTAGAAATCATAACATATAGCTTATTAACACGAACTAGTACACTTTTATAAATTTACTGGATACCAAATTGGTTTATTATAATTAATAAAAACTGATCGACAACATTTTATTTAGTTAAGGAAGTTTAGAATTATTAGCACAGTTACTTAAATATTACCAGCAAAGAAACAATATTAAACTTTTACTCATCAAGGTTACCAAGTCGACCAAGCCACAAGACATACTTTAGCTTCGAGAGTTTTCGTAAAGCACTTTCATTTTAAGAACCGAAGAAAAAGAATTGTATAGCTTCCATAATATCGTCGTTAAAAATATCGTATGAAACTTGGTTTGTACCTTATGTTGTTTAAATTTGTTCTGGAGCTATTTTATCTAGAGTTGCTATTTGCTATCCCAAATTATGCAGGACGTTTCAGATTTGGTGTACTTTGTCTTACGACTTACCGCAGCAAAAGTGCATAAAACGTTTTTTGTGGGGACTGACAAAAGAAAAGTTTTTTATTTGCAACTTTTGTTTGTAAATGTTATTATTTCCGAAATATTCGTGGTTTTATCGAAATCATATTTAACTTAACCCAAAAATATATCGAAAGTTTTATAATAATATGAATGAAATGTGAGGTTTTGTTAGGATTAAAAATGAATATCGGTATACCCAGTTTCTAAAGTAGTGCTTTGTAATCCCCAATAGCAATGACCCTCGAAAATTCAATTTAAAATTTCAAAGTTTCGTTTTTTATATCACATCAAGTCTAAAATTTTAAAATAATTATCTTGATATAGAGTGTCCATTTTATTGCTATTTTTTAAATGGTAAGAGGTATGACACAAATCCTTCTTTTAAAGGAGCTAGGCTGTGGTTATGAGATTGGTTAACTGGAGAATAGTTGTTCTTCTTATTGACAATAATTCAAAATGCATAGACTAAGTTGTAAAATTGTGTAAGGATCTAGTATTCTTTTCGAGGGTAATTACTAATAACTTAAAACGAAGTTGTATTTAAAATTTAAAATGTAGCCAAACATGCGAAATGCGGATGGATTTATTCTTATTTTATTAAATAAATATATAATAAAAGTTTTAAGGTCGATTGGGGTTGGGCCCCGGTAAAAATATCAGAAAAATCCTGTTGGAAAACTATTTACATGGTAAAAACAACAAAGGCAAGTAGATACAAACTTTCAGTTTGATGAAGCATTAAGTAACTAAATGTTATAAAAATTGATATAAATGTTTTGATTTAAATAATAAAAAACAAATCTGACAGATTTGCATCTTCTTGAAATATATTATTAGCCTCATTCTTGGTTCAGTGTAGATTGGATTTCTTTGTCATCATTTTCGTTTCATAATTATCTAACCACCCTGATTGGTCAGTTTCATATCGTCACAAGGATGGATGGGAAATTATATCCGTTCAGTTAACTGGCATAGCCCATATCTAGTCACTTGGTTAAAAATTGTGTTATTCATGAACGCCAGGAGAAATATTTCAATAATAGTAGCAAGCGTTCGGCTGTTGAAAATGTTACCGGCAAAATTTAATTAAACAGGGTAGTATACATTCGGTATCAGCACAGAATATATACCTACGCGTAGCTACATATTCTGTGGTATCGGTGAATGGTTAGAGGTTTAAAGGTTATTTTTATTTTGGGCCTTTTACTGAGAGAAAAAAAATTCTAAAGTTAGCCGATTTATAATATAAATTACATTTTTATTTCGAAAATCAAAGGTAAATCTGAAAATCATTTAAATGCTTTTTTGAAACCTTTAAACTCAAGTAAATCGTAGGTCCCAATTGGGAGAAAATCAGTGACAGCGGAGAAGAAAACAGGGGTGATAAATTATTCTTAAATTACTAATAATATTTTAGCCCTGAAACTGATGTGGGTTTTTACGTTTAAATTATTTATTCATGTGTGATGCTTTATTAAATGACTCATTAAAATTACCAAACAACGAATCCAAATTCAAGTTAATAAAATCACGAAAGCTATAGAAATTGCAATTGAATAATTGTTGCTAAAAAAGAATTATTAAGAGATTTTAAATTTTTTAATCGACGAGAGAAAGGATGATCTCGATTCGTCCTGTAATAGCCTTTTTTATATTTGTTCCTCTTAACTGTTTTTGGCTAAACAGATTTTTATTATTCTTTTTGTACGTGGCAGTGTAGAAAGTGCGGGTTACTGAGGTAGTTCCAGTGAAAGATTGTTTTTTTGTAATTAAGTGAAATGAGCAAAAATAAAATTTAAAAAAAATTAAAAATAGGGTTAAATGACATTTTAAAGGTCAACTTCAAACATGCCAATTCTGACCTACAAATCAAAAAAACTGCTGAGGATAAAGAGGTCAAGAAAACTTATTTTCATAACATATATTTTCTTAAGTTAATGTGTTAGAAGTAAGAGGGAATAAAATTACATTTTTGTAAAAAAATATTGATTAGGTATTATGTCGTTACTGGGGTTATTGATATTTATAATACTGATTTCGACTAATATATTTTAAAAAAGGTAAAAAGGGTGAAAGTAAGTGGAGATAAAAAACAGTTGTGTCGATTGAGCGGTATAGGTACTGTTTTATAATATGTTTTTAAATAATATTATTGAGGCCAGAAAAATTATTTTTGTGTAATATTTGTAAAAGAATTCAAATAGTGGAGGTGCAATAAGACTTTTATAAAAAAAATGTTGGCCAATACGGTATTGCCCGTATAGATATTAAGTACATTTATTTGTGGTATTTTTCATGTACCTATGTACATACATGTATGAATTATTCCCGGAAATTTCGCACCTAGTAAAATATTACACCAAAATATAAGATTTTAATTATGAATGAAAAACATTTGAACCAACATAGTGATCCATAAATAAGAATAAAATTACATGAGTTGTTTCCTTTGCAACTAAAAAATATATGCCTAGTAATAGTTTTATTCTGTCATTCCGTGTCATTGTTTTAACACATAAAATGACGGAAAAATTTCGACGGAAAAATTTCCAGTGTAGTTTGGCCGCCGGAAGTTCACATAGCGTGAATATTTCCGGAAATTTTATTCGTTGCCATGGTAATGATTCAAAATTAAATCTTCTAATTGGTTACAAAAAGTGGGAGCGAAATTTTTAATGTAGTTTAATATTAATTATAATTTAGTGAAAGTATAATACAATACCAAAACAGTACCTACCTATAACATTATTATAAATTTGGTTTGGTATAACAGGCGTCATCTCTGAATTCCTGTTTGAAACCTACAACTCCTGCTGCTTTAGCCGCTGGAGAAAGTTTGGACATATCTTGCTGAATTTTGGTTATAGTTCCGCAGCTCTGTTTTTGATGGCGCTATCAGCATTTGGCTGGCGATTTGAACAGTCAATAAGGCGAAAAACCTTTTAAATATAATGTAGAAAGAATGGCGTAAACAGATTTTTTTTGTGAAGGTACTCAAAAAATAGCCTAATAAATATTAAAATTAAAAGAAACTAGGTTAAAAAGAATACAAAAATGTATAAATCTTCACTTATTTTATTTTTTATTTTTTTTATTGTACTATGACAATTGTTTCGACACACAGTGTCTTCGTCAGATAGTATAGATAGATTGGATCTTCATCAAGTAACGGCTACATCTATTGAATATTAAAATTAAAACGCAAAGCTAAAATTTTGTTCTTCTTCTACCTTTGAGCCTTAAAAATTGAAGGGTGTATGAAGGGTCAGTGTTTTTTTTAGAAGTCACTTTTTTGGCAGAGTTTGATGTGGTTATGAAGGGTTTTTGTCTGTCTACATCATGGCTGACTACGATAAGTGAAGACAGAGAAAACAATTATCTCTTTCTACTCTTTAAACATCGAGGGGGCCATAGTCTACCTACATGGTATAATAAATACAAATTGGTATACAACATGTAAACAATGGAACAAACTAGTATATATAATTTGTTTGATAAAGTAATATACCGCCTCTATATTAAAGATATATAAAAAAAACATTTTATAAAAGTTATGAGGTACAAAAAAGCAGGACAATAAAAAGATTTATTTTTTTAATGGAACACTCTATATAGTTTCGCATTTTTTGTTTCCTCATAAAATCATTCATATGACACCACATTTAGTTTTTTAATTTTTTGTAATGTTGCCAAACAAAATGCAACGTTATTAAAATTGTGGAAGAAACATTATACAAAATTACCTGTATTTCTCAATTAGAATATTGAAAATCGAAAATTTATATATAGTGTGTTCCAATTAGAAATTGTATCTTTTCAATGTCCTGCTTTTTTGGACCATCCTGTATGTTAAAAAATAATTTTAGAACATATATTTTTTTATACCTCATAACTGTTATAAAAACGTTTTTTGATATCTTTAATAGTTGAGACGGTATATTATATAGTTTGTCGCAAAAATGGGCCACCCTGGGAAACGGTCCATTTATTTCCTCAAATAAGATAGCTAGCGAAAAATCTAAGGCGGAACTTTGTGCAACAAGAAATGTATTTGCGACAGAGTCTTCCCCGAAGTAGACATACTAGCGAGCTTATGACGTGGTGAAAAATATTCCGTAAACATCGACACACACTGAAACCACAATACAAGGCGGTATGTTCTTTTTAATGCTAATGAGTTTTGGTTGATTTTATTTCGAGAGAGAAATTTGTTTTGTGGAAAATAAGTACTTGTTGTATTAGTTAAAATAATGTACCTAATCGTTATACGGATATATATTTTAAATATATAATACCTATTTACAAAAAATAAAATTAGAGGGAGCAAAAAGTTTGAAGTGTTAATTAATAATAGGTATAAGAGCACCTGCAAACAGGATGTCCAACCGGGAACCGCTTCGAACTATACAGCGTGATCAGTTAAGGATACATACGGAGCGGCCATATCTCGGAAACTACTGGGCATAGAAATTCAGGAAAAAAAATGATAACAAAGTGGCCATGAGAAAATCCTAGAAATAATTTTTAAGTTTTGCATTTTGCCGCAAGAGGGCGTAATTGAGAAGTAGGTAAATTTTAAAATTTTACACATCTCCGAATATCCCACATTAAGGTATATCTTTGATAACACCATTAAAAAGCTTGGACAATTATCCATCATTTTGGTCTAATGCTCATTGGCGTACCGACTTTACTAAGAAGGGGGAAGCTGTGTGTAATCATTTACATCGCTGTAACTTATAAACGACTTATCTTATTTTAGCAAACTAAAGACTGGTTGGAAGAGAAATGTATGCACTTTCACCAATCATATTTAGTTGTCCATAATAGATTTAAAAAAAAATGCTAGAGGGCGCAATTAGTAATAATAATACATTTTTTTATTTTGCTCTGAAAAAATAAATCATATGGTATAATTATGATACCATAATCGAAAAGTAGATGAAATTTGCTAAAAAAAATATTAAAACCGCAGCTCGATATCTCCGTTCGTTTCAGCGTTATCGCCAATAGAATAGTTCTTAGAACTTTATATGAAGAAGCGAGTGGGACGTCACTGATATTTTTCCAGGTGGATATTATTTCTGATTAGCCTGGTCAATTCTGCATAAAAATGATGTCTTGCGTTTTTCTCCTCAGGCACACCCTTCTTAATTAAAATAATTAAATGTGGCAAGCATGCCTATTAAATGAAGGTGGTCATTTCCAACAATTTTTATATAGGATCCGCCAACGTCGCGGGGATGGAAGATTAAATCATTATCGAGGAGCTTATCAAAAATACTAAACCAGCATAAGGTATCGATTTAAAAGCGGCATATTTTAAAAATATTTTACATTATACAGGGTGGCTCAAAAAAGTGTGGCGGACTAAACTTGCATTTTTTTAAATGGAACACCCTATATATTATTTTCTAATTCCCTATACAATTGCACGTATATTTTGTATAAAATGTCATATGTCTAAATTCAATTGTTTTTGAGTAATTGACGTTTAAAATATGGCATTTTTTGACTTTGACAGGCTGTAACATTGGAACGGTTCATCTTAGAGAGTTTTCACCTCCCTATCTTAGTTTTTCATTCTCTATCCAAGGAAACCAACCTTCGATTTACCATGTTAAACCAAAAAAACGGTTTTAACGGTTTTATTTCCAACAAAAACTGCTTTTGGATATACAATCCTAAAATGCATGATTTCTGAAAAAATTATCAATTTTGGCGTGGTGAGCGATATTTACTTTATTTTTAATCATAAAAAACCGAGCCCGAAAAACGCTGGTTAGAGTCATACATACGTATTATGTAAAAATTTTGGATTGACACTAATATTCATATTTTTCACAAATATAAAAAAATGTTTTTTTTAATAAAGAGCGGGAGAGGTAATAATTAAATTTTCTAAAATTGATAGTAATTAGGTGAATTTTAAACCAACTTTGGGCGTGGCCCCGAACATTTTCGCCTGCGGCGCTTTTCCGTCTTCTTCACTGGGTGCCATATCATGAAATACATGTAGTCCCGACTGTCCCTCTCTCCAGAAAAAAATACCTACTTACGCCCATTGAGCCCCCCCCCCCCGAGCATTTTTTCTGGCTACGCCACTGCCCATGTCTAAGCGTTTTTGACCTATTTGAATTTTTATGTTAAGAATGACGTTTGCAAGCCTTAAAATAATTTTCAATTTTTTTTATAAAGAAGCCTTATTTATTTAATTTAAGAGGGATTCCTTATTATAAAGGACCAACTTTATTAGATTTTTTATATAATATTTTAATAACTATTAATACAAGGTGTTTAAACAATAAGATTGAAAAAACTGCAAAAAGTCTAAATTTTTAAAGGGAAACACCCAAATTTTATCATTATTATTTGTTTGGCATTATAAATAAGGGTAAGTTTGTATATCCCAAAAATTTTTAGTTTTCGAAATATTGGTAATTTAATATTTTTATATGGCGATTTTGCTGCAGATTATTAGTTCAGTTACTCTTAGTTGGCTATGACGGCGTTAAAAAATAATCAAATGCTAAATAAATCTATGAAGCTGTCACTTTTACCATTTGAACATTATTAATAAGCACATTGTGCATGGCTTCTGTTTTGCGGATATCGAATGACAAATGTGTCATATGTTATTGATATAACTTTAACACATTCTTCATAAATAATAAACAAGTTTAAATAATCTTCGTTTGTACAATTTAAGGGCCCAGACATGATGATTAATAATGTTTAAATGGTAAGTGACAGCTTCATAGATTTTTTTCGCATTTGATTGTTTTTCAACGCCGTTATGGCCAACTAAAAGTATCTGAACTTATAATCTGCAGCAAAATCGCCATAATAAAAATATTAAATTGGCAATATTTCGAAAACTAAAATTTTTTGAGATTAACAAACTTACCCTTATTTTTAATGCTAAATAAGAAATAATTATAAAATTTGAGTGTTCCCATTTACAAAACTTTAGACTTTTTGCCAGTTTTTCAATTTCATTTTTAATCGTATTGTTTAAACACCCTGTATTAATAGTAATTAAAATATTATAAAAAATCTATTATATCTTAAACGCTTAGACATATAGGTGGTATACAAAATCTGCCTAAAATCTTGTGTCGTATGCAAAAATTTAGTAATATATAGAGTACCTAGGTATTCTATTTAAAATAAGCAAGTTGACACTTACTTCCGGTATAACGGGAAGTGTCACCATTATAAAAATATTTTAGCCCGATCGCCCCCATCAGCATTAGCATACTGTCAAATTTTCAAAATTAGGAGGCACAGGCCTACCCTGAAACTAAACGTGCCCATCCAAATTAAGTTTAGGAACTTAGGTAGTTCATACAAAACACAATGTACAAACTGTTCTATTGTAATTTTTCAGCATTGATATTCAAATATTTCGCAAGGTCAATAGTTTTTCAATCTAAATTTTCTACGTTTTCAAGAACTTCTATCAAAAGTGATTCCTATAAAAAAATGTCGCAGTCGTTTTGTAGTGGCCTGCAGCCACTAATAAAAATACACTATCATAGTTTATGAGATAAAATCACAAAAACCAACTAATAAATAAAAATAAACATTTTTAACTACCAGGGTAAACAAACAAATAAAAGTTAACGTCTATAAATTGTAAAAGAAATAAAAACATTCTAACCTAGTTGAAAAAAATAAATAAAATAATTAAAAATAAGTTAAAGTTCGAAAGTCAAAACTATTAAAAGGGTTTTAAATTATTAAAATATAATTGCTTTAAAAGTATTTTAAATGCACACCGAGAGAATGTCCAAATAATTTAAATAATTGAATAGTACCAATGAAAATACCGAGTTATTGAAAGTTAAGAATAATTTCACTTATAGGAAAAGTCTTTCCATAAAGTAAATAAGATAGCCAAAATATTATTGAACGTTTAATAGTTTTAATTAAAATAAAATAAAAACAATACATGGAAAACAAAACAACAAAAGCTCACAAAGAAAACAAACAATACAAGGCGCAAGCAGCGCTCGAGAGTTCAGACTATCGAGTCCCCACTCTATACTTATTTTTTGCCCAATCAAAACTCTTGTAGCCGGTTTATACGCGCATTTCGTTGACTCAACTGACTGCGCGAAAAGCCTGAGAACAGCGATGGCCGACGATGGCAATGACATCTTTAGTACGTTCTACTAAGAATCATGCGCTATCACTCTCGGTATTGTAACCGTGAGAACAGGGTGCTACAGTACTTTAGAGTGCATTACACCCTGAACTGTCATCATTTGCGCAATCTAAGCGTTTTAAGAATACTATTTATGACTCTTTAGTTTGGGATTTTAAATGGTGCCGCTTAAAGATAGCAACATTTTCGTTACAGTAATATTAACAACGAGTTACGTTTGTTCGTAGATTAAATATGCCAGTGTGTTTAATTGAACTAAAATATAAACTTTTATAATAAATAATGCTCCCTTTTTGAGATGAAATGTTTACTTTTAAAATAACCCCTCGTATAATTAGGTCAACTAAACTGCTGAGATAAACAATATTCGGAAAAAATGAACAGCTAAGCAGGTAGATTATATGGTGTCCATGACCGTACGAACAAGAAGCTGTCGTAAGCAAAATACCCAAAGTCCCGAATCCACAAATAAATATTGTAACTCGTCCCATGTGTACAAAAGTGATAATTAGGCCAACATCAAGGCCGCCCACAGCGGGGGTCAGGGGGGGTCACGTGACCCCCCCTACTCTACCCAGATCCGCCTACTCCACTAGATCCATGAGGTAAGAAACAGAAATAACCCAGATAAACATTTTGATTGTATTTTTGCTAGATGTTCTGAGCACTGCGAAAAATTTGGCCTCCAAGTTACTATGCCTCGTGTTGCATCAAGGCAAACATACAGGGAAAACTATAATCTTAATAATGTTAAAGACTATTATAGAGTTTCCCTTTTTATACCATATTTGGATTCTCTCATTCAGTCCATTTCAGTTCGATTTTCTGAAGGAACAACGAATGCTTTTTTACTTTCTGGCCTACATCCAGTTAATATGAAAGTGAAAGAGGAAAATATGACAAACTTGTTGTTTTCTAAAAAAGAAGAAATAGCCAAAGTTTACGAAATTGGCAATTTTGCAGAAGAATTGGAGACTTGGTTTGAACTGTGGGAAAGAAAAGAGGTTTCTGAAAATTTGGATTTTAAAGATATACTCGCCTCAGAAGTAACATTCTTTCCAGCAGTAAAAAAAGCAATAAATATTTTTTTGGCTTTACCCCCAACTACTGCAACCATCGAGAGGTCATTTAGTACCCTGAGGAGGGTGAAATCTTGGCTGCGATCGACCATGTCAGAAGATCGTTTATCGGGTTTATGTATGCTAAGCGTACACAAACAATTTGTTTTGGAAAATAAGGAATTATTTATTAATCAAGTCCTTGATCAATTCGGCCAAGAACGAAGGAGACTAAAATTTTTATTTCAAGGCATAGACTCAGATCACTCAGATTAATATATTCTTTCTGCATGATGTATTAATTATTAACCTTTTTATTTTTCAGAATCTGATTGTTATTTTTACTCATATTATTTCAATATAAATATACAAACTAACAGCTATATTATTTTGGAATTTTACATCAGTGATAAAACCCTTGACGGCCTTGACGGCCTTGACCCCCCCTACAAAAATGTCTGTGGGCGTCGTTGGCCAACATAGATAAACTAGATAAGTTTTACAATCTGACAGATGGGGCGGGCGTTACAGTTTCATAAACTCCTCCTAACAAAAGTTAGTAAAAAAGTATATCTACCCCCTTGGTCAAGAGAAGGGGGCAACTGCCCTCTCTATGGGCGCCCATACCTAACAAAAAAATGTATGTTATTACTCTGCGTGGCATACTGTCCAATTTTTATTTAGTACCTAGCTTCTGTCGCCCAATTTACTTAGCCAATTTTCCCCCTGCCGGGGAAGCGTATCATTAATGAATGGATTGCTTCTAGCACTGCCCCCATTTAAATTGGTTACTCCCAAGAATGGATTTTCCCCACCAAGATTTAAAAAATTTGACGGAGTCAGAGTCCGCGGTAAGGAGATAGGCCCCCTAAATTGACTGACGTAATATGTTGCTCTTCCGTCTGGTAGATATCGAGAGTCTTATATATTTCCAATAAATCAAGCTCAGATTTAGTAGACGCGCTACTGTCACCTACTCTATTCATATTTTATGTATATATTTTTATTTTTTGTTTTATTTCGTCCAGGGATGCTAGGCCTTAATGGCCGTTTAACGAACTGATCACGCTTTGTCAGTCCGTCAAGGAGAGGTCCCACCACCGTATTCCCCGCTAACTGAAGTGTCAGCAGACCACTCAAGCGCAAAGAGAAATAATGGCTTTTTTTCAAAAATAAAGATTTAAGGGAATTAATTTAATTTATTTATTTATAATTTTTCGGAAGTAAAATCACGACTATATTTGAGTCTAGGGCGAGACCTAGTGTACCCTCAAATAAGCGTTGCTAAAAAAAAATTAAATTGTCGTTGGCGCGGGCACGTCCAACTAACCTACCAACACATTGCAAGTGCTGTGGTGAACATGGAGGGCCTGACTTTTTAAATTTAAATTTACTCAAGGAAATTGTCCTGTTTTTTGTCGCTACGTTCCGCTTAAAAACCCTTTAATATTTTACAGCTTATCTGTCCCTATCTTGAGTCACAACATTACTCTTCTTTAAGAGATTTACAAAGCTCCTACTCTTTTAGAAGTATTTTCTTCGCAAGAAATTTTTTATCTGTACTAAGATATTTTAATTAAACGTATCACAATAAAATATTTTAAACTATAAAATTAGGCGCCCGCACAATAACTGTAACTTAATTAATTCCGAACAATATCGCTAAGCTAATTAACGCGCAATTTTTATTTTTTTGACCTATTGTGACTTCTTGCTTGACCCTAGAATTTTATGGGATAAAATTTATACTACTCCAGCATGCGCCGTCGTTCTTAGTTCAGAATCAACGTGGCCTTCTGTATTCTACGAACTTTGACTATTCCGCCTGTGTGTCTTTACCCAACCATATCCATCGATGTGCGGCTATCTACGAGCGCTTAGACACACAGACTAGTCTTAATACACGCCCGAAATTTATTGAAAAAACACTATTTCGGCTCTGTGCCTCTTCTTGCTTCTTTACTTCACTTTATAAAAATCGCACTTTTATAAAAGCTGGCGCCCAGCTTAATTGGTACTAGAGGTTCTCGACAGCCTACAAGAGATCATGAAGTAGTTCTCAATGCACCAAATAAACTAGGCTCGCAACTTCGTCGCGACGGCTTTTTTTTCCTTTGAATCTATTTTACAATATTAATCTGATTTTTTGTAATATTGCAGTATTGTTTATTGTTACTTTAACAAAAGTGAGTTTTAAGCCTTATTAAGACGTTATTAGAACACTCACTTCTGCATCCATTTAGGGGGTTTCTCTTAAATTTTTCAAAAAAAATTTATTTTATTTTTCTCCCCAACTTTTTTTTTTCTTGAGGGGGTATCCTTTACACACGGTGTTCCCAAGCGGTCACCCATCCAAGTAGTAACCGTGCCCGACATTGCTTGACTTCTCAGATCGCTGTATTGAATAGCAACACGTGGACCAGGTCGTCCCTGGAAGTCCTAGGTTTGTATGAGAAGTGTTGAGACATCTTTGTAGTATTTGAATTAATGATCTTATTTTCCTAATGAATATTTCAATTTTTTCATTACTACGACACCCCCCCGCCAAGGCGTAAAAAGGGCTTGTAGAGCCCTTTTTATAAGACTTTTCTTAGTGTTGTTTAGAACCAAGGGAGTATTGACTCCCAGAGTTCGGTTCTTTGCTTATAAAAGCCTCCCCATTGGTCCTTGAACGCAGTAGGTAGCTGGGAATTATAGAAACAGCGCGAACGATATTCCCTTTCCCCCGTTGTACTTGACAATACGGATTCTTCTATCGGTATGTGCGCTGTCTCCTCTTCCTTAGTCGGTGGTAGCCTACTCTCCCTAACCTCGGGGATAGGGTCTTCACTTTGTTGTTTGTCCATATTCTGTATAACATTTTCGATTCGGTTGACTGCATTCTTTCTAGCCTGGCGTAGCCAGTTTGTGCCGAAAGTTTCTATGCTGTCCACCTTTAGAAGTTTTCGCGTTAGCATCTCTTCTAGCAGTTGTTTTTGACGAGTATTGCTTCCTTTTCGTGAAAGAGCCAGAGCTTGTCCTTGGAGTTTACTTACTTTTCTATTGATTTGTTGTAATTTCAACAGGCTTTGCCGTCCTTCCTGAGATAGAGCTGGATTTAAAGTTATGAGTGCAATTTGCTCTGCAGCAACATCGTCCTCTTCTCTGGGTTCTACAAATTCGTATTCGGAGCCGGAGCTGTCTGTGTCCGACTCATAGTCCACCACTTGATCGAGGTTTACGTCATTTCCGGTTCGGGCGGGTCGTAAATCGTCAACATGTATATTGACTTGATTATCATTGACCATAACTTCGTACGTGGTATCGCCGTTGACTTGTATTTGGTTGGGTTCGATTTTGTGCCCACTTGGTCTTCCATTCTCCCGGGCACGGGAGTTCATAGCCCAGTATTATTGAAGCAGGGGTTTCGCCTGTAGCTCTATTCACCCTACTTCTGAGCACCTGTAATGCTTTGGGTAAGCATTGCTACCAAAAGATGTCCCTTCTGTTGTAGAGCAACACTCGCAGAATTTTCTTTAGTTCCTGTACCCGTCTTTCTACGGGGTTGGCCCGTTGATGATATATACTGGAGTATTGCTGGTCAATGTTTTTTTCTTCGCAGAAAACACGTAGTTTGTTGGCTATGAAAACTTTGCCGTTGTCTGTAACTAGGACGCGTGGGTTGCCGTAACGAGCTATTATTTCCTTTTCCAGGAACTCAATGATATCCCGGGTTTTTACCTCTGGGAGTGCTTTTGCTTCGACCCACTTGGAGAACACGTCTTCCGCGAGGATGATATATTTATTTCGGGTCCCCAATGCTCCTGGATATGGCCCTAGAACATCAATGCTGATCATCTCGAAGGGATTTTTTGGGCTACGAGCGTGCATGGGCGCACGCCCTTGTCGTTGCTGTGTCTTGCAAACCGAGCAGTCTATGCAGTTGGCTACATATTGTCTGATGTCCCTGTGCATGCAACTCCAGAAGTAGCATTGAGCGATTTTTCGGCAAGTTTCTTGTTCGCCCGGATGACTTTGATCGAGTACGTCGTGGTACATATGAATGATGGAATCCACTAACTGGCGTGGAACAACTAATCGGTCCCCATGCGGGTTTCGTCGCCACAGCAATTCGTCGCAGAGGATGAAGTCATTCATATCTCGTCGTTCTTGCTCGTTTGCTGGGTCACGGTGTTCCAACGCGCCTAGAATAGTCCTCAATTTACGAATATCGTGATTATTGTTCTGTGACCGGGCGACTTTCTCATAGAGGTCGCCTACGTTTTCCGAAACTATGTTGCAGTTAGAGGACAGTCCTTTTGATGTAGGTGCTCCGGGCGGAACTAACCTGTCATTATCAGGTTGGCCCTCATATTCTCCTTTCTCCGGATTTCTGCTTAAATAGTCCGGTAACTTATTTTCGGATCCGGGCACGTGTTGTAATTCAAAATTAAATTCTTGCAACAACAATGCCCAGCGGGTTAATTTGGCTCTAGAATCCTTAAACTTTGCCAACCACGTAAGCGACCTACTATCGGTCCTTACTATGAATGGTTTGTCTTCCAAGTATGCGCGGTACATTTTTACGGCCCATACCAGGGCTAGACACTCTTGTTCGTTGACATGATACTTCCTCTCCGTATCACTGAACTTCGCACTGGCGAAAGATATAATCCTTTTTTCTTTATGTTCACCTTCTTGGTATACTACGACGGACATCCCTAGCATGGAGGCGTCGGTTTGTAGTATAAAGGTCTTTTTGAAATAAGGTCTACATAATTCACCGGCCTGTGCGATGGCTTCTTTTGTTTTGGCAAAAGCTTCATTTTGTGCTTCTCCCCATTTGAATTTACCCTTGCTTGTCTTAAGGGCCTCGGTTAAGGGGTCCGTCTGGGCAGCTAAATTGGGCACAAACTCGCGTACCCAATTACAAATCCCAAGGAAGGATTGTAAATTCTTCTTTGTCGCTGGTTCTTTAAAGTCCTTGATTTGCGTCAGATGTTTCTCTTGTGGCTTTACTAGGTCCCTACTAATTCGGTATCCCAAGTAATCCAGTTCTTGCTTAAATAATTGGCACTTGCTAGCGCTGACCTTTAGGTTATGCATTGCTAGCCTTTCTAGCACCAATCGCAAATGTTGTAGGTGGGTTTCTTGGTCCTTCGAATAGACAATGATGTCATCTAAGTAGACTTGGACAAAGTCCTGAATTTGCCCGGCAAGTACTTCGGACATCATCAATTTTTGAAAAGTGGAGGGGGCATTTTTTAAACCAAAAGGCATCACTGTTTACTGTCTTCGTCCAACGGAATTTGCCAATATCCACTTTTTAGATAGAGTACTGAAAAATACTTTGCTTGCTCCAGTGTTTTCAATGCACCCTGTATACCTGGGAGGGTGCTGCTTTCGTCCGTCGTGATCCCATTAACTTTCCTGTAGTCCACGCAAAATCTTGGCTCTTTGCCTTCGCGATCGACTAATACGGGGGGCGAGGAGTAGGCCGATTGTGTTGGCTCGATCACTCCGGCTTCTAGCATCTCTTGTATTTGGCCATAGAGCATTTTCTTCTTGTCCGGGTGCATTGGGTAGCAACGCTTATTTATCACTTTATTTTGTTTCAAAACAATTTTATGCTTAGTTGTTCTTGTAGTAGGCTGTGTGAGCCCCACTTCGAAGACGGTAGCGAATTCTGCTAAAAGCGCCTGAAGTTTCCTGGGATTAGTCAGGTCGACTTTCGGTAACTCTACTTTTGCAGGTGTGTTAATTTTGTCTCGCCTCCAATAAACCGTCTGTCGATTCTCGGTTCCCACGTGCATACAGTGCCTGACAAAATCTATGATGGCCGCACCCTGTTCTAAGAAAGGGCTGCCCAATATGACAGGTGTGGATAATCCTTGTACCACCGAATACTGCACGTTATATGTCACGGAACCTATAATTGTCTCTTGGTACAGGGTACCTACTATCTGTGCATAACTGCTATTGATGGCTAGGCCGATCCGCTGTTTAGCGGGGATCCATTCCAGCCCTTTTGCTACCTCTGCAGATATTAGGTTTAAATCTGCCCCTGTATCGATTAGGGTTTCGGTCGATTGGCCATTTATTTCGATTTTTATTGCTGGGCGCAATTTAGTGGTGGCATAAACCATTGGGCAATTATTTTCCACTTCTTCGATAGTATTTGAATGTAAATTCATTTTGGGGCTAACACTCTTTAGAGCGCAGCCCTTCTTTAGTTTTTTGGCTTTTCCTCGTCGCTATCTCCTACGTTAGCTTCGACTTCTGCCACGCGCCTTGTGGTATTTTTTTGATTGTTGTAACTTATGAATCTGTCTCGAGCTTCACTGGAATGCCTTGGTTCTATAGCCCGTTTTGGACAGTGGCTGTCCCACTGATTTATTCTGCAAAACCTGCAGGGCGGAAGGTTTTTTCTGCTTCCTTATTTCGCGCCATTAATGCAGGTTGTGCTTGTCTTATTTCGGTGTTATTATTTGTCCTAGATTCGATTTTACGAGTGTCAACTGCTCCACCCATTTTCGACGTTGTTAGCTTTTCAGCTCGTAGATCATCCTCGATGAGGCCGGCTAGGGTCGACAAGTATTCAGTGTCGAGGATGTGAGCGCATCTTATGCGTGATCTTATTGTTGGTAACAATTGTGGGATTAGCAATTGAACACACTCGATTTCTGAACCTACTGGTTCGATTCGATTGAACAGCGCCCTTTTCTCTAAAATAAAAGCTTCAGCTTTTTGAGAGAGCGACTGTTTTCGTCCATACAGGTCCGCTTTCAGCTCCGCTATTAAAGCTGGATTATTAAATCTTCTATTTAGCATTCCAGCGAATTCCTGATATGTTAACGCGAACGCCTGCAGGGAGCGTAGCCACGCATTGGCTGCACCATATAAACACTCACTAGCCACGCGCAATTTATCGCGATCTGCTATAATCGGTTTCTTGTCAAAATAGGCTTTAAGTTCACGAAGAAACTCAATGGGATCCTCGTGAACAGCACCACCAAATGTGGCATTACAAGGTATGACCTGGGGCACTCTTAGCCCCCCCCCCCCAGTGACTCAGCTATGACGCTGAGGTTACGGGCTATTAATTGTTGAGTTTCCACTATAGCGACATTTACTTCGGTCGACGGGTCATTTACTACTAAACTTGATTTTTTGGGTATTACGTCATACAATCCCAAATTGGTCTTAGCAAAGGCAAACTGTTCAGAATCCGCAGGAGTTGCTACCTGCCCAAGCCTGCCAGAGTAGCAAGGAGTATCTGACATTTCTTTGACTTGTGTCCCCACCAGGGATGCCATGTCGCCCAATTTACTTAGCCAATTTTCCCCCTGCCGGGGAAGCGTATCATTAATAAATGGATTGCTTCTAGCACTGTCCCCATTTAAATTGGTTACTCCCAAGAATGGATTTTCCCCACCAAGATTTAAAAAATTTGACGGAGTCAGAGTCCGCGGTAAGGAGACACGCCTCCCTAAATTGACTGGCGTAATATGTTGCTCTTCCGTCTGGTAGATATCGAGAGTCTTATACATTTCCAATAAATCAAGCTCAGATTCAGTAGACGCGCTACTGTCACCTACTCTATCCATATTTTATGTATATACTTTTATTTTTTGTTTTTTGTTTTATTTCGTCCAGGGATGCCAGGCCTTAATGGCCGTTTAACGAACTGATCACGCTTTGTCAGTCCGCCAAGGAGAGGTCCCACCACCGTATTCCCCGCTAACTGAAGTGTCAGCAGACCACTCAAGCGCAAAGAGAAATAATGGCTTTTTTCAAAAATAAAGATTTAAGGGAATTAAATTAATTTAATTTATTTATTTATAATTTTTCGGAAGTAAAATCACGACTATATTTGAGTCTAGGGCGAGACCTAGTGTACCCTCAAATAAGCGTTGCTAAAAAAAAATTAAATTGTCGTTGGCGCGGGCACATCTAACTAATCTACCAACACATTCCAAGTGCTGTTGTGAACACGGAGGGCCTAACTTTTTAAATTTAAATTTACTCAAGGAAATTGTCCTGTTTTTTGTCGCTACATTCCGCTTAAAAACCCTTTAATATTTTACAGCTTATCTGTCCCTATCTTGAGTCACAATATTACTCTTCTTTAAGAGATTTACAAAGCTCCTACTCTTTTAGAATTATTTTCTTCGCAAGAAATTTTAAGATATTTTAATTAAACGTATCACAATAAAATATTTTAAAATATAAAATTACGCGCCCGCACAATAACGGTAACTTAATTAATTCCGAACAATATCGCTAAGCTAATTAACGCGCAATTTTTATTTTTTTGACCTATTGTGACTTCTTGCTTGACCCTAGAATTTTATGGATAAAATGTATACTACTCCAGCATGCGCCGTCGTTCTCAGTTCAGAATCAACGTGGCCTTCTGTAGTCTACGAGCTTTGACTATTCCGCCTGTGTGTCTTTACCCAACCATATCCATCGATGTGCGGCTATCTACGAGCGCTTAGCACAGACTAGTCTTAATACACGCCCGAAATTTATTGACAAAACACTATTTCGGCTCTGTGCCTCTTCTTGCTTCTTTACTTCACTTTATAAAAATCTCACTTTTATAAAGGCTGGCGCCCAGCTTAATTGGTACTAGAGGTTCTCGACAGCCTACAAGAGATCATGAAGTAGTTCTCAATGCACCAAATAAACTAGGTTCGCAACTTAATAAGTCATAAATTGTCAGATATATAGATGATATCTCCGCAATCTACAACCTACCAATTACGATGGCGAACACGCGGGACCTTGGTTACGCACAAGGTGTTATTCCTCTGATGGTCTCCAGACGAGTCTCTCTATGCTCGCCGCTTCACGGCTTGTCGGCAAGAACAATCATTTTCCCCACGCCTTTCCAACGGTTTTTTAGTGGGAGGGACTGACTAGAGAGTCGTCTTGACCAGGTGGCTATTGACTATCTGGCGGTGACGTCACGGTACGTCGACTAAGCGTTGAAAAGAAACCATCGGACGTCGCGACGGCTTTTTTTTTCCTTTGAATCTATTTTACAATATTAATCTGATTTTTTGTAATATTGCAGTATTGTTTATTGTTACTTTAACAAAAGTGAGTTTTAAGCCTTATTAAGACGTTATTAGAACACTCACTTCTGCATCCATTTGGGGGGTTTCTCTTAAATTTTTCAAAAAAAATTTATTTTATTTTTCTCCCCAACTTTTTTTTTTTTTCTTGAGGGGGTATCCTTTACACACGGTGTTCCCAAGCGGTCACCCATCCAAGTAGTAACCGTGCCCGACATCGCTTGACTTCTCAGATCGCTGTATTGAATAGCTACACGTGGACCAGGTCGTCCCTGGAAGTCCTAGGTTTGTATGAGAAGTGTTGAGACATCTTTGTACTATTTGAATTAATGATCTTATTTTTCTAATGAATATTTCAATTTTTTCAATATTACGACACTTCTTAGAAACATTGTCACTATACAGTAGTCTCGCTGCACCAAATTGTAGCTGCGAGTCAATAACATGGACAGATAAATGTCATGTTACCAACGCCAAATTCGTGCTTGCACACTATTTTTTAATCGTTAAACCATAGATAAAATAATAAACACATTTCACTTTTAAATTTACTTTTACCTTTATAAATGGATTTATTTTATTGCACCTATCACGCTTTACCAATACAAATTAAACTTTAATTTTAGATCTAAGGGTTAATATACTAGGGTTGCCATACATCCCGGGACTTGTCATAAGTTCCCGGTGATCCAGTTTGGGCTTCTAATAACAATAATTTATTTACCTTAGTATATTTAGTTCACTATCAAGAGAATGGCCCATTTCGATAAAAACCGAAACAAAAAAATTAAAAACTATATTGCCCATTTTTGATTGCAATACACCAACAAAGTGACTGCATTTCGTTCAATCCTTATCCTTACCTAACATGAATAAGACATTTTGAAGGCCCAAACACCAGTTTTGACAAAATGGTGAACGCACATTGAACATTTTTGCCATGCGCGCATTATAAACCATCCCGGTCTAAGCCGAAAAATGTATGGCAACCCTGAGTTAATAGCACAACTAATAGTTACGTCATTTTAAAATTAACGCTTAGATATTCTTTTAATGGCACTGACAATACAAAAAAAATTACCCCCGAAATTACTTCTTGTTCGACCACCTATAATTTTTTTTAGTGTATCATTATTCTTTCTCGATGTAAATTGTTTCACGTCAGCCAAGAATAAATTCAGCTGTATATAGGCAACTTCTATAACATGACAACAAAATTTACCTAAAACATGATTTGCGCGCTGCAAGATAACGGACTTATTACGACAATGTATTGTCTCAATTTTTGAAGTCTTAAAGATAAGACATGGAAGCTCTAAGCTACATGGCTATTTTTTTGAAAAAAAATTCTTAGCTAGGATATTAACCTTGGAAAAGTGCCTTAAAATACGCACCTTTAGTGGGCATTTTCTTGTACGCTTTGTAGCTTAGAAATGCAAACATTCCTTTATTAAATTTTTAATTGTCCCGACAAATATTTCAAATAGCCTTTCCAGAATCCTGCAGTAGCGAAACGGTGTTTTTCATCCTCTAAATTTGCGCGTGGTAGAGCCTTATATTAAACTATAACAAATTTTATATTATTCTATATTTCAATTATAAGCAAAATACTAAAAAATATTTTAAGCTTACCGCATACCCAAACTTAACCTTTTGAAGATATCGAGTTTTAAATATAATTTAAATAGTGATAAATTATAAAATTTCTTAATTTTCTAGTCCATCAAGTTACCTTAGAAAATATTTAACTCCATAACAGCGATCTTGTTCTCAATGTGGTGATCTTACAACAGATACCAAAAATACATTTAAAGTAAGTTATTTTCGCATAAAAATGACACATTTAAGTGACACCGACCGTATTAAAATGTTAATGATGATGGGGTATCGGGATAGGACCGGAGTTTCACCGAAGTGTCCGAAGTGGTAAATAATTTTAATGTTGTTGCATCCAGACCGGGACATGTCCCGTAAAAACAATTTTCCAAAATATTACAGCGTTCTCATGAAACCGGGGTGTAAAAGATCGACCAAGAAGTGGAGGACCGGTAAGTTTACTCTGAGGTTTTACCAATGAAGAAGATTTTTTAAATGTCATGTTTGATGTTGTAGAAACTCCAAAGCAAAGGGCTTTAAATCATAACATGAATCGTTATTCCATTCAAGAAATTACCAACAGGGAAAAATTCAAACCATATCAAATTGACTAGAATTTAGTTAAGATGATTTTAATCGTAAAATTTAGTTGTGGAAAGTTTTTATGGATAAATTAAATCAAAATGACGCTTTGATTTTGTTTTCTGATGGGACAACTCTTTCTTTAAATAGGCCCGTAAATCGACACAACTGTAGATAGTGGTCAGACGAAAATTGACATTGGAACTAAACAAGAGCACACCCAACGACTACAAAAAAAAACAATGGTTTGTGTGGAATTATTGGCGGATACGTCATCCCTATTTTATACACGAATATTGAAATTCTAAACGATGTTTATTACTTTTGTAAGATAATGTTGTTCCGGAACTTATTATTCTCGAACTATAATAATCCTAATTGGTTGCAGCAGAATCGGGCTCCTCCTCCTCCACTTTTTGGACGGGTGGTGCAGGAATCTCTAGAGGAAACTTTTCATGGTACTTAAATAGATTGGACAATGGGGTGCAATTCGGTGGCCAGGTAGGTCTCCCAATATGACCTCTCTTGACTTTTTCCTGTGGGGTCATATAAAAAACTTAGTGTTCAAAAATAGGATACAAATTATCGAAGAGTTTAGGAAGTAAGAATAGTGCATAAAATTACCAGTATTCCACCCAATATCCTTTTAGATTCGCTAGAAAACTTTGTTCAACAAATTAATTACTATCAGGAGGTGGACACATTAGGCACCTTATAAAATAGGATTCCCAATTGTTGTTTACTAAAACTTATCTTTTATAATTTATCAGCAAATGATATTCAAAACACGATAGCTCGAAAAGGGTTAAATTCGGGTATGGGTTGTGCCGAATAATTTTTTTTAGAATTTTAAAAATAATTGAAATATATAATAGTATTCTAGTGTGTTCCATTTAAAATAAAGTAAATGTGTC
Organism: Polydrusus cervinus; assembly: GCA_935413205.1. NCBI lineage: Eukaryota > Metazoa > Arthropoda > Insecta > Coleoptera > Curculionidae > Polydrusus > Polydrusus cervinus. The sequence goes on along the minus strand of OW284510.1, from coordinate 61,395,065 downwards.
GACGTTATACTGTATTGTTCTTGTCATTTTGGTGAATGAGATGGGTTTGACGCGGTTATAAAGTGTTTTTTATAATGTGTGTCCAACAAATTGGACGAGAACAACTAGTAGTACAATCATGGGCGTCCATAGGGGGAGGGGACAAGACCCCCAGCCCGTAGTATTTTTGTTTTTAACGTACGGCCCCCGTATCTACCAAAATCAAGATACATCATTGTCTCCAACCTTCAAATAGACAGAAAATGTTAGCCTTAGTGTACGTGCACACTGGTGACCGAGCCGAGCGATACCGTGCTATGCGAGAAATCACAAACTATTTTGCCATTTATCGCTCTGCTCCGATCGTCTTTCGGACAAGCGTTAAGTATGAACGCGGCTACTTAAAATCACAGAATTGTATTTTTCGCCTTTCTCGCATAGCACGGTATCGCTGGGCTCGGTCACCAGTGTGCACCTACACTTAATATCGACTGGCTTTGACGTGCAAAAGGGACGTCATATTGTGTGTTTGTGTGTAAAGTCCGTACAATTAAAAAAAAAACGGTAGCGCGCGCAAAATCTTTGAACATCGCGAAAATTACTAGAGTTTTTCGCAGTTAAATGTTTAGAAACCTTAAAATAGCCAATAAACTCTATGTATAAGTGTATATTTTTGTGTAAAATCCATTGAAAATAGCCCAAATATCATAAAACGTCTTTTTGAGGTTAGATCGCCCGGCAAAAATGTCGAACATATGTTCTCAATGCCAAGCCACAGTATCGCCAAAGGAAAAATGTGCTGCAGATGAAGTTTTTGGATGTCACTGCGACTGCTGCAGAAGCATAATATGTAAAAACTGTGCCTAAACTAACAGTGACCGAAATCCGAGCCATTATTCTAATCAACCGAACAATGATGGTCTTTTGTGACTCCTGCAAAGAATCGATTCAATTATTACCTTTGTATTAAACAAAGATCCCCCAAATAGAGCTGGATATTGAAGAGCTAAAAATACCTCGCCAACCACAGTAGCGAAGGAACTAAAAAATGAAATTGCACAGATGAAACAGGACATAGTGGAACTCAAGGCACTGTCAACTAGAAGCCCAAGCTATGCCGATGTGGTCTCGAATTTGGACAGGGAAACAAAGGCACTAAAAGTAAATATGGATGAAATAAATAATAAATTAGCAAAGCCAGAGGCATACCAAAAAGCCGAAGCCCCACTTAATTCGGGGCAAGTCGAAATAACACTAACGGAAATGCAAGAGAGAGAAGCAAGAGCATCTAATGCTTTAATTTTTGGGGCAGTAGAACTGATAAGCAACAGCCCAGAGGAGCGAAGGAAACATGACACAAAGATTGTCAAAAATATACTTAAGCTTGTGGGAGAAAATAATCTGCCAGATGACACTAAGATAATCAGAGTAGGAGGATATAACCCAGACAAGCGTTGGTCCATAAAAATTATCTTCTCTAACAAGGAAGATGCACTTGCTGTACTGCGGAATAAAAGTAAACTACCAAAGGAGTCTGATATGTACATAAAGTATGATCAGATATGTAGGCAGCGTGCCTACCTTAAGGACCTTATAGCAGAGATGCAAAAAAAAACTGCCCTAGGTGAAAATTTTTTAAAAATTAAATATTCTGCAGGAATACCAAGAATAATACTAGTTAAACCATCAGAGGTACAAAGAACAGGTACGACTTACAACTCAAAAAACTAAACAATTCAACCTACTCCTCCATAACATTTTACTACACAAACATACAACAAAATACCTCTATTTACATACAAAATCTAAATACATTAGTAATAAAAAAGTAAAGATATCATTATTGAAACACATAATTATATTGTCTGTTTAAAGGTTGGAGACAATGACGTTTCTTGAACGGCAGTAGAGTTTTGGACTTGCATTGTCTTTATTTGTTTAGAATCACTACGTTCAGTATTCACCTGAAGACGACTGGAGATGCTTACCAGTTGAAACGTAGTGATTCTAAACAAATAAAGACTGCCGTTCAACATAATTATATGTTACGTTGCATAGAGACTTTTAACAATAATTAACTAACCAGCAACTTTGACTGACATGACATTCACTCACAATCAAAGCTGCCCGATTAGTAGGTAAATTAAAAGATAAGGTTACCGAACCGTTTTAATTGTGAGAATATTAATTCTGTAAATGTCATGCATGTTCTCCCCCTTCGAGACCCTCGACAATGTCATGCACAATCTGAACAACCGCTTGGACAGTGGATCGACCCTTCCTGAAGCCGTACTGGGAAGCACTAAAGAGACCATTGGCTTCAAAATAACTACTGATATTATTCTTTATTATAACCTCAAAAAAAAGCATTATATAGAAATGTTAGGGGCTTGATAAGTTCCTCATTAATATGCTTTAGAATTATGGTATTTATATCATATACAGGGTCCTGCGCCTCATCTCCCGTCTTCTGTAGCTCACTTATTAATTATGTTAGGTTTATGACGTTCTGCAGGCTTTACCTGTATCCTAGGGCGCATTTCAGGAAAATATTTTTGTTTATACAGGGTGTTTTAAAAAAGTGTGATGTCATAAGGATATGTTTTTTTAGATTACATGCCATATATTTTCTTACTTATTTGCTTATATACCCCTAAAATTTTAATAAAATCGCTTTAGTATTATAGGCGAAAAAAAATAAAAACTAAAAAAAATTTTTGCACCACTGGTTTTAAAAATTAATAAAAATTAAAAATAATGTCTCGTTAATAAAATTATACATAGGTACTTAATAAATAAGGTCTCACAGTTTCGTTAACCAAATTTGATTAATACGAATTGTACAGGGTTTCCAAAGTTTAGTGTCAAACTTTGCAAACTTTAAAGCAATTTATTTTTCTTATTTCAAATTGAACCCCCTGTATATTATTATGTCATTCGATGCAGAATTAAAATTCAAACATTTATTCTAATTACAACCCTATCGAAATTTCTAATGCATTTAGACTTATTTGCAGAAAACTCATTTTATCAACTATTCCACCAGTCATTATTATATAATAAATATAAAAGGTGGCTTTTAAAAACAATTAATTGCTATTAAAGTTTACTAAAAGGACAAATAAAAATTCTTTTAGCATGCTCCCAATATGAAAATCATATCTACGAGCTTTTCTTGGTTGTATTCCATTACAAAAAATAATATAGCTTAAATAATTAATATTAATCTAATAATATTTGAAATTATAAAATAACTAAAGTCAAAATGGGCTTTTGTCACTTTAATAAACTTTAATACCAATAAATTGTTTGTTTGTTTGTTTTTCATATTTGATAAAATGAGTTTTCTGCAAATAAGTCTAAATGCATTAGAAATTTCGATAGGGTTGTAATTAGAACAAATGTTTGAATTCTAATTCTGCATCGAATGACATAATAATATACAGGGGTTCCAATTTGAAATAAGAAAAATAAATTGCTTTAAAGTTTGCAAAGTTTGACACTAAATTTTGGACACCCTGTACAATTCGTACTAATCAAACTAGGTTAACGAGACTTTAGGACCTTATTTATTAAGTACCTTTGAATAATTTTAATAACGAGGCATTATTTTTATTTTTTATTAATTTTTAAAACCAGGGGTGCAAAACTGATTTTTTTTAGTTTTTATTTTTTTTCGCCTATAATACTGAACCGATTTCTTTAAAATTTTAGGGGTATGTAGATGCATCCAAATAAGTAAGAATAATATATGGCATGTAATCTAAAAACACTTTTTTGGAACACCGTGTATAAACAAAAATATTTTCCTAAAATGCATAGGATACAGGTAGAGTCTGCAAAATATCCAAATCCGAACTTAAGTAATAAGTGAGCTACAGAAGACGGGAGGTGAGGCGCAGGAATGGAATCAATAAGCTTTTCCTGCAAATCTTCCCTAATAGGCAGTGCCTGAACTATCTCAGAAGCAATATTTAGAAAGTAGTCATTAAAATCAACAACGCTTAGGCTAGTCCTATTATTATTATTGCGTGACATGATTTCTTTCAGCATTGATAATTTTTTATGCACTCTTAGACTTATTTTTTGAGCCATCAATAAAATTACTGAATGCCTGTTTCTTGGCCTTTAAAATAGAGGTTTTATAATCCCTCTGTAACAACTTATACAAGTCTCTATACACCTCATTACCAGTTTCATCACTAATAAACTTTACCGTCGACATTATTTCCCGTTTCTCTTTCAATTCTCCATTAAACCATCGGACCGGAGCCTGGTCACCCCTAATAGTCCTAAAAGGAAAACACTTATTGATAAGAGACTTACAATTTTCCGCCAACCATGTTGCTATGTATTCGATATCAGTCGAGCCGTAAAAATCACACCAATTTAGATTTATAAGATCATTTTTTATGTGGATTATAGAGCTGCCATTAATTTTTCTTACTTTAGAAATGTTATGTTTAATTTTAACATTAAAATTTAATTCGATGAATTGACCATAATGATCAGACATGCATGGATCCTCAATACCCGTCCTATAGAAATTGTCATTTAAATTGGTTATTATATTATCTATGCAAGTTGCTGTTTTGTTTGTAACTCTCGTAAAATCAGAAATACTAGCCCTCATACCAAAACTATCAAGAGTAGACATAAGGTCGGAGAGACAGGAGGAAGTGCCCAAGAAATTAATGTTAAAGTCGCCAAGAATAATAATATTTTTATATCTATCACAATATCTATGGAGTAACTCATCCAATAAACGCAGAAAAGTATCAACGCAGCCACTGCAAGACCTATACAATGTTAAAATTAAAGTTTTACTATGACATACCTTTATGGCACAAACTCAGCATCAAGCTCCCGCTCCCTACAATGGTCCAAAACATCTATATACTTGTATTCAACTCCACTTCTAACAAAAATACACACACCACCGATCGAGATCTAGCAAAAGAAGATACTAAATCATAATTTTCCAAATAAACACACTTTAAAATTTCTTTAGTGCACCAGCGCTCACTAACACAAATAACATCGTATTTAAGATCATTTGCAAATTGCGCAAGTTCGTCAGTTTTATTAGTTAATCCTTGAATATTTAAATGGAATATCCTAAAATTGTTTTTATTAGGTTTTATGGAAGTTTCTATTTCCCGTTTAAATTGTTCGTTTTCAAGTGAAAAAACTTGTTAATTTTTATTCCCGGTGACCACAGACTTGGGTTCATGATATTAGATTCATGATTTTTAAATACCCCTACTTTAAACGATGAGTATTCAGTGGGATATTTTGAGTCTAATTTATGACACGATACTTCAGGAAACATAGTGCATAAGTATGTTTTTAGATCTTGTTCTGTGTAAGACGGATCTAATCTAAATATATGAAAATATTCAAGGGTAGGCACAGCTTTTAATTGGCAGTTTGTGCCGATACCTATAATTGTTTTACGCTGATTTCTCCTTGATCGGGCAACCGACCAAGGTGCATTATTCTGCGTTTCATATTTAGTCAAATAATTCATAGATTGTTGCGATTTTGCCTCTAACAATGCTCCAGCAACTTGCTGGGCTGTAATTTCATTTCGCAGCGGCTCACTCTGGGCTTTAACGCCATGCATCGGACTGCCATCAGTTTCATTTGTTTTTGATGAATTCGACAATGCAGCTGACCTTTGGACTTGAGAACGGAGCAGCCTGCTACGAGTACGTGTAGTGTTGTACTGCTGTGTCGATGGAGTCGATGCGGTGCCGAGTGGTAGGGGTACTTCCGAGGATCCTGAAGTCGTTGCGGCCGTGGTGCGGTGCCCCGCCGGAACAGCGTCAGCGGAGCCCGAGCCGTTAGTCATAGCCCCGATAGTGGAAGTGGCATTGATTTGTTGTGATTTAGAAGTCGATCGCTTAACCTCATTTCCTAATTTTTCTTGAAGAAGCATTATTATTATGTTAAGTTGTTCCACTGACTTTTCTAGTTCTTGCACTAGCCTTGTTTGAGAATCTGCCCTCATATTAGCCACTTTAAGATCCGCTTTCATCAATATGCAGGACGTCCCATTACAGAGCCCAGACTTATCGGATGTTGATTGATCAGTGTTCGGAAAATAAATATTTTATTTCAGTTCACCCTGTATGGTAATTTATTCCTATTTCTTGGTACGGTTTAATTTATTCAAAAACGTCGTGGCGTAAGATTTCTCTTTTTACCTACAAAAACACCCTTCTACGTCTCGACCTATTTCTTTGTATCCAAAATTATTACAGTCCACTATTCACTATTAGAGTCGCAGTTAAACTTTCGTAAGAAGAGCTCGGTGTTGTTGACCGTGGCAATACGCTCTTTTTAATTTCAATTACTACCCGTTGTCAGGGAAAGTTGTGAACTTTTTTTTCATATAACGGCCAAGCCAAGTGTTGTATATGTTAAATAATAAAAATAGTTGTAACAAGTAGTGGTATGTACTTTTAAAACTAAAATAAATACTTAGTCCAAAATGTTATCCCTATAGTGCTTTCATTCAGTACACCCTTAACCCAATGAAGACATTTATAAACAATTTGGTCCAAACGACCCGGATTTGTGGCCAGTGCCAGTGAACATAAAATATAGTGGATAACTCGAAAAAACTATAATAAAATAAAAGTGCAAAATACCACAAAGGAATTCACCTCAACAGACTGTAAGTTAATGCATTTTAATTTATGTTAATAAGGCCAAATTAGAGACTTTCCATAGAAGTAAACAAAAATTAGAGACTTTCCGTAAAGGTAACAATAGAGACTTTCCGTAAATGCAAAATTAGAGACTTTCAATTGTTTGATTGTTGGAGCAAATCCATTTTTAGAGACTTTCACTTTACACATGAAAATTAGAGACTTTCATGTTTATACAAGAAAACCCGTAAATAGAGACTTTCCAGAATTGGAGTGAAAATATATACTAGACATTATTTCATGAAAAGTTTATAATCAAATCTTTGTAGTTTAAGTATTTAAGCATGTTTTGTATTTAGAAGTCTATATCGTTATTACTGAATTTATTTAGTGCTTTTGATTTGTCATTATATTAGGGACATTTATCAAAATGGATACATTAAAAAAGCAAAGAAAAGTTTGCAAACAAAATATTTCGCGGATAGTATTGGTTTAAAGTCAACAAAATATCGAAACCGATGTTTATAAATTTCAAATTCGCGAGCTTGAATTAAATTCACATTATGCGAAATATAAAGACATTCAAAATGATATAGAGATTTTGGATACAGATAATTCCGATAATGAAGATAGAGAAGAAATTGAGTTAAAATATTATGATACCTTTGCAGGTATATTGCGTAAAATTTCTGAATTAAAGCCAACTTCTACAGTAAGTCCTCAGGCGGTACAGCCGATTTTAATCCCACAAACGGCACAGACTAATGTCAAATTACCTGAATTAAATATACCTAACTTTTTAGGCGATTTTACGGAATGGACGTCTTTTTTTCAACTTTTCACAACTTTAATAATAAACAATCCTGATTTGACTGATATTCAAAAATTTATGTATCTTAAAACTTATTTGAAAAACGAGCCACTCCATTTAGTTGATAATTTACAACTATCAGACGTTAATTTTAAAATAGCAATAGATATTTTACAGAAAAGGTACTCTAACAATTCTTTAATTGTTAATGCTCATATTCAAATATTGTTAGATATTCCTCCAATTAATAAAGTAAATTCTCAAAATTTAAGAGAATTCTTAACAAATATTAAACGGCAAATTGAATCTTTACGAAACTTTAATTTACCAGTTGATCAATGGGACGTGCTTGTAATAATTCATATTTTATGTCAAAAACTTGATCAAAATATGCGTAAAGCTTTTGAATACGAAAGAGATAGAACAAAATTACCTACTATGGTAGAATTTTATAATTTTCTGGAAAAGAAATGTGAAATTTTAGAAACGGTCACTATTACATCTGATCCTCAGGCTGAAAATAAAAGTTTTCATAAGTATAAGGGTAAATATTATGCAGACAAGCATAGACCAGTATTTAGTACTCATTTGAGTATTTCAGACTCAAACGTAAATTGGAATAAAAATAATTTGAAATGTGCTTATTGTAATCAGGTAAATCATTGTCTAAATAAATGTGAAAAATTCTTAAATTTAGCTCATCAAGAAAAATTGAATTTTTTAAATTCTGATCAAAGATGTTCAAACTGTCTAGGAAAACATGCTTTTTCACAATGTCGTAGTGAGAAGCTCTGTAATATATGTCATAAAAAGCATAATACTATTTTACATATAAATAAAAATCCATTTTTTGTTCATAATAACAAAATTCAAGATGGAAATACTACTAATTTATTGTCAGGTCAAGGCAATACAAATACTCAAGGGGTTTCATCCCAAGCTCAAAGTTCTCAGAGCGTTCAAGCTCATACTTTTGTCAATTCGAATCGTCAAAACTCAAATAATAAGTCATCAAGCAGTAGTGTAACGGCCATGTCACATACTGCATTTTCACAAAATTTATCTTTTGTTCTGTTGGCTACTGCTAGAGTAAATTTAATTAAGTATTACAGCCAGAGCACTAATAGACCCTGGAAGTCAAAGTTCATTTATAACACAAAATTTAGTAAATAAATTAGGTGTGCATCCTTATGATATGCAGACTCGTATTTCAGTCATATCGAATAAAAGTACTGTAGCCAATAAAATGGTGGATATAAAATTATTCTCAACTCTCGAAAAAGATAAATCTTTTGATGCCTCTTGTCTTATTATAAATGAAATTACAAGTAAAATTTACCACAAGTTCAAATTAATAAAGAAACTTTACAAATTCCATTTAAGGTACCCTTGGCAGATCCCTATTTTCATATTCCATCAGAAATAGATATTCTATTAAGTGCTGAAGTACATCGCGATTTAATTAAACCAGAAATAATTGACCTAGGTAAAGGTTTGCCAATTTTACAATCCACACATTTAGGATATGTCATCTCAGGTGCAATATCAAATTGTCGCCAGTCATCAAAATCAAAGTCTAATGTTTCATTTTTTATTCAAAGTCTTCAATCTAATTCTCAAAACGTCAATAATGACCTTGAAACACTTCTATCCAAATTTTGGTCTTTGGAAGAAGTCGAGAATAAGCCCAATTTATCACCAGATGATTTACGATGTGAAAAAATATTTGAAGAAACAACAAAAATTTTGGATAATGGCCAATTTCAAGTCGATTTACCCCTTAAAAATAATGAAGATATGCTCAAATTAGGTGACTCTTTGCGTTTAGCAGAAAAAATATTTTTTTACCTCGAAAATAGATTTAAAAAGAATTCTGAACTTTTTGTGGATTATAAAAAATTTATTGACGAATATGTTGGTTTAAACCATGCCAGGATTGTATCTCCAATTCAAAACGAAAATTCTCAATTCAGATATTATATGCCTCATCACTGTGTTATCCGTGAATCAAGTGTCACTACAAAATTACGTGTTGTTTTCGATGCTTCCATGAAGACTAATTCTGGATATTCATTAAATGATATTTTACTCAAAGGTTTTCCAGTACAACCAGAATTATTTGATATTCTTTGTAGGTTTCGTTCCTCACCCTTTGTATTTATTTGTGACATTGAAAAAATGTATCGTCAAATACGAGTTAATCCTAATCAGTATTCATTACAAACTATATTATGGAGAGATAGTATAAAAAAGTCCTTGGAAAAAATAGAATTGACTACGGTCACCTACGGTACTAGCTGTGCCCCTTATCTCGCCACCAGATGTCTGGTAGAGCTCGCAAATAAAAACAAAGATACATTTCCTCTCGCTTCAAGAGCAATTTTAAATCAGTGTTACTTAGATGATTTTCTTTGTTTTGCAAATTCTGAAGAAGAACTTAAAAAATTGTCTCAAGAATTAATTACATTATGTGCATCAGCTAGATTTTCTTTACATAAATGGTACTCAAATTCAGAAAAATTTCTGAAATCCTTACATGAAGGTTATCTTCAACAAGATGATGATATTATTCTAGAAAATACATCCAATAAGGTTTTAGGTATCACTTGGAACCCACAAGATGACAATTTCACAATGTCGTTACCAAAAAATATTCATGACTTGTCCTTGACAAAAAGAAATATTTTGTCTATAATTGCTCAATTGTTTGACCCATTAGGTTTCATTGGTCCAGTAATACTTAGGGCAAACATTTTTATGCAAGAACTATGGAAAGCTAAGATCGACTGGGATGAAAGGATACCTGATGATTTAGCCAAGGCATGGCAGTCATTTTCTACAAATTTCTCTCGTTTGTTTGAGATAAAAATTCCTCGATTTCATTTTATGTTCAATAATGAATATCTAAGGGTAGAGTTACTCGGATTTTCCGATGCTAGTCAGATAGCGTATGGAGCATGTATTTATATTCGTGCTGTATCTAAAGATAAAAAAGTATCTTGCAGATTGATCTGTTCCAAATCCCGAGTTGCTCCTATTAAAACAGTGACCTTACCTCGACTAGAATTATGTGGGGCTGTCTTGCTTTCAAAATTATGTACTAAAGTTCTTTCAATATTTAAAGATGTTTTAAAATTTGATAGTGTAAATTTATTTTCTGATTCTCAGATTGTTTTGGCTTGGATAAATTCTCATCCTTCTCGATGGACTACTTTTGTAGCAAACAGAGTGTCTAATATTCAGGACTTGACTTTAGAAACATGCAAATGGTTCTATATTCCTAGCTATGAAAATCCCGCAGATTTGGTTTCTCGAGGATCAAGTCCTCAAGAATTAAAAAATTCGTCTCTTTGGTACAAAAATCTGATCTCGATTTAAAAATTTATGATACAAAAATAGATACCTCGGAAGAAAAAAAAAATATTAAATCTATGGTTCATATTCAAATTAACGCAGAATTAGAAATGGAAGATGTTTTTCTTAAGTTCTCATCATTTTTAAAATTACAAAAGACTATAGCATATTGCTTAAGATTTTATAATAATATTAATTCAAAAAATGATAAAGTGATTGGTCCACTTTCTGTGCAAGAACTTTAAAGGGCATTGGATTTAATAGTTAAATTAGTGCAACTCAAATATTTCTCACAGGAAATATCAGAACTTCAGTCAAATAAAATAATTACATCTAAGGCTATAAGATCTTTAAAACCATTTTTAGATTCTAATGAATTTATAAGGGTCGGTGGTCGCCTCTCTCAAGCAGAACTTGCATATAATCAAACACATCCTTTATTACTTCCATCAAAAAATCATGTTGTAAATTTATTGTTAAGAAAAGAACATCTTTATCTTTACCATGCTGGAGCCAGGACAGTACTTTCAAATTTTCGTTTAAAATATTGGCCATTGGTTTACGAGAAATTAAGCGGATAATTAAAAATTGTGTAGTCTGTTTCAGATTTAGGAAGGAAACGAATTCTAAACAAATTATGTCGGATTTACCAAAGGATAGACTTACTATTGTCCGACCATTTTTTTGTGTTGGAATCGATTTTGGTGGTCCGCTTTTAATAAAATCTTCTAATCTTCGTCGAGCACCTCTCACAAAATGCTATATTGCTCTCTTTGTCTGTATGACAACAAAAGCAGTTCATATAGAACTCGTGTCAAATCTGTCTACAGATGCTTTTTTGTTAACGTTAAAGCGGTTTATTGCCCGTCGTGGAAATCCACAAATAATATATTCTGATAATGCAACCAACTTTGTAGGAAGTCGAAATCAATTGAAAGAAGTCAGTGAGTTTTTTAAATTAAAGACTACTATAGACATTATCAACAATTATCTTTCTTCATTAGAAATTCAATGGAAATTCATTCCTGCCCGAAGTCCTCATTGGGGAGGAATTTGGGAAGCGGCTATAAAAAGTGCTAAATTTCATATTACTCGTATCGTTGGAAATAGTCATTTAACATTTGAGGAGTTAAGTACAGTGCTATCTCAAATTGAGGCGATTCTTAACTCACGACCACTGTGTCCTCTGTCTGAAGATCCTTCTGACCTTGAATGTTTAACTCCAGGTCATTTTTTGATAGGAACTGCATTAATGTCTTTTCCAGAAAGAAATTTAACTGAAACTCAAGTAAATCGTTTAACTCGTTGGCAACATTGTGCTAAATTACAACAAGATTTCTGGAAAAGATGGTCCATAGAATATTTGAACACCTTACAAAATCGTTCTAAATGGCTTTTAGAATTAAATAACATTTAGCCTAACAATATTGTATTGGTAAAGGAAGATAATGTTCCTCCTTTAATTTGGCCCAGAGCGAGAGTGTTAGAAGCTATTCCCGGACCTGACAATAAAGTAAGGGTAGTTAAATTAAAAACTAAAGATGGCATTTTTACCAGACCCATTACCAAATTATGTCTTTTACCAATAAGTGATAATTTCTGTTAAAAAAAAAATAAAAATTTTTGGAATTCCGCATATTTAGTTAATATATTATGCTTCACTGTTTGTCTCTCGTATTCTGGTATTGAACTTTTACTGTCATGATATATTATAGTTTAAAGTTTTTTCTATTAGATACACTTGTGTAAAGGTATGTTTTGTATTTATAGAAGTTATTTTAATTTGACGTTTTCACGCCAACGGGGGGAGGATGTTCGGAAAATAAATATTTTATTTCAGTTCACCCTGTATGGTAATTTATTCCTATTTCTTGGAACGGTTTAATTTATTCAAAAACGTCGTGGCGTAAGATTTCTCTTTTTACCTACAAAACACCCTTCTACGTCTCGACCTATTTCTTTGTATCCAAAATTATTACAGTCCACTATTCACTATTAGAGTCGCAGTTCAACTTTCGTAAGAAGAGCTCGGTGTTGTTGACCGTGGCAATACGCTCTTTTTAATTTCAATTACTACCCGTTGTCAGGAAAAGTTGTGAACTTTTTTTTCATATAACGGCCAAGCCAAGTGTTGTATATGTTAAATAATAAAGATAGTTGTAACAAGTAGTGGTATGTTCTTTTAAAACTAAAATAAATACTTAGTCCAAAATGTTATCCCTATAGTGCTTTCATTCAGTACACCCTTAACCCAATGAAGACATTTATAAACAATCAGCGTGAATCTCATAAAATACATCTTGTTCAGAGTTACCTTCTAGGAACTTTACTGTACTTTTACTTAAAGACAATGCATTTTCTGGTACTTTTTTAAGAACTATATAGTTAATTAAATCTTGTTTATTTAATTTTTTAAGTTCGTTTATAATATATGACAGGTTATTCGATGCCATGATGAATACTCAATATGCCTCAGCTACCGGCCTGTAGCAGATCGGCAGCCTCCATCGAGAACATTCAGTTCACACCAGAAAAAGTAAAGAAGGTCATGCTTGAACTCAGAATGGAGGCCTCCCCAGGACCTGACGATATATCCCCTGTACTGCTGAAGAACTGTGGCTTAACCTTGAACAGAACTTTCGCAAACGTTATGACCGAGTCATTCACCAGTGGCAGAGTGCCGGATGCATGGAAAAATGCAGTGGTCATTCCCATTTACAAAAAAGGAGACAAACACCTAGCGGAGAATTATAGGCCCATATGTTAAACAGCTATTCCCTTTAAATCCATGGAGAAGATTGTGGCAACTGAAATTACGGATTTTTTCATGACTCAACATAGCGATAACCTCCATAATCAACGCGGTTTTCTTAGAGGCCGCTCAGTCACCTCCAATCTCCTGTTCAACCTTGAACAATGGACCAAGGCTGCAGAGGATCACTACCCAGTAGATGCAATATACCTGGATTTCGAAAAAGCCTTTGACACCGTTACACTAGAGAGACTACTCTATAAAATCGAACACTATGGTATCAGGGGACCTCTGCTGCAATGGATAAGGGAATACCTGACCAATCGGACCTACCAGGTGAGAATAGGGGGTACCCTCTCTAGAAAACGCAGTGTCTTAAGCGGTGTGCAGGCCCCCTCTATTGTTCATCATATACATCTCGGATATTGCTCAGAACATATTTTGCAGAACCAGCATATATACAGACGATACAAAAATATTCTATGATCCCACAATACAACATGGCAATATGGTTGAGGATCTGGCCGAGTTGGAAGAATGGACTAGGAGGTGGCTGCTTCGGCTGAATATTGCCAAGTGTTCAGTGCTCCACATTAGTTACAACAACCCCATGCTTGACTATTTCATTAAGGTCAGTGAATTGAGGAAGGTGGCCAGATGGATCTGGGTGTCTGTGTAACAAACGATCTAAAATGGGAGCAACATATTACCAAAATTGTGAAGAAGGCCAACACCACAATCTATTTAGTGCAACGATGTTTTGGAGACATGTCACTGAAGGTGTTTCTGCGAGTCTATAAAACATACATAAGGCCAATAGGGAATTATTGGAAACGCTATAAGGTAAAGGCGTTATTAGGGAATTATTGGAAACGCTATAAGGTAAAGGCCTTATTAAGCATGCGCCCTAAAAAAAAATTAATATGGGAACCATAATAAAATACTGCCTTCCCCTATTTACGACTAGTTACCGTAAGTAAAATAACGTTTCCTTATTTTCCTTATGCGGCAAACCAAACCTCAAAAAATAGATGATTGCATTATAACCTTAAAATTGATGAACTTTATGTTTGGTGTCGTTTAATTTTTTAAATATAATCACTTAACAAAGGTACCAAACAAAATTCACAACACAAAAATAAAAATATTAGGTTAAAAATAACACTGTCGTAAAAAGGAAAGCGTTCCAATAAGTCTTTCTTTTAAGTATTTCTCTATTTCTTATTAAAATAGGGCATTCCCTTATTAGTGCTGACGTAAAAATGATCTTTTCAATAATTCCCTAATATTGGAACAGGCAGTTGTGGCGTGGTGTCCATACTTCAAGAAGGATATAGACCTCTTAGAGCGAGTCCAACAAAGAGCAACGAAAATACCTCTGAGTCTGAGAAATCTCTCGATGAGGGCAGACTGTTAATTGACATTAATAAATTCGTTTTGACAACGTTTGGCATTTCGAATAAAATTAATTTTGTGTTAAAAGCGATTTAAAGACAAAAATAGTTAGTTGGTACATATTCTGAAAATATGTATCATTGTTTAACATAAGAATAAATACTTATTTTGAAGTTTATTTCAGTCCTGACAAAATTAAAAATATACACGATTTAATCACGACTCGAATCAAAAATTACGTTAGAAGCTGTGACATACATCCAGCCAGTATAGTAGATTATTGCCCGAAGAGAAGTTACTGGTGTTTTTTTGTTCCACGCGTTTTAAATGTCAAATGCAATCTCGAATGGTATGTCATAGCGAAATCTAAGGTTCATGTGATCTGACACTTGCCTGTTTCGCCGACTTCATTTTAGCAGAAAAAAATTTATTTCTATTGGCCTTTAAAATAGGCATCAATATCGTCTTTCAATTGATTACCTTCATCAAAATGACATCCCCTGAGATAGTTATTCAAATTTTCTGAATGGAAAGAAATCGAGCGAAGTTAAATCAGGATGTGACATCATTTCAAGATGATAACTAGGATAACCAATAAAAAAAGATTATTGATTGAATTTTATTTATAGTCAATACTTATGTCCAGTGCGGCACCAGGGGTGGGTGAGCAGGGGAAAACGGGGGGAGGCACCTTTCTACCCTGAAAAGAAAAAAAAAGAAGGAGGACTTAGTAATTTTTGAATGTAAAGTAGTTCTATATTTTCGATTTCATTAACCCGCAAGTACTATTACAGGGAAGTGCTTTTTTTCAGAAGTTAGTTAGGACCGGGGGAAGGAGAAGTTTCACCCGGGGAGCTCGCAGCGAGGGAGGACCTATTATTTATCATCGTCGGGCCCGCGTGTGCCCCCCCCCCCCCATTGCGTTTCATGGTGCCGCTGCTGGTTATGTCTATTGTGGCGAAAAATTATTATAATAATGAAATTTCCAGGATTTTCTAATAATTCTACTCTTCCTATTATGTCAGTAGAAAAGTGTTTTTTTAATACATCAGCTTGTAGTTAAAGAATAGGCAAATTTTGCCTGATTGGTAGCTATTATTCTTGTAGGTATATCAACATTCAACAACCTTGATAGGAACCAGTTTTGTTGTAAAATCATAGTGCCATAGTATTTCAAACAAAAACTTTTGGCCACGACTACTGTATAACATAATAATTATACATGTGTTTCCTTAATAATGGATAATAGTATTCTTTATAATTACACAAGTGTATAATATCCATTATTCACTAGTGAATAATAAATTCATATGATTTCAATAGTATATTGTAGGTACTAGGTACGTACAATAAAAACAAATCAGAACGTGTCAAATCGTAGCGCTTGTTGCTACACCATGGCACTTTGTTTTTATCTGTTTTGAGAATTGCGCTTAGGTTTTTAATTAATTCAATGTTAGTTATTTAAAAAATAAATATATAAATACTTACTTAATTGTAGCTAAAATTATTTGGTAGCCCTGAACAAAGTATAGTATTCTACTCGCATATAATGGCTGTTATTCAATTTGATGATTTATGAGACTCGTCTACTGTTCGTGTCTCTAACACAGTGGCGGCTCGTACAGTAAGGCCACAGTGCCATGGCCCTACCTACCTGTACACCAAGTTATTTTTTACTCACACTCATAATCATTGATTTGCATCTTTACGCTTCATTCTTTTTGTAACTGTGAATAATTTAAAATTCAAGACGTTGCGTTCATTTAATATCTGATAACGCCTAACGGTGCAAAAACTCCCCGACGCCGGCGATTTCTATGTATGGCCATGCTGTTCATCGAAGGTTGATCGCTTACGAAAGAGATAATGATATATCGCCCCCTCTTACTGAGGCATAAGGAATTCAGAAATTTTGTGGCGGCCGGGCCAGATCCTTAGATCCGTCCGGGATTGGAGGATTTACACGTGCTTTATTTCGTCGTTCCAATCGAATCAGGCCTTCGTCTTTGTTACCACTACTTGATACTAGAAGGCAGCTGTTTTGAATACGGTTTGCCCTGTCGAGATATTAGGGAATTATTGAAAAGATAATTTTTACGTCAGCACTAATAAGGGAATGCCCTATTTTAATAAGGTCTTAACCTTATTTCTCTAAAAAATAAAGACTTATTGGAACGCTTTCCTTTTTACGGCAGCGTTATTTTTAATTTAACCTAAAAAGCCTATTTTTATTTTTGTGTTGTGAATTCTGTTTGGTACCTTTATTAAGTGATTGTATTTAAGAAATTAACTGACACAAAACATAAAGATCACCAATTTAAAGGTTATAATGCAATCATCTGTTTTTTGAGGTTCGGTTTGCCGCATAAGGGAAATAAGGAAACGTTATTTTACTTACGGTAACTAGTCGTAAATAGGGGAAGGCAGTATTTTATTATGGTTCCCATGTTAAATTTTTTTTAGAGCGCATGCTTAGCTGTCATTTTAAGAACGACCATAATAAGGCCATTACCTTATAGCGTTTCCAATAATTCCCTATTAATTTTTAAAATAGTTTTATTTTAAAGAGTTTTTCCTGTTTAACATAAATTATTCTTGTAGGTTAGGTTTAGGTCAGTCCGTCGGTGGATTATAATAACATTCCTGATTCCGGTTTATTAATTTTAATAGAAAGTTATAACAAAAGACAGAAAAAACATTGTGGTTGAATTATAGTCATTACAGTGGAGTGATCACAGTGAAACTACTGCATTTAACTTTGACCGTTGATTGTTAGATGGAAGCACCATGCTAAACAAACTAAGTAGGTTTACACTGTAATATTTCAAGTAACCGGAATTCACACCTGACTGGGATTCCCCCACTCTTCCCTAATGTTTTTATATTATTTAATTTACTATATAGTTATAATTTCGAATGGAGCTGATAAACTTGGAGAAGAATTTAGAAATATTGGTCGGATGCTCTTAAAGTCAGGTTATTTTTAATAAATTTAAGAAAAGGTGTAGAGTTGTGAATTTTCCTCTCCCAATGCAAACTTGTGTGTGTACGACCACAGCATGTATTATTGGGACCAGAGCTTGGCAAAGCACTCGAAAAAAAGTGCTCGAGCACCAAGCCATTTGAAAAAGTAATTTCCAGCATCAAGCACCAAGTACTTTGGAAATTAAAAGTGCTTGCGATTACCAATTACCAAGGAAAGTAATATTGACTGATTAACTTGATATACGAAATTCAATTAGCACGTTTTATGAAGAAAGGGCTTCAATTACCGAGCACGGCTCGAACCATAATGTGCTTGAAGCACTTTTTCAAGCATTTTCGAGGCAACTACTGCCCAGATTTGATTGGGGCCATCTCCCAAAATTATCTTGTAGAGCCAGCAATATAGCAAAGAAGCATAAATTGACATAATCTAATAATGGCATTATTATATCATTTTTTTTTAATTTTTGAGAGGCCATTTTTTTATTCGATCATCTTTTTTCCCTATACTTTCAATCTCTATAGAAAGATTGATAAACAGAAACTATTCACAGGCAGGAATGAACACAAGATCCACTGAAGTAACAGACAGGGATTAGCCCATAGCAAAAGCTTCATTGGGAATCCAGACCTAAGACTTACGAAACAGCTGCCTCAAATGAATAGGAATCAGCTGAGAACCGTTACAGGAATTCTGACAGGACACATGGCTGTCAAGAATCATCTGCACAGAATGCAACTGAACAATGGAGACCTTGACTGCAGATTATGCGGACAAGACAGAGAAACTGTACAGCACATAGTTTGCCATTGCGAGTCACTGGATCGAAAGAAGCAACAAATACTCGGGCAACCAAAACTGGAACCAGAGGACATCTTTACCCCCTCCCCAGTTGACCTACATAAACAGCAAGGAACTGAGATCACGGAGTGGGTGTAATAACCAAACAGGTGAACAAACCTGGCCTAAGTGCATCCGGAGCACGGACGGGTCCACGGAAAAAAAAAATTCACAGGCAGTGGCGACGCCAGGATTTTTGGGATGATTTTTGAGTGGGCCTCCCCCACGCTCTATAACGCTATACGCAGGAACAAACAAAACTTCCCTCTTGTCCAAAGTGACGTCTAAAAAAAAAGGTTCTCTTGAAAATAACATACAATACTACTCCTTTCTCATTAAAACTTTCATAGCTAAATCCCCCTTCCTACGCCCCCACTTTGCAAAATTGTCTCTTATGTCATTAGCATGCCTTCCGCCTCTGACAGCTCCCCCTTGAGGTAGATTTTGCAGCCCTCTTGCATGTGCAGCAACATACATATCAATTTGACGAAAGCCATCATTCTGACGAACCATATTATGTAAAACTACGGCAGCTTTTACAATATCTTTCGCAAAATTTTTGGAAACATTTAGTGGTCTATGGAAAATTCTCCATTTGTTAGCGAATATCCCAAAAGTACATTCAACAAACCTTCGGGCTCGTGTTAAATGGTAATTAAAGATCCTTTTTGTCACGCTAAGGTTGTGTCCTCCAAATGGTCGTAAAAGATTTTCACTTAATGCAAATGCCTCATCTCCAACCAAAATAAATGGCAAATTTATGTCTGTTTCTTGTAAAACAGTTGGATTAGGAATATTCAGCGTACCATTTTTCATTTTTTTCCAAAATACAGTTTCTTGAAAAACCGAGGAATCACAATCCTTCCCATAGGCTCCTATGTCTACGTACACAAACTTATAATCCGAGTCTGCCACTGCCATCAGGACTATGGAAAAGTAATGTTTATAGTTTAAGTTCATGGAGCCACTGTGGCGGAATTTTTGAACGCGTATATGTTTCCCATCTACAGCTCCAATGCAATGTGGAAAATGTGACATTCGTTGAAAATTTTCTGAAATATTCAACCAATCTTCTTCGAAAGGTGTAGGTAGATATTCTTCTCTAAAGTGATTCCATAACTGCTGACAGACCGTTCTTACTCCTTCACTTATAGTTGAGATACCTAACCTATAGGTATAATGTAGATCGGTAAATGTATTCCCACTAGCGAGATACCTGCAAATAATAAAGTATTGTTCTTACATTGTTAACTTACTTAAATAACAAGAAGTACACCAATTTTATTTATTCATTAAAAAGGAGATTTCAAAAATCAGCTCCTTTTTTTGTTTTTCTCTGATAAACCTAGAGTTTTTATAATATAACGGTACCAAAATACCTTATCTCCTACACCGTTGTATTACTTATCTATTCGCTGAGAGATATTTGCTCAAACTCTTCCTACTTTCAAAATTGTTTTTAACTTTTTCAGCGACAAGTGGTGCGAAATGGTTGTAAAAGTTTTTAAATAATTATAATTTTAAAATTTGGACGACTTTAAACAAATATTTTTCAGCGAATAAATAGTAATACATCAGTCTAGAACATGAGGTATTTTTGTACCATTATACAGGGTGTGTCTATAAGGTGTCGGGCTTTGATAGCACCTAAACTATCAATGATAGGAAAAAAAGTGTAATATAAAAGTTAAATGGTTTGTTAGGATGCATAACCTAAAAATATTTTAAAATCTACAGGGTGGTCCCAAAAAGTGGTACTGAATAATAAAAAAGAAAATTAAATGGGACACCCAGTATAACTTTCCAGAATATGATTCAATAGAATAAGGACTTTGCAACCATCTTAAAATTTTTGAACTAAAATGCAACGTTGCCAAGTAATTAATTTTTTTCCGAAATTTTAGTAATTTTAAGGGTATCGTAAAAAAATCATAGTAACCTGTGGATTAACCCTAGGCAAATATAATTTACATTGTGGGTACTTTAAGGTACGATATATTGATCGATAACAATGTTTTTTAAATCTCTTATACAGAGCGTTCGGTATAAGTTGGACAATTCGACAGTTTTAAAAATGCTTTATTTCAATTTTCTTAAATAGGACCCCACTAATTTTTTTAGGCAAAAGGATGTATCTTTCGAAAACCTTACTTTTTTGTTAAACATGTCATATATCTAAATATTATAGTTTTTGAAATATTTTAGGATTTGTCTTAACTTAGGGTAAAAAAGGAAAGTTCTAATTGAATAATTTAGTCAAGATTGCTTTGGAACAAAAAATAAATAATTTTCTTTATCACAGCTGTCATTGCAAAATTATTTCGCTAACATTTTTGTTTAAAATTTAGTGTCCCGAACTAACTTTATCGAAATAGAAAAATATGAGTTATGATAAAGTTCGTTCAGGAAACTAAAATTTAAACAGTAATTAAACACAAAATGTTGGCGAAATAATTTTGCAATGACAGCTGTGACAAAGAAAATTATTTATTTTTTGTTCCAAAGCAATCTTGACTAAATTATTCAATTAGAACTTTCCTTTTTTACCCTAAGTTAAGACAAATCCTAAAATATTTCAAAAACTATGATATTTAGATATATGACATGTTTAACAAAAAAGTAAGGTTTTCGAAAGATACATCCTTTTGCCTAAAAAAATTAGTGGGGT
This sequence comes from Polydrusus cervinus, assembly GCA_935413205.1. Lineage (NCBI taxonomy): Eukaryota > Metazoa > Arthropoda > Insecta > Coleoptera > Curculionidae > Polydrusus > Polydrusus cervinus. Next base: position 61,373,621 of record OW284510.1, on the reverse strand, counting down.
CCTATTTAAAAAAATTGAAATAAAGCATTTTTAAAACTGTCGAATTGTCCAACTTATACCGAACGCTCTGTATAAGAGATTTAAAAAACATTGTTATCGATCAATATATCGTACCTTAAAGTACCCACAATGTAAAGTATATTTGCCTAGGGGTAATCCACAGGTTACTATGATATTTTTACGATACCCTTAAAATTACTAAAATTTCGGAAAAAAATTAATTACTTGGCAACGTTGCATTTTAGTTCGAAAATTTTAAGATGGTTGCAAAGTCCTTATTCTATTGAATCATATTCTGGAAAATTATACTGGGTGTCCCATTTAATTTTCTTTTTTATTAATCAGTACCACTTTTTAGGACCACCCTGTAGATTTTAAAATATTTTTAGGTTATGCATCCTAACCAACTATTTAACTTTTGTATTACACTTTTTTCCCTATCTTTGATAGTTTAGGTGCTATTAAAGCCCGACACCTTATTGACACACCCTGTATAAAAGATTCCAAGTTTTATCAGAAAAAAACAAAAAAATTAGGTGTGGAATCTTCGATTGTAGGCCCGTCTTAACGCAAATCACCCTGCATTACTTGCATAAAAATATTTTGCATATCATGTGTCAGAATAGATATATATTTGCAGGAAAAGCCGTCAGTGACAAATGGAAACATATTCGAGATGCTTTCGCAACGTCTCTAAAAAAGAAAAGTGGGGATAAACGGGTAAAGAAGTACATATACTTTGATCAGATGAAATTCTTGCTGAAGATTTTAGAGAAAGATGATACAGAATCCAGTATTGGCGACAATACGGAGAGTCGACAAAGTGAGGAGGAAGAAGAATCATCCATGTCATCACGAGCTAGAAATCCACAACCGGGGCCAAGTACATCTGGTTCTCGAAAACGAAGCAAACTATCAGAAATAGATGAAACAGACAAGGCTATTTTAAAAGCCTTAGAAGCGACTTCCCAAATCCCACCGCCACCACCAGAAATAGATGAGGACTCGGCATTTTTTAAATCCGTAACACCTGCGGTAAGGAACTTCGTCGAGGATGAAAAACTGGAGTTCCGCATGGGGGTACTGACGTTAATAAAAGAAATTAAAGTAAAGAGATATGAACACAGCAACAATTTTGTCTATTATGATGGTTAATTATTGGTATAAGTAGGACGTTTATTTTTGACAAATTTATTATTATTATATGTAGGTAGACGAAAACAAATATTATATAGCGAGTACTATTATATAATATATACATTTATATCGAACTTATAATTTTGTAAAGGGTATAATGCCTTGTAAAAGTATAAATTAAAAAACTAATAGTGCTATAAAATGGTATAACATGAATATGTATATTTTTGGTACTGTCAGACGTTGACGTTACAGTAAAAACTAAAATTAAATATGAGCTATTTTTGTTAAGAATAATTAATTACTGATCACCATTGGCTTTATAAACATTATTTATTTAGTTTTACTTATAATAAATTTGTCAGTGGGTCATTATTATAAAAATAAAAAAATGCAGCTGCATAATGATACAAAAATTCGCTTACCTCAAAGTAACTGCTAGCATTTCTTTAGGAGGAATACTTAATCTCATTGTTGTGTTTTCTTTCTGTATAGATTCTGTTAAACGTTCAACCAAAATACTGAATGTTTCTGGGCTCATTCGGAAATAATTGAAAATTTTTTCTTGATGTTGTAGTAATTTTTCGAAAAGTGTATAAAAAGCACCATCTACATATCTTGCTTCTAACAAGGGATGAACCCAGAAACGTCGATTTTTTCGTCGAGCCTCCCTTTGCTTAGCTTTTCTCCTTTGATTTAAAATCAGTCCCAACAGTAAAGTGCGGTTTCCCTCCATGACACTTCATACCATACTGCAAGTCAAGTGCAGTCGGCAACTCGGCAACACCGATTTATTTACTTAATCTGTAATATGTTATGGTAGCTAACTATCGCTGTGTGTGAAAAGTACTTACTATATTGCGACCATTTGTCGCGCGCGATATATGGTAGTGATATGGCGCCGTGTGAAAACGCTCTTAAATGTTCGAGATCATTAATCGCATTTTAATGTAAGAGTTGGTTACAATGTTTTTTCGTCGACCGTATTTTTTACTAAAGTGAAGAAAAACAGTTAACAACTTTTATTTTACAATCCAGATTTCACAATTTTACAAATACTAATGACAGCGGACGACGTTTTGGATTGACGTTTTATTATTTTGTTAATTTGTTTTCATGGCTGCCTTTAATTTTAATTACCAAAATCGTGCATTTACAGAAAATCATGCATTAATAGGGGTCATTAATGAATGATTTTGGGAAATCGTGCATTTACAGAAAATCATGCATTAATAGGGGTCATTAATGAATGATTTTGGGTTTTATTATTTTGTTGATTTGTTTGCATGGCTGCCTTTAATTTTAATTACCAAAATCGTGCATTTACAGAAAATCATGCATTAATAGGGGTCATTAATGAATGATTTTGGGAAATCGTGCATTTACAGAAAATCATGCATTAATAGGAGTCATTAATGAATGATTTTGGGAACGTTAATATCGGATGTAAATACACGGTCGACGGAAAATGTTTTTTAACATTTATTAAAGAATTTCTCAGGTTTCGCCTTTTGAAGGCTTTTTCACGAATACTTATGAATGATAGGTAGGGTGATGGCACCAGTTATTGACATGCACTCAATAATCGACACCGTAAGAAATAATTCATAATATTAAGATTTACTTAAATATAAATGTATTTAAACTGACGTCTCGTTGATCTATTGATAAATTAAGGATCCTACAAAAAGTTGTACTTTTTATCGAATTTCCTTTTAATTTGTCAGTCATTACTTAACTGTCATTGTTCAAAGCCGTTACAAAAGAGCATTGTGTTTAGTGGTTAGAGCTAAGGTAAATTATATTATTTTTCGGGTTTAAAATAAGATATCATAAGTTTATTGGAATGGATTTTACTTGTTGTTTTATAAAAAGGTATATTTTAGAAGAAAACACTTTATCTAATGTAATTTATCCCCCAAATGTGTAATAAATACACGTGTCAATTACTGGAAACAAAAATCCCTTTAAATTCAGTGATTGACAATGCATATCAATAACTAAAAAAACATATTTTTTAAATATTGTACGATATTCTACTACTGAAACTTCCAAATTACTTATGCGGAAGATAAAACATATTAACTTTAATATTTGAGATCTCGGTCCAGTAATTGACAGGGTTGTCAATAACTAACTAAGCACTATCAATTACTGATGATATATTTTTATTTCTAGTTAATTAAAAAAGTTCGCTTAAACAAGAAACTCTTGAAAGAAAATAATAAACCTAAAATACAGCTAGTATATTATTGGTAGTTTACGCTGATTTTATTAATGATAAAGTACTAGAAGGAAATAGCCAAGAAGAAAAAATGAATAATGAAATAGAAAACGCAAGACCTTATACTTTAAGTCATGATTCAGATGATTTACCCTTAGCTGAATTAAAAAAATAAAACAATATCCATGCTATAAAACCAAGAGATATTTTATGCTGGGAAGACTCGAAAGAGTTACCTTTGGCCAATTTAAGACAACAAATCAATATAGATTTGATATTGATATACCCATCCTTGTGGATAATCAGTTTTATGCCTTAGGTATATTATGATATGTTCTATTTAGGCAAAATTGTTGCTTTGGGATTAATGTCATCAACTATAAGATTTCTAGAAAAGGAGGAATTAAATATATATAAATGGCCTTTAAAAGACGATATAGCAAAAGTAAACAACAGTTTTGTCTTCTTTGATCCATTATAATTTAAAATATCAGGACTGAATAAGAATTCATTCATATTTGATTTTTTCTATATAGCACATATATGTAGGTATGTGTACCTCTAAGGTTAAGTTTATATATTTCTTACTTATATTAGATAGCCTACCTATCTGTTAAAATTTTAATAATAAACAAGTATGTCAATTACTTGAGGATGTTCTGTCAATTACTGGATGTTACTGCAAATGGGTATGTCAATTATAGGTGATACTGCATATAAATAAAAAAAATACATGAAACCTTTTAATTTCTTCTAAATCGATATGTTCTTAGTTAATTAGTAATCATTTACCATTAAGTTTTTCAGTAAAACTTATATAAGTTTCAAAATGTTGATAATTACCTTGTTACAAAGGTAAATATGTGAAGTACAGCTTATATATACTGTCAATTACTGGTGCCTTTACCCTACTATAGTCTATTTCAGAAATGTCTAGAATAATAAAAGCTCATTAGGTATGCAAAGGGGCTACAGAGTGACCCAACGAATATTTAAGCCACTTTCATAATTTGGCATTGACTCCATTGCAAAATTCATTCTTTTAATCAAGTGCAGGTTGTGCTACACGGGTTTGGGTCAATTTATGGGTTTTGCCTAGTGTTATCCATTCACAAACACTGAAAATGGTGTGACAATGTATACTTATTTTTTATTAAACATTATCAAAAATACAAAATACAAAAAATACATTATACAGAAATTAAATTATAAAAAATCAAAATATTCTTCGTCATCTGAGGAACTGTCATCTCCTCTTGATGCTATAATTAACAAGTCGACGATCCGATCGATCAGGTGGTCAAGATATCATATTTTAGCCTCTGCTTTTTGCAAGTTCTCTGGTGTCACTTCCTTAATGGTTTGATCAAACAGTAGCTTAACGTCTTTCATTTTAAATGTCGTGTTGTGTCTTGCTACAAATCCTTTCACTTGCGCCCACATAAGTTCTATAGGATTTAGTTCGCAATGATATGGCGGTGTGCGCAGCACAGTTACACTATGTTTTTCAGCTATATCTTCCACGGCGTATTCCATAAAACGACGTTTGTGTAAATTTGCTATAGCTAATAGTTTCTTCTTTATCAAATTATCTTCAAATTCAATACTTTTGGTGATTAACCAATCGATAATTTCTTTTTTTCTACAAGATGAAGTTGGAATCTTCTCTGTGCGTCATGAATGATACGTTACGTTATCCATAACTACAACTGAATCAGCTGGAAGATATTTTATCATTTCAAATAGTCCTCAAAAACATTCGAATTCATGTCCTTGTGGTAATCTCCCATATTGAACGACTGAAAGGTTAGCGAATTATATGTCGGGCCGAGGGTTTTGGGTTTTTAAGAAAACACTGCTTTTCAAAGAACACAACCTTTCCCTCACATAATAAAATTTATTTTGGAAATTGGAGAATGCAAAATTATAATGAACAGTAACAACAGAAGTGAAGCATAAATGTATCCTACTATTATTTATCATTTCTTATCTATAAAACTAGGAGTGGTCTAAACTGCTTACATCAACAGTATAGAGAATGTAACTCCTTCGCCCTTAGAAGGGCATATAAACTTTTGAAAGTTTCTATGACCTAAAAGTCAATGTTTGAATCATTTTTAGTTTTAATGTAAATAGGCAATAGATACTTTGAAATACAAAACAGTATTATTATGCAAAGAACAATATATAATAAAACTGCCAAATACTCGTTTTATCATAATATACGGGTGTATTTAATAATTTTGAATTTTCAAATTTTTGTAAATTAATTTCTTCTTGTAATTTATTTAATTTATTAAAATTAATATTATTAAGGTTGAGCAGTTTTACCTTTTTATACAATCCTTTATCCTAATTTTAGGCTACAAGGAAAACTTAATTCTAGTAAATATGTTCCATTAAATAAGATATTGTTTTGCGAGTTTTCGCATGTTTCAATCCCTACAATATCTTTATTTGTTACCAAAATCCATTTATTGGTATCAATATTTTGAAGTTGCATATTATCGATATAAATATACAGGGTGTCACAATTCGAAATATTATGTTCATATCGTAATAACTGTACCTCACAAGGGATGTTTTTATAAAAGTTTTCCGAATGTATATGAGTACATAAATGCTCATTAATCGAAATACGTTTACATGGTTGATTAGAATATCCAAAAGTATTTTTATTTACTAATAAATATTCAAAGTTAGGTACAATTATTTTATAATGGTTTTCATACTTAGTAGGTAAAGGAAATAATTGAAATAAATCATAATTTTCTTTTTCTACTAAAGGAATCTCGATTACAAAAATGACTTCTCTATTTTTAACATAACTTTTTACCTCTAAAGTATTCTCTATTTTCAATACATTTTCTGCCGTTGGTTCAAAAGGTAATTTTTCAAAATTTAGTTTTACATCGAGTAATTTTAATTCGGTTAAAAATTCTTTCGTATTAATTATAGTATTATGAAAAGCATTTAATTTTCCAAAGGTTAATGCAGTTTCAATATTTTCTAATATATCATAAATATTTTGATAAAATGTAGTTATTTGTGAAAAAATCATATGAATACGAAAAACTCAAAAAGGTTGGTTTCTTCGATTTCGATTTTATTAATTATATCAATTATTTGGTTAACGCGTAATTTTAAGATTTCTTGATTATGCGAAACGTTTTTAATTGTTTCTGGGAAGTTGTTTATTAATTTGTCAAAAAGTGTCATTTGTTTGTCTAAAGCAATTTTTATATTATTTTGGTTTTGTCTTATTGTGTATTATTATAGATATACTACCTAGAGCATTTATCAAGGCTCGTCTTTTACGGGTTTTAATTGGAAGAAGTTGATCTAATTGATTATTAATTTTTTGTTTAAGATTGTCAATAATAACATAGGAGTTATGAAATTTTCTTTTGTATTTAGAGCAATTATTAATATTTTCCTTAAGAGTATCGTATCTGTTGTTTATTTCAGAAAATTCGGTAATTAAGTTTTTCATATAAAAAATTTGTATAAAGGTCCAATGATTGGTCGCTTTTTGGGCATTACCTATTTTATAGGGTAATATTCCTAGGTTATCATTTAGGTTATGGTATTTTGGGTTGTCTCCGTGGACGAAGTGCCATCTGTAACAAGTGTTTTTTTAAATTCTTTAATATGTATTATTTCAATTTTATTAGGGTTCTTAATGTTTTTTATTTTTATACGGTTATGTTCGAGTATTTCAGTTATTAAATAAGGTCCTCCAAATTTGGCTTCATTTTTATTTCTTTGCGAGAGTTTTTTATAAACTTTTTGGTTTAATTTAAAATCTGGAGCTTCGTCTCCTTTGTCGTTTCTCTTTGCTAAAATTATTTCTTTTTTATTATCAGTTTTGGTAGTGACGTTCTCATAGACTGCATCTATTTTATCTTTGTGTGATGATACATAATCAGAGTAAAATGTCGTACGAATAAGATCTAGGTGATCTCTAGAATTTGTATGACCTAGGACAAGTTCATGAGGTGTGTAATTTGTTACACTATGAACAGTACTATTATACGCAATTATTGCATAGGTATAGCATTAGGTCATTAACAGATTTATTTTTATCTTTTTCTTTTAAAATTCTTAAATGCTCAATAATAGTTGAATGAAAACGTTCTACTGGCGAATTTGATTCGTGGTGTTTAGGGGTAGTAAAATGTACATTAATTTTTTGGACTTGAAGCAATTCTTTTAAAAGATCGTTATTAAATTCTCCGCCATTATCACATATAATAGATTCGGGGCTTCCGTAAAATGAGAAAAAGTTTATTAATTTATCACAAACAGATTTAGCATTTTTATCGTAAGGGTAAGCTTGTCCAAATTTAAAAAATTTGTCAAAAATTGTTAAAAAGTTTTGAGTTTCAAAAATAAAAGTATCTTATTGTAACATTTAAAAAGCTGTACAGGGTGTGTCTGTTTTAGTTATAGGGACATAGGATTTTAGTCTACTATATTTTGATGTTTGACAGATATTACAATCATTTATAAATTGATTTATATCATTTTTCATTTTAGGCCAAAAGTATATTTCCTTAAGGCGTTCATAGGTTTCTAAAATTCCTCTATGATTAGTTTTTCCTTAATGTTGATGAGTGATAAGCATAATTTTTTCTTCTTGTTCAGTAATATTATTAACTAACTTCGTGCAACGAATAATTTTTGGATTTTGAAAGTGTTTAATATAGACATCGTTAAAAAATTGGAATTAAATCTTTATCGTGAAAATATATGTAACACGTTTTTTCAGGGTTCATGTATTCTTTAATAAATGTTTTAATAACATTAGGATCTTTTTGTAATTCGACATGGTTAATTTTGTATTTATCAAAATTTTCAATTCGAATTTTTATTTCAGGATGGGGTGACTTCTTAATTAAATATTGCAACATTTTATTGTTGATTATCTCATCTAAAATAGTAATATTATTGTTATCATTATCAGCTTGGTTACTGTGCACTGTTAAGTCAAGGTTTTCAGGTCTAGGTTTCGCGAGTTGAACATCAGAGATAATTTTTATCTTTTGCTTACTAGTGCCTGGATTATTTAACAAAGGATTTTTTGTTTCAGTGTTTTCATTATCTTGAAGGGGGTTTTCAGAAAGGTCTCTTAGAATTTCGACGATGTTTTGATTAGAATCACCATTTATTACAAATTCGTTTTCGTAAATATTTAATTGAATGCGTGAAAGTGCGTCTGCATTAGTATTCAATGAACCTTATTTATAAATAATTTCATAATCATATGCTTCTAAGCGTAACCGTCTTCTTACTAGTTTTGAATTTGGTTCTTTAAGGTTAAAAAGCCACACCAGTGGTCTATGATCTGTATAAATATAAAATTTACGTCCAAATAAATAAGGTCGAAAATATTTTCACGCCCAAGCAATGGCTAACAATTCTTTTTCAATAGTTGAATATCTTGTTTTGGTTTCGTTAAGGGTACGAGATGCATAAGCTATAGGTCTGTCATTTCGAATAGTGCATTGAGATAAAACTGCGCCTAAAGAGAAATTACTTGCATCCGTAGTTAATAAAAATGGTTTTGTGAAATCGGGATAATGTAAAATTGGTGCGTTAATTAGAAGTTGTTTACAATGTTCAAAAGCATTTATAAAATTTGTTTTATAAATTATTTTTATGTCCTTTTTTAAACATTGCGTCATAGGCTTTGTGATTTTTGCAAAATCTTTTATAAAACGTCTACCTAGAACCTAGAAATGATTTTATTTCTTTAGTAGTTTTAGGTATTGGAAAATTTTTGACTGCACTTATTTTTTCAGAGTTTGGTTTTACACCATCTTTGCTTACAATGTGTTCCAAATATTGGACTTCTCTCCTCAAAAATTCGGTTTTATCGAGTTGAATTTTAAATTTTGAATTACGTATCTTTCGAAGACTTTTCTTAAATTTTGAATATGTTCTTGGAGACTTGTACTAAAAACAATGACGTCATCTAAGTAAGCTAAACATATTTCATTTTGTAAACCTCGCAGAATGTTAGTTATGACGCGCATAAAGCTTGCCGGTGCGTTTTAAGTCCGAATGGCATCCGTAAGAATTCGTAGTGCCCTGTGTCCGTAGTAAATGCCGTTTTAGGTATATCTTTTTCATGCATTTGAATTTGATAAAAACCGTTCGCTAGATCTAAAGTTGTAAAGTATTGTGCTTTGCCTAGTTTATCTAAAATATCGGTGATGTTTGGTAAAGGAAATTAATTTATCGTCAATACTTTTTTTATTAATGTTTCTGAAATCAATACACATGCGCCATTTTTGTTTACCGGATTGGTCCAATTTTTTAGGTACTATCCATATAGGAGATGACCAAGGTGAATTTGAGTCTCTAATAATATTTTGAGCTAATAATTTTGAAATTTGACTTTTTACTTCCTCAAGGTGTATTTCAGGATATCTGTAACTTTTTGTATAAATCGGGGTTTTATCAGTTAATCTTATTTCATGTTTTATAGCATTAGAAAAACTTATCTTATATCTTTGCAATGAAAAATATCACGAAATTCAAAACATAATTTACATAGTTCTTGTTTTTCTTCGTAATTACAATGATCGAGTCTTGTGTTTTTTAAATTAACCTTCAGCTTATTATCAATTTCTTTATCAGGTTTTTTTTTTGTTCTATAGGGTGATCAATAAAGTTTATTTCATTTAGGTCTACAGGTCCTACTTCAAAAGTTTCAAAAAATTGAATTTCCATGGGGTTTTCTTGAGGGTTTAAAATTGTAGTGAAAACAAAATTGTTTTCTATTTTTAGAAAACATTCTGGTATTTCAAGATGTCCTAATTGTTGGTAAGGCAATATACCGTATCCATCTTTTATATTAACAGGGATTTGTATTTTTTGGATGGTTCTTGAGTCAATAACATAGGTTAAATTACGTTCAATATTTTTTTGGTTTTTTAAATTGTTTTGTCGAATAGGCATATTTATATTTGTCAATTTTAACGTAGAACTGTTAAAATCTAAATTAGCATTTAATTGTTTTATAAGGTCTAAGCGTATTCATCCATCAAATTTATTTGAAAAATCAAAAAGATAAAATTTATGTATACCGGGTGTATTAAAAGTAGGAAAAATTGGTAATATAGCAATATCATTATGAAAAGATGTTGCGTGTGCGGTTTGCAATTGAAAAATTTCTTTTTGAATAGAAATTGGAAAATTTTCATAAGCAATTTTTGGACTTATAAAACTTCTTGTACTACCTGTATCTAATAAGAATTTTGCATTAAGTTCGGGTATTAAAGTAAAGGGTAACTGGATATTATAATTATTAAGATATACTACGTCATATCGGTCTTCTGGCTGGTTAGGGTAAAATTTCACTATTTTGTAAAATATCTGAGTTAGCAGAATAACCCAAATTTACGTCATAATCGTTTTGTTCTTGTATTTATTTGATTAAAGTATAGTATTGTCATAATATTCATTATTATAGTCATAACTTTCATTGTCACAATAATTTTCAGGTAAATAATCATTATTTTAATGTTTTTTATACGTTGTTCTTTAAATAAAAGTATTTTTTGGAACCTCTCTTCTGTTCGTATTTTTCTGCAGATAATTTTTCCAAAAGTAATTGAATCTCAATTTTAACTTTTATTGACTTACACTGATTGGCTTCTGAGCCCTCCATTTGATTGATTCGGTTGATCAGGTGATCTCTGCAAGACTTCCTGATTATAAAGTTCTTGAACAGTGAATTTTTTATTCTGATTATTATTATTATTATTATTATTATTAATATTAATAACAGTATTACCAGAACTAGTGTCCATTGGTTCAACTTTTGTTCTTCGCGACATTTGTCCGAAATTTTGATTATTGAAAGGTGGTCTTTGTTGATTAATATTTGTAAAATTAGGTCTTGGTTGAGAAAATATATTTGGTTGGGTAAATCTCTGAAAATTGTTATTTTGTGGAAAATTTGCTAATGGTCTCGGAAAATTATTATTTTGTGAAAAATTTGTAAAGGGTCTAGAAAAATTATTATTTGGGAAAAATTTGCAAAAGGTCTCGAAAGATTATTATTTTGTAGATAACTTGTAAATGGTCTAAATGGTGAATTATTTTGAACTGGATTAAACGTCTGTGGTTTATACGTTTGTAACATAGGAGAATTCGGTTTTTAATTTCTATTTAAAAATGGAGTAGGTTTAAAATTATTAGACATTTGCGCATTTTTATAATAAATAAAATTTTCTTCTTCTCTGACATGAGCCATTGCAATTTCTAGAGAATCTGTTTTTTTTAATCTAGTCACAAGTTGTAAATTATATGGTAAACCATTTAGGAAAGTTTTTAATGCAAACTCGTCATAGTGTTTAGTTTTGTATCAGGATTCTCTGGTCCAGCATTTAATTTTGAAAATAATAAACTACGAGAATCTTGTATTCTCATACCAAAAATAATCGGATTTTCATTCTTATATGGTTTTAAATTGAGTAAGTCTTGAATAAGACAATCAATTGATCTTTGATCAGAAAAACTAGTTGTCAATACACCTTTGATTAGTGTCCAACTATTTAGTTCTGTTCGAGATACAATTAACTCTGCAGCTCTCTCAGTCAATTTGCTTAAGATAGTGTCGAAAAGACAAATATTAATAATACTAGCATTTAGGTCTGTTCTATTAAAAAAAGCTTTTAATCTAAACTGGTTTAGCGATGTTTCTCCTCCCCAGGTTTGTTCACGTCCAGCGATGCTTGTCCGTCGGTGAACCAGGAAATTGGATTTTCCCGGACTCCTGAAGTTCCTGAACTGTACTTTGTCCAGCGGTGTACAGTTGCTACCTTAGATCGGTGGTATCTGCTTCTAAAACACTTTTGGATTTCCTGCAATGTCCAGTTGCTACCTTAGATAGGTGCTATTTGCTTCTGGAATACTTTTGGAATTGTCTCCGTTTTTTCCCGTAGGTCTTTTTAAATAAATTCTTGAAAGAAACCGTCACCAAAATGTGCCTTTTTGGAACGTTTCAAAAATCCGCACGACTGCGCCAATTATATGTCGGGCCGAGGGTTTTGGGTTTTTAAAAAAACACTGCTTTTTAAAGAACACAACTTTTCCCTCACATATAATAAAATTTATTTTGGAAAATGGAGAATGCAAAATTACAATGAACAGTAACAACAGAAGTGAAGCATAAATGTCTCCTACTACTATTTATAACATTTCTTATCTATAAAACTAGGAGTGGTCTAAACTGCTTACATCAACAGTATAGAGAATGTAACTAGCGAACCTTCTTTTAAAAATCCCTCTGCGTTTCCATGTGCGCCTATGGCCAACACTGAAATTGAGCCGAGCTGGAAGGAATTTCCCATTTTATTACTCTACACCTTTCTGAAATAGACTATAAAGTTGAATTCGAAATTTACAAATTTATATCGGTGCACCCGAATTCCGTTAAGTTTTTGCTAATCAATTTGCAAAATTCATTCTTTTTATCAAGTGCAGGTTGTGTTACCCGGGTTTGGGTCAATTTATGGGTTTTGCCTAGTGTTATCCATTCACAAACACTGAAAATGGTGTAACAACGTATATTTATTTTTTATTAAACATTATAAAAAAATACAAAATACAAAAAATACATTATACAGAAATTAAATTATAAAAAATCATAATATTCTTCTTCATCTGAGGAACTGTCATCTCCTCTTGATGCTATAATTAACAAGTCGACTGTCCGATCGATCAGGTGGTCAAGATACCACATTTTAGCCTCTGCTTTTTGCAAGTTCTCTGGTTTGATCAAACAGTAGCTTAACGTCTTTCATTTTAAATGTCGTGTTGTGTCTTGCAACAAATTCTTTCACTTGCGCTCACATAAGTTCTATAGGATTTAGTTCGCAATGATATGGCGGTGTGCGTAGCACAGTTACACTATGTATTTATATCTTCCACGGCATATTCCATAAAACGACGTTTGTGTAAATTTGATATAGCTAATAGTTTCTTTTTTAATAAATTATCTCTAACCTTTCTGAAATAGACTATAAAGTTAAATTCGAAATTTACAAATTTATATGGGTGCATCCGAATTCCGTTAAGTTTTTGCTAATCAATTTGAACAGGCTGCAGGGATCTTTAATCCCCTAACCGAATTGCGTTACGGTCAAAAAGGGTCGGGGTGGTCGAAAATACCTGTGATTATTCTACGAAAACTAATTATAAAATTATGACCAGCCGACATAACATGATTTACCAAACACCTGTATTGGTAATGATATAAATATAGGTAATAAGAAAATGTCTCTTTATTCTTATAGTGAAATTTTATATAGACATATAGCTACTGTAAACTGTAACCGAGCGTATATATTGTGATTGGGAACTTTGAAAAAATAATTAGTGAACGTGGTAAACCATTACTTATCTCTGACGGACATAAATTCTATAAATATCGCGAAGTAAAAAGAACTGGTGAAACGTGTTAGAAGAGTTTTAAAAAAGTTGGTATATGAAGTTTTTTAATATGGGTGACGATGTCTTTTTGAAAACCAGTCGGGAACATAATCACGAGCAAGTTAATATCCGTGACTTAAATAGACAAAAAGTTAACAACAGCTTAAAACGTAAAATACGCGAAAGTGACATAGTTTTAACCGAAAGACCTGCAAAGTTAATACATTTGGAACTAAAATCTCAAAAATCATCAATGTCCACATTAACTACCAAAGATATACAAAAAATTCGTAATAACCTTAGTTATACTAAGCTTAAGTTAATGCCGCGGTTACCGCGGTCAATCTCCGAGGTCCACGATTTTTTAAACTCACAAGATATTTTAACAAATTTAAACGAAAACTTTTTATTAAATAATAACAGTGAAGATAACATTGTGATGTTCTCGTGTGAAAAAAATGTAAAATTTATGTGTAAACAGTAGACATTATACCAGGTCCGCCAACGTGGCGGGGATGGAAGATTAAATCATTATCGAGGAGCTTATCAAAAATACTAAACCAGCATAAGGTATTGACTTAAAAGCGGCATATTTTAAAAATATTTTACATTATACGGGGTGGCTCAAAAGAGTGTGGCGGACTAAACTTGCATTTTTTTAAATAGAACACCCTATATATTATATTATTTTCTAATTCCCTATACAATTCCACGTATATTTTGTATAAAATGTCATATGTCTAAATTCAATTGTTTTTGAGTAATTGACGTTTAAAATATGGCATTTTTTGACTTTGACAGGCTGTAACATTGGAACCGTTCATCTAAGAGAAAAATGGTTTTCACCTCCCTATCTTAGTTTTTCATTCTCTATCCAAGGAAACCAACCTCCGATTTACCATGTTAAACCGTTAAAACGGTTTTATTTTATACAAAATATACGTGGAATTAGAAAATAATATAATATATAGGGTGTTCCATTTAAAAAAATGCAAGTTTAGTCCGCCACACTTTTTTGAGCCACCCTGTATAATGTAAAATATTTTTAAAATATGCCGCTTTTAAATCGATACCTTATGCTGGTTTAGAATTTTTGATAAGCTCCTCGATAATGATTTAATTTTCCATCCCCGCCACGTTGGCGGACCCGGTATATTATATGGATGGAAGTTTTAATTATTATTGCACCAAATTTTTTTTGCAATTATTTACCATACATGCACATTCCAACGATATCTACATACCAGTGGCGTTTTGTTTGTTGCCAAACAAGGGAAAGCGGACATACACCAAGCTATTTGAATCTCTTCAACATACTTGTAGCCAAAACGGTTGCAGCTTGAATATGAAAACGGTAGTCGTCGATTTTGAACGAGGCATCCACTCTAGTCTTCTAGAATGCTTTCCAGATGTTTTAATTGTTGGTTGCGATTTCATCTGGCACAAGCATGGTAAGTTTTTAATTTTTATTGATTACTAGCGAGTAACTGGCATTCCCGGTATGCATTTACTAACTCAGAAACCTTCGCGAGCATGCGTTGAACCATTCCAAAAAGTTTCAACTCAATTTTTTACATGTTTTATGCTTAGAATTCTTTGTAGAATGCATATTTGAAAAATATATAGTGTTCTATTTAAAATAACAAAGTTGAGTGCACTTTCGGTTCAACCGGATGTGACAGTCAGACGTTTGAAACCTGAAAATGTGCGCACAGTGCAACCCTATTATATCCTACCAAAATTTTAAAATAATATTTTATTTTATAAGGACGTGATAAGCTGGTCAGTAATTTCGTTGTCAGCTGGTATAGTAGTAAATTTTACTTTTTATTTTATTTTTGTTGTTGCAGATGGAGAAAGGTTCAACAATTAGGACTTAGTACACAGTACACAGTACAAAGATCTGCGACTGGAAAGTGGATTCGACGATTATTTGGTCTTCCTTTCTTATACCCCGAAGAAGTTGGAGAAGCGTTTGCAATTGATTTATTTGCATCATGGCAGCCAATTTCCGAAAAAGTAACAAAATTAGCGGACTACTTAGTTGATACATATATTGACGAAAATTCTACATTTCCTCCGAGTATATGGGCTGCACACACTGCTTCGCTTTGCCGAACAACGAACACGTGCGAATCGTTTCATTCGAAATTTAATTCATACTGTGGACATCTGCACCCTAACATGCATATTTTTGTCGAAGCTCTAAAAAATATGCAGTGTGATACTTACATTAAAATGAACACCGCCAAAGTTAATCAGTGTAGGCTCATTCGGATAACAACAATTCTTAAACAAAAATTTATACAAAATAAAATAGACATGTATGACACAAATGTAATTTCTAGGGCTGAATTTGTAAGAATGGTATCGTATAAACTTTCAATTGTAAATAAAATATAAAAAAACCATACATCTATTATAAATACATGTGCAGCTTAGCTACGGGTCAGCAGCGTGGGGCTATGCCGCCCCTTCTCATATTAAGAGACTTGAGTCTTTAGAAAATCGCTATGTCAGAAGCGCAGTGGATGCACCCTGGTTCGTCAGGAATGTGCAAATACATAGAGATGTCAACTGGGAACCCCTGTCAGCTTTTATGAAAAGGAAGGCCAGGAAACTGTTCGAAGAAATAAGAATGCATCCAAATTATAATCCAAATGAAGTATTAAATCCAATCAGGGCACACAAGAGGACAAGAAGTCAATTATAGTTTTAAAGAAAATAGTGATAGGGATAGTGATAGTGAAAAGTGAAATAAGTTAAGTGTGAAATATTTAAGTGAACTATATAAGTATAATGTTAATAATTAAGTTAATGTAGATGTTATAATTACTAACCCATAAATCAAAAAATGACTTACACGCCAAACCCAACTACTGGCAGAGGCACCTCACACTATACACCACAAACAACACATAAATACACCAACATAGTAAGTCATATCAAAAATAACAACCCCTTTGAAATATTTAGACATGATAAATTCCTGCATATGCGGTCAACGTATGCAGGTAGATCCAAAACAAAAACATGCCTCGGCATGGAGATGTGGAAAGATCAGTAAGACGTCTGGAGGTTTTTATAGGCCATTTCGGGCCCGGAAACTGAAAGAACGCGGGGAGTTTTAGTCGGTAGGCAATCCCTTCAGGATTGAATCCGACAGTACCTTGTCCCCACAAGGTCTCTTTAGACGATCTCTCCTCGAGAATTAAAAAAAAAAAAAAAAAAAGATATCCAAGGATAGTCGACAAAATACACCTATCTAAAATTGGTGTATTTTGGAACATTTGTTGTTCATTATCATTAGTAGTGAGAATTGCATTATTATTTAAAGATTTATTTATTTCTAATGGCTCTAAAAGGTCCAATATTTTACTTTTATTCTTGGCATGAATCAATTGAATTATACTAATAGGATCTATAAAATGATGATTCTCTATGTAATAAGTTGACATCTCTGTGTATCATACTTTATTTTACTAGAAAAATAAATATATATTTAAAATGTTTTACAGGAAACCAACTGTTGAATCCAGTTTGGTAGCCAGAAAGTATGCTCGAGGGGGGGGCTCAGTGGGTGTAAGTAGGACTTTTTTTTCTGGAAAGAAGGACAGTCGGGACTACATGTATTTTATGATATTGTACCAAGTAAAGAAGGCGGAAAATCGCCGCAGACAAAATATTTTCGGGGCCACGCCCAAAGTTCGTTTAAAATTCACCTCCTTAACTATTATCATATTTCGAAAATTAAATTATTACCTCTTTTCCTTTTTCTTTGATATTCCTAGCTGGCTCTTTATTAAAACAAAAAAACATTTTTTATATTTGGGAAAAATATTAATATTGCTGTCAATCCAAAATTTTAACATAAGATATAACTCTAACCAGCGTTTTTCGGGCTCACTTTTTCATGATTAAAAATAAAATAAATATCGCTTACCACGCCAAAAATGATGATTTTTTTAGAAATCATATATTTTAGGAGCGTAGATCTAAGAGCAGTTTTTAGTGCAAATGCTTAGGTTTTGAAATACTCCTTCTTAGGTGCCGTTTGTATATTCATAATAATGTATTCTCGTTTCTTCCCGCACTATTGTAACTATTTATTGAGTAAATATCACAGTCAAATTACTATAGATATGGGTACAAGAAACAGTATGGCTGCTGTTCTGCCAGGAGCGGCGTTGGCGTGCAGTGTTCTCTTGATGGCAGACAGGGATCGACTTCTTTTCCACTGTTGGCCAATTCGTGTAGTCGTTGCTGGCTTTGGCTCATGCGCATAGACATTACACACCCTCACCATTGGTTTGGACCATACCTACATGAGTGAGGGAGAAAACCAATAATATTCTCCTATAGCTGTTTGTAATATCCTTTTACAATAAGCCTATAATCTTATAATCAATATGTCTACGTTAACCCTGCATTTGTAGAGTTCTTAGAGCTTGCAGAAAAATATTTTCAGTAAGCAATAATGTTATTAACCGAGAGCCCTTAAAATAAATATTTTAACTTAACAATCATTATGGTTTTGTAACAATTAGCATTTGCTCAGAGAAAAATACAATCGGGTTAATCTATATCTACCACATAGTCCCTGAGCTTTTTTGGTTGACTCACTGTTCTGGTCCTAGTCGATCCCTTTATTTTTATGCACGCTCTGCCGCTCTATTAATACATTTCTATTTTCTCGGGTGTTCCAAGTATTGTCTTTACATGGCAGTATGGCTTTGGGTACTGATGGTATCTCCGTTTTGTCGTTACTAAAAAATTTAACTTTAGAAAAATGTTGCCTTGTTGAAATATCATAAATACCCCCCTGATCCCCCACTGATTCGCTTGATGCATCCGGGGCCTCAGGCTGGATTTCCTCTCTCCTCTTGCTCTCTTACACTAACCTTGGTGTTTGTCGCTTGACTCATCTTATGTATCTGATTTGCATGTCTTTTCCAAATCATTACTTCCTTTATTTTACATAAATATGTTGTCTTACCAATTATCTTTTCGATTCTAGCTTCTGTCCATTTTCTCTGGTTTCTATTTCTATAATCTGCTACCATTACCCTCTCTCCTTCCATAAATGCTCTCTCGCTTCCTCTGTAATTTCTTACTTGTCTTTCCTGGGCTTGCAAATCTCTTTGGACATGCTTAATCTTGGTTTCCTCCAGGTCTACCTCTTTCTCTTCCATGTTTTCTTTCAATATTTCCATTCTTGTTCTTAATTCTCTGTTTAACATCAACTTTGCTGGGGTTTCTCCTGTGCTACAGTGCTTCGAAGACCTATAAGCAAAGATATACTCAGAAACTAATTATGAAATATCTTTACCTTTGTTTGCTGGGATTGAAAGTTTTGTTTTTAAATTTGCCTTGAAAGTTTTTACCGCATTTTCTGCCCAATCATTTGATTGTGGGTTAAATGGTGGTGATGTTAACGTGTTTAATTGCATTTCTATTTAAAAACGTTTGTATATTTGTTGCTGTAAATTGCCTACCATTGTCCGTGACAAGCGTCTTAGGCAACCCCCATGTCGCAAAAATTTCTTTCATACTTTTTTCCGTTTCCAAAGAAGTCATTCATATTTTTCATTATAATAATTTTCACCCATTTGGTATATGTATCTACTGCTAACGAAAAAGTTTTTCCCATTATTGGACCACAAAAATCCATATGCACCCTGTTCCATGGCTTATTTTCAACTCTCCAAGGAGTTAAAACACTTTTTGGTGGTGCTTGTTTGTTTTGCAAACAAAAAGTATAAGATTTACATCTATCCTCTATGTCTCTATCCAAATTTGGCCAATAAACATATTTGATAATATGATCTAGCTAAACACTTAGTTTTTACTATGCCAAAATGATTTAAATGAAGCTCTGTTAATATTTTTTTACGTAGACTCTCAGGAATTACGATCCTATATCCCCACATGATTATACCTTTCTCTACTATAAGCTCATTTTTTCTGTTACTATAGGGTAAAATTGAATCTGTTACCTTATCTGGCCATTTTCCTGTCTCTATGTTAACTCTTTTTAACTCTTCATCTGTTTCAGTTGCCCTTCTGATTTCCTCATTATTGATCGGCCAGTCTTCTTGAGTCTCTGTAAAATATAAATATTCTCCTTTGTTTACAGCTTTCCTAAAATTTACATTTGTCTTTAAAGGAAATCTTGATAAATAATCACATATTTTATTTTCGGAACCTTTAATATAACTAATTTCAATATTGAAACTTGATAAATATGCTGCCCATCTTTGGAGCCTACTTGCATACATCTGAGGTATTTCCTTATGTTCCCCATAATATATGGTCAGTAACGGCTTATGATCTGTCCGCAATATAAATTTCTTATCATATAGGCACTGATACCACTTACAAGCTGGCCACTATATAGCTAAGGCTTCCAGATGGCAAGTTGGGTACTTTTTTCTGCTGGAGTTAGGGTCCTTGAGGTAAAACATATATTCATCTCCTTCAAGTACCTACCTATTCCCGGTCACCGAGTAATCTCTACAAAGCCTTAAGCTTCCGTCTTCTTTCAAGATCGGTACTAATGGAGTCGCCCACTCTGATGTTTCGATTGGAGTAATCATACTATTTTTCTCCACTTTCTCCAATTCTTCATCCATGAGCCTCTTATATGCAAAAGGTACTAGTCTTGGTTTGCAAAAAATAGGTGTAGCATTATCCTTCAAGTAAAGTTTGATTTCAGCAGGACGAAATTTACCAATCTCCCGACTAAAAACTTCAGGAAATTCTCTCAGCAAAAGAGTGTCTACTCCTTCACCCGAGACCGAATCCTACCTCAAATGCATCAAGCCAATCACGTCCTAAAATACAAACATTTGCATTAGCCACTACATAAAATTTAATATAAGCTTTTCTACCTTGATATTCCACCAAAACTCTTATACATCCGCATGGCTTAAACGCTGCGTTATCATATGACTTTAAAATCGTGTTATCCCTTTGCAATTTATAATATTTGAACTTACTTTTAAATAATTTGTTATTGCTGACACAGAAGCGCCAGAATCTGAAAACTTTATATTATTACCAACAATGTTATTTTCTAAAAAATTAAATTTTTTATTTTGATTACAAACCTTTGCTAGATGACCCTTGCGATTACATATTGAGCAAACATAATTGGTATAAATACACTGACCTTTATGTCCTTTTCCGCAAATACCACAAGTTTTGTTTAGATTTTGACGTCTCCCATCTTGGCTGCGCTGACATGTTGTCGCCCCCTCTTTCGTTCGGCGGTTGTCAAAATTTCCTCTGTTGCGCGCGCCCATCGACGGTGGAACGCCTGCCGTAGGTCCACGCTGGGGACGCTTCCGGTCATGCTCGTTACCAGCTGGTCGTCTGTTGGTAAAATGACAGTCCTCTTGCGCCGACATGGCTGCCAGATTTTCTTTTCTTCTTACTATTTCTACCAACTTGCTAAGGTCTGCTTCTTCGTCTTCTTCGCAGATATGATTGAAAATCGTCTCTGACTTCAAACCAGTTACAAATTTTTCCTTGATGAATAGAGTTAGCTTATCTCCAAACTTGCACTCTACCGCCATTTTACAAATTCGCGCATGCCAGTCAGCGATTGCTTCTCCCGCTTCCTGTTTGGCCTCGTGGAAACGCTTCCTTTCCCGCCAAACTACTGGCTGTCGAATAAAATGTTTCTTTAGGACTTCGTTTAGTTGCTTGAAGCTCTTTTTGTTAGGATGAGTTAGGTAACACAAGTCCCTTAGGAGCATATATGTCGCAGTACCCACTAACGTGAGAAAAGTAGCGACTTTTCTAATTTCTTCTAGTCCACTCGCTGTAAAATACTCTTTCAGACGTTCAGCATATACTCTACCCAATCGTCATTTTCTGGATTGAATTCTGCGAAGTGCCCTACTGCATTGGTCGCTATTTTCTTTCACACACCTTCCCGTTTTACGCGTTTTTTACTTATGATATCGAGCTTTCCGCGTTATCCACTTTTACTCGTCGCCACTTTGAGGTGTTTGCCTATTAAATGAAAGTCGCCCGCACTATGTAACTATTTATTGAGTAAATATCACAGTCAAATTACTTTAGATACGGTTACAAGAAACAGTATGGCTGCTGTTCTGCCGGGAGCGGCCTTGGCGTGCAGTGTTCTCTTGATGACAGACAGGGATCGACTCCTTTTCTACTGTTGACCAATTCGTGTAGTCGTTGCTGGATTTGACGCATGCGCGTAGACATTACATAAATTATCACACTTCTTCCATAAAAAATGTTTCAATTAAAATTTTTACTTTGATTTTTATCTTTAAATATAAATACCTAATTGTTTTTTGTTTTAGTTGTAAAAATATTTTATTGCATAGAGTTATATTTTGGTTGATTTACAATAGCTCTAAAAAAGGGAAAATGGAACAGACAAGTATATAATAGAAAAATACTATAAAATATTATTCTTTTTACTCGTTTTCCTTTAAAATAATATTCGTCTGAAACCTTAATCTCTATATAAAACAAGACTTGTAAAAGGAAAAGTGTAAAAACTAAACGTTTCCTACAAAAGACCATTATTGTTATCTAAGCCAAGAATACATTATTAAAAAATTTAAATTAAGAGTCCAAGCGAGAGACGAAAAATTAGGTTGCAATTAGACTTTTAGACCAGAGCCACTGGCTGAATCAGTACCGTGTATTGTGCCTAATAAAATTTAGAGAAGACATTTTGTTTAAATTTAAATTGGTATATTAAAAGGTGAATATTGAAATTAAGTATAGAAAAAACAAAAAAAACTGCGTTTCTTAATGAAAAACCACGAGAACTTTGAATCTTTAATATACTAAGTAGTAAACTAAGTATGTTAACGCAGGGTTGTTTTTACCCCTAAATGAAAGTCTAAATTCTAAAATCAGGTTTCTATTAAGCAACTCTCTTTACAACATTCAATGTCGCGCTCTCTTGTCCCCGATCGCTACATTCAGACTGACTTGCGCGCCTTGCGCCTCTCCGGTCCTGCAGCTCGCCCGTCCTGACATGATGTTGCTGAGCATGCTTGGTGTTTCTGTTCACGTGATGCCTTATGGGTGGTAATAGGGTGATAACGCTAACAAATATATAGTGACTATAGGCTCTGAACTTAAAAATTCAAGTGTAAGAACGGTCATTTCTCCTATGTACTTAAATTAAAGTACTATACGTAGTAATTATATACTCAGGTAATTACCAGTTACAACTACTTATTTAATGTACGAAATTAAATTGGTATCAATTTCATTTCATTTTCAAGTATATCCCTATCAAAAAAAACACATTGAAATCATATAAAAAAACAATGTGGTTCAATGGTAAGGAAAATAATGAGAAACGAAGTGTGTATTGGCACCTTTTGACGGGGTTTGGAGTCGATGGCAAATCTATGGATTTTTATGAGCAATGCATTTATGGTGTAACAATGATTTTTTAGAGAATGGTATTTCTGTGGTTCTTAATGTGTTATTAAGAGGTAGGTTATTCTCGGAAATAACCAGATATCTATGTAATGGGAAACCTTGTGATATTAATGTGCATATTTCAATGGATACGCATGGTAATTCAGTGTGTGAATTTCCTAACTTTAATGAGATTTCGTGGTATACCAATGAGCTATTTAAAATTAATATGATGAGCCATTAATGTGGTTTCGTGTGGGCTTAATATGGCATGATGGAAAAATATTGTGGCAAACGAATTGCATTCTAATGGGCAACAATGGTAATTCAGTGCGTGGATTTCAGTGGTACAACAATGATCTTAAAAATAAATATGCCGAGTTATCATGGTGATTTTATGTGGTTTCTCTGTGGGCTTAATGTGGCACGGCGGGGAAATAATGTGGTAAATTAATTGTATTGTAATGGGCAATTATGGTAATTCAGTGACTGGATTTCAGTGGTACAATAATGAGTAATGAATATGATGAGCCAACTTGGTAATCTAATGGGGTTTCTTTGTGGGCTTATTGTGGCACGGTTGGAAAATAATGTAACAAATAAATTGTATTTGAATGGGCAATAATGGTAATTCAGTGTGTGGATTTCAGTGGTACAACAATGAGCTTCTTAAAAGGAATATGATGAGTCATCATGGTGATCAGATGTGGTTTCTCTGTGGGCTTAATGTGGCACGGCGGGGAAATAATGTGGTAAATTAATTGTATTTTAATGGGCAATTATGGTAATTCAGTTTGTGGATTTCAGTGGTACAATGAAGACCCTGCCAAAAAATTCCTATAAAATCTCATAAAAAAAGTATGAGTTTCGAGGAGATTATATATAGAAAATGTGTTGTGCTTTTATGAGCAACGATGAGATTATATATAGGAAAGTGAAACATCTTTTCCTCCTGAAAACTTATAAAAACGATTATAAGTTTTAAGGAGTTTCAAGTGTCAGTGATGATAAAATCAGATAGATTCTTAAAAGTTTTTATATGACAATTCCTGAACAATTTATGAGGTTTTATGATGAATTAATAGGATTTTATATGTCACATTTGGTTCAGTTTATATGCCTTAAATGAGTTTCTATGCGACATTAATATGTCAAATACGCATCAAAACTTGTGGATACTTTATAAGTTTTGAAGATATTCAATGAGAATACCCAGGTAGCAAATACACGTAATTTATACGCAGAAAAGACTTACCCATTTCGTCGAAGTCGCCAAAAAAAGTGACGGGCAAACAACGTTTATATGACGGCAATATGTCACAGCAAATTGACGTCATT
This sequence comes from Polydrusus cervinus, assembly GCA_935413205.1. NCBI lineage: Eukaryota > Metazoa > Arthropoda > Insecta > Coleoptera > Curculionidae > Polydrusus > Polydrusus cervinus. The sequence goes on along the minus strand of OW284510.1, from coordinate 61,349,053 downwards.
CCGGACACGTCAAAGAGACGTGTATTCGGCCACGTCAAAACCACTTAAATAGACCTATTCCAGAATAGGGATAGCATGGTTAATTATTGATTTTAACATTGTCAAAGTAATACATGCTGACATTTACCTCCGATTGCACAGTGTCTTCAGCGTTTTTTACTCAATTGAATTCAAAATAAAGATACCTAAATCGAAGGCAAGCCATTCAAATTTTGACATGGTTGAAACTCGAGCTTCCATTCTAGGATGTTTGATAAATTATACACATAAATAATCTGTAAAAACGACGTTTTTTAAAATTTGTTTTCAAATTTACAAAATTACAATTAGAAAGATCTTTTTAAAATATACAGTTTTATTAAGCTCTCTTTTGTCGTTATTCCATGCCGAGTCTCTTTGGGGCGTGTTTCAACCAAAATTTGGTGTACAGATATTGCTGGCGATTTGAGCAGTATGGCTTCTGCAACAAAGAAAATAACAGAAAACCATAAACGGACATAATTATATCTATAACATGACAGTTTAAAAAAAAAAAGACGTTCTATATTTGTTGTAAGTAACTGTATTTGTTACCTGTTCAGAACAATCTCACTCTTTATGATTTTAAAATTTATAAAATGTATTTTGTAATAACATTTTTTAAAATAACTTTTTTCATACATCAAAATACCTAACAATAGAAGGAGAAATTGAAAAACCCAACAAAGTTTTTTATAGAAGTAATGGTTGCCAGAAAAAAAATTAAAATATCTTGGTAACAATAACTTTTATATAAAAAAAACTTTTAAAACAATAATTATGTCCATTTTTTAACTTAATAATTGTTTTTTTTTTGAATTGAAACCCTGTATTATTATTAATATTATATTATGTTAGATAGCGATTATAATTCTTATTTCAAAAAATAATAATTTGTTTATAGGTATTAGCTTCAATCATTGTCGAAATATAACAAAGTTGCTGGAATCTGCCAAAATTTAAGAAAAAACCCACTATAACAAAATCAAAGTTTTCAGTATAGTATATGTAATATAACAAATGGCCTCCCAAATGGCTATCAAAAAAAATATTTAAAAGTTACGCCATCAATCATCTTTTTTAAAGATATTGCACATATAAGTACATATTATCATAATTTTTAGAAAACGTAGGTAAACTACTTACCAGTTACCACTGACTTCAACTTCAATTTTCCAAATGCCTTTTTTTCACCCCTCGATGCACAATAGTTGTAATTAACTGCAACCTTATTAGTCATAAGGTTCTTTAAAATAAGGTTTACCTAATTGGTAAGGTATCTCCCTCCAAAAGTAGCACAATGGGAAGCCTAAAAATATATTACATAATATGTAATCACAAAAGAAGGACAGGGTTATTTAATGATTTGATAATAAAATTGTTTGAAAAAATATTTACCAAGGAAGTTATTTTTCCGTCCTTTTTTAAATAATACTCTAACAAATCTACATCTGCTGGACATCTTACAGGAAGCTCTACAGAGATATTGTTCAGAACAATTTCTCCTATTCTTGAAATATTATCCTTTTCCTTCAGTCTGGCAAGGATTTCTGATATTTGGTTTTTTATTGTCACTAGGTTGGTTAACAGTGTCTTTCCTAAATCTGAAACCAATAATAATGCACAAACTTAAAGAAACTCTCGAAGAAATCATATTATTACAAAATAACAAGGCCGTGTTTCTACTATACTGGTCCTTCTAAGCTCAAATCATACTAATACAATACAACTATCTTAACTACAATGCTTATTGAATGTTTAAAAAGAAACAGATTAAGAAATTATTTACAATAGGTACCTACTAGATACATATAATAATGATATACCTAATACCTGTAAAAATCAGATACCATCTAAATAATTATGTATGAAGGGCTTACCTGTACTTTTGTATTATATTTATTTGCAAATAATACCACAGTAATACTTTATAAAACCGAAAACACCAATTATTAAAAACCGATAAACACAAAAGAAACGAATAAACAAAATGCCTCCCATGCCATCTGACCAAACTAAAGAGCTAAATGACAATACAACACAGAATTCGAACAAAGAGAAAAGTTATTAACGTGTTAAATGATAGATGCCGCTGTGACTTTTAAATGACGATGCTAACGCCAAAGTGTAGTGCGTTTGAACTAATCCTTGCGGAAGGGGGGAAGGGGAAGCCACCATGTTTTAATTTTTTTGAAGGTCAAAATTAATATTTTGAAATTTAAAATTTGTAGTAAATATTTTTATTAATTACGTTTGGTTACTAATAAATACAATTTGCATTGCACGATTTGTAAACAACAACGTATTTTTAATAAAAATTATTTAACACAAATTTTAAATCTCAAAATATTAATTTACCTTGATGACAAATATATTTGGTTTATCTTTAGTAAAACAATCAATAATACAACTTTTTTATTGCACAAAATCATTTAATTTATATAAAATAAAGTCTTGAAGGATTCCTCAACCCATACAAAAGCAGAGGCCAAGGATTAATCCTCCTTAAAAGTGTTCTCAAACTACTACATAGACATACCACCCTCTACAAACAGCGGCCGCATAAATAAATTTATTAAGAAAATAAATAACTGAGATCACACATCTATGTACACAAATAAGTTTAGGGTCATAATCATATGTCGAGATCCAGTACCAGTAGAGATCAATAAATCAGGTTGAGGTCTTATTACAGTGAAGGTCAGTATCGGTGAAGGGTATCATCAAGTTCAGGTCTAAATCCAGTGGCAGTTGGTTAACATCATGTTCATCAACATTCTGAAGGATTTATCATGAAACAAGAGAACAGCGACAAAAATCTTATATTGGCAAATTATTTCTCTTACGACTAGTTATCACACATATCAAATACAAAGACAAAAAAGGGGCAAAGAAAGAACAATTTAAGTAACTTTAAGATTTTATTGTTTATTTTGCTTTTACTAAAACTTTTGTATATTTAAAGTTAAAGTGACCAGAACTTATTAACTTGGTTATTTTATTCACTTAAATTCTTGTAAACCCTTAAATAGACAGTCAACTTGATAATATCAGTAGTTATATCTTATATCATGTTGCAAAGCAAAAATTAGGTAATGTACTACCTACTCGGAATATGTTCAATAACATCGAGCCTTTATTTTTAAACAACCTCGATAAGAAACTGACTTGAAGTTTTTATTAAAAAATATTATTTTGTGAAAATAGAGACGTTTTTTAAATCGCTTAATCAACAAATACATACCAAGATACTTAAATTATTTCTGGCAGAAAAGTAAAAAATTGTTTAAAAATTTAGGGTCATCGACCTTTGCCGCTATAAAATAGTTTTAACTCTGTTTTCAGATTTTTTTCTTAAATATATTAATATAACATCTTACCCAGACATGCAATAAGACTTTCTTTTGCATTTTAAAATCACGATCTTGAGATATTTGCGATAAAAACATAAATAATTTCTAAACAAAGAGAAGAGTCATGTCATGAAAAATACCTTCAAAGCCGAACACAAGGAAAAGCATCAACGGTTGGTTTTAAAAAATGGAGCAACGTGATTGGTCGAAAGATGACAGCAAAAGTAGTGGAAGACAAGTGACACTTGATGCGTCTTTTCCTATCCAAGTTTCATACCCCTGCAATACAATGAGATAAACGTGGTGAAAGCGTGGGCGAGGGCAATATCAATTGTCATTTTTTTTAGCGGGAAATTCAAATATTTAGGAATTAGTTATATTTGTCATGATACTGTTGTTTGTATACCTACATCGCTATAATGGTTTCTGAACGTTTGTTGCGATTGTCCTTTTTTGAATAAGTTAATTAAATTTTATAGCACTCGATTAATTACAAATATATGTCTTAAAGTTATCTTATAGAATACTGTAAAATGCTTAAGTATCTTTTTGTTTGACATCTCCATATTATTTATCGTTCAAGATATAGGTATCTATTTACAATATTTACGATGATCAATCTGATATTTTTTGAATATTATTTCAATTAAATTTGCGTAGGCCATATATTATTAAGTCATTAAATTAAGCTTTTATAGAAATAAATTAGGGATGTCATAATGACGGAATATATTCGAACTATTTCAACATCTTTAAAGTAGTTATCAAATTCGACGTGTAAATGACGTCACTTAAGACCCGTGATAATTTTCGACCAAATATCACCACATTATAGACGTCAAAATCAGGTGAATTCACGTAACTCTGCTACCTGGGTGTAGGGAAGTACAAATCCCTTTCCCCCTATATACTTATAAAACGTTTATAAGGTTTTAGGAGTTATCAAGTGTCAGATGATAAAATCAGATAGATTCTTAAAAGTTTTTATGTGACAATTCCTAAACAATTTATGAGGTTTTATGATGAATTAATAAGATTTTATATGTCACATTTGGTTCAGTTTATATGCCTTATATGAGTTTCTATGTGATATTGATATGTCAAATACGCATCAAAACTTGTGGATACTTATAAGTTTTGAAGATATTCAATGAGAATATAGGGAAGTGAAAATCCCTTTTTAGATCATATTAATAACCGCTCAGTACAATTCCATGCTTTACCATTGAAATTCTATGATGAAAAACCTCATAAAATTCAGACACACTAAATACACATAGATTTTCATTACATTTCAATGGTGCCGATCCCTATTAGACGCACGTTTCCATTCTGACCATTGGATCCACGTAAAATACCATTAACCAACGATGTGACAAATCCCTATTTAGATCACATTAATAACCGCTCACTACAATTTTATGCTTTACCATTGAAATTCTATGATGAAAAACCTCATAAAATTCAGACACACTAAATACACATAGATTTTCATTACATTTCAATGGTGCCAATCCCTATTAGACGCACGTTTCCATTCTGACCATTGGATCCACGTAAAATACCATTAACAACGATGTGGCAAATCCCTATTTAGATCACATTAATAACCGCTCACTACAATTCCATGCTTTATTTACCATTGAAATTCTATGATGAAAAACCTCATAAAATTCAGACACACTAAATACACATAGATTTTCATTACATTTCAATGGTGCCAATCCCTATTAGACGCACGTTTCCATTCTGACCATTGGATCCACGTAAAATACCATTAACCAACGATGTGGCAAATCCCTATTTAGATCACATTAATAACCGCTCACTACAATTCCATGCTTTACTATTGAAATTCTATGATGAAAAACCTCATAAAATTCAGACACACTAAATACACATAGATTTTCATTACATTTCAATGGTGCCAATCCCTATTAGACGCACGTTTCCATTCTGACCATTGGATCCACGTAAAATACCATTAACCAACGATGTGGCAAATCCCTATTTAGATCACATTAATAACCGCTCACTACAATTTCATGCTTTACCATTGAAATTCTATGACGAAAAACCTCATAAAATTCAGACACACTAAATACACATAGATTTTCATTACATTTCAATGGTGCCAATCCCTATTAGACGCACGTTTCCATTCTGACCATTGGATCCACGTAAAATACCATTAACAACGATGTGGCAAATCCCTATTTAGATCACATTAATAACCGCTCACTACAATTCCATGCTTTATTTACCATTGAAATTCTATGATGAAAAACCTCATAAAATTCAGACACACTAAATACACATAGATTTTCATTACATTTCAATGGTGCCAATCCCTATTAGACGCACGTTTCCATTCTGACCATTGGATCCACGTAAAATACCATTAACCAACGATGTGGCAAATCCCTATTTAGATCACATTAATAACCGCTCACTACAATTTCATGCTTTACCATTGAAATTCTATGATGAAAAACCTCATAAAATTCAGACACACTAAATACACATAGATTTTCATTACATTTCAATGGTGCCAATCCCTATTAGACGCACGTTTCCATTCTGACCATTGGATCCACGTAAAATACCATTAACAACGATGTGGCAAATCCCTATTTAGATCACATTAATAACCGCTCACTACAATTCCATGCTTTATTTACCATTGAAATTCTATGATGAAAAACCTCATAAAATTCAGACACACTAAATACACATAGATTTTCATTACATTTCAATGGTGCCAATCCCTATTAGACGCACGTTTCCATTCTGACCATTGGATCCACGTAAAATACCATTAACAACGATGTGGCAAATCCCTATTTAGATCACATTAATAACCGCTCACTACAATTCCATGCTTTATTTACCATTGAAATTCTATGATGAAAAACCTCATAAAATTCAGACACACTAAATACACATAGATTTTCATTACATTTCAATGGTGCCAATCCCTATTAGACGCACGTTTCCATTCTGACCATTGGATCCACGTAAAATACCATTAACAACGATGTGGCAAATCCCTATTTAGATCACATTAATAACCGCTCACTACAATTTCATGCTTTACCATTGAAATTCTATGACGAAAAACCTCATAAAATTCAGACACACTAAATACACATAGATTTTCATTACATTTCAATGGTGCCAATCCCTATTAGACGCACGTTTCCATTCTGACCATTGGATCCACGTAAAATACCATTAACCAACGATGTGGCAAATCCCTATTTAGATCACATTAATAACCGCTCACTACAATTCCATGCTTTACCATTGAAATTCTATGATGAAAAACCTCATAAAATTCAGACACACTAAATACACATAGATTTTCATTACATTTCAATGGCGCCAATCCCTATTAGAATCACGCTGCCTTTCTCACCATAATATGCACATAAAATATCAGTGTAAGTCTATGGTGTTAACTCACACTATATTCTAGCCACATTTATTTACCATTATTCTTCATATGAATCCTGCGTAGAAATACCCCTTTAATTCCCAACCCACATTAAATTTCTAAAAAAGCCAAAAATACCATTGTTTTACCATGGTATTTTTATGATATTTAATGTGTTTTTTTTATAGGGATTAGTTTTATACTAAAAACTACGCCCTAACGAAATTTTATCATGTAATCTTAAGTTGTTTACTATAATTCTCTCCCCTCATTTCCAAAACTTTTTCTATATTTTCCACTCGTAAAAATCTATCTGAGGCCGTAAAATAAAACAACTTTTTCCATCGCGTAGCTTTGTTATTTTGACAAGTGTCATTTTGCGAAGATTCCCATTCTAGCCAACAGTAGTCGAAAACATCCATAAATAAGCCAAATAAAACTATCAGGGTTATATTTTTATCTTCTTGCTACGCTGTCATTGGCTGGGAAATGTATATAAACCGGCCAACGAAATATAGTCGGGCCAGAGTGGAAGTTGCTAATTCCCCTTGATCCTAAAATATTTTTCCGTATTCATTTTACGGCTATTTTTGCTCTTCGAAAAGTTTTAAAATATTATTAGGCATTTACAAAATATATTATGTATGTTCTTCTGGGGCAGACTTTTTAATAATTTTATCAATAAAGTCAAGAACCTAATTTTTAGATAAGTAAAAAAAATATCTTTGTACAGCTGCATCATTAAGGTTTTGATATATTTTGTTGTCATTTCTTGCCTTTCTTTCGAGTTGGGCTTCTTATACCTACCATTTCGTTCGCTGCCAGGGCCATTCCCGAGAGGACCTACAGCTTAACGTTCTGAACCACAATCCTCAGTCATGCGACACTCCCCCCCCCAAGAACTAACCGTCGGTTTCTTACGTCATTGCATGACCTACCGATTGGGGAGTGTGTACCTTCTTCCGCACCCTACGAGATATCCGATCTCATCCGGCCTGGTTACTTGCGTGAATGGGGTGGATTGGGAGATGATATATTTTACACTCTTCCCTGCATTCTTAAACCTACTAAAATTGGGACATACTTTTTTTATTGTGCGTATGCCCACTCCGAGGATCGAACTCGGAATGCCACGGTTGATACCAATGACTCACCGCTGAGCCACCGCCGCAGTTTCAATATATTTTAAATAATTCAAATAGTAAACCCGAATACTTTGTATATTGTTTATAAGATAAATGTTTTAAGATTTGGCAGAGTTTTTTTTGCGGATTTAACCATTTTCGATATCGATCGATTGAATCTTATTTGTATTTAAATGTATACATGTCAACATGTTTAGCCACCTGGTTTTTTGGTCGTCATATATTTGAATTGAAAAATTAGTGAATAATTAGTAAACATTTATTAAAAAATTTAGTGCACTTATATGTAGATCTTACACAATCATTCAGTCTTGATAAGGGAATGACAGTAATACTGATCCGGTAAGGGCAAAATATAATCTTTAGTGATTTATTTCAAAGATTTTATTATTTCATATGTGTGTAAGTATCTTATAAATTATAAAAATTAAATAAAATTTCACCAAAGTAATGGCAATATTTTATTTTTGTGGAAATGTAACTGTAATTTCAGTTTTTAGCTCATTCTATACAATTTTTTGTATATAAAGAAATATAATTAAACCTTAAGAGTGTCAGTAATTGAGCTTTCAAAAACATGTTCCTTTTTGGGTATAGACTTTGACCCCTAAGCTAATATATTACAAGAGTTTTAAAAGGTTTATCAACTATACAACATAACGAAAATAGAAAGTTTGGTGGAATTTTTACCTATCCCACTTCTGAATGTGTACCATCCCATCTCGCGATTGGAAATACGCGTATTGCGGAAGTTTTACGGCGCCAATCGGAGGCGCCGAAAAGGCGGCCCGGGAGTTTTGGTAAAATGTGAAATAGGGCCTGAGAATTTTGTAAAGTAATTGAACTTAACATGACTCTTAAAATTTTTTAAAATAAACACGAACTGATTGTAATAACTTCGTTAGCTTATAGGCGACATATACGGATTAATCTTATTAAAACTACAATATGTAAATTAATATGTAATTTTTATACTGGGTAATAATATTTTGATTTCTGGTTTAAATTTTATTAACATACAGATTCTCAAAACCATGATAAGAAATTGTTTATAAAGCACAGGTCCGCTCATAATCGAATTTATCATATTCAGCACTAACATCATGAACTAGAACCTATTGAAAACATATCCCAATAATAAAAATCACAAACATTTTCTAAAAAGTGCACAGCTAAAACAGCTATAAACCGCCACGCGCCTGCGCACTGCCGGGGCATGCGCAGAAGCTAGGGATAACTTGATGCAGAACATTAGCTTGTCGACGAAAATAATAACTCAATATTGTTTAATATATACATTTAATGTGATTATTTGAAAATCGGACATTATAACAGTTATAGAATACAACTCATCATTATAAAATACATGCACAATATTCTCTATATATAATATTATAAGATGCTATAAAACAACCAATTAACCATTGTACTGAGTAAGTACGCACCTGATTTATTCCCTGCGGGATATCAGCGTTAATAAGTACATACAATTTTGGCACTGCGTGCAATTCGTTATAATACATATATGTAGGTACTATAGAGTTTTCTTATAAGATAATTTGAGTGTTTTGTGAACATTTTTTATTAAAACTATTGCAAATGCTCCACTTAATTAGTCGGTAAGTTTTTCGATTTTTTTATATACAGGGTTGTACAAATTCGATGCACTAGCATTGCTATCTCGGTAACTAAAAGAGATGGAGAGTTTGGTAAATGGAGGAAAAATTGCATATTTTAATGCTGAACAATTTGTTGACATTGTGCTACTGAAAAAAAAAGAACTTGATCGCAGTTCAAATTACCTGGAATTGCTGGACCTTACATGGAAGCCGTCAGAAAATTACGAGTTCCCTTCAAGTAGCGCTTCAAGCGAAAAGTTCTCCAGAAAATTTCAGTATGCATGGTTCAAAAAGTATCCCTGGTTTGCGTACTCTAAAGTTGAAGACGCAGCATACTGCAAATATTGTGCCTTTTTTGCTATGCATTATGTTGGATGTACATCTTCATAGCCTGTGGGCTATTTGGTGCAAGAAGGATTTAAGAAATGGAAACGCGCCTTACAATATTTCAATAATTATAATGCCTTGGAATACCACAAAAGTTCGTTTTTGCATTACACCAACTTAAGACAAATACACGACAATAAACAAAAATCTGTGGATTGGACCAAAATAAAATCAAAGCGGTTAACGATAATCTGGAGCGACTGAAGCCCATAATTAAAACTATAATATTGTGTGGAAAACAGGGTTTGGCATTACGCGGGCACATGGATCATGGGCCAATTTATTTGGATAACTTACCCTCTAACAATGAAGAAAATTTCAAAGCTCTCTTAAGATTCGCTGTTCAATCTGGAGAGAAGTCCCTAGAAGATCATATACGAACTGCAAAAAAAAAAAGCACTATATACAAGTTTCATGGTCCAAAACAAAATTCTTGAAATCTGTGGTTCTTTAATACAAACGAAAATAATAGAACAGTAAAATTTGGAGACGTCACGATAAAACAATTTTTTTTTTGGACCTCAGCCCCCCCCCCCAGAACAAAATGCTGGATTCGCCACTGGGTACATACGATTTTGGTACTGCGTGCAATTGGTTATAAAACAAATACATACATCCCTGCGGGATCAATAAGACTAATTGTTCTTAGCTATGCGAAACATTAGAGTTAAATTTATTTATGCGTTTTATTTGAATGATAGCTGAGAACACCTATTCGCTGATATATTATTTACAATTGTACTGCGTACATTTGGTAACGTAAAATATACGAGTCCATTATATCACTGCATTAAAATGTCATTGTTTATAAAAGTCAATTAACTTACTGCAAATAATGCGCAATGCTATTATCAGCATCATTCTTTTCTCTCGTAGAGCTGGGTCGGGGTTTCGAACGTAGCACTCTCTTACGTAAACACACTGTAAGTAGTTTAATAATGTAAACTATCTGGTCAAAATAGAGACTGAACCCTTAAGGTAATTATGAATTTTTCTGTAACTTTCTCACGACTTTAAAAATAGATAATTTCACGACTTTAAAAATAGATAAAAATAACAAACCATTCTTGCATTGCACTGACTTTAGTTTAGATGGCCATCGAGAATCGAGGTACTAAGGGGTTTTACCCTTTTAGAAATTTAGAGTTTGACATGAGTCTATGGAAATACTTTTGTCAAAAGATTCTGATATAATAATCCCGCGCTTGTCACGGTCCAGTGTTTTTATATCCGGTAAGGTACCCGACGCTTTCCCTCCTTTCCTTTTTCTTTTGTTATTTGCCATACTGAGATTCCGCTCTTGTAAGCCTATTGTGTCCATATATGGCTTTGAATTTGTTTGACCAATGATCGACAAGAAAAATAACGCGTAATTGTTGAGTACATTTCCAGCTTGTATGACTGAGAAAAACGATACTTTACATTCTGTCTCTTTCTATTTTTATTTGGCTAAAGATTTGGTTCAGAATGGATCTCCGTATTTTTCTTATAGAATTAAATGGAACCTTATTCGATTAAACACAATAAAATATTAAGGAAACTTTAGTAAGATCCCTGGCTGTCACATTTTTGACCAATATAACCTAATTAAAAAGTTATTCACACTTGTTTACCTGTTGAAGCAAAAGCAATCAAAAGAATTAACTTAGACAAGAAAGAAACTTACCTTAATTAGGTCATATTTTGAAACACTAGATATGTATTATAGCCACGTTGTACTATACGTACAGTTCATGTGAAAGGAGCTTCCACACAGTATATTGGTGTAGACAAAAAAGTTTCAGCTAACTCATAGTCTAAGGCCCATTAAATGAATTTCTTATGGCAATATCAATAAACAAACAACACACTCTGGTAGGTATTATTAATGTATAGATTTAAAAATGGTAGATTCACTGACACATACTTCCATTTTCCCCGACACTGCGCCGGTCGATTTCGAAGTGAAACTCGTTTTAGCCGGAGTTTTAGTGGAAACCTGTGGGTCTTTTTGCTTTACCAGGGACATCATGTGTGTTAGAATAGTTCATAGAAAATTAATAAACCATCTGCTAAATTGACCATTAAAAAAATTTGTCACGTCTGGTTTCTTATTAAAAAATAAAATATATAAGATGTACGATATTCTAAGTTGTAATAAGATTAAAAAGGCAAATTTTTTTTTCTGTTGCATATTTTAAACATTACAAAAAATTAAACAATCATTTTCTGGAAGTCTTTGTATTTTATAAAAAAGTACCTTAGATGGTTATATATAAGAGCAAGACACACACTGCTATATGAAAATAAAAAATAAATTGAGTCATTTTTGTTGTCCTACTTTAGTTTGTTTTATACTGTAACTTAATACATTGCTTATAAGGTGATCAGCCTGTAATTATCTAAGGTTTAAAGAAAGTGTTTTTATTATAAGAGATTGATAAGTGTAGAGTATAAGAATGATGACATAATCGTATGATTAAGAAACGTATTGGCAATGTAATATATTGGATAGTATTGTACATCGAGCCTTCCTTGTGTTGAGACTAATAAAGTGATAATATGCGAATGTGATGTGTTTTAATAAATAATAAAAGTGAAATAGCTACCTTTAGAAGAGTGAGTCGAAAAGATATACTATTATATTTTCCCCTGGAAAAAGAAAAGTTTGTAATTACCCAGGTTTTATTAACTTTATTGAATATGTACTTATGACCTACTACTTAACAAACAAAAATGTCAATATAGAATGATGGATTCTATTACTTTTCTTGGTCATGCCTTTTTAAAGCCTATATAGTCCTGTTGGATTAGGAGCGAATTTACACAGTTTGTGAGTGAAAGTTTCAGGGTTATGGCTTACGGTATTACGTAGGTTGGGTCCTTACTTCTTTGGCGACAGCAGCACGGGCTATATGGCCTATAGCTTATTCTAAAAGCTTGACAAAATGTGAACGCCTTTATTGCCAAACGGAGAAAGAATCATTCACGTTAGTGGGCCGTAGAATATTTTAAAATATGAATTTGAAGAAATAGTTCATACTTGAAATTAAGTGATAAGATAAATAGGAAGAAATAATACTCAATAAGTCAACCTCCACTAAGATATATTTAATGAAAAACTTCTTTATAAAAGCATGAGTTCTTTACATGTTTCCAATGCATACACGTTCATCTTCAGGAGATATATAACTTGTTGGGATAACCATTTAATAGGAAATTGTGAGGAAATCTGTGTTTCAGAAATTTCAAAGATTGGTTAGGACATGTTCGAAATTGGTGTATTGGAGCACAATATGTGACAATTGGATATTGAAAGGTTACTCATGGAGAAGAACGTTGAGAAAAAAAAGACCACATGGTAAACTGACTAAAAGTGGTGGAAAGTTTATTTAATGGAAATTTGATGTTTAAGTCAGAAATTTACTCGACTAAGAGATGATGAGGAAAATTATGTTCTTGGCGTTTTCTTAAATATTTTCGTTTAACAAAAAAATGTAGTCCACGAGGCTACGCGTTTCTTTTAAGTGATTCATATATTATTTGTTTTCTTTATTTTTCTCCTCTATCTCTTAAATTGCTTTATGTTATTATATTGTACTAGTTACAAATAAGTTTACGTTGATTTATATTTTTAACTTTAACTTAAGTAACATTTAAATGATATAAAGTATTGTATTTAAGCAACAAATATTTTTATAAAAAATAAGGAAATATAGACAGGCCATCAGGAAAATACATAGTAGTATTTTAGGTATTATTACAATTTATTAATTTCTATGAAAAGATAGAGATGTCGAGTATAAGAATGATGATAATTGCATAATCGTATGATTAAGAAATGTATTGGCAATGTAATATTGGATGGGATTGTACATCGAGCCTTCCATGTGTTGAGACTAATAAAGTGATAATATGCGAATGTGATGTGTTTTTATAATAAAAGTGATGTACATTACAACAAGCAAGGGAAAAAGTACGGTGAACAGTATGGAGAAAAGTTTTTTTTGAGAATCATAAGTGAAAATATCGACTTCTGCCTATATTTTTTTTAAAGCATATTTTATTTCGGTTAGTTGTTATGTACCATTTTGTATTTATGTTTATTATCTATATACTGACGTATTAGTTATTTTCAGCTTTTGTTAATTATTTTTTACACACACACAACACTTTAACAAATGATGCAAAATAAAGATTTGCCTTTCATTTCGTCAAATTCATCCCCAGGCACATTTTGCCATATAAGTAATTTTAATTGCCCCTCTTATGACCTTTCCTTATAGTTATTGGTAGAAAATTATATTTTACCATTTTTGAAATTAGTTAGCTTTTTGCTCTTAATCTGAGAAATCAAAAAATTTTCGCTGAGTGACCCTATTCGGTTGTTTTCTGTAAACTAAGTACCTAATATTATTTTGGGCTCCAAAAAAAATGTTAACTATTTATGCATTGTACATTTACGAAGCCGTTTTATTTTTTTATAAAAACAAAGATAGGTTTAATACAATTATTTACCACAACTATAATACAAGAACGAGAGATATAAATTATCCAATACACAGATTAACATTGTCCGAAAAAAATCCATATTACATGTGTATTAAAATGTTTAATAAATTGAATGTTAGAATTAAGGGCGCATCAAACGAACGCCTATTTAAGAAGAAACTCAAAAATTTTCTAATTGATTTAGAACCCTATAAGTTAAGCGATTACTTAGACACTTAAGATTTTGTGAATTGTAACTATTGTTTCTTTGTTTCTGTTTTTTTTTTGACGACTTTTCTTTTTACTTTGTTTATTACTTATTTGTATATTACAATGTAATTTTGAAATAAAGATTAAATAAATAAAATAAATAAATAAATACACTATCAAAAAAAAATTCTATGGTTATTAGAACTTTTCAAATGACTATGTGTACTTATATTATTTTAGTTGACTTCCATTTGCAGTCTATGTTAAAATACAACAATTAAATCGACCAAATAGAGACAAATATATTTTTTGTCTTGCCAACCTTTCATTTATAAGCAAACAAATCTGTAAAAGCATGGCGTCATCCCCAGCAAACGTTGCCAAAGTGTTTTGTTATCCGGGGATTGTATCAATTTTTTATCTTTGTAGCGGGAACGACAACGGAGACGCCTGTCGTCACTTTTGGCGCCGTTTAACAGACGCCAACGCCAAAATTGTACCAGAAAGCTAGACGAAAATAGAATTTTCAGGGCGGCTCGTAAGGGTGGGTATAAAATAAATAAGTATTTATTTCAATCAAAAGTGGCATTAAGTGGATATAAAATACATATTATGCATTGCTCTTATCGGAGACACAACTGTTCCTAAAATAAATTATTTTTCAAAAAAATATTGTGCCCCTAGAAAAGTTTGCTTAAAATATGAATGAAGCACAAGGATTTCAAAAAATTTAAGTCAGTTAAGTTTAAATAAGGATCAAATTTTAAAAACATTTTAAATTAAAATCTAAGAATTCCAAAGATTATTGCATTTCTTTGAAAAAAATACTAGAAATAAATAATAATAAACATGTTATTGTGAGCCTACTGCTTGCAGAACTATATTTTAGAACAAATCTATTTTATGATCATATTAGGATGCACTAACGCCCAAATAGGGGAAGCGCATTATTTATAGACAGTTTATATGATATGTCAAACGCAAATTTCTTTGAAAATACACAAACAATTTTGTAAAAACATGTTTCATATTTAGCAGCAAATATTCTTTTAGCCAACCAAAATTTATAACTTTTTTTTATATTTACATAATAGGTAGGAAATAAATTTAAATTTTCTTAAATAGGTACTCGTACCTTCAGTTTCTAGGATGTAGTTATAAAGAACCAAAGTATATTAAACGTCGATTCAACTATATTTTTATTTTTGGTTACTTGACGCTTTAGAATTTGTTTTGTGTTTTGATTTAGTTCCTCAGATAAATCAAAATCTTAAAATTTATATTCGTAATAGTATATATTATTATATTTTAATTAAATGAGTCCGATTTCTTCTAATAATACTACCATTAGCTTCAATAACGTAAGATCTGCGTTTTGGTCCCTTTTTATAATTTTTCCATATCTTTTCAAATTTCAATTAATACAGAATTAGGGGCAAATGATAGTAAAAAGAAAGTTTTTTAGCGGCAGGCGGACAGAGTAGTGCATCTATATTTTGCATTAAAGTACACAGGGACTCCAAAGGTAATGGGTTTCCTGGGGCACAGGTAGACAATGGCAGGCTGTTTCGTCCTTATTGAGACTTATCAGAAAGCCATAACCTGTAAGCAATTCCTAGTACAGCGAGAGAATGTTTTCAAGTAATTTGTAAGAATAAAAATGTGATGAAAACCTAGTATCGCCATCTATAGGAATTAACTCAATGCAAAAGATAGTCGTCGACGTGAAAACAACAATAAACCAAGTACCAAGTATAGGAAACGTTTTTGCGCATCCCTACACTTTTTCTACGGGTTTGTAGATTCAAATATAGATCGCGCTGCAGTAACCCACTGGGTGCTGCACCAATCCGAAATACAATGCCGAGTTAAAAAAATACAGTAGTAGAGTTTAGTGTCCATATAAGTAAATAGAAAGAAAGTTTTTTTAGCGGCAGGCGGCTATCTTTTGCATTGAGTTGATCCCTATAGATGGCGATACTAGCTTTTCATCACATTTTTATTCTTAAAAATATCTTGAAAACATATTTTCGCTGTGCTGGGAATTGCCTACAGCTTATGGCTTTATGATAAGTCCAATAAGGATGAAACAGCCTGTCATTAAAATGAGTATTTTTGTATAAGCGCCACCTACCGCGTATCTTGACGGATGTCCACCTAATCTTGCAGGTATCTGATATTTCGTACTTCCAAGCAACCTCATGATACAAATATTACAGTAACGGAACCGAGTACCGCCATAAACATAGAAGAAAAAAACACAAAGGAAACTTCTTTCCGATATGATTTGGCACTATGTAAAGATTTTCTGCGTTTGACCGTTAAATTTCGGACCCGGAAAAAGTTATACTATAGGAACTGAAAACATATCGGTTTGCGATTAAAACCAGCAGAAAAATTGTAGAAAAAGAAAAAGTAGGTATTGTTATATTTATATAATTTCTGTTTTTGGGTTATGTTATGATTCAAAAATATTTGACATATCCAAAAAAAACCACATCTTTAGAATGAAACCGAAATACACAAGATCTGATTTACAAGGGCAAGAGAGATGATTGGAAAGGGCCGTAAAGTTCTTCCTATTTTTATAGGAACAGGTCGTCTATATCGGCCATCGCGAATGAAGCCGACTGATCTTACATAGTTCTAAATAGGTTCGGTTAGGTTAGGTTAGGTTAGGTGAGAGTGGCAGTGGTGATACCACACGTGTTCCGTAGAACCCACCTTCATTAGATCCCTGATGGTTAGTGCGGCGTACACCGCAGAAGGATTTTAACAACTCATTCAAACCAGCCACTACTGTTTAGAAACCTGCTCAGTCGTCCAAGTTGTAAGTTGCTCAGTTCCTCCAGGCTATCGAAAAATGGTTCACCCAGAGCAGTAAACCTTCTTCTTGCGAGGCCAGGGCATTCACACAGAAAATGTTGAATACTTTCTTCTTTTTCCTCATCTTCTTCTGCAGAAGTAGTAAGTGGGTATTTGCATACGTTCGGCATGTCTACTGAAGAGGCATATCCGGTAACAACCGCAGTAATATTTCTCACGTCTTTCCGACTGTGTCTCAATAGCTCTGCGGTTCTCTTTTTATCGAATGTGGGCCACAGTTGCCTGGATGTACTACAGGTTGTCAACTATGTCCATCTGTTCTGTGCAAGCTGCTTGGCCGTGTAATTAAATCTGCTCTTTGACTAATCCCAGTGGTTTGTTTATTGTATTGTCTGCTAGATCAGCTAGTGTTAGCACTGACACCTTTATTATGCTTGTAGTCAGGTAATGAGTTTTATGAAAACGTCAAGTTGACGTATAATTGTAATAATTTTTCTCTCATCTCTATAAAGTTTATATTTTTTCCTGTTCCTTAATAAATAGACGTTACTGAGAACGAACCGGGAAGTTTTTTCTGTAAGCGACACGAAATAGTGGCGACCGTGACAGGACTGTGACAGGAGTTTCTTTGGATCTCAATTTAGCTGTAGAGTTTCTACATTTTTGCAATAAAATTATAATCGGGCTGCCATTAGTATTTAGGTAAACGATTATTGTTTTGAACGTTTTATTGCTCAGTAGAAGGAAATATGGAGGCCAAGAAAAAAAGTAGAAAAATTTTGCTCACTGGGTTTTCAAGAAAAGCAAATTCTCTTGAAGCGTTATTTTGCGAGGTCAACATTAATATTACGGACCTAAAAGTGCTTTGGGAGGTTTTTCAAGTTAATTATGATTCGCTTCAAGTAGCTGATGATGATGTTTACAACTTGATGCTAGAAGAGGATGCGTCAGAGGACGATTTGCTTATTGAAATGGAAGGAAGTGAGGAATACACAAAAAGTATATTCACATGCGTTTACGTTATACTAAATTGACGAAATCTGAGGATGAGGCTGTACCGTCACAAGCCCGCTCGCAAAGTAGACATTCAATGGACCTGTAAGCTCAAGTTTAAATTGCCTTGTATTCAATTCAAAGTTTTTGATGGAAATATTAAAGACTGGTTGCCGTTTTGGTCGCAGTTTAAAAAGTACACGACGATCCCGACATTGACCTGTCAGACAAGATACATTACTTGTTACAGGCCACTGCCCCGGGTAGTCGGGCTCGGCAAGTAGTAGAATGTTTTCCAGCTGTAGGCGATAATTATATTTAAATAGTAGACTAGACTGCCTGACCTTTCGCTTCGGACGTGAGGACTTACAGGTTGAAGTGTACATTCGTGACCTTCTCAAATTGTTTCTGAATATTGCTATTTCAGCGAATAAGTTAGACGTCGCTACGCTGTATGATAAATTATGCCCGTATTCTCCATTTTTTCATAAAGAGGACTTAATTTAAACTCCCTTAAATTTTAAAGCTGGCTTAACTTAAATTTGATAAGCACCGTAGAAAATTCGTGGTTACTCTAAGCCTTATTTTGACTGGCAACGATGCGATTATTCTCTTCTTTTTTTAAGAGTTAATGGCTGCAGCAACGAACGACAATCTACGCCTACTTTGTGTTGTGGGTTGTTAACCTTAGCTTTCAAAACATTTTCAAATTTGAACTGACATAAAATTTTCTTTCATAATTTTCATTTTCCTGCTAAAATGGAGGAGAAAAGGTGCTGTAATATTACATATTCAGAAAAATCATTCCTATTAAGATTAATCGCTGACAAATATGCGATAACTCTTGAGGACAAAAAAAACGACCGCGTGCTTCAGTAAAAAAAACGGAAAGAAGTGTGGAAATTCGTTGAGGAAGACTTTATTGCGGCAAATCGGGATGCTAATCAGCTAAAAAAAACTATACTGTAATAAGAAGAAAGAGCTACGTAAAAAGTGGCAGAGGAGAAAAAGAACATTTTTTTGACTGGCGGTGGACCGCCCACAAAAACTACTTTTACAAGTTGATAATATACTTCTCGTTCGTAGATTCTTTTGGAAAATCCAAGATCTATAACATCCAAAATATCTCCATTATTTTCAATAAATATTTCATCTTCTATTTCCATATTTAACTTCGAAAAAGACGAATATGTATTACAAGACAGGAGCAAAGAAAAGTCAAAATCGGCGCAGATGCGTGGTTAACCCTGCAATATTAAAGGCTTAAAGTTAATTAAGCTTAAGTCTCCAAATAGCGACCGCGAATACGAAATCAGCAATTTAAGCTGTATTAAATTTTAAGTCGGCTTGAAGCGTTACGGAGAATACGGGCATTAGAGACACAATTACGCGCTTTAGATACATTAGGTATTAAATCTGATAAATGCGCAGCCATGCTTATTCCCTTAATAGAGTCATGTTTGCCTGAAGAATTGCTACATGTTTGGCAGCCCTTGCCGCGTAGTTCTGATGTTAAATCTTCGCAAAATAGTCTAGGGGTTCTACAGCATCCCACCATGAAAGATAAGTTAAAGGGTATTATGTCTTTTTGGAAAATGAACTAGAAAATGACCAGCGTATAAAGTTGGCATCCGAGAGTTTCGGGTTGAAGCCTGTCGCTTGTCAAAGGGATTCTGGGCGTGCAGGTATGAATTCTAGGCGTTGAACACAATTATTATAGCCAGAGATGATTACGGCCACAGGTCTAGTCAATGTTAATCCTATTTATTTGAAATGTATTTTTTGCGGTGCTAATTGTTTTAAAGCACAAACATTTCCTCTTGATAAAAAAACATCGGTTGTGACAGAAATAAATGCTTATTTCTGCTGTCTAAAAATAGGACATCAAGCTAGAAAGTGTAGGGCTCGTTTAAGATGCGTTATATGCAGTAGGTCTCATTTTCCCTTGATGTGTCCTACTTTACCAGCTAATATATAACAGAAAGCTTTCGTCCAAGTTTCGCAAAAAATCGGTGACAATCGGTATCTAATGAGTTGGTAAGTATCAATAGTACCAGTACTCGCCCCCCGACGGTATTCCCGGTTTGGGGTTGTCAGCTTCCTTGACTCAGAGTGCTATGTCGGCGGTAGGCAACTACCGGCAGGGTCTCTCATGCCGAACAGGTCTCTGAGGTTAGAAGCCAGACAAAGAGGAATACCAAACGCACAGTGGTGCATACACACATACTCTATCACACACACCATTTCTCGCATCCACCTACATACATATTAACACGCAGGCCTAACCCCAAAGTGTTATGCGAGCCGTGCTGAGGGGGTGGACGATGTTAAGCCTGCACCAATCAGCATCTCAAACGAAGCCTTCGGGATACCAGGCGACCTCCCGAAGTAACTTTCGTCTTGCACCTGTACAGGAGGCACTGCAGGTGTCGACAATTTATTTCCTTCCTACTCGTGGGATATTTTATGAGCGATACAACAACAAAACAAGACCAATTTGATAGCAGGGAACTTGAAGACGCCCTACTAAAAAGCTCTGAGTCAACTGATGTGGACGAAAGCAACACTACGTTGACTACAGAGAACAAGGCAAATAAATATCAGGCCAATGAACCTGATCTGAATCTAGACCTAAAGAAACTCAGCCTGAAGCAACTATCCGGCGCACAACGACGGAAACAGGCAATTCATGCTGCTAAAGAAAAAGGGGAGCCAATTCGTTACAAAAGGAAAATGCCTGCCATAATCAGACACGTCCCGTGGAGTGGGCTCGCACACCCAACCCGGACCTAGTGGTTCCACAGGTGCCTCTCGCGAAAAGAGCCCAAACGCTCCCTCCAGAGGAATCTCAAACAAAAGATCTCGATCTGACGAGAGCACTCCTGACGCCCATCAGACCGTCAAGAAAAGAAGGGATAACGAAAGCAAGGTGACTTTCAATGACGCCCTAACAGCTGTGAAGCTAGCCATTGTTCCTCAGGACTTCCCTGAGACACGCCTGACAGAGGAACAAGCGGATACAGTGCAAATGTATCCGCTATCGCGCCCGGACCGGAAGGGTCTGGGCCAGCGTTCAATAGCTGCTATTTCGCTAAAAGTGCCGTCATCCTATCATCCAGAGGCGAAGGGACAAAAACCTGGGTGCAAACCGCGGCCCCCAAGCTGAAGCTATGGGAGAGCGCTAATATAAAAGCAGGGATGGCAAAAGACCTCTTACAGACGGCAAAAGTAATCATGGCGGCTCCTAAAAACCTCAGATTCAAAACGCCCAAAGAAATCCTGTAACTGGTGAAAACTCAACCATACCAAAGATGACAATGGTGTTACATTGGTTCTAAACATCGATGAAACATCTCTAAAGTGCCTGACCAAGTCCAACATGAAAGCATGTCTAGTACTCTGAAAAGCCTCCTTTAGGGTTTTAGCAACAGCTAAGGGAAAGAAAGATGGCTCACACACCGTCAAATGACCTGAAGCTGCTGCAAATAAACCTACAACATAGTAGAGCTGGGTCTGCGGCCCTATGCCCTAGACTCATAAATGAGTCCATAGCCGTAGCGCTGATTCAGGAGCCCTGAATCGTTAACGGACAAGTAAGAGGACTCGGACAAGCAGGTGGTAAGCTTATATATAACTTGTCATCTGGTAACCCAAGAGCATGCATCTATGTCAGGAATGACGTAGACTGTGTGCCTCTGTTAAATCTCTGTTTTAAGGACTTAGCGACCGCTAAGCTGAGGTACATACAAGGAGGATGGGATCGTGAAAGAGCTAATAATCTCCTCCGCTTATTTTCCTTACGACTCGGACGAACCACCACCCATCACAAAGTTCAAGACACTCGTGGAACACTGCGAGGCGAACCGACTCCAGCTGCTAGCAGGCTGCGATGCTCGCACAATATTGCATGGGTGAGCACAAATGACAACCCACGTGGAAATGCCCTGCTGGAATTTCTGGTAAGTAGTAATTTAACATTAATAATTCAGGGAAACGAACCAACCTTTATAACTGGTAGGCGTAGAGAGATAATCGATATAACCTTGGTCACAACGCGTTTATTAAATGCGGTTAAAGGCTGGCGAGTATCTGACGAACCATGGGCATCTGATCACCGGTATATAGAGTTCGAACGCAGCGCCCTAACGCAATCCACTCAATACGGAATGGGAATCTTTCAGAGGTAAACTACGACCGAGTTTGACCTCCGTTAAAACCAATCTGCAAAGTACCATAGATATCGACTTATCCGTGAATCAACTTCAAGACGCAATCACAATAGCGTACGAAGAAAACTGCCCTCTAATAGCAAAGAGTAAAAAAAAAGAAAGTACTGTGGTGGAATCGCCACCTGAAAGACATGAGAAAAGAAACCAGGAAGCTTTTCAACAAAGCAAAGAGCACAGGAGACTGGGACAGATACGCCAGGTCTCTCACTGTATATAACAAAGCTCTAAGAAAAGCCAAGCGAGATTCGTGGAGAAAGTTCTGTGGGGAGGTAGAAACAACTTCCCAAGCAGCACGCATCCAACGAATTCTCGCTAAAGACACGTCAAATGCAGTTGGCACAATAATAAAACCAACAAACACTACAAACGGAAAAGAGGCCCTAGAAACTCTTCTCCAAGTACACTTTCCGGGTTCCAGAGTAACACAACCGGAAGATCAACAGCAAAAGGTGAACGTAGTGCACAGACCCAAGAAAGCGGATTGGAAAACAGCAGTTACAACAGTCAGCTATGAAAGAATCAAATGGGCTATAGGTACATTCGAACCCTACAAGTCACCGGGGTCGGATGGAATCTATCCCATCCTCCTGCAAGAAGGACTCTACTATGTGTTACCGCACCTCTGCAGAATTTACCGAGCTTGCATCGCCATAGGCTATGTGCCTGAGGCCTGGAGAATGGCAAATGTCGTTTTTATGCCAAAGCCCGGACGTGTTTCATACACCTGATAACAAGGGTCGAAACATCGCTACATCTCAAGGAAACCGCCCTAGGAGCTTTCATCGATATACAGGGGGCTTTTCTTGCCTATCGATGATGTCGGCTGCAGAAAGGCACGAAATCGACGACACCACTCGTAGGTGGTTACACAACATGCTACAATATCGGCAAGTCAATACCTGCTTACATGGTGATTCTAAAACAGCCAAAGTAATGCAAGGATGTCCCCAAGGAGGGGTATTGTCGCCTCTTCTATGGAATTTAGTGGTAGATGAGTTA
The DNA here is from genome assembly GCA_935413205.1 of Polydrusus cervinus. NCBI lineage: Eukaryota > Metazoa > Arthropoda > Insecta > Coleoptera > Curculionidae > Polydrusus > Polydrusus cervinus. Next base: position 61,325,368 of record OW284510.1, on the reverse strand, counting down.
CTGACATGTCTCAATGCAAAGGGATTCTACGGCCAAGGCTATGCAGATGATGTAGTAATACTCGTCACAGGAAGACACGCCACTATACTGACAGAGCTCATGCAAAGAGCACTGAGAATAGTGCAGCACTGGTGTGAGAAAGTAAAGCTCAAAGTCAACGCAGCAAAAACCGCAATCCTGCCTTACACCAAAAGAAGACAAGCAGGGAACTACAACAACCTAAACATCTTCGATTAGCAGATTAAAACAGTCAGTGAGGTGAAATACTTAGGGCTAATCCTAGATGCCAAACTGACCTGAAACCAACAAATAATCAAAAATCTAAACAAAGCAAAAATGTGCCTGATGAGATGCAAAAGCTTGTTTGGTAAAACCTGGGGACTCAGACCGCAAATGGTGGTGTGGTTATATGTCACAGTCATCAGACCCATAGGGACATATGGATCTATAATATGGTGGACGAAAAGACAGCAAACTACAACAGTCACCAAGCTAAACCGCCTGCAGAGACTGGCTTGCCTGTGTATCAGCGATGCAATGAAAAGTACCCCCACCGCAGCAATGGAAGTAATACTAGGAATAACACCCCTAGACATTCACATCAGAAAGGAGGCCAGCTGCAGCGCCTCCAGAATGAAAATAAATGGGAAATGGAAACAACACCCCATAAGAATAGGGCACACAAGAGCCGTGGATATAATCAACGACGAGCTCTTGGAGATGCAAACAGATCACATGAAAGAGGTCTATAACTTCACCAGACCCTTCAACATCAGGTGCGACTCTGACATGTGATCAAAAGGGACATCACCGTCATTAGATAAGGGCCTGGTTTGGTACACTGATGGATCAAAAACGGCCGACTGAGTAGGCGCAGGTATATTTGGGGAAAGACCCAGAATGGAAATCAGCATTCTCCTGGGAAACTACGCCACAGTATACCAAGCAGAAATACGTGCTATACAAGCGTGGGTACAGAAAAATATCGAAAAGGGCTACCACGACCAAGAGATATACATTCTGTCAGACATCCAAGCTGCCCTCAAGGCCCTGAACTCCAATCGACTCAAATCGAGGATCACACTGGAGTGCCTAAACGACCTGAAAGACCTGGCCGCAAGGAACAACAAGGTAGAACTCCTATGGGTTCCTGGCCACTCGGGGATAGCAGGCAACGAAAAGGCCGATGAACTGGCTAGAGCCAGATCATCTCAAAAACTCAGGGGCCCTGAACCCGCCCTTGACATATCAAAACAGGCAACCAGAGCAACATCAGACAGGTGGGCACAACAACAACACCTATTCCGATGGAACAGGATACCTGGTCATACCCAAGCGAGGGCCACAATTGGAAAACCCTCCAAAAAGTTATCAACTGGAATAATGCCTCTAACGCGCACCCAGCTAAAACAAGTGGTCGTCCCACTAACAGGCCACTGCTTAAGAAAACACCTACGGGAATAACCTCCCACATGACAAACTTGGTAGGAATTTGCTGGACCTTATAAAAGGAACAACCCTTTTCTAAGAAGATAAGGGAGCACAATGAGCCACTAGGCTGCAGTGCAAGAAGCTTGGGCCGAACGCCCGACCCCCTCCTTAAACCAACAAACCAGTACTCATGTTTTCATGCAAACCTTAAGAATACGATTAGAGGGCGTTAATGATAGTCATTTTAAGGATGTTAATTGACACTGGCTCCCAACGGTCCTATATTTTAAAGTCTACAGCCAGTTTTTTAGGTTTAGTCCCTAAACATCATGAAAAAATAGTGCATTGCCTTTTTGGTGGCTCTTTGGCGGAACAGCACCATCAATGTTTTGACATAAAACTTAGTAATGGTAAGTTTAGTTTGGTTAAAGAATTTTTGGATCAACCTGTTATTTGTTCGGATATTGCCCCAGTGTTTTATGGTGATTGGATTAAGGAATTAAATTCTCCTGGTATTGAATTATCCGATCAGTTAGTTAAATGGTTTGAATAAAAGTAGTAAGATTGATATGTTAATAGGTTCTGATATAGCGGACATTTTATATACTGGCAGAAGACAGGTGCTTTCGAGCGGACTGGTGGCAGTGGAGAAATAGAAATAGAAATATATATATTACATACTTGGTTATAAATTATAACAAATTGTGTATATATAAATAAAATCTAACAGTGTAAATAATTGTCTATAGGGAGTTTTGGGTTTGCACCTAGGGAACTAAATCCCTGTATGTGCAATGGTATCTTAAAAGCACTTAAATTATCAGTAACATTTTGTTTGATTGTTTTAGTAATTAATTATATAAATAGCTAAATAAACTTAATCTAAAATAGTTGCACCAACAATGTGCAAAAGCAAATAAAAATATCCTAAAATATTTGCACAGCTAATATGCATTAAACAAAGAAACCATTATAAACTTATCTCTAGACTAAAACTTTTAAACAGATATCCGTCGGAAAAAGAGAATAGGTTTTTAGAATAAGGCAATGAATTTGCGTAGCGCTTGTTTTTTTTATTAATTATTTTCAGTATGTAATTTTGAACAACATTTAATGGTTTTAGCGAATTTTTGTACAGGCCACCCCACGCAATTATGCCATAATTAATTAGGGATTCTACTAATGCTTTATATATGGAGAGTAACAATTTTTTTCCAAAAATTTCTCTTAAGGTATAAAATTTGTAAATTAATTTCCTTATATTTTTTGTTAGGTTTAAGATATGCATGTGCCACTTAAGGTGTTTATCAATAGCAACCCCTAAATATTTTGTGGTTTCTACTTCACAAATAACATCATTTAAGTTATTAACTTCTATTTCACTAAAATTAGGACGATTAGATAAGGTTAGAGAAAAAGCTATATAGTTGGTTTTTGATGTATTTAGTGTCAACTTGAAAAAATCTAGCCAGTGTTTTATTATCTTAATTCCCTGTATAACATTTCTTTTTACCTCATCCCATGTTGTACCTTTAAAAATGACCGCTGTGTCATCTGCGTACGATATTATTGTGCCATTATTGATATTTATTTTTATTAATGAATTTATATAAGCTATAAACAGAATTGGTCCTAGTACGGTTCCTTGGGGTATACCAATTTTTATAATCAGAGGATCACTTTGGGTATTCGCTATTTTCACTACTTGTTGTCGATCTTTTAGGTAGCTCTCTAAGACATTTAATACGACGCCTCTAACTCCATAATTGCGTAAGGTATCTAGGAGCAAGTGATGCGGTACTGTATCAAACGCTTTTGCTAGGTCGAGGAATACAGCAATGCATTTTTCGTTATTGTCTAAATGTTTTGTTACCTGACTAGTTAATTCATATATAGCGTTTTCAGTGCTAGATCCATTCATAAATCCGTATTGATTTTTTGAAAGAATATTACTGTTTTCGAAAAAATTAGTTAGTCTATCTTTAACGCACTTTTCAAATATTTTGGCAAAATTATTTATGACACTAATGGGTCGGTAGTTACCAATATTGGTTTTATCACCTGATTTATGAATAGGAGCAACAATTGTCATTTTAAATCTGTTTGGGACTTTACCTGTTTTAAAAATTAAGTTTATGATGTGAATAAGGGGTTTTATTATATATTTATGGCAAGATTTTATTATTTTGGTGTTGATCCCATCTGGCCCAGGAGCACAGGTATTTTTTAGCGAGTTAATATGTTTGATAATTTCATTTTCATTAACAGGTTTTAAGAACATTGATGATATATTGTTATTGATTGTTTTTGGCTCGATGTTAGCGGGGTTAATTTGTTGATGCATTTGAATGCCCACATTAATAAAGTAATCGTTACAGAAATTTGCCATATCTTTATCATTAGAAAAGGTCATGTTGTTGTTTTTAATTTCAATTTTTTCATTTGTTTTGGTTATTTTTTGATCAGTTGCATCTGATATTATTTTATAAATCTTTTTAATATTATGAGTATTATTGTCTATTTGTACTTTATAGTAGTTATATTTACATTTTTCAATAATTTTATTAAGGTTATTTCGGTATTCTTTATAGATAGTATTGTCAGCGTTGTTGAAATTTAGAAGAAGGCGCTTTTTTAGCTGATCCCTATGTTTGATAGCATTAATAATACCGTTTGTTATCCATGGTTTAATTTTATTATATTGTCGTGTTTTAACTATATATTTAGTTGTAGATTCATTTAAGATATTAAAAATTATCTCGTAGAATTTTTGGCATGCAGTTTCAGCATCGTTTGATTCCAAAACAGTTTGCCAATCTTGATTTTGAGTTAGGCTTTTAATTTTTTCATAGTCAGATTTTAAATTTGTATAAGTTGTATATTTTGAAGTTGTTTGTGATTTAACATATTCCTTAGTGATGTCGTTAAGCATTATAGGATAATGGTCGGTGATAGCGGAATCAAGAATAAATGATGCGAATTTAACGCAGTTAATTTTTAATTTTTTTCTAACGAAGATATGATCTAAGCATGATGCTGCTTCTTTTGTTACTCGCGTTGGACTATTAATGGCGGGGAAAAACCCAAGATGTCCTAGTATAGATATATATGCATTGGTAGTGTTTTCGAGGTGATTAGCGATGTTTATATTTATATCTCCTATAATAATATCAATTTGATTTGCTGGACTATCCACAAAATACGTTTCTAAGTCTTCTAAAAATGACTGGACATGCGTGGAGGGAGGTCTGCACAAACAATGTATGCCAAAACTTATGTTTTCCAGTTCAAAAATAATTTTTGTAATACTTACCTTTGATCTTAGAAGTTTTTGAGTAGTGATTCTAGCATTTATATCATTTTTTATAAAAATAATAACTCCATCATTTTTGTTAAGACAGGAATTGTCACTGAACATTTTATATCCAGGTATACTATAATCTCCATTATTCTGCCAACATTCACTTAAGATAATTACATTGCAAAATTTAATTTTGTATGCCTCTAAAAATGTAATAAATTCATTAAAATTTTTCCTTACACTTCGTATGTTTAAATGAAGAATATTAAGCAATTTATTATTTAGAATAATTTTATGTTGTATTAAGTTACTGTCAATTGTCTCTTGTTGAATTACAGGTTGTACCAATTCCAGATCGTTAATTATTTCAATTTCTTGGCTTTTACTGTTCATATCCATAGTCTATCGTACTTTTTAATATTTTTAGAAGGTATTGGTAGGAGGGACATTCAGGGTCGTTAACTTCGTGTTCGGTACTGTAATTTAAATTATACTTTGAATTTGCATTTACACAATTATTGCACTTTTTTTCAGTTTTTGGGCAGTTATTTATATTGTGGTCAGCTGCACAGTATGCACAGACAATGTTAACAGTGCATGAGTTGTTTTTGTGGTAGTGTTCTTGACAGTTGAAACATCTTTGTATGCTGAGGTCTTCGTATATTGGACACCTTTCCCAGCCTATGTAAACTTTTTTAATGTTCATCAAAATGTGAAATATTCTGGGGGTACATTCTCCAAATATAACTGAGGTATTTTTATTTTTTTGTTTTTTAATAAAATTAATCTTAATGTCGTCGTTTTCGGTGATAAATTCATTTTGCTCCTTAATACATTGTTCGACTTCTTCCTTGCTCAGATTACCCTCATATTCTGTTATTTTGAATCGCGGTAACTTCAATTTAGTAATTTGTGGTTCGTATTCTTCTGATAATTGTGTTTCCACTTCTTTCTTTAATTTTTCTATATCATTTTTGCTGTTACATTTGATTATTATCCCTCCATTTTTTGTACTCCGGGTATTTTTTATTCCCAACTTAATTTGGTCCAGTTTTATTTGATTTTTTAAGTCATTCAAAGTTTTCTCTGAGTTTTGTTTTTTCTTTGGTTTAATTACTAACTTTGGTATATTGATAGGGTTTTCTGATGTTGTTGCGGCCTGCGTGGTTACTTGGCTGTATGTTGCGATAGGCGCGATTGGCTTTTTTTTAATTCTTCGATATTGTTTTTTAATAGTTGTATAATTTCATCTTTGTCTTTGATTGTGTTTTGTAGCAGTTGATGGGTGTCAAATTGGATGCAGCGATCGCAGTGAAATTTTAGTGTACGTTCTTCTGATTGTAAAACTTTTATTTCCGATGGATTTAATTGCGCACATGCTTTGCAGTATCCTTTTATACAAATGTCACAAGAAAATATGTCTTTTTGTTTGGTTTTTTTGCTTTTACAAATAGCACATTCCATTATGATTTGTTGTTATATAACAGACTTTATATGCCATAATTGCCATGTTTTTGGGTTTTTTTTATTACACTTTTCACTGTTTACTTATTTCGCAGTTGGTACACAGATGTTAGGGTAAACCCTTGAAGGATTAGGGTTTACTTTATAACCTTTGTCCGTTCCAGCACCGACTGGTACGATCTTTACTCTACGAGAGTCGAAACACTACTGTTGAGACATTCCTGGGTTGGACTTTGAAGGGTAAAATCCTAGTTGCTAGGACCACCAGTAATACCATAATGGATATACCATTTTTTGCGAAGGATGAGACGTTGTCTCAACTTTGGGACTTGGATGTTTTAGGTATCAAAGATCTCGTCGAAAAGAAATCACAAGAACAAATGGCCTGGGCGACTAAAGCTGCTTTTTTAGAGATCGTGGTGATTAATAGTGAGGGCAGGTCTGAGGTTCGATTGCCATGGTTAGAAGGCCATCCGCCTTTACCCACTTTTTACAATGTTGCTAAAACTAGGTTACAAAATACTATTAGTAAAATACAAAGGGACGGTCTAGTAAAAGACTATGATTAGGTTTTTCAGGAGTAGCTGAGTGATTGAGGAAGTGGTTGAAGAGATACCGGCAAGGGTCAATGTTCATTATTTGCCGCATCGCCAGTGGTGAAAGAAAACAGTACTACCCGCATTAGACCTGTTTTTGATGCGTCAGCAAGAACAAAAGACCAACCTTCCCTTAACCAATGTCTGGATAAGGGCCCTAATGTTATTGAGTTAATTCCGAACATTTTGCTAAAATTTAGAATGGGTAAAATCGGCGTTGTGTCTGATATCAAAAAGGCGTTTATGCAGATCAGTATTACCGAGGCTGATAGAAATTTTTTACGTTTTTTGTGGATTGATTGCAAAGGTCAGGAAAGAATTTTTCGTCACAGGCGAGTAGTATTTGGGGTTACCATTAGTCCATTTTTGCTAGGTGCCACAATATAACATCATCTTTTGCAAGCGTTGGTTAAATGTACGACGGACGAAAGTATACCATATAGTAAGGAAACCATTTTGCAGTTATTAAACAGCTTCTATGTTGACAATTCTGTTACAAGTGTATCTGATGACAATAAATTACAGTTGTTTATAAAGAAGTCCATCATTCTAATGAATGAAGGAAAATTTGTTCTCAGAGGGAGTTTACAGGTCAGGTATGTGATACTTCTCAAGTTCCATCTGGGACCATGGTTCTGGGAATGATTTGGAATAAGTATGATGATACATTAAGGATAAATGAAGCATGTTTAAAGGGTGTGAATGAACTTGCAGATAAGCACATAAGTAAAAGGTTGATGCTTTCTTTTGCACAGAGGATATTCGATCCTATTGGAATCACGGCACCATCTACTTTAATACCCAAGTTGTTGCTCCAAAAAACATGGGAAAAGAAATTAGCCTGGAATACCCAGTAGATTCCGAAATAGAGACCACGTTTCGTCATTGGTTAGACGAATTACATTATTTAAGCGAGATTATAATACCACGATGTATACAATGAGATAATTTGTACTTTGGTCAAGGAAGTCTACATGTTTTTTGCTATGCGAGCAAGATTTCCTATGCTTCGGTTATTTTCGTTAGAGGTGTTGTTAAGGGCAATTCGGGGGTTATTCGTTTATTGGCACCGAAATCTAGAATACCTCCTCGGAAAGAAATCACTATACTACGTTTGGAACTTTGAGCAGCTCTTATTGGAGCTAGGTTGTTCTTGTCTTCGTCGTAAGGAAAATTGAGGAACTTTTGTGTGTAATCGGGTCAAAGAAATTGTAAGCCATACATCTAGTGAAGATTGGCATTTTGTTCCAGGAATTTTAAACCCTGCTGACCTGCTTTGTCGCGGTTGTTCTCCAAAACAACTGTGTAAGTCTAAATGGTGGGGGAGGGCCCAAGTTGGCTATATGAGCAATCTGGTTTGTGGCTAATTATAACGAGGAAGTCTACTATCACGTTTTTAAATTCAAATATATTTTTAGTAGATTGGCATCTTTCATATTTTTTAAAATTTACTAAAACACTAAGCATGGTTGGGTGGATTTTTAGGTTTCTATATAATATCAGGAATCCTACAGATAATAAGTTGACGGGAGAACTCTCTGTAAAAGAATTGGAAGCAGCGGAGATTCATATTTTAAAGCTTATTCAAAAGGAGTGTTTTGAGGGAGAAAGTGATCCTCGTTTATATAATTTGAATTCTTTTATGGACAATAAGGGTGTAATTAGATTGCGTTTTTAAGTTAGTAATCGAATAGATGCTAAACAGTTCCGTTTTCCGGTGGTCTTACCAGCAAAATATGTGTTAGTTGATAAGCTTATTTTTGAACAGCATGTTAAATCTCTGCATTTGGGCACTCAGTGATTAATGTGTGTCCTGGGCGATGGGTTGTCAGATCGGCTATTTCGGGTTGCGTTATTTGTAAGGCATTTGTTACCACTTTACCTCCTCTTCCATTAAATCGCATACGCGATGCGGCTGTATTTGAAATAACAGGAGTGGATATTGCTGGGCCATTACTTTTGAAAAACGAGGTAAAAGCATGGGTATGCCTTTTCACTTGTGCCGTGTTAAATATTAACCGTTTGCGTTAAATAAAAACCCAGAACGTAACAAATGTTGTTGTATTCAGACTTTTTACAATAAAATAATAATTATGAAAAATGTTCGTTTTAAAAAACTGTCACTGTTATTGACTTTTTCTGACAACTGCCTGTCGCCCTTTACAGGTACGAGAACGGGCATTGTTGCTGGTGGCTTCTTAGACCGTATTTTCAACATCCTCCCCCGACGAAAGTTGCTCAATCTTAAGGGGGTATAACAACAGGATAGGTCGCCGCAGGCATGTTCCATTACTAGTCTTAACCTCACATCTTCTGGTTCGTTTGTGGGTATATTAATTAAACATCGATATATAAAATAATTATTGAGCAATGGAAGTTTTTCTCGCCATTTTATCCATTCCTTATTTAGGTTCTCAGGTATTATGTCGTCCCAATCTAAATTTCTTTTCCAGATGTTTTGAAGTATTATTTTAGCCTTTACGATATAGGGTCCCAAGATTCCAATTGGGTCAAATATCTTCGCTATAGTTTGCAAGACGTTGCGTTTTGTAATCATATTGGAGCTGTCGTTTTCAAGTATAGCACTCAAGTTGATGGTTAATTCATCGGTAACTGGTCACCAAATAACACCTAAAAACTTCTTGTCTAAATTGGTCTTGGTTGGTGATTGTTTCTCTTCTTCGTTAATTCGTTGCATTATAGTTGGATCATTTGAGCACCATTTGCGTAAATTCATGTTTGCCTTTGACAAAATACTCTTTGCCTTTTCATACAACTTCAAAGCTTCTGCCTTTGACTCTACTGCTAGAACCAAATCGTCAACGTAAAAAGATTTAACAAGGTGGCCGCTATCTTACGTTCAGGAGATTCCATTAAATGTTTTCTTAATGTAGCTGCAAGCAAAAATGGGCTGGTCGTTACTCCAAATGTAACCCGTGTCATGCGAAACGTTGTAAAATCTGGTAGCTCTGTCGTTGAAGTGATATTATCCTTAACTGCTTCTTTAAACCATAAAAATCTGTGATAATCCCTATCTTCTTCACACAATCCAATCTGTAAAAATGCCTTCTCGATATCGGCTATAACGGCTACAGCACCAATACGAAAATTGATTAGAATTTTCATAAGATTTGGCAACAAGTTTTCACCAGATAATAATTTTTCGTTTAAAGAAGGAGTATCAGGAGCATTCGCGGACGCGTCAAATACAACTCGCAGTTTGGTTGTTTTCTTATCGTTGCGGTAAACTGGTCGATGTGGCATATAATAGGTATGTTTCATTGCGTTATTTTCGTTATCTGAAACCTCTTCTGCACAACCCGACCGTACGTATTCACGAATCGCATTATCGTACTCCGTTAATGTTCCGTTTTTACATAGTCTATTTATTAGTCTTTTTCCACGCACTAGAGCACCGGAAAAGTTTGAATCGAGAACTTTATCGTCTCGCCATGGTAATGATACTTGATATCAATCGTTCTCCAAGGTTACATTATTTTTTATAAAGTCATTGGTAAAATTGTTCTGGGCGTTAAAATCACTAGCGTTTATGCCGATAGTTTCTAAGTCCAAAAACTTTTTCAAATTTATTTCAGTTTGATCTGAAAATTTTACTTGCGCGTGAAGTACCATGCTCGAATTAAAATTTACTATGTAATCGTTTATTTCGTTGTCGTAAATGTTACTCGCGCCATGAATTGTCCAACCAAATTTCGTATTAACAGCCGTTAAAGTATTCGTTAAAAATGTGGTTTCGTTTGACACAATTTCCCAATAGTTATCTGCACCTATTAATAGAGAAAATCCACTTATTGGCTGTTGGGGTCCTATGACAAAATCAGCTAAGCGGTGGTTTACGCTAAACTGCTTAATTATTGGATTAGCTTGCGATGGTGGTTTTAAATTATCGAAACATATCTCAGGTACCTCTACAGCCGATATCTCTACAAAATTGTAATTATACTGACTCTTAAGCTTAAGTTTAACACAATTACAGAGTCTAGCAGGCGTCATTTCATTTTGTCCAAATGATTGTATCGCTATTTTATGAGTTCCGATAACAGGTAAAGCCATCTTACGTGATATGTCCTCCCTTATGAAGGTAAGCTGGCTACCTCCGTCAACACTAATGCGTATAAGTGCTTCCTCGTTACTATTCTTGGACGAAATGAAAGCGCAAGCAGTCTTTAAATAAATATTATTTGCAATACCATTAGCTAATAAAGCAGTCGAACTATTATTGACTATGAGGCTATTGTGACTACTATCAACACCGCTCCTTGGCTCAGACCTTGTATATGTTGGGTGTACATTCTGCGGCTCACACATTGTTGTCGCGTGTCTCCTTTTACATTTTGCGCAAAAAATGTCTCTAGTTTTATAAAACCTCGAAATATGGTTAGGTTTAGCGCAACGAGAGCAGAGTCTATTTTTCTTCAAAATGTCCTTTTTCGCAGCAACACTTAAAGAGCCATCACAATTTATTGTTGCATGATACTTAGAATGACAAAATAAGCAGCATTCTTTAGCGCCCGTTAATAAACCTGCTGCAGTAAAAGATTCTTTATTTTGTCCGTTATTCCACGATCGATTAAAATGCTTAATGATTTTATCTTTAGTTTCAAAGTCACTACTACAACTAGCTTGTTCAGTTGAGTCTAGTTCCACCTTTAAAAATTGCAAAAGTCCGTTAATTTCTTTTTCGTAGTCCATTTCACTGCCAGCAGCACTTGTCGTTGATTGCCAACTGACAGACGCGTTATCGTTAGAGTCCGAGATTTTTTGTTTGTTATAAGCAACACGCATATTAAATGGAAGAGCTTGAATCACGACTGATTTTACTAAAAGACCATACTGGTCAGCAGATATTCCCACTGTCGTTAGGGACTTGGTGATTGTCGATACGGTAGTAAATAATTTTCTTAAACCAACAGTGTCTCTTTCATTTTTTATATGGGAAATCGAAAACAATTTTTGAAAATACTTATCGATAATTCTTTCGGTGCATGCATATTCAGATTTCAATAAATCGATAGCATTGGCTAGAGCTTTGGCCAGACGTTAACCCGGATATTGTTACAGCAGCTTTCCCCACTAAATACGATTTTAAATAAGCAAATTTTGAGGTATTATTAACCCATTAAGGCCTGAATTATTTAAACTGCGAAAATTACAATGTAAACTAGTTTTATTTACTTAAAATAATTTAGTAGTAAACAATTTTTAAGAAATTTTACATTTTTAATTGTTACTAACAAAATAACGGCCGTTCCATATATGGAACGCTAGTCCTAAAGGGTCTAAATAAATGAAACTTTAAACAAAAAATAAAATAACAAAAATTTGATTAAAACATGTATACAATAACTATTTGGTATGAAAATCAACAAAACAATCAATACACAAACCTACGTCACATTTGCGACACTGTGTACGAACAGAACTGCCCTTATGGTTTTGGCCTGCGCATCGTCGTCGTTTATTATCTGGAACATATTTGACCAAATGATCCAGTTTGTCTAGGCGAATATCTGGTGACATTTTGGAATCTCGTGAGTAAGTAGCTGGTCTACCAGATGATTTCGGTAGGTTTTGAAACATTTTTAGGTAAGTTTGTGCTATTTCTTTTCGAAATTCTAACTGCGAGGTATCTGGGTTATGTATTCTATGTAAAATCCATGCGTTTTGAATCGCCGCGTCCAGTAACCAGGTAAAAATTGGCCACCACCATTTTTTGCCTCGTTAGCCTACCCTGTATACATTTATGTTAGAGTCCATTTGGTCAGTGCCTCCCATAAATTGATTGTATTTCTCAATGCAATATGGTCTTTTGATGCTTATTTTTTTCTTTTCGGCAGCTGAGTATCTTTGTGCAGAAGATAATGGAAACACTGGATGTATGGTGGATGCAACAGTCACGACTGAATTGTCCATCCATCTGGAAACAACGATTTTCTTGTCATCTGTAACAGCGTAGTCAAAGTGGCCACGTTTTGTCTTTTTCATACTTTTAACATCAGCAATGGGACAATTTTTAGGAAGTCGGTTTTCCCTAATAGTTCCAGCACCATTATATTGGCGCTTTTGAAGGTATGATAAAAATTTTATAGAAGTAAATAAATTGTCAAAATAAAACCTATATGGTAAAGTTCTTTTTTGATCTGGAAGAGCATCAATTAATTGAATTAGTGGTGCTGTAGCTTTTCCATATTCTTTTTGGTGTTCCGGGTTAGAATTTGATATAGTGCCCTGATAAATTTCAAAGTTGATCAAGTATCCCTGTTTTGAATTCATACACCAACATTTATACCCGAATCTAATCGGTTTTCCCCTTCTAAATTGCTTGCAGCCATGACGTCCAAAGTATTCAATCATACTTTCATCGTACGAAACTTCCATTTGGGGAACAAAATGAAGAAAAAAGTTTTGTTTTATTTTGTCGACAAGTGGTCGCAATTTAGCCATCTTGTTATTCTCTTTGAGATTGGTGTTATCCGCACAATGTAAGAACTTCATTATTTCCACAAATCTATCCCTTCGCATTGCTTTATATACTGCAGTATTTCTTAAATCATCCCCTGAATCCCAGTCACTTTTTTTTGACGGCTTCTTATCATACCCTGATACAATCAATATTGCTAAAAAGCACCTCATTTCGCTCTGTGTTATACAAGGATTTGGACAATTTTTGTATAAAGCATATTTGTTACTTTCTTCTACTAAGAAGCCAATAATATCATGTGTTATAAAAAATTCAAACAATTCTATTGGCGTCATTTCCCTATATTTCGAGGTGTCACCTTGTGGAAATAAAATGTCGTCATTACGAAACAAGTCCATCTGTTGCAGCCACTTAAAATTTTTAACGTTTTTCTTGACAAATGTTGAGAGTGGCACGTCATCTGGACTGGAATATCATCATCTTCATCTAGGTCGTCAAAATTCCCCACTCTCACACCACTGTCCATTACAAGTTTAGCCCTTGCCTGAAGTTGCTTACCTGACAAATTATCTAATAGCCCACCGTTGTCTTCATCTGCAGAGTCTTCATCTGACAACTCTCTAGTTTCTGGTGGTTCGATAAATATTGATTGAATTCCTTCATTAGCATCAAAATCGTTCCAAAATTCATTGTTTTCATACAAATCCGCAATTTGCTGCACCGATAATCTAAAATAAAATATAAAAAAATAATTACTTTATAAGCCTACCAAAAAGTACTGTATAAGTGTATAAGCCTAGTGTTCCATATAGAGAACACGTATGAAAAAACAAAAATTTTGTAAAAAGAAAGCCTTCTAACTGTTTCTACCAGTAACAGTCTTAACAAGCAATATAAAGGGCTTTTAAAACCAGTATTACTTTTGAGTGAAAAACTTTAGAAGAAATAAATAAGCACTTACCCATTGGAGCACGTCATTTCTAAACTATCTTATATATTTATTTAAGCAGTTTGCAAGAGAATATGGATTTAAACATATAACTAGCAGTCCTCGGTTTCCACAGTCAAACGGTCAGGCAGAGTCTGCTGTGAAGATTGCCAAAAGAATAATTAAAAATAGTGTAGATCCGAACTTATGTCTACTGGCCTATAGAACCACTAAACTTGAATGTGGATATACTCCATCAGAACTGATTATGGGAAGAAATCCACATAGTAACTTACCTATAAACAAAAACTCTTTGATACCTAACTGGTCATATTTAGAACATTTTCGCAATGTAAGAGAGAAGGAAATAGAGAAACAAACTGAAAATTTTAATAAAAGGCATCGAGCTAAAGATAATATAGAATTAAAAGTAGATGATAATGTTTGGATTACAAATTTGAAAAGATATGGAAAAATTATAAAAAAGGGACCAGAACCAAGATCTTACGTTATTGAATCTAATGGTAGTATTATAAGAAGAAATCGGACTCATTTAATTAAAATAAATACTACAACAGACAAAAAATTTGATTTAGATTTTGATTTACCTGAAGAATTAAATGGAAGCAACATTGGAAACAAAATTCTAGAGTGTCAAGTAATCAGAAAGGAAAATATAGATTTGGAAGAAAAGTTGCAAGAACCAGAAAATTGCATAAAATCACCAAGCATAATTTCATGTGAAAATTTTGCAGCACAAGCACCCCAAAGTTCTAAAGAAGATTTTTTTAGGACATAATGTATATACACGCTATGGGCGTGCTGTCAAATTACGCCGTTGTGGTTGTTGTAACGGTGGAAACTGTTCATAGAGCTGTTAATTTTGTTGCAATAATAAAAAAAAAAGAAGTTAGGATTAATATAATGTGTTTTGTCCATATCGTTATATAATGAACATTCTTGTGAAACGAGGGGATGTAGTATAATGTACCAGTTAGAACATGCATGAAGTACCGGATACCTGCACAGAAGGTGATTAATCTGTCAATAGACTTCATACGCGGTAAGTCGGGCCTATATAATAAGTACCCCTTTTAAGGCGGATAAAACAGTTGACTGATAGTTTTGCGATTTCATATAAATTTGATCCACCTTTTTATAAAGGGCTTTTTGCGTTCCATATATGGAACGCTAGTACCTAATGGGTTTTAAGATATTTATTGTCATGAATAGCTGTACTATATTGTTCCCAAAATTCTGGCCACAGAGCGATTTCACCATTATACTTAGTGATGTCAAGTTTAGGTAGTCTTACCGATATGTTCTGCATATTATTTTGCTTGATTTCAACGTTACCCGATAGCGCATTGGGTGCATCAGACGTTTCTTGCTGCAATTCCCTTTGAAGCTGGGTTTCTTTCGTTAATTTGCGTTCCAATCTTGCAATCGCCTCCGTTGCAGCAAGGTCGTATTCCACTATTTTTTCACATTCACCTTCATATTGATCTTCTTTGAAACCAGATGCCACTTGACTATTTAAGTCCTTTAAAGTCAAATTTACCGTTTGTATTCGTTGAATTAGTACCGCGACGTCGTCTAAACTCACATTTTCGTTCATTAATATCGAGTTTGCAGAGTTTACTAACTTCGTTAACTATCCACGGTACGATTTTCTTAACGTTAGTTCCATAATTATTTTTATTTTCGCTCGTTACACGTTTAAAATCCAAAATCAAACAACACTTCCCGGGTTTCGGCACCAAAATGTTAAATATTAACCGTTTGCGTTAAATAAAAATCCAGAACGTAACAAATGTTGTTGTATTCAGACTTTTTACAATAAAATAATAATTATGAAAAATGTTCGTTTTAAAAAACTGTCACTGTCATTGACTTTTTCTGACAAACGGATTGTAGTATCGAAAGAATTTCGTGGCGTTTTAATACTGCCAGTTGGTGGGGCGGTTTTTGGGAAAGACTGATCGGAATTCTAAAACAAATTTTGTGCAAGGTTTTAGGCCGAGCTTGTATGGCTTATGAGGACTTAGTAACATTACTTTGCGATTGTGAAGCGATTATAAACCAGCGACCACTTACTTATGTTTCTAACGATATTAACGACCTTATACCTTTTACACCTATGATGTTTTTGAGAGAATTAATAAACACTGGTGTTCCCGATTGTGAAATTGTTGTATCTGAGTCGTTATAAGATGGACAAATCCGTCTTGTTAGGGTCAATACCTCTAGAGGATCTTTGCTGAGACCTGTACAGCGATTGTATTCATTAGAATGTACCACTGATAAGTCAATTGAAGAGCCAAAGACCGATGTAAATATTCTTCCAATTGTGTCTAAACCATCGAAAAGTGCGAACGAATGTACGAAAAAATATTTGTAACGGGTAATATTAGTTTTCTTTTGAAATGTTAGTTTTGTAAGTTTATTTTTAAAATTGATGACATTATGGATTGTTGACAGTGGCGTAACTTCAGATTTTAGACCCGGGGGCAGAGTGGTTTGGCGGGGCCCAATTACGATAACCATACTCGCACACTGGCCTAGACCTGAGATGCAAATATTACATGCCACTTGTGGCAGCAGAGGGGTAAAGATGCCACGGCGCCAAGAATTTATAAATGTGAATTTTGGTTAAAAAACGAACAACTAAAATATTTTTATTAAATTGACATTGCTAGGTAATACGTAACTTAGTCAGATAAAAAATTAAAAAGGTAGGCAACACATTTTTCAAATACAGTTCAAATTAACGCTGTCAGTAGTTTTAGTTTCACATATGGCTTACAAAATAAATTTAAAAAAAAATTGAAAGATAGTTCGAATTAACATACAAATTCTTTAGTTAATTAACGTTTATGTTTCACATCTTTCTCCTTGCTTTAGCGCTAGCGAAGGATTCAATTATGTCGTCGATGTTCAAAGCCTTAGCTTTCCGTTTTTCAATAGATATTACACTAAGACTGGATAAGCGATGTTGAGCTTCGCATATGGTTTTTAATAATTTTCAACTTAGAAAAAGAACGTTCTGCTTGTGCAACTGACACCGGCAGAGTTAAAAACAACATACAGGCTGTACAAACTTCTGAAAAATTTGGTGCTAGCAGATAATTGTCGACTATTAAGAATTTTGCAAAATCGTGAACAGTTTTCAATTCAATTAGCTTATTGCCAAATGATAGCTTTAGTTGCACAATTTGGCTCGCAAGGTCAACTGATAAATCGTCATTATATTTTTCTACCAAGTTTAAAGCGAACTGTTCAAGTTCACTTTCCGATAGGTTTCGAATATTTTGAGGAAAAATCGGTGTAAAAAGTCTTGCAATGTCATGTAAACTCCTAAATCGCACTTCCAACTGGCGAATAACTATATCCAATGTTCCATAAAATATTTGCGTTTTAAAATAGGATTCCGCATCTGATAATCTTTCATCAGAACTTAATTCGTCAGCAAATTTGGAAACTTTTCTCGGGCGTTTGTTTTCAAACACTGGTTGAATTCCCCAAGATCGTGCCGTATCACCTGCACTTTCAAAAATGTCTATAAAATTTGCACGCATTTGTTGTTACGTGCTTAGAGCAGTTTCAAGTAAATCTACAGCAACGCTAAGCTCGCAATCGATTGACTGCAAAAGGGTAGATACTGTATTCAATGAATTCATGATTTTGGCTTCAATGGTTAAAATTAATATTGCCTCAAATTTCTGAAAATATTTCAGAAGTCCAGCTGCCTCATTCTTTTCGCCGCTATTACGACCCATCAATGCAATGTATGACAGCACTTTCATAACATCTTGGTAGAGCAAACGTAGCGCCAAGAGGGTATCATTCCTGGACGACCAGCGAGTAGTACAGAGTCTCTTGAGAGAAATTTTAGTGGTGCTTTCAGCTTTTAATTGTGCCCACCTTTTAATACTATTCGCAAAGAATACGTAGAGACTCTGAAGTTTGTCATAGAAATAATTTATTTCAGCTATGTTTTTCACCGAGTCATTAATGACTAGATTAAGGTTGTGCGCCGCACAGCGAACATATAAAGCTAGGGGTTGCACATCTTTAATTCGTTTTTGTAAACCGCTGTACACACCACTCATATTTGCAGCGCCATCAAATCCCAACCCTCTCAACTTTTTTATATCCAAGTTGTTACTTTGAAAATTTCTATACACTTGCTCTTCCATTTCAGCACTAGTTTGACCATCCAGTACCTCAAAGCCCACAAAACTTTCGCTAATGATCAATTTTTTTGGTATATCATTTTCGTCACTTTCTACGGTAATGTATCGGTAAACATGACTTGAAGGTGCTTTTCTAATATCTTCCAAAATATCTTTTTTTAATTTTTCTCCTGTGGCCGTTATTATTTCATTCTGTATCTGAGAACTTAAATACTTTATAGTTCCTTTGGGTTTGCATAGAAGTTTAGCAAGTATCGGGTCATACCTGCTTAATAGAGTGATGATTGCAATAAATTTACCATTGCTTTCACTTTCCTCATTTTCTCTGTGACCACGTAAACTGATATTCTCCGTTGCTAGAGTTAATGTCACGTTTATAATTCTATGAATTATTTGCCTCCAATATGATTCCTCTTGCCGAATTTGTTTTTCAAGTTCTTCATTTACAGTGTTGTGCGCCGTGAATTGTTTAAGAGCAAAACAAGCGTCCTTATGTGGTTGCGAATTTTCGTGTCTTTCAATCCCTCGCCCAATGTGCTTCCAGTCACAATACCCTTCGGTCCAACCTTGTTCTTTAAAATCCTTCTTTCCAAAAAGCCAACAAGGCTGACAGTAACATTTATGTAAAGTGGGAGAATAACATAGCCAAGATCTAACAATTTTTACGCCAGACTTTGTAGTTTTTGAGTAATAAAACGTGTGAAAGGAACGACCATTGGCATTTTTCTGAAATGGGCCATTCGGGCGACATGGGCCTAATTTTACAATGAAAGTTTTATTCTCGGCAGCTAAAACAGTTTGGTTTGATTTTGATAAAAAGCAAAGTCGGTAGGGTATTTTTCCTTCAGAATATTTCCCAAATCTTCGGTAGATCTGTTTTCTATTTGATTATCTGTTTCTAAAGCACTTGTCGAAGACCCTGAACCTGACAATGCCAAATTGTCCGATTTTTCTGTTTCTAAGTTACTTGTTGAAGTACCTAAAAATTATATGATTTTCTTAATAAAAAACATCAAAAAACATAAAATGGCATTATTTACTTGGCTCATGAAGAAGTTCAGTGTCGCTAGATGTTTCAGTATGTGAAGACGAAGCCGAGTTGTCTGATTTGTGAAGGTACTGCGTAAGTTTAGGCAGCTTTGGTTTTTGCGCTTCTAACTCCCGGGCTTTTTTTCGCTTTTGCGCACCGCTCAAAGGCTTATTCTTATTCATGTTTGATATAGATATATGTAGGTACTATATGGCAACCAAGGAGGCTACCTACTTGGACGAAATCTACAAGCAAAATAAGCAATGAAAGCATTTGTTAAAAACAAACATTATGTACTTTTTATAAACTATGTCGATATATCTTTTCACATTTCTCTACCTCTTTCCTGCTAAATACTACATATTCCACCCAGGTTATTTTACTTTTCGTACTTTTTTTGTACAAAGCATTTAGCCCGGAAAGAATTATTTTGCGGAAACCGCCCACCATTTTTCTTCAACGGCTAACAGATCGCTATTTCAATTTTTGCGGAGTACCTACATTTTTCAAATAAACGTGGATATAGTAAATAGGTAGGTAGGTAACCGAAATTTTTCCCGTTTTTCATATTTTCTTGATTACAATTAGGTTGCGTAGGACATAATTTTTTTAAGAACCGTACCAATATTTGGATGGGCCCCAAGAGCCTATGGGCCCGGGGGCCACGGCCCCATCTGCCCCCCCTGTAGTTACGCCACTGATTGTTGATGTGTTAAATCCATAACTCCTAAAATGTCAAGTTATACTAGGGTATTTTAATTTAGTGTGAGTCACTAATTTAGTTTGTTGTTTATGTTATGTTATGTTTATGTTAGTTGTTGATGTTAGCACTGTTATTATGCTGGTAGTTAGGTAATGAATTTTATGAAAAAGTCAAGTTGACGTGTAATTGTAATCATTTTTCTCTCATCTCTGTAAAGTTTATATTTTTTCCTGTTCCTTAATAAATAAGGTACCTGTACCAATTAAGGCCACCTTAAGCTTTAACTGACTGTATCCTAGTAACTACGTAACAATAATTTATAATAGTTTGCATACATAAGAGTGATTTTAGAAATTCGTGACTAAGTGGTATTCTTCGGTACCTACTTGGTATTTTTGGGAAATAAAAAAAAATGTCAAATGGCTTTATTAGGAACACCAGTACCTAATAAGGCTGTTATGTCTTAAATTGCCCTATTGATTACCGTTGAAAGTAGACACCATTATTCCATATATACCTATACATTTATTCACAGAACTACATTAACTACATTTATTATCACAGACTAGTTATACATTATACGGAACGTTTACAAGAGATGCCGGTTGTACGCATCGTACCTTATTTTATATGGGAGTTATATCCCTACTCTTTGGCCGCTGCCTTAAGGCGGCTCCATTACGAATGTCCACACAACACCCCCACAACTAACTCTGAAGTTATGCCATTTTTTTTAAATAATTTCAGATGACTGACTGTGTCATATTTACGTTTTTACTTCTTGAGTTTAGTGGGCCTATTTTGTGGCATTCTCAATATGGTGATTTTAAATTATTAGTAATATTACATTTTTGCTTACATCTACTTATATAACTATATATTGTTATAATATGCATTGAGACTTATTCAGAATCTGATATACTTTCAATTATATAGTCTTCCAGATGTTTGGGAGCCCGGACCTGGCGTTTTGACTTCTTGGATGCACCCTTCGTAGTAGTGTCATCGTTCTTGCGTTTTATGCATTTTGTTTTAACTTGTTGTTCGTTGCTTATTGCAGCTGACCCTGGCAGATTCGCCGTCGAAAAGCTGGTCTCGGCCTCCTTGTCGGTTTCGTGCCCTGTTTGCATCACCTGCTTTGGGGAGGAAAAACATTCATTAATAATATACCTACTCGATTCGGTCGAGGTGTCAGCTATATTTATTAACATCATTAATGCTACTTACGTCACCCGAGTCTTGACTGGCAGGCTGAGCTTGTTGTGAGGAGTGGGGCATGTTTATAAAATAATCATTGTCTCTGAAATAAAAGGATTTATCATTATTATTTTCAAAACTATGTTCACTCTCACTATATACACTTTGGTTCACATCTATATTTTCTTGACTAGCGTCGTTATCTTGCACTGTTCTATAACCGCTTTTTATTTGATCGATGTGTCTTTTCCATTGCTCGCCCGAAGGTTTTTTGCATATATATGTTGTTCGACCAATTTTGCGTTTTATTACAGCATAGGTCCATGTAGGTTTATGAGGATTTTTATAATCTCTTACATATACTTCGCTCCCTCCTTTAAAATATCTAGGTCTTGTTGTTCTATTTTCCTTTTTTTGTTTTCTCAGCTTTTGATTGCTGGCACTCCGCGGTTCTGTCTGAATTTGCCCTTCTTCTTCTTGCCTTCCAAGTAAATGCCATCTGGTACGTATATCTCTTTGAAACATTAAGGATGCAGGAGTTTTACCAGTACTACTGTGTTTCGTTGTCCTATATGCCATTAGAAATCTAGCTATTAAGGTCGTAATAGGTACATCTCTGTTCTTAGGATCGTCCAGTGCGCTATATATCCTATTTTTGAAAGTTTTTACGCAAATTTCAGCTGCTCCATTGCTTTTTGGATTATATGGTGGAGTTAAAGTGTGCTTTATACCATTCATTTTAAAGAATTTTTGCATTTGCTTCGATGTGAATGTCGGTCCATTATCAGATACTACTGTTTTTGGTATTCCGAATCGTGCAAAAATGATTCTTAATTTCTTTTCTGTCTCCGATGCAGTGATATTTTTCATTTTACATATCTTAATCCATTTTGAGTATGAATCTACCATCAAAAGATACATCTTATTTTTTATTGGTCCAAGGAAATCTATATGAATCCTATCGAACACTCTGGATGTTGCACTCCATGAGGTTGCTTGGTCCTTTGGTGGGCAAGGTTTGTTTCTTTGACAAGCCTCACAAGACTTTATTAATTTTTCTATATCTGCATCTATGTTTGGCCAGTATATAGCTGATCTCGCTAACTTTTTTGTTGCTACTATACCCATATGGCTAGTATGAGGATCGTTTAATAATACTTTCCTCAATGGTTTTGGAATCACTACTCTATGTCCCCATGTTAATATATCATTTTCGACTGTTAATTCATGTCTGCGTGTAAAATACGGTCTTAAAATATCATTGATGGATTCTGGCCATTCTTCGGATCTTACCCAGCTTATAACTTCTTGAAGTTCTGGGTCATTTTTTATTTCTTCTCTTACCCGAGTATTGTCTATTGGCCATTCTTGTATTGTCTCTGTAAAATTTATATATCCTCCATCAATGCTTTCTTCCGATACATCTTCACTGTCGGATGGGTGTCTGCTAAAATAATCTGCAACAAAGTTATTTTTGCCTTTCACATGCTAAATTTCATAATTAAACATGGATAAAAATATCGCCCATCTTTGCAATCGATTAGCAGAATATTGTGGTATAGCTTTATGTTCACCAAATATGGCTATTAAAGGTTTATTGTCAGTTCTTAAAATAAATTTATTTCCACCGCACAAATAATGAAAAAATTTTGTTATTCCGAAAACGATGGCTAAACCTTCTTTATGACATGTTGGATATGATTTTTCTGATGGTAAAAGTTTTCTCGATACGCAACCTACTAATCTTTCTTTATCATTTATTAAATGAGATAATGTTGCACTTATTCCTATATCTGACGCGTCCGTCTGTACAACAATGGGTAAATCTGGGTCAAAATGCGTCAAAATTTGGTCTGAAGCCATAATTTTTTTTATTCCATCAAAAGATAATTCGCATTCTTTTGTCCAAATAAATTTTCTTTCATTTTTGGGTAGTTCATATAGAGGATTTATAATTTCTGTTAATCTTGGCACAAACTGTGAATAATAATTTATGATACCTATAAAGCTTCTAACTTCAGTTTGGTTCCTAGGTCGACTAGCTTCCAAAATTGCTTTTACTTTTTCATCAGTTTTCCTGAGTCCTTTCTCACTTATTCGGTGTCCCAGGTACTGTATTTCTTTTTTGAAAAATATACATTTTTCTTTCTTCAGGGTGAATCCAGCATCTTGAAGTAGCTTAAATACCTTTTCTATATTTGCTAGGTGTTCTTCTTCTGATGCTCCCCCTATTACAATGTTATCTAAAAAATTAATACAACCATCAATACCTTGTAAAAGTTGCTCGATTGTTTTCTGGAAAATACTCGCAGCTGGCGTAACTCCGAAAGCTAACCTATTTACATAATATAGGCCTCGATGCGTGTTGATACACTGCAATTTGGATGTCGCCTCGTCTACTGGTATTTGATTATATGCTGACTGCATGTCTAATTTTGAAAAATATTTTGATTTATTTAACTTTGCAAAAACTTCATGTATTTTGGGTAAGGGGTAGTTGTACTCTTGCAGGTACCTATTTATAGTAGTTTTATAATCTCCGCATAATCGAACTGTGTTATTTCTTTTTAAAACTGGTACCAACGCCGTCACCCAATCACTATTTAGAGTCGGTGTTATTATACCTTCGGCTTCTAACCTGTCTAACTCTTCATCCACGAACGGTCCTATATTTGTGAAATACAGGTTTAACATTATTTTCTTTAACTTCCAAAGTTACAGTGTTATATTTAAATTTTCCCACTTTATCAGAAAATAAACTACCGTACTTATCGATTAATTTATTTATCCTGTCACTAGCCCTAATACTACCGACAAAATTTACCTTGATATTGAACTTCTCTATCCAATCTCTTCCCAACAAGCTCGGTCCGCCGTTACAGACTACATAGAACTTGATTTCCTGTTCCTGGCCTTTATATTTAACAATTGCCTTGAAGTAACCTTCTGGCATGAATGATATTTGTTATTTATTTTAATTTTAATATTAAAATTGTTACCCTCAGCACTGGGAGGACACTCTGGACACTCTCGTATTTTCGCCGAATTCTCTGGTGACCTTGAGATTTTCGAAGAGTTTTATTGGCTGTTCATTTTCGCGCCAAGAATTTGATTACTTTTTTGTCTAGGATCACTCAGATTGCCTTGCATCTTTTTCTTTCATATTATGATCCAACAATAACAAACGATGATCGATGTGCTCCTTTCCTAATAAGATACTAGTTTAGTTTTTCGACGGGATGAAATCATTTCATTCATAAATAGTTGTTCTAACCTTAAAATTTTGACAAAACTTTTCTTCACGTCAAAATTTATTATTTATGTCCGTCTTAACTTCGGGCTTTGATTAAAGCGTTAAATATAAATAAACCATTCTGGTTTACTGCTCAACGTGGTTGGCATATAATTTTTCAACTATCGAACTATTTCAAAATGAGAAGACGCAAAGGAAAAATATTTGTATTATTGTCACAACTTTCCTAATTCCCCAAGAGGTAACGTAAGTTTTTTTAAGTTTGCAAATACACAGCTACAGGTTACAAGTTATGAAGTAATTGAAAATAACTTGCCAGAATCCCAATGCCCCAGAATTTATAAGCCCTCTATAGAAACCGAATGTGCCATCAGGAAAATCATGATTGTTAAAATACAGATAAAGTAAGTGTGTTTATTTTAATCAGCCAGTGTGTACAGTGTACCACGATTATAATTAAGTACTTAGAAGTATTCTTTTTTTTAATTTAAAAAAGTAGTCCATTTATTAAAGAGACCATTGTTTTTTCAAAAAAAAAACAAGGACAGTTTGTTGAAACTGCGACTAGTAGCTTTATGTTGTTTTTTTGAAAAATCTTTTTTCTTGCACATACTTAGTAACACTGTATCAAAAGTTTTGTGTCAAACACAAAATTAATTGTTATTTTTAGGTAACGAAGAAGATATGACTATCAGGTTGATTGTGGAAAAGATGTTCCCGAGACCCTTTTTAGGCTAGTTTTATTTAATCTATGTAAGTGGTTTTTATTAATAATGATACAAAATTTAGTCATAAGTATATATTAATTTATTCTATTTTCATTAATACGTATTTGATATTTAAACAATACCATATTTTATTTAGCTAATCAAGATCTAGAAACCTTCAGTGTAAGAAGAAAGACAAGTGAAATATATATCCAATCCTGGATCACGGGTTTTTAAGGAAAATTAACTTTTGTACATATTTTACAATATTACTGTTTAGTAAGATTAATACAGTTTTTATTATGGTGTTTGTTTCAAAAATCCATGTTCTTTACTTATTTAAAAGGTCTATACAGTCTATAAATGGTAAACTCAGTACCTAAAATGTTCAAATTATTGTAAATAGTGTAAATAATTTATGCAATTGTTAATTTTGAGTGGCGCTTACTCCATTTTTGTATAAACCGGCGTTGAATGTCATTAACATTCCTTATAGGTCCTAACTTTGTAATTATTTTTTTTATTTTGTACTAAATTGCCTACAGATATTTCATAAATGTAGCCTATTAGGTTTAGAGCTTGCTTATTACAGATTGGGCTGGAATTAAAGATCAATAGCTGCATTTAGATCTTCGTATTTAGACTACAGGAGCATCAACAATAGATGTTTGGTACCTAAAAAAATGAATAGATGCATACAAAATAAGTGGATTTTCTGATACTTATTAGTCATATAACTGAATGTTTTAACAAAACTGTGATCATTTGGTAACGCAATATATATTTTAAATCTATTCCTGGTCTTTTTTTTACCCTCTGGCATTCTTTATAACTCTAGTAATTTAATAGCCTTTAAATACATACATAATAGGCTTACAAACATGATGCAGCAGGTAATTTCTTTGGGAAAGTTAATTGTTTTATTTCCTCTTTTATCTATTTAATATCAACTAGTTAAATTTTCTGTGTAGAAACATTTAATTATTAAATATAAAGTTGGATCTAAAATTGCTTAAATACTTCACAATAGGTCAAAATATGTGACTGCAATGGTAATGCATACAATCACATTAAAAATACAAGATCCGGCAAATTTTTGGCCACATTATTTGCTTGAAGACTGATAGCACAGAATATATAGTTGCGTAGCTATATATTCTGTGCTGATAGTCGGCCTACCACCCCATTGAACATATCTGATTAGGAAATTAACAAGAATAATTCCCGCTGCAACTAATATCTATAATATGACAATAATAATCCAACGTTTAATGTACTCTATAAATAAAAGCAGAGCTTGCCTGCCTAAAATGTTTAAAAGAAACTAAATAAAATTGGGAAAATACACAAAGTTGTTAATACTATTGTGACTACCTCTGAGATAGATATATAGTGTTGCAAATTTTGTGGTGTTGAAAGCTCCTAGCCTTAATAAAATTTAATCTATACCGATTTTTTTAATGTCCCTATTGTTAAAGTGAAGGAAATTCTGTGGTACATACTATACTGTAAAACAAATTTAGTCTTGTTCAAAGATACTTAATATAATAAAATATCTTTATCACAAAATATTAAAATAATAACAAATGTGCCCTCAGTCTCAATACATGAATTTGCTGTGTTACTGTAGTTTCGTTCTGCAAAATATAAATGATTATTTTCATAACTGTCTATACAATCATTGTTGTCTCCATTTACATTTACGAAATTGACATTTTTATTAAATTAACAAACTTTTGAGGTGTGACATCGACGTTTACAAACATTACATTGCAATTTCTTGAATTTACAAACGCCATTGTGTTGGTTTCCACAATGTTTACATTTAAAACTAGAATAAAATGAATGTCTATCTTTTTTGTCATTGACATCTGTCATTTGTCCTCTTATTTTGTCTTGGCGTAAGCTTCCATCTGGTTGATCGCTGCGACCGCGTCCATTTCTACTCTGTGCTCGAGTACCATGACTGAAGTTGTCAACTGGCTGCTGACGTCGCTGCTGTCCTCTGCTTCGTCCGTTAGGATCTAGCGCAGTGGTCTGCTTCCGGAAGGTGGTTTTTGGCGGGAATTTCGACGTCACGTAGCTCATCGACGCCATGTTTTCTTGCTTTTGGGCCAATGCAGTGAGGTCTTCTAGGCTCTTGGATTTATCTTCTTCGCATAATCGGTCTAATATTTTTCCATCCTTCATTCCCGTAACGAACTTGTCCTTCAAAATTTTGGTTAGGTCGTTACCAAACTCTCATTTTGTTGCCATGCTTCTGACTTTGGCGTACCATTCTGAGATGCCTTCGTCCGTATTTCGAAGCTGGTAGAATTTCCTCCTCTCTCTCCACGTACAAGGTTGGATTTGGTACTGATACTTCAGCATTTTACATAGCTCGTCGTACTTTATTTCTTTAGGAAGGAGCGGGAAAGACAAATCTTTCAAGAGTTTATAAGTATCTTGACCGATCGAACTTAGTAATATTGCGATTTTGATCTTTTC
This sequence comes from Polydrusus cervinus, assembly GCA_935413205.1. NCBI lineage: Eukaryota > Metazoa > Arthropoda > Insecta > Coleoptera > Curculionidae > Polydrusus > Polydrusus cervinus. The sequence goes on along the minus strand of OW284510.1, from coordinate 61,297,633 downwards.
TTTCTCGATCTTATTAGCTGCGAAGTGTTTTTCCAGTCTTTCAACATAAATGTCCCAATCATCCATATCTGCATGGAATTCCAGATATTTCGGTGTAACCGACGCCATTTTGCACGTATGTGTGGCTTCCACGTTCCTCGCTTCGCCTGACGAATTTTCGTTATATTTTAACGGTTTCTCGTTTCCAAATTGTTATTCTCGTCGCCAGTTGTTATGTCTTAAATTACCCTATTGATTACCGTTGAAAGTAGACACCATTATTCCATATATATACATTTATTCACAGAACTACATTAACTACATTTATTATCACAGACTAGTTATACATTATACGGAACGTTTACAAGAGATGCCGGTTGTACGCATCGTACCTTATTTTATATGGGAGTTATATCCCTACTCTTTGGCCGCTGCCTTAAGGCGGCTCCATTACGAATGTCCACACAACAAAGGCCATAGACCAAATGTGAGAAATAAATTACTGTATTTCATTCTCTATATTGTTTTTAAATGAACAGAACCTTAATAGGAAAATAATATGGATGTTCATCTATTGAAAATATATATTTTTTTAATAATTTAATATTTTTGTCACGTAACAAGGCCATCGTTCAAAATGTGGATATTTCATAATTTTTGCTTGTGGCCTTATTGTGAACACTTAACATCAAATATAGAAAAAGTTATTTCTAAAAAGTATCCAAATAATTGGGTCTAGACTTACTCACACTGTTTTCTGTACATCTTTTACTAACTTTTTGCATCATATACTGTTTAAAATAATTAGTTTTTATGGAAAAATTGTTAATTTTAAATCGGTTAAAAATTACTTCCGCCGAATTCCGCGTGTAGCCATACGAGGATCTGATTCTAGCGTCATCATAAGTAGGACTTTGAAACTACAAATCATGTGATAGGGCATGTTTTTCTGAACCATTTAAAATATCAATACACTATTGACGTCATGCAAGGCGTATCCTTAGAATAGGCACATGGCCTTATAATGAGCCTGGCCTTAATTAGTACAGGTACCTTAGATGTTGCTGAGAACGAACGGGTAGTTTTTTCTGGAAGCAACACGAAAACTGGCATGCCTGCGCCCACTCTTGCGAGCGCATCGGCAGCCTCGTTGCCATCTATTTTGGAGTGTCCAGGAACCCAGCATAGAGTAACCCGATGTTGGTTGCCAAGTGTGCATAGATTGTTGCGGCATCGCTTTACGAGCTTTGATTTGACGCTGCTGGAACAGATTGCCTTAATCGCCTGACTATCACTGCAGATGGTGATTGACGAGGCTACTCCCACGCCAATGTGTTCTTGCAGGAAATATCCTGCATGAACACATTGGCGTGGGAGTAGCCTCGTCAATCACCATCTTCAATGATAGTCAGGCGGTCAATAGACCGCCTTCTCTACTGCCAGTACTTCTGCGTAAAAAATACTACAATAATTGGAAAGTCTATACGACTTCTGTATTTGTAAACTTTCGGAAAATACCCCGGCTCCCACACCATCGTCCATTTTTGAACCGTCTGTGAAGATTGCGTGATCTGTTTTCATTATACTGATTGCCTTTCCACTCTTTCCTACTCAGAATGAGTATAGAATACCTTTTATCGAAGCATGTTATTGGGACAGAGTAATCAGTCGGGTCTCGTATATTATTCCCCGAGTGTATACTGCTGAAAATACACAAAATATTTTTTTTATTCTTTCTATGGTACCGCTGCACAGATTTCTATAATATCTGACGTCATCTTGTAAGTAGATTTTTTACGTAACCAGAGAAAAACAATAAACTTTTATTCAAGATCTAATACTATTTTTCTGTACTAAGAATTTGCACTATCTACGCTCATGTGGAAATTCCTTTTAAATTAGATTCCCAAGGGCACTAAGGATAAAATATGACTAGAAAAGCACTACACTTTTATATAAATAGTGTTTCGCCAAACAGTAGCCAAAAGAATACTAATTTACATTGTGTTGACTCTGACAAAACAGGGCTAAAATCAGAGTGGCTTTCTTAGATTTAATGATTTTGTTTTCTTAGCGAAATTCGAGATTGTTTACTTTAGTAACTGGCCTGTATTGTGAAGTAAAAAAGCTTCTAGGGAATGTTGTCATCTGTAATAAAATCGGTTTTTATTTTATTTCATTGGAGTAATCCACAAAAAAAAAATTAAAAAGCAACACTTGGCATTCATAGGCAGGGGGAAAGGAAGGAGAGTAAAGTCAAAAATTAGAAAAAATGTTAATAACCTTTTCAGAAAATCCATTTGATGGCTTGTAAATTGTATAAATAAGTTAAACAATAAATTTTAAAAAACTTTTTATTAAAATTTTCGCTACTTTACTGACTCTTTGTGGATATTGAAAACTGCCTATTTCATTTATTGACTTTTGTAAAATTCTTGCTTGCGGTGATCGTTTTTAATATTATTGGTACATACACATTGTTCAAAAGAAAAGAATTACATCTCCAAAAAATCGATTTTTTAGTTTTTTTTATATTAGCACTCAAGCAGATGGGTACTTTCTAATGAAAAAAAACTATGTAATGTTCGATCAAAGGCCAAAAGATGGGAACATGTTACAGAGTATTCCCGAGAACACCGACACATTTTAATTAAAAAAGTTGATTTTTTTTGGAAATATAAACAACCAACTGATATACAGGGTGTCCGGTAACTTATGGGCCGTAGAGTAACTGGAGATTACTAGACATCAAACTAAGCCGATTATGTCATATAAATTTTTTCGGATTGTTACACGTTCTAGAGATACATTAATATGAAAAAAAAACACAATCTTTTCATAGGTAAAATTGTTTAAACTTAATAAAATATCGACATATTTTTCTAATTTTTAAGCAAAAGGTTCATCTACATCATATTGCCCATCATATTTCTGTTTCAGTGTCGCCTTTCTGACAAAAATAATTTTACACCGCTAAATATATTTTTTCGAATGTCTATGTTTTATAATTAGTAAAAAAACATAAATATTATGTGGCCTTAAAATCTAATTTCCCTAAAGAGTTAGGGCTAGTGAAACTCGTTTTTATATTAATTTTTTGGCTTATTCAAAAATTAGAAAATTAGCTGTGTGTGTACACGTAGAGTAGAATTGAAGAAAAGAGAGTTTGTATTACGTGTAAATACTTTTATTTTGACTGATAGAAGATACCACTTCTGATACAGTTTTCGAGAGCTGTTTGAAAGAGGAAATTAAATATCCTATTATTTTTCGTTTTAATTTGGTTTTATTTTTTATTGTAAAAAAATTTAATTGGATTATGTTTTACCTTCAGAGGGTTAAAAAAACAAATTTTTGTTATAAGTATGAAGCCCACAAAACATCTCAATCGTCGTGTTTTTACATTTTTCACAAATATTTGTTTCCAACATTCTAGCGAATTTGTTCCAATGAAAGTCTTCACCTTGGGGTACCTGGAATAAATTAAAATTAAAAACAATAGGATATTTACAGAAGAAGAACTTTCTTTCATTTCGTCAGATCCATCCCTAGACACGTTTAGCCATATCATGGCTCGTCAGTAAAGCCAGGATTCGACTAAAGAAAGGAGCAACTCAAAACTACCTATACAGTATTTAGTGGGGCACACCACCAAGATGTTGCACGGAGCGACATCTATGTCATTGTTAGACACTCTTGAGCATACCAGCACCTCTAACAAACTTATATTAATAAACATTCGTCACAATTACAGGAGTCCTGCTAGGCAGCGCTAACTCGCATAGGATATTTATAAATTTTCACTATAAAGAGCTTTCCAAAAAGGTATTATAAGTGATATCTTCCCTTTTAAAAAAATTAAGTTTGGTTATGTTTCAGAGGTAAAAAAAAATGTATTAGCAAAATGTAGCTCACATAAAATCTCGATCGACGTGTTATTCCATTTGTAAGGTAAAAATAAGGCTTTATTTTATTTTACCTATTTTAGATGTATTTATAATGTTACCTACTGTTATAATCATTCCCGAACCTTGGTATCAATAACAAGGATATTGTCGATGGTATAACCCTCTACCAAAGGTGACGGTATATTATTTTATATTAACTATAAATAATTAGGCAATCCAACGATGTGTCCAAATGGCGGCTGGCTGCCAAATACTGCGTTGTAATTGGTGCACGTGACTATATAAATAATATTGCTGGTGACATTTAACGGGTGGCTCAATGCTTTTTACCAGCCAACCGCCATATTGAATCACGTGGTTTGGATTCCCTAATAACATTTATTTAATCATAGGTTAAGTTAAGAGTTTACGGTTAAGTTTAGTATATATAGAACTACGACTGATTTTGTAAGATAGAATAGATTAAATATACATTTTATACGCATCTCTATGCCTCTCACTCGTTGAACCAACTAGTCACCTTACATGGCGATCCTGCCAGTCCAACTGCCGTACATCTATCTAGTCACTACAGTACATCCTGCCAGTGGGCTAAGGTCCTATGGCATTCCTGCCAGTGGACTTAGGTCCCATGGCATTTCTACAAGTGAACTAAGGTCCCAAGAAGAAGAAAAAAAATTCTGAGTGTATTGTGTATAACTGAATCATGGAGAGGAAATGCCATCTTCACCCAGTCCAGGAACAGTAGTCCAGCCTACCTAATCAGCCGATGGTGAAAAATGCTATACCACGGCGCCAGGCGAAGATGTAGTTAGCAGCCACCAGCAGTCCAGCCCACACCGAGAGAATTAATTTTAGACCATTATAAAAATCTTAATAACCATAATAAAAATATCCCATAAAATAGGGGACAGAAAAACAAGTTAGTTACCATTATTAATGTCACTTTATAAACTTTTACTTTGCTACCATCAATAAGCAAATTTACTAAAATCGTCATAAGACCATTAAAATAGTGGATATTAATCATCATAAAACAATTTTTGTTGGCTAAAAAACCATTTTTTAACTGCTAATATTTTTTTTTTTACCATCAATAATTCAATTTTAAGGTCTTAGTTATAGTATCCGTATACTGCTATAAATTTATGTATTAACCCTTACTTTTAATAATAACAGATAAATATATTAATAGCATTAATATATTTTTTATTGCCATCAAAATTCTCTTTAAAAATGTAACGGTAGTTGTAACGCATCTTATTTATTATAGAAAATTTCTTAGCAAGCGTTATTACAGGATCTATCTGTGGTAATAAGGTTTATTTGCTGGACTTTAATTTGTTTTGGCGCATGCGCATTCGTGATAGCTTTTCTACAGAGTTTTCTGAAATATTTATGGTTTTTTGCTCTGTAATATAGTAGGTACCTATATATTTTCAATCTGATCTTGCGTAAGACATAATAAAATTGATCACTATACGTTCACAAACAATAATAAATGGGACGGCCAACGTTTGAGTCGCCAAGTCGCGCGAACGAACAAGAACGCGGTCTTTTATCCATACAAGTCGAAAATCGAATGATGGATGGATGGATATGGATCATGAAACAAAGAAGGGCGTCGCTTTCGATTGTTTTCGTGAGTCACGTGAGCAGCGAGTTTGACCGAAGTCATTGATTTTCCTTGCTGTTTATTGTTGGCAATAAAGTGACTTTATAAAGGTTGAAAATCATCTTAATAACCATTTAAAAATGCATTAAGATAAATTTTAAAAAACGCGGTTAATAACTATAATAAAGTTATTTTGCTACGGCAGTAAACTTTTATTATGAAATTGAAATGCAATGAATCAGTAAGGTTAATTTTTAACCAGAGTAAAGTATTTTATGACTGCTGATAAATACATATAGATAATAATAAAGATATTTTAAAAAAGAATTTTTAGCAGTCATTGTAATTTTTATTTTAATAGGAGATAGATACCTAATTTATAAAGGTTATTAGATATTCTTTGTCCTTAATGAAGACAATTCTAGTAAGACAATTTAAGATTTCAATTTTCTCAGTGCAGCAGCACCTACGTGTGAGGCCTTAATAGAAGGTAAGGCAAAAGCCGCTCGTACGCAACGGGGGACTAGATCATGGATCTTCAGGAGTCCCGCTATGTGTGGAAGCAACCACAGTACTACACATGCACTAGGAATGACACACCCGTGAGGCACAGCTCGGTGAAAATTAGTAAGAAATTTAGATAAGTCTATTTGATTGTTTTAAAAATTGTAGTTAATAGGGACATATTTTATCTATATTTTATTTTTAGAGAATTTAAATTTTGAAAGGTGTTAAGCAACCATGAGTAGGAAATTTGATTTAAATTCGTGCCAAATTTTAAATATCAAAGAAGTTTACCCGCAGGGAACTCGCGAAATAATAATAGATTTTCGCAATATAGGAATTCGTCAAATCGTGATGACACTAACAAACTTTTACTTACGAACGGATTTTCAAATATATTTTTTCCTAAACTTCCATCGAATTTGTTTCAGTAAAAGTCCCCACCCTGTATACACTATATTAATATATGTATATATACTTTACAGGGTGTCCCACCGGGAACCGAATCGATCTATATATAGAAAACTACACATAGGAAAATTTTGAAAATTTGACAGTATGCTGATAAGGGCGAACGGGCTAAAATATTTTCATAATGGTGGCACTTCCGGTTATTCCGTAAGTGTCAACTTTCTTATTTTAAATTAATTACCCTATATATTATTACATTTTTACATTCTACGCAAGATTCTAGACAGATTTTGTATACCATGTCCTATGCCTATTTCTAAACATTTTTGACATATTTGAATTTTTATGTCAAAAATGACGTTTGCAAGCCTTAGAATAATTATCAATTTTTTCTATAAAGAAGCCTTATTTATTTAATTTTGAGGAAGTAGTCCATTCTTTCTTATTTATTTAATTTAAGTGGGATTCCTTGTTATAAAGGACCTGCTTTAATGGATTTTTTATATTTTGATAACTATTAATACAGGGTGTTTAAAAAAAAGATTAAAAATGAAATTGAAAAGACTGCAAAAAGTCTAGATTTTCAAATGGAAACACCCAAATTTTATAATTATTTCTTATTTAGCATTAAAAATAAGGGTAAGTTTGTGTAAGGTTGCATATCCCAAAAAATTTTAGTTTTCGAAATATTGCCAATTTAGTATTTTTATAAGGCCATTTTGCTGCAGATTTTAATTTCAGTTACTCTTAGTTGGCTATGACGGCGTTGAAAAACAATCAAATGCTAAGAAAATCTATGAAGCTGTCACTTACCATTTGATCATTATTAATAATCATGCCTGGGCGTTTAAATTATACAAACGAAGATTATTTAAACTTATTTATTAATTATGGAGAGTGTGATAAAGTTATATCAAGAACATGTGACACATTTGCCATTCGATATCCGCAAAAACAGAAGCCATCACAATGTGCTCTTAATAAAATAATATTATACATATAATTATTATAGAAAATTTCAAGAACTTTGGAACTATTAATACAGGGTACTCAAACAATAGGTTTAAAAATGAAATTGAAAAAACTGTAAAAAATCTACATTTTCAAACGGAAACCCCCAACTTCCAGACATTTTTCGCATATGAGCAGCACTTGTTCATGGGTCGCTTTTCTTATTGACGCGGGACTTAAATTTGCAAATTCATTCCTCACTCGCTGTCAATTTTCCATAGTTGTTATCGGAGTATTATAAACTCGATCTTTAATTGTACCCCAAATAAAAAAATCGAGCACTGTAAGATCTGGGAAGCGGGCTGGCCAAAGAAAAGGACCATTGTTGGTAATCCATCGATCATCAAAAGCATTTCTTAAAAAATTGTCGATGAGGTAGGTACCATGTGCAGGTGCGCCAGTTTCAAATTATGTACAATGTTCAAATAACCTTCACCTACAAGTAAATAAGTACATTTTATATCTAGAAAATTAAAAAACGTCTAACTTACCATTTAAATGTTCTTGATAAAAATGTAGTGCTATGACGCCGTCATTTCGTACCGCACAATAAACATTAAACTGCCAGGAATCTTGAAAATTTAGCTCTCTAAACACATTTAAATTTGAATCACTCCAAAAATGGGAATTGTGTCGATTAAAGGAACCATTTTTTGTAAATTTAGCTTCGTCTGACCAACTGATATTGTCCAAAAAACCAATGTTTCCTTGCGTCCAAGTTAAGATGAATTCACAGAATGCCACTCGTCTTTGAAAATCAGCTTCTTTTAAATGATGGACTTTGGTAAATTTGTATGGATGCCATTTATGCTTGCATAATATTCTATTAATTGTCGACTTGGATAATCCTGACTATAACGCAGCTTGTCTTACTGACATTGTTAGATATGCCGCAAAATATCCCAAAATAGCAATTTCAATATTGTCATCATTAACAAGAGGTTTATTTCTTTGCACTATTACCTTTGACGGATCCAAAGTTCTTGAAATTTTCTATAATTTTATTAACAGCATATTGTGATGGCTTCTGTTTTTGCGGATATCGATTGGCAAATGTGTCACATGTTCTTGATATAACTTTATCACATTCTCCATAAATAATAAATAAGTTTAAATAATCTTCGTTTGTATAATTTAAACGCCCAGGCATGATTATTAATAATGTTCAAATGGTAAGTGACAGCTTCATATATTTTCTTAGCATTTGATTGTTTTTCAACGCCGTCATAGCCAACTAAGAGTAACTGAACTTAAAATCTGCAGCAAAATCGCCTTATAAAAATACTAAATTGGCAATATTTCCAAAACTAAAAATTTTTGGGATATGCAACCTTACATAAACTTACCCTTATTTTTAATGCTAAATAAGAAATAATTATAAAATTTGGGTGTTTCCATTTGAAAATCTAGACTTTTTGCAGTTTTTTCAATTTCATTTTTTTAATTTTATTTTTTAAACACCCTGTATTAATAGTTATTAAAATATCATAAAAAATCTATTAAAGCAGGTCCTTTATAACAAGGAATCCCACTTAAATTAAATAAATAAGGCTTCTTTATAGAAAAAATTGATAATTATTCTAAAGCTAGCAAACGTCATTTTTGACATAAAAATTCAAATATGTCAAAAACGTTTACCTAGACATAGGTATAGGACATGGTATACAAAATCTGCCTAGAATCTTGCGTAGAAAGAAATAATGTAATAATAAATAGGGTGTCTCATTTAAAATAAGCGAGTATTGTTACCGAACCTGTTCTCAATGCCTTTCTCGGTGTATCTATTTCTTCAATCCGTGTGTCTTATGCGAGGCCTTTCAATATAATAGAACCGCATTCCACGCACAGCACCGCATCTATTTATTCGATTCTGGCATTTATTATTCACGTGTTCAATAAGTGCAGTTTTGGAAATTTTTAGAGATCATTTTGCTATTATTTTGTGCGTAGACTTTCTGGTTATAAACTGCTGGACTATATGTATCTGTAAAGTGTTCTTTTTATAAAAAAAGTAAGTAAGTAAATTTATTGTTTATTTACCTTCTTTGAATGGGCCAGCGCCCACCTTTACGCCCCCGCTGCCAAACACCGAAAAGTTTTATGGGAGTTTCTAAATTTTTCTGTGGTTTCATAATTTTTTTAGGTGGATTAGTTTGTTCTTTTTGAATTTTACATCTTCGTTCCTGCCAAGACCATTCCTGAAAGGCCTATAGTTTTTAACATGAGCTTCGAATAACGATCCTAGGTCAAGCAACCCCCCCTCCCCCCAAGTGCTACCGACTCGCGATTTCTTGCGTCGTGCCAGGACCTACCGATTGGGGAGTATTTACCCTTTCCCACACCTCACGAGATATGCGACCCCACCCGGCCTGGTTGGCGTGGATATGGGGTGGGTGGGAGATGGTTCATTTTTCACTCTTTCCTACATTCTTAAACGTACTAAAATCTCGATTATACTTTTTTTATTAAGCATATTCTCTGGCCCTGGCCGAGGAGCAAACTCGGTCTGTGACGATAGAATGCAAGTAACATAGCCACTAAGCTACCACAGCCGTCTTAAGGGGTTCGGAAGAATTTTTTTTTCTTATCTCTAAAGATGAGGGTCGAATTTAACATTTTTATTTTGGAACAGCGGCGGCGCCAGGGGAGTGCCAGGGTGGGCTCCGGCACAAACTAAAAACATGGGTACCTAGCCTAGTACTCACCCAAAATTAATTCGGCTTTGTAATGGAATTTCCGGGGGGGAGGAGGGGGGGATTTGTCAATAAAATTTTTGATGAGAAAGGAGTAGTATTATATATTTTATATCTAAAGATAACGATAATGAACTTTTTTCTTAGACGTCAGTTTTGTTTACCCCGCTTATGGCGTTATAGAGCGTGCGGAGGCAGCGACCTTTTTTTTAGAAATCATTTTTGATATGGGTAGTGACCACCCTAAAATCATCGGGCCCACTTGTACCCACCCAACCCAAATATCCTGGCGCCGCCACTGTTTTGGAATACAAAAAATCATCAGAAAACTAAATGTGTATGCCCGTAGGGCAAAATATGCAATAGATGGCTCTTAAGATGTATTTAGCATTTCAAAGTTTAACGACTTTGGATTAACAAATTGTATTTTTACGAAATATACATTTTTACATACATGACATTAATATGTCTGTTAATATGCATGAAAAATTGTTACTAATTAAACACAACTTTAAAATATAATTATTTTTTATTATCATTGGGAAGTATATATAATATATATATAACCCCTTCACCATTAATCTCTATATAAAGAGATTAATGGCTAGTCGATTCCCTCTTTCTTTGAATTTATTTTTATCCCCATCAAATTTCAACAGATATCCCAACAAAAGAAAAAGTTCCGGTTGACTTGTCAAACTCTGCTTTACCGGAAGCAGGGCCTAGAAACCGGAAGTGACAAGAAATAAGTAAATGTGCTTCGCTGACAGATATCTATTTTCGTATCTGGCTTCTCGCAGTAATATTAGTTTTTGTGCTTTCAAAAGAGCAAACTTGAAAACAACTAACAATTAAGAAATGAAGCTGTGCTCAGTAAAATGACTTTGTTATTATATAGTAATAATTCCAATAAAAACGAATATCAAATACCGTTAAAAAATTATATTTCTCACCTTATCTTATTTATTTTTCGACAATATTATTTAGTTCATATAGAGTTCGTTACCGCATGTAATACGTCCGTTGTCACTGAATTACCCAAAATTAGGACATATAATTTACTTAAACTTAAAGGTATTGAAAGACGTATCCTCATACTGTGTTTCTCATATCACGGATTTTGAGAATTCACTTTAATTTTTTAAATATACTTACATTAAATTATGCTAATATAAACTCGTCTTCTTTAGGAATTATTTTGTTTCAATGGACGCTCTAACTTTAAGATATATTACAATACAACCAACGTTTTAATATTTAGCTATGTAGTGATATTAAATTTATATAACGTTATAATTTTTTGACAGCCGAACATCAACAACTATTTTTATATGTGGCATGACATTCGTTAATAGCACAGTATACCTGATATGTATAACTAAAAAGAAAACCTATTACTCCGATATAATAAACATAAAAAGAACAAAAGTAGTAAAAGGTAAAGCAATAATGGTAGTTTGTACCATGACACTATTATTAAAGAAGGTAAAACTTCTTGGAGACCCAATTTTATACGACGTTGCGCATGGCGTCACTGTGAGACCACAATACTACTGCTTGTCGATATGGAAAAGCCCAAGCGTCATAATCAGTGTTGCCGATCTATTACAACAAATAAACAAATCTGTTACGTTTTTAAAGCATGTTACTGTTTTGTGAGTCGTGGTTTTTTTTAGAAATTACTTTTCATCAGAGTAAAAGTTTTAGGTAGTTAGCTCGTTTTTTTCAGAAGTCATTTTTGATCGGATTTAAAGTTTTGGGTAGTGAGAGCCTTTTTTTAATTAAATATAATAAATTAAAATTCTGTATTTATTTCATAGTTTTTGGGTAGTGGGGTCTTTTTTCTAGAAGTGTATGTGTAATTTAAAAAAAAATGTTCATAGTGTTGGTAACAATTTCTAGAATGCTGTTACTATTTTATAAAATCTGTTACTTTTTTACTTTATAGAAAGCTGTTTTTGGCCAATCTGTTGCGTTAGTTAAGCAAATTTGTTACGATTCCCAAAAAAAATCTGTGCAACACTGACCTTAATCAACTGTTTGTTCGTCAAATCGACGCGTAGGTTTATCTTCTTTAGTAATAGTATCATGGTTTGTACTATAAGAGTGGGATATGATATCCATATCGCACAAGTAAATTGAGCACGTAGCTGTAGGTGTAGCCGCCGCGTTTTTATTTAAAGAAATTAACAAATTTAAAAACTGATTCAGATTTCTTTCTGTACAGTCCGAATGTAAAAAACATGTCTACATTTATTACATAGCGAAATACATTTAGTTAGAGGATTGTTAAAACTAAAAATGTATTTCTTCGAAGCTTGCCCTACAAATTTCCGACAATAGAGGAAAAATTGATGAACCCATTGGAATTTTGTTTCATGCATCCTTGTAAATCATCAGATAATTAAGCTTTTTTGTTAATATCTACAGTTGACTTCGTAATTAATATTATAGTCTATTTCAGAAAGGTGTAGAGTAATAAAAGCTCAGTATGCAAAGGGACTAGAAAGAGACCCAACGAATATTTAAGCCACTTTCATAATTTGGCATTGATTTCATTGCAAAATTCTTTATTTTCTTCAAGTGCAGGTGGTAGTACCACAGTAGGGCTTGTGTCAATTCATGGGTTTTACCTATTGTTATCCATTCACAAACACAGAAAATAGTGTGACAAAAGCGTGCATTATGTACATATTATTAGGTACACTTATTTTTTTATCAAACATTATTTAAAAAAATAGGTGTTTTATTAGATAGATAGAACACAGATAAGCAGGAACTGCGTTTATTGAACTCCAAGACTTATCTATAATTAATGACAACTGAACTATCAAATTGTTGACGACCAATGTCACAGGTAAATCATACAGGGATGATACTAAATACTTATAACATCTTCCCTTTTCTATTATTTGAGATGTACTTCATAGTCTTGTAGGCGAGTAGGAAGTTTCGTTTGTCTTCTACGCCTCTTTGAAATTTCTTCCGTGGTTTGATGCTGCCGGGCTGAAATAACTTCTGGACTTTCTTCACTTAGTTCAACAGGCATAGAACATCTCGATGTAGAAGGCATCGATCGAAGTAATTAAAAGTCTATTAGATTTTTCTTGATCATTTTGCAAATCATCCATGTTATCTTTTGAAGAAGAAATTCTTGGTGACGCTGGTGAGTTTCTTTTTGGCAACAGTATTTGATTGGGCTCAATATAATTTTCTGCGCTAAAATGTGGCTTTATATTAATGTGATTTCTTCTGTATAAGCTTCCATCTACATGGACTAAATAAGACCAATCTGTAAGTTTGTTGTCTATGAGACCTCTTGTCCACTCCTTGGATTTTTGTGGTTGAAGCTGAACAACAACTGGGGTTCCAACTTCAAGTTGTGGACATGTTTTTGAAGTGCGATCATAATAGTATTTTGATTTTTTACGGACATCTTGAATTTTTTTAGCGACATTGTTAATTATGTGTGGTTTCAAGTTGCAAAGCGAAGAGGGCACACCAGTCCTGGTAGCTTTTGAGATGAGTCTTTCAACTGGACTTGACCCAGTTTTATTACGTACATTTCTCCAATGCAATAAAGAATACCATAAGTCTTGATTACCATCTGTAGTGACCCACTAGCCTAGTACTAAAAATACACTATCTTAGAGTATGAGAGAAAAACCCAAAAACCAAATAGTAAATAAATAAATAAAAATAAACATTTTATTTAACTACCAGGGTAAACAAACAAATAAAAGTTAACATCTATAAATTGTACAAGGAATAAACACATTCTTACCTAGTTGGAAAAGAATTAAATAAATAAATAAAATAATTTAAAATAAAGTAAAGTTCGAAAGTCAAAAGCTATTAAAACGGTTTTAAATAATAGTTGCTTTAAAAGTATTTTAAATGTACACGGGAGAATGTCTAAATAATTTAAATAATTGAGTACTACCAACGAAAATACCGAGTTATTGAAAGTTAGGAATAATTTCACTTATAGGAAAGGTCTTTCCATAAAGTAAAGAAGATAACCATATATTATTGAACGTTTAATAGTTTAAATTAAAATAAAATAAAAACCATACGAGAAAAACAAAACAATAAAAGCTCACCTGCTCTCGATGAAACACACGAACGAAAAGAAATAATACGAAGCGCAAGCAGCGCTCGAGAATCCAGACTATCGAGTCCCCTCTCTAAACTTATGTTTCGACCAATCAAAACTCTTGTAACCTGTTCATTCGAGCATTTCGCTGACGGACTCGTTAGAACGACAGAAATCCAAGAAAAGCCCACCCGCAAGTTGTAGATGTAGGAATGACACTTTAATTGCGGCGTACTAAGAAGCATGCGCCATCACTCTTAGTATTGTGACCGTGAGAACAGGGTGCTACAGTACTTTAGAGTGCAGTAAACTCTAAACTGTCATTATTTGCGCAGTCTAAGCGTCTTAAGAATACTATTTTTGACTCAGTACTTAGAATAACGTGTATGATTTATGATGAGAACCACTTTAGCGTAGAGGCTACGGCCGTTTTAAGTTACTATTCTTAGAAAGTTAAGTTAATAATTAGTTGCAAATTCTTGTGAATTTGCTGACACCGAGGTCGTTTGTAGGGTTATGAACCCGTAAGAACTGTCAATCTCAGCACAAATTTCACTATATAAACCTGCTTAAAAGCAGTAGCAATTCAGTCTTAGTCTTAGTCTTGAGTCTTCAGTCAAAAACAAACCGAGTGACAGTGCCAGTCTAAGAGTAAAAAGTGTTACTACAAAACATAGTGAAGTGTAACGGAAAAATCTTGTGAAAGTGCTAGGGAAACGTGAATGTAAAATGTCAAATAAAACATATTCTGTTTAGACCGAAATCTAATCTTGTAACCTAGATAAGTGTTGTTTGTTTTGTGAATCTTTGATTTGTGACATAATATGATGGGTTTGCACGTTCATCAAATAGGTTAGTGACTTAATTGTTTATCGTGACTGTATAACCATTGTTTTGATGATTTTATATGAGAAGTTTAGACTTTCTGAGGTTAATTGAGACCTTCTTATAGTGTAATGAATAATTCTAATCCTTTCTAAACATTTTTTACAATAAATGAATTTAGTAACAATCTATATTTCATTTCAATCGACCCCCGTAACAACAAGGCTGTTGTAGGTCGTTTCACCAAACGTCTGATGACATCTTATCTGAAAAGTGATTATTTTAATGGTGTTTATACGGATAAGAGATCGTACCTGATGCCAAGCAATTAATACCCAGAGTCCACGAACCCACAAATAAATATTGTAACTCGTCCCATGTATATAAAAGTAATAACTAGGCCAACATAGATAAACTAGATAAGTTTTACAATCTGACAAGATGGGGCGGGCATTACACATCTTCACATTTTTTAATAATATGTTTTGCAATTTTTACAGCAGCTTCGGCTTTTCCATTTCCTTGTTGGTGATGAGGTGAGGAAGTGACATGCTCAAAATCCCAAGATTTCTGCATACTTTCGTTGACAAAATTTGTGCCATTGTCACTAAATACAGTTTCCGGAATTCCAAATCGGCTAATGTTTCTTTTGCAGCAATCTACAATAGAAGTTGATGACATATCTTTTAAGATATCTAGCTCAAAATAATCAGAATAATGATCAACAGTAACTAAAAAAATTCTTTGCTTTTGTTTATAAGTAGCAAAACAGACATCCATAGATACAGTCTGAAACGGATATTCCGGAATTTTATGTGTTTGCATGGGAAGCTTCTGTTGAGATGACTGATACTTTGCACTAAGATCACAACTTGGAACTTTTTGTTCTATTGCTGAGCTCATACCGGGCCAAAATATGTTTTTTCGAGCAAATTTTAATGTAGCTTTAATTCCATTGTGGCTAATATGGACTTTTTCTATTAATAATTTTCGAATGCTGTGAGGAATTACTATCCTGTCGTTGTGAAAAATTAAACCATTTTGAGTAGTAAGTTCATGTTTGAATTTATAATAGATTTTTGCATCATCGGTAACTTGAGTTTTCTGCTGTGGCCATCCATTTTTGATGTAGCTGGTACGGTCTGTAGTACAGGATCTTTATAGGTATCTTCCTGAATGTTTTTTACTCGTTCTTCGGTTATGCTAACTTGTTTAATTAATTGAACGTTTTTGATTATTTTAAAAATATTTCTGGTCTTGATATCATCAGCATTATTTTCGACGATCAATGGAGCTTTTGATAGGGCATCGGCAACAACATTCTCTTTGCCAGTGATGTACTGAATATTAAAATTATATCGTTGTAAATTCATTAGCATGTGTTGTACTCTCTTTGGTGCCTTAAGCAGTGGTTTTTTAAAAATACCTATAATGGCTTATGATCTGTCCTAATTGTCACCTTAGGATTACCGACAATTATATGATCAAAACGATTACAAGCAAATAGAATACTAAGAAGTTCTTTCTCGATCTGAGCATAATTCTTTTCAGTATTTGTTAATGTTCTGGACGCATAACCAATGATTTTATTATTTTGAAAAACTGCTACTCCTAATCCGAATGAACTTGAGTCACATTCTATAACCAAAGGTTTAGACATGTCATAATAATGAAGTGTCTTAATGTCGGCTACCAGCAGTTTAACATTGGAAAATTCTCGATCTTCGGCTTCGGTCCAGGACAGTATTATCCTTGAGTAGGTTTTTTAATGTCGAAAGATTTGAACTTAAATTAGGTATACAGGGTGTGTCAGTAAGGTGTCTGTCTTAGATAGCACCTAAACTATCAAAGATAGGGAAAAAAGTGTAATACAAAAGTTAAAGGGTTTTTTAGGATGCATAATCTAAAAATATTTTCTAATCTACAGGGTGGTCCTAAAAAGTGCTACTGAATAATAAAAAAGAAAATTAAATGGGACACCCAGTATAATTTTCGAGAATATGATTCAATGGAAAAAGGACTTTGCAACCCTATTAAAATTTTTGAAATGAAATGCAACGTTGCCATATAATTAATTTTTTTCCGAAATTTTAGTAATTTTAAGGGTATCGTTAAAAAATCATAGCAACCTGTGGATTAACCCTAGGCAAATATAACTTACGTTGTAAGTACTTTAAGGTACAATACATTGATCTATAATAATGTTTTTTAAATCTCTTATACAGAGGCGTTCTTTACAAGTTGGACCACTCGATAGTTTTAAAAATGCTTTATTTCAATTTTTTTAAATGGGACCGCCCTAATTTTTTTAGCCAAAAGAATTTACCTTTCGAAAACCTTACTTTTTTGTTAAACATTTCATATATCTAAATATCATAGTTTTTGAAATATTTTAGGATTTGTCTTAAATCAGGGTAAAAAAGGAAAGTTCTAATTAAACTATTTAGTCAAGATTGCTTTGGAACAAAAAATAAATAATTTTCTTTGTCACAGCTGTCATTGTAAAATTATTTCACCAACACTTTGTGCTTTATAACTGTTTAAAGTTTAGTTTCCCGAACTAACTTTATCGAAATAGAAAAATATGAGTTATGATAAAGTTAGTTCAGGAAACTAAAATTTAAACAGTAATAAAGCACAAAATGTTGGCGAAATAATTTCGCAATGACAGCTGTGACAAAGAAAATTATTTATTTTTTGTTCCAAAGCAATATTGACTAAATAGTTTAATTAGAACTTTCCTTTTTTAGCCTGATTTAAGGCAAATCCTAACATATTTTAAAAACTATGATATTTAGATATATGACATGTTTAACAAAAAAGTAAGGTTTTTGAAAGGTAAATTCTTTTGCCTAAAAAAATTAGGGGGGTCCGATTTAAAAAAATGGAAATAAAGCATTTTTAAAACTATCGAGTTGTCCAACTTGTGAAGAACGCTCTGTATTAGAGATTTAAAAAACATTATTATAGATCAATATATCGTACCTTAAAGGACTTACAACGTAAATTATATTTACCTAGGGGGTTAATCCACAGGTTGCTATGATTTTTTAACGATACCCTTAAAATTACTAAAATTTCGGAAAAAAATTAATTACTTGGCAACGTTGCATTTCACTTCAAAAATTTTAATAGGGTTGCAAAGTCCTTATTCCATTGAATCATATTCTAGAATTTTATACTGGGTGTCCCATTTAATTTTCTTTTATATTATGGAGTACCACTTTTTAGGACCCCCCTGTAGATTAGAAAATATTTTTAGAGTATGCATCCTAAAAAACCCTTTAACTTTTGTATTACACTTTTTTCCCTATCTTCGATAGTTTAGGTGCTATCTAAGACAGACACCTTACTGACACACCCTGTATATCGACTTAGGTAGTTTACCATACCAATAAATCGGTGAAGCTCTGTTTTATCAGTTGGTGTTGGATAATTTTTTATAGATAATATTTTTGTTTCATCAGGTTTTAATCCTTCATTGGTTATCTAATGACCATAAAATTTTAGAGATTTTTGGCAAAGATTCAGCTTTGATCGATTCAGTTTAAAATTGAATTGTCGTAAACGAGTCAAAAGCATTTTTAAGTGTTTGTTATGATCTAAAACAGCTTCATCTTCTGTGTTTTCACAGCCAAAAACTACGATATCATCAGCTATAACTTCAACATTTTTTAAACCCTGGATTACTTTTTGTAATTTCATTTGAAATATCTCTGGTGCAGGTGATACACCAAAATGTAATTGTAGCCACCGATACCGGTCAAATGGTGTCCAAAATGTTGTTAATTTGCTACTTATTTCATTAAGTTTCACTTGCCAGAAATCTTTCTTGGCATCCACTGAAGTAAAAACCTTAGATTTTTCTAATTCCGGGAGTATTTCATCGATAGTTGTATATTGCAAATGCGGTATTTTTAAAGCTTTATTGAGTGGTATAGGATCGATGCAAATTCGAAATTAATTTTTCTTTTGGACAATTAATGTATTGCTTACCCAGTCGGTAGGTTTGAATTCTTTTATTATTATACCATCTTGAACCAGCTTGTCAAGTTCATTCTTAAGTTTTTTACGTAATGCTATAGGTATTCTTTTAGGTTGTTGAATAACGGGTTTTACAGATTTATCTATTTCTTAATTAACTTCTCATGGTAGCTCTCCATACCCTTCAAAAACATCTGAAAATTGATTAATAATTTGATACGCTTTTTTAACAGTAGATGCCAAACTTGACTGAGGTTCATGTTCTGTATTTGAAACTTTCTTGGAAAGAAGTACAGACTTGCAGAACTTAACCAATCCTAATGTGGTACAAACTTTCGCTGATAGGAGAGGCCCATGGTCTACATTTACAACTTGAAATACAATTGAATAAGTACGGCCATTATGCTTGCAAGGTATTTTAACTTCACCTAATACAGGAATAGATGTACCTCCAAAGCTTTGTATTTGGCAATCTGATTTATTTAATTTGTCTGCTTTATTAAGATTGGAATAATAATTGTACCCAATGAGACTAGTATTGGCACCTGTATCCAACTCGCACCTGATTTTCTTCCATTTACCATTAAATTTTAAATCAAGTTCTGCCAAAACATTGTCACCCAGATGTGAATTATCAAAGACTCTTCTGATTTCTAAATTGGTTCTGCTCCTATATGGCTACTATTATCACTATCGGATAAAAATTCATCATCATCATCTGTTTCTTCAATAATTTCTATAACTTTTCTATATTTATTCTTTGGCACTTTCGTCTTTTGCTTACAGAGGGTTTCAAAATGATTATTCTTTTTACAAATTTTGCACTTATGACCTATTGCGGGACATTCTCCTTTCTTAAATGCATGCCATTGGCCACAATAGATGCAGTCTCGTTTCTAATCATACTATACTTTATTAACGCTTGAAGCTGAATCTGGAATATGTCTAGAAGTGATTTCTTCCATACGGCAAATATCAATTGCTTTTTCCTTATTTATATCCATCATTGTTATCATTTTTGATTTAAAATGAGACCATTTACAAGAAGTAACAATTTTATAAGTAAGCAATTCATCTTCTAAAGATCCAAACTTACAGGGTTTTCTTAAAATCGTTAGTTTATTTAGGAAATCATCAAAGCTTTCATCCAAACTTTGTTCATAAGAGAAAAAATTCATTCTATCAATAATAATATTCCTTTTGTATACTACTATTTTATTGCTGTCAAGGCAGATTCAGGATTCCTTTTATCACTTTCTGACAACTCAAAATTAAAATATTTCCTCATAGCTCTGGTTCCAATAAAAGATAATAGGATACTAACTTTTGTATTTTCTGTACAAGGCCATTTATCCATGCCTATAGCTGAACAATAATTATTCCAGTTAGAAACAAAGAAATCATAATTTTCTTCCATATCCCCTGTGTCTACTTCTAATTGAGGAGGCGGAGGAACATTGTGGGACGACGACGGATTTGGTTCATGAGCAATCTTTGCTGAGAGGGCGGGTAACACTTTGGTTTGTTGCTCCAAAAACGTTTTTAACGTATCAGCGTCCATGATTGTTCTTTTCCTTGATCCCCTAATGACCTCTTGAGAGCACTGACACCATGTTTTATTAGATAGATAGAACACAGATAAGCAGGAACTGCGTTTATTGAACTCCAAGACTTATCTATAATTAATGACAACTGAACTATCAAATTGTTAACAACCAATGTCACAGGTAAATCATACAGGGATGATACTAAATATATAACAATAGGAAATACAAAAAATACATTATACAGAAATTAAATTATAAAAAATCATAATATTCTTCGTCATCCGAGGAACTGTCATCTCCTCTTGACGTTATACTTAATTAACGGGTCAACGGTCCGATCGATCAGGTAGTCAAAATTTCACATTTTCTCCACTTCTTTAATGACATGATGGACTGCTTTTCAACAAAAGTTATCTGATGTCACTTCCTTAATGGCGTGATCAAATATTAGCTTCACTACTTTCATTTTGAATGTTGTGTTGTGTTTTGCTACAAATCCTTTTATTTTCGCCCATATAAGTTCTATAGGATTTATTTCGCAATGATATGGCGGTGTGCGCAGCACAGTTACACTATGTTTTTCAGCTATATCTTCCATGGCATATTTCATAAAACGATGTTTGTATAAATTTGCTATAGCTAATAGATCCTTCTTTATCAAATTATCTTCAAATTCAATGTTAACCAGTCAATAATTTCTTATTTTCTCCAAGATGAAGTTGAAGTCCGTGTGTCGTGAATGATAGCTTACGTTATCCATAACTACTAGTGAATTAGCTGGAAGACATTTTATCATTTCATCATCATATCTTAATACCCGTTAACCTAATTCTCTAAAATTTTTGGTTAGTTATCATAAATAATTTAATGCACAAAATTTACCTGCGCCTATGGCCGGCACCGAAATTGAGCCGAACTGGACGGAATTTCCCATTGTATTACTATACACCTTTCTAAAATAGACTATAAGTTCTTTAATAGAAATTGAATATTAATTTTGAATTTAGGTACAATTTTCCATAGCGCGTTTTTAGCTTAAAGTATCGCATTTGATTTTAACTCATCCTTAAAATTTCTCTCGTTAGGTACGTATAAAACGAGCAATAACTTGACATTCAAATTTTAAATTTTACGACAAAAGTCGAATTTTTACAACTCATTCAAAAATTATTTCCAGTAAATAAAAAGCCAAAGATCGCATAATATAACCCCAGAATATCGTCGTTTTATAGTTGAACAAATTCTCTAAAAAGTTTTACACCATCAAGTCCCGAAATGTGAATAACAATGAATTGACATCCCTTGTTTTCGCGGGATCGATGTCGTAGGGGATGTTTTTATTTCTAAAGCTGCGTTCCAACATGATTTAATAGCATTTGAAGTCGAAAACTTAATTAAGCAGATTAAAATTTTATTTCATAGGATTGGGAAAGGGAATTTTCCCAATAGGCCCCATAGGCCCGGGCCTAGGGCCGCGCTCTCAAAGTGGTCTCGCGCTCGGTCTAAGCGGCACTATAATTGTTCAAATAGTATAAGACAAAGGACTTTATTTGCAAAACTGAGATGCTGCTACACTTTTTCATTTTAAAAAAATATTTTATAAAATCTAAGCCGGTCGACAGATTTATATACTGTATATGCAAAACAAAAAACAATTGCAAAAAATCATACTGTGGCACATGTTTTTAAGAAACATTATTATTATTTTTCTGCGAGAATTAAAAGTTTCTGGGAAGTTTAGGTAAGAGTGGCAGACCTTTGGTTCAGACCAAACAGTCTCAAGTAGTCCTAATTAGGTTCGTTGTGATACCACACGTGTTCCGTAGAACCCACCTACATCAGATCTCTGATGTTTAGTGCGGCGTACACCGCAGAAGGATTTTAAAAACTTTTTGAAACCAGCCACTACTGTTCAGAAACCTGCTCAGTCGTCCAAGTTGTAAGTTGCTTAGTTCCTCCAGGCTATCGAAGAATGGTTCACCCAGAGCAGTGAACCTTCTTCTTGCGAGGCCAGGGAATTCACACCAAAAATGTTGAATACTTTCTTCCTCTTCCTCATCTCTGCAACTTCTGGAGAAATCTTTAGTGAGTATTTGCATACGTTCGGCATGTCTACCGAAGTGGCAATGTCCGGTAACAACGGCAGTAATATTTCTCACGTCTTTCCGACTGTGCCTTAATAGCTCTGCGGTTCTCTTTTTACCGAATGTGGGCCACAGTTGCCTGGATGTACTACAGGTTGTCAACTCTGTCCATCTGTTTGGTGCAAGCTGCTTGGCCGTGTAATCAATATCCTCTTTGACTAATCCCAGTGGTTTGTTCACTGTATTGTCTGCTAGATCAGCTGGCATGCCTGCGCCCACTCTTGCGAGCGCATCGGCAGCCTCGTTGCCATCTATTTTGGAGTGTTCAGGAACCCAGCACAGAGTAACCCGATGTTGGTTGCCAAGTGTGCATAGATTGTTGCGGCATGGTTTTACGAGCTTTGATTTGACGCTGCTGGAACATATTGCCTTAGTCGCCTCCTGACTATCACTGAAGATGGTGATTGACGAGGCTATTCCCAGGCCAAGGTGTTCTTGCAGGATATTAACCGCCTTCCCTACTGCCAGTACTTACTTCTGCTTGAAAAATACTACAATAGTTGGGGAGTCTATACGACTTCTGTATTTGTAAACTTTCGGAAAAGACCCCGGCTCCCACACCAACGTCCATTTTTGAACCGTCTGTGAAGCGTGATCTCTTTTCGTTATATACTGATTGCCTTTCCACTCTTCCCTACTCGGAATGAGTATAGAATACCTTCTATCGAAGTATGTTATTGGGACAGAGTAATCAGTCGGATCTCGTAGATTATTCCCCGGGTGTATCTTTAGTATACTGCTGTGTCCGTAGTTGGTTTCATTCCAGAATTTCGACTTTTTCAGTCGCAGGGCACTTTTTGCAACTATACTTTTTCCATAAATATCCAGGGGGGGTATATATAACATGACCTCTAGCGCCTCTGTCGGGGTTGACTTTTTTTGTTTTAGTCCCCATTTTTTTCCAATTTCTTTTAAGCTCTCGATCACCCTTCTGCGTGTGAATAGAACTACGGGGTTGAATTTCAGTCCGCATTTTATGGCCCACTGTTGTAGTATTCGTAGCGCCATTCCTGTTAGGTCGCTGATTGTGTTTACACATTTACCTGACACTAGTATAACTATATCGTCAGCGTATGCAATCACTTTTATTCCAGCCTTCTCCAACGCTATGAGAACTTTATTTAGAACTCTCAGCCAGAGTGTTAGTGACAGAACCCCGCCTTGCGAAGTTCCTCTTCCAGCAAACCAGACCATCTCGCTGCTTCCCAAACTGGAGCAGATTTGACGGCCTTGCAACATCCTCTGAATCCAACGGCAGATGTAGTTATTGACCCCTGATTCTGTTAGAGCGTCGCACACTGCCTCGGTCGTGATGTTATTAAAGGCTCCTTCAATATCTAAGAAGGTACCTAGAGTGTACTCTTTATTGTTAAGGGATTTCTCAATAGTGCCTACTACCTCGTGTAGCGCCGTTTCCACTGATTTCCCCTTGATATAAGCGTGTTGAGACGAGCTTAAGTCTCGCTCTCTCACCGAGTTCTTGATATGCAAATCTAGTAACCTCTCCAATGTTTTGACAAGAAACAAAGACAGGCTTATTGGTCTGAAGTCTTTGACCGTTACATGACTGTTCTTACCAGCCTTAGGGATGAAGACTATTTTTATCTTATTCCAGTCAGCCGGCATATAAGTAAAATGCAAGCTGCTTCTGTATATCACCAAGAGCCAAGGGATTAAGATTCTCTTCCCTCTTTGTAGCACGGCAGGCATTATCCCGTCTAATCCTGATGATTTGTAAGGTTCAAATGAGTCAATCGCTCATTCTAGCTTATCGTAATAAGTGACCACTGATTTGATGCTATTCAAATCCGGAACGTTTCCTTGATCGATAAGGGGCTCTATGGCCGATGTATTACCAGGAAAGTGGGAATCAATCAGCAGTTTTTCAGAAAGGAGGGAGCACAAGGCTCCTTCGCTTGTACTCTCAATCCGCTCGCTGTAATTGTGCCAAGCGCTTCTTTGAGATTGTCTAATCGCTTTCTTGTACTTCTTTAGAGCCTCTCTATAAGAGCTCTCATCTTCAGTACTTTTAAGTTTCTGGGAAAATATGATTTTTATATTTATGAAAATAATTATTTTAGGGAATTTTAATTTTGATTTAAATTTATTCAGGGATAAAAATCAACTTAAAAATAAATGTATCCAAAATGATCTTATTATTTTAAAAATATTTTTAAATAAAAATACCTGAACGAAGAAAGGCGAACGGATCAAAGCATTGTGCCGCTTACTATTCCTTAAATCTAAAATTACTGTCAGTGATTCATAGCTTTCATATAGAGTGCGGCGGGTTGTATGAAGTTAAAGAAAATAATTCTAGTGTATTTTTAAAATTCTAGTAGAGCAGAATATAAATATTATATTTTGTGGAAGTAGAGTCCATCTCTCAGTGGAGTGATATTATAAGTAACGAAATTATAACACACAGTTTGCTTCACTAGTTTATTAAAAGGATTTCTTTTCAGAAAAACCTCAATATTAAGCCGTACATGTTTCTAACGTAAAAACCTTCATCATCTGTGGAATATTACTAATACTATATTACATGAAGAGAGACTCTCGACATTGCATCGTTTGAAACTGAGGAACAGAAAAAGAAAGGTCGTAAATTTATTTACATAATGTAATCAATAGAAATTAAAAATTAAAAAGTAGAAAGGTTTTTAGGCTTAGAATATAACTTTCGGGAACTTTTGAATTCATGGTCAAAATAATTTAAAACGTATTAACCGATGGTGGTCAGAGCACAAAATGATCCATTTTATGTTCTGACCACCTTCCAGAATTTACAAAATTATCATTTACTTTATGAGTAGAATGGTTGTGTTGAACAGTGTTATTAAGTAATAGTGCCATTGACACTTTTTTATTTCTTCAGTTTTACTCCGAATACAATATTTTATTCAGGCATAATTATGACGGCAACAATAATGATAAGCGATAATGTACAGTTTGTACAAAATTACATTATTTAAGCCTAAACCAATTACTAAGGCGGAGAGCTGTTAAAAGTTGCCATTTTTCCACAATGTCTACGTCTCTCGGTCCCATCACTTACTACAAATTCCTAAAGTGATGATTAATTTTACCTAAAACGAGCTTTTTAATGAAATACTTATATGTCTCTGATTTTAGAGTATTAATTTCATCATCAGTCATTATTAAAATAATGATTTTCCGATAAAAAAAAATTCAGAATTTGCGAACGTAGCCGTCATCTTAAATTTGTTTTTCTGTACCAAGGGTCGCCTTAACTTATATTGCAAGGGCTGGTTTATTACATTAACAACTCAACTAATAATAATTATGGTGTTGTTAGCGAGAAACATTATTGCAAATAATAGGTTTCTCGTGCATTTTGTCATTAGCCCTTAGTCTCTGAATGACACTTTGTACGTTTGTATTATTAATAGGGTTTTGTGTTTGCAGTGATAATTCTTAATTGGATGCGTGTAGATATTTGATATTATTGCAAATTGAACTTCTCGTTATATATTTAAATGTTTGTACCAATTTCGTCTTGCTTTTTAAGGGTTTTAAAGTAAACTCAGTTTCCGCTAACACTAAATGAATATGAAGTGAAGACTGATAATAACCTGAACTTTTTATCACTAGAGTTTTTAGTTACACCTTTGCTCGTTTTTCTTTAAGCATATGTGTCCCATTGGTCTGTTACATTATCTGTGCCGTATTTTGACTAAAAAATTACTTGACAGGAAAGGACGGAATTTTGTAGGTAGATTGGGCATTAATCCTACACTAACAGCGGGTTGCACAAAGAAATATCGTTCTCGATTACCCTAACCGCGTATTAAAAAGACAAAATGCTGGCCATGCGAACTCCCCTTATATTTTACAAGAACTGACATTTGACAGAACTGACAGCTGCCAACTTTTTAAAAATCTAAGGCAATTTCGCGGCAACCCGAAGTAGGCCTTGCCCAACGACTATAAATAAGAAGGATAGCTTACTTCCATAAGAGCAACGTTAGATTTTGCCTGAACGCATGTGACGTAGGCATGGGTACAGAATTCGTTTAGATCGATTAAATTCAGTGTGTTTACGTTCTGATTTCTTGTGTTTCTTTTGAGTTTTTTGTGACTATTTGTTAATTTTTAATTGATTTTAAGCGAGAACAAACATTTAAGAACATCGTGCACTAAAAATTTGGTGCCTTAAGCTTGATTCTGTGTGTTTTTTGTGCTTACACGGACTTGATGTATAATAAAGTATTTTTGGACATTTTGCATTCTAATCAGTATTTTAACAGTTGTGGTAAGTTTTTTCAATGAAATACAGAAAACAAATATCTAAAATACTATTTTGTTGTTATAGATTAAAATGCCTGGGCAGATTTGTGCTGTTGCTTCATGTAAAAGCAACAGGCTAACCCTGAAAAAAGAGAATGTACACCTAATATTCCATTCGTTTCCAAAAGCTTGTGATTTAGTCTCATCCACCATGAGGAAAGAATGGATAAATAGGTATAAATGAAAGGATAAATTTAATCTAAGTACGTCCAGAATATGCTCCCTACATTTTACCTCGAATGATATGAAAGAGACACAAAATGAGCTTCTAGGTAATAATATGTTCATATACTAATTAAAAAACAAGTTCAAAATAAATATTATATTTTAGGTTTACGTTTGCGACGAGTTCTTTAAAAAAACTGCAGTTCCCACTTTAGGCTGTAAGATATTATTAAGAAAAGAAAATCACTTAGAAAGACCCGAGAAATAATCAATAATTCAAGATACACCGCGTGCTAAGAGAGCTGGGAAAAAGATAAACAAGGATCTGGTCCAATCCTTACTTACAAAAGTGATAGTGTCCCAAGTACATCCATAGCTGGATCTTCATCTGATACTGAAATATTAGACAAGCCAAGTACCTACTTTACCCATACCCGAGCCCATACCCACCCCAGATGGTTATAAGGAAAAGTATGAAGATTTATTGGTGAAGTAGGTATAATAAACTAAAGTCCAATACTGATAAAAAGATGAAAGAGTTAAATGACATGCTTAATTTAAGTACTATAAAGTAAAATGCTTTAATCAATCCATTAGTAAATGTGCTAAGTCCGTTATGGCTGAGAAACTTTTAAATATGGTGCTTACTAATAACCAGATTTCTTTACTTTCAAGGAGGAAAAAAATTGTTCATTGGACAAATCAAGAAATTTCAGTAGCATTTACTTTACGCTACTACAGCAAAAAATGTTACTTGTATCTTCGTAACAGTCTAAATTATCCATTGCCAGCACTCTCCAGCCTAAGACGTTGGGCATCTCGTTTAGATATAAGTCAGGGGATATTAGCCTATGGACGCCGTAGCCTATATGTGCCGAAATAAGATTTAAAATGAAGGAGTACCTACCTCCCAACTTTGTGCAGATTTGGGATATTTTTATTCCAGTTACCTGTTCGATGTTCCGATACTGATATCTTACATGGGAATCGCCCATATGTATTTTATTTTACCTAGTTTATATTTGTGATTTGTGTATTTTCAATTTTTTGTCATCTCTAAATGGCCTGGCATGGTTATTAAAATATTTATTTATGTACTTCTTTTACTCTTTTTCAGTAAATATAAAGGAGCCCTTTTATTGTACTTTTTTCAGATTCGCCTTAATATTAAATATGTATATTTGGTCATATTTTTACAAACAAATAGATCGGATTTCTTAAATAAATATATTTTATTTTACTTTAATTTCTCATTAGGAAATAGATATGATTAAACATATTACATTACACTACTACTACTACACCATTACAGTCGTTTTGAGTAAAACGAAAATTCTATTAATTCAGTACCAATTCTATATAAATATTACAGACTTTAGAAGTGTTTTATTTTCTGCCTGGTTATAAGCTTATTTCAAAAATCTAAAATACTTTTTAGTTCATACTTAAACAAATTAATTACACTGCGTAATTTAAAAAAATGCTATGCGTTACCATACATTTTAAACGAGGCCAGTCTGAAAGTGTACCCACGGTGACGTCACCGCCGTTTGACCTTCGGCTAACAAATCGAGCGAACTAAGCTATCCTTCTTATTTATGGTTCTTGGGCCTTGCCATCCCCTGATTAGATTTTGTCTTTTTATACGGGGTTAAGTTTACCGAAAAACAATCTATTTCTTTCTATATACAGTTTAAGTCTAGTACAATTTTTTTTGGGAAATATTCTCGGACACTGATATTGAAATTTTAAGTTGTAGTATTTTCTATAAAAAAAATGTATACCTACAATATTTCCCAGATTAAGCCGCAACCCTGGTTTTTATTTTAATATGTATAGTTTGTTGCATTGGCACGTTTACCAAAATCTATGTACTATAATTTACATAATATAGATAAGTAACTAAATTGAATATGGTATGTAGATACAAAAAAAAAGAAACTTATAGGAAATTATACATGTTAATATCTTTAAAAATTTTATTACATGTGGATGTTGGCTGAGGAACCTAGAGTTTCCTTGAGATCTGGTCGTATGTGGTTGGTTTGTCTGCTTCCAGCATATTAGGGGCACGCTATGAGGATATGCTGCACTGTAAGAATTATATTGCAGTGGTCACATAAGGGTGGGTGTTCAGATTGCATTAAATATACCCATTGGTGGTGCGGGTGTGTCCGATTCTTAGCCTATGGATTATGACTGCATCTCCCCTGCTTATGGTAAACAGGTTGTTAGATGTAATAATATGATGTATTTTTGATAGTCTGGTACCAGTAGTAGTTTTATCATTTATTTACAATATTTTGCTTAAAGCGATTCTTCATATTTTTTGGAAGCTGCATTTTTTAAATCAGAAACTTCAAACTCAGAGCTTCTTTGACAGCTTGGTCTGCTTTTTCGTTGCCCCTAATGCCGACGTAAGATGGTATCCATACGATTGATATGTGGACATCTTGCTCTAAAAGTTGTTGGCAGATATTGTGGATATTCTGTGCCAATGGATGTTGGATATACATATTTTCTATGGAGTGGGTTGTCCATACCTATCAGATTTCAAATTTTTATTGCTTATCATTTATAGGATATTAAGCGAACAATAATATAAAAAGTTATTAAATATGAAGAAAACTATTTTTAATTTTTCGTTTAAATTAATTTATTATCTAGTGATATTATAGTAGTGCTAGAATAGTAGGAGAGTAACACTTTTGTTTGGATATAAAGTGGGCACTAACCTACCTGCATTTTTAAGTAATTTGGGCATCAGTCAAAAATGTACTTGCAAAGGGTATAGATAAAGTGGACCCCATATACTTAGTTTAAATAAATAGGGCACGGCATTGCTTGTACTAGAATTTCATAAAGGTTACAAAATACTATCAAACACAAAAAATTAAATAAAAAACATTGTATACACAATACAATGTGTCCGCTTAAGTTAAGGCTTAAGACATAGGAAATAATTTATTAATTTTGAGGAAAAAGGTCATAAAAAGTTGAAAAATGATAACATAAATCTAAAAAACCACCAAACTGCTAAAAATAGAAAGGATTGCGGCTTACAGGTAACTAGTAAATTTCCACTAAATTTCTTTGTTGAACTATGAACTATGTCAAGTCAAGAATGCTTATAAAAGCGAAGACACAGATACAGAACACTGGCGAATAATATATTACACACTTCATCATTCAATCGTGACATTGTTCCACTATTTAATTGCTTACACAGTTCACATAGAAACGGATTTCGGCTTACAATTAGGCTTAGTTCAGCGTTGAACCAAGCATAAACCTTATTTGTAGAACCTCAATAGGAATTTAAAGCTTGGTTCAACGCTGAACTAAGATTGAGCCGTAATTGTACAACCGAGTCTAAGTGTTCTTAATTTTTATTTTGTGTGAGTGTTTTAACTTTCGCTGCACTGAAAAAATAATTTATTTAATCTAAATAAAAATGGAGTTCGCCGAAACAAATATTTATTTCCTATTGTCTGAACAAATATTTATTTGAAAGTATGTCCAAAATTATTTGACTGCTGATAGTAAAATTTATTATATTTAAACAAATATTATTTGATTTAAATAATTCATTTATTGCGCTTCAAATATGTGGTATTTGATTAAAATAAATGTTTGTTTGATAGAGAAAACAAGTTTTTATAGCAAATAATACCTTATTTCTATCAACAAAATATTTATTTGTCAGCAAGCCTGCGATATTTAATCCAAACAATGTGTTGTTTCTTATAAATCATATATATTACTATTAAATAAATATTTATTTGGCATAACAAAATAATTATTTCTTTTAAATAATTTTTCAAATTGTACCTAGTTCCTGTTATTTAATTGAAATAAAATATTGTTTATCACAAATAACACTGTTTTGCCCAAATAAATATTTATTTGGATTAAATAGGTGGGATTTAAATAAATAATAAATAATATTTTCGTTAAAATATATATTTATTTAAGCCAAAACATGGTTTATTTATATACAGGGTGACCTTACTCTTCTCAGCATTGGCATATTCAGTGTTTACTTTTAATTTTATAGGATATACTTATATATAGATAGGAAAATTCAACGACTGATGACACAATGGTACCGGGTTGAATTGTGGTGGCTAATGGAGTTTCCAAAGTTGTAACAGCTATGGGCTGATTGCTGAAACTTTGTGGTTGATCGTCATTTAAAATAAGTATATCACTGATATTTGTTACAATATCATTGTCTTGTAACATTTTCTTACTAGGGGGAGCTTCGTCGTCATACTAAAATAAGAATCTTAATTTATTTGATTTTCTTAACAATATAGAGCACTGGGTGGGTTAGTAGGCATAAATATAGAGTATAACTTATATTTTACTTTTATCTTACCTCTTAAGTCAGAGTTTCAATTTGTCGTCTAAGACGAATTTTATCATCAAACACTTTTTGACATAATGTTTCAATTTCTTCATCCTTTAATTGTTTTACGACTTCTATATCATCTATGTTATTTCCTAAAAAAATGATCGCTGTCAACTTAATGCAAATTTGGGAGATTTTCTCATATTTATACATATTTAATGGAAGATAATAATAGTTTTGAGAGACTAGTTAATCAACAAACAAAAAACTCTTGGGGTAAAAAAAAACGAGTGGACTTTAAAAATTGCTTTAGTTAATTTTTGCTATTTATTTCGTTAATCGGTATATTGTTTTTAGTGTGGAAAATTTATATTTATTCTATTTAAAACACGTAGTATTTCCTTTAAACAAATCCATATTTACCTGCAGTAACTAAATGTTTACATTAAACAATATTTTATTTGGATCAAATAAATTAAATTAATCATTAATAAACAATAATTTGTCACAAATAATTAAATGTTTGTCTTAAATATCCATGTATTTAGGACTAATAAATATGTATAAATAAATTGGGCAGCAGGTAACGCAAATATCTGGGGCCATTTTGTTTGATCTACAACTTGCAAAAATAGTGAAAACATAAGAAAATGTTATGTAGTTTTTACATATCAAGAAGTTAAAATAATTTTACTATTAATATCACCGTTTTTTCTATACATAATATATTATCGTTGTCGTTCAATTTAACTTAAAATGCACCTGTTTTGTATTTATTTATTATTTTGACAATATAGATATATATGAAAAAATTAACTTACCTTCAAGTGAAGGCCACAGGTGGTCAAGATTGTGGTTTAAAAGCCAATTTTCAACTTCCATTGCACTTATTTCCAGCACTAACACAAAATACAAATTACTCGACAGGGACCTCGAACTTGTCAGGGTGGCGGGCTACTAGCGACTGGTCATCTGGCAAACCCTTCCCGTCGTCCTAATTTCGCGGAATCCAAAAGAACCGGTAGCCAAATATATAATTATTTACTACAAATAAATATTCATTTAAGATTTCAAAACACTGTTAAGTTTTAAAATGGCAAATAAATTTTATTTGACGTAAATAATTACTAACCAAACAAATATCATAGCAAATTCAAATAATCCTATTTATTTAATACAAACAATATTTGTGTCAGACAAATAAAAATTATTTGGTCCCAATAAAAATAAGTCAAACAAATCATTTATTTGGCATAAAACCAGCATTTTTATCAGTGTGGTGTGTTTATACTTTGAATTTTATCATAAGTGTCTAATTGACATGCCTTAAGCTTTCCGATAAAAATATAGATAGACGGATGTGTTGAATAAAATGATTCATTTAATTTTGAATGAAACGGTTCGCATGCATTTGTGGTCTTAGTGATCGATGGAGTTTCAGTAGCCGACATAGATGGAGGATAAGGAGCATCCCCAGATAGCACAGACTGCAACACAACTGCTTAAATACTTACGGCCGACTAAGGAAAAAGAAGCGCTTAAAATTAATGGTTCAAAAGTATTTCATAAGTACTATTTTATTATGGATATACTCAAAAAGTGCTTCGCAAGTACTGCATATTTTCAAATTTGTTCATATCAATTGAGTATGCTCTAGGAGTGCTTTATATTAAATGCATTTTGCCACATAACTAAGTGCTAATTTGCAGCGGTTTTAAAGCATGACCAGTGCACTGTATCTAAACAGTCACTGCTTTCAAAGTGCTTGAGGGGTGCATTTGACCAATATTTGACCCAAAAAACCGTGATTGGTTGTTTCTTAGACCAGGTACCTACCGAACGGTCCAAGGGTTGTTTCCTGTCCTCTGTCATGTCATCATAACGTTTAGGCGGTCTTTTAATGGCGTTCGCTCATGTGTATTTTTTCCTTACCACTTTGTGTTTGTTTTTTGAGGTGAGGTGTTAAAGTGCTTTTTTCTTTTTCAAGATAGAATATTCTGCTATGCCAGGTTGCTTGGATGAACGGTAGGTAAGACTTATAATTTTTAAACTGTTTTTAAAAATGAAAAGCGTTGGTTCTTGCTTCTCAAATAAAAAATATAATGGCGTCTATCAATAGAAGCCAGGTTTATTATCCAACTTCTTAGTAATTCTTTATACTGGAATAGTGTTATTTTTGTAATTCCCAGTTCTTTACGACTAAATTATATAACATAAAAAATGGTTTTTAGATTAAAAAGCTAAAAGAAGTAATTTTAATTTAGTCCACTCCTTTTTAATTTAAAAAAAACTAGAATAAACAACGGAGTTGTTAATTATCAATTATGAAGTTGAATAAACAGTCCTTATTTATATAATATCTATAATAGAATATTGATGGTATTTCGGAATTAATTAGTAACATGTTTCCTAAATACCTTTTTATTTTTATTCTTTCACTACAAAAGCTAAAAGATTCAAAGTTCAGAATGGAGGTCCATTTTTAAATATCTGGCAAACAAATAAGCAACTTATTATTGCTTATTTGTCTATTTTTTTTGTGGAAGGAACCTGTAGTGTATTTCTGACAAGAATATAAAAAAACAACCTATATAAGTGTATTTTTTGAATTTGATTATAATTACCTACATTTAGGTGCAATATAAAAAAATATAATACAATTTGGCTGCATGATTTTTTTATCTGGAGTGTTTAAAAAGTCATAATGTTTTTGCACAATGAAAAGGTCATGTCATGTGATTTTAAATTAATCGAAAATTAAAGGTATTTATTTAGTATTAAATTTACTTTTTAGTGTATACTCTTTCAAACCGTTGGTGAAGTGGATATTTTTGACACCACCAGAAAGCTGCTTGGCCTATTGATAAGTGATGACTTGGCAATACCCTATAATTGGACAGGGAGAAATAATAAACAATGCATTAAGGAACTAATGAATATTATGAGTTTATAACTAGGTAAGAGCAAAGTTGCATTTTTTATTTTACTTGAAACGTTAGTAGTAAAGTTCTACTGGTTGTGGTTAATGGTATATGAATTATATGTGAAATGACATATTTTTTTAAATTGTTAGTTGTAAAATGCAGAACATTTCTAAAAAAAACTAACTAATGGTCCAATTTATTTTACTTTTTAAAATACTAAAATAAAATGAATTATATAATATTTGCGGTAAAAAAAAATATACCATTAACTGGAAAGTGTATGTGTATAGTAAATAGTATTAACATAAAATTAGGCATAATAGTCTCTATATAAATTAATTCTGATGTAGAAAAATACTTTAAATGCTTTCTTAATTTTAAACTTAAATCTAGGTTTTGCGGTATTAAGAGTAAGGTCTAGTTACGCATTCGCCATTTCGTTTTTTGATCAATATTTCGTTACTTTTTCCTTTTATCCAAAAATCGGCCAAATATGTACCGATATTTAAAGCATAATTACCTACAATTTAAAGTTAAACAAGTTTGAATTTATAAAGAATTAAAAGCAGAAAAAGAAAAATGGACAAATTTTTGTTTTTTGCTTTTATTAAGTCATTAATCAAAATTACTTTACTTTAAAACTGTAGGTAATTGCTTCTCAAGAACAGCTATTTAGCGCCTTTTTGAATAAAGCGAAAAAGATAAATATTGATCAAAAAGTAAAATGGCGAATGCATGACTAGACTTCACTCTTAAGGAAGTCCAAATATAATATAATCAGAGACACAATTTAGCTATTCTAGTGATAGCAGAATTTTAAGAGATTTGTATTAGATATAAATGGTTTTAATTTTTCTTTTAGTTGCTATAAGACGAAATCCTATGTCCCGGAATGCTACAAAAACCAAAGTGGAACAGATCACCAAAAAATATTTGAGAAATGTAATTGTAATGTATTTAGTATCCTTTGTAGGCCGTGGCGTTAAGGCTTACCCTTTCAATATTTCTTAAAAAGAGCAATTATTAAATTGCTAAAATATTGTCCCAATTGTTAAGTTATAAAAATGTTCATTTGTATGTAAAGCTAACAAAATAAATATTTGAAATAAAATGCCATTTTATTTATCAAATAAATAGGGTGAAGCGTTTGTTGTTTTGTATTGAAAAATATTTCTTTATTTTTTTTGTTTTATTTAAAATAACTCACTAGCAGTCTTTGTAGCCCAATTAATTTTATTTTGTATATTATATAGAATAAAAAATATATATTTATATATACTATAATTTTAAATAAAAATACATTATGGTTTCCATTTGTAAATTTCGCAATTTTAAAATCTGTAATTGGATTTGAAGAGCGGCTAATGGGTTTATATAAAAAACAAAAAATATTGAAGTATTTCTCAAAAAATAAAATGACAAAGGCGTCACTGGCGAATGAGTATTTTATGCTCATCAATGCCGCTCAAGAAGTAAATTATTAAAGCGCTTCAAAAGCACTGCAATAAAGCAAAAATTTGATCGCTGGTAGAATGCACTCCTCAAGCACATTTATAGCACTAAGACGTTCGCGCACACTGCACTGCGCATACTGCTTATTTTGTTACGGCCGGCTGGACACCGGGGTGCCCGACAGATGCTAAAAGCAAGTACTTATCCAGCAGTTCTTTGCTAAAAGTCATCGCTTTTTAAGCGCTTTTAAATACAGTTTGTGCTATCTGGGTCGTTTCTTATTTATGTATCAAGAAAATAATTAATAATCAGGGTATTTGTCAACCTCGGCACAAATTGGTTTCTGGGCAAACAAATATAAGGAAAAACAATCGCGTACTTCGCCAGGATTCAAATATGTTAATCCAAATGTAATTAAAAAGGCCAAAATCAAACCAAAAACCGGACGATAGTAAACTCGGTAGCTTAAGAGAAATGTAGTTATCCCCAGGTATACTCGGCCTGCTAGAAATTTTCTGCCTTAATCTTCATAGGTAAACTCGGCCGGTAGATACCCACCTGCTATTTTGACCCTAATTAGAGATTCATTAAAATTAAAATTAGTTAATGCCTCTCAAGGGGGCAATGGTATATTGGTGATGTGTATATGGTTTTACATTATCTGCTATTCAACCAAATAAAGTTACTTTGTTTGCTGAATATTTGATCAACAGTTCCATATTCGAATACTAGGAAACAGCAAGAATTAATGCATTTAAAACAGAATTATTGATTTAAATAATGGGAAAGTGTCAACGTTAAAATTTCTAAAGTTAACTTCGCATTATGAAATGTAATATTAAAATATATTGTTTTTAGGATTATATTTAATATATTTTTATGATGTCATATGCATTTGTAATTTTATTTAACAAAATTAGTACCTACCTGCAGTTATTTTAAGTTATCTGGGCCGCTTTGGACTACCAAGCCGAGTTTACCTATACAGCTTAAGATTTATTTTAACCGCGAGGATTAAAATATCTTAAGCAGCCGAGTTTACCTCTGCCCCAAAAACCATCACTTTAGGCAAAACCGTTATGGGCAAAAAGATTATTACTTTAGTACTCGAAGGGTAAATGGTGCCCAGATAACGGAAACGGATCGTCGGATTTAATGATCCTTTCTCCGGAGCAGGTAACCCCATAAATGTGGTGCCCACTTTACGCCTGCCGTCAATTTTTTAAATGATTATTGTATGCCTTTAATAAAATCCAGACATATTAAAAAAATTAGTTCAACACCACTACTTCTCTTTTCAACTTACTGAGAATATTATTTCAGAAGCTAGCTTATAGGTGAATAGTTATTAGGTACGTTTTAAAATTCGATTAACGAGTGCAGATAAACGTCCAAGAAACTCTGGAAAATAAATATTTCTGAACTGTAAAATGTTCGTCCACGTGCATAAAAAAAACTACGTAGACAAGAAAATTAACATAATTCCTATATCTGTCTACATAATCTCATGAGTAATATGAAGAAATATTTTCTTTTAATAAATTTAATACATCCTCACAAATTCCTTTGATAAATGGTTACCCCCAACCGCTTGGTAACATAAATAATTCATATAGAAAATTGCAAAAGCTTTTTGTTACGTCACTATTGGAGAATAGACCAGTAGTTAAGCGAAATGTATCAATTTTATCGTAAGGGGTTCTTATCATCGCTCAAATTTGTCAGATTGCAATTGACATTAAAGACACAATGCAATATCTCGAATTGCTCTCAATGATTTTTATCTTAAACTTTTGTCTCGCTGACGATAGGGGAATTTTGGCGGAAAGATACAGTGTCTTTAAAAAGTTATTTTAATATTCAAGTGATTTCAGTAACCGAGTGATTACCCCTTGCCAGAACTTGTCCTCCGATCAAAAAATTCTCCTAAAAAAAATATTTTTCACCAATACACAACACAAGTACTTTTTTGTGGAAGTAGTCTATCTCTCAGTGTAGTGATATTATGAGTAGGGGGAATAATACACACAGTCTGCTTCACTAGTTTATTGTGAGGATTTCAATCTTTAGAAAATCCTAATGTCGTACATGTTTCGAAGACAAAAACTAAAAAGAGAAAAAAGGAGGAAATAAATAAAAATTGTATTAAAATTTTTATTAAAATTTTTTTGATATTTAGTTTCATAAAGAGAAAAGAGATCAAAGAAATGTAGTAGTATGTATTATTCTTACCTGAGGAACAGAAAAAAGTTTTGAATTAAAAATTTTAATTTTACATGTGATTAAATTAGGAATTTGCAAAATTTTTTAATTATTTTAAATTAAAAGTAAAAAAGTAGTAAAAAGTAAAGAACCCCTATTAAGATGGATCTTTCAGAATCATGTCAACTAAAAATCAAAAAATACAATATTCAAGAAACGTGCGAACTACCCAGATAGCACAAACTGTATTTAAAAGCGCTTAAAAAGCGATGACTTTTAGCAAAGAACTGCTGGATAAGTACTTGCTTTTAGCATCTGTCGGGCACCCCGGTGTCCAGCCGGCCGTAACAAAATAAGCAGTATGCGCAGTGCAGTGTGCGCGAACGTCTTAGTGCTATAAATGTGCTTGAGGAGTGCATTCTACCAGCGATCAAATTTTTGCTTTATTGCAGTGCTTTTGAAGCGCTTTAATAATTTACTTTTTGAGCGGTATTGATGAGCATAAAATACTCATTCACCATCAGTGACGCCTTTGTCATTTTATTTTTTGAGAAATACTTCAATATTTTTTGTTTTATATATAAACCCATAAGCCGCTCTTCAAATCCAATTACAGATTTTAAAATTGCGAAATTTACAAATGCAAACCAAAATGTATTTTTATTTGAAATTATATTTTTTATTCTATATAATATACAAAATAAAAGTAATTGGGCTACAAAGACTGCTAGTGAGTTATTTTAAATAAAACAAAAAAAATAAAGAAATATTTTTCAAAATACAAAACGACAAACGCTTCACCCTATTTATTTGATAAATAAAATGGCATTTTATTTCAAATATTTATTTTGTTAGCTTTACATACAAAAGAACATTTTTATAACTTAATAATTGGGACAATATTATAGCAATTTAATAATTGCTCTTTTTAAGAAAGATTGAAAGAAGGGTAAGCCTTAACGCCACGGCCTACAAAGGATACTAAATACATTACAATTACATTTCTCAAATATTTTTTGGTGATCTGTTCCATTTTGGTTCTTGTTTCGGGACATAGGATTTCGTCTTATAGCCACTAAAAGAAAAATTAAAACCATTTATATCTTATACAAATCTCTTAAAATTCTGCTATCACTAGAATAGCTAAATTGTGTCTCTGATTATATTATATTTGGACTTCCTTAAGAGTGAAGTCTAGTCATGCATTCGCCATTTTATTTTTTGATCAATATTTCTTATCTTTTTCGCTTTATTCAAAAAGGCGCTAAATAGCTGTCCTTTACCTATTAAAATAAAGAAATTTTGATTAATGAATTAATAAAAGCAAAAAAATAAAAATTTGTCCATTTTTCTTTTTCTGCTTTTAATTCTTTAAACATTCAAACTTGTTTAACTTTAAATTGTAGGTAATTATGCTTCAAATATCTGTACATATTTGGCCGATTTTTGGATAAAAGGAAAAAGTAACGAAATATTGATCAAAAAACGAAATGGCGAATGCGTAACTAGACCTTACTCTTAATACCGCAAAACCTAGATTTAAGTTTAAAATTAATAAACATGTATCTTTCTACTTCAGAATTAATTTATATAGAGACTATTATGCCTAATTTTTTGTTAATACTCTTTACTATACACATACACTTTCCAGTTAATGGTATCTTTTTTTTACCACAAATACTATATAATTCATTTTATTTTAGTATTTTACAAAGTAAAATAAATTAGACCGTTAGTTAGTTTTTTTAGAAATGTTCTGCATTTTACAACTAACAATTTAAAAAAATATGTCATTTTACATTTTACTACTAACGTTTCAAGTAAAGTAAAAAATGCAACATTGCTCTTACCTAGTTATAGATTCATAATATTCGTTAGTTCCTTAAAGCATTGTTTATTATTTCTCCCTGTCCAATTATAGGGTATTGCCAAGTCATCACTTATCAATAGGCCAAGCAGCTTTCTGGTGGTGTCAAAAATATCCACTTCACCAACGGTTTGAAAGAGTATACACTAAAAAGTAAATTTAATACTAAATAAATACCTTCATTTTCATTTAATTTAAAATCACATGACATGACCTTTTCATTGTGCAAAAACATTATGACTTTTTAAACACTCCAGATAAAAAAATCATGCAGCCAAATTGTATTATATTTTTTTATATGGTACCTAAATGTAGGTAATTATATTCAAATTCAAAAAATACACTTATATAGGTTGTTTTTCTATATTCTTGTCAGAAATACACTACAGGTTCCTACCACAAAAAAAAATAGACAAATAAGCAATAATAAGTTGCTTATTTGTTTGCCAGATATTTAAAAATGGACCTCCATTCTGAACTTTAAATCTTTTAGCTTTTGCAGTAAAAGAATAAAAATAAAAAGGTATTTAGGAAACATGTTACTAATTTATTCCGATATACCATCAATATTCTATTATATTATATAAATAAGGACTGTTTATTCAACTTCATAATTGATAATTAACAACTCCGTTGTTTATTCTAACTTTTTTTAAATTAAAAAGGAGTGGAATAAATTAAAATTACTTCTTTTGGCTTTTTAATCTAAAAACCATTTTTTATGTTATATAATTTAGTCGTAAAGAACTGGGAATTGCAAAAATAACACTATTCCAGTATAAAGAATTACTAAGAAGTTGGATAATAAACCTGGCTTCTATTGATAGACGCCATTATATTTTTTATTTGAGAAGCAAGAATCAACGCTTTTCATTTTTAAAAACAGTTTAAAAATTATAAGTCTTACCTTTCATCCAAGCAACCTGGCACATCAGAATATTTTATCTTGAATAAGAAAAAACACAAAGTGGTAAGGAAAAATACACATGAGCGAACGCCATTAAAAGACCGCTTAAACGTTATGATGACATGACAGAGGACACAGGAAACAACCCTTGGACCGTTACGTAGGTACCTGGTCTAAGAAACAACCAATAACGGTTTTTAGGTCAAATGCACCTCTCAAGCACTTTGAAAGCAGTGACTGTTTAGATACAGTGCACTGGTCATGCTTTAAAACCGCTGCAAATTTGCACTTAGCTATGTGGCAAAATGCATGTAAATAAAGCACTCCTAGAGCATACTCAATTGATATGAACAAATTTGAAAATATGCAGTACTTGCGAAGCACTTTTTGAGTATATCCATAATAAAATAGTACTTATGAAATACTTTTGAAGCATTGATTTTAAGCGCTTCTTTTTCCTTAGTCGGCCGTAAGTATTTAAGCAGTTGTGTTGCAGTCTGTGCTATCTGGGTACTTAAATACAGAGCACAAAACGGGAGATTGAAAGGTCTGAAAACTGAGAATGTAAGTGCAATATCAAAGGCTAACAGACCTAAGACTAGCTAGGCCCAAGGTCTCTAAATTTAGGAAGGTTGCCTGGTAACTCTGAGAGGGGAGAGACGCGAGAGGAGCGTGCTACGTCACATGATTGCCCGAGAATCAGATGTTAATGGCGGCTCTTATCTGATCGATTGGCGTCGTTTTTAATTGGTTTGTTTTCGTTGTCTATATTTAACTAAATCCAACAATTAAATTAGAATATTTTGTGAATTAAATCAGTGAATAATCCATAAAGGTAAATATGTGTTTGAAATTATTGAAATAAAATAGCTATATTGTATATAAAGGTGACAACATGAAATAATGGATAACCTTAACTTAATATTTTTTAGATGCCTAGAGGGATTGTTTGTAGTGTGCCAATTTGCAAAAATAATTCCAAGAAAGCATTGGAAAGTGGGGAGAAACTTTCCTTTTTTTTCTTTTCCAAAGATCCCAAAATCCAGAAAGAATGGGTAAGGAAATGTTATCGTAAAGATGTTTGGAATATTGCAAATAAGAGAATTTGCAGTAAACATTTTAAGCCCGAGGATTTTGAAGATGAGTTGCAGGCTAGAATAATGAATACTCAACGGAACCGTCTAAAAAAATCTGGTACAGAGTTTTAGTTGATTGTTTTTGTTTGATAGTACTTATACTTTATCCATAGGGTACAACAGGTACCTAGTGTGTAGTGTTTAGGGTGTACTTAAGTGAGGCCTAATACTAATAGGATAACTGCATACATAATAAATTTATATTTTTAGCTGTTCTGTCATTATACCTGCTGGTAGGGAAAGAGAAACCTGAGAGTGAAAAGGTCGAAGAGAATGATTCGTAAAGGAGATAAAGTTATTGTAAAAAGTCTAATCACGATAATTTCGATGAACAAAAAAAGCCATAGAGGACTTACTAAGGGACGAAAACAACAGTCTGAAATCAAAAGTTAAAGCTCTGGAGGAAAAACTAAATGTAAGGGAGCAAAAGAAAACAATCTCCTGGTTGTAGGTATACCAAAGCAAAATAAGGATGCAAAACAGATAGGGGACATGTATATAGTTGTGTGTGTGTAATTAGGTTTTATGGCTCTGGTTGAAACCAAATGGCCAGCATCTATGTATATAGTTCTAATGTTACATATTTTTGTAAGTGGGATGGATATAACCTATGTTTTTTGTAAATAATTTTAAGTATAAACTTCTGAATTATATTTAATTTAATTTAATTTATTTATTTAATTTCCCAACCAACTTTACAAAAGTTTATTACAGGGAAATTTCTAATTAACAAAAAAAAAATTAAGATTAAGAGTCAAAATTATACAATAATTATATATATAACAAAGAAAACAGTAATATGTTATATTTTTATTAAATGTTTTTTAAATAAATATTTGAACTTTTTTATATTGATTGTATTTTAAATTTTTTTTAGAATATTATTATAAATTTTTAAACCATCATGAAGAATTGATTTTTGTCCAAAATTGGTTTTTATTTTTACGGTTTTTAAATTTTTATTTTTTCTTGTATCGTGTTCATGAAAAGTTGTGCTATCAATACATTTTATTTCAGAAGTTTTAATCTTTTCATTGATTGAGTGAATTAATATACCTACTTTTAATTTATATAAATTTTCTATATCCAGATAATTATTTGGTTTATATAAATTTACAGTAGGCTCTAAAAATGGTAATTTATGAATGCATTTTATGGCTTTATTTTGTAATTTTTTTAAAGGATTGATATTTGACAAACATGCAGAACCCCAAACTGATATTAAATATTGCAATTTTGAATATATTAATGCAAAGTAAATATTTCTTAAAAATTTTAATGGGATGTAATATCTTACTTTGTATAAAATACCAATTAAAGGAGAAATATTATTTCTTAAATTATTAATATGTGTTCTCCAACTTAAATTTTCATCTATATGTAAACCTAAAAATTTTATTGTATTTGAATATTTTATAATATGTCCATTAAAAAGTAATTGCAATTTATATCCAACATATTGATTTGTTTTAGTTATTATCATAAAAGAAGATTTTTCAAAATTTAAAGTTAATTTAAAACTTTGTAGCCATGAATAAATTTGAATTAAATCTTGTTTTATATTATCTAAAATTTGATCTATATTATCATCAAAATATATAATTGTTGTATCATCTGCAAATAATTTTAAATCGCCTTTTAATTTTAAGTTTGAAATTGAATTTATGTATATCAGAAAAAGAATAGGTCCTAAAATTGAT
The DNA here is from genome assembly GCA_935413205.1 of Polydrusus cervinus. Classification (NCBI taxonomy): domain Eukaryota; kingdom Metazoa; phylum Arthropoda; class Insecta; order Coleoptera; family Curculionidae; genus Polydrusus; species Polydrusus cervinus. The sequence continues at coordinate 61,253,898 of OW284510.1, read as the reverse complement.
CCTTGCGGTACACCACAAGTAATGTTTTTAAATGAACTTTTTGTGTTTTCAATTTGTACAAACTGTTTACGGTCAGTTAAATAATTTTGAAACCAATTATAAATATTTCCCCTTATTCCAATATTATAAATACATTGCAATAAAATATCATGGTTTACTGTATCGAATGCCTTACATAAATCTAAAGACACTAGGCAACATTTTTTATTATTGTCAACCTTATTTTGAATTTTTGTGATAACATTTGCCACTGCAACCTCCGTGTCCCTAGATTTACGAAATCCATATTGGCCATGAAATAATAATTTTTGATTTCTAAAAAATTGGATATTTTTTGTTGAACAATTTTTTCAAATACTTTTGACATTACTGATAGCACAGAAACTGGACGATAATTGTTACAATTAGATTTTGAATTTGCTTTTAAAATAGGAAAAACTTTAGCTATTTTTAACTTTTTTGGATAAATTCCTTTTTCCAATGATAGTTTTATAAGGTACTTTAAGATTGGAGTTATTTCTACTTTGACACTTTGTATAATTTTGACTGTAATATTATCAAATCCACTGGCTTTTTTTCTATTAAGTTCTTGAATTATATCTTCAATATCTTTTTCAAAAATTTCATTCATATCGAAAAACATAGATGATTCATTTTCTAGACATACAATTCTTGGTGTATTCTTAATTTTTTTTGCAAGTTTTTCTCCAACATTTACAAAATGTTTATTCATTTCTTCACTGACTTCATTCCTTTCTTCAATTTTGTTCCCATTTATAACTAGATGATCAATTTTTATTTTTTTTTATTTGATTTATTTGTAAGGATTAAATTTAAATTGTTCCATATTGCTTTTTGGTCTCCATTATTAAATTGTTTGCTATAAAACGCATTCTTTGTTTGTTTAATTTTTGTTTTTACAATTTTATTATAATCTTTGTATGTTTCTTTAAAGTTGTTATTATCTGGATTTCTTTTATATTTTTCATAGTATTTATCTCGAATCTTTATCATTCTTGTTAACTCTTTATTAAACCATGATTTTGAATTTTGTTTAATTTTAATAGATTTTTCATACGAGCATTTTTCAAATGCTTTTATAATTTCTTCATAAATATCATCAGGATCCTTTACTAATATTTTATTATTGTTTATATTGATTAGTTCAATTTTTAGCTTTTTTACATCAAAATCCATGAACTTAATTGTTTTAAATTTTGGTACCTTTGCTTTAGATATTAATGGAATTTCAATAATTTGAATTTTATGGTCACTTATTTGACTAGTTTCCAAATTTAATCGTATATCTTTGGATGAGTTAGTTATTATATGGTCAATTAATGATTTGCTATTAGGTGCATCTCTTGCTGATATACTTAAATTCAAAATTTTAAAACTATTTGTTAAATAAATATCCATTATTCTTCTTCCTTGTTGTGCAAAGTTTCCAATTTTTCATCCAAAAATGTAAATAATATATCATTCTTAATTGTTGGTGGTCTGTAAATTCCACTTATTATAATATCATATTGTTTTAGTTTTACTGAAATAAAAAATATTTCATTTTCAATCGTTTCCAATAATTCAATTTCAATATTTCTTTTAATAAAAATTCCCAATCCACCTCCTCTTTTTTTTCTGCATGCTAATATTGACTTGAAATTTTTAAAATTATAATACTTTTCTTCCCCTTTATTCACCCATGTTTCTGTTACAACTATAATATCAATATTTTCTCCAAATATCATTATTTCTATATCTTCCATTTTATATTTCATCGATCTTGCATTTAAATACATAACTTTTAGTGTATTCATGTATTTATTTTTGATACCAGTAATTGATTTTTTCTATTTTAATTTTTTGTTGATGTATGGAGCATTCATTGCTTATTGCTTGATGTTCAAAATTTATATTTTTATTGTATTTCTTATTATAATTTCTACAATTGTTACAGATTTGTTTTTCATTTTTACAGTTCCAAAAGTTATGATTTCCTGAACAATTAGAACATATTTGATCTTCTTTACAATCCTTTATTTTATGCCCATATCCACAACACTTGTGGCAAATTAAAATATTTAGGTCTTCTTTAATTTTAATTTTATTCCAACCCAATGATATTTCTTGGTTAACTAATTTTTTAAAAGTTTCAGCTTCAGTTTCAACATAAATTATGTATTTCTTTGAGAATTTTGATTGTCTTATATATTTTATTTTTAAGTTATCATTTATATCTATATATCGCAATGTTCTTAATTCCTCTAAAAGCTCTTCTTCCTGGTATTCTTTTCTAAATCAAATTAATACCAATCTTGGATTTTTCAATTTTGGAACTTCTATTACATAATTTTCATTTAATTTTTCTTCAGATAATTTTCTAATTTTTTCAATTTCATCTTTAGATTTACTTTTAATTATTATTCCGCCATTCTTTAATTCTTTCACTTCACATACTGATGCATTTACGCTCGTTGGATTTACCATCTTCTGTACTTCATTTTTTGTTTCACGGCTATTTTGATTTTTTTTGGGTTTGATAATAAGTATTGGCACATTTTCCTTTGTATATTGTGTAGATTGATTTGTATTATTTTTAGGAATATTTGAGTATAACCTACTATTATAATCAATTTTACTAGTTTCTTTTTCTTCTAATAATTTAAAAATTTGATTAATTTCCTTTTCAAATTTATTTATTTTTGTATTGATTTCTATCTCTTCAAATTGTTCAAATTTTTTAATTAAATAGTCCATTTTTTTATCCATATCGTAAATTATGTTTTTAAGAAATGCATTTTCTGTTTTAAGATTTTCCAACATACTTTTTATTTCGTTATTTTTTTCCATATTATTATTATTGGTACATACTGAACAATTCCAGACAATTTTATTTTTCTCATATTCCAATATATCTTTCTTCTTTCTACCTGCACACTCTAAACAACTCCATTTTTTACAAGTATAGAACATAATACTGCAACTGCTGATTTTGTTAATTTTTTTAGGCAATCATTACAATTTTTAGTCTCATTTAATTTGTTTACATTTGAACTTTCAACTTCGTTCCTATCCTGTGTTGAAATTTTAAATTGATTTAAGTATTTTTCGAATTTATCGTCCTTTGAATACTTTAAAGGTAAATATTCATCATCGGAACTTATTTCACTTTGATTTTCTTCTGTATTTTTTTTGTCATTATTTTTGTTTTCTTATATGTTTCTTGATACGAAAATATATTTCTTTTCCAATATTTTTTACGATAATTGCAGAAAAGTGATTTTCTTTTTTTGACAGTATTTTTTTTCAACGTCAAAAATTTACTTTTATTTAGTTTGTAGACAATTATTATACAGCCCACCTCAGACTAAGATACCATATAGTAAAATTTAATAATTTTTACTGCATTTTTTTACGCTATATGATTAGGAATTATTATTTGTCACTATATACAGGGTGATTTTTAAGTTAATAATTCCTTTTAGCTATGTATAGAAGGCATTAAAATAAACACCATTTTCAAAAAACTCAAAAATAAGGTAGTGTTAGTGTTAGGTGCTCAACCAACGACTTTTAAATAGTCTCTATAATTGTTCGGCTTAGAAATTTTCTTAAAAGATAGAATTTATGTCTATGTAGTCTTCGTATTTTATTAGATAAGTAATCAATATGTTGTCCCCATTTAAGATGTTTATCCATTACAATCCCAAAATATTTTATATACAGAACTTCATTTACTTCATGATCATCAATTAAAATATTTGAATATTCCGGTCCATTAGCGGCAGTTAAAAAAAAGGCTATATAATTAGTTTTTAAATTTAACGTTAGTTTATAGGTTTGTAGCCAGTTTTGTATAATTGATAATCCTCTTATAGCCTTATTTTTTACTTTACTCCAATCACTACCACTAAAGATAATAACGTCAGCATAAGAAATAGCTTTACCACTTGTATTTAATTGTAATAATGAGTTTATAGTTTATCAAATGTATTTTTACTCTTTTGTCATAACAACCAAAAATTTGCCTATTTTTTTCCTCTCAATTTTTTTGATAGACGAAGACAATATAAATAGACCTAGGCTAAAATGTTAAAACTAAAAATAAAAAATGTAATAATTTTATAAGATTCCATTATTATAACTTGTAGTTACGAGTTTTATTGCTTAAATGTATGGTAAAAGTTATAAACTCTCGAATTTTACCTAGTGTATAAGTTACCGGCCAAACCCGATTTCAGGATAAACTATAGTTTGGCCTAGTCCAAACTAGTTTATCCCAAAAGTTGTTCGGGTCTGGTCGGATTTGTTAGAATACGAACAAACCAGAACAGGCCTAGGCAAATCCAGTTTATCCTGAAATCGGGTTAGGCCAAACTAGTTTATCCTGAAATCGGGTTTGGCCGGTAACATATACAAATAAAGAAAATTATCTACTTAAATATAGACTGAAACAAAGTACTTATCAGATGTGATTGATTATTTTTAATTTAGGCTTTATTAAATAAAATAACGCCACTGCAATAAAAACCAAAAGAGTATGACTGTGAGTTTTATTTACCCTATAAGAAAAAGTAAATTGTAATTTGCAAGAAAAAAATACGTCCAATTTGAGGAATTATAATATATAATTTCTTAAAAAATTAAATTTCCTTTCCATTTTAAAATCAATCAAATGAATTAAATTTAAAAATAAATATCCTAAAATTGCAATACTTTCAATTCCTACTGTATGAAAGAACCTACATTTCAATTTATTAAACACAATCACTTTTTATAAGTCTAATAATTAAACACGCGATCTGATTTTAATACCTTGTTAATACGGTAAATTTAAATTGGGCAATCATGTGACGTATTCCCGCGCTGTTCTCTGGTTGGTTGAAAGTTACCAGGCAACCTTCCTAAATTTATAGCGATTTCGGTTTACAGATCTCGGGCACTCTGAGAGTGCTCTCCCCGAGATTTGCGTGTTCGATTATCGAAATCGAGATATCTCACTATATGGCTATGACAGATCTCGGGCAGATCTATGACGTCACAGAGCGCTCTCAGAGTGCCCGAGATCTGTAAACCGAAATCGCTATTAGAGACCTTGAGCTAGGCCTAACAATATAAAGTGAAAAAGAATGTTATGGTAGTGTATTAGGCAAAGAAAGTAGAGAATATTGTATAAATTGAGAGTGACAAGTAGCGAAGCCAGGAAACACAATGGTAGAGTTAATTAAAAAAACAGATCGTGGTAAAAAGAAACTGTAATAGATTTCTTGACAAAGTGGTGAGGTAACTGTAAATTAATCGAACGCGTAGAATTGTTAAATATATTGTAATAGATTTCTTGATGTAATGGTAAACTTAAATACATTTATTTAGAAATACAATACTTAGGTACGCCTTTACAAAAAAATTAACACTCTCCCTAACCTTATCAACAAATTCTTGAATATAAAACAAACTTTCATTTCTTTCTTTATTTAAAAATGGTAGACAGAAAAAGTTAACCAACCATTCTAGCTAATACACCCTAACAGTCATCTCATGAAAGAAAGATAACGCGCGTCAAATGGTTACCTTGCAAAAATGGCAACGCCGCATCTTAAATTGAAACACGCTACCAGCAAGCTCTTGTCACATATATACCCTAGATCATATCGCGATAGAAAACGGCGTTTCGACAGTCGAAAGCCACAGATGACATTCACAGCTGATTCTAGTTCCGCCGAAAAGTTACTAGATTTAGTGTGGACCGTAACAAGTTCACATGTCAGTTCGCGTCCTATTATTTTCGTTGTTTTTTGGTGTTTTTTAGTATTTTTGTGGCTGTTTTTTATATAGTGTATATAGAGTTTTCTGATTGAAAGTTAGAGTCATAACTAAAATGAAGCATAGTGATTGTTTTGTATACCAATATTTTAACCATATATACCATGTTTTACGTATTCTACCTAGCTGGTGCAGTATTACCGGAATTTATTACATTCTTTAATATTCACGAGCAATGGAGAGTAGTGTGTCGATAAGTTAAATTTTTTTAAAGCTTTGTCGATAATATTTATGTTACTAGTACATTACTTTATTGTAAGTAATTCCCATCACAATATCTAGGTAGTATTCAGTGGATACCTAATAGGATTTTGACTTTTGTTCCAATTTAGATAACATCTCCAAAAGTTTCTTGACAACTTTAGTTAAGAACGATGATCTAAATAGAAAAATTTGTAAAGTCTTCTTTGATAAATTAAAATGGGAGATAAGGAACTTAATATTTAAATATTTTTTTTTTGTTTATGGAACATAAAAATAGTCTGATCCCGTCTTTTTAGCCAACCTCTAAACGTAAAATAGACCAGACGTCAACAGGGTGCCATAAATGACAAGTGACTTGGCGTTTTCTTAAAAAAATTTGACTTTACACTATATTGCTAATACCATAATTCAATGATGACACCACTGTAAGCAGATGATCAGGGGCCGTTGAGTTTGCGCAGTTCGAAAATTTGCTTCTTGATGTAAACATTTGACAGGACAGACTTTCAAAATATTTTTACAAGCATTTAAATTCACCCGTTAGTTTGGGTGTGTACAGTTTATGGTCAAATAAAACTTAGTAACCAATATTTTATATACCTGAAATACCTTATTGCTGGTATTGAACCGCGATTCGTGCAAAAAAGGATCATGCACTTTTTTCTACCTATCTTGAGACACAAGTCGCTAACAATAACAAAATGTCTAATAAAGTTTTATACCTAAATTCGCACCCAAAACTTGAAAATAATATCCACAATCACACACGGAACATCCGAACGAATACGACGTAAAAAAAGATGGAAACTAATAACAATTTACAAACTAACAAAAAAAATATCTAAAGTAAAGTTTTATAAATATTAACACAAAAAACTTGAAAATTATAACCACACACGAATGAACGAAACAAAAGTTGGCGACGAATAAGAATACAACAGCGCTTCGAGCCGGTTCTGTTCAAGAGACCTTGGGTTTTGTTTACGTTTTGTTCGTGTCGTGTCGGTTGCCTAATTTTGTCCCTACTGCGCAAGCGCCACGACCCCCAACTCAGGTTATTTTGAATCGCACGATGGGTGTATTTTGCTTCGTGCGACTGCTTGTATTGGCAATATAGTGTATATATATGTGGCTCTTGTATGTGAGAGTAGTAATGACAAGATGTTTATATAAATAGTAACAACAATTAATGGATATTGATAATTAAAAATTATATTGTTTTCTAGAAATATTTATTTGTTTAGAAAATTAAGAGAATTGAAAAAGGATATACAAGAAAAATTAATTTGATCATTAATACAAGTTAAATTGGGGTTCTTTAGAGCTTTTTGTATTTCTAAAATTTCAAGAAGGTTAAGGGTAACACCCTTGTTGCAAACGTGAAGAACCTTCTTTAACTCGAGTTAGAATTTTACGTCCGCTCTATCCGATATAGCAGGTAGTACAATTGGGATGGTTACAAGAAAGAGAATAAACACCCGACTTGTCTAAAGGGGGTATTTTGTCCTTGGAATGCGCTACAAAGCTTCTTAGTGTGGATCTGACTTTAAAACTAATGGATTTTGTAAGAAATATTGTTAAAGAAAGAGATAGAGTGAAATTTATGTTTATAGGATAAGTCAGTAAGGGTAGTAGTTAGTTTTTTGTTGAGAAATTTAGATATGTTAATAATATAGTTTATTAATAAAATGGAGAGGGTAGTTATTGTTGATTGATATTTGTTTTAACTCAGTGGTGAAATTATTGTACGTAAGGGGTAAATTGAAGAGTCTGTGAAAATAACTATTGAAAGCTGCAGTTTTGTGACTATGGGGGTGGTTGGAATGGTAAGGAATAACAAGGAATGTGCTAATGGGTTTATGATACACACCAAAGGTTAGTCCAGAAGGGGTTCTTTGAATTAGCAAGTCTAGAAAAGGGATAGAGCTATTGTTTTCTAGTTCCATTGTGAATTGTATAGAAGAATTCAAAGAGTTAAGAAAAGTGAGAAAAATTTGTAGTTCGTCAAGGGAGCCAGTGAACATAACAAAAGTGTCATAAACATATCTAGAAAAACTTACTATTTTTGAAAAAAGGGGGTGTGGTTTAATTTTTGTTTCTAGGTGAGATAAAAATATTTCTGCTAATAAGGGACTGAGAGGAGAACCCAGTTTAGCCTAAAGTTTGAGAATAAAAATTGTTAATAAATTGAAAGAAGTTTGAATAGACTCTGCCTTTACTAGGTGGAACTCCATAATTTAAAATATGAAAACACTAATAATGTGTTAAATTCCACTTAATATAAAAAAAACACTATTAAAATAGTTGTTGAATCAACATGTTTCGCTACACAGTAGCTTTATCAAGAGTACTAAAAGTAGTTTAAATGTAGTCTTATATAAACAATAAATGTACCTACTACCTATATATGGGTTTTCCCTTAACAATAAATTCAAAACAAATTCAACAAGGGTGAGTTATTAAGGTCTAATTGACAATTTAAAAGGTGGTTTGTATTTTTAACTTTATTTATTTCTAGGGATTCCAGCAAATTAAGTTTATTGCCCTTATTTTCTGTATGAAGAATTTGGAAATTATTATTAAAATTATGTGAACATTCCGTTAAATGATTTGCATAAAGAGAGTCGGTTTTTCCCAAAACAAAGCTGGAACTATGTTCCTTAATTCTTTTTGAAAAACTTCTACCAGATTGGCCTATGTATGTTTTTGGGCAATCTTGACATGTTAATTTATAAACACCGCATTTATTATCTTTTTTTATTTTAGTTTTATTGTTTTTAATAAATTTTCCAGTAGAGTTATTTGTTTTGAATGATACTGTGATATTGTATTTTTTAAAGAAATTCGAGATGTTTTGACTAGCGGTACCAATATATGTGATTGATCGGTAATTTTTTTGTTCATGGACAAGCGGGTAGACATTATTTAAGGATTTTGTATATAATTTTTTATTTAAAATCTTATCAATTATGTTCCTGTTGTAACCGTTATTGATAGCTATTTGCTTAATTATGTTTAATTCTTTGTGGAAATTAACCTTACTAAGTGGTACTGTAATGAGTCTGTGTATCATACTATGGAAAGCTGCTAATTTATGTTCTATGGGATGATTAGACGTATTGTGTATAGTAGTGTCTGTATGTGTAGGTTTATGGAAAATTGAAAAGGAGTGTATATTATTGTCTCGTGTTATAGTAAGGTCAAGAAAATTAATAGAATTGTTGGATTCTTTTTCTATTGTAAATTTTATATTAGGATGCAAGTTATTTATAAAATCAAAAAATTGTGACAATTGTCTATCTGTACCAGTAAAGCAAGCCAAAACGTCGTCCACATATCTATACCAATAAATAAAATGTTTAAATTGTGGGTATTTGCTTATTTTATTTTCTAAAAAGTCCATAAATATTTCAGCTAATAAAGGACTGAGAGGGCCCATGATCAATCCTTCATTGCTGGAATATATTGACCCGTTGAACTCAAAATAGTTTTGTTCTAAAGAAGTATTTAATAGTTGTAGAATTTCTCGTTTTTTAATAAAATTGGCGTTATTCAACGAAAGAAGTTTTTCAACAAGAATTATGGTTTCCTTTACAGGAAACTAGGGAATAGGTTACTTACATCGAAGGAAATTAATTGTGCGTTTGTTGGGAGTTTTATTTTTTCTATTTTTTTAATTAAGTCTAGAATTTATAATTTGAAATTTTGATGTGAAATTAGTATATTGGTTTATTATATCAATTAGTCGTTTTGATGATTTATAAGAGGGTGCTGAAAAAAATGAGACAACCGGTCTAATAGGGTGGTCTGGTTTATGAAGTTTTATTAGTGAATACAGTTTAGGTGATTGAGGGTTCATTAAGGTTAATTTGCTAATATCTCTATCATCAAATAAACTTTTACAGTTTTGAATTACATTTTTTATTGCTTTTTGAAATAAATTTGTTGGATCTTTTTTTAAGATTTTATAATTTACGGGGTTAAAAAAATCTAGAGTTTTTTTTATATAATTATTTTGAGAGATAGCTATAACTGTATTACCTTTATCTGCTTTAGTAAATGTAATGTTATCGGTCACTGATTTTTGTTTTATTGATTTTAAAATATTATTATCTGATGGAGAATGTTGTTAATTAAAAAAATAGAAAAAATAAAACTCCCAACAAACGCAAAATTAATTTCCTTCGATGTAAGTAACCTATTCCCTAGTATTCCTGTAAAGGAAACCATAATTCTTGTTGAAAAACTCCTTTCGTTGAATAACGCCAATTTTATTAAAAAACGAGAAATTCTACAACTATTAAATACTTCTTTAGAACAAAACTATTTTGAGTTCAACGGGTCAATATATTCCAGCAATGAAGGATTGATCATGGGCCCTCTCAGTCCTTTATTAGCTGAAATATTTATGGACTTTTTAGAAAATAAAATAAGCAAATACCCACACTTTAAACATTTTATTTATTGGTATACATATGTGGACGACGTTTTGGCGTGCTTTACTGGTACAGATAGACAATTGTCACAATTTTTTGATTTCATAAATAACTTGCATCCTAATATAAAATTTACAATAGAAAAAGAATCCTACAATTCTATTAATTTTCTTGACCTTACTATAACACGAGACAATAATATACACTCCTTTTCAATTTTCCATAAACCTACCTACACATACAGACACTACTATACGCAATACGTCTAATCATCCGATGGAACATAAATTAGCAGCTGTCCATAGTATGACACACAGACTCATTACAGTACCACTTAGTAAGGTTAATTTCCAAAAAGAATTGAACATAATTAAGCAAATAGCTATCAATAACGGTTACAACAGGAACATAATTGATAAGATTTTAAATAAAAAATTATATACAAAATCCTTAAATAATGTCTACCCGCTTGTCCATGAACAAAAAAATTACCGATCAATCACATATATTGGTACCGCTAGTCAAAACATCTCGAATTTCTTTAAAAAATACAATATCACAGTATCATTCAAAACAAATAACTCTACTGGAAAATTTATTAAAAACAATAAAACTAAAATAAAAAAAGATAATAAATGCGGTGTTTATAAATTAACATGTCAAGATTGCCCAAAAACATACATAGGCCAATCTGGTAGAAGTTTTTCAAAAAGAATTAAGGAACATAGTTCCAGCTTTGTTTTGGGAAAAACCGACTCTCTTTATGCAAATCATTTAACGGAATGTTCACATAATTTTCAAATTCTTCATACAGAAAATAAGGGCAATAAACTTAATTTGCTGGAATCCCTAGAAATAAATAAAGTTAAAAATACAAACCACCTTTTAAATTGTCAATTAGACCTTAATAACTCACCCTTGTTGAATTTGTTTTGAATTTATTGTTAAGGGAAAAACCCGATATAGGTAGTAGGTACATTTATTGTTTATATAAGACTACATTTAAACTACTTTTAGTAGGTACTCTTGATAAAGCTACTGTGTAGCGAAACATGTTGAGTCAACAACTATTTTAATAGTGTTTTTTATATATATAAAGTGGAATTTAACACACTATTAGTGTTTTCTTCATATTTTGAAAGAAGTTTTGTTTGAGGACTGTGTCCACTAAAAGACAGATATTAAGAATGTGATAAGTGGACATAGAATAATTGGTGAAAAGAAGGTTTCGTACCAACTCGATACATTCATCAGGCTGGATGCTCGGAAAGAGATTTTTGATATCGAAAGAAACAAGAATAGAATTTTGTGGAATGATATTTTTGAGTTTTGAGATAAGGTCAAACGAGTTTTTAAGGGCATATTCACTAGAAAAGTCAGTTGAAGAAATTATAACCTGGTTAAGCCACGAAGCTAGTTTGTTTGGAGAATTAGAATAACTTACAACAGGGCGTATTGGTATTCCATCTTTGTGTATTTTAGGTAGGCCATATAATAAAGGAGATATTCATAGAAACTAATTTACTTTTGTCAGAGTTTAAGAAGTTAATGGTGTCATTGGTGAGAGAGATAATGTTTTTGAGATATATAGAAAAAGATGTTGTAATTTTTACATGTGAAATTAATTTTTTACTTTTAATTTAAAATGATTAAAAAATTTTGCAAATTCCTAATTTAATCACATGTAAAATTTTAAATTTTTAATTCAAAATTTTTTCTGTTCCTCAGGTAAGAATAATACATAGGTACTACTACATTTCTTTGATCTCTTTTCTCTTTATGAAACTAAATATCAAAAAAATTTTAAAAAAATTTTAATACAATTTTTATTCATTTCCTCCTTTTTTTCTCTTTTTAGTTTGACTTGCAATGTCGAGGGTCTCTCTTCTTGTAATTATTTTTTAATTTCATTTCGTTGATGATGAAGACTTTTGTCTTCGAAACATGTACGACACTAGGATTTTCTAAAGATTGAAATCCTTACAATAAACTAGTGGAGCAGACTGTGTGTATTATTCCCCCTACACAAGTACTTTTGCAAATAGTCTGGTAATATCGACTATTGTTTTAATAATCAAGTGATTTCAATAACCCAGTGTTTATCCCTTGCCCAAAACGTGTCCTCCGATCAAGAAATACTCCTAAAAAAACTATTTTTCCCCAATACACAACTCGAATTCTTATGCAAATAATCTGATAATATTGACTATTGTTTTAATAACCGAGTGATTTCAATAATCGAGTGATTACCCCTTGCCAGAACTTGTCCTCCGATCAAAAATTCTCCTAAAAAAATGTTTTTCTACAATACACAACTCGAGTACTTATGCAAATAGTCTATAGTAATATAAGAACCGAGTGATTACCCCTTGCCCAAAACTTGTTTTCCGATCAAAAATACTCATAAAAAACTATTTTTTCCCAATATACAACAGCGGGTTGAATAAAGAAAAATAATTCTCGAAGGTGTCTGATTAGTAAATTAAAAATTAAGATTACCGGGCCAGTATGATTGTGAGAAAATTATTTCTGCCGATGTCATTTATTTCACAGTCAAACTTGCTGGTTAGTTAATTGTGGTTAGAAATCTTTTTACAACCCGACATAAAATTGAAACCAATTTATTAATTTATTTAGATATTAACTAAATACAAGCATCTCCGTTAGTTTTTGGTTAGGGGGGGCCACTAAAAAAAAGTGACTTCAAAAAAAAAATAGCGTGTCACGGCTCTAAAAATCTTCCTACTCTCAAAAGTGACTTCTAAAAAAATAGTGACCCTTCAATCCCTTCATACGCCCTACAATGTTCAAGGCTTATTTTTTATTTACTACCTACTGTTACTTCGGCAATTAGTGAAACTCACATTGACAATTCATATTTAATTGTTCTTATTTTCGGTGAATTTTTTATAAATTCTGTTTAGAACCTTAACTAAACTTTTTCAAAATTGACATAAAAACTTCTATCTTTAAGGTTGCGATTTAATTTAAAATGTTTAGATTCGAGGGCCGTCTTACGAAGGGGTAGCAGGGTAATTGCTTCTACCCTATGTCTGGCGTTGTCTCACCTCTTCGATATAGCGGACTGTAATAATCAAATACTTTTGAATAGTTATTTTGGGTAGGCTTTTATGGTTGCTACTGTCATTCATTCTTAACATCTGTTCGTTGTCCTGGTTTCTGTGACAGGTATTATAGGTAACAATACTGTCTTTAACACGTATCTTATTATTACCGTAACATATTAGTTTTTGACCTAAAAACACTCATCGTCATTTAATGGAAGGGGACATATTTTTGAAATAGCGCGCTTGTAGTACCACTTATAGTTTTAATCGTCATTACACGAACTTGGCCATCTTGCCCAGGATGTACATTAGTTATTCTTCTGAGAATCCATTTGCATGGAGGAAGGTTGTCATTTTTTGTCACCACCAATTGACCTACTTCAACATTGGAGTTGCCTACTTTCCATTTGTGCCTTTTCTGAAGCTCAGACAGGTAAAAACACGACCATTTCTTCCAAAAGCTTTGGTGTAATTGTTGTAATAATTGGAACCTAGACAATCGGTTGATCTGGACATCTTCAAACAGAGAATCAGGAGGCATTGTCAATGGGTGGCCAATTATTAGGTGAGCAGGACATGGGATCAGAGGACATGGGATAGAGAGGTCGGGAGTTTAACGTAGCCTCAATTTGAACAAGTAATGTAGAGTATTCTTCATACGTTAATACACTTTGACCAATGACTCTATATAAATGATATTTTATTGCCTTAATATTAGATTCCCACAACCCACCAAAATTTGGACTATTCAGAGGTATAAAATGCCAAACAATTCTTAGTTGAGCACAAGATTTGACGAATTCATCTTTAGAATTTTCCAAAAAATCATACAAAGTTTTTAACTCTTTTTGAGCTGCAATAAAATTGGATCCTTTGTCAGAGTACAAAAATGTGCAGGAGTGCCACGCCGAGCAGCAAATCTCCTAAATGCAGTAATAAATGCTTCGCAGGTTAAATCTGTGACTAGTTCGATATGAATACATTTTGTTACAAAGCATATAAACATACAAATATAGGCCTTCTATTGGACCCGCGTTATCAACTCCAACAATCGAGAAAGGTCTAGCAACCTCAACTCTATGTTTTGGTAAATCACCCATAATTGCGTTAATTGGTTTAGTACGAAACCATCGAATACAATTTCGCACAATCATTTTTGCTACATTCATGCCAGACTTAGCCCAATATTTTTGACGCACAGAAAACAATAATAATTGGGGTCCTGCATGGTCTTATGTTTAGATCGAAAGATCAATTTTGTTATTTTATGTTTACCGTCCAATAAAATAGGATGTTTTTCATTAAAAGATAAAGAAGCATTTTTTAATCTCCCCTCAACCCGCAATAAACCATTTGAATGTAGAAACGGAGTTAAAGAGAGCAATCTGTTATTTTTACTTAATTGTCTATCACCTTGAAGGGACGAAATTTCAGTAGCGAAACTTTCGCTTTGTGCTAATTTAAGTAAATGTTGCATACTATTATCAATTTCGGGAACGGTAATTGGTCCGGTATTTTTATTTTTAATATTTTTTAAATTTGAAATAAACCTTAAGCAGTAGGCAAAAGTTCGCTGAAGTTTTTCCAACGAAGAAAATCTATCAAAATCTAAAATTTGAATCATAGTAGTGACAAATACGTTGCACTGTCTACGTATCTCCGGTATATCACTAGTCTTACTAAACTGAAATTCTCGTGGCCAATTGGCTTGTTCGTAAAGAAACAAAGGGCGTTCCACCCGACATCACTGTTGTATCCCTGCCAAAAAATTCCTATAAAATCTCATAAAAAAAAGTATGAGTTTCGAGGAGATTATATATAGAAAATGTGTTGTGCTTTTATGAGCAACGATGAGATTATATATAGGGAAGTGAAACACCTTTTCCTCCTGAAAACTTATAAAAACGTTTATAAGTTTTAAGGAGTTTCAAGTGGCAGTGTTGATTCAAAACATATAAATTCTTATTAGTTTTTATACGACAATTTCTAAACAATTTATGAGGTTTTATGGTGAATTAATAAGATTTTATAGGTTACATTTGGTTCAGTTTATATGCTTTAGATGATTTTCTATGTGACATTGATATGTCAAATACGCATCAAAACTTGTGGATACTTTATAAGTTTGGATAAGTTTTGAAGATATATGAGCAATGACGAGATTCTATATATTAAGTGAAACACCTTTTCCTCCTAAAGACTTATAAAACGTTTATAAGTTTTTAGGAGTTTTCAAGTGTCAGCGATGATAAAATCAGATAGGTTCTTAAAAGTTTTTATATGACAATTCCTAAACAATTTATGAGGTTTTATGATGAATTAATAGGATTTTATATGTCACATTTGGTTCAGTTTATATGCCTTAAATGAGTTTCTATGCGACATTAATATGTCAAATACGCATCAAAACTTGTGGATACTTTATAAGTTTTGAAGATATTCAATGAGAATACCCAGGTAGCAAATATACGTAATTTATACGCAGAAAAGACTTACCCATTTCGTCGAAGTCACCAAAAAAAGTGACGGGCAATCAACGTTTATATGACGGCAATTTTTTTTTTTTTTCCAAGATGGCTGACCCAAGCAAGTCTAGTCAAACATCAACAGAACAGAATTCTAACTGTTTGTATTGCAAGGGTGGTGTCAGTTCAGGTGTAAAGTGTCACTCCTGTAAGGGGCGGTTTCATAATGCGTATGCCCTAAGAATAACTGAGCTAAAAGTACTAAGTGGCAGCAAGGGATTAATTCAATGCAAATGCGTCGTTCGGGACGTAAAATGCACACAAACATCAAACTGTACTACGGAGGAAAAGGAAACTAGCACTGAAAATTCACAGGTTAGTCTAGAAGAAATTAATTTTCAAGAGTTACTGTCGAGTAAATGTGAAATAATTTCCGAATTGCGTATAAAAACTTGCTTAACAAAACCATGAGGTTATTGGAAGAAAAAATTCTACTGTTAGAAAAACAAAACATGCACACCAACTCGGCACGTATGGTGCAAAAAAACAATAACAATGGCAATGTAAACAAGCCAAATTCGCAAGTAAATAAGGATACACTAGTTGATAAAAATAAGGGTCCAGGCACGGAAAAGTCAATGCAACAACAACAGCGTGAAAAAATGGAGTAAATAATTAATCACAGAATGATATACAATACTGCGGTATTGACGAAACTCCTGCCTCTGCATTATCAGAATACGAGGTCCGCCAAAGAGAAATAATGTCAAACGTTATCACCTTGGGTGATGAGTCTAAAACCAGGGGCTTGGATGAAGATGGTTTTAAAAAAGTAATCTATAGAAAAAGGAAAGATAAAACCATCCTTGGCAGCAACGTAAGTCACTGTCAAATTTCTGCAGTAGAGAGTCGGAGGGAGATATTTGTCTCTCGACTCCACCCTGACACAACAGTAGATCAAATAAAAGCTCATCTGATCGAAAACAACATACAATTACTGGCGGTTGAAAAGCTTCCAATCAAGTCAGAACAGATAGCAGCTTTTAAGATTACTATTTCTCATATGGAGTCTATTGCAATCCAGAAAGCTGAGATATGGCCTAAGTATACTATTATACGACCCTACAGGAAATCTAGAAATTTTCAGAAAGCTGCCTCGAGGAAAGGGAGTACATTCTAGATACCCTGCACAGAAATCCAATGAATGAAAATAAAACAAATGCCAAAGATAACTACAAAAATGGACTTCGTGTTGTTCACATTAACCCATGGTCAATTTGTAATAAATTTGAAGATGTTCGCCAATTCATTCTATCATCTTCTTTTAATGTTGTCGCAATCTCTGAAAGTTGGCTAAAGCCTGACATGCCCTCTGATCCTTATAGCATAAATAACTTTAGCATATTTAGGAAAGATCGACATAAAAGAGGAGGGGGCGTCATGTTTTACATATGTAATAAGTTAAAGCCTATCTTAATTAGTACTCCTAATTTTAATAATGGTATTGATCATCTCTGGGTACGTTTAAAGTGTAGTAAAATTACAGTAGTAGTTGGAGTTGTTTATCGCCCACCCAACATTTCACATGTCGAATTACAATGTCTGTATGATTTATTGCCTGAACTTACCCAGAGCTGCGACATATTTATCTGTACCGGAGACTTTAATATAAACTTTTTTGACCCAGGTACTGTCGATTGCAATTTTTTTAATGATATTATTCAATCTTTTAATCTTAGGCAGTTGATCGTAGATAGTACCAGGTTGGGTAAATCAGAATCATTAATTGATCTGATATTGACTAATAGACCTGAGTTAATTACAGAGTGTGGAGTAAGTGTATGTGACCCGATACACACAGATCATGAAGTGGTATATTATAATGTAAATTGTGATAAGATACAACCTCCTCATAAAATCATACAATGTATATATTTTTCCAATGCTGATTCAAACGAGTTTGTTTCTAGTCTCGCTAATATTGATTGGCATGATCTCTACCTTTGTAACAATATCAATACTAAAGTAGACATTTTTAATACAAATATATTATCAGTCTTTGATGAGCACTGTCCCCTCAGAACTATTAGGTTAGGTAAGACTAGGCCCCCCTGGCTTACTCCAAATTTAAAAAAAATAATTTACTTAAAAAACAAGGCTTTTCGAAGGTACACTAAGGTTAAAACTTCAGGTAGCAAGCAATATTATTTAGATATGAAAAACTATGTTAGCACAGCTATTAAAGCTGAGAAATCAGCATATTACAATTTTCAAATAAACAGTTACAACGGTTCAAATAAAAGCAAGTATTTTTGGGAGAAAATGAAAAAATGAAATATTTTCTCTAGGAAAGTTGTAGATATACCCGAGGAATTAAAGATGCCTGATGCAATTAATGAAGCACTAATTTCTAGCGGTCCACATACTGTAACAAACTACTTTAACCTTAACGATTCTATGGGTGCATCAAAAGAGTGGGAACCATTGCAGTTCCGACTAGTGGGCGAGGCTGAGGTGTTGTCATCCCTTGCTGACATTAAGAGCAATGTAATTGGGGTGGATGGTATCTCTGCTAGGATGGTAAAAATGTGCTTACCTTATTGCCTACTACCACTTACAAATTTAATAAATTTCTCTCTTGAATCAGGTACTATTCCGGACATATGGAAAAAAGCTCTTATAACCCCTGTCCCCAAAGTTGAAAATCCCACTTTAAATGATCTTAGGCCTATCAGTATTTTACCTGCTGCATCTAAGGTGCTTGAAAAAATTATTAAATACCAACTCAATGAGTTTGTCACTTTACATAATATTTTACCCAAATATCAATCTGGGTTTAGGCCTACCCTGCCAAAAAATTCCTATAAAATCTCATAAAAAAAAGTATGAGTTTCGAGGAGATTATATATAGAAAATGTGTTGTGCTTTTATGAGCAACGATGAGATTATATATAGGGAAGTGAAACACCTTTTCCTCCTGAAAACTTATAAAAACGTTTATAAGTTTTAAGGAGTTTCAAGTGGCAGTGTTGATTCAAAACATATAAATTCTTATTAGTTTTTATACGACAATTCCTAAACAATTTATGAGGTTTTATGGTGAATTAATAAGATTTTATAGGTTACATTTGGTTCAGTTTATATGCTTTAGATGATTTTCTATGTGACATGGATATGTCAAATACGCATCAAAACTTGTGGATACTTTATAAGTTTGGATAAGTTTTGAAGATATATGAGCAATGACGAGATTCTATATAGGGAAGTGAAACACCTTTTCCTCCTAAAGACTTATAAAACGTTTATAAGTTTTTAGGAGTTTTCAAGTGTCAGTGATGATAAAATCAGATAGATTCTTAAAAGTTTTTATATGACAATTCCTAAACAATTTATGAGGTTTTATGATGAATTAATAGGATTTTATATGTCACATTTGGTTCAGTATATATGCCTTAAATGAGTTTCTATGCGACATTAATATGTCAAAAACGCATCAAAACTTGTGGACACTTTATAAGTTTTGAAGATATTCAATGAGGATACCCAGGTAGCAAATACACGTAATTTATACGCAGAAAAGACTTACCCATTATGTCGAAGTCACCAAAAAAAGTGACGGGCAATCAACGTTTATATGACGGCAATATGTCACAGCAAATTGACGTCATTCCGGACACGTCAAAGAGACGTGTATTCGGCCACGTCAAAACCACTCAAAAAGACCTATTCCAGAATAGGGATAGCATGGTTAATTATTGGTTTTAACATTATCAAAGTAATACATGCTGACATTTACCTCCGATTGCACAGTGTCTTCAGCGTTTTTTACTCAATTGAATTCAAAATAAAGATACCTAAATCGAAGGCAAGCCATTCAAATTTTGACATGGTTGAAACTCGAGCTTCCATTCTAGGATGTTTGATAAATTATACACATAAATAATCTGTAAAAACGACAGTTTTTTTAAATTTGTTTTCAAATTTACAAAATTACAATTAGAAAGATCTTTTTAAACTATACAGTTTTATTAAGCTCTCTTTTGTCGTTATTCCATGCCGAGTCTCTTTGGGGCGTGTTTCAACCAAACTTTGGTGTACAGATATTGCTGGCGATTTGAGCAGTATGGCTTCTGCAACAAAGAAAATAACGAAAAACCATAAACGGACATAATTATATCTATAACATGACAGTTTTAGAAAAAAAGACGTTTTATATTTGTTGTAAGTAACTGTATTTGTTACCTGTTCAGAACAATCTCACTATTTATGATTTTAAAATTTATAAAATGTATTTTGTAATAACATTTTTTGAAATAACTTTTTTCATACATCAAAATACCTAACAATAGAAGGAGAAATTGAAAAACCCAACAAAGTGTTTCATAGAAGTAATGGTTGCCAGAAAAAAAATTAAAATATCTTGGTAACAATACTAACTTTTATATAAAAAAAACTTTTAAAACAATAATTATATAAGCATCACATGTCCATTTTTTAACTTAATAATTGCTTTTTTTGAATGGAAACCCTGTATTATTATTAATATTATGTTAGATAGCGATTACAATTCTTATTTCAAAAAATAATAATTTGTTTATATTCGCTTCAACCATTGTCGAAATATATTAATATAACAAAGTTGCTGGAATCTGCCAAAATTTGAGAAAAAACCCACTATAACAAAATCAAAGTTTTCAGTATAGTACCTATATGTAATATAACAAATGGCCTCGCAAATGGCTATCAAAAAAAATATTTAAAAGTTACGCCATCAATCATCTTTTTTAAAGATAATAGGTAATTTTATTCCTTATTTTAGGGCCTTATTGCACAGTTATGTAGATGCAAAAAAAATATACATACTTATATAAGTTCATATTATCATAATTTTTAGAAAACGTAGGTAAACTACTTACCAGTTACTGACTTCAACTTCAATTTTCCAAATGCCTTTTTTTCACCCCTCGATGCACAATAGTTGTAATTAACTGCAACCTTATTAGTCATAAGGTTCTTTAAAATAAGGTTTACCTAATTGGTAAGGCATCTCCCTCCAAAAGTGGCACAATGGGAAGCCTAAAAATATAATACATAATATGTAATCACAAAAGAAGGACAGGGTTATTTAATGATTTGATATTAAAATTGTTTGAAAAAATATTTACCAAGGAAGTTATTTTTCCGTCCTTTTTTAAATAATCCTCCAACAAATCTACATCTGCTGGACATTTTACAGGAAGCTCTACAGAGATATTGTTCAGAACAATTTCTCCTATTCTTGAAATATTATCCTTTTCCTTCAGTCTGGCAAGGATTTCTGATATTTGGTTTTTTATTGTCACTAGGTAGGTTAACAGTGTCTTTCCTAAATCTGAAACCAATAATAATGCACAAACTTAAAGAAACTCTCGAAGAAATCATATCATTACAAATTAACAAGGCCGTGTTTCTTCTAAGATCAAATCATACAAATACAATACAACTATCTTAACTACAATGCTTATTGAATGTTTAAAAAGAAACAGATTAAGAAATTATTTACAATAGGTACCTACTAGATACATATAATAATGATATACCTAATACCTGTAAAAATCAGATACCATCTAAATAATTATGTATGAAGGGCTTACCTGTACTTTTGTATTATATTTATTTGCAAATAATACCACAGTAATACTTTATAAAACCGAAAACACCAATTATTAAAAACCGATAAACACAAAAGAAACGAATAAACAAAATGCTTCCCATGCCATCTGACCAAACTAAAGAGCTAAATGACAATACAATGAGACAAACGTGGTGAAAGCGTGGGCGAGGGCAATGTCAATTGTCATTTTTTTTAGCGGGAAATTCAAATATTTAGGAATTAGTTATATTTGTCATGATACTGTTGTTTGTATACCTACATCGCTATAATAGTTTCTGAACGTTTGTTGCGATTGTCCTTTTTAGAATAAGTTAATTAAATTTTATAGCACTCGACTAATTACAAATATATGTCTTAAAGTTATCTTATAGAATACTGTAAAATGCTTAAGTATCTTTTTGTTTGACATCTCCATATTATTTATCGTTCAAGATATAGGTATCTATTTACAATATTTACGATGATCAATCTGATATTTTTTTAATATTATTTCAATTAAATTTCCGTAGGCCCTATATTTAGTCATTAAATTAAGCTTTTATAGAAATAAATTAGGGATGTCATAATGACGGGATATATTCGAACTATTTCAACATCTCTAAAGTAGGTATCAAATTCGACGTGTAAATGACGTCACACGTAATAATTTTCGACCAAATATCACCACATAGACATCAAAATCAGGTGAATTCACGTAACTCTGCTACCTGGGTGTAGGGAAGTAAAAATCCCTTTTCCCCTAAATACTTATAAAACGTTTATAAGGTTTTAGGAGTTATCAAGTGTCAGATGATAAAATCAGATAGATTCTTAAAAGTTTTTATGTGACAATTCCTAAACAATTTATGAGGTTTTATGATGAATTAATAAGATTTTATATGTCACATTTGGTTCAGTTTATATGCCTTATATGAGTTTCTATGTGACATTGATATGTCAAATACGCATCAAAACTTGTGGATACTTATAAGTTTTGAAGATATTCAATAAGAATATACGGAATAAGTGAAAATCCCTTTCCCCCTAAATATTTATAAAACGTTTATAAGTTTTTAGGAGTTTTCAGTGTCCAGTGTCAGTGATGATAAAATCATATAGAGTGTTAAAAGTTTTTTTTGTACAATTGCCATTAAAAGTGACACTTTTAATGACAGCCAACAGTGTTAAAAGTGATTGTTTACGCGGAAGCGTGTTAAAAATATTTTTAACACTATAAATGTTACATTTTCTTATGATGAAATCAGTTAATTAGTATAACCATAGCGTTGGCAACGTTTGTCATTCACAACAACCTTGTGATTATTTGAATATTAAAATGCATTTTGAAGTTTAATGTCAATATATGATTTATACTTTATAATTTATTCCCTGATAAAAACTGATACGAAAATGTTTGACTTTTTTAATAATACAACATACAAACTTATACACAAGTTTGCTTTGGAATGTACTATAAAATCCTATAAACTTTTCATAGTGTTTTGCATTATTAAATTTTGTATAATTTTAAACCCATAAAAACTCACAAAATAATATGATTCATACTTTATTATTTATTACCTGATAAAAACTGATACGAAAATGTTTGACCTTTTTGATAATACAACATATAAAATTATAAACAAGTTTGTTTTGGAATGTACTATAAAATCTTATAAACTTTTTATAGGGTTTTGCATTATTAAATTTTGTATAATTTTAAACCCATAAAAACTGACAAAATAATTTATGATTCATACTTTATAATTTATTACCTGATAAAAACTAATACGAAAATGTTTGACCTTTTTGATAATACAACATATAAAATTATAAACAAGTTTGTTTTGGAATGTACTATAAAATCTTATAAACTTTTTATAGGGTTTTGCATTAATAAATTTTGTATAATTTTAAACCCATAAAAACTCACAAAATAATATATGATTCATACTTTATAATTTTATTACCTGATAAAAACTGATACGAAAACGTTTGACCTTTTTGATAATACAACATATAAAATTATAAACAAGTTTGTTTTGGAATGTACTATAAAATCTTATAAACTTTTTATAGGGTTTTGCATTAATAAATTTTGTATAATTTTAAACCCATAAAAACTCACAAAATAATATATGATTCATACTTTATAATTTTATTACCTGATAAAAACTGATACGAAAACGTTTGACCTTTTTGATAATACAACATATAAAATTATAAACAAGTTTGTTTTGGAATGTACTATAAAATCTTATAAACTTTTTATAGGGTTTTGCATTAATAAATTTTGTGTAATTTTAAACCCATAAAAACTGACAAAATAATTTATGATTCATACTTTATAATTTATTACCTGATAAAAACTAATACGAAAATGTTTGACCTTTTTGATAATACAACATATAAAATTATAAACAAGTTTGTTTTGGAATGTACTATAAAATCTTATAAACTTTTTATAGGGTTTTGCATTAATAAATTTTGTATAATTTTAAACCCATAAAAACTCACAAAATAATATATGATTCATACTTTATAATTTTATTACCTGATAAAAACTGATACAAAAACGTTTGACCTTTTTGATAATACAACATATAAAATTATGAACAAGTTTGTTTTGGAATGTACTATAAAATCTTATAAACTTTTTATAGGGTTTTGCATTAATAAATTTTGTATAATTTTAAACCCATAAAAACTCACAAAATAATATATGATTCATACTTTATAATTTATTACCTGATAAAAACTGATACGAAAATGTTTGACCTTTTTGATAATACAACATATAAAATTATAAACACGTTTGCTTTGGAATGTCCTATAAAATCTTATAAACAATTCATATGGTTTTACATTATCAAATGTTGCCTAAATGTATACTCATGAAGTCTTATAAACCAATGTGATTTTTAGTTTCAAATATCCCTTAAATGCGTATAAAGAGATGGTGTTCTTTAAACACTCATAAAATCATATATAAAAAATATTCTCTGTCCCATCAAATCTCTTCAATTTTATAAAGAATCATCAAATCTTATATATTTTTTATATGTTTTTATGCGATTTTTTTGGCAGGGTAGTTATAGCTGCACAACGGCGCTACTAAAAATTACAAGTGACATCACTCAATTTTTGGACCGAGGAAACTATTGTCCCCTAGTTTTAATAGATATGACCAAGGCATTTGATTCCATTAATTATGAATTGTTATTATCTAAGTTGGCTTTCTATAAAATAGATTGTAATGGTTGGTTCCGGAGCTATCTATTGGGCAGAGAGCAGGCTGTTAGGATAAGCAGGGAAGGTGAGATGGATACATCAAGCTGGAAAGAAGTGCAGTCTGGGGTCCCACAAGGGTCAATCCTCGGACCAATCCTTTTTGCCATTTTTATCTCAGATTTAATTAGTGTCATAAAGTACTGTTTACATCATATCTACGCGGATGACTTACAAATTTACTTAGACGCATCCCCAGAAAATATTTTGAATTGCATCTTAGCCATAAACGATGACTTGGTTAATATATCGCGCTGGGCAGCAAAAAACTCTCTTGTAATTAACCCTAATAAGGCTCAAGGTATATTGTTTTCTAAGACTGATGTTAATGTTGATAATTTACATATTTTCTTAAACAATGTCAAAATACAGTGGAAAGATGAGGTGAGAAATTTAGGACTCACGATGGATAAAAAATTAACCTTCAATAAACACGTCAATCAGATATCCCAGAGGTGTTACCTGAGACTTAAATCATTGTATGAATTTAGGGACTTATTATATAAAACAACCCTGACTGAATCACTAGTGCTTTCCATTTCTGGTTACTTAGATATAGTATATGGACCTTATCTAACAAATTTCCATAAATACAGAATTCAAAAAAAATCCAGAACTCTTGTGTGAGATTTGTACATAACTTATCGCGTAGAGATCATGTCAGTCAACATGTTGTTAATACATTTAAGTTTAGTATGGGCCAAAGAAGGTTTATACACATGAGCTGTTTAATTCATAAAGTCATATCCCATAAATCTCCATCCTATCTATGTGATTTAATGATCAGGCGCGAGGAGATCCACCATGTAAACACACGTAATAAGCAAATACTGGATATTCCTAAACGCCGTACCGAATTTTTTAAATCTTGATTTTTATATATTTTTGCTCAGGTGTTTAACCTTTTTTCCGCTTATTTTGATCTTAGCAGCATTAACTTTAAAAATAAGATCAAGAAATACATACTAGACACCCAGTCTTCATTATAAATATTCTTAATTATTGTATAAGTAACTAGGTATACTTATACTCATATTTACTACAGGTGGTGACGTCATTCCGGACACGTCAAAGAGACGTGTATTCGGCCACGTCAAAACCACTCAAAAAGACCTATTCCAGAATAGGGATAGCATGGTTAATTATTGGTTTTAACATTGTCAATGTAATACATGCTGACATTTACCTCCGATTGCACTGTGTCTTCAGCGTTTTTTACTCAATTGAATTCAAAATAAAGATACCTAAATCGAAGGCAAGTTATTCAAATTTTGACATGGTTGAAACTCGAGCTTCCATTCTAGGATGTTTGATAAATTATACACACAAATAATCTGTAAAAACGACAGTTTTTTAAAATTGGTTTCAAATTTACAAAATTACAATTAGAAAGATATTTTTAAACTATTTAAACAGTTTTATTAAGCTCTCTTTTGTCGTTATTCCATGCCGAGTCTCTTTGGGGCGTGTTTCAACCAAACTTTGGTGTACAGATATTGCTGGCGATTTGAGCAGTATGGCTTCTGCAACAAAGAAAATAACGGAAAACCATAAACGGACATAATTATATCTATAACATGACAGTTTTAGAAAAAAAGACGTTTTATATTTGTTGTAAGTAACTGTATTTGTTACCTGTTCAGAACAAACATTTTAAAATTTATAAAATGTATTTTGTAATAACATTTTTTGAAATAACTTTTTTCATACATCAAAATACCTAACAATAGAAGGAGAAATTGAAAAACCCAACAAAGTTTTTCATAGAAGTAATGGTTGCCAGAAAAAAAAATTAAAATATCTTGGTAACAATAACTTTTATATAAAAAAACTTTTAAAACAATAATTATATAAGCATCACATGTCCATTTTTTAACTTAATAATTGCTTTTTTTGAATGGAAACCCTGTATTATTATTAATATTATGTTAGATAGCGATTACAATAATTCTTATTTCAAAAAATAATACTTTGTTTATATTCGCTTCAACCATTGTCGAAATATATTAATATAACAAAGTTGCTGGAATCTGCCAAAATTTGAGAAAAAAACCCACTACAACAAAATCAAAGTTTTCAGTATAGTATATGTAATATAACAAATGGCCTCGCAAATGGCTATCAAAAAATATATTTAAAAGTTACGCCATCAATCATTTTTTTTAAAGATAATAGGTAATTTTATTCCTTATTTTAGGGCAGGACAGTTATGTAGATGCAAAAAAAAATATACACATATAAGTACATATTATCATAATTTTAAGAAAACGTAGGTAAACTACTTACCAGTTACTGACTTCAACTTCAATTTTCCAAATGCCTTTTTTTCACCCCTCGATGCACAATAGTTGTAATTAACTGCAACCTTATTAGTCATAAGGTTCTTTAAAATAAGGTTTACCTAATTGGTAAGGCATCTCCCTCCAAAAGTGGCACAATGGGAAGCCTAAAAATATAATACATAATATGTAATCACAAAAGAAGGACAGGGTTATTTAATGATTTGATATTAAAATTGTTTGAAAAAATATTTACCAAGGAAGTTATTTTTCCGTCCTTTTTTAAATAATCCTCTAACAAATCTACATCTGCTGGACATCTTACAGGAAGCTCTACAGAGATATTGTTCAGAACAATTTCTCCTATTCTTGAAATATTATCCTTTCCTTCAGCCTGGCAAGGATTTCTGATATTTGGTTTTTTATTGTCACTAGGTAGGTTAACAGTGTCTTTCCTAAATCTGAAACCATAATAATGCACAAACTTAAAGAAACTCTCGAAGAAATCATATCATTACAAATTAACAAGGCCGTGTTTCTACTATGCTGGTCCTTCTAAGCTCAAATCATACAAATACAATACAACTATCTTAACTACAATGCTTATTGAATGTTTAAAAAGAAACAGATTAAGAAATTATTTACAATAGGTACCTACTAGATACATATAATAATGATATACCTAATACCTGTAAAAATCAGATACCATCTAAATAATTATGTATGAAGGGCTTACCTGTACTTTTGTATTATATTTATTTGCAAATAATACCACAGTAATACTTTATAAAACCGATAAACACAAAAGAAACGAATAAACAAAATGCCTCCCATGCCATCTGACCAAACTAAAGAGCTAAATGACAATACAATGAGACAAACGTGGTGAAAGCGTGGGCGAGGGCAATGTCAATTGTCATTTTTTTTAGCGGGGAATTCAAATATTTAGGAATTAGTTATATTTGTCATGATACTGTTGTTTGTATACCTACATCGTTATAATAGTTTCTGAACGTTTGTTGCGATTGTCCGTTTTAGAATAAGTTAATTAAATTTTATAGCACTCGACTAATTACAAATATATGTCTTAAAGTTATCCTATAGAATACTGTAAAATGCTTAAGTATCTTTTTGTTTGACATCTCCGTATTATTTATCGTTTAAGATATAGGTATCTATTTACAATATTTACGATGATCAATCTGATATTTTTTTAATATTATTTCAATTAAATTTGCGTAGGCCCTATATTATTAAGTCATTAAATTAAACTTTTATAGAAATAAATTAGGGATGTCATAATGACGGGATATATTCGAACTATTTCAACATCTCTAAAGTAGGTATCAAATTCGACGTGTAAATGACGTCACACGTAATAATTTTCGACCAAATATCACCACATATAGACGTCAAAATCAGGTGAATTCACGTAACTCTGCTACCTGGGTGTAGGATAGTAAAAATCCCTTTCCCCCTAAATACTTATAAAACGTTTATAAAGGTTTTAGGAGTTATCAAGTGTCAGATGATAAAATCAGATAGATTTCTAAAAGTTTTTATGTGACAATTCCTAAACAATTTATGAGGTTTTATGATGAATTAATAAGATTTTATATGTCACATTTGGTTCAGTTTATATGCCTTATATGAGTTTCTATGTGACATTGATATGTCAAATACGCATCAAAACTTGTGGATACTCATAAGTTTTGAAGATATTCAATGAGAGTATAGGGAATAAGTGAAAATCCCTTTCCCCCTAAATACTTATAAAACGTTTATAAGTTTTTAGGAGTTTTCAGTGTCCAGTGTCAGTGATGATAAAATCATATAGAGTGTTAATAGGTTTTTTTTGTACAACTGCCATTAAAAGTGACACTTTTAATGACAGCCAACAGTGCTAAAAGTGATTGTTTACGCGGAAGCGTGTTAAAAATATTTTTAACACTATAAAAGTTACCTACATTTTCTTATGATGAAATCAGGTAATTAGTATAACCATAGCGTTGGCAACGTTTGTCATTCACAACAACCTTGTGATTATTTTAATATTAAAATGCATTTTGAAGTTTAATGTCAATATATGATTTATACTTTATAATTTATTCCCTGATAAAAACTGATACGAAAATGTTTGACTTTTTTAATAATATAACATATAAACTTATAAAGTTTGCTTTGGAATGTACTATAAAATCCTACAAACTTTTCATAGGGTTTTGCATTATTAAATTTTGTATAATTTTAAACCCATAAAAACGCACAAAATAATATATGATTCATACTTTATAATTTTTTACCTGATAAAAACTGATACGAAAATGTTTGACCTTTTTGATAATACAACATATAAAATTATAAACAAGTTTGTTTTGGAATGTACTATAAAATCTTATAAACTTTTTATAGGGTTTTGCATTATTAAATTTTGTATAATTTTAAACCCATAAAAACTCACAAAATAATATAAGATTCATACTTTATAATTTATTACCTGATAAAAACTGATACGAAAATGTTTGACCTTTTTGATAATACAACATATAAAATTATAAACAAGTTTGCTTTGGAATGTACTATAAAATCTTATAAACTTTTTATAGGGTTTTGCATTATTAAATTTTGTATAAGTTTAAACCCATAAAAACTCACAAAATAATATATGATTCATACTATATAATTTATTACCTGATAAAAACTGATACGAAAATGTTTGATCTTTTTGATAATACAACATATAAACTTATAAACACGTTTGCTTTGGAATGTCCTATAAAATCTTATGAACAATTTATATGGTTTTACATTATCAAATGTTGCCTAAATGTATACTCATGAAGTCTTATAAACCAATGTGATTTTTAGTTTCAAATATCCCTTAAATGCGCATAAAGAGATGGTGTTCTTTAAATACTCATAAAATCATATATAAAAAATATTCTCTGTCCCATCAAATCTCTTCAATTCTATAAAGAATCATCAAATATATATATATATATATATATATATATTTTATATGTTTTGATGCGATTTTTTTGGCAGGGAATCGTCAGAATACATTCCTCGAGAAGCAATGTCAGCTGGATTGTGTTTAGGATTTATGTAACTTCATTTTAATATATCACTTAACTGTTGAATTTCAGCCACTCTATTACTAACAAAAACTTGAAGTTTGTTTTCGTCTGTGTTAAGCCAACACAAGACAATCTGAGAGTCACACCAATAATATGTTTCAAATTTACATGTAAGAGAATCAGACACTTGTTTTACTAACCGAGCAAGTGCAAGAGCACCACATAGCTCTAACCTTAATTATTATTATTAATGCCTTGACTGGTGCGACTTATGTTTTTGAACAAAGTAATCTAACACAAATATTTTCACAAGAATCATAAGTTCTTATATAAACTGCAGCACTATACGCTTCTAAACTAGCATTGCTGAATCCATGCAGTTCAATATTAATTGGATTATCACACATAACAGATCTTGAAACTTTTAATTCGTTAAGTATAACTAATCTCGAATAAAAATATTCCCACTTCTTTCCTAAATCCGAAGGTACTATATCACCCCACTCTAATTTCAATGACCACAATTTTTGTATTAAAATTTTGATAATAAATATTAGTTTGTTTTCCTGACCGTTTTAATCGATTAAAATGTTTGTTTTTCTTGGGTTTTCGGTCACTCTTGAATAAAAGATTTTTCTTTATAAGGGGTTAACGTTTTGGTTTTATTAGGAAACTATCATCAGAACTATAAAAAAAATATTTGTCTAAACAATCAAAAGAGAAAAGAAACTATTGTATACAAAAAATAAAAAAATATAGAAAACTATAATCAAGTATAAAATATAAGCTAAACATACCCTTATTTAATTTTTTTACACTTCACAAAACTTTAAATTCACAGTATGACTATCATATTGGAAATGGTCAATATTAAGATGAAATAAAAATGGTTTTAATTTTTATGGGGGTAAAGGATGGACCAGATGGGAATTCCATTTTACTTAATACATTTGAATATAACTATCTTAACTTAATTATATTAAAGGTATTAAAAGTAGAATGTAAAAATTTGCATTTTATTGTGTGATTAAATTATTATAGACGTTACTAAGATTTTCTGTATCAGTTCTGAAATTAATTGTGTTATGGGTTTTTTTAATATGAATCATTTCTTTAATATTTCTTTTTTTGTAGTGTGTTTCATGATCAAGAATTTGGACAGTATCAAAGTTAAAATTATGTAGATTATCTATTGCATGTTTTGATAAAGCGGTGGGAGATTGATTTTTATTTCGAATGCTGTTTTTATGTTCTTTTATTCTATTTTTAAGATATTGTTTTGTTTGTCCAATACTTATATGTTTTTAGACAATCAGAGCAGTCGATTTTATAAATAAGATTGGTTTGATTTAAGTTTGGTGTTTTTTGTTTTAGTTTTGTAAATAAAGTTTTATTGTTGTTTTCTGATTTTTCTGCAATATTGATATTATATGGTTTTAATACTTTTTTGATTTATTTCTAGAATATATGGAAGTGAAATAAATTTGTTTTCATTAGTTATATTTGGTTTGTATTTATTAGTGTTATAAATTTTATCAATTCTGTTTTTTATAATGGGTTCGTAGAATTTTTTTGGGTAATTATTGTTTTGAAGAACTGTTTTAATTTTTTTTATATTATTTGGTCTTAATTCTGGATCTGTTAATAAGGTTGCTCTATCAACGAGTGAATTAACAACACTTTTTTTTATTTCATCTTAATATTGACCATTTCCAATATGATAGTCATACTGTGAATTTAAAGTTTTGTGAAGTGTAAAAAAATTAAATAAGGGTATGTTTAGCTTATATTTTATACTTGATTATAGTTTTCTATATTTTTTTATTTTTTGTATACAATAGTTTCTTTTCTCTTTTGATTGTTTAGACAAATATTTTTTTTATAGTTCTGATGATGGTTTCCTAATAAAACCGAAACGTTCACCCCTTATAAAGAAAAATATTTTATTCAAGAGTGACCGAAAACCCGAGAAAAACAAACATTTTAATTTGATAATAAATATACAGGGATTGATTAGCCCTAGTGGATTATAAATTTTTCCTACGACCACCTATGAAAATGAGAAAAAAAACACGGTTAACTTGGCTCGAAAGCGCCGAATATCACACGCGTGTTGAAAGAAAATATTTCAACTCTAGAGTGGTAATACAAGGCACACTATTTAATTTAAACATATGATGTCAATTTGACAGACCACCCCTATTTATTAAAAAGAACAAATTTTAGAAATCAGTAATTGTTAAGTGTTTTAACTTATTTTTCATGTATTTGTCGAGTGATTTAGAATTAGAATGTGAAAATACGCCATGTGAAATTATAAAAAATGTTAATAAAAGAAAAAACAAGTCGCGCTGAAGAAAATGTCATATATTTAAACAACCAATGTTAACTGTTAGCCATGGACGCCGTAGCGTAGAAACTAAAGCTCTTGTCTACAAAACGGGAGGTCACAGGTTCAAATCCCATCAGGAGTATTTGACTTTTTTTTATAAAAACATTAAATAATTTATGGAATTATTTTGAATTGAAATCTTCCTTGTTGGGTGGATTTTTTAAATTTTGGTTTAATGTATATTTCCTTGAAATTTAAAATTTTTCATTCTGGTTAATCTAGAAGTCAATCCAGAATTATGTCTTCCTATGATATATAAAATATGAAAAAATGAAAATGTTAAACTACAAATAAAGGAAAAGCCTACAAACTATATGAAACCAGATATTAAGTGAAACATAATCCTAGGTATGCTAATTTCAACTCTAGAGTTGAAATATTTTTTTTCAACTCTAGAGTTGAAATATTTTTTTTACAAATCAAAGGCTTTTTTAATAATTCTTTGTGGTCGTAGGAAAAATAGTGTACATTACTCGTGTGAAAGTGGTTATTCTAAAACTCGGAGAATTTCCGCACTCGGCTGACGCCTCGTGCTAAATATCTCCTCGTTTGAAAAGTATCACTTTCATCACTTGTTATGTAATATACTATTAGCGATGTTACTAAGTATTTTTTTTTTTGTAATAGGATACTTTTCCGAATCAGTTAGACCCTTGTAAGACAACAAATCAGAATGACTAAACCACTGAAGTCCTAGCGTTTTCACTTTATCATTCTCACCTATAGTAAGTTCAAGTATGCTGAAGGCATCAGAAGTAGTATCTTCTAAACCTTGTAAAATTGTATCACTGTTAGATGCCCATTTTCTAAGAGGAGAGCTGACTTTAATATTTTGGAAATTTCATTGCAAAGGACTATACCTGTTTTTTCATCATTAAATCCAGTTATCAAATCATCAACGTACATATCACGATCAATCAACTTACATGTAACAGGATATGTACTTTTATTATCAAAAGCTAATTTTTTAATACATTTAATAGCCAGGTATGGCGCACTAGTTGTGCCATACGTCACTGTTTGTAACTCATAAACCGATTTATCATCATTCGAATCATTTCTCCACACTATATTCTGTAAATATCTCTCATCAGAATGAATAAGAATCTGGCGGTACATTTTTGCTAAATCAGCGATTACAACAAATCTATGCTCTCTAAAACGTAACATAATTCCAAATATATCATTTTGTATCGCTGGCCCTGAATACTGTACGTCATTAAGAGATTTCCCTGATTTTGTTTTAACCGAAGCATCAAATACTATTCGAACACTTGTAGTCAAACTATCATTACGTACAACAGCAAAATGAGGTAAAAAACATCTAAACATTTTAATCGAATCGCTGTATGGCAATCGCATCATATGCTCTAGCTCGATATACTCAATCATAAAATCAAAATACTTATTTTTCAACACTTCATCCTTTTTTAATCTATTTTCTTGAAGAATTAATCTTTTAATCGCCGATTCTCGTGAATCGCCTAACTCTAGAGGACTCTCTTTTAACAGAAATCGAACCACACATTTTCCTGAACAATCGCGGGAAACTGTTTCGCTAAAATAATTTTCACAAATCTGTTCCTCTTTAGTTAAAGGATTTGCCTCAGTTGGAATTTCTTCTATTAACCAAAACCTCTGCAGGTCATCATTCAAAGTAAAATTGCAATGAATTTGTTTCTCAATAGAAGTACTCATTAAACCTGTTACCACATACCCAAAAACGGTATCAATCAGAATAGGTTTGCCTTTACCTAACATGATTTATTCTTTGCCAAGAATGCTCCAAAATAAAGCTGCGCCTATTAAAATATCAACTGGCCGCGAAACATTGAAAGATGGATTAGCTAATTTTATGTTTTTTGGAATGCACAAATCTGAAATGTTAAACCTATATGGAGGTAAATAATTATCTGTTATTTTTGGTACTACTGAACATGCTAGCTTTGCTAGCTTAGCTAGCTTTGTTTGATAACTACTAACCGTTGATTTAATCAATAAATTACATTTAGAGTTTACGTTTCAGCTAACACTATTAATCCCAGAGATTGCAATATTAATACTATCCACTTTCAAATCTAACTTGTTTTTGAAATGTTCAGAAATAAATGAACACTGACTGCCTGAATCTAAGAGAGCTTGAGCTTTGTGATATTTTCCTTTTATATCTCTTACCTCTACAATTGCTGTGGATAGCAGAACATAATCGTTATTAGAAGTTGTAGCACTGATAATAATCGAGGAACTATTAAACGCATTTTCGTGGTTTTGAGAATCTTGTACTTCATTACTCTGATTTCTTCGATTATCCCCTGTGTTATTATTGTTATATAATAGGGACCTGTGTTTGTTATTGCAGAATCTACACTGACCTGATTTACATTTAAAACTATAGTGCCCAAAACATAAACAATTTGAACATAATCGCATCTTTTTTACAATATCCCACCTTTCGGTTATAGTCATTTTTAAAAATTCTGGACATTTATATATTAAGTGAGCTTTCTTACAAAAATTGCATTTTGGTTCGGATCTTTCACTAGAACCATTAATCAAAAAATTATGACGCCTTGTATTTCTATTATCGGGTAATCGCGTATCTCTTAATTTATGATTATTATTCAATTCTAGAGTTTCAAGAAAATCTGCTCTATTTTTTAAGAACTTAAAGAAATCATTTAAATTTGGCAACGTTTTATCATTTTTTGACAGCTCCCATTCTCGCGTTGTAGCTTTGTCTAATTTTAATGATATCATAATATACATAATTAAAGCATCCCAGTATTCCGCTGGAAGCTTAAGCGTTTTCAGTGCCCTGAGATGTTTATTTACTACATCGATTAAGTTGCGTAATCCTGAAGATGACTCTTTAGTTAAGCTCTCAACTTCAAATAAACCTTTAATATGATTATTAACCAATAATCGAGTGTTATCAAACCTATCGCAGAGTAATGCCCAAGCATCATTATAACTATGTGCTTCAAACTCTAAACTATGAATAATTTTAAGAGCTTCCTCCCCTAAACATGACCTCAAATAGCGATATTTTTGAGTCTCTGATAAAGTGGAGTTGCTATGAAATAAAGCTTCAAATGTGTCTTTAAACTCTAGCCATTTGTTAAACTCACAATTAAATGTTGGACAATTTATCGGAGGCACCTTAACCAAATTTAAATTATCACTGTTTAAAACATTAGCTTGAGTGCAGCTTACAGATTTAATCACGGAACCTTTATTATTATCATATTTATCCAAAATTTCTTTGGCCTTTAACAAAATATCTATATGGCAATCATAGAATTTGCTCCTCTTCTCGTATTGCTTTTCAAGTTCACTTAAAGGACATATATCAGTTCTATTTTTGACTGAACAGACTCAAATTCATCATAAAGTACCTCCAATTTATTGACTTTAAATTAAAGTTCGATAATTTTCTTCGCATTTAATTCTTCATTATTTAAAAAAGCATTACGAAAAAGTTCGACAGGTTTTTCAAAATTTGTCAATTTGAATTTTACCGTACCTCTTTTTCTTATCAACAAATTTAAATCCTCCATATTGTACTATTAAAGGAAAATCAAAATAATCGTGTGTAATCAAAATCGAACTAATCACTTACATTTAATAATATGTAATAAATTTAATTTAAATAATGAAATACACTGGTACGTAATCCAATTTCATTGGACACTCAAAATCGTATTTTAGTCCAAAACGGACTCGGGAAATCTTGTACTAACCATACAACTCTTGTATGTTAATTTGTGTAATTTCTAGTATACCATTGCATTGGTAAAATCCCAAAATATCAATTTTAGGTATCTAAAATCAAAAAAATAATCAAAATCGTAACTAGGCACTTAAGACCTGTTAATCAAATTAAATCAGCTGGAATCTTGTAACTCCAGTTAAATCGAAATCAACCTATAATCGTTATATTAATCGAAAATCATCTTAAGACCTGTTAATCAAATTAAATCAGCTGGAATCTTGTAACTCCAGTTAAATAAATCATCTTAAAACAGCAACATAATCAAAATAATCGCAAATAATCGTGAAAATATCATCCGCTAATTGAAAATTGTAACCTGCGGTATAATATTTTCGAAATCCCGAAAATACACAACACAACTAACTACAATAAATGCAAATCAAAACTACAAGGATAAAAGGAAGGGAAAGGATACATGGACTTCTGTTACTTATCTTGAATTTGCTTTTCTTGTTTTAATCCGGTTCGTGGGAACAAAATTTATGTCTGGCGTTGTCCCACCTCTTCTATATAGCGGACTGTAATATAATCAAATACTTTTGAATAGGTATTTTGGGCAGGCTTTTATTTAAAATGAAAATTTATAGTATAATTAAAAATGTTGTGTTATTTCGTTGTTGCTGCTGTCATTCATTCTTGACATCTATTCGTTATCCTGGTTTCTGTGATAGGTATTATTATAGGTAACAATACTGTCTTTAACACGTATCTTATAATTACCGTAACACCCTAGAGCTACGAAACTTATTTTATTAAAAATATAAAAATTTTATGCTTGTTCATTCATGCTACAGAGTAAAAAATATATTTACTAGAATTTTACATCACTACTGGTTTAATTTTTTTGAGACATTATTAAAAATTTCAGTTAAAACTATAAAGCTGCTAGTGAGAATTTTACAAAATTTGCAATAAAAATAAATAAATAGACAATTTGTAATATCAATAAATTAGAGTAATTAGAACATGGCCTATTTTTTTTATTAATCAAGAGAAAAATCGTGCCTTATTGAATTAATGACAAGAGACAAATGCGTCGCAGGTGAAAATTTTAATAAATGAGAATAAAATCAAAGCTGTGTGGAAAATATTGACAGCTCCAGAAAATGTTACCTAACATTGGCAGAAATAAGCTCTCACAATCATACTGGCCCGGTAACCTTAATTTTTAATTTACTAATCAGCCACCTTTCATTGTGAGTACATAATTACTGTCAATGTCATTTATGTCACAGTCAAACTTGCTGGTTAAATACTTTTGGTTAAAAATCTTTATGCAACCCAACATTAGTATTATAAAATTAAATAGGTACCTACTACATAATTTAAACATAGGACAATAACCTTAAGGCTCTACCACGCGCAAATTTAGAGGATGAAAAACACCGTTTCGCTACTGCAGGATTCTGCAAAGGCTATTTGAAATATTTGTCGGGACAATTTAAAATTTAATAAAGGAATGTTTGTATTTCTAAGGTACAAAGCCCTTTTTGAAAAAAATAATAATATGTATAAGAAAATGCCCACTAAAGGTGCGTATTTTTAGGCACTTTTCCAAGGTTAATATCGTAGCTAAGAATTTTTTTTTCAAAAAAATAGCCATGTACCTTAGAACTTCCATGTCTTATCTTTAAGACTTCAAAAATTGAGACAAAACAATGTCGTAATAAGTCCGTTATCTTGCAGCGCGCAACTCATGTTTTAGGTAAATTTTGTTGTCATGTTATAGAAGTTGCCTATATACAGCTGAATTTATTCTCGGTTGACGTGAAACAATTTATATCCAGAGAGAATAATGATACACTGAAAAAAATTATAGGTGGTCGAACAAGAAGTAATTTCGGGGGTAATTTTGGGCTAAATTTTATGTTTTCCTTTTTGGATTGTCTGTGCCAATAACAGAATATCTAAGCGTTAATATTAAAAAGACGTAACTAGTAGTTGTGCTATTAACTCCGGGTTACCATACATTTTTCGGCTTAGACCGGGATGGTTTATAATGCGCCGCAGGGCAAAATGTTCAAGGCGCGTTCACCATTTTGTCAAAACTGGTATTTAAGCTTTCAAAATTTCTTATTCATGTTAGGTAAGGATAAGAATTGAACGAAATCCAGTCGATTTGTTGCAATCAAAAATGGGCTATATTGAATTTTTTGTTTCGTTTTTTATCGAAATGGGTTATTCTCTTGATAGTGAAGAAAATATACTAAGGTAAATAGCTTATCGGTATTAGAGGCCCAAACTGGGTCACCGGGAACTTACGACAAATCTAAGGATGTATGGTAACCCTGGTATATTAACTCTTAGATCTAAAATTAAAGTTTAATTTGTCTTGGTAAAGGGTGATAGGTGCAATAAAATAAAGCCATTTATGAAGGTTCTTAGTGAGTAAAGAAACCAACTGTTGCATAATGAATCTATTTCTATTCGATTGTTTTTATATTTTATGCTTATTATACAGGCTCTATATATTGTTTATATAGTGAGCTTCTGTCTAAACCTGTTAAAATATAAATTAATTTTAAAGGTGAAATGTGTTTATTATTTTATCCATGGTTTAACGATTTAAAAGTAGTTGTCAGGCACGAATTTGGCGTTGGCCACATGACATTTATCTGTTCATGTTACTGGCTCGCAGCTACAATTTGGTGCAGCGAGACTACTGTATAGTGACAATGCTTCTAAGAAGCTAGGTAGGTAATAAATAAAAATTGGACAGTATGCCACGCAGAGTAATAAAATACAATTTTTGGTTCGGCATGGGCGTCCATAAAGAGGGCAGTTGCCCCTGTCTCTTGACCAAGGGGGAGAGGGGGGGGGGAGGGTAAATATACTTTTTACTAACTTTTGTTAGGGGGAGTTTATGAAACGACTGCAACATTTTTTTTTGTAGGAATCACTTTTGATAGAAGTTCTTGAAATCGCAAAGTTTTGTTTTTTTTGTAGCCACTTTTGAACGGTGGAGAAAGTGTAGAAAAGGCTGCGAAGTATTTTATTTTATAGAATTAACTTTTGAGAACTTACACGTTTTTTTGGCTACCCCCCTATCACTTTATGTTTATAAGAAACATTAATACCGTGATTTTGTATCGGATTGGCGCGACGATACGGTACTACCTCCTGTTGTTTCTGTGTTACTAAAAAAAAATCTAGGTACTTACTTTTTTTTCTTTTGAAGGTACCACTTTTAAAAAAAATTAATTATAATGGCACGGAACACGACGGACAAAATACTGCGCGAGTTAGTAACCACAGTCAACAAATCCTGGAACCAACGGGACTTATCTGTTGTTTTATAAATAAACATGGTGAAAAATTTGTAATATAAGAAAATTTTAATTGAAAAACTATTGACCTTACGAAGTATTTGATAACCAATGCTGAAAACCTTTAGTTTCAGGTTAGGCCTGTGCCTCCCAATTTTGAAAATTTGACAGTATATGTTAGTGCTGATGGGGGCGATCGGGCTAAAATATATTTATAATGGTGGCACTTCCCGTTATACCGGAAGTAAGTGTCAACTTGCTTATTTTAAATAGAATACTCTATATATTACTACATTTTTGCATTCTACGCAAGAATTTAGGCATATCTTGTATACCATGTCCTATACCTATGTCTAAGCGTTTTAGATATTTTTAATAGATTTTTTATAATATTTTGATAACTATTAATACAGGGTGTTTAAACAATACGATTAAAAATTAAATTGAAAAACTGCAAAAAGACTAGATTTTCAAATGGAAATACACAAATTTTATAATTATTTCTTATTTAGCATTAAAAATAAGGGTAAGTTTGTATATTCCAAAAAATTTTAGTTTTAGAAACATTGCCAACTTAATATTTTTATATGGCGATTTTGCTGCAGATTTTAAGTTTAGTTACTTTTAGTTGGCTATAACGGCGTTGAAAAACAATCAAATGAGAGAAAAATTTATGAAGCTGTCACTTACCATTTAAACATCATTAATTATCATGCCTGTGCGCTTAAATTGTACATACAAACGAAGATTATTTAAATTTATTTATTATTTATGGAGAATGTGTTAAAGTTAGGTATATCAAGAACATGGGACACATTTGCCAATCGATATCCGCAAAACAGAAGCCATCATAATGTGCTTATTAATAATGTTCAACATTTTTGGAATATACAAACTTAACCTTTTTTAATGCTAAACTAAAAGTAATTATAAAATTTGGGTGTATCTCTTTGAAAATTTAGACTTTTTGCAGTTTTTTCAATCTTATTGTTTAAACACCCTGAATTAAAAGTTATCAAAATATTATAAAAAATCTAATAAAGCAGGTCCTTTATAACAAGGAATCCCGCTTAAATTAAATAAATATAAGGTTTCCTTATAGAAAAAATTGATTTGATTGATTGATTATTTTAAGGCTTGCAAACGTCATTCTTAACAGAAAAATTCAAATATGTCAAAAACGCTTAGATATTTATAGGTATAGGCTAGGCATACAGGGTAGGGACTTTAACTGGAATAAATTCGATATTATTAAACCTGCTGAAGTTGCGCCTACAAAATTTGGTATGTGGGGGTTTTAGAGCATGCGGAATTGGATTATGATGTCGGCGCAGTTGCCAGATTTCTCAGCTTTGCGCTACACGTAGTAATTTTGTTATTTTAAATAGAATGCCCTATTTATTTTTATTGCAGTGAATTGGTAGTGTCAAATTTAGTAAGATCTCAAATTTACAAAATTCTATCTTCACTAGTTTCTGAGCTATGGCAACACTGAAGTCCCCTTAAAAAGTACCGGGACGCTTGTCTACCTCCATAGTTACTAAGTTATTAACAAGATTCAAGAAAAGTTCTTGTCTTTTCAAAATGGCCTATTTAACTTAAACTTTAAAAATAGAAATTCTCATGGTACTTTTTAATGGAATTACAGTATTGCCATAGCTCAGCAATTAGTGAAGATAGAATTTTGTTAATTTGGCATCTTATTAAATTGGACACGCCCAATGCACTGCAATAAAAATAAATAGGGCATTCTATTTAAAATATTAAAATTACTACGTGTAGCGCAAAGCTGAGAAATCTGGCAACTGCGCCGACATTATAATTCAATTCCGCATGCTTCAAAACCATACATACTAAATTTTGTAGGCGTCACCTCAGCAGTTTTAATAATATCGAATTTATTCCAATTAAAGTCCCCGCCCTGTACAAAATCTGCCTAGAATCTTACGTAGAATGCAAAAATGTAATAATATATAGGGTATTCTATTTAAAATAAACACGCTGACACTAGTGTTGCCAACCCTCCCGATTTAGTCGGGATGCTCCCGCTTTTTTACTTAACCTCTCGCCTCCCACGCACTTAAACAAAACTCCCGCTTTTTTCCAATAACACGACGGACGCCTAATAACTGTACAGCTGCCTTAGAGAGGGGCGACCTTTTTTTTTTAGAAAGCACGTTTGATGATAGGAGGAAGAAATATAAAAGGCACGCCACAGCGTAAGGTCATCAACGGGGTATCGACCTTTTTTTTTTTAGAAATCATCAATATAATTATTTTAAGCACCTCAAAAAAAACTTGTCCTCCAGGCACTATCCACTTCCCGCTTTTCAATTTTTAAAATCTGGCTACCCTAGCTGACACTAACTTCCGGTGTAACCGGAAGTACCACCATTATGAAATTTTTTTAGTCCGGTCGTCCCCATCAGCATTACCACGATGGGAAATTTTGAAAATTTTCCTATGTATAGTTTTCCATATATAGTTCGAAGCGGTTCCCGGTGGAACACGAACACCCTGTTTGCAGGTGCTTTTATACCTTTCTGCTCTACCTAATTTTATTTTTTGTAAATATTCTATAGCTTCAATAATAAGATAAGACAAAATTTAAAAGATATATCCGTATAACGATTAGGTACATTATTTTAACTCAGAATACAATAACAAGTACTTATTTTCCACAAAGCAAATTTCTCGTCTCCGAAATAAAATCAACCAAAACTTATTAGCATAATAAAGAACCTACCGCCTTGCATCGTGCTTTCAGTGTGTCGATGTTTACGGAATATTTTTCACCACGTCATAAGCTCGCTAGTATGCCCACTTCGAATGAGACTCTCTTGCAAATATATTTCTTGCTGCACAAAGTTCCGCCTTAAACGCTGTGTGAATCCACCCTTAACCAATTTTTATAGGAATTCCAACTGAACATAAGAATCCGCATTTACAACAAAACTGCCGTATAAGTCCACCCATATATCTATGTTAGACATTATAGATATGAATGGCTTTTGGCTCTCAGTATGGGGTGAAATAGAAATCTACAAGAGCATCAAATAAATCGTTCGAACAATCCGAACAAAACTTGATTAAATCACATATTAGTTAATGTAGTTGTAGGGATGGAGATTTACGATCTGCGGGGAGGAATTTGGAGATATGGGTTTAAGTTGATAGGCCAGCCTAAAAAAATATAAAATGTTCGCGGAAATTATTGTAGTACAGACTAACAGTTCAAATCAGGCATGCCAAAAACGAAGTGGGAGCACAAAGAGGGGGATTGAGAAAATAGACCCAAATATAAAGGTAGATTTAACCTTTTTAAAGTTTAGAACCCGTCGCAACGACATTTAGAGAGAGGAGGGGAAGGGGTGAAACGGTGCAAAATAGTAATATCATTTATGACATACATAAACTAAGAAACTAAACAAATTATTGATTTTTTTACCAATAGAACGGTGGTGAAAGACAGCGGCGGCGCCAGGGGGTCAGGGTGGGCGCTGGCCCACCCTACAAACATGGGTACTCACCCAAAATTGAGGAATTTCCGCGGGGAAAGGGGTATTTAACTATGACGTTTTTAAGGAGAAAGGAGTGGTATTATAGAAGGTAATATGAGATGCGTCAGTTTGGAGAAGAGAGAAGTTTTTGTTTACCCCGGTTATGGCGTTATAGAGCGTGGGGGAGGCGGCGACCTTTTCTTTTTTTTTAGAAGTCATTTTTGATTTGGGTAGTGCCCACCTTAAAATCATCGGACCCGCTTGTGCCCACCTATCCCAAAAATCCTGGCGCCGCCACTGGTGTGAGAAAGTTATTTTCATGCAGATAAAAAAATCCAGGAAAAGATATGCCAAAGAAAATCCTAAAAAAATACTAAACTTGATTGTATTATAAAAAATATTGAGAATTATGTTTTTTTAACAAAATGAAACTTTTTTAAATTCACAGCTATATCTGTAGAGTCCAACCTTAAAAAGTTTTTAAAAATCTATTAATAAACATGGACGGGATTCGTTGCGAGACAACGAGAACGTTATGTTTTTAATATATAACTTTGGGGAAGAATTTAGAAATATTGTTCAAATGCTCTTAAATAAATAAACAACCAAACCAGACTCCGCTTTATTAAAACTTTATTAGTGCATATTGTTCGCATTATTGAAGTACATGTTTCTCCAGCGCATCTTATCTTCTTTTTGTTAGGTGTTGGAGCCAGCAAATGTCCTATGTTATCATATCTTATGTTGTCACTAACTATATGGGATGATTTGGATAACAGACTGGATCTTCCAGTGACCTTTGGCGGATTTTTGTATTTCGTCAGATA
Source organism: Polydrusus cervinus (assembly GCA_935413205.1). Lineage (NCBI taxonomy): Eukaryota > Metazoa > Arthropoda > Insecta > Coleoptera > Curculionidae > Polydrusus > Polydrusus cervinus. The sequence continues at coordinate 61,209,869 of OW284510.1, read as the reverse complement.
GGTTTCCACAATATCTCTTCTAAATTCTAGTTATGTACATTGACTACCAGATTTCTTGTACAAAATCCAGGCATTTTGTATTGTTGCATCAACCATCCAAGTAAATATACACCACCACCATTTTTTCCCTCTCAAAGCAATTCGATAGCGTGCAATATTTTCGTCCATCAAATTAGTTCCCCCCATGGCGAAGTTGAACTTTCCAATAGCATGCGTCCTGGGAACTTTTCTTCTCTTTCTGGGAAAACCTTTTCACTAGGCTTTGCGGTTGCACTCCATAGGTAGTTGATGCAACATTGAAAACATTATTATCAATCCATTTAATAACTATAACTCCATTTTGTCTGTCTATTATTGCCTTACTGGATCCTCTGGTTTATGATTTTAGGGATGATTTCTTTTCCAAAGGACAGTTTTTTGGAATCCGATTTTCTTTGATGGTACCAGTTGCATTAATTCCTTTACTTTTCAAATGAGAAAGCGATGAAAAGCTTGTAAAAAAGTTGTCAAAGTAGAAACTGTAAGGCAACCCCTTTTTGTCTAATGTAAGTTCTTCAATCATAGTAATAAACGGCGCAGAAGCTTTTCCAAATAGTCACTCGTATGGCTCATTGGATTTAGGGTCACATCCCTGGTAGATGGTGAAATTTACTAAATATCCAGATGATGTGTTAACGCACCATGCCTTATACCCAAAACGGATGGGCTTCCCGCGAATAAATTGCTTACATAAGTACTTCCCAAAATATTTGATCAAATTAACTTAAGAATTTTTGACGAATTTGATCCATAAATGGTCTTAGCTTTGACATTTTATCTTGCTTGTTTAGTGGGTTGTTATCAGCACAATGCAAGCATTTAAAAATTAGTAAAAATCTATCTCTTCACATGGCATCGGCAATCATATGATTCTTCATACCCCCCTTTTGATCCCAATAATATTTTTTCCGGGCAAAGTATTGTATCCACTGTTAACAAGAATGGCTAAAAAACACTTTATTTCATCCCTACTTATTATTGGATCAGGCATATTTTTGAATAAAGCATAAATAATTCGAATACTTCTGTTGGTGTATAGTCCTTATATTCTTTTCGACTAAACTTGGGAAAAAGCTTGGGCCTTGCTTGGAAATCTCCTTCTATCCAATCAACTTGGGTGTGGTCTATTTTAGCAAATGGTTCCGTTTCACCAGGAATATTATTATGTAGTTCTATTTGAATTTCGGCTGGTTCAACGTTAAGCCACTTCTGAAAAATAAAATAAAAGATACTATATACGACTGACGTTGCACCACCATTTTGAGCCTCACAAAATTAAGTCCTTGTATTTTTTACTTATATCAATAAAAACTAGTTCATACAACATTTCTAAACGTATAAAAACTAATAGTAATACAAAACAATAAATACCAACTCAATGATAATACTTACACTAGTCTGAAGTCCATATTTTCAAAAAGTTATAAATCTGTCTACCAAACTTGTCGACCACGCGCTCCTACCATTAAAATCACACTGATTCGAAAGATAGTCCGTTTGTTCAGTCTGTAGGAATGTAGTATCTGCTGCCATCTATTGTAATCGGATAAAAGGTTGCTTTAAAATGGACAATTTTAGCGAGGCTTGAAACCGTTGCCATAATATGGCAACATTAGTCCTTTAAGTGTTTTAAATAAACAAGCAACCGAGCTTCAGCATGCAGAAATATTTGTCCACGTTTCGTTACCAAAGGCAGACTTCTTAATAATTTTATTTATTGGTGTCAATAGGAATAGGTATTAAAGATACCCACTAGCACTAGAGCAGTGGTTCCCAATCTTTTTTTATTCGCGATATCGCGACCCTTCTTAGCTTCTTATAAATGTTCGCGACCCACCGCCAAATTTTTTAATCAATAAAAGAACAATAAATATATTTAAGGACTTGCCAAAAATGATGATATTTTTTAGTAAAGAGTTTAATATGATGACTGAGAGCTTGCATCTGAATAACAATATTTATAATTCTAGTTGAGTTTGGGTCAAAGCTAATCTTATGTAATTTTGAACATCCATCCAACTTATTCCAAGCTTTCGTCTTGATCTGCAGAAGAGTCGAAAACCCACTTTCGCAAAGATAACTTGAAGTTGAAGCAAAGGTACTATAATTATTTAAAAAAATGCATTCTGTAAATTAATTTACTTATACGACACACCGATTGGGAACCACTGCACTAGAGCATCCACATATAATATAATTACCAATTAGAAGGAAATAAATATAAACTCAAAGTCTTCCTCCACTGTTGTATTAATGGAAAACTTATTTTAAAATAGAAATTCTCCTTGTAAAATAAGTTTTTCTTTAATATAACAGGAACAGGAGGAAGACTTTAAGAGTTTAAGTTTTTATTTTTTTCCTTCTAAATATCCACTCCACTGCAAGTATGAACTATTTCTTCAAGTTAATTAACAATTTGTAGAAATCAATTTAAGTAAGTATGTATGTAACAACACAATACTAAAATAAAATAAGATGAGAACTAAATATATGGTTTTAGCTTACATTAAAACCTACAATTCAATGGTTGACGTATCCCCCCCTATGGAAACTTTTGTCTGATAAAGGTGGCCACCTTTTTTTTTAAGAAATCACTTTTAATAGGGGAGAAGTTTTCGATACGATCAACTTATTTGTGAAATTTGACATATCTGTCAAATTATTTTGTAAGAAAAAAGGCACAAAGTCTCGGCCTCAAAATTTTTATGATCTGCTTATTTTTGTTGTGACATGTCTTGCCTCACACTGGCATTATCAGACCTTATAAACAGTTAAAAAATCTTAAAAATCTTCTAAATCGACAGCCTAAATGATGCTGTAAAAAAGATAAACTATATGCAGATTACGGTTACTTCTCTTTAAACGTACTCATTATCGAGTAAATTTTTCTTCAAATTAGCTAGCTTCTTTGATAGTAGGCTGACTTAACTTGAGGATTGCGATTCCCTCACTCTTTCAATCTCTACCTTTTTTTAACGTTACAATGTTTATCCTATACTGTTTCATCAGAATATAACCCAGTAAATTTTTTAGAGTACCAAGTAAAAATTATAATATTAGGTTAAGTTTTTGTAATTATAAGTGAATTCATAACACAAATAATAAAAAATATAACATTTTAGTGTTCATCGTAAAAATAAAAATGTGTTTTTATTTAGAGGGCGCTACAAAACTTATTGAAAACTGTTCTAAATATTAAGTGGATCCGACCGCACTAAACTTTACCGTTATAAATTGCGGTTCTTCGTTGCCTTGATTTTCAAAAAAAAACTATGAGAATTATTGTTTTTTTTTCACCAATGGAAAAGTATATTGGTTTGTTAAAGGTGGTATCTATATGGGTATGATTTTGAATGTCGTATTGTGTCTTGTTACAAATCCTTTCCCGTGCGCCCATAAAAGTTCTATAGGATTTAGTTCACAATGATATGGCGGTGTGCGCAGCACAATTACATTATATATGTTTTTCAGCTATATCTTCCATGCATATTTTATAAAACGATGTTTGTGTAAATTTTCTATAGCTAGTTCCTTCTTTATCAAATTATCTTCAAATTCATTTCTTTTGGTGGTTAACCAATCGATAATTTCTTGTTTTCTCCAAGATGAAGTTGGAGTCTTCTCTGTGCGTTATCCATAACTGCTATTGAATCAACTGGAAGATATTTTATCGTTTCACCAAAATAGTCCTTAAAAACATTCAAATGAATATCCTCGTGGTAATATCCCGTATTGAACGATTGAAAGGTTAGCAAACCTTCTTTTAAAAATCCCTGTTCGCTTCCATGTTTAATACCGAAATTGAGCCGAACTGGACGAAATTTCCCATTTTACTACTCTACACCTTTCTGAAATAGAATAATTACTAAAGTTAATTACATTGTAAAAAAATTTTAATTTTATTTTTTTAAATAAAAATAACTTTCTCGAATATGCAAAGATTCCACTTTTTAAATTCTGATTCTTTATGGTAATAATTAATGATGAGTTGCACAAATATTTTTATCAACAATTAGTAACTATATAGATAACCATGGCAGCCACTTTGACTGTGACATAAATGACATTTGTGCAAATTATTTACTCACAATCAAAATTACCGGAATAGTAAAGCGCTAAAATTTCCCATGTTAAATTGCAGTTTTTTTAAAGTGAATTACAAAAAAAAATTATTACATTTTTTTTCACCAATGGAAAGGTGGTATCAAGGTTCTTAGATAGATAGGTTGCCTTGTAACCTCGGTGTCATGGCGGGCGAAACGTCATCGCCTACGTCACAAAAGGTCTTTTTAGAAATTTGTATACAGAATTAGCATTGTTTGTGCTGTTTTCGGAAGCTTATATGTTTTTCAGCGAAATTTCAGAGTTGTGAGGTGTTTTATAGACTTATATTTAAAGATAAAAGGACATTTTATCAATGTATTAATCAGTATAGTACAATAAAAGGTAATTAATTATTATTCTCTTTAAATCTTAATACCTACATGTTTTTGCTTAGGTACTTAAGTAATAGGTAAGTATAAGAATAAGAATAATAATGATAGGTAGTACTTGGCAGAAACCCAGGAATGGTAGGTACAAACAAACACTAACATTCAGGGGGAGCAAAGTGAAGAATTTATCTTGTCTACTGCCTTAAACCGGGCTGATTATAAAGGCTAGCAAACCATGTCGGCAAGCTTGTGGAAAGTGACGAAATTAGTGATACTTCCTCTAGGTACTTCATCAGAGGTCTGATTTAAGTACAAGTTTATTACTTGCATTAAGATATGTAGTTTCCATTATAATGTGCTTTAACTGAGTCCCAAGTTTGATCTTTATAACTGTTACCTTTTGCTTCTTTGTAATAAATTAAAGTTGTTTTAGTAAAATTATGTGTATGTGTGTAATATTCTAACAATGATTATTTAGTTTCTTATATGTACAGAACAATAAAATATATATTTTATAAGAAATAAACAAAATTTATATATATATATATTTTTTGAAATAAACATTGAAAACAGCAGCTAAATACACATGCATTTTTTTTAGTAAACTTGAAGTTTAGTTTAATTAGATTGCATCCTGTGCTCGGTCTGTATTTGTAGACTAATCTACCTACAAAGAAAAGGAAAACAGAAAACTGAATATTTAAAATTACGGTCCAAGTTTCAGTTCAATTTTATTTTCATAAAGTTCGCTTCCAGAAATAAGAAAACTTATTTATTAAGTCCATAAACACGAAAACATTCTTAAAACTATTAAATATATATACCGTTCTCTGTTCATTTCATAATAAGGCGTATCTGTCTCTCTTTGTCTGTTGCATTCACATTTGACCCATATATTCCATCAGACGTTTTGTGACGTCATCAGCAGCCACGCTCTCATTGGTCAAAAGTTACCAGACAACCGTTCTTTTTAGTAACCGTGGTATATATGGGTGTGAGAGAGTTATTTTCATGCAGAAAAGAAATCGAGAAAAAATATATAAGCCAATGAAAACCCCCCAAAAAATTATTAAAATTTATTGTATTCTAAAAAATGTTGAGAGTATTTTTTTTAAATAAAAATAACTTTCTCACACCCTCCAATATCTGTAGAGTCCAAATATAAAAAGTGCATAAAAATCCATTAATAAACATGGTCAAGATTCTGGTCAAGAAAACGCAATGTTTTTGGTCTACTTCAATATACATTTAGATATAATTTTGCATGGAGCTGGTAATTTTAGAGAAGAATTTAGAAATATTGGTCGGATGCTCTTAAAACAACACCTATTTTTCATTTTGAAGACAAGCACCTTTTGACAAAGTTACTTAAAATTACTGATCTATAGTCACGTAAGTGTGTCTTCCTTATTCGTTGTCACACTGTATAGTATTCAGTTTCAACATAATCATAAAAATAATTTTAAATTTTAAAAAACGATATGAGAGCTGTTATGAAATCGCGCATTAATACAAATCTATTTTACGATCTTAGTTAACAAAAAGATATCGTCGTGATATAAAGACCGTTTCTGCATGACCGATCCCTCGGGAAGACACTTTGTCATCCCCTCGGGGGTTGTTTTGCACCCCTTAATGGGTTATTTATGGCCGTACGCCACTTCATTCGGCCCTGCATATTGCATAAGTGTTGGGGTTGGAAATAAATTCTGATCTGGATGTTTCTAAATAATGTTGCGACTTCTTGGTGATGCTTCATTAAGTACCGATTTTTTTGTCCGTTGAGTTGACGTAGATGTTTTCTAAGACTGTTATTTATTAAAATCGTTTATTTTTTAAGAAATACAATTATAATTTTTTTTGATAGGGAATTTAATTTATTAAATTCAATGCACCACCCTGTATGTTTTTTTTTCAGTTACAAGCGTATCCGAATAAAAATATTTTCTTGAGGAGCATTAAAATTGCCTTAAGAAACAATTTAATGCCACTTTATTAGTCAGTCTTATTAGGAGGTCAAAAGCAATTTAAAAATAAAATTCAGGTTCTTTTTTTGAAAAAATTAAGTTTATGTGACTATCTAAAAAACGAAACATCGTATCTGAAAAATAAAATTATTTTCTTGTAAGGCATAAAAAACTGCCATAATTTCTATTTAAAATGAAGTTGTGGAGTACCTACATCACTGAAAGTATTTTTTAATTCATGGTAAAAGTGTAGTTTTATTTTTCCCAATCTCCACAATTCCTATTTGTCTAATGATAAAACATGTTTTTTTAAACATGATATTTTGAGACGATCAAGTCAAATTTTTTAAATAATTTTAGCACTTAGGCCTATAGTACTTCTGGGGCTATTTTCTAATTGACCCATTTAATAACAATATTAATAAGGTCTTTATTAAAAGATTTTTTATATAATACAACAATCATAATATATATTTATCTTCGATAAAAGAAAACCAAACAGAAAAATATTTTGTTACGATAATAGTAATGATTTGTAAAAAACGTTTTAAGGGCTATATAAGGAATCCCTGATGTAGCGATCAGACATCATAAGCAGCTAGAGAACCTCAGACAATACTTTTATAAGAAATCGGAGACCAGCAACTTACATATGGCAGTAACTCAAGCTGATAAAAAAGCTACACCGCTGCGACTTGCCGACAGAACTTACAATCCCATACCCGAAGGCGCAACACCCCAACAGCAACTTCAGCAATGGCGAAGCAAACCGCTGCACGGAAAATATCTAGCCGTTATCGAAGGTGACACTATAGATACCGTTTCTACCATATCCTACCTACGCACTGGTAATCTGTTCGTAGAGACGGAGGGGCTCATAGCAGCAATTCAGGACCAGGTAATACCAACTAAGGCATACAGGAGACGGATAGTTGGCGAACAACTCGACAATACAAAATGCCGCATGTGCAACACTAAAGAGGAATCACTGGATCATATTATCTTAGGATGTACTGCACTAGCCCCAAAAGCTTATCTAGAACGATATGATAGAGTTGGCAAGATCATACATCAGAAGCTGCGAGAAACTTACATGGAACTGGACAACACAACACCTTACTACCAATATGAACCACCGCCGGTATGCGAAACAGACAAAGTCCATCTTTATTGGAATAGAAAAATCCAAACGGATAAGCCAATCCCAAACAATATTCCGGATCTTGTAATAACTTTCAAGAATCAAAGAAAAACATTGATTGTTGATTTTGCGGTGCCCCTTGCAGCTAATGTCAACAAAACACACTCCGAAAAAATCAGCAAATACTTACCACTAAGAGATGAGATCCTTCAGATGTGGCAAATGGACACGGTGATTATAGTACCTATTGTCATCGGTGCAACAGGAGAAATACCTAAAACCGCAAGTAACATCCATCGACATAAGGGATGCCATTAAGAATTTGGCTAACTGGAAATCACCGGGACCTGACCAAATTCATAATTTCTGGCTCAAAACTTTCACCACCCTACACCCTGTTATCGCAAACTGCTTTAGCAAGGCTCTCCTAAACCCCGAACACTTCCCAGCTCATCTTGCCAGTGGCAATACCTTCCTTTTATTTAAAAAAGGGCAGGTAAACGACCCAAAAAATTACAGACCGATCACCTGTCTGTCAGTGGTGTATAAACTTTTAACATCAGTCATGTATTCAAAAATATACACACACTGCATAAACAACAACCTGGTAGCTGATGAGCAAAAGGGCTGTATTAGGAAAGCTTTGGGTTGCAAGGAACAGCTTACAATCGATGCCGTTATTATAAAACAGGCCGAAGTTAAAAGGCGAAATCTAAATATGTGCTACATAGATTATAGTAAAGCATTCGATTCTGTTCCTCACGACTGGCTAAAGAAGATATTGCAAATATACAAAGTACCCCCCTAATACGCAACATGTTAGGTACCCTAATGGAGCAATGGAATACCAATCTCCATATTGAACAAGAGAAGCTTGGCAATATAAATATATCAAAAGGTATATTTCAAGGCGACTCTTTAATCCGCCTCTGGTTCATTTTGGCCATGAACCCACTGTCCTCACTACTAAAATCAACATCCTACGGATATCGTCCCAACATGCAGTCCTGTTCTCTATGGGAGGCCTTCGAAAGATTAGCTTTATTTCTTTATGTTCCTCTTTTGTATATTGTAACTTTTTCCCTTTCTCTTTATACCTTTTCCCTTTCCCTTAGTGTCCTTTTTCTTTTGCTTTTCTTCTTGTACCATCTTAAATGGGGTACCAGTTATTATTTCAGATTTTTGGCACCCGTTTTTCCTTTTATTCTCCGCCTTTGGCTCAACGCTTGGTATCGGCAATATGTCTGCTGGTGAAAAAGATAGCTGGTCATCACCTTCCGAGTCGCTACTGTCTTTATTATTTTTTTCTTTCAATATTCTCAAATTTTTTCTAGGTAGGCTGTAATCTATATTTGATGGTCCAGCCTTGGATATAAATGGCATATTATTTATTTTTGTGGGAATTCGAGATCTGCATTGTCCATCTTGGTCTGGTTCATTCTGCAGGCTGGTTTGCTTTTCAGGGGTGTGGTGTAATTGTGGCATTGAAGCGTCAATGGTGAGAAGTGACGAGCCAGGTGCAGCTGTGTGTGTCTGTACTAAAGGACCAGCTTCGAGCTCCCCATCTGAATGAAGTATGACTCGGACGGTGTAAAGTCAGCGTCTGTAAAAGTCTGTTATAAGGCCAGATTCCACATTTGCGAAAACCATTAGTTGCATTTTGAACTGTAGCGCTTGCTTCAAAAGCTGATTTCACTAGGGCTGGTATATCAATTTGGCTAATTCTTCTGCCAGGATGTTTTTTTTTGAAAAGTGTCTACACAATTTTGAAAAGCAGACTTAAAAGATTTCAATACTGCCACGTCCAGTGTGGCTGCAGCTTATAGGTCGTGTGCGGAGGAACTGATAGCATTACAATTCCATTTTCTCTAGCTATATCAATAGCATTAATGTTGAGATGGGAAGAATGATTGTCTAAAATCAATAATACACAACGATCTTTAGTTGGACGTACAAGCTTAATAAAATATTTCAACCATTCGACAAAAATATCAGAATTAACCCAACCGGAGTCAGTGCAGAACCCCGCGCAGCCAGCAGGTCCACCATCCAACATTCTTTCACCAACTATTTTTCTCTTGCCAAATATAAAACAAGGGGGGATAAAACCACCAGCAGCATTGCAGCAAACTATGACTTGTTAATTCCCCCCTTTCGGCGGTACAAATAACTCCTACTTGTTTTTTCCCTTTAATAGATATAAGTTTAGGTGGCTTTCCTGCTGATGTACAAACGCCAGTTTCATCCATGTTGTAAACATGGATGAATGATGGATGGTTAATGAAATTGTACTTTTGATAGACAGACTCAAGGTTATCGAAAAACTCTCCTACTTTTCTTTTATTGAACCCTGAACAACGAGCTATGCTGGTAGTTTCTGGACTCCGAAATGATAATTCAGGATGTCTCTTCATAAATCCTGTTACCTAATTTTTTCAGCTAAATTATAAGCTAATTTCTTGAGTGAGGTTCTAGTCAAACCAAAATATTTGGAATCTAACAGTTTTGCATGTTCAACAATTTGGGATTCCATCTCTGTAGACTGTTTGAAATCTGCCTAATTTTTTCTTAGAAGAACCTTTTATTAGATGACGATGCTAAAGTCCCTAATGGAATGCGGTATTTTTTTGAAGCACTAAGAATTGATGTTATACGAGCTTCAGCCATAGCCAGTTCCATCTGTTCCTCTGTCCATTTTCCCCTATTACCCTTTGCTTTGTATCTATGTACCATTATCAACTAAAGCGAAAAAAATCGTTGTAGTACCTATCTATCTTTTTCAAAACGCATGCGCGGGCAAGATGGAAATATTTCCATGTTGCCGTCATATGTATATTTCCATAACCTAAATCCGTAAAATTGAGTTCCTAGAAATGTATGACAAGGAAACCAGACAATACCCAGCAAAAATAAATTTATAAAAGGATTCTAATAATTCTATTCTAATAATATAAATTACACAAAAAAGTTTTAAAAGTAAACAGTTTTACAGGAAAAAAAGTATTTTATCAACTTACCGCAAAACGAAAACTAAACTGTAGGTATAAGTGTCGCCTCTATAATTTATTTTTGATACTAAGGTAACCAATATATTTTTATGCAGTTCTTCGGACACATACTGGAGGGCACTACTAAATACAATTTAACTAAGAAATTGCTTACTTAATATATTTTACTACTATTTTCCATTTTGCCTTCCCTTTCCATTCTGCCTGCTTTTCCCCTACTTATAACAATAATATTCCTTCTAAACCAAAGGTTATTATCGTAGTTTAAGGTTAGTACGTAGTATAAATAAGACTGACTGTAATATAGTAAATTAGTTTCTATTAGGTTAGATAAAGGTTCAATTATAGTCAGATATAATGTAACTACAAGTAACAAATATACCCTTTTTATACCTAACCAGTAAAACAAGTATTTTACTTCATCGAACCAAGTAGTTACCTTACAAAATATTAAAATAATATTATTGATGAATTTATAAATTAGGATCTACATGCATATTAAAATTGAAAAATCTTTCACTTTGTTTCGATATTACGTAGGTACTTAATCGAATTTCAAAGCCTTTACTTAGGTAGGATTTTATATTCATGATTGTGTAGGTGTTAAGATGTTTCAATAAAAATTATTAGTCGAATGCATCAACCTACATTTTCTACAGCGAAAGTCTAATTTAATACGACGCAAAGCGTTGGTAGCACTAAATAGGGCAAATTTGGCGTTAAATATTTAAAAATTATAATTTCATATTAGGTATATCCAGAAATGTACCTCAGTTCAGTGGCGAACTCAGGTAAAAGCACAGGAATAGATAGAATGATTTCTGATTAAAAAAAAAATAATTTCAAAATGTAATACCTACCATATCGACATAATATTATTATCTGGACTAGCCTTTTAAATATTTTTATATCTTAAGGACTCTACCACCCTTTCTATGCATATGTCTCAATATAGTTTTGCTTTAAGATTTTAGAATAATGAAAAATAATCAGGCCCGACAAAAGTTACATTTTGCAGGAATAACTTAATGGATGATCAGGACTTCTTGCATGGGGGCCATAAAATTGAACCATTTCGCCCAATTCATTTTTGTTCAAATTTCAAATTAATCCTTTACTTCTCTAACAAAATGGGCCTCTTGTACTTACATTTTTGCATGGTTCGAAATTGCACATGATAAATAAATTTTAAGTAGAGATACATTCAGCTCAATATAATCAAAATATACCTGCTAATAAAATTATAAAATAATCGCCTACATCAGTTTACTACTACTATATTATTATAAAGTAAGTACGACAAGTAAATGATTTCAAGGCAGTTGGTTCATTCATAAATAAAAAAATAAATATTTAGATTTGCTTATTCCAAATAAAGGCAGGGAAACGGCAAATCAAACATAGTTAAATAAGGTAACTAATAGTGGGTATTTATATTTAGGTATACATTAGTGTTTAAATAAAATAAGGAAACTAATGTGGGGTATTTAAGTAACTTTTTTTAGATCCTAAAGAGTTGGTCTCTACATATCGTTTTTTTTTAATATACATTCAATCGATTTAATTTTGTCTTCGCAAAAATTGCCACGTGAATCATGATTTTTAAAAACTGATACAGTCTTACAAATGTATATTATTATAGTATTATTAGACCTAAAAAATAACAATAGCCTGAGTTAAGAAATAAATAACAAATTTCCTTACTCTATACGTTTTCTATAAAACTTGAAATATTGATATTTATTTTTCATTAAATTAAACAAGGAAAAATACGCAAATAACTAAAATTCAAAATATGTTTGTGAATTTTCTACGAATATGATACTTGTAAGTACCTAGCGTAGCATACGCCATTTCGTTTTTTGATCGACATTTCGTTACTTTTTCACTTTATCCAAAATCGGCCAAATACCTCTTTAACAACAATTTCAATTTCGAAAGTTTATATTCATAAATTAATAAAACCAATCAAAGAATAATGAACAAGTTTGACAAAATTTTGTATTTATCCTGTTTTTTCGATAAATAGAAAAAGAAACAAAATATTGATCAAAAAATAAAAATTAAGTAGGTAGGTACTTAAAATTATTTTAAAACAATTTCTTTAACATCAACATGTATTTTTAAATTAGGAGATATATTTTTTAGTATGGACTTATAAGAAAAATTTCAGACTTTAAACTCCATAGCATGGAAGATACACGGTGTTATAAAATCAACACTCACCATTGGGATCTGGTTAAAAAAAGAGATAGATTAAAAGTTTAATTTACTTTAATCGAATAGTAACGTTTCGATCTCAATAATAACATCTTCAATCTTTTTATCTTCGTAAACAATAGAAGATACGTCTAAGGTTAAGTTTCACAATTTGTAGTCGACAGTATACCTACCTAATAACTCCGAAAGTACAACAAAATAGCTGTAGAATTTTTTTTAAACAGTTAAAGACGGTTTTCGTGCATTAATATGAACTTTTAACCTTCGCTATGACAGTCTTTCAAAATGATCGCCAATTTATAAACTAGGAACACTGTTAACGGTGAAAGAGAAGTGGTAACAGTGGCACAGCTAGAAAATATGTTCTCGGAGGGACGAGGGGGGGAGGCTCAGTGGGCCTAACTAGGACAATATTTTTTCTGGAGGGGGGGGCAGCCAGAACTACATGTATTTCATGACTTTGTACTTAGTTAGGAAGGCGAAAAAGCGCCACAGGTGAAAAGTTTTCGGGGCCACTCCCAAAGTTCGTTAAAAATTCACCCAACTATTATTAAATTTCAAAAGTTACTTAAATGATTACCTCTACCCCCTCTATACAGGGTGTGTCAATAAGGTGTCGGGCTTTGATAGCACCTAAACTATCAAAGATAGGAAAAAAAGTGTAATATAAAAGTTAAATGGTTTGTTAGGATGCATAACCTAAAAATATTTTAAAATCTACAGGGTGGTCCTAAAAAGTGGTACTGAATAATAAAAAAGAAAATTAAATGGGACACCCAGTATAATTTTCCTGAATATGATTCAATAAAATAAGGACTTTGCAACCATCTTAAAATTTTTTAACTAAAATGCAACGTTGCCGAGTAATTAATTTTTTTCCGAAATTTTAGTAATTTTAAGGGTATCGTAAAAAAATCATAGTAACCTGTGGATTACCCCTAGGCAAATATAATTTACATTGTGGGTACTTTAAGGTACGATATATTAATCGATAACAATGTTTTTTAAATCTCCTATACAGAGCGTTAGGTATAAGTTGGACAACTCGACAGTTTTAAAAATGCTTTATTTTAATTTTTTTAAATGGGACCCCCCTAATTTTTTTAGGCAAAAGGATGTATCTTTTGAAAACCTTACTTTTTTATTAAACATGTCATATATCTAAATATCATAGTTTTTGAAATATTTTAGGATTTGTCTTAAATCAGGGTAAAAAAGGAAAGTTCTAATTAAACAATTTAGTCAAGATTGCTTTGGAACAAAAAATAAATAATTTTCTTTCTCACAGCTGTCATTGCAAAATTATTTCGCTAAGATTTTGTGCTTTATTACGGTTTAAATTTTAGTTTCCTGAACTATAACGTTATCGAAACAGAAAAATATGAATTTTTCAAGAGAAGAACTACTTGACGCGATCTACGTTTTGGGCGAGAGCGACAGAAATACATTTCTGGCTTTCACAGTATACGCAGAAAAATATCCACTTAGAACTCATCCTGATCAAAAATCATTTGAAAGGGTAAAGGAGAGATTTGAAAGAGATTACGAAAAATATGAAAGAACTAAGCCAGCTACCAACGATGAAAATAAATGTATGGTTATGTTAAGTTTAATTGAAGATCCCCACAAAAGTACGAGACAGCTTGGCAACAAATTTCCATTCAGTGCATCCTCAGCATCAAGGATTATCCGAAGTGAAAAATTGCATCGATATCACATACAATTATTACAAGAATTAAATGAGCAAGACTATGAAAGGAGAGTTGTTTTTGTCAGTGGTCGCAGGACATGATACAACATCAAGCGCAGTTTTTCGATTATGTAATGTTTAGAGATGAAGCTACGTTTCATAACAATGGATTTGTAAACCGGCATAATTTTCATTACTACGACACAAGTAATCCTTTTTTACTAGAGAAGTTAGGAACCAACATAAATGGAGTATTAATGTTATTGGGCCACAATTTTGTGAAGGAAATGTTACAGGCCAGATTTACCTTGATTTTTTACAGAATGATTTACCTGGACTTTTAAATGTATTCCCAGAATACATTCGCGAAACAATGTGGTTTCAACAGGATGGAGCACCACCTCATTACAGTATGCTCGTGAGAAATTTTTTAAATCAGCGATGTAGTGATCTCTGGATTGGCAGAGCAGGTCCAATATCGTGGCCTGCAAGATCTCCCGATCTAAATAAGCTTGATTTTTTTTTATGGGGATATGTAAAGGAGAGAATGAACCAAACAGCTCCCACGATAAGAGAAAACATGCAAGCACAAATAAGGGAAGTTTTTCAAACAATTACTCCGACTATGTTGAGAAAAGTAAGCGAGTCTTTTAAAAAAAGAACTCGCGTCTGCATTTTAAATTTATGAGGCCATATTGAACACTTTTTATAGTATTTTTATAATGTCCGCGTTGTCTTTTGTCACCAAAATTTTGAGTCATCTAAATATTGTTAATTTTTTCTTTAATTTAAATTTTTTACCTCAATTTAGCTCTCTAGCCCCCCCCCCCTCTAGGTGGGCCGATGTTTTGCCTACTTCTTGTTTTGTCAGTGTTCTTAAAAATAAATGTGTAGTTTGTAACTATTTTCTTCCAACACAATCTTGACTAAATTGTTTAATTGGTCCTTTCCTTTTTTACCCTGAGTTAAGACAAATCCTAAAATATTTCAAAAACTATGATATTTAGATATATGACATGTTTAATAAAAAAGTAAGGTTTTCGAAAGATACATCCTTTTGCTTAAAAAAATTAGGGGTGTCCCATTTAAAAAAATTGAAATAAAGCATTTTTAAAACTGTCGAGTTGTCCAACTTATACCGAACGCTCTGTATAAGATATTTAAAAAACATTGTTATCGATCAATATATCGTACCTTAAAGTACCCACAATGTAAATTATATTTGCCTAGGGGTAATCCACAGGTTACTATGATTTTTTTACGATACCCTTAAAATTACTAAAATTTCGGAAAAAAATTAATTACTTGGCAACGTTGCATTTTAGTTCAAAAATTTTAAGATGGTTGCAAAGTCCTTATTCTATTGAATCATATTCTGGAAAATTATACTGGGTGTCCCATTTAATTTTCTTTTTTATTATTCAGTACCACTTTTTAGGACCACCCTGTAGATTTTAAAATATTTTTAGGTTATGCATCCTAACAAACCATTTAACTTTTATATTACACTTTTTTTCCTATCTTTGATAGTTTAGGTGCTATCAAAGCCCGACACCTTATTGACACACCCGTATATTAACTAACCAATGGTTGGATAAAATTTGGTTTTGTGAATGTTTTTTTACTTTTTTCTTAATATACCTAGCTAGCTATAATTTTACAATAAACCTTTTTTACATTTTTGAAAAATATGAATATTTTGTTTCAATCCAAAATTTTCACATAACACGTATGTAAGTATATCATATAACTAATAATTGACCAAAGTGTGCCCTACTTTGTTTTTGTGTTTATGGACCTTATTGCCTGTAAGTTTTAGTTTGTTTTATTGTTTTTATATTGTATAACATATACCTTGTTCCTTACAGCATGTCCTGATGATGGCCCTTTTGGCCGAAACGCGTAGGCACTAGTTTTTAATTCTAATAAATGTAAGAAGGAAGATAGGGCTTTCTTTCCTAGCCCCTTATACCTATATTTTGGTATTATACCTTCAATTTTCGCACCATTTCATGCACTCTTTAGGAAAAAATTGTGTATGCAGAGATATAAGATATAAATAGATATAATGTTTTGATTTAAATTAAGAACATATTTTATCTGACAGATATGAATATTTTTGAAGTAATTTTTCTGTTAAGTGTAAAAACATTCTTTGTAATTGACTACTGTGATTACAGTAGTCATATCCTAGTTAGGATGGATATGAAATCATATCCGTTCAGTTAAACGGAATAGCTCTGACGGTTTTAGTGATCTAGTCAGTGGTCATTTGGATTTGGAACACCCTGTATAAATATCAGGTATATACATGCAATAATCCAATCAGTTATATCAAGTTTATAAAATATTCCCTATTGCCAACCCACAAGCCAAGCCAATGAACTAAGTTGCTAAACTTAACACTAGTTGACGCTACTGGCAAGTACAGCGTTGCCGGACGTTCTCAGTTTTAATTGAGAAAGTATTAAGCATAAATCATTACTTCAAGAGGCAATCAACTGCATTACTGGCGATTATATAGCTTTCATGACCAATGCAATGTGATAGAGATATCAAACTGCATATATTGGCCAAGATCAACTACACTACTAAGCAAATATTATGTTATAAACAATTTGTAAGCAAATAACTGCAACTTTACGATGAATAGGTACTGTGACTGAAATTAAACTGAATTGATATTTTTTAAGAAATGTTAACCTTTTTCTCTAGTTATAGATAGTAGTAGATTGTACCTAAAAGGGTCTAAGTTTGTGCAACAAGAGTGGATATGATGTCCATATCGCACGAGGAAGTAAATTGAGCACGACGGAGTGCTCAAACTTCCGAGCGCAATATGGACAATCCACTCGAGTTGTACAGTATATTTTTTCTACGACTTAACTTCCGAACTTCATGCTAAAAATTTTAAAAAATTATTTAAATTAGGCATTATATAACTTGTCTTTTAAGGTGGCCATGAACTTGTGAGAACGATAATAAGAAACAATTGAACAAAAATTCATTTTGATGGCAAACCCATTGACCAAATTACACTGTAACATATATATCGATTTGGGTAAGTTCTTTTATTTATATATACTCACTTTTGAATATATCTATCCTTCTCACATTTGGCTTTTTGCAGAATAACAGACAAAAAGCGGTATATGTATTAATAAACAAGAACATTTATTTTCTCAACCGTAGGTATTTTGATTTTACTGAATTGCACAGAAGAAAAAAAGGTTTGTCCGGTTTATTTCTGCTTACGTATAAATTATAACTCCTAAAGTACAACAAAATAGCTGTAGAATTCGTTTCAAACAGTTAAAAATGGATTTTGTGCATTAATATGAATTTTTAACGTTCGCTAGGGTCAAATTTTTCAAAATAATCGCCAATTTACAAACTAACAACACTGTTAACGTAGAAAGAGAAGACGATCGAGAAGTGGCAATAGTGTAAGTAGAAATACCATCAACTTAAAAATGTTAGTAAAAAATTTTTTTTTTTTCTAGAAATCTTATAATTTCGTGTGTTTTATCGGGTTATCTTTATGTTCCACCATTTAAGAAAGAATTACCAGTTAATTTTCTATGTTTGTTGCGTATAATAAAAGTTTTAAGATCAATTGGGGTTCAATCCCCGTTCAAAATATATCGGAAAATATCCCCGTGCACAAAAATGTATAATAATATTTATATGGAAAAAAATTACCAAGGTTAGTAAGAAAACGTTCATTTAGTAGGTTTATAGTACATTTTATGTAAAGTTTGTAGTAATTGTCTAGAAATGAGTGGAAATAAAGATATTTTTGAAATAAGAAAGTGCGTCTGTGTGCAAATCTTTGGTTCGGCAGAAAATAACATTAATTTGGTAGAAATATATTTTGGTATTAATTTTGTTATTATACCTTCAATATTTGCACCATTTCGTATACTCTTTAGGAAAATATTGTGTATACATAGACTCTGGGATAAATGTTTTGATTTAAATTTAAAAAGAACAAGTTTCATCTGACAGATTTGCATATTTTTGAAGCATATTGTTAACCTAACTTTTCTCAACTGTCAGAAAACAAATTTACAGCATGTAAATTTGGCTTTTCTGTAATTGACTACTGTGATTGGTCAGTTTCATAACCTAACTAGGATGGATATGAAATTTTGCCGCACAGTTAAATGGAATCGCCTACTTTACCCGCCACTTAAGTGTAAATAAGGAAACAGCAAATTTCCATGTGGGAGTAAAAAAACTTTGTTTATCATATTCTTGCAGATAATAATGACATTTTTAAATAATTAGTTCCTAATAATAAATGATGCTCTTTATCAAAATTGGAGCTTTTCAGAAAATAAAAAGGATTTTAAAACTCAGGATTTTATACAAAAATGTTTTATTGCAGCAACATTATTATTAAAATGGTCACAATCAAAGCGTGATTTTTTGTCCGGGGAGGTACACAATCGTATGTGTATGTATGTAGGTTACCTACATACATACACCTACACTACCTACAGTAGGTAGGTAGGTATTTACTGGTTCTACTTACAAATTATTCTTTTTATTTCGGTTCTTTTAAGAGTTCGGTAGTTAAAAGGTAAATTTTGGTCTAAAGGACTTAATATATTATTTATCAACGAGTTAGAATTTTTAAAACTCTACAGAATTGCAAGATGTATGAAACAAATTTTTAATAACACATTTTTTTAAATTAATTGATTCTCATTTTAAATATTTTTTCTTGGATGACTATAGCGTCATGTCCATTTAATATGTTACTTAATGAAATATTATATTATTGTATTATAATTAAGGAAGGATTACCAAGGCTATAAACGAAGTAATTACGCCTTCCGTCCCTCTAAAAATATCTACAGCCGTATTCACTAAGGCCCAATAATTGTCTCTACAATGGTTTCCATAGAAATTATCTGGCTGTTAAAGTCATCACCAAGATAATTTTCAAAGGAACCATTATTGTTATTACAATTATTGTTTCTATAGAAATTATCTGGTTGGTAAAGTTACCAGGAGGTGGATCTAGCCGACCAGGAGATGAATAATAAGGGCCTAAGGCCCGTATTATTTTAACTTTATCAACAAGATCATTTCCAAAGAAACCATTGTTTAGACAATTGTCTCCATAGAAATTATCTGGCTGGTAAAGTTACCAGGAGATAAATAATACGGGCCTAAGGCCCGTTATAGGTAAGAAGATTTAATTACAAAAAAACATTATTTAATAAATTAACACAAAAACGTCATAGGTATGGCATATAAAATCATACCACGATGAAAACACAAATTTCGGTGGTCTAAATTTTAAACTCCTTTAGTGAATACAGGTGCTAAAACTTAAAAATTGGGTCTAGCAAAATAAAATCTTTCCTAATTTCTATAATAAATGTAAATAAATAAAACACTGTAGAGGAAGACTTGTCGGGTTGCACCAAGAACCTTTTAATAATACCTAACCAACAACTCTGACGATAATATACAATCATTGGCAGGAATACTTTTCTCACAATCACAATGACCCGGTTACCTCAATTTTTAATTTACTAGTCAGGCAACTTCGATTGTGAATAAATAATCTCTGTCAATGTCATTCATGTCACAGTCAAATAAGAGTGTCATATTTCTTTCCATTTAAACTTTGACTCCATTTCAAATATGGACTATTTCTTCAAATTTATATAATAATTCGCCGTGCTGTTTTAATTATGTTACCACTGGTACCATAATTAAAACAGCACGGCGAATTACCACTTTATGGGTTAAAAGTCGTACATATTGGTATGTGGTAAAAACTACATTTTTTGTTACGGACTAAATACGTTACCACTTCTTCGGTTGGTCTGGTTTCTATAGTATCAGTCCGACCGCCCCTGCCTTTTAATCAGTGATGTTGTGATGTAATTTACAGTCAATATCAAAAATTCGGTCAAGTGCATGGATCAAACCCGCAAGATATGATATACCTGATAGGTGCTACCTACTGATCAGTTTTTAATATTGACCTGATTTAAATTACATGAATAGAAGACTTTGGGCGGCACATGCTTAGCACACTATTTTTAAAATAAGTACAACCTATATATATCTAGTCAGTAAATGTTAAGTCTTCCAATATAGTATATATAGTTAGAGTATAATAGTATATACGCAGTAGGATGCACACAAACAACTGGAAACCGGAGGATCTCTATAAATATGTGATAATTAATAATATAAAAACTAATGTGATAATTATTAGGTAATAGAAAAATAGTAGTTATTAATTGTTTATGAATGAACTTGATGAGGTATTAAACGAATAAACCCAAACCTACCTTCAATAATAAAATTATTGATTAAGGAAATTAGACTCTGTTTTACCAATGTAATAATTTAAAAAACCGTCCACTGTAAACAAATAAATATGTTTATTTATTTGACCTTAAAAGTATAATAAAAAATTAATAATATTATTAATTTATAGATTCCAGTATGTAATTAATTAATAAACAAGGATTTTTATACCAGAAAGGTGGCAACACCGCTTCCTCTGAGCAGTCCTAATGCTACAGTGAACTGGGCGTGAAACCAGCCCAAAATTAGTGAAAAAAAGTGTGTGTTTTTTTAGATATGTGACCTTTGGATAACTTAATAAGGTACTGTAAACGTTTTCCCTTTCTCGCGATTTTTTCTTGCAACAATTCAGGGCGAAAAAATATGGCTTAGCTCGAAAAATAGGGTTTTCTTGGTCATCTGTTCAAGTACGGTTATTTTTAATCTATACCTAGGTAGTGTAGTGGGTTTTTGATGTAATATTCTGTTTTTTCTTAAACTTAGACTTGAGCCAGATGTGTGAATTAAAATTCGACAAAGTGTACAATATTGAATTTAAAACTTTTGTTCCGAAAATAGTTTTTCATTTAAAGAAATACAGCCTGATGTCATGATGTAAATAAAACCACATCCTTCTTTTATCATTGATTTAACTAAAACTAGTTTCTGATTTGTTTTTCCAAATATTTGCCCGTAATCTATTTAGCTAGTTCCTACCCAGGGAATACCTAATTGATTATTTTACGCTGAACCATCCCTTTTAGCACTTTTTAAGGGCCAATCGATAGTTCTGTTCTGACATTCTCTTTTATTTATATTCGCCACAAAACATCAAGGGGTGATTTAAATCTAGCGGCGGGGGTTTTAACATTTAATTTTAGCTTTTACACTTAATTTTCATATTCTTTCCAAAATAACCATTAATTTTATTCTTTTATCTACGACTATTTAATAATAGAAGCATTAAGTGTTTGTTAGCACATATATAATGTGGTTCATATTACCATAGTTAGGTACTCATAATCTACAACGGTCCCAACTGTGCGTGAAGTTAGCTTTGAGTCCCGCTCAGCACATGTTTTCGCACGACCTGTTTAACGTATCGCGACGGTAAAACCCGTTGAGTTTTAAATGGGCTATTTTCTTTAGATTTAAGTTTTAGAAGTAAAATTTTTACGGGAAATCCTTATGGATGATCTACTTTATCAAGTACATACGTCAAAATAATTTTTTCCCCCCAGTTAGTTGCCCTAAGGGCAGGTCAAAGACACTTAACCCATTTTTTTTTTAAGGGTATGCCTTTTGGAAAAGTTAAGTTTTTAAAGTAAAATTTTCACGGAAACCCTTAAGGGTATTCTACTTTATCGAGTACATACGTCAAAATAATTTTTTCCCCCAACTAGTCGTCCTAAGGGCAGGTCACAGACACTTAACGCATTTTTTTTTAAAGTTATGCATTTTGGAAAAGTTAAGTTTTTAAAGTAAAATTTTCACGGGAAATCCTTAAGGGTGATCTACTTTATCGAGTACATACGTCAAAATAATTTTTTCCCCCCAACTAGTCGCCCTAAGGGCAGGTCAAAGACACTTAACGCATTTTTTTTTAAAGTTATGCATTTTTGAAGGTTAAGATTTTAAAGTAAAATTTTCACGGGAAACCCTTAAAGGATTGAATTAATTGAATTCAGAAAATGAGTTTTTAATAAACATAGGTATTAGGTTGGTATTCTGTCAAAGGATTTATTTTTATATATTTACACATAGACGTCCGAATAAATAAGGAGACGTTCTGGCCATCAGAGTTGTAAAAAACCTATACTTATTTCCTATTACAAATAGGATAGGTAGGTATAAATCACCTGATGGTGGATTCTTGGCATCATAATTTCGTATAGGGGACAGGGCTAATTTTAGTCATGTCGAGGTCGAAGTCCTTCGCACTTTTGATGTTAGGGGTCCTTTCACCAGAGTTTTAAAAGTGGAAAAATAGCACAGTAGACAAATTTTTTTGGACCAAACTTAAATTTAGGTCAGTTTTAGATTTAAAATAGGTTCAGACTTAAAAAAATACACAAAAAATAAAACAAATTAGGTACTGCCAGATTTTTAAATTTGATTGTTTTATTTAATGATTTTTGAAATAAACTGTTTTACTCCAATAAGTCCAAATCCATAGTCTTTAAGTTAAAGGTCACTCTAGGAGATTTGGGCCCGAACCCAGCGGGCCAATGCGTAAATATGGACTACCATTTTTACGCATATTTCCTATCACTAGATAGGAAGGTCAAAATTGATTAGGTACATACCTCAGTTTTAATTAAATTTCCCAATTAAGTTACCGGTGTCATTAAATTGTTGCCGTTTTTTCCAAAGTTTCCACCAAGAAAAATCTTTTATTACCGTTAGGGACGCGATATCAGTACCTAGCGTATTACATAGGCGACTAGATGTTTTAAGGCATAACACACGGCACTATAAGCACTCGTTCGGGCCATTGTTAGTTTTTAAGTAAGAAATGTCTTTAATATTTTTGTATTTGTCCAAAAGTAGGTACAGCAACATGGATGTCACTATTGAGTTTTAATTTTGCCAAAACTGCGTTAAAAAAGGAGTCACCAGAAATTTACAATTTATCAAGTAGGTGTCTATGCTAGATGGTTAAGCTATGGTCCGTAACAACTAAAATTTATTTGTTCGTATTGCAAGTTATACTGTCACTATCCATTTTTGTTAAATTATTTTAGATAATTCAAAGGTTTTTTTAAAATATATAACAATATATAAGTTGTAGAAAAGGTTTAGGTATTAAATAACAAGGTTTTCTGGTGAACTGTGATCCGAAGGCGAAGTCCACAAGTCAAACGAGTTATTATATTCTGGTGCGCATATTTAACAAATAATACAGCCTCTCTATCCTCTATTAAATTTATTTTTTTTAACTACTCTTATTTTGAGAAAGAAAACAAATGGTAACTATCCTAACTAGCAATTTTTGTCGGAGCTATACGTAATCGCGACCATATAAAAAAATTTGAAGTAGTTACTAGTAGCAGAAACCTATGAAGCACCTTTTAACCACCTTTTTTCCGCAGTGAGGAATGATGTTACACTAACATCCACGATCCACGTTTCCGTTAACATGTTGAGGACATAACTAGATCGTAACATTGTAGTAATTGCTACTAAAATGGAAACTTCTTCCCATTATATTATTTAAATAATATATTTTTAACTTTGTCTATTGCTTTCGCGACAATAATTTATTTCTGTACAAGAATATGTCTAGGTACTTAAAAATCTGTTACTTATTTATTAGTTACTTTTATAGTAATAATGTATTGTTTTTATTTTCGCAAGTCAAGATGCCAAGGTTTAAACGAACGTCTAAATTAATGTTGATAAAACGAAAATTATTAAAGCGCTTTTAAAATAAGTCTTATTGTGGACAAATATGATATCTTAATATCATTTTGCAAATTTATATCTTCATTTTGGCTTGAATTTAGTTACCTAATATCCAGTGGCGGCTCGTGACCTGTTAAAGAGACAGTGCTGCATAACATAGATATCAACAATAAAAATTTAAAAACATAAAAACTGCGCTTTTATATGTTGTGTTATTTCTATCTCATAAATAAATTTAAAATGTTTTCACAAATTATTGCGAAACCTTCACGGTGTACAACATGAAACACAAATACTGACAAATTAATATATAATCTCTTTGTTCTAATAAAGTTAGACGCATTTGATTTGTAAGGCGCTGTTTGGAATTTCCATGCAGTTTGACCTTTTCAGCGAAATGCACTAAATCATCACACTATTTTTTATCTCACAGCCACATATTCACCCAGTGTAATTTTAACATATATTTTTAATATATTTTCTGGTGTAACTTTTTCTCCAGCTTGTGAAAGACACTTCAATATTTAAGTTAGGCAAAGGTCGTCCGTTTTGTTTAATTTCAAGTATTTGGTCAATGTTTAATCTTGAAAAGTCGAAATTAAATCCATTTTTCAATTATCAATAGCAAAACCAATAGAAAACAGTAAATTCAACAATTTAAACACAAAATACAGAAATTACTAGTGATGTAATAAACTCAGCTCATTACGTAACTCACCACCAATTTTTTATTCAAAAAAATGCTTATTTATTATAATTAATAAAAGTAAAATTAATACCTGATGCTGATGACAGCACCTGATCTGTGTTTTAAACGTTTTGAAAAACCAAAAATCTGAGTCTTAGATAAAATAATAAATCGTACGTACGGTGAGGTTCATTACAGTACTAGTGCGGTTACTACGACTGGGTCTACAACCTAAAGTAATAAATAACTATTACAAATACAAAAGTCGTAAATAAACTGAAAAATTGTTTCGTGTAAAATACTAGTAGACTTACAATGTGGTTAAAATTAATGGCAAAATCATTGTAAATGTATGTATAAAAGTACATGTTTTGAAATGTAATTTACAATTACGTATTTATAACTGTAGATTCATGTAATTTACTGTTATTTTGTTATATGCAGGCGATTTTTTGAGAAAACCTAAAAAAGCATTTATTTTGTATTTTATTGGAACAAGCAAAACCTTTTAGATTTTAGGATCTAGATAGTAGGCAAACAGAGTAAATTGTATTTTTACTGAGAAAACGGTTTTACGGTTTAACATGTTAAACCAAATATTGTAACTTTTACCTCGACTTTTAGATAGAGAATAAAAAACTAAGATGGTGAGGTGAAAACCATCTTTCTCTAACATGAACTGTTCCAATGTTGCAGCCTGTCAAAGTCTGAATATGCCCTATTTTAAACTTAAATATCTGAAAAACAATTGAATTTAGACATATGGGTGTTCCATTAAAAAAAGTATGTTTGCTTTGTCCTGACTGTTTGGGACACCCTGTATAATCTGGAACAATTTTAGTTTGTAGATCGGTATTTCTTCGATTTTACACAGTAGTCTAACAGCAATTAGATTAAAAATTATATAAAGTAAAGTTAATTAATTCTTGACTTTAAAAAAAAAGTCGTGTAATTTAATTTACCAATAAAACCCTAACTTAAATTATGTGAATTAATTAATGCCAACACTGCTAGTTGGAATAAAAAGTAGCAGAAATAAGTGTTAAGGGCTCTTTTCCAAAGAAAAAAGAAATAAAAATTGTTACTTAGCTTAATTAAAAGTACGTGCGTTTACCACAGTATTAAAATTTGTGTTTGATGATATGTGCAAAATACAAAAATCTGAATTATTGGATAACAGTCACGCGATACAGAAATATACTTACCGGGTGTCCCAACGATATGTGATGTGTGGAGAGACAGCTTAGTTCCACAATTTAAGATTATTTTGGTGTATATGGGTGGTTCAAAAAAGTGTGGCGATAACAAAGTTACATTTTTTAAGCAGCACTCCCTGTATATTTTCACATTTCAACAAAATGGCACTTTAGAACTTTATTGTACGGACTTTCAAAAAGTTTATTATTATTCTTATAGGAGCAATTTTACTTTTTATTTGGAAGCCATGGCATAATTTATAGAAAAATTTAATATGTTTATAGAACATCGCCTTTAACAAACTTATAATAAATTCATTATATTTATACTGGATGAAAAAGCTTTGTAAAATCTAAAATTGGTCTATTTTTTTTAAATAGAACATCTTAGTATCTTTTTAAACGTTTCTCCCTTTATGGCAAATAGTTTAGAAGTTATCGATATTAAGTTTTTACTTTTGTTAATTTTGACCTTTATTATTTTAAAACCTTTTAAACGAAAACTTTTAATTTTAAAAAAGACGACATACAAAATATAAAGCAATTCCTATTGACTCTTATTGTTAGTTAGTATTAATAAAAACCTATCAAATTAAAATGCTATACCTACAAAATAAATTAAGTAAATGAATGATACCTTAAATTAAAAAAATTATAAGAAAAACGTATTTTTTGTAGATCTAATAGCATTGTCATATGCAAAATACTGCAAAATACTCTTTTAGCATAGCCGCTTTCACTAACATTTTGTAATAAAGCTTTTCAGCCATTTTCCTCATTGGCAATAGTTTTGTTTCTTTTTTGTATATTAGCCTAACAGTCGCATCAAACGTCTCCAAAACTCTTTGAAAACTTGTATCCCTTGCAGGTGTTCAATCAGGATACCTGGCCTGGTATATTCTATTTGCTAACTTGCAATTTCGTTCACATTTACTCAGTGTAAATATCATATTAAGAGTGAGGTCTAGTAACGAATTCGCCATTTTGTTTTTTGGTAAATATGTCGTTAATTTTTCCTTTTATCCAAAAATCGGCCAAGTACCGACATTTGACGCATAATTACCTACAATTTAAAGTTAAACAACTTTGAATTTATAAAGTTATAAAAGCAGAAAAAGAAGAATGGGCAAATTTCACAAATTTTCGTTTTTTTCATTTATTAATTCATTAATCAAAATTTCTTTTGTTCAAAACGCTACTCAAGGATGGCTATTTGACCGCTTTTTAAATAAAGCGAAAAGGATAAGATATATTGTTCAAAAAATGAAATGGCAAATGCACAGTAGACTTCACTCTAAACTTACTCCTCTTTTGTAAAATTCATATTTTAAATAAATTTTATCTTATTAAATGTTCATTAATTTAAATCAAAAATGGTAAGAAAACACACTAATTAAATGTAATTAACTTAAATACTTGGTAATCAAGGAATCTACGGGGCCTATCCAATAATATAATGCAACTTGTAACAAAGTTTTGATATTGACATGAGACTGTTTGTTATTCTCCTTCTACTGTAACTGGCATAAGACAATTTTATTATTATAAAAAATACTGCAGGCAACAAAAACTACTTTTTTTTTCATTTAATGATACAAAATATACTTTGATATTCAAGTTAATGTTTATCATATTACAAGTGTACATATTATATAAATAAAAGTATGATGAAAATGTGGCTTTGATTATTTTCCATATTTAATTACAAGAATGTTATAAAATTACCGGAAAACCTGGTTGTTATAATTGACCGCACTGATAGATAAATTTATTTGACCTTGAATTGGCATTTTTATCAGTCTACTGTGTAAACCTTTAAAATCCGTATCCAATAAAGAGATCCTGAATTGGCAGTTGTGGGTTAAAAAAATTAGTACATTATTTTATTACCATCTTTTTTTGTTTTTCTCTAAATTTATGAAGGAAGAATATTTTAATACATACCTACGTCTGTTTTCTTTAGTGGAACTAAAATTAATTTTGCAACAATATTAGTTATCGGTAAATCGTTTTAATTGAAGAAAAATCATATAACATACATACATCATACACGGGGAAACAATTATATCTACATATTTTGATGGATTAATTAAGGTCTATTGGGTATTTTCCACTCGCGCCTTGCATTTATACCGTTTACTCAAAAACTACCAAAGTTATCGAATATATTTTAAGATATTGTGTTTACTAAGAAATACTGACATATGATTTGTATTTCATGTTAGAGGCCTGCACGGGCCGGGTTTTCATCTCGGGCCTTAACGCGCCCTGGCCCGACTCTCGGGCTGTCGGGTCTCACGGGCCTGCGAGTCTTTCGGGTCAGCCTTGGTTTGCTTATGTGCTTTCTTTTATAGTAATATTTGTTAAAGAATTTTCAAGAAAATCTGAAAACACCGTACCAAAATTTGCTATCCGGCCCTAACCTTTTCACTAGAAAAAATTATTTTATAAGTATTTATAAAAAGAAATATTGATTTGGAAAATTTTTCAATGTGACGAGCGTCTTTCAATATCATTCTATAAGTCAAACTAAATCGTATATCGCAATTTGGAAAAACTCCATGACAGCGGAGACTAAAAACATGGGTTTATTTAACATGTGGTGATGAATTCATAAACACCAAGAAAAAAATATATCAAATAATTTTGTTACTAAAAATATGTTCTTCGTGTTACTATACGAGTATTTGATGACAAAAACTTCCAACAACTTATTATCTTGGCTAATATCAGTATCGAAGAAACCTAGTATCCTTCAAAAAATATTCCCCCTTATGTACCTAGTAACCCCAGTGATGATTCTGCTTCCGTAATCGTTATTAAATGTGCATTATATTTTTGATTATAGCAACTAACCCTTTAACATGGTGGCGGTTATTATTTTACATAACAACGACATATTCTAGATATTCTGACCATATAATTATCGTACTTCCCTAAATCTGAGAGTTATATAACTAATACTCATTTAATAGTACAAAAATAATATTAAATGATTTTTTTTTAAATTCAATCTATATGGTGTTATGGAATTAAATATTTAAACCCGTAAGTCGAGATATAACAACTTTCGAGGAAAAAATATTTTTAAATGTCGCATCACTGTAATAAACGAGAAAATTGATCATTTGTTTTTTTGGTAATATGGCTTGACCTCACCCCCACTGTACGAGTTCTAAAAAAAGTTATAAGGCACGAGTGACATGTGTTTGTTTTTATTTGAAAGATAATCAGATCAGTGACCCGTGATTAAAGTTAAGAAAAAAAAATATAACCTACCTCCTCAAAAAAATCAAAGACCAGAATAAAAACAATACCTATAAATCCACTTCTTCCACAAACTTGTATATACAATATTTGAAACAAAAAGACGGGTGGTGAGATCCAGAGTATTTGTATTTTTGTAGTTGACTCGAAAATTTGAGTGTACAGCAGCTACAAGACTCAAATGCACAATGGCACAAAGACTTGTGGGGTGTTCAAAGCTAATTTAGGAGTTAAAAAATTAACAATTACAACTCCTTCTACAACACTTCGCCATAAGTACAGGAGGAACAGTAGTGGATATGAAATTAAAATTGTGTGTGTATTACATTAATGGCACTGGATTAAACCAAAGGGCCAGCTTCAGTTTTTTGATTTAGTAGTCTCTGAAGAAGGAGCGTTCCTTTCTTCATAGTAAGTTTGGAAAAAAAAACAAGCTATCCTTTTTTTCACTGGAATTAAGATACCTTACATTTTGATATTTGGGTGTTTATCTCTATATTATGTATAGCTTTAAATAATGTTTTTTTTTCTTCTTCTTTTTATACAATAATTATTGTTCTGCTTGTTTTCCTTTTTTTATGTCCTTTTTTTCCTTTTTATTTTTTTTATAATTCTATTTTGTTATCTATGATATGTTTGTATAGTGTCTTGTAAATATTTACGTCATTCAATGATATGAGGTGACTCAAATTAAACGGCCTTGACACGAAGTCATTCAGATCATCAAACAGCGAGTTTAAGCTATTTTGCAGATTAATACATTCTAGAATGCAATGTCGCCTATTTTGCCACAACTACAATACTCAGTGCCAACTAAACCTATCCTTTTTTTATGTTATGGGTATAAAGCATGAGAAGTTCGGATTATTGAAATAATTCTTAGAAATTAAAATTGATTGTAAAGAAAATTTCCCCGAAGTTAAAAATGTGAAGGAGTTTGATTTAACTAAAATCATCATCAGATTACTAAAAATGTTAACCAATTCACTTCCAGGCTTACCAAGGTATCCAAATTACAACAACTATTAGACAATGTAGAAGAAAATACAAACTTCGAAAATAGATTTAAAGAAGTCGAACAGAACTTACAAGAACATATTATGGTACATAGGGTTGCCACCTCTCCAGGTTTGGTTTGGTTTGGACTGTCCAGATTGAAACAGTATCTTCAGGTCGAAACTCTTTGACTTTAGGTTACGGCTTTTATCGCCGATGGCGTAGGTTAGGTAGGGCCTGTTTGGGTTTGTTCGGGTTTGTTACTGTTTTTATGGGGGTTGACTTTTTTTTAGAAAACATTAAAATAAACATTAGATTGGGGGAAATATAAAAGCCATAGTGAAATATCCAGGTTAACAACAATAAAAAGATGGCAACCCTAAGGTACGTAAGTCAAATGGTGACTGGCGCCCTTGTGGTGACTATAGATTGCTGAATGCAAATACTATACCTGACCAAAACCTCACAGACTGTTAAAATAAGAAATCACAAATAAAGTCTAGAAAACATTTAAGCAACTGTTAGAAAGTGTTGGTGTTATTTTTAGTAAACTGAAGAGAGTGAACGAACCACAGAATGTATCGCCAAAACCTACAGTTGATGTAAGTCTTGAGCTGCTAAAATGAACCTTCAGTGGGTCTCTTAAGACAGTAGACATGGAAGAAGTCTTTCCGAAACAAGTTCCGCATTTTTTAGGGTAGCTGTAATTTTACTCCTATAAACAGAACTTCATACAATTTACTAGCTAATGTTATTTTATAGCGTATTACCATTTTTATGTGAAAAATTAAGAAAACGGTGACAGTTTCTTGTCTGACTCAATTTTCACAGGCTAATTTTTTATTTTATATTTTACCTGCTGGTAATTTTCAAATAACACTCTCATCGACATTTGCGTACATGCAACGTATTCTTCTTCTTCTAATTTTTTCACACCGCATTCGTTTACATATAGTATCATTATTAGGTGCCGTTTGATGTCCTAATCATTCACGTACGATTTCTAGTTTCTGCTACTCTTATAAGGTTGCATGAAGATGTTACCATATATACCATAATTAACCAACCAGCAACTTGACGATGATATACATGACATTGGCAGAAATAATTGTTTCACAATCACAGAGGCACGGTTGCCTTAAGTGAATCCGAACAATATTTTAAAAGTATTCTCCAAAGTTACCAGCTCCATGCGAAATTACATCTATATATTATATTAAAAATTAGCATTATTTTGAAGCGAATCCTGTCCATTTTTATTAATGGATTATTAAAACTTTTTAAATTTGGACTCTGCAGATATTGGAGAATGTGAGAAAGTTATTTTTATTAAAAAAAACTATTCTCAATATTTTTTAGAATACAATGAATCTTAATAATTTTTTTGGGGGGTTTTCATTGGCTTATATATTTTTTCTGCATGAAAATAACTTTCTCACATCCACATAGATACCACTTTTCCATTGTGAAAAAAAAATGTAATAATTTATTTATTTATTATTGTAATTCACTTGAAGAAAAACTGCAATTTAACATGGAAAATTTTAGCCCGTGCAAATCAACTTAATTCTTGATTTACTAATCCGGAAATTTTGATTGTGAAAAATAATCCGCGCCAATGTCATTTATGTCACAGTCAAAGTGGCTGGTTAGTTATGAATTATTGATAATAATATTTATGCAACTCAACAATAAACTGTTTTATTACCATAAAGAATCAGAATTTAAAAAGTGGAATCGTTGCATATTCGAGCCCCTTTCCATTTCAGTTGGTCCATCCTAGAATTCGTCTTTGACTAAATTTTTTGGCATAGCATTATGCCTAGTATAATTGACAACAAATTTCAGTGAGTACTTTAAAGTACATAATCCCTGAAGCTTTAGTTCAAAAATTGGTTATAGTCTATATCTACTAACACTGTTTCCAAGATATTTTTTTTTACTGTCTACTATCGTCAGGTGTGTCAACCTGCTAACATAAAACTTTCTTTAAAAATAACCAATAATTTGTTTCTATACACCGTTTATATAGGCTCTTGCCATCTAAGGGTATAAACAAAGTGAATATAGCCGCCTAATATATATTATACAATGTCCCATTAAGCTTACTAATGTTACTGTAGGCGAAAATAGAGTAGGTATCTATACTAAAACATTATTGAAATTACTGGTCATTTTATTCTTTGGTAAAAATACTTGAAAATATAATGATTTCGATGGCATTATCTCTTTATTTCTTCTTCTCTTTATCCATTAATATTAAAAACATGCTTATATATCGTTTTATATCATTTTTGTTTCCTGTCAACGATATTCCTGATTGAGTTACCTTGTTGTACAACATTTTGGTATTGCACTAACCCGAGGTTACGAGATATTATCAAAATGATATGAAAAAGTTATATTTATTTTCATAAAACACACATGAAGGAAACATTAAAAACGGTGACAGATATCGAAAGTGTCACCTAGGTGGGAACAGGTTCTTTCTTGTTGTTTTTAAAGCTCGGTGTACCTCGAGCACCAGAAATATTGCTACACATGCTAGCTTTTCTACATTGTCACTAAGAATAGATGCATTATTACAATAAAATATTATTTATAAGCTACTATCGTTGGCAACTAGCGTATTATAAACCTCCATAAATGGTATTCTGCTTGGTTTTGTGAGTTCTCTATCGATAATTGGTTTAAAGGAAAACCAGACTTATTTGATGCATCTAATTTCCCATAAATCTCTTAACAAACTTTTTCCATTAGATCATTGGCCACTTTATTGGATAAATGGATTATAAGTAGGACACTTAAACCGATGCCGAATGGCTCCCTTTCTCAATCTTGGATAAATAAGGGGGATACGTTTTGACTTAGTAAACTGCATGCCGATATTATTTTATTTCTAATTTGTCCGATAACTAAAACCTTATTTATTGACCATGATATGGTAGCTGTATACAGGCAGAGTAGGTACATTGTAAAATAATCCTGAAAATTTACAATAAATAAATAAATAATATAATATAAGAATAAATAAGCAATAGCACAAGCGATAGATTCCCGACAAATAACAAAATAATAATGTCTATGAACCGAAGGCTCCAAATCAACACCTAAATATGTTTAGTAATATAAAGAATAATGTGAATATATCATTTGATTTAAGAATTTCTGAAGTACTTGAAAGACTCGCTAATATTGACTTGAATAAAGGACCTGGCCCAGACGGTGTGCCGCCCCTGTTCTTGAAAAACTGCTCTTTCAGTTTGGCTATACATCTGTGGCTACTATTTAATCAATCTCTTAATTCTGGAACGTTTCCTGAAGTCTGGAAACTTTCTTTCCTAGTGCCAGTATACAAGAACAGCGGTGACAGGTCTTCAGTGACAAATTATAGACCAATTTCTAAATCTCTCATTCCTAAGATCCTCGAGGCCAGTGTGACTGACTTTTTGAAATTTAAATTTAAAAATATCGTAACACCGCAGCAACATGGCTTTTTGGAGAATCGGTCTGTAATGACTAATTTATTGACTTATCATAGGTACCTATCTTGTGGATGCCTTGGAGGACGGGTGGATGCTGTTTACACGGATTTTTCAAAGGCTTTCGACAAGCAATCATGACCTATTGTTGCATAAACTCGCCCTGTATGGTATTTATGATAGTCTACATAGTTGGCTGGATTCTTACCTTAGAGATAGGAAGCAGCAGATTAAAATTGGCAATGTTACATCGTCTGTAATTGATGTTGTCTGGGGTAAAAAGGATAACTAGTGCATATACGTGGTTCGGATTCCACGTTAAGCTGTAGGTCCCATCTGGCTGACATTACCCAGACGATAGGGGATACAATGGGCCTCATATAGGCCTAAGTATACTGGCTCTTCCGCCAATTCGGAAAAAAAGCTTTTCACAGTATGTACAGGCTATTTGCAGTAGGGCCCTGAGAATGTTGGGTTTCTTGAAGCGTAACACCTCTAACTTTACTAATATAACTTCAATAAACACTTTATATATATAGATAGGGTAGTCGTTGCTGACTAGTTAAGAATTAAACTAGGGAAATATTGCAGCAAATAAAAGAGTACTCTTTAAAGTTGGTCCAAGCTTTCGGAAAATTTTATTTCCATCTTTAGGGAAACTACAATTAGAGAAAAATGTTTAAAACCATGTGCTCAAAGAGCACACAACTTTTGTGAGGTTTTTCATATAGATGTAAGAATAAATTGGACAATATAGTAAAAACATTGGACAGGTTAAGTAAAATTAGAATAAAACACAAGCACTACATCTTAAAATAATTTAAAAGTTCTTAAAAATTCCAACTTGACTTTTTTTCTTCAACGGACATTTTGTAACTGAAAAATTGACGTTCGACGTCATGTACAGCATCGATAAGTTAGGTACCAAGTTCTGAAGTCCTCCTCTGTGTCAAGTGTGGCGCCATCTCGTGAATTATGTATGAGGTTGGTTTTAGGAATGAGTATGAAATAGTTAGTAACTTCTTTTGATTTTAATTAATTGTGATTATAGAATATTATGCAAAGAATCTTCAGACAAATTGATTGTTGGTAATTTATCCAAATGTAATAAGTAAGAATATATTTCACTTAAATGTTTGATATCAGTTTTTTTATTCATTGCATTTGGTTCTTGTGCTATGAAGGACATTTCCAGAAAGAGTCTTTTGGTGTAATTTGATTGTGTGGATAATATCCTGGTGGACTCATAGTCAATGTTATATTGTAATGTATTAGCATGTTCTGCCAAAGCACAGCGTTCAGGGTGAAGTCTACAGTCACTTCTGTGAGATGTGATTCTACTGCATAATTGTCTTGAAGTTTGCCCTATGTAGAATTTATTACATTCTGAGCAAGGGATACTGTAAACTACATCCGATCGTTTTTTGAGAGGGGTTTTGTCTTTTAGTTTTGAGTACACACCGTTAATTGTTAAGGCTGATCTATATCTATCTAAGCAATCCCTCAGGATGGTATAACTGAGATAGTAGAAACTCTCAATGACTTTGACCCTTATATACAATTTACGATTGAAACCGAGAACCAAGAACAATCAGTACCGTTCTTGGACACTAAATTTACACGTACTCAAGATAATAAAATTATCATAGATTGGTACAGAAAACCATGTAGTTTAGGTAGATACCTCAACTACCTATCGTACCACAAACAGAGTACTAAAACAATTTTTTTTTTTTTTATTCAACACTTTCATGTGTCTCTATATTAAAACTAGTCTAAAAGACTAACCATTAATTTTACGCTAATAAGGCTTAAAAACTAGGTACTTATCTAAAGTCAATCCAGTGATATCCCATAGGTTTGTCTATTAATTATTTACTGTCTCACTCGCGCACTGGCCTGACCCGCACACTACACAAGATCAAATGGTTTGGTCCTCTTCAATCTCCGTACTTGGCCTTGGTTGTCAAGCAGTTGAAGGGCTTCCACGTTGTCATGAAGGTGTAATCTTGCCTCATGTTTGACAGCATACCTTCTAATCTCTTCTTTAACATAGGGCATTTTTAAATCACGATGAATATCCGCATTGCGCACATACCAAGGGGCATTTACAATATTGCGCAACACTTTGTTCTGGAATGTCTGAATTATTTTTATATTACTGTCTTTGGTACAGCCCCACAGCTGAATGCCATATAGCCACACTGGTTTAAATATCTGCTGATAAATCAATAACTTATTATATATCGACAATTTGGAATTTCTACCAATAAGCCAATAAAATTGTTTATATTTCAAGTCCAGTTCTGTCCTTTTTCTTTTAACATGTTCTTTCCATCTTAACTTGGCATCAAGAGTTATACCCAGATACTTTGCTTTTAGGTCATAAGGAACAATTTTACCGTTGATGTTCAGAGGAAGAGGCTGTGTTATTTTTTTGTTAGTAAAATTAATATGGATGGATTTTAGTTCGTTAAGTTTAATCTTCCATTGTTTGGTCCATTCTACTATAGAGTTGCTAGCTAATTGCAATTTTCTAGTAGCTCTTTCTTGATCATGATCAATTGCAAGGAGAGCAGTATCATCGGCAAACGTAGCCAGGGTTGTATCTTCTTGAGTTGGAAGATCACTGGTATATAATAAATATAGAATGGGACCTAGGACACTTCCTTGGGGTACCCCGGCTTTTATTTCCTTTAGGTCGGAATATTCGTCCTCTTGCTTTATTCTAAAGAGCCTGTTTGAAATATATGATGTTAGTATATCTGCATTAGGGTGCTTCTTATTTCGCCGAAGAATTTTTTTTTTGTAATATATCGCCTGTCACCCTCTTATTCTGTTCTAATACACAAAAAAGTATTACATTATCTTTTTCAGAATTTTAAAGTAATATTTAGGGGTCGCTACCAGTAACTGAAAAATAAAAAAAATATGTTTTTTTAAAATAATTTTATTGGGTAACAAAATGGACAATCTTACATAAATGATAATAATTATTAGAAAAATATAGTAATCTACGCTAACAATGTGGTTTTATTTGTATTTGGGTACTTTTGCCTGAAATTTTTCACAACCAAAAGAAGGAATTGTTTTTGTTCTTCGTTGGTGGTAATTAATTTGTTATATTCTTCCATTAATGCTACACCTCGCTCCGCAATATCATTCACCACTTTCATAGAATGTACAATTTCTCTGGAAGCTTTGTAATCTTCATCTTCTTCCCAAAGACCAGGTTCTTTTTGCAAAAATGAGGAAGAAATTCCAAGGATTCTAAAAAATCTTAAGGTGTTGGCGGACACAAAATCCTCAAGATTTTTTTCGCTAATGTGACTTATATCCAAGTTAATACGTTTTGGGATATAGTCTGAACCTTCCTCATTCAGTGCGATCACCATTTTTTGTTTGGTTTCAAACGAAACTTCGTGATCAAAAAAAGCAAGCGCAACAAGTTCTTCGGATAGGTACCACAAATGCCCTAGGAACTTCGTGAGGGCTTTTTTGGACATAGCTTTGTTTATATTCTCAAAACTCTTAAGATTTTTTAACAACGATAAGTCTTTCCTCGGTGCTGAACTTGCGACAGGGGCTTCAAACCAGCAACTTACGTAAATTACAATGACAAAAACGCAAATTTCAGTAATAGCTTTTAGTTCATTTTTTGTCAACTTAAACTGGTCTTTGAACATAAAAAGCTTGAAGCAATACATTGCTTTTGCCATCCAACGGGCACGATGAAGACCTGCTGGAGCTCTGAATGATATTCCTTCGTTAGGCACACCTCCTAGAAATATTATTGTAAGTTTCAACAATTCCTTATAGTCGTCCCTTGGTTGGTATTCATTTAGCTGTCGTTTAGCGTATGAAATCGTGATACTTGCTACATTCTCCACGCATCTTAAAGCGTCAGGATCTGAAGAAACTGTACTGAACCTTTTTTGATCAATTTTAGGCCAAGCCGTTCTAAAACGTTTAAAAATCAATATTTCTGGCCCACTTGAGGGACCTAGTGCTTCAAGTACGACTGCTTCTAGCATTATTTCCATTACATGGTGACGACAGGCTAACCAAAGTACATCTTTTTCCAGCTTCTGCTCTAATAGGATGCAAGCGCCAGCTTTTAAACCAGTGTTGACCGCAGTAGTGTCGAAGCACACGCATTTTATTTTTTCGCTTAAGTTCCAGGATAGAATAGTGTCATACACAGCTGCAGCACATGCCTCCCCAGTTCCACGATTTAGTTTCGGAACCGCCAAAAGTTGATCCACACCATGTCCTGACACTAAAATAGGTAAGCGATCTACTGTTTCGTGTCCTGTTATGTCTTCGATTAGTTTGCCATCCCAATGAATAGTAAGTGGTGTATTTGCTTGAAATTCGGTTTTTAAAGATTCTGCTACCCTTTGCCGTTGTTTCATACGTTCGCGACGAATTGAGGATGAATTAATATTGAACTCTGAGGGATCGGTTCCTGCACTTTTGAGCGTTGATGCCAAAACAACAGTCGCTTTCCTATTACTCAATTTGGCAAAGTCGAGGCTTACGGATAAGCGTTCATCTAGAAGGTTCTTCATGCCGCGTTTGCGCTTAGGTGGGGGTAAATCTACTGTCGAAGTCGAAGGTCCTGCCCTCATTGAAATGTCCGTTGCCGAACTTTTTTTTTCGTCGTCACTGCTGTTGGACGAAGAAGACCATATGCACTTTTCTCGCGAGGATTCAATATAACTTTTTTCTCGATCAAAAAGATGTTTTAGGCGAGCGTGTTTTTGCTGTTTCGCGGTTATTTTTTTTAAATGAATTTTGTCCACACCACCTATTGTACCAGGACGTCCTGTTTTTCTCTGCTCAATTAAAAATTGTCTGTCTTCCTCAATGGTGATCTTATTTAAAGCATCAGCGTGAGCTATGTCAAAAAGATCTTCCAAATTATCTTGCCACTCGGTCTCTTTATTTTGTAGGCCTTCAGAGCGTTTAGCTTTATTTTCTTTATTTTTTTTTAAATTTTGCCATTCAGTAAACTTGTTTTCTATCTTCTTTATGACATCCTTTTTTAATTTAGTCGGAATTCCTGCTCGTTCCCACTGTGCCATAACGTCACAAGCAGTAGAATTGGCTGAACTATGATTGGTTTGCTTAGTTACGATTTTATAATGAAAAAATAAACACAGCACTTATTTTGTCGTCGGTAATTTGCTTTGAAGTAAGTGATCTGATGTTTGTCCTACTAACCAAATACTAGTTTTTTTCCTAGTCAACAAGAACGAATTAGACGACGACGCCATAATGTTACAAAATGCGATGCGTGGCAAAATAACACGTACTAACAGGCAGCTGGCCAGCCAAGCACTGCCAAGTGCCAGTTACCGCTTCGCAGGCCGCAGATCTAGGAAAGAGAAGGTATTCCGAGTGAGTGAGTGAGCCTGTCACCACTAAAGCATGAGTCGACAAGTTGCAAAAGTTTTGTTTCATCGTGTTTGAATCCTGAATTTATGTATTTTAATAACATTGAGAAGCAAGTTATCATATAGTTATTTTTTCAAACTTTGACACTCGGTAGCAACCCTTAAACATCAATTAAAAAAAAAAAAAAAAAAAACGGGTTCGTTTTTTTAGATAATAGACTCGAATTGCAAGTTGACGCGGTTAATTTTCAAAAGTCGAAAAATAAGAAGCACCCTAATCTGCATATTGCTTTGGAAGCATTTTATTTAATTTATACACTAATCCTTCGTGCCAAACCTTATCAAAGGCTTGGGCGACATCTAGGAATACTGCACAGCAATTACTTTTTCCTTCAAGGGCACGTTCAATGACATCTGTTATTCTATGGACTTGATCAATTGTTGAATGTTTCTGTCGAAACCCAAACTGATAATCTGGAATTAATCTGTTTCTTTCAATCAGAGGCCTTAACCTCTTAAGCAGAATCTTTTCAAATAGTTTAGCTACAATTGGTAAAAGTGATATAGGTCTATAAGATTGGACATCATTTGGCGGTTTCCCTGGTTTCGGAATCATAATTACTTCTGCAATTTTCCAGCAAGAAGGGACATATTTGAGTCTGAAGGCTGCATTAAAGAGGTAAGTAAGCATGACAACTCCTTTTCTAGGTAATTGCTTCAATATTTCACCAGTTATCAAGTCAAATCCTGGCGCTTTCTTTGGATTCAGATTGTTTTTAATCTCCTCGGCAACTTCCTGTGAATTAACAGGGGTGATGTTTTCCGAAATTAAGTTGTTGAATAAAGGCAAATTATGTTCTACTTGAGACTGATTAGGTGTAAAAATTTCAGCTAGATGTTCAGCAAAGAGGTCTGATTTTTGTTTATTGTCTTTAGCCCATGGTTCCCTGCCTCTTCTCACAGGTGGAGTGGTGGTGGTGGTGAATCCCTTAGTCTTCCGGGTGGCTTTCCATAGAGAGTAGTCGGTATCCTCATCTGCTGTAAGATTTTGCAAGTAGGAGTTCATAGATTCTTCTTTAATTTTCTGTATCTCTCTCCTGAGCTTTTGTGTTTTGTTATTTAAAATTGTTTTATATGCAGGATCCCTTGTCTGTTGCCATCTTCTCCTTGCTATTCTTTTTTCTTTAACTAAATCTCGAATCTCTATAGGGTAGTTGATACCTTTGGTGTTGTGTGTAATATCTTTAGTATTGTTGTATGCTGCTTTTTGAAAGAGCTGTATACAGTGTTCAGCCTCTTCTTCAAGCCGTTCAGTCGTTCTCAGATTAATATTCAAGTTGATGTTTTCTTCTAGCTCCTTGCGAAATCTTTCCCAGTCAGTAGTTTTATTGGTCAGTGAGGGGCGAGCCGCTTTTTTTATAACCGTTTCACTCAGAGTTAGAATGACTGGTGAGTGATCTGAATCTAAATCGAAATTTTCTTCTACTTCAATAAAGTTAGGTGAAACCTTCCTTGTAATAAAAAAGTCCAACAAGTCTGGAATTTTGTTAACATCTGTGGGCCAATAAGTAGGCTTACCTGAAGAGTGGGTGTTGCAGTTTCTTTTTCGAATAGCTTTTCTTAGCTCCCTACCTTTGGTTGTCGTTAATCTAGAGCCCCATTCCACATGTTTGGCATTAAAATCTCCACCAATAATGAACCTTTCTCCTGAGTATTGTAGTAATGTTAGGTAGTCCTCTTCTTTGAGATTATGACGTGGAGGACAGTATACTGACCCGACTATTAATTTTTGTTTTGTTGATTTAATACCAACCATTGTACATTGAATGTTTACCCGTTGTAAATTACTTTCCTCAAAATGATTAATTGATTCCTTAATAATTACCCCACTACCGCCCTTCGCTTGATTGTCTGGATGGATAGTATGATACATTTTATAACCTCTAAGCTTAATATAAGATTGACTTGTCATGTGAGTTTCTGATATGAGGCATATATCTATTTGCTGTGAATTCAAAAAAACTTCTAGTTCATGTCTTTTGTTTAGAATGCCATTGGCATTCCAGGTAGCTATTCTTAGGTCTTTAAAATCCATTATTTCCGCTTGAGTGTTGCATCACCGTTCCTATCTTCTAGTCTATCCAAACGTTTTGTTACTTCGCTCAGTGTAGCCATCATATTCTGCAGCATTTGCATAATACATGGTTCTTCTTTACATGATGATAATTCGGATTCTGTTTTCTTATTTTCTGCCATTTCAGCGTGAGTAACTCCACTTTTCATTTTATTGGATGTAAATGACCGTCTTTCTGTTTGTTGATTATTTCCTCTAATCACATTTTCACGCCTCTTCTGTAGTTCCTTAGCAACTACACACCCCCTGTAGTTGGCTGGATGGGCTTCACCGCAATTAAAACATTTTGCTGGAGTATTCTTGGGCTTGGTACATTCTTTTGTCAAATGATTACCAGCGCATTTAACACAATAAGAATTTCTTCTGCAGAATTTTTGGGTATGGCCATATCTCTGACAGTTTTTACATTGTGGTATCATCTTGTTAGTTTTAAGAGCCTCAATTTTAACTTTCATATTACACAAGTGCTGGATAGCAAATACTTTTTTAATGTCTTCTGTGGTATCGAACGTTAGTACAAATAGTGGTAGTTTAATGTATCCCTTTTCTGTTTTTTTTTAATTTGTTATCTACAGATATAATTTTAAAACCATTTTGGGCTAATTCATCAGAAATATCCTTAATTTCACATGTTGGGTGTAGATTCCTAACCATTACTCTTATCGGTCTATCCTGTTTATTTTCATAGGTATGCCATTCTTGTGCAATATCATTCATATGTTTGGTTAACTCGCGATATTCATTTGCATTTGCAACGTTGATTTTAAGTTGCTTATTGCTCATAAGGGTTGCATTATAATTGATGTTAATTGATTGTAGTTTATTCTTTATTTCTGTGTAGTTATTTAAGTTACTAACAATAATGGGGGGTGGCTTAATATCTTTGACGGCATTAGATTTATTATCTTTGGGTAGGCTTATGTCTTTTTCGGGTGACTCATTAGCTTTTCTTTTTTTATTCTTATTTCTTGGAAGCAGCCAT
Source organism: Polydrusus cervinus (assembly GCA_935413205.1). Taxonomy (NCBI): domain Eukaryota; kingdom Metazoa; phylum Arthropoda; class Insecta; order Coleoptera; family Curculionidae; genus Polydrusus; species Polydrusus cervinus. The sequence continues at coordinate 61,167,504 of OW284510.1, read as the reverse complement.
TCTGTTTCGGCAGCCACTAATTTATCCTCTTCATCCGAATTGACTGGACTATATGGATTAGTTTTATTTAACTGTTTGTTTACTTTTTTATCTAGGCCTTCTTTTTGCTTTACCTGTTGTTCCAAGGTCAATACTTGACCCCGTAAAATTTTAATTTCATTTATCGCATGCTGTAGTTGAAATTGCAAATTCGATATTATCTCGTTTTCTTTTGGCTGTGTTGATATAAGTGTGACACTGTTATTTTCATTTTGTACCGGCAATACTTGGTTCACCGTAAACATATTTATCGCGATAACACTACGTCCACTGGACGTTGGATATCACTCGCGAACAATGATATCGCTAGGCTTTGCGTTGCTCTCTCTCTCGTCACGTCTATGCTCGGCAAAAGGCAAAACATAACTCTACTAAAACAAATGAAAACGAGAGTTTTGAAAGTCTCAGACCATTCGTTCCATAAAAAAAACCTAGACATCCTTTATCAACTTTTCAAGGATAACTCCTATCCAACAACCCTGATAAAAAAAGATCCTATTCAACACTCCGGATAATTTTAGACCAAATCAATCTATTAATAATAACGCTAACAATCAAAACGAACTAAATTTACCTCATTACCCTATATAAGGGAGATCACCCCGGGACTGTCAAGAATTTTCAAAGATTTAAATATCAAAATTGCGAATAGATCAGTCTTAACAATTAACTGTGTGTACTCAAAACTAAAAGACAAAACCCCTCTCAAAAAACGATCGGATGTAGTTTACAGTATCCCTTGCTCAGAATGTAATAAAATCTACATAGGGCAAACTTCAAGACAATTATGCAGTAGAATCACATCTCACAGAAGTGACTGTAGACTTCACCCTGAACTCTGTGCTTTAGCAGAACACGCTAATACATTACAACATAACATTGACTATGAGTCCACCAGGATATTATCCACACAATCAAATTACACCAAAAGGCTCTTTCTGGAAATAACGAATTGTTTCAGCCTTTACTTGATGAAAATCCATAATAGTATTATGAAATAAAACACTCGTGGTTTGTAATTTTCACTCGTATAATGTCAACATGACACGTGTTTCGCTGTCACAGCACACCTGATGAAGCTGCTGTGACAGCGAAACACGTGTCATGTTGACATTATACGAGTGAAAATTACAAACCACGAGTGTTTTATTTCATAATACTTTGTGGAAATGTCCCTCATAGCACAAGAACCAAATGCAATGAATAAAAAAACTGATATCAAACATGTAAGTGAAATATATTCTTACTTATTGCATTTGGATAAATGACCAACAATCAATTTGTCTGAAGATTCTTTGCATAATATTCTATAATCACAATTAATTAAAATCAAAAGAAGTTACTAACTATTTTATACTCATTCCTAAAACCAACCTCACACATAATTCACGAGATGGCGCCACACTTGACACAGAGGAGGACTTCAGAACTTGATACCTAACTTATCGATGCTGTACATGACGTCGAACGTCAATTTTTCAGTTACAAAATGTCCGTTGAAGAAAAAAAGTCCAGTTGGAATTTTCAAAAACTTTTAACTTATTTTAAGATGTAGATGTTTTATTCTAATTTTACTTAACCGGTTCAATGTTTTTACTATATTGTCCAATTTATTCTTACATCTATATGAACAACCTCACAAAAGTTGTAAGTAACATACACCTGTTGCTCTTTGAGCACATGGTTTTACACATTTTTCTCTAATTGTAGTTTCCCTAAAGATGGAAATAAAATTTTCCGTAAGCTTGGACCAACTTTAAAGAGTACTCTTTCATTTGCTGCATATCCCAATATTTCCCTAGTTTAATATATATATATATATCTCTTGTACCGTCACACCTTGAGTGTTGCACTGTCATTTGGAATCCCTACTATCATGTCCATAGTAATCAGGTTGAGAGGGTTTAAAGGAAATTTCTCAGGTATGTAGCTTTTAAAATAGGTCGGCCTGTCACTGACCTTGACTACTCTGAGCTTGAATCCCAACTAGGAATTCAATCTCTAAATTTAAGATGAAAAAACTATAATTTGATCCATGCTCACAAATTTATTCATGGGTCGATTGATGCTTTTGAGATGTTACCGCTCTTGAACTTCAATATTTCCACTAGGAACTTGAGAAATTGAAGAATATTTAGTATTGACTTTCATCGTACCAGATATGGTCAGAATTCGGTCATTACCAGAATGATGCATGTTGTGAATGAGACTGAGATTGAAGTGGATTTATTCAATATTTCCGAGAGCGCTTTAAAGGGCAGGTTAAAGAAAACCAATTGACTATTTCTCTAATTGTTTTTTTAAATGTGGTCCGTTTATTAGTGTAAAGCAATGTAATATGCACTTTTAACCTATTATTGTTATGTTTTTTTTTTATATTATTGTCTTAAATGTTTTAATCTGTTTTGTACAATATTTTGATTGGGCTTGTCCCGTAAATAAATAATCAATACTTTTGAAATGTATACATTTTTAGGGCTTGTATAGATTTAAAATAGTCTTCAAGGTGTGTATTTTTAACAATGAAGGCTTCTTGGTACACGAAATTATACAAATTTATTATTTAATTATACACCTTTAAATAATGGTTCTTTTAGAAACACCTGTGGTATTTTGAGGTTGGAAAATTGTTTAAGAATCTACTTCAATAAACATGTTTCGCCATTTTACTAGTTAAAAAAGAAAAATATTATGAATAATATGCGGGACTTTTGAATAAGCCTCCATTTTGCTAACGAGCAGTACATCCTGACAGCCAAAGTAAGAATCATTAGGAACCTACTGAAATGATATACGTTTAATAGGTGGGTTTATTACGGTGAGCTACGGAGAAGCTGGCCATTTGGTTTCCCCAGAGCCATAAAACAAACACACAGCGGCGTATTTAGGCTTTTGCCGCCCAGGGGCTTACAAGAATCTGCCGCCCCTATTCGGCAATTGAAGTACTAATAATTTTGTAACTAAAACGTAATTCATTTACATTTAAATAAATAAAACACTTTTAGTCATTTTACAAAATCATAATTATATTATATTAACGAACTTACAACTTATTGATTATGATATTATGGGCAATTAAAATATCTTTCTTCTAGAACTGAACTAGGAGAATTAATTTATTATATCGTCAAACTTCAATTGTTTTGTAATCTCAGACTCTATGTTCAAAACAGCCATGCACATCTTTCAAACGTGTTTGAGACATAAATAGTTGATCTAATGTAGCTTTTTAACCTTTTCAATACTGAAAATGATCGCTCTGCCGCCATGCAGTTTGATGCAGGATTCGTTAAAAAAAGTTTTAGAGCCAAATCAACAAAGGGAAATATGTCTTCAAGCCCATAACTATGCAATAATTCATACATAGTAAAAATATTTTTTGGGCATTCTTCTTCTTTAAATTCCTTTAGAAAGCCAAAAAAATTAAAACATTATCTAACAAAATCTTCTGGAGGACAAAGATCTTTGTTATACAAAGTACACAGCCTTTTGCATTGATCCGTAAGGGACGTTAAATCAGGTTCTTTTCCCCTGAAAATAAAAAATCCAAACATTGAATTAAGCTTATCATAAACATGTTTTCTTTTTTACATTTCGTTGGTTAATGTGTCAAATGTTACATAATATGTGTTAATTCTAAAATTCTTTCGTCCCATCAGTTTTATTTCTCCCTGCCTAGTTTCATCAGAACAGAGTTTTCTTATCGTCTTCCTTTTTGCTTCGTCTTCATAGACACTTCCGATTTTGCTAGAGCTCTATTTTCGTAAACTTCAAAATCTTTTATACCACGTATATACTGTGAAAGAGATCCAAATACAAGTGCTACTATTGACAAGTTGGTTTCAGATGATTGCAGTTTTTTACTTGATATATTAAATCTATTAAGTAAATCTCCCCACAAAATCGACAAAATAGCTGTTTCTATTCTTTGAAGCTTGAGGAGGTAACATCTGCTTCACATCGTGTTGCTGTCTTTTCTGTCTCGTTTCGGTTTTTTAGGAAGGTCTGCGTGTTTGGTTTATTTTAATTAAATGCCGCCCCCTAATATTTGCCGCCCTGGGCTACAGCCCTTACAACCCCCCCCCCCCCCCCTAAATGTGACAATGCAAGTCCAAAACTCTCTATAAGTATAGCCATTAATTCGTAATTATAAATAACAACTTTTATATTTTAATAAATACCTGGCTAAATAGAAGGTGCCAAGTGTTATATTAGCCACTAACAGATAGCGCTATATATCTTGCCGTTAAATTAGAAAACTAATTTTCAGTTCGACAATTTTAATGTTAACAATTTTGGCCAGAGATTCGGTTATTTTTACCTCGGTGTGACGGTCTGTGCGTCGCCGCCGGCGTCGGCACGTTAATAGTATTTTGAACAAGAAGAGTGGATATAATGTCCATATCGCACGAAGAAGTAAATTGAGCACGACGCCGTAGACGGAGTGTTCAAACTTCCGAGCGCAATATGATAATAATGTAATTATTTTGTAAAATAATAATGGAATGACGGTACTACTATTGGTCGTGTAAGGGAAAATTTTATATATATGTCAGTAATATTGGTAGTGTACAATAGTTCACAAAGAGGGCGCATTTTTTGTTGAAATTTTTATACAGAAGAAAAAAATGTATAACAATGTTATATTTGCAGCGCTCACTCTACCAAGAGATTGATCTAGCGGACCTTAAAGTCTATAAGAAGACACTGATGGAAAAAAAGCAATATATGGCCTAGCATTTCATGTTGTAAAATAAAAGCTGTTAGCAGTGTAATATCATCAAAATGGCATAGTTATACAATATTCGCCTGTCTAATGTTACATAAATATTTCCTTGATTTCGAAAGTTGCATAGTAGTATATTATCATGCTTCTCCCGCATCGAGGCGACTCATAAACTTTAATAAATCTTACCAATAACGCGTAAAATTTAGACAACATTTAAAAAATCATTAATGAATCTAATTCGAATAATTAAGACACAATTCTTAAAACTAAAAATACCTAATGGCCAATATGAATCTAATTGGATCTATTTTTGACATATTTCAAGATGATTCAACGTTTACACAGAGAAAGTATAAATAGAGAACGGATGCCAAAAAATATAAAAGGAAACCCGGTAGCGTCATATTTTTTGTTTAAATTGCTGATATTTTAATTTAGCTTTTGTAAATATATTAAAACGGTACACTGAATATTTTTGAATACACAACAGTAGATATACAAAACGTTCGAGTATTAAAAAGTTTGGAATTTCCACCTTTAACTAACACCATCAAGAAGGATGCTCTGTTTAGTTTTTTTTTATTCAGAGAATAAACTACAATACAAGTTAAGTCTATATTAACTCTAATTCTAGGTAATTCTTTACTATCATTTTCTGTAAGTTTTTGGATTTCTGAAGCATATATGGTCGTTACATACACAAGTAATGAACTTCGTTTAGGAGCTCCAAAATATGTTTCTATCCAAATAACGATTGACTACGAGGCCTTCTGCGATTTGAGGAGGAGTGAGTGAGACACAGGACACCTGGTAATAAAAAAACACAGTGAAAATTTGACGTTTACAGTCTTAAGTAAACACACCGATGTCAACGTCTTGTGAATTGACAAGCAAAACTAACCTGAAAATATATTTATTAACTCCTTGACTCTTGTCATGGTTTGACACACAAAACTAACCTCAAATTAATAAACAATAATATTTTGATGCACTAGTAGACCTTCTGGTATTACACAAGTTTTATGAACACTTTTTGTCGACGACTTATTTTGAAAATACAACTGACATAAAACATGTGCCCTTAATTTAACACTACATTATTCTAATGCGAACACAGGCGTCAGACAGCCATCTACCATAGAGGCCATAGACCGCAGTGCCCAGTATTTTCAATACTAAAATAGTGACCTTTGGCCTTTGGAAGAGCTGTTTCCTTTAACATTTCTGTTTTGTATGGGTTCTTTTCTAGCAATAAGGGTAACACATGGATACTTAACTATTCATCTATTATCACAGATTACAATAAGGTATATAGGTACTATACGGACATTCATAAAACGCGGTCGCGATCTTCGGTGCTTGTAAGCTTGGATGTTGTTGGTAAGGTCATCGGTAGTGGAAGAGGACGTGTTCCATCCTTGGTTGCTCGATGCTGTCATCGGCACCCAGTCTTGCGCGGTACGGCGTGCGGCGTTGCCGTATTATGACATACATCACAATTTCAATTAAATTTGGGGGTTAAAATAGAAAGCACTGATTTTTGTGGAGATGCGGGTAAGCACTTCCGTATGTATTTTATTCGGAACGCGGGACACAGTGGCAGATACAGGGGGGGCAGCCCCCCCCTCAAGCCTTACAAAATGGGTGCTTTGTTTACTTTGAGCCTTTGAAGGGCTTTTAAGAGTTCGAATATTTTTGGCGCCAAGATAAGTTCTTTTTGTTCAGATGTCACTTTCGTTTGGTCGCCCTATCTCAGCAAAATCCAGGATCCGCCATTGGCGGAACTAAATACAGGACATCCCATATTATATGGGATGGTTGACCATAATATATATGATGGTATAAGTGGGTGATTATGTATGTGTTACCGAAAGATGAAGGAATAGGTTTAAAATTGTCCCTATAATTTAAAAGTGTAATACAATTTCAAAAATTGCACATTTCATCATTTATAACCCAAACTAACGGTTAACATAATTCAGAGTAATTTCCCTTGTCATCAAATTTGTGAAATTGTAAAGGTGTTTTAATTTTCTATAACCCAGAAGTTAGAATCAATGTAGATCTTAAAAAAGCTAAACTGGAAAATTAAAAAATTTTGCCGATTTCATACTTACTTTTATTTGTTAACAATATGTTTTATATTTATTATTTCACAAACTTAAGATATTATATATTAGTAACATAATAAATATATATCCTATAGGTTGTCCACGAGGCAACGCAGTGGGGGCTGAGATTTGCCTACGGAGAAAAAGTATTTATTTCAAGTAATTACCTATTAAAAATGTATGGCAAGAAAATTACGGGTTTTGACCAAGAGCAATCGCACCTCGACCTATTTAAAATGGCAAAGTCGTATGCCCTCGGACACAGCAAATGATCATAATATAATTTATTAGGTGCCAAAAGACTTTATTAATATTAATACTTAAGGACTTGATAATTTGTTGTCAAATCAGTTATATAAATTACATAAGGATAGGAAACAGAACACAGAACAGACTAAATACGCTCGTATATTGTAAGGTAGCAACGTATGGGATCCAATCATTCACATGGGCACCATGCAAGAGTGTAGATTGCGTTTTTCTAGGAGATTTTTTAATTCCACTGGTAAAATCTGTGTATATTTTAACAATATTTAGAAAAAAATGTTGCTGTCCGGGGCGATGGGAAGTGAAAACAAGGCCACAAGCAATATTTTGAAATAAATATACAATAGATTTTATTCCCTCATCTCTATGTCATTGGATAACCTTTGTGCAATGCTTTGTTATGTTAATGTTTACAAAACACTCACAAAAATAGATTCTTTCCAAAATGAAATATTGTAGAACTCATCGCTTTTTTAACCAAAACCCTTTTCTCGCAACGCCCGAGCAGCTCGCGTGTCCTGCATCCTGCAGCATCCTTGCTGGCGGCATCGTAGGCCGTCAGACGGGCGCCGCGACATCCTGCCGCCCCCACAGGCAGGCGGCATCCTGCGGAATAGCTCTACCGATTATCTTGCTAACGGCGTTTCGTAAGAATGGGATAAGAAAATAACGCAAAAAAACTGTTTCATCTTGATTTATACTGCAAATTTATAATAGTTTGCTAAAAAACGTCTTTCTGTCCTTGGCAGAGAAACGTAAAGTGGAATAAAAAATATAAACTTTTCTGACTTTTTTTGAAAAATATTTTAATAAAACTTTTGGCTTATTTAAACTGGTTCATATAATTTTCAAGATATCGTTTATTTCCATCGCTGCTGTTGCTAGAATTTTATTTAAATATTGTCTCATCAACGTTTACCTATTTGTGGTATTTGTATGTCACTAAAAGTACTCGTCTACTATATCTGCTTTATAGCACAATGACGTGGACGTCATTTAATATTTGTATGACATTTCTGGTTCGTCATATTGCCAAATATGGTATTAAAGTTTAATTTTCAATGGAATTTTATTTTAAAACAGATTTTGATGCAGACTGAAATACCTTAAAAACATAACAGTCAGAGTAGGATTTCTCTTATTTTTGCGTTGTATGACTTTGTTTTTGGTATCATTTTAATTTTTTTATCGCATCCTCGCCTAAATCTAAATACACGGATTAAACCAAATTCACATATGTTCGATTCGTTCTTTCGATAAACCAGTGGCGGCTCGCGGTCTTAAAAAATGGTGAAGAGCTAGGTATAGTGCGGGTACTTGAACAAACATTGACTAAAAACCCGTGTAACAAAACGTCTCTCTTATCCTCATCTGTCCAATGACTGGATGGAGTTTCCAACAAATTATAAACTATGCCTTTTATTGGGTTCATTTTTAAAACACACAACTAAGTAGGTACGTACACTACTGAATTAACTAAAAAATAAAAACAAAACTTTTTAATCACGTAAAAACGATATCTATAACCGTAAGTTTCGCGAAGCCTCAAAATAAATACCTTAAGGTTAGGCGAACCAATGCTAAAACCATGTTGCATACGACTGATCTACTTTTAAATTGTCCTTCATCATAATGCAAATTGGTACATGCTGTTTTCGTGACTGACGTCACGTAACCATAACAACGGTGACTATCAAAGCCATGTTGGCCGTTGGGTCTTCACTTGCTTTGAGCTAACGCACACTGTCGCTGGGGCGCGCCAAAATGCACGAGTATTTATAATTATTGTCCATCGGAGTTAACCGTGGCCCTATGATGCATAGCTACATTCGGATTAAATTAATATTATTAATTCGAACATAATTATTTTTGAGGGCTAAAATGGTAGTTGTATTGGTACTTACATTAATATTTAATATTGTCAAAAAACGTTCCTTCTGGTTTTATTTTTTATTTTTTTGGTCCCTTCATTTACTTCACCTGACGAGCCGCCACTGTGATAAACTGTTTAACTAACTCCGACAAAACAAACCATCGTTCGGTCGGTAAAAAAATTTTAAAAAGTAAGATACTCAATATTGCCTCGAAATATTTTAGAATATAGTGAAAAATTCAAACCTAAGAAGGCGATTGTGTTACGGTCATTAATTTGTCAGTCAGCAGCCTTAACAACTGGTCTTGTTTAAAATCGTGCAGCCCTATAAGTATCATAAACTTCTGAATACGACCCTGTTCAAGTCGAGTGTTTGCGTGTATTTGTTTTGTTTTATTGCCAGTTGAAAATAAAGATACTTTAGGTAAGGCTTATTCAAAATTTTTAAATAAAACGACTTAAGAAATACTTCAGGTTCAAATACTTACTATTTCCTGCATATTGCTAAATCTACGACGAAAATGATGTCAAAGTAGCCATTTTGAAATATGGCTTTCAAATGTCATTGTGGACAAATGAAGTCAAAAGTTGACAGTTGTCTTGGCATCTGTGTACTTTTTTGCGTTTATTCATAAATCTAGACTGTAAAAATTAAAAAACTGAACATAATACTTTTCACACACTTTCGTCAAAGCTTAAAAAAATATAAATTTTTAAACGTCCATATAAAAAATAGAACATTCTATTTAAAAATAAGGTTGCTAATATTTTATTTGTATAAATCATGTCATTCTCAGAAAAATAGACTCCAAATTATCAATATGAAACAAAACCAGTTAAAAAAATGTGATGTCAACAATAATTTAAAAATAAATTAAAAAATATATTTGCAGGGATACGGCATACTGCACTGATTTACCGAAAATAAGTCAGCCATATTGAAATACCATCTCGGTCTCTAGGAGGTTGTTGAAAGACGTTTTCCTTTCAGTATATATATAAATCTGACAAAATCAATTTTTTGCCAAGGCAGATATTATCTTTGATATTAGCTTAACTTAACTTGACATTTGTCTCACTAACTTTAATTTTTATTTTTTTAATGACTTTACTATTACAAACTTTCCCTGGTCCCCTTCCAATGTTGTTTTATACTCCATTAATTAAATTCACTTCGATCGGATATAATCTAATATTATTTTCCGTTCATTAAATTTCAACGATTTTTTTCATGCAAAATTCCCTTTGACTGAAATAAATGGGAGTGCAAGTAACAATATCATAAACTGTTTTATTTTTCGACGTGACAATGACCTTAGGAATTTAGTTTTTCTAGTTTTAGGTATTTTAATTTAAAATAAAAGAACATATTATGCAAGCAATAAGTAACATTTTTTTATAAATTAAGTTAAATTTAGAAATATGTAGATACAAAATAAATTATGAAATATACTTACATGTTAAAATTACTTTATTCCTATTGCTGCCGTCTCTCGAAACCTGTTTAAACTACCACTGTTTAAGATTTTCTGGAAGTCTCTATCTTAGATCCGATGATGGGATTTTAATAATTTTTAAATAGGTTAGGTCTTCTATATATTAGGCAACAATCACGGCCAGAATTTTATAAAAATTATTTGAAATATCAAAAAAAAATATAATTAATCACTAACAAACACTTCATAAATAATTTATACAAGTAAGGTAAACCACCCAATGATTGACAGATTTTAGAGACTTTTTTTCCAAATTAATCATCCTGAGAAAGTCTTTTGTTTTGCAAATCGTAAAAGGTATTAAAATCGTCGAATTAAAAAAAAACGGCAATATTTAAAAAAATTTTAAATAAAAAAAAACATTATTAGTTGCATTGGAAAATCCTTAAATTGACAGGCCGAAAATTAGGTTTTCCCAAATTTTGACATCCCAATAATTGACACAATTTATTGTTTTTTACAAATTTATTCACAACTTGAGAAACTAAAATATTTACTAAGGCTAAAGTAGTCAAAGAAAAAAGAGCGAATATTAGTAGTATATAAAATAAGTAGAACTTAAATTAAGTAACTAAGCTTCAAAAACGTCAACTTTTTTTTCAAAATTATATTTTCTGTCTCCAGATACATATAAGCATTTTGGGAGTTGGTAACTTTCCCAAAAAGGCTTCTTTTGAAAAACTGAAACACCATTTTTATCAATCTTAAAATCAGTTTTCTCCTCATTAACTGCTTTCATGCACATAGTTTCAAACTCCTTTTCCTTATCAAAAATACTTTATACAACGCAAATATATCTAAAGTGTGTAGCTGTTCTCTTACCCCCTAAAAACCTAACCAAAACTTAATCTCCAACTCTAATGTTATTTATCGATTCTAAGGGACAAAAAGAATCTTTGTTATCATCATCAAAAATGTTGACATCATCCAGACTGTCGCCGCTGTCAGTCCAGTCAGGTTCTTCTGGTTCAGAATCGACTAAAACTTTCTTGCTCCTTTCAGCTTTCTTTTTTTCTTGAAGAAGTTTTCTTTCGGCTTTTTCCTGTTCAAGTTTCCTTTTCTTCTCATCTTTTTCTGTGCATATTTTCTCCAAAGACTGGAAGTAGCTACTGAAGGAGTTATGTCAGTCTTCCTCTTTTTTGTTCGAACAGGTATATTTGGCCAGTATAATACGCGTTTAAAGAGAGAAGGCGCTTCAAATGGAAGCTGGTTACTATTTGTACTCGGTGGAGTGATGGTAATTTACATCTTGATATGCTAAAATATTTTCTTCAATTATTGACACCCCACGTACCAAATATTGACATAATTTGTCAATAATTGGATAGCGACTATATTTAGATAAAAACCAAATATTGCCAACATTGTAAAAATACGAGCTTTTAACCCGTATTAAAACCGTTAAAAAATTCAAACTTCCAAAGATTGACAGGGGTGTCAATCATTACAAAACATGTATGTTTTTTTAGCCAATACTTGACATCCCCCTTCTCCTTCTGGTAATCATTCTTGTAGGATTACTTTATCTTACAAAGGTTAACTTTAGGCTTATTTAGCTTAACTAATACCACAAATTTTTAAAAAAGTAAATATGTTATTGATTACATACCTTTAAAAATATTGAGCACTTTTATATTCACAATAAGCAATAACACTTAATATCACATGAAGAAATGAATGAGTCTTCTCAACAGGCTTTTCGCCATATTGTTTAAAATGTTACGTGGTAGAAGGTTGCCAGGTTGTAGTCTCTATGCGTTGATGCATTTAATTAATAGGTCAGATATAAAGGTTTCTTAAATTATGGTGTATTTTAAAACATGTCAATTATTGGTTGAATGTCAATAATTGGGTGTTTTACCTTACCGTTTTCTTCTATCAGTTAGATACAATTTATTAAAGAAATAAGCATATATGAAGGGCTCACGGGAAAAAGGGGGAAAGTCAATTTTTAACATATTGAGAAAAAACGATTTTTATGTTTTTATCGTATCATTGAAGATTAAGTCATTTTTATATGATATCTTTATTAACATCATAAACGTACTAAAACCTACATAACACCTTAGTTACTCATAATACATTAGTTACCATAATTTAATACGTTAGTTACGAAAGCATAATACGTTAGATACCAAATAATATTAGAACTATTTTTCATGAACATGTAAAACAATATTTTGACAGTTTTCAAATTTGATGGATACACCTTTGTCTTTAACGTCCACGATCTTAGGTATGCCCTCTGAAGACTGATTAATGACCGAGCAAGCACTCCTTTCGATTTCGTGCGGTTCCCCAGTGCTTAATCCACTGCCGGAAACATCGCCGATTTGAATTTTGCGAGCAATGGAAACTTTCTTGATCACACTTTCTTCTAAATACCCTCTAGCAACCTTCGCCGATTCCCATCCACCAAGTTCTTGTAGGTCTAATATATCTCCTCCAGCATTAACAAGAAAATTTGCCGAAGATCTTCTAACGCAGTGACCAGTATACAAATTAGGATTTTCAAGTGAGAGATACTTAGCTATTTTTTGAGGTATTTTAGAGAAGAAGTGAATGCCGCAGGGCTGTACCGTACATTTCTCTTTTCTATATGATAGAAACAATCTTTGGTGAGTGACATGGTTAACATTGCGTACTTTTTAAATAAAATCACAGGATTAACTTCGCCGTCAAATATCACAGTTTGAGTCGGAAATAGTAACAATCAGCTTGTCCTCTAAAACGTCAACATCTTCCGTGGTCATCTTCGCTAATTCCTTAGCTCGATAGGCTCCTCCAATTCCAATTCAAAAAGCTACTTTCATCATTAAAAACTTCTCGTTGAGGCAGAACACACAAATTCGTTGACTTGTTCTCTTGTAAATACTTTTGATTTTTTTGCTCTATATTCAACATTTTTCTTCTTGATGAAACGTATTAAGGCGCCGTATTTGTCGATTTCCACTCTTTCCTTCAGTTCTAAAGTCGCTCGTAACATAAAATATTTCGGCCATAAGGATGAAGCAGAGTATTCCTCAGAGAGTTTTGCGAAATACGCCAGCAATACCGTTTCTTCTGCACCTTGAACATGTACTTTGTTTCGCCACTCACAAAACTGCCGATATTCTTTTTCATAATGGATTTTAGATTTGTCCGGAAGCAAGTTCAACCTTATAATGTTGGCTGCAGCTAATATATCGTCAGGAATATCAAAATCTTGCATGATTTTAATGATGACTTTTTGAAATGCCAAAATGAAATGACATAAAACCTTGTTTTTATTTTCGCATCGCCGTTGTCAATGATACGATAAAGCTTTGAATACAACTCGATTATTAGCGATTTAACACCGTCTCGGACATTGCGGGTGACTCGGCTGTTGCCTCGTCACCTAGTAATGTCCCGACTATTATAAATCGCATAATAATCTCGTTATATTAATAGCTATAATCTAGGCCTACTAAAAAAATATTTTTCTTAGGTAATTAAAATTTTTTGTGTTTTTATCATTACAATGGTACTTTTGTTTATTATATTGTAAACTGTTTTCATTTATATTTCAGATTGTTAAAAAACATAATTTTAAATTACATACCTAATTTTTGACATTCCGTTTTGTTATGTAGGTAATTATTTTTATATTCTTAACAAATTTGACAAAACATTGGGGTATTTGTTACGAATCAAAAAACAATTGATAAGTTGTCCCCCTTCTTTCGCTGCGACGTTCCCCATTTTTCCGTTGTATGGTGTTTAATAAGACCACAATAAAATTTTGACCATTCGCTTTATTGCAATAAAACGTTCATAGCGTTAAAGATCGCATTGAAATTTGTATACCCCAAAAATGTATATGCCAAACTTAAAAATAACAAATTCCCTCTTTTTCCCGTGAGTCCTTCATATATGACTTTTACTATACAGGACTATTGATTAGAAAAATGAAACTTTTAACTGAAATAGATTAGGTATTAAGGAATTCATCCATACTTTAAAAAATTCAGAAACACTGGTGCTTTTTTCTTTTTTAAGTTTTTTTTTATTTCAATGAATTTTATCGTTTATCCAGGGAAGGAAACCAACCTATTTCTTTTCTAATTGAAAAGCATATGTATATTGTGATAACCAGTCACCAGGAATTTGGACGCCCTAACAAAATCGTACTGCCGGCGGGGCGTTGCGTACCTTGTGGTACCAGAAATTTTGTCTACTTCCACATGAATATTTGCTGTTTTCTTTACACTCAAGTGACTGGATAATTGGGCTATATATCAGTTAACTAAACAGATATGTTTTCATATGAACAGTATCGCAACATTTAAAAAGAAAATTCCCCACGAATGCACAAATTACTAAAAAGACTTATTTTTAGCAGATCACAACCACAAGTGGTCCTAAAGAATATCTTACAAATATTGTGTTAATAAATCATTTTTTCCTGTGGAGTCACCGCCGACCTATCATTCTTCAGTGCTTGGGATCTTAATATTTCCCACGAATTGGCAACGTTGTAACAACAATGACGTGACTATGCATATAATAGTGTGCATTCTTAGAAACTTTCTTTGTTTTACACTATTTCTGCATTGCCTCTTGGGTTTATCTAGTAGAAAATTTTAAATTATTAAGTGACTTATGTTTGGTTGCGATAAAGATTTTTAACCACAGCAAACTAACCAGCAAGTTTGACTGTGGCTTAAATGACATTGACAAGCATTATTTAATCACTATCAAAGGTGCTTGATTAGTAAATTAAAACTTAAGGTTAACCGAGTCAATATGATTGTGAGAAAATTATTTCTGCCAATATCATGTATGTCACTTGCTGGCTAGTTAATTGTGGTTAAAACTCTTTATACAACCCGACATTAATGTTGTGTAACCTAGCATTTAATTAACTGTCGTCAACTAGATATTTAGAGCGTACCGTTTCCACGAGCGCCTTATGTTTATACTACCCGGCATTAATCTGTTATGTAGTGATAATACACCGCTAGCGACTAAACTCTTTCCCCCAAGATTTTTCATTTTTTTGCAATCAAAAATATCTAAATTGTATCAACATGGTACCCAAAAATCTTATTCGTTCTTAAACGTTTTATGTAACCACAAAATTGAGATCGTATCAGCAATATCTGAAAATTATTTAGGTAGAAGCAAATAATTCTGGAAAATATTAATTTAGTGCTTCCCATCAGCTTTTATATTCTTAATAATATCCCGGATATAGGTATCCACTATTCTTTTTAAGATGGATTTTACATGAGCACTATTAAAGAAGATATCGAAGCAGTCAGTATTGTCATTATTTTCGCTGTAAATAGTAAACTATATTATGTTTTGTTATAATTTTCAAGCAGCTTATGCAATTTCCAAAATTGACTGTTTACCAAAACGATTTTTCCTTTCTGTTCCTTCATCATCCCTTCCTTTAAACAAAATATCCACCCATCCAATGTTGTTTTTCACAAACGGTCCAATTTTAAGCATCGCGCCAAACTGGCGCCTCTTTTTTCCACCAATGACAACGCTCTTGTACTCCCCACCAGCGCATATCTTTTAATATTTCCCCTACGCCAATAGGGTAGGATTTTCTCGGCGAGGGGATGAGAAAATTCGTTCACCCTGGCATGTGATCAAGTTTGGGTCATTTTCCAGTGAGACGTTGTGGTGTTCGGTTTCAGGGCGCTTTCCCCTTGTATAGATCGAGTATTTTTGTGCTACTGACTTTTCCAGGATGAAATTGTAAGTTTTCCAGATTGATTTTATATTGTGCATTTCCACCCCGGTTTTGAAATGTCTGAGCATGTTTTGAAATATTTTTAAGCTGGTTTTTCCTCGACGTAACGAATATTTTTATCGTTTAAGATTTTTGTTAGGTTACAAAAGATCGTAAAACTGATGTTATCATATCTAGATATTAATAAACAAATGTTACAACATTTTAACGTTACCTGTTTGCTAGTGTAAAATCATGAATTCAGAACTAAGTATATAATTGAAGTGAAGGGTTTCTTGGAAAAGGAGCCTAATTATATATCAAAATACATAAATTTTCGCAAACCTTAAAACAGTTTTTCTGGACCGAGTATTAATGTTAATAAGCTCAAGTTTTGTTAGAAAGTATGCTTATTGGGATTACTTGTTTCTCACTAGCATGCAAGAAATATCTGCTTCCACACGCATTTTTATGCGTGTATAGTATATAGAGGAGTTTTTTACACAGTAGAGCGAAGAACGAGAAATTATGCCTTTACATTTTTAATGAAGTTTTTTTTACTTAATATTGGAAACAATATTTTTTAATCCTAATTTTTCACGGTCATAGAAAAAACAACACCCAATTACAGATCAAACGATGCAAGAAATCATCACTACCTTTGTTAAGAAAATCATTATGTTACGTGTTTGAGTTGGGCTACAATCTTAGTGAAACGGAATTTCCATTGTACGGAAAATAAAAAATTAATAACTTTTTTGTTTTACAATTTTTAGCTACTTTAAAACAATTTAAAATTCTGGGATATTATGTTGCTGTTACTCATCCCAAAATTCGCCCAATAATTCAATTGCATCTAACTGTATGTGTCAAACAGCGAGTTCTTAGAAAAAATACAATATGCTTCATACCCTCTATAGCAGATTCGGCATTTTGCTGAATTTTCAAAATAAAATATATTGAAAGTTGGAATATTTCAGGATATCTTATCTTCTTATTAAATTTATACTTGAAAACGATTGGATATACTAACGCCGTACAGAAAGATTTTAAACAATAATAATTTACTAACCAAACAACTTTGATTGTGACATTAATAACATTGACAAAAATGAATTTCTCACAATAAAAGTTCTTGATTTACTAAGCCAGATAACTGCTTATAATGACAATCAAAGTTATCTGGTTATACATTATTGTGTAAAATCTATATGCACCCCGACGTAACTAACTCAAATGTAGTGTTTAATAATAAAATGAAGACAGTGCAAATCCGACAAAATCGGTGTTTAAAAAGAAAATTGACACGTTCGGTTTTGAAACATGTCCATTTTCTTAGTTTTCAGTAATTTGGAAGCAGTTACGTAATACGTAATAATGCCCAAAAATTCCTATATAAAAGTTATTATATAAAATAATATCTTATGGAAATAGTAAATGATTTTTGAGTAAAGCTGTTGAGAAATAGAAAACTTTCAGTCTTCTTCATAAATATTACCCCTACACCGGGTGTCCCATTATGGATGGCCACCGGCCATATCTCGGAAACTACTGGGCATAAAAACTCGGGGGGAAAAAATGATAACTAAAGTGGCCATGGGAAAATCCTGGAAAAAATTTTTAAGTTTCGCATTTTTTCCGAGGGCGTAATTGAAAAGTAAATTTTAAAATTTTACATATCTCCGAAAATTCCACATTAAGGTATATCTTTGGTAACACCATTAAAAAGCTTGGACAATTATCCATCATTTTTGTCTTATGCTCATTGGCGTACCGACTTTAATAACTTTTAAACGACTTATCCGATTTTAGCAAACTAAAGACTGTTTGGAAGAGAAATGTATGGACTTTCACCAATCGTATTTAGTTGTCCATAATAGTTCTAAAAAAAAATGCTAGAGGGCGCAATTTGTAATAATAACACATTTTTTGATTTTACTCCGAAAAAATAAATCATACGGTATAATTATGATACTATAATCGAAAAGTGGATGAAATTTGGTAGAAAAAATATTAAAACCGCAGCTCGATATCTCCGTTCGTTTTAGCGTTATCGCCAATAGAATAATTTTAATAAACTTTAAATGAAGAAGCGGTTATATATTTTTCAGA
This sequence comes from Polydrusus cervinus, assembly GCA_935413205.1. NCBI lineage: Eukaryota > Metazoa > Arthropoda > Insecta > Coleoptera > Curculionidae > Polydrusus > Polydrusus cervinus. The sequence goes on along the minus strand of OW284510.1, from coordinate 61,149,170 downwards.
GAAAGAGTGGGACGCCACTGATATTTTTCCATGTGGATATTATTTCTGCATAAAAATGGTCTCTTGCGTTTTTCTCCTCAGGCACACCGTTCTTAATTGAAATAATTAAATTAAATTAGCTCTACTATTTATTATTAGCATTAATAATAAAAAATTTTGATTTATAAAAATTGTTGGAAATGAACACCTTCATTTAATAGGCAAGCTTCCGCCCGTCTAATTTAATTGCGCCCTCTAGCATTTTTTTTTGAGAACTATTATGGACAACTAAATACGATTGTTGAAAGTGCATACATTTCTCTTCCAAACAGTCTTTAGTTAGCTAAAATCGGATAAGTCGTTAATAAGTTACAGCGACTTAAATGATTACACTTTCAACAGCTTCCCCCCCTCTTATTAGAGTCGGTACGCCAATGAGCATTAGACCAAAATGATGCATAATTGTCCAAGCTTTTTAATGGTGTTACCAAAGATATACCTTAATGTGGAATTTTCGGAGATATGTAAAATTTTAAAATTTACTTTTCAATTACGCCCTCTTGCGGCAAAATGCGGAACTTAAAAATTATTTTCAGGATTTTCTCATGGCCACTTTAGTTATTATTTTTTGTTCCCGAGTTTCTATGCCCAATAGTTTCCGAGATACGGCCGGTGGCCATCCATAATAATATTCCAAAAAAAATTAAAAATACAATCAATATAAAAAAGTTCAAATATTTATTTAAAAAACATTTAATAAAAATACAACATATTACTGTTTTCTTTGTTATACCGTGTGTAACAGGATCATGGTACACCCCTGTATCTCCGTTAGTTTTAAAGGTAATTGATTGAAACTTGGGATATCCCATATACATAATAAGCGGCATTTTTTGACCTACAAATGATTTTTTTTTCACATCCGGTTTCGCCGGAAGTGACACCAACTTTCGATTTTTAAATGAAACACCCTGTATATTATTACATTTTTGAATTCTGCATAATTTTCTGAATCCAATGAAACTACTAAAGTGACATTTTAAGCGTAAAAAATATTTATTATTTAATTTTTAATTTTCCATTTAAGTGTGCCATGACGGTTCCAATTTATTCCAATTGATCTGTCTAATGCTAGAAAAATCGAAGTCCCGTCAAAAATACTAAATTGCGTTTTTTATAAGCAAATAAAATTCATCGTAATCGTTTTTGGGGTAAAACTCAATTTTTCCAAATGGAACCATATTGGTACCGTGGTACCATTTCTTAGTACTATTAATAAGGAATTTATTCATACCTGGTAATAACATGTGCAATAAATACAATCAAAATTACAGCTAAAAGAAAATACAATTATTTTGTTCTAATTTAATGCTATGAGATTACTAAGGAGGCTTTGAAAACAATAAAATTATTCAGATGGTCAAATTTTAATAAGTATTCGGTGATTTATCGGTGGTTTTATTGTGTATTGGAAAAGTCTTTACATTTGTTGTTATTTTTGTTCAAAATGCCGCACATTTATACAAGAGATGTTAATTATTTATGGGGAATGTAGAAAGAATGTCGTTGCGGCTGGAAACCTTTATGCCGACCGATATTCTGATAGACAATGTCCAGCGAGAAATTACTTTAATCGTCTAAAACTTCAAATCCGAAGAGAGCCTAACCATGATCTCGAAGAAAACTTCATCATTGGCGAAGGAACGGAAATTAATGTTTTAGCTCAAATAGAAGTTGATAAGACTGTATCTTTAAGGCAAATTGGGTTTGAGTTGACAATTAGTCACCAAACGGTAAGCCGAATCTTGCACAAACATAATTATAAATCTTTCAAATATCAATTGCACCAGCACCTGTATGAAAATGATTATGAACGTAGGATAGAATATTGCTTTTTTGGGAAGGATTTTATTTACGGACTAGTCGAGGTTTACAAATATGGGATTATTTAACCGACAAAATACAAGGTATTGGTCACAAGGCAATCAACATTTATTACGGGAGGACAACTTTCAAGTACGGTTTGGTTTCAATGTCTGGCTTGGAATACTTGGTCGTAGAATCATTGGTCCAATAATATTTGAAGGACCCTTAACTGGAGCTAGATACTTAGAATTTCTGCAAAACGAAATTGAAGACAATTAACTGAATTACCTCTCAATTTACGACAGGGAATGTATTTCCAACAAGATGGAGCTCCCCCCCATAATTCAAGAATAGTAATTGATTACCTTCAACAGGCATTCGAAGAAAATGCAATTTCGACGAATGGTCCTGTGAGATGGCCTCCGAAGTCACCCGACTTAACACCTCTGGATTTATTTGTTTGGGGCCATTTAAAAAACACTGTCTATGCAACCGCCGTTACAACCCGCTAAAACCTGGAGTTACGAGTAAGACGTGCAATTAATAGTATAACAGCCCAGCAATTAGAGAACGTTCTTCAAGAAACAGCTATACGAGTTCAGAAGTGCATTGACGTTAATGGCCAGCATTTTGAACAATTATTGTTGTAATAGTTTGTGTTCATTTTTTGTATTCCAAAGTCACTTCAGTAATCTCTTAGCATTAAATTAGAACAAAATAATTGTATTTTCTTTAAGTTGTAATTTTGATTGTATTTATTGTACATGTTATTACCAGGTATGAATAAATTCCTTATTAATAGTACTAAGAATGGTACCACGGTACCAATATGGTTCCATTTGGAAAAATTGAGTTTTACCCCAAAAACGATTACGATGAATTTTATTTGCTTATAAAAAACGCAATGTAGTATTTTTGACGGGACCTCGATTTTTCTAGCATTAGACAGATCAATTGGAATAAATCGGAACCGTCATGGCACACTTTAATGGAAAATTAAATAATAAATATTTTTTACGCTTGAAATGTCACTTTTGTAGTATCATTGGATTCAGAAAATTATGCAGAATTCCAAAATGTAATAATATACAGGGTGTTCTATTTAAAAATCTAAAGTTGGTGTCACTTCCGGCGAAACCGGAAGTGAAAAAAAATCATTTGTAGGTCAAAAAATGCCGCTTATTATGTACATGGGATATCCCAAGTTTCAATCAATTACCTTTAAAACTAACGGAGATACTGGGGTGTACCATGATCCTGTTACACACGGTATATGATACTATAATTATTGTATAATTTTGACTCTTAATCTTAATTTTTTTTTTTGTTAATTAGAAATTTCCCTGTAATAAACTTTTGTAAAGTTGGTTGGGAAATTAAATAAATAAATTAAATTAAATAATGGGACACCCGGTATAAGTTGAAATAAAAGATTTTATACAAAAAGGTTTATCGATTTTTTAAAAGCAAAAATGATGGAAACCTTTTTTTATAGGATCGCGCAGGCTAACGAACTTGTAAAGTTTCCAATTTTAATTATTTAGTTATCACTAGGGGTCAAATAGTACCATTGGGATCAAACTATACAAGTAGGTACACGCAAATATGATTTTTTATATTTGCTTAAATACAACAACTCATTTTACATAATAAATTTCAAACCAATAGATAAATATTTTTTTAAGTTATCCCATGACGTATAGTAGCGAACAAACAGACAGACGAAATGACTGCTCTAATAAGTTTTCAAAAATATATTTTGTAACTATTGTTTTTTAAATACTATATTATTTTACTATTTTTTCATAACAAGATGTATAGATAGGACAGAAGAAATAATATTATGAAACTAGTAAAAGTTGCATACACGAATAAAGTATAAATATTTTCTTTATTAAAACACCAGGATTTTAAAATTGCCTTAGTTTTCGGAACTACTTTCTATGTAATCTAAGGATTCACTAAAATTTTAAAAGTAACAAATTGGTCATTCTAAGTTTTTATTTGTAGGAATTCCCTAGGCAAACTTTAAAATGTGTAATTAAATATTATATCGTCAACCTGGGCGGTGGCTCAGCTGTGAGTCACTGGCATTCGACCCTGTCATTCCGAGTTCGATCCTCGGAGTGAGCATACGCACAATAAAAAAAAAGTATGTCCGAATTTTATTAAGTTTAAGAATGCAGGGAAGAGTGTAAAATGTATCATCTCCCAACCCACCCCATTCACGCCGTTAACCAGGCCGGATGAGATCGGATATCCCGTGGGGTGCGGAAGAAGGTACACACTCCCCAATCAGTAGGTCATGCAATGGCGCAAGAAACCGAGGGTTTGCTTTTGGGGAGGAGTGTCGCATAAGTAAGGATCGTGGTTCGGAACCCACGTTAAGCTGTAGGTCCCCTCGGTAATGGCTCTGGCAGAAGAGGTAAAGAGCATAATTCGAAAGAATGCAAGAAATGACAAACAATATATCATAAATCCATTAATTAATAAAATATATTTTATCCAATACCAACTATTTGTAGTCATGATTTACATCGTTTTAAACAAATAAGTAAATAAAACTAAAGAGAGTTTATAAAGGAAACACATACTCTAGTACCTTATACTTATAAGCTTTATTTGTGGTAAGGATTCTGAACCGATTCGGAACTATTAGCACGCGCAGTTCAGATAACTCGCATGTGCAGTTAAAGAATTTTGTGATCTGCGCACGTCATTATTTAAACTGCGGATGCGAATAGATCCGATTCGGTTAATCCTTACCGCGAACAAAGCTATTATAATTTACTAGTAGTGTGTTTGAGTTGTTGTAAACTTGGACACGAAATATGTAATTCCAAATTAAGTTGCCAATTTACCGTCACAATAGACAATCAAACACAAATATACTTTTATGTACTACGTAGTATACTCACATATCTATAACCAATATATTACCAATACAGGCAATCAACTTTTTGCCAATTCGGGATTCTGTGTAGATCGGGATCGGGTGCATATGTAATATGTAGTATTAAAAAAATTTTGAACCCGTTCTTTTCTGTGAATGCCATGACGCGCACAATGTGAGCAGGACGGGTCCACAAAAGAGCCGATGTGTATACAGGGTGCTACAAATTCGTGTGCGTACAAGGGGATCTCGAAAACGAAAGATACGAAGATGGTTAAATTGAGGCAAAATTATATATTTTCTGGCTGAATAATTTGGTGAGAGCAAATTGTAAATAATCCGAATACATAACCGAAAAAACACCGAAGTTTTTAATTTTGTGCGCCTTCATTTTTGACTTGGGAATAAAACAAAAAAAATGTCGTAGCCGAATTTTATGTTCTACAAGATGGTGTTATTAGTTTTTAAATTCAACGTTGTGATACCAATCTCAAGTCAATTTTTTTAAATATGGACCTGGAATTTTAAATATAGTTTTAGGGACTTAGCTTTCGAAATGTAATACAATATTGAAATTTAAACGTTTTGTCATCCAATAACACATTTTTTCAAATTATCTTTATATGCCATTACGGTCCTGAACATTTAGAGCCAACCTAAAAAAAAGATTTCTGATTTGAGGAATCCGTCCATTTTTACTCAAATAGGCCTGATATTTGATATTTTATAAGAAAAATGACCCAAAGTCTCGACCTCAAATATTTTTCTGTCTGTTTATTTTTGTATTCGGCTTATTTACAATTTTCTTTGGCCAAATTATTAAGCCCAAAAATATGCAATTTTGCCTCAATTTAACCATCTTCGTAATCTTACCGTTTTCGAGATCCCCTTATACGCACACGAATATGTAGTTTGTAGCACCCTGTATAGCGACAGCAACCTATCATTGCTCTGTGCCCTGAGCTCTTTTGTGACCAGGTCGTTTATTTTTTGTGAATATTTTTATGTATTTTTGTGGAATTTTTAAGTGTTGTGTTGTTTTTATTACAAAAAAACTATTTAGAATAAATTTAAGTGTGCTTATAAACTACCTGATATAGTACTTTTTACGTGCCGTGTAATTTATAACCCTCATATACGGGCCCTGCTCACTATTTACATGATCTACAAAATGATGTGAAATGCGCAAACTCGTATTCCCTCTAAAGTCCTCCATCGGATTACAAATATTGTGCATGCTATTAGCAATATAATTGGTTATATATTATTATGTCATAATGACATTGTTTTTGAATGTGTTTGACGGCCACAATTTACTAAGTTATTGGAATTTATTGAATTACTGGAAAAATACGCAACATAAAAAAATTATTTATTCTTCTTTAAACCATTTTTATGCGTTTTCGAAAAACTGAAAAAGAAATTGTAATTGAATTTTAGTAAAAAACATGCAGGAGGACATAAAACTATATCATATATTACTCGTACATAATGCACTCTATTGCACTCGCCTACTTTATGGTCTTCGCTGGCCACAACTCGTCCAATAAATATTATGCATTATAATGTACTTGTAACATAAACATTTAATATACAGTTTTTAAAGAGGCAGGTATTGTATAACAATTTATATAGAACACATGTGGCGTTTTGGTCACTTCAAAAAATTGGTCGGTATGTACCACCCAGTGAAATAAACATTTTCTTGCATGACTGTGTCAGAATGCACTGGTAATAAGTAAGTATTACAAAGTTCTGTGTTTGCAGTAAACCAGAAAGTATTTCTATTTTTAAAATAAGATTACTGCATATCATAATGTAGATAAGCCATATTTTGTATTTATTTTATACAATATTTTTCGTAGTGCTACTGATATAAGTAAGTATAATATTTTTCTGTTATTCTGTTGAAGGCAAATATAAAATAACCGTTTTTTAATTTCATAGAGATAAAATAGTTTATCGATGAAAAAGCTTAATTTAACGCCAGTTCGTCCACCGCTTCACGTTCAACAATTTAAACTTTGCTACACTCGAGCTTCTGCCGTTGAAGGATTGTTTAATGCAAAGTATTTAGTGGTCTATGCAGGGCCGGATTTAAGCACTACGCTACAGCCTAGGGGCCCGCACCACAAAGGGTCGGGTCCCGCATCACTATATCACTCTTCAAGTAAAAAATGTTCCTATGTCAATTTTTTCAATTAGTTGTTTTTGTTTTACTAAATTAATAATATAAACGTTTGGCGATCGTTATCATCACTCATCTATTCATCATTTGGTTTAATTTAACGTAATGTTTGGGTGCTTGACCAACCTGACGAGAATATCTCCCACCGTCTGCTAGCCGGAAATTTCGCGAAGGTGACAGAAAACACGGAGGCATGCGGGCGCGAGGAAGATAATTCTAGAAGACGTTGCTGCCGTACCTATATAAAGAAGGCGCATAAGGCCTCTTCTGCACAGTAGTTCGAGCGATCAAGATCTTTACGACATTACCGAATGAATAGTTGAAGTGTAGGTGCGGATTGTTTTGTTTAGATAAATTTGAAAATTTGTGTAGTTCTAATTTTAATATTAAAGTTATTAGTTTGTTCTATTAGCAGTGTGTAAAGAAACAAATAATAGTGATTAACTGGTTCTGAAGTATTTTATTCACACGGAAGTAGGTAAGAACTTTTTCAAATATCACAGGACAAAGAAGATTCAGGAAAATCACGTGTCACTGCTCTAGGTTTGCATAACAAAATGTCAAAACTGGAAACGAAGATATACACAGTATTTTGGGAAGATTGAAGTAACCAAAACTAGTGAATTTCTTCAGAACCCGAAATTGGACGTGAATACAGCCGCCTCAGCACTGGCGTCGCTAACACACTTTATAGAAACTAGATGGGATAGCTTTGAAGAATATGAGGTGAAAGCTGCTGAGTTAACTGGTTCTGATTGCACAGGGTATGAGACTTAAACACAACGGAAACGACAAATAAATGTTCGTTTGTTACCTCTCGATTGTGTCCAAGCACCGGAAGTTGAGCTAACCCCATCGGAAAAATTTCGAACACAGAATTTTCTTCCTATCATAGATCAATTTGAATTAGCATTGCGGTAGAGAATTGAGGCATACAAACTATCAAACTAATTGATACCCGTTTTGGGTTTCTCAACAAGTTGAGTACACTCAGCAATGAAGAGATAATTGCAGCAGCTCAAAATTTAGCAGAAACCTATTACAATGACTTAGATAAACAATTGGGAAATAAACTGATTCAGTTAAAGTTTTTGTGCCACGAGTTTAAAAACAATGCCGACGATAATAAAGAAGTCATTAGTCAGGAGAGGTGGATGTATGAGCTCATCTTAAAAAAAACCTTAAAGGATGTTTTCCTAATATTAAGATTGCCTTGAGAATATACCTGTCACTTATGGTCACAAACAGCAGTGGAGAGAGGTTATTTTTCAAGTTAAAGTGGATTTAAAACAAAACAATTCATTGTTTGCTTTTGAATTAAAAAGTGAGTTTTGTTTTTAAAATTTTTTACTTTACGATATATTATTTTTAAAATCGTATTGATCATATTTGCATATTTAGAAACGTAGGCTTAAAACTCAACTTTGTATATACTTTTCTATAGAAATGTTAATAAACTATGTCAAATATTTAGTAATGTTCAGTTCATTTCATTTTTAACATTTCATGAATTTATTAAATTCTAAATGATATAGGTAAGTCGTAGATAAATTTTCTATAATTTAATAAAAAACTTAATTTTTTTATTTTTAAGTTTTAGATCAGGTAATTGCTGAAAATGCGTTGTGTAGGTTCTTCCCCTGTAGGGCCCGCACCACAGGTACAGCCTAGGGGCCCACAGACTCTAAATCCGGCCCTGGGTATATGTATTCCACTTATCTCTTACCGTATATATCGTTTGCTAGGTTAGTTTACAATTTTAAATCAACAAAAATATAACCCAATGCAATAAAATATTTTTACAACCAAAACAATTAGGTATTTATTTTTAAAGAGAAAAATTAAAGTAAAAATTTTAATTGAAACATTTTTTATGGAAGAGGTGTGATAATTTCTAATAAAAAAAATAGTGCGGAAAGAAACGAGAATGCTTTATTATGAATATAGAAAACGGCACTTAAGAAGGAGTATTTCAAAACCTAAGCATTTGCACCAAAAACTGTTTTAGATCCACGCTCCTAAAATACATAATTTCTGAAAACATCATCAATTTTGGCGTGGTGAGCGATATTTACTTTATTTTTAATCATGAAACACCGAGCCCGAAAAACGCCGGTTAGAGTTATACATACGTCATATGTTAAGATTTTCGATTAACACAACATTTATATTTTTCACAAATATAAAAAATGTTTTTTTTTAATAAAGAGCCAGCTAGGAATATCAAAAAAAAGTAAAAAAAAAATACAAAAACAATTCAGAGGGGGAGAGGTAATAATTTAATTTTCGAAACTTAATAGTAGTTAGGTAAATTTTAAACGAACTTTGGGCGCAGCCACAAAAATTTTTCGCCTGCGGTGCTTTTCCGCATTCTTCGCTACGTACAGTATCATACATGTAGTTCCGACTGTCCCTTTTTCCAAAAAAAGGTCCTACTTACGCCCACTGAGCCCCCCTTCCCCCCCCCCCCCCCCCCCCCCGAGCATATTTTCTGGCTACGCCACTGCTAGCCTCTATCTCTGTATTACATTATCGGCAAAAAAAATATAGTAGACGTACTTTTCTAACAATAACCAGTTTTTGCAAGCCAGCGAAATCCCGCTAAGCGAAATTTTCAACGCGAAAGTCTTGGTATTCGCTAACTCCTGAAACATGATTATTGTTTCATTTAAAGAATGATATTTTCTGCGGAATAAATCTGTGTTTCCCTTTTGAAAAATAGATGGTACTATGGCCCTATCACATAAGTACCGTATACAATTTTGCCGGTCGAAATTATATCTGGACCATAGATAAATTACACCTAGTTCTGGGTGCCCTTTACAGACTTTAATATGTATACTACACAGCACATACTCAAAATGACGGGGGGGGGGGGGGGGGGGGGGCTTTTTTAACATGCCGTCTTTACTTTAATTGTTTAGGAATCCATAGATAGAAGTCAATAATCTGGGCGCATTACATCGGCCGCGAAACACATTATTTTGGACACAAATTTAATTTTAAATGTTGTAGGATTTACTTATTAATTTTTGACAGTATTATATATTCCCCAATTAAGTTTAATTTTTTAATAAATTTGTTTGCAGAATAAAAATAAAAAACTGATCAAGACATTGGTGACATTTTGCCAACCAACAAAATCCCAAGATCTCGGCAGTGGTTGATGCCTGAAACAGGATTTTACAAAATTTGTGTTTGTGTGGATTCAGAGAAAGTCACTTTTGAAATATCGTTTAGCGGGATTTTGTTGTTTAGCAAAATGTCGCTAATATATAGGATTCCGTACCATTTCAGGAGCTTTTTCATCTGACATCCCACTGAATATAATTTTTTTAAATGTTACTATTAAAGAGTGTTTTACATTCTTAAAAAATAGGTAGGCTCGTTAGCCAGAGTTTCTTCGTTGCTAAAAACAAATTCGATTTTCGTGTTTTTTCACAAAGGATTTCGCGATGTGGTAATTGTTTTTCTTAAATTATATTATAAGTAAAATTACAAATTTTAAATATGAGAGCGTATTTTTTATTTAGTTTCAATTGCCTTGAACTGTTTTTATAATATATAAACCAAACTGATTAACTTGGTGGTATCCTATCCATGTAGTGGATTATCATACTTTAAAAGAATAATTATTATCCAAATGACAAAGTTAACAAATACTATATAACATGACAATATAAAATTCGAAACCATAAACCTGCTTAAAAATAAATATCCTATATAGAGGAAATAAGTTTTTGAATAAAATAAGCAAATTACTAAGCGACCCACTAGAAATTGTTTAGTTAAAGTACCGTCAAGGTTTAATGGCAGTTTTATATTAAAGATGACCTGCACGTTATGCAAAATAAACTAATTTTACAAATTCTTTATTTATTTAAAAACATACACAGGATCGGTCCAGCGGTTTTTACAAGATGCCATAAACCGGCGGCGATCCCTTTAAATTTAAATAAAATTTGGTAAACCAAGGCCATTAAAAATTTAGTGAGGTATTCTTTAGCTGTCCGTAATTAGTTAGTATTATTTTATTACATTCGGTCACTGGATTTCCAGGACAGGGCTTCCAATATTCTTAGTCCATCACTGAATCCATTTGCCTAGAATATTATATTGTTCAAAATATAAAGAAATACAGTGTATTGTTTAAAAAATTATTGTTACTAATTACCCGGGTTTATTTTTGACTGTTTCATAATAATTACCTCATTTCACATTGTATTATGCGAATTTTACACAGAATTATGAACCAGACAAAATATTTTTAGATTTCGTGTAATAAGCGACACTAAGTTCTAAAGGTTGTAAAACCTGTAGTAAAACATATAAATAGAATTCAGTAAAATGAGTGCAGAATCATTAAAATGGTGAATGTGTCAATATTGTTTGCTCCGCAGGAATATTTATTATTTTATTTTAAGTATCAGAGCTTCTCGTATAAATAAACTAAATATTAATACTTTTATTTTATTTATTTAACTTTAAAACTTTGGAGAAATTTGTGCATTGTACAATTTTTTTGAAATCTTTATCTTGTAAATTCATGCAAATTAATAGATAGATGAAACATGAAGTTACACTTTTTCTAGGATAACTGAAAGATTGAGTTTTTGGATACACAATGAATCTTCAAAGTAATATTATTTTATATACTAAGAAATTTTTTTAATAGATTTGCAGAACTTAGAACTGTAAAAACCATTTACATACAAGAAAATAGAATTTTATCCGCTCTTCTCACCTAACTTGTTTGCTATATTTTAATTTAAATTGAGTTTTCGGTTCTCAGTATCATGAAATCAGTCATTACTTATTTTTTATTAAAAATCTCGTTCTCCATCTAACATTAATTTGATATTGTCTGGTACCCCAAAAACGACATACTACCCGACAATTGACACTATAGTCCTACTCTGATTTTTATTTTTATTTCTTACAATACACACAAATACAACATACCTTACCAAATGCAAAAAGAAATCTGGTGAATACCAAGATTATTTAATTTACTACAAAGTTTAACTTAATCGATTCACTAATTTTTCAGTTATTTTACCACTATATGCAAATCATCTCATCAGGTATGCTCTATTATTCGGGTTTGTTTGGACATACTTAATTTACAATATTTATAATATCCGCTTCTTAATTTTTATGAAGATATAGCATTTACCCGATGAGTAATCACATGATTGGTCCACATCTAATGAAGCGATAAATAAAGGGGGAACCCTGCTGAGAAGGATTTATAATCGTTGTGACTGACCCTATCCGTCTCTCATCAATTTTTATTGTTTGACCATAAATATGTAAATGAACATTTTCGTATCCGTTAAATTTTACATCCCCGCCTTCAAAAGCTGTTAAATTTACTACTAACACTTACGGAATATTGCCTAGGAATTTAATTTTGGAAATAATGTGGCCCTTAAAGGTAATAAAATGTACAGATAAGTATTTAAATTGTAAACCTATGTAAATTTTGATGATTTTTTTAACTTACAGCTCGTGCAATATAGCTTGAGCTCTGACTTTTGGGTGCGCAGTAAACAGGTGGGAGGAGCTAGCCGAGAGCTCATTAATCTGATGATCTTTGAAACGCACACTTCTGTACAGTCTGTCAGAAAAGTAGGACGTTCATTTAAAAAAAAGTTGTTACTGTATTTATTTGTAATAATGCCTTTTCAAAGTAAAGTCTTAAACTGAGTATTGAGCGGTCAAAGCCGTGAAATAGTTTAATACAATTTATGCAACAAGAGGCCGTTGCAGGAAGACCAGAAAAAGTTCAGAAAGGTTCACGAACGTGTTTCAGCCGCTACAAAAATTAGTCTAAGCGCAATTAAACGAATTAAGCAGGAAGCCAAAATATCGAATCCGGAGCAGTTAAATGTTTTTCCACGCCAAACAAAAAGCGTGAAAACAGAAAAAGCAAAATAGTCTTGGACGTTGCTTTTCAAGGTGTTTTACGCAAAATAATTCACAATTTTCATAAAACAAAAGCAAGTGCCAACTCTAGCGAGAATTCATAAAAAATTTCAAAATGATACCAATTACCCGGGATGCCTGAACAGTTTAAGAAAAGAAATAAGAAAAATTGAATTTCGTTGGAGAAAAATCAAAACCAATAGAAAAATTTTAATGGAGAAACCTGACGTAAGGCATCTCCGCATCCAATTTTTAAAGAAAATGAGAGTTTTCCGCGCAGAAGGACGGCCAATTGTTTATATGGATGAAACGTATTCATCACATACACACCAAAAAGCTTGGAGCGATAAAACAAACGAAGGCGTAAAATACACTGTATCAAAGGGCACACGCCTAATAATCGTAAACGCTGGAGGAGAAGATGGTTTTGTGCCAAATTCATACGTCAGATGGAGTTCACACTGCAGTACTGGGGATTACCACAATGAAATGAACTATGAAAATTATGAAAAGTGGGTAAAAAACAACCTAGTACCGATTTTACGCCCGAACAGTGTAGTAGTAATCGACAATGCACCATATCATAATATAAATAAATAAAGAAGTTCCCTACATCTGTAACAAAAAAAGAAGCCATGAAAAAGTGGTTACGCGAGAGAAATATTCCATTTGACGAAAAAATGTTAAAACTACCTCCGTACCATCCTGATCTTAACCCTATTGAAGTAGTGTGGGCACAGATGTTGGTTGGTTGATTTTTGCATAACAGGGCCAATTAGTAAACAAGATTAGCAGTCACGAGGGCTTTATCAATCAAATCCCACTTTTACTTTCTACGCGGACTGTACTTTATTAAAATTCGGTTGTAGGTATCTCTGTCGTACACCGACTCTCCTTTTCTATCATCTGCGCATCTCAGGGCTCAAGCTACATTGCATGACCTGTAATCATTTAAAGAAGTCTAAAACGTTCATGGCTTTATATTTATATGGTGTATTTAATTTCAACTGACAGCGATAGTAAACAATAACCGAACCACAAGACACTCGATGCGGTCGGTACAGGACTGCATTCAGCTTTCGCATTTGAATAAACATGTTTTCCGATTATATTGTAGCTTTATTTTGTACCATAAGACAAGCATTGTACTATGCAAATCCAAAATCTAAATAAGTTTTAAAATAATAGAACAGTATGTTGTGTAAAACAAAGCTACAATATATACGGAAAACGTGTTTGGTCAAATGCGAAAGCTGAATGTAGTCTTGTATCTACCGATCGAAGCGAGCGTTTCGTGGTTACATTTTTGTTTACTGTCAGTGCCAGTTGAAAATAAATACACTTTAAGTACATCTTTATGTTAAAGTAAAATTTAAAAAAGGATTGTTTTGATTTTAAAAATGTTAGACGGATAAAAACATTTTTTTAGGGGGTCGATACTTGAAATATTTCTGATTAAAATGTGCACTAATAAATTAAGAGTGTTTTTCTTTCAAAATACGATGATTTTGAAATAATTCACATCCAGGGGCGGATCCAAGCCGCCGCATTTTTTTAATATAGAAACAGCGGGTTAGCAATATTGCAGATTTAATAGAAGACACCCTGTATAATTTTACTTGATTTCTTATCGAGCAGTTTCGGGAATCGGGGCATATTACGAGAAAATATTATTTGTGATAGTCATATTGAGTCATGTTAATGAATGAAATGAAATCACTGGTTGATTAAACGAAATTATGAAAATTAATAACACCCAGCATCTTGTAATGTTGCTCTAGGAATCTAAAAGTAAAATCTTTAATAGGCTTGGCTAATTTCAGTGCGCGCCTACGTGCTGTTTTTATATAGGACTTTGTTTATGTAAAATTTTTATTTTTATTTCTACTAGTTCTTTGAGAGTTCATGGCCTATTTTGAGATTTTTTTCATAGAATTAAAAAAAAAATTTTATGTTCCAGTTTAAAATTATTAATCTAGAATACGAACTGTTAGATGTCGTATTTGCTTTCTAAATTAGTAAGTGCAGCGTATCAGTGACCAAACTAAGTTTTTATTATTAAAGCGAAAATTATAAAAAAATATGATTCTTTTCTTCAATAAAATTTTTTTTTTCCTAATTAATCTTAATTCTCAACAAGACTTTTACACCATTTTTGTCCAAAAAAATCCGTGGTCTTTTTATAAACAATGAGGACAAAGAACAATTAAAAAAACTAGAGAGGCCTCGTGGAGAAATACAGATCGCTTACATGAATATACAGAGCATTCGAAATAAAGTGGATGATGTACAAGCATTTGTGATGAACAATACCTGTGATGTTTTAGTATTGCCAGAGACATGGTTGGATGAGAGATAAACTTTCCTATGTGATTTAATTAGGTATGAGGCTGTACATTCTTGTAGACCAACGAGAGGAGGTGGGGTCACAATTTATATAAAAAAAGGTATTAAGTTTTCAGAGATAGAAAAATCGGAATCAAATGAAGCGATAAATTGGATATGTGTGGGTATAGGTAAAGAAAAATTGAAGGTAAGCGCTATATACAAACCACCATCACATAATAGCGAAGAGTTTCTAACTAGACTGAAATCGCATCTAACGAAATTCCCAAAAAAACATTTGATAGTTGGAGATTTTAATATAAACTTGTTAGGTAATAACAATGAAACTAAAAATTATGTAGCATTGTTAGAATTAAATAATTTTAAGATAGTTAATACTGTATATATATCGAATGCTACCAGAGTTACCGATCATAGTAAAAGTATTATAGACCATGTAATAATAGATCAAAATTCAAAGTTAAATTGCTCAGTCAATGTCAAGAATAACTGTCTTTCTGACCATAAGTTGCTGTCAGTTGTTGTTAACAATAATATTATGGTTTATAAGCCAAGGTGAGTCATGAGATTAAATTGGTAGATTATAAAAAATTTAAGTTCATATTTAAACGCAAAATTAATAGTGTAAATGTTGCATCATTTCGAGAGCTGATAGATTTAATTAAAACGTGTAAAACGGAATCGGAATATGTAAAAATAATTAGAATTCGCGAAAAAAATGTCTGGATGAATAAGGAAGTACTCGAATTGATGAGACATCGTAATGAACTCTATGAATTAAAAATAAATAATCGAGGTAATTTACAAATTGAATCAGAGTTTAAAAAAATAAAATTAACAATAAAATCAGAGTTTTTAAAAATCGGTATTTTCAAAATAAATGGGACCAGGCAGGTACCAATTCAAAAAAACAATGGAAGTTCATCAATCAGTTTGTAAACAGTAGATCAACCGAAACAAATATTGGTTCGTTGAATGTTAATAATGTATTAGTTGAGGATACAGTTGAGATAGCAAATAGTTTAATTCCAATTTGGAATATTAGAAATAGTAGGGGAAAATAATGTTACAGAAATCGAAACAGAAATCAACTTACTACCGGACTTTCTTAAAAATGAAGAACTTTACTGTGAAAACAGTATGTTTCTGAATGTTACTAATGAAATTATACAGGGTCTCAAGGCTAATTCTGCACCCGGTTACGATCAAATTTCATTATTAGATATTAATAATATAAAGGCAGATATATTGCCTATTTTGACAAGATTAATTAATAATGTTTTGATGAGTGGAATCTTCCCACAAGAATTGAAAATCAGCAGAATTAACCCAATATACAAAAGTGGAAAGAAATATTGTATGAATAATTATAGACCAATATCGGTGGTAAGTGTATTATCAAAAATAGTTGAAAAACTAATAAAAAAACGAATGTTAGATTTTATAGAAAGATATATACAAGTAGATGAGTTACAATATGGTTTTGTAAAAAATAGTACACTAGGTGCCACAGTAGATCTTGTAAACCATATATCCAGAGCTCTAGACAGCAAACAAATAGTTGTGGCCGTATTTGTTGACCTCAAAAAGCGTTTGATGTTGTGAGTTTTGACATATTGCTGGAAAAGCTAGAGAAAATGGGTTTTAGAGGTAACATTTATAATCTTATTCAAACATACCTTTGTGATAGAGAGCACTATGTCAGATATAGGGGAATGTGTAGTAGTATATTAACAAATACATATGGCGTACCACAGGGGTCCGTCCTTGGTCCCCTGCTTTATTCCCTCTATGTACTAAATTTAAAGATAGCACATCTTCGGGGACGATACTTTACTTTTGCCGATGACACTGTATTGATATACATAGGATCTGAGGGGCAAATACTCAATCAAGTAGTAAGTGCTGACTTGAGGGTCTACATGCAATGGTTGCTTTCTAATAAGATTAAAATAAATATTGAAAAAACTAAATATATGGTATTTAAACAAAAAAATAAAATAGTAGAAGACATGGATATTAAAGTCAATGACATTACTTTACAAAGGGTGTCTGTTATGAGGTATCTGGGTTTGCATGTGGATGAAAATTTAAATTGGTCTGAACATGTAAATTATATCTATCGTAAAATAATACCAATGATTCCAATTATATTTAGGTGTAGAGATTACTTGTCAAAAAGAAGTAAGAGTAGTGTGTATCATGCATTTTTTCTGAGTCACTTTAGATATCTGCTTCCTGTCTGGCGTATGTGTGGTAGTAGGATCTATAATAAAATGCAAGTATAACAAAACAAAATTTTAAAAATCATTTACGGTTATGATAGAAGAACGCACACGGATGCCCTATACAGTGAGCTGGGTGTCTGGAAGCTTAGTAAGGTATTAGAATTAGAACAATGCAAGTTGATGTATAAAATAATAAACAAATAACAAAAATGTAATACTACAATAATATTTTCTAATGAGGTACACAACTATGAAACTAGAGCTCATCAAAATATTTATCAGATATACGCAAGAACAAATATAGGCTTGGATAGTCCAATTATGGATGCATCAAGAACTTATAATAAGCTAACCTATTAAAAATATAAATAATTTTAGATTGTTTGTAAAAGGGTTGAGAAATCATCTAGATTTGTGTTAAAGCAAAATAGTATGTATATTCCGCTATTTATAATATTTAGGTACTCTCGAGGCCAGAGCTAATAAGCACTGATTTGAGAGCTGTAATGAAAAATTGTATTGTATAATGTATAAGAATAAATAAAGATTATTATTTAAAAAAATGAGAATATTTCGTATTTTTAAAAAAAGAAATTCTCTCTGACTCTAATATTATATCTTAATAATCCCTTTTTGTAATGAATTTATTTTTTAGTGCACCTACATACTTCTTAATAAATTGCCATTTCATGTACATTTCTTTGAAAAGTCTATAATGCTCATAAAGTCTTAAGCGGAAAATATAAAATTCCGTCACCCCTTCCTCCCCTCCTTTTTGTTTATTTTCTATTGCTTCTGGTGGTATGTTTCTTTGTCAATGCCAATCAAGCGGAATACTTTTTAATATGGGCTTAAAGCTCCATTAAGGTAACATGCACCTTTTACTAATTTTTACTTTTCTATTTCTCCTGATGATGGATATTTCTCCATCCGAAACATGTACAGTAACTACCTACGCTTCAATATAGTAGTAGAGAAAGACTTAAAGTGTCTTATTTATTTCCGTTTATAAATAAAAATGCCGGACCGAGCATATAAGTGCAGGGGGACTGGGGTTACATAAGTTTGTGGGCAGTGGCGGCGCCACGATTTAAGGGATGGGTGGGCACTATACTGAAATCAAAAGTGACTTCTAAAAAAAAAAGGTCGCCGCCTCCCCTTCGCTCTATAACGCCAAGAGCAAGGCAAACATCCCTCCTCTTATCCAACACTGACGTCTAAAAAAAAAGTAATCGTTCTCTTCACCACCATAATATACAACACCACTCTTTTCTTATCAAAACTTTCATAGCCAAGTTCCCCTTCTCCCCTGAAAATTACAAAACCGAATCCATCAATTTTGGGGGGGCACCAGGGTGGGCACTCATGTTTCTAGGGTGGGCCGCGGCCCACCCTGGCGCCGCCGCTGTTTGTGGGTCCCTTACAAACATATATATATACGTATATTTAATGTAAATTACGCTCATACAGGTGTTCCACACCTAGGTGTTAAAAATTACTTTGATATGTTATTTTCCATTTGTGTTAATTGTAGAATGAACATACTATGTTTTTATGTGAAATGTTTTTGTTTATAAATAAATATAATGCACAATATTTCACTTTTCCTTTCTGAATACCCCTCTTGTGCCAGCTTTGTGTTTTTTTTTAATTCAAATTGTTTTTTTCACGTAAACACATACATGACACATTTGTTGGTATTAGGTTTAGTTATTTAACAATAAACAATACCCAATACCGACACCCTACACGAGACTGCACCTAATATGTGCCCCTGCATTCTAAGCTAAAATTTAGTTAAAATGCATAAGTAGGCCTATTTTTTATATTATATTAGTTGCACTAGGAACTACATTTTCTAAAAAGTCATGTAACAAATAATTATTTCATAAAATATTTCCGTTTGATCTTTTCGTAGCAGTTTATATCGAAAGGAATTATTTTTAAACATGTTAAATTATTTAGATCATTCACAAGACACATTTAATTCGATATACATATACATACAGGGCGGGTACTATATAAAAAATTAAATTATTACAATGTTGGCTTTAACTTTTCAGGTATTGCAGTTAGACATAAATAATATTTTACACATAGTTTATTTTTGTCGTTTGTATTTGCCAAAGCCGGGTAAGCTTTTGATTCAATTGAAATGGGAGAAAAATTCTTAAGAAATTTTTGGCTTTCGGGTATAATTAGTAATATTTGTTGATTTAAAAAAAATCGTATATGTATACGTAAGTCATAATTTAGAACTGTCAACAGACAAAACTACATCAGAACAACGGGGATAATACGCACAACTAGCTACAAGCACATCTCACACCCCCTTCTGACAGAATATTGTTTATGCATGACTCTATTATAATGATGTTTATACAAGAAATTAACCAAGTCATAAAATAATGGAAATATAGGAAAATGGCAAATTTCCGATAAGCACACGTAATGTGTGTCTTTTCATTTAATGGAACTGTCTTTAACATCAAAAATAATAAAAGGGCAAGTGTAAGGGTTTATCAGGCGGTTTATGTCACTCGGCGAGACCCACTTTTAGTGTTTTACGGTTAAAGAAGGGACAATCTGCACCAACCATAGAATTTTAAAAACCTATTGGTTGAATATTACCGGGAATTATTATTAGTCATAATATACTAATACATTTTAAATATTAGGAAATGTGTGACAGACCGTATATTTCATAAGTTTTGTCAAATATTGAAGATAAAACTAACTTATTTTTTTATAATAAAAAAATGTTCGTTTATTTTATCGGAAGCTGGTTTGATTTTGTTTTTTAATGTGGTTTTTCTTACCCCAATCACCCCGAAAAACTACTAAACTAAGTCAAGTTACAATAATATTTCTTACCAAACAACCATGTTTTTGAAATATTGACGAACTGTTAATGGCACATTCACATGCATGTTCATATTTTGACAGGCTGCGGCTTCTTTTTAACCGGTAAACCCCTAAAACCTGTCTTACGCATAAAGAGCCAAACTTACAACTTCCCGACCTGCACCAATTAAATTTTGTCCTCAATTACCTCCATGACCTAAGGCATGAAGAATTATTTTAAGCATTTGGGACTTATGCATTTTTTATGTAGATACCTAAAATTTGTCTAATTGATTTAAGAAAAAAAATAGCTTTAAGAATGGACAAAATAGTCAAAAAGATGTGAACGAATTTACCATTAAAAAACTTAATTATACGGTGATAGATCACCCTTAAAAAGGTTTGTTTGATTGTATAGCATTTGGCATTCCTTTAATGTTATTGTCATGCATAAGTTTTATAATAGGTAGCAAACGCACGTGGAATCATATTAAAATTGCAACCTTTGTAAAAAGGTTTCTTATCCGTCTTGGGCAGCAATTATAACAAAATAAATCAAAAAATTTGTAAATTTCAAGTTATAAAATTAGTTTTAATATATCTAGCAGCCCTAATATTATATGCTAATAACATTGGACCGTATTTTAAAAACAGATTATAAACTTCGTGACATGGCCGTCTACGATGTACCTACTTAAAGACAAAGACAACATTGTCAAACCATGGCAAAGGATATTAGTGATGTGATTGGGAAATAAGCGACGTCCGGGGTTTGTTAATCAAAGTCAAATTATTAAGAAGTTGATATCGGTTTGTTTATTAATAAAATATTGATTCGTGAAACTCCACAGTTTCAGGAATGAAAATATTTAAACTCAATTTAAACTATTTCATTTATATAAGCGCATTACAGCTGTTTCATTGTAAAACTACGGCGTCTTAAGGATGTAGTTGTATTACAACATGGCTGGAACACTTTATTTAAAATAAATTTCATGACAAATAACAAAGTACAAACGATTTTCATTTACATAGAAATAACATAATCAATAAAACGTATTGATTTTCCATTAGGAGTAACTCAATTTGAACAACAAAAAAGTAAAGCTCTGTTGGCCACTTATCAATAAAAGGTTACTTTTTTAGATTAGTGCCATTTAAGAATGTAGAATTGGTAGAATGTTTTTGACATTAGCTTTGCCTAACTTTTCACAGTACGTTTTCTAAACTAACAGTTTTCATTCTAATTTGACAGTTCTTGTGCAAACTTGACATTGCTCGCTCTATTATATTTTTCACCTTATCTTTTTCACTAATTAGAACACATCCTATTGCGCTTTTATACCAATAAATATAGTTCATTATAAATGGTCTAGTTTTATCAAAAACACTGGCTCTTTTTCAACCAAGCCGCAGACATATCCCATTAGAAAATTTACCATTTGTAATTGGTGCATTGTATCCATGCATCCTGTTCAACCACGTGTATTACTACCCTCTATTTTCTTCGTCAGTCTATCGATTGCACTTGCGGGGCGTCGGGTCTGCCGAGAGACGCCGAAACGACGCCGCGACGGACGCCGGCACGACCGACGACGCCGCACGACTCGTTGCCTGGTAACGCAGCATCCCTGCTTAGCGGCACATTGGCGTAGTTAAATTGTAGATACATATAGCTATAAACTAGATGGTCTAACAATCATAATCAAATTATGTTATTTTCTGGCCATCAGAATACTGAACAACTTTATTTCTTATCAGTGACATTCATTTTAAGATATTTTTTTTAATTGGGTCTAAAATATAAAATAATATTATTTTAAACATTTCTTAGCATTAGAAAGTGGTAAGGGAAGTATAAGTTTTGGGAATCCACTATATTATCTTTAAAATCATATTATTTCATAGTTCTTAGGGCGACTGTGACATTGATTTAATTTATTTAATAAACATTTTTATGTATTTGTTTTTCTTTAATAAAATCAGTAACAAGTTTAATAAACTTTCACGATATATTTGGCCCCACTTACGCTCACTTCTTTATCTTATTTTTTACTAAACTAAATATTGGATTGTTTTAACAGAAGTTAGTTTGATTTTGTTTTTGAAAGTCGGGGTTTTCAACCCAATCACCCCGAAAAACAACTTAACATTTTTAATAAAAGTCCTATTTCCTTTTACTCCAACCTCATTACTTGAAAACTTTGTTTCTCTAACCATAATATCACAGACCGTCGGGCAAACTTATTTGATTAGCATCAAGATTTCTTTTAAAATGTTAAAAAATTAAAAACTTCTTCTATATTTAGGTATTAACTGTGCAATCTAACGGGGTTTTTCTATTACAGGAAAAAACCACATAAAGAATCACCATGTCCCTCTCACTACGAATCAACATCGTTGATAGCAACGTTACGAAGACCATTGTTTTTGATCCATCGACGACAGTACACGATGCCTGCCGGATTATTAGAGAAAAATGTACCGAAGCTAAAGGCCAGCGTAAGTATAAAATAAAATAAAATGTGTACCCATTATTTGATAAAGCATTATTGAACAAACCCTCTATCGATGTACAGGCTTGTTATTTGTTTAACGCTAAGAGAGTACTTTCATGGCCCCCAGGAATATTTTGTTGTAATTTGTCATTTTATCATTAAGATTAATAAAAATAATTTGAAAAATCTGAAACCATTGCAAAAAGATATCTGACCCAGAAGTATGATCCAGAAATAATGGAGATGGTCCCATTATTTTTAACAAGCAATAAATAACAAAGTAATATATAATAGGCGCTGGGTAGATATCGAAAAGCCGTAGATTTTACGAGTTCATTACCTCGCCTCGTTTTCAATAAACTTATTTCTGCCCTCTGCGGTCCTTGAATTTATCTTTATGCTGGTTTTTAAAAAACTATTTTCCAGCAGACACCAAGCCAGCTTTTTTATAACACGGCAGTCATAGATATCACAAAAATTTTTAATAATTAAATTAAATTTCAATAAAATTTTTTATGGCAGTGCATGGGTTACCGGAACTAATCAAAAACTATGCAACCAAAAATCAGTTATCTTCTCACCAAAGGACCAATAACAGCCCCCGAGCGCTGCACTGGTGCATGTCCTAGTTCGCTAATAGTACAAAATAAATGCATATATATATTCGTAGGAAAAAAATAGATGTAAATTATTTACTTAAAATGAATGAACAATCAATTTTAGAATTTATCCATGTTAGACGTAAGATTTACTTTGTTTTAAAGATATTGAAAGATGCATTTTTTAACTGTATTTCGCATGTAATGGATTTTCAGATTAATTTTTTGAATTATACAGTAATTTATACCAGTATACAAAAAAGGCCATATTTATGGATTATTTTCTCTGTTTAAATAAAAAATCTATTTAGGACAAATAACTTTTAGACCTTTACTTATCCAGTGATACTTAATTAAATTTGAGTGGTGGTATTTTGTGACAGCCAAACAATTGCCACTATTTTTGAAATATTTATCATAACATTCGTTAATCACAAACGTGAAATATGCAAAAATTACTCTAATAAATGTATAAATTATAATAATAGTATTATGATATTAGGAGAATAAGAGTTACGAATTTTTAACTTATTTCACGGTATAGTTATTCCCTTTTTGGTATCGTTATCATGGATACGTACTTATTTGGCATCTATCAAAACAAATATTTCAATATAATGTATTTATACGCCTAGGAGTACTTATACTCCTAGTCATATAAATGAAATTTAATGTCATTGAGATACACGTCACATAAGTTATCACTTATATGATGTTTGAAGAAAAACAATATTTTGATATAAATTGTACAGCTCTCGTCATTTTCAAGTAAACATTAAGGCGCTCGTGGGAATGGTACGCCCTAAATAACTAGTTGACGACAATTACTTAAATGCTAGGTTACACAACATTATTGTCGGGTTGTATAAGGATTCTAAACCAGAATTAACTAACCAGCAAGTTTGACTGTGACATACGTGACAAGGGCGGAAATAACGTTCTCAGTCAAACTTGATGCTTAGTTAATTGTGGTTAAAAAATGTTATGCAATCCAACTTAAGAATGTTAGAAAAATATGTTTCAAATCTGAAATCGTCACAATCATATAGACTTTATTAGGAGTGTTAGCCAACCAAAAGACTTCTTGGGTTTTTATCTACAAATTGCCTAAACAGAAAGAAATGAGTCGCCGAATTTTCAATTCTTGATTTGTTGGCAAAAGTAATTAAATTTCAGAAAAAAATATCTTTTTTTCCAGAAAATTAACTTTAAAACAACAAAGAAAGGTATACCGGGATACCGAGTTTGCGCAGTCACATGATTTTGCGGATCATGTAAATATTGAACATAGAGGGTTAGAAAATACACGGTACTTAAAAGGCACTATATCTGCCACAGTTTATAAAGATACCTAAATTGTCCTAAATAGTTTTTTTTGCAATAAAAACACACCTAAAAATGCCACATACACGAAAGTAATCACAGAATAATGAACGATCCAGTTGCTCGCGTCAAGGTGTCAGCTGATTAAAATTTTTTGTTTATACTACATATTGCACACGCTTACAAACCCGAACACGACCAATATAGGAGACTTATTTGGTAAACACTTGGCAGCATACCATTATCAATATCTTGATAATAATTATAGTATGTTCGGGGCTATAGCACTTCGAATGTGACGACTAATAAACATGCATAAATCAAGCACGCACGTGGATAGTGTACATAGTTCGAACTCGAATGCAAGTCGTATTCGACACCTGCTCGCAACGATGTACACTAAGAGCGTTTTCACACGACACCATTTATGGCGCGCGACAAATGGTCGCAATATTGCTTTTACACCAAATTATGTGTTTTCTAATGAGCCATTTTCACACACAAGCGATATTAGAGAACACATAATTTGGTGTAAAGCAATATTGCGACCATTTATCGCGCGCGATATATGGTGCCGTGTGAAAACGCTCTTAATATCTACCTTTGAAGCACAATTATCTACAGTTTTAATCACAAAAAAATTTAATCATAAAAAAATCGGTATCGTATCTGTACCTAGCTAGAATAATTTGTATGCATTTGCACCATATTTTACAAAATCAAAATAACCTTTTTTGACCACCCCGCAGATTAATATCAGAGGTCACTGCTTAGAGTCTCATAAGTGCGCAAAGTTCTAACCAGCGATTGCTACACCACTGCCTTTTACACGCTAGAGGTTTTTGATCCGAACGACGATTATTGTCGATATTTTTTCTAAAGTTCGTTTAGTATTATTTCTGTATATAATGTTTTAATGTATGAAACAAGCTTTATTAGACAATTTAATCCTGACAGCTCAAAAGAAGTATTTCTTATTATTATATCTTTACCTTATAGCTAATGAATTTGGCCTCTTTCTTACTGACGAAGACAGCAAGACTGGGGTATGGCTAGAGCCTGCAAGAAATTTGGAGTACTATATTCTAAGAAATGGCGATACGATCGAATATAGAAAAAAGTTAAGGACTTTACGAGTAAAGATGCTTGATGGTAAGTTTTTTTTCAAAGGCTATTGTTACTATGACAGTTAGGGCTAGTGTTATATATTTACCCAATTGATTTTTTGATCAATAGATCCTTACTATATCGTTTGATACAATCCTCGAGACTCGACCAAATATCGATCTGTGGGGTACAATTGTTACATCCAGATTCAAGTTTTAAAAGTTTTTATTTATGAATTAATGAAAGCAGAAAAAGAAATAAACTTAAACAAATTTCGTTTTTTGCTTTTATTAATTTATGAATTAAAATTGTTTAAACTTTTTGGATAAATCAAAAAAGTACATGTTTATAAAAAAATTAAAGGTCGAATGCGCCACTAACCTTTAGCTCTTAAGGCGGAACTTTGTGCAGGAAGAAATATATTTGCAAGAGAGTCTCACCCGAAGTGGGCATACTAGCGAGCTTATGACGTGGTGAAAAATATTCCGTAAACATCGACACACACTGAAAGCACGATGCAAGGCGGTAGGTTCTTTATTATGCTAATGAGTTTTGGTTGATTTTATTTCGGAGACGAGAAATTTGTTTTGTGGAAAATAAGTACTTGTTATTTTATTCTTAGTTAAAATAATGTACCTAATCGTTATACGGATATATCTTTTAAATTTAAAGCTATAGAATATTTACAAAAAATAAAATTAGGTAGAGCAGAAAGTTTGAAGTGTTAATTAATAATAGGTATAAAAGCACCTGCAAACAGGGTGTTCGTGTTCCACCGGGAACCGCTTCGAACTATATATGGAAAACTATACATAGGAAAATTTTCAAAATTTGCCATTGTGGTAATGCTGATGGGGACGACCGGACTAAAAAAATTTCATAATGGTGGTACTTCCGGTTACACCGGAAGTTAGTGTCAGCTAGGGTAGCCAGATTTTAAAAATTGAAAAGCGGGAAGTGGATAGTGCCTGGAGGACAAGTTTTTTTTGAGATGCTTAAAATAATTATATTGATTATTTCTAAAAAAAAAAGGTCGATACCCCGTTGACCTTACGCTGTGGCGTGCCTTTTATATTTCTTCCTCCTATCATCAAACGTGCTTTCTAAAAAAAAAGGTCGCCCCTCTCTAAGGCAGCTGTACAGTTATTAGGCGTCCGTCGTGTTATTGGAAAAAAGCGGGAGTTTTGTTTAAGTGCGTGGGAGGCGGGAGGTTAAGTAAAAAAGCGGGAGCATCCCGACTAAATCGGGTGGGTTGGCAACCCTAGTGTCAGCGTGTTTATTTTAAATAGAACATCCTATATATTATTACATTTTTGCATTCTACGTAAGATTCTAGGCAGATTTTGTACAGGGTGGGGACTTTAATTGGAATAAATTCGATATTATTAAAATTGCTGAAGTTACGCCTACAAAATTTAGTATGTATGGTTTTGAAGCATGCGGAATTGAATTATAATGTCGGCGCAGTTGCCAGATTTCCAGCTTTGCGCTACACGTAGTAATTTTAATATTTTAAATGGAATGCCCCATTTATTTTTATTGCAGTGCATTGGGCGTGTCCAATTTAATAAGATGCCAAATTAACAAAATTCTATCTTTACTAATTGCTGAGCTATGGCAATACTGTAATTCCATTAAAAAGTACCATGAGAATTTCTATTTTTAAAGTTTAAGTTAAATAGGCCATTTTGAAAAGACAAGAACTTTTCTTGAATCTTGTCAATAACTTAGTAACTATGGAGGTGGACAAGCGTCCCGGTACTTTTTAAGGGAACTTCAGTGTTGCCATAGCTTAGAAACTAGTGAAGATAGAATTTTGTAAATTTGAGATCTTACTAAATTTGACACTACCAATTCACTGCAATAAAAATAAATATGGCATTCTATTTAAATTAACAAAATTACTACGTGTAGCGCAAAGCAGAGAAATCTGGCAACTGCGCCGACAACATAATCCAATTCCGCATATGCTCTAAAACCCCCAGATACCAAATTTTGTAGGCGCAACTTCAGCAGGTTTAATAATATCGAATTTATTCCAGTTAAAGTCCCTACCCTGTATGCCTATGTCCTATAAATATCTAAGCGTTTTTGACATATTTGAATTTTTCTGTTAAGAATTTTTAATGCTAAATAAGAAATAATTATAAAATTTGTGTATTTCCATTTGAAAATCTAGTCTTTTTGCAGTTTTTCAATTTAATTTTTAATCGTATTGTTTAAACACCCTGTATTAATAGTTATCAAAATATTATAAAAAATTTATTAAAAATATCTAAAACGCTTAGACATAGGTATAGGACATAGTATACAAGATATGCCTAAATTCTTGCGTAGAATGCAAAAATGTAGTAATATATAGAGTATTCTATTTAAAATAAGCAAGTTGACACTTACTTCCGGTATAACGGAAAGTGCCACCATTATAAATATATTTTAGCCCGATCGCCCCCATCAGCACTAACATATTGTCAAATTTTCAAAACTGGGAGGCACAGGCCTACCCTGAAACTAAAGGTTTTCAGCATTGGTTATCAAATACTTCGTAAGGTCAATAGTTTTTCAATCAAAATTTTCTTATATTACAAATTTTTCACCATGTTTATTTATAAAACAACAGATAAGTCCCGCTGGTTCCAGGATTTGTTGACTGTGGTTACTAACTCGCGCAGTATTTTGTCCGTCGCGTTCCGTGCCATTATAATTAATTTTTTTTAAAAAGTGGTATGTTTTTGACGATTAGTTGCGCTGCACCTTCAAAAGAAAAAAAAGTAAGTACCTATTTTTTTTTAGTAACACAGAAACAACAGGAGGTAGTACCGTATCTTCGCGCCAATCCGATACAAAATCACGGTATTAAAGTTTCTTATAAACATAAAGTGATAGGGGGGTAGCCAAAAAAACGTGTAAGTTCTTAAAAGTTAATTCTATAAAATAAAATACTTCGCAGCCTTTTCTACACTTTCTCCACCGTTCAAAAGTGGCTACAAAAAAAAAACTTTGCGTTTTCAAGAACTTCTATCAAAAGTGATTCCTACAAAAAAAAATGTCGCAGTCGTTTCATAAACTCCCCCTAACAAAAGTTAGTAAAAAGTATATTTACCCCCCCCCCCCCTCTCCCCCTTGGTCAAGAGACAGGGGCAACTGCCCTCTTTATGGACGCCCATGCCTAATAAAAAATTGTATTTTATTACTCTGCGTGGCATACTGTCCAATTTTTATTTATTACCTACCTAGCTTCTTAGAAGCATTGTCACTATACAGTAGTCTCACTGCACCAAATTGTCGCTGCGAGCCAATAACATGAACAGATAAATGTCATGTGACCAACGCCAAATTCGTGCCTGACAACTACTTTTAAATCGTTAAACCATGGATAAAATAATAAACACATTTCACCTTTAAAATTAATTTATATTTTAACAGGTTTAGACAGAATCTCACTATATAAACAATGTATAGAGCCTGTATAATAAGCATAAAATATAAAAACAATCGAATAGAAATAGATTCATTATGCAACAGTTGGTTTCTTTACTCACTAAGAACCTTCATAAATGGCTTTATTTTATTGCACCTATCACCCTTTACCAAGACAAATTAAACTTTAATTTTAGATCTAAGAGTTAATATACCAGGGTTACCATACATCCTTAGATTTGTCGTAAGTTCCCGGTGACCCAGTTTGGGCCTCTAATACCGATAAGCTATTTACCTTAGTATATTTTGTTCACTATCAAGAGAATAACCCATTTCGATAAAAAACGAAACAAAAAATTCAATATAGCCCATTTTCGATTGCAACAAATCGACTGGATTTCATTCAAGTCTTATCCTTACCTAACATGAATAAGAAATTTTGAAAGCTTAAACACCAGTTTTGACAAAATGGTGAACGCGTCTTGAACATTTTGCCCTGCGGCGCATTATAAACCATCCCGGTCTAAGCCGAAAAATGTATGGTAACCCGGAGTTAATAGCACAACTACTAGTTACGTCTTTTTAATATTAACGCTTAGATATTCTGTTATTGGCACAGACAATCCAAAAAGGAAAACATAAAATTTAGCCCAAAATTACTTCTTGTTCGGCCACCTATAATTTTTTTCAGTGTATCATTATTCTCTCTGGAAGTAAATTGTTTCACGTCAGCCGAGAATAAATTCAGCTGTATATAGGCAACTTCTATAACATGACAACAAAATTTGCCTAAAACATGAGTTGCGCGCTGCAAGATAACGGACTTATTACGACATTGTTTTGTCTCAATGTTTGAAGTCTTAAAGATAAGATATGGAAGTTCTAAGGTACATGGCTATTTTTTTGAAAAAAAAATTCTTAGCTACGATATTAACCTTGGAAAAGTGCCTAAAAATACGCACCTTTAGTGGGCATTTTCTTATACATATTCTTATTTTTTTCAAAAAAGGGCTTTGTACCTTAGAAATACAAACATTCCTTTATTAAATTTTAAATTGTCCCGACAAATATTTCAAATAGCCTTTGCAGAATCCTGCAGTAGCGAAACGATGTTTTTCATCCTCTAAATTTGCGCGTAGTAGAGCCTTAAGCTTGTTATATAAAATAACAATGGTTTGGCTAATTTTCACATTGCTTTTATGGAGAATCGGTCAATCACAGCTTATTGGCTTTGCGGTAAAAATAAATAAATTTGAGGGATACATAAATATAAGATATAATAAACCTACTTGTCTAAGATAGTATTTAATAACGTTAAAGCCAGGAGTTATCAAAATATTAAATTCTTCGATAAACCTTCTTCTGTTTCTCTAAAATGTTTACTTTTTTAAGGTTCTATAGTTACACACCAGCGGGAGCAAAACAAAAACAACTTTTGTTTTTTGATGGCGGCTAGTTTTCAAAAGTTATCCATTATTAATGGTGTTAATTTTCCAAAATTTCGAACAGAATAGAATTGAGAGAATTTATTTTAGAAATGTATTTATATTTATTTTTTTAAATTAATGTTTTCAATATATAGGGTGAGTCGGGAGGAACTGACCAAATTTTAGGAGTGTATTATACACCCTAAAACAATGTAAAAAACCCATGTGTTCTTATTCGATATTCATTTGTTTATTTGAATAAGTATTTGACATTTTGTAACACTTTAATCACTCAAATTTGAAAATAAACGTTTAATTACTGCAATAATACACAGGCACATTGTCAAAACAACATAGATGTCAAATAGTTTAGTCTTGAGCATGGCATACTCTAATTACGTGAAAATTTTGATGAAAGTGAAACGTAGAAAAAAAATGAATATCGGATAAGAACATTGGGTTTTTTTACATTGTTTTCGCGTGTATAATACACTCCTGAAATTTGGTTCATTCCTCCCGACCTACCCTATATAAGTAATATACAGGGTGTCCCACCGGGAACCGAATCAATCTATATATAGAAAACTATACATAGGAAAATTTGACAGTATGCTGATGCTGATGGGGGCGACCGAGCTAAAATATTTTCATAATGGTGGCACTTCCGGTTATACCGGAACTAAGTGTCAACTTGCTTATTTTAAATGGGACACCCTATATATTATTACATTTTTGCATTCTACGCAAGATTCTAGGCAGATTTTGTATACCATGTCCTATATCTATGTCTAAACGTTTTTGACATAATTTGAATTTTTATGTCAAAATTGACATTTGCAAGCCTTAGAATAATTATCAATTTGTTCTATAAAGAAGCCTTATTTATTTAATTTAAGTGGGATTCCTTGTTATAAAGAACCTGCTTTTATAGATTTTTTATAATATTTTGATAACTATTAATACAGGGTGTTTAAAAAATAGGATTAAGAATGAAAATGAAAAAACTGTCAAAGTCCAGATTTTTAAATGGAAACACCCAAATTTCATATTCATTTCTTAATTAGCATTAAAAATAAGGGTAAGTTTGTATGGGATTGTATATCCCAAAAGTTCTTGGTTTTTCGAAGTATTTTTTATAATGGGGATTTTGCTGCAGATTTTAAGTTCAGTTACTCTTAGTTGGCTATGACGGCGTTGAAAAACAATCAAATGCTAAAAAATCTATAAAGCTGTCACTTACCAATTAATGCAATTAAACATTATTAATAAGCACATTGTGATGGCTTCTGTTTTTGCGGATATCGAATGGCAAATGTGACATGATATAACTTTATCACATTCCATAAATAATAAATAAGTTTAAATAATCTTCGTTTGTATAATTTAAGCGCCCAGGAATGATTATTAATAATGTTAAGTGACAGCGTCATAGATTTTTTTAGCATTTGATTGTTTTTCAACGCCGCCATAGCCAACTAAGAGTAACTGAACTTAAAATCTGCAGCAAAATCCCCATATAAAAATATTAAATTGGCAATATTTCAAAAACTAAGAATTTTTGGGATATACAACCTTATACAAACTTACCCTTATTTTTAATGCTAAATAAGAAGTAATTATAAAATTTGGGTGTTTTCATTTGAAAATCTGGACTTTATGCAGTTTTTTCATTTGCATTTTTAATTTTATTTTTTAAACACCCTGTATTAATAGTTATCTAAATATTATAAAAAATCTATTAAAGCAGGTCCTTTATAACAAGGAATTCCACTTAAATTAAATAAATAAGGCTTCTTTATAGAAAAAATTGATAATTATTCTAAGGCTCGCAAACGTCATTTTTGACATAAAAATTCAAATATGTCAAAAACGTTTAGACATAGGTATAGGATATGGTTTACAAAATGTGCCTAGAATCTTGCGTAGAATGCAAAAATGTAATAATATATAGGGTGTCCCATTTAAAATAAGCAAGTTGACACTTACTTCCGGTATAACCGGAAGTGTCACCATTATATTATCACATTATAATATTTTAGCCCGGTCGCCCCCATCAGCATCAAAATTTTCCTATGTATAGTTTTCTATATATAGATCGATTCGGTTCCCGGTGGGATACCCTGTATACGGCCTTTTGTGAAAGAAAAATAAAAGTATTACGGGAAAAAGATGTTTGTAATGTAAATAAGGGCCAAGATGCCAAATTTGAAAGTTACATTTCAAAATCTGTATATATTTAGTTAACTTTACTATTAACATGATGTAAA
The DNA here is from genome assembly GCA_935413205.1 of Polydrusus cervinus. Lineage (NCBI taxonomy): Eukaryota > Metazoa > Arthropoda > Insecta > Coleoptera > Curculionidae > Polydrusus > Polydrusus cervinus. The sequence continues at coordinate 61,116,257 of OW284510.1, read as the reverse complement.
GATTTTACTCATTTATGAAAAAATGCTTATAATGTAGGTATGTTCAACACCCCTGTAAAGACTAAAGAAAATAAGGCTGAAAAAAAATTATAATAAAGTAGTTATTAAATAAATATCTTGCCCTTACAATATAAACCCAATGAAGGAAATCACTTTCATATCCAGGTAACCATCGACTCGCCCCGTTATATCGCTCTATTTGTTATGTTAAGTGACACAATCGTCTGCGTGCTTTGCTCAGATTCGAAAAAAAAAACTTGTTTTAGGGGCTGTAAAAACCATGTTAGTTGATGACTCACAAATCATTGCTAACTTGATGGTGGTCATTTGCACAAAACTTGGTATTACAAACCACGACGAATATTCGTTGGTGCTTGAAGAATTGGAGAACCAAGAAAATATTGAGAATAGAAATTATGGTACTTTAACTTTAAAAAGAAAAAAAGAAGAACGGGAACGTGATAATAGGATGACACTGCTTAGAAGGAAGTTGCATACAGATGATGAGGTAATGGTTGGGCTCTATAGTTTAATAGTATTTTCCTACGACCACCTATGAAAATGAGAAAAAAAACACGGTTAACTTGGCTCGAAAGCGCCGAATATCACACGCGTGTTGAAAGGAAATATTTCAACTCTAGAGTGGAAATACAAGGCACCCTATTTAATTTAAACATGATGGTGCCAATTTAACAGACCACACCTATTTATTAAAAATAATAAATTTTAGAAAGCAGTTTATTGTCTAACTTATTTATCATGTATTTGTCGATTGATTTCGAATTAAAGTGTGAAAATACGTGAAATTATAAAAAAGTTAAGATAATACTAGAAAATCTATTACCAGTCAAAACAAGCCCCGCTGAAGAAAATGTCATATATTAAACATAAAATTTTTATGTGTTGCCATAGCGTAGAGACTAGAGCTATGGCCTACAGATCGAAAGGTCACAGGTTCAAATCCCATCAGGAGTATTTGACTTTTTTTTATAAAAACAATAAACAATTTATAAAATTAGGTACTTTGAATTCAAATGTTCCTTGTTGGATGCATTTTTTAAATTTATATTTAATGCATCTTTCCTTGATTAAATTTTAAAAATTCATTCAACAAGGAAGATTTTAATTCAAAATAACTAATTCTATAAATTATTTAATGTTTTTATAAAAAAAAAGTCAAATATTCCTGATGGGATTTGAACCTGTGACCTTTCGATCTGTAGACCATAGCACTAGTCACTACGCTATGGTTACCAATAAAAATTCTTTGTTAATATATTATGTAGTGGCCTGCAGCCACTAATAAAAATACACTATCATAGTTTATGAGATAAAATCACAAAAACCAACTAATAATAAAAATAAACAGTTTTAACTACCAGGGTAAACAAACAAATAAAAGTTAACGTCTATAAATTGTAAAAGAAATAAAAACATTCTAACCTAGTTGAAAAAATAAATAAAATAATTAAAAATAAGTTAAAGTTCGAAAGTCAAAACTATTACAAGGGTTTTAAATTATTAAAATATAATTGCTTTAAAAGTATTTTAAATGCACACGGGAGAATGTCCAAATAATTTAAATAATTGAATAGTACCAACGAAATTACCGAGTTATTGAAAGTTAAGAATAATTTCACTTATAGGAAAAGTCTTTCCATAAAGTAAATAATATAACCAAAATATTATTGAACGTTTAATAGTTTTAATTAAAATAAAATAAAAACAATACGGGAAAAACAAAACAACAAAAGCTCACCTGCTCTTAAAGAAACACACGAAAGAAAAGAAATAATACGAGGCGCAAGCAGCGCTCGAGAATTCAGACTATCGAGTCCCCACCCTATACTTATGTTTTGCCCAATCAAAACTCTTGTAGCCGGTTTATACGCGCATTTCGTTGACTCGACTGACTGCGCGAAAAGCCAGCGGTGGCTGACGATAGCAATGACATCTTTATTACAGTATACTAAGAATCATGCGCTATCACTCTCGGTATTGTAACCGTGAGAACAGGGCGCTACAGTACTTTAGAGTGCATTACACCCTAAACTGTCATCATTTGCGCAGTCTTAGCGTCTTAAGAATACTATTTATGACTCTGTACGTAGAATAATGTATATGATATATGATGAGAACCACCTTAGCGTAGGGGCGACGGCCGTTTTATGTTATTGTTCTTAGAAGGTTAAGTTAATAATTAGTTGCAAATTCTTGTAAATTTGCTGATGCAGAGGTCGTTGGTAGGGTTATAAACCCGTAAGAAGTGTCAATCTCAGCGAAAATATTGCTATAAAAGCCTGCACAAATGCCAGAAAAAGTTAGTTACAAAAGAGTTACACGGAGTTACAAAAGAGTTACACGGAGTTACAAAAGAGTCGTGGAACAGTTCGAAAGCCGTGTACAAGAAAATATGTTCTAGTTAGTGAAGTTAGTTTGCCGGCCAGGCCTAGGTCTGGTCGGACAAGTGTTGTTTACTGTTGAAAAATATGATTTAAGGTACTGACAGTTTTTACATAGTTAGTCAAAATGAAATAGTTTGTTGAAATAGATCTTCATGTCAGAATAAGTATCGTGATTTAAAGAATATTGAATGACTTTAAGTTATCAAACTACTACGTGAATTATAGGCTGATGACCGTTTTCGTTTATACCGCTAATCGAACTTTAGTTTGGGATTTTAAATGGTGCCGCTTAAAGATAGCAACATTTTCGTTACATTAACAACGAGTTACGGTTGTTCTTAGATTAAATATGCCAGTTTGTTTAATAAAACTAAAACATAAACTTTTATAATAAATAATGCTCCCTTTTGAGATGATATGTTTACTTTTAAAATGACCCCTCGTATAATTAGGTCAACTAAACTGCTGAGATGAACAATATTCGGAATAAATGAACAGCTAAGCAGGTAGATTATATGGTGTCCATGACCGTACGGACAAGAAGCTGTCGTAAGCAAAATACCCAAAGTCCCGAATCCACAAATAAATATTGTAACTCGTCCCATGTGTATAAAAGTGATAATTATGCCAACATAGATAAACTAGATAAGTTTTACAATCTGACAAGTGGGGCGGGCGTTACAAATATATGACATTTTCTTCAGCGCGGCTTGTTTTGAATAGTAATAGATTTTTCAGTATATTATTAATATTTTTTATAATTTCAGATGGCGTATTTTCACACTCTAATTCGAAATCACTCGAAAAATACATGATAAATAAGTTAAACACTAAACTACTTTCTAAAATTTGTTCTTTTTAATAAATGGGGGTGGTCCGTCAAATTGACATCATATGTTTAAATTAATAGTGTGCCTTGTATTTCCACTCTAGAGTTGAAATATTTTTTTCAACTCTTGAGTTGAAATATTTTTTTCACAAATCAAAGGTTTTTTTAATAATTCTTTGTGGTCGTACATTACTCGTGTGAAAGTGATTATTCTAAAACTCGGAGAAATTCCGCACTCGGCTGACGCCTCGTGCTAAATATCTCCTCGTTTGAAAAGTATCACTTTCATCACTTGTTATGTAATATACTATACTATAACGTCCGTGCAACATCGCGTACGATATTATTAAGCGTACTATAAAAGAACGGTTTAAACATCTCTAAATGTTACCTCTGTTAAGTTCCAATGTAAGACGTTAGTTGAGAGTATTCGAAGGGGCATAGTGCGTAACGGCTACTTTATTGGAACATTACATTTTAATCAGGAAATTAAAATTACAATCTAATGTTAACATCTAAAATGTAAGAAAAAAATTTACGTGAGAGCTACGTTGCTGTGCTAGCTGTCTTCTTACATTGTCTATATTGCAACAATTTTGTTATAATTTAGGTCAACTGGCTGGATCCATCAAAAACTCTCCGCGAACAAGGTATTGATGAAAATGAAACCGTTCTCCTCAGAAGAAAGTTTTTCTTTTCCGATCAAAATATCGACTCTAGGGATCCTGTTCAATTAAATTTACTCTATGTTCAAGCTAGGGACGCTATCTTAAATGGAACGCATCCCATTACCCAAGATAAAGCATGTGAGTTTGCCGGAATTCAATGTCAAATTCAGTTTGGTGATTATATAGAAAGCAAGCACAAGCCAGGATTTTTAGAGTAAGTATTATTAAAGGCAAGAACATTACCAATTATATAGTTGCGTTGTGTGCGGATGTTCATTAAAATACATGGACAACAACTATTAAGTATTTGGTTGGTGTTTTAAGTTTGTAATTTGTTTCTTTTTAGTCACCTTGTGTGCGAACAGCCGATGTATAAACCTTCAAGATATCAAAGTATGATGTGTTATTTTTGAACCATCAATACTTCCGAAATAACTAATTTTAATCATATGTATATACGATATGTTCTATAAATAAGTATGTGTATAAATTTTATATAGAAATTTTAAAAAAGCAAGATAATACATAAAGTGATCTATTTGAAAACATATAGCTCCTAAGAAATCTGCAAAAACTGCTAACCTAGCAACGTCGCCACCATTACTACTATAAACGATCTCTATATAATAATATACCCAAACTGGTTAAAACTCGACAGGGAGATATTTAGCCGGATCCAAAGTTTTACCCATCTCTGCCTATAAATAGTATTTTAACAATATTTCTGTGCAAGTACCTTCTTTGTACATCCTTTCACATTTTTCTATACGAGTCGGAAATAATAGTCAGTGACTCATCGCTTTCATATCGAGAGCAACGGCTTATATAAAGTCAGAGGAGAAAAATTTCTTGTCTCCCCTAACTTCGTACAACCAACTACACTCTATATGAAAGTCATGAATCACTGACTATAATTTCCGACTCATACTAGAGATCATATCGCGATAGAAAACGGCGTTTCGACAGTTGAAAGCCACAGATGGCATTCACAGCTGATTCTAGTTCCGCCGAAAAGTTACTAGATTTAGTGTGGACCGTAACAAGTTCACATGTCAGTTCGCGTCCTGTTATTTTCGTTGTTTTTTGGTGTTTTTTAGTATCTTTGTGGCTGTTTTTTATATAGTGTATATAGAGTTTTCTGATTGAAAGTTATAGTCATAACTAAAATGAAGCAAAGTGATTGTTTCGTATACCAATATTTTAACCATATATACCATGTTTTACGTATTCTACCTAGCTGGTGCATTATGACCGGCATTTATTAAATTCTTTAATATTCACGAGCAAAGGAGAGTAGTGTGTCGATAAGTTAAATTTTTTAAAAGCTTTGTCGATAATATTTATGTTACTAGTACATTACTTTATTGTAAGTAATTCCTATCACAATATCTAGGTAGTATTCAGTGGATACCTAATAGGTTCTTGACTTTTGTTCCAATTTGGATAACATCTCCAAAAGATTCTTGACAACTTTAGTTAAGAACGATGATTTAAATAGAAAAATTTGTAAAGTCTTCTTTGATAAATTAAAATGGGAGATAAGGAACTTAATATTTAAATATTTTTTTTTTGTTAATGGAACAAAAAAATAGTCCGGTCCTGTCTTTTTAGCCAACCTCTAAACGTAAAATAGACCAGACGTCAACAGGGTGCCATAAATGACAAGTGACTTGGCGTTTTCTTAAAAAAATTTGAATTTACACGTAAATGTGAGCAAGTTGAAACGTAAGAATTTTAAATTATTTTAAAGGGCCAACTGTTTCAGCAATAATAATTTATTGTTGCTAGTGCTCTTTTTATCTTTGATATTATTATTCTTGGTCCAATAATAAATTTTTATTTCTTTTTTTAGTTTAAAGGAATTTTTACCTCAATCATATACAAAAATTAAAACTATCGAAAAGAAAATATTTCAAGAGCACAAAAAATGTTCAGGTCTTAACGAACTAGAAGCCAAAGTAAAATACACTAAAACGGCAAGGTCTCTACCAACGTACGGTGTCACATTCTTCTTGGTTAAAGAGAAAATGAAGGGCAAAAATAAGTTAGTACCAAGATTGTTGGGGGTAACCAAGGATTCAGTACTACGATTGGATGAGAAAACCAAAGAAACTATTCAGACATGGCCATTGACCACAGTAAGAAGGTAATTTGTCAAATGATTTCTCTATAATATAACTAGTGCATACACGTGGTTCGGATTCCACGTTAAGCTGTAGGTCCCGTCTGGGTGACATTACCCAGACGATAGGGGATGAAATGGGCCTTATATAGACCTAAGTATACTGGCTCTTCCGCCAATCCCAGCAAAAAAACTGTAGGTAATTGGTACCCTAAGACGGGTATTTGTCCGCTTTTAAAATAAAACAAAAAGGATAATATTGATTTAAAAAAATGAAATGGCGAATACGTCACTAGCTATAACTCTTATGATGAGAAGTCACTGGTTAGGCAAACATATATTTAGTCCCGGTTTGCATCTTTTTAGATGGGGTGCCTCTCCAAACACATTCACCCTAGATTTTGGCGATTATTCGGATCAATATTATTCAGTGCAGACAACTGAAGCCGAACAAATTCAACAAATTATTGCCGGATACATAGATATTATATTAAAGAAAAAACAAGCTAAAGATCATTTTGGAATCGATGGAGATGAAGGGTCTACTATGTTTGAAGAAAGTGTTGCACCACACAAGTAAGTATTGTCGTTTTTTAATTTGATATATTTTGAGCAAACGTTTTTAATGAACGGCAGTAGAGTTTTGGACTAACATTGTCTTTCTTTGTTTTGAATCACTACGTTTCAACTCGTAAGCAAGTCGTCTTCAGGTGGATACTAAATACCATACTTATTTAGTATTCACCTGAAGACGACTGGAGATGCTTACCAGTTGAAACGTAGTGATTCAAAACAAATATTAAAGACAATTAGGGAATCCAAACCACGTGATTCAATATGGCGGTTGGATGGCAAAAAGCATTGAGTCACCCGTTAAATGCCACCAGCAATATTATTTTTAGGGTCACGTGTACCAATTACAAAGCAGTATTTGCCATCCAGCCGCCATTCTGACACATGCCTAATGCAAGTCGAAAACTCTACAGCCGTTCAAGAAACGTCATTGTCTCCAAGCTATAAACAGACACTAAAAGTGTTTAATATCAAGTGGTGAATATTATAATTATGGAATAAATATTTGATGTCTGGTCGATACTTATCACGACATGTTGAATATACAGGGTAGTGACTTTAAATGGAGCAAAATTAGGATAGAATGCAAAAAAACACGTGGATTAAATATGATTTGTAGGCTTCATACTCATAACAAAAATTTGTTTTTTCAAACCCCTTGAAGGGGTGAAACGTAACCCAACTTAATTTTTTAAAATTGGAATATACCACTTCTTGTGGGACCTTTTTGGCACACTCTTTTAAAGATCAAGTGTACTGTGCTATTGTTTTTAATTTTAATTTATTTTGATTGTAAAAAACTTAAGTTTGGTTATGTTTTAACAAACAAATTTTTGTTGTGAGTATAAAGCCAACAAAACATTTGCTTTTGAATTTTTAACAAATAGATTTTCCTTTTAGCGAACTTGTTCCAGTTGAAGTCTCCACCCTGTATATTTCACAATATAATTTTAAAATTTATCTACATTTTCTGTATAATGTTATAATTTTTTTTTTTTGATAAATAATTTTTTTCTACAGCCCTATGGTAACTATTTAATTGACCACACATCCAAACGGTAATTTCGACGAAGATGATTAATGTCAAGGAAATGTGTAATTTTTAATGATTTTTAAGATCCAGTAACTGTGTTGCTCAATTGTTTTTGATTCAGGTGATTTGTTAAAAACAACGTAAAGTAAATTTCTTTAATACTGAAAAAAAATGTAATTTAAAAAAAGTTCTTTGAATTATTCTCTACAAAATGGCATCAGTTTATGTAATGTCATTCGTTATAATAATTGAGTTGTTATTATCCTGATCTTTTTTTTTAATACAGACCTTGGTTTTTGTATTTTAATTTTCAGAGTACGTTTTACCCCAAATACAAGGATGTATCACTCAGCTCTATTTACTTACGTTTCGACAAAAATTATGACATTATTAGGAAAATTTTGTATTGAAAATCAAGGAGCCATTTCGAGCACTTAATGGAATGATATTATTAAGTAAAATATTTAGTTTTTTTTATTCACCATTGAATGTTTCATTTTGCACCTAACTTTCCTAATGATGTAATTAGTATATTACATAACAAGTGATGAAAGTGATACTTTTCAAACGAGGAGATATTTAGCACGAGGCGTCAGCCGAGTGCGTAAATTCTCCGAGTTTTACAATAATCACTTTCACACGAGTAATGTACACTATTTTTCCTACGACCACAGAGAATTATTTAAAAAAACCTTTGATTTGTGAAAAAAATATTTCAACTCTAGAGTTGAAAAAAAATATTTCAACTCTAGAGTGGAAATACAAGGCACACTATTTGATTTAAACATATGGTGCCAATTTAATAGATCGAAAGGTCACAGGTTCAAATTCCATCAGGAGTACTTGACTTTTTTTTATAAAAACATTAAATAAATTATAAAATTATTTTGAATTGAAATCTTCCTTCTTGAATGATTTTTTTAATCAAGGAAAGATACATTAAAAATAAATTTAAAAAATTCACCCAACAAGGAAGATTTCAATTCAAACTAATTCTATAAATTATTTAATGTTTTCATAAAAAAAAGTCAAGTGCTCCTGATGGGATTTGAACCTGTGATTTTACGATCCGTAGGTCATGGCTCTAGTGTCTACGCTATGGCGACCCATAAACATTTCCTGCTTAAGTTTAATATATGACATTTTCTTCAGCGGGGCTTGTTTTGACTGGTAATAGATTTTCCAGTATATTTTTTTTTTCTAATTTCAGATGGCGTATTTTCACACTCTAATTCTGAATCACTCGACAAATACGTGATAAATTAACTGCTTTCTAAAATTTGTTCTTTTTAATAAATAGGTGTGCTCTGTCAAATTGGCATCATATGCATATGTTACAATATTAGGATTTTGTATTATCTAGATTATATAATATTTCAAGAGATTTAAAAAATATATTTTCTCCAAAAAAGACAACCAACAGCCATATAGATTGCTGGTGGTTAAATTTTATAGAAAAGAATAGAAATACATACCATCAAAACCCCGATTTTTTTACTCTTAGTAGGACAGGAAAGTGAGAAAATACGCCTTCAATTATTTTTCTATTACAGAGCATCAATTATACAACACGAGTCAAATAAGGTTAATCAAATCGACATGCATTCAGTATCCAAACCAGTGGTCCTGAGGGCAGCAGATCCGGGTGAGTAAATGGTTAAACCAAATGCTAGGATATTTCGTACTCTAAACTGTTGTAGACGATGTATGAAATGACTCAATATTTATAGAGATTACCAAGAAAAACCTTGTTGCACCTAACTTCAACCTAAAAAATATTTTATCGCCGTTTGACAGATTAGAAAGAGATGTAGAGTCGTTTATTTTTGTTTATTTAATATATTTTGACATTCTCTGTTCAAAACTTTAACTTTGTTCGAAGTTTTCTGTGTATTCAAAAAAGTATGCAACATATGGGAAATTTTTTATTACCGATTTCTCAAAAAAGTTGATTCTTGATAAAAATATTTCATTAACTCATTTCAGATTTTACCTGCGGCTAATAATAAGCAATTTTTTCGAAATTGCCTTAAGAATAAAGTACTCTAATTATGAAAAATACAGCAATTTTTATATGGAAATGTTGTTACAAATTTTTAATTATTTTCCTTAAATCTCTATATTACCCTAAACGGTACGCCTCTGGTCGATTTTTGTTTGCGCAAACATATTTATCAAATAACTTAACCATGAGTATATAATAAAAATGTATAAAGTACTATAGTTGCAAACCTTTTAAAACTTTTCAATGATACGATTTTTTAAAGTAGGTTTTTGGACTTGAGCATGCTGGGTGAAAGTGACAAATATATTATTAGTTATTTCCCGTAGTATGATGAATAGAGTTGGGTAAAATGTGTTTAGATTTTCGTGCAACACGCTAATATCTAAACCAGCTCGTATCATTGGAAAGTTTTAAAAGGTTTGTAACTACTTAATACATTTTTATTATAAACCTATGGTTAAGTTATTTGATAAATAAGTTAAAATGGCGTAAACAAAAAATCGACCAGAGGCGTACTATTAATGAAATGTCGAAAAAATAGCATTTGCTCCCTTACTATTAGCCGCCGGTGATATCTAAAATATGCATTTATAGTTTTAAGGTATGCACCAACTTTTATCAAGAATATTATTTTCTGGGAGATTAGTAATAAAAAAAATTCCTATATGTTCCATACTTTTTTGGACACACTGAAGATAACAATATTTTCATATTAAAATTTTACTATATTTAAAACTATTAAAAATGTTATAGACTTGATACAAGAGTACTTAATCTAACAAAAGTTTAATTTTATACACACATATATATTTTATATCACATATACCTAAATATCGAGTTTTTCAATAATATATTATAAACTAAATATTTTAAAAAATTCTAACAAATTTATTTATTTTTTGTACGAAGGGTTTGAAAGTTGTGATTAAAATTGAGAGGGGATTTGCATAAAAAGAATGGGGTTTTCTAAAGTAAAGCTACACCGATCCGATGTTCTTTAATTCTTCTAGTCAAAATATCTAATTTATTTTAAAAATACCTACAATATTACAGTAGCATTTGAAACAAATAACTTAACAGGAAAAATAATCAAAAACAATTTAAAAAAAAGTGCCGTGTTTATAAATTAACTTGTTTAGATTGCCCCAAAAACTTACATAAGTCACTCTTGTAGAAGTTTTTCAAAAAGAATTAAGGAATATTAGCCTATCTTTACTTTAGGAAAACAATATTGTATTTGTTTTTCTGTAGCGATTAAAATAAGTGAGAAAAAATTAAAAAAACAAAAACTCAAAATTTTAGTTTATATTTCGAAAAGTAAAAAATAAGGTGCAACTTTTTTTTACGATATTACTGGGCACAAAATTCTGCAACTTTGCCCCCATTTAACCGATGCTATATCTCTTTCATCGAATTTTTGACACCCTGTACTCGGTGAAATCCAAATGAAATCAAAAATGTCACTATATCCGTTTTCTAACTTCTGCAAAAAATTTACTTTTAATATAAATAGCATAGGCGTAGTTAGACGGTTAACACTGGGGGTGCTGAAGTAAAAATAGGTTAGTTCTAAAATTAGCCTATGGCCTATATATTGTAAATGTAAATTTCTTTTGGGGGTGCTAATTTAGATTTCGGGGGTGCTTAGCACCCCCAAGTACCCCCGTAACTACACCTATGATAAATAACGTTTTTTGAGTTGAGTTGGGGTATATAAAACTACACTTCTGTTAGATTAAGTAACTTAACTCTTACAAAAGCTATAATATTTTCAATAGTTTTAAATGTAGTGTTTTCTTTATAATGGAGTGTCACCTATTAAAGACAGAATCAATTCAATAGAATTTTTCTTTTCTAAACTGTATTTAGCAGTATATGTATTACCTTGCCCACGTATATCTTAGACTAAGGTCGAAATACGACACTTTAAGTAAGCAGCTTATGGAAAAAATTTAAAATATTTTTTATTGGTCAGGATATTAATAATTATTTTCTAGATTTTAACTAAGCGATTCAGCAATTCTACAAAAATTATTGTTTGGTCAAAAGTTCGGACGTGTAAATAATATGTGTTACAACCTTAAAAAATGTATACTTCTTATTTAAAGCAACTAGTTAATCTTTTTTATACGTAGTTCATACAAATAATGGTAAATCAAGGGCTTTTGTTTCTTATTAAAAATTTTTAAATTTCATTTTTACTTTTTATTTAACTTTAATTTTCATCTATATCTGTCTCGTTATCTTAATTTATTTTATTAGGTATTTGTTTTATTTTTTATTTTAATAGGAGAAAAACCTTTTGCTAAAGGTACTATGGGTAGTCCACAGCAATCCACTGTTAGTGGTCAAGTTAACTTGGGCCATACGCCACCTATAACGGTAAGATAAAAATAAATTTAAAAAATTTTAATAACTAACCGCAAATAACATAAATTAAAATTATTGCGTTATAAAGCTTAGAAATCATTAAATCTATTATTTATTATTATGACCTTAAAACATGAGTAGGTACTAACAAAATTAATAAACACACAGAGGATATTTTTTATTGTGTATTTGTGCTAAACAAAATATTGCATACTACTAAAGAATCTCAGTATTATATATAATTATTTTATTACGTTCTGTCATTTTTAAAAATAACAGAAAACTTCGTATTTTTAGTTTTGTTAAAATTGTCTAAGGGAAAATTTGTACCAGTAGTGAAAATATGTAGGTATTCTTTTTTTCTTTAAATTATATTACCTAATTATTTGAATCATGCTTTAATACGATAAAATATTATAGTTACCAATTTTACTTAAATTATCTTACTAAGAACAACTTTTCTTCAAAGATGAAATTTGTTTTTGCAATTATGCACGTAGCCCAAGGAAGCGGTCAATTCTTTTTGTCAGGTTTGTTACATCCAAAAATAAATGTGTAAAGAAAATCTTGCGCCGTGGACCAGAAGGCTAGTAAAACATGTTAACGTAAACTACATGCCCATCTTACTTAAATTTGACAATGAAACGACCTGGTTTTGTATGACCGTCAAAATATTCAATAAAAAGGCCCTTTATTGCCAAAACATCACTCTAGCGAACGAAAATAATATATAAAATGCTTAGACTATTCTAGACTATAAACCAGTTGAGGGTGGCGAAACTAAACTGAACAAACCTGAAAAATCCTAAAAAAAAAAATTGTAGTAAAGTTATTTCACAATAATTAATATTATTTTCTTTTTTTTCATGTCTATTTATAGGACACGGTGGCAGAGTAGGTACATAGCTTCTTTTTTTTCTATTTTCTCTAGAATGTTTGCCTACTAAGTTAAAGTTGCATTTTTTTATAAAAATACCGATGTAAATGTCCGGAATCCAACAACGTAATTTTTATATTTTTTTAGTTTTCACTTTCTTATGTAAATATTTGAAATATCCTTTTTTATTTTGCACTTTCTTATACATTTATTAATTCAAAATGTAAAATTATAAATGAAAATCGTTAGGTACATTTTCATTGCATGTCAGATGATTTCCATTTCACGATTATATAGCAGCTAGTCAACAATATTTTTAAAAAAAGCATACAAAAGTAAATTATAAACAAGAAACACTATATATTATATTCTTAGATGACATACTAATTACCTACACCACACTTACAATATTGTAAATAGGTTTAGGATAAAGTAAAAAAAAATTGAACTTATAAATTTTTAATATCAAAAAGAAATCGACATGTTTCGCTAACACTGTAGCGTCGTCAGATGACACTGATTTTTTAAATTTACAATTTTAACTTTGTTTTACTGTATCCCATAATATTATGGTTATGGATTTCCACCTAGCCTCGACTGAATCAATTAATTAAATAATTAATAATTAAATTAAATACATGGGTTATTTAATTTATTTAACTACGTTACTTGTTTATAATCCATAATAATATATAAATATAAAACTTGAAACAAAAATTACTAGATTTAAATTTAGAATAATAATAGTTCTTTTAATGTTATTAACATTTAACAAAAATATAAAGGCAGTAGATTTAGTTAACGTTAATAATACGTTAGCATCTTATTTAATTAACCAGTATTCTGGTTTCGTGACGCAATTTTCAAATTTTGTATTCAGGCATATGAACAAGTTATTTTTTGGACAAGCAGAATTTAAAAAGAATTACACTGTTCTTCTTAAAATCGAAAATAAAGGTTTTTTTCCTCTTGTCAAGTTCATCCATGGACACACTGTATACGGACTTAAAAAAAAAAAATATGGACAATTTAAAATGCTTATCGACGTTGAAAATAGAAATTACTAACACGCCAATATAGATGAAAGAACTGTTGTAAATAATATCCCTCACATTAATAGAGCACCTTATTTGCGCCGCAGCAAACCCATATAATACAACTGGTCGACCCACTATACATTCTCAAGAACTTAAACTCAGCAGCTGTTAAGATGAAAAAAAAAAGAAAAGCGTGGGCGCCGTATGCAAAAATAAACAATGGATCAGATTATGTGGAAAAATGTATATTAAAAATAATATTGAGATCGAATTGTCAAGATAATAAGCGAAAGGTCAAGTTACGTAAATAACAACGAAAAGCTAACGTTAAAAACAAGGCAACTAGTGACAGAAAAAAAAAGTGAGGTCGTACCCATACTATTTTAAACGTCAGTAATATAAAAGTTTTTAAAATTCCTTTTATTTCATATTAATTTAACAGAAGGAGCTGTATAAAACCAACAAGAAATAAAGTCAATAAAAAAATTGTACCACCAGGCGAAACAGTTTACTAAAATTATAAAAAAAACTTTTGCTAGTCATTTTTTTCATACTTTTGATTTTTTTTAAATCTTTTTCCCAAGAAGGTATCTTTATGATTAATTGACTAAAATCTTTTAGACTATGGTCTGTTTAAAATAGTATAGGCCCGACAATTTCACCTTGGGCCTTATTTTTGACATTAGCTTGACAATACGTTTCCTAACTTATGTATATTCTACCTTATATTTTAATGAATTAAAATTAGGTATGTGTTTATAATCAAATTATTAAGGCGATATGGCAAAGGTTATTATGTCTTATAATTTAAATATCTGGAAAACTGTCAATTTTAGTCATATGTTATGTTATACGAAATTTGGCTAGAATTGTGCGTAAAATCCAAAACAGCCAAAAAAACTAGGGTGTTCCATTAAAAAAACCAAAGTTGACAGTTGTAGAGCTTTTGTGAGTGGTCCTGTATAATTCAAAATAATTTTACAGTCTGCGCAAAAGTAAAATTAAATCGACGTGTCCGAGGGTTTTAAGGTTGCTTTTTCAATTTTCGAGATATTGAATTGTTTCCTTAATTTATCCCCACCCTGTATATTAGGGTGCTTCTTATTTCGCCGAAGAATTTTTTTTTTGTAATATATCGCCTGTCACCCTCTTATTCTGTTCTAATACACAAAAAAGTATTACATTATCTTTTTCAGAATTTTAAAGTAATATTTAGGGGTCGCTACCAGTAACTGAAAAATAAAAAAAATATGTTTTTTTAAAATAATTTTATTGGGTAACAAAATGGACAATCTTACATAAATGATAATAATTATTAGAAAAATATAGTAATCTACGCTAACAATGTGGTTTTATTTGTATTTGGGTACTTTTGCCTGAAATTTTTCACAACCAAAAGAAGGAATTGTTTTTGTTCTTCGTTGGTGGTAATTAATTTGTTATATTCTTCCATTAATGCTACACCTCGCTCCGCAATATCATTCACCACTTTCATAGAATGTACAATTTCTCTGGAAGCTTTGTAATCTTCATCTTCTTCCCAAAGACCAGGTTCTTTTTGCAAAAATGAGGAAGAAATTCCAAGGATTCTAAAAAATCTTAAGGTGTTGGCGGACACAAAATCCTCAAGATTTTTTTCGCTAATGTGACTTATATCCAAGTTAATACGTTTTGGGATATAGTCTGAACCTTCCTCATTCAGTGCGATCACCATTTTTTGTTTGGTTTCAAACGAAACTTCGTGATCAAAAAAAGCAAGCGCAACAAGTTCTTCGGATAGGTACCACAAATGCCCTAGGAACTTCGTGAGGGCTTTTTTGGACATAGCTTTGTTTATATTCTCAAAACTCTTAAGATTTTTTAACAACGATAAGTCTTTCCTCGGTGCTGAACTTGCGACAGGGGCTTCAAACCAGCAACTTACGTAAATTACAATGACAAAAACGCAAATTTCAGTAATAGCTTTTAGTTCATTTTTTGTCAACTTAAACTGGTCTTTGAACATAAAAAGCTTGAAGCAATACATTGCTTTTGCCATCCAACGGGCACGATGAAGACCTGCTGGAGCTCTGAATGATATTCCTTCGTTAGGCACACCTCCTAGAAATATTATTGTAAGTTTCAACAATTCCTTATAGTCGTCCCTTGGTTGGTATTCATTTAGCTGTCGTTTAGCGTATGAAATCGTGATACTTGCTACATTCTCCACGCATCTTAAAGCGTCAGGATCTGAAGAAACTGTACTGAACCTTTTTTGATCAATTTTAGGCCAAGCCGTTCTAAAACGTTTAAAAATCAATATTTCTGGCCCACTTGAGGGACCTAGTGCTTCAAGTACGACTGCTTCTAGCATTATTTCCATTACATGGTGACGACAGGCTAACCAAAGTACATCTTTTTCCAGCTTCTGCTCTAATAGGATGCAAGCGCCAGCTTTTAAACCAGTGTTGACCGCAGTAGTGTCGAAGCACACGCATTTTATTTTTTCGCTTAAGTTCCAGGATAGAATAGTGTCATACACAGCTGCAGCACATGCCTCCCCAGTTCCACGATTTAGTTTCGGAACCGCCAAAAGTTGATCCACACCATGTCCTGACACTAAAATAGGTAAGCGATCTACTGTTTCGTGTCCTGTTATGTCTTCGATTAGTTTGCCATCCCAATGAATAGTAAGTGGTGTATTTGCTTGAAATTCGGTTTTTAAAGATTCTGCTACCCTTTGCCGTTGTTTCATACGTTCGCGACGAATTGAGGATGAATTAATATTGAACTCTGAGGGATCGGTTCCTGCACTTTTGAGCGTTGATGCCAAAACAACAGTCGCTTTCCTATTACTCAATTTGGCAAAGTCGAGGCTTACGGATAAGCGTTCATCTAGAAGGTTCTTCATGCCGCGTTTGCGCTTAGGTGGGGGTAAATCTACTGTCGAAGTCGAAGGTCCTGCCCTCATTGAAATGTCCGTTGCCGAACTTTTTTTTTCGTCGTCACTGCTGTTGGACGAAGAAGACCATATGCACTTTTCTCGCGAGGATTCAATATAACTTTTTTCTCGATCAAAAAGATGTTTTAGGCGAGCGTGTTTTTGCTGTTTCGCGGTTATTTTTTTTAAATGAATTTTGTCCACACCACCTATTGTACCAGGACGTCCTGTTTTTCTCTGCTCAATTAAAAATTGTCTGTCTTCCTCAATGGTGATCTTATTTAAAGCATCAGCGTGAGCTATGTCAAAAAGATCTTCCAAATTATCTTGCCACTCGGTCTCTTTATTTTGTAGGCCTTCAGAGCGTTTAGCTTTATTTTCTTTATTTTTTTTTAAATTTTGCCATTCAGTAAACTTGTTTTCTATCTTCTTTATGACATCCTTTTTTAATTTAGTCGGAATTCCTGCTCGTTCCCACTGTGCCATAACGTCACAAGCAGTAGAATTGGCTGAACTATGATTGGTTTGCTTAGTTACGATTTTATAATGAAAAAATAAACACAGCACTTCTTTTGTCGTCGGTAATTTGCTTTGAAGTAAGTGATCTGATGTTTGTCCTACTAACCAAATACTAGTTTTTTTCCTAGTCAACAAGAACGAATTAGACGACGACGCCATAATGTTACAAAATGCGATGCGTGGCAAAATAACACGTACTAACAGGCAGCTGGCCAGCCAAGCACTGCCAAGTGCCAGTTACCGCTTCGCAGGCCGCAGATCTAGGAAAGAGAAGGTATTCCGAGTGAGTGAGTGAGCCTGTCACCACTAAAGCATGAGTCGACAAGTTGCAAAAGTTTTGTTTCATCGTGTTTGAATCCTGAATTTATGTATTTTAATAACATTGAGAAGCAAGTTATCATATAGTTATTTTTTCAAACTTTGACACTCGGTAGCAACCCTTAAACATCAATTAAAAAAAAAAAAAAAAAAACGGGTTCGTTTTTTTAGATAATAGACTCGAATTGCAAGTTGACGCGGTTAATTTTCAAAAGTCGAAAAATAAGAAGCACCCTACTGTATATTTATATATATATAAGTTAATATCTCAACTAAAATGAATGGCTTAAATTATACGAATTAAGTTGATAAGCTAAAAATAAACACGAATGTCTAACATATTATTTAACAGTACAAACATAGTTTATTCAAAAACTGTAACTTTTTTAATTATTTTTAAATATATAATTCACACATTAAATGTATCTTTATTTGTTCTGTACATAAGAGCTATTAAAAAATTGAAAGCCGGTATAAATTAATAAATTAAAAATGTTTATTCAGTATTTTATTTAGGGTAAAAATTCTATATAAACCACAGAATATATTGCTGCCCAAATATGTACTCTGTAGCATAATATTATATCAAATTTTATTATGATAATAACTTGTCCACAAATATAAAAGACCCTAAAAAAATCTTATTTATGATTTATATTATAACAAATATCAAAATATCAGTTATATATGTTATATAAGTTGACTGTTATAGTTTTTTTTATTATTTCTTTATCTCTATTACTGTTTATTTACTACTTATTAGTTTTAATTAGGTTACTTATATTTCCTGCCATAAACATTTACGGCGGGTTGTACAAAGATTTTAAATAATAATTAACTAACCAGCATCTTTGACACTAACGTATTGTAGTAATATTTTTCTCGCAATCACAGTGGCCCGGTTACTTAATTTACTCATCAGGCAGCTTCAATTGCGAGTACATAATACCTGTCAATGTCATTTATGTCACAGTCAAACTTGCTGGTTAGTTAATTATTGTTTAAAAACACCAACAAAATGTATAATATTGCAAGATTTACACTACAAAATTTCCTTAACTGCTGTTACATTACATACATATTATATGTGTTGTTCATGTCAGTGAAAAGTCATCACCTCACTCAAGTCTGTGGTTATTATATATAAATATTTGTGGTATTAATGGCAGTTTTTATGGTGAAAGTGGTGGAAATCAGTCATTGAAGGTGTTGTTTCTGCCTGGTGTTGAAGGGAGATTGATCACGGTATTTTTTACATCATAAATATTAAAAAAAAGATTGCAAGTTTTCAGAAATGCTTTCCCGCCAATAATTTTGGCATTTCCCTTTGAGGTTGGGTTCTCTACTTTTGCCTCGTTTACTAGTGGCACAGAACTACATACAACTAGATAAACGACGTACGTCCACAAAAAAGAGCAAGGATTTAGCACAGAGTAAAAATAGAATGCCTTTTCTTTCGTCTCGTAAACTGAAAAACCTAACCTAGAAATAAGTGATGCCGAATCTGAAAAGGAGAGCGATGCAAATTGTAAAATATGTTGACGTAAAAGAAAATCAATCGGGTCTGTTTTGTGAGGGGAGATGTCAGGCATGGTATCTCGCTACCTGCGTAAATATATCTAATCAACAATACAAAAAAATATCTTCTGGAGATCTTAAAAATGTGATAATATGGATTTGTAAGAAGGAACTAAAGCAATTTGTAAGAAATCAAACACAAAATTACTGCATAAAACAACTTGTAGAATCAGTCAATAAGATGGAAAAATATATAAACATCATTTCAAATGGTATTCAGTCAAACATCGATAGACCTACATAATATGCAGGAGTGGTTACGGATAGAGCAATGACTATCAAAAATTTAAAAATTAACTTACCTAGCATAATCATAAAACCAAAAAAATCACAAAACATAAATAAGTCCCAAACGGACCTAGAAAGAAATATAAAACCCGCCAGCCTAGGTATAAAAATCAAAGACAAAAAGGAACTACCAGAAGGGAGAATACTAATTAAATTTCCAACGAAGGAAGATATGGAGAAACTCAGGACAGCAGCAACACAGAAGATGAGCCAGGAATATGCAATTCTTGAAACCAAATTAAGAAATTCAAAAATAAAAATCACAGGCATCATGGAAGACTATACAATTCAGGAACTCGAAGAACAGATAAAAATCCAGAACCTAATTATTAATGAAACGGATCTATTTAAGGTTACATATATGAAATCCTTTAGAACAAAAAGAAGCAAGACTGCTTTTGCCGAATGTTCCCCCAAATTATTTCATATTCTACTGAATAACAAAAGAATTTATATTAACTGGAATAGCTGTCCAATCTTTGAGGATATAAGTGTTTTAAAATGTTACAAATGCCAGCAATTTCACCATAAGAGTACAAATTGTACCAACAGACAAGTATGTACCAAATGTACTGGAGAGCATGAGTCCAAAGAATGCCAGATGGCAAGAATGGAATGCTATAACTGCAGAACATCAAATGAAACATATAACACTTCATACAATATAAATCACGATGCCAATGATCGAATATGTCCAGGCTATAAATATAAAATTAATATTCTTAAATCGAAGACTAATAATGGATAATTTCGTACCACGAGTGCTGGAAGAAATAGAAGAAGATATTGGTCCATACTTCACCCATGTAAAACTATAGACCCAAATTTATTAAAAGACATCTTAAACCGAAACAAAAAAATGCTCAATATCTTGCATTTGAATATAAGAGGTATAGTCACAAATTTTGATAATCTATTAGTATTTTTACAATCATATAACCTATACTGTGAGGTTATTATATTGAGTGAAAGTCATAAAAAAAAATTTGTTAGTCAATTTAACATACCAGGTTATAATGTATAATGAAGGGCACTATAATTCATTTGATGGGCTCTTAATTTATACAAAAAATTACTTAAATCCAAAGCTTTCTAGTCAAACGCTAAACTGTGGAATTACTATAACTACCCTTAATTTTTCGATTGACCATCTAAGTTACAATGTATACGCCTTATATATCCTCAAACTCAAATATGTTTATGGATGATTTGAATAGTTTTTTTGGGTCTACTCATAGCGATGGTGTTGATGTATTTATAGGTGATATTAATATAAATATATTAAATAAAAATGATAACACAGTGAATAGGTATTTGGCTACAATGAATTCGCACGGATTTCGGGTAACAATTCAGAATATCACAAGAACAGAAAGTAATTCCTGTCTTGATCACATATTTATCAAGCAAAAGAATAAAACAAAAACCAGAACCTTTTCTTCTATAATAATTGATCATCAGATCACTGATCACTTACCTGTCATGCTTAACATGTCTTTTAATGACAAACCCCTGAATGGTTAAATAGATATTTCCAGGGAAACAATAAAAAAAATTGACTATAATAAACTAATTACATTAGCAGCTGAAGTAAACTGGAACCATGTTTTGAGTACCAGGGACTCACAAGAAGCTACTGATTTTTTACTTGAAATCCTAAATGATGTAATGAAAAACTCTGAGGTAGTAAAAGGTGTTCCCAATAAATTTTTAAAAATCAAGCCTTGGATAACCAATGGTATTGTGATCTCCATTAAGAATAGGGACAGATTAAAAAAAGGTCTGAGAACATGTCAATCCCCTGAAAAAATAACGGAGTACAAAAATTACAGAAATCAACTAAATAAGTTAATTAAGACCACCAAGAATAAGTACTACAAAAATAAAATTCATGAAAATTCTAGAAATATGAAAAAAACTTCCCGGTTAATTGCCGAAGCAACAAGCGAAACACTTAAAAAAGTACCTTATCTAAAATAAAAAAATGAGATCAATTCCCTTCTAACTAATGACCCTGAGGTTGCTAATTTCTGTAACAAGTACTTTGCCTCAATGGGCAAAAAAATGTCCGAGGCTATTAAATCCCCCCCCCCCCCCTACGCAACTTAATATAAATAAAAATATGATCTCGTCTATGTATCTCAAACCAACAAATCGTAATGAAATAATTAACCTTATTTATAAGTTCACTGAAAAATAACTCTTCCCCTGGTTTTGATAACATCCCAGCTGAAATGCTGAAATACTTACATAACTATTTAATTGATCCCCTTGTCCATATAATAAATATAATTAAATCTGGAAAAATTCCTACTCAATTTAAAGTGTCTGTTATAACTCCTGTATATAAGGCAGGTGATAAGGAACAAATTTGCAATTATAGACCAATAAGTATGATCTCGAATCTAGCTAAATTATTTGAAAAATTAAGGTACGATTAACTAGTTTTTTTCAGGACAATAATTTGCTATCAAAAAACCAATTTGGATTTATCCAAGGTTTGAGTACTACGGATGCAATGTATGAATAAATGCATTGCATTATTTTTAGACCTAGCGAAGGCATTTGACACGGTATCCCATCCCATTCTTATCCAAGTATTGGAGGGATACGGGGTCAGGGGTGTCGTGTTGGATGTATGTTATAATAATCTTTTTGTGATACCTTATTTTGCACATACAGGTGCCTCTGCACCTAGGTGCAACACGCTATATACTGTGATTTGATTAACCTACTGTGATTTGTTGTAACCATTTTTTATAAAAAATTTATTGTTGAATAAATTTTGAAATCTTGAATCTTAAAAAATAAGTTACCTACCAGATAAGCAATCATTTATTAAAACCAAGTAGAATACTATTTATTATATAAACGCTTAAATATATTGCGTGACGCTCTTAAACAATTTAAATTGTTATCACTAACTTTATTTTTAATTTCTCCATTGTAATAATATTAAATTTTCAGTCCTATCGCGAAACTAGGATTACCTCAATTATTTCCGAACCTCAAAGAGCTCTTCTGTCCACCATTGAAGCCACCCACATTAAGATAAAGGAATCTGAAATTGAACTTGAGACCAAAGCTCACTATCCAGAAATTGGAACTGATGCGGTTGCCAAAAAATGGAAACAAGTCACTCTCGATACCAGCAAACAGAATGTTGGTGGTCGAATTGCTGCTATGAATGCTGCTACTGCACAGGTACGTAACTACTTCTTAATAATTAAAACAGTATTTTTATTTTAAAAAATGTTGAAAGTGGAGTTATTTGGGGCAAGTGTAGGTAGGCGTTGTACCCTACGCCAAATAAAAAAAATACCATAATTCTTAAAATCACAGTTTTTTTTAAAGTAAAGTTAAAACTAATGATGCGATTCTGTAAATCATTGCCTTCTAGAATTTAAGGAAAAGTGAGCGAGAGGCAATACAGGCCATTATATAAAAAAAAAACAAGGGAAAATTTGACATTTACCACGTAGATGACGTAGGTCGCCGCCTGCTGCTACACAAACTAACCGATGTCAACGTCTTGTGAATTGACAAGCAAAACTTACCTCAAAATATATTTATTTGGTCACGCCTTGACGTCTTATCATGATTTGACAAACAAAACTAACCTCAAAATATATTTAATATGTTAACGCCTTGACGTTTTGTCATGATTTGACAAATAAGACTTACCTTAAATTATTTAGTTCTGACCGCTGACATGGAGGTCACCACTGTTCGTTAGGTCCTCCTCGAAGACGTCCCCGCACCCTGATCTTTCAAAGTGGCCAAATGATAGCATAGCCATCTCGATTTATAATAATAAAATAATATAAATTATTATCGCTATGATCGTACTGGGATAAAAGAATATGACATTATAGTGATTGTCCGACTGTGTATCCAAGATGTGACTTATGTTACCCTAGAAGCACCATAAGTTTATATATATAATCACTTACATAACTGCAAAATTAGTTATAAAAAAAATGTCTGCATATTCTAGATTTTCAAAATTGACAATTACGGCAAATGTCAGAATATGTTTGTTTACGCCATATTGAGGATAATTGTGCGCACTCAATAATTAAATTTTAATTAGTAGGAAAATAATAACATTTATTATATGCCTTTTCGGTACCAATAATTGCAATTATTTTTAATAATTATTATCAGCCTAAGACATCAGAAACGTTACGTCTTGGACATTTTTATAATATTAGGGAATTTTAAGCACTTATATTTTTTACTTAATCTACTGTACTGTGTGTAAGCTAATTACCATCAAAAAAGTATTATTTATTAATTAACAAGACCTCAAATCAAACAATTTTAAGAAACAGATTGTGTAGACATTTATGTTCTATTTTAAATTTTTATGCACTTGACACAGTGTTCACTTACATACAAGCGTCACTAAATGCTCAGTACTAGCAACATCCACCATAATTATCTAAGGAGACACAGGAATCGTGCACACTTCCCCGCTGTGCTCGTTACCCCAAGTGACTATTCTTAAATATAAAATGAAGAATATAGTTCATTCACCATTTACTGATATTTTAGGTAGTTACATTAACATCTGGATCACAAGATGAAGTGGACCATCACGCTGTGGGCGCCGCCATAACCACTATTGGCAGCAACTTACCGGAAATGACTAAGGAAGTTAAAAAGATTATTGCTATTTCCGACGACCAAAATATGGGTGACAAATTATTGGATGCCACAAGAAAATTATGTAGTGCCTTTAGTGACCTACTCAAAGCTGCAGAGCCAGAATCTAAAGAGGTAAATTTATAAAAATTCTTATAATAAATAATACCGAAGAGTAATAATGTATTTTGCATTTTACAGCCAAGACAAAATCTTCTTAACGCTGCCTCAAGAGTGGGTGAAGCTAGTACTCAAGTTCTAGCCACCATTGGCGAAGACACTGCCGAAAACAAAGAATTACAAGACATGCTGCTGTCGTTAGCTAAGGCTGTAGCTAATACTACTGCTGCTTTAGTATTAAAAGCTAAGAATATAGCTTCTACCTGTGAAGACCAACAAACACAAAATAGGTAAGAATTTTGTATTGTTATTGAAGTTAATTGAAAGACTGATATATTGTGACTGACAGAGACTAACACTTAACATACATTTACATGAATGACTTGTTTAAGTTAATTGTTTTTATCATGGTGTTCTAGAATTTAAGGAAGAGTGAATGAGAGACAATACAGGCCTGTTCATAAAAAAAAATAGGTGAAAATTTTACGTTCACCGCGTAGATGCCGTGGGTCGCCGCCTGCTGCTTTAAATCCTAAAGTAAACAAACCCATGTCAACATTTTGTGAAATGGCATGCGAAACTAACCTTAAAATATATTTAATCTTGACGTCATGATTTGACAAAAAAACGAACCTCAAATTATTTAGTCCTAGTAAGTAGTAAGTAGCTGGATGGAGGTCATCATAGTCCGTTAGGCTCCTTTTAAGGCGCCTCCACACACTGATCCATTAAAGTGCCCAAATGAAAGGTTTGGAAATTCTGTCTCACTTGCTTTTTTTAAATCGAGGTTATGGATTTTCTCTCATCTAAAGTTATGAATCAATTGCCAGATAATATGTCAAGGATATGAATGTGTACTTTGTTATAAAAAATTACTTTTCAAGATAAATGGGGTAAGGGGGGGTCATTTTTCTTAACCCTTTTAATTAAAATTAAAAGCAAAAAGTGTATGCTATTTGATTAACTCTTTTATTTGACGACCTACTTGTCACGGTAGATCGGTATTTTATTTTAATTTTTCATTTACCCCGCGAAAAGGCTCCCTCAAAAATTATTTTTGGATTTCTTTTTTATTCATGCTGTTAATATGTGGGCCAAATGTCATCTTTTACCACCATTATAGTTTAGGAGATATACCCGCTTTACAGAATGACCGACTAACAATAGGCTTCCGTGTAGATTATCCTAAAAATCATATAGCCTGTTTTTTTTTGCATAGTTATTTTTTAATACTTTTGCTTTAGAGTGATCGGTGCAGCAACACAATGCGCACTGGCTACATCTCAACTAGTAGCCTGTGCTAAGGTTGTAGCTCCTACTATTCAGTCCCCCGCCTGCCAGGAACAATTGACAGCAGCTGTAAGAGAAGTAGCAAAAACTGTTGAAAATCTAGTCGCTATATGTAATGAGGCCAGTGGTAACGATGAGTTGAAAGATCAGTTAAAGAATGCAGCTGCAGAAGTAACTAGGTAAGATTTTGTAAATTAATGAACATAGGGAAAGAAATTACGGAGGAACCGAGTTGTCTCCCGATTACGAAAAGATCAAAATAACCATAACAGGTAAATTCACTCCCACGGGTAGTTAAGTTGTCTCCGAGGTTCGGGTGATATATATATTGATAGATGACAGCAACATTATCAGATTCTTTAAGAAATATGTAAAGTCAGGAAATAATAGTCAATAGTAACATGAACAAAAAAATTGGCCTTTTTAATTTTAAATCCTCAGTTCAGCTCCAAACGGTGTATTGGGGCGGGTTTGTTCTTGTTCAACAGGGCATTTTTTTGTTCATATTACTATTGACTATTATTTCCTGACTCTACATATGTCTTAAACAATCTGACAACGTTGCGATACGATTGTTATTTCCTTAACATTTTATTTGCGCTTACCTGAAATTTGGGAGAGAATTTACCTACGACCTTTTCCGAACCGTAATTTAAAAGTGACCACTGGGAGACCACTCGCGGTTGCGGCCAAAAATTATAGGTAATTAGTTATTATCATACAATTATTAATTAGGTATTATAATTTACATTTACTCTTTTAGATCCTTGAATGACTTGCTAAACCATATTAAACTAGCTTCTAGACAAAAAGTCAAAGAATCAGTACAAGAAGTCAGTGTAGAAGAAATTTATACGGCCACAGATAAAATATCAGCCGCTACAGGAGATCCTAATGAAATGGTACCTACAGTGTCACCATTAAAGTCCGCACCATAGGGAACTTTTTTTTATTAATACAGTTTATTAAATTTAAATATTGGCAATCGTTTTTGCTTCAAAAAATACTAAAACTTATGTATTCAACGGTAAGCAACTGTCATCCAGTACCTGTCAAAAATGGCATTTTATTAATAAAATGCAGAAAAATTACATTATTTTAACGAATTTCTAAAAAATGTTATGGGAAAAAGTTGTTTCTAGTGTAGTTTTAGGCCTATGTACAAAGTTTCAGATCTCTAAGACAAAGTTAAATTTTTGGCCATTTTTTCGAACTAAAATGTTTTTTTCATAATGAAAGTTGATTTTATGGATATTAAACTATTCGTTCATACCATACTCTTATTTTAATT
This sequence comes from Polydrusus cervinus, assembly GCA_935413205.1. Taxonomy (NCBI): domain Eukaryota; kingdom Metazoa; phylum Arthropoda; class Insecta; order Coleoptera; family Curculionidae; genus Polydrusus; species Polydrusus cervinus. The sequence continues at coordinate 61,089,367 of OW284510.1, read as the reverse complement.
TCGTTTTCATGCTAATTTTTCTTATGGGATGCATTTTTTTCAGAAATATAATATTAGAAGCAAAAAAAATTGACACGGGTGGTGCAAAGTTTTCATAACTTAACAATTTTATGCAAAAGAAGTCACATGTTCCAATTTTTCGATAGTTAATACATGAACAAAGTTTAAAAAAAATCATCACAATTTAAACCCCATTCTGACTTATCACGATTTCTTTATATTAACCCATAATTAAGAAACAATTTCGAATTTAATAAGTAGGCTATGAAATAAATGTTTTTTGTTCATGTATTAACTATCGAAAAAATGGAACATGTGACTTCTTTTGGATAAAATTGTTAAATTATGAAAACTTTGCACCACCCGTGTCAATTTTTTTTTGCTTCTAATTTTATATTTCTGAAAAATTAGCATGAAAACGAAATTAAAATAAGAGTATGATGTGAACGAATAGTTTAATATCCATAAAATGAACTTTCATTATGAAAAAACTGCCAAAAAATTTAACTTTGTCTTTTAGTGATCTAAAACTTTGTATATAGGCCTAAATCTACACCAGAAACAACTTTTTCCTATAACATTTTTCGAAATTCGTTAAAATAATGCCATTTTTCGGCATTTTAATAATTAAATGTCATTTTTGACAGGTACTGAATGACAGTAGCTTACCGTTGAATACATAAGTTTTAGTATTTTTTGAAACAAAAACGATTGCCGATATTTAAATTCAATAAACTTTATTAATAAAAAAAAGTTCCATATGGTGCGGACTTTAATGGTGACACTGTATATATACATCTAAATAATTTGGAATATTGAATAAACTGGACATAATAACTAGAAAAGTCCTTAATATTTTTCATAATAACTAGAAAAGTCCTTAATATTTTTTGTATTAAAACCATTCATAGTTCCAATTCGTTATTATGACCCTTTAAAGTTTAATTCGAATTTTTTAAAATCAAACTTAAAAAATGTTTAAGGTTCGCCAAGCGAGAAGACTGGGCAACGCAACTGCTCAATTGATTCAAAGCATTAAAGGCGAAGCTGAAAGACTGCCAAATACTGATATTCAACGACGTCTGCTCGCTGCAGCTAAAACATTAGCTGATGCCACGGCTAAAATGGTAAGTGTTTTTAATTTCTTACTGCTTTTATATGAACGCTCTGAATTTTATCTGCGACGAGAGTATCCTAGATGTGTTAGGCAGCCAAATACTTTAATTTTTTTAAATTTTTAATATCATTTCTCTTAAATTAATATATGTTTTAGGTTGAAGCAGCTCGACAGTGCGCTAGTTATCCTCAGGATATTAAATATCAAAACCAACTTAGACGAACAGCAGAAGACCTTAGGGATGTTACGATAGTTGCAGCCACCACACCTGCCTTAAGAGCTAAATTAGTTGACAGAGTTCAGGTAATTAAAATTGATATACATTTTTCACAACAAAAACACATATTTTAGTTTTAAGCTAAAAGTGTATGACAAACATTTCTTTTTATATTTTTGTTAAACAAAAATAAGTCCACAGAGGGCTAGAAGTTCAAAACTTATTGGGTATTTTCGGTTTGGAACTAAAATATGTTCTTTAACAGAATAGCCGCTCATATGCATCCGTATTAAAAAATCAATTTAGATATAAAGCCATAATTTGCAAAATTCGATATCCGACAAAATCTCAGAGAATTGTTAGATTCTTTAGGGTTTTAAGAGGAATTGAATGATAAAATCAAAATTTACCAAAACTCTTTCTGTAGCACGCACATACTGTCGAGAAAATTATAGTTTTATGCAGAAATTGTTCTTCGCTTGGACGTTTAACTTTCAAAGCTGGCTATCGGCTTTGCCACCAAAAAAGTTTGCCTGTCGACAAACACGTTACTACAGCTGTTTATTTGAAACGAATTTCAGTAGTTTTTACTCAAACGATAAAAAGGTTTCTCAGTTTAATTTGAAAGGGTCATGTCATAATTAAGTATTATGGAGTTGAAAAGTGAAAGTATTTTGTTTTAAAGCTAGTCCACACGGAAAAGGACGCAAAAAGGTTGTCAAGTCAGAAATGTCTACATAATTATTTGCAAAACTGACTATAATGTTTATTGCAACATTATCTGCAAACTTTTAATTTCCACTCCTAAAAACTCCAAACAACATTTATAAAACCTATTTTGCGAAAACAGCACTACTCGGATGTTAATCGTTTTTTCGATTTCCCAAAAACAAGTGCTTTCAAGGAAAGGCCAAGTTTTGCAAATAATGGCATCAATACAATGACCGACAAGAAGATCGCAACATATGGAAAAAAATCTTATTAACAGAGTACCGAAACCTTTTCCGGAAAATCGCATGACTACTGGTATAACGACAAATTAGAGAAAGAAAAGAAAATTTGAATTTATAAAAAGTTAGGCTAGGTCACAAGATATCCAAAAAATGTTTTTGAAAACGTTATTTATAATTAAATTGAAGGCCCGTATGTAAAATTTCAAGATTTAATTTTTTTTTATTGGAAAATAAATTTTTTTTTTTAATATTTTTTTTATCGATCTACACATTTTTAGCTTTTTTCTTTTAGGTAGCTTGGTTAATGTAAAGACCATATATCCATGTATTTAGTTTAGAATAAAAGAATGTAATATTTTTTTCTACAATTGACAGGAGAAAATCTAAAAAATAAGTTTTCTCCGGACGCTCGCCGTAGCAATGGTTTGTATCTAATAACTGCATCAATTTGTTTTGTAATACTTTTGTGCTAAAGTACCTAGAAAAGGACCATTTTTTAGAGTCAATTTTAATCGCTAGTCGCAAATAATTATTCTACAGCTAATAGATACAAACCATTGCAACAGCGAGCTTGAGGTGAAAACTTCTTTTTTCGATTTTATCCTGTTAATTATAGAAAAAACTACTACATTCGTTTATTTTTATCCAAACATAATGGGTTTTACATAAGTCAATAAGCTACTTAAAAAACTGAAATTAGTAATTTTAATAAAAACAATTGCGTTTTCCAATTTCTTTTGTACCTATGCTGAGGGTTTAATCCGTTCAGAAATGTCGATTTTCAAACACGTAAAAAAAAGTGCACATATAAAAATTCAACTTTTTAAAACCATTATTCTTGAAACCATATTTACACTTTATAAACGTTTGTTTTGCATCTAGGTAGAGTCACGGTCTACCGAGTGAGTAAACTATTTGCGAATATGGCATTTACATTAAAAGAGTGCACTAAACGCAGGGCAATATTTATTGTACTTTATTTTCCAGGTATGTGCCCGGAAGGCCATATCCTCGGCCACTCAATGCATAACTGCCGCCCAAGCCAGCCACTCTTACAATTCAAATCCTGTCACCCGAGAAGCTTTAATTCAAGACACCAAAGACTTGGCTGAACAAATTCCTCCATTAGTCGATTCTATTAAAGCCAATGGTGTAAATCCGGAGGATACGAATACTCAGAGTGAGCTTATGTATGTGGCTGAGGTGTTTTTACATGTAAGTTTTATACTTTGGTATTCTTGTTCCTAGAATTATTGATAACTTTTGCACTAAGAGTGTTACTACAAATTTCTGGGGCCCAAAATGTAATAACAAAAGAGCACGTTGATATTGAAAACAGAAATTGTTGAACAACTTTTGACTTTATTCTGAGCGTTTGATTTCTCAAATTACTTTTGTATATGTTACCGGCCACACCCGAATTCAGGATAAACTAGTTTATCCTAAAAGTTGGTCGGGTTTGTTTAGGTTTGTTCGGGTTTGTTAGAATACTAACAAACCCAAACAGGCCTAGGCAAATCTAGTTTATCCTAAAATCGGGTTAGGCCAGACTAGTTTATCCTGAAATCGGGTTTGGCCGGTAACATATACAGCGTGATCAGTTAAAGGTACGGAGCGGCCATATCTCGAAAACTACTGGGCATAGAAATTCAGGAAAAAAAATGATAACTAAAATGGCTATGAGAAAATCCTGGAAATAATTTTTAAGTTCCGCATTTTGCCGCAAGAGGGGTAATTGAGAAGTAAATTTTAAAATTTTACATATCTCCGAAAATCCCACATTAAGGTATATCTTTAATAACACCATTAAAAAGCTTGGACAATTATCCATCATTTTGGTCCTATGCTTATTGGCGTACCGACTTTAATAAGAGAGGGGAAGCTGTTGAAAGTGTAATCATTTAAATCGCTGTAACTTATAAACGACTTATCCGATTTTAGCAAACTAAATACTGGTTGGAAGAGAAATGCATGCACTTACACCAATCGTATTTAGTTGTCCATAATAGTTCTCAAACAAAATGCTAGAGGGCGCAATTTGTAATGATAACACATTTTTTGATTTTACTCTGAAAAAATAAATGATATGGTATAATTATGATGCCATAATCAAAAAGTAGATGAAATTTGCTAGAAAAAATATTAAAACCGCAGCTCGATAACTCCGTTCATTTCAGCGTTATCGCCAAAAGAATAATTTTGTAAACTTTAAATGAAGAAGCGAGTGGGACGCCACTGATATTTTTCCATGTGGATACTATTTCTAATTAGCCTGATCAATTCTGCGTAAAAATGATCTCTTGCGTTTTTCTCCTCAGGCACACCGTTCTTAATTAAAAAAATTAAATTAAATTAGCTCTTACTTTACTTTTAAAACATTCTTTATTCATTGATATGTATGTTCACATTCCAGGTTTTTCTACAAAATTTATATTATATATAATATAAACTATCTACGAGAGCTACTGTGTTAGTGTGTGCTAACCAGGACACAACAACAAGGCAACGCCCCGTTGGGGCTGGTCTTTGCCCGGTAGAAAATAGCCCTGATTTTTATTTATATCTATATACGGCCGGTTCCAGCAATCTTTTACCGTCATGAAAGAATTTGTTTTGTTTAACTTTAAGATATTTGTTATTAAAAGGTTACTAATATTGTTAAAATTTATACTTGTTTTACTGGAAAAACGGTACGAAAAAACCAGCTTAATTACTCAGGTACCATGCGTAGCAAACAATTTTCGTCTTATGACTTGAATAAAAGTTAAAAAACTATCGGGATTGGGAGTGGGCGGGACTTATTCCCGTGGTATGGAAAATGGGGTTACTGTCTTGTCCGTCTGTTTGCGTCTGTTCCAATTTATTTGCATATTGTTTTTGGATATTGTTTTGTATCTATGGATTTTGTATCATTTTTTCCTTATATGGACTTTATACTTGTTTGATTTTATTTTGTTTAGTTTGTTATGTAACTTTTTTAAAAATTGAATAAAAGCTAATTTGGCCTATTTTGCAAATAAATTGGTAGTCTGTAGTATATAGGTAAAGGATCGTCTTGATGCCGTATTCTTGTCAGGCCTCTTGTCAGTAGTGCATGTTGTGGTGTGTTTCGTAGAAGTGTTGTGATATGTAAAATACGTAGTCTTTTATGTATTGTATGTTTGTCGCTTCGTGTAAGTGCCTCAGTGGTGTCTGTCTTCTTTCTGATAGTATTTTTCGAAGTACTATGTTCTGTAGTCTCTGTATTCTACTGTACTGCCAGTCTGATATACTGCTCCAAATTGGGGCTGCGTACGTCAGAACTGGTCTTATCATTGTCGTGTATATTGTAAGTTTGTTTGTAGGTGATAAGAAAGAACCATGTCTCATTAGTCTCTGTAAGGGTTTTGCGGCTGTATAGTATTTCCGTATTATGTTTTTATTTGTTCTATGAATAGTAATCTTCTGTCTAATGTCACTCCTAAGTATTTTAGTGTGTTTGTCGGTATGATTTCTTTATTGTTTATTTATATATGTTGATTAATGTGGGTGTTATTGTATTTCCTTGTTAAAACCAAACACTCACATTTATCTTCATTGACTTCTAACTTCCATTTTGAGTACCACGGCAATAGGGTATTTAAGTGGTTGGACAAATGCTGCCTGGCCACATTTGCATAGTATGAGCTGGCGTATAGCAGAACGTCATCTACAAATATGGCCAGGTTAGAATTTGGGAATGACGGGATGTCGGCTGTATAGAGATTAAAAAGGGATGCAGTCAGCGTTGTTCCCTGCTGCAATTCCGCATGCAGCCTCACAGGGGCGGAAAAATCATTACATACCCTTACCTTTAGAGATCTGCCATTTATGTAGGAGTGTATCAGTGTGGCGATGTATAGTGGAAAATTATGTATTGTGAGTAGTTTGTATATCAGTATCAGAAGCACAGTGGTCTGCTCTTTGTCGATTTTTTCCATTGCTTTTTGCGCAACTAGCAGTACTGCACCTCTGTTGTCCCTGAAACCGAATTGTTCCTTCGGTATTTTCTGGTCCAATTTTTTGATTTTGAGTTTTATGTGTATTATTTTTTCCGCAACCTTCCCAAGGCTGCTTAGGAGGGCGATTGGCCTGTATGAGCCGGGGTCATTTTTCGGCTTCCCGCTTTTCAATACAGGCACTATAATCGCCCTCTTCCACTGAGTCGGGAAGTGTTGCAGGAGAAAAATAGTGTTTATGATGTATAGTAGCTGTATGACAGACCTCCTCGGCAGGTTTTTTATGACGATATTGGTGATTTCATCCTCCCCTGGGGCCTTGTTGTTTTTTAGCTCTTTAATTACCCTATACAGCTCCTGTGGATTGGTGAATAGGGTTGGTAAAATTTGGGGTGGGATTGGATATTTATTTTTAATAAATTTATTGACATAATTTGTTACTTGATTTTGTTCAAAAGTGGTGTTGGGCTTTCCCGCACACATCTTGGCGTACTGGTCCGCTAGTGTCTGAGCTTTCTGTCTGTTCGTCTGTGGATCCTGGGTAAAAGATGGGATTTCCTCCCTATTTGTTTTTGCTCTTCTTACCAGGGTCCACAGTGAGTTGTCCCTTGTCGATACGTTTGTAACTATGTTAGTCCATATGTTGTTTTTGTGCTGTCTATCTTTGTCGTATTTCGTTCTGTAGTTCGTTCATTAGTAGTGCGTCTTGTGCCATCTTTTCCTAACGCTGTTTTTGAATTTAATTAGGTCTAGTATGTCGTTTGGTAGGCGTTTTTCAGCTTGTTCTATCGTAATTTTCGTCGCTATTTTACTTGTCGCGTATTGTATGTTTTTTGTTAGTTTGTGTACTTCGTTCTCTAGTTGTTCTGTCGTTTGTATGTTGTTTGTGATTTGTGTTTTTGAGTTTAAGATTTGTCTAAATCTGTTCCAGTCTGCATTTTTGTAGCTCCATGTTGTTCTTTGTTTGTCTTTCTGTATGTTTGTGTCAATTTTTAATATCACCGGTAGGTGGTCCGATGGCAACTCGTCTAATGTTTTTAATTCTGTTAAGTTTTGTACATTTTTACTTAGTCCAATGTCTAAGTATGTCGGTCTTTGTAAGTTTTTGTAGCATGTCGGTTTTGTTGGTAGGTGTATTTGTACGTTGTTTGCATCTATGTAGTCTCGCAATACTGTACCTTGTTGCGTATTGTTTGTCGCCCCCCATGTCTGATGTTTTGCGTTCAGGTCGCCCAACACCAACACTTTTTGCCCTTGCTGAAATAGAATATGCAAATCGTGATCCTGTATATTATGCGCAGGGGGGATGTAGCAGCTCGTTATTATTAATTCGTTTTTAAGTTTAATTGATACATGCTCTGTTGTTGAGTTTCTTTGATTTAACAATATATGTGGGATCGAGTTTTTAATGAAGATTGCTATCCCTCCCCCACGCCGGTTTCTGTCATGCCTGTGAATGTGATAGTTTCTAACTTTTATTTTGAAATTTGGATCTAATTTTGATTCAGTTAATGTTAAAATATCGACTTTGTACCTGAGCAAAAATTGCCTTAATTCGTCCATTTTTCCAGCTACTCCGTTTGCGTTCCAATTTGCGATTACCAGAGAATTACGGAAGGCTGATATTATAATTATTTAGATTGGTGCCCATTACGCCCATCATAGTTGATACGCGCTCATCCTGCGTTTTTGCTTTCCGTAGTTCCCTAGAACAGTCTGTTAGGAACCGAATAAATTCATTAATATTTATTAAACTAATAAATTCTTTCATAGCGGAGAAAAGATTACTCGCCTGTCCGATATTAAAATTTTGTTGTTCAGGGGCGTTGCCTTGTGGGCGCGTCCTGACTAGATTTTGGTCCTGTTGGTTTTCTATGTCCCGTTCTTCCTGTTCGTCTTTTCTGGTCCTGTATAGTAGTGGGAATTCCCGTTCTGGATTTCTGCCAGTACTTGCCCTGCTGGCTATAAAAGTTGAGACATTTGCCCTGCCCGTCCAAGGGTTGTATGCTGGTTGTGGTGCTGGTCTGTACTGTTGTTGCGTGGGTTGCGGTCTTTGTTGCTTGTTTATGGCTATTTGTTCCGTCTTGTATAGGTAAACGGGTTATTGCTGCGACGTCGACCTGTGTGCTCTGCTGCAGTTGATGCATTTTACTGTTTGGCTGTTACATTCCGATGTTTGGTGATACTCTGCACAAATTAGGCATTGCGTTTTCCTAAAACAGTTCGACGTGGCATCCCCCATTGTCCGCATTTCTTGCACTGTATGGTGGTTGTATTTTGTCTTCTTCTTTTCCATTGTACTCTTACATAATTTAAATATTTAATGTTCTCCAATGTTGCTAGTTTTGTTGCAGCATCTGTGATTACGAGATACAATGGGCGATATTTTGTTTTCATTATATATATGTTTTTGATGTTGATTCCGTGTTCGTCTCTAAGCTCTGTTTTTATGTCGTTTTCGTTGGGCAAGTGGTCTAGTCCTTTGATGACGAAAGCGTGTGTTTTTTCTTGTTGTGTCGTGTATGTATGCCACTCCACATTTTCTTCTTTTTGTAGGGACAGTTTGTACATGTTGTAGTCAATGATGTCGTCTATGTATATTATCGTGTTGTTCTTTGTATACTTTAGGCTGTATGTCTTCTTGATTGTCTTCTTGAGGTCCTGCGTGAGTTCTTGAAAGGCCTCCCTTGTTTGGGCTACCCCTTTTAAAATAATTGGTGGGGGCTTGCTGATTTTTGGTTGTTTTTGTTGTTGTGTGTTTGTGGTAGTTTTGTTACTTGTTTATTGTTTTGGTTGCTTTCTCTTAAATGCTTTTCTCGTTTTCTCCGAGATCTCTGATTGGGCAGTCGATTCCGCGTCCGTGAAATCCATAATGTCAAAATCTGTGTCTTCCTCGTCCGTGAGCGCCTGGCATCTATTTTGTAATTTTAGTGGTCTGGGTTGTAAAATTTTTTGATATTTGGACGGTTGTCCTTCCCCGCCTCCTGTGTTTATTCTCACTGGGTTTTTCGGGGGTAAGAATATATCCTCACCCCTTAATATTGCTTCCTTTTCCCTTTTCAGTCGTAGTCTTTCTTCGAGTGGTACGTTTTTGTCTATATTTTGTGTTTTGTTATCTTCAAAGGTGCCTGCGAATGTCGCTAGTTTCTTCGGTTGTGTAATTGGTGGCGTAATGGGTATCCTGTCTCGTATTTTATGTTCTAATTTAAGATGGCTTATTACTTCTGCCCTTATTCGGTCTCTGGTTTTCTTATCCATGCAGTCTTTGTAGTATCCCTGGCAGGGTCTACAGTAGCCCCTGTGAGTCATGATGTATTTTAGCAGTGATTTTGTATGTTTTTGTTTTTGTAGTGTCTTGTTGCTAGCGCGGCTACTAGCAATGCTAATATTGTCGTCGTCTCGTTACAATGTGTATGTTCTAGTTTGATCTGCCATGGTTTGTTCATTCACTTGGTTTTGGGTGTCTGGGGCATCCGATTGTTGGTCCATGAGAAGGCGGTGCTTAGTGGTTTGATCCTTTCGTCGTTAAAATTGGTTGGAATGTTAGGTATGTGTGGAATGTGGGTTTTGTTGGTGCAGAGGCTGTGTTTTTGTGGGAGTGTTTTTGCGCCCTCCACTACACTGCACTTCTACACTTAACACTGCACCTTGTTTTTTAAATGCACTCACGGCGTATGTTATTTGTTTGTTTGTTTAGTTTTGTTGTTTTTGTGAGTTTTATCATATAGGTTTAAATATTTACATGTATAATAATAATAATAATAATAATAATAATAAATTTCTTTATTTCAAGTCATAGTCAAGAAGAATACAAAATGAAATGACGTCATAACAAAACAATGGAAATACTTTATAAACAATTCACACTATAAACTATCAATAAAAATCACCTAAATTATAGGGTTCTAAATCAATTAACAATTTTCTAATTTCCACTTTAAAAAGTTTTTGTGAGTTTATTTGTTTTATTCTAATCGGCAGAGCATTAAAAAATTTTAAGCACATGTAATGGGGGCATTTTTCAGTAAGAGTTAATCGATGTATTGGATACGAAACATCTAGGGTTCTTGTTCCATATTCATGGTTTACCCTTAGATTGAACATATCTCTGTGTTTAAAGAAAAACATTAAACATTCATAAATATAAATACCATATACCGTCAACATTCCTAAATTTTTAAAAACATTTCTGCAACTTTCCCTATATTCCATTTTCTTTATAACTCTTACTATCCTTTTTTGAACTACAAAGATATTCTGGATTGAGCTGTGTCTGCCCCAAAAAATAACCCCATATCGTATCAATGCCTCAAAGTTTGCATAATAAAGCATCCTGAGAGTCCTTTCTTCCACATATCTCGCAACGACCCGTATTCCATAACAAACCGAATTAAGTTTTTGCTCCAAGTTATCTATATGACATGACCAATCAAAATTTTCATTAACAAATATACCTAAAAATTTTGTATTTTCTGAAAAGTTTACGTCTTTATTATCTAGTTCTACAGTTGGAGGTTTCTCTACTGTTGACTGTTTTGTTCTAAATAAAATAATATTTGTTTTATCTTTATTTAATATAAGCCTATTCTTTGTAAACCAATCAGTCACTTTTGCAAAAAAATGTTTTGCTTCAGTGAGCAGAATCTCTAAAACTTCATTACCTATAATTAGATTCGTGTCATCTGCAAATTTAACAATATATTGATTCGGTCCATTAGTTATGAAATCCAGGTCATTGATGAACAGTATAAACAAAACTGGCCCCAAAATGCTACCCTGTGCTATTCCTATATCATTTAAAAGTAATTCTGATTTACATGTTTTACCTCCTTTAGTGATTGATACCGTTTGTTTTCTATTGTTTAGATACGATACAAACCACTTTTTGGCATTTCCCCTGATTCCATATAGATCTAGTTTTTTTATTAATAATTCCCTATCTAGACAGTCATATGCCTTTGACAGATCTAAAAACATCCCAAGAGCCATTTCGCCTTTTTCAAGGTGTTCAATAATAAATTGTATAAACTGAAAGATAGCAGTTTGTGTGGATTTTCCTTGAATAAAACCATGTTGATATTTGGTAAATATGTTGCATTCTTTCATGAAGCTAACTAATCTACTGTTCATTGCTGATTCAAAAATCTTAGAGAATCCCGGTAACAGACTAATAGGCCTATAATTGTCTAGACTTTCAGGATCTCCTTTTTTATATAAGGGTTTAATTAATGAAATTTTTAAATTGTCAGGGAAAATGCCAAATTTAAAAGAGTTATTTATGAGATAACACAATACATCCTGCAAATCATTAGTAGCTAACTTAACAATACTTGTTGGAACATCATCTATACCACTACTATGTTTGTTATTTATATTTTTTGCTATTTTACAAATTTCATCTGGCGTTACCGGAGTTAAAAATATAGACTTATCATTATACTTCACGTCACAATTAAAGGGTTTATTTATTAAATCATTTAACAGATTCGGAACTACAGACAGTAAGTGTTGATTATATTTGTTTGCAATAACCTCGGGGTCACCCTCTAACTTACTCTCTGCAAAGTTTCCGTCTTTGCCATTTATTTCTCTACAAATCGACCACATACATTTTGTTTTGTTGTCGGAGTTTTTAATTCTATCCTCATACTTTTTTGCTCTCGACTTAATTAAAATCTGATCGAATACTTTTTTTTCATTATTATACAGATCTTTATATCTTGGGTTATGCCTTGCTAAGGACAAAAAAATATCTAATCTACGCTTGCATTCTATGAGGTCAGTGTTCTCTGTTGCCGTAAATTTTTGTTTTTTACTTACCAATGTTAAAGGAAAACTCTCATTAAATATTAACATAAAATTATTCATAAAAACAACCCACTGCTCATTAACATCATTCTTTTTAACATCATATACCTCCAACCAATCTTGATCCCTCAAAGAACACAGAAAGTTATTTTTATTTTCCATTGAAAACAATCTTTTATATTTTAACTCCCTACGGGGGTTGACTTCACTCCTAAAAATAATTTTCTGTGCCATGTGGTCCGATACAAAATTTTCAAATGGGTAAGCTTCCAAAAAATCAGCATTTGTAAAAATATTATCAATGCAACTAGCACTGTAGCTGGATATGCGTGTGTTTTCTGAAATGGTTGAAATTAAATTAAATGAGTTCATTATAGAGAAAAGTTCAGTCCTTGTTTTATTCTGTTTGATCATCTCAATGTTGAAGTCTCCTACTATAACAATAAGTTTATTTTCTTTAAATATATTTACCATAAGTTCTTCCATTTTATCCATAAATATGTTTAAACTTCCTGAGGGTGGCCTATATATTGAAACAATTATCATTTGTGCTTTATTAAATTCACATTCGGCTGCCGCGCATTCAAACACACCATTTACTGAAAGCTTATTTAGTTTTGCCCGAACTTTATACTTTACCTTCTTTTTAACATAGACCGCCGAACCACCATGTCTCGCCTCTTCCCGACAGAACATTGATATTAATTTAAAACCTTTGATAGCCAGACTCCCGAGTTGTGCTTCTGATTTCCAATGTTCAGTGACGCATAATATCTCACAATCGTTATGTTTATGTAACATGTCATTTATCCTATCAATAGAATTTCCTATTGACTGGACATTTTGGTGGATGATACTTTTTTTGCCTACATTATTTATAAAAAAGACGATGAATAGTTGATGTGACTTTGATATTGACTTAGTTTTTTTTTAAAAACCGGACACTCTATATCTCGCGCACTGTGATAATTTAACTGAGAATCATATTTTAGCTTTGTGCAATTTGGGCATATATAAGTTTCACTTTTGCAGTCTTTGCCAAAATGTTCACCACCACATTTATGACAACATCGTTTCTCTGTACAGTATTTAGCTACATGACCAAATCCAGAGCATCGAAAACATATAGCGATGTTAAAATACTCTTTAACAAATACCTTGATAAGGTCAAAATTGATTTTTTCTTTTTTTAGGAACCATTTTGCTATTTCAGGTGTCGCCTGAAGAATCCAGTTCTCTTTGTATTGGTTTCTGCATTGTTTCTTGGCAATTACTGTGATCTTACCTCGAACACTACATCCTATCTCATCCTCAATCTCACTGTTAAGTCTAACTATTTCTCTTAAAAATTCTTCATTCGATATTCCTTTTTCTATTCCCGCTATCATGAACATTGGATCCGTATTTTGAACCTCTTTAATTTTAATATGATCCTTGTTATTTAGTGCTAGTTTCAGCTTTTTTTGTTGCTCTTCGTTATGGCTTTCAAGCACAATGGATCCGCTCTTTAAATGTCGTATACTTTTGAAACCACCGTTTGTCGCATTGGGAGAAATCTCTTGTTTTAATTGTTCATTGGCTTTTTTGGCATCCGTTACATTTTCTATTGTGATTATTGTTTCAAGCTTCTTTGTTGACTTTGGAGTTACCCATTTGTCTGTATCTGATGTTGGTTCTATTGGCAGTTGGTTTTTTTCAGTGCTTGTTATAGTAGCATAAGTCTTGGTCCTTGTTGGTAATACTTCATTTGTAATTTGTTTATTACTTGGGCCACTTTTTTCTTGATGACGTAATGTAAGATTTTCCCTTTCTAAGCTTCCAATCTTATGGATTATTAAAGTTAGGCATTTATTAATTTTATTACTTGCCTTTCTTAGACACTCCTTGTTTTCCCTTGAGAATATTTTTCCTTCTTGCCAGTCCGCTTGTTCTTGAATTTTATCAAGGGCTGAAAATACTTCAAAAATTATATTTTCTGTTGAAAACATTTCTGATCCATCTGGCATGTCACTTATTTTAAATTGATCTTCTTGGTTGATAGTATTCTCTTTTTTCTTTTCGAGTCTATCACAGAGCCTTTTTGTTACTTGATCTGGTGTAGTATCTGATCTATTTCTTTTATTATTATTTTCACTCTCTTTCGAAACTAGGTTTTGTTTTTCTATGTCTGCAGGTTTTTTATCTTTTATTTGCGGGGTTAGAATTACCTTAGATGTTATTGGATTAACGGTATTATCATTTTTTTTTCCTACTGGTGGGGTTCGATTTACCTTAGGTGTTGTTGGTTTAAACGGATCATCGTTGAGTTCCATATTGACCGCTCCTTGTACATCATCTCTTCCTTTATCATTTGCACCTTTCTTATATTTATCAGCATATGTTTTTACTGATATGTTTATATTTTTTTTGTCATGCACGCCAATAACTTTATTTATTTCGGATAACGTTAACTGATTTACAGAGCCTAATGAAAAACTTCTTGATTTTACACTTTTCACGTCGGTTTTCGCGTTTTTGCCATGATCATCACCTTCCTCGCCTTCCGAGTTTTCATCCATGGTGATTTAAAATATTATCTTCAATAAATTACTTGAATTAAACAATTTTAAATGCAGAGCGACTGTATACCTGTTTGTATAGTTGGGGAATAAAGTATTCCTATCGTAAACAATAAATTAAACGACTCAACTGCACGCAATAACGTTCGAGCCAGCTCTACTATTTATTATTATTAACATTCATAATGAAAAATTTTGTTTTATAAAAATTGTTGGAAATGACCACCTTCATTTAATGGGCATGCTTGCGCCCATTTAATTATTTTAATTAAGAACGGTGTGCCTGAAGAGAAAAACGCAAGAGACCATTTTTATGCAGAATTGACCAGGCTAATCAGAAATAATATCCACATGGAAAAATATCAGTGGCGTCCCACTCGCTTCTTCATTTAAAGTTTTAAAAATTATTCTATTGTCGATAACGCTGAAACGAACGGAGATATCAAGCTGCGGTTTTAATATTTTTCTAGCAAATTTCATCTACTTTTCGATTATGGTATCATAATTATACCGTATGATTTATTTTTTCGGAGTAAAATCAAAAAATGTGTTATTATTGCAAATTGCGCCCTCTAGCATTTTTTTTAGAACTATTATGGACAACTAAATACGATTGGTGAAAGTGCATACATTTCTCTTCCAACTAGTCTTTAGTTTGCTAAAATCGGATAAGTCGTTTATAAGTTACAGCGATTTAAATGATTACACTTCCAACCGCTTTCCCCCTCTTATTAAAGTCGGTACGCCAATGAGCATGTCCAAGCTTTTTAATGGTGTTATCAAAGATATACCTTAATGTGGGATTTTCGGAGATATGTAAAATTTTAAAATTTACTTTTCAATTACGCCCTCTTGCGGCAAAATGCGGAACTTAAAAATTATTTCTAGGATTTTTCATGGCCACTTTAGTTATAATTTTTTTCCCCCTGAATTTCTATGCCCCGTATTTTCCGAGATATGGCCGCTTCGTACCCTTAACTGATCTCGCTGTATATGGCTAACAAACAAATAAGTAATTTAGATGCCAGATTACGTAGATAAGCTAACCGACCACAGCATATCATTTGTACTAAAAAATAACAATTTCCTTAATCTTGCTCACGCCCATCACATTGAAAATGTTTAGGCCCTTCTCACTTAGAAAGTTTACGATTAAAAATGGGAAGCCCAAAATAAGGAAAAACTTAATCGTAGGATATACAGAGATCCAATATGAGGTGTCCGCACGTCCTGTTAAAAAGTATGAACCCATCCATTTAATGTATACTTATTTTTTTTTTTTTTTTTTTTTTGGTTTTGGCTTGAGCTGTTCAGCTATTCAGCCAGTCGCTTTTGCTTTTTAACCAAAAAATTTCTAAAGCAAGTGTTTCTCCTAAGCTAACGACCATTTGTAAAAACGGAAACGAAAGGAAAGTAGACAGGGTCACACTCTTCTCGTTCTGGGCCGATCAAAACATTGTATAACAAACAGGTAGGCCATTGGGGATACTAAAACATAGGGATTACAAAGGGAGCTCATTCTAACTAAAATTTATAATTAAATTTTTTCAATGGCGGCGTGTGTACTATAATAAGGTGGTCACAACTTAATGTTGTTCTTTTTGAGAAAGCGCATAATCATGTATATTACATCCTTATTTTCTATAGTTAAAACATACAATAAATTTATCGGTGAATCGATTTTTCCTGTTTCCTGGAAAGAGGAGTACAGACAGTTGCTATATTTTTCACATTTAAAGAAAATGTGGTCTAGGTCGGCGACTTCATAGCAGTGGTTACATATATTGGTCGGTAATACCTTAATTCTTTGAAGGTGGTAGGGGTAACTTGCATGACCAAATCTTATTCTAGTTATTGTAGTTATAAATTTTCTGGAAACATTAAAGCTATCATGCCATAGTACTGTCGGTATTTGAGGGCTTATTTGAAATAATCTTGTGTTGGTGGATTTGCCATGGTTGCACCAACGCTGTTGCCATTTTTGTCTCAATTTGTTTTTGGTGATATTAAATGTATCTATGATCGATATGGGGTATTTAAAATTATTACTTGAAAGAATAGCTTGTTTTGCCAGGTTATCTACATATTCATTGTGTGTAAGACCTGTATGAGCCTTAATCCACATATAAATGATTGTTTGTTGTCTCAATTGAATTTTCCGTGTAATGTTTTTAATTTCAAGTAGAATAGGGGACGTTGTGTATTTCCAATCATTAAGTTTTTCCAACGCTCTAAGTACTGATAGTGAATCGGAGAGTATAACGATGTTTCCAATATTCTGCGTATAAAGCCATTTTAAGGCTTCTAATATAGCTATACTCTCACATGTAAAGATTGAAAAGTTAGTGTTTAGCTTGATTTTTGATTCAATTTTTAATTTTGGGATATAATACTCCACAGCCACAGCTCCACAACCAGTGTGCGTCTTGGAGGCGTCTGTATATACTTGTGTAAAATTATTAAATTTTTGTAAGTGTTCATCAAGCAGTTTTTTGTTAATATTTGTGCTTGAAGTATAGTCTGGTATTATTGGTACAACTTGGATTTTAAGGCTGAAATATTCTACTTCACGGACTGGTAGGGGCCTTAGGTTGCAAAGTTCCGAATTGTATTCCCTGTAAGCAATACAGATTGGCGGGGAATTTTTATGAATCCAGTATTTATTGGTTAAGTCAAACGTGTTTAAGCATTGTATATTTTGCAGAAGATCTGAATCAAAAATTTGATGTTTGTAGAGAAATTTGCATGCTAACATTTCTCTTCTTAATGCGAGCGGCATTTCTAAAGCTTCTACAAGTAGTGCCTCTGTAGGGGTTGTGCTCATAGCCCCAAGACAAATTCTTAGAGCTTTGTACTGTATTCTGTCAATTTTCAGCAGCGTAGTTTTGCAAGCTGTACCATAGTTTATACAACCATAATCTAAGATGGATCGTATATAGGCTCTGTAGAAGGTGAGGGCTGTTTTAACGTCACATCCCCACCAAGTCTTTGTGACTAATCTTAAGAAATTTAACCCCTTTTCACATCTGGCTATAACTGACTCAACATGTCTATTCCAGTTAAGTTTTCTATCCAACGTCATTCCAAGATATTTTATTTCAGTTTTAACTGAGATGATTAGGTTATTTATATTAATATTTAAAAGGTTGGGTAAGTTATGCCGCGTGTAGAAACAAATAGCTGTTTTGTCAACTGATAGATTGAAACCATTTTTGTTTAGCCAATCAAGTATCTCCTTGAAGAAGTGATTAATTTGAGTTAGACTATTCTGAAAAGTTTTGGTTTCGAGGTATATGCAGAAGTCATCAGCGTATTGGACTATCTTACAGTTGTTATTTTTATGCAGATCAGCTGTATATAAATTAAAAAGTAGTGGGCTTAAAACGGATCCTTGTGGTAGACCTTCATTATTGATCCGTGGGCCTAACAAGCAGTTATCTTGATTGCGTATGTAAATGCTTCTGTTTCTGTATAAGTTTACTATGGACTTGGCAATGATAAGGGGTACTCTGAAGTATTTGCTTAATTTTTTTTCCAGAATATCTAAATTTACTGAGTCATAGGCGCTCTTAATGTCCAAAAAAATAACAGGAAGGTAATTGTTTCTGGAAAAACAGTTGTGGATATCTGTTGTAAGTGTGGTGATGGCATCTATAGCTCCAAGTCCTTTCCTATAGCCAAATTGATTAATTGGTAGGAGGTTATGATTAGTTAACCAAAATTCTAGTCTGCCTTTTATAATCCTCTCTAACGTTTTTTGTACACACGAAAGGAGTGAAATAGGTCGGTAAGATTTAGCTTCATTGGGATTTTTGCCTGGTTTTTGTATAGGTATAATAATAGATTTTTTAAGTTCTTCTATTTCAGCACCCTTAAAATATATTGCATCATACACATTTAGTAGCAGTTCTTTTGCCTTAGTCGGTAAGTGAAATAACATGCAGTATTTGATATCATCATATCCGGGAGCAGTATTTTGAACATTGCTTAGAGCGGCTTCAAGCTCATTAATTGATATAGGTTTACATAAAAAATGTAGTCTTCCTTCGGTGGGGATATTTTGATAACGTGCCATGTTATCTGTCACTGATGGAGGGGCGACTATATTAAAAAATTCATCCAGCCATTTTTCATCGCTCTTTTTGAAGTTGTCTGAGTTTTTCCGAAACATTTTACGTGCCTGCTTCCACAACTGATTAGTAGCGGTGTTCTTGTTGAGACTTGTACACCAGTTTTGCCAACTTAACCTAGCTTTTTGCTTTAGAAATTTTTTGGTTGAAGCGTTAGTTTTTTGACAATTTATATAATTTTGTTCAGAGGGGTTTAATTTATATTGTTTAAGAGCTTCTCTACGCTTATTTATTTCAGTATCACAGTGAAGGTCCCACCAGGGTGGTGGGGGTCTTTTGTTACAATGAAAAGGTTTATATTCAGGTATAGAAATATTAGCTGCCTTGTCAATGATTTCAATAAGTACTTTGTACTTTTGCTGCACAGAGCCCGTAAAAGGAGCTGTTGAGAAAAGGTTATTTATAGTTTGAGCATAAAGAGTCCAATTGGCTTTTTTGACGTTCCACTTGGACTTAGGTATGGTTTTAGTCGGCTGGCTGCTAGTACTTCTATAGCTTATTATAATGGGAAAATGATCAGATCCGAGGGTATCGTCACAAGTAGTCCATTCCAATTTACTGGCAATGTTTGAAGAACAAAATGTTAGATCAACAACAGATTTTTCCTGACCCGGCCTCGATAGGCGAGTTTCTGAGCTTTTGTTTAAATTGATTAAGTTAAGTTTATCTATGGCTTCAACTAATTGGTCTCCAGAGGCATCTGTTTTTGATGCACCCCAGAGCCCATGATGGGCGTTAAAGTCTCCTCCTATAATTAAAGGTGTACGCATTTGACTAAATAGACCATCCCAATCCTTGTTGTACGTTTTGACTTTAGGTGGCTTATATACAGAAAGAAAAGTTACGTTTTGTCCGTCGATACACACTTCGACTGCACATGCCTCGATTTCATTGTTATAGTTATTTATTATATTTTGTTTATTAAAATGTAGTGTATTTTTTATTAGAATGGCTACTCCTCCTTTACCGTCTGGTCGATCCTTGCGAATTACATTATATCCATTAATATTTATAGTTTTGTCGGGTTTAAACCATGTTTCGCTTAAGAGTGCTATGTCTATTTTATTTTCAGATAAGAACTTAGTTAGGCTATTTTTATTGGATGCAGCAGAACGCGCGTTCCACTGCATTATATTGATTTGATTTTCTTTTGGCGGAGTGAATTTTATTTATTGAGAGGTAATGATTTACCAATAATTTGGGCAATCTCTTTTTTGAGCTCTATAAAATTAAATTTTTTAACATCTTCAGGGGTTTTTAGTTGTTGAATGTAATCAAAGACAAACTTCCATATGCATTCCAAAAATGTGTTTTTTTCTTCCTCGGGATTTACCCTTGTGTTGCTTGGATTAGGGGGCAGTGGAGTAGTAGGTCCAAAGGTGAAAGGGAACATGGGGCAGGGGGGTGTTGGAGACTGATACTTGCGCTTTTTTTGGCTTAGGTTATTATCTATTGCAGTGGTATTTGAACTGTATGATGTGCTTGGTTGAGAGAAATATGTCGTGTTTGGTTTGTGTCTTCTAGCGGGTTGACTAAGGGATATATTTCTTCCGCTTAATGGGGGGAAGTTAGTATCAGTTAGAGCATTAAACCTATTTTGTGTAGTTATTCCTGCAAAAGAGGTTTCAGATAATTGTTTCGCTTCGATAAAAGATAAATTGTTATCAACCATAATTTTTTTAATTCGTTTTTGTTTTTCAAAAAAAGGGCATTTTTTAGAACTGAACTGATGTCCTACGATTTTGCAATGAATGCAGTAAGTATCATCTTTTGTGCAAGTATGATTTTCCTCATTGGATTTGGCACAATTTTTACATATGTTTGCTGTCGAGCGGCATTGTTGTGATATATGTCCGTATCTAAAACACTTGTAACATTGCGTTACGCTGCCGTAAAAGATTTCTACTGGAAAAACCACACAGTCAATCCGTATTTCTGGCGGTATAAGGTTACCTTCAAAGGTAACAAGGATTTGTTGCCGTTTAACAATTTTGGATTGTCCCTCATTTTCAACTTTTTTCA
The DNA here is from genome assembly GCA_935413205.1 of Polydrusus cervinus. Taxonomy (NCBI): domain Eukaryota; kingdom Metazoa; phylum Arthropoda; class Insecta; order Coleoptera; family Curculionidae; genus Polydrusus; species Polydrusus cervinus. Next base: position 61,068,585 of record OW284510.1, on the reverse strand, counting down.
GTCGTCTTTTAACATTTTTTACTTTTACCGAGGATTCTATATTCTCTAAGATATAATCATCTTCAAAAAATGTATCTACACCACGTACTAGACCTTTTTTTTCCAATAGGTGGTTGGGTATAAAAGTTTTTAGGTTTTCCTGTACTAAATTATTATTATTTACTAGTTGATTGGCGTCATTAATGTTTGTAAATATAACTTTGACCCTGTTTTTACCAATAGATTTTATGTCTACAATATTTTTTACAGATAAATTTTTTCTCAAAATATGGGCTACGCGTAAAGGATGCAGTTTACCTAAATTTTGTTGTTCCCCAACTCTTTCGACAAAAACATAAATAGAATTAGCGTCATACTTATCTTGATTCTGGCTAAATATTTTATTATTTTTTTCCACCTGTGGAACCTTTTTTTGTTGTTCGGTATCATTAAAATGCTTATCTTCTAAGGTTACATTTTCTTGGCTCGAGATATCCATTGGTTTGTATGTATTAACATTAATGTCTTGAATAAAATCGTTCTTGTTTTTTAAAAAGGCCGCGTCACTAAACGTCCCACCTTGCCCATCCCCTCCGGGGGGATGGTACATTGTTTGCTTTAAACGCCGATATTTATTTTAACGTTTTCCCGGTTATCGATTTTTTTCCACGTTAAACTGAAAGTTGAATACGATTTGATACGATGGTTTCGCTCACGTTTGGTACGTGTGAACCACACCGAGTGTCGTTTGCAACTGTATACTTATTGATAAATATTTTACTTATTATAAAGCAATGTATAAATATATATATATATGTAATGTATTAAACATTTATTTTTTTTTATTTCAGCCTGCAACTCACTTTATTCAAACTTCCAGATCAGTCCTGCCGACTTTAACAGATCAGTCTATTACAGAGCAGATGTCGTTTACTAGTCACCAATTAAATACCGATTTAAACGACCTTAGAAGCGCTATAAGTAGAGCCAAACCAGCCTGTGACGGTAAAAAAAAATATTATTTGGACATATACTCTCAATTATACTCTTCAAAAAATATATATCAGTTATAATTTAATAAGAAATACACACAATATATTGCGTTTGTACCAAAAACATAGTTACCAAGATGATATTCAAAATATCATAATACTATTTTAACACAGAAATAAAAACGAAAAATAATAACATATTAAAACAGTATTTTTTCTATAAACTGTATGCAGTATAAACAAAACCTGCTGGCTAATATTACCTACACCATAAAACTCAAGAAAACGGAAACCCAAAGATTCCATGTCTAGTATGTTTAATAATGACCTAAATTATTTTGCAGGTCTTGGCCATGACGGAGCTTACCAACTAATAGAAGATCTTCACGAAGAACTTAAAGAATTTGAACGGGCTGTTGACGCTCATAGACTCTACCCTTTACCTGGTGACTCTACAAAGAAAGGTGTTACTCAGCTTATTGCCAGTAGCAAGTTAGTAAATCAAGGGGTAAGTAACAAGCTTTGTAATGAATACAAATTTAAGATTATAATGGATAATATATGATAACCAGTCAGCAACTTCGGTAGTATCAAGTTGTTTAAAAATATTTAGTAGTTAGGCCAAAATAATCTAAATTAACACATATTTTTTCTTCCAGGTTGCTCAATTACTTAGTGCAACCTCTCAAGGAAATGAAATGTACAATTCCCAAGCGGCAAGAGATACTGCTCATAGTTTAAGAAATTTTACTGGCGCCATAAGATGTATTGCTGCTACTAGCGATAATCCTGAATTACAGAGAAGGATTATACATTCAGGTTAGTAAAACTTTGAAGACACATAAAAAAATATTTCACAAACTATTTCCTCGATGTGTTCCGGTTAAAATGACCATCATCAGGAAGAAAAGAGTAAAAGGAATATTTTTTCTTTGTCTTCATGGATAAAAATATTCACCCCTGCGGTGGAACACTCGGTGTAGTTTTTCTCGAGGGTATTTTTGTTTGTGGTAGGGTTCGTGGTTCTAGCCAATGAAACCAAAAATGGTTTGGAAAAATCTCAGTTTATTGTTTTTCACACTTCTCCTGTAGGTACTAGAAAAATTTAACATAGTCAGTAATATAGGCCACGTGTGGTGGACAAATAAAAAATTATGGTTATTAAAAAAAAATATTAATATGTCAATTAATTTTAGGAAAACTCACCTAGAAAAATTTAACGACCAGGCACGTAGTGACTTTACACTTTTGGTAAAACAAAACTAAGTGACCAAAAGGCTCGCGATTTTACTAATATTCTTTTGGAAAAAAAAAGACAACTGAGAACCCACGCTTCAATATCTTTCTCTCGTTCAGAGCAAAAGGACCGGTGGAAAATTTTAACCTCCGTGAAATTAACTGTCAACCAGGTGGGGGTCCAGGCGCCCAATTCAAAACCGACCAATGATAGCCGACTTCGTCACCCGCACTTTACCGATCGCGCCGCCACACGGCTAACACGTGTACCCGACATGGGCGTAGATATGGGGTTTTGCCACACCCCGGAGATATTATCTACAATTCGTAGTAAGCCTTTTTTTTGAGCTGATGAATAAAAAATAGTATCAAGTAAAACAACTACACTTTTGATCTTTCCCAAATTTTATAATATTGTAGCCTTTAAACCAAAGTCTTCTATTGTGTGTTTGAAGGTTGGAGACAATGACGTTTCTTGAACGGTAGTAGAGTTTTGAACTTGCATTGTCTTGATTTGTTTTTGAGATAATTACCAATTGAAACGTTGTAATTCAAAACAAATAAAGACAATGCAAGTCCAAAACTCTACTGCCGTTCAAAGTCTTCTAGTTACATTTTTGCAGAAATTAGTTTTTAGTACCATGATACTACTCTAACCTTACAGCCCAATCGGCTACTGCTAGAAAGCCCCAGAGAGACGGCCGGTTTCATAGGAACCGCATCTGCATTTTCCAACTCGCCATAAAACGCTATTATGTAATTAAAACATTGCTATCTGTTATAAAAATATGTATACCTATATAGAACAGTCTGGCTCTAAAGCGACACGATTTATTTTTTAAGATTAGTTAGAGATTAACAAGTCATTCTACCTTCAACTATATACGTTTGATACTAATTTTTTTTCAGGTCAAGACGTTTTAGTGGAATCAGTCAATCTATTAGAAGAGTCACAAAGAAGTCTTCATACTATCGATACAACACCAACCTTGCAAAGAGCAGCAAAGAATGTCAATGCTGCTTTACAACGAACAATAGGATGCTTGCCTGGTCAAAAAGATGTTGATTCTGCCATTACAAATATCATAGGTAAGAATCTATGGAATAAGGATTTTTATTGTATGACTACCTATAAATTCTCTTAGAGATTAGCTAGGAATTCTTGGACCTTATCCCTGTAAATTCGACTTAGAGTTTAAAAAGTAAAATAAAAAATAATATACATAATACGTTTCAGAATGGACATCAACACTTGAATCCGGGCAGTTTCCCCCAACTAACAAAAGCTATGGGGAGCTGCAACAAAAACTAACCACGGCTGCTGCAAATTTGGACCAAGCAAGTGCCGGAGTTGTACATTCTGTTCATAGTTCTGTAAGTAAAAAGTTAATATGCCATTATTAGTCCTATTTCCATATTTTTAAGAAATACTTACACACAATTTAACAATATTTATATATTATTATATTTATTATAAAAGTAAGGTTAAGGAATGCATAGGTATGTTGTTTACCAACGACCTGTATAATTAGACCCAGTGTTTACTTGAGAACATAGGCAAATTATTTGGCTCAAACATAAATTGAGACATTGCCAAATTATCATAACATTACATTCCTTAAAATATTTTTCTCCAAAGGCCTATTAAATTTGTAATAAAATTGACACAATTTTTAAGTTATGTCAATTCTACTTTATGAATAGTAGATATTAAACCATTATATACATTATACTATTGGTCGCAGCAATTTTTATTTCTGGAGGCCCAGTGGCGTTCTTTCGAAAAAATATTATTTAAAAAAATATACAGGTCAATAAAAAACAATCTACTTTGATAAGAAAATAAATTATATTTCATTAACAATATAGAGAGCAATTCTAGGTATGGGTTAATTAATACGTTGCAAGCAGTAACATTTTTTTAAATTAATATTTTATTATATTTGTGCTCTTTCCATAGAGCGGCCAAATAGCGTGGTTCCAAAATTTACAGTTAAAAAAATATTGTTTATAAATTTAGCAAAAAACGAAATAATCAAAATTACCAAAACTTCATTTCCGATTTTAATAATTTATTAATAATATTGATAAATAAAATTTTTGAAACTTGTAACTGTATGTGAAGGTTATATGAAATTGGTTTAAAGGTACCGTTATTTGAAATTTTCTTAAATAAAATGAAAATATTATTAAATATTGATAAAGAATAAATGACAAATGAAAACGTATTCTAAAATTTAAAAAAACCCTTAACCACTACTTGATTTTATTACACAACAAACAATTACAAGTCAAAATAAAAAAAATTAGAATTCATATTAACAAATTTTATTTGCTACATAAATATTAACACAAAATATTTAATTAAGCCTTAAAAAAGTATATATTTTATAGCCCTGAAAATAATATGCTTAATAAATCTGCATTTTCTTTAAATTTATTAAAGATTCGTTCAAGTTTCAGAAATAGTGTTAGCGTTTTTTGGAATCTATATGAAACTTGAGAATTTTGCTGCATTTCTCCTTTTTCACTTTCTCAATATTCACAAACATATATAGGTATTGTTCCCAGTAGGTACCTCTTACTAAAAGGCGTAGAACTGTGCAACTTCCAAAGTAGTTAATACCTAGAGACTGTTTGTGTATTGAATTTTCAATCATAATTTCGTAGAAATGCTTGCCAAACTTAGTCGTTAAAATTTTACTTATAGTAATTACATACTTATTTGTGGTTGCCTATATTCCAAACCAACAGTCTTTGCTAAACTGGTTGAAACATATATTTTGTTCTTATATAATTTTTAAATGTAAGGATTTATTTCACATGTATCTTCTCTCCGTAATTTTGGGCCAACTAAAAATATATATTTTTAAATTTATAAGCTTATTTTTGTGTAGATAATTAAAGGAACCAAGCCAAACCCATATCTAATATTTTTTTTATAATGGACATTTATTAATCTACTGACATAGCTCAGTAGAAAAAATGTATAAAAATTCACCGATTGGCCTATTTTTGCCAAATTTTCTACAGCTGTCACACTGCATTGGTGCTGTGTTATATTATTTATATGGTAATAGTAATTTAAACTGGCAAGATTAGTAAAAATGCTCAATAAATTCACTAAATCTTATCAAATCTCGAATTTCAAAAATTTGCATTGTCAAAGTGACAATTAAAAGGTGTGTTGCCAGATTTCATTTTTATTATTGTCAAAATCGGGAAAAATGATTCATTTATTGGTTGTTGGGTAAACGGTTTAGTTTCTTTTATTTCTTAGTGTATTAGTGAGACAAAGAATCTAATAATCCGTTGATTCACCCTTACTAAAAAATGTTTGCCATTTAATAAATATAATTTTACAATAATTTAATAAACTATTCGATAATATTGTTTGATGCTAGTAAATTATAGCTAAATATGATTTATTCCTATTAGCAGTAGTAGACATTATTTCTATAATTTGCCTTTACTCTCACGACAAAATGCATAATATGGCAAGCCAGTAGTGAATTTTCCCTTTGCCCCCCCCCCCCCCCCCCCTTATGTTTAAGCCAAACAAGTTTGTTTATTGTTATATTTAGTGATTCAATTATCGAAGTTGTTTACATTCGTCCAATTGTTTTGTTTTCAATTTTTGGTTGATATTTTGTGGTTTCTTGCCTTTATTTACGTTAATTATCTTTAATTTAAAGTGTCTGGTAACAAAATGTAAATTCACAAATTAATTTGGTCTTAATTGCTAGAGTTTTGGGGTACAAAACTTTAACCTCAAAATGGCCATGTGTATGAAATGTAATGTTGTGGAAAGAAATTCAGAATTGCTGGCGGAATGTGATAGCTGTAAGAGAAGTATTCACAAGGAGTGCTCCGGCCTGAATGCATCCGAGATAAGGGTGACTGAGCTAAAGGGCAAGCGACTGCTCAAATTTTTTTGTGATGATTGTTCGATGAACTCAAAACTGAAATGAACAAGCTTAAATCAATCAAATCTACCAATAGTCCTGCTCCACCTTCTGGTGTACCGCAGAACGAAATATTGGCTGAACTTCAGGATCGTCAAGCGAGATCTAATAATATCATGTTTTTAATATGTTTCTGAGGACGGTAATGACACGAAGAAGGTAAATCAATTAGTTTCAGAATTGACTAGTGATGTTATTGAGGTAGTAAATACTGTACAAGTAGGAAAGAGCAACAAGAACGGAGCTCGGTTGCTGAAAGTTACTCTGTCGCATTCTCGGGATGTTCATAAGGTGCTAATTAACAAATCCAAATTGAAAGTAAGAAAAATATTTATTGGCGCTGATTTCAAAACCCAAGCAACGTGAAGCAGACCGGGTAGTTAGGGGCGAGCTTGCGCGGCGTAGATAAGCTGGCGAGAAGAATTTAACCATAAAATATATTCATGGAACTCCCATCTACACATTAAAAAACTAAACAGATCTGCCAAAGTTTATTCAATGTATTATCAGAATATCCGAGGTTTACGTGCTAAGCTTGATCTTCTACAACATGCAGTTTCATCTTCATGTTATGATGTGCTTGTTCTTACCGAGACCTGGCTTACTGGTGATTTTTTTGATGCAGAGCTTGGTATGGCTGGATATGTAGTTTATCGGAAAGATCGATCTGAGGCGACCAGCACTCACACGAGGGGTGGAGGAGTACTAATTGCTGTGCATGAAACAATCTCAAGTTCTTAAATTAAAGTGGCTTCTGAAATTGAGCAACTTTACGTCTTGATCGGTACAGGTGCTCATAGATGTGTGATTGGAGGACTCTACCTCCCTCCTAGATCGCCGGTCACTTCTTTCTATAAGCTTTCTGAAAGTCTGGATCATGTCGAGTCCGAGTTCCCCGAAACTCAGTTATATCTCTTGGGTGACTTTAACCTTCCTAACGCCGATTGGACTGAGGATGACCTTGCCTCTTTAGCTGTACCCACTGAGCATGCTTCCCTAATTGAGACAAGCCATAGAGGTTATATCAAACATGGCTTGAAGCAGAGAAACAGTGTCTCTAATCAAAATGGAAAAATTCTGGATCTTGTGATTTCCCAGTTTGCAAATAAACTGTCACTTTTACCAGAGAACCCACTACTACCAGCTGACATACAGGGTGACAATTTGAAAACGAACAGCATTTAATATTGCCTCTACCAATGATAGTATGAAAATTTGGCGAAACACGTCAATTGATATATCGAGGGGGACATTTTTTAAGACATTTGTTGTCTTGTCACCCCCCCATTCAACCCCCTAACCCCCAGGGCACCTACCCCAAAAATTTTAAATGACAACCCCTATTTATTTTGCCATTTTTGTGTTCCTTATAAAATTCTACATAAACTGTATCATTTTTTTTTTTCAAAAAATGTAATTATCTTATTTTTTCTAGTGGCGATATCGAAGACGAAATGTAGAAATACATTCCAAATTCCTTTATTTATTTACATTTCGTCTTCGATATCGCCACTAGAAAAAATAAAATAATTACATTTTTTGAAATAAAAAAATGATACCGTTTATGTAGAATTTTATAAGGAACACAAAAATGGCAAAATAAATAGGGGTTGCCATTTAAAATTTTAGGGGTAGGTGCCCTGGGGGTTAGGGGGTTAAAAGTAACACGACAACAAATGTCTTAAAAAATGTCCCCCTCGATATATCAATGTGTGTGTTTCGCCAAATTTTCATACTATCATTGGTAGAGGCAATATTAAATGCTGTTCGTTTTCAAATTGTCACCCTGTATATCACCCACCACTGGTTATAACTGATGTGTATACTAAGCTGAGTACGTTGGATTGTACCAAGGGTCCTGAACCGAATGGAGTACCCCCTATTTTGCTTAAACATTGTAATTTTATTCTGGCTAGGCCCCTTTTCTTCATTTTTAGGCTATCTTTGGCTACTGGTTGTTTGCAATCTTGTTGAAAGACTAGTTTCATCGTGCCCATTCACAAGTCTGGTAATAAGTCAGAGGTCAGTAACTACAGACTTATATTAAACACAATACCTAAGTTGTTTGAACATATAGTAACGGATTATCTGACAGAGTCATTCAGCGGTTTTATCATGGATGAACAGTTTGGATTTCAGTGTGAAAAATCAACAGAGCTTAACTTGGTGTCATATACTGATTTTCTGACGGAGACCTTGGAAGATGGTGGTACAGTTCACTCTATCTACACAGATTTCTCAAAGGCATTTGATAGAGTCAATCATCAGCTACTCTTAGCCAAGCACAAAATGCTTGGTATTCAGGGCTCTCTGCTGAAATGGTTTGAAAGCTATTTGCATGATCGATCTCAGATTGTTAGGGTTCATAACTTCAGTTCTAGGGCAGTAAGGGTTACCCCAGAGCTCTCATGTGGGCCCCTTACTTTTTAATCTCTTTATTAATGGTATTCACACCTGTTTCAAATTTGCTAGATATCTTCTATTCGCTGATGACCTAAAATTATTTTCTCGTATCAGCTCTTCCCAGGATTGTGAACTATTGCATTTGGATTGGGTTAACTTCATAAATTGGTGTAAGTTAAACGGAATGGAACTTAACGCTTTAAAGTGTCACTTGATGCTCTTCTCTCGATCTCCCTCCACCTACTTACCAATATTTTATTGGACGTGATGCATTGAAGCTTGTGAATAGTGTGGTTGATTTGGGGATCACATTAAATCGTTCTCTTAGCTTCGTGCCACATATTATAAATATTAAGAACAGGGCACTTAGGATGTTGGGGTTCATAAAGAGATCTTCCAGGGATTTCACGGGTCTCCAATTGTTAGTCTCTGTACTCTTCATTGGTAAGATCCCATCTGGAATATGCATCTTCGATATGGAATCCAAGTTATGTAGTCCATGTAAATAGTTTGGAGAGCGTCCAGCACAAGTTTCTCAGATATTCCGCATTTAAAATTCCAGAGGGAAATGCAATGACTTATACTGAACTTCTGTCTATGTTAGGGCTGGTTTCACTAGAAACTCGACGTAGGAGACATGATTTGAAACTATTATACAACATTTTGAATCATGTTTGCCATTGTCCGGATCTGTTATTGAAAATACCAATTTTTGTCCCACCTAGAACCACACGTTCGAATTACACTTTTTTATCAGCGATTCAATCGTACAAATTACGCTTCTAATTCTTTTTTATTGAGATCTACTAGTTTAGCTAACTCTTATTCTAATGAGTTGGACTTTTTTTCATTACGTTCTAAATTTTATAGGGGCTTAAGACTTGTGACCTGATTTTAGAGTGATTTTATTTTATTTATTGTTTCAGTTAGTACCTGATTTTAATTGCTAAATGGGCAAATTACCTTAATTAGTTTAGTGTTACTTTGTTTAATTATTTATTGATATTGTTTTAACATAAGTTTGTGAATTTTTATATATGTGCATTAGATATGATTGTATTTTGTAAAAGGGCTAAGCTCGTTTATAAATAATATTTCCAATTTTAACAGTAAGAATCAGATCTAATACCAACATAATTTGTTTAATCGCATTCCCTTAGTTTAGTAATTATGTTCTTATTCCCAATAGTTAATTAACACCCTTTAGCAGTAAATAACAATATACAAAGTGAATTAATTATCGTTGTTCATTGCATACATTTTCTTTCTAGGTACAGCTAGCCTCTTCTTCCAAAGACTTCTCAGCAGCCTTCCACGATCTTCTTCATGTGTCTTTGGAAATGGCCGGGCAAACTAGTGAACCACAGGTTCGTGGAGAAATGGTCCACTCATTGAAAAGCGTTTCAACATCTTCCAGTGCTCTGCTCACCACTGCCAAATACTTATCTGCAGATCCTAATTTACCAAATGGCAAGAATCAGTTAGCTGCAGCTGCAAGGTAAAACATACTTTTATCTATATAATTATCGTTTTGTTTAGGAAGAATATTTGAAACTAACGCGCTACAAAAGGTGCTTGCAAACTGGTGTCAATAAGGCAAACGTCCACACATTATGTTGGCGTCATTTAAAAACCACCAAAGCGAACAAGTATAGGCAAAAAATAGGTTGCTTTCAAGAGAAAATAATATTTTGGGGTATTTATATCTCTTCATTTTGTATGTCAGTAATTTTCTTAAGGCGGAACTTTGTGCAGCAAGAAATATATTTGCAAGAGAGTCTCACCCGAAGTGGGCATACTAGCGAGCTTATGACGTGGTGAAAAATATTCCGTAAACATCGACACACACTGAAAGCACGATGCAAGGCGGTAGGTTCTTTATTATGCTAATGAGTTTTGGTTGATTTTATTTCGGAGACGAAAAATTTGTTTTGTGGAAAATAAGTAGGTACTTGTTATTGTATTCTTAGTTAAAATAATGTACCTAATCGGTATACGGATATATCTTTTAAATTTTGTCTTATTTTATTATTAAAGCTATAGAATATTTACAAAAAATAAAATTAGGTAGAGCAGAAAGTTTGAAGTGTTAATTAATAATAGGTATAAAAGCACCTGCAAACAGGGTGTTCGTGTTCCACCGGGAACTGCTTCGAACTATATATGGAAAACTATACATAGGAAAATTTTCAAAATTTGCCATCGTGGTAATGCTGATGGGGACGACCGGACTAAAAATTTTTTATAATGGTGGTACTTCCGGTTACACCGGAAGTTAGTGTTAGCTAGGGTAGCCAGATTTTAAAAATTGAAAAGCGGGAAGTGGATAGTGCCTGGAGGACAAGTTTTTTTTGAGGTGCTTAAAATAATTATTATATTGATGATTTCTAAAAAAAAAAGGTCGATACCCCGTTGACCTTACGCTGTGGCGTGCCTTTTATATTTCTTTCTCCTATCATCAAACGTGCTTTCTAAAAAAAAAAAGTCGCCCCTCTCTAAGGCAGCTGTACAGTTATTAGGCGTCCGTCGTGTTATTGGAAAAAACCGGGAGTTTTGTTTAAGTGCGTGGGAGGCGGGAGGTTAAAAGTAAAAAAGCGGGAGCATCCCGACTAAATCGGAAGGGTTGGCAACCCTAGTGTCAGCGTGTTTATTTTAAATAGAACATCCTATATATTATTACATTTTTGCATTCTACGTAAGATTCTAGGCAGATTTTGTACAGGGTGGGGACTTTAATTGGAATAAATTCGATATTATTAAAACTGCTGAGGTTACGCCAACAAAATTTAGTATGTATGGTTTTGAAGCATGCGGAATTGAATTATAATGTCGGCGCAGTTGCCAGATTTCTCAGCTTTCCGCTACACGTAGTAATTTTAATATTTTAAATGGAATGCCCTATTTATTTTTATTGCAGTGCATTGGGCGTGTCCAATTTAATAAGATGCCAAATTAACAAAATTATATCTTCACTAATTGCTGAGCTATGGCAATACTGTAATTCCATTAAAAAGTACCATGAGAATTTCTATTTTTAAAGTTTAAGTTAAATAGGCCATATTGAAAAGACAAGAACTTTTCTTGAATCTTGTCAATAACTTAGTAACTATGGAGGTAGACAAGCGTCCTGGTACTTTTTAAGGGAACTTCAGTGTTGCCATAGCTCAGAAACTAGTGAAGATAGAATTTTGTAAATTTGAGATCTTACTAAATTGGATACTACCAATTCACTGCAATAAAAATAAATAGGGCATTCTATTTAAAATAACAAAATTACTACGTGTAGCGCAAAGCTGAGAAATCTGGCAACTGCGCCGACATCATAATCCAATTCCGCATGCTCTAAAACCCCCACATACCAAATTTTGTAGGCGCAACTTCAGCAGGTTTAATAATATCGAATTTATTCCAGTTAAAGTCCCTACCCTGTATGCCTATACCTATAAATATCTAAGCGTTTTTGACATATTTGAATTTTTCTGTTAAGAATGACGTTTGCAAGCCTTAAAATAATTATCAATTTTTTCTATAAAGAAGCCTTATATTTATTTAATTTAAGCGGGATTCCTTGTTATAAAGGACCTGCTTTATTAATTTTTTTATAATATTTTGATAACTATTAATTCAGGGTGTTTAAACAATAAGATTGAAAAAACTGCAAAAAGTCTAAATTTTCAAAGGGAAACACCCAAATTTTATAATTACTTTTAGTTTAGCATTAAAAAAGGATAAGTTTGTATATCCCAAAAATGTTGAACATTATTAATAAGCACATTGTGATGGCTTCTGTTTTGCGGATATCGATTGGCTAATGTTTCCCATGTTCTTGATATAACTTTAACACATTCTCCATAAATAATAAATAAATTTAAATAATCTTCGTTTGTATGTACAATTTAAGCGCACAGGCATGAGAATTAATGATGTTTTAATGGTAAGTGACAGCTTCATAAATTTTTCTCGCATTTGATTGTTTTTCAACGCCGTTATAGCCAACTAAAAGTAACTAAACTTAAAATCTGCAGCAAAATCGCCATATAAAAATATTAAGTTGGCAATGTTTCTAAAACTAAAATTTTTTGGAATACACAAACTTACCCTTATTTTTAATGCTAAATAAGAAATAATTATAAAATTTGTGTATTTCCATTTGAAAATCTAGTCTTTTTGTAGTTTTTCAATTTAATTTTTAATCGTATTGTTTAAACACCCTGTATTAATAGTTATTAAAATATTATAAAAAATCTATTAAAAATATCTAAAACGCTTAGACATAGGTATAGGACATGGTATACAAGATATGCCTAAATTCTTGCGTAGAATGCAAAAATGTAGTAATATATAGAGTATTCTATTTAAAATAAGCAAGTTGACACTTACTTCCGGTATAACGGGAAGTGCCACCATTATAACTAAAGGTTTTCAGAATTGGTTATCAAATACTTCGTAAGGTCAATAGTTTTTCAATCAAAATTTTCTTATATTACAAATTTTTCACCATGTTTATTTATAAAACAAAAGATAAGTCCCGCTGGTTCCAGGATTTGTTGACTGTGGTTACTAACTCGCGCAGTATTTGGTCCGTCGCGTTCCGTGCCATTATAATTAATTTTTTTTAAAAGTGGTATGTTTTTGACGATTAGTTGCGCTGCACCTTCAAAAGAAAAAAAAGTAAGTACCTAGATTTTTTTTTAGTAACACAGAAACAACAGGAGGTAGTACCGTATCGTCGCGCCAATCCGATACAAAATCACGGTATTAATGTTTCTTATAAACATAAAGTGATAGGGGGGTAGCCAAAAAAACGTGTAAGTTCTCAAAAGTTAATTCTATAAAATAAAATACTTCGCAGCCTTTTCTACACTTTCTCCACCGTTCAAAAGTGGCTACAAAAAAAAAATTGCGTTTTCAAGAACTTCTATCAAAAGTGATTCCTACAAAAAAAAATGTCGCAGTCGTTTCATAAACTCTCCCTAACAAAAGTTAGTAAAAAGTATATTTACCCCCCCCCCTCTCCCCCTTGGTCAAGAGACAGGGGCAACTGCCCTCTTTATGGACGCTCATGCCTAACAAAAAATTGTATTTTATTACTCTGCGTGGCATACTGTCCAATTTTTATTTATTACCTACCTAGCTTCTTAGAAGCATTGTCACTATACAGTAGTCTCGCTGCACCAAATTGTAGCTACGAGCCAATAACATGAACAGATAAATGTCATGTGACCAACGCCAAATTCGTGCCTGACAACTACTTTTAAATCGTTAAACCATGGATAAAATAATAAACACATTTCACCTTTAAAATTAATTTATATTTTAACAGGTTTAGACAGAAGCTCACTATATAAACAATATATAGAGCCTGTATAATAAGCATAAAATATAAAAACAATCGAATAGAAATAGATTCATTATGCAACAGTTGGTTTCTTTACTCACTAAGAACCTTCATAAATGGCTTTATTTTATTGCACCTATCACCCTTTACCAAGACAAATTAAACTTTAATTTTAGATCTAAGAGTTAATATACCAGGGTTACCATACATCCTTAGATTTGTCGTAAGTTCCCGGTGACCCAGTTTGGGCCTCTAATACCGATAAGCTATTTACCTTAGTATATTTTGTTCACTATCAAGAAAATAACCCATTTCGATAAAAAACGAAACAAAAAATTCAATATAGCCCATTTTTGATTGCAACAAATCGACTGGATTTCGTTCAATTCTTATCCTTACCTAACATGAATAAGAAATTTTGAAAGCTTAAACACCAGTTTTGACAAAATGGTGAACGCGCCTTGAACATTTTGCCCTGCGGCGCATTATAAACCATCCCGGTCTAAGCCGAAAAATGTATGGTAACCCGGAGTTAATAGCACAACTACTAGTTACGTCTTTTTAATATTAACGCTTAGATATTCTGTTATTGGCACAGACAATCCAAAAAGGAAAACATAAAATTTAGCCCAAAATTACCCCCGAAAACACTTCTTGTTCGACCACCTATAACTTTTTTCAGTGTATCATTATTCTCTCTGGATATAAATTGTTTCACGTCAGCCGAGAATAAATTCAGCTGTATATAGGCAACTTCTATAACATGACAACAAAATTTACCCAAAACATGAGTTGCGCGCTGCAAGATAACGGACTTATTACGACATTGTTTTGTCTCAATTTTTGAAGTCTTAAAGATAAGACATGCAAGTTCTAAGGTACATGGCTATTTTTTTGAAAAAAAAAATCTTAGCTACGATATTAACCCTGGAAAAGTGCCTAAAAATACGCACCTTTAGTGGGCATTTTCTTATACATATTCTTATTTTTTTCAAAAAAGGGCTTTGTACCTTAGAAATACAAACATTCCTTTATTAAATTTTAAATTGTCCCGACAAATATTTCAAATAGCCTTTGCAGAATCCTGCAGTAGCGAAACGGTGTTTTTCATCCTCTAAATTTGCGCGTGGTAGAGCCTTAATAATTACTCATTTCCATTTCTAATATATTTTATAGGCCAGACACACAGAAAAAAGAATAACAAATTCATACACTTTTTCAAGAAGGAACGGATTTTAAAAAAGCAAGCAATGTTACTAGAATCTATACGCTTAACAAGAATGAAAATAACTTTCTCAATGGGTTCTGTATCTATGTTCACTGTATTTTAACCGCATATTCACAATGAGCAATTTTTTTTGTTTTTACAGGGCTGTAACAGATAGTATTAATCATCTAGTAAACGTCTGTACATCAGCAGCCCCCGGTCAAACAGAATGTGACAATGCTATAAGAAAAATACAAGCAATGAGATACTTGTTGGAAAAACCAAGTGAACCGGTTAACGACTGTTCCTATTTTGAGTCATTGGATCGCGTTATTGATAAAAGCAAGGTAAATAAATAAGTTGAAAATATTGCAACTACTCATCAGTATTTTCATATTTGACTGATGTATATAATTATGTTACTTTTCATTTTCCATATTTTGAACATGCAGCTGTAAATTAATTTTGTCTATATGCATATTTTGGTTTTAGAGAATGCAGAATATTTAATATTTTCTCTATTTGTTAATTACAACAAAGTCACTGCATATTTAGTAAACTCAAGACCTTTAATAAATTCAAATAAATTAAAACAACATTATTTTCTATTCTGTAATTTTACAATTATTTGATCTACTGCATTGTTTGATTTACCATAATTTGTAGGACCTTGGTGAGGCGCTGACTGGAATGACCAATACGGCAAGAAATTCAGAACATGAAAAATTCACACAACATATTAAAAGCTTTAGTAATGCCATATGTGTGTTAGTCGAGACATCAGCACAAGCAGCTTATCTGGTAAGAATTATAATGGCAATGTTCTATATTTGACGCGTTAGATATAGGGTGGTACTTACAATTTAATATTTTTTAGGTGGGTGTTTCCGATAGTAGTTCAATAGCGGGTAGACCCGGACTTGTAGATCAAGCACAGTTTGCTAGAGCCTCTCAAGCTATTAAAAAAAGTTGTGAGGCTCTATCGAGTTCAAGTAGCCCACAAAAACAAGTTTTGGAAGCCGCTACTATTATTGCTAAGCATACAAGTGCATTGTGCAATTCTTGCAGGTAAAACATTTTCCTATATCAGTACATTAAATGAACTAAGCCCAATAATGGAAAAAATTTGTAACAGTTTATTTTCGCTAATTCATCTTTTTATAACATGTTTGTGCATTACATTTAGACTATAGTAAAACAACTAAGAAACAGTTGTAACATAAAAACGATCATTATCCTTTATTTAGAATTGCCAGCTCTAAAACAAATAATCCAGTGGCCAAAAGACAGTTTGTACAAAGTGCCAAGGCCGTAGCTAACTCTACATCTGCCCTGGTAAAAGAAATTAAGGCTCTTGACAGTGACTATTCGGAAGAAAACAGGCGGCACTGTGCTGAAGCTACCAGACCATTGCTAGGTAAGCATTTTGAAACTTTTATCAATATAAGAATATTAAAGTCCCAGTGCTCAGATAAAGTATACTTGATTAAATTGCACATTCCATACATGATAACTAATACATCGAACTTTATTATTATAATAAAAACTATTGGAAACTCAGGTGTAAAATACGATTTTTTACCATTCTATTAATGTTTGTAGATGCCGTTGAAGACCTCTGTGTTTATGCCAGTTCTAGTGAGTTCATATCAATTCCAGCAAAAATATCTTCTCAAGCTAGGGAAGCGCAAAAACCAGTCGTGAGTGCTGGTAATCGTCTCATTGACAGTTCATGTTCCGTTATATCAACTGCCAAGAATCTCATTGTGATGCCTAAGGATCCCTCAACATGGCAACAGTTTGCTAAGGGTTCTAAAGATGTATCTGACACGATGAAGCAGTTAGTTGCTAATATAAGGTATGATCTTGTAGCAGGTGTTTTAAAGAGCAAGTCAGCGAAATGTGTAGATCTAAATGTAAAAACTGTTTATTTTTTATTTCATCATATCAATGAAAATATGCTTTACGCTACAAATACTACTTACTAACCAAGAAATCGAAAAAAATCTACTATACTTTTAATAATTTTAATGACAGTAAAAAGAATCAACCATATTATTCTATCCTTCAGCATGAAGATACTATTTTCAAACCTAATTTTAAAAATGTACTGATATTTAGTATTTTTTTATAGAACCGGAGCACCAGGCGGCAATGAATGTGAACAAGCAGCGCAAATTTTAAACAATCATCTAAAGACTCTGGATGCAGCTTATATGGACGCTGTTTCGCAGTCTTTGCAGCCTAGGAAAACTGCTACTTTACCAGTATTTAGTCAACAAGTAGAAAGGTATGTATACTATATTACAGATTCAGTTCACAAATAATATAATAGTGTAGACGTGTATAGTTCGTAAACGAACTAGTTTCTAATAGTGAACCATATGAACATAGTCCATAAAAAACTAGTGAACTATGCATATTAAATACGCCGCCTCAGATGGTTATTTTGTATAACTACCGAAGGTACTACTTTTCTTTTACCTACTTTTAAATACTATAGCCAAACCGAATTGTATGCCATATCAATGATCTGTCCTTATTGCGTGAATCTGTACTTAATATTTAAAATTTCTCTTCTGAAGCTCTCGAAATTGGGGACTCACTTTTAACTTGAAGTTTACCATTACTAAATCCTACGGTTCAACAATTTTTGATTCAAGAATGATGTCAAAAATACCCGGTTGCGATCTATTGAACGAGTAGCTTATTTGATTAGATATATAAAAGGATTTTTACGCATTTTCAGATCAGCAGCAGGTGTAACCGACACCATTGAACCACTACGTCAAGCTGCAAAATTCGAAGCTGAAAATATCGGCCATACCATAAATCAAATGATTCAATATTTCGAACCATTAGTTCAAAGCACCATTGGCGCTGCTTCAAATATGACGAACTCTAAACAACAAGAACAGCTTTTGGATCAAGCAAAGTCAGTTACCGAGAGTGCGTTGCAGTTTGTTTACACTGCGAAGGACTGTGGAGGAAATCCAAAGGTAAGTTATATTTTTATCTATTTATTAATTATTAGGCTTGATAACTCCACGAATGTTTCATGATACTTTTATTTGCCTGTTTATTGTAAGTAATATTGTAATGAAATGCCATTTTTTATTTTAATATAAGAACCCAATAAATTATATTTGAGCATAGTAAAAGTGATTGGATTTTAATATTAATATTGTTTTAAATTATAATAATCTGTTATTTAAAAGTATTCGGTTCGATACTTGACACCTTCGTAATTAAGAAATACACTTTTCAAAAGTAGCTACACTAATATAAACTAGGCGACTTTTTCAAAACACTATTTTTGCAACAATACTAAATGAAAACAATGACGTAATAAAGCAACCAATGCGCTTAATGTTACAAATGTTTTTTTTTAGTCTGTTAACTTGCATCCTGACATCGATGAAACTGCCGATCTTACCAAACTGGCAATTCAAGAACTAATTCAGTCTCTCGAAACTATTTCCACCCAAAGTGGTATTGTTTCCGGCGTAGTCGATAACCTAACCCGCGCCATGACACGTCTTTCAGACCACAGAGCATCACTGATTATTTCCGACAGCGATGGATATGTAGATTATCAAACAAGGATGGTAGAGTGTGCCAAAGATATTGCCAAACTATCTGGTAAGGAAAATATGTATGATAATTTAAGCAATACAAAATAGTTTTATAAACATTTCTATGAAACTTGGATATAAGTTGCCCTTACTCTTGTTTATCATCAATATAATTACATTTGTGACTTGTTTTATATGTATACATAAGGGTCCAGAAAGATTTTATACTATAAATAATTAATCAACCAGACTGAATGAAAATGAAAAATGATTTACTAATAATCAAAGTTGTCTGGTTAGTTAATTATTGTTTGAAAATTGTGTGCTACCTAAACGTCGTCTTGAGTAAGAAAATAAATATTTATATAAAATATACATTATTCGTTTAGGTGAAATGGCGACAAAAGCTGCCACAGATAGCCAACAACTGGCCCCTCTCAGTGCGCAACTTTCTCATAAATATGCACAACTAGCTAATGACAGTATAGGGGCTGCGGCCGCTGCACCCAATGGTGATGTTGGAATGAAACTAAAAGAGGTAAAGTTATTAATACCTACTATTTTTATAGGTGAGGTACAGGGTACCTTAAGCTTCAAACAGACCTACGCGGAATCGCTCAGTCCGGGCGTTTTGCGGGCGATATTTGCCATTTGATTACATGGCGGCCAACGCGCCGCTGACGCGTGGTCGCGTAGGTCTGTTTGATCCTTTATATTGGCCGTTTTACTTTTTTCATACTTAATTTTTTGTAACTAATACGATACCGACTTTTTTTTATTTGATTTTTACTCATTACAAATGCTTTAAGTATTAATTTATTGTGGGTCATTTTTTAGGTTGTTCAACAATTAGGCGGTGCTTGCGTAGAGCTCGTACAGGCCAGTGGCCAATGCTTCATTACTAAAGATGATATCATCCTTAGAGAAGTCGGGGAATGTTCTAGAAATGTTGCTGAAAAAGTATCGAGGGTGTTGGCAACATTACAAAGCGGTTCTAGAGGTTAGTATTAAAATTAAATTTTGTAGCTACGCGTCTAGTTAATGAGTAAAATCAAACTATGCCCAGCGCATACAGTGTCCGCGGAATAGATTGCACCATATGGGAAACTTTTTTATTTATTTTTGTCAAATCTATTTTCGGTATTAGGTTCTGGTTCTGCATGACCCAGAACGAAAAAAAACTTACTCTGGCCTGCGACCTGCGCTACACCTTTGGAAAATTTTAAACTGGCGAAAGTGCAATATTTTAGAGATACGAAAATGCAGGTACCAGATTAGACTATTATGTGTTAAAAGGAAAAATATTTTTTTTTAAGACAGTTTGGATTCAGACTCAAAATATGATATATATCGCATCTCTGTCATAAGACAAAACAACAAAGTTTTTTGTCCTGGGTCATACAGAACCTAAAGCCAACAAAAGATTTTCAAAAAACAAAAGCAAAAACGTTTCCAATGTAATTATGCAAATCATGTTTGCGATATGCAGATAATTTCCATATAAATTACTGTGGTATTAATTGGTTTCTATGGAAATTATCTTGTCATTGCCACTAACAGGATATCAATATAATTTTTTAGGCTTATTGCATTTAAATCTACTGTTTTTAAATTAAGAATTATTATAGCCAGTATCAATGTAACTTAAATTTTATGCTAAATATATTTATATATATATATAGGTACTCAAGCATGCATAAACGCTGCCTCCACCGTATCAGGTATTATAGGAGATCTGGAAACAACGATAATGTTTGCCACGGCTGGCAATTTGAACGCAGAAAATGAAAACGAATCGTTTGCAGATCACAGAGAAAATATTCTAAAAACAGCTAAAGCATTGGTTGAAGACACTAAGACCTTGGTAGCTGGTGCTGCTAGTTCCCAAGAACAATTGGCCGTGGCAGCGCAGAATTCTGTGGCTACTATTGGTAAGTCAATTATATTTTGCAAATAATGGATATGCATGCGGTTTATTTTACACTTACGTATAAGAATATCTACGTAATTTGCCTAAACTTCAAATACAAAATGACTACTAAATTTGTGAATCAGTCGCTGGACACGTATTAATTATTCCATCAGTTAAAGAGAATTTCTTCTGTGATGACATTTTTCTTAAAATTAGAATCCATGGAGTTAGTTATTTTTATCTAGAAGATTTATAATAAATAAAATGAAAAAGTAGCCTTTTACCGACTAAAGCTTAAGCTTTTTGTAAACCGTAAAGCCACCGTTTTGATTTATTTAATCTAATGACGCAGTCACAGCTCTAGCTACTCTTGGAAAGTGATTAAGGCGTTTAAAAGTTCGTCATTATTATAATGAATAACTTTCTCAGGCACTCTTGAATTTAAAAATCTCACGCCTAAAGTGCGGATTGTTACGTAGGACATTTTCTGTTAACGAACACACAGATAAGAAAATGACGCAGGTATTGGATACTTACAACAATTTGTCGACGATAGAACCTTTTATTCGCCTGAAGACGACCGGAGATGCTTACCAGTTGAAACGTAGTGATTCAAAACAAATAAAGACAATGCAAGTCCAAAACTCTACTGCCGTTCAATATAACCTTTTGTCAGGGTTATTGGTAACTTGGCACAACTACATTTTTTGGTACTCATGAACTACTTTATTTCGTTCACAATAGGGAATAGTTCATCAGAACTCACTGCACTAGACGTTCTATGCAGTCGGTCTCTGAATTCGCAAACAAAAGTTCAAAATAAATTTCCTGAATATTATTTTACTTATTTCAGTTCAACTAGCCGAAGTTGTCAAATTTGGCGCCGCAAGTCTAGGTTCTGATAACCCCGACTCTCAAGTAATGCTGATAAACGCTGTCCGCGACGTTGCCAGTGCATTGGGTGATCTAATCCATGCCACGAAGGCAGCGAGCGGCAAGCCAATCAATGACCCAGCTATGGCACATCTAAAGGATAGTGCCAAGGTAAAAGAAATACTTAGTAAATACTTGTTTTAACTGTGGCTTTAATTTTTTTTTTATTTTGTTAAAAATATGAGAAATAAAAATTTTATTTTTGTTTAACATGCTTTTTTTGTTAGTGCTTTAGGAAACAATGACGGCCAAATCTAAAATTTTAGAAGTTGAAGGAAGAGAAAATGTATTTTTATTAAACTTAATATAGCCATCTTGTTTATGGTTGACCGTAGAGTCTAAAGTTGCCATTTAAATAGCGTCTTACCTTAAAACTAAAGAACTGTGGCGTAACGCGGTATTGCTTTTTTAATGGAACGACCTGTACGTTTTTTATTTTTTGAAAAGTATATCTTTCTTGATTGCAAAAATATAGTTTGTCTATATTAGCTCACATCGTGTTAAAGATATGAGCGATCACATTTTTTTCAAACTGTATTTCTTCTAGGTTAATACTTCTAGAATACCTTGGAAAATATAGGCCCCTGTTTAGTCCTAGTGTGATAACCCTATAGATAAGACAATACAAATTACGTTTGAATTCATGACAAAGCTGCAAATATTTATCGATTTAAATGTTTACAATTAATTTATTACAACAATTATAATTATTAATATTACCATTTCTTTAATAATATATTTATTTATATTACATTCTATTTTTAAATTCGAGGCCTCAAATTTACTTTTCGCTTTCTTTTAAATTAATTTTTGTCGATTTTTAAGCACTATCTGCAAGTCGTACCCAATATCGCATTTTTGTAAAAAAAAATTCCCAAGCTTAGCTGTAATGATTTGGCGGTCCCTGTATACCAAACTAACCTTTATAATAATCCTTTTTTCCTATTTGTGACTAACCCAAGTAATAAACCTAAAATATTATGCACAGTTACTATTTTAAAAATATAACCTTAATACTAACATTATTTAATCGTTGTCATTTTTTAGACTATGATAATTAAACTAGTGTCAGGAAATTTTAGAAAAATTACATAGTGGTATTGCCATGAGCTTTATAATTAGTCACTAAATTTGTAACGTTTTTATACTTTTTAAGAGGATTTTTTTGTTATATTTACTTTATGTTTTTATTATTGCTTCTATTTTTAGCCGCCATAAAAAGGGTGAAATATTAAAAATATATAAGCAACAAGAAGTAACATTCTACGTTTATATCGCCACAGTTTTTTCTATAACTTTTTAAAAGTTATAATAAAAACTTTTATTTCGCATTTACTTAATGTTAATTTAAAATTTTGAACATAAAATATAATTAAAAACAAAAAGTTGACACTTTAAAGCAATCGATACAAATATAATATTGTGTTTCTAGAAAAAAACTTTAATGTACTCTTAAAAAGCACTCGACGTTAATACATTATAGCGGCAACAGCTCGGGTACGCGCCTCTGTGCGTTTCTCTCTGGACCTGCTATTCTGTATAATATTTCAAAATGGTTAACGAGAAGAATAATTAATTTATTCTGCCAGATATCCAACTGCCGAAGCTAGTTACTATTTAGTGGAGTTGAATAAGTATTTAAAAGGTTTAAAATGCTCCTTCAAAAAAGTACGTGAAAAGAAGCGTTACTTTAAGCATTATAGAACAAGGGCTGCTAAATTGCCAATGAGATAGGATGTGATAAAAGCGACCAACACCAGTATCAAAAATATAGCTGACAAATTTTATACCTGAACCCACGCAGCTATAGATTTTATAACGTTATACAGTTTTATTGAAATTTTGACAATAGACCGGAACTTTAACACTATGAGTACAACATTCTAAAAAAGTACCGAATTATTAAAAACTTTGTACACAATAATATGCTTGTTGGAATGTTTAATACTTTATTTAGCAAGCAACTGTATTTACCAGAGAAAGTGAATTTTACTAATACATAACAATATTTAACATAACTAACTGCCAAATTAACAACACTTGTGGTGGACTTTAAATAATCATTTACGTCTTATGATAATATATACTATTCGAATTAAGAAACCAAAAAGCCATTAACAACCAGTAAATATAACAAACAAAAATATCTAACAAAATTACTTTAATAATAACAAAAACCAAATCAATCAAAACATGTGAAGCTTGTACGAACATTATTTGAAGTCCATCTGCAACCCAAAACATAATCGCAAGTGTCTTACAAACTCTGATTTCTTAATTCACGTGGTGGTGGACTAACACACATGTTTTGATTGGTTAAACAGGTTCACGACTCCGATACTGATTGGTGGATATCAGACCAAGAAGAAGAGCTACTTCGATTGCTGAGTGACAGCAAGGAGAACGTCAATTCTGAAAGTCTGACAGATGTCGAAAATATCCAATCAGACATTGTGCAGTGCATTACTGCCTCTTAGATTTTGTAGTTGTTTTTGTATTTTTGTATTTTTTGCTCGTATTCTATTAATATACAGGATTGGAATAATAATTTTGAATAACATATTTTTTAAAAGTAATTTATTTTAAAACTCCACTGAGCCATAGAATTTCTTAATGCATTCATTTATTTTCTTTACAAAATGCTTAAATTATTATCATGTTCTTTAGGATAATGCCCTGTATGTGGCTTTTATTTAATATACATATTCCAAACCTTCATAACATATATTATGTTACTTATATATCAGCATAGGAATGGTTTTGGCATTGTTTTCCCAACGGCTCACAATGTAGTTTTTATTTTGGTTGAGATTATTACTACAAAAATATACCGATCTAAATTTTAAAAAGAACCAAAAACATCTGATGCATTTTGCCTTTTCTTGTTTTTTTCTAGCAAAGAAAATGTTTCTCTATAATAACTTCAACAAAGTATTTTGTTGCACTGATAAATAATTAATACTTTTGGAACAGATCCTAGTTTTCCAGCTTTGTATATTTCAATTAATTTTATTTTCTAGTCATTTTTGTCCACCTATAGCATAGACATTTAAAAATATGTTAAATGTACTCTTCAAATTTTTATTTTTCTACCTTTAAATATAATATTATTTAAAATTATAGGAAAGTTAAATTATTAGTACTAATGTATTAAAGCTAGTATTCACTACAAGAATACTTTCTTTTTAAAAATGTTTTTAATTAATAAACGAGTGTCAGAAATATCAATTTTATTTTTAACAAATCTCTTGTCTCAAAATAAATGTAATATTATGGTACGTATTATTTATCTTATTTTGTGTTTGTGATTTTGGAAAACAATTTCTACCTAGCAAATATTTTCTGTCCTATATCCTTATGCCGTCTTATTTATTTTTTGGTTTATTTTTATTTACTAACCAGATTTTTCTCTTTCAGCTTTTTAGAGAATGGAGTGTGAAGCTAAAAGCATGGTTACTTTTTCAAATACTTGAATGTTTTTGGTACAGTGTTATAGAAATAAACAATAGTTGTTTCTTTTATTTTTGCAGGTAATGGTAACAAATGTGACTTCATTATTAAAAACAGTAAAAGCTGTAGAAGACGAACATACAAGAGGCACAAGAGCACTTGAGTCTACCGTGGAGGCTATAGGACAAGAAATGAGGGTAATAAAATATAACCGCTTTTCACCATGAAAATTAGGACTTTTAGTTCGCCTGTTGTATTTTGTTTGGTATTTAATTATTCTTTTTTATGGGGTGTGGAGTTTTAAATTATAGATAAGTATATATCAATAGGGATAGCAGTTGGATTTGGTCTAGTGAAAACCATAATATCTTTACTTCTACTTTAGTGCTATTTATATTATCGAGTTTATTAAATTGTAATTTTATTTGATTATTATTGTGCAAAATCAATTTTCTGTATTTATATCCTATCGAAAATTCGCCCCTTACCAACTTGATCAAGGCAAGACAACTTCAGAAATCAAAAAATTGTATTTCACGCAATTTTTGTATAGTAAATGTATCTCAATTTACTAATAACTTACAAGCTCAATCAACCAATCAATAAAAAATTACCCCGACGCGACGGCTACACTTAAACTAGCACGTATAAAATAAAATGTATTTTTTGTTAATACTAAAGACGGGTTTATCAGTGCACGTCTAAAGTTTCGGTTTCATACCTGCCAACCAATTATAACGTGACGCGCGTTTAGATGACCAGCAGATAACGCTTCACCAACAGCTAAAGTACATAACTGTGCACTGGTATACCGACCCTAAGTAAGGTAAATAAAAAAATTACTAACTCAATAATATAGATATTAAAGGTTTCCCATTATCACAAATTTTATTTGTGGTTAACCAGTTTCGAAAAATTAAATGTTCTTTATCAAAATCTAAAATTCCGTTGCCGTCGAGGTACATTAAGAAAAGTTTTCATAAATAATTCGAATCCTTTTTTACCATTCACCTACAATTTATCGGAGAGTATCATAATATGGTTCAACCTCAAACACTTATGTTGAGTTGCATAAGAATTTTTAATAATTAACTAACCAGTATTTTTGACTGTGACATTAATAACATTGGTAGGCGTAATTTACTCGAAATCAAAGCTGCCTGATTAGTAAATTTTAAACTAAGGTAACCGGGCCACTTTGATTATGAGAACAGTATTTCTGCCAATGTCTTGCATTTCACCGTCAAATTGCTGGTTAGTTAATTATTGTAAAAAATCTTTATGCCACCCGACAATTTTAATATATAAGATAACTAGAAGAAATTTTAGGGCAGATGAAGAACTTTTAATTGTATAAAACCGGTTAACGACAAATAAAAATTGTGGGGAAGAGGACTGATTTATAATTCCTTCGTTAAAAAATCTGAATAATGTTTATTTGTAGACTTTGTACTCCAGCGAAGGCTGTAAGCAGAATGTTACCGCAGAAGACCTTATACGATGCACTAAAGGCATAACTAACGCAACAGCGAAGTCTGTATCGGCTGGAATTAGCAATAAACAAGATGATATTATTGGTAAGTAAAGATTTATTTTTATATTACCTAGAATATAAATAAGTCCATTTCTCAAATATTCGCCTTGAATATTGACATTTTTTGGCAACTTATATTCTATATACAGGGTGGCCCATTTGTCTGACAAAGTAATATACCGTCTCTACTATTAAAGATATCAAAAAAAAGTTTCTATAAAAGTTGTGAGGTATAAAAAGATATATGTTCTAAAATTATTTTTAATCATACAGGATGGTCCTAAAAAGTAGGACAATAAAAAGATACATTTTTTTAAATGGAACACCCTATATATTTTAGCATTTTTTGTTTTCTTACAAAATTATCCATATGACGCCATATATAGTTTTTTAATTTTTTGCAACGTTGCCAAACAAAATGCAAAATTCTTAAAATTTTGGAAAAAACATGATAGTAAAAAATTACCTGTATTTCTCAATAAGAGTATCGAAAATCGAAAATTTCTTGTAAGCTCTTAAGTTTAGGGATAGATAAACTGTTTAAAATCTTTAAGTGCCGATAATTTTGTACAGGATGTTTTCTGTTGACATCCAAATATACAAAATTTTAAAATACAATAACTCTGTTTTTTCAAATGAAACACCCTATATTTATTAGGCTCGTCTGATAGATATTGTAAGTATCTTTTATTATTGTTAAGTCATACCTATACCTAAATTTACTAGTTTTGGCAATATTTCGATTTTTATTTAAATTTTGATGAAAAAAACTATAATTTTTATTTTTCTAGTAAGCCATGACCAGCAAACTAAAAACAAATGTAATTAAATATTATCCCATATTAAAATAAATTGATAACCATATAGTTAGTTACGTATTTATTTAATTAAATAAAATTTTGTTTTTATTACGCAACTTGATATTGAAAATGGGTTAACAAACATTATAAATATAAATATAATAATTATAAATATGACATTATATTCAATTACATTTGTTATGACTTTGCTAGTCATGGCTTACTCGAAAAATAAAAACCATAGTTTTTTTTACCAAAATTTAAATAAAAATCGAAATATTGCCAAAACTAGTAAATTTAGGTATAGGTATGACTTAACAATAACAAAAGATACTTACAATATCTATCAGACGAGCCTTATAAATATAGGGTGTTTCATTTGAAAAAACAGAGTTATTGTATTTTAAAATTTTGTATATTTGGATGTCAACAGAAAAGACCCTGTACAAAATTTTCGGTACTTAAAGATTTAAGACAGTTTTTCTATCCCTAAACTTAAGAGCTTACAAGAAATTTTCGATTTTCGATACTCTTATTGAGAAATACAGGTAATTTTTTACTATCATGTTTTTTCCAAAATTTTAAGAATTTTGCATTTTGTTTGGCAACGTTGTGAAAAATTAAAAAACTAAATATGGCGTCATATGGATAATTTTGTAAGGAAACAAAAAATGCTAAAATATATAGGGTGTTCCATTTAAAAAAATGTATCTTTTTATTGTCCTACTTTTTTGGACCATCCTGTATGTTTAAAAATAATTTTAGAACATATATTTTTTTATACCTCACAACTTTTATAGATACTTTTTTTTTGATATCTTTAATAGTAGAGACGGTATATTACTTTGTCAGACAAATGGGCCACCCTGTATGACAGTTATACTGTCAAAAGTATTGTCTTATATTCCGTTGATCGCGTAAGGTGCGTACTGACTTGAGCATTTTACTTCGAACGAATGAAATGAGCTGGACACACACAAACGAACCAAACAAACATATTGTTCAAGAAAAGTTATAAAGTTTGTTTTATTTAAATCCAAGTTCAAAAGGTTATGGCTCTATTTTTATTATGGAAATGTCTAGTTCTGAATTTAACACGCATTCATTCCCAGTATTAGCTGATATTAATACATTTTCATCTGCATATGAAAATGTTTCCTTTTAATTTTGATTTTAATATATCATTAATACCAAGTAAGAATAAAATTGGTCCTAAAGCATTTTCTTTGTTCAAAGAATTTTGAATTAGCTGCCAACTTTTAATTTATTTAGTATAATATCTGAAAAAATGCACCACTATGAGCATCATATCTTCATACCTTAGTTTTTATTCAGCATTCGTTTTCATTTGTAATCTCAGGCTAAAGCGCTAAATTTTAAAATCTTTTATATATTTAATCACAGCAGGTGTAGATATTTATACAACTTAAAAATAACCCTAAACTTTGTTTCCGTCCTTACAGCTGCAGCAAACCTTTCAAGAAAAGCAATATCTGACATGCTAATAACCTGTAAGAGTGCTGCCTATAACTTAGCGGAGACACATGATCTTCAAGAGGAAGTGTTAAGAACCGGTCACGACTGTGCCAAAGAATTTAGACAACTTTTAATAACAATTTTGGAAGGTAACGGATCGACAGACATGAAGCAGACTTTACCAATTATTTCGAGGAAAATTGCCCAATCTGTCACTGAGTTAGTCAGCGTTGCTAAACGACTGAAAGGTTAGTTAATAATGAATATTTAAATCTGATTATCTAATGTGTATTAAGAATAAAGTCCGGGTTTTCAAAAATGTGACTAAAATCATAATAATGAAAATAAATTGTTCTACAATATGTCGATAACACTGATGGGTAAATATCTGCATTTAAATGATACGATATCCATAAATCAAAATTAGGAACTACGATACATTGTTTTTAACGGACACTAAATTCCACTATTTTATTGTTGTTTATATTAAACAGATTCTCTTATTTAAAATTAATAGAATAAAAAAATAGTTATCCTACAAACTTTAGAACACACAAATGAGCAACTGTATAAGCAACATGGCGTCTAATTTTTTTTTCAATGGCCCGTCCGTGCGCATTGTGCTCACCCTGCTTGGTTGTTACACCCACTCCGTGATCCCAGTTTCTTGCACTAGTTTGTGTAGGTCAACTGGAAAGAGGGTAAGGATGTCCTCTGGTTCCAGTTTTGGTTGCCCGAGTATTTGTTGCCTCTTCCGATCTATTGACTCGCAATGCAAACTATGGGCTGTACAGTTTCTCTGTCTTGTCCGCATAATATACAGTCAAGGTCTTCATTGTACAGTTACATTCTGTGCAGATGGTTCTTGACAGCCTTGTGTCCTGTCAGAATTCCTGTAATGGTTCTCAGCTTCATTCGAAGCAGCTGTTTCGTAAGTCTTGGGTTTGGATCCTCAATGAAGCTTTTGCTATGGGCTAATCCCTGTCTGTTACTCCAGTGGATTTTGTGTTCATTCCTGATCCATCCTGGCACTCCGAGTGTCTGTTCTGAATCAATGAATGTATTTTCGTCTTTAATAACCTTAATAATTACTTTTTTTTAAAGAGCTATTTTAGCTGCTTTATTACCTTTTTCAGGATCAGACTGGGTGGATCCTGATGATCCCACCGTTATTGCTGAAAACGAACTGCTTGGCGCTGCCGCATCGATCGACGCTGCTGCGAAGAAGCTAGCCAGTTTACGACCAAGACAAAATGTTAAGGTAGGTATTATTGACAATGTCTTTATTTACATTATTTAATATCTAAAGAAAGTGGAATTTAGCCGACCATAACATTGACGACGAGAAGATATCTGCGTATCGCTATAAGATATGTTTGATATTCTTGGTTGTAGATTTGAAAGCACCCAGGAGTCAAACATATTATTATAGAGGTGGCGTCCATCTACAGACAAAACCAGATTAAAGAGTTGGTAAGTTACTGTATAACTTTTATTACACCAGAAGCAATATCTTTTTTCATAAATGTATTAATAAATGTATTATTACTTTTTGTACGAAAAAATCACTATTAGTATACTCGTCATAATATTTTCCTCCATTTTTTAGACTCAAGATCCAAACTTGGAATCGATGAACTTCGATGAAATGATCTTGGAGGCCGCCAAATCGATCACGGCGGCAACATCGGCTTTAATCAAGGCAGCCAGTGCTGCACAAAGGGAGCTTATCGACAGTGGAAAAATGTCTAGGTATAAACCACATTTTATTTTGGTAATGAGACATACATATATAAATTTTTATCAAACAAAAGATAAGCTTCCTATTATTTTTGTTCTCACAACACTGTAACAGTGATTTTTAAAGACATTTGTTATATCACTCGCAGTAACTAGATTAGCCCTTTTTGTCCATTTTTAACTCATCGTGATAAAATCGATATTACACCATTTATACACCACCCACATTTGATTTTAAAAAAAAACTACGCAGCTTAGTTGTCAGATTTTTTATTTAATTTTAATTATTAAATCTTTATTCTCAACCAACTATTAAGTTCATTAAAGGGAATATTAAACTAACTTACATCTCTAGTATAAAATATTTTTAACAAGCTGTTTTAAACATTTCTTAAATTTTTATAATCTTTTAAATATTGGATTGGGTAGTCCATTGCTTTGTGATATTGCATATTAACAAAAACAATATAAGTACTTTACTTTGGTAGAATATCACTTTATTTACAGATTAGTGACTGCAGTTTCGCAGTACTACTACATTATAAAACTGATTTTTTTTCCAATCCTTTAATATCTAATATTTTTGGGTAAATTATTATAAATAATTATTCCGTTATATAAAATTGATCTTTTTCCAAAATTACTCTGCACCGATGAGTTCCTGATTTTTACTTGTATTATGTTGATGTAATGAATTACTTTGTGTCGCATTTAGTTAACGAAGCGACTGGTACTATAAGAAATTATTCAGAGAATTATAATATTACCGATGATAATGGTACTCAATTAAGTGATGACTTTAGCAAGGCAGAAGCATTTAATAATTTTTTTATAAATGTTCCAAGCGACTTACAAAAGCAAATACCAATATTGCAAAATAATAAATACACCAAAATTCAATTTTTTTGGCTTTGGTATCGAACAACGAATTAATTAAACATATACCTTAAAAAATAATTCTGCCCCTGGTGATGATACAATATGCGCAGAGCTAATTAAAATTGTACATCTTAGTATCCTAAAACCTCTAAAACATATTATTAACTTAGCATTCTCTACATCCGACATACGATGGTACGAGTGGAAAACTTTTGTTCAGTCATAAACAATTTTTCTAAATTATTTGAAAAGTGTTTAAAGGAACGTCTCGTAAATTTTTTGGAAAAGGAGAATATTCTTTACAAAAGGCAATTTGGTTGCAGAAATAATCACAATACTGAGGACGCTGTTTTTTGTTTGACTAATGAAATCTTATCTAATATCAACAAAAAGAAAAAATGTTTATCGGTATATTTAGATCTGTCTAAGGCCTTTGATACAGTATCTCATAATATACTTTTTGAAAGAATGGAGAATGTCGGTATAAGAGATGGGCCAATAAATTTATTAAAAAATTATTTATCGGAAAGAAAACAACGGTTAAGAGTAAACAATGATGTTAGCAAGGCTCAAAGTATCAAAATGGGTGTGCCGCAGGGCACAGTCTGGGCCCTATTATTTTTCTTATTTATATAAATAATATAGGTAAATTACCTCTGAATGCCAGTGTAATTTCTTATGCAGATGACACTGCTATTTTATTTTTTGGTGAAAGTTGGCATGATGTTTATATGAGGGCTGAACTGGGACTTAGTATTGTGTATGGGTGGCTTTGTGCTGGTTTATTAAGTTTAAATTCTTCAAAAACTATTTTTATGACATTCTCCGCAACTAGTGTTGATCAACCGGTACCAAACTTTTTAAAGATGCACACTCCCGATTGTAATAGAAACAATGCATGCTTATGTAGTTCAATAAGTAGAAAAAATAAAACAAAATATTTAGGAGTAATTATCGATTGCCATTTAAAATGGAACGAACATGCAAGTTATGTGGTAAGTAAAGTAAGAAAAACTTTTTATAAATTTTATCAACTAAGAAATATTTTAAGTAAATAGCTTTTGCTTATTTTGTATGGTGCTTTGGCGGAGTCTAACTTAAGATACTGTATAGTGTGATAACAAGATCTTAAATATAAGAAACTTATACATATTCTGGAGTCTTAATTATATACAGAAAATAAAAACATTTTTTCCAAACATCTTTCACACCTACCAAACTAGATCTAATGTAAATGAACTGTTAATTGTTCCTTCTTTTGAGAGTTCAATTTCTCAAAGATCGATATTATACTATGGTCCTAAATGTTTTAACCTGCTGCCTTTAAATATTCGTGGTTCTACACAAAATAAAAACCCATTCAAAAAGCTGTCAAAAAAATGTATCCTTGATAATCCTTACGTCTTTAAAAATCTTTTTTGATTAAAAAAAAATAAAAAATGTAGATAATAAGAGGGAGTTTTTTCCTTTTTGTCACCTAAATTATTCTACCTCTGCTGCCTTTACTAATTTTTTTTCTCTCTTGCATGTATAACTATTTAATAACTAGCAAATCTTTGCTTTCTATATTTATCCTTATTATTTTTTGGTTTTATTCTTTATTTTTTACGTATCGTTATGATATTAATAATACTATTTAATTTATTTATTTTTTTATATTATATTAATCACTGCCATCACGAGCAAGGGGAGAGGTTCTAGCACACAAACCCATACTTCTATGTGGTTTAGGCGAAACTTCTCTCTATGTCTCATAGTGGAAATAAAATAAAATAATATTTCCAAGCATTATTTATTATTTTAAAATATTATATTTTCATTGTGTTTAAAAGTGTATTCTACTAAATTTTTTGAATAAATTATTTGTATTTGTATTTGTGTCAGTGTATTAATATGCTGTTAGAGGCGGAAGACTACTTACAGTGGGGGCATACTGTCACACAGGAAAACATTTTATAAACGTGTAACTGTTATAAATATACAGTTGAACTGGGAAGAGACGAAAATATTTTCTCAATTATCAAATGCAAATA
Organism: Polydrusus cervinus; assembly: GCA_935413205.1. Lineage (NCBI taxonomy): Eukaryota > Metazoa > Arthropoda > Insecta > Coleoptera > Curculionidae > Polydrusus > Polydrusus cervinus. The sequence continues at coordinate 61,035,133 of OW284510.1, read as the reverse complement.
AAATATAAATAAACCAATTATATAGGCGGGATCAGATCTAATTTTAAAGTACAAAAGTTGTTTATCGAGATATAACAAAATTAATTGCACCATGCCGACAATGTTTAAAGTAAAATATACTTACAAAATTTTAATTTTTATATTTTTTGATTATTTAAAAAAATATTTTTTGCTTGTTTTAGTGGCAACACTGTTCCTCCTAAATCTGACACCGAATTTAAAACATTGTATAATACTATTTATTCTCCTTTTTGTTTATAATATTTTATAGTAATTTTAAAAATAAACTGCTCAGCAGGGGCGCGTTTACGATTGGCGTCGGCCGCATTCTGGGTGCACACAGTCGAGAGATAGTTAAAAGTTGTAGCGCACGCGCATATCGCTTGTTCATATGCTTTGGGATTGGTTAAATTATAACCAAAAAATGTTTTAAACATTTTCTTCTACAAATTCTCGTCATCTTGTCGACGAATAGGGTTGGCCAAATTAAAGAAAAATGGAACAACAATATTGAAGTATCGCTTTCATAGTTCTGGTTAAAAATCATCTGGTAAATTTTCCCCCGACAAACATCGAACAAATGTTACCTAGGGAAGTTTTACCCCCGGATTAACGACTGTGAATGCGCCCCAGTAACTGCCCCCCCTCCCCCTCTAGATATGTCGCCGGAGCAAGCCATTGCTATATATAATGGCTGGAAGAAAGGCTGATAGACAAATATAACTAAAATAAAAAATATATTTTTATAAATAAGAACAGAAATAAAAGAATAATCATATTAAAAAAAAATATATTAATATAATGTTTTTTTCCTATTAATATCTAATGATATAAATAATAATATGGTCAATATATTTAAATTCCTTTCAGGTACCCAATTTCTTCCTCTGATGATGGTCAGTGGTCTGAGGGTCTCATATCTGCCGCAAGATTAGTCGCTGCGGCAACACACAGTCTAGTTGAGAGTGCAAATGCCTTAGTACAAGGTAAGTTTCAGATACTGTAACTTTTCCAGAAAATGTTGGTGCGGTTTAAGTTGAAAAGAAGAAACAAAGTTTTGGTTGTATATAAAATGCAAGATGATTTTATCTTATCATTGAAACATTTTTTGTTTAATTATTCGTCTCTAGGGTGTTGCTACTATAAAAAGGTCGAAAAAATACATTTAACATGGAAAGTTGTGAGTTTCGTAACGGCCGGCGTTTGACTCTTACCGCTAGTTGGCGCTGCATTCGTGTCTCGAAACTCGCAGTGCTGTAATTAGAGTTCTAAAATAATTAGACCTTATCGATTATAATTTAATATTTTTCATCTCTCGTACATTATCATATCGTAAATTATTATGTTTTCCTATTATGAACATATAATGGCAATATTATATTTTTATTATTTTTTAAAAGAATATGTAAATTATGATTTAATGCATTACTTATGTCGGGTTGTACAAAGAATTTTAATAATAATTAACTAACCAGCAAGTTTGACTGTGATATACATGACATTGGCAGAAATAATTTTCTCACAGTCACACTTGTCCGGTTATTTTAATTTTTAATTTACTAATCAGGCACCTTTGTTGTGAGTACATAATGCCTGTCAATGTCATTTATGTCACAGTTAAACTTGATGACCCGTTTTATTTATATACAGTTAAACATCTATAGCGGATACCCACGGGGAATCTAAATTAGTCCGTTATGTAGGGGTGTCAGTTGTGAGGAGGTTTTAAGGAAGAAGCAAATATGTTGTATTGTTGACATTGTTGCAATGCTTTTATTTTGTACCTTGCTGAAGCAGTTAAAAATATTACGGCTAAACCATCGATCGGTTCTTGGAAAATTTATTTTCTGTTCCAAATTTCCGTCCATCAGGTTTTTTTTTAAATCAACCTTGTTCTTTAACATTTCACTTATTTGCTGATTTACGACGCCAAACTTTTTAGCTAGCTTTTCTACATTGATACTGGTTCACTAGCGTCAATTATTTCCATTTTGTCTTTAATTGACAAAGATTTTCACTTTTCGTTAGGTATGTTTTAACGATAAACGGTAAATACTACAAACTAACGCATCAAAGATCATAATTTTCTTAACTACCTATCGGTTTTTAATTACATATTGTCGCCCAGATATCAAAACCTCGTATCTCAAATTTTATTGATTTTGAGTTATGAGTTTTATTGTGACTAGAAATCCATTTTTCATCGATTTAATAACCTTGTATCTCAATAGTGCAACAATGTGCATGCGTGACGCTGAATTTAAGATACAAGGTTTTTTTAAATCGATGAAATATTGATTATACTGCCAAATAGGCTCAATACATAATTTTATGAATTGGAACTATCCTCCCATTGTGTGCTATGTTATCCAGCAATATTTTATCCATTTACAGGGCTGGGTAGCGAAGACAAACTTATTGCAGCGGCGAAACAAGTAGCAAGTTCCACCGCCCACCTGTTAGTGGCTTGTAAAGTCAAGGCCGAAGGTGACACAGAAGCCACGAGAAGGTTGCATGCTGCCGGTAACGCAGTTATTCGCTCAACCGATAACCTGGTTAGAGCAGCACAGCAAGCTAAGCAAGTTGAAGAAGAAAGGTACATAAATCATTTAATATTATACCATAACTTCGAATTTATGTTCAGTGACGTAACTTGACAACTTCATTTTAATTATAAAGCGCCACTATAAACATGCACAGGTAAAAACAATAGTGTCAAATTCAGAGTCGCACTATCAAAAAGTTGCTAAAAGATGTATGGACCAACAACCTGTATATTAGACCTAGTGTTTACTTGAGAACATAGGTAAATTATTTGACTCGAACATAAATAAGACATTGCCAAATTATCATAACATAACATTCCTTAAAATATTTTTGTTTAAAGGCCTATCAAATTTGTAATAAAATTGATACAATTTTTAAGTTATGTTAATTCTACTTTATGAATACCTATATATTAAATTATTATATAAAAAAATCGGTTGCTTAAAAGTTATATTTTTGTTTATTATTAACAGCAAAATCTTTGTTTATAAATTTTTTTATAATATAGTTTGGCAATAAATTTTCCCGCCAAAATGAAATTTCATTTGAAATTCCTTGTAGTCCTATTGGTCGCGGCATTTTTTATTTCTGGAGGCCCAGTGGCGTCTTAGAACAGTCTACTTTGATGAGATAAGAAATTATATTTCATTACCTATAGAGAGCAATTCTAAGTATTTGTTAATTAATGCCTAACGCTTTTTCTTTATTCAGTATTTTATAATGATTCGCAGATTTTATTATAATATTTATTTTATTATATTTTTGTTCTTTCCATAGAGCGGCCAAATAGTATGGTTCCAAAATTTACAGTTATAAAAATATTGTTTATAAATTTAGCAAAAAAGGGAATAACCAAAATTTCATTTTCGTTTTTTAGTACAGTCATTTGGTAGTTTTACCTGGAAAGTTTTCCTGAAGTTTTAAAAATTGGTAATGTTATAGATTTTGAGGTGCTTTTTCCGAATTTCGCCTTTGTCACCTCGTATTTTTGCAGCTCACGCCGCCATATTGGAAAAATGGCGCCTAAAAGCAGTTTTTTGACAATATCTTCTTTCCGACTCATTTTACGATAAAAACAGTTATATACAAAATGAAACTAGAGACAATTGCCTACAATTCATGTATCTACCTTTTTTTCATAAAGTCAATAGTTTTGGCGTACGAGGGGCGCAAAGTGTACTCCAACGCGCGCTTTGGTCATTACTCATTATTCATGCAACCTGTGGCATTTAATTTCAACTCATTATATTTGTGAGTTATAAAATTAATGTAAATCTAAACTATACTGACTATAGATATTATATTATACTATAATATACCAATATATATCCCGACGATCACGAAAAACTGCTTCTGTAGACATACTTTTTGACGAGACAATGATTCCAACTGTGTCACAAAATAAATTCCTGGGCAATGATGCAAACAAGAATCGTCTTATTGGAATGTTGAAGACAAAATTTGAAGCTGAAAAATTCATGGTCAAACAAGCCACGGAAGATGCAGATGCGCTAATAATAAATACTGCAATAATCGTTTCATTAGCATTTGAATTCGTAATAGTTGTCGGCGAAGATGTAGATCTTCTTATTCTTTTGACGGCTCTTTCTAGGCGCTCAAACATATATTTTCTCAAACCAGGGAAAGAAAAAATTTGTCAACAAATATATTCTACTAAAAGTATTATAGATAAAGCAGCCGCAGATCATATTTTATTCTTGCATGCCTTCAGTGGCTGCGATACAACATCAGCATTTAAAACTCCAAAGGCGGATTCAGAGATCATTGCTAAAGCTGGAGAACGCTTTATTCTTGAATTATACAGCTACAGTAATTCGAAGAGTAAAAAAATATATATCTTTAAACAATTATAGATTTGCATGCTTCACAACATCAGCATATAAAAGCAAATTTAATATTGCGTCGCTACCACCAACAGAAGCAGCAGCACGACAACATTCGTTCCGAACTTACCACCAGGTTCAGCAGTGGTATGGGAATGAACAAAATGCAGAGCAATGGGGGTGGAAAAAAACAAGAATGGGCTAATTCCTGTCACCACACTCGAGCCCCCAGCTCCAGAAAGCTTGTTAAAACTCATTTCTTGCAAATGCAAAAAAGGATGTCAGAAAGCTTGTGGATGCAGAAAGGCTGGGTTAAAGTGCTTTGTTATATGCACGAATTGTAGCGGTACCTGTGGTAACTCGCAAGTTCCATCACCAAATAGCGATGATGAAGAAGAAACGGAGACTATAATTGAGCAAACATATAATCAAGTCGAGAACAAAGAGGATTGCGATGAAATTGATACTCCCATAGCGGATGATGTAGATGAAATACCGGTCTGTGACGTTTCGATTGGTACTGCAGACAATGGACACCTGGTCCATCGAGAACAATAAAGCGAAGGAGAATACGCTAAATTTTAGCACATTAAATTGCATGTGGATTAGGCGTATTGGGGATACCACATTAAAAAAAACGCGCCACTTACTCTACATCAAGGTGGTGTGGAAATGAGTTTTTTTGGTCAAAATGCGCGTTGGAGTACACTTTGCGGCGCTCGTACGCGTAAACTATTGACTATGAAAAAAAAAGTAGATACATAAATTGTAGGCAATTGTCTCTAGTTTCATTTTGTATATAACTGTTTTTATCGTAAAATGAGTCGGAAAGGAGATATTGTCAAAAAACTGCTTTTAGGCGCCATTTTTCCAATATGGCGGCGCGAGCGGCAAAAATACGAGGTGGCTAAGTCGAAATTCGGAAAGAGCACCTCAGAATCTATAAAATTACCAATTTTCAAAACTCCCGGAAAACTTTCCAGGTAACCACTATATTTCTTACCAAATGACTGTACTATTTTACTAATGGCCAGATCAGTAGAAATGCTCAATAAACTCACTAAATCTTCTCAAATCTCGAATTTAAAAAAAATTGCGTTATCAAAGGGGCAATTAAAAGAATCGTTTCCAAATTTTATCAGTCATGTGAAAATCAGTTAATATAATTCATATATTGGTTGTTGGGTAAACGGTTTATAATTTAATAAACTATTAGATAATATTTAAATTAGGGGTTTGAAAAGAAAACCCTATCTTCCTTTTTAAATTTATAATATTTGATTCTATATAGCTAAATTCGATTTATTCCTTTTAGCATAAAATATATAATAAATTAAAGTGAACATTTTTTCTATAATTTGCCTTTGCCCTGACGACAAATGAATAATATGACATTTATATTTCAGCCAAACAAGTTTGTATATTTTTATATCTAATACAGGTTCAGTAGATATAGTTGGCCGGTGCTCAATGGCACCCCCCACCCCTTTTTTGATTGGTCGACCCCCCACCACAAATGGGCGGAGTCAGAGGTGGGGGGTCGACCAATCAAAAAAGGGGTGGGGGATGCCATTGAGCACCGGCCATCACTCCGATAGGTAGAGCCCCTACCTCTGGCTCCACCCACTAATTTCGGATTGGTCGATCCCCCACCTCTGACTCCGCCCATTTGTGGTGGGGGGTGCTATTGAGCACCGGCCATCACTCCGATAGGTAGAGCTCCTACCTCTGGCTCCACCCACTAATTTCGGATTGGTCGATCCCCCACCTCTGACTCCGCCCACTATAACCTGAGTACACTCCCTACCCAAGCCCCTCCACTTCTGTTGAGGAGAAGGGGAAGAGAGCATAGCATAAATTTCGGATTGGTCGAACCCCCACCTCTGACTCCGCCCACTATAACCTGATCATACTCCCTACCCAAGCCCCTCCACTTCTGTTGAGGAGAAGGGAAAGAGAACATAGCATTTAAGCCAAGGAGCTGTAGTTTAAATTCAGTAGTTTTCTACACAAAACGATTCTCTTTAAGATTATTAATACAAGTTTAAAGTTATGGACGTGTGTGGTATTTGCAACTCTGAAGTCGGCATATTTTGCCATAAAGTGCTGGGCTTGATCCGAATGCACTTATTAGAAGAATACTTAGATTTGCAGTGCGAATATTTTGAAGAAGACACAAATTTTAAATATTGGAATGATTATTACTTACATTTTCATAACAATTATAAAGTTAAATTTGACACATTATTGGAAGGAATTGTGACCTGTGACTCACTAACCGACGGTTATATCCTGTGCACTGGGGTTATTATGACTGAGCTACAATCTGTGAACTGTAATGGGATACTTCCAGCAGCCCTGTTGGATTCACTAATAAAAAAGGAGAAGACAATTGAAGAAGTGACTGATGAGCTAAATGCACATATAGCCAAAAAGTTCTTCAACAAGTTTTAAGAGAATCAAGATCAGGGACAGACATTAAATTTAGTTGTAATTAAACCGCTGTACATTGAGATGTTAAAGATTATTCCTGAAAAATAAATAAATAAATCGTGTGACTGTTAAGTTTACTATTAACTTTTACCTTATTACCTCAACCAGACGTCGATGGCGGGGTGAGGTATCCCATTACGTGTGAACCCTAGGTTGAAGGGGTTTACCCCGTCAAACCGGTTTTAAACTTGGTTTGTTATTATGGATGTTTTTGGAGCTTTTTTTTTTAGTGGGGGAGCTTTTTTAGTGGGGGAGCTTTTTTAGTGGGGGAGCTTTTTTAGTGGGGGAGCTTTTTTTAGTGGGGGAGCTTTTTTAGTGGGGGAGCTTTTTTAGTGGGGGAGCTTTTTTAGCCCCTATGTTACAAAAACCACCTCCTGTCACCAACCACCCCCATGTTACAAAAACCTCCCCCAAAAAAAAAGCTCCCCCACTAAAAAAGCTCCCCCACTAAAAAAGCTCCCCCACTAAAAAAAGCTCCCCCACTAAAAAAAGCTCCAAAAACACCCATAATAACAAACCAAGTTTCTGTCAACATTTATCTTATAAATTTATGTTTGAATTTCAACATAAAATAGGGAATGATATATAATATGTTGTAAAAAAAGGGTAATAAAACACATTTATACGATTTATCTTGTTTTATTTTTCATCCATTAGGAAGTTATTATATAAATTAAAAACATTTGTTAGTGCACAAATGCAATACTCCTTTTTATGGAAGAAGCAGTGAACTCGATCTGCTCGTATAGCTGGTTGACTATCCAATTCAATAACTGATTTATAACTATATCTGCGAATGATGTCTGCCTTTTCCTTTCCTTTTACGTAAACTGAACCACTGTCAGTCGTTAGAGATTTGATAATATCAGCAAATTTGTGTAACGGTGTAAAACCTTCACCCCATGGAATGCAATGATAGTTCTTCATCACCCACATAGCATCCTTTTGCAAATCTGGTGGAAGTAGATCCATATTGAATGGTTGTTTAAAAATATAATGACAAATGCGGGAACCATCATATGCTGCAAGCTCCTTTACAATAAATTTATTTTTTTCTATTTTAAACAATTGGATATCAATTACTATATTCATAGTTAAATTTTCAAATATTCAAATTTCTTAAACACTTTTCGTTTCAAACAATAATTAACAATTATTTGCTTTAGACGGTTTAAGTCTTTAATGTGTTTAGCTAAAAGTCGCACATATATTTTTTTCATAACAATCTACACAATACTAAAAATAATCCATGAACTGTTCGGATTATATAGAAATGTCCGCGCATGCGCATTATAGTTGTCTAACGTTTTTGGTTAAAGGATTGTAACTAAAAATTTTGTCATGCATAATAAGGCAATAAGCAGAGACTGTATCTTTAAGATCTTCATTCAATTCAAATTCAACCCTCATAACAATGGTTCCAGATTCAATTGTTTCTTTCTGATGTGAACAATTAATATATGTAATAGGAGCATTATCATTGAATTCCTTTGGTGAAAAAATTGGTTCGGGTGTTAGTCCATAATATGATTTTTGAAATTGTGAGAACATTTCATATAATGATGCAAATTTACTTTTATCAAAATCTAAATATAAATCGTTATAGGGATATCTCTCAGAATTTAAGAACACTTTTATATTTCGCAATTTAATGTTGGAGAATTTAGACATATCACTTATTGATTTATCTCTAAAATTTTTTTGAAAACAAATTGCTACATGTCGAGGAGTATTTACTTTGGTTGATGTTTTGACAGACCAATTATGTCGACTTGTTTTTAGTAATTCGGGATTTTCTATCAATTCCCAACTTCTAAAGGCGATTAATAAATCACTATTTTTATCAATTATTTTAGTAAGGGCTAATTCTTGAGGAATGGCTACTGATATATGCGGCATATTCCAAGTTAGTTTGGTGAGTTGAATTTTTGGAGTTTCATCTACGGTATTGACTGTAGCATTTTTGTCTGAATTATCTCGCACTAAAATAAGTTCTTGTTTAGAATTTAAAATTATTTTTTTATAGTCTTCAAAAAAACCCATTAAAAATTTAAGTGGAATGCAAACATTAAATAATCCTGTTGTAGCGTCAATGACCTGTGAATCTTTCATGGGAAACCAACCAGCGTTTTTAAGTTTATTACATTCATTTTTATTATATGATAAGTACCCCTTTATTGTTGAAGTTAGCCCAACGTCTCTAACCGCATCGATAGTGACGCCATTTAGTTGGTAACGAATCTCTTTAAAAAGAAATGATATCCCATTGTTAATCAGTTTTAATGTATTTGAAACAGTGCCATCATTTTTTGTTAGTTTACCCTCTATGTAAAGAAAACTTTCAGAGGGAAGAGTATATTTGTCTACTTCATTGATAGGAATAATTATTTCATCATTATTCCCCAATTTTGTGGGTAGATATGGTTCATAACCATGAAATTCTGAGTGCACAATAGAATTATCAAAGAAAAGATCTTGAGTTACGTTAAGTATATCCATTATACTAAAACTTTTAATCCTAGAGATTTCAAAAAGTTTTTATTTGCAGATGTTACTCGTCCACTGTTTAATTTTCTACTACTCCTTAGTTTACGTTGTTTGTTCTTCTTATAGTTTTTAATTTCTCTTTGTGAATTAATGGGGTTTGTGCTATAAAAAATTATCATTATACTTTCTTTATATGCAACCTTATAGTTACTGTCTCGTTTCGAAAATCAACAATATTCAAGTCTTGATCAATTATTTTTATTGTTATTTTATCAATTACATTCACGGTGACAGGGAAATAAATAATATTTTGCGGACTTTCAATTATTTTGTATCCTGGACTGACATTAGGGAAAAACTGATGAATTATATGTACAGGATTTCCGTTCAGATAGGAACCTTCAGCGATACTGCAGTCTATACATAAAGAATTTACTTTTATAATCTCAGCAGGATTTTCTGACGTGTTGGGGGATCCATCACCTTTTATAATGCCATTATTAAAACCCAAAATTTTTCCTATTGTCCCATCTTTAAAAATTATATCCGTAGTAACCATGATGACTGATTTTAACGTGTTGTTATTGGCATATAAATTAAAGGAAATATTTCGTTTTTCAAATTCAGTTTTTAAATATTTATTAATGTCATCCATTTCATAACTACCAGTTGGAATCGTTAGAAAGTCGCCATCTTTTCCAAAATATACTTTATTATTATTTTCATCAATATTTGGTATTGCATTAAAAGTTTCAAAGTTTGTGAGACCGATAACATAGGATAGGTTAGGATTCAAGTAAATAGGAGGATGAAAATTTGCTTGAAGAACTGCAGAGTTCCCAGAAAGGGCTATTGTAAATGACATGGTGGTTGTAGTATAAATGCAATTTAAACGAACTTACATATTATTATAAAGAAATTGTAAAGATAATTGTCCGCAAGTAGAATCTTTAAAAGATTGATATTTATCATAGTTGTATTTAATATCATTTTTGCTACCATCGCTAAAAAAATATCTTATGACTTCTTTTGGCGGTCTTAAATTACCAAAACTATCAAAGTAGCTTATTTTTTCACCATTTTTAAAATATGCGGTCCAATGAGTACCATCGCCCAAATTATCATCTAAATTAATAATGCCTGCCTCATGTTTTTTAATTTTTCTTGGTAATTTATCCCGCATAAAAACACCTCTAAAATTTATTATTTTCAAAGATTTCGCATATTTTAACAGCTCTAAATTTGTTAAAGGTGTGCGAGGTAGCAATTTTAACAGTTTTTTGAATATGGTTTAAGATATAATCCACAACCCTTTTTATATGGTTGAAGATAAAGACCTTTTCCCACAGTCATCTTCTCCACTACTTTGTTATGCCTCTTCTGTTCTTCTAATTTTCTTTGTGCATTTTTAGTGGCGTTTACCGCCTGTGCAATACCAGCAGCACCACCACTTAAAGCACCTAATGCTGATAATCCTGCAAATATAGGTATTAATGGTAAAATTCCACCAGTCTTTGGAATTGGAATTATTCTTTGCTTAGGTTCTCCAATTTTTAATTTTGTTTTTTTAATTGATGATAGTGCAGTATTAACTGCATTTTTAACTGTCCTAAATTTTTTTCCAACAAGTTCTTTACGTGCTTTTTTTACAACATTGTTAAAAGATATTTGCCCCCCTCTTTTGGGTATATGCTTCCTTCTTTTTCGCATTCCCATACCTAGTTTGGTCTTCGCTTTCATTATTCCACTAACACCCAAGGAAACCAATTTCTCACCCAAACCAGAGTCGGAGGCTTTAAATATATTAAAAGCTTTTTTAGCTAAAATCGTATCAGCCTTGTGTCGTTTTTCTAAACCCGTATATTTCGAGTATGCTATATCGTGTTCTTTACAAGCTTCGTCTAACTTATTAATCCCTTTGTCTCCCCGTGCGAGTCTTTTATACAATTTTGTACCAGGACCACAAAAGTTATATGAAGGAATGTGAAGCTCTATAGGTAATTTATTAAGTAATGTGTTTATAAGACCACTACCTTTCTTCTCACCTTTCCGACAGTTAATGTAATTATTGTTACTATGTTTAGCCATTATATATAAGTGGCTTATGGGTGAAAATATCTTTACTTAAATACTGATGTTCAAACAATGAAGATTAGAAAACAAGATTTTTCCCTACCAATTAAAAATTTTGATTTAAATCAAAATAATTACCGAAAACATGGGCTAATATTTGGCGGGAATTGCAAACGCGCATTAGTAGTCGGACCATCAGGTTGTGGAAAAACGAATATAATGCTTTCTCTTATAACCCATGTTAACGGTTTAAGGTTTGAAAATATATATATCTATTCTAAGTCACTGTTTCAACCGAAATATGATTATTTAAAAACGCTTATTGCACCATTAATATGTATTGGTTATTTCGACTCTTCAAACGCTGAAGATATTGTTTCACTAAATGAAATAAAGTCGAATTCGATAATTATTTTTGATGATATTGTTTGTAGCAATCAAAGTCTTATGAGGGATTATTTTTGTTTTGGTCGACATAACAATACTGATTGCTTTTATTTATGTCAAACATATTCAGCCATACCAAAACAACTTATAAGAGACAATGCTAACCTTTTAGTTATTTTTCAACAAGATGCAACTAATTTAAAACATATATATGATGATCATGTAAATGGTGATATGACTTTTCAAAAATTTAAAGATGTGTGTGCAACATGTTGGCAACATAAATATGATTTTGTGGTGATAGACAAAGATTGTTCAATAAATGACGGTCGTTATAGAAAAGGATTCGATAATTTCATTTATATTTAAAGTATATAAATATCTAATAAAATGATAATATTTCATTATACTCCATAACTTAGATTTGTAAAGATGGATGAAAAAACAGTGAAGGAATTAATAAAAACTAGAAAAGCTGTTAGACAAAAGTATAAAGCTTTAAAATCAGATTTATCTGATACAGAAATTCGTAGGGAAAAAGAATTTAAACCAATCACTCAACCTTTACAAGATTTAATTAAGACAATTAAATCAGAACCATTTATTAAAAAAGAGAGCTTATCACCACAAGAAAAATTTCAATTCCCTACTCCAACAGTAGACCCAAGAAAATCAAATATATTTAGCAAATATTTACCATCAAATGTATCATTTCTAGAAGATGATGACATATTTTGGGAAAATCTACCTGAGTCTAGTAGGTTAGAATCAAGTGGAGAAACAACAATTGAACCTACTACAGAAAGTATACGACAAGATGTATTAAATTTAACAAGAACACCTGCTTATGCGGAATACTTGGAGGCTTATGATCCGCTAGTAAGAATGTTTGTGGATGAGTTAATAAAGGATACTGAAGATAAATTTGATAACAAATATGGCTTTAATCATGATGTTTATACAGAAAAATATCGGATTGCCAATTCTGCCGTAGATTTCATAGGAAAGGATTTTAAAGTGGAGGGTGTAAGATATGAGGGAACACCTGGTTTGTATGAGCTACTCTTTAAAAAACAACCGGTTGGTTATACATCAAATGACCTGGAAAATTATATGGATGTTTTGAAAAGGACGAATGCATATAGACGCAATTTTGATTCTAATAATCAAATCCAAGGAACAACTGACATTAAATACTTGACAATCATTAAACCTTATTTATTGAGAAAGGGTATATATAAAACCGTTAGCACATCTTCAGAGTCAGGCTATCAACCAGTTTTACCGGGTAGTTCACGATTGGGGCCACCACAGAGACCGCGTTCTACCAGAGCGCAATCTACCAGATCTACTACAGGAAAGGGTATTATGTTAGATTTATCAAAAAAGAAGTTGGACTATGTTTATTATGATAATTTAAATGAAATAATTAAGAGACTAAAATTATTGGTGTCATCACAACTGGCTGGACATACTGGTCATCAAAATGAAATAGCATCAATTTTGGAAGAATTAAGAGAAGCAAAAATAATTGAATAAATACATATAGTCACACATATATTTTTCATTCCATCCCCGACTACGACAATGTCGATTAACAAATTTGGCGCCCACATATTTGGAAAAGATAAGCAATTTAATTCTTCAACAACTAGTGTTGAAAATAATCTCATAAAAATTATTGATCTTTCAGAAGTAAAACTCTATTATAATTTAGTTTTGCCTTTTATCGGAAGGTTTAATTTCTACACTGATGTAGATGATGATGCGTATCAATTATTGCAAAATAAACAACGAAGTTACACATTCACTATAGAATCCGCAACAATAGTAGAAGCTGAATACCCTAAAAAATATATTTCTCTAAAAATTAATGGTGAGCAAATCACTAATCCCATAGATTGCAAATTAAAAAAGGGAGATATAATTTCATTCCATCACACTACTCATGGGACTGAGACAGAATTTTATGGCGAATTGTTATTAAAATGTCAGGTTGTAGTAGGGAAATAAGCAGTTACTAATTATGAGTACCCAACATAGCATCAAGGAAGATGTGGTCAATGAATTACACAAACCAGCAAGAAGAACTTTTAAACGTCGTCATGTTATTATTAAAAATTTAAACGATTTATGGCAAGCAGATTTGGTTGAAATGTTGCCGTATGCAAAATTTAATAAAGGATATCGATATATTTTAGTTGTGATAAATACATTTTCTAAGTATGTTTGGGTTCAACCTGTTACACGTAAAAATGCGAAAGACGTTACTTCGGCTATGGAAAATATTTTAAAGCAAGTTAAAACCATTCCAAAAAATATTCAAACTGATATGGGAAAAGAATTCTTCAATGCGAATTTTAAGAATTTAATGGATGAATATAAAATTAATCACTATAGTACGTATTCCAATTTAAAGGCGAGCATTGTAGAAAGAGTAAATAGAACTTTAAAAAATCATATGTGGAAGAGGTTTAGTTTGCGAGGGAATTATAAATGGTTGGATATTTTAAATGATATTGTTTTAAAATATAATAATACAAAACATAAAACAATTAATTTAAAACCTATTGAAGTTAATGAAACTAATGAAAAGCAAATTTTAAAATATGCGTACACTTTTCAAAAAACCCTCGATCCAAGAATGCCGAAATTTAAAAAAGGTGACTTCGTTCGAATAAGTAAGTATAGAGAAGCATTCCAAAAAGGGTATACTCCAAATTGGTCTAATGAAGTTTTTCAAGTTAAAGAAGCAAAATTAACAAAGCCCAGAGTTTATTTGCTAAAAGATGAAAACAATGATAATATTCAAGGAGGATTTTATGAAGAGGAGTTGCAGAAAGTTAAACATCCAGACGTCTATCTAGTTGAAAAAATATTAAGAAGAAAAGGTGACAAAGTTTACGTTAAATGGCTAGGGATGGATAAATCACACAACTCTTGGATTTTAAGATCTGAAATATCAAATTAGCACATTTTGTAATTCTACAAATAAAACAAAACTTTTTAAATTTATACTTGCTGTTTATTATATAAAAAACGTTCACAATAAATTTTATTCCTATGTCCTGGAGTTAAAACCTTTTTTAGTATAATGGAAAGACGTTCAATTCTTCTTTAAAAATGAGCACGATCCCAGGCAAGACGTTCATACATATTGTCCCTAGCTTGCTTGTAAGCATAACCCCAAGCAATAATTGTATAAACTTCATTTTTTCCCTCGTCAAACAGCACTTTCTTCATGTTGTTATTCTCTGATTTTGCTCTCAAGGATGGATGGGTGTAGAATGACTAACTCCATTATTGTGCATACGTTTTCACTAGGATTCTCTTGTAACGATAATACGTCAAATATTTTATCAATAATATTACATTCATTATTAATATAATTATTTTTAAATATTGAAAAATATTGTTTAAATTGCTGATTTTTAAGAATGGCTAATCTTTTCTCTATTAATGTAGTCAACTGCCACATATTGCAAACTGTTTCTCTAGCCAAATAGATGTAAACCTTATTTTTCCTAATTTTTAAAAGGTTTACGTCACGCCTTTTTCCAAAATGTAGTCCAATATTTCCGAACTCTAGCGAATCACAATGTGAATCTGAGGAAAACAAATTATTCATTATTACACCCTGGTATGTCAATAACTCATTCCACTCATTTTCATTAAAAATAATTGAAATTCCTTTATTTCCGCACAGCTTGACACATGGATTAAAATCTTCAACACTTAAACCAACGCACACATATTTATTGACTGATTTATTTAATGGGTAAAAGCATTGTTGAACAATATTTGTATATTTAATATTACTATCACTATTTAAACTGTTGTTTGAACTTGAAGGCTGTTCTCCACTATAATATGAATTCATTTTGTTTGGATGAGCTGTGTTGAATACATTCATTTTAACGATAAGTTCTTTACTAATTCTACCTTCGACACGTCGACTCCTTTATAACATATCCCCCACTCCATCCTGTATGGGTGGGGGTAAAATAAAAATATTGAATTACTGCAATAGTTTATTTATTTTCCATAAAAAAAATAAAATTGGTAAATACATGACATACAATAATGAAAAACTAATAAGTGACACATATAAACTTAAAAAGTATTCACCACAATAAAGCTTATTTTGTTGCGTCAATACGCGCCATTCTGAAGTAATTATTGTTTTATTTGGATACACATATTTTATCATAAAATAGCTGGGTGATAATATATACTTATTATCTAGTTGGTGATACCACATGACAGTACCATTCATATTAGATATTGTCATTATTTTACAAGATTTTAAACTAACATCTGATTTATTTGTGCTAAGACAAATTTCGGCAATATGTGTTTTCGGAACATAATTTACATATATGCAATTCCCTATTATCGCAGATAAAACTAGCACAGTATTGGCAATCATTTTGTTTAAAGAGTGTCTAACAACTGATCTCTATTTAATAATACTTCTTATTATATACATAAAATGCTGTCAAATTGTTTATTTTTCAACAAGCGTATCCATAATTTTACACAGTTCATGTAATTGGATATCATGATGACCCCAAGCTAAAGTTTTACTAGTTTCAGGAATTAAATATCGTTTATCGTCATCAGCTGTCAAAGCCAACTTTTGAATTAGTTCGGTATATATTGTATGTGAATGTGATCTAAATGCATACATAGTACAATATACTTTAGAATTTTGTTCAACTACGTTTATATAATCTGTAATGGTTAACTGTTTTTGAATGGAAGAGCGACAAATACCCTTGGCTTTTTTAAGAATATTGTGTTTTGTTTCAACACAGTACGCTTTCGCTCCTGTTCCGTAAAAACTTTGGATTGGTTCACCAGCATATTCGTCTTTAAATTTGCCAACCGCAGAGATATTTTGAGGTATATTATAAATATTATTTTTATCATAATTAGAGGTGTCGAATTTATCTAGGTTATGTTTCATATCATTATAAAAATTTTCAGTTGATACTTCAAGTATGAGAGAATCGGTATCAGTATATAAAAGAGAAACATTTTCCCCGTACATTTGTTTAAGATAGTCGTAAAAAAAATTGTAGATGACTGTTTTAGAAATATCCAGAACTGAAAACCCGGCATAGATGGGCTTGTTATATTCAATTTTTGTTTTATTCATTTGTAAAGCCACTAAATTTTCTGAAAATATTTTATTATCTTTGTAATAAGGTTTTGCTATAAAGTTTTCGGCACAATTAATTTTATGACCAACTCGTTCCCAATGTGACACCAGTTTTACGTCCACCCTTCTATCCACATTTTCCATTGTTTTCCCATATATGCTATTATTATTGGTCTTGTACATATTTTTATCAAATTTGTTTTTTGAAGAATTTCTTAAATTTGTATTTAAATCAATATAGTCTTTTAACCATGGAGATTGAGTAAATTTTATGCATCTATGTATTTTTGTTAGTTTTATACCAAAATGTAAACATTGTTTTAGATAAGTGTAATGAATAACATATTTTTCTTTATTTTTTAAATTTGGGATTAATTTTGAATATTTTGAATTGGGGGGAATCAGATTTTCGGGGCAGAATGGCAGATCATTGTGCTCGTTATGTAATTTTTCAGGATATTCTAAATCAACTTCCAGAACATAACCCGTTTCTGCGGTATCAGAGATATCATTTATATGTTTTTCTACATAATTAATCTCTTCTTGAGACAGCCAGACGAAATCTTTTTGAGGTAAATATTGACTCATTGCATAACCATATAAATTAGTAGCATCCAAATAAATGATATATTTTGTGGGTTCTAAAGGGTTAAAAGTATTAAGAAAAGGATTATTCGCTACGGATTTCCGCCCTGTGCAAGTGCTAACACCTCCTCTTACACCTTTTTTAAAAAAATGAAGCATGTCAGGATCTGTAAGAAGTTCTAGTTCTACACCTGTGTGTAACAACATGGCATCCCAACTTAATCCCGGTGCTGTAAAATAATGTGCTGGATCTAATTTATATGTTTTTAGGCAAAGTTTTCTATAATTTTCGAAGATGTCTGCTAGTAACAAGACATCACTTTTTAAATAAATATCTGAATAATCGCCAAGTGTTTGACATTGAAACAAATTCCAGATATATTCAGCCCGTTGATATTCCTCATTCGAAATATGTTCACTTTTTAATTCATTATAAAATTTATCTGCAGTTGGCAAATTAGTTTGATCAAATTTTGAAATATCATCTATGTATGAATATGGAAATACACCTTTTTTTCTCATACTTTTAAATTGTACATCATTCGAGTATTCTTTTCTCACTTCTAAACATTGAGAATCATCTAAAATAGTGGATAAATTATCTAATGATGATGGTAAAAACTGATAAGAATCAATAAACCTAATCTTTAGATATTTATCTCTGGTTTTACCATTTTTATATTGTATTTTATCTACCCACAAATACTTGCTAAACGAAATATATTTTTCCTTATTCATAGGTATAACATCAATTTGCTCCTTGTCTAAACATAATGATTTTATAAATAGATGACTGTCATAATTTTTTAAATTGTGCATAACAACTGGAATAAATTGTGGAATTTTAAAGTTAAGGTTACATGCGGAGTGTGCAGCTCCTCTGAATTTACCCGTGATATGACAATGATCTTTAACTTTATCTAATTTGTCTATGATTTCTCTATTGCAAATATGACAATAAGTCGAATTTTGAAAGTTTTTCACCTCAAAATCAGTTAGTTTAGACATGGGTGTAATATCTTTTAAATAGTTTGAATATAAATATCGTATATCCAGTTCTAAATCTTTAACAAATTTTTCAATGCAATCCCTACCTCTATATAAATGAAATTTTGTAATTTTATCGTTAAATGAGCATTTTATATAGTATGCGAATGAATGTGGTATATGTTCAAATTTTTTTAAAGTGTAAGATTGTGATAAATCTGCCATATCATTTTGAATGGGGTTTAAAGCGCATTCAAAATCAGCATAAACAATAAATGGAACTTTCATTTGCTTTTGAATATTTTCAAATTTTAATATATTTTCCGGCACAAAATTTCCGAACTTATCAATAATAAACTCTTTTGAAGGAAAATCATTTCTAATAAAATTGCAATCGTTTTGCATGTGTTGTTGAAGTGTATTAAAAGTGGTAAAAAATTGTAAACAACCGTCACAGAAATATTTTCTATGTTCATGATTGCTAATTTGAGCTGAGACTAATCGGGATAAATCACTTATATAGCAGTAATGGTTTTTAATATTATCTACATCATCTTGTTTAGACAATAATAGTAAATTTATATGAGTGTTACATCTAACTTTACAAAAATGTAAAGGACCAATAACCTCATAAATATTTTTACCCTTTTTATACACCAGTTCCAAGCCATAAACATTTATTGATATATTATTAATTTCTTCAAATTTGGGGATAGCCTTAAGGGATACTGGAAATTCCATACCATGAAAGTTAAATAGCTGTCTAAAATCTGGATACGAGTCGGGATTTCGAGGGTCTCCTTGGTGCAAAGCTGATGCAACAGCATAACCAAAACAAAAATCATCATTATTTTGCACATTTACAACAGCATTTTTTCGCAAAATTTCTTTGGGTAAAGACACATAAGAAGAACTTTTCAATGGATTATATTTGTTTATATTAACTTCTAGATGAAGTATTTGCTCCAAAATCCACCCTAAAATAATTATTGATCAATAGGATTAAATAATTAATATTTAAGGTTTTTCTAATAATTGATAAAAATTAGTAATAACAAATATGCACACCTGAGTCACGTTCTGCAAATTCATCAAGTTTTCCATCAATTATTCCCATAAATTTTTCATACAACATAACTATACTCGTAGACTCAGTTACAACTTCAAATGCTGTGTTGTGTGATTTAATTTCAGAAATCTTAGAAGTTGGCAAATAGTATAGTCCAAACAATTCCATATTAACTTTTATGGCGCGATGTTTCTTTAATTCCGTTTGAATAACTTTAATAACTTTATCTCTAATGTCTTCTTGAAACTCCTTTAATATTACAAAGTGTTTGGGTGAAGATATTTTGTATGAAATAATTCTTCTTTGAAAAGCACTATTCAACACCTCTATTCCAGACTCGATAATTTCACACACTCTTAATTTGTGAGCGTTTGATTTAAAATGTGCTGGCCAGCATTTATTAGGAACTTTGACATCGCAGTCGTCACAGCGGTGAAGATCATCTTGCTTATAAAATTGTTTATTTACTAAAAATAATAGATATAATGAAGTAAAAAATACGTGGGAAAAGGTGGATAACTTACCATCAATTATATAGCTATCAGGATTGGATGCAATTTTGTTGTCCAGACAAACTTCTTTAATATGTCGAACTATACTTCGTTTTTCCTTAAATTCGCGTAAACACAGTGTGCACAAGAAAGACATTTTAATACTGAAGAAATAGTGGATGGGCTTTGGTTTATACTATAAATTTATGGTTAGGTAGTGCAGTTTATGAATCGGTTGATCCGAAGCATGGGCTAAAAAATATGTTTGCACATTGTTTTAATAGATTACCCTGCCGCTTGATAACTTCCCCCAGATTAGGATCACTTAAATTTGTACACACCTCACCTAAATTAAGAAAGTTGTGAAACAATGATTTTATGGTTCCACAACCGCGACGCATATCCTTTGCCGTTATTGTTTTTTTAGGTTTAGCTCAAAAATATTTGATGCACCATTGTTATTAAAATATTCGAGAATTTTATTGTCATCGATGTCCATATTATCACCACTGCTAATAAAATCCTCAATGTCACTAAATGATAATAATTCAGAAGCACTAATGTTTTCCTCCTGTTTAAAATATGCTTCTAATTGACTAGAGGACATTTCACAAAGCGAGTAATCAATATTATCGTGAAATTTGCAAGCATATTTCAAATCAAAAACAGTTAAATCAATATTAGCCATACCTTTAAATCAATCGAAACACAAAAACACTAAATAACACAATGACAAAATATATGAACAAATAGTAAAACAAAACGGTACAAAAAATGCACACTGCGACGCTCCTACAGTAAACGAAGACTTAAATACGACTGAAGAGAATGGAACATGGGCGGTAAAAATGTTGCGTTCGAAACCTGTCTGGGAATGCGTGGTGGGGTGACTGGCAATGTAGCAGAGTAGTCTCAAGGTCTGTGGGTTTTTTTTTTTTTTTTTTTTTTTTTTTTTTTTTTTTGACAGGTTATTTTTTTTTTTTTTTTTTTTTTTTTTTTTCAAAATTTTTAACTGGGGGAACTGGGAGGAGCCACTTATTATATATCATGTGTCTCTCGCTTATTCTCATCAGTTATTAGTTTCGTTATATTCAATTCGTAAATTCGTAAAATAATAAAAATATACAAAAATGAGGGTTTCAATTAATGATGATGTGCTACGAGAACAAATTTCAAAGATGACGTTTCCAGAATTTAGTGACTTTTGCACTAGTGTGTCTAGTAACGCAGAGAAGTTTCTAATGGATCTCTGGTTGTATGATGTTCCGACAAGACCAAATTCACCAATGCTGGGTGGTGATCCAATGCTGTCGTCAACGATCATAGCCGATTGCAGCAGTGCGCTATCGCTGACCCCCTCAAACCAGTTCAATGAGAATAATGATGCTAACAGTAGTGACAACAAAGAGGCGATGGACAATAGTGTTTCAGAATTATTTAGACAATTGCAGTGATTTAGTGGTGAACGATGTGGCGGATTTTAAGACTGTATCAATCAGAAACCAGCCAAAAAGACAGTGTAAAAAAGTTTTTAATTATAGGTTTAATTTTTAGTTTAGTTTATAGTAGTTTTAGTTCCATTGTACACTTTTTTCATTTTATTAACAATATATATTTTTATACCCTAATCTTGTTTTTCAATTTTTATTTTTATTATCAAAAGATTTATTGGGAGCAAAATTTAATGCGCAGGTTTAAAATCGAATTAATCGACGTTTAAACTGAATGTTTTTATTAAAATATTATTCTATCGTAAACCATGGTTGAGTGCGGTGCTTTAGATATCTTTGTTGATTTTCAAGGATATAATTGCTCTTTTGCATACATCCCCAAGGAGGTTGCAATTTATGATGGAATTCGTCTTTCAAATTTTTTATTAAAACCTCCATTTAAACGAAGCATGTTGTCTGCTGTAGATGATAAAGTTGTAACATGGTAAGAAGAATATCATGGATTAAATTGGGAATTGGGTCACGTAGACTTTAAAGAAATTGATGAAATTCTTAAAAAAGTGTCTTTCTCATTTGATAATCCAAAAATATATGTAAAAGGTGTTGAAAAATCAAAATTTTTAAAAAGTGTTTTAGACAGTGAAAACATTGTCAGTATTCCAGTGAGCAATGAACCAAAATTAAGTAAATTTAAGAGAATTCCAGAGTGTTTTTTTCATAAAACGGTGCAGGCTTGGCATTGTGCAGTAGCCAATGTAAAACTATTATACAGTTATAAGAATTGTTACTAATAAATTTTTTTAATATTTAGTATGTTTTATTTGCAAGAGTGTTTTTTTCATAAAACGGCGCAGGCTTGTAAAACAGCAGCCAATGTAAAACTATTATACAGTTATAAGAATTGTTACTAATAAATTTTTTTAATATTTAGTATGTTTTATTTGCAACCTTAAGTTTATTATATGCTATGTTGGCTTATTTTGTGGATATGAATAAATGAAAAATATGGTATGTATTACAAAAAGTTTATTATAAAGAATACAATTTTTAGATACATTTTTTTAACAATTCCTTCCCTATAGTGTGATTCGAGATGTTGTGCATTTCAGGCTTAATGCACATCACACACACCTCGGGGGAAATGGTTAAAAATAAATTTGATTCACACACTTTACATTTTAGATCATTTTCACAACAATCTATGGCTCTCTTGTAATGCGTATTGACATGTATATGTTTGCCGCAAGGTTGCTCATTAGCACACACAAAGTAGCAGTTGTGGCAAACACTATACATGCCACCTGCCATCGATTCAATTATAAGGTAAGACTGTATGACGCACACTTCTCTCTGAAGATAAGCTGGAAGCAATGCCTTTGAGGCATTCACTTTTCTTAAATTACATTGTGCTTCCTCACCACATCCACTTCCTAACACCGTATCTTCAGCTCCAGAGTCATCTTCGTCTTCATCGTCTGCATCGTAATTGTATCGATCGACATCCACCAATGCGTGCACCCTACCAGCAATTTCTTTTGTAAAATATATTGCTTCATCGCCATGGATTGCCACCATTTCTTCTCTTGCACCGCTACCACTTTTATAAATATATAATTTGGATTGTACATTCGCCATTTTGGTATGTTTTTAAATTGCTTGAAATTATTATTATACTAAAAGAAAACTAATGAATTTAAACTATAGCTCCTTAGCTTATATGCTTTGCTCTCTTTCCCTTCTCCTCAACAGAAGTGGAGGGGCTTGGGTAGGAAGTGTGTTCAGGTTATAGTGGGCGGAGTCAGAGGTGGGGGTTCGACCAATCCGAAATTTATGCTATGCTCTCTTCCCCTTCTCCTCAACAGAAGTGGAGGGGCTTGGGTAGGGAGTGTGCTCAGGTTATAGTGGGCGGAGTCAGAGGTGGGGGATCGACCAATCCGAAATTAGTGGGTGGAGCCAGAGGTAGGAGCTCTACCTATCGGAGTGATGGCCGGTGCTCAATAGCACCCCCCACCACAAATGGGCGGGGTCAGAGGTGGGGGTCGACCAATCAAAAAAGAGGTGGGGGGAGAGGTGGGGGGTCGACCAATCAAAAAAAGGGGTGGGGGGTGCCATTGAGCACCGGCCAACTATATCTACTAGGTTCAATTACCGTATGGACAATGCGGTTATGCAGTCACAAACTGTTCACTACTACGTAGGACGTAAGCAAGTTTGTATACTGTGACCGATGTGCTGCTCGCTGCTAAACTTAAATACCTCCGCAATTCGTTATTGGTCTCTGGGCTAACCATTACAACACTTTTTAAAAAAATATAATTATGACGAATAATAAAGAATATTTCACTCATGTATAAATTTTCCCATAAGAAACGTTAAAAATAAAAAAATATTAGCGGATATACAACGTTGCCTAGACAACGTTGTATATCCAACACACAACAATCGAACCTATTTGCAGAGACAGTTTTTTTTTTTACCTTTTTACTGCGAACGTGATCGTTATTGTTATGAGTTCCCTTCGGGAAATTCATTGCTTTTGAAAAACAAACCCTCTCAACAGATAACGACAAAGATATAATTATGGCATAAATTTTTATATATATTTCATTCTAGAAATATTCTTCCTAAATACCGCTCGTGCATAAAAATTAACCAGATAATTTTCATTCAAGCTTGTTATACTAATTCCACTCGTTCTTCGAACTCGTGGAATTATAAATAACAAGCTTTCATGAAAATTATCGGTAATTTTTAAGCACTCGTGGTATTACCCCCGAATATATTTTTTAAATGTGATATTAATTGTAGAACAAACAAGTAAAACAGTTGAGTTGCACAAAGATTTTAAACAATAATTAACTGACCAAACAATTTACACGGTATAATAATTTTTTGATAATTTTGACTTCTCTTTATCATAGGGTTCGAAAAAATATGGACCTAATAAAATAAACTTAATAATTAATTTTATGTTGTCCATTCCAAAAAAAATGCATTTTTTGTAGGTATTTGATTATTAACCGAAGAATGGTGGGGGGTATTGCACAAGAAATTAACGCCCAATCAGAGGTTTGTAGGATAGAAAGAGAATTAGAAGAAGCTCGAAATAAACTAGTCGCCATTAGACAGGCAAAATATAAACTTAAAGGTAAGGCTAACTAAACAACTATCAAGATTATTAGTATTAAGTCTCAAATAAGCACTGGTTAAAAAGGTATAATTTTAATTTTATTGACTGGTATTCAAAGCATTTGTTTCTGGTATAAATTTGGTTACAAGGAATTCATTCCTTCCTTGAAAAAGCCAAAAACGCTGATGCCTTTTATTTTTTTCAACAATGTTTATGAATTTTACCTTTATGCAGGAATAGAAACTCGCAAATGCATGTACATATTGTGATTACTTTTGAAGTGAGTAAAAATTAAAAAATTGTTATTTTTAAATAATTTCATATTATATTACAATAATATTGATTGGGTAAGGTAAGGACGTTTATAAAACAGCTTTCTGTCAATATTATTGGTCCTGTTAGATCCACTTATAATCCTTCTTTCTTTAACATGCCTTATTTAACTGAATCACACAGAATTGAAATATTAATTATGATAGAGTATGGCGATAGTTTGATGACCCAAGCTGAGATTGTTTTAAGAACAGCACCCTGAGTTACCACCAATTTTACAATTAGTAAACTTGGTGCAAGAGTCAATAGAAGATGACCCAAATCGTTGTAGCTGGATCAGTCTTAATTGGTGATAAAGTCATTGAGGCAAAGTTTTTTTAAAGCTAATCTAAATGGGCAGTTACCAACATATCTCAATTTTTTGTTATAATACCTTATTCTAGCTTGAGCTGGTCGAATATGGGTACACCACCTAACTGGTGGATAGGGAAAAGAAATAAAATTGAGTGCCAGGCAAGGATCTTGTACGATCTTAACCCCTTGGTTTTTTGGGGGCCAAAAATAATTTTTACGTAGGTAACAAATTTAGAGGAACAACAAATAAAATCCTACAAATAACTCAAATATGGTACATAACGTTACAAATGAAGTTTACTATAGGTTAGGGTTCCACCAAAAAAAAAAAAAAATTGAGAATGTTTTCAACAATATTTAACATTTTCACAAATATTCCAATTGTTTTTTTTAAATTTTAACTCGCTGATCAGGTAATAAAAATGCAAAAGTAAATAGTTGATTAGTTATATTCTATTTTGTATTTTGCGAGAGCTAACAATACATGCATCATCTGCATTAGAAAAAAAAACTGGGTTAGTCTCTATTCCTGAAGGGTAAACTTCTCTCTTAAACCACATTAAAGTGTTTTCGGTTTTTTTTTCAAGGAATGAATTGATCCGTAATAATTAGGTCCTGTAGTAACCTAAACGAAATTCCAATTTAAACGCCTTTGACAGTTAAACAACGTCAAAGTATAAATAATCCTTTTACGCAAATCCATGCAATACTGTTTAACCAAGTAATTTAATAATAAAAAAATATTTTTTTTAGGTTATGAAACGTCAGGTGATGAGACTGACGATTACATAAGTTCTGCCCCCGAACAAGACTCACGGTGAGTTAAAAGGTGTGTCGTTCGTCCTTGTTTTAACCACCGCACCCTGTGTACATGTCTTCTTTTTTATTTTACCGCTTTACTAACCGCAGATTTTTAGTAGTTATGATGTAGCAGTAAAAATATAATAAATTAATTTTTTAGTTACAGCATGTATGACATTTAAAAAAATCACATTACTTATTATGGCATGTAAATAGTGTTGTTTTTAGTTGGGATATTTAATATGTCTGTTTTACCTATTCAAGTTTTAGAGAATACTCCATTTTTATTAATCGATCGGTTAAAAAGTTGAGTAAGAACCCCTAAAATCCAACCAAATAGGCCACACACCAATGGAAAAAATATCGATTCGAATCCTAACACGGTACGTGCAACATTGCCAAACATTCGTAATTTTAGTAGGCATCAACTATAGCTGTTAGTAATATATAGTAAATAAAATTATTGGTGTCTAGTTCACTTTCTACCTAATTAAAAATATATTTTAAAAAAGATAAGTAAGTACGGAATCATTAGGTCTTGTCAGCGGGCTTGGTATTTTGTAAAGTTTTCCGTATTGTTTAAATATTCAAATTTATTGATCAGTCGGAGCAATTTATTTATTGTATCAATAACTTATACAAGCTAATTATAGATACACAATCCTAGAACATCAGATCCTAATGGTCTTCCATGTATGTTAACATAAAGTAAATATATCGTAATATTTCCAAACCTAATAGTAACTAATTACTCGAGTGATATACATTAAAAGAGCCGACATATCCGATATGGTTGTAGTCAGGCCCGATATATCATCTTTCGATCGCCGTTGGACCTTAGAATGTCGACATGTAGTTTTTTTTAATTTACATCAATTAACTCTAGCAACACTATACAGCCAAGCATCTTTGGTAACATAAATAAAAGATCTGTTTGAAGGTCGGAGACAATGATGTTTCTTGACTGATAAAAGAGTTTTGGACTTGCATTGTCTTTATTTGTTTTATATCACTTAATTTTACCTTAGATTTCTCGTAGTTACGAAACTTATCACTTATACCGTGCTTCTAGTGTCTGTTTGAAGGTCGGAGACAATGATGTTTCTTGATCTAGCGTCAACAGGGTCGGACGTCACCAATTAGCGGTTTGAATACAACGACATCACACAACCCACTAGATTTTATTTGAAGACTCTTTAGATTTTAAATAATATTTTGAAAAATGCTCTTATTTTGATGGACTATACTTTAAAATGGGCAAATTTTTAAAAAATCGTAAAACAGACTCATTGAAACGTTCCTAGAAAATACAATTTGACATAATAGTTATTAAAAGTCGCTCATTCTCAACGAATGATTCGATTGCTTGCTTGGCGAAACTAGAACAAAATACACATTTTTCTTAGGGGCCTCTTATTTATCTGTTTATCATTTTTTAGAGCAAATCCTTTACTTTTGCAAACCATTGTCATGCTGTGCTTTTTGTAAAGTTTTATTAAAAAAGGCTTGTTTTTTTGGTTTTAAGTTTTACTTCTTATTTTTAATTTACTATCCTAACCGTTTTTTTGGTTGCATGCACAGATCCAAGGTTGTATAATATATACTTGGGTAAGTACTACTTAAGAATAACTAAAACAGGTTTGTTCGACTTTCTCTATTCGTTAGTTTGTTAGGTTGATATTTACGGCATATAACAACTTTAGGGCTAAGTAATATTGTATAGACCATAGCCTTCTTGATTTAAAAGGAGTGAGGCAGAAAGAACTCTTTCACTGTAATCGAATCTATAATATTCAGCACTAACATTCTGAACTAGATCATATTGAAAACATATTCCAATAATAAAAATCTTCCTAGAGTATCATAAACCTTTTCTAGAAACAACAATTCTTTTATTTGCGAGTCGTGCGACCGATTATATTGTTATTCTTGTTCCGATAATTTAAATAGAAAAAAAAACAGATTAGAAATAGAACACCAGTCTCGAGGATTAGTCCGGTCGGAGCGTGTCGAATGAAGGCTGTCCCGGGCTGCCCATTTGTTTTGTTGTGACATCAGTACCTTCTTCCGCGTTTTCATTAGAGAGCGTATTTTGTTAATTTATTTTCTCAGTAAATAATTAAAGAATTTAAGAACTGAAATCGTGCAAAAATTGTATTTTTTTCGTGCTCTATGCAATAGGGTCAAAATCAAAATTTAGTGAAAAGCCCATTCCTTTGATTTTGGCACTTTAGCGGAACAAGTTCATTCCATCCAGTTACATTCTCTATACGGCCGATCTACGCAGTTTAAACCGCTCTTAGGTTTATAGACAAGAAATGTTATAATAGTAGTAAAATAATTTATTATATGTGAGGAAAAGTTGTTTTATTTTGAAAAGCAGTGTTTTTTTTTAATCCAAAACCCTCGACCCGACATATAATTCGGGGATCTTCTTGGAGAGGGCCTAACGGACAGTGGCCAGTACTAAATAATTTCGGGTTAGTTTTGTTTGACGTTGACATCGGTATGTTTACTGTGTATGTTACGTGTTTTTTATGAACAAGTCTGTAGTATCTCTCTTACTCCTCCTTAGAACTCAGGTCATTTGTAGACTTTAGAAGTTTCTACCCTTGAATTTTTACCTGTAGAGGTCGTTCTATGCCGTAAAAAGTACATTTTTTGCCTACACTGATTGAACAGATCTATCGCACGACTCAACTTTACAAACTTAAAAATAGAGGTTGTGGTACTAATTTAAAAACCATTTTTAATTATATCGGTAAACAGTTAAAACTAGAATTCGTGGGAAATGATTTACGTTATGATTTAAACGATAATTACACATCGGGACAAATTTTAAAAATAGTGTAATGTGAAATTTTTACTTTTGGTATATTTTAGTTTTTCTTATAATTGTATACCCAGAACTAAAGAAAATATTATATACCGGATGGTGCATTGTGGTTGGAAGCATAGGAAATCCCATGCAAGTTTTAAACTGTCCAAATATTTACTTTTCTGTTGACTTTATAGTGGGGTTGCAGGGAGACTTTCTTTAGGGTGTAGTGCAAATGCGGAGTTTGAACAATTTTTGACAACCCGATCTTAACTTATTTTAATGGGATTGCGGTTGGTTTTTCATTGAAATTCAACAGGTGATGCTGCGGACACCAGCATTAACTGGACTTGTCAACCTGTGATTTGTCATTGTCAAATGTAATTTGAGAGTATTAGACTTTGTACTAGTAATAATTTTTTACGTAGGTAGTTATGAGTTACACAATAGAAGAAAAGTCACTATGATAAAATTGCACTATGGGGGAGTAGCTTAAGTATTGTATCCGATATGTTTTCCGGTTATTTCCCTGATATACCCATTCCTACCAAGTCGATAATACAAAAAGTTATTACTAAGTTTGAAGCGAAAGGCACTGTAATAAACAACTTCAAATGCACAGCACAGAATCACGAGACAGCTGAAGAAAACAATGAGAGATCTTAATATTTTACTTTACGTCGAAAAAATTGTTCAAACTCCACGTGTGCACTCACCACACAAAGAGCCTGAAAATGTCTCCCTACAACCCCGCTCTAAAGTCAATAGGGGAGCAAATATTTGGACAGTTTCCAACCATGAGCGCCACCCGGTATATACTACAATACGAACACCACAACAAAACTGTCAATAATATTTTAAGGAATAATATAAAAAACTTGGTGAGATATCCCTTTTTAAAGGTTAGATTTCTGATGCAAAGTTTGCATTTATCGTTTTCTAATACAATAGGCCAAGCGATGGGGGATTTCTACTCGCAAAAGGTCGGAGAGAAATGAAATTTGGTGGGATGGTAAAGATAGGTACCCTGAGAACAAAATTGCGCACAACTTTGGTTCTTTGCATTTTTTGGCTCCGACTGATAGTTTTCGCTCCAAGGTGCGCCAAAGTTGGGGGGTAGTTTACAATTTTTAACAAAATCATAATTTAATCGTGGACTAAGACAAAGATGGCTACCAAACAATTCCGTAATATTTTTTTACTATGAAAGTAAGGTTTTTTAAGTAAGCAGATGCCCGATTCGATACATTTGATCTTATATTATAATAAAATATATGATTTGTAGAAGTGCGCCTTACATACTATCGATATGGGCATTTTTTAATTATCATGATCTACGCTTAATATTTTCTTATTATTGTTGACCTACACTAACTTTTTTATATTTTGCAAACATGATAGGTACCAGAAAATATAATTTTCAACCCGTTTCCACACCACCCTTGAGGTAGAGTTGATCGGCGCGTTTTTTTAAACGTGGTATCAATAAGAGACCTATTCCACGATCGATATGGATTTCACTTTGTGTCCGGCGCCATATTCGGTAAGCTTGGCGTTGTCTGTTTGGTCCTCATCGTCCTGTATTTTATATCTGTATGTCTTCTGCATTGTTGTCGTCTAGCACAATCTGGTCAAGAATGTTTTTGCAGGACGTCCCAGTACAGTATAAACATAAAACCGAACATTTTAATCCTGCTTTATGGTAACCATAAGCAGGTCCACAACCTTTCTGGAATCTGCACGAGATACTCTTGAGTAAAACCTCTGGAGCTGGTTCCTTTGAAATTCGTATGGCGTCTAATCCTGTTGTTGTTTTCTATTTTATTCTATTGCGAAATGTATGTTATTTGTGCATGCCTTCAGTGGTTGTGATACTACATCGACGTTGTTCAATCAAGGCAAGATTCGATTCTTTAAAACTTTGGAAAAAATCCAACATTAGCAGAGGCGATTCAGGTATTTGATGACCCCAATGCAGAATTACCGGAAGTCGTAGCCGCTGGCGAACTGTTTATGCTGAGGCAGTATGACGCAGGCATGAAACATCGTACGTTGGATTCTCTGCGGTATACGATCTTTGTACGGGCCGTCTCCAAAAATTCATTTAATCTCGCATCACTGCCACCAACATCCGATGCGCACTTATTCTTAAGTCCAGAGCTGGCAGGGAGTTCAGAAACCTCCAGAAGATCATGGAATGGCGAAAAACAACAACAGGATTAGACGTCATACGCTAAACCAGCTCTAGAGATTTTACTCAAGAATATCTCGTGCAGATGCCAGAAAGGTTGTGGACCTGCTTGTGGTTACCATAAAGCAGGATTAAAATGTTCGGTTTTATGTTTATACTGTACTGGGACGTCCTGCGAAAACATTCTTGACCAGATTGTGCTAGACGACGACACTGCAGAAGACATACAGATATAAAATACAGGACGATGAGGACAAAACAGACAACGCCGAGCTTGCCGAATATGGCGCCGGATGCAAAGTGAAATCCATATTGACCGTGGAATAGGCCTCTTAGGGATACCATGTTAAAAAAAACGCGCCGATCAACTCTACCTCAAGAGTGGTGTGGAAACGGGTTGAAAATTATATTTTCTGGTACCTATCATGTTTGCAAAAAAATAAAAAAGTTAGTGTAGGTCGACAATAATAAGAAAATATTGAGCGTAGATCATGATAATTAAAAAATGCCAATATCGATAGTATGTAAGGCGGGCGCACTTCTAAAAATCATATATTTTATTATATAAGATCAAATGTATCGAATCGGGCATCAGCTTACTTACTTAAAAAACCTTACTTTTATAGTAAAAAAATATTACGGATTTGTTTGGTATCCATCTTTGTCTTAATCCACGATTAAATTATGATTTTGTTAAAAATTGTAAACTACCCCCCAACTTTGGCGCACCTTGGAGCGAAATATATTGGTCGGAGCCAAAAATGCAAGAATCAAAGTTGTGCACAATTTTGTTCTCTACATATTCTATTTGAACTTTTTATTAATAGCGCCGCGAGTCAGTTTTCATCCCCCCACCCCTCGAGCGGCAGCCCCCCGAGGTCGCAAACTCAGGTGGACTATCAGGGTACCTATCTTTACCATCCAACCAAATTTCATTTCTCTCCGACCTTTTGCGAGTAGAACCCCTTATTTTGTACCCATCGCTTGGCCTACAAGCATTAAGAGCGAAGACTAGACAAATAATTATTTTACCTTCGCCATTCTATCAGCTACATAATTTCCCGTGTAAAGCTTATGGCAGATAGATTTTTTTCTTTTTTTAGAATTACGTTAAATTATTTGGTACTTTTTTTTGGCTAAAAGTTGTAAAATCGTATTCATCATGGAGTTTGCTTCAAATTACGAGATTCAAAACCGTGTGTTAGTTATCGTGATTATTTTATTTAAATATCAATTTAAACCGCTCTATAGGCAAACAAATTAAAAACCGAGCAAACTCCTATTTTTTGTATGTATCTTTTCTACCTGCCATTCCAAAAGTATTCGATCATATTTCAAAATAAAAAGAAAAATAAACTGGCCATATTTATATACCGCCCTTTCCATTTGATAACCATTTGGCAACGTGGGAAATTGCTAAAAGCATCCGCCGGGTTTTGACGTCTTTTTTCTTGTTTTGTTTTATATTTCGTTTCGTTGTTTTAATGGGATGTACCGTGTCGTACGTATCATGATATGACAATTATGAACTGATTGTGCATCTTTTGTAGTAGGTAGTGTAAGTGCTTACTGTGTACCTATTGACTTTTTACTCTTGGTGTTTCGTTAATTTGTTTATTTTTAGTTTTCTGTTTTACAAACAATAAAATAATGGCAAAAGGTCTTAGCTTATCTATAAACCGAAAAAGTCGGCGAAAGCTTCGTAAAAAGTTGTAAGTACAACATTTTTTCATCATAAAGGAGGAATTCGAAAAAATCGTCCATTTTCTCAAAGAGACCAAAGTAACAACATAAAGAGGAAGACAAAAATCACAAAGTCATGGTCTCAATCGTGTAATAAAATCAACTATGGTGACATGTTTCGCTCTTTACGGAGCATCATCAGACCTAAAAGTGTATAGAGGTGTGACCCACATTACATTTTTATACTATTTAACAGCCTACCTTCATTAAAACCAATAAATGAAATAACACATTAAAAACAAGACGAGTACCATGTCAAAACAAACAGGTTACGATTAATCTTAAAACTAACACAAAAAACGACAGTTATAAAAGCGGGTAGGAGGGAGAGTGAAGCAACCATACAGGAGAATACGACTAACCGAGCTAAGGCCAAGCGTAGAAAAAGCCAAAATATATAAACGAAGAAGTCCCCCCCGTCCAATTTTGTTGTCAATCTGCCAAACCAATTTAGGCGAGAGAACCAGAACAGGTTATAAAATATCCAATTATTTAATTTTAGTTATTAAAAATAAGGTAAGGTTCAAAGTTGAAGACTTTATTAACGCAATTAAGGACTGGGCTCTTTTTTGCCTTAGTAATTTCAAGTTTCTCTAGTAAATCTAACTTTTTGCTCTTATCACATTCATGCAGTATGTTTACGTTTTCAGATGTTGAAAATTGATGTCCCGAATACAACAAATGATTTGCAAAAGCTGACTTGGTGTTAGATATATCAGTATTCTGGTATTTACTAACTAAACTAAGATATTCATGGACCCTAGTGGAAATTTTTCTACCTGATTGACCTATATATACAGCAGGGCAGTCGGCACAACTTAAGGAATAAACGCCAGACTTAGATAGTGGATTAACTTTATCTTTTATTTTAACTAAATGTTGTTTTACAGTGTTAACGGTCTTAAATCCAAGTGAAATATTAAAAGGTTTGAAAAATTTTGCTAATTGTAAAGATATATTTCCAAAAAATGTTAGAGACCTATAATTGCTTGGGTTGTTTACTGTATTCTGATGTAAAATATTATAAGATAATTTGTATTTGTTGACAAATTTATAATAAATTTTATTAATTAACCTAGAGGGAAACCCATTGTTTATTGAGATTCTTCTTATTATGGAAAGTTCTTTATTAAAAGCCTCTCTAGATAGGGGTAAATTAAATAATCTGAAGAAAAAAGCTTTGAATGATGAGACTTTATATGAATAAGGTGAGTTCGAGTTAAATTGCATAACATTGTCCGTCGACGATGGCTTTCTATTTACCTCAAATTCGATTTTATTGTTTCTTCTCATTACCAGGACGTCCAGGAAGGGTATCTTTCCGTCCTTTTCTATTTCCATTGTGAAACTTATATTCGGGTGTAAGTTGTTAACAAAATTAAGAAAATCGGCCAAAGCGACGTCATCACCAGTCCAGGCAATAAAAATATCATCAACGTATATGCTAATAGAAATCTAGAAAAATAGCTAGCCATAATCGATTTTTCCAAGTTATCCATGAAAACCTCGCTCAGGAATGGGGAGAGGCAGGACCCCATAGCCAATCCAGAATTCTGTCTATAGAATTTACCATCAAATTGGAAAAAATTCTGTTCCACCACTGATTTTAGCAATAAAATAAGGTTAGATATCAGCAGTCCAGAAAGGCCCTCCTTTTCCAGTAACCCCTCCACCAATTTAACACAATCTGTGGGGGGGGGACACTAGGAAACAAATTCTTTACATCCAATGATATCAATTTAGCATTAGGAGGAAGCTTAAGGTTTTTTAAAAAATTTGCAAATTCTATAGAATTTTTTGTGAAATAAGTACTCACAAAAGATGTTGTTCTTCTCAAAATATCATTGAGCCAAGACGAGATTTTATAAACCGGGGAATTAACAAAAGAAACCACTGGTCTTACCGGTATATTTTCTTTATGTAGCTTCGGTAATCCATAAAGTAGAGGGGTTTTTGGATTCATTGGATACAACTTATACTTAGATGAGCCGAAGTATTCTAGGGTTACTAGGGTTTGGTCCAAAATATTTTTGACCTTTGCAAAGTAAGCATTTGTTGGATCTCTAGCAATCAACTCAAAGTCGGCCCTTCTCATTATTTTTCGAATATGAAAATGCCAGTCAGGCTAAATTAGTCCAGTTGTATAGAAGAAACCTAATTACACGGAAAAGCCTCCTGCTGAAAATTTGGTTCCTTCAACAGTGTCTACAGTTCCACTTAACACCTAAATTTATTTCCTTTAAATGCAGATCAAGATCTTACTCTTCAAGGATAGCTGTTGAACAAGCTAGGATCATCTGGATAAAAGAAGAAATTAAATCCCACTATAGAATCTTGAATACAGTGAATTCAAGATTAAAGTACCTATACTTGACATTGACTTATGTTTGTGCTTTCGTGGAGTTTGTAATTTTAGATGGTAGATTTAGGGATGCGACAGAGTCATTTGGTGAGCTAACATTCAGGAGATTATGCAATAAACTTAATAATTTAAAGAACCAACATAGGCATGATCGAATGATTCATGGGTGTAACGGAGATAGACTGGAAACAGGTAACTCTGATCATAAATTTCAGGATTGATTTCTTAACCTCACGGACATTACTTTCACCCCACAAGAAGAACAAATTCTTTCATATAACCTTAAATTTAATTTTTCCCATCGTATTGACTTAAAAACGAAAGAAATGTTAGCAATAGAATCAGAAAATATAATTCAATCAACTGACGTTACAAACAAAAATATTTTAAGAGCAAAAATTATCAGTTTTCTTAATTCTAACCTTACAAATATTAATAACAACAATAATTTCAATAAAATTCATCTAAATTCTTTAAAGCGGAAGATACAGTTAAATGACCTCATAGTAACAAAAGCTGATAAAGGCTCGTGTTTAATGAGAAGAGCCGATTATGTGTCTAAGGTTGAAGACTTCTTGAATTCTGGCGACTTTGAGTTGATTGCTAGAGATCCATGCTTACTTTGCAAAGGTCAAAAATATTTTGGACCAAACCCTAGTAACCCTAGAATACTTCGGCTCATCTAAGTATAAGTTGTATCCAATGAATCCAAAAACCCCTCTACTTTATGGATTACCGAAGGTACATAAAGAAAATATACCGGTAAGACCAGTGGTTTCTTTTGTTAATTCCCCGGTTTATAAAATCTCGTCTTGGCTCAATTATATTTTGAGAGGAACATCTTTTGTGAGTACTTATTTCACAAAAAATTCTATAGAATTTGCAAATTTTTTAAAAAACCTTAAGCTTCCTCCTAATGCTAAATTGATATCATTGGATGTAAAGAATTTGTTTCCTAGTGTCCCCCCCACAGATTGTGTTAAATTGGTGGAGGGGTTACTGGAAAAGGAGGGCCTTTCTGGACTGCTGATATCTAACCTTATTTTATTGCTAAAATCAGTGGTGGAACAGAATTTTTTCCAATTTGATGGTAAATTCTATAGACAGAATTCTGGATTGGCTATGGGGTCCTGCCTCTCCCCATTCCTGAGCGAGGTTTTCATGGATAACTTGAAAAAATCGATTATGGCTAGCTATTTTTCTAGATTTCTATTAGCATATACGTTGATGATATTTTTATTGTCTGGACTGGTGATGACGTCGCTTTGGCCGATTTTCTTAATTTTGTTAACAACTTACACCCGAATATAAGTTTCACAATGGAAATAGCAAAGGACGGAAAGATACCCTTCCTGGACGTCCTGGTAATGAGAAGAAACAATAAAATCGAATTTGAAGTATATAGAAAGCCATCGTCGACGGACAATGTTATGCAATTTAACTCGAACTCACCTTATTCATATAAAGTCTCATCATTCAAAGCTTTTTTCTTCAGATTATTCAATTTACCCCTATCTAGAAAGGCTTTTAATAAAGAATTTTTCATAATAAGAAGAATCTCAATAAACAATGGGTTTCCCTCTAGGTTAATTAATAAAATTTAATTTAAATTTGTCAGCAAATACAAATTATCTTATAATATTTTACATCAGAATACAGTAAACAACCCAAGCAATTATATTTCTCTAACATTTTTTGGAAATATATCTTTACAATTAGCAAAATTTTTCAAACCTTTTAATATTTCACTTGGATTTAAGACCGTTAAGACTGTAAAACAACATTTAGTTAAAATAAAAGATAAAGTTAATCCACTATCTAAGTCTGGCGTTTATTCCTTAAGTTGTGCCGACTGCCCTGCTGTATATGTAGGTCAAAAAAGGTAGAAAAATGTTCACTAAAGTCCATGAACATCTTAGTTTAGTTAGTAAATACCAGAATACTGATATATCTAACACCAAGTCAGCTTTTGCAAATCATTTGTTGGATTCGGGACATCAATTTTCAACATCTGAAAACGTAAACATACTGCTGAATGTGATAAGAGCAAAAAGTTAGATTTACTAGAGAAACTTGAAATTACTAAGGCAAGAAAGAGCCCAGTCCTTAATTGCGTTAATGAAGTCTTCAACTTTGAACCTTACCTTATTTTTAATAACTTAAATTAAATAATTGGATATTTTATAACCTGTTCTGGTTCTCTCGCCTAAATTGGTTTGGCAGATTGACACTAATATTGGGCGGGGGGGACTTCTTCGTTTATATATTTTGGCTTTTTTTACGCTTGGCCTTAGCTCGGTTAGTCGTATTCTCCTGTATGGTTGCTTCACTCTCCCTCCTACCCGCTTTTATAACTGTCGTTTTTTGTGTTAGTTTTAAGATTAATCGTAACCTGTTTGTTTTGACATGGTACTCGTCTTGTTTTTAATGTGTTATTTCATTTATTGGTTTTACTGAAGGTAGGCTGTTAAATAGTATAAAAATGTAATGTGGGTCACACCTCTATACAATTTTAGGTCTGATAATGCTCCGTAAAGAGCGAAACATGTCACCATAGTTGATTTTATTACATGATTGAGACCATGATTTTGTGATTTTTGTCTTCCTATTTATAAAGGAGGAATTTTAAAACAAATTGTGAATATTTATAAGTAGTTAGTTTGCTTATAATACATATAGACTAGGCCGACTACGGGATATATTAGTTAAAAACAAAAGGGTGAGAGAGAATAAGGGATAAAATGTTGGCTAGAAAAAAATGTCAAAAGTTTGAGTAGATACTACAATACACAGTTGAGTGTGTTCAAGGAGTGGACAATAGAAAAAAAATCTTTATTGTGGATTTTAGGACCAAGTCATTACTGATAAAAATTTCTGCTTGTTGAGAAAATCAGTTGGCCATATAAACATTATATATTTTAGACCAGATATACCTATAAGTATAGGGTTTTATTAAATTAGGAAAACATGAAAATGCTGAATGAGAGAAAAGTAACATTTATTATTTTTAGCAAAAATTATATTGAACAAAGTTGTTTATAAAGTAATAAAGTATACAAGAACAGCGGTGACAGGTCTTCAGTGACAAATTATAGACCAATTTCTAATCTCTCATTCTTTAGATCCTCGAGGCCAGTGTGACCGACTTTTTGAAATTTAACTTTAAAAATATCGTAACACCGCAGCAACATGGCTTTTTGGAGAATCGGTCTGTAATGACTAATTTGTTGACTTATCATACCTATCTTGTGGATGCCTTGGAGAAAGGGTATGTGGTGGATGCAGTTTACGTATTTTTCAAAGGCTGTCGACAAGGTCAATCATGATCTGTTGTTGCATAAACTCGCTCTGTATGGTATTTATGGTAGTCTACATAGTGGGCTGGATTCTTACCTTAGAGATAGGAAGCAGCAGGTTAAAATTGGCAATGTTACATCGTCTGTAATTAATGATGATGTCTCAGGAGTGTCCCAAGGTGCACATCTTGCGCCATTATTGTTTATCATATTTATAAATTATGTGACTGATTGTTTTAAATATTGTAGATTGTTACTATATGCTGATGACTTGAAGATTTACTTGAAAATCAGAAGTATTGTAGGAACAACTAAAGTCAGACCTAATAACAGAAGAGGGGTAACTGACCTGATTACCGATCAGTTAAATTGGCGTTGATAGTGAACTAATTATCCATTTTTGCTGGTATAAATAAAACAATAAGTTTGAATTGATGAATTGAAATAATTACCTTTCATTTAAAAGAAATAAAAGAAAGTAATGGGTTTAGTCTCATAACTTGTTCAGATCTAAAAGGTAAATAATAAATATACAATTTAAATACATATTAGGTACTACATTAGAATTCTACAACTGCTAAATAATATGATCGTACAATAAGACAAAAAATGTGACGTATTGTTCAAAAAAACGAAAGTATAAATCTATGTCAAAATACTACGTCGAACTGTTTTAAATCCTTATCAATTTTACGCATGTTTTCATATTTCTAGAAAACGTCACGGGACTCACTATTTCTGCAGAAACCTTTTTTTTTACTACGTGCGAACGCACAAATTGGCGATATTAGAAGAGTTGAGTTGTTCCACTGGAACAGTGTATTTTTTGCTTATACAAATGAAAACCTTGGCGGTTTTGAGTGGGACTCTGCAGTCTTCGATCGACAGTCAGTTTATTTTTTCTATTCTATCATACCTTAGTGTACATGCTTGAGTAAATATTGCACCATCAGTACAGTTACAAATGTGCCAAAAAATATTACTGATATTCAATTAAATATAAAAAAAGATTTAAAAATTATATTTGACAGGTTAGAGTCTTATAAACTAACATTAAATTTTAATAAATCTTCTTTTATATACATTACCAAACAAAGACTAGATATCGAGAAGCGACCCATATTATTTATTGGAAAAAATTATAATTATACCGATCACATAAAGTTTTTAGGTTTGTATATTGATCAACATTAAGCTGGAGAAAACACGTAGAAAATATTCAGTATCTTATTTCAATTTGGGGTTCAGCAAACTCTATAGTATTAAAACCTTTAAAAAAATTACAAAATAAGGTTATAAAATGTATTCATAAACTTCCGCACTTAGAACCAACAATAAATTTATACAGGCCAAATAAATATTCAGATATACATAGTTTATATAATTTAAAAATTTGCATATTTATTTATTCCATAATCTTAAAATAAAAAATTTTGAAATTTTTTATTTTAAGATTTTTGTTTGAACAACCTTTAAAATTGGCCATGATGTACACACTCATGATACAAGACAAACTAACTTTTTTCAAACCATCAAGATAAACAGTAATTTCGGAAAACGTTCATTGGTATATAATGGATTAATATTATATAATAATTTACTTACTCAATAAATTTAAGAACTTTAAATTGAGGATATTTAAAAACAGGGGTTTGGGTAGGTCCCCAACAAGTATACTTGAGGCACTCTTAGTGCAGCAGGACTTGGATCGGTTTATTAATTGGTGTAAATCAAATAAATTATTCTTAAATATTTCTAAATGTAAACATATCCAGTTCGGCAAAAGTAGGGAGCCTGTAGCCTTGGAGTATTTTATAGATGACGTCAGGGTTGAGCTTTTCACAGCATGTACAGGCTATTTGCAGTAGGGCCCTGAGAATGTTGGGCTTCTTGAAGCGTAACACCTCTAACTTTACTAATATAACTGCAATAAAAACTTTATATATATTGTACGGACACACCTTGAGTGTTGCACTGTCATTTGGAATCCCTACTATCATGTCCATAGTAATCAGGTTGAGAGGGTTCAAAGGAAATTTCTCAGGCATGTAGCTTTCAAAATAAGTCAGCCTGTCACTGACCTTGACTACTCTGAACTTGAATTCCAACTAGAAATTCAACCTCTATATTTAAGAAGAAAAAACTATAATTTGATCCTTGCTCACAAATTTATTCATTGGTCGATTGATGCTTTTGTGGTGTTACCGCTCTTGAACTTCAATATTCCCACTAGGAACTTGAGAAATTCAAGAATATTTGGTATTGACTTTCATCGTACCAGATATGGTCAGAATTCGGTCATTACCAGAATGATGCATGTTGTGAATGAGACTGAGATTGAAGTGGATTTATTCAATATTTCCGAGAGCGCTTTAAAGGGCAGGTTAAAGAAAACCAATTGATTTCTTCTGTAATTCTTCTTTTTAAATGTGGTCTGTTCTTAGTGTAAAGCAATGTAATATGCTCTTTTAACATATTGTTATGTTTTTTTTATATTATCGTCATAAATGTTTTAATCTGTTTTGTATAATATTTTGATTGGGCTTGTCCCGTAAATAAATAAATATAAGTTTTGAAATAAAAATTAGAATAAGAAACGACTTATTGCTTATTTTGTTAAATGCAAATAATTACTGAAACCACCATACCAAACAACAACCATATTCAAATTTAAAATATTCGAATTTTAATTTAAATTTTGTATTTAGACTATGTTACTTAAAAAACAGCTTTATTGTATACAATTTTTGTTAAAAGTAATAAATAAAGGCACTTCTATCTTGAAACATTTTTATATTTTCAAAATTTATTAACGCACTATAACTCTGGTTTAAAATTTTTATGACAGCAGATCTTTTTATAAAGAATTACATTTTGTCGTAAAATCAATAATCATAGATTTTTCCCTATTGTCAACTCTATCCGCAGACACAACTGTATAATTTTAGGAATAATAATATTGATATACTATAGAAAAAACAAAATACATTTAAATAATGTTGATTGTGTGTTTGGTTACTATGGAAATGTAGCCAGCCAATATGTAATTGTTTTGTGTTTTAATAAAGTTTTCTTGTCAAAAAATGTAACATAATATGTTACATTTTATTTAGTTTTCACAGAAGCCAATAATTTTACTGCTCAGGCAACAAATTTTCACCTTGGTGCCCAGACAGGAAAAGTTACACTTCGCTGATTGATATTTGTATTCAAAATTAGTATTTTGCCGTCAATTGGAGAACAATATTTTCTTATTTTTAAAGATGAACACTACAAGCTCCAGAGATTGGTGGTGGTTAAATGTATTACAGAAATATCGTAACACAAACTACATTTTTCTTCTTCGAGGTACTGTAGGTATAGTATAATAAAACACACTTTTAGTATACATGGTCCATCATCTTCCCTCCTAGTTTTTTATGGCTTAGTTATGGTCATTATTAGTTGGTTTGGATATTTTACAGACTTTAGGTTAAAAAAATTTTTTATTTTTTAAAATGGTTATTGGGATAGTATGTTTGTTTTCCACGTAAGAATATACAGGGACCCCAATTGAAAATAAAACTTATAAAGTGCTTTAAAGATTGACACTAAATTTGGGACACCCTGTATAATTCATATCAATTAAACTTTGTTAACGAGACTGTTAGACCGTATTTATTAAGTACCCTGTATAATTTTGTTAATGATACACTATTTTTATATTTTATTTATTTTTAAAACCAATGGTTCCACACTTTTTTTTCTTTATTTTTCCCTGATATCATCGAACGGATTTCAATCA
The DNA here is from genome assembly GCA_935413205.1 of Polydrusus cervinus. NCBI lineage: Eukaryota > Metazoa > Arthropoda > Insecta > Coleoptera > Curculionidae > Polydrusus > Polydrusus cervinus. The sequence continues at coordinate 60,992,803 of OW284510.1, read as the reverse complement.
AATTTTTTGTAGGTGACCATGAGAGGCACTCAAATTAGCCAGAAAATATGCATGTATTTAAAAAATATATCATGACGACACGTATGTATAATCAAAAATATTTTCTCGAAGCGCATCATAGAATACGGGTTAAGTCAGCAAAATACCAAACGACTAATTTAATTAATAATTTTGCGTCGTCCCAGATATTTTATTCCTCCATAGACCCCATTCTGACCAGAATGATGATGACTCATCTATCCGTACCGGCTGTCGATGTCCAGTATTTAAAAATTAAAATAAAATATTATATTAGAAACGGCCGTTGTTGCCAGATTTGGCGTAAAGTATTATTTGTATTAGCTTACATTTTTGACCGAGAGAGGCCGATGCACTCAATCATGATATTCTTTTCAGTCCTATTAGTGTAGTCTTCTCTCTTAAGAAAAACGACTAAAAGTAAAAAGTTCCATCATGTAACTAGGCCCCTTTTTCGCTTGGTATAATAAGTAATATTTAATGTCTAATAATGAAAATACAAATAATAACTAAATGAACTATATTTAGCTGGTCTTAATATTATTATTATCAAAAATATACCTAATGATATTATTGACAATAAATATAACTTTAAAACTATTACTCACTAACTATTAGTACCGATCTAGCAAACCCATTAATAAAATAAAATTACTTGTTTGACAATAGAGCAAACTTTACTAACATTTTTTATTCCTCCAGATTCACGCACAGTTACGATCGCTCCCGATCACCTTACCAACAATCCACTAACAAGTACTACCAGGACGCCTATAGCCACTTGGAGAGCCCCGAAAAAATATCCTCATTAGAGCGCAAAAAAAAAACAGGTCCCCTTTTAGAGGCTATCAACGATTTGGATCAAACCGTTTACGGGGGTACAGATAACTATGACCAAAGACAACAATATTCTGGCGGTTACGGCACTACTAGCCCGTATAACCAAAATCCTGTATATAATAATTCTCTAAAGCAGGACACTTATACCCAGGCAAGGGGGAGTCCAAAGCAGAATACATCCGGCAACACTGCTGGAAATAGTTCCCCTTCATTTAAAACACCAACATACGGCACTAGCTTTCAGTCGCCTAGTTCTGGTCCTGTCCCCCCAAATCACTATGCATCTTTAAATACACCTAAACCACATGAAACTTCATTAAATAGTTCACCAAAAAATTTTAGCACTTCCCCTCAGCCACCATCACACCAAACTTATAGCGAGTCATACCTAAAAAGCGAGCAAAAACCATCTCAGCCAATCTACCAAACACCTAGAGATGTGTTTCTAAGATCAGATCAAAAACCTACAGCTTTTGATGGATATTCTTCTACAGAGTCAACCACGCGAACTTTTAAGCCTCCCACTTTAACCACATTTGAAAAACCTGAATATAATAAATCTGGATCAGATGGATATACTAGCTCGGAATACACGACAAACACCTACAAAACACCAGAAGGGTATCGAACAGATGCTTACAAATACGAGTACTACCAGTCTGAGCCAAAAACTACTTACTCATCATCTACTGAAAAGTACTTTACTACAAGTACAACTAAAGATGGCAAAGGGAACATAATAGAGACTACGACTGCTCCACTGAGCCCGAAAAGCACATTTCAATCTTTGAATAATGGCAAAGGCGAGGAGCAATATCAGTCATCTTACTCTACAAATGTAGAATATATAAATGAACCACCGATATTAAAAGACAATGATACCTTGGAGCAAAAGATGCTGAAGAAATCAATAAGCGAGCAAATTTTTGAAAAAAAGACTACTACAACTAGTCGAACTACCAAACAAGAATCTCAAATGAAAACATTTAAGTTTCAATAAAAACAGTTTTTAAGAAGGTATGGTGATTTGAACTTTATAATATAAAAAACTTTTGGTTCAGCTTTCTAGTAACCCTTGTAATTACTCTCTGGTAACGCATTTTTTTTCATTCAAACACAAGGCTGGTACAGAGATGTGTGTATATTTTTGTTGTTTTTTTTTTAAATAATCATATGTAACTTTAGGATTTTAAAGTGTCCTTACTTTCAAGTGGTGCTAAACATCTAATATATTAGAAATACCTTTAAGTCATAAAAAGTGATTTTAATATAGGTTAGACATATTTATTTAAAAGAAACTAATGTAATTGTATTATCTACCAAAAAAAAATAAATTTTTTTATATTTTAAAATTCTTTAATGAATGATATTTCAACACAGAAACTTAATCTTGTACCTAAAAAAAAAGTTTTATAAGTGGTAAAATCATACATCGGATTCAAATAGATTCCCAGTAACCTGAAGGTATTCCTAATATAATTTGTCTTGTTTCTTAACAAGTGTTTTTTCTTTTTATATTAACCAAAAAATGTAAATGTCGTGTAATTGTTTATTAATTATTTTATTGTAGTAGATTTTTTATAACGTGCCAATATTAATTGTTTTATTAAGCTTTATGTTTTAATTTTATTGTTTTAGATCTAAGATTTTAAATTCTTTCGAATTGTATATCTTGTACTTGACTTAGCGACTTAATACTTAATAAAATTCAAAAAGTGCCTAACTTAAGCTTTTTCTCTGGTATAGAAAACCTCTTATCGTGCCTAAACACACATTTCTAAATTTGTAATTTTACACCATTTATAATAATCATTGTAATATTTCATTAATATTTTAAAGCAAGGAATGTTCGATATTGGTCTAATATGTCTTGCAATTTTTGTGTTGAAGAAAATATAAATTTTTAACAATTTCGCTTGTTTTATTTATACCATTAGATCCATTGGCCAATCACCAAAAAATATTTATATGTAATTAGCATGACCTTCTAGAATTTAAGAAGTGAGTGAGACACTTTACAGGCCTGCTTGTAAAAAAAACAAGTAAATATTTCACGTTTACCACGAGACTAACTCATAGCCTTCTGTTACACGGCTAGTAAAGATATAAAACCAAATAGATGTAGCAAGGGAGAGGTCGCCACTTGCCCAAAGCCTCCCCTCAAAGACGTTCTCGTACCTGGATCCGTCAGAGTGCCGCAAGGAAAGGGATAAAAACTCTCTGACTCCTTTTAAATTAAGAAGGCTATGATAATAAGAATATTCATCGCTTCTTCCGCAAAATCTCGTATGTTATTTTTTTAATCAAATTAGGGTGTAATAAAACGGCGAGTTCGTATCCTTAAGAGCCTTCCATATCAGAATGAAACGCGGCATCATTTCCTGGCTTGTCTAATTAAAAATTTAATACAAAAAATTTGACTAAGGGGTTCACAAAAACGTCTAGTTTGGCGGATACCTTATTTTTTTTCAAAAAAAAAATTGAAAATTTATTTAAAAGTTTTAATTATACAGGGTGTCCCACCGGAAACCGAATCGATCTATATAAGTTATGGGTCCAATGACACATAAACATTTCAACAATCATGGGTTCCTGCTATACCTGAGCAACGACCGCCAAGTTACCCCGTCAGCAAGTCTGCTGACCTACATTAATAATTACAATCAATTGCATAGTAATTATATTTTTGTACGACATTTAGTCTGGAATTAATTCTTTACTTTGTAACTTGTATTTTTGGAAATTAAATTAATTTTTTAAAAACCCTTTTTCAATAGTTAAATACTTAACTTATATAGAAAACTATACATAGGAAAATTTTGAAAATTTGACAGTATGCCGATAGGGGCGACCGGGCAAAAATATTTTCATAATGGTGGCACTTCCGGTTATACCGGAAGTAAGTATCTACTTGCTTATTTTAAATGGGACACTCTATATATTATTACATTTTTGCATTCTACGCAAGATTCTAGGCAGATTTTGTATACCATGTCCTATACCTATAATTTTTATGTCAAAAATGACGTTTGCAAGCCTTAGAATAATTATCAATTTTTTCTATAAAGAAGCCTTATTCATTTAATTTAAGTGGGATTCCTTGTTATAAAGGACCTGCTTTAAAAGATTTTTTATATTTTGATTACTATTAATACAGGGAGTTTAAAAAATAAGATTAAAATGAAATTGAAAAAACTGCAAAGTCTAGATTTTCAAATGGAAACACCCAAATTTTATAATTATTTCTTATTTAGAATTAAAAATAAGGGTAAGTTTGTGTAAGGTTGCAAACATTTTTAGTTTTCGAAATATTGCCAATTTAGTATTTTTATAAGGCGATTTTGCTGCAGATTTTAAGTTCAGTTACTCTTAGTTGGCTATGACGGCGTTGAAAAACAATCAAATGCTAAGAAAATCTATGAAGCTGTCACTTACCATTTGAACATTATTAATAATCATGCCTGGGCGTTTAAATTATACAAACGAAGATTATTTAAACTTATTTATTATTTATGGAAAATGTGATAAAGTTATATCAAGAATATGTGACACATTTGCCGCAAAAACAGAAGCCATCACAATGTATTGTTAATAAAATTATAGAAAATTTCAAAAACTTTGGATCCGTCAAGGTAATAGTGCAGTGCAAAGAAATAAACCTCTTGTTAATGATGAAAATATTGAAATTGCTATTTTGGGATATTTTGCGGCATATCCAACAATGTCAGTAAGACAAGCTGCGTTAGAGTCAGGATTATCCAAGTCGACAATTAATAGCATATTATGCAAGCATAAATGGCATCCATACAAATTTACCAAAGTCCATCATTTAAAAGAAGCTGATTTTCAAAGACGAGTGGCATTCTGTGAATTCATCTTAACTTGGACGCAAGGAAACATTGGTTTGCCGCTCGCTGTACATAGAAACCTCTTTTATCAGCATGATGGCGCACCTGCACATGGTACCTACCTCATCGACAATTTTTTAAGAATTGCTTTTGATGATCGATGGATTGCCAACAATGGTCCTTTCCTTTGGCCAGCCCGCTCTCCAGATCTTACAGTGCTCGATTTTTTTATTTGGGGTACAATTAAAGATCGAGTTTATAATACTCCGATAACAACTATGGAAGATTGCATACAGCGAGTGAGGAATGAATTTGCAAATTTAAGTCCCGCGTCAATAAGAAAAGCGACCCATGAACAAGTGCTGCTCAGATGCGAAAAATGTCTGGAAGTTGGGACGTCAGTTTGAACATTTACTGTAAAATTTGGGGGTTTCCGTTTGAAAATGTAGGTTTTTTACAGTTTTTTCAATTTCATTTTTAAACCTATTGTTTGAGTATTAATAGTTCCAAAGTTCTTGAAATTTTTTATAATTTTATTAACAGCACATTGTGATGGCTTCTGTTTTTGCGGATATCGAATGGCAAATGTGTCACATATTCTTGATATAACTTTATCACATTGTGATAAAGGGATTTTAAAGGGTTTACTACCCCCTTTTTGTTAAATAAAACTCTCTGCTTTCAACTTAAAATTATCTCTATTCTATGAAAAAGTAAATAATCATGTACCCATTACAAAATTATGTTTATTATAAATAAATCACCTTAATTACCTTACGTCTATATATTGGTTATCATAATAATTAATACTAAGTGTATAAATTTTACAGTCACTACAAGAAACAATTTATATATTTATATTTAATTTATTCTTACACTACAATAATAAATAAGTTTAAATAATCTTCGTTTGTATAATCTAAACGCCCAGGCATGATTATTAATAATGTTCAAATGGTAAGTTACAGCTTCATAGATTTTCTTAGCATTCGATTGTTTTTCAACGCCGTCATAGCCAACTAAGAGTAACTGAACTTAAAATCTGCAGCAAAATCGCCTTATAAAAATACTAAATTGGCAATATTTCAAAAAACTAAAAATTTTTGGGATATGTAACCTTACACAAACTTACCCTTATTTTTAATGCTAAATGAGAAATAATTATAAAATTTGGGTGTTTCCATTTGAAAATCTAGACTTTTTGCAGTTTTTTCAATTTCATTTTTAATCTTATTTTTTAAACACCCTGTATTAATAGTTATCAAAATATAAAAATCTATTAAAGCAGGTCCTTTATAACAAGGAATCCCACTTAAATTAAATAAATAAGGCTTCTATACGAAGGCGTAGAGGGCCATGTAGTTTTTTTTTCTTAAATTCCGACTTTAAACTCGGAATTTAACTAAATTCCGACTTTAAACTCGGAATATTACTAAATTCCGACTTTAAACTCGGAATATTACTAAATTCCGACTTTTAACTCGGAATTTAACTAAATTCCGACTTTAAACTCGGAATATTACTAAATTCCGACTTTAAACTCGAAATTTAACTAAATTCCGACTTTAAACTCGGAATATTACTAAATTCCGACTTTAAACTAAATAACATTTTGTAGGTTTATATGTGATTTTATTTTTCATTTTATGACATGACGGATGCCATTTTCTCACTTCCGGTTTAATCGGACCATTTCAAAATTAAGGATACTCTATACGTCACTTTTTGACACTTTAAATAATTTTTAGTTAAATTTTTATTTTTCATCTAGATTGCTATGAACTCTCTCACGTGGTTAAGTGCTTAAGTAACGTGCTCTTTTTTTCCCGAGTAAGAGAATATGTTTCAATTTGAAAAAATTCAGTTCTCTGGGAAAAAGCCGCGGTTAAACCGGAAGTGACACAGTATCATCCGTCATGTCAACCAATGCAAAATAATATCACATACAAAACCACTAAATTTTATTTCTGTAATTTAAACAATAATTAAGTATAGGGCTGAGTTTTCCTCCTGAAACACCCGGAAGAGTATTTTTTAAAATTATATTTGTCGAGAAAGCACTTATGCCAAAAAAAACGACAAAACCCGCCATTTTACAGTGTTGCTAAGTTGCTGCTATTATAACCACAACCACCCTTTCTAACGTAATGAAATAGAGAGGCTGAACTAAACTGAATCAAATAAGAGTACACTTGTTTATCTAATTTTGTGGCTTTAACTTCTACACGATAAAACCGACACTGAAACAATGACAATAAAGGGCCATAACTAAAAAATATGTACAAAATTACAGTGGCGGCTCGCGGTCTTAAAAATGGTGAAGAGATAGGTATAGTGCGAGTACCTAAACAGACATTGACTAAAGACCCGTGTAACAAAACGTTTCTCTTATCCTCATATGTCCAACGACTGAATGGAGTTTCCAACAAATTACAAACTATGTTATTAATTGGGTTCATTTTTAAAATACACAACTAAGTAGGTACGTACACTACTGAATTTATTGAAAAATAAAAATAAACATTTTTAAACACACCACACAGTAAATCACGTAAAAACGATATCTATAACCGTAAGTTTCGCGAAGCCTCAAAATAAATACCTTAAGGTTAGGCGAACCAATGCTAAAACCATGGTGCATACGACTGATCTATTTTTAAATTGCCCTTCATCATAATGCAAATGTTACATGCTGTCGCATGGTTGACGTCACGTAACCATAGCAACGTTAATATCAAACCCGTGTTGGACGTTGGGAATTCACTTGCTTTGAGCTAACGGACACGGTCGGCTGGAGCGCGCCAAAATGCACGAGTGTTTATAATTATTGTCCATCGGAGTTAACCGTGGCCCTATTATGCATAGCTACATTCGGATTAAATTAATATTATTAATTCGAACATAATTATTTTTTAGGGGCTAAAATGGTGGCTCTATTGGTACATTAATATTTAATATTGTGGAAACACTTTCCTTCTGGTTTTTTTTTACCTACTTCACCTGACGAGCCGCCACTGCAAAATTATTTAAATTATAAATTATCCAACAATCGCTTCACGTCGGCGACAGCAGCATTCAGTAAAATTGACCCAACATCATGAAATACATAGAGTTACGTCACAGAATGTGGTTACGTTAACTGAAGGATTACTCCGGAAATATTAGAATGGTTATTTTGTATTCCAAAAATAGTCTAAATATTTCTAATAAAACCTAGGTAGAAAGTCGTTAGATACCTATGTGTCCCCAGAATAAGCAAAATAGTGAAATTAGTCAAGTAAGGAATACGCAGTTTTAATTTCTAGTACATGGTATATGTCTGTATAAGCATAAGGTAAGTAAGAAAAAACTAGTACTTACCTCCATTATTAAACTAGTATATTCACTATCCACACATCCAACATGAAACAAAGTTTAAAGTCGGAATTTAGTTAAATTCCGACTTTAAACTCGGAATATTACTAAATTCCGACTTTAAACTTTGTTTCATGTTGGATGTGTGGATAGTGAATATACTAGTTTAATAATGGAGGTAAGTACTAGTTTTTTCTTACTTACCTTATGCTTATACAGACATATACCATGTACTAGAAATTAAAACTATGCGTATTCCTTACTTGACTAATTTCACTATTTTGCTTATTCTGGGGACACATAGGTATCTAACGACTTTCTACCTAGGTTTTATTAGAAATATTTAGACTATTTTTGGAATACAAAATAACCATTCTAATATTTCCGGAGTAATCCTTCAGTTAACGTAACCACATTCTGTGACGTAACTCTATGTATTTCATGATGTTGGGTCAATTTTACTGAATGCTGCTGTCGCCGACGTGAAGCGATTGTTGGATAATTTATAATTTAAATAATTTTGCAGTGGCGGCTCGTCAGGTGAAGTAGGTAAAAAAAAACCAGAAGGAAAGTGTTTCCACAATATTAAATATTAATGTACCAATAGAGCCACCATTTTAGCCCCTAAAAAATAATTATGTTCGAATTAATAATATTAATTTAATCCGAATGTAGCTATGCATAATAGGGCCACGGTTAACTCCGATGGACAATAATTATAAACACTCGTGCATTTTGGCGCGCTCCAGCCGACCGTGTCCGTTAGCTCAAAGCAAGTGAATTCCCAACGTCCAACACGGGTTTGATATTAACGTTGCTATGGTTACGTGACGTCAACCATGCGACAGCATGTAACATTTGCATTATGATGAAGGGCAATTTAAAAATAGATCAGTCGTATGCACCATGGTTTTAGCATTGGTTCGCCTAACCTTAAGGTATTTATTTTGAGGCTTCGCGAAACTTACGGTTATAGATATCGTTTTTACGTGATTTACTGTGTGGTGTGTTTAAAAATGTTTATTTTTATTTTTCAATAAATTCAGTAGTGTACGTACCTACTTAGTTGTGTATTTTAAAAATGAACCCAATTAATAACATAGTTTGTAATTTGTTGGAAACTCCATTCAGTCGTTGGACATATGAGGATAAGAGAAACGTTTTGTTACACGGGTCTTTAGTCAATGTCTGTTTAGGTACTCGCACTATACCTATCTCTTCACCATTTTTAAGACCGCGAGCCGCCACTGTAATTTTGTACATATTTTTTAGTTATGGCCCTTTATTGTCATTGTTTCAGTGTCGGTTTTATCGTGTAGAAGTTAAAGTCACAAAATTAGATAAACAAGTGTACTCTTATTTGATTCAGTTTAGTTCAGCCTCTCTATTTCATTACGTTAGAAAGGGTGGTTGTGGTTATAATAGCAGCAACTTAGCAACACTGTAAAATGGCGGGTTTTGTCGTTTTTTTTGGCATAAGTGCTTTCTCGACAAATATAATTTTAAAAAATACTCTTCCGGGTGTTTCAGGAGGAAAACTCAGCCCTATACTTAATTATTGTTTAAATTACAGAAATAAAATTTAGTGGTTTTGTATGTGATATTATTTTGCATTGGTTGACATGACGGATGATACTGTGTCACTTCCGGTTTAACCGCGGCTTTTTCCCAGAGAACTGAATTTTTTCAAATTGAAACATATTCTCTTACTCGGGAAAAAAAGAGCACGTTACTTAAGCACTTAACCACGTGAGAGAGTTCATAGCAATCTAGATGAAAAATAAAAATTTAACTAAAAATTATTTAAAGTGTCAAAAAGTGACGTATAGAGTATCCTTAATTTTGAAATGGTCCGATTAAACCGGAAGTGAGAAAATGGCATCCGTCATGTCATAAAATGAAAAATAAAATCACATATAAACCTACAAAATGTTATTTCTGTAATTTAAACAACAAAAAAGTTATAGGGGTGAGCGTTCCTCCTAAAACACCAGATACATACTTACATACATCATACGATTTCTATTACTCTTAAATAGCCTTAAATATCGTTGGTCCCTATATGACACCAGATACCAGACCCATAAATTCAAATAGGTGATATTTGCATGTAATAAAAAATCATTTTGACCAAGTTTTCACGGCAGTCCTATGTGCAGTGCGTCGCGCCGGCTTAGATTTTGTCGGGACCTGCCGCGGCGAATAACAAACGAGGCGGCAGACCCTTTGATTATCACTTCGCCGTTAGTGGATCGTCATTCTGGTTTCGTCTTTTGTCAGTTTGTTTTTGGCATTTGAAGATTCGACATTATTATTTTATCGTGTATGCGGAAATGTAAAAACGGGTGTGAAATAATTGATGGCGGATATTTATCAGACATGAACTAAAAGTAAGTCTTAAAAACAGGGCCTATTTTTGGTTTAAGTGGGCCCTGGGCCCATATACCCTCTGGAGGCGCTTGTAGGGATAACTTCTGAAAAAATAGCGCCGCAGGCTAAACATTTTTGGGTGCCACGCCCTTTTTTCAAAAAAACAATAAAACAAGTAGCACTGTCAAAAACTAACATTTATAATATTTTGTCATCATAAAACAAACATAAAGCCGCGTTGACACGGTTCAAGTAACTTGAACAACTCACTTGAATTCAACTGAATTGAACGTGTAAACCGCCAATTCATCTGACTTGATTCATTTCACTTGAAAGAATCACCAGTTGAGCAAGCTTCAACTTTTTCGTTCAAGTCGACAAATTCAAGATGGCCGGCACTAGGTGGACCGAGGACAAGTCGTTGAAATTTGTTGTAGGGTATCGAAAATATCCATGTTTGTGGAATATAGAAATAGAGATTTGCGGGCAATACCTAGAACTGCTTGTAAAATAACGAGATGAATCTTTCTCGACGCCATTTTTTTTACCAAAACATGTAGCCAGTCAAATGAAACGTGTAAACTTTTTCAGTTGAATTCAAGCAGCGTTGCCAACCCTACGGATTTATCCGTAGATCTACGGAATTTGTACTCTATTCTCGGATATACGGATATAGAACCCAAATCTACGGATTTTTACAAATACACACAAAGATGCTGAAATAAGCACAAACATGCTCAGTAAAAATTAAAAAACATATTTTTTATTAATAAAAGATATGTGCTTGAGGGAGGCGACCTTTTTTTTTTTAGAAATCACTTTTGATTGGAGGAGGAAAAATATAAAAGCCACGCCATAGCGTAAACTACGCGACCTTTTTTTTTAGACATCACTTTTGATTGAAGCAACTTGTAGTAGTTTTCTGTGTATTTTACCAATTTTTTAAAAATAAAACCAATCATATTCTAGCTAAAAAGAATCTACGGATTTTTCGAACCCTTCCTACGGATTTATGTGTCCAAAAAGTTGGCAACACTGAATTCAAGTTAGTTGTTCAAGAAACTTGAACGTGTCAACGCGCCTTAACACAAAATAAATAATAGAAAAAACATAGAACACAAAGAATAAAAAATGGTCATTTAATTAAAAAATTTAAAGTTTTCGTTTGCGCATTTTCATTTCCTCAAATATGTTAATAATTTCATTCGAATCTATGTTTTGTAGTAAATCATTGTCCACGTTAAGAAATGCCAAAGATGATGAATTATCTGCATTCAAAGAGTTTCTCAAATATGATTTATTGATTTACATTGGTTACATAACATTAAGTGCATAAACTATTAACCGAATAACCCAAAGAAAGACAAAAGCATGCGGCGACTCCCGCTTTTCGGGAATGTTGTCGGTACCGTTCAAAGCTTTGACCCGGGGAACACCAAAAGATCCTTTCGTGATGCCGAAATGCCGTCTATTGGACAGTTATCGCGTTGAATTTGAATTTCGGATCGTAATAATAATAAATGGTAGGTAGCTAAAATTTTGAAATATAATTTTTTATTGGTAAAAAAAAATAAACTTGTTTAAAACAGTTAGGTCAAACTGGCTCAGGGGGCCCCAGGCACAGTCCTATAGGGCCTATTGGAAAAATAGGCCCTGCTTAACCCTTCAGGACACGGGTGAAATTTTAATTCATAAAGGAACGGGTCGGGTCTTACAGACCGAAAAAAAAATTATATATTATTCTGAGCACATCAACAATAACAAAAAGTATAACTTTTTTTGGTCGATAAATGATAAATAGCCTGTAGAAATTTCACGATTCAAATTTCGTCAGCACACACATGACATATATACCTATCTACAATATTCTAAACAAATACATTTTTTACACATTTTGCATTGAAAACGCGTTTTGCGATCTTTACAAAAATTACAATCTTTTATTACCCTTGATAGCTACTGGTGCAGGTCCTGGACACCGCTAAGTTTTGCAGCACGGTTTCGTATTACTCTAGTTAAATATGGAGATGTAACTCTTTCTTTCATGTGTTCCATTCCCAATTGAATTCCAAGCTGTTTTAGGATGTTTTTGAATCTAAAATGATACTATTTTTACTTTTTTACGTTCATATTTTTCTTAAACTTACCAGAAGGAACGGGTTGGGTCTATCAGGACGAAACAAGCGATAGCACCTAAACGAAATATTGCACAAAACTGATGTACACAATGAATTATATCGTCCGACATGGAGAAGAGGTACCTAGTTGGGTGAAGCCGGCCGAAGTCGCGGTCGGGCAGTATGTCACATAGAAAAAGACTATGGGCCCGTGAGACCCGACCCGTGCACTGAAGGGTTAAAAACTACAAAAACTTGATGAAAACCGACTATTTTTATTTAAAAGACCGGAGATGGATTACAAATTTCAAAAAATCTATTTTCTGGTCTGGTCTGGTCTGCATGCCGTTAGAATTTTTACGACCTTCTTTCAAGGAACGTATTTACGGGGGAGTAGAAGGGTTTGGGATTAGTTTCCTCCCAGGATTTTTATAACCTGGCTTTTTACATTAAAATACTCATAAACCTTTAAATTACATTTTTTTACTATTCTGTTGTGGTCGAAGATAAATTGAACATTTATAGTAGCAGAAGTTTCTTTTGTTACAATTTACCACTCCCCTCACCTTCCAAGACTTGAGCAGTGAATACACCACTGTCTGCTGTGGTTTTTAATACTGAGACTAAGCACTTCACATTTTTTTGGTAAAAGCAGTAATGTTGGTCATTTTTTTTTGAGGCTATTGTCGGGTTGCACAAAGAATTTTAATAATAATTATTTAACCGGCAAGTTTGACTGTGACAGACGCAACATTGACAGAAATAATTTTCTAACAATCATACTGGCATGGTTACTTTAATTTTTAATTTAATAATCACTCACCTTTAAATGTGAGTATATATAGTCAGTCAAAGTCATTTATGTCACAGTCAAGCTTACCGGTTAAATAATTATTATTAAAATTCTTTGTGCAACCCGACATATATGTTTTATTTACCACACATAACAAAGGTGGGGTGGAAATTGCTGGATATTAAGTAATAAGGAACCCAGAATTTAATTTTTTTTTTGTTATAGTATAACGAAAATCAGACAATGGAGGAGTTTCTGAGAGATAGAGGACTAGAGGAAAATTATCTGAAATTTTTGAGAGACGAAAGAGTAAGTGTTAATTTTTAGTAACATCTTTATATCGAAAACTTTAGAAAGCATGTGTGTGTAAAAGGGACAGATTAGTAACATACACGTTGTTCGGATCCCCCGCTAAGCTGTAGGTCCCGTCCTGCTGATATTACCCAGATGTTGGGGATACAATGGGCCTTATAGGCCTAAGTACACTGGCTCCTTTGCCAACCACTGTTACAACAAAATAAAATTACCAATTAAACCAAGAAAACGCTGTTACTAGGAAAATTAAAATAGAGTAATTATTAGAATATTGAATGTATACTTTTTCTTACCCTGTAGAAATTATTTCTAAACCACAAAGAAAAGACAAGAATTTGGAACAAACGTTATGTTGAAAACACTTTTTTCGAATAATTGCTGCATAGATACAGGGTGATGAAAAACGAAAGGGTCGTTTTTCGATTAAATGTTATTTATAAAAGGGTATTCAACACCTATAAATATTGTATTTCCAAATTTTCTTCGTTAATATGCATAATATCAAAAAATGATTATATATAAAAATTGCATAGATTTATTTTCTCTCGGGTGCTATAGAGCCCGAACTGTAATTTTTTTTTTATATTGTAAAGTAAAAGATATTTTAAAAAACTGGCTCTATAGCACCCTTCCGGGTATTAATTTAGACATGCTGGTAAAAAATTAAAAATGAAAATGAAATAGTTTGCTCACAATCCTGGAAAAACCATTTTGAGGAAAAGTCCTGATTTAATACGCCATCTATTAGCGCCAAACCAACTAATTGTAACGCTGGCGACGTCTCAATGTATCGTAAAATTCATACAAAACAAAACTAATCAATCCACCCTAAAACCAAATAATAAGCACTAATATGCTTCAAAGCGCATTCCAATATATTTAATATTTTCTGAGATATTCAACAAAAAAATTTCTTATGCATTTTAAAGTCCCAGCAGTTTATATGATTATTTGATTGCTTTAATTTTTATAGATAGATTCGTCAACAATTTTATTAATGTCCGAAGACCAGTTAAAGAAATATTTTCCTAAATATGAGGACCGCATAGCATTAATAAATTTTTGTAAGAAACAAAATTCTGGAACTAAAAAGAGTTTGATAGAAAAATTAAAACTAAAAATGACAGGCACTACTGGTAAGGAAAAACCCTACAGTCCTTCAAAATTGAGAAAGAAGAAGGATACTAGAAAAATTGAATTTGGTTGGGTGTGCATGGGCGTCAAAGATAACATTCTACGACAAGTTCGAACTAAATTTGGTGGAGGAACCCGGCGAGTGTCAGTAGATAAAGATTTAAAATGCGACGAAATTTTAAAAATGGCAGTGGAGTTATTTTTCCCTGCTGGAATTTCGGTCAAAGGTCCTCTGGAGCATTTTACGACTGAGTTGCTGGACTATAAACACCACAAATGCAGTTTTGATCTCACCGTCGAGGAAATGTATAATATATCGGCCCTTACTTCTTTAAGATTTTATCTGGCCACAACGTATACAGAAGGTCATAAGATGAACGATAATATAGAGCATTATGTTCCAGCAACAGTTACTAGTATTAATGAGCAAGAAAGCGTTGTACGTCGATCTGCACGTTTGGAGGCCCAACAAACATTTCCAGCAGATCAAAAGCAGGAGGCACAATCACTTGTTAATTACGTCGAATCTTTCACTGATAGTGACTTCAACGATTTTCAGGTACAGCTTATTATATAACCCAGCATATTATGTTCAAATCCGAGATATTTGCATTATGAATTCACAAAAAAACCGCAAAGTCCGAGAGCTTTGTGTGTGAAACGGCCTACTTCTTTGAATTTAATCATTAACTTAATAATTTTAAGGTTTATCGTTTTTATTTTGGAAACACGTCACTAGTCACTATATGTAGTGAACATTTTATCTAGAGTAAATGTATTTTCACCTCGATCTAATAAACTTTTTCTAAGTGTTTATCTACTATCCAAATTTTTGTTTAGATACAGTTTTTCTGTGTTATTAAATTTACTGCAAATGACTTCTACTTTTTAACCACTATGTATGTCCTACATCAATTTTTTTAACACTTAAGGTTATTTTCTCACGATGCAGAGCTATTTAGAGTCTTTTTTTCTCTCTTAATTTAATATTAAGAAAGTTCCCACTTTTGTAAGGCCCGCTGAAAAAAAATTAATACAAATTTATTTATCGAAATTGAATTTTTTTTTAATTAAAAAAATTTAAATTACTAATTATGTATAAACAAATTGTAAGTAATTATAATTTTTAATCAATAATATATTTTGCTAATTTTCAGAACGCAAACCCTAATGAAGATTATTCTGTTTATAACCTGGATGAAAATAATATTTATCAGTTGCCAGATTTGCCTATTACGACTTCGTTAGAAGAAGAACCACCTGGAACTACAGAGAAGCTTATTTTACACAGAGGGAATGTATTTTATGAACTTTTGGACGTTGTTAAGAATAGAAATGTTAATTTCGCACAAGTTCAAATAGAGATGATTTTACCCAACGGCAAGTCCGAGCCTGCCGAAAACGTGGGGGGAGTACTAAGGGATAGTATTTCCGATTTTTTTTCCACATTCTATGAACTATGTACAATGGGTACAGATTTTAAAGTCCCCTCACTTAGACATAATTTCCAACAGGAAGAATGGAGTGCCATAGGAAGAATTATTGTGCAAAGTTTCTTGGTAGAAAAATATTTTCCAATAAAAGTGGCACCCGTTTTTATTAAATATTGTCTGGGCTACACGTTGGATGATAATGAAATATTAGAAAACTTTTTAAAATATGTATCTAATTCTGATGCTGCTCTATTTAAAATCGCTATAGACGACTTTGATAATGTCGACCAAGATGACTTACTAGAAGTTCTTAGTAATTATGACGCAAAATGGGTTCCTAACAAAGATAATTTTAAAAAATTGCTTCAGCAAATAGCGCAAGAAGAATTACTTCAAAAACCTTCATTTGTAAAAGAATGTTTTAGTGTAGCGTTTAAAGAGTTAAAATGTATTATAGATTTAAACGATATCTATACCAAATTAAAGCCCACTGACAAAAATATAATAAATCTGTTTAATGTAGATGATAATTTACCATCAGAAAAAGCAGAAATTGTAAAATACTTAAAAAAATTTATAAAGGAAAGCGATGAAAAAACAAAAGCGTTCTTTTTAAGATATTGTACAGGTTCCGACCTCGCCAATAAAAATATTAAGATAGAGTTTATTAATTCCGAGGGTTTTTCCAGGGTACCAATGGCGCACACATGCTCTGGGCTGTTGCAACTTCCGACTAGTTACGAAAATTTTATTAGTTTCAGGTCGGAATTCAACAATCTTTTGAATTCAAACATATGGGTTATGGATATAGTATAAAATGTTTAAACAATTTTTTTGGTATTCTTAGTTGCATGTGGCTAATGACAGTTTGACCTTTAATTTTTTTGTTTTCTCTAACAGTCGGAAAATTAACATAACTATGTGCCAAGCTCCTACACTTTAGAGTTTAGAAAATCCCTAAGAGTTACTTAATGTATAAGTATACATAAATAAGTGCAAAAAAACGAAATTTTAATATTTTCATATTTGTAATAGGTTTTAAAATTTTAAACTATAATTAACTAGACCTTAAATTACGATTTTTTGTCCCTTTTAAAATAAAATTGAAAAGTAACGAACTCTTATTCAGAAAATGAAATGTTAACGTGTCGGTTGCCCTGGCTCTTTGCTTGTCTCCATTACTTATTATTATTGTTTTGTTACGTTACTTTTTTATTTCGTAAAATACTTTTATTATGATAGGTGTTTTCTTTTATGACTTGTTCGTTTCAATAAAGTTTTAAGAATTGACTATTATTATATTTATTTATTTCTATCAAGCATCTCCATGTTAAGAAAAAGATTTATTAAATCTAGTAGAAAATATACTTATTCTAAATTAAGAAAAAATCACTACATATACTGCCACACTTGATCTAAGAAACCGTAAAATGCTAAAACAGTTTACTTGGATAAAAATTGGCTTACTTAAAAAGTGCTTACCTTATCTATTTAATAAATTATGCACCTAAGAAACATTAAGTAGGTATTTATTAAAACCAGGTTAACTATATTTAGCTACAATTATTAGTAAAATGGCTATATAGATCTATTAAACTACAAACCTAAATTAATAAATTGTTTTTTAACTGTTACTTTCTCTTTCGTTTCTGGGCTTATAAGGGTTGCTGTATTAAATTTTCCCAAAAAATTTTGAGAAGTGGATGGGGTGAGAGGGAATAAAATGGAATGGTTAAAATACTGAGTTGTATCCTGTTTTAAGGTTATATATCAAGGGCAAGGAATCCAATATCAACACATGTATGTTGAAAAAATTAATATGGAGAGTGAAAAAGGGAATGAAATATAATTTTTTTTTACTGTTGAGTACCTAATATATCAATTTCGGGGTTATTGAAGTCAAAGATATGAGGTAGAAATGAAAAAATTAAATACAATTTTTTTTTTTAAATACATCGTTTTATATTTTAAATACGTCGTTTTATATTTTAAATTCAGTTACAATAGCGGGTCGACAGTATAAATGAATAAATGTTGATTGTTTATAAAAAAAACACGCCAACACGTATGAAACAACATTTTAGGGATGGAAACATAAAGTATTTACAAGAGTAACATAATAATCAACTCTTAACCCTTATTTCTTACACTAAGCTTTTTGATGTTCGCACAATGTAGTATACCTACATAATAATAAAGTCTAAACGATACAGTACGAAAATTATTAAGTATTACTCTTGCAAGTATAGTATCTTAATCCTTAAATAATAAAATTATTTTTTTTAAATATCATTGAAATGCATCTTTTAACAATTGTCGTAATGCGATGTAAAGATCTACAGTTTTATAAGGATCATTATCTCGTATATATCCCCTTTCAAACATAAAGATATTACATAAATCATAAAAATCTTTATCACATGGATATTTTAAGAATGTACATTCTCCTCGAACTGCATCTATAGCAAAATCTGGTATGTTGACCAAATAGCTTCTTGTATCATATAGTGAGGGTATTTCAAACATTACAGCTGGTCTACCAACTGGCGAAATACTATTTCTGGATTTTCTAATCTTATGCACATTCCATTCCAAAACCACTTGATCGAGGTCTTTCTGAAATTATAAAAACACAGTAAATGAAAGTTCGCTCATCAAATCTCGACAGTTCTAAAAAATGCGGCAAAAATTGCGATATGCTGCTGAGCTTTTATGTGTAAAATGTAATTTAGAACATTTGAACTTTTGGCAGCATGTCGTATATTTTATTGTATTCCTTTGAAATGTCTAGATTCACTTCAACAACACTATAGAACACACATAAAAACACATACCAACACAACCACACAAAACTCCATATTTTCTAATTGTAACATTGCATATCATACAGGGTCGACCAATGAAAATGAAACTGGTCATTTTTAAACACTTGAACTTAATTCATTAACAAAACTTACCATGTGTGTATATAGTCTGAAAACGGCTTAATAACCTCAGTATTTATATATATATATGGTATTTTATTTATTAATACGTAAAATATCAGTTCAGTTTTAATGGTTTAATAATGGCCAATAAATTCTGAGGTTATTTCCCGACTATATACACACACACACACACACTCACACCGTATGTCGGGTTGCACAAAGATTTTTAATAATAATTAACTAACCAGCAACTTTGACGATGACATACATGACATTGGCAGAAATAGTTTTCTCACAATCATTCTGGCCCGGCCTTAATTTTAAAATTACTAATCTAAAGTTTGATTGTAAGTAAATAATGCCTGCCAATGTTATTTATGTCACAGTCAAACTTGCTGGTTAGTTAGTTATTGTTTAAAAGCTTTGTGCAACATTAATGGTGGGTTGCTAAAATTTTTTAAACAATTATGAACTAACCAGTAATTTTGAGTGTGACATAAATGACATTGGCACTTGACATTGGCACTTGACATTGACATACTCACAATCAAACTTGCCTGATTAATACATTAAAAATGAACAGTATGATTGTGAGAAAAGTATTTCTGCCAATGTCACCTTTAAAGTTGCTGGTTAGTTAATTATTATTAACAATGTTTATGCGATTCGACATTAGACCCGTAAATTTTTACTTTTGGAGAAAACCCCTCAACTAAACATTATTTATACAGATTGTCCTGAAAACGAAAAATAACGCCATACTTTATTTGTTTAAATGAAAATCCCTATTTTTTCTTTCATTTTCTAATACTATGTGATTATCGGTTTTTAACCAAATCTTACCTGAATAGTTTCTGTAAAACAAAACTGAACCAATGATTTATCCAAAAAGGAACCATCAAAACAATCATCTTCTTTCAACATTTGAAATAAATTCATCCAGAATTGAGCCGAGTGCTTACGAAGTATCGACCACCACGATTCAATTCTTTGATTATTAACACTCTTGCCATATAAAAAAGGAGGTTTAGCAGGATTATGGTCATCAAATAGTTCATTAAGGGAGGTTTGAATCTTTTCTACGGTTTTATTTTCAGTACCCATATCACATCTTATAGTTTTTGGACAACCTCCTATCAGTTGTATTCCATTTACATAATACCCAGCTATAACCTAAAAAATTTTGGGGTCATTCTGGGAGAAAAATAAGATCTTTTCCATTACAATTTTGGTGCAGAAAAGATTTTTATGTATGTACTTATAGATATTGCTCGAGCTAATTTTGTGTGTGAGAAAAAGTGTCACATGTCGATACTACTAGAATAGTCAAAAAATGTTCATTATGACATTAATTATGACATACAACCATATTGGAGCGACATTTAAAATGTTATGTAACAGATACATCATAATCTGAAGATGGCAGAAATAGTCTGTCCAAATGCATTACAAGCTTTTACAAGTAAATTAACCATTTTCTTTTGTGAAGTTTATCCTTCAAAAACCCTTGATTTATATAAGAGTTAAAGAAGTAGGTCATACTTAAGGTTGAGTGGAATTTAATTGGATAGCGCCGCAGGCGACAATTCTATCAGGTGCCACGTCCAAAAACCTCTTTTTGGACCATAAAAAAAAATTTTAATTAGAAAAAATATCTAATATTTTTGTAGAAACTTGTAGATAGTTATACTAATACACTTATATAAATATTTTAAAACTTATAAAAAACTTTATGAAATAAGTATAACTGAGCTAAAATTAAAAATAAGGTTTATTTTTTATTTATTGAAAACCAAAAAAATATATTAACTATAATCGATAATTATTAGAAGCCTAAAGTGCATGCAAACACTAATAAAACTTTTTAAATTATTAAATAAAGTCCGAAGCGGGTGTCGCGCCAGCGTTTGTATTTAAAAGTTTTAAGATTTGCGTGGATATCACTGCAACCCGACCCCCCTCCTCCCAAAGTTGATATAAAAAATGTAATGTAATGTAATAATGAAATAAATACATACATACAGGACAGGGTGCTAAAACATTATCTACTAATAAGGTATACAGTAAAATTTACTTTTTTAGCCTTTTTTAATGCAAATGTCTTAACAATGTTAGACACGTCTATATTTTCTGAAATATCTTTTTCAATACTAATGATGGATAGGTCGGAAAGCCTTTCTTACCCCATTGTCGTACCGCAGTGTTGTTGCTTCTCCCCAAGAGCGTTAAAACAAGTAAATGTTATTTTTTCCCACTGCTTGCGACTTGAAGTTGTATAAAATTTGAATTTAAAATATAATTAATAATATTTAGAATAGTAATATGCTATTCAACAGTGGCATAATTACGGGGTACAAGGGGTGGCACTTGCCACCCCAGAATTCCCAAACCCCTCTTTTGCCACGCCAAAAATCGGCTTTGCCACCCCAAAAATCGGCAGTAAAAAGATAAGTTATTTGCAAACAAGTGAAAAATTACAGTTTATAAACGTGTCACAATCTTGATTCTTTATTAAACTTGTCTCAGAAACATTTTAATTAGCAGACAATAATATACTTAACTAGGTTGGGCTAGGGTTGCCAACCGCCCTTTATTTGAAAGGACAGTCCTTTATTTTAAAGTCATGTCCTTTGTCCTTTTGAAAGGTGTGAAAGGACTGCAAATGTCCTTAAAATTCGAAAATAAATAAATGCATTTAAGTAGGTAATTTGTTAGTTTCTACGTTATTTTTTGTGAAAATTTGTTAAGTAAAATTAATAATGAAGATGTGTTCGATTGCATATTTTAGAGTTTACCTACTGCAACTCCGCGGCGGCAGCACTTTAGGAGTATTTCAAAACCGAAGCATTTGCACCAAAAACTGCTCTTAGATCTACGCCCCTAAAATACATGATTTCTGAAAAATCATCAATTTTGGCGTGGTGAGCGATATTTACTTAATTTTTAATTATGAAAAAACGCTACTTAGTCATACATAGGTACATACGTCTTATGTTAAAATTTTGAATTGACACCAATATTATTCATATTTTCCACAAATATAAAAAATGTTTTTTTTTTAAATAAAGAGCCAGCTAGGAACAGTAAAAAAAACATTTACAAAAACACATTTAATCCAACCATGCAGAGGGGAGAGGTAATAATTTAATTTTCGATATTTGATAGTAGTTAGGTGAATTTTAAACGAACCTTGGGCGTGGCCCCGAAATTTTTCGCCTTCGCGCTTTTCTGCCTTCTTCACTAGGTACAATATCATTTTAATTAATTAATTAAATTTAAAAGAAATTTCTATAGCCCCCAGGCCAGAAAGCAGGGGCAGGGGCAGACCTTGCCACCTCAGTTAAAAAGCTGAAATTACGCCCATGCTATTCAAATAATATTAGAATGAATTATTAATATTTAGAATATTTATGTTAATTTATTAATAAATTAATTTTTCCCTTTTTATAGGGCGGCTCACACCGCCCCCTCGCACCCGGGCCCCGCATCCCCTGCACCCATGGTCGGAACGGCCCTGCGCACAAGAAAAAATAGGATAGTTTGTTTTGACACCCGCTAAATATAATTTTTTTAAGGTTTATTTTTTTACATTACCTTTGGGTCGCTGGAGGTTGAACCTGCACAAAGCCACATAATATGCCTAGAGAAGCCATCAACACATCCATTTATACATATTCCGTAGGGTTTCAATTTGTCATAAGAGTCCATATGCCACAGAAAATTGGGACCTTTGTTAAAATATTGCCTTCGTCTTAATCGTTTTCTCTTCCTTAATTCAACCCCTCTCGGATCTAAGTACAATATTAACTCTCTCACAATGTCTTGCGTAACAACTAAATTATTTTGTAGACATCTTAAATGCATCCAGCGATATCCATGCAGTTGACCAGATTTTGCTAGTTCGCCCTCAACAAACGTAAGAATTTCTAACATACTTGAATATTTTTTTCTTCTATACAAATTTAAATCATATAAAATTCTTTTTAAAGTACGAAGAGAAATACTAATATTATGCAGATGTTTTAGAAAAGCAAGTATCTCTTTTTGTTGAAACCCAAAGGAAAAATATCTGGATACCAGTTCTTCTATGCTTTCTTCCTACAACGATTAAACTTTACTATTACATTTGTTTAAAAATATACTGCTTATTATATTCAATAGCATGTGACAGCGCAGTTGTTAACTTACTAATGTAAGTTACTAATGCCATAAAGGTACTTACCTGAGTGTTCATGTTACTTAAAAAACTCTGCACTAACAAAGCTTGCTTAAACCACTTTTATTTATCTCTTCGATGCCGAAATTAACCCTAACTTCATATAACGAAGTATAATAAACAATATTCTGAGAGTAAAGTTACGAGTTTAAAGTCGGAATTTAGTTAAATTCCGAGTTTAAAGTCGGAATTTAGTTAAATTCCGAGTTTAAAGTCGGAATTTAGTTAAATTCCGAGTTTAAAGTCGGAATTTAGTAATATTCCGAGTTTAAAGTCGGAATTTAAGAAAAAAAAACTACATGGCCCCTCTACGCCTTCGTACTTCTTTATAGAAAAAATTGATAATTATTCTAAGGCTTGCAAACGTCATTTTTGACATAAAAATTCAAATATGTCAAAAATGTTTAGACATAGGCGTAGGACATGGTATACAAAATTTGTCTAGAATCTTGCGTCCGTTAGTATTAAATATAAATGGGTCAGGAAAATTTTTATTTTTATTTAGGTGGGCCTCGAAAAAATGTGTCGCTATTAGTATTACAATTGGTATCATTATTAAAATCGTCGGAATTCATATAATATCCTCTTTGATTTGAACTATTACCAAAGAAACGTCCTCTAGTATCATACTGTCCTCGTGGTAAATAATTATTATTAGAGCGAGAACCTTTCCCTCTAAAAATATTATTACCTTGCTGACCACGCGAAAAATACCCCCTAAAATTGTTAGTGGTAGCACCAAAATTAGTTGCACCCCTATTACTCCGGAAGTTTGTATTTTGTCCGCGCCTATTATTATAATGGTGTGAGCAATTATTCCCTTTACCTCGCATATGGAATAAGGGTTTTGTATTTGTTTCGCCTAGGTGTTCATCTTTCGCACCACCAATTGCCTCGCTAAGAGTATCGTAATTTCGCGCTTTTACTATGGTTCGCAAGCTGAAATTTTGAAGACCGTTAGCAAAAGAGCTTATAGCGATTTTCTCATTGACCGGCCTTAAAATATCCATCACTCCAGAGTCTCCCCCAGACTGAGATATAGTTAGGTCGACCATTAATTCTTCAATCGCTTTCCCAAACTCTTCTACAGACTTTAACCCTTGTCTTATGTTATTTAGCTGAGATGATAAAGCGGTCGCGGATTTTTTTGTAATAAAATGCCGCCTAAGATCCGTAACTAACAATTGATTTGAAGCATAGGCTGATTTTAACCTAATATTTGCATTTCCCGATAAACGCGTTTTTAGTACATATGTGGTTAACAATGCTTCACCCGCGTCATCCAAAAGTGCATCATACCATTCAATGCCCTTAATTAATTGTAAAGTTACGGTTTCAGAACCATCCATAACTGGTAGAAGGCTTTAAGCAGTTTTGGGATCGAATTTTTGAGCCATCTTTGCTGTAACTCTGTCAAAATTTTCTGAATCTGAGTCAGAGGAAATCAAACTTTCGCTTTCTATCCCCGCTATCGTGATATCCCCTAACTTAGATTGTAAAATATCTTGACTAGCTTTCAGATATTGTTCTATCTGCTGTATATATTCCCTAACTTTATCTATTACCTTAGGCTCGTTTGATTTTGCATTAAAAGTTTCTCTAATGGTACTTAATTCTAATGTATAATCTTTAAATTTAATTAGCTTACTTAGATTATATTTCTTCTTTTGCCGTATTTCCGTATTGTCTTTCAATAAATTCCTCTTGAATACTTTGACTTCATCCAGTAAATATACAAATTCAGTAGGCACCGACATCCCATTTTTTATCCATTAAATTTACCATGCTCCTTTAATCTCCAAACA
Source organism: Polydrusus cervinus (assembly GCA_935413205.1). Classification (NCBI taxonomy): domain Eukaryota; kingdom Metazoa; phylum Arthropoda; class Insecta; order Coleoptera; family Curculionidae; genus Polydrusus; species Polydrusus cervinus. The sequence goes on along the minus strand of OW284510.1, from coordinate 60,967,633 downwards.
CATCTTTTTATTGTATCCTAAAACCTAAAATGTTCCTTTTCTTACTTTAGACTGTTTCTCGGCTTCTCCCGATTTCTTGTCGAATTTCTGCACGCACTCTCTGTACCATCGTTTTTTTTAACTCTCCTAAATATACACCAGCCAAAGAAAATTGCCAACAACACAATAATACATATACTTAGGATATCTTGGATAGAGCCAAAACCATGGGTACTGGGGCTATTAGTTTGGCCACCGCTATTCCCTGCTTGTGCTATTATTATTTCTTCTTTGCTCTGCGTCTTGCCCATTTTATTGATATTTAGCCCTCAACGGGATCCTGGCAGGTTCGCCATGTGATAAAGGGATTTTAAAGGGTTTACTACCCCCTTTTTGTTAAATAAAACTCTCTGCTTTCAACTTAAAATTATCTCTATTCTATGAAAAAGTAAATAATCATGTACCCATTACAAAATTGCTTATGTTACAAAATTATGTTTATTATAAATAAATCACCTTAATTACAAGTGTTTTTTCTTTATATATTAACCAAAAAATTTAAATGTCGTGTAATTGTATATTAATTATTTTATTGTAGTAGATTTTTTATAACGTGCCAATATTAATTGTTTTATTAAGCTTTATGTTTTAATTTTATTGTTTTAGATCTAAGATTTTAAATTCTTTCGAATTGTATATCTTGTACTTGACTTAGCGACTTAATACTTAACAAAATTCAAAAAGTGCCTAACTTAAGCTTTTTATTTGGTATAGAAAACCTCTTATCGTGCCTAAACACACATTTCTAAATTTGTAATTTTACACCATTTATAATAATCATTGTAATATTTCATTAATATTTTAAAGCAAGGAATGTTCGATATTGGTCTAATATGTCTTGCAATTTTTGTGTTGAAGAAAATATAAATTTTTAACAATTTCGCTTGTTTTATTTATACCATTAGATCCATTGGCCAATCACCAAAAAATATTTATATGTAATTAGCATGACCTTCTAGAATTTAAGAAGTGAGTGAGACACTTTACAGGCCTGCTTGTAAAAAGAAACAAGTAAATATTTCACGTTTACCACGAGACTAACTCATAGCCTTCTGTTACACGGCTAGTAAAGATATAAAACCAAATAGATGTAGCAAGGGAGAGGTCGCCACTTGCCCAAAGCCTCCCCTCAAAGACGTTCTCGTACCTGGATCCGTCAGAGTGCCGCAAGGAAAGGGATAGAAACTCTCTCACTCCTTTTAAGTTGAGAAGGCTATGATAATAAGAATATTCATCGCTTCTTCCGCAAAATCTCGTATGTTATTTTTTTAATCAAATTAGGGTGTAATAAAACGGCGAGTTCGTATCCTTAAGAGCCTTCCATATCAGAATGAAACGCGGCATCATTTCCTGGCTTGTCTAATTAAAAATTTAATACAAAAAATTTGACTAAGGGGTTCACAAAAACGTCTAGTTTGGCGGATACCTTATTTTTTTTCAAAAAAAAAAATTGAAAATTTATTTAAAAGTTTTAATTATACAGGGTGTCCCACCGGAAACCGAATCGATCTATATAAGTTATGGGTCCAATGACACATAAACATTTCAACAATCATGGGTTCCTGCTATACCTGAGCAACGACCGCCGAGTTACCCCGTCAGCAAGTCTGCTGACCTACATTAATAATTACAATCAATTACATAGTAATTATATTTTTGTACGACATTCAGTCTGGAATTAATTCTTTACTTTGTAACTTGTATTTTTGGAAATTAAATTAATTTTTTAAAAACCCTTTTTCAATAGTTAAATACTTAACTTATATAGAAAACTATACATAGGAAAATTTTGAAAATTTAACAGTATGCCGATGGGGGCGACCGGGCAAAAATATTTTCATAATGGTGGCACTTCCGGTTATACCGGAAGTAAGTATCCACTTGCTTATTTTAAATGGGACACCCTATATATTATTACATTTTTGCATTCTACGCAAGATTCTAGGCAGATTTTGTATACCATGTCCTATACCTATAATTTTTATGTCAAAAATGACGTTTGCAAGCCTTAGAATAATTATCAATTTTTTCTATAATGAAGCCTTATTCATTTAATTTAAGTGGGATTCCTTGTTATAAAGGACCTGCTTTAAAAGATTTTTTATATTTTGATTACTATTAATACAGGGAGTTTAAAAAATAAGATTAATACGAAATTAAAATAAAAAATTCTTCTAGGTAGAGGGAGACTAAATCTATGTATTTCTTATAAATTAAATTTAAAATAATGACCTGTGTCAAGATTTATTATCGCGACAAGCTTTTATTTATATATCATTCAATTTTATAATATATATAAGCACGTCTTCAGGGGGCAAAGAAGAAGTTTATTAAGGAAGATAAATAAACAAATTTATTATATTATAAATATTGAAAATAAACTCTTAATAATAATAATAATGTAGAGGTTCGGGTTTGCTCGGTTTTTATCATAAAAATGCATTATCATCGGAAATAAATCACCATGTAAAATTTCAACTCCGTAGGATAAGAGGATGAAGTTTAGGTTTGTTCGGTTTTTTTTAAATGCATTGTCATCCGTACTAAATCACTAGCAAAATTTCAACTCCGTAGGGTGAGAGGAAGAGGTTCGGGTTTGCTCGGTTTTTATCATAAAAATGCATTATCATCGGAAATAAATCACCATGTAAAATTTCAACTCCGTAGGATAAGAGGATGAAGTTTAGGTTTGTTCGGTTTTTTTTAAATGCATTGTCATCCGTACTAAATCACTAGCAAAATTTCAACTCCGTAGGGTGAGAGGAAAAGGTTCGGGTTTGCTCGGTTTTTATCATAAAAATGCATTATCATCGGAACTAAATCACCATGTAAAATTTCAACTCCGTAGGATAAGAGGATGAAGTTTAGGTTTGTTCGGTTTTTTTTTTAAAATGCATTGTCATCCGTAATAAATCACTAGCAAAATTTCAACTCCGTAGGGTGAGAGGAAGAGGTTCTGGTTTGCTCGATTTTTATCATAAAAATGCATTATCATCGAAACTAAATCACCATGTGAAATTTTAACTCCGTAGGATAAGAGGATGAAGTTTAGGTTTCTTCGGTTTTTTTTAAATGCATTGTCATCCGTACTAAATCACTAGCATAATTTCAACTCCGTGGGGTGAGAGGAAGAGGTTCGAGTTTGCTCGGTTTTTATCATAAAAATGCATTATCATCGGAACTAAATCACCATGTAAAATTTCAACTCCCTAGGATCATAAAAATGCATTGTCGTCTGAACTGAATCACTAAAATTTCAACTCCGTAGGATAAAAGTAAGGGGTTCGGGTTTATTGAACATAAAATACACTGTTTGAAGGTTGGAGACAATGATGTTTCTTGAATGATAGAATAGTTTTGGACTTGCATTGTCTTTAATTTGTTTTACATCACAACGTTTCAACTGGTAAGTATCTCCAGTCGTCTTCAGGTGAATACTGAGTATTCTTCAGGTGACTGGAGATACTTACCAGTTGAAACGTTGTGATGTAAAACAAATTAAAGACAATGCAAGTCCAAAACTATTCTATCATTCAATAAAATACACTGTCATCGGTACTTAATCAGCATGTAAAATTTCAACTTCGTAGGATAAAAGAAAGTGGTTCTAATTCAGCTTGCAAGATTTGACACTAACACACACCCACAAACTCCATACATACCTATATAGCAAGTTAAATAAATGTTTTTAAAAATTCTTTTATATTTAGGGTTGTGTTTACCCTCTTAGAGGGTAAGTTTAAAAAAATCCTGTCTTAGTGAATGTTTGCAGCCCAAACTAAAGCTGTATGCAAAATTACAGCTTTCTATCTTTGGTAGTTTGGCCTGGGTTTGAGAAATTAGCTGTAGTGGTATTTTCACCACTTAGTGGTAAAATTCCGACATAAAAATGATGTTATTTAAAAAAATTAAACAAAATTGACGTGGTTTGGTGTTTTCCTTAAAAGTCAAAGGGTTTTAATATGAAAAAAATTTAATTTTTAGTGTTTTTTTCTCTTAAGAGGGCTAGCTTTGCAATATTCTTGCTTAGTGGACGTCTAAGAACGTAAATAGGACTGTAGGTCAAATTTAAACTTTTTAACATGTTTCATTTTTTATTCATTTTATGCGAAATATTAAAATTTGAAATCACATTTATTATCTATTATAATAAAGGTTATTACATTGTTGTCACATTTGTGGACGCAGCATTGTACCTTTTTAACAAAATCGTTAAAAAATACCCGGATGTATATTTCTCGTACAAAGATGAATGCCCCTCTATATTGAGTTTACGTGAACTAAAAATATACATTTACAGTTACAATACGCATAATACTGCGTCCATTTTTTTTTTTTTTTGAAATTTAATAAATCATAAGTAATACACATAATTTAGTTTAATTTGATACCAAAAGTAAGATGAGAAATAATGCTTTATTGTGCTATTTTTAAATATCACCTATGTTGGCCCGGGAGCAAAATAACACAGGATAACAATACTGCGTCCGGTATACGGCCGTCCTATCATCCAGGACGCAGCAAGATATGGTGGAGAGCAAATGCATGGACGCAACATTGTTTGTAGTCTGTATATATTACCTTAGGCTCGTTTGATTTTGCATTAAAAGTTTCTCTAATGGTCCTTAATTCTAATGTATAATCTTTAAATTTAATTAGCTTACTTAGATTATATTTCTTCTTTTGCCGTATTTCCGTATTGTCCTTCAATAAATTCCTCTTGAATACTTTGACTTCATCCAGTAAATATACAAATTCAGTAGGCACCGACATCCCATTTTTTATCCATTAAATTTACCATGCTCCATTAATCTCCAAACACATCTTTTTATTGTATCCTAAAACCTAAAATGTTCCTTTTCTTACTTTAGACTGTTTCTCGGCTTCTCCCGATTTCTTGTCGAATTTCTGCACGCACTCTCTGTACCATCGTTTTTTTTAACTCTCCTAAATATACACCAGCCAAAGAAAATTGCCAACAACACAATAATACATATACTTAGGATATCTTGGATAGAGCCAAAACCATGGGTACTGGGGCTATTAGTTTGGCCACCGCTATTCCCTGCTTGTGCTATTATTATTTCTTCTTTGCTCTGCGTCTTGCCCATTTTATTGATATTTAGCCCTCAACGGGATCCTGGCAGGTTCGCCATGTGATAAAGGGATTTTAAAGGGTTTACTACCCCCTTTTTGTTAAATAAAACTCTCTGCTTTCAACTTAAAATTATCTCTATTCTATGAAAAAGTAAATAATCATGTACCCATTACAAAATTGCTTATGTTACAAAATTATGTTTATTATAAATAAATCACCTTAATTACCTTACGTCTATATATTAGTTATCATAATAATTAATACTAAGTGTATAAATTTTACAGTCACTACAAGAAACAATTTATATATTTATATTTAATTTATTCTTACACTACAACATTCTCCATAAATAATAAATAAGTTTAAATAATCTTCGTTTGTATAATTTAAACGCCCAGGCATGATTATTAATAATGTTCAAATGGTAAGTTACAGCTTCATAGATTTTCTTAGCATTTGATTGTTTTTCAACGCCGTCATAGCCAACTAAGAGTAACTGAACTTAAAATCTGCAGCAAAATCGCCTTATAAAAATACTAAATTGGCAATATTTCAAAAAACTAAAAATTTTTGGGATATGTAACCTTACACAAACTTACCCTTATTTTTAATGCTAAATAAGAAATAATTATAAAATTTGGGTGTTTCCATTTGAAAATCTAGACTTTTTGCAGTTTTTTCAATTTCATTTTTAATCTTATTTTTTAAACACCCTGTATTAATAGTTATCAAAATATAAAAAATCTATTAAAGCAGGTCCTTTATAACAAGGAATCCCACTTAAATTAAATAAATAAGGCTTCTTTATAGAAAAAATTGATAATTATTCTAAGGCTTGCAAACGTCATTTTTGACATAAAAATTCAAATATGTCAAAAATGTTTAGACATAGGCATAGGACATGGTATACAAAATTTGACTAGAATCTTGCGTAGAATGTAAAAATGTAATAATATAAAGGGTAATTAATTTAAAATAAGAAAGTTGACACTTACGGAATAACCGGAAGTGCCACCATTATGAAAATATTTTAGCCCGTTCGCCCTTATCAGCATACTGTCAAATTTTCAAAATTTTCCTATGTATAGTTTTCTATATATAGATCGATTCGGTTCCCGGTGGGACACCTTGTATATGTAGGTTCAATTTATATCATCCGCCATGCAAAACATAAAAATAGGAATATTAAGGCTATTCATTTCTTATTTACCATTAAAATTACAAACGATGCCCGATATTATTTTCAAAATCTCCACTGATGCCGCGCCTCTTAATTCTCGTGAAATTCGTTTATATAATATTTTGTACAGGGTGGGGATTTTATCTGGAAGATATTATTAAAACTGCCTAAGTTGCGCCTACAAAATTTGGTATGTGGCGGTTTTGGAGCATGCGGAATTGGATTATGATGTAGGCGCAGCTGCCAGATTTCTCAGCTTTGCTCTACACGTCATAGTAATTTTGTTATTTTAAATAGAATACCCAATTTATTTTTATTGCAGTGAATTGGGCTTGTCAAATTTAGTAAGATCCCAAATTTACAAAATTCTATCTTCGGTAGTTGCTGAGCTATGGCAACACTGCAGTTCCATTAAAAAATACCTATTTTTAAGGTTTCAGTTAAATAAGCCATTTGAACTATGGAGGTGTTAACAAGGTAACGCTACTTTAAGGTAGATAAGCGTCCCGGTACTTTTTAATGGAACTACAGTGTTGCCATAGCTCAGTAACTAGTGAAGAAAGAATTTTGTAAATTTGGGTTCTTACTAAATTTGACACGCCCAATTTACTGCAATAAAAATAAATTGGGCATTCCATTTAAAATAACAAAATTACTACGTGTAGCGCAAAGCTGGGAAATCTGGCAACTGCGCCGACATCATAATCCAATTTCGCATCCTCCAAAACCCCCACATATAGTCGGATCTGGTCTTATCGTGCGGATCATACGATTCAAGAAAGACATACTCTCAGTTTTTGTTTTCTTTACTTGCGTTTAATTTTACCCTCAAAATAAAATACGTAAGATAAATGAGACAGCATAATTCCATTTTGACATGAAAAAAAAGGATATATATGTATTTTTTTTTTGAAAATAAGATAATTTATTTAGTATAAGTATAACAATTGTAACAAAAGTCTCTAAGCAGTGTATTAAACACTGGTAACGAGAACAGTTTCTTGATATAAACAACGCCGGTACTTAAATCTATAAATTAATTATTATCTATTTCCTACGTGTAATTTTAATAGTCTTGTAAATTTTTGTAGATTATTACAGTTTTTCAGAATATCAGGTAGATTATTATACGAACTGCATGCTTGAGATATTGGATTATTAAGCCCTCTATCGCTATGCACATTACATTGGCAAATATTATCACATTGTCTAGTATTATAACCATGAATACTATTTGTAAATATAATTTGTGCATTACATTTTTGCTTTCTATTTATAACCTTATAGATATGTTTACATTGCTCTAATTCTAATAGTTTAGGTATGTTAAAAACTTTCGTCACTTTATACAGAACATTGGTATGCATAAGTCTGTCAAAATTAAACAATATTTTCAGAATTTTATTTTGTACAATTTGTGCTCTGTTAAAATTGACAATACCGCATGTGCCCCACACTGGGAGTAGATACCTTAAAATCGATGCAAAATATGCGTTATATACATTAATTCTAGTGTTATTTGAAAAGTAATTTCTACATTTATAGAGTGCGCCAATCATTGAAGTGATTTTGTTAATTATGTGTGTAATATGTTCGCTCCAATTTAAATTTACATCAATGATTAATCCTAGATACTTAATACTATTCACTGATTGTAACTCAATATCTTTTATTTTAATTTTTGGTATTGGTATCACTTTGTTTTTTTGTTTAAAAACCATAAACTTAGTCTTGTCTATATTAATTTTTAGTCTGTTACATAATAGCCACCTATAATACACATTTAGATCATCATTTATCACAGCTTGTAAATCTATCCAATTATTACCAACATATAGTAGTACTGTGTCATCCGCAAACGTGAAATATCGAGCAACCAAATTGGCACGCCCTAAGCTTAACACATATACGGAATACAGAAGAGGCCCAAGGACAGACCCTTGAGGTACTCCACAGCAATTGTCTGATTTTGAGCTCTTGATACCATTCATCGTAACATACTGTTGCCTACCAACCAAATAAGATTTCAATACATCATATATTTTTCCTCTGAATACGTTTTTTTAGCAGTATATCGAGACTCACTACATCAAATGCTTTGCTTAGATCTACAAAAACAGCCGCCACAATCTGTCCACTGTCCAGAACGGCAGAAATTTTATCCGTGATATCCATAGTGGCACTCAGAGTATTACTGCCTTTTATAAATCCATATGGAAATATATCTCTATCAACATATTTATCAATAAATCTTAACATTCTATCTTTTATCACAGTTTCTATAATTTTTGAATACACACTTATCACAGATATAGGTCTATAGTTATTCATTGATTCTTTGGTACCAGTTTTGAAGATGGGTGTTATTCTGCTCAATTTGAGTTCTTCTGGAAATTGTCCACTTATTAGTATCTTATTTATCAATTGGAGTAAGATCGAGACAATATCTTCTTTTATATTTAGGATATCTCTCACAGTAATACCGTCGTCCCCAGGGGCAGATGTTTTTTTAAGTTCCGTGATGATATTGAGGACTTCCCTTTCATTTGTTTCTTCTATAAAGCAACTTTTATCACAGTGTATGTCATTAAATGCAATGTTTGGCTGTTCAGACTGTATCTCTCTATTTATTTGCTCGACTATATTTTTTCCCACTTTGGTAAAGTGCTCATTTGTTGTTGGTAATCAGTCTTTCTATGTTTGTATTGGTTCTGGTCTCTTTGAGCATGCTATTTATCAGTTTCCATTGTTTCTTTTGGTTGCCTCCTGTCTCGTTCCATTGCTATTAAAATGTTGGTTTTTCAATACTTTAATCTTATTGTTTATTCTATTTTTTATATTTTTAAATTCCATTGCATTAGTTAAGTTAGGGTTTAATTTTTTTCTTTTAAATAATTTATCACGTTGGGCCATTAAGTCTAGCAGTTCTTTGGTAATCCATGTATTATTGTTGTGACACTTAATTGAAGTTATGTACTCAGCTTCTTGTTTACATATAGTAATGATTTCTGTTAACTCATGAAACGTTTTTATATTGGTTTTTGTTACTTTATCTTTAAATAAATACCTGAATTTCTTATAGTTTATATGTTTAATCTCATGGGTGGTTTTTACTTTGTGGGTTTTTACATTTATATTTAACTTTATTAGAAGTCTGCTATGATCAGACAAAGCGTTATCTTCAACTGTAACTGAACACTTTTTAATACTTCGATCAACCAGCACATGATCAAGTATACTGCGTGTGGTCGCTGTTACTCTTGAACGGCGGTAGAGTTGTGGACTTGCATTGTCTTTATTTGTTTAGAATCACTACGTTTCAACTGGTAAGCATCTCCAGTCGTCTTCAGGTGAATACTGAGTATTTACAGTTACAGTTGAAGACAACGCTTTGTCTGATCATAGCAGACTTCTAATAAAGTTAAATATAAATGTAAAAACCCACAAAGTAAAAACCACCCATGAGATTAAACATATAAACTATAAGAAATTCAGGTATTTATTTAAAGATAAAGTAACAAAAACCAATATAAAAACGTTTCATGAGTTAACAGAAATCATTACTATATGTAAACAAGAAGCTGAGTACATAACTTCAATTAAGTGTCACAACAATAATACATGGATTACCAAAGAACTGCTAGACTTAATGGCCCAACGTGATAAATTATTTAAAAGAAAAAAATTAAACCCTAACTTAACTAATGCAATGGAATTTAAAAATATAAAAAATAGAATAAACAATAAGATTAAAGTATTGAAAAACCAACATTTTAATAGCAATGGAACGAGACAGGAGGCAACCAAAAGAAACAATGGAAACTGATAAATAGCATGCTCAAAGAGACCAGAACCAATACAAACATAGAAAGACTGATTACCAACAACAAATGAGCATTTTACCAAAGTGGGAAAAAATATAGTCGAGCAAATAAATAGAGAGATACAGTCTGAACAGCCAAACATTGCATTTAATGACATACACTGTGATAAAAGTTGCTTTATAGAAGAAACAAATGAAAGGGAAGTCCTCAATATCATCACGGAACTTAAAAAAACATCTGCCCCTGGGGACGACGGTATTACTGTGAGAGATATCCTAAATATAAAAGAAGATATTGTCTCGATCTTAGTCCAATTGATAAATAAGATACTAATAAGTGGACAATTTCCAGAAGAACTCAAATTGAGCAGAATAACACCCATCTTCAAAACTGGCACCAAAGAATCAATGAATAACTATAGACCTATATCTGTGATAAGTGTGTATTCAAAAATTATAGAAACTGTGATAAAAGATAGAATGTTAAGATTTATTGATAAATATGTTGATAGAGATATATTTCAATATGGATTTATAAAAGGCAGTAATACTCTGAGTGCCACTATGGATATCACGGATAAAATTTCTGCCGTTCTGGACAGTGGACAGATTGTGGCGGCTGTTTTTGTAGATCTAAGCAAAGCATTTGATGTAGTGAGTCTCGATATACTGCTAAAAAAACGTATTCAGAGGAAAAATATATGATGTATTGAAATCTTATTTGGTTGGTAGGCAACAGTATGTTACGATGAATGGTATCAAGAGCTCAAAATCAGACAATTGCTGTGGAGTACCTCAAGGGTCTGTCCTTGGGCCTCTTCTGTATTCCGTATATGTGTTAAGCTTAGGGCGTGCCAATTTGGTTGCTCGATATTTCACGTTTGCGGATGACACAGTACTACTATATGTTGGTAATAATTGGATAGATTTACAAGCTGTGATAAATGATGATCTAAATGTGTATTATAGGTGGCTATTATGTAACAGACTAAAAATTAATATAGACAAGACTAAGTTTATGGTTTTTAAACAAAAAAACAAAGTGATACCAATACCAAAAATTAAAATAAAAGATATTGAGTTACAATCAGTGAATAGTATTAAGTATCTAGGATTAATCATTGATGTAAATTTAAATTGGAGCGAACATATTACACACATAATTAACAAAATCACTTCAATGATTGGCGCACTCTATAAATGTAGAAATTACTTTTCAAATAACACTAGAATTAATGTATATAACGCATATTTTGCATCGATTTTAAGGTATCTACTCCCAGTGTGGGGCACATGCGGTATTGTCAATTTTAACAGAGCACAAATTGTACAAAATAAAATTCTGAAAATATTGTTTAATTTTGACAGACTTATGCATACCAATGTTCTGTATAAAGTGACGAAAGTTTTTAACATACCTAAACTATTAGAATTAGAGCAATGTAAACATATCTATAAGGTTATAAATAGAAAGCAAAAATGTAATGCACAAATTATATTTACAAATAGTATTCATGGTTATAATACTAGACAATGTGATAATATTTGCCAATGTAATGTGCATAGCGATAGAGGGCTTAATAATCCAATATCTCAAGCATGCAGTTCGTATAATAATCTACCTGATATTCTGAAAAACTGTAATAATCTACAAAAATTTACAAGACTATTAAAATTACACGTAGGAAATAGATAATAATTAATTTATAGATTTAAGTACCGGCGTTGTTTATATCAAGAAACTGTTCTCGTTACCAGTGTTTAATACACTGCTTAGAGACTTTTGTTACAATTGTTATACTTATACTAAATAAATTATCTTATTTTCAAAAAAAAAATACATATATATCCTTTTTTTTCATGTCAAAATGGAATTATGCTGTCTCATTTATCTTACGTATTTTATTTTGAGGGTAAAATTAAACGCAAGTAAAGAAAACAAAAACTGAGAGTATGTCTTTCTTGAATCGTATGATCCGCACGATAAGACCAGATCCGACTATATGTGAGGGTTTTGGAGGATGCGAAATTGGATTATGATGTCGGCGCAGTTGCCAGATTTCCCAGCTTTGCGCTACACGTAGTAATTTTGTTATTTTAAATGGAATGCCCAATTTATTTTTATTGCAGTAAATTGGGCGTGTCAAATTTAGTAAGAACCCAAATTTACAAAATTCTATCTTCACTAGTTACTGAGCTATGGCAACACTGTAGTTCCATTAAAAAGTACCGGGACGCTTATCTACCTTAAAGTAGCGTTACCTTGTTAACACCTCCATAGTTCAAATGGCTTATTTAACTGAAACCTTAAAAATAGGTATTTTTTAATGGAACTGCAGTGTTGCCATAGCTCAGCAACTACCGAAGATAGAATTTTGTAAATTTGGGATCTTACTAAATTTGACAAGCCCAATTCACTGCAATAAAAATAAATTGGGTATTCTATTTAAAATAACAAAATTACTATGACGTGTAGAGCAAAGCTGAGAAATCTGGCAGCTGCGCCTACATCATAATCCAATTCCGCATGCTCCAAAACCGCCACATACCAAATTTTGTAGGCGCAACTTAGGCAGTTTTAATAATATCTTCCAGATAAAATCCCCACCCTGTACAAAATATTATATAAACGAATTTCACGAGAATTAAGAGGCGCGGCATCAGTGGAGATTTTGAAAATAATATCGGGCATCGTTTGTAATTTTAATGGTAAATAAGAAATGAATAGCCTTAATATTCCTATTTTTATGTTTTGCATGGCGGATGATATAAATTGAACCTACATATACAAGGTGTCCCACCGGGAACCGAATCGATCTATATATAGAAAACTATACATAGGAAAATTTTGAAAATTTTACAGTATGCTGATAAGGGCGAACGGGCTAAAATATTTTCATAATGGTGGCACTTCCGGTTATTCCGTAAGTGTCAACTTTCTTATTTTAAATTAATTACCCTATATATTATTACATTTTTACATTCTACGCAAGATTCTAGTCAAATTTTGTATACCATGTCCTATGCCTATGTCTAAACATTTTTGACATATTTGAATTTTTATGTCAAAAATGACGTTTGCAAGCCTTAGAATAATTATCAATTTTTTCTATAAAGAAGCCTTATTTATTTAATTTAAGTGGGATTCCTTGTTATAAAGGACCTGCTTTAATAGATTTTTTATATTTTGATAACTATTAATACAGGGTGTTTAAAAAATAAGATTAAAAATGAAATTGAAAAAACTGCAAAAAGTCTAGATTTTCAAATGGAAACACCCAAATTTTATAATTATTTCTTATTTAGCATTAAAAATAAGGGTAAGTTTGTGTAAGGTTACATATCCCAAAAATTTTTAGTTTTTTGAAATATTGCCAATTTAGTATTTTTATAAGGCGATTTTGCTGCAGATTTTAAGTTCAGTTACTCTTAGTTGGCTATGACGGCGTTGAAAAACAATCAAATGCTAAGAAAATCTATGAAGCTGTAACTTACCATTTGAACATTATTAATAATCATGCCTGGGCGTTTAAATTATACAAACGAAGATTATTTAAACTTATTTATCATTGTCTCCAACCTTTAAACAGACACGCTGTTACTCTTGTTGCATTTTCATTATCGACTTGATTTATAATAGTATAATTTTATCGCTATAAGACTTTTATAATTTTTTACATGGACAGAAGAGGAATCTAAGATATTAATGTTGAAGTCTCCGACCACCAGGTGATTTTTAGGGTATTTTGACATAAGTGCATCCAGTGTGGAATTGAGTATTATTATAGGATGGTGGTTTGTACAGTAAGGTCAATTTTGTACCCCGATCGCCAATGGCTGCACTAACCCAGCTCAAATTGTCATCAGGTGTGGACTTGTCCAATTCTCTAAGATCTATCCCAGTTTTCACAAATATTGAGGCACCACCCCCTTTTTTATCCCTGCATGCATGAGCAGAATTATAACCCTGCAGGTTATAGAGCCACTTGTCCTCCTCGCAAAGCCATGTTTCCACCAATAATAGAACGTCACAGTTGTTTTGATGTACGTAACAATGCACTTCGTCCATTTTGTTCCGTAAACTTTGAATATTCATATATACAATATTTAACTTGTCGTCAACTAGTTTTTTAGGTTATTTTCATCCTCTACCAGAATTACTTTGCTATTTTCATCCCTTCTTAGTAGAATATTTCCACCGCTGATCCAAAGAAATTTATATTCGTTCTCTTTCTTACACTTTTGTGCTTCCTTGAATAGTTGTAGATTTCTCTTTGTCAGATCATGATTTAAATATATTTTGTCGCTTTCATTGTACCCCAAGGACTGATTGTTCAAATTAAACCTAAATTTGGACTTCAGGATCTTTATTTGGAGTTCTTCACTTTGAAATAACACTTTTATTTTTGCCTGTTTGTTTTTTTCCAAGCCTTATAGCTATAAATTTCTCAGTTTTTAAGTGTACCTGCAGTTTATCCCCTATTTTGGTAACGATTTCTTTTACATTTTCATTTTCTTTATATTGTACACCATGGATGGTAATATTTTTGTTAAGTTCCTTTTATTCATTTTTGTTTAGTTGTTTTTTTATGTGTAATAATTCTTCTTTCAGCTCATTGTTTATTGCAACTTGTTCGTTATATTTTGAAAATAGGTTATTGTATTTCGCATCCATGTCTTCAAGCTTTGCCATTACGTCGGAAATTGTATATGGGACCGGCGTTGATTGATCTTTCTTTGACATGGGTTTATTGTTTTTTTTTGTCCTGCTTGGTGTAATTGCAGTTGTTGCAATACCATGGTTCCTTCGACTTTGCTAGTTTAAGATAGGTACTTTGACCAATGGATAAGCAGATTCGATGTTTCCATATGAGGCATCCATCGCATTGTAGGCCTTCGTCATCATCCGACACGCGTTTATGCATATATCGCATATTTCACTCTGCGTCTGCGGCATATTTTAAAATTTCCGTTGCCTAGGAAACTTCGCGTTGGGATCTGACAACGTCGCCCGAGTATTGCCACTTGTTTATAATGTTTTGTAAACAAAATAACTATATTTACACTGTTTTTTTGAAAATTTCCTTCGATTCTTTTGGGCACTCCAGTTACACAGCACTTAAATTCTGTCTTGAGATATTTTCTACTATTGTTTGAGTAATTTTCAGTCCAATTTTGTAGATTTTCCGACTCACGAGATTACAAACGATCTACAACGTTGCCGCGTTCCATAAAACTTCAATTTACTTTCCAGCGATTCTAAAAAAGCTTATAATAGCACCAGCTACGTTTTATTTTAAATATGCCAGATTTGTGACTTTGACAGTTTGTGACAAAATGAAACAATTTCTGGGTTTTTGCATCCCCAATCAAAAAAAATGGTACTTAATCTGATAAACTATTTCGAAAATGAAAGAAAAAGTGGAAATTCGCCAACCAATATTCAGAAAACAGTAGCCAAAGCACTGGGAATTAGTTTAAGGACTGTGCAGAAAATTGTGCATGAAACAAAATATAACATAATACCCAAGAATACTAAAAAGTGTAAACGAAGAAAGCCAAAGACTGAGGATGTAAGCGAAAATATTAAAATTGGAGTTCGAAATGTGATTTACGACTTATACAAATCAAAAACCAATGTAACTAGGTATTCCAGTTTTACAAAAAACATTAAAAATTCGGGGTGTTTTGGAAATTGAACTTGAAGCGTTATCAAAATTATTAAAAAATTTAGGTTTTCGCTATAAAAAAGACTGTAACCGAAGATTTTTATGTGAGCAGCCACAGATAGTGAGTCAGCGTGTTCAGTTTTAAAAAAAATATATGGACAATTATAAATCGAAATTTAGAAAAGTGCTATTTTTAGACGAAACGTGGATATTTTCGAATGTAAGTGGTTCAAAATCTTGGCAAGATGAGTCTGTACAAATTGTTAAAAGGAAAAAGGGGTGCGGTACGGGAAAGCGTTTTATTATTTTGCATGCCGGTTCTGCAACAGGATATGTTGCAGGTGCGAGTTTAATTTTTTCTTCAACATCAAAAAGTGCAGACTATCATGATAATATGAATTGCGAAAGGTTTGAAAAATGGTTAAAAGTTCAATTGATACCAAATTTGGATGCTCCGTCTTTAATTGCATTAGATAATGCATCATATCATTCAAGAATTTTAAATAAACAGCCCACTTCATCTTGGAGGAAAAGTGATATTTATGAGTGGCTGGAAAAACACAACCAAATCCTTTACCAAATATGCTTAAATCGGAACTCCTATCAATAGCAAAGTCTCTTAAAAAACCCAAAATATACGCGGTAGATGAAATACTGCGTGAATATGGTCATGAGGTTCTACGACTGCCACCATATCATTGCCAGTTTAACGCAATAGAATTAATATGGGCTGGTGCAAAGTATTATTATGAAAAACATGTAGGTGATGTAGATGTAGGTCTTAAATCCGACCAAGTACAAATAGTTTGGCAAGATTCGTTAGTTCATATTACACAAGAGTGCTGGAAGAAATCGGTGGAACATACAGAAATATTAATAAGGGATTGGTGGAATCGAGAACAAGTACTAGATGTCGAAGTAGCGCCAATGATAATTGCTCAATTAGAATACGACTCAGACGACGAGGACTTTTCAGATTTTATAAGTGACGATGAGAGTTTTTAGGCTATAATTATAAACGGTGTTTTTCGTTTACATTTTTTAGTATTCTCGGGTATTATATTATGCGTTTTTTTCATGCAAATTATTCTGCATAGTCCTTAAACTATTTCCCAGTGTTTTCATTATGGTTTCCTGCATGTTGGTTTGCGAATTTCCACTTTTTCTTTCATTATCGAATTTATCAGACTAAATGCCATTGTATTTTTAGTAGTAAAATTGCACTGTTTATTATTGTCGTTTTTAATTAAAGGGTACAGTAGGTATATTATTAACGATTATATAATTTTTTTGTAACTTTTTCAACTCCCCTGTACATAATTTTTACAAAACTAATATCACCAGACGCAGGTACAGTATGCACCATGTGGGGGAAATGCAGTATTTGTTCGTAATGACTCATCGATTACTGCTCTTAAATCAAATAATATAGGATATATGGGCAACCAACAAAACCTTGCATTTCATGCACCGTGCACCCGTACAACAACTCGTATCAACATGTTCTTGAATAATAGTAAACAAAATTATATTGTATGGTCATATGTAGTTTTGAGGATTCGGCGGCGAATGAGAAATACCTAACGCGACTTTTGGGTTGCACAAAACTTTTAAACAATAACCCCCATGTATGTTTTCGAGGTTCGAGTCCGAATCCGATCTCCGTTTTACCCCATCAGGTCTATTGGGGAGTGAAACCACCCTTTCAAACTTTAAAAGCTTATTCAGAGGGTTAAAAATATTTATTTATGTGAACTGTCTTTTGATGATATTATTTTACAATTAAGAGTATTATTTTTTAAATTTAATTTTCATGCAAGTTCCCTATTCAACTAGTCTAGGTTATTAGAAAATAGTTGTTCTTACATATTTTACCACCTGAAAAGCCAGTAGATTTTGTGTGTTATTATGCATGTTTATTGTTTATAATTGTCGCGGACTGTGGGACATTATAGCACTTTCCGATTATATTTTTAATAAGTTACGCTGTTTACTTTCACAGCTAACGGTTATCGCAAATGTCATACTACTTTTAGTCAAAGTAAAAAACAGTCAAAAAATAATATAAGTAATATTTAATGTCTAATAATTAAAGTACAAATAACTAAATGAACATTTATTTACCTAGTCCTAATATGTTTTTTCTATAAATCAAGTTTTCCCAAATTGCTTTTAATTTCTATATTCTCCAACGTATTCGCGATAATTCCTGTTGCCACAGTAACATTGTTTTCTCTAATTGTAAATGGCTGTCCAGATATCATTACCATTTTCCTTAACAGTGTTATTTTTACATTGCCGTGTTCACCTGGCATTATCATACTTATATTATCATCTAAAATGATTAAGACCGTAAAATATGTAGTCAACAGAAACAGATGTATTTGTGGTAATAAACCATGACAATATGAGACAGACAGAGAATTTTGTCTTACACTCCTATAAGGCTATGTGTAACAATAACACATAAATCTATTGAAATCAATGTATCTGCACTATTAAAATTATTAACATAATGTCGGAAATAATAAATATTGTCTAAAACCATGTAAGAAACAGCAATAGGGCAAAGCAGTGGTAAAGAATCCCGTCCCCTCCTTAGACAAGAAGAACCGCACAGCTCGGCCATTAAACATGACATTTATTTAATTCTTCTTTGTCAGCGGTGCTATCACAACAGCAAACTTTTCTGCATTAAGCAGATTCAGAAGCATTGCAAAAAACAGGTAGAATAATTTCTAATTTGTAGATTTTTTAAAAACTTTTAATACCTATATAAGCAATTATTATTATATACCAAATAGATTTAAAAAATACGATATGTATACAGGCCGGGTGAGTCAACGATAGAGTAAAGTTCATTTTCGCCTTTATCTTATGAATCAGATAAAAATTCGAAATACAAAAGTTGTAGAGACTATTGAGGTGCACATTTTAAAATTATGCTGGAGTATACGGGGTGACCCAAAAAAACGTGGCGAATATAACTTGAGTTTGTTCGTTAAATGGAACACCCTATATATTGTATTATTTTCTAATTCCCCACAAAATTCTACGGTTATTTTGTAAATGTCATATGTCTAAATTCAATAGTTTTTGAGATATTGACGTTTAAAATATGGCATTTTCAGACTTTAAAAGGCTGTAACATTGGAAGGTTCATCTTAGAGAAAAATGGTTTACCTCCCATCTTAGTTTTTTATTCTCGTCTTAAAGGAAATGTCGGAAAATGACAATGAAGTTTCAAAAGATATTTCAATTTTTAGGAAAAAACTATGTAATTTAGAAAGAACTATAACGGAAATGTCGGAAAATTACAATGAAGTTTAAAAATATATTTCAATTTTCAGGAAAAAAAAACTATGTACTCTAGAAAGAATTATATACCTAAAGAATTTTTATAATTTATAAGTAACAAGACGAAATAAAAACCTGTTTCATCAAATAGTGTACGTCCTCCGTATTGAGTAAATAACGGTCCATTACATTTCCTTCTGTTAAATTATTTTTAGATTTTTAATTTTTACATTAACAAATAGATCTGATCAAGTGTCGACGTTTTAGGGCCCCTAGTCACGGAAGGCATATTTTTCATTCCGGTGGGCTGTGGCGGCTCCTGGTAAAAATAGCCTTATCCAATACCGCACTCACGCTGCACTAAATGCAGCGAACTTTCCAGTTAAATCACGGCTAGGTTTTTTAGATGGATACGGGGAAAGCGAAGTATTGCACGGGTGTTTAAAGCAGCTCGAAGAGCACGATCGCGTGGCCCTGAAAAAATAATAACCCGGCAATAGAGTAAGCCGGTAGGTTATTCCACATGTCGACTGTGGTTCGTTTGTCAGGCGCGCTCTGGTACTCGATTCTGGAAACTCGCTAAAGAATAGCCACAAATGTTGCATTCGAAAAATGTAGTAGTAACTCGTGAATTGAGACCCCAAAGCGCGCCCGACAAACTTCCGGTATCGATCGTACACGGGCTCTAGTAGTTTTACAACGTGAATGCCGAGTAATATGGTTTTTGCTTTTTGGTAATAGAATGAATATTTTAGTTAAATTACTTAATTATTTTTTGGGAGCACTGCAGCGCTTATGCACCAGTTGCCACTGTCCGCGAGTAGGTCTGTAGACTTGAATGAAGAAATTTAGTAAATGGATTAGGCATTGACCACCGACCCCATAAATAAAATTTCCGGGTGCATCACTGACTATAACAGCCAAGGAATTTAAAATCCTAATAATAGCGAGTATCGATAGACTGGAAACGGTGTCACGGCGTACCTAAGTGAAGCGGCGTCAAGGAATCTATAAATTTAAAGACGCCTAGTCTTCAAGTAATACCTTTTTATCCCATCGGATTTCAAAATTATTACTTTTATTTGATTTTAGGAGCAAAATTATTAAAAAATCCAAAATGTTTTCAATATTCCAGACATAAAAAAAATCACTCAGCTGGTAAGATATTCGGTTTTAAACAAACAATAGATATTTTTAAAGTATTATCAGAGCTTACAGTTAACAAATATGATCACGCTTTCAAATCAATAAAGCGCATCGTCGCCACGACTTCTCACCACTTTTGAAATCAAATCATTCACAAAAAAAATCTATGTGGCACATACTTTTTATTTAAGAGTATTTATACTAGTTCTTACCTAAATCCACTCTGCAAGGAACATTCCACGTCCTACTAAACAGTTGCTGACAATATTTTCCAGTTATAGGTCTCGATCGACCGCCCTCAGCTTTTGTTAAAAAATAAATGCTTGCAACGAATCTGTTACTTAAAGTTTGGCTTTTTGGTTTACAAAGAAGCATTCCTCTATTTATGCTCTTTAGTTTGAGTCCTCGGACCAGAACTCCAATATTTTCTCCTGCTTGAGCCTACAAATAATATCAGATCATTAAAATTCAATTGTTTGGCGATATTTTTGTTCTAAATTAAAAATTTGGCAACCACCAATCTCTGGGGCTACCAGTTGTTTTATCTTTTTTTCCAAATATCTACCCTAGAAAGATTAGGGGAATTTCTAAATTTTTCTAGGACACATAATTTTTTTAGGTTTCAAAAAAAAGTCTTATCACCTAAGTTAGACCACAAGAAGCAGCAGAAATTGATGGTGGGCCAATTTTTATTTTAGAATAGAAATGTCGTCCAAAAATTTATTTTTTTATACCCTCAGAGTATGTATATCATAGATTGCCCTGAAATGATAGATATGATGAGTTTAAGATGCCAATATAGTTCATTAAAAAGTTAATAATTCTTTAATATGTTTCGCTTTGTTCGTTTTAAAATTATCTAGCTAAAAAACAAAACCAAGAGAAATGGGCGAATTTCCGAGGGGTTGAAGAGAGTTAAATAAAGTAATTCCCCCTTTATGAAAAAAAAATACTAAATCCTTTCCTAATCTAAGCTACTTCATATGTTGTACTTTTATTATGAATATTTTCAAAACTGATTATGGGGTAATGATTCATACAATAATGTTTTGTTATAGATAATAAGTATAGATAATTTAACGGAAATGTCGGAAAATCACAATGAAGTTTAAAAATATATTTTCAAGAAAAAAAACTATGTAATTTAGAACGAAGTATACCGTCTGATTCACGGCGAGCTTGTATTAGAACTTTTGAGAAAACTACTGAAAATATTTTTTTGAAAATACGAAGGTTTAAGTTTATCGATATGCTCTCTTAAATTAAAATATTAACATGTTTCTGTCACTTCCGGTTATACCGGAAATAGCTTTAACTTTCATTTTTTAAATGCAATATAGCATTTTTTCATTATATTTTTGGGTTTTGCATTAAATTTTATGCAACGCGTTTTTTACCTAAGTCAACTAATTTCTGAGATATCTGCATATTTTTTAATTATTTCGTAAATGCTTAGAGATGAAATTATCCGTATATATTTTTTACCTTAGTTCCTGGACTAAATAAATAAATAATTAAATTTGGCATAAAATATACAGGGAGATCGCAATTAAGGGCTCATTTTAAAAAACTTTAAACATTAAAAACGGTATTATTTTAAATGGCACACCCTGTATATTTTTATTTTATATGATGAAAAATTAACTGCTCCTTAAAATTGCTATAACCTTTTCTATACCTATATCAACGCGTTTTCTTAGGATATCAAGTTGTTTTTTTAAATACGATTTTTTTAAGCTTGTCATGGAAATAAATGGATACTCCATAGTGATATTACAAGGGAAAAAACTTGATATTCTAAGAAAACGCTCTGATATAGGTATAGAAAAGGTTATAGCAATTTTAAGGAGCAGTTAATTTATCATCATATAAAATAAAAATATACAGGGTTGTTTTGTAAAAATAACCTCTAAATCATAATTTACATTGGGAAGATCAGAGTCTATTTGATACAGGGCAAACAGAAAACTAAAAGCGAGGAAAGTGCCGGGTAAATGTATTAATTTCCGATGTTTTAGACCTGATTTTTGTTATAGTTGACGCTGTACGTACGTTTGACTAACATATTTCGAGGAGTTTTTGTTCAATTAATAAAGTTCACATAATGGATTTTTAAATTAGACCTATTATTTTAAGTCATGATTTACCTCAGGAACACTTTTGTTAAAAACCTGTACATCTACAGCAACGGTTTTTAAGCATATGTCAAATCCCAGCAACTCTGCTTCAGCATTCTTCTTAAGTATACCCCTACTTAGGGTGCCAACGATCACCGTTCCTCTGCCAGGCACCAAAAAAGCATTATCTATTGGCAACATAAAAGGAGACTTCATATCTCGTTCTGGATACGGAATATATGTATCAATGGCATCTAAGAGTTTTTGAATTGATTTGGTACCTACAATAGCATGTACCTGTTGTAGTGGGTAGGATAAAGTAAAATAGCAAGTTGTTCCAATGAGAGTTTTGGACATGCATTGTCTTTATTTGTTTTTTAATAACGTTTCAACTGGTAAGTATCTCTAATCGCCTTCAAGTGACTACTAAATAAGTATGGTAACTATATCCCTATTTATACTAACTAGGTACACTGAAACATAACTGATATGGGTGCAGTCATGCGGTTAGTTGGTGGGCGCAAAATTTTTTATTAAAAAAAATACCGTTACGTAACGTTAGTTACCTATAGCGGGATTAAATCAAAAACCGGTAGATCTTGACGTAATTAATATTACTTTATTCTTTCTATGGGGATTTATACCGGACCGGTAGACTAAACACAGCGTTATTTTTATTATAATTTGCTTACATCAAAATATGCAATTTTTTTTTTAACTACCGGAGTACCTAATTGTTATTTATAAAATAATAGTACTTTAAAGAATAGTATATCTGATTTTTCATAATTTGTAATTTTATTGAATTTTCTTTTCTGGTATTATCGCAATACATTTTACTGGACTAACACCTCACCTATATCTGTATCCTTTCCATTTAGTGCATCCAGGGCAGAACCAGAAATTATGGGAGTCATTTCGCAGTCAAACCCAAAATCATCCAATAATTCTCTGATTTCAAGATCCACAAGTTCTAAAATCTGTTTATTTTCTTTAAACAAATATTTTTTTGGCAGAGGCCACTGTCGAGAAACTAGGTTGATTCCTGACATCGATTAAACTAGTACATCACTGAACACTTATTCGTGACAAAGCACAAGCAAGGCAGAGGGAAAACCCCTTAGAAGACAAAATGTAAAGGATTTTTCTTATTTTATTATCGGCGCTGATGGGATAAAGCATTATGTCAAATATAATTTATTAAAGTCATTTACTTCCTATAACAGAAAAAATGGTTGCTTCGTCTTACGCAACTCAGCTCAACCTAGTTTGAAAAAGTCATGCAATATTCCCATTTTGAAAATTAACTAAATTAAAATAACCACTCTATGGTTGAAGATTGAGAAAATTGTATAACAAGTATTGGTAAATCTAAAGGGTATCCCAAAACTAGTACTTCCGATAAAGTTGTGAGTTTTTATTAATAGAATATCCTATATACACTATTGGCAAACTTAAATCTAGGGTGCCGATATAAACGCGTCAGACGACGATTTAGTAGCGTTTTACACGTTAAACAGAGAACAAGCTAACCCCTATCTCCCACCTTCCATTTTTTAGAACACGCGGTCGAAGCAGGCACGGGAGCGATCGATATGTCGCTCGGCCACACCACACAGTTGGAATGTAGGAGTGGTTATGTGTCTCTTTTTAACTGAAGGTTTGGCCCATATGTGCCTTCTCTCTTGGTTGCATTAGAGATTTCGCACCCTAGATTAGAATTTGCCAATAGTGTCTATTAGAGTAGTTCTGATAAATTCTAGAGACCAAATATATTGTATAAATACTTTTGTTATACGTGCTTGTATATTTTGGCTTTGTTAACAAGAACACTTCTTTATAACAATAAATAATGTTTTGAATTTAAATCTTAAAAAATAAAAATGCTATTTCTTCATTTCTTGGACAATGTTATTCTCAAGCTTATTGAAGAAAATGTTACTGAAGTAAAAAAATTTTTATTTCTTAAGATTTTGATTGTGTTAATTACAGCATATTGTTAAAACTTCATGGGTTTAGAGGTTCTGTGAAATAGTTTAAGTTATATTTGTCTGAAAGCTCTGAAGTTGTAATAATAAAATTGATTGTGGAGGACCTCAAAGTTCAGTTCTCGATCATTTTA
The DNA here is from genome assembly GCA_935413205.1 of Polydrusus cervinus. Taxonomy (NCBI): domain Eukaryota; kingdom Metazoa; phylum Arthropoda; class Insecta; order Coleoptera; family Curculionidae; genus Polydrusus; species Polydrusus cervinus. The sequence continues at coordinate 60,943,142 of OW284510.1, read as the reverse complement.
TTTTTAATCTATACATATAAATGTCGTGTAAATTTTTATATTGATAAATTTACTATAATATGACATAGTATATATTGAATTAAATTAATTAAAATAATTAACAAAGACCTTCTTTTAGTATCACGAACACCAGCATATTAACTTTTAAATAAACATTGAATAATATTATTTTTGACACCTAATTAGGAACCCCAAAGTCATAAAATCTTCAGGAATGTAGGTATATTACTCAAAATCTTTCTTATAATAAACATAGGTATAGAAACATTATTATGTAAATAACTAGCTTCAAGTTGTTATAATGCGCAGAGGGTATTTTTGAAGTAGTTCTTCGAAACGTCTTTTTTGCTTTGATAGAATCCCTTTTGAGATATGAAATTCGTGCCTGCATATCAGTAACTTCTTAATTCTATTTTTATTTTGCAAAAAAGGTATATTAATGAAGCAAGAGATGCTTGTAAACCTTTATCTCACTAAAAAATTTAACACTAATATTGTTATATTAAAAATAGTCTGTCTGGTACATAAAAAACAGAAAAAATGTTAATTTACCTAGTTATAATATAAGACATGATTTTTATATATTTCCTTCACTATTTTTTTTATTAGGTGTCCCCATTTGTTCCTCAATTATTGTAAAGAAATCAATAGTTTATGATTCTAAAAAAATGTTTAATAATCTTCCAGTTTCAATTTAAAAAAATATAAATTTTCATACATACTTATATTTAAAAAGAGGTTAAAAATGAAAAATTGGAAAAAGCTTAATATATTGTAAATAAATAGTTTGATGATAATCCTTAGAAATAATAAAATTTGCATTTTTTAATCTAATATTTTAATTGTTACTGTTATTGCAAGTTAAAATTACTAAAAGCTTTGTCGATAAAGATGTTTTTACTGACATTAAAGCATATTTTGACTTTGACTTCGACTCTAAAAGCCTCTAAATTTTTCCATCGACTGTGTTACATATGTAAGTTTCATCATTTCCGAAATGAGCCTAGTTTTTCGACGTTCTTCCTCCTATAAAGACATATGCACATAATTATTTTGCAGATACCCAAAATTTTCGCAATTGATAATTTTTTTATCATAGTACAACACTCCCAGGCAAAAAAAAAATAGACATAAAAAGTTAGTTAAGTGTGCAATAACTTTTTAGATCATAGACCGATCTGGATGAAATTTTTAGTAAAAAAAAAGATATCTACATGCTGCGTTTGCCCAGTTTTTATAAAAAATTCATTAATTTGCTATTATACAAAAAAAATAGGAGGTACCTATAGTCTGTTTAGTGACCTCTGGCCGTTACGTCACATTCTCCACCATTTACCATATTTCCGATACGTCGTAAATTAATTCAGTCAATTTGACTTACTGGTGATAAAGGTCTTTTTCAATGACGTAAAAGAAACATGGACCCGATATTTCTATCCCTTTGTACATGTCAGCTTGACGCCTGTTATTTACGAAAATAAATAAACAAACTTCTACATGTAGAATTTCTATTTCTTTTTATTTTCAGTCTGTTTCTGTCGTCATTCTAACAGCTGATAAATTTGACGTCTCGTTTGTGCAAAGTATAAAATCGACGGACGTGACTCAAAGGTTCACAGACGAAATTTAGGATAACAACAGTCCCGTGATCCTCTAATATTATATTATATTATATTATATTATATTATATTATATTATATTATATTATATTATATTATATTATATTATATTATATTATATTATATTATATTATATTATATTATATTATATTATATTATATTATATTATATTATATTATATTATATTATATTATATTATATTATATTATATTATATTATATTATATTATATTATATTATATTATATTATATTATATTATATTATATTATAATTAGAATTTTACGAAACCAGCAAGCCAGAAAGACAAGAAAAATTGTGTCTACCAGATCCCCTGCGAATGCGGCCAATCTTACATTGGTGAGACTAAGACCACTAGAAGTAAGGATTAAAGAACATAGGAATAACACCCAAAAAGGAGAAATCGAAAAATCAGGTGCAGCTGACCACGCCTGGGCGCACGGCCATCATATCATGTGAACAAAAGCGGAAATTCTGCAAAAAGAACCGCACAGGAGAAGGAAGTTTAAGGAAGCTGCGACCATACACCAAAATCTAGGTTGATTTAGTAAGCCTTCATTAGATATGAGAAACGTCTGGAAACCCTTGTTAAGTAAATGTAATCTTAGAATAAGACCACCCAAGAGTTAAACGCATGATTCATCGAGCATGACGTTATCGAGCATGACTCATCGAGCATGACTCATCGAGCATGAATCATCGAGCATGACTCATACGGTTATGCGTCATCACCTAACAATATGCATGACTCCGCCCACTAGTCATGCGTCACCGCACCTGCCTAGTATAAATAGAGCTGTAGTTACCGTACTTATTTATGACAGAGTATGACACCAAGGACTGATCTACAAAATGCACACTCTAGGGTATGCAGTAAAGACCTGTAAGCTAATTGCTAGCTACTTGGAAGAGAGGACCTTCAGTGTCAAAATAGGACAGCACTTATCAGCGCCCAGGATATTAGAAGCAGGGGTCCCACAGGGCTCAGTGCTAGGCCCCCAGTTGTATAATATATATACAAGCGACATACCCAGAACACCAAATGTCCTATTGACAACATTTGCTGATGACACCGGTTTCGCGCATACCGACAGAAACGTCAGGCAAATCTGTAGAGTGCTACAAAGAGAAGCGGATAGGATAACGCAATGGTGTACTAAGTGGAAGATCAAAATCAATAGCCAAAAAAGCCAAGCCATATTACTACAAAAAAGACGATTGACACCGCCGGTGAATATTTTCATAGACGGCGAAGAAGTAGAATGGTCTCTAACAGCCACCTATCTAGGTGTCACACTGGATAAAGGCTTAACATGGAAAGAACATATCAATAAAGCGATAAATAAAACCAAAGCAGGCATGAGTAGCCTTTATCCCTTAATCGGGAGAAAAAGCACCATGAACCTCAAAACCAAGATTATTATGATAAATGCCATAGCCAGACCGCAGCTTACCTACTGGTCAGCAGCGTGGGGCTATACCGCCCCTTCTCATATTAAGAGACTTGAGTCTTTAGAAAATCGCTATGTCAGAAGCAAAGTGGATGCACCCTGGTTCGTCAGAAATGCGCAAATACATAGAGATGTCAACTGGGAACCCCTGACAGCTTTTATGAAAAGGAAGGCCAGGAAAATGTTCGAAGAAATAAGAATGCATCCAAATGATGAACTTCGCAGACTCACGGATTATAATCCAAATGAAGTATTAAATCCAAGGAGGGCACATAAGAGGCCAAAAAGTCAATTATAGTATTAAAGAAAATAGTGATAGTGAAAAGTGTTGAAATAAGTTAAGTGTGAAATATTTAAGCGAAATATATAAGTGTAATGTTAATAATTAATTAATGTAGAAGTTATAATTACTAACCCATAATCAAAAATGACTTACACCCCAAAACCAGACTGGTAGAGGCACCTCACACTATACACCAGTACACCACAAATAACACATAAACACACCAACACAGTAAGTCATACCAAAAATAACTAACCCATGAAATATTTAGAGATGATAAATTCCTGCATATGCGGTCAACGTATGCAGGTAGATCCAAAACAAAAATATGCCTCGGCATGGAGATGTGGAAAGATCAGTAAGACGTCTGGAGGTTCTTATAGGCCATTTCGGGCCCGGAAACCGAAAGAACGCGGGGAGTTTTAGTCGGTAGGCAACCCCTTCAGGGTTGAATCCGACAGTACCTTGTCCCCACAAGGTCTCTTTGGAAGATCTCTCCTCGAAAAAAAAAATACGTTTTTAGTATTCACCTGAAGAAGACTGAAGATGCTTACCAGTTAAAACATAGTGATTTTAAACAAATAAAGACAATGCAAGTCCAAAACTCTACTTCCGTTCAAGAAACGTCATTGTCTCCAACCTTATTTAAACAGACAGCATCAATGATGTCAAAATTTATTTTTATTGAGCGGATAGTAACGTGTTCACCTGCTCTATACATCCCATAAATACGCGTTCTTATAATATGCTCATGAATTTTGTGCACGATTTGTCGCCCACGGGATAACAAAGTAGCCAGATTATTGTGATTCTTAAAATCTACATCCTTCTCCTTTGCTTTAATACGTTGAATAGTTGAACACGAAAAAGCATCAGAAACTCTCTAAAATAGATATTTAATAAAAACATTGCCATATTTCTTTTAGGTTCATTATTTATGTTTTCACAGTTCGTGCTTTATTACTTACCTGGTAAACTGCGTTAAAGGATAAGAGTATTTCCAATATTCTTTTCTTTTTGAAAATAATCAAATAATTTTAAAATTAACGCTTGTTTCCACAATAACGCGATATTTTTGGAATATTTAATTAAAACACACACTGCCAAGAATGACAATAAAACTTTTTTTAACTGAACATTCATTATTGCCGCAAATTTACTATCTCATCTGGTTTACGAATGTTAAAAAGGTAAGCACTAGTCGTAACGTAACGGTCACTGGTCACCGAACAGACTATACCTAGTATACTAGACAAAAATTATCAACAGAGTAGTATTTTAAGTGCATGGTGCAGGTAAAATTCCAAAAAACATGCATGAAGGTTGAAGGCCCTAGAAACAGTATATATGTATTTTTGTTATTATTTGAAAAAACGTTGATTGCTAGACTCAGAAAACGATTTAGAACTCTTTACAACATTGATACATGTGCAAATTTCTCTGGTAATCGTCTATACATATTAATGTTTGATTTAGAAAACCCACATGAGACAGCCCCTACAGAACCTACAACAGGCAAACAAGTTGACGTCGAAAATGCTTAAAATCTTATATGCAAATGTAAACAGTTATTTACCAAAAAAACACGTTATTAACTACACTATTGAAAACCATAACATAAATTGTGCATTGTTTGTGGAAACCAAAACCAAAATTGACAGCAACGTAAATTATCGCAATTGGAATATTATTCATAGAATTGGTAATATTGTAAATCTAAATGTTAGAGGAGGAAGTTTGGTCCAAGCAGAAACTAAGCTAAAAATGCGTAAAGGTAACCCGCCAGTAATCAACAACCCATTGAATGAAGCTACCCACTTTAGTCTACCATTTTTAGATGACTTTTTGCATATATTTTTATGTTACATCCACCCCACCTCATTAGTTGAAGACACGATATTCACAAAAGCTGCTTTATATAAATACTCTATTATCATAGGAGATTTCAACGTTAATAGGGCCAAACAAAAACAAATAAAAACATTCTTGGATAATGCAAATTTTAAAAAAGCATCTACTCCACCAACGTTTATCATGAATAACAACCCAGATTCCAGCCCTGATATAATTCTTTACTCAACAATTTTGGAAAACAGCATCATTAGTATCCAAACTGTTCCTGATATTGGATCTGATCATCTGGGATTTGAAATCGAGATAGACACAAAGAAAATTATTGAAGAAGAACGACAATACAAAATTAATACTTCTAAATGTAACATAACTAATCTAAACCAAAAATTAAGAACATTTTTATACCACAAAAGAAATACACCCATCTCGGAAAATTTTATATCAGATTTCAACGGCATTTTAACAAAATCAGTAATTGAAGAGTCACCTAAAACACAAATTAGACACTATATTCACGAATTACCACCCTTCATTATAAGACTCATTAAAAACAAAAGAAAAATGTATAGAGAATACCTTCTAGATAAAAATCCGGAATTTAAGAGACGGCTTAATGAGTACAATAAATGTATTCAGAATATGATAAAACAATATCGTGAGAATAAATGGATCAAAACATGCAATAATATTAATGAACAAAAGGGAAAAAATTATTGGCAACAAATAAGACGCGTAACCAAATACAAAACAAAGTCGACAATTCCCACCATAACAGTAAATGGCCAAGAAATTACAGATGATGGAAAAAAAGCGGAGGCATTTGCAGATTATTTTGAGGAAGCCTATTTTATGGACGATAACCCACAATATAGTGCTAATAACCTTACTAATGTTACAAGATGGGCCGAGCAGTTTTTCAATACCAATACCGAAGAAGAAATTGAAGAAATAGACGAAAACACTTACTTTAAAATAATCAATAGCGGCAAATCAACCTCTCCTGGATATGATCTAGTGACCAAAAGTATAGTAAGAAAACTGGATCATGATATACACATCAAAATTATTCAGATTCTCAACTATTGCATTACGCAGCAAAAATTCCCGACTATTTGGAAAAAAGGTCAAATCATAACTATCCCAAAGCCTAATACGGACCATTCGCAGATAAATAACTTCCGACCAATAACACTGTTGCCAGTATTGGGAAAAATATTAGAAAAAATTATTAAAAGCAGACTCCAGCAATATTTAGATCATCATATCCCTTTTTATCAATTTGGGTTTAAAGAAAAAAGTTCCACAACTTTACCAGTGATAATTACAGCTTCAAATATCCAGGCAGCAAAACTAAATGGGCAACGTAGTGCAGCTGTATTTTTGGACATAAACAAAGCGTTTGACACAGTATGGCATACTGGACTACTATACAAGCTTTGGAAACTTAACTGCCCCAAATACCTTATCGCAATCATCAAAGATTTCCTTCAAGGCAGAAACCTTCAAATAAAAATTCACCAAAATTTTTCAAGAACATTCATTCCACAACAAGGCGTCCCCCAGGGTTCACCTTTATCCCCTCTGCTTTACAATGTTTACTGTTATGACATATATAACTACATATAATATGATGACCCAGCATTTTTGGACCATATATTATATATTCTTCAATTTGCCGATGATACTGCCCTTATAAGTCATAATACAAATATCAATACTACCGTAAACTCTCTCCAACTTTTAATAGATAAAACAATGGCATGGTTTAACCTATGGCGATTAAAACCAAACCCCCGAAAATCCCAGTTCATAATATTTAATCATTTAATAAATCAAAACTCTCCAAGCATTATTATTAACAACCATGCCGTACTACCTCAACCTACAGTCAAATACTTAGGTATCACATTAGACCAGAAGCTAAATTTTAATCAACATACAAAAGCGATTAAAGCCAAATGTATCACAAGGAGTAAACATTTTCGGAGCCTAACCTACAAGGTATCAATATGAAAACTGCAGTACATATATACCAGTCAATATGTCGCCCCCTTTTAGAATACTGTCATCCTCTTTATCTAAACTGTAGACCTCCAGCAATCAAAAACCTACAAGTAGCAGAAACAACAACTCTTCGTTCTATCACCAAGATACGACATCCAAATAATCCATTACACAATCCATTCAATCAAAGATTGTATGAGTTGACTAAAGTTGAACCAATAGCTACCAGACTTGTAGCACTAAGCACCAAATTTGCTAACAGAACAGAAAATATAATGGCTATGCAAGCAATGTGCAACAACGATATTCCACACAACAGGAAGAGGGTTTATCCAGAAAGAACACTATTCCAGGCTATTACAAACTTGAACTAAAATTGTATAGTTTATTACACAATTTAATGAACAATTTTTTTCTGTATAATATTTTCATTGTAACTGTTTACTGCAATTTTTAATAATAGTTTTATATCATATAATGCTGTATAAAAGGCTGAAGGACTTCGGTCAATTGATTGATATCAATAAAGCATGTCATAATAAATTGAAAAAACGTGCCCCAGACACCTACTTATATTACAAGTGTATAGTTTGACTACCTATTAGTAGACTTGATCTTAAAGATTTTAATTTTCAGGTGTCCCCAGAACCAAGTTACCTAAGAGTGTCCCTGTAAAAATTGGAAGAACTAAATTAAAATATATCCTAAAAACTAAGCTCTCCCAACAAAATCATCAATTTTGTCTTGGTGGTTCTATGTGTGTGAGGGTGTGTGTGTGTGTGTATATATGATTTTCAATAGCACTGGAATACTTCCAACAGGCCATAACAGATAACTTTTTTTTTTAACCAAAAAATCTCTACCTCTTGATCCACCAAGTCAGCTTTATTAAGGTATACAACAATTTTCTTTATTCCAACTTGCTTTGCCAGTAATAAATGTTCCCTTGTTTGTGGCATTTGTCCATCAGTAGCTGCTACAACTAAAATAGCACCGTCCATTTGTGATGCCCCCGAAATCATGTTTTTTATATAATCTGCATGCCCAGGGCAGTCTGTGTGAGCGTAGTGACGAATTTTAGTACTATAACCAATGTGACAAGCATTGATAGTAATACCTAAAATAAACATGTGAAGTTATTTTTAAAACAGATTTTATTTTACATAGGTAGGTATTATTTGTAAATAGTAGGTACTTATATTAAAGTAGATGAGTTTTATGAAGCATTATTTTAGAGTACGAGTTCATGCTAGAACGAGCAGTTTGTAGCGAGTTTTCTAGGTATTCTCAACAACCAAAAATCTGAGGTTATTATCGCATGAGTTCCAGATGATTCCCAATGATTGCCACCTGATTACCATGGATTCCCATTAAAATGTACAAACATGTATTATTACCTCTTGCCTTCTCTTCTCGTGCCCTATCAATTTCATCATATGATACATATTTAGCTAGACCATCTTTTTGTAAATATTTTGTTATGGCCGCTGTAAGAGTAGTTTTTCCATGATCCACATGCCCAATAGTCCCGACGTTGACATGTCTTTTCTCAACCTCTTTATTTTCAGAATTACTTTTCACTTGACTGGAAAATCTATGGTTTAAATTTACCGCTAAAATTTCTCTATGGGCGATATTATTTCTGGGGTTATGTGCCAAATTTTGACAAAGTCGACATACGGAAAATAATTTTTTGTGTTCCGTCAAGAATAATTTTTGTTGCTGCGAAATTGTGAGTCCTATACTTCGAATTAAACCCAACGAGATCATTTTTTTCAGGTAAGCGTAAAACTTTTCAACCACCCAACCAACTTAAAACTAGAGATGAGCGATATTTTTGTACCGGTGACTTATAGGTATTAGCGGTGACCAAATTGCCCAGGTCACCGCGACCGCGACCTACCGTACCACACCCAGGTCGCCGCTCCAAGTATCGGGCTTACCCGGTGACCGATCAGATCAAGTCACTGGTAACTGCTCGAAATGCGAATATTAAACAGCGACCAGCGAGCTAAACAGCGACCAGCGACCTAAACAGTGACCTGCGAGTACAGATAACAGCGCGATTGGATTTTCGATTCTCATCGAGGCGCCGGGCTGTGCAGCGACCTGTATGACTGGTTGCTGAACACAGCGGAAACAATATTAAAATAATAAAATTTATTTCTGCTTGTGGTTGGTCAAGCTCGAGAAGGTAGTACTTGCATAACTTGCAGGGTGATGCCACGGATTGACGTGGTTTGAGAGGATTATAGGATTTAGGTTACGTTTTGGTTTTAATTTCACTGTCACCGTATATTTTTATTTTTGAAAGTTGTGTTTATAGATTAGTGATATTTAATGTTTAGTTTTTATGAGAGCTTGTGTGAAAAGTTGATTTGTTAAAAACTATTTTTTTTTAAGATTTTTTAGATATATTAAGGTATGCAAATATATGTTTTATATAAATTTTAAATGATTTTAAAAGGGTTACACGCAGTGATTAAATCATCAAACAGTAAGAACAAGCTCTAAAATATTTTAAAATCCAAATACCTAGTGGTTAAGTGAGGGAGCTTGCTTCAACTTCGCCATTTGTAAATTATTTACAAAAAAATAATAAAATAATAATAATAATAATAATAATAATAATAATAATAATATAATTATTATTGTTATTATTATTATTATTATTATTATTATTATTATCTCTGTAGTTTTTCCTCTTAAAAATATTTTCATCTAAAGGTAGAGATTTTTATGAAAGTCACCGGGTCTGAAGTCGCTGTTAAAAATACCGGTGACCTTAAAGTCGCTGTCACCGGTATACCGGTTACTTGAAAGTCACCGGTAATCTCACCTCTACTTAAAACCTAAGTTTTTAAGGCAGTGTCTAGAGTCCCGAACACAGAATTCGAACAAAGAGAAAAGTTATTAACGTGTTAAATGATAGATGCCGCTGTGACTTTTAAATGACGATGCTAACGCCAAAGTGTAGTGCGTTTGAACTAATCCAGGCGGAAGGGGGGTAGGGGAAGCCACCATATGTTTTAATTTTTTTGAAGGTCAAAATTAATATTTTGAAATTTAAAATTTGTAGTAAATATTTTTATTAATTACGTTTTTGTTACTAATAAATACAATTTGCATTGCACGATTTGTAAACAACAACGTATTTTTAATAAAAATTATTTAACACAAATTTTAAATCTCAAAATATTAATTTACCTTGATGACAAATATATTTGGTTTATCTTTAGTAAAACAATCAATAATACAACTTTTTTATTGCACAAAATCATTTAATTTATATAAAATAAAGTCTTGAAGGATTCCTTAACCCATACAAAAGCAGAGGCCAAGGATTAATCCTCCTTAAAAGTGTTCTCAAACTACTACATAGACATACCACCCTCTACAAACACCGGCCGCATAAATAAATTTATTAAGAAAATAAATAACTGAGATCACACATCTATGTACACAAATAAGTTTAGGGTCATAATCATATGTCGAGATCCAGTACCAGTAGAGATCAATAAATCAGGTTGAGGTCTTATTACAGTGAAGGTCAGTATCGGTGAAGGGTATCATCAAGTTCAGGTCTAAATCCAGTGGCAGTTGGTTAACATCATGTTCATCAACATTCTGAAGGATTTATCATGAAACAAGAGAACAGCGACAAAAATCTTATATTGGCAAATTATTTCTCTTACGACTAGTTATCACACATAACAAATACAAAGACAAAAAAGGGGCAAAGAAAGAACAATTTAAGTAACTTTAAGATTTTATTGTTTATTTTGCTTTTACCACAGAATATATAGCTACGCAACAGAATTCTAGTGACTTGGCAACATATCAAAGCTGAAATAGGAAGCCCATTGCTTCCCGCTGGCTTCCTATATGGTTTTTAAACAGCTTTTGTTCATTCTTTACCGGAGAGATGCCGTTCACGGTTGTGCATAGGTGCCAAACGTGACGCCGTGTTGGTAAATATAGGGAAATATGGTTTAAGAATAATTGTGTAGTATTGAATGGAAAAACCTACTACCTATTCGAATTGTAACTCCAAATTTTTGTTTCAAACTATGTGTTTCCCGATTTGCCGTTGTGAACCTACTTCCTTGATGGCGCAATTGGTTAGCGCTCTGTACTGGATATACGGAGGTTGCCGGTTCGAATCCGGCTCGAGGAAATACTTTTTTCTGAAATTCAAATTACCGTGTTCATACACAAGAACCTTAAGATATATTATAGCAATATATCGATATTATACCTGATATATTGAAAAACGACATTCAAACAATAAAATATAAATTTATCGAAAATATCGATATTTTAATAATTTTGTTATATCGTTGTTATCGATATAGCGACTATATTGATATTTTTCGTTTATCGATATTAGACTTTTAATATCGTCCAGTCCTATTTACGAGATAAATTCGATATATCGATATACGCAGATATGCATTTAAAAAAATATTGATTTATCGATAATATGAAATACATCCAAATATTCGATATTTCAATATTAGCGAGAGAAATTATTTATATTTGAGTGAAACGCTGTATTCCTGAAACTTGACAGGCATCGATATTAATTTTTAAAATGTGTCATAAAATTATCAAAACTAGAGTTGACTTGACCGATTAAATTGATATTCGCACAAAATATAATATAGCTACTTAATATTCAGTGATTTTAGTATTATGGGTCCTCATTATATTCAGTATAAAATCAGGGTAGATAAGTTTAATTTATTTTTATTTCTTTTAATTTTTTTCTTAACTAAAAATATAATATATACAAATTTTTAAAAAATAGCATGCGATATAATTAAAAGCTATTGATCCTTTTCTATAGTCGTAACAAAAAGAAATGTCCTATTTACTAAATCTACTTTACTAAGTCAATAATACTACTAACAAAAATGGGTAATAAATAGGTATACATAAATTAATATTATACTGCTACTAGTTCAACGACGTTCATATCAGGTGATCGATTATTTATTGACCAATATAATTCTGTTATTAATTTATTGGCTTTATTATAATTTTTTTTTGGAGACCACTTCGAAAATAGTATTATAAAGTGTAGTTTAGATTAGAATTTCAAAACAAAGGCAATAACAGAATATAAGATTATCAACAGCCACTAGCCACTACATATTAGGTATATAAAGGAAGAAGTATTTTGTTCTGTGACGGGAACAAAATGGACTTTTTTTTTTTAATAGATGCAAAAATGTCACACATGTTACAAAAACTTCAAAAAAACGTAATGCAAACCTTTTAAGTTATTATATTTTTGTTGCCATATTATGCATTTTGTCGTCAGAGCAAAGACAAATTATAGAAAAAATGTCCATTTTCATTTACTATATATTTTCTGCTAATAGGAATAGAAACATTTTGTTTCGCAGGGCCTCAAACAGGTGGAGGGTAAACATATCAAAAACATACATCTCCTTGAGAACTAAAGTTTACGTGTCCCCGGCGTATTTTGATTTATTCATTTACAAAAAAATAAACCTGGATGGAAAGTTTTCGACAAACGAATTAAAATGGGCTTGATTTTGATGTTGACCCTATCGTAGGTATAGAGCAAGAAAAAATACAATTTTCTACGGTTTTAATTTTTATTTTTTTCAATTATTTACTGAGAATATAATTAAACAGAAACCGAAGACAGGTTAGCAACTGCTATTGTCATTTGTAAAAGACTTTTCTTGTTGTAGCGTGTAGGATTTTGATATTAATAAACCATGTTGTTTTTTGATAAGTGATTATCATTAAATTTATACGTTAAACAACAACCCTTACTTTGATTTAAATCTAATTGAACCCTTAAAATACAACATAAAAGTTCAACACTTAATTTATTTCTTTTCTTCGTTTTTACGTCTGCCACGGCCTGCCATAACCGAAATTTTTTTTAACATCCGCATTTCCATGGCGGAATTATTAAAATAGCCGTAACAATTCTGGAACAATCAAATCAAGTCAAAAAATCGCTAAAACTCGGGTTATTTCTGTAAATCGCCGCTACGTCTCAAGGCAATAAAAAAATCGCTATTTTCGCGACAAGTCGCTACGAATGGCAACACTGCCTTGACCTAGCCGGCCGGCGGCTGCGGCGAGCTTGATGTTTTCTTTGACCTCCGACCGGCAGCGACGGAGAGGTTGACGTTTTAATGGTTTCGACAATGTTGTTAATTTTCACTGTTCGTACATTAAGGCTCCTTTTGAATATTAAAAATGTTTATTATTTACAAGAAATAAAAGATATTTCATAGTTAGAAACTAAAAGCGTTTTGAAAATAATGCTATTATGTTTAAATAAACAGTATAATTAGAAGGGGGAGGGAGTTAGCTGCCCCCGTACTTCCCTTCTGGAAAAGTTTTGATAGTAATTTTTGGTGCTACCCCCTCCTCTTGTAATCGCCCGATACAAAAAAGTTACCGCCACTGAATTAATCTACAAATAAGAACGCTTTATCACTAGGATTTCTCTGAGCCGATCCCATAGTTAAATTCAATAAAAACTGGCATGCCCAATAAGAAAATGATAATTATTTAAAAATAACATTCTAAAAACTTATAAATTTAGACATAGGGGAGCATACATAAAATATTATTAAAATATTGTGTGTAATTAGGTTTTATGGCTCTGGTTGAAACCAAATGGCCAGATTAAAATATTAAAATTTGTGTTTGTAAATGTTTTTTTTTTTATATTTATTAAAAAAAACATTTTTTATATTTGTGAAACATATGAATATTGGTGTAAATCCAAAATTTTAACATAAGACGTTACCTATGTATGATTCTAACCCACGTTTTTCGGGCTCGGTTTTTCATGATTAAAAATAAAGTAAATATCGCTCACCACGCCAAAATTAATGATTTTTTTAGAAATCATGTATTTTAAGAGCGTAGATCTAAGAGCAATTTTTGGTGCAAATGCTTAGGTTTTGAAATACCTACTCATTCTTAAATGCCGTTTTGTATTAGTCCTAATAAAGCATTCTCGTTTCTTTTTCTACACTATTTTTTATTAAAAATTATTACACTTCTTCAATAAAAAATGTTTCAATTAAAATGTTTACTTAAATTTTTCTCTTTAAAAATAAATAAGTATGTATCTAATTGTTTTTTGTTTTTATTGTAAAAATATTTTATTGTATTGGGTTCTATTTTTGTTGATTTAAAATAGCTCTAAAAAGGGAAAACGGAACAGACAAGTATATACCTAATAGAAAAATACTATAAAATGTTATTTTTTTACTCGTTTTCCTATAAAATAGCATCATTAATCAATAACTAAAACGATATGCGTCCGAAACCTTAATCTCTTTATAAAACAGGACTTTTAGAAGGAAAAGTTTAAAAACTAAACATTTCCTACAAGACCTTTGTAATCTAAGCCAAGAATACATTATTTAAAAATTTAAATTAAGAGTCCAAGCGTAGGGTTGCCAACTCTCCGTGTTTCACCCGGAGACTCCGGGTATTGATATGGGGTCTCCGGGCTCCGGTTTACTAGATACATTCTCCGGGTTAAACCACATTCACGAAAAATGAAAATAAATTAATTTATATTTATATACATATGCTAGGAAAAAGTTAAACTCTTGGCAACGCGGCGTAACAACAAGACTCCCTTAAAGAGTGTTTTGATTTTTTAGACATTGAATATCAAAAAATGATAAGGCACGTTACCACAAGATGGCTTTCATTATATGCTGCTCTTGAACGTTTAATACGATCTTGGCCAGCAGTAAAAAAATATTTTTTAGAACTAGGTGAGGAAATAAAAATATATGGCGTTTTTTTAAAAGTCATGACAGTGAAGTAGAAGATGATTTCAAAATGCAGATATCCCTCAATTGTTCAAAATTGTAAGCAACATTCTGTCAATTCCTATAAGGAACGCTTATCCAGAAAGGATATTCTCATTAATGCTTAATCTGTGGACTGATAAACGTAATCGAATGAGAGTAGCTTTGGTAAAGGCAGAATTATGCACTAAAGTAAATTTTAATATGACCTGTCACGAATTTGCTCAATATTTAGGGAAAGGCGAACAAAAGCCTTTATTAATAGCATACCAAAAGAATACCAAATATAGCTTTATATTTAAAAATACTTAAAAAAGTTGAAGTTATGAATACCGCAATGGAATAATATTTGAAACATGAAAATAAAATACACCTACTGAGTGCTTTTCGTTTTTTTTTTTTTTTTGTTAAATCTCCGGGTCAACTGATCTTTAAAGTTGGCAACCCTATCCAAGCGTGAGACGAAAAATTGTGCAATTAGACTTTTAGACCTGCAGCCCCCCCCCCCCCCCCCTAAATACGCCACTGGTGCTGCTATTCAATCAGCAGTAATATTGACATGTTAATGTATGTATATTTTTGCGTTGTATATGCTCGGTTAAGTAAACAGCAATGCTGCTCTTCGCCGAGTTGAAAAATAAAGACGTTTCTATCTATCTATATAAAATATAGTATAAAATAATAAATATATCTTAGAAAAAATATTTGCATAACATCGAATTGCAAGAGGATATCGCAACGGCCACGCTCTAGATAATTTCTTCGTCTGAAGGGCGCGAAATACGCTTTTAGCTTACGGATGATACTCCTGGCGCCACCTGAAGGCATTTAAATAACCATTTCGGAGAGTTTTCGCATGTCGCCTTTTGTCTAATTCTCATCAGCCTTCTGTTGCGTAGCTATATATTCTGTGCTTTTACTAAAACTTTTGTATATTTAAAGTTAAAGTGACCAGAACTTATTAACTTGGTATTCACTTAAATTCTTGTAAACCCTTAAATAGACAGTCAACTTGATAATATCAGTAGTTATATCTTATATCATGTTGCAAAGCAAAAATTAGGTAATGTACTACCTACCCGGAATATGTTCAATAACATCGAGCCTTTATTTTTAAACAACCTCGATAAGAAACTGACTTGAAGTTTTTATTAAAAAATATTATTTTGTGAAAATAGAGACGTTTTTTAAATCGCTTAATCAACAAAAACATACCAAGATACTTAAATTATTTCTGGCAGAAAAGTAAAAAATTGTTTAAAAATTTAGGGTCATCGACCTTTGCCGCTATAAAATAGTTTGAACTCTGTTTTCAGATTTTTTTCTTAAATATATTAATATAACATCTTACCCAGACATGCAATAAGACTTTCTTTTGCATTTTAAAATCACGATCTTGAGATATTTGCGATAAAAACATAAATAATTTCTAAACAAAGAGCCATGTCATGAAAAATACCTTCAAAGCCGAACACAAGGAAAAACATCAACGGTTGGTTTTAAAAAATGGAGCAACGTGATTGGTCGAAAGATGACAGCAAAAGTAGTGGAAGACAAGTGACACTTGATGCGTCTTTTCCTATCCAAGTTTCATACCCCTGGTCCCGAATGAGGGAGCCTACATGAGACTTGTGTCTAGCCGTAGCATTGCAACAGTTCTCTGTTGCAACTGTGGAGCCTGACCAATCACGATTACAGTTCACAAGAGTCTCGGGATCAACGATGAGCTCCCCCCGAAAGTAGCCGAATGAACGAACGTTTGACTGTTTGACATAACTTATTGGCGCGAAATTCATATGTTATAGGCACGTTTGAACAACGCGAATTCATTGTGCGTCAGACACGGAGACTTGTGCGTATATAGTGCGACAATATATAGAACTGTAAAGGTACATTATATTCTGAATTATGTAGGACTATATATATACAAGGGGGGAATAAAAGCCACTACTAACTTCCACATTTTTTAAATGGGCCATATCTTTGTATTTCATGAACTTTCTCAGGATGAAACCTTTGATATTCTAAAGTACGATAACGCCTAAATTTTGACAAAATGTATTTTCAAAATTATTATTTGTGTACGAAATTTGACTGGTGGATTCGTAAGAATTATTTTGTAATTAGAATAATGTTTATATCAGTCTATCATTTTCGAAAAAAAAAAATTATTCTACAGGGTCCTGCACACCTCACACCTCCCGTGCGGGAGGGTGCTAACTTATTAATTGAGTTAGGATTTTGATATTTTGCAAACTTTACCTGTATCCCAGCCTAGGGGGCATTTCAGGAAAATATTTTTATACAGAGTGTTCAAAATAAGTGTGACGTCTTAAGGATCTATTTTTTTAGATTACATATGCTATATATATTCTTACTTGTCTCTTTTAGTTGCCTTCATACCCCTAGAATTTGAATGAAATCGGTTCAGTATTATAGGTGAAAAAAAATAAATTCTAAGAAAAATCAGTTTTGCATCACTGGTTTTAAAAATTAATGAAAACTAATAATAATGCCTAGATAATAGAATTAGAACGGTACTTAATAAATAATAATAAAGAATAATAGAACGGTAGATACTTAATAAATAATGTCGAACAGTCTCGTACCAAGTTTAATTCATACGAATTGTACAGGGTGTCCAAAGTTTAGTGTCAAACTTTGCAAACTTTAAAGCAATTTATTTTTCTTATTTGAAATTGGAACCTCTCTATATATTATTATCATTATCGTATATTATCATGTCATTGTATGGGATCTACCTATTATTAATTTTATACGATTCAGTGTTTGTAAAAAATTGTCATTTAGCTTCACCATTTTATCAAGAAATATATTACATTTTTTTCATTATATTATACCATTCAGTATTTTCTGTAAAATAATTAAAGTTCACCACCGTACTAACGGAGTTGCTAAATTATTATAATGTGCCCAGATATTTATTGATTTTTTTATAGCTTGAAAAGTTTATTTTATAAAAAGTCATGTAATACTTATATACCACTTGACTTAAATGTCTAAAGGCCTTTTAACATTAGGTGCAAATTCAAGCAAAATTGCATGCAAGCGCTGGCATTTTAACTAGCTGATGCAAGTTTTCCCATTTAAGAACTACCATTTTAGTTGCACCTTCTACGTGGTTCGACCCGATTGTCGGGTTCGGGCTTGATCAATAAATGTTCGCGTTTTGGGCCCTACAAAATAATTTGTCCCGGGACGGCCGGGCTTTATTGCTTTTAGATAATAATTTCTTCGGTTTTGCATTAAGGTCTTGCATGGTGGACGGGTCGTAAAAGTACGACCCGTGTAGGACTCTAGGCAGTAACCAGATAAAAACTGAAGTAGCGTTTTATAATTTTAGATTTTGCATCCCTCATTTATTTGAGCTCTTCAAAGATTAAATTATTAAGAAACTTTAAAAAAAATTTAAAACGACACGTAAACTTGTAAATACATCTTATTATTGTTTTCGGACGACATGTAAACGCACAAAATGGGCATCGGAGTTCGGCTTCTTGCGGGGGGAGCTCAGCGTTGATCCCGAGACTCTTGTTTCAGTTCAGTTCCATTCGTTTGGATGGCCCTCAATCACGATTTTAATTCGATTGACACTACAATGTGTTTGCGGCGATGCCATATTTATGATTATTAAGAAATTTATTTTAACTTGTTCAAATAATAATGCAACATAAACATACAAAATACAATAATCCTGTTATTAGAGCAACCAAATCAATAACGCAATTAATTATTTCATAAATTAAAATTCTAAGGACTTATATGACCGCCCATCTGACAACAGTGGTGCTTTACCGCTAGTTATGAAAATTAAGGTTATGTTATGTTATGTTAGTACCTCGACCAGCGTTGCCACATTTATTTTGGCGAATCTACCTTTATTTTTGCTTGAATCTACTAAAAAATTTTTTAAAAATACTAAAAATCTACTTTACCAGAAAAAGCTGAAAATAATGAATTGGTCCAATTTTTTTATTTATTGACGAAACCTAAACATATAAATCTTAAAATACTAGAATAATTAAAAGAAAAAAGATGTTGAATTTTGTCAGCTTTATAATATAGATTGTTATACAAAGTTTTATCATCCATTAACTTAATCATTGTTACATTGAGTTCAAAATTTGTGCAAGACCCAGTACAAAGCCAAGTGGTTCTTTCCCATTCTGATCAATACGATTGATCATAAGCTCGCTTCATAATTTTCACATTAAAAGCAATTTAACACTGCGCATTTGTTTTCACTATTTAGTATAAAGCGAAAACCGTGTTGCGATTAAAATAAATTCAGTTGTTGGGGAAATACAACGGTGAACCCCCATAAGGCATAAAGGGGAATCACCGACAAAAAAGCAGGCGAAGCAACCAAATGAATAAAAATAGCAAATTAGTTACACATAAAAACTAAAGTAAATAAGTACTTAATTAAAATAATTTTTACAATAATTATATTGTTAATGACATATTTACATTATTGAAATTGATATTAAAATCTACTAAAGAAAATATGCCTACTAAAATTTTCTGATAAAGAGTGAAAATCTACCAAAAAAGTAGAAATCTACTAGATGTGGCAACGCTGACCTCGACCCACAGAACTCGAAAAAAGTGAAAAGTTATTAACGTGGTAAATGATAGATGCCGCTGTGACTTTTAAATGACGTTAAGGGCGATGCTAACACCGAGAAGCGGAGTGGGATAAACTAATTAGGGCGGAAGGGGGTAGGGGAAGCCACCATATGTTTTTATTTTTTGAAGGTCAAATTAATATTTTGAAATTTAAAATTTGTAATACTTTTTTTTTTATTATTTACGTTTTTATTACTAATAAATGCAATTTGCATTGCACGCTTCGTAATAACAACGTATTTTTATAAAAAAAAAATATTTAAAACAAATTTTAAATGTCAAAATATTAATTTACCTCGATAACAAATATTAGGTATATAACTTATTTTTAGTAAAACAATCAATAATACAACGTTTTTATTGCACAAAATCATTAAATTTATATAAAATAGGCTTTTAAGAACGCCTTTGAAGGATTCCTTTATCTCTATAAAAGCAGAGGCCTAGGAACCCTCCGTCAAAGTGTTCTCAAGCTACTACATACCACCTTCGACAAACACCCACAGCATAAATAAATTTATTAACAAAATAAATAACTGAGATCATACATCTATGGTACACAAATAAGTTTAGGGTCATAATAATTATTAAAGTTTAGAATTTACAGAATGATAGGTCGAGATCCAGTACCAGTGAAAATCAATATATCAGGTGGAGGTCAGTATCAGTGAGGGGCATCTTCAAGTTCAGGTCTAAATCCAGTGGCGGTTGGTTAACATCACGTTCATCAACATTCTGAAGGATTTATCATGAAACAAGAGAACAGCGACAGTCTAATATTGGCAAATTATTTTTCTTACCACTAGTTAACACACATATCAGGTACAAAGTCAAAAAAGGGGCAAAGAAAGAACAATTTATGTAACTTTTAAGATTTTATTGTTTATTTTGTTTTTACAAAAACTTTTATATATTTAAGTGACGAACTTAGATAGACTACCTTGGGTATTCTGTTCACTTAAATTCTTGTGAATCCTTAAATAGACAGTCAACTTGATAATATCAATAGTTATATCATGTTGCTGGCAAAAATTGGGTAATGTGTACTACCTACCAAAGAAAATGTATAGGGTTAGAAATGTTAACTCCTTGTTAAACAAACGCAACACAAAAGAGAGAGAAAGAAGAGACAGAGAAAGAGCTTTAGTTTGCCACCTCGCTATGAGAGGCGCAATAACGGGAAATTTAAACGGCGATTTTATGGTTTTGGATTTATTATTAATTTTTGACGAGTTTTTATTGATTTAAATCGTGATTCAAAAGTAATGAATCACGAGTTAAATTAATAAAAAGTCGCATAAAAGTTTTTATTTTATGGAATTAATCAAAACACATTTTTATATTAACAAAGTAAATTATGTTTATTTTCAAAAAAAAAATTGGAAGGGAAGCCAAGAAAATCGTCTAAGCTACAATGCCTTTTCTCCTATGCATAATAGAACTAGGTATTTGTACAATTTCTTGGACCACAAAACAGTGTAAAATAAAATAACAACTTTAACGAAAATAAAGTAATGTTCTTCGGTCTATCAGGTCTCACTAATAATAATGTCTCTAAATCCATGGGGAATTTCTAGAGAAGTCTCTGAAACAAAAGAAAAAAAAGCAGTATCGGCTCGAAACTAATAGCGTTTTCAATTACCAGTACTCAGTAGTCATAGATGTGCCCGAAATCTGTCATAGCCATGTAGTGAGATTACTCGATTTTGATAATTGAACATGCAATTTATTTATTCATTGCCATATATATTTACAAAGTAAATAGTGACATTGTCAAAGTAAGAAAAAGAAAAGCTATTTTAAGTTTCATGTGATAATATCATACAATCTCGGGAGAGCACTCTCAAAGTGCCCGAGAGCACTAAATCAAAAACACTATAAATTTGTCAGATCTCTTCGTCCATGTTGGAAATGTCTCAAAAAAAGGATATCTATAGAAGCAATGAGATTATTTTGCACTGGCCTCTTTAAATTTTTTAACCTTTTCACTGTGACCTGAACTATAATTTCTTTTTGGTAGTGTGTCTTTGATGTATTTATAGATATCTAAACGTATGATTTTATCAATAATTTGTATCTTATAGTTAGGGTACAACTCTACAATAAGAATATTTGAATATGTGTTAGATCCTCGCAGATTCGTAAATTTGTACACTCGGTATTAGCATTAATGTTGTAATGCTCTTTCCAGGTATGCACACGTTGGGCATCTTTTAAAGGAAATTGAAAAGTGTTTGTTTTTAGAGTCCTCATCTGCGACAGAGACCAAGTAAGAATTAGTGCAACCTGGAGAAATACAAGAATATATTTTCTACCTCCAACACTGCGATTAACACTATGCCATGTTGATAACAAAGTGATAAAAGTTTGTTATAATATATAAAAATTACTCACTCAGTTAGCTCGTTACCATTGTCTTCGTCCTCATGTTCATTCCGTTAACATTGGTTAATGTTAAAAAAATCCCTTAAAACAAATAAGTCTTATTAGTATAAAATACATTTCTAATCGGTAACATAATATGTATAAAGTTTCATGTTTATTTGCTTACTATAAATTGTAAATTTACAATATAAAAAGTGTGCCTCCGTGTGCATAATGCAAATAAAGTTAATAAACAAACCTAACTATAAGATACAGAATTTTAATTACCTGCATGGTAGGCTGGAATAATATTTTAAAAAATTATAGATTTTAGACATTCTTATGGCCGAAATCATTAGAATTTTACAAAATTTAAGAATACAAATTCAAAAAACACGTGGAAAAAATAAATTGACTCTGTTGACAGCTTCACGACGAGTTGATCCGATTAGCAACGGGTTCAATTAATTTATGGCATGGTTTCTTAAACTAGGTTGGACTAGGACTGTCCTTCTCTTATGCGTCGAAAGTATGCGACAAAAACCTACTCTCACTCTGCCAACTGAAGATACTGAGTGTGCCGGTAGCGCCAATTTCTCCCTGATGAGGAGATGGCAAAGCTTCCATCAAAAATGACCTTGTGATGCAAAATCACTCATTTAAACTTTCACCGGGGTGCTACCTACCCGTAATATTATGTTTAATAACATCGAGCCTTTTTTTAAACCTCGATAAGAAGCTGACTGAAGTTTTCAATAAGAAATATGATATATTATGAAAATAGATGTTTTTAATAGTTTTTATAGGTATAGAATTATATCGCAATGGCGTAACGTAAACCAATAAGTGACTGTGTCGCCGGACTTACTGATTGTATTTAAAAAACAAGAAAATTAATTATAGCAAAATCATTTTTGCAATTCAGCAAAACAAAACAAAAACACGTAGAAAGCACATGAATACTACACAAAGCATCTGTGGCTTTTAGTTTTACCAATAGCAATAAGATTTGAACTGAGCGCGTGCAAATCATGCGATGAGCTGTTACTTTGTTCTTGGTTATCTTATTGTAGAATTGGATTTAAATATAGTGTATGTTTTTGTTCCTTAAGCTGTTCTTACACACTTACACCACATGTTTTGTAAAGTTCTTCCTGAATTTATTCATGAAGTAGTTGGACGGACATCGCGCTTTACAATATCAAATTTGGCCTTGAAGCTACTTCACAAATAAATTTACGAAGCACTTCACAAGTGTTCACTTGACAATTTTGAAATAATTTACTTATGGAAATGTGGTATACACTATTGGCAAATTCGAATCTAGGCGAAGAGAGAAGGCACATATGGGCAAAACCTTCAGTTAAAAAGAGACACATAACCACCTACATTCCAACTGAAAGGGGGGATATGTGTGTGGTATGACCGAGCAACATATCGATCGCTCCCGTGCCTGCTTCGACCGCGTGTTCTAAAGAATGCGAGGTAGGGAATAGCGTGTTCTCTGTTTAACGTGTTAAACGCTACTAATAATCTCCGTTGTAACGTATGTTCTGATAGGTGGATAGAAAGGTTTCAAAGAAAACGGTGCTTCATATTTAAAATCAAACTATATTCTGTGTCGCCACATACATGGGTGTTCTCCTTACGATAGTGTTTATATTACACAATTGATATATTGACAGTCTGTTATAACAGCTAATTATAATAGTTAATTAGGACAACTAAATACGATATGTCAATACAGAGTGTTTTACCTTCATATTACACCTCCCCGGGAAAATTAAGGAATTTACACTTTGTTTTTAAATGAAAATTCCTGTTAATTATAATATGAAAGTAATTAACCTATGTGAATAATAATTAAATATATACATATAACAAAAATTACCTTAGTCATTAAGAATTTAAGAAATAAAAAAGAAAGGGAAGAAAATTAGAGTAGTTGAATCAAGAACAAAATAGCAGATAGAGAAGAATACGAAAATAGGGCCGGCCAATTCCTTACTACTAAATTATTACCTAAAACTTACTTAACTATGATATAACTTAGTTCTATTTTTGTGAATTACAATCTCCTTATTACCTTTCATCAGTTTTACATTTAGAGATTCATCCTTGATAACTAAATAAGGACCCAGAAAATTTGCAATTTTGTTTCTCACTTCATTTTTTACAAGTACTAAATCGCCTTTTTTGTATGAAATGGGTTTAATTTTTTCATCATAACTTTGCTTTGTTTTAAATTTTGAATGTAATAGGTTAGCTCTTGCATCCTCATGAGCCTTTTCAAACCGATACTTTAACTCAATAGGGTAATTCTCAAAGTTATAAATGGGTTCTAACATATTATTTAGATTTATTAGGAATCTGACATTTCTTTTCAAAGACCAGTTCAAAAGGAGTATATTTAGTTTCAGTGTGGACTGTAGTATTATAAGAGAAACACCAATAAGGAATCCATGTACTCCACGCTGCATCATTATTTTCGGATTGAATTCTTAAATAGGCACCCATTATGTGACTTTTCCAAAGAACCAATACTTTCATGATGGTATGCCGTGGAATGAATTTGATTTATTTTTAAAAGCTTACAAACCTCACTCAAAGTGGAAGAAATAAATTCAGAACCCCTATTAGTTGCAATTTCCTGTGGAATTCCATATCGCAAGATAAAGTTTTCCACAAAGGATTTTGCCACAGATACGTCGTCTTTATTTTTCATAGGATATGCTACCACGAATTTTGTTAACTCATGCACACTGTAGAGTCAGGATGTATGCAAATTTATTTACATCTGTTGGCAGTGGTACTACAATATCTAAATATACTTTTTGAAATGAATAATTGGCTGTCGACGTAATAACTATGGGCTGTCTAGTATAACGATTGCAATGCTTCTGTTTTTGACAAGTGTCGCATTTTCTTACAAAGTCTGCAACATCGTTATCTAGACCTGGCCAAAAGTAATACTTTTTTATATTATTTGTCATTCTATTTATGCCTGCATGTCCACTTGTGGGAAGTAAATGAAAATCATTCAAAATAATTCGTTTCTCATCATTATCTATTACCTTGCTAGCTCCTTGTACAATATTTATACGCCCCCCCCCCCCCCCCCAATTAGGATTAGTATTTATTTCTTTACCTATCCATTTAATAAACATTTTATTTTTCTCATTTTTTAAAATATATAATTCATTTATATTTGCTCTCTTAGTTATTTCGGCCAAATCTCTCGGCATTTCGTCTCGCGCCAATGCCGATCGAGTATTTTGACTGACGTACAAACTAAGTTGCAATGGAACATAATGAAAACTCCCCAAGTGTTCAGTTATATATTTTGACAATGTTTTTATTTTGGACGATGTCGATAAAACTAACTTGGTGCAATTTTTAGGTTGTTTAAGAACTTCCACAATATCTGGTTGATCAAGCCAAACATTAAGGTTATTCTTGTCCAACACACAATCTTGCTCTTTCATACTCTTACACTGTCCTCTGGTCATAACAGCAATCATGTCATTATTCATGCGTTTCAATTCCTCAGATGTCAAGATAATTCTTGATAACGCATCCGCGGTGACATTTTCACTTTCTTTTACATACTCAACGTAAAAATCATACTCCTCAAGGCCTAACCGAAACTTTGTTAACCGGCTGGATGGATCAGTAAGGCTAAATAAGTACAATAAGGGTTTATGGTCGGTTACTATTTTAAACCAGCGTCCATATAAATAAGGCCGAAAATGCTTTACAGCCCAGTAGATAGCTAAAAGTTCTTTGTGAATAATAGGGTAATTTACTTCCGCTTTATTTAAACTTCTACTGTGTAACGGTTACAAAATCACCGTAAGACGTCGCCATTAATATGTATCTTTTTAATTAGTAATTTTGTTATTTTCTTAGTTTTCCCACCATTTCGTCAGGAATTTGTCACTATAATGTTGATTTGTTGGTTGCCTGTCTCTTTCAATAGTCTGCTATGATCGGCTTATCTTAGCAGTGGTACAGGAGTGGGAAATATTAGAGCTGGGCCATATCGTCGTGTTAGGCCAATTTTTGATTAATTATTTGTTCTTTGTGTAGGAGTAGCCCTACCGCCTGTTAAGTGCTGTTATATGGTGAATTATGTTTCGGCTTTCTAGGAGTCTTTATTCTGCCCGGAAATTCAATCGCTCTCCGTGGTTTTGTGGCATTGGCCAATATCGATGGCCAAATCCACTTTAGCTTCGTGTGCACGTCCCTATGGCGGGGGTCACGTGTTTTTCTTCTGATTTCTATCTGGTAATTTGAATTATTTGATTTTATTTTATTGTTTTGGGAAATTTAGACTTTATTCCAGTGTATGGGGTAGTAAGTTAATTAGTATAACAAATACTCAACCATCTCCAACTAGTTTGTTAATTTTGAATGCGTGGCCTAGGTTTCATTTAAGTGAGTTGATTGGTTTCTAGAGGCTATTTAATAAGCCCGCGTCATTTTAGTAGGAAGTTGTTGTTATTTGGCCGTTTGCTTCACGTAGTATTTCCGCAATCCTCTTGTTCACAATTTGGTGAAATGGAAATTCACTTTTAGATCAGCCACGTTGATTGTCGCTTCAAGTTTTTCTGCTGCTAAAAGGAGTAAAGTGCTTCGGCAGATTTGCGGCGGAAAAGCAACCTAAAGTTATCTTCCATAGCTGAATGGCTTGTTGTTGGTTGCTGTGAGGAAGATTCCTGAGGCCAAGTGCCGATTTGAAAAGCGTCTCGTGTGGTTGAAAAGCGACCCCAATACATCATTTCGGGGTCTTTTGGACGGGTGGAATAACCCAATCATCTTTTGGACGGGTGGAATAACCCAATCATCTTCTGGACGGGTCGAATCACCCAACCGTTCATTTCTTGGGTAGAAGAATCTACTACAAACTGTTCTTTTGACGGGTACCACTGTTTTTTGGACGGGTACCACTGTTCTTTTGACGGGCTGAAACAACCACCAGTCTTTTGACGGGTCGAAACGCCTATCTCCTTTGAAACGGGTACAGACGGTACTATTACGTATCTCTTCTTGGGAACGAGCTGTGAGATTACTCCAGCTCAATGAACATTCCGGCGCAGAAAGCGTAACGTATCAAATTCAAGTTCACAGTTTGTTTATTTCTACATTTTATTTCTATTATAGTATAAATGATTGAGGTTTTTTTTTAGAGTAAATATTTAATATAACAGCGCTTTGTAAAGCCGAACGTGATCACAGCGGTTGCGCAGGTTATCTATTTGCATCGTAATGGTAATATAATTTATTCTCTATTTGTTTGGTTTATATAGTTCACACTATAGTTTACTTGATTCATGTATGGTGTTTAATTATAATCTGCCCTTTACCATTTCTTAAATATTTTTAAATAAATAGCAACTGTGTATTTGTTTTAAATAAGTGTTTTATTTGAGGTGCCGTACGGTACTTCCTGGTCACTTCTTGTTGTTATTTTGCCTTCCTTCATTTCAGGTCCGATTAGTTTTTGAATATTTTTTTTTTATTTGTTGGTAAGTGTAGCTGAGAGCGAGGTCCAAACGCGATCTTGGAGGGATTCCGATTTGCCCGGCTGACAAATCGGTGGCGCCATTTAACCCCCCCCCCCCCCCTACTCTCCGGCATTTTGAGTTAGGGCACTATTTGCACGCTTTCATTAGCCCCTCTCCCTCAGCTTAACTTGGTTTAATTCAATTTAAATTCAGTTTGAATGGTCGTAATTTGGTAAGTAAAATTAAAATTTTATTTAACCAATTTTTATGCGCACCTGTGCGCAGGCGCAAAGAAAAGCGTAGCAAATTTTTGGCGCCCAACGTGGGGCTTGTTTTGAAATAGTTTAATTTTTCGCTTGTTTTGAAATATTTTGACTTGTTTTAATTATTAAATTTTTGGATTTTTCTTTGGTAAGGATGGCAAAATTTTTAAATTTTTAATTTTTTTTTAAACAGGAAGTGCTGCGGAAACTCAAATAAAACTTTAACACTTAATATCGCACATGCGCAGACAACGTTTAGACTTATGACTACGTTCTAGGTACCATGATTACGATTACTTTTGTTTTACTGATTTGCGTTTAATTACTTGATTACTTTACTTTATTACTTGCGTTTTGATATATTGCGTTATTGATTTTTACGTATATTGTTTTGACTTTATTTTGTTTTGATTTAGATTTTGATGTTTATTATGGTACTTAGTAACGATTCTCGATTTTGAAAATAAATATATGACCCGTTTCCAAGAAATACAAAGACAATGAGTGCTGATCAAAAGTCAATTTTTTTTTATTATTTTTTTTTATTTATTACCTTGTTTTGATTTATTGCTTTGCTTTATATTACCTTGATTTATTGAGTAGGTGGTAGCTTCGGCTCCAGCCTGACTCTGATTTTGTTGTGTAACTTTGCTTTACTTTACTTTTGCTTTTTTTTGCTTTGAGTAGTGAGTAGGTTGTCGTTGCGGCTTCAACCTGTTTCTGATTTTGTTGTGTAATTTTGCTTTGCCCTTAGTGCGTTGTGGTATGAAGTAGGTTTTTACTACGGTTTAGAGCTGACTTCTGTTTCTTTTGAATATTATTGATTAGCGTAGGCTACGGCCTGATTTTGCTTTTTGGTATATTTTGGCTTGAAGGAGGTTTCCTAGCTTCGAGCGTTTGAGTTGGCGTAGGTCTCTGTTGCGGCTCAGATCTGCGTTAATTCGTTACTTTTGTTATTTGATTTTGCTTGATTTTGATCATGGAAGGTCTTTGTCTGCGGGCTCTGACCTTGTAGTTAGACGAGTTATTGGGATTATCTACGGATTACAAGTCCTGGTGCTCAGAGCACTACTTAGTTAAGATTTCGATTTCTCTTTATTCTGTTTTGATTCTGTTTTGATTCTATTTGATTGATGCAATTTATTTACGATGAGTTATTTTTCAGGTAAGTTTTTGAGTGACATAGTAGTTCGGCTATGTTTGATTTGTTTTGCTTGCGATGCCTTATGGCTGTTTACTTTTCTTTAGTTAGCTTTCTTTCATGCGCCCTGCGGAAGTTGGTTTCTGTAGAAAGCTTAGTGATGCCTTGACGCGAAACT
Source organism: Polydrusus cervinus (assembly GCA_935413205.1). NCBI lineage: Eukaryota > Metazoa > Arthropoda > Insecta > Coleoptera > Curculionidae > Polydrusus > Polydrusus cervinus. Next base: position 60,913,981 of record OW284510.1, on the reverse strand, counting down.
TGGCAGAGCTGGGTGGACTCAGTGAGAAATACTCCGCACTGTGTCCTAAGTGGTGGTAGAACTCCATCGAGTGACAGGCATAGACTAATCGCCTTCAGCTTGTCTATGTCGTGCGTAGTGAATTAGCCCTCAGCGGTTCACTACTTTGTGTTTGGATAAGTAAACCCTCAGTTTTCTTATCTTTTCACTTGTGAGTTGTGTAATCTACCTTCAGTAGTTGCCCTGCTCTTTTTATTATTCAGTTTAGCCTTCAGCTTTGGTAGTGTAACTTTTGATTTCAGTTTTATTATTATTTTTTTTATGTTTCTTTTATCATTCTGATTTGGAGCAAGGAGCCAACCTTAAGTTGCGAATCTCCTTTTAGTTTTTTTTTGTGGTTTTCTTGTCTTTTTTTATTTACGACTCTTGTCTTTACTCGACCTTTACTTTGTTTTGACGACTTTACCTTATTTTGAGACATATGTTATTGATTACCTATTATGACTTTATTTGATTTATTGTGTCTTGGTCCGTTAGGACGTTATTTGATTACTTATTGTGACTTTGCGTTTGGTTTTGGTACCTTTGATTTGGTTTAGGGTGAAGTTTTCTGCGGTTAACTTTCACGCCTTTACCCCTTTAGTTTATTATTTTGGGTGTTTTTATCTTGGTCAGTGGTTTGGTTTTCATTGTATCATTTTATGAGCCGTATTTCGGGATTTTTACATTGAAAACTTGCTTTCTCTTTCTATTTTTGGTTGATTTGGTTGTATTGATTTTGGCCTTAGGGCGTTGTTTTGTTTAGATTGAGATATACCTTTTTGGTGATTTGTGCCACTGTATGACCAGATAGGAAACAACAAAGTAACCTGATTATGTCTTATTTGATTGATTGTCTTTTAGACATTACTAATGACCTTTTGTCTGCGGGCAAAAGAGGCGTTGGTGTTATTTTGAGTTTTAGTTTATCGATTGTGACTTATCTTTGAGTTCAGAGTAGATGTTTGATTCTATTCTGGCAGTTTTCTTTACCGATTTTGACGATTTCGTTTAATTACCTTTTTTTGTGTAGTATTTTTGATTATGTGGAGTTGCTACGATGCTAGTAACTGTATTTTTTTGAGGTTATATCTTTTCGATTATTTTTGAGTACCTTTAGTATTTTATTGGGATATATGATCAAGTAATGCGTAAGTGATGAGTAGCATTAGAGTGGTTGAGTATCTTGTAGTTTTCTTGTCTGACATGAAGCTTTCTTTTGTATCTAGCCCTGTTTAATATTTTGTCATTGGACTTATCGTCGCAAAACTTCTTAGTGGAAGTTTTCCTTCTTCCGTAGTAGAGGGGAATTTGTAACGGTTACAAAATCACCGTAAGACGTCGCCATTAATATGTATCTTTTTAATTAGTAATTTTGTTATTTTCTTAGTTTTCCCACCATTTCGTCAGGAATTTGTCACTATATGTTGATTTGTTGGTTGCCTGTCTCTTTCAATAGTCTGCTATGATCGGCTTATCTTAGCAGTGGTACAGGAGTGGGAAATATTAGAGCTGGGCCATATCGTCGTGTTAGGCCAATTTTTGATTAATTATTTGTTCTTTGTGTAGGAGTAGCCCTAACGCCTGTTAAGGGCTGTTATATGGTGAATTATGTTTCGGCGGTCTAGGAGTCTTTATTCTGCCCGGAAATTCAATCGCTTTCCGTGGTTTTGTGGCATTGGCCAATATTGATGGCCAAATCCACTTTCGCTTCGTGTGCACGTCCCTATGGCGGGGGGTCACGTGTTTTTCTTCTGATTCCTATCTGGTAATTTGAATTATTTGATTTTATTTTATTGTTTTGGGAAATTTAGACTTTATTCCAGTGTATGGGGTAGTAAGTTAATTAGTATAACAAGTACTCAACCATCTCCAACTAGTTTGTTAATTTTGAATGCGTGGCCTAGGTTTCATTTAAGTAAGTGAGTTGATTGGTTTCTAGAGGCTATTTAAAAAGCCCGCGTCATTTTAGTAGAAAGTTGTTGTTATTGGGCCGTTTGCTTCACGTAGAATTTCCGCAATCCTCTTGTTCACAATTTGGTGAAATGGAAATTCACTTTTAGATCAGCCACGTTGATTGTCGCTTCAAGTTTTTCTGCTGCTAAAAGGAGTAAAGTGCTTCGGCAAATTTGCGGCGGAAAAGCAACCTAAAGTTATCTTCCATAGCTGAATGGCTTGTTGTTGGTTGCTGTGAGGAAGATTCCTAAGGCCAAGTGCCGATTTGAAAAGCGTCTCGTGTGGTTGAAAAGCGACCCCAATACATCATTTCGGGGTCTTTTGGACGGGTGGAATAACCCAATCATCTTTTGGACGGGTGGAATAACCCAATCATCTTTTGGACGGGTCGAATCACCCAGCCGTTCATTTCTTGGGTAGAAGAATCTACTACTGTTCTTTTGACGGGTACCACTGTTCTTTGGACGGGTACCACTGTTCTTTTGACGGGCTGAAACAACCACCAGTCTTTTGACGGGTCGAAACGCCTATCTCCTTTGAAACGGGTACAGACGGTACTATTACGTATCTCTTCTTGGGAACGAGCTGTGAGATTACTCCAGCTCAATGAACATTCCGGCGCAGAAAGCGTAACGTATCAAATTCAAGTTCACAGTTTGTTTATTTCTACATTTTATTTCTATTATAGTATAAATGATTGCGGTTTTTTTTAGAGTAAATATTTAATATAACAGCGCTTTGTAAAGCCGAACGTGATCACAGCGGTTGCGCAGGTTATCTATTTGCATCGTAATGGTAATATAATTTATTCTCTATTTGTTTAGTTTATATAGTTCACTCTATAGTTTACCTGATTCATGTATGGTGTTTAATTATAATCTGCCTTTTACCATTTCTTAAATATTTTTAAATAAATAGCAACTGTGTATTTGTTTTAAATAAGTGTTTTATTTGAGGTGCCGTACGGTACTTCCTGGTCACTTCTTGTTGTTATTTTGCCTTCCTTCATTTCAGGTCCGATTAGTTTTTGAATATTTTTTTTTTATTTGTTGGTAAGTGTAGCTGAGAGCTAGGTCCCAACGCGATCTTGGAGGGATTCCGATTTGCCTGCATGTCCACTTGTGGGAAGTAAATGAAAATCATTCAAAATAATTCGTTTCTCATCATTATCTATTACCTTGCTAGCTCCTTGTACAATATTTATATGCCCCCCCCCCCCAATTAGGATTAGTATTTATTTCTTTACCTATCCATTTAATAAACATTTTATTTTTCTCATTTTTTAAAATATATAATTCATTTATATTTGCTCTCTTAGTTATTTCGGCCAAATCTCTCGGCATTTCGTCTCGCGCCAATGCCGATCGAGTATTTTGACTGACGTACAAACTAAGTTGCAATGTAACATAATAAAAACTCCCCAAGTGTTCAGTTATATATTTTGACAATGTTTTTATTTTGGACGATGTCGATAAAACTAACTTAGTGCAATTTTTAGGTTGTTTAAGAACTTCCACAATATCTGGTTGATCAAGCCAAACATTAAGGTTATTCTTGTCCGACACACAATCTTGCTCTTTCATACTCTTACACTGTTCTCTGGTCATAACAGCAATCATGTCATTATTCATGCGTTTCAATTCCTCAGATGTCAAGATAATTCTTGATAACGCATCCGCGGTGACATTTTCACTTCCTTTTACATACTCAACGTAAAAATCATACTCCTCAAGGCCTAACCGAAACTTTGTTAACCGGCTGGATGGATCAGTAAGGCTAAATAAGTACAATAAGGGTTTATGGTCGGTTACTATTTTAAACCAGCGTCCATATAAATAAGGCCGAAAATGCTTTACAGCCCAGTAGATAGCTAAAAGTTCTTTGTGAATAATAGGGTAATTTACTTCCGCTTTATTTAAACTTCTACTGTGTAACGGTTACAAAATCACCGTAAGACGTCGCCATTAATATGTATCTTTTTAATTAGTAATTTTGTTATTTTCTTAGTTTACCCACCATTTCGTCAGGAATTTGTCACTATAATGTTGATTTGTTGGTTGCCTGTCTCTTTCAATAGTCTGCTATGATCGGCTTATCTTAGCAGTGGTACAGGAGTGGGAAATATTAGAGCTGGGCCATATCGTCGTGTTAGGCCAATTTTCGATTAATTATTTGTTCTTTGTGTAGGAGTAGCCCTACCGCCTGTTAAGGGCTGTTATATGGTGAATTATGTTTCGGCGGTCTAGGAGTCTTTATTCTGCCCGGAAATTCAATCGCTTTCCGTGGTTTTGTGGCATTGGCCCATATCGATGGCCAAATCCACTTTCGCTTAGTGTGCACGTCCCTATGGCGGGGGGTCACGTGTTTTTCTTCTGATTCCTATCTGGTAATTTGAATTATTTGATTTTATTTTATTGTTTTGGGAAATTTAGACTTTATTCCAGTGTATGGGGTAGTAAGTTAATTAGTATAACAAGTACTCAACCATCTCCAACTAGTTTGTTAATTTTGAATGCGTGGCCTAGGTTTCATTTAAGTAAGTGAGTTGATTGGTTTCTAGAGGCTATTTAAAAAGCCCGCGTCATTTTAGTAGGAAGTTGTTGTTATTGGCCCGTTTGCTTCACGTAGTATTTCCGCAATCCTCTTGTTCACAATTTGGTGAAATGGAAATTCACTTTTAGATCAGCCACGTTGATTGTCGCTTCAAGTTTTTCTGCTGCTAAAAGGAGTAAAGTGCTTCGGCAGATTTGCGGCGGAAAAGCAACCTAAAGTTATCTTCCATAGCTAAATGGCTTGTTGTTGGTTGCTGTGAGAAAGATTCCTGAGGCCAAGTGCCGATTTGAAAAGCGTCTCGTGTGGTTGAAAAGCGACCCCAATACATCATTTCGGGGTCTTTTGGACGGGTGGAATAACCCAATCATCTTTTGGACGGGTCGAATCACCCAACCGTTCTTTTTTTGGGTAGAAGAATCTACTACAAACTGTTCTTTTGACGGGTACCACTGTTCTTTGGACGGGTACCACTGTTCTTTTGACGGGCTGAAACAACCACCAGTCTTTTGACGGGTCGAAACGCCTATCTCTCTCTGTTCTTTTGACGGGTACCACTGTTCTTTGGACGGGTACCACTGTTCTTTTGACGGGCTGAAACAACCACCAGTCTTTTGACGGGTCGAAACGCCTATCTCCTTCGAAACGGGTACAGACGGTACTATTACGTATCTCTTCTTGGGAACGAGCTGTGAGATTACTCCAGCTCAATGAGCATTCCGGCGCAGAAAGCGTAACGTATCAAATTCAAGTTCACAGTTTGTTTATTTCTACATTTTATTTCTATTATAGTATAAATGATTGCGGTTTTTTTTAGAGTAAATATTTAATATAACAGCGCTTTGTAAAGCCGAACGTGATCACAGCGGTTGCGCAGGTTATCTATTTGCATCGTAATGGTAATATAATTTATTCTCTATTTGTTTAGTTTATATAGTTCACTCTATAGTTTACCTGATTCATGTATGGTGTTTAATTATAATCTGCCTTTTACCATTTCTTAAATATTTTTAAATAAATAGCAACTGTGTATTTGTTTTAAATAAGTGTTTTATTTGAGGTGCCGTAAGGTACTTCCTGGTCACTTCTTGTTGTTATTTTGCCTTCCTTCATTTCAGGTCCGATTAGTTTTTGAATATTTTTTTTTAATTTGTTGGTAAGTGTAGCTGAGAGCGAGGTCCCAACGCGATCTTGGAGGGATTCCGATTTGCCCGGCTGACAAATCGGTGCCGCCATTTAACCCCCCCCCCCCCCCCTACTCTCCGGCATTTTGAGTTAGGGCACTATTTGCACGCTTTCATTAGCCCCTCTCCCTCAGCTTAACTTGGTTTCATTCAATTTAAATTCAGTTTGAATGGTCGTAATTTGGTAAGTAACATTAACATTTTATTTAACTAATTTTTATGCGCACCTGTGCGCAGGCGCAAAGAAAAGCGTAGCAACTGGCGTACGCCACTGGTCTATTATTTTTATTTGAGAGTACTGCTCCAATAGCTGACTTTCACGCATCAGTTTGAAGTATAAATTCATTTTTCTCTGCAAAATCAGGATACTGTAAAACTGGATATTGACTTAGTGCATTCTTTAGGATTTTAAATGCGTTGTTACATTCATCAGTCCATTCAAACCTTGCATACTTTCTACAGAATTTGTTTAGTGGCACAGATAGCTCCGCAAATTTCGGCATTTCGGTCACATGACTAAGGATCGTGGTTCAGAACCCACGTATGTAAAGGTATACTTGCGTCTAAATGTTCTAACTTAAGCGCACACAATGATGCTCCCCCGTATCTACTAAGAATCCTTAACTTTTATTGTTTACTCTAAAAAAAACGGAATTTGAGCACTTTTCGGATTAAGTAAAAATATTATTATGACTTTTTCAACTTTCAACTTTTCCTGACCTGCATTAATGTTTTGATCAGCAAAATTTATTTGTCTCCGCAAAATTTATTTGTCTCCGCGAATTTCCACGATAACCGCGGATAAACAAACGTCCTCGGTGTCCCCTCTGAAAACGCTGACTTTGCGGATTGCTATTACCATTACCTAAGCGAGAAATATTTTGTTGATAATTAGAAACATGATTGTTATTTCTATTAGTTACGTTTCTTGAAATTGTTATTAAAATGTCTTCCAGAGTTTCTAGCTCTGTTAAAAACTGCAGAAAAATTTTTGTTGTTTCCTCTTCTTCTAAACATATTAAAAATTTGTTGATTTTTGTGTTGAGGGAAAATTTCTTCATCTTGAGCCGCTCTAATGGCATCCTTTAAAAATTCAAAATTTCTAGCAGATATGATTGTGCTGAGTTTATGATTTCTAAGGCCACCTGTAAACCTTTTAATAGCGATTTTTTCATTTATTGGTCTTAAAATATCAAAGGCTTATGAATCACCGTCTGCTTGAGAAATTGTTAAATTTACTAAGATATCTTCAAGATTTTTACCAAACTCAGAAACAGTATTATCGCCTTGCTTGGCGGAAAACAATTTTGCCTGAAGGGCGGTATCGGATTGTTTCGTTAAAAGATGTTTTTTTATGTCTCCTAATAATGAATCCATAGAATCATAACTAGACTTTAATCTCAATTTCGCATTATTTGAAATTCGTGTTTTCAGAATAAATTTAATTAAAATAGGCTTGCCATCATCGTTAAGCATAGAATGATAAAATTCTGCCGCGTCGATTAGATTATGTGTAATAGCTTCCGAGTCATTCATTACATGCAAGAGGCTCGTGGCCACTTTCAGGTCAAAAGCCGACATATTTGAATGTATACTTTTCGCGTCTTGGTTAAATCCCGGTTTATACTTTCCGCGATTTGTTTATCAGAATTTATAATTTCCTGATACACTTTTTTAATTTTTTCTATAACACTCTTAGAATATTCTCTAAATCTAATTATTATTTAAGAGCAAAGTATTTGTTAAATAGGTCCCTATTTCAATACAATTTACTTAATTCTATAACTTACTTAAAAAAATTTCTTTTTAATCACTAAATTGCTAATTTTAGAAATAACAGTCTTTTTTCCATTTTTTACATATTTCCTTGCTTCTTATGTCCATTTCCGTCTTTTTTTCCCATAATTGTAATAAACCATAAGTGTAATAAAACCATGTAATAATTTTAAGTTCCAAAACTCCATTTTAAAAATTATCCTAAAAAGAACCTAAAAAAATTTTTATACTGCTTCCTCCGTCATCAATTCATCCCTTGATTTTATTAACTCGGGTCTGTTAATTTCTCGTCGAATAGTTTTCCGTAATTCTTTGCGATACTGTAGAGCTCCTCTATATATGATAAAAAGGACGACGGCTACTACCAGTGTTATTAAAAGGTACTCTGACAGCGAAAACCCCTTTTTTGATATTTCGCTCCTTGCGTCTCCATTCGAAGCCTGGTTTATAACTATTTCCTCTTTAGACTTGGCACTACCCATTTTACTCCATATCAGTGCTTTTCTTCCGGCTGGCAGGATCGCGCTATGTAATAATTTTTTTTTAAACAAATTTATTTCTGACCTTTAAACAGTAATAATACTGATAACAAGGCCTAAACTTTTAAGTATTTACAATAGGTAATAGGTTACATTTTAAGGTAATATAATATTAATATACAATATATAATTAACAGTATAGTAAACAGTAGGTAAATAATTTACAGTATAATAAACAGTAGGTAAGTGAGTCTATTAATTCGTATTCAAATACGTTTTCAGTTCGTGACATAGTCTTTTAATTGTAATTGTAATTTGATGTTCTGATAGGTGGATACAAAGGGTTCAAAGAAAACGGTGCTTCATATTTAACATCAAACTATATTCTGTGTCGCCACATACATGGGTGTTCTCCTTACGACAGTGTTTATATTACACAATTGATATATTGACAGTATTGTTATAACAGCTAATCATAATAATTAATTAGGACAACTAAATACGATATATCAATACAGAGTGTTTTACCTTCATATATTACCCCATCTGATGCGTTTATATCGGCACCCTAGATTCGAGTTTGCCAATAGTGTATATGATTTTCGATCTATCCATGTAGGATAGGCGATTTCGCATATTTGGCCAAATTTTATCCCAAAGCGCGTAAATTTGACAGCGTATCATGACGGCGGATCTATTATATGAGACGTGATTGGTCAAAAGTTAGCTGATTGGCAGAATCAGCCTACTTTTGACCAATCACGTCTGACTTACGCTAACATATTTGCTCCCATGGGGACTAGGCCTTACCCCAAACCACAAAGGCTGTTCAGCTTCCAGATAAACAGTGCTACAGTTGAAAAATTAATCGCTTATTCAATTCAATCAAATCTTAAGCCGCAACCACACCTAAAATATATTTGCGATCATGTTCACAAACGTTTTCAAATGCCATTGTAGCATTCGTTCAGACTAGAAATACGCTCGCAAATAACGAATAGCAAGAATTTGGAACATCTACAAACGTTTGTGATCATTCCCAAGCAATATCGCAAATATTTTGCGCGGCCGGAGTGACCGTCGCTTAAGGGATTACACTTTCTCTACTTTAAATAACTTTAGTCCCTTTAATCTGTAATCTTTAAGCTAACCGTATTGTAGATGCGTTTGTAAGGTTTCTTATCTATTAGCTAACTTTTGACCAATCACGTCTCATATAATAGATCCGCCGTCATGATACGCTGTCAAATTTACGCGCTTTGGGATAAAATTTGGCCAAATATGCGAAATCGCCTATCCTACATGGATAGATCGAAAATCATATACACTATTGGCAAACTCGAATCTAGGGTGCCGATATAAACGCATCAGACGGGGTAATATATGAAGGTAAAACACTCTGTATTGATATATCGTATTTAGTTGTCCTAATTAATTATTATGATTAGCTGTTATAACAATACTGTCAATATATCAATTGTGTAATATAAACACTATCGTAAGGAGAACACCCATGTATGTGGCGACACAGAATATAGTTTGATGTTAAATATGAAGCACCGTTTTCTTTGAACCCTTTGTATCCACCTATCAGAACATCAAATTACAATTACAATTAAAAGACTATGTCACGAACTGAAAACGTATTTGAATACGAATTAATACACTCACTTACCTACTGTTTATTATACTGTAAATTATTTACCTACTGTTTACTATACTGTTAATTATATATTGTATATTAATATTATATTACCTTAAACTGTAACCTATTACCTATTGTAATTACTTAAAAGTTTAGGCCTTGTTATCAGTATTATTACTGTTTAAAGGTCAGAAATAAATTTGTTTAAAAAAAAATTATTACATGGCGCGATCCTGCCAGCCGGAAGAAAAGCACTGATATGGAGTAAAATGGGTAGTGCCAAGTCTAAAGAGGAAATAGTTATAAACCAGGCTTCGAATGGAGACGCAAGGAGCGAAATATCAAAAAAGGGGTTTTCGCTGTCAGAGTACCTTTTAATAACACTGGTAGTAGCCGTCGTCCTTTTTATCATATATAGAGGAGCTCTACAGTATCGCAAAGAATTACGGAAAACTATTCGACAAGAAATTAACAGACCCGAGTTAATAAAATCAAGGGATGAATTGATGACAAAGGAAGCAGTATAAAATTTTTTTTAGGTTCTTTTTAGGATAATTTTTAAAATGGAGTTTTGGAACTTAAAATTATTACATGGTTTTATTACACTTATGGTTTATTACAATTATGGGAAAAAAAGACGGAAATGGACATAAGAAGCAAGGAAATATGTAAAAAATGGAAAAAAAGACTGTTATTTCTAAAATTAGCAATTTAGTGATTAAAAAGAAATTTTTTTAAGTAAGTTATAGAATTAAGTAAATTGTATTGAAATAGGGACCTATTTAACAAATACTTTGCTCTTAAATAATAATTAGATTTAGAGAATATTCTAAGAGTGTTATAGAAAAAATTAAAAAAGTGTATCAGGAAATTATAAATTCTGATAAACAAATCGCGGAAAGTATAAACCGGGATTTAACCAAGACGCGAAAAGTATACATTCAAATATGTCGGCTTTTGACCTGAAAGTGGCCACGAGCCTCTTGCATGTAATGAATGACTCGGAAGCTATTACACATAATCTAATCGACGCGGCAGAATTTTATCATTCTATGCTTAACGATGATGGCAAGCCTATTTTAATTAAATTTATTCTGAAAACACGAATTTCAAATAATGCGAAATTGAGATTAAAGTCTAGTTATGATTCTATGGATTCATTATTAGGAGACATAAAAAAACATCTTTTAACGAAACAATCCGATACCGCCCTTCAGGCAAAATTGTTTTCCGCCAAGCAAGGCGATAATACTGTTTCTGAGTTTGGTAAAAATCTTGAAGATATCTTAGTAAATTTAACAATTTCTCAAGCAGACGGTGATTCATAAGCCTTTGATATTTTAAGACCAATAAATGAAAAAATCGCTATTAAAAGGTTTACAGGTGGCCTTAGAAATCATAAACTCAGCACAATCATATCTGCTAGAAATTTTGAATTTTTAAAGGATGCCATTAGAGCGGCTCAAGATGAAGAAATTTTCCCTCAACACAAAAATCAACAAATTTTTAATATGTTTAGAAGAAGAGGAAACAACAAAAATTTTTCTGCAGTTTTTAACAGAGCTAGAAACTCTGGAAGACATTTTAATAACAATTTCAAGAAACGTAACTAATAGAAATAACAATCATGTTTCTAATTATCAACAAAATATTTCTCGCTTAGGTAATGGTAATAGCAATCCGCAAAGTCAGCGTTTTCAGAGGGGACACCGAGGACGTTTGTTTATCCGCGGTTATCGTGGAAATTCGCGGAGACAAATAAATTTTGCGGAGACAAATAAATTTTGCTGATCAAAACATTAATGCAGGTCAGGAAAAGTTGAAAGTTGAAAAAGTCATAATAATATTTTTACTTAATCCGAAAAGTGCTCAAATTCCGTTTTTTTTAGAGTAAACAATAAAAGTTAAGGATTCTTAGTAGATACGGGGGAGCATCATTGTGTGCGCTTAAGTTAGAACATTTAGACGCAAGTATACCTTTACATACGTGGGTTCTGAACCACGATCCTTAGTCATGTGACTCCCCTCAAGAACTATCAACCCTCGGTTTATTGTCATTGCATGACCTACCTAGTGGGGAGTGTGTACCTTCTTCCGCACCCCACGATATGTCCGATCTCATCCGGCCTGGTTACCGACGTGAATAGGGTTAATTGGAAGATTATACATTTTACCGTCTTCCCTGCATTCTTAAACCTACTAAAATTCGGATACACTTTTTTTTTATTGTGCGTATGCCCACTCCGAGGATCGCACTCAGACCACCACAGTCGAATGCCAGTAACTCTTTACTGCCACGGTCATCTCCGATTCTATTTATAACGTAATTTCATAACAGAAAATAAATCTACGTACTTTAAATGCTGAGCAACCAATCTACGTCTATTTACACGACCCAATAAGAATTAATATTGGTGGTATAAAAAAACATCACAAAATACTAAATGAAATTATTGATGAGGCCACATAAAAACAAAAAGCAAAAACATTTTCGTCGAAAAATTCACACCTGCTGTGGCGACCGGCAAAAAAATAATAAATATATGGGTGATCTCTGATGAATAGAGAAATATGTACACGAGCGCCAAAAACAGAATTTTTAGTAAAGAATAACTCATTTTTTTTACTTGTTGGGCCCGCTAGATGCCGGCTAAGCTGTTTGATCTCGGCAACCTTTATAAATGAATTTTCGATGGTACCTCTTGCCTTCTACACCAACCTATCATTTCTGTGTTTAATGTCCCGGGACCACTTGCTTTAGCTAATTAAAGTCCGATAACCTAAACCGTATACATCTACAAAATTTAACATACACAGCCCCAAGGTCTTTAGATAGATAGGTTGCCTTGTAAGCTTGGTGTCATGGCGGGCGAAACGTCATCGCCTACGTCACAAAACGTCTTTTCAGACATTTGTATACAGAATTAGCATTTGTCGTCCGTTTATTTTTAATAAGCTATTTTTATTCGAATTTTTATTATCATTTAATTTCTGTATCTTTAAATAAGAAGGCTGCTGTTGCGCAGCCGGACCAAAAACTGGTACTTGAGATTGATTTTGCAAATACGGTTCGCCATGGCCATGGCTTTCCATTTGATTATTTACAAGAAATGAAAAATTACTATTAGAATTTAAACTCAACTGTTCTAGTACTTGTAGGTTAGAGACAGTATTATTTTGGGCCTGTACCGAATAATCATTTATCTGACTCGGCTCAGAGACTCCTAGGTCAACCTTATACTGATCGCAATTATGCAAATATCGAATATCATTATTAGGATTATTTTGATCTTGAATTGAATTTTCAACATTCAAACGAACGGGTACATGAGTTTGAAAAACTACGCTTTCGGAGGTGTTATTTAAATAAAGATCAGGATCGCCATCAATCAAAGATTGAGAAATGTCCGTAAAATTGGACAAACTTACATTAGAATTTAAAGTTTCGGTACTATCGTTACTATCTATATCCATTTCGATATTATTTATATTATTGTCGGTTAAGTCGATTAAATCGTGAACTACCTCAGGGGGGGAGAAGTGAGGACCCACCACCACCCGGGACTCCAGTCCTGCCTCATTTGAAAGGGGACTAGAAATTAAATTTTTAAAAGGGTTGGAATTTGAGAATGCCATTTTTCAGGCTGAATGGACTTTGGGCTAATGGATTAATTACTAATCTCTTTTTACACTGAATTTTTGAAAAATGAAAAGTAAATTATTTTTGAAGATTTGCAAATTGTTTATAGTCGACTTTTCCTAACTATACTCTAAATTAAACACTAATGAGATGCCTAACGCAAGTTCTTGTTAGAAATTGTTGACTTGAAAGAAAAAATGTCCTCACTTATTTTTTATTTAAATTTTGAACAAAGAAAATTTTTTGAATTTTATTTGAGAAATGAATATTTATTTATAAAATTTGAAAGACTGATAAAGAACAGTCAAATGAAAACTTATTAATATATTATTAATAAGTGAAAATTAAAATTTTAATATTTTTGAAAAATATACATTTTTTCTAAAAAGAACTTTTTAATAATTTTTATATCAGATATAAATAAATACCCACTTCATTTATTTGGGAAATAAAAATTTTATTTATATTTGAAAAGATTTATTAAAATCGATGATATTTTAGAAGAGCAAGAGAGCTCGAGAAGATACGTAATCTAAGCAAATCGCCGGTCGGTTAAGACGCCTTGGATTTAAGCTTTTGGTGAAGGGATCGTTTTTATAGCGAAACGTCAAAAACTAAAATTGTCTTGGTTATATCAAATAAGTTTTAAGTTTTTATTTAAAAAATTAAAATAGAGCAAGAGAGCTCTGGAAGAGATGTAGTGTAGGTAAATCGCAGGTCTATTACGACAACAAAATTTAAACCTATAATGAAGGGAGTATTTTTATAGAAAAACCTCAAAAAACTAAAATCGTAACACTGAATCAGAATAATATCTATATATAAAATATTTTTGTGTTAAACACTCCGCATTTAACACACACCATGAAAGTCTTTCTTTTTTATTATTAATATTAAACTCTGTTTAATATTTAATGAGAAAGTTCCTATTCTTTTTCCACACTAACTTCTACGCAATATCATTATAAAATACCTGATGAAGGTTTCAGGATTTAGTCATTTAAATCGAAACGTTGTCACAAGACAACTTACATCTTAAAATTAAGGGAAAATTACCCTTTACAGAAATACCATAATTATAGTCTTATACAAAAGACTTTTACAAAATTATATTTTTGATAATCTTTCAAACTCAAAACTGAAAAATTATTTTATTACTGATCACGAAAGAAGGATTTATTTAAAAGATTATATCTTGAATATTTAGACACAATGAAATTTTAAATATTAATTACACGATTTTTATGATTATGTATTTTAAATTTTAAGAATGAAAATTTGAATATATGATTTTAAATTTTACTTTTAAATTTTGAGAATTTTACAAGGTTCCTAACCCTATGCTCATCTGTTCATCCACACAAACAGGGCTGCCTGAAATGTGTGAACTTAGTAGAGCCTACGAATTTTCATAAACTAATCTAGAAACTGTTACCTCAGTTTCACATTTAAACTATCCTATCTACCCGCGGAAGTAATATCGTTGCAGGTGCATCAGCCGGCTGAATCACCTGTTTCTTCGGTATTTGGTTAAGACAATGAACGTGCTCTGGTTCGTAAACCTGCCAATGTTTTAACCCAGTGACCCACGAAACGATTAAAAGAACGCGAGACCGTCAGACACTTTTCCAAAGTAGAATCTCAGGCTGAAGACATCGAATAGTGCTCATCTCGAGAACAGGAACGAGTTGTCAGGAACAAAGTTAAACTGTTATGATAATAACAGGTGAATTTCTTTTGTAATATGAATTTCTTTTGTAATTGAAAAAAATAATAAAAAAAATTTTTTCAGCTGAAAATTTTTATTTTAACTTTCTGGAAAATCTGCTAAAATCTGTAAATCACGTAATTTTCGTCGGATTTCTGAGCTTCGAAGTTCTCTGTAAGTTACTGATGAATATTCTCCTGTTTTTCAGACAAAAGTTGAAAGTTTGCTATTATTTATTTATCCACGGCGCCGGCTGGAAGTCTTCTCGAAGTACAAATCGTCCTGGAAATGATTTGACGCTAGGGTCTTCCCAGTGGTTTGACGTTTGCAGCTACCGATACATCTATGGACTCCAACTACAGTTTTTTCTTTCGGCTGAGATCTTCAACTTCTGTTATCGGAAAAGAGAATACTACTTTTTAGGTTACTTTTACCGTTACATTCGAAGACTGAAACGTTGAGTGTTGACTTCTTGAATGTTGTACAATCACTGACATATATACTGTTTTTTATATAGTGATTTCTAAAAAAAAAAAAAAAGGTCATACCTCGAAAATAACATACCTCTCATTTAAGCTTTTGTCGCCAGGGTGGGCACTCATGATATGAGTGCGCACCCCGGTGCCAAGACCTTAAATCAGATGTATGTTATTTACGAGGATTTTTTTTTTTTTTTTAGAAATCACTATATAAAAAACAGTATATATAAAACACTAACAGATACAAATTCTGTAAATCCCTCGCTACTAAGAAATATTCGGCGCAGAGAAGTAGAGAGTTTCCAGACAAAGACAAACGCTTTTCGCTTTTGAAACCAATAAGTTTTTGCATCGATGTCACCATTTTTAACAAAGAAGAATAAAACACAATCAAGCCATTTTTCTCTCGTTTTTTTTTTAAGATATAAGCTTATCATCAGTGTCGAAAAATCACCAGAAATTAGACTTTTTTAAAAAGTTTTCACCAGATCACCAGATGGGGTTCAAAATCACCAAATCTGGTGAAAAATCACCAGACCTGGCAACATTGGACTGTCTGCCGTTTCGGCGTGTGGTTTTATGAGAATCTCGAGTGGGCGTGTCTAAAGTCGATTTCTACCAATCAGGTGGATTTTGCAACAATTAACATGGGAAAATCGTTTTTCTTGAATATTGTTTTTTCTAGAAATCGTATCGAAATGATTTTTATATCAAAATGTGCATTTTTGAAATGCGCTTCTTTTAGTACTATTGTGATTGCTGTATGTTTTATTGTTCTTGAGAAAATTGAGAAAAACCGGGAGCCAAAAAATTTCAAGTCGAGGCGATATCCAACCGGACGTAGCGGCGACTGAACGCTCGAGTAAATCTTGCGTAATTTTTTCCTCGGGCCTTTTTCTTATGGAGATTTAACATGGGGGGATTTTACACCTTTTGAACGTCTATAACTTTTTTATTTATGAACGAATTTTGATGATTCTTTTACCAAAAATTTTCTAATTTTGTATTCTTTCGTGACACATCACGACACATTGTTTATACAAGAGTCTCGGGATCAACGATGAGCTCCCCCGAAAGAAGCCGAACTCCGATGCCCATTTTGTGCGTTTACATGTCGTCCGAAAACAATAATAAGATGTAGGTGTATTTACAAGTTTACATGTCGTATTAAAAATTTTTTTAATTTTCTTAATAATTTAATCTTTGAAGAGCTCAAACAAATGAGGGATTCAAAATCTAAAATTATAAAACGCTACTTCAGTTTTTATCTGGTTACTGCCTAGAGTCCTACACGGGTCGTACTTTTACGACCCGTCCACCATGCAAGACCTTAATGCAAAACAGAAGAAATTATTATCTAAAAGCAATAAAGCCCGGCCGTCCCGGAACAAATTATTTTGTAGGGCCCAAAACGTGAACATTTATTGATCAAGTCTGAACCCGACAATCGGGTCGAACCACGTAGAGGCATTAGGTGCAAGTTGCAAGTGCAAGTAAAATGGTGGTTCTTAAATGGGAAAACTTGCATCAGTTAATTAAAATGCCATCAAAGCGCTTGCATGCAATTTTGCTTGAATTTGCACCTAATGTAAAAAGGCCTTTAGACATTTAAGTCAAGTGGTATATAAGTATTACATGACTTTTTATAAAATAAACTTTTCAAGCTATAAAAAAATCAATAAATATCTGGGTACATTATAATAATTTAGCAACTCCGTAGGTACGGTGGTGAACTTTAATTATTTTACAAAAAATACTGAATGGTATAATATAATTAATTTTAAAAAAAGTAATATATTTCTCGACAAAATGGTGAAGCTAAATCACAATTTTTTACAAACACTGAATCGTATAAAATTAATAATAGGTAGATCCCATACATTGACATGATAATATACAGAGGTTCCAATTTCAAATAAGAAAAATAAATTGCTTTAAAGTTTGCAAAGTTTGACACTAAAGTTGGACACCCTGTACAATTTGTATGAATTAAACTTGGTTAACGAGACTGTTCGACATTATTTATTAAGTACCTACCGTTCTATTATCTAGGCATTATTATTATTATTATTATTATTATTATTATTATTATTATTATTATTATTATTATTATTATTATTATTATTTTTCTCAATGTTAGTTTTCACAGCTTTTTGTTGGTATTGCTGGTGTTATTTACAGTACAGAGAAGAAATTCATCTTAACCTGTACTGTTTAGAAACTTCCGTACTATATGGCAAGTTTGGAGGATGACGCTTTTCTGAATTAGTTGGTATAAATAACCTGATAGGCCCAGTTTTTCCAAGTTGGGCTTGAAATTTTTTGTCATTGGTCCCTCCACCGATATTATGATCGGAATTATGTCAATATTATCCAGCTTCCATATATTTTTTATCTCTATAGCCAAATTCGAGTACTTGGTCTTCTTCTCCGATTCGGTTTTAGAGAGGTTGTGTGTTAGTGGGCAACCTATATCGATTATGAAAGCTTTCTTGGTGTTTTTTTCGATGAGAAGAATATCCGGACGGTTGTGGTCTACTGTTCTATCCGTTATTATTGGCCTGTCCCAGTATAAGAGATATTCAGGGGATTCAAGGACTGGCTCGGGTGAGTATTGGTAGTATGGTGGGAGGTTTTCCCTTAGCCCTAGTTTATGGGCCAGTTCCTTGTGGATGATCTTTGCCACTTGATTATGTCTCCCCAGGTAAGCGTTGGGGGCCATAGCACCACAACCCGCCGTGATATGTTCTATCGTCTCTCCGGGGCAGTTGCATTTTCTGCACACATCTTCCACATTCCTTTTCATGATGACCTTTTCATAGTTTCGAGTTCGAATGACACGGTCTTGGATAGAGATAATAAAACCTTCTGTTTCAGTGTGAAGCTGCCTTTTCTCTAACCAATTCAGTGACATTTCTCTATCTATGAGTGGATTTTGGAGTGCAGTAGGGTATTTGCCGTGTAGAGCTTTCTCTTGCCAAGTTACAAGCTGTTGACTTGGCGGCGCGCGGATGATGTTAGGTAGTCCGTTTCGCTTTAAGTTGAGGGCTGTATATCCAGCGTCTGCTGCAACCACTTTTTTAAGAATTTCCCCATTCGATTCTTAGAAGTATTTTCTCATAGAGGTCTCTTGTGACTTGCACAAGTTATATATATTAATGAGACCTCTTCCTCCCTCCTTTCGTTTTAGGTAGATTCTTTCAAGTGCAGAGCGTGGGTGGTGGAATCTGAATTTTGTTAGCAGCCTGCGCGTAAGCCTATCCAGTTCGTGCAAATCCGTGTCTGAATACTTAAGGATTCCGAATGAGTAGGTAAGTATTGGTATTGCCCAGGTGTTGATGGCAGTAGTAAGGTTACCAGCATTCAGGTGAGTATTAAAAAGCTTTGTTAGTCTGCTTTTGTATTTGTTTTTAAACTCCCTTTTTAGGCTTGTGTGGTTTATTTGTTGGTTTTGGGAGATGCCTAAGTATTTATATGTTTTGTCCTCATCTAGTATATCTATGCCTTCAAGCAGTCCACGATTTTGTTCAGCCTTTCCGCGTACGACATTCACGATTGCGCACTTGTCCAATCCAAACGACATTTTGATGTCATCGCTAAATGTCTTGGTTATTTGAATTAGGGACTGTAGGTGGGTTTTGCTTTCAGCGTAGAGTTTGATATCATCCATAAATAGAAGGTGGTTTATTCTAAAATTCTCAGTTAAGTTGGGACGATATCCGTAGGATGTTGATTTTAGTAGTGAGGACAGTGGGTTCATGGCCAAAATGAACCAGAGGGGGCTTAAAGAGTCGCCTTGAAATATACCTTTTGATATATTTATATTGCCAAGCTTCTCTTGTCCAATATGGAGATTGGTATTCCATTGCTCCATTAGGGTGCCTAACATGTTACGTATTAGGGGGTGTACTTTGTATATTTGCAATATCTTCTTTAGCCAGTCGTGAGGAACAGAATCGAATGCTTTACTATAATCTATGTAGCACATATTTAGATTTCGCCTTTTAACTTCTGCCTGTTTTATAATAACGGCATCGATTGTAAGCTGTTCCTTGCAACCCAAAGCTTTCCTAATACAGCCCTTTTGCTCATCAGCTACCAGGTTGTTGTTTATGCAGTGTGTGTATATTTTTGAGTACATGACTGATGTTAAAAGTTTATACACCACTGACAGACAGGTGATCGGTCTGTAATTTTTTGGGTCGTTTACCTGCCCTTTTTTAAATAAAAGGAAGGTATTGCCACTGGCAAGATGAGCTGGGAAGTGTTCGGGGTTTAGGAGAGCCTTGTTAAAGCAGTTTGCGATTACAGGGTGTAGGCTGGTGAAAGTTTTGAGCCAAAAATTATGAATTTGGTCAGGTCCCGGTGATTTCCAGTTAGCCAAGTTCTTAGTGGCATCCCTTATGTCGATGGATGTTACTTGCGGCTCAGGCATTTCTTGCAAAGTTTCAGCCTCGGCTTAAACTTTTTCGAGCCAGCTTGCTTCTTCATTAAAATGGGACGCGTCAGACCAAATATTACTCCAAAATGCATTAAATTGGTCTTTATTTATGTCAGTTGGAGTAACGTCATTTTCTTCTTGATTCAGTGTCCTATAGAAGGTTTTTTGGTTCGTGGTGAACTGTTGGTTTTGTACCTTCCTCTTTGTGGCTTTATTGTATCGCCTTAGACGGGCGCCTTTAGCCTTACATTTTTGTCTAATGTTGTCTCTTACGATTGTTAGCAGCCGTTTTATATCGGGACTGTCTAAAGGAATACTCTCTGCTTTCAGCATATCTTTAACCTTTTTAGCAACCTTGCTGCTAGAGTTTCCACTTAGATGTTCTCCAATGATATCACTTTGTGCTCGTAACTGGCTTATTTGTTTTTCTAGTCTCATTTGCCAAGCGGGTTCCACTTGTTTCTTGGTACTTTTCTTATCAGTTCTCTGATATAATGCCTGACAATTGAGTTCAATTACAGTTGCTGCTGCAGCATATAACCCACTGTGTAATGTCTCGAGGTCCTCAGTTCTATTTAAGGACGTCCCTGCTGCTAAGTTTACTCTCGCTAGTATTTCGTGGGTTCCTTTCTTGAATCTCAGCTTAGGGATACTCGGCCTCAAGGTCGGGTCACTATTTTCGAATAAGGACAAATTTTCCAAATATTTTTGGTTTGTATTGTCCGTATCAGCCTGTATAGTTTGATCTTGTTCGTGTTTGTTATTGTGTTCCTGCTGTGCTGTTAGCTCTTCCACATGCTGAAGGTTGTGCAACGTTCTGCCTACTTCACGCCGGATTTGATCTATTTCAGCTTGGGGTAGCAGGTGGTTAGCATAAATAGCTCTTTGACGGCTCGCTACGTTTTGTTCGGACAGTTTTAATTCCGGATATATTTGGTTTATTTCTCGGTGGAGTTTTATTCTCCAGCCAGGGCGAGGGTTATCTTCACAGTCGTTAATCAAGAGGAATGTTTTAATAAAGGTTCTATTCATGTCACGACTCCACTTGATTCGACCGGTTTCTGTTCTTCTGGGTAGACCAGCGGCAGTTCTATCGACTCCAGGGTCAGGCTGCAAGCTAGTCTCCATTATAATGTTTTCCTCGCCGATGTTATGTTGAGTAATAGTTCGGTTGTCGGCAGGGGCTTGTATTAGCATCCTGCCGTTAGTATTATTCGTACTATTCGAATTTATGCCTCCCCCAGAATCCGTGAGGCTGCCTGCTTGCGCAGTGTGGGATTGCGAACCCACCTGGGGTACATATTTTTCTAAATTCGACATCATATTCTTGTGAAATTCAGTACTCATTTCGTTAGAAATGGTTTGCATGTATACCTTCTGCCAGGTTACATACAGCCGCCCTTAACATAGGGAACAGACGCTGTTGAGAAACCGCCCCTAACATGGAGTCAGCCGTTTCTTCACTACATCAGTTCCTACGCCTACCTGCGGTAGCCGGTGACCAATGTAGGCCCCTTTAAGGCAAGGACCACCAACCTTTTAGCCGCCTTTTACGGCAGGCAGGTTCTACCCTGGGCCTAAATTCGTAAACCGGAACCCAGACGGCTTATTATTATTATTATTATTATTATTATTATTATTATTATTATTATTATTATTTTTTTTTTTTTTTTTTTTTTTTTTTTTGTGTGTTGGGTGGGAAAACCTTCAAAAGGCGCTTGGTATGTTGTTGGGTGCCAAGCAGTGTGGGATTTGTACCTCACTAAAAACCCACCCATGAAGAGCATCGACTGCTAGGGTCATTAGCTCTTAGGGTCTCTTAAGTTTTATCGTTTTTTCAACTGGCTACGTATTACAGGCTTTATTTTTAAATTAGGTCAAATAATTTAATGCATTTTATATATTGTAAGGTGTTTTTTATGTTTTGTTTTTGTAGGTTTTCTTTAATATTTGGTTTTAGGCCATATTGCTGTCTTTGTACATTATACACTGGGCATTCACTAATAATATGTGTTACTGAAAGAAGCACATCACATTGATCGCACATTGGTGCCGGTTCACCTTTAAGAAGATGTTGGTGTGTAAGGCTTGTATGTCCTGTGCGGAGTCTAGTCGCCTTTATGGTTTCTAGTCTACTAAATCCTGTGGAATCGTACATCCTTTTAACTATTGGTTCTACTTGATGAAGCAATGTGTTAGTTCGATCCCATATAGTTTGCCATTCATCAACAATTTTCATCTTTAATCTGTTTATAAAATCAATCCTTCTGGTAGCCCTATCATTTTCTGCTTGGTTGGCATTGTGATCATCTTCAAGAATGTCAGGGAGTTCAACATCTATATATCTCAAATATTCTAGATATCGTACAGCGAGAGGACGAGTAATGGTGTTTCTATTAGCGTATATGTTTTGGTCAGGAAATAAGAATTCGTTGTTTGGATTTCTAGGATAGGATTTAACTCCTGTTAGGTAAGTTGTTTTGAGAATTTTTCTTCGTTGTTCTAGGGGCATTATAGCAGATTCACAATAAAGACTTTGAACAGGAGTCGTTGGAAATGCATTTAGACAATAGCGTATTCCTAAATTTTGTATTTTGTCTAATCGATTTAAGTGACTTTTTCTTGCTGAGGAGTATACAATGCTGCCATAGTCTATCTTAGACAAAATTAACGCCTTGTATATCATAATAAGACTCTTCGGGTCAGCTCCCCATTTTGTATGTGCTAACACTTTTAGGATATTAAGGGATTGTCTGCATTTTGTGTTGACTAGTTCGATGTGCTCGTGCCAGGTAAGTTTGTTGTCGAATGTTAAACCCAAGAATTTGATAGTGTTAACGCACTGTATAGTTTTTTCTTTTAGGTATAACAATGGATCATAGTGGGGTTTTCTAAGTCGACAGAAATGTACGCATTTTGTTTTCTCTTCGGAAAATTGAAAACCAATTTTTTCGGCATTTTCAATGATTTTATTGATTGCCTGTTGCAATATGCGTGTGATGTAACCGATTTTTTTACCACTAAAAATAATTGCGACATCATCGACATAGAGACATTTTTTAATTTCTTGGTTGACATCTTTACAAATCTCGTTTATTGCAATTGCGAACAATGTGCAACTGAGTGTTGATCCTTGCGGTACGCCATTTTCCAAGGTTCGAATGGTTGAAAACTCGTTTGCAACTCTTACTTTAAAAAGTCTATTTTCGAGAAACGATTTGATGAACAATGGTAGTTTTCCTTTTAGTCCGAATTTTGACAATTTGTCTAGGATTCCATGTCGCCACGTTATGTCGAAGGCACCTTTTATGTCAAAGAAGACAGCTACTAGGTGTTCTCTTTTTCGAAACGCTTCCTGGATAGCATGTTCCAGTAGAACTAAGTGATCTGTTGTTGATCGTTTCTTTCTATACCCTGCTTGGTAGGGAACTAGTAAACTATTATTTTCCAGGTAGTCTTGAAGTCTGTTATTCACCATCCTCTCGAATAGTTTTCCCATACAGCAGGTGAGACTAATTGGGCGAGATCCTGATGGTAATAATCTGTTCTTGTTAGGTTTGGGTATAGGAATTATCACTGCTTCTTTCCAGGATTCTGGATAAGTATTTTCATTCCACAGCTTGTTATAGAGCTTTAAAAGTATTTCTTTTGTTTCGTGTGTTAAGTTTTTAAGCATATCATTCGAAATTGTATCTGTACCTAGAGCTCCTATTTTAGATTAGTGCCTCATTTAGTTCTTTTAAACTAAAAGGTAAGTTATAATCTAGGTCGTCTTCTGTTGTAAAATCTGGTTTACTAGATTCCATGTTATTTTTTGTTTGTACGAAGTTTGGATCGTAGTTATCGTTGTTGCTGGCTTTTTCAAAGTGAGTGGCTATTGTGTTTGCTATTTCTACAGGATCTTCAGTTATGAATCCGCTTTCCGTTTGTATTGAGGTGATTATGTTGCCTGTGTTAATGCCTGATACTGCTTTAACTTTTTGCCACACCGTTTTTATTTCTGTATCGGGTGTAATTGTTGCCGTGTACTGATTCCAGGTATCCCTTTTGTTTTTGAGTATGGTTTTTCTAGCCACTGCTCTAGCTTTTTTAAATTTTATTAAGTTTTCGATGGTGGGATGCCTTCTAAACTTATTTAGTGCTAGTTTTTTTAGTTTAGTTATGTTTTTTGTTTCCTCGTTCCACCAAGGTACAGCTTTTCTAATCGGTTTACCTCCAGATTTTGGTATACTATTGTTTGCTGCTTCCAGTATACAGTCTGTAATGTTCTTAACACATAATATCTTACACTCTAGTACTAAGGTGGTAAGTAATAACTACAGATCATTAACTTATTTTGGCATAATTTCTGAACAATTGGGTAAAATTTTTAAACCTCACAAAATATCAATAGCATTTAAAACCACTAATACTCTTAAACAAAATATAGTTAAAACAAAAGACAAGGTCGATCCCCTTGCTAAGTCCGGTGTTTATTCTTTACATTGCGGTGATTGCTCGGCTGTATATGTGGGACAGTCAGGTAGAAGGATATCAACAAGAGTTCAGGAACACCTTAGTTTTGTGAATAAATACCAAAATACTGATATAACTAACACAAAATCCGCCTTCGCTAACCATTTATTGGAATCCAAACATCGATTCTCAGTACCTGAAAATATAAATGTTATTCACGAATGCCATAAAAGCAAGAAGTTGGATTTGTTAGAAAAACTTGAAATCACTAAGGCAAAAAAGAGTCCGGTCCTTACCTGTGTTAACGACGTCTTCAATTTTGAACCCTATTTTATTTTTAATAATATAAACAATTAGTTGGTAAATATACTTAACCTTATATTTTTCTTTTCGTTTTCATGCGTGCTAAATGTTATCCTTGACACTTGTCTCTTCTTCTTAAAGTTTTACGCAGGTTTTAAGAACATGGGCGATTTATTTAAATCAAATGACAACCGAATCCCTTACCCTACTACTCTTGTTGTTTTGGGTTATTGACCAAATAGTCTGTCACTTTATTTGTAGAGTCATTTATACGATGTGTTAATTTTAATTTTTGTTTTTTTGTTTTTATTCTGAATGTTAGGTAGGAAGAGATTTTATATTTTTAATTGGTTACTGTATTTGTATAGTTTTTAGGTCTGATGATGCCCATATGTTAGGGCGAAACATGTAACCAAGTTATTAAATTTTAATGCATGATTGAGACTTTCGACTTTGAGTTTCCCCATTTTTAAAAAAATTTCTTAACACTTGGTTCAATGGACAGTTTTAAAGAATTTCTGAACTCTTCCCAATCAGCTTTGGTTGTATTCCATCGAATAGGTACAGAACGTAGGATTCTTTGTTTATCTAGCTGAATGTATATTGGGAAGTGATCGCTGTTGTGCAGATCGTCATCAACACTCCAGGTAAGTTTTGATAATAAATTACTGGATGCTATTGTTAAGTCTATTGCAGAGAAATTATTTGATTTTGTATTAAAATGTGTTTTAGATCCTGTGTTTATTATAGCCAGATCATTTCTTTCTAACCATCTTTCTAGAATACGACCTTTTGCGTCGGTTTTTAATGAGCCCCAAAGTGGGTTATGGGCGTTAAAATCTCCCATTACTATATATGGTGAAGATAGCTGCTCTATGATATGGTCTATTTGTTCAATTTCCCAAGTTGTATCCGGTAGGTAAATATTGCATAGTGTTATATTTACAGGACTGATCACTTTTATTGCCACGACTTGTAGTTCGCTAACAATGTTTATCTCTGTGAAGACGACATCTGTTCTTGTGAAAATTGCTACGCCACCCTGCGATCTACGATCATTATTGACTTCTCGTCTTGCAACAACATATCCTTTGAGGGAATATGGTTGGTTTGGTTTAAGATGTGTTTCTTGGAGAGCAAGGCACATTGGATCATGTTCTTGCAACAATTGTTTTATGTAGCAATAGTTGTTTATACATCCTCTACAGTTCCATTGTATTATTTTATCCAGTTTTAAATAATAGATTATTGGTGTTTATGGATTAGACAGTGTATTGAGTTGATATTATCACAGGTGGGTTATTTTGTTGGCTAGATAAGTTGGGTGGTTTACGAGGTTTTCCTTTGGGCCATCCTTTTGATTTTTTAATTTTTTGAGCAGTAGAGTTATCAGCTTCATCAACGGATTCTTCTTCCGCGTCTGTTGAACCATTAGGATATTTTTGTTCATTTCTTTTTCTTTTGTCGGATCCTGCTTCGGATATTATAGATGAGACAGATCCTCTCCGAGAGTCCATCTGTAAATTCCCCTCCTGTTTCAGGACAAAAAAACATTTTAGATTTTGTACTATAGCAGGTATTAATTCTTTGATAAGTTTTTCAATGTTAATGTTGGTTTCGGTTGTAGGTTTTGTTCTTTCTGGTGCTTCTGTAGCTTGTGCATATGATATGTTCTTCGGGGTTTGAATAACAACTTTTTTCTTTGCCTCGAAATATGAAATTCTTTCTTTAGTTTTAATTTCTTGTATAGCAACTTCTGTTTTATAGACGGGGCAGTTGCGTGATCTGGCATTGTGTGGACCTTTACAATTTACACAGGTAATGTTAGGTTCGCATTTCTGACCTTCATGCAAAGGTTTACCACATATACATATTTGTGGTCTTGTGCATTTCGCTGCGCTATGTCCAAATTTCTGACATTTATAGCATCTTAATGGAGCTGGTATATAAGGTCTAACAGTTAGATGATGAAAGGCAATTTGAATTGAACTAGGTAGCTTGGGGGTGTTAAACGTAAGTATATGGGAATGACTGTCTTGTAACTGACCATTGATTCTTGTTTTAATTCGTTTAACCTCAGTTACACCTTTAGGTACCAATTCTTCGAGTATTTCTTGTTCTGTACAATTTAAGAGGTCTTTACAAACAATTACACCCTTAGAGCTATTTAAAGCAGCTTGAGGCTCTACGGTTATCTGTAACTCAATCAAGTTTTTCAATTGAAGTAATCTGCTGGACTGTGCTGCCGATACTGTTTCTACTAGAAGACCATTTTTTATTTTCTTTATTTGTTTAAGTTCACCTATTAATCCAAACAATGCTTTCTGAATTGCAAACGGACTGACTTTATAGAAATCTTGTCCGTCTTGCCTTTTGATGACCAGGAACCGGAGCTGTGGCTCCTTTTCCTCGTTCATCAGAAATTTATGTGCCTGAGTTCTTTCAGGTCTAGAGTCCTTAATAAATTGCTTTTTTTTAGGGGGTGTTCTAGACAATGAATCTCGCCTTTGAAAAGGACTTTGTTCATCTTGTTTTGAGTCTATCTTGAAGAAAGTAGACGAACCTAAATTTTTTGTGTTTAGAGAGTTTTCATCCATAGTGTTCCCACGAGTAGCCTAGGAATTAAATCGTCACTAGCAGCAGAGCCTGGATGCTACCAGAAGGCTGATTGCGACCGAAGGGCGCCCAGTTTTCGGAAGGTTACCGTTCGAGGCTCTGTAACGTAGAGTCATTCATCTATCGGCACGGTCACTTCACACCTTAGATTTCGGTTTTGTTTAGGGGTTTGACTCCCCTAGCTAGGGTACCTCGGGATTGCCACACCCGTACTTGACAATGATTGCCAAGCCCCTGAGGGCATTATTATTATTATTATTATTATTATTATTATTATTATTATTATTATTATTATTATTATTATTTGCCTTTTTCACAGGTTTTTATTTTCCTGGGTTAGGGACTTGAGCACATCGGTCTATGACAAGATGGCCTGCCCGTTGTTGAGGTTGTAAACCTCTAAATCTTAAGTTTCGCCTAAAACTCTACGGACTATGCTGCGCGTATCTAGCAACACAGACTTTTGTATAGGTAAGTATAGATCTTCATCTAGACCCAGTTGCTCTAGACTTTTTTTTATTGTTTTAGGTATCTCGCCGGTCGCGCCGATGATTATAGGTACTATCACCACCGTTTCCATATTCCACATTTGGCGTATTTCGTCACTCAAAGGTAAGTATTTATTTATTTTTTCAGAGTATGTTTTCTCGATATTGTTAGGTAGTGGTACGGCGAAATCAACAATAAACGTTTTCTTTTCAGCCATGAGGGTAAGTACTAAATCGGGGATGTTGTTCGTTATTGTGCGATCTGTGATTATTTTTCGATTCCAGTAGAGCCGTACTTCATTATGCTCACATACTGGCGGCGGCTCATATTGGTAATATGGTGTGTGCTCCGTCAGGCCTTGGTATTTCTTCCGTAGGCTTTGATGTACAATTTTTCCTACCCTGTTATGCCTGTCCAGGTAAGCTTTAGGCGCAAGCACCGAGCATCCCGCAACTATATGGTCTAACATCTCGTCACTTTGGTTGCACATGCGGCATTTCACGCTGTCCTGGTGTTCCCTTAGGATATTTCTTCTATATACTTTAGTTGGAATGACTTGATCTTGGATGGCAGCGATGAATCCTTCCGTTTCCA
This sequence comes from Polydrusus cervinus, assembly GCA_935413205.1. Taxonomy (NCBI): domain Eukaryota; kingdom Metazoa; phylum Arthropoda; class Insecta; order Coleoptera; family Curculionidae; genus Polydrusus; species Polydrusus cervinus. The sequence goes on along the minus strand of OW284510.1, from coordinate 60,885,648 downwards.
GAAACAAATTACCACTTCTAAGATATGCCGTAGATGCATACCCGTCGATTTTTTCATTTCCGATTCTAGCTAGGTATCTTCCGTGAAGCGGCTTGCTTCTCCACTGCTCTAACTGTTGTTCCGGTGTAGGAGTCTCTTCCATTGGGTGGTAACCTATGTCCGACAACCTCAGGGGCGTAGCCTTTTTATCCGCTCTAACCACAGCACGGTGCATCTCGCTGGTTCTTGCTTTAGAGTGAAAGTATTCTCTTAAGTTATTAATTTGTTTGGCATGTCTCTCTACTAGGTCGGGGATACCTCTGCCACCTATTTTGCGGGGCAGGTGAAATCTCTCCACAGAGGACCGCGGGTGGTGTGCTCGGTGTTTACGGAACTCTTTTCTTGTTTTTATATTGAGGCTGTTGAGTTCCGTCGTGGTCCATTGGATGACACCAAAGCTGTAGGTGATAGCAGAAGTGGCGTAAGTATTAACTGCTTTTGCAGTGTTTCTTGCTGATAATTTCGAACGTAGGATGGAGCGGAGTCTTTTAAGGTAAGTATTAGTGGCTGTTTCCTTTGCTGTCTTGTGGTCAATACCCCTGGCTTGCAGGTAGCCCAAGTATTTGTATTTTTCGTTCTCCTCCATTCCCTCCATTGTCCCCTGATCCGCATTAACCTCATAGTTTTCATGCTGTATCCATTTGCCTTTTACCATTCCACTCATTTTGCATTTGTCTAGGCCGAACTTCATTTCGATATCCGAACTAAAACGTGCTACGCAAGAGAGTAGGTCGTGCAGGTGCTTTTCTGATCTTGTATACAGTTTAAGGTCGTCCATGTACCATAAGTGGCTTATTGATCTGTTTGATTGTGGGAGGGCATAACCTTTTTGTTGTTTGTTCAATATTGTTGTTATTATTATTATTATTATTATTATTATTTTTTTTTTTTTTTTTTTTTTTTTTGTTTATAGCGGCATAAACTGCTGTGGTCATTAGCCGCGTTATACTTATTAATTAAATTATTAACATAATTAACATAATTTCGACTACAGTTTCTTTAGTAATGTCGTGCTTTTCAAGAACTGGATAAGTTTTTTTTTTTTATTATTATTATTATTATTATTATTATTATTATTATTATTATTATTATTATTATTATTATTATTATTATTATTATTATTATTATTATTATTATTATTATTATTATTATTATTATTATTATTATTATTATTATTATGTTTTCAGTGTTCTATTTCTCAGCTTTTTGTTGGTAAGGCTGGTGTTATTTACAGTACAGAGAAGAAATTCATCTTAACCTGTACTGTTTAGAAACTTCCGTACTATATGGCACGTTTGGAGGATGACGCTTTTCTGAATAAGTTGGTATAAATAACCTGAAAGGCCCAGTTTTTCCAAGTTGGGCTTGAAATTTTTCGTCATAGCTCCCTCCACCGATATTATAATCGGAATTATGTCGATTTTATCTAGCTTCCATATATTTTTAATCTCTATAGCCATATTCGAGTACTTGGTCTTCTTCTCCGATTCGGTTTTAGAGAGGTTGTGTGTTAGTGGGCAACCTATATCGATTATGAAAGCTTTCTTGTTGGTTTTTTCGATAAGAAGAATATCCGGTCGGTTGTGGTCTACTGTTCTATCCGTTATTATTGGCCTGTCCCAGTATAAGAGATATTCAGGGGATTCAAGGACTGGCTCGGGTGAGTATTGGTAGTATGGTGGGAGGTTTTCCCTTAGCCCTAGTTTATGGGCCAGTTCCTTGTGGATGATCTTAGCCACCTGATTATGTCTCCCCAGGTAAGCGTTGGGGGCCATAGCAAATTATTATTATTATTATTATTATTATTATTATTATTATTATTATTATTATTATTATTATTATTATTATTATTTTTATTATTATTATTATTATTATTATTATTATTATTATTATTATTATTATTATTGGTTTTTATTAATTTTTAAAACCAGTGATGCAAAACTGATTTTTCTTAGAATTTTTTTTTTTCACCTATAATACTGAACCGAATTCATTCAAATTCTAGGGGTATGAAGGCAACTATAAGAGGCATCCAAATAAGTAAGAATATATATAGCATATGTAATCTAAAAAAATAGATCCTTATAAGACGTCACACTTATTTTGACCACCCTGTATAAAAATATTTTCCTGAAATGCCCCCTAGGCTGGGATACAGGTAAAGTTTACAAAATATCAAAATCCTAACTTAATTATTAAGTGAGCACCCTCCCGCACGGGAGGTGTGAGGTGCAGGCGGGGACCCTGTAGAATAAATTTGTTTTCAAAAATGATAGACTGATATAAACATTATTCTAACTACAAAATAATTCTTATCAATCCACCAGTCAAATTAAAGAAAAAACCTAACACGCGGATACATTATAGAAAAATGGCAACACCAAATCTCTAATTGAAGTACGCTGTCGATAGATACGCTCTTGTTTCGTACACAAATAATAATTTTGAAAATATATTTTCTCAAAATTTAGGCGTTAACGTACTTTAGAATATCAAAGGTTTCATCCTGAGAAGTTCATGAAATACAAAGATATGGCCCATTTAAACAAGTTAGTAGTGGCTTTTAATCCCCCCTTGTATATAATATAGTCCTACATAATTCAAAATATATAAAATATAATGAACCTTTATTACAGTACTATATATTGTCGCACTATATACCCACAAGCAGGGGTATGAAACTTGGATAGGAAAAGACGCATCAAGTGGCACTTGTCTTCCACTACTTTTGCTGTCATCTTTCGACCAATCACGTTGCTCCATTTTTTAAAACCAACCGTTGATGTTTTTCCTTGTGTTCGGCTTTGAAGGTATTTTTCATGACATGGCTCTTCTCTTTGTTTAGAAATTATTTATGTTTTTATCGCAAATATCTCAAGATCGTGATTTTAAAATGCAAAAGAAAGTCTTATTGCATGTCTGGGTAAGATGTTATATTAATATATTTAAGAAAAAAATCTGAAAACAGAGTTCAAACTATTTTATAGCGGCAAAGGTCGATGACCCTAAATTTTTAAACAATTTTTTACTTTTCTGCCAGAAATAATTTAAGTATCTTGGTATGCATTTGTTGATTAAGCGATTTAAAAAACGTCTCTATTTTCACAAAATAATATTTTTTAATAAAAACTTCAAGTCAGTTTCTTATTGAGGTTGTTTAAAAATAAAGGCTCGATGTTATTGAACATATTCCGGGTAGGTAGTACATTACCTAATTTTTGCTTTGCAACATGATATAAGATATAACTACTGATATTATCAAATTGACTGTCTATTTAAGGGGTTACAAGAATTTAAGTGAATAAAATAACCAAGTTAATAAGTTCTGGTCACTTTAACTTTAAATATACAAAAGTTTTAGTAAAAGCAAAATAAACAATAAAATCTTAAAGTTACTTAAATTGTTCTTTCTTTGCCCCTTTTTTGTCTTTGTATTTGATATGTGTGATAACTAGTCGTAAGAGAAATAATTTGCCAATATAAGATTTTTGTCGCTGTTCTCTTGTTTCATGATAAATCCTTCAGAATGTTGATGAACATGATGTTAACCAACTGCCACTGGATTTAGACCTGAACTTGATGATACCCTTCACCGATACTGACCTTCACTGTAATAAGACCTCGACCTGATTTATTGATCTCTACTGGTACTGGATCTCGACATATGATTATGACCCTAAACTTATTTGTTTACATAGATGTGTGATCTCAGTTATTTATTTTCTTAATAAATTTATTTATGCGGCCGGTGTTTGTAGAGGGTGGTATGTCTATGTAGTAGTTTGAGAACACTTTTAAGGAGGATTAATCCTTGGCCTCTGCTTTTGTATGGGTTAAGGAATCCTTCAAGACTTTATTTTATATAAATTAAATGATTTTGTGCAATAAAAAAGTTGTATTATTGATTGTTTTACTAAAGATAAACCAAATATATTTGTCATCAAGGTAAATTAATATTTTGAGATTTAAAATTTGTGTTAAATAATTTTTATTAAAAATACGTTGTTGTTTACAAATCGTGCAATGCAAATTGTATTTATTAGTAACAAAAACGTAATTAATAAAAATATTTACTACAAATTTTAAATTTCAAAATATTAATTTTGACCTTCAAAAACATTAAAACATATGGTGGCTTCTCCTACCCCTCCTTCCGCCAGTATTAGTTCAAACGCACTACACTTTGGCGTTAGCATCGTCATTTAAAAGTCACAGCGCCATCTATCATTTAACACGTTAATAACTTTTCTCTTTGTTCGAATTCTGTGCCCACAAGTCTCCGTGTCTGACGCACAATGAATTCGCGTTGTTCAAACGTGCCTGTAACATATGAATTTCGCGCCAATAAGTTATGTCAAACGTTCGTTCATTCGGCTACTTTCGGGGGGAGCTCATCGTTGATCCCGAGACTCTTGTTTGTTTATTCTATTCTGTTATTTCTGTTTTCGAAGTGGTTTTCAGCAAATTTTCAAAGTTGTAAGATGTTTTAGAGACTTATATTTAAAGATAAAGAGACATTTTATCAATATATTTATCAGTATAGTGCAATAAAAGGTAAATAATAAACATAAATGACATTCAAAGTGAATTAGGTAAAAATTGTTTTATTTGTATATTTAAGATGCCTGGGACGATATGTAGTATCGCTACCTGTAAAAGCAGCCAAGCAAAGGCAAAGAGGGATGGAGAAGCTGTGGGGTTTTTTACATTTCCTAAAAATCATATAGGTAGTAAGAAAGCAATGGGTTAAACTTTGTTGTAGAAAAGACACCTTTAACCCTAACCACAAAAAGATTTGCAGTAAACATTTTGAGTCTTGTCAATTTGAGGACGAAATACACTCTAAATTAATTAACGCTCAACCTAAGAGGCTAAAAAAAACTGGTAAGTTAGAAACAAATATAATGTAACTTAAACTTAACATAGTTTTGTAATTTTAGCAATACCCATATTAGTATTGCCAAATAAAACCAACAAGACCTCATCAGAGAGAAAAAAAAGGATAGAAAAAAAGGAAAGGAAGGAAATTATTTCTAATCTTCTGAAACCTAAAGAAAATACAATTAATATTGTAAAAACAGAAACTCTTTCTCGACTTTCTCCCCCTGTTTTTGAAATTGAGAATTTCCCATCAACAAAGCAAAACTACGCCTTATGAAATTTTATTTAAAAAGTACCGGAATCTTGAAGAAGAAAATGAATGTTTAAAAAACCAAATTAGCAATGATAAACAAACAATAGGAAGTAGGGATGTAGTTTTTCTTATAATGTAGCTTAATCAGTAGCGAAGCACGTATTTTGGTCTGGGGGGAGGGGTGGCTGTAGTCATGAAAAAACTTTTATTGTCATGATATCGCCAAATTTTATTGGACTCAACAACTGGGTTTTTTCATCTACTATCTACTACTAAATTCATCAATCATCAGGTGCTTATTCGCCCTTAGATACGTCTTTGAGCTTAACTGATGGTTGATCTGTACAACTGTTACCTTTTGCTTTGTCATAAATTAAAGTAGTTTTAGTAAAATGTTTTTGTATTCAAACAATAATTATTTACTTTTTTATCTGTACAGAACAATAAAATATAAGTTTTATAAAATAAACAAAATTTATATATATTTTTAAAAATAAACATTGATAACAGCAGCAACAACTCGTACGTTTTTTTTTAAAGTAAACTTTAAAGTGTGTAAAATGAAATTGCACCATGTGTTCGGTCTGTATTTGTAGACTTATCTACCTACAATAAAAGAAAAACAGAAAACTGAATATTTAATATTACGGTCCACGCTTCAGTTCAATTTTATTTTTATAAAATTCGCTTCCAAAAATAAGAAAACTAATTTATTAGGTCCATAAATACCAAAATTTTCTAAAAACGATCAAATATATATACCGTGCTCTGTTCATTTCATAGAAAGGCGTATCTGTCTCTCTTTGTCTGTTGCATTCATAATAGACCCGTATAACAAAGACGTTTTGTGACGTCATCAGCAGGCAGGCTCTAATTGGTCAGAAGTTACCAGACAACCGTTCTTTTTAGTAACCGTGACACAGCCCTATGAAAATTGGATCCAAAAATTCTCATCAGTCACTTATGTCATTAGTGTCACTTGTCTGCCACTTCAAAAGATGTCTGCCGTTCTTGGATATGAAAGAGATTGGCTCAAATCAAAAGACATATTTGAATAGCAACCAATCACGTTGCTCGGTTGCTCCATTTTCTTAACCACCTTTTCTGGTTCGGCTCGTTTTTGGTTTTGATATTTTTCATGACATATTTTGGGTTTTTATTACAAATAACTCAAGATCGTGATTTGAAAATGCAAAAGAAAGTCTTATTGCATGTCTGGGTAAGAATTTATATTAATATATTTAAGAAAAATAATCTGAAAACAGTTCCAACTATTTTCTATCGGTAAAGGTCAACGACCCTAAATTTCAAAACAATTTGTTCAAATTTTTACTTCCATCTTTACAAGAAATAATTCAAGTATCATGATAATATGTAGTTGTTCACTGGCCGATTTGAAAATCGTCTATTTTCATAATACATATATCATATTTCTTATTGAAAACTGCAGTCAGTTTCTAATCGAGGTTGTTTAAAAATAAAGGCTCGATGTTATTGAACATATTCCTGATAGGTAGTACATTTTTGACTTTGTACCTGATATGTATGTCAACTAGTGGTAAGAGAAATAATTTGCCAATATTAGACTCTGTCTCTGTTCTCTTGTTTCATGATAAATCCTTTAGAATGTTAATGAACATGATGTTAACTAACCGCCACTGGATTTAGACCTGAACTTGATCATGCCCCTCACCGATACGGACCTCCACCTGATTTATTGATCTCCACTGGTACTGGATCTCGACCCATCACCACTGGTACTGGATCTTGACCCATCATTCTCTAAATTCTGAACTTTAATAATTATTATGACCCTAAACTTATTTGTGTACTACCATAGATGTGTGATCTCAGTTATTTATTTTGTTAATAAATTTATTTATGCTATGGGTGTTTATCGAGGGTGGTATGTAGTAGCTTGAGAGCACTTTGAAGGAGGGTTCCTTGGCCTCTGCTTTTGTAGAGATTAAGGAATCCTTCAAAGGCGTTCTTAAAAGACTTTATTTTATATAAATGTAATGATTTTGTGCAATAAAAACGTTGTATTATTGATTGTTTTACTAAAAATAAGTTATATAATATTTGTTATCGAGGTAAATTAATATTTTGACATTTAAAATTTGTTTTAAATAATTTTTTATAAAAATATGTTGTTATTACAAATCGTGCAGTGCAAATTGTATTTATTAATAATAAAAACGTAATTTATAAAAGAAATTTATTACAAATTTTAAATTTCAAAATATAAATTTGACCTTCAAAAAAAATAAAAACATGGCTTCCCCTACCCCAGAGAACTATAAACCACAGAGAAGCGACAAAATCTCTCTTTTAGCATTGATCTTATGGGGACAAAATTATGCGTCCTTGACTTTAAAAAATTGACAGTTCACCGGTTTACTACACTGAAAGAAATGCCTAAACAATAAAGTAAATGATTTACACTGAGATACGCTTGCTAGTAAAAATTACTTTTTACACGAATAATTTATGAGTTTCATGTAATTGGCTTTTCAGTTAATTTCGTAAAATGAAAAATAAAATATGTAAAAAAAACATAAAATTTTTGAAATATTTTATTGAGTTTTCTTACATTTTCAAACAAGTAATCTTAAAACTAGAAAAAAACAATTTTATATGTTTAAGAAAGCGTGATGTGTTCGTCCTTAAATTTATGTAATAAATAATACAAAATAATTTAAAACATAAATGGGGAAGAATTCCTAGAAATTGTTTAGTCATTCAAAAGCTTTACTGACCTGATGGTTTAAAAAATATGTACAGGGACATTATTTTAAGTGTCTCACCCGATTGGCGACTTTGCTATCGACCACAATAAAAAAACAATTATGTATTCCCTAACAGTTTTTAGTGAAGAAGCTAAATTTGATGTCAAAAAAAATCTATGTTTACAAATTTGACAGATACGACGCCATATTGGATTTTCTTAAATGGCAACCCTACCTTATAGTAAGCCAGCTGCATTCGCCTATTTGTTCCAACATTAAAAATATATAATTGTCAATATTTATTTTCAGCCGTTCCGGAGATATGAGGCTTCAAAGTTGGTGATTTTGTTATCATCGAATTAACAGAAGCTTTGAGATTAGAATCTCAATTTTTTCTGAGGATACGTAATTTTTTATGGCGGAGCCACCCATGCTATTGTCATATATGCCAGATGTCAAAAAATGACAGTTACGACGCCATTTTGAATTTTTTTAAATAGCAACCCACATTTATAACTACGTCAGTGTATGGTATTTCGCGGTCCGATTTCAAAAATATATAGTTGTCGATATTTATTTCCAACCCTTACCGAAATACGACCGTATCAAAAACTGCATCGTACGATTATGTGTTTTAAGTATCTCACCCCAATAAAATATAGAAGCTTTAAGATTAGAAACTCAATTATTTTTGAGGATACGTAATTTCTTATGGCGGAGCCACCCATGCTATTGTCGTATATGTCAGATGTCAAAAAATTATAGTTACGACGCCATTTTGAATTTTTTTAAATGGCTACCCACATTTATAACTACGTCAGTGTATGGTATTTCGCGGTCCGATTTCAAAAATATATAGTTGTCTATATTTATTTCCAACCCTTACCGAAATACGACGGTATCAAAAACTGCATCGTATGATTATGTCTTTTAAGTATCTCACCCCATTAAAAAATAGAAGCTTTAAGATTAGAAACTCAATTTTTTGTGAAGATAAGGAATTTCTTATGGCTATCTCCAGAAAAAATTGATTTTTTAATCACAAAGCTTCTATTTTTTAATGGGGTGAGATACTTAAAACACATAATCATACGATGCAGTTTTTGATACGGTCGTATATCGGTAAGGGTTGGAAATAAATATCGACAACTATATATTTTTGAAATCGGACCGCGAAATGCCATACACTGAGGTAAATATAAATGTGGGTTGCCATTTAAAAAAATTCAAAATGGCGTCGTAACTGTCATTTTTTGACATCTGGCATATATGACAATAGCATGGGTGGCTCCGCTATAAGAAATTACGTATCTTCAGAAAAAATTGGGTTTCTAATATCAAAGCTTCTGTTAATTCGATGATAACAAAATCACCAACTTCGAAGCCTCGTATCTCCGGAACGGCTGAAAATAAATATTGACAATTATACATTTTTAATGTTGGAACAAATAGGCGAATGCAGCTGGCTTACTATAAGGTAGGGTTGCCATTTAAGAAAATCCAATATGGCGTCGTATCTGTCAAATTTGTAAACATAGATTTTTTTTGACATCAAATTTAGCTTCTTCACTAAAAGCTGTTAGGGAATACATAATTGTTTTTTTATTGTGGTCGATAGCAAAGTCGCCAATCGGGTGAGACACTTAAAATAATGTCCCTGTACATGTTTTTTTATTATTTATTAACTTTTAATACGAAGAATACGAAAAAATATTCAGTTTCACAGGCTTCCATGATGGGTATATCTTTGAAAGGAGGAAGCACTCGAATGTCTGAAAAAAAAGTAACAATTTATGATTTGATTAATATAATTTTAATTAATAAAAATTGTTCATTCACCAACCTGATAAAATAATAAGCTTCTTAGAAAGTTCTGGAGTTTTTTTTTGGGAATGGCTATGTTTAATTTCTTCCTGAAGTCGTTTAGGAAAAATTGTAGGATATGCATTCAGGAGCAAATGTCTTCTTGACGATCCCTTAGATATGTATTGTTCTTCAAAGTGAAGCTCACACAACTTAAAAGTTTTTAAATAAAGCTGGAATCTTGGGAAAGAGATATGTTCGATGACAAGCTTCTAGCCATAACGTGACACTAAAAAAAATATTTTTGAGATTTAATTTGATAAGTATGCAGGTAAAGATTGTTTTTCAGTCTACTTCTAACGCTAAAGCAGGTATTTTTGTAAAGACTATATAAGACCCAAAATAATAATATAATGTTTTGTTCACACAAAATAACTTGCATATTTCAGAAACACATGATTTTTTTATAATGCATCTATAAGTAGGTAGCTAGGTACTTATTTTAGCGTATTTCACCTGATTTACGTAGAATTCTGGTATTATTCAATAAAAACTGCTTAATTATTATAACTACTTGTGCTTTGAGGAATATTTATAAAAAAAACACAACACTGTTGGGAAAATAAAAACATTTTTTTTGTTAGGTTAGGTTAACATTTTTTTTTCCGTCGCCTTTCCTTAAGCAGGTACTTGTTTGATAATTTAAATGGCAACTTTAAAAACATAATAAATAATGGTAGGTACTCTCCATATTATACTTTTAAGGTAAAAAATAAAATACAACAGATAAATATAACCTAAATTATAAGGGTGCAAATGTACTTACCGTTCATGATCCTTTGGATATGAAGACATGCTGATTCCTTGTCCTTCTTTTGAATGACACCCACGGAGCGCACAGGTAGTACCACCAGGCATGGTTCTACAGTTTTTATACAGCACAGCACTTAAGAAAACAAACACTTTTCAACGCAAACGATAACTAACTCGTAGACTTGTCGTCGACTACCAGACTACACAGCCGGCCCAAACGAATGACAGTTAACTCCAATGTTTTGGCCAAATGTCATATTGTCGCTTCTATATGGTTGTAGTTCTCTGCCTACCCCCCTTAATTAGTTCAAACCCACTCCGCTTCTCGGTGCTAGCATCGCCCTAAAAGTCACAGCGGCATCTATCATTTAACACGTTGATAACGTTTCTTAATGTTAGAGTTCTGTGCTGTTACAATCTGGCAACAGTGGTACACTTTTGGGTCGGTCGACCTGTGCCTGTGAAGTGGTAAAGGTTAGTTCTTTAATTTGAGATTATTTTAAAAAAATAGTTAATTAATACTTAATGTAGATATTTTTGGCAAGTCAGGTACATTTTTGTTTTTATTTTTATTAATGAGTTAAATAATAGATGCAAAATACCTTTAAGCTATTTTTAATAGGTATCCCATACATTACATAACTTGTAAAAGCATTACTTGACTTTTCAGAGCAGAGATAAATTGGGATTTCATTTTTATAGAGTTTAGGGTTTGCTCATGAATAAATTAAAGTATTATACAATTCAGTATCTACTTTTAATAAAATATTCAAATAGGTACTGCATTATTAAAATAAAATTTTAAGTAGGTACCTACTCATATCGGCTATTTTTTTACTAGATTAACAAACTATGTTGGGTCGATTTGGTACAGTGGTCACCCTAGTGGCACAAAATGCTCCCATCCAGCAGCAGCAAAGGGGCATGGCCACCTTAAAAGCCATCTCCATCCGCTTAAAGTCCGTAAAGAACATTCAGAAAATTACTCAGTCAATGAAGATGGTCTCGGCTGCCAAATATGCAAGAGCTGAACGTGAATTGAAACAGGTAAAAAGCACATTATTTCAATTTATTAATTAAAAGAAAAACTACATGCATTGATATGTCAGAAGGATACACTTAACCTAATTAGTATACCAAAAAAAAAGAGAAATATTTTTTATTATTGTTATCACAAAACTCCCACAAATTTATGAATCAGCCAAATATGTATGCTAGATTAATATGCTTTTGCCAAAGATTCTTCCCTTGTTGGTTTCATGTTTTTTGATGATTTTAAATGCATCAATAGCAAAAAATGCTTACTTTTCTTTCGTTGAGACACACTTACGCTATGGCATCTGTTTTTGGGGTTGTTGCTCAAATACTTTATTTAATTCTGTATTTGTGCTGCAGAAATGAGCCATTAGAAATCTTTGTGGTGCTAAGCGACGGGAAACTTGCCGACCTTTGTTCGTGTCTCAGAGAGTTTTAACTTTACCGTGTATTTTTATATTGGAGATTGTATGTCTTATGCACAAGAAATACACAGTGGATATTCGTTCCTCGTCAGTGGTTCCCACAAGGAGCTCCTATAACATTAGGCTTCCAATTCCTACTTCTACATTGACTAAGAACTCTATTTTTTATAATATTAAAAAACTATTTAATAGTCTGCCTATAGCACTTCGAAGAATTTCTGATTATAGGATATTTAGGCGTAGGGTAAAAAACCTATTGGTTGCAAAGGCATATTATACGGTAGAGGAATATCTTATGGATAATGCAGTGTGAGGAATACCATAACCTAAATATTTCTATTTTAAATTTTGTCTTTGTATAATTACAGTTATTGCCTTAACTTGTTTTTAATTATGAGTAGGTTTTTGTCCTTATATTTATTTATTATTTATTACAATTTATTTGCATCTGCCAAAGGGCTAACGACCGGGGTCTTCCTGCCCAGGATGATTACTATTATATGTAGGTATTGCTTGAAATATATGTACCAAAAATAATTTTTTCAAACTTCAATTATACAAAAAAAAAAAAAAACTTAAACAATACTATTGCACCTAAATAAGCACAAAAAAATAAATAAAAAAAATAAGTATACTAAATATTTACGATAAACTATAAACTATTAAATTCAAAACAATCACGAGAGATCCTATTGGGTTTGTAAAAAGTTGATTGTTTCCAATAGACTCATTGCAGGATATTTTCGTCTTGGCTGGATGTTTTCACTGGGAGGTATCATGAGTCTTTGCATTATTTCTCTTTTGTGTTGTTGTTTGGAGAACTTCAGGTTCAGCTTGTGGAGGCGTTGGTCGATTGGAACGATTTTTGTTTTTTGGTAGAGCAGAATGTTTGAGGGATTATGGAGTTGATTCTGGGGGTGACGGATTTTTGTGATCACACGCAAACAACTTCTCTCACCTACTTCCAGTGGCTGCACTGTTGGTTTTCTAGCGTTATTGTACAATATGTGTCCATACTCCAGCAACGGGCGGCATATCATTGAGTAGATGTTAGTTGCGGTTTGTACAGTAATGCCTAATTTATATGTTAGTGACCTGAAATGCTTTGCACGGGTAATAGCTTTCTGTTTTGTTCTGTTTGTGTGTAATTTAAAGTTTAATTTACTGTCGATTGTGATTCCAAGATATTTGCAGTGGTTCATTGGTTTAACTATGTTATTGTATATACTAATAGAGGGATCCTCTTCTTTGACTTTGTGGTGAAAGATCAAAAATTGTGGTTTTGTTGGGTTAAGTAGAATACGCCATTTATGCATCCAAAGGACTATTAAGTTTAGGAGGTGTTGAAGCTTGTTTACTGCATTTTGTATAGAGGTTCCATGTGCTAAGAGAGCTGTGTCGTCAGCAAATTGGAGTATGTATGATGTCAGGTCAATGTTATTGTTATATATATGATTGTATATGTCTGAGCAGAGAATGTTGAATAGAAGCGGAAAAAGGGGTGATCCCTGGGGGACTCCTTGCTCAGGTGTGAAATTGTCCTTATATATTTTGTGTCCTTCCTGCGTTGACCAAGCTCTTGAGCGGAAGATACTATGTTAGATTTGCTTGGGCAATTTATTGCTGACATAATGTTTGTATTGTAATTAAACACACTGTCGTTTGTTTTGTTTTGATTTCAATTTTTTTGGTGAAAATGTTCAAATAAAATAGCAGACTTATCAACTGTGGATAAAACTAAAATAATAACACCACTACAAACAAAGGCAAGTCTTAAATAACGCAATATACATCAACAAATCACACCTTCTGTTTACGTTCTACTGGAATTCACCAGCCACGTTGCCACATCTCCAACAAATGTATATTTAAAGGGGAAAGTACGGAGGATATGGAGAGCCCCGAGGGGAAGTGTATGAAATGCAGGGAGGACATTGATGAGAATGAAAACTACTACTCCTGTGATTCCTGTCTCAGAGACATACATACAAACTGTGCGAAACTATCAACATCAGAAGAAAGATGTATGCCTTTAAAAAAACGTATGTTACTCTACATATGCTCTGACTGCAAGGTATTGTTAACTAGACTACCCCACATTATAAAAATGCTTGAAGAAATCAAGAGTGATGTAGCTCAAATAAGGGAAAAACAAATAAAGGACCAGACCCCGTGGGAAAATACACAGCACAAATCATATGCCGACGTCTTAACACCAAAACCACGCTTAAATACGGAACAAACCATAGTTATACGAGCAAAAAATAAGAAAGACGCTAACAACACACGAAGACTAATGCAAGAAAGGCTAAATCCATCAGAACTTAATGTAGGTATAAAAAGAGTAAGAAGTACAAAAAATGGTGATATTATAATTAAATGTCCCACTAAGGATGAGGGAGATATACTAAAAGCTGCCGCAATTAGCAAGCTTGCAGACAAATGTTCAATAGAAACAATGACAAAAAGAGCAACAAAGATCAAAATTACTGGTGTGAGTGAGGAGCAACCCCAAGATCTGGAAATAATTGAAAAAAATTTAAGGCAACAAAACAAATGGATAGACGCGGAAGATAAACTGACGGTTACCTACGTAAAGCATATGAAAAAGAAAGAAAATTTAACAATCTACATTGAATGCTCAGTTGGACTTTTCCATAAAGCAATTGGCAGGAAAAAGATTTACCTGGGATGGCACCAATACCCAGTGTACGAAGACCTGAGTGTACAGAGATGCTTCACCTGCCAAGGATTTTTCCACAAAAATACCAACTGTACTAACAACCAAGTCTGTGTACTATGCAGTGAAGAACATGATGTTAAGGACTGCAGATCAAGTATAAGAAAGTGTAAAAACTGTCAAAACGCTAATATAAACTACTCCACCAAATATGATATTCACCATGCGGCGAGTGACGTGAGCTGTCCCACATATCAGTACCATATAAGTTGTCTAAGAAATAAAATTGATTATGGATCATAATGGTCCAGTTAGATCAAGAATCAATTCTAAATGATCTCGAAAATACTAAAGAGGGATGTGTTGGGCAGCTGGGGGAACTGGAAGAACTGCATGATATAATGAATAATAATAAAGTTCTTAACATAATACAATTAAATATTAGAAGTGCAAACGAAAATTTCGATAAACTGCTATTACTGATTGAGCAAGGTAAACTTTTATACTGTGATATATTTATACTAACAGAATGTTTTAGAATATCCAACCCTGAACTATATAACATTACAGGATATACTACCTATTATAATCAAGGCGACTACAACAAAAATGACGGGATTCTCATTCTGATTAGATCTTCCTTAAACCCACATATTACTCATGTCAGACTAGGGCTAACAAAAATGACGATGACTAGAATTATTCTTAAACTTCACGAACAGACATATGGAATATCTGCACTCTACAAATCTCCGCAGGTAAACAACAACTTACTTTTTCAGGACTTGTATGAGTATTTTTCTAATAACAAAAACAATGATATTGAAATTTTCACAGGAGACATAAATATAAACCTTAAAGCAATAAATGATGTTACTGTTAATGAATACTTGTGCCTGCTTGCAAGGTATGGCTATGTATCATATATGCAAGCAACCACAAGATATGATACAAATTCTTGTATCGATCACTTTTTTATAAACAATAAAACACGAAATCTTAATCTTGAAACCTTTCTCTTAAATACATATATAACAGATCACTATCCCATTATGTTAAATATAAAATATAAACTACAAGATAACAAAACCATTAGCAAACAGATAGTGGAAGTAGTGAGAGAAACAATTAACTATGACAGACTAAAACAAAAACTAACAGATTTCAACTGGACGGACGTAGTACAATCAAATAATCCAAATACGGCTACTGACTAGGCGTGCGCAAAATAATCGATTAATCGTGTAATAATCGATTAATCGATTATTCGATTAAGGATATATTTTTAATCGATTAATCGAAAAATCGATTAATCGATTATTAATCGAAAATTATTCGATTTTTCGATTAATCGATTAATCGAAAAATCGAAATGTTTTCGATTAATCGATTAATAGAAAAATCGAAATGTTTTCGATTAATCAAAAAATCGAAACAACTATTTCGATTTTTCGATCATCGATATAATTTCGATTAAAATATGTCTTTTTCGATTAATCGGAATAATAACAATTTTTAGATTAATCGAATAGATTAATAAAAATATTTTGCGACAAAATCAACGATATAACTTGAGGCTTTTATTACGTATTACCCTCAAGTTTGCCTTGTCAAAATTAATAATAATTATGATTTAGATATTATTTCAATGTTATTTAAGTATATAATGAAAAAAATCGATAATTATTTTCGATTATTTGATTTTTTTATATTAACTGATTGTTTTCAATAAGGCGATTCGAAAAAAAAACGATTAATCGATTATTTCGATTAGTCGATTATTTCGATTAATCGATTATTTTGATTAATCGATTATTTTGATTAATCGATTATTTTCGATTAATTGATTATTTTCGATTAATCGATTATTTTCGATTAATCGATTAATCGAAAATAATCGATTCATTCATATAATCGAAAATCGATTATTTTTTTTGATAATCGCCCAGCCCTACTACTGACCTATTCGTAAAACAACTACTTGAGAATATCAACGACTCAAAAACGATTAAAATTGTAGCGGCTCTACCGAGAAAATGTAAGGAATGGATAACAAACGGACTAGTGACCTCGATAAAACGGCGAGATAAATTGAAAAAACAATTATTAAAAAGTTATAACCCAGACCTTGAACAACAGTACAAAGACTATAGAAATAGCCTTAACAAATTAATTAAAAAAGTTAAATATAACTACTATAAAAAGAAAATAGATGAAAACAACAACAATATTAAAAAAATATATCAAATAATAAATGACATAACAGGTGACAAAAATAAAACCTCAAAAAATATAAAAATATTGAATAACAATAACGAGGATTTTGACAATGACAACAACATGGCTGACTACTGTAACAATTACTACATAAATGTAGGCGTCGAACTAGAAAATCAAATTAACACTCCACAACAACCATACCGACTATCTACAATAAGCGCTTCTAACAAATCTATGTTCCTTAGACCTGTAACTAACCTAGATCTTATAAAATATATTACATCCCTGAAATCAGATAGTGCACCCGGCCTGGATGGAATAACCAATAAATTAATAAAAATTATACACCCACACATAATTACACCCCTAAAACACATTATAAATCGAATCTTTGAGACTGGAATTGTACCACATCACTTTAAAGTATCCGTTATAACACCAATACACAAGTCCGGTTCCATAAATAAAATACATAATTATCGACCAATAAGCCTTATTAACAACCTTGCAAAAATATTTGAAAAGGCCCTTAAGGACAGACTAGTAACCTTCTTGAAATCAAATAATACTCTATCTAATAATCAATACGGATTTACTGAGGGAATAAGCACTGCGGACGCCATACAACACCTAACATCAGAAATTACAAAAAATATGGACAACAGCTTAAAAACAATAGTAGTCTTCATGGATCTCGCTAAGGCGTTCGACACGGTACCCCACAAACAGCTACTGAGTGTTCTTGAGCATTCTGGAGTTAGGGGAGCTGCACTGGGCGTCTTTGAGGGATACCTTTCAAATCGACATCAGCATACAAAAATTAACAAAACAATAAGTTCCGCAGAAATTATTAAAACAGGTGTCCCGCAAGGGACCATAATGGGCCCAATACTATTTATAAGCTACATAAACTCACTATTGGGTATGAATCTTGAGGGCACAGCCATCTCCTATGCGGACGACACGGCTTTGATTTTTGAAGGTCACACTTGGATTGAGACTAAACAAAAAGTTATTCTAGGAGTAAACCAAGTAAAAAATTGGCTTGAAAGCTTTAAGCTCTCACTGAATATACAAAAAACAAACTACATCGCATTCTCCCCAGTAAATAAAAACAGACCGGACTTTGACAGCATTGACATAACTGAACATGACTCCATTAATTCTTGTGAAAAAACAAAATATCTTGGGATAGTGATCGACCAACATCTTAAGTGGAACCACCATATAAACTATGTAGTAACCAGGATAAGAAAGCTTGTATATAAATTTTATATATTGAGGGAGATCCTCAATAGTAAACTTGCTGAACTAATATATAAAGCTTTAATCGAACCTTTGTTACGCTACGGAATCACAGCATGGGGTGGTGCCTATAAGACTAACCTAAAACCACTACAAACTGTTCAGAATTATGTACTAAAAGTTATACTAAAAAAAAATAAATTATACCCCACGAAATGTTTATATAATGAGAAACTTCTAAATATTCGGCAATTATTAATTCTGTCTACTTGCAATTTTATGCACAAAAAGGAAAAAACAGTAATATCCATTCACCACAAACATAACACGCGCAATAAGACTAATAAAAATGTAATTATTCCTAAAAGTAAAAAAACCCTCGGTCTAAAATTCCTACATAACTTTGCCTCTAAATTTTATAACTTGCTACCTCTCGCTATTAAAAATATAGCGCAGCCAAAACAATTCAACAAACGCTGTAAAAGTTTTATATCCCAAAACTATATTCTCTTTGAAAATATTGTATAGGTAATTTGTTTTCCTTTTTGTTTGTTGCTGTTGTTGTTAAGGAGTAACATGTATGATAAATGTTATTATTAGAATAGCTTTAGAAGATAATATAAATATAGTAACTTAAGTGACACATACAGGTATAAATATATACCTAGGTGTCAAAATACAATTACTGCTAAATATAACAACAATTAATGTATATATTATAAAACATAATTGTATAAACTTTTTTTTGAATTTCTATTTTTCTTATTGTTGTTTTAGATCGATTTATTTAATGTTGTTACCTGCTCATATTTAATATAATTTTTATTATTAAGTTATTTTATTTGTCATATTGTTAATACACATAATAACACGAGCCTTGGGGTCTTTTGAAAAACTTCTGAATATTGGATTTTTTATAAATATAGAGTGTACCCGGTCTTTCCTAGTAAGCCACCAGAGCCTCTACCGATCCCTTGCGGAAAATGTGCACAATTTACGCATACCATGGAACTCTGCCCAAACTCCATAACTTGTTAAAAATGTAAAGGAAAGCACCACACCAACAGTTGTGCTATGAATCTACCGGAAAAATGCGCTGCGTGTAATTCAGAAGACCACCAAGCCTGGTCAACAAAATGTCCGAGACGACCAACAAAACCCATTGAAGGCATACCAAACACTAAAATCAAACCCATGAACAAAAAATCCACAGATATAGAATCAAAAAAAACTAAGAAAAGCCGAATTCATCAACCAATAACTAGTCATGACCACATTGTAGAAACCTATATCACTAACCTTAATGAAGACATTAAAACGGATCGGCAAGAGCTTATAAACAAACTTAAAAGAAGATTTGTAGACCTCTACAACATTGATACAACACCAGTCTTTAGCGGAAATCGCCTTTATATACTAATGTTTGACATGGAAGAACAACCTAGTAATGGATCACCAACTGAACCCACCGAAGGTCTGAAAATATATCAAAATGTCTAAAATAAAATTTGTTTATGCCAACATCAATAAAGTTATGCTTCCAAAAAACATCTGATACATTATTTTGCTCAAATTAATAATATAGACTGTGTCGCTTGCGTAGAAACAAAGTTGAGGGAGGACACTAGAGCAATTAATTTAGTAATTTATTATACAAAATTTGATACAGATATGGTATAATTTAAAAAATAAAAACTATTATATATTCAAAATATATCATTAAAGACGCCTAGCTAATTAAATAGCTGTATGCGTCACAGTGTTCTTAAATAATGTATACATATTATATTATAGACATACTTTAGCTTTTAATAACTTACAAACAGTAAAACGTTCAAGTACTCACCACAAAAAAATTGTTTTATATTTTGGAAAATAAATTCCCTGCAGAGAATTGAAAACCTTTTTTTATTGTTAACTTCCCTAATGTGTATTGGTATCATATTATAAACTTTAGGGCCAATATAATTTACATATTTCAAATTTAAATTATTTTTACTTACCGGTATTTGCAATTTTTTATTCACATAACCACGGGTAACGTGGCCATGATCTATAAAATTTTGCAACTTTTTACTCTGATGTATATAAGAGGAGATTGAGAGCATATATAAAGTTCTTATATTACACACTTCGGGGAAAAACAACATTCTCGTAGGATAAAGAGTGGTTTTTTTAAACATTATTTTTAAAATGTATTTTTGTACTATATTTAATTTATACAAGCCATTACTGTAAAGCCCTCCCCATACCAAAATTCCATATCTCAGGATTGATTCTACAAATGCCTTATATATTGTTATTAAAGTTTTTTTTATCAAGGAATTCCCTTAGTAAATAAAATTTGTGAATTAGTTTGCGTACTTTGTTGGACAGGTACTCAGTATGAGGCTGCCACTTAATGTGCTGATAAATAATAATTCCAAGATATTTAGTTTGTGATGTTTCTTGTAGAAGGTGATTTTCTATTAAAATGTTATTAAATGGTGGTCTGTCTGCCTTGGTCAGTGAAAATGCTATATAATTTGTTTTCGTTAAGTTTATTGTTAGCTTGTAGTTCTGAAGCCAATCTTTTACTTTATTCAAACCAATCACCGTTTTATTTTTCACGCTTTCCCAAGTATCATCAGCAAATACAATGGCCGTGTCATCAGCATATGAGATCGTCAAACAATCTATATTCAATTTCAGTAAAGAATTTATGTAAATAATAAATAAAAGTGGACCAAGTACAGTCCCTTGAGGAACGCCAATCATAATTTTTTGTTTTTTACTAATGACATTATTTAATTTTACCATTTGATATCTGTCTGTTAGGTAACTTGCAAGCAAACCACCAGCAACCCCCCGTATGCCATAATTGTTGAGTATATTAATCAGTTTGTCGTGGGGAACAGTATCGAACGCTTTTACTAGGTCCAAAAACACAGCTAGGCACTTTCTTTTACTATTCAAACTATTTACAACCTCTATAATCATCCTATGCATAGCGTCCGAAGTGCTGCAACCCTCCATAAAACCAAACTGATTGGGTGATATTATGTTGTTATCTCTAAAAAACACATTGAGGCGATGTTTAAGACATTTTTAAACTATTTTCGCAAAATTGCTTATAAGACTTATTGGTCTATAATTATTGATAACATTTTTTGACCCAGATTTATGTACAGGAGTGACAATTGAGATTTTAAATTCACTTGGGACAATTCCCTTTTCAAAAATTAAATTAAAGATATGTAATAATGGAGTGATTATTTCTTGATGAGTCTGCTTTATTATTTCTACCTGGAAACCGTCGTGTCCGGGTAGTAGTAGATATGTGATTTATTAATTCATTCTTTGTCACTGGATGCAAAAAAAATGAGTTTTGTAGTGTCGGGATTCTATGCTTTTCCCCGTTTATAGACGGAATAGCTTCTGCCATTTTAGTTCCTATATTTATGAAATAATCATTGCAATAGTTTGCCATCTCATTAGAGTCATGAAAATGGACACCCAATGTATTTGTTATGTTAATATATTCTTTTGCATTTTCATTCTTTTCATACGTCGCATCCTTGATTATTTGGTAGAGTTTTTTCATATTGTTTTTATTGTTTTCAATTTGGGATTTATAATAGTCATTCTTTTGTTTGTGAATCAACTTGCTCAGAAAATTACGATACTCTTTATACTTTTTTTCAAGATGTATGTTATAACTAGATAATAATTTTTTTTTCATTTTATCTCTCACCTTAATAGATGTAATAATACCACTACTTATCCAGTTTTTAATCTTTTTGTGTTTTTTAATATTATTTGTTGAGTAGGTTTCGGTTGATTCCAACAATAGATTCTTGTATGTATTTAAGAAAATTTATGTAGATGTTTCAGGATTATCTTCCCTCACAACCGGAGACCAATCACATTGTAGCAATTGTTCTTTAAATTTATTTATATTAATCCTACTTTTAATTGGGTTTTCGTTTATGTTATTGCTTTTTGTTTCATATGGGTTTTTTTTTTTACTAATAAGAAGTACAATGGGACTATGATCCGTGATATCTGCATCAATAATGAAAGAATTTATGCGCAAGTTGTTAGTTTTTAATTTTAATCTAACAAATATGTGATCTAAGCATGTTTTAGAAAGGGATCTAGTTACAGAATTAATATATGATTTAAAACCATGTGAATTCATTGCTGCTCGATATTCCATCACATCATTGTCATTATTGTCTAATAGGTTTATATTAACGTCCCCTATAAAAATTTCAAAATTTTCAGTTGCTTTATTCTCTAAAAATGTACTTATATCATTTACAAAATCGGGAAATAAAAATAACTGGGATATACTACAACAAAGGGGAAACATTGTGAATACTAACATAAGAGGTGGTTCATTGGTTCAAGCAAAACCAAAGATCAAACTAGGCAAAGCTAATCCACCGGCAATAAATAATAACCTCAACAGCTGTTTGCATTTTACCATACGACTTGATTGATCATGGCATATTGTTGCGTAAGCTAGAGTGTTATGGTGTGCGCGGTGTGACTAATAATTTTATTAAATCATATTTGTCAAATAGGAAGATGACGGTTTGTGTCAACGACGATCAACAAACAGCATTCTCAGAAGTTATTATAGTTAAAAAGGGCGTACCACAGGGTTCCATATTGGGCCCAATATTGTTTCTGATATTTGCCAATGATCTCAATAAAAAAATTGATATTTCAACTTTGTATCAGTTTGCGAATACGTCATGCATAGTGTCCTGTACAAGTAATATTTTGTTGGCGACAAAATTTATTGAGATCGTGACGAGTGTGTTGGAGTGGTCTAGAGCAAATAAGCTAATTTTAAATAGTAAAAAAACCTGCTTGATTGTTTTTCGAGGTAATAACAATTTCAATGAATCTTTATACGTTCCTATTGAAGGGAAAAGTATAGAGCAGGCACAAACTGTTAAATTTCTAGGAGTAACGTTGGATGATACTCTGCAGTGGACCCAACAGGTTAATGCTGTTGTAATTAAGATTGGTCAAAGTCAAAGTCAAAAAATTTTGTTTAAAGAATAATAAAATTCTTGTTAACAAAGGTCAAAAATAAAAATGAATAACTTTAAAGTACATCCATATACATGCCTATACACTTAATATTAAAATAATACACACAGATTATCGTATCACTGATGGATCATTAAAAAGTTCATCCAAAGTGTAGTAAGCTTTTTCAGTCAAGAAACGCCTAGTTAATTTCTTAAACTTTTCAAAATGTTGTTGCCTTCTTAAAGCGAGCGGAAGATGATTGAATATTTTCTTACCACCATATATAAAAGATTTTCTAATTTGTTCTGAATGAGGTATAGGTAAGCTTAAAAAAAAAGATTGACGCGTATTATAATAAGAAGGCAACAACAGCTCACTTTTATATTTTTTATATACAAGACAGGCAGTCTCTAAAATAAAGATAGAGCAAAGAGTCAATATTGCATGCCTTATAAATAGTGGGCGACAAGAATCCCTAATTTTAGCACTACACATGTATCTTATTGCTCTCTTTTGCAGAACAAACACAGTGTTAAATAAATATTGGGTACATGATCCCCAAAAACAGATTTCATAACGAAGATGGGACTCTATCAAGCATAGTAAGAGCTTTTTGCCACAGAAAAATTTAAGTTATTTGATATCACCATTAGAGCATACCAGTTTGAAGAAATTTTATTACACAAATTGATGATATGAGTTTCAAACTTAAGAGAGCTGTCTATTGATAATCCCAAAAACTTATTCACAGAGAGCACTGAAATCTTTTCATCCTTCATAAAAATATCCTCCATAACACATTTAAAATTCAACACACTTGTCTTTGCTATATTAAAGGATAACAGATTAGCATCACACCACTTTCTCATCCTGTCTAAGTCGTTACTAATTTCTACTTTAAGTTTATCAACGTCTGTTCCGTGCCAAAGAATGGTAGTGTCATCCGCGAAAATAGTGAATTCTCCAGATATTGGCAAATGAGGCAAGTCATTGATATAAACTATAAAGAGAGGGGGGCCCAAGACTGAACCCTGTGGAATACCCGTGTCAGTGCTAAGCTCACTAGAACTATTATTTTGAAAGGTGACTGTCTGCACTCGACCTGTCAGATACGAGCGAAACCACTTCAAGGCAGTTCCTCTTATCCCATACGCCTCCAACTTCCACAGCAGTATTTCATGATTTACGCAATCGAATGCCTTTGACAAATCACAAAACACGGCAGCTGCAGCCTCGCCAGAGTTCAGGGACATGTAAAGATGTTCAAGGAACCCAAAGATGGCATCGTTCGTACCTTTCGAAGCCTGAAATGCAAATTGTTGGACAGACAAGAGGTTATGTTCGTTTAGAAACGACATCAGTCTCACCTTAACAATTTTTTCCACAATCTTGGATAATGTGGGAAGTAATGCAATTGGGCGAAAATTTGAAGGAGCTTCATGACTACCACCCTTATGAAGTGGGACAACCACAGCCTTTTTTAGACAAGATGGGAAGACGCCCATAAGAAATGAGACATTTATTACTTCAGCTAAAACTTGTAAGACTCCAAGTGGTAAGGCAGATAGTATTTTCAGAGAGAGCTTATCCCAACCCGAAGAATATTTATTTTTAATTTGACCAAATATTGTTTTAATCTCTATAGCAGAAGTGGGTCTAAAGAAAAATGTATTGGGAACATTAGCAAGGCAGCATATGCTATTCGTTTTTTTGCGTCACCAGGTTGGTTTGAATGTATTAAGAATTTTTAATATGTCCAGTGTGCAATCTGTGATTGCATACAGTATCATGTTTTGGTACCGTGCTTCGGTTGCGCACGCACATAGAGTTTTTGTGACTCAAAAAAGAATAGTTAGGATCATGTTGGGGGTGTATTACCGAGATTCTTGTAGAGGTAAATTTAAACAGTTAAACATCATGACTGTACCATCATTGTTTATATATAGCGGTGCTGTATTTGTAAAGACTAATGCTAATATGTTTGTTAGGAATAGCGATGTCTCCAACAATATTTATACTAGGGGTAGAAACGATTTGGTTACACCTCTTCACCGAACATCTCTTTTTCATAAGGGCCCTCTCATGAGCTGCATTAAAGTGTATAACTCTTTACCAAATGAAGTTAGGGCCATCCAGGGCAGTGAAATATTTAAGCGTCATTTAAAGAGCTTTTTGATTGAAAATGAATTTTACTCAGTTAATGATTTCTTTGACAGATACATTTATTCATATTGGAATGACGATTTGCTGCCCTGATTTTTGTTTTTATTTTTTTTTATTTTTATTTTTTATTTTGATTTTTCTTTTGCCTTCTTATTGATTTTGATTTTTTATGTTTTCTGTCGTTTATCTACTGTTGCCTGTTTCGTTTGTAGACCGAGCATTGTTTGAGTACTATATTTTCGCCACTTATTATGTATTAATTTGTGTACTTAGGTTAAGATTTTGTTTTATTTTACTTATACCACTGACGTTGTAAATGTTCATTTCTGAATGTTTTTATGACAATAAAGAGATTATTATTATTATTATTATTATTATTATTATTATTATTTTTTCAGTGTTCTGTTTCTCAGCTTTTTGTTGGTAAGGCTGGTGTTATTTACAGTACAGAGAAGAAATTCATCTTAACCTGTACTGTTTAGAAACTTCCGTACTATATGGCAAGTTTGGAGGATGACGCTTTTCTGAATAAGTTGGTATAAATAACCTGAAAGGCCCAGTTTTTCCAAGTTGGGCTTGAAATTTTTCTTCATAGCTCCCTCCACCGATATTATAATCGGAATTATGTCGATTTTATCTAGCTTCCATATATTTTTTATCTCTATAGCCAAATTCGAGTACTTGGTCTTCTTCTCCGATTCGATTTTAGAAAGGTTGTGTGTTAGTGGGCAACCTATATCGATTATGACAGCTTTCTTGGTGGTTTTTTCGATGAGAAGAATATCCGGACGGTTGTGGTCTACTGTTCTATCCGTTATCATTGCCCTGTCCCAGTATAAGAGATATTCAGGGGATTCAAGGACTGGCTCGGGTGTATTATTATTGGATTAATGGATAAACCAGTGGTTCCGAACTAGAGCATCTTTGATTTCCTTTTTTTCTTTTTAAATTAATTTTTAATTTTTAATGACTAATAACAAGCCAAATATCCTTCATTGGAATATGAGAAGTTTTCAAGTTAACAAGGATGCTCTGGTGACATTTCTTAGGGACTACCAAATAGAAATCTGCCTGCTTAACGAAACATTTCTTAGACCGGACAAGAACGCTAACCTTTAGGGTTTTATAGTACTTGGGTCAGACCGTCCAGATGGGCGGGGAGATATAGCTATCGCCATAAAAAATAGTTTGGCCTTTAAATTAATCCCCTTAGGACACATTCCGATGCCAGGAAACTGGCAGACAATGGCAATAGAAACAAAAGACTTTACCATTTTTAATTTCTATATTCCCCCAACTGTTGCCATTGATCCTTTAATTATAAATCAGATTGTAGCTACAACTAACAAGCCCTTTTTTCTAATAGGCGACTTCAATGCCCAAAATGTAGTATGGGGCTCGGGTATTAACAATAGGAATGGCCATGTTCTACTTAAGTATTCAAATGATAATGACTTAGTTGTTCTGAACGATGGATCACGCACAAGGCTTACTCCCCCCGGGGTAAGCCCAAGTGCACCTGACGTAGCATTGTGCTCACCGAGATTAGCTGCTAATGTGACATGGCAGACTGTTAATGATTTTGCCATGAGTGATCATTTTCCCTCATTAATTTCCTTCATGACAAATCAAGGGGAAACAATACCAACCAATAAAGTAGAACGTTTAGATTACAGAAGGGCTGACTGGCGGGGATACCGCGAATTTATTGAGACTGCCTGTCAAGTTCAGACAATAGATTCTTATCGCCAATTTGAGATAGTTATGGAGGAGGCCGTAAACCGATTTATTCCGCTTAAAAAAAAATACTCTAAAATCAAACCAAGCCACCCCTGGTGGGACTCTGAGTGCTCGGAAGCTGTTAAAGATAAAAAGAGAGCATTTAGCAATTTAAAAATAAACTTCAACGAAGAAAATTATTTAGAACTAAAAAAAATTAGAGCAAAATCTAAGAAACTTCTTAATGAAAAACGTAAAAATAAATTTATTAAATACTGCTCAGAACTTAATTGTAAAGTACCTATCTCAGAGGTATGGCCAACAGTAAGACGCTTTAGTAAGGGCATCAGCGCCAAGACCCCCTGTAAATCTTTGAACGAGAATATAGCTAATGAAGTTTTAAGTGGCTTGTGCCAGCCCTTGCTCGCTGAAGTCGCCTGTCCTGAGGAGGGTTGGAGCCGGAGCCGGTGCCCCCCCTTCACCCTGGGGGAGTTTGAGACTGTAGTTGCGAGTAAAAATGATAAATCTAGCCCCGGTCTTGACAGGGTGAACTACGCTATGATAAAAAACTTACCCGTTAATGCGACAAATATTCTCAGATTCTTTAACGGCCTCCTTTTCAACGAAGACGCGGAAATTCCGGAATCCTGGAATTCTCAACTAGTCATCCCTATCCCTAAAATAGGTAAAAGCTTGGACTCTCCTCAGGCTGGAGACCTATTGCTTTATCGTCTTGTATAGTTAAGATACTTGAAACAATGATGAAAAATAGAATTAACTGGCACATTGAAAAGAACAATCTCTTGTACCCATTTCAGCCCGGCTTCAGAAGGGATAGAGGGGTCGCGGACAATCTTACAACTATCCAATCTATTGTTAATTGTGGCTTTGCCAATGGCTGCCAAACTGTCATGATCCTGTTGGATTTGTCTTCGGCATACGACCATGTGCTTTTGGAGAAATTAAATTATAGACTGAGGGGGGTGGGACTACCTAAGGTTATTTGTAAATTGATTTTTAGATTGTTCAGGGGTAGGAAATTAACGATTAGGG
Source organism: Polydrusus cervinus (assembly GCA_935413205.1). Lineage (NCBI taxonomy): Eukaryota > Metazoa > Arthropoda > Insecta > Coleoptera > Curculionidae > Polydrusus > Polydrusus cervinus. The sequence continues at coordinate 60,857,562 of OW284510.1, read as the reverse complement.
ACCCAAATTCGGGCGGTTATGTGGGATCAGAGGAAACATTTCGGGGTTTGCCACAGGGCTCTACCATAAGTCCCATTTTGTTTAACATTTACATCAATGAATTGATAAAACTTATTGATCCTAGAATACGCTTGCTGCTATTTGCAGATGACATTGCCTTGATCTGCTCAGTTAGGGATCCGGAAACCGCCATTCGCCTTATCAACGCCGCCCTGGACAGACTGTTAGAATGGCTTCAAGAGAGTGGTTTATCAATTGCTCCGCACAAATCACAGGCTGTTGCCTTTTTTAGAGGCAGAAGATTTAATGCTCAGAATAGTGTCCACATAAATGGAGTGAATATCCCATGGAGTTCCTCAGTTAAGTATCTCGGAGTAATATTGGATTCTAGATGGTCGTTTGGCCCCATGATAGAAAAAATGTCCCACAGTGTGAAGAAGGGTATAAACTTACTCAGAGCTCTGTGTGGCACCCAGTGGGGTGCTCATCCCTCTATTCTTTTGGCATTGTATAAGGCATACATCCGCTCCCATTTAGACTATGGATCCATTTTTTTGGGCAAGACATCGAGTGCTAATCTAAAGAAGTTGGACCGACTCCAGTATAGAGCTTTGAGGATTGCCTTGGGGGCTATGAAGAGTACCTCAACTCACGTTCTATTGTCAGAGGGGGCAGAATGGCCTCTATCCTTTAGAAGGTCGTGGTTGGCTGCCAAATATGTTCTTAGGGTTTTTTCCATCGAGAATCATCCGGCTGCAGCAGCAGTATTGAATTTGTATGAAAGTTTTAATTACATGCAGTTTTGGGTTAGAGAAGGAACATTGCCTATAATTCAGGGATTTGACTTGGTATCACAATATTTTTACAATATGCAGAAATATGATAATTTTCCTGTATATTGTTTTGATTGGCTTTCTCAGACCAGAAAAATTAACTTTATAAGAAGTGACTTATCCAAAGAAGTTAATAACAAGGTATTATTCAATGACTGGATTTCTAGGGACTTCCCTGGCTTTGCGCTTTTTTTCACAGATGGATCAAGAGATGAGGAAGGAAGAGTGGGAGCAGGAGTTTATTCAAGGAGATACAATTTCAACATCTCAGCTCGACTACCGGATTTCATGTGCATATGCAATGCTGAACTTAGAGCCATACAGATGGCCCTAGAATGCATTGATAAAAGACAAAAGCAAGCAAAAACTTTCCTACATTAAAGGTCAGGGATAAACTGGTATCACTGCTAGAATCTGGTAAGGAGGTGTCATTGGTTTGGATACCTAGCGACACCCAAATTGAAGGAAACGACAAGGCCGATGAACTCGCCAACAATAGCAGAAATCATACGCTGAACTTCAATAAACTACCGCCTTCAGACCTACTCCCCTTAATAAAGAGAAATATTTTAGAACTATAATGGAGCGAGCGATTTAGAGAAATATCAACCTTCAAAGGAATTGCATATGGCAATTCGGTTGGAGTCCCTTTAGCAAAACCATGGTTCCATAACAAACCCCTGGATAGGAGAAAAATAACCACATTCACAAGAATGAGAACGGGCCACTGTTGGACTCCCGTACATTTGCATAGAATAAATCTAAGGGAAGACCCGAACTGTACCTGTGGAGAAGAGGGCAGCCTTTTGCACATTTTCACAGATTGCACGCTTAATTACTTTAACATTGACATACTGCACCGTAGATTAGGTTTAACACCTCCAATCTCAATCCAGAGTCTCCTTTTCCAAAATTCTTCAGTAGAGCATGTCGATGCTGTAGTCAACTTCCTTCTTGCCTCTGGCATTGAGCTGTAGTCGCCATTCTTTGGGCCTGCTTTTAGACTATATTTTTTACCTTTTGAATTGCTTGTTGCTTGCTTTTGTCTTGACTGGAGCAATAAATGAGGCTAGTGGATTTGCTTTTCTGGGATGTTTTTTTCTTTTTTTCCATCCAGACTCGTGAAGACGGTCCTGTGGGGATTTCCTTTTAATCTACAAGAGATCAGTATTCTCTAAGCTGTGATTTTGGCCGGATAGTTTCACCACTAAGGCCACCCAAACGAAATAGAAGAAGACCATCTTGCTATTTTGTGGACTTTAGATACCGAACTAGCTCCACAAGAAGAACATATTGGAGAAATAAAATATAATCTGGTAAAGTGTAATATGGAGATAGTAAATCGTAAAGTGTTGGATTTTGTGCAGAAAAGTCCAGGGATGAGTGAGGCGTTTATTAATAAGTTTAATAAGAAGTTACCAAATCTGGTACAGGAAAACTCGCCAAAGCTGAAAAATAAATTTTTTAATTATGAACTTCCGCCATTTATTGTTCAATTAATTTTAAAAAAATACAATTATACAGACAAATAAAACAAAATGATAATAATGTGGTGTCAAAAAGACAATTTAATGAATTAAATAAAAACATACATAAACTTATTAACGAATTTAAACAAAGCAAGTGGGTTACGTGTTGTAATAATATAAACAGACTGCAAGGAAAGAACTACTGGTCAGAAATAAAAAAACTAACTAAATATAAAACATCTACGTTGTCAGTGCCACCACTGGAGCATGATAATGTGTTATACGACAGTGACCAGGGTAAAGCTAATGTGTTTTCCTTGTATTTTGAGAGCCTATATAAGAAAACCCAAGAAAATAATGCAGATGAACATGAACAAACCCAAATAGTAAACAATTGGTTTGAACAGTTTTTTCAAATAGAACAAGAAAATAATATAGAAATTGAAGAAGACGAATATTTTGAAGTCCTTTCCTCTGGTCAAAACACATCACCTGGATATGATAACATCAATAGAGATATTTTAAGAAAACTTAGTGGGGAAGTCCATAAAAAAATTAAAGAGATGTACAGTTTTTGTCTGAGCAATAGCGTTTTCCCAGACGCCTGGAAAAAGGAGTGGTCATCACTATACCAAAACCACAGCTTGATCACTCAAGAGCCGAGAACTACCGTCCCATCACACTTTTACCAGTAATGGGAAAAAACTTCGAAAAAATTATACGCAATAGAATAATCAAAGTGGGACACAAAATACCTAAACATCAATTTGGTTTTAAGGCTGGCCATTCTACGATTCACCCTCTCACTATTTTAACAACAAACATCCAATCTGCAAGCATAATGGGACTTAGCGGCGCAGCAGTATTTTTGGATATAAGAAAGGCATTTGACAGCGTCTGGCATAAGGGCATCCTCTTCAAATTGTATCAACTTTAGTATCCTACCATTTTAATCTGGATTGTCAAGCACTTTTTGGAAAACCGCATAAATATTGTTAAAGTAAATAGAGTCTCTTCAATGCCTTTTTCTTATGCGCAGGGCTCACCACTATCACCCCTTTTATACAATGTTTTTTTGCTTCGACATCTTTCCAGAGCTAAATCAAGTCCTGCCAGAAATACCACACTTAATACAGTTTGCCGATGACAACTCAATGATAGCTCACCATACAAATGCAGCAAACGCAGTGCAAGCACTACAAATAGCACTTAATAGGGTTATAACATGGTTTCGGAAATGGAAATTGAAAGGGCACCCAGAAAAAAATCAGTTTATAATTTTACATCATAAAATTAAAAACTCATCGCCAACTATAAAAGTTCTGAACCACCAAGTAAACCCACAGACACATATTAAATACTTGGGGATCTACTTTGATCACAAACTGAATTTTAAACATCACCTAACAATTACAAAGAAGAAAATGATAACTAGAAGTAAACATTTTAGAAATATCACCTATAAAAATGAAGGAATTAACTTAAAAACTGCTTCTCATATATATAAAATGTTGGCTCGACCAATGGTGGAGTATGGCCAAATAATTTTCAGCTCTTGTAGAAAACCTGCTGTAAATATTATAGAAACCGCCGAAAGAACAAGCCTTCGAAAAATTACTAGGATGAGACACCCTACCAACCCACTGCACAACCCATCTAACGAATACCTCTACGAAAAGACGAAAGTTGAACCAATTGTACGCCGATTTCACCGACTTACTGACAAGTTTATAAACAAGGCCTCGAATATTAATATAATACAGCCATTTATTATGAACTTTCTTAATCAATTAGAAAAAGACGATTCCCAGAAAGGACAGTTTTTGAGATACTGACAAACTAGTTTTTTTTTAACATGGCATTTCACACTTCTTTTCCAAAATTGTTTTTTTGTAATACAATATTTTTGATGTAAATTAAGGGCTGAAAGACCTAGGTCGATAGCCTTTTAGACTTGTGTCTAATAAATATGTTTTAATAAAATATATAGGAAAATATCCAGAAACCACAATATTTGAAATCCTCTTAGAACTATCTCCAAATTAATAAATAGTGTTATATAGATAAGTATTAAGTAAAAAAAATTAACTTAAGGCGGAACTTTGTGCAGCAAGAAATTTATTTGCAAGAGAGTTTCACCCGAAGTGGGCATACTAGCGAGCTTATGACGTGGTGAAAAATATTCCGTAAACATCGACACACACTGAAACCACGATGCAAGGCGGTAGGTTCTTTATTATGCTAAAGAGTTTTGGTTGATTTTATTTCGGAGACGAGAAATTTGTTTTGTGGAAAATAAGTACTTGTTATTGTATTCTTAGTTAAAATAATGTACCTAATCGTTATACGGATATATCTTTTAAATTTTGTCTTATTTTATTATTAAAGCTATAGAATATTTACAAAAAATAAAATTAGGTAGAGCAGAAAGTTTGAAGTGTTAATTAATAATAGGTATAAAAGCACCTGCAAACAGGGTGTTCGTGTTCCACCGGGAACCGCTTCGAACTATATATGGAAAACTATACATAGGAAAATTTTCAAAATTTGCCATCGTGGTAATGCTGATGGGGACGACCGGATTAAAAAAATTTCATAATGGTGGTACTTCCGGTTACACCGGAAGTTAGTGTCAGCTAGGGTAGCCAGATTTTAAAAATTGAAAAGCGGGAAGTGGATAGTGCCTGGGGCCTAATTCTCCAGTTATAAGAGAACGATCGATCACATCCCCAAATCCGTCACAAAAGAATAATAGGTCGTCTCTATCGTTATACGTAGCGTTGCCAGTTGTTTTATAGTCTAGCATTTTGTAAATAAAAAAAAAGAAATGACAAAGATTTTCCGATTTTCATGTGTGTTATCTTTTTTGTGGTACCCATCAGTGGCGCACCAAGAAATTTCTTCTGGAAGGGGTTTATTCTAATACATTCACAACAAACCCAACTTCACGTCGAGGAAAAGTGACTTCTAAAAAAAAAGTTTTTCAGTGCCAAGTCTTTACCGATCAAATGATGGCATTTATTTAAAAATAAGTATATATTTCATTTTTATTATACTTACATCTGTATTTTTTACTTTATTTCACACGCCCTAGAGAGAGAAAATAATAACAACATAAAATATATACTTGTTCAACAATGCTATCGTAAAATTAAACCACAATGGTCCATTCCACATCCTGTAATGTAGTAATTATAAAAGGGCGAGGGGGGGGGGGGAGGGGGCTTTAAGAAATTTAAAAAAATGCCTCAGAGCTCATATTGGTAGACTTTATGGCCTTATACAAATGCAACACTTTGATAAGAAAGCTACCGGAGCACTAATATTTCTATAAATATTTCCCATAGTAAAAATAATGTCTTTAAAGTTGTTGGAAGTAATACATAGATAAGTATTTAGCTAAATAACGTTTATTATTTTAGTAGTTGTAAGTCGACCAATTATTATAGAATAGAGAAAAATTGATTGGCAAAAGGGCGTAACTTTTTCAAAAGTGTATATTTTAATAGGTTCTACTTTTTTTGCAAAAAAGTAACTTTTTCTAGGATCGTTCAAAAAATGTCATTTTGTGTATGCATTTCTAATGACAAAAGTAGGTCTTTATTGCATACTATGCAATAAAGTACTTTATTGCATGGTATGCAATAAAGTAAATTGCCTAGGAAACGAACAATTTGTTAATAGTATGTGTATCACAAAACAATATGGCGGAATGACAGACGTGTTCCTTCCAAACAATTAAAGTCAAAGGTATCTATGATCCATTGTTAAATATGAATTACAACTTTTGCACACAAAGGAGAGGTAATACAGAGCAATTTTAAACTTTTTTGTTAAATAAAAAAGCGATCGTAGAAAAAATAGTGTATGTAACATGTGCAAAAAGTGTGTTTATTGCACATGGCATATTATTCACCTCGACTACGTCTACGTGAATAACTTCTATGCCGGGTGCAATAAACATACACTTTTTGCACATGTTACATAAATAACTATTTTATATAAACTATCTAATCTAGTTAACAACTTCAACCTTTGCCCAATGCATTATAGCAAACGGGATATAGTTAGTACTCATTAGAGCATAAACTTAAATTGTAACTGCTTCCCCTGAGAAATAAATTCTCCAATAAAAAATAGTTGTCTTTCCAGCGACGAATTATGGTACGTCTGGCACCGTCGTTTAATAAAATGGATAAAATAAACCCTTTTTTCTTCTGTGAATAAAATCGACTGGTGGCCAAGCAAGAAAGGAAACGTCGGTCATTGATCGGAAGCTACTTGACTTATTCGGGGATGGGATGTTACTAATGGTTACTACAGTTGTGGAATTGTGGGAGAACGGTTTAGTGATAGGATACCGGGGAATATTGTTTTCGGTGTTTTTAAGTGAATGCAAACGCGGTAAAATTTCCCATATTAAGTTGCGTTTTTTTCTGAATTACAATATTTTTAATTTCCGTTTTCACAAATGGAAAGGTAGTACCCATATATGTGGGTATGAGAAAGTTATTTTTATGCAGAAAAAGATATTAAGCCAATGAAAATCTAAAAAAAAAATATTGGGAATTTTTTTAAAAAAACAACTTTCTCACATTCCTCAATTTCTGTAAAGTCCAAATTTAAAAAGTTTTTAAAAATTCATCAATAAGTATGAACAGGATTCGGTTCAAGAGAATGTACCTAATGTTTTATATAGATATAATTTCGCATGGAGCTCGTAACTGTGAAGAATAATTTAGAAATATTGATCGTATCCACTTAACGTTTTTAATTTTTTTTCAAATGCTTATTTGTGAATAACATTACTAAAACCTTTTGGTTTAAACTATTTAAAATCAAGAACAATTTTATTTAAAAAAAAAAATAGAAAATGTTCATTCCGGCCTTATTAAGAACCTCGAGTCTTAATTAGGCCCACACAAAAATGCTTAGTTATGTTTAACCTCTGAACCTATTTTAAAATGCACTTCTTTATGTCAATAAAAAATATATTTAAATGAAAGCTTAATTATATATTGCATGTATTTAAATAAAAGTAGAATGTTATGAAACATTTAAAATAAATTATAAGTAGCCAGTCTTAAAAATGTATCGACAGCCTCCAGGACAATCAAAATCCTCGTCTTCTTTGTTAAGCCCAAAACAAATTTCGTCGTATCACATACACGATATAACATCGTCACTGGGTCTTATTAGGAAATGCAACAGATTTTATTTAAAATTCATAAATAAAAATATTACACTAAAACCACTAGATTAGCACAAAAAATACATAGTTAAGAACATCGTGTAAAGAAAGAAACTGTAGCTTATACAAAAATATATAAAAAAACGGTTATTATATAAAAACCCTGTGCTTCTTAACCAGTTTGCTGTCTTGCGACTGTTTGTTTATTAAAATTTTTTGGAAATAAATAAAACTGAAATGGCTTTCTTATTAAATTTTAATACTAAATTATACCTACATTTATTCATTATCATTTGGATTTCCAACTAGCATTTTTACGTTACGACGTTATATTTTTCAACCTAACGTTGGAAACTTACGCCGATCTGACTTCGAGAAAACTCGAATTTGCCCCAATTTGGTGAACCAAATTAGGTTGTAAGGACGTCAGTATGTGACTTCTGCACATTATAAGTTGGAAAAAAACTTATTTATCATGTTTCAGTCGTTTAAAATTGCAACGCAAGGCACTTTACTGTTAAAATTTGATAATAATACTGTGTCTTGGATAAAGGAGAAGACTTACATAAATTAAACTAACATCAAATACTCAGAATATGTAAAGTGGGTTATTATAGATCAAATAGGGGCCGTTTTCAGTATTTGGTTTTATGTTTTCCAAAATTATCTTGCTAAAATCGAAACCCTAAAATTGGCCCCCGTCATAACATGGCGATAATGGGGACATTTTGCCAACCAAAAAAATCTGGCCAAACGATACTATTTCAAACGTGATTTTCTCGGAATCAACAATAATTCAAATAATAAAACTGAATTGTTAACCTAAACAAACGTCACATCTACTTCAAATAAATAAATAAATAAATAAATAGAAAAATAAGGTTAACGATCACCTTCCTTCAAAAATACTATTTTGAAGTTGTCATAGCAACATCTCATGAGAACGCTGTTCCCCGATTTCGAGAATTCGGCTCCTGGAGGACAAGTTTTTTTTGAGGTGCTCAAAATAATTATATTGATGATTTCTAAAAAAAAAAGGTCGATACCCCGTTGACCTTACGCTGTGGCGTGCCTTTTATATTTCTTCCTCCTATCATCAAACGTGCTTTCTAAAAAAAAAGGTCGCCCCTCTCTAAGGCAGCTGTACAGTTACTAGGCGTCCGTCGTGTTATTGGAAAAGCGGGAGTTTTGTTTAAGTGCGTGGGAGGCGGGAGGTTAAGTAAAAAAGCGGGAGCCTCCCGACTAAATCGGGAGGGTTGGCAACCCTAGTGTCAGCGTATTTATTTTAAATAGAACATCCTATATATTATTACATTTTTGCATTCTACGTAAGATTCTAGGCAGATTTTGTACAGGGTGGGGACTTTAATTGGAATAAATTCGATATTATTAAAACTGCTGAAGTTACGCCTACAAAATTTAGTATGTATGGTTTTGAAGCATGCGGAATTGAATTATAATGTCGGCGCAGTTGCCAGATTTCTCAGCTTTGCGCTACACTTAGTAATTTTAATATTTTAAATGGAATGCCCTATTTATTTTTATTGCAGTGCATTGGGCGTGTCCAATTTAATAAGATGCCAAATTAACAAAATTCTATCTTCACTAATTGCTGAGCTATGGCAATACTGTAATTCCATTTAAAAGTACCATGAGAATTTCTATTTTTAAAGTTTAAGTTAAATAGGCCATTTTGAAAAGACAAGAACTTTTCTTGAATCTTGTCAATAACTTAGTAACTATGGAGGTAGACAAGCGTCCCGGTACTTTTTAAGGGAACTTCAGTGTTGCCATAGCTCAGAAACTAGTGAAGATAGAATTTTGTAAATTTGAGATCTTACTAAATTTGACACTACCAATTCACTGCAATAAAAATAAATAAGGCATTCTATTTAAAATAACAAAATTACTACGTGTAGCGCAAAGCTGAGAAATCTGGCAACTGCGCCGACATCATAATCCAATTCCGCATGCTCTAAAACCCCCACATACCAAATTTTGTAGGCGCAACTTCAGCAGGTTTAATAATATCGAATTTATTCCAGTTAAAGTCCCTACCCTGTATGCCTATACCTATAAATATCTAAGCGTTTTTGACATATTTGAATTTTTCTGTTAAGAATGACGTTTGCAAGCCTTAAAATAATTATCAATTTTTTCTATAAAGAAGCCTTATATTTATTTAATTTAAGCGGGATTCCTTGTTATAAAGGACCTGCTTTATTAGATTTTTTATAATATTTTGATAACTATTATTTCAGGGTGTTTAAACAATAAGATTGAAAAAACTGCAAAAGGTCTAAATTTTCAAAGGGAAACACCCAAATTTTATAATTACTTTTAGTTTAGCATTAAAAAAGGGTAAGTTTGTATATCCCAAAAATGTTGAACATTATTAATAAGCACTATATATTAATATTAGTTTGTTTTCCTGACCGTTTTAATCGATTAAAATGTTTGTTTTCTTGGGTTTTCGGTCACTCTTGAATAAAAGATTTTGATCCAAATGGATGGTCATACTGTGAAGTTAAAGTTTTGTGAAGTGTAAAAAATTAAATAAGGTTCTGATGATGGTTTCCTAATAAAACCGAAACGTTAACCCCTTATAAAGAAAAATATTTTATTCAAGAGTGACCGAAAACCCAAGAAAACAAACATTTTAATTAATAAGCACATTGTGATGGCTTCTGTTTTGCGGATATCGATTGGCAAATGTGTCCCATGTTCTTGATATAACTTTAACACATTCTCCATAAATAATAAATAAATTTAAATAATCTTCGTTTGTATGTACAATTTAAGCGCACAGGCATGACAATTAATGATGTTTTAATGGTAAGTGACAGCTTCATAAATTTTTCTCGCATTTGATTGTTTTTTAACGCCGTTATAGCCAACTAAAAGTAACTAAACTTAAAATCTGCAGCAAAATCGCCATATAAAAATATTAAGTTGGCAATGTTTCTAAAACTAAAATTTTTTGGAATATACAAACTTACCCTTATTTTTAATGCTAAATAAGAAATAATTATAAAATTTGTGTATTTCCATTTGAAAATCTAGTCTTTTTGCAGTTTTTTAATTTAATTTTTAATCGTATTGTTTAAACACCCTGTATTAATAGTTATCAAAATATTATAAAAAATCTATTAAAAATATCTAAAACGCTTAGACATAGGTATAGGACATGGTATACAAGATATGCCTAAATTCTTGCGTAGAATGCAAAAATGTAGTAATATATAGAGTATTCTATTTAAAATAAGCAAGTTGACACTTACTTCCGGTATAACGGGAAGTGCCACCATAATAAATATATTTTAGCCCGATCGCCCCCATCAGCACTAGCATATACTGTCAATTTTTCAAAATTGGGAGGCACAGGCGTACCCTGAAACTCAAGGTTTTCAGCATTGGTTATCAAATACTTCGCAAGGTCAATAGTTTTTCAATCAAAATTTTCTTATATTACAAATTTTTCACCATGTTTATTTATAAAACAAAAGATAAGTCCCGTTGGTTCCAGGATTTGTTGACTGTGGTTACTAACTCGCGCAGTATTTTGTCCGTCGCGTTCCGTGCCATTATAATTAATTTTTTTTAAAAGTGGTATATTTTTGATGATTAGTTGCGCTGCACCTTCAAAAGAAAAAAAAGTAAGTACCTAGATTTTTTTTTAGTAACACAGAAACAACAGGAGGTAGTACCGTATCGTCGCGCCAATCCGATACAAAATCACGGTATTAATGTTTCTTATAAACATAAAATGATAGGGGGTAGCCAAAAAAACGGGTAAGTTCTCAAAAGTTAATTCTATAAAATAAAATACTTCGCAGCCTTTTCTACACTTTCTCCACCGTTCAAAAGTGGCTACAAAAGAAACAAAACTTTGCGTTTTCAATAACTTCTATCAAAAGTGATTCCTACAAAAAAAAATGTCGCAGTCGTTTCATAGTAAAAAGTATATTTACCCCCCCCCCCCCCCCCCGCTCAAGAGACAGGGGCAACTGCCCTCTTTATGGACGCCCATGCCTAACAAAAAATTGTATTTTATTACTCTGCGTGGCATACTGTCCAATTTTTATTTATTACCTACCTAGCTTCTTAGAAGCATTGTCACTATACAGTAGTCTCGCTGCACCAAATTGTAGCTACGAGCCAATAACATGAACAGATAAATGTCATGTGACCAACGCCAAATTCGTGCCTGACAACTACTTTTAAATCGTTAAACCATGGATAAAATAATAAACACATTTCACCTTTAAAATGAATTTATATTTTAACAGGTTTAGACACAAGCTCACTATATAAACAATATATAGAGCCTGTATAATAAGCATACAATATAAAACAATCGAATAGAAATAGATTCATTATGCAACAGTTGGTTTCTTTACTCACTAAGAACCTTCATAAATGGCTTTATTTTATTGCACCTATCACCCTTTACCAAGACAAATTAAACTTTAATTTTAGATCTAAGAGTTAATATACCAGGGTTACCATACATCCTGGGATTTGTCGTAAGTTCCCGGTGACCCAGTTTGGGCCTCTAATACCGATAAGCTATTTACCTTAGTATAGTTTGTTCACTATCAAGAGAATAACCCATTTCGATAAAAAATGAAACAAAAAATTCAATATAGCCCATTTTTGATTGCAACAAATCGACTGGATTTCGTTCAATTCTTATCCTTACCTAACATGAATAAGAAATTTTGAAAGCCCAAACACCAGTTTTGACAAAATGGTGAACGCGCCTTGAACATTTTGCCCTGCGGCGCATTATAAACCATCCCGGTCTAAGCCGAAAAATGTATGGTAACCCGGAGTTAATAGCACAACTACTAGTTACGTCTTTTTAATATTAACGCTTAGATATTCTGTTATTGGCACAGACAATCCAAAACGGAAAACATAAAATTTAGCCCAAAATTACCCGCGAAATTACTTCTTGTTCGACCACCTATAATTTTTTTCAGTGTATCATTATTCTCTCAGGTTGTAAATTGTTTCACGTCAGCCGAGAATAAATTTAGCTGTATATAGGTAACTTCTATAACATGACAACAAAATTTACCTAAAACATGAGTTGCGCGCTGCAAGATAACGGACTTATTACGACATTGTTTTGTCTCAATTTTTGAAGTCTTAAAGATAAGACATGGAACTTCTAAGGGACATGGCTATTTTTTTGAAAAAAAAATTCTTAGCTACGATATTAACCTTGGAAAAGTGCCTAAAAATACGCACCTTTAGTGGGCATTTTCTTATACATATTCTTATTTTTTTCAAAAAAGGGCTTTGTACCTTAGAAATACAAACATTCCTTTATGAAATTTTAAATTGTCCCGACAAATATTTCAAATAGCCTTTGCAGAATCCTGCAGTAGCGAAACGGTGTTTTTCATCCTCTAAATTTGCGCGTGGTAGAGCCTTAAGGCTCTTTTCCAAGGTTAATATCGTAGCTAAGAAATTTTTTTTCAAAAAAATAGCCATGTACCTTAGAACTTCCATGTCTTATCTTTAAGACTTCAAAAATTGAAACAATACAATGTCGTAATAATTCCGTTATCCTACAGCGCGCAAATCATGTTTTAGGTAAATTTTGTTGTCATGTTATAGAAGTTGCCTATATACAGCTGAATTTATTCTCAGCTGACGTGAAACAATTTACATCTAGAGAGAATAATGATACACTAAAAAAAAATCGTGGTCGAACAAAAAGTAATTTCGTAACTAGTTGTTGTGCTATTAACTCCGGGTTGCCATACATTTTTCGGCTTAGACCGGGATGGTTTATAATACGCCGCAGGACAAAATGTTCAAGGCGTGTTCACCATTTTGTCAAAACTGGTGTTTAAGCTTTCAAAATTTTTTATTCATGTTAGCACAGAATATATAGCTACGCAACAGAATTCTAGTGACTTGGCAACATATCAAAGCTGAAATAGGAAGCCCATTGCTTCCCGCTGGCTTCCTATATGGTTTTTAAACAGCTTTTGTTCATTCTTTACCGGAGAGATGCCGTTCACGGTTGTGCATAGGTGCCAAACGTGACGCCGTGTTGGTAAATATAGGGAAATATGGTTTAAGAATAATTGTGTAGTATTGAATGGAAAAACCTACTACCTATTCGAATTGTAACTCCAAATTTTTGTTTCAAACTATGTGTTTCCCGATTTGCCGTTGTGAACCTACTTCCTTGATGGCGCAATTGGTTAGCGCTCTGTACTGGATATACGGAGGTTGCCGGTTCGAATCCGGCTCGAGGAAATACTTTTTTCTGAAATTCAAATTACCGTGTTCATACACAAGAACCTTAAGATATATTATAGCAATATATCGATATTATACCTGATATATTGAAAAACGACATTCAAACAATAAAATATAAATTTATCGAAAATATCGATATTTTAATAATTTTGTTATATCGTTGTTATCGATATAGCGACTATATTGATATTTTTCGTTTATCGATATTAGACTTTTAATATCGTCCAGTCCTATTTATGAGATAAATTCGATATATCGATATACGCAGATATGCATTTAAAAAAATATTGATTTATCGATAATATGAAATACATCCAAATATTCGATATTTCAATATTAGCGAGAGAAATTATTTATATTTGAGTGAAACGCTGTATTCCTGAAACTTATTTCGATTTGACAGGCATCGATATTAATTTTTAAAATGTGTCATAAAATTATTAAAACTAGAGTTAACTTGACCGATTAAATTGATATTCGCACAAAATATAATATAGCTACTTAATATTCAGTAATTTTAGTATTATGGGTCCTCATTATATTCAGTATAAAATCAGGGTAGATAAGTTTAATTTATTTTTATTTCTTTTAATTTTTTTCTTAACTAAAAATATAATATATACAAATTTTTAAAAAATAGCATGCGATATAATTAAAAGCTATTGATCCTTTTCTATAGTCGTAACAAAAAGAAATGTCCTATTTACTAAATCTACTTTACTAATTCAATAATACTACTAACAAAAATGGGTAATAAATAGGTATACATAAATTAATATTATACTGCTACTAGTTCAACGACGTTCATATCAGGTGATCGATTATTTATTGACCAATATAATTCTGTTATTAATTTATTGGCTTTATTATAATTTTTTTTTGGAGACCACTTCGAAAATAGTATTATAAAGTGTAGTTTAGATTAGAATTTCAAAACAAAGGCAATAACAGAATATAAGATTATCAACAGCCACTAGCCACTACATATTAGGTATATAAAGGAAGAAGTATTTTGTTCTGTGGCGGGAACAAAATGGACTTTTTCTCTTTTTAATAGATGCAAAAATGTCACACATGTTACAAAAACTTCAAAAAAACGTAATGCAAACCTTTTAAGTTATTATATTTTTGTTGCCATATTATGCATTTTGTCGTCAGAGCAAAGACAAATTATAGAAAAATGTCCATTTTCATTTACTATATATTTTCTGCTAATAGGAATAGAAACATTTTGTTTCGCAGGGCCTCAAACAGGTGGAGGGTAAACATATCAAAAACATACATCTCCTTGAGAACTAAAGTTTACGTGTCCCCGGCGTATTTTGATTTATTCATTTACAAAAAAATAAACCTGGATGGAAAGTTTTCGACAAACGAATTTAAATGGGCTTGATTTTGATGTTGACCCTATCGTAGGTATAGAGCAAGAAAAAATACAATTTTCTACGGTTTTAATTTTTATTTTTTTCAATTATTTACTAAGAATATAATTAAACAGAAACCGAAGACAGGTTAGCAACTGCTATTGTCATTTGTAAAAGACTTTTCTTGTTGTAGCGTGTAGGATTTTGATATTAATAAACCATGTTGTTTTTTGATAAGTGATTATCATTAAATTTATACGTTAAACAACAACCCTTACTTTGATTTAAATCTAATTGAACCCTTAAAATACAACATAAAAGTTCAACACTTAATTTATTTCTTTTCTTCGTTTTTACGTCTGCCACGGCCTGCCATAACCGAAATTTTTTTTCAACATCCGCATTTCCATGGCGGAATTATTAAAATAGCCGTAACAATTCTGGAACAATCAAATCAAGTCAAAAAATCGCTAAAACTCGGGTTATTTCTGTAAATCGCCGCTACGTCTCAAGGCAATAAAAAAATCGCTATTTTCGCGACAAGTCGCTACGAATGGCAACACTGCCTTGCCCTAGCTGGCCGGCGGCTGCGGCGAGCTTGATGTTTTCTTTGACGCTTTGACCTCCGACCGGCAGCGACGGAGAGGTTGACGTTTTAATGGTTTCGACAATGTTGTTAATTTTCACTGTTCGTACATTAAGGCTCCTTTTGAATATTAAAAATGTTTATTATTTACAAGAAATAAAAGATATTTCATAGTTAGAAACTAAAAGCGTTTTGAAAATAATGCTATTATGTTTAAATAAACAGTATAATTAGAAGGGGGAGGGAGTTAGCTGCCCCCGTACTTCCCTTCTGGAAAAGTTTTGATAGTAATTTTTGGTGCTACCCCCCTCCTCTTGTAATCGCCCGATACAAAATAGTTACCGCCACTGAATTAATCTACAAATAAGAACGCTTTATCACTAGGATTTCTCTGAGCCGATCCCATAGTTAAATTCAATAAAAACTGGCATGCCCAATAAGAAAATGATAATTATTTAAAAATAACATTCTAAAAACTTATAAATTTAGACATAGGGGAGCATACATAAAATATTATTAAAATATTGTGCGTAATTAGGTTTTATGGCTCTGGTTGAAACCAAATGGCCAGATTAAAATATTAAAATTTGTGTTTGTAAATGTTTTTTTTTTATATTTATTAAAAAAAAAACATTTTTTATATTTGTGAAATATATGAATATTGGTGTCAATCCAAAATTTTAACATAAGACGTTACCTATGTATGATTCTAACCCACGTTTTTCGGGCTCGGTTTTTCATGATTAAAAATAAAGTAAATATCGCTCACCACGCCAAAATTAATGATTTTTTTAGAAATCATGTATTTTAAGAGCGTAGATCTAAGAGCAATTTTTGGTGCAAATGCTTAGGTTTTGAAATACCTACTCATTCTTAAATGCCGTTTTGTATTAGTCCTAATAAAGCATTCTCGTTTCTTTTTCTACACTATTTTCTTTTATTAAAAATTATTACACTTCTTCAATAAAAAATGTTTCAATTAAAATGTTTACTTAAATTTTTCTCTTTAAAAATAAATAAGTAGGTATCTAATTGTTTTTTGTTTTTATTGTAAAAATATTTTATTGCATTGGGTTATATTTTTGTTGATTTAAAATAGCTCTAAAAAAGGGAAAACGGAACAGACAAGTATATACCTAATAGAAAAATACTATAAAATGTTATTTTTTTACTCGTTTTCCTATAAAATAGCATCATTAATCAATAACTAAAACGATATGCGTCCGAAACCTTAATCTCTTTATAAAACAGGACTTTTAGAAGGAAAAGTTTAAAAACTAAACATTTCCTACAAGACCTTTGTAATCTAAGCCAAGAATACATTATTTAAAAATTTAAATTAAGAGTCCAAGCGTGAGACGAAAAATTGTGCAATTAGACTTTTAGACCTGCAGCCCCCCCCCCCCCCCCCCCTAAATACGCCACTGGTGCTGCTATTCAATCAGCAGTAATATTGACATGTTAATGTATGTATATTTTTGCGTTGTATATGCTCGGTTAAGTAAACAGCAATGCTGCTCTTCGCCGAGTTGAAAAATAAAGACGTTTCTATCTATCTATATAAAATATAGTATAAAATAATAAATATATCTTAGAAAAAATATTTGCATAACATCGAATTGCAAGAGGATATCGCAACGGCAACGCTCTAGATAAATTCTTCGTCTGATGGGCGCGAAATACGCTTTTAGCTTACGGATGATACTCCTGGCGCCACCTGAAGGCATTTAAATAACCATTTCGGAGAGTTTTCGCATGTCGCCTTTTGTCTAATTCTCATCAGCCTTCTGTTGCGTAGCTATATATGTTAGGTAAGGATAAGAATTGAACGAAATGCAGTCGATTTGTTGGTGTATTGCAATCAAACTAGGCTATATTGAATTTTTTTGTTTCGTTTTTTATCGAAATGGACCATTCTCGTGATAGTGAACAAAATATACTAAGGTAAACAGCTTATTGTTATTAGAAGCCCAAACTGGGTCACCGGGAACTTGACAAATCCCGGGATGTATGGTAACCCTAGTATAATAACTCTTAGATCTAAAATTAAAGTTTAATTTGTCTTGGCAAAGGGTGATAGGTGCAATAAAATAAAGCCAGGGAGTGAGCAAGGGAACCAACTATTGCGTAATGAATCTATTTCTATTCGATTGTTTTTATATTTTTCGCTTATTATACAGGCTCTATATATTGTTTATATAGTGAGCTTCTGTCTGAACCTGTTAAAATATGAATTCATCTTAAAGGTGAAATGTGTTTATTTTATCCATAACGATTTAAAAGTAGTGTTCAGGCACGAATTTGGCGTTGGTTACATGACATTTATCTGTCCATGTTATTGGCTCGCAGCTACAATTTGGTGCAGCGAGACTACTGTATAGTGACAATGCTTCTAAGAAGCTGGGTACTAAATAAAAATTTGACAGTATGCCACGCAGAGTATTAAAATACAATTTTTTGTTAGGCATGGGCGTCCATAGAGAGGGCAGATACTTTTTTACTAACTTTTGTTAGGGGGAGTTTATGAAACGACTGAGACATTTTTTTTTTGTAGGAATCACTTTTGATAGAAGTTATTGAAAACGCAACGTTTTGTTTTTTTTGTAGCCACTTTTGAACGGTGGAGAAAGTGTAGAAAAGGCTGCGAAGTATTTTATTTTATAGAAGTCACTTTTGAGAACTTACACGTTTTATTTGGCTACCCCCCCCCCTAAAAATCTGCAGAAAATTGCCATATAAAAATATTAAATTAGCAATATTTCGAAAACTAAACACTTTTGGGATACCTGTACAAACTTACCCTATTTTATTGCTAAACAAAAAATAATTATAAAATTTGGGTGTTTGCCTTTGAAAATTTAAACTTTTTGCAGTTTTTTCAATCTTATTGTTTAAACATAATAGTTATCAAAATATTATAAAAAATCTATAATAAAGCAGGTCCTTTATAACGAGGAATCCCGCTTAAATTAAATAAATAAGGCTTGTTTATAGAAGAAATTGATAATTATTTTAAGGCTTGCAAACGTTATTCTTAACACAAAAATTCAAATATGTCAAAAACGCTTAGATATAGGATTAGGACATGGTATCCAGGGTGGGGACTTTAACTGGAATAAATTCGATATTATTAAACCTGCTGAAGTTGCGCCTACAAAATTTGGTATGTGGGGGTTTTGGAGCATGCGGAATTGGATTATGACGTCGACGCAGTTGCCAGATTTCTCAGCTTTGCGCTCCACGTAGTAAGTTTGTTATTTTAAACGAAATGCCCTATTTATTTTTATTGCAGTGAATTGGTAGTGTCAAATTTAGTAAGATCTCAAATTTACAAAATTCTATTTTCACTAGTTTCTGAGCTATGGCAACACTGTAGTTCCATTAAAAAGTACCGGAACGCTTGTCTACCTTAAACTAGCGTGATCTTGTTCACATCTCCATAGTTACTAAGTTATTAACAAGCTTCAAGAAAAGTTCTTGTCTTGTCAAAATGGCTTATTTAACTTAAATCTTAAAAATAGAATTTCTCATGGTATTTTTTAATGGAACTACAGTGTTGCCATAGCTCAGCAATTAGTAAAGATAGAATTTTGTAAATTTGGGATCTTATTAAATTTAACACACCCAGTGCACTGCAATAAAAATAAATTGGGTATTCCATTTAAAATAACAAAATTACTACGTGTAGACATCATAATCCAATTCCGCATGCTCCAAAACCCCCACATACCAAATTTTGTAGGCGCAACTTCAGCAGTTTTAATAATATCGAATTTATTCCAGTTAAAGTCCCCACCCTGTACAAAATCTGCCTAGAATCTTACGTAGAATGCAAAAATGTAATAATATATAGGATGTTCTATTTAAAATAAGCACAGTGACACTAGCTTCGGTATAACCGGAAGTGCCACCATTATGAAATTTTTTTAGTCCGGTCATCCCCATCATTACCACATTGTCAAATTTTGAAAATTTTCCTATGTATAGTTTTCGATATATAGTTCGATGCGGTTCCCGGTGGGACACATGCGGTTCCCGGTGGGACACCCTGTTTGAAAGTGCTCTTATACCTATTATTAATTAACACTTAATATTCCATAGCTTTAATAATAAAATAAGACAAAATTTAAAAGATATATCCGTATAACGATTAGATACATTATTTTAACTAATACAATAACAAGTAAAATACTTATTTTCCACAAAACAAATTTCTCATCTCTGAAATAAAATCAACCGAAACTCATTAGCATAAGAAAGAACCTGCCGCCTCGTCTCGTAGTTTCAGTGTGTGTCGACGTTTAAGGAATATTTTTCACCACGTCATAAACTCGCTAGTATGTCCACTTCGGGGAAGACTCTGTCGCAAATAAATTTCTTCTTCTATTCTAGTATCACATGTAAAAATCACAAAATATCACAGCGTGTAATGGACAAATGAGTTGTTCCATTGTTAAATGTCTCTGTCAAGTCTATTCTTATTGAGGTTGCATTGACTGTGTTGTCACTTAGCCGATTCCAGTTGTACCTACACCACACGGTTCGAGAGAACGTTTCTTCATAGAAGTTTGGCACATCTTTCCTTTGATAATTTCTTATTATGGCCCCCGAGTTGTTGGTTTTGCGATAGCTGGAAGATTTCTAGGTTACAAGAATAATGACCGCTGATTAATTTAAAGGTCTCAATTACGTATAATATAATCTCAATATACAAAAATAGACATAGGGAATTCTATGGCTGAAGGACCTAAGGTCGATGGTCATTTCGGTAATGTAATTATAGGTCATAACGTCTTGTATAAGCGGAGTAAATTTTCTATGCTCCCGTAATAAGCCGCATTTAGAAAGAACCCCCTTTTATTGGTTAAAAATAATTTTATTAAAAGCCATTTAATCCCAGATCAGAAATTTTACAACAATTTTTTTTCAAGAAATTATGTAGATGCATAGCCTTCTAGTGTGTGATTCCCCTTAAGACTTTTCTGATTAGGATAAAATAAAAACCCCATGCTATTGTTATTTTTTGATATATATTTATTGAATTGGATGCATTTTTTTAATTCTAGGTTAGACCCATTGGTAATGGTGCAAAACAATTTTATGAGAAAGCTGAAATTTCTGCACCAGAGGATGTTCCACAAAAACTTGTTATCGCTATGACATCGGACAGAGGTACATATAAAATTTATTCTGCAATAAAAAAACATAAGCCCATTAATAAGCTAGCTTGCAACTAGTAGCATATCAGATCTATAAGAATTATTTGAAGAGAGATGGCTTTTTTTGATGCATTATGGCCGTCGGTCAATTACAATAAGTAGGTACTGTTGGCTTATTGGTTAAAATGAATCTAGTTTACAGAATGTGTCAAAAAGCAAAGTCAAAAGTCCCACCTAATTAAAAATCAGTTTTTGCAGTTAAAACAAGAGAGTTGAACTTTGAATTAAGCAATAAAGTTTTTATTATTATATGATTATAACAGGTTCTTCTGCTATAAACTGTAAGCACGCCACTATTCCGGTAATTTTAAAAATAGGATTTTTCCATTTGAATTTATGTAGAAACGTAGCTGAGTAAACATTTAATTACCTACATAACCTTGCAACCTATTAAACATTTTTTGGCTAACATTAACTTTATTGGGTTATGCATAATATATTTACCTCTTGTCTAACAAGATATTTACACGTGTTCTTTATAGGTTTGTGTGGTGCAGTCCATACATCTGTAGCCCGTCACATCCGAACAGAACTGGCCAAAGACGATCAAAATATCAAGGTTATCTGCGTAGGCGACAAGTCTCGCGCTATCTTGTCTCGTATTTACGGGAAGAACATCATCATGGCTTGTAACGAAATCGGACGTTTGCCACCCACTTTCCTCGATGCTGCTAAAGTGGCCGATGCTGTTTTAAAGAGTGATTACAAGTTTGGATCTGGGGAAATTGTCTATAACAGGTTTAAGTCTGTAGTATCCTACTCAACTCAGACTTTGCCTGTATTTAGTTTGGCGTCTGTGTCGGTAAGATTTGTTTTAAAATTTGTGTAGCATGATTGGTTAGGCTACAGAGAGGATATATTATGGAGGATATGCTATAATTTTGGGTAATAAAATTAATAACAAATATGAGCAGAAGAATTTGCTTACAAGTATTTTTAAGTTGTTAACTTTGCCAAATATCTCAGATAAATTTTAAATCAAAAATACACTTTTTAGAATCTCCATTTAACAATCTACTAATTTTGTTTCAATAGTTTTTCTCTAGTAGCAGGATGAAGGACAATTAAAAGTTTTTAAAATCCTGTAACTTGGCTTTATGTTTACTGTTATAAACGATGGCTCATTTTAAAGGGCCCTTTAATGCTATTAAATTTAATTTTAACACCCTAAAAGTAAATTGTTTTACTCAACAATAGTGGGCGTTTTTAAATAATTAAATGCAACCCAATAGTTTTCTTACGGTCATTGATCCATCAGCAAAAAAAAATTATTATATTATAGGATACAGTAAAACAAAGTTGAACTTGTAAATTTCCACTATATTAAAAAAGAAGAAACATAACATGTTTCGCTGCACGGCAGCTTCGTCAGATGACAATGTGAAATAAGATGTAAAAGGTATAGATTATTGACAATGTAAATAAAAACAGTGGGAGGGTTAAAAGCTAGGAAAAACCCAAAGAAAGGGTCGGTATAATTCAATTAAGTAAAATGATGGGTTTTTTCAACCATTGTTAGGTATACAATTATCAACAGAATAAGTTTAACAAAGGTGAACTATTTAAATCTAATTGATCATTAAGTAACAGGTCCGTATTCTTAAGTTTATTAATTTCGACAGACTCTAACAAATTAAGTTTTAAGCCCTTATTTTCTGTATGTAAGATTTTAAAAGATGGATCAAAATTATGTTGGTTATTGAGCAAATGATTAGCGTAGTTAGAATCGGTTTTATTTTTAATAAAACTATTATAATGTTCGTGTATTCTTTTGTTGAAGTTTCTCCCTGTTTGACCTATGTATGTTTTCGGACAATCCTTGCAGTTTAATTTGTAGATGCCAGAATTTTTGTTTTTATCACTTTTGGTTTTATTGTTTTTAATAAATTTACCTAAAGAGTTATTAGTTTTGTAAGCCACATTTATATCAAGTTTATTGAGAAAATTGCCAATTATTTTGCTAGGTTGGCCAAAGAAAGTGACAAGTTTAAAATTGTTAGCGTAAGTTTTGATTTTGGGAAAAACTAGGTCAATAGCTTTTTTGTAAAATTAATGGAATTGTCAATTTCATGTTCAATTGTAAACTTGATATTCTTATGTAAGCTATTGATAAATTTTAAAAAAGAAAACCTACAAAAAAGCTATTGACCTAGTTTTTCCCAAAATCAAAACTTACGCTAACAATTTTAAACTTGTCACTTTCTTTGGCCAACCTAGCAAAATAATTGGCAATTTTCTCAATAAACTTGATATAAATGTGGCTTACAAAACTAATAACTCTTTAGGTAAATTTATTAAAAACAATAAAACCAAAAGTGATAAAAACAAAAATTCTGGCATCTACAAATTAAACTGCAAGGATTGTCCGAAAACATACATAGGTCAAACAGGGAGAAACTTCAACAAAAGAATACACGAACATTATAATAGTTTTATTAAAAATAAAACCGATTCTAACTACGCTAATCATTTGCTCAATAACCAACATAATTTTGATCCATCTTTTAAAATCTTACATACAGAAAATAAGGGCTTAAAACTTAATTTGTTAGAGTCTGTCGAAATTAATAAACTTAAGAATACGGACCTGTTACTTAATGATCAATTAGATTTAAATAGTTCACCTTTGTTAAACTTATTCTGTTGATAATTGTATACCTAACAATGGTTGAAAAAACCCATCATTTTACTTAATTGAATTATACCGACCCTTTCTTTGGGTTTTTCCTAGCTTTTAACCCTCCCACTGTTTTTATTTACATTGTCAATAATCTATACCTTTTACATCTTATTTCACATTGTCATCTGACGAAGCTGCCGTGCAGCGAAACATGTTATGTTTCTTCTTTTTTAATATAGTGGAAATTTACAAGTTCAACTTTGTTTTACTGTATCCTATAATATAATAGTTATGGATTTCCACCTAGTATCGGCTGAATCAATTAATTAAAAAAAAATTATTTGAAGTAGTCCATACTTGAAGTGAAGTGGCAAGTTAAATGGGGAGAAATAATAGTCTAATGTCGGGTTGCACAAAGAATTTTAATAATAATTATTTAACCAGCAAGTTTGACTATGACAAATGGCTTACAGGCATTATATACCCACATTCAAAGGTGCGTGATTAGTAAATTAAAAAATAAGGTAACCGGGCCAGTATGATTGTGAGAAAATTATTTCTGCTAATGTTACGTCTGTCACAGTTAAACTTGCCGGTTAAATAATTATTATTAAAATTCTTTGTGCAACCCGACATAAGTCAGCCTTCAAGGTTGACTTAGAGTATTATTTCTCTCCATTTAAGAAAAATAAGTTTGAAAGCTGCAGTTCGTTATCTCCTTTTGTTTAAAAATTATGGCAATAGTAATAGAGTGTAAGAAGGTTTATCATTATTTAAATTTTTTAAATTTACATGCTCTCAGGGATCAATAGTTAAGTCCTGTCATAGTTAAGTAAAACTAATGTCAATTGGAATTTAGAAAAAAATATGTCTGATGAATATGAATAACTGTAGAATAATTTGTAGAATTCAATTTTACATTAAAGTACAAAGTAACTTTCTTTTAATTTAGTTTTATAAAAATATTTAGGTACTTAGGTATATTTTTTTCATTATTTTCCACAACAACAAACAATTGCAAACATTAATGTTTGGCATGTTTTTAGGCTGCTCCCAAATTGTCAGTCTATGATTCACTTGATGATGAAGTAGTTCAATCATACCTAGAATTCTCTTTGGCATCACTTCTATTCTACTCCATGAAAGAAGGTGCCTGCTCTGAGCAATCATCCAGGATGACGGCTATGGATAATGCCAGTAAAAATGCCGGAGAAATGATTGACAAGCTAACCTTGACCTTTAATAGAACCAGACAAGCAGTCATTACCAGAGAATTGATTGAAATTATTTCTGGTGCATCTGCATTGTAAATAAAAGGTCAGATAACTCAATGTCCCCCTAAATTTCATCTTATATAAGCATCTATATTATCTAAATAAATAGTCCTAAGTATCAAATCGACTTTTAAATTATAATTTTGGTTGTAATAATTGGAAATATTTGGTTTTGAGTTTTGATCTGTCCTCTTGTTGCTCTATATTGTGCCAGAAGTTTTAAGATTAAAAACAACATTCATAATTCAACTAACCATTACTTGTTACTTGAATTATGCTGACCACATTAAAGAAACAAGTACAATATGTTTGGCAAAAAATTGACTTTAAGAAGTATATAAGCAATTGCAACTTTTTAATTAGGGATTATTTAACTACCACCCTTTATAGTACTGCCCTGTATGTAAGAGTGAAGCTGGATATAAAAATAGTAAGCCCAAAGTCTCTATCAACATTTTTTTTTATTCCTGTTTACTATTATATACTTATATATGCTATAAAATGATGGTTAAATAAAGGTACTAAAAACTTTATAGTTTGTTTTATTTAAGATAGGTAAATACTTTCTGTTAGTAGTAGAGAATACAGTTCTTTGAAATCTTTATTTTGCGTTCGTAAAATACGGTTTGGGATATGGATTTTATTCATATCAATTAACTTCATATTATTTTCTCAAAAAGAGCTGAGCCAGATCTAGAGATATTCTCGTAAACCTTTGTTTATCTCGCAAAAAATTAATTAGATATATAGAAACGTTTTTATTTTTGACTCGGCGAAGGTCAGCTAGCGATTTGCTTAACCGAGCATGTATGATACATTTACAAAAATTAAAGTTTAACAAAAAGAGACCAAAGTCCAAGGTTATATTACCTAAATCTAGTTAAGGCCCATGATTCAACTATACAAGGTATATCAACAGAGTGCGCAATGGATCGTGACGTCACATTGTGATACATTTTTTAATTGAACGCGCCGAATTATACGGCAAAGCGTAGTTTACGTTATTAAAAGACAATTTTAAATGAAATTTTTAATAAATTTATTTCAAATCATATTAGAATTTGTTCTGTGACTGAAATATTGAAACACATTTTAGATTGATCGATTATTGTGATCATCAAGATTTAAAACTTAATAGGTACTTACTTAACTTCCTTTTAACTCAAACTTGTAGATGTGAGTATGTTGGAAGGAAAATTAAAGTATTTAGGAATTCGTTTCGACCAAAATTTTACATAGAAATAGTATGTTACTTATTATACAAGCAAAAAAAAATATTTTATTTTTAAATGATATGAACATATTTTGACTTCGAGTACTTTAAAGACAACATGCACAATAATAAGTGATGACATTGTTTGGGAAAGTTAATATCTAATAATAAAAATAATAATAAGAAATATCTTTATTTAAAATAATTACAAAAATAGACAATAGAAATGAATATTTAACCGTTCACTCTAAGTCGACATACTTAACACGAAATACTTACATTGCGAAATTGGAAAACGACACACTGTCCAATATTTTTTTAAATAAAAACAATAACTTACAATATTTTTACCTGTGTTTTAAGTATTCATTAAAAAAAACTGTTCTGATGAATTTATTTTGCACAAAAAATTTGAAAAATTTAGGTTATTGTTTTTTTCTTTTTCTAGAAAGTGTTGCATCGTGTAATTTTGTATTTAGTCTCTGATACGAAAATACCTTCTACATCTAAAAAATAACATGTTTGCCTTATCGGAACATAATACCGAAGAGCTAAATTCAACCAAATGTGTTAATTTTTAGAAATATATAAATTATCCAAATTTACAGCCTTAAATATTTTCTCCAGTTCCTCAATATGTCCTAAAAACTCTGCAGAAGGTTTTGTCAAGCCTCCTACACTCGAGTGAGAAACCCAGGTATACTCATTTGACTGAGCAGAAGCTATAGATCGCAATATGGCGGTTTTTAGGCCCAAGGTGACGTCACGTGGTTAAGGCCGAAACTTAAATATTGGTAACGCTAATGATATACATATTATTCTTACACATATTCAAGCATAATTATTATTACCCAGCAAAAAACTGCGATAATTTGTCCTAAAGGAATTTAAACTTAGGTTGACGATTTTGGTACATATATCGGTATTAATATTTTAGGAGCCATATAAGAAAAACTGCCTGAAAGAGGGCATTCGGTACATTTAAAACATTGGTATAACAGGTTGTACGATTATGTGTAGAATGCCGGAAATGAAGCTTTTTACGTAGGTATTGGGGTACACCACGGTAACGATACAAGATAAATGTAATCTGTCGATCAAATATTTTAGCTCCGGAAATTTATAGCTAACATGTTCTCTTGCACGCAGTCCATAAATAAAGCGAATGCAAGAGTTCTGAACCTTTTGAAGTCTAGTCTTGCATTGCGAATCCGAACGGCCCGTACACGAAGTTACCATAGTTAGAGTGAGAGAGAACAAGAGTTTTACACAGTGGTTTTTTTAAAATGATATGTAAGAAGTGTTTATTTTCGTATAAATTTCTGAGTGAAAAATACGATTTTTGAATAACTATACCTACCTGGCTTCTAAACCGAAGCTTGCTATCAAAAATGACCCCCAAATTTTTTTATTCCTGCACAACAGGTAATACCATATCAGCCATAACTACATCCATGTTGTCTGCTGCCCATTATTGGCTATGTAAGGTCCAAAATAAATTATTGCAGATTTGTTAGGATTTAACTTTAAATCATTGCCATTAACTCTTTGCCTCAACAGCAGTGGCTTTACCAAAACTGTTTTTATATGAGTCTGTTTGATATATAAAAACATATAAATAATATTAATGTAGGTACCTATCCATAATACAAAACAAGATTTTGATATAGTGTACTTTGTTTACCTATCTTCAAATTTTGTAAAAAAATCTTTGGATAATGATTCTTAATTTTTTTAAAATTATCTTTAATTTTAAGATGTTTATAAATTATTATTAGACAACGCTAAATTCTACAGTAATTTTAAAGCCAGCAAGTAAATACATCCTACGAAACTTGCAATGCAATACTGAAATGTGAAGATCATCCCAAAAATTGTTACCAAACTACTATCTACAGGAAATGCAATTTTCAGTATGATTGAAAACGTTTAAAAAAAATGTTACCGTTGAGGCGTGGTTTTACATCTCTAGTTATGTAAAATCTCAACAACTGAAAATTGATAGCTCTGAAAATTTACATTTCTTTATAGAGAAGACACTGTTATAGTGTATTCTCGGAAATTAAGCGTGTCTAACCTCTTATCTACTAAAGTTATTAGTCGTTAGCACTCTGCCCTCTCTCTAGGTTTTTAGCTCGGCAAGGGTTATTTTTTGAAAGACGGATCTTTTTTGAAAGGCGGAGGGGCCTTTTATGCCCAAAAATATTACCAATTTTTTCAAACAACGACGCAAAGCACAACGATATGGCGAAAGCGACAAATATGAAATCAACTACTCCCGCCAGGGCCGGCCCTAGACATTTTGGCGCTCCGGGAAAAACCTCAATTTTGAGTACTTCAACAGGGGTTTCCTATTTTGTTAATAATGACGAAACAATGCTTATTTCATCGGCTAGTTCCAGGGCGTTAAGATCGCTTGAATTTCCATCAGTAAAACTACTTCCAAATCTTTGCAATGAGCCAGTAGCTCATCTCTGGGCATGTCTTTTAGACCAAAAATATTATACAAAAAGCTGAAATAAATACTGTGAGTATTTAGCAAATTATATCTGGTTTCCAAGGCATTTATTGCTTGATCTAAAGTATGAAAAAAAAATCTATTTTATATTTTTGTTTGAGGTCTTGAACGGGTTCGTCCGGGCCCTCATACAAAAACGT
The DNA here is from genome assembly GCA_935413205.1 of Polydrusus cervinus. Classification (NCBI taxonomy): domain Eukaryota; kingdom Metazoa; phylum Arthropoda; class Insecta; order Coleoptera; family Curculionidae; genus Polydrusus; species Polydrusus cervinus. The sequence goes on along the minus strand of OW284510.1, from coordinate 60,828,853 downwards.
TCTTGTTTTGCTTCTGACACGATAACGTAGCGTGGTGGTTTCGAAATTAGCTTCCACGTCAATCTCTGAAGCAAGCTCGGTTGCTTCTAAAATGATGCTTTCAAAAGCTTTATCTGATCTCAGGTTTTCAAAGAAGAGTTTGCAGTTGCTAAGCATATCAATAGCTTGTGACATATTAAAATTTACAGTTTGCTGATGGGGTTAATATGACTCAAAATTTTGTACCAGATCACAACAACAACAGAGCATATAAATTTTAACTGCTTCAAATTATTTAATAATCCGCTAGCCTCGTCTCTGATCATATTATCGATTTCTGAATCTTCATATATGCTGTACAGGGACATTATTTTAAGTGTCTCACCCGAATGGCGACTTTGCTATCGACCACAATAAAAAAACAATTATGTATTCCCTAACAGCTTTTAATGAAGAAGCCAAATTTGATGTCAAAAAAAAATCTATGTTTACAAATTTGACAGATACGACGCCATATTGGATTTTCTTAAATGGCAACCCTACCTTATGGTAAGCCAGCTGCATTCGCCTATTTGTTCCAACATTAAAAATGTATAATTGTCAATATTTATTTTCAGCCGTTCCGGAGATACGAGGCTTCGAAGTTGGTGATTTTGTTATCATCGAATTAACAGAAGCTTTGATATTAGAAACCCAATTTTTTCTGAAGATACGTAATTTCTTATAGCGGAGCCACCCATGCTATTGTCATATATGCCAGATGTCAAAAAATGACAGTTACGACGCCATTTTGAATTTTTTTAAATGGCAACCCACATTTATATTTACCTCAGTGTATGGCATTTCGCGGTCCGATTTCAAAAATATATAGTTGTCGATATTTATTTCCAACCCTTACCGATATACGACCGTATCAAAAACTGCATCGTATGATTATGTGTTTTAAGTATCTCACCCCATTAAAAAATAGAAGCTTTGTGATTAAAAAATCAATTTTTTCTGGAGATACGTAATTTCTTATGGCGGAGCCACCCATGCTATTTTCATATATGTCAGATGTCAGAAAATGACAGTTACGACGCCATTTTGAATTTTTTTAAATGGCAACCCACATTTATAACTACATCAATGTAATGCATTTTGCTGTCCCATTTCAAAAATATATAGTTGTCGATATTTATTTCGAACCCTTACCGAAATACGACCGTATCAAAAACTGCATCGTACGATTATGTGTTTTAAGTATCTCACCCCATTAAAAAATAGAAGCTTTGTGATTAAAAAATCAATTTTTTCTGGAGATACGTAATTTCTTATGGCGGAGCCACCCATGCTATTTTCATATATGTCAGATGTCAAAAAATTACAGTTACGACGCCATTTTGAATTTTTTTAAATGGCAACCCACATTTATATTTACGTCAGTGTATGGCATTTCGCGGTCCGATTTCAAAAATATATAGTTGTCGATATTTATTTCCAACCCTTACCGAAATACGACCGTATCAAAAACTGCATCGTATGATTATGTGTTTTAAGTATCTCACCCCATTAAAAAATAGAAGCTTTGTGATTAAAAAATCAATTTTTTCTGGAGATACGTAATTTCTTATGGCGGAGCCACCCATGCTGTTTTCATATATGTCAGATGTCAGAAAATGACAGTTACGACGCCATTTTGAATTTTTTTAAATGGCAACCCACATTTATAACTACATCAATGTAATGCATTTTGCGGTCCCATTTCAAAAATATATAGTTGTCGATATTTATTTCCAACCCTTACCGAAATACCACCGTATCAAAAACTGCATCGTACGATTATGTGTTTTAAGTATCTCACCCCATTAAAAAATAGAAGCTTTTTGATTAAAAAATCAATTTCTTCTGGAGATACGTAATTTCTTATGGCGAAGCCACCCCTGCTATTTTCATATATGTCAGATGTCAAAAAATGACAGTTACGACGCCATTTTGAATTTTTTTAAATGGCAACCCACATTTATATTTACGTCAGTGTATGGCATTTCGCGGTCCGATTTCAAAAATATATAGTTGTCGATATTTATTTCCAACCCTTACCGAAATACGACCTTATCAAAAACTGCATCGTATGATTATGTGTTTTAAGTATCTTACCCCATTTAACAATAGAAGCTTTGTGATTAAAAAATCAATTTTTTCTGGAGATACGTAATTTCTTATGGCGGAGCCACCCATGCTATTTTCATATATGTCGGATGTCAGAAAATGACAGTTACGACGCCATTTTTAATTTTTTTAAATGGCAACCCACATTTATGACTACATCAATGTAATGCATTTTGCGGTCCCATTTTAAAAATATATAGTTGTCGATATTTATTTCCAACCCTTACCGAAATACGACCGTATCAAAAACTGCATCGTACGATTATGTGTTTTAAGTATCTCACCCCATTAAAAAATAGAAGCTCTGTGATTAAAAAATCAATTTCTTCTGGAGGTACGTAATTTCTTATGGCGGAGCCACCCATGCTATTTTCATATATGTCAGATGTCAAAAAATGACAGTTACGACTCCATTTTGAATTTTTTTAAATGGCAACCCACATTTATATTTACGTCAGTGTATGGCATTTCGCGGTCCGATTTCAAAAATATATAGTTGTCGATATTTATTTCCAACCCTTACCGAAATACGACCTTATCAAAAACTGCATCGTATGATTATGTGTTTTAATTATCTCACCCCATTTAAAAATAGAAGCTTTGTGATTAAAAAATCAATTTTTTCTGGAGATACGTAATTTCTTAAGGCGGAGCCACCCATGCTATTTTCATATATGTCAGATGTCAGAAAATGACAGTTACGACGCCATTTTGAATTTTTCTATATGTCAATCTACATTTATAGACATCTTATAGCGATTTCGGTTTACAGATCTCGGGCACTCTGAGAGCGCTCTGTGACGTCATAGATCTGCCCAAGATCTGTCATAGCCATATAGTGAGATATCTCGATTTCTATAATCGAACACGCAAATCTCGGGGAGAGCACTCTCAGAGTGCCCGAGATCTGTAAACCGAAATCGCTATTAGACATTTAAAAAAAGTTTACATAAAATTTAAATTCTTTAAACAATTCTTTTTCCGACACTTACTTTTCACTTAAGTTGCGAGAATAGTTTTTCCGAACCGAATCTGGTAGTTTAACACCAATGGTAAATTTAAATTTATTTAAAAACAATAATTTCAGTCACTGACATATGTTACTTAAGGTCAATGCACTATCATTAATTAAACCACAATTAAAACCCAAAATTGGCAGAGTAACTAGTAGACAGCTAACTTTCACTAAGACTTTTCCCCAGTACTTCACGACTAACTTTCGGCAAGACGACTTTTAAACAAATTTTCAGACTGACTTTTCTACTAAAATTTGTTCGTATTTATAGGGAAAATATGCATTAATTATGTCAAAAAGAACATATTTATGAGAAGTCTAAAAAAATTTATTGGTTATAAATTTCGATGCGTGACCTACTTTTCTGGAATACCTTTGTCGGTAGCCGCAGAAGCAGCATATTACATTTTTTAGTAGCTTTAAATATATCAAAATTTAGATTAATGAGACAGTTCAACCGAATTAATTTTTTTTTCTATCTATAAATTCTATTTTCTTCAGTTGCCGTCGTGCGTTTTGTGTGAAACAGTCGAAAATTCCGCGAGTCACCGGAAAGTGAAAAGAAGTTAGAAATTTAATTTCTTTAAATTTAGTTTGTGATGTTGCGGGTTTGTGTAAAATTTTTCAATTTGTTTGCATATTTTACACCGATCGACTGATAGAAAATATTTGGATTAAGTGAATTTAAAAAAATTAAAAGTTATCCCGATTCCTGATATTTAAAAAAAAGGTTTTCTTTTTATCAAGCAAATTTTATATTTTATAATTAAAATAAATTATTATTTAAACAGTTTTTAATAATTCATTGACCTTTATTTTTTTTTTCTTGAATAAAATTTTGTAGATAACTAGATTATCAATCAAATTCGGTTTTTAAATAATCCTGTACATTTTTATTTAAAAATAACGGTTTTATTATTATTTTATTTTCAAAATGTTTTGAAAAAGGTTAAAACGAGAATAGTAATTAAAGTTAATAAAAATAACATCCCGCGAAATAATTTTTAAGTGTTTTAAAAGTAATTAACAAATTTGAAAAGTTTTTATTTATTTAAAAATTCCTGCCCATTACAATAGCAATGAAGAGAATGTTACGGAATCCCATATTCTCTCAAGTATAAAGTTAGATTTTTGTCAATAGAGGGCGCTATGTATAATAAGTCGCCATTTAAATATTATAATGTTGATATGTAAGAACGCGTTTTAAAAGTATCGGGGAGTCGGCCACAAGAGTCTGTGGACCAGACGGATAGGTGCACCGAAAGAAGCCGAACTCCGGTGCCCGGTGCCGATCGATCGAATCGAAAGAAAACCGTTTGACATAACTTATTGGCGCGAAATTCATGTGTTTTACCAGGCACGTTTGATAAACGATAAACGCGTACTTAGTATTCATTGTGTGACCTGTGCGAGACAATCTAGGACTATAAGGTACATTATAATATATATTTTGAATTATGTACGAGTATACAAGGGAGGATTAAAAGCCACTTATACACATTTTTTAAATGGGAAATATTTAGAATAATGTCTATATCAGTCTATCATTTTTGAATGAAAGTTTATTCTACAGGGTCGTGTATCTCATCACCTCCCGTCTTCCCTAGCTCACTTAAAAATTAAGTTATTATTTTGGCATTTTGCGGACTAGACCTGTATCCTATGGCGCATTTCAGGAAAATATTTTTGTTTATACAGGGTGTTCCAAAAAAGCGTGACGTCATAAGGATCTATTTTTTAAATTACATGCTATATATTATGTATCTGTGTGTGCATATGTCAGTTTTTGTGAAATTGATAATATTCGCTTTAAAAGTTTAAACTTTTAAATAGTTAATAAATGACATAAGCATTTTTTTTGTTTTTGTAAAATGGGGTTTAGACATTTTACCCTCATAAAATTTACATTTTTTATTAGTACTTTGGCATATTTATCTCAAAAACGCAAAATAGTGACATATAATATGTACTTCTTGTACCAAGCCACAGATACAGGGTGGAATTTTTAACTGGAATAAATTCAGTATTAGAAAGTATCTTTATTTGCGGAGAAAATACGGAAATACGGGTGCCTTTATTTTTAGTTTGTTAAACTTTTTTCGTCCCGTCATAAAATTTACCCCTCTTCTGGGGGTAGAAACCCCCCTAACATTTCCAACAATTTTTACAATAAAAAAAATTGCGTCTAGATTATCGAAATGCAAAAGTAAATAGTGGGTCGTTTTCCTTTTTTTATGCCCTTTCCAACGAGCTACCGCAATACGTTTGAGAAAAAAAAGTTAGGGGCGGTTTCTACCCCCCAGAAGGGGTAAATTTCATAACGGGACGAGAAAAGTGTACCAAACTAAAAATAAAGGCACCCGTATTTCCGTATTTTCTCCGCAAATAAAGCGGCTTTCTATTACTGAATTTATTCCAGTTAAATATTCCGCCCTGAATATTCTGATATATGGATGCCTTTTATAGTTGCCTTCAAATTTTAATGAAATCGGTTCAGTATTATATACAAAAAAAAATAAAAACAAAGAAAAATCAGTTTTGCACCACTGGTTTTAAAAATTAATAAAAAATGAAAATAATGCCTCGTTAATAAAATTATACAATTTGTATTTAATAAATAAGGTCGAACAGTCTCATTAACCAAGTTTGATTAATACGAATTGTACAGGGTGTCCAAAGTTTAGTGTCATAATTACTTAAATTTGTATTACTACCATAATAATAAACAATAAAAATAGCTAAAAACTGTCCTAACACCGTCGAATTCTGAACTTAAGATTTTTGCCAATTACATAAAAAGCCGGAAATATTCATAAATATAACGTAATTTAATATAATTTATTTATTACCTAATATCGTTTTAAAACGACATGTAAACTTGTAAATACGCCTACATCTTATTATTGTTTCGGACGACATGTAAACGCACATAACCTAGATTGACACCGCGGCGTTCGGCTTCTTTCGGTGCACCTATCCGTCTGGTCCACAGACTCTTGTGAGTCGGCCCTAGTGAAGAGCGATATCGTGATTTTTCGATCACGTTGTGAAACGTGACTGTTATTTTTTGATATCAGTGATATTAAAGCGTGATACGTGATATGATCACGGTTTAAAATATTTTAAAACTGTTACTGTTAACGAAAGTTTTACTATCATATGTGATTTCAGAAAATCCACCAATAAGCAATAAGGCACGAAGTCCAATATCATCCATGTGATTCTTACGATGATATGCTAAAATAACCTTTACTGCATAATTTCTATCAATAATAAGGCACGAAGTCCCGTATCACCTATGTTATTCTTATGGTCGTATGCGAAAATACCCTTTATTGCTTTTACACATTTGGTGCAAAAAAATAGGGCGGTATTCGGTTGTGGCAAACGTATTTCAAATGGTGTTTAAAAAATAAAAGTCGACCTTATGGAAATAAATTATAAGCAAATTTTCTTAAATGGGTTTCATTTTTAGTGAAATATCTGATATCGATCCGTACTATACAGGGTGTGTCAGTAAGGTGTCTGTATTAGATAGCACCTAAACTATCAAAGATAGGGAAAAAAGTGTAATACAAAAGTTAAAGGGTTTTTTAGGATACATATTCTAAAAATATTTTCTAATCTACAGGGTGGTCCTAAAAAGTTGTACTGAATAATAAAAAAGAAAATTAAATGGGACACCCAGTATTATTTTCTAGAATATGATTCAATGGAATAAGGACTTTGCAACCCTAATAAAATTTTTAAAGTAAAATGCAACGTTGCCAAGTAATTAATTTTTTTCCGAAATTTTAGTAATTTTAAGGGTTTCGTTAAAAAATCATAGCAACCTGTGGATTAACCCTAGGCAAATATAATTTACGTTGTAAGTACTTTAAGGTACGATATATTGATTTATAATAATGTTTTTTAAATCTCTTATACAGAGTGTTCATTACAAGTTGGACAACTCGATAATTTTAAAAATGCTTTATTTCAATTTTTTTAAATGGGACCCCCCTAATTTTTTTAGGCGAAAGAAGTTATCTTTGGAAAACCCTACTTTTTTGTTAAACATGTCATATATCTAAATATCATAGTTTTTGAAATATTTTAGGATTTGTCTTAAGTCAGGGTAAAAAAGGAAAGTTCTAAATAAACAATTTAGTCAAGATTGCTTTGGAACAAAAAATAAATAATTTTCTTTGTCACAGCTGTCATTGCAAAATTATTTCGCTAACATTTTGTGCTTTATAACTGTTTAAAGTTTAGTTTCCCGCACTAACTTTATCGAAATAGAAAAATATGAGTTAGGATAAAGTTAGTTCAGGAAACTAAACTTTAAACAGTTATAAAGCACAAAATGTTAGCAAAATAATTTTGCAATGACAGCTGTGACAAAGAAAATTATTTATTTTTTGTTCCAAAGCAATCTTGACTAAATTGTTTATTTAGAACTTTCCTTTTTTACCCTGACTTAAGACAAATCCTAAAATATTTCAAAAACTATGATATTTAGATATATGACATGTTTAACAAAAAAGTAGGGTTTTCCAAAGATAACTTCTTTCGCCTAAAAAAATTAGGGGGGTCCCATTTAAAAAAATTGAAATAAAGCATTTTTAAAATTATCGAGTTGTCCAACTTGTAATGAACACTCTGTATAAGAGATTTAAAAAACATTATTATAAATCAATATATCGTACCTTAAAGTACTTACAACGTAAATTATATTTGCCTAGGGTTAATCCACAGGTTGCTATGATTTTTTAACGAAACCCTTAAAATTACTAAAATTTCGGAAAAAAATTAATTACTTGGCAACGTTGCATTTTACTTTAAAAATTTTATTAGGGTTGCAAAGTCCTTATTCCATTGAATCATATTCTAGAAAATAATACTGGGTGTCCCATTTAATTTTCTTTTTTATTATTCAGTACAACTTTTTAGGACCACCCTGTAGATTAGAAAATATTTTTAGAATATGTATCCTAAAAAACCCTTTAACTTTTGTATTACACTTTTTTCCCTATCTTTGATAGTTTAGGTGCTATCTAAGACAGACACCTTACTGACACACCCTGTATAGTACGGATCGATATCAGATATTTCACTAAAAATGAAACCCATTTAAGAAAATTTGCTTATAATTTATTTCCATAAGGTCGACTTTTATTTTTTAAACACCATTTGAAATACGTTTGCCACAACCGAATACCGCCCTATTTTTTTGCACCAAATGTGTAAAAGCAATAAAGGGTATTTTCGCATACGACCATAAGAATAACATAGGTGATACGGGACTTCGTGCCTTATTATTGATAGAAATTATGCAGTAAAGGTTATTTTAGCATATCATCGTAAGAATCACATGGATGATATTGGACTTCGTGCCTTATTGCTTATTGGTGGATTTTCTGAAATCACATATGATAGTAAAACTTTCGTTAACAGTAACAGTTTTAAAATATTTTAAACCGTGATCATATCACGTATCACGCTTTAATATCACTGATATCAAAAAATAACAGTCACGTTTCACAACGTGATCGAAAAATCACGATATCGCTCTTCACTAGGGCCGACTCACAAGAGTCTGTGGACCAGACGGATAGGTGCACCGAAAGAAGCCGAACGCCGCGGTGTCAATCTAGGTTATGTGCGTTTACATGTCGTCCGAAACAATAATAAGATGTAGGCGTATTTACAAGTTTACATGTCGTTTTAAAACGATATTAGGTAATAAATAAATTATATTAAATTACGTTATATTTATGAATATTTCCGGCTTTTTATGTAATTGGCAAAAATCTTAAGTTCAGAATTCGACGGTGTTAGGACAGTTTTTAGCTATTTTTATTGTTTATTATTATGGTAGTAATACAAATTTAAGTAATTATGACACTAAACTTTGGACACCCTGTACAATTCGTATTAATCAAACTTGGTTAATGAGACTGTTCGACCTTATTTATTAAATACAAATTGTATAATTTTATTAACGAGGCATTATTTTCATTTTTTATTAATTTTTAAAACCAGTGGTGCAAAACTGATTTTTCTTTGTTTTTATTTTTTTTTGTATATAATACTGAACCGATTTCATTAAAATTTGAAGGCAACTATAAAAGGCATCCATATATCAGAATATTCAGGGCGGAATATTTAACTGGAATAAATTCAGTAATAGAAAGCCGCTTTATTTGCGGAGAAAATACGGAAATACGGGTGCCTTTATTTTTAGTTTGGTACACTTTTCTCGTCCCGTTATGAAATTTACCCCTTCTGGGGGGTAGAAACCGCCCCTAACTTTTTTTTCTCAAACGTATTGCGGTAGCTCGTTGGAAAGGGCATAAAAAAAGGAAAACGACCCACTATTTACTTTTGCATTTCGATAATCTAGACGCAATTTTTTTTATTGTAAAAATTGTTGGAAATGTTAGGGGGGTTTCTACCCCCAGAAGAGGGGTAAATTTTATGACGGGACGAAAAAAGTTTAACAAACTAAAAATAAAGGCACCCGTATTTCCGTATTTTCTCCGCAAATAAAGATACTTTCTAATACTGAATTTATTCCAGTTAAAAATTCCACCCTGTATCTGTGGCTTGGTACAAGAAGTACATATTATATGTCACTATTTTGCGTTTTTGAGATAAATATGCCAAAGTACTAATAAAAAATGTAAATTTTATGAGGGTAAAATGTCTAAACCCCATTTTACAAAAACAAAAAAAATGCTTATGTCATTTATTAACTATTTAAAAGTTTAAACTTTTAAAGCGAATATTATCAATTTCACAAAAACTGACATATGCACACACAGATACATAATGTATAGCATGTAATTTAAAAAATAGATCCTTATGACGTCACGCTTTTTTGGAACACCCTGTATAAACAAAAATATTTTCCTGAAATGCGCCATAGGATACAGGTCTAGTCCGCAAAATGCCAAAATAATAACTTAATTTTTAAGTGAGCTAGGGAAGACGGGAGGTGATGAGATACACGACCCTGTAGAATAAACTTTCATTCAAAAATGATAGACTGATATAGACAATATTCTAAATATTTCCCATTTAAAAAATGTGTATAAGTGGCTTTTAATCCTCCCTTGTATACTCGTACATAATTCAAAATATATATTATAATGTACCTTATAGTCCTAGATTGTCTCGCACAGGTCACACAATGAATACTAAGTACGCGTTTATCGTTTATCAAACGTGCCTGGTAAAACACATGAATTTCGCGCCAATAAGTTATGTCAAACGGTTTTCTTTCGATTCGATCGATCGGCACCGGGCACCGGAGTTCGGCTTCTTTCGGTGCACCTATCCGTCTGGTCCACAGACTCTTGTCTTGGACCGTTTCGTTACTTTGGGCAATGTTGCCAGGTCTGGTGATTTTGAACCCCATCTGGTGATCTGGTGAAAACTTTTTAAAAAAGTCTAATTTCTGGTGATTTTTCGACACTGATGATAAGCTTATATCTTAAAAAAAAAACGAGAGAAAAATGGCTTGATTGTGTTTTATTCTTCTTTGTTAAAAATGGTGACATCGATGCAAAAACTTATTGGTTTCAAAAGCGAAAAGCGTTTGTCTTTGTCTGGAAACTCTCTACTTCTCTGCGCCGAATATTTCTTAGTAGCGAGGGATTTACAGAATCTGTTACTGTTTTATATATACTGTTTTTTATATAGTGATTTCTAAAAAAAAAAAAGGTCCTCGTAAATAACATACATCTGATTTAAGGTCTTGGCACCGGGGTGCGCACTCATATCATGAGTGCCCACCCTGGCGTCAAAAGCTTAAATGAGAGGTATGTTATTTTCGAGGTATGACCTTTTTTTTTTTTAGAAATCACAGCATTATTATTTCCTTTTACAATTATATGGTGTTGTATGTGATAATGCGAGAAATTAAGAATCTGGTGATTTCTGGCAACTTTTAAAGCAAGGGTCTGGTGATTTTTAATTTTTTGACCTGGCAACATTGACTTTGGGTATTAGGACTCGTTACTCAGGACTCGTTACTTTATGTAAATCGTTACTTTTAAAAATAAAAAATATGGCTGATCGATGGCCAAATACTCATGTTTTGTAGTATAAATATATTAAATCTAGGTTATGTACTATTGTCAATTCTCAAATATGTGAATAAGAAACACATAAAAACATACAATATAACAAGAAATAGGAATAGAACATGGCGTATTGATTAAAAAATAGATTTACTTGTTCTCAATTTACACAAAATATAAACAAATAACACTTCGTTTCTGCTTTTGGGCATCTGATTCTAGGAATCGAAGATCTATTATTTTATAATTTTCTAAATAAAATAAAATAAATGCCAGTGTGCGAAGTGAACTTGACTAAACACAATTTGTTTACGCTATGCAATCTAAAGAAACAGAATACTCAATTTATATTATGTTTATAAAATAAGTGCCTGTTAAAATTAAAAAAGAAATATAAATTAAAAATACATAAGAATAAACATTGCTTTCATCTCTCAATGGTAACTTCCAGTCCTGTATTTCCTCAACCCAACAGGCAACATGGCTTCCCCACAACAAATTAACCAAATACATATTAATACGCCATCTTTCCAAAGTACATGCAAAACGACACGCCATCGGCCGCCTGACGTAAAAACAAAATCCAGCTCGAAAAATAATTATGATACGTTTTGTCTGTCATCCGTTTGGCTATCAAGTCCACGAACGAAACCGCCCGCTGTAAAATTCTGGGTAGAATAGTTAGTTAGATTTAAATTCAGAGTAACGAAATGCCAAAAGTAACGAGTCTTTTATAACATTAGGACTCGTTACTTTTAGTGATCAGATGGTAACGCTTACTTTGTAACGAGTCCTTATTTATTTTACATCACTGCCATAGATTGATGGTAACTTAATAAGCGGATGAGTTAGATATCTGAATATCTGATAAATAATATTGAGATCCAAACTAGCAAGATCTCGCCGACTCCGAAAGAAATTCGTTTTTATTCGTTAAACATTGGAAACCTGTTACACCGAAATCAAGATAGAATAATTGTTTCAATTCAGAGCTTGCCTACATTTCAGGACGTCAAGTAACCGGCAGCTGCTTAATCGCTGGCAGCCGGTTTACTTTTAAATACCACTTTAGAAGACCCTCTCAAGAATCACTATTTTTGGAAATTCAAAGAAAATTGTTATTTTCCAAATAACTTCGAAAGGAGAGGTCGGCCCTCGAAACCACAAGAGGACAAAGTTGAAGGTAATAATATTCCCTAACTTTGGGCACGGGAATCAAGTCCCTAATTGGACGGCGTAAAAAGTTAGCCTGATATTACAAATATAAGTTTTGGTGTTTTTCAACTCTAAAAAACTCCTGGCGCCTAAACACGACAAAAGACGTTCGTCCCGAGGAAGAGGTCGAGGGATAGTATGAAATGCCGTTAATTAAGCATTCACCGGAAAAAACCGTACAACCAATAACGTCAGAATTAATAGAATACGTGAATCCCGAAGAAACAATGGATATAAGTTCACGCACGGACATGACCGGCCCGGCTAATAATAACACAACTCAGTTTAGACGGGAAAAACCTTTACTGCATCGAGACGCGGAGTCTAACCTGCTCCCTGAGTACATCAGCCGAGGCATAGATGGGCTAGAGCCCGAGAATGCAGATAAAGGGCCCAAAAAGGGAACCGCGTCTAACAAGAACACAATATATGACTCGCAGTTTTGAAACCGACACCGACTTTATTCAGAACGCCCGCAAAACCAACTGAAGGAGAAAATAATAAGGAAAATGAGAAAATTATTGAGGAAAACAGCAACAAAAGACAGCGATCAGAGACAGCGTTGCCAGGTTTACGATAATTATCGTTTTTGTACGATAATTCTTGCTGATGTACGATAATGATGTTTAGTACGATAATTTTGGTATAATCGCTTCTGTTGCTACATTTTCATAATCACTCCCAAACCTCTATGGCTTAATCTTTATCGGTTTTGGAAGGCTCGAATGAATGAAGCTCGCCGTATAGTTTGTCTTCTGTCTCTTTCTTTGTTATAATTTAGGGCGGAATGAGAATGAGACAGGAACAGCGCAGTCAATATTAATCATAACCAATAATAATGTTATCTCCCCAATATTCTCATTTGACAGAAAACTGTTTTTCTTTTCAACCAACAGACAAAATGTTAAGAAGTATGACAACAGCTAATCTGTATATGCCGAAATCTGAAAATCAAGATCCTCAAGATATTATTTTTGAGGAAAATTTATAAGCATTGTATTTCTGAATAAATATATATTGTTGTATAATACTTTTATGACTTTTTTTTTAAAGTAATAATAAAAGTCAATGGCGACAGGCCTTTTTATTTTAGTTTAATTTTATATAAAAAAAAGGTTGTACGATAACGTATACGATAATTTTTAACGGTTGATCCGATAATTCTTTATTGGCCGCCTGGCAACACTGATCAGAGATCAGAGACAACACCAGAACAAAACATTTAATCGTGTAAACGCCTTTGTGACAGCGAAAAGGCAAGTGATTTTAATGATCAAATAAACATAAACAATGACGAAATAAGCGACATGAACGTGACTCAAACTCTATCAGAGGAAATGATCACAAAATTTTTCTCAAATCTGGATGTGATTACTGAAGCTGTAGACGATGAAGAGGGTAAAGATGCAAACATACATCTCACAGAAAAGGCATTTAAATCAGTAAAAGATAAAGATACTCAATCTGAAATCTGTAAGCTGTTTACTCTTTTTGTATTTAAAGTGGGAGAAATAGAAAATGAAAATCAAATGTTAAAAAATAAAACAAACAGCACCAGAGTATAAGTATAGATATGACTTAAATAACTAGTTTATTATATAAAGACAATATAGATTGTGTTGTTAGTAATAAAAAATTATATTTTCTGTAAAATTAAAATAATAATATAATCTTTCTTAGATATTATAAAGCCCAATTGGTTATTAGGATTTATTAACACATAGTGAATAATCTCGCATTTTATGCACTTAGGAATTTAATACATTTAACTTTTTCCTAGGAAAAAATATAATATCATTTATATATACTTCTGAATACAATAATAGTAGGTACTAAAATTTGATATATTTTATTTTATTTTTGGGGTATAGTAATTGTTAACATTGTAAAATTAAAACTTAATTATCTTGCACAGTGCTCAAATGAAAAGGTATAATGAATGTTCAAAATGTTCTTGAATCGATTACCGAATCAGAGACCAAGGCTTCAGTGGTAAGTGTTCAGGAATATGTGGATCAAATACAGGAAGGTAAGATGGTCCTGAGTGTTATACACCTTAATATTAGAAGCCTAAGAAAAAATTTTAATGAACTGCTCATACTATTAGAGGCTTTATCCAGTACCGATGTGGGCATAATTCTGCTCTCTGAAACCTGGAATTTGGATAATATAACACTGTATAACATTCAAGGATACCAACTTTTTTATAATAACGCCAAGCTTAATAAGAATGATGGAATGGTTATTTATGTAAAAAATACAATTAAATTAGCTAAAATCGAACACATAAAACACCAAGACTTCATTTTTACTAGGATTGACTTTAAGCAAGAAAATAGAAACTTTACTATCAATTGCATGTATAGATCTCCTTCTACAGACCTAAATCAGTTTTTAGTTAGCCTAGAATCTTACTTTCATCGTCATATTAGTGGTAGTGTAACTGAGATTTTTGTTGGCGATATTAATATAAATATTCTTCAAGAATCGGAAATCACTGCGACTTATTTAAATGTGCTGGCAAGTTTTGGCTTTTCAGTGTGTATTGACAAACCAACTAGAGTTACGAATGAAAGTTCCACGTGTATTGATCACATTTTTCTAAAAAATGCTTCGATGTCTGATTTTTCGTCTTATGTACTAGAAACAGCAATTACTGATCATTATGCAATTGGACTTAATATTTGTAAAACAGAGCAAAGCAAAACTAAAACCCCAAATAATAATAAAACTATCAAAAAAGTTAATTATGAAAAACTAGCCAACATAATAAGCTCCACAACGTGGGAAGAAGTAATATCACAAAAAGAGCCTGAAACAGCCAATAATAAATTTATTTCTATTCTACAACAATGCATTGATCGATCAACAGAGCTATTAAAACAAAAAAAACTACCAAATAAATTAAAGCCTTGGATATCCATTGCCATAATAAACTCAATTAAGCATAGAGACGCCCTAAAAAAGCAATTAAGAAATAACCATAATGTTGATGCTACAACCAGATATAAAACTTATAGAAATAAATTAAATAAAATTATAGAGAAAGCAAAAAATAGTTACTATAAAAAAAAGTTATCTGATAATAAGAACTGTCCAAAAAAGGTATGGGATCTTATGAAAGATGCCGCAAATTTTAGAACAAAAACAAAAATAATTAATATAGTAGATAAAAACGGCAATATTGAAACTGATAACAAAATCAAGGCTAATATTTTTAATAAATATTTTACAAATGTAGGAAAAACACTTGCAAACAAAATTAATAACACAGACAATACATTAAATTTACCCACCGTAAATACTCCACAATCAATGTTTCTTAAACCCGTCAATGACGAGGAAATTATACTAACCATAAGATCTCTTAAAAATGGTTGTAGCCCTGGATTGGATAACATTAGTGTAGAGCTACTTAAAAATATACATCTTTTTATAATAAGTCCAATAAAACACATAATTAATTTAATCTTTTCAACTGGCGTGGTACCAAGTCACTATAAACAATCTGTTATTACTCCACTTTTTAAGGGTGGTAATACAGGTGAAGTAAGTAACTATCGACCAATAACATTAATTAATAATATCGCCAAAATTTTTGAAAAATGTTTTAAAAAAAGAATTGTTGGCTTTTTAGAAAATCATAAGCTTCTATCCCAAAACCAATTTGGGTTTAGGGAAAATAAAAACACAGAATTGGCCATCTACGAATTGATAGAGTATGTTAACAATTGTTTAAACCATAACAAAAAATGTGTCGCTGTATTTTTGGACTTAGCCAAGGCATTTGATACTGTATCACATAAAATACTCATAGACAGAATTGAGGAACTGGGATTAAGGGGGGTAACATTAAATATTATAAAAAATTATCTGTCAGAGCGAATACAGTATGTGAATGTCGAGGGATACATTAGCAACCCTCTAGTAACAGAAACGGGAGTACCGCAGGGCACGGTGTTGGGGCCAATCCTGTTTCTGGTATATATTAACAGTTTATTTAGTCTGAAATTAAATGCTAAAATTATTTCATATGCAGATGATACTGTGATTCTTTTCGAAGACGATGAATGGGCAACAACTCTAAGAAAGGCTGAGATCGGTCTTTTTAGAGTACGTATGTACCTGGACAAAAATCTACTAACCTTGAACTATACTAAAACTAAATTTCTTGCTTTCTCAACTTCGGATGCAACAGCATGTGATACACAGTTACTAAAATTACACTATAACCAGTGCATGTTTATGTCTAATAATACAATGTGTAAGTGTGACATGGATATCAAAAGAGAAAAGGTTATCAAATATTTGGGTGTAATGGTGGACGAACACCTGAATTGGAAACATCATGCACAACATATAAGTAATAAAATGAGATCAATAATACCCATTTTTTACCAACTAAGAAATATCTTATGCAAACCACAATTAATAGCAACATACAAAGCATTAATTGAAACAATATTTAGATACGGACTAATAATTTGGGGTGGACTAAATAATACAAATTTAAGAATACTACAAGTCACGCAAAATTATGTCATCAAAGTCATGCTAAAAAAAAATAGGAGATATCCGACTGAACAGTTATATTTAGACAGTAAATTGTTTGATATTAAACTTCTCTATGTCTTACAGTCAATAATTTTTACCCATACTTCTTTTGTAGAGAAAAAAGTCAGTCATCAATGCACAACTAGGGCCATCTCAAACCAGCACATAATACAAAATTTATATCGAAAGACGCGATGCCAAAAATTTGTTACTTTTATAGGTCCAAAATATTATAACACATTACCTGTGAGGATACGAAATCTTAGCAAAAAACATATTTTTATTAAGAAGGCTAAAAAGTTTATAATGACAAATAAAATATTGTTTTTATAAAAACCAAAATGTTTAGTAGAGATGATAAAATATCTGTACAAGTTCACTGGGTTGCGGCTGAGGTCTTGGTCTGGATATATGATAATAAACATATATATCTTACGCATTTATTGTAGATGTTTTTAATATTTTATTTTACTTAACCTGAATAAGTTACTAAGTATTGTAAAGTATTTTTATTATAAGATAACGGAGCACAACACAAATTTTGCTAAAAATTTAGAGTGCTCCATTTACGAATTGTAAAATACACTGTATATGTAATTTATGAAATAAATATTTGAGTATTTGAGTAGGTACAAAATAAAATCAGTAATGACCATGGTAAAAACAATTTACTGAAACACCAAGAGACCAATAAGCAATAAGACATATCGTCGGTGAAAGTGCAAAACCTCGTATTTGCAGGTTTTGTCAAATATCATATTATAGTGTTATTAGCACCAGTAATAGCTTACGCATGCATATACAAAACCTCGCATTCGTCTCTATGACTATTTTTTTTATAATTAAGATAATAATATGCAAAATAGCATACGCACGTACATAACCTCGTATTCCGTGGCAGTTTGCAAAACAAGAACAAGAGTCTGTGGAGCAGATCGACGCCATCGACGGACAGGTTCAAGGTCTTTAGATAGATAGGTTGCCTTGTAAGCTTGGTGTCATGGCGGGCGAAACGTCATCGCCTACGTCACAAAACGTCTCTTCAGACATTTGTATACAGAATTAGCATTGTTTATTCTGTTATTTCTGTTTTTGAAGTGGTTTTCAGCGATATTTCAAAGTTGTAAGGTGTTTTAGAGACTTATATTTAAAGATAAAGAGACATTTTATCAATATATTCATCAGTATAGTGCAATAAAAGGTAAATAATAAACATAAATCACATTCAAGGTGAATTAGGTAAAAATTATTTTATTTGTATTTTTAAGATGCCTGGGACGATATGTAGTATCGCTACCTGTAAAAGCAGCCAAGCAAAGGCAAAGAGGGATGGAGAAGCTGTGGGGTTTTTTACATTTCCTAAAAATCATATAGTAAGAAAGCAATATGGGTTAAACTTTGTTGTAGAAAAGACACCTTTAACCCTAACCACAAAAAGATTTGCAGTAAACATTTTGAGTCTTGTCAATTTGAGGACGAAATACACTCTAAATTAATTAACGCTCAACCTAAGAGGCTATGAAATTGCACCCTAGGCTCGGTCTGTATTTGTAGACTTATCTACCTACAATAAAAGAAAAACAGAAAACTGAATATTTAATATTACGGTCCAAGTTTCAGTTCAATTTTATTTTTATAAAATTCGCTTCTAGAAATAAGAAAACTAATTTATTAGGCACGGTTACTAAAAAGAACGGTTGTCTGGTAACTTCTGACCAATTAGAGCCTGCCTGCTGATGACGTCACAAAACGTCTTTGTTATAGGGGTCTATTATGAATGCAACAGACAAAGAGAGACAGATACGCCTTTCTATGAAATGAACAGAGCGCGGTATATATATTTGATCGTTTTTAGAAAATTTTAGTATTTATGGACCTAATAAATTAGTTTTCTTATTTCTGGAAGCGAATTTTATAAAGATAAAATTGAACTGAAACTTGGACCGTAATATTAAATATTCAGTTTTCTGTTTTTCTTTTATTGTAGGTAGATAAGTCTACAAATACAGACCAAGCACAGCGTGCAATTTTATTTAACTCACTTTAAAGTTTACTTTAAAAAAAACGTACGAGTTGTAGCTGTTGTTATCAATGTTTATTTTTAAATATATATATAAATTTTGTTTATTTCTTATAAAACCTATATTTTATTGTTCTGTACAGATAAAAAAGTAAATAATTATTGTTTGAATACAAAAAAATTTTACTGAAACTACTTTAATTTATGACAAAGCAAAAGGTAACAGTTGTACAGATCAACCATCAGTTAAGCTCAGAGGCGTATCTAAGGGCGAATAAGCACCTGATGATTGATGAATTTAGTAGTAGATAGTAGATGAAAAAACCCAGTAGTTGAGTCCAATAAAATTTGGCGATATCATGACAATAAAAGTTTTTTATGACTATACAGCCACCCCTCCCCCCAGACCAAAATACGTGCTTCGCTACTGATTAAGCTACATTATAAGAAAAACTACATCAATAAAAGTAATAAAATAGGTACACACACCAAACGAAGTCTCATAAAAATTCCCTTTCACAACGTCGAGGTAACATTATGTTTCGCTGCTACCTGAGCATCATCAGACCTAACTACAAAAAGCAAAGAAACACAAAAATAAAAACACCTGCATCATAAATAACACACTAAATATTTGATGATGCTCATATACCAGCGAAACATCATGGACATTATTAAAAGAAAATTTTATGAGAGGGTAACTTTGTGTGTGTATTTTATTACTTGACTTAAATCGGGTCTCAGCGAAAATTGACAAATATCAATTTTATTTATCAAAAAAAATGGATCTATTTTAGTGATGTATTGATTGAAACATACAGTTTCCTAACACTTTAGTTCACAAAAAATAAATAACTATTACCTTATATATTTTATTTATCAATATACCGGACATGCCCATTCGCACTGACCTCATAGTCCTTAGTCTAAACTAAAATAACCAGTGCACTACACAAATACAAAATTCAAACATTATTAAACAGCTAATACATCTTTTTTTTTTTAATTACTAGTAGGTATTCTTTAACATTTCCAATGGTTGTAAATTTATGTTAAATAAATCACCCCTAAACCTGTTCCCCTTTTCATTATTCTATTGATTGGGGAATTTTCACCATACACAGTATATCTATTTGGTTGGGAGTTAAAATCTTTGAGAAAATTTCCTTAACCTTGCCTTCTAAACCTTTATCTGTGCTGTCAATTTTATGTTCAAGGTTTTTAATTTTTTCCTGAAGAGTTCCTATTGTTTGTTTATCATTGCTAATTTGGTTTTTTAAACATTCATTTTCTTCTTCAAGATCCCTGTACTTTTTAGATAAAATTTCATAAGGCGTAGTTTTGCTTGTTGATGGGAAATTCTCAATTTCAAAAACAGGGGGAGAAAGTCGAGAAAGAATTTCTGTTTTTTCAGGTATCAGAAGATTAGAAATAATTTCCTTCCTTTCCTTTTTTTCTATCCTTTTTTTTTCTTTGATGGGGTCTTGGTTTTATTTGGCAATACTATAATATGGGTATATTGCTCAAATTTCAAAACTATGTTAAGTTTAAGTTACATTATATTTGTTTCTAACTTACCAGTTTTTTTTAGCCTCTTAGGTTGAGCGTTAATTAATTTAGAGTGTATTGCGTCCTCAAATTGACAAGACTCAAAATGTTTACTGCAAATCTTTTTGTGGTTAAGGTTAAAGGTGTCTTTTCTACATCAAAGTTTAACCCATTGCTTTCTTACTATATGATTTTTAGGAAATGTAAAAAACCGCACAGCTCTTTGCCTTGCTTGGCTGCTTTTACAGGTAGCGATACTACATATCGTCCTAGGCATCTTAAAAATACAAATAAAACAATTTTTACCTAATTCACTTTGAATGTCATTTATGTTTATTATTTACCTTTTATTGCACGATACTGATGAATATATTGATAAAATGTCTCTTTCTCTTTAAATATAAGTCTCTAAAACACCTTACAATTTTGAAAATTCGCTGAAAACCACTTCAAAAACAGAAATAACAGAATAAACAATGCTAATTCTGTATACAAATGTCTGAAGAGACGTTTTGTGACGTAGGCGATGACGTTTTGCCCGCCATGACACCAAGCCTACAAGGCAACCTATCTATCTAAAGACCTTGTTTATTAGGTCCATAAATACTAAAATTTTCTAAAAACGATCAAATATATATACCGTGCTCTGTTCATTTCATAGAAAGGCGTATCTGTCTCTCTTTGTCTGTTGCATTCATAATAAACCCGTATAACAAAGACGTTTTCTGACGTCATCAGCAGGCAGGCTCTAATTGGTCAGAAGTTACCAGACAACCGTTCTTTTTAGTAACCGTGGGTCTCACCCTCATCCATTCACATTCAATGTCCACCGTCCACCGATTGTGCTCCACTACAGAAACTCTGTGCTTTCATTTGTTAAAATGGATGAACTTCAGGTAAATATTTTCTATTCTATCCCAATTTCAGTATTATTAGGCTATTGATTAGTTAAATATATTAACTTTTTATATTAAAAGTTGTATATATATAAATAAAATTATTTTAGTATGAAGTTGAATGTGCCGATTGTGGCAATTTAATGAACCTTGAACACTACCAAGGGTATAATTGCCAACAGGCAAGTCAGGCTTCTTCGCAGTCTCAGTCTGGAAGTGAAAATAATTTTGTTCAGAGACTTGCAGAAGCAGTCCAGACTAGGCCAGGGTTGTGGGACCATACATTGCCTCTTAAAGCTAGGGCGAAGGATATAAAGGAAAGGCTATGGCAAGAAGTATACTATAGTTTAAATGAAACATGGTCAATCGAAGTCCTGGAAAAAAAAAGGAGAAATTTAAAAGACACTTTCCTGAAACATTTAAAGTAAGTACCTACATTTTGTTCTAATAGTTAAATATAACCGTTTTGATATGACATGTAAATTTCTTTCTTTCAGAACATATAAACCTTCAGGAGCTGGTTACGAGGACAATAAGAAATGGAAGCATTATGATGCATTGTCCTTTTTGGCTGAAAAAAATTTGCCGACAAGAACAATTAGTAACATACCCCATAGTACTCTAGAGGTTGAACAGGAGTTGCTTTCCCCAACTTCAAACAGCTCTAATTGTTCAAGCAGCAGCAGGGCATCTCTGGAAAGAACGCCTACTGCCAAGAGGAATAAAAAAAATGGTAAGTAAGATTTTTGTCTTATAAAAATTATCAGACATGACATTCTGTGGTAGTGTGGTAATCAAAATACTATTTTCTTACAGAATCTTTCATCAGAATGCATTAAATATTTTTTATACAAATCGACATAATATGTTGACATTTAAGTTTTGTCATTGCAGTTGTTAAATTATAGACACTACTACTACTTAAAAATAAAAAACTAACAATACTAAACTATTTTACATGCCTTTTTTACATAACTTTTTTTATGCCATTATTAAAATTTTAAATAACATTCTGGCCTAAGCCTCCATATGACAATTTTTATGTTGCATGCATGAAATACACCCATTTAACTTATTTCATAAATAGAAATTTAGTCTCTAGTATATTAAAAGTATTATAACTCAATGAAATGTTCATTTTTATTATAGCTGACAGTGATCATCTTCTTTGGGACATTTTAAAGGAGCCACCTCCAAAATCCACTCTAGCCCAGACTGTTTCTCCAGCATTATTAACAGCACAGGCAGTTTTAGATAAGTTGCCAATTCGCGTTAAAATGCGGGCAGAAATTGATTTTCTGAACAAAGTATACTTTACTTTACTTTAAAATCCTTTATTGTCCAAAGAAATAATCTTGCTGACAAAGTAATTAATATAAATACTATAATATTCACTTATACACATAATATATTCTTAATGCGAATGGCCATTGCTGTACCATTTGACCGAAATATCTATATATATTATAAGAAAAAACATACAACAGTTATATAAAATTAACAACACAAAAACCGGCCCAACAGTTAAAGGTTAAAAAAATAAATAAATAAAATGAAGCTTAGTCAGAACTAACAGTTACATAGTCAAGGGACACAAAACAATTAAAAACGATCATCGAAAAACTCTAAAACAGCAAAAGCCCTTTCACAGCCGATTTAAATTCTTTAGGGGTTCTCAGAGATCTAATGTGAGCTGGTAAGTGGTTAAACACTTTTTTGCCAGTATAAAAGATTGCATTTTTTACCAGAGAAGTATGGGGTATGGGCAACTGCAAAACTTCCACTTGTCTCGTGCCGTATTGATGTACCCTTAAATTATCTTGGCTCCTAAGTTTTTTATACATTAAGCAGGCCGTCTCCAAAATGTAAATACAAGTAAGGGTTAATAATTTATGTTGTCTAAATAACGGCCTACACGGTTCTCTTGCTCGTGCCCTGCACACATACCTCACAGCTCTCTTCTGAAGTACAAATACTGAATTCAAGAGATACTGACTGGAGTTCCCCCAGAAACAGACACCATATCTCAAATGAGACTCGATAAGAGCTGAATATACCGATCGGATTATATTTACATGTAATTCCCTCGATATCACCCTCAATGCAAAACACCCTGAGGATATTTTACTACACACGCTTGTAATATGAGACTTAAACGTCAGGTTACTATCTATATTTACACCGAGGAACTTTACATTGGAACAGCTAGATACTAAGGAATCATTTAAGTAGACGTCACCAACAGCACAGTTAAAATTTATTATATTTGTCTTTGAAACGTTAAAAGTGAGAGAGTTAGCATCACACCAGCCCTTAACTCGCTCAACATCCTCAGATATCATGGTAGTTAGTTCTTCCGAGTTCCTGGCATGCCACAATATAGTGGTATCGTCGGCAAATACTGTAAATTTCCCTGTAATCCTTAAGGACACCATGTCATTAATATAAATTAAAAATAAGATAGGACCCAGTACTCAACCCTGTGGCACACCCGCCCCTATTTTACATTTATCCGATTTTATCCCCCCCACACTAACAATTTGGTTCCTTCCGGAAAGGTATGACTGGAACCAACTTAGAGAGTTACCCCTGAATCCATACTTCTCAAGCTTTCGCAGCAGCACTCCGTGATCTACGCAGTCGAAGGCTTTTGAAAGATCACAGAGCACAGCCGCGGCCGCTTCGCCCTCGTTAAGGTGGAGGTACAAATTATCCAAAAGTGCAAAAACAGCATCGCCAGTACTCTTGTCGGCTTGAAACCCAAACTGATTAAAGCTCAATAAATCATATTTCCGTAGAAAAGCCACAATCCTGTTTTTAACTAATTTTTCAACTATTTTGGCGATTGTAGAAATTATTGAGATGGGTCTAAAGTTTGAAGGAGAAGCCGTATCTCCACCCTTGTGAATCGGGATCACAATTGCCTCCTTAAGTGAATCGGGAAATGTTCCTACAGAAAAAGAATACTTTATATCGTCAAGTAACGAGTTGAGTGCAGGATCCGGTAGTTTCTGCAAAACTCTAATAGATATTCCGTCCAATCCTGAAGCGATCTTTTTTTTTATATCATGGAAGGTTTGTTTAAGTTCATCCAAGTTTACTGGGGTAAGAAAAAAGGATTGTGATACAGACACATGATCTAAATATTCCAATGGGTCGCACCCCGCAGTAATATCTTTAGCCAGGTTCTGAGCAATAGAGCAGTAAAACGCATTAAATTCGTTTTCTGGATGTCAGTTTGAATGGTCACGTTCTTTCCCTTCCCCCTAATATGATTAACAATCTTCCAACTCTCCTTTTGCTTATTAGAAGAAATTTCTATTTGCCTTTCAAAGTGAAGCGTCTTTGCTAATCGAAGTGTCATCCTGTAAATTGATCTGTATTTATTAAAATAAGAGAGAAAAAACGCACAGTCAAGAAAGTACTTACGAATATAGTGGAGAGAACGAAGATTTTTGCTAGAAACCTTAATTCCCTTAGTGATCCATGGTTTCTTCTTTTTTTTATTTTTCAACTTCACCATAGGAAACGAACGATCAAAAACTCCCGTTATTAATTCATGGAATGTTTCCAGGGGATCCCCAGACTCAGCACCTCCTGCCCTCCATGCAGAATATAGTGATGAGTAATTTTTATAATGCTGTTTTTATTTTGTAAAAAAATAAATTAAACTAACACTTCTGTTGTATTACTCTCCCTATCAATATAGTTGGCAGGACAGTACTTTCTCGCGTCAACTTTTTGCATATCACATATCTTTAAAAAGTTATGCAGACATATCACGGGACATACCATTTTTTCAATGGTTTCCAACTTTGCAATGATGGGCTTTTCTAGCATTCGCCATTTTGAAACTAGGATTCCAAAGGTATTTTCAATGACCCTTCTGGCACGACTTAATCTAAAAAATTATAAACTAGGGATACGGGACGTGAGTAAATTTTTTTTTAAGAGTTCGGCCAGTATTTGTAATGACAGAGTGTCCATGTAAAAAATTCAACTACTTTTATAAATAACATACCTATAGTTAAAAATTCTCTCATTCTGTGGTAGATAGCTTCCAGGATAGGGCCGCATTAAATTAACACCAAAAAAAAAACGGCATCAGCGACAAAACAATATGGAATAGCCTCACCATCGTCTGATAGTTTCTTTGGAGAAGGAAGGTTGATCGAGTTTGAGAAAAATTTCTTTCCAAAATCACGGTTACGAAATATCCTTCCATCGCTTTGTCGTCCTTTGGCTCCAATATCAACCACAGTGAAACAATAATCTGCATCACACACAGCTAGTAGTACGATACTAAAAAACTCCTTATAATTAAAGAAATCTGATGCGGTGTTGGGAGGTGCCTAAAAAATAAGCAAATAAACAATTAAGAAAATATATTACACAGAGACATGACCTAGATTTTGTTAAATACTTAAAGTGGATAGATTTTCAATTAATAAAAGACAAAAATAATTTGAATTAACCTGATGAATTCTAATATGTTTGCCATCTATTGCACCAAGACAGTTCGGAAAATTCCATTGCTCTTCAAAACCATCAGCAATCTTTTTCCACCTTTCTTCAGTAGGAGCTGGTAAATATTCAGGGCTTAAAGTTGTCCAGATGGCAAAAGAAGTTGTTTTAATAATATTGGAGACAGTGATAAGTCCCAATCTGTAGCTATATGAAATGCTCTTCATACTTACGCAAGCCGCTAAATACCTAAAAAGATCAGGAAAAACATTTTTTACTAGGTCTACATTTTTTAAGTAAGTACCTAATTTGAAGAACTATTGCAGTTATTTTAAATAAGATACGTTCTGTACCTTAGTGTAGCAGATAGCATCTCTCCAGCTGAAATTGGTTCACGTGCATACCATGCTTTAGTAATAAGAACTGGAGAAATTTTTGCCAGTAAAAAATCAAAATCCTCTACACATTCTATGATAATTCCGAAATTTTTTCTCATCCTTCACACGCATTTCCTGTATTAAATTGTGAAATGCCCCTTGCTGCTTCCTATATTGAAATAGTTCGCAAGTACCTACGGTTCGACACTTTTTTTTTCGTTTTTTTAACAACAGATAGGCAGCAATTGCTCTTCGTCGTCGCCATTGTCAATATAACTAATTGCTTGCTATATTTCAAAAAAAGTACTTAAAAATTAGATATAATAACAATAACACAGTTCAAAACAGCGGTGCGACCAATTAAAAGTACGCAATTGCGCATGCGCCTCATAAAAATCGTACGAATATTCGTAAAATATTGAAAGTCATTCAAGATTCCCGCCCCCCAGATTTTAAATTATGCGAATATGCAAAATCTTGAAATTTTGTTGCGACATTTTTACCGGGAAAAAAATATTTGAAATTGACCAATCGGAGCAGTATTCGCAATTCGTGATTCGCATCTATATGAACTAGCCTTTATAAGGATATCTGTTACGATTGAAAAGAATTCTGTGGCAACACTGCTTGGAATAGAAAAAAGAGAAAACCCTTTTTTCTTCTGTGGAGAAAACTAGGGTTTAAGCCGGAGTCCCATGCATACGATTTACGACATCCGATATCCGAAAATAATTTGGTTTTCGTGCGAAAATGTATTGCATATCCCATGTATACGACTTTCGGATCCGAATTTCTGTAAAACTGACGTTAAAAAGAAGACGAAGATATCTGACATTTATACCATAACCTTCAAACCTCAAAGCTTAGGCTTTAAACTTTATTCGAGTTCTGTGCTTTAAACCAAATATTTTTTTATGGTTCTGGTAATATAGTATAGTAATTATAGTATTATTTTTCCTGTTCAATCAATCGCATCATTTAATAAACTGTGGTAAGCTCCTTGTATCTTTTGATTTTTGAAAATGTTTCTCATCCAAAATCTTCTCAGTCTTTGTTTTTTTTTCGGGCGAGTTTATGTTTATTTCGTAAAATTAACAAAAAGCGATAAAAGTAGTACGTTGTTGGAACTATAAATTTATTTTTTACCCTGTTTATTTATTGTTATGTTAAATATGCAAAAAGCACCGAAACCGAAACCACATAATAGTCAACTATGTAGTAAAGTGAGGTTAAAAATCTTCCGACATCGGACAAAAGTTAAACTAAATTCAAGTCGTACGACGCGTCGTAAATTGTTAAAAATATTCGGATAAAATGTGGCGCCAAA
The DNA here is from genome assembly GCA_935413205.1 of Polydrusus cervinus. Lineage (NCBI taxonomy): Eukaryota > Metazoa > Arthropoda > Insecta > Coleoptera > Curculionidae > Polydrusus > Polydrusus cervinus. Next base: position 60,801,241 of record OW284510.1, on the reverse strand, counting down.
ATTTTCGACCAATGACAGCGCCGACGTATCATCGTATCGTCGGAAATCGTATACATGGGACTCCGGCTTAAGGGGTTAAGTAAGGGTCGTTTCCCGGGTGAAAGTTAAATCCGGCGCTTTGCAACACGTAATTTGTTTAGAGGGCTGTGGAATTACTTAGTGTGGCCATCCTACCACTTGTCGCCACTTGCGGGATTTAGACAAAGATGGAAGTATACTGCTCTTCTTGTTCGTTTCATGAATGTAACGATGTTTCTAGGCTTTAACATTTGCCGCCATTTTAGAGTCTATGTTGTCTTCGTTGTTTTAGAGCGTTCTTTTTCCGATGGCGATATTTTTGTATATTTTTTATTTAATGTGTAATTATTAAAAATTTTGTATTTTATGCTCTCTAATTTATCCTACAGTCATCACAGCGAGAATTAGGTGGATTATACAAACCCATATAATAAGGTGACCACACGTCCCGCTTTGGGCGGGACAGTCCCGCTTTCAGGTTCTATGTCCCGCTGTCCCCCACGTTACCAAAAAGGTCCCGCTTTCGCAAACCGACCAAACGATTGTGCTTCTAATTAATTCAAACCTGTTTTGAGCAAAAATTGAGATGTGCTCATAGGAAATCTCAGGCTATTGTTGTAAATGTGCTGGCACCTATGGCGACGGATGAATTGAAAGAGCACCTTCGTGAAACCCACTTTTGATTCGCTATTTTTTACCATATGAAGGCGTGAAAGTCAAGATTTTATAGAGTTTCGAGAGCAACTAGGCGAAACATCGGATATAATTGTCGATTATTTGAAAGAAGTAGTATCTTGCAATGATTTGAATAAGAAAATTGTGGCATTTTGTGGTGACATTACGAACTGCAATTTTGGAGGAAAAAATAGAAAAGTGAACAAACCCTAACTTTGGGCGTGGCACCGAAAATTTTTCGCCTACGGCGCTTTTTTTGGGGTACTCCAGACAAAAATGTTCTACTTACGCCCACTGAGCAACATATTTCCTGGCTACGCCACTGAACACCAATAATTTTTTTTTATTCGCAGGCGTCCCGCTCCGACATAAAAAATAAATGGTCACGTTACCATATAACAGGTATGTTACCAAATTATTTCAATTTGAATTTTAAAGGTTATGCTATTGAAATGTTTGATACATTTTTGCGTTTTATGTTGTTTTTAGCATATTTTTCTTGAAAACGCTGTCCCAAAATCAAATTAAATTTTGTACGGGGTCAATGGCCAAGTGATATATATGGGTTTTCCAATATGTTAATACCTACCCCGTAAGTTTTTAAAAAAATTATTTCTTTTCCAAATTTTTTAAGCTCTAAATTATCTGGGTGTATAAATTTTTTATTCACCCCTGAACTAAAATGGCATACGTGACGCACGCATATAAAAGAAGATATTCTTGTAAATATCCGAATTGCAATATTGCCTATATGTGCACCGATGAACCTAACCATGTCAATAAATATTTTTTTACATTTCCCCTTAAGGCTCTACCACGCGCAAATTTAGAGGATGAAAAACACCGTTTCGCTACTGCAGGATTCTGCAAAGGCTATTTGATATATTTGTCGGGACAATTTAAAATTTAATAAAGGAATGTTTGTATTTCTAAGGTACAAAGCCCTTTTTTGAAAAAAATAAGAATATGTATAAGAAAATGCCCACTAAAGGTGCGTATTTTTAGGCACTTTTCCAAGGTTAATATCGTAGCTAAGAATTTTTTTTTCAAAAAAATAGCCATGTACCTTAGAACTTCCATGTCTTATCTTTAAGACTTCAAAAATTGAGACAAAACAATGTCGTAATAAGTCCGTTATCTTGCAGCGCGCAACTCATGTTTTAGGTAAATTTTGTTGTCATGATATAGAAGTTGCCTATATACAGCTGAATTTATTCTCGGCTGACGTGAAACAATTTACATCCAGAGAGAATAATGGTACACTGAAAAAAACTATAGGTGGTCGAACGAGAAGTAATTTCGGGGATAATTTTGGGCTAAATTTTATGTTCTTCTTTTTGGATTGTCAATGCCAATAACAGAATATCTAAGCGTCAATTTTAAAAAGACGCAACTAGTAGTTGTGCTATATACTCTGGGTTGCCATAAATGTTTCGGCTTAGACCGAGATGGTTTATAATGCGCCGGAAGGCAAAATGTTTAAGGGGCTTTCACCATTTTGTCAAAACGGGTGTTTGGGCTTTCAAAATTTCTTATTCATGTTAGGTAAGGATAAGAATTGAACAAAATGCAGTGGATTTGTTGATGTATTGCAATCAAAAATGGGCTATATTGAATTTTTTTTGTTTCGTTTTTTATCGAAATGGGCCATTGTCTTGATAGTGAACAAAATATACCAAGGTAAATAGCTTATTGGTATTAGAGGCTCAAACTGGGTCACCGGGAACTTATGACAAATCCCAGGATGTATGGTAATCCTGGTATATTAACTCTTAGATCTAAAATTAAAGTTTAATTTGTCTTGGTAAAGGGTGATAGGTGCAATAAAATAAAGCCATTTATGAAGGTTCTTAGTGAGTAAGGAAACCAACTGTTGCATAATGAATCTATTTCTAATCGATTGTTTTTATATTGTATGCTTATTATACAGCCTCTATATATTGTTTATATAGTGAGCTTCTGTCTAAACCTGTTAAAATATGAATTCATCTTAAAGGTGAAATGTGTTTTTTATTTTATCCATGGTTTAACGATTTAAAAGTAGTTGTCAGGCACGAATTTGGCGTTGGTCACATGATATTTATCTGTCCATGTTATTGGCTCGCAGCTACAATTTGGTACAGCGAGGCTACTGTATAGTGACAATGCTTCTAAGAAGCTAGGTAGGTATTAAATAAAAATTGGACAGTATACCACGCAGAGTAATAAAATACAATTTTTTGTTAGGCATGGGCGTCCATAGAGAGGGCTGTTGCCCCCGTCTCTTGACCAAGGGGGAGCGGGGGGGGGGGGGGTGTAGATGATATACTTTTTACTAACATGGGGAGGGGGGGGGGGGTAGATATATTTTTTTACTAACTTTTGTTAGGAGGAGTTTATGAAACGACTGCGACATTTTTTTTTGTAGGAATCACTTTTGATAGAAGTTCTTGAAAACGCAAAGTTTTGTTTTTTTTTGTAGCCACTTTTGAACGGTGGAGAAAGTGTAGAAAAGGCTACGAAGTATTTTATTTTATAGAAGTCACTTTTGAGAACTTACACGTCTTTTTGGCTACCGCCATATCACTTTATGTTTATAAAAAACATTAATACCGTGATTTTGTATCGGATTGGCGCGACGATACAGTACTACCTCCTGTTGTTTCTGTGTTACTAAAAAAAAGTCTAGGTACTTACTTTTTCCTCTTTTGAGGGTGCAGCGCAACTAATCGTCAAAAACATACCACTTTAAAAAAAATAATTATAAGGGCACGGAACGCGACGGACAAAATACTGCGCGAGTTAGTAACCACAGTCAACAAATCCTGGAACCAGCGGGACTTATCTTTTGTTTTTTAAATAAACACGGTGAAAAATTTGTAATATAAGAAAATTTTGATTGAAAAACTATTGACCTTACGAAGTATTTGATAACCAATGCTGAAAACCTTTAGTTTCAGGGTAGGCCTGTGCCTCCTAATTTTGAAAATTTGACAGTATATGCTAATGCTGATGGGGGCGATCGGACTAAAATATTTTTATAATGTTGGCACTTCCCGTTATACTGGAAGTAAGTGTCAACTTGCTTATATTAAATAAAATACTCTATATATTACAACATTTTTGCATTCTACGCAAGAATTTAGGCATATCTTGTATACCATGTCCTATACCTATGTCTAAGCGTTTTAGATATTTTTAATAGATTTATTTTAATAACTATATACAGGGTGTTTAAACAATACGATTAAAAATTAAATTGAAAAACTGCAAAAAGACTAGTTTTTCAAATGGAAATACACAAATTTTATAATTATTCCTTATTTAGCATTAAAAATAAGGGTAAGTTTGTATATCCCAAAAAATTTTAGTTTTAGAAACATTGCCAATTTAATATTTTTATATGGCGATTTTGCTGCAGATTTTAAGTTTAGTTACTTTTAGTTGGCTATAACGGCGTTGAAAAACAATCAAATGCAAGAAAAATTTATGAAGCTGTCACTTACCATTTAAACATCATTAATTATCATGTCTGTGCGCTTAAATTGTACAAACGAAGATAATTTAAATTTATTTATTATTTATGGAGAATGTGTTAAAGTTATATTAAGAACATGGGACACATTTGCCAATCGATATCTTCAAAGCAGAAGCCATCACAATGTGCTTATTAATAATGTTCAAATGGTAAAATTAGATATTGCTGTTTTTCAACGCCGTCATAGACAACTAAGAGTCACTGAACTAAAAATCTGCAGCAAAATTGCCATATAAAAATATTAAATTAGCAATATTTCGAAAACTAAACATTTTTGAAATATACAAACTTACCCTTTTTAATGCTTAACTAAAAGTAATTATAAAATTTAGACTTTTTGCAGTTTTTTCAATTAATATTGTTTAAACACCCTGAATTAATAGTTATCAAAATATTATAAAAAATCTAATAAAGCAGGTCCTTTATAACAAGGAATCCCGCTTGAATTAAATAAATATAAGGCTTCTTTATAGAAAAAATTGATAATTATTTTAAGGCTTGCAAACGTCATTCTTAACAGAAAAATTCAAATATGTCAAAAACGCTTCGATATTTATAGGTATAGGTATACAGGGTGGGGACTTTAAATGAAATAAATTCGATTTTATTAAACCTGCTGAAGTTGCGCCTACAAAATTTAGTATGTGGTGGTTTTGGAGCATGCGGAATTGGATTATGATGTCGGCGCAGTTGCCAGATTTCTCAGCTTTGCGCTACACGTAGTAATTTTGTTATTTTAAATGGAATGCACTATTTATTTTTATTGCAGTGAATTAGTGTCAAATTTAGTAAGATCTCAAATTTACAAAATTCTATCTTCACTAGTTTCTGAGCTATGGCAACACTGTAGTTCCCTTAAAAAGTACCGGGACGCTTGTCTACCTCCATAGTTACTAAGTTATTGACAAGCTTCAAGAAAAGTTCTTGTCTTTTCAAAATGGCCAATTTAATTTAAACTTTCAAAATAGAAATTCTCATGATACTATTTAATGGAACTACAGTGTTGCCATAGCTCAGCAATTAGTGAAGATAGAATTTTGTAAATTTGGCATCTTATTAAATTGGACACGCCCAATGCACTGCAATAAAAATAAATTGGGCATTCCATTTAAAATATTAAAATTACTACGTGTAGCGCAAAGCTGAGAAATCTGGCAACTGCGCCGACATTATAATTCAATTCCGCATGATTCAAAACCCCACATACCCAATTTTGTAGGCGTAACTTCAGCAGTTTTAATAATATCGAATTTATTCCAATTAAAGTCCCCACCCTGTACAAAATCTGCCTAGAATTTTACGTAGAATGCAAAAATGTAATAATATATAGGATGTTCTATTTAAAATAAACACGCTGATACTAGGGTTGCCAACCCTCCCGGTTTAGTCGGGAGGCTCCCGCTTTTTACTAAACCTCCCGCCGCCCACGCACTTAAACAAAACTCCCGCTTTTCCGATAACACGACGGACGTCTAATAACTGTACAGCTGCCTTAGAGAGGGGCAACCTTTTTTTTTTTAGAAAGCACGTTTGATGAGAGGAGGAAGAAATATAAAAGGCACGCCACAGCGTAAGATCAACGGGGTATCGACTTTTTTTTTAGAAATCATCAATATAATTATTTTAAGCACCTCAAAAAAACTTGTCCTCCAGGCACTATCCACCTCCCGCTTTTTAATTTTTAAAACCCAACTACCCTAGCTGACACTAACTTTCGGTATAACCGGAAGTACCACCATTATGAAATTTTTTTAGTCCGGTCGTCCCCATCAGCATTACCACGATGGCAAATTTTGAAAATTTTCCTATGTATAGTTTTCCATATATAGTTCGAAGCGGTTCCCGGTGGAACACGAACACCCTGTTTGCAGGTGCTTTTATACCTATTATTCTATTATTAATTAACACTTCAAACTTTCTGCTCTACCTAACTTTATTTTTTGTAAATATTCTATAGCTTTAATAATAAAATAAGACAAAATTTAAAAGATATATCCGTATAACGATTAGATACATTATTTTAACTAATACAATAACAAGTAAAATACTTATTTTCCTCAAAACAAATTTCGCATCTTCGAAATAAAATCAACCGAAACTCATTAGCATAATAAAGAACCTACCGCCTTGCATCGTGCTTTCAGTGTGTGTCGATGTTTACGGAATATTTTTCACCACGTCATAAGCTCGCTAGTATGCCCACTTCGGGTGAGACTCTCTTGCAAATAAATTTCTTGCTGCACAAAGTTCCGCCTTAATGACGATGAGAGATTGAGAGTGTGAAAGGATAATTATTGTAACTTAAGCCCTGACACCAGTTGCAACACTTTTAGAATTTGTGAAGATCACTTTGAGGGATCACAATTTAAGAACCCCATACTCAAAAGGCTCAATTGGAATGCTATTTTACCTAAAGCCATATTACTTACCAACTTTGCAATTACAATTTTGTATCAATCATGACCTTGTTAACCAAATAGTCAATATAAGGAGAGTCAAAATAGGGAGAAATAATACTCAATGTCAACCTTCACTAAGATATATTTAGTAAGAAATTTTTTTTAGTTACTTAGTTCTACATGTTTCGAACGTAGAAACGTTCATATTCAGGAGAAGTATAGTTATAGTAAAGGAAATTGTGAGTGACACCCTCATATAATGCTTACATAGAAGTAGTGGAGAAAATTGTACTACCAGGTTCTGAAGATAAATATGGGAGGTACATGGTATTTTAGGGTGAAAAAATGCGAAACGTTATGTGAGAAAGATCTAGAGAAGTAACTGTAACTTAAGTGATGGAGTATATAGTATATCGTTGAGAAGTTGTGGTAGAACGGAAAGATGAAAAATTATAAGTGTTGGTAAGACAGATGCACCATTGTTGTCATAACAGTATGAACTGTGATGTTCGAAGACATTTTAGTGTATGACCACCTTAAGTGACATGGGCAGTTTATAATATGGTAACTATTAGAAGAAACTTAAGAAAAACATATTTTAGGGAAGTAAAGGTTTTATGGTGATTTTTTGTGGAATTTAGTTTTTAAAAAAGAAGTGGAATGTTTAGTTAGGTAATCTTGAAGAATGGATAGACAGGGTATTCACATGTCGACAGGGTAGGTAAGAACATGTAGAACTAAGTAACTAAAAAAAATTTCTTATCTATATCTTAGTGAAGGTTGACTTTGAGTATTATTTCTCCCTACTTAAACTAACTTAGTTATTAATAATATAAATAAATTTCTTATTATACTGAAATCACCAATAATAACTTTATTTTATGACTATAAAATGAAAATTTGTGCTAACCATCTCTCTTTTTTTTTAATTTTTCATGTAATAATCCATTAAGATGACCTTTTACACCTGGCTGTGACAACTTACACCTTGTGTCTCAAATATGATGAATACCAAAATATGTGACTATCCATTAAGATGACAATTTACACCTGGCTGGGACAACTTACACCTTGTGTCCCAAATATGATGAATACCAAAATATGTGAGTATCCATTAAGATGAAAATTTACACCTGGCTATGACAATTTACACCTGGCTGTGACAACTTACCCCTGGCTGTGACAATTTACACCTGGCTGTGACAATTTACACCTGGCTGTGACAACTTACACCTTGTACACAACAATGTAATGAATACCAACATCTGATCTAATACTTGATAAAGACTCTACACTGTGAACAAGTGTATCGATCCAAATGTAATCTGAATCTAAAAGTGACCTAAATACCTGATAAACTTTAAAGGCAAATTCTATCTTCTAACTGGAAGTAGTATCTATGCTGAAATAGTATAGAATAGACATTTTTATATTATTGGGAATCATCTTCGAAGTGTATAGTACTAGGTGAATTTCGCGATAGTTAAGTTTATCGGTACGGTGCGACCATGATAGATTTATAGTGACATAGTGATATTTAAGTTATAAAATAACTTAAGTAGGATTTCTCTCTTAGTTTTTTCGATTTCGAAAATTAGCAGCTTTGTACAAGCTTGTTAGTTACGTTTTTTTAAAATTGTATAAAGTATAATAGATATAGAGCCTAATTATCTATGCAAAAATTAGGTTAGGTTATTTAAGATCTTGAAACTACTGACGAAATGACAGGACTTTCACCCCGAAAAAAGTAAATTCTGACGAACTAACAAATCTGGACAAAAAATTTATGACCCTCCCCGTTCAGCCAAAGTGTTTGCATTACACTTTAGCTTAGTTGGATGTGCCCATACCAACAACCTTTTATTTTAAAACACGCTTATTTGGGAGTGCACCAAGTCTCATTCTGGTCTCAAATATAGTTGTACTAGTATTTTGTATTTTGGTACAAAATGAAAATTAAATAGTCCCTTAAATTTTTTTTATTGGTAAACAGCCATTTTTAGTTTTTTCTCTTTGCTCCTGAGTGGTCTGCTGACACTTCAGTCAGCGGGGAAAAAGGTGGTGGGACCATTCCTGACAGACTGACAAATTGCACAGTAAATTTAAATATAAATATTAAATTAATTAAAATAACTAAAATCCTTTAATACTTTATTAATAATTACATTATTAATTATGTAAGGTATGCTCTAAGTTTTGTATCAGCAGTGAAAAGGAGAAATTTGTAAAATGTCACTCATGTTAATAGAAAAGTATACCAGTAAGGTTAATGAGAATTTGTAATACGCCAGTGAGGTCAACAGAAATTATAAGCTGTTGTTGAGATAAATATTTTATAGATTTTTATGTTTGCAATAAATATTTGTTTTCATATGCCTACTTTATTGTTTTAATAGTTCCTTACCTACATTAGTAAAATCGCCACTTAGTTTTTCACATTATTGATTATTCCAGTAAGTAGTACTTACCTATTTTATATATCACAAAAAAAAACCTTAAAAATTTAAACTAAGGTGTGTCCGCGGATGAAGTTGACAATAGGGAAAACTCTATAATTGATAATTTGATTTGATTACGATCAGAAGTCATCCTTAAAAAAAATCCGTTTGTGCGGAAAATAAAAATCAGATGTAAATTTAAATTATTCTGTCTTTAAATATTCGAATTTGTATTTAGACTTAATGTAACGATATAAACAACAATGTTTAATATAATTTTTGTTAAAAATGTTAAAATATAATCGCACCTACTTTTCTCTTGAAGCATTCTCATGTTTCCTAATTTATTAACACCCTGTACATCTGATTAAAAAATTTTATGTTGCAAATTAATTTTCTCTAAAGGCAAAAGTTTTTATAAAGAATTACTTTTTGTCGTAAAATCAATAACATATTTTTCCTATTGTACTCCATCCGCCAACACACTGTATATCGATAGCCTAGTTCCAATACGACGTAACCAACAAAATTTATTTTTTGATAAATATCAATAAATACCTTCATTTTCTACGTTGTGAAATAATGTCGTATACCACATTAAAATGGTCTACGACATATTTTGACAACGTAGAAAATGAAGGTATTTATTGATATTTATCAAAAAATAAATTTTGTTGGTTACGTCGTATTGGAACTAGGCCATCGATATTTGAAAATAACCAGTAATCATTTTAATAAGCGGATTTTAAAAAGCCCGCCACGAAAAATTCCGACGGTGGCGCCAAGCGGTAGGATGCGCGGCTTATTCTCGAATAAGCCTTTTTTTCTTTTGTGGAAAATCTATAAACCCTTTTTTCTTTTGTGAAGAATCCTTGTTTCTCTGTTTTTCTACGGACTTTTCATTTCTAATTGTTATATATTTTTTGGGTCGTTTGATACTTTGTTCCAATGTTGCCAGGTCTGGTGATTTTTCACCAGATTTGGTGATTTTGAACCCCATCTGGTGATCTGGTGAAAACTTTTTAAAAAAGTCTAATTTCTGGTGATTTTTCGACACTGATAATAAGCTTATATCTTAAAAAAAAATGAGAGAAAAATGGCTTGATTGTGTTTTATTCTTCTTTGTTTAAAATGGTGACATCGATGCAAAAACTTATTGGTTTCAAAAGCGTTTGTCTTTGTCTGGAAACTCTCTACTTCTCTGTGCCGAATATTTCTTAGTAGCGGGGGATTTACAGAATTTGTATCTGTTACTGTTGTTTTTTTTATATACTGTTTTTTATATAGTGATTTCTAAAAAAAAAAAAAAAAAAAAAAAAAAAAAGGTCGTACCTTTAAGGTCTTGGCACCGGAGTGCGCACTCATGTTTATAGCTTAAACAACATGAGTGCCCACCCTGGCGTCAAAAGCTTAAATGAGAGGTATGTTATTTTCGAGGTATGACTTTTTTTTTTTTTTTTTTAGAAATCACAGCAATATATTTCATTTTACATTAATTATATGGTGTTGTATGTGATAATGCGAGAAATTAAGAATCTGGTGATTTCTGGCAACTTTTAAAGCAAGGGTCTGGTGATTTTTAATTTTTTGACCTGGCAACATTGCTTTGTTCTTGTTGTTCGAGTTCTGTGGTTTGATAGTAGATGGTTGATGTGTTCCCCTTTTCTATCAAAAAGAGTTTTTATTATTTTGACAAATGCGACTCTCACAGGCACTTTTTCGACAACATATAGGATGGCACTTTCAAAATCATTGGCAAGTTCAAGGCAGACGAAAACTTGTGGAAACCGGTGCAGAACAAATTCTTAAGAAAAAAGGAATTCAAATCGAGGACCCCAATAAGTTCCTAGAAGATAAAATTGTACACGATAGGTAAGGTATTTTTTATTTCATTATCATATTGTTATGATAATGATTAAATCTTGCTATGCTGAAGCAGTTCAGAGTTCTCTTGGAATATCAAGATCTAGGAATACATTGTCATAAAATGAAATTCACAATTGAACATTGACAATGTCAGTGGCCATGTGGTCAAAATAAAATGTTATTGCTAAATAATCCTATAGTGCAGAATATCACATTTATGCAAGTAAACAATCAATATAATAAAGAGGGACAAACATTTTTGTAATACAAGCCTAGCTTAATGTGGCGAAATGCGTCTAGGGATGGATCTGACAAAATGAGGGGAAAAATCTATCTGTTTTAAAAATGATTAATTATCATTATGATCAACAAAACAAATAAAACAAAAAAGACCGAAAACAAAATAAAAATCACCAAAACAAAAATCAACAAAGAAAAATCAGAGCAGCAAATTGTCATTCCAATATGAATAGCTACCTACCTATTATCTATAAATAATAAATCCCACAAAGTCCCGGTCTCAAAAATTCTTTAATATAACAGTTACATGTTTCGCTCACAAATGAGCATCATCAGACCTAATTACACAAACAAAGAAACATTTAAAAATTAAAAATATATAAACACCTCACCCAACTCTAAATAAAAACATTTATGTTTCTTTGTTTGTGTAATTAGGTCTGATGATGCTCATTTGTGAGAGAAACATGTAACCGTTATATTAAAGAATTTTTGAGACCGGGACTTTGTGGGATTTATTATTTATACTTAAATCAGGTCTCTTGGAGAAAATGGACAGCTTTTTCGTACCTATTATCTGTTAAAAAAATCATTAAGTACCTACCTAGTAAGACCAATTCATTTTTAATTAAAAACCTCTTTAAGTGACACTTGAACAATTCACTGCTCTGAATGGCCCTAACATCATCTGGTAGAGTTATACACTTTAATGCAACTTATAGAAGGCCCCTTATCGCTATTCTTAACAAACATATTAAATTTGACATGTCGCATTTACTTCAATCCGTAAATGTCATTTAAAATTTTCAAACTTCGAAAAATTACATTATTTGTCCAAATATCAACAAATGTCATAAGTTTTTTACATTTACATTTTTACATACATTTTTCCAAGCCTACTTGCCATATTATTCAAGTTTAAGAATAACCATAAAATCTTATGACTTTTGGAAATTTTTAGGAAAAATAAATGTCTTTTTTACATAACGTTTCAGGTTTTTATCCCAAATTCGGAAGAAATGTACACTGAAAAATATTCAATGTTTTTATTGGGCAGAATTTGAAAAAATATGTAAATGCAAATAACTTTTTTCTATGACAATTGTTGATATTTTTTTAATAATAAAAATTTATTTCTAAACTAATTTATGAAATTTTTTTGAAAACGGTTGAAAATAACATATTATGCTTTACATGCCCCACAGTGTTCAATAATTAAGCAACAACATGATTTGCAACTCCCCATCTTTATTTATTGTAATAATAAAAGTGAATAAAAACATAAGCCAACGTCTTCCGGGCTCTATTCTATAACGCAATACGTCGTTGCCAATGAAACATGCTAGACAGAGAAAAAATTGTAAGAAAGAGTTGCAAATTGATTTGACTTATTCATTTTATTATTTTTTCTAGTTTGTCCATTGACTTCCGACGTCATCGTTTTTTTGATTGTCATTTTCAAGTCAAAAAATCCTTTATTGTTTAAAGAATAATAAAATTCTTGTTAACAAAGTTCAAAAATAAAAATGAATAACTTTAAAGTACATCCATATGCATGCCTATACACTTAATATTAAAATAATACACACAGATTATCGTATCACTGATGGATCATTAAAAAATGCATCCAAAGTGTAGTAAGCTTTTTCACTTACGAAACGCTTACTTAGTTAACTTCTTAAACTTTTCAAAATTTTGTGGCCTTCTTAAAGCGAGCGGAAGATGATTAAATATTTTCTTACCACCATATATAAAAGATTTTCTAATTTGTTCTGAATGAGGTATAGGTAAGCTTAAAAAAAAAGATTGACGCGTATTATTTTATTTTATTCATTTATTCATCCTTAAATATTCTACGGAATAAAATATTCCAATTGGTACATCTAAATATAAGATACAATTACAGCAGAAAAAAACAATACGTAGTACAAAACAAACAACAGAGTTATCGAGCCAAAACAGATTAAAATAAATTAAAATAGTACAAGTCATTACAGGTTTTTTAGTGAATAAAGACTAATCCTAAACAAATCGCAATCCTGAAAATAAGTATTATAATTCTTCAGTAGTCTTGAAATAAAGGCATTTTGTCCGTAATTGGTTCTATGAGTAACTTCGAAGAAAAGTTGCATCTGCCTCGTGCGCCTTGGTGGAACCAAAAAAAACAGATTCGAGTAGGGCATTACAGCAAATTGTGCCATTCACAAGCTTATACAAGAAGACTAACAATAATTTTCTGCGTCGGCATTCTAGGCTCTGCATGCCACAAAGAAGAATTCTTGTTTCGTAAGATAGGTTTTGATAGGGAAACCTGAGCTTGAACAGAAGATATTTGGCGTATCTATTCTGAACACGTTCAATCCTTTTGATGTGGCATTGGTAATTGGGACTCCATATAACGGAACAGTATTCAAGCAGAGATCGAACTAGTCCACCATACAGAGCGTTAAGTGCCTTTGTATCGTAAATCTGTTTAGTATAATCGCTCATCAAGTGCAGTTTATCGGTAGTTTCATAATCTGATTTTGCCCAAGTTTCCATAAAAATTAAAAATTATGCATTCTAAAATCAACACAAAATCTGGATACCAGTAAATAAAAAACTTTACTGCTATCAATATAAAATAAACATTCTTCTGCATTGTTAAGATTCCTTTTGTATTTCCGCCGCGCCTACTATGCCAACAAACTAGGCCGGAATTGTGTAGGTGTGAATTGTGTCTTTTGTCATTGTCGCACAGAGCTTGGATTTGATTATTATGGAAAAGGCTAGATTTACATGCTGCTCTAAGCCGTCTAGCAACTATTATTGTTTGGCATGCTTTGGTGTTTTCCATCCTAGTTGCCTTGAAAGGGATTGGAAAAAGCATATTAAGCTGGGTAAATGCAGCATTTACTGTTCTAAGGATTGCCATGAAAAGGGTCTAAAAGAAAATAGACCACTACAACAAGCCGCTGATGAGATTGAAAAGTTGTTGAACGAAAATCATTTATTAAGACGACAAATTTCAGAAGCTCAGCTGAATTTTGAGTCGAAAGAGGCGGATAAGGAAGAAATTGTTAACAACTTACAGGAAGAGATGGATGGACTAAGGAAGGAGATTATGCTTAGAGAGAAACTATTTTGGAAGGAAAGAAGAAAAACGCAGGATTTTGAGGATGAAGTGTTTGAAGCTGAAAAAAAGTTGGTTAGTGACCTAAATCTTAAAAGGGGTTAATAGACTAAAAAACGAAATTAGTGATTTATTAAAATCTATGGAAAGGGAAATTCTGACGCATACTGAGCGTGTGGGGGATCTGCAGGGGCAGTTGCAGGATTTAAACAGTATAAACAGAGATATGGTTTCGTCCCTGCGCATTATCGAAAATGAAAATAATTCTTATTGTCACGAATTAGAGAGGCTGAAGTATGAAATAGAGTCATTGAAACATCGAGAGTCTCCGTCGTTGGGATCCTCTAACAGTGCTGAGTTACATCCGACTTTAAATGACTCTTCGATGGATCAGGCTAAGGGTAGCAAGATCAGCGGGGCACCTATCAGAAAATTGCTGATTTTAACGGATTCATATGGAAAATACCTTTACAATCCTATTCATAAACACATGGGTAACCAATTTAAAATTCAGTTAGTTAGTAAACCTGGTGCTAAATTTCGTCAGGTTATAGATAGCGTAGATTGCTTTGCCAGGGATTTTTCATGTGAGGATTATGTTGTTGTGCTTGCTGGTTTGAATGACAATAGTGACGGGCGTGAAAACATTTGTATGCTGGCTAACAAGTGCTTTTATACAAATTTGATTGTGTGTTCCTTACCTTATAAGCATGACCAGTTTAACAGGCAGGCCAATTATTTTAATTATTTCAATTATATAAATAAACAAATAGTATCATCCACCTCAGTATTAACTCAGTTTTGTAATAATATAAGACTTCTGTCCCTTCATAATAGGCTCAACAAATATTGCTATGAAAAACATGCTCATTTTTTGAATAGGTTAGGCTTCTCCCGCATGGCATTTTTAATTAAGGAATCGATAGTGAACTTTAAAAAGAATAATCAATGTAATTTAATTGACCTTACACATAGAGTTGAGAATCATGCTTGTAGTTCTTCGACTTCGTCCTCGGGTAGAAATATGCAAAGGCAGAGCAATCATTTTTTAGGAAAATCCACAGGAGTCGCGGATTCTCTGCCGTCCCTCTCGAATTAATGGTTTTAAACATACAGTCAGTGCGAAATAATAATAATAATAATAATAAGGTTTTTTATTTAGCACCTGGCTAGTAAATACAACTAAGTATATACAACTATATAATACTACTATTAGTTACAATCTTATTTACTCTGTAAATATTTCGAAACATTTTTACTAAAGGTGACCAGACTATTTTCACTCTTTAATGCACCCGGTAGGGCATTATAGAGACAAACACCCTCATAGAACAATGATTTTTGTAAACTTGCTGACTTTACATACTGAATATTGTAGTTATGTCTTGATCAATCAATCAATCAATCAATCAAAATTTATTCATGAATGTACATAACAATAATTTCACAAGTCAAAGTAAAAATACATATATTATATAAGCATAATTATTAGTCATTTTTTTCCCACTAAAGGAATCTCACTTAAAATATTGTTTTTTTTTTAAAAAGAACATTATACAAACATATATTTAAAATAACAAATTTACACTTCAATAATTCGCACCCAACTAAAGGAAATCAAGACCAACACTTTGAGGTAGAGGGGGCATATCTCTCAGTTAAATCAGATCGCTAAAATCATTAAGGAAATATTCGTCCTCACTATAAAAAGCTTTATTCTTAAGGTATCGTTTAATTTTTACTTCAAATACTTTTAAGTCGGCATTTCTGATATCTATAGGTAGTATATTTAAAAACTTTATACCATAATGATTCGCCCCATCCCTGGCCCTTGCAGTCCTACTATAGTTTATGGCGAGGTCATTTCTTCCCCTGGTATTATATGTATGAAAATCGCCATTAAGAGCATAAGCATCATGGTTCTTCTTTATATACATTAGACAGTTAAATATATAGATGCATGGCACAGTGAGAATGCCCAGAGAGACAAAGCTATTTCTACAACATTCAATATACCTCAAGCCAGCCATTACTCTTACACAGCGCCTCTGTATAGCAAACACTGTAGAAGCATGTGGGGAATGTCCCCAGCAAAGGATAGCATAAGATAGATGTGAGTTTATGAAGGCATAGTATGCAGTCATAAGGGCGCTTTCAGAAACAATACCCTTTAATGTCTGTTTAAAGGTTGGAGACAATGACGTTTCTTGAACGGCAGTAGAGTTTTGGACTTGCATTGTCTTTATTTGTTTAGAATCACTACGTTTCAACTGGTAAGCATCTCCAGTCGTCTTCAGGTGACCTAAACAAATAAAGACAATGCAGTCCAAAACTCTACTGCCGTTCAATACCCTTTAAGTTACGTATGATATAAATATTTCTACTTAATTTGCTAGCTAATTGAGTTGTATGCTCCTCCCAGGTTAACTTTGTGTCGAGATAGACTCCCAAAAATTTAACCGGTGTAGTATTTATGACACCTGGTCTTAGTGAGAAATTTAATATCTGCGTTTTAATAGCATTAATACTTAATTTGTTGGCGATGAACCAAGTCTGTACATCCATCTGCGTCTCCACGACCCCCCGATCCAGTTCCTCAAGATCTTCAGTGCTGTTAATTGTACTGGTATCATCAGCAAACAATAATAAGGTGGCAGAGTTCGTAGATATGCATGCATTTATATCGTTTATATATAGCAAGAATAATATGGGCCCCAAAACTGAGCCTTGGGGTACGCCATGCATGATATATCTCCTGTCTGAATTAGCATTATTAAAAGATACATACTGGAGTCGATTCGATAGATACGACTCAATTAAGTGTATGCTGTCATTACTGAAATTATAGTGAGAGAGCTTCTGGATCAGTAGGGCATGTGACACGCAATCAAACGCCTTCGTTAAATCAAAAAATGAGGCTTGGGCAAATTTTTTCCCCTCGAAGCATTCCTGGATATAACTGGTAAGCTCATGAATAGCTGTAGTTGTTGACATATTATTTCTAAATCCGAACTGCCTTGGGTTTAATAGTTTGTTACTTTCCAGATAATTGCAAATTTGGGCTTTGAGAGCACTCTCTAAAACCACTATAAGGCCTATAATTTGATACATCATTTGGGGAACCTTTTTTGTGTATAGGGACTACACGAGCTATTTTTAAGAAGTCAGGAAAGACAGATTTTTTTAGACATATATTAATAATTTTTGTCAAGGGAATGATTATTATTTCTTTTAGGGTTTTTAGTATTTTAACATTTAAATTGTAGCTATCTTTACTAGGACTATTTTTAAAATTAGATATAATGTCTCTTACATCATTAAACGTTAGCTCCGTAAACTTGAAACACTCATGTTTCTTATTAATGTTGGGTGTTACATAGTCCATTGGGTTTTTATGGGATGTAGGGAGATCCCTTATGATGCCTTCAGCAATATTGCAAAAATACTGGTTAAAGTCTGTTGCATTTAAGCTTGAAGATAGGGGTCCCTTTGTAGAGGGATTATTTTTTTTTATAATGTCCCAAGCGGCTTTATTTTTGTTACTGGAAGAGTTTATAAGGTTATCATTATATTTCTTTTTACTCGCCACTATTTTATTACGGTATTGACTTCGAAAAGATTTTACCATTTCATGGGGAACCAAGTTTGGGTCTGTTTTATTCAGCCGGGTTAGCAAGTGTAAGGTTTCCCTACACTGTCTTATTTCATCGTTAAACCAATTCGCTTTGTAAGATGCAGATGATCCATCGCCAACTATTTTACTTTTCTCTGGGAAGCAAGCATCGCAAGCACTAATTATTATTTCAATAAATTTTTTACACATTATATTTACAGATGCATTATCATTTATAAAAGACCAATCGACATTCTCCACTATGTTATACAGATGGAATAGGCCTATGTCTGTTATTGGTCTATAGGTTACCCGAGTGCCACCCCCTACTCGCTCCTTCTCCATCTTATAGGAAAACGAGAGAGCAAGATGGTCAGACAAACTCGGTTCAATAACTTTTACATGATAAAAAGCCTCATTCAGATTTGTAAAAATATTATCAAGGCATGAGTTATTTCTAGTTGGCGCGTTTGTTGACTTGAGGAGTCCGTAGGATTCAAGTAGGTTACAAAGCAACCGCGCTTCTATGGAGTTGTTTTGAAAATGTACATTAAAATCACCCGTTATTATTATGGTTTTTGTTAAGTCGAGTTTCTCCAACAACTCTGTCAATTTATTAAAATAAATGTTTAAATCTCCAACAGGGGAGCGGTATATGGTAATAATTTGTGCGCCTTTATATGCCATTCCTGCTACTTCAAAATTTACTTCCTCCGACATTCCCACCACATCAAAAGATAGCGGGGTAACATCGAGTTTTGTTTCAACAAAGATGGCCACGCCGCCATGATTACGCTCGGACCTACAAAAGCCAGAGGCCAGAGCGAACCCACTAATGTTAATTCTATCTAGTTCATTCTTACCGAGCCAGTGCTCATTAAAACACAGTATATTATGGTTGTTGTCAATTAAAAATGATTCTAAAAGATTGTTCTTATTACCTAGACTTTGTATATTGTAATGCATAATACTAAGAGATGTACCCACCCGTGCTCCCGAGTTTTTATGGTTTACTTTCTGTACTCTTTGTGGACATATGTCTTGCGTCGGAGGTTCATAAAATGGTTATATGTTATTCCTAGTGGCCATAATTCCGGACAGAGAATTTTAGATTGGTCTTCTGGTCGAATGCCAATTTTGAAAGAGCTTCTCCAACGATCCTTTTTTGTTTTTAATTTTTCACAGGTACAGTATTCCACGTTAATGGACTTTTTTATGTAGGCGGATATCGATTCCTGTGATGTTTGGGCACTAAAACCCGATACAAAAATCCAATATGTGTCTTCTGAGTTCTTCGCCACTTCGAGATCACAGTCAGTTACTTTGGTACCCTTAAAGGGGGCAGGACGATTCAGTGTCTGAAACACTTTGGTGGTATGATTGGGAGGAGGTTTTGCTAGTCCAACTGAAGTATTTTCCGCCGGGGTTGTTGTTAAGTCAATGTATTGTTGTAAGTGTGCTGTTGTTATAGCTTTGGATCTTTTTTCAAGAAAATCCTTCAAATAGGCAGGTAGTTGACCATGTTCAATTTTATATATTAAAATAATGTTTGCCTTTTTAATGCCCTGTTCAACAGACAACCAATTTAAGGTGCTCAGCATTGCTTTAATTGGGGTATATTTATTACAATTAAGAATTAAACGCATTACCTTATTTTGTTGTACTTGTAACCTGTATATATTTTCTTGAGTACATGATATTAATAATGAAGAACAGTAATTAAAGTGTGGTTGAACAATTGTATTATAAACTAGTGTTTTGGCCCATTGAGACGGACAGTTTGAGACGCGACAAAAAAATCCAATTTTCTTACCTAGTTTTTTACAAAGATAGTCTATGTGATTTGAAAACGTTAGCTGAGGATCTAAAAAAATACCTAGATATTTTATTTCTGACACAAAGTTAATTACACTGTTATTAATTTTAACTGTTAATTCTAAGTCTAAATATTTTTTACAATTCGCTTTTGAACCTATTACCATGCATTTTGTTTTTAAAGCATTTAATTTCAATTTATTTTGACAAAGCCAATCATATAATATTTCAAGTTCCGCATTTAAAATATTAGTTATTTCTTCAAAATTGGTACCTGCTACGCATATAAGGGTGTCATCTGCAAACAAATTAACAAATGACTTTTTTAAAACTTTGGCAATATCATTCACATAAATTACAAACAAGAGAGGACCCGAAACACTTCCTTGGGGTACACCCCACCTACTTTCCCTATCATGTGAAAATGTGTTATCCACTTTTGTTTTTTGGTACCTATTAGCTAAGTAATCATTGATCCAGTCCAACGCACTACCATTTATACCATATAAGGATAATTTTTTTATGAGAATCGCACGATCAATAGTTTCGAATGCCCGTTGTAAGTCTACAAAAACACTAAGTACGACCTTATCATTATTTATGAACTTTCTCCATTTTGCACATACATATTGTAATGCCGATTCACAGGAATGTTGACTTCTAAATCCGGATTGTCCAACAAATAATAACTGGTTAATCTCAAAATAATGTCTTAATTGTTGGCAAACTATTGTCTCGATGATTTTGTCTACAACTGGCAGTAGGTTAATCGGTCTGAATTCAGCGAGAACCTTTGGTTTATACACTTTTGGTATGGGAATAATAACACTTGTTTTTAGGTCACTAGGTATTTTTCCAGTACGTAACGATGTATTTATTAAATATAAAATGCTCAAAAGTTCGTCACTGGTGCTTTTGTTTTTAAATTTGAACACAACTTTTTTTAACTCTCCAAGATTTACCGTTTTAAATGTAAATAAGTTATTTTTATTCCTGTTAATATCAGAAGCCCACTGTCGCTTTTCTATGGTAGCGGAAATATCATCCAAACTATCGGAATAAAAGTTATTAAAATTGTCCTCAACTGTGCCATCGTACTTTTCAAAGTCAATCTGTGTAAAATCTGTAGATTGATTATTGTTTCCTACTAAATTTTTTAGAGTTTTCCACATCCTCTTTCCATCGCCTTTGCACCTGTCTATGTTTTGATCGTAATATTTAATTTTTTCGCTGCGAATTAACGAGGTCACTCTATTTCTCTTATTTTGGTAATCTCTCCAATCATCCTCACTTCTACTGAGAATAAATTTTTTATATGCGTTATTTCTAGTATTTTGTGCTTGTTTCACTATTCCAGATATCCATGGATGTTTTGTTGTTTTCGCTGCCTTTTTTGGAGCCACTTTATCCACTGCTGTTTGAATAATTTTTATGAAATCTGAATATACCTTATTGACGTCAACAGATGTATAATTCCAGCTTGCCCCTATTAATTCTTCTACTACTTTTGTTACCGTTTCTTTACCCAAATTACGTATAGTCGTAAGATTTGATTTTTCCATGGCAGATTCAAATTCAAACTCAGTTCCAATGATTTCGTGATCACTCAGTATAGGAAAATTTCTTGGAATCTCTTGAGCATTGAAATCGTTTGTGATTATGTGATCAATAAGAGTAGATGATGCGTTGGTAACTCGTTTTTCCTGCTCAACGATCTGCTTAAACCCTGCTCCTTGTATAGTTCTTATTAAGTTTCTTACATTTCTGTCCTTTTTTAATAGATCTATATTTAGATCCCCCATTATCACGGTTCTTTGCTGGTGGAGAATAGTATCACTAAGCATTTCTTTAAGGTAGTCCAAAAATGTGTTGCAAGTAGAATTTGGAGATCTATAAAGAGCCCCCACCATAACAGACTCCCTTCCAATTTGAACCCTTACCAAAAGTACCCAGTGACTGTAATTGACTTCTTCGTTACGAATTACTGTAAAATTTAAATGTTCTTTTAAATAAATAATGACTCCGCCAGTGTGTCTGCTGCTAGAGTAGCAGATTATCGTAACATATCCAGGTATAGATATCTCACGATCATCAATTTCAGGAGTTATGTGAGTCTCACTTACGCAAACAATTAGTGGGTTTCGATTTTGTAACAACTGATTTAGTTCTGCCATATGTGATGTAAGGCCTTGAGCATTTATATGCAAAAATACCCCCTTATAGAACGGTGGAGAAACGGTTTTTGGACCCTTTAGTTGCTATATATATCTTGTTCTGGATTTAGCTTTTTCTTGTGCCCTCTGAAAACATATACATTGTTTATCAAACACTGTGTGTGCCTATAGTCTATATTTGGTATTTTTAATACTTCGTGGGCGTGTTTGCAATTAGTACATTCCTTAACAGTTGAGGTACACTCATCACTTTTATGGTTTTTGTTGCATAACTGACAAATAGCGCGAGGTTGTTGACAATGTACAGCTTTGTGTCCATATTTCCAGCAGTTGTAACACCGTAACACACCAATGTATTCATATACAGGGAAGCTGTCCCAGTCCATAAATACTTTTTTCCTAACTACAAGTGATTTAATTTTTTATTCTTCGAGATATACTTTCTTACAATTTTAATATTCAATTCGTTTTGATATGCCGAAAGACAACTGTGTTGTTTAACCCTTAAAATAAGGTCTTCTTCATTGTCTGTATACTTTTCTTGTATACCAACAATAACAACCTTCGGATTGACTATTTTTGGAACTTCAATTGTGTAGTTTTCAGAGAGTTCAGCGACCGCCTTATCTTGCAGTTTTTTTAGGGAATCCCGATCATTGCATTCAATAACAATGCTACCTTGACCTACAGATTAACATTTATTTACTTCAACTGATAATTTCGATGGATTTATTTTTTGTGTGACGACGTTTTTGGTAGTAGCACTGTTCTGATTGGCATTTTTCGGTTTTATTATTAATGGCGGAAAGTTATTTTTTTTTAACAATGCTTGACCATTGTTGTTCACTTTTTCCTATAGAATCTGTGTTTTCTAAACTGTTAAGTATCTCGCCGGTCGTTGTTTTATTTTCTACTAATTTTTGTTCTATATTCTCAATTATTTTGGCAATATTTAGTCTCTCTTCAACAACTATGGCACATTCATCACAATACCACATCACATTTTTACAATCATTGATTAATTTATACAACTGGTCTTTTATCTGTACACACTGAGGATGATAATTTTCTTTACATAATTTGCAAGTAACTAACTTAGAACTCACGATAAAATTATCGGAGCAACGGGCGCACACATGTGCGCTCGCCGCCATCTCTACTAACATAAGACCGATGAAATGTTTGTATTTCTTGAGGATGAAAATTTTCCTGATTTTCTACTTCTAACGGAACATTGGCTTAAAAAGGACGAGCCAATTTTTATGAAAAATTATTCGGTCTTGAGTCGCTTTGATCGTACCAATTTTTTGCACGGTGGCACACTTATATTGGTCAGGAGCGATGTCCTGGAGAGATTGCGATTTGTTGAGATTGAATCTTATAATCATCTTATAATGGAAAAAACTTTTGAATTCTCTTTAGTACACTGCAGGGAAATTGATTTGTATATTGTTTGTGTGTATAGATCGCCTAGTAGTAGTGTTCAGGAATTTATAATTAAGTTGGAAACTCTTTTAAATGAATTATCTATACAGTCCAACCTCATTCTTGCTGGAGATTTAAATATAAATTATAATGATGATACGTCTCATGATACACATTTGTTATGCAGCTTGTTGCATTCTTTTAATTTGTCAATGCATGTAACCTCTCCGACCCGCGTTTCACAGTACAGCTTATCCTTAATCGACTATTTTTGTTCTAATATTGCCTCTAATAACATTTCTTGTCGTGTATTGTCTGATTGTCCTGGATTGACTAATCACGAGGCAGTTATATCTAGTATTATCATTGAGTCTGACGTACAACGGAAGAAGAGTAAATGTGGGAGAGTCTTTAGCAGAGAAAATTATATCAAATTTAATCAGCTTGCCTTGGCCTCCAACTGGGATTTCCCGGGTGATTGTGAGGATCAGTTCAAATATTTTTATGATTTACTGTTGAATATTTTTAATGCTTGTTTTCCTATTCAAAAGTTAAAGGTTAAAAAGAAAAAGAAACCTTGGCTTACCAGGGACTCAAAATATCGGCTAAAAATCTAAGATCTCTTCATTACATCAGAAAACATATAAACAACGATTCCTTTTTGTCATACTTTAATTCTTACCGTAGTTTGTATAGGAAACTTATCGCTCTTGCTAAGAGATCTCACTATAATTCCAGAATATCTCAATCAAGGGACAAGCAGAGGGAGAGCTGGTCAATTGTTAACGATCTCAGGGCTAAGGGAGTGAAAGTTCGAGTCGTGCCTGACTTGTCTCCTGATACTTTAAACGCTTTCTACTGCTCTGTGGCTACCAAGATAGTCGGCAACATCAAACCTTCACGAGATGCACTGGATTTTTTGGGTGATACTTCATTCAAATTCAAAATATGCTTTATTAATCATAAGAGTTTATACTCTTGTTGACAAAGCTGAAAAACTTAGAACTAAATAAAATAAAAGTCAAAATGAAATGTACACAACAATAATGAAATCTATACGACAATAATAAAATCTACACAATCTCATGCTAAACAAAATATACACCTACAGAGAAAATTATACAAAAGCAAATAAAGGACAATACATAAACCGAACTATTACAAACTTTCTACAAAATACTCAGATACAGTGTAATACACGTGTTCCAATAACAATTTTTTGACCTGAATTCGAAACTTTAAGTAATTACTTAAGGATTTTATACTAAGAGGGAGATGATTAAACATCTTTTTTGAATTGTATATAATAGAATTGTATACAAGAGCGCTAGTTGGCAAAGGTAAAAGAATATCATGAGTATTCCTAGTCTGGTAAGCCAACACATCTCTCTTGTATGCATCCCTCCTCTTAAAAATTAGACAAACAGATTCCAATATGAAAAGGCACGGCAATGTTAATATTCTGTGTTTCCGAAACAGAGGCCTGCAAGGCTCCCTAGGACCCACACCGGAATGGCATCTCACAGCCCTCTTCTGAATTAAAAATACTGACCAAAAAAGAGTTTGAGAGCAGCTACCCCAAAACGGTAAACCGTATCTTAGGTGAGACTCTATAAGTGCAAAATACACAGATCTCGACAATGACAATCCCACCTCTCTGGATGTAAGGCGAATAGCATAGCAACCTCTCGTTAGTTTACTGATCAAGTTCGCAATATGAGTATCAAATTTTAAGTTCTGGTCCAGAAAAATGCCCAAAAACTTTGTACAGGATCTAGCCTCCAAAACCTGATCGCCCAAATAAACATTATCCAATGTGCAATTAAAATGCATTATACATGTCTTTGATATATTAAAGGAGAGAAAATTCGAGTCACACCAATCCTTAACAATCAGTATATCCTCAGAGATCATCCGGTGCAGACGCTCAATGTCATGGTCGTGCCAAAAGATGGAAGTGTCATCGGCAAAAAGTGTAAATGTACCATTAATTTTAAGCTTCGTTATGTCGTTGAAGTATATTAGAAAAAGCAAAGGGCCTAGAACAGAACCCTGTGGAACACCAGCAACAATATTCATCTGAGCAGAGGTCCTCCCTGCCACGCTAACAACCTGCTTACGATCACTCAGGTATGATCGAAACCAGTCCAACACATTGCTTCTACAGCCATAATGCTCCAGCTTCAGCAGCAGAATTCGGTGACTAACACAATCAAACGCCTTGGATAAGTCACAGAACACCGCCGCTGCCGCTGATTTATCATTAATTTTTAAATAGAGTCTTTCAAGAAAGGAAAATATGGCATCACTGGTATTTTTTGAACTTTGGAATCCAAATTGGTTTTTATCAATTATATTATACTTCAGCAGAAAGCTAGTAAGTCTCTTATGAACAAGCTTCTCTAGAAGTTTAGACAGCGTAGACAGCAAGGAAATAGGGCGAAAATTTGATTCTAAGTCGACATCACCACCCTTGTGCAGGGGGACCACCAAGGCAGTCTTGAGATTAGACGGAAAAACTCCCATCTCCAATGAGCTATTAATTGCCAGCGACAAGGCACCAATTGCCCGATCCGGAAGGTTCAGCAATATGTTAGCTGATAGATTATCCAGACCACATGCGTTCTTCTTTTTAAACCCGTTTAGAGTTTGCTTAATCTCAACAATATCAGTTGGTTCGAAATAACAGGAATCAGGTACTGAAGTATCACCCAAAAAATCCAGTGCATCTCGTGAAGGTTTGATGTTACCGACTATCTTGGTAGCCACAGAGCAGTAGAAAGCGTTCAAAGTATCAGGAGATAAGTCAGGCACGACTCGAATATTCCCTCCCTTACCCCTGAGATCATTAACAATTGACCAGCTCTCCCTCTGCTTGTCCCTTGATTGAGATATTCTGTAGTTATAGTGAGATCTCTTAGCAAGAGCAGTAAGTTTCCTGTACAAACTACGGTAAGAATTAAAGTATGACAAAAAGGAATCGTTGTTTATATGTTTTCTGATGTAATGAAGAGATCTTAGATTTTTAGCCGATATTTTGAGTCCCCTGGTAAGCCAAGGTTTCTTTTTCTTTTTAACCTTTAACTTTTGAATAGGAAAACAAGCATTAAAAACATTCAACAGTAAGTCATGTCTCTTGACCAAGGGGGAGGGGGGGGGGGGGGATATACTTTTTACTAACTTTTGTTAGGGGGAGTTTATGAAACGACTGCGACATTTTTTTTTGTAGGAATCACTTTTGATAGAAGTTCTTGAAAACGCAAAGTTTTGTTTTTTTTGTAGCCACTTTTGAACGGTGGAGAAAGTGTAGAAAAGGCTGCGAAGTATTTTATTTTATAGAATTAACTTTTGAGAACTTACACGTTTTTTTGGCTACCCCCCTATCACTTTATGTTTATAAGAAACATTAATACCGTGATTTTGTATCGGATTGGCGCGACGATAAGGTAATACCTCCTGTTGTTTCTGTGTTACTAAAAAAAAATCTAGGTACTTACTTTTGAAGGTGCAGCGCAACTAATCGTCAAAAACATACCACTTTTAAAAAAAAATAATTATAATGGCACGGAACGCGACGGACAAAATACTGCGCGAGTTAGTAACCACAGTCAACAAATCCTGGAACCAGCGGGACTTATCTTTTGTTTTATAAATAAACATGGTGAAAAATTTGTAATATAAGAAAATTTTGATTGAAAAACTATTGACCTTACGAAGTATTTGATAACCAATGCTGAAAACCTTTAGTTTCAGGGTAGGCCTGTGCCTCCCAATTTTGAAAATTTGACAGTATATGCTAGTGCTGATGGGGGCGATCGGTCTAAAATATATTTATAATGGTGGCACTTCCCGTTATACCGGAAGTAAGTGTCAACTTGCTTATTTTAAATAAAATATATTACTACATTTTTGCATTCTACGCAAAAATTTAGGCATATCTTGTATACCATGTCCTATACCTATGTCTAAGCGTTTTAGATATTTTTAATAGATTTTTTATAATATTTTGATAACTATTAATACAGGGTGTTTAAACAATACGATTAAAAATTACATTACACGGAAGCAATGTACTAGACGTAAGGAGTCTAAGAGGACCAGACGCAGACACGGACCATTTCTTGGTTAAAGCCAAAGTTAGGACAAGAATTTCAATTCAAAAAACGAATACAAAGGTCTCAATAACAAAATGGAACATCGACAAACTCTCAGAAGAAACTACAAACATAAGGTACATTCAGTACTTAGGTAGTCAACTGAATTTTGCGGGAGAGAGCGAAGACATAGACAATACATGGCACACCATCAGCGGGGCAATAACAAAGGCGGCGGATAATATACTAGGAAAACAGCCCAAAAATAAACACAATACCTGGTTCGATAAAGAATGCGAGAAGATCATGGAGGAAAGAAACAGTGCAAGACAAAAGGTGCTGCAGGGAAGAACGGAAGAAAGTGTACAATTATATACCGAACTAAGGAGAAGAGCTAGAAAATTGTTGAGAACAAAGAAGAGACAACACGAACAACGAAAAATGGAAGAAATGGAGCGAGACAACAACCAAAACCAAGTGAGAAAGTTTTATAAAGAAATTTCGAACATAAAAAAGGGCTTCAGACCTAGAGCGGAAACAATACTTAAGAAGGAAGACGGTAGTATAACGGCCAACAAAGAGGAAATAGTGAATGGATGGAAGCAATACTTTGACAAGCTTCTAAACTTAGAGCAACAAAATGAACAGACAGCAATTGAATACCATCATGCAGAACCGGAAGTGGAACAACCCACATACGAAGAAATTATTAAGGCTATCAAAAAGCTCAAAAATAAGAAAGCTCCAGGAAAGGACAACATACCAACAGAGCTGATTAAGTATGGTGGAGAAGCACTGCATAGGCGGCTACATGGACTTGTTACCCTTATATGGAGCCAGGAAAAAATACCAGATGAGTGGAAAGAAAGCCTGATCATTCCCATCCATAAAAAGGGAGACCGAACAAAGTGTAGTAACTATAGAGGGATATCCTTAATCAACACGGCGTATAAAATTCTTGCAAACATACTTTTGGAACGCCTTAAACCCATCGTAGAGTCAGGCTTGGGGGACTACCAGTGTGGATTCCGAAAAAGTAGATCTACCGTCGACCAGATATTTACAATAAGACAAATGTTGGAAAAATACTGGGAGTTTAACAGAGTGATTCACCAACTGTTTATCGACTTTAAACAAGCTTACGATAGTATTCTGAAAGTCAAACTATGGGACGCAATGGTGGAGCTAGGAGTTCCCAAAAAGCTAATCAAGTTAACAAGTATATGTGTCAACGGCTCCAGAAGTAGAGTAAAAGTAGGTGAGATACTGTCAGACTCGTTTGAGGTGTCTAATGGCTTGAAGCAGGGTGATTCTCTCTCCCCCATATTATTCAATATTGCATTGGAAAAAGCCATAAGACCGGCGGAACTAGCCACGGAGGTCTTTGGTATTGATGGCCCAAGGCTTCTCCTGGCTTTCGCCGACGACATTGACGTGGTTGGAGACTCAGTAATAATGGTTAAGGAGCTATTTAATAAGGTTGAGAGACAGGCGGAGGAAATGGGTCTTAAGATTAATGAGGACAAAACGAAATATATGTATGTTGGTAAAAGAGCAAGAAGAGATAGGATAGGGCAAAACGTTACAATGGGAGAATACAACTTCGAGAGGGTAGCAAGTTTCAAGTACCTGGGGGCCACAATCAACGAAGAAAACAGTATATCAGATGAAATCAAAATAAGAATACAGTGCGGTTGTAGATGCATGTACGCTCTAAAAGGTGTTATTACCAGCAAAAATATATCCCGTAGGTCAAAGATTAAAGTATATAAAACAGTAATACGACCAGTTGTCATGTACGGGAGTGAGACTGGGACACTTACCAAGGAAAATGAGCGCAGGCTGAAGTGCTTCGAGCGAAAAGTCCTGCGTAAAATCTTTGGACCATACAAAGACCCACGAACAGAGCAATTCCGACCAAGAACAAATAACGAACTGGCGGAGCTCTATGAGGAACCAGACATTATGAAGGGAATTAAGGCCGGACGTCTGAGATGGTCTGGGAGCAGAATCCGGAAGGGCGTAGATCTCTGGGAAGACCACGTATGAGATGGAGAGATAACATCGTTGCGGATCTGAGGGCGATGGGAATAGAATACCATCCTGAACTGTTGCAGGATAGAGAAGGGTGGAGAATGATCGTGCAGTCAGCCAAGACCCACCAAGGGTTGTAGAGCTCGAGATGATGATTAAAAATTAAATTGAAAAACTGCAAAAAGACTAGATTTTCAAATGAAAATACACAGATTTTATAATTATTTCTTATTTAGCATTAAAAATAAGGGTAAGTTTGTATATTCCAAAAAAATTTAGTTTTAGGAACATTGCCAACTTAATATTTTTATATGGCGATTTTGCTGCAGATTTTAAGTTTAGTTACTTTTAGTTGGCTATAACGGCGTTGAAAAACAATCAAATGCGAGAAAAACTTATGAAGCTGTCACTTACCATTTAAATATCATTAATTATCATGCCTGTGCGCTTAAATTGTACATACAAACGAAGATTATTTAAATTTATTTATTATTTATGGAGAATGTGTTAAAGTTATATCAAGAACATGGGACACATTTGCCAATCGATATCCGCAAAACAGAAGCCATCACAATGTACTTATTAATAATGTTCAACATTTTTGGGATATACCAACTTACCCTTTTTTAATGCTAAACTAAAAGTAATTATAAAATTTGGGTGTTTCCCTTTGAAAATTTAGACTTTTTGCAGTTTTTTCAATCTTATTGTTTAAACACAATAGTTATTATAAAAAATCTATAATAAAGCAGGTCCTTTATAACAAGGAATCCCGCTTAAATTAAATAAGGCTTGTTTATAGAAGAAATTGATAATTATTTTAAGGCTTGCAAAAGTCATTCTTAACACAAAAATTCAAATATGTCGAAAACGCTGTAGTTCCATTAAAAAGTACCGGGACGCTTGTCTACCTTAAACTAGCGTTATCTTGTTCACATCTCCATAGTTACTAAGTTATTGACAAGCTTCAAGAAAAGTTCTTGTCTTGTCAAAATGGCTTATTTAACTTAAACCTTAAAAATAGAAATTGTCATGGTATTTTTTAATGGAACTACAGTGTTGCCATAGCTCAGCAATTAGTGAAGATAGAATTTTGTAAATTTGGCATCTTATTAAATCTAACACACCCAGTGCACTGCAATACAAATAAATTGGGTATTCCATTTAAAATAACAAAATTACTACGTGTAGACATCAACACCTTGAATTATTAGTTATTAAAATATTATAAAAAATCTAATAAAGCAGGTCCTTTATAACAAGGAATCCCGCTTAAATTAAATAAATATAAGGCTTCTTTATAGAAAAAATTGATAATTATTTTAAGGCTTGCAAACGTCATTCTTAACAGAAAAATTCAAATATGTCAAAAACTCTTAGATATTTATAGGTATAGGCATACAGGGTAGGGACTTTAACTGGAATAAATTCGATATTATTAAACCTGCTAAAGTTGCGCCTACAAAATTTGGTATGTGGGGGTTTTAGAGCATGTGGAATTGGATTATGATGTCGGCGCAGTTGCCAGATTTCTCAGCTTTGCGCTACACGTAGTCATTTTGTTATTTTAAATAGAATGCCCTATTTATTTTTATTGCAGTAAATTGGTAGTGTCAAATTTAGTAAGATTCCAAATTTACAAAATTCTATCTTCACTAGTTTCTGAGCTATGGCAACCTGAAGTTCCCTTAAAAAGTACCGGGACGCTTGTCTACCTCCATAGTTACTAAGTTATTGACAAGATTCAAATGGCCTATTTAACTTAAACTTTAAAAATAGAAATTCTCATGGTACTTTTTAATGGAATTACAGTATTGCCATAGCTCAGCAATTAGTAAAGATAGAATTTTGTTAATTTGGCATCTTATTAAATTGGACACGCCCAATGCACTGCAATAAAAATAAATAGGGCATTCCATTTAAAATATTAAAATTACTACGTGTAGCGCAAAGCTGAGAAATCTGGCAACTGCGCCGACATTATAATTCAATTTCACATGCTTCAAAACTATACATACTAAATTTTGTAGGTGTAACTTCAGCAGTTTTAATAATATCGAATTTATTCCAATTAAAGTCCCCACCCTGTACAAAATCTGCCTAGAATCTTACGTAGAATGCAAAAATGTAATAATATATAGGATGTTCTATTTAAAATAAACACGCTGACACTAGGGTTGCCAACCCTCCCGATTTAGCACGTTTGATGATAGAAGGAAGAAATATAAAAGGCACGCCACAGCGTAAGGTCAACGGGGTATCGACCTTTTTTTTTAGAAATCATCAATATAATTATTTTAAGCACCTCAAAAAAAACTTGTCCTTCAGGAACTATCCACTTCCCGCTTTTCAATTTTTAAAATCTGGCTACCCTAGCTGACACTAACTTCCGGTGTAACCGGAAGTACCACCATTATGAAATTTTTTTAGTCCGGTCGTCCCCATCAGCATTACCACGATGGCAAATTTTGAAAATTTTCCTATGTATAGTTTTCCATATATAGTTCGAAGCGGTTCCCGGTGGAACTCGAACACCCTGTTTGCAGGTGCTTTTATACCTATTATTAATTAACACTTCAAACTTTCTGCTCTACCTAATTTTATTTTTTGTAAATATTCTATAGCTTTAATAATAAAATAAGACAAAATTTAAAAGATATATCTGTATAACGATTAGGTACATTATTTTAACTAAGAATACAATAACAAGTACTTATTTTCCACAAAACAAATTTCTCGTCTCCGAAATAAAATCAACCAAAACTCATTAGCATAATAAAGAACCTACCGCCTTGCATCGTGGTTTCAGTGTGTGTCGATGTTTACGGAATATTTTTCACCACGTCATAAGCTCGCTAGTATGCCCACTTCGGGTGAAACTCTCTTGCAAATAAATTTCTTGCTGCACAAAGTTCCGCCTTAATTAAAAATGCCATGCGGGAGAAGCCTAACCTATTCAAAAAATGAGCATGTTTTTCATAGCAATATTTGTTGAGCCTATTATGAAGGGACAGAAGTCTTAAATTATTACAAAACTGAGTTAATACTGAGGTGGATGATACTATTTGTTTATTTATATAATTGAAATAATTAAAATAATTGGCCTGCCTGTTAAACTGGTCATGCTTATAAGGTAAGGAACACACAATCAAATTTGTATAAAAGCACTTGTTAGCCAGCATACAAATGTTTTCACGCCAGTCACTATTGTCATTCAAACCAGCAATCACAACAACATAATCCTCACATGAAAAATCCCTGGCAAAGCAATCGACGCTATCTATAACCTGACGAAATTTAGCACCAGGTTTACTAACTAGCTGAATTTTAAATTGGTTACCCATGTGTTTATGAATAGGATTGTAAAGGTATTTTCCATATGAATCCGTTAAAATCAGCAATTTTCTGATAGGTGCCCCGCTGATCTTGTTACCCTTAGCCTGATCCATCGAAGAGTCATTTAAAGTCGGATGTAACTCAGCACTGTTAGAGGATCCCAACGACGGAGACTCTCGATGTTTCAATGACTCTATTTCATATTTCAGCCTCTCTAATTCGTGACAATAAGAATTATTTTCATTTTCGATAATGCGCAGCGACGAAACCATATCTCTGTTTATACTGTTTAAATCCTGCAACTGCCCCTGCAGATCCCCCACACGCTTAATATGCGTCAGAATTTCCCTTTCCATAGATTTTCTCTGCTCTAATAAATCACTAATTTCGTTTTTTAGTCTATTAACCCCTTTTAAGATTTAGGTCACTAACCAACTTTTTTTCAGCTTCAAACACTTCATCCTGAAAATCCTGCGTTTTTTTCTTTCCTTCCTAAATAGTTTCTCTCTAAGCATAATCTCCTTCCTTAGTCCATCCATCTCTTCCTGTAAGTTGTGAACAATTTCTTCCTTATCCGCCTCTTTCGACTCAAAATTCAGCTGAGCTTCTGAAATTTGTCGTCTTAATAAATGATTTTCGTTCAACAACTTTTCAATCTCATCAGCGGCTTGTTGAAGTGGTCTATTTTCTTTTAGACCCTTTTCATGGCAATCCTTAGAACAGTAAATGCTGCATTTACCCAGCTTAATATGCTTTTTCCAATCCCTTTCAAGGCAACTAGGATGGAAAACACCAAAGCATGCCAAACAATAATAGTTGCTAGACGGCTTAGAGCAGCATGTAAATTTAGCCTTTTCCATAATAATCAAATCCAAGCGACAATGACAAAAGACACTGCACAATTCCGGCCTAGTTTGTTGGCATAGTAGGCGCGGGCGGGAATACAAAAGAAATCTTAACAATGCAGAAGAATGTTTAATTTCATATTGATAGCAGTAGAGTTTTTTATTTACTGGTATCGAGATTTTGTGTTGATTTTACTTTCTCCACCGTTCAAAAGTGGCTACAAAAAAAAACAAAACTTTGCGTTTTCAAGAACTTCTATCAAAAGTGATTCCTACAAAAAAAAATGTCGCAGTCGTTTCATAAACTCCCCCTAACAAAAGTTAGTAAAAAGTATATCCCCCCCCCCCCCTCCCCCTTGGTCAAGAGACATGACTTACTGTTGAATGTTTTTAATGCTTGTTTTCCTATTCAAAAGTTAAAGGTTAAAAAGAAAAAGAAACCTTGGCTTACCAGGGGACTCAAAATATCGGCTAAAAATCTAAGATCTCTTCATTACATCAGAAAACATATAAACAACGATTCCTTTTTGTCATACTTTAATTCTTACCGTAGTTTGTACAGGAAACTTACTGCTCTTGCTAAGAGATCTCACTATAACTACAGAATATCTCAATCAAGGGACAAGCAGAGGGAGAGCTGGTCAATTGTTAATGATCTCAGGGGTAAGGGAGGGAATATTCGAGTCGTGCCTGACTTATCTCCTGATACTTTGAACGCTTTCTACTGCTCTGTGGCTACCAAGATAGTCGGTAACATCAAACCTTCACGAGATGCACTGGATTTTTTGGGTGATACTTCAGTACCTGATTCCTGTTATTTCGAACCAACTGATATTGTTGAGATTAAGCAAACTCTAAACGGGTTTAAAAAGAAGAACGCATGTGGTCTGGATAATCTATCAGCTAACATATTGCTGAACCTTCCGGATCGGGCAATTGGTGCCTTGTCGCTGGCAATTAATAGCTCATTGGAGATGGGAGTTTTTCCGTCTAATCTCAAGACTGCCTTGGTGGTCCCCCTGCACAAGGGTGGTGATGTCGACTTAGAATCAAATTTTCGCCCTATTTCCTTGCTGTCTACGCTGTCTAAACTTCTAGAGAAGCTTGTTCATAAGAGACTTACTAGCTTTCTGCTGAAGTATAATATAATTGATAAAAACCAATTTGGATTCCAAAGTTCAAAAAATACCAGTGATGCCATATTTTCCTTTCTTGAAAGACTCTATTTAAAAATTAATGATAAATCAGCGGCAGCGGCGGTGTTCTGTGACTTATCCAAGGCGTTTGATTGTGTTAGTCACCGAATTCTGCTGCTGAAGCTGGAGCATTATGGCTGTAGAAGCAATGTGTTGGACTGGTTTCGATCATACCTGAGTGATCGTAAGCAGGTTGTTAGCGTGGCAGGGAGGACCTCTGCTCAGATGAATATTGTTGCTCGTGTTCCACAGGGTTCTGTTCTAGGCCCTTTGCTTTTTCTAATATACTTCAACGACATAACGAAGCTTAAAATTAATGGTACATTTACACTTTTTGCCGATGACACTTCCATCTTTTGGCACGACCATGACATTGAGCGTCTGCACCGGATGATCTCTGAGGATATACTGATTGTTAAGGATTGGTGTGACTCAAATTTTCTCTCCTTTAATATATCAAAGACATGTATAATGCATTTTAATTGCACATTGGATAATGTTTACTTGGGCGATCAGGTTTTGGAGGCTAGATCCTGTACAAAGTTTTTGGGCATTTTTCTGGACCAGAACTTAAAATTTGATACTCATATTGCGAACTTGATCGGTAAACTGACGAGAGGTTGCTATGCTATTCGCCTTACATCCAGAGAGGTGGGATTGTCATTGTCGAGATCTGCGTATTTTGCACTTATAGAGTCTCACCTAAGATACGGTTTACCGTTTTGGGGTAGCTGCTCTCAAACTCTTTTTAGGTCAGTATTTTTAATTCAGAAGAGGGCTGTGAGATGCCTTTCCGGCGTGGGTCCTAGGGAACCTTGCAGGCCTCTGTTTCGGAAACACAGAATATTAACATTGCCGTGCCTTTTCATATTGGAATCTGTTTGTCTAATTTTTAAGAGGAGGGATGCATACAAGAGAGATGTGTTGGCTTACCAGACTAGGAATACTCATGATATTATTTTACCTTTGCCAACTAGCGCTCTTGTATACAATTCTATTATATACAATTCAAAAAAGATGTTTAATCATCTCCCTCTTAATATAAAATCCTTAAGTAATTACTTAAAGTCTCGAACTCAGGTCAAGAAATTGTTATTGGAACACGTGTATTACACCGTATCTGAGTATTTTGTAGAGGGTTTGTAATAGTTCGGTTTATGTATTGTCCTTTATTTACTTTTGTATAATTTTCTCTGTAGGTATATATTTTGTTTAGCATGAGATTGTGTAGATTTTATTATTGTCGTATAGATTTTATTATTGTACATTTCATTTTGACTTTTATTTGGACTTTATTTTATTTAGTTCTAAGTTTTTCAGCTTTGTCAACAAGAGTATAAACTCTTATGATTAATAAAGCATATTTTGAATTTGAATTTGAATATTCCGTTTCACAAAACCAAGCAATCTAAAACTCTTTAAACTGACGTTGTCTATATGTAGATTGAATGTAAGATCTTTATCAAAGATGACGCCAAGATCATTGAAGTGAGAGACAATCTCCAGGTTAGTGCTCTCAATATCATAGGTATGGTTTGTCGGAGAGTTGCATTTATAAAAGCGGAGGACCTTACAATTGCTCACATTAAGTTATAAAAGGTTAGCTTTACACCAGGTAATCAACCTGTTCAGATCAGACTGCAAGTAGTTTACATTAGGAGAAATTTTGGTGTAAAACTTTAAGTCATCAGCGTAAACTAGACACTCAGACACATCAAAGCAAGAAATTACGTCGTTTATAAAAAGTAAGAATAAAATAGGGCCGATATGTGAGCTCTGAGGAACACCAGACGTCACAAGAATTTCTCCGGAGACAGAAACGTATTATAATAAGAAGGCAACAACAGCTCACTTTTATATTGGCAGTCTCTAAAATAAAGATAGAGCAAAGAGTCAATATTGCATGCCTTATAAATAGTGGGCGACAAGAATCCCTAATTTTAGCACTACACATGTATCTTATTGCTCTCTTTTGCAGAACAAACACCGTGTTAAATAAATATTGGGTACATGATTCCCAAAAACAGATTCCATAACGAAGATGGGACTCTATCA
Organism: Polydrusus cervinus; assembly: GCA_935413205.1. NCBI lineage: Eukaryota > Metazoa > Arthropoda > Insecta > Coleoptera > Curculionidae > Polydrusus > Polydrusus cervinus. Next base: position 60,764,389 of record OW284510.1, on the reverse strand, counting down.
AAGCATAGTAAGAGCTTTTTGCCACAGAAAAATTTAAGTTATTTGATATCACCCTTAGAGCATAACAGTTTGAAAAAATTTTATTACACAAATTGATGATATGAGTTTCAAACTTAAGAGAGCTGTCTATTGATAATCCCAAAAACTTATTCACAGAGAGCACTGAAATCTTTTCATCCTCCATAAAAATATTCTCCATAATACTACATAATGCTATATTAAAGGATAACAGATTAGCATCACACCACTTTCTCATCCTGTCCAAGTCGTTACTAATTACTACTACTACTACTACTACTACTACTACTAGTTTATCAACGTCTGTTTCGTGCCAAAGAATGGTAGTGTCATCAGCGAAAATTGTGAATTTTCCAGATATTGGCAAATGAGGCAAGTCATTGATATAAACTATAAAGAGAGGGGGGCCCAAGACTGAACCCTGTGGAAAACCCGTGTCAGTGCTAAGCTCACTAGAACTATTATTTTGAAAGGTGACTGTCTGCACTCGACCTGTCAGATACGAGCGAAACCACTTCAAGGCAGTTCCTCTTATCCCATACGCCTCCAACTTCCACAGCAGTATTTCATGATTTACGCAATGCCTTTGACAAATCACAAAACACGGCAGCTGCAGCCTCGCCAGAGTTTAGGGACATGTAAAGATGTTCAAGGAACCGAAAGATGGCATCGTTCGTACCTTTCGAAGCCTGAAATGCAAATTGTTGGACAGACAAGAGGTTATGTTCGTTTAGAAATGACATCAGTCTCACCTTAACAATTTTTTCCACAATCTTGGATAATGTGGGAAGTAATGCAATTGGGCGAAAATTTGAAGGAGCTTCATGACTACCACCCTTATGAAGTACAACCACAGCCTTTTTTAGACAAGATGGGAAGACGCCCATAAGAAATGAGAAATTTATTACTTCAGCTAAAACTTGTCAGACTCCGAGTGGTAAGGCAGATAGTATTTTCAGAGAGAGCTTATCCCAACCCGAAGAATATTTATTTTTAATTCGACCAAATATTGTTTTAATCTCTATAGCAGAAGTGGGTCTAAAGAAAAATGTATTGGGAACAGACACATGATCTAGACAAATCTTAGGGTCATTTGCTGGTGTTATTTTTTGCACTAATGTGCTAGCGATACTACAATAAAACTTGTTCAGATCATCGGCGTTAAGACTACTCAAGATGGGCACCCTGTCATTCTTCCCTCTTAAATCATTAACAATCCTCCAGGATTCTTTTGCTGTATTATGAGACCTATCTATCCTATTTTTAAAATATAACCTTTTGGCAACTCTAATGGGTTTTCTATAGATTCTGCGATATCTATTAAAATAACCTATAAAACTGGCGTTATTATGCACAAATTTCCTCATATAGTGAAGGCACCGCATATTTTTCCCAGATATCTTTAATGCCCTAGTAAACCAAGGTTTTCCTTTCTTTTTCTTTATAGTGACAAGGGGAAAAGCTATATTAAATGTATTAATTAGAATGGAATGAAAGTTCTCTAAGGGATCATCAGTATTTAAAGCAACATTCCAGTCTGTTTGACTGCATATTAACGAAAATTTATCAAAGTTTCTTGTTGTATAAAGCCTTCCAACCCTTAATTTAGGTACTTTTTTATCATTAAAAACTGAAATAGAAACAACAACAGCCTCATGGTCTGACATTCCGACATTAGTAATTGAACACTTTATTTCTTCCCTACTAAAACTTGTACACAAATAATCCAAGATGGACGTTGACGTAGGCGAGAACCGAGTTGGTTCTTCAACATGCATTGTAAGATTAAATGAAGCTAACAGATTTATAAGTGATTGAGTATTTTGACCAAACCTATCTAAGAAATTAATGTTTAGGTCTCCAGTCAAAATTACAGAAGCATTTACAGATATCTCAGATAATAATATTTCTAATTTTTGAAAGAATATATCTATGCTAGATGAGGGCGATCGGTAAATTCCCAGAATGTATAAATTTAATTTGGAACAGAATATAATAGATATCTCAAATGTTTTTTCCTCCAACAAGCAATCGAACCTATCAATACAGTCAAAAGTAAAATTGGTCATAAAATTACGTTGCAACAAAATTAGGGTGCCTCCATGAATACTTTGTGTCCGAGAGAACTTTGACACCAGGACATAATCAGGCAAATAAAAAAGTTCAGAAGGCTTTAACCAATGCTCAACAAGAATTACAATATTAGGATAGTTTAATGATTCTAAAAAAAGTAATAGTTTGTCAGCCTTATTTCTCACAGACTGGATGTTAAATAACACTAAAGTAAGATCTCTGCAGGAAGAGTCTGGTCTAAAAAAGTAGAATTCAAAGGTTCAGCATCACAATGAGAGATCATGGATGAAGAGGTTTTGTCAATAAGGGGAACTGATCGCAATGTAATTTTAGATTTTTCATGATTAACACGACCATATAGTGATAGTAATTTACTCATCGAGTTCAATGAATGACAGTAACCAAACTCCTCCCGAGTATCTGCAATTAATCTTACTGAAAAGTTTCTGTCTCTAACATTAGATTTAAGAAAATTGATAACTTTAAAATATTTATTTTTTAAACAATACTTGAAATCACCCTTAATACAAAATATCAAATTAGTAAACTTTTCGATCGACAGAAACTTTCTCAGTTGAGCGCAGTTCGGCATGGTATAGGCAAGATTCAAACATAATATGACATAATCATCTGTTGCATAATCAGTTATTTGTGGAAACGCACTTTCACTCAGATGTCCCGCACTCGCTCCACTGACTACATGACCCAATATCTGGTAGGAAGAGTCCAGATAGCGTCCTAAAATGGTAGAGTAACCTCTAGCACTAGAATCGCCATATATTAATATTTTCTTTTTTACCCTTGGACACTCCGACATTTCAGCCAGCTCTCTGTAGCACTCATACCCAATTTTTCTTCACACAAATCACCTCTGGAAGGGCCAGAGTCAGGACCAGTTGTTTTCATTATTTTAAGATCGTCGAGCTGTTTTTTCAATTCTCCTATTTCAATGTAGTAAGATTGGTTCTTAGCCTCCAAAGTTCTAATAGAAGAGATCATGCCTCGGCCAAGGTCATTCAATTCACTCAGCTCAGTTTGAAGTTTGTGTATTTTTTCAGACTGGGAAAGTATTGTCGCCTCTAGAGCTTTGTTTTGTTCTATTACTTCACCAAGTTATTTACGTGTATTTTCAACTTCATCACGTTTTGCATTCAACATATCCACCATTCTTTTTTCAGTTTCGAAGACCTCATCTTCAAATTATTGGGTCATTCCGGAGTTTGCTTCTGACTACTGTACAGCACACACGCTAGTAAAAAAAATTCAGATAAAAGTCTTTATATATATTTAATATAAATTGTAGTTTGCAAGCAAGAGCAAAAAAATTCACAAGTTCAAATCGTTAGAAGACATTTCCGCCGCGAACTTTGAGGAATTTTTCTCAAAGAAAATCGCGAGCGGGACTATGTACGAAAATAAAACATCATCAACAATCTCCAGTGATGACGATCCGCATACCGACGCAGAAGGATACCAGAATGTAAAACGCAAGAAATCTATTAAAAAAAGGAGTTTAAGAAATACAAAAAAGGTTCGCCCGACGAAAAAATGTCTAAACATCCTGAAAATAAACAAGAAAACGTAAATAAAACAATTTCAAGTACAAGTGCACCCAACAACAACAAAAACTATGCTACAAAATGGAATGAAACAAAAAAGTATAAACACCTATTTTATTTAGAACCAAATCCAAATATAAACAGATTGGCTATATCAGATGCTTGGGATAAGGAACATCCAAACTCTGAAGAGATCATCTTAACAGCAAAAGTGGGACTTTTATTAAAATCAAATTTAGACAAAAATGCAATTGTTAATTCTCTTAAAAACCTGGTGGAAAAAAAGCTATTACTTAAATTTCAATCAACACAAGAGTCAATCTTACCCTCCCAACAAAAAACACAGATTAACTCATATTCAGTTGTTATTGGACAAGTTGAGAATGAAATACAAGATAGTGATATCAGCCAATTTCTAACAGACAGTAAAATTACACACATATATTGCAAAAGGATTATAGCTCGAGCCACAGGAAAACCAACATTTCTTATACGAATAATAACAGGATGTATCACTTCATTCGAGAAACTATTAAATGGAGGATTCTATTACAAACATAAACACTATCCTGTATTCCCTAGCACTCCACCAGCACCTATCCCACAACCATGTGCACGTTGCAACCAGTTTACTCATATCACAGAAAAGTGCAATGAACCGCCAAAATGTAGTAAATCTAATGGGTCACACCATCAACAAGACTGCCCAACCAAACTGGCCCCTAAGTGCACGGCATGCGGCGCAGAAGACCATGGCGCATGGTCCTTAAAATGTCCAAAAAGACCTACAAAGCCTATAGAAGGAATACCCAATGCCCAAATAAAGACGCTGAATAAAAGGTCCAGAGATATGGATGAATCAGTTACTAGAAATTCACGAATACACAGCTCAATAACATGATCTGATTATTAATACCTACATAACAAAATTAAATAAGGAAAAAAACCATGACAGGGAAACACTAATTGCTAGACTCAGAAAACGATTTAGAACTCTTTACAACATTGATACATGTGCAAATTTCTCTGGTAATCGTCTATACATATTAATGTTTGATTTAGAAAACCCACATGAGACAGCCCCTACAGAACCTACAACAGGCAAACAAGTTGACGTCGAAAATGCTTAAAATCTTATATGCAAATGTAAACAGTTATTTACCAAAAAAACACGTTATTAACTACACTATTGAAAACCATAACATAAATTGTGCATTGTTTGTGGAAACCAAAACCAAAATTGACAGCAACGTAAATTATCGCAATTGGAATATTATTCATAGAATTGGTAATATTGTAAATCTGAATGTTAGAGGAGGAAGTTTGGCCCAAGCAGAAACTAAGCTAAAAATGCGTAAAGGTAACCCGCCAGCAATTAACAACCCCTTGAATGAAGCTACCCACTTTAGTCTGCCATTTTTAGATGACTTTTTGCATGTATTTTTATGTTACATCCACCCCACCTCATTAGTTGAAGATACGATATTCACAAAAGCTGCTTTATATAAATACTCTATTATCATAGGAGATTTCAACGTTAATAGGGCCAAATAAAAACATTCTTGGATAATGCAAATTTAAAAAAGCATCTACTCCACCAACGTTTATCATGAATAACAACCCATATTCCAGCCCTGATATAATTCTTTACTCAACAATTTTGGAAAACAGCATCATTAGTATCCAAACTGTTCCTGATATTGGATCTGATCATCTGGGATTTAAAATCGAGATAGACACAAAGAAAATTATTGAAGAAGAACGACAATACAAAATTAATACTTCTAAATGTAACATAAAAGAAATACACCCATCTCGGAAAATTTTATATCAGATTTCAACGGCATTTTAACAAAATCAGTAATTGAAGAGTCACCTAAAACACAAATTAGACACTATATTCACGAATTACCACCCTTCATTATAAGACTGATTAAAAACAAAAGAAAAATGTATAGAGAATACCTTCTAGATAAAAATCCGGAATTTAAGAGACGGCTTAATGAGTACAATAAATGTATTCAGAATATAATAAAACAATATCGTGAGAATAAATGGATCAAAACATGCAATAATATTAATGAACAAAAGGGAAAAAATTATTGGCAACAAATAAGACGCGTAACCAAATACAAAACAAAGTCAACAATTCCCACCATAACAGTAAATGGCCAAGAAATTACAGATGATGGAAAGAAAGCGGAGGCATTTGCAGATTATTTTGAGGGAGCCTATTCTATGGACGATAACCCACAATATAGTGCTAATAACCTTACTAATGTTACAAGATGGGCCGAGCAGTTTTTCAATACCAATACCGAAGAAGAAATTGAAGAAATAGACGAAAACACTTACTTTAAAATAATCAATAACGGCAAATCAACCTCGCCTGGATATGATTTAGTGACCAAAAGTATAGTAAGAAAACTGGATCATGATATACACATCAAAATTATTCAGATTCTCAACTATTGCATTACGCAGCAAAAATTCCCGACTATTTGGAAAAAAGGTCAAATCATAACTTTCCCAAAGCCTAATACGGACCATTCGCAGATAAATAACTTCCGACCGATAACACTGTTGCCAGTATTGGGAAAAATATTAGAAAAAATTATTAAAAGCAACAAGACTCCAGCAATATTTAGATCATCATATCCCTTTTTATCAATTTGGGTTTAAAGAAAAAAGTTCCACAACTTTACCAGTGATAATTACAGCTTCAAATATCCAGGCAGCAAAACTAAATGGGCAACGTAGTGCAGCTGTATTTTTGGACATAAACAAAGCGTTTGACACAGTATGGCATACTGGACTACTATACAAGCTTTGGAAACTTAACTGCCCCAAATACCTTATCGCAATCATCAAAGATTTCCTTCAAGGCAGAAACCTTCAAATAAAAATTCACCAAAATTTTTCAAGAACATTCATTCCACAACAAGGCGTCCCCCAGGGTTCACCTTTATCCCCTCTGCTTTACAATCTTTATTGTTATGACATATATGTTATATCCCAAATATCCTTAGATTATAAAGAATTAGTCTAAGTCACTTATCTGTAAAGGATGCAGGTGTTTATCACAATATTAAATTATATTTTATCATATTCAATTTCGCCACTGCAACAGGATGCAGGTGCTTATCAAAATAGAATATTATATTCTTTATATTCAATTTCAATGTTATCTTTACTTTTGCTGACCAAGATGGGAACCATTCTAGCACTGTCCTAGAACTTTTCCATGACGTCAACAGAACACATAAATACCTCCATCCAAATACAAAATCTTCAGTTTAGACAAGACTAGATGCTAGTATTTTTATCGAGTAAACGTTAACCTTTGTAACATTAATTGTTAGTCGTGAATAAAAATAAGTGTTTTTTTAAAAAGTGTCTTTAATCGGCCACGATATAACATATATAACTACATATATGATGACCCAGCATTTTTGGACCATATATTATATATTCTTCAATTTGCCGATGATACTGCCCTTATAAGTCATAATACAAATATCAATACTACCGTAAACTCTCTCTAACTTTTAATAGATAAAACAATGACATGGTTTAACCTATGGCGATTAAAACCAAACCCCCGAAAATCCCAGTTCATAATATTTAATCATTTAATAAATCAAAACTCTCAAAACATTTGTTCTAATTACAACCCTATCGCAATCTCTAAAGCATCAAAACTTATTTGCAGAAAACTCCTTTTATCAACTATTCCACCAGTCATTATCATAAATAAATATCCAAGCATTATTATTAACAACCATGCCGTACTACCTCAACCTACAGTCAAATACTTAGGTATCACATTAGACCAGAAGCTAAATTTTAATCAACATACAAAAGCGATTAAAGCCAAATGTATCACAAGGAGTAAACATTTTCGGAGCCTAACCTACAAGCAACAAGGTATCACTGTGAAAACTGCAGTACATATATACCAGTCAATATGTCGCCCCCTTTTAGAATACTGTCATCCTCTTTATCTAAACTGTAGACCTCCAGCAATCAAAAACCTACAAATAGCAGAAACAACAACTCTTCGTTCTATCACCAAGATACGACATCCAAATAATCCATTACACAATCCATCCAATCAAAGATTGTATGAGTTGACTAAAGTTGAACCAATAGCTACCAGACTTGTAGCACTAAGCACCAAATTTGCTAACAGAACAGAAAATATAATGGCTATGCAAGCAATGTGCAACAACGATATTCCACACAACAGGAAGAGGGTTTATCCAGAAAGAACTTATCCAGGCTATTACAAACTTGAACTAAAATTTTATAGTTTATTACACAATTTAATGAACAATTTTTTTTTGTATAATATTTTCATTGTAACTGTTTACTGCAATTTTTAAAGATAGTTTTATATCATATAATGCTGTATAAAAGGCTGAAGGATTTTGGTCAATGGCCAATTGATTGATATCAATAAAGCACGTCATAATAATAATGGGTCATTCGGCGCTGTCGCGCAAACAGTGTCTCTCTAGCCTTCATCTCCTCTTTAATGGTTTCCATTTTCTTATGATGGGCAAGGATAATGTCATTTTTCTCCAGAGCTAGGTTTTCCAATTCTTCGTTTTTTAGGAGAAGTTGCTTATTGGAATTCAGGTGGGCCTGTTGGATTTTATCCAATTCAGCAAGAATCGGCCGCAGACGGAGATCTTTATCTGACATACTTCTGAGCAGTAAATTTTATGATCACTCAGTTTAATATGGTGTTTAAAATCTCTTAATTTTGACATACTTTTTTACATTTTTGTGACTTGAAAATTGATTTATTCGTAAAAATACCTAGCTCTTTTATTATCGTTCTCTTGTGTTTCCGATAAGTGGACGCCGTAGCTACCCGCTTTAACAGATTTGATGCTGATACCTTCACGAAAGCCAGTGGCCGGCTGACGTGGAAAGGCATCGCGGATGGCCGGCAATTTACGAGAGCCAGTGGCGTAACTACCAATAATTTATTACCAACTTCTAAAAAGAAAGATTACTCAAATCGATTGACATTCTTGATAATCTATTTATGTTAACGTACAAACGTTTGCTGCGAGTGAAAAATTGAATAAATGGCTGACGGATAAATAATTTCTTCTAACAAAATATATATTTGGCATCATAATTGTCGCTTCTAATTGGTAAAAATTAAATGGTAAGATATAGTGATTTCATAGGATTTTATGTCAATTTGGGAACTTTTGGAATTAAACACTTTTGATTCCTTATTGCCTTGAAAAATATAGGAAATATGTAATCGAGAAATTATTTTATTTGTTTTTACCCTCGCAGCTAAATGTATATAAATAAAATGGAACAACTTTAAAAAATTGTCTACGAATAATGAAATAAAAAATTAATATAACTAACAGGTAAGTACCTACTCCTGGAAAAGTCGCTTTAAAAAAAAAGTGTAAAACTATGCAAAAATAGTTAGAAATTCGCGATATGCACAAAATGGGCTTTTTCACTAAATTTTCATTTTGACCCTATCGTATAGAGAACGAAAAAATAAAATTTTCTACCTTACAGTTTTAAAAATATTTAATTATTTACTGAGAACATAATTAAACAAAGTGCGCTATCTAATAAAAACACGCAGAAGAAAGTACAAACGTCACAACAAAACCGGCAAATGGGCAACCCGGGACAGCCTTCATTCAGATAATAAATAAGAAATCTTCAATGTTTCACGTTCTGACATGTTGTGAAATTGTAAACTAAAAAACATTAATGATTTATCATTTCCGCTTATTTAAATAGAGATTTTTTAAAAAGTTTTAACAGTCGCCATTTTGAAATAGCTTAACAGAATCGCGCCAAAATTTAAAAGCATACGGTACGAGATATTAGCTTTCAAATGATGTATCACAAGCTGTATGTTTCCATTTAAAAAAAAGATCGATGTCGTCATATCTTTGACAAATGTCCATAAAAAAAAACAAACGAATAACGTCAAAATGTGAGCATATATAAAACTAAGTTGACGTGTCCGAGCGTTTTCCCCAAAAGTTACAGGATAAGGCTATATTAATTTTATTCGGACTTCTGGGAAGCCCTGTATATAGTACTTCCAGTTTGAACAGAAATAAAATGGTGTGTCTACTATACAGGGTCCTGCACCTCACCTCCCGTCTTCTATAGCTCACTTATTCATTAAGTTAAGAGTTTGATACTTTGCAAACTTTACCTGTATCCTAGGGCGCATTTTAGGAAAATATTTTTGTATATACAGGGTGTTCCAAAAACGTGTGACGTCATAAGGATCTATTTTTTTAGATTACATGCTATATATATTCTTACTTACTTGTATGCCTCTATTAGTTGCCTACATATCCCCAAAATTTTAATGAAATCGGTTCAGTATTATAGGCGAAAAAAAAAACTAAAAAAAATCAGTTTTGCACCACTGGTTTTAAAAATTAATAAAAAATAATGCCTCGGTTATAAAATTGTACAAAGGTACTTAATAAATAAGGTCAAACAGTCTTGTTAACCAAGTTTGATTAATACAAATTGTACACGGTGTCCAAAGTTTAGTCTCAAACTTTGCAAACTTTAAATCAATTTATTTTTCTTATTTCAAATTGTAACCCCTGTATATTATTATGTCATTCGATGCAGAATTAAAAATTAAACATTTGTTCTAATTACAACCCTATCGCAATCTCTAAAGCATCAAAACTTATTTGCAGAAAACTCCTTTTATCAACTATTCCACCAGTCATTATCATAAATAAATATCGAAGGTGGCTTTGAAAAACAATTTATTGGAATTAACGTTTACTAAGGTGACAAAAAATAATTATTTTCTCATGCTTCTAATATGAAAATCATATCTACGCGCTCTTCTTGGTTGTATTCCATCATAAAAAAAATATAGCTTAAATAATTAATAATCTAACAATATTTGAAACTAAAGTCAAAATGGGCTTTTGTCGTTTTAATAAACTTTTATACCAATAAATTGTTTTTCAAAGCCACCTTCGATATTTATTTATAATAATGACTGGTGGAATAGTTGATAAAATGAGTTTTCTGCAAATAAGTCTTGATGCCTCAGAAATTGCGATAGGGTTGTAATTAGAACAAATATTTGATTTTTAATTCTGCATCGAATGACATAATAATATACAGGGGTTCCAATTTGAAATAAGAAAAATAAATTGATTTAAAGTTTGACACTAAATTTTGGACAACCTGTACAATTCGTATTAATAAAACTTGGTTAACGAGACTGTTCGACCTTATTTATTAAGTGCCTATGTATAATTTTATTAACGAGGCATTATTTTTATTTTTTATTAATTTTTAAAACCAGTGGTGCAAAACTAATATTTATTAAAGACGAAGATTTTCCTTTTCATTTCGCCAGATCCATCTCTAGACGCGTTTCGTCATATCATGACTCATCAGTAGAGCTAGGATCCGACGAAAAGAAAAGGGATCTCGAAGCTACTTAAGGCAGCACTTGGTGGGACACACCAGTAAGATGTGGCACGGAGCGCCATCTGTGTCGTTGTTAGACACTCTTGATATTTTAATATTTATTCGTTTTTATTTTTTTTTTCGTCTATAATACTGAACCGATTTCATTAAAATTTTAGGGGTATGAAGGCTACTATAAGAGGCATTCAAATAAATAAAAATATTTATGACATGTAATTTAAAAAAATAGATCCTAATGACGTCACACTTTTTTGGAACACCCTGTATAAATAAAAATATTATCCTGAAATGCGCCCTGGGATACAGGTAAAGTCTGCAAAATATTAAAATTCTAACTTAATTAATAAGTGAGCTATAGAAGACGGGAGGTGAGACGCAGGACCCTGTATACTATAATGACAGATAATAATATCATAAAAAAAATAAATGAAAAAAAAAATTTGTCGACAATATGTAGATCATTCAAAATCTCAATCGACGTGTTTTTCCATTTAAAAAAAAATATATTTTCCTAATCTAGCGAATTTGTTCCGGTTATAATCCTCACGCTGTACAACAAACCCGTACAACATAATTTCAACAGAAAATCAAATCCGCCCTCATAAACGATAAACTGGTTCGCACGACGAAATAAATATAATTCTTTTACTCTAATAATAGAATATTAAAGTCCAATCGTCCACATAAAGAGACATAAATAACTATGAGTCAATTATCTATACAATTCATTTGGTGCATTGTACAGATCCTTGGTATCACCGACCGGCAAGGCGAGGCGGTTTGCGTGTAAAAAAGTTCGCCACTGATATTGTAAGAGAGAGAGCATCGGTGGGCGACTGCGATGGATTATAAATAAGCTAAGAAATAGACTAAAAATCGAATTTTCGTTTAAAAAAAACCGTAATCGTTTTCAAAAAAATGTTTTTATAAAAGTTGTCTAAAATTAGTTACAGAATATTGGAAAGTCCATATGGTGTTGCTAAATTAAAAAATAAATGATTTAAATATACATAATACATATATGACAAACCAAAAGGACTTTCCAATATTCTTTGCTAAATTTCTAAAAACTTTTATATACAACATTTTTTTCTTAATCGATTAATAAACCCTTGAAATGAAAAATCGTTTTAAGAGGTGTACGGAGTCCTCATAAGTAGTTTATGATACGTCTTTATTTATTGTAAAAAGTTCTAACCTTTAATGGTATGTCGAGAAAAAAATTGTGGCGGTGGCTAAGTCCTCGTACTGAAGATATGCTGAAAAATTAAATATGAATGGTGGTGGTTATTTCAGGTGTAGAAAAATGCATAATAGATGAGGAAATGAGTCAACACTTGGAAAGCAAATCTATTATCCACAGGTACTGCAAGCGAATTATATCTAGGGCTACAAGTCAACCAACCACTTTAATAAGAATCATAACTGCTTGTCAAAAATCATTCGAAAATCTTATTAATAATGGACTTTTTTACAAAAGTAGACATTACGCAGTGTATCCCAGTGCTCCACCAGAACCTTCGCCCATACCATGCAAAAATGCAGTCTCTTTACCACAAAACAGAGGACTGCAAAACTCCCGTCGTGTGTGAAAAATGTACACAACTAAATGCTCTTCAGATCTACTAATCAAATGCCTATCCTGCGGAGACACTGACCATAAAGCCTGGTCTTTTAAGTGTTCGAAACGGCCCACCAAACCTATAGAAGGCATTCCAAATGCAAAAACAAAAAAAAGCTGCGAAATTGCAACAACGAAAACGAAAAATAATAAAATTCACTCCTCAATAACTATACACGATCATATAATTAACACATATATTAACAAAATAAACAAACCCAAAAATACAAACAGAGAAGAGTTGCTTCAGAAGCTAAAATCGCGTTTTATACGAGAGTATAACATCGACACCTCGGCCGTATTCTCAGGAAATAGACTATACATTTCAATGTTCGATCTGGATTATCAAGACAGTATTTCACCCACAGAACCCCTACACGGAGAAACTAACAGCCAACATAATGTCTATTAAAATATTTTATAACAACATCAATGGATACTCAAGACGAAAACACCACTTATATCATTTTGCACAAAACGAAAATATTGACTGCCTCCTACTGGTAGAAACTAATAACAAAATAACGACCAACACTGACCACTATAATTGGAAAACTATAAAACACCAAGGTCACCAAATAACAAACTATCCTAGAGGCGGAAGCTTAGTTCAGGCTACCCCACAGCTCCAAATAAAGATAGAAAAAATGAATAATCCCCTAAACGAATGTATACACTTTTCACTACCATATAAACGTGAAAAACTACACATTTTTCTTATCTACATCCATCCCACTTCGAAAATCGAAGAAACTATATTCATTAAATCATCCCTCTACAAATATTCGGTAATCATCGGAGACTGGAACTTCAACAAAAGAAAAAACAAGCAGCTGAAGGATTTCATGGCAAGCGCAAACTTCGTTGAAGCTGAAACAAGCCCAACATTTCTCATGCAAAACAATGAATACTCTACACCAGATGCCATAATATATTTTAGAAATATGCAAGAATGTTTCAAAAAGGTTGAAGTTGTCCCTGACTTGGGATCTGATCACCTAGGCTTCAAAATTGAGCTAGATCTAAAAATTAAACCAACAGAAGAAAAAACAAATAAACGAAACTACACAAAAAGTAATATAGAAAAAATAAATGATGGCCTAATTAACTTTATAAACCAACAAGACCAAAGGATGACCATAGAACAAATTGAAAATTTCAATAATAACATTTCTAAAGTAATAGAAGAAAATACTCCATTTATTACCCCACAACAGTTTTCCTACCCACTACCCCCATATATAATTAAACTTAAAAAAAAGAGGAAAATGCTTCGAGATTACTATTCCAGACCAGATCCTGATGTTAAAACAAAAATCAATAAGTTTAGCAACTACACACAAGGACTCATCAATACATACAAAGAAAATTCGTGGCTAAATACGTGCAAAGAAATAAACGACGAACAAGGAAAGAATTTTTACAGAAAGATAAAAAAATTCACTAGATACAAAGCAGTTCCTTCAGCACCCGACCTGGAAGACAATGGAACGATATTTTCAACAGATCAAGAAAAAGTCAAAAAATTTTACGAATATTACAAAGAACACTTTAAAGAGAAAAATCACCCTAGTTTCAACAACACCAACAAGGAAAACATAAACCGTTGGTATCGGTCCTTCTTCAATAACCAAGCGGCCAATCACGATCTTTTAAAAATAGATGCAAACGAATATTTCAAATTAATACATTCTCAAAAAAATAGCGCCCCGGGATCAGACAATGTCCCATGGAATATAATAAAACAACTAGACGTAAACATACATAAATACATAATAAGAATCATAGAATACTGCCTTAACAAAAACTGTTTTCCAGATCAGTGGAAGAGAGGTACAATTATTAACATTTCAAAGGCCACAGGTGATCACAAAAAAACAGAAAATTACAGACCTATTACGCTATTGCCTGTTATAGGAAAAATCTATGAAAAAGTTATAAGAAATATTCTAACAAACACAGTTGGCGGAAGGATACCAAAACACCAGTTTGGCTTTAAAGAAAAATGTTCTACAATTCATCCGTTGACTATACTTACCTCAAATATCGAAACAGCCAAACACCAAAACCTGAAATCAGCAGCACTATTTTTAGACATCGAAAAGGCCTTCGACAGCGTTTGGCATAGGGGTCTTGTGTATAAACTGAACGCTCTAAACACTCCTAGGTATCTTATCAACATTATTAAGGATTTTTTGGATAACAGGAAACTTTTGATTAAAATAAAAAATCAAAAATCAGAAGAATTTACCCCCAAACAAGGAATTCCCCAAGGTTCACCACTGTCACCATTACTATACAATATTTACTGCTACGATTTAACAGAAGCATCACCAACATGGACCGAAATCAATATACCCTTCTATTCGTTGATGATACCACCCTGATCACACACGCAGAAACAAGCAAAAAAGCCGCAGCAAACCTACAAAGTCTAATAAGTGACACAGAAGCCTAGTTCCACAACTGGCGTCTTGTTCCAAATCCACTCAAATCCCAATTTGTTTTGTTTCACTATTCAATCCAAGCAAATTCACCACACATTACCCTTTTTAACCAGCCGATCAAGCCAAAACCATCAGCAAAATATCTGGGTATTGAAATCGATGCCAAACTAAACTTTAACAAACATACAAAATCAATTAAAAGCAAAACAATCAGTCGAGCCAAACACTTCCGATCATTAACTTTTAAAAATCAAGGAATACACACAGGAACAGCCGTGAAAATTTACAAATCTATCTGCAGACCCATTTTGGAATACGGGCATATAGTATTTTCAAATCTAAGACCATCAACAATGAAGAACATCTCAATCGCAGGAACTTCAGCTCTGCGTACTATAACCAAAATGAGACATCCACATAATCCATTGCACAAACCCAGCAACGAACTTCTGTACAGAAAAATACACATACAACCTATCGAACAAAGAACAGTTAAACACAAAGTTTGCCAAAAGACAACATAATATCGAACCAAGACACAACCAAAAACAAATAACGACGCTCAGAAAATACTTTAATGATGAAGCCACTAATAACCAGCTATATAAAATCCTAAAAAAAAACTAGACAAAAAATCAACACCGCTAAACCTAGCACAAGAAAATAACGACGAACCAGAGGAAGATAACCTCGAGGATAAGTGAAAAAGAAAGGAATTACATGGCAGATATCCAGCATTGCTGACCCAACCACACATCAACAAGGAAGCATCCCTCATGTGGTTAAAACTTGGATATCTATTTCCCGAAACCGAAGCATTCATTATTGCAATACAAGACCAAGTCATCGCGACACGCAATTATAAAAAATTTATAATGAAAGAACGTATCCCAACAGATAGATGCAGAATGTGCAAAGAACAAACCGAATCCATCGATCACATCATAAGCGGATGCCAAACACTAGCCCCAAAAGAATATACCAAAAGACACGACAATGTTGGCAAAGTAATCCACCAAGAGCTCTTAAAAATCCACGAACCGACAATCACCGAAACAATCCCATACTACAAATACAACCCAGAAAGCATCCATGAAACAGGAAACTATAAGATATACTGGAACAGAGAAATAATAACGGATCTTCCCTTACAACACAATAGACCAGACATGGTGTTCACTGACAAAATAAACAAACATACTTACCTGATCGACTCCTCTATCCCGCTTGCCGCAAACCTACAAAAAAACACAGAGAAAAAATTAGTAAATACTTACCTCTTGCCAACGAAATAAAAGAAATGTGGAACCAAGAAAAAGTGATGGTAGTACCAATCATCATAGGTGCAACTGGAGAAATACCACACACACTCTTCGAAAGCCTAAAAAAACTAAATATTAAAGAACAAATATACTACCAGCTACAAAAAGTTGTTCTTATAGAAACCAGCGGAATTGTCAGACGTGTACTAAACGACACCGACAACTGAAACTTGAACTTTTCCAAACCTACCAATCTACCTGCTTTCTTGCAACCAATGCCGAAACAGGATAGAAGCCATATCCAGATACAATCTGTGGAACCTGAAAATAATAATAATAATAATAATAATAATAATAATAAGCCATAATAAGCCAGATATACCCGGAATTAAAACTCACCGAACAAAATGTAGCGTGCCGTCAAAGAGCTATTTACGCTAACCGCCAGCTACCCCAAGCTGAAATAGACCAAATCCGGCGTGAAGTTGGCAGAACATTGCACAACCTTCAGCATGTGGAAGAACTAACAGCACAGCAGGAAGTAATACATGAACAAGATCAAACTATACAGGCTGATACGGACAATACGAACCAAAAATATTTGGAAAATTTGTCCTTGTTTGAAAATAGTGACCCGACCTTGAGACCGAGTATCCCTAAGCTAAGATTCAAGAAAGGAACCCACGAAATACTAGCAAGAGTAAACCTAGCAGCAGGGACGTCCTTAAATAGAACTGAGGACCTCGAGACATTACACAGTGGGTTATATGCAGCAGCAGTAACTGTAATTGAACTCAATGGTCAGGCGTTATATCTCAGAACTGATAAGAAAACAACCAAGAAACAAGCGGTGGCCGCTTGGAAAATGAGACTTGAAAAACAAATCAGCCAGTTACGAGCACAAAGTGATATAATTGGAGAACATCTAAATGGAAACTCTAGCAGGAAGGTTGCTAAAAAGGTTAAAGATATACTGAAAGCAGAGAGCATTCCTTTAGACAGTCCCGATGTAAAACGGTTGCTAACAATCGTAAGAGACAATACAAGACAAAAATCTAAGGCTAAAGGAGCTCGTCTAAGACGATACAACAAAGCCACAAAGAGGAAGGTTCAAAACCAACAGTTCACCAGTAACCAAAAAACCTTCTATAGGACATTGAGCCAAGAAGAAAACGACGTTACTCCAACTAATGACATAAATAAAGACCAATTTAATGCATTTTGGAGTAATATTTGGTCCGACGCGTCCCATTTCGACGAAAAAGCAAGCTGGCTCGAAAAAGTTGAAGCCGAGGCTGAAACTTTGCAAGAAATGCCTGAGCCGCAAGTAACATCCAGTGATATAAGGGATGCCACTAAGAACTTGGCTAACTGGAAATCACCGGGACCTGACCAAATTCATAATTTCTGGCTCAAAACTTTCACCACCATACACCCTGTTATCGCAAACTGCTTTAGCAAGGCTCTCCTAAACCCCGAGCACTTCCCAGCTCATCTTGCCAGTGGCAATACCTTCCTTTATTTAAAAAAGGGCAGGTAAACGACCCAAAAAATTACAGACCGATCACCTGTCTGTCAGTGGTGTATAAACTTTTAACATCAGTTATGTATTCAAAAATATACACACACTGCATAAACAACAACCTGGTAGCTGATGAGCAAAAGGGCTGTATTAGGAAAGCTTTGGGTTGCAAGGAACAGCTTACAATCGATGCCGTTATTATAAAACAGGCAGAAGTTAAAAGGCGAAATCTAAATATGTGCTACATAGATTATAGTAAAGCATTCGATTCTGTTCCTCACGACTGGCTAAAGAAGATATTGCAAATATACAAAGTACACCCCCTAATACGTAACATGTTAGGCACCCTAATGGAGCAATGGAATACCAATCTCCATATTGGACAAGAGAAGCTTGGCAATATAAATATATCAAAAGGTATATTTCAAGGCGACTCTTTAAGCCCCCTCTGGTTCATTTTGGCCATGAACCCACTGTCCTCACTACTAAAATCAACATTCTACGGATATCGTCCCAACTTAACTGAGAATTTTAGAATAAACCACCTTCTATTTATGGACGATATCAAACTCTACGCTGAAAGCAAAACCCACCTACAGTCCCTAATTCAAATAACCAAGACATTTAGCGATGACATCAAAATGTCGTTTGGCTTAGACAAGTGCGCAATCTTGAATGTCGTACGCGGAAAGACTGAACAAAATCGTGGACTGCTTGAAGGCATAGATATACTAGATGAGGACAAAACATATAAATACTTAGGCATCTCCCAAAACCAACAAATAAACCACACAAGCCTAAAAAGGGAGTTTAAAAACAAATACAAAAGCAGACTAACAAAGCTTTTTAATACTCACCTGAATGCTGGTAACCTTACTACTGCCATCAACACCTGGGCAATACCAATACTTACCTACTCATTCGGAATCCTTAAGTATTCAGACACGGATTTGCACGAACTAGATAGGCTTACGCTCAGGCTGCTAACAAAATTCAGATTCCACCACCCACGCTCTGCACTTGAAAGAATCTACCTAAAACGAAAGGAGGGAGGAAGAGGTCTCATTAATATATATAACTTGTGCAAGTCGCAAGAGACCTCTATGAGAAAATACTTCCAAGAATCGAATGGGGAAATTCTTAAAAAAGTGGTAGCAGCAGATGCTGGATATACAGCCCTTAACTTAAAGCAAAACGGATTACCTAACATCATCCGCGCGCCGCCAAGTCAACAGCTTGTAACTTGGCAAGAAAAAGCCCTACACGGCAAATACCCTACTGCACTCCAAAATCCACTCATAGATAGAGAAATGTCACTGAATTGGTTAGAGAAAAGGCAGCTTCACGCTGAAACAGAAGGTTTTATTATCTCTATCCAAGACCGTGTCATTCGAACTCGAAACTATGAAAAGGTCATCATGAAAAGGAATGTGGAAGATGTGTGCAGAAAATGCAACTGCCCCGGAGAGACGATATATATCACGGCGGGTTGTGGTGCTATGGCCCCCAACGCTTACCTGGGGAGACATAATCAGGTGGCTAAGATCATCCACAAGGAACTGGCCCATAAACTAGGGCTAAGGAAAAACCTTCCACCATACTACCAATACTCACCCGAGCCAGTCCTTGAATCCCCTGAATATCTCTTATACTGGGACAGGCCAATAATAACGGATAGAACAGTAGACCACAACCGACCGGATATTCTTCTTATCGAAAAAAACACCAAGAAAGCTTTCATAATCGATATAGGTTGCCCACTAACACACAACCTCTCTAAAACCGAATCGGAGAAGAAGACCAAGTACTCGAATTTGGCTATAGAGATTAAAAATATATGGAAGCTAGATAAAATCGACATAATTCCGATTATAATATCGGTGGAGGGAGCTATGACGAAAAATTTCAAGCCCAAGTTGGAAAAACTGGGCCTTTCAGGTTATTTATACCAACTTACTCAGAAAAGCGTCATCCTCCAAACTTGCCATATAGTACGGAAGTTTCTAAACAGTACAGGTTAAGATGAATTTCTTTTCTGTACTGTAAATAACACCAGCCTTACCAACAAAAAGCTGAGAAACAGAACACTGAAAACATAATAATAATAAAATGATCCTATGGAAAATGTACCTGTCCTCCCAGACGACATAAGAACATCACTAAAACAAAAAATTAACAACATTTGGCAAAACGAATGGACCGAAACTGAATCAAAACTTAAAATAAGTAAGCCTCTAATTAGAAAAGAAAAAATACACAAAGGTTTCACGCGAAGAGAACAAGTAGCCCTAACCCGTCTAAGAATAGGGCACACCAATCTAACATCTATCCATATGCTAAGGGGAACCAGACAACCCGTGTGTTTAACATGCCAAAACCCACTGACAGTAAAACATATCCTTTTGGAGTGTAGAGAATATACAAATGAACGCGTACAAGCACAACTGCCCGACAGTATGGCCGAATGCCTTTCATACGAGAACGCCACGATGAATAAACTTATCCAGTTCTTGAAAAGCACGACATTACTAAAGAAACTGTAGTCGAAATTATGTTAATTATGTTAATAATTTAATTGATAAGTATAACGCGGCTAATGACCACAGCAGTTTATGCCGCTATAAAAAAAAAAAAAAAAAAAATACAAATAATAATAATAATAATAATAAATATTTATTTATTTAAGCCCATTTTGTAAACAGTACAACATTTAATCTATTCTATCTTACAAAATCAGTCGTAATTCTATATATACTAAACTTAACCTTAAACTTTTAACCTTAACCCTAAACTTAACCTATGATTAAATAAATGTTATTATTTATAGTTAATATAAAATAATATACCGTCACCTTCGGTAGAGGGTTATACCCTCGACAATATCCTTGTAATTGATACCAAGGTTCGGGAATGATTATAATAATAACATTATAAATACAACTAAAATAAGGTAAAGCCTTATTTTTACCCTACATCTCCTGCAGGAGGGAAAAAAATCTAATATCACTAAATATTTGATTTTTTTGTACGTTAACTTAATTAGATATGGATTATTTGAAATATTTTTTAACTCTATTCTTATTAACTAACACTGGCTTATTTTCTATTTCTATTAGAATATTTGGCGATTGTTCATCTAGCACTGTATATTCGAAAAAGCTGTCCATTTTCTCCAAGAGACCTGATTTAAGTATAAATAATAAATCCCACAAAGTCCCGGTCAAAAAAATTTTTGAGACCGGGGCTTTGTGGGATTTATTATTTATAGCACTGTATATGGTTCATTGTATATCGCGTCCATTTTTGCACTGGCACTGTTATTCCTTAAAAGTACTTTTTCACCAATCTTATAATTAATTATATTACATTTCCTATCGTTTACACTCTTTCTTTCACTTTTTGACTTTATCAAATCATTTTTTGCGTGCTTAGGCCTGTACTTTAACTCTAGTGGGAAGCTGTCAAAATTGTATAGGGGGCTAACTTCCCTTAACAAGTTTGAAGGTAATTTAGCCGTCTTGCCAAAAACTAGTTCGTATGGGGTATACTTAGTTTCAGTATGCACGCTGTTATAAGAAAAACACCAAAAGGGTAACCAACTACTCCAATTACTTTGGTCTTTCGCTAATTGCATACGTAAATATGCCCCTAGTAATTTATGCGAGTTTTCTAAAGCACCTATTGATTGAGGATAATATGCAGTAGATTGCAACTTTTTAATTTGAAGTAACTCACACGTTTGTGTAAGGGTTGAGGCTATAAATTCCGTCCCTTGATCCGACACTATCTCGTCCAGAATTCCATAACGTGTCAATTAGATAACATTCCACAAATTTACTGAGATCGCATTGTAAGGTCAAAATATATTTATTTCTATGTACATCTGGTTCTAAAGGACCTACAAGATCTAAATAAATTCTCTGGAATGCTGAAGTAGCAGTATGAGTTATTGTCATTGGTCTATATTTTGCTTTGAATATTTATATCTTTGACAATCGTCACATTTTCTTACGTATTCCCCGACATCTTGTCGTAAGCCTATGCACGAATAATGCTTTTTTATATTATTATACATTCTATTTATCCCTGCGTGACCTCCTGTCGCCAATAAATGTAAATCGTTAGGAACTATTTGTTTTGTCTCTCGATCGGATATCCTTTTTATATTTTTAATAACCGATATTTTTATACCGGTTTCTATTATTAATTTTTTTATTTTTTAAAATGTTTTTTAACATTTGAGCGCTCTCTTCGAATATTATATTTATTACATACGGCATTCAGTTCTCTTAACGATGCACTAAATGCGAACGCCGATCGAGAATCCTGAACTTTATGTTCCGTATAATTATTGTTCCTGAATTGCAGGGCTTTCGGCCGAGGCTCCTGATTCATATAAACAATATTTTTATCTTTAAAATAGACGAAATTTCCTATGCTGCAGTCATATTTTTTACTTTTACACATTTTAATAAATTCAGAATTCGAAACAGGCCAGAGTTCACAAGAATTATTAGGCCGTTTTACTAACTCTACTACGCCCGGGTGTGCAATCCGTTCGTAAGTATTCGAACAACCTACGTTGCTTGTTTTGTCTGTCTGTCGTTTTGTTACTGCTCTTGTCATGGCAAGCAATGAAGTGCCTACAGTATTTTCTATATTTTTAAGTTCATTTTTACTTAATTCGATACGAGATAAGGCATCCGCTATTACGTTTTCCTTTCCTTTTACGTGCTTAATAACAAAATCGTATTCTTCTAATACTAACCGAAACTTTGTGAGTCTACTTGACGGATTAGTCATACCAAAAAGAGAAATGAGAGGTTTGCTATTAGTTTCTAGCGAAAATTTTCTTCCATATAAATAAGGCCTAAAGTGCTTAACTGCCCATACAACTGCTAACAGTTCTTTCTCGACTGTACAATAATTACGTTCTGCTTTATTTAATACCTACTCGCGTAAGCAACCGGCTTATCGTTCATGTTTAAGAGAACTGCCCCGATGGCACTGCCTGATGCGTCTGTTCTCAAAATGAAAATATTGTCTTCAGAAAAATTTGGATACTGCAAAACTGGTGGGTTTATTAGTGCGGTTTTTAATATTTCAAAGGATTGTTGACACTCGGGTGTCCAAAGAAATTGAACCTCTTTCCTAGTCAGGTTATTTAACGGATGTGAAATTTTTGCGAAATTTGGAAAGAATTTTCTATAATAATTAGCAAATGCAACAAATCGTTTAGTTTCGTTTGCATCTTTGGGTACGGGATATTTTTGCAGGACTTCGATTTTTTCTTTGTCAGGAAAAACACCTTCCGCCGATATCACATGCCCAAGATACAAAATTTCCTTTTTAAAAAATTCACATTTATTAGGATTTAGTTTTAGATTCACTTCTCTAAGCCTTTGAAATATTTTAACCAAATTTTTATTATGGTTTCCTAAACTATTTCCAAACACAATTAAATCATCAAGGTAAACAAAACAGCTGTCGTAATTTAAACCTGTCATAGCAATAGCCATTACCCGGCTAAAGGAAGTAGGGGATGATTTTAACCCCATCGGGAGACGTGTCATTTGGTACTGCCCCCTTTCTGTCGTAAACGCTGTGTACGGTCGACTAGCCTCGTCCAAGGACACTTGATAGTATCCTTGTGAAAGGTCTAAATGAGAGAAATACATTGCTCCTGACAATGAGTCTAAAATTTCAGTAATTGACGGAAGTGGAAATTTTTCATCATCTCTTAACTTTTTATTAAGAAGACGAAAGTCAATTACAACTCTAAAGCGTTTAACACCTGTTTGGTCAGCTTTTTTATGAACTACCAATAACGGTGCAGACCATTCTGACTTGGTCTCTTCAATAATTCCATCTTTTAACATTTTGTCAATCTGCGCATGTATTTCTTTCTTTTGTGCATAAGGTAGTCTATATGGTTCCACGTATGACGGTGATGCGTCAGGTTTAAGTCGCAACGTTTGTTTTATAAATGTTTGTCGTAGAAAGTGGGTCGTTCGATAAATGAAAAATGTCGGAATATTTAGCACAAATTTTTTTAATTGAAAATTTTTCCTCTCTATTTAAATATTTAAAATTTTCAACTTTTGGATAAAAGTTTGTTAATGTTACTTCCGCGACGCGTGTATTTAAAATTTTTACTGGTATCATATTACTTTGCGGTCGAGCTAAAACACTTGCTATATAAATACCATCTGCTAATTGTGGTGGTAATACTAGACAGTCATCATTTTTGTTAACATAGCAATATTTAATCATTTCACAACGAGCCGGTATTTTAAAATATGATTTTTGGTTTGACAACATTGGCAATGAAACAGTTTTATATTCAGTAGAAAACGAAAACTTAAAATTTTCAAAATTTATCTTGGCATTATATTTTTCAAAAAAATCTGAGCCTAACACTCCATTTATTTTATTTTCAAAACTTTCAATTACATGAAATGTATGTTTTAATTTGATATTGTTATTAATAAATTCCAATGTCAAGTTCGTGATACCATGTAAAAGCGTTGAACCGGCCACCCCATTTATTTTTATTTGATTTCCTTTGTTTATATATTCATGTTTGTTAATGCATTTTTTAAATATAACACTTATAGAAGCTCCTGTGTCGATTAATAATTTTAATATAGTTGACTTGAATAAAATTTAGACCATTTAAATTTAAAATTACAGATTCTAAGTTTTCTTTAGGCTCGAAAAAACTGATCGGCTAATGTTGACTGTCTAATGTTATCCTCGCACGTATTTTCATCCTCCTTTTGCATGTAATATGCCCTATTATTTTTATTATTATTTCCTTTAAAATTTTGGCCACGATTTGACGAACTCCCATATTGCGAAAATCTATTATTATTATCATTATTTCGCGAGTTCCCTGCGGGTAAACTTCTTTGATATTTAAAATTTGGCACGAATTTAAATCAAATTTCCTACTCATGGTTGCTTAACACCTTTTAAAATTTAAATTGTCGAAAAATAAAATATAGTTAAAATACCCTATTAACTACAATTTTTTAAACAATCAAATGAACTTATCTAAATTTCTTACTAATTTTTACCGAGCTATGCCTCACTGGTGTGTCCTTCCTAGTGATTGTGTAGTGCCGTGGTTGCTCCCATAAATAGCGGGACTCCTGAAGATCCATGAGCTAGTCCCCCGTTGCGTACGAGCGGCTTTTGCCTCACCTATTAAGGCCTCACACATACGTGCTGCTGGGCTGGACTGCTGGTGGCTGCTAACTACATCTTCGCCTGGCGCCATGGTATAGCATTTTTCACCATCGGCTGACTAGGTAGGCTTGACCACTGTTCCTGGACTGGGTGAAGATGGCTTTTTCTCTCCATGATTCACTTATACACAATACACTCTGAATTTTTTTTTTCTTCTTGGGACCTTAGTTCACTTGTAGAAATGCCATGGGACCTTAGTCCACTGGCAGGATGTACTGTAGTTACTAGATGTACGGTAGTTGGACTGGCAGGGTCGCCATGTAAGGTGACTAGTTGGTTCGACGAGTGAGAGGCATAGAGATGCGTATAAAATGTATATTTAACACATGCTATCTTACAAAATCAGTCGTAGTTCTATATATACTAAACTTAACCTTAAACTTTTAACCTTAACTCTAAAATTAATCTATGATTAAATAAATGTTATTATTTATAGTTAATATAAAATAATATACCGTCACTGTCAATATCCTTGTTATTGATACCAAGGTTCGGGAATGATTATAATAATATTATAAATACAACTAAAATAAGTAAAATAAGGTAAAGCCTTATTTTTACCCTACACTCGCAAACCTGCGTTGCACCTGCTCAATACTGTGAATATGTCTAGCATAGAAATGACTATATACAGAGAGCATATTCCAAGTATGGTCTGACAAGTACACAGTAAAGAAGTCTTATGGACGAGATATTAAAAAAATTGCGAGTGCAACGCTTTAGAAAACCCAACATTTTCAGTGACTTAGAAACTATATCTGTTATATGTTGTATTATCAGCATTACTAGGAAGACTTTTAAATTCTTCGTTTGATCATTCCCCCTTCTGTAACTGACTTACTCCTGAAGATTCAAGTATGTTAAGAGCGAAGACTACCCTAGAAGGATATCATGATTGACTGCATCGGCCTCTCTCGGTCAAAAATGTAAGCTAATGGAAATAATACTTTACGCCAAATCTGGCAACAACGCCGATAACCTTCCTAATAATTATATTTTATTTTAATTTTTAAATTCAAGACAAGGCGGTATGAAGAGAGGAGTCATCATCATCCAGGTAAGAAAATGGTCTATGGAGGTATAAAATATATAGGACGAGGCGCAGAATTATTAAATTGGGCTTTTCATGTTTTGCAGACTCTACTAGTATCCTAGGAAGTGTTTCCAAAAAATATTTTTGATTATACAGGGTATCCCAAAAAGTGTGACGTCATGATATATTTTTTTAAATTACATGTCATGTATTTTCTTGCTAATTTGGACACTTTATTTGTTATTATATATTTACCCACATATAACAAGTATTTTATAGAAATCGGTTCAGTTATATCAGCGAAAAGAAAATAAAAAAGAACCACCAGTTTTAAAAATTATTGAAAAATAGAAATAAAGCTCCATTAGGAAAATTCTACAAGTTTTAAAGAAAAAAAGGAAAGACAACAAAGTCTCGGTCTCAACAAATATAATTGTGTGGTTACACGTGTTTCACCCTTTCGGGCATCATCAGACCTAAAACAAGAGACCTAACTAACAGATACATGAATAATTAAAAACCACTAATTACCCAGAATTTAAAACAGAAAAGAAACAGTTATAACATATTAAAATTTAAAAATGTAAATAACAAAAAACAAAAAATCAAATGTCAGAGAGCAGTCGGGTCAATTGGATCAATAAATCCAGTGAAACGAATGCGACGGGTCTAACTATGTTCAAATGCCTGAAAATATGAAAGAAGATGAGAGCGTAGCCAATCTGTTCTGTGCATTAAAAATTAGCGAAAGGTGACCGTCCCGATATCAACATCGGGTTATAAACAAAACAAATCATAACCAATTCATTTACTAATATTGTTAAAAATTAAATTAGGTTCAAAATTAAACACGTCGTTGACACAAGTAAGTATGGGACTTTTTTTGGCCTTAGTAATCTCCATTTTCTCCAACAGATCCAACTTCACACCCTTAGAACATTCGTGTAAAACCTTGATATTTGTAGGGGAAGAGAACTGGTGTCCAGAAGTTAACAAATGATTAGCGAATGCAGACTTAGTCTCGGTGAAATCCGAATATTTATACTTATTGACAAGGCTGAGATGTTCCTGTACTCTAGTGGATATCCTTCTACCTGATTGGCCGACATAAACCGCTGAGCAATCATCACAATTTAAGGCATAAACACCAGACTTTGCAAAACGGTCCGTTCTGTCCTTGATCTTAACCAAGTGTTGTTTTAAAGTGTTAACTGTCTTAAATGCAATTGAAATATTTAGGTTTTTAAAAAACTTAGCTAGTTGTAAGGATATGCTACCAAAAAATGTAAGACATTTAAACTTGTTTTTAACATCTGTGGGTTTTGCATGTATAATATGGTAAGAGAACTTGTATTTGTTAACGAATTTGTAATAAAGTTTATTTATAGACTTAATTGGAAAACCATTATTAAGTGCCATTTGTTTAATTATGTTTAGTTCTTTAGTAAACGCCTCTTTGTTTTGTTTATAACCCGATGTTGATATCGGGACGGTCACCTTTCGCTAATTTTTAATGCACAGAACAGATTGGCTACGCTCTCATCTTCTTTCATATTTTCAGGCATTTGAACATAGTTAGACCCGTCGCATTCGTTTCACTGGATTTATTGATCCAATTGACCCGACTGCTCTCTGACATTTGATTTTTTGTTTTTTGTTATTTACATTTTTAAATTTTAATATGTTATAACTGTTTCTTTTCTGTTTTAAATTCTGGGTAATTAGTGGTTTTTAATTATTCATGTATCTGTTAGTTAGGTCTCTTGTTTTAGGTCTGATGATGCCCGAAAGGGTGAAACACGTGTAACCACACAATTATATTTGTTGAGACCGAGACTTTGTTGTCTTTCCTTTTTTTCTTTAAATCTATATCCGGTCTCTTTGAGAAATATGGACGATTTCTTCGATTCTACAAGGTACTTAATAAATAAGGTCTAACTGCTTTGTCAATAAAGTTTGATTAATACGAATTATACAGAGTGTTCAAAATTAAGTCTCAAACTTTTACATCAATTTTTTTTTTAAATTTTCAATTGGAGCCCGGTATATTATTATATCATTCGATGCCGAATAACAAAAGTACCTTTGCGTGGTCAAGATTTTCTAATACCCGAGTTTTGACTTTATTATAGTTTTACTTTATTAAGGGGCGTTCATAGGACGTTGTTATAACGTTCTGTTTTTGCCCATCCTAAAAAACGTTTTATAGACGCCCTTGATAACTTCCACTGCTTTCAATCATTTTTCTTATAATTTATTAGGAATCTATGTTTAAAAGGATTTATGCTGGCTATATCAACTTAACATGTTTTTTTATTTTTCGTAATTTTTTTATTCTAATAACGAGCGAAAACAGCATTTAAAAAATTTATATTAGCTTCTAGGTACCCATTTTAATTTTTAAGGCGTCAATAAGTAAAATGTTTTTACCTCTAACCTCAAAAACAACATATTTAACTATGATAACTATTTCATAGGTACACATCAAAAATAGACGGGCGAAGCAAAATATATTTATTTATGCCTAAAAAGTTCAAGTTAACTGGTGTGAAGTTGGCAGAAAAAGTTAGCAGAAAAAGTTAGCAGCCAAATTAACGAACATTGTCGAATGGGCAGTGGCGTCGGACTATTGGAATAAGGTATATACAAATACAAAACACCAAGATTTGAAATGAATTCCATTATCGGCTTATAACTGCCACTGATGGAAAACTGTAGCACTAGTAGCACCCTTCTTACAGTGGCGTAGCCAGCTTTTAGGGGCGGGAGGGGCAAACATATGATGGGGCGCTCCCCTCTTCATAAAAAGTGACTTCTAAAGAATAGGAGGTCGACACCTCCACCACGAACTTCCTCTTGCAAAAATGCACCTATATCAAATAATAAGGTTTATTATGATGTAGACTAGTAGACGGGCACCAAGCGCAAGGGGGGCGCCTGGCCCCCACCTGGCTATGCCATTGCCTACTTACCCTGTAAATATAAATAAGTTGCTATGTTTAGATTTCGAATTATTAATTATAATAAGACAGCAGTCAAAAATGGAAAACGTAAAACGGTTTGCAAGTGAACGCCACTGAATTTAATCTTTAGTGCCATTAATGCTTTTCCAATCCAAATGTTTTTTATATACCTCTTTTCAATAGTTCGACGCCACTGATGCCCATGCGACAATGTTCGATATTTTGGCTTCTAACTTTTTCCTGCAAACTTCACATCAGTTTCAAGTTAATTATTTTTTAGTTGCTTGAGTGGAGTTTGTTATAAACTACTATTATTTTTCCATAAATTCGTATTATGTCTGCCCACCCAATCGTACCTACTTACTTTACTGTACGACAGATTTGAAAAGAAAAATGCCTCGAACTTCTACACATGTCGCTCGAATTTCATTCAATAGATACTCAGCTTGACATTTGATAAATATATATTCCCTCTTACCCGCACCCTTTTCACCTTCTTTATATATCAAACTATTTTATTGGTCCTTTTAACCACAAACTCTAAAACGACAACAGAATTTTTTTTCAAAACTTCTATTTCGACTTTATATAGTATTATAAAATAATTCTTGCTAAGAATAACAAAAAATGATATTTTTCTCTTAAAGCATGTTTTCTTAATTTATTAACACCCTGTACATCTGTTTTATAACTTTTACATGGCATTTTCTTATCAAGCAGACATTTTTATAAATAATTAAATCTTTAATATTCATTTTAAGACTAATCAATAATAAAAAAAATTTTTATTGTCAATTCCATCCAACATTTTGACATTTTTTACGAACAACATTTTATTCTCTCTTAGAGCGTTTTCACACGGCACCATATATCGCGCGCGATAAATGGTCGCAATATTGCTTTACACCAAATTATGTGTTCTCTAATATCGCTTGTGTGTGAAAATGGCTCATTAGAAAACACATAATTTGGTGTAAAAGCAATATCGCGACCATTTGTCGCGCGCGATATATGGTGCCGTGTGAAAACGCTCTAACCCTTTTACTTCTAAGAAATAGTAGCCCCTAGCCTATATGTACCATATAAACAAACACTAGAACGGCAGCAGAGTTTTGGTTTGTCTTTATTTTATTTATTAAATAAAGACAATGCAAGTCCAAAACTCTACTGCCGTTTAAGAAAAGTCTGTCTTCAACCTTTAAAGTTTAAACAAACGAAGACTACTTATTCACAATCTATTTTAAAAGTTCTCCCTTATGATGAAAACATTTTATACTATTATGTTGATGAAATTAGCAATCAATGTAATCAAATCAATCATCGTAATATTCACAATGAACCTCATAAAAATAACAAACCACAACAAATTATATGATATCATAATATTATAAAACGAGAAATATTCAAATGCTCAAATGTTGCATCCTTCATCCTTCTGAAAAACCTATCCGACTCGACTCGACGTATTTAAATTGCCACGTTGCCAAGTTTTTGCAATATGGAAATAGCGCTAACAGAAACACAATAAGCTTATTTTTCATTTTATTAAAAAAATAATGGATTATTAGTAGAATAGAAGGTACAGAAGTAATAGTTATATATAAAAATATGGTGCTATTTTCAGTTCTTAATTTTTTTGCCTTGCGAAGGTAAATTAATTATTTGTCTAGTCTTCGGTCTTAACATGATGAACAAATCCGACAAATACTAGCTTATTAAACTCATCGAGATAGAATAAACAAGGAGGCGCTATTACCATTTAATTTCGAAAAACGGTACCAGGGGGCGGGGCAAAGGATCAAGCTAAAATGGCCGATTCATAAGGGCCTGATTAAATTTATTTTGAGCAATTCTAAAAATGCTTTGGTCAACTAGAATAATATAATTTCATTAAGCAATGTACAACTTTGTAATGTAAATAACGAATAATGGTATTATATATACACGTCATGTTTATATTATTGTGTACTCATTAATTTGATTGGTGACATAGAAAAAATTGAGAATATAGTGTTGTAATTAAATATTGTTCCATTGCAAAGGTGCACAATGGGATGAGAAATTATTTTATTTAGAAGTTGTAAATGTTTTAATAAACTTTAACCCGTAAAATTTGACTTACATGCGACAGCAGCAAAAATGAAAATTTTTGTTACACTTTTTCATGAACCATGTGACTACTTGTCAGACGAAGTCAAGTAGTTTAAAAAAAAAATAATACAAAAACAAAAATTATTTTTATACAATTTATTGACCTTTAAACAAAACAATTGTATTACTCTGGTGCCTTACACTAGTTCCCTTATCCACTTTATTTCTAGTCAAGTAGGTCATCCTAACATTTAAATATTTATAAATAATACTTTTCATAAGCAAAACTCTATCATTGTCGTATACAGATTGATCAAAACTATGAGCTATATGTTTGAAAAATACATCTGAAGAGAGGAATTCTTTTAATATTCGATTGCTTACAACATCGAGTGAAATTTGGTGTGACCCAGCAATTTTTAATTCTTTTTTCACAATTTTTTCGCACATTAAACATATAGTTATAACATGTTCAGACGGATAAGCCAAACCCTTTTTGTTTTTGATGTCTATAAAAAAAAACAAATTCCTATTTACACTCCACAAGACTTTTAGACATTCATCACAAACAATTTTATTTTTTAAATAGTGTACGATATATCCCGCTATATAATGATATTTTTTGAATATATGGATGTTGGATCAGGTAAATAATCGTGATCATTCTCAATTGCAGAATAATCAAAATTGGAAAGTCTCTTATTCTTGCGTGCAACTTGTTTTCGCAATAGAATCAATTTTCGCTTTGTCGTAGCACTGACTGAAAATGTTTTGAGCAAAGTACACTGTGCCTGTTAGGTTTCCAGTTTGCTCTATTTACAAATTTCTTCCAAACATCACAACGTGCCGAGTCTTTGGGAAATCTGCAACAATATTTATATAAGAAATAAGTTGTTTTTATTCTGCAAATAGAAAATAATGACCAGTATCAATAAAAAATGATGAAATTGCAGTTAAGCAGTTAGTCCTAAAATTTATTTAAATTTAATCATATTTAAATAAAATTGCAACTCAACAAGCCATAGGCAATTACCACCCAATCTTTATAATTACGGACCTGTCCTTTATTTATACTAACCTATAAAACGTAATTTTCACCGTTTACTTCTTATCCACAGTATTTCTGCTGGAATAACTTCGCACGGCACAAGAGATAATTAATATCTATCATACAGTAGCAATAGTTTTACACGAAAATTGAAAAACTTCTCATAATATCTAAAACCACCTCGACTATGATGATCTCAATGTTAAACTAAACTATATAACCTTGTATATTTTTCTTTAAGTGTTCTTATACCACGGCAGTGGCTCAGAGGTGAGTTACTGGCATTCGACCGTGGCGACCCGGGTTCGATTCACGGAAAAATAAAAAAAGTATGTCCGAAATTCAGTGGATTTAAAAATGCAGGGAAGAGTGTAAAAGGTTTCATCTCCCAACCCACCCCTTTCACGTCGGTAACCAGGCCGGATGAGATCGGACATCTCGTTGGGTGCGGAAGAAGATACACACTCCCCAATCGGTAGGTCATGCAATAGCAATAAACCTAGGGTTAATAGCCTTTAGGGGAAGTCGCATGACCAAGGATCGTGGTTCGGAACCCACGTTAACCTGTAGGTCCCATCGGGAATGGCCCTGGCAGCGAACGAAGAAGAAAAAAACCGAAAAAGCAAGCAAGCGTGTGTTCTTATTATCGGACAGTTATGTAATGAAAAATTTTCTTTTTTCCTTATTGGTTACTTAAGTTATGTTTCCTGATCTGTAATATTATTTTATTGTGTAAAGTGTATTGAGAATTGATTTATTTTATAAATATGTAATTTAATTATTTAAATAAACATTTAAACAAAAATATTGGCCGAAAATTTTGTTTGATTTTTATTCATTTATTAACTGGCATTGCCCAATTTCACAAAATCAGTGGTAATTTTAATTTAAATATAAATAATTCATATTCGTAAAATAAATAATAAATTGTCTACATCTTGGAAGTAGAAAATTAGTCGGTGTAGAAAATTCATTTTCTAGCACTGGTTTTGTAGTATTAATTTCTTATTAGTTCTTGGTATAATATAAATAGTAATATTTAATTGTATGTTTTGTACCAAATACTACAAAAAGAGGCCAAAAGGCAGTATAATACTGAAACAATTGTTTTGGCCCCAGAGATATATTAAATTACATATAGGTACTATAAAGTCACCTTAAATTCCTAATTAACTACAAATTGTATATAAAGTAACCTTAAGTTCCTAATTAACTACAAATCTAAACATAATATTTGGAGGAAGGGAAGCATTAAAAAATAAGAGATAAAATTGAAATTTAGAAATGGTGGAGATCTAATTGGTTAGTAGTATACCTTTATATTGTTTTTTAAATTATGTATATAATTTTTTACCTATCTATCTCTGGGTACGGCCTTGACCATTTACATGGGGTATTTTATTTTTAGGTATAGTGTTGTAGGCTACAGAGACATACCACAACCATTAGATGAAACTCACCCAAATTGGCATGATAGATCTCTGTTAACATATAAGGACAATAACGTACTTCTAGAAGGGCTATCTCAAGCTAAGATTCTTACAAATACTGTAGAAATTAAAAAAGTGCTACCAGAAAAGTATGAGTTACCAGATATGCCAAAAGAATTTAATAGAAGAATAAAGAAGATAATTTTAGCCTCTCATATATTAGACGCAGAACAAAAAAAATTACCCAAGATTAAGGACCCCGAAAGACCTGCATGGAACTTTCCAAGAACTTATGGTGTAATGCAAAATAGAGTTTTGTAAGGCCCAATTTATGTAAATAATATAACGACAATTTAAAAAAAATAAAATGTCTTAATCTCAAAATCTTATCAAGTTTGGGAATTTTTGTTTGTGAAGTCGAATTTCCTAGTTAACAATACAAAACATTTAATTTCTCATCCAAGGTTAAACGTAGAAATTTACAAATGAATAAAGCAAGGGGTGTAGATTACAATCTGAAAACGAGTTTTCTTAAAGTGGCATTTTTCTTAGGGATTGTGAATTGTCACCGCCACAGAATTGCCCCATTTTTCTTTATTGGAATTATTCATCTTCTTTACGTTACAATCATATTTAAGCTTTTTCAGTGTAAACAATTCAAAAAAGGGCACACAGTTTTTTAATAAAAATACTCTCAATATCTTAAAATGCCTTATAAACGTCAATATCTTAAAAACAATTGAATTTGGATATATATGATATTTTAAAAGAAATTGGCGTTTGTGGGAAATTAAAAATAATATAATATATAGGGTGTAAAAAAGAATTGTTTGATATGCCCTGACTATTACACCCAGTATAATTTAATTGTAGAATTAATGCCTCCCTATAACTTTGTTTTAAAAAAATTAAGTAGTTTAGATCTTATGATATCCTGCGTTGAGAGTGAGCTACCCTGTATGTCACAGTCAAATAAAACACAAAAGAACCAGGTCTAAAAAAAGTGTGATTATTTGCGTCGTTGCGGCGGCGCACCTCTTTACTCCGTAAATATTTTGAAATCAACAAATAGTGCTCGCTACCGGATTCAGACCAAGCAGATTTGTAAATCGAACAAAAGGGAAATTTGACAGCACAAGTCAAAGGCTCAAGTTCGAGTACCTACCTTTTTTTCAAAATAAAAACTTTTTACAATTTAACAAAAACAAATATACATATTTTTAATGCTAGATATATAAGTTAGCTTAATATTCCCTGTATTAAACTTCATAGTTGGTTGGGAATAAAGAGTATTAAAAAAAAAATTACCAAATAACGACAGCGCCAAGGCTGTCCGCAAATTAAAACTTTAAAAAATCCCAATGCTATCTTTGTTTCGTTAATGGTATTAGAAAAGAACAAGTTTTTAACAAATTATTTTTGTGGTTTCACAGAATTGCGCGTTTGAAATGTTGTTTGGAGTAATTTTGTTGTGTGCCAAGAACTGGCTATTGTAATAATAAAGACCGGAGTTTACGAAATTCTAAGAACATAACTTGCAGGGTTAAATTCTTTTTGGCCCTTTTAGATCTATATCACCGTTAGGTTCAGTGGGATATATGCATAATTTTTTTAATTTAGTGTTCGAAGTTGCTCAAAAAAAATCGAGGCCGCAACAAGTTTTATCAAAAATGACATCCAAAATCCCCAGGTTCTAGAGATACTATAAATATGAAATCAAAATTTTTTTAAAAGCGTCTTTAATAAATGTGGCATATAAAAAAGCCGACATAGATCAAAGAACATATCGAGATTTCCGCATCTCGCCTTCTAGACTAGTAGCGACACAATGCTTGTCGGGCCCTTTTATTCGTTCGCCTTCCTTTGTGCGGCTATTTTCATTTAGTAATGTTTTTAAATTAATAAGATAATTTTGGATAAATTTCTTTTAAAGTTGAATATTTATTCTTGAGTGAATTTAAATTGAAATACAAATAATTATTATTTTTAAAATTATAAATATCATATTTTGCCAGAAACTAAGGATCCGCCCCCGTCGTTAAGGCGTGTGATTGAACAAATACCAGCAAGTGTACGTCGCTTCTTTATAGTTCTCGCAAAAGAATAATATTAAAATTTCCTAAAATATATGATTTAAATTTTTATAAAACTTATGCCGCAGCATGTCAGGAATTTTTTGCGATTGTTTTTTTGTTTTGAATACAGTAATAAATAAATTTGTCGATAGGTTTAGATTTTATAAAATATTTTTTTACAATAAAAAGGTTTAGCAGCATACCAGTTTTGCAAATAAAATATTTTGTCTTAAATTATGTTTATGAATAAGTATAGTGTCGCTCAGACCGAGCACGCCCCCCCCCCCTGAAATAGGCTCTGTGCGCTAGCATAGCTTATTTTGAAGTACCGGCGCCTATGCCTGTTAGAAAAACGCCTTTGCCACCAAATGTCTGCGCTCTATAAAAATAATATATAATGCACTCTATAAAAATATATATAATAGCGCAAATACACTAGGCGAGATAAAAATATTACCTTTGTTGTCACGTCACTGGACGCAATATGGGTCACCTGATATTTTCAAAACGTAACCTTCAATAACATTAACTCATACCTAAAGGTTCCTTTTGTTACTGAATCTAAATACTAAAAATTTTTTTAAAAAAATACTGCCTTGTCATATTTAAGGGTCTGTAGCTCCATATAGAAGCATTTGCGGACATAAGGAATAATGAACTTTTTTTCATATATTTTTATGTAGAATCATCCCATAAAATTTGTCATGGTAATTTCCGGGCACCCTGTTATAAATGAACAAGGTAGGTACTCACTCGGGTCCTGGAAAAACGTGATTGTTAAGTGTTAAATTGATTTTTTGTAATTAAATCGTTTACCGGGATGTTGTTGCCAATACATTTTTAGTTCTAAGAACACAGTACGTGTTAAAATACTTTTTTCTTTATAAATTTAAAGTAAAATAAAAAATATATACAATTCAAGACTTAGTTGACGTTCTGATACTTGTCATTTTAAACCTAGAACTGTAAATTTAGGACGGGTTTAAATTTAGATTCCGTTAGTGAATACGACTGTAAGTTTTCTAAATATATTTTTTTTTTCAGCAAATTACTTACATCAAAAATTCTAAATCTTATTGAAACTACAACAAATCCCGATTTAGTACAAGAACGATATTTGGCAAACAACATTTACTTTTCATATCCATTTGAAAAAAATGGTGATTTAATTCAATTCCAGTTGTGGGGAGACACAGTATTACTGTCCGAAAGACCTTTGAGTTCAATAACCAATGATGACGTCAAAGAATTTTCCCTTCCAGATATTTTTCCCATTAAACCAACTATAACACTGAATAAGGAGAATATCTATGTGTTGGAAAATAAATATTGTAAGTAGGCATAAAGTTATTTTCAGCCATACATTTTTACCAATTACTAAAACTTAAAACCGGTGTGAAGTTGGCAGCCAAAAGTTAGCAGCCAAAGTTCCGAAATCTTCCGAACGTCCATTGGCGGAGATAATTTCTTTTAAATATATTTTATTTAAAAACTAACCATTATGAAATGTTTATACAATAGGGCGGGATGTGTTTCTATTATGCTAAAACTGTAATTTGTGCCAAAGGGGTGGTTATGGGGTTAACAGTGTTAAAAATTAAATCATCATTTTAAGATATTTTAAAAATGGTACACCTACATTTTGGGTCCGAATCCTTAAGGAGGATAGTACCTATCCAATAAAACTAACAACATTTCTTGCACTCCCGTGGGGGAATAATCGTAGAATTAAAAGTGTAAAAATTAAAATAATTATACAAAAGTTAAGTTGAGGGTCGTACGCCTAGAACTTGGGTCAGGGCCCTTAAGGGGGATGGTACCTATCCATTACTACCAACAAAATTTCTTGCACTCCCGTAGGAGAACAATTATAGAATTTAAAGTGTAAAAATTAAAATAATTATACAAAACTTAAGTTGAGGGTCGTACGCCTAGATCTTGGGTCAGGGCCCTTAAGGGGGATGGTACCTATCCGTTATTACCAACAAAATTTCTTGCACTCCCGTAGGAGAACAATTATAGAATTTAAAGTGTAAAAATTAAAATAATTATACAAAAGTTAAGTTGAGGGTCGTACGCCTAGATCTTGGGTCAGGACCCTTAAGGGGGATATTCATTACTACCAACAAAATTTCTTGCACTCCCGTAGGAGAACAATTATAGAATTTAAAGTGTAAATATTAAAATAATTATACAAAAGTTAAGTTGAGGGTCGTACGCCTAGATCTTGGGTCAGGACCCTTAAGGGGGATGGTACCTATCCATTACTACCAACAAAATGTCGTGCACTCCCGTAGGAGAGCAATTATAGAATTTAAAGTGTAAAAATTAAAATAATTATCCAAAAGTTAAGTTGAGGGTCGTACGCCTAGATCTTGGGTCAGGACCCTTAAGGGGGATGGTAGCTATTCATTACTACCAACAGAATTTCTTGCACTCCCGTAGGAGAACAATTATAGAATTTAAAGTGTAAAAATTAAAATAATTATACAAAAGTTAAGTTGAGCGTCGTACGCCTAGATCTTGGATCAGGACCCTTAAGGGGGATGGTACCTATTCATTACTACCAACAAAATTTCTTGCACTCCCGTAGGAGAACAATTATAGAATTTAAAGTGTAAAAATTAAAATAATTATACAAAACTTAAGTTGAGGGTCGTACGCCTAGATCTTGGGTCAGGACCCTTAAGGGGGATGGTAGCTATTCATTACTACCAACAGAATTTCTTGCACTCCCGTAGGAGAACAATTATAGAATTTAAAGTGTAAAAATTAAAATAATTATACAAAAGTTAAGTTAAGGGTCGTACGCCTAGATCTTGGGTCAGGACCCTTAAGGGGGATGGTACCTATTCATTACTACCAACAAAATTTCTTGCACTCCCGTAGGAGAACAATTATAGAATTTAAAGTGTAAAAATTAAAATAGTTATACAAAAGTTAAGTTGAGGGTCGTACGCCTAGATCTTGGGTCAGGACCCTTAAGGGGGATGGTACCTATCCATTACTACCAACAAAATTTCTTGCACTCCCGTAGGAGAACAATTATAGAATTTAAAGTGTAAATATTAAAATAATTATACAAAAGTTAAGTTGAGGGTCGTACGCCTAGATCTTGGGTCAGGACCCTTAAGGGGGATGGTACCTATCCATTACTACCAACAAAATGTCTTGCACTCCCGTAGGAGAGCAATTATAGAATTTAAAGTGTAAAAATTAAAATAATTATCCAAAAGTTAAGTTGAGGGTCGTTCGCCTAGATCTTGGGTCAGGACCCTTAAGGGGGATGGTACCTATCCATTACTACCAACAAAATGTCTTGCACTATCGTAGGAGAGCAATTATAGAATTTAAAGTGTAAAAATTAAAATAATTATCCAAAAGTTAAGTTGAGGGTCGTACGCCTAGATCTTGGGTCAGGACCCTTAAGGGGGATCGTACCTATCCATTACTACCAACAAAATGTCTTGCACTCCCGTAGGAGAGCAATTATAGAATTTAAAGTGTAAAAATTAAAATAATTATCCAAAAGTTAAGTTGAGGGTCGTACGCCTAGATCTTGGGTTAGGACCCTTAAGGGGGATGGTACCTATCCATTACTACCAACAAAATGTCTTGCACTCCCGTAGGAGAGCAATTATAGAATTTAAAGTGTAAAAATTAAAATAATTATCCAAAAGTTAAGTTGAGGGTCGTACGCCTAGATCTTGGGTCAGGAACCTTAAGGGGGATGGTACCTATCCATTACTACCAACAAAATTTCTTGCACTCCCTTAGGAGAACAATTATAGAATTTAAAGTGTAAATATTAAAATAATTATACAAAAGTTAAGTTGAGGGTCGTACGCCTAGATCTTGGGTCAGGACCCTTAAGGGGGATGGTACCTATCCATTACTACCAACAAAATATCTTGCACTCCCGTAGGAGAGCAATTATAGAATTTAAAGTGTAAAAATTAAAATAATTATCCAAAAGTTAAGTTGAGGGTCGTACGCCTAGATCTTGGGTCAGGACCCTTAAGGGGGATGGTACCTATCCATTACTACCAACAAAATTTCTTGCACTCCCGTAGGAGAACAATTATAGAATTTAAAGTGTAAAAATTAAAATAATTATACAAAAGTTAAGTTGAGAGTCGTACGCCTAGATCTTGGGTCAGGACCCTTAAGGGGGATGGTACCTATCCATTACTACCAACAAAATTTCTTGCACTCCCGTAGGAGAACAATTATAGAGTTTAAAGTGTAAAAATTAAAATAATTATACAAAAGTTAAGTTGAGGGTCGTACGCCTAGATCTTGGGTCAGGACCCTTAAGGGGGATGGTACCTATCCATTACTACCAACAAAATTTCTTGCACTTCCGTAGGAGAACAATTATAGAATTTAAAGTGTAAAAATTAAAATAATTATACAAAACTTAAGTTGAGGGTCGTACGCCTAGATCTTGGGTCAGGGCCCTTAAGGGGGATGGTACCTATCCGTTATTACCAACAAAATTCCTTTCACTTCCGTAGGAGAACAATTATAGAATTTAAAGTGTAAAAATTAAAATAATTATACAAAAGTTAAGTTGAGGGTCGTACGCCTAGATCTTGGGTCAGGGCCCTTAAGGGGGATGGTACCTATCCGTTATTACCAACAAAACAGTAGTGGTTATTATTTATTAAAATTGGCATAGCCAGTTTTTCACTATCCATTTTACACATACTTTCCCAAAAAGAACTATTTCTGTCAATTCTTACACAACCTTAAAATTCATAACTCGCGGTAAAGTTAATTTTCATGGTAAAGCACCACTGTTGTCAGATAGGCGGTCATAAAAGTCCCTAGAGTTTTATCTTTATTAAATAATTAATTGCGTTAATGATTTGGTTGCTCTAAAAACCGGATTATTGTATTTTGTATATTTATCCTGCATTATTATTTGAACAAGTAAAAATAAATTTCTTAATAATCATAAATATGGATATGGCATCACCGCAAACGCATTGTATTGTCAATCGAATTAATATCGTGACTGGTCAGGCTCAACAGTTGCAATTTTCAATGCTACGGCTAGATTACTTTTAAGAAACACCCACTGTTCAGATATATTTTTTTGGGGGCAATTTACACTTGCCCAAATTTGAGTTCGGTGGAAAATGTTGATTTTCTGAAGTTTCAATATGTCAAAATGAATGTAACGTATAGATATTTGTTTGATAAATACTTTTTTTAAATAATATTTTTATGTTATATGCTTCATTACGATGTTAAACCTTAAAACAGAAAATTCACAATCCGTTATTCCACGTAACCGTAAAAGTAATCCCAGGGAAGAATAGCAAATTGAGTTTATAATTCCCAGACAAAAAGCAAGTAAATTGTCTCGGCGTGGCCTTTACCACAAGCCAGCGTTCAAGAGAGTCACTACATAGGGTTGGCTGTTCAATACGGGAACTGATCCAGCGGACGTGATCCCTGTGCGTGGACTCGTGGAACTGATCCGGATTAAAATCTAAAACAGGTACGGGTACGAGTGCGTCAAATTACATGAGACTGCGGACGCGATAGATCAAACCGTGGTATTCGCCTGTTTGTCGCCATGGACTTGAAATGTAAAACAGAGAACTACAATGGTTGTAGTTGTAGATGTAAAATGTAACGGAGCAGTGGACTGGCACGGCGCTTTCGCCAGCTGAATATTGAACTTGTAGTCTTGTAGAGTGTAATTTATGTTCATGTAGGTACTCTTTCGCCACGTTTTAATGAGTTTGCTTCTTTATTGTTGGTTAGGTTATCGAGTTCTAAGCAATAGGATAATTTACAGCGCCTTTTTATAAGTAAAATAATCCTATACTTATTATGTAAAAGTTATAAAAAAACGGTAGTATTATTTTTATATTATAATTTATTTCGATATATGTATATTATTATATAGAAAATAACAACCATAGGGAATTAGAGACGGCATGACGCCATTCGGGCATAGACAACGCAACGGACTAGAACTGGACTGAAATAGTGGACTCGTTGGAATTGAATCGGCCGCCGGCTCGGTGATACAGCATCGCCCTGCAGGCAGGGCGGTCCGGACTCGATACTGGAACTGATCCGCGGACTCGATACTTGATAGTTTGGGATCAGTTCCGAACTGATCCGCAAAAATTTGTGGATCAGCCATCCCTATGTGATCACTTCCCTTTATTAGGTTTTAAGAAATTTTGTCGTTGAACGGCGGTAGGATACTATTCGATTCCGTAGTTCAGGTAATAAAGCTGGTTTACATTGACGGCAATAGCAAATTCGCCCTTACTTTCAACTGTTTGCTAGATACTAATATTTTATTCAATTTTCTGTTTACTACCGAAACATATTTGTTCCCGAGCCGTATGCTTTGCCGTATAGGGTTTTATTCAATCATTGAATAATAATTGTGCGATTGGATCTGAATTTACTACTTTGCTGTTATCATCTTTGTAATCGTTATATTATATATGTCAATATAATATTATATACAAGCTTTAAGCAGGGTATTAATTCATTT
This sequence comes from Polydrusus cervinus, assembly GCA_935413205.1. Taxonomy (NCBI): domain Eukaryota; kingdom Metazoa; phylum Arthropoda; class Insecta; order Coleoptera; family Curculionidae; genus Polydrusus; species Polydrusus cervinus. The sequence goes on along the minus strand of OW284510.1, from coordinate 60,721,991 downwards.
TCTGCTGTTTTTGTATTAGACTTGACGTGTTAATATATTGTTGAATTTTAACATAGATAAATACTAGAACTTAATTAGTTTCCAGCTAAGATTTTATTTGATTATTTATATATTATATTTCTGTACGAGGCTTCAGATTACAAAATGAATAATACAAATCAAAAATTGAATATTGTTGTTAATAAACTTTTAAGGTTTTATCCGACCTTGACCTATGACAGTTTAATAGGTTTAAAATCGACAGATCAGCTAAGTCTTGAAATAACTAAAAGATTAAAAATTGACGAATTTAAATATGCTTCTTGTTTCATAAGATATATTCAGAGAAGGCATTAAAAATATACTTCAAGGGTCCTTGGAAACAGAAAGACAAAATGTATACGAGTTTTTAACAAACATTAAATTTGATTCCTCCCAACTAACGTCTTATAGAAGAAATGTCAGCGTGTATGCAGATTTGTGCAAAGTTTTTGACAAAAAAAATAATTTTAGTAATAGGCGCAAATTTCACTATTTGTGTGAAAAGTTTATTCTTTTGTCCAGGAACAATTCTTTAAATATGGTTAAAAATAAACAGGCTCCAAAACTCTTTGAACACTCCACCCCAAACGCTTCAATTGCATCTTTGACTCCAGACTATTTTGATGTCTCCCCTATATCTGCAGTGACTCCGTCGATCATACAGAACGACTATCATACAGGAACCTGTGATACCACAATAGAATTGCCGTATTTAAGTGTTTTTGAAAACAAACCAGGGATGCATAATTATTCCACAAAGAAATCATTAGCTTCCACTTCATTTAATTTTTTAAATATCTCTCCCATTGCTATAACACCTTTATCAAGAGTCCAAGAAGAAAATAAGACTGAAATGTCTGATAGCACACCCGAATTATTTTCTGTAAACTTTTCTAAATCTAAACCAGCTTCAAAAACTTTGCAGAATTCGACTTCGAATGTGTCAGCTTTGTCGTCGTTAATTTTTTTAAATAATGTTTCTCAAGCCGATAAGACACCTCCGTCGATAATCCACAAAGAATTTAGTGCGGAAACACAAGAAATTTCATCTCTAAACTTGTTCGACACCAAACCAATTACGAAAAGATTGCAAAATTCTACTACAAGTGTGAAAGCTTCATCTTCATTTAATTCTTTGTATAATATTTCTTCCATTGCTATAATGGGTAGCGCAGATTCTTTAAATAAAAATAAACTTTCATCAAAAGAATTTAAAGATACTTCTCTTTTAGATGTTGATACTAACACCTTTCTTGTTCAAGGGAAAAGCGATAATAATATATCAGTTAAACCAGTTACCCCTGATAATTTTTCACATCCGTTGGAAATTCTGAATTTATCTGTAGAAGAAATGCCAAGTTCTTTACCTACCAGAAGCTTGAACGTAAAAAAGCTACCACCATCAAAATTTCGAGACTGCAAAATATTTGAGGGGTGTGTCAATATTAAACCAGAAATTCGGTCTATCTTACTACAGGAAGGAAAATTAAATCCACTATATTATTCTTATATTTTTAAGAACAGGATTGCTAAATACATTAATAACACTTGTGGCATTATTTTTAAAGGAACTAAGTATCAAAAGACAAAGATAATAAGTTCTGCAAGTTGCAAACACTCAAACTGTAAGAAATTTAAATTAGTTCTTAAAAATTTTTTGTTGAGTGTTTATAGTACTTCTATAAATTTTGCGCATGCAAGCTTAATAACGTTGCAAGTAAATAAAGTTGAACGAGAAATTCTTAAACAGAAACTATTGTTGAAGAAACCTTCTGTTTATAAAAATAAAACACTTACAAAAGCAAATGATAAGTTAATGCACCTTGGCAATCTACAATCCATTAAATCAGATTCAACATTGAGGAAAATAAGATCTGAGGCTCTTGGTTCCTTGGATCGTGACAAAAATGAACTTTGGGATCTAATTTTAATGCAGCAGGATCACCCGGAATATATTCAGGAAGTTTCGGTTCCTTTTTGCATCAAAGTATATAGTTTCGAACAACTACCCAGATAGCACAAAGTGGTACTATGGATGTCCATTGGACGTACGTTGATGGACGTGGGTACGTCCACTGGACGTACATTTTTTTCTTATGGACGTCCTATGGACGTCTATTTAAAGTCCAGATGTCACAAGTATGGACATCCATAGATTGTCCATTATTGGACATCCATAGATTGTCCATTATTGGACATCCATAGATTGTCCATTATTGGACATCCATAGGTCGTTCATATAATGACTTGTTTTTGCCACCCTAAAAAACTATAGATCCTGCAATTGTGAAATAAATACAAGTGAAAATAAATGAATATTTATTAAAAAATTAAAACGTAGGTAATATATTAAATTTTCTTTTGGTTTTATTTTATTAGGTTTTTGGCCCTCTCGCCACATCTCCTTAGCCATTTCGAAATGGCCAGTTCTGCGTCTTTCTCTGTACAGCCGAAAGTTTTCACAGCAGAGTCTAAAAACATAAATAAAACCTTTCTGTAGTTTTTTTTTTAATAAATAAGTTATGTTTTACAGTGTTATATTTATTATTGGTGCGTGGCGCAACGAAAACAAATATTTACACCACTGGTTTTTAGACACTTCAGTTTATTAAAAAAACAAAAAACATAATATGCAAAGCCTAATATCTGCAAACCCTTGGGCAGGGTAAGATTTATCCTAAAAATCCGAGTGATACCTCTTAAACAAAATAGCGTCATGTCAAACTTTAGAAAATTCTTAAAAATTTTAATTTTAATTTTTTGGCCTTATTCGCCCAAAAATTAATAAAGCTGATATTTGGGTTTACTAAAAACAGATTAAAGAATAATGCGCTTGGTAAACTAAAACAATAAAATTACCTTAATGATCAGTAGAAGGTGCCTATATAATTTTTTGCAATACTTAAAATTTAATTTTACTTTATTATTGAAGTTTACTGAGCACAAAATTCATAAAATTTTATTTTTAGTGGTCATAAATTACACTTTTATTGATTTTTGTGCCTATTAAGCCAAAATAATAAAACTATTTTAGTAAATTTTTAAGAATTTACAAAACTTTGACAATGACAACAGTTGCTTGGGAAGGTGACAGAGTTCATACTTATATAGAAAGTAATAAGGATGAAAAGATCTTTTGACCCCCCTTTATTCTATTTAAGATTTTGGGGGTGAATCTCAGCCTGACCAAGGCATTGCAGATAGGGGTTTGCATATCTGTATGAAAGCCTCCTTTCTATTCAAAATCGACGTGTCTGGCCGTAATTTTTAATAAGCTAAGTACGTGTCCAAAACCAGCGCCGTTTCCGTTTTGTTGGGTCATTATTTTACACCAGGTTAAAACAAAAAAATATAACAACTGAATTATTAAAAAAACCTAAAAGAAAACTACCGACTGTTTCAAACTTACCAATTAATAGTTTATTTAATTTAAGTGAAGAAAACCTCATCTTTTTCTTTTTTCCATAGTAACTAAATCCCGATGCAAAGCCATTTGTAATCAGCTTCCCTGTGGCTCTGTATATTAGGTCGTAGATATCTTTACCACCTGAGGAACTTATTTCCTTTACCTAAAACCAGTTGATTTTTACTTAATAAAAGCATTACAAAAAAGCATATTTGATGTAACTTACAGCATTCTTTAATTGAGCATCTGTAGTAAGAAATTGTTCAAGTTCATCCAGTTCCGCTTGCGTCTCGATCGGCAACTTCAATACGATGAAAATAGACACTCTTTCTTCTTGTTGTTCAAGGTTTTTATGCTTTATATATATTTTAGATTACCTACTACTTACAAATTATTTTATAAAATTTAATTATTAGTAAAAGTATATAGATATATTTAGTAGGTACTATTTAGATATTAACGTTGTTTAGTAATTTCATTACTTTTAGGAAGGTATAATTATATTCCCCTAAAAATAAAAGAAAAAGTGTTAAAGAAGATATTTACCTAAAGTTAAAATATATGAAAAATACCTTAGCAACCATGCATAGGTTAACTATGCATAATCAAAGAGTAAAATTACTATTTGGCTAAGCCAAACGACAAAATAAAAATGATTTGATTAATATAATAGATATAGTGCCACTTACCTGGGAGCTTCTTAAGTTGGAGTTTTGTAAGGTTGTTCTGTAGGTACCTACGCAGTTTAAACACTTTGAAATGGATATTTAATATCCAAATGTTACACGATGACCCAACAATGAAACAATACAAGTAATACAACATGAACATAACATGAATTCACCACAAGGAACGAGAAAAAGGCGGGCTACTACACGCTGCTCATAGCGAAAACAAATAATAGGTTAGGTTTTGCATAGGTAAAGGCTGGATGGGACGAATCGAATTAAATAATTCGATATGAATTATTTCAATTATTTTTTTAATCATATCGTGAGATAATGTTCTACTAGTATTAAGATAAACAGTCTTCGACCGTTAAAAATATTGTAGTATGCATTCACTATAGAGTGGTATCAATCAAGTACTGGTAAATATACGGAATTATTTATTCTATTATGAAATACTCTGATCGATAACTGCCCATTGCTAACGCTCACCAATGACCATGCCATCTACCATAGACATATCTACCATCAAATAATTAGCGTTGTTGCCGGAACGAAATTGAAGATTTCGCTAAACGTTTTAGCCGAACATTATTACCTTATATAAAATATTTAGTTAAACAATATTAGGGCTAAAGTAATCCTTATAATAACCAATATATATTGTCGAACATTTTATGGTTTTATGCAGATTTACCTGCGACCACGCCGAATTTTTAAAATAGTAAATTCTTCACAAATGGCAAGATTTAGGCACTTTTGGCAACGACGTCGTCCGGAAAATGAAAGCTGGGTATTCGCTAACGGGGCGGTAGAATGGCGGATTATTTAAAATTGATGTGAAATTTTTATTAAATTAAACATCGATAATATACTATAAAAAACTAATAATGGCGACTCCAGGTTTATTGTTTTAGCAGTAAGTACAACCTATAACATACAGAGAATGTGCTATATAGCATAATTTAACATAGGTACTCCCATAAAAATTATGACGACTCTTTTATAAAGGATGAAACTATGAAACTCACATAATGGGTATATTTAACGGTAAAACTACCGTAAAACGGTACAGAATGTCCCATCCATGTGACACTCCTTTTATATCGCATTTAAAATGTATGTACGTAAAATGGACACTGCTTGGACGTCCGCTAACAGTCGTACAGTGGATGTTAATACATGGACGTACATAGTACATCCACAATTAGTCCATGGACCAATGTACTAAAAATGGATCTAAACTGGACGTCCCTAGGACGTCCGGTGCTATCTGGGTAGTTATTCTTAACAATCAGAGGTATCGTGACGTTTTACCATTTATATATTTTGATGCCACCGGCGGTATTGTGAGAAATCCGACAGATGATAAGAAACGTGTTTATTTATATTCAGCAGTAATTGTAACGGCACAAACTCAAAGAATTGTTCCAATTTTTGAAATGATAAGTAGTAACCATTACTCAAAAACCATATTTAAAATTTTTCATGATTTTAAAACGTTCTGTTTAGAGCATAAGAAATGGCCTGCATTTGGTGCTGTAGTAACCGATTTTAGTTTCGCAAATTTACACGCAATAATAAAGGTATGTAATGGAATTTCTTTAAGCGAATATTTGCAAGTATGTTTTCAAATTTCTTCAGGCAAAAAAAAAGATCAAGTAGATTCCATGATTACAGTACATTTATGTAGTGCACATTTAATGAAAATGCTCTCAAAAGATCTTAAAGAATGGTTTCAAGATGACTCAAAAGAAATGATAATTAAAGATCTTGTAGCTAATGCGATAACTATAGACAATTTAAATACATTTTCAGAGTGGTTTCGTAATTTTGCTATCATTTTAAATTCGCCATTTCAAGATCAACAATATAACTTATCATATAAACAACTAGTTATGGCTAACAGTGAGTACCACAAATTTAAAATTTTCGCAAATGAGATTGAGGATTATGATGAAACTTTAAAAGAAAATTTGCCGCTTTATCGGTCGAGCCCTTTTTACCAACATTGCATGTCTATAAGTCAGAAATTAACTTTTTCTGTAGGCGGTGTAAATAACGATTATTACAAGAAAGATTTTTTCAAAATATTCATGAACAAATATATTCCCTACTCTCCCTTATGGACAGCAATTATGTTTAACCTAACAGAAAATGAGCATCGCGTCACTAACTGTTACGTTGAAAACTATTTTGGTAATCTAAAAAAAAATATACTAGAGGGCGAAGGCAACTTGCGACCTTCCAGGTACTTAAGAAAATCCAGAGAAAATGTGTTAGCCAGATACAAAGAAGTTTATTTCAAAATCCCAAAAACAAAACTTACAAAACCTGATAAACGGGATTTAACTGACGATATTCACTCTCAGGAAACATGGGCGAAACGAAAGCGTTTCTATAAAACACATTTTTCTGGAAGCTTTTTAAAACAGGTTCAACCTAACAAACCCAACGAAATTAATATTGATGATGTCATATTTAATGAAAGAGAAGAGTGTCTGTATTGCGGTGCTGGACGTTTGGACACATCCGTTGATTGGGTCTGTTGCGATGCGTGTGGTGGATGGATACATCAAATGTGCGATACTCCAAATGCTGACCTAAAAAATTACAGTGGAAAGTTTGTTTGTCGGAAATGTGATGATAATCCTATAATAAGTCCAACTATTAATGATATTCCTCATATGTGTCAAAAATATTTAGAATCCCTATCACTTACAAATGACGAGCGATTTCAGTTAGAAAGAAATACACGAGATCAAAGACTTTCTGAAATATGGATTAAAGAAAGAAAAAAGCGGCTGACTGCATCCAATTTCGGTAAAGTGTGTAGGGTAAAAACGGACAGCGTCAAAAAAATCTTGCTTTAAACATTATTAATCAGGCAGACATAAGCTATATACCAGCTGTCAAGCACGGTATCGAAAATGAAGAGGTAGAAATTCGAAGGTATATAGAAGTTACTAAAAATAGTTTTAAAAAAGCAGGACTGGTCGTTCATAAACAATATCCATTTCTTGCGGGTTCTCCGGATGGATATGTCAATAAAAATGGAATCATAGAAATTAAATGTCCTTATACCACTAAAAAGCTCGATTATCTAGACATTAATGGGAACCTGAAGATAACTCACCCTTACTATTTTCAAATTCAGGGGTTACTAGAAATAACAGATAAAGAATGGTGTGATTTTACAATTTTTACTTTAGCTGGTTTAAAGATACAAAGAATTGACAGAAATAGTTCTTTTTGGGAAAGTATGTGCCTGAGATTAAAAGCATTTTACTTTTTTTTCTATTTACCCAATTTATTGCGACCACAACAAGAACTTGATCCTGATGGTCTTAGATGGAGGACTGTCAAGGATATCAAATTATTAGAAAATGGGTTGGTTGACGATATAAATTATTATGTAGAGGTTGAAAGTCGTAAAGATTATAGAATTGGCCTATATAATAGAGCAAATTCTATATTTAATGACATACGTTTTACAGATTACAAGTCAATTAATAACATAAATTGGTTAACATCGTTTGTTGTAACAATTGCTCTAAAAATTCTTAACTACAATAATAATAATAATAATAATAATTTCGAAGTCATTGATGAGGCATATGCGACGCCGATATTTACCCAAACCTCTTACAGTCAGCTTTTATTAAAGGGAATTAAAATGGATAGTAAAAAACTGGCTATGCCAATTTTAATAAATAATAACCACTACTGTCTCGTCATTGTCGACTTTACTCAAAATAAATTTTCCTTTATAGATCCTTTTGGTGAGTCACAAGCAACAATTTTGCACTATTTTGACCGATTTAAACTTTTCATTTCTGAATATAATAGAACCAATAATAAAACCTTTAATATAGATTTTATGACAATTTACGAGTATCGTCATGTACTATAATCTGATTCTTATAATTGTGGTCCATTTATTATTTATTATTTTCAACAAATAATAAATAATAAATCTCTTCAGGAATATATAGACATAAACTTATATAGAAACACTATCAAAAATATGTTTTTGTTCAACTCAGATAATGTAAGAGACAAATGTTTATTTTGTCTTAAAACGGCGGGTATTGAGGATTCAAAAAAATGTAAATTCTGCAATCGCTATATTCACCAGAATTGTCTGGTATTAGGTGTAAGCAATAATACAAAATCCTTTACCAGATACGATATGTGTGACTTATGCCGAAAATACTAATTATTGCACATTGCTGTGTATCGAAATAAGTAAATTCTATGATTCTTTGCCACACGTAACTCTCCCAGTGCAAGAAACTGTGTTGGTTTTAGTGGATAGGTACCATCCTCTTTAAGGGTCCTGACTCAAGATCTAGGCGTACGACCCTCAACTTAACTTTTGTATAATAATATAAGAAAGGAAAAATCTTCTTCTAAACTTTTGTATAATTATTTTAACTTTTACACTTTAAATTCTATAATTGTTCTCCTACGGGAGTGCAAGAAATTTTGTTGGTAGTAATGGATAGGTACCATCCCCCTTAAGGGTCCTGACTCAAGATCTAGGCGTACGACCCTCAACTTAACTTTTGTATAATAATATAAGAAAGGGAAAATCTTCTTCTAAACTTTTGTATAATTATTTTAACTTTTACATTTTAAATTCTATAATTGTTCTCCTACGGGAGTGCAAGAAATTTTGTTGGTAGTAATGAATAGCTACCATCCCCCTTAAGGGTCCTGACCCAAGATCTAGGCGTACGACCCTCATCTTAACTTTTGTATAATTATTTTAATTTTTACACTTTAAATTCTATAATTGTTCTCCTACGGGAGTGCAAGAAATTTTGTTGGTAGTAATGGATAGGTACCATCCCCCTTAAGGGTCCTGACTCAAGATCTAGGCGTACGACCTTCAACTTAACTTTTGTATAATAATATAAGAAAGGGAAAATCTTCTTCTAAACTTTTGTATAATTATTTTAACTTTTACACTTTAAATTCTATAATTGTTCTCCTACGGGAGTGCAAGAAATTTTGTTGGTAGTAATGAATAGGTATCATCCCCCTTAAGGGTCCTGACCCAAGATCTAGGCGTACTCAACTTAACTTTTGTATAATTATTTTAATTTTTACACTGTAAATTCTATAATTGTTCTCCTACGGTAGTGCAAGAAATTTTGTTGGTAGTAATGGATAGGTACCATCCCCCTTAAGGGTCCTGACTCAAGATCTAGGCGTACGACCCTCAACTTAACTTTTGTATAATAATATAAGAAAGGGAAAATCTTCTTCTAAACTTTTGTATAATTATTTTAACTTTTACACTTTAAATTCTATAATTGTTCTCCTACGGGAGTGCAAGAAATTTTGTTGGTAGTAATGAATAGCTACCATCCCCCTTAAGGGTCCTGACCCAAGATCTAGGCGTACGACCCTCAACTTAACTTTTGTATAATTATTTTAATTTTTACACTTTAAATTCTATAATTGTTCTCCTACGGGAGTGCAAGAAATTTTGTTGGTAGTAATGGATAGGTACCATCCCCCTTAAGGGTCCTGACCCAAGATCTAGGCGTACGACCGTCAACTTAACTTTTGTATAATTATTTTAATTTTTACACTTTTAATTCTACGATTATTCCCCCACGGGAGTGCAAGAAATGTTGTTAGTTTTATTGGATAGGTACTATCCTCCTTAAGGAATCGGACCCAAAATGTAGGTGTACCATTTTTAAAATATCTTAAAATGATGATTTAAATTTTAACACTGTTAACCCCATAACCACCCCTTTGGCACAAATTACAGTTTTAGCATAATAGAAACACATCCCGCCCTAATGTATAAACATTTCATAATGGTTAGTTTTTAAATAAAATATATTTAAAAGAAATTATCTCCGCCAATGGACGTTCGGAAGATTTCGGAACTTTGGCTGCTAACTTTTGGCTGCCAACTTCACACCGGTAAACTTAAACTGCTTAACAAGGATTTTTTTTCACTTTATTTAAACAATTTTGTAAAAACTACTATCACCAGAGTATAGAATTTTAATTATGTCTACTAGGTATGTAGATTACCGTCTGTCTGCCTGTTCGCGTACCACAGTTTGAAACCCCTCATCTAGTATATAGGTTTAATTTATGTAATTTGTTGGACACTTGACCATGCAAGAAGATGCAACCATTCATATCTTCAGATTTTCTTCATTGACTATTTCTGTTCGTCTCTGAATGATTTTGATGCGGAATGCTCAGTTATTATTAACTATGGCTTGCTCAGATGCAATCAATATCATTCCTGGATTAAGGGAAAGTTTTCAGATAGCCTGAAGCCATCGAAGGTTATATCCCTATCCACAAGGATGGCTACCTTGATCCCAATAATTTTCACTCAATTTCTTTATTGTCGACCTCGGTCAACCCTTTCAAAAATTATTGAAAAGTGGGTTAAGGAACGTATTGTATCTTTTCTCCACAAACATATAATCTTGCAGCCAAGCCAATTTGGCTTTCATTCAAAGAAGAGCACGATGCAAAATTTACACTTCTTGAAGATGTTTATTTCGGTCCAAATACTGAAGAAGTTGTGGCAGCGGTTTTTTGTGTCTTATTAAAAGCATTGGACTGTGTGAGTCATAAAAACCTGCTGCGCAAACTTAGTGTGTACGGTTTTAGAGGGGAAGTTTTGGAATGGTTTCGTTCTTACCTTAAGAGACGCACGCAAAAAGTTTAAACATCAACAGCTAGTGACATATACTATGGTGTTCCTCAGATTTGAGTACTGGGTGTTCTTATTTTCTTAATTTATATTAATGACCTTGGTCTATCGACATTACGAGCCAGAGTTTACGATTCAGAGAATGACATTACTATTCTCTAGCATAATTTTAATTCCGATATGTTAAGTTTCATTTTATCTTCCTAAAGTTTTTGGGAGTTTTTATGGATGAATCTCTAAAGCTTGACTCTCATCTCTTAGAACTTACTAAAAGGGTAGCTTTGGGATACTAAGCTATGCGTTTAATATCAGTGGACGTTGGAACCGCTTTGGCTAAGAAGGCCTACCGCTCACTAGTGGAGTCTTACTTACATGTAAAATTCGTTCAATTACTGGCTGGATGCACGTCATAGCTTCTGGTGTACTTTTTTACTCGAGTCATGTCTTTTGTTTTTTCAATTCTGTCAGAAGTTAAATAAGTTTCAAAATGAGCATTTCTTTTTTTGCTAAATAATGAAACATATTTTCAGAATATGTTCCAACTAACTATTTTTCGCTTTCAAATCACTTTTAACACGTAAAATTAAAGTTCTTCGAAATGACAAAGGTTGTCAAAACGAATTTTATGTCAATTGACAGGATCCTTTAATTAATAACAGACCTACCTTATTTTTCCTTCTGTTATGATTATGTATTTGGGATTTGTGACATGCATCCAACCAGTAATTGTACGCACTATAACTACCTGCTAAACTCTCTATTTGTTCTAAAGAAGCGAGCGGTATGTTTGTGGTGCGAATGGCAGAAAGTCATGCAGACCGTTGTTTAGATGTAAAAAAAATCCTTCCTTTACAATCTTTGTTTATTCTTAAAACAGTCTGCATGATATACAAACATAAAGACGCTTTGCCAATACCCAACCATTCTCATAACACTAGGAAATCACGAGATCTGTATCTGCCATATTATCTTCTACCATAATCAGAAAGTCCATAATTTACTAAGGAACATTCCTAGATTTAAACTATTTTAGAGAACTCCAATTCTGGCGGAGAGAGTCCATTTTTTTTCATCCTATATCTAACAATGAAATAATAAAACAAATAAATTCTCTAAAAAATGGAGCAGCAGGTGGTGAAGACGGAATACCGATTGATGTTATAAAGAATAATCATATATATTTAATTAAGCCTATCCTGCATCTGATAAATAGTATCTTTAGTACTGGCATCTTCCCATCAAGTTTTAAAAATGCAGTTACAGTTCCTGTGTATAAGTTAGGCGACGGTAAAGAAAAAACAAATTATAGACCCATTGCTCTTACCACATAATATATAGCTACGCAACAGAATTCTAGTGACTTGGCAACATATCAAAGCTGAAATAGGAAGCCCATTGCTTCCCGCTGGCTTCCTATATGGTTTTTAAACGGCTTTTGTTCATTCTTTACCGGAGAGATGCCGTTCACGGTTGTGCATAGGTGCCAAACGTGACGCCGTGTTGGTAAATATAGGGAAATATAGTTTAAGAATAATTGTGTAGTATTATATGGAAAAACCTACTACCTATTCGAAATGTAACTTCAAGTTTTTGTTTCAAACTATTGCGGTGAGTGATATAAAATTTGGCATGCCAATTTAGATAACGTCCCAGGGATGGATTTAAATTGTATAGCAAATCGCAACATATCGTCGTCTTCGTTCCCAATCGGCTTCATTGACAATTTGTAAATTCAAGTAGATTATGCAAAAAGAGTAATATTAGAGAATTTTTTGATACTAATAGTTTCGACTAGGGCTGGGTAATATAGCAATATATCGATATTATACCTGATATATTGAATAACGACATTCAAACAAAATATAAATTTATCGAAAATATCGATATTTTAATAATTTTGATATATTGTTGTTATCAATATAGCGACTATATTGATATTTTTCGTTTATTGATATTATACTTTTAATATCGTCAAGTCTTATTTTCGAGATAAATTTGATATATCGATATACGCAGATATGCATTTAAAAAAATATTGATTTATCGATAATATGAAATACATCCATATATTCGATACTTCAATATTAGCGAGAGAAATTATTTATATTTGAGTAAAACGCTGTATTCTTGAAGCATAATAAGTGAAACTTATTTTCGAGTTGACAGGCATTGATAATAATTTTTAAAATGTGCCATAAAATTATCAAAACTAGAGTTAACTTGACCGATTGAATTGATATTCGCACAAAATATAATATAGCTACTTAATATTCTGTGATTTCAGTATTACGGGTCCTCATTATGTTCAGTATAAAATCAGGTTTAATTTATTTTTTTTTTCTTTAAATTTTTTTCTTAACTAAAAATAGGAAAAATGTCCATTTTCATTTACTATATATTTTCTGCTAATATAGGCTGACCAGACGTACTCTTTTTAAAAGAACAGTTCTCTATTTATCACTCCAGTACTCTTTGCTCTTTTTTTGTTAAAATTTAAGTAAAAGTTCTCTTTTTCCGTTTTACAACTTTTAAAAATCTATTTCCAGGTCCTCGAATTGATTCAAATCGAAACTGTCCTTTCTTTTATTTTTAAGTAGGTACCTACTCTCAAAAAAAAGCTTATACGCAATATTAATATTTTGAGTGTTAAATACGATTTGGTCGCCACAAATACATAGGTAGATCAGTTTTTTTTTAATCATCTTTGCATGTTTGCATTGTCGTTGTTCCATATTTCAAAATTTTTCTATATCTACGTTTTTTCGGTTTTATCGAAACGTAAAATTTCTAGGTTTTGATAGTCCAAAAAAGGGCGTGGCACCTAAAAAAAATTTGCCTGCGGCGCATTTTTCAAGTCATAAAGAAAGAAAGAAAGAAAATGTGTACTCTTTTGGTTTTAAAAATGTCTGTTGGTTTTAAAAATGTCTGGTCAGCCTAGCTAATAGGAATAGAAACATTTTGTTTCGTAGGGCTTCAAATAGGTGGAGGGTAAACATATCAAAAACATACATCTCCTTGAGAACTAAAGTTTACGTGTCCCCGGCGTATTTTGATTTATTCATTTACAAAAAATAAACCTGGATGGAAAGTTTTCGACGAACGAATTAAAATGGGCTTAATTTGGATGTTGACCCTATCGTACCTATAGAGCAAGAAAAAATACAATTTTCTACGGTTTCAATTTTTATATTTTTCAATTATTTACTGAGAAAATAATTAAACGAAAACCGAAGACAGGTTAGCAACTGTCATTAATTGTCATTTGTAAAAGACTCTTCTTGTTGTAGCGTTGTAGGATTTTGATATTAATAAACCATGTTGTTTTTTGATAAGTGATTATCATTAAATTTATACGTTAAACAACAACTCTAAGAGCGTTTTCACACGGCACCATATATCGCGCGAGACAAATGGTCGCAATATTGCTTTTACACCAAATTACGTGTTTTCTAATGAGCCATTTTCACACACAAGCGATATTAGAGAACACATAATTTGATGTAAAGCAATATTGCGACCATTTATCGCGCGCGATATATGGTGCCGTGTGAAAACGCTCTTACTTTGATTTAAATCTAATTTAACCCTTAAAATACAACATAAAAGTTCAACACTTAATTTATTTTTTTCTTCGTTTTTACGTCTGCCACGGTCTGCCATAACCAAAAATGTTTTTTCAACATTCGCATTTCCAATATGGCGGAATTATTAAAATAGGCGTAACAATTCCGGAACAATCAACTCAAGTCAACAAATCGCTAAAACTCGGGTTATTTCTGTAAATCGCCGTTACGTCTCAAGGCAATCAAAAAATCGCTATTTTCGCGACAATGGCAACACTGCCTTGACCTAGCCGCCCGGCTGCGGCGGTGAGCTTGATGTTTTCTTTAACCTCCGGCCGGCAGCGACGGAGAGGTTGACGTTTTAGTGGTTTCGACATTGTTGTAAATTTTCACTGTTCGTACATTAAGGCTCCTTTTGAATATTAAAACTGTTTATTATTTACAAGAAATAAAAGAAATTTCATTGTTAAAAACTAAAAGCGTTTTGAAAATAATGCTATTATGTTTAAATAAACAGTATAATTAGAAGGGGGAGGGAGTTGGCTGCCCCCGTATTTCCTTTCTGGAAAAGTTTTGATAGTAGTTTTTGGTGCTAGGTACCCCCTCCTCTTGTAATCGTCCGCTACAAAAAAGTTACGACCGCCACTGAATTAATCTACAAATAAGAACGCTTTATCACTAGGATTTCTCTGGCCGTTCACATAGTTAAATTCAATAAAAACTGGCATGCCCAATAAGAAAATATTTAAAAATAATATCCTAAAAACTTATAAATTTAGACATAGGGGGGCATACATAAAAAACATTCATCCGGAAGCGGCAGTCGACGTTTGAATACTGAAAATGTGCGCACAGTGTAACCATATTACTAATTACTAAAATTTCATAATAATGTTTTATTGGGGATGTGACAAAACTGGGCACTAATTTCGTTGTCACCCGGTATATTTATTTTTTATTGTTTAGGCCCCCAATAAATATAAATGAATATTTTTGTCAATAAACCAAACCAGTATTCAGAGCGGTTCGGTATCGCTGTTCGAATACTGTCGAGCGAATTAAAGAATCTGAACAATGGACACTGGACACCTTTATAGTTAATTTTATTTTAATTCCTCGAAATTATATTATTTATTTTTACTAATTGCATTAAAAATATTAACGGGCTTTTTCACCATAATCAAATGAATCTTATTCAGCACTAACATCCTGAAGTAGAGCCTATTGAAAACATATCCCAATAATAAAAATCTTCTCAGAGTAGGTATCACAAACCTTTTCTAGAAACAATTAAAAACTTGGCGGGAAAGCTGAAAGTTTAAAAATATAAGGCGAGAAGGGATGTACGTGATCCTATTAATCGCACAATTATTTTAAGCTTACTGATCGTAAATATTTTATGATTCATAGATTCATGTGGTTCAAAATGTTTTAAATATATTTTTAATTTTTCAAATTTGAATTGAAGTAAGTATTTATTTTATAATAAAAGAATGCTTACCACAGTTAATAACCCATTGTCTGAATAGATTTACCTCCTTGTGTAGAAATCTAAATACCTAATCTACAATTAGAATTTCGGCGATTGTTGCCGCAATTAAAATATTGGCATTTATTGCCTGACACATTTTGGCTACTTGACAAAGCCATGGCAAACCAAAAATGAAAGTTGTACACATTTCAAAATATAATTCTGTGCTGCTCAGTGGTGTAACCAGAAAATATGCTCGGGGGGGGGGGGGGGGGCTAAGTGGGCGTAAGTAGGACTTTTTTTTTCTGGAGTGAGGGACAGTCGGGACTACATGTATTTTACCCAGTGAAGAAGGGGAAAAAGCGCCGCAGGCGAAAATTTTTTAGGGCCATTCTTCGTTTAAAATTCATCTAACTACTATCAAGTTTCGAAAATTAAAATATTAAAATTTGTTTTTGTAAATGTTTTTTTTTGATATTCCTAGCTGGCTCTTTATTAAAAAAAACATATTTTATTTTTGTGAAAAATATGAATATTGGTGTCGATCCAAAATTTTAAGATAAGACGTATGTATGATTCTAACTCACGTTTTTCGGGCTCGGTTTTTCATAATTAAATATAAAGTAAATATCGCTCACCACGCCAAAATTGATGATTTTTTCAGAAATCATGTATTTTAAGAGCGTAGATCTAAGAGCAGTTTTTGGTGCAAATGCTTAGGTTTTGAAATACCTACTCATTCTTAAATGCCGTTTTGTATAGTCATAATAAAGCATTCTTCAATAAAAAATGTTTCAATTAAAATGTTTACTTAAATTTTTCTCTTTAAAAATAAATAGGTATCTAATTGTTTTTTGTTTTTGCTGTAAAAATATTTTAGTGCATTGGGTTATATTTTTGTATGATTTAAAATAGCTCTAAAAAAGGGAAAACGGAACAGACATATAACTAAAACGATATGCGTCCGAAACCTTAATCTCTTTATTTAGAAGGAAAAGTTAAAAAACTAAACATTTCCTACAAGACCTTTGTAATCTAAGCGAAGAATACATTATTTAAAAATTTAAGAGTCCAAGCGTGAGACAAAAAATTTTGCAATTAGACTTTTAGACCCCGAGCTCCTAGGCTCGGGGATGGAGGTGCTGCAGCCCGGTAGCCCCCCCTAAATACGCCACTGGTGCTGCTATTCAATCAGCAGTAATATTGACATGTTAATGTATATTTTTGTATTGTATATGCTCGGTTAAGTAAACAGCATTGCTGCTCTTCGCCGAGTTGAAAAATAAAGACGTTTCTATCTATCTATATAAAATATAGTATAAAATAATAAATAAATCTTAGAAAAAATATTTGCATAAAATCGAATTGTATTGCAAGAGGATATCGCAACGGCAACGCGCTAGATAAATCCTTCGTCTGAAGGGCGCGAAATACGCTGTTGGCTTACGGATGATACTCCTGGCGCCACCTGAAGGCATTTAAATAACCATTCGGAGAGTTTTCGCATGTCGCCTTTTGTCTAATTCTTATCAGCCTTCTGTTGCGTAGCTATATATTCTGTGCTCTTACTAAACCTTCAAGTAAAATTGTAGAAAAATGTGTTAAGTCCAGACTTTGGGAATTCTTTAAAAAAGAGAAACTTATATCGGATTGACAATTTGGCTTTCAAGAGGAGGTCAGTACTGAAGGTTCTTTAACTGAAGTCTCTGATTTTGTAGTAAAAAATCTGAATGGAGGTCTTAAGACACTTGCAATTTTCTTAGATCTGTCATAGGCATTTGACACTGTGGGGCACGGTACTCGACTGGCGAAGCTTGAGAACTTTGGTATTAGGGGAATGGCTTTCAACCTGTTTAAGTCATATTTAAGTGGGAGGAGTCAGGTAGTAAAACTAGATAAATTTAAAAGTAATCCAGAACCGGTAGAGTGTGGTGTTCCGCAGAGGACGGTCCTTGGTACGATCCTTTTTCTGATTTATGTGAACTCACTCACAGAGGCATGCGATGATGGTAGAGTTGTGTGTTTTGCTGACGATATGGTGGTGCTGTTGAGGGATCGTACGTGGGCGGATGCCTTTGACAAAGCTGAGAGGAATATTTCTAAAATAAAACATTGGCTAGATTTAAATCTACTAACACTTAATGTTGATAAAACACACTTTCTTTGTTTTTCGAAAACTCGTAGGGATTTACCTGTTACCCAGGCTATCAAGTTGCATCAATTAGACTGCCATACAAATAACCTTCCCTGTACATGTACATGGCAGAGCCATATAGATTTCGTTAATAAAAAACTCAGAAATTTGCTCTATAAATTTTATGACCTACGCCAGGTGGTTCCTTTGAGAGTACCCAGGATTATATATCAAGCTCTAGTTGAATCTGCTCTGTCTTATGGTATCATTGTATGGGGTGCACTGTGTAATAATGTTCTTTATCCCATAACTATCACACAGAAATATATTTTGAAAATTATGCTCTTTAAAGCCAAAATGTATTCCACAGAAAAGCTATTTAAGGAGGCAAAAGTACTGAATATCAGACAACTCTATGTTAAGAATGCAGTACGTTTTGGTTGTAAGGATAAGACTGTGAAAGATTATGTCAACCACCCCATACATACAAGGTCAGTTACCCACAATGACCTGGGCTTGCCAACCACTTCATTTACCGCGAGCCAGAGACATTTTTCATATGTTATACCTAATCTTATGCCGCCACACCTAAAGAAAGGCAGGTTTCAAATAATAAAACACAAAATAAACGATTGGATTATTTCAAACTATCATAAAATATGTGAAAATGGCTCATGGTTTACCTAAATCGGTGTCAAATATTATGTCTTTCTTTTCTGCTAACATAGATAAGATAAATATATTGTATTATTATGTATAGTAGATTGTTGTATAATTATTTAAGTATTATCTAAGGTATTTCTACATTATAAGGTTGATAATATATAGATCTATGTACCTACATATTTAAAGATTTAGTGCACCCACATATCCTATGGATATATTGTTTTCTAGAACTCATAACAAAAGTTTGTAAATACATATTGTAAAGTTTCTTTCTTGGCAAATAAATATTTTTTGATTGATTTTGATTAGTCGGTTAAGTATAACAATGACGCATTTTAGCTCAGTGTGTGTACACAGTTGATACTTTTGTATAATTTGTTTTTTATCCAATTTACAACTGTTTGTGTTCTCTTTGTTTTCCTCTGCAGGTATTTTTTTTTTTCACGGTTCGCCGACTACATAGGCCATCTTGAACCGGTCATCGACCACAAATGTGATCTACCGACTGGGGAGTGTGAAACGGCACCCTCATCCTACGAGATATCCGATCTCATCCGGCCTATCCGGCGTGAATAGGATGGCTAGGTATCGATTCATTTTACACTTTTCCCTGAGGCAAGAACACGCCGTGTTCCCAAGCGGTCACCCGCCCAAGTACTAACCGCGCTCGACACCGCTTAACTTCGGTGATCTGCGGGAACCGGTGCTTAATATGTCGACAGGCCCTTGCCCCCCTCTGCAGGTAGACATTTTTACTCCTAAGAGTTGTTTTAAGTAAATCAATTTAATTTTAAATATTGGATTAAGTAGTCCATTACATTGTGACATTGCATATTAACAAAAAACAATATGAAAAATTTACTTTGTTATAATATCACTATTCGATATAAAGTGACATTATAACTAAGTAAATTATTTATATTGTTTTTTGTCAATTTAATTTTGTTTTAGCGATTAATAAAAGTTCACCCAAATTTCATCCACACACCCTACTTATTAATTTTGACAAAGAATATGTGAAAAATGTATTTGAAGAAGAAGTAACAGAGGAGCAGATTTACGGAAGGAACCTTTTAAAAACGTTTACTGCGGCAGCGTCATATGCTAGAGAACATTTTGGAGTAAGTTTCTGCAACAGTTTACTTACCACACGGAATTTTTTCACTACCGCTTAAATTGAATGCTCATATTTTAGGATAAAGAATGAGGCAATTAGGTGTTTGTGAGTATTGACACTAATTAAAACGATTTCCTTTTAATTAAAAAATACCTTTTGATAAAAAAAAAGGATAAAGAATGGTAAAAAGTCACCTCGATTTTTATGAAATTACTGGACTTCAGGTAGTGGATTAAGTCTAGTGATTTATTCGCCATTTCATTTTTTGATCAAAATTTCTTATCCTTTTCGCTTTATTCAAAAAAGGGCCAAATACCCTACAGTTTTGAACTAAAGAAATTTTGAATAATGAAAGCAAAAAACGAAAATTTGTGACATTTGTCCATTTTTCTTTTTCTGCTTTTATTACTTTATAAATGTTCTGCTGCTGGTCAATCAATTATTTTCGAAAGTTTATGAATGGTATTTATTGTCCTTTGACCATTCTGACTGCATTTTAGAAAAAAACGGTTTTTGCATTCATATCTTGTTTTTAAGTTTCTTTCCGGGGTAAGTAAAGTTGGTTTAACTTTTAAACCTGGAACTGTTCCGAACCTCTTCTATAATCTCATGTAGCAACAAACTTTTAGATAAACTTGCTAATCAAATATTTTTTAGAAGGACATCAAAAATTTGTCGACACCAGTAACTCTGCAAGCAGTGCAAACCGATGGCAAAACGTTTTATTTCGGAGTTCTTCAGTTAAACACTTTGGATCTTGAAAGTTCAGAAACTAGAAATATCTGGTACCAAACACCCGGTATGAATTTGTTTGAAACATGTGCATACCAGCTTGGTAAGCCAGTTTTAGAGGGTTACAATAAGGAAGTTGTAAAGCACCTAATTGCTTTTTATAATAATGTTTAAATGTGACATGAGTTAGTATTATTTTAATTTTCTGAATTTTAATTAATTTTTTGAATATTAAGTTTTGATTGTATTAAGTCAAATTTTTGTTGGTAAGTTAACAAATTCTGCAATCTGTTTGAGATTCAAAAACGAGTCACAAAAATCAAAGAACCTGTAATTTTATTTTTCCATCAGGAGACATGTGAGTTTACTTATTTAATAAAACAAGACAGTTCCATTGTTTCATAATAAACGTATAGAATTAATATATCTTTTCAAGTTAATCAACGAATGGGTTGGCCTTTTTACAGAAATGTAGTTCACGAAATAGTGTTTATAATGGCAGGCAAACAACACGATTTTCTCTGGACTGCTACATAGGATTAGCTTCAATCAAGGATTAAGAAAATGTTACACTTGACACTATCTGTTTTGTCACAAAATTTTCAATTACAATTTCGTTTTACAAATATTACTAAATGTATAATTGCAGCAAAAAATATATTCAGTCATTTTAAATTAAGCGTAAAAAATGTATTGAATGACAATAATATTTCAAGATTTATGTATTGAGGCATGCGTTTGTATTGACGGCTACCAGTTATATCTTAAAGACCCCCCCCCCCCCCCCCCCCTCAAGGGCATACTCACACACCCCCTGCAATAATCTTTTCCTTCTTTAGAAAGTATAATTTGCCAACGTTTAGAATTATGTTAGTAAATTTTAAATTATTTTAGTGATTCTTTTTTCGAAATGTTAAAAAGATAAAAAACATTTGTTATAAAAAAGTATTTAATACAACAATTTTTCATTGATATTTCTATCTGGTATAGGATTATTAATTATATTTCGACCATCCTTATAACTTTTATTTTTTAAAGTTCGTAGATTAGAATTCCTGCATTTTTTGACTTTCCAAAAATGTGTTGAAAACTTAAGAGCAAACAGTAGTCGATGAGTTGTCACGAACAAATACTGCATTTTCACCACATCGCGCGCAATACAAAATATAAAAACGAATTTCACAGGAATTAAGTGGCGCTGCGTCAGTGAATAGTTTGAAGATAATATCGGGGCATCGTTTGTAATTTTAATGGGAAATAAGAGGTTAACACGAATAGCCGCAATATTTCTATTTTTATATTTTGCAAAAATAAAACCCGACTTGATACAGGATATAAACTCATTTTGGAAATTTATTCATTCAAAAAATAAAACGAACAGTATTTCTTCATTAATGAAGTATAAAAATGTAAACTATGATAATGTAAATGATATAGCTAATGCATTTGCCGAGCATTTTGCAAGTGTTTATGTGGATTCTAATAATGATTGTAACCAAACTGATTTCGAGGTGATGGGCGGCGGGGTTTTAGGTTCTGGCCTAAATATCCTCGTATTGCTTTTCGATAAGTGATATTTATAAAAAGTTAGAATCCCTCGATATATCTCAGGGTTCGGGTCCTGATAATATATCTGCTACTTTTCTAAAAAAAACTGTGCATTTCCATTGTCATGGCCGTTATGGCTATTGTTTAATAAATCTCTTTCTAGTGAGTTATTCCCAGAAACTTGGAAAACTTCTTATGTAATACCGATTTTTTAAAATAGTGGAAGCAAAGAAAATGTTAAAAACTACCGACCTATTTCTTTAATGTCACTTATTCCTAAAGTGTTTGAATCTATTATTGCAGACTTTTTCAAAAAATCTTTTAAAAATATTATAATTTCAAATCAGCATGGTTTTTCTCAGGGTCGTTCAATTACCTCCAACCTCCTGGTTTATCATGAACAGATTGTTAAGGTCATGGAAGCAGGTTACAGTGTTGACTCTATTTATACTGGCTTTGCTGAAGCCTTCGACAAGCTGAATATTGATATCCTTTTAAAAAAAAAACTTTATGCTTATGGTATCTAGGGAAACATTTTGCGCTGGTTGGAGTCCTACCTGGTTGGCAGAACTCAAATTGTAAAGATAAACAATTATATTATATCAAATCAAATTCAAGTTCACTTCGGTGTTCCACAGGGTGCCCATTTAGCACCTATTATTTTTAACATATTTATAAATGACATTGCTGGTTGCTTTCGTTTCTGTTATTTACTCCTGTATGCGGATGATATTAAAATCTTTTTACCAATTTTTGATTTTCTTCAATGCTTAAACTACAATGTGATCTTGATCGATTTTACACTTGGTGCATCACGAATAAGATGGTTTTAAATAACTCAAAATGCAAATACATACAATTTAGTAAATCCTCAAATAATATTGTAAATAGCTATCATTTCAATAACAACAAATTAGAACACGTAAAAGGTATTAGAGATCTTTGAGTGATGTTTGATCATAAATTAAGTTTTACTCAACATATTAAAGTTTGTAGAAATAAGGCTATGAAAATGTTCAATAATAGTTCAATATTTTAATAGCAATAACATTACTGTATACCTCACTGGTGCAACCACATCTACAAAACGGATGCAGTGTGTAGTCCCCCTACTATCATATTTATCAGGATATGCTAAACGGTGTTCAGAGAAAAATTCTTAAATATATAGCTTATAAAGAACATATTAATTGACACCATTAATTACTCTCAACTGGAGAACGACCTCAATATAGGCGTAATAAAATAGATATTGTACTTGTCTTCAAACTGAATGGTCTATGCAATTGTTCGGAACTGTTATCACAGATCAGTTTTTATGTTCCACCTAGATCTCTTCGAGAAAGTAAAATTTTTGAGCTTCAGCACCATCAAACTCGATATTGCCAAAACAGTGGGGTTAAGGCGGAACTTTGTGCAGCAAGAAATTTATTTGCGACAGAGTCTTCCCGGAAGTGGACATTCTAGCGAGTTTATGACGTGGTGAAAAATATTCCTTAAACGTCAACACACACTGAAACTACGAGACGAGGCGGCAGGTTCTTTCTTATGCTAATGAGTTTCGGTTGATTTTATTTCGGAGATGAGAAATTTGTTTTGTGGAAAATAAGTATTTTACTTGTGATTGTATTAGTTAAAATAATGTATCTAATCGTTATACGGACATATCTTTTAAATTTTGTCTTATTTTATTATTAAAGCTATGGAATATTAACAAAAAATAAAATTAGGAAGAGCAAAAAGTTCGAAGTGTTAATTAATAATAGGTGTAAGAGCACTTTCAAACAGGGTGTCCCACCGGGAACCGCTTCGAACTATACATATATCGAAAACTATACATAGGAAAATTTTCAAAATTTGACAGTGTGGTAATGTTGATGGGGATGACCGGACTAAAAAAATTTCATAATGGTGGCACTTCCGGTTATACCGAAGTTAGTGTCACTATGCTTATTTTAAATAGAACATCCTATATATTACATTTTTGCATTCTACGTAAGATTCTAGGCAGATTTTGTACAGGGTGGGGACTTTAACTGAAATAAATTCGATATTATTAAAACTGCTGAAGTTGCGCCTATAAAATTTGGTATGTGGGGGTTTTGGAGCATGCGGAATTGGATTATGATGTCTACACGTAGTAATTTTGTTATTTTAAATGGAATACCCAATTTATTTGTATTGCAGTGCACTGGGTGTGTTAGATTTAATAAGATGCCAAATTTACAAAATTCTATCTTCACTAATTGCTGAGCTATGGCAACACTGTAGTTCCATTAAAAAATACCATGACAATTTCTATTTTTAAGGTTTAAGTTAAATAAGCCATTTTGACAAGACAAGAACTTTTCTTGAAGCTTGTCAATAACTTAGTAACTATGGAGATGTGAACAAGATAACGCTAGTTTAAGGTAGACAAGCGTCCCGGTACTTTTTAATGGAACTACAGCGTTTTCGACATATTTGAATTTTTGTGTTAAGAATGACTTTTGCAAGCCTTAAAATAATTATCAATTTCTTCTATAAACAAGCCTTATTTAATTTAAGCGGGATTCCTTGTTATAAAGGACCTGCTTTATTATAGATTTTTTATAATATTTTGATAACTATTATGTTTAAACAATAAGATTGAAAAAACTGCAAAAAGTTTAAATTTTCAAAGGGAAACACCCAAATTTTATAATTATTTTTTGTTTAGCAATAAAATAGGGTAACTTTGTATAGGTATCCCAAAAGTGTTTAGTTTTCGAAATATGGCTAATTTAATATTTTTATATGGCAATTTTGCTGCAGATTTTTAGTTCAGTGACTCTTAGTTGACTATGACGGCGTTAAAAAACAATCAAATGTTAAAAAGATCTATAAAGCTGTCATTTTTACCATTTGAATAAAGCACATTGTGATGACTTCTGTTTTGCGGATATCGAATGGCAAATGTGTCACATGTTCTTTAACACATTCTCTATAAATAATAAATAAGTTTAAATAATCTTCGTTTGTACAATTTAAGCGCACAGACATGATAATTATTGTTTAAATGGTAAGTGACAGCTTTATACATTTTTTTTGCATTTGATTGTTTTTCAGCGCCGTTATAGCCAACTAAAAGTAACTGAACTTAAAATCTGCAGCAAAGTCGCCATATAAAAATATGAAATTGGCAATATTTCGAAAAAAAAAATGTTTGGGATATACTAACTTATCCTTATTTTTAATGCTAAATAAGAAATAATTATAAAATTAGGGTATTTCCATTTAAAAAACTAGACTTTTTGCAGTTTTTCAATTGAATTTTAAATCCCCCTGTATTAATAGTTATCAAAATATTCTACAACGTTTAGACATAGGTATAGGACATGGTATACAAAATCTGCTTAAAATCTTGCGTAGAATGCAAAAATGTAGTAATATAGAGTATTCTATTTAAAATAAGCAAGTTGACACTTACTTCCGGTACAACGGGAAGTGCCACCATTATAAAAATATTTTAGCCCGATCGCCTCCATCAGCATTAGCATACTGCCAAATTCTCAAAATTGGGAGGCACAGGCCTACCCTAAAACTAAAGGTGCCCATCCAAATTAAGTTTAGGAACTTAGGTAGTTCAGACATAACACAATATACAAACTGTTTATTGTAATTTTTCAGCATTGGTATTTAAATATTTCGCAACGTCAATAGATTTTCAATCAAAATTTTCTCATATTAATAATATTTCTCCATGTTTATTTATAAAACAAAATATAAGTCCCGCTGGTTCCAGGATTTGTTGACTGTGGTTACTAACTCGCGCAGTATTTTGTCCGTCGCGTTCCGTGCCATTATAATTATTTTTTTAAAGAGTGGTATGTTTTTGACGAATAGTTGCGCTGCACCCTCAAAAGAGAAAAAAGTAAGTACCTAGACTTTTTTTTAGTAACACAGAAAGGAGGTAGTACCGTATCGTCGCGCCAATCCGATACACGTCCCATGAAAATTTTCGAATCAACTAAATTAAACTAAGAAAGTTAAAAGTTGACCAACTAATTAGTTTAGTTTAATTGAGTTTAATTCCTTAATTGTATGTATAAATGGTTCTATACGAATGTAGTATTTTAATTTCTTAATTATTTTAGCTTAGTTAGGTTAAGTTTAGTTGAGGTATAAAGAGGCCATAACCTTTGCGTTTTGTCGGTAAATTGCGAAATTCCTTCCATCATTTTAAACAAGAGTGTCGTCATGACAATGCGCCACGAACCAGACAATCAGCTGTTCTAGCGAATGTTTTAAGCACCTTCTTGATTTTGAGTTTTGACAGTGTGCAGCCGACGCCATAAAGAAGTGAAGAAAAGAAGAAGAGTTTTTGACAGTGACAATCAGACAATTTTTGATTTAAAATTCCGGCAGGTTAATTTTTCAAGATTGATTCAAAATGAGTGACAACGACACATTTCACGATAGTTTATCTGGAGTTTTCGAAGAAAATCTACCCCTGAATGACAATATTGGTGTAACAAGTAGCTCAGGTTTGGATGTTACACGGTTATTCTCCATGATAATGATAGAAAATAGAAAGCGCGATGAACTATTTGAACGAGTTCTTACCCAGAAGAATAACATCTCAAATACGACGAGTAACAGTGAGCCACAATTTCAAGTTATGCCAGACATTACTAAGGGAGTGGAACATTTTGATGGTAATGGAGATGGAGAAAAGTGGATATCAAAAATTGAGAGCATGAAAGCTATACATCATTGGCCTGATGCCTTCGCTATTGAGATTGCTAGATCTAATTTACGAGGTGGAGCTTATCAGTGTTGGCTAGCACGAGAGGGTTTGATAAGAACGTTTGAAGAATTAAAGGTTGCTTTTCAAAAATCATTTATACATGAAGAAGGATTGCCAGAAAAGTGGGAAAAGATGAGAAAGCGAGTGCAAAACAGAGGTGAAACCATAGCTGACTACTTTTATACAAAGTTTAATTTATGTGTAAAGCTAAAACTAAGTTTTAAGGAGGCAAAGCATCAAATTTTAATTGGTTTATATGACAGACAGATGTGCAACACTATGTTAGGGAAAACTCATGCAGATGATGATGATTTAATTAAGGATCTTTATGAATACGAGAGGGTAGAAAAGGCACGAGGAGAAAGAATAAGAAGAAATGAAAACACAGTGCAAAGAAAATTTACATATGATTATCCAAGAAATCCTATTGAGAAGTCAAGTAACACATTTTTAGGAAGAAAACCGAATAACCCAGATTACAAATTAGAAAATAAGAAAAACTACCTACCAGGTAGAGATGAAAATGGAAAACCCTTATGTTTTAGTTGTAAGAAGTACGGACATGTTGCAAAATACGGTCGAAACAAAAATCAAAATGAACCAGAACGAAAGTACAATCAGGAAAGAATAGCCTTGGCCAACACAGAAAACAAAAATCAGGATGGAGTACAGAAAAAGCAATTTTTAATCGAGAATACCCAAGCCAAGAAAACAGAAGATAAATTCATGAAAAAAATGATAATAAATGGGCACATAAACACAATAAGTTTCATAGACCCTGGGAGTGCAGTATCTACCATACATCAAAGTATCGTCACAGAAAATAATTTACTTACTTTACAATTACCGACTGCGTTATAAATTATAAATTTTCCTACTCTCATAAAATATTGACTGTTTAACTAGTGTAGTTTTAGGAATAGGTAAAGACAATTTACCTGAGCCACTCGTATTATACTGTCCCGGAAGAATAGTCATTGGATTACGTAGAACAGACTTATGAATTATGCATGCAGTCTCCAACACAAATGAACACACCAGAGTCAGAATACCCTGACTTATAAACAGAGGTTTGCAGTGCTCTCTCGTCCTTACCTTACACACATATCGGACAGCCCGCTTCTGTAACACAAATATTGACTGAAATAAATCACGTCTACAGCCCGCTTCTGTAACACAAATATTGACTGAAATAAATCACGTCTACAATAACCCCAGAAACATATACCATACAATAAATGGGACTCCACCAGAGCAAAGTACACCATTCGCGATTCTCTTTCACTCAATTCATTCGCAGCAATTCTCACAGCATAACAACCACGTGATATTTTTCCAGACATATTTTCTATATGTGTTGTATACTTCAAACTTTCATCAATATGCAGACCCAAGAACTTAACATTACTAGTGTTTTTAATACTGTTATTAACTATATCCACATTTGGTATATGACAGTTAAATGAGGCAATACTTGTTTTTGACATATTGAAACACAGTAAATTTGATTCGCACCATTTCTTAATCAGTGTTAAATCCAGCTCAATGGATTGAATGAGCTGAAGAATATCAAGGCTTTTCCACACAAGGGTGGTATCGTCGGCAAACAAGGTCAAGTATCCGCTAATGTTCAATCTAGCCAAGTCATTAATATAAATCAGAAATAAAATTGGTCCCAGCACTGAGCCCTGGGGTACACCGCGGTTTACGGGCGAGTTCGTAGACGATTTACCATCCCAAGTTACCCTTTGCATTTATATTTTTATAATAAGATGGTGGCCATTCGGTTTTAACCATATCATAAAACAGACATACATACACGTGTACACACACCCTCACACGTTTTTGAAAATACTTGATATATATTTTTTTTTGATAAATTGTAATAAAGTAGCTAATTATTTTGCTAGTAGTTGTAGCGGGTACTTTTTTGACTGCCCTTAGTACCATAGCACCCTCAGTGCTAGCGAAATTCCTTAGCGGAATTGTTTGTTGTAATTGCTATATTTTTGAATTTGAAAACATACATTATTTGATTAATATTCTCAATTGGTACAAAATAATATAGTACACTATATTAGTGTAGTGTTTCGAGAAATTAAATTACTAAGAATTGACTGTTGACTCTTTAATATATAGATATCAATTTAAGATAAAATCATATGACTTTGTAAGTAATAGACATTAGGATAAGATAGAATGTATTTTATGATAATAAAGATTTTTGAAATAAAAAAAAAAGTCCGGTAATTTTTAGCTTGTAAATATAATATACTTAATGTCAAGTTTAAATTGCTTTCGTAGTGCAACCTAAAAAAATAAACGTAAATAAGTAATTGTTTAATTATTTGCTGACTAAGCCAGCTGTTTACATTAACATTAAACTTGGTTTTGTTATATCGGCAATTTGTCGAGGACGCGATATATTAAATTTCATCGTCGCCAAATAATTCCAAAAATTTTTTTTTTAAATAGATTTCGCGATTTTCAAAAGGGCCTTTTTCCTCTGCATTTGGGGTTACTGGCAGACCTGTCTTCTTGTGAACTTTAATTTGTACGGTTTCCCCCGTGATTATTAATTTTAATTTTTCGCACCTTTTTTGTTCTCTTCTGTGTTTGTTTAATTTGGTTCGAGCCATAAAAATTTAAACAGTAATGCTAATATACGGAATTCCAAAATATTTGTGTCCTTTTCTAAAGAGTTATTATTGGGAAATAGTCAGTATAGTTATTCCCGCCAGCGTGAACGGGCACAAGAATAAAAAACAGGGTAGAATTATTATCATCCGTACTAGTTACAGTAACCCTAGCTCGCCAGCGCTAACTGGCACAAGACGGGATTATTTGTATTTTTGGTCTGGATAACCCTAATCTCGCCAGCGTTAACGGGCACAAGACGGGGTTATGTCATAACTCTCAGGGGTTAGAAAATATTGTTTAAAAAACACACAATTTAACGAAAAAAGAGAATACCTATTACAATAACCCTAACCTCGCCAACGTTAACGGGCACAAGGCGGAATTATTAGTAATTTTCGGTTTATATAACGCTAGCCCGCCAGCGCGAACTGGCACAGGACAGAATTATAGTTAACTTCTCGGACACAAAAAAATACTATTATTATAAAAAATAAAATAATGTCATTATAAAAAAATAAAAAATATGGGCACTATGAAGGTAAAAGCTCAAAAAAGATATTATTAAAACACTTGGTAAGTTAGGAAGAACTTACCAACGAGAACAAACACGGCGCCTCCACCAAATGTCACGTGGGGAAGAATTAAAGGCGACAAGTCTCCGTAACACCTACTTTATTATGCAACATGAAACGGCAGTTTAATGGTTACACAAAATCACACTTTACTTACAATAGCATATTTGACTAGGGACAAGCTCTCTAGGGCAAGGGGCTGATAATTAGAACAGGACTCTGTGCTGCTACTGACCCAATGTTACTGCTCTGGACCGAATCTTATATCGATCGGGTATCGACCTGAAGAGTTTCTAACCAAATGGTCGTGGCTTGAATGGTCTTGACCGAACTGGTCGAGACCCGAATGGTCCCGACCCGAATGGTGATGACCTGAATGGTCTTGACCGAGTGGTATCCTTTTCATAGTACCGGCCTGCTATTTATACCAATCAGTATCAATAAACTAATCCAGTTATTGATTGGTAACAAAATGCAAGCTCGGCAATATGCTAAGATAGCATCCTTGTAGTTTGCTTGTTTTAATAACAAATAATTGGGTCAGTAGGTATATGTAATATTAACTTTAAATAATAAGAAAAAAGGGAATTTAAGAAAGAAGGATATGCCATATGTCTACATATGACAATATTTTGGAACAAAACTGGCAGATAGTAAAATAAAATGGCATTTTATTCCTGCTAACTCACCTACGTTCGGAGGGTTTTGGGAAGTAGGAATAAAAAGTTCAAAAATTCATCTTAAGCGGGTTATTGGAATTAAGTCTTTAACTTCTGAAGAATTCAACACGTTATTAGTGCAAGTCGAAGGTGTCTTAAATACTCGGCCGCTATGTCCGCTAACCGAGGATCCTGAAGACTACTCTGCTCTAAGCCCTGCTCATTTTCTAATTGGTCGTACGATGACTGCATTATCCGAGTATAACCTCACCGATGTAGTAGAAAATCGACTATCCAAATGGCAACATATACAAGTAATGATGCTACACTTTTGGACAAGGTGGCAAAAGGAGTACTTGTCTGAGTTACATACTAGGACAAAATGGAAGAGAAGTGGCATGCATAATGTGAAGATCGGCTCGTTAGTGCTAATAAATGATAGTGTGTAACATGTACATAAAAATTAGTGTTCTCGATGTTCCACATAGAAGGACTCTGCTATTGAAAGTTCATGCCATGCCCTTTCAAGGCGGGCGGTATGTTAAGGAGCATCATATTTTTTATTATAAATATATTGTTGTATTACTGGTACTTAATGTCAAGATGACAAGAAGGGTGTCAATAAAATAATACTTTTGTAAAAGTCGCCTTAAATAAAGGATTACAGTTCATAAAGAAAATAGGTTTCATTGAAGGGCCCCATCAGTCCCTATACAGTAGTCTCGCTGCACCAAATTGTAGCTGCGAGCCAATAACATGGACAGATAAATGTCATGTGACCAACGCCAAATTCGTGCCTGAACACTACTTTTAAATCCTTAAAATAAACACATTTCACCTTTAAGATGAATTCATATTTTAACAGGTTCAGACAGAAGCTCACTATATAAACAATATATAGAGCCTGTATAATAGGCGTAAAATATAAAAACAATCGAATAGAAATAGATTCATTAACAGTTGGTTCCCTTGCTCACTAAGAACCTTAATAAATGGCTTTATTTTATTGCACCTATCACCCTTTGCCAAGACAAATTAAACTTTAATTTTAGATCTAAGAGTTAATATACTAGGGTTACCATACATCCCGGGATTTGTCATAAGTTCCCGGTGACCCAGTTTGGGCTTTTAATACCAATAAGCTATTTACCTTAGTATATTTTGTTCACTATCACGAGAATGGCCCATTTCGATAAAAACTAAACACAAAATTCAATATAGCCTATTTTGATTGCAATACACCAACAAATCGATTGCATTTCGTTCAATTCTTATCCTTACCTAACATAAATAAGATATTTTGAAAGCCCAAACACTAGTTTTGACAAAATGGTGAACACGCCTTAAACATTTTGCACATTCTGTTATTAGCACCGACAATCCAAAAAGGAAAACTTAAAATTTAGCCCAAAATTACCCCCGAAATTACTTTTTGTTCGACCACCTATAATTTTTTTAGTGTATCATTATTCTCTCTAGATGTAAATTGTTTCACGTCAGCCGAGAATAAATTCAGCTGTATATAGGCAACTTCTATAACATGACAACAAAATTTACCTAAAACATGATTTGCGCGCTGCAGGATAACGGAATTATTACGACATTGTATTGTCTCAATTTTTGAAGTCTTAAAGATAAGACATGGAAGTTCTAAGGTACATGGCTATTTTTTTTGGAAATAAATTCTTAGCTACGATATTAACCTTGGAAAAGTGCCTAAAAATACGCACCTTTAGTGGGCATTTTCGTATACATATTCTTATTTTTTTTAAAAAAGGGCTTTGTACCTTAGAAATACAAACATTCCTTTATTAAATTTTAAATTGTCCCGAAAAATATTTCAAAAAGCCTTTCCAGAATCCTGCAGTAGCGAAACGGTGTTTTTCATCATCTAAATTTGCGCGTGGTAGAGCCTTAACTGAATGATGAATAATTGAATTAATGCTAATATTGATCTATTTATTGTGTCTCTAACTAGTTTGAAGGGTTATTTAAAAAGAAATCATTAAATTATTGTTATATGTACAGATAGCTTGTTTGATGTAGACCTATTGTCCTGTCTCTTGCCTGTGTGTTTTATGGGAGTATCTTTAAATAAATATATTGTTTTTTTTTTCGTAATAATGATATTGTCAATATTTTATATATTAAATTACCAACTGTAATTATTATTATTATACGTTGTATTTTATTGGGCATTGCCCGTTTGTTTGGAAATAAATAAATATTTTGTATGGCGGATGATATAATTTGAACGTATATATCTTTCTATCTATCTACTTTAAAATAAATTTTCAATTTTTTTTAAAATAAGGTATCATCCACCAAACTAGAAGTATATTGAATACTTATCACTTAGATAAGCCAGGAAACGATGCCGCGTTTCGTGCTGATATGGAAAGCTCTTAAGTTGCAAAATTTAAAATGGATTATAATATATGGTATAATTTCTTATAATAAAAATATCGAGACATATTTTGATTCAGTAGTTTTAAAATCAATAATTATAAAAAGTCACAAAATCGTTTATTTTCAGTTTAGTAATACCAAATATGAGTAAGAAAAGAGTGGAAGTAGTGTTTAAAAGATAAATATTGGGTTGCACAAAGATTTTTAACCAGAATTAACTAACCAGCAAGTTTAACTGTGACATAACTAACACAGAAGGCATTATGAACTAACAATCAAAGATGCCTGATTACCAAATTAAAAATTAAGGTAACCGGGCCAGTATGATTGTGAGAAAATTATTTCTGGCAATTCATGAAAATCACAGTCAAACTTGCTAGTTATTATTATTATTAAAATTCTTTGTGCAACCCGTGGAAAATTATTTTAAGATTTTAGACTGACATTAGTTTAAAAAAAAGAAATTATATTTAAATTCATTTTTTAGCATGTGGGATGTTTCTGACAGTTTTTGAAAAGTTCGTTTAACGCAAAAAAAATAGTGATAGTGATGATAATAATATATAGGTTAACTGTATATTATTTCTCTACTTTGTAAGAAATTACATATTTGTCTATATTTTAGTTAAAAACAACCATCATATCCTTTAAGATACAGTGGTCAAAATATAATTATACATTGTGTACATTAATCGTTTACAAAATTACTTCAGTAATGGAGGCTCTGTCACACTGAAGCTCGTTTAGTGGATAACGCTGCATTTAGAACGATGCTTGATGGATGGTAGCAGGAATCTAACAGAAGTCTGCAAATAAACAATGATTTACAAATTTATTTTTCATCTATAATAAAAAATTGACAGTATTGGCAAACAAGTCATTTTTCAACCGCCAAAATATCCGAACGCAATTTTCTCAACATATAATTCAGCTAATATAATAATTTAGGAGGTTCTATTGAACCAGTATTAAATAATATGTGTTTTATGTAACATTTTAGTGGCAAAGTTACTTATTTGCTAGAGGGTTTAATGTGGAAATGGGGATACTGGAGAAGGGGGATTACTTAATGGGCATGTGTTTGCAAAAAATATTAAAACTATATTTTATGGGAATATATCCCTAGTAGTTCTTTTTTACACCACCCCATCCCTTCCACCCGATTCGTTATTGTGGTAATTTAAACACCTATTCTAATAAAACTTTAAATATATATTTTGCTATAAAGTTCTTATAAAAAGGCATGCACATTTAAATCGAGTAGTTTTACCTACAAAACTAAAACCGACGAAAATTCGTCAACAATTTGGCCTTTATTGTCACGTGATTTGGACATAATCTTGCAAGGCTGTTCAAAATATTTACTATTTGGTAGTGATTACATAATAATTATTGTTAAAAATACACGGCTATTTTAATAATGGATAAATAGAAATAATTATTGTACCCGAAAACAAACGCACGGACCTATTCCGAAGTAGTCCGAGATCTTTCCAACTTCATTGTATAGAACAAAATTTAAAATATTGCTACATTGCACACATACGCTACATTAATGTAAAAGCTTACCTCTCATTATCTGCGTGGTTTAATCCCAAGCAGTTACAAGAACAAACTGATGCTTGATCGAAGTCATCTTCTATGAAAGTGTGACCTGCTAGTAGTTTACCGTTAACATTCATCATCTCTCCATCCAAAGCAAAAACATGGTGGGACGATGACTGGAGATCCTGGTCATCTTTGCGACTTTCTTCGGGACCACTAAAATTTAAGATTAGAATAGTTACATTTTTAAATAAAAATATATTATTTTGCTTATAGCGATCTTATTTCTATGCTTAAAATCCAAAGTCGCCCGCAGACATTAGGAAAGGGGTCAAGTCATTTATGAAAAACTCGACATATGTGTATTATTCAGAGCTGAGCAAAAAAGTGCTTCGAGCGCCAAACCCTTTGGAAAAGTAATTGCCAGCATCAAACAGTTTGGAAATTCTAAGTGCTTGCAATTACCGAGGAAAGTGCTCGGAGGCACATAAATGGCTTGAAATTCAATTACGAATTATCAAGCACTTTTTATAAAGCTCTTGAATTACCGTCAGTGGCGTAGCCCGAAAATATACTCGGGTGTGTCCGTAAATTATCACACTTCTTCCATAAAAAATGTTTCAATTAAAATTTGTACTTTAATTTTTCTCTTTAAGTGGACGCCGTAGCTACCCGCTTTAACAGATTTCATGCTGATACCTTCACGAAAGCCAGCGGCCGGCTGACGTGGAAAGGCATCGCGGATGGCCGGCAATTTACGGGAGCCAGTGGCGTAACTACCAATAATTTATTACCAACTTTTAAAAAGAAAGATTACTCAAATCGATTGGCATTCTTGATTATCTATTTATGTTAGCGTACAAACGTTTGCTGCGAGTGAAAAATTGAATAAATGGCTGACGGATAAATAATTACTTCTAACAAAATATATATTTGGCATCATAATTGTCGCTTCTTATTGGTAAAAATTAAATGGTAAGTTATAGTGGTTTCATAGGATTTTATGTCAATTTGGGAACTTTTGAAATTAAACACTTTTGATTCCTCATTGCCTTGAAAATATAGGAAATATGTAATCGAGAAATTATTTTATTTGTTTTTACCCTCGCAGCTAAATATATATAAATAAAATGGAACAACTTTAAAAAATTGTCTACAAATAATTAAATAAAAAATTAATATAACTAACAGGTAAGTACCTACTCCTGGAAAAGTCGATGCTTTAGAAAAAAAGTGTAAAACTATGCAAAAATAGTTAGAAATTCGCAATATGCACAAAATGGGCTTTTTCAATAAATTTTCATTTTGACCCTATCGTATAGAGAACGAAAAAATAAAAATTTTTACCTTACAGTTTTAAAAATATTTAATTATTTACGGAGAAAATAATTAAACAAAGTGCGCTATCTAATAAAAACACGCAGAAGAAAGTACAAACGTCACAACAAAACCGGCAAATGGGCAACTCGGGACAGCCTTCATTCAAATAACAAATAAGAAATCTTCAATGTTTCACGTTCTGACATGTTGTGAAATAGTAAACTAAAAAACATCAATGATTTATCATTTCCGCTTATTTAAATAGAGATTTTTTAAAAAGTTTTAACAGTCGCCATTTTGAAATAGCTTAACAGAATCGCGCCAAAATTTATAAGCATACGGTACGAGATATTAGCTTTCAAATGATGTATCACAAGCTGTATGTTTCCATTTAAAAAAAAGATCGATGTCGTCATATCTTTGACAAATGTCTATAAAAAAAAACCAATAACGTCAAAATGTAAGCATATGAAACTAAGTTGACGTGTCCGAGCGTTTTTCCCAAAAGTTACAGGAGAAGGCTATATTAATTTTATTCCGGACTTCTGGGAAGCCTGTATTACTTCCAGTTTGAACAGAAATAAAATGGTGTGTCTACTATACAGGGTCCTGCACCTCACCTCCCGTCTTCTATAGGTCACTTATTCATTAAGTTAGGAGTTTGATATTTTGCAAACCTTACCTGTATCCTAGGGCGCATTTTAGGAAAATATTTTTGTATATACAGGGTGTTCCAAAAACGTGTGACGTCATAAGGATCTATTTTTTTAGATTACATGCTATATATATTCTTACTTACTTGAATCCCTCTTATAGTTGCCTACATATCCCCAAAATTTTAATGAAATCGGTTCAGTATTATAGGCGAAAAAAAATAAAAACTAAAAAAAATCAGTTTTGCACCACTGGTTTTAAAAATAAATAAAAAATAAAGATAATGCCTTGTTAATAAAATTGTACAAAGGTACTTAATAAATAAGGTCAAACAGTATCGTTAACCAAGTTTGATTAATACGAATTGTACAGGGTGTCCAAAGTTTAGTCTCAAACTTTGCAAACTTTAAATCAATTTATTATTCTTATTTCAAATTGTAACCCCTGTATATTATTATCGTTAACTTCTTTCCGCAAATAAGTCTTGATACCTCAGAAATTGCGATAGGGTTGTAATTAGAACAAATATTTGATTTTTAATTCTGCATCAAATGACATAATAATATACAGGGGTTCCAATTTGAAATAAGAAAAATAAATTGATTTAAAGTTTGCAAAGTTTGACACTAAATTTTGGACACCCTGTACAATTCGTATTAATAAAACTTGGTTAACGAGTCTGTTCGACCTTATTTATTAAGTGCCTATGTATAATTTTATTAACGAGGCATTATTTTTATTTTTTATTAATTTTTAAAACCAGTGGTGCAAAACTAATATTTAATAGTTTTTATTTTTTTTTCGTCTATAATACTGAACCGATTTCATTAAAATTTTAGGGGTATGAAGGCTTTTTAAATTAAATTTAAATAAGTAAAAATATTTATGACATGTAATTTAAAAAAATAGATCCTAATGACGTCACACTTTTTTGGAACACCCTGTATAAATAAAAATAGTATCCTGAAATGCGCCCTGGAATACAGGTAAAGTCTGCAAAATATTAAAATCCTAACTTAACTAATAAGTGAGCTATAGAAGACGGGAGGTGAGACGCAGGACCCTGTATACTATAATGACAGATAATAAAATCATTAAAAAAAACAAATGAAAAAAAAAATGTTGTCGCCAAAATGTAGATCATACAAAATCTCAATCGACGTGTTTTTCCATTTAAAAAAAATATATTTTCCTAATCTAGCGAATTTGTTCCGGTTATAATCCTCACTCTGTACAACAAACCCGTACAACATAATTTCAACAGAAAATCAAATCCGCCCTCAGAAACAATAAACTGGATCGCACGACGAAATAAATATAATTCTTTTACTCTAATATAATAGAATATTAAAGTCCAATCGTCCACATAAAGAGACATAAATAACTATGAGTCAATTATCTATACAATTCATTTGGTGCATTGTACAGATTCTTGGTATCACTGACCGGCAAGGCGAGACGGTTTGCGTCTCCATAAGTTCGCCACTGATATTGTAAGAAAGAGAGCATCGGTGGGCGACTGCGATGGATTATAAATAAGCTAAGAAATAGACTAAAAATCGAATTTTCGTTTAAAAAAAACCGTAATCGTTTAAAAAAAAATGTTTTTATAAAAGTTGTCTAAAATTAGTTACAGAATATTGGAAAGTCCATATGGTGTTGCTAAATTAAAAAATAAATGATTTAAATATACATAATACATATATGACAAACCAAAAGGACTTTCCAATATTCTTTGCTAAATTTCAAAAAACTTTTATATACAACATTTTTTTCTTAATCGATTAATAAACCCTTGAAAAGAAAACTCGTTTTAGAGGTGTACGGAGTCCTCTTAATAATAATTTGTAATCTAAGCCAAGAATACATGCCTTATTTAAAAATTTAAATTAAGAGTCCAAGCGTGAGACGAGAAATTAGGTTGTAATTAGACTTTTAGACCCCGAGCTCCTAGGTTCGGGGGGGGGGGGGGGGGGGGGTCTGCAGCCCCCCCCCCCTAAAAACGCCACTGACTACCGTGCACTGTATTTATGATGGAGAATATTACAACCTCGCATTTCTGCAATAGCCGGTGCATTTTACAACCTGTAATTATTTTAAGAGTAATTACGATTCATTAGAAGGTTTTAAATTTATAACCAGAGTATTAGTTTATACCACGAACTTTAAAATAATTTAATTTTCTTTGTAAGGTTCGTGGTTTATACCCAAAGAATTAGACAAGTTTTTCAGAAAATTACAAATGCAGTAAGGGAACTAAGTTTTCCAGTAGGTAATCAATTTTATGGGTTTGATTGGTTTCCTGTAATGAATACAAGAGTAAATTATATTTTTATATCATTGAAATGTAATATTTGGTTCAAAATGGTTTCTAAAATTGATGCTTTGACATTCTTTCTAGTGAATTTATTATATTATTTTTTACAATAAACTATTTTACTTACATTGTCATGAATTTTAGCACCAGCAAGTTAATGCTGGCTGCTACCACTGCCAAACCGAAGAGAATAAACACTAAACTTAAAGTTACATATCCTGGTTTGTTTATTAATGCGTTGTCATTCTAAAACAAAACCCAAGGTGTGTTAAGAATTTCGGTTTTAAGGGATTGGTGCAATTTAACTATACAGTAAGTCTTATCCTTATTTAAAACCGTAAATCCTGTCGTAAATACATAAAAATATTTTTAAATGTCGCTTTGTTATAATATGCGAGAAAATTTTTCATTTACCTTTTGAAATATATATGTCGGGTTGCACAAAGAATTTTAATAATAATTATTTAACCGGCAAGTTTGACTGTGACGTAACATTGACAAAAATAATTTTCTCACAATCCTACTGGCCCGGATTTTTAATTTACTAATCGCGCACCTTTGAAGTGAGTATATAATGTCTGTCAAAGTAATTTTATGTCAGTCAAACTTGCCGGCTAAATAATTATTATTAAAATTCTTTGTGCAACCCGACATTAGTCTATCGTTACTGATTTAACAGAATTGTGTCCCAGAAACCGCGGCGGTCGGCGCCATATTCTTCCCAACAGGCGCGTAACTACTATACAGCAAGGAAACACGTCTATACGAGCGCTATATAATGTTGATAGTAACAATATGCGAATACTTAACTAAAACGTTTTAAAGTAAAGGAGGTGAATCTACAATGACAACCAGCAGTATTGAGATTGAACCGACTCGAAATACCAGTACTTATTTGCTGACTGTGAACTATGTAAAATAACCCATTAGTGATCAGATTCAGTCTCATTGGCATTCTTCTTTTTCTTTTTTGTTTTAAGATTTTTATGGAGCAACATAGTTCTCCTATTTACGTTATTTTAACTTAAATAAGTAAGTAAATAACTAAATAAAATAGTGGAATTTAATGTCCGTTAAAATATATAGAATGAAACTTAGCGGCAAGCGAACAGAGTAGTGCGTCTATCTTTTGCGTTAAAGTACACAGGGACGCCAAAGGTAATGGGTTTCCTGGAGCACAGGTAGACAATGACAGGCTGTTTCGTTCTTGTTGGGACTTATCAGAAAGCCATAACCAGTAAGCAATTCCCACTACAGCGAAAATATGTTTTCAAGATATTTTTACGAATAAAAATATGATGAAAACCTAGTATCGCCATCTGCTGGAATAACCTCAATGCAAAAGTCATCTAACGTGAAAACATAGAAATCATAGAACTATAAATAAATCAAGCACGGAACGGCCACCCATCCAGTATAGGAAACATTTTTGCGTTTTCCTACACATCTACGGTTTTGTAGATTCAGATCTAGATCGTGCAGCGCGATCGAAAAAGGAATTCTCGATTTAAAAGGAGTGTAGCTTTTCATTGCGGCATATTGATGTATCCCAGTGCGGGGAATTCTCCCTTGCAGCTATTTGATTTGTATTTTTACTAGCCGAGCAGCAGAAGGCTACGAGTCACCCATTGGCAAACATCAAAGTCTTACTTGTTTTTTATTTTTCTCAAATTGCAAAATGTCTTGTTCAAGATTAGCTGAAGCTAATGTCAAAACAATTAAAGTTGTCGGACTATACCTACTATTTTAATGTACCTACATGCCTTACAGGTTATTTCAACCCCAAAATTTTAAACAAAGTGATGAAAAGATTTAAAGTAAATTTTTTATGACCAAAAATTAACAATGACAATACTTTTTAAAATAATTTTAAAAACGTTTTTTATGTCTCCAAATTAAAATAACGCCCAACAAAGTTAAAGAAACTTATGCTTTTTGTAAAACAAAATGTTTGAGACTTCCTGGAGAACTTATGCATGAATATTTTTTATTTATTATTTTTGTCTTGCCTGCCTGATCCGACATTATTATTTCAGCATTTTTATATCTATTTGTGTAACTCCTCATTCGCACCTAATTTGTATATGTCTGTAAATTTTATAAACAAGCACCAATGTTGTCTAACAATGTAGTTTTCCTTGTCTCGTGCATTATATAATTATATAACATTTAATTAACATGATTAAGAGCTTCAACTCAACGTAAGTTTATATGGTATAGGAGGTAACGTCAAAAGGGTTATAAAAATACTCTATTATAGCTTAAACCCAGGTGCAAAATTTCACTTATTTAGATTAAAAAAAAGTTTCGTAGTTGCCCGGTATAAAAACAAAATTCACAACGTATAAATATATTAAATTTACAGGCTGCTACTTGCGAGTATAATAACTATTAAATTAAATAATTTCGTTTTAGAGTAATTGGCTGTTATTATTTTTTACTAGAATGTTTGATTATATATACCTTGTAAACTGTGATAATAGATGAATAGTTAAGTATCCATGTGTTTCCCTTATTGCTAGAAAAGAACCCATACAAAACAACTGGCGACGAGGATTGTGGCAAAAAGGGAAGTAAGTGAGCGGCACACCACACTATAAAGTACAAAATGGCGTCCATCAAAATCCCAGAATTTAACGGCAGTACTGACGATTGGGTAATATACCAAGAAAGACTAGAACAATATTACGCCGCTAATTCTGTAACGAATGAAGCCATAAAAGTAGCTACGTTATTAAGTGTGATTGGTGTAGAACCATATAAACTGCTGAGGAATCTGTGCCATCCAGATTTGCCAAAAGACGCAACGCTCAAGGGCCTCTTAACGAAACAACATGGCCCCCAAATTAACACATGGCTACGAAGTCAAACAAGAACAGGGTGAGCCTGTGCTAGAATTTTACGCAAGAATGTCAATTAATTGTAATTTTGGTAACAGCCTAGAAATGATCCTAACTGACAAATTTGTCTCTGGAATAAAGAAAGGTTCAGAGTATTAGACCGTGTATGTGAAGAAGAAACGAATAAATCGCTGGAAAGTCTAATTACACTGGCCGCAAGAAGGTATAATCAAGAAAACGACGAAAATGGTACCAATCAAGTTAATTACGTGAACAATAATCAAGGAAAATATGTGCAAACGAAGTGGCAACACCGGTACGCGACGCCAAACCGTCAACATGGCCGGCGACAGGCTGACGTCAAGATGCGCAGACCCAAGGTCTTTAGATAGATAGGTTGCCTTGTAAGCTTGGTGTCATGGCGGGCGAAACGTCATCGCCTACGTCACAAAACGTCTCTTCAGACATTTGTATACAGAATTAGCATTGTTTATTCTGTTATTTCTGTTTTTGAAGTGGTTTTCAGCGATATTTCAAAGTTGTAAGGTGTTTTAGAGACTTATATTTAAAGATAATGAGACATTTTATCAATATATTCATCAGTATAGTGCAATAAAAGGTAAATAATAAACATAAATCACATTCAAAGTGAATTAGGTAAAAATTATTTTATTTGTATTTTTAAGATGCCTGGGACGATATGTAGTATCGCTACCTGTAAAAGCAGCCAAGCAAAGGCAAAGAGGGATGGAGAAGCTGTGGGGTTTTTTACATTTCCTAAAAATCATATAGTAAGAAAGCAATGGGTTAAACTTTGTTGTAGAAAAGACACCTTTAACCCTAACCACAAAAAGATTTGCAGTAAACATTTTTAGTCTTGTCAATTTGAGGACGAAATACACTCTAAATTAATTAACGCTCAACCTAAGAGGCTAAAAAAAACTGGTAAGTTAGAAACCAATATAATGTAACTTAAACTTAACATAGTTTTGTAATTTTAGCAATATACCCATATAGTATTGCCAAATAAAACCAACAAGACCCCATCAGAGAGAAAAAAAAGGATGAAAAAAAAGGATAGAAAAAAAGGAAAGGAAGGAAATTATTTCTAATCTTCTGATACCTGAAGAAAATACAATTAATATTGTAAAAACAGAAACTCTTTCTCGACTTTCTCCCCCTGTTTTTGAAATTGAGAATTTCCCATCAACAAGCAAAACTACGCCTTATGAAATTTTATTTAAAAGGTACAGGGATCTTGAAGAAGAAAATGAATGTTTAAAAAAACAAATTAGCAATGATAAACAAACAATAGGAACTCTGCAGGAAAAAATTAAAAACCTTGAACATAAAATTGACAGCACGGATAAAGGTCTAGAAGGCAATGTTAAGGAAATTTTCTCAAAGTTTTTAACTCTCGACCAAATAGATATACTGTGTTTGGTGAAAATTCCCCAATCAATAGAATAATGAAAAGAGGAACAGGTTTAGGGGTGATTTATTTAACATAAATTTACAACCATTGGAAATGTTAAAGAATACCTACTAGTAATTTAAAAAAAAGATGTATTAGCTGTTTAATAATGTTTGAATTTTGTATTTGTGTAGTGCACTGGTTATTTTAGTTTAGACTAAGGACTATGAGGTCAGTGCGAATGGGCATGTCCCGTATATTGATAAATAAAATATATAAGGTAATAGTTATTTATTTTTTTTTGAACTAATTAAGTGTTAGGAAACTGTATGTTTCAATCAATACATCACTAAAATGGATTCATTTTTTTTGATAAATAAAATATTTGTCAATTTTCGCTGAGACCCGATTTAAGTCAAGTAATAAAATACACACACAAAGTTACCCTCTCATAAAATTTTCTTTTAATAATGTCCAGGATGTTTCGCTGGTATCTGAACATCAAATATTTAGTGTGTTATTTATGATGCAGGTGTTTTTATTTTTGTGTTTCTTTGCTTTTTGTAGTTAGGTCTGATGATGCTCAGGTAGCAGCGAAACATGTAACCTCGACATTGTCAAAGCGAATTTTTATTAGACTTCGTTTGGTGTGTGTACCTATTTTATTACTTATTGATGTAGTTTTTCTTATAATGTAGCTTAATCAGTAGCGAAGCACGTATTTTGGTCTGGGGGGAGGGGTGGCTGTAGTCATAAAAAAACTTTTATTGTCATGATATCGCCAAATTTTATTGGACTCGACAACTGGGTTTTTTCATCTACTATCTACTACTAAATTCATCAATCATCAGGTGCTTATTCGCCCTTAGATACGCCTCTGAGCTTAACTGATGGTTGATCTGTACAACTGTTACCTTTTGCTTTGTCATAAATTAAAGTAGTTTTAGTAAAATGTTTTTGTATTCAAACAATAATTATTTACCCTTTTTTCTGTACAGAACAATAAAATATAGGTTTTATAAAAAATAAACAAAATTTATATATATTTTTAAAAATAAACTGATAACAACAGCTACAACTCGTACGTTTTTTTTTAAAGTAAACTTTAAAGTGAGTAAAATGAAATTGCACCCTGGGCTCGGTCTGTATTTGTAGACTTATCTACCTACAATAAAAGAAAAACAGAAAACTGAATATTTAATATTACGGTCCAAGTTTCAGTTCAATTTTATTTTTATAAAATTCGCTTCTAGAAATAAGAAAACTAATTTATTAGTTCCATAAATACTAAAATTTTCTAAAAACGATCAAATATATATACCGTGCTCTGTTCATTTCATAGAAAGGCGTATCTGTCTCTCTTTGTCTGTTGCATTCATAATAGACCCGTATAACAAAGACGTTTTGTGACGTCATCAGCAGGCATGCTCTAATTGGTTAGAAGTTACCAGACAACCGTTCTTTTTAGTAATCGTGGCGCAGACCGGCAAACGAACGAAATGACAGTACGACAGAAAATAGAGGAAAAAATGGTGCAAGTCATGGCGGAGTAAATAACTTTCAATTTTCCAAATGTAACTGAAGTTTCGAACGTTCACATAAACGGATTTTTGTGTACACGTACACTGAAAGAAAC
This sequence comes from Polydrusus cervinus, assembly GCA_935413205.1. Taxonomy (NCBI): domain Eukaryota; kingdom Metazoa; phylum Arthropoda; class Insecta; order Coleoptera; family Curculionidae; genus Polydrusus; species Polydrusus cervinus. The sequence continues at coordinate 60,677,191 of OW284510.1, read as the reverse complement.
TACCACAATTTTTTTTGTACATTTATTGACAAGTCCTGACTGTTACTTCTTTCTGGAAAAGGAAACTTTATAACAAGTAATAAGTAAGCTCAACAGTCAGCAAATACCCTACATATGTGATGCCTACAGTATTTCTTCTGTGCAATAAAATATATATTTTATTTATAATTATAAAAAAGCAGGAACGTGAGGGTATTTTATACATACTAAAATCCTTCGCAAGTTCACGGGGTTTATTAAGCCAAAGCAATTGCTGATTCAGAGTAAGTGAGTTAATAAACTAAATGAAAGTGTTAATAATAAAAAAAATTATTAAAATAATTTCGGAAGGATGTATTCATATAACATTAACGTGATAACACTAATACCCTTATATTAAGGTTATTGGGTAAAAGTGACCTCTGATTTTTGGTAGGTGGGTTCAACTAACTATATTAAAGACGTTAACCGTGAAAAATTATAAAAGAGCGTTGCGGAAAGATGCGTTCAAGCAATGTGTACAGGGCAGCGTGGTAATACTATTACCCTGTATAATGAGCTTATTAGGCAAAAGTGACCGCTGATTTTTGGTAGGTGGGTTCAACTGACTATATTAAAGACGTCAAACATAAAAAATTATAAAAAAGCGTTGCGGAAAGATGCGTTCAAGTTATGTGTACAGGGCAGCGAGTTAATTCTAGTACCCTGTATATTGAGCTTATTAGGCAAAAGTGACCTCTGATTTTTGGTAGGTGGGTTCAACTCAAGGTCTTTAGATAGATAGGTTGCCTTGTAAGCTTGGTGTCATGGCGGGCGAAACGTCATCGCCTACGTCACAAAACGTCTTTTCAGACATTTGTATACAGAATTAGCATTGTTTATTCTGTTATTTCTGTTTTTGAAGTGGTTTTCAGCGAATTTTCAAAGTTGTAAGGTGTTTTAGAGACTTATATTTAAAGATAAAGAGACATTTTATCAATATATTAATCAGTACAGTACAATAAAAGGTAATTAATTATTATTCTCTTTAAATCTTAATACATACATGTTTTTGTTTACCTAAGTAATAGGTATATTATAATTTTTTTAAATTTTAGATAAGAACGAGGGGGACCTTCGTTTATGACCGCCCGGCACCCCTTAATGCTATAGATAGAATAAGTAAGTAGATCTTGGCAAAAATCCCGGAATGGTACAAAGAAATACTAATGTTGAGGGGAAGCAAAGTGAAGAATTTATCTTGTCTACTGCCTTAAACCGGGCTGGTTATAAAGGCTAGCATAAAGTGACTAAATTAGTGATACTTCCTCTACTTCATCATGCAGATCTGCTACAAATATATGTGAAAAAGATGGGTTAGTGTATGTGGCAAGCTTTTTAGCATGAAAAAATCGCAAAGGGTTTCCTAAGCTGGGTTGCTACAATTATGAGCCAAAAAATACATTTGTATGCTATGCCATCTTGTGTTCAGAGTCTTTCCTTTGGGGGTTTATCTGATCCTTCAGTTTCATGGAAGGAAAGTGTAGAAGAAATGGACAAATGGTTTAATAAATTGAATTGTAATAACTTTAAATTTAAAACAAACATTATAAAACGAACTGCAAAAATTATCTTTCGAAAAGTTTCCAATATTCCCTTTAAATTAGTATATTCTTTGGCGAGACAACGGGTATCTATAAGAATTAAATATTTAAATACCAAAGATGATTCCAGAGTATTAAAAAGAAAACATTTATAATGCAGGTGTTGTTATTTTTATATGTTTCTTTCCTTTTTGTAGTTAGATTTCATGATGCTCAGTTGCCAGCGAATCATGTAACCTCGACGTTGTTAAAGGGAATTTTTACAAGACCATCTTTATGTGTGTATATAGTTTATTACTTGCGTTAAGCTATGTAGTTTCCCTTATAATTTAGCCTAACTGAGTCCTAAGTTTGATCTTTATAACTGTTACCTATTGCTTCTTTGTAACAAATTAAAGTTGTTTTAGTAAAAATATGTATTTTATATTCAAACAATAATTTTTTATCTGTACAGAACAATAATATATATGTTTTATAAGAAATAAACAAAATTTATATATATATTTTCTGAAATAAACATTGAAAACAGCAGCTACATACACATGCGTTTTTCAAAGTAAACTTTAAAGTCAATAAAATGAAATTGCACCCTGTGCTCTGTCTGTATTTGTAGACTTATCTACTTATATTAAACGAAAAACAGAAAACTGAATATTTAAAATTACGGTCTAAGTTTCAGTTCAATTTTATTTTTATAAAATTCGCTTCCAGAAATAGGAAAACTAATTTATTAGGTCTATAAATACTAAAATTTTCTAAAAACGATCAAATATATATACCGTGCTCTGTTCATTTTATAGAAAGGCGTATCTGTCTCTCTTTGTCTGTTGCATTCATAATAGACCCGTATAACAAAGACGTTTTGTGACGTCATCAGCAGGCAGGCTCTAATTGGTCAGAAGTTACCAGACTACCGTTCTTTTTAGTAACCGTGGGTTCAACTGACTATATTAAAGACGTTAACCATGAGAAATTATTAAAAAGCTTTGCGGAAAGATGCGTTCAAGTTATGTGTACAGGGCAGCGAGTTAATTCTAGTACCCTGTATATTGAGCTTATTAGGCAAAAGTGACCGCTGATTTTTGGTAGGTGGGTTCAACTAACTATATTAAAGACGTTAACCATGAAAAATTATTAAAAAGCGTTGCGGAAAGATGCGTTCATAACGACCACGTGGTAATACTAGTACCCTGTATATTGAGCTTATTAGGCAAAAGTGACCTCTGATTTTTGGTAGGTGGGTTCAACTAACTATATTAAAGACGTTAACCATGAGAAATTATTAAAAATCGTTGCAGAAAGATGCGTTCCAGTTATGTGTACAGGGCAGCGTGGTAATACTATTACCCTGTATATTGAGCTTATTAGGCAAAAGTGACCTCTGATTTTTAGTAGGTGGGTTCAACTGACTATATTAAAGACGTTAACCATGAAAAATTATTAAAAAGCGTTGCGGAAAGATGCGTTCATAACGACCACGTGGTAATACTAGTACCCTGTATATTGAGCTTATTAGGCAAAAGTGACCTCTATTTTTGGTAGGTGGGTTCAACTGACTATATTAAAGACGTTAACCATGAAAAATTATTAAAAAGCGTTGCGGAAAGATGCGTTCAAGTTATGTGTACAGGGCAGCGTGGTAATTCTAGTACCCTGTATATTGAGCTTATTAGACAAAAGTGACCTCTGATTTTTGCTAGGTGGGTTCAACCAACTATATTAAAGACGTTATAATTTTTTATGTTTGACGTCTTTAATATAGTCAGTTGAACCCACCTACCAAAAATCAGCGGTCACTTTTGCCTAATAAGCTCATTATACAGGGTAATAGTATTACCACGCTGCCCTGTACACATAACTTGAACGCATTTTTCCGCAACGCTTTTTAATAATTTCTCATGGTTAACATCTTTAATATAGTCAGTTGAACCCACGGTTACTAAAAAGAACGGTTGTCTGGTAACTTCTGACCAATTAGAGCCTGCCTGCTGATGACGTCACAAAACGTCTTTGTTATACGGGTCTATTATGAATGCAACAGACAAAGCGAGACAGATACGCCTTTCTATGAAATGAACAGAGCACGGTATATATATATTTGATCGTTTTTAGAAAATTTTAGTATTTATGGACCTAATAAATTAGTTTTCTTATTTCTGGAAGTAAATTTTATAAAAATAAAATTGAACTGAAACTTGGACCGTAATATTAAATATTCAGTTTTCTGTTTTTCTTTTATTGTAGGTAGATAAGTCTACAAATACAAACCGAGCACAGGGTGCAATTTCATTTTACTCACTTTAAAGTTTACTTTAAAAAAAAACGTACGAGTTGTAGCTGTTGTTATCAATGTTTATTTTTTTAAATATATATATTTTGTTTATTTCTTATAAAACCTATATTTTATTGTTCTGTACAGATAAAAAAGTAAATAATTATTGTTTGAATACAAAAACATTTTACTAAAACTAGGTACTTTAATTTATGACAAAGCAAAAGGTAACAGTTGTACAGATCAGCCATCAGTTAAGCTCAGAGGCGTATCTAAGGGCGAGTAAGCACCTAATGATTGATGAATTTAGTAGTAGATAGTAGATGAAAAAACCCAGTTGTTGAGTCCAATAAAATTTGGCGATATCATGACAATAAAAGTTTTTTTATGACTACAGCCACCCCTCCCCCCAGACCAAAATACGTGCTTCGCTACTGATTAAGCTACATTATAAGAAAAACTACATCAATAAGTAATAAAATAGGTACATACACACCAAACGAAGTCTCATAAAAATTCCCTTTGACAACGTCGAGGTTACATGTTTCGCTGCTACCTGAGCATCATCAGACCTAACTACAAAAAGCAAAGAAACACAAAAATAAAAACACCTGCATCATACACACTAAATATTTGATGATGCTCATATACCAGCGAAACATCCTGGACATTATTAAAAGAAAATTTTATGAGAGGGTAACTTTGTGTGTGTATTTTATTACTTGACTTAAATCGGGTCTCAGCGAAAATTGACAAATATCAATTTTATTTATCAAAAAAAAAGGAATCCATTTTAGTAATGTATTGATTGAAACATACAGTTTTCTAACACTTACTTAGTTCACAAAAAATAAATAACTATATATTACCTTGTATATTTTATTTATCAATATACGGGACATGCCCATTCGCACTGACCTCATAGTCCTTAGTCTAAACTAAAATAACCAGTGCACTACACAAATACAAAATTCAAACATTATTAAACAGCTAATACATCTTTTTTTTTTAATTACTAGTAGGTATTCTTTAACATTTTCAATGGTTGTAAATTTATGTTAAATAAATCACCCCTAAACCTGTTCCCCTTTTCATTATTCTATTGATTGGGGAATTTTCACCATACACAGTATATCTATTTGGTTGGGAGTTAAAAACTTTGAGAAAATTTCCTTAACCTTGCCTTCTAAACCTTTATCTGTGCTGTCAATTTTTTGTTCAAGGTTTTTAATTTTTTCCTGTAGAATTCCTATTATTTGTTTATCATTGCTAATTTGGTTTTTTAAACATTCATTTTCTTCTTCAAGATCCCTGTACTTTTTAAATAAAATTTCATAAGGCGTAGTTTTGCTTGTTGATGGGAAATTCTCAATTTCAACAGGGGGAGAAAGTCAAGAAAGAGTTTCTGTTTTTACAATATTAATTGTATTTTCTTCAGGTATCAAAAGATTAGAAATAATTTCCTTCCTTTCCTTTTTTTCTATCCTTTTTTTTCTCTCTGATGGTTTTATTTGGCAATACTATAATATGGGTATATTGCTAAAATTACAAAACTATGTTTTTAAGTTACATTATATTTGTTTCTAACTTACCAGTTTTCTTTAGCCTCTTAGGTTGAGCGTTAATTAATTTAGAGTGTATTTCGTCCTCAAATTGACAAAAGACTCAAAATGTTTACTGCAAATCTTTTTGTGGTTAGGGTTAGAGGTGTCTTTTCTACAACAAAGTTTAACCCATTGCTTTCTTACTATATGATTTTTAGGAAATGTAAAAAACCCCCACAGCTTCTCCATCCCTCTTTGCCTTTGCTTGGCTGCTTTTACAGGTAGCGATACTACATATCGTCCCAGGCATCTTAAAAATACAAATAAAACAATTTTTACCTAATTCACTTTGAATGTGATTTATGTTTATTATTTACCTTTTATTGCACTATACTGATGAATATATTGATAAAATGTCTCTTTATCTTTAAATATAAGTCTCTAAAACACCTTACAACTTTGAAAATTCGCTGAAAACCACTTCAAAAACAGAAATAACGGAATAAACAATGCTAATTCTGTATACAAATGTCTGAAGAGACGTTTTGTGACGTAGGCGATGACGTTTCGCCCGCCATGACACCAAGCTTACAAGGCAACCTATCTATCTAAAGACCTTGAGTTGAACCCACCTACCAAAAATCAGAGGTCACTTTTGCCTAATAAGCTCATTATACAGGGTAATAGTATTACCACGCTGCCCTGTACATATTGCTTGAACGCATCTTTCTGCAACGCTTTTTAATAATTTCTCATGGTTAACGTCTTTAATATAGTCAGTTGAACCCACCTACCAAAAATCAGAGGTCACTTTTGCCTAATAAGCTCAATATATAGGGTACTAGAATTAACTCGCTGCCCTGTACACATAACTTGAACGCATCTTTCCGCAACGCTTTTTTATAACTTTTCATGTTTGACGTCTTTAATATAGTCAGTTAAACTTACCTACCAAAAATCAGCGGTCACTTTTGCCTAATAAGCTCAATATACAGGGTACTAGAATTAACTCGCTGCCCTGTACACATAACTTGAACGCATCTTTCCGCAACGCTTTTTAATAATTTCTCATGGTAAACGTCTTTAATATAGTTAGTTGAACCCACCTACCAAAAATCAGAGGTCACTTTTGCCTAATAAGCTCAATATACAGGGTACTAGAATTAACTCGCTGCCCTGTACACATAACTTGAACGCATCTTTCCGCAACGCTTTTTAATAATTTCTCATGGTAAACGTCTTTAATATAGTTAGTTGAACCCACCTACCAAAAATCAGAGGTCACTTTTGTCTAATAAGCTCAATATACAGGGTACTAGTATTACCACGTGGTCGTTATGAACGCATCTTTCCGCAACGCTTTTTAATAATTTCTCATGGTTAACGTCTTTAATATAGTCAGTTGAACCCACCTACCAAAAATCAGAGGTCAGTTTTGCCTAATAAGCTCAATATACAGGGTAATAGTATTACCACGCTGCCCTGTACATATTGCTTGAACGCATCTTTCCGCAACGCTTTTTAATAATTTCTCATGGTTAACGTCTTTAATATAGTCAGTTGAACCCACCTACTAAAAATCAGAGGTCACTTTTGTCTAATAATCTCAATATGCAGGGTAATAGTATTACCACGCTGCCCTGTACACATAACTTGAACGAATCTTTCCGAAAATATTATCAAATTTTTATTGTCGTTAACATAACTAACTAGTTAGTTAGCTGCAACCACTTTAAATCCGCAATCAGGTATAGTATACGTAATAACTTTTAAAGACGTTTCTTTCTATTCATACTTTTCACTTTTAAAATACCGTTTACCCAATGTTAATCATTAACAATTGTTTATTTAATTGTTTTATTTATACAAAAACTCCTATTTAAAAGACATTTTGAATAATTTGCATGATGGTGACACGATCTGACAATGATTTTGCGGGTTTGTTTTTTATATCCATGTATAAAGTACCCTCACGTTCCTGCTTTCCGTTAAATTTAAATATTTTTCATAGTTAGCGGCTGCAGAAGAAATAGCATGAATATGACATCCCTAGAATGTTTTAGGGGTTCTAGGACTTACATATGGCCCATCATGACACCTTCTCGACTATAAAAATATCTCAAAATTAAATTACTGATAAAATGTCATGACTTGTCAATAAATGTACAAATTTTTTTTTTAACAATTTCTTTCAGTGTATGTGTACACAAACCGTTCATGAACGTTCGAAACTTCAGTTACATTTTTCCAAAACGAAAACAAGTTGTAAACATTGTGGAAGCATGCATGCTCAACCATGCAAATACAGGGCATTCCAGTGCAACAAGTGTAAAAAAATAGGTCACTTATCTAAGGTATGTACAAGGGGATGTAATTATGTAAACAAAAAAAACTGTTAAAGTATTGTAACTTGGTTTAAAATACTTTTACTCCACCTCTATGTTTATAATCATAATATTGTTATCCTTAGATAGGCAACCAACAATAGTTAGTGTATTGCTGGTTGCATATGGTTGAATTGCTTAAATAGCATTAGCTATCAAAACTTGTTGTGCTCTAGAAAAAAGTTTTGTGCAACAAGTTAGTTCGCAAATCAGCCCGGTGAAACTTCTTATGGGCGGGATCGCAGCTAGAGTGACGTCAGACCTCCAGACTTTTTCAAGTTAGGACCTACGTTTATCCCCATTAGTTATGTGTTAATATTACACCTACGTAGTTATTTCTACAAAGAGAGCTAAGGCAGACGAACTTGGTCTAACTATATTTGTCTCTTTTTACATCGAATGGAGATAACTTGATGCAGACAGAGATAGGTACTTGACATGAATAGCAAGAGCTGTTAAATTATTTTACAACCTAACTTTCCTGTTTTGAGCTTGACCACCAGCACAAATCATTGACATTTGTAATGTCAATGGCACAAATGGAATTGCCCCTTTTTCTTTCTTCATAGCTGAAAATCGGACCAGGCTTTTTTGATATTTTTATATTATTTTTAATTTTCGAATCTTTTTACCAAAAGGACCGTTTTCTTTTTGTTGCAGGTAAGTAAATCTTTAGTTATTTTTATTCGTTATTTATTACATTAGTTTACCTACTTATTGCAAAAATAATTATGTTCCAAACATATTTTTACTTTAAGGAGATTTTCACTTAATAACTTTTATTAATGTAGATGTGTACTAAATCATTTATAGTATATTTATTAATTGTAGGTAACACAAATACCTACAAAATATATTTTTTTTGCTATTCAATTATTTAGAATTTAGACTATTAGAAAATTTTAAGTCTGTCGAGTGTTCTAATAAGTAATTCATTAATTTTTTTATTTTACATTCTTTTAGGTTAGCTATTTTAAGAAGTACCTATAGGTACGTGAATCTTTGATGATTATGCATGTTGCATGAATAAATGTCCCATGGGAATCACTACAGCTGGTAATGTAGGTTAATCTGGGAAAGTAAGTACATTTTGGGAATATAAAGAAAAAACGAGGTACTGATCTTACCTATATTTTCATCGTAGTTGTCAATAAAATTAATTATAAGCTGATTTCTGAAGTTTTATTTCTAATTGTACAACTTTAATAAATAACATTTTTAAATGATATTTACAGCTTAAAAATCTAATCAGAAAATCCTAATATTTAATTTTTACTCTACTTGAAAAATCAAATAAGAGGATTATTGATGGCCTTAAATATCATTTTAAGGTTTTGTGTGCAACATTTTTAAAATTGCCATATTTGAAAGTCCCGCCTATAGCCGAAAGGTTGTCCAAATTTTTGCACATAAAATTTTAAAATTATATTTACAACCAACAAACTATTCACAATCCTCATTTAATTTTCCAAGTATAGTAAAAATTAAATATTAGGATCCTGATGGGTTTTTAAGCTGTAAATATCATTTTAAAATTTTGGCGGCCAAAATTTTTAAAATGGTCATATTTGAAAGTCCCGCCTATAGTCCAGACATTCCCTCCAGACCCGATGGTGGCGCTGTTTTGGCGTTTCTTATGTCACATTTTGCTTCGACCAATTAATACGCCGGTTTGCCTTCTTTCTATGTTTGTCTTCGTTGTTGCAAATTGATCATGTCCGTTCTGTAACGTTCTATTTCTTTTCTATTTTCTAATAATTATAAAGCACTTTTACGAACAAAGTAGTGTTGTTTATTCTTTTACCTTAACAGGTTATGGGCCCAGATACCGCGTAAGTGATAAACGGAATCTCGAAAACACTATTTAGTCGTGAAGAATTCGTTTCTTCGGTTTGTGACAAGGGCAGGAAAAACGGCATGAGTAACAAAATGGCGAACCACGTAGACGTTGGTAGCATCAATAAATTTGACGGCGAAAACTACCAACAGTGGAAATTTCAAATCAGTTTGGTTGAAAATTGCGACACAGCAAAAGAAATAATGGATAGGCTTGGTTCAATCTATCAACAAAAGTCTGAGGTCAGTAAGATGTTGGTACATGAAAGGTTTCATCAATACAAAATGAATCCAAGTGACACTGTGGCCCAACATGTGTCTAAAGTTGAGAGTCTTGCCAGACAAATGAAGGAGGCAGGGGAAACAATAAGTGAAGCCGCAGTCATGACTAAAATTTTGAGCACACTGCCTTCAAAATTTAGAAATGTAAGACAAGCATGGCTTTCCCTCGAAGAATCCAGACAGACGATTCCCAACCTAACAGCAAGACTTCTGGATGAAGAATCAAACCTGACCATGCATGAAGAAAGTGAAACTGCACTGGCAGCAGTCTCACAGCCTCTAAAGTTTTCAAGTAAAGTAATATGCTACAATTGTAGAAGAAAAGGACATATTTCAAGAAATTGTAGAGCCCCAAGAAAGAAATTTGGAAACCAAAGTACAGTTGAGAATAAAAGAGAAAACAAAGTATTTTCTACAACCAGTGAAACAGCCTTCAATGTTGTAGATGCCAATGTACACTTTGTTAGTGACAGCTGGATTATGGACAGTGGTGCCTCGCAACACATGACTTACCGACGTGATTTCTTTCATACTTTTGAAGAAGTGTCTAATACAAATGTGTTTTTAGGAAACAACCAAAGCCTAGAAGTAAAAGGAAAGGGCTGTATTAAAATTCAAAAGTTAATGAATGGTGATTGGACTGACTCAACAATCAACGATGTTTTATATATTCCAGATTTGAGAAAGAACCTATTTTCTGAAGGAGTAGTGACAAATAAGGGCATGACAGTCATCGAGCAAAATGACAGAGCTGAAATATATAACCTGGACACACTCGTTGCCTGTGCAGTGCGTGACGCTAATAATCTTTATAAACTATTGTTTCGTACAGTAACTAAAAGTGCAAGTGTGGCGCAAACTGACAGTTTACGCATATGGCATGAACGTCTTGGACATGTAAACATTAAGACTTTGGTTGAAATGGTTAAAAAGGGACTTGTTACCGGTATAAATCTAAGTGATGTGGACAGTTTTCTGTGTGAAGCATGTCTGTATGGCAAGCAACATAAGTTACCCTTTAAAAAGGTACCCCATAAGAAAATGGAACCTGGAGAACGAGTTTACAGTGATCTGTGTGGTCCGATGGCGACTCCATCTGTACAGGGAGCAAAGTACTTTTTGGCATTTAAAGATGAGGGTTCTGGTTACAGAGTTGCCTACTTTATTAAAAATAAAACAGATGTCCTTGACTGTTTCAAAGTTTACAATCAGAAAATAAAAGCTAAGTATGGCCACCCTGTAAAAATTCTACATGTTGATAATGGTACAGAATATTGTAACTATGAGTTCAATGATTACCTAAAGAAGGAAGGTATCGAACTAGAAACGACCGCTCCGTATACACCCCAACAAAATGGTAGGGTTGAACAAGATAACCGTACAATAATAGAGAGTGCAAGATCAATGCTGTTTTGTGCAGGTTTACCAAAGTACCTGTGGGCTGAAGCTGTCAACACAGCAATATATATTTTGAATAGAACACCGACATCACAGACGCCAGATTCTACTCCCTATGAGGTCTGGATAGGACAAAAACCTATTCTCAATCATACAAAAATTTTTGGCTGTCAAGCATATGTTCATATACCTGACGAGAAGAGAATAAAGTTGGAGCCTAAAAGTCAAAAATTGGTTTTTGTAGGTTATGATAAAAACTTGACAAACTACAGACTGTTTGACCCTGTCAAGAGAAAAATCACTGTCTCAAGAAATGTGATTTTTAGTGAAAAGCTCAATGGCCTTGAAGAAAAACCAAATGTGGTAAAAATACCTTTGATTTCATATGATGATGTCACAGAACTTCCTGAAGCCAAAGAACCTGATACTGTAGACCAAAGCAGTGAAGAAGAAGACACAGAGCAACTGGTTGAAGAAAGGGCCCCAATCCTACGCCCACAGAGAGCTATTCAAACACCCCTTAAATATCAAGATTATGAACTTAATCTTGTTGAGACAGATATTCCCTTATCGTATGAAGAAGCTTTAACTGGTGAAAGCTCTAGTCAGTGGAAGTGTGCTATCAGCGAAGAGCTTGAAGCATTAGAGAAAAATAAAACGTGGAAACTAGTATCGTTGCCACCTGGGAAGAAGTCCATTGGTTGCAAGTGGGTCTTTAAAGTAAAACGAGATAATGAAGGTGAAATTTCAAAATACAAAGCTAGATTGTGTGCCAAAGGTTTTGCGCAAGAACAAGGCATTAATTATAATGAGATTTTTGCCCCCACAACCAGATACGATTCTATTCGAGTGCTACTTGCTATAGCAGCGAAACAAAATTATAAAATTCGACAGTTTGACATTAAAACTGCTTTCCTTCATGGAAAATTGGAAGAAGAAGTATACATGACAGTAGGGGTGCGCAAAATAATCGATTAATCGTGTAATAATCGATTAATCGATTAATCGATTATTCGATTAAGGATATATTTTTAATCGATTAATCGAAAAATCGATTAATCGATTATTAATCGAAAATTATTCGATTTTTCGATTAATCGATTAATCAAAAAATCGAAATGTTTTCGATTAATCGATTAATAGAAAAATCGAAATGTTTTCGATTAATCAAAAAATCGAAACAACTATTTCGATTTTTCGATCATCGATATAATTTCGATTAAAATATGTATTTTTCGATTAATCAAAATAATAACAATTTTTAGATTAATCGAATAGATTAATAAAAATATTTTGCGACAAAATCAACGATATAACTCGAGGCCTCTATTACGTATTACCCTTAAGTTTGCCTTGCCAACATTAATAATAATTATGATTTAGATATTATTTCAATGTTATTTAAGTATATAATAAAAAAAATCGATAATTATTTTCGATTATTTGATTTTTTTTATATTAACTGATTGTTTTCAATAAGGCGATTCGAAAAAAAAACGATTAATCGATTATTTCGATTAGTAGATTATTTCGATTAATCGATTATTTTGATTAATCGATTATTTCGATTAATCGATTATTTTCGATTAATCGATTATTTTCGATTAATCGATTATTTTCGATTAATCGATTAATCGAAAATAATCGATTCATTCATATAATCGAAAATCGATTATTTTTTTTGACAATCGCCCAGCCCTACATGACAGTACCCGAAGGTGTACAGTGTAAACATAACCTCGTTTGCAAACTACAAAAGTCATTATATGGATTGAAGCAAGCACCTCGGTGCTGGAACACAAAGTTTGACCAGTTTTTAAAAAGTTTTGGGTTCGAGCAAACAGAAGCAGACAAGTGTGTGTATATAGGTTATGTTAACAATATAAAAGTTCTACTAATAATTTATGTTGATGATGGACTAATTATTTCACCTGATAAAATGATCTTAGAGACAGTTTTGACTCAATTACAGACGATGTTTGAAGTGACTGCCAGTGACGTACTAAATTATTTTGTTGGACTTGAAATTAAACAATGTTTAGATGGGTCAATTATCATAAGTCAACAAAATTATATCAAGCAAGTAATTAAAAAGTTTGGTCTTGAAGATTCAAAACCAGTAAGTACACCTGAAGATCCACACACCAACCTATCAACTGAAACTGTTCAGTGGATCTCAGATGTTCCATATCGACAAGCAGTGGGATCACTAATGTTTGCAGCAATAGTGAGTCGACCCGACATTATGCATGCAGTGGGAGTTGTCAGCAGACATCTAGAAAAACACAGCATGATGCACTGGAGAGCTGTCAAACGAATAATAAAATACCTGAATGGAACCATAAACCATGGCATTAAATACGAGAACACTACTAATATTAATGATTTGATTGGCTATGCGGATGCTGACTTTGCTGGAGATTGTCAGACCAGAAAATCTACAACAGGCTATGTTTTTAAACTCTGCAATGGACCAATCACATGGGCAAGTAAACGTCAACAAAGTGTGGCTTTGTCAACGACTGAAGCTGAGTATGTAGCTGCCTCTAATGCTACAAAAGAAGCTGCCTGGCTACTACAGTTGTTAAGTGACATTAAAGAAGTTGTATCTAAACCTATGGTAGTAGAGTTTTGGACTTGCATTGTCTTTATTTGTTTAGAATCACTACGTTTCAACTGGTAAGTATCTCCAGTCGTCTTCAGGTGAATACTGAATAAGTACGGTAACTACAGCTCTATTTATACTAGGCAGGTGCTGTGACGCATGACTAGTGGGCGGAGTCATGCGTGTTGCTAGGTGATGACGCATAACTGGATGAGTCATGCTTGATGAGTCATGCTCGATGACGTCATGCTCGATGAATCATGCGTTTAACTCTTGGGTGGTCTTATTCTAAGATTACATTTACTTAACAAGGGTTTCCAGACGTTTCTCATGTCTAATGAAGGCTTACTAAAGCAACCTGGATTTTGGTGTATGGTAGCAGCTTCCTTAAACTTCCTCTTCCTCCAGTGCGGTTCTTTTTGCAGGATTTCCGCTTTTGTCCACATGATATGATGGCCGTGCGTCCAGGCGTGGTCAGCTGCGCCTGATTTTTCGGTCTCTCCTTTTCGGGTATTATTCCGATGTTCTTTAATCCTTACTTCTAGTGGTCTTAGTGTCTCACCAATGTAAGACTGGCCGCATTCGCAGGGGATCTGGTAGACACAATTTTTGTTGTCTTTCTGGCTTACTGGTCTCGTCTTCGTTAGGTGGCTTCTTAAAGTGTCTCTAGAGCTGAATACTGTTTCGATGTTGTATCGTTTTCCTAGTCTTCTTATTTTCTCAGATACTCCTTTGGCATACGGAATATTGAGTATTGGTTGTATCTCTTTCTCTGCTTTACGTGTGTTTGGCCGATTCTTGCGATTTTCCAATATTGTGTCAATCAGTTTCATGGGATAGCCATTCTTGTTGAGGTCGGTCTTGATGTGGTTAGTTTCTCTTTTGAGAGCTTCGTTTGAGTTACAGAGAGTAATTGCTCTATCCACAAGGTTTCTTACTATGCCATGTTTTGTGTTGTTTGAGTGGTTTGATGTATAATTGAGATATTGCCCTGTATGTGTAGGTTTTCTGTACACTGAGGTTAGGAAGGTGTTGCCATTTTTCTCTACATTGACGTCTAGAAAAGGTAATTGGTTGTTCTCTTCTTTTTCCATGGTGAATTTAATTGTCGGTGCAAAGTTATTAATGTGATGTAAGAATTCTCTGAGTTCGTCCTCGTTTCCGTTCCAAATAATGAAGGTGTCATCCACATATCTAAGCCATATTTTTGGTTTCTTCTTTGCTTGTTTTATTGCTTCGGATTCGAACCATTCCATATAAATGTTGGCGATTATGGGCGAGAGAGATGAGCCCATTGGTAGTCCGTCCTCTTGGCTAAAGAATCTATCTTTTTCTTGAAAATAAGAATTGTTGTTGCTGCCTTAACAATTCTTATTTTCAAGAAAAAGATAGATTCTTTAGCCAAGAGGACGGACTACCAATGGGCTCATCTCTCTCGCCCATAATCGCCAACATTTATATGGAATGGTTCGAATCCGAAGCAATAAAACAAGCAAAGAAGAAACCAAAAATATGGCTTAGATATGTGGATGACACCTTCATTATTTGGAACGGAAACGAGGACGAACTCAGAGAATTCTTACATCACATTAATAACTTTGCACCGACAATTAAATTCACCATGGAAAAAGAAGAGAACAACCAATTACCTTTTCTAGACGTCAATGTAGAGAAAAATGGCAACACCTTCCTAACCTCAGTGTACAGAAAACCTACACATACAGGGCAATATCTCAATTATACATCAAACCACTCAAACAACACAAAACATGGCATAGTAAGAAACCTTGTGGATAGAGCAATTACTCTCTGTAACTCAAACGAAGCTCTCAAAAGAGAAACTAACCACATCAAGACCGACCTCAACAAGAATGGCTATCCCATAAAACTGATTGACACAATATTGGAAAATCGCAAGAATCGGCCAAACACACGTAAAGCAGAGAAAGAGATACAACCAATACTCAATATTCCGTATGCCAAAGGAGTATCTGAGAAAATAAGAAGACTAGGAAAACGATACAACATCGAAACAGTATTCAGCTCTAGAGACACTTTAAGAAGCCACCTAACGAAGACGAGACCAGTAAGCCAGAAAGACAACAAAAATTGTGTCTACCAGATCCCCTGCGAATGCGGCCAGTCTTACATTGGTGAGACACTAAGACCACTAGAAGTAAGGATTAAAGAACATCGGAATAATACCCGAAAAGGAGAGACCGAAAAATCAGGCGCAGCTGACCACGCCTGGACGCACGGCCATCATATCATGTGGACAAAAGCGGAAATCCTGCAAAAAGAACCGCACTGGAGGAAGAGGAAGTTTAAGGAAGCTGCTACCATACACCAAAATCCAGGTTGCTTTAGTAAGCCTTCATTAGACATGAGAAACGTCTGGAAACCCTTGTTAAGTAAATGTAATCTTAGAATAAGACCACCCAAGAGTTAAACGCATGATTCATCGAGCATGACGTCATCGAGCATGACTCATCAAGCATGACTCATCCAGTTATGCGTCATCACCTAGCAACACGCATGACTCCGCCCACTAGTCATGCGTCACAGCACCTGCCTAGTATAAATAGAGCTGTAGTTACCGTACTTATTCAGTATTCACCTGAAGACGACTGGAGATACTTACCAGTTGAAACGTAGTGATTCTAAACAAATAAAGACAATGCAAGTCCAAAACTCTACTGCCGTTCAAGAAACGTCATTGTCTCCAACCTTTAAACAGACACTAAACCTATGGTGTTATTTATCGACAATCAGAGTGCTATTAGACTTATAAAAAATCCTGAGTTTCATAGTCGTACTAAACATATAGACGTTCGTTTTCATTTTGTGCGTGAAAAATTTGAAGCAGGTTTAATTTTTCCAAAGTATGTAGTATCTTGTGAGCAACAAGCAGATTTGTTTACTAAAGCTTTATCCAAAAATACTTTTGAAAAGTTAAGAGATGCTCTTGGTATAAATGAATTCTGAAAATGTGTTTATTTTAGAAATGTCTAGCTTAGGATCCTTATGTTAAAAAAAAAAAAATAGTAAAATGTATTTTAAAAGTGGGAGTGTTAAAGTATTGTAACTTGGTTTAAAATACTTTTACTCCACCTCTGTATGTTTATAATCATAATATTGTTATCCTTAGATAGGCAACCAACAATAGTTAGTGTATTGCTGGTTGCATATGGTTGAATTGCTTAAATAGCATTAGCTATCAAAACTTGTTGTGCTCTAGAAAAAAGTTTTGTGCAACAAGTTAGTTCGCAAATTGATCATGTTCGTTCTGTAACGTTCTATTTCTTTTCTATTTTCTAATAATTATAAAGCACTTTACGAACAAAGTAGTGTTGTTTATTCTTTTACCTTAACAAAAACAACAAAGGGTAGAAGAGCATATGTATTGTAATAACCATAGGGAAAATGACTGTGATATTGAAACCAACCAGGATAGCCAGCCGTTTCAAGTTTTTAATGTAAATGACTGTAGACAAAGTAATTCTTTTAAAGAAACTGTAAAAATTGAGGGAAAGGATATAAATTTTATCATAGATTCGGGATCGGAAATAACTGGAATAAATTTTAATTGTTTTAAAAAAATTTTAAATGTAAACATTTATTGTGCAAGGATGATACTGTGTTAAAATCGTATAATGGTTCAATATTTACACCCATAGGTTATTTTTTTTTTTTTTTTTTACGGTTTGCCGACTACGTAGGCCATCTTGAACCGGTCATCGACCACAAATGTGATCTACCGACTGGGGAGTGTGAAACGGCACCTTCATCCTACGAGATATCCGATCTCATCCGGCGTGAATAGGATGGCTAGGTGTCGATTCATTTTACACTCTTCCCTGAGGCAAGAGCACGCCGTGTTCCCAAGCGGTCACCCGCCCAAGTACTAACCGCGCTCGACACCGCTTAACTTCGGTGATCTGCGGGAACCGGTGCTTAATATGTCGACAGGCCCTTGCCCCATAGGTTATTTTAATGTCAATGTATTGTATAAAAGTGTGTCTAAAATTATTAAATTGTATGTTATAGAGAATGAGGCTGCGAATTCTTGGTCGAGATTGGCTTAATAAATTTAATATTCATTTTAAAATGATTAATAATATAGAGTGTCAAAATGATATAAAAAAAATTATTGATAAGTTTCCAGAAGTTTTTTTGTGAAAAATTGGGAAAATTTAAATACGCTAAGGTCTCTTTGGAATTAAAAGCCGGAGCTAATCCTGTTTTTATCAAACCTAGGTCTGTTCCACTGGCATACCGCAACGAACTCGATGCTGCCCTAAAAACCATGGTGAAGGATGGTATCCTCACACCTGTGGAAACCACTGAATGGGCAACTCCAATCGTCACGGTAATCAAGGCAGATGGAAAACTAAGGATATGTGGAGACTACAGATTGACAGTGAATCGGTGGCTGAAGGAGGAGCACCACCCGACTCCATTGATCGATGAAATATTTGCAAAACTAAGCAATGGTGAGTATTTCACTAAACTAGATCTAAACCAAGCGTATAATCAGTTTGAACTTGATGATAATGCTAAAGAATTGTTGAGGTTAAATACTCATTTAGGCATTTTCACGATAAATCACATGCCGTATGGCATAACACCCGGAAGCAGCAAATGTCAACGTTATTTGGAGCAGATATTCCAGGGTATGGATAATATATGTATATATCAGGATGATTTATTAATTACTGGTTCTAATAAACAGGTACACTTGGAAACACTAGAGAAGGTGCTGCAAAAACTGAAATAGGCTGGCCTGACCTTACGCAAGGAGAAATGTGAGTTCTTTAAGGAGGAGGTGCAGTACTTGGGACATAGGATAAGCAGATACGGACTTCAGAAGGCAGAGGAAAAGATAAAAGCCATATGTGAAGCAGATCCCCCGACAAATCTGAATGAAACAAGAAGTCTAATAGGTATGATAAATTTTTATTCAAGATATATACCAAATCATGCAACAATTTTAAGACCGATATATAATTTGTTAAAGAAAAATGTAAAATTTTATTGGAGTAAAGAATGTCAAATGGCTTTTGACAAGATTAAGGAAATTATGATGTCAGACATGGTATTGACACATTTTGATCCTAAATTGCCATTATATCTTACTACTGACAGCTCAGAGTACGGAGTAGCTGCAGTCGTATCTCATAAAATGCCAAACGGGCACGAGAGACCAATAAGCTTTGCATCTAGAACGTTAACAAAAGCAGAGCAAGCCTATAGTACACTACACAAGGAAAGTACAGCTATTTATTTTGGAATTTTAAAGTTTTATCACTATCTCGCAGGTAGATTCTTCACGCTGAGAAGTGACCATAAACCACTCATTAGCCTGTTTGGAGAACACCATGGAATTCCAAAAATGTATGAAAACAGAATACAAAGATGGGCCGCAGTTCTTAATGGATTCAACTATAAAATTGAACATATCAAAGGCAAGGATAACACCGTGGCTGATTACTTCTCAAGGAAACCAAGTAAAACCGAGACTGAGCCAATTGAAAATGTAAGTTATCTAAATTTTACGTCAAAAATAAATGACTGGCCAATAAACAATGAACAGATTAAAGAATATACCGCTAACGATGAGCAATTAAAAAAGATAATTAAATATGTCACTGAAGAAAAATGGCCAAATAAAATCGAAGAAATACCAAGAAACCTCAGAAAACAAATGCTAGAGATGTTGCACGAGGGACATAACGGCATTGTAAAGATGAAAAGAAGAAGATCACTAATGTATTGGGAAAACATAGACAAGGACATAGAAAGAATAGCAAAACAATGCATTCCATGCATGTCAACGAAGCAGGCACCACCAAAAAGCATTCTGACACCATGGCCCATTGAAGATACTCCATTTAACAGGGTTCATATTGATATATGTGGACCTATTGAAAACACTATGTTTCTTATAATAATAGATTCGTATACAAAATGGATTAAAGCGTTCCCAATAAAAATAATAACAACAGAAGAAGTGATAGAAAAACTCAGAGAAACATTTGCCAGATTCGGACTACCACAGACCATGGTTAGCGACAATGGACGACAACTAGTGCCTGAAAAGATGCAATATTTCTGTAAAATGAATGGTATAAAACACGTAACATCACCACCAGGACATCAGCAGAGCAACGGCGCAGCGGAAGCTGCCGTAAAACTTTTTAAAAACAAATTAAGGATAATGCTAAAAGAGCCAAGAAACAAAAATGTTGCGTTAACAACACTGTGTGCGAGAGCATTACTAAATTATAGAAGCACCATTCAGAGCAGCACCGAAAGAACACCAGCTAACATGATGATGAATCGTGAGCTGAGAACAAGGCTAGACATAACGAAATCTACCGAGAAAATAAAAGAAATGGAAAGAGGAGCAGTAAGAGTTAATATGGAAAAAGCACAAGAACGGCAAATTAAAAACTATAAAGGAAAAGTCCGGAAAATACTAGTAGGAGAAACAGTCCTAGTGAAAGACTATAGAAAAACAAACAAAGTAGAATGGACCAAGGCAGTCATAGAAAGAACAGTGGGTAGAAGCACATTTCTGTGTAGAGTGGAAGAAGGAAATCTGTGGAAGCGTCATTTAAACCAGATAAAAGGGTGCCAGTGGGGAGACATAGGGGAAAAAGGTCATAATAATTGTAGTAATACTAACCGTAATATATCTAAACATTTCACAGAGACCAAAGCAAGCACATCCCAGTACCGTGTAAGGTACCTTCCCATTGTGGACCTTCCCATGATGGACCATGCAAGCCAGTCCGACGGAGAAATCGCAGGACCATCAGTAAGCCACGACAATGTGTCTGAGGACACCACTGAAGGTAACGAAAACGAATCTCCATCAGGAGATAATAACGTAAGTGGTGAGAAGTCATTGGAGACCTCGCCCCAAAACAACCATGGGGCGGAGTACCCGATGAACGAAAAGGATATAGGTGACGTTAGGAATAAGGTTGTAAAAAGGGCAAGCCAAAGAGAATGTATAAAGGTAAGACCGAGAAGATTGGTTAAAAGACCGAAAAAATTTAATGATTACATAATAAGTGATTATGGAAGTAGCGACGAATTTTAAAATTGTAAATAAAGTGGTAACAAAGTAAAATTGTAAAAATGTAAATGTAGAAGTACAAAGTGTATGGTGGTCGATTGGGTATTACCAAAGTATAAGTTATATCAGTGAAAGTGTCACTACAAAGGAGTTCAAAATCGCGAATTCTAAAAATCAACCAGAATACATACCAAGTTTTACAGTGTAAAAAAAAATGAAGTTACAGAAAAGCTAAGGTGGAGGTATGATGTATGCCACAATACGGCAACGCCGCACGCCGTACCGCGCAAGACTGGGTGTCGATGACAGCATCGAGCAACCAAGGATGAAAAACGCTCTCTTCTACTACCGACACAAGAGTCTCGGGATCAACGATGAGCTCCCCCGAAAGAAGCCGAACTCCGATGCCGATTTTGTGCGTTTACATGTAGTCCGAAAACAATAATAAAATGTAGGTGTATTTACAAGTTTACATGTCGTTTTAAAATGATATTAGGTATTAAATAAATTATATAAAATTACTTTATATTTATGAATATTTCCGGCTTTTTATGTAATTTGTAAAAATCTTAATTATCTTAGAATTCGTCGGTGCTAGTTTTTAGCTATATATCTGGGCACATTATAATAATTTAGCAACTCCGTAGGTACGGTGGTGAACTTTAATTATTTTACAAAAAATACTGAATGGTATAATATAATTAATTTAAACAAAAAAAAATGTAATATACTTCTTGACAAAATGGTGAAGCTAAATGACAATTTTTTACAAACACTGAATCGTATAAAATTAATAATAGGTAGATACCATACAATGACATAATAATATACAGAGGTTCCAATTTGAAATAAGAAAAATAAATTGCTTTAAAGTTTGTAAAGTTTGACACTAAACTTTGGACACCCTGTACAATTCGTATGAATTACTTGGTTAACGAGACTGTTCGACATTATTTATTAAGTACCGTTATATTATTATTTATTAAGTACCGTTCTAATTCTATTATCTAGGCATTATCATTATTAGTTTTTATTAATTTTTAAAACCAGTGATGTAAAACTGATTATTCTTAGAATTTTTTTTTCACCTATAATACTGAACCGATTTCATTCAAATTCTAGGGGTATGAAGGCAACTATAAGAGGCATCCAAATAAGTAAGAATATATAGCATGTAATCTAAAAAAATAGATCCTTAAGACGTCGCACTTTTTTTGAACATCCTGTATAAAAATATTTTTCTGAAATGCCCCCTAGGCTGGGATACAGGTAAAGTTTGCAAAATATCAAAATCCTAACTTAATTAATAAGTGAGCACCCTCCCGCACGAGAGGTGTGAGGTGCAGGACCCTGTAGAATAAATTTGTTTTCAAAAATGAGACTGATATAATCATTATTCTAACCACAAAATAATTCTAACCAATGCACCAGTCAAATTAAAGAAAAAACTTAACACGCGGATACATTAGAAAAATGGCAACACCAAATCTTTAATTAAAGTACGCTATCGATAGATACGCTCTTGTTTCGTACACAAATAATAATTTTGAAAATACATTTTGTCAAAATTTAGGCGTTAATGTACTTTAGAAAACATCAAAGGTTTCACCCTGAGAAAGTTCATGAAATACAAAGATATGGCCCATTTAATAAATGTGGAAGTTAGTAGTGGCTTTTAATCCCCCCTTGTATATATATATATATAGTCCTACATAATTCAAAATACCCTACAGTCCTATATTGTCGCACTATATACGCACAAGTCTCCGTATCTGACACACGATGAATTCGCGTTGTTCAAACGCAAGAACCATAAATAATTAATTATAGTCGTTGGTTCAAACGTGTCTATAACATAAGAATTTCGCGCCAATAAGTTATGTCAAACGTTCGTTCATTCGGCTACTTTCGGGGGGAGCTCATCGTTGATCCCGAGACTCTTGTCTACCGACGACCTTACCAACAACATCCAAGCTTACAAGCCCCGAAGATCGCGACCGCGTTTATAAATGTTCGTATAGTACCTAAATACCTTGTAAACTGTGATAATAGATGAATAGTTAAGTATCCATGTGTTTCCCTTATTGCTAGAAAAGAACCCATACAAAACAATTATTATTGATTGGTTTAACTGACTTACCTGTAAAGCAACATAATCACCAAAACCGATCGTTGTTAATGTTACAAAACAGTAATAAAAACTGTCGAAATATGTCCATCCTTCATATTTTGAAAACACAGCTGCACCTGTAGTAATA
Source organism: Polydrusus cervinus (assembly GCA_935413205.1). Classification (NCBI taxonomy): domain Eukaryota; kingdom Metazoa; phylum Arthropoda; class Insecta; order Coleoptera; family Curculionidae; genus Polydrusus; species Polydrusus cervinus. Next base: position 60,653,966 of record OW284510.1, on the reverse strand, counting down.
ATTATTGTGGATAACATACCAGTGGCAAACATCAAGTTCATCTCTGTAGCTTCAATTTTATGACATTTCATATATTTTTTTATGTGTTTTATTATAATCGAGGCTACCTTATTGAGACGCTCTCCTATACTCTGAAACATAATCAGGCCTAGAGGTATACCAATCTGGAAAGAAAATGACTATAATTATGAACTCTACCGTACACACATCGTAAAACTATAATAAGTTTGCATATTAAAATTCTCAATACGGTAATTCTATGCAGCACGTCTGCGTAATTTCATAGCAGTATTCCAAGTGGGCCAAACTACTATCGCCCATTAAAATTTATTCATTAGAAGAATAAAATAAATTACCAACTATTCTGCTTAGTTATCCCGTTGTGCAGCTCTTTGTGCAGTGAATACGATCTCTGCCTCAAGGGGCGGCGCGAGCCTCAAGAAGCTTGGGGCTAGAAAGATACGGTAGTATTCCAGAGGGGGGTATTAACTGGAACAGGAAGATTGTACTTTTGATATAATATAACAGTGATCAAGTTGTAATGATGGGGTCCGGGTCCTATCACGACGCGCCGATGTCTGCCACATGGTAATTATAGAACAAAACCCCTTTTTAGGCTCAATAATTACTCTCATTACCCCCCTCCTCGTATATGCGCCACTGTTTAAAAGTATTAATATTTTTATTACCATTGCATAAGCCATGCAAAAAGCTTTTCCTCCTGCGGTAACTGGAGTGGAGTGTCCGTATCCAATCATGGCTAACACAACTGTTGCAAAGTAGAATGATCCTGCAAATTTCCATTGGGGACCGGCCTTATGAGGCTTGTATTCAATTATCATAAGTTCAATCATTTTATAATCCTCTTCTGATATGTTGTATTTTGATTTAAGTGAATTTGAAGAAACTGAAAGTTAATATAATAGTAGGGCATCGCTACGTTTTTATAACATGTAATAAATATACTTATGCACTTGTGCTCGTATTAAGAATATTTTCAAAAATTGAATAAAGGATAGGTATTTGTACACAAAATATGTTTCTTATAACACATAATAATTAATAACAATATTAATCATAATTTGGAAAAATTACAAAGAATTTTAAAAAAAAATCCAATTTTTACAAAAAACTACAATTTTTTAAAAATATTTCAAGTTAATTTGTATAATTCAATTTAACATTAAAATATAAAGTCCAATTTTTAGATAAAACTTATTGATAATATTTTTAAAAGCTTAATTTTTTTAAAAGCAATTACACCCACACACAAAAGTTTTCACTTCACTTCAAAGTTTTTTATAAATTTCAGTTAAAGTTTATTGTCAATTTCTGACTTTTTAATATTTTTTTAAAATTTATTTATAGGTTTCTATTTTGTGTACCTACAGGGTGTCTCAAATTCAATGGTGACCATTGGAATCACGGAATCTATAAGATTATCGTAAGAACATAATATATAAATTATGGCAAAGTTGCATAATTTGATGCTCAATCAAATGTTTTTGAAAATTTAGGAAATTGTTAGTACTACTTCTGAAGATATATTTGGAAAAACTAAATTTTTAAAATTTGTTGTTAATTTTTCCTAACTTTATTTAAATCAATTTATGAAATAATTTGTATTATCTCATTTCTTTTTCTACGAAATGACATCAGATTTTGAATTCGATGTTTTGGGCCCATTAAAATGTTATATAACGCCCACCACTTTTAGGGCCTATATAACTTACGTATTACGACCCTCCCACGTCGGTTGTCTCCATAGACATAAAAGAAATGTCTATGGTTGTCTCTGCTAATTAAGTGGCTGGTGCTAAAGACTCTTCTTTTGCGGGATCCGGAGAGAATCTGGTTTACTACTGAGAATGATATTTCTTTTGGAGAGATAATAAGGCTTGTGAGAGCTCAATAATTTAAATTTTGTAGAATTTAGATTTAAATGATATGTAGGCTGAAGTTTTTTGATTGAGAAAATATTCGATTAATTTACTTTAAGTTTGGCGATTTAAAACTATGAAGTAAACACTATTTAAGTCCTGAACACTATTTTATTATTAATCAAAAATATAGGGGAGCCACCCAACCATAAGTGTTAGCGACAACTTTTACATAAATATTCTTCAACAAAATAAGTTATACTTTTATATTGCCCACAAGCACTTACTTCTGCGAGGTAATTGACCGTATCGATTCGGAATAGACGAACGTTGACCCTTTGGGTTATTCACAAGTAAGGGGTCACCGAATACTAGACTAGCTGCACTTTCCACGATTTACTTGTAAAAAATTACTTCACGCCCGAAAACTTGTAGATTAAAATATCTGCTATCTAGGACTGGAACAACTAACTTCCCACTGCAGTTTTTTGGCTTTTTATAGGAAAAGTCGCGCAGTTTTGTAAACATTTATCAAAAAATGCGTTTTTGCATGAACCATTGTGTCACCCTCGTTCAGGAATTAATTAACGTTATAATTACGTCACGATTTTCTAATTTCTTAGTACCAATTGCAAAAATTTAGTACAATTTCTTATAAGACTTACTTCCACTTACTAATTGAGACTAACCTTCCTTGTAGCACCTGGAAGGAAGCCTAAAGTACTTTTACCTAACAACTGAGTACGGCAGCCATCTTGCGATGACGCTACCCCTATCGGAAGTATAATATTTGACTCTTATAAGGTGGTGCGAAAATGTCTTTTCTTCGAATCCGGGCAAAATCTCGCGCAGAGCGAGTGTGACTCATATGGAGGTGGTGGTCACGTAGCCGTTTTCCCCTGGAAATCTTACGCAATTATTTTAGCTGGACCTAATCTAAATCCCGGGAAAATGTTAGATTTAGTTTTTACCCGGGGCTCGCTAGCCTAAGATTGTTAATTAGGTAGTCGGTGCGAGAAAAATAAGTTAAGATGTTTTATCCTGCTGCGGTTTCTATTGCAAGAAGAGGAAATGATTTTGTTTCCAATATTTTCATTTTTAAATATTAGGTGGGAATTCATCCATTACACGGAACCTGAATAAGTGAGTTTTTATTTTCTTTTAAAATTTATTTATTGAATTTTATTTTTGAATGATTTGGAAATACTTAGAATATTTTCCTTTTTCCTAATTTAATTGAATTTATTTTATTTAAAAAAAAATTTTAAACACTTAAAAATGTTTTCCTTCCCTTAATTTAAAATAATTTTATTTATTTAAAAGAATTCTAAAACAAAATTTTTCCTCTCCTTAATTTAAAATTATTTTATTTATTTTATTTTTATTATTTTTTTTTTATTAATATTTTAAAACACTTAGAGAAAGTTTCCTTCACTTAAGCCAAAAGAATTTTTATTTATTTGGCAAAATATTTTAAAACACTGAAGAATTTTCCTTTTCCTTAAGTAATAATAATTTTATTTATTTAAAAAGAATATATTAAAACACTTTGAAAAATTTGTCATTTTCTTAATTTAGAGAACGTTTAGAATAATTAGAAAAAAAATTTTCTTTCCTTAATTAAAAAAGAAATTTATTTATTTTTTAAAATTTTAACAAAAATATAGAAATAATTAGACACATTATCCTTTCCCTTTAATTTTAAATAATGATTTTCTTTATATTTATTGATAAATGGAAACGCAATCAAAACATATTAATTTTTCCCTAAATCAAAACCTTTTATGAATGGGTACTTATTATTCGGGAATAATTTTCCATTACTCGAAAAATTTAGAAAATAAGAGGGGTCCCTGGCCACTACAGTTATTTTTAAATACGGACCTGAAAGATTTACTTCTGATTTCGAAAGAGCTCGTCATTCTAAAAAGATATCTACCACACTTACTGTTGCATACTTCCCGACGAAAAATTACATACATAAAGGTGTTTATGAGCCAAAACATTATACGCCAAACCTTTATAGCAGATTTGTATGGACTCGCTTGTTAGTTTTTCAAGTTTAGCTGTTTTTTGTTTTTGCAATTTTATGGTAAAAATAATCATTTTCAAATATGGAAAACTGTACTGTTACGCATTTATTAAAGTTTAAATAAAACTTTAGAATTGTTTGTGGACGGTATCTAGTTAAATATCCCGAACTGGTTACACCGCAGAAAATATATTTGCGAAATTGGATAAAAAAAACGTGCTCTCATTAACCTTCTATACCAGTGTGAAACGCGACATCGCTTCCTGGCTTGTCTAATTAAAAATTTAATACAAAAATTTTACAGGGGTTTATAAGAACTTTTAGTTTGGCGAATGATTCTTTTGTCAAAAAAAATTAAAAATTAATTTTAAAGTTTCAATTATATCAACAGTCATGCAGAACATTAAATGGAAAAATTACTGCTATTCATCTTAATTTCTTATTTTTAATTAAAATTACAAACGATGCCTCGATACTTTGAGTATCAATATATAAAGAGACTTCACAGAGCCAGTTCTACTCAATCTGATAAGTTAAATTCTTAGATGGCGCAAGGAGGCGCGTCAACCTAATTTATATTATTTCAGTCAGTACAGACGAGACCTCTTCCGGCTAAATGAAAGCACTGTTGCCTAGTTTTGTTAGTCGTAATGATCTTCACTCGCTGCACGATCAAGTGAATCACGGTGGTAGATTACGCTTGGCTTGGATTATGTATATTTTCAATTTGTTTAATTATTTATTGTATTTCCAAGTATCGATGTAGAATTCACGGCCTAGACGCATCGCTTTACGTTATAATCGAGAATAAATAAGTTTGATTTTTTGATTTGATTTATTATTTTTATTATATATTCTAGTTTAGTATATAGGGTTATTCACGCTTTTCGACACGACATGCTAAATTGTTTGTATTGGAAAATTTTTTTTTTCTGGGTGGATATAATTTTTAATATTATTTTCATAATGTACAGGTTGTCCCAAAACACGAAAAGTATCAAAGTGGTATACTTTTAAATAAAATGCCCTGTATATTATTTTATTTTCGATTTCTACGATCAAAATAAAAGTGGGTTTTACGAACAACTCCACAATGGCGGCCAAACCAACTCAAACGCAGGGTTGTCAAGTTTTTCCAAAGAACTGTTTCTCTTTATATATTGATACTCAACGCTCGATATTATTACTTATAATCTCCCTAGAGATTCGGTAGGAAAATTTTGCACCTATATAGGAAAATATTACACCAAAATTTGACCTTATAAATAAAAAACGTTAGTTGTTTCCCAAGCAACTAAAAAATATGCCTTTTTTGTCTTTACGCCAGGAGTTCAAAGAGCATGACTTTTCGGAAATTGTATTCGTTGTAATCGTAATGATTGAAAATGATATGTTCCGATTAGTTATAAAAAATGGGTGTGGAATTTTCTTCAAAATCTCAACTGATGACGCCGCGCCACTAATTTTTTGCGAAATTCGTTTTTATATTTTGTATATAAAAAAATACATTTTATTGCCATCGCCCGACGCAGGTACACTGTGCGCGATGTAGTAGAACCGCACGGTTTTTCCGTCTATTCGACTCGTAGACTACGGTTTGCTCTAACTTCGCTATTGACATTTTTCAATTTTAAGTTTAATAACGCTTGTGAAGAAAACAGCGTAGTGCGTCTATTTTTTGCATTAAAGTACACAGTAATGCCAACTTTCTATGTAATTTAACGGACACTAAATTCTACTATTTTATTTAATTAATAGTGATTTTCATATTTGAAAACATATTTTTACTATAAAATTAAAAAAAAAATGCTATAACTACAAAATTATCAACACAAATCTACCATAATGGTTTAGCGTAGGTATATACTGTTTTGTCGCAAATTTATTTAATTTATTATTCTTTGTGATTTTTCCACATAGAATAAGAGCAAGAAGTATTTTTGATGTAATTTTTCGTCTAATGTATTACGAGTGACGAGTTCTTTCAAAATCCGAAGTAAAACATTTAGGTACGTATTTAAATATATTTAAAGTTGATGGGCCTGAAATATCCAAGTCTGATTCAAAAAAATTATGGGGTTATTTTTTAGTGTTTATTTAGAGACAAGAGTGAGTTGCTTAAAAACATGTAAATATGTAGTTGAAACGCTTCGAAAAATATTTTATTTATTTTAAATTTGAAGAAGCGATTTGGCGCATTGGATTAATAAATTTAGTTTTAGTTATACGAAAAAATAATATATCCACAAAGTATGAGAATTAAAATTATACCTTTCAGTAGCTGATCTCTCTTTTCTTCTTCTTTAGACTCTAAAGCGTCAAAAACAGCTGCTCCAATTAAAAGGTAGGTGAAAGTTGTCACAACTAAAGATAATGTCCTCACATTTTGTCTTTTCATATCAAAATTAAAATAATACTATTTTCCTCTTTTAATCATCCGACCAAATAATATATTGCCTTTGTTTATCTCCACATAAAATTGGGATGCAAATTATCTGGAAGAAGTAATCAATATTGACGCGCGGTCGAGATGAATCTTACTGTGCTCATGCGCAAAACTCTGATATATACAGGGGGATTATATATTATCCGAATAGTTGGTTTCGTCATATCTTATCGCTCTTACGACACAGAAATGTGACCAAAAATATACTTCCGAGTATACTGTCGATCATGTAGAGTAGATAAAGCACCAGTGGCGTAGACAGGTGGGGGGCGCCCCCTTGCGCTTGTCACCCTTTTTTGCCGCTTGGTACCCGTCTACATAATAAATCTTATTATGTGATCTAGTCCTATTTGCGTAAGAAGTTCGTGGAGGAGGTGCCGGCCTTTTTTTTTTAGAAGTCACTTTTTATGAAGAGGGGAGCGCCCCATCTCCCATTATATGTTTGCCCCTCCCGCCCCCAACGGCTGCCTACGCCACTGTAAAGCACGGAACGCGCGCTGCTATTTATAAAATGGCACTAAGGTACCCAGGTGGTGGGCTGAAGATCCTGATCAGGATACACTGGTTCTAGGCATAGAAACTACCTAAACTGATTTGTCCCTCAAAGTTAAAAAAATGCCGTAATACATAGGGTGTCAATATAAAAAAATGTATATACGCATGATTCTTAAATTCGGGCAAAACATTCCTTGGGACTATTTTTGAAGTTGATCTACCAAACATATTTATACTATTGTTATTTACCGATTATATTATAAATAAATAGTTTTTTATTAAATAAATTAAAATTTACCAAATAAGACATACAAAAACTGGCTCTTAAAAAAGGTAGATCCTATTCTATATAAGATTATTTTTAGACTTAAAGCAGTACAGGGCGCCATCGATGAGGTAAAACGTGAATTTTGTTAAGAATTCATTTAAAATGATTAAAGTCTATATTTTACACCTTGATAGGTAACATTATTGTAGAACTTAATACTATAGTTTTGTGGGTGTACCAGTAAAACATGGACTAAAGTTAAAAACAGATTTAAAAAATGTCGTCCTAAAACCAGTTGTTGGATAGTTTTATTTATTTAGAAGTTAGTTTTACGCTATATTAGGAACAACAAAAGACGCAGGTGCGATATGACCTTTTTTGTGGCTCCATGTATTTACAGTGGGGTTAGGAACAAAAAGCCATACCTATCTTCCTTCTTACAAATAAATATATTAAATTACCACCTACGCGTTTCGGCCTACAAGGCCATCATCAGGGCGTACTGTAAGAAATAAAAAACAAGTTGTATGAAATTAAAATAATAAAAATGTCAAAATTTACAGGTAATAAGGTCATAACATAAAGATTACAAGTAGGACGCACCCTAGTCAACAAGTCAATTAGTAAAACAACATCATTTCACATTTAAAAAAAACATTTACACTTTTAAAAAAGGTGGAAAAACAACGACATTCGAAAAATTTAAAATTAAAATTTCGCTGCATTCTAGCAGTTCATATATCTGACTAAATAAATTTAACCTTATCTTATTTATATAGAAGAAAAAAACATTATTGTATCAAAGAGCGAAGTAGAAAAGGAAAAAAAGGAGAGAGAAAGGAGGCAGTTCCGAAGGTACTATTAAATAATTAATTTCTGAAAAGACGGACCGCAGCTACATAATTATACGATATAAAAAATTGCTCTGTTTATTTAGATTAAGTGGGGAGCGGGATTGGGACAGGGCAATTTCTATATTCTCTAACACATCCAGTTTTTGTCCCTTGTTCAGATGATGTTAAACTCTGAAATTCTCGTCTAAATCAAAAGAATGATTAGTTGTTTTAAGATGTGTACCAAAAGGGGATTTATTGTCGTGTTGTAATCTAGATTTGAGATGTTCTTTTATTAAATGAACGACCCGTTTGTCCCACGTATTCCGCCGGACAGGAGTCAGAGAAGAGCAAATAGACCCCACATTTGTCTAGGGTTGATATTTTGTCTTTGAGTCTAGAAAAGAGATTCGATAAGGTTCCCACTGAACGGTAGCAGACAAAAATATTCTTGTTAAGTTTTTTCAAAGAACGTCCCAAAGTGGTGGATTTTCCCTAGGAAGGGAAGAGAAACAAAGCGTTTAAAAGAAAGTTTTTCTTTTTGAACAAATTTGGTACAAGCATTATCACATAAAAATTTTCGGGATTTTCTATGAAGTGTTATTAATAATGTGAAAGGGAAAACTATTTTTTTAGTGCTATTTGGAAAATTATATTTTTCTCAAGGTCAAAATACTCTGTTTTCATAGGAATGGAGAAAAGGCGGTGAAAATATGTATTTAAAGCTGAAAGTTTTTGGGAGACATGATGACAAGAATCCCAAGGAATCATGTGATTTGTTTGGGTGGGTTTTCTATAAATGTTAAAGTTAATTTTATTATTTTCTCTATGCAAAGTAAGATCTAAGAAATTCAATTTGTTGCTTGATTCTATTTCTATGGTGAATTTGATTTTAGAGTGTAGGCCATTAAGAAAATCTAAAAAGGTATTTAGGTCATCCAGAGTGCCCGTCCAACCCACCAACGTGTCGTCAACGTAACGGTACCAAAATGCTATATTATCGACAAGACGGTTATGTGAATTAAAAATGTAATGATTCTCAAAGTGGTTCATAAAAATTTCTGCTATTAGTGGAGATAATGAAGAGCCTATAGGAAGACCGTCTGATTGTCTGTAAAACTTGTTATCAAATCTGCAAAAGTCCGAATCTAAACATTTTTTTAACAAGGAAAGAACACATGACCTTTGGTCAACATCGAATTTGAGAGAATTTTTTAAAAGTTTCTCAATAATCCTGTAACTCTGCATTCTCGGAATACAAGTTAACAATGTCAAAGGAGACTAACATAAGGTTATTTGGAAGATTAATATTTTGTAACTTGTTAACTAAATCAAAAGAGTTTTTTATGCTATGAACAAAACTTAAATTAATGTGATTTTTAAGAAAATTGTTAAGCCAAATTGCTAGGAAATAAGCTGGTGAATTAATGAAAGAGACAACTGGACGGACAGGTTTATTATCTTTATAAATTTTAACCATACCATAAAGAAAGGGAGTGATGGGTTTCATAGGAATTTTTATTTTAGAACAGTTTAAAGTTTGAAGTACATCATTGTGTTCAGAAATAAGGTTCTTAAGCTCTTCTGTATATTTCGCACATGGATCTTTGTTAATGGTTGTAAAACAATTACTGTTGAGCAAAAAGTCGGAAACCTTTTCTATGTAAGACTGTTTATCCAAAATGACTAGACAGTTTCCCTTATCCGCCTTACCCAAGACCAAGTCATAGTTCTTCATTTTTGTTTTAATACATTTAATTAATTTTTTGTTAGAAAGAATAGTATTGTGAATAATGTTCTTTTTTCTGTTTTCATCGCCTTTTCTCCATTCCTATGAAAAAAGAGTATTTTGACCTTGAGAAAAATATAATCTTCCAAATAGCACTAAAAAATGGTTTTCCCTTTCACATTATTAACAACACTTTTCATAGAAAATCCCGCAAATCTTTATGTGATAATGCTTATACCAAATTTGTTCAAAAAGAAAAACTTTCTTTTAAACGCTTTGTTTCTCTTCCTAAGAAAAATATTCACCATTTTGGGACGTTCTTTGAAAAAACTTAACAAGAATATTTTTGTCTGCTACCGTTCAGTGGGAACCTTATCGAATTTCTTTTCTAGACTCAAAGACAAAATATCAACCCTAGATAAATATGGGGTCTATTTGCTCTCCTGTGACTCCTGTCCGGCGGAATACGTGGGACAAACAGGTCGTTCATTTAATAAAAGAATAAAAGGACATCTCAGATCTAGATTACAACACGACAATAAATCCCCTTTTGGTACACATCTTAAAACAACTAATCATTCTTTTGATTTAGACGAGAATTTCAGAGTTTAACATCATCTGAACAAGGGACAAAAACTGGATGTGTTAGAGAATATAGAAATTGCCCTGTCTCAATATGAACAGGGCAATTTTTCATATCGTAATTATGTAGCTGCAGTCCGTCTTTTTAGAGATTAATTATTTAATTCAATTTTTTTTATTTTATTTAAGGTTTCAACCCTTTTTTTACCCCTCCTTTCTTCTGGTAATAGTACCTTTGGAACTGCCTCCTTTCTCTCTCCTTTTCTACTTCGCTGTTTGATACAATGTTTTTTTCTTCTATATAAATATAAGGTTAAATTTATTTAGTCAGATATATGAACTGCTAGAATGCAAGCGAAATTTTAATTTTTTCGAATGTCGTTGTTTTTCTCCAGCTTTTTTAAAAGTTTTTTTTTAAAGTGTAAATGTTCTTTTTAATGTGAAATGATGTTTTACTAATTGACTTGTTGACTAGGGTGCGTCCTACTTGTTATCTTTATGTGGTGATTTTATTACCTGTAAGTTTTGACATTTTTTATTATTTTAATTTCATACAACTTGTTTTTTATTTCTTACAGTACGCCCTGATGATGGCCTTGTAGGCCGAAACGCGTAGGTGGTAATTTAATATATTTATTTGTAAGAAGGAAGATAGGGCTTTTTGTTCCTAACCCCACTTTATCATGTCCCTTCTGGAGAGTAGATACGACTTCGTCATGTATTTACAGTGAGTATGAAATAAACTGAGCTCCCGGCTAGTACGGTGTTCTATTTCTAAGTCGGCGTTGTCGCGTAATTAGTAGGATTATGTTTATAGTGACTCGCAAAATTTCTTAAATAAAGCTCAAATGCTTTTACGGAAAAGCATTGTCATAGAATTGTTGTTTAAAATACGGAAACCATGGAGGTTATTGTAACGTGTGTGAACACACCCTTAAAATAACTAATAAGTTAGGTTGGCAACAATGCCATGACGTCATATGTCAAGTAGGTTATAAATTAAGAAACCGATCAATAAAACCCCTCTCTGACATTCAACAGTTGTTCTTATTCAAAACCCTAACCCACGTCATATGGCGCAGTACGAGTACGAATGAAGCCAGCGGGAACCGCCATTTTGTACGAGAAACCGTTGTTCGGGTGCAATTTGTATGGTTTTCACTGTTAGCAACAAATAAACGCTTTCCGAAGAGAAAAAAGACTGCAAATCAAAACTAGAATGGATTTCCGAGGCGTTCCACCCATGAAGTTTTCCGGAAATTTAGCAGAAAATTGGAAATTCTGGAGACAAAGGTTCGAGACATATTTGATCGCAACTGAAATCTGCAAAAAGGAAGAAACTACACAATGTGCACAGCTACTAACGCTAGTAGGCGAGGAGGGTATGCGAATATACAATACCTTCGACCTATTAGACACGGAAAAAGGAAAATTGAAACCTCTTTTGGAAAAATTTGAAGGTTATTTCAATCCACGCCGTAACTTAACCTATCAAAGACACAAATTTCTCACGTGCAAGCAGAAAGATGGTGAAAGCATGGACCAAGGACAGTTTAATAAAGGATATCATGATTTGTGGCATAAGGTCAGAGACGATGAGAGAAAAATTACTACAGGAAGATCACGATACATTGGACGAAGCTATAAAAACTTGCATTAACATGAAAGAAACAAAGAAATTACAGAAGCTCAAGAAAATGGTCAAATGGATGTAATTAGACGACAACCGGTAGCACCTTACCAAGGAAAAGAAAAAAATTTTGGAAACCGATCCCACTCCGTGCAAACAAAGTACCATAGTACTAATAGAACAGGTCCAACCCAGAGTGTAAGAAAATGCCAGAGATGTGGAAGAAGTCATGGACATGGTAAATGCCCAGCCCAAGGACAGAGATGCAATAAATGTGGAAAGATGAATCACTTTGCTTCGCAGTGCAGATTTAAAAGGGATGGTAACAGTTTTAATTTTAATAAGAGTCAAAACCATTTTAATAAACATAATGTAAAACATAACCAAACTTCTTGTAGTAAAGTTTTAACAATTGAAAAGAATAATACTGAAGATCATTTTGTTGATAATAGTAATTGTTGTGAAAATAATCCTAATGTACATAATATAGACGTAGTTAAGACGAATTTTGAAAATAATTTTCTATTCATAGGTAGTATCGAGATAGGCATTGATGACATCGAGATGGAATCATGGGTTGCAACAGTCAATATCAATGAACATGAGGTCAGATTCAAGTTGGATACGGGTGCTGCAGCCAATGTCATGCCCTTGGATATTTTGCGTAAGATTGGTTTTGATATTAATAATTTAACCTTTTCAAATGTAAGTTTGACTTCTTATACTGGGGATCGTCTACCAATTGTGGGTTATTGCACCTTGAATTGTCAATATAAAGACAAAAAGGGGAGTTTATTGTTTTATATAGTAGATTTAAATAGCTATTGTATTCTGGGACTTAAAGCATGCATGCAGTTAAATATGATTAAAAGAATTGACTCATTGAAAGAAAGTAGGGTAGAGTGGGGTAGGTTCGGACAGTTTTTTTCAAATGGCCATAATTTTGAAATCAGTTACATTTAAATTAAATCGAAAATATTAGCAGAACCGCAGATTCACCTTTTATAAATTTAGCGACTATATCTTTTTGACAAAAATACGTTTTTTTGTCGAAAAAGTAATTTAAAAAAAAATGCAATTTGTCCGATTCTGCCCCATAGTGGGGTACTGACGGACACACCATGGGGAAGATCCGGACACATATTAAAATACGTATATTAAGGTGAAATGACGACCCTTGCTAGTTTAATATTTTATTAATCAAGTCGGCGCATATAAAATGTTATTGGACATTATATGAAAATAAATTTACATTAAATTTTAAAATTCCTGCTGTCCTGGATGTTCCAGGCAAATCTGTGGGTTGTGGTAATTTGCTTACCACATCTTTTCTGGAAATAGTTGAAATATCCTTAACATTTGGAAAGTGAAAGCCACTTTTATACTTCCTCAAAAAATTGACCAGATAATCTCCATTGTCGAATATTTTGTCCACTACTCCAATGAAGTAAAGCGTTCTCTTTTTGGTTGAGAATCTCACAAGAAGATAATCGCCATATTCAATTATTTGATCGTCCAAAATCTGATCGATAGCGTCATAGCCCGATTCAATATCCATCTCCATTTCTGAATCCGAAGAAATATTTCCAAAAAAATGTTGTTTTCCTGTCAAATTGCCTGGCAATTCTATGTCTGATTCAGAAGAACTTTCATAAGCAACTTTTCCCTTTTTCTTTGCTTTTTGGGCACTGTTTTCTTTCTTGATAGTCGATTTGGGTTTTTTCATAGGCGCAGAGTCATTTAATATTTTTCTTTTGGTCTTTTTTTTTCTCCAACTTTTCTTTACGGATTTTTTCTAATTCTTCAATTCTACACTTCTCGGGCGTACTAGTATAGATTCTCGACTTGCCCAACCGCGATTTTTTGTTTGTTTTACGAGCGGGGGCTTTAGGATAGGGTCTGATATTTACGACAGATAATATATTGATTTTCGGCTTTGTGGCCTTTTCAATGATCCCATCCAATATTGACCTTACCATCTTTTCCGCACTTTCGTTTTCGTTGTCAACAGTGGGTGTATTTAATACTGCTGGTGTTGTAATAGATGTGTAATTAATGACCAAAGACCTGTCAGGAACGAGGTCAGGAGTATCGGCATTATTTTCTGGATTTGGGCGATCAGTTGCATATCCTCCCATAAAATCGTCATCACTAAATATCATAGAATTAGTGGGCCATATTCCGGTGCTTTCGAAACTCTTTAAAATATTCTTCGGGGTAAAGCTTTGTAAAAATGGATCAGATGTTAATCTAGCAATATCAAAAATAGTAATTGGCTTTCCGGGATTTGCTACAATGTAATCATTAAATGATGCTTTACATCTAGTTTTAAAAGGACCATATATTCCTCTATCGAGTGGCTGCATTTTGTGCGTGCAGTGAGGGGGAAAGGAGAGTAACATAATACCATTTTCCCGACAGTAATTAATTGCTTCAAGGCTTGTATGGGTCTCATGGTTATCTAACAATAAAAGAATCTGGCTAGTAGGACTAGCACCCGTATGTTTTTGAATATGCCCTAATAGTTTTATAAACAATTTTGAAGTCATCCAACCGGATTTTTCAGCATATCCGATTGCACCAGGAACAGCACCAGTCATAAATTGATCTTTCATTCTCACTCTTGGGAATACATATAATGGAGGAATCGTATTTCCTGACGCTGAAATTGTTCCGCACATTGTTACCAGAGAACCTCTTTCTCCTGAAACACATTGACCTACGCTTTTGGCGCCAGTCTCAGCTATTACTTTTGGAGCCTGTAGAACGGTTGTTACACCAGTTTCATCTGTGTTCCATATTTTATGCGGCGGAAAATGATATTTTGTTTGTATCTCCAAATAATTTTTAAAAAAGAGATCCACGTTTGATTTGTTGAAGCATGAAGCTCGTGCAAAGCTTGTATTCTCTGGCTTGCGATAAGACAGACGAGGATGCCGACTCATAAACGAACGCATCCACTCCACTCCGGCCATTTTACTCTCATCCCAAGTTTTTGGATACTTCTTATCTAAACTAGATGCAAATTCGTAGGCCAATATTCTTGCTGTCTTATAAATTAATCCATAAAACATCTTCGAAGAGTTTTTCATATATTCTTCCAATTCGGTTTCTTCTTTTGTAGAAAAAACTTGTCTTGTGGCATATTTGCTTTTTTCGTCATCATGATTTGATTCGCTCTCGTTTCCGGAGTCGTCAATGTTGTTTATTCCCTTCTGACGGGCCTGTGAAACATTATCTTGTAGGGTGGATTTGAGAATATTAAACTGACTTGCAGCTATTCTCACGGATATCGTACCTCGTAGCACACATTTTATGGCGTTCCTCATTACCTCCTTAGAGACGATTGGATTGTTTCTCTTCTTTTTATACTTTCTAACCATTCTGGAGAAAAGAACTAAATTAAACAAAAACAAAATTTAATTTGCGTGGGGCAGGTTCGGACAGTCCGGAACTGCCCCATGCGATATGTCTGAACGTGCCCCATATTGTCAGGTGCATTTCTGGCGGCAAAAAATCCTTTAACGCATTTGTATTGCAATTTATTTTGAGGTTAAGTGTTGGAAAACAAGTTAATATTGGTAAATTTGGGCAATATCTTACCTTAAATTTATTGGTAAAGATGTAATTCCTTACGACTTGCGCAACTTTTCTTACAACAGCAACGAAAAATTTAAACAAATGTCTATAAAATCCGAATAATTATTGAAAGTCGAACAAACTCCACAGCCACGGCCTATACAAACGTAAATGAACATTCTTTGGTTGGCAAGAATGCAAGAAGTTAATTTTTTCGCGGTAAATTTGAAATGTCCGGAGGTGCCCCATGTCCGAACCTACCCCACCCTACCCTAGAGCAAATGAAATGCAGAGTGTGATTAAGAAATATGATTTTTTATTTGAAGGAATAGGTTGTCTAAAAAAGCAATATCAAATAAAGTTAAAAGAAAATGCTAGACCAATAGTACATTTACCTAGAAAGGTACCGTTTGCTATCCAAGAAAAGCTTAAAATAAGTTTGGATCAGTTAGAAAAAGATAAAATTATAATAAAGGATGAAAGTAGTTCCGAATGGGTGAATCCAATAGTTATAGTTAGGAAACCCACGGGTGATATAAGAATATGTCTAGACCCAAAGTTTTTGAATGAGAGTGTATGTAGACATTATTTTCACATTCCAACTTTAGAGGAACTTACAGTTAAATTAGCAGGATCAAAAATTTTTTAGTACCTTAGATACGACACAAGGATTTTTGCAAATTAAATTAGATTATCAAAGCTCAAAACTTTGTACTTTTGCTACTCCAATGGGTAGATATCGACTTCTAAGATTACCTTACGGCTTAGCTAGTTCAGCAGAAGTTTTTCAAGAAAGAATGTCCGAGATATTTGGGAATATAGAAGGATGTGAAGTGTACATAGATGATATAATTTTGTATTCAAAAAATGAAATAGACCATGTTAAGCTTTTGACCCAAGTTTTTAAAAGGGCAGCAGAATTTAATATTAGATTCAATTTAAAAAAGTGTAAATTTGGAATGAGTGAAGTTAGATACATGGGTCATATTTTTTCCGAGCAGGGCATAACACCTGATGACTCTAAAATAGAGGCTATTAAACATATTTCAGTTCCTAAGGACAAAAAAGACTTGCAAAGATTTTTGGGGTTAGTAAATTATGTTGGACGTTTTGTAAAAAATTTGTCTGAGAAGACAGCTGTGTTGAGAGGTTTGTTAAAGAGTGATAGTGTGTTCGCATGGAATGAAAATCATGATAAATGTTTTCAAGATCTTAAAAAACTTATTTGTGAGGCACCATGCTTAAGATTTTTTGACTCAAAAGAATCCATAACACTTTCTGTTGATGCATCACAAAATGGAATGGGAGCATCCCTACTACAAAATAGTGTTCCTTGCGCGCATGCTTCACGAGCTTTCACTGAAGCTCAAAGAAATTACGCACAAATAGCAAAAGAGTTGTTAGCTATTTGGTTTGGGTGTGTAAAGTTTCATCAGTATGTATTTGCTCGTGAGTTTCAAGTAGAAACTGATCATAAACCTTTAATTTCGGTTATGAATGAACCAATAAACTCATGTCCAGCAAGGTTGCAAAGAATGTTGTTACAATTAAAAAAATATAATTTTAAACTTGTTTATAAACCAGGCAAAGATCTAGTAGTCGCAGACACTTTGTCTAGAGCTTTTGAAAACAAAAATTTTGATGAAAATGTAGATTTAGAGCTGGAAGCTCAAGTTTGTCGGATTGCAGAAAGCTTAAATGCATCTAAACAAAAAATAGAGGAAATCAAAAAATTAACTAATAAGGATGAAGAACTTTGTATTTTAAGAAATCAAATTATAATAGGCTGGTCGAATAATATCAAGAATGTACCAGATATCATAAAGTTTTATTTTAAATTTAGATCAGAAATAACATTGGCGGATGGTCTACTGTATAAGGGGACAAAATTGATAGTTCCGAGTGCTTTGCGTAAAGAGATTTTGATAAAATTGCATTTGGGACATATGGGTGTTAATAAGTGTATTGATAGGGCAAATAACTCATTTTTTTGACCAGGGATGAATAAGATGATAAGGGATATGATTTTGGCATGCGGTGTTTGTCAACAATGTTATAAATCAAATCAGTCTGAACCCACGATTCCGCATGAAGTCATAAACATTCCATGGTATAAGGTCGGAATGGATATTTTTCATTTTGAGGGAGCTTCATTTTTGCTTGTTGTTGATTATTACTCAAAATTTATAGAGATACGTAACCTAAATAAGGATCTGACTAGTGAAAATGTTATTAATAATTTAAAGACAATTTTTTCAATTCATGGAATACCACGTATCGTAATGTCAGATAGTGGTCCGGAATTTTCAAGCTTTTTATTCAAGAATTTTTCTAAAGATTGGGACTTTGAACATAAATTTTCGTCACCAAGATACCCACAATCAAATGGTGAAGTCGAACGGTCGATTCAAACAGTTAAATCAATTTTCAAAAAATGCAGAATAGATAATACAGATCCATATTTAGCACTGTTAGCCTTAAGAAATACACCTCTTGATAAAGAAACAACGCCAGCGAATGTTTTATTTAGTAGAAATTTAGGGGAACTTTTACCTAAACAGAATGTATATTTTGAACGTATAATGTGTAATAGACAGGAATATGATAGACATATTGAAAAATCTCAATGTAAACAAAAATATTATTTTGATAAAAAGGGTGTAAAAGAATTATCAGAGTTAAATGACGACACCAGGGTTTTGGTTAGGAAGACTGTTAAAGGTGAATGGATCCGGGGTATAATTATAGGATTAAACGACTTACCTTAAGGAAGTTCAATCCCAATTATATGAACCTTTGGTTTCCAATATATAACACAATGTAGTATATTCACGTCAGTGCGATGTCCACAACGTTAAAAGATTTTATTTTCTCCCTCTGTATAGTCATCCAGACCCAGTCTAGGTTGCGTCACCTTTACTCATTATTCGTTGTGCTTAGAGCGTATAAAAGATGGGGTTGTTAAGGGATGGGAGGGAGGTTATATATTGGAAACCAAAGGTTCATATAATTGGGATTGAACTTCCTTAAGGTAAGTCGTTTAATCCTATAATTATATTTCACCTTTGGTTTCCAATATATAACACAATGTAGATGTTTAAAGTAAATAACGATCTAATAGAAAAGTGTTCATACAAGATAATGCATTGTAGATGCAGAAAAAAGATGTGCTCGAAATATACTTTCGAACTGTCATGTAGAACACTAAAGAAACAAGATTATAAATGTTTATGTAGCTACTGTGAAACAGTGAATGTCTGCTTATATGAAATATCAGGGGCAAAATCATAAAAAGTATAGATCACAAAAATTAACAAAATTTCAAAATTCCATTAAATATTTATGTGACCCTGGCTAGTAAGTTAGCTGCAAAGCTTGTTGTTGTTTTGATTGGTCTATTATAAAATTTAGTAAAAACCTGAGACTTAAAAGTCCACCCTGCGGCTTCTTTAATAGTGTCAATACTGAGGCCTGCTTGAAAGCCTCTAAACACGGCCGAAGTGGACGCATGTCTAGTCGAGTGGCTCTTGAAAATATTTGTGTCTATTCCACTCTTTTTAATACGGTTTTTGACCAACGGACTCTAACGACTGATCGTTTGAGAGAAAGCAGGATGCAATGGTTTTTTAAAAGTTAGAAGTAGTTGCTGATGCTGATTAGCGGTTGTTCTGTTGAATGTAGTGACTTCGAGGTAGGGCAGCAATGTAGACGCCATACAAAGTTTTGGCTTGGCAGTAAAGAACGGCAATGAAACGACGGGTTGTTTTTTATTAGGTGCTGAAGTTTAAAATGGTATTAAAGGATATATCTATCTATCCTTTCTTTTTCATAGACTTCAATGTCGTTTATCTTGATATTGATTAAAGTTTACACTCTCTGCGCTGTTGTAAGAGCAACAAGAGCTGTTAATTTTAATAAAAGGTAGAGAAAAAGTCAGTTGACTTTCTAAAAATGATAGAACAGTATTTTGGATCCATGAGAAGTCGTATTTCGGAAATACCGGCTTATTTTTAAAGACACCCTTTAAAAATCTTTTGACCAGAGTGTATTCATCTAGAAGAGAGAATAAGAGACATAATGCGGAACGTATTAAGTGATGTATACGAAGCACCGTTTTCGATTTCTGTCTGGAAAAACTCTAGTACGTTAGTGATGGAAGGTTGAAAATGATTAGCGTCTCGGTTGTTGCACCCCCGCCACCCTTTTACATATGTTGTGTTATATTGTTTCCATGTGTTAGCACTAAGGGAGGCAAGAAAGGGCAAAATTGCACATTCACTAGCATTTCATTTTTTTTTTTTTTTTTTTTTGGAGAAATGCTTGCCGCAGCGGTTCACAACAACGAGGGATGCGCTCAAAGGATGAGGTTCCCTAAAAGGATATAATAATAGTTCTTGTGAGGGTGGCAACAAAATTATTTCTGAAAGGAAAAGCTTTGTAAAAAGAGGATCCCAGGCTTGTAAGGGCCAATATGGCGCCACAACCAACACTGTTAACTTATCAAGCATTATCTTATTTAGTACTTTTGGTACTAAACAGAAAGGCGGAGAAGCATAAAAAACATGCTTTGCCATGCTACGCTAAATGCGTCTACAGCAAAAGAATCAGGGTCCTTTTGCCATGATATGTACTGAGACATTTTGCATTTGATTTTGATGCAAAAAAGAAAACTAGTTTTGGCATGCAAAATTTAGTAATGAGCATATTAAATCTCTTTACAAAATTCTGTTTCTTTGGCTGTAGACGGTGATTCTCTATCAGCTTAGACATTTTATTGGGTACTTATAATGCAACAATTATAATTATTAATCTCTCTTCGCACCATTCCCAAATTTGAGAAGTGATGGTATTTAAAGGTCTGTGTTTCACGCCTCCCATGTGATTTATATAAGAGATGGCTGTAGTACTATCCGATGGATGTAGTATACCGCATTAATTAATTAATTGATAAATTATTATTCGGCAGTTTGTTTTGGTACTCGCAAAACCCTTAAGACCTAATAGTTCTACAAAATGTATATGAAGAGTTGCTTGGTGGGCAGTCCAAAACTCGAGACTTCGCCATTAGTAAATGCTCCCCAACCTGTTTTGGAAGCATCGGTAAAGATTTCTAATACGAACTTATTAAGTTTAAAATTGAATTTTTAATTATGTGAAAGTGCATTAAGACACCAAATAAATTCAGAATGTAAAGATTCTGGAAGGGGCATAAAAATACAATAATCCCCCCGAATATTTTCGAGCATAAATATTTTTGCCTTTCGAACCGTAGTATGAAACCAACTATATGGTAAGGCGGGACAAGCAGAGACTAATATCCCAATAAGTTTAGCAAACTCACGAATTTGACAAACTTTCCTAATTATTAACTGAAAAGGATTTTTGCCTTTTCTTCTGCGGTAGAGATAAAGTCATGTCTGCAGAATTGAATATGAATCCTAAATATTGGCATTCTTGTGACGGAATAGGTTTACTTTTTCAACATTAACAATAAATCCCAATTTTTCGAAAAATAATTTTGTTGTGTTAATGTTTTCTAAACAATCATAAGATGTTTTACTAAATACAAGAATATCTATTCTGATAGTATGGTTTATATCCTAATTTTGAGAACACAAGTTGGATAAAATATGTTTAAATAAAATATGCGTGCAACACAATAATATCTAAACCAACTCGTATCTTGGAAAATTTTTAAAAGGTTTGCAAAACTATTACTGGACACAAACTTTTAAGCAAGACTATAGATGGACCTGAGTTAGAAATGAGATCACACCTCATAACTCCAAGGTTTCGGTATGATATACCATATCAGGTCGTAATCGATGAACGTATGAGAATCGTCCAGATATATTACCAGCAAAATACCTTGAGACCTTAAGAGGTGTACCTACAACAGGTATTAAAACTTTTGTGAAAATATATGGAGCTATGTTCAGTCCAAGACATAGGCAGGACTTATGTTTTCTGATCAAAAAGAATCAAGTACTCCATATGATCCTGAGCAATCGGAATTAAAAAATATGCATCTTTGAGATCCAAAGAAACCATATAACAATTTTTGTATAGCAAATTCTGAACTATAATTATGGTAATCTTCTTTCGCTGCTTTGCATTTACCCGAGAAAGCCGTGCCAAATAGAAAATTAGCACTAGGTAGCTCTTGTGCTGCTTTTTGTGCAGAAGGGGAAAACTTGGACGATAATAAAAAACGTCTGTAGGTACCCAACCCATGGATTACCTTGCAGACCAATTTTCCTGCAACAACCAGCAGTTTGGTTTCCTAATTATTGTCAGGTTTATATTCATTGAAAATTTGGCCCAAGGCTGTTGATAAATAAGCGTCAGAAGTCTTTTGTTCATTTCACAATAAAACTTAAACCTCGGGGTTAACATTCGGTGTTTGGAGTAAAGCTCCCTTAGATGGAAGGAAAACCTCTTTGAGATGCTCCTTATCTATTTCTTTAGTTACGTAGGTAGATCATCGCGATAAAAATTGATCATATTATAGGGGAGGACCCACTGACCCCTCCCCCTCTGGGTTAGAACCCAAAAGTTCACTTAAAACGGGTTCCTCTATAACAGGCGAACCCGGTCTGATATTATCAGGTATAGATAAGTTACCGGAAAAAAATTCCTACTCAGTCAGAGTTGAGCTGGACTCTGAATCACCTGAAATGTAGAAACACAATTTTCAGGGTAGTGCAATAATAGGATAAAAGTTATACTATTATTTATATCAGCATTAAAAGATTTATGATATAAGAGAAATATAATACTCTACGATTGGGCGATGACGATTCGATTTTGTTTAAGAATCTGAATCAGCAAAAGATAAACTGAAAAGTTAACATGGGTCCGTAACATTCTGTGCCACATAAAGTCGCAGTAGGAATGTTGCCTTATGTAACCCACATAAAGTAGAGTTACTGCGTACCATGCACACACAACAAAAACTTCATTTAGGATCCAGGCCCAAGAGTGTGTAATAAGAACTTCCCATTTTTACCTGGGATAAGACAAATCCTAAAATATTTTAGAAATTATAATATTTAGATATAGAACGTGAACAAAAAATGGAGGCAGGTACTTTAAATATATATTATAACTGAAAAGTTAACATGGGTAGTACGTAACATTCTGTGCCACATAAAGTCGCAGTAGGAACGTTGCCTTATGTAACCCACATAAAGTAGAGTTACTGCGTACCATGCCCTTTATACTTTCCTTTTCTTTAAAAATCATTTCAGAATCTGGGTGTAAAAGATAAATAAAATATATATATATATTAGGATTTACTTACTTTCAGTAGAACTTGAAGGCATATTATGCACAAGCCGCTACACTAGCTTTTTATATTTATTTTAAGGCCTTTTTGGAAGACCTGGAATGGCGTCTTTCGCGTTTCCGTCTTTGGCATTTTTAATAACTAACAAATAACGTGTGAACACTTTCGCACAACGATGAATAATGAGTAAAGGTGACGCAACCTAGACTGGGTCTGGATGACTATACAGAGGGAAAAAATAAAATCTTTTAACGTTGTGGACATCGCACTGACGTGAATATACTACATTGTGTTATATATTGGAAACCAAAGGTGAAATATAATTATTGTAAAAAGGATGGGAAAAAGAAGGTATAAAGTACAGTTGCAGGACGGTGCAGTTTTTATAAGAAACAGAAAGTTCATTAGAGTATGCAATCAAAATTATAAATATAAGAAAACTGCACTACCCAGCACTAATGATAAGTATATAAATAATTTTGACGAATATAGGTATATATCGATAGAACCTAGTATAAGTGACAATGAAATAGCAGATAAGATTATTAATTTAGAACAGGGTAAAAGACAGGAGAATGAGAATGGAAGTGGTGGATCACGCGAAAGTAAGTTTGAAATATGCCAAAATACAGATTTTGACAAGAATTATCTAGGATATCGTTCAGACGATTCACCACACAATTCTCAGGCTAATACTGTAAAAGCACAAGCTTTGTCAGATTATGTAAGAGACTTTACTAGTAAAAAAATAACCACAAGGTCTGGTAGAATAAGCAAAACACCTACTAAATTTAATAATTATTTCAAATTTAAATAAAGTCTGTTGCATGAAACTATAAAGCCTAGTTTATAGGGTGGCAAAATATACATATAATTTATATTTTATTGTTACACAATGTAAAGCGGATCATAAGTTAAAATTGTACAAAACAAAATGGAATGTCAAATGAGTTGTTAGTGAATAAGTGTAAAATGTGATATATTTAAAAATTGTGATATTAGTAATAAGGCTTGTGATATAAGAAATAATTAAAAGGGGAGATGTAACGTGTGTGAACACACCCTTAAAATAACTAATAAGTTAGGTTGGCAACAATGCCATGACGTCATATGTCAAAAATTAAGAAACCGATCAATAAAACCCCTCTCTGACATTCAACAGTTGTTCTTATTCAAAACCCTAACCCACGTCATAGTTATTAGCAAATATTTATTAAAAATTAAATTGTGGATACATAAAAGTAGATCAAAACCTGTTAGTAAATTGTGACAAGTGATAAAATATTTTTACAGAATTTAATATGAAAAGATTTAAAAAGAAAAAAAAGAAAATAAAAAGCAATTTTTAATTCAAAAGTTGACTTATTTTGATTCTTAAAATAAAGCTAAAACAGCTAAAATTAACCACATTAGGGGAGCTCCCCCTATTATTTCTTAGCATCGCGTAACAAGGAATGACCATGATTCATCTTAAGAAAGAGGTTAACTCCTCCTAGGGTGAAAATTGTCCCCCTACATGAATAATGAGATTGATAGGTCACCCTATCGTAAATTGTTGAATCATGACATTTTTATATTTGGTTGAACCCTCAATACGTCGGAACAGGGGATGATGACCCTTAATTAGCTATAAATAACCATTTTCTTGTATCGTTATTGGGGAGATCAAGATAATTAACAGGTAATAAAAATGTCACGTTCGCTGGTTAGGGTTGAATTGAAGGGGAAATAAAAGGTCACCGAGCTATTTGGGCTAGATTAAGGGGGTGATTTTTGGGTATAAAAGGCTGAACAACGCCTTGGGTCAGGGCAGTCAAAAGATAGTTCGATAGCTAGTTACTATGTCAGTCGAAGGAAGTTAGTTACGCGTTTTCAAGTTAACCTGAGTTTGTTGCCAAGATATACACGGCAAGTTGTGCAATGTTAAATCCGGGTTTTAGTCGTGAAACGGTAGTTTTGGAGACGATCGATACGTATATTTTTATTATGTAATGAAAATAAGCATTTTTGGCCTGGATTAATGGAGAAAATGATACTACGTGTTTCTGACCAAAAACTATTAGACATTTCGGACCGCATTTATCAGTTCGGCGATACAATGCCGTTCAATGTGCCGCTATTCGCCCGCAGTCATTGAAAGTTTTAAAGATGGACTTGTCGGGCGCGATAAACTTGAATCGGGATAGAGTTTGGGTTAGATATTTGAAACTCTCGACGTCGAGGCGCGCGCGGTATCAATGGGCGCGTGCCAAAATGGACATTGACATGTTGACTAATTAGCAAAAATAGGTGTTGTGAGCCAAAGTACTTAATGCGTTGTTAAAAATTTAAAGACTATTGTGAAACAGTCTAAATTTTGCTCCCTTTCGAAAATTTAATAAATAAACTCATGTTTCATTGTGACTTTGCGTTTACTTCGATACGTATACTGCCGCACTCGGATTTTTCTCCGAACCCCAAGTAGTGTGGATTTTATAGCCGCCATCCTGTAGCAAAGCCAACCCAGTAAGACAATAAGACAGTGTACGGGGTGGGCGCTATATTATGTTTATATTAACATAATCTTAAGACAGAACATAAATGGCGACGAGTTTTTTTTTCGAAACCCACATATTTGTGATTAATTAATAAAATTCGCGTGTGAAAGTAGTAATCAGATTGACCATGCGGTGGATAAAATGGCGCCGCCGCCGACTGAATCGCAAGTAAACTCAAAAACATAATTTATAGGACTCTTAGGTTCACTAAGCAATTTCAATCTAAAATTTTCGAATTTTGCAGTATTTAGTGAGAGACTAAAACAATTTTTTATCGCAAATAACATAACAGACTTGGACCGGAAAAAATCAATTTTGCTAAACACCTTATCGGAGAAGTGTTATATTTTGCTGCGCAATTTTTGCGTTCCTAACCTACTGGAATCGAAATCTTACGACCAGATAGTTTCGTTATTAAGTAAGCATTTTTCACCCATCAAGTCCTACTTTGCTGAAAGACTAAAATGTTATACTAGTAAGCGTAATCATAACGAGTCAGTTTCCGAGTGGGAAGCAAAAGTAAAGGCATTAGTTTCAAACTGCGGTTTTGGGACTGAATTAAACAATGTAATGCGCGACGTTTTCGTCATTGGGGTGAATGATCAAAAAATCATGGATCGCCTTTTTGAGGAGGATGCCTCTACTGCATCGTTTAAGAATATTGTTAAAATGGCGTTAACCAAGGAATCTGCACTAAGAGAACACAGCGTAAGGGACTCTATGGGAGTGGTGCCCAAATTGGAACCACTAAATTATCAGGAACAGAATTACCAAAGAACCTCACGTTGGAAAAAGACCTCCACGGGCCGTAGAGACACCCATAGGGGAGGTGTCAATCAAGAGGCAAGCGGTTCAGGTACTCAAAATAAGCGCCGGTAGCAAGCAAGTAAGTGCGGTGTTTGTGGTCGTAATAATCACGCGGCAAGTGAGTGTGCGTTTAAAAATCGTAAGTGCCACAAATGTGGACTAAAGGGGCATCTAGCCCCACAGTGCAAACGTTTCCCACAAAATCTTTTAATTCAGGATAGCCATGAGGACAGTTCGGACAGTGAGGAAGTATCCGATTCGATCTATAATTTCAAGGAGATAAATGTAAGTGACATTGACAGTAGGGGTAATATTAAACCAACATTCGTGAATTTGTCGGTGGAAAATATTCCATTAAGTTTTGAAACAGATTCAGGGTTTGCACACAGTGCTATCTCTGAAAAACTGTATCTTAAACATTTTAAATTTAAACAAATGAACGAAAATGACTTAGCCTTAAGAGACTATGTTGGTATAACGTTCAAACCACTAGGGTTTCTTAAACTTAACATTGTCTTTGAAAATAAACCTTTTGTTTTAAAAACGTATGTAATAAAAAATTATGGTCCACCTTTAATTGGCCGTAATGGATTGAAAATGTTAAGTTTGGGAATAAGTAAATTAAATTATGCTGACGAAAATGTCCAATTAAGAATAGGAGATAACACAAACCAAAATTTTACAAGTAACGTTTCTAATAAAGACTATCCTTCCTTAAGATAAGATAAGAAGCATTTATTTCAAAACAGGTTTGTAAAATCACAAAGTTTGAAATACGTCAAATAACAAAGAAATAAAATAACATTAGGTATAAAAGACACATATACTATTTAGTTAAAAACTCAGTTATGTTATAGGGCTCTATGTTGCACAAATAACTGTGCAAAGTTCGAGACTCTTTATGTTGTTAGGTAATGCATTATAGAACGTAATGGCAGAATATGTATAGGTACAATTTTTCTCACTTAAGGTTAGTTTATGTTCAGGAAAATTATAATCTATATTTTTACGTCTAGTCTGTATGCATGGTTAATTTTGAAGTGAGAAAACTTTTGAGGATGTTTCTTAATAAACATTATGCTGTCAAATATAAATATTGCCGGAACGGTCAAGAAATTGTGCTTTTTAAACATTCCGCGACACGATTGCTTATAGTCCAAATTTAAAATCAATCGGAGACCCCTTCTTGAATCACAAAGGTCTTTTCTAGATTGGATACCTGGTGGCCCCAAAATATTAAACCATACCTCAAAACCGACAAAAAGTTACCAAAATAAACCACTTTAGAGGAATTGAAATCCAAGTACTTTGTTGTCACTCTAAGTAAATAGCAAGTTTTAGACAGTCTTCTACATAGATCTTCAACATGATAACGCCACTTTAAAAATGAGTTACACGCCTAAAAATTTACTCTCGCTCGCAACACTTATATCACTCTCACCGAGAGCAACAGTTTCAGGGAAATTTGATTTGTTCTGTTGTGTTCGAAATATAACGCACTGAGACTTATCGGCATTCAGGATCAAATCATTGTCATGGAACCACTCTTTAATAGATAAAAATTGATCGGCCGATTTATTTATTAAATTAGTTATGTTTTTATCTCGTATAATAATATTTGTATCATCAGCGTAATTAATCAAAGAAATAAGATTACTACAGGCATCTGGCAGATCATTTAGGCAAATTATAAAAAGTAAAGGACACAATATGCTGCCTTGTGGTACCCCGAGTTTAATAAAAAGTGGATCAGATTTGGCCAGTATTAATTACTACATTTTGGGTTCTTCCCCTTAGGTAACTCTTTATCCATGACAATGCACATCCCCTAATACCATACTTAGATAACTTATTCAGCAAATCAACATGGCTTAAGCAATCAAACGCTTTGCAGAGGTCGAGAAACAGACCCATTGCCAGATCCCCCTCCTCCAAAGAATCCATTATGCCACTAACAAACTCAAATATAGCAGTCTCCACAGATTTCCCCTGCAGAAACCCATGCTGGAAATTTGAAAACAGGTTTTTGGAGACAAAATATCCAACTAGTCGATCATAAAACACTCTTTCAAAAAATTTTGAAAAAGGTGATAAAATGCTGATAGGTCGATAATTTTCAAGGACATTCTTGTACCCCTTTTTAAACAGGGGTATGACAAGTGCATTATTCTTTAGATTACTTGGATATTTTCCTTCGGCAAAAAAAGTATTTATGATATTGACCAAGGGCTTGACTATGCCCATAATTCCTTTTTTTTAACAAAAACAAAGGTACTTCATCATCTCCAGAACACCTCTTGTTCTTAAGATTTTTTGCAATTCTAATTAGTTCCTCCTCAGTTACAGAACTAAGATAGATTGACTCCAACCTGTGTTCAATATGACCATGCCGACCCTGTCCAGGCAAAAAACTACTCTTACTACTCACAATGTTTTTGGCTGAATTGACAAAATTAAAATTATTTGCGGTATCCTGCAAATTACCTGATAGCATAGTTGAATTTAATTTCCCGCCATTACCGGTCAAATTATTCACTATCCTCCAAGTGGCTATACTTTTATTGTCAGAGAAGGATATTTGATTTGAAATATAAGTGCATTTTGCCTTTTTTAAAAGATCAGCATATTCAATTTAGGGATCAGAATAAATCTGATTGCATTGCAGGTAATGATGACGCAAAACTTCAAAGACGTGTAAGCGATTCTTTAAGTTTTCAATTTCAGGTGAGCTTACATACGACGCTTTAACCTTCAGATTATGCGTAAGCTTTAATGGAAAACATAAGTTGAAATAATATCCAAAGAGATTCATAAATGAGTTCCATTTATTGTCCACCTCCTGGCCACAAAAAACTGCATCCCAGGATTCTTCAAGCAAATGGCTCAAAAATAAATCTATTTTCATTGCAGAAATGGCGCTTGGGTATTTTGTTTGGAATTTTCAAAATATAATGTTGCTATTTGCGCTTTATGATCAGAGTAGGTATAGGGATACCTCAACCGGCCGCCGATGGCGGGTTGAGGTATCCCATTACGTGTGAACCCTAGGTTGAAGGGGTTTTAAACCACTACCCCGTCAAACCGGTTTTAAACTTGGTTTGTTATTATGGGTGTTTTTGTTAGAGAGGGTAGTTTGTCATAGGGGAGGTTTGTAATAGGGGAGGTTTGTAATAGGGGAGGTTTGTGAGAGAGGGTGCTTGTGATAGGGGTGTTTTTTTTGTTAGAGAGGGTGGTTTGTGAGAGAGGGTAGTTTGTGATAGGGGAGGTTTGTAATAGGGGAGGTTTGTGAGAGAGGGTGCTTGTGATAGGGGTGTTTTTTTGTTTTTTTGTTATAGAGGGTGGTTTGTGAGAGAGGGTAGTTTGTGATAGGGGAGGTTTGTAATAGGGGTGTTATGCAGTAATAAACCTATGATAATGTATTTTTTTTTACATCTATTTACTAACAAGACCATGGGTATTGTTCTTGACATCATACCTTTTTAAAAATGTATTTCATGTACTGGGGGTTTGAACCGTGATCACTCGAACATTTCGGTCACCAGTCTAACAGCTTACCAAATCAGCCAAAGAGATTATCTTAATAATTTCGCAAACAACTTGATGTGTACGTTCACGATGAGTCACTCCTTAGGTTCTTTGACCTTGATTAAGTAGTTAGTTTAAAATAACAGACAAGTTTGAACCAAGTTAAAATAACAAATAAGTTTTGAAAAATTTGGCGAGTGACTCATTCACCACTTTGTTTTTTGAACAGTATTTTGGTCCTTTTCGTTTTATTTAGACTTTGGCAAAATGGATTACAGCTATACCTACACTTGAAAAGACTGACGAAACACAAAACACAATAATCACACAAAGACATTACACAAATAAGATCCATACATAAACCAATATATTACAAACTATCACTATACTTACAGGATAATACAACAACACAACAACACGAAAACAAACACAAGCATCGAAAAACAAAATCTCCATTTCTTAAACCACATGCATATGTCACAAAACTAAAATCTTTAAGGTGAAATGTAATAAGATGTACTGTACCTGAATAAAATAAAGCTGTTTTAAAACGTTTTCCAGTAAAACAAACATAGTAGTTGTTTAAAACAGCAGTAATTAACACAAAACTTCACTCACCCCGACGGGGTAAAAGTTCATTCTAACTGACCGATATAAAGTACATTTTAAAAATATACTCTCTTAACCTGGGTCAACATCACCCCGTCAATTAAGTGTAGCACTCAGACAAGAATCATATGCTTTTGGGTTAGCACAGGTAGTCTGACCTCAGTACATATAGTTAAGCGTTATGTGAGCGTAGGCCCTCATACTATAGTTTTATTTTCATATTATACCATATTATGGATTTCAAAAAACCGGTTTTCCTTAATTACAGCTGTTTCTCCAGTAACACCGAGCCTCTCTCTGATTGTGAACTTTTAGTTTTATTTTATTTAGTAAAAGCAGCTAACCTGTCTAGACATATATATATTTAGGTAGAATTAATTACTTAGTGCGTTTTCACACTGCACGGTACGATATCGGTATCGTCGGACAGTAACGGCATCCGGCAAACGATAATAGTGAGATTGTGCAAACCAAGAAAACCCCCGCTAAAACGCTACTTTAAAGCCAAATTTCTCTGAAACTACACACAAAATTTGATTAACACCTATTTCATATTCAGCGCCAAACATCATTCTTTCTAGCGATCCGAGATTTAGTTTTCAGGCGGCAGCGGTCCCCGAGATTTTTAAGACTGAAATATCAAATATCAATATGTTTCCATATATTTTGCGTCCCCCGATATCGTATCGTCTAATGGCAATGATATCGTGTCGTGCAGTGTGAAAACGCCCTTAAGGCTAAGCTTACAATTTTAATCAAAAAAGGAATAGACATATATATACAGTGTAACTTTTTAAAAAACCTGACAATGGCTAGTTTTATATGAAGAGATAGACTAAGTACATCCAAAAGCAAAGTTGTAGGAAATAACGTGGCTAAGAAAAAAATGTTATATTTGTTTCCAGTGTTACCGGTTTTCTCAGTAAATCCCAAAACACCATTTTTAATGGTAACACCACATTTTTTAAATAATAAATAGACCCTAAAATTCTAAACAAGAAAGTTAAGTAACATTTATTACTCGAATGATCGTTTTGAGTAAACGGTTAATCATCTGCTAATAAAACATGTAGTGTCAATACGATTTTTTTATTAAAACAATTAATAACAGGTAACTACAATGAAAATAATAGGAGTTTATTATTAAGGTAGAATTAATTAATTACTGAATTTTTCTGTATTATTTAGGGTTATATAGGGGTGGTTTGTGACATAGGGTGGTTGATGAGAGGGGTGGTTGGTGAGAGGGGTGGTTGGTGAGAGGGGTGGTTTGTGATAGGGGTGGTTTGTGACATAGGGTGGTTTGTGATAGGGGTGGTTTAAGTTTTGTAAAAACCGGTTTTAAAATTTTTATAAAAAAACATAGCAGAGACAACCTGTTATACTAAGTAGGAAGCATTATTAAAGAATTGGACAAGCTTCATCACATTATCATTAGGATGTACGGGTTTTTATAATCTTTAGACAACAAACTCTCAATATTACTAATATATACCTAACTAAGACAACAACCACCGTTGTAGAGTGGGATTACAGATGCCCAGTTGGTACTCTCTTACTATAATGCAAGCCCTGGCGTAACCTGAGATTTCGTCAACCCTTGCCGTGAACGACTACCATCTATACTAGTGTTAATCTGATAAAGGCACGTTGCAAATATTACAAACATCCAACAAATTTATTATATTTCGGACAAGTTCAGGTTATCATTTACCATCATAGAATAATATAGTATATAGCCATGACCCATGTATCCTACATACATCTATTTTTGAACATTTGAGCTTGGCTGTACATAGAATTTATAATACGTCATAGGAAGAATTAATAAAGAGTCGGACAAGTTTCATCACATTATCACTAGGATGTACGGGTTCTTTATAGTCTTTAGACAACAAATTCTCAATATTACTAATATATACCTAACTAAGACAACAACCACCGTTGTAGAGTGGGATTACAGATGCCCAGTTGGTACTCTCTTACTATAATGCAAGCCCTGGCGTAATCTGAGAATTCATCAACCCTTGCTGTGAACAACTACCATCGATACTAGTGTTAATCCGATAAAAACACGTTGCAAATATTACAAACGTCCAACAAATTAAAAACATTGCGATTAGGTAGTGATAAAGAATTGTTACAATTCCTAAGTAATTGCTGGATGTGATGTTTTATCATTCTTGAGATAATAGTTGAAAAACAACGTTTGCACGGGAAAATAAATAGAAAAGCTAATCAAGTACTAACTTACCATCTAGAAGCATAATTAATAATAGTACAACCCCAGTTTCTGCTTGAGGATATTGGCCCATCTAAAACATACATAAATTATACCACTAGAACTAATAGTAAGAGTTTAGGGGACTTCTAGTTGCCCATATTTACCCAAAGTCATTAATTAGTCTTATGATATATTAAAAGTGTATCAACAAGTTAATAAATTAGTTAAATATGGACTTAACAGGGTGCCAGAACGTGAACTGAGTCCCCAGTCGCACCCCAGTTCGATTTTTCAGGGGAACGAATTTTCAAAGCAAACCCCAGGCCTTTTTTTTAACTACATAACTAATATGGGCTCTTTTTAAAGTTATGCAGATGCTGTTATAAAGATTTAGGAGAGGTTATATTTTTAACAATAAAGGATAATTACAGTCTTTAATATTAAATTGTAGGTAACAGGTATATCAAATTATATCAACATATTATCCAAAAACTAATCTTCATTCATATTACTATAATGTCCCCAAGGCAGCGTGGCACAGGCGGTATTTATAATTTTTCTTTTGTCATCGTAAGGACTGAGACCAATTTTGGTCTGCTTTATTGTATGGAGGTTATGCTTGGTAGATCGAATTAATTTTTGCGACATGGACTTTTCCGTAAACGTTTCCAAACATGTTACATAGTCTTCAAAAACAATTTTGTTTTTAATAACGGACTTTTTTACGCCCTTAATTTTTTTAGTTACGCCCAAGTTCGATAAAGCACGCATAATTTCTTCACGTTCCTTGTTGGCCTGCTCCAACACAGTTCGCGCCTGTCCAATTTCGTCGGCGCTATACAACACCTTAGTAGCCTACATTTTTGATCTTAGACCAACAAAATGGGTCATGATGCGACCATTATTCTCGTCCTTCATCATACCCAGAACCTTTTTATTAACCCTTGGAATGTCATACATATTATTTTCAGGGTAGTCGGATGTATCAAAAATATCATAACAATCGCTCTTTATAACTTCGTAGATATCATGGTGTTTAATCTCATAAATCAAGGAATCCGTGTCTGTGTATAAGACAATGCCACGATCACCAAATTTTTTATACATGTAATTATAGTGAAAGTCATATATGGTAGTTTTAGCCAAATCAAGAATGCACATACCCACATATATTGGCTTGTTGAAATAAATATTTGATTTCGCCAATTCGATAATTACCAGATTTTCGCTAATTATTGTGCTGCTTTTAAATTCAGGTCTTGATATAAGAGCTTCTGCACCGTACCGGCCATCCCAATGCATAACTAACTTAACGCTCGAATGGTTTCTTATATTTTCCATAGTCTTACCGAAGACCGCATTGTTCATGAGCTTAAATAGGTTCTTTTCAAAGTCATTTTTAGCTGCTTGACGTAGACGAGTATTTAAATTAATGTAAGTTTGAAGCCAAGGAGATTGTTTAAAGCTTAAAACGCGGTGTATTTTTGATAGTTTAACTCCTAACGTCAAAGCCTGCCTTAGGTTCCTATAGTGGATTACGTACTTAACCTTATTATACAGCGTTGCTAACAACTTTTCATTTTTAGACCCAGGGGGCCTACTATGCTGAGGGCAAGGAGGCAGATCGGAAAATTTATCGTGGAGTTCATGCGGTATTTCTAAATCAACCTCTAGTATATACCCACAGTCCGAATCGTCAGGAACGGTCAAGGTTACGGTTTATAGAAACTGGATATAATGCAGACACAACGTTCCACGCAAAACATAAATCATCCCGGTTCGTAACATTTACACAGGATTTTCTCTTTACAATCTGTTTTAGGAAGCTCGATATAGCTTCCAGCACGCAAGGGATTAAACTTGTTAATATTTATCATTAGATTAACCACTTTGCTCAAAGCCCAACCAGAATCTTTTTCTTGAAATTCATCTAAATCTGTTAAAAGGGGTCGTTTAATTTTTTCGTCAAACCACTCATCTAAATTGGTATTACGATAAATAGGAGCGTTAGCAGTATTTAGATACTTATTCTCTATTAGAATGTTATCTGCTTTACTGATTTGAAACTCTCCACACAATACAGCATTAACCTTTAATGCCACATCCTTCTTCAAGACCTTCTGGATTCTTCGTTTAAAAAGGGCCGAAGCATCAACCAAAAACAGCATGACATCAGTATGTCTAATATTCGATATTACCGCCGTGCATAGCCGAGAATTAAAAGCCGAATGAATATAGTCCCATTTAACGCGCTGTGTAGCCGTTTCAGTCCTCCTAAGCCCCATACCAGCACCAACCTTTTTATCTTTTAACCGGCACTGAAAGCCTTTTATTTGTGCCAAACAGGTTGACAAATGGGCCTTCTCCGAAACCGATTTAGCATGTTTTAGCTGTCTGTTCAGATTATGAATTGCGCGAGTACATTTCCGCAATATCTTACCACAGGTTTCAACCGTTAAGGTAGAGTTCTGCACCTGATCTCTGCTTGTATCAACATAATAATTACTGGACATGTCTGCGCTGTAACAAAAGGAATATTGCTTAAAACACGTCTGCTCTCTCTGACATACACAAACAGACCAAAGTTTAGTCTGATTTATAACCTCGGATAGGGTAATGTTTAGGTCGGAAGGGTACGTTCCGTGGAGGAGGGGGCATTCTGATGAAAGGAGGTCAATTTTGCAACCCTCAGTACACAAATACCCCCTCCCCCCTGTCATCAACCACCCACTGCCATCAACCACCCTCCTGTCATTAACCATCCCCTGTCATCAACCACCCTCTGTCACAAACCACCCTCCTGTCATCAACCACCCCTCTGTCGAGTTTTGCACTCTTTAACACTATGTAAAAATTTTAACGCCCTACCATTAACTTTTAGTAGGGCAATATTTTTTAAATTTTATAAAAAAAATTGTATGTTTACAAATTTCAGAAATCTCCAAATATCTTCAAAACGGCTTATTTCATCAAAAAAATAATTCGAAAAAACCCCCCAATCCGCCTGTCGAGTTTTGCACTCTTTAACACTATGTGAAAATTTCAACACCATATCACCAACTTTTAGTAGGGCAATATTTTTAAATTTTATAAAAAAATTGTATGTTTACAAATTTCAGAAAACCCCAAATATCTTCAAAACGGCTTATTGTAGCCAAAAATAATTCGAAAAACCCCCAATCGCCCCCGCCGAGATTTGCACTCTTTAACACTATGTGAAAATTTCAACACCCTATCACCAACTTTTAGTAAGGCAATATTTTTAAATTTTATAAAAAAATTGTATGTCAACAAATTTCAGAAAAATCCAAATATCTTCAAAACGGCTTATTGTAGCAAAAAAATAATTCGAAAAAACCCCCCAATCCCCCTGCCGAGTCTAGCAGTCTTTAACACTATGTGAAAATTTCAATACCCTATCACCAACTTTTAGTAGGGCAATATTATTAAATTTTATAAAAAAATTGTATGTCAACAAATTTCAGAAAAATCCAAATATCTTCAAAACGGCTTATTGTAGCAAAAAAATAATTCGAAAAAACCCCCCAATTCCCCCGTCGAGTCTAGCAGTCTTTAACACTATGTGAAAATTTCAACACCCTATCACCAACTTTTAGTAGGGCAATATTATTAAATTTTATAAAAAAATTGTATGTTTACAAATTGCAGAAAACCCCAAATATCTTCAAAACGGCTTATTTTATCAAAAAAATAATTTGAAAAAACCCCCAATCCCCCCGTCGAGTCTAGCAGTCTTTAACACTATGTGAAAATTTCAACACCCTATCACCAACTTTTAGTAAGGCAATATTTTTAAATTTTATAAAAAATTGTATGTTTACAAATTTCAAAAAAACCCCAAATATCTTCAAAACGGCTTTTTTTATCAAAAAATAATTCGAAAATACCCCCCAAACCGCCCGGCGAGTTTTGCACTCTTTAATACTATGTGAAAATTTCAACCCCCTACCACAAGTTTTTAACTACTTTCACCAATCCAATATTTTTTAAATGTAAGTTAATAATAATAAAATAATATGCAATTCTTACCTTAAAAAGAAGCTCAACGTTTATTAATGCTTAACACCAAATACTTTATTATACAGAAAAACTTCACTTCACTCCCAAATATTTACTAGCTGCAGGTACGACAAGAGACTTATAACATAATGGTCGGAACAGTGCACGACACCTCTATTTATAACCTCGGTTGCTTCCACATCACCTTTCACTTCTGCAATCATAGACCGCACCTCCCTCCACTTTTTTGATTGATTAAGAGGAAGGAGTTTCCCAGGTGGCCGGTGCTCAGTAGCACCCCCCTCCACTTTTGACCTCAATTTTTTATTATTATTATTATTATTATTACTATTACTATTACTATTACTAATATTATTATTACAAGTGAACTATGCAACGCAACTGACGTGTCGACGCAATGGCCTACCGTTAAAAATACCGACAAACTACGATCACCAGTCTTAAGTTTTCCGGAGAAAAATTTTCTTTTTACTAAACACTTCGAAATAGAAATTCCGGCACACTCGTAGAAACCGCGTTCCGTTTGAACATCAGATAACCGAGAAAAGAAATTAAAAATTTTGATTTTTAAGAAAGAACTTGGAGAAATCGCAGAGGGCGGATTTTTAAGACCCTTATTTTCCGACAAGGAGTAAGATATTAACTGATTTATTTTTAGGGAGTGATCTTCAGTCGTATAGAGGGTTATGTGAACGCGACAAAATAATGTATTTCAAAAAAATTAAAAAATAAATCTTGAGACTCTGCCGAAAATGCAGAAGAAGAAGGAAAAGACTGCTGAAAAATTTTCTTTTTACTAAACACTTCGAAATAGAATTTCCGGCACACTCGTTGAAACCGCGTTCCGTTTGAACATCAGATAACCGAGAAAAGGAATTAAACGTAAAATTTTGATTTTTAAGAAAGAACTTAGAGAAATCGCAGAGGGCGGATTTTTAAGACCCTTGTTTTCCGACAAGGAGTAAGATATTACCTGATTTATTTTTAGGGAGTGATCTTCAGTCGTATAGAGGGTTATGTGAACGCGACAAAATAATTTATTTCAAAAAAATTAAAAAATAAATTTTGAGACTCGGCCTAAATTTTTTTATTTTTTTGAAATAAATTATTTTGTCGCGTTCACATAACCCTCTATACGACTGAAGATCACTCCCTAAAAATAAATCAGGTAATATCTTACTCCTTGTCGGAAAACAAGGGTCTTAAAAATCCGCCCTCTGCGATTTCTCTAAGTTCTTTCTTAAAAATCAAAATTTTACGTTTAATTCCTTTTCTCGGTTATCTGATGTTCAAACGGAACGCGGTTTCAACGAGTGTGCCGGAAATTCTATTTCGAAGTGTTTAGTAAAAAGAAAATTTTTCTCCGGAAAACTTAAGACTGGTGATCGTAGTTTGTCGGTATTTTTAACGGTAGGCCATTGCGTCGACACGTCAGTTGCGTTGCATAGTTCACTTGTAATAATAATATTAGTAATAGTAATAGTAATAATAATAATAATAATAATAATAATAATAATAATAATAAAAAATTGAGGTCAAAAGTGGAGGGGGGTGCTACTGAGCACCGGCCACCTGGGAAACTCCTTCCTCTTAATCAATCAAAAAAGTGGAGGGAGGTGCGGTCTATGATTGCAGAAGTGAAAGGTGATGTGGAAGCAACCGAGGTTATAAATAGAGGTGTCGTGCACTGTTCCGACCATTATGTTATAAGTCTCTTGTCGTACCTGCAGCTAGTAAATATTTGGGAGTGAAGTGAAGTTTTTCTGTATAATAAAGTATTTGGTGTTAAGCATTAATAAACGTTGAGCTTCTTTTTAAGGTAAGAATTGCATATTATTTTATTATTATTAACTTACATTTAAAAAATATTGGATTGGTGAAAGTAGTTAAAAACTTGTGGTAGGGGGTTGAAATTTTCACATAGTATTAAAGAGTGCAAAACTCGCCGGGCGGTTTGGGGGGTATTTTCGAATTATTTTTTGATAAAAAAAG
The DNA here is from genome assembly GCA_935413205.1 of Polydrusus cervinus. Lineage (NCBI taxonomy): Eukaryota > Metazoa > Arthropoda > Insecta > Coleoptera > Curculionidae > Polydrusus > Polydrusus cervinus. Next base: position 60,615,469 of record OW284510.1, on the reverse strand, counting down.
CCGTTTTGAAGATATTTGGGGTTTTTTTGAAATTTGTAAACATACAATTTTTTATAAAATTTAAAAATATTGCCTTACTAAAAGTTGGTGATAGGGTGTTGAAATTTTCACATAGTGTTAAAGACTGCTAGACTCGACGGGGGGATTGGGGGTTTTTTCAAATTATTTTTTTGATAAAATAAGCCGTTTTGAAGATATTTGGGGTTTTCTGCAATTTGTAAACATACAATTTTTTTATAAAATTTAATAATATTGCCCTACTAAAAGTTGGTGATAGGGTGTTGAAATTTTCACATAGTGTTAAAGACTGCTAGACTCGACGGGGGAATTGGGGGGTTTTTTCGAATTATTTTTTTGCTACAATAAGCCGTTTTGAAGATATTTGGATTTTTCTGAAATTTGTTGACATACAATTTTTTTATAAAATTTAATAATATTGCCCTACTAAAAGTTGGTGATAGGGTATTGAAATTTTCACATAGTGTTAAAGACTGCTAGACTCGGCAGGGGGATTGGGGGGTTTTTTCGAATTATTTTTTTGCTACAATAAGCCGTTTTGAAGATATTTGGATTTTTCTGAAATTTGTTGACATACAATTTTTTTATAAAATTTAAAAATATTGCCTTACTAAAAGTTGGTGATAGGGTGTTGAAATTTTCACATAGTGTTAAAGAGTGCAAATCTCGGCGGGGGCGATTGGGGGTTTTTCGAATTATTTTTGGCTACAATAAGCCGTTTTGAAGATATTTGGGGTTTTCTGAAATTTGTAAACATACAATTTTTTTATAAAATTTAAAAATATTGCCCTACTAAAAGTTGGTGATATGGTGTTGAAATTTTCACATAGTGTTAAAGAGTGCAAAACTCGACAGGCGGATTGGGGGGTTTTTTCGAATTATTTTTTTGATGAAATAAGCCGTTTTGAAGATATTTGGAGATTTCTGAAATTTGTAAACATACAATTTTTTTTATAAAATTTAAAAAATATTGCCCTACTAAAAGTTAATGGTAGGGCGTTAAAATTTTTACATAGTGTTAAAGAGTGCAAAACTCGACAGAGGGGTGGTTGATGACAGGAGGGTGGTTTGTGACAGAGGGTGGTTGATGACAGGGGATGGTTAATGACAGGAGGGTGGTTGATGGCAGTGGGTGGTTGATGACAGGGGGGAGGGGGTATTTGTGTACTGAGGGTTGCAAAATTGACCTCCTTTCATCAGAATGCCCCCTCCTCCACGGAACGTACCCTTCCGACCTAAACATTACCCTATCCGAGGTTATAAATCAGACTAAACTTTGGTCTGTTTGTGTATGTCAGAGAGAGCAGACGTGTTTTAAGCAATATTCCTTTTGTTACAGCGCAGACATGTCCAGTAATTATTATGTTGATACAAGCAGAGATCAGGTGCAGAACTCTACCTTAACGGTTGAAACCTGTGGTAAGATATTGCGGAAATGTACTCGCGCAATTCATAATCTGAACAGACAGCTAAAACATGCTAAATCGGTTTCGGAGAAGGCCCATTTGTCAACCTGTTTGGCACAAATAAAAGGCTTTCAGTGCCGGTTAAAAGATAAAAAGGTTGGTGCTGGTATGGGGCTTAGGAGGACTGAAACGGCTACACAGCGCGTTAAATGGGACTATATTCATTCGGCTTTTAATTCTCGGCTATGCACGGCGGTAATATCGAATATTAGACATACTGATGTCATGCTGTTTTTGGTTGATGCTTCGGCCCTTTTTAAACGAAGAATCCAGAAGGTCTTGAAGAAGGATGTGGCATTAAAGGTTAATGCTGTATTGTGTGGAGAGTTTCAAATCAGTAAAGCAGATAACATTCTAATAGAGAATAAGTATCTAAATACTGCTAACGCTCCTATTTATCGTAATACCAATTTAGATGAGTGGTTTGACGAAAAAATTAAACGACCCCTTTTAACAGATTTAGATGAATTTCAAGAAAAAGATTCTGGTTGGGCTTTGAGCAAAGTGGTTAATCTAATGATAAATATTAACAAGTTTAATCCCTTGCGTGCTGGAAGCTATATCGAGCTTCCTAAAACAGATTGTAAAGAGAAAATCCTGTGTAAATGTTACGAACCGGGATGATTTATGTTTTGCGTGGAACGTTGTGTCTGCATTATATCCAGTTTCTATAAACCGTAACCTTGACCGTTCCTGACGATTCGGACTGTGGGTATATACTAGAGGTTGATTTAGAAATACCGCATGAACTCCACGATAAATTTTCCGATCTGCCTCCTTGCCCTCAGCATAGTAGGCCCCCTGGGTCTAAAAATGAAAAGTTGTTAGCAACGCTGTATAATAAGGTTAAGTACGTAATCCACTATAGGAACCTAAGGCAGGCTTTGACGTTAGGAGTTAAACTATCAAAAATACACCGCGTTTTAAGCTTTAAACAATCTCCTTGGCTTCAAACTTACATTAATTTAAATACTCGTCTACGTCAAGCAGCTAAAAATGACTTTGAAAAGAACCTATTTAAGCTCATGAACAATGCGGTCTTCGGTAAGACTATGGAAAATATAAGAAACCATTCGAGCGTTAAGTTAGTTATGCATTGGGATGGCCGGTACGGTGCAGAAGCTCTTATATCAAGACCTGAATTTAAAAGCAGCACAATAATTAGCGAAAATCTGGTAATTATCGAATTGGCGAAATCAAATATTTATTTCAACAAGCCAATATATGTGGGTATGTGCATTCTTGATTTGGCTAAAACTACCATATATGACTTTCACTATAATTACATGTATAAAAAATTTGGTGATCGTGGCATTGTCTTATACACAGACACGGATTCCTTGATTTATGAGATTAAACACCATGATATCTACGAAGTTATAAAGAGCGATTGTTATGATATTTTTGATACATCCGACTACCCTGAAAATAATATGTATGACATTCCAAGGGTTAATAAAAAGGTTCTGGGTATGATGAAGGACGAGAATAATGGTCGCATCATGACCCATTTTGTTGGTCTAAGATCAAAAATGTAGGCTACTAAGGTGTTGTATAGCGCCGACGAAATTGGACAGGCGCGAACTGTGTTGGAGCAGGCCAACAAGGAACGTGAAGAAATTATGCGTGCTTTATCGAACTTGGGCGTAACTAAAAAAATTAAGGGCGTAAAAAAGTCCGTTATTAAAAACAAAATTGTTTTTGAAGACTATGTAACATGTTTGGAAACGTTTACGGAAAAGTCCATGTCGCAAAAATTAATTCGATCTACCAAGCATAACCTCCATACAATAAAGCAGACCAAAATTGGTCTCAGTCCTTACGATGACAAAAGAAAAATTATAAATACCGCCTGTGCCACGCTGCCTTGGGGACATTATAGTAATATGAATGAAGATTAGTTTTTGGATAATATGTTGATATAATTTGATATACCTGTTACCTACAATTTAATATTAAAGACTGTAATTATCCTTTATTGTTAAAAATATAACCTCTCCTAAATCTTTATAACAGCATCTGCATAACTTTAAAAAGAGCCCATATTAGTTATGTAGTTAAAAAAAAGGCCTGGGGTTTGCTTTGAAAATTCGTTCCCCTGAAAAATCGAACTGGGGTGCGACTGGGGACTCAGTTCACGTTCTGGCACCCTGTTAAGTCCATATTTAACTAATTTATTAACTTGTTGATACACTTTTAATATATCATAAGACTAATTAATGACTTTGGGTAAATATGGGCAACTAGAAGTCCCCTAAACTCTTACTATTAGTTCTAGTGGTATAATTTATGTATGTTTTAGATGGGCCAATATCCTCAAGCAGAAACTGGGGTTGTACTATTATTAATTATGCTTCTAGATGGTAAGTTAGTACTTGATTAGCTTTTCTATTTATTTTCCCGTGCAAACGTTGTTTTTCAACTATTATCTCAAGAATGATAAAACATCACATCCAGCAATTACTTAGGAATTGTAACAATTCTTTATCACTACCTAATCGCAATGTTTTTAATTTGTTGGACGTTTGTAATATTTGCAACGTGTTTTTATCGGATTAACACTAGTATCGATGGTAGTTGTTCACAGCAAGGGTTGATGAATTCTCAGATTACGCCAGGGCTTGCATTATAGTAAGAGAGTACCAACTGGGCATCTGTAATCCCACTCTACAACGGTGGTTGTTGTCTTAGTTAGGTATATATTAGTAATATTGAGAATTTGTTGTCTAAAGACTATAAAGAACCCGTACATCCTAGTGATAATGTGATGAAACTTGTCCGACTCTTTATTAATTCTTCCTATGACGTATTATAAATTCTATGTACAGCCAAGCTCAAATGTTCAAAAATAGATGTATGTAGGATACATGGGTCATGGCTATATACTATATTATTCTATGATGGTAAATGATAACCTGAACTTGTCCGAAATATAATAAATTTGTTGGATGTTTGTAATATTTGCAACGTGCCTTTATCAGATTAACACTAGTATAGATGGTAGTCGTTCACGGCAAGGGTTGACGAAATCTCAGGTTACGCCAGGGCTTGCATTATAGTAAGAGAGTACCAACTGGGCATCTGTAATCCCACTCTACAACGGTGGTTGTTGTCTTAGTTAGGTATATATTAGTAATATTGAGAGTTTGTTGTCTAAAGATTATAAAAACCCGTACATCCTAATGATAATGTGATGAAGCTTGTCCAATTCTTTAATAATGCTTCCTACTTAGTATAACAGGTTGTCTCTGCTATGTTTTTTTATAAAAATTTTAAAACCGGTTTTTACAAAACTTAAACCACCCCTATCACAAACCACCCTATGTCACAAACCACCCCTATCACAAACCACCCCTCTCACCAACCACCCCTCTCACCAACCACCCCTCTCATCAACCACCCTATGTCACAAACCACCCCTATATAACCCTAAATAATACAGAAAAATTCAGTAATTAATTAATTCTACCTTAATAATAAACTCCTATTATTTTCATTGTAGTTACCTGTTATTAATTGTTTTAATAAAAAAATCGTATTGACACTACATGTTTTATTAGCAGATGATTAACCGTTTACTCAAAACGATCATTCGAGTAATAAATGTTACTTAACTTTCTTGTTTAGAATTTTAGGGTCTATTTATTATTTAAAAAATGTGGTGTTACCATTAAAAATGGTGTTTTGGGATTTACTGAGAAAACCGGTAACACTGGAAACAAATATAACATTTTTTTCTTAGCCACGTTATTTCCTACAACTTTGCTTTTGGATGTACTTAGTCTATCTCTTCATATAAAACTAGCCATTGTCAGGTTTTTTAAAAAGTTACACTGTATATATATGTCTATTCCTTTTTTGATTAAAATTGTAAGCTTAGCCTTAAGGGCGTTTTCACACTGCACGACACGATATCATTGCCATTAGACGATACGATATCGGGGGACGCAAAATATATGGAAACATTGATATTTGATATTTCAGTCTTAAAAATCTCGGGGACCGCTGCCGCCTGAAAACTAAATCTCGGACCGCTAGAAAGAATGATGTTTGGCGCTGAATATGAAATAGGTGTTAATCAAATTTTGTGTGTAGTTTCAGAGAAATTTGGCTTTAAAGTAGCGTTTTAGCGGGGGTTTTCTTGGTTTGCACAATCTCACTATTATCGTTTGCCGGATGCCGTTACTGTCCGACGATACCGATATCGTACCGTGCAGTGTGAAAACGCACTAAGTAATTAATTCTACCTAAATATATATATGTCTAGACAGGTTAGCTGCTTTTACTAAATAAAATAAAACTAAAAGTTCACAATCAGAGAGAGGCTCGGTGTTACTGGAGAAACAGCTGTAATTAAGGAAAACCGGTTTTTTGAAATCCATAATATGGTATAATATGAAAATAAAACTATAGTATGAGGGCCTACGCTCACATAACGCTTAACTATATGTACTGAGGTCAGACTACCTGTGCTAACCCAAAAGCATATGATTCTTGTCTGAGTGCTACACTTAATTGACGGGGTGATGTTGACCCAGGTTAAGAGAGTATATTTTTAAAATGTACTTTATATCGGTCAGTTAGAATGAACTTTTACCCCGTCGGGGTGAGTGAAGTTTTGTGTTAATTACTGCTGTTTTAAACAACTACTATGTTTGTTTTACTGGAAAACGTTTTAAAACAGCTTTATTTTATTCAGGTACAGTACATCTTATTACATTTCACCTTAAAGATTTTAGTTTTGTGACATATGCATGTGGTTTAAGAAATGGAGATTTTGTTTTTCGATGCTTGTGTTTGTTTTCGTGTTGTTGTGTTGTTGTATTATCCTGTAAGTATAGTGATAGTTTGTAATATATTGGTTTATGTATGGATCTTATTTGTGTAATGTCTTTGTGTGATTATTGTGTTTTGTGTTTCGTCAGTCTTTTCAAGTGTAGGTATAGCTGTAATCCATTTTGCCAAAGTCTAAATAAAACGAAAAGGACCAAAATACTGTTCAAAAAACAAAGTGGTGAATGAGTCACTCGCCAAATTTTTCAAAACTTATTTGTTATTTTAACTTGGTTCAAACTTGTCTGTTATTTTAAACTAACTACTTAATCAAGGTCAAAGAACCTAAGGAGTGACTCATCGTGAACGTACACATCAAGTTGTTTGCGAAATTATTAAGATAATCTCTTTGGCTGATTTGGTAAGCTGTTAGACTGGTGACCGAAATGTTCGAGTGATCACGGTTCAAACCCCCAGTACATGAAATACATTTTTAAAAAGGTATGATGTCAAGAACAATACCCATGGTCTTGTTAGTAAATAGATGTAAAAAAAAATACATTATCATAGGTTTATTACTGCATAACACCCCTATTACAAACCTCCCCTATCACAAACTACCCTCTCTCACAAACCACCCTCTATAACAAAAAAACAAAAAAAACACCCCTATCACAAGCACCCTCTCTCACAAACCTCCCCTATTACAAACCTCCCCTATCACAAACTACCCTCTCTCACAAACCACCCTCTCTAACAAAAAAAACACCCCTATCACAAGCACCCTCTCTCACAAACCTCCCCTATTACAAACCTCCCCTATGACAAACTACCCTCTCTAACAAAAACACCCATAATAACAAACCAAGTTTAAAACCGGTTTGACGGGGTAGCGGTTTAAAACCCCTTCAACCTAGGGTTCACACGTAATGGGATAACTCAACCCGCCATCGGCGGCCGGTTGAGGTATCCCTATACCTACTGATCAGATATAAAGGCTTCGATAACCTTTGCTTTTGCTGAAATACGGTCGTCAATAAAAATATTGTCTATAGGCACGTCTTTGAATTTTTGCTTATTCTAGTTGGTTCAACAATGAGAGAGCTCATATTATAGGACATTAAAATACTTAACAAAACATGACTATTTTTTGTATTCTCTAAAAGGTTAATATTTAAATCCCCTGAAATTATGGGTATACTTCCCTCTTTATTAATAGTTTGGAAATTCTGTCCAATATGTCTATAAAAGTCTTAAAATCACCACTGGGGGGTCTGTAAATAGCCAAAAATACATATTTTTTGTCTATGACCAACTCACCGGCTGCACATTCCAAGATACCCTCCTGGGACATCTCAGTTATATCTAAACGAGAAGTACATTTCATACCTGATTTAACAAATAGAGCACTTCATCCATGACGTCCTTCAGCTCTACAAAATTTTGACACCAAGATAAAATTTAATATTCCCGTGACGTCAATTTGATTCACACTTAACCAGTGCTCTGTCACACAAAATATATCACAAGAGCTATCATTTAGTAATTTTTTTATGTTATTTACACAATTACTGAGACATCGGACGTTTTGGTGCACTAAAACAATTTTCGTAGTTTGATTGTTGAGCTCGCGTTTTCTTTACTACGTTAATACCGGTTACGACCGAAGTTTTGACGGTGGTCGTATCGAGGCTGGTTATAGTTGGAGTATTGGGGTTGTTTACGAAAGGTGTTTCGCCGTTGAAAACGAAAGTCCCGTATTCTAATATTCTTTGGCCACGAATCGCCATTCAATAAATTATCACGGCAGTTTCGCGGAACAGTTAACTTAAAGGAACAACTTAAACTACTTTTGTTGTTTAGTTTTTGCACTTCAAAGGGAGTGTCTTTAAGAATACCCTTAACATAACCCGAAAAGTTTTCCTCGGTAGTGTTTGAATGAAGGTTACTGTTGAGAGACTATTTAGTCCATATGACACACATCTATAGGGTAGCCTTCGTGTTTTATCGAAGGCTAGCAAAAGTTACGTATAAGAAATACTGTGTTTCCCTAGGTGATGGTTCATGGGGTTAATAAAAAATACGCAAGTTTGAGTTACTACACAAAATGGATTGCTTTTATTTAATTAATAATTAACAGTTACAGATTATTTACACAACATAGGTGTTTGACATTAATGATAATCAATAAACTAGTTACATAAATTTAGATTTACAACACAAGACAATTCAGGAGACTAGCTACACGCGATTCATCCGATCATTACAAGATAGCCTGAATCTGTTGCATTGACTCAATGTAGGTTCGCTAACTCTAATCTGTCACAGGCAATCTAATAATGTGATCTGAATAAATCCCGTTTTTTAACTAGTACCTGAAAGAAAATTTAGTACATTACCTAACATTAACAATCAATGTTTTTTACAACTAAAATGAGTTTATATTGAAGGTCCAGACACATGGAACAATTTAGACCATGTAGAAATTGCTAAATGCGTAAACTGGTTTCTACATCAGTAGAAAATGAATATATTTATAATTAAAACACGAATAAGCCAATTAACTGGATGAACAGCTGATTGGTAGTCACACACCACTACTATTAGTGAAATGTATGCATCACAAAAACATAGTTAACTGGTGTCCAGCAAAGTATCGGTGAAATCAGACAAATAAAGGGGTAAATTATACCTGTGGTCCACAAATTAGGAGGGATGAAACCAATTTTACATAAGTGACTTTTTACAATAGATTTGTAGTTGCGATGACACACATTGCTGCTTCTGCTAAAGTTTTATGAGAAGAGCGTCGACAAAATGCTTTTTTTTAACAAGACAGTATATTGGCACCGTAAACAACGGTTTTATTCCAATTTAAATTGACACTAAATTCGCATTTTTTCGCGATGACAGAACTCTCTGTCTATCAAAAATTTTAATGACAATCGCGCCACCCGTACAATCACGCGTGGCCGTATGGAAGATTTGATTATTTATTTTACTTTAAATAACTAATGAGGACAGGTTGCAGTCGTTCTGCAACAGTTACCAACATGTAAACAAACGATATCAGAAACGCCCACCGACAGTGCGTTTGTCTCGACGGTACCCACTACTGGCGAAACGGTTCTTGAAACCTCGATAGGTTTGTCGATCTTAATGATTTCATCAGTGCATTTTTTTTTGCCATTTGTGTTATTTTTATATTGGTTAAAACTATTTATCGCTGGACTTTGTATATTGGGTTGTAAACTTTCAAGAGCTACTGAAATAGGTTTGGCTTTACTTGCTTTGTCATTATCTTGATTAAGCAAATTTATGATTTCCTGTGATTCAATTCTTTTCTCCATATGTTTAATTAATCCATTTAGGGTGTTAATTTCTCGAGAAAAAGATTCCTTGATTACCTGGTGACGTATACATCTTGGCTTATTACACTCGTCCACAATAACCTCCGATGTGTCAAAGAATTCACCATCACTGCAATTTTCACCATTTAGTCCCTGTATTCCCATTTTATTGAAAAATTCAATCACCACTGCACTTGCACCAACACTTGCATCTAACTTTTGATATGCCAAGGCATTTCTAATTTCTTTTTTTGTAAATTTAATAGTAGAGTTAATAGATAAATACAGTGATATTTTTGATAACAATCTAAGCACTTTCAATAAGTTTAAAGTTACATTGCCACTAAAAGAGGGAGCAATTCCAAAATTTTATAAGGCCAGACCAGTGCCGTTCGCGCTTAAACCAAACATTGAAAGTGAGCTAGAAAGGTTAGTAAATTTAGGTGTTTTAGTACCCACCGAATTTTCCGACTGGGCTACTCCTATAGTGCCAGTTTTAAAACCAAATGGGGGTATCCGTATATGCGGCGACTTCAAAATAACTGTAAACCCACAACTAATTGAACAGCGTTTTCCACTGTCTCGTATAGAATATTTGTTTTTTAAGTTGCAAGGTGGTAAAAAGTTTTCAAAAATAGACTTATCAGAGGCGTACCAGCAAATTATGATAAATGATGAGTCTACTGAACTGGTCACCATCTCAACACATAAGGGACTTTTTTCGTATACGCGGATGCCCTACGGCATCAAAAGTTTGCCAGCTATTTTTCAAAATATAATGGAGCAGATGTTTGTAATGGACGGTGTCGCCTGCTTTATTGACGACATTATAGTGACTGGAAAAAATGACCAGGAACATTTGGAGCGCCTTGAGAAGGTTTTAAAAAGGCTATATGATTGCGGCTTAAAAGTAAAAAAAGAAAAATGTGTTTTTTTTCAAAAATCAGTCCAGTATTTGGGACACGTGATAGACAAACATGGTTTACACACCTCTGACGAAAGAGTTTTGGCTATAAAAAACGCTCAACCTCCCCGAACCGTGACTGAATTAAAATCGTTCCTGGATATGATAAACTTTTACTGCAAATTTATTCCAAATGGTTCGGACGTTTTAAAGCCCTTACATAGTTTATTAAAAAAAGACACAAGGTGGTGTTGGACGCAAGAATGCATAAACAGTTTTCAAAAGGCGAAAGACATTCTACTTTCGTCTAGGATTCTCACCCATTTTGATCCGGAGAAAAAAATTAAATTAACGGTGGATGCATCCAATTTTGCTTTAGGAGCAACTCTTAGTCACGTATTTCCTGATAGTACCGAAAAACCGCTTGTTAAATCAAGCTGAATTGTCATATTCCCAAATTGAAAAAGAGGCCGCAGCTATCATTTTTGGCGTTAAGAAATTTTTTCAATACCTTTATTGCCAAAAATTCATTTTGGTCACAGATCATAAACCGTTGTTGGCTATTTTCGGCGATAAAAAAGGTATTCCGATATTCGCTACAAATCGTCTGCAGCGATGGTCCCATATTTTATCTGCGTTCGACTACGAAATTAAATTCGTACTCAGAAAAAAATTTTGCAGATTGTTTATCGCGACTGCCACAAAAAGATTTTTACGTAGGAAGAGAAAAAAATGATTCAAAATTAACACATTCCTATTTAAATCTTTTACAGGAATCAGATTTTACCGTAGATTTCAAAAAAATTAAGAAAGAGACTAATAAAGATCCTATTTTAAGTGATGCGGAATCCCATATTCTCTCAAGTATAAAGTTAGATTTTTTTGTCAATAGAGGGCGCTATATATAATAAGTCGCCATTTAAATATTATAATGTTGATATGTAAGAACGCGTTTTAAAAGTATCTGGGAGTCGGCCAGCACACGGCCGGTGAGAGTAGTCAGGCAGCAGCCAGAGAATCGAGTCGGGCCCGTACACGGCCGATGAGAGCCAAGAGATACTAGCTCCAAAATCCGACTCCGTCAATTCTTGACCACAGATTGATGGCAACTTATTTGAGCGGATGAGTTAGATACCTGATGATCAATATCGAGATCCAAAACAGCAAGATCCTGCAGACTCCGAAAGAAATTCGTTAACTTTATCATTGGAAACCTACAACGCCAAATCAAGAGAGTATATTTGTTTTATTAGCAGAAGTTTAGATACATTTCAGGACGCCAGGTAACCGGCCGCTGCTTAATCGCAGGCAGCCGGTTTACTTTCAAATACCAATATAAGAAGATAAAGACAGTGACCAAATCCAGGGCAAAAGTGGCTTGCCCTTATTTCTGACGCTAGAACTCGACGCCCAGCGACGTACCAAGACCAACGACGCCAAAAACCAGGCACCAGGACGCGACGCCTTGCGTCCTAGGAATTTAGAAGACTTTTCCCGAAAATCAATATTTGTGAAAATAAAAATTTCAAGAAATTTTTATTTTCTCAAATAACTCGAAAAGGAGAGGCGCGCCAACACTTCGGCAAAGGAACAAAGTTGAAGGGAATAATATTCCCTAACTTTGGGCGCAGGAATCAGGCCCCTAAATAGTTGGCCTCAAAAGTTAGCCTGATACTACAAAATATGAGTTTTGGTGTTTTTTAACTCTGAGAAACCCCTGACGTCTAAAAAACGACAAAAGACGTTCGTCCCGAGAAAGAGGTCGAGGGATATTACGGGATGCCTCTAACCAAGCATCCGCCGACGAAACCGGCCCGGACATCAAGGACGGCAGTCATAGACACTGTGAATCCCGAAGAAAAAACAAAGACAAACGTACGTACAGACCCGGCTGGCCCAACAAAAAATAACACAGAACAGTTTATTCAAGGTACCCCTTTACCTCACGGAGATGCGGAGTCCACTCTGCTCCAGGGGCGCATTAGCCGAGGTACACATGGGCTAGAGCCCGAGAAAGCAGGTAAAGGGCAAGTGACACCTACCTTGGATAACATAAGCAAGGTTATTTTTTACGTTCGAAATGGTTGGCCAAATTCTTGCACGGAACCGGATTTTAAACCGTATTTTTGTAGAAAAAATGAGATAAGCATAGAACAAAATTCTTTATTGTGGGGCTACCGCTTAATTGTCCCTGAAAAATATCGCAATTATGTGTTAGGAGAATTGCACAGTGCGCACATGGGCGTGGTTAAGATGAAGCTGCTTGCTAGGTCGTACGTCTGGTGGCCTTTAATGGACGCTCAAATTGAACATTTAGCACAAAATTGTGAGGCATGCGCAGTGTACTTGGCAAACCCTCCGAAAACTCCATTACCGACATGGGAATGGCCAAAAAGACCCTGGACACGGTTACATGCAGATTTCTTTGGACCATTGTTGGATAGATTTTTTTGCAACATCTAAGTGGATCGAGTGTTTCACAGTTCCTAACATGCACGCGATGACCAAGGTCTTTAGATAGATAGGTTGCCTTGTAAGCTTGGTGTCATGGCGGGCGAAACGTCATCGCCTACGTCACAAAACGTCTTTTCAGACATTTGTATACAGAATTAGCATTGTTTATTCTGTTATTTCTGTTTTTGAAGTGGTTTTCAGCAAATTTTCAAAGTTGTAAGGTGTTTTAGAGACTTATATTTAAAGATAAAGAGATATTTTATCAATAAATTAATCAATACAGTACAATAAAAGGTAATTAATTATTATTCTCTTTAAATCTTAATACCTACCTACATGTTTTTGTTTACCTAAGTAATAGGTATATTATAATTTTTTTAAATTTTAGATAAGAACGAGGGGGGCCTTCGTTCATGACCACCCGGCACCCCTTAATGCTATAGATAGAATAAGAATGATAGTACTTGGCAAAAATCCCGGAATGGTACAAAGAAATACTAATGTTGATGGGGAGCAAAGTGAAGAATTTATCTTGTCTACTGCCTTAAACCGGGCTGGTTATAAAGGCTAGCATAAAGTGGCTAAATTAGTGATACTTCCTCTACTTCATCATGCAGATCTGCTACAAATATATGTGAAAAAGATGGGTTAGTGTATGTGGCAAGCTTTTTAGCACGAAAAAATCGCAAAGGGTTTCCTAAGCTGGGTTTGCATTCGTATGCTATGCCATCTTGAGTTCAGAGTCTTTCTTTTGGGGGTTTAACTGATCCTTCAATTTCATGGAAGGAAAGTGTAGAAGAAATGGACAAATGGTTTAATAAATTGAATTGTAATAACTTTAAATTTAAAACAAACATTATATAACGAACTGCAAAAATTATATTTCGAAAAGTTTCCAACATTCCCTTTAAATTAGTATATTCTTTTGCGAGAGAACGGGTATCTATAAGAATTCAATATTTTAATACCAAAGATGATTCCAGGGTATTAAAAAGAAAACATTTATAATGCAGGTGTTGTTATTTTTATGTTTCTTTCCTTTTTGTAGTTAGATCTCATGATGCTCAGTTGCCAGCGAATCATGTAACCTTAACGTTGTTAAAGGGAATTTTTACAAGACCGTCTTTATGTGTGTATATAGTTTATTACTTGCGTTAAGCTATGTAGTTTCCCTTATAATCTAGCTTAACTGAGTCCTAAGTTTGATCTTTATAACTGTTACCTTTTGCTTCTTTGTAATAAATTAAAGTTGTTTTAGTAAAAATATGTATTTTATATTCAAACAATAATTTTTTACTTTTTTATCTGTACAGAACAATAATATATATGTTTTATAAGAAATAAACAAAATTTATATATATATTTTCTGAAATAAACATTGAAAACAGCAGCTACATACACATGCGTTTTTTTAAAGTAAACTTTAAAGTTAGTAAAATGAAATTGCACCTTGTGCTCGGCCTGTATTTGTAGACTTATCTACTTATATTAAAAGAAAAACAGAAAACTGAATATTTGAAATTACGGTCTAAGTTTCAGTTCAATTTTATTTTTATAAAATTCGCTTCCAGAAATAGGAAAACTAATTTATTAGGTCCATAAATACTAAAATTTTCTAAAAACGATCAAATACATATACCGTGCTCTGTTCATTTCATAGAAAGGCGTATCTGTCTCTCTTTGTCTGTTGCATTTATAATAGACCCGTATAACAAAGACGTTTTGTGACGTCATCAGCAGGCAGGCTCTAATTGGTCAGAAGTTACCAGACAACCGTTCTTTTTAGTAACCGTGCGCGATGACTACTATAAAACTGTTTCGTGAACTTTTTGCTAGATTTGGTATACCCCGAGAAATTTGCACGGATAATGCTAAAACTTTTACGTCAGACGAGTTTCAAACATTTTTAAATAAAAGTGGGGTACGCCATGTAACAGGCGCACCCTACCAATGGCTTGGGCGAAAGCGCTGTCAAAATAATGAAGTATGCAATATTAAAAGCAAAACACGAAAACTCAAATGTAGATATTCATTTAGTGATACATCGTTTTTTGTTTCACCATAGAAACACCCCTCACACGACTACGGGAGAAACACCCGCCAAATTATTATTAGGCTGTTATTTAAAAACAAAATTAGATTTGTTGTTGCCTTCGACGGCTGACGCGGTAGAAGACAGACAAGATAATCAAAAAAAATATTATAAATCCGGTAGAGATGTTAGTTTTAAAACGAATGATCGTGTTTGGATTCGGGACTTTCGCACAAAAAAAGATCAGTGGTGCGCGGGGGTAGTTAAAGGCGTATTAGGAAAAAAAACCTATGCGGTTAAAACTGATGGGGGGTTAGAATGGAGACGACACGTAGATCAGCTACGGCCGAATCATTGTGATGAAGTCAATGATGAAACGACCAGAGTCGTTTCCATTCTACCAATTGCAAATCCCGAGGATATAATTAACGATGTGGATAACGGAAATAATATTGAGCTAACTCGGAATCCCTGCGGCGGCGCAGCCAATTAAAACCGCCAGAGCGATTAGTTGTGGGGGTGTAATTAATATACCTAACATTAGAGATTAGGAAGAAATTTATATTAGCGTAGGTAAGGTTACTTATATAAAAATGTTCCGATATAAAGGGGGAGGTGTTGGATAGTTTTATTTATTTAGAAGTTAGTTTTACGTTATATTAGGAGCAACAAAAGACGCAGGTGCGATATTACCTTTTTTGTGGCTCCATGTATTTACAGTTAGTATGAAATAAACTGAGCTCCCGGCTAGTACGGTGTTTTATTTCTAACTCGACGTTGTCGTAGGATTATGTTTATATTAACATAATCTTAAGACAGAACACCAGTTATGACAACTTACTTTATTTTTTTAAACGGATACATTTTAATTTAATTTTTATTTCTGCATAAAATTCTAAACTAAAATGTGTCAATTATGTACTCAAACAGAAACTGTTTGCGAAAAAATCGATATTTGGATAAAACAATTATTGTTTAAATTAATATTCAACTTGAACAAAATAATTGTTAATATAGGTAGCCTTTAGCTGATATACTGACAGTGACAGGTTCGTGATTAAAAAAACACAAATTTGTTCCAACATTTAGGTACATTCTCACTGTCGAAAATTCACTTGACAAAAAGTGTGAGAAAGGTTGAAATCTATTAGGTCCTTCTACGCTTGTACTGCTTTAAGTGCACACGGACTAACAAATAATTTTTAGGGTTATAAATATAATCTACCCGTTCCCGTGGTGCATACAAAGTTTTATGTCGTAAGAAAAATCTATTTTTTTTTTATTTTATCATAACAGGCACTATGCTGGGGTAACAAAATTTTGCTAGCTGTCAAACTTAAAAAGTCAAAGTGCAGGAAACTTCTGAAATTCTTGAGGAAATAGTAAAAAAAAGCAGAAAAAACAACACAAAACTTACTACCGAAGAAATCTCATATTTTTGTAATTTTATTAATAATATTATTAAGTTAACCAAAAACTATTTTTGGTGTCTTATAGCCCGGGCGGGCCATACAGTACACTTTATGCTCGCACATAAAGTACACTATTATGTAGCTGGTAACTGATCAATTAAAATATAATAATGAACTAGGACGACTTAAAATTATTTTTCCTATCTCTAAAAATGGATAATTTAGAAGTCACAGAAAATTGTAGCCGCGTGATATTTTTCTTCTGGACGAAATATTACAAAAACATAATTTTTATGAACGATAGAAGAGTTTTGGACTTGCATTGTCTATATTTGTTTTACATCACAACGTTTCAACTGGTAAGTATCTCCAGTCGTCTTCAGGCGAATACTTAATATTGACCAGTTGAAACCTTGTGGTGTAAAACAAATATAGACAATGCAAGTCCAAAACTCTTCTATCGTTAAGAAACATCAGTCTTCAACCTTCAAACAGACACATGATTTTTTATGCCCTAAGGGCAAATAACTAATAGCCTTAAGGGTGTGTTTATCACTTACATGCTCTCAGGGCATACAAATGCAGTTTTTCTATTTTTCTGTTCCCTAAAATTAAAATTTTACCACGTCAGCCTGTTGATCTAGAAATAAAAAAACGTACATATTTTTCCAAATCGCCAAAAAAAACATATTTTAGAAAAAATATGGAAAACTCTATATTTTATTCTATATTCTAGCTGAAAAGAAAAGTGTTTCTAATCTTCAAGGATGGGCCCCAGAGATTCATGGTGATTAAATTTTAATTTTAGAACATAAATATCGTCAAATACCTAATTTTATGACCCCAAAGCATGTAAATAATATAAATTATCCTTAAGCTTAACATATTAATAAGATTTAATTATTCTTAAGGTAAATAATTTTTTTATGGTCTTTAATTTCTTCCAGGTTATTTAAATTATCCCACCAAAATTTTAATCTGTGTTTCAAAATTAAAGAAAACCATGGAGTCCACTGGCCTGTTAGCGTTGGTACAAAGTCATCAAATTCCGTCCTCGGTATAAAACTGATTTCTGACACTTCACTAGGGTTAGGTTTGAGTTTGACATCTTGCTGCATAAATAAAACATAGTCTATTTCATGCTCCCCATATTTTCCATTTCCTAAAAATGTATAACAATGTATACTGGAACTTTTTAGTAACGATTTGTTAAAAAACTTTTATTCCTAATACAAAAAATCAATTTTTTCGCTTTACTCTACTGTCAAATTATCAAAACTTAATACTTGACAAACTTTTAATTATGTAAAACAGTAAATGCGAAAATAGGAAAAATTTGATAAACAGGCTGGCCCGCTCTCAACGAGCGATTCCATAGCACCTAAACTACTTTTTGAAAGATATTAAAAAGTTTAGTAGTTTCGATGCTTTGGAATCTTGCGTTAAGAGCGGGCCAACCTGTATATTTCTTATATACTTATATAGTTATCGCATTTTACTATATACAGTGTGTCTACTTAAGTTGGCAACTAATGGGAAATTTTTTTATTATTAACTTTACGAAAAAAAGTTATTCTTCATAAAAAGTTCTGTGTGGTCCAAAACCTAAAATGCAACCATCAGCTGCTAAATTTTTTCAGTCGTATACGAGGTTTGTCAAAAAATAAGAATTTTGCCCAAGAGTAAAGTACCTTTATTTTTGACAATATCGAAAACTGCAATTATGAAAAGTTATTCGGAATTTAAAACTATATTTTAATATGCAATGCAAAAGTAAAAGGTAAAATATGTAATTGCAACTTAATTCGTATTTTATTGATGTATTTAAGAACACAGTGTGTATACCTATATATATAGAATGCTATCCAAGCTGAGCCTAGGACAGTAAACTGTACATGCAATGTTGAGCCAGATCAACCAAGCTGAGCCGTATATGTGGCGTTTTGCATGAAAAAAGAGTCACGTGATGAAAAAAAAATCCAAACGTACTAATTTTAAGATGGATTCATTTTTACCCAATCCTGGTCCTTCATTTCTCTCATCTAATAACTGTCCAAACAGATTTTACGCGCCAATTTTTCCCTCCAAAAAGTGGCTCAGGTTGGTATGAATTCTAATAATTTTAGTTCGGCAAAAAATCTACCGTGGCTCTGTCATCGAACTCGTATATACAAATTGTATAGGTGTAAAGCTAAGTTCGTGCATTACAACCTTATCCATCTAAATTTGGCAACAATGAAATTTTATTTATTCATTTAAATACATCGATTTAAATAGGTAGCTGTGAAATATAATTATGTAGCAAAAGATAAGTCAATCCAATTTTTTGTAATTACTTTTTGGGTAATAGATTTTACTCACACTCTGTTAGGGCACTCGGTTACTTGAGTTATACTTACTTACCTACATATTCTGTTTTAAAACTTTTAGTAAAGCATTGATATTAAGACACACTTTTATGTAAAAGTTTTTATTTGGTTTTTTAGTTTTGAATACTTTTTTATTCCTATAAGAAGCATTCTGATAAATTTGTAGAGAAGACAGGAACAGACTTAACACTCAATTCGTGGGTCCTAAATTTAGATATGTGTCGTTTTAAAAAGCTAAAAACTAATTTTTAAGATACTTTCGGGCGCTTTCTCTTACAAAAATTTTAACTATTTTTTTTTTGAAAAATAAACCATTTACGAAAAAATCTATTGTTTTTAGTCAACCAAAATTCTGTGATGCAGCATTATTCATTCTACCTTATTTCTGAAAGCTTTAAACTTTTGATTGGAGAAATGAAATAAGAATTTACTTAAATAGCTACTCAAAATGGACTACCTGTAAGTACGTAAATACACTTTCTTATCCTTCAAATTTGATGGCCATGATGAGAGTTATCTTTAAGTCCTATATTTTCGTTAAAGAGAACATAAGAAAACAAGAATGACGTCCCCTACCCGCTACCGAATTTTTTCGATATACCTACTTACCGGACAACCTGTATTACTCACCGACGTAAAGCAAGGAATAAGCTTAGTCAACGTGAATCTCGCACACTAGATTATATATTTTTTAGTATTTTATAACACACCAATTATTTTACCACAAGAGGTGAACTGAAAATCTAGTTATTTACAATAATTTTAACCTTTTCCTACTTATCTTATGAATAAATAATTTTAAAAAATTCAATGATTTTATCATGAAAATAAAAATGTATATTTTCGAACGTCAAAATGAAACTCTAATGTTGGGTTGCACAAAGATTTTATAATTGACTAGCCAATACCTTTATATACTTTTTCCACGATAACTTCATATGAACTTCATATAAACACCACCAATATAAAGTTTGCATGTCTTGGTAGAACCATGCAATCAGATTTATATTTTATTATCTAACAGTGTTAGACAAAATACACCTTATAGTACAAGGCACTTTCAGGTGGTTTAAAAATTTATTTTTCATGCTTTCTTAAATGTTTGCTTCCATCTGACTAGTAAGAAATTCTGTGTTTTACAAACTATTTTTTCTTTTATTGTTTTGCAAAGTTTATATGAAATTAACAAAAACTAAATTAAAAACGACAAAATTGATTTTTCCACAACTAATTAACGACAAAAAAGAAGCAAACTTTAGGCTACTAACATTTGCAAAAGACTTTTTTTTTCTTTTATTGTTTTGCAAAGTTCATATAAAATTAACAAAAACAATGCAACATTTTTAAAAAATAAGAACGACAAAATTGATTTGTCCACAATTAATTTACGAGGCAAATTTTACGCTACTAACATTTGCAAAAGTCTATTTTTGTTCTTTTATTGTTTTGCAAAGTTCATATGAAATTAACAACAACATCGCGTAATTTTTTAAAAATAAGAACGACAAAATTGATTTGTCCACACCTAATTAACGACAAAAAGAGGAAAACTTTACGCTACTAACATTTGCAAAAGTCTATTTTTGTTCTTTTATTGTTTTGCAAAGTTCATATGAAATTAACAACAACATCGCGTAATTTTTTAAAAATAAGAACGACAAAATTGATTTGTCCACACCTAATTAACGACAAAAAGAGGAAAACTTTACGCTACTAACATTTGCAAAAGTCTATTTTTTTCTTTTATTGTTTTGCAAAGTTCATATAGAATTAACAAAAACATCGCGTAATTTTTTTTAAATAAGAACGCCAAAATTGATTTGTCCACAACTAAATTAATGACAAAAAGAGGCAAATTTTACGCTACTAACATTTGCAAAAAACACATGTCATTGAATTCACTTTTTGGAGATTATCAAATGGTGACTATTTTCTTAGAAATCACCAAGACAATATTTCTTTTCTTCATAAAACTCTTCCATCCCCCACAAAATGTTCTGCGGGCGGCGTTGATTGTGTTTGTATACTTAAAAGTAAAAGCAATATACTTCCGGACGCAAAAACAATTTTTTTAATTTATTGTTTTGCCAAGTTCATATAAAATTAACAAAAACAATGCAACATTTTAAAAAATAAGAACGACAAAAAAGAGGCAATTTTACGCTACTAACAAAAACATCGCGTAATTTTAAAAAAATAAGAACGACAAAATTGATTTGTCCACAACTAATTAACGAGGCAATAGTTTACGCTACTAACATTTGCAAAAGTCTATTTTTTTTCTTTTATTGTTTTGCAAAGTTCATATGAAATTAACAAAAACATCGCGTAATTTTTTTAAAATAAGAATGCGAAAATTGATTTGTCCACAACTAAATTAACGACAAAAAGAGGCAAACTTTAAGCTACTAACATTTGCAAAAAAACACATGTCATTGAATTCACTTTTTGGAGATTATCACATGGTGACTATTTTCTTAGAAATCACAAAGACAATATTTCTTTTCTTCATAAAACTCTTCCACCCCCCACAAAATTTTCTGCGGGCGGCTTTGATTGTGTAGGTATACTTAAAAGTAAAAGCAATACACTTCCGGACGATAATGTAATTTGATAAAGTTAGTGTTTGACAACTAACTAACAATGCAATGTTTGAATAATTAAAACGGTCTTTGAAAGAACTAACCAAAAAGAGATCTATAGTCGACTATAGACTATAAAAATCTCTCCGTATTGATTTTTATGTGTTTGTTTTCTTTTTAATTTTTATTAAATGTTAGGTCTGATGATGCCTCTATACAGGATGCTACAAATTCGTGTGCTATATTTTACATTTTTTGAGGTTTAATAATTTGGTGAAAGAAAATGGTCAGTAGTCCGAATACCTTCGGTGATATGCGAAAAAAAACGAAATTTTTAGTATTTGTTGTTAATTTTTGGCGCCTTTATTTTTGACTTGGGAAAAAAACAAAAAACACTTTCTCATAGCCGTTCTTTATGTTTTTTTACAAGATATTAGTTTTTAAATTCGACGTTTCGTTCTTTAGATACCAGCCTAAAGTCAATTTTTTTAAATACGGACCTGGCATTTTAAAAAACAGTTTTAGGGACTTCAGTTTTAGAAATGTAATACTGTTTAAAGATTTTTAAATTTTAACGTTTGGTTATCTAATAAGACATTTTTTCAAATTATCTTTTTATTTTATTACGGTTCTCAACATTTAGAGCTAAACTAAAAAACAAAATTCTGATTTAAAAAACCCGACCATTTTTACTCAAAGAAGCATGATATTTAATATTTTGTAAGAAGAAATACCCAAAAGTCTCGGCCTCAAATACATTTCTGTCTGTTTATTTTTGTTGAGAAATAATACTGTTTTTTTAGTTTTTTTAGTTTTTTATTTATTTTATTAATATAACATCTTAGGTCCAATGATTTTTGCCTTAGACCTAGACCGAAATACTATAAAACAAAAAAAAATTAATGCTCCCGAGTAAAGAGATGGTAACACAATTTCAACATTTTTTTACTGTTTATAAGGTCTGACGATGTTAGTTCAGGCGAAACCCATGTATCAATAATAAACGAACAGAAAGATAGTTGAGGCCGAGACTTTGGGTCTTTTTTCTTACAAAATATCAAATATCAGGCCTCTTTAATTAAAAATGGACGGATTTTTCAAATCAGAAATTTTTTTTTTAATGCTCATGACCATAATGATATAAAAATATAATTTGAAAAAATATGTTATTAGATGACAAAACGTTAAAATTTCAAAAACTTTAAATTGTATTAATTATGTAAAGCTTAGAAGTCCCTAAAACTGTATTTAAAATTCCAGGTCCATATTTAAAAAAATTGACTTTAGGTTGTTATCTAAAGAACGAAACGTAAAATTTGAAAACTAATAATGCCATCTTGTAGAACTTAAAAAACGGTTGTGAAAAAGTGTTTTTTTTTTCAAGTCAAAAATGAAGGCGCGAAAAATTAAAAACCAAAAATAGAAATTTCGTTTTTTTTCGGATATCTCCGAAAGCATTGGAAATATTTACAATTTTTCTTCACCAAATTATTAAGCCCCAAAATACGCAACTTTACCTCAATTTAACCATCTTCGTATCTCTTACCGTTTTCGAGATCCCCTTCTACGCACACATATTTGTAGCACCCTGTAGAGGTGAAACATGTAAGTTTAAGATTTAATAAAATTAAATATATATAAATTTATTATAGGTATTATATATTTTGTTCGTGTGTTTATAAGAGTTCTCTTTAGATTAGAATTTTTCCTTGAATTGTACAACATTATAAAGTCCACTGCATTTTGACTCAGTACCTTCTTGGATTGCTCATTATATTAACATATCGAATTCCGTTCAGTGCAATCACGTGAATTCGCGCGAAATCCCATATTATGGTGCGAAATCCCGCTCAATAATGCGAAACCCCACGAAATTCCATATTATGGTGCGAAATCCCGCACAATAATGCGAAATTCCGCGAAATCCTGCGAAATCTTCAGAAATAATGCGAAATCACGAGATATTTGCCTATTTGCGAAATACTGTCACATTTTTTAACCCAGTGGTTCACCCCTCGCAAAGTTCATATAAAATTAACAAAAACATCGCAACATTTTTAAAAAATAAGAACGACAAAATTGATTTTTTCACAACTATCTGACGACAATAACGAAGCCAATTTTAAGCAACTAACATTTGCAAAAGACTATTTTTTTCTTTTATTATTTTGCAAAGTTTATGTGGAATTAACAACAACATCGCGTAATTTTTTAAAAATAAGAACGACAAAATTGATTTTTTCACAGCTAATTAACGACAAAAAAGAAGCAAATTTTACGCTACTAACATTTGCAAAAGACTTTTTTTTTCTTTTATTGTTTTGCAAAGTTCATATAAAATTAACAAAAACATCGCGTAATTTTTAAAAAATAAGAGCGACAAAATTGATTTGTCCACAACTAATTAACGAGGTAAATTTTACGCTACTAACATTTGCAAAAGTCAATTTTTTTCTTTTATTGTTTTGCAAAGTTCATATAAAATTAACAAAAACATCGCGTAATTTTAAAAAAATAAGAACGACAAAATTGATTTGTCCACAACTAATTAACGAGGTAAATTTTACGCTACTAACATTTGCAAAAGTCTATTTTTTTCTTTTATTGTTTTGCAAAGTTCATATGAAATTAACAAAAACATCGCGTAATTTTTTTAAAATAAGAACGCCAAAATTGATTTGTCCACAACTAAATTAACGACAAAAAAGAGGCAAATTTTACGCTACTAACGTTTGCAAAAAACTATTCTTTTCTTTTATTGTTTTGCAAAGTTTACCTATATGAAATTAACAACAGCATCGCGTAATTTTTTAAAAATAAGAACGACAAAATTGATATGTCCACACCTAATTAACGACAAGAAGAGGAAAACTTTACGCTACTAACATTTGCAAGAAACTATTTTTTTTCTTTTATTGTTTTGCTACGTTCATATGAAGTTAATTTCAGGATATAATTTCGGTATATAACCTCGTAATAGAATCATTTTTATTGATGCAAAAAAGGTCGAACTTATTTAGATCTTTTAAGGCATGCTTTCTCTCAATCCATCGAAACGTATTCCTCCCTTCCGATTTTTTGTTTAAAAACATTAAGCAAACAATCCTATTGATGTTCGCTTTAAACTTCATAAACAGTAATTGGTGTATTATACTAATTAGTTATTGAATAATACATTACATTACCTCTTTCTTTTCCTCCTCTAAAAATATTTTAAAAACGAAGGTTTACTTTGGCAACAATGCACGGCTCAGGGTGGTTAACTTGAATCTAGAAAGTTGTATATTTGGCTCAGATTGGGTATAAATTTCTACATGGTTCAGGTTAGTACAAAAAGTGTCTTTATATATAAAAACCAAAAAATTATAAAAAAAAGGCATTAATTAGATATATATGTTGATAAACACTTACATTTTACCTTATAAATGAACTATGTACCTTCAATTTAAATTTTCATAAATATATAATGGATGGCTCTGTATAGTACGTTTTAACTAGTGGCTCGGATTTGATATAAATAATAATGATATCTTATATAATATATTTTAGTTACTAGCTGATAGGACTCGGTACCAGTCATGTAAATGTACTGTTTTGAGTTTATGAATAAAGTTTTGTTAAAAAAAATTTTTAAAAAATGTTACCTTCATCTTTGTACTGTATTCTAGTAATGTAATGCATATTTTTAATAGGTATACTTTCTACGGGAATTCCCAACTCATAATTTAAGCGCCTTTGAGCAGCTTTTCTTATTCCCAAAGCATCATTTTCTTCATCTTCTCCTGAAAAATTTACCAGCGGATGACTACAACATGAATTTGTGTAGCAATCTGGATAAGTTATCTGAAAGGTAAATCGATATTTAATATTTAACAAACTTGATTAACCTCTGCCAAATTGAAAACTTGCGTACTTTTTTTTTTATCAAAAACTCTGCATCCTGAGCATAAAACAAATTGGGTTATATACACTTTTTCCTAGGGTGTGCTAACTAGATTTTTGTTGTCTCTTTTAAGGTTGGAGACAATGATGTTTCTTGAATGATGAGTTTTGGACTTACATTGTCTTTATTTGTTTTAAATCACAACATTTCAACTGGTAAGTATCTCCAGTTGAAACGTTTTGATTTTTTTATTTGTTTAGTACAGACAATGTAAGTCCAAAACTTCCCTATCATTCTAGATTTCTGTTGTTTATTGAGCTTATATTTTAACTTACAGTACTCTATATACCAGGTGGTGCACCGTCAGACTAACCATAGAAAATCCCATGTAAATTTTTCTATCCTCGAATATTGACTTCCTCTATTGATTTTACAGCAAAATTGTATAAGACTTAAATGTTCTTGTATGATGGACTTGCAAACTTATTTAGAAAAAAAATCATCGTTAAATCGTTGAACTTCATTTAGTACGACTTAATCATATTATTATTTTATATGAATTTATTATTCACCTGCAGACGACTGGAAACACTTACCAAATGAAACGTTGTGATTTACAATTAAATAAAGACAATGCAAGTCCAAAACTCTTCTGTCATTCAAGAAACATTATTGAACTTTTAAAATTAATTGAATTTGTTCCTTTTGGTTTATAACATTAGAACCCAAATACAGAATGACAGATATTTACCTTTTCCGAAGCTCTTTTCTGCAACAATAAATCTCCTTTTTTGTTAAATAGAAATACACTAAATGCTCTATGCAAGGGTATGTGTCCATTTTCCTGTACCAAGTGACAATCCCTTTTACTTGCTTGTCCTATGACCTTATCATTTTCATCTACTAGAAAACATTTTTCTTTTAACATTGCCTCATGCTGTGGATCCAGCTTTATTTTATCATTAGCAACAACTGCACTTGAAAATGTTCGTTCAATTGCTTTTTTTGAAGCGTGTCGTATTACTGACTTTATCATTGTTTGGGATTCCTTTAAATACCTACAAAAATAACTCTAATTGTTGTAGTTTCTTTTATTATTTTTTAGTTTCAATGCAGACAACAGAATATATTATGTAGGTCGTAGTTCAACCTGAAAAAATGTACATTCTATATTTAGCAGTGCTATTTCTTTGTGGTTTGTAATTATCTCAGTGCTGGATTATTAATGATTTAAACTCCTTTCAAAAAACGCATTAAGTTAGTCCTGCAAATAATCCAATCCAATCAATATTTATATCCCCAACAAAAAACTTATATTTAAATGGGTTATAGTCAAGTAGGTCTAAGAAAGTTTGCAGTTCTAAATTAAATTCACAGGGATTGGTAAAAGGGGACCTACAAAGAGCAATTACATCAATTTTATTCTTATTTTTAATGATAAAGAAATTTCATTGGATAAACAAATTTTAACAAACCTATGTTAAAAGTCTACATCATTGTTAGCTTAAATAATTACCCCGTACCTATCCTCCGTACAAACCATTCAGTAATCATCTATTCCAAAAATGTGTGGATCCTGTACAATCCGTATCTCAGAAATTAGTATAAAATATATTATAAATATTTATAATATAATAAATATGTTTACTTATCTTCCTCAATAAACTTTTTCTTTTATCCCCCAAAGACGTACTTGTTAGGGGCAAATCTTAGTATTTTAAATTATAAATATATAAGAATACTTATTAGATTTTTTTAAAAATAGTTGTTAATATTATATAAAAGTTAAATTGCAAATAAAAAACGTATAAATATAAACGCAGTTTTTTGAAGATATAGGTATAATAAAATTTTGAAAAATATATTATTCATAACAATATTAATTAAAACATTTCCAAAAATATTTTTAAATTATCTGTTTCCAATATTCATGCTTTTATTTCGACTTTATATTTTTTTAATGAAATATATATTTTAATTTTTGTTGGTAAATAAAATCGTTTAAATAAAAACATAAATATTTTAAATTTTGTTGTCCTATTGACTTGCCGTTCTGCCCTTCTTTCGAATTAGGCTTTTTTCCTCCTCATTCGGTGCCAGGGCCATTCCCGAGGGGACCTACAGTTTAACGTGGGTTCCGAACCACGATCCTCAGTCATGCGACACTCCCCAAGGGCTATCAACCCTTGGTTTATTGCCATTGCATGACCTAAGGACAACTCTCAGTGTGATATTAAAATGAATGGTGATCCAGGTGAAATTGCAAATCAGTTTAATGACTATATGTTGAATATTGTTCTAAAATTATTAGATAAGTTAGAGAGTAAGCCCTTCCTTTGTGATATATCTGTAAATAATCAGTCAATATTTTTAAGACCAGTAACACCTAGGGAGATCTGTGATTATGCTAGTCAGATCAAAAATATTGTAAAAATTGTTGTGCCACATATTAAAAATGTATTGTGTCATTTGATAAATAACTCCTTTATAGAGGGTATTTTTCCAGACCAGCTTAAGACAGCTTTAATAAAACCATTGTTTAAGAAAGGGGATCCGGAACTTATAAATAGTTACAGGCCAATCAGCCTTCTGACTGGGTTTTCAAAAATATTTGAGTTAGCAATGTGTAGAAGATTAATAGACTTTTTAAAAAAATGCAATTTGTTTAACAGCCACCAGCACGGGTATATAGCTAACAAATCAACAGAAACCGCAATTTTTCAGTTTACAAAGGCAATCTTAAAACATTTAAAGGACAATAAAATGGCTCTGGGTATTTGTCTGGATCTGTCGAAAGCTTATGATTGTATAGACAAGGAGTTACTTATCAAAAAATTAGATCGGTATGGTGTGAGAGGTCAGGCGCTAAAGTTGTTGAATTCCTACTTATCGAACAGGAAACAAAAGGTAAAAATAACAAAAAATGGAAGTACATATTTTTCGGATATTAAGGAAAATAAATTGGGCATAGCACAAGGTAGCATTATTGGCCCGATACTATTCGTTATTTTTGTAAATGACCTATATTCTATAAGAAATTCGCAAGATGAAAGTTTAATATGCTATGCTGATGACACTAATTTGCTTATAAGTGGGGAAAGTATTGCTGAATTGACTGAAAAGGGTAATGATATTTTTTCAAGGGCTAATGATTGGTTTGTAGGCAATAAATTGATATTGAATAAACAAACCTCATTATGTTTAAAACAAAGCTATGTAGCACTCAAAAACCGCCTAACATAAAAATACGTGATGAGAACGTTAACATCGCGGAAAGCACAACATTTTTAGGTTTGAACATTGATGAGTTTCTTGATTGGTCTAGGCAATAAAACATTGAAAATTATGTATTTCGCGAACTTTCAATCTCGATTAAGATATGGTATTATTTTTTGGGGAAGAAGTAGCCAGACACAAAAAATATTTGTAGTTCAGAAGCGTGTTCTTCGTTGCATTAAAAAAATGAATTTTAGAGAAAGCTGCAGAGGCGTATTTAAAGCAGAGGGTATTTTAACTTCATACGGTTTATATATTTACGAAGCAATAATTTTCTTCTTTAAGAACAGAGCAAGTTTCGAACTACAGGTGTTTCATAGTTATAACACAAGGACAGTAAATATTAACTACCCAATTCATCGTTTAACTTTGACTGAGAAGAGTCCTTACTACATGTGTCGGAAACTTTTTAATAAATTACCAAATTATATAAAAACAATTACATCTCAGAGAGTTTTTAAAGCATCGATTAAAAAACTGTTAATTGAATTGGAACCGTATTCCGTGAATGATTTTATAAATAGTTAGACAATAGTACGTATATTAAGTGTGTAAAGTTACAGGAAATTATTATGATTATGTTGTTCTTCTTTTTGACGCAATTTCCTTTGTGTTGAGTATATTATTATTTGTAATGTATTAACACAATTTGAAAATAAAGTTGTTTATTATTATTATTATTATTACCGATTGGGGAGTGTGTACCTTCTTCCGCACCCCACGAGATGTCCGATCTCATCCGGCCTGGTTACCGGCGTGAATGGGGTGGGTTGGAAGATGATACCTTTTATACTCTTCCCTCCTATTGTCCTATTGACTTATTTATTTTAGGTTTTATGAATATTTCATTTTTGTGACGTGTATCATGATTATGGTGTTAATAATTGTATAAGATTTTTATTTTAAAATATGTACCTATATTAAGATGTTATAAATGTAAAGTTGTCTAATGTTCATTATTTTTGTTTCAGAATATAATTTTATTGAAGGATAAAGATAATCTTTATTAGATATAATTTTTAGAAACCTTTTCTGTAATATATCTAATTTTTTAACTAAAGTTCTATTTATTCCTCCCCAACCTAAAATTCCGTAATTTAAATGAGTTTTAACTAATGCATAATATATTATTACCATATGTTTTACGTTCAAAATGTTTTTAATGTTTCTAAAAATTGGTAGTAACCTTCTTAATTTTTTAATCAAATATTCTATGTGAAAATTCCAATTTAATTTACTGTCAAAGATTATTCCTAAATATTTTACTTGATTAACTTTCATATTCATTCATTCATTCATATTTTGTGGTATGTTATTTGGATTTAAAGTAAAAAAAATAATTAGTTTTAGTATTTACCTGAAGACGACTGGAGATACTTACCAGTTGAAACGTTGTGATGTAAAACAAATAAAGACACTGCAAGCCCAAAACTCTTCTATCATAATTAGTTCTATCAAAATTAATTGTTATTAAATTTTTATCAAACTAATTTTTTATTATTTTAAAATATTTTTTAATTTTGTTATTTAAGTTCTCCCAATTTGTGTCTGTATAAAAAATTGCAGTATCATCTGCGAAACTGAATTTATCCATCACAATTGTCATTAAATAAATCATTAATATACAGTGTGTCCACGTAAGTTGGCGGCATATGGGAAACTTTTTTATTATTAACTTTACGAAAAAAAGTTATTCTTCATAAAAAGTTCTGCATGGTCCAAAACCTAAAATGCAACCATCAGATGTTAAAATTGTTCAGTCGTATACGAGGTTTGTCAAAAACGATGAATTTTGCCCAAGAGTAAAGTACCTTTATTTTTGACAATATCGAAAACTGTAATAATGAAATGTTGTTCGGCATTAAAAACTATGTTACAATATGGAATTATACTGAAAAGTATTTTTTTTTATTTTTACAAATTTATCGGCAATTTGAGACAAAATTTGTAAAAATAAAAAAATATTTTTTTAGTGTAATTGCATATTAAAACATAGTTTTTCATACCGAACAACTTTTCATAATTACAGTTTTCGATATTTTTAAAGATAAAGGTACTTTACTCTTGGGAAAAAATTTATAGTTTTTGACAAACCTCGTATACGACTGAAAAAATTTAACATCTGATGGTTGCATTTTAGGTTTTGAACCATGCAGAACTTTTTATGAAGAATAACTTTTTTTCGTAAAGTTAATAATAAAAAAGTTTCCCATTTGCCGCCAACTTACGTAGACACACTGTAGATATTAAAAAATAATGGTCCTAAAATTGTTCCTTGAAGAACACTATATTTATTTACTTTAGGATAGCTTTTTTCTTTATCTATTTGAACATAAGTTGGTCTATCTTTTGGATAATTTTAATTAATTCAAATGAATCCATTCTAAAGGAACCAAAATCTACCACTTATCTCTTTAAACACATTTAAAAAGTATATACCTACTTAACTTGCCAAAAAAAGAAAAACTAAATGATTTGAGAAATCTTTCTGAGTGCAAAATGAGGTGGCCTAATTTATACTAAAGCTTAAATCTACAGACCCTATCCAGATTTAAGATACATTTATTATTTCATCATGTAAACAAAACCATACATTGAGTTGCTGACTACTACACAAAAACACATCAATACAATAATGCCTTAAGCCGAACAATATATTTGACAAATGGTAAAATAAAAAATAAGGAAAATTATTCTTATTGTCAAAGCAGTAGGCGGAAGTCCGATGAAACTGCTTTTTGCAAAGTATGTCTATGCGCGTGTGTTATTGTTTAGTTTAAGTTATTACACAACTTAACTATCCTGGTCCATTTCCCCTCTGGATAGAAATGTATCACAGTACCGTACTCTATTAAGCAAGTACCACAGCACACTGGACGACAGTGGATCAAAAGTCTTGCACAGCTCTGTGCCAGAGATGGCAGAAACAGCTAGTACAGACCCAAGAAGTCAGCAATAGTACACACATATTTTGTAAATTACAGATAGTGGACCAAGCGAGCATTTATGGTTTTCAGGTCAACGTCGACTCTGTTCTTAAAACTATTAACTGAGGGAGAACTGACAATATCGCCTCGCAAGGTTCAAGGATAAACAACTCTATTAGTGAGGAAATTCATTCTTGGGAGCCTGGCACACCTCTCTTTTAAAAGTTTAAAGTCATTGCCTCTCAGCAATGCTTTATTGTTTTTAAGAAATATTGGGACCCCTTTTGATTATCATATACATCTCAGATATTGCTTAAAACATGTCCTGCAAAGCCAACACATATGCAGACAATACGAAAATATTCTGTGATCCCACAATACAACATAGCGATTTGATTCCAGCACAGCCACAAGTTGCATACATTGTAGTAATGCGTTGTTTTACATCTTTGGTAAACGTTTTTATATTCCTAGGTTTTGTAATATTTTTTGGCAAGTTGTTGAATGCAGTGGCAGCCTGTGATATGGGATTATTTAAGCCCTTGTTAGTGTTAACATTATGTTAGTGTATGTTGTTCTGTGTCCTAGTGTTGTGTTTTCAAATTCAAATTCAAAACGTGCTTTATTGTCCTAAAATACAAGTATTTGTTGACAAAGCTAAAAATACCTACATAAGTATATATAAGGGCATGTACAGGTTAAAAATAACACCACAAACAAAACAAATAACGTAGTTAACACAGCATTATAAATTTAAACCGTAGTAAGAATAATCACAAGTACAGAGTAATAAAATTACATTAAAATATACCATAAAAAACTCATTCAAAATGACACAAGCCAAGATTGACAGACCCTAATGATCAACATTATCATAATAATCTGTCAAGCTATAGTAGGCTTTCTGTTTGAGAATTGAGGACACCGATCTTTTGAATCTCGCTAGTGTTGAAGAAGTCTTAATTTCCTCTGGAAGATGGTTAAACATTTTTATACTTTCATATATTAGGGAGTTCTTGGTAAGTGTGCTTTTTGGAATAGGCACTGGAATATTATTTGTCTGTCTGGTATTGCAAGTATTCGCGTTAGCGTGATAACGATTTTAAAATTTTTTGTAAACCAAACAGACCGTTTCCAGAATAAATAGGCATGGTAATGTTAATATTCCCAGCCGTATAAACAGTGGCCTACGGCCTACAGTGTTCACGCGGATCTGCCCTACAAATATATCTTATTGCCCTTTTCTGCAATATAAAACTTGAATTAAAATGTAATTGGCTGCAAAATCTCCAAGACGCAATACCATATCTGAGGTGGCTCTCGATGAGGGAACAGTAAACAGACCGCGCAACTGAACTACCCAACTCATTAGACACAACTCTAACGGCATAGCAACCTCTGGCGACTTTTTTATTTAGGACATCAATATGATTATCAAACTTTAGCTTTTCATCAATCGCCAGACCAAGAAACTTATTATATTGTTTAGTTTCGATATCACAGCCATCCAAACTTATGCTGTTACACTTAAACTTAAAACTGAGAATATTCGTTTTATTCACATTAAGACATAACAAGTTAGCATTACATTATACCTTAACTTTCTCAAGATCTTCAGAGACAATGTTCATTAACAGACCGGGTATCGTATGGGACATTAAATAGTTGTATCATCTGCAAAAATGGTGAAAAAAATTTAAGGGCAGTAATGTCGTTGATATATAGAAGGAAGAGAAGTGGGCCCAGTACTGAACTCTGAGGAACTCCGTGATTCATATTAGCAGGACTGGACTGTCCGTTTCTAGATCTCACAACCTGTCTCCTATTCGTAAGATACGAATCGAACCACTTCAGAGCAACACCCCTAAAACCATAGCGAGACAGCTTTGCAAGCAGTATTCCGCGATTGACACAATCAAATGCCTTGGAAAAATCACAAAACACTGCCCGGCCATGTCACCCTCATTAAGATTCATATACAGCCTTTCTAAAAAATTAAACATTGCATCTCCCGTACACTCAGCCTCCTAAAAATCATACTGACACTCACTTAAGATATTGTGACGCTTAATGAATTTCATCATTCTCTCCTTTACGAGCCTTTCAATAACTTTTGACAGAGTAGGTAGCGATGAAATGGGCCTATAATTAGCAGGATCATCGGTACTGCCGCCCTTATGTAGAGGATTTACCACTGCCATTTTGAAACAAAGAAGAAATGTTCCAGAATCAAAGGAGGCATTGACCGCATCAACCAAAATGGCAAGTGCCTGCTGAGGCAGACTCTCAAGAATCCCCAAAGATATCTCATCGATGCACGACGATTTCTTGTTTTTAATTGAGCCAATAACATTCATCAATTCAGCTACGTCAGTATTGTGACGTACTACAGTAAGGTAGAACACTTAGACAAGGTTTACCGGGTCCAAGGTAGAACAGGTGACAGCGGATGTCGCCCTGACAAGTAAAATGTACGTCCCGGGTTTCTTCTAATTTACTAATAAACTGTTAATAATAAATACACAGTGTCTCTATTTTCAAGTACGTAACATGGTGGCAGCGGTAAAGTGCCCTGTGAATTTGAAAAATCGGTATTCAGTTTGAGTAAATAAAAACGGGTACGGAATAAATCAAGCGGTAATCGCGGCAATCGGCATTATAAACTTTAAAAAGACGGCAATAGACTAAAAGTTCAGTACGATGGAGGTAAATGCTAGAGCTCCAGAAAGCATGCACTTTCGAGGTGCTATAGCTAGCAACTGGAAGCTATGGAAGCAAAAATTCAAACTGTACCTTCTAGCCAGCGGTAAATCAGCCAGAAGTGATGAAGTTAAAGTAGCAATACTTCTTAATTTTTTGGGAGATGAAGGTTTACTTACATATATTTATTACTTTTGAATACTCTGAAAGCGAAAGTGCAAATAAGCTTGACAATGTTATCAAAAAATTTGACGCATATTGTGAGCCGGTGAAAAATGTAGTGTACGAACATTTGAAATTTTTCAAGCGTGATCAAATATCAGGCGAGTCTGTGGATCACACAAAATCGCATATTGTCTGGACAGTAACAATATCAAGTGTAAATGCTGTAGAATGGCACGAGACTTTTGGGGGTAAAAATCATTCTGAAAATAGACACTGGTAGTCAAGTTAATATATTGAATTATAAAGACTTCTCTAAGCTTGATATCAACAAGGAACAATTGTCATACACTAACTCGATTTTATCGTCATATTCCGGTCCTAATCTTGAAATTGTAGGAAAAGTTAAAGAACTGTGTGATTATAATGGACTTTAAAAAAATTTGGTATTTTATATTTTAAAATCTACTACTTCATGCTCAATCCTAGGACTTGAATCCGCAAATGAATTAGAAATCATTAAATTTAACAAAAATCTAACAAACTTGTTGAAGCCATAAGTAATTTACAAGAAAAACCTTTATCGGTGCCTGAGATACTAAAGAAGTACGAAAAAGTTTTTACAGGTTTTGGTAAGCTTAAAAGAACTCGTAAGATAACGTTAAAAGATAACGCGGTGCCTCGCGTATATCCGGCCAGAAAAGTACCTATTAGTTTAAAAAACATTGTAAAAAGTAAACTTGATGATATGGTGCAAACCAACATAATTATCCCAGTCGAGGAACCTACTGAATGGGCTCATCCGGTGGTGATTGTGTCCAAACCTAATGGAGATATCCGAATATGCAAGGGCCCTTAATCAATATATTATGCGAGAGCACTATCACATACCAACAATGAACACATTATTCAATGAATTGAGTGGGGCAAAGTACTTTACACTGCTTGATGCCTCACAAGCTTTCCTACAGATCCCATTAGACGAAGAAAGTTCAAGATTATGTACCATCGCCACTTGCTGGGGAAGATACCGATACCTACGATTACCTTTTGGTATATCAGCAGCCCCAGAAATTTTTCAAAAAGCTGTTTGTGAAATTTTGGACGGTGTAAAAGGGGTTATAATATATTTTGATGATTTTTTGATATTTTCTAAGACACTTAACGACCATAATGAAATTTTAGAGACAGTCCTGTCGAAAATGAACGAAAGTGGCTTAACGCTCAACCTTAAAAAGTCAAAATTCTGTCAAACTACTGTCAAATTCCTGGGTCACATTGTCAGCCCCGATGGTATTAAAATTGACAAAGATAAAACTCAGGCTATTCATGACATGTCTACACCAAAAAAAAAAGGACCTTCAGCATTTTTTGGGAATGGTTGTATATTTGTCTAAATTTATACCGAACCTTTCAGAAGAAACAAGTTTACTTAGGAAGCTTATGAGTAATAAAAATGAATGGGTATGGACCGAAAATGAAGAAAAATGCT
This sequence comes from Polydrusus cervinus, assembly GCA_935413205.1. Taxonomy (NCBI): domain Eukaryota; kingdom Metazoa; phylum Arthropoda; class Insecta; order Coleoptera; family Curculionidae; genus Polydrusus; species Polydrusus cervinus. Next base: position 60,579,669 of record OW284510.1, on the reverse strand, counting down.
TTGCAAGGTTAAAATCGTTAGTATCTGAAGCTTCAATTTTGTCCCATTTTAATGTCAATTAAATAATTACTCTTTCTCTTCGTTGTACATGATGGCGGACAGCAAGTAGAACGTGATTGTGTCGCTCCGTTCAAAAAGTTAAAATAAACCCGTCAAAAATGCGAAAGTTTAGCGAAAATAGTGATTAGTACCTGGCTTATAACTGAAGGAAAAATTCTGCTTAGCCAAAATGGGTCCAAAAGTCACTAGTGATGTTAAAACGGCTGTGAAAGAATCCATTAAGGAATTGCTAACCGACGATGAGTTCCTGAACAAGTTGCTTCACAAGGTCAACGAAAAATTAAGTTGTTTACAAGAGGATGTGAAAAAAAACTCCGATTCGATTAAACAAATTTTTATCAGAATCGATAGTTTACAGCAATCTGAAAAAATTAATAATATTTGTGTTTATAATCTCGAAGAACACGTAAATAAAAAATTACCCGAGAAAATTCTAACAATGTGCAGTGAAAAACTTAAAATTAAAATCAATCGAAGTGATATTGTGAAGTGCTACAGGGTTGGTGAACTAAACCAAAATAATAAAAAAATTCGTCCTGTGATAGTTAAATTTGAAACATATTCTACTAAATAAATAATTTTAAAAAATTGTGGCAATTTAAAGGGTTCAAAAATGGGAGTATCTGAGGATCTCCTAAAAAGTCGCCTGGAGTTGTATTTGGCTGCACAACAAAGGTTTGATAAAAAAAAGTGTATTTACTCGCTACGGAAACGTTTTTATAAGGGTAGATAATACCATTAAAAAAGTCAATAGTTTGCAGCAGTTAGAGGAAATGGCTGGTTAGGTCTAAATTGGTTTATTTTTGCAATTATAAATTTTTTTTTCTTTCATTATAAATTTTTGTTGTTACTAAAAGGACGGCAATGAGCGACGCTATCTCTTTTGTTTTGTACATTGTATTTATACTATATAACTAAAGGAAAATAATATATATATAGTTTTTTGTCTCTAGTTTTTTCAATATTATTTTTTTCTTGTAAAATGATTTTAGATTTTTTTCATGAGGTGGAAAACTATGGCAGGATCGACACCTTTACTTCGGCAGAGGTGGAAGGGATCATTGAATTGATCAGGGGTGAAAATAAACTTAACCTCCTTCACCTAAATATAAGAAGTTTGAGAAAAAACTTTGAAGAGCTCTTAATCTATCTTGATTTAATTAACATTAAAAATATTGATCTATTGATTTTATCTGAAACTTTTTTCTTGGATGATCCGAGCAATTTTCATATAGATGATTTTCAATTGTTCTATAATAACTCAAAATTTAATAAGAATGACGGCCTTGTACTTTATGTTAGAAATAATATCATTGCCAATGTCCAAACTGTGGAATTTTCTGAAATAAAAATCCTACGTGGTAAATTTGAAATAGGAAACTTAAAATTTGGTTTAACATCTTGTTATCGTCCTCCCTCTACTAATCTGGAACAATTTTTGAATGAATTGGATACCCTTTACAAGAACCTACCCTCGAATGGTGTTGAAATTTTTGCTGGTGATCTGAATATAAACCTATTAAATAAAAATGACCCTGAAGTTAATAGATATTTGAATATTTTAGCAAAAAATGGCTTTATCTCTTGCATAAATCAGCATACACGGGAGTGTGAACAATCCAGAAGTATTATAGATCATATTTTTATTAAAAGTCAGAACTTAGATAGTATTAAGTCTTTTATTTATCAAAACTCACTGACTGACCATTATACTGTTGGACTGACAATGAAAAACGTAGCCAAAAATTCAGAGAAGGATAAAACAGTTAGATTTAAAAAAATTATAGAATATTATAAACTTAATGAAGTATTACGCAATGAGCCGTGGACAGATGTCATAAACTGTATAAACGTAAAAACATCTTATAGTAATTTTATTCAAAAACTTTTAACACACATTAATAGTAACTCAACACTTAAAAAAATTAATAGCTCGAATAGGAAAAGGAACCCATGGGTTACAACTGGTATAATAAATTCTATAAACAATAGGGATAGAATGAAAAGGGAACTAATTAAAACATTTTCGGATGACCTGAATATTAGATATAAAGCTTATAGAAATCTATTAACCAAATGATAGGTAAAGCGAAACGACTTTTTTTTAAATCTAAAATAAATCAAGCCGGTAAGGATTATAAAAAAATTTGGAATTTAGTTAACGAAGCGACTGGTACTATAAAAAATTATTCAGAGAATTATAATATTACCGATGATAATGGAACTCAATTGAGTGATGAATTTAGCAAGGCAGAAGCATTTAATAATTTTTTTATAAATGTCCCAAACGACTTACAAAAGCAAATACCAATATTGCAAAATAATAATTATCAAGAAGCTAAACATCAAAATTCAATTTTTTTGGCTCCGGTTTCCAACAACGAATTAATTAAACATATATCTTCCTTAAAAAATAATGGTGATGATACAATATCCCCAGAGCTAATTAAAACTGTACATCTTAATATCCTAAAACCCCTAAAACATATTATTAATTTAGCATTCTCTACGTCCGACATACCACCCGAGTGGAAAACTTCTGTTGTTACCCCTGTTTTTAAGTCGGGAAACAAATCGCTTCTGACAAATTATAGGCCAATTTCAGTAATAAGCAAATTTTCTAAATTATTTGAAAAGTGTTTAAAGGAGCGTCTCGTAAATTTTTTGGAAAAGGAGAATATTCTTTACAAAAGGCAATTTGGTTTCAGAAATAATCACAATACTGAGGACGCTGTTTTTTGCTTGACTAATGAAATCTTATCCAATATCAACAAAAAGAAAAAATGTTTATCGGTATATTTGGATCTGTCTAAGGCCTTTGATACAGTATCTCATAACATACTTTTTGAAAGAATGGAGAATGTCGGCATAAGAGATGGGCCACTAAATTTATTAAAAAGTTATTTATCGGAAAGAAAACAACGGGTAAGAGTAAACGATGATGTTAGCAACGCTCAAAGTATCAAAACGGGCGTGCCGCAGGGCACAGTGCTGGGTCCTATTCTTTTTCTTATTTATATAAATAATATAGGTAAATTACCTCTGAATGCCAGTGTAATTTCTTATGCAGATGACATTGCTATTTTGTTTTTTGGTGAAAGTTGGCATGATGTTTATATGAGAGCTGAACTGGGACTTAGTGTTGTATATGGGTGGCTTTGTGCTGGATTATTAAGTTTAAATTCTTCAAAAACTATTTTTATGACATTCTCCGCAACTAGTGTTGATCAACCGACACAAAACTTTTTAAAGATGCACTCTCCCGCTTGTAATAGAAGCAATGCATGCTTGTGTAGTTCAATAAGTAGAAAAAATAAAACAAAATATTTAGGAGTAATTATCGATTGCCATTTAAAATGGAATGAACATGCAAGTTATGTGGTAAGTAAGGTAAGAAAAACTTTTTATAAATTTTATCAACTAAGAAATATTTTAAGTAAACAACTTTAGCTTACTTTGTATGGTGCTTTGGTGGAGTCTAACTTAAGATACTGTATAGTGTCTTGGGGATGCCTGTATGATAATTCATTAAAAATCCTTTCTACTTGCCAGAACACCGTCTTTAAAATTGTCTTAAAAAAAGAACGCATGTACCCAACTTCTTTATTATATAACAATAACAAGATCTTAAATATAAGGAACTTATACATATTCTGGAGTCTTAATTATATACAGAAAATCAAAACATTTTTTCCAAACATCTTTCACACCTACCAAACTAGATCTAATGCAAATGAACTGTTAATTGTTCCTTCTTTTCAGAGTTCAATTTCTCAAAGATCGATATTATACTATGGTCCTAAATGTTTTAACCTGCTGCCTTTATATATTCGTGGTTCTACACAAAATAAAAACCTATTCAAAAAGCTGTCAAAAAAGTTTATCCGTGATAATCCCTACGTCTTTAAAAATCTTTTTTGATTAAAAAAAAATAGTTAATAGTAAGAGGGAGTGTTTTTTTCCTTTTTGTCACCTAAATTATTCTACCTCTGCTGCCTTTACTCATTTTTTTGCTCCCTTGCATGTATAACTAACTAATAACTAACAAATATTTGCTTTCTATGTTTATGCTGCCCATGTATTTCACTTCGTTTTAATTTTTGGTTCTATTCTTTATTTTCTACTTATTGTAATGATATTAATAATACTATTTAATTTACTTATTTTTTCATGTTATATTATATTAATCACTGCCATCACGAGCAAGGGGAGAAGTTCTAACACACAAACCCATACTTCAATGTGGCTTAGGCGAAACTTCTCTCTATGTCTCATAGTGGAAATAAAACGTAGAATTTATTTTTAAGAATTCTTTATTATTTTAAAATATATTTTCATTGTGATTAAAAGTGTATTCTACTAAATTTATAAATAAAATTATTTGTATTTGTATTCTGTCGATGCAAGTCCTTTTGGTCTCGGCAGTATTATTACACAAGAAGATCATCCCATAGAATACGCTTCGGTGTCTTTAACTCCTTCTCAACAACGATATAACCATATAGAAAAGGAGCTACTAGCAATGATATATGGCTGCGAAAAATTTTATTATTATCTCTTTGGTAATAGGTTTAAAATTGAGAAAGATCATCGCCCACTGCTTGGACTATTAAAAAAAAACGTTAGATGACCTATCACCGAGAATACAAAGAATGGCTATAAGACTATTAAGATATAATTTTGACCTTGTATATGTACCTGGTAAGCACATGTGTATTCCTGATGCGTTAAGCAGAGATTCAAGAAAAGAAGTTATAGCACCTCTTTGTTCACTCAGTTATAGCAACTTCCAGAGATAATGAGCAGCGGCTGATTTAAGCCATTAACAGTGATGCGACTCTAAAAAAGGTCAAATATTACATATTACAAGGATGGCCTATATATGTATCGGAAGTAACCAAAGAAAGTAAAATGTATTGGACCATTAGGAATGAGCTTTACATCCATAAAAATGTTATATTCTTCAAAAAGAGACTTGTGATTCCTTTAAACCTGAGAACAGAATTTCTCGGCCTTATCCATCGCACACACCAGGGAGTGGTTGCATGCAAGAAATTGGTTCAAGAATCCATTTATTGGCCTGGAATAACGACAGATATTGAAAAATTAGTACTTTCATGTGATATTTGTCAAGAATACTCCAGAAGTAATGTAACGGAACCCTTAACTCCTCATAATATCCCAGATCTCCCATGGGAAAAAATCGGAATAGACTTTAAAACTCTAGGTACCATGAATTTTTTAGTGGTAGTTGATTATTTTAGTAAGTTTGTGGTAGTGAACAAACTTCAGAATAAAACAGCAGAAAGTGTTATTTCTACCCTTAAAAACATATTTGCAACACATGGCTTTCCGATGGAAATATTTAGTGACAATGGTCCGCCGTTTAATTCCTACGAGTTTAGATTGTTTACTGAAAAATACCAGATTAAACATTAAACGTATAGTCCACACTTTCCTTGATCAAATGGAATGGTTGAACGGGCTATACAAACGGTGAAAGCTGCTTTAACCAAATGTGCTAAAGATGGAGATGATCCATTTTTGTATGTTTTAAATTATAATGTTACACCCAAACAAGACATTCCTGCTCCATGCGATATTTTAATGGGAAGAAAACTAAGAACGTTATTACCAGTCCCAAAGTTATTACTACAACCTAAATTTCCTATTGAAAATCTAGCGACTACATTAAGAAACTGACAAATAAAGCAGAAAACGTATTTTGACAAATCTAAAAAATATCTACCTCCACTTCAACCTGGCCAACGAGTGTTAAGTCAAGAAAAGCCTCGTGTGTGGAAGCCCGCCATAATTGTTGAAAAATCTGGACCAAACGACTATTTAATTAAAAAAGATAATGCTATCTACAGGCGAAATAGATCTTTTTTGAAGCCTACAAACGAAGGGTCGCCAACTAGATCACAAGAACCTCTATCTCCTATCTCCAATGGTGAACAACAATTGAATAAGCCACTGAATCAGTCAAGAGCGAGTGATGATACCAATTTTATAAATGAAGCAGAAGGCAGTAGTGACTCAGATTTTATCGTAACCAGAAGTGGCCGTCAAATCAAAATACCCAAGAAGCTTATGTTATAAAAATAGTTCTTATTTTTTTGAAAGGGACGTGTGACGTACTACAGTAAGGTAGAACACTTACAAGGTTAACCGGGTCTAAGGTAGAACAGATGACAGCGGATGTCGACCTGACAAGTAAAATGTACGTCCCGGGTTTCTTCTAATTTACTAATAAACCGTTACTAATAAATACAGAGTGTCTCTATTTTCAAGTACGTAACAAGTATGACTCATAAAAAAAGACTCGGCAATGGAAACATGTAAATATCTTATAGGATCTGTAGAGGATGTCAAGTTATTAGTTAAGTCTTTGGCAACCGAACAGTAAAAGTGATTTAATGTGTCATTATCAATTGTTATATCTTTTGAGTTTCTTAAGTTACCTCTGAGATCGTTGATAATATTCCAGTTTTCCATGGCCTTGTTGTGGGACATCGTTATTCTGTTTTTATAATAAATTTGTTTAGCAGCCCGTAACACTCGTCTATAAACGCTTCTATAATTATTAAAATAATCCTGAAAAGCCTGGTCTGGTGTATACTTTCTTAAATTGTGCAAAAAACTCAATTTGATAGAAGAGGTCCTAATTCCAGCCGTAATCCATGATTTCTTGGTTTTATTTTTAATTTTACATAGAGGAAAACTCTTTTAAAAAATTTGTAAGATAAGGTTATTGAAGCTATTTAATAAGTCAGAAGATTCATAGAGGCTCTGCCAGTTACATACTCTACAGTTTCTACGAAAATTCCTAAAATTGGAAGAACTGTAAATCCTACCGTACCTAAACTGCTTTTTCTTTCTTTTTACTTTAAAAGTTATTTTAGCCAAAATAGCTTCATGATTAGGGTTGCCAACCGTCCTTTATTTAAAAGGACAGTCCTTTATTTTTAAATTGTGTCCTTTGTCCTTGTGAAGGACTTTAATTATCCGAAAACAAATAAATGCATTTAAGAAACCACAAGTAAACTAAAAAATAAAAAACCCAACCCATACACAATCCATCACATAAATAAGCTAAGACCCTTGGGTCTAAAAGTCTAATCGCAATATAATTTTTCGTCTCACGCTTTAACTCTTAATTTAAATTTTTAAATAATGTATTCTTGGCTAAAAGTCCTGTTTTATATACATATTAAGGTTTCGGATGCATATCGTTTTAGTTAGATTTATAATGCAATTTTAAAGGAAAATGAGCAAAAAGACTTAAAATTTATATTTTTTTTATTATATACTTGTGTGCTCAGTTTTCCCTTTTTTAGAGCTATTTTAAATCAACAAAAATATAACCCAATGCAATAAAATATTTTTACAACAAAAACAAAAAACAATTAGGATTTTTTTTGAAAGAGAAAAGTTAAAGTAAACATTTTTATTGAAAAATGTTTTATGGAAGAAGTGCGATAATTTATAATAAAGAAAATAGTGCGGGAAGAAACGAGAATGCTATATTATGAATATACAAAACGGCACTTAAGAAGGAGTATTTCAAAACTTAAGCATTTGCACCAAAAACTGCTCTTACATCTACGCTCCTAAATTACATGATTTCTGAAAAAATCATCAATTTTGACGTGATGAGCGATATTTATTTTATTTTTAATCATGAAACACCGAGCCCGAAAAGCGCTGGTTAGAGTCATACATACTTCTTATATTAAAATTATATCATATTTTTCACAAATATAAAAAATGTTTTTTTTTTGAAATAAAGAGCCTGCTAGGAATATCAAAAAAAAAACATTTACGAAAACAAATTTAATCCAACCATGCAGAAGTTATTAATTTAATTTTAGAAATTTGATAGTGAATTTATTTATCCAATAATTTAATAAAATAAATCCAAAACAATGTACAACATTGTACGACTAAATTTAAAATTAAAATTAAAAAAAAAAATAAAAGAATGGATTACTAATGGCTTATTCTATTAAAACCAAAAACGAACTTTATAAAAACTTTCAAAAAAATAAGAATAACCGATTTTTATTATATAAATATAAAATTTATAAAAACAAACTGACTAAACTAATTAAAGAGACAAAAACTAATTTTTATAAACATGAAATTGATAAATGTGAAAATTCTAATAAAGATATGTGGAAAACTATAAAAAAAATATGTAATAAAAATCAAAAACATAAAAATATAAACGAAATTAAAATAGAAAATAACTCACTCACTGACAACAAAAGTATAGCAAATAGCTTTATTGACTATTTTTCTGAAATAGGCAAAAAACTAGCAAATAAAATCAATAAATGTAATAACACATCTTTGGATAAAAACATAAACAATATTAATTCATTTTATTTAGAAGAAACTAATCATCAAGAAGTTGAAAATATAATTGATAGTTTGAAATTGAAAAAATCTCCTTGTGCCGATGGTATAACTACTGAAATATTAAAAACTATTAAAACTACTATTTCAAAACCACTCACATTTCTAATAAATAATATTTTTAAAACAAGTCTATATCCAGAAGCTTTTAAAATTGGTGTTATAAAACCTATCTTTAAAAATGGAGATTCAAATAAAATTAATAATTATAGACCTATAACATTAATATCTTCATTAGCCAAAGTATTCGAAAAACTTTTAAAAGCAAGAATTGAAAATTATTTAGAAAGAATACATTTTATTTCTAATAAACAATTCGGGTTTCAAAAAAATAAATCGACACAAAATGCTATTTGCTATTTAACAAAACAAATATATGATGCATTAGATAATAAAAAACCTTCTATTTGTATTTTACTGGATTTAGCAAAATCAGTTAGTCATGATTTATTGTTGGAAAAAATTGAAAATATTGGATTTAAAGGAAAACAATTTGAATTAATTAAAAATTATCTAAAAGATTGACCAACTTATGTTCAAATAGATACAGAAAAAAGCTATCCTAAAGAAATTAAATATGGTGTTCCTCAAGGAACAATTTTAGGACAATTATTTTTTAATATCTATATTAATGATTTATTTAATGTGAATTATGATGGAGAAATTCATAGTTTTGCAGATGATACTGCAATTTTTTATACAGATACGAATTGGGACAACTTAAATAACAAAATTAAAAAAGATTTTAACATAATAAAAATTGGTTTGATAAAAATTTATTAACAATTAATTTTGATAAAACTAATTATCTTCCTTTCACTTTAAATCCAAATAACATACCACAAAATATGGATAGTATTAAAATAACTGATGACATTGAAATTTTAAAAGTTAATCAAGTAAAATATTTAGGAATAATCTTTGACAGTAAATTAAATTGGAATTTTCACATAGAATATTTGATTAAAAAATTAAGAAGTTTACTACCAATTTTTAAAAACATTAAAAAAAATTTGAACGTAAATCAACTGGAAATATTATATTATGCATTAGTTAAAACTCATTTAAATTACGGAATTTTAGGTTGGGGAGGAATAAATAGAACTTTAGTTGAAAAATTAGAAAACTACAGAAAAGATTTCTAAAAATTATATTTAATAAAGATTATCTTTATCCTTCAATAAAATTATATCCTGAAACAAAGAAAATGAACATTGGACAACTTTACATTTATAATATCTTAATATACATATTTAAAAATAAAAATCTTATACAATTTAAAAACCATAATCATAATACTCGTCATAAAAATGAAATAACCATAAAACCTAAAATAAATAAGTCAATAGGACAAAAAAATTTCAAATATTTATGTTTTTATTTAAACGATTATATACCAACAAAAATTAAAAAATATATTTCATTAAAAAAATATAAGGTCGAAATAAAAGCATGGATATTGGAAACGGATAATTTTAAAATATTTTTGGAAATGTTTTAATTGATATTGTTATGAATAATATATTTTTCAAAATTTTATTATACCTATATCTTCAAAAAACTGCGTTTATATTTATATACATATACTTAAACGTTTTTTATTTACAATTTAACTTTTATATAATATTAACAAATATTTAAACAAAATATTTTAATACTCTCATATATTTATAATTTAAAATATTAAGTTGCCCCTAACAAGCACGTCTTCGGGGGATCAAGGAAGAAGTTTATTAAGAAAGATAAATAAACAAATTTATTATATTTTAAATATTGAAAATAAACTCTTATTATTATTAAACGAACTTTGGATGTAGCCCAGAAAATTTTTCGTCGGCGGCGCTTTTCCGCTAGGTATAATATAATGAAATACATGTAGTCTCGACTGTCCCCCTCTCCAGAAAAAAATGTCCTACTTATGCCTACTGAGCCCCCCCCCCCCCCCCCTAGCATATTTTCTAGCTCCGCCACTAGCTAAGACTATAATGTTGTAATATAAAATGTAAAGAATTGTTATTCAAAAGCACAAAATGGAGGTTTTTAGGAGTGGTACAGTCCATATAGTGGCACCCAAAAATATTTCCGAATGTGTCCTTTATTCCAATATCCGAAAGTTGGCAACCCTATTCATGATCAGATAATCCTAATAGAATAACAGACGCACTGTTAGCAGTTTGATCTGTAAAATTTAGACAAAAATAGTCAATAAGACTACGAGAATATGTAGATATGCGAGTAGGCCGATTTATGAGCAAGGACAAATGAAATAAAGTTAAAATGTTTTTAAGATTTTTGGTGTTGGTATAATTAACCATAAATTTAATATTAAAATCCCCTGAAAGAATAATTTTTGAGTTCACTGGAATACTAGAGAGAAGCACCTCAAGTCTCTCCAAGAACTCCCTAACGTTACTACTAGGAGGTCTATAAATACAGATCAAGTAAACATTCTGAAGTTTATTGTATACAACGGAAAATTCAAACTGACCCTCAACCAGTAAAAAATCATACTTCTTTACACAGCTAACAGGAAACATTTGCAAAAATTTGTCATTGAACAAGATCATTGTGCCCCAATGACCCAAAACACCCCTGCAGTAAGCAGACACCACTGTGTATTCTGGTGTACAACACGGTTCGTTAGGTTTTAACCAGTGTTCAGTCAACAATATGACATTAGGCCAGCCAAGAGTTTCAACAAAGACCATAAATTCATCCACTTTATTACGCAAACACTGGATATTTAGCAACAGAAGAGACATACAATTGTCGCTTGATGAATATTGTTTGTGAATAAAATTTGTGTTTTACATTTTTGTGTTTTATTTATTACCTTATAAATATACTTGCATTGTTCTACTTCTAACAATTGATTTAAACTATGTATATGACCATTGAACCCGAAGATTCAGTGGTCCACAATGAGTGAGAGCAGAAAGGACTTAAGAGTGTACCTACTTAAGGCAGAATGGTCAAAGATATCCCAAGGACTATTGTGAAAAACTCAAGGAAAAACTAGTGTGTTCCATGCCACATTGCTTAAACGCTGTTACTTATAGAAAACAAAGGTCTTCCTTTCAAATATCTACTAAATTTTGTTTTTACCCCAATAAAATGTATTTAAACAATTTTCTTGTAGGAGTTTTATTTTTTTGTTAAAATTGTGTGCTGTAGCTGTATTTTGATTTTTTTATAAATTGAGGGAAATTTCAGTTTTATTTTCTTATTATCTTACCATTGCCGTCTTGATTTGTCGGAGGCTACGATCTTACCTACCTATTACTAAGTTTATGATAAACAGTTTGTACAATCGTTTTTATTTTTTAATAAAAACACAACATATTTTAAAATGTACCTATGCAAATAGTCTAAATAGTTTACAAACATTAAATTAAAAATAATATTCTGTATTTTCTTGTTATATTCTGATTGTAATGATATATCATGATACGATTGTAATAAGTATGTATTATTGTAAAAGGTAGGCTCCGACACCCCAATTTTACTGTTTTTTGGTCATCAATAAATAAGATTTAATCTGAATAAAAAAATATAAATAATGGATAATTAAATTAACATTGTGAAACTTTATAAAACCAACAAGGTTTAAAGAATAATAAAATAGCGAAAGTTCTTGCTGAAATTAGGAAAGATTCTATTTTGGTATCTATAGACCTTACTTAACTAACCGTGATAAAATTTAACAATAACGTTACCTGAACAAGAGAAACCAATATACAAACTAGTTTTGGCTTAAGCCGCTCAAGTAATTAAAAATTTAATTATCACAATACCGTTATAATGAAATATTCACGAGAGAACTCGTTTTTCGACATTTGTCACATTTGACATCCAGATATATGACCTCGACCGGCTGATTAGAGGCAAGATTAGAGGAGCATCTATTTGCCAAGGTCTTTAGATAGTGGTGGGTTGTTGTATATTTTTTGGTGGTGGGTCGGTATCTGTGTAACTGCTACTTTAAAACGGTATTTTTTAATACCATCGTGTCGCGCTCCACCTCATACAATGAAGCGGTTACTCTCTGGAACTACTAAGATTTCGTCCTTCGCCGCTACACGCTGCGATGTGAACAGAGAGAAAGCGACAGCGGCCGGCTGACCAGGCCGCCGCGCCGATTCGTTGTAGAGTGTGTAACAGCAAACGGAATGAGCAGGGGTATGAAACTTGGATGCGGAATATCGCATCAGTCAGTTATGTCAATGTCACTTGTCTGCCACTTCAAAAGATGTCTGCCGTTTTAGGATATGAAAGAGATTGGCTCAAATCAAAATACATTTTTGAATAGCAACCAATCACGTTGCTCCACTTCTTAACCACCTTTTTCCTTGTGTCTTGTGTTTGGTTTTGTTATTTTATATGACATGGCTTGTTAAGAAATTATTTTGGGTTTTTATTAAAAATATCTCAAGATCGTGCTTTGAAAATGCAAAAGAAAGTCTTATTGCATGTCTGGGTAAGAAGTTATATTATTATATTTAAGAAAAATAATCTGAAAACAGTTTCAATTATTTTCTATCGTTAAGGTCAACGACCCTAAATTTCAAAACAATTTGTTCAAATTTTTACTTTACTTTTACTACTTTCTCTGCAAGAAATAATTCAAGTATCGTGATATGTATCTATTTGTTCACTGGCCGATTTAAAAAACATCTATTTTCATAATATATCAAATTTCTTATTGAAAACTTCAGTCAGCTTCTTATCGAGGTTAAAAAAAAGGCTCGATGTTATTAAACATATTAGGGATAGGTAGTACATTACCCAATTTTTGCCAGCAACATTATATAACTATTGATATTATCAAGCTGACTGTCTATTTAAGGATTCACAAGAATTTAAGTGAACAAAATAACCAAGGTAGTCTATATAAGTTTGTCACTTAAATATACAAAAGTTTTTGTAAAAGCAAAATAAACAATAAAATCTTAAAAGTTACATAAATTCTTCTTTCTTTGCCCCTTTTTTGACTTTGTACCTGATATGTGTGTTAACTAGTGGTAAGAGAAATAATTTGCCAATATTAGACTCTGTCGCTGTTCTCTTGTTTCATGATAAATCCTTCAGAATTTTGATGAACGTGATGTTAACCAACCGCCACTGGATTTAGACCTGAACTTGAAGATGCCCCTCACGGATACTGACCTCCACCTGATTTATTGATCTTCACTGGTACTGGATCTCGACCTATCATTCTCTAAATTCTGAACTTTAATAATTATTATGACCCTAAACTTATTTGTGTACCATAGATGTGTGATCTCAGTTATTTATTTTGTTAATAAATTTATTTATGCTGTGGGTGTTTGTCGAGGGTGGTATGTAGTATCTTGAGAACACTTTGACGCAGGGTTCCTTGGCCTCTGCTTTTGTAGAGATTAAGGAATACTTCAAAGGCGTTCCTTAAAGACTATTTTATATAAATTTAATGATTTTGTGCAATAAAAACGTTGTATTATTGATTGTTTTCCTAAAAATAATATATATAATATTTGTTATCGAGGTTAATTAATATTTTGACATTTAAAATTTGTTTTAAATAATTTTTTATAAAAATACGTTGTTATTACGAATCGTGCAGTGCAAATTGTATTTATTAGTAATAAAAACGTAATTAATAAAAAAAAATTTATTACAAATTTTAAATTTCAAAATATTAATTTAACCTTCAAAAAATAAAAACATATGGTGGCTTCCCCTACCCCCCTTCCGCCCTAATTAGTTCATCCCACTCCGCTTCTCGGTGTTAGCATCGCCCTAAAAGTCACAGCGGCATCTATCATTTAACACGTTAATAACTTTTCTCTTTATTCGTGTTCTGTGGGAATGAGTAACCGTCTGGAGCTTGAGGGTATTTTTTTTCTTGACGGTATTTTTACCTTGACGGTAATTTTTCCTTGACGGTATTTTGTCAGACTGGGGACGAAAGGTTGCCAGTGGAACGTGGAACTGTTGCGGCGCCGTTCGCGGCAGTATGAGTATAACAGTCTCGAGGTTGACGGCGTTGACGGTATTTTGCTTAAAGGTATTTTGTCAGACCGGGGACGAAAGGTTGCCAGTGGAACTGTTGCGGCCGCCGTTCCGTTCGCGTTATAGTTATATGGTGATGGTCACAGAAAAAAGAAACTTGTTTCTTTTTTCTATGGTGCTGGTGTTTTACGGCGCGGTAGCCGCGGTGTATAGTCTCGAGCACCCGGGTGAAAGTTAAATTAGGCGCTTTGCAACACATAATTTGTTTAGAGGGCTGTGGAATTGCTTAGTACCGCATCCTACCACTACCACTTTGAGGCGTCTTTAGACAAAGATGGAAGTATACTGCTCTTCTTGTTCGTTTCATGAATGTAACGATGTTTCCCGGTTTTATCATTTGCCGCCATTTTCATTTTAGAGAGTTCTTTTTCGGATGGCATTATTTTATTTTTGTAGATTTTTTATTTAATGTTTAATATTAAAAATTTTGTATTTTATGCTCCCTAACTTATTCTACAGTCATCACAGCGAGAATTAAATTGATTATACAAATCCACATAACAGGTATGTTACTAAATTATTTCATTTATAATTTTGAAGGTTATGCTATTAAAATGTTTGATAAATTTTTACATTTTATGTTGTTTTTAGCATATTTTTCTTGAAAACGCTGTCCCAAAATCAAATTAAATTTTGTACGAAGTCGATGGCCAAGTGATATATGGGTTTTCCAATATATTAATACTCCGTAAGTTTTTTAAAAAATTATTTATTTTCCAAATTTTTTAAGCTCTAAATTATCTGGGTGTATAAATTTTTTATTCACCCCTGAACTAAAATGGCATACGTGACGCATGCAATTAGAAGAAGATATTCTTGTAAATATCCAAATTGCAATATTGCCTATATGTGCACCACTGAACCTAACCATGTCAATAAGCATTTTTTTACATTTCCCCTTAATGACGATGATAGATTCAGAGTGTGAAAGGATAATTGTAACTTAAGCCCTGACACCAGTTGCAACACTTTTAGAATTTGTGAAGATCACTTTGAGGGATCACAATTTAAGAACCTTATACTCAAAAGGCTCAATTGGAATGCTATTTTACCTAAAGCCATATTACTTACCAACTTTGCAATTACAATTTTGTTTTAATCATGACCTTGTTAACCAAATAGTCCATAAAACCATTAGACTTGATATTTATAAGTATAAGATGCCAAAAAAAAATAACACCCCAGGACATGACAGTAAAATCAAAAATGTAAAACAAGTAAACTAAATTAGTTATTAATAATATAAATAAATAATTTATTATACGGAAATCAACCTTAATAAATTTATTTTATGACTATGAATAGAAAATTTGAGCTAACCATCTCTTTTTTTATATTTTCATGCAATTATCCATTAAGATGACGTTTTTTACACCTGGCTGTGACAACTTTATACCTTATGATGTCCTAAATGGGTTGAATACCAAAATATGATTGTGACTATCCATTAAGATGATGTTTTACACCTGGCTGTGACAACTTTACACCTTATGGTGTCCCAAATGGGATGAACACCAAAATATAGGTATGTGACTATCCATTAAGATGAGGTTTTACACCTGGCTGTGACCACTTTACACCTTGTTGTGTCCCAAATGTGACGAATACCAACATCTGACCTAATACTTGATAATGACTCTACACTGTGAACAAGTGTATCGACCCAAATATAATCTGAATCTGAAAGTGACATAAATATCTGATAAAGACTCCAGATTATATGCTGTGAACAAGTGTACCGATCTAACGCTATACACTTCAAAGGTAAATGCTATCCTCTAACTGGAAGTAGTATCCATGCTGCAATAATATAGAAAATCCCCCTTATAGACATTTTCATATTATTGGAAATTATCTTCGAAGTGTATAGTACTAGGTGAATTTCGCGATAGTTAAGTTTATCGGTACGGTGCGGCCATGATAGAATTATAGTGACAGTGATATTTAAGGTATAAAATATCTTAAGTAGGATTTCTCTCTTAGTTTTTTCAATTTCGAAAATTAGATAGCTTAGTTACGTATCTTTTAATTTTATAAAGTAATATAGGGCTTATTTATTTTTGTATGCCAAAGTTAGGTTTAGTTATTTAAAATCTTAAAACTACTGTGAGGTCAACAGAAATTATAAGCATACCTATTATATATGTTTCTCATGTTGTTGAGATAAATATTTTATGGATTTTTATGTTTGCAATAAATATTTGTTTTCATATGCTTACTTTATGGTTTTCATAGTTCCATGCCTATTAAATTATTTATATTATTGATTATTCCAGTAAGTACCTACATACTTTATATAGCATACAAAAAATAATAAAATTCCCTTAAAAATTTAAAATATAGTGTGTTGGCGGATGGAGTTAACAATAGGGAAAACTCTCTTATTGATAAATTGATTTGATTACGACTAGAAGTCATCCTTTACCAAAATTTCTGTTTGTTGAGTAAATTTTTTCTGTCTTAAAATATTCGAATTTGTATTTAGACTTTATGTTACAATATAAAGCACTGCTTAAAATAAATCGACTTAAAATCCTTGAATTGCACCCACTTTTCTCTTGAAGCATTTTCCTATTTAACATCTGTACATCTGATCAAAAAATTTTATATTGCAAATTAATTTTCTCTAAAGGCAAAAGTTTTTATAAAGAATTACTTTATGTCGTAAAATCAATAATATATTTTTTCCTATTGTACTCCATCCGCCAACACACTGTATATCGATAGCCTAGTTCTAATACGACGTAACCCACAAAATTTATTTTTTGATTAATATCAATAAATTCCTTCATTTTCTACATTGTGAAAATATGTCGTAGACCATTTTATTAACCAATTATTTAATTGTGGTCTACGACATTTTCACAACGTAGAAAGTAAAGGTATTTATTGATATTAATCAAAAAATAAATTTTGTGGGTTATGTCGTATTCGAACTAGGCTATCGATATTTGAAAATAACCAGTATTAATTTAAATAAGCGGATTTTAAAAAGCCCGCCACGAAAAAATTCCGATGGTGGCGCCAAGTGGTAGGATGCGCGGCTTATTCTCGAATAAGCCTTTTTTTTCTTTTGTGGAAAATCGACAAACCCTTTTTTCTTTTGTGAAAAATCCTTGTTGCTCTGTTTTTGTACGGACTTTTCATTTCTAATTGTTATATATTTTTTGGTCTCGAGGATCCCTTTGGATTGTATCGATGATGAAAGAAATGACTCAAGAAGTTAAAAAGCATTGTCGTCAATTAGATTAAAATATATTATTAGTATTAAACTTTATAAATTATTATATAAAATGTTTGTGCAAGGGGATAATATATTATATTTTATAAATACGAAAATACTTATGTAAATAAACGATAAAAATAATATAAGTAGGTATGTATATTTAACCTTATTTTAAATAATCCAGTAAAACAATTAATATTTATGAAACTAATATTAGGATTCTAGGAACTCATCATTTTTCTGTAGGAATTTATAAATAATAGTTTTTTGACTTTGGTAGAACCCAATCTTCTATCTGAAAGAATTTGTGATGTTTTAGAAAACGTTCTTTCACAGGATAGGTACGTATGTTGCAACAGTAACTATGTTAGATTTTACAATTTCCGCTAGACTGGGATAACAATTATTTATTGTAGGAGTAATGTTTCGCGAGATTGGTGGTTCTTCTAAATCTAAATACGAATTCCTACAGGTTCAAAGATTTAAATTTTTAGTCAAAATGTGCTCATATAGAGATCGCTTCTGAAGCTTATTCGAAAGTATTCCTTATCTCCTGGCCTAAATATGGGAATTTGTTCTTATTTATTTGCGTTTTATGGGGGGGATATAACATTATTTTTGACCCCTTCGAAGAAAAACCCAAGGCCGTTTTAATTTCTTTCACAGAGGAAGGATAGGTCGCAGAGGGCGCTTATCACTTAGCGTGACACACTTCAAGTTTTGACCAATCAACAATGTTCTCGATATTTTTCCAATATAGCGGAAGTCATACCGAAAATCGTTAAATTACAGGCACGTCATCAGGAGATTGACGAATAAGTTTATTGAGGAATAGAAAATAAACCTCATTTTTACATTGTAACTTGACTATTGAAAATAAACTTATTGTTAATATTATTAGTTTGAGATTTCAAGGTCACAGACAGGAATGATGAAACATTTTTTATTTCTTCAAATTATCGTTCCGGAGTAACCTTTATTAGTCGCGGTATTTTCCTGTAGCGGTATCAAATGGAACGTTCCATATCGGTAACAGTATTTCCCACCTCTACTATACACAGTGAGGTCGGTACACTTGTTCACAGCATAAAATCTGGAGTCTTTATTAGGTATTTAGGACAGATTCAGATTACATTTGGGTCGATACACTTGTTCACAGTGTAGGTCAAGTATTAGGTCAGATGTTAGTATTCATCACATTGTTGTGTACAAGATGTAAGTTGTCACAGCCAGGTGTAAATTGTCACAGCCAGGGGTAAGTTGTCACAGCCAGGTGTAAATTGTCATCATAATGGATACTCACATATTTTGGTATTCATCATATTTGGGACACAAGATGTACGTTGTCCCAGCCAGGTGTAAATTGTCACAGCCAAGTGTAAGTTGTCACAGCCAGATGTAAATTGTCATCTTAATGGATAGTCACATATTTTGGTATTCATCATATTTGGGACACAAGGTGTAAGTTGTCACAGCCAGGTGTAAAACGTCATCTTAATGGATAGTTACATGGAGAATTTAAAAAAAAGAGAGATGGTTAGCACAAATTTTCATTTAATAGTCATAAAATAAAGTTATTATTGGCGATTTCAGTATAATAAGAAATTTATTTATATTATTAATAACTAATTAAAGGGAGAAATAATAATCAAAGTCAACCTTCACTATTAGTAAGACATTTTTTTTAGTTACTTAGTTCTACATGTTTCGAACGTAGAAACCCCGGTAGAAACGTTCATCTTCAGGAGAAGTATAGTTATAGTAAAGACAATTGTGAGTGACACCCTCATAGAGCTTTTGAGGAAGTTGAATACTTGGAGAGAATAATGCTTACATAGAAATAGCGGAGAAAATTGTACTACCATGTTCTGAAGATAAATATGGGAGTTAAATGGTATTTTAGGGTGAAAAAATGAGAAACGTTATGTGAGAATGATCTAGAGAAGTAACTGTAACTTAAGTGGTGGAGTATATTGTTGAGAAGTTGTGGTAGAACGAAAAAATGAAAAATTATGAGTGTTGGTAAGATAGATGCACCATTGTTGTCATAACAGTATGAACTGTGATGTTCGAAGACATTTTAGGGTATGACCACCTTAAGTGACATGGGCAGTTTATAATATGGTAACTATTAGAAGAAACTTAAGAAAAACATATTTTAGGGAAGTGAAGGTTTTATGGTGATTTTATTGTGGAATTTAGTTTTTTAAAAAGAAGTGGAACGCTAAGTTAGGTAGTCTTGAAGAATGGGTATAGACAAGGTATTTACATATTCTTAATTGAATACCCTGTCTACCCATTCTTCAAAACTACCTAACTAAGCGTTCCACTTCTTTTTTAAAAACTAAATTCCACAATAAAATCACCATAAAACCTTCACTTCCCTAAAATATGTTTTTCTTAAGTTTCTTCTAATAGTTACCATATTATAAACTGCAGTCCTCTCTATATGATAAGCCGGCAACTACACGCAGCGCTCGTCTCTGGAGTCCAAAGACTCTACCCACCCCCACACTATGACCCCCAGGCAACGATGGCGTAACTCAGGACAGAGTGAACCAAGGGAAAGTAGGCCTGCCTAAGGATCGTTGGAGACACACAGCCCGCCAGCCCCCTAAGCAAGTATATGTGGGACGCTAGTTTAGTGCAAACTGCATCAGTGTATGCGTCCCATCTGAGACCAGGGTCCAGATACACACCCAGGAATTTGACAGGGGACCTCTCGGCCGCCAGCAGTATGTCACGAAGCGAGAAGATGAGAGATTGAGTCTTCGCGGCATTAAGATACAGTTTATTGAAAGTAAACCAAGCCTCCGCCCTCAGGAGGGCCGCCTGAGAGTGCGCCACGGCTTCATCGAGACTGTCTGCACTGCACTGCACGAGATTGTTGTATTGTCCGCGAAGATGGTGTAGCGTGATTCAGGGTCAAGATCAGGAAGGTCGTTGATATAAATAAGAAACAAGAGGGGACCCAAGACCGAACCCTGGGGAACCCCCATTGTCACCCCTCTACTGGTCGACTCCACACCACCCACTCGAACAGTCTGGCTGCGACCAGAAAGGTAACTCCTAAGCAACTCCAGCGAGTCATTGTCAAAGTTATAGCGCCCGAGCTTCTTCAGGAGCAACTCGTGCGACACGCAGTCGAACGCTTTGCTCAGGTCGCAAAAACTGCTAGAGACAAACTCACAGTTCTCAAATGCATCCTGAATGATGTTAACAAGATCGAGGACCCCCAATGAGGTTCCACGCTCTCGGCGAAAGCCAAATTGTTGGTCCGAAAACAGCCCGGCACTCTCAAGGAAATGTGCCATTCGAGAAGCCAAACATTTTTCAAAAATTTTAGAGAAGATGGGAAGTAGTGAGATCGGTCTATAATTGTTAACATCGTTAACTTCTCCCTTTTTATAGATTGGAATGACTATTGCATGCATATGATAACATATTTCCGGAAATGAATGGACAAATGTGGAATTTATCTCTTCGCAAAAATTGAGAATTTATTTTCGGCCGAGAGTTCTTTGTTGTTCACGAAACTCCAGTCAATTGCTTCTACCTAAGAGAAAAAAGTCATTTTTCCCATTTGAGTGATTGGTCTACAGATAACCTTTTTTCCAACAAAGTCTGCAACTCTACCTACCGTGTTGAACTGTATAAGCTGACCCACATGGTCTGACAACCCGTTATCAAGTAGCCAACCTTCACACTTATCAGCACCACAGTTCAGGAATACATTGTCCAAGCAGTTGTTTTGTCTCGTGGCCTCCCTAAATACTTGAGCAAACCCATAGGAGTCAAGCATACAGCACAGGTCAATGCATCCCCGAACCCCAGTACCGAAGCGAACATTGAAATCACCAGCTATAATGATGTTTTTTTCTAAACCGATAGTAGTTATTGCGTTTTCAAGGATGTCCAGAAAAGTGTCGAGGGACCCGGCAGGAGGTCTATATATAGATATTATGAAAATTTTTAATGTTTTGACGTAGACGCAACATAATTCAGCAACCCCCTCTACAGTCAGAGCCCCCACCCCTGCAACAACAGTAAAATCAATATTCAGCAGGGTTCAGCAGGATGGCCACACCTCCGCCTCTAGTATTCTTGCGGCAAGCAGATGCTGTTGGTACGAAGCCTTGCATGCGGAGACCTCGGAATTTGTCCTCTGTCAGCCAGTACTTACTCAAGCACAGGATGTTTACATCCTTATCGGCAAGGAATGCTTCCAGTTCATTTATCTTGGCGTTGATGGACTGCATGTTTTGGTGGTACAGTCTTATTTTACACAGGCTGTCCTTGATATGAGGTATACATATTTTATGGTTGTTCCTCAATCCTTCTTCGGAATCTGATTCTTCACCAGTGGGTGGCGTTGTAGGTTCAGAAAATGGTTTATCGAGATTCCTATCGGCCACAAACCTGGAGACAGATAATCGTCCCTTTTTATATGTGGCACAGCTAGTTTAGAGGAACTCCGAAGTTTTTCATTTCTCGTTTTCATTTTTTCAATTTTGCAGCCTTTATCAAGGTTTTTAGTTTTCAGGTAGTCCATTATTTCACCGCAGTCAGTAGTTGGTTCCAGTCCTGAAAGAAACAGCCAGGCCTTTCTTTCAGCAGGTCTCAGCTGCAAACAATTTATGTTCGAGCCCCTTAAAGGTTCAGGGCGGTTTTGTTTAGTGGGTTTGTTGTTTGTTTTTTTTCCGCTTAACCTCAATCCATGGTTGATCAGTTTTATTTGATGGCATCAGGTCATCAGGTTTTGTTGTTAACGGAGTGTTAACTTTTCCACTACTCTGTGCTTTTGGCGAACTACCGTTGTTTGGCAGCTGTTGCCCAATCTTAGGTTCTTGAACGTCAGCTTCAGATTCTAGTTTGTCTGGGTCTAGCAACTCCTCTTTTCTCTGTGTCTCTGGGGAACTTTCTATCTCGATAACGTGCACATTCCTCAAGGTCTATAAATTTCTAACTTTCGACCAACCAGAGAACAGCGCGGGAATACGTCACAAGATTGCCCAATTTAAATTTACCGTATTAACAAAGCATTGAAATCAGATCGCGTGTTTAATTATTAGACTTATAAAAAGTGATTGTGATTAATAAATTGAAATGTAGGTTCCTTCATACAGTAGGAATTGAAAGTATTGCAATTTTAGTATATTTGTTTTTAAATTTAATTTATTTGATTGATTTTAAAATGGATAGGAAAATTAATTTTTTAAGAAATTATAATTCCTCAAATTGGACGTATTTTTTTCCTGCAAATCACAATTTACTTTTTCTTATAGGGTAAATAAAACTCAGTCACACTCTTTTGGTTTTTTATTGCAGTGGCGTTATTTAATTTAATAAAGCCTAAATTAAAAATAATCAGTCACATCTGATAAGTAATTTGTTTCAGTCTATATTTAAGTAGATAATTTTCTAATGTATATGTTACCGACCAAACCCGATTTCAGGATAAACTAGTTTGGCCTAACCCGATTTCAGGATAAACTAGATTTGCCTAGGCCTGTTCGGGTTTGTTCGTATTCTAACAAACCTGACCAGACCCGAACAACTTTTGGGATAAACTAGTTTGGCCTAGTTCCGTATATAAAATGTTTTGGGATTGTATTGGATTATTTAAAAGTCGTTGGTTGAGCAGCTAACACTGACACTACCTTATTTTTGAAAATGTTGTTTATTTTAATGCCTTCTATACACAGCTAAAAAAAAAGTATTAACTTAAAAATTACCCTGTATATAGTGACAGATAATAATTCCTAATCATATAGTGTAAAAAAATGCAGTAAAAATTATTAAATTTTACTATATGGTATCTTTTTCTGGGGTGGGCTGTATAATAATTGTCTCTACAAACTAAATATAATTCAAAAGTTTATACTTAAAATTATTTACAAAAAACATAGGTTATATCCATCCCACTTACAAAAATATGTAACATTAGAACTATATACATGTCCCCTATCTGTTCTGCATCCTTATTTTGCTTTGGTATACCGACAACCAGGAGATTGTTTTCTTTTGCTCCCTTACATTTAGTTTTTCCTCCAGAGCTTTAACTTTTGATTTCAGACTGTTGTTTTCGTCCCTGACTTTCTTCATTTCTCTTAGTAAGTCCTCTATGGCTTTTTTTGTTCATCGAAATTATCGTAATTAGACTTTTTACAATAACTTTATCTCCTTTACGAATCATTCTCTTCGACCTTTTCACTCTCAGGTTTTTCTTTCCCTACCAGCAGGTATAATGACGGAACAGCTAAAAATATAAATTTATTATGTATGCAGTTATCCTATTAGTATTAGGCCTCACTTAAGTACACCCTAAACACTACACACTAGGTACCTGTTGTACCCTATGGATAAAGTATAAGTACTATCAAACAAAAACAATCAACTAAAACTCTGTACCAGATTTTTTTAGACGGTTCCGTTGAGTATTCATTATTCTAGCCTGCAACTCATCTTCAAAATCCTCGGGCTTAAAATGTTTACTGCAAATTCTCTTATTTGCAATATTCCAAACATCTTTACGATAACATTTCCTTACCCATTCTTTCTGGATCTTGGGATCTTTTGGAAAAGAAAAAAAAGGAAAGTTTCTCTCCACTTTCCAATGCTTTCTTGGAATTATTTTTGCAAATTGGCACACTACAAACAATCCCTCTAGGCATCTAAAAAATATTAAGTTAAGGTTATCCATTGATTTCATGTTGTCACCTTTATACAATATACCTAGCTATTTTATTTCAATAATTTTAAACACATATTTACCTTTATGGATTATTCACTGATTTAATTAACATAATATTCTAATTTAATTGTTGGATTTAGTTAAATATAGACAACGAAAACAAAGAAATTAAAAACGACGCCAATCGATCAGATAAGAGCTGCCATTAACATCTGATTCTCGGGCAATCATGTGACGTAGCGCGCTCCTCTCGCGTCTCTCCCCTCTCAGAGTTACCAGGCAACCTTCCTAAATTTAGAGACCTTGGCTACAAGTCATTTTTGTAAGCTATAGGTGAATTTGAATTTCGCGATAGTAAGTTTATCGGTACGGTGCGACCCACGGTTACTAAAAAGAACGGTTGTCTGGTAACTTCTGACCAATTAGAGCCTGCCTGCTGATGACGTCACAAAACGTCTTTGTTATACGGGTCTATTATAAATGCAACAGACAAAGAGAGATAGATACGCCTTTCTATGAAATGAACAAAGCACGGTATATATATTTGATCGTTTTTAGAAAATTTTAGTATTTATGGACCTAATAAATTAGTTTTCCTATTTCTGGAAGCGAATTTTATAAAAATAAAATTGAACTGAAACTTAGACCGTAATTTTAAATATTCAGTTTTCTGTTTTTCTTTTCATATAAGTAGATAAGTCTACAAATACAGACCTAGCACAGGGTGCAATTTCATTTTACTAACTTTAAAGTTTACTTTAAAAAAACGCATGTGTATGTAGCTGCTGTTTTCAATGTTTATTTCAGAAAATATATATATATAAATTTTGTTTATTTCTTATAAAACATATATATTATTGTCCTGTACAGATAAAAAAGTAAAAAATTATTGTTTGAATATAAAATACATATTTTTACTAAAACAACTTTAATTTATTACAAAGAAGAAAAAGGTAACAGTTATAAGGATTAAACTTAGGACTCAGTTAAGCTAAATTATAAGGGAAACTACATAGCTTAACGCAAGTAATAAACTATATACACACATAAAGACGGTCTTATAAAAATTCCCTTTAACAACGTCGAGGTTACATAATTCGCTGGCAACTGTGAATAAGATCTAACTACAAAAAGGAAAGAAACATATAAAAATAACAACACCTGCATTATAGATGTTTTCTTTTTATTACTCTGGAATCATCTTTGGTATTTAAATATTTAATTCTTATAGATACCCGTTGTCTCGCAAAAGAATATACTAATTTAAAGGGAATATTGGAAACTTTTTGTTTTAAATTTAAAGTTATTACAATTCAATTTATTAAACCATTTGTCCATTTCTTCTACACTTTCCTTCCATGAAATTGAAGGATCAAAAGAAAGACTCTGAACTCAAGATGGCATAGCATACGAATGCATTTTTTGGCTCATTCTCATAATTGTAGCAACCCAGCTTAGGAAACCCTTTACGATTTTTTCGTGCTAAAAAGCTTGCCACATACACTAACCGTGACTAACCCATCTTTTTCACATATATTTGTAGCAGATCTGCGTGATGAAGTAGAGGAAGTATCACTAATTTAGTCACTTTATGCTAGCCTTTATAACCAGCCTGGTTTAAGGCAGTAGACAAGATAAATTCTTCACTTTGCTCCCCCTCAACATTAGTATTTCTTTGTACCATTCCGGAATTTTTGCCAAGTACTATCATTCTTATTCTATCTATAGCATTTAGGGGTGCCGGGTGGTCATGAACGAAGGCCCCCCTCGTTCTTATCTAAAATTTAAAAAAATTATAATATACCTATTACTTAGGTAAACAAAAACATGTAGGTAGGTATTAAGATTTAAAGAGAATAATAATTAATTACCTTTTATTGTACTGTACTGATTAATATATTGATAAAATGTCTCTTTATCTTTAAATATAAGTCTCTAAAATACCTTACAGCTTTGAAAATTTGCTAAAAATCTCTTCAAAAACAGAATAAACAATGCTAATTCTGTATACAAAGTCTGAAAAGACGTTTTGTGACGTAGGCGATGACGTTTCGCCCGCCATGACACCAAGCTTACAAGGCGTATCTAAGGGCGAATAAGCACCTGATGATTGATGAATTTAGTAGTAGATAGTAGATGAAAAAACCCAGTAATTGAGTCCAATAAAATTTGGCGATATCATGACAATAACAGTTTATTTATGACTACAGCCACCCCTCCCACCAGACCAAAATACGTGCTTCGCTACTGATACATTATAAGAAAAACTACATCAATAAGTAATAAAATTAGGTACACACACCAAACGAAGTCTCATAAAAATTCCCTTTGACAACGTCGAGGTTACATGTTTCGCTGCTACCTGAGCATCATCAGACCTAACTACAAAAAGCAAAAAAACACAAAAATAAAAACACCTGCATCATAAATAACACGCTAAATATTTGATGATGCTCAGATACCAGCGAAACATCCTGGACATTATTAAAAGAAAATTTTATGAGAGGGTAACTTCGTAAATCGGGTCTCAGCGAAAATTGACAAATATCAATTTTATTTATCAAAAAAATGAATCCATTTTAGTGATGTATTGATTGAAACATACAGTTTCCTAACACTTAATTAGTTCACAAAAAATAAATAACTATTACCTTATATATTTTATTTATCAATATACGGGATATGCCCATTCGCACTGACCTCATAGTCCTTAGTCTAAACTCTAAACTAAAATAACCAGTGTACTACACAAATACAAAATTCAAACATTATTAAATAAACAGCTAATACATCTTTTTTTTAAAATTACTAGTAGGTATTCTTTAACATTTCCAAAATTGTAAATTTATGTTAAATAAATCACCCCTAAACCTGTTCCCCGTTTCATTATTCTACTGATTGGGGAATTTTTACCATACACAGTATATCTATTTGGTTGGGAGTTAAAAACTTTGAGAAAATTTCCTTAACCTTGCCTTCTAAACCTTTATCTGTGCTGTCAATGTTATGTTCAAGGTTTTTAATTTTTTAGAGTTCCTATTGTTTGTTTATCATTGCTAATTTGGTTTTTTAAACATTCATTTTCTTCTTCAAGATCCCTGTATTTTTTTACTTTTTAAATAAAATTTCATAAGGCGTAGTTTTGCTTGTTGATGGGAAATTCTCAATTTCAAAAACAGGGGGAGAAAGTCGAGAAAGAGTTTTTACAATATTAATTGTATTTTCTTCAGGTATCAAAAGATTAGAAATAATTTCCTTCCTTTCCTTTTTTTCTATCCTTTTTTTTCTCTCTGATGGGGTCTTGTTGGTTTTATTTGGCAATACTATATTATGGGTATATTGCTAAAATTATAAAACTATGTTAAGTTTAAGTTACATTATATTTGTTTCTAACTTACCAGTTTTTTTTAGCCTCTTAGGTTGAGCGTTAATTAATTTAGAGTGTATTTCGTCCTCAAATTGACAAGACTCAAAATGTTTACTGCAAATCTTTTTGTGGTTAGGGTTAAAGGTGTCTTTTCTACAACAAAGTTTAACCCATTGCTTTCTTACTATATGATTTTTAGGAAATGTAAAAAACCGCACAGCTTCTCCATCCCTCTTTGCCTTTGCTTGGCTGCTTTTACAGGCATCTTAAAAATACAAATAAAACAATTTTTACCTAATTCACTTTGAATGTGATTTATGTTTATTATTTACCTTCTATTGCACTATACTGATGAATATATTGATAAAATGTCTCTTTATCTTTAAATATAAGTCTCTAAAACACCCTACAACTTTGAAAATTCGCTGAAAACTACTTCAAAAACAGAAATAACAGAATAAACAATGCTAATTCTGTATACAAATGTCTGAAGAGACGTTTTGTGACGTAGGCGATGACGTTTCGCCCGCCATGACACCAAGCTTACAAGGCAACCTATCTTTCTAAAGACCTTGGGACCATTCCTGACAGACTGAAAATTGCACGGTAAATTTAAATATTAAATTAATTAAAGTAACTAAAATCCTAATACTTTATTAATAATTCTATTATTGATTGTGTAAGGTATGATCTAAGTTTTATATCAGCAGTGAAAAGGAGAAATTTGTAAAATGTCACTTATGTTAATAGAAATGTACCTATACTAGTAAGGTTAATGAGAATTTGTAATACGCCAGTGAGGTCAACAGAAATTATAAGCTATTTGTTGAGATAAATATTTTATAGATTTTTATGTTTGCAATAAATATTTGTTTTCATATGCCTACTTTATTGTTTTAATAGTTCCTTATCTACTAACTACATACATCAGTAAAATTGCCACTTAATTTTTACATTATTGATTATTCCAGCAAGTAGTACTTACCTATTTTATATATCACAAAAAAAACCTTAAAAAATTAAACTAAGGTGTGTCCGCGGATGGAGTTGGCAATAGGGAAAACTCTCTTATTGATAATTTGATTGATTACGACCAGAAGTCGTCCTTTACCAAAATTTCTGTTTGTTGAGAAAAGTTAAGATTAGATGTAAATGTAAATTAATATCTTTAAATATTCGAATTTGTATTTAGACTATAAAAACAACTTTGTTTAATATAATTTTTGTAAAAATAGTAAATATAATCGCACCTACTTTTCTCTTGAAGCATTTTCATGTTTTCTAATTTATTAACACTCTGTACATCTGATTAAAAAATTTTATATTGCAAATTAATTTTCTCAAAAGGCAAAACTTTTTATAAAGAATTACTTTTTGTCGTAAAATCAATAACAGATTTTTTCCTATTGTACTCCATCCGCCGACATACTGTATATTTGAAAATAACCAGCTATAATTTAAATAAGAGGATTTTAAGAAGCCCGCCACGAAAAATTTCGACGGTGGCGCCAAGCGGATCGATGGCCAACTTATTCTCGAATAAGCCTTTTTTTCTTTTGTGGAAAATCCACAAACCCTTTTTTTTTTGTGAAAAATCCTTGTTTCTCTGTTTTTCTACGGACTTTTCATTTCTAATTGTTATATATTTTTTGATATAGGTAATGAATAATTTTTTTGAAAAACCAGTAATTTTGTCCGACTCCAAAATATTTTTCCCAAACATCACTACATATTTGTTTAAATTGATTTTTTTTTAAATTAAGTACTATATAGAAATTGCTTTTTTATTAATTTCATCTTTATTTTCAGTATGTTCATCACTCTTATAATATAATATATGAAACAATTAAAATTTAAAACTATAAATCTACATCTAAAAAAAATAACTATAATTTCAGCCGAGCAGCATCTCCTATATTAGGTTTTTTAGGCATTCTATAATTATAACTGAAAACTTCTGGGAATTCTTCACAAATACAGTTGTAAGCATAACACAGCTGTGCAAATTCCTCATTTCTAATTTGAAAGGGCCGGAGATTTGGTTTGACATCAGCTAGAATAAATAATTTTGGCCCTAGTTCAGCACGTAAGTCTTCTGGAAATAGTTTTTCTGCACTTTTGTGGCAAAACTTTTGCCTAGTATTAAAAATTGTACGAACCACTTTTTCAACCAGTTTAAAGGGTAAGTTTATGACAGGAGTTTTAAGAGGATATAGTGTAACTACTGCAACATCGACATCTGGTTTAGGTACAAAAGCTTTGCCTGATATAGTAAACTTGTAATGCACTTCACACCAAAGTTGACACATTACAGATAGTCTACATCTTTGTTTATCCTGAACAGAAGCTACCATTCTTTCACCCACTTCTTTTTGAAATGTTAAAGTCATTGAAGTTCGGCCATAATGCCAAGCAGATGATTTTTCTGAAATACATTCAAGCCAACGTATGATTAAATTTGTTGAAATGCTAAACGGAAGGTTTCCAATTAAATGTATAGGTGGTAATGAATAATCCCACTCCGTTTTGGGTGCACTTTCAAAACACTTTTCTAAGTTAAAGGTACGTATATCTCCAATTACAATATTCATATCAACATGAGACCTAGATGCTTCCTGTAGTAATTGTAATGATGGTAGAAAACGAGGATCTTTTTCAACAACAATTAGACGTCTGGGTTCCATTTTTATAATTGACCTTGTGATGCTTCCTGGACCTGGGCCAACTTCACAAACATAATGGCCATGTAATTTTCCAGCTGCTCTTACTATTTTATCAGTTAATCTTTCATCCATAAGAAAATTTTGAGACAACTGTTTAATAGCTCTTATCCTATACAACTTAACAAGATCTCTAACACTTGGTAACGGAGGTAATTTTAATCTAGACATTTTTGAAAATACTCTTTTGAAGTACTATTACTTATCAGTAGTCTTAGCTGGTTCCTCAAAATCGTCCAAAAATGTTTCTTGTTTTACAGAAAGTATTGTATAAGAATATATACCAAAGACAGCAGCTCCAAGAAGTCCAGCAGTAATAAGATTATTTCTCTTAACCTTCTTAAGCTTTGCAGCTCTTTCTAGATTTTCACGGTTCATGCGTTGAATAAATTCTCGTTCGTTAACACTCAGTTTACTAAGATCCACTTTGGGCATTTGATCGGACATTTCTGAGAAAGGTATGTAGGTACTTCTTTTTAATTTCTACACATGTAGGTATCAAAAAATTTAACAATTTTGATAAGTATTACGAAATGTAAATCAGATTTGAATGGCTGTGGCACGAAACCAATACAAAATGAGTGAGGAACTTTGAGACGTGGTGGTGTAAGTTTCACGCATAGATAAGTACTCACAGAACTCGAACAATAAGTACTGACTGAGTGCTGTTTCACGCACTAAGATAAAAAAAAAGTGCATGCATATCCTAACCTAACATAATCGTAGAGATGCAAAAAAAAGGAACGATACTTCAGAAGTATCGATACTTTTTGTACGGTATGGACAGAACTACAACCACAAGTCCTCTGGTTGGGAAACAAAAAATGTGATTTTTTAGAAAGGTCAGTTTTTTGATGGGAGAAAAGTTGTGGCGATAAGAAGAACGTTTTTTTACAAGTCACATGATTGTAGCGTAGTTTTTGGACAATTTGTTTTTTTAGAAGTTATGATCGGAGATAGCTTTGGGACAGGCAAAGCGTCTTTTTATAGAAGTCACCTCTGGTTTTGGTCACAGAACACGAACAAAGAGAAAAGTTATTAACGTGTTAAATGATAGATGCCGCTGTGACTTTTAGGGCGATGCTAACACCAAGAAGCGGAGTGGGATGAACTAATTAGGGCGGAAGGGGGGTAGGGGAAGCCACCATATGTTTTTATTTTTTGAAGGTTAAATTAATATTTTGAAATTTAAAATTTGTAATAAATTTTTTTTTATTAATTACGTTTTTATTACTAATAAATACAATTTGCACTGCACGATTCGTAATAACAACGTATTTTTATAAAAAATTATTTAAAACAAATTTTAAATGTCAAAATATAATTAACCTCGATAACAAATATTATATATATTATTTTTAGGAAAACAATCAATAATACAACGTTTTTATTGCACAAAATCATTAAATTTATATAAAATAGTCTTTAAGGAACGCCTTTGAAGTATTCCTTAATCTCTACAAAAGCAGAGGCCAAGGAACCCTGCGTCAAAGTGTTCTCAAGATACTACATACCACCCTCGACAAACACCCACAGCATAAATAAATTTATTAACAAAATAAATAACTGAGATCACACATCTATGGTACACAAATAAGTTTAGGGTCATAATAATTATTAAAGTTCAGAATTTAGAGAATGATAGGTCGAGATCCAGTACCAGTGAAGATCAATAAATCAGGTGGAGGTCAGTATCCGTGAGGGGCATCTTCAAGTTCAGGTCTAAATCCAGTGGCGGTTGGTTAACATCACGTTCATCAACATTCTGAAGGATTTATCATGAAACAAGAGAACAGCGACAGAGTCTAATATTGGCAAATTATTTCTCTTACCACTAGTTAACACATCAGGTACAAAGTCAAAAAAGGGGCAAAGAAAGAAGAATTTATGTAACTTTTAAGATTTTATTGTTTATTTTGCTTTTACAAAAACTTTTGTATATTTAAGTGACGAACTTATATAGACTACCTTGGTTATTTTGTTCACTTAAATTCTTGTGAATCCTTAAATAGACAGTCAGCTTGATAATATCAATAGTTATATAATGTTGCTGGCAAAAATTGGGTAATGTACTACCTATCCCTAATATGTTTAATAACATCGAGCCTTTTTTTTAACCTCGATAAGAAGCTGACTGAACAATAAGAAATTTGATATATTATGAAAATAGATGTTTTTTAAATCGGCCAGTGAACAAATAGATACATATCACGATACTTGAATTATTTCTTGCAGAGAAAGTAGTAAAAGTAAAGTAAAAATTTGAACAAATTGTTTTGAAATTTAGGGTCGTTGACCTTAACGATAGAAAATAATTGAAACTGTTTTCAGATTATTTTTCTTAAATATAATAATATAACTTCTTACCCAGACATGCAATAAGACTTTCTTTTGCATTTTCAAAGCACGATCTTGAGATATTTTTTTAAAAAACCCAAAATAATTTCTTAACAAGCCATGTCATATAAAATAACAAAACCAAACACAAGACACAAGGAAAAAGGTGGTTAAGAAGTGGAGCAACGTGATTGGTTGCTATTCAAATATGTATTTTGATTTGAGCCAATCTCTTTCATATCCCAAAAACGGCAGACATCTTTTGAAGTGGCAGACAAGTGACATTGACATAACTGACTGATGCGATATTCCGCATCCAAGTTTCATACCCCTGGTTTTGGTGAACAGAAGAGCTTTTAATTTTTAGATATCACTTTTGATTAGGTTTGATAACCGATACTTTAGAGCATCAATACTCTTTTGATACGTATCAGTTAGCATCGATACTTTAAAACAATGTATCGACGTCGGACCGGTATCGATAATTTGTGAAATTTTTGCATCCCTACACATGCTGCGTTCGGTTATCATATTTGTGCGCTCTAATCGCTCATTTACCGTTCGTTTATTCCAAAATTGCTCTCGGTGCACGCACGATCACGTTCGTTTAATGTTTTTTTCGAGCGCTCGGAGCAAGCTCTATTGGCTCGGAGCTTAGGGAGAGAGCGATTGGAGTTTTTGCGGAAGAAATGGGAAATGGAAGGTATAATTTCTTGTACTTGTGATGACGTACCATTTTTTGGTAATACCTAACCAGACAAATTCACAAATGTAAAATGTTAAGTATCGCCCAGCATTAGCAATTTCATTTAATACATTTAATTTCATTTTAGAATAGAAATAAATACACGAAAAATAAAAATTAATCAACTTTTATGAAGTGTAGGGTTATGTTCAATTTCAAATTTTAAAAAACCGTTCGTTTATTCCTTTATGCTCCGAGCGCCCTTATATCACGTGGTCCCTGCTCTGGCGCTACTCGCTCTACACTAAAATGTTAAAACCGAACGCAGCAACAACCGACCCCAATAGGACCTTGACCTCCATCTTCCCCTTCGGGCGCGTTCGATATAGGTAATTTGGGTGCGCTTCACTGTATACCAGACGCCAAAATATTCTTTGAACGGCGAGATTGATACAGTGAAAGTGATCCGTATTATAACATATATATTCTTAGGATAATTTTTATATTCGCACTATTAGTTTTTGAACCCGCCCTGAGTTAGCGATCTATTATATGTCGTTATTGTCGTTTGAAAAATCTTTTGATGTATACTCTGGTAGGCAGTTACTGCGTTCAATTAATGCAAATCTGTTTTCTCGGTATACCTATTGGTGGAGTTCTGTGTTCGTTTACTAGATCTATGACCTCGAGTGAATCGGCTTGGCGGGCGTTCGGGATTTGGATTCTCACATGGGTACGGTAAATGCTACGCGCTCGTTTAGCTCACATATATACATACACCATATTGCCAATACAAGCAGTCCCACGAAGACACCCATCGTGCAATTCAAAATAACCTTAGTTTAGGCCCGCGGCGCTTGCGCAGTAGGGAAAAATTAGGCAACCAACACGATATCTAATAGAACATAAACAGAACCTACTCGCGGTTGTTTGTATTCTTATTTGTCGACATCTTTTGTTTCGTTCGTTCGTTCGTTTGTGGTTATAATTTCCAAGTTTTGGGTGTTAATATTTATAAAACTTTACTTTAGATATTTTTTTTGTTAGTGTGTAAGTTGTTAGACGTTTTCATCTTTTTTTTCGTTGTATTCGTTCAGATGTAATATTGGAAGGTAAGACTAGTGGAAAGAGAGAGACTAAGTGCGGTGTGCCGCAGGGCTCTGTGAAGGGGCCTATGTTGTATTCTCTCTTTGTACTAAGTTTGCGATGTTCGAAACTACAAGCTAGATATTACACCTTTGCAGATGATACTGTGTTGGTATATAGTATGGATAATGTAAAAAGCTGCATATCGCCGATCGGCAACTGGCATTGCCTCTAAAGGTAAAAGTCATTACATAAAAGAATTTAAAAAAATTTGAATTTTTAATTTTTTTTTCATTTATTATAATTTTTTTCTAAATATTCTGTTTTACTATATTATTTAATTTTGTATCACACTCCTTCGGACTGTGATGTGAAAACATATCGCCTAATTTGTCGATATAACACCTGTCAAAAAATATTTACAAATATTTCATTTGATATTTAAGTATTTCAATCTTAATATGAGAACTACACTAACACAACAAAATATTTTTTTATAAACGCGATTATTACACATAAAAAAAATGTCAAAATGACAGCTGACAGTATATAACTCATAATACTGTAACTCGTGTATTTCATTTTTATCCCTTTTATTTATGTTTCACAAAATTAACACTTAATAATAAATGGTTTAATTGAAATAGTTGAACTTTGAAATTGTCAAAATGACAGCTAGCAAAAAACAACCTCTTTTTCAACACAAAAAATCTTTGTTCCACACAATAACTCATTTTTTATTCGTACGCCAAATTTTGTTCAGACCAGATAAGTAGTTTTTAATTCATGCTTTAATTTCTTCGGATATATTCGTTTTTCTAAACCCATAATAGCAGTCCATTTCAAATTTCACAACCATCATACTTTTCCGAATATAAAGATTGAAGATGTTTTATAGGGTCGAAACTTTAATATTTGGTTAAAGCAATATTGCACAAATACGTTAAAAGAAGCCAGATTTACGAAACTGCAATAAAAATTACAAGTTTATATTTAAAAATAAAAACCTGATGATGGTATCTATGGTCATATCACTTTAACTTGAGAAAGATGACAGAAACCCATTAAACACGCGTTAAATTTTACTTGACACTTTAGAGAAGTGAGGTTAGGGTACATTTCAAAAAGTGACAATTCTGTCAGATTTGTTTATTTTTTATTTTGCTGTAATTTAAACCTTTCTTCGATGGTATTCGTACATTTGAGTGAAAATTATAGTTAAAAACATTTGTGGATTATGTGTTTAGTTATCTATGCCCTTTGACCGGTCAGTTTATTAAATTTAAGTCGAAAATACCTAAATGTTGGCGATGTTCCAGTTATGGATAAATAAAACTTCTTTGCTTTGAGTGGCAAAATAATGTTTTGGTTTTTAATAAGCTGATAAAGAGACTGGAAACCTACCCTTTATGGTGAGAGCAGAAGAATGAAAACTTTATATATACCTAAATTTCATTGAAGAAGTGATTTTAGTGCGAGAATTAATATAAATTGGACACCTCTATGTTATGATGAAAGCAGAATTAAAACCTTTATATACCTATGTAATACTCCAAAGAAAAGCTGTTTCTACTACACAACTTAATTGGACAGTTTTATAAGAGAAAGATTACTCCATTTTAATTTCACAGCCATGTTATGTTTAAACCCAACTAAGTTTGTTAAAAACAATATTTTAGTCAAGAATATCAGAAAAATGCATCGAATGCACTTACCCTAACATAAGTATGTATTTATGTGTTGCTTGAATTAACAAAAATATAGTGGATTAATAAGAAGTTATCAAAGGAGAGATGTGCCAAACTTCTACAAAGAAACTTCCTCTCGAACTGTGTAGTGTACAACTGGAATCGACTAAGTGAAGACACAGTCAATGCAACCCCAATAAACCAATTTAAGAATAGACTTGACAGAGACAATAAACAATGGAACAGCTCATTCGTCCTTTACACACTGTGATATTTACATGTGATAACAGAATAGTCTCATCGGTTCTACCTCTTACTATTGCTAAATAATAATAATTTGTGAGTTTTTTTTAGACCATTTTCTATTTTACAGGAATTAATTAGGTTAGTAATATTTTATACTCTATGGTTTATTTTAAAATATCTAGATACGTATAAGCATTACGGCTTAATACTTTTGAGAAAAAAGTATTCCTAGGGAGCATGGTTAACAAATATGGGAAAAATAAAATAATCTTTATAAGTATAGTCAACTAATAAATGTATGAACGCCAATACTTACAATCCAATGTGTTTGTGTACTAATATATTAAAACATGATTAAAACTATAAGACTATGTTTTTATTTACACTTAGCAGTCTCTCTAGCATAGTTATTTTTAAAAAATTAAAATTCTTTATTGATAGAAATCAAACTGAAACAATACTTTATTCTTACATTATACTTTTTCTCATTTTTCAAAATAGGTAAGTTTATTTAGACAATTAAATAATAATTAATCTATGTATACAAATCAAATATATTTCAGTTTTAGGTTTACAGTACATTTCTTATGTTAAATACACCCTATATTTGTTAGATATGAAGAAATCAGGATTAAAATTAAGTTTGCTTGAGTTGCAATTGTATATAACTAAGTACTATTTAAAAAAATATATTTGTTCGATGACTCTACTAAAATCTTTATAAATAAATATTACTCAAACTTTCACAATTATGACTTTTGAACTTAAGTACAAGAGGGTCCTTATCTAATAGGAAGCCTTCTGTTTTATTCTTCTTCAAGAACGTTAGTCCTGTGTTTAAGTCAGTATATATTCTGTTATGTCTTAGATGTGACCGGTGGTTTATTGTTGAAAGTAGACACAGTTTATTCGGTATATAAATTTATTCACACTACATAATATCACAGATTCGACATACTAAGTTAAAATGGAGTAATAGACAGAGGGCTTGTGCGTACTGTACTATCGTTTTAGTAGGAAATTGTATCCCTACTCCTAGACGTTCGCCTTAAGGCGGCTCGTCTCTGAATGTCGACAACATATTCTATAAACATGCTTCCTTGTGCTTCCCAAATTAGAAATTTATTAGTCCATAAATGCCTTTTTTTTGTCACGACAATAGGTCTTTCCTTTTCATAAATGGTTCTAAAAAAATAACGATTTTTGGAAATTATTTTTTTTTAATAAACAAATTTCAAATTTTTTTTTTTTGACTATGACTATTAACGATCACGCTGTATAAAAAAGACATAAAGTGAAGTAACACACATTGTACTAAGTTGTCCAAAAGACAGCCTACCCATTGAAGTGAAAATGGAATGGATTGAATTTTGATGAAGATATATGGGTTTTGAAAATCAAATTAGTGTATTTAAAACTTATATATTTAATTGCACAAAGATTTTTAACAACAATTAACTAACCAGCAACTTTGACTCTGACATAAATGACATTGGTGGCATAATTTACTCACAATCAAACTTGCCAACCAGATCTATGTGATTGTGAAAAAAGTTTTTCTGCCAATATCATGTATGCCACCGTCAAAGTGGCTGGTTAGTTATTTATTATGAAAATTCTTTATGCAACCTGACATTAGTCTCCCCATTATTTTCACCATGTCATTGTATTGACATGCAATGATATTGATTTTTTTTGGATTATATCGTTTTATCCTCGGCTTTATCAATAAATCATTTTAACTGTAAGTTGTTTTCCTAAAACAGAAAAAAAAATTGTCAGATACAAATGTATGTAAAGAAAACATCTAAGAGCCTGCTAACAAATGCTAATAAAAATAAAAATAAAAAATTTTTGTAACATTATTACTGCAACATGCAATTCTAATTAAAAAGCTGATAAAAAATTAGAATTAGAACATGTGCAAGTATTTTTGATGTTCGATAGGAAGGAAATATAGGGACTATTACTATCTCATATGGGACTCCCAAAGCTATTGAAAAGCACAGGTGTCAGCTTTAAGTTAATTTGTCTTAGGTTTTCCCGAGGGGTTTCCATAGATTTCCTGGTGTATATATAATAACTTACACAAATTTTCCTATAAGATGTGTTGTCCATGATCTGACACACTATATTTTAAAGTTTTTACATGTCATCTTGTATGTAACCATCATGAAATCTTTTCTATAAAATAAAAAAAAATCAAATTGGTAGTGCAGTTGCTGACAAACATATACCAGGACATAACAGACATACATGTACTGACATGATAAACTCTAAAAGGTTATATTGAGCACAATTCCATTTCAAATGGGGGTTTTCAGATAAAAATTATTATTTCTTCGGGTTTGTGGTTCGATCTTAAAGTAAAGTAGGTATATACCTATTATGCAGAAAATTATATTAATTAATGTGTTTTTAAGCTGATATAATGTAACATCAAAAAAAGTTGTGTAGTGTAAAACAGTTAGTAATTTAATATTGTTTCTGTACAATTTCTACAACATTTAAAGCATAAAAATAATGTAAATCTAACAAAATGAAAATCTGTATTTACCTTTGTTGTAAGTAAATCCTTTTCCAACACACTTATTTACATTATTTTCTGATATATTCAACAGGGCCCCAATCGACCTTAAAACTTTTATTATATGCAACAGAAATAGAAATTAAACTGGTAAATAGTCCTTAAATGTTAGAAAATTAAGACAAGTCCATAAAACCACATAAAATTATAAGGTTTAAAGAAATAATATTTTTACTTTTTGAGGTAATGTCATATCGGCTTGTCAGAAAAATATCCTACGGTATTGCCACTTCTAACGGTTACAATGTTGCCATGTTATTACTGTAAATTGGAAAAGAATGTAATTAATTTTAAAAAACTTTACCATCACGAATACTCAAAACTTAATATTCATTCCCAAAAAGTTTTTTAAATGAATTTAAAGCTATTTTGTTGAGAAACTGGGCTTTTTTGTTAGCGAAAGTAGGCAACCAAGAAAACATTTCTGAAACCCAAGAGATCACAATGGCTTTGGTACAAAACAACATATTGTTCGTTTTTTACAATAACTATAGTCATTTTTGTCTCGTATTATGCAAAATGTCAAATTTGAAAAAGATAGATATAAACCTGATGTCTTTAATGGCATTTAAAATTTTCTATAAGTAAAAGGAACAAACCCTTTTTTCTTCTGTGAGTAAAAGGAAAACGGCTAATTCGACAAATATGTTACCGTTTAATTTTGCCATGGATTCACCCAATGGAATTAATTTTTCTTCAATTGTTTTTTGTGTCATCTTTCTCAAGTTAAAGTGATTTGACCATAGATGACGAAACGTTTTACTCGAAATCTGATGACATTATATGATAGAAAACAAAATACGGCTATGCAAAAGTTTAATTAGTTTTTCTTTATCTTTACAAATAAAGTCACAAATCCGAATGTAAGAATATAAAGATTGAAGATGTTTTTTATAGGGTCGAAACGTTGATATTTGGTTAAAGTAATATTGCACAAAGACGTTAGAAGAAGCAAGATTTACGACACTGCAATAAAAATGACAGGTTTATATTTAAAAATGAAAACCTGATGATGGTATCTCGATGACGAAACGTTGTACTTGAAATCTGACGACACCATATGATAAGAAACCAAATACTACAATGAAAATGTTAAATTCTTTTTTCTTTATCTTTTTAAATAAAGTCACAAATCCAAATATAAGAATATAAAGATAGAAGATGTTTATTGGGTCGAAACTTTAATATTTTTTTAAAGCAATATTGCACAAATACGTTAGAAGAAGCAAGATTTACGAAACTGCAATAAAAATTACAAGTTTATATTTAAAAATAAAAACCTGATGTTGGTATCTAGATGACGAAACGTTTTACTCGAAATCTGATGACATCATATGATAGGAAACAAAATACGGCAATGCAAAAGTTAAATTATTTTTTCTTTATCTTTTCAAATAAAGTCACAAATCCAAATATAAGAATATAAAGATTGAAGATGTTTTATAGTATCGAAACGTTGATATTTGGTTAAAGCAATATTGCACAAAGACATTAGAAGAAGCTAGATTTACGAAACTGCAATAAAAATGACAAGTTTATATTTAAAAATAAAAACCTGATGATGGTATCTAGATGACGAAACGTTTTACTCGAAATCTGACGCCATCATATGATAGGAAACAAAATACGGCAATGTAAAAGTTAAATTATTTTTTCTTTATCTGTTCAAATACAGTCACAATGAATAAAACTTGGAAAAAATCTTATCGGCAATTTTCGGCTATTCCGAAAATCCCCGATATTGAAAAAAATTAATCAAAATTTAGGTAAGCAGACCTACATTAAAATGAAAAATGCATGTATAAATACTATTTTTGGAGTTATCTGTTTTATAACACTGAATTGTAGAAGTTTCGAACTATCTCTTATACCTAATTTTAAAGCGCGAATTGATATAATAACTTTTAAAACTTACGATGAAATATGCCATTTTCGGCTATTTTTGGCTTTTTTTGACACTTCATATTTTTAATATCCACGATGACGTTTTATGCATCCAAAGCAATCTCTTCGAAAAGTCATTATTCTGTTAAAATGAAACTTTTACGGAAATTGCAGACTATTTTTAAAATTGAAAATTCGATAACTAATCTGACATATGAACCTTTAATTTTGGTCTCATTAAATTGTAAAAGTCTCAAATAAGCTATAACATTCAATTTTTAACGTCAAAACGTTGAAACAAGGTCACATTCTGAAGTCAAAAACACCCATTTTAGGCCAATTTTGACAGCTGTAATTTTTTCAATATGGAAGCCAGTTCCATTTCGATATTTGACGAATTTTTCTGTTCGCGCTCTAAAAATATGTAGTAGAAGCTATAATCGAATATAAAAAACTTTTCATAAAAAAAACGTAAAAAAATTAAATAATATTTTTTTTGAACCACTAAACGTCATAACGAA
Organism: Polydrusus cervinus; assembly: GCA_935413205.1. Lineage (NCBI taxonomy): Eukaryota > Metazoa > Arthropoda > Insecta > Coleoptera > Curculionidae > Polydrusus > Polydrusus cervinus. The sequence continues at coordinate 60,538,096 of OW284510.1, read as the reverse complement.
GAGCGCGCACGTTATAAATTTTAAAGTCTATTTATCCCTCTAAACAACAGTCCAAAAAAAAGTTGAAAAAGTTAATTACAATAGCTTACAGACGGGTTTAAGCGAACCAGTACCTAAAAAAAAAATTGTAAAAAATCCAAAAAAAATCAAAATTCATTCGTTTCGTCCTCTGTAAATTAAAATGATTAAAAATCGAAAAAATATAATTTAAACGTAGTTCGACGAGCTCTTTCCGATAGGATGTACGACATTTTAATAAAAAAATTATTTTTCGAGAAAAAAATTAAAAACCGTGAAAATTTTAGGTCTAAAATCGTAATTTTTAAATTTTCACAATTTCTAATCATTTTAGGTATAGAAAGATATATTGTGAAAAGATAGTATTTGAGACGGCCCATCTGATCGTTTAAACCGGAAATATGTCCGACGTACCCAGTTCGAGTTATTCGGTACCCAAGACGACCCTGCAATGGCCATTTTTCAACTTAAAAAAAATCAAAAAAATTACTTCTCAATTTCCGATATCCTCCATCTACGAACTTATTCTTTATTTGACGGTCCTCTCGAACCCCCAAAAGTAAAAATAGAAAAAAATAATTTTTGCGACCTGAAACGATAGACAGCGGAATTCGCATATTTTTCAACTTTGACGTTTAAGAACTTTTTTCCGGTACACCCTGTATATTTGAAATTTTTCACAAAATGTGCCCCCGTTATTCCTCTATAAAACCCAATAATCAAAATCAGTGCGAAATGTACCACTTTAGAGAAAAAAAATCGAAAATGTCAAAAAATCGATATTTCAAAAATCGGGTACGACGACGACGACGACGACAGAGGTCGAACATTTTTAAAATAAAGGGGATATATACATATCGCTCGAAATGGGCGATATGTAAAAGCTGCATATCGCCTGATCGTCACTGTCGTGACTAAAGGAAAAAGTCATTACATAAAAGAATTTAAAAAAATTTCAATTTTTAATTTTTTAAATTTTTTTTTATTTTTTATAATTTTTTTTTTAAATATTCTGTTTTACTATATTATTTACTTTTGTATCACACTCCTTCGGACTGTGATGTGAAAACATATCGCCTAATTTGTCGATATAAAACCTGTCAAAAAATATTTACCAATATTTCATTTAATATTTGTATTTCAATCTTAATATATGAGAACTACACCCAACAACAAAATATTTTTTTATAAACGCGATTATTACACATAAAAAATGTCAAAATGACAGCTGTCAATATATAACTAATAATACTGTAACGCGTGTATTTTATATTGAAGATGTTTTATAATGTCGAAACGTTGATATTTGGTTAAAGCAATATTGCACGAATACGCTAGAAGAAGCAAGATTTACGAAACTGCAATAAAAATTACAAGTTTATATTTAAAAATAAAAACATGATGATGATATCTAGATGACGAAACGTTTTACTCGAAATCTGACGCTATTATATGATAGGTAATAAAATACGGCAATGTCAAAGTTAAATTATTTTTTCTTTATCTTTTCAAATAAAGTCACAAATCCAAATATAAGAATATAAAGATTGAAGATGTTTTATAGGGTCGAAACGTTAATATTTGGTTAAAGCAATATTGCACAAATACGTTAGAAGAAGCAAGATTTACGAAACTACAATAAAAATTACAAGTTTATATTTAAAAATAAAAACATGATGATGATATCTAGATGACGAAACGTTTTACTCGAAATCTGACGCTATTATATGATAGGAAATAAAATACGGTAATGTCAAAGTTAAATTATTTTTTCTTTATCTTTTCAAATAAAGTCACAAATCCAAATATAAGAATATAAAGATTGAATATGTTTTATAGGGTCGAAACGTTAATATTTGGTTAAAGCAATATTGCACAAATACGTTAGAAGAAGCAAGATTTACGAAACTGCAATAAAAATTACAAGTTTATATTTAAAAATAAAAACCTGATGATGGTATCTAGATGACGAAACGTTTTACTCGAAATCTGACGCCATCATATGATAGGAAATAAAATACGACAATGCAAAAGTTAAATTATTTTTTCTTTATCTTGTCAAATAAAGTCACAAATCCAAATATAAGAATATAAAGATTGAAGATGTTTATAGGGTCGAAACTTTAATAGTTTTTTAAAGCAATATTGCACAAATACGTTAGAAGAAGCAAGATATACGAAACTGCAATAAAAATTACAAGTTTATATTTAAAAATAAAAACCTGATGATGGTATCTAGATGACGAAACGTTTTACTCGAAATCTGATGACATCGTATGATAGGAAAGAAAGTACGGCAATGCAAAAGTTAAATTATTTTTTCTTTATCTTTTTAAATAAAGTCACAAATCCAAATATAAGAATATAACGATTGAAGATGTTTTATAGGGTCGAAACTTCATTATTTGGTTAAAGCAATATTGCACAAATACGTTAGAAAAAGCAAGATTTACGAAACTGCAATAAAAATTACAAGTTTATATTTAAAAATAAAAATCTGATGATGGTATCTAGATGACGAAACGTTTTTCTCGAAATCTGATGACATCGTATGATAGGAAACAAAATACGGCAATGCAAAAGTTAAATTATTTTTTCTTTATCTTTTCAAATAAAGTCACAATGATAAGAAATCTTAACGGCAATTTTCAACTGTTCCAAATATACCCGATATTGAAAATATAGGGCTTGCAGACCGCCATTAAAATGAAAAATACATCTATAAATACTATATTTGAAGCTATCTGTTTTATAGCACTGTTGTGTAGAAGTTTCGAGTTATCTCTTATCCCACATTTTAAAGCGCGACATGCTAGAATAACTTTAAACACTTGCGATGAAATATGCCATTTTCGGCTATTTTTGGCCTTTTTTGACACTTCATATTTTTAATATCCACGATGACGTTTTATGCATCCAAAGCAATCTCTTCGAAAAGTCATAATTCTGTTAAAATGAAACTTTTACGGAAATTGTAGAGTCTTTTTAAAATTAAAAATTCGATAACTAATCTGACATATGAAGCTTTAATTTTGGTCTTATTAAATTGTAAAAGTCCCAAATAATCTATAACATTCAATTTTTAACGTCAAAACGTTGAAACAAGGTCAAATTCTGAAGTCAAAAACACCCATTCTATTCCAATTTTGACAGCTGTAATTATTTCAATATGGAAGCCTGTTTGAGATTTCATGGCAAGCTATTTAAAAAACGTTGAATTTCGATATTTGACAAATTTTTCTGTCCTCGCTCTAAATATATCAATTTTACTCTAATTTAAAAAAATTAATTAATATATTCAAGTATACGTGCGTGTTTAGAAAAGATTGAGGAATAAAATAAGCCTAAAATGAACTCTCTAAGGATATTATAGTAGAAGCTATAATCTAACATAAAAAATGTTTGGTAAAAAAAACATAAAAAAATTAAATAATATTTTTTTTGAACCACTAAATGTCATAACGAGGAGCGCAAACGGCATGAATTTTAAAGTCTATTTATGCCTCTAAACAACAGTCCAAAAAAAAGTTGAAAAAGTTAATTACAGTAGCTCACAGACGGGTTTAAGCGGACCAGTACCTAAAAAAAAAATTGTAAAAAATCAAAAAAAAATCAAAATTCATTCGTTTCGTCCTCTGTAAATTAAAATGATTAAAAATCGAAAAAATATATTTTAAGCGTACTTCGACGAGCTCTTTCCGATAGGATGTACGACATTTTAATAAAAAAATTATTTTTCGAGAAAAAAATTAAAAACCGTGAAAATTTTGGGTCTAAAATCGTAATTTCTAGATTTTCACAATTTTTCACAATTTCTAATCATTTTAGGTATAGAAAGATGTATTGTGAAAAGATAGTATTTGAGACGGCCCATCTGATCGTTTAAACCGGAAATATGTCCGACGTACCCAATTCGAGTTATTCGGTACCCAAGACGACCCTGCGCGGGCCATTTTTCGACTTTTAAAAAATAATAAAAATTACTTTCCATTTTCTAATCTTTCTCAAAAACAATAGGGTTAAGCGGCTGCCGGTCCTCTCCAACCTCCAAAAGTAAAAATCGAAAAAAATAATTTTTGCGACCTGAAATGCGTTACAGCGGATTTCGCATATTTCCCGACTTTGACGTTTAATAACTTTTTTCCGGTACACCCTGTATATTTAAAATTTTTCACAAAACGTGCCCCCGTTATTCCTCTATAAAACCAAATAATCAAAATCAGTGCAAAATGTACCACTTTAGAGAAAAAAATCGAAAATGTCAAAAATCGCGATTTCAAAAATCGGGTACGACGACGACGACGACGACAGGGTCACACTTTTTTAAAATAAAGGGGAGATATACATATCGCTCGAAAGGGGCGATATGTAAAAGCTGCATATCGCCTGATCGTCACTGTCGTGACTCTAAAGGTAAAAGTCATTACATAAAAGAATAAAAAAAAAATTTGAGTTTTAATTTTTTTTAAATGTTTTAAATTTTTTAAAAATATTCTGTGTTATTATATTATTTACTTTTGTATCACACTCCTTCGGACTGTGATGTGAAAACATATCGCCTAATTTGTCGATATAACACCTGTCAAAAAATATTTACAAATATTTCATTTGATATTTCAATCTTAATATGAGAACTACACCAAAACAACAAAATCTTTTTTTATAAACGCGATTAGTACACATAAAAAATGTCAAAATGACAGCTGTCAATATATAACTAATAATACTGTAACGCGTGTATTTTATTGTTATCCTTTTTATTTATGTTTCACAAAATTAACACTTAATATTAAATAGTTTAATTGAAATAGTTGAACTTTGAAATTGTCAAAATGACAGCTAGCAAGAAACAACCTCTTTTTCAACATACAAAATCTTTGTTCCACACAATAACTCATTTTTCATTCGTATGCCAAATTTTGTTCAGACCAGATAAGTAGTTTCCAATTCATGCTTTTACTTCTTCGGATATATTCGTTTTTCCAAGACAATAATAGCAGTCCATTTTAAATTTCACAATTATCATATTTTTCCGAATATAAAGATTGAAGATGTTTTATAGGGTCGAAACGTTGATATTTAGTTAAAGCAATAGTGCACAAAGACGTTAGAAGAGGCAAGATTTATGAAACTGCAATAAAAATTACAAGTTTATATTTAAAAATAAAAAACCTGATGATGGTATCTAGATGACGAAACGTTTTACTCGAAATCTGATGACATCATATGATAGGAAACAAAATACGGTAATGCCATAGTTAAATTATTTTTTCTTTATCTTTTCAAATAAAGTCACAAACCCAAATATAAGAACATAAAAATTGAAGATGTTTTATAGGCTCGAAACTTTAATATTTTTTTAAAGCAATATTGCACTAATACATTAGAAGAAGCAAGATTTACGAAACTGCAATAAAGATTACAAGTTTATATTTAAAAATAAAAACCTGATGATGGTATCTAGATAACGAAACGTTTTAATCGAAATCTAATGACATAATATGGTAGGAAACAAAATACGGCAATGCCAAAGTTAAATAATTTTTTCTTTATCTTTTCAAATAAAGTCACAAATCCAAATATAAGAATATGAAGATTGAAGATGTTTTATAGGGTCGAAACGTTGATATTTGGTTAAAGCAATATTGCACAAATACGTTAGAAGAAGCTAGATTTACGAAACTGCAATAAAAATTACAAGTTTATATTTAAAAATAAAAACCTGATGATGGTATCTAGATGACGAAACGTTTTACTCGAAATCTGACGCCATCATATGATAGGAAACAAAATACGGCAATGCCAAAGTTAAATTATTTTTTCTTTATCTGTTCAAATACAGTCACAATGAATAAAACTTGGAAAAGATCTTATCGGCAATGTTCGGCTATTCCGAAAATCCCCGATAATGAAAAAAATTAATCAAAATTTAGGTAAACAGACCGACATTAAAATGAAAAATGCATCTATAAATACTATATTTGGAGCTATCTGTTTTATAACACTGTATTGTAGAAGTTTCGAACTATCTCCTATACCTAATTTTTAAGCGCGAATTGATATAATAACTTTTAAAACTTACGATGAAATATGCCATTTTCGGCCTTTTTTGACATTTCATATTTTTAATATCCACGATGACGTTTTATGCATCCAAAGCAATCTCTTCGAAAAGTTATAATTCTGTTAAAATGAAACTTTTACGGAAATTGCAGAGTATTTTTAAAATTAAAAATTCGATAACTAATCGGACATATGAAGCTTTAATTTTGGTCTCATTAAATTGTAAAAGTCCCAAACAATCTATAACATTCTATTTTTAACGTCAAAACGTTGAAACAAGGTCACATTCTGAAGTCAAAAACACTCATTTTAGGCCAATTTTGACAGCTGTAATTATTTCAATATGGAAGCCTGTTTGAGATTTCATGGCAAGCTATTTAAAAAACGTTAAATTTTGATATTTGACAAATTTTTCTGTTCTCGCTCTAAATATATCAATTTTACTCTAATTTAAAAAAATAAATTGGTATATTCAAGTATACAGGCGTGTTGAGAAAAGATTGAGGAATAAAATAAGCCTAAAAGGAACTCTCTAAGGATATTACAGTAGAAGCTATAATCGATCATAAAAAATTTTTGGTAAAAAAAACATAAAAAAATTAAATAATATTTTTTTTGAACCACTAAATGTCATAACGAAGAGCGCGCACGGAATGAATTTTAAAGTCTATTTATCCCTCTAAACAACAGTCCAAAAAAAAGTTGAAAAAGTTAATTACAGTAGCTCACAGACGGGTTTAAGCGGACCAGTACCTAAAAAAAAAATTGTAAAAAATCCAAAAAAAATCAAAATACATTCGTTTCGTGCTCTGTAAATTAAAATGATTAAAAATCGAAAAAATATATTTTAAACGTACTTCGACGAGCTCTTTCTGATAGGATGTACGACATTTTAATAAAAAAATTATTTTTCGAGAAAAAAATTAAAAACCGTGAAAATTTTAGGTCTAAAATCGTAATTTCTAGATTTTCACAATTTTTCACAATTTCTAATCATTTTAGGTATAGAAAGATGTATTGTGAAAAGATAGTATTTGAGACGGCCCATCTGATCGTTTAAACCGGAAATATATCCGACGTACGCAATTCGAGTTATTCGGTACCCAAGACGACCCTGCGATGGCCATTTTTTGACTTTAAAAAAATAAAAAAAATTACTTTCCATTTTCTAATCTTTCTCAAAAACAATAGGGTTGGGCGGCTGCCGGTCCTCTCCAACCTCCAAAAGTAAAAATCGAAAAAAATAATTTTTGCGACCTGAAATGCGTTACAGCGGATTTCGCATATTTCCCGACTTTGACGTTTAATAACTTTTTTCCGGTACACCCTGTATATTTAAAATTTTTCACAAAATGTGCCCCCGTTATTCCTCTATAAAACCAAATAATCAAAATCAGTGCGAAATGTACCACTTAAGAGAAAAAAAATCGAAAATGTCAAAAATCGCGATTTCAAAAATCGGGTACGACGACGACGACGACGACAGAGGTCGAACATTTTTAAAAAAGCTGCATATCGCCTGATCGTCACTGTCGTGACTCTAAAGGTAAAAGTCATTACATAAAAGAATTTAAAAAAAATTTCAATTTTTAATTTTTTAAATTTTTTTTAAATATTTTATAATTTTTTTTTGAAATATTCTGTTTTACTATATTATTTACTTTTGTATCACACTCCTTCGGACTGTGATGTGAAAACATATCGCCTAATTTGTCAATATAACACCTGTCAAGAAATATTTACAAATATTTCATTTGATATTTAAGTATTTCAATCTTAATATTGAGAACTACACTAAAACAACAAAATATTTTTTTATAAACGCGATTATTACACATAAAAAATGTCAAAATGACAGCTGTCAATATATTACTAATAATACTGTAACGCGTGTATTTTATTTTTATTCCTTTTATTTATGTTTCACAAAATTAACACTTAATATTAAATAGTTTAATTGAAATAGTTGAACTTTAAAATTGTCAAAATGACAGCTAGCAAGAAACAACCTTTTTTTAACACACAAAATTTTTGTTCCACACAATAACTCATTTTTCATTCGTATGCCAAATTTTGTTTAGACCAGATAAGTAGTTTTCAATTTATGCTTTTACTTTTTCGGATATATTCGTTTTTCTAAGACAATAATAGCAGTCCATTTTAAATTTCACAACTATCATTCTTTTCCGAATATAAAAATTGAAGATGTTTTATAGGGTCGAAACGTTGATATTTGGTTAAAGCAATATTGCACAAATACTTTAGAAGAAGCAAGATTTACGAAACTGCAATAAAAATTAAAAGTTTATATTTAAAAATAAAAACATGATGATGATATCTAGATGACGAAACGTTTTACTCGAAATCTGACGCTATTATATGATAGGTAATAAAATACGGCAATGTCAAAGTTAAATTATTTTTTCTTTATCTTTTCAAATAAAGTCACAAATCCAAATATAAAAATATAAAGATTGAAGATGTTTTATAATGTCGAAACGTTGATATTTGGTTAAAGCAATATTGCACAAATACGTTAGAAGAAGCAAGATTTACGAAACTGCAATAAAAATTACAAGTTTATATTTAAAAACAAAAACATGATGATGATATCTAGATGACGAAACGTTTTACTCGAAGTCTGACGCTATTATATGATAGGTAATAAAATACGGCAATGTAAAAGTTAAATTATTTTTTCTTTATCTTTTCAAATAAAGTCACAAATCCAAATATAAGAATATAAAGATTGAATATGTTTTATAGGGTCGAAACGTTAATATTTGGTTAAAGCAATATTGCACAAATACGTTAGAAGAAGCAGTATTTACGAAACTGCAATAAAAATTACCAGTTTATATTTAAAAATGAAAACTTGATGATGGTATCTCGATGACGAAACGTTTTACTCGAAATCTGATGACATCATATGATAGGAAACAAAATACGGCAATGTTAAAGTTAAATTATTTTTTCTTTATCTTTTCAAATAAAGTCACAAATCCAAATATAAGAATATAAAGATTGAAGATGTTTTATAGGGTCGAAACTTCGATATTTGGTTAAAGCAATATTGCACAAATACGTTAGAAGAAGCAAGATTTACGAAACTGCAATAAAAATTACCAGTTTATATTTAAAAATGAAAACTTGATGATGGTATCTCGATGACGAAACGTTTTACTTGAAATCTGATGACATTATATGATAGCAAACAAAATACGGCAATGCAAAAGTTAAATTATCTTTTCTTTATCTTTTCAAATAAAGTCACAATGAAAAGAAATCTTGACGGCAATTTTCAGCTGTTCCAAATATACCCGATATTGAAAATATAGGGCTTGCAGACCGACATTAAAATGAAAAATGCATCTATAAATACTATATTTGGAGCTATCTGTTTTATAGCACTGTAATGTAGAAGTTTCGAGCTATCTCTTATCCCAAATTTTAAGGCGCGACCTGCTAGAATAACTTTAAAAACTTGCGATGAAATATGCCATTTTCGGCTATTTTTGGCCTTTTTTGACACTTCATATTTTTAATATCCACGATGACGTTTTATGCATCCAAAGCAATCTCTTCGAAAAGTCATAATTCTGTTAAAATGAAACTTTTACGGAAATTGCAGAGTCTTTTTAAAATTAAAAATTCGATAACTAATCTGACATATGAAGCTTTAATTTTGGTCTCATTAAATTGTAAAAGTCCCAAATAATCTATAACATTCAATTTTTAACGTTAAAACGTTGAAACAAGGTCACATTCTGAAGTCAAAAACACCCATTTTAGGCCAATTTTGACAGCTGTAATTATTTCAATATGGAAGCCTGTTTGAGATTTCATGGCAAGCTATTTAAAAAACGTTGAATTTTGATATTTGACAAATTTTTCTGTTCTCGCTCTAAATATATCAATTTTACTCTAATTTAAAAAAATAAATTGGTATATTCAAGTATACAGGCGTGTTGAGAAAAGATTGAGGAATAAAATAAGCCTAAAAGGAACTCTCTAAGGATATTACAGTAGAAGCTATAATCGATCATAAAAAAATTTTGGTAAAAAAAACATAAAAAAATTAAATAATATTTTTTTCGAACCCCTAAATGTCATAACGAAGAGCGCGCACGGCATGAATTTTAAAGTCTATTTATTCCTCTAAACAACGGTCCAAAAAAAAGTTGAAAAAGTTAATTACAGTAGCTCACAGACGAATTTAAGTGGACCAGTACCTAAAAAAAAAAATTGTAAAAAATCCAAAAAAAATCAAAATTCATTCGTTTCGTCCTCTGTAAATTAAAATGATTAAAAATCGAAAAAATATAATTTAAACGTAGTTCGACAAGCTCTTTCCGATAGGATGTACGACATTTTAATAAAAACATTATTTTTCGAGAAAAAAATTAAAAACCGTGAAAATTTTGAGTCTAAAATCGTAATTTTTAAATTTTCACAATTTTTCACAATTTCTAATCATTTTAGGTATAGAAAGATGTATTGTGAAAAGATAGTATTTGAGACGGCCCATCTGATCGTTTAAACCGGAAATATGTCCGACGTACCCAATTCGAGTTATTCGGTACCCAAGACGACCCTGCGATGGCCATTTTTCGACTTAAAAAAAATCAAAAAAATTACTTCTCAATTTCCGATATCCTCCATCTACGAACTTATCCTTTATTTCACGGTCCTCTCGAAGCTCCAAAAGTAAAAATCGAAAAAAATAATTTTTGCGACCTGAAACGATAGACAGCGTAATTCGCATATTTTTCAACTTTGACGTTTAAGAACTTTTTTCCGTTACACCCTGTATATTTGAAATTTTTCACAAAATGTGCCCCCGTTATTCCTCTATAAAACCAAATAATCAAAATCGGTGCGAAATGTACCACTTTGGAGAAAAAAAATCGAAAATGTCAAAAATCGTGATTTCAAAAATCGGGTACGACGACGACGACGACGACAGAGGTCACACTTTTTTAAAATAAAGGGGAGATATACATATCGCTCGAAAGGGGCGATATGTAAAAGCTGCATATCGCCTGATCGTCACTGTCGTGACTCTAAAGGTAAAAGTCATTACATAAAAGAATTTAAAAAAATTTGAATTTTTAATTTTTGAAATTTTTTTTTCATTTTTTATAATTTTTTTTTTAATATTCCGTTTTACTATATTATTTACTTTTGTATCACACTCCTTCGGACTGTGATGTGAAAACATATCGCCTAATTTGTCAATATAACACCTGTCAAGAAATATTTACAAATATTTCATTTGATTTTTAAGTATTTCAATCTTAATATGAGAACTACACTAAAACAACAAAATATTTTTTTATAAACGCGATTATTACACATAAAAAATGTCAAAATGACAGCTGTCAATATATAACTAATAATACTGTAACGCGTGTATTTTATTTTTATCCTTTTTATTTATGTTTCACAAAATTAACACTTAATATTAAATAGTTTAATTAAAATAGTTGAACTTTGAAATTGTCAAAATGACAGCTAGCAAGAAACAACCTCTTTTTCAACATACAAAATCTTTGTTCCACACAATAACTCATTTTTCAATCGTATGCCAAATTTTGTTCAGACCAGATAAGTAGTTTTTAATTCATGCTTTTACTTCTTCGGATATATTCGTTTTTCCAAGACAATAATAGCAGTCCATTTTAAATTTCACAATTATCTTATTTTTCCAAATATAAAGATTGAAGATGTTTTATAGGGTCGAAACGTTGATATTTAGTTAAAGCAATAGTGCACAAAGACGTTAGAAGAAGCAAGATTTATGAAACTGCAATAAAAATTACAAGTTTATATTTAAAAATAAAAAACTTGATGATGGTATCTAGATGACGAAACGTTTTACTCGAAATCTGATGACATCATATGATAGGAAACAAAATACGGCAATGCCAAAGTTAAATTATTTTTTATTTATCTTTTCAAATAAAGTCACAAACCCAAATATAAGAACATAAAAATTGAAGATGTTTTATAGGCTCGAAACTTTAATACTTTTTAAAGCAATATTGCACTAATACTTTAGAAGAAGCAAGATTTACGAAACTGCAATAAAAATTACAAGTTTATATTTAAAAATAAAAACCTGATGATGGTATCTAGATAACGAAACGTTTTACTCGAAATCTAATGACATAATATGGTAGGAAACAAAATACGGCTATTCAAAAGTTAAATTATTTTTTCTTTATCTTTTTAAATAAAGTCACAAATCCAAATATAAGAATATAACGATTGAAGATGTTTTATAGGGTCGAAACTTCAATATTTGGTTAAAGCAATATTGCACAAATACGTTAGAAGAAGCAAGATTTACGAAACTGCAATAAAAATTACAAGTTTATATTTAAAAATAAAAACATGATGATGATATCTAGATGACGAAACGTTTTACTCGAAATCTGACGCTATTATATGATAGGTAATAAAATACGGCAATGTAAAAGTTAAATTATTTTTTCTTTATCTTTTCAAATAAAGTCACAAATCCAAATATAAGAATATAACGATTGAAGATGTTTTATAGGGTCGAAACTTCAATATTTGGTTAAAACAATATTGCACAAATACGGTAGAAGAAGCTAGATTTACGAAACGGCAATAAAAATTACAAGTTTATATTTAAAAATAAAAACCTGATGATGGTATCTAGGTGACGAAACGTTTTACTCAAAATCTGATGACATCATATGATAGGAAACAAAATACGGCAACGTAAAAGTTAAATTATTTTTTCTGTATCTGTTCAAATAACGTCACAATGAATAAAACTTGGAAAAAATCTTATCGGCAATTTTCGGCTATTCCGAAAATCCCCGATATTGAAAAAAATTAATGAAAATTTAGGTAAGCAGACCTACATTAAAATGAAAAATGCATGTATAAATACTATATTTGGAGCTATCTGTTTTATAGCACTGTAATGTAGAAGTTTCGAGCTATCTCTTATCCCAAATTTTAAGGCGCGACCTGCTAGAATAACTTTAAAAACTTGCGATGAAATATGCCATTTTCGGCTATTTTTGGCCTTTTTTGACACTTCATATTTTTAATATCCACGATGACGTTTTATGCATCCAAAGCAATCTCTTCGAAAAGTCATAATTCTGTTAAAATGAAACTTTTACGGAAATTGCAGTGTCTTTTTAAAATTAAAAATTCGATAACTAATCTGACATATGAAGCTTTAATTTTGGTCTCATTAAATTGTAAAAGTCCCAAATAATCTATAACATTCAATTTTTAACGTCAAAACGTCGAAACAAGGTCACATTCTGAAGTCAAAAACACCCATTTTAGGCCAATTTTGACAGCGGTAATTAATTCCAATATGGAAGCCTGTTTGAGATTTCATGGCAATCTCTTCGAAAACCATGTAGTTCGAGATTTGCGGAATTTTTCTGTTCCCTCTCTAAAAATATCAATTTTACTCTAATTTAAAAAAATAAATTGGTATATTCAAGTATACGTGCGTGTTGAGAAAAGATTGAGGAATAAAATAAGCCTAAAATGAACTCTCTAAGTATATTATAGTAGAATCTATAATCGAATATAAAAAACTTTTGGTAAAAAAAACGTAAAAAAAATAAATTTAATTTTTTTTGAACCACTAAACGTCATACCGAAGAGCGCGCACAGTATGCGTTTTAAAGCCTATTTATCCCTCTAAACAACAGTGCAAAAAAAAGTTGAAAAAGTTACGTACAGTGGCTCACAGGTAAATTTAAGCAGACCAGTACCTAAAAAAAAAATTGTAAAAAATCAAAAAAAAATCAAATTTCATTCGTTTCGTCCTCTGTAACTAAAATAGATTAAGGATCGAAAAAATATATTTTAAACGTAAGTCGACGAGCTCTTTCCGATAGGATGTACGACATTTTAATAAAAAAATTATTTTTCGAGAAAAAAATTAAAAACCGTGAAAATTTTAGGTCTAAAATCGTAATTTTTAAATTTTCACAATTTTTCACAATTTCTAATCATTTTAGGTATAGAAAGATGTATTGTGAAAAGATAGCATTTGAGACGGCCCATCTGATCGTTTAAACCGGAAATATGTCCGACGTACCCAATTCGAGTTATTCGGTACCCCCTACGACCCTGCAATGGCCAATTTTCGACTTTTAAAAAATAAAAAAAATTACTTTCTATTTTCTAATATTTCTCAAAAACAATAGGGTTGGGCGGCTGCCGGTCCTCTCCAACCTCCAAAAGTAAAAATCGAAAAAAATAATTTTTGCGACCTGAAATGCGTTACAGCGAATTTCGCACATTTCCCGACTTTGACGTTTAATAACTTTTTTCCGGTACACCCTGTATATTTGAAATTTTTCACAAAACGTGCCCCCGTTATTTCTCTATAAAACCAAATAATCAAAATCAGTTAGAGTTTTACCACTTGAGAGAAAAAAAATCGAAAATGTCAAAAATCGCGATTTCAAAAATCGGGTACGACGACGACGACGACGACAAGGTCGAACATTTTAAAAATTAAGAGGATATATACATATCGCTCGAAAGGGGCGATATGTAAAAACCCATATCGCCTGATCGTCACTGTCGTGACTCTAAAGGTAAAAGTTATTACATAAAAGAATTTAAAAAAAACTGAATTTTTAATTTTTTAAATTTTTTTTTCATTTTTTATAATTTTTTTTTTTAATATTCTGTTTTACTATATTATTTACTTTTGTATCACACTCCTTCGGACTGTGATGTGAAAACATATCGCCTAATTTGTCGATATAACACCTGTCAAAAAATATTTACAAATACTTCATTTAATATTTATGTATTTCAATCTTAATATATGAGAACTATACCCAACAACAAAATATTTTTTTATAAACGCGATAATTACACATAAAAAAATGTCAAAATGACAGCTGTCAGTATATAACCCATAATACTGTAACTCGTGTATTTCATTTTTATCCCTTTTATTTGTTTCACAAAATTAACACTTAATATTAAATGGTTTAATTGAAATAGTTGAACTTTGAAATTGTCAAAATGACAGCTAGCAAAAAACAACCTTTTTTTCAACACACAAAATCTTTGTTCCACACAATAACTCATTTTTTATTCGTATGCCAAATTTTGTTCAGACCAGATAAGTAGTTTTTAATTCATGCTTTAACTTCTTCGGATATATTCGTTTTTCTAAACCCATAATAGAAGTCCATTTTAAATTTCACAACTATCATACTTTTCCGAATATGAAGATGTTTTTTTATAGGGTCGAAACGTTGATATTTGGTTAAAGCAATATTGCACAAATACTTTAGAAGAAGCAAGATTTACGAACCTGCAATAAAAATTACAAGTTTATATTTAAAAATAAAAACCTGATGTTGGTATCTAGATGACGAAACGTTTTACCCGAAATCTGATGACATCGTATGATAGGAAACAAAATACGACAATGCAAAAGTTAAATTATTTTTTCTTTATCTTTTCAAATAAAGTCACAAATCAAAATATAAGAATATAAAGATTGAAGATGTTTTTTTATAGGGTCGAAACGTTAATATTCGGTTAAAGTAATATTGCACAAAGACGTTAGAAGAAGCAAGATTTACCACACTGCAATATGAATTACAGGTTTATATTTAAAAATGAAAACCTGATGATGGTATCTTAATGACGAAACGTTGTACTCAAAATCTGACGACATTATATGATAGGAAACAAAATACTACAATGAAAAAGTTAAATTATTTTTTCTTTATCTCTACAAATAAAGTCACAAATCCAAATACACGAATATAATGATTGAAGTTGTTTTATAGGGTCGAAACTTTATTATTTTTCTAAAGCAATATTGCACAAATACGTTAGAAGAAGCAAGACCTACGAAACTACAATAAAAATTACAAGTTTATATTTAATATTAAAAACCTGATGATGGCATCTAGATGACGAAACGTTTTACCCGAAATCTGATGACATCGTATGATAGGAAAGAAAAACCGAAAATGCAAAAGTTAAATTATTTTTTCTTTATATTTTCAAATAAGGTCACAAATCCAAATATAGGAATATAAAGACTGAAGATGTTTTATAGGGTCGAAACTTTAATATTTTTTTAAAGCAATATTGCACAAATACGTTAGAAGAAGCAAGATTTATGAAACTGCAATAAAAATTACAAGTTTATATTTAAAAATAAAAACCTGATGATGGTATCTAGATGACGAAACGTTTTACTTGAAATCTGATGACATCGTTTGATAGGAAAGAAAATACGGCAATGCAAAAGTTAAATTATTTTTTTTTTATCTTTTCAAATAAAGTCACAAATCCAAATGTAAGAATATAAAGATAGAAGATGTTTATAGGGTCGAAACTTTAATATTTTTTTAAAGCAATATTGCACAAATACGTTAGAAGAAGCAAGATTTACGAAACTGCAATAAAAATTACAAGTTTATATTTAAAAATAAAAACCTGATGTTGGTATCTAGATGACGAAACGTTTTACTCGAAATCTGATGACATCGTATGATAGGAAACAAAGTACGACAATGCAAAAGTTAAATTATTTTTTCTTTATCTGTTCAAATAAAGTCACAATCAATAAAAACTTGGAAAAAATCTTATCGGCAATTTTCGGCTATTCCGAAAATCCCTGATAATGAAAAAAATAAATCAAAATTTAGGTAAACAGACCGATATTAAAATGAAAAATGCATCTATAAATACTATATTTGGAGCTATCTGTTTTATAACACTGTATTGTAGAAGTTTCAAACTATCTCTTATACCTAATTTTAAAGCGCGAATTGATATAATAACTTTAAAAACTTACGATGAAATATGCCATTTTCGGCCTTTTTTGACACTTCATATTTTTAATATCCGCGATGACGCTTTATCCATCCAAAGCAATCTCTTCGAAAAGTCATAATTCCTTTTACGGAAATAGCAGAGTGTTTTTAAAATTGAAAATTCGATAACTAATCGGACTCATGAAGCTTTATTTTTGGACTCATTAAATTGTAAAAGTCCCAAATAATCTATAACATTCAATTTTTAACGTCAAAACGTTGAAACAAGGTCACATTCTGAAGTCAAAAACACCCATTTTAGGCCAATTTTGACAGCTGTAATTATTTCAATATGGAAGCCTGTTTGAGATTTCATGGCAAGCTATTTAAAAAACGTTGCATTTCGATATTTGACGAATTTTTCTGTCCTCGCTCTAAATATATCAATTTTACTCAAATTAAAAAAAATAAATTAATATATTCAAGTATACAGGCGTGTTGAGAAAAGATTGAGGAATAAAATAAGCCTAAAATGAACTCTCCAAGGATATTGTAGTAGAAGCTATAATCGAATATAAAAAACTTTTCATAAAAAAAACGTAAAAAAATTAAATAATATTTTTTTTGAACCACTAAACGTCATAACGAAGAGCGCGCACGGTATGAATTTTAAAGTCTATTTATCCCTCTAAACAACAGTCCACAAAAAAGTTGAAAAAGTTAATTACAATAGCTTACAGACGGGTTTAAGCGGACCAGTACCTAAAAAAAAAATTGTAAAAAATCAAAAAAAAATCAAAATTCATTCGTTTCGTAATCTGTAAATTAAAATGATAAAAAATCGAAAAAATATATTTTAAACGTAGTTCGACGAGCTCTTTCCGATAGGATATACGACATTTTAATAAAAAAATTATTTTTCGAGAAAAAAATTAAAAACCGTAAGAATTTTGGGTCTAAAATCGTAATTTTTAAATTTTCACAATTTTTCACAATTTCTAATGTTTTTAGGCATAGAAAGATGTATTGTGAAAAGATAGTATTTGAGACGGCCCATCTGATCGTTTAAACCGGAAATATGTCCGACGTACCCAATTCGAGTTATTCGGTACCCAAGACGACCCTGCAATGGCCATTTTTCGACTTAAAAAAAATCAAAAAAATTACTTCTCAAGTTCCGATATCCTCCATCTACGAACTTGCTCTTTATTTGACGGATCTCTCCAACCTCCAAAAGTAAAAATCGAAAAAAATAATTTTTGCGACCTGAAACGATAGACAGCGGAATTCGCATATTTTTCAACTTTGACGTTTAATAACTTTTTTCCGGTACACCCTGTATATTTGAAATTTTTTACAAAATGCGCCCCCGTTATTCCTCTATAAAACCAAATAATCAAAATCAGTGCGAAATGTACCACTTTAAAGAAAAAAAATCAAAAATGTCAAAAATCGCGATTTCAAAAATCGGGTACGACGACGACAACCCTCACACATTTTTAAAATAAAGGGGATATATACATATCGCTCGAAAGGGGCGATATGTAAAAAACCCATATCGCAAAATCGTCACTGTCGTGACTCTAAAGGTAAAAGTCATTACATAAAAGAATTTAAAAAAATTTGAATTTTTAATTTTTTTAATTTTTTTTTCATTTTTTATAATTTTTTTTTAAATATTGTGTTTTACTATATTATTTACTTTTGTATCACACTCCTTCGGACTGTGATGTGAAAACATATCGCCTAATTTGTCGATATAACACCTGTCAAGAAATATTTACAAATATTTCATTTGATATTTAAGTATTTCAATCTTAATATGAGAACTACACTAACAACAAAATATTTTTTTATAAACGCGATTATTACACATAAAAAAAAATGTCAAAATGACAGCTGACAGTATATAACTCATAATACTGTAACTCGTGTATTTCATTTTTATCCCTTTTATTTATGTGTCACAAAATTAACACTTAATAATAAATGGTTTAATTGAAATAGTTGAACTTTGAAATTGTCAAAATGACAGCTAGCAAAAAACAACCTCTTTTTCAACACAAAAAATCTTTGTTCCACACAATAACTCATTTTTTATTCGTACGCCAAATTTTGTTCAGACCAGATAAGTAGTTTTTAATTCATGCTTTAATTTCTTCGGATATATTCGTTTTTCTAAACCCATAATAGCAGTCCATTTCAAATTTCACAACCATCATACTTTTCCGAATATAAAGATTGAAGATGTTTTATAGGATCGAAACGTTGATATTTGGTTAAAGCAATATTGCACAAAAACTTTAGAAGAAGCAAGATTTACGAAACTGCAATAAAAATTGCAAGTTTATATTTAAAAATAAAAACCTGATGATGGTATCTAGATGACGAAACGTTTTACTCGAAATCTGATGACATTATATGATAGGAAACAAAATACGGCTATGCAAAAGTTTAATTAGTTTTTCTTTATCTTTTCAAATAAAGTCACAAATCCAAATATAAGAATATAAAGATTGAATATGTTTTATAGGGTCGAAACGTTAATATTTGGTTAAAGCAATATTGCACAAAGACGTTAGAAGAAGCAAGATTTACGACACTGCAATAAAAATGACAGGTTTATATTTAAAAATGAAAACCTGATGATGGTATCTCGATGACGAAACGTTGTACTTGAAATCTGACGACACCATATGATAAGAAACGAAATACTACAATGAAAATGTTAAATTATTTTTTTTTTATCTTTTCAAATAAAGTCACAAATCCAAATATAAGAATATAAAGATTGAAGATGTTTTATAGGGTCGAAACTTTAATATTTGGTTAAAACAATATTGCACAAATACGTTAGAAGAAGCCAGATTTACGAAACTGCAATAAAAATTACAAGTTTATATTTAAAAATAAAAACTTGATGTTGGTATCTAGATGACGAAACGTTTTACTCGAAATCTGATGACATCATATGATAGGAAACAAAATACGGCAATGCAAAAGTTAAATTATTTTTTCTTTATCTTTTCAAATAAAGTCACAAATCCAAATATAAGAATATAAAGATTGAAGATGTTTTATAGTGTCGAAACGTTGATATTTGGTTAAAGCAATATTGCACAAAGACATTAGAAGAAGCTAGATTTACGAAACTGCAATAAAAATTACAAGTTTATATTTAAAAATAAAAACCTGATGATGGTATCTAGATGACGAAACGTTTTACTCGAAATCTGACGCCATCATTTGATAGGAAACAAAATAGGGCAATGTAAAAGTTAAATTATTTTTTCTTTATCTTTTCAAATAAAGTCACAAATCCAAATATAAGAATATAAAGATTGAATATGTTTTATAGGGTCGAAACGTTAATATTTGGTTAAAGCAATATTGCACAAATACGTTAGAAGAAGCAAGATTTACGAAACTGCAATAAAAATTACAAGTTTATATTTAAAAATAAAAACCTGATGATGGTATCTAGATGACGAAACGTTTTACTCGAAATCTGATGACATCATATGATAGGAAACAAAATACGGCAATGTAAAAGTTAAATTATTTTTTCTTTATCTTTTCAAATAAAGTCACAAATTCAAATATAAGAATATAAAGATTGAAGATGTTTTATAGTGTCGAAACGTTGATATTTGGTTAAAGCAATATTGCACAAATACGTTAGAAGAAGCAATATTTACGAAACTGCAATAAAAATTATCAGTTTATATTTAAAAATGAAAACTTGATGATGGTATCTCGATGACGAAACGTTTTACTCGAAATCTGACGCCATCATATGATAGGAAACAAAATACGGCAATGTTAAAGTTAAATTATTTTTTCTTTATCTTTTCAAATAAAGTCACAAATCCAAATATAAGAATATAAAGATTGAAGATGTTTTATAGGGTCGAAACTTCGATATTTGGTTAAAGCAATATTGCACAAATACGTTAGAAGAAGCAAGATTTACGAAACTGCAATAAAAATTACCAGTTTATATTTAAAAATGAAAACTTGATGATGGTATCTCGATGACGAAACGTTTTACTCGAAATCTGATGACATTATATGATAGCAAACAAAATACGGCAATGCAAAAGCTAAATTATCTTTTTTTAATCTTTTCAAATAAAGTTACAATGAAAAGAAATCTTGACGGCAATTTTCAGCTGTTCCAAATATACCCGATATTGAAAATATAGGGCTTGCAGACCGACATTAAAATGAAAAATGCATCTATAAATACTATATTTGGAGCTATCTGTTTTATAGCACTGTAATGTAGAAGTTTCGAGCTATCTCTTATCCCTAATTTTAAAGCGCGACCTGCTAGAATAACTTTAAAAACTTGCGATGAAATATGCCATTTTCGGCTATTTTTGGCCTTTTTTGACACTTCATATTTTTAATATCCACGATGACGTTTTATGCATCCAAAGCAATCTCTTCGAAAAGTCATAATTCTGTTAAAATGAAACTTTTACGGAAATTGCAGAGTCTTTTTAAAATTAAAAAATCGATAACTAATCTGACATATGAAGCTTTAATTTTGGTCTCATTAAATTGTAAAAGTCCCAAATAATCTATAACATTCAATTTTTACCTTCAAAACGTTAAAACAAGCTCATATTCTGAAGTCAAAAACACCCATTTTAGGCCAGTTTTGACAGCGGTAATTAATTCCAATATGGAAGCCTGTTTGAGATTTCATGGCATTCTATTCGAAAACCACGTAGTTCGAGATTTGCGGAATTTTTCTGTTCGCGCTCTAAAAATATCAATTTTACTCAAATTTAAAAAAATAAATTGGTATATTCAAGTATACGTGCGTGTTGTGAAAAGATTGAGGAATAAAATAAGCCTAAAATGAACTCTCCAAGTATATTATAGTAGAATCTATAGTCGATTATAAAAAAAATTTGTTAAAAAAATCGTAAAAAAATTAAATTTTATTTTTTTTTAACCCCTAAACGTCATACCGAAGAGCGCGCACGGTATGCGTTTTAAAGCCTATTTATCCCTCTAAACATTAGTCCAAAAAAAAGTTAAAAAAGTTAATTACAGTGGCTCACAGATGGGTTTAAGCGAGCCAGTACCTAAAAAAAAAATTGTAAAAAATCGAAAAAAAATCAAATTTCATTCGTTTCGTCCTCTGTAACTAAAATAGATTAAGGATCGAAAAAATATATTTTAAACGTAAGTCGACGAGCTCTTTCCGATAGGATGTACGACATTTTAATAAAAAAATTATTTTTCGAGAAAAAAATTAAAAACCGTCATATTTTTGGGTCTAAAATCGTAATTTTTAAATTTTCACAATTTTTCACAATTTCTAATCATTTTAGGTATAGAAAGATGTATTGTGAAAAGATAGTATTTGAGACGGCCCATCTGATCGTTTAAACCGGAAATATGTCCGACTTACCCAATTCGAGTTATTCGGTACCCAAGACGACCCTGCGATGGCCATTTTTTGACTTTTAAAAAATAAAAAAAATTACTTTCCATTTTCTAATCTTTCTCAAAAACAATAGGGTTGGGCGGCTGCCGGTCCTCTCCAACCTCCAAAAGTAAAAATCGAAAAAAATAATTTTTGCGACCTGAAATGCGTTACAGCGGATTTCGCATATTTCCCGACTTTGACGTTTAAGAACTTTTTTCCGGTACACCCTGTATATTTAAAATTTTTCACAAAACGTGCCCCCGTTATTCCTCTATAAAACCAAATAATCAAAATCGGTGCGAAATGTACCACTTTAGAGAAAAAAAATCGAAAATGTCAAAAATCGCGATTTCAAAAATCGGGTACGACGACGACGACGACGACGACAACCCTCGAACATTTTTAAAATAAAGGGGAGATATACATATCGCTCGAAAGGGGCGATATGTAAAAACCCATATCGCCTGATCGTCACTGTCGTGACTCTAAAGGTAAAAGTCATTACATAAAAGAATTTAAAAAAATTTGAATTTTTAATTTTTTTAATTTTTTTTAAATTTTTTATAATTTTTTTTTTTAATATTCTGTTTTATTCTATTATTTACTTTTGTATCACACTCCTTCGGACTGTGATGTGAAAACATATCGCCTAATTTGTCGATATAACACCTGTCAAAAAATATTTACAAATATTTCATTTGATATTTAAGTATTTCAATCTTAATATGAGAACTACACTAAAACAACAAAATATTTTTTTATAAACGCGATTATTACACATGAAAATGTCAAAATGACAGCTGTCAATGTATAACTAATAATACTGTAACGCGTGTATTTTATTTTTATCCTTTTTATTTATGTTTCACAAAATTAACACTTAATATTAAATAGTTTAATTGAAATAGTTGAACTTTGAAATTGTCAAAATGACAGCTAGCAAGAAACAACCTCTTTTTCAACATACAAAATTTTTGTTCCACACAATAACTCATTTTTCATTCGTATGCCAAATTTTGTTCAGACCAGATAAGTAGTTTTCAATTCATGCTTTTACTTTTTCGGATATATTCGTTTTTCTAAGACAATAATAACAGTCCATTTTAAATTTCACAGCTATCATACTTTTTCGAATATAAAGATTGAAGATGTTTTTTTATAGGGTCGAAACGTTGATATTTGGTTAAAGCAATATTGCACAAAGACATTAGAAGAAGCAAGATTTACGAACCTGCAATAAAAATTACAAGTTTATATTAAAAAATAAAAACCTGATGTTGGTATCTAGATGCCGAAAAGTTTTACCCGAAATCTGATGACATCGTATGATAGAAAACAAAATACGACAATGCAAAAGTTAAATTATTTTTTCTTTATCTTTTCAAATAAAGTCACAAATCCAAATATAAGAATATAAAGATTGAAGATGTTTTATAGGGTCGAAACGTTAATATTTGGTTAAAGTAATATTGCACAAAGACGTTAGAAGAAGCAAGATTTACGAAACTGCAATAAAAATTACAAGTTTATATTTAAAAATAAAAACATGATGATGATATCTAGATGACGAAACGTTTTACTCGAAATCTGACGCTATTATATGATAGGTAATAAAATACGGCAATGCAAAAGTTAAATTATTTTTTCTTTATCTTTTCAAATAAAGTCACAAATCCAAATATAAGAATATCAATATTGAAGATGATTTATAGTGTTGAAACGTTGATATTTGGTTGAAGCAATATTGCACAAATACGCTAAAAGAGGCAAGATTTACGAAACTGCAATAAAAATTACAAGTTTATATTTAAAAATAAAAACCTGATGATGGTATCTAGATGATGAAACGTTTTACTCGAAATCTGATGACATTTTATGATAGGAGAAAAAATACGGCAATGCAAAAGTTAAATTATTTTTTCTTTATCTATTCAAATAAAGTCACAAATCCAAATATAAGAATATCAATATTGAAGATGATTTATAGGGTCGAAACGTTAATATTTGGTTAAAGCAATATTGCACAAATACGTTAGAAAAAGCTAGATTTACGAAACTGCAATAAAAATTACAAGTTTATATTTAAAAACAATAACCTGATGATGGTATCTAGATGACGAAACGTTTTACTCGAAATCTGACGCCATCATATGATAGGAAACAAAATACGGCAATGCAAAAGTTAAATTATTTTTTCTTTATCTTTTCAAATAAAGTCACAAATCCAAATATAAGAATATCAATATTGAAGATGATTTATAGTGTTGAAACGTTGATATTTGGTTGAAGCAATATTGCACAAATACGCTAAAAGAGGCAAGATTTACGAAACTGCAATAAAAATTACAAGTTTATATTTAAAAATGAAAACTTGATGATGGTATCTCGATGACGAAACGTTTTACTCGAAATCTGATGACATTATATGATAGCAAACAAAATACGGCAATGCAAAAGTTAAATTATCTTTTCTTTATCTTTTCAAATAAAGTCACAATAAAAAGAAATCTTGACGGCAATTTTCAGCTGTTCCATATACCCGATATTGAAAATATAGGGCTTGCAGACCGACATTAAAATGAAAAATGCATCTATAAATACTATATTTGGAGCTATCTGTTTTATAGCACTGTAATGTAGAAGTTTCGAGCTATCTCTTATCCCAAATTTTAAGGCGCGACCTGCTAGAATAACTTTAAAAACTTGCGATGAAATATGCCATTTTCGGCTATTTTTGGCCTTTTTTGACACTTCATATTTTTAATATCCACGATGACGTTTTATGCATCCAAAGCAATCTCTTCGAAAAGTCATAATTCTGTTAAAATGAAACTTTTACGGAAATTGTAGAGTCTTTTTAAAATTAAAAATTCGATAACTAATCTGACATATGAAGCTTTAATTTTGGTCTCATTAAATTGTAAAAGTCCCAAATAATCTATAACATTCAATTTTTAACGTCAAAACGTTGAAACAAGGTCACATTCTGAAGTCAAAAACACCCATTTTAGGCCAATTTTGACAGCTGTAATTATTTCAATATGGAAGCCTGTTTGAGATTTCATGGCAAGCTATTTAAAAAACGTTGCATTTTGATATTTGACGAATTTTTGTGTTCTCGCTCTAAATATATCAATTTTACTCTAATTTAAAAAAATAAATTGGTATATTCAAGTATACAGGCGTGTTGAGAAAAGATTGAGGAAGAAAATAAGCCTAAAATGAACTCTCTAAGGATATTACAGTAGAAGCTATAATCGAATATAAAAAACTTTTCGTAAAAAACAAGTCAAAAAATTAAATTTTATTTTTTTTGAACCACTAAATGTCATAACGAAGAGCGCGCACGGCATGAATTTTAAAGTCTATTTATCCCTCTAAACAACAGTCCAAAAAAAAGTTGAAAAAGTTAATTACAGTAGCTCACAGACGGGTTTAAGTGGACCAGTACCTAAAAAAAAAAATTGTAAAAAATCAAAAAAAAATCAAAATTCATTCGTTTCGTCCTCTGTAAATTAAAATGATTAAAAATCGAAAAAATATATTTTAAACGTAGTTTGACGAGCTCTTTCCGATAGGATGTACGACATTTTAAGAAAAAAATTATTTTTCGAGAAAAAAATTAAAAACCGTGAAAATTTTAGGTCTAAAATCGTAATTTTTAAATTTTCACAATTTTTCACAATTTCTAATGTTTTTAGGTATAGAAAGATGTATTGTGAAAAGATAGTATTTGAGACGGCCCATCTGATCGTTTAAACCGGAAATATGTCCGACGTACCCAATTCGAGTTATTCGGTACCCAAGACGACCCTGCGCGGGCCATTTTTCGACTTTTAAAAAATAAAAAAAATTACTTTCCATTTTCTAATCTTTCTCAAAAACAATAGGGTTGGGCGGCTGCCGGTCCTCTCCAACCTCCAAAAGTAAAAATCGAAAAAAATAATTTTTGCGACCTGAAATGGATTTCAACGGATTTCGCATATTTTCCGACTTTGACGTTAAATAGCTTTTTTCCGGTACACCCTGTATATTTGAAATTTTTCACAAAATGTGCCCCCGTTATTCCTCTATAAAACAGAATAATCAAACGCAGTGCGAAATGTACCACTTTAGAGAAAAAAAATCGAAAATGTCAAAAATCGTGATTTCAAAAATCGGGTACGACGACGACGACGACGACGACACGGGTCATACATTTTAAAAATTAAGAGGAGATATACATATCGCTCGAAAGGGGCGATATGTAAAAACCCATATCGCCTGATCGTCACTGTCGTGACTCTAAAGGTAAAAGTTATTACATAAAAGAATTTAAAAAAATTTGAATTTTTAATTTTTTAATTTTTTTTTTCATTTTTTATAATTTTTTTTTTAAATATTCCGTTTAACTATATTATTTACTTTTGTATCACACTCCTTCGGACTGTGATGTGAAAACATATCGCCTAATTTGTCGATATAACACCTGTCAAAAAATATTTACAAATATTTCATTTGATATTTAAGTATTTCAATCTTAATATGAGAACTACACTAAAACAACAAAATATTTTTTATAAACGCGATTATTACACATAAAAAATGTCAAAATGACAGCTGTCAATATATAACTAATAATACTGTAACGCGTGTATTTTATTTTTATTCCTTTTATTTATGTTTCACAAAATTAACACTTAATATTAAATAGTTTAATTGAAATAGTTGAACTTTAAAATTGTCAAAATGACAGCTAGCAAGAAACAACCTTTTTTTAACACACAAAATTTTTGTTCCATACAATAACTCATTTTTCATTCGTATGCCAAATTTTGTTTAGACCAGATAAGTAGTTTTCAATTTATGCTTTTTCTTTTTCGGATATATTCGTTTTTCAAAGACAATAATAACAGTCTATTTTAAATTTCACAACCATCATACTTTTCCGAATATAAGGATTGAAGATGTTTTATAGGATCGAAACGTTGATATTTGGTTAAAGCAATATTGCACAAAAACTTTAGAAGAAGCAAGATTTACGAAACTGCAATAAAAATTGCAAGTTTATATTTAAAAATAAAAACCTGATGATGGTATCTAGATGACGAAACGTTTTACTCGAAATCTGATGACATTATATGATAGGAAACAAAATACGGCTATGCAAAAGTTTAATTAGTTTTTCTTTATCTTTACAAATAAAGTCACAAATCCGAATGTAAGAATATAAAGATTGAAGATGTTTTTTTATAGGGTCGAAACGTTGATATTTGGTTAAAGTAATATTGCACAAAGACGTTAGAAGAAGCAAGATTTACGACACTGCAATAAAAATGACAGGTTTATATTTAAAAATGAAAACCTGATGATGGTATCTCGATGACGAAACGTTGTACTTGAAATCTGACGACACCATATGATTAGAAACAAAATACTACAATAAAAATGTTAAATTATTTTTTCTTTATCTTTTCAAATAAAGTCACAAATCCAAATATAAGAATATAAAGATTGAAGATGTTTTATAGGGTCGAAACTTTAATATTTGGTTAAAGCAATATTGCACAAATACGTTAGAAGAAGCCAGATTTACGAAACTGCAATAAAAATTACAAGTTTATATTTAAAAATAAAAACCTGATGATGGTATCTAGATGACGAAACGTTTTACTCGAAATCTGATGACATTATATGATAGGAAACAAAATACGGCAATGCAAAAGTTTAATTAGTTTTTCTTTATCTTTCCAAATAAAGTCACAAAACCGAATGTAAGAATATAAAGATTGAAGATGTTTTTTTATAGGGTTGAAACGTTGATATTTGGTTAAAGTAATATTGCACAAAGACGTTAGAAGAAGCAAGATTTACGACACTGCAATAAAAATGACAGGTTTATATTTAAAAATGAAAACCTGATGATGGTATCTCGATGACGAAACGTTGTATTTGAAATCTGACGACACCATATGATAAGAAACAAAATACTACAATGAAAATGTTAAATTATTTTTTCTTTATCTTTTCAAATAAAGTCACAAATCCAAATATAAGAATATAAAGATAGAAGATGTTTATTGGGTCGAAACTTTAATATTTTTTTAAAGCAATATTGCACAAATACGTTAGAAGAAGCAAGATTTACGAAACTGCAATAAAAATTACAAGTTTATATTTAAAAATAAAAACCTGATGTTGGTATCTAGATGACGAAACGTTTTACTTGAAATCTGATGACATCATATGATAGGAAACAAAATACGGCAATGCAAAAGTTAAATAATTTTTTCTTTATCTTTTCAAATAAAGTCACAAATCCAAATATAAAAATATAAAGATTGAAGATGTTTTATAGTGTCGAAACGTTGATATTTGGTTAAAGCAATATTGCACAAAGACATTAGAAGAAGCTAGATTTACGAAACTGCAATAAAAATTACAAGTTTATATTTAAAAATAAAAACCTGATGATGGTATCTAGATGACGAAACGTTTTACTCGAAATCTGACGCCATCATATGATAGGAAACAAAATACGGCAATGTAAAAGTTAAATTATTTTTTCTTTATCTTTTCAAATAAAGTCACAAATCCAAATATAAGAATATAAAGATTGAAGATGTTTTATAGGGTCGAAACTTTAATATTTGGTTAAAGCAATATTGCACAAATACGTTAGAAGAAGCCAGATTTACGAAACTGCAATAAAAATTACAAGTTTATATTTAAAAATAAAAACCTGATGATGGTATCTAGATGACGAAACGTTTTACTTGAAATCTGATGACATTATATGATAGGAAACAAAATACGGCAATGCAAAAGTTTAATTAGTTTTTCTTTATCTTTACAAATAAAGTCACAAAACCGAATGTAAGAATATAAAGATTGAAGATGTTTTTTTATAGGGTCGAAACGTTGATATTTGGTTAAAGTAATATTGCACAAAGACGTTAGAAGAAGCAAGATTTACGACACTGCAATAAAAATGACAGGTTTATATTTAAAAACGAAAACCTGATGATGGTATCTCGATGACGAAACGTTGTACTTGAAATCTGACGACACCATATGATAAGAAACAAAATACTACAATGAAAATGTTAAATTATTTTTTCTTTATCTTTTCAAATAAAGTCACAAATCCAAATATAAGAATATAAAGATAGAAGATGTTTATTGGGTCGAAACTTTAATATTTTTTTAAAGCAATATTGCACAAATACGTTAGAAGAAGCAAGATTTACGAAACTGCAATAAAAATTACAAGTTTATATTTAAAAATAAAAACCTGATGTTGGTATCTAGATGACGAAACGTTTTACTTGAAATCTGATGACATCATAAGATAGGAAACAAAATACGGCAATGCAAAAGTTAAATTATTTTTTCTTTATCTTTTCAAATAAAGTCACAAATCCAAATATAAGAATATAAAGATTGAAGATGTTTTATAGTGTCGAAACGTTGATATTTGGTTAAAGCAATATTGCACAAAGACATTAGAAGAAGCTAGATTTACGAAACTGCAATAAAAATTACAAGTTTATATTTAAAAATAAAAACCTGATGATGGTATCTAGATGACGAAACGTTTTACTCGAAATCTGACGCCATCATATGATAGGAAACAAAATACGGCAATGTAAAAGTTAAATTATTTTTTCTTTATCTGTTCAAATACAGTCACAATGAATAAAACTTGGAAAAAATCTTATCGGCAATTTTCGGCTATTCCGAAAATCCCCGATATTGAAAAAAATTAATCAAAATTTAGGTAAGCAGACCTACATTAAAATGAAAAATGCATGTATAAATACTATATTTGGAGCTATCTGTTTTATAGCACTGTAATGTAGAAGTTTCGAGCTATCTCTTATCCCAAATTTTAAAGCGCGACCTGCTAGAATAACTTTAAAAACTTGCGATGAAATATGCCATTTTCGGCTATTTTTGGCCTTTTTTGACACTTCATATTTTTAATATCCACGATGACGTTTTATGCATCCAAAGCAATCTCTTCGAAAAGTCATAATTCTGTTAAAATGAAACTTTTACGGAAATTGCAGAGTCTTTTTAAAATTAAAAATTCGATAACTAATCTGACATATGAAGCTTTAATTTTGGTCTCATTAAATTGTAAAAGTCCCAAATAATCTATAACATTCAATTTTTAACGTCAAAACGTTGAAACAAGGTCACATTCTGAAGTCAAAAACACCCATTTTAGGCCAATTTTGACAGCGGTAATTAATTCCAATATGGAAGCCTGTTTGAGATTTCATGGCAATCTCTTCGAAAACCATGTAGTTCGAGATTTGCGGAATTTTTCTGTTCCCGCTCTAAAAATATCAATTTTACTCAAATTTAAAAGAATAAATTGGTATATTCAAGTATACAGGCGTGTTTAGAAAAGATTGAGGAATAAAATAAGCCCAAAATGAACTCTTTAAGGATATTACAGTAGAAGCTATAATCGAACATAAAAAATTTTTGGTAAAAAAATTAAATAATATTTTTTTTAAACCACCAAATGTCATAACCATAAAGTCTATTTATGCCTCTAAACAACGGTCCAAAAAAAAGTTGAAAAAGTTAC
Organism: Polydrusus cervinus; assembly: GCA_935413205.1. NCBI lineage: Eukaryota > Metazoa > Arthropoda > Insecta > Coleoptera > Curculionidae > Polydrusus > Polydrusus cervinus. The sequence continues at coordinate 60,507,183 of OW284510.1, read as the reverse complement.
GTACAGTGGCTCACAGATGGGTTTAAGCGGATCAGTACCTAAAAAAAAAATTGTAAAAAATCAAAAAAAAATCAAATTTGATTCGTTTCGTCCTCTGTAAATTAAAAGGATTAAGGATCGAAAAAATATATTTTAAACGTAAGTCGACGAGCTCTTTCCGATAGGATGTACTACATTTTAATAAAAAAAATATTTTTCGAGAAAAAAATTAAAAACCGTGAAAATTTTGGGTCTAAAATCGTAATTTTTATATTTTCACAATTTTTCACAATTTCTAATGATTTTAGGTATAGAAAGATGTATTGCGAAAAGATAGTATTTGAGACGGCCCATCCGATCGTTTAGACTGGAAATATGTCCGACGTACCCAGTTCGACTTATTCGGTACCCAAGAGGACCCTGCGCGGGCCATTTTTCGACTTTTAAAAAATCAAAAAAATTACTTTCCATTTTCTAATCTTTCTCAAAAACAATAGGGTTCGGCGGCTGCCGGTCCTCTCCAACCTCCAAAAGTAAAAATCGAAAAAAATAATTTTTGCGACCTGAAATGGATTTCAACGGATTTCGCATATTTTCCGACTTTGACGTTTAATAGCTTTTTTCCGGTACACCCTGTATATTTGAAATTTTTCACAAAATGTGCCCCCGTTATTCCTCTATAAAACCAAATAATCAAAATCAGTTAGAGTTTTACCACTTGAGAGAAAAAAAATCGAAAATGTCAAAAATCGCGATTTCAAAAATCGGGTACGACGACGACGACACGGGTCATACATTTTTAAAATAAAGGGGAGATATACATATCGCTCGAAAGGGGCGATATGTAAAAAACCCATATCGCCTGATCGTCACTGTCGTGACTCTAAAGGTAAAAGTTATTACATAAAAGAATTTAAAAAAATTTGAATTTTTAATTTTTTAAATTTTTTTTTCATTTTTTATAATTTTTTTTTTAAATATTCCGTTTTACTATATTATTTACTTTTGTATCACACTCCTTCGGACTGTGATGTGAAAACATATCGCCTAATTTGTCGATATAACACCTGTCAAGAAATATTTACAAATATTTCATTTGATATTTAAGTATTTCAATCTTAATATGAGAACTACACTAAAACAACAAAATATTTTTTTATAAACGTGATTATTACACATGAAAAATGTCAAAATGACAGCTGTCAATATATAACTAATAATACTGTAACGCGTGTATTTTATTTTTATTCCTTTTATTTATGTGTCACAAAATTAACACTTAATAATAAATGGTTTAATTGAAATAGTTGAACTTTGAAATTGTCAAAATGACAGCTAGCAAAAAACAACCTCTTTTTCAACACAAAAAATCTTTTTTCCACACAATAACTCATTTTTTATTCGTACGCCAAATTTTGTTCAGACCAGATAAGTAGTTTTTAATTCATGCTTTAATTTCTTCGGATATATTCGTTTTTCTAAACCCATAATAGCAGTCCATTTCAAATTTCACAACCATCATACTTTTCCGAATATAAAGATTGAAGATGTTTTATAGGATCGAAACGTTGATATTTGGTTTAAAGCAATATTGCACAAAAACTTTAGAAGAAGCAAGATTTACGAAACTGCAATAAAAATTACAAGTTTATATTTAAAAATAAAAACCTGATGATGGTATCTAGATGACGAAACGTTTTACTCGAAATCTGATGACATTATATGATAGGAAACAAAATACGGCTATGCAAAAGTTTAATTAGTTTTTCTTTATCTTTACAAATAAAGTCACAAATCCGAATGTAAGAATATAAAGATTGAAGATGTTTTTTTATAGGGTCGAAACGTTGATATTTGGTTAAAGTAATATTGCACAAAGACGTTAAAAGAAGCAAGAGTTACGACACTGCAATAAAAATGACAGGTTTATATTTAAAAATGAAAACCTGATGATGGTATCTCGATGACGAAACGTTGTACTTGAAATCTGACGACACCATATGATAAGAAACAAAATACTACAATGAAAATGTTAAATTATTTTTTCTTTATCTTTTCAAATAAAGTCACAAATCCAAATATAAGAATATAAAGATTGAAGATGTTTTATAGGGTCGAAACCTTAATATTTGGTTAAAGCAATATTGCACAAATACGTTAGAAGAAGCCAGATTTACGAAACTGCAATAAAAATTACAAGTTTATATTTAAAAATAAAAACCTGATGATGGTATCTAGATGACGAAACGTTTTACTCGAAATCTGATGACATTATATGATAGGAAACAAAATACGGCAATGCAAAAGTTTAATTAGTTTTTCTTTATCTTTACAAATAAAGTCACAAAACCGAATGTAAGAATATAAAGATTGAAGATGTTTTTTTATAGGGTTGAAACGTTGATATTTGGTTAAAGTAATATTGCACAAAGACATTAGAAGAAGCAAGATTTACGACACTGCAATAAAAATGACAGGTTTATATTTAAAAATGAAAACCTGATGATGGTATCTCGATGACGAAACGTTGTATTTGAAATCTGACGACACCATATGATAAGAAACAAAATACTACAATGAAAATGTTAAATTATTTTTTCTTTATCTTTTCAAATAAAGTCACAAATCCAAATATAAGAATATAAAGATAGAAGATGTTTATTGGGTCGAAACTTTAATATTTTTTTAAAGCAATATTGCACAAATACGTTAGAAGAAGCAAGATTTACGAAACTGCAATAAAAATTACAAGTTTATATTTAAAAATAAAAACCTGATGTTGGTATCTAGATGACGAAACGTTTTACTTGAAATCTGATGACATCATATGATAGGAAACAAAATACGGCAATGCAAAAGTTAAATTATTTTTTCTTTATCTTTTCAAATAAAGTCACAAATCCAAATATAAAAATATAAAGATTGAAGATGTTTTATAGTGTCGAAACGTTGATATTTGGTTAAAGCAATATTGCACAAAGACATTAGAAGAAGCTAGATTTACGAAACTGCAATAAAAATTACAAGTTTATATTTAAAAATAAAAACCTGATGATGGTATCTAGATGACGAAACGTTTTACTCGAAATCTGACGCCATCATATGATAGGAAACAAAATACGGCAATGTAAAAGTTAAATTATTTTTTCTTTATCTTTTCAAATAAAGTCACAAATCCAAATATAAGAATATAAAGATTGAAGATGTTTTATAGGGTCGAAACTTTAATATTTGGTTAAAGCAATATTGCACAAATACGTTAGAAGAAGCCAGATTTACGAAACTGCAATAAAAATTACAAGTTTATATTTAAAAATAAAAACCTGATGATGGTATCTAGATGACGAAACGTTTTACTTGAAATCTGATGACATTATATGATAGGAAACAAAATACGGCAATGCAAAAGTTTAATTAGTTTTTCTTTATCTTTACAAATAAAGTCACAAAACCGAATGTAAGAATATAAAGATTGAAGATGTTTTTTTATAGGGTCGAAACGTTGATATTTGGTTAAAGTAATATTGCACAAAGACGTTAGAAGAAGCAAGATTTACGACACTGCAATAAAAATGACAGGTTTATATTTAAAAATGAAAACCTGATGATGGTATCTCGATGACGAAACGTTGTACTTGAAATCTGACGACACCATATGATAAGAAACAAAATACTACAATGAAAATGTTAAATTATTTTTTCTTTATCTTTTCAAATAAAGTCACAAATCCAAATATAAGAATATAAAGATAGAAGATGTTTATTGGGTCGAAACTTTAATATTTTTTTAAAGCAATATTGCACAAATACGTTAGAAGAAGCAAGATTTACGAAACTGCAATAAAAATTACAAGTTTATATTTAAAAATAAAAACCTGATGTTGGTATCTAGATGACGAAACGTTTTACTTGAAATCTGATGACATCATAAGATAGGAAACAAAATACGGCAATGCAAAAGTTAAATTATTTTTTCTTTATCTTTTCAAATAAAGTCACAAATCCAAATATAAGAATATAAAGATTGAAGATGTTTTATAGTGTCGAAACGTTGATATTTGGTTAAAGCAATTTTGCACAAAGACATTAGAAGAAGCTAGATTTACGAAACTGCAATAAAAATTACAAGTTTATATTTAAAAATAAAAACCTGATGATGGTATCTAGATGACGAAACGTTTTACTCGAAATCTGACGCCATCATATGATAGGAAACAAAATACGGCAATGTAAAAGTTAAATTATTTTTTCTTTATCTGTTCAAATACAGTCACAATGAATAAAACTTGGAAAAAATCTTATCGGCAATTTTCGGCTATTCCGAAAATCCCCGATATTGAAAAAAATTAATTAAAATTTAGGTAAGCAGACCTACATTAAAATGAAAAATGCATGTATAAATACTATATTTGGAGCTATCTGTTTTATAGCACTGTAATGTAGAAGTTTCGAGCTATCTCTTATCCCAAATTTTAAAGCGCGACCTGCTAGAATAACTTTAAAAACTTGCGATGAAATATGCCATTTTCGGCTATTTTTGGCCTTTTTTGACACTTCATATTTTTAATATCCACGATGACGTTTTATGCATCCAAAGCAATCTCTTCGAAAAGTCATAATTCTGTTAAAATGAAACTTTTACGGAAATTGCAGAGTCTTTTTAAAATTAAAAATTCGATAACTAATCTGACATATATGAAGCTTTAATTTTGGTCTCATTAAATTGTAAAAGTCCCAAATAATCTATAACATTCAATTTTTAACGTCAAAACGTTGAAACAAGGTCACATTCTGAAGTCAAAAACACCCATTTTAGGCCAATTTTGACAGCTGTAATTATTTCAATATGGAAGCATGTTTGAGATTTCATGGCAAGCTATTTAAAAAACGTTGAATTTCGATATTTGACAAATTTTTCTGTCCTCGCTCTAAATATATCAATTTTACTCTATTTTAAAAAAATAAATTGGTATATTCAAGTATACAGGCGTGTTTAGAAAAGATTGAGGAATAAAATAAGCCTAAAATGAACTCTCTAAGGATATTGTAGTAGAAGCTATAATGGATTATAAAAAACTTTTCATAAAAAAAACGTAAAAAAATTAAATAATATTTTTTTTGAACCACTAAATGTCATAACGAAGAGCGCAAACGGCATGAATTTTAAAGTCTATTTATTCCTCTAAACAACAGTCCAAAAAAAAGTTGAAAAAGTTAATTACAGTAGCTCACAGATGGGTTTAAGCGAGCCAGTACCTAAAAAAAAAATTGTAAAAAATCCAAAAAAAAATCAAAATACATTCGTTTCGTCCTCTGTAACTAAAATAGATTAAGGATCGAAAAAATATATTTTAAACGTAAGTCGACGAGCTCTTTCCGATAGGATATAAGACATTTTAATAAAAAAATTATTTTTCGAGAAAAAAATTAAAAACCGTAAAAATTTTGGGTCTAAAATCGCAATTTTTAAATTTTCACAATTTTTCACAATTTCTAATCATTTTAGGTATAGAAAGATGTATTGTGAAAAGATAGTATTTGAGACGGCCCATCTGATCGTTTAAACCAGAAATATGTCCGACCTACCCAATTTGAGTTATTCGGTACCCAAGACGACCCTGCAATGGCCATTTTTTGACTTTTAAAAAATCAAAAAAATTACTTTCCATTTTCTAATCTTTCTCAAAAACAATAGGGTTGGGCGGCTGCCGGTCCTCTCCAACCTCCAAAAGTAAAAATCGAAAAAAATAATTTTTGCGACCTGAAATGGATTTCAACGGATTTCGCATATTTTCCGACTTTGACGTTAAATAGCTTTTTTCCGGTACACCCTGTATATTTAAAATTTTTCACAAAATGTACCCCCGTTATTCCTCTATAAAACCAAATAATCAAAATCAGTGCAAAATGTACCACTTTAGAGAAAAAAAATCGAAAATGTCAAAAATCGCGATTTCAAAAATCGGGTACGACGACGACGACAGAGGTCGCACATTTTTAAAATAAAGGGGAGATATACATATCGCTCGAAAGGGGCGATATGTAAAAACCCATATCGCCTGATCGTCACTGTCGTGACTCTAAAGGTAAAAGTCATTACATAAAAGAATTAAAAAAAATTTGAAATTTTAATTTTTTTAATTTTTTTTTCATTTTTTATAATTTTTTTTTTAAATATTCTGTTTTACTATATTATTTACTTTTGTATCACACTCCTTCGGACTGTGATGTGAAAACATATCGCCTAATTTGTCGATATAACACCTGTCAAGAAATATTTACAAATATTTCATTTGATATTTAAGTATTTCAATCTTAATATGAGAACTACACTAAAACAACAAAATATTTTTTTATAAACGCGATTATTACACATAAAAAATGTCGAAATGACAGCTGTCAATATATAACTAATAATACTGTAACGCGTGTATTTTATTTTTATTCCTTTTATTTATGTTTCACAAAATTAACACTTAATATGAAATAGTTTAATTGAAATAGTTGAACTTTAAAATTGTCAAAATGACAGCTAGCAAAAAACAACCTTTTTTTAACACACAAAATTTTTGTTCCACACAATAACTCATTTTTCATTCGTATGCCAAATTTTGTTTAGACCAGATAAGTAGTTTTCAATTTATGCTTTTACTTTTTCGGATATATTCGTTTTTCTAAGACAATAATAGCAGTCCATTTTAAATTTCACAACTATCATACTTTTCCGAATATAAAGATTGAAGATGTTTTATAGGGTCGAAACGTTGATATTTGGTTAAAGCAATATTGCACAAATACTTTAGAAGAAGCAAGATTTACGAACCTGCAATAAAAATTACAAGTTTATATTAAAAAATAAAAACCTGATGTTGGTATCTAGATGCCGAAACGTTTTACCCGAAATCTGATGACATCGTATGATAGAAAACAAAATGCGACAATGCAAAAGTTAAATTATTTTTTCTTTATCTTTTCAAATAAAGTCACAAATCAAAATATAAGAATATAAAGATTGAAGATGTTTTTTTATAGGGTCGAAACGTTAATATTCGGTTAAAGTAATATTGCACAAAGACAATAGAAGAAGCAAGATTTACGACACTGCAATAAAAATTACAGGTTTATATCTAAAAATGAAAACCTGATGATGGTATCTAGATAACGAAACGTTTTACTCGAAATCTGATGACATCATATGATAGGAAACAAAATACGGCAATGTAAAAATTAAATTATTTTTTCTTTATCTCTACAAATAAATTCACAAATTCAATTATAAAAATATAAAGATTGAAGATGTTTTATAATGTCGAAACGTTGATATTTGGTTAAAGCAATATTGCACGAATACGCTAGAAGAAGCAAGATTTACGAAACTGCAATAAAAATTACAAGTTTATATTTAAAAATGAAAACATGATGATGATATCTAGATGACGAAACGTTTTACTCGAAATCTGACGCTATTATATGATAGGTAATAAAATACGGCAATGTCAAAGTTAAATTATTTTTTCTTTATCTTTTCAAATAAAGTCACAAATCCAAATATAAGAATATAAAGATTGAAGATGTTTTATAGGGTCGAAACGTTAATATTTGGTTAAAGCAATATTGCACAAATACGTTAGAAGAAGCAAGATTTACGAAACTGCAATAAAAATTACAAGTTTATATTTAAAAATAAAAACATGATGATGATATCTAGATGACGAAACGTTTTACTCGAAATCTGACGCTATTATATGATAGGTAATAAAATACGGCAATGTAAAAGTTAAATTATTTTTTCTTTATCTTTTCAAATAAAGTCACAAATCAAAATATAAGAATATAAAGATTGAAGATGTTTTTTTATAGGGTCGAAACGTTAATATTCGGTTAAAGTAATATTGCACAAAGACAATAGAAGAAGCAAGATTTACGACACTGCAATAAAAATTACAGGTTTATATTTAAAAATGAAAACCTGATGATGGTATCTAGATAACGAAACGTTTTACTCGAAATCTGATGACATCATATGATAGGAAACAAAATACGGCAATATAAAAATTAAATTATTTTTTCTTTATCTCTACAAATAAATTCACAAATTCAATTATAAAAATATAAAGATTGAAGATGTTTTATAATGTCGAAACGTTGATATTTGGTTAAAGCAATATTGCACGAATACGCTAGAAGAAGCAAGATTTACGAAACTGCAATAAAAATTACAAGTTTATATTTAAAAATGAAAACATGATGATGATATCTAGATGACGAAACGTTTTACTCGAAATCTGACGCTATTATATGATAGGTAATAAAATACGGCAATGTCAAAGTTAAATTATTTTTTCTTTATCTTTTCAAATAAAGTCACAAATCCAAATATAAGAATATAAAGATTGAAGATGTTTTATAGGGTCGAAACTTTAATATTTGGTTAAAGCAATATTGCACAAATACGTTAGAAGAAGCCAGATTTACGAAACTGCAATAAAAATTACAAGTTTATATTTAAAAATAAAAACCTGATGATGGTATCTAGATGACGAAACGTTTTACTCGAAATCTAATGACATTATATGATAGGAAACAAAATACGGCAATGCAAAAGTTTAATTAGTTTTTCTTTATCTTTACAAATAAAGTCACAAAACCGAATGTAAGAATATAAAGATTGAAGATGTTTTTTTATAGGGTTGAAACGCTGATATTTGGTTAAACTAATATTGCACAAAGACGTTAGAAGAAGCAAGATTTACGACACTGCAATAAAAATGACAGGTTTATATTTAAAAATGAAAACCTGATGATGGTATCTCGATGACGAAACGTTGTACTTGAAATCTGACGACACCATATGATAAGAAACAAAATACTACAATGAAAATGTTAAATTATTTTTTCTTTATCTTTTCAAATAAAGTCACAAATCCAAATATAAGAATATAAAGATAGAACATGTTTATTGGGTCGAAACTTTAATATTTTTTTAAAGCAATATTGCACAAATACGTTAGAAGAAGCAAGATTTACGAAACTGCAATAAAAATTACAAGTTTATATTTAAAAATAAAAACCTGATGTTGGTATCTAGATGACGAAACGTTTTACTTGAAATCTGATGACATCATATGATAGGAAACAAAATACGGCAATGCAAAAGTTAAATTATTTTTTCTTTATCTTTTCAAATAAAGTCACAAATCCAAATATAAAAATATAAAGATTGAAGATGTTTTATAGTGTCGAAACGTTGATATTTGGTTAAAGCAATATTGCACAAAGACATTAGAAGAAGCTAGATTTACGAAACTGCAATAAAAATTACAAGTTTATATTTAAAAATAAAAACCTGATGATGGTATCTAGATGACGAAACGTTTTACTCGAAATCTGACGCCATCATATGATAGGAAACAAAATACGGCAATGTAAAAGTTAAATTATTTTTTCTTTATCTGTTCAAATACAGTCACAATGAATAAAACTTGGAAAAAATCTTATCGGCAATTTTCGGCTATTCCGAAAATCCCCGATATTGAAAAAAATTAATCAAAATTTAGGTAAGCAGACCTACATTAAAATGAAAAATACATCTATAAATACTATATTTGGAGCTATCTGTTTTATAGCGCTGTAATGTAGAAGTTTCGAGCTATCTCTTATCCCAAATTTTAAAGCGCGAATTGATATAATAACTTTTAAAACTTACGATGAAATATGTCATTTTCGGCTATTTTTGGCTTTTTTTGACACTTCATATTTTTAATATCCACGATGACGTTTTATGCATCCAAAGCAATCTCTTCGAAAAATCATTATTCTGTTAAAATGAAACTTTTACGGAAATTGCAGACTATTTTTAAAATTGAAAATTCGATAACTAATCGGACATATGAAGCTTTAATTTTGGTCTCATTAAATTTTAAAAGTCTCAAATAAGCTATAACATTCAATTTTTAACGTCAAAACGTTGAAACAAGGTCACATTCTGAAGTCAAAAACACCCATTTTAGGCCAATTTTGACAGCTGTAATTATTTCAATATGGAAGCCAGCTTGAGATTTCATGGCAAGCTATTTAAAAAACGTTGCATTTCGATATTTGACGAATTTTTCTGTTCTCGCTCTAAAAATATCAATTTTACTCTAATTTAAAAAAATAAATTGGTATATTCAAGTATATAGGCGTGTTTAAAAAAGATTGAGGAATAAAATAAGCCTAAAAGGAACTCTCTAAGGATATTACAGTAGAAGCTATAATCGATCATAAAAAATTTTTGGTAAAAAAAACGTAAAAAAAATAAATTTAATTTTTTTTGAACCACTAAACGTCATACCGAAGAGCGCGCACAGTATGCGTTTTAAAGGCTATTTATCCCTCTAAACAACAGTCCAAAAAAAAGTTGAAAAAGTTACGTACAGTGGCTCACAGGTAAATTTAAGCAGACCAGTACCTAAAAAAAAAATTGTAAAAAATCAAAAAAAAATCAAATTTCATTCGTTTCGTCCTCTGTAACTAAAATAGATTAAGGATCAAAAAAATATATTTTAAACGTAAGTCGACGAGCTCTTTCCGATAGGATATATGACATTTTAATAAAAAAAATATTTTTCTAGAAAAAAATTAAAAACCGTAAAAATTTTGGGTCTAAAATCGTAATTTTTAAATTTTCACAATTTTTCACAATTTCTAATCATTTTAGGTATAGAAAGATGTATTGTGAAAAGATAGTATTTGAGACGGCCCATCTGATCGTTTAAACCAGAAATATGTCCGACCTACCCAATTCGAGTTATTCGGTACCCAAGACGACCCTGCGATGGCCATTTTTCGAATTTTAAAAAATAAAAAAAATTACTTTCCATTTTCTAATCTTTCTCAAAAACAATAGGGTTGGGCGGCTGCCGGTCCTCTCCAACCTCCAAAAGTAAAAATCGAAAAAAATAATTTTTGCGACCTGAAATGCGTTACAGCGGATTTCGCAAATTTCCCGACTTTGACGTTTAATAACTTTTTTCCGGTACACCCTGTATATTTAAAATTTTTCACAAAATGTGCCCCCGTTATTCCTCTATAAAACCCAATAATCAAAATCAGTTAGAGTTTTACCACTTGAGAGAAAAAAAATCGAAAATGTCAAAAATCGCGATTTCAAAAATCGGGTACGACGACGACAACCCTCACACATTTTTAAAATAAAGGGGAGATATACATATCGCTCGAAAGGGGCGATATGTAAAAATATCGCCTGATCGTCACTGTCGTGACTCTAAAGGTAAAAGTCATTACATAAAAGAATTTAAAAAAATTTGAATTTTTAATTTTTTTAATTTTTTTTCATTTTTTATAATTTTTTTTTTAAATATTGTGTTTTACTATATTATTTACTTTTGTATCACACTCCTTCGGACTGTGATGTGAAAACATATCGCCTAATTTGTCGATATAACACCTGTCAAGAAATATTTACAAATATTTCATTTGATATTTAAGTATTTCAATCTTAATATGAGAACTACACTAACACAACAAAATATTTTTTTATAAACGCGATTATTACACATAAAAAAAATGTCAAAATGACAGCTGACAGTTTATATTTAAAAATAAAAACCTGATGATGGTATCTAGATGACGAAACGTTTCACCCGAAATCTGATGACATCGTATGATAGGAAACAAAATACGGCAATGTAAAAGTAAAATTATTTTTTCTTTATCTCTACGAATAATTTCACAAATCCAATTATAAAAATATAAAGATTGAAGATGTTTTATAGGATCGAAACGTTGATATTTGGTTAAAGCAATATTGCACAAAAACTTTAGAAGAAGCAAGATTTACGAAACTGCAATAAAAATTGCAAGTTTATATTTAAAAATAAAAACCTGATGATGATATCTAGATGACGAAACGTTTTACTCGAAATCTGATGACCTCGTATGATAGGAAAGAAAATACGGCAATGCAAAAGTTTAATTAGTTTTTCTTTATCTTTACAAATAAAGTCACAAATCCGAATGTAAGAATATAAAGATTGAAGATGTTTTTTTATAGGGTCGAAACGTTGATATTTGGTTAAAGTAATATTGCACAAAGACGTTAGAAGAAGCAAGATTTACGACACTGCAATAAAAATGACAGGTTTATATTTAAAAATGAAAACCTGATGATGGTATCTCGATGACGAAACGTTGTACTTGAAATCTGACGACACCATATGATAAGAAACAAAATACTACAATGAAAATGTTAAATTATTTTTTCTTTATCTTTTCAAATAAAGTCACAAATCCAAATATAAGAATATAAAGATTGAAGATGTTTTATAGGGTCGAAACTTTAATATTTGGTTAAAGCAATATTGCACAAATACGTTAGAAGAAGCCAGATTTACGAAACTGCAATAAAAATTACAAGTTTATATTTAAAAATAAAAACCTGATGATGGTATCTAGATAACGAAACGTTTTACTCGAAATCTGATGACATTATATGATAGGAAACAAAATACGGCAATGCAAAAGTTTAATTAGTTTTTCTTTATCATTACCAATAAAGTCACAAATCCGAATGTAAGAATATAAAGATTGAAGATGTTTCTTTATAGGGTCGAAACGTTGATATTTGGTTAAAGTAATATTGCACAAAAACTTTAGAAGAAGCAAGATTTACGAAACTGCAATAAAAATTGCAAGTTTATATTTAAAAATAAAAACCTGATGATGGTATCTAGATGACGAAACGTTTTACTCGAAATCTGATGACATTATATGATAGGAAACAAAATACGGCTATGCAAAAGTTTAATTAGTATTTCTTTATCTTTACAAATAAAGTCACAAATCGGAATGTAAGAATATAAAGATTGAAGATGTTTTTTTATAGGGTCGAAACGTTGATATTTGGTTAAAGTAATATTGCACAAAGACGTTAGAAGAAGCAAGATTTACGACACTGCAATAAAAATGACAGGTTTATATTTAAAAATGAAAACCTGATGATGGTATCTCGATGACGAAACGTTGTACTTGAAATCTGACGACACCATATGATAAGAAACAAAATACTACAATGAAAATGTTAAATTATTTTTTCTTTATCTTTTCAAATAAAGTCACAAATCCAAATATAAGAATATAAAGATTGAAGATGTTTTATAGGGTCGAAACTTTAATATTTGGTTAAGGCAATATTGCACAAATACGTTAGAAGAAGCCAGATTTACGAAACTGCAATAAAAATTACAAGTTTATATTTAAAAATAAAAACCTGATGATGGTATCTAGATGACGAAACGTTTTACTCGAAATCTAATGACATTATGTGATAGGAAACAAAATACGGCAATGCAAAAGTTTAATTAGTTTTTCTTTATCTTTACAAATAAAGTCACAAATCCGAATGTAAGAATATAAAGATTGAAGATGTTTTTTATAGGGTCGAAACGTTGATATTTGGTTAAAGTAATATTGCACAAAGACGTTAGAAGAAGCAAGATTTACGAAACTGCAATAAAAATTACAAGTTTATATTTAAAAATGAAAACCTGATGATGGTATCTCGATGACGAAACGTTGTACTTGAAATCTGACAACACCATATAATAAGAAACAAAATACTACAATGAAAATGTTAAATTATTTTTTCTTTATCTTTTCAAAGAAAGTCACAAATCCAAATATAAGAATATAAAGATAGAAGATGTTTATTGGGTCGAAACTTTAATATTTTTTTAAAGCAATATTGCACAAATACGTTAGAAGAAGCAAGATTTACGAAACTGTAATAGAAATTACCAGTTTATATTTAAAAATTAGAACTTGATGATGGTATCTCGATGACGAAACGTTTTACTCGAAATCTGACGCCATAATATGATGGGAAACAAAATACGGCAATGTAAAAGTTAAATTATTTTTTCTTTATCTTTTCAATTAAAGTCACAAATCCAAATATAAGAATATAAAGATTGAAGATGTTTTATAGGGTCGAAACTTCAATATTTGGTTAAAGTAATATTGCACAAATACGTTAGAAGAAGCAAGATTTACGAAACTGCAATAAAAATTACAAGTTTATATTTAAAAATAAAAACCTGATGATGGTATCTAGATGACGAAACGTTTTTCTCGAAATCTGATGACATCGTATGATAGGAAACAAAATACGGCAATGCAAAAGTTAAATGATTTTTTCTTTATCTCTACAAATAAATTCACAAATTCAATTATAAAAATATAAAGATTGAAGATGTTTTATAGTGTCGAAACGTTGATATTTGGTTAAAGCAATATTGCACGAAGACGCTAGAAGAAGCAAGATATACGAAACTGCAATAAAAATTACAGGTTTATATTTAAAAATAAAAACCTGATGATGGTATCTAGATGACGAAACGTTTTACTCGAAATCTAATGACATAATATGGTAGGGAACAAAATACGGCAATGCCAAAGTTAAATAATTTTTTCTTTATCTTTTCAAATAAAGTCACAAATCCAAATATAAGAATATAAATATTGAAGATGTTTTATTGTGTCGAAACGTTGATATTTGGTTAAAGCAATATTGCACAAAGAAGATAGAAGAAACCAGATTTACGAAACTGCAATAAAAATTACAAGTTTATATTTAAAAATAAAAACCTGATGATGGTATCTAGATGACGAAACGTTTTACTCGAAATCTGATGACATCATATGATAGGAAACAAAATACGGCAATGCCACAGTTAAATTATTTTTTCTTTATCTTTTCAAATAAAGTCACAAATCCAAATATAAGAATATAAAGATAGAAGATGTTTATAGGGTCGAAACTTCAGTATTTTTTTAAAGCAATATTGCACAAATACGTTAGAAGAAGCAAGATTTACGAAACTGCAATAAAAATTACAAGTTTATATTTAAAAATAAAAACCTGATGATGGTATCTAGATGACGAAACGTTTTTCTTGAAATCTGATGACATCGTATGATAGGAAACAAAATACGGCAATGCAAAAGTTAAATTATTTTTTCTTTATCTTTTTAAATAAAGTCACAATGAAAAGAAATCTTGACGGCAATTTTCAGCTGTTCCAAATATACCCGATATTGAAAATATAGGGCTTGCAGACCGACATTAAAATGAAAAATGCATCTATAAATACTATATTTGGAGCTATTTGTTTTATAGCACTGTAATGTAGAAGTTTCGAGCTATCTCTTATCCCAAATTTTAAAGCGCGACCTGCTAGAATAACTTTAAAAACTTGCGATGAAATATGCCATTTTCGGCTATTTTTGGCCTTTTTTGACACTTCATATTTTTAATATCCACGATGACGTTTTATGCATCCAAAGCAATCTCTTCGAAAAGTCATAATTCTGTTAAAATGAAACTTTTACGGAAATTGCAGAGTCTTTTTAAAATTAAAAATTCGATAACTAATCTGACATATGAAGCTTTAATTTTGGTCTCATTAAATTGTAAAAGTCCCAAATAATCTATAACATTCAATTTTTACCTTCAAAACGTTAAAACAAGCTCATATTCTGAAGTCAAAAACACCCATTTTAGGCCAATTTTGACAGCTGTAATTATTTCCAATATGGAAGCCTGTTTGAGATTTCATGGCATTCTATTCGAAAACCACGTAGTTCGAGATTTGCGGAATTTTTCTGTTCGCGCTCTAAAAATATCAATTTTACTCAAATTTAAAAAAATAAATTGGTATATTCAAGTATACGTGCGTGTTGTGAAAAGATTGAGGAATAAAATAAGCCTAAAATGAACTCTCCAAGTATATTATAGTAGAATCTATAGTCGATTATAAAAAAAATTTGTTAAAAAAATCGTAAAAAAATTAATTTTTTTTTTTTAACCACTAAACGTCATACCGAAGAGCGCGCACGGTATGCGTTTTAAAGCCTATTTATCCCTCTAAACATTAGTCCAAAAAAAAAATGAAAAAGTTAATTACAGTGGCTCACAGATGGGTTTAAGCGAGCCAGTACCTAAAAAAAAAATTGTAAAAAATCGAAAAAAAATCAAATTTCATTCGTTTCGTCCTCTGTAACTAAAATAGATTAAGGATCGAAAAAATATATTTTAAACGTAGTTCGACGAGCTCTTTCCGATAGGATATACGACATTTTAATAAAAAAATTATTTTTCGAGAAAAAAATTAAAAACCGTGAAAATTTTGGGTCTAAAATCGTAATTTCTAAATTTTCACAATTTTTCACAATTTCTAATGTTTTTAGGTATAGAAAGATGTATTGTGAAAAGATAGTATTTGAGACGGCCCATCTGATCGTTTAAACCGGAAATATGTCCGACGTACCCAATTCGAGTTATTCGGTACCCAAGACGACCCTGGGATGGCCATTTTTCGACTTTTAAAAAATCAAAAAAATTACTTTCCATTTTCTAATCTTTCTCAAAAACAATAGGGTTCGGCGGCTGCCGGTCCTCTCGAACCTCCAAAAGTAAAAATCGAAAAAAATAATTTTTGCGACCTGAAATGCGAGACAACGGATTTCGCATATTTTCCGACTTTGACGTTTAATAACTTTTTTCCGGTACACCCTGTATATTTAAAATTTTTCACAAAATGTGCCCCCGTTATTCCTCTATAAAACCAAATAATCAAAATCAGTTAGAGTTTTACCACTTGAGAGAAAAAAAATCGAAAATGTCAAAAATCGCGATTTCAAAAATCGGGTACGACGACGACGACGACGACAGAGGTCATACATTTTTAAAATTAAGAGGAGATATACATATCGCTCGAAAGGGGCGATATGTAAAAATATCGCCTGATCGTCACTGTCGTGACTCTAAAGGTAAAAGTCATTACATAAAAGAATTTAAAAAAATTTGAATTTTTAATTTTTTTAATTTTTTTTTCATTTTTTATAATTTTTTTTTTAAATATTGTGTTTTACTATATTATTTACTTTTGTATCACACTCCTTCGGACTGTGATGTGAAAACATATCGCCTAATTTGTCGATATAACACCTGTCAAGAAATATTTACAAATATTTCATTTGATATTTAAGTATTTCAATCTTAATATGAGAACTACACTAACACAACAAAATATTTTTTTATAAACGCGATTATTACACATAAAAAAAATGTCAAAATGACAGCTGACAGTTTATATTTAAAAATAAAAACCTGATGATGGTATCTAGATGACGAAACGTTTCACCCGAAATCTGATGACATCGTATGATAGGAAACAAAATACGGCAATGTAAAAGTAAAATTATTTTTTCTTTATCTCTACGAATAATTTCACAAATCCAATTATAAAAATATAAAGATTGAAGATGTTTTATAGGATCGAAACGTTGATATTTGGTTAAAGCAATATTGCACAAAAACTTTAGAAGAAGCAAGATTTACGAAACTGCAATAAAAATTGCAAGTTTATATTTAAAAATAAAAACCTGATGATGATATCTAGATGACGAAACGTTTTACTCGAAATCTGATGACCTCGTATGATAGGAAAGAAAATACGGCAATGCAAAAGTTTAATTAGTTTTTCTTTATCTTTACAAATAAAGTCACAAATCCGAATGTAAGAATATAAAGATTGAAGATGTTTTTTTATAGGGTCGAAACGTTGATATTTGGTTAAAGTAATATTGCACAAAGACGTTAGAAGAAGCAAGATTTACGACACTGCAATAAAAATGACAGGTTTATATTTAAAAATGAAAACCTGATGATGGTATCTCGATGACGAAACGTTGTACTTGAAATCTGACGACACCATATGATAAGAAACAAAATACTACAATGAAAATGTTAAATTATTTTTTCTTTATCTTTTCAAATAAAGTCACAAATCCAAATATAAGAATATAAAGATTGAAGATGTTTTATAGGGTCGAAACTTTAATATTTGGTTAAAGCAATATTGCACAAATACGTTAGAAGAAGCCAGATTTACGAAACTGCAATAAAAATTACAAGTTTATATTTAAAAATAAAAACCTGATGATGGTATCTAGATGACGAAACGTTTTACTCGAAATCTGATGACATTATGTGATAGGAAACAAAATACGGCAATGCAAAAGTTTAATTAGTTTTTCTTTATCTTTACCAATAAAGTCACAAATCCGAATGTAAGAATATAAAGATTGAAGATGTTTTTTTATAGGGTCGAAACGTTGATATTTGGTTAAAGTAATATTGCACAAAGACGTTAGAAAAAGCAAGATTTACGAAACTGCAATAAAAATTACAAGTTTATATTTAAAAATGAAAACCTGATGATGGTATCTCGATGACGAAACGTTGTACTTGAAATCTGACAACACCATATAATAAGAAACAAAATACTACAATGAAAATGTTAAATTATTTTTTCTTTATCTTTTCAAAGAAAGTAACAAATCCAAATATAACAATATAAAGATAGAAGATGTTTTATAGGGTCGAAACTTTAATATTTGGTTAAAGCAATATTGCACAAATACGTTAGAAGAAGCAAGATTTACGAAACTGCAATAAAAATTACAAGTTTATATTTAAAAATAAAAACCTGATGTTGGTATCTAGATGACGAAACGTTTTACTCGAAATCTGATGACATCATATGATAGGAAACAAAATACGGCAATGCAAAAGTTAAATTATTTTTTCTTTATCTTTTCAAATAAAGTCACAAATCCAAATATAAGAATATAAAGATTGAAGATGTTTTATAGTGTCGAAACGTTGATATTTGGTTAAAGCAATATTGTACAAAGACATTAGAAGAAGCTAGATTTACGAAACTGCAATAAAAATTACAAGTTTATATTTAAAAATAAAAATCTGATGATGGTATCTAGATGACGAAACGTTTTACTCGAAATCTGACGCCATCATATGATAGGAAATAAAATACGGCAATGTAAAAGTTAAATTATTTTTTCTTTATCTGTTCAAATACAGTCACAATGAATAAAACTTGGAAAAAATCTTATCGGCAATTTTCGGCTATTCCGAAAATCCCCGATATTGAAAAAAATTTATCAAAATTTAGGTAAGCAGACCTACATTAAAATGAAAAATGCATCTATAAATACTATATTTGGAGCTATCTGTTTTATAGCGCTGTAATGTAGAAGTTTCGAGCTATCTCTTATCCCAAATTTTAAAGCGCGACCTGCTAGAATAACTTTAAAAACTTGCGATGAAATATGCCATTTTCGGCTATTTTTGGCCTTTTTTGACACTTCATATTTTAAATATCCACGATGACGTTTTATGCATCCAAAGCAATCTCTTCGAAAAGTCATAATTCTGTTAAAATGAAACTTTTACGGAAATTGCAGAGTCTTTTTAAAATTAAAAATTCGATAACTAATCTGACATATGAAGCTTTAATTTTGGTCTCATTAAATTGTAAAAGTCCCAAATAATCTATAACATTCAATTTTTAACGTCAAAACGTTGAAACAAGGTCACATTCTGAAGTCAAAAACACCCATTTTAGGCCAATTTTGACAGCTGTAATTATTTCAATATGGAAGCCAGTTTAAGATTTCATGGCAAGCTATTTAAAAAACGTTGCATTTCGATATTTGACGAATTTTTCTGTCCTCGCTCTAAATATATCAATTTTACTCAAATTAAAAAAAATAAATTAATATATTCAAGTATACGTGCATGTTTAGAAAAGATTAAGGAATAAAATAAGCCTAAAATGAACTCTCTGAGGATATTATAGTAGAAGCTATAATCGATCATAAAAAAATTTTGGTAAAAAAAACATAAAAAAATTAAATAATATTTTTTTTGAACCACTAAATGTCATAACGAAGAGCGCGCACGGCATGAATTTTAAAGTCTATTTATTCCTCTAAACAACAGTCCAAAAAAAAGTTGAAAAAGTTAATTACAGTAGCTCACAGACGGGTTTAAGCGGACCAGTACCTAAAAAAAAAAAATTGTAAAAAACCCAAAAAAAATCAAAATTCATTCGTTTCGTTCTCTGTAAATTGAAATAATTAAGGATCGAAAAAATATATTTTAAATGTAAGTCGATGAGCTCTTTCCTATAGGATGTACGACATTTTAATAAAAAAATTATTTTTCTAGAAAAAAATTAAAAACCATGAAAATTTTGGGTCTAAAATCGTAATTTCTAAATTTTCACAATTTTTCACAATTTCTAATGTTTTTAGGTATAGAAAGATGTATTGTGAAAAGATAGTATTTGAGACGGCCCATCGGATCGTTTAAACCGGAAATATGTCCGACGTACCCAATTCGAGTTATTCGGTACCCCCTACGACCCTGCGATGGTCATTTTTCGACTTTAAAAAAATAAAAAAAATTACTTTCCATTTTCTAATCTTTCTCAAAAACAATAGGGTTCGGCGGCTGCCGGTCCTCTCCAACCTCCAAAAGTAAAAATCAAAAAAAATAATTTTTGCGACCTGAAACGATAGACAGCGGATTTCGCATATTTTCCGACTTTGACGTTTAATAACTTTTTTCCGGTACACCCTGTATATTTAAAATTTTTCACAAAACGTGCCCCCGTTATTCCTCTATAAAACCAAATAATCAAAATCAGTTAGAGTTTTACCACTTGAGAGAAAAAAAATCGAAAATGTCAAAAATCGCGATTTCAAAAATCGGGTACGACGACGACGACGACGACGACAGAGGTCACACATTTTTAAAATTAAGGGGAGATATACATATCGCTCGAAAGGGGCGATATGTAAAAGCTGCATATCGCCTGATCGGCAACTGGCATTGCCTCTAAAGGTAAAAGTCATTACATAAAAGAATTTAAAAAAAAAATTGAGTTTTTTAATTTTTTTAAAATTTTTTTCATTTTTTTTTATATTTTGTGTTATTATATTATTTACTTTTGTATCACACTCCTGCGGACTGTGATGTGAAAACATATCGCCTAATTTGTCGATATAAAACCTGTCAAAAAATATTTACAAATATTTCATTTAATATTTATGTATTTCAATCTTAATATATGAGAACTACACCCAACAACAAAATATTTTTTTATAAACGCGATTATTACACATAAAAAAAATGACAAAATTACAGCTGTCAGTATATAACTCATAATACTGTAACTCGTGTATTTCATTTTTATCCCTTTTATTTATGTTTCACAAAATTAACACTTAATATTAAATAGTTTAATTGAAATAGTTGAACTTTGAAATTGTCAAAATGACAGCTAGCAAAAAACAACCTCTTTTTCAACACACAAAATCTTTGTTCCACACATTAACTCATTTTTCATTCGTATGCCAAATTTTGTTCAGACCAGATAAGTAGTTTTTAATTCATGCTTTAACTTCTTCGGATATATATTCGTTTTTCTAACGCATTAATAGCAGTCCATATAAAGATTGAAGATGTTTTATAGGACGAAACGTTGCTATTTGGTTAAAGCAATATTGAACAAAAACGTTAGAAGAAGCAAGATTTACGAAACTGTAATACAAATTACAAGTTTATATTTAAAAATAAAAACCTGATGATGGTATCTAGATGACGAAACGTTTCACCCGAAATCTGATGACATCGTATGATAGGAAACAAAATACGGCAATGTAAAAGTAAAATTATTTTTTCTTTATCTCTACGAATAATTTCACAAATCCAATTATAAAAATATAAAGATTGAAGATGTTTTATAGTGTCGAAACGTTGATATTTGGTTAAAGCAATATTGCACAAAGACGATAGAAAAAGCAAGATTTACGAAACTGCAATAAAAATTACAAGTTTATATTTAAAAATAAAAACCTGATGATGGTATCTAGATGACGAAACGTTTTACTTGAAATCTGATACCATTATATGATAGGAAACAAAATACGGCAATGCGAAAGTTAAATTAGTTTTTCTTTATCTTTACAAATAAAGTCACAAATCCGAATGTAAGAATATAAAGATTGAAGATGTTTTATAGTATCGAAACGTTGATATTTGGTGAAAGCAATATTGCACAAATACGTTAGAAGAAGCAAGATTTACGAAACTGCAATAAAAATTACAAGTTTATATTTAAAAATAAAAACCTGATGATGGTATCTAGATGACGAAACGTTTTACTCGAATTCTGATGCCATCATATGATAGGAAACAAAATACGGCAATGTAAAAGTTAAATTATTTTTTCTTTCTCTAGATAAATAAAGTCATAATGAATTAAAACTCGAAAAAAATCTAGTCGTTAATTTTCGGCTGTTCAGAATATCTCCCAGCATAGAATATTGATAAAGTTTAAGGTATGCAGACCAATATTGAAATGAAAAATGCACCTATAAATACTCTATTTGGACCTATCTGTTATATAACACTGTATTGTAGAAGTTTCGAGCTATCTCTTATCCCAAATTTTACAGCGCGAATTGCTAAAATAACTTTAAAAACTTACGATAAAATATGCCATTTTCGGCCTTTTTTGACAGTTCATATTTTTAATATCCACGATGACGCTTTATAATTCCAAGGCAATCTTTTCGAAAAATCATAATTCTGTTAAAATGAAACTTTTACGGAAATTGCAGAGCATTTTTAAAATTGAAATTTCGGTAATAAATTGGACATATGAAGCTTTAATTTTGGTCTCATTAAATTGTACAAGTCTCAAATAATCTATAACGTTCAATTTTTAACTTCAAAACGCTAAAACAACTTCAGAATCTATAGCCGAAAACACTCATTTTAGGCCAATTTTGACAGCGGTATTTAATATCAATAGATACTGACAAAATATTTCAAAGCACTCTATTCATATCCAAGTTAGTTTGAGATTTGAAAATTTTTCCTATCCGCGCTATCAAAATGTTTATTTTTCTCAAATTAAAAAAAATTAATTGATAAATTAAGATATGGGGAGACATTGAGAAAAGGTTGTAGAATAAAATAAGCCTAAAAGGAACTGTGTAAGGATATTATTGTAAAAAATATAGTCGATTAAGTAAAACTTTTGATATAAAAAAATCTTTAAACATTCAAAAAACCTTTTTTTTTAAATATGAAATGTATTGCTGGAGGAAGCGCATAGTGTTAAATTTAAAGTCTACTTATCCCTTTAGACAATAGAACAAAAAAAAATTCAAAAAGTTGAATACAGGTTATCAGTGGCGGGTTTGAGCGTACCAGTAACTTACTGAAAAAAATTCAAAAATTTTACATCCAATCGTTTATTGCTCTTTTAGTAAAAAAGATTTAGTATCCAAATAATACATTTCCGGTGTATTTCGACGAGCTCTTTCGGATAAGGGCTATGCCATTTAAATAAAAAATGTATTTAACACGAAAAAAACTTAAAAACCGAAAAAAAATTTAGTCTAAAATCGTCAGTTCCAGTTTTTCTCAAATTTTAACGATTTAAAAAAATATTAGGTATAGAAACATGTATTGTGAAAAAAAAGTATTTGAGACGGCCTATCAGGCTGTCTACGCGAAAGGTCTGTCCGATCATTTTGAACATACCCTTCAAAGTGGCTCAAAATGACCCTGCATAGAGCATTTTTCGATTTTTAAAGATACAAAAAAAATACTACACATTTTCTAATCTTCTTCAAAAACAATAGGGTTCGGAAGCTGCCGGTCCTCTCGAACCTCCAGAAGTAAAAATCGTAAAAAATAATTTTTGCGACCTGAAATGGAAGACAGCGCATTTTGCATATTTTTCGACTTTGGCGTTTAATAACTTTTTTCCGTCACACCCTGTATATTTGAATTTTTTACTGAAGATACTCCTATTATTTCGCTATAAACCCAGAAAGTTTGAATATTTCAACTTTATCCGTTTTCTAGAAAAAAAATCGGGAACAGGAAAATGTCAAATGTGACACAAATTTCCAAGATAGAATACAATAGGAATCCTAAGATAGGGGATATAAACATATCGCTCGTTCGCGATATGTAATAAAGGGGAGATATACATATCGCTCGAAAGGGGCGATATGTGATAATCTTGAGGAAATTGTGAATGGTGATTTAAAAAAGTATACAGACTGGTTATTATGTAATAGACTTAAAATAAACATAGAAAAGACTACATATATGATATTTAAGCAAAAAAACAAAACAATAAAAAATCCTGTGATAAAATAAATACCATATAGCTATCCAAAAAGTGGAAACAATTAAATATTTAGGTATTTTCATAGATGATAGATTAAGCTGGAGTAAACATATTGAACATGTATCGGGCAAGATTATACCGACGGTCTGCGCATTATATAGGACTAGGCACTATTTGTCATATAAAAGTAAAATGAATGTATACAATGCCTATTTTTTTTTATCTCATTTTAGATACTTATTGCCGATTTGGGGAAACTGTGGAGTAGTAAATTTCAATAAAATTCTCAAACTCTTCAAAATAAAGTTCTTAAAATATTATTCAACTATAACTTTTTAACACATACTGACGACGTATACAAACAATTAGAAGTGTGTCGGCTAAAAGAACTTCTAGAATTAGAACAATGTAAGTTGATGGAAAAAATTACACATAAAAAACAGAGGTCTAATACTGATATACTCTATAACAATAACGTACATTCATACCAAACTAGAACTCAGGAAAATGTTTACCATGGGAGTATTAGGACAAATAAGGGAATTATGAGCCCAACATATCGGGCGGCCACTATGTATGATAAGTTGCCGTTATAGATAAGAAAAATAGTGCAATATGAAAGATTTGTAAGGTTGACTAAGATTCATTTGTACGAAAGCGTGGAAGGGCCACATCCTACTTTTTTTTAAATTCACACTTTTTTTTACAGAATTTCGTAAAAAAACTGTAAATTTTAGCTGTTTTGTATAAAAAGTGTGAATTTACATATTTTTTACGAAATTCACAATTTATTTACAAAATTTCGTAGGAAAAGTGTGAATTTCGTAAAAAGTTTGTGAATTCACACTATTTATACGAAATTTCGTAAAAAAGTGTAAATCGTAGGTTTTTCGTAAAAAAGTGTGAATTTCGTAAAAAAGATTGTAAATTGCAAATGGCCATTTAGACCAAGCGATGGGTACAAAATAAGGGGTTCTACTTGCAAAAGGTCGGAGGGAAATGAAATTTGGTGGGATCATAGAGGTAGGTTCCCTGATAGCCCACCTGAGTTTGTGACCTTGGGGGGTTGCCGCTCGAGGGGTGGGGGGATGAAAACTCTGACTTGTGACGCTTGGCGCAAAATAGCACCCTTGGGGTAAGGTGCTATTGAAAAAAAGTTCAAATAGAATATGTAGAGAACAAAATTGTGCACAACTTTGATTCTTTACATTTTTTGCTCCGACCAATAGTTTTCGCTCCACGGTGCGTCAAAGTTGGGGGGTAGTTTGCAATTTTTAACAAAATCATAATTTACCATATGAGGCCGTAATTGATGAACGAAACGTATGGAAAAACAGAACACCAGAAACTACTCCTGGGGCAATAATCTGGTACACAGACGGCTCCAAAACCAAAGAGGGTACCGGAGCGGGAATACATGGAGTATGTAAGACTGGAGAGCGGTTTTCTCTCTGGGAAAGTCTCACACAGTGTTCCAAGCAAAATCTACGCCATATTGCAATGTGCGTACGAAAACAACAGAAAGGCTTACCTCAATAAGCGAATCCATATAATAATATATTCTGATAGTCAGGCAGCCCTTAAAGCGCTAATATGCACCTCATGACTGGTATGGAAATCCCAAGAGAAACTGAAGGCCCTGGAAACAGTAAACAAAGTAATACTGCAGTGGGTACCAGGCCACGAAGGTATTACAGAAAACGAAAAAGCCGATAAACCCGAGAGAAAAGGCTTCGAAAACACATTCATTGGTCCAGAACCGGCACTCGGAGTGCCAAGATGCACGGCACGAGATGCTATAAAGCGATGGATCAGGAATGAACACAAAATCCACTGAAGAAACAGACATGGATTAGCTCATAGCAAAAACTTCATTGGGAACCCAGACCCAAGACTTACGAAACAGCTGCTTCAAATGAATAGGAACCAGCTGAGAACCATTACAGGAATTCTGACAGAACACATGGCTGTCAAGAACCATCTGCACATAATGCAATTGTACAATGGAGACCTTGACTGCAGACTTTACGTACAAGATAGAGAAACTGTACAGCACATAGTTTGCCATTACGAGTTACTAGATCGAAAGAGGCAACAAATACTCGGGCAACCAAAACTGGAACCAGAGGACATCCCTACCCTCTCCCCAGTTGACCTACACAAACTAGTGCAACTAACTGGGATCACGGAGTGGGTGTAACAACCAAACAGGGTGAGCACAATGGTCCAAACCTGGCCTAAGTGCATCCGGCGTACGGACGGGCCTTTGGAAAAAAAACCTATCATATTTGCACAAAAATAAAAAAGTTAGATAGGTCAACAATAATAAGAAAATATTGACCGTAGATCATGATAATTAAAAAATGCCCATATCGATAGTATGTAAGGCGCACTTCTAAAAATCATATCTTTTATTATATAAGATCAAATGTATCGAATCGGGCATCTACTTACTTAAAAAACCTTACTCTTATAGTAAAAAAATACTAAAGAATGGGCTCTTTCACTAAATTTTGATTTTGGTTGTAGTGTATAAAGGAACATAAAATAAAATTTTCTGTGTTTTTACTTTCTGATATTTTTAATCCATTACTGAGAAAACAAATAAATAAAAAAACTATTAGAACAAAAACGCGGACTTTATCGAAACTACGTCATGAAAATGGAACTTGACAATGTTGCCAGTGTTTTTGTAAAATGTTTATATTGTAATACGAATAATGACTGAAAAATAATCCAATAGAAATAATAGTCCAAAACGGACTTATCTGGAATAATAAAAAAATTACCATATCATTTCTCAAGTACTATATTTTGTCTTAAAATAAATTTAATAAACTTCTAAGCACAATATTTTTCTTAGACCGTATGTAACTTATAAAACATTTTACATTTGGCAACACCGAAATTAATCCCAGAAGGCAGCTTGGATGACAGATTAAAAAAATCCTAACCCACTTTATTTGTTGACATTTCAATGGTTTGATATTTTATTTTTGGTTTAAATTAATTTACATGTATAAATAAAAGTGTCTACCAAAAAACCTAAGCGTTGTGTTGTAAAGTGCTGCTCAAATACCAGCGTCAGCGTTCCAAATAAAATATTCATATCATTTCCAAAAGGAGAGGCGCAACTAATCAGAAGAAAAGAGTGACTGATGGTTAGGATTGCCCCACACGTAACTCTCGAACTCGAACCTTATAATATGGTTTGTGAGGACCATTTTAATGTGAGTATTATTTAAACAGCACAAGACATCTATAGCAATAAAAAATATTTTTTTTAAACGAAAATAACTAAACTTGTAAGTGTTTTATTAAAAATGAATATAACTTGTGTGAAAGTCTCTTTAAATTAAATTGTATATTACTTATTTATGTCTTACTGGTGTGTCCCACCAAGTGCTGCCTTAAGTGGCTTCGAGATCCTTTTCTTTTCGTTGGATCCTAGCTCTACTGATGAGTCATGATATGACGAAACGCGTCTAGAGATGGATCTGGCGAAATGAAGAGGAAAATCTTCGTTTTTACTTATTTATGTTTGTTTTAGCTGCAGGAGGATGCAGCTAATTGGATTCACTATAAAACTATGGGCAATAGAATATTTTTAAAGCCAGATGTTATTCCTTATTTATATTTGAAGCGTCCACCAGCATCTGAACTGAAAAGCCAGCTAACCAGATCTGCGAAAAAAAAGAAAAATGGAGTTTGTTCATGCTAGAAACAAGACTGCACTACTTGTTCTATAGTTGTACCTGAGATTAATAAAAATGTTCCTTTAAAGCTATGTTTATTATATTTTATATTAATAGTATTAAGGTATTGAAACCAGATTGTCGGGGTCTTGTGATAAAAATAAATTGGGTATCAACCAAAATGCGTTTTAATTTACTTATTTCTCAAGCTTTCTACATTTTTTGACCAATTATACTTTCTTATATAAATTAAGTAGATTATAGAGTAGATTTTTAATAATAATTAACTTACCAGTAACTTTGACGGTGACATGACATTGGTAGAAATACTTTTCTCACAATCACAGTGGCCCGGTTACCTCAATTTTTATTTTACTAATCAGGCAACTTTGATTGTAAGTAAATAATGCCTGCCAATGTCATTTATGTCCAGTGGAAGTTACCGGTGAGTTTTATATTTTTAAAAATCTTTTTTCGACCCAACATAACTATTCTTTTAATACTAATCATAATCATAAAATTTTTGGTTGAGCTAAGCATAAGCATTAAAAGAAACCTGCCTATAAAAGGTTACCTACAATAAAGTAAAAGATGGCAAATAAACATTTTAAACTTTATTATTATTTTTTTACATGTTTAACATTAATGGGAAAATCTGGCTTTCCCAACACATTTTTGCATAATTTATAATATTTGTACACTTTTCTTCGCCTAGAGTAACTTCCATAATATTAACTTGAGGATTCCAAGGTACCAATGTTGGTCCTGCTTTATTTACAAATGAATCCAAGTCCTTTTTTGCATCCCCTACCTTGGTTAGTATTGCTTATTTCCAGTAACAAATTACAGAAGTCACTGAAGGCTTTTCACTTCTCCTATGTAGCCATAAAAGAAAGGCAATGCCATGTTTACAGTCTCCTAAAATACAATAAATTGGTATAAATAACAAATAAATGTCCAGCAAGCAGTCGTTGAAATGAAATTTTAAGGTTTACCATTACATTTGACAACTTAAAAGATCTTCTTCTTTCGAACCCTACTTAACTTTTACTTTGAAGGCAAAAATGTGTACTTATGGAAAACTTTACGAAGGTTACTTTAGTGTAACCCAATATATCATTGTAAATTTAAATACAGAAATCATAGACTTACCTTCACTGGCAGCACAATCTTTGCATTCACAACTAATAACAACCTCTTATTTTAAATCAATTGTAGCTTCCACATAGTATCCTTTGTTGCGTACCTTATGTTCAGGTGTAATTTTAACATGTTCAATACATAAATGATTTTCTCTTTTGACTTGAACATAGCCTACTGCATTGTCACTGTATGATGATTTTTGTGCTCTAAAAGTAAATAAAAATACATTGGTAATAAATGGAAAAGATAGTTTTAACCTCAGATCGAGCCTCAGATTAAATAATCTGACTTTAAAATTTGTTTTAGTTTATGTAAAAGCAAAGGTCAGAAAGACATAAAAAAAGAATATTTTAGATAATGTATACACTGGTTGTTTGTTGTTTAAAGGATAATTTGCAAAAAGTCTACTTACTTTGTTGTTTTTAACTTCAGCACAGAAACACAGACACAGACAAAAGTCGTTCACCATTTAGGCATTCACCTGGCGAAGATTATCAGAAGATCCTTTCTCAAACTTGGTTCCATTATCAAGTAAAGAAAAAGACAAGACAAAAATTAATAAAAATTCCACACTATTTCAGATGTCAACAAAAACATAAAAAGACGAACAGCTGTTTCCCGATCGATACGATCCCTGTAAGCTTTCATGCGCCGGTCCGCGCATGCTCAGTAGCAACGTTCTTTCGAACCTACGTCATAGATCGCGCCTGTTTTGGGTTTTTAAATTTGTTCGAATTTAAGCAGGTTTTTAATGAGCTGAAAAAAACTGATGGTATGACCCAGCAACAGTTTTATTGATCAAAACCACTTATAATAGCACCGACTTAACAATTTAAATGCCAAAACTATCAAATTTGAGAATAGTGAAAGAGCCCATTGTTTGGTAGCCATCTTTGTCTTAATCCGCGATTAAATTATGATTTTGTTAAAAATTGAAAACTACCCCCCAACTTTGGCGCACCGTGGAGCGAAAACTATTTGTCGGAGCCAAAAAATACAAAGAGTCAAAGTTGTGCACAATTTTGTTCTCTACATATTCTATTTGAACTTTTTTCAATAGCACCTGCCTTAAGGGTGCTATTTTGCACCAAGCGCTATGAGTCAGAGTTTTCATCCCCTCACCCCTCGAGCGGCAACCCCCCGAGGTCGCAAACTCAGGTGGACTATCAGGATACCTATCTCTACGATCCCACCAAATTTCATTTCTCTCCGACCTTTTGCGAGTAGAAATCCCCCATCGCTTGGCCTAATTACCATTCTTCATTTTTTGTCAGGGTAGCTATAGCTAAACGTGCATCGCATGTTATTTTTAGTGCACCTTGCAACTTGTGTAGTTTTTTTGAACAAAGGATACAATGGAGGAGGTAAGTGAATAACATTCTCTATAGCTTTATGTTGCCGATTGGAATAATAGTACATTATATACCTAGGTTAAGAAGTGAGCTATTATATAGCGAGCGCTTTTAAAACCCGAGGTTTCGAAGCGCCGAGGGATATAATGTTACTGATAAAGTTGATGAGATGGATAATATGGGCCTAACGGGTGAATTTAAATAAAAGCTTGTAAAAATATTTTGAAAGTCGGTCCTGTCAAATGTTTACATCAAGAAGCAAATTTCCGAGCTGCGCAAACTCAACGGATCCTGATCATCTGCTTACAGTGGTGTCATCATTGAATTATGGTATTAGCAATATATTGCATATGTGGTTTAGCTCAAATATCACATTACATCTGCTCGCTCGACTCGATTTTTTTAAAACCGAACGCACTAAATGAAACACACACACACACACACCCTATCACACACCCTCACACACACACGCACATCCGCACTCAGAACTTTGTTCTGTCGCTGGCGACACGTGTTGTGACTAATAGTGAATTCCATTGGTCAAACTGGTGCAGCACTAGTGCAATATTTGTCAACCATTGGTCACTTTAGTGCAGGTTTTAGAATTCCATTGGGATTTTGGTGCGGCACTTTTTGCCCCGAGTGCAATCAGTTCCGCACGTGCTCCTGGAGGTCGTGCGGCACTGAGAACTGAGAATTTGAAATCTGTTGTTTTGACATTTTTACCGTTTTCATAAATATTTAATTTATTTTTCATTTTTTATCTGTTTGGTTTTAAAACTATTATGGCAGGACAAAAAATGTGGATGCTTTCGATTCCAAGGTTAAATGCAAACACCATTGGGATTGCACTAGTGCATGTTTTTAATTGATCGGAATGAGAGTGAGTGCCACCCCAGTGCGACACTTTTTTTACCAATGGAATCCGC
Source organism: Polydrusus cervinus (assembly GCA_935413205.1). Classification (NCBI taxonomy): domain Eukaryota; kingdom Metazoa; phylum Arthropoda; class Insecta; order Coleoptera; family Curculionidae; genus Polydrusus; species Polydrusus cervinus. The sequence goes on along the minus strand of OW284510.1, from coordinate 60,476,002 downwards.
TATAATAGAAAATGAGTATTTTGACATGTGACTCCAATACTCATTTTCTATTGGTTACATCACGTGTCGCCAGCGACAGAACGAAGTTCTGAGAACTAGGCTACACACACACACTACATTTTCGCATATCGATACAATGACACCGACACCGCTTATGGTATCAACACACTGTGTCAACACAATTGCGTCAGGACACAATGGGAAGTTTCGATACTTTTACGGATTCGTTCCTTTCGATTTCGATCCGCATGTGGATCGAGTCCAATCCAATGGATTCGTTCCTCGGAACGATATTACATCATGCGCGTTTCACTTAAGGTTTTAGGTAAAAGGCAGTCGCAGCACATTCTAGTGAAGGGCATAATCGGTATATTTCAATAATCGGATAATAGCGATTCGAGGATTTTCATAATCGGATGATACTCGAAATCGTAATCGCTTTGCATGCTCGCTTCCAGCAGGTATTAAAAACCTGACCGCAGCGCTGTCTGTCGACTCGAAATCGACCCGAGGAATCCTCGACTTAAAATAACCGATGATACTCGGAATTTAGTTGTGATATAGCCGATAGAGGCGCTGCCGACTGGACATCAAGCTAAAGCCGAGAAGAGCAGCAAGCTTGAGATCTCGCTGTTCATTTCACTCTTTCACTGTACGCACGCCCTCGAATTAAAACTCACGTTTGTCGGATTGTAAATCAGATATAGTCGACTGAAATTCAGGTTACGATTGCGAGTATCCTCGAAATTAATAATCGGAACATACCGAGGATTTTGATAATCGGAATACCGAGGATTTTTAATTCGAATTATCCCATCGCTAGCACATTCAGATTTGTTAATCTTCTTATCTTTATGAGAAGTTATATTTATAGATTATAGTTATATTAAAGTTAAATATATAATGAACTTCTATGACAGACTTTTAAATTAATTTTATTTTGACAACTACAATTATTTACAACAATTATAATCCAGGTAAAAGTAATAAAACAAAATTAAACTTGATTGGATTGCTTCTTTTAACAAGATTAAACGCGCCCTGAAGTACTAAAATTTAATTTAAAATCCTAGGCCTACAAGTTCGACGAATTGTTAATATATACTTATATATATCTGAAAAGTTCTTTACTCGTCACAAAAAAATAAACAAGGAAGTCTTTCATTTTCATGATACCGAATTACCTAAACCTAACCTTTGAAACTTGAAACCCATTGAATAAAGAACGACAGGAAGGAGGGTTTCGATGCCTGGCGCATGACTTTAAGCGAGACTGAAACGGCCATCTTGATCCTCCACGTATGACTCATTGTTTTCTCTGTTTATGTGGATGTTTACCAAATTTTAGCAGTTTTCGGTGTTAAAGTTAATAAGAACAATAATTTTTGAGTTTTAGTGTTAATACAATTCTTACTTAACCATAATACTACCTATTTAACTTAATTGATAAAGCATTTGCATTGTATTAGTGGAACAAAAGAAAACCTAATAATATGGTTAGTTGTGCATCTTGTGGTTGTTCCCTGACATCAAAACAAAAACATTCTGGTGTAACATTTCACAGGTAAGTGTTTTTATTGCTAAATTTGGTAATATATAGAATTAAAAAATAATTTTATTTAAAATAAATATTAATTGAGGTTAACCAACAAATCACAAACTACATAGGCGTAGGCGTAAGTAGATAGAAGGTAAAATTATTATTGGTTTTATATTACTAATACCTACAATTAAAATTTGGGGTTTTTATATTGTATCAGGGGGTTATTAAGGTTAATATTATTATTCTGGGAAGAAATGCCTAACATTTTTAGGGAAATAACATTTTTAAAGGAAAATGAAAAAATTAATCATTATTATACAAAAAAAGTGTCCGTTATTTATGTTTTTATTTCATGATGTTAAGATATATTTTTGTTCTAGCTTTCCTAAAGATGAAAAGAGGAGAAAAAAATGGACTGAGTTTCTAAAAAAGCCAGAATTTATTCCAAAAGGTAGTAGTGTGTTATGTTCCTATCATTTTGCTGAGGATTGTTTTGATCGATCATCTAAGCTGAAAGTGAGACTACTGCCAAATGCTATTCCAACGATTGAAGTGAATCGCTTAAAATATGTAAGTTAACATTTCCTTCAGTCGTTAAACATTCAATTTTGTTGTATTTTAAGTTATTTCTGTTTGCATCAGAATGTTTGTGCTAAAATAGAATATACAAAAACGTGTATTTTTGTTTAAGCTTGATCATTTATTTTAGGTTAGGACGTTTAATCCAGTACTGACAAGACCCATGAAATGTGTGGAAGGTAAATTAACAGACGTTGATATATCATTACCTATACCTGGACCTTCTGCTAGAGATCCTTCACCTCCTGCAGACATACATTTGTTGGAGTTAGAAGACACACCTCGTAAAAAAAAATTAAAGCGGAAGATTTCTGACTTGCAGAAAACTAATATTTTGAAGAGCCACAGAATACGGAGTTTGCAGAAGATTAATTGGCGACAGAAAAAACAAATATCTTCACTGAAAACACTGACAGTGCAGTTGAAAAATAAGAATTTAATGTTAGAGGAACATGAAAATATTATGATCCAACATTTTGGAAAAAATAAAGAAATTATTGGAAGGCTCTTACAAAAATCTCAAAACAAAAAGGTAAAAAAAACATACGAACATTCTGTAAGAGCTTTTGCTGTCACCTTGCATTTTTTTTCACCTAAAGCATACAACTATGTTCGGCAAAAATTTGAAAATAGCTTACCTCACCCAAAAACATTAGCGAAGTGGTATTCCTCAGTAGATGCAAAGCCAGGGTTTACTTCCGAAGCTTTTAACTTTTTAAAACTTAAAGTTCATAATTCAGATAAAAAAACACTTATTTGTTCTTTGGTTTTTGATGAAATAGCTATTAGAAAGCATTTAGAATATACTGGTAGGGAATATTATGGATACGTAAATTGTGGTAGTGATTTGCATGGGGACTCTATGGATTTAGCTACTGAGGCTCTGGTATTTATGTTAGTCTGTATAAATGAACCATGGAAACTACCAATAGGTTACTTTTTTATTGCAGGCATAAATAGTCAACAAAAAGCTTCTATAGTGAAACAGGCTCTAACATTGTTGCAAGGAGTAGGAGTTACTGTAAGTAATATTACTTTTGACGGTTGTGCAGCTAATTTTAGTATGTGCAATTTATTTAACTGCCAATTTAATGAGACAGACGTAAGAGCTGCTTTTTTATTTGAAAATTTTAAATACTTTTTATTACCCGATCCGGTTCATATGATCAAATTAATACGCAATTGTTTTGGTGAAAAAAAAAAGTTTATAGATATTAATGGTGAATTGATTAACTTTGAATTTGTGCAAGAGTTAAACAATTTACAGGAAAGAGAGGGACTTCACCTTGGAACTAAACTTAGAAAACAGCATATTAATTTTTTTAAACAAAAGATGAAAGTAAAACTTGCAACTCAATTGTTAAGCCGTTCGGTATCTGAGGCATTACTTTATTGTAGAGATAAGCTTCATTTAAAAGAATTTGCAGACTGCGGTCCAACTGCAAAATTTATTTTATTAATTAATAATGCTTTTGACATTTTGAATTCCCACAAGATTTCTGATTTTGGTTTTAAACAGGCTTTATGCTCAAAAAATATAGAAGTAATTACATTGTTTTTTATGGAATTTAGTCAGTATATCAATAATTTAAAATTTATCGATGGGACTCCTGTTGTACATTCTCAAAGAAAGTCCGGTTTTGTAGGTTTATTAATGGGGCTTAAAGCTTTGTTAGGTATGTACGATGAATACATTGTAAAAGGACATTTAAAATTTATTCCTACCTATAAATTAAACCAGGACCACATTGAGCTGTTCTTTGGAACAGTTAGATCTCAAGGGGGATACAATAATAATCCCACCTGTAGGCAGTTCACTGCAGCATATAAAAAAATATTAATACACTCAGAAGTGAGAGAAGGTGGTGCTGGAAATTGTATACCTCTTGAAGACATTAATATTTTAAATGTAAGTTCAAAAACTAAACCTCCTGAACAGATTATTAATGAGTCTGTAGCAAATCGGTTAGAAAAGGAAGACGATACTCAGGAAGATATCTTAAATAATTTACTCGATGAGCACAGCTATGCTTTTAATTATGACTCCTTATCGCCTTATAGTTTAGAGGTGATAACTTACATTGCAGGCTTCGTTTCATTTAAACTGGGACGCAAACTGCAATGTGAGCACTGTGTATCTGAACTATTTGGGGAAAAAGAGGACTTTTTAAACTCTCTGATAGAGTATAAAACCAGGGGAGGTTTGAGTTACCCCAGTCTTGATGTGATTAAAATTTGCGAAAAAACAGAAATATTTTTAAGGCATGAACAAAGCTGTAATAAAAAAATTAATAAACAAGAGGTGTCATTAAAAGTATTAAAACATTTTATGGGCAAAAATATTTTTGAAAATATGACTGCCCACGATGAAAATCCGCTAGAAAGTCATAAAGTTTTGTTAATTAAATCCGTTTGTACTTCTTACCTTACCACACGAATACATTATATTTGTAAAAATGCTGTAACAGGTGAAAAAATTCGTAATATGTACACAAAATTAATTTTGTTTAAGGGACAATAAATATGGGTATATTTTAAAATCTTTGTTTCATTTAGCCCTTCCCTTTTCCTTTGCTTTAAAATAGCCCTTCCCTTTTCCATTGCTTTAAAATAGCCCTTCCCTATTCCTTTGCTTTAAAACTAATTATTCTATATCTCAATATAAACTATCGATCTATACATGTATACAAATAGGCTTCAATAAAATTGTAAATTAAATAATAAGTTGCATTACATCAGACTAACAACTTTATTTTTTATTAACAACATTAATGTTAAAACAAAAAAATTATTTCTAAAATTAGAGTTTTTCTTGTTTTATCACACTCTAATGTACTACGCCACTGCTAAACCGAAGCAAAGGTCGGCCATATGCAACCTCCATCCCGGTCACGCTTATCTGACCTTATGCTCCTTCCTGTCGTTCTTTATTCAATGTTGAAACCAAACAAAACAAAAAATAAGTAATAAATAAAGTGCCGCCAGCATCGTCGCCGGACTCCGACGTGCAATCGTGTCAGCTTTGCCAGCAGTTAACCAAAATCGTGACCCGCCGACCCGCCTCGTGCCGTGTATTCGGGAGAACCATACCGAGCACAATTTGCAGCGAGATGGCTTCATCGAGCACAATTTTCATCGAGCGCAATTTTCAGATGGCCAATACTCGGGTGTATTCGGCGGGTGTTCGGTTAAGCTCGTGGCTTGTGGCTCCTCCCAATCTGGTTAACACACATTTAGCCAAAATATTGACGTGCAGTAAACTATATATTGAATAATGATAACGATCAAAGAGACAGCGATCATAACCTAGTATTTTCTTTGTTTAATTTAGCAAAAATAAAAATTTTAGATTAGATTTTTACTATTTTTTTCTCAACAAAAACTAATTAAAAGCAGTTTTTAGTTTGCTTTATTGGTTCAGGCAGTACCTAGTTGTACTTCTAGTAATATAAATACACATAAGGAAATATTTAAAAACGTTCCAATCAAAAATTTAATCCTAAACTCGATATGCTGTTCAAATTTGCTATTCTACTCTACATTTTAGTAATCCGGACCCGCAATTTTAAGGTACCTACCATTGTTACCAAATATAGAAAGTGGTAAGTACCTATCTTTGCATTATTTAAATACTGTATTGTAATTGAAGTAGTTACCTATTGTAGTTCAGTTATTTTTGTTGCTACTTAAGGTGAATGTTTTTTTAGAACATTAAATTAAGTGCAACACGAGCCTTTAACATAAAAGTAGGAACATTAGCTGCAATAATTCCTTTTTTTAGGTTTCTCCAGACTTGATTGATCAGATGGATGCACAATAAAATATACCAGGAAACAGCAGAATTAAAACATGCTCGAGGGTAGAGTTGTAGTAGTGACAAAGGCACAGTACCAAACCCTAGCCTTATAAAAATAATACACATATTGTTCTCCTTGTAATCTTTATTTTAAATGTCAAGTTATGAAAAGTATAACTTCAATGTATACATACATATTCTTGTCATAAATTATTTTCAGATAAATATATCGAGTATTATTTTATAATCACTTGTATGTACGTAAAGACAGAAAAGGTAGTAGGTATGTTGTGTAAAAATTTGTGGGTATTCTAATCTTATAACAAACTCGGCATGCCCTTAATTCAAATTAAAGTATATTTATTGGCTATGTTGACAATTTAAGAAGATAAATATTAAAATCAATAATACAATATAAAATACAGATATGATAGCCGCTTATGAACAACCCCTTTTCTTATCTAAAATGTTAGTTTTTGTCCTGACCCAAGTTCTTTGTATGTTCAATATTGGCATGTTACTTTTTGCTCAAGTTAGATGAGAGGCCTTAGCAGGGGCAAGAGTGGAAGTTAGTTTCTGACTTAGATCATTCGTGTAACTCTATTAGTTTTCTTAAAGTTAGGTCGGAATCATGTGCTGTTTCTAGGTGGCTATTTACCTACAAACAAAAAGACAACATTCAATTTTAGAATTGGGGAAAATGGTATTAAATCATAAAGTAGATTAGACAGGATTGCTTTTCTTTTAAATATTTTAATGTCATTACACTGAAAGGATCCAAGCATTTGCCATAGGGATAGGAATAATCTGCCAAATACACATCCCAATTCAAAAAATGCTTTATTGTAAAAAAGTGCTTGTTAACAAAGCCAATATACAAGCAAGCATAACAAGGAATAATTTTAGACAGTATAAAAATACATAAGGTATAGTCATCATCACGGTAACTTAACCAGGGAAAAAAGGCGAGGAAACAAAATATTAGGTGCAAAATTTGAAGTTGTCAATGCATGCCTAATTTATTTTTTCCTATATAGTTTAAATTAAAATTACATAATTTTGTGTAATTTTAACAATAACTATCTACATAAATTTTAAAATGAAACTATAAAACTAAAAGAAACAAATCAAAAATGTATTTTTAAATCACAACTCTATTGCAGATCCTACATGATTACTCACACTAACAGTCCTGAATTCTCATATCAGTCTTGTTTTGTATTATTATGATAATTCCATTTTCAAGACTGTTAGTCTGAATGATGACAGTTTATATTTTATATACAAGCCAATTTGTTTCCATGCAGGCGAGAGGCAACAAAGAAAACGTATAGGAAATTTGACCAAATGAATTATACAAAATGACCAGTTCTGTAGACACATCGAGCTAAAATGCATACTCTCTCCATTAGTAGTTCCCTTACATTTCTCTTAAAAAGTTTAAGGGTAGGAAGGTCCCTTATGCATTCAGGAAGATGGAACCATATAGCTTACGGCTTTCCTACATTATGGATTTCTGTTTAGGTTAGGGGTAGATACAGATCCCTTGATTTCCTAGTGTTAATAAAGTGGTCATATAGTCGCAATGCATCCTTAAGCCTTGTATGGACCCAGATGGTTTCAAACTTAGGACTTAGATTAGGTTTCAAGAATAAACAAAAATAAATGGTAAACAACAAAAATTTGCGTATGTCGACAACAAGGTTAGGATTTCACAAGGATTTCAGTTCTGATATCACAGAGGAATGATAGAACGTCGCTATTCCTTTGGGTCTCATGACACAGAGGAATGGGAGCTCTTAAGATCTTGGTTCTGGTCACAGAGGAATGATACGTATATACCAGGGGGAACACGTAAGGGTTCTATCCAATTAAAAACTTTTACGTTTATTTCCCAATATTATTAAAATCACATCAAAAATGGGACTTTTCATTGGCCTGATATGACGAGAGTGTGACATTATTTATCCAATTCCAATTAAGGCGGTTCAGCGCCTTTCTTAAAGAAAGTCTGATTTAAAGAATACAAAGCACAACACATATGGTGGAATGAAGGATGTGCTACAGAACTAAGGGGGATAAGAGAAGCATTGCAAACCTACATGAGAGCGAAGACAATAGAAAATTACATTGGATATACAGGGTGTCCGGTAACTTATGGGCCGTGGAGTAACTGGAGATACTAGACATTAAACTAAGCCGATTATGTCACATAAGTTTTTTCGGATTGTTACTCGTTCTAGAGATACAGGGTGTTGAAAGTTAAAGTTTATTCTCGAAAATAAGCTGTAATTTTAAAACGGTTTAATGGATCGAATTGAAAGTGGGCAATATATTATGTTTTTATGAGCAAGAAATAAGAATTTGTAGAAATTTTTAAGTTTGAAACTAGAGGGCACTAGTTGCATACACTGGGCTTCATAAATCTATGATTTGTTTTCTTACCTGTGATTTTAGGTGATTTTCAATTGTTTCTTAAAAAGGGCATTTTCTGAGTCAAAAATGTGTACTTGATTGATCTTAATATCTTTAACGGGTTTCTAGATATTTCCCTTTAAACATCCCAAAACATAAAAAAAACATAATAAATAATTAAATTAACAAAAAAAAAACAAAAGTGACAATCCGAAAAAACTTATATGACATAATTGGCTTAGTTTGATGTCTAGTATCTCCAGTTACTCTACGGCCTATAAGTTACCGGACACCCCGTAGAAGACAAGTAGCAAACACCAGAAGGATGCTCAGGAAAAGCAGAAGACAGGGTTGGCAAGAGTACTGCCAGAAGATATCAGTAGATACACCAGTAGCGAAAGTAAATCAGTAAAAAGGGCTACACACTGCCAGATAACAGAAAGTGAACAATAAGGCCCTTAACGCAAATATTGGACAACGACTACTGGACGAGCTGACACCCAACATTCCCACCAACAACCTCCAAATCCAGGATTTCACAGGTTGGATGAACAACCATTCTCCAAAGCTGAACTAGAGAAGTGTCTCTCATCAACAAAGGAAACTCCTCACCAGACATGGACCAGATATCATACCCTATGCTACAAAACCTTCCGGAAAACAACAAATAGTAGTTGTTAAACTGCTTCAACAATCTACTAGCCAATCAACACCTAAATCTCCCACCGGACTGGAAAACTCAATCCAATCCCAAGAGCTGGAAAAAATCAAGCTGAAGTGTCAGGATGGAGACTAATAAGCCTAGGATTGTGTGTAGGCAAGACACTAGAGAATATGATCAAGAACAGAGTGGAGCGGTAATTGGAAAACAAACGGATGCTTAGCCCATTACAACCGTGCTTCAGAAAAGGAAAGGGAGTATTGGAAAACTTATGCACAATCTACACCCAAGTCGAGGGAGGACTTTCTAGAAACCAGAAATCCATGCTGGTGCTGCTAGACGTCACAGCCGCCTACGATAATGTAAGACTGGATAAACTGTTTGAAAAACTGCAAGAAATTGACTTGTCCCTCCCAATAGCCAATTTAATAATGAAATTTCTGTCAAAGACCCGGGAACCGGCCTACTCGTGGGGTCTCGCGAGACCAAACGGAAAGGAACGTAGGTACTTCTTATTAAGTAAACAGATGACATGGCACTATACTTATCACCTGAGACGACACTGATGAAGATATGAAATAGGCATTAAACGAAACATTGGAAACCTTGAGAAGGTGGATGGAAGAACATGCTCTGTCTATATCACCCAATAAGTCAACCGTGATATTCTTTAATGCCAAAGGGCGCATCCCCCAAAAGGATATCAGATTTAACAATCAGCCCAAAACTCAACAAAATATTTATAGGCCTCCACTGGGACAACAGGTTAAACTGGAAAACTCAGGTAGAAAATTTGTGCAAGAAGGCCCAAAGAGAAATTAACCTAATAAGATGTTTATGTATGACTTGGTGGGGAGCCGATCCAAGTTTACTACTTATATGATCGACCAGGCGATGGTTATAGGTCACGTTTAGACTATGGCAGCATATTCTTAACCAGATGTTCCAAGCAACTGCTACTCAAACTAGACATAGTACAATTTCAAGGGATAAGATCAACACTGGGACTGACTAGCGAAGCGGCAGAGCTGCCCCTTCAGCTCCAAAGACCAGTCACTAAAACTTGACCTATGAAAACACAGTTGCTTATTGAACTCTTGCATGGATACCTAGCAATACTGGAATTTTTGGGAACGAGAAAGCAGACAAACTAGCCAACGAAGGCGGAAATCTGGAAGAGCCAGAAGACCCAAAAGCAGAATACAGAAACGCACTTCCTAGACTACATGAGAAATTGTGGAGACATTGGACAACCAGATTCAAGGACCAGGAAAGACTTAAAGGGAAAGACTACTGTGCAACAGTGGAAGAATCACTTAAAGCAACATTGTTCAAAGGCTATTTGGCTATTCTAATATGTCCAGAAGGGAAATCACACTAGTAAACAGAATGCGGTCTGGTCATTATCTCACGCCAGTTTACCTATAAAAGATCAACTTAAGAGAGGACAACCTTTGCTCGTGTGGAGAAGTAGGAAACCTACATCATATTATATTTGATTGCACACTGAATGCAAGACACTTTCAAACCTTTTACACAGCACCCACATATGCTAAAATGCTTTCAAAATTTTTGCATGCGTGCTAAATTAAAGTCTAGTCGTAGGACAAGGATAATATAAATAACAAAGTTTCCTGTCTTGCAGCAAAAAAGATCCACCCCTTGGAAGACTTCCAGGGTAACAGTAACTGGCCGTATGGCCTCAGCAGGTCAGGCCACCCAGCCCGTCAAACCTTGATGAGCTAACAAAATAGGAACTACCATTTTTTTCTTCTGTGATAGATCTTAGGTTAAGTTTAGAGGGAAAGTGAGGGAAAGTATACGCAGCAATTTTTATTTTTGTGATTTTTTATTGCAAGGAAAGATACAAAACAATTGTGTTATTTAAAGTATCCACAGTCCCAAGACCTCTTACTTCAATTTCACAGTAACTTGACTCTATACGTCATATAGTTAACTGTTTTGGACCTTAAATACATACATGGATGATACACAAGACTTACCTATTATCAGTGGCCGGCCATTATCAGTATCCCCAAACAATTTGTGTTCAGTTCGTTTCGTTGTCAATTTTATTATATATTTTATACATTTTACTGGACTAATTCAGTAAAAAGTCATAAGAAAAGCTTTTGTAGTTTGTAATTTTAAAGTACGTAGATAAGGTTATTAGGAAACTTTTTAGATACTACCAGGCACAATAGGTACTTTTCTTTTGAAAAGCATAGCAAAGAAGCCAACAGCTTGAGCGTTCCTTTTTAAATATCCGAGTTAAATTTATTAAAGGAATATTCAACTTAGTCCTTTGCTATTTAAAAATAACTAAACAGAAGGTACCTAATAAGAGATATTTAATAAAAATTAATTAACCAGCAACCATGACAGGTATTATTTACTCACAATTAAACTGCCCGATTAGTAAATTAAAAATTATGGTAACCGGGCTACAATAATTGTAAAAAATTTAGTTCTGTTAATGTACGTCACCATTAAAGTTGCAGGTTAGTTAATTATTGTTAATCATCTTTATGCAACCTGACAGTTTCATATGAGGGCTGTAATCCCACCATGTATTTATTTATTTCTGAACCTACCATTCTAAAAGACAAACTGTAAATGGAATAATGAACATTATTTATACAAGGAAATTGTTTGTGTAGATATATCACTTAAAATAAAACAATTTTAGTAAAATAGGTATTTTTATTCATAAAAATTGGCTAACATTTTAACAAGAAAACACTAGCAGGGTTAGCTGAGGGGATATAAGCTTGACTGTCATGTTTAAAAGGAATATGTTTGACACAACTTTGAAATATATAGTTATAAGCACCAAAAGCAGTTTTGAACTCATTCCCTTTACCATCGAGGGGTTTTAGGGAATATTTTATTGTACCTGTGAGTCAAGTAGGTAGGTAAGGTTTATGAATGCTTGTTTCCTGACCTGTTTGGGTTATTAATGTATGTTACTATCTCTTTAAATACCTCTAGTACCTCTTTAAAAAAAACTGCTTTCATATTTCTATTTTTCATTTCCTATCCAACATTTCCATACAGTTATGATTATAATAATAATAATAAAATATGATTTTAAAAGTGAAACAATCTTTTTAAATGTTCATACGAAAAATTTAAATATGTATTATTTCACAAATACTGAAAATATTTCTTTAATTCCTAATAAATACCTACCTGTAACCTGTAATATGTTTGAAAAATACACAATATATCAAAAAGTTTCCTCACATGTCCCTTCACTGGAACAATAAAATACAGCTGAGGTTCAATCCATTGAACTGACCTTAACTTTTCCATGTATTGTTTAAGTTTTCATACCATGATTTTTACAGATGTAATATCAGAAGGTATACTTTGTTTCTGGTTGGGCCTTAATGTTTAATTTACTTCTTAATCACTGATTACAAATTTCCTCACTTTGATAGTGTGCACGCTATATCTGATGAAGTTTTTGCAACAAAATGCATCTACACAGTCTAAAAATACCAAATAGTAAACTATATTTTTATAAGTACGGCATAACATAATGCATTAGTAGCCACATAGTCAAAAACTACAAGGTAGGAAAACATTTTTATAAGTATGGCTACAATTGTATAAGTATATAGAAAGAAAAACACAAGTTACAGGGTTACTGTACGAAACTTACTGTTTTATGATGCTCTTAAATAGGCAGGAACTTTTAAAATAAAACTAGGTGCCTGAGCTATATACCAATAATTATAAAAAAATAGGATGTAGTAGATTGTGTACCCAGCTGGTAGTTTTGTTTGTTTTTAGCTTAAAAGTTCTGACAGCAATGTGGTCACAGTCACATGAAAACAATAGGATGAGAGGTGATTTTTCCTGAAAATATTTTTAATATTCTCCTCACATTACTTCCTGCGATTCGACAAGGGTGATAACCACTGTTTTGTCACTGGATTTGTATATTATTTTAAAGGATTTGTGTAAAATATCCCCATTCCAACTTTGAAGTTTGATTTCTATAACCTCAAAAAAATTAAGTTAAACGTCAACACAAACATGGGTAGAATAATTTTTCCTTACCGGTAACGAGACGAAACATACGTATTCCATCCTTATTTGTCGACTTCCCTTCTCCTTCCCTCTCATTGCCAAATCTGAGAATTCCGAATCAACGCGAAGCGCTTTCGGGAGTTGTTCGGGACTGTGCTAGCTGCAAAGGGAGAACCATACCGAGCACAATTTGCAGCTAGCACAGTCCCGAACAACTCCCGAAAGCGCTTCGCGTTGATTCGGAATTCTCAGATTTGGCAATGAGAGGGAAGGAGAAGGGAAGTCGACAAATAAGGATGGAATACGTATGTTTCGTCTCGTTACCGGTAAGGAAAAATTATTCTACCCATGTTTGTGTTGACGTTTAACTTAATTTTTTTGAGGTTATAGAAATCAAACTTCAAAGTTGGAATGGGGATATTTTACACAAATCCTTTAAAATAATATACAAATCCAGTGACAAAACAGTGGTTATCACCCTTGTCGAATCGCAGGAAGTAATGTGAGGAGAATATTAAAAATATTTTCAGGAAAAATCACCTCTCATCCTATTGTTTTCATGTGACTGTGACCACATTGCTGTCAGAACTTTTAAGCTAAAAACAAACAAAACTACCAGCTGGGTACACAATCTACTACATCCTATTTTTTTATAATTATTGGTATATAGCTCAGGCACCTAGTTTTATTTTAAAAGTTCCTGCCTATTTAAGAGCATCATAAAACAGTAAGTTTCGTACAGTAACCCTGTAACTTGTGTTTTTCTTTCTATATACTTATACAATTGTAGCCATACTTATAAAAATGTTTTCCTACCTTGTAGTTTTTGACTATGTGGCTACTAATGCATTATGTTATGCCGTACTTATAAAAATATAGTTTACTATTTGGTATTTTTAGACTGTGTAGATGCATTTTGTTGCAAAAACTTCATCAGATATAGCGTGCACACTATCAAAGTGAGGAAATTTGTAATCAGTGATTAAGAAGTAAATTAAACATTAAGGCCCAACCAGAAACAAAGTATACCTTCTGATATTACATCTGTAAAAATCATGGTATGAAAACTTAAACAATACATGGAAAAGTTAAGGTCAGTTCAATGGATTGAACCTCAGCTGTATTTTATTGTTCCAGTGAAGGGACATGTGAGGAAACTTTTTGATATATTGTGTATTTTTCAAACATATTACAGGTTACAGGTAGGTATTTATTAGGAATTAAAGAAATATTTTCAGTATTTGTGAAATAATACATATTTAAATTTTTCGTATGAACATTTAAAAAGATTGTTTCACTTTTAAAATCATATTTTATTATTATTATTATAATCATAACTGTATGGAAATGTTGGATAGGAAATGAAAAATAGAAATATGAAAGCAGTTTTTTTTAAAGAGGTACTAGAGGTATTTAAAGAGATAGTAACATACATTAATAACCCAAACAGGTCAGGAAACAAGCATTCATAAACCTTACCTACCTACTTGACTCACAGGTACAATAAAATATTCCCTAAAACCCCTCGATGGTAAAGGGAATGAGTTCAAAACTGCTTTTGGTGCTTATAACTATATATTTCAAAGTTGTGTCAAACATATTCCTTTTAAACATGACAGTCAAGCTTATATCCCCTCAGCTAACCCTGCTAGTGTTTTCTTGTTAAAATGTTAGCCAATTTTTATGAATAAAAATACCTATTTTACTAAAATTGTTTTATTTTAAGTGATATATCTACACAAACAATTTCCTTGTATAAATAATGTTCATTATTCCATTTACAGTTTGTCTTTTAGAATGGTAGGTTCAGAAATAAATAAATACATGGTGGGATTACAGCCCTCATATGAAACTGTCAGGTTGCATAAAGATGATTAACAATAATTAACTAACCTGCAACTTTAATGGTGACGTACATTAACAGAACTAAATTTTTTACAATTATTGTAGCCCGGTTACCATAATTTTTAATTTACTAATCGGGCAGTTTAATTGTGAGTAAATAATACCTGTCATGGTTGCTGGTTAATTAATTTTTATTAAATATCTCTTATTAGGTACCTTCTGTTTAGTTATTTTTAAATAGCAAAGGACTAAGTTGAATATTCCTTTAATAAATTTAACTCGGATATTTAAAAAGGAACGCTCAAGCTGTTGGCTTCTTTGCTATGCTTTTCAAAAGAAAAGTACCTATTGTGCCTGGTAGTATCTAAAAAGTTTCCTAATAACCTTATCTACGTACTTTAAAATTACAAACTACAAAAGCTTTTCTTATGACTTTTTACTGAATTAGTCCAGTAAAATGTATAAAATATATAATAAAATTGACAACGAAACGAACTGAACACAAATTGTTTGGGGATACTGATAATGGCCGGCCACTGATAATAGGTAAGTCTTGTGTATCATCCATGTATGTATTTAAGGTCCAAAACAGTTAACTATATGACGTATAGAGTCAAGTTACTGTGAAATTGAAGTAAGAGGTCTTGGGACTGTGGATACTTTAAATAACACAATTGTTTTGTATCTTTCCTTGCAATAAAAAATCACAAAAATAAAAATTGCTGCGTATACTTTCCCTCACTTTCCCTCTAAACTTAACCTAAGATCTATCACAGAAGAAAAAAATGGTAGTTCCTATTTTGTTAGCTCATCAAGGTTTGACGGGCTGGGTGGCCTGACCTGCTGAGGCCATACGGCCAGTTACTGTTACCCTGGAAGTCTTCCAAGGGGTGGATCTTTTTTGCTGCAAGACAGGAAACTTTGTTATTTATATTATCCTTGTCCTACGACTAGACTTTAATTTAGCACGCATGCAAAAATTTTGAAAGCATTTTAGCATATGTGGGTGCTGTGTAAAAGGTTTGAAAGTGTCTTGCATTCAGTGTGCAATCAAATATAATATGATGTAGGTTTCCTACTTCTCCACACGAGCAAAGGTTGTCCTCTCTTAAGTTGATCTTTTATAGGTAAACTGGCGTGAGATAATGACCAGACCGCATTCTGTTTACTAGTGTGATTTCCCTTCTGGACATATTAGAATAGCCAAATAGCCTTTGAACAATGTTGCTTTAAGTGATTCTTCCACTGTTGCACAGTAGTCTTTCCCTTTAAGTCTTTCCTGGTCCTTGAATCTGGTTGTCCAATGTCTCCACAATTTCTCATGTAGTCTAGGAAGTGCGTTTCTGTATTCTGCTTTTGGGTCTTCTGGCTCTTCCAGATTTCCGCCTTCGTTGGCTAGTTTGTCTGCTTTCTCGTTCCCAAAAATTCCAGTATTGCTAGGTATCCATGCAAGAGTTCAATAAGCAACTGTGTTTTCATAGGTCAAGTTTTAGTGACTGGTCTTTGGAGCTGAAGGGGCAGCTCTGCCGCTTCGCTAGTCAGTCCCAGTGTTGATCTTATCCCTTGAAATTGTACTATGTCTAGTTTGAGTAGCAGTTGCTTGGAACATCTGGTTAAGAATATGCTGCCATAGTCTAAACGTGACCTATAACCATCGCCTGGTCGATCATATAAGTAGTAAACTTGGATCGGCTCCCCACCAAGTCATACATAAACATCTTATTAGGTTAATTTCTCTTTGGGCCTTCTTGCACAAATTTTCTACCTGAGTTTTCCAGTTTAACCTGTTGTCCCAGTGGAGGCCTATAAATATTTTGTTGAGTTTTGGGCTGATTGTTAAATCTGATATCCTTTTGGGGGATGCGCCCTTTGGCATTAAAGAATATCACGGTTGACTTATTGGGTGATATAGACAGAGCATGTTCTTCCATCCACCTTCTCAAGGTTTCCAATGTTTCGTTTAATGCCTATTTCATATCTTCATCAGTGTCGTCTCAGGTGATAAGTATAGTGCCATGTCATCTGTTTACTTAATAAGAAGTACCTACGTTCCTTTCCGTTTGGTCTCGCGAGACCCCACGAGTAGGCCGGTTCCCGGGTCTTTGACAGAAATTTCATTATTAAATTGGCTATTGGGAGGGACAAGTCAATTTCTTGCAGTTTTTCAAACAGTTTATCCAGTCTTACATTATCGTAGGCGGCTGTGACGTCTAGCAGCACCAGCATGGATTTCTGGTTTCTAGAAAGTCCTCCCTCGACTTGGGTGTAGATTGTGCATAAGTTTTCCAATACTCCCTTTCCTTTTCTGAAGCACGGTTGTAATGGGCTAAGCATCCGTTTGTTTTCCAATTACCGCTCCACTCTGTTCTTGATCATATTCTCTAGTGTCTTGCCTACACACAATCCTAGGCTTATTAGTCTCCATCCTGACACTTCAGCTTGATTTTTTCCAGCTCTTGGGATTGGATTGAGTTTTCCAGTCCGGTGGGAGATTTAGGTGTTGATTGGCTAGTAGATTGTTGAAGCAGTTTAACAACTACTATTTGTTGTTTTCCGGAAGGTTTTGTAGCATAGGGTATGATATCTGGTCCATGTCTGGTGAGGAGTTTCCTTTGTTGATGAGAGACACTTCTCTAGTTCAGCTTTGGAGAATGGTTGTTCATCCAACCTGTGAAATCCTGGATTTGGAGGTTGTTGGTGGGAATGTTGGGTGTCAGCTCGTCCAGTAGTCGTTGTCCAATATTTGCGTTAAGGGCCTTATTGTTCACTTTCTGTTATCTGGCAGTGTGTAGCCCTTTTTACTGATTTACTTTCGCTACTGGTGTATCTACTGATATCTTCTGGCAGTACTCTTGCCAACCCTGTCTTCTGCTTTTCCTGAGCATCCTTCTGGTGTTTGCTACTTGTCTTCTACGGGGTGTCCGGTAACTTATAGGCCGTAGAGTAACTGGAGATACTAGACATCAAACTAAGCCAATTATGTCATATAAGTTTTTTCGGATTGTCACTTTTGTTTTTTTTTTGTTAATTTAATTATTTATTATGTTTTTTTTATGTTTTGGGATGTTTAAAGGGAAATATCTAGAAACCCGTTAAAGATATTAAGATCAATCAAGTACACATTTTTGACTCAGAAAATGCCCTTTTTAAGAAACAATTGAAAATCACCTAAAATCACAGGTAAGAAAACAAATCATAGATTTATGAAGCCCAGTGTATGCAACTAGTGCCCTCTAGTTTCAAACTTAAAAATTTCTACAAATTCTTATTTCTTGCTCATAAAAACATAATATATTGCCCACTTTCAATTCGATCCATTAAACCGTTTTAAAATTACAGCTTATTTTCGAGAATAAACTTTAACTTTCAACACCCTGTATCTCTAGAACGAGTAACAATCCGAAAAAACTTATGTGACATAATCGGCTTAGTTTAATGTCTAGTATCTCCAGTTACTCCACGGCCCATAAGTTACCGGACACCCTGTATATCCAATGTAATTTTCTATTGTCTTCGCTCTCATGTAGGTTTGCAATGCTTCTCTTATCCCCCTTAGTTCTGTAGCACATCCTTCATTCCACCATATGTGTTGTGCTTTGTATTCTTTAAATCAGACTTTCTTTAAGAAAGGCGCTGAACCGCCTTAATTGGAATTGGATAAATAATGTCACACTCTCGTCATATCAGGCCAATGAAAAGTCCCATTTTTGATGTGATTTTAATAATATTGGGAAATAAACGTAAAAGTTTTTAATTGGATAGAACCCTTACGTGTTCCCCCTGGTATATACGTATCATTCCTCTGTGACCAGAACCAAGATCTTAAGAGCTCCCATTCCTCTGTGTCATGAGACCCAAAGGAATAGCGACGTTCTATCATTCCTCTGTGATATCAGAACTGAAATCCTTGTGAAATCCTAACCTTGTTGTCGACATACGCAAATTTTTGTTGTTTACCATTTATTTTTGTTTATTCTTGAAACCTAATCTAAGTCCTAAGTTTGAAACCATCTGGGTCCATACAAGGCTTAAGGATGCATTGCGACTATATGACCACTTTATTAACACTAGGAAATCAAGGGATCTGTATCTACCCCTAACCTAAACAGAAATCCATAATGTAGGAAAGCCGTAAGCTATATGGTTCCATCTTCCTGAATGCATAAGGGACCTTCCTACCCTTAAACTTTTTAAGAGAAATGTAAGGGAACTACTAATGGAGAGAGTATGCATTTTAGCTCGATGTGTCTACAGAACTGGTCATTTTGTATAATTCATTTGGTCAAATTTCCTATACGTTTTCTTTGTTGCCTCTCGCCTGCATGGAAACAAATTGGCTTGTATATAAAATATAAACTGTCATCATTCAGACTAACAGTCTTGAAAATGGAATTATCATAATAATACAAAACAAGACTGATATGAGAATTCAGGACTGTTAGTGTGAGTAATCATGTAGGATCTGCAATAGAGTTGTGATTTAAAAATACATTTTTGATTTGTTTCTTTTAGTTTTATAGTTTCATTTTAAAATTTATGTAGATAGTTATTGTTAAAATTACACAAAATTATGTAATTTTAATTTAAACTATATAGGAAAAAATAAATTAGGCATGCATTGACAACTTCAAATTTTGCACCTAATATTTTGTTTCCTCGCCTTTTTTCCCTGGTTAAGTTACCGTGATGATGACTATACCTTATGTATTTTTATACTGTCTAAAATTATTCCTTGTTATGCTTGCTTGTATATTGGCTTTGTTAACAAGCACTTTTTTACAATAAAGCA
Source organism: Polydrusus cervinus (assembly GCA_935413205.1). NCBI lineage: Eukaryota > Metazoa > Arthropoda > Insecta > Coleoptera > Curculionidae > Polydrusus > Polydrusus cervinus. The sequence continues at coordinate 60,456,336 of OW284510.1, read as the reverse complement.
TTTTTTGAATTGGGATGTGTATTTGGCAGATTATTCCTATCCCTATGGCAAATGCTTGGATCCTTTCAGTGTAATGACATTAAAATATTTAAAAGAAAAGCAATCCTGTCTAATCTACTTTATGATTTAATACCATTTTCCCCAATTCTAAAATTGAATGTTGTCTTTTTGTTTGTAGGTAAATAGCCACCTAGAAACAGCACATGATTCCGACCTAACTTTAAGAAAACTAATAGAGTTACACGAATGATCTAAGTCAGAAACTAACTTCCACTCTTGCCCCTGCTAAGGCCTCTCATCTAACTTGAGCAAAAAGTAACATGCCAATATTGAACATACAAAGAACTTGGGTCAGGACAAAAACTAACATTTTAGATAAGAAAAGGGGTTGTTCATAAGCGGCTATCATATCTGTATTTTATATTGTATTATTGATTTTAATATTTATCTTCTTAAATTGTCAACATAGCCAATAAATATACTTTAATTTGAATTAAGGGCATGCCGAGTTTGTTATAAGATTAGAATACCCACAAATTTTTACACAACATACCTACTACCTTTTCTGTCTTTACGTACATACAAGTGATTATAAAATAATACTCGATATATTTATCTGAAAATAATTTATGACAAGAATATGTATGTATACATTGAAGTTATACTTTTCATAACTTGACATTTAAAATAAAGATTACAAGGAGAACAATATGTGTATTATTTTTATAAGGCTAGGGTTTGGTACTGTGCCTTTGTCACTACTACAACTCTACCCTCGAGCATGTTTTAATTCTGCTGTTTCCTGGTATATTTTATTGTGCATCCATCTGATCAATCAAGTCTGGAGAAACCTAAAAAAAGGAATTATTGCAGCTAATGTTCCTACTTTTATGTTAAAGGCTCGTGTTGCACTTAATTTAATGTTCTAAAAAAACATTCACCTTAAGTAGCAACAAAAATAACTGAACTACAATAGGTAACTACTTCAATTACAATACAGTATTTAAATAATGCAAAGATAGGTACTTACCACTTTCTATATTTGGTAACAATGGTAGGTACCTTAAAATTGCGGGTCCGGATTACTAAAATGTAGAGTAGAATAGCAAATTTGAACAGCATATCGAGTTTAGGATTAAATTTTTGATTGGAACGTTTTTAAATATTTCCTTATGTGTATTTATATTACTAGAAGTACAACTAGGTACTGCCTGAACCAATAAAGCAAACTAAAAACTGCTTTTAATTAGTTTTTGTTGAGAAAAAAATAGTAAAAATCTAATCTAAAATTTTTATTTTTGCTAAATTAAACAAAGAAAATACTAGGTTATGATCGCTGTCTCTTTGATCGTTATCATTATTCAATATATAGTTTACTGCACGTCAATATTTTGGCTAAATGTGTGTTAACCAGATTGGGAGGAGCCACAAGCCACGAGCTTAACCGAACACCCGCCGAATACACCCGAGTATTGGCCATCTGAAAATTGCGCTCGATGAAAATTGTGCTCGATGAAGCCATCTCGTGTATTCCATTTGTTTTCCTCGATATTCGTTCCTCGGAACGACTCGAATTAATATTTTGGATTCGATCCAACTCGATCCTACCCCGGATTCGTTCCTTTGTACCGAGTCCGGCCGGATCGACACATCACTAGACACACTTGCGGTTTCGCGTTTTGAAACCAAAAATGACAGAGGAAATGATGCAGGCGCACATTTTTTTTACCGTTGCCGTTGGATCCAGTGCATTTTTCTGCCGTTTTAAGGCGAGATACTTAATCCATTAATGGAAAAAGATCGGGACCATGATCCATCATAATTGCAAAGGTCTGTTTCTCATTTATAAAGATAGTTAAATACAGAACTCCATTAATATAATAAGGACAGAGCTGCCTATAGTTGTGTCACGAATCATAAAACGCCGCAAATGTGGCTGCGAACCCGCAACGCCTACGCCTATTCAAAGATGAGACTAGAGAGTCACATGACAACACAAGTGTTTAAGCGTATTACGTATCATTCAAGCGTTATTGTATCATAGAAGTCATTGACGCTGTTTCAAGCCCGGAGAGTCGCGAGTGTTTTCTGTTTAGGCTGTTTTAGTGTGTCGTAAGGTGTCACGGTGTCATAGGAATCATCGACGCGGTTTCAACACCTGTGACACACCGAAAGGTCAGCACAAAAGCGCCATTCAACACAGTGTTACCCATGCCTAACACACACAAATTACCTACAAGTATGTTGCCTATTTTGCTTTTTAAATCACTAATGCACTGTGGAAATAGTTTATTATTTTTGCATCTGCAAGTTGATCGTTCCGCAATTTCAGCTTATACTGATAATATACATGATACAACTACAAGAAGATAAATATGATACCACGCAGGTTTTCATGACGTCACTTGTGCCAAAAAAAAACCGCCATATTGCGATATTCTCCATTGTTTTTAAGTTAGAGTTTAAATTATATGTAAAATTTTGCTCGAAACGAATTCCTAAATACTTTAATTTTCCTTCCAACATAATCACATCTACAAGTTTGAGTTAAAAGGAAGGTAAGTATATTAAGTTTTAAATCTTGACAATAATCAATCTATCTATATAAAATGTATGTTTCAAGATTTCAGTCACAGTACAAATTCTAATGGTAATATAATTTATCATAAATTTATTAAAAATATCATATAAAATTGTAATAGCGTAAACTTCGCGTTGCCGTATAATTCGGCGCGTTCAATTCAATCATTTCCCACAAGGTGACGTCACGATCCACTGTGCATCCTGTCTTAAATAGGTTGTATCATGTTAAATATACTCTATTTCGAACGCGCCTCAGAACTGTGGTTTGCGTAGGCGGAAAAAGCGGACCAGCTGATTTTTGACCAATCACATTCATAATTTAAGGTTTCGCTATGTCAACTTTCCGCCCGTGCTGATCAAGGTCTTTAGCACCCCGGTGAAACTTTAAATGAGAGATTTTGCATCACAAGGTCATTTTTGATTGAAGCTTTGCCACGACCTCATCAGGGAGAAATTGGCGCTATCGGCGCATTCAGTATCTTCATTTGGCAGAGTGAGAGTAGGTTTTTGTAGCATATCGCATACTCTTGACGCATAGAATAGAAGGACAGTCCTATTCCAATCTACTTTATGAAACCATAAATTATACCCGTTGCTAATCGGATCAACTCGCCGTGTTAAGCTGTCAACAGAGTCAATTTATTTTTTCCACGTGTTTTTTGCAAGTTTATTAAAATTTTCTAAAATTCTAATGATTTTTGACCATAAAAATGTCTAACATTTATAATTTCCTAAAATATTATTCCAGCCTACCATACAGGTAATTAAAATTGTGTATCATATAGTTAGGTTTGTTTATTAACTTTATTTGCATTATTATGCACACTTTTTATATTATATTAATTTACAATTTAAAATAAGCAAATAGAGATGAAACTTTGTTGTAGTTCTCTGACTTTATACATATTATGTTATCGATTAGAAATGTATTTTATACTTAAGACTTATTTGGTTTTAGGGATTTTTTTAACATTGACCAATGTTAAAGGAATGGACATAAGGACAAGGACAACGAGCTAACTGAGTGAGTATTTTTATATATTATAACAAACTTTTACCACTTTGTTATCAACATGGCATAGTGTTAATCGCAGTGTTGGAGGCAGAAAATATATTCTTGTATTTCTCCAGGTTGCACTAATTCTTACTTAGACCCTGTCACAGATGAGGACTCTAAAAACAAACACTTCAATTTCCTTTAAAAGATGCCCAACGTGTGCATACGTGGAAAGATCATTGCAACATTAATGCTAATACCGAGTGTACAAATTTACGAATCTGCGAGGATCTAACATAGAAAAAAACACATATTCAAATAGTCTTAATGTAGAGTTGTACCACAGCCCCCTTAAAGGGGACTGTGGTTGTACCCTAACTATAAGATACAAATTATTGATAAAATCATACGTTTAGATATATATAAATACATCAAAGACACACTACCAAAAAGAAATTATATTTCAGGTCACAGTGAAAAGGTTAAAAAATTTAAAGAGACCAGTGCAAAATAATTTCATTGCTTCTATAGATATCCTTTTTCTGAGACATTTCTAACATGGACGAAGAGATCTGACAAATTTATAGTGTTTTCTATTTACTGCTCTTGGGCACTCTGAGAGTGCTCTCCCCGAGATTGTATGTATTGCATTGCATGTTCAATTATCAAAATGGCTATGACAGATTTCGGGCAGATCTATGACGTCTCTTAGCGCTCTCGGACTACTGGTAATTGAAAACGCTATTAGTTTCGAGCCGATACTGCTTCTTTTTCTTTTGTTTCAGAGACTTCTCTAGAAATTCCCCATGGATTTAGAGACATTATTATTAGTGAGACCTGATAGACTGAAGAACATTACTTTATTTACGTTAAAGTTGTTATTTTATTTTACACTGTTTTGTGGTCCAAGAAATTGTACAAATAGTTCTATTATGCATACGAGAAAAGGCATTGTAGCTTAGACTGTGTACTACTTATACGATTTTCTTTTGAAATTTTTTTTTGAAAATAAACATAATTTACTTTGTTAATATAAAAATGTGTTTTGATTTATTTCATAAAATAAAAACTTTTATGCAACTTTTTATTGAGTTAATTCGTGATTCATTACTTTTGAATCACGATTTAAATCAATAAAAATTAAAAAAATTAATAAATCGAAAATCATAAAACCGCCGTTTAAATTTCCCGCCATTGCGCCTCTGATAGCGTCGTGGCAAACTAAAGGTCTTCTCTGTCTCTTCTTTCTCTCTCTTTTATGTTGCGTTTGTTTAACAAGGAGTTAACATTTCTAACCCTATAAATTTTCTTTGGTCTTTAGATAGATAGGTTGCCTTGTAAGCATGGCGGGCGAAACGTCATCGCCTACGTCACAAAACGTCTTTTCAGACATTTGTATACAGAATTAGCATTGTTTATTCTGTTATTTCTGTTTTTGAAGTGGTTTTCAGCAAATTTTCAAAGTTGTAAGGTGTTTTAGAGACTTATATTTAAAGATAAAGAGATATTTTATCAATAAATTAATCAATACAGTACAATAAAAGGTAATTAATTATTATTCTCTTTAAATCTTAATACCTACCTACATGTTTTTGTTTACCTAAGTAATAGGTATATTATAATTTTTTTAAATTTTAGATAAGAACGAGGGGGGCCTTCGTTCATGACCACCCGGCACCCCTTAATGCTATAGATAGAATAAGAATGATAGTACTTGGCAAAAATCCCGGAATGGTACAAAGAAATACTAATGTTGATGGGGAGCAAAGTGAAGAATTTATCTTGTCTACTGCCTTAAACCGGGCTGGTTATAAAGGCTAGCATAAAGTGGCTAAATTAGTGATACTTCCTCTACTTCATCATGCAGATCTGCTACAAATATATGTGAAAAAGATGGGTTAGTGTATGTGGCAAGCTTTTTAGCACGAAAAAATCGCAAAGGGTTTCCTAAGCTGGGTTTGCATTCGTATGCTATGCCATCTTGAGTTCAGAGTCTTTCTTTTGGGGGTTTAACTGATCCTTCAATTTCATGGAAGGAAAGTGTAGAAGAAATGGACAAATGGTTTAATAAATTGAATTGTAATAACTTTAAATTTAAAACAAACATTATATAACGAACTGCAAAAATTATATTTCGAAAAGTTTCCAACATTCCCTTTAAATTAGTATATTCTTTTGCGAGAGAACGGGTATCTATAAGAATTCAATATTTTAATACCAAAGATGATTCCAGGGTATTAAAAAGAAAACATTTATAATGCAGGTGTTGTTATTTTTATGTTTCTTTCCTTTTTGTAGTTAGATCTCATGATGCTCAGTTGCCAGCGAATCATGTAACCTTAACGTTGTTAAAGGGAATTTTTACAAGACCGTCTTTATGTGTGTATATAGTTTATTACTTGCGTTAAGCTATGTAGTTTCCCTTATAATCTAGCTTAACTGAGTCCTAAGTTTGATCTTTATAACTGTTACCTTTTGCTTCTTTGTAATAAATTAAAGTTGTTTTAGTAAAAATATGTATTTTATATTCAAACAATAATTTTTTACTTTTTTATCTGTACAGAACAATAATATATATGTTTTATAAGAAATAAACAAAATTTATATATATATTTTCTGAAATAAACATTGAAAACAGCAGCTACATACACATGCGTTTTTTTAAAGTAAACTTTAAAGTTAGTAAAATGAAATTGCACCTTGTGCTCGGCCTGTATTTGTAGACTTATCTACTTATATTAAAAGAAAAACAGAAAACTGAATATTTGAAATTACGGTCTAAGTTTCAGTTCAATTTTATTTTTATAAAATTCGCTTCCAGAAATAGGAAAACTAATTTATTAGGTCCATAAATACTAAAATTTTCTAAAAACGATCAAATACATATACCGTGCTCTGTTCATTTCATAGAAAGGCGTATCTGTCTCTCTTTGTCTGTTGCATTTATAATAGACCCGTATAACAAAGACGTTTTGTGACGTCATCAGCAGGCAGGCTCTAATTGGTCAGAAGTTACCAGACAACCGTTCTTTTTAGTAACCGTGCGTGCTGATCACGAAGTTCCACGTCAGCAGTGTTGTCAAATAGACGGTAGTTACCGGAATATATCATATTTTTATTTGGTTTTCCGGTAGTTTGGTAATGCATCTTTAATAATTACTTATCTACTATAACTTTGCGAAAATTAAAAATATTTTAATATTTTTTAAATTTAACGACTACGATAAAACTTACATCTTACATAGACGAGAGATGTATGTGAAATGGCTGGACCTTATTTTTGCAGAACTCACATTTGATCGGAGAGGGTTTTTGTAGAGGGGGTGGACCTTTTAGAAGTCACTTTTGCTCTGGGAAGAGTATCGGTAACTTTTAGGTAAAATCGATAATTTTAGTCGTGCTTCCAAAATTCTGAACATTTTTTACGAAAGTATTGACAACACTGCACGTCCACAGAACTCGAACAAAGAGAAAAGTTATTAACGTGTTAAATGATAGATGCCGCTGTGACTTTTAGGGCGATGCTAACACCGAGAAGTGGAGTGGGATGAACTAATAAAGGCGGAAGGGGGGTAGAGGAAGCCTCCATATGTTTTTATTTTTTGAAGGTTAAATTAATATTTTGAAATTTAAAATTTGTAATAAATTTTTTTTTGTCTGTTTGAAGGTTGGAGACAATGATATTTCTTGAATGATAGAATAGTTTTGGACTTGCATTGTCTTTAATTTGTTTTTACATCACAACGTTTCAACTGGTAAGTATCTCCAGTCGTCTTCAGGTGAATACTAAATAAGTAAAGTAACTACAGCTCTATTTATACTAGCTAGATGTACTGGAGCATGACTGAGATGGGTGCAGTCATGCGTTTAATTCTTGTGCGGTATTTTAAGTTTACATCTACTTAACAAAGGTTTCCAGATATTTCTTATATCTAGTCATAGTCATATACCAGAACCCAGATTGTTTTAGTAAGCCCTCACTAGATATAAGAAATATCTGGAAACCTTTGTTAAGTAAATGTAAACTTAAAATACCGCACAAGAATTAAACGCATGACTGCACCCATCTCAGTCATGCTCCAGTACATCGAGCTAGTATAAATAGAGCTGTAGTTACTTTACTTATTTAGTATTCACCTGAAGACGACTGGAGATACTTACCAGTAGAAAAGTTGTGATGTAAAACATATTAAAGACAATGCAAGTCCAAAACTATTCTATCATTCAAGAAACATCATTGTCTCCAACCTTCAAACAGACACTAGAAGCCCGGTATGGACCCGGTATAAGTGATAAGTTTCGTAACTACGAGAAAACTAAGGTAAAATTAACAAAGGAGGAAACACACATTCAGTTTCTACTACGAGCAAGAGACCAAGGAATTATTCCAGATGGCTTTAGGATTAAGTCACCAATCCCAGGACAACAAGCTCAGAAGATTCTCAACAACGCTAGCAAAGCCCTTATACGCTCCCAGATCAACTACCACCGTTTTAAGAAAGCTTCTCTACTAACAGATCTCCAACAAAGATTTGAGGAAATCAAAGAATACACACTGGAAGAAGATCATGGACCAATTTTCCGGAAGATTGACGCCACTTGTGAAAAAGTAAGAACAAATCAACAACACATTTATGATAAGAAATTGCGAAAACAGGTTAGTCAAGAAAGACCAACAACACAAACTCGGAACCAAAGAACCATTATCAACATTTCATCCAAACAATTAACAACCATAGAAGAATCCCTATTGGCTAAAGGTCTAAACTTCACTATTGCTCCAAAGGAGGTACCAATATTGGACATCATTAGCGCCGTCGACTCAACAAACATAGGAGAAAGCGGAAGAATTCAGATGGAAGGTTAGAGAGGTTCTAGAAAAATCAAGACCCCCAAAACAAAATATTAGTAAGGAAGAAACAATATCGCTTGCAAAACTACGTAAAGATCCGAATATCAAGATTCTTCCAGCCGATAAAGGAAATGTAACCGTCATTATGGATGTTCAGACCTACGATCAAAAAATCGAAGAAGTTCTGCAGAAAGGAAACTACACCCCCATGTCCAAGGATCCTACCTCCACCATTGAAGGAAGAGTCTACCGAACACTCAAGAAATTTGACCAATACATACCAGAAAAGACACGAAGACGCCTGACACCACATCACAGTAAGCCTCCACACCTCTATGGCTTGCCGAAGATACATAAACAGAACATGCCTCTCAGACCCATAACGAGCTCTCGAAACTCTCCTACCTACGAACTTGCGAAATTCTTACTACCCCTACTTCAACCACTCCAAGAAAATAGCACATCATTTGTGAAAAATTCTCAACACTTCGTACAACTTATTGGCGGGATTAAAGTACAACCAGAAGATCAACTTGTCAGTTTTGACGTCGAAAGTCTCTACACTAACGTCCCTGTAAAAGATGCACTAAAGGTTATTAAAAGCAGATTTGAGGAAGACCAGACACTACAAGAAAGAACACTGCTACATATCAAGGCCATCATGGAACTATTAGAATGTTGCCTGAATAATTCTTACTTTCAGGAAAAAGATAGGTTTTTCAGCCAAGTGGACGGACTACCGATGGGCTCATCTCTCTCACCAATAATCGCCAACATTTACATGGAATGGTTTGAATCCGAAGCAATAAAACAAGCAAAAAAGAAACCAAAAACATGGCTGAGATATGTGGACGACACCTTCATTATTTGGAATGGAAACGATGACGAACTCAAGGAATTCCTTTACCACATTAACAGCCTGGCGCCGACAATCAAATTTACCATGGAGAGAGAAGAAAACAGTCAATTACCTTTCCTGGATGTAAACGTAAAGAAAAATGACAACACAATGGCACAAATGGAATTGCCCCAAGGTCTCTAATTTATAGACCTTGGAGTTGCCCCCTTTTTTTTATAGCTGAAAATCAGACCAAGCTTTTTTGATATTCTTTTATTGTTTTTAATTTTCTATTCTTTTTACCAAAAGGACCGTTTTCTTTTTGTCGCAGGTAAGTAAATCGTAATTTGAACGTTTCTTTAGTTATTTTTATTCGTTATTTATCACATTAGTTTACCTACTTGTTGCAAAAATAATTATGTTCCAAACATATTTTTACTTTAAGGAGTTTTTGTTGAATTTTACTTAATAACTTTTAATAATGTAGATGTCCACTAAATTATTTATAGTATATTTATTAATTGTGGGTAACACAAATACCTACAAAATATATTTTTTTTGCTATTCAATAATTATAGACTATTAAAAAATTTTAAGTCTGTCGAGTGTTGTAGTAGGTAATTCATTAATTTTTTTGTTTTATATTGTTTTAGGTTAGCTATTTCATCAAGAAGTACCTATACGTGAATCTTTGATGATTATGCATGTTGCATGAATAAATGTAAGCTGGTAAGTGCCTAAATACTTTTTTGCCACCATAAAAGATGGCATTTTTTACCAGAGAAGTATGGGGTATGGGCAACTGCAAAACTTCCACTTGTCTCGTGCTGTAGTGATGTAACTTTAAACTATTTTTGCTCTTAGGTTTTTTATGCATTAAGCATGACTTGTAACATTGACTTTAATCACTCATATAGTAAACCAGCTGTTTTAGAACATTTAAAGAAGCAAGCTGATAAATTGGACGACTTAGATAAATGTTGTACCCTTATCTTCGACGAAATGTTTGTTAGTGCTGGTTTGATCTATGAAACCAAAACACAAACTGTAATCTAATGCTACCTTTTTTATTTTAATTTTAGTAACACTAAAAAGGTCATACTTGTTCCAAGGAGGTTAGGATAATAATCTTGGCGTAAAAATGTACCATCGTATACCAAAAAAAGCAGGACAAATAACTTTTTTTATTATCTTCTAGTTTATTAATATTTGACTTAATGATTTTAACATAAATTGTTATTATTTTTTGTTTTTTATGGTCCTAGTTTTTTTTGATAAACTATCATTCATGAATTCATGTCTTGCCATTATATTAAATAGGTACGCTTTAGTTTTCCTGGTGCTGGAGAAAAAATGAATTTTTATTTTAATACTGTTACTACACTGTATTTTGTTGTGTTTTTATAAGTTTAATTACTTTTTTGTTAATTTTTTAAAAAGATTTATTTTATTTTATTTTATTTATTTATTTATTTATGTATTTATTTATAAACAAAAACATTTTACATAAAAACATAGTATCTTCATTCTAAAATTAACACAAATGGAAAATAGCATATTATCAAAACAATTTATAACACCTAGGTGTGGAACACCTGTATGTGCGTAATTTACATATATTTATATAATGTATTTAACAGTATGCACATTCAGAAAAAAAAAATACATTTCTAATATCTAGTATCACTTTTTAGTGCAAAAACCGAAAGAAAGTAGAAGAAGAGCTAAAACAATTCTAGAAAGCTAACAATATTATTAAAAATATAGTTGTTCAGTTGTTTTTTAAATTGCCTTTTGTCAGTTAAGGTTCTAATATTTTTTGGTATTAAGTTATATAGTTTTGGACCATAGTATGTTACAAAGTGTTGCATCATTGTTGTTCTAGTTTTATAAATATTTATTAGTTTATTTGTGTTTCCTCTGGTCTGATGATCATGTGACACCTGCGATCTTTTGAAATCAATATTAAAGTGCAAAAATTGACATACCGTGATAATATACAAAGTTCTAATGTTACAGAGTTCTCTGGAATAAAGTTGATTTGTAGGAAAAAATGTATTATTTATTTTCTACAAATATTTATTTTTGAATGTTGTAAATTGTTTGTTAACAATTAATTGTTATTAAACACATACCAATATACCAAAGATCTTGTTAACTCTGTGTTATTGTTATGATGTTGAGGAATAGTGTAATCCGTATAATACGTGAGACTAAAAGGTATAACAGTGGATTTTTGGAAAATGTTTTTTATTTAATTTGTATTAAATTTATTGAGTAGTATTGAGTTCCAGTAAGTGTGGGTATTTTTCTTTAAAAAGGGGTAATTTATTCTACAGAATAAGGACAGTTAATAATCCAACGAGTTATTTAACATAGTCTCTGAATACAACAAAACTCTAACATGAGTTACAGATCTTGTTTTTTTCTAACGAGGTACTGATCTTACCTATATTTTCATCGTAGTTGTCAATAAAATTAATTATAAGCTGATTTCTGAAGTTTTATTTCTAATTGTACAACTTTAATAAAAAAACATTCTAAAATGATATTAACAGCTTAAAAATCTAATCAGAAAATCCTAATATTTAATTTATACTCTACTTGAAAAATCAAATAAGAGGATTATTGTGAATAATTTGATTGCCTTAAATATCATTTTAAGGTTTTGTGTGCAAAATTTTTTAAAATTGCCATATTTGAAAGTTTCGCCTAAAGCCGAAAGGTTGTCCAAATTTTTGCACATAAAATTTTAAAATGATATTTACAACCAACAAACTATTCACAATCTTTATTTAATTTTCCAAGTATAGTAAAAATTAAATATTAGGATCCTGATGGTTTTTTAAGCTGTAAATATCATTTTAAAATTTTGGCGGCCAAAATTTTTAAAATGATTATATTTGAAAGTCCCGCCTATAGTCCAGTGGTTCCCTCCAGACCCGATGGTGGCGCTGTTTTGACGTTTCTATGTCACATTTTGCTTCGACCAATTAAAACGTTTGTTTGTCTTCTTTCTATGTTTGTCTTCGTTGATTATATTTAATTTGTCGTATCTCTAAAAAATTAGAAGTAAATTTTCTCTGAGAAAAAAATTATTCCAGCTAAATAGTGCAATTAATCTACTTTCTGAAGTTAAGAGCTCTCCTGAAATAATAACCTTATTTGATAACAAAATAATTTTTCATCAATATTTTACTACTGCAGTGTTGGTGCAGAGAAGTGAAAATATAATCAAATTACCTCAGCAATCTAATATTAAAATTACCATAATAGGTAATAATAATTATTTATGTAAGTTGAAAATAGGATTTAATATCAGGAAATTATGTAGGTCCAATTCACTCTGTAAATAGAATACCCATTTTATATTCATATAAAACCATAATAGGTATGTGTGTTTATGAATTAATGTTTATTGATGAATGTACAGGGTATTCCAAATTCGAGAGTGAGCATTAGGAACTGGAAACTATAAACGATACAAACAATTTTAAATTGTGGCAAAGTTGCACAATTTCATGCTTAAATTACTTGAAAATTGAGGAAATTAGTAGTAAGTACTTCTGGAGTTATTGGAGAAAAAGCAAAATTTTAGAAATTTGTTTTTATTCTTTCCTAGTTTTACCTATTTAAAGAGAAATTATTAAATCAATTGGAATTTTTCATTGCCACTTTTCCTTTTCTAGGAAATGGCATTATCAGTGTTTGAATCCCATGTTTTGGGTACATTATCAATTCATTTTTTTAAATATACACCTGAATGTTTTCTTAGGATATCTAGAGAGCTTGTTACTCCAAGAACAGATATTTATTTATTTATTAAAAAGTATAACAGCAGAGTCATTTAGGGTTCCCACCCGTCCTGAATTTCGGAGGACGTCCTGTATTTGAGGTGTTTTTTTGCCATTTGTTCGGGTTCAAAAATTTTGATCGCAACGTGTTTTTATATGTCTGTTTTGTTAATTGTGTTTTTAGTTTATTTTTTGTGTTTCTTGTACCTTTGTTATACACTATAGACTGTTTTTTACCTTTAAAAATAGATATTTTTGTTCGTTAATAAAAAAATTTTAAATGTCCTGAATTTTTCAATCATGTCCTTAATTTTTATCTGCTTTGTCCTGAAAATTCAAAAATAATAGGTGGCAACCCTAGAGTCATTACAGATTACTAAACTAATAGTCATGCTAAAAATTTTAAAGAATGTATATGTCGTAGGCTAATTACAAATTCAGTTGTTTTATAAAACGCCTAGTCGTTTTATAAATGACTAGGCATATTGTAATATGAAGAATAAATACTGTATTTTTACAATTCAACTGAACTTTTTAGATGTTTCATAAAACGCCGAGTTGCTCTCAGGCTCATTGTAAACGGTTCTTTAATCTCGTTTGTTTTAGGATATGACTGATTATAACTAGTCGTTTTGTAAAAGACTGGAAAGTACTTAGGCATTTTATAAAACACCGATTTATATTATTATTGGTATGGTATGATATTGGTAACACGAAGGTTTAGTTTCGTTGTCGTTCCTGTTGCTAGGGCCACAAAGTTCTCTTATTTATACAGTACCTAGTAGAAAAATAATATTACCTACAAGTATAATATTTTTGGCTTTTGAGGTTATGTTTTTCTTATTACTTACCGGTGTAAAATGTTTCAAGCTCTTTATAATACAACTCTTTATCAACAAACGCATCACTTTCTAACATCTTGAAACGAAAGTTTCTGAAGTAAAAACAATGGAAAAATACTGTTAACTCGTCGATTGTTTACAAACTGTCAAACCACAACATAGGTAAAGAAGTTAAACTAACAACTCGCCTGACTCGATAGCAGTCTTATTATAAATATGTCTAGTTTTATTCCAGGCGCATTGTAAAAATAATCGCCCACACCTTCATTTTACAATAAGCCTGAATGCAATTCGGCGTTTTAAGAAACGCCTAAAGAGTTCAGTCGAATTTTAAAAATTCAGTATTTATTCTTCATATTAGAATATAGGTATCTAGTCATTTATAAAACGACTAGGCGTTTTATAAAACGACTGAATTTGTAATTAGCCTACGACATAATATATAACATATCCTACAACAACAATTAACTTATAGGTAATTTAACCTGTATAAGTGTTTTAAAGTTTCTCAGATTAATAAGGTCCAAAAAAATGACACAATCCATACAGGGGAAAACTCCTATAAAGATTGGTTAGTGGAAAGGTCAGATTAAAAACAGGATTTCTAGAGTTAACACAACTAAAGCTAAAAGGTAGCTTTTTAAGAATATCAGGACAGTCAATATCAATAAGAATTTTAAACCCTTTGCACAACTAGATCCTTTTTTACTAAAATGAATCTATTAAAAATTTCGAAAAGATACTCATTACAAACTCTAAGAGGATAAATCCCAAACTTTCTGTAATATATGCATTTCAAGAATTTTCTTGGTTGTACTGTGGAGATTAAATCAAATTAAATATACAGTGTGTCCAAAAAAGTATGCAACATATGTAAAAGTTTTTTATTACCGATTTCTCAGAAAATTTTATTCTTGATAAAAGTTTGTGCATGCCTTGAAACTATAAATGCATATTTCACATTTTACCTGCGGCTAATAGTAAGGGAGCAATTGCCATTTTTTTGAAATTGCATTAAGAGTAAAGTACCTTAGTTATTAGAAATACAGCAAAATTTTATATAGAAATGTTATTGCAAATTAAAAACATAGCCCAAATACGAAATTTGAGTTACGTGTCTCAATTTTTATTTTTTTTTCTAATCTCTAATTTCCTCTAAACGGTACGCCTCTGATCGATTTTTCGTTTACGCAATTTTAATATAGGTATTTATCAAATAACTTAAACGTGGGTTTATAATAAAAATGCATTAAGTAGTTGCAAACTTTTAACAACTTTTCAATGAACCGGGTCGGTTTAGATATAAGCGTGTTGCACGCCTATTTAAACACATTTTAGCCAACTTCTGTTCGAAACTAAATTATAATAAAATTCAACCCTATTCATAGTACTGGAAATACTACTAATTTATTTGTCATTATAAATAAATAAATAATTACGAAATTTGAGTCTTTGTCTCAATTTTTAATAAGTAAATAATCATATTATTTTCAGAATGATGTTGTAGAATGTATCAGTCATTAACTGCTGCTAACTAATGCTCTGTATGTCCGCCATTTCTCTCAATACATTTTGTTGTTTATTTACTCAAATGATCAATAACTCTTCTTAACGTTTCGGGAGAAATTAAAGAAACACGAACACGAATCTCATTTTCTAAATGATCTAAATCACGAAAAGGTCTTTTTTTGTAAACAGTTTCTTTTAGATATCCCTAAAGAAAAAAATCCAGAGGTGACAAATCTGGAGATCTTGTTGGCCACTGATATTCGGAATACCTTCCAATCCATTTACCATTAAATTCTCTATCCAAGTAATCTGTAACCATCCGAGCACTATGAGCTGGTGCTCCATCCTGTTGGAACCACATATTGCATCTAACATTTAAAGGCAACTCGTCTAGTTCATTAGAGAGTTCGTTTTGTAGAAATTGGAGGTAACGTTCAGAATTAAGATTTTCCCGAAAGAAGAAAGGGCCCACTATCTTATTATTTAAAATGCCACACCATACATTCGTTTTTGCTGAATATTGGCTTTTACACTCTATTACGAAATGTGGATTAGCATCTGCCCACCATCGACAGTTCTGCGTTGAAACTACACCATTTGTGTTGAAAGTAGCTTCGTCAGAAAACAATATATTTCGGTGAAATTGACGATTGCTCTCTATTTCTCCTTGTACCTAAAATGAAAAATAAAGCCTACTGTCATAATCGCGTTCTAGAATTTGATTAGGAAATACGGGTTTGTATGCATGATACTTATATTCTTTAAGTATGCTATTTACTGTAGACTTTTTACATTCTGTGTCTACATCGACTGACCTTAAAGATTTCCTGGGATTTTCTATAAAAGTTTGAAAAACTTGAAGTTCATTCTCCTCACTTCTAACCCATTTGATATGCTTTTTCTTGTAATTAAATTCAAATGAGCCCGTTTCTTTGAAGACGTTATAAATTCGAGAAACTGTACTATAATGTATGTTCTTTTCAGGGTGTCAATGAAGATAGATGCTGCTTCTCTAAACGATTTATATTTATCCCCAACAATAAGAACTAATTCTGCCCTTTCTTGTAAAGTTAGTTTTTCCGCCATAATTTTTAACAATAATTAAAAAAGCAAGTTGACATAATAAACCGTATATGTGACAAGTATGTTGCTATTTATTTTTAATTCAATTGTCTTCACCGCCTACTCTTTAAAAGGGCAAAATACCTATTTTATATGCATTTTTTAAAGTAGGTTTTTGGACTTAAGCGTACTGGGTGAAAATGACAAATAAGTTAGTAGTTATTTCCAGTACTATGAATAGGGTTGAATGTTATTATAATTTAGTTTTGAACAAAGTAGGCGTGCAACAAGCTTATATCTAAACGGACCCGGTTCATTGAAAAGTTTTTAAAAGTTTGCAACTATTTAATGCATTTTTATTATAAACCCACATTTAAGTTATTTGATAAATATATTAAAATTGCGTAAACGAAAAATTAGAAATTAGAAAAAAAAATAAAAATTGAGACACGTAACTCAAATTTCGTATTTGGGCTATGTTTTTAATTTGCAATAACATTTCTATATAAAATTTTGCTTTATTTCTAATAACTAAGGTACTTTACTCTTAATGCAATTTCGAAAAAATGGCATTTGCTCCCTTACTATTAGCCGCAGGTGAAATATGCATTTATAGTTTCAAGGCATGCACACACTTTTATCAAGAATAAAATTTTCTGAGAAATCGGTAATAAAAAACTTTTACATATGTTGCATACTTTTTTGGACACACTGTATATATATATTTGCATTTTGAGAGAGAACAGTACACCCTGAACCCCCTCTACCTTAATCAAAGGTATATGTACTTCAAGAATAAAACAAATATTTTGTTCATTTCTGAATGTTTTTATGACAATAAAGAGATTATTATTATTATTATTATTATTATTATTAAAATAAATTATACAAATTTAACAAATTTTTCTTATAACAGCGCCTAGGTTTAAGAAAAACCTTTATGCGCCTATTTTTATTCCTATACCTGGTTGAATAATCTATCTAAATATGTATTATTTGTTTGTTTTAAACCTCTCAGCTATACCAACAAAATAGAAAAATAAAACTGTAATTATTACAATCGCTTATCACAAATATTACAATTATCACAAATATCACAATAAGAGATGAGAAGAGAGTAGCAGAATAAACAAAATTCAAAATAGACACAAAAAATTATCACGATTTTCCCAACAATACCTTTTAAACATAATATTAATTTTTTTGTACTTTTTAACATTTCTAATACTATAATATATATAATAATATATATAATTACTTATATAAAATGAAAATTTGTTAATAGTTTCCCATTTTTTACATTCCTAAATTTAGTCATTTGTAGTATTCCACAGGTCAAATTTGGACACCAAACATAACACTAAGACATAACTTTCAACAAGTTAGGTATCTACTGATTTAAAGATTAATTTAAAATTTGAGAGAACAACGCTACAGGATAAAAAATTAATTACCTAAAACCGAGAGTTCATAAACTCCTGAACACTAAAGAAAGTATATTTTTATTGCAGTTTTAAATTTCTCTCTTGTTAGCTTGTGGTAATTGGCAGGAAGTTTATTGTAAAATTTGATTACATAGTCTCCTGGGCCATCCTGACACAGTCATCTTTCCGGTCTTTTATGTATTGCAGGGTTTCAAAGAGATATGCTGAGGGCAGGTTTAAAATTTATTTATTTATTGAACGGGCAGTGCCCAATTACATTTTATAAAAAATTGTTTAACCTATAACCTACCTGGTCAAATTTATACAGCAATATTCCAAAATTGGCACCACGAAGCTATCGAATAAATAAAGGCTGGCATCAACATTAAGGTTTTTAGTGCTTCTTGTAATTAACCCGGCTATTTTTGTCCACTCTAGACTTTAGAAATAATAACTGAAAAAAGCTAAGGTAGTATCAAATATGGTTTGCAGATCCTTCTGCTAGTCAACCCATATAAGTTCAGAATAATTCAATGATGATCTGTATCACACTAGGGTTGACAGACGTCCCGTAGTTTCCGGAATTGTTCCGTTTTTCGATATTTTGTCCCGCATCCTGGGCAAGCTTTTAACGGGCCATCATTTGTCCCATTTTTCTCATTTGACACGAAAACTTGAAAATTTTAAACCTTTAAGTCCACTCCCAAATTATCTCACATTATTCTTTTATTCCAACAATTCAACTAAGTACAACAAAAAGATAAAACTATTTTTTAACATCCGTCTGCAGAAAAATGCAAATAATTGGAATCATTGGTTCTCTATACGTTTTAACAGTCAATGGATTGTTGTTGGATTAATAATAATTACTATACCTTTTTATATCTCATTTAAAAAATTTTGAATAAATATCCCGTTTTTTTTTCTGCTTGTCCCGTGTTTTTGTTTTTTTTAGCTTCAGTCCTGTTTTGAGCTAAAACAGATCTGGCAACCCTAGTTAAATTACCCTTATTATGTTATTGAACTTTTAGACGTAAAATAACATCATCAAACATTGATGTCTGCCTTCGCATATTCTATATCAAGAAATCAGACAGAAATTAAAGGTGACTATGAGACAAAACATTAGACGCTAAACCGCTTTGGCAAATTTGGGTTGACATGTTTATTAGTTGTTAAAGTAAATTTTTTTGCTTCTGTAATTTTGTAGTACAAAATATTTTTTCAAATATGAAAAGTATTTATTAACCTTAAAATAAATACAAATATAAAATAGTACAGTGTTTAAAATTCTTTCTTCTTCATCCGGATTTATTCGGCAACCTTATTTATCTCTAGGTAAAACACTTCTGAATTCCAACAAAATTTTATCCAAAGATTTTAAGTAATTAATAATTAACTAACCAGACAATTTTGATTGTGACATTAATGACGTTGGCAAAAATAATTTTACCCACAAAATATTTGTAAATATAAAAAATCCAGTATGTCCCTATTTTCTGTCCTGAAGTTTAGAATATTAAGTATACTTAATATGTTAAAACATTTATTGTTTAGCGTCCAGATGTTGCACGGAGCGACATCTGTGGCGTTGAGCATCACCTGTAAAGACATTCGTCACAATTACTTAATTAATAATTACTGCTTAAAGCAGTTTTGTTTCTTTCGCCGGAACTTAGCTCTACTGATGAGCCATGATATGTCGAAAGGCGTCTAGGGATGGATCTGACAAATAAAAGAAAAATCGTTATTTGATTTATTGTTTAATTCTTTTATTCTTTGTTGGTTCTTATCCCTACATACATATTTCAATTGTTCATTTATTAATAATTTATCGAAATATTTTCCGGGTGTACAATTAAAAAGGGACGCCGCGCCGGCTGTATCTTGGGAACCAATAATCGTCCGGCTTTTGGAAAAAAAATTCAGTAGTCAATAGAAATTACTGGAAATTATATTTTAGTTTTTCAGATCGTCGCGTCGCTAGAGGGCATAATACTAATGTTCAACTAAAAAAAACTTCTCAATATGTCGAGTTAAGCCTTATTGAAAATGTATGTGTTGTAATCTTGAATAACTTATTCCTCCATCCCCTCAAATAAAAGGGTGGGGGAAAGACATATTTTTGGAAAATATTAAGCAGCTTCGGCTAGAAACAACCAAAATCATCAAACTTTGTCTTGTTTAAAAGATATTCAGTTACTGTTTTATCATTTGCTATAACTGTCACAGAGTGTTAACCATTTGTTATTCATAAATATTATTTTGCAGACTTTACCTGTATCCTAGGGCGCATTTCAGGAAAATATTTTTGTTTATACAGGGTGTTCCAAAAAAGTGTGACGTCATAAGGATATGTTTTTTTAGATTACATGCCATATATTTTCTTACTTATTTGGATGCATCTTGTAGTTGCCTACATACCCCTAAAATTTTAATGAAATCGGTTCAGTAATATAGGCGAAAAAAAATAAAAACTAAAAAAATCAGTTTTGCACTAGTTTTAAAAATTATTAAAAAATTAAAATAATGCCTCGTTATTAAAATTCTACAAAGGTACTTAATAAATAAGGTCCTAAAGTCTCGTTAACCCAGTTTGATTAATACGAATGGTACAGGGTGTCCAAAATTTAGTGTCAAACTTTGCAAACTTTAAAGCAATTTATTTTTCTTATTTCAAATTGGAACCCCTGTATATTATTATGTCATTCGATGCAGAATTACAATTCAAACATTTGTTCTAATTACAACC
The DNA here is from genome assembly GCA_935413205.1 of Polydrusus cervinus. Lineage (NCBI taxonomy): Eukaryota > Metazoa > Arthropoda > Insecta > Coleoptera > Curculionidae > Polydrusus > Polydrusus cervinus. Next base: position 60,435,683 of record OW284510.1, on the reverse strand, counting down.
CTATCGCAATTTCTAACGCATTAAGACTTATTTACAGAAAACTCGTTTCATCAACCTTTCCACCAGTCATTATTATATAATAAATATCAAAGGTGGCTTTGAAAAACAATTTATTGGTATTAAAGTTTATTAAAGTGACAAAAGCCCATTTTGACTTTAGTTATTTTATAATTTCAAATATTATTAGATTAGAAATAAAATAAAAAACATAAAGTCTTTCTCCACTGGTTTATTAAAAATAAAGTTAGAAGGTGGTAGATATTCTACATGTTTCGGGTGTAGCAACACCCATCATCAGGAACAAAATATAAAGAGAAAAATTCATAGAAAGGAACAGACGTAAATGGTGAGTGATAATGAACCTCGATGTCCTACGTCTGTTCCTTTCTATGAATTTTTCTCTTTATATTTTGTTCCTGATGATGGGTGTTGCTACACCCGAAACATGTAGAATATCTACCACCTTCTAACTTTATTTTTAATAAACCAGTGGAGAAAGACTTTATGTTTTTTATTTTATTTCTATAAATTAACTCCACTTTAAGAATGGACTACTTAAAATTATTAGATTAGTATTAATTATTTAAGCTATATTATTTTTTGTAATGGAATACAACCAAGAAAAGCTCGTAGATATGATTTTCATATTAGAAGCATGCTAAAAGAATTTTTATTTGTCCTTTTAGTAAACTTTAATATCAATAAATTGTTTTTAAAAGCAACCTTTGATATTTATTATGTAATAATGACTGGTGGAATAGTTGATAAAATGAGTTTTCTGCAAATAAGTCTAAATGCATTAGAAATTGCGATAGGGTTGTTATTAGAATAAATGTTTGAATTTTAATTCTGCATCGAATGACATAATAATATACAGGGGTTCCAATTTGAAATAAGAAAAATAAATTGCTTTAAAGTTTGACACTAAACTTTGGACACCCTGTACAATTCGTATTAATCAAACTTGGTTAACGAAACTGTGAGACCTTATTTATTAAGTACCTTTGTATAATTTTATTAACGATACATTATTTTTAATTTTTATTAATTTTTTAAACCAGTGGTGCAAAACTGATTTTTTATTTTTTATTTTTTTTGCCTATAATACTGAACCGATTTCATTAAAATTTTAGGGGTATTTAAGCAACTACAAGATGCATCCAAATAAGTAAGAATATATATGGCATGTAATCTAAAAAAAACATATCCTTATGACGTCACACTCTTTTGAAACACCCTGTATAAACAAAAATATTTTCCTGAAATGCGCCCTAGGATACAGGTAAAGCCTGCAAAACGTCATAATCCTAACTTAATTAATAAGTGAGCTACAGAAGACGGGAGGTGAGGCGCAGGACCCTGTATATACAGGGTGGGGACTTTAACTGGAATAAATTCGATATTATTAAAACTGCTGAAGTTGCGCCTACAAAATTTGGTATGTGGGGGTTTTGGAGCATGCGGAATTGGAATATAATGTCGGCGCAGTTGCCAGATTTCTCAGCTTTGCGCTACACTTAGTAATTTTGTTATTTTAAATGGAATGCCTAATTTATGTTTATCGCAGTGAATTGGGCGTGTCAAATTTAGTAAGATCTCAAATTTACAAAATTCTATCTTCACTAGTTGCTGAGCTATGGCAACACTGTAGTTCCATTAAAAAGAACCGGGACAATTAAATAAGCCATTTTGACACGACAAAAACTTTTCTTGGAGCTTGTCAATATCTTAGTAACTATGGAGATATTAACAAGGTAACGCTACTTTAAGGTAGATAAGCGTCCCGGTACTTTTTAATGGAACTACAGTGTTGCCATAGCTCAGCAACTAGTGAAGATAGAATTTTGTAAATTTGGGATCTTACTAAATTTGACACGCCCAATTCACTGCAATAAAAATAAATTGAGCATTCCATTTAAAATAACACAAAATTACTACGTGTAGCGCAAAGCTGAGTAATCTGGCGACTGCGCCGACAACATAATCCAATTCCGCATGCTCCAAAACCCCCACATACCAAATTTTGTAGGCGCAACTTCAGCAGTTTTAATAATATTGAATTTATTCCAGTTAAAGTCCCCACCCTGTATATATTAATGATACCTCTTCCTCCCTCCTTTCGTTTTAGGTAGGTTATTTTAAGTGCAGAGCGTGGGTGGTGGAATCTGAATTTTGTCAGCAGCCTGCGCGTAAGCCTATATAGTTCAGGCAAACTTTGTCTGAGTACTTAAGGATTCTGAATGAGTAGCTAAGTATTGGTATTGCCTAAGAGTTGATGGCAGTAATAAGGTTACCAGCATTCAGATAAGTATTAAAAAGCTTTGTCAGTCTGCTTTTATATTTGTTTTTGAACTCCCTTTTTAGGCTAGTGTGATTTATTTGTTAGTTTTGAAAAATGCCTAAGTATTTATATGTTTTGTTCTCATCCAGTATATCTAAGCCCTCAGCCATCCATGATTTTCTTCAGTTTTTCCTTGTACAACATTCAAGATTGCACACTTGTCTAATCCAAACGACATTTTGATATCATCGCTAAATGTCTTAGTTACTCGAATTAGGGACTGTAAAAGGATTTTGCTTTCGGCGTAGAGTTTGATGTCGTCCATAAATAGGTGATTAATTCTAAAATTTTCTGTTAACTTGGGACGATATCTGTAGGTTGTTAATTTTAGTAGTTGAGGACAATAGATTAAGTATTATTATTTTTAGCATTAATTACGCCCCACAACGGCCATCTGAAAAACTTTAAAATAATTTCCAGCTGTCTCTTTTGACTACTTTCTTAATACATTTTTGTTTCCAAAATCTGTACAATTAATGATTTTCAAGATACAGCCAGTGTTTCTATTTAGTTTTACAGCCGGTACAATATAATCTAATTAATACAAGAGCTAATAGCTCTTATGTTAGAAGTACCTCTCTAATGCTTCGATTTTTAAGTGTAGCTCTAAAGGCTCTGTTATATACAAAAAGAATACCAACTAGACATGGCAAGTTTTACCGCACAAGCAGCTATAAGAGCAAAATGGAGCTCACTTGTGGACGATCACTCAATCGAGGTGCCTCCAGAAGTCTCAAGCAAAGTAACAAGTGTAGTGGGTTGGCTGAAACAGGTTAATATGTAGATCAGTCTTGTTGCCTGTTGTGCCTTGCTATAGAATGTATATTACAAAAAATTTATTTTAAGAAACAGTAGATTTATTATTGCACAACTAAATGGCCGTGCAGGTGAAGGCATATTTAATATAATTGGATGTCTCATATAGATCACCAGTGGCACCAAAACATAATGCTTTTTTTGCTAAGTTTCAGCTTGTCCAAATCATTGACATTGACTTTATTTTTGCGACACTTATGCAGTAACTTATGCTGTTTGACTTTGTTTCACGATCTTTATTATATATTATATCGACTATTTATACACAAATTTAGAGCTTATACTAAATATTTTTGGGGATACTGATTAATTTTAATTTTACACATTTCTTAGCGCGCCAGAGCCAGGTGTTCCCATAGCTGACGTGTTGACGCTCCAGTGGTTTTCTATTTTAAAATTAAAATTTGGCCACCATTAATCTCAATCTTTGCGGCTACTAGTTGTCTGTTTTTGGAAATAAGATATTTCTTATTATATCTTTTCATTTCTATTTCTTAGGACCTAAAAGTTATCTCTTTTTCAGATTCGCATCTATAGGTTAGAACAATTAATATAGTTTTTCTTCCTCAAACTTCCATTTTCACAGTTTTCATAATGATTTTTCTTAAATAATTCTTCAATTTTACATCTCGTTCAATATAATCTACCTTTAGTTTTCTCTTATACAAATGCTGAACCCTTCGTTCTGCATTTGCACTCTTACGTGCCCTAAGCCATAAACCCTTACATTCTTATTTCTTTCCTTTTCATAATGCAAGTTACATTATGACTTTTTCTCCGTTCTATTCATTAAACCGGTTTCTTTGTGCCTACAAATTTTGATGCTCCGTTAAGGTGATATCTAATAATTTTTTCTTTTTACTTATTCTCCTGAAGATGAATGCTTCTGCATTCGAAACATGTAGATAATTTTTCAACCCTTAATTATTTCTTTAATATAAAAGTGGAGGAAGACTTTGTGTTCTTATTTCTTTCCTTCTATATTTCTTATAAAATTTTAGGTTCATAAGGTGATTTGCAAAAAGAACATAATTATTTGTTATTGCTAAAGATGGACATCTATGAGCCCCAGTGGTCAAATCTATCTTTATTTTAGAACTGAAATATTGTCAAAGAACCATTATTTTGCTCTAAATGATAAAACATCGAATTTATATTTTGACTTTACTACGTGGAACTCTTTAATTTAAAATATGAAGAAAACACATCATTAGTGTTTTCTTCATATTTTAAATGATAAAACACCCTTAAAGCCACTCCCAAATTTTACTAAATTTGATCAATAAATATATTAAATACTAATAGGTCGTTCGTCCAAAAGAAGGTTTTTCTCCGTTAAACGATAAATAGGCCACCCTTCATTAAAATATATAACAGTTAAACTTGGTTCGGAAATGTTCTTCCATTTCAAGCTGCCTTAGAGAGTTGAAGTTTACTAAGGGAGTTATAATACAAAACTAAGAAGAACCCAAGGGTAGGGATCTTTTCCATAATTTTTTTATTGCTTAAAAATGTTCAGTCACATGAAAAAATAACATATGCAAAATATTACGTCTTGAATATCACTCCTTATCTTTTTATAAAATAATTAAAGTTCGCCATGTGACATCACGTAGGAATAGCCCCTCTCTTGCGTTATGTATTGTAGTGCGCTTTGACGTCACAACCGCACATTTAAATCGCTTCTATTTAATTCAGAGGATTTAAAAAACATTTCTTTGTGAGCTGTCGGTCTTTGATGATATTAGCATTTCCATGCAAGTTCCCTATTTAAAAGTTTTTAATCCTGAGATGTGTCATGGAATAAATTAATAAATCGGTAAAATATATGGTAAAAATTATTCCCTGTGAATAATAGGGTATTTCCACTAGTTAGAAATGAAGCACAAATCAAGAACACATACAAAAATAATAACGTATAAATAACGACATTTTTTCTAACGATAGTACAACAAATATAAAACTGCAAAATAGGTACCTCTAAAACTTTTCTTTGAAAATACATTTAAAAGTAGAGCTAAAAACACTACTAAACATAATAATGTATAAACATAGTGTGTCCAATGTCCATGGATGAAGTCGACAAAAGGAAAAACTTTATTACCATTTTTTTACTAAGAAAAGTATAAAAAGTTGTGCTTGCCGAAAAAATAACTTTACCATATAAAAATATTAAATTAGATATACAGGGTGTGGATGAATTAGGAAAACAAAAATGCTTAGATTTCAAGGTGCATTTACTTGTCTGCTCTGTTTTTTTTCTCGACTATTTATATTTTAATATCAGGCCCACCAAAAAATATTCCGATCACCTGTACGACTTAATTAATTAACATTGTTATACACTTTATAGTTTATTATGAATGAATTATATTTTAAATTCTTGATGGCTTGTAGCGATAGCAATATTAGGTAGGTATGCACAATGTAGGTACTTGATATTTTTGCGGCGTTCCTTTTATTAGTTGATGTCTTTATAGCTTACAGTATACAGTTCTTTGGTTGTTAAATTGAATGTCTTGCTTTTAATTTTTGGGGTAAGTCGCTTCTGATTTTTACATTACCTAAGTACATAATTATTAGAGAAACTAATTTGTGCCTCGAAAATAAATTTACGTGTGGGCGCTATTTATGCATTCGCAATTACATGTTTTGATAATTATTTCGTTTTATACAAATACCTGTCTTTTGGGTGCAATTACTGACGGTTTCAAGGAAGTATACAAGATTTTAATTGGCCAACATGGAATAAAAAATAATTTATTTCGTGTCCAGAATCCGAAATTAATAAAAACGGTACGTACCAACTTCTAACTATAGAAAACGAAATTTTGTTAAATTTTCTCACAATTATTTATTAGTTTTCTACTTTAATCAAAACCTCTTTTCCTTGAAAGTGTACTTTATGGTTCCTCATTGGCCGATTTTTTGGTTAAAACGACAAAGTAACAAAATATTGATTAAAAAAACTAAATGGCGAATGTGTTACTAGATCTTAAACAGCAAACATATCCGTTAACCAGGCAGGAAAAAGCTGGACCTAGAGATAGGATTTGCCGGATATGTTTTGACTGTATATGATTCCAAGCCCAATTGAAATACATAAAAGATAATTAATTAACAGACGGGTCGTATCAAGATTCACTGGGAAGTGTCGGCGTATCCAAAATCCTACTCGGGTCTCAGGCTCTATAAAGCTTAATGCACTAATACGCGGCACGGTAAAAAACGGTGCTTTGGATTTATTGCTTGTATTACAATGTAAATCTGCGTACACAAGCGAAGCACGGCGCGTCGAACTTAAGGCTCTACCACGCGCAAATTTAGAGGATGAAAAACACCGTTTCGCTACTGCAGGATTCTGCAAAGGCTATTTGAAATATTTGTCGGGACAATTTAAAATTTAATAAAGGAATGTTTGTATTTCTAAGGTACAAAGCCCTTTTTTGAAAAAAATAAGAATATGTATAAGAAAATGCCCACTAAAGGTGCGTATTTTTAGGCACTTTTTCAAGGTTAATATCGTAGCTAAGATTTTTTTTTTCAAAAAAATAGCCATGTACCTTAGAACTTCCATGTCTTATCTTTAAGACTTCAAAAATTGAGACAAAACAATGTAATAAGTCCGTTATCTTGCAGCGCGCAACTCATGTTTTGGGTAAATTTTGTTGTCATGTTATAGAAGTTGCCTATATACAGCTGAATTTATTCTCGGCTGACGTGAAACAATTTACATCCAGAGAGAATAATGATACACTAAAAAAAAGTATAGGTGGTCGAACAAGAAGTAATTTCGGGGGTAATTTTGGGCTAAATTTTATGTTTTCCTTTTTGGATTGTCTGTGCCAATAACAGAATATCTAAGCGTTAATATTAAAAAGACGTAACTAGTAGTTGTGCTATTAACTCCGGGTTGCCATACATTTTTCGGCTTAGACCGGGATGGTTTATAATGCGCCGCAGGGCAAAATGTTCAAGGCGCGTTCACAATTTTGTCAAAACTGGTGTTTGAGCTTTCAAAATTTCTTATTCATGTTAGGTAAGGATAAGAATTGAACGAAATCCAGTCGATTTGTTGCAATCAAAAATGGGCTATATTGAATTTTTTGTTTCGTTTTTTATCGAAATGGGTTATTCTCTTGATAGTGAACAAAATATACTAAGGTAAATAGCTTATCGGTATTAGAGGCCCAAACTGGGTCGCCGGGAACTTACGACAAATCTAAGGATGTATAGTAACCCTGGTATATTAACTCTTAGATCTAAAATTAAAGTTTAATTTGTCTTGGTAAAGGGTAGGTGCAATAAAATAAAGCCATTTATGAAGGTTCTTAGTGACTAAAGAAACCAACTGTTGCATAATGAATCTATTTCTATTCGATTGTTTTTATATTTTATGCTTATTATACAGGCTCTATATATTGTTTATATAGTGAGCTTCTGTCTAAACCTGTTAAAATATAAATTAATTTTAAAGGTGAAATGTGTTTATTATTTTATCCATGGTTTAACGATTTAAAAGTAGTTGTCAGGCACGAATTTGGCGTTGGTCACATGACATTTATCTGTTCATGTTATTGGCTCGCAGCGAGACTACTGTATAGTGACAATGCTTCTAAGAAGCTAGGTAGGTAATAAATAAAAATTGGACAGTATGCCACGCAGAGTAATAAAATACAATTTTTTGTTAGGCATGGGCGTCCATAAAGAAGGCAGTTGCCCCTGTCTCTTGACCAAGGGGGAGAAGGGGGGGGGGTAAATATACTTTTTACTAACTTTTGTTAGGGGGAGTTTATGAAACGACTGCGACATTTTTTTTTTGTAGGAATCACTTTTGATAGAAGTTCTTGAAAACGCAAAATTTTGTTTTTTTTGTAGCCACTTTTGAACGGTGGAGAAAGTGTAGAAAAGGCTGCGAAGTATTTTATTTTATAGAATTAACTTTTGAGAACTTACACGTTTTTTTGGCTACCCCCCTATCACTTTATGTTTATAAGAAACATTATAACCGTGATTTTGTATCGGATTGGCGCGACGATACGGTACTACCTCCTGTTGTTTCTGTGTTACTAAAAAAAAATCTAGGGACTTACTTTTTTTTCTTTTGAAGGTGCAGCGCAACTAATCGTCAAAAACATACCACTTTTAAAAAAAATTAATTATAATGGCACGGAACGCGACGGACAAAATACTGCGCGAGTTAGTAACCACAGTCAACTGGAACCAGCGGGACTTATCTGTTGTTTTATAAATAAACATGGTGAAAAATTTGTAATATAAGAAAATTTTGATTGAAAAACTATTGACCTTACGAAGTATTTGATAACCAATGCTGAAAACCTTTAGTTTCAGGGTAGGCCTGTGCCTCCCAATTTTGAAAATTTGACAGTATATGTTAGTGCTGATGGGGGCGATCGGGCTAAAATATATTTATAATGGTGGCACTTCCCGTTATACCGGAAGTAAGTGTCAATTTGCTTATTTTAAATAGAATACTCTATATATTACTACATTTTTGCATTCTACGCAAGAATTTAGGCATATCTTGTATACCATGTCCTATACCTATGTCTAAGCGTTTTAGATATTTTTAATAGATTTTTTATAATATTTTGATAACTATTAATACAGGGCGTTTAAACAATACGATTAAAAATTAAATTGAAAAACTGCAAAAAGACTAGATTTTCAAATGGAAATACACAAATTTTATAATTATTTCTTATTTAGCATTAAAAATAAGGGTAAGTTTGTATATTCCAAAAAATTTTAGTTTTAGAAACATTGCCAACTTAATATTTTTATATGGCGATTTTGCTGCAGATTTTAAGTTTAGTTACTTTTAGTTGGCTATAACGGCGTTGAAAAACAATCAAATGCGAGAAAAATTTATGAAGCTGTCACTTACCATTTAAACATCATTAATTATCATGCCTGTGCGCTTAAATTGTACATACAAACGAAGATTATTTAAATTTATTTATTATTTATGAAGAATGTGTTAAAGTTATATCAAGAACATGGGACACATTTGCCAATCGATATCCGCAAAACAGAAGCCATCACAATGTGCTTATTAATAATGTTCAACATTTTTGGGATATACAAACGTACCCTTTTTTAATGCTAAACTAAAAGTAATTATAAAATTTGGGTGTTTCCCTTTGAAAATTTAGACTTCTTGCATTTTTTTCAATCTTATTGTTTAAACACCCTGAATTAATAGTTATCAAAATATTATAAAAAATCTAATAAAGCAGGTCCTTTATAACAAGGAATCCCGCTTAAATTAAATAAATATAAGGCTTCTTTATAGAAAAAATTGATAACTATTTTAAGGCTTGCAAACGTCATTCTTAACAGAAAAATTCAAATATGTCAAAAACGCTTAGATATTTATAGGTATAGGCATACAGGGTAGGGACTTTAACTGGAATAAATTCGATATTATTAAACCTGCTGAAGTTGCGCCTACAAAATTTGGTATGTGGGGGTTTTAGAGCATGCGGAATTGGATTATGATGTCGGCGCAGTTGCCAGATTTCTCAGCTTTGCGCTACATGTAGTAATTTTGTTATTTTAAATAGAATGCCCTATTTATTTTTATTGCAGTGAATTGGTAGTGTCAAATTTAGTAAGATCTCAAATTTACAAAATTCTATCTTCACTAGTTTCTAAGCTATGGCAACACTGAAGTTCCCTTAAAAAGTACCGGGACGCTTGTCTACTTCCATAGTTACTAAGTTATTGACAAGATTCAAGAAAAGTTCTTGTCTTTTCAAAATGGCCTATTTAACTTAAACTTTAAAAATAGAAATTCTCATGGTACTTTTTAATGGAATTACAGTATTGCCATAGCTCAGCAATTAGTGAAGATAGAATTTTGTTAATTTGGCATCTTATTAAATTGGACACGCCCAATGCACTGCAATAAAAATAAATAGGGCATTCCATTTAAAATATTAAAATTACTACGTGTAGCGCAAAGCTGAGAAATCTGGCAACTGCGCCGACATTATAATTCAATTCCGCATGCTTCAAAACCATACATACTAAATTTTGTAGGCGTAACTTCAGCAGTTTTAATAATATCGAATTTATTCCAATTAAAGTCCCCACCCTGTACAAAATCTGCCTAGAATCTTACGTAGAATGCAAAAATGTAATAATATATAGGATGTTCTATTTAAAATAAACACGCTGACACTAGGGTTGCCAACCCTCCCGATTTAGTCGGGATGCTTCCGCTTTTTTACTTAACCTCCCGCCTCCCACGCACTTAAACAAAACTCCCGCTTTTTTCCAATAACACGACGGACGCCTAATAACTGTACAGCTGCCTTAGACAGGGGCGACCTTTTTTTTTTAGAAAGCACGTTTGATGATAGGAGGAAGAAATATAAAAGGCACGCCACAGCGTAAGGTCAACGGGGTATCGACCTTTTTTTTTTAGAAATCATCAATATAATTATTTTAAGCACCTCAAAAAAAACTTGTCCTCCAGGCACTATCCACTTCCCGCTTTTCAATTTTTAAAATCTGGCTACCCTAGCTGACACTAACTTCCGGTGTAACCGGAAGTACCACCAATATGAAATTTTTTTAGTCCGGTCGTCCCCATCAGCATTACCACGATGGCAAATTTTGAAAATTTTCCTATGTATAGTTTTCCATATATAGTTCGAAGCGGTTCCCGGTGGAACACGAACACCCTGTTTGCAGGTGCTTTTATACCTATTATTAATTAACACTTCAAACTTTCTGCTCTACCTAATTTTATTTTTTGTAAATATTCTATAGCTTTAATAATAAAATAAGACAAAATTTAAAAGATATGTTATCTCACTCAAAACTCACTTAACTTTTTAAAAAATTTTATTATTCACAAACACAGTACTTTTAATTATAACACAAAGTCGAATATAAAAACGGACAGAGTAACGGTCTTTAAGTTAATGAATGCCACAATGTAAATTATTAAGGTATTTATAATAATATAAATGCTTATTTAGCAACTTCAGGTCGTGTGAATTGCGACATGAAGTAACTAATTACAAAGCATCTCAGGTTCGTTGCAATATGCTGACATGACACCGGGTTACTCGTGGTCAAATCCGACACGTGGATATATGAGCATATAACAACTCCCCCTTTAATAAAAAAGTCGGTGCTTTGCAGCGACTTTTAGCGTCCATGGAGAGACAAGTTCCAAGGGTTCTTGTTCCAAGGCTTCGTCCATTGAACGGCCGGGTCGTCTTTTTGGCATCAGGTGGCGTAATTTTTGTTGAACGGTTTCTTTTGGTCTTGGCATTGGAGGTGGTGGACCAGAGCTGTCGTTGGTGATGGCCAATCCGATTCTGGGATGTCTCTTACGTCTACATTTACAAAAGACGTACAGGATCGTTAGGGCAACGATCAAGGTGATGGTGAAAATTGTGAACCAATGGAGATGTTTGTTCACAAAAGGCTCGTTGATAAGTTTGTCCAGCTCATCAGAATATTGATTTAGTTTGTGTTGTGCAATGTTCAAATCTTCAACGTCGATGTGGTTCAGTTTTAATGGTTTTAGATCGGGGATGTGAGGCTTGCCAGGAAGGTGTTCACAGCAATCGAAGGGTATTATTACTGGATGAGTTTGGTATGACAACGTTTTGTATTTGTCAACAGGGTATCTAGCATGGACCCTAGTGTTCCCAATAAAGGCAGTGCATCCAGGTTGTAGCTGCAGAAGGGAATTGGTATTAAGCAGTTTAGTGACAACGTCCTTATTTTCACATTTAACTGTGACTGGTAGTGAGTCAGAGATGGTGATCAACCAATAGTTTTGGCTGAGCTCTTGAACATTGTAATCCTTGGCAAGGAGCAGTGAAGTTTGGCATGTCTTGGGTAGCTTGCTAAGGTGTTTGAGTAGCTGGGCTTCACACATGGCATCGCTGTCGATTGGGTATGGAAGGATGTTAGAACAGACTTTGGTGCTGGTGCCTAATTGCTTGTAATTGTCCAGGTTTCGCAGTGATATGTAGAGTAATGAATCATCATCACGCGCGATATATTTTTGAGTGGTTGAAAGAATATGGTGGAGACCTGTTCGATTATCTAAGATCGGGATTGGGTACAGGTGGTAAAGGGTGTATGTTTCTGGATCAGTTAGTGGTATTTTTAACACGAAAATTATTTTTGAGTCGGATTGGTAAGCTTCTAGTTCTATAATGTCTAGATATTCGGCGATGTTTGACCCGTATGTCGGTAAGGGTAAATTATTTTTTACTAAAGATCGAGAAATATCTTGTAAAGAGGAGACCAGATCTCTTGGGGTAATTATTGAACTGTGAAGAATTTTAAGACGTGCGAAAGTTATTGCGTTTAATATATCGTTCAGAGAGTCCTCTAGGAATACATAGCTTTCCATTAGCGTTTCGCATATATTTAATACTTTTATTTTACCTTCATAGAAAATCATATAATTTGAAACATTAAGGAGAGCTTTCCTTATTTCTAAAATATCTTGATTAAAAGTTACCTCGTCTATTTGAAGTTTTTGGATGGTGGTATTAAAAGTTCTGATTACCGATGTAGTTACCGAAATTTGATTTTTTAATAAATTTTCTATTTGGTGCTCGTCATGAGTTACTTTCTCGATGCAATCATTAAAGTATTCGCCATCCGAAGCATCCAAGTTACCTGTTATGGATTTCCAAACAGTTCCAACGCCATTGAATATACCACGTTTTGTTCGTAGATTATACTGTTTAGTGTCTGACATGGTTTCTCTGTATTTTAGACTCACCGAGTCCGATATTTGAGTTAAGAGACTAATGTGTGTTTGGACATCAGCTTTAAAAGGTAACATTTTAGGGAATTGAAACATTTCTACTAAACGGGAAAGGATTTTATTATTATTTGAAATTGCATCTTTAAGGGGTTGTAGCTCTTTATAGACCAAGAGTGTCCATTTGTCGTTGGAAACTTTGATGGTATTTTCTTCATGGAAGAAGAGTCCTACTGTGTTATTGATAGGTGTTATGGTGTACTGCGCCGTCGCGGCTGATAGTAGCACGAAGAGTCTGAAAAGAAGTGACTATTCGTAGTAAGGTTTTAATCTATCAAAATTAATTTTAGAGATTTGTTTTGTTAGAGGATTTTGCAAGGTTGCGGATGTTCTAAAAATTTCTTTTATTTCAAAGGGCCCGTTAAATTTGTTTTGAGCCTTGTCTTTAATTTGCGATTCCTTAACGTATACTTTATCGCCAGGTTTGTAATCAGGAATTTTTCCTGAGACAGATTTGTCGAATCGTATTTTGGCTTTTTCTTTTTGCTGCTCGGTTTTTATTCGTGCAACTTTATAGTAATATTCCATTCGATTGCTTAAGTCTCTAACATATTTTGAAATCAGTTCCTTTTGATTGTATAGGGTTTCGGGAGGTCTATTGGAAGTATGTCCAAAAATGAGTTCATAAGGTGTAACCATGGGTCTTATTTTTAGTATTATTATAGCAAATAACTGCGTAAGGGAGTATGTTAAATGGGTGTTCGTCGGGGTTTTCTGCCGTATGGGCTCTAAGCATTTCGGTAAGAGTAGCATGAAACCTTTCTAAGGAACCGTTTGATTGTGGGTGGTTAACGCTCGAGAAGGTTAATTTTACATCGTAAAGTTCGCATAGATCTTTAAGCAATGTGTTGTCAAATTCTCGACCGTGGTCGCAATGAATTCGCAGTGGCGTACCGTAATGCTGGAAAAATATAAGCAAAGTGTTAACTACCGTGGAGGCCTTTTTGTCTCCCAATGGATAGGCTTGAGTAAATTTGGTGAGTTCGTCCCGAATAGTGAGTGCATAATTACGCGTCGGGTATTCAAATATATCAATGTTGATTCTTTCAAAGGGAGTTTTTGGCGTTTCAGTTATCACGAGTGGAGTGCTTAAGTTTTTTCGGCAAATTTTTACTTTTTGACAAACTTCGCAATTTTTTATTAATTTTTCTACGTCTTTGGTAAGGCCTGGCCAGTTGTATTTTTCTTTTACTCGTTTTATGGTTTCATTTATGCCACGATGTAGATTATTTTTGCCTTGATGATATTGATCTAATATTATTGGAATTTGATCAACATCGGGGGTCGTAACGATGTTTTGGCAAATTTTTAATTTTATTTCCTTTTCTTCAAAAATAAAGGAAAGAATTTCCAATATAGGTAAATTTAAATTGTTTTCTATACAGTACGTGTTTGCGTTGTCAAATTCGTTTTGACCTTTGTATAGGATATAAAATAAATTGGATACTACATTACCAGGGTCGTATCGTAAGGGAATTATGAAATATTTTCGGTCTTTGACACTTTTACTTGCCAAAATGTTTATTTTGTCTTGTGAAAACTCGGGTTGTTCCTCGAAAATATCTTCAATAATTTTGTAATGGAGATCTTCCATTTTATTTTGCCAAAAGAATGTGACTATGTTTTTGTGGCTTTTATCTAAGAGTTGGGCATTGGAGATTTCGAATTTTGAATAGTCGATGATTGATTTTGTTTTGTACAAATGTACGAAGGTGTTATATTCGTCTTTAACTTTATCCGTTTCAATTTCCGTTTCACTATTTTGGTCCTCTTCTTCCGGAATCTTTTGTAACTCGTTCGTGGAGGGCCTATTTTGGTCATTTTCGTTCGAAGCAAGAATACTATACTTGGACTGAAATTTAGCGCATTCTTGAAAATGGTTTACTTTTATTCGAGATAGGGCGTCCGCGTTCTTATTTATTTTTCCGGGTTTATATTCTATTTTATAGTCGTACTCCTCCAATTTAAGGCGCCATCTGGCTAAACGACTGCCGGGGTCTTTAATGGAGAAAAGCCACGTTAGGGGTCGATGGTCAGTAACCAGAGTGAATTTTCTACCAAATAGGTAGGGTCGAAAATGCTTTACGGCCCAAACGATGGCAAGTAGTTCACGTTCTATAGTTGAATATTTGGTTTCCGCAATACACAAGGTTCTGGAAGCATATGCAATAGGAAGATCTTTTCCGATTGGGCCTTGTGAAAGTACGGCCCCAATGGCAAATGCACTGGCGTCCGTGGTTAGCAGAAAAGGTTCTTCGAAATTGGGGTAGATAAGTATTGGGTTCGAAATAAGTGATTTCTTTAATTCATCGAAAGACGTTTTGCAATCTGTATCAAACAGAAAAGGGGTATCCTTTTTTAATAGTTTAGTGAGAGGTTTGGAAATTTTCGCGAAATTTGGTATGAAACGGCGGTAATATCCTGCTAGTCCCAGGAACGATTGAATGTCCTTAGATTTCTTGGGTTCTGGAAAATTTTGAATACAATCAACTTTTGATGGATTGGGTTTGACGCCATCTTGGGTAATGAGGTGACCAAGGTATGCAACTTCTTTTCTTAGAAATTCGCATTTGTCGGGTTGAATTTTAAGGTTAGATTTTTTGAGGCGTTTAAAAACTTCGGTTAACCGCGAGATGTGTTCATGGATAGTAAATAATTATGTCGTCCATGTAGACTAGACATCGTTCATTTTGAATGCCTAAAAGGATATTGTCCATGACGCGCTGGAATGTGGACGGGGCGTTTTTAAGACCAAAAGGCATTCGAACAAACTCGTAATGGCCATTTTCTACTGAAAAAGCAGTTTTAGGGACGTCTTGGGGCTCAATCTCTCTGGTGGAATCCAGAGGCGAGATCTAATGTCGTGAAGTATTGACATTTTCCTAGTTGGTCCAGGAGATCTGAAATATTGGGTAAGGGGTATTTATCACCTACCGATAGCTCGTTTAATTTTCGGTAATCGATTACTACGCGCCATTTCTGCTTACCAGAAGCATCCAGTTTTTTGGGGACTACCCATACTGGTGATGACCAGGGTGATACGGAAGGCCGGATTATTCCTTCACTTAACATTTTATTAACTTGGGATTTTACCTCCTCTTTATGTATTTAAGGGTACCTGTAAGATTTAGTAAAAACGGGGCGTGCGCCGTTAGTTTTGATCGAGTGTTTTATTTCGTTTGTAAATGAGAGGGCGTCTCCTTCGAGGTAAAATATGTCTGCAAAATCATAGCATAAATTTGTGACTAGTTCTTTTTCTTCGTCATTCAAATGTTCCGTTCTTAATTGGTTTTGTATTAAGGCGGTTCTGTCCTGCGGACACGTTTTTTCTTTATTGCCGGCATTAAGGCTGTATATCGGTTCGGTAGTGTCATCTACCGGTTCCAATAATATGTTCGAAAAAACGATCTCTTTTGGGATACCGTTTGCATTAATAATAGATGTATAAAATTCACCTTTTTTTTATTTATTCTTACTAATGCATTCGGTAACCTGACTTTATCCTTTTCTTGCGCGGTAAGTATAGCATCGGTATTTACAAGGTCGCATTTTAATTTGAATACTCTTTCGGTACGAGGTTCTATTGATATTTTGTTTACATTTTGGTTAATCGAAATATTTTTGTTTGTTAGTTCCACCGGATTTTCGACTTTATAAAGCGGAATAGTTTTAAAATTTGTATTCAATTGTTTAGATTTAAGGTCTATTACACATTCGTAATGTTCTAGAAAATCTAGGCCTAATATACCATCAAAATCGATATCAAGGTTGTAAATGTAAACCTTATGGGGGTTTCCTGAAGTAAACGGAACTAGGGTTGATTCGTTAATAGAGAGTTTTTGGTCAGTAATGCCCTGAATGATTACATTTTCGGGGGTCCTTTGCTTAAAGTTTTTGACCGTTTCTTCTTTGAAGATAGAAATACCTGCTCCAGAGTCAATAAGTAGATTAAATTTTTGGGTACTTTCTTTGATATAGTAAAGGTTTTTAGAGTTGACGGTAAGAAGCGGGCTTAAAGAAATGTTTGTTCCGGGAAGTTGAGGTTTGGATTCATATCGTCCAGGTTCATTGTTTGGATCTGGCTCTGAATTTGTTCTATGGGGTCTATTGCTTGGTAGTTCTCTCCTGGAGGGTATTGTTGCACGGGATGTGAGGGAAAATCCTGGTGACTTTCTAGTTGTTGTTCGGACTGGTAGTAATCGTTGGTCTGAACATATTCGGGATACATAGACTGATTGTTCGAAGGGGTTTGATAGTCGTTAAAGTCATTGTAATGATAATAGTCATTAGGGTAAGGCTCAAAATCGTCCTGTTGATAGTCGTTAGCATTAACGTGGTACGTTCTTTGGGGATTAGGCCTAAAATTAGGATTTCTATTTGCGAAAGAAGGGCGGTTTTGTGGTGAGTAGTTATTTTGTTGAGGCCTCGATTGATTTTGAAATTGGCCACTTGTCTGAGTGGAAAAGCTTGTTGCAGGAGTTTGATTGGTTGGCCTTTGGAAACCAGAATTTTGGGGCGAGCTATAGCGTTGTTGCTGCGGGGCACGACACTGATTGGCGGTATGGCCAAGGCGGCCACAATTAAAACATTTTAAGGGTTGAGGTGGTAACCTTCTAGGGATTAAATTGGGTTTTGGCAAGCTGGGCTTGTCGACTTTATGTACTTCCAAGTATGATAACTGGAGTTCTCTTCTGATACGTGAATGGGCTTCTAAAATACCGTTTGGGTTTCCGGCACGAATAAGTTGGCCTAATTTGGGTTCTAGCCCTACTAATAAGGTGTTTAATGCCATGGTATCGATTAGCGATGCTTGAGCAGTTTTTTCGTCGGAGTTTAGGCTAGTAGATTTTTGAATATTCGCGTGTATTTTCGCGTTTAAAACTTGAAGACGATTGAAAAATGTTAGGGGTGACTCATTTTGGAGTTGTTTAAGTCTCTGAAGATCTTGTATAAGGGATGAAAGATCCCTAGAGTCTCCGAAATGTAAGTTTAAAAGTTGTTTTATTTCTAAGTATGAGCCAGGATTTCTAGAACTCACGAGTTGTGCAGCTCTTCCTCTAAGTTTATTTTTGATATGGATTACTAAGAGAACTTTCTGGTCGGTTGTAGCCATATCGTACGCATGGTCACACGCGTATAAAAATGTTCCTAAAAAGATCTGATCCCCTTCAAATTCGGGGATAATAGAAAATATTTCTGATAGTTTATAGGGTTCGATTTCAGGTAAACCGATTTCATCCTGCGAAGTCATTTTTATTATTTTAATTTTGACAATTAAAATATCGCGGTACACAAAATAATTGTTTTATCGCTTAGGATAAAAATAATATACCGGGAAAGCACAAAATTAATAGGTAAAATGGGGGTTAAATATTTAGAAAATCGAACAGTTTATAAAACAATAAAATAAACGAGATGATTCATTAACTTACAATAGGAGCATCGATGTGGTCGTGTTCTTGACAGTTGACTACCAGGGGCTTCACTAGGTGTTCCTTCCGTAGTATGACAAGTAAGAGCTGTCTCGAAGTTTCCAGGTCCGTTATTCTTTAAGGGATTGGAATCCGCCGCTACCAGTTAGATAGTTTCTTGTTCTGACAGCGTTAGAAGAATCCTACCGTTGACTGCGCCAATTTGTTATCTCACTCAAAACTCACTTAACTTTTAAAAAAATTTTATTATTCACAAACACAGTACTTTTAATTATAACACAAAGTCGAATATAAAAACGGACAGAGTAACGGTCTTTAAGTTAATGAATGCCACAATGTAAATTATTAAGGTATTTATAATAATATAAATGCTTATTTAGCAACTTCAGGTCGTGTGAATTGCGACATGAAGTAACTAATTACAAAGCATCTCAGGTTCGTTGCAATATGCTGACATGACACCGGGTTACTCGTGGTCAAATCCGACACGTGGATATATGAGCATATAACAGATATATCCGTATAACGATTAGGTACATTATTTTAACTAAGAATACAATAACAAGTACTTATTTTCCACAAAACAAATTTCTCGTCTCCGAAATAAAATCAACCAAAACTCATTAGCATAATAAAGAACCTACCGCCTTGCATCGTGTTTTCAGTGTGTGTCGATGTTTACGGAATATTTTTCACCACGTCATAAGCTCGCTAGTATGCCCACTTCGGGTGAGACTCTCTTGCAAATATATTTCTTGCTGCACAAAGTTCCGCCTTATTGCTAAAATCCCTATATATACAGCGAATTAAAGTTCTTCCTTATAGATATTGATAAATAAGTTTGATTACTTCGGTATGCGATGCGGCTTATGTGTTGTTACATTATAGGTTCACTTTTACGCTCTTTTTATTCTCATCTGTCGAGAAAACTGTCTAGGAATCGGACCCAGATGTCCAGAACATCTCGCTTGCCAGACAAATGCACTAACCAATTGCGCCATTGAAAATCTGAATATTTATCAATCAATTTCGGTCATATAACTTTAATTTAAACTGAGAATTCTGACTAAGCTCAGAATGCTGGATCTAAACTCAGAATTCTGACTTTAAACTTAGAATTATGACTTTTAACTCAGAATTCTGACTTTAAACTCAGAATTGTGACTTTAAACTCAAAATTATGAATTTAAACTTGGAATTTTGATTTTAAACTAAGAATGCTGCGTCTAAAAGAGGTCTGCCGAACTACCGATGACCGTATAAATCTACAGGTTTTTCAACTGGTAAATGTGCTTAAAATATCTCACTATTCCATTCTAGTTTACTTCATAATCAACCCTTAGATCAATGGGCGGGTGTACAGCAACGAGATCGGCTAATTGAGATAGGATACGTGTCGTAACCTTCATCATTAACATGTAATAGAAAAGGATAAACACTACACTCTGTTATTACAAGCTTTTATTTAACTTCACTTGTTATTTTCGTCCAAATCTTGCACCAAAATTTCGACCAGTCTTTATTAAACTTTGAGATTTTGCACACCTATAGAGTTAAAATTTTAAAAACCTTTAAATTGTTAAATTTGTAAAGCTTAGAAGTCCCTAAAGCGGTATTTAAAATTCCAGGTCCATATTTAAAAGAATTGGTTTGAGGTTAGTATCTAAATAACAAAACGTCGTTTTATACCGCTATCTTATAGAACATAAAAAATGGCTATGAAAAAGTGTTTTTTGTTTTTTTCCCAAGTCAAAAATAAAGGCCCAAAAAATTAAAACCCCAAACTAAAAATTTCGGTTTTTTTCAGATATCTCCAAAAGTATTCGGAATATTTAAAATTTTCTTTCAATCAAGTTATTAGGCCCCAAAATACGCAACTTTGCTTCAATTTAAAGATATTCGTATCTCTTACCGTGTTCGTGTTCCCCTTGTACGCACACGAATTTGTAGCACTATATTTCTTATTTTTTATTTATTGATAAACTACCGTTTGTTCCCCACTCTACTGATTTTCGCCGATTAAATCTACCAACTTGAATGCTGGGGTTAGCAATACTAATCAATGTTTTTACTACCTCGTCGATTAGAGATAGAAAATAACTTTTTAAACGGTTCTCATCAACTAATAATAAAATATAAATTGAAATAAATAAATTTATTTCCATTTAAATTCACACTTCACCTCAAGAATGGACTATTTCTTCAACTTACCAATAATATGCTTTACTTATTGTCAAAACTTCTATAATCTTCAAATCAAACTACTTTTTTTAAGTAAGTATAATATATACACCTATATCTGTAAACTAAACTATTCGATTGATTCAACCGTAAAAACTACTTAACTGGTTGGGCTAGAAATTAGAAATAAGTCGTATGTACCCCAGTTCTTCATACGACCATAATACATACGTGCTAAGAGCTGATCGAGTTTCATGCTTCGTATTTCCGGTACATGGGCGAACTACAAATCCACATAAATATATACAAGTTGTTTTTAAAGGAAAGAGGTTTAATCGTTAAAAAAATTAAACAATTTTGTGCCACTGTAAACGAATACAGGATGGGCCATGTTTCAGTGACCTATTTCAAGGAGGCTTCGGATGCACCATTACGTATATTAATGGATGATGCAACTTTTTCAAAGGAATGAAGTTTGGAATTCTTAAAGCTGAGAAAAATAAAATAATTTCAGCACTTCAAGAAAAAATCATACGCACAAAAAAAAAGGATGAATGCTAAAAAGACACTGTACAAAAACAGCGGCATCATGCAGTACATCCAACCACGCCTTGAGCAGGAAGATTTTGGGTGTCTATAGCTGGTACCTACTCTACTTCTACGGTCTCATCCAGTGACAAAAAATAACCAAGTGTTTTGTACGTAAAATAGTTACATAATATTCTTCTTCAGAGTACTGATACATTTCTCCATATGTGAAAAGTATCACTTCTCCCTGACAACGGTCTGTTTACAAAAACTTAAAAGTGTCACCTAACTACAATATCTATAATCTAGCCAAGCCGCTAAAAGAATATACACTCCATGCTGAATCAAATTTTTAAGTTTAAGTAATGTATTTTTGTAATTATTTAGGTAGGTTCAGGCAATTTGTTAAATACCACATGTATTTCCCAAATATAAGAAATTTTAATCGAATGGCCATGCAAGGTCCTCCGATATGACCCCTCTTAAATTTTCTATGGGACATATAGAAAATTTAGTGTACAAATAGGCCACCAATTACCGAACAGTTGCCAGAAAAGATAATGCATGGAATTTTCCACAATATCATTTTAGATGCTAGAAAATTTTGTTCAACGAATTCATTACTGCGTAGGAGATTGGTTGGTTTAATTTGGGGATCGGACGTTCGGCCCAAGCTGTCAAACTGTGTACACTTAAGCACCTTATCAAATAGGATTCCAAATCGTTGTTTACTAAAACTTATTTTCTCTCTTCTCATTTATTAGCAAATGATATTCAAAACTTGATTTCTCGAAAACGGTTAAGCTTTGGTATATGGTGACTTAGTACTTAGTGGCATATTTACGGGGGGAAGAGGCCAGCCCCCCCCCCCCCCCCCTCAAGTGTTCCATAGAATGATATTACTTAATATCTAATAAGCTGTCTAATCATTTGCCCTTAGAGTCTAGAAAAAATCTGAACATGGGTTAAAAAAAATAAGAAAATTTTACGAATTAAAATAATAGGTGAATTTTTGTAAAAATTTGGATGCATGACAGGCACGCTTTTCGACCTTCACGTTTTCCATAACCCGTTCAGTATCTCGGAAACTACTGGGCATAGAAACTCGAAGGAAAATCGTAATTAAAGTGGCCATGAGTACAAATACGGGAAATAACTTTTTAGTTCCGCATTTCGCCGTGGGAGGGCACAATTGAACATTAAATATTAAAATTCTAAATTTTTCCAAAAATTCCCATATTAACGTATAACTTTGGTAACATCATTTATTGGCGTACCGATCGTGATAAGGGGAGAGGGGCTATTGAAAGTGTAATAATTTAAATAGATGTAACTTCTAAACGACTTATCTGATTTTAGTAAACTTAAGCTTTTTTGGAAGAGAAACGTAAGTACTTTTAATTGTCGTATTTATTGGTACACGCTAGTTCATAATAAAATTGCCTGAGGGCGCAATTTGTAATAATAACAATTTTGATTTTAGAAGAAGAATTTCTCTTTATTTCGTCAGATCCATCCCTAACGCGTTTCGTCATATCATGACTCATCAGTAGAGCCAGGATCCGACGAAACAAAGAGAACTCAAAGCTGCTTATGGCAGCACAGTGGTGGGACACACCAGTAAGATGTGGCACGGAGCGCCATCTGTATCGTTATTAGACACTCTTGAGCATACCAGCACCTCTAACAAACTTATAGAAAATTATAGTAAAAATGTTAAAAGGAAATCTTCTGTAAAGACATTCGTCACAATTACAGGAGTCCCGCTAGGCAGCGTTAACTCGCATCGGTTTATTAACCGAAAACAAGAATACAGAAGAAGAATTTCTCTTTATTTCGTCAGATCCATCCCTAGATGAGTAGATGAGATCAATTTTGATTTTATCCCGAAAACTTAAATCACACGGTATAACTAACTAAATGAGGGATTCTGAGAAAGTTACAAATTTAATTTTCATTTGTGCCTCCTTGCGGCGGAAGGCAGAACTTAAAAATTATTTATAGGATATTCTCATGGCTACTTTTATCCAGTGGCGTAGTAGGGCAAACCGGGGCAGAGGCCTGGCGCATCGGCCGCCAGTTATTAAGGAAAAATAAATAATCCCACAAAAACCATGGGAACGAGACATAGCAGGAAAATGAATATTATTATTTAGTTAATTAGATTTATATATTTATTATTTTTTGTGACTCTTCCAAATTTGGCCCAATCTAGCAACAACGTGGTGTTTCCCAAGTCCCTGGCAACCTGCCGGCGAGGCATCAGTTTAAGATATTGTGTTCTTAGCTGACAAAACGTTAAAATTTTAAAGACCTTTAAATTATATTAAATTTATAAATCTTAGAAATTCCTTAACCTGTATTTAAAATATCAGGTCCGTATTTAAGAAAATTGACTTAAGGTAGGTAGGTATCTAAAAAATGGAACGTCGAATTTGGAAACTAATAACGCCAACTTGTAGAACATAAACAAAGGCTATAAAAAAGTGTTTTTCCCAAGTTAAAATTGAAAAAAAAATTAAAAATTAAACCAAAAATTTCGTTTTTTTTTGGACATCTCGAAAGCATTCGAAATATTAACAATTTTCTTTTACCAAATTATTAAGTCCCAAAATACGCAACTTTGCATCAATTTAACCATATTCGTATCTCTTATAGTTTTCGAGTTCCCCTTGTACGCACACGTATTTGTAACACCATGCATATTATTTTTTGAGTTGAGGCATATAGGAGGGCTTTAAAAAATGTTTGCCCTGGGGCCCAATGACTTCTAGCTACGCCACTGCTTAAATCATGATTTTCTTTTCCTGAGTTTCTATACCCAGAAGGTTCCGAGATATGGCCGGTGGCTAACCTTAATGAAACACCTTGTAGAATAATATACAGGGTGTTCCATTTAAAATAAAATAACTTTTTTCTTTATCTTTTTCACTAGCTATACATTACTTTAAGAAATAAACGACCGTTTCCATTCATAAAAAAACCCTGTATACTTGCGCTATTATACTATGTGTTATTGTTGTTAGGCAGAAAAAATAAATTATCATCCATCGAGATTTTGGGAAATCATCATCAGGTAAAGAGATCTTCCCTGCGTGCATATTAGCACAAAAATCACCTTGTCACAAATGTGGTGTATAGATACCTATATTTTTGCCTAGAAATTATGGGAATTTTACTGGCCTGATACAACAATTATTTGTACTTACACAAAGATATGTTTCATAATTATAGAGCGGAAATTTGGACGTTTTTACAAAAATAAATTGCTGGCGCGGCTTACCTTATACTAATAAGAATTTTCTGTCGTGTTAAAAGCGACAGAAAAATTATATATAGGGTACGCCATGCTGGTAGTCCAATTTTTTAAATGTGCAAATTTCCGCTCTATTTATAATATTCTATAAATGATTCCAGTAATTGAATTTATAAGCCTGAAAATGGCAATAGAGTTTAAAGAGTTATCCCAATTTTCAGAAAAACTATGCGAATATTAATAGAAAAAAATTAACAATATTCCTAATAAAAGAACATTTAAAAGAAATATATTGACCTTACGCCGTTTGACAACTTTAATACGTGCTTTGTATTATTTTCTTTGTATCTCATGTAGAATTTTAAACTTTTATGTATTATTTGTTTTTGTGTTTCATATTTTTACTAAATTTAAAATTTGTTACAATTATAACTAGTGATGAAATAATTATAATATAGTTTATTAAATAGTCCTATCAATTGACGTTAAGTTCGTTTTGACAACCTTTATCATTTCGAAGAACTTTATTTTGACGTGTTAAACGTAATTTGACAGCGAAAAATATGTAGTTAAGTATGTACAAGGCGATTTTAGTTAAATTTTGCTTTTATAAAAATGTTTATATTTAACAATTTTTCCACAATGGCATAATTTTTTTTCTGAAAATATAAATGATTTAAAAATATTATTGTAATTTTCTGTCTTCTCCAATAAATTTTACAAATTATCTAATGTAATATGAAGCCTTTTGTGAACAAATAAATTGCCCTATATCCAATTTTTGAAAATATTAAAATAAGCACACAACAGACAAATCTGACCCGTGTAAAAACATATCGCCGTTATAATTTATATTTAAATACTATATTGAATGACATGGTATGTAAAATACGAAAAGAGTTTTTAAATAATTCAAAAATACCCATACAGACCTGAACTTGAAAAAAATTTTCTTTTACCACCCGCGGGTTAAAAATACACCAAAACTATGAAAGTATACAAATTACGGACTATATTAAACCAAACAACTCTTGTGGGAGAATTATTTTTATGGGACTAGAATTTCTGATAGTAGCTATCCACCAGTTTTGCATAAAAAGCAAAATGATTTGATTTTTATATTAAACTCAAACAACGAAAATAAATAATTAGGTCTGTCTATTTTGGTTGGCTATTTCGTGACATTGAATCGACCGGCATAATCTATTTTTGAGTGTTCTTGTCCCTCGCAAAAAAGTTTATATGTCCCCCTAGTATTATACTTCAAAGGATTATTAAGAGCCTACTGAACTAGACTACTACAAATATATTTTATATTGATGACATAATTTATTTATTATAGTTATTAAGGTCAAATCTCAAATTTACATTTTAGTAGGTGTAGAATAAAAAAGTTAAACCCGTTCAACCAACTATACTTTTTAGCAGACATTTGTTAATAAGATCTGAAATTACAAGAAGTTGTCAGCTTTCCTCAAAGTAACCTGATATTTAATACCAACGTCCACGCGGCGGTGGATCAGAGGTGAGTTACTGGCATTCGACCGTGGCGACCCGGGTTCGATTCCCGGAGTGGGCATACGTACAATAAAAAAAGTATGTCCGAAATTTAGTGGATTTAAGAATGCAGGGAAGAGTGTTAAAGGTATCAGGTAACCAGGCCGGATGAGATCGGACATCTCGTGGGGTGCGGAAGAAGATACACACTCCTCAATCGGTAGGTGATGCAATGGCAAGAAACCAAGGGTTGATAGCCCTTGGAGGGTGTCGCATGACCGAGGATCGTGGTTCTGAACCCACGTTAAGGTGTAGGTCCCCTAGGGAATGGCCCTGGCAGCAAACGAAGAGAAAAAAAGCCTTATTCGAAAGAATGGCAAGAAATGACAAAGCCCTAGACAAAATAGGTGGAAGCCACAAGTTATTTATTACCTTTAATCGTCTACAAGTGAATACTGAAGACGACTGGAGATACTTACCAGTTGAACGTTATGATTTAAAAACAAATGAGGATAATGCAAGTCTGAAACTCTTATATCATTAAGAACACATGAAATGCAAAACCTATACCTAAAAGCTCTTGAAATCATTTTTCAAGTCACAATTTCTCTATCACTGCTGATCACCTCTTTTTATAGTACTTATCTTAATTGAAAAAAAAGTCCAACCAAAATAAAATCGAATCATAGTTTTTCCTATTAATAGTTGACAAAAGAAAACAACACACTATTTGGGCCTTCATTATTTATAATAAAAACACAAGAGGCATAAATTAGAAATAAAATGCCATGCAATATATTATGTTGTTCTATATCTCCCAAAAAAGTCCATATACAATATTCAGCTAAAAGAACTCATGAACTCCGTTTTTTGAAACCTACTGTAATACATTACAAAAATTAGGGGGTGCAACCACATGAAGTTATCATATTCCTGCAGCTTCTTTCGACGACATACTAAACTAAAAAAAAAACATAGTTTAATACTATGTGTAATTCTTTTACTACAATCATGTCTTTAGTCTCCAATTTTTCAGGTTTAATAGTTACAAAGACATAGAAAACATGAAGGACAGAAGAGGTTTGGACTTGCACTGTCTTTATTTGTTTTGAATCACAACGTTTCAATGGGAGATACTGGCCAGTTAAAACGCTGTGATTCAAAACAAATAAAGACAGTGCAAGTCCAAAACTTTGCTGTCGTTCAAGAAACATTATTATACCCAACCTTCAAAGAAACACATAGAAAACATGGCCTATGCAGTAGTAGTTTTATAAATAAAAAGCTTCGTTATCCTTTTAACGCAACACTTGAATTTGTGCGTTCATTGTAACGTATGAAGGTTCATCTTCATTATAAAAAAAAACTCCCGGAAAGTAACAAGTTTAGAAACTAGTATACACTAAGCACTAACTTAGCCAATTTTTAAAATGCATAGTGTAATGAGTTTCATTAATAATTGGATGGAAACGAAGACTACACTTGACATCGACAAAACTGGGAAACTGGCAAGTAACAATATACATATCAGGTCAGAAACAAGCCACTCAAAATATGTTTACTACATAACCGCCATTGTTTTGTGAATGTGAAAAATGTATTATGTTCTGTGAACACAAAGAAATATGTCAGTCCCTTGAAACACTATTAAAAAAGTCTTGAATTAAAGATTTACTTGTCTGGTGGCGGTTATTTAGCAACACAACAATAATAAACAACTTATGATAGTGACAAAATGAACTCTACATATGGGGCATATGGTTAGTCTTCAGGTATTGTGATATTCACTGAAATCAAAGAATATTACAAATAATACAGAGTATTTAAAACCACGGATCCAAACATTTGATCGAGATTTTATCTTTAAAAACTCTGTTTAATAAAAAATAAAACCAGTTAAGTATTAGTTTAACAACATATTTACTTTAGTTTACAGCCTTAAAAATATTGTTATATTGTATGGAATAACATACAATTTAAATTATTATAAATACAAATAGTATGTTTAAAAAAGCCCTAATATTTCACCATGGGATTGGGACTCTTAAAACGACATTGTAAATAAAATAATTAGAGGGTCAACATTCTCGCAAAACTAATCGTGTAACTTGTTTTTTCGAGAAATGATTATAGTGTCGCGTTCTTTGTTAAAATTGATATCTCTTGCTCAATGTTTTCCTTTTTTAAAATATAAAACGAACAAACTATTTTAATCAAAGTGAATAAAGTTTCTATTACCTACTACATCATGCAAAAGTGGTTGTTTATCGAATCAATTTAAAGTCGGCTGGACGCAGACGCCCACATATATGTAGGTACTTTGGGGATTTTGGATTTTTCTGTTTCAAGAAATGTTTGTTGTTCCCTCGAGGCCTGTATTATCCATCTCTTGGTAACTTTATCAGCAAGATAATTTCCAAAGAACCCATTGTCGAGACAATTGATTTCATAGAAATTGTCTGGCTAATAATCTCCATAGTGGCTTTTAACAGGGTTATAACTAAGGTTTAGAATTCAAAGGGCTTAGTATTTGCCGATGATTTTAAGATGTTTCTTGAAATTATTCGAGGAATGATTGTGAGACACTTCAGCAGGATTTTTGTGATGTTGCTAGTTGGTGTAATGCAAATGGATTTAAGTTAAATGTAGATAAGTGCCTGTATGTCGTTTATACTTAATAAAAATATTGTTGTCCATGATTATACATTGAATGAAGCTGAACTTAAGAGGGTTGATGAGCGGAAGGATCTGGGAATCTTATTCGATATACTACCTTATTTTTTTCTAGTCATAATATTTCTAAAATTGAGAGTGCCCAAAGAATTGCAGGATTGATTGCAAAAAGTATTAAAAACTTCAATGTTGATGCCAACCTTTATTTGTTTGGCAGCTTGGTGATACCAATTTTGTACATTAGGCAGCATAATTTTGTCTCTTCAGTATAACCTTTAGATAATAGATTGAGGAAGTAGATACCATTGCGCCCAAAAAAAACTGGGACAGCTAAATGTAGTTTAAGTTGCCACTTTAATTTAATTTTGTGACTGACAGTGACGTGTTAAAAGAAATGTTTTTTGAAATGCTAGCGTTAACCACGGAGCAAAAAGCGATCATTTTCAAATTAAACATATTAAATAAGAAACGTCGCAGATGAATTGGCGATTAACAAATATACCGTGCTGTTGTCTAAGCACAAAATTGCAGAATATAGAAGTATTGTAAGAAAAGCAGTTTCTGGTCGCCCCAAAATTTCGAATGACGGCCAAGAAACACATTTTCCTGGTTCGGTTAATACAGCGCATAGAAGAATTCGTAGTTCGGATAAAAAAAATGTTTTTGTGCTGCCAATAAAATATTTTTGACCGAAGAAAACAAATAGAGAAGAGTAGAATTTGCTTATGAATATATAAATCAAGGTAATATAATATGGGAAACCGTAATATTTTCCGATGAAAAACCTTTCAATCATGCAATAATGGGAAAATCCGCGTTTATAGGCCTTATGGTACGAGATACGATGAAAGATATATAAATAAGACTAACCACGTTTTTCTATAAACGTTTGGGGCTGGATTAGTGCAAGGGGCCGAGGAGTTTGCCAAATAGTGCAGGGGAGGCTCAATTCAATGCACCAATATTGCAACATTCTAAACCAAGTTATGATGCCATCTTTCGACGCAGTATATGGTCAAGATTTTGTATTTTAACAAGATATTGCTCCTATACATAAAGCCCGCATAGTTCAAAATTATTTAGAAGAAAATCAAATTCATGTTCTGCCGTGGCTTTCGAAAAGTCCGGATATCAACCCAATTAAAAACGTTTGGGGTGAGATGACAATATTTATGTATAAACACAACTTTCAGCCTACAACTCGGGATGAATTAAGCCAAAGGATAATGCAAGCATGAGATGCAATAACGCAAAAGTATACGAGAAACCTAATGTTAAGCATGCCACGACATTTACAAGCCTTAATCGATAACAACGGTGCAACTACCAAATATTAAAAAACATGTTATTATATTAAGGTTTAAATATGATGAAATTAAAATTTATAGGAACAGAAATTATTTTTGTTATATTTTAAAACTCTTAAATATGCATAGTTTCATTTTTCCTCGTATTTTTAAAAATGTATTGTTAAACCTTTTCACTTCCATGACAACTATTATAACAACAATGGTAACCTTTCCTCAATAGATTTTACATATTCCTTATAGTCAAGGAGCTACTCTACAACAAAAATTTTGCTGTCCCAGTTTTTTTTGGGCGCAATGGTACCTACCTAATTTTTTTTTGAAGTTTTGGTTGTGAAGTAACGAACGTCACAATAAATATTTAAAAAATAGCTCTACCTAGGCCCGTATTATCCATTTCCTGGTAACTTTATCAGCAAGATAATTTCCAAAGAAACCATTGTTGAGATAATTGTTTCCATAGAAATTATCTAGCTGGTAAAGTTACCAGGAGATGGATAATATGGGCCCAAGCCGTGCTGCTGCCACAAAGTAACAGCAGTAACCTTTAATTTAATAAGTATAAATTTTGGATCACTGGATAACTAAAGGTTCAAACGTGTTTATCATTATGTGTATAATGGATTTTTAATTCTATCATCATAATCTACCGTAAGTAACCATGTATTTTTAATACACCGTAACAAACCTTTTCATTTTAATCTCGGGAATTTTTATTGAATTGTCTACTACTAAAGAGTAAGTTCCCAAGGGCATTTCTTTAGATTAATGGTTGAAATAATAACTTTGGCAGTTTAAAGTTTTTAAGCTCACAGGTTTTAAAATTAATGTAAAAAATGTAAAAGAAAACGTTTTGGTGATGAGATGTGGGCTTGTTAGAACAGAGAAAAATTAATTGTAAATTTTATTTCTGAATAACTTTACGATGGCAGTCTGACCTAAATTAGCAAAATAACGACTAAAACTTAGTGTGATTTCCGAATATTTTTATTGTTGGATTTTTTAAAAATTTACTTAATAAGCGAATAACAAAACGATTTTTTATATTATCTTCTAGGATAAAAATTAATTCAAAACTTTTTGCCATATGTAGGTAGGTGCATGTAGGTATACCTACATTAGGTACCGTAAAACGGGGTTACTTTGGCAAATTTTGGAAGATTTTTGCAAATAACCCTAAACTCATATTTTGTAACTAAAATTGTAACAAATATCCTTAAGGCTGTAAATGGTCCAAATCGATTAAAAAAATATTGAAATATAACTGACAAAGTAGACAGTAAATTGGGATTACTTTGGCGGATGAATTATTTGACAACATTAAGTAGACCGTATATTATGCCTTCTTTGGCACCAAAAACATAAGAATAGGTTCAGTTTTTTCCATAATTATTTTTCTGAGCCTTCTATATTTTCTTTTTAGTCAAGACAAAGATAATTTTGAAACTTTTTTTATTCATAAAAAATCTAAGCTCTGGTAAACAGATAAATGCAGAACAACTTAAAACTATAAAAATCAAAGAAATTTCATAGAAAAATGGAAGGAACTCTAAATAAAGTCAAATTTTAACTTTAAAATATAAATTTCTACCCTAAAAACAAGCTAGGAAAAAAAATATAATAATAACGTATGTGCCAAAGTTACCCGGTTTTACACAATTAGTAGAAGAAAAAAGTTTTTTACCTTTCTTGAGTTATGTTTTGAGTATAGAAAAATCTCTGTTATGGGTCAGTGTTAATTCTTATACTAATTATTTATTTGTAGTATATAATAGTTTATATTTTTTGAATGTATAAAGTAAGCGTTACAAATATACATTATTGTTTACATTTTTGTCTTCTGTATAGGCGACCCTACACGATCAGTATTACTGACAGTATTACTCAATCATAAAATCACTAAAGTAAAACCACTCGTTACTACATAAATCACAATAATAATATAATTATTGTGTAATGGAGGCCCTACATGATAATTAAGACTAAGAGCCTTAATAAAAGAATGACAATAATACTGATTATGTAAGATTAAATTTAAAAAATTGATGGGAGGACTGTCAATAATACTGATCATGTAATGTCTTATAAAAACAATAGAAAAAATGCCGCCTCTTGGTGAACCAGAAGCTATAGATTTTATATTGTGTACAGCTATCAAATAAATTAATGATTTCTTAATTATAATTTTTTTGAGATATTTTTTCTTGGAGTTTTTTACAGAAGACGGAAATGTGAACAATAATGTTATATGTGGGGTGGTTACTTTACCTACGTATTTTAAATTGTTTCCTCCATTTACCACCTAAATTTATTGTTTCTTTTTCTTATTTTTATCCTGATGTCACAAACGATTTTTCTGAAAATTTAATAACTTTCGTCATAGGTGATGTACAAGATACAAATAAATAAAAAGTTAAAGCCTTTCATATGGTTGGTAAAAAAAGGAAGCCAACTGTAGTTTGCACGTGGGTGGCAAAGGGTTGTAGATTTGTTCTCTGAATAATAAAGAAAATATACCTACTACTCCCGTCAGTAATATATAGATAGTTTAATAGATTCTCTCGTCTGAAGATTTTCCCTATTTAAGATATCCTTATCAATAATATCAGGCCGAGTAAATTAAGAATTTTGTTATTTGTGTCGCATTTGGATCACATCAATAATAACTTAATAATCATTAATTTTACCATCATAGCATCCTCTCTGTTTTGTAGTCGCCGAAAATTCCAAACTGTATACTGACATTAAAATTGAATCAGGAGTACCAGAGACCCGGGTTCGATTTCCGGCGGATACATGAAATTTAAGTTGTCTATGCTGCTAATTATATTTTAGTTAGTTAATCATCAGTTATTATTATGTTTTTCTCTTAATTACTGTAGGCTTCCCTAGAAGTACGAGCCGCAGGTCGCCGAGCAGTTAACACCCTAGCAGGATCAAGCATGACTGAAAACGTAGTAATATTGCATTTTAATGACGTCTATAACGTAGAGTCTAGGCAGAGTCCTGAACCCGTCGGAGGAGCAGCTAGATTTTGTACAGCTGTTAAAAGTTTTCAACATTTAAATCCTCTTGTGTTATTTAGTGGTGATGCATTTTCGCCTAGCATGTGTAAGTATAAAAATAAAGAATACATGTTTCTATAAGAAAACCATATCTTTGACTGTCATGTTTTTTACAAATTAAAATTCTTAATATAATAACCATTGATAGTATGGTTAGTTGATTGATACTTAAAATACAAAAAAATAGGAAACAATGACCAATAAACTCATCATTTTTTTATCACTTACATGCTCTTAGGCCATACAAATTTAGTATTTTGGAAACAATTACTTAAGTACTAATATTAATATTTTAATTCAATTTATTTCTAGATGTATTCCACTCATTAGTTGTCCATCTTATTTGGAGAAAATAATTATTTTTTTTCAAACCACCTAAAAAAATTATGATAATTTCTAAAAAAAATTAGAGGGGGGTGGAGGCTAGAAAAAAGTGTTCTATATCTAAAGCTGTAGCTGCAGATATAATTGTGGTATAATTATAACGCCTTTTGTGTACAACTTTTTGAAAATATTCATAACAGCTCAATAAGGATAAATTTAATACATATTTAAATTGAAAAACTGTTTCGATTCCTTTAAGATGGACGTCTTATATTAGCCACAACCTACTTTGGAAAGTTAGAAAGAGACTGATATATGGTATATTCATAGTTAAATAGTAGAACAAGATAATTTGCAAATCTGTGACAAAAACTTAAGAAATGTTATTTTCAATGTTAAATAAATTTTAAATTATTTGCTATTTTTTAACTTTACGTATCCGGTTCAGATTAAGGAAATATTGAATATATTTGTACAAAACAAATTTTATAATAGTGACGCCTATACACCTTAATTTATTTTGACATTCTGATTTTTTAGCTTAAATTAATACATTCTTACATAATCATTAGTGTAAAGAAGTGGTCGTCACCATATCGGATATGAGAGTTCATTGAACATTTTGATAAAAATATATACATGGAGTCACGGTGCGTAGCCCATTAGAAAATCTCAGAAGCGAACTTATTTTATTGAAATTTCGGCACATGCGTAATTACCGTCAAACTTTTAGAAATGTCTTTTAACTTTTTTATCATTTTTCATAGCGGAAATAAAGATTAACGTGGATTTTTTTAAATGTTAATCGCTGGTCTAAACTCGATTGTTTTTAAGATATGTACATTTAACAGACTCGCTTGCTTATTCGCTTATTCCTTCTTCATTTTCTACCCAAAAAGTAAACTTCTAATTGAATTCCACTTTTCTGCTTAAACCGAAAGTTACGATTACAGAAAATACGTAATGACACCTTGGCAGTTCTACAGCTATGGCACAAGATACACAATAAATTGCAGAAATTTCACATTCCAAAAAGTATATGCAAATCCTCCATCTTTACCGTAGTTAAACCGTTTATTAGTGCTATTATACCCCCACACCGCTAGAATTCTCCTACATAGCGGAGGTCACTATCGACGTCTACTCTGCCCTGCCCCCCCCAATGTTAAAGAGCGAATTATAGGCACGGCAAAAAAGAATATTTAATTTTTTTTTTATTTCTCGTTTTTTTCGCCGTGGATGCAAAGGCAGAATAATGTCGGGTTGCATAAATATTTTTAACAATAATTAACTAACGAACAACTTTGACGGTAACATAGGTACATGGCAGAAATACTTTTCTCACAATCACAGTGGCCCGGTTAACTTAATGCTTGAATTACTAATCAAGCAACTTTAACGGTGAGTAAATAATTCCTGCCAATGTTATTTATGTTACAGTCAAAGTTGCTGGTAAGTTAATTATTGTTAAAAATCTTTATATGCAACCCAATATAAGTAAACTCAAAACGAATGCGGGTTGCACAAACTTTTAAACAGTAACTAACTAACCAGGTAACTTTGACTGTAATATAATTGACATTGGCAGAAATGATATGTCACAATCAAAGTGGCCCAGTTAGCTTAATTCTTTATGGGACAACTCTGATTGTAAGTAAATAATTTTGGCCAGTCATTAATAGCACAAAGTTGTTTGGTTAGTTTTTATATTTCAGTTAATTGGTATGAGTTGTTGTCTTTAATAATAGAACTTAAACTATTTTCGCATCAACATTTCGGTGTAATTCGGTATTTTATTACTAGAATTAACATTAAAATTTAGCCACCATCTTTGTCGCAACTAGTTGTCCTCTTTAGTAATAAGAAAACTTTTTTCGAGCCACCCTTGAAACATTTTGGGTCTGTAGAAAAATTAATTTTTTGGTTGGTGGTGGTTTGGGAACAAAATCTTATCTCTAAAGATGGTCAACTAGTAGCCCCAGGGATTGATGACGCCCAAATTTTAAATATTTATTTTAGCACAGAAATATCATTAAATAACTGCTTTTTTTTACCATGGTGACATGTAAGTGACATTGCAAAAATATATTAAGTCAAAAGCGTCATATCATATAAAAACGAAAACTATACTATTAAAATATTTTATTGGACTAAATTTAAACTGCTTTATTTTTAATAGGCCACTCACCGCAAATCACTCTGTATGTCGTAGTATTTCTCAATAAATAATTAATTTTAGTTAGGAATAAAAAATAATATTTATGTTTTTAGTAAGCACCTATACGAAAGGAGAGCAAATGGTACCAGTCTTAAATGATATAGGAACACATTGTGCAGTGTTAGGAAATCATGATTTTGGTAAGCATATCCAAAAATAATATATTAAATTTAGATTTTTCAAAACGTCCAAATTTACAATAAACTATCTTACAATTTTTGTATTTATTTTTTTGATAATATTATGTCTGGATCGTCCTATAAATTTCAACTGAGAGGAGACATCATACATTTTTTTCCTACAAACGCAAGCGCTACAAATAACTACATATTATCGCGATGATCTTTATTACTTGACATTGTGTCTAAATACGGCAATATTTTAAATTTTTGTTTTAGCTGCCAGTTGCTCCCTCCTAAAAAATGTTTAACGACGCCCATTGTCCTGATAAACCCTAACATTAATTGAAACTTAACGGTCCATTAATGTATCGACCACAACTCACGTAGAGTCACGTGTCTGGTTCTGTGAGATAGAGTGTGTCCTGTGGACAGACAAGTCCGAAACAGATCCAACCATCTTTGGGGGCTCTGTGCGTGTTGGCTTTGAACTATGGGGAGGCAACATATCTATTTAACTTATTATTTTCTAGATCATGGCTTAGAAGTACTTTCCCAATGGGTAGCGAAGTCAGACTTTCCATGGCTTATGTCTAACGTAGTGGATAATGAAACAGGCCGTCCGCTAGGTGAGGGACGCATAACTCACGTAGTCCATTGGTCTGGACGTCGAATAGGTTTGGTGGGATTAGTTGAAAAAGAATGGTTGGATACTTTAGCAACTATAAATCCCGATGAAGTAACATTTCTGGATTTTGTCGAAGCAGGACAAAAGTTAGCTGCTCAATTAAAACAGGAGGTAGGGACGGATTACAAAAATCAAACTAAAAAATGTTGAGATATAAAGTAGATTTATATTTTTTAAAGGTTTATGGGCAAGGCATTGGCGGCGCCACAAAAATTGTAATGGGTGGGCACAAGCTATAGTTTCAGGGTGAGCCAGTGCGCCGCCACTGGTATGAGTGCGAGTACCTTTACACCCCCCCCCCCCTTAAAATAAATAAACAGAAAAGTAAGGTTATATATGAGTATAAAATGACAGGTGATAGACATGTTCTTTCGACTATGGCAGGTGATAGACATGTTCTTTCGACTAATAGAAGCCGCTTCTCCCACTATTTGGTGATATGAACGAATTCCGCCCATTTATCTCATGAGGAGGCTGTTCCTCGATTTCGAGAATTCGGCCCCTGAAGGAATATTTTTAACTGAATAAGAAAATAATTTTGTCCTTCACCTTCTTTAATATTATATAATATTTATATATAAAATTCAATTACTCCCTATACGCGTTTCTGTAAATACCATCATCGCGTAGGCAGTAATTGTTTTTTTATATATTAAATAAGAAGGCGGAAGACAAATTGCTTTCTCATTCAATTAAATTAATTTAAAAAAACCTATGACCGTCATTGTGGAGAGAAGAAGCTACAACAGTAATGCACACAATTTATTAACCATCGAATATTGTTTTAGGGTTGTGATTATGTGATAGCTTTAACCCATATGCGTACTCCTAATGATATTAAATTAGCTGAAAATTGTGACGAAATTGACCTGATATTAGGTGGACATGACCATGTGTATGAAGTTAATCAGGTCAATGGAAAGTATATTTTAAAAAGTGGGACAGATTTTAGACAATTTAGTAAAATAACTATTAATTTTGAAAAAGGAAAAAATGGTGGCAAACCAGAAGTTTCTATTGAAGAAGTCAATGTTACTTCACAATTTCCAGAGGATCCCAAGTTGAAGGAGAAGTTAGAAAAATTCAGTAGTAAGTCTTTTTGTTCTATTTTTTTTTTGAAATTGTACAGGGTGATTCCCAAGTAGATGCTTCTTTTTTAGCTGTGTATAGAAGGTATTAAAAAAAAACAACATTTTCAAATACCTTTTTTGAAAAAATTCAACAATAAAGAACTTACATTCATTTATTACACTATGGATCAAATACGGTCCTGCCTAACTTGTCTGTTGAATAACATCAAGGAAACTTCTGGGTGTAGGATGAGGCCGCAAGGGAAAGCGTTCTGCGTATAATCTCGAAGCAGCAGCCGCACTTTGACGACACTCACCGTAAATTAGCACCATATCTACTAATTCATTGTTTTCAATATTTACCATTTTCACGTGTCACCAATTTAAAATTAACTTGCTTCAGAAAAACACACCGCAGTAGATTACCAAATAAATAACTGACTAATAAGACAAACTCAACATAAAGTATAGCGTCCTACGTTTTGTTGACCAGGCCCGCTCTCAGAGTTTTTACTTCTGTATCTCGCCTATTTTTAAGGTTTTTGAAAAAAAGTATTTGTAAATGTTGTTTATTTTAATGCCTTCTGCACACAGCTAAAAAAGAAGTATCAACTTAGGAATCACCCTGTATTGCCATTATAAAGAGTATCATAGTAACCAAGTGCGTTTAGAATGATAGAAGAGTTTTGAAATTGCATTGTCTTTATTTGTTTTACATCACAACATTTCAACTGGTAAGTATTTCCAGTCATCTTCAATAATAAATAAGTACAGTGACAGTAACTACAGCTCTATTTTACGAAGCCACTTGACGAATACGAAACCAACAAGCCAAAAAGACAGGAAAAACGGTGGCTACCAGATCCCTGGTAATGTGGCCGATCTTACATTACTCAAAACAAGGATCAAGGAACACAGAAATAACACGCTAAAAGGAGAGCCCGAAAAATCAGGTGTAGCCGACCATGCCTGGACACACGGCCATCATATCAAGTAGACATAAGCTCAAATCCTGCATAAAGAACCTGAACTGAACGAAGAGAAAGTTGCTACCATACACCAGAACCCAGATTGTTGTACTAAGCCCTCATTAGATATAAGAAATATCTGGAAACCTTTGTTAAGTAGATATAAACTTAAAATACCGCGTACGAACTAAACGCATGACTGCACACATCTCAGATATGCTCCAGTGCATCTAGCCAGTATAAATAGAGCTGTAGTTACTATACTTATTTAGTATTCACCTGAAGACGACTGGAGATACTTACTAGTTGATAAGTTGTGATGTAAAACAAATAAAGACAATGCAAGTCCAAAATTCGGCTATCATTCAAGAAAATTATTATCTCCAACCTTCAAACCGACACAAGTTCTTTTACTTCCCAACTGGATTTATAGAGTAAATTTTTAGAAAATTATATTTTGGTACCAAGAATAAGCAATTCTTGTACACATATAGGTACTTAAAAGATTAAATGATAATTTATCGGCTTAAAATTTCGGGATGCATTGGGTTATATTTTTTCCTAGTGTTTTTGGACATTTTTTTAAAAATCTTGTTAAATTTATTTCATTAATGAGTCCAAGGATTTCCCCAAGGTCCTATCAACAATCATAAAAATAAATCCTATTGTTATAATAAAGAGTTTAGAAAGAAAGTTTTAGCGGCAGGCGGACAAAGTAGTGCATCTATCTTTAGCATTAAAGTACGCAGGGACGCCAAAGATAATGGATTCCCTGGGGCACCGGTAGACAATGACAGGCTGTTTAGTCCTTGTTAGGACCCAGCCAAAACCTGTAAGCAATTCCCAATACAGCGAAAATATGTCCGCCTGCCGCTAAAACTTTCTTTCTATTTTACTTCTACGGACACTATACTTTATTTTTTTACACCGAATAAAGAGTTTGTTTTATACCTTAATTTTATTAGTTTTGTAGACATATTTTATAAAATAAATATAACATTTAGATAAACTTATTTTAATTTTTTATTAAATATTTTAGATGTTATCAACTCAAGGCTAGATGATATTTTAGGATGTTTTTCAGTTCCTCTAGATGGACGTTTTACTTCTATTAGAACTGCCGAATCAAATTTGGGAAATTGGGTAAGTTTATGTTTATTATAAAACAAAAAGTAAAACTACGCTAAAATTTGCCGTTTTTGGCCCGAATTACAAAAAAACTAAGCAAATGAACGATTTTTTTCGCCAATGTTAAGGTGATATCTATGTAGATGTGGGAAAAAAATCGAAGAAAAAGATATAAGCCAGTGAAAAAAGCCCCTAAAAAGAATTACTAAAGTTCATTGTACCTACTGTAAAAAAAAACATTAAAAATTATAATTTTTAACGAAAATAACTTTCTGACACTCTCCAATATCTGTGAAGTACAAATTTTGAGAGTTTAAAAAAATCCAATAATAAACATGGCCAGGTTTCAGACAAAGAGAACACGATATTTTTGATCTAATAGATATAATTTCGCATACTTTCTCATAGCGTTGCGGCTCGAGCTGATAACCTTCCAGAAGAATTTAGAAATGTTCATCGGATGCTCTTAAAGGTAACAGTTTTAAAACATTCGCTTTTAGCATATTCGCGATTATTTTATCTTGCAAATGAGTAGGTATTTTTACCAGGATATTGATGCAAGCAAAGCTTTAGTTTACAGTTGGACAGGACTTAAGAGCGTGCAAGCCCTCAAAGGATTTAGAGTACTTGGCCTAATTCTAACTTTATACTCATAATCATAATAAATCGATATTGCATTTTTAAAACTGTAATGTTTAAAAGTAAAACTACTCAAAACGTAAGTTATACAAAATTTATTTTGTCT
Source organism: Polydrusus cervinus (assembly GCA_935413205.1). Classification (NCBI taxonomy): domain Eukaryota; kingdom Metazoa; phylum Arthropoda; class Insecta; order Coleoptera; family Curculionidae; genus Polydrusus; species Polydrusus cervinus. Next base: position 60,395,498 of record OW284510.1, on the reverse strand, counting down.
ATTGTTGTAGGTATGTGATGTAGTTCTAGCAGCCACTGGGGCAGACTTAGTAATTTTGAATTCCGGAACATTCCGTTCAGATCAAGTACATCCAGCTGGCGAATTTACTATGAGGGATTTAACTAATATTATACCTATGAGGGATCCTTTAGTAGTTTTGAAAGTAACAGGTATTAAAATACTACCTATCTATATGTATATTATATCCTAAAAGGAACAATTTTAGGACCATTATTTTTTAATATCTATTTAATGATTTATTCAATGTAAATTGTGATGGAGACATTCATAGTTTCGCAGATGATATTGCAATTTTTTATTCAGATACAAATTACTTAATAACAAAACTAAAAAATATTTTAAAATAATAAAAAATTGGTTTGATAAAAATGTGTTAAAAATTTATTTTGATAAAACTAATTATGTTTCTTTTACTTCCAAATAACACTCAAAACTTTTTACTCCAAATAACATGCCACAAAATATGAATAGTATTAAAATAAATGATGACATTCAAATTTTGAAAGTTATTCAAGTAAAATATTTAAGAATAATGTTTGACAGTAAATTAAATTGGAATTTTCACATAGAATATTTGAATAAAAACTTAAGAAGTTTACTACCAATTTTTAGAAACATTAAAAAAATTCAACGTAAAACATAATGGAAATATTATAATCATGCATTAGAAATATTACAGGTTTCTAAATATTATATTTAATAAAGATTATCTTTATCCTTAAATAAAATTATATTCTGACAAAAAAAAATTAACATTAGACAACTTTACATTTATAACATCTTAATATACCGGGTTTCCCATTATGGATGGCTACCGGCCGTATCTCGGAAACTACTGGGTATAGAAACTCGGAAAAAAATCGTAATTAAAGTGGCTAAGAGAAAATCCTGGAAATAATTTTTAAGTTCCGCATTTTGCCGCAATTGAAAATTAAATATTAAAATTCTATATTTCCCCGAAAATTCCCACATTAAGGTATACCTTTGGCAACATCATTAGAAAGCTTAGACAATTCTGCATCATTTTGGCTTAGGGCTCATTGGCGTACCGCCCTTGATAAGAGTGGGGGAAGCTATTGAAAGTATAAACATTTAATTTGCTGTAACTTCTAAACGACTTATCCGATTTTAATACACTTAAACTTGTTTGGGTCTGTTCGGGTTTGTTCGTGAAGTACACACGTATTTGAAATCGTTCCCGCTTTTAGGCTAATTTTACAAGTTACTTAAAGTTATAAATTCGGTAATTTAATATGGAAAGTAAATCTAGTGATGAAAAACCTAAAGTTAAACTGAAAATGCACTCGGATGTTCAAAAAGCGCAAAATACGCGAAGCCATTCATTGGGATCTTTAAATAAAATAACCAAAGCGGAAATAAACAAAATAATTGGTATCAAGGACAACACGACCCAGGTAATAAGAAATTCAGGTAAACAAATCGATCAACAAGAAATACAGGGGAGTTCTAATAAGATTGATAATGTTTTTCATAATGAAAACACATACGAGTCTATCTTTAAAACAACTCCGACCATACTGAGAACGCCTCCAAAAACAACTAAAAGAGAAACGGAAAATCAAAACGACAAAATTGTAGAGGAAAATACTAATAAAAGACGACGATCAGAAACAAGTCCAGAATATAATTCAAGTAAGCGCCAATGTGAGGAGAATGGAAATGATTTTAGTGAAAAGATAAACACACAACGATGAAAACAGTTACACGAATGTTGGCCAATCTCTGTCAGAGGGAATAATATTAACATTTTTCTGAACTCTAGATATAATCAGTGATGCTCTTAACAAGGACAAAAGCGAAGGCGGAAATATATGTCTCTCTGGAAATTACCACAAATCTGTGAAAGAAGCGCAGTCCGAAATTTGCAAAATTTTTACGCTACTGGTGTTTAGAATGGGGGAAACAGAAAAAGAAAATATAACGTTAAAAAATCAGCTACAAAGAACGAACAAAATACCATTTCAGAATAAAAATGAGGAACGACATTTACATACACAACAAAAAACTGATAAAACATACGCAGACGTTGCAAATCCTAATGAAAATTTCGACAGGAAAAAACACTAAAACTTAGAAGAAAACTGGTCAACGCCAAAAACTACAAAAAAAACACGAAACGATAATCCGAATTGACAACGTAAACGATCCAAAGGAAACCATAAAAACACTTAAACAACAAATAAACATTAAAGATATGGGAAAGGGGTTTAAAAGTATAAAACAAACTAAAAATGGTGCCATAATTGTAGAAAGTTATGACGAGGAACAACAAAATAAACTAAAAACTGCAATAAGTAGCGTTGACAAAATGAAATATAAAGAATCAGACACTGCTGACCCTATGTTTATGATAACAGGTATTGAGAAAGGTTTCTCAGATTGCGAGTTTATTGAAGAGCTAGAAAGACTAAATTATGACATTGTCGAAGAACTACAAACTAGTATTCAAGACAAAATTAAAGTAATTGCAAAGAAAAAATGCAGAAATCCAGCTAAAGAAAATTGGATTCTGCAAGCTCCAGCAAAAATTACCAAATGGTTTTTAAAGAGGCGAACTATTTACTTTGACCTGGTAACAGTTTACGTGGAGGTCAACATATATCGAAAGACTACCGAAGAAGGTTTTAAATGCCCAAATTGTCGAAAAATGAAATATACAGAAATTCAACACTCTGTAAAGGATGTAAACTGCCTAGTTTACAAAAAAAGACTTAGTAGGTTTAGAAATAACATCAACTACAATGAAATTTTTTTATAGATAGTCAAATGCAACCGAACGACCAAGTTTAAAAAGGAATTACAAAGACTTCAAAAAACAATTTGAGAAAACTAAGTATTATTCATCAGAATGCGCAGTCACTTGGTAATGCCGTAGATGGAATCAACGAGTTAATCAGAAGTAACAGTGACTGTACATTTTTATGCATTACAGAGCATTGGAAATCTGCCGAACAATTAAAATATCTATCTATAAAAAATTTCAAACTAGGAGCTTATTACTGTCGCGAAAGTGGTCAGCATGGAGGGAGTGCAGTTTATATACATAAAAAACTTAATTTTAAACCTAGAAGCAAATTAAACAAACTATCAGTGAAAAACGAATATGAGTACGCTGCAATAGAATGTGACTTAGATGGATCTATATCATTGTAATATCTGTATATAGACCACCTTCTGGCAATATTAACAATTTTTTAGCCAGTATGGAAAAGTTATTGCCAACAATAACTGTTGAAAATAAAAAAAATATAATTGCTGGTGACTTCAACATAGAAATGCTAAAAGATAATAATCATAAATAAATTTGGTAATGTTGAAGTCATTTGATTTAAAACAATCAATATTTGAAAACACTAGAATTGTATATAATTCAGCTTCCTGCATTCATAACATTTTTTAAATTTAGATTACCAAGAAAGTAGAGTTCTAGACACCTTTATTTCCGACCATACTGCACAAAAAGTTACTTTTCAATTAGAACAACCTAATCAAAATAGACTACAATATAAAAGAATTTTCTCAGATCAAAATAAATTTTTATTTTTTAACTTATTAAAAGAACAGGACTGGTTTGAGATAAACGAAGCTAAGAGACAAAATGTTAATGGTCAATGGGATATTTTTATAACCAACTTTACTAACATTTTTAACCACTGTTTTCCGTTAGTGTTAATTAATACAGATAAGAAACGTAGAGTGGTAAATAATCCAAATATCTCAGAGTGCAAAAACAGACTAGATATATTATTAACCTTATCCAGATTTAATAATGGTTTCAAAGAACAGTATAAAAAAAACAAAAAAGAATATGATAATTTGTTGAAAGCAGTAAGGTCGGAAGCATATGAACAACGATTAAGATCAGCAGATAATAAAAACTAAATGTATGTGAAATATATGTAAGGAAATAACTGGAAATGACGGAAAAAATGTTGATATTGGTGTTAAGGGCAATCCTAAACTAATACCCGATCAGTATAATAACTATTTATCATCCACAGTTCCTGACTTACTTAAAGAATTAGAAACGCGGCAAGCAGATTTAAAAATCAATCAAAATAACCAGTCATTGTTTTTAAGACCAATATCAACAAGTGAACTATGTGAGCTTGCTCATAGGATTAAAAATAAACACAGTTCTGGGATAGATGAAATACCTACAAGTATTGTAAAATCATCAGTTCCAACAATCAAAGAGGTTCTTTGTTATCTTATTAACCATTCGTTTAAACAAGGGATTTTCACAGAGCAACTAAAAACTGCATTAATAAAACCTGTTTTTAAGAAAGGAAACCCTAAACTAATGGAAAATTATAGACCTATAAGTCTTCTACCATCATTTTCCAAATTGTTTGAACTGTCAATTTGTCACCGTCTTCTAGATTTTATGAATAAATGTAATCTGCTTAATGGTATTCAACATGGATATATGTCTGGCAAATCAACACACACTGCTATTTTTCAATTTACCATTAAAATATTAGAATTTATTGAGAAAGGTAATCTAGCCATGGGGATATGTTTAGATTTGTCTAGAGCATATGACTGTATTGATCCTATATTATTACTTAAAAAATTAAATTTGTATGGTGTTAGAGGAAACGCTCTTAATCTATTCAAATCATATTTAACGGAAAGACAACAAAAAGTTAAGATAACAAAGAACGGTCAAACATATTTTTCAAACTTAATAGGAATTGCTCGGGGTAGTATTTTGGGACCAATTTTGTTTGTTATATTTCTTAATGATTTGAATTTTATAGCAACTTCTCCTAATGAAAATGTAACATGTTATGCTGATGACACAAATCTTATCACGGGTGGAAAAAATATTGATGAATTAATGACAATGGGAACAGCCCTATTTAACAAGGCTAACACGTGGTTTTTAGACAACAAATTAATTTTAAATAACAATAAAACAAATGTGTTACTCTTTAGAACCAAACTTTCTCATGTGAATAAACCACCTAGTATATCTTTTGGGGAATTGGATATTGAAATAGTTGAACACACTAAGTTTTTGGGGATTCACTTGGACGAATTTATAAACTGGTCTTATCATATTACATCAATTACAAAGACTAAATTCTATTTGCTATGGAATTAGAGTTGTTGGGAGATACATTAATGAGAAAAGCTTAAAAGGAGTTTATTATGCAAATTTTGAGTCAGTTATGAAGTATGGAATCATTTTCTGGGGCAGTAATAGTTTAGTAGAAAAGGTATTTGTGGCTCAAAAACGAGTGATAAGGATATTGAGAAACATGGGTTTTAATGATAGTTGTAGAAATGTTTTTAAATCATGTGGTATTTTAACAGTTTATGGAGTATATATCTACGAATGTTTGTTGTTTTTCTTTAAGAATAAAGACATGTTTCAGCTACAGATATTTCACGAATACAATACAAGAACTCTAAATGCAAATTATCCAAGACACAGATTAACCTTAACAGAGAAAGGTCCTTATTATATGTGCATAAAACTTTTTAATAATCTACCCAATAGCATAAAATGTACAAATAGTCTTAAGTTGTTTAAAATTAAGGTTAAGACATTTCTGGTTAACTTGGAACCTTAACACCGAGAGAATTAATTTTAGACCATTATAAAAATCTTAATAACCATAATAAAAATATCCCATAAAATAGGGGACAGAAAAACAAGTTAGTTACCATTATTAATGTCACTTTATAAACTTTTACTTTGCTACCATCAATAAGCAAATTTACTAAAATCGTCATAAGACCATTAAAACAGTGGATATTAATCATCATAAAACAATTTTTGTTGGCAAACAAACCATTTTTTAACTGCTAATATTTTTTTTTGACCATCAATAATTCAATTTTAAGGTTTTAGTTATAGTATCCGTATTACTGCTATAAATTTATGTATTAACCCTTACTATTAGTTTTAATGATGATTATCAGAGACTTTTAATAATAACAGATAAATATATTAATAGCATTAATATATTTTTTATTGCCATCAAAATTCTCTTTAAAATCATAAATAGATATGTAATAAGCGTTATTAAAAATGTAACGGTAGTTGTAACGCATCTTATTTATCATAGAAAATTTCTTAGCAAGCGTTATTACAGGATCTATCTGTGGTAATAAGGTTTATTTGCTGGCCTTTAATTTGTTTTGGCGCATGCGCATTCGTGATAGCTTTTCTACAGGGTGTTTAAAATACCATGTGCCACTTTTTGCTATATTGAAAATGATAAAAGTAACAAAGTCGGTAAAATTAGAGAAAAAGTCAACATGCGTTTTTGTATTGCCAAAAGCTTATTTAGTCTCCGAGAGTAAAAAGAAAAAAAATATTTTATTAAATATTTCAACAGGTATTTTAAATCTGAAATATTTATGGTTTTTTGCTCTGTAATATAGTACCTATATATTTTCAATCTGATCTTCCGTAAGACATAATAAAATTGATCACTATACGTTCACAAACAATAATAAATGGGAATGGCCAACGTTTGAGTCGCCAAGTCGCGCGAACGAACACGAACGCGGTCTTTTATCCATACAAATCGAAAATCGAATGATGGATGGATGGATATGGATCATGAAACAAAGAAGGGCGTCGCTTTCGATTGTTTTCGTGAGTCACGTGAGCAGCGAGTTTGACCGAAGTCATTGATTTTCCTTGCTGTTTATTGTTGGCAATAAAGTGACTTTATAAAGGTTGAAAATCATCTTAATAACCATTTAAAAATGCATTAAGATGCATAAGATAAAGTTTGATGTTTTATAACTTGTTTATTTTTTATCCGATTTTCATAATTTTTTTATCAGTTTGTAGATCCATTTATTCTGTTTTCCTTTAATTATTTTATAAAGTATCATTTTTCGATTAGGCTATATTATACAGGAGGAAATCAAAATGTTGTTTTTTGTCGTAATTTCAAAACACCCTGTAGGGAAATTGAGGTGGATAATATTGTTCACATACTATCTCTTGTAATGTGTGATGTATTCTAAACATTTCTTTTTTTGATTCATTCCATTATCTCAGAGCTGCAAAATTTTAAATGAAACGATGTTATTTTTTGATGGTTGTGAGCGGGTAGACAGACGTAGAAATGAAAGATGTGCTGACTGCACCATATCAGAACGAATCTCATATTATGGCGGTTCAGTCATAATTTGGGCGGGTATTTCTACCGAAGCACGCACCAATCTTGTAATTGTTGAAAATGGAGCTCTAACCGCCCACCGTTACATTGAGGAAATCCTCCAAGAAGTTGTTGTTCCATTTGCGCCTTTTATTGGGAACCAATTTACATTAGTGCAAGATAATGCTAGACCTCACGTTGCACATGTAGTAAGCGAATATCTAGATGAAGTTGAACTTCCAAGATTGGAATAGCCTGCATGTAGCCCGGATCTCAACTCAATCGAACATCTTTGGGATCAACTTAAAAGAGCCGTTCGTCGTCGTCCTGTACAACCACAAACCTTGCAAGACTTAAGACTGGCGCTGACCGAAAAATATCAAGCTATTCCTCAAGAAAGAATAAGTGATCTTATTCATTCGATGCCACGAAGACTGCAAGCTGTCATTGCTGCGAGAGGAGGAAATATACGTTATTAAATGGTTTTTGTTAATTAACTTTATGATATACCTAGTGTTTGTTTTTCTTAATAAAATTAGGCTTCAAATCAGCGTTTCATTTAAAATTTTGCAGCTCTCAGCAGAAATGAGATAATGGAATAAATCAAAAAAAGAAATGGTGTGTCCCACCACTGTGCTGCCATAAGCAGCTTTGAGTTCTCTTTGTTTTGTCGGATCCTAGCTCTACTGATGAGTCATGATATGACGAAACGCGTCTAGGGATGGATCTGACGAAATAAAGAGAAATTCTTCTTCTGTAAAAAAAGAAATGTTTAGAATACATTACAGATTACAAGAGATAGTATGTAAACAAAATTATCCACCTCAATTTCCCTACAGGATGTTTTGAAATTACGACAAAAAACAACATTTTGATTTCCCCCTGTATAATATAGCCTAATCGAAAAATGATACTTTATAAAATAATTAAAGGAAAACAGAATAAATGGATCTACAAACTGATAAAAAAATTATGAAAATCGGATAAAAAATAACTAAGTTATAAAACATCAAATTTTGCCGAAATTTCAGGGTGGCGAAATTTCGTGCCGGTGAGTGTATAATAAAGTTATTTTGCTACGGCAGTAAACTTTTATTATGAAATTGAAATGCAATGAATCAGTAAAGTTAATTTTTAACCAGAGTAAAGTATTTTATGACTGCTGATAAATACATATAGATAATAATAAAGATATTTTAAAAAAGAATTTTTAGCAGTCATTGTAATTTTTATTTTAATAGGAGATAGATAATTTATAAAGGTTATTAGATATTCTTTGTCCGTAATGAAGACAATTCTAGTAAGACAATTTAAGATTTCAATTTTCTCAGTGTATGCAGGAATATATCAGATAAATATGGTAGATGTTAGTATTTGGAAAATTGTTCTCTTCTGACGCCATTTCTTTTTTTGTATTGTAGGTCTTCTTGTACTTGGTGCAGATGATGTATTTAACAATATTAGAAATAAAGATATTTATTATTATTATTATTATTATTATTATTATTATTATTATTATTATTATTATTTTTTTTTTTTGGACGATGGAAAACCTTTTATAGGCACCAGGTACTTGTTCAACCTTTCCCCGATAGTGTGAGACTTCTTATACTCACTAAAAACCACCGTTTGTGTGTCACTCAATTGCACTTCACGGAACCATCATCTTTGATATCTCCTTCGTGAAGGCAACGTGTGAACCCTTTCTCTTACTACATCTCTATGCCATTGTGCTTTTGTATACCATATTAGCCTTTTTTTTACATTTGCCTAATTTTCGGTTTGGTTTGGTTTTGTATCCCTACCCCTTCCCAAGTTTTTTGTAGGATTCTAAGGGCCATGAAAGCTTGCTTTCTTGTTCCTCTCTGTTTCAGCGGCCTGTATTCTCTGCCTCCTCATTTTGTCTACTAGTCCTTTAAAGTAGGGGCACCTAATTTGGTCCGCCCTATGTCCTTTCACTTCACATTTGGTACATCGTTCGGCATTTGCGCAGTCCCTACTTTTGTGTCCTGTTTGTCCACATTTCAGGCATTCTTCACTACGATCTATAAGTCCCTTGCATTCGTAACTTTTATGCCCGTACTCCAGACATTTAAAGCACCTTGTAATATAGATTTTTTCTCTTACCTCACATGTTATCCATCCTATCTTTATATTTCGCTCTCTTATTAAGTTTTCCGCTTGTCTTTTTGGCAGCTCTACTAACGCCGTTTTTTCTTCAAACCTTCCTTTTCTAATCCCTTTAATTTTAATATCAGAGTTTGTTAATTTTGTTTCCCTTGCGATTGCGTCTACTACTTCTTCTTCTTGGGTGGTTGGATCCATACCCATTATATACACCGTAGTTGTTCCAGTTGTTCTTGTCACAACCTGGCATTCATTCGCTTTTGTTATTTCATGTCGTAGCGCTTGTACCGTCTGCTCTCCTCCTTCTACGGCTAGCAGAACATCTTCTTTTTCAGTTTTCCTGATCTTATTTATTTTGACGCCTATTTTCCCAATATCAACTTCCTGTTTTAGTGTCTTTATGACGTCTGTATAGCTCCTTCCTTCAGTTTTTACTGTCAGTGTGCTTACTTCCTTTCTCATTTTTTGCTTTTTTGGTTCGGACCCTGTTTCTTGGCCTATCAGCTTTATTTTAATTCCTTGTCCTGCAAATATATGCTCGCACATCTTTCTGACGTATGTTACTTTAAGACCTTCGCCAACTACTATACTCATAGAATTGGTGGGGTGTAGGATGGTCATTTTTTTTAGTTTTTGTAGTCTCCTATAAACTTGTTCTACGTTATTTATTCCCGTAAGATCTATCTCGATGGGGAGAAGGTATACTGCACTACTTTTATCTTCCTTGTTACCTTTCCTAGTTTTTGTACTAGCTGTTTGTATCAAAAAAGTCTTCTTCACCTTCGTTGTTCTTAATTAGTTCCTCTAGCCCATCATATTTTGTTATAAGATTGTTCATCATCCTATTTCTCTCCAGGTTTTTTAAGTCTACGAGGGCTGCATAGTCTGCTTGGATACCGCTTGTAGCATTTTGTTTTGCTCCTTCCATTACCGTAATCTTGTAGAGCTCCTGTGTCCATTTTTCATCTAGGATTCCTTTGAGACCCTCGAAGTCTTCGATTCCCTCGATGATTCGTTTCATTTCCTCTTCTTTTCTTAACCTTCTTTCTTCGTATTCATTTTTGATCTCTTGTTCTCCAGCTTGTGTTGCTATAGATTTCTTCTCTATATATGTAGTTCTTGGTCTTACTCTCTTTTCTTGTTTGTCTATTTCTTTCCATACACCATTTATGTCGTTTGCCTGACGCATTAGTTTTTTTAACAATTTGTTTGATTTATATTTTTGTTTTTGAGCTTGCGTCCGTAACTAGTCCCAGGTGTTTAATGGTTTTCAGTATTTTTTCCGTCTCCTTTCTTAGTATACTCATTTCTTCCTCTCCACTATCTTCCCGTGGCCTTTTAACTGTTTTTGTTTCTATCTCCTTTGCCTTACTTGTTCCCGCTTCTGTGTTATTTTTTAGTGTAAAAACATCGTCATCTTCTGGCTCTTTAGGCTGCTCAAGCCGTCTTTGCGATTCTTGTGGAGGAGTCCTCGCTAGTGACTCCCTCCTTCTAAAAATTTCTCTTTCGTTTATTCCCCTTTCTGTTTCTGATTCTTTATCCATTAACGGATGTATGTATGCTTGTTTTTTCTTCCATTTTATTCCCACGAGTTGGGACGATAAAAACTGTCCGGCACGGCAGTGCGCCCTTACCGTGCTAAGGCTGTTTTCCCTCCGGTTTGCCTAGTCCTTTGGGCATCGCTTCTAGCACACTATTTCCCCTGTGCCATGCAGCCCCTTGGCGCGATGGTACTACACCGTGGGCTTAGGGCTCTTCTTGACAGCCGCCCGTTTCGGGTCAGACGCTGTCAGTTGCCAGAATTTTGGTCCGCGCCGGTATTCTACCGGTACCTCCCATAACTGGGAGGCGTTCCCCTATCCGCCACCCGGGGACGCGCTGGATGGGAGGTCTGGCCAACTCCACACCAGATTATTATTATTATTATTATTATTATTATTATTATTATTATTATTATTATTATTATTATTATTATTATTATTATTATTATTATTATTATTATTATGTTTTCAGTGTTCTGTTTCTCAGCTTTTTGTTGGTATTGCTGGTATTATTTACAGTACAGAGAAGAAAATCATCTTAACCTGTACTGTTTAGAAACTTCCGTACTATATGACAAGTTTGGAGGATGACGCTTTTCTGAATAAGTTGGTATAAATAACCTGAAACGCCCAGTTTTTCCAAGTTGGGCTTGAAATTTTTCGTCATAGCTCCCTCCACCGAGGGAGGTTTTCCCTTAGCCCTAGTTTATGGTCCAGTTCCTTGTAGATGATCTTAGCCACCTGATTATGTCTCCCCAGGTAAGCGTTGGGGGCCATAGCACCACAACCCGCCGTGATATGTTCTATCGTTTCTCCGGGACAATTGCATTTTCTGCACACATCTTCCACATTTCTCTTCAAGATGACCTTTTCATAGTTTCGAGTTCGAATGACACGGTCTTGGATAGAGATTATAAAACCTTCTGTTTCAGCGTGGAGCTGCCTTTTCTCTAACCAATTCAGTGACATTTCTCTATCTATGAGTGGGTTTTGAAGTGCAGTAGGGTATTTGCCGTGTAGAGCTTTCTCTTGCCAAGTTACAAGCTGTTGACTTGACGGCGCGCGGATGATGTTAGGTAATCCGTTTTGCTTTAAGTTAAGGGCTGTATATCCAGCGTCTGCTGCTACCACTTTTTTAAGAATTTCCCCATTCGATTCTTGGAAGTATTTTCTCATAGAAGTCTCTTGCGACTTGCACAAGTTATATATATTAATGAGAACTCTTCCTCCCTCCTTTCGTTTTAGGTAGATTCTTTCAAGTGCAGAGCGTGGGTGGTGGAATCTGAATTTTGTTAGCAGCCTGCGCGTAAGCCTATCTAGTTCTTGCAAATCCGTGTCTGAATATTATTATTATTATGTTTTCAATGTTCTATTTCTCAGCTTTTTGTTGGTAAGGCTGGTGTTATTTACAGTACAGAGAAGAAATTCATCTTAACCTGTACTGCTTAGAAACTTCCGTACTATATGGCACGTTTGGAGGATGACGCTTTTCTGAATAAGTTGGTATAAATAACCTGAAAGGCCCAGTTTTTTCAAGTTGGGCTTGAAATTTTTCGTCATAGCTCCCTCCACCGATATTATAATCGGAATTATGTCGATTTTATCTAGCTTCCATATATTTTTTTTAACTCTATAGCCAAATTCGAGTACTTGGTCTTCTTCTCCGATTCGGTTTTAGAGAGGTTGTGTGTTAGTGGGCAACCTATATCGATTATGAAAGCTTTCTTGGTGGTTTTTTCGATGAGAAGAATATCCGGACGGTTGTGGTCTACTGTTCTATCCGTTATTATTGGCCTGTCCCAGTATAAGAGATATTCAGGGAATTCAAGGACTGGCTCGGGTGAGTATTGGTAGTATGGTGGGAGGTTTTCCCTTAGCCCTAGTTTATGGGCCAGTTCCTTGTGGATGATCTTTGCCACCTGATTATGTCTCCCCAGGTAAGCGTTGGGGGCCATAGCACCACATCCCGCCGTGATATGTTTTATCGTTTCTCTGGGGCAATTGCATTTTCTGCACACATCTTCCACATTTATTTTCAAGATGACTTTTTCATAGTTTCGAGTTCGAATGACACGGTCTTGGATAGAGATTATAAAACCTTCTGTTTTAGCGTGAAGCTGCCTTTTCTCTAACCAATTTAGTGACATTTCTCTATCTATGAGTGGATTTTGGGGTGCAGTAGGGTATTTGCCGTGTAGAGCTTTCTCTTGCCAAGTTACAAGCTGTTGACTTGGCTGCGCGCGGATGATGTTAGGTAATCCGTTTTGCTTTAAGTTAAGGGCTGTATATCCAGCATCTGCTGCTACCACTTTTTTAAGAATTTCCCCATTCGATTCTTGGAAGTATTTTCTCATAGAGGTCTCTTGCGACTTGCACAAGTTATATATATTAATGAGACCTCTTCCTCCCTCCTTTCGTTTTAGGTAGATTCTTTCAAGTGCAGAGCGTGGGTGGTGGAATCTGAATTTTGTTAGCAGTCTGCGCGTAAGCATATCTAGTTTGTGCAAATCCGTGTCTGACTACTTAAGGATCCCGAATGAGTAGGTAAGTATTGGTATTGCCCAGGTGTTGATGGCAGTAGTAAGGTTACCAGCATTTAGGTGAGTATTAAAAAGCTTTGTTAGTCTGCTTTTGTATTTGTTTTTAAACTCCCTTTTTAGGCTTGTGTGGTTTATTTGTTGGTTTTGGGAGATGCCTAAGTATTTATATGTTTTGTCCTCATCTAGTATATCTATGCCTTCAAGCAGTCCACGATTTTGTTCAGTCTTTCCGCGTACGACATTCAAGATTGCGCACTTGTCTAATCCAAACGACATTTTGATGTCATCGCTAAATGTCTTGGTTATTTGAATTAGGTGGGTTTTGCTTTCAGCGTAGAGTTTGATATCATCCATAAATAGAAGGTGGTTTATTCTCAGTTAAGTTGGGACGATATCCGTAGGATGTTGATTTTAGTAGTGAGGACAGTGGGTTCATGGCCAAAATGAACCAGAGGGGGCTTAAAGAGTCGCCTTGAAATATACCTTTTGATATATTTATATTGCCAAGCTTCTCTTGTCCAATATGGAGATTGGTATTCCATTGCTCCATTAGGGTGCCTAACATGTTACGTATTAGGGGGTGTACTTTGTATATTTGCTGCTTTCCTAATACAGCCCTTTTGCTCATCAGCTACCAGGTTGTTATTTATGCAGTGTGTGTATATTTTTGAGTACATGACTGGTTAAAAGTTTATACACCACTGACAGACAGGTGATCGGTCTGTAATTTTTTGGGTCGTTTACCTGCCCTTTTTTAAATAAAAGGAAGGTATTGCCACTGGCAAGATGAGCTGGGAAGTGTTCGGGGCTTAGGAGAGCCTTGCTAAAGCAGTTTGCGATTACAGGGTGTAGGCTGGTGAAAGTTTTGAGCCAAAAATTATGAATTTGGTCAGGTCCCGGTGATTTCCAGTTAGCCAAGTTCTTAGTGGCATCCCTTATGTCGATGGATGTTACTTGCGGCTCAGGCATTTCTTGCAAAGTTTCAGCCTCGGCTTCAACTTTTTCGAGCCAGCTTGCTTCTTCATTGAAATGGGACCCGTCAGACCAAATATTACTCCAAAATGCATTAAATTGGTCTTTATTCATGTCATTAGTTGGAGTAAGGTCATTTTCTTCTTGGTTCAGAGTCCTATAGAAGGTTTTTTGGTTCGTGGTGAACTGTTGGTTTTGTACCTTCCTCTTTGTGGCTTTATTGTATCGCCTTAGACGGGCACCTTTAGCCTTACATTTTTGTCTAATAGTGTCTCTTACGACAGTTAGCAACCGTTTTACATCGGGACTATCTAAAGGAATATTCTCTGCTTTCAGTATATTTTTAACCTTTTTAGCAACCTTGCTGCTAGAGTTTCCATTTAGATGTTCTCCAATGATATCACTTTGTGCTCGTAACTGGCTTATTTGTTTTTCAAGTCTCATTTTCCAAGCGGGTACCGCTTGTTTCTTGGTTGTTTTCTTATCAGTTCTGAGATATAATGCCTGACCATTGAGTTCAATTACAATTACTGCTGCTGCATATAACCCACTGTGTAATGTCTCGAGGTCCTCAGTTGTATTTAAGGACGTCCCTGCTGCTAGGTTTACTCTCGCTAGTATTTCGTGGGTTCCTTTCTTGAATCTTAGCTTAGGGATACTCGGTCTCAAGGTCGGGTCACTATTTTCAAATAAGGACAAATTTTCCAAATATTTTTGGTTCGTATTGTCCGTATCAGCCTGTATAGTTTGATCTTGTTCATGTATTACTTCCTGCTGTGCTGTTAGCTCTTCCACATGCTGAAGGTTGTGCAACGTTCTGCCAACTTCACGCCGTATTTGATCTATTTCAGCTTGGGGTAGCAGGTGGTTAGCATAAATAGCTCTTTGACGGCACGCTACATTTTGTTCCGTGAGTTTTAATTCCGGATATATCTGGCTTATTTCTCGGTGGAGTTTTATTCTCCAGCCAGGGCGGGGGTTATCTTCACAGTCGTTAATCAAGAGGAATGCTTTGATAAATGTTCTATTCATGTCACGAGTCCACTTGATTCGACCGGTTTCTGTTCTTCTGGGTAGACCAGCGGCAGTTCTATCGACTCCAGGGTCAGGCTGCAAGCTACTCTCCATTATGATGTGTTCCTCGCCGGTGTTCGGTTGAATAGTTCGGTTGTCGGCAGGGGCTTGTCTTAGCATCCTGCCGTTAGTATTATTAGTACTATTCGAATTTATGCCTCCCCCAGAATCCGTGAGGCTGCCTGCTTGCGCAGTGTGGGATTGCGAACCCACCTGGGGTACATATTATTGTAAATTCGACATCATATTTGTTTAAATCCATATTTACACATTTCGTCAGAAATGGTTTGCAATTATACCTTCTGCCAGGTTATTGATACAGCCGCCCTTAACATAGGGAACAGACGCTGTTGAGAAACCGCCCCTAACATGGAGTCAGCCGTTTCTTCACTACATCAGTTCCTACGCCTACCTGCGGTAGCCGGTGACCAATGTAGGCCCCTTTAAGGCAAGGACCACCAACCTTTTAGCCGCCTTTTACGTCAGGCAGGTTCTACCCTGGGCCTAGATTCGCAAACCGGAACCCAGACGGCTTTTATTATTATTATTATTATCTGTGTGAATGCTTGCTGGCGACGGATGTCGAGTTTTCGGCGCCGTGAAAATTACGATAATTGTGAAAAATAAATAGTCGAGTTTAGTACCTTTTGTAACAAAAACTACCAGTGCCTTTGGAAAAAAAAACATCTCTAACGTAACTTCTTAAAGCAGCTCAAAGCTAACGAATTAACTAAATATCACATTCATTTAAAATATTCCTAAATTTATTCTCACACCAAAAAAAAACATTGATATGCTCGGAATTTAAATTTAGTGTAGTGGATGTTACCAGCTGCATTTTTATTGAATGCCGATCGGCTATCTTATAGTGTAGAACATTTTGCCTTCAATCTTGTCCATTCATTTAAAGTTTGATTTTCTAAATGGCGGATCACTATGTATGTCCTTTCTGTGATCGTGATATTAAATCGAATCAACATACAGTGGAATGCAAAACCTGCTGTTCCTGGATACATAAGGGCTGTTCAGGACTTAGCACTACAGACTTTAATAGAGTATGGAAATAATTTGAAAAAACGCAAACTCATGATTGGGAGTGCAAAACCTGTAAGGCTAGTGGAGTAAAACGAGTTTCCATGGGCCAAGCTTCTAGCAACAACGATCAGTCAAAATCTTCGACCTCAAATGTCACCTTAAGATCAAGCAGTAATATAAAAAATAGCGCCCGCAACGCTCCTGTTGCAGAGGAGTCTGTTATTTCCATTGCAGAAATGAAAAACCAGGTAACGACTCTTCAGAGCAAAAACAATGCTAATAATAAAGATGTTATTTCCTTAATTTCTAAAATGCTATCTATAATAGTGGATCAGAGAAATGAAATCCGCGATACTCTCCAAGAACTTCGTGAACTGTCTAGAGACAAAACTACCAGAATAACCAATTTAGAGAATGAAGTTGCTACTTTGAAACAAACTGTCGAAGAACTCCGAAAGCCTGATGAATCTTTGAATACTGGAGTAGCAGGAGAGGTAGCCTACTGTAATGTGATTGAGGAGATGAAAGATCGAAAGCGCCGTGAGAAAAACATCATGTTTTATAATATCGCTGAATCTTCATCTGATGACTCCAAAGTCCGCATCGAACATGACTTCGCAAAAGTGAAGGAAGTCCTTCGCAACATTGTTGATGATGATGCAGTAGTCAAGATTATACGGGTTGGAAAGCGCGGAGAGAACAGTAGGCCTACCAAAGTCATTATGACAAGTTATACGGCTGCGATGAAAGTCTTAAAGAACAGATCCAAAATCGCTCATGGGGAAATAAAAATTGGCCCTGATCAAACATATCTACAGAGGCAGCACCTCAAAACATTGCAAGCCCAGTTACAAAATCAGCGTAACAATGGTGAAAATAATTTAACCATCAAATATCTCAAAGGCGTGCCGAGGATTGTCTCTTCCACTTTAGCTCAGTCAAAAGAAAAAAACTAGTTTCGACGGGCAAAACTAATTTAAACATATATTATCAAAACGTAAAAGGTATAAGGACAAAACTGAGGGAGTTACTGTTGAGTATGACCGACTGTGACTATGATATTATAGTGTTCTCAGAAACATGGTTAAATCAAGACATACATGATGCTGAAATAGGTATGAAGAGTTATGTAATATACAGAAAGGACAGATCACGGATGACCAGTCTTAAATGTTGGGGTGGCGGTGTGTTGATTGCAGTGCGAAGTCATTACCAATCGTTTCTTATCAATGATGATCAAAATCATGTAGAGCAATTATTTGTTTCTGTTTGTAATGGCTTAGAAAAGTTGATCATAGGAGCAGTGTATATGCCTCAACCTTTATCCATCGATGTTGTACAGGCTCATTGTTTCACTATTGATTCCGTGCTGCAAGAGTATCCAGACCAAAAACTGTGCTTGCTGGGTGATTACAACTTACCACACGTCAACTGGGTAAATGATGATTTGGGTGTCTGTGCACCACTTGACAATAGAGAAGTTGTTAGATCGCTTAGTGATTGCCTTGCCTATAATCAGCTTTTTCAAGTGAATGGCATACCAAATGCCAATAATGTAATGTTAGACTTAGTGTTTGTGCATGATAGGTCTGTTTCTGTGAACATTGCGCATGAGTGCATACTTCCCTGCGATCAGCACCATCCTGCTTTGGCAGTGGAGGTGCCGTTTTGGGTTCGATCTGATAATCTGCAGTACGATACTTATTTCTATGACTATAATAGAGCTGATTATTTCTGCTTAAATAACTTTTATCATTCAATTGATTGGGATAGTGAGATAGGACACTTCAAGGACATAAACGCAGCAAAATGCATTTTTGATGAGTTACTGTATTGTGGTATTAGCCAGTTTGTTCCTGTTTGCCGTCATAAAAATGCAAAGTTTCCTAAATGGTATTCGAATGAACTTAAAAATATAATTTTGGAAAAAAAGAAATGTCACAAAAAATATAAACAAAATGGCTCGTGGTGCCACTATGAAAAGTTTTCTCTCTTGAGATCACAATGCAATCTTTTAAGGCATACCTGTTACCTTATTTATATAAACAATGTTGAAAATAATTTAAACGATAACGTAAAGGAATTTTGGAAATTTGTGAGCTCAAAGAGGGGAAGCGATGGTATCCCGAGTTGTGTACGTTTGGATGGGCAGACAGGAACTGATGGGCAGGCAATAGTGGACGTCTTTGCGACACATTTTAAAAATATATTTAAATTTGATGTAGATTGTAATGACTTGTCCAGCCAAACTAAAAATAATGATTTGAATTTGGGTTCCGTCTCAATCACGCTGGGGGAGGTCTTTGAAAGTATTTTGGATCTGAATCAAAATAAAGGACCTGGCCCAGATGGCATAACTCCAAAATTCTTGATTAACTGTGTTTATTCTCTGTCAAAGCCTTTATATTTGCTTTTTAAGCTCTCGCTCGAGAGTGGTGTTTTTCCTGAGCAGTGGAAATACAGTTTTGTAACTCCTATATTTAAGTCTGGAGATCAATCAGATGCTAAAAACTACAGACCAATTTCAATTTTAAATACAATTCCTAAGCTTTTTGAGAAAATAGTTTGTAATCATATTAAGAATTCAGTAATGTTTTATATTAATCAGGAACAGCACGGCTTTTGTAGGGGTAGATCCACAGCTACAAATATGGTAATTTTTACTCAAACGGTTTTAGATGCCTTGGAAAGTGGATGTCAAGTTGACACCGTATACACTGATTTTAGCAAGGCATTTGACACCGTGAATCATCGTATTCTGGCACAGAAACTGAAGTGCTTTGGCTTTTCCGGATCCTTACTTAATTGGCTAACATCTTATATAAGTAATAGAAAACAGTTTGTTAAGGTTAAGGGTTTTGTTTCAGGGGAAATATCAATTACATCTGGTGTGCCGCAGGGCAGCCATTTGGGTCCCTACTTATTTATAATCTTTATTAATGACTTAAGGTTGGAAATGTTGTTTTCACAGTCTCTGTTTTTTGCTGATGATCTAAAATTGTTTGCCATAGTTAAGTCAGTGTATGATGCTTTAAGAATCCAAGATGACCTAAACAGAGTGTATGACTGGTGTGTTAGAAATAAAATGGACTTAAACATTAAAAAATGTAAAATAATGACTTTTCATCGCACGGTGCATCCACTTAACTATGACTATAAAATAAATTATTGTATTCTGGAAAGAGTTACCACTGTGTGTGACTTAGGTATTCACCTAGATGTTAAACTGGATTTTCATATTCACTATGAATACATTGTCAATAAATCTTTAAAGTTATTAGGTTTTATGTGTAGAAATACTAGAGATTTCCAGAATATTATTAGTTTGAATACGGTTTACAAGGCTCTTGTCAGGTCATGTTTGGAATACCTTTCTTGTGTGTGGTCACCATCCTATTTAATACATATCCAAAACATTGAAAAAGTTCAAAACAAATTTCTTAGATACATTTCATATAAATTTAAATTACCTGTTGACTCCTGTGATGGTCTAAAGCGAAGTCTGAGCTTGGACTCACTTTCTGATCGTCGGATCAAGTGTGATATATATTTTTTATTTAAATTAGTCAATGGAATAATCGAATGCCCTGACCTTTTATATCGGATTAATTTTCGAGTTCCACCTAGGGACACCAGAAATCATTTTCTTTTTGCTCTTGACCATCACAGATACAACTATGGTAAATCTTCTCCTATATCGAGAATTGTTAATAACGGTAATAGAATTGGCTATGATTTTTTTAATACTTCCCTCGCCTCTTTTAAGCGAAATGTTTCTCGACTTTTGCTGTAATTATTGTTTATAACTTAATATAGATAGAGTTAGTTTCAATCTGTTACATTATTAAGTAAAAAAAACTTAAGTTAGTTTTCTATGTAAAAACTGGTTTGCCCGTCAATAAATAAATAAATAAATAAATAAATAAATAAATAAATAAATAAATAAATAAATAAATAAATAGATAAATAAATAAATAAATAAATAAATAAATAAATTATTATTATTATTATTATTATTATTATTATTATTATTATTATTATTATTATTATTATTATTATTATTATGTTCTCAATGTTAGTTTTCACAGCTTTTTGTTGGTATTGCTGGTATTATTTACAGTACAGAGAAGAAATTCATCTTAACCTGTACTGTTTAGAAACTTCCGTACTATATGGCAAGTTTGGAGGATGACGCTTTTCTGGATTAGTTGGTATAAATAACCTGATAGGCCCAGTTTTTCCAAGTTGGGCTTGAAATTTTTCGTCATAGCTCCCTCCACCGATATTATAATCGAAATTATGTCAATTTTATCTAGCTTCCATATATTTTTTATCTCTATAGCCAAATTCGAGTACTTGGTCTTCTTCTCCGATTCGGTTTTAGAAAGGTTGTGTGTTAGTGGGCAACCTATATCGATTATGAAAGCTTTCTTGGTGGTTTTTTCGATGAGAAGAATATCCGGACGGTTGTGGTACACTGTTCTATCCGTTATTATTGGCCTGTCCCAGTATAAGAGATATTCAGGGGATTCAAGGACTGGCTCGGGTGAGTATTGGTAGTATGGTGGGAGGTTTTCCCTTAGCCCTAGTTTATGGGCCAGTTCCTTGTGGATGATCTTAGCCACCTGATTATGTCTCCCCAGATAGGCGTTGGGGGCCATAGCACCACAACCCGCCGTGATATGTTCTATCGTTTCTCCGGGGCAATTGCATTTTCTGCACACATCTTCCACATTTCTCTTCAAGATGACCTTTTCATAGTTTCGAGTTCGAATGACACGGTCTTGGATAGAGATTATAAAACCTTCTGTTTCAGCGTGAAGCTGCCTTTTCTCTAACCAATTCAGTGACATTTCTCTATCTATGAGTGGATTTTGGAGTGCAGTAGGGTATTTGCCGTGTAGAGCTTTCTCTTGCCAAGTTACAAGCTGTTGACTTGGCGGCGCGCGGATGATGTTAGGTAATCCGTTTTGCTTTAAGTTAAGGGCTGTATATCCAGTGTCTGCTGCTACCACTTTTTTAAGAATTTCCCCATTCGATTCTTGGAAGTATTTTCTCATAGAGGTCTCTTGTGACTTGCACAAGTTATATATATTAATGAGACCTCTTCCTCCCTCCTTTCGTTTTAGGTAGATTCTTTCAAGTGCAGAGCGTGGGTGGTGGAATCTGAATTTTGTTAGCAGCCTGCGCGTAAGCCTATCTAGGGCCCGCTATATCAATTTCTTGGTAACTTTACCAGCCAGATAATTTCCATAGAAACAATTGTCTCAACAATGGTTTCCATTGAAATTATCTGGCTGATAAAGTTGCCAAGGGATTGATATATTGGGCCTAATTCGTGCAAATCCGTGTCTGAATACTTAAGGATTCCGAATGAGTAGGTAAGTATTGGTATTGCCCAGGTGTTGATGGCAGTAGTAAGGTTACCAGCATTCAGGTGAGTATTAAAAAGCTTTGTTAGTCTGCTTTTGTATTTGTTTTTAAACTCCCTTTTTAGGCTTGTGTGGTTTATTTGTTGGTTTTGGGAGATGCCTAAGTATTTATATGTTTTGTCCTCATCTAGTATATCTATGCCTTCAAGCAGTCCACGATTTTGTTCAGTCTTTCCGCGTACGACATTCAAGATTGCGCACTTGTCTAATCCAAACGACATTTTGATGTCATCGCTAAATGTCTTGGTTATTTGAATTAGGGACTGTAAGTGGGTTTTGCTTTCAGCGTAGAGTTTGATATCGTCCATAAATAGAAGGTGGTTTATTCTAAAATTCTCAGTTAAGTTGGGACGATATCCGTAGGATGTTGATTTTAGTAGTGAGGACAGTGGGTTCATGGCCAAAATGAACCAGAGGGGGCTTAAAGAGTCGCCTTGAAATATACCTTTTGATATATTTATATTGCCAAGCTTCTCTTGTCCAATATGGAGATTGGTATTCCATTGCTCCATTAGGGTGCCTAACATGTTGCGTATTAGGGGGTGTACTTTGTATATTTGCAATATCTTCTTTAGCCAGTCGTGAGGAACAGAATCAAATGCTTTACTATAATCTATGTAGCACATATTTAGATTTCGCCTTTTAACTTCTGCCTGTTTTATAATAACGGCATCGATTGTAAGCTGTTCCTTGCAACCCAAAGCTTTCCTAATACAGCCCTTTTGCTCATCAGCTACCAAGTTGTTGTTTATGCAGTGTGTGTATATTTTTGAGTACATGACTGATGTTAAAAGTTTATACACCACTGACAGACAGGTGATCGGTCTGTAGTTTTTTGGATCGTTTACCTGCCCTTTTTTAAATAAAAGGAAGGTATTGCCACTGGCAAGATGAGCTGGGAAGTGTTCGGGGTTTAGGAGAGCTTTGCTAAAGCAGTTTGCTATTATAGGGTGTAAGCTGGTGAAGGTTTTAAGCCAAAAATTATGAATTTGGTCAGGTCCCGGTGATTTCCAGTTAGCCAAGTTCTTAGTGGCATCCCTTATATCACTGGATGTTACTTGCGGCATTTCTTGCAAAGTTTCATCCTCGGCTTCAACTTTTTCGAGCCAGCTTGCTTCTTCATTGAAATGGGACGCGTCGGACCAAATATTACTCCAAAATGCATTAAATTGGTCTTTATTTATGTCATTAGTTGGAGTAACATCGTTTTCTTCCTGGCTCAATGTCCTATAGAAGGTTTTTTGGTTCGTGGTGAACTGTTGGTTTTGTACCTTCCTCTTTGTGGCTTTATTGTATCGCCTTAGACGGGCGCCTTTAGCCTTACATTTTTGTCTTGTATTGTCTCTTACGATTGTTAGCAACCGTTTTACATCGGGACTGTCTAAAGGAATACTCTCTGCTTTCAGTATATCTTTAACCTTTTTAGCAACCTTGCTGCTAGAGTTTCCATTTAGATGTTCTCCAATGATATCACTTTGTGCTCGTAACTGGCTTATTTGTTTTTCTAGTCTCATTTTCCATTATTATTATTATTATTATTATTATTATTATTATTATTATTATTATTATTATTATTATTATTATTATTATTATTATTATTTGCCTTTTTCACAGGTTTTTATTTTCCTGGGTTAGGGACTTGAGCACATCGGTCTATGACAAGATGGCCTGCCCGTTGTTGAGGTTGTAAACCTCTAAATCTTAAGTTTCGCCTAAAACTCTACGGACTATGCTGCACGTATCTAGCAACACAGACTTTTGTATAGGTAAGTATAGATCTTCATCTAGACCCAGTTGCTCTAGACTTTTCTTTATTGTTTTAGGTATCTCGCCGGTCGCGCCGATGATTATAGGTACTATCACCACCGTTTCCATATTCCACATTTGGCGTATTTCGTCACTCAAAGGTAAGTACTTATTTATTTTTTCAGAGTATGTTTTCTCGATATTGTTAGGTAGTGGTACGGCGAAATCAACAATAAACGTTTTCTTTTCAGCCATGAGGGTAAGTACTAAATCGGGGATGTTGTTCGTTATTGTGCGATCTGTGATTATTTTTCGATTCCAGTAGAGCCGTACTTCATTATGCTCACATACTGGCGGCGGCTCATATTGGTAATATGGTGTGTGCTCCGTCAGGCCTTGGTATTTCTTCCGTAGGCTTTGATGTACAATTTTTCCTACCCTGTTATGCCTGTCCAGGTAAGCTTTGGCGCAAGCACCGAGCATCCCGCAACTATATGGTCTAACATCTCGTCACTTTGGTTGCACATGCGGCATTTCACGCTGTCCTGGTGTTCCCTTAGGATATTTCTTCTATATACTTTAGTTGGAATGACTTGATCTTGGATGGCAGCGATGAATCCTTCCGTTTCCAGAAACAAATTACCACTTCTAAGATATGCCGTAGATGCATACCCGTCGATTTTTTCATTTCCGATTCTAGCTAGGTATCTTCCGTGAAGCGGCTTGCTTCTCCACTGCTCTAACTGTTGTTCCGGTGTAGGAGTCTCTTCCATTGGGCAGTAACCTATGTCCGACAACCTAAGGGGCGTAGCCTTTTTATCCGCTCTAACCACAGCACGGTGCATCTCGCTGGTTCTTGCTTTAGAGTGAAAGTATTCTCTCAAGTTACTAATTTGTTTGGCATGTCTCTCTACTAGGTCGGGGATACCTCTGCCACCTATTTTGCGGGGCAGGTGAAATCTCTCCACAGAGGACCGCGGGTGGTGTGCTCGGTGTTTACGGAACTCTTTTCTTGTTTTTATATTGAGGCTGTTGAGTTCCGTCGTGGTCCATTGGATGACACCAAAGCTGTAGGTGATAGCAGAAGTGGCGTAAGTATTAACTGCTTTTGCAGTGTTTCTTGCTGATAATTTCGAACGTAGGATGGAGCGGAGTCTTTTAAGGTAAGTATTAGTGGCTGTTTCCTTTGCTGTCTTGTGGTCAATACCCCTGGCTTGCAGGTAGCCCAAGTATTTGTATTTTTCGTTCTCCTCCATTCCCTCCATTGTCCCCTGATCCGCATTAACTTCATAGTTTTCATGCTGTATCCATTTGCCTTTTACCATTCCACTCATTTTGCATTTGTCTAGGCCGAACTTCATTTCGATATCCGAACTAAAACGTGCTACGCAAGAGAGTAGGTCGTGCAGGTGCTTTTCTGATCTTGTATACAGTTTAAGGTCGTCCATGTACCATAAGTGGCTTATTGATCTGTTTGATTGTGGGAGGGCATAACCTTTTTGTTGTTTGTTCAATATTGTTGTTAAAGGACGTAGTGCCAAGCAGAACCAGAGAGGACTCAGTGCGTCACCTTGAAATATTCCACGTTTGATGTTAACTGTGCCTACATCAACCACGTTATTATTTGCACTGATCATAAGTTTTGTCTTCCATTGAGACATAGCGTGACTTAGGAGTGTACAGATGTGGTTTTCTATTTTGTAGATCTCCAAGACTTCTAAGAGCCAAGAGTGAGGAACGCTGTCAAATGCTTTTTGATAGTCGATGTATGCAGTATGGAGGGAGCCGTTTGTTCGTTTGGCATTGGACATTATCACTGAGTCGATGATTAGTTACTCCTTGCATCCTCTTGACCCCTTACGACAGCCTTTTTGTTCCTCGTCTAAGAGTTTATTAATCTCAAGGTGAGTGTAGATCTTATCAGTTAGTATTGATGTCATTATTTTATAGATGGTTGGAAGACATGTTATTGGTCTATATTTTGCAGGGTTGTCAGAGGGTTTTTGCGTCTTTGGTAGCAGGTAGGTCACACCGTTAGTCATGAATAGGGGCATGCGTTCAGGTTCAGATAGCAGGTAAGTATAGCATTTTGCTAGGTGTTTATGGGTGGCCCTAAATTGTTTGAACCAGAAGTTTTGGACTTTATCTGGGCCTGGGGCCTTCCAATTTAGTGCCTTATTTATGGAATTTTTATTATTATTATTATTATTATTATTATTATTATTATTATTATTATTATTATTATTATTATTATTATTATTGTTATTATTATTATTATTAAGGGAAGTAATTTTAATGGTCGTATCCATTGGTACATCCTAAAAGAATTGTAACAATTTGTAATAATAATAGTGGTTTTTGATTTTATACCGAAAACTTAAATCATACAGTATAATTAGGACATCATAATCGGAAAGTAAATTAAATTTTCAACAAAAAATGTGAAAACCACAGTCCGGTATCTCTGCTTGCTTCGGAGTTACTTATGATAATTGATTTTATCCCGAAAACTTAAATCATACGGTATCATGATCGAAAATACATTAAATTTGTTATTGCCAAAAGAATAACTTTTACCACTTTAACTGAAGAAGTGACTGTTTTCATAGTTTAGTTGTCAAGCAATCCACAACAAATTTTTTTTTTTATTCTAATGATTGTGCAAGTGTGTTACTCATTATTTCATGGTCCAAAAACTACTTTAGAATTAATAATATAATTAGGGAAAATTTATAATTTAGGTATAATTCTAATATGGCGTTTTAAAAAATATATCTAGATAGCCGTAAAACCAAATCAACCCCTGTCAAAATTAAATCAGTTGACAACTATTTCCATTTATTTATGTTAATGGAAACCTTCCAATTTTGTTTTACAGCTATCTAGATTAATTTTTTTAACATCAAATTGAAATTATGTCTCAATTAGAAGTACCTATTCGATGATTATATGATTAACAAGTAGTTTTGGGTCATTGGAATAATGAGTCACAAACTTACCTACATAATTATAAAAGTTTAAAATATTTTTTTGTCGTGGAATGCTTGATGACAACTATGAAAACAATCATATCTTCAATTAAAATGTTAAAAATTATTCCTTTGGCAATTACTCTGAAACGAAAGAAGATATTGAACCTCGCTCTACACATTTTTTCTTGCAAATTTAATCTACTTTCCTTATGGTGTCATAGTTATACCGTATGATTTGAGTTTTCGGGATAAAATTTAAAAAATTTAATATCACAAATTACGCTCTCTAGCTATTTTATTAGGAAATATCGTGTACCAATGGAGACGACAATTAAAAGTACTTTCCTTTCTCTTCGAAGCAAGCTTAAGTTTCCTAAAATCGTATTAGTCGTTAAGAAGTTACACCAAATTAAATGATTACACTTTCAATAGCTTCCCCCCCTCTGATCAAGGTCGGTACGCCAATGAGCCCTAAACCAAGATGATACAGAATTGTCTAAGCTTTCTAATAATGTTACCAAAGGTATATCTTAATGTGGGAATTTTCGGGAAAATTTAGAATTTCAATATTTAATTTTAAATTCTGCCCTCTTGCGGCAAAATGCGGAGCTTAAAAATTATTTCCAGGATTTTCTCTTAGCCACTATAATTACGATTTTTTTCCTGAATTTCTATGCCCAGTAGTTTCCTAGTTACGGCCGGTGGCCATCCATAATGGAACACCCGGTAGATATTTAAAAATAAAAATCTTATACAATTTAAAAACCATAATCATAATACACTCATAAAAATTAAATAACCATAAAACCTAAAATAAATAAGTCAATAGGACAAAACAATTTTTAAAATTTATGTTTTTATTTAAACGATTATTTACCAACAAAAATTTAAAAAACATATTTCATTAAAAAAAATAAAAGTCGAAATAAAAATATGGATATTGGAAACAAATAATTTAATAATATTTTAATTAATATAGTTATGAATCATATATTTTTCAAAATTGTATTATACATAAGTACCTATATCTTCAAAAAACTCCGTTTATATTTATATACCTATATTAAGATGGAAAGTTCTTGTGTATGAACACGTAATTTGAATTTCAGAAAAAAGTACTTCCTCAAGCCGGACTCGAACCGACAACCTCCGTATATCCAGTACAGAGCGCTAACCAATTGCGCCATCAAGGAAGTAGGTTCTCAACGGCAAATCGGGAAACACTTTCGTCCGAAATAAAATGTTTACTGATATATATATGTATATATACAGGGTGTCCCGAAATTAG
Organism: Polydrusus cervinus; assembly: GCA_935413205.1. NCBI lineage: Eukaryota > Metazoa > Arthropoda > Insecta > Coleoptera > Curculionidae > Polydrusus > Polydrusus cervinus. The sequence goes on along the minus strand of OW284510.1, from coordinate 60,367,599 downwards.
GTGACAATATTTTAAGGGGATAAAGTACATCCAAAAATAGGACTAAAATCCTCTATTAATATACCTTCAAAAACGCTTCGTTATGGGGCTAGAGCTCCCCGAATGGAAGCTATGATAAGCGGTTTTTCACAATATCTCAGGAACTGATTGAAGTATCAAAACAAAATTTGATACATGTTTTACCCATGACAAGACGCAATAAACGGTTTGTTTAGCTTAGGTGTATTTCTTCCAGTGGCGTCCCACTGGGTAGGTAGTGAGGAGAATATCGCCCTAACTTTTTTATTTGTAGGATTTTTAAACGCCAGGTGCAATTTTTAAAAGCACTAAAGTCTTCTATTGAAAAAAGATACTCTTGCTTCATTTCGGTAGGATTCACCATTTTTCAGTAAAATCGATTTAAAAATTTTCGGTTTTTTACAAGCTAAGGTGTTTTTTTGCATATCTCAGCAAACACTTGATATTAAAACATTAAATTTATTAGAAGTTCTACTAGCGACAAGGCATATTTATTAAAGGATGTAACATTAAAATATTTTCTAGTGGCGTCGCACGGGGTGGAGCCTAGAGTAAATATTACATTTTTTTTTAATTTGAGGGGCTTTCATACTTTTAATGTATTTTTTAAAATTTCTAAATTTTTTGTTAATTAACAGAATATAAGGTTTTCAACAGATTTTTAGACCTTGTTTTTTAAATATTTATTTGTATAAGAGATCTAAAATAAAACAAAAAAAATAACAAATTGCAAATCAAATTTAATTGTAAAACCACACGGGAAACTAATTCTTAAGCAAATGTTCAAAATGATTTCCATTTTGTTGGATGCAAAATCTAGACCTGCGGGTTATGTTTTGTGAGACACGGATAATTTGAAAATGGTATAAAAGGAAAGCCCCTCAAATAAAAAAAAATAGTAATATTTACTTTAGGCTCCAATCCGTGCGACACCACTGGATAAATATTTTAATGTTACATCCTTTAATAAATATGCCTTGTCGCTAGTAGAACTTCTAATAAATGTCATGTTTTAATATCAAGTGTTTGCTGAGATATGCAAAAAACACCTTAGCCTTTTCAACGGCTTGTAAAAACCCGAAAATTTTTAAATCGATTTTACTGAAAAATGGTAAATCCTACCAAAATAAAGCAAGAGTATCTTTTTTCAAAAGAAGACTTTAGTGCTTTTAAAAATTGCACCTGGCGTTAAAAAATCCTACAAATAAAAAAGTTAGGGCAATATTCTCCTCACTACCTACCCAGTGGGACGCCACTGGAAGAAACACATCTAAGCTAAACAAACCGTTTATTGCGTCTTGTCATGGATAAAACATGTATCAAATTTTGTTTTGATACTTTAATCAGTTTCTGAGATATTGTGAAAAAACCGCTTATCATAGCTTCCATTCGGAAGGCTCTAGCCCCATAACGAAGCGTTTTTGAAGGTATATTAATAGAGGATTTTAGTCCTATTTTTGGATGTACTTTATCCCCTCAAAATATTGTCACCTAATTTCGGAACACCCTGTATATATATATTATAACGGTAATGTTGCTGTTTAGAAGGGTGAAAATGATTTACAAGTATCTATCACTCTGCGTATCTCAGTAAACATTTGATTTCGGACGAAAGTGTTTCCCGATTTGCCGTTGTGAACCTATTTCCTTGATGGCGCAATTGGTTAGCGCTCTGTACTGGATATACGGAGGTTGTCGGTTCGAGTCCGGCTCGAGGAAATACTTTTTTCCGAAATTCAAATTACGTGTTCATACACAAGAACTTTCCATCTTAAGATATATTTATATAAATATATATATACTTAAACGTTTTTTATTTGCAATTTAACTTTTATAGGTATAAATAATATTAACAAATATTTTAATATTCTTATATATTTATAATTTAAAATACTAATATTTGCCCCTAACAAGCACGTCTTCGGGGGATCAAAGAAAAAGTTTATTGAGGAAGATAAATAAACAATTATTATATTATTATTATTGAAAATAAACTTAATTTTATGTACAAAAACAAAGATTTGTAGGAATACATTTTCTATACCCCAACGGATTCGATACTTAATTAACCGACGGTTTTACTCATGGCTTCAACCTTTTTTAGGCCAACAAATTTTAGAAACACTAGAAAATTCTGTCTGTATGTACCCAAAACTGGAAGGTAGATTTCCGCAAGTGGCAGGTGTGAGTTTCGCTTTTAGTCCGAGTAAAGCACCTGGAAAACGAGTTGAACCTAGTTTAATAAGGATAGGAGACGAATATTTAAGATTGAATCAAAACTATAGATTGGCGACTAAGAATTACCTTCACAGCGGTTGTGACGGATATACTATGTTAAAGGATACAGAAGTTTTGGTAAGTAAAGGTTAAGGTATTCAATTTTTTAAGTTTCTTGCTATTTGATGATTTTATTATGATTTGATATAGAAATCCGTGTTGGCTGCCAGTTACTTGACTTGAGGGTTATACAGGGTGATTCACGTTGAGTGGCCTATTAGAAGATCTCGGAAACGAGTAAACTTATCTTTGTAAAAATTTGCTAGCAGGCATAATTGGCTTTGAGCTTTTAAAACATTATCTTTTGAGGTTCTTGTTACTTCCGGTTATACCGGAAGTTAATGCCAACTTTGCTATTTCAAATGGAAAACCCTGTATATTTTAGCATTTTTGATAACCTTATTAAAATCTAAATAACTTTTGTTAATATTAATATATTCCTATCTCTAACCGTTTTTGAGATATGAATTATAAAAGGATTTTTTTGTGTAAAAACGCTCCGAGAAGAAAGTTTAGTAACTCTGAAACTAATAAAGGTAAACATTTAAAATTTTGTAAGCTTTCAAGTAATACATAGATCTTTAGTTTAAATTACTTAGGTTTCACATTTTTTATACAGGGAGTTCTTAAAATTGTGCCAATGTTTTCATTTAAATAAATGTGCATAAGTCAATTTTTGCAAATGGAACACCCTATTTTTTAGCTTACCAACGTGTAGAGAATTAAATTTCCTATCTAAATGCTTAATATGTTACAATCCACATTTTTAGTCATTTTGTACGATGGCTCTGAAGGACCACAGAAAAATTTAAAATACTTAAAATTGCCAAATACAGAAGTGGAAATTTCCACTTATTATGTGGAAATTTCCACTTATTATGTGGACATTTTCACTTATTATGTGGACATTTCCACTTATTAAGTTGTCCTAAAAGTACCTACAAGTCCTAACCAGCAAGCAGCAGAATCAAGCAGTACAGGGTGATTCATTAAGGTCGACGAGCGGCCATAACTTGAAAACTACTGAGCATAGAATTTCAGGAAAAAAAAGTGGCCATGAGAAAATCCTGGAAATAATTTTTAGGTTCCGCATTTTGCCGCAAAATGGCGTAAAAAGCTTGGACAATTATGCATCATTTTGGTCTTATGCTAATTGGCGTACCGACTTTAATAAGAGGGGGGGGGGGCGTTGAAAGTGTAATCATTTTTTAAATCGCTGTAATTTATAAACGACTTATCCGATTTTAGCAAACTAAAGACTGTTTGGTAGAGAAATGTATGGACTTTCACCAATCGTATTTAGTTGTCCATAATAGTTCTCAATTAATAATAAGACATTTTTTGATTTTACTCCGAAAAAATAAATCATACGGTATAATTATGATACCATAATTGAAAAGTAGATGAAATTTGCTAGAAAAAGTATTAAAACCGCAGCTCGATATCTCCGTCCGTTTCAGCATTATCGCCAATAGAATAATTTAAAAAAATTTAAATGAAGAAGCGATTATATATTTTTTAGAAAAAAAGTGGGACGCCACTAATATTTTTCCATGTGGATATTATTTCGGATTAGCCTGGTCAATTCTGCATAAAAATGGTCTCTTGCGTTTTTCTCCTCAGGCACACCGTTCTTAATTAAAATAATTAAATTAAATTAGTTCTACTATTTATTATTATTATCAACATTGATAATGAAAAATTCTGTTTTATAAAACTTGTTGGAAATGACCACCTTCACTTAATAGGCATACTTCCGCCCGTCTAATTTAATTTACCTTTTTACTCTTATTAAAGTCGGTACGCCAATGAGCATAAGACCAAAATGATGCATAATTGTCCAAGCTTTTTAATAGTGTTATCAAAAATTTACCTTAATGTGGAATTCTCGGAGATATGTACAATTTTATAATTTATTTTTTAATTACGCCATCTTGCGGCAAAATGCGGAACCTAAAAATTATTTCCAGGATTTTCTCATGGCCACTTTTTTTTCCTGAATTTCTATGCTCAGTAGTTTTCAAGATATGGCCGCTCGTCGACCTTAATGAATCACCCTGTACTGCTTGATTCTGCTGCTTGCCGGTTAGGACTTGTAGGTACTTTTAGGACAACTTAATAAGTGGAAATTTCCACATAATAAGTGGAAATGTCCACATAATAAGTGGAAATTTCCACATAATAAGTGGAAATTTCCACATAATAAGTGGACATTTCCACATAATAAGTGGAAATGTCCACATAATAAGTGGAAATTTCCACATAATAAGTGGAAATTTCCACTTCTGTATTTGGCAATTTTAAATATTTTAAATTTATCTGTGGTCCTTCAGAGCCATCGTAATTTTGGAATTATGAGCAATTTAAAAAAAAAATCTTAAAATTTCTGTTTGTGTTAATGCGACATTATTTTTAAAAAGAAGGCTTCGACTGGGATTTTCGTTTGACTTTGAGCTTTGTTACCATTTGCTATTAAGCGCCTATGTTCGTTGCTTAGCTATTTCTAATTTTCAAAGTTAAACGAAAATCCCATTCGAAGTCTTCTTTTCAAAAATAATGTCGCATTAACATGCACAACAGAAATTTTAAGATTTTTTATTTAAATTGCTCATAATTCCAAAACGACTAAAAATGTGGATTGAAACATATAAGGCATTTAGATAGAAAATTTAATTCTCTACACGTTAGTAAACTAAAAAATTGGGGGTTCCATTTGCAAAAATTGACTTATTTAAATGGAAACATTGGCACAATTTTAAGAACTCCCTGTATAAAAAACGTGAAACTTAAGTAATTTAAACTAAAGATCTATGTATTACTTGAAAGCTTACAAAATTTTAAATGTTTACCTTTATTAGTTTCAGAGTTACTAAACTTTCTTCTCGGAACGTTTTTACACAAAAAAATTCTTTTATAATTCATATCTCAAAAACGGTTAGAGATAGAAATAGATTAATATTAACAAAAGTTATTTAGATTTTAATAAGGTAATCAAAAATGCTAAAATATACAGGGTGTTCCATTTGAAATAGCAAAGTTGGCATTAACTTCCGGTATAACCAGAAGTAACAAAAACCTCAAAAGATAATGTTTTAAAAGCTCCAAGCTAATTATGCCTGCTATCAAATTTTTACAAAGATAAGTTTACTCGTTTCCGAGATCTTCTAATAGGCCACTCAACGTGAATCACCCTGTGTAAGTATATCAGAGCTTTCACAACTTCGTGTTACGGTATTGATGGATCTCATGGATTTCTTACACGGCCCCAGTCGTGTAAACTGCTATTGTCAATAGACGAATTCCGATAGCAATTGCGACATGTGGTATGTCAAAAAACGGATATTCACATTTTTTCTATGCTGTTGTAATTCGCCGACATGAGTGAGTGGGCATTCACACGTTCGTCCCACAACGCGAATGCCCGTTTGCACATTCGCCGAACGTTAATTTACAAAAACATCTAGTATCAAAGTAATTTTAACCAACATTTTTTTTAGGTCTGTGAAGGGGAATGTCCTGAATTAGGTTTGGCCATACAAAATCACTTCCAAGCTATAAATATGCGACTTGGAAAAACTAAGAAGCAGTCTAAACACAGACAGTCATTAGTTACATTGTCAAGAAGGTAAGTTGATGAGAAAACCAGTGATTTTTGTGTGTCCAGATATCCAAGAACTTCCTTTAAATAATTACTTGTCAACAAGAATAGCTAATGAATTGTTTATATGGTCATCCAGGACCTATTACAGATATCCCTAGATAAAATAATGTTTTTATGGGAATATACAGGGTGATTCCAAAGTTTACACTTTTTTTAGTTGGTCATAAGAGTCATTAAAATGAACAAAATGTTCAAATAACTTTTTTTATAAAAAATAAGCACACTATTGGACTAAACTTTCGAAAAATGTAATAATAGCGGTATAATACGACAATAACTTTATTCCACAATCGAAACAAATGAACTGATGTCAACTTTAAAATACAGAATAGTAAGGCGTCGACATTTTAATATTTTTCTAAAAACGAAAGATAAAAGTAAAATGTCGCAAAGTTTATTTTACTTTTAATAATCATTTCTATGCTGGATTGATCACGCCTAAAGATATTCTAATTTCAAAAGAATTAAAGCAGAGAGGAGTAATTGCATTTTTGGCAGGTAAAAACAAGCCGCAATTTCAAATTTTACGCAGATACAGCGTATCCAAAATAATTTCCTGTTATAATTAAGGGGAACATAACTTCGGAAAGACTGAGAAAAATAACAACGTGGACCGACGGGTGCATTGAAAGAATTTCTCAAAATGATTCTTGGATGTCGCATCTTTATTTTTAAATGAAACAAACTGTCCAAATATCGAGATGATCTTTGGTACTTTTTAAATAAGTCATGAAAATAATAATATAACACCTGTATTTGTTATAAACTTATTGTAAAAAAATATATGACGGTGTCCGCAATAAGAAACTCTATGGTTAGTGCCTGCATAGAATACGTTTTTCATAAATTAATTTTTTTCATTGATCATACTTCCAGTAAATTTTGTTTTAATTAATTATATTTTTTTTAGACACAGCTTAGTTAAAATGTTGGATGGCAGTGAGCTGGATGGACCGCCCCCCTTACGACGCGCAAGCACTATCGAAAGCTCAAATCATAACAACATTCACCACTCTTCAAAGTTGACTCGTAGGGCTTCCTTGGATGATTTAGAACAAGAATCATGTCAATTAATACCTAAGATAGACCATAGAATAATTGTGATAAATAGTGAGGAGGTAAACGGAAATTGCCTGTAGATTTCTTGTTAGTAATTAGATGTGGTTTTTGTTTTGTTGCGCATTTTGCTTGTAGCCAGAGATATGCTTGTTTAAACGGTACGTGTGTGGTATTTATAAATATAAATCCCGTTTAAAAATTACAAATCTACTAGTAAATACAGTGTTGGCAGATTTGAAGGAATTCCTCCAATATGATGCTTTTGGGTAATTTTTGAGATCGGGAAGGGTTTTAGTCAAAAATATAGTTAATATGAACGGCTTGGGCTTTTAGAGAATTTGAAAGAAACGATACTTTTTTGTAGAAGTCTATTTGAAAATAGTAAAGTAGTTTTGAGAAGTCACTTTTAATTTGAGAAGAGTTTTTCGTCACTTTTGATGGAGGATAAATTTTGGGGGAGACATATTTTGTTTTAGAAGTCACTTTTGATTTGAGAAGAAATTTTGGAGCAGTTGATACGTCTTTTTTAGTATTCTTTAATCAGAAACAGAATAAAAGGATTATGAAGGGAAATTGATAGATTCAGCCGATACTAGGTGGAAATCAATAACTATAGACTTATGAACTGAATGAAGGGTTTCTTAAAAAAGAATCTGGCAACACTGAGTGGATAGGTTCAAAAAAGTTTAACATAATTTAAATTGTGGCGGGTAATTTGCCAAAAATTACTAATCGATTTGCACTTGACATAAACTAGAAATTTGGCGAGGTTCTATAGTGTATTTATTTTCAACTGGCAGTGATAGTAACCTTATCACAAAATGCTCGATGCGATCGGTAAAGCACTGCACTCAGCGTTCGCATTTGAATAAACACGCTTTATTTTGCAACAAGACAAGCACTGCAGTATGCAAATCCAAAATCACAAAATCTAAATAGGTTTTAATATAATAGAACAGTATTGGGTCAGTGTTAGACAAAATATGACCTTTAGTACAAAGAACTTTCAGGCGGTTCGAAAATTATTTTTATTTTAAGATATCATTTTACTTTGCCGTACTACCTATGTAGACAACAAAAACGTACTGGGGTCCCCATAAAACGTTAAAACATTTTTTTGTTGCCAATCCTTCAAATCCAAGTGTATCTCTGGTATATATTAAATTTATTTTAAGCTTTATGCATGTTAAATAAATACCTAAATTTAAACCTTTACATAAAGTTAAATAACTGCATTTACCCATTCTTATTTAATTTTTAGTTTAAAGTTTAAATTTATATTTTAAAATCTAATGCCACTAAAAATGTTAAATTTCGGTCAGCGTAGTCGTGCCATTAACTTTAACCAATATTATTTGATAAAGTTAGTCTGTATACGTGTGTCAAATACAATCAACTACTTTAACTACTAATACTCTTAACGATTTTTAAATTTTTTTAACGAATTTAATAATTCTTCGATATAATATGGTAACAACACATTTAGTTACAAATGTGTCACATGTTTTAAATTAGGTATTTAGGGCAGTGGCTGTTTGTTTCTTACAAAAGCCATTTTTAAAATTAGGACCTATTTGAAAAGTTCTTCTTCATTTGAACTTCTTAGCTTAACTGTGACCTCTATATTTAATTTAAATAGTTTAATGAGTTTTTAAAAGGTCTCCTGTACAAGTGTACAATCTATAAGTAGCTTCCTATTCCGTTTGAAAATTTAGTGTACCAAATAAGGCTCTGCCAGCGCGTTTGGGTATTTTCCATGCATTTATAAAGTTTACTCAAAAATTACTAAGATAAAGATATTCATTTAGGATAAAAATATTGGACTTTTATGCTATTAATAATCGCCGAAATAAATATTTCAAAAATAGTTCACAATATATCACCAATAAAATGTAATTAAGCAAGTCTAAATTTGCTATGTCTGGATAGCTAATGATGCCAGTGTTATTTGTCACGTAAAATATTTTTACTCTAGGACATTCATAGTAAGAAAATAGGTGCTAAAAATCGTGTACAGGGTGTCCCAGATAAGGATGTACTCTACAGGGATCTCTTAAATCATATAAAATACAGGGATGGTTAAATTAGAAAAAAGTTGCACCCTACTAAATTCTGCAACATTGTGATTTAATAAACTCTGAATCCTACCGAAGATATTTGAGCAAACCAGAGTTTTCGCTATTTTGTTTTTATTTTTTTCTGCCTCTATCTGAAGAGATATGTTAATATAAAGTTTACATTCTCTTTGCTATATTTTGTCGTCTACAAGTTGGTGTAATTGGATTTTTAATCCGACGTTTCGTTTTTTCAAAACTTTTATCAACTTTGCTTTTTTAAATAGTCGGGACATTTTATTTTATTGTTTTAAAATTCCCCTCCTCCCAATCAATGACGTTTCACACCTAGTATTAATAACACGTTTCGGACTTAACCCATTATCAATAAAAATAAGTACAAATTAATCTTATTTGAAACTATTTTATTTTTAATCTTCGTAACCTCTACTTTTCATCTGTCTCAATTGTATAGTAAGCTATGACAGGCACTTATTTAAATAAATTATAAATACTCAAATGACAGATTAGGTTAATGAAATCGTTTTATTGCAAATTAACTTGTATCTAGTTTCTTTGAAGTAAAACTTTTGTTTTTGAAGGGTTATATAATTATAGTTTTTTTAATAAAAATTATGAAACATTAGTGAAGGGAAAAAAATTGGATATGATTTGAAATCGATGTCCAGAGTCACATTATTTCTAGTTGGATTTGAAAACAAAAGAAAGTTGATAGAAACAAGATGAATTAGCACTTATGCCCGTATTCTCCGTTTTTTCATAAAGCGGGCTTAATTTAAGCTCCCTTACATTTTAAAGCTGGCTTAAATTAAATTTGATAAGCACCGTAGAAAATTTTTGGTTACTTAACTAAGCCTTATTTTAAGCTGGCGACGATGCGGTTAGTCTCTTCTTTTTTTAAGAGTTAATGGTTGCCGCAACGAACGACAATCTACGCCTACTTTGTGTTGTGGGTTTTTAACCTTAGCTTTTAAAACATTTTCAAATCAACTGACATAAAATTTTCTTTCTTTCATAATTTTCCGTTTCCTGCTAAAATGGAGGAAAAAATGGTGCTGTAATTTTACATATTCAGAAAAATAATTCCTATTCAGATTAATCGCTGACAAATATGCGATAACTCTTGAGGACAAAAAAAACGACCGTGCTTCCGTAAAAAAAAACGGAAAGAAGTGTGGAAATTCGTTAAGGAAGACTTTAATGCGGTAAACCCTTCAAATAACTATCGGGATGCTAATCAGCTAAAAAAAACTATACTGTAATAAGAAGAAAGAGCTACGTAAAAAAGTGGCAGAGGAGAAAAAATTGTTTAACTGGCGGTGCCCACAAAAACTACTTTTATAAGATGATGTTGATAATATACTTCTCATTCGTAGATTCTTTTGAAAAATCTAAGATCTAAAACATCCAAAATATCTCCATCGTTCTCAATAAATATTTCATCTTCTATTTTCATATTTAACTTCGAAAAATACGAATACGTATTACAAGACAGGAGCAAAGAAAAGTCAAATACGGCGCAGACGCGTGATTAAGCCTGCAATATTTAAGGCTTAAAGTTAATTGAGCTTAAGTCTCCAAATAGCGACTGCGAATACGAAATTAGGAATTTAAGCTGTATTAAATTTTAAGCCGGCTTGAAGCGTTACGGAGAATACGGGCATTATTCTTATTGATGATGGGTTTTTAAGTCCAAAACGTATTATTAATAGCAGGTTTGATACGTTTTTATATATTTATAAAGGAGGAGGGGAATTCAAAAATATTAAAATAAAATTTCCCGACTATTTAAAAAAGCAATGTTGATGATGGTTTTAAAAAACGAAACGTTGAATTAAAAATCTAATTACACCAACTTGTAGACGAGAAAGTAGTAATGAGAAAGTAAATTTTATTTTACCATATCTCTTCAAATAGGGCCAGAAAAAAATAAAAACGAAATCGCGAGGATTTGAAGTTTTTTAAATTTGAAAACACAATGTTGCAAAATTTAGTAGGGCGTCACTTTTTTTTAATTTAACCATCCCTGTATCTTCTATGGTTTCGAGATCCCTGTAGAGTGCATCCTTATCTGGAACCCCCTGTATGACAATGAAAGTTAAAATTGCATTGTCTCTAATATATGATCGAGCTTGTATGTGTTTTTCCATGTGGAAAACTACGGACCAAAAAGTTTTTTTATTTCTGAAAAGTTTATGCCAAAGGAAGTAAAATGGAAGGATATAACGTGAGGCGTTCAATTTAAAATATCTTGGTACCTACTCTCAGTTTTGGTTGCTCTGTTGCAATTACTACCTAATTTTGTTTACCTTGGCTTAGGTTTTTGATATCCAACCTTTTTCTATTTTAATACTCATTTATTAAGAGCATCGGCTACATTCAATTATACAGTTCAATTACAGACATAATCAACTAGAGTTATAGTCAATATTAACTTACTTCAATACAAACGAGGAAATCATTTAGTGCTCCATTGATTATACATTTTCTTTATTATTTTAAAAATAATCTTATACATTTTTAAATTAAAGCTAGGGCAAGGGCCTGTCGACATATTAAGCACCGGTTCCCGCAGATCACCGAAGTTAAGCTGTGTCGAGCGCGGTTAGTACTTGGGCGGGTGACCGCTTGGGAACACGGCGTACTCTTGCCTCAGGGAAGAGTGTAAAATGAATCGACACCTAGCCATCTTATTCACGCCGGACAGGCCGGATGAGATCGGATATCTCGTAGGATGAAGGTGCCGTTTCACACTCCCCAGTCGGTAGATCACATTTGTGGTCGATGACCGGTTCAAGATGGCCTACGTAGTCGGCGAACCGTAAAAAAAAAAAAAAGCTAAGTAATGTTTATTCATTTTTCCTATTCTGATATTACACTATATTATGCAGAGTAGAAAGGGGTGTAGTAATTGAACTGTGTATTGGAATATTTTTATTGTGCATTAAAATTTAAATTATTGTTATAGTTTCAATTATTTGTTCAATGACTTACCATTTTACCACTGCTGGAATGAGCAGGACAGATGTTTTTGGGAATTTCATTATTGCCTTATGGCAGTTCTTTTTATATAAAATATGTTTTATATCACACTATAGATAATTCAGAAAACTTATTGTACAAGCCGGAAAAATACGATACAGTTTAGAAAAATATTCAAGTTTTCATAAGAAAAATTCAAATCAGTTTCAAATAAATAATTACTACAATAATTATTGAAATACCATTTAAAAAACTCTTTTGGGAAAATATAGCAAAAAAATACACCCCTAGCTAAAAATATTGCATTAATTTTAAGATATTTTTAAAGTTTACTTATTTTCCTATAAAACGTTATATACTTTTGATAGCTTCTTGTGCTGGGGTATTTTACATACTTATATTACAGTATGTTAAACTATCAAATTTAAACTAATTTATAGCTTCAATATTTGAGTGTATAGTATGAGAAAGAAGAATACAATTATTTTATTTAAACCATACATATAAAGTATACTTTAAGTTTAAATAAAAAAAATGTGATATAAGAATAGGTATCGAATAATAAAAGTTAGGTGCTGTGAAATTCTAAGTGGCAAGTTACTAGTATCCTCATTATCACATAGACTTGATCACCCATTAGTAGTCACCTGTGATGTACTAATCTGCTATTTAAAGCTGTATTTTAACTACATGTCCTCGGGGCATAAAAATTCAGTTTTTAATTTATTAAAATGTTGCCGCCATTATTCTTTAAAACTACTAGTTGTCCATCTTTGAAAATAAGACCCCTTTTTTTCTGAAACATCCTAGAAAAATAATGAGAATTTACACATTTTTTAATAGCCCCATAATTTTACTAAGAGATGTTCAAATTTGATTTTTTTTAGAACAGAAATATCCTAAAAAAGTTCCAAAGGCATATTGTCCTCGTTTAATTATTTTTTTTTCTGGTTTTTAGATATCTACTCTGGATTTCATTTGTTATATATTTATTTTATTTTTCTGTTGTGATTTATGTTTTATAGTTTGTTATTAACATGCAACTTATTAACATGAGTTTAGTTGCTATGTATTTGTAGGAATTTCCGTTAACTAAAATAAATAATTTTTATTTGTTTTATGCTTTTGATTTATTCTTATAATTTACAATTCATGACCTACCTACATTTTTTTTTCAGAAATACCATGAATTATTTCTTCAACGTCAACGACTTGAACAGGACTCTGTTATAGAAGAAGTTGATGATGAAAACTCTCCACAAAATTAAAACTTTCGTGCTAGTTATCCGACTTCCATAGCTCTTAAACAAATAACTGCAATTAATGTTATTAATGTTCTTTATCCTTATTTCACAAAGAACACTTGAAGGGGATTTTTTAACTGTCGAAATCTTATACATACATAATTTTGATACCTGTATGTTAGCTTAAAAAAGCTTAACTCACAGATATTTTTAAAACAAAATAGAAACTTGGCACATCTACAAATATTTATCCGGTTTCGTGGTAAATTTAAAAACTATATACATATTATTATATGCAGATAAACCAAAGAACGAATCCTCTTATGTCAAGTGGCATGTCATCTGATTTTATTACTGTTAATAGAAAAAAATATTGTTTCCAGTTAAAAAGCAGAAAGTTATGAAATTAAAATATATCGCAAAACTTTTTAATGTTCCGTACCAAAATAAAAGGAAATACTAATGAAATGCACTAATGTATTGCAATTGTATTTTTAATTACGAATGGACCAAAACTACTAATTAAGATACAAAAGATCGTATTCCCAATTTTATGAAGTGACAAAATTTTTGTTTCCTTGAAAAATTTACTTAGCACCAAGTTAAAATAGCAATAATGAATACAGAAGAAAATATTAATTTTTTTTTTATAAACGATTTTTTTTCTAAGAATAAAAGTTTACACTTCCGTTGGTAACTTATAAGATTAAAGTTAAAAATATCGGATATAAAGTCCGTACAATTACTGACTTAATGCACGTCACAGCTTCTAACGTAATTTTTGATTTGAGTCGTGTCGTTGATTAAATCGTATTATTTGTCAATTCTGTCAGGACTGAAATAAATTTTAAAATGGACATATCTTCTTTCGCTGTATAGAGTGTATAATGAGACATATTTTTAAAATATGTACCAACTAATTATTTTTTACTTTTAAATCACTTTTAACACGTAAAATTAAAGTTCTTCGAAATGACAATGGTTGCCAAAACAATTTTATTAATTTATCATTGTCAAATGACAGGAACATTATTTAACTAAAAACAGACCTACTTTTTTTTTTGTTGTTGTGATTATGCTGCATCCAGCCAGTAATTGTAAGAACTATATGAATAATAATGTGGTATAGTCCGTACAATTACTGGCTAGATGCATGTTACAACTTGCAAACACAAAATCATAACAGAAACAAAAAATGCGGTAGATCAATTGACATAAAATTCGTTTTGACAACCTTTGTCATTTCGAAGAACTTTTAAGTGTTAAAAGTTATTTGAAATCAAAAAATAGTCAGTTGGAACATATTCTCAAAATATGTAAGTATGTATCATTATTCAGCAAAAAAAGAAATGCTTATTTAAATCCTTACAGAATTGCAAAAATATACGATTTAACCAACGACATGACTAGAATCAAAAATTACGTCAGAAGCTGTGACTTGCAGTCAGCCAGTAATTGTACGGACTTTATTAAAAAAAGATTATTATTTTGGTACGGAGCACTTATGAAGTTTTACCCACACCTTACCACAATTTACGACACATTAATCACTTTGTAACTTTTTCAATATTGCGCATGTGCAGATATAAGGTTGGGTGACTCTTGCAATTTTTATTTTATTTCAGTTAGAATTAACGCTTTCCACGAAATAATATGCGAAGTTCCATATGTACTTTTTAATTTACCTTAGTAGATAACACAACAGTTACCTATTTATTTTGCTAAAACTTTTACAGGCATATAATAATGATCTATATAAATACTTATTTTTAGGCTGAAAAAACTTACTATTCATTTTACAAAAAGCTTCTTTTAATATATATTTTTCACAAAGTATTAAAAAAACGAATCTTTTAGGATTAGTTTTAGACATAAATTTAGAGTGCAAAAGTTATATCCAGTATATAGTACATATTATAAATCTGTATTTTTCTTGGTATCTGTTGTGTACAGAGCTAAATATTACATTCCTTTGAAATACCTTAAACTTTTTTAAACGGTATATACATGTCCTCATCATAAATGTTAAGTTGAAAAGAAATACGGCAATTGGCCGTTTTTTTATTTGTATGAGCTGACAGCTATACTGCTTAAATGGCGAGTGTACTCTTCCAACAGAGAATTCGTTATTACATACTATCATACTAAATATACCACCTTTAAAGTAGTTATGTTAGTGCCTGTAAATCATTTTTCAATTTAAATACCACCTTTGTTTCTTATATTCTTTATGGCTGCGCTCATCATGTAAAGAAAACACTGATAACAAGAAGCCTATTTATGACCTGAAATAATTTATATGGTCGTTTCCGACCAATATAAGGAAAATAATTTAAATTATAGTGGAATAAAAGAAACTCGATTTGTTTCTTACATATTGTCATAAAACATTTGATTATAGTGACTCCAATACAGCTAATTTTGTCCCAACATGGATTTAATGCATTTTGATAAGTTTCTCTTCCATTGCACTGAATTTCACAAATTTGTCGTGAAGAACACTTTACTTCAAGCTTTTTATGATCATTTTGCTCTCTTTGTAAATGTCGTACATACAAAAAATAAAAACAGTTAAAGTTATACACATGTATATGTATATTCTTAGATTAAGCAGTTCTACATCTTTTTCAGCAGCAAATTAGAAAGCTTCAATTTTAATTTAAATAATAATCATTCCAAAGAAGGTGTTGTATACACATACTTCAATAAAGTTTTAATTCAAAAGACAAATGTAACTCAGATTAATGAATTGTAATTCAAAAAATTAAAATTTACATAGCATATAACGTACTTATGCCAATCAAGTTAGGTCCTTCAATCATGACACTTTTTTACATGTATTAGGCAATCCAACGATGTGTCCAAATGGCGGCTGGCTGGCAAATACTGCGTTGTAATTGGTGCACGTGACTATATAAATAATATTGCTGGTGACATTTAACGGGTGGCTCAATGCTTTTTACCAGCCAGCCGCCATATTGAATCACGTGGTTTGGATTCCCTAATTTGATCTTTTCTAACCCCAGAATGGAATGTACATTTATATTTGATATACAAATACAGTGGCGGATCCCGAACTTTGCTGAGAGAAGGGACAACTAGAGAAAAAGTTAAAGTTATTTCTACAAAAACAAACGTATTCTCCAAATGGTGACTTCTCAAAAAACGTACCCCCGGATTCAAAAACCTTCCTCCTACTATAATGCCCGTATTCTCCGTTTTGTCATAAAGCGAACTTAATTTAAGCTTCCTTAAATTTTAAAGCTGGCTTAAATTAAATTTGATAAGCGTCCTAGAAAATATTTGGTTACTTAACAAAGCCTCATTTTAACAGTGATGTAAAATAAATAAGGACTCGTTACAAAGTAAGCGTTACTATGTGATCACTAAAAGTAACGAGTCCTAATGTTATAAAAGACTCGTTACTTTTGGCATTTCGTTACTCTGAATTTAAATCATGTGATCACTAAAAGTAACGAGTCCTAATGTTATAAAAGACTCGTTACTTTTGGCATTTCGTTACTCTGAATTTAAATCTAACTAACTATTCTACCCAGAATTTTACAGCGGGCGGTTTCGTTCGTGGACTTGATAGCCAATAACGGATGACAGACAAAACGTATCATAATTATTTTTCGAGCTGGATTTTGTTTTTACCTCGTCAGGCGGCCGATAGCTTGTCGTTTTGCATGTACTTTGGAGAGATGGAGTATTAATATTTGGTTAATTTGTTGTCGGGAAGCCATGTCGCGTGTTGGGTTGGGGAAATACAGGACTGGAAGTTACCATTTAGAGATGATTTTTAGATATTTTTTTTTAAATTTTAACAGGCACTTATTTTATAAACATAATATAAATTGAGTATTCTGTTTCTTAGATTGTATAGCGTAAACAAATTGTGTTTAGTCAAGTTCACTTGGTATTTAGAAAATTTTAAAATTATAGAGCTTCGATTCCTAGAATCAGATGCCCAAAAGCAGAAACGAAGTGTTTATATTTTGTGTAAATTGAAAACAAATAAATCTATTTTTTAATCAATACGCCATGTTCTATTCCTATTTGTTGTTATATTGTATGTTTTTATGTGTTTCTTAATCACATATTTGAGAATTGACAATAGTACATAACCTAGATTTAATATATTTATACTACAAAACATGAGTATTTGGCCATCAATCAAAGTCATATTTTTTATTTTTAAAAGTAACGATTTACATAAAGTAACGAGTCCTGAGTAACGAGTCCTAATACCCAAAGTAACGAAACGGTCCAAGTCCTTAAAAGTAACGAAAATTTACATCACTGCATTTTAAGCTGGCAACGTTGCGCTTATTCTCTTCTTTTTAAAAAGAGTTAATGGCTGCAGCAACGAACGACAATCTACGCCTACTTTGTGTTATCGTTACTAACTTTGTGTTGTGTTGTGGGTTTCCATAGTTTTCAAAATATTTTCAAATTTTAACACCTGACATACAAGTTTATTTCCTTCATAATTTTCCTTTCTCTGCTGAAATGGAGGAAAAAAAAGGTGCTGTAACTTTACATATGCAGAAAAATCATTTCTATTAAGATTAATTGCTGACAAATATGCGATTACATTTGAAGACCAAAAAACCGACCGTGTGTCCGTAAAAAAACGGGAAGAAGTGTGGAAACTTATTGAGGAGGACTTTAATGCGGTCAATCCTTTTAATAACTATCGGGATGCTAATCAGCTGAAAAAACTATACTGCAATAAGAAGAAAGAGCTACGTAAAAAAGTGGCAGAGGAGAAAAACGACATTTTTTTAACTGGCGGTGGACCGCCCCAAAAGTACTTTTAAAGGATGATGTTGATAATATACTTCTTTCAATTGTAAATAAAAAAACGATTCTTGGTTTAAATAACCCATGCGACAATGATACAACCAAACTGACCACAGATAACAATGAATTAGCAAATAGCGAATATGTGTTTGAAAATGATGAGGACATGTTAATCACCGTAAGTACCTAAATGTGATCTAAATAGGGTTTTTTATATCAGCAGTCAAAAGTGTAGGTATAGTTACTCTAATTTCTGTTAAAAAATAAAATACCCATTTCATTTGTTATTTTTAACTTAAAAATACTAAAGTTGTAGCACTAAAACTAAATTATATTTCATTTTTTCTTTAGGAACATATCGAACAAAGTTATAAAGATCAAGAACCACAACCAGGAGAGGCAAAAAAGGTAGCGCCAACCTGGAAACATTATACTCCCAGTGACTTGGCCAAAGCAAATGATTCTGCATTAGAATCCAGGGAGAGAAACAATGTAAGTTTTAGCAAATACGATTTTGTGCTTGAGATTTTTTACCCAATTTTAAATTGATTTAAAAAAAATTGTCATTGGCTGCGTTAATTTTATTGGCATTCTTAAGAGGCCAATTTGGTAGGAAAGTCCAAAATTAAGTTGTATAGAGATATTAAATTCTTAGTTAAGCATTAAGCATATAAATTACGATATATAAAAATATTATACACTTTTAATTTTTATTTTCAGAATCCTTTAAAAACACCTAGCAGAAGACGTCCTATGGCTACTGTAAAAACATTGACGTCTTCATTAGTGGCAAAAAAATATGACATGCTCCTCGACAAACGTCTGATGCTAATTAAAAAACAGGTGCAACAAGCAGATAATGAGCACAAACTAAACATAGAAAAAAAAATTTAGAAATAGAATCCCTAAAATTGGATATCGCTATAAAAAAAAGGCAGCTTGGTTATTAGTGTAAATAGTGTGAAATTTTTTTTAGATTACAAGTTTTATAATTACAACATAGTTAAGTGACTGTAAAAGTCAGTCAAAGGTTTTTAAATTAAAAGTTTAATTAAATAGTAGGTACCTAATTATTAGGAAATAAAACTGTTTTTGGTATTATGTGTTTTATTTTATTCCGATATATTCTAGTTTCATTATTTTTACAAAGAAAAAGCTAAATATACACAACTTATTTACTTTAAGCTTAATAAAGAAAGGAGAAAATAATTTACAAGTTCCTAAAAAAGTTATTTATCAGAACTCCTATAATCATAGTTATTGTTTGCTCTATAAATGGGTACTGCTTCTGAGGTGTTTGCTCGTAAATGAAAGTCGCCCGCACTAGGTAACTATTTATTAATGAAATATCACAGTCAATTTACTATAGCTATACGGGTACATGAAACAGTATGGCGGTTGTTCTGTCGGGAGCGGCGTTGGCGTGCAGTGCCACTGACTTGATGGCAGGCAGGGATCGACTCGTTTGCCGGTTTATGTCGTTGCGGCTGGCTTTGACGCATGCGCGCCGACATTACAGCTTCAATGTCACCTTGTGCAATTAAATAGTTCTTCAGCATTAATATTTTTAGGAGTTGGAGGCAAATTTTCATTCATAGCCTGGGCCATATTATGTAAAACAGCGGTAGCAACTATAATTAACAAAGTTGTGTCCAGCTTACATCGTAAACCATAAGCAAGCGTGGGAAATCTCCTTTTCCATACTCCAAATGTTGTTTCTACTACATTTCTTGTTCTAATATGGGCCTCATTGTACCTGTTTTCCTCGGGCCCTGCTGGATTTAGCAGGGGGGTAAGCAATAAGTATGGCCTGAGGGTATATCCGCTATCACCTAAAAAATAATAAATATCATATGCATACAAATAATTTTTATAATTGTTTTAGGAACCAAACAGTGAAAGATAATACATTACAAATGTAACTATTATAAAAATATACAAATGCATTGAATAAAAGTTACAAATGTGACAGACTTTATTAATACCGGGCTCTTGCAATTGATCAATTGTGCAAAAAATCTTGACATTTTTTAAATAATGGATTTTCTTATATAAACTGATACATACCAAGAAGAACACTCTGGAAATTCTCCTGCTTCGAAACTTGCTCTGACATGACTGTTATTAAAGATTGCCATATCATGTGCAGAGCCAAGCCAGCGAGCTACTATATCTACAATATTTAAATTATGATCACAAACGACTTGAGTGTTGATAGAAAAAAAAACTAAATATTCCTAAATATTTCACCATCTTCTCCACCTAGAATCAGTACATACAATTAGATTATTTTAAAAACTGTATTAGCCACTTTAGTTATAGGGACAGAAATACAGTGTAATTATATTATATAACGAGCATGGAAACTAATACTGTTACGTGTATGTTAAAAAAAATAACATACGTGTAAGTATCTGTATTTGTGCCTACTTCATAGCTGTTATATTATCTTATGAGATTGTGGGTAAGATACCAAAGATTATACTTACCAGGAGACTGAATCTTTATGTGTGTTCCATCCACACACCCAATTACCCGGGGAAAATGAGAAACTTGATAGAATTCATATTGAGCTTGAATAATCTGTTGGCGTGAAGTCATTTTTATATACTGTGGTCTGAGCATAGCGATTTCATAGCTAACTTTCCGTATTACTCTTGAAGTTGTAGTTTGATGCATCCCCATAAAGCGTTGCTCATAGCTGATTTATAGGTGAAATACTGTTGTTCCTAAAACAAATTTAATTTTATAGCTACGTATTTATCATGATAATAATTATAAAGGCGACTTACAGATCATTCTCAAATTCAAGATTATGTTCTATTTGTTGTAGAACATGTAAAACTGTAGGCTTGTGCAAGCGAAACTTTCTAAAAAATGACAAATCATCCAAGTTTTTAAAAGCGGTTTCTCGTTCGTAGATCCTTCTGGGAAATCCAATATCTCCATCGTCCTTAATAAATACCTATGTCATCTTCTATTTCCATATTAAACTTAGAAAAATACGAAAATATATTACACGACAGGAGCAAAGAAAAGTCAAATACGCAGACGCGTGGTTAAGCCTGGAATTAAGCCTGCAATATTTACGGCTTAAAGTTAATTGAGCTTATGTTTCCAAATAGCGACCGCGAATACGAAATCAGCAATTTAAGCTGTATTAACTTTTAGGCCGGCTTGAAGCGTTACGGAGAATACGGGCATAAGTGTCTTTTAAAAAAGAACCGTACCTACTATCCTCCAAAAAGGCGAATTGCCCTTCTTCATCTCTCAATTTTCAGGGCACAAAATGAATAAAACACTAATTTTTTAAGGCTCGAGAAGAGACGCCCCTGGGAGGAGGTGTTGCCCTGGGTCAGCCACTGTACAAATATGAAGAGATGTAGTTATGTAAATGTTAAATATAATATCTTAATATTTAATTTGAAGCAGCGGCTGCGCCAGGCAGGGTGAGCACCGGCCCACCCTAAAATCAATGGTACTTACCCAGGTGCCCACCAAAATGTGTTGAAGCCATTATTTTACTTTTTTTTAGAAGTCACTTGATCGGGGAGGAGTTTCAGGGAGGGACACACGTTTTTTTTTTAATGTCACTTTTGATCGGGGAAGTATAACATCCTGTATCTACCCTAAAAATGGCGCCACCACTGAATTGAAGTATACCAGAATAAATGTATTCTATTAGACAAAATTCAAAAGACGCTTAAAAGAAACTTAAAAATTGCCTTCAAAAGAACACCAGTAGCAAGATAGCTTTAGGACATTCCACAACGAATAACCATGTACAAAACTTGCGAATTAAAGATATACAGATATAAAATAATTAATAAGAACAGTTTGTATTAGTAGTTACCTATGAATACTCTTGTATAAAATTAAATACTTATTAATCTACAAAAAAACTATAGCAAATAAAGAAACTCCAATCGTAGTTCCGAATTTTCTGTTTTGTACTCTTCCACTTTTCACGTTTATCTAGTACTAAAAGCACATTCCCGGCGTCACAAATGTCATTCGGGAATGTATTGCTTTTACTACACTAGATACACATAGGGTTAATACCAAATCAAAACGTATCTAAACAGGATGACATTTTTGGGCTAGGGTGTCCAGGCCCCCAACATTTTTTTAAATATCTCGAGAAATATACAAGTCAATACATTTTTTTCGATTACCATATAATTTAGTACGTATACCTAAGTAGGTATATACAAATGATCACCCAATAATTATTTTGTAATTTTATTTAGAAATGCAGAATTAAAAATTAAATTTATCGCTGCTAGAATTGCTAATGTGGTGCCAGAGGCCATAAGTACACTAGACAAAAAATTATTTTCGAAAATAATTTAAATTAATAAAAACAAATTATAAAATTCATGAACTAAATAAAAAGGGGTCGCGTTTTTAAAAAGGATGTCAAATAAGTCTGAGTTTAGAAAAAATAATTAATAAATAAATGTGCTTGATATTTTGAAAAAGCACAAAGAAAGTTTTTCAAAAATTAAAAAGTAAATAATATTCTTTAATCAGTTTATCAATCTACCTTGTAATGAGGCATCTTTGGCAGAGAAGTCGAAGTGGCAAAACCATAGCACAAAGTCACAAGCGCTCACTGAAGCTTACAACTACCGACTAAAAATTCTTCAAGTCAATCCTGTCCCGAAAACAAGTTGTGCAATATTTTTGGTGTACGTGACATTCAGTGCGAATTCCTTCTGGGTTTTGAACCCTAGTAACCTTCAAATACATTCTTGACATTTTTCAATAACAAAATCTTTCGACATATTCGTAGAAAAAAATAAGAAAACCTTGAGCAAAATTCCGTTCTCACACATTCTTCACCGGTCAAGTATTTGGCCCTGACTTGTTTTCTAAGAACCCCGCGTAACATCTGCAGATTGGACCCTGACTTGTTTTGAAAAAAATACTTCTAGGAAAAACCAAAGTCAAACTTTTGCGCAATACATGACTCTGAGTTGGTTGCCGCATTCCTTAAACTTGGGTATAAATACTAGCGCCCAGGCTACAATCAGACAGTTGTTCTTGAAATAAAAAGTTAACAATTAGTTGAGTAGAGTTCTTCTTAAGATAGGTTTTTTGAGAATCAAGAAGTATTAATATCCAAGATGGCGAATGTCGGATATTGCCAACAGGTAAAAGTAGTGGTAGAAAAAGTCAGCGCGAACGTGTATAGTAATAAGCCCAGCTTGAAGACTTTCACAGTTTGTTCGCCGCGAGAAAATAAACCATTTTTATATTAAAAACGAAAGTGAGTGTTTACTTTAATTCGGCTTTAATTTGGTATTGTAGAAAAGGTAAAAACTTTATAATAACTCTGCCTGGAAATTTAAGATTTGTAACTGTTAGTGCTCCCTTTAAGTTAAAATGAATAAGAAATAGATAATGAGTTTTAAGATATTAAATTAAAAGTAGTATAAATATGCTCCCTTAGAAGATTATGGATTTAAACCGTTTTACTTATGTTATTTTGAGGATTCAAACTTTAGAAACAGTTTATGCCCCCTTAATGAAATTAAATTTTGGAACTATTAGAGCCAACCTTAATGATTGTTTTGAAGAAATGATTTTATACATTATATATTTTTGAAAGCTGTATTTTAAGAAGATTGGAATATGATTTTAGATCAAGATTATATTGTTGATAAAATTTACTATATTATGTATGTGCCTGGCTTAATTTGGACTATTCGAAACAAGATTGTTAAATTTCAATATTTTCCCAACTTACAATATATTTATAATCATCATTACTATAGTGTTTTACGGATAGTTAGTACTCTAAGACCGACCCAGTTCCCTTTCTCAGTCTGCAATGCTTCTGCCCTTGTAGTAGAGAGAACAAAATAGAGAAATGAGGTTAGGAAAAGGGCAGGGCATTACACTAATACGTATTCGTTTCATGCCAATGAACTTAAAATTTAAAAAAATGTTTCTTGCGCCTCATTTTAAAAACCTACTTTCCGAATTCTGCCCCCCCCCCATATTTTGGGTCTAGAACCGTAGATAAAGGTGGTCGGACGTCATGACAAAACAAAATTTCTCTATCACCGCTTTAGAACACAAGATAAAGCTCGTAAAAATAAATATAAAATGAATAAACGCGCCCGCTTCAATGTTAACGATACACTTTACATATTCTATTAAAAACCTTGCATACCAGCGTGAAATGCGGTATCGTTTCCTGGCTTATCTAATAAAAAATATAATATAAAAATTTTAGTAAGAACTTCTAGTTTGGCAGAGATACCTTGTTTTTTTAATTAAGGCGGAACTTTGTGCAGCAAGAAATTTATTTGCAAGAGAGTCTCACCCGAAGTGGGCATACTAGCGAGCTTATGACGTGGTGAAAAATATTCCGTAAACATCGACACACACTGAAACTACGAGACAAGGCGGCAGGTTCTTTCTTATGCTAATGAGTTTCGATTGATTTTATTTCGAAGATGAGAAATTTGTTTTGTGGAAAATAAGTATTTTACTTGTTATTGTATTAGTTAAAATAATGTAGGTATCTAATCGTTATACGGATATATCTTTTAAATTTTGTCTTACTTTATTATTAAAGCTATAGAATATTTACAAAAAATAAAATTAGGTAGAGCAGAAAGTTTGAAGTGTTAATTAATAATAGGTATAAAAGCACCTGCAAACAGGGTGTTCGTGTTCCACCGGGAACCGCTTCGAACTATATATGGAAAACTATACATAGGAAAATTTTCAATTTGCCATAGTGGTAATGCTGATGGGGACGACCGGACTAAAAAAATTTCATAATGGTGGTACTTCCGGTTACACCGGAAGTTAGTGTCAGCTAGGGTAGCCAGATTTTAAAAATTGAAAAGCGGGAAGTGGATAGTGTCGGGAGGACAAGTTTTTTTTGAGGTGCTTAAAATAATTATATTGATGATTTCTAAAAAAAAAGGTCGATACCCCGTTGACCTTACGCTGTGGCGTGCCTTTTATATTTCTTCCTCCTATCATCAAACGTGCTTTCTAAAAAAAAAGGTCGCCCCTCTCTAAGGCAGCTGTACAGTTATTAGGCGTCCGTCGTGTTATTGGAAAAGCGGGAGTTTTGTTTAAGTGCGTGGGAGGCGGGAGGTTAAGTAAAAAAGCGAGAGCCTCCTGACTAAATCGGGAGGGTTGGCAACCCTAGTGTCAGCGTGTTTATTTTAAATAGAACATCCCATATATTATTACATTTTTGCATTCTACGTAAGATTCTAGGCAGATTTTGTACAGGGTGGGGACTTTAATTGGAATAAATTCGATATTATTAAAACTGCAGAAGTTACGCCTACAAAATTTAGTATGTATGGTTTTGAAGCATGCGGAATTAAATTATAATGTCGGCACAGTTGCCAGATTTCTCAGCTTTGCGCTACACGTAGTAATTTTAATATTTTAAATGGAATGCCCTACTTATTTTTATTGCAGTACATTGGGCGTGTCCAATTTAATAAGATGCCAAATTAACAAAATTCTATCTTCACTAATTGCTGAGCTATGGCAATACTGTAATTCCATTAAAAAGTACCATGAGAATTTCTATTTTTAAAGTTTAAGTTAAATAGGCCATTTTGAAAAGACAAGAACTTTTCTTGAATCTTTTCAATAACTTAGTAACTATGGAGGTAGACAAGCGTCTCGGTACTTTTTAAGGGAACTTTAGTGTTACCATAGCTCAGAAACTAGTGAAGATAGAATTTTGTAAATTTGAGATCTTACTAAATTTGACACTACCAATTCACTGCAATAAAAATAAATAGGGCATTCTATTTAAAATAACAAAATTACTACGTGTAGCGCAAAGCTGAGAAATCTGGCAACTGCGCCGACATCATAATCCAATTCCGCATGCTCCAAAACCCCCACATACCAAATTTTGTAGGCGCAACTTCAGCAGGTTTAATATCGAATTTATTCCAGTTAAAGTCCCTACCCCGTTGGCCTATATCTATAAGTATCTAAGCGTTTTTGACATATTTGAATTTTTCTGTTAAGAATGACGTTTGCAAGCCTTAAAATAATTATCAATTTTTTCTATAAAGAAGCCTTATATTTATTTAATTTAAGCGGGATTCCTTGTTATAAAGGACCTGCTTTATTAGATTTTTTATAATATTTTGATAACTATTATTTCAGGGTGTTTAAACAATAAGATTGAAAAAACTGCAAAAAGTCTAAATTTTCAAAGGGAAACACCCAAATTTTATAATTACTTTTAGTTTAGCATTAAAAAAGGGTAAGTTTGTATATCCCAAAACTGTTAAACATTATTAATAAGCACATTGTGATGACTTCTGTTTTGCGGATATCGATTGGCAAATGTGTCCCATGTTCTTGATATAACTTTAACACATTCTCCATAAATAATAAATAAATTTAAATAATCTTCGTTTGTATGTACAATTTAAGCGCACAGGCATGATAATTAATGATGTTTAAATGGTAAGTGACAGCTTCATAAATTTTTCTCGCATTTGATTGTTTTTCAACGCCGTTATAGCCAACTAAAAGTAACTAAACTTAAAATCTGCAGCAAAATTGCCATATAAAAATATTAAGTTGACAATGTTTCTAAAACTAAAATTTTTTGGAATATACAAACTTCCCCTTATTTTTAATGCTAAATAAGAAATAATTATAAAATTTGTGTATTTCCATTTGAAAATCTAGTCCTTTTGCAGTTTTTCAATTTAATTTTTAATCGTATTGTTTAAACACCCTGTATTAATAGTTATCAAAATATTATAAAAAATCTATTAAAAATATCTAAAACGCTTAGACATAGGTATAGGACATGGTATACAAGATATGCTTAAATTCTTGCGTAGAATGCAAAAATGTAGTAATATATAGAGTATTCTATTTAAAATAAGCAAGTTGACACTTACTTCCGGTATAACGGGAAGTGCCACCATTATAAATATATTTTAGCCCGATCGCCCCCATCAGCACTAGCATACTGTCAAATTTTCAAAATTGGGAGGCACAGGCCTACCCTGAAACTAAAGGTTTTCAGCATTGGTTATCAAATACTTCGTAAGGTCAATGGTTTTTCGATCAAAATTTTCTTATATTACAAATTTTTCACCATGTTTATTAGATAAGTCCCGCTGGTTCCAGGATTTGTTGACTGTGGTTACTAACTCGCGCAGTATTTTGTCCGTCGCGTCCCGTGCCATTATAATTAATTTTTTTTAAAAGTGGTATGTTTTTGATGATTAGTTGCGCTGCACCTTTAAAAGAAAAAAAAGTAAGTACCTAGATTTTTTTTTAGTAACACAGAAACAACAGGAGGTAGTCCGTATCGTCGCGCCAATTCGATACAAAATCACGGTATTAATGTTTCTTATAAACATAAAGTGATAGGGGGGTAGCCAAAAAAACGTGTAAGTTCTCAAAAGTTAATTCTATAAAATAAAATACTTCGCAGCCTTTTCTACACTTTCTCCACCGTTCAAAAGTGGCTAAAAAAAAAACAAAACTTTGCGTTTTCAAGAACTTCTATCAAAAGTGATTCCTACAAAAAAAAAATGTTGCAGTCGTTTCATAAACTCCCCCTAACAAAAGTTAGTAAGAAGTATATTCACCCCCCCCCGCTCCCCCTTGGTCAAGAGACGGGGGCAACTGCCCTCTCTATGGACGCCCATGCCTAACAAAAAATTGTATTTTATTACTCTGCGTGGCATACTGTCCAATTTTTATTTATTACCTACCTAGCTTCTTAGAAGCATTGTCACTATACAGTAGTCTCGCTGCACCAAATTGTAGCTGCGAGCCAATAACTATATTTTTTTTCAGTGTATCATTATTCTCTCTGGATGTAAATTGTTTCACGTCAGCCGAGAATAAATTCAGCTGTATATAGGCAACTTCTATAACATGACAACAAAATTTACCTAAAACATGAGTTGCGCGCTGCAAGATAACGGACTTATTACGACATTGTTTTGTCTCAATTTTTGAAGTCTTAAAGATAAGACATGGAAGTTCTAAGGTACATGGCTATTTTTTTGAAAAAAAAATTCTTAGCTACGATATTAACCTTGGAAAAGTGCCTAAAAATACGCACCTTTAGTGGGCATTTTCATATACATATTCTTATTTTTTTCAAAAAAGGGCTTTGTACCTTAGAAATACAAACATTCCTTTATTAAATTTTAAATTGTCCCGACAAATATTTCAAATAGCCTTTGCAGAATCCTGCAGTTGCGAAACGGTGTTTTTCATCCTCTAAATTTGCGCGTGGTAGAGCCTTAAGTTTTTTTTAAAGTTCCAATAATATAGGTTCAAATTATATCATCTGTCATGCAGAACATATAAAAATAGAAATATTACGACTATTCATGTTAATTTATTATTTACCATTAAAATTACAAACGATGCCCCTATTATATTTCCAAAATCTCCACTGACACAGCGCCCCTCTATTCTCGTAAAATTTGTTTATACAATATTTTGTATATATAAATTTTCTTTATTGCCATTGTCAGACACAGGTACGATGCAGTATGTGCGATGTGGCGAAAATTCAGTATTTGTTCGTGGATGACACATCGACTACTATATTTGCTCTTAACCAGTAGCCGATGCTTTTTTTTATCTATATGTCTTAGTATGTTATAGGTCGCCAGTAGGCCACTTTGACACCTTTTTGGCGATGTTGGAGAGGTTTCTCAACGGATCGAGCAAGAATAAATCTGTAGTCATAGCTGGCGATTTTAATGTGAAGTTTAATACTAAACAGAAGGAGGCGGTCTTGCTCTGCGATATATTAGCGGGCTTTGGTTTCAAGCAGACTATCACCAAACCAACACGTTTTGATGCTTGTCTTGATATTTTAACTTATAATTTAAAATCAAACATTTCGGGGATGACTAGAGTAACAAATACAAGTAGTACCTAGTCAATTAGATAACATTTTTTCCACCCTAAATGATGATGAATTTATTGTAAATGTTATAAGTACAGATATTTCTGATCATTACGCACTGGTATTGAAAATTATAAACTTAAAGATCAAAACAAGGAGAGCTACATGTGGGCGTAGACATTTCAACAATCAAAATGTTGACGGATTTAGGAATGCTATAAAAAATTAAGGCTGGGATGACCTCGCGTCGGCGCATGACTGCAATGCAAAATATGAAACATTTTATAACATATTCAGGTACTATTTTGACATTTTCTTGTCACTAACTAAAGCTACTATTAAGTCCAGTACTAAAAAAAAGTGGGTGACGAACGAAATTAGGGGGTGGATCTCGAATCTGCGTGACATGTATGCGCTGTATAAAAGAACGAATGATGAACGTATTTTAAACCATTATAGAGATGAACGTAAGACTTTTAAAAGGTATATTAAACAATATATAAACAAAGTTTCAATGGTAGTGTAATATCTAGTTCTGGTAATGTAACCAAATCAATTTGGCAACTCCTTAATGGCACTCAGAATAGTAATAAAAAAACTAGTAAAATTGAGCTTTTATATAATCAAACCCATATCAAGGATGCTAGTGCGTTGGCAGGCCTTTTTTTACAACAATTTAATCTTAATGATCTTTCCAACGGATCGGATGATCATGTCTTTGATAACCCTATGCAGCAAGTATCATGCTCTTTTTTTCTTTTACCAACAAAAGCTACAGAAGTAAATCAGGTTATTAGACAGTTGCCATTAAAGTACTCCACTGGTGTGGATGAGGTGCCTATCAGTGTTATTAAGGCGGTGTCTGAGATCATTAGTGCCCCCTTGGCGGCGGGTATTATAAATGAATGTTTTGAGTCTGGTGTTTTTCCAGATAAATTAAAGCTGGCTAAAGTAGTGCCCTTCGATAATTGAACCAATAATAGATATAAAAATAAACAAACTTGTTTGGTGTAATGCCCTGCCCTTTTCCTAACCTCATTTCTCAATTTTGTTCTTTCTACTACAAGGGCAGAAGCATTGCAGACTGAGAAGGGAAACTGGGTCGGTCTTAGAGTACTAACTATCAATAAAACACTATTGTAATGATGATTAAAAATATATTGTAAGTTGAGAAAATATTGAAATTTAACAATCTTGTTTTTCATAGTCCAAACTAAGCAAAGGCATAAGCATAAAGTACATTTTATCAACAATATAATCTTAATCCAAAATCCTATGTCAATCTTGTTTAAAAATACAGCTTTCAAAAATAATGTTAAAATGTGTAAAATCATTTCTTCAAATAATCATTAAGGTTGGCTCTAACAGTTCAAAAATTTAGTTTCAATAAGGGAGCATCAACTGTTTCTAACTCATAGTCATTAAAATCAAATCATACTAATCATAGTATTCAAAAGGAGTGTAGTGACCCACTAGCCTAGTAATAAAAATACACTACCGTAATGCGGGGTTACTTTGCAACAGTTTTTGCAATTTTTTCTAAATATTTCTTAAGTCTTAGGTTCAAATAGCTTGAAATTAAAGTATGTAGAATTTTCAAGCTTTCTTTACATATTTCACCTAAAAACGGCAAGAAATAATAACAATTAAGCATATTTAAAAAATATTAAAAAGTGTGCAAAGTTACCTTGAAAAAAGTGTTAAATTGCACACCCGTTTAAAATGATCTTAGGAGCCTAATATGACCGTTATATGGGTCACATTACACGCCTTAAATAATTATTTTATTAGCCAGTAAAAATATTCACGAGAAAAAAAATTTAATAAACAGTTTTATTGTATTTAACACGACTTTATTTAAATTTACATAATAAACATTTTAAAAATAACAAAAATATAGTGTGATGAGTGAAAAACGAACAACTTAAAAGCTAACTCTAACTACCTAACGCATATTATTATATTCAGAAAAGTTATGTTCAAAGTGGTGAAATCCTCTCGGCGAAATTACAGGTTTATCTTATATTTTAATAATATCAACGACATCGAGGACAGAAATATCATCTGCTTGTGGAAATACGAAACTACCATCCTTTTTTTTTCTCAAGAACTTAACCTTGACTTCAGCAAAAGGCTTTTCAATTACCAAAGCAACAAAGTGAACAAGGGTTTTTTTTGTTGCGAAGGGCACAATAACATAATCCCCTATTTCAGGATTGATGTTTGTTTTTAAAGTTTCATCTTCTGTGATAGTAAGGTAGCTATCACCGTCATTTTCCGGATCAATTTCGGGGCTATTTTCTCTCGTTGATTTGCTAAGTCCACTTGTTGATGGAGCAGCTAAATCGCCAGAAATATTTCGCATATCTTCGTAGCTGACAGATTTTCCTGGTTCTATCCTTAGCATCTTTTTTCTAGGTTTTGATACCTTTTCTGGAGGAGACCTGATTTCTTGTAAAAATTGTGTTAAAGTTTCAGACACCTCATTTTGTAAGTTACTGTCGGCTCTTTGTTTTGGAAGTCTTTTAAGGACTTGTGAAGGATCAAGAGGAATTATTCCTGTTGCCCTAAAAGCGCTTGTTATGGTTTGTTTGTCTTTGGTTTTAAGCTCGTCCACAAGGGTTCTCAGAAGATGTGGAAAGGATGTCTTGCTTACAGACGACTCTCTAGGGTTTTTCAATTTGTAATTTTGTAAAATCTGTCTCCACTTCTTCTTCAACGGAGCGTAGTAAGCAACATCAAGTGGTTGCGATAAATGGGTGGAGTTTGGTGGGAGATAAACAAAACTTATTTGGTTCCTCTGGCAGTTTTGAAACATATGTACATTAATGTGTGAGGATAAATTGTCCCCTATTATTATTTTTCTACCAGGAAGACATTTTGCCCACGGCACTACTATTGATTCAAACCAATCTTCGAATGATGAGCTGTCAAACCACCCTGAAGCTGAGCGGTTATATCTTGTATTCGGAGGACCTCCAATTGTCCACTGATCGTAGATTCTCTCCGCTTTGTAGACCACATATGGTGGTAAACTTTTTCCGTCACCGGTTATCGCAAACATCACTGATATCGAGGATTTAGTGCTGTTCATTATCCTTTCAGGATACTTCATCCCTCTCCTAAATATACATTTTGTGGCCCCCGGGTCGTCCGTAAGATTTGTTTCATCGTAATTCAAAATATTACAGATTGGAGCCCCTTCTAGCGATTTTGACAAGTTATCAAAATAATTTATAAATTCGGTTTCTGTTTTTTCGGCTCTAACATATTTGATATTTTGGCAACTTCTCTTAGATAATCTGTCCTTATGTCTGGACAAAAAATTTAGCGCCCATTCTGTACCCGGAAGATTGTCTGGGAATATTTTGATTTTTCTTCCACTGCGGTCTAAAAACTTCTTCACTACTAACCTAAGGTCAAAACAAGTCAATGGGCTACCATACTCGCTAGCTGCGATTAAAACGTCTACGAAATGTCGTTCTTCTATTTCGGTTAATACTGTAGGTGATCCGGGATTTAAAGTGTGTTTGTTGTTGACTTTGTTGCATAACGTTCTCATTGGAATACCATATAGCGCTTCCGCCCTTCGGTAGCTGATGTTTTCAAATTTTATGGCAAATACTGCTCTAGCTAATTGAGCAGGATCATAATTACGATATTTCCTCGCTCCAAGCTTTTTCTTGTAAATCCTAGGCATATCTGATGCAGAACTGCAAATAAAAGTAAATAATTATAGTGTGCAAAGTTACCACCGCAAAGTACCAAGTTTCAATCTAACCGCCATAACTTAACAACGGCAACCCCGATTGAAGCAAATTTACCGCCAAAAAGTGCATAAGACAACACTCCATATAAATACTAGTCACATTTGATTGCAAAATAAACGTATGTATGGTGTACGTACCTTAGAATGTCACTATTATTATTTCCACCAATTTAACACATTAATAAAATGGTAATTTTCTCCAAAACTGCCACTACTATGTCCCTCTGCCACCTGTCAGAACCCTAAACATGCTCTAACAAATCATCGCGTGCACTCGAGATGCATCCAATGTTGCCGGTTTTCATATGGAATAAATTTATTTACGAAATCTACACGTTGTGCAAAGTTACCACCCTTGTGCAAACTAACCCCGCGTTACGGTACCATAAGTTATGAGAGAAAAACCCAAAAACCAAATATTAAATAAATAAATAAAAATAAACATTTTATTTAACTATACCAGGGTAAACAAACAAATAAAAGTTAACGTCTATAAATTGTAAAAGGAATAAACGCATTCTAACCTAGATAAGAAGAAATTAAATAAATAAATAAAATAATTAAAAATAAGTTAAAGTTCGAAAATCAAAACTATTAAGAGGGTTTTAAATTATTAAAATATAATTGCTTTAAAAGTATTTTAAATGTACACGAGAGAATATCCAACTAGTTGAGTAATGCCAACGTAAATACCAAGTTATTAAACGTTACGAGTTATGTCACAGGCAAAGTATTTCCATAAAATAAATCAGCTAATAAAAATATTATTGAAGGGTTAATAGTTTTAATTAAAATAAAATAAAAACCATACGAGAAAAACAAAACAACAAAAGCTCACCTGCTCTTAATGAAACACACGAACGAAAAGAAATAATACGAAGCGCAAGCAGCGCTCGAGAATCCAGATTATCGAGTCCCCTCTCTAAACTTATGTTTCGACCAATCAAAACTCTTGTAACGTGTTCATTCGCGCATTTCGCTGACGGACTCGTTAGAACGACAGAAATCCAAGAAAAGCCCACCCGCAAGTTCTAGATGTAGGAATGCCACTTTAATTGCGGCGTACTAAGAAGCCTGCGCCATCACTCTTGGTATTGTGACCGTGAGAACAGGGTGCTACAGTACTTTAGAGTGCAGTAAACTCCAAACTGTCATCATGCGCAGTCTAAGCGTCTTAAGAATACCATTTATGACTCTGTACGTAGAATAACGTGTATGATTTATGGTGAGAACCACTTTAGCGTAAGGGCTACGGCCGTTTTATGTTACTGTTCTTAGAAAGTTAAGTTAATAATTAGTTACAAATTCTTGTGAATTTGCTGACACCGAGGTCGTTTGTAGGGTTATGAACCCGTGAGAACTGTCAACCTCAGCACAACTTTCACTATATAAACCTGCGTAAAAGCAGTAGCAATTCAGTCTCAGTCAGAGTCTGAGTCTTAGTCTTAGTCTTAAGACTTCAGTCAAAAACGAACCTAGTGACAGTGCCAGTCTAATAGTAAAAAGTGCTACTACCAATCATAGTGAAGTGTAACGGAAAAGTCTTGTGAAAGTGCTAGGGAAACGTGAATGTAAAATGTTAAATAAAACATATTCTGTTTAGACCGAAATCTAATCTTGTAACCTAGATAAGTGTTGTTTGTTTTGTGAATCTTTGATTTGTGACATAATATGATGGGTTTGAAAGTTCATCAAATAGGTTAGTGACTTAATTGTTTATCGTGACTGTATAACCATTGTTATGATGTTTTTATATGAGAAGTTATAACCATTTCGACTTTCTGAGGTTAATTGAGACCTTCTATTAGTGTAATTAATAATTCTAATCATTTCTAAACATTTTTATAATAAATGAATTTAGTAACAATCTATATTTCATTTCAATCGACCCCCGTAACAACAAGGCTGTTGTAGGTCGTTTCACCAAACGTCTGATGACATCCTATCTGAAAAGTGATTATTTTAATGGTGTTTATACGGATAAGAGATCGTACCTGCCAGGCAATTAATACCCAGAGTCCACGAACCCACAAATAAATATTGTAACTCGTCCCATATATATAAAAGTGATAATTAGGCCAACATAGATAAACTAGAAAAGTTTTACAATCTGACAAGATGGGGCGGGCGTTACAAATGGTGTCAGGTGTGGGGTTCCTTTAAAACAAAATAGGGGATGAAAACATTAAACTACCCTTAAGTAAAAGAAACAGCAGGAATTTTGAACTTTGAGACTGTGTACGTCAGAGACTCACCCACGATAGTATTTTGCCTAGTTATATAGATTGTTACAGAAAAAATGACGGAGGAAAAAAAAATAGAAGTACCAGTGATCTGGAACAATGTAGTGATTGGTTTAGATTCAGTTCCTACTTACGATGGTTTAAGCAATATAGATGAGTTTATTGCAATTATTGAAGAAACTGCAACCCTTGCTAATTGGACAGAAGCTCAAAAGGTTGCCATAACCAGACTTAAACTCAGAGATGAAGCCAAACAACTACCCCAAGTTGGGATGCCTTATCCCGTGCCTTAAAGAAGCAGTTTCGACGAGCCGAGATCAATGGAGAATCTCGAAGGAAGTTTATGGCATGCAACTAAAGGACAGGGGAGAAGTGCAGACAATTTTTAACAAGACTCAAGTCATTAGAAAACAAAACGGTTTACTATACTGAAACCAAGGCCGTGGACGATGTGCTGAAAATTCGTTATGAGGAAGAACTTATAACACAATTTATGATGGGGATTATGATGCCTATAAAGGCTCGAATTTTATCCAAAGCACCAAAAACACTAAGTGAGGCACTGGAATTAGCCGAAAGAGAAGAAGCCATCGAAAGCATCATAAAGCCTTCGACATCTCATCGAGAATTCGTCAGAGGTTTGCAATCGTCTCATGACCAGGAAAGGAGTCAAGGTAACGACATCATTAAATGTTACCAATGTCAAAAAACGGGTCATCTAGCCAAAGACTGTCGTTCCGGAAGATCTCGAGAACTGACTTGTTTTAAGTGTCACCAGATTGGGCACTTTGCCAGTGCATGCCGAGCAACCAATACGAGGAAGCAACGCACTTGTTACCACTGCAACAAGGTAGGACATTTACGAAGAAATTGTACGAGTAACCGTCAACGACGATCCGGTGCTCAAATGAATTTAAACGCCGGGGCAGCCACTTTTCGACCCCGAAGCCAGGCTGCACCACAAGATGGAAACCGTCGATAGATGTACAAGAGGTCAGGGTACAGAGCTCAGCAGAAAACTTACGGCCGCGTAATACCGCTAAGGTAACTATAGGAACCAGCCAGTGCTTAGCACTTATAGACTCTGGAGCTGCTGTATCCCTAGCGAAACCCGGTATTGTCGCAGGGTTTAAAATTAACCAAGGATGTGAAAGTAATCTAATTGATGTTCAAGGAAATGGTATATCTAGTACAGGAAAGGTTGTATTACCACTAGAGTTGGTAGCAGGAAAAGTGATTACACAAGAGTTTATGATTATCGACACACCCTTAAGTTTTGAGGCAGATATACTATTAGGTCTAGATTTTTTACACAAATTTGGTGTTAAGGTAGATTGGGGAAATGGATGGATGTATGTATTGGAGGAAGTTGTAGCGTTGTTTGAAAAAAACAAGGAGGTATCTAGAGCAAGTTGGTTAAAAGTAAGAAACCAAGGAGGAACAGAGAGGAAGATTTTAGAGGAACTACAATATCTTAGAGAAGCAGTTAAAAAGTTAGAAGCCAAATTGGAGGGTGACGCTTGTGAATAATTCTTCTTTCCTGAGGAGGGGGAGAATTTAGACGAGCAGGTGATCCTCAGTCACCTGAACAAGTCAGAACAAACACAAATTCACAGCAATACTACCAATGTGGTTATGGAGTCTGCAGCTCCTAGAATTGAGGAAGATAGGGTACCTATTTTGAAGAAGAAAAAGATATCAGTTCCTAATGCTAAAAATATGAAGCAAGAAGAGAGAAAAGTTGAAAGTGTGCTCGAGACACAGAAGAAAAGAGAAAACAAAGAAAAACAAATTGAGATAGATACTACCGCTACTGAAGTTCCAATCCACGGAGAGGATCAAGGAAACGACTTTACAGCTAACATTGTCTTATCGGAAGATTTGATAATACCTGCTAGATGTCAAACCTTGTGTATGGCTAGTCTTCGCAAAGCATCACGAGTTAAGGCTCAGCATATGGTTATTGAACCATGTGACGATGTTCCATCAGGACTATTCATTGCCAGGAGTCTTTGTAAAGTGGGTTCATCCGTGCCGATCAAAATAATGAATGTTACCGAAAAGCCTATATTAATTACAAGAAAAAGCGTGATTGCCAAAGCTTGTGAAGCAATCGTAGAGACAAAAAGAGACTCTCATGTCCCATCAATAAAATCAATAAGTAGAGGTGACAGAAATACTTACTCAACTAGAATTAATTGGAGATCTGTCTGAAGACCAGGAAACGTTGAAAAAGCTAATTTTAGAATATATAGACATTTTTAGAGCTCCTAGTCAAAAGCTTACGCATACTTCTAAGGTAACGCATAGGATAATAACAGAAAACGTTCCCCCCATTACTAAGCGACCATATCGCGTTCCTTATCACCGCCAGGAAATATTAAAGAAAGAAATAGATAAACTATTAGTAGATGGAATTATAACGGAAAGTGAGTCACCATGGAGTTTTTCAGCAATTCTCGTCGAAAAGAAGCCACACCCAGGAGAGGAAGTGCAGTACAGACTGTGCATAGATTTTAGGGCGCTTAACGACATTAGTAAAACGGATTTTTATCCTCTTCCACATTTAGAGGGTACCATAGATCGCCTGTCTGGGTCTAGCCTATTTTCAACGATGGATTTGGCCTCTGGATACTTCCAGATACCGCTTCACCCCGACGACCAAGAGAAAACAGGTTTTTCGACTTTTGACAACCACTACGAGTTCAAACGAATGCCGATGGGCTTAAAGAATGCCCCAGCTACTTGGCAAAGGTTCATGAACCAAATATTTGTAAACTTGTCATATAAGGAGTGTCTACTATACCTGGATGATGTAATTGTGTTCAGTTCCGACGATATTGAAGAGCATCTTTCTAGGCTTAGGCATGTCTTCGAAAAAATGAGAGAGAGTAACCTCAAATTCAAACCTACCAAATGCCATTTTTTGAAAAAAGAAGTCGAATACTTGGGTCATGTTGTTTCAGGCGATGGATATAAATCTAATCCCGACAAAACACGAGTTATTGAACATTATCCTCCACCAAAAACCGTCAAGGATATCAGAGCATTTCTAGGATTAGCTGGGTTTTATAGAAAATTCGTTTCCAACTTTTCCAAGGTAGCACAACCCCTTACTGAATTAACTAAGAAGGAGGTCAAGTTTGTATGGTCCGATAAGCAGCAGCAAGCATTCGAAACTTTAAAAACGGCTTTAATGACATCACCTATATTAAAGTATCTCAACTTAACTAAGGAATTTATTTTAAACACTGACGCGAGTGGGACAGCCTTAGGAGCGATTTTAACCCAAAAGTATGAAGGATTAGAACACCCTGTATGTTACTCAAGCAGAACGCTTAATGCCGCCGAAAGACGATATAGCACTATAGAAAGGGAACTTTTAGCAGTCGTATGGGCTGTTAAGAAATACAGAATATATTTAACTGGAGTTCACTTTACCATTATCACGGATCATCGACCTTTAAAATATTTACTTACTATCAAGGATCCTAGTTCTAGACTCGCCAAATGGGCTATGTTTTTATTAGAGTACAGTTTTACGATCGAGTATCGACCAGGAAGGATGAATACAAACGTGGACACCTTATCCAGGATAAAACACGAGGAAGGAGTGAGGCAGACAGAAAATATAATATCCGTTATAAATACTGAAGAAACGATATCTCCCATATTGCCCGCTATTTGGTCCAGAGAAGATATCTCTGACCTGCAACAATCCGATCCGGAAGTACAAAGTTTAATAAACAACAACGATATGAATAATGATGATAATTTTTACATGAGCCTCGATAAGATTTTTTACAAGACACGTGTGGAAAGTGAAAGAAATGATAAAATCGTGGCACCAGCATCAATGAGAAAAGATATTTTAGCGATTTACCATTCATCCGTATTTGCATCCCACCCCGGACAACACAAAACGTTAGAAAGTATTAAAAAAGACTTTTATTGGAAAAGCATGAAGAAAGATGTAATTAAATTTTGTGAACAGTGCCATTCTTGTAACTTACTGAAAACTCCCAACCAGCCTCCACCGGAACTACAAAAAACTCCAGTTCCTGAAACAGTTTTTGGTTTTATCAGCATAGATATTGTAGGACCACTCAATCGAACTTCTCGGAACAATCGATACTTATTAACATGCGTGGATTTTTTAACTCGATATCCCGAATGCATTCCTTTGCCTGACATAATCGCCGAAACTGTAGCTAGAGCATTTGTCGAGCATATAATACTTCGTTTTGGTCCACCTAGAAAATTACTTACGGACATGGGATCACAATTTGTTTCTAGGTTATTCAAAAATATTTGTAATATATTAGGGATTCAAAAACTCCAAACTACTCCTTACCATCCACAATCTAACGGTATCGTTGAAAGGATGCACCGAACGTTAAAAACTATGTTAGAACACTATATGACAGAACATGATCACGATTGGGACACATTCTTACCATATGCCCTTATGGCTTATCGCAACTTACCTCACAATGCGACCAAAGAATCCCCATTCTTCTTGATGTTTGGAAGAGATATGGAGCTTCCTCATCATTTACACATAAAAGAATCACGAATTCGTTACGACATTGACGAAAATTATGCCAGCGAATTAGTAACCCGTTTACAAATAGCTCACGAAAAAGCTCAGAAAAGCATACAAGACACGATTAATGCTAGATGTACAAAGCACAACCAGAAGAAAACAAGAAAAGAATTTAAAGTTGGTGATCGAGTATATCTGTACAATCCGGCTATAAAAAACAAATTAGTTTCAAGCAAGCTGCAACCCAAATGGTCTGGTCCATATAGAATTATCCAGCAGAAAGGCCCTGTTAACTTTAAAATTCGAAAGTTAGAAGGAGGAAAAGAAGAAATGGTACATGCCCACAGACTAAAGATGTACAAGGGCGAGGCCGTTGACTTATTAGAGGATGATTCACTAGTCGAGGAAAGCGAGGATGAACCAGACATAAACGACCAGTCAGATAATAATAGTACACGTGTTTTGGACACACCGTTTGAAAATAATAACACTAGAGAGGAAGATAACCAATCAATCATAAGCAATCAAAGTAGCCAGGAACTAGATAATGATGACGAAACAGCTGTAGAAAACAATCAGGAGAACGAGGATGATTTAGTTGAGTCCGACGAAGACTCCAACAATCCAGTCAATCCCTCTAATCCAGCTGATTCGAATGATGATACCAGCGCAGAAGCAAAACTACAAGTCGATTTGCCGGATATAGAGAACAAAGATAATAACTCTCCCGGATCTTCGAATCATAGACCACGACGAGAAATAATTAGACCAAAGAGGTTTAATGATTATTATACTGATTTCTATGATGCTAGCCAATAAACCTAAACGAGCCTAACATTGCAATAATTTTAGTTTAGGAAGAAAAAAAAAACATTGACTTACCATTTTTATTGCAGTCATCATCACTTTGCTGATACTAATCAACTCACCGAGGCTAGAGGCCGAATTAATAGCCTATGATTGTCACAACCCCGAAACTCACATAACCGCTATCTCGCTTAGAGATGTAGCAGCCTGTCCCGATGTGGAAAAAGGATATAAGGCTGAGGAGAAGTTTATTCAGATTTTGGAAAGGAGAAGAATTGAAACCGTACCTGTCAAGACATGTCTCATAGAAGTTACCCGCCTTATAACTCACTGTGGAGCATTCTTTCATATTGCTGTACCAGAGGGAGCTTTGTTGACATACGTACACCAAGTAGGAGCAGAAGAATGTGCAAAAATGCACCAGTACAAGGAATATAGAGGGTTCGCCAACCAAATAATATCCCGATTAATCGTCAATGGCTCGATTACCGCGTCCATCACCTTAGCCGGTTCTAATGATAAAAACGTTAATTGTGAAGGCACTACGTATTCCGAAAATGGAGAACAATGAAAGAAAGTCATAGTTACTGCCACCATTAAAATACACCTACAAGAATATTTCGCCCAAGCTAAATTAGAATCAAATGAAATCACGTTAACTGACGGTGTGACGTGTCCATTTACTAAAAGTTACTGCATGGATTTTAAAATAGGTGAAACTATTTGAAACACGGTTCTACCCGAAGAATGTTTACAATTCGATATGCTTTATGAAGGAAAAAGCGCTCTAATTACCGAACGAGAAGAAAAACATGAAGGAAGCAAATATATTGTAGTAGAAGACCGAGCCAGAGTTTTTGCAATTCAGCTTATTAAGAAAGAAACACAGTGCGCTTCTGTGCTTTGGACTACAGAACATCCAAGAATTTTAATCTTGGAAAAACAGGACGCATATACTCGCACTCAGTGGACTTCCAGAACGGGAACACGTAACGCTGATTTACTAACTTATGTCAATTCCAAATTTTTCTATGTCAAGCAATCTTTTAAACGAGAAATGAATGATATGTTTCAACAAACAGTGCATAGACGTTGTATCTTACACCGAGAAATTTTGAAGAACCGACTACTGCTAGCACCTGTATCACCTAATGCTGTAGCCGCCATAATTAATAACGCTTTAGGCTTTGTAGCAAAAGTATCCGGAGAAGTAATGTATATCATGAAATGCCTTCCTGTTGTTGTAGCTCTACGCCGGGAAGAGCAAGGTTGTTTTAGTGAACTACCTGTTACCGCCTATAACAAAAGTTTCTTTATGTCACCTATAACCAGAATCCTGCAAAGTCATGCAGAAGAAACAGAATGTTCAACGTTAGTACCGCCATTATACTATTTAGATAACAAATGGATTGGATTTAATCCTAATCCTCAATTTGGCATTCTACCTAAAGAATTAAAAGTAGACAGAGAGGAAGAAATGCTTTTTCAGACTATAAAAGGGATCAGCGCAGGCGGAATGTACACCATGGAGGAAATCCAGAAAATACAAGACACCTTTTTATTTGGTTTAGAAAGACCGGCTGTCAGTAATATTCTTATACGAAAATTAGCAGGAAAACCCGTTCTATCACGAAAATGTATGGTTATTTTGTGATTCTAGGACAATGGACAAGCAGCATCCTAGGCTGTTATGTCATATTTAGGATACTTAAGTTTTTCATGGAAGCTTTGTTAAATGCTGTGGCCTTACACAAAGGACATGGCTGTTCATTTCACCTTCTGGCCTCATTTTGGGATTCACTTACCTTATTTGTACTACACACTAGACAAAATAACATTATAAAAAGAGCTACGCAGGAAATACCTCAAAATACGAACACATATAAGTCTTTTGAAGAAGTACCGAACATGGATGATTTAAGACCAAGTTGTCCTGCACCCTCACCAACCGTTATAATAGATCCTGTTACGTCACCAGCGCAGAATTCGCGATGTCCAAAAAATGAACAATTACATAGCATTGTACACTCAGAAATGAGACCAGTTTGGACGTTCCCTACATTACGTCACGAATTAAGTACCGTGACTCCGCCCAATACGCAAAACTAAAAATCAAAAATCTAGTTGTCATCACGGTGGTGTATAAAGTTCCCGACAGTTCGACGTGTATAAGTCGCCCTCTGTGAACCAATGAGTATACCTAATTAAAATATTAATTACATTCTACTTCTCAAATGTGCGACTTAACCAAATGACATGCAGGTGGCGATAGTCAGCACAAAATTATTATTAAATTATTAAAACAGGTAGTAATAACCCGAGTGGGAAATATTACGATAAGTAACAGTTAAAACAATGGAGATTCGAAATTAAACCAAAGTGCGACCCTAATAAAAATGTTATCGGTAGGATTGAACTTAAAACGTGACCTGTTGAAAGGGACCTTACAGACGGTCTACACAGGATAACACTATACCGGGTAAAATTTTCGTGAGAAAAAGACTCTTACAAAGTAAATGTGCAAAAACGCTTATTAAAGAGAATAAAGTGAATACTGGACTAAAAATTACCATAAATAGTGGGGAAAATGGACAAAACATTTAGTCTTTATTCGAAAAAAACACAGAGTGCGTCGGTTTTTACAATGGATTTTGAACCTTTTTTACGCTACGTCCGCCACCTAAGTTTCCACGAACAACGTCCACTTCTGTGGGCAACATTGTCAGGGAAGAATTTTTCTTGTTGGGGGCAGATGCGCTGTGTCACCCCCTTCTGTACCAATTACGGGCGAGAAACCGGCTACTGACAGTGCGGGTCCATGAAGACCTACGGCGGATAGACACCTACCGGGCAATTTATGATGGGGAAGCGGAAATACGGCTGTGCGATTGTGTTCATTGCGACCCGGCCGTGCGCGTGTTTCCGCCGCTAGAGGAGTTCTATAACGTTCCCGAAGTCCGTCGGGATTATCATTTACTACAGGCCGCCGCGGCTCAGGACAACCAGCCGTATCCGCCGCCTCCAAGGTCGCCGAGCCCGCCAGTTGCAGCTCCAGAAGCCGTCGTACCTCAGGCCGCTGGCCCGGAAGCCGCCCGACCCGAAGTCGCCATCCCGACGCTTGGGCTCCACCGGTAGCCATTCCACAGGCTGCCGCGCCCCAGCCCGACGAACTAGTTAGACAGCTAGTTATCGAGCTTCCCCCTTTTTTCCCGTTGCACCACCCGCAACCAAGGGGCTTGCAGGCCATGGAAGAAGACCTCCTAGGAATTGTGGGGGAGCTCATTATGAATTGGATCGATGATGACTTCTAAACCAATTATAGAATTTAGTTATTAGGTATGTTAATTTTAAGATAGTATATAAGTATTTGCAAACCCATCAAACATATTTAGCTATAAGAGTGATTTAAAAATAGTAAAATGAGAATTCTATTATTTTTAAAAATAATAAATATTTTATTAACCTTATTAATTAAGAAGAGAACTGCCCAGTGGTCTAAAAAGATTTTAT
This sequence comes from Polydrusus cervinus, assembly GCA_935413205.1. Lineage (NCBI taxonomy): Eukaryota > Metazoa > Arthropoda > Insecta > Coleoptera > Curculionidae > Polydrusus > Polydrusus cervinus. Next base: position 60,323,702 of record OW284510.1, on the reverse strand, counting down.
AGGTATTACAATTATTTTAACTATTTTTATTCAGCCTCACCTTTACTTAAAACAAGTGCTAAATACGCACGGATATAATCACACCGCGTATGTAATGCCTATACTATCTCAGCAGTTCAATTGTCGAATTAAGATTACGGTTATCACGTAACAGAGTCATAATTTAAAACGACCTAAACAAAATATTTCGGAGGGTCGAATGATGTAAAATAAAAATACGAGTGCAAGCAAATTAATTCAGAACTTTAAAGAAATTTTATCACTGTGGACAAAATTTCTTTTACGGGGTTATGAGGAATGTAGTGACCCACTAGCCTAGTAATAAAAATACACTACCATAAGTTATGAGAGAAAAACCCAAAAACCAAATATTAAATAAATAAATAAAAATAAACATTTTATTTAACTATACCAGGGTAAACAAACAAATAAAAGTTAACGTCTATAAATTGTAAAAGGAATAAACGCATTCTAACCTAGATAAGAAGAAATTAAATAAATAAATAAAATAATTAAAAATAAGTTAAAGTTCGAAAATCAAAACTATTAAGAGGGTTTTAAATTATTAAAATATAATTGCTTTAAAAGTATTTTAAATGTACACGAGAGAATATCCAACTAGTTGAGTAATACCAACGTAAATACCAAGTTATTAAACGTTACGAGTAATGTCACAGGCAAAGTATTTCCATAAAATAAATCAGATAATAAAAATATTATTGAAGGGTTAATAGTTTTAATTAAAATAAAATAAAAACCATACGAGAAAAACAAAACAACAAAAGCTCACCTGCTCTTAATGAAACACACGAACGAAAAGAAATAATACGAAGCGCAAGCAGCGCTCGAGAATCCAGATTATCGAGTCCCCTCTCTAAACTTATGTTTCGACCAATCAAAACTCTTGTAACGTGTTCATTCGCGCATTTCGCTGACGGACTCGTTAGAACGACAGAAATCCAAGAAAAGCCCACCCGCAAGTTCTAGATGTAGGAATGCCACTTTAATTGCGGCGTACTAAGAAGCCTGCGCCATCACTCTTGGTATTGTGACCGTGAGAACAGGGTGCTACAGTACTTTAGAGTGCAGTAAACTCTAAACTGTCATCATTTGCGCAGTCTAAGCGTCTTAAGAATACTATTTATGACTCTGTACGTAGAATAACGTGTATGATTTATGGTGAGAACCACTTTAGCGTAGGGGCTACGGCCGTTTTATGTTACTGTTCTTAGAAAGTTAAGTTAATAATTAGTTGCAAATTTTTGTGAATTTGCTGACACCGAGGTCGTTTGTAGGGTTATGAACCCGTGAGAACTGTCAACCTCAGCACAACTTTCACTATATAAACCTGCGTAAAAGCAGTAGCAATTCAGTCTCAGTCAGAGTCTGAGTCTTAGTCTTAAGTCTTCAGTCAAAAACGAACCTAGTGACAGTGCCAGTCTAATAGTAAAAAGTGCTACTACCAATCATAGTGAAGTGTAACGGAAAAGTCTTGTGAAAGTGCTAGGGAAACGTGAATGTAAAATGTTAAATAAAACATATTCTGGTTAGACCGAAATCTAATCTTGTAACCTAGATAAGTGTTGTTTGTTTTGTGAATCTTTGATTTGTGACATAATATGATGGGTTTGCAAGTTCATCAAATAGGTTAGTGACTTAATTTAATTGTTTATCGTGACTGTATAACCATTGTTATGATGTTTTTATATGAGAAGTTATAACCATTTCGACTTTCTGAGGTTAATTGAGACCTTCTATTAGTGTAATGAATAATTCTAATCATTTCTAAACATTTTTATAATAAATGAATTTAGTAACAATCTATATTTCATTTCAATCGACCCCCGTAACAACAAGGCTGTTGTAGGTCGTTTCACCAAACGTCTGATGACATCTTATCTGAAAAGTGATTATTTTAATGGTGTTTATACGGATAAGAGATCGTACCTGGCAGGCAATTAATACCCAGAGTCCACGAACCCACAAATGAATATTGTAACTCGTCCCATATATATAAAAGTGATAATTAGGCCAACATAGATAAACTAGAAAAGTTTTACAATCTGACAAGATGGGGCGGGCGTTACAGGAGCATTTACTGTTTCTAAAGTTTAAATCCTCAAAATAACATAAGTAAAACGGTTTAAATCCATAATCTTTAAATTGAGCATATTATAATGTTGCTAACTTTAAATTCTCACAAAAATTCATATTCTCTGTTTCATATTTAATTTCTAAAAAAAAAATGTTCATCTGTTTCTTATTAATTTTATCTTAAAGGGAGCACTGACAGTTATAAAATTAATATCATAAAATTTCCAGGCAAAGTTATTATAAAGTTTTTACCTTTTCTACAATACCAAATTGAAGCCGAATTAAGGTAAACACACACTTTTATATTTCTGAAAAATGTTTTAATTTCTCGCGACGAAAACACTGTAAATGTCTTAAGGCTGGGCTTGTTACACGTTCGCACTGACGTGACTTTTTCTAGCACAACTTTTTAACTGGGGCGGTATCCGACATCCGCCCCCCGCCTGGCTTTAATTTCGGAAACTACTGCTGTTAACTTATTATTTCAAGAACTCTTCACTTATTGTTAACTTATTGTTTCAAGAACAACTTATTGTCTACTTATTTTTCACTTATTGTCGGTCCGTAGCATAGGCGCTTGTATTTATACCCAATTTTAAGGAATGCGGCCAAACAACTCAGGGTCATGTATTGCGCAAAAGTTTGATTTTGGTTTTTTCCTAGAAGTATTTTTTTCAAAACAAGTCAGGGTCAAATCTGCGGTTGTTACACGCGGATTCTTAGAAAACAAGTCAGGGCCAAATACTTGACCGGTGAAGAATGTGTGAGAACGGAATTTTGCTCATGGTTTTCTTATTTTTTTCTACGAATATGTCGAAAGATTTTGTTATTGAAAAATGTCAAGAATGTATTTGAAGGTTACTAGGGTTCAAAACCCAGAAGGAATTCGCACTGAATGTCACGTACACCAAAAAGATTTCATAACTTATTTTTTTGGAGAGAGGATTGACTTCTGAAGATTTTTAGTTTTAACTTTGCAGTCGACGTGAACGCAGTGACTTTGAAATATCTTTGTGCTATGGTTTTTGCCACTCCGACTTCTCTGCCTATGAGTCCTCACTACAAGGTAGATTGATAAACTGATTAAAGAATGTTATTTTCTTTTAATTTTTGAAAAACTTTCTTTTTGCTTTTTAAAATATTAAGCTTTTTTTTATTTATAAGTCGTTTTTCCCGAAAACCTTTTTTTTGAAAACGCTACCCCTTTTTATTTAGTTTACGAACTTTATAATTTGTTTTTACAAATTCAAATTATTTTTGAAAGTAATCTCATCTAGTGTACTATGCCCAGCCCATAGCTGCTCACCACATTGGCTCAAACATAAATGGGGGGGGGGGGGGGGGGGGGGGGGGCAAAGGGAAAATTCCCTACTGGCTTGCCATATTATGCATTTTGTCGTCAGAGCAAAGACAAATTATAGAAAAAATGTCCATTTTCATTTACTATATATTTTCTGCTAATAGGAATAAATAATATTTAGCTATAATTTATTAGCATCAAACAATATTATCGAATAGTTTATTAAATCATTGTAAAATTATATTTCTTAAATGGCAAAACATTTTGGGTAAGCATGAATCAACGGATTATTAGGTTCTTATTTGTCTCACTAATGCACTAATAAATAAAAGAAACTAAACCCAACAACCAATAAATGAATCATTTTTCCCGATTTTGACAAAAATAAAATCTGGAAACGCATCTTTTAATTGTCATTTTGACAACGCAAATTTTTGAAATTCAAGATTTGAGAAGGTTTAGAGAGTTTATTAAGCATTTCTACTAATCTTGCCAGTTTAAATGACCATTATCATATAAATAATAAAACACAGCACCGAAGCAGTGTGACGGCTGTGGAAAATTTGGCAAAAATAGGCCAGAATCGTGATTTTCGGGGTAAGTACACATTTTTTAATTTTCATTGGCGTGGATCGATGAGTTTTTATACATTTTTTCTACTGAGCTATGTCAGTATATAGATTAATAAATGTCTATTGTAAAAAAATATTAGATATAGGTTGGCTCAATATTTAATGCACCTGTGGTTTCTTAAATTACCTACACAAAAATAAACTTATAAATTTAAAAATATATATTTTTAGTTGGCCCAAAATTACTGAGAGAAGAAATGCTTACATTTAAAAATTATAGAAGAATGAAATATATGTTTCAACTAGTTTAGCGATGACTGTTGCCGGGAACAATACCTATATAATGTTTGTGAATATTAAGAAAGTGAAAAAGGAGAAATGCAGCAAAAAATACCCTGAAAATTCTCAAGTTTCATATAGATTTCAAAAAACGCTAACACTATTTCTGCAACTTGAACAAGTCTTTAATAAATTTAAAGAAAATGCAGCATATTTTAGGCTTAGTTAAATATTTTGTTTTAATATTTATGTAGTAATAAAATTTGTTAATATGAATTCTAAATTTTTTAAATTTTTTTCTTGTAATTGTTTGTTGTGTAATAAAAGCAAGTATAAGAGGTTAAGGGTTCTTTATTTTAGAATACGTTTTCATTTGTAATTTCTTTTTTATCAATATTTAATCATTTTTTTATTTTATTCAAGAAAAGGCAAAATAATGGTACCAACCAATTTCATATAACCATCATATACAGTTTATGTTGTGACGGCAACGTTGTACCAAACGCATAGGCGCATAGCTGGCAGCGTTGCCACATCTAGTAGATTTTCTACTTTTTGGTAGATTTTCACCCTTCTTCAGAAAATTTTAGTAGGCATATTTTCTTTAGTAGATTTTAATAGATTTTAATATATAGCTTTCAATAATGTAAAAATGCCATTAACAATATAATTATTGTAAAAATTATTTTAATTAAGTACTTATTTATTTTAATATCGGACGACGACCTTTTTTTTTTTTTAGACACCACTTAGAAAACAAGAGGAAGGTTATGGTTATTGCTGCCTATTTCGAGGCCGCGACCCTTTTTTCACTATTATTTTTAGTGCTCACTCAAAAATCACCGAGCCCATTTGTGCCCTCCTCTAATTTAGTAGATTTTAGTAGATTCAAAATAAAATAAAAGTAGATTCGCCAAAATAAATGTGGCAACGCTGAATTAGCTGGTCATGTACAGTACAGACGAAAAGGCCCACCGAAAGAAGCCGAACGCCGCGATGTCAATCTAGGTTATGTGCATTTACATGTCGTCCGAAACAATAAGATGTAGGCGTATTTACAAGTCGTTTTAAAACGATATTAGGTATTAAATAAATTATATTAAATTACGTAATATTTATGAATATTTCCGGCTTTTTATGTAATTTGTAAAAATCATAAGTTCAGAATTCGTCGGTGTTAGGTCAGTTTTTATTGTTTATTATTATGGTAGTAATACAAATTTAAGTAATTAAAAAAGAAAATCAAGTGGTATATAAGTATTTTATACATGACTTTTTATACAATAAACTTTTCAAGCAATAAAAAGTCAATAAATATCTGGGCACATTCTGAGGTTAATAATAATTTAGTAATTCCGTAGGTACGGTGGTGAACTTTAATTATTTTACAAATACTGAATAGTATTAATTTAAAAAAATGTAATAGATTTCTTGACAAAACGGTGAAGCTAAATGCCAATTTTTTACAAACACAAACGTATAAAATTAACAAAAGTGTAATAGATTTCTTGATGGAATGGTGAACTTGAAAATATTTATTTAGAAATACATACTTAGGTAGATACCATACAATGACATAATAATATACAGAGGTTCCAATTTGAAATAAGAAAAAAAAGTTAAAAGTTTGCAAAGTTTGACACTAAACTTTGGACACCCTGTACAATTCGTATTAATCAAACTTGGTTAACGAGACTGTTCAGTGTTCGACCTTATTTATTAAATACAAATTGTATAATTTTATTATAACGAGGAATTATTTCTATTTTTTATTCATTTTTAAAACCATCAGTGGTGCAAAACTGATTTTTCTTTGTTTTTATTTTTTTTTTGTATATAATACTGAACCGATTTTATTAAAATTTGAAGGCATCCATATGTCAAAATATTCAGGGCGGAATATTTAACTGGAATAAATTCAGTAATAGAAAGCCTCTTTATTTGCGGAGAAAATACGGAAATACGGGTGCATTTTTAGTTTGGTACACTTTTCTCGTCCCGTTATGAAATTTACCCCTTCTGGGGGGTAGAAACCGTCCCTAACTTTTTTTCTCAAATGTATTGCGGTAGCTCGTTGGAAAGCCGGCACAAAAAAAGGAATACGATCCACTATTTACTTTTGCATTTCGATAATTTAGACAAAATTTTTTTTATTGTAAAAATTGTTGGAAATGTTAGGGGGGTTTCTACCCCCAGAAGAGGGGTAAATTTCATGACGGGACGAAAAAAGTGTAACAAACTAAAAATAAAGGCACCCGTATTTCCGTATTTTCTCCGCAAATAAAGAGACTTTCTAATACTGATTTTATTCCAGTTAAAAATTCCACCCTGTATCTGTGGTTTGGTACAGAAGTGCATATTATATGTCACTATTTTGCATTTTTGAGATAAATATGCCAAAGTAGGTACTAATAAAAAATGTAAATTTTATGAGAGCAAAATGTCGAGGCTCCTAGTATTATCTAAATCCCATTTTATAAAAACAAAAAAATGTTTATGTCACTTATTAACTATTTAAAAGTTTAAACTTTTAAAGCGAATATTATCAATTTCACAAAAACTGACATATATATACAGGGTGATTCACGATGGATGGAACGTTAGACGTTTATGCAGAACTAAATAACAGATCATTTTGAAAATTTGGCAGCGGAGATAAACGACCATGATCTACATTTTAAAAATATTTTTGACCATGCGGTGTTGCCGCTTCTACTATATACCGGTTGCAACATCGGTATTTTAAATGGAACACCCTGTATATTTTTAAATTTTCAGATTCTTCAAAAAATAATAATTATTTTTTAATAAATGCATTATTAGTCTATACTTAATAGTTTTCGAGATACTGACTCTTGAAAAATGACATTTTTGAACTTTGACAGCTTCTAGCATTCTAACTGTACGTCTTAGAGCAAAACGGCTTACATGTCCCTATCTTTAATTTTTATTATCTTCCCAAAAAATCAACTTCCTGTTAAACAGGAAGTACTGTATTTCCTGCTTTCGAGTAACATCCGGTTTAACCGGAAGTTGATTTTTTGGGAAGATAATAAAAATTAAAGATAGAGACATGTAAGCCGTTTTGCTCTAAGACGTACAGTTAGAACGCTAGAAGCTGTCAAAGTTCAAAAATGTCATTTTTCAAGAGTCAGTATCTCGAAAACTATTAGGTACAGACTGAATAATGCATTTATTAAAAAATATTTGTTATTTTTTGAAGAATCTAAAAATTTAAAAATATACAGGGTGTTCCATTTAAAATACCGATGTTGCCACCGGTATATAGTAGAAGCGGCAACACCGCATGGTCAAAAATATTTTTAAAATGTAGATCGTGGTCGTTTATCTCGGTTGCCAAATTTTCAAAATGATCTGTTAATTAGTTCTCCATAAACGTCTAACGTTCCATCCACCGTGAATGACCCTGTATATGCACACACAGATACATAATATAGCATGTAATCTAAAAAATAGATCCTTATGACGTCACGATTTTTTGGAACACCCTGTATAAACAAAAATATTTTCCTGAAATGCGCCCTAGGATACAGGTCTAGTCCGCAAAATGTTAAAATAATAACTTAATTTTTAAGTGAGCTAGGGAAGACGGGAGGTGAGATGCACGGCGACCCTGTAGAATAAATTCAAAAATGATAGACTGATATAGACATTATTCTAAATATCTCCTATTTAAAAAATGTGTATAAGTGGCTTTTAATCCCCCCTTGTATACTCGTACATAATTCAAAATATATATTATAATGTATAGTCCTACATTGTCTCGCACAGGTCGCACTTACAAGACGCACAATGAATAAGTACGCGTTTATCAAACGTGCCTGTGACAACACATGAATTTTGCACCAATAAGTTATGTCAAACGGTTTTCTTTCGATTTGATCGATCGGCACCGGGCACCGGAGTATGACTTCCTTCGGTGGGCCTTTCCGTCTGTACCACAGACTCTTGTCCGCACGACCGGTAACCCGCAGTCTGCAACCCGCTCCGGAACGTATATGTAGTAAAACTAAATGGCTGTGATTATACTCGTAATATAACGTACTCCACATGTTGGAAATAAAACTCGTAATGAAATAGTGACTTTTATTTATCTAATCACAACAGTGGCGCAGTCGGAAAATCGCTCCAGAAAAACCGGGAAAGCAAGCGTTCTGTCTTGAAGGTCGGCGTGGTCATGCAAAATGGCGTCTTCAGTACTTCGTTTTTACGAGTTCAGTTCGGACGTGGATGATTGGGAACTACACTCACCGGCACAAAATTCCGCCACCCTAAAATTTTGGCCAAGTTTGATGTTTTATAACTTATTTATTTTTTATCCGATTTTCATGCTTTTTTTATCAGTTTGTTTGTAGATCCATTTATTCTGTTTTCCTTTAATTATTTTATAAAATATAATTTTTCGATTAGGTTATATTATACAGGAGAAAATCAAAATGTTGCTTTTTATCGTAATTTCAAAACACCCTGTAGGGAAATTGAGGTAGATAATTTTGTTTGCATACTATTTCTTGTAATCTTTGATGTATTCTAAATATTTCTTTGTTTGATTCATTCCATTATCTCATTTCTTCTGACAGCTGCAAAATTTTAAATGAAACGCTGATTTGAAGCCTAATTTTATTAATAAAAATAAACACTAGGTATATCATAAAGTTAATAAACAATTTAATAACGTGTATTTCCTCTTCTCGTAGCAATGACAGCTTGCAGTCTTCGTGATATCGAATGAATAAGATCATTTATTCTTTCTTGAGGAATGGCTTGATATTCTTCGGTTAATGCCAGTCTTGCAAGGTTTGTGATTGTACAGAACGACGACGAACGGCTCTTTTAAGTTGATCCCAAAGATGTTCGATTGGGTTGAGATCCGGGCTACATGCAGGCCATTCCAATCTTGGTAGTCCAACTTCATCCAGATATTCGTTTACTACTTGTGCAACGTGCGGTCTAGCATTATCATGCATTAATGTAAATTGGTTCGCGATAAAAGGAGCAAATGGAACAACAACTTCTTGGAGGATTTCCTCAGTGTAACGGTAAGCGGTTAGAGCTCCATTTTCAACAAATACAAGCTTGGTGCGTGCTTCGGTAGAAATACCCGCCCAAATCATGACTGAACCGCCATGATATGAGATTCGTTCTGATATGGTGCAGTCAGCATATCTTTCATTTCTACGTCTGTATACCCGCTCACGACCATCCGGTGACCTTAAACAAACCCTGGATTCATCTGTGAATAATACGTTTCCCCCACTATTCTAGAGTCCAGTCAGAATGCGATCTTGCAAACCTCAGTCAGTGTTGTCGATGCCGAGGAAGTAATCGTGGACATATTGTTAGCCTTCGTGAATGAAGCCCATCTTCTGCCAATCTTCTACGTATCGTTCTTTCACTTACATTTACTCGACGAATCATTTGCAAGTCATTTTTTAGACACACTGCAGTAGATCATCGATCTCTTAAAGAACTAATGATAACAAAGTGATCATCAGCTGCAGTGCATTCTCCTTCTGCCAGAGCCTTGCCGTCTAGTAAAAATTCCCGTCTGTAAATACCTATTCCAGGCATCTCGAACTGTAGACCTCGGAATTCTCAGAGTACGGGCGACATAAATCGCGTCCTTAGCCAACCTGGATAATTTTTGACCTAAAGCTTGACATACATTTTCAAAAAATACCATCGTTTCATTTAAAATTTTGCAGCTCTCAGCAGAAATGAGATAATGAAATGAATCAAAAAAAGGAATGTTTAGAATACATCAGCGATTACAAGAGATAGTATGTAAACAAAATTATCCACCCCAATTTCCCTACAGGGTGTTTTGAAATTACGACAAAAAACAACACTTTGATTTTCTCCTGTATAATATAGCCTAATCGAAAAATGATACTTTATAAAATAATTAAAGAAAATCAGAATAACTGGATCTACAAACTGATAAAAAAATCATGAAAATCGAATAAAAAATAAATAAGTTATAAAACATCAAACTTGGCTAAAATTTCAGGGTGGCGGAATTTTGTGCCGGTGAGTGTATATTCGGAAAGGTTGGTGCAACATTTTATTGTAAACGGCGTAAAAGAGGAAAAAACAAAGGTTACAATTTTATTAAGCTCCGTAAATCAGTCAACGTATAAACTGCTGAAGGATCTGGCGTTTCCTTCAGCTCCGAGTGATAAAACGTTTGAAGAACTATGTAACCTTTTAAAATCACAATTTGGCACCCAGAAGAGCATATGGAGAAAAAGAATAAAATTTTATGGACTTGTCCAAGATTCCTTGTCAATTTTCAGAATGGCACGCCATGTTGAGAGGAGCGGCAACACTGTGTAATTTTGGCGCAAACTTGGAAAAAGTCCTTTTAGACAAATTTGTCACGGGATTACATTCCGGGAAAATCCAAGATCGTCTCTGTGAAGAGTCCGAGTTAAAAAGCATTAAGGAGATGGTGACCCTGGCATTGAATCAGGAAAGTCTTTTCTCTCAGCGTGAAGAAGTCCAGTATGTTTCAAAATTCCCGCTAAGACCAGCCAATTAGAAGACGACAAATCACTTCAGTTTAAAGCGTCCTCATGTGGATCATCAACAGCCAATCAGAGGACGACACCTTCAGCACAGAATATTATTATTATTATGTGCTTTATTGGTTTCCCAAATGGCCATCGACCGAAGTCCTTCAGCCATAGAATATATATAGCTACGCAACAGAAGGCCGATGCGAATTAGACAAAAGGCAACATGCGAAAACTCTCCGAATGGTTATTTAAATGCCTTCAGGTGGCGCCAGGAGTATCATCCGTAAGCCAACAGCGTACTTCGCGCCCTTCAGACGAAGAATTTATCTAGAGCGTTGCCGTTGCGATATCCTCTTGCAATTCGATTTTATGCAAATATTTTTTTCTAAGATTTATTTATTATTTTATATAAATAGATAGAAACGTCTTTATTTTTCAACTCGGCGAAGAGCAGCATTGCTATTTACTTAACGGAGCATATACAATACAAAAATATACATTTACATGTCAATATTACTGCTGATTGAATAGCAGCACCAGTGGCTGCAGCCCGGCAGCCCCTCCCCCCCCCTGAACCTAGGAGCTCGGGGTCTAAAACTCTAATTGCAAAATTTTTCGTCTCACGCTTGGACTCTTAATTTAAATTTTTATATAATGTATTCTTGGCTTAGATTACAAAGCAGGAATATAAAAAAAAAACATTTACAAAAACAAATTTTAATATTTTAATTTTCGAAACTTGATAGTAGTTAGATGAATTTTAAACGAAGAGTGGCCCTAAAAAATTTTCGCCTGCGGCGCTTATTCCCCTTCTTTACTAGGTAAAATATCATAAAATACATGTAGTCCCGACTGTCCCTCTCTCCAGAAAAAAAATGTCCTACTTACGCCCACTCAGCCCCCCCCCCCCCCCCCCCCCCAAGCAGCACACACAGAATTATATATTTCGAAGTGTGTACAACTTTCATTCTTGGTTTGCCATGGCTGCAAGAAGCCAAAATGTGTCAGGCAATAAATGCCAATATTTTAATTGCGGCAACAATCGCCGAAATTCTAATTGTAGATTATTTGCATTTACGCACAAGGAGGTAAAACTATGCAGGCAATGGGTTATTAACTGTGGTAAGCATTCTTTTATTATAAAATAAATACTTCAATTCAAATTTAAAAAATTAAAAATGTATTTAAAACCTTTTGAACCACATGAATCTAATCATAAAATATTTACGATCAGTATAATTTGTGCGATTAATAGGATCATGTACATCCCTTCTCGCCTTATATTTTTAAACTTTCAGCTTTCCCGCCAAGTTTTTAATTTAGAATAGGCTTGTGATACTCTGAGAAGATTTTTATTATTGGGATATGTTTTCAATAGGCTCTACTTCAGGATGTTAGTGCTGAATAAGATTCATTCGATTATAGTGAAAAAGCCCATTCATATTTTTATGGCATGGGATTTTGTTTAATGCAATTAGTAAAAATAAATAATATAATTTCTAGGAATTAAAATGAAATTATTATTCGGACAGCGATACCGAACCGCTCTGAATACCGCGCTGGTTTGGCTTATTGACAAAAATAATCATTTATATTTATTGAGGGCCTAAACAATTAAAAATAAATATACCGGGTGACAACGAAATTAGTGCCCAGTTTTGTCACGTCCCAAATAAAACATTATTATGAAATTTTAGTAATTAGTAATGTCACTGCTTTCCACGAAAACTACCCGTTTTGGTGTAATCAGACGGTTCGATGATAAAAACTATTGCTGTTGACTAACGTTTTAATCATTTAATAATTCGACTTTTCATAAAACAGACAAATTTAACTAATCAACTCCGCGTCCCTGAGTAATCCGCGAAAACCGCACGATGCTTTCTCTTCGGGAGTGATTTTTCTACTCTTGATAAAAACAAAACCCAAAAAACTGCATTGACATTTTTATACAGGGCGCAAGATATAAAGAGAAAAACATTAAAATTTCCAACCTTGATATAGGGGCTTTAACATCCTCCCACAAAGTTAGAGACATTCTAGCTCTAAGTAATTATTAAAAACTTACAACTAAGACAAAATAATTTAACTTCCTATACAATAGAAAACATCTAAATCTAGCTACAATAGAACCCGTTACAAAAACCTTTTCGGTACTTTTGTTTCTCGACCACTGCGCGTTATTTTTGCTGACGGTACGAATGCTCTGCTTTTCACTCCCGGATTAACTCCCGCACTTAGTCGCATACCCTCAGTACGACAAGGATCAGGAGAATGGCAGTCTCTATAGGTTTCTCCTAACGGTCCTTCTTCCAATAGAGTGGATTCCCTACTACGTCCATTCTCTTCATCACCTTGTAGATCACGTTCTGTGAAGTTCTCATCAGTACATTCTAAGGGAAATAAACGTTGAACAGGTCTTAGCAATGATCCTTTTATAGTACGCAATCGTACAAGACGAATTTGCCCATCCTTTCCTGGAATTAAATCAATAACTCGTCCCATAGGCCAATGGAGACGCTTGTCATTGTCATTACCTATCAACACAATTTCTCCCAACGCTATTGGTCTACTAGGTTTTTTAGAACGCCATGATTTCAATTGTCCCAAATATTCATTTCGAAACCTTTGACATAGGTCATCTCTTAACTTCTGAATATGTAAACTTTTCTTACAAAGTGACTGACGGTCCACAAAGTCACCATCAGGAATACCAGCTTCAACTTGCTCTCTTAAAAACATCATTGGGGTAAGAGGCACCAATTCATCTGCATCGCTAGAAACATACGTAAGCGGCCTTGAATTTATAATGGATTCACAGTCGCACAGAATAGTGACCATATCTTCATAGGTAACTGAAGCACGGCCTAGTACTTTTCGCAACATCTGCTTAAGAACACCTACCAGTCTTTCCCAGAAACCGCCCCACCATGAAGCAGTCGGAGGATTGAATCTCCACGTAATTCTATCGACGCTACTAATTTGTTCTATCTTTTGCCAGTCCAATTTACTGAAAACATTTGCAGTACCAACAAAGTTAGTACCATTATCGGTATATATAGTCTTTGGTCGACCGCGTCGCGCAATAAATCGCCTTAAAGCTTGCAGAAAACTTAAAACGGACAACGAGGTCCACAGTTCCAGCGAACGGCACGGTAGACAGCACATGTGAATAAGCAGACCCATGCTTTCACTCCAGTCTTTAGGAACAGTGGCCCGGCAAAGTCTATACCAGTTATTTCAAAGCAGCAGCGTCGCGCACACGATCTTGTGGAAGGGGAGGTATACTTGTTACGAATGATTTACTTTTATGCTTCTTACAAATAACACAACTTGATATGGCTGACTTAATAGCTCTTCTTCCGCCCAATATCCAGTACTTCTCTCGAAGAATACTCATAAGTCCTTGAGTACCAATGTGACAAGACTTTACATGTTGTTCGAAAATGAGTTTATTCACCAAAACGTGCTTTGCAGGTAAAATCACAGGAAATCTAAAATGTTCCGCATCTTCTCTTGAAAGTTTAAACTGCATAATCGGGGATCCTTTTCATCAGTAAAACACTCATATTGTATTAGCTTCAATAGATGAGTCTCAGCAGCGTCTAGTTCTGTAACAGCCAGTTCACCTTGATGTTTCATTGAAGAATTATTGATGTTATATACGAATCTAAAGATCCATGCAAGCATACGTATGATTTTGGTGAATTTTGAAAAATATAACAAATGCCAGTCATATATGGACATGTTTACATTTGAAAAACTAAGGGTTGTGACTATCTTCTTTTTCTTCTCGCTATTGACCTCTTCTTCATTACAAGTGACATTTCCTTGGGGCCAAAGGTGGGGTTCTTCATAAAGCCAATCTGGTCCCTCCCACCATTTGGATTTATACAACTATTTAGGAGAACAACCTCTAGAAGGGAGATCTGCTGGATTCATAACTCCTGGAACATGATGCCACATTTCATTTGCAGTATATTTTCTAATTTCTGACACACGATTGCCGATCAATGTACTCCAATCTTCTTCTCTGCGCAACCAAAATATAACAGTAGAGGAGTCTGTCCAAAAGTAAACTTTCATTCTTGGGTCAAGGTTCAAATCTTGTTTCAACGAAACATACAATCTAGTACCAATAAGAGCCGCTAAAAGCTCCAATCGCGGTATGGACACCTTTTTTAATGGAGCTATCCTAGATTTGGCGGCTAGAAGTCTTATAAAAACTTGACCATGGTAAATTTCTCGAAAAAATATGACAGCAGCGTAAGAATCCTTGCTAGCGTCACAGAAAATGTGTAAACTTCCCTGCATGGTGCCACAATCATCTTTGTGGATCCATCTCGGTATTTTAATGTCTGACAAAAAATGTAATTCGTCTATCCATTGACGAAAATCATGTTCAATATCAGGATCTACAGCAGAATCCCAGCTTAACTTCTTTTCCCACGTCTTTTGTAACAGCAATTTTGGAAGTAGAGTAGCGGGTGACGTAAAACCTATGGGATCGAAAATTCTTTGAGCGAACGACAACATTATCCTTTTACTAATAGGTTTATTGATCAGTTCATTCTTATCTTTTAACCATAGTGCATTCACCGTTAACATATCACTCTGTGTGTCCCATAAGAGTCCAAGAACAGCAGTCGGAGAAAGAACCGACTCATCTTCATGTACTTGACCGGAAAACTCCCACCCTCTTAAATCGAATTTGGCTTGATTCATGACTGTGGTTGATTGTTTGATAAATGTTTTTAAGTCCTTTTTACTTGGAACGCTTGTTACACAATTGTCTACATAAAAACTATTCAGCAATTGTAACAGAAAGTTTTTGGAATATGGTTGATTTTTGTCATTATTTTTAAGAGCCTCGGTGATGTGGTGTTCAATGGTTGCTCCTAGCAAAAACGGACTGCTGCAAACACCAAAAACTACCCTCTTATGACGAAAGATTTTTTCATTGCCCTCCTCATCCATCCAAATAAAGCGCAAAAAATCTCCATCAGCTGTACATAAACTTATTTGTAAAAAGGCCTTTCTAATATCTGAAATCACACCAATTTTGTGCAATCTAAATCTCAACAATATATTCGGAATGAGCTCAATGTTATTAGGTCCCTTTTCAAGGCATTGATTTAAAGACGGCTTCCCTTTTTCTTTGGCCGATGCATCGAAAACTGGTCGAATTTTTGTAGTGCTGCCCTCTTTAACAACGGGCCGGTGCGGTAAATAATGTACATCCACCTTAAGTGGTACTTCTTCCAATACCTCTTCTATAATGCCCTCGTCAAGCCACTCACGAAAAACCTGGCTATACTCTTCTATAAGATTTTCCTTCTTAAGCTTGTTCACTGTATTTTGCAATCGATTATTTGCCATATGGTCAGCATTTGATAGCGTTGGATGCCCCTCTAACCATGGCAACCTTACTTCATAGCGTCCTTCATCATTTACCTTTACAGTATTTATAAAAAAATCCTTGGCAGACAAGGTAAGCTCTTCTTGAGTTTTATTTTCGGTAGGGTCCCTAATTCCTAGGGTCTCTAAATCCCATAGCTGAGGTAATGAGGCTTCTTTAACAAAAAGTAAAATATCCGTCATGGTAGTGTTGTAGGAATTTTTCAGGGGTATTTTTCCCATCAATGTCCATCCCAATAGTGTCTCGACAGCTACTAATCCACAAGATAGCAAATATCTACGTCCAGTATACAACTTGCCTGCTAAGTCCGAACCAATCAAAATATCAATTTGATTACTACCATTTGAATCAGTATTCTTATCAGATAGCTTAATTCCTAGACTGTTCAGCTGTTGTATCCAAGGTCCATGAAAAACTTGTGGAATTTCAGTACAAATAGTAGGTTGAGCCAAGGCTTCCATTGTAATGCTAAAACTATTGTGTCTAAGTTCTATATCGTAACAGTCATGTTTTTGCGCAGATAAAGTACCTCCAAACAAGCAATGTACCACTTTAACTTTATCTTTAGATTCATATCCTAAAAGACGAGCTGTATTTTGCAGAATATATGACCTCTGGGAACCAGTATCAATCAAAGCCCTAACCATTCGAGATCCTGAAACACCATCTAATTTAATCTTTAAAGTTTGCAAGGAAACATGAGTACTGATATTATTTGTGCAGCTGACTATCCCACTTGAAACTTGGCCATTTTCATTTTTAGGCGATGTATGTTGCTCATTCTTCTGTTTACTAACTGACAACCCTGGACACATCAACGCAAAATGCGATTTACCACAAATAACACATTTCAAACGAATACGACATTTTCTCGATTGATGTCCTACTTTTAAGCAACTAAAACATGCCCGTTTTTCACTCAAAATAGATTTTTTCTTATCTAATGGAATTTGTTGTGCTTTTATACAATTAGCAGTTTCATGAGAATAACCACAGAACAAACATTTTGCAGCGCCTGTATTAAAATTAACAAGACCAGTAGCAGTTGGCACCTTCTGCACTTGATACTCCGACATTTTACGCCTGTGTGCTCCACCTCGTTCAGCTTCTCTGACAGATTGACTACTTAAACCAAAACCTTCAGCTGCCAATTTGATACGCTGCTCATTTTCCACCTCGTTCTACAAAAATGTCATAAGGCCCTTTAACCTCTCCTCCATTGTTGGGTTTCCCCTTGGAACTAAGTTGATCTGCGCCGTCGATGAAACCTGCGAAATATATGGAGTTGAACGCTGCCAAACACGCAATAATTCTTCCGGCAAACACGATTCTATTAAAGGAAAAATCATAGCAGCACATTTGTCAGATGTTATACCGAGAGTCTCTAAAGCTCTTAAATAAGTCTCTAATTGGTCATAAAGTGTTGACAAATCTAATTTATTAGGGGAGGTAGCGTTATGCAAAATTAATTTAAGTAACTCACGAATATAAATTTATATTTGCAAGTCTTCTCGCCCGAAACGAGATGTCAGACTATCCACCATGCTATTATAATTATTACCAACTGCTGGAAAGCTTTCGACAAGCTGTCTAGCCCTACTTCCTTGAACTGTGGCCTGAATTAAATACTCTACTTTATCGTCAAGGTCTATATCTGGGTCATCATGTACCTTGCGAAATTGTGCCCAGAATGGCAACCAATCTTTTATATTTCCATCGAAAACTTTAAACTGAATGGTAGGTAATTTAAACTTCCTCTTACCTGTTGCCAGGCCTGACGTCGTATTACCTACTGATTGTGAAACGCCAGCATCTGACCTGGGGCCATTATGAAGCACGTCTTCATACTTGTGGTAAAAGTACAAATACTTTCTTTGATATTCTTCACAGCCCTCCATTTATTTTAATAAATTTTCTTCGGTAGCGTCTTCTTTCAATAAAAAGTTATATATTTCGCCATTCGTTAATTTAAGAGCATCATAACTTTCTTGAAGAATGTCCCAAACCACTTTAATGTTAAAATAATCTTTGTCACTCGCATCTAACAATTTCTGCAACTCGTTAGCTTTTCTCGTAAAGGCTGAACGAAGAACTGAGCGATGTTTTTTCTTAGCTTCCATTTTTTCTTAATAAAATGCGCGACGAATGGTCTAAATCAATACTCGTTTGCCCAAAACTATGGCAGCCCGGTGTATAAGATTTTTCGCAATTTAAAAGGTCAATAAAAAGTAGCCTTGCAACACGTTGACATAAGACACACATTTGCCGATAAAATACGACAGCCTGGTGTTTGAAAATTATGACCAGAACTAGGTCAATTTGAATTTTTCGTCAAAAAAATGGAAAAGTCAAAATTTTTCACAAAAAAAACGTCAACTTCAACAGTCCTGTCACGGTCGCCAAAAATGTCACTGCTTTCCACGAAAACTACCCGTTTTGGTGTAATCACACAGTTCGATGATAAAAACTATTATTTTGCTGTTGACTAACGTTTTAATCATTTAATAATTCGACTTTTCATAAAACAGACAAATTTAACTAATCAACTCCGCGTCCCTGAGTAATCCGTGAAAACCGCACGATGCTTTCTCTTCGGGAGTGATTTTTCTACTCTTGATAAAAACAAAACCCAAAAAACTGCATTGACATTTTTATACAGGGCGCAAGATATAAAGAGGAAAACATTAAAATTTCCAACCTTGATATAGGGGCTTTAACAAGTAATATGGTTACACTGTGCGCACATTTTCAGTATTCAAACGTCGACTGCCGCTTCCGGATGAATGTTTTTTATGTATGCCCCCTATGTCTAAATTTATAAGTTTTTAGGATATTATCTTTAAATAATTATCATTTTCTTATTGGGCATGCCAGTTTTTATTGAATTTAACTATGTGAACAGCTCAGAGAAATCCTAGTGATAAAGCGTTCTTATTTGTAGATTAATTCAGTGGCGGTCGTAACTTTTTTGTAGCGGGCGATTACAAGAGGAGGGAGTAGCACCAAAAACTACTATCAAAACTTTTCCAGAAGGGAAGTACGGGGGCAGCCAACTCCCTCCCCCTTCTAATTATACTGTTTATTTAAACATAATAGCATTATTTTCAAAACGCTTTTAGTTTCTAACTATGAAATTTCTTTTATTTCTTGTAAATAATAAAAAAATTTAATATTCAAAAGGAGCCATGTACGAACAGTGAAAATTAACAACATTGTCGAAACCATTAAAACGTCAACCTCTCCGTCGCTGCCGGCCGGAGGTCAAAGAAAACATCAAGCTCGCCGACCGGCTAGGTCAAGGCAGTGTTGCCATTCGTAGTGACTTGTCGCGAAAATAGCGATTTTTTGATTGCCTTGGGACGTAGCGGCGATTTACAGAAATAACCCGAGTTTTAGCGATTTTTTACTTGAGTTGATTGTTCCAGAATTGTTATGGCTATTTTAATAATTTTGCCATGGAAATGCGGATGTGGAAAAAACATTTTCGGTTATGGCAGACCGTGGCAGACGTAAAAACGAAGAAAAGAAATAAATTAAGTGTTGAACTTTTATGTTATATTTTAAGGGTTAAATTAGATTTAAATCAAAGTAAGAGTTGTTGTTTAACGTATAAATCACTTATCAAAAAACAACATGGTTTATTAATATCAAAATCCTACACGCTACAACAAGAAGAGTCTTTTACAAATGACAATGACAGTTGCTAACATGTCTTCGGTTTTTGTTTAATTATTTTCTAAGTAAATAATTGAAAAATATAAAAATTGAAACCGTAGAAAATTGTATTTTTTCTTGCTCTATACCAGTGGTTCCCAAAGTGGTCCAGGTGGACCCCCAGGGGTCCACGGGAGACTCGAAGGGGGTTTACGTAGGCGTGACAAAAAAATGGGGGTCCACAATTCGTAAGCGGGGGTCCACGAAAATGTATCTGGTTTCGATAGTGAAGAACTAAAATGCTGGCTTGACTTCACCTAGGCAGATAATATTTTAAGAAGTTCAGCGACTGTTCCTTGTAAAAACTTGCATCGAAAATCAATTCCATTCACAAACGTTCTTTCGGTGGCAATAGATGGAGCTCCTGCCATGGTCGGGTGATATCGTGAGTTTATAAAACATCTTAAAAGAATTATACCAAAGGTAACTGCAATTCACTGTGTCATCCACCGACAACATCTGGTAGCGACAAATTTGAGTGATAGATTGCACCAATCGCTTCAATTTGTGATTAATGCAGTTAACAAAATAAGAAGCAATGCATTGAATACGCGTTTATTTGCACAATTGTGCGATGAAAATGATGAATACTTCCAACGATTGCTCTTACATACTGAAGTACGCTGGTTGTCGAAAGGTGCATGTTTAACAAGATTTTACTCACTTTTTGAATCAGTTTTAGAGTTTCTGGAAAGTAAAGATCCAGATTTAAAAGAAAATCTGATCAGTTTGAAAGCAGACATCGCGTATTTGACAGATTTGTTCAAAAAATTTAATGACATTAACTTACAATTACCAAGGGGACAGCCTCAATTTAATAAAAACAAAGGGTGTAATTTCAGCTTTTCTTTGAAAATTGAAATTTATGAAGCAAAATATTAGTCGGCGCAAATTTTCCCAGTTTTCAAACTTATCACAAGTAGAAGGCCTTGATGAGAATATTCAGACATATGTTAGCACCGTCACATTTATCTGCTGGTATACAGGTAAAAAAGTTAAGATAGATAAGTCAAGTTGACGGATTGTAATCATTTTTCCTCTGAAGATCCAAAAGTTATATTTTTTCCTGTTCCCTTTAATAAATGGATGTTGCTGAGTTAAAACGGGTAGTTTTTTCTGAAAGCGACATAAAATACTGGCGACCGTGACAGGACTGTGACAGGAAAGTTTTCAATTTTTTGGATTTCAAGTGAACTGTAGAATTCCTAAATTTTTGCAATAAAATTATAATCGGGCTGCCATTAATTAGTTTTTAGGCAAACGATTATTGTTTTGAACCTTTTATTGCCCAGAAGTAGGAAATATGGAGGCCAAGAAGAAAAGTAGGAAAGTTTTACGCACTGCTTTTTCAAGAAAGGCAAATTCTCTTGAAGCAATATTTTGTGAGGATAGCGTTAATATTACAGACCTAAAAGTGCTTTGGGAGGTTTTACAAGTTAATTATGACTCGCTTAAAGTAGCTGATGGTATTATTTACAACTTGTTGTTAGAAGAGGATGCTACAGAGGACGATTTGCTCAATGAAATGGAAGGAAGTGAGGAATATACCAAAAGGTATATTCACCTGCATTATCGTTATACTGAATTGACGAAATCCGAGGATGAGGCTGTACCGTCACAAGCCCGCTCGCAAAGTAGTCATTCAATAGACCAAAACTGGACAGGTAAGCGCAAATTTAAATTGCCCTGTATTCAATTCAAAGTTTTTGACGGAAACATTGGTTGCCGTTTTGGTCGCAGTTTAAAAAAGTACACGACGATCCCGACATTGACCTGTCAGACAAGATACATTACTTGTTACAGGCCACTGCCCCGGGTGGTCGGGCCCGGCAAGTAGTAGAAAGTTTTCCAGCTGTAGGCGATAATTATCTTCAAATAGTAGACTGCTTAACCTCTCGTTTCGGACGTGAAGACTTACAGGTTGAAGTGTACATACGTGAACTTCTTAAATTGATTCTGAATAATGCTATTTCAGCGAATAAATTAGACATTGCTACGCTGTATGATAAATTAGAGACACAATTACGCGCTTTAGATACGTTAGGTATTAAATCTGATAAATGCACAGCTATGCTTTTTCCCTTAATAGAGTCATGTTTGCCTAAAGAATTGCTACGTGTTTGGCAACGCTCGCCGCGTAGTTCTGATTTTAAATCTTCGCAAAATAGTCTAGGGGTTTTACAGCATCCCACCATGGAAGATAAGTTAAAGGGTATTATGTCATTTTTGGAAAATGAAGTAGAAAATGACCAGCGTATAAAGTTAGCATCCGAGGGGTTCGGGTTGAGGCCTGTTGCTTGTCAAAGGGATTCTGGGCGTGCGGGTATGAATTCTCGGCGTAGAACACAATTATTAGAGCCAGAGATGCCTACGGCTACAGGTCTAGTCAATGTTAATCCTATTTATTTGAAATGTATTTTTTGCGATGGTTCACACGAAGCTCCTAATTGTTTTAAAGCACAACAATTTTCTCTTGATAAAAAAGCATCGGTTTTAACAGAAAAAAATGCTTGTTTCTGCTGTCTAAAAATAGGGCATCAAGCTAGAAAGTGTAGGGCTCGTTTACGATGCGTTATATGCAGTAGGTCTCATTTTCCCTTGATGTGTCCTACTTTACCAGCTAATATACAACAGAAAGCTTCCGTCCAAGTTTCGCAAAAAATCGGTGACAATAAAAGTAATTCGGTATCTAACGAGTTGGTAAGTATCAATGGTACCAGTAGTCATGTTTTCATGCAAACCTTAAGAATACGATTAGAGGGCGTTAATGGTAGTCATTTGGTAAGAGTATTAATTGACACTGGCTCCCAACGGTATTATATTTTAAAGTCTATAGCCAGTTTTTTGGGTTTAGTCCCTAAACATAATAAAAAAATAGTGCATTGCCTTCTTGGTGGCTCTTTGGTGGAACAGCACCATCAATGTTTTGACATCAAACTAAGTAATGGTAAGGTTAGTTTGGTCAAAGAATTTTCGGATCAATCTGTTATTTGTTCGGATATTACCCCAGTGTTTTATGGTGATTGGATTAAAGAATTAAATGCTTTTGGTATTGACTTGTCCGATCAGTTTAATGGTTTGAATGAAAGTAGTAAGATTGATATGTTAATAGGTTCTGATATAGCGGGCATTTTATATACTGGCAGAAGACAGGTGCTTTCGAGCGGACTGGTGGCAGTGGAGACATTCCTGGGTTGGACTTTGATGGGTAAAATACCAGTTTCTAGGACCACCAGTAATACCATGATTGATATAGCACTTTTTGCGAAGGATGCGACGTTGTCTCAACTTTGGGAATGTTTTAGGTATCAAAGATCCCGTCGAAAAGAAATCACAAGAACAAATTGCCTGGGCGACTAAAGCTGCTTTTTTAGATACCGTGGTGATTAACAGTGAGGGCAGGTATGAGGTTCGATTGCCATGGTTAGAAGGCCATCCGCCTTTACCAAGTTTGTATAATGTTGCTAAAACTAGGTTACAAAGTACTATTAGTAAAATACAAAGGGATGGTTTAGTAAAAGAGTATGATCAGGTTTTTCAGGAGTGGCTGAGTGATAATATGATTGAGGAAGTGGTTGAGGAGATACCGGCAAGGGTCAATGTTCATCATTTGCCGCATCGGCCAGTGGTGAAAGAAAACAGTACTACCCGTATTAGACCTGTTTTCGATGCGTCAGCAAGAACAAAAGACCAACCTTCACTTAACCAATGTCTGGATAAAGGCCCTAATGTTATTGAGTTAATTCCGAACATTTTGCTAAGATTTAGAATGGGTAAAATTGGTGTTGTGTCGGATATAAAAAAGGCATTTATGCAGATCAGCATTACTGAGGCCGATAGAAATTTTTTACGTTTTTTGTGGATTGATTTCAAAGGTCAGGAAAGAATTTTTCGTCACAGGCGAGTAGTATTTGGGGTTAATAGTAGTCCGTTTTTGCTAGGTGCCACAATAGAACATCATCTTACGCAAGCGTTGGTTAAATGTGTGGACGAAAGTATACCATACAGTAAGGAAACGGTTTTGCAGTTATTAAACGGCTTCTATGTTGACAATTGTGTCACAAGTGTATCTGATGACGATAAATTGCAGTTGTTTATAAAGGAGTCCATCATTTTAAAGAATGAAGGGAAATTTGATCTCAGAGGGTGGGAGTTTACAGGTCAGGTATTTGATACCTCTGAAGTTCCATCTGGGACCATGGTTCTGGGAATGATGTGGAATAAGTATGATGATACATTAAGGATAAATGAAGCATGTTTAAAGGGTGTGAATGAGCTTGCAGACAAGCCCATAAGTAAAAGGTTGATGCTTTCTTTTGCACAGATGATATTCGATCCGATTGGATTCACGGCACCAGCTACTTTAATACCCAAGCTGCTGCTCCAAAAAACATCCCAGCAAACACAGAAGGTCGGTAAATGGTTGGGCCTATGGTGGCAACAACGGCACAGCGTTGGCAACGGGCGCATAATACCGAACCGGTATTGGTCCATTGTTGGTCTTACAGCGGTGGCATATTAAAGGATAATTTGTAGCGGGCCGGTTCTGGCTTGCCAATCGTTTTAATGTCATCGGTGCTCCAGTATCTTGCCAGAGTCGGTTATATTGCGTGTGCCATTGAAAGTCATAAACGCTAGATAAATAGCACTATATATTTATTTATTCAAATAATAATTGTTAAAATGGGGAGCTGAGATAATGTTAAACTGATAATAATATAAGTTCATTAAATGTTTTTAACATTTCAAAATTCCTCCGTAAATGACATTCAACGATAACTAGCAATGAATTAGAAATTGAATTTGGCGGCAATTTTTAAAAGTTGTCTAATAGGATGTTGCTGATATGACGCTTTTGGTTGGTAGCTTTTGTTTCTATTAACATAACCAAACTTCTTTCCTTTCTCGTGGAAGTCGCGCGTGTTCAAGTTAATCGCGTGTTTTTAATTTAATAATGAATAAATAAGAGTAAGTATATTCCTTTATTTTTTGCTATCAGGATTAATCCAATATATCAGGTGTAATTTAAAAATAATTTGCTATTGTATAAAGAATTGTGTCTCTCTGGCAAATAGAGGTGAAAAACATCTTTTTACCTACCTATATATATTAAAATTTGAATTCTGCTTTACTTGAAATTACAGGTTTATTTATTTAGATCCTTATTTTTTCAGATCTTCTAAGCCATTTGGTAAAAGAAATCGTTACAATAAAGAAGGATGTTAAACAACTCATACTACTATGAGTTCCAGTTCAGATATAACCAAAGTGTCATTTTCCGAGCTACACAAATGCCAGTTATATGAAGATTTGGTTAAATTTAATGATGATTTGAAAAATGAAGAGTTCTTCAAAAAATGCGTAAGCACAGTTGTTTCAAAAATTATTAGATAATAGTCCTGAGTTATAATTTTCAGATATATTTTTTTGCATACTTAGATGTTTTTTCCAATTTTAGTTTCAGTTGTTTAATTTTAGGTTTAGGAACTTAAGCATCTTACTTAAATTTATACCTTTTGAGTGCATGAAAATGGATCTCGTGGGGGGCAATGACTACAGTAAGACATAAACTGTCATTAATAAAAGGTAAATATAATTTTTTTTTTGGGTAGAACTATTTGACTGCGCCACTGAATAAAACCATGCAACTTCTTTAAATTTTATTCAATTGCCTAAATCATATTTGATTTGTTTCACTAGTCATTTATTTTATTACTATTGATCTTTAAGAAAAAATAAATAATACAAATTAGATTCAAAGGCTTAAACAATTTCTTTTAATTAATTTTTAGCAGCAGCACATAAAAATTCTCGGGTGAGGAACTGACACAGAAGTCAATCGATCACGTTATTATGGTATGGTTAAGAAATACCCCAGATAGAGAAGCTGGCCGAACTGAAAGAAACCAAACGAACCCATCAGGTCCTCTTGGATAGTAAGACAAACTCGATATTTTTATGAAAGAAATATTGTTGTAACTTTTACAGGATTTTTTGTGAGGACGTTCGATTTTGGTGGAAAATAAATTAATTTTTTTGTTTAACTACCAAAGTTTTATTACTACTATCTTATTAAGGTGCAAAAAGTCTGTTGCACTTTCCGTTTCACTATAATTAGGATTCTAAATTAAAATATTTTTTTTTGTAAATCTCTTGACAATGACAGAATACTAACAACCATGAGGAATTATTATTAGTTTTGAAAAGTTTTAATTTTTCTATCAAGTTTACATTATTGCCTTTTATAATTAATTTGAAAGGCAAAGCCTAGTTTTAAGACCGAGCAGTATAGCGACGTCTTCGTTATTTTTTTTATAAATATTTTATATTTGTTAATCAAATGACTTTTAAACCGGCATTTGGGGCCAATTAAAAATATTTTGGTTGTCGAAAAATAATTATTAGTGTTTTATATATTATTTTTAACCAAAATGCGGAAAATTTGGTCACAAAACCCGATATATAGCTTATTTCGAGTTAAACACATATATTTTTAATAACATTGGCGAACGCATAACTATTCAGTCCTAAAATACCCAGCATTTTTGTAAAATGAAATGGCGAAGGAACCGTTTTAAGCGCGCATTGGGCTTTTGCAGGTATGCCGAAAGTGGGCCGATGCATAACCTACATCGGACATTAACATTTTATTGAAACAGGCCCGTTTCTGTTCCGACGTTGGCATGTGGCTGTTTAACCAGCAATGGTCCAGCAAGCTTTATGCAACGCGCCGTTTTAACCCGTGCTGGGAAATCGTCGTTGGCCCACAAGTCGGCCGGGCGGACATTCCCTATATGTGGCCCAGTACAGAATGCCGATAATGGTCCGTTGATAAGTGCATCGGCAAGCGCCCGCTTGCCGGTATCGGCCCTCTTATCTTGTGTTTGCTGGGATGGGAAAAGAAATTAGCCTGGGATACCCCAGTAGATTCCGAAATAGAAATTAGGTTTCGTCATTGGTTTGACGAGTTACATTATTTACACGAGATTACAATACCACGATGGATTCACGGAGATAATTTGTATTTTGATCACGGAAGTCTACATGTTTTTTGCGATGCGAGCAAGATTTCCTATGCGTCGGTTATTTTCGTTAGAGCTGTTGTTAATGGCAAAGTTTTTATTCGTTTATTGGCAGCGAAATCTAGAATAGCTCCTCTGAAAGAAATCTCTATACCACGTTTGGAACTTTTAGCAGCTCTTATTGGAGCTAGGTTGTTCTTGTCTTTAAAGCAGGATCTTGTTTCAAGGTTACCGGTTTATTTTTGGAGTGATTCTTCCACAGTTTTAAGTTGGATACGTCGTAAGGAAAATTGGGGAACTTTTGTGGGTAATCGGGTCAAAGAAATTGTAAGCTATACATCTAGTGAAGATTGGCATTTTGTTCCAGGAATTTTAAACCCTGCTGACCTTCTTTCTCGTGGTTGTTCTCCAAAACAACTGTGTAAGTCTAAATGGTGGGAGGGCCCAAGTTGGCTATATGAACAATCTAATTTGTGGCCACAATGTGAGGCTAATTATAATGAGGAGGAGATTGGAAAAGAAAGAAAAAAGTCTACTATCACGTTTTTTAATTCAAATTTAGTTTTAGTAAATTGGCATCTTTCATATTTTTCCAAATTTACTAAAACACTACGCATGGTTGGGTGGATTTTCAGGTTTCTATATAATATCAGGAATCCTACAGATAATAAGTTGACGGGACAGCTCTCTGTAGAAGAATTGGAAGCAGCGGAGAGTCATATTTTAAAACTTATTCAAAAGGAGTGTTTTGAGGGGGAAAGTGATCCCCGTTTATGTCATTTGACTCCTTTTATGGACAATAAGGGTGTAATTCGCTTACGTTCTAGAGTTAGTAATCGAAAAGATGCTGAACAGTTCCGTTTTCCGGTGGTCTTACCAGCAAAACATGTTTTAGTTGATAAGCTTATTTTTGAACAGCATATTAAATCACTGCATATGGGCACTCAGGGATTAATGTGTGTCCTGGGCGAGAATTATTGGATCATAGGCGGGCGACGAGTTGTCAGATCGGCCATTTCGGGTTGCGTTATTTGTAAGCGACAAAAAAGTAAGGCATTTGTTACCACTTTACCTCCTCTTCCATTAGATCGCGTGCGCGATGCGGCTGTATTTGAAATAACCGGAGTGGATTTTGCTGGGCCATTATTTTTAAAAAACGGGTAAAAAGCATGGGTGTGTCTTTTTACTTGTGCCGTTTATCGGGCCGTGCATTTAGAATTATGCACGAGTTTGTCCACCGCGAGTTTTATGCAAGTGCTAAGACGATTCATAGACAGTACAAGCAGGCCGGGCTTGCAGGAGATTTAATAGTAGTTTGTTCAACAAGAGTGGATATGATGTCTATATCACACGAGAAAATAAATTGAGCACGACGCCGTAGGCGTGTAAAAAAAAGTTTGCAGATTGTCGGGCTCGAACTCACGACCATTGGAACTATATAGTAAAACGCTCTACCGTCTCGACTATCGAAGCGTTTAGTTAATTATGGTAAAACCAACTGAATAATGATGCTACATGAATTTAATTTTCTATGCACATTCAGCAGGTTGTATTATTGATAAATCTATTATAAATACGTATAGATTTTGTTATATTGAACAAATTTTATAACATATTGTACCATATATATTTAAATTATATAATTTAGTGTATTGAAAAAGAAGGCGGAGCCTCAGTAAAAATAATATACTGTGATTGGTCAGTATCTACTTGTAAGAACAACATGTAAATTTGGCTTCTCTGTACTTAATTGACTACTGTAATTTTTGCCGCACAGTTAACTGGAATAGCCTACTTTACTCGCTACTTAAGTGTAAAGGAAACAGCAAATTTCCATGTGGGAGTAGAAAAAAAATCTTACAATATTGCTATTAAAAAAGCAAAAATCGCAGCAAATGACCGTATTATAAACACAGCCAAAAATCCGTCTAAAGCCATATCGAATATTGCTCACAAAATATAATAAAGGAAATACCTGAGACTGACGTTGATCCATTGGGAAAGCTAAGGGAAAATACAAACTACTTAGAAAATAATTTTGAGTTTCGGGATATAACTTTTAATGAGATGCGGGATATAATCAATCACATGAATAACAATCGTAGTAATGATGTCTTTGGCTTAAATATGGTGCTAATTAAAACTATTAAAAACTTAATAATAACGCCCATTACAAAGCTGATAACTTTTCGAGAGAGTACTTTTCCGGATGTCCTGAAGCAAGCGCTAGTTATACCAAATCTTTAAACAGGGGGATAAAGAATCACCATAAAATTACAGACCGATATCGTTATTACCAGTAGTATCAAAGATCGTAGAGAAGTGTATGACAGTGAGAATAGTGAATTTTATGGAAGAGAATGCATGGTCTTTTTTCGGATAGTCAGTTTGGCTTCCGAAGGAGTAAAAGTAAAGTGCAGGGGATTTTGGACTTGATAAGTCGTATAGAGAGATCGTTTGAATGCAGAGAGTATCATGCTGCACTGTTTTGTGATCTGAGAAAGGCATTTGACTGTGTGGACCATGACCTTCTCCTTGGAAAGCTTGCTTTCTACAGCTTTAGTCCGAACAGCATAGCTTTGATAAGGTCATACCTGATAAACAGAACGCAGTCTGTGAGAGTAGGGGAGGTGGTTTCTGGCAGAGAAGAGGTTACGATAGGTGTACCCCAGGGCTCGATCCTGGGGCCCATACTTTTTCTAATATATATAAATGATCTGTCCTTAAACACATTAAATGATCACACCATCTATGCTGATGATACCACCGTTTCTGTCTCATTGGATAACCTGGACGAGGCTGAGGAGAGGTTAGAGGTGGCGCAGTCGACTGCAAAAGAGTGGTTTAGTGCGAACAAGCTACTCCTGAATGAAGCAAAAACAAATAAGGTTATATTTGCACTTCGTGATACGGAAAACCTGAATGAAGACACACCTTGTGTTAAGTTCCTAGGAGTTCAGCTTGACTCAAAGCTACAATGGGACAAATATATAGATCAGGTAGCTGGAAGGCCCGGGAGTGGCTTGTTTGCGCTACGCGGTCTGGTAGAGCGGGTTTCTGGAGGGGTGTTACGTGCAGCCTACCACGCACTGTTCCATTCAGTAATGGTGTATGCTCTGCTCATTTGGGGACATGCCCCTCAAACTGCTCGGATCTTTGGTCTGTAAAGGAAGGCTGTTAGGGTAATGGCTGGTCTGGGATATAGGGATGACAGCAGGCAGTCCTTTAGGGAACTAGGTATCCTGACCCCTCTGTATATCCTGGAGAGTTTACTGTATGCCAAGATCAACGAAAACAACTATCTTGTGAGATCCACAGCTATGACACGAGATTCTCAATGAACTTTGTTCCGGCATACTGTCGTTTGAAGAGATGTCAGAGTAGCCCTGGATACCTTTGCAATAAAATTTTTAAATTGTCTGCCACTTATAATTTTAAAAACCTGCCACTGCAGGAATTTAAGGCAAGCATTAAGAAATTGTTAATTAATGAAGCCTTCTATACATTTGAGGAATTTTATAATTTTGAATTTTAACTAAAATAATTTAGGAATATACCTACTTTGTCTTAAATATTATTAATCACATTGACGTATGTAAGTGCTTTTTACTTTTTTTTACTTACTAAGCTTCAAATTTTATTCACTTTGGACGACTTCCACAGCAACACGAACACGGAACAACAGCACCTAAGGCGCTGGCGCCATAGTTACAAAGTGTAAACTGTACCAAACCCAAAAATAACTCCCTTTAGACCACAACGTGGAAATCTAAGGAAGTTAATAGAAAGTTTATATTGAAAATATATTTTTGGACTTGGCACGGGCAGTATATATCAAGATAGAAGTAAAAAAATATTGAAACAACCAATAAATTTGTCTGTTTAAAGGTTGGAGACAATGACGTTTCTTGAACGGCAGTAGAGTTTTGGACTTGCATTGTCTTTATTTGTTTAGAATCACTACGTTTCAACTGGTAAGCATCTCCAGTCGTCTTCAGGTGAATACTGATTAAGTACGGTAACTACAGCTCTATTTATACTAGGCAGGTGCTGTGACGCATGACTAGTGGGTGGAGTCATGCGTGTTGCTAGGTGATGAGGCATAACTGGATAAGTCATGCTTGATGAGTCATGCTCGATGACGTCATGCTCGATAAATCATGCGTTTAACTCTTGGGTGGTCTTTTTCTAAGATTACATTTACTTAACAAGGGTTTCCAGACGTTTTTCATATCTAATGAAGGCTTACTAAAGCAACCTGGATTTTGGTGTATGGTCGCAGCTTCCTGAAACTTCCCCTTCCTCCAGTGCGGTTCTTTTTGCAGGATTTCCGCTTTTGTCCACATGATATGATGGCCGTGCGTCCAGGCGTGGTCAGCTGCACCTGATTTTTCGGTCTCTCCTTTTTGGGTGTTATTTCTATGTTCTTTAATCCTTACTTCTAGTGGTCTTAGTGTGTTTCACTGGACCACAAACGGAATACCACAAAAAATTCATTTTCTTAGACTCTAAAAAACGTTACGAAAATCGCATGCGGCAACCTCATCAAATCTCTTTAAAACTTACAATTCTTCAAAAATCTCAGAGAATTTATGAAATTTCACGAGGGTTTTCAGCAGGATATATTTTTTTTATCTGGATTTATGCCTCCTAGTATATACACGAAATAATTAATGCGTTTTCCTAATATTTTATAGGGATCGATATTATTTATAGTTTTATATAAAAAGCTAACGATTATTAAGAGTGTATGTTTTATTTTGACAGAATAAGTAACTTGTGTTTATACAAAAACTATGTAAAAAAAAATACATTAACCAGATGCAAAGATGTAAAATAAATTTTTATCCCTACATCATACAAGTATTTATAATTCATTCTAATTTTGTATATATTAAATAAGCTGTAAAATCTCATATAGTGATATCAACCATAAAACACCGTGGTGTATTATTAAAAACCTTGGGAATACCTTTATACTACAGCTTTATTTACTCTCCCACTGCTTTTGAATTTGTAGCCTCGCGAGTTTATAAATGAATAATTATAATATGAGGTAAAAATCCGCTTGTCGAATTTATCGGTCACTGCCACTACCAATAAAACTTAAAATTACGACATTCCATTTCTCTGTGCTGAGTGTGCTGAGCTATTTTCCTTCAAAAAAAGATGGCAAAGCAACTTCTTCAATGCACAAAAATATTCCAGAAATTGGTAATAAATTCTAGGAACACCGTCACCTCACCACTTTTAAATTGGCAAGAACCAAATATGAAAAAAAATGGAGTTATTTTTAGCAATCCTACACGTAACACGAATTTTTTTAATAAATGTAAGTTTTGGGGTTATCTTTTCGTCTCTAAAAGTTTTATACTAGTTTTTCTTCATTTTTAGTACCTGCCGATGATTTATGGAAGGGTATAACAACAGTCAGTAATGCTGGAAAGAAAAGGGGTAGAGGTAAATCAGTGTCGAAGAAGAATATTAAAGATTTAAACAGAGGACAAATGATCGGAATTGGTAAGGGGGTGCTTTTTATCTACTGGTATTATATACCCAATAATATGGGTCTTATCCTTATCAACAACTCCTAAAATACACTGGTACACTTAAAATATGACAATGTTCTAGTACGACCCTCGGAATAGGAATATTGCAATTTTTGAATTAAAAATAATAATAATATGCTTTATTGTCCAAAAAAAAAGGTAATTATGTAGCAAGCGGTTTTCAGCCATTTTTGCGAATTTTACAAAACTTTTTGTGTAATTAATAATTTGTTCTTTCGGTGGTTGGAAGTGAGTATTCTGGTACGGAAAGTGTTTAAATTGTTTATATATTTAATAATAATATCTTGAGACTTAAATCATTGTATGAATTTAGGGACTTATTGCCCACCACTGCTAAAACAACCCTGACTGAATCACTAGTGCTCTCCATTCCTGGTTACTTAGATATAGTATATGGACCTTATCTAACAAATTTCCATAAATACAGAATTCAAAAAATCCAGAACTCTTGTGTGAGATTTGTACATAACTTATCCCGTAGAGATCATGTCAGTCAACATGTTGTTAATACATTTAAGTTTAGTATGGGCCAAAGAAGGTTTATACACATGAGCTGTTTAATTCATAAAGTCATATCCCATAAATCTCCATCCTATCTATGTGATTTAATGATCAGGCGCGAGGAGATCCACCAGGTAAACACACGTAATAAGCAAATACTGGATATTCCTAAACACCGTACCGAATTCTTTAAATCTTGTTTTTTATATATTTTTGCTCATGTGTTCCTTTCTCCCGCTTATTTTGATTTTAGCAGCATTAACTTTAAAAATAAGATCAAAAAATACATACTAGACACCCAGTCTTCATTATAAATATTCTTAATTATTGTATAAGTAACTAGGTATACTTATACTCATATTTACTACAGGTGGTTACTAATACATGCTGTGCGGTCTAACCACCTTTTGTTAGTACAAGTATTTGTTCTTTCAATAAAATTATTTTATTTTATTTATTTTTTTATATTTGTTTCAAAAACATCGGTAAAATCATAAATTTATGGCAACACTGGAAAACCCTGTTTACTTGACATGAGGCAAAGACAAATAGAGAAGTATGAATGTAATAAATTAGAGAAAGATGCCGATTGACTTATGTTTAGACTTATAAAACCAATAGTCAATTCGACCTGATCGCGACGCGACCAATAAAAAAAAAGATCTGTTAAACAAGTGTTAACTCACGTTAATATAACAATCTATTAGCGCAGAATACCGAATTCTCAGTTCAGCTCGAAACGGTGTATCGGGACGGGTTAGCACTTGTTCAACAGGGCAATTTTTTTGTGTTCATAAATACAAAAAAATTGCCCTGTTGAACAAGTGCTAACCCGTCCCGATACACCGTTTCGAGCTGAACTGAGAATTCGGTTAGCTGCGCTAATAGATTTTATATATAGATTATTAATTATACCGGGTGTTGCATCGTCGAACGGGACATAGGAAATCCCATGTAATTTTAAATGGGGTCAATTATTGGCTTCCCTAATTATTTTAGAGAAAAATTCTATTTAGGTTTATTAAAGAGCACTAAAACTCACATTATTATTATTATTATTATTATTATTATTATTATTATTATTATTGCCTTTATTTGGTAACAAAAGAAAAAATTACAAAGTTAAATGTATTATTACAAGATATTTCTACCAAATGAGGTGAAGTTCACTACTAAGAGCGCTCAACCACTTAACCTCAAAAGAATAACTTTAGATATTTTTGATGAGCCCGTTTACGGGTTATCGCCGATTTCTTTTTAACTATTTCTCCTTTTTATGGCCCCGTTACCTCAAAAGAATAACTTTAGATATTTTTGATGAGCCCGTTTACGGGTTATCGCCGATTTCTTTTTAACTATTTCTCCTTTTTATGGCCCCGTTTTTGCGGGCACCAGTCAAGGTAAAAGATGACTGTCAAATAAAGTTGTCATTTTGAAATGTGTGCTTTATTGTTATAAAAACTCGTACATCGAAAATATTAAAGGTGTATTTATGAGTACAAATTAATCTGAATAAAACTAAAATAAAGTATCCAATTACAAGGTTAATTATGACATTTTACATGTTTCAATATTTTACTAATTAATAGGTAGGTACTATTAAATTGTTAGAACTTTAGGATTTAAGAAGATGTTCAAATATTCCTCCATTGACTGCTAGACAATAACCGAGGCGATCATAAAATTCTCTTACATTCGCTAGTTGGTAAACTGAAATTCTATTGCATTCGGCAGAAATAGCATTTTTTAACTCGTCTAGATTTGGGTATTTTTTATCTTTGTATATCCTGTTTTTTAAATGGCCCCAGAGAAAGAAATCATTTGGCGATAAATCAGGAGACCTGGCTGGCCAATTTACTTTATGATTTAAGCCAATAACATTTCCATTAAAAGCACGGTTTAAATATTCCCGGACAGCCAGGGTACTATGTGCCGGGCAGCCATCCATTTGGTACCAAACTTCCTGATTTTCCCTGGCGGCATCATGTAAAGTAGGTAAAATATGATCCTCAAGTAGTTCCAAAAAATATTCTGCATTTAATTTTCGTGTAAGAAATAATGGCCCGATAATATTATTATTATTATTAACATGTTATTTATTGGTTACCTAATTGGCCTTCCACCGAGGTCCTTCAGCCGCAGTAAAGTTTACATATTATTTCTGTTTGCTATCATGTAAAGTAGGTAAAATATGATCCTCAAGTAGTTCCAAAAAATATTCTGCATTTAATTTTCGTGTAAGAAATAATGGCCCGATAATATTATTATTATTATTATTATTATTAACATGTTATTTATTGGTTACCTAATTGGCCTTCCACCGAGGTCCTTCAGCCGCAGTAAAGTTTACATATTATTTCTGTTTGCTATTGTATAAGTGTAATTAATTAAATAAAATTTGTTAACAGAAAAAAAAAGTATTAATAAGTAGGTATTATAGTATCTTAAGGTCTAAAAATCGTAGTAAAAGTTATTGCAGTTCCATGATGTTTTCGTAGGTTGTTTGGTTTGGAAATCTATATCTGGACTGCCTGTCTTCTCTTTTTCTGCAGTGGGGTTCGATTATCTCGATATTATGTTGTCTCTTGGCAAACTTTGTGTTTAACTGTTGTATTCTTTGTTTGATAGGTTGTATGTGTGTTTTTCTGTACAAGAGTTCGTTGCTGGGATTGTGCCATGGATTTTGAGGATGTCTCATTCTGGTTATAGCACGCAGAGCTGAAGTTTCTGCGACTGAGATGTTCTTCAGTGTTGATGGTCTTAGATTAGAAAATACCATATGCCCGTATTCCAAAATGGGTCTGCAGATAGATTTATAAATTTTGACGGCTGTTCCTGTGTTTATTCCTTGGTTCTTGAAAGTTAATGATCGGAAGTGTTTGGCTCGACTGATTGTTTTACTTTTAATTGATTTTATGTTTGTTAAAATTTAGCTTGGCATCGATTTCGATACCCAGGTATTTTGCTGATGGTTTTGGCTTGATCGGCTGGTTAAAAAGGGTAATGTGCGGTGAATTTGCTTGGATTGTATGGTGAAATAAAACGAGTTGTGATTTGCGTGGATTTGGAACAAGACGCCAGTTTTGGAACCAGGCTTCTGTGTCAGTTATTAGACTTTGTAGGTTGGCTGCGGCTTTTTTGCTTGTTTCTGCGTGGGTTATCAGGGTTGTATCATCAGCGAATAGAAGGGTGTATTGATTTTGGTCCATGTTGGTGATGCTTTCTGGTAAATCATAGCAGTAGATGTTGTAAAGTAATGGGGACAGTGGTGAACCTTGAGGAACTCCTTGTTCAGGGGTAAATTCTTCGGATTTGTGGTTGCTTATTTTAATTGAGAGTTTCCTGTTTACCAAAAAATCTTTAATAATGTTGATAAGATACCTGGGAGTATTTAAAGCGTTCAGTTTATACAGAAGACCCCTGTGCCAAACTCTGTCAAAGGCCTTTTCAATGTCTAGAAATAGTGCTGCTGATTTCAGGTTTTGGTGTTTGGCTGTTTCAATGTTTGAGGTAAGTATAGTCAAGGGATGTATTGTAGAACATTTTTCTTTAAAACCAAACTGGTGTTTTGGTATCCGTTCGCCTACTATGTTTGTTAAAGTATTTCTTATAATTTTCTCATAGATTTTTCCTATAACAGGCAATAGGGTAATAGGTCTGTAATTTTCTGGTTTTTTGTAATCAGCTTTGGCCTTTGGAATGTTAATAATTGTACCTCTCTTCCACTGATCTGGAAAACAGTTTTTGTTAAGGCAGTATTCTAAGATTCTTATTATATATTCATGTATGTTTACGTCTAGCTGTTTTATTATATTCCATGGGACATTGTCTGATCCCGGGGCGCTATTTTTTTGAGAATGGATTAATTTGAAATATTCATTTGCATCTATTTTTAAATGTTCATGGTTAGCCACTTGGTTATTGAAGAAGGTCCGATACCAACGGTTAATGTTTTCCTTGTCGGTGTTGTTGATACTGGGGTGATTTTTCTCTTTAAAGTGTTCTTTATAATATTCGTAAAATTTTTTGACTTTTTCTTGATCTGTTGAAAATATCGTTCCATTATCCTCCAGGTCGGGTGCTGGTTTTTTAATCTTCCTGTAAAAATTCTTTCCTTGTTCGTCGTTTATTTCTTTGCACGTATTTAGCCACGAATTTTCT
The DNA here is from genome assembly GCA_935413205.1 of Polydrusus cervinus. Classification (NCBI taxonomy): domain Eukaryota; kingdom Metazoa; phylum Arthropoda; class Insecta; order Coleoptera; family Curculionidae; genus Polydrusus; species Polydrusus cervinus. The sequence goes on along the minus strand of OW284510.1, from coordinate 60,286,531 downwards.
TTGTATGTATTGATTAGTCCTTGTATGTACTTGCTAAACTTATTGATTTTTGTTTTAACATCAGGATCCGGTTTGGAATAGTATTCTCGGAACATTTTCCTCTTTTCTTTAATTAGTTTAATTATATATGGGGCTAGTGGGTAGGAAAAGGGTTGTTGAGTAATAAGTGGAGTATTTTCTTCTATTACTTTAGAAATGTTATTATTGAAATTTACAATTTGTTCCATGGTCATCCTTTGGTCTTGTTGATTTATAAAGTTATTTAGGCCGTTAATTATATATGGGGGTAGTGGGTAGGAAAAGGGTTGTTGAGTAATAAGTGGAGTATTTTCTTCTATTACTTTAGAAATGTTATTATTGAAATTTACAATTTGTTCCATGGTCATCCTTTGGTCTTGTTGATTTATAAAGTTATTTAGGCCGTCGTTTATTTTTTCTATATTACTTTTTGTGTAGTTATTTATTTGTTTTTTCTTCTGTTGGTTTAATTTTTAAATCTAGCTCGATTTTGAAGCCTAGGTGATCTGAGCCCAAGTCAGGGACGACTTCAATCTTTTTGAAACATTCTTGCATATTTCTAGAATATATTATGGCATCTGGTGTAGAGTCTTCATTGTTTTGCATGAGAAAGGTTGGGCCTGTTTCAGCTTTAACGAATTCAAATTCAAAAATTTCTATATTACCAGAATAAATATAAATATAATGGTTATGCGTCAAATATACCTTACAAATAAGTAGAGTATACAAATATCCAAATAAATCAAACTAAAAGAAAAGTGTTTGTTGGAAACTTATCAGTCTGCCATCCCTAAAATTTTTGACTCTCTTGTCACATCTTTGCTGTCGTGGGAGTGCAGACGAGTCATAGTTGCGCAGCAGCACGGATTCTGTCCGGGAAGGTCTACACTTACGAACTTATTAACTTACCACGATTATCTGTTGAATGCTTTCGAGAATAAGCTCCAGGTCGACAGCATTTATACCGATTTTTCGAAGGCGTTCGATCGAGTGGATCATAGACTACTTGTAGCTAAGCTGGAGGCCTTGGGCTTTGGCTCGGGCATTCTTCGGTGGATTCTCAGTTTCCTCACTGGAAGGGTTCAGAGAGTAAGAATAAATAATTATGTATCTAAGGAGATTGCGGTGCATTCTGGTGTACCTCAAGGTTCCCATATTGGGCCCTTATTTTTTATACTTTTCATAAATGACATTGGTGATTTTATCACATACTCGCTATACTTGTTATTTGCCGATGACCTTAAAATCTATAGATTAATTTACTCCAGTGAGGACTGTGATCTGCTTCAAAGGGATGTAGATGGTCTTTACCGTTGGTCTCAGATGAATGGTCTTGATCTGAATATTAAAAAATGTCACAGTATATCCTTCTATAGATCCCGTCAACCTATTGATTGTAATTATAATATAGCTGGTGTTGTCTTAGATAAAGTAGATAATATCCGTGATCTTGGCGTTACACTTGATAAAACCCTCACATTTGTTAACCATATTAATTATATTACAAGTGCGGGGTATAGAAACCTTGGATTTGTATCTAGGAACTGTAGGGAATTCTCATGTGAGACCTTTAAATTATTGTACTGCTCCATGGTGAGATCCGGCCTGGAGTATGCCAGTGTGTTGTGGTCACCTTATTATCAGGTTCATATTCAGGCAATTGAGGGTGTGCAGAGGAGATTTCTGCGTGTTTGTGCGCACAAACTGCAAATTCGTTTCCAAAATTATCATATTGACTATCAACTTATTCTTAATAATATAAATCTATGTTCTCTACAAGCTAGACGTTTCCTTTCAGATATGTGTTTTTTATTTAAGCTTATTGGGGGTGACATTGATTGTGAATATCTTCTATCTGAATTATATTTTAATACCAGACACAATACTCGCAGCAGAAATCTCTTCTGTTTACCTTTTCATTCTACCAATTATGGCATGTTTCGCCCTTTAACCAGACTGCAGCGTAACTTCGATGGGCATGCCCTCGATATTCATACCACTCATCCTAAGTTTAAATTAGATCTTAAGAGAAAAATTTGTAGTAATTTATTAACTGACTCATACTAATTGTTATTATTCTAAAATATCTATCCTTAATCTATTGTGTTATTAGATTTTACTTTATTGTATATGTAGATACATTGTTATTTCCTTTGTTAATGGTGTATACCGTAAATAAATAAATAAATAAATAAATAAATAAATAAATGACATAATATAAAAATGACATAATACAAAAATACATACCACTTAATACATTTAAAAGTGAGTGGACGCATTATTACAGTAACATATTAAAATCAACATATTAAAACTATCGCAGTTCCCCGTACATGTGTGCATCGATCACTCGTAGCGGAGCCTGACCCTTCATGGGCTCAGAAATTCCGCAACACTGTATGGTTTCAAGTTAACTAGATATTTAAAGATTGCTTTCTTATAACTTACAAAATTTTGGTGCAAAAGAGGCTTAATGTTGTCTGGAATGTTATCGTAAAAAATTATTCCGTTGTAAAGCGGAGATCTCTTGAAGAGAGACAGTCTATGACATGGTATATTATAGTTGGATGTTCTTGTATCATATCGATTATGTGCCTTGCGAAAAGGTTCATAATATTCTTTATGTTTATAGAAGAACAACAACATTTCATAAATGTAAACAGCACTTGCAGTAAGTATATTTAGTTGTTTAAATCGTGTCCTGCATGTTTCATTACTTGACATGCCCATTAGGATTCTCACTGCTCGTTTCTGGATGATAAATGGTCTTTCAGCACCCACACCAGAACCCCAGAATATAATTCCGAATCTTAGAATTGAATAAAAGTATGCATAATAGACCGACCTGAGTGCATGTGGGGCAAGGTATCTCCCCATCACACGCAGGCCGTATGTAGCGGAAGAGATGTAACGATCTGTGGTTCATTCACATATTGAGATTTGATTTTTGAGTCAAAAACTATAAAATTAGATTTGGCCTTATTTAAAACCAGTCCGTTTTGCCCAAACCATGTCTCCATTTGGGTCAAGACATTACTAGATTTTTCAGTAAGCTCAGAGATACACCCAGCCTTGAGAACTAGATTGGTGTCATCGGCATAGTTTATTAGGGTACAGAGATCAGAATTCATTGTATGGGATATGTCATTAATGAAAATAATAAACAGAAGGGGGCCTATGACACTCCCTTGCGGAATTCCCACATGAATGCAACTAAGTTCCGAGTAGTATTTAGTGCCATTATAAGCTAACTCAACTCGCTGACTTCTATTTGTGAGATAAGATTCAAACCATTGTAACGCATGACCTCTAACACGATAATAACGAAGTTTGCGCTTGCCATGAAATCTTTGAGCTGCTTGTTTTTTCTTTTGTTAAAATTCCAGTCTCCGATGATTACCGAATATTTGTAGAGGGATGATTTAATTAATATAGTTTCTTTAATTTTCGAAGTGGGATGGATGTAAATAAGAAAAATGTGTAGTTTTTCACTTTCATATGGTAGTGAAAAGTGTATACATTCGTTTAGGGGATTAATTATCCTAGGAGGGTTTTCTTTCATTATTTGAAGCTGTGGGGTAGCCTGGACTAAGCTTCCGCCTCTGGGATAGTTTGTTATTTGATGGCCTTGGTGTTTTATAGTTTTCCAATTATAGTGGTCAGTGTTGGTCGTTGTTTTGTTTTTAGTTTCTACCAGTAGGAGGCAGTCGATATTTTCGTTATGGGCAAAATGATATAAGTGGTGTTTTCGTCTTGAGTATCCATTGATGTTGTTATAAAATATTTTAATAGACATTATGTTGGCTGTTAGTTTCTCCGTGTAGGGGTTCTGTGGGTGAAATACTGTCTTGATGGTCCAGATCGAACATTAAAATGTATAGTCTGTTTCCTGAGAATACTGCCGAGGTGTCTATGTTATATTCTCGTATGAAACGCGTTTTTAGCTTCTGTAGCAACTCTTCTCTGTTTGTATTTTTGGGTTTGTTTATTTTGTTGATATATACGTTAATTATATGATCGTGTGAGGAGTGAATTTTGTTGTTTTTCGTTTTCGTTGTTGGTATTTCGCAGCTTTTTTTGTTTAGAGTTCTAATTTTTGCGTTTGGAATGCCTTCTATAGGTTTGGTGGGTCGTTTCGGACACTTAAAAGACCAGGCTTTATGGTCAGTGTCTCCGCAGGATAGGCATTTGATTGGTAGATCTAAGGAACATTTAGTTGTAGAGTGATTGCCTTTACATTTTTCGCACACGACGGGAGTTTTGCAGTCCTCAGTTTTGTGGGTAAAGAGACTGCATTTTTTACATGGTATGGGAGAGGGTTCTGGTGGAGCACTGGGATATACTGCATAATGTCTACTTTTGTAAAAAAGTCCATTATTAATAAGATTTTCGAATGATTTTTAGCAAGCTGTTATGATTCTTATTAAAGTGGTTGGTTGACTTGTTGTTCTAGATATAATTCGCTTGCAGTACCTGTGGATGATAGATTTGGTTTCCAAGTGTTGGCTCATTTCCTCATCTGGTATGCATTTTTCTACACCTGAAATAACCACCTAGTACGTGGGCTCCGGTTCGGTGCGACTTTGATAGGCATATGGTTGTGTTTCTTTGTATGAGTTGATAATTTTGGTGTTGTTTAGTTTCGCTAATTTTGCCAACAGCTGAAACTTATCTGTGTCTGATTTAAGTAGAAACCCCCTTTTTGTTTTTAAAATGAGGTCGTTGTTATTAGGGAATTCCTTCTCCCAGATGTTTGCAATTTGTATTCTATTTATGTTTTCAGATGTGTTTAAATAAAAAAGGTTGGCATATTCTTTCCGGTTAATCTCGAGCATTTTAGGTGAATAGTTTTTTGTTGCATTGTTATATTTTTTGTTGGTATTGGATTCTCCTACCTGTGAACTGGTTGATGGTGATTGTTGTGTTTTGCCTTTTTTTGCTACTTGTTTATCTCCAATTATTTCCCTGATATCTTCTTGAGAAAGTGATTGTTCCACATTTTTCTTGCGTTTCCTTTTTTTATATTCGGTAATAAGCCATTCCATATCGCAATCTGGGCCGTCCGACTCGTTTTCACTCATTTGAATTTAAATAGATCGCCAAAATAACCTTAAATCGCAGCCGATCCGACCTCTGCCAAGGTTCAGCTGAGAATGTGCCCGATAATATTCCCAGCCCAAACATTAACTTTTTGTGGATATTGCGTCCTTGTTTCGACAAACCTGTGTTGGTTTTCTTTGCTCCAATATCGATAATTTTGAACATTGGGTTCATTGTTTAAGGTAAATGTGCATTCTTCAGTTTAAAAATTCCCCATCCATGTTTGCTCTTACAATTATACCTAAACAAAACTCCTGTCGTCGTATTTCGTCCCTATCTCTTAGCTCTTGGTGCTTTTCATATTTGTATGAATAATATTTGTCGTTTCAAATCTCGTAACGCTGTGATGTGATCTAATCCTATGTCATCCTCAAGTTTCCTTGTGCTGATCTTCCCATCATTTTCTTCCACGCACAATAAAACTTGCAAGTCCCTATTATTTCTTGCATCTCTTCTTTGTTCCTGCCTTTTTTCACATCTGCAGTTATTTATTACAGTACCTTTTGTCTCAAATTTCTTGATAGTCCTTTCGACTGTAGATTTTGCAGGTCGGTAATAAACCTAAATAGAATTTTTCTCTAAAATAATTAGGGAAGCCAATAATTGACCCCATTTACAATTACATGGGATTTCCTGTCCCGCTCGACGATGCAACACCCGGTATAGAATGCAACGTAATGTGAAAAATGTATAACTAGGAGAAATTGACTTACATTCGTTTCGCGGGGTTGCCAAATTGCTTGGATATAATTTTACATAATCTTAAACGTCCATGAAACGCTTTTTTCTTCTGTGGTTAATTGAGGTTATATAGCATCATACGTTTGGTATTTTTTCCTTTTTTCTATTAAAAACGATAGCAATATTTATATATTTACAGTTGAATCGTGTCATTTAATCTCATATGTTCTTTACAGTAACTATAAAGAGTATTTTATCCACCCAGCACCCCAATTCACTTCCCGGTCCCGAAATTTTTTTAAGTGATAATTACAGAAGCATTATTTCGGGCTTCCGCAACTAAATTAGTGTTAATTACAACCATTGTAACAGGTTAGTAAAGACAAAATACTGTAATAGACCAATAGCAAACGGTAAAACCGATGAAGCTATTGTTTATTAACTTGTGTTATTGTTTACACCATATTGTCATTATGCACTATAATGGATCATTCTTGCTGCACTTTGTTTTAGTTCTTTGTCCAATCGGTTTTTAAATACATTAACATTTGCTGCGGTCACTGTTTCCTCTGTTAATGCATTCCATAAATATACCACACGATTGGTTAAGAAATTCTTCCTCTGGAATTTCGCAGCTTTTTCTTTGTCTATCTTCATAGAGTGGCCTCGAAGATGCGCGTTTTGGTTGAGGTGGAAAATATTCTTGATCTCACACTGATAGTGCCCACTAATTATTTTATATGTCTCAATAAGGTCTCCCCTATGTCTCCTTTCCCTTAGCGTAGTTAACCCAAGTCTTCTCAGTCTTTCTGGATATGATAAATTTTGCAGTGAAGTGGGTATTTAGGTAACTCTTCTCTGGATCTTTTCTAGAATCTCAATATCTTTGACATAATATGGGTTCCATACACTGTAAGCATATTCCATCTTTGGTCTAATATAGTTTTTGTATAGTTTTGTAATCATTTCTACTGAGTGGTCTTTGAATGCGTGCTTTACAAGATAGACAAAAGAGTTGGCCTTTTTGGAAATATTTACAATATGCTTTTCCCACTTTAAATTTGCAGTTATAGCAACGCCCAGGTCGTTCTGCTCATCCACTACTGTTAGTACTGGGTTGTTCTATACATAATCTTCATTTGGGTTGTTTGGACCAATTCTTAATACTGTGCATTTAGACTCGTTTAACTTCATTCCCCATGTTTTGGACCAATCCTCTACCCTTTGGAGATCTCCTTGCAGCTGGTCTGAGTAGGAACAAGGGTTAACATATATTTTGACATCATCTGCAAAATTTCTCATTCTTGATTCAATAACATCCACAAGGTCGAAGAGATACGCTATAAAGAGCAGAGGTCCCAACACTGAGCCTTGAATAACTCCGCTGCTAACTGGGTGTTGTCTAGACATTTCTCCATTCACTCTCACTTGGTAACTTCTTTTGTGCAATAAGTCTGTTATCAATGACAGTAATTGTCCTCGTACACCATAATGTTCAAGCTTGCCAAGTAAGAATTTATGAGGAACTTTATTGAATGCTTTCTCGTAATCCAGGTAAACAATGTCAGTTGGTTGGGAGTTGTCATGGTTTTCTGTCCAGTCATTCAGACATTCAAGCAAGTTTGATGTAGTGGACCGTCCTGGAAGAAATCCGTGCTGTGATGGTGGTATCAAATTGCTTTCTGCAAAAAAAGATGTTAGTTCTTTTACAATGATTTTTTCCATGCATTTCAATGGATTACAGTTAAGGCTTATGGGACGATAATTTTCTGGTTTGTGTCGGTCTCCTTTTTTAAATAGTGGTGTTACTATTGACAACTTCCATTGGTCGGGGATTCTTCCCAACTCTACACATTCCTGCATCACCTCCGCTAAGAGCGGACTGATCGTGTCGCTGCAGTGCTGAAGCAAGACTGTAGGAATTCCATCTGCGCCAGGACTTGATTCCTTCTTCATTTTGTTTAGGGTCTCTTTTACCTTTTCTTCAGTGAAAACTACATTGGTGATTGAATTTTGATTTCTGGTACATGCCGGCAATGGTGGAAGGATTGAGTTCTGCGATTGTGAAAATGATTTATTAAATTGTTCAGCAAATTTTTCCGACATAGTTTTACTGTCCATAATTTCTTGAGTGGTTGGATCTCTTAATGATATTGTGGACACTTTAGAGTTTATGTTCCTACTTATGTATTTGTAAATTCGTTTAGGTGACCTTGATGTGGCTAAGTTGTGTTTATATGTTTTTCTAGCTTCGTATAGTTTTCCTTTCAGAGTATTGTTTTGATGTCTGTAAAGCTGATAGTTTTCTACTGTTTTATTCCGCCTGTATTGGTCCCATAGTTTCCGCTTGTTATTAATTTCTTTGAAAATGGCTGGAGTAATCCATGGCTTCTGCTGATTTACTTTTATTGTTTTTAATGGAATGTACATTTCTATTGTATCATTTATTATTTTATGAAATTTCTCATAAATGTTAAAAATCGCAAAAATAGCTGAAAACCGTCTGCTAAATAATTACCAAAAAAAACTCCATTGATAAAGCTTATCACTTAATATCTAATAGTCTAATATAATCAATCACAAATAATTTACAAATTACAAATAGGCTTTTTTGAACAAGCCAGTCTAATATTATAAAGAACGAGAGATAAAGAAAATTGCAGATACAAAAATATTTAAAAAAAAAAGTTTAGAATAATAAACAGGTAAATAAAAATATTAAAATCTTATAGTAGGTACTGACATAATTTTAATAAATTTTAAAAAATTACAGGATGTAACACTAAAAATATACTTACACAAAACTACTCTAAATAAAAAAGGAGGAGAAAAACTCAAAATACAGTAACACTAGTCATAAACATAATCTAAAAACAGGTGCTTAGAAGTCTTCATCATGAAATTCCTAGATGATATAATATGGCCTTGAAATTAACAACCCTTTTATAGATCCTTTAAAAGTCTTATCATCTCGAATCTGTCGCAAAGCAAGGGAAACATGATTGTGCAATTTAATACTTTCAAATATAATTGAGTTTTTGTAAGCGCCGTTCTAGGGATGGGCAAGGGTAAATTGTTATTATTACGCATATCATAAACAACAACATTATCATAGTTTTTGTATTTCTTATGAACTAAACAAACAGTCTCCATAATGAATTAAGTATTTTAAGGTCAATAAAAAGTGGTCTCTGCTTCTGCAACCAGAAAGATACCTAATACCCCTTTTTTGTAATACTAAAATAGATTTTATCATTTCTTGATTACAGAACCCCCAAAAAGCCATACCATATCGCAAGTGGCTTTCTATAAGCCAAAACTATACTGTTCTTCCCATTTGCTTTCCTAGTTTCCTGGATGCAACTCTTACAGCACAACATCCTGATGCAATTTTTTTAATTAAGAGCGATAACATGGTCGGTAAACTTTAGTTTATTATCTATAAATAGGCCCAGAAATTTTGCAACTTTTCAATGGTCCACAAAAATATTTTCCAGAATTAAGAATGCTGGTTTTATCGACATTTAAACACAGACAATTTGAGTGATACCACTTCCTTACCTCTTCTAGATCCTCCCGAATAATTGCTTTTAATTCGTCCGAATCTCTACCTCTCCATAATATAGTGGTATCATCGGCAAATATTGTAAGTGCCCCTTATTTTTAATTTAGGCAAATCATTAAAATACAATAAAAACAATATTGGACCCAGCACCGAGCCCTGAGGTACTCCACTATCTATAACTAATGAGCTTGATGCTTCGTTACCAGTCCGGACTATCTGCTTCCTGTCAGTAAGATAAGACGCAAACCGATCTAGAGCCACACCCCTAATGCCATAATGTTCAAGCTTTGCCAGCAATATCCTGTGACTAACGCGGTCAAATGCTTTGGAAATATCACAAAAAACTGCCGCTGCCACATCTCCATCATTAAGACTATTATAAAGCCCAACTAAAAGTGAAAGAAAAAGCGTCATTTGTGCCTGTCGAGCTGTGAAAGCCAAACTGACAGTTATTTAGAATATTATGGCGTTCCAGAAAGCTAACAAGTCTCTTTTTCACCAATTTTTCAATTATCTTTGATAGAGTAGGAAGCAAGGATATAGGCCGATAGTTAGCCGGGTCATCCAGATCCCCTCCTTTATCCAAAGGAAGTACCACCGCAGTTTTAAGACATGACGGAAAAACACCTGCCTCAAAGGACTCATTTATTGCCTCAACCAAAACTCTGAGCGCCGACTCCGGCAAGCTTTCAAAAATCTTCACAGACATGTCATCCATACCAGCGGAAGTTTGTTTTGTAATATCTTTTAAGATGTTTTTTAATTCACTAATATCAGTACCACTTAGAAAGAAAGATTGAGCTGTAGGTGTTTCTTGTAAATAACTTAATGGATTAACCTTTGACTGAAGCTGTAAAGAAATATTTTTAGCAACTTTACAATAGAAGCTGTTCAATGTATTGGGATTTAAATTTAATAAGTAATAGTAAGTTATTTAATTTTAAGGTACTTAATACTCATCTGGTATAGCTACACCAAAATATATGATTTTGGATATAAATAAATTATATATTTATATTTTATATATAGGTAATATAAAAGCCGTTGTGGTAAATACATATCTATCTCACCACCCCAAAATTGATGATTTTTTAAAAATAATAAATTTTGGGGCGTTGACTACGAATATGAAAACGATTTTTGGCGGAAACGCTGAGTTTTTGAAATATTCCTTTTTAAAATCCTTGATAGAGGTTGATGCAAAAGAGTATATGGTTTCCTGATATAAGGATTAAGAGAAAATTACTAAAACAGGTCATGTTCCATGTTCGGTTTAAGAAACTGGGTTTTTGAAATAAATATTTTAATCGAAAAATCAAGAAAATATTCCTTTTATTTTTAATAGTGATTATTTGCAATAAGGAAGAAAAATTGGGAAATATTGTGGCGGTGACATAACCCCTAAAAACAACACTATAAGAAGAAATATCTCAAAAACGAAGTGTTTCTGCCAAAAATCTTGTTTAGATTCGGAATTTATGCCCCATAATTTAATGGCTGTGTGTGTGTGGCTGCATTTATAAGGATGGAGATCATAATGATATATAAAATTATCATGCCATATTGAAAATTTCAATTATACCAAAATTCCTAGAATCCCTAATTACAAATTATACTATACCTGTAGGTTTTTGTGATTTTAAGTTATCGATACGATTTGTTTATTTTGATTGATTGTTTTATTCACTATTTTTGCAACTACATCATATAAAAAGAAAAATAATTATTACCATATACGCGCTACATGGGCCACATGATTCGTTCGATGGTCGGTTTTCGAATACACTTAACACATGTGTTTCTTGTCCTTAACCTAAGGGCCGGTCACGTAGGCCATACATAGCTCAGTCATTGGGTAAATTAATATTTACGGGGAGCTTTTAGAGCTTCACTGGCGCAAAAATGTATATACACTAATATACCGGCAATGGGCCTTAACAATACCCCATTTTAAACATATCATCCCAAAACAACACGGTTTTGTTAGCGGACAGGGTACCGTGAGTAACCTTTTAGAGTATTGGAATGGTCTGCTGGAAGCCTTAAGAAATCATCACCAGGTAGATTTTGGGGTTGGGATAAAGACCCAATAAAGGTCGAAACGTTGGAAATTTTTTAATTAAGAAGGAATTGTTTTATTGGTCTGATACTCGCAAATGTTTACCTGCCTTAATTTGAATTAGAATGCTATTTTTATAACTTAAAGAAAAATATATAATATATTACAAAAGTAATGTTGTCAAATACAATTTCAAATTATATGTATGTGTATACAAATCCAAACTTTGTAGTTTCTTTGTAAAGGATGTTTTTTAAATAAAATTAATTGTCTCTAAAGGGAATATTAGACAACTTGGTTACCCTTAACATTTCAAAGTCTTATTATCTGACTTTTAGACTCAGTAGCAACATGGGAAAACTAAAGATCCATGCAGAATCTTGTATTACAGCTCGTGCAATATAGCTTGAGCTCTGACTTTTAGGTGCACAGTAAACAGGTAGGCGGAGCTATCCGGGACCTCATTAATCTGATGATCACTGTGAAACACACACTTCTGTATAGTCTTTCAGAAAAGTAGGACGTTCATTGGAAAAAAAGTTATTACTGTATTTATTTTTTAATAGATATTTTTATCGGAAAATTATTTATTTCGGGGGGAAGGCGTAACCCCCAAAACCCCCCTTGGGTGTGCCACTGCTAGTGATACATGTACTTTTAAACCTTACACTCTTAACATATTTTGTACATACATCTTTAATTATATAAAGTCGAAATTGTGTCGGCCATAATAAAATTATTAAAAAACCAGTGATGCAAAGTAATAAATGTTCATTAAATATGGAAAACCTATGACTGAGGATTACCAACAATTTAAACATATATGAATAGATGTAAATATGTATATTGTTACAAGAAAGGGCAGCCATAAAAGCATAATAAAATTAAGCCATATTATGCAAAAAGCAACTAACCTTCAATGTATCTAAGTTTGTATGGTCAAAATATATAAAATAATTTTACTGTTAGAATAATAAAATTACAATATAATTTACATATTGAATAGTAAAGTTTTAGTTTTGAAAAAATTTCCGAAAATTTAAATAATCAAAAAGAATTAACTCTTTAATATTTCATTAGTTGGTTGCTTTTTGCATAACAGGGCCCGATTAGCAAACAGGATTAGCAGTCACTACGGATGTTGGTATCTTTGAACGCGGACTGTAATTTTATGAACTATGAACCTTTGTGCGCTTACCTTCGATAGTGTAACTTAATTTTCATTGTTTAATCCATTGTTTTATTGTCCCTTTTTTAAGCGACCCGTCGACCGACCGAAAGTTTGGCAAGCGCTATGACGAATGATGATGCAAGAAACTCACTGCACCTGGATGGCGTGATCCGTTGAGTCATTCCCGGACGCGCACCTTCTAAATAGTCATATTAGTCACTTGAAACGATTGGAGTTGTAACAACGGATTTATCAATCAAATAGCAATTTTGCTTTCTACGCGGACTGTACTTAACTAAAATGTGGTATTAGGTATCTCTGTCGTACACCGACTCTCCTGTTCTATCATCTGCGCATCTCAGAGCTCAAGCTACAATGCACGACCTATACAGATAATATAATGAATCCTCTGGCTGCTCACTTATAGAGCCGATAAATTTCACCAAGTACCTCAGTACAACAGAAAAACAATTATAAATTCTATCAACTAAGAAATATGTTAGCAAAGTTGATGTTAAGGACTGTTTACAGTGCCTTGGTGGAATAACATATTACTCTAACTTAATTTGAGCCTAATTTTCTTTTATTTCAAGGTAGAGCTAATATCCAATGGCCAGGCCTATCAGCTCCCATAATAAGAGGGAAGGAGTTAGTCGAACAAGTGAAACTACCTGAGGACCCAGAACGAGAACAGAAATTAATTCAGCTACGAGACACTATGGGAACTTACAAGTTTGCAAAATTAAGTCCACTTGAAAGGGGTTGGTCAGGAGCTAAAATGCCTGGTAGAAGTTTAGGGCCCCCGGATCCAATAGGAGAAGGTATTTTTTTACCTAGGGTTTTGTATATTAAATTTATATTTCTGCCGGTTATAACAAATTCAAATTTTTGACGTTGAAAAAGTGCAATATAACAGGATTTTTATAATTTTTTCATATTATGTGATTTTATAAATTCCTCTTATTCTTTTTGTTTTTGTTAATAATGAACTTTTAAGTTTTACCTCGGGTTTACAGTATGTTTAGGTTTATAAATGACGAACAAAATATTTTTTCTCTAGCGGTAATATTTGTAAAGCTAAAGGAAATTAACAATAATAAATGATCTTATGTTATATATAAATAGATGAGTTTGTATTTTGGGATTCGGTCAAATTAAACTGCATTTAATTTGACCGAATCCCAAAATACAAACTCATCTATTTGAATTAACGGTCAGGAAAACCACAAACATTTTTTGAGTTATATATAAATACCATTAAAAGGGGTGTGCGCCAAAAATTAAAGTTTTAGTACAAAAAAATCTAAGAATAACGGTTTAAACCTCGTCATTTACGACTAACCATTGCTGAGAAATAGCGGAATAAAGTTTGCGTGACGTCACGAAAACTTCGGCTAGCGGCGCTCTGTACATTTTTTTAATATCCAAACAATTTTCTTATCAGCAGTAGGGTTTTCATTAAATTATTTTTAATAACCCGACGAATACTAAGCGCTAAAACTTAAGTAAATTCCATGCACTATACTTAATGCAGCGGCCAAGCTTTTGTGACGTCACGCGCTGAAATATGACATCTTTGCAGTGGCATATCTCCGTTATTATTTGCGATAGAAGGGTGCGGTTTAGACTATTATTCTTAGTTTTTTTTTCTTTATTTTTTTAAATAAAGTTTTTTTGTCGCACCCCCCTTTAAATAGTGTCAATTTTGAGGACCAAAAAAAATATTGCAAATGAGTATACAGTTACAGGCATAATATAATGGTCACATTTTGCAAACCAACAAAATCCAGCTAATCAATTTTTCAGGCCCTAAAATCTTCGCACTAGCTGATACCTGCAACCGGATTCTCGACTTCGTGGAAATAATTATATTTACCGCTGAATATGAAACAGGTTTTTACAAAATTGTTTGTGTGGATTCCGAGAAAATCACGTTTAAAATAGCGTTTAGAGGAATTTTGTTGGTTTGCAAAATGTCACCAATGTATTCTCTATCATACAACCCAGACTAAAACAAGATACTTACCTTACCATGACTAAGATATCTATAATATTCATCCACATTGTAGGGTTCTATTTCCAATAATAAATAAAAATATTTTTCTTTAGTGGTTTAATGTTAATAATTTTATTTGTAAAGAAAATTTCTTGAGTAGATTGAATTATCTTTTTATTACTAATGTCTTTTAATTTTTGCCGACGTTTCGGTAGTTTGGTTTCTAAATTAAATTTTTAAATTCTTTGTTCAAGCTAAAACATATTCGTTAATTGTGTTAACACGTTAGGCTTTAATATTCACTAAAAAATTGCTAAAATTATTTGTTATTGTCTCTTTATAACCTTCAATCTTCAAGTCTTTGGCTTTACTGTGTCCTTTAATCTTATTTACCATAGTCCAGGCGCACTTTTGTTATCGGAGTTAAACATTTAAAGCATTTTCATAGCGAAATAAATAAAATTATATAGAACTAAATATATTTTAAACCTAATAAAAGATTATTTTCAAACAAAAAACCGATTTTACAAATAAAACAGGTAAACTAAAAGTTGGAATTTTTGAATAAAGAAGGAAAGTGCAAGCGGGTTTTCTGTTCTAACATTAATTAGCTCTAGCCTGACAAACTTTATCAATATTATTTTTCAAATGCCAGTATATCGTTATCGGTGGCTTTCAGATATAGGAAACATTAGTATAGCATCTTTACTTGGTTTGGTTCCTAGAATTAAAAAATGTTATAAAATACACGGTGTTATGAAATTGTCGCATTATATTTAAATTGGTGACTCCTTGCGTGTCTTAGAGAAACACTTTATACTTCTAAATAGGTGGGTAAGGACCTTTAAATAATACCGAATTTTATCGCTTATTATTATAGTAAAGCAACATCTAAAAAATATTTTTCCCTCAAATGCTGTCATATCAGGACTTTTGTAACACTAATAAGTATAGAGCCTAACAACTGCTGGCTACAAAACCCACAAAAAGCGATACCATATCTTAAGTGGCTTTCAATAAGTAAGGAAGTAAACAACTCGACCTATATTCTTCCAAGTTCTTTGGAAACAACTCTCACAGCATAAGAATCCGAAGCTAATTTTCTGTTAAATGTAATAATGTGGTCTTTAAATTTAAGTTTATCATCGATTTGAATACCCAAGAATTTGGCAACGTTTCCGTTTTGTATAAAATAATTGTTCAAATTCAAGTCCGAGAATGAAAATTTAAATGTAGGAATACTAGTATTGTCAATATTAAAACATAAACGGTTCGCATCACACCATTGTTTAACAAGCAATGAGTCATTCTGCACAATAAACTTTAGTTTATCCGAATCCTTTCCATGCCACACATACTATCAGCGAATATAGTAAAAGTACCTTTAATTTTAATTGATGATAGATTATTCACATATAAAAGAAACAAAACCGGACCAAACACGGACCCCTGTGGTACACCACTATTAATGTCCATTGCAGAAGAACATTCAGACTCCCACCTAACTACCTGCCTTCTTCCAGTAAGATAAGAAGCAAACCAGTTCAAGGCATTGCCCCTAACACCATAATGTGCCAATTTCGCAAGCAGTATTCCGTGATCAACGCAATAAAATGCTTTAGAAATGTCACAGAACACTGCTGCCGCCATATCGCCATCATTCAAACTACTGTAGAGGTTCTCCAAAAACGCAAATAATAGTATATAATGCGTCAATTTCACACCCAGTTTAGGGTGTTTAATTAAAAAAAAAGGTTGTTTTTTCGTCTTGCTTTTTAGAGTCGCTCGGCGGGGTCAAACATAATTATACCTTTTAGTCCGTTTACAGTTCTTACACCCACTTGCCCCAACTTTTTTTTAATGGACCTTTAAGCTAAGGGCCCTTTAAAGTACCATTAGCGTATTTTGTATCTTGCACCGACTTTAATGGTCTCTTAAGCGCTCTTTAAAGGAGCATTAACTAATTGGCCAAATTCCGTCAATTAAAAATGACAGTTGTCAGTTTTGAAGTTGGTTGTGTCCCGTATTTTTTATGGTAGTTCCATTTTTACCAAAACGCAAAAACCAGACGCTATAAAGATGGATTATTATGTAAATATTATCGAAGATGAGTTGGTAGAGAATGCTCTTGAAGATGATTTGGAAATTTTGGATTTTGTTGGTTTTGGCTTTTCTCGAAGGCTCAATGAGCGCCGTAATTATTACGAAGAAATCGACCATTTAAGTTTTCTTCGAAGATTTAGGTTAACCAAGGCAATTGTACTGCATCGGTTAACACAGATTGAGGCTCAATTAGAATAGCCAGATAACAGGTAAGTACCCATAGGTATAGATATTTTTAAGACGTTATAGGCAATGCCTTGAAGAAATAATATATTATTTCTCAAAGGATATGCCTTATAAACATGCCTTGGTAGTATAAGTTTGCCGTCTCTATTTTATTTCATGAGAAAAAAAAGTTATCCACTCTTTTTAGGAACAATAGTTTTTCACCAATGAACCAGCTACTTCTGTCTTTGCGCTTTTATGCAAGCAGACCTTGTCCAGGTAGCTGACTTCATGAATGTCCACGAGTCAACTGCAAGTCGAGTTGTGGCTTACGTATCAAGGGTCCTTGCAGCACTCCGACCACAAAAAGGAAAAATGCAAGACCACAGGAATTTTACCTTTATTATATAATATATAATAATATATGTATTATAAATAAACATGAAATAGTTTTAAAACATTTTCTTTATTTTAATCTTTATTATTTTTTCTGTATTGGTGATTTTTTATAAACGTACCTCGCTATAGCTTTTTTATTTTATCCGGTATTGAGATGAAAGAAAAACTATATTAACTTTGAAAAAATTACCCTTTAAAACTTTTTTCGTAAGTCATTATGTGTGAAATACCTATAGATTTTTTAAATTTAAATATAGAACTCAATACCGGAAAAAGTAACCAAAGGATAGCGGGGCACGTTTGTAAAAAAAATTACTACCTAGTTGTTCTTTTTCTATTTCTAGCTCTACACATTTCTGTCTGAGTCAATGCTCTTCCTCAGCATGTAATCCTTCTTTTTACAACTTTTGTAAAGTGTAGTCGGCAATTGCCACTGTGCGTGAAATAAGGGAATCCATTGTAGCCAGAACTAAATTGTCCAAGTTATCATATTTACTCTCGGGTGGTGGTAAGTTCCCGCCTTTTTTTAAAGCCTCCTGTCTCATTTGGGTTTTTTTTCTTACATTTTGCTTTTTATTATCGTAGCATTTTTTAAGCTGTTCTGTTTACCTGTTGTTGAGGTCAGAGAATGTAGCTATATACCGTTGTAATTTTTCCCAGGCCTCGGTTTTTCTGCTACTTACAACAGCATTTATTTGTTTATTTTCTATATAATGCCCTTATACTTTATAGCGATTATAAATAGATGGGACACCTCTCTTTGGCTGAAATATAACACCCTTTTACGTTTTTTTTCATTTGAAATTGTGAAAGTCAAAAAAATATAAGAAAACCTAAATTTTAAGGTTATATTATCAATAATGTTACTTGATTTAATCACAAAAATACTGAAATCCATAGATCCGTGTGACGTTGCCATATTGTTGCGAAATTAAAGGCCATTAGTTAAAGGTCCGAAAGAATGACTCCGTGCAAGCCTTTTAAAATTAATGGTCCCTTAAAATTTAAAGGTCCTTTAAAAGAAGTCGGTGCAAGTGGGTGTAAGCTTATAATTTAGCCATTAACTTATGAGCCATTGGCTAACTGATTTATTAGCCTTGTTAATTTTCATTATTTTCAATGGTCTATATAAAGAAATCGTTTTAATTATATATATTTTTTTTAGATTATTTTGATGGATTTGATAGCAGAGTACTTGAACTAAAAGTAGTTGTTATCATGAAAGGTAACTTTGGTAGAAAAAGACGTATGTCCGCAATGGTTGTGACAGGAAACAAGAATGGGTTGGGTGGCTTTGCAATGGGAAAAGCATTGGATCCAAGAATTGCTTTACGTAAAGCTAAAAATCGATCTGGTCAAAAATTAATGCATGTCAAGTTTTTTAATCAACACACAGGTAATATTTAAATAACCTTATAGGTACAGTTTTTATTATTGGCTAAAATATGATACTTCTTTGTTGCTCCAAGTGACTTGAGAGTTTTTCAAATAACCTTCATTAACTTCAAAAGTTGACCATCTCACCCCCTGATTAGGCTCTTATTTAAAGCGCGAGCAACCCTTGGGAATGATTTACATGCACGTTATTCAGTTTAAGTTCCTGAAAAGCAAATTTTTTTTTAAAGTGAACTGATTTTAACTATAAATAACTTTTTAGTGTGTCATAATTTTTTTACCCAGTTTGGAGCGACAAAAATTTATGTATGGCAAAAACCAGAGGGTTATGGGCTCAGATGCCATAGAGCTATTAAAACTATTTGTGAAGTAATTGGAATTAAAGATATTTATTGTAAAATCGAAGGATCAACGAGTATTAATCATATTACAAAGGCCTTCTTTTTAGGCCTTATTAGACAGGTAAATATATTTAATTTCTTTTTTTCGGAAAATTCTGGGATACCAGAGGTTATTTTAACAGAAAGTAGGTGCTTTTGACGACGTTTCCTGCATCTTTGGCGCACTTTTTTAAGCCATTTTATTAGATATGCTAAAAATAATATAAAACTAAAAAAATAAAATATACATTTTAACATAACAAAAACATTTAAAAAAATTTTTGGAAAATAATTTTTTTTTGAAGAATATAATAATGAAATATTCCTTAGAGTTGTTGTTTTTGGATTCTTCAACTCTACTTAGAGTTGTTTTTTTCTTGCTTTGACAAGGCACTTCGAAAAGTGTGTCATGAATCCAAAAAAAAGTATTTCTCAATTTTACTTTAAATTTTATGTAACTTATATTTTAGAAAACTCCAGAAGAAATTGCTGAAGAAAAAGGTCTTCATCTAGTACAAATATGTCCAGAAAACAACTATTTTCCAAAAGTTATAGCCTCACCTAAAGAATGCAAAAAGACAGAAGACATTAAAAAAGGCGAAGTTTTAGATTTCAACCAGTATTGTTTTGATGGTATGTATACTGTATATATGTATGTAGAATTTTTCAAACATAGAAAAAGTATTTTTTCATAGTTTTCGAGTTTCTTTTGGTTCCTCTTTTAATATCAAAGGGTCATGTTATTCTATATAATTTACTACAAAAAGTGTATACCTAGCTAAGAATTTCTTTTTCAAAAAAATAGCCATGTACCTTAGAACTTCTATGTCTTATCTTTAAGACTTCAAAAATTGAGACAATACAATGTCGTAATAAGTCCGTTATCTTGCAGCGCGCAAATCATGTTTTAGGTAAATTTTGTTGTCATGTTATAGAAGTTGCATATATACAGCTGAATTTATTCTCGGCTGACGTGAAACAATTTACATCTAGAGAGAATAATGATACACTAAAAAAAATTATAGGTGGTCGAACAAGAAGTAATTTTGGGCTAAATTTTATGTTTTTCTTTTTGGATTGTCAATGCCAATAACAGAATATCTAAGCGTCAATTTTAAAAAGACGCAACTAGTAGTTGTGCTATATACTCTGGGTTGCCATAAATGTTTCGGTTTAAGGCCTTTTTACATTGGGTGCAATTGCAAGAAAAATGGCCTGGAAGCATGCGCTTCGACGACGTTTTAATCAGCTGATGCACGTTTTCCCATTTAAAACCTGCATCAGCTGTTTAAAACGTCGACAAAGCGCATGCTTCCAGGCCATTTTTCTTGCAATTGCACCCAATGTAAAAAGGCCTTTAGACCGAGATGGTTTATAATGCGCCGGAAGGCAAAATGTTCAAGGCGCGTTCACCATTTTGTCAAAACTGGTGTTTGGGCTTTCAAAGTTTCTTATTCATGTTAGGTAAGGATAAGAATTGAACGAAATGCAGTGGATTTGTTGATGTATTGCAATCAAAAATGGGCTATATTGAATTTTTTTTGTTTCGTTTTTTATCGAAATGGGCCATTGTCTTGATAGTGAACAAAATATACTAAGGTACATAGCTTATTGGTATTAGAGGCCTAAAGAGAGATCTAAAATTTAAGTTTAATTTGTCTTGGTGAAGGGTGATAGGTGCAGTAAAATAAAGCCATTTATGAAGGTTCTTAGTGAGTAAGGGAACCAACTGTTGCATAATGAATCTATTTCTATTCGATTGTTTTTATATTTTATGCTGATTATACAGGCTCTATATATTGTTTATATAGTGAGCTTCTGTCTAAACCTGTTAAAATATGAATTCATCTTAAAGGTGAAATGTGTTTATTATTTTATCCATGGTTTAACGATTTAAAAGTAGTTGTCAGGCACGAATTTGGCGTTGGTCACATGACATTTATCTGTCCATGTTATTGGCTCGCAGCTACAATTTGGTGCAGCGAGACTACTGTATAGTGACAATGCTTCTAAGAAGCTAGGTAGGTAATAAATAAAAATTGGACAGTATGCCACGCAGAGTAATAAAATACAATTTTTTGTTAGGCATGGGCGTCCATAGAGAGGGCAGTTGCCCCCGTCTCTTGACCAAGGGGGAGGGGGGGTAGATATACTTTTTTACTAACTTTTGTTAGGGGGAGTTTATGAAACGACTGCGACATTTTTTTTTGTAGGAATCACTTTTGATAGAAGTTCTTGAAAACGCACAGTTTTGTTTTTTTTGTAGCCACTTTTGAATGGTGGAGAAAGTGTAGAAAAGGCTGCGAAGTATTTTATTTTATAGAAGTCACTTTTGAGAACTTACACGTTTTTTTGGCTACCCCCTATCACTTTATGTTTATAAGAAACATTAACACCGTAATTTTTTATCGGATTGGCGCGACGATACGGTACTACCTCCTTTCTGTGTTACTAAAAAAAAGTCTAGGTACTTACTTTTTCCTCTTTTGAGGGTGCAGCGCAACTAATCGTCAAAAACATACCACTCTTAAAAAAAAAATTGTAATGGCACGGAACGCGACGGACAAAATACTGCGCGAGTTAGTAACGACAGGCAACAAATCCTGGAACCAGCGGGACTTATCTTTTGTTTTATAAATAAACATGGTGAAAAATTTGTAATATAAGAAAATTTTGATTGAAAAACTATTGACCTTACGAAGTATTTGATAACCAATGCTGAAAACCTTTAGTTTCAGGGTAGGCCTGTGTCTCCCAATTTAGAAAATTTGACAGCATATGCTAATGCTGATGGGGGCAATCGGGCTAAAATATTTTTATAATGGTGGCACTTCCCGTTATACCGGAAGTAAGTGTCAACTTGCTTATTTTAAATAGAATACTCTATATATTACTACATTTTTGCATTCTACGCAAGAATTTAGGCAAATCTTGTATACCATGTCCTATACCTATGTCTAAGCGTTTTAGATATACTTAATAGATTTTTTATAATATTTTGATAACTATTAATACAGGGTGTTTAAACAATACGATTAAAAATTAAATTGAAAAACTTAATTAGCATTAAAAATAAGGGTAAGTTTGTATATCCCAAAAAATTTTAGTTTTAGAAATATTGCCAATTTAATATTTTTATATGGCGATTTTGCTGCAGATTTTAAGTTCAGTTACTTTTAGTTGGCTATAACGGCATTGAAAAACAATCAAATGCGAGAAAAATTTATGAAGCTGTCACTTTCCGTTTAAGCATCATTAATTATCATGTCTGTGCGCTTAAATTGAACAAACGAAGATTATTTAAATTTATTTATTATTTATGGAGAATGTGTTAAAGTTATATCAAGAACATGTGCCACATTTGCCATTCGATATCCGCAAAACAGAAGCCATCACAATGTACTTATTAATAATGTTCAAATGGTAAAAGTGACAGCTTCATAGATTTTTTTAGGATTTGCTTATTTTTCAACGCTGTCATAGCTAACTAAGAGTCACTGAACTAAAAATCTGCAGCAAAATTGCCATATAAAAATATTAAATTAGCAATATTTCGAAAACTAAACATTTTTGAGATATACAAACTTACCCTTTTTTAATGCTAAACTAAAAATAATTATAAAATTTAGACTTTTTGCAGTTTTTTCAATCTTATTGTTTAAACATCCTGTATTAATAGTTATCAAAATATTATAAAAAATCTAATAAAGCAGGTCCTTTATAACAAGGAATCCTGCTTAAATTAAATAAATATAAGGCTTCTTTATAGAAAAAATTGATAATTATTTTAAGGCTTGCAAACGTCATTCTTAACAGAAAAATTCAAATATGTCAAAAACGCTTAGATATTTATAGGTATAGGCATACAGGGTAGGGACTTTAACTGGAATAAATTCGATATTATTAAACCTGCTGAAGTTGCGCCTACAAAATTTGGTATGTGGAGGTTTTGGAGCATGTGGAATTGGATTATGATGTCGGCGCAATTGCCAGATTTCTCAGCTTTGCGCTACACGTAGTAATTTTGCATTATTGCAGTGAATTGGTAGTGTCAAATTTGGTAAGATCTCAAATTTACAAAATTCTATCTTCACTAGTTTCTGAGCTATGGCAACACTGTAGTTCCCTTAAAAAGTACCGGGACGCTTGTCTACCTCCATAGTTACTAAGTTATTGACAAGCTTCAAGAAAAGTTCTTGTCTTTTCAAAATGGCCTATTTGGTACTTTTTAATGGAACTACAGTGTTGCCATAGCTCAGCAATTAGTGAAGATAGAATTTTGTAAATTTGGCATCTTATTAAATTGGACACGCCCAATGCACTGCAATAAAAATAAATTGGGCATTCCATTTAAAATATTAAAATTACTACGTGTAGCGCAAAGCTGAGAAATCTGGCAACTTCGCCGACATTATAATTCAATTCTGTATGCTTCAAAACCCCACATACCAAATTTTGTAGGCGTAACTTCAGCAGTTTTAATAATATCGAATTTATTCCAATTAAAGTCCCCACCCTGTACAAAATCTGCCTAGAATCTTACGTAGAATGCAAAAATGTAATAATATATAGGATGTTCTATTTAAAATAAACACGCTGACACTAGGGTTGCCAACCCTCCCAATTTAGTCGGGAGGCTCCCGCTTTTTTACTAAACCTCCCGCACACTTAAACAAAACTTCCGCTTTTCCAATAACACGACGGACGCCTAATAACTGTACAGCTGCCTTAGAGAGGGGCGACCTTTTTTTTTTTTTTAGAAAGCACGTTTGATGAGAGGAGGAAGAAATATAAAAGGCACGCCACAGCGTAAGGTCAACGGGGTGTCGACTTTTTTTTTTAGAAATCATCAATATAATTATTTTAAGCACCTCAAAAAAAACTTGTCCTCCAGGCACTATCCACCTCCCGCTTTTCAATTTTCACAATCTGGCAACCCTAGCTGACACTAACTTCCGGTGTAACCGGAAGTGCCACCATTATGAATTTTTTTTAGTCCGGTCGTCCCCATCAGCATTACCACAATGGCAAATTTTCAAAATTTTTCTATGTATAGTTTTCCATATACAGGGTGTCCTATCGGGAACCGAATCGATCTATATATAGAAAACTATACGTATGAAGATTTTGAAAATTTGACAGTATACCGATGCTGATGGGGGCGACCAGGCTAAAATATTTTCAAAATGGTGGCACTTCCGGTTATACCGGAAGTAAGTGTCAACTTGCCTATTTTAAATGGGACACCTTATATATTATTACATTTTTGCATTCTACGCAAGATTCTAGGCAGATTTTGTATACCATGTACTATACCTATGTCTAAACGTTTTTGACATATTTGAATTTTTATGTCAAAAATGACGTTTGCAAGCCTTTGAATAATTATCAAGTTTTTCTATAAAGAAACCCTATTTATTTAATTTAAGTGGGATTCCTTGTTATAAAGGACCTGCTTTAATAAATTTTTTATAATATTTTGATAACTATTAATACAGGGTGTTTAAAAAATAAGATTAAAAATGAAATTGAAAAAACTGCAAAAAGTCTAGATTTTCAAATGGAAACACCCAAATTTTATAATTATTTCTTATTTAGCATTAAAAATAAGGGTAAGTTTGTGTAAGGTTGCATATCCCAAAAATTTTTAGTTTTCCAAATATTTCCAATTTAGTATTTTTATAAGGCAATTTTGCTGCAGATTTTAAGTTCAGTTACTCTTAGTTGGCTATGACGGCGTTGAAAAACAATCAAATGCTAAGAAAATCTATGAAGCTGTCACTTAACATTTGAACATTATTAATAATCATGCCTGGGCGTTTAAATTATACAAACGAAGATTATTTAAACTTATTTATTATTTATGGAGAATGTGATAAAGTTATATCAAGAACATGTGACACATTTGCCATTCATAGATTTTCTTAGCATTTGATTGTTTTTCAACGCCGTCATAACCGGAAGTGCCACCATTATGAAAATATTTTAGCCCGGTCGCCCCCATCAGCATCCTGTCAAATTTTCAAAATTTTCCTGTGTATAGTTTTCTATATATAGATCGATTCGGTTCCCGGTGGGACACCCTGTATAGTTCGAAGCTGTTCCCGGTGGAACACGAACACCCTGTTTGCAGGTGCTTTTATACCTATTATTAATTAACACTTCAAACTTTCTGCTGTACCTAATTTTATTTTTTGTAAATATTCTATAGCTTTAATAATAAAATAAGACAAAATTTAAAAGATATATCCGTATAACGATTAGGTACATATTTTAACTAAGAATACAATAACAAGTACTTATTTTCCACAAAACAATTTCTCTTCCGAAATAAAATCAAACTCATTAGCATTAGAAAGAACCTACCGCCTCGTCTCGTGGTTTCAGTGTGTGTCGACGTTTACAGAATATTTTTCATCACGTCATAAGCTTCCTAGTATGTCCACTTCGGGGAAGACTCAATACGCAAATAAATTTCTGCTGCACAAAGTTCTACCTTAAGGAGAGTATCAACTTTTTATTGATAGTATGCCGAATAAAGTTACGTTAAATTCTTATTTGGTCACCGGGTACAGGAATAATTTTATTGGTGCTAGATTAAATAAGCCATCTTTAGGAATTATTTTTATCTTAAGCACAAAACTAAAAATCCATTTCACGACAAACAACGTTTGAACCTTTGGGTATCCAGGAATACCTACCAATTTAAAAAATAAAAAAATAATCATTTTCTACGTATACTACATATTGTACAAAAACAAGGTAGGTACAAAAAAATCTATCACAGCATTAATACTTTTAGGTAATACATGTGTTATATTAAGGAAGATAATATAATAATTAATTTTTGATCGGGTGTTTCTTAACCTTTGTATTTATTTTTTCTGGTGATTCTTGGATATATTAGGTTACTCCAATAAAATACTCATTGTTATGTTACAACGTTTCGTACGTCTATATCCTACTTTTTCAAGTTTTTATTAAAACATCTAAAAATAAAACCGACATAGAGAACCTTAGTCAAATTTACCGTAATTTAATAAAATAAATATCTAACCCAAAACATTTGTACATCTTGTATATATAAACAAAACTCAATTAACTTCCTGTATTCAATATGGAAATCATTAAAAAATAGTACGTATAAACAGTATCTAATCTTTTTTGGTATGTTTTGTTATTTTTTTATATAAAGGATAAAAGAACAAAATCCTTGCTAAACGCATAAAATATAACTCCATCCGTTCACCATAAAACAACAACTCCAAGGTATGTTTCCTTATTTTATTCAAAGTTTATTTATCTACTTTCTGAAACAACTATTGTATATAAATACCAAAAACTTAAAATATATTGTGTTATGGCTCTGAAGTGTTTGAATTCTCATTAAAAAAACAATAATTAATGAACACTTTAGCGTAAGAGAACACATTTTTTTATATTTTTTGTTAAATACATATTTCAACTTATTTAATTAAATTTTAGTATATATATATATATACCGGGTGTTGCATCGTCGAGCGGGACATAGGAAATCCCATGTTATTTTAAATGGGGTCAATTATTGGCTTCCCTAATTATTTTAGAGAAAAATTCTATTTAGGTTTATTAAAGGGCACTAAAACCCACATTCAAAAGAATAACTTTAGATATTTTTGATGAGCCCGTTTACGGGTTATCGCCGATTTCTTTTTAACTATTTCTCCTTTTTATGGCCCCGTATTTGCGGGCACCAGTCAAGGTAAAAGGTGACTGTCAAATAAAGTTGTCATTTTGAATTGTGTGCTTTATTGTTATAAAAACTCGTACATCGAAAATAGTAGCCATGAATTACACTTCTGAAGAAAAAATATTGATGATTAAATGGTATTATCAAGGAAATAGTTATCAAAATGTGTCAGACATGTTTGCTGCTCTGTATCCGAATAGACCGATACCTGCAAAATCTACAGTCGAAAGGACTATCAAGAAATTTGAGACAAAAGGCACTGTAATAAATAACTGCAGATGTGAAGAAAGGCAAGAACAAAGAAGAGATGCAAAAAATGATAGGGACTTGCAAAGGCAGGAACAAAGAAGAGATGCAAGATATGATAGGGACTTGCAAGTTTTATTGTGCTTGGAAGAAAATGATGGGAAGATCAGCACAAGGAAACTTGAGGATGACATAAGATTAGATCACACCACAGCGTTACGAGCTTTGAAACGACATAAATATTATTCATACAAATATGAAAAGCACCAAGAGCTAAGAGATAGGGACGAAATACGACGACAGGAGTTTTGTTTTGGTATGATTGAAAGTAGATCGATACCTGCAAAATCTACAGTCGAAAGGACTATCAAGAAATTTGAGACAAAAGGCACTGTAATAAATAACTGCAGATGTGAAGAAAGGCAAGAACAAAGAAGAGATGCAAAAAATGATAGGGACTTGCAAAGGCAGGAACAAAGAAGAGATGCAAGATATGATAGGGACTTGCAAGTTTTATTGTGCTTGGAAGAAAATGATGGGAAGATCAGCACAAGGAAACTTGAGGATGACATAAGATTAGATCACACCACAGCGTTACGAGCTTTGAAACGACATAAATATTATTCATACAAATATGAAAAGCACCAAGAGCTAAGAGATAGGGACGAAATACGACGACAGGAGTTTTGTTTTGGTATGATTGAAAGAGCAAACATAGATAGGGAATTTTTAAAAAACATTTGTTTCACTGACGAATGCACATTTACCTTAAACAATGAACCCAATGTTCAAAATTATCGATATTGGAGCAAAGAAAACCAACACAGGTTTGTCGAAACAAGGACGCAATATCCACAAAAAGTTAATGTTTGGGCTGGGATTTTCGGAGAAAATATTATCGGGCCATTATTTCTTACACCAAATTTAAATGCAGAATATTTTTTGGAACTACTTGAAGATCATATTTTACCTACTTTACATGATGCCGCCAGGGAAAATCAGGAAGTTTGGTACCAAATGGATGGCTGCCCGGCACATAGTACCCTGGCTGTCCGGGAATATTTAAACCGTGCTTTTAATGGAAATGTTATTGGGTTAAATCATACAGTAAATTGGCCAGCCAGGTCTCCTGATTTATCGCCAAATGATTTCTTTCTCTGGGGCCATTTAAAAAACAGGATATACAAAGATAAAAAAATACCCAAATCTAGACGAGTTAAAAAATGCTATTTCTGCCGAATGCAATAGAATTTCAGTTTACCAACTAGCGAATGTAAGAAGAGAATTTTATGATCGCCTCGGTTATTGTCTAGCAGTCAATGGAGGAATATTTGAACATCTTCTTAAATCCTAAAGTTCTAACAATTTAATAGCACCTACCTATTAATTAGTAAAATATTGAAACATGTAAAATGTCATAATTAACCTTGTAATTGGATACTTTATTTTAGTTTTATTCAGGTTAATTTGTACTCATAAATACACCTTTAATATTTTCGATGTACGAGTTTTTATAACAATAAAGCACACATTTCAAAATGACAACTTTATTTGACAGTCATCTTTTACCTTGACTGGTGCCCGCAAATACGGGGCCATAAAAAGTAGAAATAGTTAAAAAGAAATCGGCGATAACCCGTAAACGGGCTCATCAAAAATATCTAAAGTTATTCTTTTGAATGTGGGTTTTAGTGCTCTTTAATAAACCTAAATAGAATTTTTCTCTAAAATAATTAGGGAAGCCAATAATTGACCCCAATTAAAATTACATGGGATTTCCTATGTCCCGCTCGACGATGCAACACCCGGTATATATATTGCTACACCTAAACACTGGCAACTATTTTTGACATGTCCGTCAGTTCCATAAAAATAATAGATAATAACTTATCAATACTAAACAAAAGTACCATAAATAAAGTAAGTAAAGTAAAAGTAAATAAAACAAATCAAAGCAGTCATAAAGATTTACCAGGTAAATTCCTAACTTTTTAAAAACAGTGACTTTATATTATCATATTTTTTGAAGTATGTAGAAGATAATAAGAATGTTAATGGTTATTTGGTTTGTGAGGTCCGCCCTTCCCCTTGGTGTAACAGTGATTAATAACTAGAAAAATACGAAGAATATGATCTAAAATGTTTTGAATTTTCAGGGAAAGTTGTACTTAATAAGAAAAAGCAGCCTCCATTTTATACAAAATTGGCTTCATATGAAGCTTACTTAAAAAAATTTCAGAGGATACGTAATCAACCTGAAGTTAAGAAAAATCTTATAGCTGAATATGGTGAAATTAGGAGCTTTTTGACTGAAAAATATCCGGAGTGTGTGCAGTATAGACCTCCAAAAAAGCAAGATAAAGAAGAAGAACAATTATAAATTATTTGACATAAAGTTTCTATTGTAAGTGTACATATTTTTTAAGAATAAATTGTTATGATAAATTTTCTCAGATTTTTTTGTGCGTTGCGAATATAGATTTATTTTCTAATACTTCCTCTGCAAGATTTATTTCAAAGCAGTTTACGAGGCCAAGGAGTTTTAGCGAACTTCCTGGGTTGCGATGCATTGTGATGATTCTACCCGCTGTTACCTTTTTTGCTTGTGGTTTAGAAAAAAAATTATATTTTCACATGAAAATAATAGATAATGAAATTTGAATAACATAGTTTAATGTAGTTTAGGTTATAGTAGCAGACCTTTAGCACCGTCCAAACAATCACATCCTAAGAGGTCCTTTGTGATACCACAAATCTCCCACCTTCATTAGATCTCTGATGGATAACGCGACGTATATCGCAAAACAGTATTGGCAAGGCATTCAAACCAGCCAATACTTACTGATAAACTTGATGAGTCGACAAAGTTGTAAGTTGCTCACTTATGCGAAATGAGGATAGGGATTTTAGCATTGAGTTCGACGCGTCGTGCTTCTCTTCTGTCGGCGGATCCACATTATACTACACGCAATAAATCCAAAGCACCTATTTTCGGCATGCTTCGCCGCGCATCAGTGCATTTGAAGGTTTAGGTATTCTTGGGCGGCCAGGACATTCAAACAAGAAATGTTTTAACACTTTCTTCCTCTTTATCGCTGCAACTACTGCAGAAATCGTTAACTGGTATTATCATACGCTCCGCGTGTCTACGGGAAAGGCCGTGATACAACTATACAAGGTATGATATCAACAGGGTGCGCCGTGGATCGTGACGTCACCTTGCGAGGAATTTTTGAATTGAACGCGCCGAAATATACGACAAAGCGTAGTTTACGTAAATAAAAGGAAATTTTATATGACATTTTTAATAAATTTATTTCAAATCATATTAGCCTTAGAATTTCTAATGTGACTTAAATCTTGAAACATACATTTTTTATAGATAGATTGATTATTGTCAAAATTTAAAACTTCCTTTTACTTACCCTTCTTAACTCGAACTTTAAGATGTGATTATGCTTAAAGGAAAACTTCTTTAAAGTACGTAGGAAAATTCATTTAAACCAAAATTTTACATGGAAATGTTACTTATTTTACAAACAAATTAAAAATATTTTATTATTACAAGGTGACGTCACGAAAGTCACGCCCACCTGCGCGGTATGCGGTATCATATCTTCTTGTAGTTGTATCATGGAAAAGACAAGGTCTAAACCGTATTTTAAATCCAGATACGTATTTAAAAACTTTGACCTGAAACGAAATTTTAAAAATAATACCTATCATGAAAATTGGTATAAATATGTGCTCTGTATTTATTATATTGTTATTTCCATAAATTTTAAATAAAAACTGAAATTTCGTATTTTTCTATTTATGTCTAGCATTTTAAAGAGTTGAAATATTCGTTCACATCTTTAAGTCATAAGTAACTCAACTTTGCCTCAAATGTAATTGTCTTCGTATCCCCTACAATTTTCGAGATTCCCATGTAAGCATTCAAATTGTTGTGTTTCGCCTAAAGTACATATTATCCATGTTTAAGTTTGTTGATATCATCGAGTTAGAATTGAATTGTAGGTCTTCTTGTACTTGGTACAGATGATGTATGTAACAATATTATAACTAAAGATTATTATTATAATCAAACAAAAGGCCGCGGAGGCGACATCACGTCAGGCGCGGCTCGTGAGTTTTTTTTACAGGTGGGGGAAATTTTGATTGCAGTAACCTAACAAGCAAATTGCAGTTCAGTGCATAAAGTTGGGCTGAGGCGAACTATGTTATCAACTTGTTTTTTGAATGTTTGTAATTTCGCTGTGTTTTTTTAGGTCCCCCGTGGTATCAATAAATTAAAGTTTAGTTTGAAATTCATCATAGGACACAATAAAAATTAATCGATATACTCAACTGCCAAAACACTAACCTCTCCTCTGACTGAACTTTGTACCTAAACCGTGACTTACCACTTATCGCTCTTTCAGTGTGCACCAAGGGATATTTTTATTTTCCTTACTGCACAGACCTATGCCATGGGCTCCTGCAGAGAGGGGAGGGGGGGAGCCCCCTGAGAATTCTAATTCTAGCTTTCTACCTTGTACTCTTTCCTTTTCTACACAAAATCCTATTGTAATTTTAAACATTGCCGGCAATCGCCTGTTTCAATCAAAACGTTCGAGGTAGGGAAATTTTTATTTTGATAATAATTAATAAGAAAATAATAGTAAGACTACATGCTTTTATATCATTAAATTTTATTTAATTTCTCATTACATAAAATGTTATTTAACTTACCCGAAAGAGAAAAATCGCAAATCAGTCGCCTCGGCAAAGCAATAAACCACAACCTGCGTGTTGGAAATGTAGCTTAATAAGATACATTTTTGGATTATTTGAATAATTATTATTTATTCTATTAAAAGCTTAGTGAGGGGCCGCCTCATCTGACGAACCGCCACTGTTTAATATAAACCCATAAGTTCAACCGTGAGCCAAACTAAAATACGGCCGAGCGGAGCGCTTCGATCTATATTGGGGAGTTTTCGCATGACACACTTTTTAATATTTGCATTCTTTGAAGGATAATCATTTCTATTTGTTTTGAAAAATTAATTAATTAGGTGGGTCATTGACCAAATGACCTTATGGACAAGCCGCGCTTGCATCACATGCTTCAAAGTGACCCTACCTGCGCCATATTGATACAACACTTCAGTCATTCGTATAATCAGCTGTTCGAGCTGTCATAATCAAGGTTATTTTAGATTTTGTGAGAAATTTTTCAATTTTTGTGTGAAACTTTTGCTACTGTATGATAGATAATAATTGTTTCTTATGCTGTTCCAGCAGAAATGCTGTTGAAAACAAGAAAACGGCTGAAATTACATTTCATAGGTTAGTATAAATAAAGGGCAGGTCCGTATCTATAAACTTTGGATGGCAATTGCTTTGTATTTAATAATCCGCAGGATAACTTAAAAATGGAAAGAATAATTTCTATCAATGCTTACAATATCGTTTATGTTTAAGCAGGCGTTAATCTCAGCGCGGTTTTACCTTGTTACCTTTATTTTACAACAAAAACATTAATATTTGAACATTAAATAAGCTCCTAGAACGACCCTTATACTAGGAGATAAAACTGAAGGACGTTGCTGCAAAGCCGCTTAAGGCGGCGGTTACATTGGATAAGAATTCGTACGAAAATTTGTTCGTACGAATGCGTGCGAATTCGTAAGAAATCGTCGGAAGTAAACAAATGCGTGTATTTAAATGTTTGTGGTTATATTGCCGACGATCATTCCTTGCGAATTCGTGCTACTTCGTACGTGTTTTCAATGCGACCAAAATACTTTATTTTTTGGTAGTTGTTCGTACGACTAGATTGCATTTTTGTTGTGTTTTGAATGAATATTTAATATGGATTGCGAAATACTGATCACTTTAGTTCACGAAAGAAGATCGTTATGGGATCAAAAAAGTAAACAATACCACAACAGAGAGTTAAACAAAAAATTATGGAAAGAAGTAGGGACTGAAATGAAACTAGGAGGTAGGTCTATATCTATTCAAGAATAATTTTTATTTTAACAAAAAATAACTATCGAATTTGTTCCTAATGTCATAGGCAGTAGTAGTAGCCCTGTTAAAATTTCGTGTTCCAACGTTTCTATCGTGTGTTGTTAGGAGGTTTACAGTTTTTTGAACAACCTCTGGGCTTCCCTCTAAATCAATAAGTATATTATGCAACAAGCAAATACACTTCACAATTAAATCAACTTTGTCAGGAGCAATTTCAATTTCCGTTTTTAGAATTCTCCATTTTGCATCAGATGAGGACCCTCTAGGAACTACACATCAAATTTGAGTTAATTGGTTATTTAATCGGGGTTAGCACACCATTACTTGGATTTATTGTGGTACTGTGCACCAGTCTTTCGACAACACACTAACGGCATAGGAAGATAATGTCTAGGCTTCGCGAAGAGCATTGTTTGGGTTTTCTTGTAATTGCAACCAGATTGCAACATCGAGATAGAATAAACGAGGCGACTTCACGTGACTAAAAGTGACCCTACCTGCGCCATTTTAGCCTAATCCTTATGTCATTCGTGTAATCAGCTGTTCGATCTATCATAATCGAGGTGGTTTTAGATATTATGAAAAAATTTTCAATTTTAGTATAAAACTATTGCTACTGTATGATAGATATTAATGGGCTCTTTCACTATTCTCAAATTTGATAGTTTTGGCATTTAAATTGTTAAGTCGGTGCTATTATAAGTGGTTTTGATCAATAAAACTGTTGCTGGGTCATACCATTAATTTTTTTCAGCTCATTAAAAACCTGCTTAAATTCGAACAAATTTAAAAACGCAAAACAGGCGCGATCTATGACGTAGGTTCAAAAAAACGTTGCTACTGAGCATGCGCGGACCGGCGCATGAATGCTTACAGGGATTGTATCGATCGGGAAACAGCTGTTCGTCTTTTCATGTTTTTGTTGACATCTGAAATAGTGTGGAATTTTGATTTATTTTTGTTTTGTTCTTTTTATTTACTTGATAATGGAACCAGGTTTGAGAAAGGATCTTCTGATAATCTTCGCAAGGTGAATGCCGAAATGGTGAACGACTTTTTCGTTACAAACTCAAACTTTTTCAGTGCTGAAGTTAAAAACAACAAAGTAAGTAGACTTTTTTGCAAATTATCCTTTAAACAACAAACAACCAGTGTATACATTATCTAAAATATTCACTTTTTATGTCTTTCTGACCTTTGCTTTTACATATTTGGGATAAAAATTATTAACTAAAACAAATTTTAAAGTCAGATTATTTAATCCGAGGCTCGATCTGAGGTTAAAACTATCTTTTCCATTTATTACCAATGTATTTTTATTTACTTTTAGAGCACAAAAATCATACAGTGACAATGGCTATGTTCAAGTCAAAAGAGAAAATCATTTATGATTGTACATGTTAAAATTACACCTGAACATAAGGTACACAACAAAGGATACTATGTGGAAGCTACAATTGATTTAAAATAAGAGGTTGTTATTAGTTGTGAATGCAAAGATTGTGCTGCCAGTGAAGGTAAGTCTATGATTTCTGTATTTACATTTACAATGATATATTGGGTTACACTAAAGTAACCTTCGTAAAGTTTTCCATAAGTACACATTTTTGCCTTCAAAGTAAAAGTTAAGTAGGGTTTGAAAGAAGATCTTTTAATTTGTCAAATGTAATGGTAAACCTTAAAATTTCATTTCAACGACTGCTTGCTGGACATTTATTTGTTATTTATACCAATTTATTGTATTTTAGGAGACTGTAAACATGGCATTGCCTTTCTTTTATGGCTACATAGGAGAAGTGAAGAGCCTTCAGTGACTTCTGTAATTTGTTACTGGAAATAAGCAATACTAGCCAAGGTAGGGGATGCAAAAATGGACTTGGATTCATTAGTAAATAAAGCACCTTGGAATCCTCAAGTTAATATTATGGAAGTTGCTCTAGGTGAATAAAAGTGTACAAATATTATAAATTATGCAAAAATGTGTTGGGAAAGCCAGATTTTCCCATTAATGTTAAACATGTAAAAGAATAATAATAAAGTTTAAAATGTTTATTTGCCATCTTTTACTTTATATAGTAAGTAGATAACCTTTTATAGGCAGGTTTCTTTTAATGCTTATGCTTAGCTCGACCAAAAATTTTATGATTATGATTAGTATTAAAAAAATAGTTATGTTGGATCGAAAAAAGATTTTTAAAAATATATCTCACCGGTAACTTTCACTGGACATAAATGACATTGGCAGGCATTATTTACTTACAATCAAAGTTGCCTGATTAGTAAAATAAAAATTGAGGTAACCGGGCCACTGTGATTGTGAGAAAAGTATTTCTATCAATGTCATGTCACCGTCAAAGTTACTGGTAAGTTAATTATTATTAAAAATCTACTCTATAATCTACTTAATTTATATAAGAAAGTATAATTGGTTAAAAAATGTAGAAAGCTTGAGAAATAAGTAAATTAAAACACATTTTGGTTGATACCCAATTTATTTTTATCACAAGACCCCAATAATCTGGTTTCAATACCTTAATACTATTAATATAAAATATAATAAACATAGCTTTAAAGGAACATTTTTATTAATCTCAGGTACAACTATAGAACGAGTAGTGCAGTCTTGTTTCTAGCATGAACAAACTCCATTTTTCTTTTTTTTGGCAGATCTGGTTAGCTGGCTTTTCAGTTCAGATGCTGGTGGACGCCTCAAATATAAATAAGGAATAACATCTTGCTTTAAAAATATTCTATTGCCCATAGTTTTATAGTGAATCCAATTAGCTGCATCCTCCTGCAGCTAAAACAAACATAAATAAGTAATATACAATTTAATTTAAAGAGACTTTCACACAAGTTATATTAATTTTTCATAAAACACTTACAAGTTTAGTTCTTTTCGTTAAAAAAAATTATTTTTTATTGCTATAGATGTCTTGTGCTATTTAAATAATACTCACATTAAAATGGTCCTCACAAACCATATTATAAGGTTCGAGTTCGAGAGTTACGTGTGGGGCAATCGGCAATCCTAACCATTAGTCACTCTTTTCTTCTGATTAGTTGCGCCTCTCCTTTTGGAAATGATATGAATATTTTATTTGGAACGCTGACGCTGGTATTTGAGCAGCACTTTACAACACAACGCTTAGGTTTTTGGTAGACACTTTTATTTATACATGTAAATTAATTTAAACCAAAAATAAAATAACATCAAACCATTGAAATGTCAACAAATAAAGTGGGTTAGGATTTTTTTAATCTGTCATGCCAAGCTGGGATTAATTTCAGTGTTGCCAAATGTAAAATGTTTTATAAGTTACATACGGTCTAAGAAAAATATTGTGCTTAGAAGTTTATTAAATTTACTTTAAGACAAAATATAGTACTTGAGAAATGATATGGTGATTTTTTTATTATTCCAGATAAGTCCGTTTTGGACTATTATTTCTATTGGATTATTTTTCAGTCATTATTCCTATTACAATATAAACATTTTACAAAAACACTGGCAACATTGTCAAGTTCCATTTTCATGACGTAGTTTTGATAAAGTCCGCGTTTTTGTTCTAATAGTTTTTTTTATTTATTTGTTTTCTCAGTAATGGCTTAAAAATATCAGAAAGTAAAAACACAGAACATTTTATTTTATGTTCCTTTATACACTACAACCAAAATCAAAATTTAGTGAAAGAGCCCATTATCTCTTGTACGGTGCGAAGTAATTCCAGCAGAAATGCTGTGGATAAGAAGAAAACGGCAAATATTGCGTTTTATAGGTTAGTATAAATAAAGGACAGGTTCGTATTTATAAAGTTTGGGTGGTAATTGCCTATGGCTTGTTGAGTTGCAATTTTATTTAAATATGATTAAATTTAAATAAAATTTTAGGACTAACTGCTTAACAACAATTTCATCATTTTTTATACAGGGTGCGTCAAACTCAGTGGCCTATTAGAAATATTTAGAAAACGACAAAAGATATGTTTTTGAAAATTTGAGTGTGTTCATAAGAGCTAGTGTTCTAGCGTTTAAAAATATTTTGAAAGGGGCGGTGTTGCCAGATCATCTTGAAACTCCTAGCAACTTTGGAATTTTAAATGAGACACCCTGTATATTATTTTACCTTTTGTTTCTGCTTAATAACACAAACATTTTTTGTATATAATAATCTATGCCTATCTCTTATAGTTTTTGAGATATTAATTAATTAGTCATTTTTTGGAGCCAAAACATGCTAACCAGAAAATCAAATATTTTTGTGATTAAGGCACCTAGAAAGTTAAAATTTGTACAGACGGTTCTTATAGCATGGCCATCTAGGAATTTTGATGATATATGAAAATATTTTTACACAGAGCGTCACAAAAAAACGTAATCTTCGTAATATAAATAAATGCAAAATTCTCAACTTTTTTAAATGGAACACCCTGTATTTTATTTTCTTAACAAAATCTAGTTTATATTTCCTACCAATAAGTATAACATGTTCCTATACCTATCTCTAACCAATTCGAACTTACAAGGGGTTTAAAAAAATTTATAACTTAATAAAAAGGTTTAAACACATTTAATAGTAGGCTTTGGCAGAATTTGTTCGGAAACAAATGAAAAAGAAAAAATGTCAACTTAATTGGTTTTGTCTATAATCTGTGTTTTTAAATTATTGACTAAAATGGCCAATATTTCTTATTCAAACGCAGAAATTTTGAATTTACTTTTTATACATGGAGAGTGTAATAAAATTGTATCAAGAACATGTAGACGATTTAATGAATGGTATACCAATTCATCTCCAATGACAGCAAAAAAGTTCAGAAAAATAGAACGAAATATGTTGCAGTATAGTAATGTGAATGTGTGACGTATAAATCCATAGAACGAATAATTTTTTTAAATATAAGATAATATAGGAAATTAAGTTGACATCTTGGTTGACATTTTTTCTCTTTCCTTTGTTTCCGAACAAATTCTGCCAAAGCCTACTATTAAATGTGTTTAAACCTTTTTATTAAGTTATTAATTTTTTTAAACCCCTTGTAAGTTCGAATTGGTTAGAGATAGGTATAGGAACATGTTATACTTATTGGTAGGAAATATAAACTAGATTTTGTTAAGAAAATAAAATACAGGGTGTTCCATTTAAAAAAGTTGAGAATTTTGCATTTATTTATATTACGAAGATTACGTTTTTTTGTGACGCTCTGTGTAAAAATATTTTCATATATCATCAAAATTCCTAGATGGCCATGCTATAAGAACCGTCTGTAAAAATTTTAACTTTCTAGGTGCCTTAATCACAAAAATATTTGATTTTCTGGTTAGCATGTTTTGACTCCAAAAAATTACTAATTAATTAATATCTCAAAAACTATAAGAGATAGGCATAGATTATTATTTACAAAAAATGTTTGTGTTATTAAGCAGAAACAAAAAGTAAAATAATATACAGGGTGTCTCATTTAAAATTCCAAAGTTGCTAGGAGTTTCAAGATGATCTGGCAACACCGCCCCTTTCAAAATATTTTTAAACGCTAGAACACTAGCTCTTATGAACACACTCAAATTTTCAAAAACATATCTCTTGTCGTTTTCTAAATATTTCTAATAGGCCACTGGGTTTGGCGCACCCTGTATATACTGGTCATTATTTTCTATCTGCGAAATAAAAACAACTTTTTTCCTATATAAATATTGTTGCAGATTTCCCAAAGACTCGGCACGTTGTGAAGTTTGGAAGAAATTTGTAAATAGAGCAAACTGGAAACCTAACAGGCACAGTGTACTTTGCTCAAAACATTTTCAGTCAGTGCTACGAGAAAGCGAAAATTGATTCTATTGCGAAGACAAGTTGCACCCAAGAATAACAGACTTTCCATTTGT
Organism: Polydrusus cervinus; assembly: GCA_935413205.1. NCBI lineage: Eukaryota > Metazoa > Arthropoda > Insecta > Coleoptera > Curculionidae > Polydrusus > Polydrusus cervinus. The sequence continues at coordinate 60,247,620 of OW284510.1, read as the reverse complement.
GATTATTCTGCAATTAAGAATGATCACGATTATTTACCTGATCCGACATCCATATATTCAAAAAATATCATTACTTATATAGCGGAATATATCGTACACTATTTAAAAAAGAAAATTGTTTGTGAAGAATGTCTAAAAGCCTTGTGTAGTGTAAATAGGAATTTGTTTTTGTTATCTCTTATAGAAATCAAAAACAAAAAGGGTTTGGTTTATCTGTCTGAAGATGTCATAACTATATGTTTAATGTGCGAACAAATTTTGAAAAAAGAATTAAAAATTGCTGGGTCACACCAAATTTCACTCAATGTTGTAATCAATCGAATATTAAAAGAATTCCTCTCTTCAGATGTGTTTTCCAAACTTATAGCTCATAATTTTGAAGAAGTAGTCCATTCTTAAAGTGGAGTTAATTTATAGAAATAAAATAAAAAACATAAAGTCTTTCTCCACTGGTTTATTAAAAATAAAGTTAGAAGGTGGTAGATATTCAGAATAGAATACTGGTTTATTAAAAATAAAGTTAGAAGGTGGTAGATATTCAGAATAGAATATCTACCACCTTCTAACTTTATTTTTAATAAACCAGTGGAGAAAGACTTTATGTTTTTTATTTTATTTTTATAGCTCATAGTTTTGATCAATCTGTATATGACAATCATAGAGTGTTGCTTATGAAAGAAAAGTATTATTTATAAATATTTAAATATTATATATAAAAACCAGAGTAATACAATGGTTTTGTTTTTGAAATTATATTATTCTAGTTGACCCAAGCATTTTTAGAATTGCTCAAAATAAATTTAATCAGGCCTGTATGAATCGGCCATTTTAGCTTGATCCTTTGCCTCGCCCCCTGGGACCGTTTTTCGCAGACGAAATTAAATGGTAATAGCGCCTCCTTGTTTATTCTATCTCAATGAATTGCAACGTTTATGCCCCCCCCCCCCCCCGCACCCCCCCCCCCCCCCCGTCAGTGTGTATTACGTATACATGCGCATATGCACCAAACAAATCTAAATATGCCTGGTTGCTGAACTGGGATTAAATATTCTCAAGATGGAAAGTCTCAATTGCGTTTACGCTAGAGACCCACGACTTTGTTTTCCAGTAACTTGGCCAGTAATTTTATAGACAAGATTTGCAATTTGTATATAATTTATTGTATAATTTTCCCAGAATTAATTATTTAGTCATAATTACACTTAAAAAAATAACAATCTCAATAAAATTTTATGAAAAAAAAACACGTTTAAAATAAATGCATTACTATCACATATAGTAATTTTCATATTCTTTTAAAGAAATACAGTTTACAATAATTTAGTTAGAAACTAATGTGTATAATTATCGAAGTTCCACTGCTGGTATATCGAATATCATAACAGTTAGTAGTTTAAATTAGAATTTATGGGTAGATTTTTCAGCTTAAACATATCCAAACAAATTCAAAAATGTTACCAAGTTTGTCTAGATTAAAATACGGCAATAGAACTTGTTAGAACAAATGACGCTATTTGAATCTTTGTAAACGACATTTAAATGTTTTTAATTTAAGGAATATTCTCAAACATTCATTTTACGGTGCCAAACTCAGCTGTCCGATGTGACTTGCCATTTAAAACAAATTGTAAAATTAGCAGAATTTTAAATTTTTTCACGTAGGACAGATGCAGTGTGATTTAATTTTATTTTGTGTGCTGTGTAAAATTTTAATTAGTATTTTTATGTTGTAGTTGATCAGCAAGGCTTTAATGCAGATTGTGTATATGATATTATTAATTAATTAGAGCTTTAAACGTGTTTTAACATACATTACGGTTTTCAGCAGATTAAAGAAATGTTAATTATATATTAGGCAAACACATTTTTTAATAGGACTTTTAATAGTTTATATTCATTGACGTGGATAACATTTTTTGTAAAAAACTCGTAGCCGTAATATATGATCGATTGATTAAAACATCACAGTTTTTGAGATTCAATAAGCTCAAAAATCCACACATACTGAGATGTGTTAGTTAAATTTTGATTTAACTGACCCTCTCTCACAGTTTAGGATAGATATCCCGACAGCGAGACGACTATAATAGACTGTATTTAACCAACACTTAAATATAGAAAACTATAATTATCACAATTTAAATAAATTAGGTCACTTATGACTTATAATACAGTCAAATTATATGCTACAATATAATAGCATTTAAAACGAAAGAAAATTGCATTTGGCAGACAATAAATACAAATTTTTATCAGGATTGCTTTATTTCAGTAAAGTTAAAGGAATGCCTAAAGTTCCTAAAATCTGTTATCTTATAACTGCAGTTGTAGTTATGCCTTTAAAAATTCAAAGCAGTTATGCAAGGTCATGTATATCACATGTTGCTGCAGGATTTAAGTGCACGCTAAAGAAAAGAATTATATATGAGGTGTTGATGTTTCTAATACCTATATGATTTCCTTATAACATCTTCCCGGATTGGAATCGAGTTGGTTGAAAACAATTTAGGGTCTGTGGCCCGGAAAACTAGACTCAATATTGAGTCCTAAGACCGCTTAAGATATAACAACAAATTAAGCGTGAAATTTAAAATACTGAGAGCAAAACACACGAAAACAGAAAAATTTGGACTGTTTTGCTCTGGGGCACGGAAATGTAATTTTTAAAATACTCATAACTCAAAAACTATCCATTTGAGTTATGCCAGAAGGAATAGAAACATTAAAATATATGATAAAAAAATCTAGAGTTATGCTATCCTTAAAGCCAAAGTATACCGGTTTTCGCGATTCAATCAAATACTTAACTGTATAATATTGATTTTAAATACTTTTAATGAAGTTCTAACAAGTGTTGGATAAACGTTTGTACAACATAAGTCTCTTATTACATAATCATAACAAAACACACTAGCACCATAATTAACTATTTTACAACGGCAAGTGTGAGGATGCAAAATAAATTCTTCTAAATATGGCCAGGTTGGGTTTCTTTAACAAAATACTACTCAGTCAAAAACGCAAGGCTCTATACTAGTATTTAAAAAATGGTAAAACTGTATTCATGTTGTAAGGAATGTCTAAAAAAGCAGCATACAATTTTAAGAAATAATACCTAAATCAAAATAATAATTGAATTTTTAAGTTTGCCTGGCGTCCATTTGTAAAAATTGAACAATAGTTTTTCAAAATTCATCAGTTTTTGTCCACACACCATACCTGTGTCACTTTTAAAAGTACATTATACAGAGTGTAGTAAACTAAATATTTTATACTGATTCACTTCACCCTGTATATATGTCAACCATCTTCGTAGCAAGTTATATACATTCAATTAAAACATTAATGGTCACTTCAAAGATGGTATAACGGGCGTCCACAAGAATATCTATTAAAATACCCCATAAATATTTTGTCGATTGTTACGTAACGTTTTTTGTTAAGTTGGGCTGGCACTTAATATTACTGATAGTATCTTGAAATTATCCTAAATGTTTTTAAATTTCCTAGACCGTTTAATTCTTACAGTTGCTAAAAAATAATAAAAAATTTAGATTTAAAAAGGCAAAATGTTATTAACTAGCACCCTTGGCAAGGACTTTGAAATCCTTTAGGGTTCTTCTGTTGCCAGTTCCAGGTATCTTTACACATGTCATAAATATCTCTTGCCGATGACCAATTTAGCTCCACTTTGGCCAAAGAAGCGTCTGCATAACACTCGGCAATGTCTCCCTCCCTGCGTCCGACAATTTCATATTTAACTTGTTTATTTGATGCCTTTTCGAATGCTTTAACGACGTCTAAGACTGAATAACCGTGACCTAAAACGAAGGAAAAAATGTATATACTTTGGCTGTTCAGTCAAAATATGCCTATTCGCTTTTAATTAAAATGCCATAAAATACTCAAGGAGTGTTATACTGTTAATCAATTTTGGTATTCCAAAACCTTAAACAACCTAGAGGCAATAAAATAAAAATAAGTCCGCTTGAAGGGAATAGATTGTACGGGACCTCACACCAACAACCATAGATAAAGTATTTTATTCGTCAAACGGGTATTGTGCGAATACGGTTAAATTCACATTTGCCATACAAGTGATAAGCTCCCGCCCTTAAAAGGGGGGACACGAACATGGCCGATTTTATTCTCACCTGTGAAATATATTATTTACTAGCTTAACCGACTTAATTTCTAGGACACTTCAAACTGACGTGCCTTTTTATCACAATATACATTAAATTTAATTATGAAACATTTCAAATAAGTCACAACATACAAAAAGCTCACTTTAAATAATGCACCCTGAAAACAATATAACGCGTCCGACAGCTGGTCGTTACAATTTATTAATGAACGAAGACCACTAGAAAAGGTAGGCAACCATTAGATCGCAAATATAATAGACAAACTTGGAAAATAATAGTTTTTTTAAAAATATTAACATATAGTTTGTTAAAAGCTTAATAAGGTGTTGCATAAATAATATTTTTCTTTTACAGATGAACATTTTTTGTTATGCATGTGCGTTTTCGTTTACCTACTGCTTATATATTTAGTGCACGTCGGCAACGCTGTTTTGCTATCACAATGTTATAATTACTACAGTGCGTAAATTATTATCCTGTGAACATCGAACGTCCTTAAAGGAAAAATAGTTTTGTCTATGGTAATTGGTGCGAGTACAAGACAGACATAATCCGTAAAAAAAACTGTCTACTTGCCGCACATAGGTACTAATATTAGTACGCAAAAACTCTACACAAGCAACACATTTAACTAAAGCTAAAATAATAATTGGTTAGCATCCCATTAAAATTATTTATAATTACAAAATAATCAAATTAACACAAAAGCGTCATATGGCATATCACAATAATGCCACGGTGAAAACAACTGGGATACTATAATATCTAACTATTTTGATGATCTTAATGAAAAACCCTTTAGTGAGTACTGAATTTAAAATTTAGTAACAAATAAAAATATAAATTAAAACCTGATTTAATCAACTTTGAAAATCGTTTATTTGGGGTAGTAATGATAAAACAACAAGAGGCCATTGTAATCCAGTAAAAAAAGTGACATAATATGTACATACTGATATGTGAAATATTGATACAACAAATTATTACAAACCAGTCACTAGACGTCACAAAATCTAAACATCATAGGGTACTCTTACCAAATTTAGCTTAAAGCAAAATAGTACTGTAATTTTATACTCTTTTTCATGACAGGAATTAGGTTAAATCATAACCTTGTCGATTTAAAAGGAGTGAGTGAGACAGAATTTCTAGCCCTTTCTTTTCGGAACTTTGACCGATTCAGGTGCGGTCGGGTCTTTAAAGGGGCCTGGGGCAAATGGCGACATATCCTTACTAGAAGGCTGTTAGGCAGCCGCGTGACAAATGTCAATTTCTGATTTGTTTTTTTAATGAACAGGCCTGTATTATGTCTCTCCCACTCCTCAAACCGCAGAAGGCCTTAGGTTAAATCACTATTTGCAGATTACAATTACACCACTGTAATTGACTACACGTCTACGATGTTGCAAAGCCTAGTGACTATTCTATATCCAGCTTTTTAAAATATTTATAATAAAAGCACACATAAATACACGTAAAAACTTAGCCGATGTAGTTAAAATACAAAAAGAAAAAAAACGAATGTTCTGTTCAATGATGGGGTTTTATGGAACCGTCTCTCGGAATAACAATGTGCGTGGTACAGTACCTTATAGTTACCAGTGTAACCAACAAATAGAGTCCAGATAATAAAGTTATTTTTTTATTTGTTGGTTTATTATATTTGCAAAAAAGTAGGGTAAAACTACAATTCCAAATACGTGTCTCCTATACAATATAACATTTTTAATTTTTTTTGTTTTATTTAATGAGTTTATTTTCAAAACTGTCAGTTATTCATGAAGTTGCGTAAAAAACCCAAATTGACTCTTTCCCTACGTTTTGTGTCTATTGTTAAGTTGTTCTACAACTAACAATATTGTGAAAACTGCTTGAAAATTAAAAATAAATTTAGTTAGTTATTATTGTTTCACTTATTTTATATAATAATAATACGTTTATTTTCAATAGTTATAATAAAATATGTTTAGTTTATCCTCCTCAATAAAGTTATTCGTCAATCGATTATTTTAAGTATTTAAAATCACAAATATATGTAAAAGAATATTAAAATATTTGAAGAAAAAATATTTTTAAATGTCGGTTTGCTTTAATAAGTAAGAAAATTCGCCTTTTGTGTTTTTGATATCGGACGCCTTCACTGCCTTACCCACATGCGTTTGTTTTGATTTTGAACTGTCAAACTAAAATAGGAAGGTCAGTGATTTTACAATGTTGCATGACAGTGACCTACTAAATAAGGGTTCACTGAACCATAATGAAATAAACAAATTCTTTTAAATCCAATCTGCGATTCAAACTTTGAAAATTAACCAGTATTTCACAACGAAAACAACACGTTATTTTATTTAAGCAAAATTATTTGATTAATTAGTCACTTCTTTTGGCGTCCTTGTGCAAACACTTGTTTTTCCTCATATTTCTATTTTTCCTTACTAAAATCTTACAGTTTGTTATTAAAACAAAACGCCCCTCCGAAACACTGTACTCTTTTGTGGGAATCACATGGTGTGGTTATTCATGTGTCAGACGTTCATTACAATTAACTACTTAAATGGCGCCAAATTTAAAAATAATATTCGTTACAAAACCGTTTAATGTTGTCTGTTTTAAGTTTGTGAAATTTTTTAGTAGGCGCGAAACACATTTTGCCTTTGAATGATAGAATGAAGAATTTTACCTTTGTTAATCTGCGCTAATAATAATTTTCTCTTTACTAAAATAATAGTTTTTTAATATTTGATTGATTGGTTTTGGTGAATGCGCTAGGAATACACTATGATAGTAAGAAGCAGAATAAATCACATAAATGCTAGGAAGGTGCAGTCGACAAGAAGGTCATTTCAATAAACTGTCACGACAGATTATATGAGAACGATCAAAATTCGCGCAGAAATCCTTTTTTTGGTTGTTATTTTTGAGCTTTTCCCCTCAGAATGTAAAACAAAAAAAAACTGGTAAATAAGTACCTGCTATTTTTCATTAGGGCCACTTTTAACCTAAAATTTGTGGACCTGTTCACTTTATGTTAGGCAAACTTAACGAAATACCAAGGCAGCTGACAAAAACTAATGATTGATTAATTATTTATTTCCTTTATTTTATTATTTTTATTTAGTTAAAAAGTGAACTGGTTAAAAAATAATTTCTTGTTTACTAAACACAAACAGCTGATGCTGTAAGTTCGCCTAAAAACCATTTATTTTCTTTATTGAACACCTGATTTTGACAGTGTGGTATTTAGCAACGTTGTGACACCCATCTCTTACCCCGTATCTCTCACTCTATTACATTGAGAAGTTCATGGCTTTTCTTCATTGGCGTCGGGCTAATTTAAGGGGTTCTTACCCTACTTTTTAGATGGCCGATTTTAAAAAAACAAATCATGGAGTGTTTTTCTAGGACACCCAAAGAGTCACCCATTTAAATATAACTTGGGCAATTCCATAACACCCTGTATGTACCTATATAAACGCAGTTTTTTGAAGATATACGTACATAATAAAATTTTGAAAAATCTTATTCATAACAATATTAATTAAAGGTGTTCATTTTTTTTTCTTTATTGCTTTTTGATATGTTATCTCTACCTATACCCTAAGTCTAAAATGACTGTCAGTCATCGCTTTCATACAGAATACAGCTGATTGTACGAAGTTAGAGCAAACAATGTTGTGCTTTTTTCAAATTCTAATAGAGTAGAATATTTATTTTCATGAAATGTTTTCTGTCTGACTTCGCACAACCCGCTAGTCTCGATGAGTCACTGACAGTAATTTTGGACCTGGAGTATAGTTGCGTGTGTGTATGATTTTCGATGGCACTGGAAAACTTTCAATAGGCCAGTCATTTTTTTTAAACTAGTATTGTAATTTTTGATCTTAGCTTTTCCTGGAGTATAGTTAATTTTTAAATTTTGCAATGGAAATAATATAATTTACCTGTTCCCAAGTTATAAGCTTTCCATAAACTGAATGAAGGTTGCAACATTTTTTCTAAGGCTTTAAGATGACCTATGGCTAAGTCTGTAATATGAATATAGTCTCTGACACCTGTTCCATCATGGGTCGGATAGTCGTTGCCGAACACTTGAAGTTTTTCTCTGCGGCCTACGGCAACCTTAAAAAGTTTTCAAAGTTAGCAATTCATTCATATTGCTTAAAGATAGACATATTAAACTCGATCAATTACATCAACATAGACTGGTAAAAAAGGAAATAACTCCCATCATCTTAAAGAAAATACTGCTAGAAACCATGTAAATAAAGCGCAAATGTCTCGTTTAAATTACAATACAGCTGTGGTGTGATTGACCACTCACTAGTATTATTTCATTATGTGCACGTAAAGGAAAGAGTGAGGTCTGGTGACGCATTCGTCATTTCTTTTTTCGGTCAATATTTCGTTACTTTTTCCTTGTATCCTAAAATCGGCCAAATACCCATATTTGAAGCATAATTACTTACAATTTAAAGTTAAACAAGTTTAAATTTATGAAGTAATAAAAGCATAAAAAGAAAAATGGACAAATTTCACAAATTTTCGTTTTTTGCTTTTATTAATTCATTAAACAAAATTTCTTTAGTTCAAAACTGTAGGTAATTGCTACTCAGTTACAGGTTAAATTTAGCCCGTCTTTGAATAAACCGATAAGGATAAGAGATATTGATCAAAAAATGAAATGGCGAATGCATCACTAGACTTGACTCTTAAGAATTACGCATAGCCTTCTCGATTTAAAAGTAGTCAGCGAGACAGAATCACTAGCCTTTTCATTTCGGCACTTTGACGTATTCATTTTTTTGTACAATAAAATTACAATTTTGTAAAATACGCATTATTACATATCGCGAACGGCGCGGCGATATGTTTATATCCCCCTATCTTAGGATTCCCATTGTATTCTTTCTTGAAAATTTGTGTCACATTTGACATTTTCTGTTCCCGATTTTTTTTTCTAGAAAACTGATAAAGTTGAAATATTCAAACTTTCTGGGTTTATAGTGAAATAATAGAAGCATCTTCAGTAAAAAATTCAAATATTCGTGTGGCGGAAAAAAGTTATTAATCGTCAAAATGAAAAAATATTTAAATAAAAAATATTTCCTATAAAATGCATTTTAGGTCGCAAAAATTATTTTTTTCGATTTTAACTTTTTACAGTTGTAGAGGACCAGCAGCTACAGAACCCTATTGTTTTTGAAGAAGATTAGAAAATGGGAAGTATTTTTTTTTTGAATCTTTAAAAATCGATAAATGCTCTATGCAGGGTCATTTTGGGTCACCTTGAAGGATATATTCAAAATGATCGGACATACTTTCCGCTTAGACAGCCTGATAGGCCGTCTCAAATACTTTTTTTTTACAATACATGTTTCTATACCTAATATTTTTTTAAATCGTGAAAATTTGAGAAAAATTGGAAATGACGTTTTTAGACAAAAATTTTATTACGGTTTTTAAGTTTTTTCGTGTTAAATAAATTTTTTATTCAAATGGCGTAGCCCTTATCCGAAAGAGCTCGTCGAAATACACCGGATGTGTATTATTTGGATACTAAATATTTTTTACTAAAAGAACAATAAACGATTAGATGTAAAATTTTTGAATTTTTTTCATTAAGTTACTAGTACGCTCAAACCCGCCGGTAATAACCTGTATTTAACTTTTTGAAATTTTTTTTGTACTATTGTCAAAAGGGATAAGTAGACTTTAAATTTCACACTATGCGCGTCCTCCAGCAGTACATTTCATGAATGATAGAAGAGTTTTGGACTTGCATTGTCTTTATTTGTTTTCCTACGACCACCTATGAAAATGAGAAAAAAAGCACGGTTAACTTGGCTCAAAAGCGCCGAATATCACACGCGTGTTGAAAGAAAATATTTCAACTCTAGAGTGGAAATACAAGGCACACTATTTAATTTAGGCATATGATGCCAATTTGACAGACCACACCTATTTATTAAAAAGAACAAATTTTAGAAAGCAGTTTAGTTTATTTATCACGTATTTCTTGATTCCTTGATTAAATAAATAAAATCATTCAAGAAGGAATATTTCAATTCAAAATAATTTTATAATTTATTTAATGTTTTTATAAAAAAAAGTCAAGTACTCCTGATGGAATTTGAACCTGTGACCTTTCGATCTATTAAATTGGCATCATATGTTTAAATTAAATAGTGTGCCTTGTATTTCCACTCTAGAGTTGAAATAAGTATTTTTTTCAGCTCTAGAGTTGAAATATTTTTTTCACAAATCAAAGGTTTTTTTAATAATTCTTTGTGGTCGTAGGAAAAATAGTGTACATTACTCGTGTGAAAGTGATTATTCTAAAACTCGAGAATTTCCGCACTCGGCTGACGCCTCGTGATAAATATCTCCTCGTTTGAAAAGTATCACTTGTTATGTAATATACTATTTACATCACATATAAAGACAATGCAAGTCCAAAACTCATTCAAGAAACATCATTGTCTCCAACCTTCAAACAGACAATACATTTCATATTTAAAAAAAAAATATTTTTTGATTTTTTAAAGATTTATTTGTATCAAAAGTTTTACTTAATCGACTATTTTTTACAATAATATCCTTACACAGTTCCTTTTGGGCTTATTTTATTCTCCAACCTTTTCTCAAAGCTTACCCGTATCTCAATTTATCAATTAACTTTTTTTTTATTTGAGAAAAATAAACATTTTGATTTTCAAATCTCAACCTAACTCGGATACGAATAGAGTGCTTTGAAATATTTTGTTTTAAGTCAGTACCTATTGAAACTAAATACAGCTGTCAAAAGTAGCCCAAAATTGGCGTTTTTGGCTGCCAATTGTGGGTGTTGTTTTAACGTTTTGAAGTTTAAAATTGAATGTTATAGATTATTTGAGGCTTTTACAATTTAATTGGACCAAAATTAAAGCTTCGTGTGTCCGATAAATTATCGAATTTTCAATTTTAAAAATACTCTGTAAATTCCGTGAAGGTTTAATTTTAACAGAATGACGATTTTGCGGTATGCGGTTTTTGTACTTATTTTTAAAATTATACTTAACCTTCTTTTGTATTTCCCGATAGTGTAACCCTTCCACTGTTTTCATTTACATCTTTAATAACCTTTTATTTATTTCGAATTTTTATTATATCATTGTCTTCTGACGATGCTACATTGTTAGCGAAACATGTCATTTTCTTTTTAATATAGTGGACAAGTTCAGCTTTGTTTTACTGTATACCATAATATAATAATTATGGATTTCCACCTAGTATCGGCTGAATCAATTAATATGTAACATTAGTCATAAATCTACTACAAAGCCAGAAAGTTTAAATAAGTGTTAGTTTTAAAATATCATCCGGTGTATTAAAAAATATTTTGTTTAAAATAACAATAAATAATATCGTATTTGCTATAGTTTTAAATACTTATGTCCTTAGTGATAAGATAGGGGTTTCAATGGAAATATAGAAAATAAAGGTTATTCATACAAATTTCAAGTGCAACAGTAATAACAAAAATATTTGCTTAATCTTTATTCTAGAATTTAAAACATGCCTTTAATACTTATTTACTTAACTAATAACATGAAACAAGCTTGTCGAGGGCACCTTTCACAGTTCCATAAACCTTTTAACGAGGAGATCGGACTCTAATTCACACAACAAGGCTTATTAGTAAACATTTAGTTATTCATACATATATATATAATTTATGTCAATGTGGCACTATTTATGGGTAAAAATTGTCTTTACGGCACCCATTTTACGTTGTAGCACCCGGGTGATGGTGCCGATACGTTTACCATGTTAAATTTGTCCTATGATTATCAATAAGCATTTAAGAGCAATCGATGAAATATTGGGGGTACTAGATTGACAATAATTCTGAACAAACATATTGATTAGTTCGAGCACCTTCCGATAGGGGCCGCTGCGTTTTATACAAGTATATATATATTTACAAATAATGTCAAAGTGTCACCGTCTAAATAGGTTTGCTTTTTGGCGCCAAAAACTTGGCAACACCGATTTATTTGTCGAGAGACGGCTTATTTTTAAATAACAAGTACAATGTTTCCAGGTCTGGTGATTTTTCACCAGATTTGGTGATTTTGAACCCCATCTGGTGAAAACTTTTTAAAAAAGTCTAATTTCTGGTGATTTTTCGAGATGATAGCGAGGGATTTACAGAATTTGTATCTGTTACTGTTTCATATATACTGTTTTTTATATAGTGATTTCTAAAAAGGTCGTACCTCGGAAATAACATACATCTCATTTAAGGTCTTGGCACCGGGGTGCGCACTCATGTGGTATGATTTTTTTTTTTTTTTTAGAAATCACAGCAATGTATTTGATTTTACATTAATTATATGGTGTTGTATGTGATAATGCGAGAAATTAAGAATCTGGTGATTTCTGGCAACTTTTAAGGCAAGGGTCTGGTGATTTTTAATTTTTTGACCTGGCAACATTGAACAAGTAGTATGCAATATTACAGGGTGCTACTAATTCGTGTGCGTACAAGGGGTTCTCAAAACCGGTAAGAGATACGAAGATTGTTATATCGAAGCAAAGTTGCGGATTTTGAAGCTTAATAATTTGGTAAAATTTTTTTTAAATATTCCGAATACGGAGGTATCCGAAAAAAAACCGAAATTTCTATTTTTGGTTTTTAATTTTTTGTGACTTCATTTTTGACTTAGCAAAAAAAAATACTTTTTTATAGCCGTTTTTTATGTTCTACAAGATGGCGTTATTAGTTTTTAAATTCGACGTTTCGTTCTTTAGATACCAACCTCAAGTAAATTTTTTTAAATACGAACCTAAAATTTTAAAGTTTTGTTATCTAATAACACATTTTTCAAATTACCTTTTTTATTTCGTTCTGGTCCCGAAAATTTAGAGCCAAACTAAAAAAAGATTTCTGATTTAAAAAATCCCTTCATTTTCACTCAAAGAGGCCTGATATTTGATATTTTGTAAGAAAAAGATCTCAAATATTTTTCTGTCTGTTTTTGGTACGTTTCGCCTGAAACTAACATCGTCCGATCTTGTAAGCGGTAAAAAGTTTTGAAATTGTTTTTGAAACAAACATAATCCCACCACAGTAATATAACTAGACTAACATTCCAGTTACCTTTTCTTCACTCAAAAGTATGTTTTTCTTTTCTAAAGCAAAAACCATAGGACTTAAGATGTTATATTAATAAAATACTAATAAAAAATAGAATTTTTTCAGAATTCATGTATTTTAGGAGCGTAGATCTAAGAGCAGTTTTTGGTGCAAATGCTTAGGTTTTGAAATACTCCTTCTTAAAAGTGCCGTTTTGTATAATATTTATAATAAAGCATTCTCGTTTCTTCCCGCACTATTTTTTTTATTATAAATTATCACACTTCTTCCGTAAACAATGTTTCAATTAAAATTTTTACTTTAATTTTTCTCTTTAAATATAAATACTTAATTGTTTTTTGTTTTTGCTGTTAAAATGTTTTATTGCATTGGGTTATATTTTTGTTGATTTAAAATAGCTCTTAAAAAGGGAAAATGAAACAGACAAGTATATAATAGAAAAATACTATAACATATTATTCTTTTACTTGTTTTCTTTTAAAATTGCATCATAAATCAATAACTAAAATGATATGCGTCCTTAATCTCTATATAAAACAGAACTTTTAGAAGTATAAATTTAAAAACCTAACGTTTTTTACAAGACCTTTGTAATCTAAGCCAAGAATACATTATTTAAACATTTAAATTAAGAGTCCAAGCGTTAAGGCTCCTAGGCTGCAGCCTCCCCCCTCCCATTCCCCCTAAATACGCCACGGGTTGTAGAAATGTCGTATTTAGGTTAATATATTTTAGTTAAACATTAAATATTGGCAATTTAAGTTCTCGCTTAAAATGTCTCCCAAGAAAGACCATTAGCGACGTTAAAATTTCTTAGATTAGTAAACGTCGTTCACTTTAACGTGGCCAAACGTCGCCATGTGTTAAAATTTTAAAAATCTTTAAATTGTATTAAATTTATAAAGGTTTGAAGTCCTTAAAACTGCTTTAAAAATTCCAGGTCGGTATTTAAAAAAAATTGACTTGAGGTTGGTATCTAAAAAACGAAACGTACAATTTGAAAACTAATAACGCCATCTTGTCGAACATAAAGAACGGCTATGAGAAAGTGTTTTTCGACTATTTACAATTTTCTTTTACCAAATTATTAAGCCCCAAAATACGCAACTTTGCCTTAATTTAACCATCTTCGTATCTCTTACCGTTTTCGGGATCCCCTTGTAAGCACACGAATTTGTAGCATCCTGTATATTTTATAAAAGGAAACTCTTGTCTTTGTTATTTTATTTTTTAGTTTTGTGGAAGTAGTCCATCTCTCAGTGGAGGAATATTATAAAGAAAATGTACAACATACTGTGTGTGGTAAATTTTCTTTTGATTTTTGCGCGAAAATAAACAATTTAAAACTAAGTTTGATATTTCAGAAACGGTAAGGATTTCAAAATTTCTTTAGTTTTTCTGCGATTCAGTAATAAGTAAATAAATACGACGGGTTTGAGTATTTTAGCTTTATTATGCAACATCTGGAAAAACAAAGGTGAAGCTATCCATTAGCCAGCTCTGTACTGGGTGTATTCAATAGTCGCTCATCCCCTAGAACTCTCGTTTTTGAAAATAAATATATTTTTAAATAAATAATTGGGGTGACCGACGATTAAATAACACATTTCCATTTTAATATTCTTGTGAAATTTAGGCAAGTGGCAGACGTCTGTAATGAGGTGGGGGGGGGGGGGGGGCCGTTTAATAGATGTACTTCCTCCCCATAACTCCAGAAACATGTAAAAGTAAAGTTACGTTGCCGGTAAAAAATATATATCACCGTTTTTACTTAAATTACTTTTGACGGCTCTTCTAAAGAAAACGATCTAA
This sequence comes from Polydrusus cervinus, assembly GCA_935413205.1. Taxonomy (NCBI): domain Eukaryota; kingdom Metazoa; phylum Arthropoda; class Insecta; order Coleoptera; family Curculionidae; genus Polydrusus; species Polydrusus cervinus. Next base: position 60,232,521 of record OW284510.1, on the reverse strand, counting down.
CTAATTTAATGATGCTGAAAATGTCTAGATGTTATATGAAGAATGGAAGATGGAAGGTGTGTGCAAAAAAAAAGGTAAAGTTTGTACAATGAGAAAAGTAACGACGGAGCCCCGTGTAGCGATCTTATTTATATAAGATCCTCTGCCTATCGTTCTAAATTTTTTAATTTATCACGATTAGGATAGGCTAAAGACTACATCAATAGTATAAGCTATATCGGCTCTACCGCAAATCCCCATAAGAAGTGTATGGGGATGAAAATGTAGAATTTCAGTATTTCATTCATTTTAGCATGAATTTCTTTTAGCGGTAGAACCGTCATCGCTTACACCTATATTTCGACCCCAAATTGCATTTATGCAGATATTCTAAAAATTGCCGATATTGTTCAATGCAGTTGTTATACCTATTATATAAGAAAATTTGTATAGGTACCACTTTGACCTGTAGTATCAGAAGTTCATACATTTGGTGTCAGTTTGCACAAGTTCATACATCTAGGTGTCAGTTTGACCTGTATTATCACAAGTTCATACATCTAGGTGTCAGTTTGACCTGTATTGTCACAAGTTCATACATCTAGGTTACAGTTTGACCTGTATTATCACAAGTTCATACATGTTCGTGTCATTTATACCAGGCTTAACCAGGGTGCAGATACATTAGGCTATTAATTATTTTTTTTATATGTATAAAAAGGTAAAATAACTTGGCAACGCTGTAGGGTGACAGTTTGACAAGGAGTATCATAAGTTCATACATTTTAGTGCCATTTTGACACCATATACGTGGGTGCCAATATATATGGTGGTTATTTTATATGAATAAAAGTGATGGTGTCAGATTGTACATAGGTTATGTGGGTGCCATAAAATGCAAAGAATACGTATATATATCTTAAGATGGAAAGTTCTTGTGTATAAACACCTAATTTGAAATTCAGAAAAAAGTATTTCCTCGAGCCGGATTCGAACCGACAACCTCCGTATATCCAGTACAGAGCGCTAACCAATTGCGCCATCAAGGAAGTAGGTTCACAACGGCAAGTCGGGAAACACGAAACACTTTCGTCCGAAAATTTCAAATATTTACTGAAATACGCACAGTGATAGATATTGTAAATCATTTTTACCCTTTTAAACAACAACATTACCGTTTCGGCAACCAGATGTATGCTTTTCAGGCGGCTGATTAATACCTATCGGTTCTTTTTCGTAAGAAAATAAAGTATGTATATATCTTAAGATGGAAAGTTCTTGTGTATAAACACCTAATTTGAAATTCAGAAAAAAGTATTTCCTCGAGCCGGATTCGAACCGACAACCTCCGTATATCCAGTACAGAGCGCTAATCAATTGCGCCATCAAGGAAGTAGGTTCACAACGGCAAGTCGGGAAACACTTTCGTCCGAAAATTTCAGATATTTACTGAAATACGCACAGTGATAGATATTGTAAATCATTTTTACCCTTTTTAAACATCAGCATACATCTGGTTGCCGAAACGGTAAGTTTATTTTCATTATTTATAATATAATAAATTTGTTTATTTATCTTCCTTAAAAAACTTCTTCTTTGATCCCCCTAAGACGTGCTTGGTACTTAGGGGCAAATTATAAATATATTAGAATATTAAAATATTATTATTATGTTTAAATATTTGTTAATATTTTATTATATTATGTCTTTATATATATTTAGGAACATCCGCAATACCGGTAGGTGTTGGCACGAAAATATATAAGAATAATTTTGGCTCTGGGCGCCCCTTGTCTGTTCTTAGGGCCTCCCAAGTGGGTGGTGCTTAATTGCCGGTTATGCGACTTAAATATTTTAAAATATTAGTTAAAAATATATAGGGTTCCATACATTCTACAGAGATGGCACTCAGGGCGTTTCATAAATAAATATAAATTATGCCTGGGTTGTATATAACTGGCATTTTAGGCTTAAAATGTAGACTTATTGGGTATAGTATTAGGATATCAGAAATAACTGTGTATGTAAAGTAGAAGTTTTTTCGTTTTATATAATTAAACATTAGGCTACATCGTCGTAATTTTCTTGAACACAACAATAACAACTATAATTAATATATTTTCTATATTTCTATTCAATGATAACGTGGTAACAAAACATCTATTTAGTAATAAATAACTAATTCATAGATACGTAATATTTTTTTAGTTCAGGAAATTTTCTGCTGGAAAAATGTAAAGTGATGCTGGAATTGGGTCATCCGATACAGACTCGAGAATAAACTTCTTTAATCCATTGGGTCGAAATTTAAAAAAATATACACGTAACATTTATGTTAGGGTCTATTTGAAGGTTGAAGACAATGAAGTTTCTTAAACGTATAGAGTCTTGGACTTGCACTGTCTTTATTTGTTTTACGTCACATTTTTCTCTACATCGCGTTTGCCTCCCCCCGCTAGACCATCGATTTTACGGTGAAAAATCTCCCGTCTCAGAAAAGTTACTTCGGACGCCCATATGCCCCCATACCTCTAACTAACACATGTTTGGATTAAATTTAGTTGTTTGATGTTTTCTTAAAATTACTAGCTGGCTCCTGGCTCTTCAACTTTAAAACAGAAAAATGTGTTCTGAAATGTGTTTGTGATAATGATGGGAGGGGGTTAATTAGGTTTTTGGAGGGCTTAGCACCTTTAAGCCCCCCTAATTTCGCGCATGAACATGAAATAGGTCGAGATTTGTTTAAATCGTGAACAAAAGTATTCACTCACAAAATGGTGAATGATTTGATAATTTACCGGTATAGAAGTGTCTACAATAAATACATCATATAGCATACATGGGCGTAGCCAAGGTGGTGCTTTCCCCCGCCCAAGGAAATACACTAAAGTAAATATGTTTAAATAAAAAAACTTTTTTATTAGTACTTTATATTACGTTTTCGCCCCACCCAGGAGAAAATCCTGGCTACACCCATGATAGTATATGTTATAATTGGGAATTGGGGAAACAGACGAATTATGGATATTATAGTCGTGAACAAAAATGGACTGTTATTAATATTGCCACCTGTTCCGGATTATCGCGAAATTCTAGGCTACGTTGACAACGAAAAATGTTCATACCTATATTAAAGAAATTTTTATATTACATTTCACAATGTGGCTTTGTTACAAAATAAATAAAATGTTATCTTTATGTTGATAATTTTCTTGTATAATCTTAATGTTACTGTGTTACAAAATGTTCAAATATTTATTATTTTTTTTAGTTTCTTGTTTGTATTTATATTTATAATACTTATCTAATTTCCGAATGGTTTTTGTTTATAATATGTATTTTATATTGTTAAATTATTTGAAAAAATATGTAGGGACTTAATATTATTTTGTGTCTTTTCCATTATTAGTGTAATTTTAAAATAAAATTCTAGACAAATTAAATGAAGGATTTATAAAAAGGCGAATGCGCAAGATCTTGACGCCAACCCCCAGAGTAAGGGGTGGCAATTCCAACAATTGCATATAGTATTCTACTTACATGGCATTTTAAGATACCCGTCTACAGCTCATATCGTAAACTTTACCCTCGTAAATAATAGCTATCGTTACATGCTCCCTAAATAATACAGGATACAGGGTGGCCCGCTCTCAACGCACGATTCCATAGCATCTAAACTATTAAACTTAAATTTTTAAAAGCAGAGTTATAAGGAAGTCCAAATAGTCAGGACACAAGGAACACCCTATATATTATATTATTTTCTACTTCCCTTAATTCCCCGTATATTTTGTATAAAATTCCATGTTTAAATTCAATTGCTTTTGATATTGACGTTTAAAATATGGCATTTTCCGACTTTTGACAGGCTGTATAACTAGAACGGTGTATCTTAGAGAAAAATGGTTTTCACCTACTTATCCGTTTTCTATTCTCTATTTAAAAGTTACATCTTCCGATATTTGTCTTTTGGTTTAACATGTCAATCCAGAACTTAGTCTCTTTGGATAGAAAAGAAAGAACCAAGACAGGGAGGTGAAAAACATTTTGTTCACAGATGTGCTGTTCCAATGCTACATCCTGTCAAAGGTCGAAAATGACATATTTTAAAGGAGTCTCAAAACATTTGAATTTAGATAGGACATTTTATTCAAAATTTGTGGAAGGTGTTCTATTAAAACACATATTTGATATGTCTGGAGTATTTGGGACACCCTGTATAATTTAAAATAATCTTAGTTTTGTATTTAAAAATTATTAAAAAGTTAAGTAGTTAAGATGCTTTGGAATTATATGCGTCGAGAGCGGGCCACCCTAATATTAAAAAGGGAATAAAAACAGTATTAAAACAAAATATTTATTTTTCAACAAAACATTTTGGAATATCGATAGTGATTTGAATACAATAGTTGTCTATCAATTCACAACTTTTTTTAAAGTCCTATTACAATTAGGTGCAAGTAAATGGTCAGTTTTAAATGGGAAAAATTACATCATTCTCATATTTGGTATTTCTCAGAGTGAGGTTCAAATAAATATATTAACTGGGTTTCTACTCAGCAAAATACAGTGGTAACCTTCATCGGCTTAGGTCAAAGGCGGCCGCCTTTTACTTTGATACCGCGCCGCCTGCCGCCTTACAACATGAATTGCCAAAATTAAATTATGGATTGTAGTGCCGACTCACAAAATTTTTATATAAACCTGTATTTTTAACAAAATAATTTTTTTAGGGGGACCCCGTGCCATTGGTAGAAAGATAACGTTTATGTAAGGTTTAGTAACCTATATCTTATCTTATTGGTAGGTACTAGCAGTGGCGTCGCTAGAAATTTAATTGGGATTCGGGGGGAGGCAAAAGGACCTTAAACACATTAACTAGCGCCCGGGCTCAGGCGCGTATCCAGAACTTTGTTTTGGGGGGGTCAAATCATGTAAATGAAGTGAACATTTTTTTGGGGTCTCAATAAGAAAAGCGCCGCGGGAGAAAAATTTTCGGGGTCACGCCCAAAGTTCGATTAAAATTCACCTACATCATCTATTATCAAATTTCGAAAATTAAATTATTACTGTTTTTGTTGTAAAAATATCTTATTGCATTGGGTTATGCATGTAACCCGGCACCCCCCGCTCTAAATACGGCATATAAAAATTTGTTTGTGTTTTTTTTTAGGGGGGATCATGACCCCCATGCCCCCCCCCCCTCCCGGATCCGCGCTTGCCAGGGCTTCCTGCCCCATGGCTACGCCACTCTACTATAGGTATGTTTTGGTTGGCTTTCATAACCCGAACAAACAAAATAACCAAAAAATACACATAAAACGAAATTCAGTGGGGGGGGGGCTGAAACATTATCTAGCGCCTGGGCCCCCTGCCCCCCCTCCCCCTGGCTACGTCACAACAACAAAACGACATTTTAAGAAAAAATATTTCAAAAACTAAGCCAGTGGAGTAGCTTAAATAAAATGTTACATAAACTAAGACACAATATGACATATTTAATGTTCGGGTTGCCCAAAGATTTTAAACAAGTTTGAGCTAACCAGGAAACTTTGATTATGACATAAACGACATAGGTAGAAAGCAGAAATTAATTTTTCCTAATGAAATTTTGGCCCGGTTATCTAAATTATTGGTTTACCAATTCGACAACTTCGATTATATTTAAAATCTGATTCTATAATGACACATAGTGTCAGATCATTCAACCGGTGAATAATTGGTGGAAAAGTATTTGCTTTCCAGCCCATTATAACAGCCATTCCGTTAGAATTTCAATGTTTTTGACAATTATAATGTGAGAAAAGGTAACGGTAACTGGAAAAATTTGAACTAAATAGACGAAATATGGATGATAACATTTATTTTAAGTTTAGTAGTGCTTTATTAACAGCTATTTCTTTAAAATTTCATTTTTTTTTTGACATTTTTATAATTAGAAAGGTAATGGTCGTATCGTACCAAATAAATAGGTATAGTGGCTCTGAGTTCTTTGTAAGAACCACAAAACGTAAAACATACAAACACCTCGAATGGCGCTGTAGCGGTCCGAGGGGGGGGGGGCATAGGGTTGCCCCACCGTTTAGCTTTCATTTATCTGGCCAAACCTGCTAACAAAACAATAATATTTCAGTAATCTACCAATGTGTATAATAAACAGTATTTTATTAATATTCCACTCATTTTCCCTGAGTCGACCCCCCCCCCCCCTTGCTACGCTACTGTACTATAAGGTATGTTTTGTAAAGGTTGGGTTTCAGATCCATAATATGCTTCATATTGGTTCTTGTTTACCTATTTTTGATTGTAATTAATCACATTACTTCATTAAAAAAGCAGAAAACACTAATTTTCTAGGTACATATAGGTGTGTATACCTATTCTTATTCTGTGTAAAAAAATATCTATTGAAAGTTCGGTTTAAAAATTCTTGGGGGAGTAATTACCAGCAATACCCCCCCCCCCCCCCCGTATATGCGCCACTGGACAGGGTTACTATATAGGGGTAGAGAATGATAGATATTTACCTATATACCTATCATCAACATTTTCGTAGGTAGGTACCTACAATAAATTCTTTATTACCCACTAAAATATTCATAAACATTTTGAATTGCTTTTATTGTTGTCAGGACTGTAGACTGTCTACCTATGTAATAATCCCAATTATATATTTAGTTCTTAACTTAACATCATATACCTACAAAGAGGGTTATTGTTATTAATTACTTTATTATACCTACTAAACCATCAATCCCTCTTAAAACGTTTAAATTCTTTATAATCTGCAGAATTTGACATTATTGTATTTCTTCTGTGAAACGTTGAATAATAATTCTAACCAGTGGCACCGCGTTTAAAATATTTATGTGTGTAAGGTAAATAATGTCACCGTTTTTCAAAATTCGATTTCAGCATTGTTCTATATGTAAGAAATGTGTCAAACAACTCAAGCAGTATAATTATACAGACAATAATTGCCACACTTGCGAAAAATGTTCTTCCAGAAACAGTAAACCAAAATAAAAACCCTAACCAAAAATGTTGTCATCTGTTGGGTAGGTATCTGTCATCTCGGCAATTGTGTGGTTTAAAACATTTATATTTTCCTGATAACCTGATAAACCCTTGATCGATGACTTCAACAAAGAATACGGTTTAAAAAATACGTTAAAGACGACAAGAAAAAATATATTTATTCTACGCAGTACGCAGCTATATGAGCAAGCAACCTACTACCTATACCTATCTATTACCACTCTATTATTATTATCTATGTTTTTTATTATAGCACAATATCTCTGATAATTAAAGCCAGTGCTTACGAACTTGAATTATAGATACCTAATTACATTAATAACATATTATATATTTTATTTTACAAAATAATTTACGCGCCTATGATCTAGCAACGTATTTAGGAACCTCATACTCATGGACACGTATAGGTGGTATACCTAGACCAAAATAGCCCTGTTACTGAATATTTGCCGTTAAAAGTAACAGCGTCTGGGCTCTGGAATGTGAAGGTCATTTATGCACACTGTTTCTATTATGTACAGTTAAGGACAAAAAATATGACGCGTTCGTTCGGCGTCTTCCGACAAAGGGACGATACATGGCGGCCGCTCTTTGATATGATATGTTCGGCGAAAATGATAAAATTGCAAAATACAGAAGAAATTTATCAGTTTGGAAGTACACTTTGGTTCATATTTTGTTTTATTGGTTGTTAAATATTACTTAATATTTAAATAAATAATACTTTAAAAAATTTAGTTGTTTTAAATATATGGGCGGCCGAGGGGGCGGCTTTTCGATGCTCTGCACAAAGGCGGCAGAGGGGCTAGGAACGGCCCTGAACATACCTATAGTACAGTGGCGTAGCAAAGGGGGGGGGCTTACGGTTTTTTTTATTTTTAGTTTTTTTGCGATACCTATTGCAAGCGGTGACTTTCGAACTTCTCGATGATTTATTATGTCGATTGCGATCTAAACATTTAACAAATGCAGTTCTACTGGCAACACTATTATTATACGAGGAACTTTTGAACTTTTACGTCTAAAATAGAAATATTTAAAAATTGTCGATTTTTTTTGAAAAACAAAGTCAGTTTTACGTAGTACCTGGTATAGAAAGGCAATTTACACCTATTTATCAGATCGTGGCAGGTTTTAAGTTTAACATTTTGAATAATGCTTAAAAAAATGCATAAAATAAAATATAAACTTTTAAGTGATTATTTTGGATTTTTAACGGATAATATTGGGAAAAGCACCAATTTCTATGTTTCTGGTGTCGGAAAATCGAATTTGCTACTTAATTTGGCTTTTTGACTTTCCCTAAAGTTATCTAAACACACTATTATACGAGGGAAACTTAAATAAGTCCCACATAGGTATATCAATTATTGGTGTCGTGTGGGCTAACCAATGAATTTAGAGATTTTTTTTATAACAGTTTCTTGTTCCTTTTTTAAAATAAAAAAAAGTTACTTATATCAAAAATATAATTTTTTAAATTTTGGTTACTAACCATTACTTTTTCTAGTCCAAGTTTTTTTTATTTTTAGTTTTTTTGCGATACCTATTGCAAGCGGTGACTTTCGAACTTCTCGATAACTTATTGTGTCTATTGCGATCTAAACATTTAGCAAATGCAGTTGTACTGGCAACACTATTATTATACGAGAAACTTTTGAACTTTTACGTCTAAAATAGAAATATTTAAAAATTGTCGATTTTTTTTGAAAAACAAAGTCAGTTTTACGTAGTACCTGGTATAGAAAGGCAATTTACACCTATTTATCAGATCGTGGCAGGTTTTAAGTTTAACATTTTGAATAATGCTTAAAAAAATGCATAAAATAAAATATAAACTTTTAAGTGATTATTTTGGATTTTTAACGGATAATATTGGGAAAAGCACCAATTTCTATGTTTCTGGTGTCGGAAAATCGAATTTGCTACTTAATTTGGCTTTTTGACTTTCCCTAAAGTTATTTAAACACACTATTATACGAGGGAAACTTAAATATGCCCCACATAGGTATATCTATTATTGGTGTCGTGTGGGCTAACAGTAACCAATGAATTTAGAGATTTTTTTTATAACAGTTTCTTGTTCCTTTTTTAAAATAAAAAAAGTAACCGCTTAATACGAATAACTCTATTTTTTTGAACATATTATGACCAATTATCCTTGGGAGGGCCGCACGATAATATGATAACATATAAATTAATTTAATTTTGATGTTGTTTTTATTGGGTGCTATGGGAGGTGAGCACCTTACACAATCAATATTATACTGTCGATACTAAAAAAAATATTGCGAATATTTTTGTAACATACTTATTTAATATTGTATAACACTTTGGTATTGATCAGCAATACTGATCGTGTAAGGTTCCTGTATTTATTATCATAACCTTTTTGTGCAGGTAAGTTATAAAATATCCTGGTTATATAAAATTATATACAATATTTAGGTTTCACACTCCAATTTATCCTTGTTTAAGACATCTTTGTATAATAAATGGGTTTTCTTGAAAGTTGGTATAAAATATTTCACCATGCTCTTTTTCACAAAAGGATAAGTCTGTTTATTTTATAATGATCCTTATCGCGTTTATAAGCTACTTCTTTCTTTACAGATATTTTGACCCTAAACAATATAGGTAACATGTCAGTGACGAATCCAGGATTTTGTTTTGAGAGTGGCCGAGGTAAAAAAAAATTGTATCATCGTGACGTCTCCAAATTTTACTGGAGAATAAAAAGCCGGCTTAGCGATTTATAAAATATTGTTTAGTTTGGGGGGGGGGGGGGGGATGCAGCCCCATAGCATCCCCACCCTGGATTAGTCATGTAACATGTATATTTTTAGCCAAATTCGAGTAGCTACCAGCATCAAGGACTTTGATTAAAAAGCGGAACGAAAAATGTATTACTTTTTAAAACCGAAATCCCTAAATTTTGTTACATTGAAAACCGGTGTCAAACCAAGTAACTATCTGTGTAAAACGTGCCGTTAGCGAGGTACTGAAGGTGGCTTTATAGTCGCCGCAACGAGAAACCCATATAGATCAAATTAGTTAAGAAGTAAGAGAACAACTAGGTAGTTAGGTTATAATTTAAATGTTTTGCTTCTGGTTAAGAACTCTGTTTCAAAAGTCATATCTATTAGCAGCTGTTCCTTCTCAAAGTCGCTCATTTTTACAAGGTTTTGTACGAGAAAATTAAATTTTAAAACTCAAAACAACTAAAGAAAATGCCTGACAGTTCATGGCGGTTATGTTCGAGTATGACCGATCCCGGCCGAAGACGTGACGTAACGAAAGAAATGAAAATAAACAATTTCTTCCTGCTTAACTTTTTATGGACTATAAATGAATGTATTACTAACATACTACATAACTACATAATCATAAATATGTTCATTTTTCTTACGGCGACTATAAATCCACCTTGACGTTTAAAAATTGACAATTTTTACTATGCATGGCTACCAGTTTATTTACGGTACCTATAACTTAAAAAAAATCGCTTGCGCATCCCTGTCTTTATATTTATCATTTCTCTTATTCTTTATTTACAAAACCTGGTTTAACAGTAAAAAACCGATTTTACTTTATGAAATATTATTTTTTTACGTTAAAATTATTTCTTTTGGAAAGATCATAATATATACTTTTTACATGAACCTATATATCTTACAATTCTGAGCCTATTAGATACAAAGGGAATCACTAAGAATATAATGCGTAAATTAGCCAGAAATGTGGGAGGCAAAAGGTAAGTATTTGCAGATTTTTTTAAATTTTGCTTTAATAATTTTAAATTGGTTGAGATATCCGGCGCATTCACCGGAACGTAAATAACCGATGCTCTCTATAAATTATATCCGTTTTTAGATCTACTTATATGCAACCCTCAATACACCTAGATTTATAGTATTGCTTTTTGGCGCAGATAAACAACGGCTGATTAATACAACCTCTCGGTTTAAATTATTATCGAATAAGAGGAATACTGAAGACATCAATATGTTTTGTAATGTTAAAATCCTGTTATTCAAATTACTATGGAAATAGTCTATTACGTTTCCAAGTTGACCTGCGGAGTCTGTATTCTCAAAAGTATATTTAGATGTAGGCACCTACTTATACACAACCCCCAATACAACTATATCGAAAATATAGTTTTACCAGTTGTCGCTAAATTTTTAATTATTGCTTTGATGAATATCTATTAATGTCAATTTGTTATTAAAAACTGATGGCTGCTTTCGAACGTTTGGAACGTTGTTGCTGGGTGGGTGATTTATTAGAGATTAATTAAACGAGCAAAAGAAAATAAAAACAATATATACCTAGCTGTTGCAGTTCTTTATTAGATTATCAAACACTTGAAAACAAAAAAAAACACACAACCTCAATTATTGAAGAACCAATTCAGCAAAAAACAGTGTCCGAACAATTCCCATATGGATTAGGTACCTATATTATATCTACTGTTTATCAAGTTAAGTCATCAAAAGCTCTCGTGGAAACTAATATACCGACAGACAGAAAATTTGTTTTGCTTAAATTGGTTTGTTCCTATGGATTTTACCTTTTGTGTACCTATCAAATGTCAAGTCAATCTTTAAAATTTATCGCGTGGAAACTAACAGACAATTTTTCTTTTTCTAAAATTAGGGGTTTACACGTTTTGAGAGAGTTTAAAGAAATTTAGCAAGAAAAAGAATTGTTATGCCGATACTATAATTATACCTACTGATTTCCTATATCACTCAGCGATGTGGAAATAAAATGAAATTCTAAAAACAAACTTTTTAACAAATAGTTATAGGTACCCTCTATATTACAATATTTAAGAAATGCACAAAAAATAAATTTCGAAAGCTAAGGTTATATTTGGTCTACACTGTTAGATATCAAAATACAAATCAGATTGCATACTATCTAACGGAAGAAATTCTCTGTTTTTGCAATAAGTATCTACAATACTTCGATTTAAAAAATATTATGCAATAGTGGCAGATAATAAAGTAACTCTCTTGTCTATAAGTATAATAAATTAAAATCATTTTAACTTGGGGTAGGTTTTCTTATATATAGGTAATGTAGCTTTTATTTAGTACTGGCTAAAAAAGACGACGCTCTCAACCCATTTTTATTTCTGGTGCCTTTATACCAAATCAGATAATATGTATATGTGCTATACTGGTTTATTTAGTTCGTCCCCAGATTAATTTATTATACGTTCGATGCCGGTGGCGCCCTATATGAGCGAACAGTGAAAACTGGATATAGCGTGGACAAGAACCATCAAGAAAATAAAGTCATGCGGTTTTGGAGGCAGGGCTTGCTGACGAAGGTGGAGCTAAAAAACGCCAGATATCCACAAAATATGCCAGGTATGCTGCAAATTTACCGGTTATGCACAAAAATACCTGTTTCGCGGCTGCTCCGTCGAGAAATTTACCGGTTATGCGGATGTTCCTAAATATATAGTTATATCTTATTTAAAATTGCTATTCTTAAATCTAAATTAATAATAAACATTTAGATTATTATATATGTAAAAAAAATTATGATAAAATCAAATTATTACATTCCAAATTGTTAATAAATGTAATCCCTTTCTAGCGCCCTAAGAATGACCTCATAGAGGTCCAAACTTTGGCCAAATAAAAAATTTGAGCCTCTAAGTTGTTTTACTGACCATTACCCAACAATATCTACCTATTAGTTATTAATTGTTTCTAACAAACATGCAATTTTGAGAATGTTCTATGCGACCTGTCCCTATTTAAATTAAGTTAGTAAAATTGACGGCAACATTTGTTTAAGTATCTTATTAGAAACCCATAGTAGATGATATCCAAATAAAACAACAAAGAATATGTGGAAATAAAAAAGCTGTCTTAAACCACCACCTAATTTATTTATTTTAAAAATTAACATTTCGGCTACAATGATGGCCTACAAGTACAAATTAAGTCGGTTAATACCTCGAGTATATTGTTCACAATAGTTGACTTATTCATACGAGATTCTAAGTAAGTCAACGATTGTGACCGGCATACTCTATAACTCGGGCTACTAACCTACTTAATTTGTTCGGGTTTGTTCAGCCTTAACTGGCTCACCCAAAGATGAATAAACAGTTTTCTAGGTAGAACTCCTAGTGCTTATTAATAAGAGTTCTATCTACAATTAACAGGGGAGCCAATATTCGACACGTTAAAAAAATTGCATGGGATTTCCTATGTCCCGCCAAACAATGCAGCACATAATGTTATTGCTGAAATGCAATGTCGAGTGTCGTGTTTATATTATTTAAATATGAGAAACTGATTATGACCAAAACCCAGGTCACCGGTTGATTCAATAAAGAATACAAGCTCAATTATTTTGGAATTCAATGCCCATATTTATAGACGTTCCTTGAAGCTTCCTTACTCAAGAAAAATCTCAATTTAATGACAGTTCCATGAGGAATCCTAATTTTTGTCTATAAAATCCATTTTGCCACGTAAGGCTTCGTTAAGTGCCTAGGTTCCTCAAGGAAAAACTAACTACGGCATCATGCCTGTATTTATAGACCAGCGTTGCCCAAATGGTGTTCCGCGGCACACCGGTGTTCCGCGAAGACGTGCTTGGTGTGCCGACAAAAAGTCTTAGTTTTAGTTACTAAAAAATACCTAATTAACTAACCCTAAATGGATGGACTACTCTGTTTTATTTTGGGGATTAACTCCTTCCTTTACTAGGAAACGCAAAACCCCATGTTTCACGAGCCTTAACACGTTTAGGTGCGGTTTCGCGTTTCCTAGTAAAAAGGAAAGGAAAAAAGTAAAAGAAGTTAATATTGTGATCTATTAATATTAAAGACAAATGTCGGATTGTATAAAGATTTTTAACCACAATTAACTAATCAGCCAGTTTGACTGTGATATACAATGTCATCATTGGCAAAAATAATTTGCACACACTCATACTGCCCCGGTTACCTTAATTTTTAATTTACTAATCAGGCACCTTTAATTGTATGTAAATTATGCCTGTCAACGTCATTTATGTCACAGTCAAACTTGCTGGTTAGTTAAGTGCGGTTAAAAATCTTTATGCAACCCAACATTGAGCCCTGCACGGGCCAGAATTTTGCGATGCGGCCTGTCAACCAAAACCTAACAGCCTGGCAGGCCCAAAATAAATTGGGCTTGAAAATTATTTTACAAATATTTCTTTAAAAAATCACATAAGCAGACCAAGGCTGACCCGGCTGGTCACAAAAGTCCCGCAGGCCCGTAAAAAAGTACTAGGACTCGAAAACCCGAACCTTTATTGATTAAGTGACCCCCTGGAGAAACCTGGCCCGCCCAGGTCTCTAACCCAACATAATATGTCTTGCTTATTTTAGAAAAAGATTCATATTCTGAATTCTCTCTCTCTCTGAATTAAATCATGGCGAAAACAAAGATGAATTAAAAAGCTTTCCGGAAACTCTAATGTCAAAATTAACGCATTCTTGTCAAAACAAGCGTAATTAGTTGTCTTCAATTTTTTTTTGTATTTGTTTTCATTATTTTAAATGTAAACAAAATTTATCATAAATAAATTGTTGGATTTTATTATTTTCATTTCATCTTTAACACAAAGGGATGAATATTTTAATTTAACTAAACCCAGTCACTTTAAGTAGGTAGGTGTGTAAGAAAAAGATGTGGTGTTCCGTCTGTCTTGTGTCAACTTGGAATTGTTCCGCGGCTGTATTTTAATTGGGAAACGCTGTTATAGACAAAAGTTAGTCCTTAAGGATTCCTCAACACTTGAGATTTTCCTCGAGTAAGAAAGCCCCAGGGAACAAGTATAAATATGGGCAATAGTATTCCAAAAAAATTAATCTATAAAAACTTACTTGGGATATGTATGGCATAAGATTATTTGGAATACCAGAGGGATCTTCTCCAATTAGTCCAGATTCATGGGCTCCAACTGGATTAAAATACCTTAAAAGAATAACTTTCCATTCCTAAAAACAAACAGTATGTCTTAACAATAACTAATGGTATTGCCTTTGGTTAACATTAAAGTGTATTTATTTTCAACTAGCACCGATAGTAAACAATCACCTAACCACAAAACGCTCGATGTGATCGCTACAGGACTGATTTCAGCTTTCTCATTTACATAAACACTAGGGTGGTCCATCTTAATAGGAGTAAAAAATTTTTGCTTCCCCCCCCTAGAAGTGTTCCATTAGGCCAAAAACAATTTGTGTTAAAATTTGGGATCAACTAGATAACGATAACCCGTGCCGCATGCAGGTAAAAGAGTTTAAATAATAGAATTATTAATCCAAATTACAACAAAAATTTATTGTTATTTAAAACTACCCCAACCATGTGTACCTGCTTTCTTAGAGTAACTTGTTGGGTAATAAAAGTGATAAAATAATCCCTTTGTACAAACATCTATCTTTCTGGAAATATTTGTTAATTATATTATTATTATTATGCATATTTTGTGGTCAACAGACCCAAATGTACTTTACGGTGTTAACATTAAGTAGATTTGTGCTTTGTTCTGTCAAAGAGTTATTAGTTACGATGTCAGCTAAAATATCTTTACGAAAGGATTGTTCCGTTTATTTAATTGGACACTATACGTCGCAAATTATTGACAATAAATTGCCTTACATTAGACAAGCATTACTGGTCCTATTTTACAACAT
Source organism: Polydrusus cervinus (assembly GCA_935413205.1). NCBI lineage: Eukaryota > Metazoa > Arthropoda > Insecta > Coleoptera > Curculionidae > Polydrusus > Polydrusus cervinus. Next base: position 60,216,797 of record OW284510.1, on the reverse strand, counting down.
GCGTGAAGTGAAGCTTAGTTTACGTGAAAGTGCCACATTAACTTTTAAAGAAGTCTCAGTTTTTTGGAATAAGTCTCGCATTCCGACACGTAGGGATGACCACTGTATCGAGAAGCTGCATGCGGAGTGGAGGGCACTACAAAAGTCAGGTAAAAGGCTTAGCTCAAAAGCAAAAGAACAAATTTTCGTAGAAAAACCTGATGATTTATTTGATATTTCACATGCAAATGCTTTAGAGTTGTTGAAAATAGATGAAGATAAACAGTTTTTAATTAATCAAAGAAAAAAGGGCGTCCTGGCTATATACATGGTATATTACCATCTTCCTTCCCAGCCCAAGAGGAAAGACTGCAGCAAAGTATTCAAGAAAAATCCAGATAATTCAAACACTCCTTTCTTCTTCATCATCATCAACAAGTAGTTGTCCAGGCAAGTCTAGTAATAACGAACATGAAACTGTTAAATCCCAAGAGGAGGTTTTGGAAGAAGAGCCTGGTTCATCAAATCCAAAAAAACAAAGACTTGGTTGAAATTTTGGAAAAAATAAAACCAAATGAAAAAGGCATTAAACGGTTAATAAGAAATGATATTAATGACATTAAAAATAAGAAAATCGAGGATTTTATAAGTAACCAAAGTAAAACGTTTTTTGATAAATTAAGCTTGCCTACAGAATTTTTAACTGATCCAGCAACTTGGAGCGAACATTTTTCTTATAAGCAATATCTGCCAATTGTTAAGAAACTTAAAGTTGTAAATGATGCATCTGAACGAGGCATCAAACCTATTAGCGAATATAATCCAATTTTAACCAACAACGAGGAACAAAAACAATTTTTGCTCCAAGTTGTAAAATATTATAAATCACGTTTCCCAAATGTTAAAAAGGAAACACTCTTACAAGTTTTTGGGTAATGTAGTAAATATTTGCTTTTACATAGTTTTAGTAGGTACATTTTACATAGTTTTAGTTTAGTATTATGAAAAAATTGTATAGTTTGTTTTTTAACAAAATAAAGTTTAATTGAAATTAGTTTTTATTTAATTTATATTTCGATCAATTATAACTTTTGAAATACGAGAACGCCCTTATGTTAACTAAATAGTTAACCAGAAGAAGAATAAGGGTTTGACATTTATGTAACGTTACCATATCTCAGAAAATATTAAATGCAAGGTTGTAGAAAAAAGTAGGTATATCCAATTAAATCCATTAGGTACCTATTATAAAAAGGGCTCGTCCTGCTCCCTTAACTTTTTGTCGCTCATTTTTTTATGGGAATATTTTTTCATCAAATGGAACCATGTTGAGGGGTGGGAGATTAAAATTTCCGAATTCGAAAAACATGGACCATCCTAATAAACACGTTTTCAGATTATATTGTAGCTCTCAAGACAAACACTGTCCTATGCAAATCCAAAATGCCAAAATCAAAATAAGTTTTAAAATAATAGAACAGTATGTTGTGCAAAATAAAGCTAGGTACAATATATTCGAAAAACGTGTTTATTTAAATGCGAAATTTAAATCCAATCCTGTACCGGCTGCATCGAGTGTTTTGTGGTTAGGTTATTGTTTACTATCGGTGCCAGTTGAAAATAAATACACTATAGACTTATACTATACATGCACAACATTAATGTGGGGTTGCACAAATAATTTTATTAATAATTATTTAACCGGTAAGTTTGACTGTGACAAACGTAACATTGACAAAAATAATTTTCTCACAATCATACTGGCCCGGTTACCTTAATTTTTAATTTACTAATCACGCACCATTGAATGTGAGTATATAATGCCTGTCAAAGTAATTTATGTCACAGGCAAACTTGCCGGTTAAATAATTATTATTAAAATTCTTTGTGCAACCCTAATTTTAGTAACCATGACATAACAACGGTCAAACTGGAGCGCAAAGGAGGGACACCAATAATACTGTCATCCTTATACATGGCGCCTGACGTTCCTACTCCATCGGTAGACGTCCAAAATATTGTGGAATCTACCAGGATTTCTAAGTAAAGCCTAATCTTGGGATGTGATGCCAACGCCCATCACACAATATGGGGTAGCACGGACATCAATGACCGAGGTGAGTGTCTTTTTAATTTTATTATAAATACTAACCTAAGTTTATGTAATAACGGTAATACACCTACATATTTGTTATTGCGAACAGACAGGAAGTTCTGGACGTCACGCTTACAAATGAATTCAACGATCTAAAGGTACAAAACTGGAGAGTGTCCAGCGATGATTCGTTCTCGGGCCATCGTTGGATTCTATTTGATATCAGTGAGTCCACGAACTTGCCTACACCATTTCGTAATCCTAAAAGAACAGATTGGGAAAAATTTTGCGGAATCATCTCTGAAAAACTGGCAAATCCTCCCAATAATCTCTTACCAAATAAGGCGTCAATTGATGAAGCAGTTAATAAACTAACAAATACCCTGGAAGCAGCGTTTTTCAAAAGCTGTCCGATAAGCAGATCAGCCAAAAAGTCATACCCACCATGGTGGAATGCAGAGCTGGGTCAGCTAAGAAGTTACTGACGTACTGAAGAAGAGAGCTCTTGTCGAGAGGCTCTAAATACGTACAAGAAAGCGATTAGAAAATCTAAAAGAAGCGCTTGGCACAATTACAGCGAGCGGATTGAGAGTACAAGCGAAGCCGCTAGACTTGGAAAAGTTTTATCAAAAGAACCTAGTGCTCCCTCTTTTCTAAAAAAGGACGATGGGACATACACAGAGAGTAGTGGGGAATTCCTTGAACTGCTAATTGATTCCAACTTTCCTGGTAATACATCGGCAAATAGAGCCGCTTATCGATCAAGGAGACGTTCCGGATTTGAATAGCATCAAATCAGTGATCAGTGGTGATAAGCTAGAATGGGCGATTGACTCACTTGAACCTTACAAATCACCAGGATTAGACGGGATAATGCCCACCATGCTACAAAGAGGGAAAAGAATCCTGATCCTTTGGCTCTTGGTGATATACAGAAGCAGCTTGCATTTTACTTATATGCCGGCTGACTGGAATAAGATAAAAAATAGTCTTCATCCCTAAGGCTGGTAAGAGCAGTCATCTTCGTTTCTTGTCAAAACATTGGAGAGGTTACTGGATCTGCACATCAAGAACTCGGCGCGAGAGCGAGACTAAGAGCGTTTTCACACGGCACCATATTTCGCGCGCGATAAATGGCCGCAATATTGTTTTACACCAAATTATGTGTTCTCTAATATCGCTTGTATGTGAAAATGGCTCATTAGAAAACACATAATTTGGTGCCGTGTGAAAACGCTCTTAAGCTCGTCTCAACACGCTTATACCAAGGGGAAATCAGTGGAAACGGCGCTACACGAGGTAGTAGGCACTATAGAGAAACACCTTAACAATAAAGAGTACACTCTAGGTACATTCTTAGATATTAAAGGAGCCTTTAATAACGTCACGACCTAGGCAGTGTGCGACCCTCTAATAGAATCAGGGGTCGATAACTACATCTGCCGTTGGATTCAGAGGATGTTAAAAGGCCGTCAAATCTACTCCAGTTTGTGAGGCAGCGAGATGGTCAGATTTGCTGGAAGAGGAACTCCGCAAGGAGGGGTTCTGTCACCACCACTCTGGCTGAGAGTTCTAAATAAAGTTCTCATTGCGTTGGAAAACGCTGGAATAAAAGTGATTGCATACGCTGACGATATAGTCATACTAGTGTCAGGTAAATTTGTAAACACAATCAGCGACCTAACAGGAATGGCGCTACGAATATTACGACAGTGGGCCATGAAATGCGGGCTGAAAATCAACCCCGAAAAAACGGAGGTAGTTCTATTCACACGCAGAAGGATGATCGAGAACTTCAGGCTCCCAGTACTCGACAAAGCCCTTAAGTCAACCCCGACAGCGGCGCTGGAGGTACTGTTATATTTAACCCCCCCCCCCCCTCCTGGATATCTATGGAAAAAGTATAGATGCAAAAAGTGCCCTGCGACTGAAAGAGTCGAAATTCTGGAATGAAACCAACCACGTACACAACAGTATACTAAAGATACACCCGGGGAATAATCTACGAGACCCGATTGATTACTCTGTCCTAATAACATGCTTCGATAGAAGATATTCTAGAGTAGGGAAGAGTGGAAAGGTAATCAGTATATAACGAAAACAGATCACACAAGAATGGACGTTGGTGTGGGAGCCGGGGTATTTTCCGAAAGTTTACAAATACAGAAGTCGTATAGACTCCCCAACTATTGTAGTATTTTTCAAGCAGAAGTAGGTACTGGCAATAGAGAAGGCGGTCAATATCCTGCAAGAACACCTTGGCCTGGGAGCATTCTCGTCAATCACCATCTTCAGTGATAGTCAGGCGGCGATTAAGGCAATCTGTTCCAGCAGCGTCAAATCAAAGCTAGTAAAGCGATGCCGCAACAATCTATGCACACTTGGCAACCAACATTGGGTTACTCTGTACTGGGTTCCTGGACACTCCAAAATAGATGGCAACGAGGCTGCCGATGCGCTCGCGAGAGAGGGCGCAGGCATGCCAGCTGATCTAGCAGACACTACGGTGAACAAACCACTGGGATTAGTCAAAGAGGAGATTAATAACATGGCCAAGCAGCTTTCACAGAACAGATGGACAGAGTTGATAACCTGTAGTACATCCAGGCAACTGTGGCCCACATTAGATAAAAAGAGAACCGCAGAGCTATTGAGACACAGTCGGAAAGACGTGAGAAATATTACTGCGGGCGTTACCGGGCATTGCTTTTTCGGTAGACATGCCGAATATATGCAAATACCCACAAACGACTTCTGCAGAAGTTGCAGAGATGAGAAAGAGGAAGAAAGTATTCAACATTTTCTGTGTGAATGCCCTGGCCTCGCAAGAAGGTTCACTAATCTGGGTGAACCATTTTTCGATGGCCTGGAGGAACTAAGCAACTTGGACGATTGAGCAGGTTTCTGAATAGTAGTGGCTGGTTTGAATAAGTTGCTAAAATCATTCTGCGGTGTATGCCGCACTAACCATCAGAGATCTGATGAAGGCGGGTTCTACGGAACACGTGTGGTATCACAACGGACCTAATAGGACTACGTGAGACTGTTTGGTCAGAACCAAAGGTCTGCACTTTTACCTAACCTAACCTTGTGCAACCCGACATAAGTCTTATTTTGAATATGACAAAATTTAAATTTAAAGAAATTGTCATCTTCCATACAAAAAGTGTTTAACTCGATTAGGAAGATTTTATCTCGTGTCCCCTTTATTTATATAAGAGTGAATGCTACAACCGGAAATCGGTCTCAAAAATACTACCGGCACCGGCATGGTATAGTAGCAACAACATAGAATTTTTCTTTCTAACTTTCTCTTTCTAACTAAATATAATAAAAATAAGGGGCCAAAAAGTCAGAAAATCTCGGTTAGTATGCCAAAACCGTTACGACCTATTTCATGTCCGGAAATTAACTTAAACATTCAGATCATTTGCTGCATAAGAGTTGACCACTGAATTTCTCCAAATTGGAAAGTACTTTAGGCTAGTTTAGATATTTAGGAATTATGTTTCCGCGGAAAGAGTTAAATTAAAAATCTATTACATGACAACGTTTGAACCTTCAGCTATCCAGTGATACTAAATTTAAACATTATTGTTGTTATTTTACAGTACAGCCGAACGCCTGCAACCATTTTTGAAATATTATTTTTCCTAATAATTAATAATAATATAATAACAATAATTGTAATAAGCTAGTCGAAAATACCTAGATAAGCTAAGTTTTCAATAAAATCACTCGCGGAGAAAGTTTTTCTTTTAACTAATCAGAATAAGAACATGTTAACCTGTTGTGGTTATTAGTTTGTACAATAAGAGTGGATATGGACAATCCCCTTGAGTTGTACAGTATATTTTTTCTATCATCCAACTTACGAATCTTACTAAAAAAATTTCAGAAATCGGGGTTTAAACAACGGCCATGGAATCCAAGGTCGTGCCAAATGCTCTCGTAAAAAGAAATATAAAGTATAAAAGCAATTCAATCATAAAGCTACATGAAATTAATTTTCTATGCACATTTAGAAGGTTGCATTATTGATAAAACTATTATAGATGCGTATATATTTTGTTATATTGAACAAATTAATAACACATTGTACCATATAAATAAATATACATAAAAGTATTAAATAAATAAAGTAATTCAATAAGAAACTTTTTTTACAACAATGTTGCCAATTCGTGGGAAATATCCGGATTTGTGGGGAATATTAGTTCCAAAGCATAGAGGAATGTTAGTTCGGCGCTTTTTCCAAAGGGAAATTTTTAAGCAGTGTTATATTCGTCTGATATTATTTAAGATAGTTTTTCAGTGTTTTGTGCATTCGTGGGATTTTTTCTTTAAAAATAGGAAATTTTATGTTTAAAGGTTGCAACACTGTGCATAATTAACACGGAAGAGTAAATTATATAGAATAGCCCATATATCCAGTCACTTTAGTGTAAAGAAAACAGCAGATATCCATGAAGGAGTAGAAAAAATAAATTTTCATACCCTAGAGGTATTATACTGAAATATATTTTGAATAATTTATAGTACGATGCTAGCTGAAAATATTAAATCCTGCTAAAAATACTTTAGGTTACAAATGTTTATATAAAAATGTCATACAAATTAGTTTTTAAAATGTCATTTAGAAACAGAAACAGGTTTTAAATTGTGGTGTAAAAAGTCAAAACGAATGAAGTTCATGCTATTTTAAACAAAAAAATACAATACAAACTTACACAAATCTAAAAACAAGTACCTAAACTTACGGGATCACTCGCACATAGGTCTTTTAAAATTTCCTCTACAAAATATTTAGTTTTCCCATAGGGATTTGTACATCCCTGGCCCGTAGGATGTTCTTCAGTTATGGGTAAAAATTGTGGGTTACCATACACTGTAGCTGATGAAGAGAAGACTAAGTTTTTAACGCTATTACTACTCATTACCTACAAACAATATTATAGATAAATTGTAGAAAAAAAATACATAAAACGAAAAAGCTAATATTAAATATAAATAAAGAAAAGAATATTGTTCGAAATTGTATAATTGACGCCGACGACGGTCACATTATATGTATAGTTCACCACACGGTTCAATTGCTACAACGCATGAGGATGCAGAGGGATAAGATGCCTAAAAACATAGTTTTAACTAAAAAATTAAAGAAGTTAGTGGTTTAGGTATGCCTATTTGGTATACAATGCTTATACCACATTGCCTATTAAAGTTATAAACTGCAAGTCGTTAATTATATTTAGAAAAACATTAATATAGCATCGTATATTTAAAGACAGCAGCATTCTTTTCGTAGATTGAACCGTGTGGCGGGTTATAGATGTTACGGACAAAGATGATAATCCTGTCTTTAATGACATTGACCGGTCATTATCGTATATGTCTTATTAAATCGAACACTCTTGATAAAGGCCCACAACGTAAACATCCAAGTATATTGGGGAGTATTGATAAACTAGAAAAGTTCTGTTCTGAACTTTAACTTTAAAAAAAATTCTTAATGCCCAAGCAACTGTCAACAAGTTCATTACAGAAAAGGTTAAACTAACTTGCATATTAGCGTAAAGTATTTTTAACAAATAATAAGTATAACAATAATAAAATTTTTAGAAAAAAATTTTAATTTTGAATTAATCAAACCAAAATATATATTTTTTAATTACTTTAAAGGTACAATATGTCTTGCTTAAATGAACAATGTGATTTTTCCAACTTAAATTGTCGTCTAAATACAATCCTAAACACTTTATGCTATTAGTATATTACTATATAATTTAATTTATTTAGATTGGATCAATTTGGTTTTTATTCATAAAACATAAAACATTATTTTTTTTAAATTTAATAATGGCCTGTTTAAATTTAGCCTTTAAATGATTATATTTAAATCATATTCTATGTTACAATACATTTTGGAGATATAAATATACAAGGGCGGTATCGTCTGCAAAGAGTTTGATATTACCTTTTAACTTTAAAATTTGAAATTAAATTTATATAAATAAGAAAAAGTGAGCCCAGAGTAGATCCTTATCGAACAGTAAATGTAATATATTTTCTTGAAATTACCGGTAAGTTTAAAGTAAGTAGTTTCTTTTGTAATGCATTACTTAAATATGTAATTTTTAATTAGCTTAAATACTTTATTATTTCAAATTTTGGCTAAAAAATTATCGCAGCTATAAAAGTTTTTAAGGAGGTTTATAAGTTATGCGATGCGTTGTTATCAAAACGAAATAAAATTCAAGCGATAGATAATCGCGTTATTTTGACAGGTTTTAGGGTAGTTTTTAGAATTATTTTTCTTGGTATAATTAGGTGCTTAAAAAATTATATTTTGAAATTTACTGGCAGAAATTTCCAGAAGCAAGTAAGAAAATTGTATCAACTTAAAGGAATATTAAGTTTAAATCATCATAATACGACTGGACTTGACAAAATAATTTAAGCTTAGCAGTGGTTAATCAAGAATCTTAAAACCTGGATAAGGTAAGAGAGTGCCGAGAACTTATCGTCCTCTTAGAGCAGAACTAAGTCACACAAATTTTACAGAGGTAGCTTTTTTTATTTCTTTAAAACTTTGAATAAATATTGACTTGTCGAAGTAACAAATACATTTTCTTTTTTCCTTACTTTTACACTAGTTGGCGTGGACATAGAATATCTTTGCAGCAGATAAAGTAGTTCTTAGAAGTGGGATTTAAGACGTTCTGTAAAACAATACCGTCAAACACAATGATTCGCTAAGGATGTTATAAGAGAAGGCGACAAATTTAGTTTGGAGCGGCTCCTGAAAGACAGCGAGTCTTAAATCCATTAGTAGGAAGGACCAGAATAATTGTCCTCGATGTCAGGAAGAATGAATTCCCGATGCACTCCCCTGCAAAGCATAGGGTAGATTAGAGAATCAGATCCTTGGATCGGGGATTCTACGAAGAACGAAAGATAATACCCTTTCTTGGAACATCTTGATCTCCATAACAAGATCGGATGATTCGATCACGGGCGCAAATTAATTAATAATGCTATTAACGAAAAATGCGTGGCATTGCGTCGGTCGTATCTATTGAGTTATTTGCGAAAAAATCGGTGAGAGGAAAGGCAAAAAGTATCGCCTTGGTCTTCTCAACTGATTTCTGACTACTAGTAGTGGCAGTATGGTAACTTAGTTATAGTTATACATTATTTTACTATTTTTTAGCAAACATATGCCAGCATAGAGCAGAAAATCCTATTTTACGCTTAATACACAACTTACTTATTTACCTCAAAAAGGGTCCCAGATCCTCCAATATTATTTTGATAATACATCAAAGGTACTTTGACTGACTCTCCTACAGCTTTTAGGGCGGCAAAATGTATTACTGAATCAATTTTGTGCTGAAAAAAGTCATTTATTTAACATAAGGTTTTGCTGTCGTCTAGCAAAAACACCTTAAATGAAACTGCAATTCATTGTACTATAATGAATATGGGGAAAGTATAGTTATCTTAAAAAAATCCCAAATTTCATTTCTTTTTGTTGATTAAGCTTCCGAGGACAAGTAATGTAAATATGATTTTTATTTTTTTAAACGCCATTTTCACATTTCGTCGCTCAGAAATCAAAATCTCGTACCATGAACATAATATATCAAAATTTAGAAATTTATTTTATATATTAATAAATTGACTGTACATGCATAGTGGCACGCACGGTGTTTTACGTGGTTCTACAGGGTGATTCCTAAGTTGATACTTCTTTTTTAGCTGTGTATAGAAGGATTAAAATAAACAAATTGTTTACTCACTTTTTTAAATATTCGATCTAAAGCTTCTCTCTCCCTAATATCCACATTGTAAAATATCACCGTTTCTCCCGTAATTTGCTCCACCCTCTTTAGAGCTTCGGGTTTTTCGTTGTCTTTAGCATAACAGTTAACCAAATTGTCTGCAAAAATAATTAAATAAGTAGACCACAAACAGCAATCAACGGCGCAAACACGGCAATTTCCATACTTTATGGCGATAAAAAAAAATGTTGTTGAAACGAAATGAACAATTTGATTTGAATGAATGTTCCTTAATAAAGCACCTTTCTAACCCTATCCACACTTCAGTCCATTCGTACCGGCAAAGCGTTCTATCGTACCGTACAAACTAGCCTAAGAGCGTTTATCGGAATATTATTAGTCGGGGTGTCGGTATCCAAAATGACTTTTAAAAAAACGTTTCTGCCGAAAAGACTTCTCTTCACTCCAAAATTACTTCTATAAAAAGTTCCTATCGCCAAAATGCCAATTCATGCCCATAAATTACCGTTCCTGGACCCCAAACCCTTTTACAACTGAGTCTTAATTTACTATTGATAGTACGATAGCGATAGTTTTTATAACACTATCGATAGTTCTCCAACTCTAAAGTTACTTGTAATTTCATGTAAAAATTACATTTTTCAAAAATCAAAATTGGAAAATGGTACTATTTGCAGGAATTAGGAAAACTGCAAATAGAAAAAGTTGTATGTTTTAAAATGTTTGATCCTTAAGCTACCTGGCATATAATAAACTTAATTAAATATTTAATAAATCAAAGCACTCAAGAAATGTATATTAAGTGGAATATTACTGGAGAAGATAAAATCGGTTACGTCAGAAAAAAGATAGTGCCGTGCAACAATACAATTACGGCCGCCCTGAGTGGTAGTAATTGAGATATTATAATACTTCAGGTCCAAAAGTACTTTCAGTGACTCATAGCTTTCAACGGGTTGTACGCAGTCAGAGGAAAAAAATCCATGAAAATAAATATTCTGCTCTATTAGATTTTCAAAAATACACTGAAATTGTTTCCTTCGTAGAACCTGCTGAACTCTATACGAAAGGATGACTGACAGTAATTTTGGATTTATAAAATAGTGCAGTTATTATAAGGCCACAGTCCAAATATTTATTGAAAGTAAATGTGGGGGGTTGGTTGTACACTGACTGATGAAAGAAAAAAACGTTGTATTTCATTCTTTTGACATAAATTATGTACCACCAAAAACTTTTTAAGCATTGCTTTCAAAACTCTGTTTGACTAGGTTAAGCCCTGATGATGGCCTTAAGTACATAAGGCCGAAAGCGCTTGACGTCAGTGTTAATAAACAGTTACACTGAAATACGTTTTTTCCTTTCTTCAAATATTTATTGTTACTCTAATTTTGTATTCATATGAAAATAATTAAAAATAGAATATATTTTATATGTATTATTTAAAAAAAAAAAACAATAAAATAAATAACGACTGGCGGAAGATTTTTAAAAAAGTCACGACCTGATTGTTTATGTGTACATACAAATTTTATAGGATAGTTTCAAATTGCGATGACTTTACATGGTGGCTTTGAAAAACTACACGAAGAATCCCCCTAAACCCGTCGATTCTCGGTACGCCCCAGACCCGGGGTTATATATATTTTTTTTTTCTAAAAAATTTCCACATATTTCTTTAAGGCAAAAACCAAGAAGCTAATATTTTTAGATCCAATATCGTGAGTATAAAAGCAAAAGACGCTACCCTCTGGAAGGTACACAGAGATGTCAACTGGGTATCCCTGACAGCTTTTATGAAAAGGAAGGCCAGGAAAATGTTTGAAGAAATAAGAATGCATCCAAACGAAGAACTTCGTAGGCTCACGGATTATAATCCAGATGACGTATTAAATCCAAGGAGGGCACATAAGACGCCAAGAAGTCAATTATAGTATTAAGAAAAAGTGATAGGGAAAAGTGTCGAAATAAGTTAAGTGTGAAATATAATAATATAAGTGGAATATATAAGTGAAATGTTAATAATTAAGTTAATGTAGAAGTCATAATTATTAACCCATAATCAAAAAAAATGGCTTACATGCCAAAACCAGCTACTGGCAGAGGCATCTTACACTATACACCAGTACATCACAAATAACACATAAATACACCAACACAGTAAGTCATATAAAAAATAACTAACCCTTTCAATTATTTAGAGATGATAAATTCCTGTATATGCGGTCAACGTATGCAGGTAGATCCAAAACAAAAACATGCCCCGGCATGGAGATGTGGAAAGATCTGTACGACGTCTGGAGGTTTTTATAGGCCATTTCGGGCCCGGAAACGCGGGGAGTTTTAGTCGGTAGGCAATCCCTTCAGGATTGAATCAGACAGTACCGTGTCCCCACAAGGTCTCTTTGGAAGATCTCTCCTCGGAAAAAAAAAATCTGGAAGGTATTCAAATTTTGTCGGGCTAAAAATCAGGCCGTTACTCTGCCAGTTTGTTTTCTGAATCTATCTTTATACTAAACTTTTTATATAGAATTTTTTTCACTTGTCAGATCTCTTTTGCGCCGATCAATCCACGGTGATAATTCCGGACGTCGATTCACGGTGCACTAGAAATCTGCGATAACGAAATTACATTCTAACGCTGAATTTGGTTATTGACCAAAATTTGTTGAGTAAACTGCAAATTGACCAGACGACTTTGACGCCGAGCTATCCCCACGGTGATAATTCCGGACGGTGGCTCCTGGCACTTGTCGTTGAAGAAGGCGCAGTAAAAACTCAACAATTGAGGATAATTACCAAACAGCACTACAATAAGTTACTTCATTGTTCATTAAAAAAAAAAAACACTCAATAAAATTAAGCTCATCAGCAAATGCAGACGTACGTCAAATTTTTCTTTCTTAAGTTCAAAGTAAAAATATTAGTTTATCGCGAATTAAACAAAAATGAAAACGAGGGGAAGTGTTAAAATGGTGGAACGAGAACTACAAATGAAACGGTTACCAGGTAAACAAATTTTTATACATATTTTGTCCTTATCTCGGAATGACTAAATACTCTTTAAATTGAATTCAATATCATAAGATTACTATAAAGAAGTCTTATTCAGGCATTTTCACAAGTCCAATAAAATTGTAGGACCGCAGGTCAATAGATTCCAAGTAAACTCCCGACTAAAATGTCTGCAGGACAAAAGTCACTTTTATTCATTTACAAATTAAAAAAGTAACTCAGTTTTTGCGGTTCAATGGTATAATTTCAGTAAAACTAATTATTCTTTAATGTAACATTCTTACTTCAAATTTTACTACCAAATTAAAATCAGTAAATGTGCAGGGGTTATAAAGGGCAACTGATCGCAGGTCAATAAAGTTGCCGTAAGACAAAATCGATTATTAAAGGTTAAATTAAAGAGTGAAAACAGTATAACGGTACCATGTAACAAAAATCAATACACTTTTGCTTTCTAAGATAGGGTCATAAAAAATGGGTGGAGGGACCTTTAACTGTAACAGATGTTAGTTTGTCTTCCATGAGATTTATTACGGGGTACTTCAGAACAAAGGTAGACATTATTATGCAGTAATAATGCTACTTGTAAAATTAATAATCTGCAATGTTAGATAAAGACTTGGGGGAGGAAGGTATATATAATAAAGTAATAATCTATTTATAATATTACGACAAATATAGTTATCGGTAGGGTTATAATTATTTGGTATGATGTTGCCTGTAGAACATTATTTTATAATAGGTGTACCGAAATGGTGTGACGGGTTTTTCATAGGAATGAATGTTCAACAGTGGGACACCACCATTGGACAGTTGTCTTTTGACTTTCTAATAATGTGAAAACCATGCACACTTGAGAAGAAAAGTGACACATGCGGAAAGTGAGCAAGCTCCTAAATTTTATTGCACTTTTATAAGTTATATGTTAAATCGTTCGGCAGTGGGACACCGGCACTGGACAGTTGTCTTCCGACTTTTCACTATACTACGTAGTACCATTATACCAAACGTGTACGTTAATTTAGGGTCTTATTATGTACGCAAATTGATAAACAATTTTAATTATACGTACACGAGAATGGGGTGACAGCTAATGCAAATAAATTGCAGATTAACAGGGGATCAATATAAAACAGCGTATGGTTGCAGACCAATGAAATAATCAGAAAGGGGGTTTTAAAAGAGAGGAGTGTTGCCATTAGAGTCGCAGACATACTTGGCAACAAAGGTAAAATAGCATCACTTCTTAGTGTCGCAGACATGTGTTGGTGCAAACGGGCTAAATTATGGGAGACAGACTATCTTAAATTAAGTTTATATAATGTAGTAATTAAGTTAATCGATATTTATTGTACTTTTATAAATGGTTTGAATATGTACATTGCTGATATATTGATTTCTAATAAATAAGTGTTTTATAAAACTTCTTTGATTTTCATTATCTGGCATTGGAATGCCGAGGAATGAGTAGGGAAAACCGCATGGATTAGATTAAAGCTAGGGTATCTTCAAATCTAAAATAATTTTACTGTTGTACCAAACTTTAAAAAACCCTAAAAAATAAACACAACGTAGGCAGGGTCGTACCACAATATTTGACGATTACAGCTAGAGTAACAGATTTCAGCAGGTGAATAACACACCTGGGGTAGGTCAGTTTCACTATTAGTATTGAAGGACAGAGCTTTAAACTTGAAAATCAAAAATTTAAATACCAAATAAACTATAAATCACAGTATTGCTAAACTCCAAACGTAACAAACTTTACATAATTTATTTTAAGATTAGCTTATCTCGTCTCAGAGACTAGACTAGTGGCATTATGTCGAATATGCTAAATTCCATGGATTTTGTATTGAATTTTGTTAAATATGTGAAATTGATGGAAGTTACTCAAACTTCTAATTACTTACTGAAATTTACTTACTAAACATGTGTAATCAAACTGTGACCGTTGTATTATAACATAATGGTACCTATCCCATAATATGACATTTTGTAGCAAAAAATTAGTTGTCATTAGCATTCTTTTTATCCACAATACGTATACACACGGTATGCCATTGCGCATATATTCTGCATCTCTTTCCACAATTTTACTTCGTGTTTTATCGAAAAATACGCGTTATTGGCAAGACTATCATTAAGATTTTTTGATAGCATAGTTCATTTACACAGGACACAGGTACAGGGATGTTAACATTTTTATTGGCATACTGTGTGTATATGCATTGTGCCATTGTGGCCTAATAAATAAGAGGTTATACTAACCTATAGCGATAACGGTGTAATTATTCTTAAGCAGCTCTACTACTGTGTGCGACCCGACATACCCGGCACCTCCAGTCACCAATATTGTGCTGTTACCTTTCATCTTTTCATCAGTGTCTGATACCCACCACCTATGGATTATTGTTTAAGTTATTTTTTATGTAAACTGGAATAGGCTTGTTCTTAAACCAATAATACAGATACTATTAACTAAATATTTTTTTCATTGTATACATCACACAATCACTAATTCGTTACGGTACTTTAAGAAATATAACACTTTTAAAATACAAAAGAAAGTTTTATTTTGACATCTAACCTAAATAGGTAAATCCTGTTTGAGGATTGTTAAAAACATAATAAAATACCTACTCAGTTAAAAGTTTTTATTTTTATTACAGGGTGTATATTTTTAAAGATAACCGTATTTCTTCTACACGTGAGAACTAGATAAGGTCGGTTGAATTAGAAAAGTATCCTATTAACAGTGTTGCCAAAATATTTTAAGTTCCGAGAGAATAAGAAATTTGCAAAAATCGTTCAATTTGAAATAA
This sequence comes from Polydrusus cervinus, assembly GCA_935413205.1. Lineage (NCBI taxonomy): Eukaryota > Metazoa > Arthropoda > Insecta > Coleoptera > Curculionidae > Polydrusus > Polydrusus cervinus. Next base: position 60,201,078 of record OW284510.1, on the reverse strand, counting down.
CTTTATTTATTTATTTATTGTTAATTGATGCTAACATACAATTGTATTTGCACATGTCAGGTACCTAGTATTGATTACAATTAAATAATATTTAAGAAATAAAAGACAGAGAGACTACAGTTATTATACAGTCAATACTTAACGTAAATATAAAATGTGTTTAAAAAAAATGGACATGATAAGAAACGAAACTTATTTGTACAAGATACACACACTACTACAATCAAATACATAATTCGTCGATAAAATTCAAAACATGTATTCTAAAAACTCATCCAGGCTGTAGAAAGCCTAACTGGTTAGAAGCTGCTTTATTCGTGTGCTGAAAAGGTGCAGAGGCAGATTTTTAATAGAGTTAGGAAGTTTGTTGCACATTTGAATTGCAAGACAGCTAGGGCCATCTCGACACCTTTCTAGACGTTTATAGGCTGGAATCAAATTATGGTTACCTCGTGTGTTATAGGAGTGAACTTCACTATGTCTGGGATATTCATTAATATGTCGTTTAATAAAAATCAGGTTCTCTAGCATGAATATTGATGGGAGTGTCAATATTTTCAGACCTGTAAAGGCACAATAATTTTATTTGATTGATATACAGGGGCAAATACAGGAACTTGTCGAAGAGGATTGTTTTGATTTAAAAATGGTCACACAGCCCAAATTATGCATAAATATATGCAAAAGAAAACTGTTATACAATTAAAGCTGGCCTGGGAGAAATAAAAATCTTTTTACATAGGTACGGGGACTCTACACGACCATTCAGACTGACAGACCTGAATGATATTAATCACATTAATCTGGCCATCAATCCTTGAAATTTGCCATTACACGATCAGTATTAGTCATTCCCTTATCAAGAGTCAGCCTGAATGATCGTGTAGGATCTCCAGTAGGTAATAAATGTAAGTAAAACCGTTGATAAAAAGCACTGATGTAAATAAAAACGCACATAGACTTAATTTCGACTTATTTTTAGACTATTTTTCATAATGCATAATGAGTAAATAAGCACACATAATGGTTTTTAATTATAATACAGGATTGTAGGGTTGTGATTAAGACTAGACTTTAAAACTAAGAAACTTAAATAAATTTAGTTAATATCCAGGTCCGTAATTCAAAAAATTGAAAAAATAATTGCATGGGAAACTTCGCGGAAATTTTAAAATTAGTACTGTGAAATATACAGAGTGTCCAGTCAACAATCATAAAATATAAAAAAGTTTTTTTAAATAGGACAACCGGTATTTTAGATTATTTTTGAATTCTAGGACTAAACTATGTCAAGTTGCTTTTGTTCTCTATACTTAAACCTTCCCGATTTTAAGCTATTGATAATTGAACTTTTTACTATTGGACAACTTCAAGAAAAACTTCTTGAACGTTCTTATCTTTATTAAAAAATTCGTACTTTAATTGTGAATAAATACTAAAAAAGTGAGTGAGAAGTTAATTAAAGTTAAATTAAGTTAGAAAATTACTGTTATTTACTATAAGAAAATTATTGAAAATGGGAATTTATTTTCAACAATAAGGTTTTACCGAAAAAAATAATAAAGTGTTTACATGTAGCGATAAAATGTTATGCATACCTATACAAATATTTTTCTGTAGATAGCTGTAACCAACTCAGTAAAATAACCACACAAAAATGAATGCTTTTTAAAATTTACCTAATGCATATAATAAAAACTTATAATGCGCAAACGATAATACTGTTTTGTGCAAATTAAATAGATTAACAATACACCGCGATCACAGTATGCCACGGTATCAAAATGATAACATAAAGTGTTTAAAACAAATTAAAAACAAATTTATATCGATCTTATCTTAATTATGTAGTTAATACTTTAAAGATTTATTAATGTAAAATAATAATATTAATGAGTTCATAAGATATAATATGTACAAATCTACCGAACGCCTTTAATAGTTTGAAGTACCACGGTACAACATCTTGAAGTATGTATGTAAAAATTAATAAACTAACTATACCTATAGCTGAAAATAATTATTTTTATATAAGTATCTTTATTGCAGAAGCTACAGTATACTGATAAACTATCGTTGTAAAAGAGCGGGGATATCTTTAAAAGTTTCTCTTATCTGAAATCAATAAGGTTACTAGTTACAATATTTAGATAACACCTTTTAATCATATTACAGTTAAGTTTATCAATATAACTCGTGGTGTAAATGAAATATTGTTTTTAGTATTTATTTAGAATTAGTAAGTGTAACAATACCACAATAACGATATTACATTGGAAATCTTTATAGTTTAATTTCTTTTCTAGGTCATACGACATTTTCCCAAAAATAGTTCTTCAACTAGTCACCTTGTCTGATGAAAACATTTTTAGTTACCATTGAGAAACATGTGAAGAGCTTAATTTATTATGTCTAATGTAAAGTTCTGTGTCAAAACCCATCTAGGTAAGTTTCTCTAATGTTTTAACTTGGTTTAAATTGAAAAATCACCCCCCGATTATTTATATAAGTAATTGAGTTTGTAGAATGGACCGAGTACTTGAGTTATGTATGATGTATGAGTGATGAAGAATCAACTAAGTACTCGAGTTATGTGTGAGCGATGAAGAATGGATTAAGTACGAGTTTTTTTTTAGAAGTTACTTTCTATTGGAGAAGTTTCGGGCATATCATTTTTTTGTAAAGTCTATAATTTTCCACAAAAGTACCGAGTACTCGATTATTGAAATTATCCTATTTATGCCAACACTAATAACTTTAAAAGAAGAGTTTCCTTTCATTTCGTCAGATCTAGACACGCTTCGCCATATTCTGGCTCATCAGTAAGACTATGGATAGAACTCCACCCTAAGGTCGATACAAAGTACTCGTAACAGGAATGAGGATATAACAGTCTGTCACAGATATTTTCAGGTAACAGGTATTTTTGGTAAAAGATAGTATTTCTTGGCAACTATCTGAATGGCTAAAGGCGTAAACCTACAGAATATAGCCCGCGGCAATATCTAGTGTCGATATTGGATACTTCCAAAGCATACCAAGCAATCCAACAACTTTTTAAAAATAAGTAAAATGTTGAGAGGAAATCACAACATTTGTAAAGACACACTTACAGGATTCCCGCTATTCAGCACTAGAAGCCATATCGGTAGTGGACCCGAAATTAATGAATTCAGAGGAAGAGTTTCCTTTCATGTCATCAGTATTAAGACTCATCAGCAATAAGGTTATAGGATCTTACGAAAGAAAGGAGAGTGGTGTCACTATTTGAAAAGCTAAAGGGCTGCGGCGAGATATAAATTTGGTATCACTGGATATCCAAAGGTTCCAGATTTGTTTGTCATGTAATAGATTTTCAATAATTTTATTTAAGAAAAAAATTTCGAAATAGGGTCTATTTATACTAGTATAAATCACTGAATATTTCGAAAAAGTCTCAATTTGGAGAAATTCAGTGGCAGCGGAGTGCAAAATATGGATTTGTTTTACAGCTGGTGATGAACTCTTGCAGTTTTGTCTAGCCTTTTAAATTTAGTCATCATTATTTTCAGAGCAAGGCCAAGGTCTTGATTACATACTTCACAACTAAATTGACCTCCCCAAATAAAATTAATTAGGTGCATTTGTAATTAGTATTGAACCAGTCAGGTATTATCAAGGGCATTTTGGCACTTATTGTTTAAATTCTAAAATAAAATATTTCTACAGATCATCATCCGTCATGCAGAAGATACAAATATTGCGGCTATTCAAGTTAATTTCTTATCTTCGATATTGATCGATGGCCCAATATTATCTTCAAAATCTCCACTGACGCCGCGCCACTTAATTTTCGTGAAATTCGTTTTTATAATATTTTGTACGGGATTTTGTATATAAAAAAAGAAATGTTATTGTCATCGCCCGACGCAGGTACAACAAGCGCGATGTGGCGGATACGCACGCGGTTTGTTCGTGAAGACTCATAGACTACTATTTGTTCTTAAGTCAGCGCTATAAGTGTTTTTCCTCAATAACTGCTGCTGGGGCTACCATTAACTTTTTAAAGTTCATTAAAACCTTGCTCATCAATTTAAAAATCTCACACAAGAAAGGACGTATGTCCAATAAAAATTTGCTGGTAAGTACTAAGCAATTAGTGAGCATGCGCTTCACTCCTTATCGTTCGGAAAACGACAGCTTGTGATTCTTCTCTTGTCAGTGCTTTTGTTTATATTTTATATTTATTGTGGAATTTTGATTAAAGTAACTATTCTATTTATTTATTTGATCATGGTTTGAAAAAGACGGGTCAGTCATAAAACCTTCAGCCACTGTTGTTTACTCTGACAAGCTGTGACTTTCCTTTTGGAAAGGGTATGAATATGTTGTTTGGAACGCTCACAGTGGTACTTTAAACAGAACTTTACAACTCAATGACTAGACAACAGTCACAAACTATTTAGACAAACTTATATGTTAAGAGCAGACACTAGTCCGAGTCATCATCACGAAAAACCCGAGCGTTTCCACCACATCGCGAGTGTTGTATGTAAGTGGCGACGGCAATAATATCTCTTTTTTTTATACAAAGGATTATAAAAACGAATTTCACAAGAATTAAGTGGTGCGGTGTCAGTGGTGATTTTGAGAATAACATCGGGACATCGTTTGTAATTTTACCAAGAATCCGCAATACTTCTGTTTTTATGTTCTGCATGGCGGATGATATAATTTGAACCTATTTTGAAACATTAAAATAAATTTTCATTTTTTTTGACAAGAAAAATAAGGTATCATCCGTAAAACTAGGTCTTGTGAACCCCTTAGAACAATTTTTGTGTTAAATTTTCAATTAGACAAGCTAGGAAACGATGCCGCGTTTCACGCTGGTATGAAAGGCTCTTAAGAAACAAAGCAAATTATTAGTTTTGTATATTACAAATCAATAAAATCCTTTTCAGGACAATGAAAACAAAAATTAAATACTAAATTTACTTGGTATTAGTCCTGCTTTAATATTTTTAACTATCTTTTAACAGGTATATTATGTAACCTTAATAATTTACTGTCTAACCAAAAATGTGCTTTCTTTCTCAATAAATAAACTTGTCTTGTGACTGTGACCTAGTCGTTTTTTCTTTTAATGTGCTGATGATGAGGGTTATCTACCTTCGAAATATGATTGATATCAATAATTAAATAATATATCGTCGGTGAAACATGTTAAACACAACAGACAGGTTGTGGAGTAGGTGAACACGTTTCGCCGAAGATATTTCGATCTTAAAACAGTATTTACTTATTTTAAAATCCTTTACTTTGACTTGTCCTCTTAAGACGGAAAGTATTGTAATAAATAAAATTACGTTTTGGTTTTACGGATTTAGATTATGAAAAGCATGTTTTCCATTTCTGTCAGTCTGTCTGGCTGTTGGCTTCAAGGCGCAAAAACCACTTGATGGGGAAGGATACAATTTTGTATGGGGATTAAGTATGAAACCTATCAATCCAGACATATTTTCAGCATATAAGGTGATTAACGGTCAAAAAATAAATATTCTTATTTTTGTTTTAAGATCCCATCACCGCTGTAAAATAAACTTTTTTTGCTTTCCACTGTTACTGAATTTTTTCAAATTGTGATTTACCTCAGTTTATTTATAAGATATTAGTATATTTATATTGAACCTAAAATAGCCGAATAGAAAAAAAAAATTATAAAGTTTTGATATGTTGAGATTAGATGCACCAAAAGGAGACTTTTCAAAATCAAAAGAGTTCTTAAGTTTAAAGGGTGAGCTTCACCCCCAAAAACCACCCCCAATACGCACTGCGATGGTTTTTCTCTGAAACCGTTGGTCGCACACATTTTTTTATAATGACTAAAAATATTCCTTATAAAATTTTCTACAAAAAAGGTTCTATAAATTATTTTTATCGATCCAATGCATTTTGAGCAATAATCGTTTGAAAAATGGGGTGCAAACGAACACGGGTCACCTTCCAAATGATAGTCCCCCAAGGTGGTTTAACGTTCTAAATATACACGCAACAGCTATAAAAGTGTAATATATAAATAAAAACATGTTTTGTGTGTGCTTCTGTATTTATATGTTACCTCTTTTAATTTTGCTGCTCGTTTCCACACCACCTATGAGGGAGAGATATCGGCGCGTTTTTTTTTAGTGGTTTCCCCTGTAGGCCTATTTCACTAAGACCTGGTTCCTAAATTGAGGGTGTCTCCCGGGTTAAGAGTAACCCTGGGTCAAGCTGTCAGAAGTGACATTTTTCGAATATAAAAAGTATCAATTTTGACAGGGTTATTTAAACTCGGGCAAACCCTCAATTTAGAAACCGGCCCTAAGCTAACTTTGATCTACATGTCATCTTCTATTGTTTCTACAACTTGCTCGGTATTCGTACAACTTTGCCCGCGACAGGTTCCGCACATAGTTGTACATTTCATGCCGGCTTTAATACAATTGCATCTTTTTACACAATCTTGTTTGCAGTTGCAAGTTATTAATGATACAATTGAAGCCGGGACGGGCGATTCTGTTGTATATATAGGTGATAGAGTGTTGCTGATTTTCTTCCAACCCCATTGGTCGGGTTTTAAAGGTTGTTCTTGCCATGTATTATTATTTTTGGAGCTTTGAGGGGGGTACAATTCTCTGGTATAGGATATTTGATTATTATTTCCTTTCTGGTTTCGCCTGGAATACCCTGAGTTAAGTTATTTGCCAATCGTACTACTAACTCTTCATATAAAGGTGCCCATTTTTTATTCTGACTACTTTGGGGTTTTCACCAAAAAGCTCAACAATCTTTTGCTATTAACCATTAACCTCTACTTGTTGAGGTATCGCTGATATGCTAGAGAGAGCAGTAGGTTCTAAAAGTGTATTATATTGGCCCATTTTCTCTATGCTGAGAGTCTGTACTCGAGTTATGGAAATACTGTGAAAATAATTATACTTGAATAATATATTGAACAAAACAAAAAAGGGGGTTCCCAGCAGGGCCGAATTAAGGTCGTTTGACGCCTTAGGCCATTGCGCCAAAATTTGTCTTTTTTGACAAATTTTGGCGCCTAATATTTTCAATTTCGAAATGGATTTTAAAAAATTAAGCGAGTAATCTCGTAAATATATGTTTTGGGAAATTTTCACGTTTTGTTGAAAAAATAACTCTTAGATTAAATTAATTAAAATAAACGTATAATACATGTAAGTACTCAGGGCAACGCGGCGCCTATTTCGTTCGTCGCGCCTTAGGCTATGGCCTAGGGGTTAATCCGGCCCTGGTTACCAGTCGAACAAAACAATAGTATTATTTACGGGCATCGTGGTTAAAACAAACTCTACTGCCTGAATACAATTAGCAAACAAGTGTTTGCGGCCATCGTAGTCAAAACAACTACGCTCTGTGTTAGAGTAAAGATAAAATGACTCAATGTATTCATAATGTGATAACTTAAAAACTGCTTAAGTGTTAAGAAGGTGTCAGATATCCCTTGTTTATATTATATCATGAAAAGGCGATAGAAAAATACGTAGTTTAGATCTTATTGAGCTGTTCTACTGTAATACAGAATTCGTATTGAATATATAATTTATTTTAAAATAATAACGTTTTTAGTTCTCGCATAATAATAATGATAATAATAATAATAAGCTTATCGAAAGGACGACCAAGAAAGCTTTCATAATAGATATAGGTTGCCCACTAATACGCAACTTCTCTAAAACAAAGTCGGAAAAGAAGGCTCGAATTTGGCGATAGAGATAACAAATATATGAAAGCTAGAAAAATTAGACATCATTGCTCTTAAAACATCGATGGAGCTATGACGAAAAATTTTAAGCCAAATATAATAAAAACTTGACCTTTTCAGGTTATTTATACCAGCAAATCCAGAAAAGCGTCATCCTCCAAACTTGCCATATAGTACGGACGTTTTTAAACAGTAAATGAATCTCTGTACTGGAAGAAATGACGCTTTACGTGACTGATATACGACACCAGCATCGGCGATACATTTAAACCTTATTTATGGGATATTGACGGAACCCATTAAGATAGTTTTGTTTATGTTAGTATAGGCCTGGGTATAAAAATGTAAAGGAGGCAGTCTAATAGAACGGCGGTTATAGACGATACGTTTTTTAAGCAGATATTGTACGAAAAACTTTAATTATAACGTTTAATATTATTTAGTAAAATATATCATTTTATTTGGCATATTTTACAGTACTGTAAATAATACCAGCAATACCAACAAAAAGCTGTGGATATAACCCTGAAAACATAATAATACTAATATACAAGAATTGTTTCCGGTTAAAGGAAAGCAACAAAATTGTGTTTTGTTTTATAGCAAACAAGTGCTTGCGGGCATCTTAGTCAAAACAACTACACCCTGTATAAATAATAATGGTATACCAGATATCCTTTCGGTTAAAGCAAACAAATGTTTGCGGGCATCGTAGTCAAGACAACTACACCCTGGATATAATAATAGTATACAAGATATCCTTCCGGTTAAAGCAAACAAGTGTTTGCGGGCATCGTAGTCAAGACAACTACACCCTGGATATAATAATAGTATACAAGATATCCTTCCGGTTAAAGCAAACAAGTGTTTGCGGGCATCGTAGTCAAGACAACTACACCCTGGATATAATAATAGTATACAAGATATCCTTCCGGTTAAAGCAAACAAGTGTTTGCGGGCATCGTAGTCAAGACAACTACACCCTGGATATAATAATAGTACACAAGATATCCTTCTGGTTAAAGCAAACAAGTGTTTGCGGGCATCGTAGTCAAGACAACTACACCCTGTATAAATTAATAATAGTATACATTTTTCCTTTAATAAAGTAATTAAAAACTGCACACTAAAAATTTTGTTTTCGGTTTAAAACTTACCCTAATAACTATCCAAATCGTAAGATGTTAAATTTATATCGCTTATCTTTGTGATTTATCGGCATTTTTACTTCGTTATAGTTACACACACTGCACGTGAAGGCACTTAAAAATGAACTGTTCGATAGTCATGGGCATGGGATCAGCCGATACGACAAAAAATTGTTTACTTTTAACACAGTGAGTCACTTGGAATATGAAACCTACCATAACTATCAGAGAAGAACTACGATGTGAAGAATAATAATTATTCACTTAGAAATATGGCAAATTTATATAATCGCATTACTTAAAAAATATAAATAGGAGCTGAATGAGAAAAATAAGCAAACAATTAATTTTTTTATAAAGACAACCTACGGGTGTATAAACTTAACAATTTTAAGATATTTGGCATTTTCAAAATAAAAAAAAACTAGTCAGGGCAAACACATACGATTTAAAAATAAGTTAGGTAGGTACTAAATAAACTTCTCTTTTCCGAAGTTTTTCGATTTCGTTTTTATTTATTTTTTCCGACTATTTAAAGAGAAATGTTAAAATAAAGTTTATATTCTTATTTGATATAAGTATGTATACTAATTTAGAAACACATCTTTTTTAAGCCTTATGTTGACTAGTAAAAAAATATCAAATTTGACCTATTTTGTAAGGAACATTTTGTTTAACAATTTATGAAAATGAGATGTTTCCATAAAATTTGTTAAGGTGAGGGTTTCCAATTTTTGAAAAAATTAAAATTAAATACTTTCATTTCGTTCTAATCTTGTTTTATTACAAGGCCGGTAAATAATATGATATTTATGTAAATATCAAAAAATCGGATTCATATAAAGTTTTTATGTTTTTTTAAAATTCTTGATCAGCTCTGGCGATAGTTCTGGTATATTAGAATTCCCAATCAAGATTATCATTTTTGTTTTTTTTTCTACTTGATTCTTGTAAAAATGTTAATTCTTTGCGGTAATCGATGTTCTTCTTTTTAACATTTTAATGTACCTATAGTAATTTGATTTTTAAATTTTTGTATAAATATCATGATTTATGTGAGAGTATAAAAATCGTGATTATGTACAATTACTGGCTGAATGCACGTCACAGCTTTTGACATAATTATTGATTGTCATGTCGTTGATTTTTATATATTAGACTTCTAGAATGTTTTGCTGTAGATATTTTGTTTTCACAGATTTTGTATGGCTGTTGAAATTTTATTTGTTATCTATTGTAATTCCCAAGTATTTTATTATGGCGGATGAAAGAATGATGGTGTGTGCTACTTTGAGGTTTGGTGTTGATTGTGAAATTACATGTTTAAAAATCAAACGTTGCGATTTTGTTGGATTAACTTTCAGTCTCCATTTATTAAACCATAACCATAATAATGTACTTCATTTTGAAGATTTTCCATTGCCTCGGTAACATTTTTTCTATGTGCTATGATTGCAGTGTCGTCAGCAAACTTTAAAATTTGTGGAAAATCATTGCAAAAGAGGTACCTAGTATTAAATTATATATTATTATTAGGTTAAGTTAGATGGCTATGCCTTTAAAACTATTAGTCACTGTTATATCTTCTAAATTTGCGATTTGTACCAATCGTAGCGTTTTTAAATTGGTTGATTGTAAATGTAGCTTTTCTGTGGGTAGATTTGCAACCAGGATCATGAATGGGTGAATTGGTGAATATTTGGATTTGAAAACAAATTGGTCAGCTAGAACATTGTTGGTTGTAACATTTTCTAGAAATTATTGGATGCGTTTTTTGAATAGTTCTTCTAATAACTGTACTGGTAAGAGTGTTATAGATCTATAATTTTTTGGGCAGCTATGTTCTGGGTTTAGTTTGAAGATGTTTATGTTTATAGTTATCCTCATTTTCTATTTCGGTAGAAAAAAACTGTTTTTCATGCAGAAATTGTAAATTTTTATTATATACAGGTGAATTATGTGGTCAAGTTGCTTAAAGATGGTCCAAGATATGGTATTAAATCCAGGTACTGAATTTTTTTGTTTGTGTAACAATTCAAATTCATCTTCTCCAACTAAAAGCTTTTCTTGTTCAATACTTTCAACTCTAAAATATGTTTCTAGCCTTCGTTCCACGTTTTAAGGAAGGTGTCCTGTTTGAAATACATATAAATTATCTATTTTGTAGTGGTCCTTGTAGTGTGCAAGGAAAATATTCAATTTTCTGGATCTGTTAAATAGTACTTTCCAACGGGTTTTTTGAAAAAAATATAAATTCTGACAGGTAGTGAAAGACATAATTGCATTGGAATGAGTGATGTGAATTTAAAAAAAAAGTTAAAAGGTTTTTCAATTGTGTTTTTTATAGCCCTTGGTAAAAATATTTGTTAAAATTAGGTAAGGTAGAGTAGGTAAAGAAATTATTATAAAACAAATTGTTGTAAAATTTGTTTACCTAGTGAACCCTAGTCTCATGAAACAAGACATTTTTTTCTATTAATAATGTTTTTTAATCATGTACATAACTAAATATCATGGGGGGGGGGGGGGCAATTACCCTCTTTACCCCTATAAATCCTTGAACCAATGTGAGGTGTTAATTTTTAAATCTGACTAATAAAACAGATAAACCACTACTAATTTAAGATTAACCAAAGCTCCAAGTAAAGATTTTATTTTCTTATTTCCTAGCTTCTGTTCTGCTTCCCACTGAAGCAATCTAAGAGCTCAATCCAAGCAAAGAGATATAGACTTTATTTTATATCAGGAATACTGACTAGGAACTTATTTTAGAATGTCAATATATAATACGATTTTTTTATTAACATAGGTAAGACTATGTCGGACAAAATTAAAACTTCAAACCAAGAGCAACGTTCACAAAATAACAATCATGCATCGATGTTTTTATACCCAACAACAATGAAATTAACAAACACATAAACAGCTTAAAGAACCATTGTTCCTCAGGTTCGGATGGCATATCATCTGGAGTACTTAAATTTCTGCATGCGAAACTAACTAATCCTATAGTACATATAGTAAATTTAATTTTTAAGACAGGTAATGTTCCAAACGCGTTTAAAATTTCAATTGTCACTCCAATTCATAAATCAGGCAGTAAAGACGATATAAACAACTATAGACCTATAAGCGTTATCTCGAATATCGCAAAAATTTTTGAAAAATGCCTGAAGTACAGACTTGTCAAATTTTTGAATGCCAACGGTTTGCTTTCTAAGAACCAATTCGGTTTCGTTGAGGGCTGTAGTACGGCTGATGCTATGTTTGAACTGACACAAGAAGTGGTCCAGAACTTGGATGAGGGAAAAAAATGTATTGCCCTATTTCTGGACTTGGCGAGGGCTTTCGACACGGTATCTCACTCTATATTGCTTGATAATCTCGAGTGTAGTGGCGTTAGGGGGATCGTGTGGAAGGTCTTCAAGAACTATTTAAGTGGACGGGTCCAGCATGTCAGGATTGGGGATGTGCTTAGTTCTCCCAAAATTGTGGGCCATGGTGTACCTCAGGGTACTGTGATGGGACCGATTCTATTTAATTTGTATATAGATAACATCTGCAATCTTGGCGTGGGTGGAAAGGTGGTGGCATATGCGGATGACACGGCTGTCATTTTTAGTGATGAAAGTTGGTCATTGTTAAAAGAAAAAATTATATTAAATTTTCTAGACAGCCGCAAATTAACTTTAAATATCAAAAAGTCGCATTACATCGCCTTCTCATTAAATACTGTAAATAGACCTAACTTTAATCAAATTGTGATTCCAGGTATTGATGAGCCACTTATGGAAGTTACTCATCTTAAATATTTGGGCATTGTCATTGACAAGCACCTTAAATGGGACCAACATGTTTTATATTTGCATAAAAAAGTCAGATGCTTAATTCACAAGTTTTACATTTTAAGAGAATTTCTTAACAGAAAGCTTATCATTATGGTCTATAAGGCGCTTGTTGAACCCCTTCTAAAATATGGTATACTGGTCTGGGGAGGAATGTACAACTGCAATCTTGAGCAACTTCGAATTGTGCAAAATTCCATTGTAAAAATTAGTCTTAAGAAACCTAAGCTTTTTCCTACAAATCAACTTTATTCCAGAGAACTCTGTAACATTAGAACTTTGTATATTATCACGGTATGTCAATTTTTGCACTTTAATAATGATTTTAAAAGATCGCAGGTGTCACATGATCATCAGACCAGAGGAAACACAAATAAACTAATAAATATTTATAAAACTAGAACAACAATGATGCAACACTTTGTAACATACTATGGTCCAAAACTATATAACTTAATACCAAAAAATATTAGAACCTTAACTGACAAAAGGCAATTTAAAAAACAACTGAACAACTATATTTTTAATAATATTGTTAGCTTTCTAGAATTGTTTTAGCTCTTCTTCTACTTTCTTTCGGTTTTTGCACTAAAAAGTGATAGTAGATATTAGAAATGTATTATTTTTTTTCTGAATGTGCATACTGTTAAATACATTATATAAATACGTATATTCAATGTAAATTACGCACATACAGGTGTTCCACACCTAGGTGTTATAAATTGTTTTGATATGCTATTTTCCATTTGTGTTAATTTTAGAATGAAGATACTATGTTTTTATGTAAAATGTTTTTGTTTATAAATAAATAAATAAATAAATAAATAAATAAATAAATAAATAAATAAATAAATAAATAAATAAATAAATAAATAAATAAATAAATAAATAAATAAATAATGTAAAAGTATAAAGACGCATATCTGATCGTGCTTCTATAAAATCGTCACTAAATGTGGTAAAAACATAAGTTAAAATTTTGAATCTTGGTACACAGTAACTCCAAGAAGTGTTCTATACGTTGACCCTAGTTATAATAGAGTTAGACTAGTGCTTCAAGTCTAATTTAATAATTAATAAACAATACTTCAGAAATATGTACATACCTATAAATGAAAAAAAAAACTTTTTACACCTGTGATTTATGCCTTTTTTTATACACAAACATTGTGCAAGTTTAAGTGGCTCTGTTAGATGATGCCTTTGCAAAAACGTGTTTTAATTTTGATCTGCATGGGATATAAGGCTTACTTAGCGAGAACATCTGATCTAATCAACATGATAAACTCAATGAAAAACGAAATAGTGTCGCTGAGAGGGAAAATTGTTGACATTAAAAAGCAGTCAAGTACCCAACTCAATATTCCGGGGAAGATTAGTGGCAACACCTGATAGTATCGTAGAATCATTTGGGGAATATTTTAAGAGTGTGTACGAGTCTCATTCGGATGACATCAATGCGGATACTATACGCGTGCATAAGGTAGCTAATATTGCGATTACACTACCCTCGGTCACAAAGGATGATATTATCAAAGCTGCTAAAAAGCTAAAACCAAAAATGTCCAGTGGCCCGGATGGCATACCAAGCTTCATTGTGAAGGATACAATAGCGGTCTTGGCAGGACCATTGTGTAAAATCTTTAATCTCGCTTTGAGGCGGGGTTTGTATCCCGAGTGCTGGAAGGTGTCCAAAATAAGCCCCGTTTACAAGAAGGGAGGTAAGAATGAAATATCAAATTACAGATCTGTCTCTTTAATATGTGGTTTCTCAAAAGTTTTTAAAATACTACTGTATGAATATGTTATTTTTAGAGTTGAAAACATGATATCATTGCGCCAACATGGGTTTTTAAGGGGTCGGTCAACCATCACCAACCTATCATGTTTTACACAATATGCATCAAATGTTGTTGACGGTGGGGGTCAGGTTGATGTGGTGTTGACTGATTTCTCGAAGGCATTCGATAAGATCAATCATGCAATTATATTGGAAAAACTTAAAATATTCGGTCTTACAGACAATTTCCTCTCCTTTTTTGCCTCCTACTTGATGGGCCGTACTCAGTATGTCCAGTATAATGGATATAAATCCATGCTATTTGGAGCGGCCTCGGGCGTTCCTCAGGGTTCCAACTTGGGACCGCTTTTGTTTCTAATTTTCATTAATGATATATCGGAGGTTATCGATGTTGAACATGAAATTTTTGCCGACGATTTGAAGCTATATATATCTATTGAGAACTTTGGGGACTGCCTTAGGTTACAGGAATCCGTTGACGCAATACAGCGTTGGTGCGTACAAAATAAATTGATATTGAACTCCGGAAAGTGCTCGGTAATGTCACTAACCAAAAGACTCTCTCCAACACTTTACGAGTATTCTATTGATCAAAATGTATTATCACGGGTAGACGTGTTCGTGACCTAGGTATTTTGTTGGATTCTAGGTTGTCCTTTAGCACTCATATAGAAAAAATGACATCGGAAGCCACTCGGATGTTGGGTTTTATTATAAGAAATTGTAAATCATTTAATAGTATCGACGCATTAAAGACCTTATATTTCTCATTGGTGAGAAGTAAGTTGGAGTATGGGTCATTGATATGGTCTCCAGTGTACGCTAAGTATAATCTCATGGTAGAACAAGTGCAAAGAAAGTTCTTAAAATTCTTATCTTTTAAAGAAGACAATTTTTATCCCGAAAGGGGCATAAATAATGAATTACTGTTACAAAGATTTAATTTTAAAAGTCTGAAAAAACGTAGAGACATGCAGGCAGTAATACTTTTGTTCAAAATCATTAACGGAACCACCACATGTCCGTCCTTGTTGGAACAATTTAATTTCCTAATTCCTAGAATCTCAACTAGGTCTAGCATGTCACCCATGCATAAAATGTGCTCCGAGTATAATAAGATAACTGATCACTGTGATCTGGATATGCCTTTTAAATTGTTTGTTTGAACCGCCTTGACTTATGTCTGATAATTAGGTTTCAATTTTAAAGTTTCAAACTTTAATGTTAATTATATTAATTGTAGATGAATATGTTTATATTAGTTGCAGGTGAATATGTTTTATGTAATTTATGCATGTGCCGGCCCTATAAGTTACTCCTCTGTTGGGCCTTAACTAAATAAATAAATAAATATGGGAGCTACATACTCAGCTGCACTAAAGGAGCAACCTCTACTCGCGCAAGATCACACAATAATTATTAAGCCCCCAGACGGTCAAAACAGTCAAATGACATTAAACACTATTAAGACAAAATGCATGGATTAAATAATATGACACCTTTAGGGTAACATACATAAAAAAAATTAGAAATAAAAATTATTCAAATATTTATGCTGAGTGCTCACCCAAATTTTTTGCAACCGCTGTGAATTTGGGTAAAATTTATCTGAATTATGAACGCTATCCCGTTTACGAAAACCTGCATGTACTGAGATGCTTCAAATGCCAAGGATACTATCACTCCAGTAATGAATGTACAAATGGAGTGGCCTGTGGTAATTGCTCTGGGGCTCACGACACATCTCAATGTAAGACATCTGCTAAAAAGTGCGTAAATTGCACCATGGCTAACTCAAAGTTTAATGGGAACCATAAGCTTGATCACTCAGCGGCAGAACCAAACTGTCCATCAATGTTATATCAAATAAAGATTCTGAAGAGCCGCACAAACTATTGTGAATAATGGTTCAGTCACATGTCGAAGAGGTTTTAGAAAGTATAGAAGATGGTAACAATAACAGTGGATAGCCAGCAACTCTTTAAGTCAATTAATATGCAAAATACAATAATAAGTTTCTACATATCAATATAAGTGCCAATCATAATTTTGATAACTTACTGCTCATGATACAGGCTTACAACCTTGACTTTTTAGATTTTAAAATATTAACCGAGACATTTCAAAATGTTGCAATAGAGCAATGCAATATAAACGGATACACAACTTTCAATAATAATGCTGATTATAACAGAAATGATGGCATAATTGTATTGGTAAAGTCTAATCTTAATGTAAGTTTTTCTTCTCATAAATTTCCTAATTCTAAAGCAACTATTAGCAGATTGACTTGTAAAAAGGATAGTTTTAATATAGGTATTACTGCTGTTTATAAACCACCACCAATTCCAAAGCGAGATTTTATTAGAGACATGGAGCATTATCTTGATTCTATTGATGACAACTGCGATATTGAAGTGTACATCGGTGATACAAATATTAATATACTGAATACCTCGGATAACGACAGCTTTGAGTATTTAGCTGCCATGTCACAACTGGGGTTTCAATCTTATATAAATAAGGTTACTCGTTTTGACAGCGGAACTTGTTTGGATCATCTATTCATCAAAAACAAAAAACTTAGATTATCAAACTTTTGTTTTAGATAGTCATATTACAGATCATACGCCGATTATACTCAATATAACGCAAAACATTTCAGTAAAAAATAATAACGAAAGAATAACTACAATTGACAAAACAAGAACCGACTTAAATAAAATCAATAACTTATTGCAAACACAAGACTGGACAATTGTGACCAACGATCAAAACCCAGAAAGTTCCACGGAGTCTTTTCTTTCACTATATACCAAAATAATAAATCAGGGAACGGAGAAGTACACACTTGAAATAAAACATCACAAAAAATAAAAGATTGGATCACAAATGGGCTTATAATATCAATAAAACACAGAGACAAATTAAAAAGGAACTTAATAAAAAATTATAACGTAGCACTAGAAAATCAGTACAAGCAATATAGGAATACTTTAAAAAAACTAATCTCTAAACAAAAAAATTATTTTTATCGCGCTCAAATAAAAACAATGTTAAAAAAATGTATGAAATTATAAAAGACGCCACGTGCGAAAACATAACAAAAAAAACTAATAATATTGAAATATTGAACGACAATGGACAACCTTTTGTTAATAATCGTGATATGAGTAATTACATTAACAATTACTTTATCAACATTGGAACTGAAATGGAAAAAGAGATTCCTGCACCCAGTGAGCCATGTTCTCTGGGAAAATCACTCTCACAATCAATGTATCTAAGGCCAGTAGGCCATAATGAAATAATTAAACATATTTCATTGTTAAAAAACAATAGCTCTCCTGGTTTTGATCGGATCACAGCAGACATGATTAAAAAACACACCAACACATATTAATCCCGCTAAAACATATCATAAACACCATCTTTAAAACGGGCATAGTCCCTCAAAGCTTCAAAACATATATAGTTTGTCCAATCTATAAAAACGGTGAACATACAAGAATAAAAAATTATCGGCCTATTAGCTCAATAACGCATTTTGCAAAAATATTTGAAAAATGCATAAAACATCGCTTAGTGACATTCTTCGCACAAAACAAAAGTTTATCTGAGAATCAATTCGGCTTTTTAGAGGGATCTAGTACTGGAGATGCTTTGTATGCATTTACGTCGAAGGTAACAAAAAATCTAAACTTAGGTATAAAATGCATGGGGATATTCATTGATCTCGCTAAAGCCTTTGATACGGTACCACACAACCATCTTTTAACGGGGTTGTCACAGTACGGTGTAAGAGGAACGGGACTCAACTTAATAAAAAATTATTTACAAGAAAGATCGCAAATGGTTAAAATCAATAAGACGTTAGGTGAGAGACTGGTGATCAGAGTTGATGTTCCGCAGGGAACTGTTTTGGGTCTGATTCTCCTTATCACTTATCTTAATGCTCTTTTAACAGAAAATATTGGAGGAACAGTTATATCTTATGCTGACGACACGGCTTTAATTTTTACTGTTAAAGATTGGGAAGAAGCTAAAAATAACGCAATAAAAGGTTTTAAAGTAGTCAAAAATTGGTTGGAGACTTATAAACTATCACTCAACTTAAATAAAACCAATTACATAGCTTTTTCATTAACAAGGGCTGGCAAACCCAATTTTACAGATATTACTGTCGGTACTGATAAAATTATTGGAGTGACTCACACAAAGTACCTTGGTGTACTGGTTGACCAATTTTTGAAGTGGGAACAATATATTAACTATGTTTCTAATAAAATACGTAGGCTCATACATAAATTCTATATATTAGGAGAATTTTTGAATGAAAAAACATTAATGATGGTTTATAGAGCTTTTGTGGAGTCGCTATTGCGATATGGTATAATTGATGGGGTGGTATTTATGGCACAATACTTAATAAATTAAATATAACACAATAATATATTCTTAAAATTATATTTAAAAAAAATAAAAGATTTCCAACTAATTTACTATTTTCAGAAGATACTGTAAATATTAGAACTTTACTTATATATTAACTGTATATGTAATTTTGTCTATCGCTGTAAGTCCAAACACAACTATGTAGATCACACTATTGAAACAAGAACTAAATCTAGTAACAAACTTAAATTGCCCCAAAATTTAACCACTGCAAATAAAAAGTTTATAGATTATTTAGCACCAAAATCATTTAATATAGTTCCAGGAAACATAACATCAATAAAAATATAAAAACCTTTAGTAAAGAGTGTAATTGGTATGTTTTTCGTAATATAGAAAAATTCTCCATATTGTTTAATTAGAGAATTAAACTAGTGAAGATTGTAAACAGGAACATTTCTTAGTTCACATAGAAAAATAAGTAAAATAAAGCGCAAAATAAATAAATACCCAAAAGTCTACTTTTAGGTTTTGACACATACGGGTGCTTTGCATCTAGGTGTCTATAATTTAGTTTATTGATTATACCTCGGATTATACCAAACTAATATAGATAGGAATAAAGTATACATGTAGGTAATTTAAATTAAAATAAATGAAATAATTTTTTATGCAAATATAATTTTAAATTAATAATTAACAGTGCACAATAAATTATAAGGTAAGGTCAAATTAATTTACCAATAATGGGTTTAGGGTTTATTTAACTTGCATTTTAAACTCTAAGGAACAGTGTCAAATAAATCCACAAACAAACCAATTTTTCATTGTTTGTAGATAGAAAAATAAAATTGAACTCAAAAAGATGTAAATATTTAAGAAAATGTTGTCATTTAGACATTAAGCTTTTAAATATAATTTTGATATACTAAGTAGGTACCTAAATATTTAAATAAATTTAAAGTTTACAAAAACATCCAATGTTTAAGAAAACCAGATTATTGCTTACATATGTTCATCTTTTACCTTGAAATTTAAAATTCCTCTTTTTAATTACACAAGAAATGATGTTTTACAATTTTTAAATGTTAAAAGTTATACACGAAAAATAAGGGATTGCAACAGAATTAAGTAGTGTTGTGAAAAATTATCCTAAAAACATATTCTTTTATTATGCATACTTAAATGTAAAATTATGTATACCTACTACTACTTTATGTAGCTATACCTAAGTATATAAAAATTAGAAAGAGACTAACTTCAAAATACAAATAGCAAATATTGTAAATGAAAAAATACCTAGTTAAAAAACAGAGTTTTATTTCTTCTTAGTTTATAAACTTTGGGAAAAATGTTTATTGTCACCCGACCTACTAATATTAATGTAAATAAGAACATTTTATTAAAACACAAGAAGATATAGGTAGGTCATGATCATGAGTAATGTATCTTTTTTTTTTAACAACCATTTATTAGTGAACTTAAATCAGCACAAATTTATATGACTGGTAACAGTGGTAACAAGTCCTACTTAACTATAATACAAATTATTTAAGCATTATTTATCATTAGCAAAAAGGCGTACCTATTTCTTCTTCTTCTGTAGTCAGTGCATAGCCCAGATATTAGCAGAGCTCTAAAAATTATATTACCTGTATTTGGCTGTTGTTTATCTGTTGTCAATTTTTTCAACTTAATTCAGGGAAAATTCGTCTCTTCTAGTCAAAATCTTAATATAGTTGGAATATTGTAATGTTAAAAATTTAAACTCCAGAGTTTTAATGAAAATTTTTTTCCTTGCATGGAACACTAGGACAATATTTAAAATTTTGATTAAACATGACTTACCAACACTTACTTGGTTAGGTATCCTAGTGGTACTATTGCATAGTAAAACACCACAAAAACGTACGTCGATTTATATAACAACGATAACATTGTTATCATTTGTTGTATTCAACAATAAAGAAATATTACCAATAATTCGGTCACAAAATTGTATACGTGTGTTAAGATGAGGATGTTGACACGAACAGCCGAGGACCGATGAGCCGAACAGCAATACGGCAACGTAGCAATAAGTACTATAAAATGTATAAAAATCTGTTTATTTTATTCAACAATATTTGCATTTGTCATCCTATTTAAAATGAAAATATGATAGATGTCCAACAAAAGATAAAACTACATCAAGATAACAATCTAAAATGGTGAAAAAGAAAATGTGAAATAATTCATAATTATCAAAAGTTTACTAAGAAATTTGGCAACAAACATTACATGCTGCGCTGGATTTAAAGCACCAACGGAAGGGCCTTTACTTTAAACAAATATACCACAAAGAAATGATAGGTCACATCACTTGACTCACGACACTTGAAATGATACAGTGGCGTAACTACCATGTTACTGATTTCTTTACTTCAAATAAACATTTAATTTTGTCAAATTTTTTATCCTCGAAAGTATTAAATTAATATTAAAGTAAGTATTGCTCTTTCCTAAAGTACTTAAATATCTATTATTATTCTATATTATTATCTATCTATTTTAAGATTTGATCAGGCAGTAGAAGCCACAAATTATCTTTTAGAGAAGTTAACTGTAAGAGAATATAGAAATCGCCTTAATAAAATCATTAAATCTACAAAAAATGAATATTACAAAGACAAATTTAATCAGAACTCACATGATATTAAAAATTTTTTTAATTTGGCAACAAATGAAAACCAAACAAAAAGTTCTATTACTTGTATAATAGATGAAAAGAAAATCAAGATCTTTGAAAAGAAAAAAATTGCTGATTTTGTGAATAACTATTTTATTAATATAGGCAGAGAAATGTCCGAAAAAATTAAAAGTCCCACCAGATCGTTTCAATTTGCAAATATTCCTGTCTATTCAATGTATTTAAAACCGACAAACCATAATGAAATTATTGAACATATAATGAGTTAAAAAAATTGTTGCTCTCCGGGGCTAGATAATTTGATGACTACTAAAATTATCAAACAACTATACATATCCATCTCTTAAATCCCTTTAGTTCATATAATTAATTTGATTTTTAAAACAGGAAAAGTACCCACACAGTTTAAAACCTCCGTAGTAACCCCAATTCATAAAGCTGGAGATAGAGAGGATATAGGTAACTATAGACCACTAAGTATAATCTCAAATTTGGCAAAGATATTTGAAAAGTGTCTCAAGGTTAAATTAATGGAATTTTTGGACTTGGTCAGGATTGCAGAGGCTTTGAGCGAACCAAAGATGGTTCAACATGGAGTTCCACAGGGTACAGTACTTGGCCCAATACTTTTTAATATTTATGTTAATTACTTCTGCAGCCTTGAGGTTGATGGGAAGATAATTGCCTATGCTGATGACACTGCGGTGGTATTTCATGCGAGGACATGGGAATTGGTGGGTGAAAAATTAAAGACTGGTTTTGCCAAAATTAGGAATTATCTAGAGACATTCTTTAAATATAAAAAAATCTCACTACATTGATTTTTCTTTAACAATGGCTAATAGACCAGTTTTTGATCAGATTGGGCTTGACAATGTGGAACAGCCTTTGAAAGAAGTATTCCATATTAAATATTTGACAAACACCTGAAATGGGATCAACATGTGCTTTACTTAGACAAAAAAATTAGATTTTGTATTCATAAATTTTATATTTTGCGCAACTTTATGACGCAGAAGTTAATAATGATGATGATTTACGAGACACTTGTTGAGCCTCTCTTAAGGTATGGCATAGTTATATGGGGTGTGGGGCTCAAATCTTACTCAACTGAAAGTGGTGCAGAACTACATTGTAAGGATATTCTTTAGAAATCAACAATATAAAAGTACTATATGTCCTTGCAGTGTGTGGTTTTGTGCATACAAATGAAAAACTAAAATCTAATTGTGTGTCCCATAACTTTATGACCCGGGCAAACGCTGCTTATGAGCTGAACATCCCTCAAGATGTGATTTGAACTTGCGCTTTATGACATATCTGGCTCCTAAATTCTATGATCGTATTCCTCTAAGTATTAGAAATGTTAAAAAGTACAAAAAGCTTAATATTATGTTTAAAAGGTATTGTTGGGAAAATCGTGATAATTTTTTGTGTCTATTTTAAATTTTGTTTATTCTACTACTCTCTTCTCATCTCTTATTGTGATTGTAATAATTATTTTTATATTTTGTTGGTATAGCTGAGAAGTTTAAAACCAACAAATAATATAATACATACCTATTTAGATAGATTATTCAACTAGGTAGGAATAAAAATAGGCGCATACAGGTTTTTCTTAAACCTAGGCGCTGTTACAAGAAAAATTTGTTAAATTTGTATAATTTATTTTAAATATTTGTTTTTTTCTTTATGTACCTACATATACCTTTAATTATTAAAAGTGAGGGGGTTCAGGGTGTACTGTTCTCTCTCAAAATGTAAATGTAAATGTAATGTAAATGTATCTTGTGAACACAGGTTTCTATTAGGTACTGAAAAAGTGAAGTTGTTTGATTGTTTTGTTTTGCTTTTGAAAAATGCTTATTATTTTTAATTTCTTTTAAATAATGCCGTTCTGTCCTTCTTTCGAATTAGGCGAGTTACTGCGTTCGGTTAATGCAAATCTGTCTCTTCGGCCTACCCACTCTATGATCTATGACCTTGGGTGCATTTGCTCGACGTTCGGTATATTCGGTTATTTCGTTTAGATCGAATAGGTCACATGACATTACATCTGCTTGCTCTGCGCGATTTTTTCAAAACCGAAACGCAGTATTTATATTTATTTATTCCAAAAACTGTAATTTTTGGACATTAGTTCTTTAATTGATTCCTGCTCCACCCAATAAAGTTAACATTGAGAATTGTCAACTTAATATCAACCTGCGACTTTATTCCACAAGTTAACTTATGTCTTATCTCTTAAATAAATAATACCCACCCAGTCTATGCGAGCAAGTATCAATTGAAGTTAACTAATATACCTACAGAAATTACAGTTTTTCTCTCTATGTTTTTATTTATATTCCTACGATAGATATATAAGAATATTAATTTTATTATCAGAAAAATTAGCTGTTCTGGTTCTCCGCTCCATAACTATTTTTAAAATTATTAATAATTTATTCAAATAAATCATAGAGTGGGGTTAGGAACAAAAAGCCCGATCTTCCTTCTTACAAATAAATAATAGGTATATTTATTTGTAAGAAGGAAGATAGGGCTTTTTGTTCCTAACCCCACTTTATCATGTCTCTTCTGGAGAGTAGATAGAACAGATACAGTTGTCGGCACCCTGACAGTTATTGGCACTTTTTCATAAAATAATTAATATTAATTTAATGATAATGCTATTAAAATCACAATAAGATCAGTAATAACCGGCAACATTGTCCTACTGGAATCGGCGACTATTTTGCACTTTTTAACCTATTTAGTGTGGTCAGTGAGAGTTCGAGATACGGAGTGTTGTTGGTTCTTTCTAAATCAGGTAAGTCTTAACAATTTGTTAAGAATGGCTAGGTATTCTTGAACATACATTTTTTGTTGTCAGCAATAATATTTTCTAATTATGCTTTATATATCATTAATATAGACTTAAGAAGGCCCTATAAACATAAAACATTCGATAAAAACGCGGGAAAGTGTTATTATTAGGATGCCAATAACTGTAACTTATAAAACAGAAAAATATAGTTATTGGCAGCCAGGTGCCAACGACTATGTTTTCAATGTTTTTATAAAAAAGAGGTCCATTGGTTTAGAGGTCCCAGGTTGTGCATTTTAAACGAGAAAAGCTAATCGAGAATTACAAGTTGACATTATAAACAGTTGTTGGCACGGTGCCAATCACTATTAATACACTGCCAATAACTATAGAAGAGAAGGACAAAAGAAAAAGAAAGAGGATGGAACAAGCTCACTTTAAAAAAAACGATATCACTTAAAAAAATAGAAAACTGGTTATAAAGAAAAGGCAACAAATGATTCGATCAGGCCATTACAAAATAACGAAATTTCAGAAATTCAGAAGTGAACAAAATGAACATGCATGTTTCAATGAATCCAGTCTTGCCAAAAATTGATGAATCTAATGAAGAAGCTAATAAATTGGATGCTTTAGAACTAGAGAGATGTTTATTAATAAAAAGGAATGAAAATAGACAATTACCAATTTTAGACAATAAATTAAATGATATAGAAAACGTATCGGAATATTCTCTTGCTACAGTTTCTTTAGTAAATAATGCAAATGCAGATAAAAACCAAGTCATATTAGAAAAATTGTTTTTCATGAAAGTGATATTAATAATGCATCTGATTTTGAAAATACCAAAAAAAATAATTCTGGTATGTGTTTTATCTGTACTTTTAATATTACTTTCACATCTGAAGGAATTAAATGTTTTTCTTGTTCTCGAGCATTTCATCCAAATTGTATAAGGAAGCAATATAATTATGCCACCTATTGTAAAAACTTTTGTTTGTAAAGCCTGTTGTTCCAAAATAAGAAACTAATTTCCTAAAAAAGTAATAACATGCAGTTTCAGTTTTACATAACAATAATTTAGCACTTGTTTAGTTAGTATTTTTTTTAGGAAATACTACATATTTAACATCTTTCTCCAGCTCATGAAAGATTGTGTATATGTTAGAGTATTATTTTATTAGATTAATGCCATTATGCTAAAAAATCTTATGGCTGTAAATGAGCATTAAATTAAAAATTTAAATATATTTTTTAACATTTTGTACCTTATGTTAGCTATCTGCAAATGTTTACTACCTAGAGGTTTTAAGATGTTTTTTTTTAATAATTTTAATTCTAAAAAAAACTTTTAATAAACAAAAATGGTTTTATTCAGTAAGTTATATATTTTATTACGTGCCAATAACTGTATATTAAAGTGTCAATTACACTACTAAAAGTGCCAATAACTGTGTTAAACTAGTATTTTGAATTTAGATATTGTTTTAAAAAAATACAATGAGAATGAAAAAAAGTTCTCTAGAGGGTTTTATTCCCAACTCTTATGAGAATATGTGAAGCTATGATTCTGGTGATAAGATAATTTATTGAATTTTATATCCTGAAAATAAAAACTGACGCCTCTTAAAGTGCCAATAACTATGTGGTTTACCCTACGACTTCGTAATAAATCATAAGGTTGTTGTTTCTTTTTTACTTTCGAAGGCATGGTGATTTTATATAAAATTATATTTTTTCTAGAGTTAACATCGTTAAATTAAAAGTTAATTTTTGCTTTTTTTATAACACCCACTCTAAGCTCAAAACAAGAATAACCGGTTAATTGCCTTTTTGTTTCTTTTTAGTGGTTCCTCCATTCATTTTATAATTTAGTCAAAATAAATTGCAAGTAGCACTATTATTATTAATATTCTTTTTATAAAAATATTCCGTATGTTCCTTACTAGTAGAGGGAGATGGTATGTTCTGCATCAATTTCCTTACACCCTTCTGCGCATGCCCAGGCAGTGCGCAGGCGTGCGTCATCTGTCATACGTCATCTGTCAAATGTCACACTGTTGGACGTTGGCTACTTTGGCATTAGCTACTTGGGCGTTAGCTACTTGGGCAATACTATTCATTATAGGCCACGTGTTTAGGATGACGTCATATTACGTCTAGAAAAAGATGGCGTCTGTTACCTGTCAATTAAAATATGTCAAGGTCACCTGTCAAATGTCAAAATTAAAATCTAATACGTGGAACGTGTTTAGGATGACGTCATATCATGTTTAGGAAAAAATGGCGGCTGTCACCTGTCAATTAGGACATGTCAAGGTCACCTGTCACTTGTCAAATGTCAAAATTAAAATCTAACACGTGGGTCGTATTCAGGGTGACGTAATAAGTCGTTTTGAGAAAACTCGAAGTCGATCGGCCAACTGGTTCGGAAGATATAGTTTTTTGCGATTAGTGTCCTTATGGTTATATGTACCCTATCCACCAATCAAAGAATTTTTCAAATATTTTAACTAATAACAGAGCTAGATGTCTTAAACCATTAGGGCCTTAACTCGATAAAGTCGTGCAAAGCACTGACATTGTTTATTTCTTAGCGGATCAGCAAAATGAACCGTAGAACCACTAAATGAACCGTGGAACCACTAAATGAACCACTAATTGAACCGTAGAACCACTAAATGAACCACTAAATGAACCGTGGAACCACTAAATGAACCACTAAATGAACCGTAGAACCACTAAATGAACCACTAAATGAACCGTAGAACCACTAAAAGAACCCCTAAGTGAACCGTAGAACCACTAAATGAACCACTAAATGAATCACTAAATGAACAGTAAAACCACTAAATGAACAGTAGAACCACTAAATGAACCGTAGAACCACTAAATGAACCGTAGAACCACTAAATGAACCGTGGAACCACTAAATGAACCGTGGTTCAGGTTAATGAACAGCGGATCACTGCGAGTTCTTCCTATGGCAGCAGGAAAGGGGGGAAGGGGAGGAGGAAAATCAATGATAGACGATAATTTTAGTAAAAACCTTTATTTCCCACTAATATTACAATAACTAATATCTAACCTAATTAATATCTAAGCTACTTATTTAAGAATAATCGGTCATATTGAATCACTGTCCTCGTCTGAATTATCAATGCCATTTTTACTGTATTCACCAAAATTCTCAATGCTACATTTATTGTAAACTTATTAGTTCCAACACTTCCAACGCATCCGTTTGATCCTCAGGTACAAATTTTTTTAAAGATATCATCTGCTTAAAAAACTTATCATCTAAAAGTCCTTCTAATAATTTGGGTAAATCTTTTCCTTCGTAATAATCTTTACACAACTTTGCACCTTGTGTATAATACATTATTTAATAATATTCGGCACATTATTTCATCATTATGATATCTAGCCCAGGATGAACTACTTGCCATAACATACTTTGTATTTAAATTAATTTCTTTATTAAATTTATTTTCAATTTTTTTAACAGCTCGTAATAAACTGTTCTGCCATTTTTCTGCCTATATTTTTTGATGCCATGATTGTTAGGCGTTTCTAATAAAAGTGAACGTTAATGAATCGCTTTCAGTCACTTTTAAACCCTATTCATCCCCTCTACAGTAGTTAAGTGGTGAGAGGAAGAGGGAGTAAATAAGAATTATTATACTAACTAATAATATTTTTAATTATTTAATTGGATACTTTATTAAAAATTCTACAAACAGCACGGTAGAATTTAATTTGGTTGAAAGTGATATTTTATCAGAAAATTTGAGTTTCATAAGCAGTAACATCGTGTACGGTTTCTTGTTGATTGTAGTGCGTACATCTTGAGGATGAACATTTACATATTCAATAGTCCCACTTTTGAGAGGAAATTTGTAAAATGGCTGGCCATGTATCATAAAATTACCCGATGAATCGACGCTACCAGACAGAGTCATATGCATAAAACCATACAACTGCTTTGTTTGTACTTCTCGTACCACTTCTGGACTCTTCTTTAGCTTCCTAGACAAGTGATACGGATGGGCCAGATTACGACCGAATTTATCGATAGTCATCTTGAAACTAATAACATTTGCATACATCCAATATATTTATTTTATTATTCCAGCCTCTGTTAACTCTTCCTCGATACTGATTATTTCGCTAATGTGAGAATTATTACCTACTTCCGAACTTGCTAATATTTTTCTAAGTCGATCAACTAGTTCATTTGGATCGTCCCAATACACGTAATCAGTTTTATTGTTGGAATATTCTTTAAAAGTATCAGAAGTGTTGACCTTGGAACCACCTGAGAGCTGTTGGTTGAACCCATGCCATTGATATTGCTGTTGCCCAACAATTTGTAACTGCTTATCTCTTTCCTTTGGGCTAGTATCGCTGTCTTCTTGAACCTTTTCAAGGAGAGGTTTTATTGTATGCGTATATTTCACACCCTTATTTCCTGCCATCGGCAAATCAGGATTGAAATTTCTTTTATGAGCATTTGCTAGTAAAATTATTTTTACAAAGACTCGCTCGTTAAAGCAGTAAATTTATTTCTTAAAGGAACAGTTTTAAACATAAGCTCATAAAGACCAGGAGTTCCTTTAAAATTTTGTCCCTTGATAATAATATCTGGTCCTTTAAATTCAAGTTTGGAATCGCCAAAATATATATGATCCGTCTGAAAATCATGTTTCAGATAAGTACGATCATACTGATTATCTGTATCACGTATGAGCCCTCTCATATATTCTCAAGGTAGTTCATTATACTGTTCCATGTATTCGTCAAACGATTCTTCCGGAATTGCTTCGGCTTAAATGGGTTATGTATTAGGATCTAGTCTAAAGTCATCGTCGTAAAAAAAGCTTTCGCGAGGATTATACTCAAACATGGTAGTCATTATCAAAGTTAATTGTTTGATTAAATGATTCATTATCTGGTAGGTATCTCAATAGTTTCTATCTTCATATTATCATCATGATCTTCTTCCTGTCTTTGCTCATCGTGGCGATCTTTTTTCTTATTAGGAGTATTAAAATTTAAAGGATATCGAGGTTTCTTAACCAATGTTGAAGAGTGTTTGATTTCACTCTTTGGTCTTTTTAGAGAAGCATGGGTTTTGAAAGGCGTGAACAACTTGCCTGAAGTAGATTTTTCAATTGTAGTGGTTAGCATTTTAGCTAGAGGTCGATATGTATTTTCCAATGCACGAGCACTTTCATAGCGGTTTTCTTTTAGTGATTTATATAAATCTTTAACGGTTTGAGAATGCTTATCAATAAGTTTGATGATTTTAGGATCAGTTTGAACCGTACGTGCATTCTTCAGCTCCTCCTCATCTTCCATCTGCTGATTATCATTTTCTCCCTCTCGTTCTGCTTTAAGCTGCAGATATTTCTTTCTAATAGTTTTAGCAGCGTCCTTTATTCTTTTTTGAACATCAGGGTCCAAACCGGCAAGACTTGATGACATTTTAACAGCAAAATAATTCAATGAACATAAAAAAGAAAGATAAGTTCCATCATAAATACAAGAAAACTGCTTGTCCCCAATCAATGCAAAATTTTAAATTCTTGAGATCCAAAATTAAAAAAGATATCCAAACTTCCTATAAACACTACCTACAAAAAATAGAACTTGATATTAGGAGAGACCCTAAAAAAATCTGGAATTTCATTAAAAGCAAGAGTGAGACCTCCAACATTCCAAATGCAATGTCTTATGACAATGAAGAGTTCACTGATCCTCTTGATATTTTAAACAATTTTGCTAAGTTCTTTGAACAGTCATTTCTGAATAGTACTTCCGGTGCTTTAAGAAATGATCAAACTATTTATAAACATATTATTAATGTCCATTACTTTTCTGAAGTTGAGGTCATCAATGCCTTAAAGAAAATTAAACCGAAGTTTACTACAGGGCCGGATTCCGTTCCGGCATTTTTAATCCACGATTGCCGTTTTGTTTTGGTGAGACCGCTTCATATTATATTTAATCTATGTCTTAAGCATCAGACAATACCTCAGATATGGAGAACTTCTAAAGTATGTCCTGTATATAAAAAGGGTGATAGGTCAGAAGTATCTAACTACCGACCAATATCAATTATCTGTAATTTTTGTAAAGTGTTTGAGTTCCTACTTCACGAGTCTGTCTTTCCGTTCATCCGCGGCCAAATAACTCAGCAGCAACATGGATTCTTTAAGGGTAGATCCACGATAACCAACTTGTTTAATATGACACAAAATCTTTCTGAGTCGTTGGATGAGGGTATACAAACTGATGTAATATATTTAGATTTTTCAAAAGCTTTCGATCGGCTTGATAATGGTATTTTGATTTCAAAATTAGAAAAATTTGGATTTTCAGAGTCTTTGTTGGCACTAATTAAGTCATATCTCTCCAACCGCTGCCAGTATGTTTCCCTTCATGGACTCAGCTCTAATAAATATACCGCTGGCTCCGGTGTCCCCCAGGGATCGGTGCTAGGTCCGTTACTTTTTATTCTTTTTATAAATAATATTGGTGATGATCTGGATGTTGACCATTTGATATACGCTGATGAATTTAAACTATATAAAAGAATTAGAAACATCAATGATTGTATTGTTATTCAACGGAATTTGGATCTAATTAATAATTGGTGTATTAAAAATAATTTAAAGCTTAACATTGAGAAGTGTAAAGTTGTTTCTTTTACAAATAAACTTTCTGTAATTAATTTTGATTATGTTCTTGAAAATAAAATTATTTCTCGCTCTGACTCATTTTGCGACTTGGGAGTCGTTTTTGATTCAAAGCTTTCTTTTATACCCCATATAAATAAGATTATTAGTGAAGCTCTTTAGAGTTATGGATTTATTGTGCGCTGCACTAGGGATTTTAACAGCGTTGATGTCTAAACAAGCTTATACAATGCCTATATAAGATCGAAACTAGAATATGCAGCAGTGATCTGGACACCTGAGTATAATGTTCACATTGATAATCTTGAGAGGGTGCAGCGAAAATTCTTA
This sequence comes from Polydrusus cervinus, assembly GCA_935413205.1. Taxonomy (NCBI): domain Eukaryota; kingdom Metazoa; phylum Arthropoda; class Insecta; order Coleoptera; family Curculionidae; genus Polydrusus; species Polydrusus cervinus. Next base: position 60,169,601 of record OW284510.1, on the reverse strand, counting down.
AAGTACCTTAGCTTTAGGGTCGACGGAATATATCCCATGCAGGGTTTTCCCCAGACTCTACTTCTTCAGAGATTTAAATATGAATCACTCAGGGATCGCCGTGATTACCACCTATAAATGGCTCTATATAAATTACTAAACAATCAACTCGACTGTATTAATATATTGGGTAAGCTTAATTTTAATGTGCCACGATTGAATTCGCGACAAAATATGACTTTCTACCTGCCTAATCCAAAGACAAATATTTTAAAGTTTTCTCCTGTCTTTCAAATGTTTGAGAGATACAACAAGCGGTTTGATTTAGATTTTTTCAGTTCTTCGGTCAGTACCTACAGGATTCCTGTTCAGTAAACTGATATATACACACTGCCTTATGCCAGTCATATATACCTGGAAGGAAGACTCTTGAAACAAGACGATGCAACTGTTTCAACTACAGCAAAATTTGTAAACAATTTCTTTTGCCACTTGTTTGAAGAAATCCGATTTGAGCTTGGGGGTAGAATCCTGGATTCAGTACGTAATCCTGGAATAGCCACCTCAATGAAGGGATATGTTTCGTATAATGCAAACGAACTTACGAAATACAAGAACGCCGGATGGAGCATTGATGATAATTTTACTTGCGATGTGGTTGATAGAACTACCGAATCATTTAATGTTTGTGTTCCACTACGCACGATTTTGGGATTTGCAGAGGATTTTCAGAAGATATTAATAAATGTTAGGCATGAATTGGTCTTATTAAGAAGTCATACTGATAAAAATGCAATTATCAACTCTAACGCAGTCGAGAATATGGGGGTTACAATAGATAAAATTGTTTAGAAGCTGCCTCATATTTCGGTATCTGATATGGAACGATTGGATCTACTAAAGATTATTGAAACTGGCACCGAATTAGATGTTGACTTTAGAAGTTGGGAGCTAGCTGAATATCCTACATTACAAACGGCTAAACAGCATACCTGGACTATAAAGAATGCTATTCAAGTAGAACGTCCCAGATGGGTAATTTTGGGATTTTCAACCGACAGAAAGGATAAGATAGCTAAAAACTGTAGTTTGTTTGATCATTGTAATATATTTAATGTTAAACTTTATTTAAATTCTGAAATGTATCCATATGATAATTTAAATTTAGACGTTTCTAGAGGCCAAATTGCTTCTTTGTATGAAATGTATTCAGAGTTCCAAGAATGTTTTTACGAAAAAGAAAATGAACCACTTTTCTCTCCAAAAGAATGCTCCTCTAATTGTGATTGATTATTCCCGACAAAATGAAATATTAGATTCGGGGATTATTGATATTAGGTTCGAGTTTGAAACGAAAGAAAATGTTCCAGCAAATACTACTGCATACTGTCTTATTATTCATGATAAGCTTATAAAGTACTCGCCATTAGTGGGAACTGTTCGAAAAGTTTAAATATTATACTTTAATCAATCGTTTGTGACGTCACTGTTCTGAAAGAATTAGTTTAGATATTAAATAGGTTAGATATTAGATAGTTTAGATATTAATTAGGTTAGATATTAGTTATTGTAATATTAGTGGGAAATAAAGGTTTTTACTAAAATTATCATCTATCATTGATTTTCCTCCTCCTCCCCTCTCCCTTCCCTGCTACCATAGGAAGAACTCGCAGTGATCCGCTGTTTATTAACCTGATCCACGGTACATTTAGTGGTTCCACGGTTCATTTAGTGGTTACGGTTCATTTAGTGGTTCATTTAGTGGTTCTACGGTTCATTTAGTGGTTCATTTAGTGGTTCTACGGTTCATTTAGTGGTTCTACGGTTAATTTAGTGGTTCTACGGTTCATTTAGTGGTTCTACGGTTCATTTAGTGGTTCTACGGTTCATTTAGTGGTTCTACGGTTCATTTAGTGGTTCTACGGTTCAATTAGTGGTTCATTTAGTGGTTCCACGGTTCATTTAGTGGTTGTACGGTTCATTTTGCTGATCCGCTAAGAAATAAACAGTGTCAGTGCTTTGCACGACTTTATCGTGTTAAGGCCCTAATGGTTTAATACATCTAGCTCTGTTATTAGTTGAGATATTTGAAAAATTCTTTCACTGGTGGATAGGGTACATATAACCCTACTTATAACCAGAATTTCTGCACTCTACTTCGAGGCATAAGGACACTAATCTCAAAAAACTATATCTTCCGAACCAGTTGACCGATCGACTTCGGGTTTTCTCAAAACGACTTATTACGTCATCCTAAACACGTTCCAAGTATTAGATTTTAATTTTGACATTTGACAAGTGACAGGTGACCTTGACATATCTCAATTGACAGATGCCATCTTTTCCTAGGCGTAATATGACGTCATCCTAAACACGTGGCCTATAATGAATACTATTGCCCAAGTAGCTAACGCCCAAGTAGCTAATGCCAAAGTAGCTAACGGTGTGACATTTAACAGATGACGTATGACAGATGACGCACGCCTGCGCCACTGGGAGGACACTCTCGTATTTTCGCCGAATTCTCTGGTGACCTTGAGATTTTCGAAGAGTTTTATTGGCTGTTAATTTTCGCGCCAAGGATTTGATTCCTTTTTTGTCTAGGATCACTCAGATTGCCTTGCATCTTTTTCTTTCATATTATGATCCAACAATAACAAACGATGATCGATGTGCTCCTTTCCTAATAAGATACTAGTTTAGTTTTTCGACGGGATGAAATCATTTCATTCATAAATAGTTGTTCTAACCTCAAAATTTTGACAAAACTTTTCTTCACGTCAAAATTTATTATTTATGTCCGTCTGAACTTCGAGCTTTGATTAAAGCGTTAAATATAAATAAACCATTCTGGTTTACTGCTTAACGTGGTTGGCATATAATTTTTCAACTATCGAACTATTTCAAAATGAGAAGACGCAAAGGAAAAATATTTGTATTATTGTCACAACTTTCCTAATTCCCCAAGAGGTAATGTAAGTTTTTTTAAGTTTGCAAATACACAGCCACAGGTTACAAGTTATGAAGTAATTGAAAATAACTTGCCAGAATCCCAATGCCCCAGAATTTATAAGCCCTCTATAGAAACCGAATGTGCCATCAGGAAAATCATGATTGTTAAAATACAGATAAAGTAAGTATGTTTATTTCAATCAGCCAGTGTGTACACTGTACCACGATTATAATTAAGTACTTAGAAGTATTCTTTTTTTAATTTAAAGAAGTAGTCCATTTATTAAAGAGACCATTGTTTTTTCAAACCAAAAACAAGGACAGTTTGTTGAAACTGCGACTAGTAGCTTTATGTTGTGTTTTTGAAAAATCTTTTTTCTTGCACATACTTAGTAACACTGTATCAAAAGTTTTGTGTCAAACACAAAATTAATTGTTATTTTTGGGTAACGAAGAAGTTATGACTATCAGGTTGATTGTGGAAAAGATGTTCCCGAGACCCTTTTCAGGCTAGTTTTGTTTAATCTACGTAAGTGGTTTTTATTAATAATGTATACAAAATTTAGTCATATATATTAATTTATTCTATTTTCATTAATATGTATTTGATATTTAAACAATACCATATTTTATTTAGCTAATCAAGATCTAGAAACCTTCAGTGTAAGAAGAAAGACAAGTGAAATATATCCAATCCTGGATCACGGATTTTTAAGGAAAATTAACTTTTGTACATATTTTCCATTACTGTTTAGTAAGGTTAATACAGTTTTTATTATGGTGTTTGTTTTAAAAATCCATGTTCTTTACTTATTTAAAAGGTCTATACAGTCTATAAATGGTAAACTCAGTACCTAAAATGTTCAAATTATTGTAAATAGTGTAAATAATTTATGCAATTGTTAATTTTGAGTGGCGCTTACTCCATTTTTGTATAAACCGGCGTTGAATGTCATTAACATTCCTTATAGGTCCTAACTTTGTAATTATTTTTTTTTTATTTTGTACTAAATTGCCTATAGATATTTCATAAATGTAGCCTATTAGGTTTAGAGCTTGCTTATTACAGATTGGGCTGGAATTAAAGATCAATAGCTGCATTTAGATCTTCGTATTTAGACTACAGGAGCATCAACAATAGATGTTTGGTACCTAAAAAAAATGAATAGATGCATACAAAATAAGTGGATTTTCTGATACTTTTTAGTCATATAACTAAATGTTTTAACAAAATTGTGATCATTTGGTAACTCAATATATATTTTAAATCTATTCCTGGTCTTTTTTTACCCTCTGGCATTCTTTATAACTCTAGTAATTTAATAGCCTTTAAATACATACATGTAGGTAGGCTTACAAACATGATGCAGCAGGTAATTTCTTTGGGAAAGTTAATTGTTTTATTTCCTCTTTTATCTATTTAATACCAACTAGTTAAATTTTCTGTGTAGAAACATTTAATTATTAAATATAAAGTTGGATCTAAAATTGCTTAAATACTTCACAATAGGTCAAAATATGTGACTATAATGGTAATGCATACAATTACATTAAAAATACAAGATCCGGCAAATTTTTGGCCACAACATTATTTGCTTGAAGACTGATAGCACAGAATATATAGTTGCGTAGCTATATTATTCTGTGCTGATAGTCGGCCTACCACCCCATTGAATATATCTGATTAGGAAATTAACAAGAATAATTCTTGCCTGCCTAAAATGTTTAAAAGAAACTAAATAAAATTGGGAAAATACACAAAGTTGTTAATACTATTGTGACTACCTCTGAGATAGATATATAGTGTTGCAAATTTTGTGGTGTTGAAAGCTCCTAGCCTTGATAAAATTTAATCTATACCGATTTTTTTAATGTCCCTATTGTTAAAGTGAAGGAAATTCTGTGGTACATACTATACTGTAAAACAAATTTAGTCTTGTTCAAAGATATATAATATAATAAAATATCTTTATCACAAAATATTAAAATAATAACAAATAAATCAATGGATTTGCTTCATCATATAAAGTCCCAGCAACACTAGAAATAGTAAGGTTAGAAAACGTAAAAGCTGCCAAACGTCGTAGTAAAAATACTATGTCATTCATAAATAAGGGGGACACCAGGCCAATGAAAATGCCGGATTTCGGCCTGGTTGCTATGGCACCCGGTGTCCCCTCCGCCATCTTGAAAAAAATCCTGATTGGTCAGAACCCGAAGTGTCCTCTCTGGTATAGCGAAAGCGACGACCTATCATTCCTCTGTGCCTGCGCACTGCCTGGGCATGCACAGAAGGGTGTGAGGAAATTGATACAGAACATACCATCTCCCTCTACTCTTACTCTTTTTACTTGATATTTTGGCATACTGTCCTGTAACATAAGTACAAATAAAAAAGAATAATAAAAGTTCACTGTCAAAGAGAGATTGTCAGTCCCCATGGGCGTAAAATTAAGTCAGTGATTAGTTAAGTCAGGTAATTGACATTGATTGTGTCAATCAGTTGACTTTCGACCAATCACATCCTTTAAAATCACGCTTACATTGTCAAATTTACGCCCATGGGGATTCGGTCTCAGTGTTACCGATTTGTTACGATTGTAACCATCAAGATAGAGTAAACTATTCAATCTCAATGATTGTAACAGAATGTTTTTATTAAAGCGTAAGCGATCTTACTTTTTTGTGAACTGTGATGAAGAACTATCGATAGTGGGTAAAGTTCGATATATCGATATGCTAATGAACTTAAATTCGTAATCTCTCTCTCACATTGTGATGTCACGGAAGAACACGCTTTTAGGGCTGGTTTACATTAGGTACAAGTTGAAGTAAATGATGGTTTTATTTTTGATTATAAGAAAAGAATCCTATTATAAACGATATACTGCCTTAATTCATATCAGTTACTTCTTTTAGATAATAATTACAAAAATAGTTTTTACTTACCATTCTTTCATGGAAAACCCAAAATATTTTATATCTGTGCCCTGTGTGTTATGGTTTATGGTTTCAATTGTTACAAATCGCCACAGCAGATTTTGGTATTGTCAATATTCAAAATCCAAACAATTTTACAATGAGTATAAAACTGCAGTGAAAGAACACAGCGAGACTGCTTTTTGCTCTTCTAGTTTTTTTCTGCCAAAATGCCTCAGACGTAACCGAGCACTACCCTCGTTGAGGGTACCGAAGTCGATTAATACATAGTTAATAATAACTATTAGTCTGCGTGGCTGATTTGACAGCGGATTATAAGTCAATAAAGTTCATTAAAGGTTATGTTTGTTGATCAGCTTTAGTAATAACACCATTTTTAAATGTCATTAATGTCAAAATTATGCTGAGCAAAACACTCAGCTGCTATCTAAGCTGGACTTCTTATACTAAGCAGTTCAGTCGCTGGAACGTGCCAATTGACAAACAATCTGAGGTTAGAATTGACACTCGCGTCAAACGGTTACCAATCATTTCTATATGCAGATGACATACGCGGTGATGTTCAAATTTCATCAGTTTGCTTATCGGCATACCGTTGTACGTATATCGTAAATATATCGATAGTACTATCATTGCCATCTTGATATTTGTCGGAGGCTACGGTACTATCGAGGGTTTTCAAAATATAAAGAACTGACAAAACAATGGATTGCAAAAGGGGTGACCAAATCAATTTAAAGAATGGTAAGTTAAAACAATTTTTGTAATTATCTTTTAAAAGAAGTAACTGCGCTGATGTAAGGAAGTATATATCGTTATAAATAGGATTATTTTCATAATCAAAAATAAAACGATCATTTACTTGCACCTAATGTAAACCGGCCTTAAAAGTGTCCATGTTCGTAACGTATTCTCACAATGTGGGAGACAGGGGCACAGAGGAATGATAGATCGTCGCTGTCGCTATACCAGAGAGGACACTTCAGGTTCTGACCAATCAGGAATTTTTTCAAGATGGCGGAGGGCAAGGTCTTTAGATAGATAGGTTGCCTCACGGTTACTAAAAAGAACGGTTGTCTGGTAACTTCTGACTAATTAGAGCCTGCCTGCTGATGACGCCACAAAACGTCTTTGTTATACGGGTCTATTATGAATGCAACATACAAAGAGAGATAGATACGCCTTTCTATGAAATGAACAGAGCACGGTATATATATTTGATCGTTTTTAGAAAATTTTAGTATTTGCGGACCTAATAAATTAGTTTTCTTATTTCTGGAAGCAAATTTTATAAAAATAAAATTGAACTGAAACTTGGACCGTAATATTAAATATTCAGTTTTTTGTTTTTCTTTTATTGTTGGTAGATAAGTCTACAAATACAGACCGAGCACAGGGTGCAATTTCAATTTACTCACTTTAAAGTTTACTTTTAAAAAAACGTACGAGTTGTAGCTGTTGTTATCAATGTTTATTTTTTTAAATATATATAAATTTTGTTTATTTCTTATAAAACCTATATTTTATTGTTCTGTTCAGATAAAAAAGTAAATAATTATTGTTTGAATACAAAAACATTTTACTAAAACTACTTTAATTTATGACAAAGCAAAAGGTAACAGCTGTACACATCAACCATCAGTTAAGCTCAGAGGCGTATCTAAAGGCGAATAAGCACCTGATGATTGATGAATTTAGTAGTAGATAGTAGATGAAAAAACCCAGTTGTTGAGTCCAATAAAATTTGGCGATATCATGACAATAAAAGTTTTTTTATGACTACAGCCACCCCTCCCCCAGACCAAAATTAATACGTGCTTCTCTACATTATAAGAAAAACTACATCAATAAGTAATAAAATAGGTACACACACCAAACGAAGTCTCATAAAAATTCCCTTTGACAACGTCGAGGTTACATGTTTCGCTGCTACCTGAGCATCATCAGACCTAACTACAAAAAGCAAAGAAACACAAAAATAAAAACATCTGCATCAAAAATAACACACTAAATATTTAATGATGCTCAGATCAATCGAAAAAGTGATTTCATCAAACTTTACTTTTTTGACCTCTACTCACAGCACAAGAAACAAATCAACTCTCACTTATTTTATTTAAAAAATTCCCCGAGTTGTAAAAATAAAAAGAAAAATAGTATATTTTCTTGTGTTCTCGACACGTAGTACTGAATATGGAATATGCAAGTTTTTACAATTAACAGTCGCTGAGCTTCTTAAAATATTATCTGCCTACATTGATAGGTGAAGTCAAGCCAACATTTTAGTTCTTCACTATCGAAACCAAATACAATTTTGTGGACCCCCGCTTACGAATTGTGAACCCCCATTTTTTTGTCACGCCAACGTAGACCCCCGTCGAGTCTCCCGTGGACCCCTGGGGGTCCACCTGGACCACTTGCGGAACCAATGTCTTAGACTAACGGCCTCTAATTTTGGAGCTGTTTGTAAATTACGGAAAACCACAAGATGTGAGAATGTGGTAAAGAATCTATTATATAGCAAATTTATGGGAAGCTCTGCAACAAAATATGAAATCAAAAAAGAACCTATAGCTATAAAAGCATTTGAAACAAAAACAAATAAAAAAGTTAATCCTTGTGGTTTGTTTGTCCGTAAAAAAACATTGCTTTTTGGCAGCTAGCCCAGATGGACTTGAAGACGATGGAATAATCGGAGTAAAGTGTCCTTCGACAGCGAAAATGTTAACACCAGAAGAGGCCATTCAACAGCAAAAAATAACTTTTGTTACACTAAATAATGGCAAATTATAATTAAAGAAAAACCATAATTATTTTTATGAAATACAAGGACAGCTTCAAGTAACAAATAGGTCATATTGCTATTTTCTGTTGTGGACTGCATTAGGACTCCTTGTAGAAAAGGTATAATTCTCCCGGACTATTTTAGTCCTAAAATTGAATAAATAAGAAAATGTTAAAATATAATAAATTACTACCTGTTTTGGGTTATGAGATGAGTTAATATTTCTGTAAATTGCTAGCGTCCCGCAAGCCAAGGTCAAATTAAACATCACTGTTGCCAGTGCTACACCCCCGGTCAAGGGTGGAGCGATTTGCATACATATGACGGAGCGGATTTCCTCCGCGACGCCGGAATTTCTGTTCACTGATGTATCGCCTTAAAAACTTCAGTCAGTTTCTTATCGAGGTTGTTTAAAAATAAAGGCTCGATGTTATTGAACATATTATTCTGGGTAGGTAGTACATTACCTTATTTTTGCTTTGCAACATGATATAAGATATAGGTAACTACTGATATTATCAAGTTGACTGTCTATTTAAGGGTTTACAAGAATTTAAGTGAATAAAATAACCAAGTTAATAAGTTCTGGTCACTTTAAATGTACAAAAGTTTTAGTAAAAGCAAAATAAACAATAAAATCTTAAAGTTACTTAAATTGTTGTTTTTTTGCCTCTTATTTGTCTTTGTATCTGATATGTGTGATAACTAGTGGTAAGAGAAATAATTTGCCAATATAAGATTTTGTCGCTATTCTCTTGTTTCATGATAAATCCTTCAGAATATTGATGAATATTGAACATGATGCTAACCAACTACCACTGGATTTAGACCTGAACTTGATGATGCCCGTCACCTTTACTTCGCCTTTACTGTAATAAGACCTCGACCTGATTTATTGATCTCTACTACTGGTACTGGATCTCGAAGTATGATTATGACCCTAAACTTATTTGTGTACATAGATGTGTGATCTCAGTTATTTATTTTCTTAATAAATTTATTTATGCTGCCGGTGTTTGTAGAGGGTGGTATGTAGTAGTTTGAGAACACTTTTAAGGAGGGTTAATCCTTGGCCTCTGCTTTTGTATGGGTTAAGGAATCCTTCAAGGCTTTATTTTATATAAATTGAATGATTTTTTGTAATAAAAAAGTTATATTATTGATTGTTTTACTAAAGATAAACCCAATATATTTGCCATCAAGGTAAATTAATATTTTGAAATTTAAAATTTGTAGTAAATATTTTTATTAAAAATACGTTGTTGTTACAAAGCGTGCAGTGCAAATTGTATTTATTAGTAACAAAAAAGGTAACTACAAATTTTAAATTTCAAAATATTAATTTTGACCTTGAAAAAAATAAAAACATGGTGGGGTGGCTTCCCCTGCCCCCCTTCCGCCAGCATTAGTTTACTGTTTGCGTTACTGGGTGGCCTGAGCTGCTAGGGCTATTCAGCCAAGTGCCGTTGTCCCTGATCGAACCAGGCTTTGCGGGTCGCTGTAACTATAAGGGAAAAATTATTCGGTAAAAAGTTTTGTTATAAAGAACTCAGAATCGGTCATTTTAGGAATTTCTACTGGATAAGGGGGTAAGTGTTTCTGCGAGAATGGGTTCTAGGAACCCAGCAAGTGTTGAACTACTATTACTTTGCAAAGCCATTAAACACCAAGGATTTCTACAGGTTTAAATTGCTTCCATGCAGGAAGTCTGAAAGATGTTTAATGGGCGAAGCAGTGGTGAGCCTGCATTAGTTCAAACCCACTACACTTTGGCGTTAGCAACGTCATTTAAAAGTCACAGCGGCATCTATCATTTAACACAATAACGTTTCTGATTGTTCGAGTTCTGTGGTGGGAGAGAGTCATGATACAACTACCTATAAAAGGTAGTTGCCGTTCTGCCCTTCTTTCGAATTATGCTTTTTTCCTCTTCGTTCGCTGCCAGGGCCATTCCCGAGGGGACCTACAGTTTAACGTGGGTTCCGAACCACGATCCTCAGTCATGCGACACCCCCCAAGGGCTATCAACCCTTGGTTTATTGCCATTGCATGACCTACCGATTGGGGAGTGTGTACCTTCTTCCGCACCCCACGAGATGTCCGATCTCATCCGGCCTGGTTACCGGCGTAAATGGGATGGGTTGGGAGATGATACATTTTACACTCTTCCCTGCATTCTTAAATCCACTAAATTTCGGACATACTTTTTTTTATTGTACGTATGCCCACTCCGGGAATCGAACCCGTGTCGCCGCGGTCGAATGCCAGTAGCTCTACCTCTGTGAGCCACAACCGCGGTTCTATAAAAGGTATGATATCAACAGTCTATTCATGATACAAGTATACAAGGTATGATATCAACAGGGTGCGCAGTGGATCGTGACGTCACATTGTGACGAATTTTTAAATTGAACCCGCCGAATTATACGGCAAAGCGTACTTTACATTATTAAAAGGCAATTTTATATGAAATTTTTAATAAGTTTATTTCAAATCATATTAGCCTTAAATCATGAAACATACATTTTATATAGATAGATTAATTATTGTCAAAATTTAAAACTTCCCTTTACTTACCTGCTTCCTTAACTCAAACTTTAAGATGTGATTATGCTTAAAGGAAACGTCTTTAAAGTACGTAGGAATTCATTTAAACCAAAATTTTACATGGGAACAGCATGTTACTTATTTTACAAGCAAATTAAAAATGTTTTATTATTACAAGGTGACGTCACGAAAGTATATATATATATGGGAGAGGGTCAGAGAATTTATGCGCATTAGAATTAATACCGGTGTTACGTGATACAACTACAAGAAGATATGATACCGCGCAGTTTTCGTGACGTCACTTGTGCCTAAAAACCGCCATATTGCGATATTCTCCGTTGTTTTTAAGTTAGAGTTTAAATTATATGTAAAATTTTGGTTGAAACGAATTCCTAAATACTTTAATTTTCCTTCCAACATAATTACATCTACTAGTTTGAGTTAAAAGAAAGGTAAGTATATTACGTTTTAAATCTTGACAATAATCAATCAATCTATATAAAAAATGTATGTTTCAAGATTTAAGTCACAGTAGAAATTCTAAGGCTAATATGATTTGAAATAAACTTATTAAAAATTTCATATAAAATTGCCTTTTAATAACGTAATAAAGTACGCTTTGCCGTATAATTCGGCACGTTCAATTCAAAAATTCGTCACAATGTGACGTCACGATCCACTGCGCACCCTGTTGATATCATATCTAGGATAAAGAAGATTTTCCTTTTCATTTCGCCAGATCCATCTCTAGACGCGTTTCGTCATATCATGACTCATCAGTAGAGCTAGGATCCGACGAAAAGAAAAGGGATCTCGAAGCTACTTAAGGCAGTACTTGGTGGGACACACCAGTAAGAAGTGGCACGAAGCACCATCTGTGTCGCTGTTAGACACTCTTGAGCATACCAGCACCTCTAACAAACTTATATACCTAGGATAGTTGTATCATGCCGGTGTTAGTGTATCGTAAACAGGATAACAAATATCGATAATATCGATAATTTTCCACCTCTACTATGACAGCATTCGCATTGACATGACAGTGCCCTATGAAAACTTGGATCCAAAAATTCGCATCAGTCACTTATGTGACTTGTCTGCCACTTCAAAATATGTCTGCCGTTCAAGGATATGAAAGAGATTGGCTCAAATCAAAATACATATTTGAATATCAACCAATCACGTTGCTCGGTTGCTCCATTTTCTCAACCACCTTTTGTGTTCGGCGTTCGGCTTCGTTTTTGGTTTTGATATTTTTCATGACATATTTTGGGTTTTTATTACAAATATCTCAAGATCGTGCTTTAAAAATGCGAAAGAAAGTCTTATTGTATGTCTGGGTAAGAATTTATATTAATATATTTAAGAAAAATAATCTGAAAACCGTTCCAACTATTTTCTATCGGTAAAGGTCAACGACCCTAAATTTCATAACAATTTGTTCAAATTTTTACTTCCATCTCTGCAAGAAATAATTCAAGTATCGTGATATGTAGTTGTTCACTGGCCGATTTAAAAAACGTCTATTTTCATAATACATATATCATATTTCTTATTGAAAACTTCAATCAGTTTCTTATCGAGGTTGTTTAAAAATAAAGGCTCGATGTTATTGAACATATTCCTGGTAGGTAGTACATTACCTAATTTTTGCCAGCAACATGATAATATCGATCATCGAGTTGACTGTCTATTTAAGAATTTACAAGAATTAACGAACAAAATAACTAAGGTAGTCTATATAAGTTCTGTAATATACAAACGTTTTAGTAAAACCAAAATAAACAAAATCTTAAAAGTTACATAAATTGTTCTTTCTTTGCCCCTTTTTGACTTTGTACCTGATATGTATGTCAACTAGTGGTAAGAGAAATAATTTGCCAATATTAGACTCTGTCGCTGTTCTCTTGTTTAATGATAAATCCTTCCGAATGTTGATGAACGTGATGTTAACCAACTGCCACTATATTTAGACCTGAACTTGATGACGCTCCTCACCGATACGGACCTCCACCTAATTTATTGATCTCCACTGGTACTGGATCTCGACCCATCATTCTCTAAATTCTGAACTTTAATAATTATTATGACCTTAAACTTATTTGTGTACCATAGATGTGTGATCTCAGTTATTGATTTTGTCAATAAATTTATTTATGCTATGGGTGTTTATCGAGGGTGGTATGTAGTAGCTTGAGAGCACTTTGAAGGAGGGTTCCTTGGCCTCTGCTTTTGTAGAGATTAAGGAATCCTTCAAAGGCGTTCTTAAAACACTATTTTATATAAATTTAATGATTTTGTGCAATAAAAACGTTGTATTATTGATTGTTTTACTAAAAATAAGTTATATAATATTTGTTATCGAGGTAAATTAATATTTTGACATTTAAAATTTGTTATAAATAATTTTTTATAAAAATACGTTGTTATTACAAATCGTGCAGTGAAAATTGTATTTATTAGTAAAAAAACGTAATTTATAAAAAAAAATTTCTTACAAATTTTAAATGTTAAAATATTAATTTGACTTTCAAAAAAATAAAAACATTGTGGCTTCCCCTACCCTCCTTCTGCAAAAATTAGTTCAAACCCACTCCGCTTCTCGGTGTTAGCATCCCCCTAAAAGTCACAGCGGCATCTATCATTTAACACGTTAATAACATTTCTATTTCTAGTTGTTCGAGTTCTGTGCATGACAGCTCCATCAGCTGTTTTCTTAGTATTAGTTTATATTTTAGATCTTTTTCAAATATGGTATTAAAATAAAATTATGGAAAAAGAACCAAGTTTTCAGTACCTTAGCGCTTCAGAATTTATACCAGAAAAATACGTTAGGGATATTTCTCAAAATTATGTAGGTGGGTCAGAACTTCAAAGTATCAGAAAAAGAATACAATCTTTAGCGGATGATACCAGTAATAACCTAAAGAAAAATGTATATCAAAACTATGTTCAATTTATTGAAACTGCAAAAGAAATCTCTCATCTGGAAAGTGAAATGTATCAATTATCCCACTTACTGTCCGAGCAAAAATCTTTGCTGAGTGCACTATCTTCTACATCAATTTTAGAAGACAGAGCTCATGTCAATATTGAGAGAAATAATAAATTAGATGAACAAGAAATCGAAGAAGAAAACAAGCAAAAACTAGCCACAATTCTTGAAAAGGTTGAAGGTTGCAAAGAAATAGTTGAAATTCCTGGTCGGATTTTTCTCTTTGATGGGGACTTGCTTGAAATTGACTCTACTGAAAACACTGCTCTAAAATTTGTTCATGTTTATTTATTTAATGATAGCTTGATGATAACTAACAGAAATTCAAACATCAGAGGTTTGATGAGATATGCATTTGAAAGCTTATATGAGCTTAGTAGTTTAGCTGTAGTAAATGTCAGAGATTTAGGCAATATTAAACATGCCTTTAAGTTGCTTATTTTTCCAGATACTAGAGTCTTTCAATGTTCATCAAATGCAAGCAAGGTAAATTATTTATATAGGAAGTAATACATACCTTTAACTTAAGTCTATATTTTTAAACTTTTTTGGTAAGAAATCATGATTCTTAAGATTTCCAGTGATGTAAAATAAATAAGGACTCGTTACAAAGTAAGCGTTACTATGTGATCACTAAAAGTAATGAGTCCTAATGTTATAAAAGACTCGTTACTTTTGGCATTTCGTTACTCTGAATTTAAATCTAACTGACTATTCTACGCAGAATTTTACAGCGGGCGGTTTTGTTCGTGGACTTGATAGCCAATAACGGATGACAGACAAAATGATCATAATTATTTTTCGAGCTGGATTTTGTTTTTACCTCGTCAGGCGGCCGATGGCGTGTTGTTTTGCATGTACTTTGGAGAGATGGTGTATTAATATTTGGTTAATTTGTTGTTGGGAAGCCATGTTGCGTGTTGGGTTGAGGAAATACAGGACTGGAAGTTACCATTGAGAGATGAAAGCAATGTTTATTCTTATGTATTTTTAATTTATATTTCTTTTTTAATTTTAACATGCACTTATTTTATAAACATAATATAAATTGAGTATTCTATTTCTTAGATTGTATACTGTAAACAAATTGTGTTTAGTCAAGTTCACTTCGCACACTGGTATTTAGAAAATTATAAAGTTATTAAGCTTCGATTCCTAGAATTAGATGCCCAAAAGCAGAAACGAAGTGTTATTTGTTTATATTTTGTGTAAATTGAAAACAAATAAATCAATTTTTTAATCAATACGCCATGTTCTATTCCTATTTGTTATATTGTATGATGTATTTATGTGTTTTTTAATCACATATTTGAGAATTGACAATAGTACATAACCTAGATTTAATATATTTATACCATTGAATAAAGTTCTTTATTCAATGATTTATACTACAAAACATGAGTATTTGGCAATGCATCAAAGCCAGTTTCTTATTTTTAAAAGTAACGAGTCCTGAGTAACGAGTCCTAATACCCAAAGTAACGAAACGGTCCAAGTCCTTAAAAGTAAGGAAAATTTACATCACTGAAGATTTCTCTTCCAAAACTGCTCTTACATAGTGGTAACAATTTAGTACATATTTACTGCCTCTGCACCATCAATATTCATGAATATTTCCCTTATTCAGGTTCATGTGTTGTGATCACATAGGGTGTTGCATGTTGCATAACAATAAAGCACACATTTCAAAATGACAACTTTATTTGACAGTCATCTTTAACCTTGACTGGTGCCCGCAAATACGGGGCCATAAAAAAGAGAAATAGTTAAAAAGAAATCGGCGATAACCCGTAAACGGGCTCATCAAAAATATCTAAAGTTATTTTTTTGAATGTGGGTTTTAGTGCTCTTTAATAAACCTAAATAGAATTTTTCTCTAAAATAATTAGGGAAGCCAATAATTAACCCCATTTAAAATTACATGGGATTTCCTATGTCCCGCTCGACGAGGCAACACCCGGTATAGGTACATACACTATATTGCTAATACCATAATTCAATGATGCCACCACTGTAAGCAGATGATCAGGGGCCGTTGAGTTTGCGCAGATCGGAAATTTGCTTCTTGATGTAAACATTTGACAGGGCCGACTTTCAAAATATTTTTACAAGCTTTTATTTAAATTTACCCGTTTAGTTCGGGTGTGTACAGTTTATGGTCAAATAAAACTAAGTAACCCATATTTTACATACCTGAAATACCTCATTCCTGGTATTGAACCGCGATTCGTGCAAAAAAGGATCATGCACTTTTTTCTACCCATCTTGAGACACAAGTCGCTAACAATAACAAAATGGCTGGTAAAGTTCTATAAGTACCTAAATTTTCTATGAAAAACTGTTTAATGGCATAGACTTGTATGTACCAAAGAAAACAATCATAGATCATAAGTACCCATAATGGTTTGACGGTTCTCTGCGCAAACTAATTGTAAAAAAAAATAAGTTATATAAAAAGTTTAAAAGATCTCGTCAAGACATAGATTATATGGCCTATTCTGATACTCGTCGCGAAGTAAAGTACAGAACCGATTGTGTTATTGCTGTTTGTCTCACAAACTGAACATCTTATTTCGGACAACATTAAGCATTTCTGGAGCTTCATCAATAACCTTAGAAAAGATTCTAAGTTGCCAAGCGTTATGAAATATCAGGATCAGGAGTTGACTGACCCAATTCTAATAGCAGACGCATTTGCCAAGCAGTTCAAATCATGTTACTCGGTACACAAAAACGTAGACCTAAGCAATTTGAACTCAATAAAGTTTTTTAACCTGCTGTCGTCTCACAAATTTACAGAGGAGGAAGTTTTCGATAAGTTGAATAACCTAGATACATCTAAAAGTAGTGGCCCTGATGGAGTTAACCCAATTTTATTAAAAAATTGCAGTTTGTCTCTAGCTTTACCGTTATGCACATTATTTCAAAAGTCTTTTAACAGTGGAAGTTTTCCCGAAATCTGGAAATTCTCAAACTTGATTCCAATTTTTAAATCAGGCGACAGAAGTGACATTGAAAATTATCGAGGGATTTCCTTATTATCTATTATACCAAAAGTATTTGAGACAATATGTAGTAAGTGATGAACTTTTTAACACCTACAAACACTACATATCATATCTGAACAACATGGGTTTTATAAAGGCCGCTCAACATCAACCAACTTAGCCAGGTATCACGATTTTTTAGTGTCATCAGTGGAGGCAGGTATCATTTAATGTACATATAGACAACATCATCCTCAAAAGTTTTAGGCTGCTGGGTTTCATAAAACGACACACAAAGCATATTTTTGACATCAAGGCGCTGACAGCCCTCTACAACTGTTTGGTGCGCTGTATTTTGGAATATTGTTCTGTAATATGGAGCCCACATTATCAATGTCACATTAACAGACTGGAGAGGGTACAGAATAAATTTACAAAATATCTGCTTTTTAAATTGCACTTTCCATATCAAGGCGTTCCTTATGAAACTAGACTCCTCCTATGTGGCCTACAATCACTTAAACATCGGAGAAATAAAGCACTTTTGGTCTTTTTATACAAAGTACTCAATGGCCAGATAAACTGCGAGTGGTTACTTCAATCAATTTCATTCCGTGTCCCAGTCCGGAGAACCAGGCAGCTCCAGTTATTTTTTGAACAGACACACAGAACAAATTATGGTCGAAGTGCTTTCATCAATAGGATGTTAAGTAACTACAATAGACATTTTCCAAACTGTGATATTTTTAGAATTGGTCTTGTGGCAATGAAGAGACAGTGATCTGTTTTATGGTGTATAGTTATATATGTTGTTATTTTAGATACCATTTAGAATCTATGATTCTGTAGTGTACTCCTATTGTAAATAAATAAATTCTTACCCAAAACTGAAAAATAATATCCACAATCACACACGAAACATCCGAACGAATACAACGTGAAAAAAGCTGGAAACCACTACAACTTACAACCTAACAAAAAAAAATGTCTAAAGTAAACTTTTATAAATATTGACACCCAAAACTTGGAAATTATAACCACACACGAATGAACGAAATAAAAGATAGCGACAAATAAGAATACAACGGCAAGCCGGTTCTGTTCAAGAGACCTTGGGTTCTGTTTACGCTCTGTTAGTAATCGTGTGGGTTGCCTAATTTTTTCCCTACTGCGCAAGCGCCACGGCCCCCAACTCGGGTTATTTTGAATTGCACGATGGGTGTATTCTTGCTTCGTGCGGCTGCTTGTATTGGCAATATATGTAGTGTATGTAAGTATATATGTGGTTGTGATATGATGTCAAGTGATATTTAGTTATTTCAGTAAACTCTTTTCTCTAAAACATAGCAAAAGTTTGCTTTATAAACCAAAATTAGCACTTTAATATTTAAACATAAACCCAGAAAAATTAACAATCTTGTAAGTCTATTAAAATACAAAAGAGTTGGAGGTTTCATAAAATTAATAAAACTTTTATGTAAGGAAAGTAATATTTAAAAACGTTTTTAGTTTAATACCTACTATAAATTCGAGAATAAATTCAATATACGAATATGCCATAACGCCCATATCTGTGTATGCTTTGTTTATAGTGCATACAATTTTTGCAAGCTATACACTTAAGTACCAGTAATACAGCCGCTAGCAGTAGTGTAGTGTAGTTGTGTATTAGGTAAAAGGTTCCCGGGATAACTGAAGTGCATTTTGTTTCTTGTTGTTTATATGATTGTTTTTTCTTTGTTACCACGAAAAAATATGGTTACTTTTACAACTTTCCTTTTAACAAAAGGTTAAATTTATTTAACAAAAAAAAACATACATTGGTTGCTCCCTGACTATAACACAATACGCCGCCCTGACTATAACATAATTCGCCGCCCTGACTATAACATAGTAACTCGCTATTTAAACACACTGGGATAGTTCGCGCCGCCAGCGCCCTTAGCGGGGCAGTAAATCAATTTATTATTAATTCTTGTCATTTCTTGTCTAGAATTTTTACAGTGTGGTCACAGAATAAAGAACTTTTGTAGTGTCTTGTATGTGTGTTATAAAATGGAGGAAAGTGGTTTATCTTTGCGTCGCGGCATACAAAAGTATAATGAAACTTTGTGTATTTTATGTCAAAAACCTAATAAAAATTATGTACCGACAAGTAAAGACAATGGTTGTGAGCGAATACGATAGGCGGCTCATGAACGTAAAGACGTTGTTTTTGAAAGACTAAAAAGTGTTCTGGAAGAAAAACAATTTATTTATCATATGACAAATGAGTGTTATCGTAATTACACAATGAAAGAAAAGGTAGAGAGGGCAGCAAAAAAATTAAAAAATGAAGAAGATGAAACTTTGAGAAAACACATCTCAGGTGAGGCTAGTTCTAATGTAGGTGCAAGAGCAACACGATCCAAAATAAAAGCGCGAGGCGGCCCCTCAGTTTTAGATAGAGACAAAACAATCAGCTGCGTTATTTGCGGAAGTATATGGAATGCAAAATTTTTTTAAAAGTTTAGAATTTGTGAACAAGACAGAGGTGACAATTTTTTAAAAATTACCCGGTTCTTTAAAGATGAAGTGTTTACAAGAACAGCCGACTTAAAAAATCTGGAATCTCTTTTTGCAGCAGATATTTATTATCACAAAAATTGTATGCGTTCATATGAAAAGAAATATGTGTTCCATGAAAATTTGCCAAAATCTACCAGTAAATTAAATGACAATTTTATGTTAGTTAGAAAAAATTCCATTTCAACAGTCGTCAACAAATTGATACCTCGGCTCAAACTTAGAGAAGCTTTTACATTAACTGAGGTTTCTAACGAGGTTAATAAATTATTACCACCTGATATATCGATAAAAAATGTGGATATAAAAAACTATTTGGTTGCCGAGTTTGGCGAAGAAATTAAATATTCAGTTCCAGGAGATGCAAATAAGCCTACACTTTTCTTTCATTCAAGTGTTTCGCTAGATGAAGTAGTAGAAATGTTGCGATCAGAAAGTGGTATTAAGAAAAGCGCAAAAATTATAAAACAATCATTATATCAAATTAATTTCGATCTAGAAGACAAATTTTGCGACGAAATAATCTTTCAATAGCGTGGGACGGCATGCACATTCCTTCGCCATTACTGACATTCTTTTCTGAACTTTTTAATTTTAACGAAAACTACTTTGAAGATAGTAACGAGCAACATTTAGATACGGACGAAGATGATCCGCTACCACCTCCTAAGACTTCCAAAGGTTGCTCTAAAACAAAAAATCTAAAAATTAAATCACTTTTTCAAATGATGTATTATGTTATGCATGGTGGGAAAAAAAGAACTCCATTACATGTAATAACAGGCCTGACAGTATACGGGGCTTGTAAATGTAGTGCTTTAATCAAGAGTTTAAATCGGACTGGCATGTATATATCTTATGATGAGGTTCAAAGGTGTAGAACAAGTTTAGCATCGTACACAGTTGAGACATGTAAAAGTAGCGTGCCATTACCATCACATTTTGATCCAGTTAAGTTTACGACGGCAACATTTGATAATTTTGACCATGAAGAAGCAACAGAATCTGGAATGAATGGTACGCATGATACCGTTGCGGTATTGTTTCAAGAAAAATCAGAACACAAAAAGAAAACCAAACATATCTAAAACAAATGTAAACTATTCTGCTCGATCTTTTAACGAAGAGCTTCAGTGTCAACGCCTTAAATAATTTTATAAAGATCCTGGACCCGTTTCTCTTCCATAAAACTATTCACAAGCAACAAATTCCTTGTTTCGTGAGGTATATGGTGAAGTTCGGGCAGATTACATGGCTTGGAGTTTATGTAGAATGGATATTTCTGAAGCACCTGATCAAATAAATAAATCGAAAAAGGTTCAGGAAACTCCCTCCTGGTCAGCATTTAATTCCTTTTTAACGGAAGATACTCGGACACAGCAAAATGTTGGGTTTTTGCCTATTTTATCATATTTAGTTACTGATTTTGCAACAGTCTATACTGCCCTATGTAATTTTAAGGACATTTTATTTCAGTTGAATCAACAAAACCTTCCTGTTTTTTGTGATGAAGGAGTGTACCGCATAGCCAGGCAAATAAAATTTCTTCGTGAAAAAGAATTTGAACACATACATTTAATGCTTGGCAGCTTTCATATGGTAAAAATAGTACTAGCATGCATTGGAAGATACATGCGAGGTAGTGGGGTTGAAAATATATTTATAGAGACAGGAGCATTTGGAGTTGGTACAACAGAGCAAGTATTAAATGTCACAAATTATGCAAGATCCGTCAGAGGTTTTTTTCTACTGGGAGAAGCTCTCCAGCGATTACAGTTAGAATCATATTTTGAAAACCGTGATTTAAAGCAATTTGAACAACATTTTTTATCCCTTCAAGTATTACAGGACACATTTGTTGAAAAAAACTTCGCAGAAGGGCGAGCAGTATACGAACATTTTAAACAAAATTCACAGGAACTAACTTCAGATTTTAGAACTTTTGTTTTAACAAGATGCAAAGAATCAGACCTTTTTAATTATTGGAATAATATTTTGGTATTAATAGGTCTTGTACAAAACATGATTCGAGCTGATCGCACTGGCAACTGGATATTACATTTAAATACAGTAGAAAAATTGCAGCCCATATTCCATGCTATGGACCGTACAAACTATACCCGGTGGTCTTCGGTGTATATACATGATATGCTAGTGTTAAAAGAAACTGCCCCAGACATTTACAACAGATTTATGGAAGGACAATTCACAGTAAAGCATTCGGACACCTCATTTTCATCAGTTGGAACAGACCAAGCATTGGAGCTAACAATAAACCGGTCAAAAAAGAGTAGTTCAGGAATAATAGGATCAAACTCAAAGTCAAAATTAGCTTTACTGTCATAAAAAAAAAAATTTCATTGACAAAGCTTTTTCCAAAAAAAAAAAACTAAGACAATATAAAAAAATAACAGTAACAAACAACAAATTGTAAGCACGCATATTTTGATTACACTATATACAATTAAAACAATAATCATAGTAACAACCTTAGACACTAACATAAAAAAAAGACAAAATTAAAGGTTGTCATTATAGAACTCGTCTACAGAATAGTATGCTTTAGCAACCAGGAACCCTCGGACCTCCCTCTTAAATTTGCCATCAAATTCAATCTGACTAATGTTCAGCGGTAGAGAGTTAAAAAGCTTTCTGCCGTTGTAGAAAATAGAGTTTTTTATTAAGGTTGAATCAGGAATTGGCAAGGCCAGAGTATGAGTCTTACGAAACGGGTACACCGTAGCCGTAACAATTTCTGCTTTCCTCTTCACTAGGCAAACCGTTTCAAGGATAAATAGACAAGCGGCAGTTAAGATTTTATGTTTTATAAAGAGTGGTTTACACGAGTCTCGAGTTTTAGCCTGACAAAGGAACCTAATAGCTCTTTTTTGTAATAAAAAAAACCTTTTTAAAACAGTAGTTAGGGCGTGCGCCCCAAAAACAGATGCCGTATTTTCAGTGAGACTCAATTAAAGCAAAATAGACATTTCGAGCTATAGAATAACCACAGAATATATAGCTACGCAACAGAATTCTAGTGACTTGGCAACATATCAAAGCTGAAATAGGAAGCCCGCTGGCTTCCTATATGGTTTTTAAACGGCTTTTGTTCATTCTTTACCGAAGAGATGCCGTTCACGGTTGTGCATAGGTGCCAAACGTGACGCCGTGTTGGTAAATATAGGGAAATATGGTTTAAGAATAATTGTATATGGAAAAACCTACTACCTATTCGAAATGTAACTCCAAATTTTTCTTTCAAACTATTGCGGTGAGTGATATGAAATTTGGCATGCCAATTTAGATAACGTCTCAGGGACGGATTTAAATTGTATAGCAAATCGCAACATATCGTCGTCTTCGTTTCCAATCGGCTTCATTGACAATTTGTAAATTCAAGTAGATTATGCAAAAAGAGTAATATTAGAGCATTTTTTTGATACCAATAGTTTCGACTAGGGCTGGGTAATATAACAATATATCGATAATATACCTGATAATATATTGAATAACGACATTCAAACTAATAATTTTGTTATATTATTCAGTAAAAATTTGATTTCGGACGAGAGTGTTTCCCGATTTGCCGTTGTGAACCTACTTTCTTGATGGCGCAATTGGTTAGCGCTCTGTACTGGATATACGGAGGTTGTCGGTTCGAATCCGGCTTGAGAAAATACTTTTTTCTGAAATTCAAATTACGTGTTCATACACAAGAACTTTCCATCTTAAGATATATTATAGCAATATATCGGTATTATACCTGATATATTGAAAAACGACATTCAAACAATAAAATATAAATTTATCGAAAATATCGATATTTTAATAATTTTGTTATATCGTTGTTATCGATATAGCGACTATATTGATATTAGACTTTTAATATCGTCCAGTCCTATTTACGAGATAAATTCGATATATCGATATACGCAGATATGCATTTAAAAAAATATTGATTTATCGATAATATGAAATACATCCATATATTCGATATTTTAATATTAGCGAGAGAAATTATTTATATTTGAGTAAAACGCTGTATTCTTGAAGCATAATAAGTGAAACTTATTTCGATTTGACAGGCATCGATATTAATTTTTAAAATGTGCCATAAAATTATTAAAACTAGAGTTAACTTGACCGATTAAATTGATATTCGCACAAAATATAATATATAGCTACTTAATATTCAGTGATTTTAGTATTACGGGTCCTCATTATATTCAGTATAAAATCAGGGTAGATAAGTTTAATTTATTTTTATTTCTTTTAATTTTTTTCTTAACTAAAAATATATATTTTCAAATTTTTAAAAAATAGCATGCGATATAATTAAAAGCTATTGATCCTTTTCTATGGTCGTAACAAAAAGAAATGTCCTATTTACTAAATCTACTTTACTAAGTCAATAATACTACTAACAAAAATGGGTAATAAATAGGTATACATAAATTAATATTATATTGCTACTAGTTCAACGACGTTCATACCAGGTGATCGATTATTTATTGACCAATATAATTCTGTTATTAATTTATTGGCTTTATTATAATTTTTTTTTGGAGACCACTTCGAAAATAGTATTATAGAGTGTAGTTTAGAATTTCAAAACAAAGGCAATAAAAGAATATAAGATTATCAACAGCCACTACCTATATTAGGTATATAAAGGAAGAAGTATATTTTGTTCTGTGACGGGAACAAAATGGACTTTTTCTCTTTTTAATAGATGCAAAAATGTCACACATGTTACAAAAACTTTAAAAGAACGTAAAGCAAACCCTAATGCAAACCTTTTAAGTTATTATATTTTTGTTATAAATTATGAAATCATAAACTCCAACGTTTTTGTAGGTTGTACGGGTAATTTATAATGGAGAACTTTTAGAAAACTTCCGGTTTCACTGGAACTACTTTCGATATAATCGGAAATGATACAAAATACTAATATTTGAGCCAAATAAAGACGGGTTTATCACCATTTTAATGCATATAGTTCATAAACATAAACTTAGTTGTAAACGCAATACATAAGAAACACATATTTAATTCTTAACCATTATAAACTGACAGTAGAAATAACGTCAAAATCTTCAATAATTAGATATAAAAATAAACAAACTTGTTTGGCTCAAATATAAATGGGGGGGGGGACTACTTGCTTGCCATATTATGCATTTTGTCGTCAGAGCAAAGACAAATTATAGAAAAAAATGTCCATTTTCATTTACTATATATTTTCTGCTAATAGGAATAGAAACATTTTGTTTCGCAGGGCCTCAAACAGGTGGAGGGTAAACATATCAAAAACATACATCTCCTTGAGAACTAAAGTTTACGTGTCCCCGGCGTATTTTGATTTATTCGTTTAAAAAAAAATAAACCTGGATGGAAAGTTTTCGACAAACGAATTAAAATGGGCTTGATTTTGATGTTGACCCTATCGTATAGAGCAAGAAAAAATACGATTTTCTACGGTTTCAATTTTTATATTTTTCAATTATTTACTGAGAAAATAATTTAACAGAAACCGAAGACAGGTTAGCAACTGCCATTGTCATTTGTAAAAGACTCTTCTTGTTGTAGCGTGTAGGGTTTTGATATTAATAAACCATATTGTTTTTTGATAAGTGATTATCATTAAATTTATACGTTAAACAACAACTCTTACTTTGATTTAAATCTAATTTAACCCTTAAAATACAACATAAAAGTTCAACACTTAATTTATTTCTTTTCTTCGTTTTTACGTCTGCCACGGTCTGCCATAACTAACGTGACCATACGTCCCGTTTTAAACGGGACAGTCCCGTTATTTGACACTCAGTCCCGTTGTCCCCAAAAAAAGTTTCGGGACGCCAAAATGTCCCGTTTTCGGGAAGTGGTCGAAGTCGTTATATATAAAACCCAATTATTGCAAGTATCAGTTCTTAAAGCAATGTTGATTATGAAGGTAAATGTGAATAAAACCTGTCAAGAATACCATTCTTTTCTAAATTCGTCACCTAATAATATATAGATAGGAAGCTAAGCTTCAACTCCGCCAATTGTAATTTTTTATTTTCTCTCTTAAAATTACAATAAAGACCTATTTATTTATTATTATTTATTTTATTTATATTAAAAAAAAATTCTTCATCTGAGAAATACCAAACTTAATTAAGCCGCCTATTATAATGTTGCTTAAAAATACATTTTTCTACTCCCACATGGAAATTTGCTGTTTCCTTTACACTTAAGTGGCGAGTAAAATAGGCTATTCCAGTTAACTGTGCGGCAAAATGTTATAACAATCCTAGATAGGAAGATAGGTAATGAAACTGACCAATCACAGTAGTCAATTACAGAGAAGCCATTGTTGTTATTAAAAGTACTGACCAATCATAGTATATTATTTTTACTGAGGCTCCGCCTTCTTTTTCAAGACACTAAATTATATAATAATAAATGCATATGGTACAATTTGTTCAATATAATAAAGTCTAGACGCATTTATAATAGATAATGCAACCTGCTGAATGTGCGTAGAAAATTAATTTCATCTAGCATCATTTATCAGTTGGTTTTCCCATAATTAGTTTAATGTTTCGATAGTCGAGAGGGAAAGCGTTTTACTATGGAACCAATATGGCGTGAGTTCGAGCCCGGCAACCTAAAAACTTTTGTTTTCTTTGACCTCCGGCCGGCAGCGACGGAGAGGTTGACGTTTTAATGGTTTCGACAATGTTGTTAATTTTCACTGTTCGTACATTAAGGCTCCTTTTGAATATTAAAAATGTTTATTATTTACAAGAAATAAAAGAAATTTCATAGTTAGAAACTAAAAGCGTTTTGAAAATAATGCTATTATGTTTAAATAATCAGTATAATTAGAAGGGGGAGGGAGTTGGCTGCCCCCGTTCTTTCCTTCTGGATAAGTTTTGATAGTAATTTTTGGTGCTACCCCCTCCTCTTGTAATCGCCCGCTACAAAAAAGTTACCGCCACTGAATTAATCTACAAATAAGAACGCTCTATAACTAGGATTTCTCTGAGCCGATCACATAGCTAAATTCAATAAAAACTGGCATGCCCAATAAGAAAATGATAATTATTTAAAAATAACATTCTAAAAACTTATAAATTTAGACATAGGGGAGCATACATAAAATATTATTAAAATATTAAAATTTGTTTTTGTAAATGTTTTTTTTTTGATATTTATTAAAAAAAAAACATTTTTTATATTTGTGAAAAATATGAATATTGGTGTCAATCCAAAATTTTAACATAAGACGTTACCTATGTATGATGCTAACCCACGTTTTTCGGGCTCGGTTTTTCATGATTAAAAATAAAGTAAATATCGCTCACCACGCCAAAATTAATGATTTTTTCAGAAATCATGTATTTTAAGAGCGTAGATCTAAGAGCACTTTTTGGTGCAAATGCTTAGGTTTTGAAATACCTACTCATTCTTAAATGACGTTTTGTATTAGTCCTAATAAAGCATTCTCGTTTCTTCCCGCACTATCTTCTTTTATTAAAAATTATTACACTTCTTCAATAAAAAATGTTTCAATTAAAATGTTTACTTAAATTTTTCTCTTTAAAAATAAATAGGTAGGTATCTAATTGTTTTTGTTTTTATTGTAAAAATATTTTATTGCATGGGTTATATTTTTGTTGATTTAAAATAGCTCTAAAAAAGGGAAAACGGAACAGACAAGTATATACCTAATAGAAAAATACTATAAAATGTTATTTTTTTACTTGTTTTCCTATAAAATAGCATTATTAATCAATAACTAAAACGATATGCGTCCGAAACCTTAATCTCTTTATAAAACAGGACTTTTAGAAGGAAAAGTTTAAAAACTAAACATTTCCTACAAGACCTTTGTAATCTAAGCCAAGAATACATTATTTAAAAATTTAAATTAAGAGTCCAAGCGTGAGACGAAAAATTTTGCAATTAGACTTTTAGACCCCGAGCTCCTAGGCTCGGGGGGGGGGGGGACTGCAGCCTGGCAGCCCCCCTAAGTACGCCACTGGTGCTGCTATTCAATCAGCAGTAATATTGACATCTAAATGTATAATTTTGCATTGTATATGCTCGGTTAAGTAAACAGCAATGCTGCTCTTCACCGAGTTGAAAAATAAAGACTTTTCTATCTATCTATATAAAATATAGTATAAAATAATAAATAAATCTTAGAAAAAATATTTGCATAAAATCGAATTGCAAGAGGATATCGCAACGGCAACGCTCTAGATAGAGAGGAGAGTTTTCGCATGTCGCCTTTTGTCTAATTCTCATCAGCCTTCTGTTGCGTAGCTATATATTCTGTGGAATAACTTAACTCCTGAGATATAATTTTTAATGCATAACATCCGCAAGCTATCTTGTTATTTAAGTTTATTTTAATTTTGAGTCTATGAAAAGTCCTAAAAATTTAGTCTCGCTCAGACTATCAACAACCTGATCATGTATATGAATCTCATTTATCTGACATTTAAAACTCACAATGTTTGTTTTTCAGACATTAAGGGACAATTTATTTGCATCACACCAGTCTTTAATAGTAACAAGATCGTTTTTGATGGACTCTTCCAATAAATTATTATGTACGTGATGCCAGAGAATCGTTGTGTCGTCTGCGAATATAGTAAATTTTCCAGTAATATTTAACATTGATAAGTCGTTAACATATATCAAAAACAGTAGAGATCCTAACACAGAACCTTGCGGTACCCCTGAAGTTATTTCCTGTGGGGAAGACAATCTGTCATTCATAGACACTGTCTGGTAATGCCCAGTCAAGTATGATTTAAACCAATCCAATGATTTACCTCTGAAGCCGTAGACTTCGAGTTGGCGCAGCAGTATGCTATGATCCACACAGTCAAAAGCCTTAGACAGATCACAAAGCACCGCCGCGGCTTGCTCTCCATTATTCAGTCTCAAATACAAATCCTCAAGAAAGGCAAAGATCGTGTCGTTAGTGCTTTTTGATGAGACACCCATACTGCTCCACGCTGAGTAAACTGTGTTTCTCCAAGAAGTTAATTACGCGTCCCTTAGTTTTTCGACAACTTTGGCCAGTGTTGGAAGTAAAGAAATTGGCCTAAAATTACCCGGTTCTTCAATATCACCTCCTTTAAAGAGAGGTAAGACTGTCGCCAGTTTAAGACACGAGGGGAAGGTCCCGGAGAGAAAGGACAAGTTAATAGCTTCGGCCAGGACGCCCACTACTTGATCTGGAAGTGCAAGAAGTACTTTTAAAGATATATCGTCATATCCAGAAGTGTTTTTATTTTTAATTGATTTGAAAATATCTTTAATTTCTTGAACATTTGTGGGATAAAAGTAAAATGTTTCCGTCAAATGAATGCACCTTAGGTAATTCAATGCGTCATTATTTGATGTAATTTTCTTTGATAAATTGGCCGCAACAGAACAATAAAAAGAGTTTAGTTCATTCGAATTTAGGTTACT
Organism: Polydrusus cervinus; assembly: GCA_935413205.1. NCBI lineage: Eukaryota > Metazoa > Arthropoda > Insecta > Coleoptera > Curculionidae > Polydrusus > Polydrusus cervinus. The sequence goes on along the minus strand of OW284510.1, from coordinate 60,140,368 downwards.
GTTATTTTTATTCCTACTGGCTTTACCTTTTAGGTCATTTACGATTTTCCAGCTCGCCTTCTGTTTGTTATCAGCATTAGAAATTCTGTTTGAAAAGTAATTTTGTTTGGCGATTTTGATAGTTTTTCTATAAATTATGCGATACTTATTATAATACGATATAAATTGTAAGTTATGTGAGAAATGTTTCCGAAGAGTGTGTAGGGAGCGCATATTCTTTGCAGATGTTCTTAAGCCCTTAGTAAACTACATCCTTTGTTTAGTTTTTCTCATGCTCGTTAAGGGAAAGGCAGCATTAAACTTTTGAGTTAGGACATTATGAAATTGAAACAAAGCATCATTACAAGACAGAATATCATCCCAGTTTTCCTGGTTGCAAAGTTGTGAAAATCTACCATAATTGTGTGCTGTGTAAAGTCTGCCCCTGCGACGTGTAAAATTAGGTTTAGCGATACCGATTTCAATATTACACACCACTGTTTCATGATCAGATAAACCAGCATTAATAACCTTACAATCGATTTGTTCACTATTCAAATTAGTGCAAAAATAATCAAGAGTTGTCGCCGTCTGACCAGTTATACGGGTAGGTGCATTTACATGCATGCATAAATCAAAAGATGCAAGTAAGTTTGAAATTGAATGTACATTTCCATGTGTTATTTGGGAAAAATCTATGTTAAAATCTCCGGCAAGTATTATGCATGCATGCATAGGGAGTTTAGTTAAAATAAATTCCAGCCTATAAATAAACAAATTAACATCTGTGTTAGGAGGTCTATACAAACAGATTATATAAATATTAAACCTATTTGAGTGTATTATTGAGAACTCAAGTTCTTTTTCTACTATAGAATCGTTAAATTTATCAAAAGTTGAGAAAGAGCACATCTTTAGAAAAGCTTCGCGAATCAAAATCAAAGTACCGCCATGACTAGAGGAACTTCTACAATATTTAGATACAACACTGTAGTTCGGTATACATATTAAATCAATCTGATTAAGCCAATGTTCTGTAATAAGTAATATATCTGGATAGTTAATATTGTCTATAAAAAGCAACAGTTCATCACACTTATTACTTATAGATTGTACGTTTAAGAGCATTATACTGACATTCATGTTTTTGTTAAGTGTCTTACACTCTGACATGCCAAGTTTTTCATTTCCACTAATACCATTAGACACCCATTCACCATTACCATTTTTGATTTGTAAAGTTAGCTTACGAAAGGAGAATATTTTTACAAGAACACCGGACGGCCATGTTTTCACATCATACAGCTCCTTCACAAGTTCAGGGTCGGTGCCCACCTTATATGCCAAACTAGACGCTTCTGGCCTCTTGTGCAACAGAAATCTTGCTCACAGAGAGCCAGACTCTTCTAGCCGCAAAAGCAAACGAACCAGAGGAATCTGAGCCAGTTCCTGTAATCACAGCAGGTCCAACAGAACTATTCATTGATCTTTGCGACCGAAGGGCATTAAGGTTTATATCGTTATTAACTTCATTGAATCCAGAGGAAGATCCAGTGTTAATTTTTCCACGATTAATGGGTTCTGCCGAGCGAGCGGAAAATCCGCTAGACAAGTTCTTTGGTGGCAAAGGATTTTTATTTAGCTGGATGTGTGGAGCTATCGAGTTTGAAGTAATCGAGCCATGCGCCCGCCGAAGATTTCCAGAAGAAAACATATGTATGACTTCTTTATTTGTAGTGGTGATGTTTTTAATATCCGTTTTTACAGAGTCAATCGAGCTCTCCACGCCAGTTCTGACGTCTGCTAGCGCCTTCATAAACTCAATTTTTAAGGACTCAATTTTTTTATTGAGATCCTCTGACAGCACATTTCCATCGTTGGAGCTAACACACTTTTCGCAAAAGAATTTTAACATTCTCTTGCTTAGCTGCATGACCCTTACCTCAGAGGCGGTCAAGCCTGAACATGTTTGACATAACGAGTTGTTGCAGGTATCGCAGATAATTTTTGCTTTTATGTCATCTGAAGTTAGAGTGCTCATACAATCATAACACTATGGCATAATGAATATTTCTACGAGAAAAATGAAATCTATTCACTTTTATCGTTTAGATGGAATTCCGGAAAAATTTAAGGAATTTGTCGAGAATTTGCAGAATGTACAGTATTGAAATATCTTTGCAAATAACAATAAACACTTTTAAATTTAAGGTATTAACGGAATGCAGTACTGAATATCTTTGAAAACAACAATAAACACTTTTTTATGATGTTTTTATGAGAGTTTAAAGAACCCAATTTATTTATCGGCTTAATCCACAGGTGATTTGGTTAATTAAGCACCAAGCATTTATTTATTTAACGAAAAACACAATTCGAGCTATATCACAATATTAGATTTTGCGAAAACTAGCCTTTAAAACATCGATAAATAAGTAGAAAAGTTAAAACTGTTAACAGAAACAATAACTGTGTTCACTCTCAGGCGGCTAAAACTCAACCAAAAATCGACACGCAAAAAACAATTCGTAGCTGCTTGGGACCTTGTATATCATGAAATTTTAGCAATTACAAACCTTTACCGAGGGAAGACATATTTAAAAAATGATAACTATGAACTAAAACTTCATCATGAATATTCAATTTAAAAAAACGACAGAACAGAACAATTGCTTACAAAGATGTTGCAATATATTTCTGAACGAGTAAATCCATTTATGGATGGTAGTCAACCCTTAAAAAATATTGTCACACAAGAGTGCACTTCTGCTGAAACTAGCAAAGCGCTTTTAAATATTTTTGATACTGGCTGCAAAGTCTATGAACAATTTCGCAAAGAGAGGTTTGAAGACTACAAAACCTATTTCTAGTACTATAACTAGAGTAAAATTACCATATTTTAAGGCAGCTACCCGAAACTCTGTGCAAAAAGAATTGAGGGTCAAGAAAAAAACAAATAAAGATCGTTGATTTGGCTAGGGAAAGGGGCTACAGCATAAAATCTTTATTAAGCTTTCACACTTATAAAAATCCCCTTTTTGAATAAAACGACATTTTAAAAAAGGAAACGCAAAAATCTAATGAACTCCAAAAAATTCTGGATAATGAAGAGTATATTCTGGAACCAGACAGTGATAAATTCTGCTTAATGGTTGATGTCATGATGGGACTTAGAAAATTACAGTGGAAAAATATGAAAACCTTTCAAGATCTAGCCAAATCTTTTTGTAGTATGATCGGGCTAACACTAAAAGAACATCTTAGACGAATTGATTTTGTTTTTGACAGTTACATAGAAATGTCGCCAAAATCAGGAGAAAGGTTACGAAGGTACGGACAGGACTACATTACTATTCACAAGATCGAAGATGACGTACCTTTACCAGTACAAATGAAGAAGTTTTGGGCCTGTACTGAAAATAAAGTTATACTGCAAACTTACCTCCGAAATTATATTCAACATGGAGATTTGTTTTGGCCTGAAATTGAACTTATATATAGTGCTACGAATGCGGAAGGATGCCAGACTAACGTATCACATTCCGAGTTAGTTTTAGACATGTTACAAAACCATGATATAGAGGAAGCAGATACTCGAATGATGTTGCATATAATGCACGCATCAAATAAAGGACACGAGAAAATTTACATTCTGTCTTCAGGCACTGACATAGTTGTTATGGCGTTATATTTTCTACAAACCTTTAAAGCCAGTGGACTAAAGGTAACGTTAAACGTTATTTTTTATATTATTTTTCTAATTACACTAACTGGTTAATAATCTAGGAACTTTGGATGAGAGCAGGATCAAGACCTATAAAAAGAGACGTTCCACTACATATTATGGCTGCCCGTCACGGTTCAGCATTGTGCTCAGTTCTTCCTGCACTTTTATCACCTAACTGGAGCATATTATACGAGCAAAGTTGGAACCAAACGCAATGCGCTTCGAGCAGATCCTCAAAAATATCTGCTTGAATTTGGACAAGGTACAAAATATTGACTAGTTCTATTATAAATATTGTAATATTTTTTTTACGCAGGTGTATCTGAAATCGACGTCGAAAATTCAGTTCAATGCGCAGAAGAGTATTACAAAAGGATAATCCTTCCAAAACGTTCGACGACTTAAGATATTGGAAGTTTCATCATGGGAAGATAAACTCCTTATTAGAGCTTCCACCTACTAGTGCATCGATTAGACTACATATTTTGAGAACACTGTATATTGTGTATAGCCAAAATAACTGTTTAGCAAGTAAAAATGTACCACTTGATACCCTTTTATTTGGGTACAAAGAAGATAATGGATATCTGGTACCAAGCAGGGTTATCAACATTTTCCCCTCTACTGAAGAATTAGTACCAAGCTGCAACTGTGTCAAATGCTCTCGTAAAATTACTTGTTGCTGTCGCGTCGCGGGGCTATCATATATCTCTTTTTGTAACTGTCATACTGCAGATCAGTGCAAAAATCCTTTGTGCAATAAAGTATAAGTAAACAAATAGAATGTTTAAAATATGTATTTTTTTATTCATTTATTACAAGCCCTGATGATGTAAATATTATTTTCGAAACTAGGATTATTAAGATCATTTAGTTTTATACCATAGTAAATTAAACTGATAAAAATTTAACAAATGAACATAATAAAGAGGTTATAAGAAGGTAGAAGACAAATTTACTAATATACATGTTGAAAAACGTTTAAATTCATAACTGACTGATAGATTCAGCCGATACTAGATAACGGGCCATTTTTCAGCGTGGTAACAAAGAATATGTTTTTTTAAAGCTATTAAAATGATTTGCAAAAGAAATATATCGGGGACCTAAAAAAAATACAGGATCGTACCTAGCGTATGGACCCTACAAAGCGACGACGGAATATTACATCTTTACCGAAAAATTTATCAAAAATACTAATACAGCATGAAGTCTGGAATTTAAGCCGGAAATTTCCAAAAATATTTTACATTATATGTATGTAAAACGTGTGATGCACTAAACTTGTATTTTTTTAAATGGAACACCCCGTATATTATTACATTTTTGAATTGTACTAAGAATTCTATATTATATACTAATTTACTATCTACTCACTATATGTCTAAATTCAATTAGGGAATCCAAACCACGTGATTTAATATGGCGGATGGATGGTAAAAACCATTGAGTCGCCCGTTAAATGCCACCAGTAATATTATTTTTATGGTCACGTGTACCAATTAGAAAGCAGTATTTGCCATCCAGCCGCCACTTTGACACATCATTGGATTTCCTAATTGGTTTTGAGATATTGACATTTAAAAATGACATTTATCCCACTGACAGACTGCAGCGTTCAAATGGTGCATCTTAAAAAAAAAATGTTTTTACATTTCAATTTAAGTTTGTTATTTTCTATGCTAAAATACCAAATCTCGATCTGCTTGTACAGAATTTGGTCATTTTTTGCTTGTTAATTAAATTTTTTTTTTGTCCTTTATTATTTTATTTTTATTTTCATGGGGTACCCATACGAGATATAAAAATAGCATTGAACTATTTTATGTTATTCTAATGATCTTGTAACGTAAGTAGTATTCCATTATTTTGTAATTGCCTATACATGTTTGATGTTGTCAGAGCCATATTTGCTCACTCTATATAGTAAATATATTAGGGAGCCTAAATCGTTGACTGAAATATTGGTGACGGATTTTTATCAACAAAATAAAGTTTTGCCACCCACGGAATACTGTTTTAGTAGTGAGTGTTAAAGTGAGCTGTAGAAAATTAAGCAGATTGTATATTGTATTGCCGCACCGCGAGCTTGCTTGTCTTTTGATTATTTATAAATAATATACCGTTTTTCGTTCATGGAAGTTATAAGGTTCTTTTTGTGAATTTCTGACTTTTATTTACAAAAGTCTACAAACTTACAAAAGATTTTAAAAAATAATTAGTTTAGTGGATCCGACCGCGCTAATATATACCGTGTTAAATTGCGATTCTTCTTGGCCCGAATTACAAAAAAAAAACCAAGAAAATTATTAAATTAAGTAGGTACATACCTTTTAGAGCAATTAGAAATCTTTGCATAATAATACAACAAATATCATTACTAATGAACAACAAATGTTCCAAAATACCCCAATTTTGGGTAGGTGTATTTTGTCAACTAACCCCGAATTTCCCAAAGATAGGCCGCAATAAATAGTAAAAATAGTTTCCAGGTAATTTTAATTATATCATTTAAATATTTTACAATAGAAGCACAAACGTACATTTTTAAATTTAGAATTTAATTTTAGTATCATAAGTAGGTACTCTTGAAAAAACCCTCAAAAGGCGAAACACACTTTGCCACACTCACAGTAAATTAGCACCTCATATCTACTATGTAGTTCATTGTTTTCAAATTTTACCATTTTCACGTGTCACCAATTTAAAATTAACTTGTTTCAGAAAAACACCGCAGCATGACGCCAAATAAATAACTGACACTGAAACTACATTACTAGTAACTATTAATAAGACAAAAACAGCATAAAGTATATCAGGCTATGTTTTGATGACCAGGCCCGCACTTAGATTTTTTTACTTCTGTATCTCGCCTATTTTTAAGTTTTTTGAAAAAAGCTATTCGAAAATATTGTTTATTTTAATGCCGTCTATACACAGCTAAAATAGAAGTATCAACTTAGGAATCACCCTGTATTGTTGCTTGATCGTATAACATTTCAAACAAATAATCGCTGTATATCTTAAGGTTACTTACACCCACTTGCACCGACTTTTTTTTAAAGTACCATTAACTAAAGGACCTTTAAATTATTTTAAGGGACCATTAATTTTAAAATACTTGCACGGAGTCATTCTTTCGGACCTTTAACTAGTGGCCCTTTAATTTCGCAACAATATGGCAACGTCACACGGATCTATGGATTTCAGTATTTTTGTGATTAAATCAAGTAACATTTTTGATAGGATAACCTTAAAATTTAGGTTTTCTTATATTTTTTTGACTTTCACAATGTCAAATGAGAAAAAAAACGTAAAAGGGTGTTATATTCCAGCCAGAGAGAGATGTCCCATCTATTTATAAACGTTATAAAGTATAAGGGCATTATATAGAAAATAAACAAATAAAAGCAGTTGTCAATAGCAAAAAAACCGAGGCCTGGGAAAAATTACAACGGTATATAGCTACATTCTCTGACCTCAACAACAGGTAAACAGAACAGCTTAAAAAATGTTACGATAACAAAAAGCAAAATGTAAGAAAAAAACCCAAATGAGACAGGAGGCTTTAAAAAAAGGCGGAAGCTTACCACCACCCGAGAGTGAATATGATAAGTTGGACAATTTGGTTCTGGCTACAATGGATTCCCTCATTTCACGCAGTGGCAATTGCCGACTACACCCTACAAAAGTTGTAAAAAGAAGGAATACATACTAAGGAAGAGCATCGACTCAGACAGAAATGTGTAGAGCTAGAAATAGAAAAAAACAACTTGAGAAACTGTCTCGTTTTACACTGTAAAAGTGCTCGGTAGTTCAATTTTGCATAAAAGTGCTTGCAAGCGCTTTAAATGGCTTCGAAATACTTCTTCCAAAGTAATTTATGCTGGCAAGCACTACCCAGCTCTGCAAGCAGTGGCGGATCCAGGGGAGGAGGCAGTCCCCCCCTCCTAGTAATTTTCCGCTATCCTTTGTTTATTTTTTCCGGTATTGATTTCTACATTTAAATTTTAAAAATCTGTAGGTATTTCACACATAATGACCTACAAAAAAAGTTTTAAAGGGTAATTTTTGCAAAGTTAATATAGTTTTTCTTTCATCTCAATACCGGATGAAATAAAAAAGCTATAGCGAGGTACGTTTACAAAAAATCACCAATACAGAAAAAATAATAAAGAAAATGTATAAGAAAATTATATATTATATAGAAAAGGTAACATTCCTGTGGTCTTGCATTTTTCCTTTTTGTGGTCGAAGTGCTGCAAGGACCCTTGATACGTAAGCAACAACTCGACTTGCAGTTGACTCGTGAACATTCATGAAGTCGGCTACTTGGACAAGGTCCACTGATTGCATAAAAGCGCAAAGACAGAAGTAGCTGGTTCATTGGTGAAAAACTATTGTTCCTAAAAAGAATGGATAACTTTTTTGTATTATGAAATAAAATAGAGACGGCAAACTACCAAGGAATAGGTAAACCTATAAGGCATCTCCTTTGAGAAATGATATATTATTTCTCCAAGGCATTGCCTATAACGTCTGAAAAATATCTATACCTATGGGTACTTACCTGGTATGTGGCTATTCTAATTAAGCCTCAATCTGTGTTAATCAATGCAGTACAATTGCCTTGGTTAACCTAAATCTACGAAGAAAACTTAATGGTCGATTTCTTCGTAATAATTACGGCGCTCATTGAGCCTTCGAGAAAAGCCAAAACCAACAAAATTTCCAAATCGTCTTCAAGAGCATTCTCTACAAACTCATCTTCGATAATGTTTACATAATAATCCATCTTTATAGCGTCTGGTTTTTGCGTTTTGGTAAAAATGGAACTACTATAAACAATACGGGATACAACTAACTTCAAAACTGACAGCTGTCATTTTTATTGACGAAATTTGGCCAATTAGTTAATGCTCCTTTAAAGAGCGCTTAAGGGATCATTAAAGTCGGTACAAGATATAAAATACGCTAATGGTACTTAAAAGGGCCCTTAGCTTAAAGGTCCATTAAAAAAAAGTTGGTGCAAGTGGGTGTTAGTCCTTTAAAGAAACCATCATGCCCCTGTTTCCCCTACTACTTTCGTAACTATAGCAACGCATAGCGACCAGGTCTCACGAAGGTTTACTTTCGTTATCGTTCCTGTTGGTAGAGCCACAAAGTTCTCTTATTTTTTACCTATAAGTAGAGTAGGTATACTATTTTTGGCTTTTGACGTTATGTTTTTTTTATTACTTACCGGTGTAAAATGTTTCAAGCTCTTTATAATACAATTCTTTATCAATCACTTCTAATATCTTGAAACGAGAGTTTCTGAAGTAAAAACAATAGAAAAATACTGTTAACTCGTCGATTGTTTACAAACTGTCAAACCACACCAACAACTTGCCTGACTAATTAGCAGTCTTATTATAATACGCCTAAATATGTCTAGTTTTATTCCAGGCGCATTGTAAAAATAATCGCCTGAGTGCAATTCGGCGTCTTATGAAACGCCTAAAAAGTTCAGTGTTTATTCTTTATATTACAATATACCTAGTCATTTGTAATTAGCCTACGACATATATACAGGGTGATATGGAATGAATCCATAACGCCCTGTATAATTGTTGAATATTTTTCAACAATTAATCGATATTTGTATTTTTCTTTGTAATCAGGACTTAACAATTTTGGGCACGTCCCCGAAAAATGTTCGCCTGCGACGCATTGCCGACAACTTGCTTCCTACCTTTTTGCTTCTCCATTTTAATTAGCCACGCGCAGCAAAATTACTACATCAAAAACGTGCTTCGCCATTTCTACATCTTCCATGCATTCAAGGAATTATAAAAAATAATAATGAAGGATTTTTAGCAACGAAACGATGAAATTTTAAAAATGTGTTTATCACTTAGATTTCGAAGGCTCAAGAGTGTTCAAATTCATATTTAGAAATGAAGGTCTGTCTTTAAAAATAATGATTGGATAGTATCAAAAATTTAAAAAAAAAATAATACCGCCATCTTGCAGAACGTAAAAAATGAAGATGCTCTCTTTTTGTAGATATAAATTAAAAAATAAAGACGTAAAGAATCGAAATCTAAAACAAAAAATTTCGGATTTTTTAAAATATTTCTGAAATCATTCGGAATATTAAAACTCCCAAAACACGCAAGTTTACCTACATTAACCTTTTCCGTATTTCTTACCGTTTCCGAGATCCCTTGGTAGCCACACGAATATATACACCCTTTATAAGTATTATTGTGTATTATACTGTATATGAAAAGTTTGAAAATGCTGAAACAATGGATAAATGTTAACTGCTTGTAGACATTTCCATTTGTAAATGTGTTCATTGTGAATATTTTATTTTCATTTCAGAAAGAATGGTTAGACAAAATAGATCAAACAAAAAAAAACAGACTGGCCCAAGAGCAACAAAAGAGAGAATCATCAATAGACAAATCTTCCCCTACCCGTTCCATTTCTGTCGATCTTAGCCTGAACAACCAAAAACATGAAGATATAGGTGTGGTTCATCCAGAATGGTTTTTAGATATACCTGATGAATTAGATGTTTGTATAGCTCAAAGACATTTTGAAGATGCGGTAACTTATTTACAGAAAGCTAATTATTATATTAACAAATTTAGTTTGCAGAGTACTATGGATCACGTTATTATAGAGACACAAAGAAAAGTAGAGCAAAAACAAAGTAACCTTGTAAATATGCTTATGAAGGAATTGGAAGTAAATCCAGAGAAGTCTTTACAGGGTGGTCTAAGAGCAACTAGAAGGGCAGTAAGGTTACTTAATCAACTGGAACGATCTACACAGTCATGTGATCTATTTCTAAAACTTTGTAGTAGCATGCTTAGAATTCAGTGCAAAAGAGTGAAAAGGGAAGGCTCTACAACAGTGTATGTTCGTCATTTATCCAGTGTAGTTTTCACAAATATGTGTCACATGTCAGAAGAATTTTTAAGAGCATTCCCAGACTCAGCGGATTGTGCTTCAGCATACGTTGTATGGGCAAGTGGAGAACTTTCTGTTTTTACTACTCATTTTGTCAAACAAGTTTTTATGCCTCAAACCAGCCTTTCTACTATCACAGAATGTGTGGTTTTAGTAAGGTCCCAATGTGAAAGATTATGTACTTATGGCGTTGATTTCCGGTATCAGCTCGATGGTACTTTAAGGTCACCACTGGCTAAGGCTTTACGAGATGCTAAAGATAAATTGATTGATTCTGTAAAATTAAGGGCTATTGAAGACAAATGGATACCTATGAATTTTGTAACCAAAAGCGCCTTAACTAGGCAAGTAAATTTAAAATATTTAGAACTGATTATTAGTTATTTTCATTGGCTACTTTGCCCTTTTAACAAAAACCCTATATAGAAGAGATATTTTTTCCTCCCATTTGTCCGCAGTACTAAACCGATTGGGCCCGAATTTAATGTACAACAAGTTAATTCCCAATTTCGGGAAAACCATGAAAACAAAGTACCTACAAATTTACATTAGCATCACTGAAAAGACCACCGGTAATATAAATTACTTACGTTAACAGCTTTTTCGATGTTTTGCTTAAATAATTCCTTATTTGTTAAAAATTGCAAATTATGTAATATAACTTTGCAGCTCTGCGAATGCTTCCAAAAATCATATTCATATTTGCAGAAATGCAGGATAAACCGGTGTTCTGGCAACATTGGGTTGTTTCATGATTTACTAGTTACGTTATGGTTATTAATTTGTTGTTGTTTTGGTACAAATAATTTCTTTATTGATTATTAAACTATTCAAGTGTTAATCAAAGTTGAAATTATAATATTTAATATAAAATATTCTAATCTGTTTTAGATGTCTACAAGAACATTCCAACATGGGTTTAAAATTAGATTCATATGTTACGGGCGATGTATGGCTACAACTTACTTCAAGCAACATATCATTCACCAAAGTATTCCTTACTCTTCTTGATGATTGTCTTAAACTAAAAACTACCGAAATATTGCATGCCATTGATGAAACCCTCTATACTGTATTTGAAGCGCAAATAAGATACAACGAACAAGCTTTAAGAAATGAACTGCAGCCCGAACAAAAAAAATTAATTCTACGAAATGCGGAATTCCTATTGATTACCCTGGTAGACCTAACTCAGAATAAATATAAAAATGAAGTACGGTATGAATGTGGACATTTAAACAAGTTAAGAAATGAATACTCTGCTTTATTAAAAACATCAGCCCGGAGTACTAAGACAAAATATTCTTCAGAATTCTTATAGGCTATATTAACTATTTATTAATTATTCTAACTAATTAACTACTTACTTGTTTTAAAACTAAATATAAATTACATATATCTAATTTCTCATGGGAATAGTAGGAAATCAAACAATTATTATATTATACATTTTATATAGGAGCAAAAAATATATATGATTTTAAAAATATTTACTTTTTATCACAGAGTACACCTAAAATGGTAATAAACACGATATACAGACACGGAATGCCGCTGGTCGAAATTCGAACATCTCTGCGCATTACGTCATACAAATTTAATTTTTAGACGCAGTGTGACTATTTTTTTTTTGGTAGAGATTACCTATGTAATTTTCCTAATTGACTTTTTTTGGTGTTGCATTGTTCAAGCAAGCGAGCAACAAATTTTAAGGGTCGAAATATTGCAAACAAATTTTATTTTATTTAGGAAAGTGAAACATAAGAGAACCCTTCAATACATAATAAAATGTTTTATTTAGGAATGTTATTAAAACAAATTTAATACAACCAAAAATATATATCTACAGAAATAAAATATTTAGTAAAATTGCAGAATCAATTTTCGTTTCTAATAAAAACCTCCAGAACTTTATTTAGTTTTAAATCAATTTACATAAAATATTTAATTTGTTCGCCTTATTGAAGTATGGCAAATTTGACTAATGCCAAGTGTTGTTTGTTTCTGTAATCTGTTTGGGGTGGCTTATGTCGACCTAGGGGATTTATTTCGACCCCTAATACGCCTATGCGCAATGGCTTACCGTGTCTATGTGTATCATGGTAATAAGTATGGATAAAATAAATAAAGTTATAACAAATATTTTACAAATACCGAGAACAATTAAATAAAAACATGGTATTATATAAATCATGGAAATAAAACAATGTAAAATACTTGTTACAGAAAACTAGACTGCGTTTAAATATATGGCTTTTATCTCAACTTTTATCTTTCATGCATTAAGTTTTTTGTTACAATCAGTCTTTTAAACCAAAATAGACAACAATCTGAGCTTTTTATATTAATCATTGGTTTGGAGAAAATTTCTAAAATACTTTTTTTAAAAGTTTTTTAAACCCTCTTCTTTCTTTTTTTGGTGTTTGCTCATTAATACTGGAGATACTCCCATTCACAGATAAAACAGGGCTAGGTTGTCTTCTTCGAATCTCATCTAGGTTCTTGATTTTTCCATTTTTTAATGAAGGTCGACCTAACCTTACGTTAGTCGCTGTCTTTAGATAAGCAGGTGCTTCAATTGTATTTATTTCTGAAGAAACTGGTAAAGTTTCTAAAGTTGAATTATCTGATTCGTCTAAAGCAAATGGAATATCTTCTATTACTTTTCTACCCTCAACCCAATCAGAGTTTAAAGGCTTCGAAGTCCATATTTTACTTGAGGTGCATGTGGGAGAGAACCTATCCTCATTATTATCATTATTATACGGGTCTAATGGATTTGAGCTTTTCTTTTTTCTCTTTCTAGGGTGTTTTTCTTGATCTCCTGATGCAGACGAAGCTACAATTTTTAAGGCTTGATCGCTGGGTCGTCGTTTCTTTTTCTTAGGTAATACTCTGGCTATAACATCCACAGAGTTGCGGCGCTGTATCTCAACAGATTTTGTATTAACGGTTGTCGTACATTTAGATGCTGAATATCTATTAAAACAAAAAACAAGAAACATAAGGCCACCGACAAAAAACAACCAATATAAAGTGTTTTTCCAACTATTTCTTTCAGCTAATAGAATTTCGACAACATTAGTCAACGACTCTAATCTTTCTTCAAACTGTTTATATCTTTGTTCTTGATTACTAGTAACATCATTTAATGTTTGCTCTGTTTTTTCAAGTACTCTCTGCATCTCCTCAACTTGTTTTTTGTATCTTTTACTTAATTCTTCCAAATACTGGCCGGATAGAGACATATTCCGTTCCAATGCCTAAAGTAAACAAATGAACTATCAATTAAAGGAATATATAATTAGTGATATTCATGTTGTTTACAATTTAAAATGGGAAGACGCATTGAAATTAAGTGTAATGTGCTGGTATCTACTTAAAAATGTACAGAGTTTCTATTTCAACACCGGGTGTAACGCTTTTTAAGCAAAATGTTAGAATATCGTAAATATGCATACATTTAGTGTTTTGTAGTAAGCTTCTAGAATATGCATAAAGAGAACACATTAAATGCCCTAACTTAGTTATTTTTAATGTATCATGATGTATATTTACTATTTTAAAATATTTTTTTATCCTGATTTAAAAATGTATAGGTGCTGTTATTGCATTTGATTTTTTTATTTTAACAATATTTGGAATTAAACTTTTACATTAACCTTTTTTTTTATTTCCATTTTACAACTTCCAAAACCAAATTCAACTAATTGTAAGTGAAATTTGTGTCGCTATACATTTCACTAAATATGTATATTTAAATCTAGTCTCTATCAAAATATTTAGATCATATATCTGGACTTCAGAGCAAGAGAGTGTTATGTCCTATTATTGAGTTTTACAGGAGGACCGTTTTAAAATTTCGTTGACTATACTTAAGAAATTCCTAAATAAACTATTACTTTTTTTACATTTATGTTTAACGAAAGCAGTATTTAATTGAATGAAAATCTAGCTTATTAATTATTTCATGAAATTAAAGATTTTTTTAAAGTAAATAAAGGACTTGATATCATTTGGCTCTATATAAGGACTTGGTTTTGTAGGACATAATATGACATTTAGGGATTTAATATTATTTAGTTCCAGAAATAGTGAAAAACAATAGGACATAATATTTTTTTATAAAGAATCGGCCACATTTCTTAGGTTAACTGGTATTAAGTCCATCAAAGTAACCTCACTTTTGTACTTAATTGATCATTTTCAAACAGCTGACCTTGACATGTCGGCCATTTTGGCTGGAGGACAAACAAACACCGTATTTCCATGCAAAAGCAATGCAAATCAGTTGAGTTTTGAGTTTACTAGTTTAAAACGACGCTTTAGATGATTGATTGTGATTAACTGATTTTATTCTTAATCTGCGTATACCTATTTTAGTGGAAATAAGTGTTTTAACTCGAGTAAAAGCAAATCGAAACGACTTTTAGCAATGGAGAGAAGTGCTTATTATGAACATTTATCTCAAAGTGTGAAAGACATATACAATTAAAAATCATCGATGACAAAGATCCATACCTTTTGAAAGACTTTAGTGTAGAATTACATTCCCTGCCTGAAATAACTATGATTGACAGGGTAAATTATTTAATCCTAACACATAGTGTTTATACTGGACAACAAATGAAGAAAAATGAAAGTGAAATGTCCATATTCTCTATGCTTCCTGGATTTCGAAGAGTTTGCTGCAAAAGGAACGTTATGTTTTATGGTGGAAAATGGTAAATACAAACTAAATAAAAACCACATGTATTTCCATCAAGTTCAGTGTCAAATGTTTGCAACCGAAACAAAATATTGTGACTTTGTGCTATGGTCAAAACAAAATTTGTTCATTGAAAGGAGTTTGTATAATGAACATTATATTACTGTAAACTTAACAAAAGCATTGGACTTTTTTAAATATATTAACAAACCTGAACTACTGGGAAAATATTTTACACAAAAAGCCGGAACAGCAAAGGTCTCTGTGTTGTGTATGTAAAAAGGTATGACAAGAGCCCCATGATAAAGTGTGATAATGAAAAAAGTGACTGCTTCAATATTTATGTCCATATAGTTATATAAACATACTTTTAAATGTAAAGTAGTGACATTTGTAGTATAATATTATTACATATTTTTTTATTTGTATATGGTAGGAAGACTTCGGTCATTAGCTGTTTGGACCAAGTGCCAAAAAAAGTTTATTATTGATTGATAATATATTTAAAAGGTACATACACCAATTTGTGTGTGTTTTAAATATTGTTTATTTTACTTAGGAAAATTTGTACAATTAGGGCTTAAGCTTCGCTTGGTTCAACGCTTAACCAAGCTTAAGCCGTAATTGTACAACCGGATCTTAATGTTGATATTTTTGCATGCACCTTGCATACTTTAAAGTAGGAATTAGAATTATATATTTTGTAAATTAAACAAATGTACAGAAGATAGTTTTTACGAAATAAAACATCAGTAAATTTGGTATTAAAGTTTTATTAAAGATTAATAATAATAATATATTAATGGATTCAGCCAATTACAAATTCAAAACATACATAGATTAGGATTACATGAGCCATCTATATAATAAAACAAATTAAAACTAAATAGGAAGCAATAATACTCGACGGCAACCTAATTTCTCCCTATTTAACTTGCCACATCACTTCAAGTATGGACTACTACACTTAATGGTCCCCTTTTAATTGCTTTTATCCATATCTCTTGCCTATGTCTGGATAAGGCATGTGTTCATTTCAGCATTTTTCAAGCAGCAGGTATTCTGAAACACCTTACATTGTTTCGATTTCCTCTCATCCCACAACTGACTACTGCACAAAATGATGGTATTACTAAAGTATTTAAGTTTATTATTTTATGATTTAAAGAAAATAGTACATCAAACCACTTAAATAACCGCGAAAATACATAAAAACACAACACTTCACTTAACCTAGTTTTGTATTGTTTGTCCTCCAGGCAAAATGGCGACTGCCTTGTGACGTCATGTGAAAATGGTCAATACTTTAATATAAATCACCGTTTTATAGCCATAGAGAATTAAAAACCATTAATACCAAATAGCTCTATCATATTTCGGAGTTAATATTGTTTTTACAAAAATATTTGGCTATTGAGCAGAAATGTAACTTGATACCCATATGCATCAGCATGGGCGAGAAAACTTATGTCAGAATAACACATAACCCTAATATGTAACGAAATGGACTTAATACCCTCTGGCTCTCAGGTCCAGATATGTATGTCGGGTTGCACAAGGCTTTTAAACAATAATACATTTTTGTAATAATATTTAACCATGATACTAAATAACTAACCAGGCAATTTAGACTCTGACATTGGCAAAAAATGATCTCATAATTAAAGTGGCCCCATTAGCTTAATTTTCGATTTACTAGTTAGGCAACTATAATTGCGAGTAAATCATTTCTGCCAAAGTAATTTGTCATACCCAAGGTTGTATGGTTAGTTAATTACGATGCGTCATAAACAAAATGTCTGCAGTTTGGCGTGTGACGATCGAATTCCTAATCTATCATAGTTGTGCTACGCCCGCATGCTATTTTACAGTGTAACAACTGGTTAGGGGAGAAGCTAAGATACTTTAATGGCACTAAAACAGGGTACACCAAAGATCAAAGGATCCGACAAAGCTGCAGCTTCTGGGTAGGCCGGGTTTGATTAACTGTGACAAATAGGTGCAATAAGACGTTTATCGCTAGGCATAATGTACCCGGTATACTGATGATAGGTGAAGCTTAATAACCATAATTAAAACTTTAGGCAAAACTTCATTTTTTTTTTAATTTGTAGTAATTTTTTAATTGGCAGTCGTTGCCATTAAATAAGCCTAATACCGAAGTTATTAAACATTTAGAATATTCCGTTTAACTGTTTTAAATAATTAATTTAATTTAATAGTGACTTATTTGTATTTGTTAGTTGTTGCTGACAATAAATTAAAGTAGGGTTCCCGGTACCTAGAATCTCACAGGAATCGTAAAATGTTTCTTAAAAGAAGGTAATTACTAACCTTAATTCTGTTGGAAAGCCTAAGAAATACCGATTCCTTTTGCCCTTGAAGATTACTAACACCGGTAGGGGCACTGGTGATTGATTGGCCAGGTTCGCTATTTAAGTCTGTCATGAACTTATCTATATTTTCATCCACACTGTTCTCTGTTACTATATCAGTTTGTGCCGTTTCAGTAGCAGTATCTACAATAGTTGGCTCAACTGCTGATATTTCCAAAGCTCCTTTATCGGAATTATCTGAATGTTGGCTGGGGTTTGCTATGTAAACTGACGCAGTGGTTAATTCTGAATGTGCTGGTATATCAGTGGCAATTGATCGTGACGGCTTTATCTGGGAGGCATATGTTGAATCGGTCGAATAGCTAGACTTGGAGTTAATTTCCGGGTACTCTACGAATAACGGTTCTGTGGGTTGGTGTTCTAGAGCTTCATTTAGAATATCTTTGTGTTCAGTCTTAACAATCGGCGTCACTTTTGGTTCTTGATTTTCTACATTTACTAAGTCATCTGTTAGCCCTATTTCAGTAGTATTAACATATTGATGACTTACATTATAGAGAACTTTGTTAAATGTAATGGCTAAGGCGTTACACATGGCTCCAAGATATTGCGGTGGAAAAAATGAGTCTACACATTTGGAACAAGCATTTTCGGTTATTTTGACAGCTTTATTTTTAAAATCAAATCCGTATCTTTCACAAATTACAGAGTTTACCAAAGCTTTGCTAATAAAAGGAATACTGACTAGATTGTTAATTTGTTTGTGGTTACAACTGAGCAATCCAAATATCTGCCCAAATAGCATATCAGAACAATTATTGCAAACAACATAGTGACTAGGAGAACTGCAAGATTTTATAATAGGTGTAATAAATTGGGCATCGTTGCTTGTTTGACTAGATTCTTTAGTTTTGTTTACTTTACTTCCAAGTACTCCGGCGACGTTTTTAACCATAGAGAGAACTGCGTCTGTTGCCGAACTTAAAAGGTTGTTCGATGTATCTCCTTTGGGATTGTGATCCAGTGTTTCATCGTCATCATCATCGTCAATAGGCTGTTCATGAGCTGGGTCATCTTTCTGAAGAACTTCAAAAACCGAAGTTCCATACGCTCGAAATAATGACAATGGGCAATAATGCTCAGCGCCATAATGAGATTTGATCTCGACCTTTATATATTTCCCAAAAGTCTCGGTATTTACGTCAAAATTTTGTACATCTCTTTCATCCTTCGCTGTAAACTGACCAACTACAGACCAGTCTCTGGTTGGAAACCTATCGCTAACTGACACAGTGAAGTCCTTAGGGGATGAAGAAAATAACTCATAATTTGCCAAATCTACCTTTTTGACCTGAATAGCTTCGCAAAGTTCTACAATAAACCATATTCGACTATTACAGGGATTAAGCTTGTATTCATCGCGTGAGGGAGATAAGATAGCCCACGTGTTTTGTGCCTCCGAGTTGGCTAATATAACTTTAGCTCCACAATCTACAGAAGCATAGTTTTTCCATCTTAGTTTTGCACCAGAACCTTGTTTAGTTGTGTTAATAGTTTGACTTGGAGCAGAAAAGTTAGCTTGTTCCTTTTTCTCGACTTCTTCAAGATGTTTTTGAGCCCATTCTGAAAACGAGGGAATATCTTCAGTATTTTTATCGGTTACATTTTTTGGCATACGTTTTTCATCAGTCTCAAGAGTAGTAGTGTTAACATCAGATCTGTCTTCCTCGACTTTCGCTATTGGGGTAGTAATATTAGTTTCCTCTAAGTTTACATCTTTATTTAGGTTATCTTGACTAGATATTGGAGCTAAATTGGCTACTCTTTCTTTCAATTCTTCAGTAGCTGAATCGATATGGTGAATGACAGTTGGAGTATCATTGTTTATAATCCTGAAAAAAAAACATGTATAGTTTTTATTGGTTACTTAATTAAAGATTGACATCGGCTATAATCCGGACACCGTTTGTCGAAACTCTTTGTGGAAAAAAAACGTATTTTATCAATTGGTAGCAGTTTATTTGAGAATTTAATCAAGAATCTATCAAAATATTTTTGATAGGTTTATAAACGCATCAGAATTATGTGATATTAACCAAAAAAAAAAATTGCGATTTTCAATGGAAATGAGTATAAATGTAAATATCTCCGTTATTATTAAGTTTAGCGATATGTGGTTAACACAAATTTTGCTTAGAATTTCTCTCTCTATCAAACATTTCTAACAGAAATAGCGCTTTCCATTAAACATTTTGTTTAATGTTTCTTGTTAATATCACGTTATTTTGATGTTCAAATTGTTTTTTTGACATCACCATAATCATCAGTGCTTGAAACTACAACTCTACTAATTTAACAGACGTCGTATCTCTTATAACAAGAAAGTTAGCAATAGTGTTGACTTCATTTTGAACACACAAGATTTTTTACGTTTCGTAAGTTCTACCTTTAAAATATGATTATTAAGTATGTTGTTGGCAGTAAAGGAAGGGGTTCTTAACACAACTACCTGAAAACCACTATATTATTAATTTAGGATTTCATTAAAGTTTCTTAATGCCTCGCCTAATGGAGGAAGGGGGAGTTTTAATTATGCCAGTAGGTACTTATTAGTTAAATCAAAAGCCATTAGTCTGGAAATGTTATGTAGTAAATTAGTTTCAAAAAATCTGTTAATAAGACAAATAAACACTTAAATATAATCATCAGTATTAGTGATTATAATCCACATAATCATATAACGTACTATTAATATTTATTTGCCGAAAAATTTGTTTTGACCTCAAAGTAATTAGCGAGCCGCTTACCCTTGAAAGTTACAAAAAAATATTTAAAGGTTTTGCTACTCAGGTATTTTAGTATGAAAAACAAGTTTATATCATTCAGCGAAAACACTTTTATTGTTTTGAATATTTAATATGTAATTCCTCGATTTTTGAAAATGTCTTACCTAATAACGGTGTTTTAAAGAAATTATTATTTAAGGGCATCAGCTGAGTTTAAGTTTTGACATGTATCAGGTTTCTTCCTGTTATAGCTCTTATTAATTTATACATATTTTTAAAAATTACACCACGGAAAATTAACTGGAAAAGTCGGAAAATGATAATGTTTAAAAAGTTATTTTTATTTTCAGAAACGAGTTAAAATAATTAATTTTTATAACTTAATCATAATGACAGAAGTACAAAACCCGATTTTTATAAATTAAAAAAATCGCTTTGTAATTTAATATAAAATTGATTTTTAAAATTTATTTCTTTGAAAATTTTTGTTTTTAAATTGCATATTTAGTTTTTTTTCTGAAAGGTGGAAATTTTAACCATTTTCCGACTTTCTCATTAAATGTTCTGTATGGGTATTTTTTCTATAATACATACAGGGTGTTGCGTCGTTAGGCAGGACATAGAAAATCCCATGAAATTTTTGAATGCATATTTAGCGCTGCTATTGTAGTGCGAAATATTATTGGGATTTATTAAAGGACACTACGAGTTGTGACTTAGAAAAGTGTTTAGTAATCTTTTGATGGGCCAGTTAAGTGGGAATGGTCGAAATTGTATAGCCAATGACGTTTTAAATCAATATTTCAAAATAACATTTTAAAATGTGATTGTTAACGTTAACTGGTGATTGTGGTATTGTTCATTAATACAATAAGTAATAAATAACAAAGTTGCAGAAAAAGTTATCATCATAACTGATGAACTAAAAATAGTTATAGTTAATTCTTTTGAGTACGGCTCTTGGTTTTGGGGCTCTTTAATAAATCCCAATAATAATTTTCAACAGAATGATTAAGAGAACGAATAATCAACATCTTCAAAAATTGTATGGAATTTCCTATGTCTTGTCAAACACCCTGTAGGGTGTTCCAGATAAGAATGCACTCTGCAGGGATCTCATAAACCATATACAATACAGAGATGATTCATTTAAAAAAAAGTTGCGCCCTACTAAATTCTTCAACATTCTATTTTCAAATTTAAAAACTCCTAATCCTTCAAAATATATTTGGGCAAAACAGAATTTTCGCGATTTTGTTTTTATTTTTTTCTGGCTCTATTCAAAGATATATGTTAAAATAAAGGTAACATTCTTATTACCATTTTTTTCCTCTACAAGTTGGTATATATAGATTTTCTATTCAACGTTGCGTTTTTTTCAAAACCATCATCAACTTTTATTTTTTAAATAGTCGGGATATTTGATTTTATTATTTTTAAATTCCCCTCTTTTTCATTCAATGACGTATCCACCTACTATTAATACCACGTTTCGGACATAAAAACCTATTATCAATAAGAATAAATAAACTAGTGAATACGCGTGGTTCGGATCTCACAAAAAACTGTAGGTCCCGTCTGACTGACATTACCCAGACGTTAAGCAAAAGGGATACAATAAGCGATTCGCCTGCAGTATACTTACAACAGGTCAACCCTCCTTGAAACAACCAAACGATCATTTATTTGCACTTGCATCTAATGTAAACCGTCCTTAAAAGCGTTCTCGTACGTGACGTCACAATGTGAGAGAGAAATAGAGATTTTATGCGCATTAGCATACCGGTGTTAGTGTATCATTTTCTTCTACTTCGTTTGGGTGGCCTTAGTGTATTATGATAGTAACTTATATAGGCTATGTGATTATTTGGCATAGTAATTTATTTATACACGGACAAGTCCATTTTGTAAACATTATAATAAACGTTGTATTGTCACAAAACTGAACTATGAGCTTATGATATTTCATAAATCAATATTTGCCCTTTTAACATGAAACTTGTATCAAGTTTATTAAACAAATTAATAAAGTTGCAATTATGAAACGTTATACCCGTTTCCCGATCTATCAATTATTCTAAGAACAGTTATTAAATGCTAAAATACCCAAGAAACAAATCAGTCTAAACTAACTTCATGGATCTGAGTTGTCTATTGGAAGAAGAGTAGTTACCGCCAAAGATATGAATGTTTTGGTTTAGGTTGGCCATTTTTGTAGCCCTTGAGATAAAGTTGTTAAGTCCATAGTTTGTCCTGTAAAATGGTTGAGTAAATGTTACCGCTGATCTGGTGTTTCTTGTAGAAACTTGAAATCCTATTTGTGACAGGAGTTCCCTACAGTCAACCAGAGAATTAACAATCCTTAAGTCTCTCGGCCTGCATCTATTCATGATTGGTTGTACACAAAATCTTCAGGTGGGGGAATTTTGACTTTATACGCCAGATATCTCGCAAATGTGCGTTGCTCCTGCTCAATACTTTGAATATGTCTAGCATAGAAAGAACCTTATACAGAAAAGCAATATTCCAAGTATGGTCTAACCACATATATACACTATATTGTGTATAAATGTACCCCAGGTGGGTGACAACGAAAGTTCGCAATCCCACACTGCGCAAGCAGGCAGCCTCACGGATTCTGGGGGAGGCATAAATTCGAATAGTACTAACATAACTAACGGCAGGATGCTAAGGCAAGCCCCTGCCGACAACCGAACTATAAGTCAACATAACACCGGCGAGGAACACATCACAATGGAGACTAGCTTGCAGCCCGAACCTGGAGTCGATAGAACTGCCGCTGGTTTACCCAGAAGAACAGAAACCGGTCGAATCAAGTGGAGTCGAGACATGAATAGAACCTTTATCAAAACATTCCTCTTGATCAACGACTGTGAAGATAACCCCCGCCCTGGCTGGAGAATAAAACTCCACCGCGAAATAAGCCAGATATACCCGGAATTAAAACTGACCGAACAAAATGTAGCGTGCCGTCAAAGAGCTATTTATGCTAACCACCTGCTACCCCAAGCTGAAATAGATCAAATACGGCGTGAAGTTGGCAGAACGTTGCACAACCTTCAGCATGTGGAAGAGCTAACAGCACAGCAGGAAGTAATAAACGAACAAGATCAAACTATACAGGCTGATACGGACAATATGAACAAAAAATATTTGGAAAATTTGTCCTTAATCGAAAATAGTGACCCGACCTTAAGACCGAGTATCCCTAAGCTGAGATTCAAGAAAGGAACCCACGAAATACTAGCGAGAGTAAACCTAGCAGCAGGGACGTCCTTAAATAGAACTGAGGACCTCGAGACATTACACAGTGGGTTATATGCTGCAGCAGCAACTGTAATTGAACTCAATGGCCTTATCAGGCATTATATCAGAGAACTGATAAAAAAATTACCAAGAAACAAGTGGTACCCGCTTGGAAAATGAGACTAGAAAAACAAATAAGCCAGTTACGAGCACAAAGTAATATCATTGGAGAACATCTAAATAAAAACTCTAGTAGCAAGGTTGCTAAAAAGGTTAAAAATATACTGAAAGCAGACTATTCCTTTAGATAGTCCCGATATAAAACGGCTGCTAACAATCGTAAGAGACAATATTAGACAAAAATGTAAGGCTAAAGGTGCCCGTCTAAGGCGATACAATAAAGCCACAAAGAGGAAGGTACAAAACCAACAGTTCACCACGAACCAAAAAACCTTCTATAGGACACTGAACCAAGAAGAAAATGACCTTACTCCAGCTAATGACATAAATAAAGACCAATTTAATGCATTTTGGAGTAATATTTGGTCTGACGCGTCTCATTTCAATGAAGAAGCAAGCTGGCTCGGAAAAGTTGAAGCCGAGGCTGAAACTTTGCAAGAAATGCCTGAGCCGCAAGTAACATCCATCGACATAAGGGATGCCACTAAGAACTTGGCTAACTGGAAATCACCGGGACCTGACCAAATTCATAATTTTTGGCTCAAAACCTTCACCAGCTTACACCCTATAATAGCAAACTGCTTTAGCAAAGCTCTCCTAAACCCCGAACACTTCCCAGCTCATCTTGCCAGTGGCAATACCTTCCTTTTGTTTAAAAAAGGGCAGGTAAACGATCCAAAAAACTACAGACCGATCACCTGTCTGTCAGTGGTGTATAAACTATTAACATCAGTCATGTAAAAATATACACACACTGCATAAACAACAACCTGGTAGCTGATGAGCAAAAGGGCTGTATTAGGAAAGCTTTGGGTTGCAAGGAACAGCTTACAATCGATGCCGTTATTATAAAACAGGTTGAAGTTAAAAGGCGAAATCTAAATATGTGCTACATTGATTATAGTAAAGTTTTCGATTCTGTTCCTCACGATTGGCTAAAGAAGATATTGCAAATATACAAAGTACACCCCCTAATACGCAACATGTTAGGCACCCTAATGGAGCAATGGAATACCAATCTCCATATTGGACAAGATAAGCTTGGCAATATAAATATATCAAAAGGTATATTTCAAGGCGACTCTTTAAGCCCCCTCTGGTTCATTTTCATTCACTACTAAAATCAATATCCTACGGATATCGTCCCAACTTAACTGAGAATTTTAGAATAAACCACCTTCTATTTATGGACGATATCAAACTCTACGCTGAAAGAAAAACCCACCTACAGTCCCTAATTCAAATAACCAAGACATTTAGCGATAACATCAAAATGTCGTTTGGATTAGACAAGTGCGCAATCTTGAATGTCGTACGCGGAAAGACTGAACAAAATCGTGGACTGCTAGAAGGCATAGATATACTAGATGAGGACAAAACATATAAATACTTAGGCATCTTCCAAAACCAACAAATAAACCACACAAGCCTAAAAAGGGAGTTTAAAAACAAATACAAAAGCAGACTAACAAAGCTTTTTAATACTCACCTGAATGCTGGTAACCTTACTACTGCCATCAACACCTGGGCAATACCAATACTTACCTACTCATTCGGAATCCTTAAGTATTCAGACACGGATTTGCACGAACTAGATATGCTTACGCGCAGGCTGCTAACAAAATTCAGATTCCACCACCCACGCTCTGCACTTGAAAGAATCTACCTAAAACGAAAGGAGGGAGGAAGAGGTCTCATTAATATATATACAGGGTGTGTCAATAAGGTGTCGGGCTTTGATAGCACCTAAACTATCAAAGATAGGAAAAAAAGTGTAATATAAAAGTTAAATGGTTTGTTAGGATGCATAACCTAAAAATATTTTAAAATCTACAGGGTGGTCCTAAAAAGTGGTACTGAATAATAAAAAAGAAAATTAAATGGGACACCCAGTATAATTTTCCAGAATATGATTCAATAGAATAAGGACTTTGCAACCATCTTAAAATTTTTGAACTAAAATGCAACGTTGCCAAGTAATTAATTTTTTTCCGAAATTTTAGTAATTTTAAGGGTATCGTAAAAAAATCATAGTAACCTGTGGATTAACCCTAGGCAAATATAATTTACATTGTGGGTACTTTAAGGTACGATATATTGATCGATAACAATGTTTTTTAAATCTCTTATACAGAGCATTCGGTATAAGTTGGACAACTCGACAGTTTTAAAAATGCTTTATTTCAATTTTTTTAAATGGGACCCCCCTAATTTTTTTAGGCAAAAGAATTTATCTTTCGAAAACCTTACTTTTTTATTAAACATGTCATATATCTAAATATTATAGTTTTTGAAAAATTTTAGGATTTGTCTTAACTTAGGGTAAAAAAGGAAAGTTCTAATTGAATAATTTAGTCAAGATTGCTTTGGAACAAAAAATAAATAATTTTCTTTATCACAGCTGTCATTGCAAAATTATTTCGCTAACATTTTTGTTTAAAATTTAGTGTCCCGAACTAACTTTATCGAAATAGAAAAATATGAGTTATGATAAAGTTAGTTCAGGAAACTAAAATTTAAACAGTAATTAAACACAAAATGTTGGCGAAATAATTTTGCAATGACAGCTGTGACAAAGAAAATTATTTATTTTTTGTTCCAAAGCAATCTTGACTAAATAGTTTAATTAGAACTTTCCTTTTTTACCCTGATTTAATACAAATCCTAAAATATTTCAAAAACTATGATATTTAGATATATGACATGTTTAACAAAAAAGTAAGGTTTTCGAAAGATACATCCTTTTGCCTAAAAAAATTAGTGGAGTCCTATTTAAAAAAATTGAAATAAAGCATTTTTAAAACTCTCGAATTGTCCAACCGCTCTGTATAAGAGATTTAAAAAACATTGTTATCGATCAATATATCGTACCTTAAAGTACCCACAATGTAAAGTATATTTGCCTAGGGGTAATCCACAGGTTACTATAATATTTTTACGATACCCTTAAAATTACTAAAATTTCGGAAAAAAATTAATTACTTGGCAACGTTGCATTTTTGCAAATTTTAAGATGGTTGCAAAGTCCTTATTCTATTGAATCATATTCTGGAAAATTATACTGGGTGTCCCATTTAATTTTCTTTTTTATTTATCAGCACCACTTTTTAGGACCACCCTGTAGATTTTAAAATATTTTTAGGTTATGCATCCTAACAAACCATTTAACTTTTGTATTACACTTTTTTCCCTATCTTTGATAGTTTAGGTGCTATTAAAGCCCGACACCTTATTGACACACCCTGTATAACTTGTGCAAGTCGCAAGAGACCTCTATGAGAAAATACTTCCAAGAATCGAATGGGGAAATTCTTAAAAAAGTGGTAGCAGCAGACACTGTATATTCAGCCCTTAACTTAAAGCAAAACGGATTACCTAACATCATCCGCGCGCCGCCAAGTCAACAGTTCGTAACTTGGCAAGCCCTACACGGCAAATACCCCACTGCACTCCAAAATCCACTCATAGATAGAGAAATGTCACTGAATTGGTCAGAGAAAAGGCAGCTTCACGCTGAAACAGAAGGTTTTATAATCTCTATCCAAGACCGTGTCATTCGAACTCGAAACTATGAAAAAGTCATCTTAAAAAGAAATGTGGAAGATGTGTGCAGAAAATGCAATTGCCCCGGAGAAACGATAGAACATATCACGGCGGGGTGTGGTGGCTCCCAACGCTTACCTGGGGAGACATAATCAGGTGGCTAAGATTATCTACAAGGAACTGGACCATAAACTAGGGCTAAGGGAAAACCTCCCACCATACTACCAATACTCACCCGAGCCAGTCCTTAAATCCCCTGAACGGGACAGGTCAATAATAACGGATAGAACAGTAGACCACAACCAACCGGATATTCTTCTTATCGAATAAAACACCAAGAAAGCTTTCATAATCGATATAGGTTGCCCACTAACACACAACCTCTCTAAAACCGAATCGGATAAGAAGACCAAGTACTCGAATTTGGCTATAGAGTTTAAAAATATATGGAAGCTAGATAAAATAGACATAATTCCGATCATAATATCGGTGGAGGGAGCTATGACGAAAAATTTCAAGCCCAACTTGGAAAAACTGGGCGTATCAGGTTATTTATACCAACTAATCCAGAAAAGCGTCATCCTCCAAACTTGCCATATAGTACGGAAGTTTCTAAACAGTACAGGTTAAGATGAATTTCTTCTCTGTACCTACTGTAAATAATATCAGCAATACCAACAAAAAGCTGTGAAAACTAAGCACTGCTGCTCATACAACCACCTTACTTGGAATTAAATATCAAAAATATTATTTTACAATAAATAGTGCTGGAAATAATAATAAATTAGAAAGAAATAAACAGTTATTAATAATAAATAAATTACATTTTATAAATTCTATAAATAAATAGGTAAGTAGGTAATAAAATAATTTTAACAAAAGTAAATTTTCAAAAATTCTTTGTGCTGAGACTTTAAATAGAGAATATATATCATTAAATACAAAGAGAAATAATTATATTAGTTTCGATTAGTAATAATATATTTTTTTAATTCTTTACGAAATTTATTTGAGCTAGACGCTGTTTTGATGTCATTGGGAAGAGAATTAAAAATATTGATGGAGTTGTAAGAAAATGAACGCTGAAAAAGGGCAGAACTGTGCTTTGGAACGCTATACAGGTCTCGAAAACGGGTTTGCCTATCATGGATATCCGCACCTCTGATTAATTTTTCGTATAAATATTTAGAACATCTGGTCGTTTCAATAAAGAACACTAAATTTGCAATGTGTAGCATATATCTTTCTTGCATATTTAGCCATCCAGATTCCTGGAGAGCAGGAGTTATATGGTCGTATTTACGTATCCCATAGCTAAATCTTAGACATGCATTCTGAAGTTTTTGAAGACTGTTTTTATCTACTTGTAGAAGCGCCGGCCAGTAAACTACGTCGCAATAACTTAATTGAGATAAAATTAGAGAATTACATAGCCTAAGTTTTGTCGCAGAGTCGAATACATCTTTGTGCATATAGAGAAGCTTAATTTTGGCATAGGTTCTTTGCAGTAATTTTGAAACATGGACAGAAAACCTCAGCTCTGGATCTAACAATAACCCAAGGTTTCGACAGTCGGTAGAAGGCCTTAGGTCAACGTTGTTTATAGAAATTTTAAATAACGGATCATGTATAACAGTTACCCTTGCCAAATACCATAAGCCGAGTTTTAACTGCGTTTAAAACCAATTTATGCGCTTTAGACACCTGGGAAACCAACTCTAAGTCACTGTTAATTTTTTATACCGATATAATAAGTTGATAGAAAAAAAAAGAAAAATATATT
Source organism: Polydrusus cervinus (assembly GCA_935413205.1). Lineage (NCBI taxonomy): Eukaryota > Metazoa > Arthropoda > Insecta > Coleoptera > Curculionidae > Polydrusus > Polydrusus cervinus. The sequence goes on along the minus strand of OW284510.1, from coordinate 60,111,096 downwards.
TGCGTATCATCTGCATACTGGTGTGATAAACAAAACTTTAAAAATTTGGAAAAATCAGCAGTATAAATAGAAAAGATTAAAGGTCCCAGGATGCTTCCCTGCGCAACGCCTTTATTAACTGGTACAAACTCAGGAGCCTCGCGATTTGTTAGAACCCTCTGTTGTCTATTTCCAAAATAGTCCTGGAAAAACTGTAGAGCCATATCTCCCAATCCAAAATATTTTAGTTTTGTATGCAGTATTTCATGGTCTATAGCACAGAATATATAGCTACGCAACAGAATGCTAGAGACTTGGCAACATAGCAAAGCTGAAATAGGAAGTCCATTGCTTCCCGCTGGCTTCCTATATGGTTTTTAAACGGCTTCTGTTCATTCTTTACCGGAGAGATGACAAGAGTCTCGGGATCAACGATGAGCTCCCCCCGAAAGTAGCCGAATGAACGAACGTTTGACATAACTTATTGGCGCGAAATTCATATGTTACAGGCACGTTTGAACAACGCGAATTCATTGTGCGTCAGACACGGAGACTTGTGCGTATATAGTGCGACATATATAGGACTGTAAAGGTACATTATATTTTATATATTTTGAATTATGTAGGACTATATATATATATCTTAAGATGGAAAGTTCTTGTGTATAAACACCTAATTTGAAATTCAGAAAAAAGTATTTCCTCGAGTCGAATTCGAACCGACAACCTCCGTATATCCAGTACAGAGCGCTAACCAATTGCGCCATCAAGGAAGTAGGTTCACAACGGCAAATCGGGAAACACTTTCGTCCGAAAATTTCAAATTTTTACTGAGATACGCACAGTGATAGATATTGTAAATCATTTTTACCCTTTTTAAACAACAACATTACCGTTTCGGCAACCAGATGCATGCTTTTCAGGCGGCTGATTAATACCTATCGGTTCTTTTTCATAAGAAAATCAAGTATGTATATATCTTAAGATGGAAAGTTCTTGTGTTGTTTAAAAAGGGTAAAAATGATTTACAATATCTATCACTATGCGTATATATATATTTACATCTTCATATCTATAAGTCATCCCTACTGTGGCGCAGCAATAAGTCATCCAGCGGAAGGAGTGAAAATATATCGATTTTAACCGAGATATATTAGTCAACAGACAGTCCTTTAAACGGATCCAACAAAACCTGATTTTAATTTTTTTTATCAATTTTGGTATATTTAGGTCATCCAACAAAATTACTATTGTCTAAAAGTAGATGTAGCAAACATTTTTGGTGTTTTAAATAGAAGCCTATTTTTTTCAGTCAAATTTTGAATTCTACGTTAATGTAGCATACTTTATCCTTATCTCTAACGGGTTTAGAAAAAAATTACATCATAAAACGAAAATTATTTTATTAAGTGTTGAAATTGTAAACCATTAACTTCTTGACAATATGCCAATCTACTTAAAAACCCTTCTAAAACATTATTTACAGTATTTTTTTTTCATTTATTTGTCTAATTTCATATCTAATTTTAAATTTTAAGTCTTCCAAATATCGTTTTATGATGTAATTTTTCTCTAAAACCGTTAGAGATAAGGATATGGTATGCTACATAAATTGTGGGCATAATTTGACGTAGAATTTAAAATTCGACCGAAAAAATAGGATTCTATTTAAAATACCAAACATTTTTGCTACATCTACTTTTTGATACACCCTGTATAATTTATTTTTAAGGCAAAAAATCCGGAAGAAAAAATTATAATCGACGTGTCCGAGCGTTTTTTCAAAAAATTAATACCTGATTTTTAAATGAATTTGTTCCATATTTTAGCTCTGTAGATATAATATAATTATAACAACTAGAAACTGATTTGTTTCGAATCTAAACGCTTTAAAATAAAAATATTAAACCACATCATTGTTAATTCATCGGATGACTAATCCACCGTAAAATATGTAGTTCACATAGGAAATATACGTTACAGTGTTGTCTATATGACGGATGACTGATCCACCGTAATTTGTCTAAAAATATACGCAATAAATATACATCGCGACGGTGGCATCACCAATTCTCGGCGGCAAAAGCCTGAACTAAAGTACCCAAAATTGACAAAAATACGCTTTAAGTCATCCCTCTCAAATTTTGTCCCCGACTTCGCGGGAACATTTTAAACCTTCTGAATGGCAATGCGTTAAGTCATCCATATATGGATGACCTAACGAGCCGGATGACCTATTCAATGTAAATTGTCAATGTGTGGATGACCTATCCTACGCAGGATATATATACAAGGGGGGATTAAAAACCACTACTAACTTCCACATTTTTTAAATGGGCCATATCTTTGTATTTCATAAACTTTCTCAGGATGAAACCTTTGATATTCTAAAGTACGTTAACGCCTAAATTTTGACAAAATGTATTTTCAAAATTATTATTTGTGTACGAAACAAGAGCGTATCTATCGACAGCGTACTTCAATTAAAGATTTGGTGTTGCCATTTTTCTATAATGTATCCGCGTGTTGGTTTTTTCTTTAATTTGACTGGTGGATTGGTAAGAATTATTTTGTAGTTAGAATAATGTTTATATCAGTCTATCATTTTTGAAAACAAATTTATTCTACAGGGTCCTGCACCTCACACCTCCCGTGCGGGTGGGTGCTTACTTATTAATTAAGTTAGGATTTTGATATTTTGCAAACTTTACCTGTATCACAGCCTAGGGGGCATTTCAGGAAAATATTTTTATACAGGGTGTTCAAAATAAGTGTGACGTCTTAAGGATCTATTTTTTTAGATTACATATGCTATATATATTCTTACTTATTTGGATGCCTCTTATAGTTGCCTTCATACCCCTAGAATTTGAATGAAATCGGTTCAGTATTATAGGTAAAAAAAAAATTCTAAGAAAAATCAGTTTTGCAACACTGGTTTTAAAAATTAATAAAAACTAATAATAATAATGCCTAGATAATAGAATTAGAACGGTACTTAATAAATAATAATAAAGAATAATAGAACGGTAGGTACCTAATAAATAATGTCGAACAGTCTCGTTAACCAAGTTTAATTCATACGAATTGTACAGGGTGTCCAAAGTTTAGTGTCAAACTTTGCAAACTTTAAAGCATTTATTTTTGTTATTTGAAATTGGAACCTCTGTATATTATCATGTCATTGTATGGGATCTACCTATTATTAATTTTATACGATTCAGTGTTTGTAAAAAATTGTGATTAGCTTCACAATTTTGTCAAGAAATATATTACATTTTTTTTATTAAATTATATTATACCATTCAGTATTTTTTGTAAAATAATTAAAGTTCACCACCGTACCTACGGAGTTGCTAAATTATTATAATGTGCCCAGATATTTATAGATTTTTTTATAGCTTCAAAAGTTTATTTTATAAAAAGTCATGTAATACTTATATACCACTTGACTTAAATGTCTAAAGGCCTTTTTACATTAGGTGCAAATTCAAGCAAAATTGCATGCAAGCGCTGGCATTTTAATTAGCTGATGCAAGTTTTCCCTTTTAAGAACTACCATTTTACTTGCACTTGCACCTAATGCCTCTACGTGGTTCGACCCGATTGTCGGGTTCGGGCTTGATCAATAAATGTTCGCGTTTTGGGCCCTACAAAATGATTTGTTCCGGGACGGCCGGGCTTTATTGCTTTTAGATAATAATTTATTCGGTTTTGCATTAAGGTCTTGCGTGGACGGGTCGTAAAAGTACGACCCGTGTAGGACTCTAGGAAGTAACCAGATAAAAACTGAAGTAGCGTTTTATAATTTTAGATTTTGCATCCCTCATTTATTTGAGCTCTTCAAAGATTAAATTATTAAGAAAATTAAAAAAAAAATTAAAACGACATGTAAACTTGTAAATACACCTACATCTTATTATTGTTTTCGGACGACATGTAAACGCACAAAATGGGCATCGGAGTTCGGCTTCTTTCGGGGGGAGCTCATCGTTGATCCAGAGACTCTTGTGAGAGACGCCGTTCACCGTTGTGCATAGGTGCCAAACGTGACGCCGCGTTGGTAAATATAGGGAAATAAGGTTTAAGAATAATTGTGTAGTATTATATGGAAAAACCTACTACCTATTCGAAATGTAACTTTAAATTTTTGTTTCAAACTATTGCGGTGAGTGATATGAAATTTGGCATGCAAATTTAGATAACGTTCCAGCGACGGATTTAAATTGTATAGCAAATCGGCGCATCCACCAAATGTCACGTGGGGAAGAATTAAAGGCGACAAGTCTGCATAACACCTACTTTATTATATAATATGGAACGGCAGTTCAATGGTTACACAAAATCAAACTTTACTTACAATAGCATATTTGACTAGGGACAAGCTCTCTAGGGCAAGGGGCTGATAATTGGAACAGGACTCTGTGCTGCTACAATGTTACTGCTCTGGACCGAATCTTATATCGATCGGGTATCGACCTGAAGGATTTCTAACCAAATGGTCGTGGCTTCGGGTCTTGACCGAACTGGTCGAGACCCGAATGGTCCCGACCCCGAATGGTGATGACCTGAATGGTCTTGACCGAGTGGTGTTGACCGAGTGGTGTCGACCAAGTGGTGTCTTTTGCATAGTACCGACCTGCTATTTATACCAATCAGTATCAATAAACTTAACCCAGTTATTGATTGGTAACAAAATGCAAGCTCGGCAATATGCTAAGATAGCATCCTTGTAGTCTGCATGTTTTGATAACAAATAATTGGGTCAGTAGGTATATTTAATATTAACTTTAAATAATAAGAAAAAAGGGAATTTAAGAAAAAAGGATATGTCATATGTCTATATATGACAATATCGTCGTCTTCGTTCCCAATCGGCATCATTGACAATTTGTAAATTCAAGTAGATTATGCAAAAAGAGTAATATTAGAGAATTTTTTTGATACCAATAGTACCAATTTATTTTTATTTCTTTTAATATTTTTCTTAACTAAAAATATATACTTATACAAATTTTTAAAAAATAGCATGCGATATAAATAAAAGCTATTGATCCTTTTCTGTGGTCGTAACAAAAAGAATTGTCCTATTTACTAAATCTACTTTACTACGTCAATAATACTACTAACAAAAATGGGTAATCATTAATAGGTATAAATAAATTAATATTATATTTTTACTAGTTCAACGACGGGCATATCAGGCGATCGATTATTTATTGACCAATATAATTTTGTTATTAATTCGGCATTATTATAATTTAATTTTTTGGAGACCACTTCGAAAATAGTAGTATTATAGAGTAGTTTAGAATAACAGAATATAATATTATCAACAGGCACTAGCCACTACCCACTAGGGTGAAAGTTAAATTAGGCGCTTTGCAACACGTAATTTGTTTAGAGGGCTGTGGAATTGCTTAGTACCGCATCCTACCACTACCACTTTGAGGCGTCTTTTAGACAAAGATGGAAGTATACTGCTCTTCTTGTTCGTTTCATGAATGTAACGATGTTCCCCGGCTTTATCATTTGCCGTTATTTTCATTTTAGAGCGTTCTTTTTCGGATGGCAATATTTTATTTTTGTAGATTTTTTATTTAATGTTAAAAATTTTGTATTTTATGCTCTCTAACTTATTCTACAGTCACAGCGAGAAATAAATTGATTATACAAATCCACATAACAGGTATGTTACTAAATTATTTCATTTTTAATTTTAAAGGTTATGCTATTAAAATGTTTGATACATTTTTGCATTTATGTTGTTTTTAGCATATTTTTCTTGAAAACGCTGTCCCAAAAACAAATTAAATTTTGTATGAGGTCCATGGCCAAGTGATATATGGGTTTTCCAATATATTAATACTCCGTAAGTCTTTAAAAAAATTATTTCTTTTCCAAATTTTTTAAGCTCTAAATTATCTCTGTGTATTAATTTTTATTTACCCCTGAACTAAATACCATACGTGACGCATTCAATTAAAAATATATATTCTTGTAAATATCCAAAATTGCAAAAATGCCTACTTGTGCCCAGCTGAACCTAACCATGTTTGCAGCTACACTTTTGTATCAATCATGGATTGATAACCAAATAGTCAATAAAACCATTAGAGTTGATATTTTTAAGTATACAAGGGATAAGATGCCAAAAAAAAATACACCACAGGACAAGATAGTAAAATCAAAAAAATTAAATCGAGTAAACTAAATTAGATATTATTAATATAATTACATTTCTTATTATACCTACTTAAATCACCAATAATAACTTTATTTTATGACTATTAAATGACAATTTATGCTAACCATCTGTCTTTTTTTAAATTTTCATGTGATTATCCATTAAGATGACGTTTTACACCTGACTGTGATAACTTACACCCTGTTGTGTCCCAAATGTGATGAATACCAACATCTGACCTAATACTTGATAAAGACTCTACACTGTGAACAACAAGTGTATCGATCCGAATGTAATCTAAACCTGAAAGTTTACCTGATAAAGGCTTCAGATTGTGTAGAAGTGTACCGACCTATTGCTATATGCTTCAAAGGCAACTGTTATCTTCTGACTGGAAGTAGTATTCATGCTGAAATATAGAAAATCTCCCGTACTTATAGACATTTTAGTGAATTTCGCGATAGTTAAGTTTATCGGTACGGTGCGGCCGTGATAGAATTATAGTGACAGTGATATTTTTTAAGGTATAAAATATCTTAAGTAGGATTTCTCTCTTAGTTTTTTCAATTTCGAAAATTAGATAGCTTAGTTACGTGTCTTTTAATTGTATAAAGTAATATAGGGCTTATTTATTTTTGTATGCCAAAGTTAGGTTTAGTTATTTAAAATCTTAAAATTACTGTGAGGTTAATAGACATTATAAGCATACCTATTACATATGTTTCTCCCTCACTCCGTAATATACCAATCAAAATTCCTTCATATAAAGATTTAACCTACATAGGTACTTTATATAGTATAGCATACAAAAAATAATAAAATCCCCTTAAAAATTTAAAATATAGTGTGTCGGCGGATGGAGTTGACAATAGGGAAAACTCTTTTATTGATAATTTGATTTGATTACGACCAGAAGTCATCCTTTACCAAAATTTCTGTTTGTTGAGAAAATTTAAGATTAGATGTAAATGTAAATTATTCTGTCTTTAAATATTCGAATTTGTATTTAGACTTTATGTTACAATATAAAGAACTGCTTAAAATCCTTGAATCGCACCTACTTTTCTCTTGAAGCATTTTCCTATTTAACATCTGTACACACTACATCTGATCGAAAAATTTTATATTGCAAATTAATTTTTTCTAAACGCAAAAGTTTTTATAAAGAATTACTTTTTGTCGTAAAATCAATAATATATTTTTTCCTATTATACTCCATCCGCCAACACACTGTATATCGATAGCCTAGTTCGAATACGACGTAACCCACCAAATTTATTTTTTGATTAATATCAATAAATACCTTCATTTTCTACATTGTGAAAATATGTCGTAGACCAGTTTATTAACCAATTATTTAAAAATTTAAATTTTAGACCCCGAGCTCCTAGGCTCGGGGCGCCACTGATGCTGCTATTCAATCAGCAGCAATATAATATAAAATAATAAATACATCTTTAAAAAAATATCTGCATAAAATCGAATTGCAAGAGGATATCGCAACGGCAACGCTCTAGATAAATTATTCGTCTAAAGGGCGCGAAATACGCTGTTGGCTTACGGATGATACTCCTGGCGCCACCTCAAGGCATTTAAATAACCATTCGGAGAGTTTTCGCATGTCGCCTTTTGTCTAATTCTCATCAGCCTTCTGTTGCGTAGCTATATATTCTGTGTCTATAGTATCAAAAGCCTTACTATAGTCCATCAAAACGAGACAACTGCACTGATCTTTGTCATTGGCTGTAAAAATGTCATCAGTAACTTTGGGTAAAGCTGTTGTTGTGCTGTGATTACTGCGAAACCCCGATTGAGTGGAGGGTAGAATGTTATTTACGTCCAAAAGGAGGTTAAGTTGCTCGGCCACGATTTTTTCCAGAATTTTGGAAACAGTGGGCAATATACTTATAGGTCGAAAATCGGCTAGTTCTGTTGGATTGGGCTTTTTGGGGATAGGACTAATATTAGCAAATTTCCAAAGATTTGGATATTTTCCCAGGGATAAACATTTGTTAATAATGAAAGCTAAATAATTGTTTAAATGGGGAAGTGTGTATAGTAACATTTTAAGTCCTATGCCATCATAACCAACCGCGTTGGTTTTTATTTTATTTGAAAGTTTTTCAACTACCTCACCAGTGACCTCAGAAAAAACAAATTTGTCATAGTTGCCAAAGAACTTACCCAAATAATTTTGGTTTATAATTTCACTATTATTAGCTGTAACATTTGGAACTGAATTTTGAAAATACTCCACAAAATCATTTGCGCATCCTATCTCAGCTGAAGATTTGTTTTTATCAGTAGTACGTCCTAGATTGAGATATTTTATAGTACGCCAAAAGTTTTTGGACCTTTTTTAAAAGTATATTGCAAGAAGGCCTTTTTCTCCGCCTTAACAGTTATATTAACTTGGTTGCGTATGCGCTTATAATCATTTCATATTATATCCGTTTTATTACGTTTACACTTTGAGAGTGCCTTATCCCTAAGTTTCATCATGTATTTCAAATTGGGCGTAAGCCAAGGGGCAGGTGGTTTAGTTATTCTTGATGTTTTAAAAAGTGTGTATGTATGTCAAATAAATACAAAACATTTTTATTAAAATAGTCAACCATGGCATCCACATCATCCAATGTATATAAAAAATTCCAATTAAGATCATAAACAAAATAATTATAATCAAAATTAGAAAAATCCCGATAAGTGCGAAACATTGGTGTAGGTTTGTTTTTTGTTATTTTTATTTGAAAGTTTACCAGTTTGTGATCAGAGATATCATCCATATTAAGAGTTTTAGCATTATCGACAAATTCTTGTTCCGAACAAATCAATAAATCAATAAGAGTACTAGAGTTATTCGAAATCCGAGTCGGTTCAGTAATGCACTGATGTAAACCATATTTGTTTAACAAATTACTTAGATGTTGGTAGTTCGTATTGTTAGTATTTAAAAAATCAATATTAAGATCACCACCAAAGGCAATAAAGTCATATTCAGGTGTAATACTTACCAAAGAGTTTTCTAGATCATTCAAGCATTGATATACATTTGAGTTAGGGGGCCTATAGAGCGTTCCCAAACACAGCTTCTTACCTCCAAGCTTAATGGTAATCCAGAGTTGTTCTAAAGGGCTAATAACGTTATTATCGATATTCAAAACGGAATATTTTAGCTCATTGTTTATATAAAAAGCAACACCGCCGCCGCGACCAGTGCGATCATTTCGTACCAAATTAAAATTTTGAATGGCTAAGCCATCACTATTAATATTAGAGTTAAGCCAGGTTTCTGAGAGACCAATGACATCAAAAGATCCTTCAGCTAGAACGTCACTAAATAAATCAAAATCAGCACATAAAGATCGAACATTAAAATGTGAAAAGTCTATCCAGGTATTTTGCATATTACAGTTTAGACTGCTTAATTCAAAATTAGAACAATTTATTATATGGAATAAAAGTAATAAATGTGGTTAGTGCTTTGGTTTAGTTACTATAAGAAGTAATAAATACATTTAAGTTTTAGAAATTAATTTTTTTAAATAATAAAAAAAAAAGACAAATGAACTAATATCCAGTCATGTAATTCTACTTTGAAAATAGTAAACAGCTAAAATATCTAAGAAGTAGGAAATATAACAGTAGGATAGTTAACTACAACTTTGGCTACAACCTTCAAGACCGGGCCTAAATGACCCAAGAACATAAACTTTAAAATTGCAGGACGGCATACATTTTAATAAATAATATGCCTGCCTCATATTTTAGTTAAAATGTCTTCAATTTATTTCCTACTTTTTATTACAAGAGAAAAATAAATTTATAGCAAATAGGATAATATATTTAGCAAAAAAAGGTCGGATTAACGGTTAATGTAAATATAGATTTTATCAAGAGAACCAACATGTACAATCTCATACTATCACTAAAGTCTCGATTAAGTCGTAGTCAGTAATTTTAGAAGAGTTTTCATACAAAACACTTTCTTATTGCGAAATAATAACTTTTTTATTTTCTGCGTCACTTCACATCATAATTTTTCCATTGGCGGACCACACTTTGTTTTTACCATGCTGTTTTTTTGAATTCATTAGCAAATTGTATCTGAGTTTGGTTAAATCCTCAAAAATAGAGTATTTGGAGTCTTTCAAAAACTTTTTTGCATTGAAAACCTCATTCCTTTTAATATTTTGAACAAAATTCACCATAATTATACGAGGGTTTTCATTAGCACTCTTATTGTTACCGACTCGGAAGGCACAGTCAATATCTCGGGAAGTACATAAAATATTTAGGTTGGTATTGATAAACCCAGTGACTGAACCAGCAACATCTTCACCGTCTTCCTCGGGTATCCCAACAAAGCGCAATGCATTTCTTTTTGAGAACTGTTCTAGAGAATCCACATTCTCTTCCAAGGACCTAATGGCCTTGGCATTTTTTACTATATTTAAGTTAAGGGATTTTATACATTGCTAACCTGTGAAATTTTCTCCTCTAGCTTGGAAAACCTAAGGTCAAATTCTGCTTTAATTTGCCCAAGGAAAGTTGCACAAACTTTAGTGATCAGTTTCTCATTGGGATCTTCACTGGCAGAAGCACTTCTGGTGATTTTGCTCATTTCGCCACTTAGCAAAAGACAGATAACGTAAACGTAATTATAAACAACTATTGAATATGTCAACAACCTTTTCTTGCCTGATTATGACCACTAATTAAAAAGATTAATGAGAAAAAAGGTATCAGGAAGAGAGTTAAAACAACTTTCAATAACACTATACACTTTTTGAAAATTAGTTTAAAAAAAACACTACTTTTTGAAGTTTAAGCAGGAACTTACAATTACCAGCAACACATGGCTTGACCTTCAATAAAATATGTTAGTCGTTTCCTTTTTTTTACGTTGTATTCGTTCGGATGTTCCGTGTGTGATTGTGGATATTATTTTTAAGTTTTGGGTGCGAATTTAGGTATAAAACTTTACCAGACATTTTGTTATTGCTAGCGACTTGTGTCTCAAGATGGGTAGAAAAAAGTGAATGATCCTTTTTTGCACGAATCGTTGTTCAATACCAGGAATAAGGTATTTCAGGTATGTAAAATATTGGTTACTTAGTTTTATTTGACCATAAACTGTACACACCCGAACTAACGGGTTAATTTAAATAAAAGCTTGTAAAAACATTTTGAAAGTAGGTCCTGACAAATGTTTACATCAAGGAGCAAATTTCCGAGCTGCGCAAACTCAACGGACCCTGATCATCTGCCTACAGTGGTGTCATCATCGAATTGCGGTATTAGCAATATAGTGTATGTATATATACTTACTTACTTACTTACTTAATTTCTTTATTTCAAAATTATGTTACATAATTTAATTTAAATTACAAACACAAAGTGAAATGCCGTCAAAACAAAACAAAAGAAAGGACAAAAACGACAATATTACTTAGATTTCAACAAAATTTAAATACTCAAAAAATCATCGATTTTATAGGGCTCTAATTCCAATAGCATGGTTTTGATTTCGATTTTAAATTGTTTCTCGCTGTTAATTCTTTTTATTTTCTCGGGCAATTTATTAAATAATCTCAAGCACATATAATTCGGTGATTTTTCTGTCAGAGTCAGCCTATGTATGGGATAATTGATATTACAAGTTCTTGTATTATGTTGATGACTAACTGGGGCTTCAAAACAGTTTCTATTCTTAAAGAAAAACACTAAACAGTCATAAATATATATTGCATATACAGTCAGCATCCCTGTACTTTTAAAAACAGATCTGCATGTTTCATTATACCCTAATTTTTTAATTATTCTAACTACTCGCTTTTGAATTACAAAAATATTTTGAATTTGACTATCCCTTCCCCAAAAAATGATTCCATACTTCAAAACGGATTCAAAGTTAGCAAAATACAATATTTTTAGAGTTTTTTCATTCATGTATTTACCTGTTACACGAATACCGTAGCAAATAGCATTTAGCTTTTGTGAAAGGCCTTTGATATGGAGAGCCCAGTCTAAATATTCATTAATTTGTACCCCTAAAAATTTTGTACTTTCGGAAAAAATAATTTTATCACTATCAATATCATTATTAAAATTGGCTGGCTTCTCCACCCTTGACGCCTTGGTTCTAAAAAGTATTATATTAGTTTTATTTTTATTCAAGATAAGTTTATTTTCTGTAAACCACTGTGTAACTCTGTTAAGAAAAAGTCTGCATTCATTGATAAGTTCATCAATACTTTTGCCCCCTAAAAGTAAGTTAGTGTCGTCGGCGTAATTAACGATATCCTGATTAGCTTGAATTAAATTGTTTAAATCATTTATGAAAACAATAAATATAATAGGCCCCAAGACACTTCCCTGGGCTATTCCGACATCATTTGATAATATTTTGGACTTATAAGATTTCCCATTTTTCATTATACAGACTTTTTGTTTTCTGTGGTTAAGATATCCTGATATCCACCTATGAGCGTTTCCTCTGATCCCATACATTTCAAGCTTCCTCACTAGTATATCCCTATTCAAGCAGTCATATGCCTTTGATAAATCCAAAAACATACCCACAGCTATGTTACCATCTTCAAGGTGATTCAGAACTGTTTGAATAAACTGAAAAATTGCAGTTTGAGTCGATCGTCCCTTTAAAAAACCATGTTGATTTTTACTAAATATATTACTGCTCGTTAGAAAATTTATTAATCTTGAACACATTGCCATTTCAAATAATTTTGAAAACCCTGTCAATAAACTTATTGGCCTATAATTATCCATTTGTTCTGTATCACCCTTTTTAAAGACTGGTTTTATTAGTGCAACTTTTAAATTTTCAGGGAATATACCATACTTAAAAGAGTTATTCATTATATAACAAATAGTATTCTTACATACACTAATAGAAAGCTTTACGATGCTGGTAGGAATTTCATCAAAACCGGAACTATGTTTATATATACAGGGTGTTATGGAATTGTCCAAGTTATATTTGAATGGGTGACTCCTTGGGTGTCCTAGAAAAACACACTCCATGGTTTGTTTTTTTTAAATCGACCATCTAAAAAGTACGGTAAGAATCCCTAAAATCAGTCCGACGCCAATGAAGAATAGCCATGAACTTCTCAATGTAATAAAGTGAGAGATACGGGGAGAAGCATAGCCTCGCAAGGGAGAGAGATGGGTGTCACAACGTTGCCAAATATTACACTTTGTCAGGTGTTCAATAAAGAAAACAAAACATATGTTTTTTAGGCGAACTTACAGCATCAGCTATTTGTGTTTAGTAAACAAGAAATTATTTTTTAACCAGTTCACTTTTTAACTAAATAAAAATAATAAAATAAAGAAAATAAATAATTAATCAATCATTAGTTTTTGTCAGCTGCCTTGGTATTTTGTTAAGTTTGCCTAATATAAAGTAAACAGGTCCACAAATTTTAGGTTAAAAGTTGCCCTAATGAAAGATAGCAGGTACTTCCTTACCAGTTTTTTTTTACATTCTGAGAGGGGAAAAGCTCATGTTCATCACAAGCCACGAGACTTGTGATAGTGTGGGACTCTGGGTCTTCTTACTGAACAGCCTACCCACTAAAAACCCCTTCACCTTACCGACATATTATACACAACACTTTAAGCACACTACCACAGATTATTAATACTGCTGAAAAACTTTAAAACACAAATGTTTAAAGATCGCAAGAATACTACTTGTCATAACTTTACTAGCAAATTCGACACTATCGAAGTACACAAAACGTGTTTCTCGATATGCATGAGGGTTTTCCATACTCCATATGTGGGTATTATGCTGATTAAATATTCCATTTTGGGTAAAGCCAGCTTCATCTGTAAATAATATTCTTCGGAACCAATCATGTCCTTCGTCTTGACTTTTCTGTACGTACCACTCGCAGTATCCTTGTCGTAAAGGATATTCTCTTGGTTCCAACTTTTGAACTTTTGTTATGTGATACGGATGAAGTCTCTCTTCTTTAATGTAATATAATTTGATGCTAGCCCCACTCGTCTGGTTATGTTCCGAGTACCTAAGGTTGGATCTTCTTCTACCGCATCTAGAACAGCTTCTTCCGCGGCCAACGTGTTTGCATTTCTTGTTCGGCCTCTTTCAACGTCGGATCCTTAAAAATTACCATAATCTCTTAATTGTTACACCGTCGATATAAATGTTCCTTCAGCTGGTGGCACCCGGTTTGGAAATTGTTCAATGTATAAAAGCCGTGCTTGTCTCGTATTTTGATTTGCTTCCCCGTAACATAAAACAATATCCGTTAGTTCACCAGCCGTTCTTGGCATTTTGAAGTCAATTGATGAATTTACTTAATAATAACAACCAAATAAAGGATTTTTGCGCGAATTTTGATCTTTCTAATATAATCGGTCTTGACAGTTTATTCAAATAACCTTCTTGTCGACTGCAACCTTCCTATCATTTTTGTAATTTATTCTATCATAGTGTATTCCTAGCGCATTCACCAAAAACTAATCAATCAAATATTAAAAAACTATTATTTTAGTAAAGAGAAAATTATTATTAGCGCAGATTAACAAAGGTAAAATTCCTTATTCTATCATTCAAAGGTAAAATGTGTTTCGCGCCTACTAAACAATTTCACAAACTTAAAACAAAAAACAACATTAAACGGTTTTGCGACGAATATTAATTTAAATTTGGCGCCATTTAAGTAGTTAATTGTAATGACAGTTCCGTCTGACACATGAACTCCACACGATGTGATTCCCACAAAAGAGTCCAGTGTTTCGGAGCGGCGTTTCGTTTTAATAACAAACTGTGAGATTTTAGTGAGGAAAAATATAAATATGAAGAAAAACAAGTGTTTGCACAAGGACGCCAAAAGAAGTGACTAATTAATCAAAGAATTTTGCTTAAATAAAATAATGTATTGTTTTCGTTGTGAAATACTGGTTAATTTCCAAAGTGTGAATAGCAGATTGGATTTAAAAGAATTTGTTTATTTCATTATCGTTTTTATGCCAGTTTTTAAGGATTCTTGCTGAGGTATGTTTAATTTTAATTTCCAAAAAGTTTGAATATAACCTAATAAAATAGGGTCAGTGAACTCTTATTTAGTAGGTCACTGTCATCCAACATTGTAAAATCACTGACCTTCCTATTTTAGTTTGACAGTTCAAAATCAAAACAAACGTACGTGGGTAATGCAGTGAAGGCGTCTTAGATCAAAAACACAAAAGGTGAATTTTCTCACTTATTAAAGCAAACCGACATTTAAAAATATTTTTTCTTCCAAGGTTATCATATCAAGATTTACAGGTTCAAATATTATCAGGCAAATACATAACACCCTGTATGTGGGTCTAACAAGTGCACAGTAAAGAAGTCTTATGGACGAGATATTAAAATAACTGCGAGTGCAACGCTTTAGAAAGCTCAAAATTTTCAGTGATTAGAAACTATATCTGTTATATAGGGAATAAATGACAGTGTTGAGTCAAAGGTAACACCCAAGTCTCTGATCTCAGTCGCTGATGACAATTGGGTATCGTTGATGTAATAGTTCCAGATGATTGGATTGCGTCCCTCTGAGAAACATGCCACCTTACATTTTGCAGCGTTAAGCTCCATGCCATTAGCTACACACCATTCGACCAACCTGTTTGTTGTTGATCATTGTTCGAATGTTTATTTTGGTCTAAGTACAGTCATCAAATTTGGAAATATTAGTATATATTCAATAAATAGTTATAGTCATTACAATTATTGGCTGAATGCAAATCAGGTTAATAAAATATTAAATTATTTATTATTATTTATTTCTAGAAGAGACTTCCTCTAGAAAATGGATTTATTTAATTTCTTTAAAAATTTTACAATAATAAAATACATAAATCAAAATATTTTCCTATCCTAAATATCACAAAAAAGTTTTGATACCTGCACCTAGATGTACAACATCTGTATGTGCAATATTGCTTAGTAATTTAACTTCATTATTAATACTATGTAGGTACAATCAAGTATTAGGAAACATGAGAAAGAGAAAAAAAAAATAAAACATCACAAATGACTTAAATTACATAAATCTGTATATAGACAATAAGGTTCACAAAGCAACTAGTCCGAGAACTAGTCAATAAACGTCGCAACACAATTAGTTAAAAAACCTCTTAAATTGATGCAGATTTTCTAAAATTACCTTTTTACTTAAGCACTTGAAACTTTTTACCTTAGAGCAATTTCTTACTTCACCGGGTAGTAAATTGTATAGTTTAGGACCAAAATAATTTATATATCTTAGGTTAAGATTATTTGTACTTACAGGTAATTTGATTTGTCTGTTGTTCCTGGTTCTTGTTTCATAAGAATGATCAACAAAAAGTCTCAAGTTAGGTCGAGTGTGCATATAAGAACAAATTTTAAGAATGTAAATTGATCGAATGTTCAATATGTCACTATTAAAAAGCAAATGTGTACTCTTATTTAAAAATTCTCTTAACAAGTAAAATTTATGAATGAGTTTGCGAATTTTGTTGGAAACATAATCAATATGTGGCTGCCACTTAAGAAATTTATCAATCATAATTCCAAGGTATTTTATGGATGAAGTTTCTTTTATACAATGATTCTCTACGACAAAGGAGTGATATTGTGGTCTGTCTGCACTAGTCAGTGAAAAAGCTATGTAGTTTGTTTTTGTTAAGTTTAATGTGTATGTTTGAAGCCAGTTCTTTATTTTTGCTAAATTATTCATTGCTTTATTTTTTACATTGTCCCAGGTATCTCCAGAAATAATAAGGGCCATATCATCTGCATAAGATACGGTTAAACCTTCGACATGTAATTTTAACAATGAGTTGATATAGGTTATAAACAGCACTGGTCCCTATACCGTTCCCTGTGGAATGCCAATTTTGATTTCCTGTTTACTACTCAATATGTTATTTAATTTGACCATTTGAGGTCTTTCCGACAAATAACTTGTAAACAACTGTAAAGCTATCCCTCTTATTCCACATCTTTCAAGTACATTAATAAGATCATTATGAGGTACCGTATCAAAAGCCTTGGCAAGGTCTAAAAATACAGCCAAACATTTTTTATTTGAATTTAAATTATTAACAACTTCAGTTATTAATCTATGCATTGCGTCCTCGGTACTGCACGCCTCAAGAAATCCAAACTGATTTGAAGATAATACATTTTTCACAAATTTTTGCAAAATTACTGATAAGGCTTACAGGTCGGTAGTTATTTATAGATGTCTTGGTGCCTGCTTTGTGTATAGGTGTTACTATTGAAGTTTTAAATTCAGTGGGTATTTTTCCCGTTTCTAAGATTAAATTTAGAATATGTAATAGTGGGTTAAGAATTTTTAAATGCGTTTGCTTTATAATATCGGCTTGAATACCATCATAGCCCGGTGAACTATTGTTTTTTAAAGTTGAAATATGATTGATTAACTCATTTTTTGTTATGGGGTTAAAGTAAATAGATTTTTTTATTGGCGGGTCTACTTCCTGTTCAACCTGTGGCGGTGGAATTGCTTTTTTCATTTCTACCCCAATATTAATGTAGTAGTCATTACAAAAATTTGATGCCTCAAGTGAATTACTAAAATTCTGGCCAACCTTATTTTTTATATTTAAAAAAGTATTGTTGTTTTTATTGTTTTCATAAGTAGCATCCTTAATTATTCTATAAATTTTTTTCATGTCCCCCTTATTATTTTCAATTAGATCTTTATAATATTGATTCTTTTGTTTATGTATAAGTTTGTTTAAGCTATTTCTGTATTCTCTGTAATCCTTTTCCAATTGCGCGTTAAAATTTTTTACTAATTTTTTTTTATTTTATCTCTAGTTTTAATTGACGTAATAATGCCGTTGCTAATCCAAGCTTTTATTTTTTTGTGTTTTTTGTGTTTAGTAGTGTATGTTTGTGTGGAACTTGATAATAATTGTTGGTAGGTCTCCAAGAAAATAGCGGTTGCTGTTTCAGGGTTGCTACGCCTGACCAATCAAAATTTTGTAATAGCAGTTTAAGTTTCGGAATATTCAATTTAGATTTAGTGGGACTTTGGGGTTTAATTACATTTTCTTGATGTTTGTCTCTCTGGCTGATAAAAAACATAATTGGGCTGTGATCCGTTATATCTTCTTCTAATATAAAGGAGTCAAAACATAAATTATTAGATTTTAATTTTTAATTAACAAACAAATGGTCCAGACAAGATTTCGAAAGAGATCTTGTTATCGAGTTGATATATGACTTAAAACCTATCATAGCAAGATAGTCTGCAACATGATTATCATTTTTTTCCAAAATATTTATATTGATCCCAAAAAAATTTCGATATTAGAAAAAGTCATTGTTTCTAGATATTATGTATAAATGTCGTTTATAAAATCAGTTTTTGGAATGGGTGGTGGCTTATATATTGCAGTTAAACCAAATGTTGTGCCATTTATCTCAAAACTGATCCTACTTAGAGTTGCTTTTGAGTTTGCCAACTGAACAACAGAGAAATCAACGTTTAAATGCTCTTTAACTAGTATTACAACACCATCGTTTTTATTATAATTAGCTTCATTATAGAAAACTTTATAGCCTGGAATATGACAGTTGTTTACCGAATCAATTTGAAAGGTTTCAGTAAGCACAATAAAATCCATATAATGTAATTTATATGTTTCTAAAAAAGTAATTAGATTATCAATATTTTTATTTAGGCTTCTAATATTAAAATGAATTAAGCTTAATATATATTTCTTATTGCTAATAACGTTTAGCCTCTTTAGGTCCACCATTTCACCTTGAATCCCATTTTCTTCACTTATTTCTTCCAATATTTCATCCTGAGCGTTCAATACCATTTATTCACAAAATATAATCAGTTTTGTTTCTTAAAAGTCCTATATGGTATTTTAGAGATGGGCATTCCGGGTCGAGTGCTATATGATCTGTTTTTAGTTGAAGTTTATAGTTCGCATTGGCCACTTTGCAGTTTTTTAGGTAGCTCAATTTCAAATTTTCCTTTAAGATTTCTGTGAGCTTCTTCCTTAAATCGTTCTATGTTCTGTTCTGTGTCACATTTAACATATTCAAAGAAGCATATTATATATTTTAGGTGAGTTGAGTGTGGTTTACCAGATACCATTTTGGCTATAATAAAAACCAACAAATACCATGTACTATGGGTTGAAGAGGGCTAAACAAGTACACTTAAAATTTTTTTAAAAATACTATTTTATTAACACATTTTTATTAGACAAAAGTCTAAAAGGCTATCGAGCTAGGTCTTTCAGCAGTTAGTCAGTTACAGATATTTCTCAACGCATATATAAAAGCCTCGTCTTTGCTTATTTATTATTTATTTGCTGTTCTCTATTCTTTATTGCACGTGAACGTACGTAAATTGCAGTATTTTAGCAAAAAGTAAAAACTTTATTTTTTCTCTTTGGTTTTAGTAAGTGATAAACAATAAAGAGGTAAGTCCATGTTTATAAATTTAATTTATGTAATAAATTTGATTTCATTTGTAGAAAAAATTAAGTTTCAGTTACTATATGTATATTATTAGTCCCAGAAGTAATGTCTAAATTCATTTAAAATTCAGAGGTATGTTTTTGGAAAAACGCTCGCGCTAGTCGATTTTTATTTTTTAATGTGTTTTTTGTGGTAAACTTATGTATACAGGGTAGCTCAAAAAAAAGTTACGACCATCAACTTCATTTTTGAATTTTGTATCGAATTCTTACCATGTCCTATATATAAACTCAACAGTTATCGAAAAAATACGATTGAACATATCAATGAGTAAGACCTGTTTATTAAAAAAATAACAACAAATCAAACTAAAAATATTGAAAATGTGCATAAGAGAGTTTATTGATCGTCTTGGGATATTGTCAAGCATTAAGAACCTTTAAAATTGTATTTTTTTTTAAAAATTATTGGTATTCACAACGATTTAAACAATCTAGTGATTTTCTATTCGATCTAGCAACTTTTTGGATACATCGCTAGTGATTTTTAATTTTTGGACCTGGCAACACTGGATGGCAGAATAGTAGGCAAAAAAAAATAATAAAAAAGGAGTGTTGAGTTGTTCGTGTTTATTTTATTAAAAAGTACTAATAAAAACCCAGATAAAAGTCTAAAAACAATAAAATCCTATCAGGTTATGGGCCCAGATCGACTACCCATAATCTTCGTGGCAAATAATAATAAAAATTCTGTGTGAGTACCGAATAAAAATAAAAACTCTGTGTGACAGTTTTAAAAATGGCCGATGCTGAAAATGATTTCGTGCAAGGATATTAAAGCAAAGGGGGATACGATATTGGGTCACAGTCTTTGAAGCATAAATAATGCCCATTATTAGCTTCATTGTAAACAACCTTTCGGAAAAACACTCGGGGCATTCGGAAAATTAGTATAATTTACCTTTGTCGTTTTGTGTTAATTAGACAAAGACGTCAAGTAGCGTTCGAGCGTTCAGAAGGTGTTTTCTATTGAGCCCTTTTTGGGACGCCCGGCTTTCATACCTATTTGAAGTTTGTCAGTACCTGATTAACGGCTGTCATATATTTGTTGGTTTTCGATGTTAAATTTAAATATTGTTTAGTGGCAAAAGCGTATTTTATAATTCAACATGGTGCGACTTTGTAAAGTGTGCAGTAAATACGATAATTTAAATCCAGATTTATCATTTCATCGGTAAGTACTATCGTTCATGCTTTAGGGACATGTTTCAGAGGCAGGCACACCAATTTTTAATTTTTTAAGTTTTATTTTTTTAGTTAGTTTACTATAACTAAGGAATAAACAACTAGTTTTTGTCATTTAGCCTAGGCTATAGTTCATCTATTAATTTGAATCCTTGGAACAGTATGTCTTTCTATTTTGTAGATTTCCGAGGGATAAACAGGCACTACAAACATGGTTTCATCTTTTGGGTTTTCCAAAAGAAAAATGTTTACCAAAAATGTCCTTTATATGTTCGAATCATTTTGCAGAAGAGGATTTTTTACTAAAGCAAAAGAGACTTTTAAGACCAATGGCTGTTCCCATAGCGGTAAACCCGTTTTTGAATCCAGTGCAAGAAATGAGGTATAAAATACTCTCAAGTTAGAAATTATATAATAGACACACAATAAATAATTTGGGAAGCTACATTATTAAACATGCTGCTTATCGAAAACTATCAAATAATTTTAAAAGTATGTTCGTAAAATATGTGGAGGTCGGTGTAGGAATTTTAACGTAATAATATAGCGTACAACAGAGCGGTGGAGATCAAATATCGCATGTGTTTAGCATATCGCTGCCCGCTGCCATTCAATTGAATTACACGTACCTGGTTGGCGCCAACCTAAATCTTAAGACCTTAAGACATTCTGTGGCTATAAAAATATTCATTTATACCTTTCTTTTTAGGCATCTCTTCCAGAAACAACGTCAGAAATTTTTATAAAATTGTTAAAAGGTCCTTCAAAGCAAAAGTATAGACCTGCTCTCCGATCCTTTGCTTTAACTCTAAGTTTTTATTCGCCCAAGGCACATAATTTTGTTCGAAAAACGTTTAATCGCAGTTTGCCACATATAGATCATATATATACCATATCTCAGTGGTACAGATCCGTAGATGAAGCTCCAGGGTGGATAAAAGAAGCTTTTAATGCATTGAAAATGAGAGTATATGACAAAAAGGAAGAGGGGAAAAAAATCTGTGCAATCTGGTTTTGGATGAAATGTCCACTGCCCGTCGGTAGTATTGGTCACCTTCGCCTTCGATTTTCTAATCTTCGAATAATCATTCGATTCTCCCTTCACTAACGTAAATTCACAGTTGTTTATGAAAATAAATTATGTATTCAAATAATCATTTTTATTTTATTTAAGCAAGGCATGTAAAATACATGATGTGAATTTCATGATTTTTCTTGATATAGTCAACTAACAATCATATGGGTAGGTGCTATCTAATAGTTATGAAAATAGCGCTTATGCTTATTATCAAATAATTCTATGCTTTAAAAATAATACAGAAATTTAAAACATACCTATACCAACATCGACCTAAAATCTACATATTCTGTCTTTGGAAAGGGTGCCTACAGCTAGTTTTTTTTGTTATCTAAAACTGCTATATTTAAGTTTTAGAATGTTTTGAATTATAAGTGAAACAATAATTTTTCATGTTCTGTAAATGGTAAATTTAAAATATTTGTTGACTCAGCATTATTATTGGTACTAATACCACGACTCTTGGTAATAATTATTTTATCATATTAAAAGTATCCATCCCTCTATTAACGACCTTTTTATTTCATATCGAAATAACGAAGAAATTTCAAACATTGTTTAGGGCCTCAAATTGACTATTGCGTAACATTTTATTTGCCACGTTTTTATATAAAGTAGCTCCCAATTAATAAATGATTTATATTTTTTGTGGAAATCGCATAATAAGTAAATGCAATTTTCAAAGAATCACACAACTGTTTGTTTTCCTAAATTTCGTCTGTGAACTTTTGAGTCACGTCCGTCGATTGTATACTTTGCACAAACGAGACTTCAAATTTATCAGGTGTTAAAATAACAATAGAGATAGACTGAAAATAAAAAGAGATAGAGATTCTACATGTAGAAGTTTGTTTATTTATTTTCGTAAATAACAGGCGTCAAGCTAACATGTACACAGGGAATAGAAATATCGCGTCCATGTTTCTTTTATGTCAATGATTTCGGGTCTATAGACAAGTTAACAGACAGCGAGTATTTTGAAATATGGAAGTTTCAAATGCAAATAATATTTAAAGCTCATGCCCAATGGGAAATAGTAAATGGTGATATAAAACTTGAAAACTTAACCAGAGAAGAAGAAAAGTTTAATTTTAAGCGAAAGGATGCAAGGGCACAGAAAACAATAGTAACCAGTATAGATAAAAAACTTATGATGCATATTTTGACGTGTAAAGCCCATGAAATGTATGAAAAACTGTGAAAAATATTTGAGAAGGATACTGAACAACAAAAATGTAACTTGCTCAAAGAGTTTTTTAATTATTCATATGAAAAAGGAAGTAATATGAGTCTTCACATAAGTAAATTGGAAAATCTGCAGTATCGGTTTAAAGCAGTTAACCAAATCATCGATAAAGAAATGTTAGTAACAAAAATTTTGACAACCTTACCGGGGGAGTACAAACATTTTTGTACTGCATGGGAATCGAGTCCAAAAAATGAAAGAAATTTGACTAATTTGACTAGTCGTTTACTAGCAGAGGAGGCCAGAGTAAAGAAAACAGAAGGTACAGAAAGAGTAGCTTTTAAAACAGAAGAAAAATACAAAAAGAAATTTGAGAGAAAGTGCTACAATTGTGAAAATCATTTAGCAAAAAACTGCAAAATAAAAGTACTTCCATGTAAGATATGTAAGAAGACAAACCCAGAGAAGAAAATTGTTTTTTCAGGAAGAAAAAAGAAAGCAACATACAAAGAAACTCAAGAAATAATACTGACGGCAGAAAAGTAGCTTTTTTAACACAAACAGAAGATAATAAAAATATTACCAGTTTTGTTGTAGATTCCGGATTATCATCGCATATGACAAATGTCTATGATATGATATGATAAAAGTCTATTTAGTTTTTTAAATCCTAATGAGAAAAGTGACATTTTAGTGGCCAAAAGAAATGAAAAAATGAAATCTGAAGGAAAAGGACAAATAACTGGTGAAAAATGTATACTGAATGATGTAACATATTATGTGCCAGAACTTTCAAAAAAATCTGTTATCAGTAAATTCAATAACAAATAATGGTGGACAGGTAAATTTTAAAAAAAGACGAAGTATTAGTGATGAAAGACAATAAAATAATACTAGAAGGTGAAAAACAAGAAAATGGACTCTATGTGATAAATATTAATAAACAAAATGAAGAAAGTATGCTTACGGGAACAAGTGATAAAGCTAAAGAATTTTTTTTTCAACAAAAGGGCCTTTGACTACACCTCCTAGTACAACAAGAAAAATAGAAACCCTAGTTAAAATTGCAGATATTACAGATCCCAAAGTCACCATAAAGAAACTTAAGGAAAATATAATGGGCAAAGACACAGGTGGTGGTTTGACCAAAATAATGGGCAAAGACACAGGTGGTGGTTTGACCTAGGAAATGCAGATCCTATGTTTATGGTAACTGGCATTGAAAAAGGTTATAGTAATGAGGAATTCCTGGATGAACTAGTAAGGCAAAACCCCGAAACAAATATATTATTTCAAAATTAGACTAATAACATTAAAGTTATTACAAAAAAAAACCTGTAGGAACCCTAATAAGGAAAATTGGATACTACAAGCACCACCCTCTATTTCAAAATGGTTTTTAAAAAGAGAGAAAATTAATTTTGACTTGCTTACAGTGTACATTAAGGAATATATTCCTTTAACAATGTGTTTTAAATGTATTCAATAGATGTAGCCGTTACTTGATGAAGATCCATTATAGAAACTAGGTTAAAAAGAATACAAAAATGTATAAATCTTCACTTATTTTTTTATTATACTATGACAAATTGTTTCGACACACAGTGTCTTCGTCAGATAGTAGAAATCTAATGCATTAGATTTAGTAGAAATCTTTGTATTTTTTTAACCATGTTTTAAATGTTGTGGTTTCGGACATGTGGCCAAACCTTGTAAAAACAATTAATGCTGTCACAAATGCGGACAAGAACACGAATCCAAAAATTGTGAAACAACAGCACTATGTTGCCCAAATTGTAGCCGATTGAAATACAATGATACAGCTCACTCTGCTAGAAACTTACGGTGCCCAGCCTACCAAAGGAAACTTCAAAGAACAAAACTTAGCATTAACTATGATGAAATAGAAAATTTTTAATTATTGAAGACGAAGCCACTACAAAAAAGAGTACAATTTCAGGTAAATTAGATAAAGAGAAAATCTGCGTCATACATCAAAATTTACAATCAATCGGCAATGCTATAGACCTTTTGGAAGATTTTCTTAGTGAGAATGATGACTGTAGCATTCTGTGCGTAACAGAACATTGGAAGACTCAAAGTCAACTTGAGAACTATGGCATTCAGAGTTTCAAATTGGCAACTAGTATTTGCAGAGCTGAAGAAAATAAACATGGTGGAAGCGCTATATTTGTCAAAAAGGGAACTCAATATAAACCTAGAACAGACATCAATAGTGTAAGTGAACAATTTGTGTTTGAGTGTTGTGGATGTGAGGTAAAGGTAGAAAGTAGAAAGATTATTTTTGTTTCTCTATACCGTCCCCCCAATGGAGATTTTGTTACGTTTTTAAATAAGTTGGAGCGGTTATTATTGATATCTACTAGTAATCTAAACGACACAGTTGTGATTTGTAGAGATTTTAATATAGATTTTTTATCTAATAATAGAATGATGTTAGAATTAAGATCCGTTATTTCATCCTTTAATGTCACAAATAAAATTTTGGATTACACGCGCATAACAAGTACAAGTATAACCTGTATTGACAATATTCTGACCAATTTCAATGGCGACATGACACCTCAGATATTACATTCATTAATTTCGGATCACACTGCTCAGAAACTTACACTAATTATGAAAAAACCTAAACCAATTTTAATTGACAAAAGAACTTTTAATATGACTAATAAAATAAAATTTAAGAATTCCCTTCAATCAATAGATTGGCAAAGGCTTTATGCATTTGAAAGACATTTAATAAATGAACAGTGGTCATTATTCATGAACATTTTTTTGGACAAATTTAATGAATGTTTCCCTGTTACAAAAGTACCACCAATGAATTTTAAGAAATCTAAATACAAAGCAACCAGTCCCGAAATTAATGAATGTAAAAATCAATTAGATATATATATGATGAAAAATGTAAATAGTAGATTTAAAACCATGTACATTCAACAAAAAAACAATCATGACAATTGCTGGAACAGAGTAACAAACAAAATTATGTAAATAGACTAAATGAATCGGATAACAAAAGTAAGTGCGCCTGGACTATTGTAAATGAGATTAAGGGACAAGATTGTGTTAAAGACATAAAGATAGATGGGGATCTAAAAGTTTTATCGAATAAATTTAATGACTTTTTAGTGAATGTGGCACCAAATTTATTAACTCAACTAAAAAATGTACCTTTCAGCTCAAACAAGAATTTAACCCTATATCCATTGAGTTAGAACTTGTAAGTAAAGATGAAATTTTACAAATTGTTAAAAAACTGAAAAGCAAGTTAAGTAGTGGGTATGAGGAAATATCTACCAGTTTGGTAAAGTTTATTATTACAGAGATTTTGGAACCACTAGTTTATATTATAAACAACTCAGTGGCATTTGGCATATTTCCAAATAACTTAAAACATGCCCTTGTAGTCCTCGTTTATAAAAAGGGTGATCACAACAATATAGAAAATTATCGTCCAATAAGTCTTCTTCCGTCGTTTTCAAAAATTTTTGAACATGTGGTATGTAAGCGTTTTTTAAGTTTTATGTCAGAAAATAATTTATTTAACCAAACTCAACACGGATACTTGCCGGGTAAGTCGACTCAAACTAGAATTTTTGCATTTGTACAGGGGATATTATAGACTCTGGAAAATGGTGATATCCCTTGGGGTTGTTCCTTGATTTGTCTAAAGCATACGATACAGTAAATCATGACATTCTTATAGAAAAACTAAACTTATATGGAATAAGAGGAACAGCCCTAAAATGGATTGAATCCTATTTGTCTGGTAGGGAACAAAGAGTAGTTATAGGTAAGGGTAAAGATAAAGTGTTGTCAGAAACAAAAAATGTCTCAATAGGAATACCGCAGGGTAGTGTCATAGGACCAATTTTATTTATTATATATGTCAATAAAATAACTGAATTGTACTCATTAAATAGTAGAATAAAAATGACTAATTATGTCGATATACTAATATTCTGTTAACTGGTAGAAACCTGAATATTTTGGAACATGATATTCAAATGTTTGTGAAAGGGGCAGAAGAATGGTTTTTAAAAAATAAGTTGATTAATAATAGCTCAAAAACTGCTCTGGCAATGTTTAGAACCAACAGAACACGGGTTGAGCCACCCGAGAGCCTCAATATTCATATTCATAGGAACGTTTAGTTCAAGATGGCGGCCGACGACGATAATTCCGAAAATCGCTCCGCTCGTAAAGTTGAAAAAAGTGATAAAAAAATACAGCCACTGCTCTAAAATAGTGGCGAATATAGTGTTGTGTAAAAAGTGTTCGAAAATATTTCACCCATCGTGCCTAGTTCAAGCAGCAGGAGCAAAATCTGCAACTTGCAAACATGAGGCAACGGAAAGTGAGATTACAACATCTACCAGCGACGGTGCAAATGAAATTCGATACCTACTAAAAATCATAAAAGAATTGAGGAGAAAAATGTTCTACTGCAAGAAAACTGCAAATTATGGAAACAAAGGGCGACTACGCTGGAAATCAATTAAAGCCAGAAAATGTGGTAAGAGATTCCCGCCAAATCCAACATAACTCTCAAAGTGAGCACGCGCATAAAATCTTGCCAAAAAACTCAACAACACCTGTCTCTGCAGCTATGCAACCCGCCATACAGGAGACACATACAAAGAACGCTACCACCAACCTACTGACAGCAGCAATAAACACAGCATCCCAAATTGTGCCTGCAAACAAAAAAGAAGAACAAGCACAAAGTAGGACCAAAACGACAGTGACAGATGTCAATGATGACTTCATGACTTGTCAACTGGAAACGAAGAAGAATGGAATGTGGTCAATCGGAAGAGATAATAGAAAAATGCACCAAAAAACGGCAAGTTTTACTAGACCGGAGCCTCTCAAGAGGTCCAAGGAAAACGCCCCTCTCCTAAAAAAGGCCCAAAGAATGGCATTTTTGTTTCTCTCAGGACTTTCTCCAGAAACGACCTATGATGACGTAACAAACTACCTAAAAGAAAACAAAGTACACAAAAATTGCAGTTGTGAAAAGATGAAAACAAAAAAAGGAAAATATCGAAGCTCTTTTAAACTTACTGTTCCATTCGATCATCGAGACGACTACTTAAACGCAGACTTATGGCCAACTGGAGTTATTATTAACCATTTTCTGAACGTACAGCGCCGGAGTGTAGAAGCGATGAAGCCAAAACAAACTCTGGACAAAAACTGAGAGTCTTAGATAGTAATATCACTTAGAATCCCTTCAGAATCTGAAGAACCACAGCCCTACACGCAACCAAGGGAAAGTTCAAAAGAAGGACTGACTCCTAGTCAATTAAGTGTCTTGCATATCAATGTAAGATCATTAAGAAGAAAAATTAACGAATTCGAGGCATTTCTTTTTATTATTATTATTACTTAGCAATAGTGAGCGGAAAAACCGATGAGACTATTGCATCTATTCTATTGTCACATGTAAAAATCACAAAATATCAAAAAATCACAAAATATCACAGCGTATAATGGACGAATGAATTGTTCCATTGTTTAATGTCTTTGTCCAGTCTATTCTTAAATTGGTTTATAGAGGTTGCATTGACTGTGTCTTGACTTAGTCGATTCCAGTTGTACACCACATGGTTTGAGAGAAAGTTTCTTCTTAGAAGTTTGGCACATCTT
Source organism: Polydrusus cervinus (assembly GCA_935413205.1). Taxonomy (NCBI): domain Eukaryota; kingdom Metazoa; phylum Arthropoda; class Insecta; order Coleoptera; family Curculionidae; genus Polydrusus; species Polydrusus cervinus. The sequence continues at coordinate 60,082,245 of OW284510.1, read as the reverse complement.
TTCTTTGATAATTTCTTATTATGGCCCCTGAGTTGGTTTTCCGATGGCTGGAAGATTTCTAGGTTGCAGGAATAATGACCGGTGATTAATTTAAAGGTCAAAGACAAAAGCATCGACATATTGTCTCTCTGAGCACTGGCTAACCAAGGAAGAAATAGAGGTGATTAAACTGCAGGGCTATAACCTAGGAGGCTACTCCTGTAGAGAACAAACCACAGGAGGTGGAACTGCCATATTTACCAAAGAACTCTTAATGACGCACACTATTGATTTTAATATTAACGTTGATAAATGTATTACTGTAATACTGTAATTGACCAATAGCAAACGGTAAAACCGATGAAGCTATTGTTTATTAACTTGTGTTATTGTTTACACCATATTGTCATTATGCACTATAATGGATCATTCTTGCTGCACTTTGTTTTAGTTCTTTGTCCAACCGGTTTTTAAATACATTAACATTTGCTGCGGTCACTGTTTCCTCTGTTAGTGCATTCCATGAATATACCACACGATTGGTTAAGAAATTCTTCCTTTGGAATTTCGCAGCTTTTTCTTTGTCTATCTTCATAGAGTGGCCTCGAAGATGCGCGTTTTGGTTGAGGTGGAAAATATTCTTGATATCACACTGATAGTGCCCACTAATTATTTTACAAAACTAACAGAATAACCAATTTAGAGAATGAAGTTGCTACTCTGAAACAAACTGTCGAAGAACTCCGAAAGCCTGATGAATCTTTGAATACTGGAGTAACAGGAGAGGTAGCCTACTGTAATGTGATTGAGGAGATGGAAGATCGAAAGCGCCGTGAGAAAAACATCATGTTTTATAATATCGCTGAATCTTCATCTGATGACTCCAAAGTCCGCATCGAACATGACTTTGCAAAAGTGAAGGAAGTCCTTCGCAACATTGTTGATGATGATGCAGTAGTCAAGATTATACGGGTTGGGAAGCGCGGAGAGAACAGTAGGCCTACCAAAGTCATTATGACAAGTTATACGGCTGCGATGAAAGTCTTAAAGAACAGATCCAAAATCGCTCATGGGGAAATAAAAATCGGCCCTGATCAAACATATCTACAGAGGCAGCACCTCAAAACATTGCAAGCCCAGTTACAAAATCAGCGTAACAATGGTGAAAATAATTTAACCATCAAATATCTCAAAGGCGTGCCGAGGATTGTCTCTTCCACTTTAGCTCAGTCAAAAGAAAAAAACTAGTTTCGACGCGGCAAAACTAATTTAAACATATATTATCAAAACTTAAGAGGTATAAGGACAAAACTGAGGGAGTTACTGTTGAGTATGATCGACTGTGACTATGATATTATAGTGTTCTCAGAGACATGGTTAAATCAAGACATACATGATGCTGAAATAGGTATGAAGAGTTATGTAATATACAGAAAGGACAGATCACGGATGACCAGTCTTAAATGTTGGGGTGGCGGTGTGTTGATTGCAGTGCGAAGTCATTACCAATCGTTTCTTATCAATGATGAACAAAATCATGTAGAGCAATTATTTGTTTCTGTTTGTAATGGCTCAGAAAAGTTGATCATAGGAGCAGTGTATATGCCTCAACCTTTATCCATCGATGTTGTCCAGGCTCATTGTTTCACTATTGATTCCGTGCTGCAAGAGTATCCAGACCAAAAACTGTGCTTGCTGGGTGATTACAACTTACCACACGTCAACTGGGTAAATGATGATTTGGGTGTCTGTGCACCACTTGACAATAGAGAAGTTGTTAGATCGCTTAGTGACTGCCTTGCCTATAATCTGCTTTTTCAAGTGAATGGCATACCAAATGCCAATAATGTAATGTTAGACTTAGTGTTTGTGCATGATAGGTCTGTTTCTGTGAACATTGCGCATGAGTGCATACTTCCCTGCGATCAGCACCATCCTGCTTTGGCAGTGGAGGTGCCGTTTTTAGTTCGATCTGATAATCTGCAGTACGATACTTATTTCTATGACTATAATAGAGCTGATTATTTCTGCTTAAATAACTTTTATCATTCAATTGATTGGGATAGTGAGATAGGACACATCAAGGACATAAACGCAGCAAAATGCATTTTTGATGAGTTACTGTATTGTGGTATTAGCCAGTTTGTTCCTGTTTGCCGTCATAAAAATGCAAAGTTTCCTAAATGGTATTCGAATGAACTTAAAAATATAATTTTGGAAAAAAGAAATGTCACAAAAAATATAAACAACATGGCTCGTGGTGCCACTATGAAAAGTTTTCTCTCTTGAGATCACAATGTAATCTTTTAAAGCATACCTGTTACCTAAATTATATAAACAATGTTGAAAATAATTTAAACGATAACGTAAAGGAATTTTGGAAATTTGTGAGCTCAAAGAGGGGAAGCGATGGTATCCCGAGTTGTGTACGTTTGGATGGGCAGACAGGAACTGATGGGCAGGCAATAGTGGACGTCTTTGCGACACATTTTAAAAATGTATTTAAATTTGATGTAGATTGTAATGACTTGTCCAGCCAAACTAAAAATAATGATTTGAATTTGGGTTCCGTCTCAATCACGCTGGGGGAGGTCTTTGAAAGTATTTTGGATCTGAATCAAAATAAAGGACCCGGCCCAGATGGCATAACTCCAAAATTCTTGATCAACTGTGTTTATTCTCTGTCAAAGCCTTTATATTTGCTTTTTAAGCTCTCGCTCGAAAGTGGTGTTTTTCCTGAGCAGTGGAAATACAGTTTTGTAACTCCTATATTTAAGTCTGGAGATCAATCAGATGCTAAAAACTACAGACCAATTTCAATTTTAAATACAATTCCTAAGCTTTTTGAGAAAATAGTTTGTAATCATATTAAGAATTCAGTAATGTTTTATATTAATCAGGAACAGCACGGCTTTTGTAGGGGTAGATCCACAGCTACAAATATGGTAATTTTTACTCAAACGGTTTTAGATGCCTTGGAAAGTGGATGTCAAGTTGACACTGTATACACTGATTTTAGCAAGGCATTTGACACCGTGAATCATCGTATTCTGGCACAGAAACTGAAGTGCTTTGGCTTTTCCGGATCCTTACTTAATTGGCTAACATCTTATATAAGTAATAGAAAACAGTTTGTTAAGGTTAAGGGTTTTGTTTCAGGGGAAATATCAATTACATCTGGTGTGCCGCAGGGCAGCCATTTGGGTCCCTACTTATTTATAATCTTTATTAATGACTTGAGGTTGGAAATATTGTTTTCACAGTCTCTGTTTTTTGCTGATGATCTAAAATTGTTTGCCATAGTTAAGTCAGTGTATGATGCTTTAAGAATCCAAGATGACCTAAACAGAGTGTATGACTGGTGTGTTAGAAATAAAATGGACTTAAACATTAAAAAATGTAAAATAATGACTTTTCATCGCACGGTGCATCCACTTAACTATGACTATAAAATAAATGATTGTATTCTGGAAAGAGTTGCCACTGTGTGTGACTTAGGTATTCACCTAGATGTTAAACTGGATTTTCATACTCACTATGAATACATTGTCAATAAATCTTTAAAGTTATTAGGTTTTATGTGTAGAAATACTAGAGATTTCCAGAATATTATTAGTTTGAATACGGTTTACAAGGCTCTTGTCAGGTCATGTTTGGAATACCTTTCTTGTGTGTGGTCACCATCCTATTTAATACATATCCAAAACATTGAAAAAGTTCAAAACAAATTTCTTAGATACATTTCATATAAATTTAAATTACCTGTTGACTCCTGTGATGGTCTAAAGCGAAGACTGAGCTTGGACTCACTTTCTGATCGTCGGATCAAGTGTGATATATATTTTTTATTTAAATTAGTCAATGGAATAATCGAATGCCCTGACCTTTTATATCGGATTAATTTTCGAGTTCCACCTAGGGACACCAGAAATCATTTTCTTTTTGCTCTTGACCATCACAGATGCAACTATGGTAAATCTTCTCCTATATCGAGAATTGTTAACAACGGAAATAGAATTGGCTATGATTTTTTTAATACTTCCCTCGCCTCTTTTAAGCGAAATGTTTCTCGACTTTTGCTGTAATTATTGTTTATAATTTAATATAGATAGAGTTAGTTTCAATCTGTTACATTATTAAGTAAAAAAACTAAAGTTAGTTTGCTATGTAAAAACTGTAATTGGGTTTGCCCGTCAATAAATAAATAATAATAATATATGTCTCAACAAGGTCTCCCCTATGTCTCCTTTTCCTTAGCGTAGTTAACCCAAGTCTTCTCAGTCTTTCTGGATATGATAAATTTTGCAGTGAAGTGGGTATTTTGGTAACTCTTCTCTGGATCTTTTCTAGAATCTCAATATCTTTGACATAATATGGGTTCCATACACTGTAAGCATATTCCATCTTTGGTCTAATATAGTTTTTGTATAGTTTTGTAATCATTTCTACTGAGTGGTCTTTGAATGCGTGCTTTACAAGATAGACAAAAGAGTTGGCCTTTTTGGAAATATTTACAATATGCTTTTCCCACTTTAAATTTGCAGTTATAGCAACGCCCAGGTCGTTCTGATCATCCACTACTGTTAGTACTGTGTTGTTCAATACGTAATCTTCATTTGGGTTGTTTGGACCAATTCTTAATACTGTGCATTTAGACTCGTTTAACTTCATTCCCCATGTTTTGGACCAATCCTCTACCCTTTGGAGATCTCCTTTCAGCTGGTCTGAGTAGGAACAAGGGTTAACATATATTTTGACATCATCTGCAAAATTTCTCATTCTTGATTCAATAACATCCACAAGGTCGAAGAGATACGCTATAAAGAGCAGAGGTTCCAACACTGAGCCTTGAATAACTCCGCTGCTAACTGGGTGTTGTCTAGACATTTCTCCATTCACCCTCACTTGGTAACTTCTTTTGTGCAATAAGTCTGTTATCAATGACAGTAATTGTCCTCGTACACCATAATGTTCAAGCTTGCCAAGTAAGAATTTATGAGGAACTTTATCGAATCGAAACAATGTCAGTTGGTTGGGAGTTGTCATGGTTTTCTGTCCAGTCATTCAGACATTCAAGCAAGTTTGATGTAGTGGACCGTCCTGGAAGAAATCCGTGCTGTGATGGTGGTATCAAATTGCTTTCTGCAAAAAAAGATGTTAGTTCTTTCACAATGATTTTTTCCATGCATTTCAATGGATTACAGTTAAGGCTTATGGGACGATAATTTTCTGGTTTGTGTCGGTCTCCTTTTTTAAATAGTGGTGTTACTATTGACAACTTCCATTGGTCGGGGATTCTTCCCAACTCTACACATTCCTGCATCACCTCCGCTAAGAGCGGACTGATCGTGTCGCTGCAGTGCTGAAGCAAGACTGTAGGAATTCCATCTGCGCCAGGACTTGATTCCTTCTTCATTTTCTTTAGGGTCTCTTTTACCTTTTCTTCAGTGAAAACTACATTGGTGATTGAATTTTGATTTCTGGTACATGCCGGCAATGGTGGAAGGATGGAGTTGTGCGATTGTGAAAATGATTTATTAAATTGTTCAGCAAATTTTTCCGACATGGTTTTACTGTCCATAATTTCTTGAGTGGTTGGATCTCTTAATGTTATTGTGGACACTTTAGAGTTTATGTTCCTACTTATGTATTTGTAAATTCGTTTAGGTGACCTTGATGTGGCTAAGTTGTGTTCATATGTTTTTCTAGCTTCGTATAGTTTTCCTTTCAGAGTATTGTTTTGATGTCTGTAAAGCTGATAGTTTTCTACTGTTTCATTCCGCCTGTATTGGTCCCATAGTTTCCGCTTGTTATTAATTTCTTTGAAAATGGCTGGAGTAATCCATGGCTTCTGCTGATTCACTTTTATTGTTTTTAATGGAATGTACATTTCTATTGTATCATTTATTATTTTGTGAAAATTCTAATATTTTGATTGCTCTGCATTCACTGTCTGCTGCCTGATATATTCATTTATTTGTTCATATTTTGCAGTGTGGAAATTTCTTTTTTGCACCTTATGGGTCTGCTTCGGTGGCAACTTTATCTGGGCTCTTGCTGTTATAACTACGTGGTCACTTCGCCCGACAGGCGACTCTGATTTAAGGTCGAATATGCTTTTCTTATCGTTGCACAAAAACAGATCCAGTAGGGAGCTCTGACCATTCCTGTACCGAGTTGGGAAGCTTATTAATTGGTAGATATTCCCTTGATAGTACATTTCCATAAAATCCTGTGCTTTTTTTTCTGCCGGAATTACCCCCAGGCTGTCCCAGTTTATGTTGGGGTAGTTGAAGTCACCTAGCACAAAGGTTGTGTTTTTGCATGTAAAGGCCTTACCTATCTGGTTAATCATTTGTACATTTGCTTGTTCCGTTGTAGTGTTTCCTGGCCTATACACGCATGCAATGAGAATTTTGGTATTTTCTATTTTTAGATCTAGCCATACTGCACCGACCGGTGCTTCGATGGGATAGTCCTGGGAAAGGGCACAGCTCACGTCATATCCGCTCTCTTTATTCTTAACAAGTATACATGATCCTCCTCCTCTCTGATGTAGCCTGTCCTCTCGAAAGATACTGTAACCATCCAAACTAATCATGCTGTCTTTTGTGCTATCAGAAAGCCAGGTTTCTGTCAACATGATTATTGTAGGGCGAGTTGTCTGTACCCTCGCCTTCCACTCATCGGCTTTGTTTAACATAGAACTCATATTTGTGTACCAAAATGTGACTTCAACTACCTCTGTTGTACTTAGTTTTTTGCTACCTTTTCAACTATTTTAGGGGCTCCATTTATATACTTGATTATCAAGTTTGATTTTCCTTCCCCTTTTTGCTTTTCCAAATCCGCTAGTACCTGCTTTAAGTACTTCCGTTGGTTTTCTGTCTGATCAGATTTAATGTAGACATCCTGTACATTTTCTTCTAATTTTTTCTTGTTTTTAAGAGCTTTAATAGCTTCTTCTCTGTTAGATAGAACAACTTTTATAGGTCTTTTTTTGTTTGGCATTTCTCTTCCCAGTCTAAATATTTTAACCTCTTCAGGCAGACTTAAATTCATTTTTTTGTACAGTAAACTAATTTTGTCTTTATCATCTTTCACTTTGTCATCTTTTTCTGATTCATCCACGCCAAAAAAGAGGATGTTTCTAGCGCGCTTCTCTCTCTCCTTCATTTCGAACAAGCTTTCTTCAACATCCGACTCAGACCCTTTGTCGACTGGAGGTTTTATGGTTTCCACCTTTTTCTCCAGTTTTTTCAGCGCTTCAGCATAACTCTGTCCCCCTGCGACTTTCTGATCTATCTGTTTTATTTCTTTCTTCATGTTTAATAGCTCGCATTTTAGTGTTTCATTTTCTTTTCTTCTCCTATCCATAGACCCTTTAAGGCTATCTACTTCTTCTTTCAGCTTTTCCAGGCTGTTGGCCGTTTCTTCAGTTCTTTGTAAGTTCTTGTTTATTTTCTTCTGTACATCAGGGAGCTTTTTAATGGTATCCTTGCAGCTCGGGCAAAGGTAGAGTGTTGTTCTCGACACACTCGGAATAATTCGAATCTCTCCCGCCAATGCACCCGTACAATCGCCGCATATTACTTCTTTACAGAAATCACATGGAAACCCAAACAATTTTCCTTTTTCTTCCCTTATAACACAGGGCTTAGTGCACTTATAACATTCATGCTGGGACATTCTAACCTCACTAATTTTCTTTTCACTAAATATTAAAGATTTTAGGAAAATATTGGTGTCTTCTTATCTATTAATGCCTCATAGAGACTACTAGTATGTAAAATCACTATAAAGTTCTAAATACACTAGGATTAAATCAGATTTTAATTTGAGCAAATTATCTTGTAAACAATAGCATTAACCTCAAAACACAAAGAATTGAATGTTGTTCTATATTTGTTGAAACTTTAAATATTTATATTTTAACTGTTATAGGTCGCCTACCGGATGTTTTGCCGCCTTCCTGGGGGCACTGGAGGGGATACTTGCTAGAATAGTTCCAAACAAAAAAATAATATTGACAGGTGATTTCAATGTACATTTTAATACTCCTGATCACCCGGGTAAAAGTTAAATCCGGCGCTTTGCAACACGTAATTTGTTTAGAGGGCTGTGGAATTACTTAGTGCGGCCATCCTACCACTTGTCGCCACTTGCGGGATTTAGACAAAGATGGAAGTATACTGCTCTTCTTGTTCGTTTCATGAATGTAATGATGTTTCCAGGCTTTATCATTTGCCGCCATTTTAGAGTCTATGTCTTCGTTGTTTAAGAGCGTTCTTTTTCCGATGGCGATATTTTTGTATATTTTTTATTTAATGTTTAATATTAAAAATTTTGTATTTTATGCTCTCTAATTTATCCTACAGTCATCACAGCGAGAATTAGGTGGATTATACAAACCCATATAACAGGTATGTTACCAAATTATTTCAATTTGAATTTTGAAGGTTATGCTATTAAAATGTTTGATACATTTTTACATTTTATGTTGTTTTTAGCATATTTTTCTTGAAAACGCTGTCCCAAAATCAAATTAAATTTTGTACGAGGTCGATGGCCAAGTGATATATGGGTTTTCCAATATATTAATACTCCGTAAGTTTTTAAAAAAATTATTTCTTTTCCAAATTTTTTAAGCTCTAAATTATCTGGGTGTATAAATTTTTTATTCACCCCTGAACTAAAATGGCATACGTGACGCATGCAATTAAAAGAAGATATTCTTGTAAATATCCGAATTGCAATATTGCCTATATGTGCACCACTGAACCTAACCATGTCAATAGGCATTTTTTTACATTTCCCCTTAATGACGATGAGAGATTCAGAGTGTGAAAGGATAATTGTAACTTAAGCCCTGACACCAGTTGCAACACTTTTAGAATTTGTGAAGATCACTTTGAGGGATCACAATTTAAGAACCCCATACTCAAAAGGCTCAATTGGAATACTATTTTACCTAAAGCCATATTACTTACCAACTTTGCAATTACAATTTTGTTTTAATCATGACCTTGTTAACCAAATAGTCCATAAAACCATTAGACTTGATATTTATAAGTATAAGATGCCAAAAAAAATTACACCCCAGGACATGACAGTAAAATCAAAAAATGTAAAACAAGTAAACTAAATTAGTTATTAATAATATAAATAAATAATTTATTATACGGAAATCAACAATAAATTTATTTTATGACTATGAATAGAAAATTTGAGCTAACCATCTCTTTTTTTATATTTTCATGCAATTATCCATTAAGATGACGTTTTACACCTGGCTGTGTCCACTTTACACCTTGTTGTGTCCCAAATGTGACGAATACCAACATCTGACCTAATACTTGATAATGACTCTACACTGTGAACAAGTGTATCGCCCCAAATATAATCTGAATCTGAAAGTGACATAAATATCTGATAAAGACTCCAGATTATATGCTGTGAACAAGTGTACCGATCTAACGCTATACACTTCAAAGGTAAATGCTATCCTCTAACTGGAAGTAGTATCCATGCTGCAATAATATAGAAAATCCCCCTTATAGACATTTTCATATTATTGGAAATTATCTTCGAAGTGTATAGTACTAGGTGAATTTCGCGATAGTTAAGTTTATCGGTATGGTGCGGCCATGATAGAATTATAGTGACAGTGATATTTAAGGTATAAAATATCTTAAGTAGGATTTCTCTCTTAGTTTTTTCAATTTCGAAAATTAGATAGCTTAGTTACGTATCTTTTAATTGTATAAAGTAATATAGGGCTTATTTATTTTTGTATGCCAAAGTTAGGTTTAGTTATTTAAAATCTTAAAACTACTGTGAGGTCAACAGAAATTATAAGCATACCTATTATATATGTTTCTCATGTTGTTGAGATAAATATTTTATGGATTTTTATGTTTGCAATAAATATTTGTTTTCATATGCTTACTTTATGGTTTTCATAGTTCCATGCCTATTAAATTATTTATATTATTGATTATTCCAGTAAGTACCTACATACTTTATATAGCATACAAAAAATTATAAAATTCCCTTAAAAATTTAAAACATAGTGTGTCGGCGGATGGAGTTAACAATAGGGAAAACTCTCTTATTGATAAATTGATTTGATTACGACTAGAAGTCATCCTTTACCAAAATTTCTGTTTGTTGAGTAAATTTAGGATTAGATGTAAATGTAAATTATTCTGTCTTAAAACATTCTAATTTGTATTTAGACTTTATGTTACAATATAAAGCACTGCTTAAAATAAATCGACTTAAAATCCTTGAATCGCACCCACTTTTCTCTTGAAGTATTTTCCTATTTAACATCTGTACATCTGATCAAAAAATTTTATATTGCAAATTAATTTTCTCTAAAGGCAAAAGTTTTTATAAAGAATTACTTTATGTCGTAAAATCAATAATATATTTTTTCCTATTGTACTCCATCCGCCAACACACTGTATATCGATAGCCTAGTTCGAATACGACGTAACCCACAAAATTTATTTTTTGATTAATATCAATAAATTCCTTCATTTTCTACATTGTGAAAATATGTCGTAGACCATTTTATTAACCAATTATTTAATTGTGGTCTACGACATTTTCACAACGTAGAAAGTGAAGGTATTTATTGATATTAATCAAAAAATAAATTTTGTGGGTTATGTCGTATTCGAACTAGGCTATCGATATTTGAAAAAAACCAGTAATAATTTAAATAAGCGAATTTTAAAAAGCCCGCCACGAAAAAATTCCGACGGTGGCGCCAAGCGGTAGGATGCGCGGCTTATTCTCAAATAAGCCTTTTTTTTCTTTTGTGGAAAATCGACAAACCCTTTTTTCTTTTGTGAAAAATCCTTGTTGCTCTGTTTTTGTACGGACTTTTCATTTCTAATTGTTATATATTTTTTGCTCCTGATATATCAAGTTTTGAACTTTGTGATGTATTAGATAGCTTTGTCCTGGAGCAAATGATACACGAGCCAACGATTGGGGATGCCTGCCTGGACAATGTGTTTGTAAGTTCCTTTTTAGAGGCGTACCGGGCTGAGGTTATCGATCCTGGCATATCTGATCATAGGGCTCAGTTGGTACGGTTTCGGATTAAGATGATTAGAACATTCACACAGACAAAAAAGGTATGCAGGCCGGTAACACAAATGGGACTGTTTAAGTTTCATAATAGATTGGCCGAAGAGCCCTGGAATTTTATTAGTATGAAAGACCAAAGTATTGAACAGATATTTTCTAAATTTGTGACTATTTTAGAGAATGCTTATCTGGACTCTTTTCAAGAGAAAAATTTCACAATAAGATCTGACCGGAATGATGTTGCATGGTTTAATGAGGAGTTGAGAGGTATGCGTGAGCGTCTGACGTTTCTGAGGTAGGTGAGTATAGTCAAATTTTTTTAAGAAAACGCCATGTCACTTGTCATTTATGGCACCCTGTTGACGTCTGGTCTATTTTACGTTTAGAGGTTGGCTAAAAAGACAGGACCGGACTATTTTTATGTTCCATTAACAAACTAAAAAAATATTAAAATATTAAGTTCCTTATCTTATTTTAATTTATAGAAGACTTTACAAATTTTTCTATTTAAATGATCGTTCTTAACTAAAGTTGTCAAGAAACTTTTGGAGATGTTATCCAAATTGGAACAAAAGTCAAGGTATCCACTGAATACTACCTAGATATTGTGATAGGAATTACTTACAATAAAGTAATGTACTAGTAACAAAAATATTATCGACAAAGCTTTTAAAAAATTTAACTTATCGAGACACTACTCTCCTTTGCTTGTGAATATTAAAGAATGTAATAAATGCCGGTAATACTGCACCAGCTAGGTAGAATACGTAAAACATTGTATATATGGTTAAAATATTGTTATACAAAACAATCACTATGCTTCATTTTAGTTATGACTCTAACTTTCAATCAGAAAACTCTATTTCACAAACTACTAAAATAGTATAATGACTTAACAAAAGACATTACAAACTCTGATTCTTTAAATGCATTAGACGAACTCCAAGAAAATTGCGATGTAAAAGTCTAAAAATATCTCAAATGTTTTTAAACACACACTATATAAAAAACAGCCACAAAAATACTAAAAAACACCAAAAAAAACAACGAAAATAATAGGACGCAAACTGACATGTGAACTTGTTACGGTCCACACTAAATCTAGTAACTTTTCGGCGGAACTAGAATCAGCTGTGAATGTCATCTGTGGCTTTCAACTGTCGAAACGCCGTTTTCTATCGCGATATGAATTCTAGACAGTATGGTGATGTGAATGTTCGACATTATATAAACTATAAAAAAGAGTATGAGAGTAAGATCAAGGAAGCAAAAATTCAAACGAATAATAATTTAATACTTAATTCGGATAATCTGTCAAGGACCATCTGGCAAATCATAAACTCACAAAGAGCCTCGGAGGTGAGTTTTATTGAAGTGAGAGAGGTAATCGATAGTCTAAAAAACAAAAATAGTCGGGATGTGTTTGGACTGAGTGTAAGAATGATTAAAGCCATAAAAAATATAATTGTTGTACCGTTAACAAAAATTATAAGCTGTGCTTTAGAGAGAATATTTTTCCCAGAGTCCTAAAGAGGGCACTGGTTGCCCCAATTTTTAAGAAGGGTGATCCCAACCGTCCTGAGAATTATAGGCCAATTTCTCTCCTGCCAATCATATCAAAAATATTTGAAAAATGCATGGCTCTCAGGATGGTGCGCTTCTTTGAGGATCATGGTCTCTTTTCTGATTGTCAGTTTGGTTTTCGCAAGGGCAGGAGTACCACAATGGGAATTCTGGATCTTACCTCTAAAATTATTGAGCCTTCCATAATAAACAGTACAGCACCGTTTTGTTTTACGACTTAAGCAAAGCTTTGACTGTGTTGACCATAATATTCTTCTACGAAAGCTTTGCGCATACAACTTTGGCCAAAGCAGTATTGACTTACTGACTTCATATCTAAGTGATCACAGATGGTTAGACACAATGGGGATGCGTCGGCTGAGAGGGTGATTAGCATGGGCGTCCCACAGGGCTCAATATTAGGTCCTATTTTATTTTTGATATACATCAATGACCTCCCTATGAGTGACGCCTCAGTGCATTTCACCCTTTTTGCCGATGACACCACAATCTCTTGTGAGGGTAGTACTGCGGATGATTCACGTTCCGAATTAATAGCGGCACAGGCTAAGGCGGAGGAATGGTTTTGCTTAAATAGGCTCCTGCTTAACAGGGAAAAGACTAATAGAATGATCTTTGCGATGAGAGAAGTGAATGAGTGCGAGGACTGTGTGACAAACGCTAGATTTTTGGGTGTGAATTTAGATACAAAATAACAGTGGGATCCACACATTAGGACAGTGGCTAAAAAGCTTAATAGTGGTGTGTACGTCATCAGAAATCTCTCGAGATGTGTTTCACTCTTGATCCTTAGAACAGCCTATTTTGCAGTTTTCCATTCTCATATAGCTTATGCGATATTGGCCTGGGGACATTCCTCTGGGGCTCGTGGGTTATTTGCAATCCAGAGAAGGGCAGTAAGGGTTATGGCAGGCCTAGGATATAGGGATGATTGCAGAGAAGCATTTGCTTTTCTTGGACTACTTACATTACCATCCCTATATTATATCCTAGAGAATCTCATGTTTGTTAAGAATAATATACATTTCCAAACCCATGAAAACATCCATACTTATAATACACGTGGTAAGAATAACATAGTGCCCCTCTACTGGCGTCTGGGAAGGTGCCAGGACGGTCCTGGATATTGGTCTATCAAATTTTTTAATTCCCTTCCCCAACATATTAAAGACCTACCTCAGAGATTATTTTATAGCAGGGTAAAAAATCTCCTAATAAAAAATGCATTTTATTCTTTTGACGAATTTTTAAATTTTACATTTTAAAGAGTGGAAGAGGAATATGAAAGTCTTCTACAGGATTGTTTTAAAGATTCTCGTTATAAGTTACTTTCACAACCTGTTTTACTGCTAGGTATAGGATAGTGTATTGTATTTTAAATTTTATAATTGTTTGTAGGTATACCTTTTTATATATGTATTGTATTTTGACAAATGTAAACCTTTTGGTATTTAACATGAATAAAAATTGATTGATTAATTGATTGAATATAAAACATGACTGCAATATAGTCCTACAAAATAATGTTAAGTTCTTAGGAATGTTCCTAGATAGTACTCTTTCCTGGGACTGTCATGTTGATTATGTTGTAGATAAGTTAAATAATGTATGTTATAGCCTTCGAATATTAGGTAGATATGTTCCTCCCCAGACAAAAAAAATGCTTTACCATGCAAATTTTGAATCTCGTCTAAGATACGGAATTATTATGTATAGAAACTGCAGAGATATTCAAAGAGTATTTGTCTGTCAAAAATGAGCTCTTAGAATAGTACTAAACTTTGATTATCTGGAGTCATGCAGAGGAAAATTTAAAGAATATAAAATCTTAACGGTCACTGCAGTTTTTATACAGGAATGCATGCATATTGTTCTTTTTTAAAAATAGTTTTTATTTCGAAAATAATCAGCCACAACAAGTATATTCTACAAGAAACTTAGGATATACCTATCCAAGACATAGATTGGCTATGAGTGAAAAAGGTGCACTCTATCAGTGTATTAGACTTTCGTCTACCAAACAATATTAAAACAGCAACCAATTTAAAACAAATTAAGAAAAAAAGTTTTAAGCTACTTTTGGAATGAGAGCCTTATGACATTAATGAATACTACCGATATTTTGACGCAAATTAGGTTTTTTTCTACATAAGAAAATTTATTATTAGGTATATTGTTGTCACATGAATGGCATAAGAAATTGGGACATTTAAGTGTAACAAATATTAAAAAACTAATTAACACTTCAACAGGTATGAATATCAAGAAAAGTGAGTTTGATAACCTAGATAAAACCTGTGACACAAGCAAAACAAGTAAGATTTCCTTTTTCTACAATAAGAGCGAGAGCCAAAAGAACCATAGAAATAATCCATTCAGATTTATGTGGCCCAATAGATCCTCCAACATGGGATAATGGACGATACGAGGGGGAAATCACCTGCCAATATTTGTACACTAAAATTCCCTTTTTGCATGAAATTCCCCAAATTCCCTATAATTTCTTTTTAATTGCCTCCAAATTCCTACAAAGTTCCTACAAATTCCTACAAATTCCTATAAATTCCCATAAATACCACAAAATTTTTATTAACAAAAAATAACTTTGCATTTCGAAAATAATAGCGCCGTATAGACAGAATGACAGGAATTTAAAGAAATTGACATAAACATTGTACAGGGTGTTTTATTAAGGTCGACGAGCGGCCATATCTCGGAAACTACTGGGCATAGAAATTCAGGAAAAAAAAATGATAACTATGGTGGCCATGAGAAAATCCTGGAAATAAGTTTTAAGTTCCGCATTTTGCCGCAAGAGGGCATAAATTCCACATTAAGGTATATCTTTGATAACACCATTAACAAGCTTGGACAATTATGCATCATTTTGGTCTTATGCTCATTGGCGTACTGACTTTAATAAGAGGTGTTGAAAGTGTAATCATTTAAATCGCTGTAACTTATAAACGACTTATCCGATTTTAGCAAACTAAAGACTGTTTGGAAGAGAAATGTATGCACCTTCACCAATCGTATGTAGTTGTCCATAATAGTTCCCAAAAAGAATGATAGAGGGCGCAATTTGCAATGATAACACTGATACCATAATCGAAAAGTAGATAAAATTTGCTAGAAAAATATTAAATCCGCAGCTTGATATCTCCGTTCGTTTCAGCGTTATCGCCAATAGAATAATTTTTAAAACTTTAAATGAAGAAGCGATTATATATTTTTTAGAAAAAAAGTGGTACGCCACTGATATTTTTCCATGTGGATATTTTTTCTGATTAGCCTGGTCAATTTTGCATAAAAATGGTATTTTGCGTTTCTCCTCAGACACATCGCTCTTAATTAAAATTATTAAATTAAATTAGCTCTTATTATTATTAACATTGATAATGCAAAATTTTTGTTTTATAAAAATTGTTGGAAATGACCACCTTCACTTAATATGCAAGCTTCCGCCCGTCTAATTTAATTTAATTACTCTAATTAAGAACGGTGTGCCTGAGGAGAAAGACGCAAGAGACCATTTTTATGCAAAATTGACCAGGCTAATCAAAAATAATATCCACATGGAAAAATATTAGCGGTGTACCACTTTTTTTCTAAAACAGTTTTAAAAATTATTCTATTGGCGATAACGCTGAAACAAACGGAGATATCGAGCTGCGGTTTTAATATTTTTTCTAGCACATTTCACTACTTTTCGATTATGGTATCATATAAAAGGGGGGTAAAAGGGGGGAGGTCGGTTGTACGCCGTTTGTCAATGAAATGAAAGGTATTTTTTGTATTCAGCGTAATTTATTCAATATTGCCTAGCGCTTTCGGCCTACTTGTAGGCCATCATCAGGGCTTAGGTCCTACAAGAAGAACATATAAAGGTAAAAAGAACATATACAGGTAAAAACATTACTTATGGGACAAAGTATTGATTATATTAGAATAAAACATTTCCTTAAAAAGGTTTCTTTAAATGATATTTATAAAAGGTAAAGCTGAGAATACTCACTCGTCAAATTTGTCCAGGAAGCAAGAAGCATTTTCAGAATGAAAGGAAAATTTCTAAACAAATTTTCCAATGTGATGGTTTCGCTTTTTAGCAACGAATGCCTGGATGACATTTGACAGCGTGATGTAAAGTGGTAGGGAGAATCTCAGCCTTAGACAAATTATGATTGTGAGGACGACAGACAAAGACAAGAATATTACGGGTTAAATTAAATAAATACGAATATTACGAGTTAAGTTACATAAAATAAAACAAAGACTTCACGTGACTAATTAATTAATCATTGTCGATAACTCATCAATTCATCCGGGACATAATGTGGTACTCGATTTTTAGGATATGATATCTATATGTGAAAAACCGACTGAGAGCTAATAAAAATGGGAGGAGTCCAAAATACATAGGCGTAGAATTCGAAGGATGAACTATTTTGGAAAAAGTCTAAAGATGGGATTTCTATTATTTATTATATTGAGTCTTAAATTCAAACATGAATCAGGGTTATTAATTGAATGTCTATGAATTTCTAGGTCTTCAAGATAATCCAATTCTCTGAAGTTTTTCTGATTAAAATGATGTAGGATTTTGCTGTTTGATGTAGGTGAAAAATTATGGTTATTGAACTTAAGGTGCTGTCCAAATACTGAGGTACCTGGTCGGTTGACGTGTTCTTTTATTCTTGTTTCTAGCCTTCTTACGGTTTTTCCTATGTATAGAGCCGGGCAATTGTCGCATGTTAGTTTGTAAACTCCGCTTTTTTCAAGGTGTGGGATATTATCTTTATTTTTTACTAGATGGGATTGGAGATTATTTTTTGTTTTAAATGATACTATTGTGTTTTTTATATTTCGGTTTAGCACTTTGGCGATCTGATTGGATATTGGGCCTTTATAGGATAGGGAAACGTATTTTTTAGGTGGAATGTTATTTGGGGGATTATATGCAGCTTTTTGATCTTTTTTTGATTGTATTCTGCTTGTAATTTTATCGACAATTTCATGTGAATAGCCGTTGTTAGCTGCTATTTGTTTGATGGTGTTAATTTCTTTTTTATAATCATTCTGTGATAAAGGGATATTGAGGGATCTGTTGATGTAGCAGTTAAAGGCCGCCATTTTGTGATTTAAAGGATGGTTTGAGTTAGACGGAATAGCGTGGTCGGTTTGGGTATCTTTTCTGTGTATTTTAAAATGTAACTTGTTATTTAGTTTGTAAATATTTAGATCTAAGAAATTGATGCTATTATTTTCTTCTATTTCAACTGTGAATTGAATGTTGTTATGTAAGGTATTAAGAAGATTTAGAATTTGGTTAACATTATTATTATTACCGGGAATAATAGTGAAACAGTCGTCTACATATCGGTGCCACGTGATTAGACTTCCGTCTGTTTTTCGGAGTAAAATCAAAAAATGTGTTATTATTGCAAATTGCGCCCTCTATCATTTTTTTTGGGAACTATTATGGACAACTAAATATGATTGGTGAAAGTAAATACATTTCTCTTCCAAACAGTCTTTAGTATGCTAAAATCGGATAAGTCGTTTATTAGTTACTACGATTTAAATGATTACTTTCAACAGCTTCCCCCCTTTTATTAAAGTCGGTACGCCAATGAGCATTAAAGAAAATGATGCATAATTGTCCAAGCTTTTTAATGGTGTTATCAAAGATACCTATACCTTATAATGTGGAATTTTCGGAGATATGCAAAATTTTAAAATTTACTTTTCAATTACGCCCTCTTGCGGCAAAATGCGGAACTTAAAACTTATTTCCAGGATTTTCTCATGACAACTTTAGTTATAATTTTTTTTTTTTTAACTTCTATGTCCGAGATATAGCCGCTCGTCGACCTTAATGAAACACCCTGTATATAGTTATGGTTATAACTGAAAATGTTGAAAGACATTTTTAAAAGACATACTTGGCTACATAGAGTTATTTTCTTTGTTCTAAGGTATATAGGTAAACAGGAAACTAAAGTGCAGTGGGAGTAAAAGCCTTAATAAATTTCGATTCCGAATGTTTTTTGCTGCTCAGCATGCATGATGAATTCCCATAAATACCTAATAAGTTCCACAAATTCCCCATAAATTCCTCAAATTCCAAATAAATTCCTCAAATTCCCCATAAATTCCTCAAATTCCCAATAAATTTCTCAAATTCCCCATAAATTCCCCCGGGGTGTACACTAAAATTCCTAGGTGAAATCCCCCTCAGGACGATATATATTAACTATTTTAGATAATTATACTCATTACTGTGTCATATACTTGAAAATAAAAATGAAGTAACGAAGTACATTCAAGAATATGTAACAGAAATAGAAGCAAATAAACATATGAGTGTCAAAATTAAGATGCGATAATGGCGGAGAGTATGTCAATAATGAATTAGTAAACTATTGCAAACAAAAAGAAATAATAATGGATAAAACTATACCACACACACCACAATTAAATGGCAAGGCAGAAAGACTTAACAGAACATTACTAGAGAAAGTAAGAGAGGGAACTTATATTATGAATCGTAGTCCAACCGACGCATTATCAACAGATAAAACACCAATAGAGATGTGGACTGATGTAAAACCAGATTTGTCAAGAATGCAAGTGTTTGGTAGTGTGGCATATGCAAAAAAACTGGAATATCTTAAGAAATTGGATGTAAGAAGTAAAAAATATATTTTTGTAGACTATGGATTGAATGTATATAGACTATTTAGTGAAAAAAAAAACAAAAAATCATAGTGTCAAGAGATGTGATTTTTACAGAACCAAAATTAAATGAAAATTCGAAAGCAAAAATTCACTTGTATGATCAAGAAAAAAATGAAGAAACAGAAAATTTAGAAAATATCACGGAGAATGAGACCAGTGACCTTGATAGTGATGAATCTGAAGATGTTCATCAATTGGGAGAAGGCCTTGAAGAAGGTACATTGCGAACAAGAAGCGGAAGAGAAATAAAGAGACCAGAGGAACTAAGAGATTATGACCTAAACCAAGATTTGACAGATGAAGAAGCGTTGTTGACATATCAAGAAGCGATAAATGGAAAAGATAAAGACAAGTGGTTAACAGCAATACAAAAAGAAAAAGAATCATTAGAGAAAATGAAACCTGGAAGTACGTTGAAATTAATGAAGCCAAAGATAAGAAAGTGTTAATCAGCAAGTGGGTATTTAAAGTAAAAGATAATGGAACATATAAAGCCAGATTAGTGATAAGAGGCTGCCAACAACAAAGTGGAATAGATTCAAAAATGTATGTTTGTCGAAAGGTGAAGAGAAGAACACATTAAAATCTCCCTCAGTTAAAACTATTTTTGTTCGGTTTAAAATGGCTAAAAAATCCTGAATTTTTGCAGGGAAATTGTTCATAGTGCAACCTTTGTTTGGTGATACTTTCATGTGGTTCGGAAAACTCTACACATAAAAAAAACTATTTCCTTTGTGTTTAAACGGATCTACTGATAATTGAATTTAAATAAAGTGTGCACCTAAAAAATAATAAGTTTATCGCTGAATCTCATTATCGCCATACTTTCGATTTTTATCTGCAGTCAATTTTTTTGTTCCCTAATATTTTAAATAAACATTCTATTGAGTTCGATGAACCTTTATATCAATGTTGTTATTTTTGTATTTTTACCGGGGAATCCGATGAAACCTAAAAAACTATATTAATCGTAGTGCTATATCAGTTTCATTATTATTCCAATTTATGATGACTTCAAATTGTGCAATCTGTCTGAAGGCGTGCGTTTTTAAGCGTCGCCCTAATGTCAAGGAGGGTGAGCTTTTTGGTGCTCCCTGTGATGGTTGTCGTATGTTTGTATGTAGGGATTGCGCTAATTTCTCTGCCACTGAGGTTGACGCAATGATTGTACAAAACAGAACCATGATGTTTCTCTGTAGTACCTGTAAAGTTTCAGACTCTGATCAACTATTTAGAAAATATGAACAACTTAAAGTTGAACTGACACAAAAAGGCAATTACATAAGTAATCTCGAAATTGAATTGGAAGATCTAAAATCAACGTTCCGTGAGGAAAGAGACCGACTTGTTAGAGACAACAAGATGAAGGATGACCATATAAAGAGGCTCGAAAGAAGAACACAAAATTTGGACGATGATGTCTTTGAGGCTGAAAAAAACTACGAAGCTGCTCTTCGATCCCAAAAACTTGAGTTAGATCGTATAAATAGTCACTTAAATTCCTTGAAATAAACTCAAAGTTGACTGAGGAACGTAAAACACACATCACTAAAATTAATTGTCTTGAAAATGAACTTGCTGAACTTAAAGTTCTTAACAATGCAGAAATCAGTTCCCAAAATGCCCAGATTTTGACCTTGAATGACAGGATCTTACAATTATTGAAGCAGAACGAAACCTTGTCAGGTCAAGTTGAGCAATTGAATGTAGAAACAAATAACCTAACTACTAAGCTACATGAACTTAACGCTCTAAAAAATAGTATGCTAACAAGTATTGAGGTGTTGACTGTGGAAAGAGATATATTCATCAATGACTTAAAGCAAGCAAACTGCCAAGTATTTAACTTGCAAGGGGATATACGGGAATTCAGAGAACCTAATAAGTCCAGTGGGAAAGAAACTATAAATAGGGATAAACAGAAACATCATAATAATACTAAATGTGTTCAAATGGAAAATAAAAATGCAAGTTTAGAAATGAATGAAAGAATTAAGGATAAAGTGTTAATTCTGACTGATAACTTTGGTAGGAAACTATCTCAACCACTTAAGGAAGTTCTTGGGGATAAGTATGACGTGAAAATCTTTAGTACACCATTTGCCAAATTTAAAGAAGTGACATCTAGTGTAGAATGTTATATTAATGAGTTATCATGCAGTGATTTTGTTGTTGTCTTGACAGGCTTGAATGACTTGGGTATTCGCTTGAATGATGTTACTTTATTAGCAAATAAGTGTTTCTATACAAACCTCATTGTCTGCACTGTACCACTTAATGATGATTTGTTCAGGGACCGTTGGACTAATAATATTGGTGTTGTAAATGAGACATTGAAAAACATTACCAATAGGTTAAGATTGTTTTCAAATAATATTAATCTGCTTGATTTGTCTAATAAATTTTTTAATAATAACTTTGTAAATAATGGCCCATATTTGAACAGGGCTGGTCTGTATAATTTGTCCAGATATATTAAACAACATCTAGCGCATTTTGGTTCGCGGGCCCAAATTTCGAACCTGACTTATCTGACAGTGAGTTCTGGCAATATTGATCCTCCGGTTCACACAGTTCTCGTGAGTCGGAGTAATGAGTCAATTGTTCGGGTCGATGCTTGCGACACCGCAACTACTTTTTTATAGATGACCAGTCTGGAAATAGCGGTATACACTGTAATAGTTTACTAAGAGTGCTGTTGTTAAATATCCAATCCATTAGAAATAAGAATGATGAATTGCTGATTTTCCTGGAGGGTTTCAAATTTCCTGAAATTATACTTATTACAGAGCATTGGCTCAGACCTAATGAACCTTTTTATCTTAGGAATTATATTGCTGTTTCCAGATTTAACAGGGAGAGCTCATCTCATGGTGGCACTGCTGTTTTTGTTAACAAAGATTTCTACAATGTATATAATTTTGTAAGTGTCACGAAATTTGATGGTTTGCTGGTGGAAAGTGAGTTTGAGTTCTCTTTGGTACATGGTATCGCCATGAATTTATATATAATGTGTATTTATAGACCACCCTCCTGCAGTACTGCAGTATTTATTGAAAGACTTGAAGATCTCTTAAGCAGACTGCCTGATAAAGCTCACATTATAGTGGCTGGTGATTTTAATATTAATTATTATGATAGCTCAGTATGCACAGCAACACTTAAGAATTTATTTTTATCATTGAACATCTCAATGCATGTTGACGCTGCAACGCGCAAATCTTACTATTCTGAAACTCTTATTGACTACTTATGCTCAAATTATGACCCAGTGAATGTCGAATGCAATGTCACTCCCTCTGGACTATCAGATCATGAGGCAGTTTTAAGTAGTTTTTTAATCGATACTAAAAAACTTAAGTCTAAAAAAGTCCATCAGTACAGGCGAATTTATAGTGCCCAAAATTACAGGAAATTTTCTGATATATGCTCGCGGACGAATTTTGTATTTACTACCGGTGATAAATTGGCTGCATTTCAGTGCCTTGGTGAATGTATTTAATCAGGCCTTTCCACGTAGAAAACTAAAAGTAAAAAAGAAAAAACTTTTTTTATTCAAGTCGAGCTCGCGTCGTTGACGGAAGTGTTTTTGACCTCCCTAGGTGTTTTAAATTTACGCTATTATCTTGACTATTAAAATATATATTAGTTATAATTTATCTAAAACAGTTTATTGAACATTAAAGTATGAATAGTGAAAGTGATGGTACAATGGAAGATCCTCAAAAAAGAAAAATAAGGCATTTTTCTGTAAGTTCTATGACCAGACAAGAAATAAGTAAAATTATTGGAGCAGATATCAGCAGCAAAAACAAGGAGATAAGAACGTACATTGATAAAAATAAACAACGAAAAAAAAACACAACAGTTGATGCAGAAATACCGGGGTCATTCAATGAGAATTTAAAAACCAACCACGAAATTAATAATGCAGATGATATTTTGGAAGATGTTTTTAAACCTAAACGCATAGTAAATAGAACCCCTACAAAAACTAAGCAATCCATTGAGTCAACTAGGATCTTAAGTAAGCCAACAGAAAGTGAAAACGTTCTAAAACGACCCCGCTCAAATTCGAGTCCAGGGTCTTTGGAGCGCCGAAAAATAAGTCGCTTGTTAGATAAATCGAATGAGAAATGTGTCAATTTATGTCAATTCGACTGGGATGAATCCGAATTATCAGAAAGCCTTGAATCAGCTGTAAATGCGTTAGAAACAATAAACGAATTTTCAGAAAGAGAACAAATAGAGGCAAATGACGGAAAACACATAAGAAGGGCTACTTCTCTTATACATAGAATGGTCACCATGTTTGCGTACAAGATTGGTAAAATCCGACAAGAAAATTTAGAACTCGTAAATCAGTTGGGTTTAATCAATAGTCACGCAAATCCACGAATGGAAAATGAATTTTCTGTAAGGATTAATGATAACCATTTCCCTAACCTACCACTGTCAAAAGTGACCACTCCAGTACCAGCTCAGAAAACATATAGTACTGTTCTAAGTAATAAACTTTCACAAAAAAAGCAGAATCAAATATGGACAACGCCACCACAAGCCAAGAAACATGAAACTATTGTTAAAATGAAAAATCAAGACAACCCAAAAGAAGTCATAAAGGAAATTAAACAAAACATCACTAATAGTAACAAAATGACGGGTAGTTTTAAAAGTGTGAAAAAGTTGCAAAGCGGAGCGGTAATTATTGAATGTGAAAATGATGGTCAGCAACAAAAACTAAGGGAAATACTAGAACGTAACAGTGAACTTGAAATAAGAGAAATGCAAAATACCGACCCGATGATAATGTTAACGGGTATAGAAAAAGGTTATGAATCTGAAGAATTTATTCAGTTTCTGGTTGAAGAAAATCCAGACCTGAAAAAAAATTTTGGTAATAATGTCAAGACTTTACTAAAAGTTATCACAAAAAAAGAATGTCGAAATAGATACAAGGAAAACTGGATACTTCAAACTAAGCCAGATATTTTTCGTTGGTTCATAAAGAATGAGAAAATAAATTTTGATTTAACCAAAGTATACCTAAAAGAATATTTCAATATTGCGATGTGCTATAAGTGTTGCTATTTTGGTCACATCGCTAAACATTGCAAATCGGAACTATGTTGTCATAAGTGCGGTGGAAAACACGCACCCAAGGAATGTAATGAAAACATACAATTAGACTGCCCTAACTGTAAAAGACTAAATTTAAAAGATCGCGTACATTCAGCAAGGGACCCAAGATGCCCAGCTTTCACACAAAAACTTGAAAAATATAAGCAAACCACTAACTATAGCATACAAAAACCGAATAATGAAACTTTTTTAGACGGGAAATGAAGGCTGGAAGCAAGTATTCATTATTTCACCAAAATGTCCAATCCCTTGGAAATAGTGTTGATAAAGTGGAGCAACTTCTAAAAAATAATCCAGAGTGCATATTTTTAGGTATTACAGAACACTGGAAAACCAAAGATCAACTTCAACAAATCGGAATTAAAGGTTTTCAATTAGCTGCTTACTTTTGTCGAGATCAAGGTCAACATGGAGGCAGTGCCATTTATGTGAAAAATGGCGTAAAATTCAGTGTACAAAAAAATATTGGTAACCTATCTGTTAAAGGGGAATTTGAGTGTGCGGCAATTCAGTGCGTAATAAATAAATTAAATATCACGTTTGTAACAATATATAGACCGCCACTGGGTAGTAAAGAAATATTTTTTAACAAGTTAGAAGAAATGTTATCGATTATTAATATTAGCACAACAATTTTCATAACGGGAGATTTTAATATTGAAATGTTAGTAGATAATCCCAATAAAAACTCGCTCTTTTCCCTAATGAACTTTTATAATATAAAAGGAACAGTCTATGAAAATACTCGAATAACATCTACCTGCAGTAGTTGCCTTGACAACATTTTTACCAATCTTGAAAAATTCCAAACGAAAGTAATAGAGTATCATATTTCAGATCACACTGCACAAAAAATATCGTTTAATTTAGGACAAGATTCCGACAAACAATTTATATATAAAAGATTTTTTACTGAAGAAAATAAAAATGAATTTTCAAGACTATTGCTGGAACAGGATTGGGAAATTGTTCGTCAGGTTGAGGAACGTGATGTTAATTTGCAGTGGAATGCATTTATTGATGGGTATAAAAACCTGTTTAATCAATGCTTTCCTTTAGTTATGACTTATAAAAACAAAAAATGTAAATTTATTGATAATGATCAGATAAGGGACTGTAAACGCAGATTAGATACATTATTGGTTTTATCAAAACATAGCGACCACTACAAGTTAATTTATAATGGAACAAAAAAAGAATATGATAATCTACTTAAAACCGAAAAAAGTAACAACTTTGAAAAGAGAGTTAAAAACTCCGACAATAAAAACAAATGCATGTGGAACATATGCAATGAAATAAACGGTAAAATAAAAAACCCTGATTACCAATCAGGAGAACACATACAACAATTATCTAATAGTTTTAATGATCATTTACTTAATATTGTTCCGGATTTATTAAAAAATCAAGTAAATGTGCCCTTTGAATGTAAAATTATTGAAAATAATGAGTCTATGTATCTAAAACCAGTAACAAAGAAGGAACTTTTAGACATAGCTCATAGATTAAAAAATAAATATAGTAGTGGAGAGGATGAAATTCCAACGAGTATTGTAAAATTATCTATTAGTAAAATTTTATGTATCTTAAAATATATCCTAAATAACTCATTAAAGTTTGGAATTTTTCCTGACCAACTCAAGTTAGCAAATATTAAACCATTGTATAAAAATAAAGGACCCTTAGACGATTTAAATAGTTATAGACCAATAAGTCTCCTTCCGAGCTTTTCGAAAATATTTGAGATGGTCATGTGCTCTAGACTCACAGAATTCATTAATAAATGTAATATTTTTTCCACTAGACAGCATGGGTACCTAAGCGGTAGATCAACCACAACAGCAATATTTCAATTCACTACGGCCATTTTACAGCACTTAGAAAATAAAAACTCATCTTTGGGCTTATTTTTAGATTTAAGTAAAGCATACGACTGTGTAAATCACGATCTTTTGTTTCATAAATTAAATAAATATGGTATCAGAGGAAATGCGCTTACGTGGTTACGATCCTACCTCTCAAACAGACCCCAAAGAGTTGTTGTAAATAAGTTAAAATCCAATATTAAAGTAAGTACTATAGGTATAGCACAGGGTAGCATTCTTGGACCTATTTTGTTCGTAATTTACCTAAACGATTTAGGAGCTGTAGAGGATAATTTTCTTATTACCAATTATGCAGATGATACCAATCTGCTGGTGCCAGGTTCCACAATTCAAAATATTTTGGTGAACTCAGAATATGCTTTACAAAAAACAAGTGAATGGTTTACTTGTAACAAAATGATAATTAATGACAGCAAAACAAATTTAATTTTATTCAGAACAAAAAATAGTCAGATCGTAAAGCCTGAACATTTAACGTTAATAAATAATAATTACACACTGGAACATAAAACTGAATTCTTGGGTCTTATAATAGATGAGTTCTTGTCATGGGACCAGCATATTGATAGTTTATGTTTAAAGCTAGGCAGGATAGGTTTTGGTTTAAAAGTTTTAGCTCGCTATGTAAACACAGTTTCTTCAAAGATATTATATTGTGCTAACTTTGAGTCTGTTATTAGATATGGAATCATATTTTGGGGCAGTAGTACTGCAATGCATAGGGTTTTTGTCATACAAAAAAGGATAATTAGAGGGATAAAAAAACTTAATTTCATGTGTTCTTGCAGAGGCAGTTTTAGGGAACTTAATATTATGACAGTATATGCCTTATATATTTTTGAATGTATTTTGTTTATTTTTAAGAATAGAAATAAGTTTTCCAGTAATATTGAACACAGCCATAATACCCGAAATCAAAATTTTGTATATCCAACTCATCGTTTGACTATTACAGAAAAGAGCCCATACTACATGTGTGTAAAATTGTTCAATAAACTTCCACAATCAATTAAAAGTATTTCAAATGTAAAAGCCCTAAAAAGAGAATTAAAACAAGTACTAATTAACATTGAACCATATACAATGTCAGATTTTTTAGAATATAGTTTTTAAGATTTTTTTTGTACTTTGACGTCATTTCATTTTATTTGCAAATATGTATGTATGTAATTAATTTGAAATAAAGAAGTATTATTATTATTATTATTATTATTAACAGGGAGAGCTCATCTCATGGTGGCACTGCTGTTTTTGTTAACAAAGATTTCTACAATGTATATAATTTTGTAAGTGTCACGAAATTTGATGGTTTGCTGGTGGAAAGTGAGTTTGAGTTCTCTTTGGTACATGGTATCGCCATGAATTTATATATAATGTGTATTTATAGACCACCCTCCTGCAGTACTGCAGTATTTATTGAAAGACTTGAAGATCTCTTAAGCAGACTGCCTGATAAAGCTCACATTATAGTGGCTGGTGATTTTAATATTAATTATTATGATAGCTCAGTATGCACAGCAACACTTAAGAATTTATTTTTATCATTGAACATCTCAATGCATGTTGACGCTGCAACGCGCAAATCTTACTATTCTGAAACTCTTATTGACTACTTATGCTCAAATTATGACCCAGTGAATGTCGAATGCAATGTCACTCCCTCTGGACTATCAGATCATGAGGCAGTTTTAAGTAGTTTTTTAATCGATACTAAAAAACTTAAGTCTAAAAAAGTCCATCAGTACAGGCGAATTTATAGTGCCCAAAATTACAGGAAATTTTCTGATATATGCTCGCGGACGAATTTTGTATTTACTACCGGTGATAAATTGGCTGCATTTCAGTGCCTTGGTGAATGTATTTAATCAGGCCTTTCCACGTAGAAAACTAAAAGTAAAAAAGAAAAAACTATGGCTTACTAGGGGCTTGCGGGGTTCAGCTGTCAATATGCGATCACTCCAAACTATTAGGAAATATACGACAAGTGTCTCTTTTCTGGCTTACTTTGCTAAATACAGATCAATGTACAGAAAACTTATAAAGGAAGCTAAATCTAAATATTACAACAACAGACTTAATAATGCTCAAAACAAGGTTAAGGAAAACTGGACTATTATAAATGAACTCAGGAATAAGGCAGATTTTAAGAATGTTGAGTCTGATATGAATGCAAATGACTTTAATGAGTTTTACTGTTCGATAGCTGCGGAACTGACTGGTAATATAGTTCCAAGGAATGATCCTCTTTACTACTTGAGTGGTGTCCATGTTGATGAATGTTGTGTGTTGACTCCTACTAACATTTACGAAATTAGAGAAATTATTTGTGAGATCAAACAAAAAAACAAAAATGCTGCGGGTTATGATGAGATATCTGCACAAATTCTTGACAATATGCCGGAAAGTGTGTTGCGATGTTTGTCTCTCTATATCAATGAGTGCTTTCAGAGGGGCATTTTCCCGGATTGTTTAAAACAAGCTCAGGTTATACCCATATATAAGGGCGGCGAAAAAAATAATCCCTCAAACTATCGGTTGATATCCCTACTATCAACTCTTACAAAACTGATTGAAAAAATTGTTAAAAGACGTGTTATGAGCCACTTAAAGAGAAATAAAATTTTAGCTCCTAATCAATTTGGATTTCAGGAATCAAGGTCCACCAATGATGCCATGTTTGCTTTTCTTGAAACTGTATATGCTGCCATCAACTCTGGTAGCAGTGTTGCGGCAGTATTCTGCGACTTTTCGAAGGCGTTTGACTGTGTGGATCACGGTATACTGCTGCGTAAGCTTACGAGATATGGGTTTGTAGGAAGGACTTACGAGTGGTTCTGCTCATACCTGTCTGATAGAATGCAAAGGGTAACTTGGGATGGTAAATCGTCTACGAACTCGCCCGTAAACCGTGGTGTACCCCAGGGCTCAGTGCTGGGACCAATTTTGTTTCTGATTTATATTAATGACTTAACTAGATTGAACATTAGCGGATACTTGACCTTGTTTGCCGACGATACCACCCTTGTGTGGAAAAGTCTTAATATTCTTCAACTCATTCAATCCATAGAGCTTGATTTAACACTGATTAAGGAATGGTGCGAATCAAACTTACTCTGTTTCAACATGTCAAAAACAAGTATTGTTTCATTTAACTGTCATGTACCAAATGTGGATATAGTTAATAACAGTATAAAAAACAATAGTAATGCTAAATTCTTGGGTCTGCACATTGATGAAAGTTTGAAGTATACAACACACATAGAAAATTTATCTAGGAAAATATCGCGTGGTTGTTATGCTGTGAGAATTGCTGCGAATGAATTGAGTGGAAGAGAGGCGCGAATGGTGTACTTTGCTCTGGTAGAGTCCCATTTGTTGTATGGTATATGTTTCTGGGGCTATTGTAGACGTGATTTATTTCAGTCAATATTTGTGTTGCAGAAGCGGGCTGTTCGATATGTGTGTAAGGTAAGGACGAGAGAGCACTGCAAACCTCTGTTTATAGATCGGGGTATTCTAACTCTGGTGTGTTTATTTGTGTTGGAGACTGCATGCTTAATTCATAAGTCTGTTCTACGTGGTCCAATGACTATTCTTCCGGGACAGTATAATACGAGAGGCTCAGGTAAATTGTCTTTACCTATTCCTAAAACTACACTCGTTAAACAATCTATATTTTATGAGAGTAGGAAAATTTACAACCATGTTCCACAGTCTGTAAGAGATCATCAATGTCTCAAACTTTTTAAAAAAACATTTAAGGCGCTACTGTTAGCGAAAGCGTTTTATACGTTGGAGGAGTATTATAACTGTGTTTTTTAGATGTGTAGTATTTTTCGGGTTTTGTCTTTTCATAACTTTGTAATGGTATATGTATATTTATTTTATGTATTTGTAATTATTTTAAGTTTGCACACTTTGTCAACAAGATTTTTTCTTCAGACAATAAAGTATATTAAAGTAAAGTAAAGTAAAAGATTACTCAGAAACATTCAGCCCGGTAGTGAATTCTAGCTCAATTCGAGTACTGTTGGTACTTGCTGTGAAAAATAATATGAAAATAACCAAATTTGACATTAAAATTTGGAGAAGGTGTCAAAAGAATAAGTTGTATTTAACTATTTAAATCAAGAACTTTTAAAGTTAGGTTTGTCCTTTTTTGAACGTATTACCGAACGTGCTAGTTTTGTTATAGTTGTATAGATTATTGTCAGATGGCAGAGTAGTAGGCGAAAAAAAATAAAATAATAAAAAAGGAGTGTTGAGTTGTTTGTGTTTATTTTATTAAAAAGTACTAATAAAAACACTAACTACTTAACTGCAATTTCAGCATTTTTTAGAATTGTTCAAAATAAATTTAATGAGACCCTTATGAATCGGCCATTTTAGCTTGATCCTTTGCCCCGCCCCCTGGTACCGTTTTTCGCAGATGAAATAGCGCCTCCCCTCCTTGTTTATTCTACCTCAATGGGATTTAGCCAAAATAAAGGCTTGGTTGAACAAACCCCAAATACAAAACAATGTAGCCATTAAAAAGGTGAACATTATTCTGATACATAAAATTGAATATGGTCAGAAATTGTTCTTCTATGAGGATGTAGGTATTAGAGAGTGTAATTAGTCTGGCAAACTTTAGTAAATATGTAATTGATAAATAAGAATGTAATTAACTATTATAAATTGCATTATTACTCCTTTTTAGCTTATAATCAATAATAAGTAATTAAGTAAATTACTTAGTAACTAATGTAAAAAAAAAATGGAAATTTTAGAGGCAGTGACATAACCTTCACAAAATATGCCACCTAAAGGAGTATCACAAAAATTAACCTTCGCTGCCAAAAACAAAATTCAGATATCTAATTTGTGCCCAAAAATACATCATTTCTGAAAAAATTATCAATTTTGGTATGTATTCATATAAGCTAATACTTATAATAATAATAAATAAAGTCTCTTATTATTAATTTTAGCCTGGAAAAATTCTAGACATAGATTTTGAAAGAAAATTAATTTTGGAAGAAATGTATCTAGGTAGGTATATCAAAAAAATTAAAAAGAACCCTTTCTTAACATTCAGAATGGCTAGAAGGAACTATTCTCACACTGTTTGTTATTACTCATAGCTTAGTATTCTCAAGGCCAGAGCTCTTTAGCACTGATTGGAAAATTTTGTGAAATTGTATACTTATTGTTTATGATTATTTTGTTAGTAAAAAATTATCTCAAAAAAAAATCAACTTGATTAGAACTTACTCAGCAACTCCTGAACTTTGCGTTACAACTTCTGAAAAAACAGATTCTAGAACTTCTAATTTATCAGTTGGTGTTAGAAGGTTAGCAACTTCTTCAGATTCTGTTTCACTACTCGTAACTATATTATCTTCCTCCAAGGAAAATGTTTCTTTTTGTTCAGCACCAAGGGAAATGTTACTCGAAACCAGTATAGTGGGTTGGATATCCAAGGATGATTCATTCGCATTGGTAGAGTCCAAGAGGACACCGTTAAGTGTAAAAACGCTAGAAAATTTTATATATAAAACTACCTCGCAATATTTTTTTTCAGTATCAATTTCTTACCTTAAAAATAAAAAATATAGGAAATGATACACTGAAACTGTGTCAACTTTCTTCATATTAAATTGCCTTTTTTTGAGTTTATTATTATAAGTCTTTTTATACACATTTTAAAGATTTTCTTAGACTACAATAATAACACTTATTATTAACATATAAACATTTTTAAGCAAGTATTTTTACTATTTTTTTTTACTGTTGAGAAATCTATTATTATAACGTAAACGAATTTCATTGGTCGGATGGTCGGAGTGTCAAGCCCAGGTGTCAAATAGCACAGATAAATAGAGTTTGGCCGATACCACAGAGGAATGATAGGTCATCACTGTCGCTATAACAGAGACGACACTTCGGGTTCTGACCAATCAGGAATTTTTTCAAGATTGAGGGGACTAAGCTGGGAGGATACTCCCACGGTTACTAAAAAGAACGGTTGTCTGGTAACTTCTGACCAATTAGAGCCTGCCTGCTGATGACGTCACAAAACGTCTTTGTTATACGGATCTATTATGAATGCAACAGACAAAGAGAGACAGATACGCCTTTCTATGAAATGAACAGAGCACGGCACATATATTTGATCGTTTTTAGAAAATTTTAGTATTTATAGACCCAAAGAAAATTTATAGGGTTAGAAATGTTAACTCCTTGTTAAACAAACGCAACATAAAAGAGAGAGAAAGAAGAGACAGAGAAAGACCTTTAGTTTGCCACGGCGCTATCAGAGGCGCAATGGCGGGAAATTTAAACGGCGGTTTTATGATTTTGGATTTATTAATTTTTTTAGTTTTTATTGATTTAAATCGTGATTCAAAAGTAATGAATCACGAGTTAACTCAATAAAAGTTGCATAAAAGTTTTTATTTTATGAAATAAATCAAAACACATTTTTATATTAACAAAGTAAATTATGTTTATTTAAAAAAAAAAAAATGTAAAAGAAAATCGTATAAGTAGTACACAGTCTAAGGTACAATGCCTTTTCTCCTATGCATAATAGAACTATTTGTACAATTTCTTGGACCACAAAACAGTGTAAAATAAAATAACAACTTTAACGAAAATAAAGTAATGTTCTTCAGTCTATCAGGTCTCACTAATAATAATGTCTAAATCCATGGGGAATTTCTAGAGAAGTCTCTGAAACAAAAGAAAAAGAAGCAGTATCGGCTCGAAACTAATAGCGTTTTCAATTACCATCACTCCGAGAGCGCTAAGAGACGTCATAGATCTGCCCGAAATCTGTCATAGCCATGTAGTGAGATTACTCGATTTTGATAATTGAACATGCAATACATACAATCTCGGGGAGAGCGCTCTCAGAGTGCCCGAGAGCAGTAAATAGAAAACACTATAAATTTGTCAGATCTCTTCGTCCATGTTAGAAATGTCTCAGAAAAAGGATATCTATAGAAGCAATGAAATTATTTTGCACTGGTCTCTTTAAATTTTTAAACCTTTTCACTGTGACCTGAACTATAATTTCTTTTTGGTAGTGTCTTTGATGTATTTATATATATCCACACGTATGATTTTATCAATAATTTGTATCTTATAGTTAGGGTACAACTCTACATTAAGACTATTTGAATATGTGTTTTTTTCTATGTTAGATCCTCACATTCGTAAATTTGTACACTCGGTATTAGCATTAATGTTGCAATGATCTTTCCACGTATGCACACGTTGGGCATCTTTTAAAGGAAATTGAAGTGTTTGTTTTTAGAGTCCTCATCTGTGACAGGGACTAAGTAAGAATTAGTGCAACCTGGAGAAATACAAGAATATATTGTCTGCCTCCAACACTGCGATTAACACTATGCCATGTTGATAACAAAGTGGTAAAAGTTTGTTATAATATATAAAAATACTCACTCAGTTAGCTCGTTGTCCTTGTCCTCATGTCCATTCCTTTAACATTGGTCAATGTTAAAAAAATCCCTAAAACCAAATAAGTCTTAAGTATAAAATACATTTCTAATCGATAACATAATATGTATAAAGTCAGAGAACTACAACAAAGTTTCATCTCTATTTGCTTATTTTAAATTGTAAATTTATATAATATAAAAAGTGTGCATAATAATGCAAATAAAGTTAATAAACAAACCTAACTATATGATACACAATTTTAATTACCTGTATGGTAGGCTG
Source organism: Polydrusus cervinus (assembly GCA_935413205.1). Lineage (NCBI taxonomy): Eukaryota > Metazoa > Arthropoda > Insecta > Coleoptera > Curculionidae > Polydrusus > Polydrusus cervinus. Next base: position 60,048,079 of record OW284510.1, on the reverse strand, counting down.
GAATAATATTTTAGGAAATTATAAATGTTAGACATTTTTATGGTCAAAAATCATTAGAATTTTAGAAAATTTTAATAAACTCGCAAAAAACACGTGGAAAAAATAAATTGACTCTGTTGACAGCTTAACACGGCGAGTTGATCCGATTAGCAACGGGTATAATTTATGGTTTCATAAAGTAGTTTGGAATAATAATAATAATAATAATAATAATAATAATACATTTATTATTTCCACAAGAAAGAAAGATAAATTACACAATGTAAGTAAAAAAAAGAATAACCTGGGAAATAATAGGCCATATTCGCAGCATCCCATGCAAGCATAGGTGCTGTTGAGGCCTAGATAATGTAGAAAATAAACTTAACTATAATGAATAAAAATAAATATAAATTTAAACATAGAGAGGCAGGTGGTCTGGTAAGAGACGAATAGAAACAGAAACGTTAGAGAGAAAGAAGAAGAGATACGCAGGGAAGAATGAAAAAGGTAATATAGCAGGTTTAAAGAGAAATGAGCAACGGCACGAAGAGATCATTTTTATATTAATAAAAAATATTTATGTAACCTAATGATGAAAAAATCTTGATTTTATTTTCTTTTTAAATGTAATAATGCTTGCAGAAAAGTCATTTATTTTATATTTGTTAATAAGGGAAGCTATATTGTAACTAAATGAATTTTTAAAAAATTGTTTATTATGCGAGGGAATTGTTAGAATAAGTTGTCGACGAATATTTAGAGTATGTATATCAGTTCTAAACCTAATTTTGCTATACAGATATGGAGGCTTTTTAAATTTAATAATTTTATAAAAAAAGCATAGTGAATGCAGAGTACGCCTTTCATACATATTCATCCAACCTAGTTCAATCAGTTTATGTGAGATTCTCTCTCTACGACGTATTCCACAGGCAAATCTCATGCAGGAGTTTTGTATTTTTTGTATACGTCTGCTATCAATAGCGTCCAGAAAGGGACCATAAATGTGATCGCAAAAATTAAAGTGGGATAGAATAAGAGAGTCACTTAACAGCGCCTTGGTTTTCTGAGATAAATATTGCCTATGAGAATATAAACCTTTCAAAACTGAAAATGCTCTTTTTATGCACACCGTAATATGTTCCTTGAATTTTAATTTATTATCCAAAACAAGACCCAAATTTTTTGCAGAATTTTTAAATGAAATTAAATCTTGCCCCAAGTTTAGTTTAATACTATCTAATAAAGAATTTCTTACATTTTCGTTGCAAAACAGCAAGGCCACAGATTTAGAGGGATTAATTTTAAGCAGGTGATCATTGGAAACTTTAAGTAGCGCTTCTAAATCCTCATTAATTTGTGCGTTAGCAAGAGCGGCGTCGTTGGGGTTGAAAGATAAATATATTTGAGTATCATCGGCATATATATGATGTAAGCAATATTTGAGAAATTTCACGAAGTTTGATGTAAATAAGCTATATAAAAGGGGACCCAAAATGCTACCCTGGGGCACTCCTGTTTCAATACTAAGAGATTCAGAGTGCTTCCCATCCAGAGTAATTCTTTGTGCTCTACCCGATAAAAATGAAGACACGAGTGAAAACGCCGATACACTAAATCCTATATATTTTAAGATTGCAATAAGAATTTCATGATTAAGCATATCGAATGCTTTGGAGTAATCCAAAAGAATTAAAATCGTGGCTTTGCTCGCATCCCGCGCCCGCACTATATCGTCTGTTATGTCCGACAATGCCGTAGCGCAGCTATAACCCCTCCTAAAACCTGATTGTCGGCCAGGTAAAATATTATTAGTAGTTACGTAAGAATTTATTTGAAGTTCCATAACCCTTTCCAATACTTTAGAGAGGGTAGGCAGAATAGATATTGATCGCAGGTGTCCAAACTCAGTGGGTTTTTTTATTTTGGGCAGCGGAATTACGTTCGCAAACTTCCAGGATTCAGGAAAGTAAGATCTTTCAATGCAACAGTTTATAATATGTGTAATATATGGAATTATAAAGGGACAGCACAATGTTATCATTGTTATATTTAAATTATCTGCACCAAAGGCCTTGGATTTAAGGACAAGAATAATTTTGGATATAATATCATCTTCCACTGTATGAAATACAAATGTTTCGTTATTTAAAGAATTATTTTTGTAGAAATTAATTAGATCTTGATTTGGATTTTTATTATTTTTTAATATTTGTGTAAAATATAAATTTAGCTGGTTCAAGTCATTTAAGTTATTAGGAAGGCTATTATTAGGTTTATTTATTACTTTTAGCTTTTTTAGTTCGTCCCATTTTTCTTTAACACTGCAATTCTGAAATTTATGATTTAAATAAGCTTTCTTTTCTGATCTTATTGCCGATGTTGTCAAATTTCTCAGTTGCTTATAATAATTCCAGTGCTCTCGGTTTTTGGTACGGCGATAACGGTTAAGTGCTTGATTTCTAATTCTTTGCATATATTTTATGTTATCTGTTATCCAAGGGGTATATGGTTTCCTATTTCCTTTATAAGTCTTGAGAGGGGCATGAATATCAAATATTTGTAATAAGGTGTCAGTAAGGAAGGTTACTTTTTGATCTATACTCTCAGTCTCATACAGAATGTTCCAATTGACAGCCTCAATGTCCGCTTGAAAATTTAACATATTAATTTGACCTAAGGATCTAAAACTGTGTTCAACTTTATCCGCTTGAGGAGTGGAAAATTTAAGGCAACTGTAAACTAGTAAATGATCTGAAATACCTACATCTTTTACACCTACATCTTCTACATTATCAGAATTATAACAGATTAAATCAATTAGCGTTTCACTTATATTAGATATTCTAGTTGGTTCCGAAATTAACTGATTTAATCCAAAGGTCTCTAAAATATTATTAAGTTGAATGACATATCGGGAGTCAAGTTTTAAAACATTTATGTTAAAATCGCCAAAGCATAATATATAATCAGCCACCGCCGTAAATTCAATAAGAATATCCTCAAAATAACTGAGAAAATCAACGCAGCTACTCTGAGGTGGCCTATAAAGACTTCCCACAATAATTATTTTATTATTAATTTTTACTTTAACCCATACATGCTCTATATACTCTTTGCATTCACTAAGAATCAATGAAAAGTCCTGATCATTTTTTATATATAAACCAACACCCCCTCCTCGAGTTTGTCGATCACGTCTAACAAAATTATAATTTTCTAGAGAAATTGCCTCATCAGATATATTCGGGGTTAACCAGGTTTCAGAAATCCCAATTAGGCTGTAGTCATTACTTAAAATATGGTTTTTAAATTCATAAAAATTATTTAGTAACGATCTGACATTTAAGTGTGCGCAGCTCAACATTTAGACAGAAATAAGTTTAAGAAGAATAAAACTAGATAGAGATATTACGAAAAAAAAGAGAAAGAAGTACAGATAGAGAGAAAAGAAGGAAAGAAAAAAAAAATAGAACCTCTAAATAAAATAGAACCTCTAAATAAAATAGAACCTCTAAATTAAAAATACATTAAATCCTACAGCAATAAAATAACAAATTATTACCTATAAGCTTACTATAAAACTAGATACAGCAATCTACTTTTTTAACGATTGTAGGCGTGTTTTAGGTCTTTCCGCGGTTTTGATTTGATTTTGCGGCGTACCAGAACGATTAAAACTTCCTTGATTTTTGGCCCTGCTACTATCAGCGGTATCGTGTCGTGTTGAGCCTGCTGGATTTGTGTTTAGCGAAGCCCCAGATGGGCCCGTTGCAGGAGTCACCGGTGCCGACAGTAACACCTCGGCTGCTGTGGCAACAAGTTGTTCGGCAACGATCGCTGATGACGCTGATGTCTCGGAGGTGTTGTCCGTATCAGAGAACTGCCTGGTAGGAGTAGCTGGCGTACTTAAGGACTTCCTAGGTGGCGGAGGAACGAAAACGTTGTCCTCGTCGTCAGACGTTTGGAATTGTTTATTCACGAGCTGTTGGTACGTAAAAACTTCGTCGCCTATGTAAAGTTTATTATTTCGAATACGGGCAATTAATTTTTTCTGTTTGGCTTCCCTTAGGTTTGAGACTAGCACCTTATTTATTTCACGATCTTTTTTGTTTAGATCGTTAGCGATAAAAATTCCTGTATTTTTCAGCTTATGGACGTTTTTAAAGATGATAGTTTTAGTCACATATGATGTGAGTTCCAAAACCAATGGAGATTTAGAGTTATGACTGGATCCAGCAAGATACACGTTTTTGATATCGCTTAGTGAAAGCTTGACCTGAATAAGACTATTTAGTTTCGAAATTACCCACGTAGCCAAGCTAAGAGTATTCTTCTCTTGAGGTGGCTGAATGCCAAATATAACAATGTTGCTTTTCCTAGCTAGGCGCTCGAGTTGATCAATCCTCTCTTCCAGTTCCGTATTTTTATTCTTCAGTGTTTCCAAATCAGCAGATATATGCTTTATCTTTAAACCAAGATCAACAGATAAATTATCAATAATTCCCTTAACTTCATTATTGCTCACTTCTAACAACTTTTTGATTTCCAAAAGCTGTGTAGAGTTACTAATATCATTTGTGTTATTCATATCAACAGTTGGTCACTGGTAACTTCTACCCCACAATTCCCTATTCGCTCCGAGAACACTCTCATTGATACACAGAGCCTCCGGCAACAATGGCACAACTTTTGGCGGGAAACTATGACAGTTCACAATAAACAATAACAGAAAAACAATAATAGTCGAAATACTAAAACACTGCCCCCAGAGCAAGGGTGTACTTACGGGAACGGTAGAAATAATTAGTTTACTTAAAACAGCTCCACACTAATAATTATTTTACGTTTGATTCACTTAAAATCCAGAAAATCCGGGCACACAATAACAATAACTACACAGTGTTGCCATATCTTGCCATATAGGACTGTCCTTCTATTCTATGCGTCAAGAGTATGCGATATGCTACAAAAACCTACTCTCACTCTGCCAAATGAAGATACTGAATGCGCCGATAGCGCCAATTTCTCCCTGATGAGGCCGTGGCAAACCTTCAATCAAAAATGACCTTGTGATGCAAAATCTCTCATTTAAAGTTTCACCGGGGTGTATAGACCTAATAAATTAGTTTTCCTATTTCTGGAAGCGAATTTTATAAAAATAAAATTGAACTGAAACTTGGACCGTAATATTAAATATTCAGTTTTCTGTTTTTCTTTTATTGTAGGTAGATAAGTCTACAAATACAGACCGAGCACAGGGTGCAATTTTATTTTACTCACTTTAAAGTTTACTTTAAAAAAACGTACGAGTTGTAGCTGTTGTTATCAATGTTTATTTTTTTAAATATATATAAATTTTGTTTATTTCTTATAAAACTTATATTTTATTGTTCTGTATAGATAAAAAAGGAAATAATTATTGTTGGAATACAAAAACATTTTACTGAAACTACTTTAATTTATGACAAAGCAAAAGGTAACAGTTGTACAGATCAACCATCAGTTAAGCTCAGAGGCGTATCTAGGGGCGAATAAGCACCTGATGATTAATGAATTTAGTAGTAGATAGTAGATTATGAAAAAACCCAGTTGTTGAGTCCAATAAAATTTGGCGATATCATGACAATAAAAGTTTGTTTATGACTACAGCCACCCCTCCCCCCAGACCAAAATACGTGTTTCGCTACTAATTAAGCTACATTATAAGAAAAACTACATCAATAAGTAATAAAATAGGTACACACACCAAACGAAGTCTCATAAAAATTCCCTTTGACGTCGAGGTTACATGTTTCGCTGCTACCTGAGCATCATCAGACCTAACTACAAAAAGCAAAGAAACACAAAAATAAAAACACCTGTATCATAAATAACACACTAAATATTTGATGATGCTCAGATACCAGCGAAACATCCTGGACATTATTAAAAGAAAATTTTATGAGAGGGTAACTTTGTGTGTGTATTTTATTACTTGACTTAAATCGGGTCTCAGCGAAAATTGACAAATATCAATTTTATTTATCAAAAAAAATGAATCCATTTTAGTGATGTATTGATTGAAACATACAGTTTCCTAACACTTAATTAGTTCACAAAAAATAAATAACTATTACCTTATATATTTTATTTATCAATATACGGGACATATGCCCATTCGCACTGACCTCATAGTCCTTAGTGTAAACTAAAATAACCAGTGCACTACACAAATACAAACAGTATTATACAGCTAATACATCTTTTTTTTAAAATTACTAGTAGGTATTCTTTAACATTTCCAATGGTTGTAAATTTATGTTACATAAATCACCCCGAAACCTGTTTCCCTTTTCATTATTCTATTGATTGGGGAATTTTCACCATACACAGTATATCTATTTGGTTGTGAGTTAAAAACTTTGAGAAAATTTCCTTAACCTTGCCTTCTAAACCTTTATCTGTGCTGTCAATTTTATGTTCAAGGTTTTTAATTTTTTCCTGTAGAGTTCCTATTGTTTGTTTATCATTGCTAATTTGGTTTTTTAAACATTCATTTTCTTCTTCAAGATCCCTGTACTTTTTAAATAAAATTTCATAAGGCGTAAGTTTTGCTTGTTGATGGGAAATTCTCAATTTCAAAAACAGGGGTAGAAAGTCGAGAAAGAGTTTCTGTTTTTACAATATTAATCGTATTTTCTTCAGGTATCAGAAGATTAGAAATAATTTCCTTCCTTTCCTTTTTTTCTATCCTTTTTTTTCTCTCTGATGGGGTCTTGTTGGTTTTATTTGGCAATACTATAATATGGGTATATTGCTAAAATTACAAAACTATGTTAAGTTTAAGTTACATTATATTTGTTTCTAACTTACCAGTTTTTTTTAGCCTCTTAGGTTGAGCGTTAATTAATTTAGAGTGTATTTCGTCCTCAAATTAACAAGACTCAAAATGTTTACTGTTAATCTTTTTGTGGTTAGGGTTAAAGGTGTCTTTTCTACAACAAAGTTTAACCCATTGCTTTCTTACTATATGATTTTTAGGAAATGTAAAAAACCGCACAGCTTCTCCATCCCTCTTTGCCTTTGCTTGGCTGCTTTTACAGGTAGCGATACTACATATTGTCCCAGGCATCTTAAAAATACAAATTTTACAATTTTACAATTTTTACCTAATTCACTTTGAATGTGATTTATGTTCATTATTTACCTTTTATTGCACTATACTGATGAATATATTGATAAAATGTCTCTTTATCTTTAAATATAATTCTCTAAAACACCTTACAACTTTGAAAATTCGCTGAAAACCACTTCAAAAACAGAATAAACAATGCTAATTCTGTATACAAATGTCTGAAGAGACGTTTTGTGACGTAGGCGATAACGTTTCGCTCGCCATGACACCAAGCTTACAAGGCAACCTATCTATCTAAAGACCTTGGGATACTCCCGTATTTTCGCCGAATTCTTTGGTGACCTTGAGGTTTTCGAAGAGTTTTATTGGCTGTTCATTTTCGCGCCAATGATTTGATTACTTTTTTGTCTAGGATCACGCAGATTGCCTTGCATCTTTTTCTCTCATTATGATCCAACAATAACAAACGATGATCGATGTGCTCCTTTCCTAATAAGTTTTTCGACGGGATGAAATTATTTCATTCATAAATTGACCATTTTCACATGACCTCACAAGGCAGTCGCCATTTTGCCTGGAGGACAAACAATACAAAACTAGGTTAAGTGAAGTGTTGTGTTTTTATGTATTTTCGCGGTTATTTAAATGGTTTTATGTACTATTTTCTTTAAATGATAAAATAATAAACTTAAATACTTTAGTAATACCATCATTTTGTGCAGTAGTCAGTTGTGGGATGAGAGGAAATCGAGACAATGTAAGGTATTTCAGAATACCTGCTGCTTGAAAAATGCTGAAATGAAATCATCCATCCAGACACAGGCAAGAGATATTAATAAAAGCAATTAAAAGGGGACCATTAAGTGTAGTAGTACATACTTGAAGTGAAGTGGCAAGTTAAATAGGGAGAAATAAGGTTGCCTTTGAGTATTATTGCATCCCTATTTAGTTTTAATTTGTTTTATTATATAGATGGCTCATGTGATCCTAATCTATGTATGTTTTGAATTTGTAATTGGCTCAATCCATTAACATATTATTAATCTTTAATAAAACTTTGATGCCAAATTTACGTACTGATGTGTTTTATTTCGTAAAAACTATCTTCTGTACATTTGTTTAGTTTACAAAATATATAATTCAAATTCCTACTTTAAAGTATGCAAGGTGCATGCAAAAATATCAACATTAAGATCCGGTTGTACAATTACGGCTTAAGCTTGGTTAAGCGTTGAACCAAGCGAAGCTTAAGCCCTAATTGTACAAATTTTCCTAAGTAAAATAAACAATATTTAAAACACAAATTGGTGTATGTATCTTTTAAGAATATTATCAATCAATAATCAACTTTTTTTGGCACTTGGTCCAAACGGCTAATGACTGAAGTCTTCCTACCATATACAAAAAGCCGCATATCGCAAAATCGTCACTTACAGTGACTCTAAAGGTAAAAGTTATTACATAAAAGAATTTTTTTTTTAATTTTAAACTTCTCATTTTTTTTTTATACTTATTCTGTTTTATTATATTATTTACTTTTGTATCACATTCCTGCGGACTGTGATGTGAAAACATATCGCTTAATTTGTCGATATAAAACCTGTCAAAAAATATTAACGATATTTCCTTTCATATTTATGTATTTCAATCAATATGAGAACTACACCCAACAACAACAAAAATTCTTATAAACGCGATTATTACACATAAAAAATGTCAAAATGACAGCTGTAAGTATATATAACTAATAATACTGTAACTCGTGTATTTCATTTGTATCCCTTTTATTTATGTTCTGTTTTCTACGGCGCATTCTTTTTTAACGTTTGTGCCGCAGCGCCGAAAGTATTTGCGCCTGCGGCGCCTTATTGTTTAACGTTTGTGCGGCATAAGTAGTTTTCGATGTTAATTCACTTTATATGCTTTTACATCTTCGAATATATTCGTTTTCTAAGGCATTAATAGCAGTCCATTTCAAATTTCACAACTATCATACATTTTTCAAATATAAAGTTTAAAGATGTTTTATAGGATCGAAACGTTGATGTTTGGTTGAAGCAATCTTGCACAAAGACGTTAGAAGAAGCAATATTTACGAAACTGCAAAAAAAATTACAGGTTTATATTTAAAAATGAAAACCTGTTGATGGTATCTCGATGACGAAACGTTGTATTCGAAATCTGATGACATTATATGATAGGAAACAAAATGTACCAATAAATAAGTTAAATTATTTTTTCTTTATCTTTACAAATAATAAAGTATAAAGTCACAATGAATTAAAACGCGGAAAAAATCTAGTCGTCAATTTTCGGCTGTTCAGAATATCTCCCAGCATAGAATATTGATAAAAGTAGATATGTTTCACTGATTTACGCTCACTGGGATATATGGATATATCCATTGCCATTGATATATCCCCCCGCCTTCCCACATGTATCCCCCAGCCCTTCACCCCTACACATATATCCCCCCATCCCTTTACTCTATACATATTTAAATAACAGAAATCTATAAGGATTATAGCAGTACCATTCGTCTGAAGTTGATGCATATAAAATTACATCCCTTAAGACGATTAAAAAAGAAAATTTATTTTTCCAAACAAATCCGTTCAAAAAAATTCCGTTAACATCTAATTATAAATATAATGTGTACATTTTGTTTAGAAGCATCCAGGGATGAAAAATCCTGCGAACACAAAAGGGATTGTTGCCCTGCCGTTGCAGTTATATTAGCCCACTTAAATGGCGAAAAGGAATTTATGGATATGACTAGTGAAGAAATACAATTGATACCTTTAGAATACTTCATAAAACACCCTTTCAACTTTTAGAGATTTGGTCAAACCTTCCAAAAAGTTATAAAAATAATATAAGGCTTCAAATAAGGGTGCCCTGCAATGTACACTATAATCGATTAGAGGCAAGGGTACATTTTGATGGTCCTGCACCAGCACAGGAAAATTGTTTTTATTGTCAAAAAGCCATAAATGAAATTATGTTATGAGAAATAAAAATTGTTTTAATACTGAAAAAAAATATGTTTTATATTTTGCCAACATAAAAAACTAGAATTTAATGTGTCTAGACAATGTAAGATAGTTCAAGGATAATTCAACAGAGTTTAATTTGTTGGGTTTTTTAAATACCCTTGAAAAATAATAAGACGTTGACCGATTACGTGACCAATTTAAAAAACACCACAGTTTTTTTCAAATGACATTTTACATTCTAAAATCAAGTAAACAAAAAGTTCAAGGGAATATATTGTGTATTTTAAAACCAGAATAAACATTAATCAAAAATAATGTGTCTGGTTTGAAAAAAAGTTCACTAACATTTTCATGGGAATATTAGATACTTAGAAAGACGTTAATCGAAAATATTTTATATGACTGGTTTAAAATAATAAATTTCAAGGATTTTTGAACAGCATGTAATGTTTCTCTGAATCTCACATGAATATTAATAATAATAATAATAATAATAATAATAATAATAATAATAATAATAATAATAATAATAATAATAATAATAATAATAATAATAATAATAATAATGTCAATTACAATCAGTACAGATTCGAAGCGTTCGTAATGTCTGCTCTAATCAAATGCAATAGAGTCTAAATAAAAAAAATATATGTTGCTAATATTATGATATTGACAGTAAATAATGTAATTGCACTTTACGCATGTATCCATAATATCTTATATATGTTACAAAAAAAAATGGCTAAAGAATGAAGCTATACATTAATTCGTCGTAATATTTGTATCTTATTTTCTATAATATATTTACCAATGTTTATAATTAGTTGCTTGTATCTTTCAGACAATTATTATCTGTTTTTAAATATTTGTAAGCATACGAACTAAGGAGTCTTTCCTGTATACTGAAAATTACAGTTACATTTAGATCATAGTCTAACAAGTGTTAACTATTAATTACAGGATGTCATTATTTCATTTAAGGCAAACAGAGGGTAGTTTTTGACTCTCCTGTAAAATTTACAATTTTGCACTTAGGAGAACTTAGCTGAACCATCGACGATATAACATTTACAAAATATTACATATATTTTCAACCTGATTTTTAAAAATCTCTACAACTTTTGTATTTAGAAATTTTATCTAATTCTAAATATAAAAAGGAAAAAATGAACTTTACTTCGTTGACTCACCTTGTACAATATCTGTCCAGATTTAGTGTTTTTAAATCTATTTTAGCGTAAAAATGCAACCTTCAACTTAACAATAATATTACCGTTTAGAAATCTTATGACATAAATGTACTGTTATACAATGTGTGGATAATTAATTTCCCATACGAATTGGTGATAACAATTTACAATAAACCATAATTATGTTTTTACGAACCTCGTATTACGCTAAAATTTAAGATAAAAAAGTTTCCCATATGTTTTCTTAATCTGGGTTAACGCTGAATTGGAATTAAAACCACGTATTATATTGAGATATAAAGCATAGTTGTAATAACAAATAAGGCTTTTACATACATTAAACAACAAACAATCATTATTACTAGTTACTTACCCCATTTACTGGAAAATCTTTCCACACTAATAATAATAATAATAATAATAATAATAATAATACACAGTTCACTGTCACAAATAACATCACATTAGATGGTAAACTGACTAAAATCATCGCTTTAGATGTGTAAAGTGAAAGGAAATTGCCTCGCCGTGACATTCTAAGACCTAGATTTTCGCTTCGATTCGAACAACATTGCTTTATTATTAGTACTTTCGTTTTTAAAGGAAAAATAAAATGTAATGGTGGATATACCAGGTGACTTGTAATATACATAATTGTTTTGCAATTGCATATAAAGACTTGGGGAAAAAAAATTTATATATAAAAGTGACCAAGAGAATATGATTGAAACAATTTTTAAGTTCCGCAATTTGTCGCAAGAGGGTACAATTGAAAATTAATTATTGAAATTCTAAATTTCTCGGAAAATTCGAATATAAAGGTATACTTTTGATAACATTATTGGAAAGATTAGACAATTCTGCATTATTTTAGTTTAAGACTCATTGACGTACCAACTTTAATAAGGGTTGAATATGCAAATTAAAGTGTTAATATTTAAATTGTTGTAACTTCTAAACCACTAATCCGATTTTAGTAAACTTAAGCTTGTTTAAAAGAAAAAATAAAATTTTCTATAATTTTTATGTACCAGATGTCTCAATTTATTGTTGGTCATATCTTGAAAAATATTTGTCATAGAAACTCAGGGGGAAAAATTTTTTATAATAGAAGTGAATAAGAGAAAATCATAAAAATAATTTTTAAGTTCCGCAATTTGTCGCAAGAGGGTACAATTGAAAATTAAATATTGAAATTCAAAATTTCTCCGAAAATTACAATATACCTTTGGTAACATTATTATTATTATAAATCTTAGACATTGGGAAAGCTATTGAAAGTGTAAACATTTAAATTGCTGTAACTTCTAAACGACTTATCCGATTTAAGTACACTTAAGTTTGTTTAAAATAGAAAGAAAAGTACTCTTAATTGATGTCTATGTTACGGGCAATGTAAATAATTGGGCATTATTTATAATGCCCGGGCAATTCAAAAAGTGCCCAAGGGGATAGGACAAAATGATAAATTATATAGAACATATTACATTGCCCGGGCATTATGTATAATGCTGGAAGTCGAGTGGGCAAATTGAGAATATTTTTATTCGTATTTCTCTACATACAAAAATAAGAGGATATATTATATTAAAACAAATTTTCAAATAATTAACAAACAAACTGGTAGTGATACCATAAGTACAAATAATAAGTAGGTCTAACTAAAAAAAAATAATAGGTATGTATTTACAAATACATATTCACACAAAATGTCAAATCCTAAAGTTTCTATTTGTTAGAGCAGCTCCCACTTTGGTGACATTTCGAGTTACATAGCTTTTTTTCTTTTCGACACTTGCACTTGTCAGATTTACAGCCCCCTTTACAGCCACATCGACTATAGCCTTGGCCCCCAGTCTTGGATGATATTCTTGCACATTCTCTGAGTGAAATCTCTGACTGAGAAATTTCTTCGGCATATATAAAGTTTTCATTACATATTGTAAATTGATTCCTAGCATAAAGTTGATTTAGGATTCCATGTTTCGTGCCCAATTTATAAAGATTAGCATCTGTTATTTCAAGAACAAATGCCAAAATATTTCTTCCATCGGTACGACCTCTGTCGACATCTGGGACTCTAACTCTAACTGTGTCACCCTTTTTAGCGGGAGGGTATTTTGAATTAGAGGTTTGAACCATTTTTTTAGCTTGTTTTTTTAGATTGCTTGCTGAAATCTTCCTAATTTTTAATATGTCGGCTTTCCTTTTTTTCACATTGAAATCTTCTGCGGAGGAATCTTCATAACCCTCATACGCACGTTTTTCATGACCGGGGACTTGAACTTCAGATTGCTCGGAGACATTTAGACCTGGTAGCTCCGCTAAAGAATTTGACTCTGGTTTATTTTGCAGTGCACCTTGTTCTACAGATTCTAAATTATTTTGATCTTTTACTAGTACTTCTAAGTCCTCTTCACAATTTATATCAGGTAGAACGTCTGTAGGTATAAAACTTCTTAGACCAACTTTTAACTTTGTTCCAAACATGGCCTCATACGGAGTACAGTTTATACCACTATGATAAGCTCTGTTCTTCATAATCTGAACAAAACGTAAGCCTTCTGACCATTTCCTGCTGTTATTGTCTTCCAGCCACGAATAAAGCATATTTTCTACGTCCTGATTCGCACGTTCTACGGAGCCCTGACTTTGAGAGTGTCTGGGCTTCCCATGTACCATCTTTAACTCGGGCCACATGCTACATAGTTCGTTAATAGTACTGTTAACAAATTCTCTTCCATTATCACTTTGCAAAATACTGGGCGCACCAAAAATGGTAAAAATATCCAAAAGCACATAGGCTACTTCTTCTGCTCTTTTGCTTTTAAGAGGTCGAAGTTGAATAAATTTAGTTAAATGATCTTGGTATACAAGTATGAATTTATATTGATCATCAGCTTGCGACTGCATGTCGATTAAATCGACTTGGCATCTTGAGTTCATGTTTTTACTTAGTATCGGTTTAACAACTAATCCTTTTTTTGGCACACTGTGTTTTTTTTCGCAGGACATACATAAATTTAGATAGGTTACAATCATTTCCTGTGTGATGTTTTTATACTTTGAATTTAGCTCTTTTTCCATACGATTTCGACCACCGTGCCCAATTGCAACATGTGCATCATGTAAAATTTGAAATATCTCTTCCCGATGTACGTAAAATCTAATCTGCTCTTTACCTTCCTCTACGGGAACTATTAACTTTTCCTTCTCTCCAATAGTCATCACGTCAAATCTGCGCAAACGCTGATAATCCTCGGGTTTTTTATTTACTACTTTGCTTTTAGATGTTTTAACCTTTTCTATTAACTTCAAGTATTGTAGTTTTGTGAGAATTTGTGTATTCTGACCTTTTGATAAACACAATTCATTCAGCCGTTCGTTGAAACGATGCTTTATATTACTTACGTCAGTTAATATCTGTTCCTGCATTTTATTTGATAGAAAAGCCACTATAGCACTTAATAAACAAAAACCCAAACTCACTTTAGTACAGAAAACAATAAACATTCGTCGCACATAAGCTATAACATCCAAATAAAACTGTTGAGCTTTATGATATGTCGCAAGTATAGAGCACAGCCAAGAACTTGTCAGCGTCCAAAGTGCAAGCGCGGACCATCGAAAGTGGATTCTGATTGGCCGGCGAGAATCACACCATACTCACGTTGCCAAATTGCTATCAATTAATCAAATTGCCCAGAGAAATACTAGCAGTATTTATAATGACCGGGCAATGTAATAAATTGCCGTAAACAAATGCAAAATTATTAAATTGCCCGATTTTAATGGTCAATATTTATAATGTCCAAGCATTATGAATACTGCCCTGAATAATCAAATTGACCGTAACATATACATTGATACATGAAACGTGAAAACCACAGTCTGATATCTTTGCTTCAGTTATTTAGAACAAAAGTTTATTACACAATAAATTTCTTCCAGGATTATTTTCGGGATTCATTTTGTTCCATTATTTTTTACAACCCTCCAATGTATGAAATTATCAATATTTTTTCTTTTAAAATTTAAATTAACCTCTTAATAATAATAATCTTATTCTTATTTTACCAAGTGAATACAAAACGTCTTATTGGGCTGAAATTTGCATATTTTTAATGCGATATTTTTATATAAAAGATGGACTTTTTGGTATAGATATTCATTCACAATCAGTTTATTAAAGTGAAAAAATATGTATTCAAAACCTACAGTTACCGAAATGTTGAGGTTGACTAATAACAGAGTCAACATAATAGACGACCAAGTCATTGTACCAGGACGAGATGAATTGGAGGTTGCATTGGAAAATCTTCTCGCTGGGCAACCAGAAGAACAACCACATCTCCCAGCAGCCTTGCTTCCGGAAAACTTGTTTGCAGGAGAGGTCAACCCTAATGACTTGTTTATAGGAGAGCAGGACTTTAATGCTGACAATGGGGAGGACTATAACAATGGTGATGACAACTACTGGCAAGTCGGGGGAATGCCAGAGGATTATGCTCTTCCAGCAGACATCTTGGACGTTCCAGCAGCCATCTTAGACGTTCCAGCAGCCATCTTAGACGTTCCAGCTGCCATCCTAGACGCTCCAGAAGACTTGCCAGAAGCAATTCCAGAGGCAATTCCAAAGGCAATTCCAGAGGGAATTCCAGAGGCAATTCCAGACGTCGTTGATGATGACGATCTTATAATCAACGACGTCGAAATGCTGGATCATGATCAGTTGGAAGCTGAAGCAGTACTAATAATAGACCGAGACCTGAATTTGGACGAAGTTCGGGTGACAAGGGGAGAAGTGGAACAAAGGCTGGAGCGGTGTCTGGAAATGGTCACCAACTGCAATAACTTGATTTATTGCCTGAACAGAAGGGAACAGGCAATAAGGGATCAATATCAGGCCTCGCTCGACCAACGACGCCTTCTACAATATTTTAATAATAATTAAAATATATTTTTATAATAATTAAAATATTTTGAGGAAGTAGTCCATTCTTAAAGTGGAGTTAATTTATAGGAATAAGTAAAAACATGCAGTCTTTCTCCACTGGTTTATTGAAATAATAAAAAATTTTAAATTCTACATGTTTCGGGTGTAGTAACACCCATCATCAGGAAAAAATACAAAGAGAGAGCATTAGTAAATAAAGGAGCAAGATTAACTGGTAGTGAACATCGATGGAGCTCTATCGAGCCATGAGAGATAAAAATTAAGAACTGATGATTTAAAAAATTGGTATACTTAGAGCCTCGAGGCTAAGTTTGGACACTGACCGTGGGCAAAAGGTAACAGTGACAAGAGGGCCCGTTAGGAAAAATGGAGACTCATGGGTCCAGAAATCTCATCCTGAAGAAAACATGGGGAGAGAAAAGAAAGTGGTATGGAAAGAAAAATTAATTATTTGGGGCTACCATGGAGCTTAATTGGATGTGCCAATTATATTGTATATTATATTAATCTTAAGTCAAAGTTGTAAAATAAAAAATAAAAATTTTTCAATTTTTTCAAAAAATTTTATTTTACAACTTTGACTTAAGATTAATATAATATACAATATAATTGGCACATCCAATTAAGCTCCATGGTAGCCCCAAATAATTAATTTTTCTTTCCATACCACTTTCTTTTCTCTCCCCATGTTTTCTTCAGGATGAGATTTCTGGACCCATGAGTCTCCATTTTTCCTATATATTTTTTTTTCTCAGCCCTAACGGGCCCTCTTGTCACTGTTACCTTTTGCCCACGGTCAGTGTCCAAACTTAGCCTCGAGGCTCTAAGTATACCAATTTTTTAAATCATCAGTTCTTAATTTTTATCTCTCATGGCTCGATAGAGCTCCATCGATGTTCACTACCAGTTAATCTTGCTCCTTTATTTACTAATGCTCTCTCTTTGTATTTTTTCCTGATGATGGGTGTTACTACACCCGAAACATGTAGAATTTAAAATTTTTTATTATTTCAATAAACCAGTGGAGAAAGACTTCATGTTTTTACTTATTCCAATAATTAAAATATATTTTTTTTGTCTAACTGTTTCAACTGATGGTTTATAATACATGTTTTTTGCTATAATAAAATGATTGTGAATCAATACAAATACCTTTTATTTAAAAAAATTACCTATAGTAGTTATAGATGGTGGTTTCTACACCAATTGCGTCAAGACATCAAAATGATGCAGACGTGAACGAACTATTAAATGATATTTGACATGCTTCACCTATCATATGTCAAACGTCATATGTTTAGTCATTAGCTATTGAAACCTGAAATGTGTAAAAAATAGACAACACTCAAACGCAGCGTTATCAAAGCTGAAATGAAGATGAAATTAACACATGAAAGTCATTGTAATGTATCATAAAAAAATATTTGTTATTTAAATAGCACACAAACCATTTACAGCCATCATTTAGTTTGTATCAGTGTCTAACACTACCTATATAATAAAAATGGAAAACATAAAGAAAACCGTAAATTTTAATGAAAAAAAGAATAAGATTTTCACGTTATTTGTATGGGCTTATGCTTACAAAAAAGCAAGAGAGAGTGATTATGAACAGTATATTTTGGATCGATACCGTTTTTAAAATAATAATAATAATAATAATAATAATAATAATAATCTATATTTCAAATTATGTTATAATATACATTTCTTGTACAAAGCACACAAAACATACAAAAACACAAAAGGAAACGGCGTCATAAAAGGAAGAAAACAAATGTTCTTATTCTCTATAAATTATCCTAAATAATCCTGTATTGAGTACGGTTCTAGGTTAATTAACATTTCTTTGACTTTAACTTTAAATACTTTAAGACTACTTATACATTTAATATCATTTGGCAACTTGTTAAAGAATTTTAGACACATATAACCTGGATTTTTTTCTGTTAATGTTAGTCTATGGATAGGGTAATTTACATTTAGAGTTCTAGTGTTATAATCATGAAAAGTTTGCAGCTCAAAAGTGTTTCTATTTTTAAAAAAGAACAACAAACATTCATAAATGTACACACCATAAACCGTTAAGATTCCACATTGTTTAAAAACATTCCTGCAACTTTCATTAAAAGCCATTAGTTTTATTATTCTTAATGCTCGTTTTTGAACAACAAATATTTTTTCAATTAAGCTATTGCTACCCCAAAAAATAATTCCGTATTTCATGATGGATTCAAAGTTTGCATAGTATATTACTTTCAAGCTTTTTTCCTTCATGTATCGGGCAACAACCCTAATTCCATAGCAAACCGAGTTTAATTTTTTTATAAGTGTATTAATATGATGTGACCAACTTAGAAATTCATCTAGGTTGACCCCTAAAAACTTCGTTTGTTCAACAATTTCTACATCCGATTCCCCTAAATATATACTTTGTGGTTTCTCAACTTTTGACAGTTTAGTTCTGAAAATAAGAGCATTTGTTTTGTTCTTGTTTAAAATTAATTTATTTTTTGAAAACCAAGAGTTGGCTTTATTAAATAGTGTAGTTCCCATTGCCCTTAATTCAAAGATGTTTTCCCCTCCCGTAATAAGATTTGTATCGTCAGCAAAACATGTTACTTTTTCGTGTTGAGACGCTTCTATGGAATTCAGGTCGTTGAGAAAAATTACAAATAAGATTGGCCCTGCAATGCTGCCTTGAGCAATTCCTAAACTATTACTCATTAAGTTCGAAAAGTAAGTTTGTCCGTTCTTTGTTACCTTAACTTTTTGTTGTCTATTAATTAAATAAGATTCAAATAGTTTAAGAGCATTTCCTCTAACACCATATAATTCCAATTTTTTTAATAATAACTTTGGGTCGATACAATCATAGGCTTTTGATAAATCTAAACATATACCGAGTGCCAAATTTCCTTTCTCAACAATTTCTAAAATTTTTTTCGTAAATTGAAAAATGGCAGTTTGTGTTGATTTTCCCGGTATATAGCCATGTTGGTTACTATTAAAAAGGTTACATTCATTCATGAAGTTAACAAGACGACGACACATTAAGAGCTCAAACAATTTTGAAAAAGCTGGTAAGAGGCTGATTGGTCTATAATTTTCTATTAATTCGGGATCTCCTTTTTTAAATAGAGGTTTAATTAACGCTATTTTAAGTTGGTCTGGAAAGATTCCTTGCTTAAATGATTTATTAATAAGGTAACAAAGAACATCTTGGATTACAGGGATGGCTAATTTTACAATGCTAGTTGGTATTTCATCTACACCACTACTATGTTTATTTTTAATTTTTTTAGCACACTCACAAATTTCATTGGTAGACACTGGTCTTAAAAACAATGATTTATTATTTCTCCTAATATCACAATTTGATGACTTTGTTTCTAGTTTTTTAAGTAACTCTGGAACTATAGATAACAAGTATGCATTATACTGATCCGGTATTTCTTCGGCATTTCCCTTAATACCAATATCACCATCGTTTTTGTTATGTCCGGTTATTTCTTTACAAATACTCCACATACACTTAGTTTTGTTATCTGCTGATCTTATCCGTTTGTCGTATTCTTCCGACCTCACTGCCCTTAGCAGATCATCATATTTTTTTTTTGTTTTCCTATATTCTTCTTTAAAGTTATTGTCATATCTAGATAAAGTTAAAAATAGATCTAATCTGTCTTTACACTCTATTATTCTTGGATCGTTAGATATTTTATGTTTTTGACGAAAGTTTGTTACTTTTAAAGGAAAGCAATGATTAAAGATATTGGTAAATGTATTCATAAATAAGTTCCATTGTGCGTTTACATTTAACCTATCCGATTCGTACGTTTGAAGCCAATCTTGTTCTTTCAAGTAATTTATGAATAATAGTTTATTTTCATCTGAAAAGATTCTACGGTATTGTAAATTATTTTTTTCAGGAAATTTTAGTTGAAAATTTACTTTTTGGGCTGTGTGGTCGGAAATAAACGTTTTAATGACAGCACTATCTACATAATCTAAATTTAAAAATATATTATCAATGCATGAAGCTGAGTTATACATTATTCTAGTATTTGCGAATATTGATTGCTTTAAATCAAAAGATTGAAATAGCGATATTAAATTTGTTTTATTGCTATTCTCCTTTAACATTTCTATATTGAAATCACCCGCAATTATAATTTTTTTATTTTCGCCAATAATACTAGATAACATTGCCTCAATACTATCTAGAAATCTGATTATGTTTCCAGACGGTGGTCTATATACAGATACTATAATAATTTGGGCCCCATTTATTTCACATTCTATGGCAGCATATTCATATTCACTTTTAACTGAAAGTTTGTTTATTTTATTTCTTGGTCGAAACTTTATTGATTTATGTACAAAAATTGCGCTTCCTCCGTGCTGGCCAGCGTCGCGACAATAACTATCTCCTAGTTTAAAATTTTTTATAGCCAAATATCTCAATTGTTCAGTTGACTTCCAATGCTCTGTAATACATAGAAATTTACAATCATTGTACTTTCCTACAATATAATTTATTCCATCCACAGAGTTACCTAGTGACTGTACATTTTGGTGAATGATGCTAATCTTTGTAAGTATGTTTTTTGTTGTTTTTGAAGGTTCCTCCTGTTTAACCTCTTTGGTGGTTTGCGTGTTTTTATTTATAAAAAATCCTCATTGTAATTGATACTATTTCTAAACCTAGCAAGTCTTCTTCTGTATATAGGACAATCGGTATCTCTTGCAGAGTGTTGATAATCGGAAAGTTTCATTTTTATACAATTAGGGCATCGAAAAGTATCCTCGGTACAATCTTTTGACATATGTTCTCCTCCGCATTTATGGCAGCATTCCTTTTCTTTGCAGTATTTCGCCACGTGATCAAATCCGGAGCACTTAAAACATAAAGCCAGGTTCAGATGTTCTTGAACATGTACAGTTACCAGGTCGAAATAAATAGTACCTTTTTTTAAAAACCATTTTGCAATTTTTGCTGGAGCCTGCAGTATCCAATTTTCTTTAAGTGGGTTCCTGCATTGTTTTTTTGCTATTACTTTTATTTTATCCTGAACGCTGGTTTGTAGTTCCTCCACAATACTATAATTTAGCCTTTCTAACTCCTCAGTAAATTCTTGATCGGTAAAGCCCTTTTCAATACCCGTTATCATAAACATGGGATCAGAAATGTCATTTTCTTTATATTTGATTTTATCAATGCGATTTATTGCCGTTTTTAGTTTATCCTGTTGGTCTTGATCATAACTTTCTACAATAATGGCGCCATTTTTGGTTTGTTTTATGCTTTTAAACCCTTTTCCAATGTCTTTAATGCTAATTTCTTGTTTCAGTGTTTTTATAGTTTCTTTTGAGTCGTTTATGTTATCAATTCTTATTATTGTCTCATGCTTTTTGGTAGTTTTTGGTGTTATCCAGTTGTTCTCTTTTAAGTTTTCGGGTGTTCTTTCGTTGATGTTCCTATTATTGCCTGCTGCTATTGCATATGTCTTATTGGTCTCTTGGTGTTTCAGTAAATTGTTTTGACCATGGTCATTACTGATTTTATTTTGTACTGGTGTTGTTTGTTTTATTTTATTTTTTAACATTTGATTTTCATTTTCTATTTCTCCCACTTTAAATACCAAAAGAGTAAACAGCTTACAAATTTCAGATTGAGCATCTTTTACTGATTTAAATGCCTTTTCTGTGAGATGTATGTTTGCATCTTTGCCCTTTCCTTCGTCTACAGCTTCAGTAATTACATCCAGATTTGAGAAAAATTTTGTGATCATTTCCTCTGATAGAGTTCGAGTCACGTTCATGTCGCTTATTTCGTCATTGTTTATGTTTATTTTGTCATTAAAATCACTTGCCTTTTCGCTGTCACAAAGGCGTTTACACGATTTAATGTTTTGTTCTGGTGTTGTCTCTGATCGCCGTCTTTTGTTGCTGTTTTCCTCAATAATTTTCTCATTTTCCTCATTATTATTTTCTCCTTCAGTTGGTTTTGGGGGCGTTCTGAATAAAGTCGGTGTCGGTTTAAAAACTGAGTCATATGTGTTCTCTTCATTGCGATAAACTTTATCATCCATCTTTTCAAGACTCCCTGGTATTTGTTGTTGATCACTTTGTTTACTTGAACCTCTTATCAGCTGTGTTCGGTTGTCCTTGACACCTATTATTTTGTTTATTTCTGCTCGTGTGATTTTTAAAGATTCCAATGAATTGCATGAAAGGCTTCTGGTTTTTTGGGTTTCAACTGTATCTAAATTAGTTTTTTTTTTCACTTTGGGTTTCTCCTTACTATATTTTCCGTCCATACTCAATTTAAGTAATTATCACTTTAAAATAACTTCTAAATACACTAAAAACTGGAGCGAGTTAAAAGAACGTCTGTACTCTGTCAGAAAAATAGAATTAAGTATGCTGAAAAGCTGTTAAAGGACGTCTTGAAGCAAAAACATAGAAATAAAATATACGATGTACGTTTTATGTAATTTTTATTTTTTAAATAAATACAATAATTAAAGTAAATCGCTTTTTAAAATCCAACCATTATGTGTATTATCAAGGCCAAGATATTTGATGAAAAGTTGATTACCCTTTTTTCTTAACACTTTCTCAACAAGATATACGTCTGAATATTTAACCTTCTGCAATTCTTTTCCATAAAAAGACCCTAGTATATCTTCATTTCTCTCATCTTTTAACAAATAAGTTTTTGGATTGGTTAGTTTAATTTCCATAATTTTAAAAATTTCATTAGACCAATTAGGCGTATATCCTTTCTGGAAAGCTTCTCTAAATTTACTGATTCTGACGAAATCTCCTTTCTTAAATTTTGATTTTGATGGATCAATGGTTTTTATTTTAGTGTAAGTTGAGTTTAGAACAGCTTTTTCATTTTTTTCATTAATATCAATTGGTTTCAATCTTGTTGTTCTATGTTTAGTTGTATTATACTTAAAAACAATATCATCTAAGATATTTAACCATTTATAATTTCCTTGCATACTAAATTGCTTCCACATTAAATTTTTTAAAGTCCTATTGACTCTTTCAACAATACTTGCTTTTAAATTGGAAAACGTGCTATAATGATTAATTTCAATTTTTTCCATTAGTTTCTGGTAATTCAGATTAAAAAATTCTCTGCCCTGATCTGTTTGAATGTTTTTTGGTGGAGTTTTCGCAATGGTTAAAATATTTTCCATAGCTAAAGTTACTTCTGCAGCAGTTTTTCGTTTAACGGGTTGAACCCAAACAAACTTAGAAAATGTATTTATCACAACTAAAATATAGCGATACCCTTTATTCAGTTTTGCATAAGGCAACATTTTAACCAAATCTGCTTGCCACAAATCATTCAAACTCTTAATAATAACATTACGACGTTTATAAGTTTTTCTTGCTGGTTTATGTAGTTCATTGACTAAATCTTTTTTTATGTTGGATTGGGTACTCATAATTAGGAACTGCTTATTTTTCTACTGCAACCTGGCATTTTAATAACAATTCGCCATAAAATTCTGTCTCAGTCCCATGAGTTGTGTGATGGAATGAAATTATATCTCCCTTTTTTAATTTGCAATCTATGGGATTAGTGATTTGCTCACCATTAATTTTTAGAAGAATATATTTTTTAGGGAATTCAGCTCCTACGATTGTTGCAGATTCTATAGGGAATGTGTAACTTCGTTGTTTATTTTGCAATAATTGATACGCATCATTATCTACATCAGTGTAGAAATTAAACCTTCCGACAAAAGGTAAAACTAAATTATAATAGAGTTTTACTTCTGAAAGATCAATAATTTTTATGTGATTATTTTCAACACTAGTTGTTGAAGAATTAAATTGATTATCTTTCCCAAATATATGAGAGTCAAACTTATCAATCGACAATGTCATAGTCGGAGATGGAATGAAAAATATATGTGTGACTATATGTATTTATTGAATTATTTTTGCTTCTCTTAATTCTTCTAAAATCGATGTGACTTCGTTTTGATGCCCTGAGTGACCTGCCAGTTGTGATGACACCAATAATTTTAGTCTCTTAATTATTTCATTTAAATTATCATAATAAACATAATCTAACTTTTTTTTTGATAAGTTCATCAATATTCCCTTTCCGATTGAAGATTTACCAGACCTCGTAGAACGCGATCTTTGTGGTGGTAACAATCTCGATGTTCCAGGTATAACTGAAACATAACTAGGTTCTGAAGATATGCTAGATGTTTTCAATAGGCCCTTTTTCACTAAATACGGCTTAATTATTGTTAAGTATTTTTTATCAGTTGACCCTTGAATTTGACTAATGGGGTCAAAATTTCGTCTATAAGCGTTTGTCCTCTTCAAAACATCCATATAATTATCCAAATCTTTTGGCGTATAACCAACCGGTTGTTTTTTAAAGAGTAACTCATACAAACCAACCGTCCCCTCATATCTTACACCTTCCACTTTAAAATCCTTTCCTATGAAATCTACGTCAGAATTGGCAATCTTATATTTCTCTGTATTTATATCATGTCTGAATCCATATTTCGTGTCAAATGAGTCTTCAGTGTCTTTAATTAACCCATCCACAAACGTTCTTACTAACGGATCATAAGCATCCAAGTATTCCGCATAAGCAGGTGTTCTTGTTAAATTTAATACATCTTGGCGTATATTTTCTATAGTAGGTTCAATTGTTGTTTCTCCACTTGTTTCTATCCTACTAGACTCTGGTAGATTTTCCCAAAATACATCATCATCTTCTAGAAATGATACATTTGATGGTAGATATTTGTTAAATATATTTGATTTTCTTGGGACTACTGTTGGAGTAGGGAATTGAAGTTTTTCTTGTGGTGAATAGCTTTCTTTTTTAATAAATGGTTCTGTTTTAATTGACCTAATTAAATCTTGTAAAGGTTGAGTGATTGGTTTAAATTCTTTTTCCCTACGAATTTCTGTATCAGATAAATCTGATTTTAAAGCTTTATACTTTTGTCTAACAGCTTTTCTAGTTTTTATTAATTCTTTCACTGTTTTTTCATTCATCTTTACAAAGGAAAGTTAGGTTATATACTACAAAATTATGATTTTGTTCAATAGTTATATACTTTACAAAAAAATAAAAGAATCAAATCCTTTCCTGTACCGACCATTATTTACAGAACAATCTTTGTCAATAACCACAAAATCATATTTATGTTGCCAACACATTGAACATAAATCTTTAAACTCTTGAAAAGATATATCGCTATTTACATGATCATCATATATGTGTTTCAGATTGGTAGCATCTTGTTGAAAAATCACTAAAAGGTTGGCATTATCTCGTATAAGTTGTTTAGGAATAGATGAATATGTTTGAGATAAATAGAAACAGTCTGTATTTTTATGTCTTGAGAAACAAAAATAGTCTCTCATTAGACTTTGGTTGGTACAAACAATATCATCAAAAATAATTACTGAATTTAGTTTTATTTCATTTGGTGACACAATATCATCAGCATTTGAGGATTCAAAATAACCTATACATTTTAGTGGTGCCAGAAGGATTTTTAAATATTCATATTTTGGTTGATACAACGATTTTGAATAGACATATACATTTTCAAATCTTATTCCATTTATATTTGTAATCAGAGATATAATTAAATTTGTTTTCCCACACCCCGAACCACCAACAATCAATCCACGTTTACAGTTTCCCCCAAATAATTTTCCATGTTTCTGATAATTGTCTTCATTTAAATCAAAATTTTTAATTGGTAGAGAAAAATCTTGTTTTCCAATCTTCATTGTTTGAGTACCAGTATTTAAGTAAGAACATCTTATTTGATAATCACTTATATAATGATTAAGCATAATAAGAGTACTAACATTCGACACAAGGAACGTGGGAGGTAAGGTAGTGGTTTACTCAATACGATAACTAATAAATTACATGTAGAGTTACATATCCCATCATATAATTATTGTGGTCCTGGTACAAAATTGAAAAAGAGGCTCGCTCGAGGAGACAAAGGGATAAATCAGTTAGACGAAGCTTGTAAAGAACACGATATAGCTTATTCGAAATATACGGATTTAGGACGAAGACACGAGGCGGATACGATTTTAGCTAAAAAAGCTTTTAATAGATTCAAAGCTTCAGACTCAAACTTGGGTGAAAAATTGACGTCTTTAGCTGTAACAGGAATAATGAAAGCAAAAACCAAGCTTGGTATGGGATTGAGAAAAAGAAGAAGTCAGAAACGCAAAAAAGGAGGTCAAATATCTTTCAACAATGTTATAAGAAAAGCACGTCAAGGGATGGTTGGGAAAAAATTTAGTAATATAAAAGGCGCTGCTAAAAATGCTTTATCATCAATTAAAAAAACAAAATTAAAAATTGGGGAACCTAAGCAAAGAATAATTCCAATTCCGAAAACCGGAGGACTTTTACCTTTAATACCTATTTTTGCTGGATTATCCGCCCTGGGAGCTTTAAGTGGTGGTGCTGCTGGTATTGCACAAGCAGTTAATGCAGCTAAAAATGCACAAAATAAACTAAATGAACAAAAACGCCATAATCAGATTATGGAAAAAATATCCATCGGAAATGGTCTTTATCTTCAACCCTATAAAAAAGGGTGTGGATTGTATTTAAAACCCCATTCAAAAAACTGTTAAAATTGCTACCCCTTACTAGACCTTTGACAAATGTAGATTTATTAAAGTATGCCAATTTATTAAAATTACCAAATTTTAGAGGTGTGTTTATGAGAAATAAGTTACCAAAAATGATTAAAACTCATGAAACAGGTATTATTAATTTGGATGATTATTTGGGAAAAGGCACTCATTGGACTGCATATATCAAGAACAATAAAAACATAAATTACTTTGATAGTTTTGGAAATCTGCGACCTCCAACAGAAGTCATAAATTATTTTTTAAGCGATGGTAGCAAAAACAATATTAAATATAACTATAATAAATATCAATCATATGACACTTCAACTTGCGGTCAATTATCTTTACAATTTATTTATAATAATACGTTACTGTAATTAAATTTTATTCTTATTGTAACCATCATGTCGTTTACTATAGCCCTTTCTGCTAATTCCGCCATACTTCAAGCAGATTTTCATCCGCCTATTTACTTAAATACCAACACATCCTATGTTGTCGGTCTCACAAATTTTGAAACATTTAATGCTATACCAAATATAGATGATCAGAATAATAAGATTTATTTTGGGAAGAGTGGTGAATTTTTAACAATTCCAACAGGTAGTTATGAAATGACTGATATCAATAAATATTTACAAACAGAGTTTTTAAAGAGAAATATTTCATTTAATCTATATGCAAATAATAACACATTAAAATCCACAATTGTAACTTCTACTGATATTATTTTAAAAAAAGGAACAATAAGAAAAATATTAGGTTTTAATAATGGAGTAGTATCAGGTGACCAAGTTCCAAGGATATGGGAAAATCCTGCAGAGATTATAAAAGTCAATTCTTTATGTATAGATTGCAGTATTGCTGAGGGTTCTTATCTGAACGGAAAACCTGTTCATATTATTCATCAGTTTTTCCCCAATGTTAGTCCAGGATACAAAATAATAGAAAGCCCACAAAATATTATTTATTTTCCTGTCACCGTGAATGTAATTGATAAAATAACAATAAAAATAATTGATCAAGACTTGAATATTGTTGATTTCCGAAACAAGACAGTGACTGTAAGACTGCATGTAAAGGAAGTATAATGGTTATTCTTTATAATAGAAATACCTTAGACTTACGAAAGAACGTTGTTATTAAAAACTATAAGAAGAATAAACATAGTAAACCAAGGATTAGTAGAAATAGAAACACGCAAAGGATAACACCTGAAAATAAAAACTTTTTAAAATCTTTAGGATTAAAGGTTTTAGTATAATGGATGTTTTAAATGTAAAACAAGATCTATTCATAGATAATTCTATAGTACATTCAGAATTTCATGGTTACGAACCATATTTACCTACAAAATTAGGAAATAATGATGATATTATCATTCCTGTACATGAAATAGAAAAATATACCTTACCTTCCGAAAGTTATCTTTACATTGAGGGTAAACTAACAAAAGGGGATGATACAGTTTCAAACACATTAAAACTAATTAACAATGGAATAGCTTTCCTTTTTAAAGAAATTCGTTATCAGCTAAACGGAGTTACTATAGACTCAGTTAGAGATGTGGGGTTAACTTCAACAGTAAAGGGATATTTATCATATAATAAAAATGAATGCAATAGACTTAAAAACGCAGGTTGGTTCCCTATGGAAACCTCACAAGTCATTGATAGTGCCACAGGATTATTTAATGTTTGCATACCGCTTAAATTTTTAATGGGATTTTTTGAAGATTATAAGAAAATAATTTTAAATGCTAAACAAGAACTAATTTTAGTGCGAGATAATTCGGATAAAAATGCAACAGTCAATACCGTAGATGAAACTCCAAAAATTCAACTCACCAAACTAACTTGGAATATACCTCACATATCAGTAGCTATCTCTCAAGAATTAGCCCTTACTAAAATAATTGATAAAAATACTGATATACCAATTGCGTTTAGAAGTTGGGAATTGATTGAGTATCCGGAACTACTGAAAACAAATCGCCATAATTGGCCCGTTAAAATCTCTACAAAGGTCAATACCCCGAGACATGTGGCAGTTTTTTTCCAAAAAGATTTAAGAGATAAGTCAACAACTGATATGTCTTTATTTTCTAATATCAAGTTGCGAAACATCAAAGTTTTTTTAAATTCTGAGAGATATCCCTACAACGATCTATATTTATACTTTGATAAAAATAAATTTGCATCATTATATGAAATGTTTTCTCAATTTCAAAAGTCATATTATGGTCTAACACCCGAACCAATATTTTCTCCAAAAGAATTCAACAACCATGCTCCTATAGTTTACATTGATTGCTCACATCAAAAAGAAACAATCGAAACAGGCCCCATCGTTATGAGAATTGAATTTGAACTACATGAGGATCTTACTGACAAAATTTTCGCCTATTGTCTTATTATGCATGATAAAATTTTTAGCTACAACCCGTTAACCAAAAATGTTAGACAACTATAATGCGCATGTTTAATAATTCACATATAAGTTTTTTGTTTATGTATCAGATCTATTAGTATGGATGAAGAACTACAACTTTGTATACATTACTTTCTAAAAGAATTAAAGAAATTAAAACATCAAATACGAAATTACTCTGACCAGAAATCCATGATTAAAAAATGTTCACTAATGAAAATATGAAATTTCTAATTATAGATATCCAGGGATTTAATATAGAATCCAGAAAATTTTTCGCAAAAGAGCTTGCTGCCTTTGATGGAACCAAAATATGTCACTACATCTTTAAATCTCCATTTAACATGAAGTATCTTTCACCTGAATTATATAAACAAGCTGTTTGGTTAATGAAAAATCATCATTGTATTCCATGGCATGTAGGATATACACCGATCCACAAATTTTCTGAAATTATAAAAGGTTTAACAGAAAATATGGATCATATCTATGTGAAAGGAAGAGAAAAAGCCGAATACATAAGAAAATACTCCCTAAGTCCTGTGATTGAACTAAACGAACATCCTGCTCTAACAGCTGATAAACCAACTTGCTTTTACCATTACAAGTCTTCATGTATTTGTGCGCTCACTAATGTATATACATTATATAATGATACAATTATGGTTGAATAAAACACATAAAATAAATATATTGTTTTTTATTTAGAAATATTTATAAACTAAGTTTCAAACACTTCGCAGATAATTTCTGGTGAAATAAATGTCTTAACTTCACTCAAAAATTTCTCAAAATCCAGTTCCTTTATTGTTTGTAGAAAACTTCTTAGATCAGAGGTATGTAGGTAAATACTGCATGCTATAGAACCCTTTTGGTAATTTCTAGCGATTTCCATACATTCATCATATGTATAGATTCTATCAAACCCATACTCTGCTTCATGCTCAGCATCAAATTCTAAATTATCAAAATGTGAAGCCAAATTTTCCACAGCGGTTGTTAGGTTGTATGCTGGTCTTTCGCGTACATATGCTAACCACATCTTGGAGATAAATAAATAAATTTAAGTGAAATTAAGGTATTAAGTATCAAATTTAATGAGGTGGGGGAAATAACATATAAACAAAGTTTATGAAACTTTTTATTTTTCAATACATCTTTTTACAAATTCGTTACAAGTAAAGGTTTCCACATCTTCTAATATACAATCAGGATAAAAGTTAATTAACTCTAAAACACAACAAACGTTTGAACTATTTAATATAGGTGAAACAATATCTGTCACATTTTTTATTAAATCACCATTTTTGAATGCAATTTCACTTGTTAAAATGTTGTAATATTTCGAGAATTCTTGGGTTTTTAATATATCCAAACGATATTTTATTAAGTTCATCAAGTTAAATAGTTGAATTATGGTGTCTTCAGCCAGAAAGATTTCATGTTCTCCATCTTGTACGAGCTTGATAATTCTCGAATTATTCATAAACACAAAGTGAATTTCAAATCCATTTCCCTGCATGGGTGACCATCCAAATCCTTTAGAGTAGATGAAGCTTAACATATTTCCTTGATTACTAAGAAAGGATAGCCATTGATCTTCATTAAAAATAACATTTTGGTTATACTTGCATCCACCAAGTTTAATTACCGGCTCATAATTTCTCTCTAAGGAAAATCCAACGCTAACCCATTTGGATTTGGATTTATTTATGTAGTATATGGATTCATTGATGAGAACACCATTGTGCTTCTTACTAAATTCTTCATTCTGGGATTGCATGTTGGTTGATTGATACCTTATTCACAGTTAAATTGTATGTTATGTTACTAGAGTTCTACTTGTGTGTTTAAATAAGTAATAAAAATGTGGTGGGGGAACTTGGATGGATGAATTTAGCAATAAAGAGGATGTGTTAATTTTAAAATATCATTTTATAACTAACAATGAATATGGATCTTTTTATAGATATCCAAGGATATGTCTGTTCCTTTGGATTTATACCGAAAGAAATGGCAATTTATGATGGAATCCGTTGTTCAAGTTTTTTGTTTAAATCACCATTTAAAAAAAAACATGTTATCTGTTGAAGATCTGAGAGTGGTTAATTGGTCTGAAGAATACCATGGATTAGAATGGGAATATGGGAATATAGAACTTAATGAACTTGATAATATTTTAAAACATGTGTTAAAAGCTTACGATTCACCAAGAATTTACGTAAAGGGAAGTGAAAAGACAAACTTTTTAAAAAAGTATTTGGATGAAGACTGTATTTATGCTATACCTATTGATCGAGAGCCGAAATTAAGTAAATTTAAAAAAATTCCAGAATGTTACTTTCACAAAAATGTTAATCCATGGCATTGTGCTATAGCTAATGTAAAATTATTACATAATTATAAAAACTGTTATGAATAAACTTGTTTAAATAAAACACAAAAATAGTTTTATTATATTTATTTAAAATACAAATATGCTTTAAACAGTATGTATCCAATTGTACACAAAAATAATATAAAAAATATAATTAATAATATTATACATGTCTTCAAATTACATTCTTCGGATTTTCTATACAATTCTATCCATTCTTCCGTTGTTACAGAGGAACTATCAAAATAATATAGTCGTAGCTTATATTTTACAAAGGAATAATTATTTACATCATCAAATTGGTAAGAATGCAATCCATTATTCAGATTCATTCTCTTCCAAGATGATGGCCAAGTATCATTATTTTCATTATTAACCGATGAACAAATAAATACTTCTCGAACTTTAGGATCTACTTGGATATACAAAGTATTGTTTATGAATGCAGAGAGAAATAAAACTCCTACAGGTAGTAAACCCATGATTCCGCATGAAGTCATAAACATTCCATGGTATAAGGTCGGAATGGATATTTTTCATTTTGAGGGAGCTTCATTTTTGCTTGTTGTTGATTATTACTCAAAATTTATAGAGATACGTAACCTAAATAGGGATCTGACTAGTAAAAATTTTATTAATAATTTAAAGACAATTTTTTCAATTCATGGAATACCACGTATCGTAATGTCAGATGGTGGTCCGGAATTTTCAAGCTTTTTATTCAAGAATTTTTCTAAAGATTGGGACTTTGAACATAAATTTTCGTCACCAAGATACCCACAATCAAATGGTGAAGTCGAACGGTCGATTCAAACAGTTAAATCAATTTTCAAAAAATGCAGAATAGATAATACAGATCCATATTTAGCACTGTTAGCCTTAAGAAATACACCTCTTGATAAAGAAACAACGCCAGCGAATGTTTTATTTAGTAGAAATTTAAGGGAACTTTTACCTAAACAGAATGTATATTGTGAACGTATAATGTGTAATAGACAGGAATATGATAGACATATTGAAAAATCTCAATGTAAACAAAAATATTATTTTGATAAAAAGGGTGTAAAAGAATTATCAGAGTTAAATGACGACACCAGGGTTTTTGTTAGGAAGACTGTTAAAGGTGAATGGATCCGGGGTATAATTGTAAAAAGGATGGGTAAAAGAAGGTATAAAGTACAGTTGCAGGACGGTGCAGTTTTTATAAGAAATAGAAAGTTCATTAGAATATGCAATCAAAATTATAAACATAAGAAAACTGCACTACCCAGCACTAATGATAAGTATATAAATAATTTTGACGAATATCGATAGAACCTAGTATAAGTGACAATGAAATAGCAGATAAGATTATTAATTTAGAACAGGGTAAAAGACAGGAGAATGAGAATGGAAGTGGTGGATCACGCGAAAGTAATTTTGAAATATGCCAAAATACAGATTTTGACAAGAATTATCTAGGATATCGTTCAGACGATTCACCACACAATTCTCAGGCTAATACTGTAAAAGCACAAGCTTTGTCAGATTATGTAAGAGACTTTACTAGTAATAAAATAACCACAATGTCTGGTAGAATAAGCAAAACACCTACTAAATTTAATAATTATTTCAAATTTAAATAAAGTCTGTTGCATGAAACTATAAAGCCTAGTTTATAGGTTGGTAAAATATACATATAATTTATATTTTATTGTTACACAATGTAAAGCGGATCATAAGTTAAAATTGTACAAAACAAAATGGAATGTCAAATGAGTTGTTAGTGAATAAGTGTAAAATGTGATTATGTGATATATTTAAAAATTGTGATATTAGTAATAAGGCTTGTGATATAAGAAATAATTAAAAGGGGAGATGTAACGTGTGTGAACACACCCTTAAAATAACTAATAAGTTAGGTTGGCAACAATGTCATGACGTCATATGTCAAGTAGGTTATAAATTAAGAAACCGATTAATAAAACCCCTCTCTGACATTCAGCAGTTGTTCTTATTCAAAACCCTAACCCACGTCATAGTGTTGACTGTTGTTCTCGCTGTTTAATGGTTCTGTTGGTGAAATGCTGTTCGGTTGTTGTAAGTCGAACATAAGTATATAGATTCTGTTTCCCGAAAATACTGCTGTAGTATATTATAGTTATCTATAAATCTTGACCTCAATTTTTGAATCAGTTCTTCCCGATTGATGTTTTTGGGTTTGTTTAGTTTGTTTACATAAGTGTTTACAATGAGGTCATGGATTGTGATCTGTGAGTGGATTCTATTATTTTGTGTCTTTTCAGGTGGTATTTCCTTACTTTTCTTGTTGAGCGTTCGAATTTTCGCATTCGGGATTCCCTCGATTGGTTTAGTTGGTCTGTTTGGACATTTAAATGACCAAGCCCGGTGATCCTCCGCACCACAAGCCAAGCATTTAGCTGGTAGTGACGTAGAACATTTATGGGTCTGATGGTTGCCCTTACATTTTTCGCAGATTATTTGATTATTGCAGTCTTCCGTTTAGTGTGTAAATAGACTGCATTTTTTGCATGGAATTGGGGCGGGTGTTGGGGAAGCACTTGGGTAAATAGCATAGTGTCTATTTTTGTAGAATAATCCGTTGTTAATTAAGTTTTCAAAGGATTTCTGACACGATATAATTATGCGGATTAATGAAGTTGCTTGTCCGGTTGTTCGTGATATTATTCTTTTGCAGTATCTCTGTACGATTTGGATTTTTTCCAAGTGTTGGCTTATTTCTTCATCTTGGATGTATTTTTCGACACTGGCTATTACTACCGAATATGTTGTTTCTGGTTCTTTGCGTGTCGTTGTTGTGTACGGTGTTGTTTCTTTGTATGCAGTAATAGTTTTACTTCCCGTTAGTTTGGCTAGTTTTCCCAGTAAGTTGTATTTTTCTGTGTCAGATTTTATTAGAAACCCCTTTTTTGTTTTTAAAATTGTATCTCTATTGTTGGGGAATTCCTGCTCCCAGGCATTCGATATATCAATTCTATTTATGTTATCAGCGGTGCTAATATAAAAAAGATGTTTGTATTCTTTATGGATTATTTCTTGCATTTTGGGTGAATGGTTTTTGTTTGTATATTTAATGTGTTTTTTTGGGAGTTGGAATCTCCTACCTTATCTTGGTCGTTTTTGCCGTGTTGGGTTGAATGTCCGACTATTTCTGAGATGTATTCTCTACTTAGCGTATTTGGATCGTTTTTCTTTCTTTTTCTTTTCCTATACTCAGTTAAAAGCCATTCCATGTCACCTCCGTCTTCTTTTTCACTGTCACTCATTTTCTTCTAATTAATTAATTTACAAGTTACAGATAAACTCTATTAACTCAGCGCGTTCGATCCGACCTCTAGCAAGGTTGAACGCCGAACCGGACAATACTAATTTATACAATATTAATAATTAGTATAGTGTACTTTTGCTATAAGAGGAGATGATATCTTAAACTAAAACTACAACAGAGGAAAGCCATAGTGAAAGAAAACTTGGAACTTCAAGACGTTCAACTACCCCGTTAGCCGTGGAGTTGAATCTCCGAGGGGAGGAGTTATATCACACCCTATCCTAGGAATATGCAGATTCATCACAATATTATCTTAATGCTAGCCAAGCATCTTGTTCACTTTTTATACTTTGTAATGTTGTTTTACAGTTAGTTAAGAGTCATAGTTAAATAGAGTAACCGCTCGTACTCTACTGTAAAATAACAAATCGATCTATGTATATTCTTATTCAATAAAGTTATTTTTAAAAAAAGACTTCCGAGTTTCAAACTTATAACTCGTGCATACATTTATTAGTTGACTACCTATACATTTTATTTTTCCCATAACTTGTTTTAACCATGCTCCCTGAAATACTTTTTTCTCAAAAGCAGTAAAAATTGCATAAGTATTAAGCCGTAATGCTTATATGTATCTAGATATTTTAAAATAAAATAGAGTATAAAATATTACTAACCTAATTAATTCCTGTAAAATAGAAAATGGTCTAAAAAAACTCACATATATTATTATTTAGCAATAGTAAGTCAAGTCAAGTCAAGTCAAAAAATCCTTTATTGTTTAAAAAATAATAAAATTCTTGTTAACAAAGGTCAAAAATAAAATGAGTAACTTTAGTACATCCCTAGGCATGCCTATACACTTAATATTAAAATAATAACAACAGACAATAAAAGTACATGTACAGAAATAAAAACAACAGGATACAAAGCAAACCTATACCTCATCATAAAATTACTGAAGAGTGTAATATGCTTTTTCGGTTAAAAAATTTTTTGTTAGCTTTCGAAATCGTCTGTAGCTTTGCAGGCTTCTTAAATTGAGTGGTAAATGATTAAAAATCCTTGCCTCCATATATTAAAGATTTTTTAATCTGATCCCGGCGGTAAAACCGATGAGAATATTCTGTTATCACATGTAAATATCACAGCATGTAATGGAAGAATGAGCTGTTCCATTGTTTAATGTCTCTGTCTAGTATATTCTTAAATTAGGGGGGAGATTGTGATAGTCATATTTGTAGATTTGAAAAAGGCGTTTGATGTTGTTGATTTCGAGTTGCTTTTGAAAAAATTGGAAAACATGGGCATTCGGGGACAGATCCTA
The DNA here is from genome assembly GCA_935413205.1 of Polydrusus cervinus. NCBI lineage: Eukaryota > Metazoa > Arthropoda > Insecta > Coleoptera > Curculionidae > Polydrusus > Polydrusus cervinus. Next base: position 60,011,734 of record OW284510.1, on the reverse strand, counting down.
AATATTATAAGAAGTTATTTAATAGATCGACAACAGTATGTCCAGATAGATGAGACTTTCAGTGCTTTTTTAACTAACACGTATGGAGTACCGCAGGGATCTGTCCTTGGTCCATTGCTTTACTCTCTCTCTATATTCTAAATTTGAGATGTGCTGGTTTGAAAGCCCGATACTTTGCATTCGCTGATGACCTAGTACTGGTTTATTCAGGTATTGAAATACAACTTTTGCTTAAAAGCATAAATACTGACCTAAAGAAATATGTTCAATGGCTGTATTCTAATAAATTAAAAATAAATACTGATAAAACAAAATTTATGATTTTCAAGCAAAAAAATAAAACTGTGGAAGATATTGAAATTAAAATTAATGACCATACATTAGAAAGAGTCTCGAGTGTGGTGTATCTGGGCTTAAAAATTGATGATAAATTGAACTGGAAGGAACATGTCATTAAACTCACTAAAAAAATTGTTGCTATAATTCCATCAATATTTAAAATTAGAAATTACATTACCAACAAAACTAAGAAACTTGTATACAATGCCTTTTTCTTGTCACTCTTTCAATATCTCATACCAGTGTGGGGAACATGTGGCAGAACCACTTTCGATTCTGCCCAGATCCTACAAAACAAAATACTAAAAATTTTGTTCAACCTTGATCGGTTTACTAGTACCTACTGCTACATTATACAGGATTTTACAAGTCGTTAAATTGAACACAATTTTGGAAGTGGAACAGTGCAAATTGATGTACAAAATAATTAATAAGAAACAAAAAACTAATTCTCAATTTTTATTTAATAATGAAATACATGATTATCCAACAAGAATACAGAACAACATCTATCAAACACAAAATAGAACAGGTGTGGGCATTAACAATCCGTTCTACCAACTATCAATAGTATTTAATACACTGCCACTAGAAATAAAGCAAGTCTTAACTTATAATTTATTTATTAAAAAATTAAAAATGTATTACAATATTGATTAGGCCAATTTTAAAAGATATAAATTCTCTTTTAGCTTTTTACTTTTGCATTTACATTTTATTTTATATAACACTGATTGTAGCATAAAACCTTCTATACTGTTACCAAAGTAAATTAAGGACTCGAGGCCAGTGCTCGATGCACTGATTAGAGGAACTGTAAATATTTATTGTAAATCCACAATGAGAAGTAATATATTATTTTTTTTTCAAAAAAAAAAAATTGAGTTATTGAGGTTGCATTGACTGTGTCTTAGCTTAGTCGATTCGAGTTGTACACTACACAGTTCGAGAGAAAGTTTCTTCGTAGAAGTTTGGCACATCTTTTCTTTGATAACTTCTTATTAATGCACTATATTTGTGTTAATTCAAGCAACACATAAATACGTAAGTACTTATGTTAGGGTAAGTGCATTCGATGTATTTTTCTGATATTCTTGACTAAAATATTGTTTTTAACAAACTTAGTTGGGTTTAAACATAACATGGCTGTAAAATTAAAATGCAGTAATCTTTCTTTTATAAAACTGTCCAATCAAGTTGTGTAGTAGAAACAGCTTTTCTTTGGAGTATTACATAGGTATATAAAGGTTTTAATTCTGCTTTCATCATAACATAGAGGTGTCCAATTTATATTAATTCTCAATTCAATGAAATTTAGGTATATATTAGTTTTCATTCTTCTGCTCTCATCATAAAGAGTAGGTTTCCAGTTTACAATTCTCTTTATCAGCTTATTAAAAACCAAAACATTATTTTGCCACTCAAAGCAAAGAAGTTTTATTTATCCATAACTGGACCATCGCCAACATTTAGGTATTTTCAACTTAAATTTAATAAACTGACCGGTCCAAAGGGCATAGATAACTAAACACGTAATCCACAAATGTTTTTAACTATAATTTTCAGTCAAATGTTTCGAATACCACCGACGAAAGGTTTTAATTACAGCAAAATAAAAAATAAACAAATTGACATTTTGAAATGTACCCCAACCTCAAGAACCATAAATAAGAAGGATAGCTTACTTCCATAAGAGCAACGTTAGATTTTGCCTGAACGGATGTGACGTAGGCATGGGTACAGAATTCGTTTAGATCGATGAAGTTCAGTGTGTTTACGTTCTGATTTCTTATGTTTCTTTTGAGTTTTTTGTGACTATTTGTTAATTTTTAATTGATTTTGAGTGATAATAAACATTCAAGAACATCGTGCACTAAAAATTTGGTGCCTTAAGCTTGATTCTGTGTGTTTTTTGTCTTTACACGGACTTGGTGTACAATAAAGTATTTTTGGACATTTTGCATTCTAATCAGTATTTTAACAGTTTTGGTAAGTTTTTTCAATGAAATACAGAAAACAAATATCTAAAATACTATTTTGTTGTTATAGATTCAAATGTCTGGGCAGATTTGTGCTGTTGCTTCATATAAAAGCAACAGGCTAACCCTCAAAAAAGAAAATATACACCTAATATTCCATTCGTTTTCAAAAGCTTCTGATTTAGTCTCATCTACCATGAGGAAAGAATGGATAAATAGGTATAAAAGAGAGGATAAATTTAATCCAAGTAGGTACTTCCAGAATATGCTCCCTACATTTTACCTCGAATAATTATGAAAGAGACTTACAAAATGAGCTTCTAGGTAATAATATGTTCATATACTAATTAAAAAATAAGTTCAAAATAATTATTAAATTTTAGGTTTACCTTTGCGACGAGTTTTTAAAAAAACTACTCTAAGCTATAAGATATTATTAAGAAAAGAAAATCACTTAGATAGACCCGAGAAAAAATCAATAATTCAAGATACACCGCGTGCTAAGAGAGCTGGGAAAAAGATAAACAAGGATCTGGTCCAATCCTTACTTACAAAAAGTGATAGTGTCCCAAGTACATCCATAGCTGGATCTTCATCTGATACTGAAATATAATATATAATATAAGCCAAGTACCTACTTTACCCATACCCGAGCCCATACCCACCCCAGATGCTTATAAGGAAAAGTATGAAGATTTATTAGTGAATAAACTGAAGTCCAAAACTGATAAAAAGCGTAAAGGGTTAAATGACATGCTTAAGTACTATAAAGTAAAATGCTATAATCAATCCATTAGTAAAAGTGCTAAGTTATGGCTGAAAAACTTTTGAATATGGTGCTAACTAATAACCGATTTCTTTACTTTCAAGGAGGGAAAAAATTTTTCATTGGACAAATCAAGAAATTTCAGTAGTATTTATTTTGCGCTACTACAGCAAAAAATGTTACTTGTATCTTCGTAACAGTCCAAATTATCCATTGCCAGCACTCTCCAGCCTAAGACTTAAGACGTTAGGCATCTCGTTTAAATATAAGTCAGGGGATATTAGCCTATGTGCCGAAATAAGATTTAAAATGAAGGGGTACCTCCCAACTTTGTGGGATATTTTTATTCCAGTTACCTGTTCGATGTTCGGATACTGATATTTTACATGGGAATCGCCCGTATATATTTTATTTTACCTAGTTTATATTTGTGATTTGTGTATTTTCAATATTTTTGTCATCTCTAAATGGCCTGGCCTGATTATTTAAATATTTATTTATTTATGTACTTCTTTTACTTTTTATAAGTAAATATAAAGGAGCCATTTTATTGTACTTTTTTCAGATTCGCCTTAATATTAAATATGTATATTTGGTCATATTTTTACAAACAAATAGGTCGGATTTCTTAAATAAATGTATTTTATTTTACTTTAATTGCCCATTACGATATAGATATGATTAAATATATTATATTACACTTATAATTATTTAGCCGTTTTGAGTAAAACGAAAATTCTATTAATTCAGTACCAATTCTATATAAATATTACAGACTTTAGAAGTGTTTTATTTTCTTCCTGGTTAAAAGCTTATTTCAAAAATCTAAAATACTTTTTAGTTCAAACTTAAACAAATTAATTACACTGCGTAATTAAAAAAAATGCTATGCGTTACCATACATTTTAAACGAGGCCAGTCTGAAAGTGTACCCACGGTGACGTCACCGCCGTTTGACCTTCGGCTAACAAATCGAGCGAACTAAGCTATCCTTCTTATTTATAGTCGTTGCCCCAACCTCACTTCTCCAAAGTGTATTCTTTTCTTCACTTCTTTATGTTGTCGGCTGCAGTTAGCGCCATTCGCCAGCACAATTTGGGCGATCGTAAGTTGTCTGCCTTTGCGGCATATACGACCACGAATTTTTCTTTTTCTTATTATTATTATTATTATTATTATTATTATTATTATGTTTTCAGTGTTCTGTTTCTCAGCTTTTTGTTGGTAAGGCTGGTGTTATTTACAGTACAGAGAAGAAATTCATCTTAACCTGTACTGTTTAGAAACTTCCGTACTATATGGCAAGTTTGGAGGATGACGCTTTTCTGAATAAGTTGGTATAAATAACCTGCAAGACCCAGTTTTTCCAAGTTGGGCTTGAAATTTTTCGTCATAGCTCCCTCCACCGATATTATAATCGGAATTATGTCGATTTTATCTAGCTTCCATATATTTTTAATCTCTATTGCCAAATTCGAGTACTTGGTCTTCTTCTCCGATTCGGTTTTAGAGAGGTTGTGTGTTACTGGGCAACCTATATCGATTATGAAAGCTTTCTTGGTGGTTTTTTCGATAAGAAGAATATCCGGTCGGTTGTGGTCTACTGTTCTATCCGTTATTATTGGCCTGTCCCAATATAAGAGATATTCAGGGGATTCAAGGACTGGCTCGGGTGAGTATTGGTAGTATGGTGGGAGGTTTTCCCTTAGCCCTAGTTTATGGGCCAGTTCCTTGTGGATGATCTTATATAGCCACCTGATTATGTCTCCCCAGGTAAGCGTTGGGGGCCATAGCACCACAACCCGCCGTGATATGTTCTATCGTTTCTCCGGGATAATTACATTTTCTGCACAAATCTTCCACCTTTCTCTTCAAGATGACCTTTTCATAGTTTCGAGTTCGAATGACACGGTCTTGGATAGATATTATAAAACCTTCTGTTTCAGCGTGGAACTGCCTTTTCTCTAACCAATTCAGTGACATTTCTCTATCTATGAGTGGATTTTGGAGTGCAGCAGGGTATTTGCCGTGTAGAGCTTTCTCTTGCCAAGTTACAAGCTGTTGACTTGGCGGCGCGCGGATGATGTTGGGTAATCCGTTTTGCTTTAAGTTAAGGGCTATATATCCAGCGTCTGCTGCTACCACTTTTTTAAGAATTTCCCCATTCGATTCTTGGAAGTATTTTCTCATAGAGATCTCTTGCGACTTGCACAAGTTATATATGTTACCGGTCAAACCCGATTTCAGGATAAACTAGTTTGGCCTAGGCCAAACTAGTTTATCCTAAAAGTTGTTCGGGTCTGGTCGTTTTTGTTCGGGTTTGTTTAGATTTGTTCGGGTTTGTTAGAATACGAACAAACCCTAAGAAATCCGACCAAACCCGATCAGGCCTAGGCAAATCTAGTTTATCCTGAAATCGGGTTAGGCCAAACTATTTATATTACCAAGCTTCTCTTGTCCAATATGGATGGTATTCCATTCCATTAGGGTGCCTAACATGTTGCGTATTAGGGGGTGTATTATTATTATTATTATTATTATTATTATTATTATTATTATTATTATTATTTTCAGGTTCCACAGATTGTATCTGGATATGGCTTCTATCCTGTTTCGGCATTGGTTGCAAGAAAGCAGGTAGATTGGTAGGTTTGGAAAAGTTCAAGTTTCAGTTGTCGGTGTCGTTTAGTACACGTCTGACAATTCCGCTGGTTTCTATAAGAACAACTTTTTGTAGCTGGTAGTATATTTGTTCTTTAATGTTTAGTTTTTTTAGGTTTTCGAAGAGTGTGTGTGGTATTTCTCCAGTTGCACCTATGATGATTGGTACTACCATCACTTTTTCTTGGTTCCATATTTCTTTTATTTCGTTGGCAAGAGGTAAGTATTTACTAATTTTTTCTCTGTGTTTTTTTTGTAGGTTTGCGGCAAGCGGGATAGAGAAGTCGATCAGGTAAGTATGTTTGTTTATTTTGTCAGTGAACACCATGTCTGGTCTATTGTGTTGTAAGGGAAGATCCGTTATTATTTCTCTGTTCCAGTATATCTTATAGTTTCCTGTTTCATGGATGCTTTCTGGGTTGTATTTGTAGTATGGGATTGTTTCGGTGATTGTCGGTTCGTGGATTTTTAAGAGCTCTTGGTGGATTACTTTGCCAACATTGTCGTGTCTTTTGGTATATTCTTTTGGGGCTAGTGTTTGGCATCCGCTTATGATGTGATCGATGGATTCGGTTTGTTCTTTGCACATTCTGCATCTATCTGTTGGGATACGTTCTTTCATTATAAATTTTTTATAATTGCGTGTCGCAATGACTTGGTCTTGGCAATAATGAATGCTTCGGTTTCGGGAAATAGATATCCAAGTTTTAACCACATGAGGGATGCTTCCTTGTTGATGTGTGGTTGTGTCAGCAATGCTGGATATCTGCCATGTAATTCCTTTCTTTTCCACTTATCCTCGAGGTTATCTTCCTCTGGTTCGTCGTTATTTTCTTGTGCTAGGTTTAGCGGTGTTGATTTTTTGTCTAGTTTTTTAAGAATTTTATATAGCTGATTATTAGTGGCTTCATCATTAAAGTATTTTCTGAGCGTCGTTATTTGTTTTTGGTTGTGTCTTGGTATGTGGATAATTCCTTGCCCTCCTTTTTCTCGTGAGATGTTTACTCTTTCTATTGAGCTGCGTGGGTGGTGTTTGCGGAATTTGGTGCTCATTGTACGGATGTCACGATTGAGCTTTTCGAGTTCTGTGTCTGTCCAGGAGATTACGCCAAAGCTGTAGGTTAGAATAGATATAGCGTATGTGTTTATTGCTTTTGTCATGTTTTTGGAATTTAGTTTGGTTTTTAATATTTTCCTTATTCTTTCCTTGAATTTGTTTTTTAGTGTTTCTTTGCTGTGTTTTTGATCTATTCCTCTCGCTTGTTGGTATCCTAGATATTTGTACAATTCTTCATTTTCCATGCCTTCTATTTGTCCTTTGTCTGCTCCCATGTCATACCCTTCATATTGTCTCCACTTTCCCCTTTCCATTGCATTGATTCGGCATTTGTCCAGTCCAAATTCCATGTGTATGTCGTCGCTAAATGTTTTTGTGATTTGTATTAGTTTTTCGATGTTTTCTTTGTTGTCTGCATATAATTTTAGATCATCCATATAGAGGAGGTGGCTTATTGTGTTGTTTTCTATGGTTGTACATTTGTTTGTTTTGTTTAGCATGTGTGAGAGAGGGTTCACTGCCATGCAAAACCAAACTGCACTAAGCGCATCGCCCTGGAAAATTCCGCGTTTTATTTCTATGTTGTCTATTGTTAATTTGTTTTTGTTGTTGTTTACGCTTAGTGTTGTTTTCCATTTAGTCATTGTTTGTTTCAGGACGCTCTGAATAAACGGATCAATTTTATAAATTTTTAGCACTTCTAGTAGCCACGAGTGTGGGACACTGTCGAAAGCCTTTTTGTAGTCGACGTATGCAGTGTACAGTGGTTTCCTTTCTTTCTTTTTGTGTTGTGTTATAATGGTGTCAACAATCATCATCATCATGAAATCGGGCATTTCTGCTTGTCCTTTTACAATCTCAGAGAATAGTTGTGCTATTTTGTCGTATGTGCTTGTAAATCGTTTCCACCAAAAGTTATGCAGCCCGTCTTTTCCTGGTGATTTCCAACTGTGTGTTTTCTTTATGGCTTTTTGTACATCGTCTATTGTTATGTTATGATTGTTCATTTGTTTTTTGTTGTGCATTCTTGTTTTTTCATCTCTGATCCACCTTGATGTTTGTTTGTGTTTCTTCTCATGTGACCATATACTGCTCCAATAGGTTTTAGTTTTTTCTTTATCTGGGTTTTCATTTTTTTGATCGTTGTTTGTTTTTTGGTTTAATTCTCTGTAAAATTGTCTTTCGTCTTCTTTAAATTGTTTGTTGTGTTTTCTGCGTTGGTCACTTTCTTTAAGTCTCCTTAGTCTTTTGGATTTGGCAGCAAGTTTCTGTTTGAGTAGGTCTGTTATTTCATTTATGTTGTTATTTTCTGCGTTTTTATGTATTGCTATTATTTGTTGAGCTTTGTTCTTTAGCTTTTGACTTGTGTTTGGTTCTTTTGCCTTTGTTAGTCTTCCTATTTCTGTTCGTAGTTCATCTATCTTTTTGTTGATTCGTCGTTCCCATGGTGGTGGCATGTTTTTGTTTCTTGGGTTTGTTTTGGGTTTTTTTTGGTGCAATGATTTTTGAGACTGTTGCCGCTCCTATGTAGGCCAGGTTGTGTATGATGGTGAGATTGTCTTCGTTTTTTATTTTGTTCTTTATTATGTTGTTTATTTGTGTGATGATTTTATTCGTATTTGCTCTAATTTTTGCTTTCAGTTTGGGTAGTTTTGGTCTTAGGTTTGGCATAGTTCCGTAATATTGCATGTATGTCTCTTCGAAGCGGTTTTGTATTTGTATTTCCTCTTCGGTTATTTCTCCCCTTAGCTCGTTTATGGTTTGGTTTTCATTTCTTGGTGGTGTTGTTGGATTTATTCCTAATTCCTGTTCAGCTTCTCTTTTTATTCGGTCCATTGTTTCTGGAGAAATTTTGTTTGCCGATAAGATGGCTCGTTTTTGGTCCAGGATGTTTTGTATTGTTCTTTGCCTAAGCTCTGGGAATTGTCTCGTTACTTGTATGTGTAGTTCTTTGCTGTATCCTGTGGTTTTAGTTTCCATATTGGTTAAAACAAGAAAGTTGCGATATAGAAATTCATTCATGTCATCTGTCCATTTTATTCTTTGTCGCAGTCTGCCCTGTAGAGTGGTTGGATGTCCTTGAACTTCCAAAGCATCTCTGCTGGGTGGTGTTGTTTCTCGATTCCTGTTCATTGCGTCGGTGTTTGCCTTTTGCAGGTCAGCGGCACCGGTTCCACTGGGTCCTGCAACAGACTGGTCATTAGGGCGGTTCCGAACGGAGTCAGCCTAAGTCTCCGCCACGCCCGAGTAGCGATTTCGTCTAGTCCTTATAGCGTCAACATGTCACACTGCTGGGGTTGCTGGCCCCAGCAGCGGTTTGCCTGTTTTTGGTCCGCGGGTGTTTTTTTATTTCACACCTACTCGTCAGCTAGGCTGATTAGAGCTTTCCCCTATCCGCCACCTGGGGACGCGTCCGGTAGGAGACAGGCAACTCCCTCGGATTATTATTATTATTATTATTATTATTATTATTATTATTATTATTATTATTATTATTATTATTATTATTATTATTATTATTATTATTATTATTTATTTATATTTCTATTGTTGCAGTACATCTGTAGTTCTTTTAATAGGTTGATAAGAGGGTGATCTTGTATTGCTGATAATTTTATGAGAAACTTGGTAGCGAGCCATACTTGTCTGTGGTCGAGATCCTATTCAGCTGTTTTTGCCATTAAGGCGTTATTCGGGGTCGATTTCATAGTTCCAGTGATTAACCTTAGTCCCTGATTGTGAATTGCACTTAATTTGTTTATATGTTTTTTGCTGGTTGGGCTTATATACATAGTGCCTTGGTCGAGTTGTGATTTAACTAGTCCATTAAATGCCATATGGATGATCTTGGGGTCTGCTCCCCACCATACCACCATGGTGAATACCTTTAGAACGTTTATTCCTTTACGTGCTTTATTAATAATCTGTTCTATATGTTTGTTCCATTTCATGTTGTGATCGAATAGTACTCATAAATATTTTACATGCTTTTTGTATTGTATTATGTTGTCATCTATCATAATATTAGGCAGGTTGGTTTTATTTATTCCTTTGGTGAACCAAATTGCTTCGCATTTATTTGGTGACCGTTTATAGTTGTGCTTTCTGAGCCAGTTATTTATTTTACTTAGTGCTTTATTGATTTCATCCACCAGGTGTCGTGCATCTATTCCTCTGATTAGAAGGTTGATGTCATCTGCATAGCTGAGTAGGTCGACTTCATCGAGTTCTAATTTGAATAGGGACATTAGGAGTATATTGAATAGGATGGGACTAAGGGGGGATCCCTGGGCAAGTCCAGTACTGGTTTTTCTTGGTCCTATAATATATCCTTGATTATCTTTAATAAATATTTTCCTATCATTAAGCAGGTATATCAGATTAGATATTTCGACTGGGATGTCATATTCAATAAGGTATTTATACAGTTGATGAATATTTATAGTGTCATAGTTATTTTTTAGGTCTAGTAGGACTCCTATTGTTGACTGGTTTTGACTAAATCCTACTTGTATGAAGGAGGTCATACAAGATTATTATGTTCCCATTCCTCTTCTGAACCCTACTTGTTTGTGGGATAACAGCTTTTTGTTCTCAATTATTCATTCAAGTCTATTTTTGACCAAGGTTTCCAAGATTTTGCTTACGCAGGAGCTTAAAGCTATAGGTCTGAAGTATGTTCGAGTTATTATTGCCCTTTTGTGGTTTCTGTATTGCTAGTATTATTTGTTCTTTCCATGAATCTGTGATTTTTTGTCCTGTTAATATACCATTGTATATGTTAAGTAAAATTCTGTGAAATTTGTCTGGCATGTTTGCGATCATTGAATATGATATGTCGTCCACACCCGTAGCTGTTTCCTTTTTCTTCATAATGGCTGTTTTTAATTCTGACAAGGAGATTGGGTCATATTCTTCATTTAATGGTTTTATTTTGAAGTTTGTGTCAATATTGCATGATGTAAGTCTGTCCAGTATTTGTTCTGCTATATCCGTTTCTGGTAATTTTGTTTTTAAATCTTGGAATGTCCTAGAAAATTTATTTATCATTCTCCACACAAAGGATATGCTGGTATCTCTATTCAATGATGAGCAAAAATTTTTGAATTTTTTCTTTTTCTTGAAGAACCTTTTTGTTCTAGCTATACAATGTTTGGCTGCAATATAGTTTTCCACACTGGCATTTTCTTTTAAATTATTTAGGGCTTCTTTTCTCTCCGTTATTTTTTGATTGAATTCTTCATCCCACCATGGGTTGGTTGGTTTCTGCTTATTATAAGTGTGCTTATTTGGGATGACTTCTATAGCGGCCTGGTTAATAATATCCCTAAGTTGATCATAATTTATTTCTGCCTCTTCGTTGGGAGTACATATCAGCATTTTTTCTGAAAATAGATTCCAATCGGCTTTTTTGAAGTTTCTTTTATTATTTACCTGTATTTCATGGTGGTTATTGTCACTCTCCATATTATTAATTGTACACATTGTCGGAAAATGGTCGCTGTTTCCACAGTCTTCCAAAACTTGCCATGTTGCATTGTTTGCTATATCATTGCCTAGAATTGTTAGATCCAAGGGACTGGGGTTTTCATTTGGGTTTTGTCATCTGGTGGTTGATCCATCGTTTAATACTATTAATTCGTTGTCGTCCAGAATGTCAATAATGATTTTGCCATTATTGTTTGCATGGTTGCTACCCCACATTTGATGATGTGTGCATTTAGGTCCCCCATGATGATGATCTTCCCATCTGTTTGATTTAGTATAGTATTAAAAAATTCTCTTGTTAATGTGCTTTGTGGTGCTACATATTATATTCATAAGATACCACTCTCCAATTTTTATTAAAGTATATTGTAGCTGGTTGTCTAGGTTTGGTATATTTATTTTTATTTCTTTATATACAATGTGGTTCTTGATAAATGTTAACATATCTCCATATCCATCGTCCCTGTCATTTCTTTTGTTATGTTAAAATTTTAGGTTGCTTATGTCTGTTTCTTTTAGCCATGTTTCATTTTAAAAAAATAAATCCGGATTCTGTGTATTGCAAAGATTTATAAGGTTGCCTCTATTGGCTTTGAAGCTTTTGATGTTCCACTCTAAAATTTTGAAATTGTTATTCATGTTTTCTATTAATTGTTATTAGGGAAATGGTTCCTCTTGACTTTTGATTGCCCATACTGTAAAGTAGGTTTATCTCGATCAACATTTGAGGAGTCCAATTTGTTGTATGTAAAAATTAAATTCAGGAATCTTTCTCTGTATTCTGTCGATTGTTGATGGGTATAATTCTGGTAATCTTTTCTGATTTGATCCTTTATGTTGTTTTGGTTGTTTGGTTTTTGTGGAGTTTCTCCTTGAGATTGTAAATTAAAAGCACTGGTAGACGGGCAGTTAGTCTCGGGTCGAGAATTTGGAAAATAAAGTTGGCTGTTGTGGGCCTCCTTGTCATATCCTTGTGAATTAGTTTGTCTTATTTTTTTAGGGCTATTACTTATCACTTGTGTGTATCTTCTTTTATTTTTTTTGGTTGTATGGATTCATTTCTTTGGGGGCTTCTTTCTCTGTCAGTATTAATGTTCTTGTATATTGTGGGGAAATCTGCTGGATGGGATATGTATCCTCGTCTATTTTTTTCATTATTTTTGGTGTAGGTTTTTGGGCATAGCAGATTGGCATCGAAGAATGGTATATTCTCCATCGCCATTGTATATTTAATTGCCTTTTGTCGAATGTATTCTGGGCATTTCTATGTTCCAAACTGCCGCAATGCCAGCATATCATACTACATTCCTTGTTCTCTTCAATTGTGTGTGTTTCCCCGCATGTTAAACATTTCTTTTTCCCCTTACATTGATTTTTGGTGTATCCATATAGCAAGCAATCAAAACATTGGGTCACTGGGGCTATATATGGTTCAACTGGAAATGGTAGACCATATATATCTACAAATTTTGGGGGTGTCCTGGATATGAATGTGTACAACATTGTCCCTGTCGGAACATATTCTGTTGTTTTGTCCGGTTTAGTGACTCTCCTGTTCAGTCTTTTTATGTCTATAATTAGTGAGTTTTTTGTTTTAGTCTCATTGATAAGCTCCTCAATGGTGAAGGAAGGGTCTACATACCTAATTATCCCTTTAGCTGATACGTAATTAAATGGGATAAAAATATTATATTCTTTATTTCTGAAATAGCTATTATCTAAGAATGCGTTTGCTGCCTCCGCAGTCAAAAATTCTATTCCTATTCTATTGTTGCCTTTTATGGATTTTTTTTAGATCAGTTATATTTTGGTTGTGAATCTCTTTAGCTAAGTTTAAGTGTTTATATCTGCCAATATTTCCATTCATGTTTGGATTAGACTCGATATTGTAGTGTACCGAACGATAAAGGGTTTCTTACCTTATGCTCAGAGACGGGAGCCGCGGGTAGTCTGCTAGAATGCTAAGCGTCGACTGACTTCCGGAATACCTTGGATGCTTGCCATAGGTGTCGTGCCGTATGTCTTCGCTAGGAGGCGCGTATAGCACATCCCCCTTTTCTTTTTGCGGGCTCGTGAGTCGCACTTCACTGAACTTGCACTTGTGTCCTAACGCACACTTATGTCACGGTTAAAGTTTTTTTTTTTAACATGCCTAACATACTTATAAACGCACGATTAATTTTTATGAACTTATAACCTATTAACATATTTACAATAGTCTAACACACGAACCATTTTACAAACATAATCTTTGCGGTGGTTTGATCGTGCGTCCCGACCGGGTTTGGTTTCTTTGAAATGTTTGAGCCTGGACCTTAACTTGTCCGTTACCTCCTCTTCCCCCTTCAATGTTTTGCACGGGAGGTCGTGCTGCTTGGGCATGCACTTGTACGTTGGGAGTGCTGGTTATGTTTTCTTCAGGCAGCTCAACGTCAAAATTGTTTTCGATCTCTCCTTGATTTGCCAACAACAGAAACGATCTATTTCTTCTGAATATTCTCTGATCTTCTGTCATAACCACGTAAGATCTAGGTTCCGGGCTAATGTTTACGATCTGCCCAAATGTTTTGACATCTGTTAGCCATACTCTGTCTTCACATTTTAGATTTGCCACTAAACGTACTCTATGCCGTCTGTTGAAGTTTTCGGCCTGCTTTTCTAATTCTGCTTTTCTTTTCTGACGAAAATCAGGTAAATAAGTCCAGTCCGGTACGTAGCTCTCTGTTATGGCCGGAATCATAGTTCTGATGTTGCGACCCATCATCAGTTTTGCAGGGCTGTATCCACAACTTAGTTTTGTTGATCTATAGTTAAGCAATCCTATGTTCGGATCTTCGCTTTTAAGTAAAATTTTCTTCGCAATTTTAACTCCTGATTCCGCTTGTCCATTTGATTGAGGAAATATGGGGCTACTTGTCACATGCTCAAAACCATATTCTTTTGAAAACTCTAAGAATTCATATGCTTTGTAACAAGGCCCATTGTCTGAACGCAGTTTTTCTGGGATTCCCCATCTTCCCATGATCGCTTTAAGTTTTAAAATGACTTCTTTTGCTGTCTCGCTGGATAACATGGCAATCTCAATGTATCTTGAAAAATAGTCCGTAACTACCATGTAAGTTTTTCCACGTACTTCAAATAAGTCAGAGCCAATGATTTGCCAAGGATATTTTGGTATTTCTGAACTTATAAGAGCTTCAACTGGTGGGGTTCTGTATTGTATACATATGTCGCATCTGTCAACTTTTGCTTTTATTTGGCAGCTAATGCCTGGCCACCACACAGTCTCACGTGCTCTAGCACGACACTTGACAATACCAAGATGTCCTTCATGAAGTTTTTCTAAAATGTTCGCTCTCAAAGTTGGAGGAATATACAACCTATTTGCTTTCATTATAAGGTCATTTTGGATCACAAGTTCCCCTTGTACCTCATAAAATGATCTATCTTCTGGCAAAAGATCTCTGACATTTTTTTGCCATCCCAATTTTATGAATTTGATTAGCCTAGTGCACTGATCATCAGCCTGCTGTGCTAGCCTTACGTGTGCCAATCTTGGCTCCAAAATAGGTAACGACTTTGTCATGTGTTCCTCGAAACTCCCTACGTCGTCGATCAGTAGCGCATCAGTGCCTGGATCTGTCGATTCAATCGGTGATCTGGATAGTAAATCTGGTATCATCATGTCTTTACCTGGGATATATTCCACAGTGTAAGAAAATTGCATTAAACGCATTCTAAAACGCTGGACTCTTGCTGGCAAGTCAGAAATTGGTTTTTGTCCCAATAGCTCAACTAATGGTTTATGATCCGTCAATACTAAAAATGTTTGTCCAATCAGGTATTGTTTGAACTTTTCACAAGCCCAAGTCGAGGCTAACGCTTCTTTTTCTACTTGAGCGTAGCGCTTCTCTGTATCCGATAGGGTCCTCGACGCATAGTACACCGGTTTCCATGGCAAATCTCCATTTTTTTGTTCCAGGACAGCCCCTAGGCCATATGATGACGCATCTGCGGCCACTCTCGTTGGTCTTCCTGGTGCAAAATGTGACAGAATGGGTGCTGTTGTCAATGCTTGCTTTATCTTGGAAAAAGCTTGTTTTTGAGGATTCTCCCAGCAAAATTCACTATTTTTGTTTAACAACTGGTGTAAAGGACTTGCTATATCTGCCAGGTTAGGGATAAATTTTGCATGCATTTGGATACAACCTAGCAGTTTTCTGACTCCGCTAACATCAGTCGGTTCTGGCATCTTATGAATTGCTTGTAGTTTTTCAGGGTCTATGGACACGCCATCTTTTGACACTACATGCCCAAGAAAGATAAGTTTTTGGACCCCAAAAACACATTTGTTTTTGTTAAGCTTTAAACCTCTTTCTCGAAATCTCTCTAATACGCGCTGTAATCTCTTGTCGTGTTCCTCTTTGGTTCTTCCAAAAATAAGCGAGTCGTCTGCCACATTTACCACTCCTTCCAGACCTTCAAGTGTGTCAAACATCTCTCTCTGAAATCGTTCGGTTGCTGAAGTGATACCCATAGGTAGGCGCGTGAAAGCATATCTTCCAAATGGCGTTATGAATGTTGTTAGCAGTTGGGATTCTTCGCTCAGAGGAACATGATAAAACCCTGACGTTGCGTCAAGTTTTGAAAAATACTTGGCTTCTGGGTCGATAAGAGCTAAGGTTTCCATTATCTCTGGTAAAACGAGTCTCTCGCTCTCTACACTTTTATTTATCATAGTATAGTCCACACAGATTCTGACTTTATTGTCCTTTTTAGGAACCACGACCATGGGGGCGCACCATGCCGTCGGTTCTGTAATTTTTCGTATTATCGAAGATTTCTCTAGCAGGTCCAAATGCTCTTTCACCGCCTCTCTGAGGTGTATGGCTACTCGCCTAGGTGTTGAAATTGCAAACGGTCTCGCCCCTTCACTGAGCTTGATGTTGTACAAATTTCCCAGGTTTCCAATACCCTCGAATACATCCTGGAATTCTTCGATCTTGCTGACGGCGCCTATCCACGTCAACATACCTAATAACTCTACTGTGCCCCTGCCCAGTAAATTTTCGTGTAAATTTTCTGCTACATATACTGTGGTCGTATGTTTTTGGCTACGCCACTGGAGTGTTGTGTCGAAAGTGCCTAACACGTGCATTAAATCTCCTGATGCTGACAACAATGGTTTTTCCGGAGCTTGAAGCTTTTCTTTTTGACCTAAAGTTGCATATACATCTGCTCGTAGAACTGTGACGTCAGCGCCCGTGTCGATTTTAAAATTAACAGGAACGCCACTGATCATCACCGACGCCCGCCACGGTGTCGATTTGGTGTTTTCTACTGACCCGAGAAAAAATACATCATCGTCTCCCCCAGTGGGTATAGGATTTTCAATGACAGCTGCAATTTTTGCCGACGTATTGCTATTTGGCCTACTGGAACTATTTTTTTGAAAATTCGAACGACATTTTATCTGCCAATGCCCCTTTTTACCGCATTTCATGCAAGTGTCATCATTTGCGGGACAATTTACAAAGGCATGACGTGGTGCTTTCCCGCATTTCCTACATTCCTGCTCATTGCTTACCTTGTCATCTTGTTTTGAAAAATTTTTACCGCCAGAGTTCCCATAATCGCTTTGACGGTTTTTAAATCTACTGTGGGTACGTCGTAACTCATTTACTTCAACTATTTCTTTCTTGACAACACTGCTTGTCGACGGATTCAAGGACGGAGCTGGCGCGCTGGAACGCACGACTGCTTGTTGCTGACGCAATGTTTCAGCAAGCCGCACGCGTTTTATAACTTCTTCCAGAGTGTCGGTAGGACGTGCTTGTAGCTGCACCGACAAACGGCTATCAGACAGGCCTGCTATTAACCTAAGCTTGATCATTTCAGATTCTAACGTACCCCACTCGCAAGATTGGGCTAAAGTTGTCAAATCATTTATAAACACATCGCACGGTTCCTCTGCTTTCTGCACTCTTTGGAGGAATTTTACCCGTTCGTAGACTAAGTTTTTGCTTTGGCCAAAATACCGATCAAAATTTTGCAAGACTTTATCGATATCTTTTATTTCGGTGCCCGATAAGTGGAAAGATTTTAAAATTTTCTCTGCTTTTACGCCTAATAAGCCTATAAAATAATCAACCTGTTGCTCCGATGTGTAACTACTCAAGGCCGTACGTCTGTACCTTGCAAACGACGTTTTCCAGTCTTCCCAGTCCTCGGATTTGAAAGAAAACTGTTCAGGTGAGGGAATAACGGCTGCACTTTGTGGCGTAGTTGACACATCAAGTGATCTTTGTAAAAGGTCTGTAAGCATTTGTTGTTGCTTAAGAAAATCGTCCGCACTGATCGTAACTTGACCGACTTCCGTGTTAGGCATGATGTTTAAAACGAACCACACTCTTTTATACACAAAAACACAGCTTAGTCTTTAATATCTTTTGATTTTCACTCTCGAAAACTACGTTAAACGAGGTCTATTATTCCAACAGAGCGGCACTCCTGTGGAATTCCTCGCGACCCGACTTCAAACAGCAAAACGGAGAACCGCTGCCACCATGTAGTGTACCGAACGATAAAGGGTTTCTTACCTTATGCTCAGAGACGGGAGCCGCGGGTAGTCTGCTAGAATGCTAAGCGTCGACTGACTTCCGGAATACCTTGGATGCTTGCCATAGGTGTCGTGCCGTATGTCTTCGCTAGGAGGCGCGTATAGCACAGATATATACGATGTATGGTCCCTTATCTGTTTGTTTATACTTATAGTACTTTTTTTCTTGATGTTGACGTATTTGTATTTTTTTTAGTGATTTTAATCTCATTACTCTGTTCTTTGTTTGAGGTTTGATCAAGGGTATGGGGTTTATTTTAGGATGTAATGCCAATAATATTGTTTATGGTGTTTGTATCAATGGGGTCTATATTAACTATTAGGGGGGAGAAACCTCCCCCCTGTGGGGTACTCATTAAAAATTACCTCGATAGCGATTTATTATAATTTTATTATATATCTTACCAATCGGGAATGGGGAAAGGTTCAACACTCTTTAAACACAGGATTTGTTAGTAAAAACCAGGGTTTTTCGCACTTAACCACACAATTACAAAAAACGTGTTTTCACCACGGTGATTGAAGAATCAAATCCAAAATCTCCAAAGTGTCAAATGAACTTTTACGCGTGTTTAATGGGTTTCTGTCATCTTTTTCAAGTTAAAGTGATAAGTTACCAATATTTTACATACCTGAAATACCTTATTCCTGGTATTGAACAGCGAGTCGTGCAAAAAAGGATCATGCACTTTTTTCTACCAATCTTGAGACACAAGTCGCTAACAATAACAAAATGTCTGGTAAAGTTTTATACCTAAATTCTCACCCAAAACTTAAAAATAATATCCACCATCACACACGAAACATCCGAACGAATACAACGTAAAAAAAGATTGAAACGACTAACAACAACTTACAAACTAACAAAAAAATGTCTAAAGTAAAGTTTTATAAATATTAACACCCAAAACTTGAAAATTAAAACCACACACGAATGAACGAAACAAAAGATGGCTCTGAATAAGAATACAATGGCGCGGCGAGCCGGTTCTGTTCAAGAGACCTTGGGTTTTGTTTACGTTCTGTTAGAAATCGTGTCGGTTGCCTAATTTTTTCCCTACTGCGCAAGCACCTCGGACCCCAACTCAGGTTATTTTGAATCGCACGAATCTTGCTTCGTGCGGCTGCTTGTATTGGCAATATAGTGTATGTATATGTGTCTATACCGAGTCGACCGGTCCGAGTCGATTCAATGCGCGTCCTGCTTTAGAGCACGCTCCTATGCAGACTCATCGACCTGTTGTTCGAGGAGCGTAACCTATCATTCCTTGGCGAATGGCGCTAACTGCAGCCGACGCCATAAAGAAGTGAAGAGAACCTATCATTCCTCTGTGATATAACCTTAAAATCTTAAAAGTGTTCCTTCAAATATTTTAGCGCTTCTTTTCATATTTTCCAAAAAATGGCTATGAACAAGTATATGCACCCTCGAAACATTTATAAAACTCCTCCAAATTTTAAGCAACTCGCGTTGTCTTACCCAGAGTTTAAGAAACATGTAAAATTGGACATTTCTGGCAAAACATTATTTGACTTTAAGGATTCTGAGGCATTACGGGTATTGTCTTGGACTTTATTAAAGAAGGACTTTGATCTAGATGTGGAAATTCCAAAAAATAAGCTCATTCCAACAATACCTCTAAGGTTAAATTATATATTATGGATTGAAGACCTATTGAACTTGTTACCAAGAACTATTAATATTAAGGGCATCGATATAGGAACAGGAGCCTCTTGTATCTACCCTTTGATGGTTGCCAAAAAGAATGGCTGGTCAATGCTGGCTACTGAATCAGATAAAAACAGTATGGAGTGTGCCCTTGGAAATGTAAAAAAAAATTCTTTAGAATCTTTAATAAGTGTTATTGAAGTTACAGGAGAGACTTTGTTGACAGAGGTTGTAAACATCAAACAAGAATATGATTTTTGTATGTGCAATCCACCATTTTTTTCTAGTACTCAAGAATTGCATCCATTTTTCAAAGCTAGAAAGCAAAACAGACCGCATCCAAAAAATGCTTTTGTTGCAAGTGTCAATGAAGTTGTTGCAAAAGGTGGTGAAGTTGAATTTATTAATAAAATCATAAATGAAAGCAAATTTTTAAGTCAAGAGATAAAGATATATACTACAATGGTTGGACAGAAAAGTCATCTACCAGCTTTAAAAAAAAGTTTACGTGAAGTAAATGCATATAGCTTTAGGGAGGCTGAATTTTGCCAAGGTAATACTACAAGATGGGGTCTAGCATGGACATTTTTGGAATATGATTTAAGAAAAGTACCTGATCAAATTAAACTAGCTACACCATTAACACCTAAACATTATGCACCTCTAACATATGAATTACTTGATCAGGAAAATTCTCCAGAAAACCTTGTCAAAGTTACAGAAGTACTATTACAATTGATGAGAGATTTAAAAATGACTATTGAAGATGTAACTAGAAATAAATTTCATCAAAGATTTTTTATTACTGCACACTCAAATACATGGTCACATCAAAGAAGAAAACGAAGAGAACAGCAAAGAAAAAATTCTGAGTGCTTTAAGGAATGTGAATCTAATGACAATAACAACATGGAAAGTGACAAAGTTGGAATCTCTGATGGACAATTGTCACCTGGAAAAAGGAGTCTTGATGACATCTGCGAGTCAACATCAAAGAAACTAAGGTTGAGCATAGATTCAGAGAGTGGAGATACATCCGAAGTCTTTTTTAAGTTTATGTTTGCAATAGATAATAGGGGTGATAAAATAATCATGGAACTTAATACTGTAAATGAAACATTTAAGAGAGACTATTTATATCAAATTCTACAGTATATTAAAAATACCTTTAGTAATGCCATTTCAAAAAACAAAAATTATATAAATTAGTTTATATGCAAATCTTAAGTCATATCTAAAGGCTGTTTTCACCATGTAGGTAAAGTTTATTCAATTTATTTCTCTTATGCTTTTTGCTGCTTTGCACATAAAAAGTTAATGTTTAGAATAGGAAACAAAGTAAAGAAATAAAATTAATAAACCATACATAATATTACATAGAGATGTTCCTATTTTATTTTTTAGTTCAGAGTATTTCAGTTTAATTTTCCAATTGGCTTTGCCTAGTTCAAGTTTTTTTTTGGTATGTGGATTTAAAATTAGTTTTTAGGAATAATGTTTAATTTTTAGAAGAAGATATACTATATAAACACTATCCTAATAGGAAAAGGATTCTAAATATTTATATTTCATAATTATTAACATTAAATGTAGACAATGCCAGTCTGCTGTAAACAAACTATGTAGCAAAGTACAATAGCTGCTTTATTCTTAGAAATAAATAACCCAATGCAACATTATTTTTAATTACAAAGTGACTTAAAAATGTGAAAAGAAAAAATATTAATTTTTGAAATAGGATAGCTCAAACCTTATAAAGATGTTATTATAGCTGCTTATGAACAATCATTTTTCCTACAAAGTTAAAGTTAGTTTCTGATCTTACTTTGCAATGTAGGTCCAAATTTTATCAAAATTTTTGCCTTTTCAGTAGCCTGGCCTGGTCAGTGGTCAACATTTGTTGAGTAATATGTTTAATTTCATCTCCAAAGATATTTTTTAGTTCTAAACAAGTGTATTTATTAAAAAGCCCTGTAATAAAATATTTTTTTACATTTATTATTGTAAAAAATATATTATAAAAATAACAATTTGTTTTACTATCTTGAATATATTTGTTTATTTTTGTAGAAAAACTGGAATTTACTTGAATTATTCGTAAGACCGTAGGTACTTTTAATGATTTTTCCTGCATCTTATTCCTAGAATCTTGTTAGTTTAACACAGTTGCATATTTTAAAGAATAATCAAGGACTCTATACTTATGAAAATATTATAGAAATCAGAGAGATGTTCAAATAGTTTAAACTAAACACTTCAAACTATCGTAAACGGGGTTAATCAGGACACTTAGTAGATTAGTGTTTACGAATCTGTAGCAACCAAGCTTTTTTTATGATACCATTTGGACAAGAGGGCAGTTTTGTTTGCCCCTGCTTATTGCGTTATAGAGTGTGGAGGAGACGGGGACCTTTTTTTTTAGAAGTCATTTTTGATTTGGGTAGTGCCTACTCAAAAATCATGGGGCTCACCCATACCAAAAATCCTGGCGCCGCCACTGCTTTATGTAGCCCAAAAATCCGAACATTAGTTTCCCAAATAACTATTTAAAAAAAATTAGGTACCATCGTGTATAATGAAAACTTCGACAATAAACTTAAATTTAAAGGTTAGACTTTTGTAATGGCTCTTGATTCCTAAAATCTGCCAAGATGACAGTCAAATTCTTATAGAACAACAGCTCAAATTAAAATGTTCATGTCCTAGTTTCATTTAACGCGATGATACCATCGCGTTTAATGAAAACTAGGATAATAAACTTAAATCTCCTGTGTAAAATTTAAAGGTTAGTTAGACTTTTGTACTGACATAGTGGGTCTTGATCGTACATTTTTTGACAATCTGCATCTGCCAAAATGACAAAGTCAAATTCCCATAGACCATTTTTTCTTCTGTGTTATAGACCAAGAGCTCAAATTAAAATTTGCAATATTTGCATGTCCTAGTTTTCCTTTAACGCGATGGTACCTACGCTAAATATACTTAAAAAAATATATTTTAAAAATAACTCCTTTGTGCCTGGAATATGATTAGGGACGACCTTGCTTATTGGGTTGTATTCGCAATTAGACAAGGTTATTTAGGTAAAAAGGAACAAGGCAGATTAGAAATATATGTATATATGTTACCGGCCAAACCCGTCAGGATAAACTAATTTTGCCTAGGCCAAACCAGCAACATTTATTTTGGCGAATCTACCTTTATTTTTGCTTGAATCTACTAAAATCTACTAAAAATTTTAAAAAAAATACTAAAATCTACTTTACAAAAAAAAGCTGAAAATAATGAATTGATCTAATTTTTTTCTTTATTGACGAAACCTAAACATATAAATCTTTATACTAGAATAATTAAAAGAAAAAAGATCTTGAATTTCGTCAGCTTTATAATATAGATTGTTATACTAAGTTTTATCATCCATTACCTTAATCATTGTAACATCGAGTTCAAAATTTGTGCAATACCCTGTACAAAGCCAAGTGGTTCTGTTCCCATTCTGCTCAATACGATTGCTCATAAGCTCGCTTCATAATTTTCACATTAAAAGCGATTTAACACTGCGCAATTGTTTTCACTATTTAGTATAAAGCGAAAACCGTGTTGCGATTAGAATAAATTCAGTTGTTGGGGAAATACAACGGTGAACCCGCATAAGGCATAAAGGGGAATCACCGACAAAAAAGCAGGCGAAGCAGCCAAATAATGAATAAAAATAGCAAATTAGTTACACGTCTACCAACATAGAAATTAAAGTAAAAAAGTACTTAATTAAAATAATGTTTACAATAATTATATTGTTAATGGCATATTTACATTATTAAAATAAATAAATAATAAAATAAATAAATAAATAGGTCTTTATTGTATTTTTAAGGGAGAAAATAAAAAATTACAATTGGCGGAGTTGAAGCTTAGCTTCCTATCTCAACCATGTTAAGTAAGTTACTATATAAATTATAAGATGCACTAAACAATAAAAACTATATCACTAAACAACATAAATACTTGTTTTTAACATTCACAGGCAAATGTAGACTAGGGGCGAACTATACTACAATACTTTTTATAAATAGATACAAACAAAAAAAAAGTATACGACTCTGGAATAAGAATGACATATGACGTAGGCAGAAAAAAATATACATGGTTCTACAAGAAGTTCTGAACATTTTGTTTTGCAAATAGCTTAAACTTATAATCTGAAATCATTTTAAAGTCAGGAGGTACCTTATTATAAATTTTTGAAATTTGGTATCTAAATGAGCGCTCGTACAAGGATGTTACATGTATAGGTGGAGTTATCGTAAGCTTATGTCTAAGTTCCAAATTATGTACATTATACCTAAATTTAATTTTGTCATACAAATAATCAGGGCACTCCTTACAGACTATTTTATTAAATAATACTAAGCTATGCAACATGCGTCTCTCATTCATTCTTAACCAGTTAATTTCACGTAACTTAGCACTCACACCCCTCTCACGACCTCGCATACCACCTATCAATCGTACACATGAATTCTGCATTAATTGAATTCTCTTAATGTCCGAGTCCAAAAGACAGGGACCATACAAGACATCGCAATAGTTAAAATGCGATAAAACAATAGAGTCGCACAACATCTTTTTCAGGTTTGCGTTTAGCAGCGCCCGTTGGTTGAATATTAATTTAAGATTGGCAAAAGCCCTTTTAATACAGTTGTTGACATGCCCCGAGAATCTCAAATCATTGTCCATCAACAGCCCCAGATTCTTTGCTGCTGTAGATGTATTTAAAACAGTATTGTTAAGAGTAATTTGTAACATATGTTCATTTTGATTTCGTGATTGCTGCCTGCCAAACAGCAAAACCTGCGACTTAGCGGGATTTATTGCCAAGCAATGCGCTTCCGAAGCTCTCTGAAGAACATTGAGATCGTGCACCAACCTGTCAATAGCCTCTAGGATTTTATCAGGCGGAAATGAGAAGTACAGCTGTGTATCGTCAGCGTAAAAGTGTACAGTACAATACCTCAAATAGGTTATAAGTTGAGATGTATAAAGGGAAAAAAACAATGGACCTAGGATTGAACCTTGGGGTACGCCACATGTCATCGCTACAGGATTTGAAATTCTACCATTGAGCTTCACCATCTGATTTCTACCAGTAAGATATGCCTTAATAAGAAGCAATGAATCATGATCAAATCCCAGATAGTGAAGTATGCCTAACAGAAGATCATGATTTAACCGGTCAAACGCCTTCGAATAGTCCAGAAGCACCAGAGCCGTCAGTTCTCCATGATCTGAGGCTTCCAAGATATCATCGGTTACCTTCAGAAGCGCAGTTGCACAACCATAACCCCTACGAAAACCAGACTGAACAGAAGGCAAAATTTTGTTATGGATCAGGTGTTCTCTTATTTGTTGTTCAAGAATTCTCTCGATGACCTTAGAGAGAGTAGGCAATATGCTGATGGGTCTTAAATCTTTTAATTCGCTTGGAGAGGAGATCTTTGGAAAAGGCAGCACATAAGAGGTTTTCCAGCATTCAGGAAAAGTTTGGGTTTCAATACAGAAATTCACCATGTGAGTAATTACTGGTACAATATGAGGACAACAATAAGTTACCATCATTAAACCAATGCCATCACAACCAGTGGCCTCTGTTTTTATGGAAGATAGAGCTTTCTCAATTTCTTCAGTGGTGGCCATTTTAAATTTGAAGACGCCAGTGTTCTCCTTTCTGTGGCTTAGATAAAAATTCAATGTTTCTGGATTCGGATCACCCGACTGAGCGGCCCCTGCAAAAAAATTATTAATCTCATCAGCAGTACCCAAGTTCTCAGGAACTACCCTTTTTGCCCTTGAGTAAATATCGAGTTCTCTCAGGAGTTTCCAATTATCCCTTGGTCCATTATTTTGAATACTATTTTCGAGATAAGATTTCTTTTCTCTATCAATAGCGTTCGTTACAAAATTTCTAAGCTGTCTGTACGACTCCCAACTATAGTAGCTGATCTGTTTCTTTTATATTTTGATAGAGCCCTATCCCGAAGTGTCATACAAAATTTTATATTTTGAGTAAGCCACGGCGCCCTTTTTTTGGTAATGCGGGATGTCTTGACAGGTGCATGTAGGTTAAAAAGCTCTAATAGATAAGTATTAAAAGTATTAACTTTTTGATCAATAGTAGGTAAATAATAGATATCATTGAAAGGCACATTCTGAAGGTCTACATAGAAAGCTGCACGATCAAAATGTCGATAATCCCGGTAAGTCGCAAAAAATGGCTGTGGCTTAAAATGCTCAACTTTTAGCCGACATTTTACTAGGAAGTGATCAGAGCCGTCAAAGGTAAGATCAACTCCAGAATCCTGAACCAAATCTGCGTTAGAACATAAAATTAAATCAATAAGTGTTGCGCTAGTTGCTCCCTGCCTTGTAGGCTCATTAATTACTTGAGTTAAATTATATGCTGCTAACAACATTAAAAAACGTTGTGTATATATACAATGCAGATTCATAGTATTTATATTAAAATCGCCAGTGCACACAAGGTTATTACAGCTTAATAAACTTTTACCTATGTTTTCCTCAAACTCGCTGAAAAAATCGTGAATATTGTCATAACCGGGTCGTCTATAGATTACTCCAAATATGGTACTTATCTTTTCTATTCTAAACTCGATCCAAATTTGCTCTGCGTTCTCGACCTTATTGTCCAGTATTTCATTAAACTTGATACTATTACGAATATACAAAAGCACACCACCGCCTCGCCCATTGACACGATCTTTTCTCACGAGATTGAATCCATCTACAGTAATCATCGCATCAGAAATTATTCCAGTTAAGCAAGATTCCGAAACAGCTAGAATGTCTATATTATTATTTAAAATATAGTTCTTAATTTTGTTAAATTTTGGAAAGATGGATCTGATATTTATATTGAAATTGATATTAAAATCTACTAAAGAAAATATGCCCACTAAAATTTTCTGAAAAAGAGTGAGGATCTACCAAAAAAGTAGAAATCTACTAGATGTGGCAACGCTGCAAACCAGTCTATCCCACAGAACTCGAACAAAGTGAAAATTTATTAACATGTTAAATGATAGATGCCGCTGTGACTTTTAAATTACGTTAAGGGCGATGCTAACACCGAGAAGCGGAGTGGGATGAACTAATTAGGGCGGAAGGGGGTAGGGGAAATCACCATGTTTTTATTTATTGAAGGTCAAATTAATATTTTGAAATTTAAAATTTGTAATAAATTTTTTTTTATTAATTACGTTTTTATTACTAATAAATACAATTTGCACTGCACGATTCGTAATAACAACGTATTTTTATAAAAAATTATTTAAAACAAATTTTAAATATCAAAATATTAATTTACCTCGATAACAAATATTATATAACTTATTTTTAGTAAAACAATCAATAATACAACGTTTTTATTGCAAAAAATCATTAAATTTATATAAAATAGTGTTTTAAGAAAGAAGGATTCATTAATCTGTGCAAAAGCAGAGACAAGGAACCCTCCGTCAGTGTTCTCAAGCTACTACATACCACCCTCGACAAACACCCACAGCATAAATAAATTTATTAACAAAATAAATAACTGAGATCACACATCTATGGTGCACAAATAAGTTTAGGATCATAATAATTATTGAAGTTCAGAATTTAGAGAATGAAAAGTCGAGATCCAGTACCAGTGAAGATCAATAAATCAGGTGGAGGTCAGTATCAGTGAGGGCATCTTCAAGTTCAGGTCTAAATCCAGTGGCGGTTGGTTAACATCACGTTCATCAACATTCTGAAGGATTTATCATAAAACAAGAGAACAGCGACAGAGTCTAATATTGGCAAATTATATCTCTTACCACTAGTTAAGACACATATCAGGTACAAAGTCAAAAAAGGGGCAAAGAAAGAATTTATGTAACTTTTAACAAATTCCTGGATTCGTCACTGTACTTCTTGTAAATCATTAATAACTGAAATAGGTTTTGATACTTAATACAAATATGATTGTTTTTAAAGCTATTTAATTAGCTAGGCGTCGTCTATTAGGGCTGTGGATATATAGTTAAGTAATATGTAAAAATGATGTAAACTCTGTATTAAATTGTAAATAAATAAATATGCCCCGACTATTTGGGATACTTTAAAATAAAATACTGAAATTGTATTAATCTGTAAAGGAGGGGCCTGTATAAATGATTGTAATTATTTTTAAATAAATAAAATATTTTTAATTTTTAAAACCATCTTTCTTTACTTCGCATCTTCCTCCCCCAAACAATCGAATTTCCGATAAAAAAAAATTACCCCACGCTAGAAAAGCTTTGGACGCCCGTGGAATTTGGGTTATAACCATTGACATCTTTGCTTTAATATCCTTGGTTATAACTTATAAATTGTACAGCACAATAATAATTATTGTACATTAATATTATAAATTATTTATCAATAAAGTTAATTTTCTTTATTAACTCGTTTACTTTATATAATTTCTTATAGCAAATATAGTCCTAATTCCTTATTAAGTGTTAATTTTGCGATATGTCCCAACCGACTTACTATTTAATGCTAAAATTAATAAAACTTATCCCTGATTTTTTTAAAAGTCGCCAAACCGAAATCTGGCAGCACCGCAAAGTAAATGTCAAAACTGTCAAAGCCGCGGCTGCAAATAGATGCTCCTCAAAAACGAACACAAAAGGCAAGGTCTCTAACTAGAGACCTTGCACAAAAGGTGGTTAAGAAAATGGAGCAACGTGATTGGTTGCTATTCAAATATGTATTTTGATTTGAGCCAATCTCATATCCAAGTACGGCAGACATCTTTTAAGGTGGCAGAGACAAGTAACACTAATGACATAAGTGACTGATGCGAATTTATGGATCCAAGTTTCATAGGTCTCTTCCAAGGTCTTTAGATAGATAGGTTGCCTTGTAAGCTTGGTGTCATGGCGGGCGAAACGTCATCGCTACGTCACAAAACGTCTCTTCAGAGTCTTCAGACATTTATATACAGAATTAGCATTGTTTATTCTGTTATTTCTGTTTTTAAGGTGGTTTTCAGCGAATTTTCAAAGTTGTAAGGTGTTTTAGAGACTTATATTTAAAGATAAAGAGACATTTTATCAATATATTGATCAGTATAGTGCAATAAAAGGTAAATAATAAACATAAATCACATTCAAAGTGAATTAGGTAAAAATTGTTTTATTTGTATTTTTAAGATGCCTGGGATATGTAGTATCGCTACCTGTAAAAGCAGCCAAGCAAAGGCAAAGAGGGATGGAGAAGCTGTGCGGTTTTTTACATTTCCTAAAAATCATATAGTAAGAAAGCAATGGGTTAAACTTTGTTGTAGAAAAAGACACCTTTAACCTTAACCACAAAAAGATTTGCAGTAAACATTTTGAGTCTTGTCAATTTGAGGAAGAAATACACTTTAAATTAATTAACGCTCAACCTAAGAGGCTAAAAAAACTGGTAAGTTGGAAACAAATATAATGTAACTTACCTAAACTTAACATAGTTTTGTAATTTTAGGAATATAGGTACCCATATTATAGTATTGTCAAATAAAACCAACAAGACCCAAATCAGAGAGAAAAAAAAGGATAGAAAAAAAGGAAAGGAAGGAAATTATTTCTAATCTTCTGATACCTGAAGAAAATACAATTAATATTGTAAAAACAGAAACTCTTTCTCGACTTTCTCCCCCTGTTTTTAAAATTGAGAATTTCCCATCAACAAGCAAAACTACCCCTTATGAAATTTTATTTAAAAAGTACAGGGATCTTGAAGAAGAAAATGAATGTTTAAAAAACCAAATTAGCAATGATAAACAAACAATAGGAACTCTACAGGAATAAATTAAAAACCTTGAACATAAAATTGACAGCACAGATAAAGGTTTAGAAGGCAAGGTTAAGGAAATTTTCTCAAAGTTTTTAACTCCCAACCAAATAGATAGGTATACTGTGTATGGTGAAAATTCCCCAATCAATAGAATAATGAAAAGGGGAACAGGTTTAGGGGTGATTTATTTAAATAAATTTACAACCATTGGAAATGTTAAAGAATACCTACTAGTAATTTTAAAAAAAGATGTATTAGCTGTTTAATAATGTTTGAATTTTGTATTTGTGTAAAGCACTGGTTATTTTAGTTTAGACTAAGGACTATGAGCTCAGTGCGAATGGGCATGTCCCCTATATTGATAAATAAAATATATAAGGTAATAGTTATTTATTTTTTGTGAACTAATTAAGTGTTGGGAAACTGTATGACAATTGTTTTAATCCATACATCACTAAAATGGATTCATTTTTTTTGATAAATAAAATTGATATTTGTCAATTTTCGCTGAGACCCGATTTAAGTCAAGTAATAAAATACACACACAAAGTTACCCTCTCATAAAATTTTCTTTTAATAATGTCCAGGATGTTTCGAGCATCATCAAATATTTAGTGTGTTATTTATGATACAGGTGTTTTTATTTTTGTGTTTCTTTGCTTTTTGTAGTTAGGTCTGATGTTGCTCAGGTAGCAGCGAAACATGTAACCTCGACGTCAAAGGGAATTTTTATGAGACTTCGTTTGGTGTGTGTACCTATTTTATTACTTATTGATGTAGTTTTTCTTATAATGTAGCTTAATCAGTAGCGAAGCACGTATTTTGGTCTGGGGGGAGGGGTGGCTGGTAGTCAAAAAAACTTTTATTGTCATGATATCGCCAAATTTTATTGGACTCAACAACTGGGTTTTTTCATCTACTATCTACTACTAAATTCATCAATCATCAGGTGCTTATTCGCCCTTAGATACGCCTCTGAGCTTAACTGATGGTTGTTCTGTACAACTGTTACCTTTTGCTTTGTCATAAATTAAAGTAGTTTTGTAACGCCCGCCCCATCTTGTCAGATTGTTAAACTTATCTAGTTTATCTATGTTGGCCTAATTATCACTTTTATATACATGGGACGAGTTACAATATTTATTTGTGGGCTCGTGGACTCTGGGTATTAATTGCCTGGCAGGTACGATCTCTTATCCGTATAAACACCATTAAAATAATCACTTTTCAGATAAAATGTCATCAGACGTTTGGTGAAACGACCTACAACAGCCTTGTTGTTACGGGGGTCGATTGAAATGAAATATAGATGGTTACTAAATTCATTTATTATAAAAAATATTTAGAAATGATTAGAACTATTCATTACACTAATAGAAGGTCTCAATTAACCTCAGAAAGTCTAAATGGTTATAAATTCTCATATAAAAACATCAAAACAATGGTTATACAGTCACGATAAACAATTAAGTCACTAACCTATTTGATGAACTTGCAAACCCATCATATTATGTCACAAATCAAAGATTCACAAAACAAACAACACTTATCTAGGTTACAAGATTAGATTTCGGTCTAAAGAGACTATGTTTTAGTTGACATTTTACATTTACGTTTCCCTAGCACTTTTAAAATACTTTTCCGTTACACTTAACTATGTTTTGTAGTAGCACTTTTTACTATTAGACTGGCATTATCATTTTTGACTGAAGACTTAAGACTAAGACTTAGACTCAGACTCTGACTGAGACTGAATTGCTACTGCTTTTACGCAGGTTTATATAGTGAAATTTGTGCTGAGATTGACAGTTCTCACGGGTTCATAACCCTACAAACGACCTCGGTGTCAGCAAATTCACAAGAATTTGCAACTAATTATTAACTTAACTTTCTAAGAACAGTAACATAAAACGGCCGTAGCCCCTACGCTAAAGTGGTTCTCACCATAAATCATACACGTTATTCTACGTACAGAGTCATAAATAGTATTCTTAAGACGCTTAGACGGCGCAAATGATGACAGTTTAGAGTTTACTGCACTCTAAAGTACTGTAGCACCCTGTTCTCACGGTCACGATACCAAGAGTGATGGCGCATGCTTCTTAGTACGCCGCAATTAAAGTGTCATTCCTCCATCTAGAACTTGCGGGTGGGCTTTTCTTGGATTTCTGTCGTTCTAACGAGTCCGTCAGCGAAATGCTCAAATGAACACGTTACAAGAGTTTTGATTGGTCGAAACCTAAGTTTAGAGAGGGGACTTGATAGTCTGGATTCTCGAGCGCTGCTTGCGCTTCGTATTATTTCTTATTTCTTTTCGTTCGTGTGTTTCATCGAGAGCAGGTGAGTTTTTGGTTGTTTTGTTTTTCTCGTATGGTTTTTATTTTATTTTAATTAAAACCATTAACCATTAAATAATATTTTTATTATCTGATTTATTTTATGGAACTACTTTGCCTATAAGTGAAATTACTCGTAACGTTTAATAACTCGGTGTTTACGTTGGTATTATTCAATTATTTAGACATTCTCTCGTGTACATTTAGAATACTTTTAAAGCAATTATATTTTAATAATTTAAAACCCTCTTAATAGTTTTGACTTTCGAACGGTAACTTATTTTTAATTATTTTATTTATTTATTTAATTTCTTCTTATCTAGGTTAGAATGCGTTTATTCCTTTTACAGTTTATAGATGGTAACTTTTATTTGTTTGTTTACCCTGGTAGTTAAATAAAATGTTTATTTTTATGTATTTATTTAATATTTGGTTTTTGGGTTTTTCTCTCATAACTTATGATAGTGTATTTTTATTACTGGCTGCAGGCCACTACAGTTTTAGTAAAACGTTTTTGTATTCAAACAATAATTATTTACTTTTTATCTGTACAGAACAATAAAATATAGGTTTTATAAGAAATAAACAAAATTTATATATATTTAAAAAAATAAACATTGATAACAACAGCTACAACTCGTACGTTTTTTTTTTAAAGTGAGTAAAATGAAATTGCACCCTGTGGTCGGTCTGTATTTGTAGACTTATCTACCTACAATAACAGAAAACTGAATATTTAATATTACCGTTCAAGTTTCAGTTCAATTTTATTTTTATAAAATTCGCTTCCAGAAATAAGAAAACTAATTTATTAGGTCCATAAATACTAAAATTTTCTAAAAACGATCAAATATATATACCGTGCTCTGTTCATTTCATAGAAAGGCGTATCTGTCTCTCTTTGTCTGTTGCATTCATAATAGACCCGTATAACAAAGACGTTCTGTGACGTCATCAGCAGGCAGGCTCTAATTGGTCAGAAGTTACCAGACAACCGTTCTTTTTAGTAACCGTGGGTCTCTTCGGGTTTGTTCAGGTCTGTTCGAGTTTGTTTGGGTCTGTTCGTTAAATTGGTTTGGCCTATAGGCAAAACTAGTTTATCCTGAAATCGAGTTTGGCCGGTAACAATATATGTGTGTATGATTTACATGCTTTTCCCTAATTAAAAAACATAAAATTATGCATACGTTTTTATTTTTTGTTACTCTTATTACAAAATAAAATAAATAAGGAATAAAAAAAATTAAAACTACTTAAACATTACAAAAATAATTTTTTACCCTTTGGCGTAAAATATATGAATTTATTGGAAATAATTTTACTTACTTTTTCAATCAACACTAATAGCGTTTTCGGTTTAGCACTCAGGCCACAAGAGTTTTGGGATCAACGATGAGCTCCCCCGAAAGAAGCCGAACACCGATGCCGATTTTGTGCGTTTACATGTCGTCGGAAAACAATAATAAGATGTAGGTGTATTTACAAGTTTACATGTCGTTTTAAAATGATATTAGGTATTAAATAAATTATATAAAATGACTTTATATTTATGAATATTTCCGGCTTTAATAAAATCTGGGCACATTATAATAACTTAGCAACTTCGTAGGTACGGTGGTGAACTTTAATTATTTTACAAAAAATACTAAATAATTAATTTTTTTAAAATGTAATATATTTCTTGACAAAATGGTGAATCTAAATGACAATTTTTTACAAACACTGAATCGTATCAAATTAATAATGGGTAGATACCATACAATGACATAATAATATACAGAGGTTCCAATTTCAAATAAGAAAAATAAATTGCTTTAAAGTTTGCAAAGTTTGACACTAAACTTTAGACATCCTGTACAGGGTGGCCAACTAAGAATGCGAGGTACTGTATCTGGGAAACTATTAATCGTAGAGGCTTGCGGCAAAAAAAAATTATTACTAAAACGGCCAAGAGAAAAACCTGGAAAATATTTTCAAGTTTCTGAAATGGCCGCTAGGGGGCCTAACTGCAATCTTGATTCTAAAAAGTAATATTTCTGTAAATTCCGCTATATTAATCTAATTAAAAAAATGCTGATCTTTAAAGTTGAGGATAATGTGAACCTTTTTTGTTTAACACTTTTTGCAGTATCTCTAAAAATAAAGTGGTGGGGGGTATTCAAACGTTTCCGTAAATAACATCCTGTATCTTCGAAACGGCTAAGCCGATTTGAACAAACTTGGGCTCGTTAAAAGGAGCTATTCTTGGGCTATAAACGTCAATATATTTAAAGTTTTACATATCGCCGCTAGAGGGCTTTTTTCGACATTCCTACAAAAATGGTTAATTTTCTCAACAAAATAAAGTGCATTGGTATGATTTTTTTCTTATGAAAAAGTAGCTAAATGATGCCTAAACTAGCTCGCCAAAACCGCATTTCGATATCGTATTCCTAACCCATAATATCGGCAATAGAAAATTTTATACGAAAATCCCTTAAATTTAACTACATATTTCTGAAATTCTTTCTAATATGTAAGTTGTGGCCCTAAAAAGACAGATTTGTAAAAGGAAGATTTTTATTGCCCCCGCAAATGCTCGAAAAGCTGACCATCACGTTCTATCCATTGGTGAAGCCTCTCATGGGTAGACAAAACTGCAATTTCAATTTTGGCTCTCGGTATGTTACGTATTGCATTACGAATCCGGTTTTTCAAATCTTCTCTAGTCGTAGGTTGAGTCTGAAATACGATGTCCTTTAACCGCCCCCATAAATAAAAATCCAGGCAAGTTAGGTCTGGTGATCGCGGATGCCATGGAAACAGACTTTCTTCTCCAATCCACCGCTGTTGAAATACTGCATTAATATGCTCTCGCACATTAACGGCAAAATATGCTGGGCAACCATCCAACTGCAAAAACAAGTTTTGCCTTGTTTCCAGAGGCACACACATCTTTCACTGTTTAGCTACTGCGGCATTCTGAAGACATTCAAAATAAACCGCAAGCATATCAACAGCTTCATCATTAGTAAAATGCATTTTGTAAACACAAAAATTACTCAAAGTAACGCAAAACTTTGACAACTATTGACAATTTGGATTATTTATGTTTTGGTTTTGTTTCCATGGCTTGCTTCTGTTAATTGTCTTTCTTGTGCATAGAACGTGATATTTATATTTTGATTAGGTTTTGTTTCCATGGCCTGCTTCTGTTAATTGTCTTTTTAGGGTCACAACTTACATAATAGAAATAATTTCAGAAAAATAAAGATACAATAAAATAAAAATTTAAGGGATTTTCGTATAAAATTTTCTATTGCCGATATTATGGGTTAGGAATAAGATATCGAGATGCGGTTCTCGCGAGCTAGTTTAGGCATCATTTAGCTACTTTTTCATAAGAAAAAAATTATACCAATGCATTTTATTTTGTTGAGAAAATTAGCCATTTCTGTAGGAATGACGAAAAAACCCTCTAGCGGCGATATGTAAAACTTACAAAACTTTAAATATATTGACGTTTATAGCCCAAGAATAGCTCCTTTTAACGAACCCAAGTTTGTTCAAATCGGCTTAGCCGTTTCGAAGATACAGGATGTTATTTACAGAAACGTTTAAATACCCCCCATCACTTTATTTTTAGAGATACTGCAAAAAGTGTTAAACAAAAAAGGTTCACATTATCCTCAACTTTAAAGATCAGAATTTTTTTAATTAGGTTAATATAGCGGAATTTACAGAAATATTACTTTTTAGATTCAAGATTGCAGTTACGCCCCCTAGCGGCCATTTCAAAAACTTGAAAATATTTTCCAGATTTTTCTCTTGGCCGTTTTAGTAATAATTTTTTTTGCCGCAAGCCTCTACGATTAATAGTTTCCCAGATACAGTACCTCGCATTCTTAGTTGGCCACCCTGTACAATTCGTATGAATTACTTGGTTAACGAGACTGTTCGACATTATTTATTAAGTACCGTTCTATTATTCTTTATTAATATTTATTAAGTACCGTTCTAATTCTATTATCTAGGCATTATCATTATTAGTTTTTATTAATTTTTAAAACCAGTGACGCAAAACTAATTTTTCTTAGAATTTTTTTTCACCTATAATACTGAACAGACTTTATTCAAATTCTAGGGGTATGAAGGCAACTATAAGAGGCATCCAAATAAGTAAGAATATATATAGCATGTAATCTA
This sequence comes from Polydrusus cervinus, assembly GCA_935413205.1. Lineage (NCBI taxonomy): Eukaryota > Metazoa > Arthropoda > Insecta > Coleoptera > Curculionidae > Polydrusus > Polydrusus cervinus. The sequence goes on along the minus strand of OW284510.1, from coordinate 59,975,768 downwards.
AAAAAATAGATCCTTAAGACGTCACACTTTTTTTGAACACCCTGTATAAAAATATTTTCCTGAAATGCCCCCTAGGCTGGGATACAGGTAAAGTTTTCAAAATATCAAAATCCTAATTTAATTAATAAGTGAGCACCCTCCCGCTCGAGAGGTGTGAGGTGCAGGACCCTGTAGAATAAATTGGTTTTCAAGAATGATAGACTGATATAAACATTATTCTAACCACAAAATAATTCTAACCAATGCACTATGCAAATATAATTTGCGGAAGGTTCGAGATGTCTATGCCGATCGTTTATATTAATCATATTAAAACAAATAAAAAGTTCTGTCCTGATTCATCTATTAGTCTTGATTCACCTTGTTTTACGGTATATACAACCAAGCCATTTTCAAAATTAGTTTAAAAAATTATATATTAAATCTAAATTTCCTTATTTACAAAGAGCTATTTATGTTTATGTACTGGTATTTTATTTTAAAGTCCTTGATTTCTTATTCTCTGTAAAACTATCAATAGTGAATAGTGTTGGAGTTCGTTACAGCAACAGTAAAATTGAAAAGTCAAATCTGCTGAATAAAAAACTTCGACTCAGAAAAAATGCTGTCCATGTCGCCAAAAACTTCTGCTCCAATTAAAAGTAATTTCTATAAAAAAAAAAGTACCTCCCTCAGAAAATTTACAAAATTCTTTAAAAACAGGATGATAATTTACTATCGACGGTAAGATAATTACTAATATAATATAATAGTTCGATGGCGATATTTTTAATAGAAATATTAATATGTACTATTGATAGTTTTTCACATTCCAGCTCTATTCTTATGTTTAGTAAACTGCATCTATCGCTACAATACAAATATACCTCAACAATTTATACTTTAGAAACCTAATAACATACAGTTTTTGAATCACAATACTTACACATCTAACCAGAAACATTGATTTAAGTACCCACAACCCAAAAGTAGATACCCACTAGTATATCTACCCGATTAGTACCTCAATGTCCTCAATATATATTGTACATGTTACAATCACTTAAATAAATAAAAAAAACTCTTGACACTTAAAAATAGGGTTACCAGACCACCAGATTTAGGCGGGAGACTCCCGATTTTATTATATATTTATACTTCTACCTCATTTTCACATAATTTTATTTTGTTCTACTATCTTTGTATGTTTTTTTTGGCATACTTATTACTTATCTACTTAAAGTTATTGGTTGTTGGTATTTGGCCCTTTCCCCAGATTCTTCGCTCGCCAGGGACCAACCTTTTTTGGAAGGCGGAATGCCTTTTTTTGTCCAAAGTTATTACCAACTGTTTCAAACAATTGTAGGATATGGCAAAAGCGACAAAGAATATCGACAACTCCAGCTTTTGGTTTTTGAAATCTGGCATCCCTACTTAGAAAAGTTTATAAACTATCTAATATAGTTTTTACCATCTGTGTCAAGTCAATGGTTATGATTGATTATAAAACATAGTGAAGAAGATTCTTGCATAGTTGTGTTTTTCATTAATTAATTCAAATATTATGTGAAAAATTTGATCTTTATTTGACTGACGAACTCACACCTCAATCCAATAATTAAACTAGGTATTGTTATTTTTTTCAGTATTTCATTTCTATCTTTAAATCAATGTTACCTGGCATAATTAATAGAAATAATCTTTATCGTATTACATTACCTACATATGTATATAGGTGTATAACTAAAAAATATTCATCTAATTCCATCGGTTTTGGGTATTTTCCACTAGTGTCTTAACTGAATTTATTTTAAGATATTTTGGTATGTTGAGAGATACTAAAGTAATTTTGGTACATTTGACTTTTGTGCTATTAATATGCCAAGATAAATATTTTGAAAATAGTTGCAGACATTTGGCTGTCACAAAATATCACCAATGTATACATTTAGTTTCACCGAATAGCTGAAGATTCAAAACTTTGTTGATTATGCTATACATTTTTAATATAGTTTTTATTGGCAGAAAATAATTTCTAAAAATGCCTTATTAATCATTTAAACTTGCATAATATAGTGTACAAATTAGAAATGTTTTTTCAATAAATATTCTTAAATTACACTCTTCGGAGAAATTCAGTGACAGCAGAAGACAAAAAGGGGTTTATTTTATATGATGAACTCTTAGATTGACTATTTAATTGCCCACATCTGTAGGTGGAAAAATGTAACAATTTTAAAATAACAATAAACTTTAAACTAATTAACTTAACAAAAACTAAACCTAATCTATAACATTCTGCACAGGCATTCTCCTGATACACGTGATGCAATTTTGAAAAAATGGTATTTGTTTCTTTACTATAAATAAACTGTACATAAAACTTGAAACACCTAGTATGCCCAGCAACACTTTTTATCAAAAATAAAACTTTCTGAACATTCAGTAATAATTTTACATGGTGACATACTTTATTGGACACACTGTGTAACAACAGATAAGTTAATTATCATTTGCATACTCAAGTTACCAAAATTCTTGTTTATGTAGGCCATATATAAAAATGTTTCCATAATTTTTGCATTATCAGATCAAGAGATATGGTGAGTTTTTAAAGTAATTAAATCTGCCATCAGGAGTTTTTATATCTTTATAATCAATACATTAAGAAGGTCAAAAGCAAGGATAAATTATTGTGTGTTTACTTTAAAAACTTTGGGTACCTATCTTGTTAACTATTGTGGCAGCATATTAGCAAAGTTGTTAAAAGACCTACATAACTGATGTAACAATAATATTCATATTTACTTTTTTACCAAAACCCAACCATTTCAACAATAAAATACTTTATTTACTGCCCCCTCCACTAGATCCTGCTGCAGAATCATCTTCCAACAACTTCTGCAAATTAAGACCTTCAAATTTGGCTGGGTCTACATTATTTGAGGCATGAGCTAGAAATAACTCCTTTAAAAAACTTAATTCCTTAGTTAAAGTCTTTACTTTTTCTTCCAGTACAGAATTCTCATTACGCAGTTCGGTAACACGGTTTACAGTTTCTTGAGTTTTTTGTTTTGATTTAACCCTGCTCCGCTTGACAGCCTAAAAATCCAGAGTTATAAGTGAAGTAGCAGTGAAAATAAAATATATCAATTGTGTTACCAGATTGTTTCGGTCTCTTCTTTTGCGATAATCTTCAGAGTCCTCCCCAGATTCGGGGCCCTCTTTTTTAACACGTCCTCTTCTAGGCATATTTTGAGCTAAAACGGGAATAATAGACGCTTTCCCAATGATTTCTCGAAAATTTTGTATCAAAGTAGTGCACAATCACAATAAAAAAAACATAATAATAAGAGCAAGATTTAACATTCCAGCGATATAGCAGCAAATAGACTGCTTGTTTTTAATGTTTTTATGTTTGACTTTGACGTTTCTTTTACAAGGGATAAGTTATTGATGAATTTTCTCTTGCTATTGAGCCTCCAGCTAAATTTTTAATCGATCTCACAATTCACTCAATCTAGCGATGATTTAGACACATTACGTATTATGTTATGTGGATTTAGAATCCTAACAACCCGTAGAAATAATTTACATGTGGTCTGATTTAGATTACAATGCCTCTTCAATTAATAAAGTCTTGAAGATAAACGCATTGTGGGTGCATCAAGAAGGTTCCTTACGTATCTCCAAATAAGGGCCAAATATCAAGGTCAGTCGTGTCATAAAATAGACCTAAATAAGTGGCTGTGCAGTGATCACCTTAGGAACCAAGAAATTCATTAAAAAAAACAATTAGTAACTTATATTGGCAGGGCTGTTAGGGAAAGCATTGACCAATAGTCAGTTATGTGAATAGACAAGCTGAGCGAGTATCAAGATTCCTAGAATGCAGAGCTTGCAAAGAGATAACACCGAACTTATATATTGTCATTTTTAACATTGTAAATTCATTCTTTGCTTCTCATTTGTAAACATAAGTTGCTGCTTATAAAAATAAAAGTTTTTAAAAACAAAATCGGTTGTTTAAAAGACTTAACTGGCGCAGTCGGAACGGATTGGGGTAGTTTTCGAGCAATTTCTCGTCATCGTGACGGTTGTGCGTAAAACGTGGGTTTCAACCCTTAGACTCCTAAAGAACCTGTGATTGTGACTATTTTGGGCACCAAAATGTGGGTCCAGCTGAGGTCAACGCAGAAGTCCAAAATCACCCCCGTAAGCAGTACAGGATTATCACCGAGAGTAAAGAATCACCCGACGGAAGAAAAGGCTTACAACCCGTTGGGTAAGTGTCCAAGTATCCCTTCTTTCCTTTCATCATCCCCGGTTAGGCTGGTGAAAATAGTTTAAGTGTCAAATATTTTTAGTTTTCAAAGATTTTCAAAAAAAATTAATTTTAAGAAAAGTACATTTCTCTGATGAAGAAAGTACTTCTATTTTAGAAAAAGTTACTTTCAGTATTATTTTATGAGTGAATTAGACATTGACGGCATATTAAGTCAATTCTTTCAAAGTTTAAACCTAAACAGTGAAAAAGATCGAAAAAGTAATAAAATGGACGCTCAAGCCCAAGCTCAAGCTCAAGCAGTTCAGGCTCAAGCTCAAGCCCAAGCTCAAGCAGCTCAGGCTCAAGCTCTAGCTCAAGCACAAGCTGCTGCTCAAGCACAAGCTTTAATACAAGCGCCAAATATTAATTATACATTGCTTAAAATGTTTATCGATACGATATTTCCCTATAATGGTGACCCAAATACATTGACAAGTTTTCTATCAGCTGGTGATTTCCTTATTACAACCTACGGTAACGGAAATGATCCGATTATAAATGCATTTGTACTAAGAGCGATTAGAATGAAACTAATCGATCGCGCGCAAATACTTGTAGGTTGTAGAATGGAACTTCAAACATGGGATCAAATTAAAACTGCATTATATGATTGTTTTGGTGATAAACGAAACTTGGAATGCTTAGAACAAGATTTGTTTATGGCCACCCCTTTAAGAAATGAACATCCTCTAGATTTCGCGAAAAGATTACAAGTTCTTAGAAGTAATCTTGCCCAAAAAATTAATTTGTTCGCCGCCAATCAAATGGACCAGGCGACCAAATTAATTTATTTACGCCAATACGATCAAGTTTCATTGAGGACGTTTATTCGTGGTTTACCTGGGCCCTTACAAAGTATTATTAGACTTAAAAATCCTGATTGTTTAGAGTCGGCAATGACTCAAATTAACGAAGAAGAAAATTTTCAGTACTCTCAAAATCTTTTTAAGGCTCCAATTCCACCCAAAATCATGCCTATAAGACCAAACTTATTACCTATAAAACCAAATTTCCCAGTATATGGTCATAATAATAATTATAATCATAATCAAATAATAAGACCGAATTTCATGCAACCAAGACATTTTAATAACTATCAGAACTATAATAACAATATGGAAAATACACATATGATGCATAATAGGCCGGCGCAGCCACATCAAAATATGCCTATGCAAAATTTCTCTCAAAATAACTCTTTCCCAAGAGCACCTATTAATGTACAACCCCATTTTGTTAACAGAAATTACCCAACAAATAGGCAAGTTTTTGGTCCACCCAAAAATGTTTTTAAGCCTACTGGTCAAGTACCTACCAACAAGCCAGAACCAATGTCGGTTAGATCGCGTTATACGATGCCTAACGAACGTAATAATCAAAATCAATCTAATTGCTTTAAACAAAGCGGTCCGAGAAATTTTGTTTCGCAAGAACTATACCAAATTGACGAAAATCAAAATGATAATTTACAACAAATAACAACAGCATCTGGTGCAGCCAGTGATGCCAAAGAAATCTCTGAAAACACCGGAAACATAAAAAACGAAAATTTTGAATTTCTTGAACATCAAAATCAGGAATTTTCAAATCAATATGACGATTACAACCAATATAATCAATATAACCAATATACTGACGATATTGAATATCCCGAAAATTACCAAAATAATGACCAATACGAAAATTTTACGATACCGAGCCGATCAAATTTTGGAACTTAACATCTGATATGAACACCGAAATAAATAACAGTTTACCCTATATTCAAATTAAAAATCCCCCTATAAAACTTTTAGTTGATACAGGTTGTTATCATTCAATTATTAAACCTGACATAGCAGAACAATATTTCGCAGAAAAAATTTATCACTGTCCTACGGTAATAAAAACCGGTGTAGGAACAAAAGAGATATTATTTAAAGCAGATATCCCTGCCTTTCCTGAATTTAAAGTAAACACCGATGTATCTTTCATACTTTTTAATTTTCATGAATATTTCGACGGTATCATAGGGCTAAACGAATTAAGAAGATTTAATTTTTCTATTGATTTATTTAATAAACAATTAGTAAACAAAAATATGACAATACCAATTTTATACCGAGAACCAGATAAGGAAACTTATAGCATATCAGTTAACGCCCACGAAGTTTTAACTACAAACGTGCCCGTATCACAAAATAATGTAGATGTAATTTTACCTGAATGTGTTATCAACGATTTATATATTCCCGAGACTTTAACTGTCGCTAAGAACGGTTTTGCACAGACAGAAATTTATAACTACACTGAGAAAAATTTAACAATTCATTTTTCCGAACCGTTGAATGTTTGGTCATTTCCAGATTCCCATAAGGAAAATTTCGATTTCTTACATATAGAAAATATTCTACAACAAACAAACAAAACTACAAACAGACATTTCAAAATTAATTCGTTGTGAACATTTAAATGCTGAAGAAAAAAACGCGTTAATAAAACTCTGTAAAGAATATACAGATATTTTCCACCGTGAAAATGACCAACTTACCTTTACCAATAAAATTAAACACGTCATAAGGACGACCGACGAAACCCCGTGCATACAAAATCATATAGGTACCCATTTATTCATAAGGAGGAGGTACAAAGACAGATTAATAAAATGCTCGACGAAGGAATTATTAGGCACAGCCAAAGCCCTTGGAGCAGTCCAATATGGGTAGTTTCGAAAAAACCAGATGCTAGCGGAAAGAAAAAGTAGAGAATAGTCTGCGATTTTCGCTGCGTAAACGCAAAAACAATCGATGACAGATATCCATTACCGAATATCAATGACATCTTAGATAAGCTAGGCCGTTGTACCTACTTTTCAACCATAGACCTCTCATCAGGGTTTCACCAGATTGATATGGACCCTAATTCGATCGAAAAAACAGGTTTCAATGTTGAGAATGGGCACTACGAGTTTCTGCGCATGCCATTCGGACTGAAGTGCGCACCGGCGACGTTTCAACGCGTAATGGATAATATTCTGCGTGATTTACAAGGAAAAATATGCCTGGTGTACATGGACGATATTATAATCTTCTCGACTAGCCTAGAAGAGCATATTAAACATCTACAATTAGTTTTTGAAAAACTAAGAGAAGCTCAGTTAAAAATACAACTAGACAAATCACCCTGTATATAGTGACAAATAAGAATTCCTAATCATATAGCGTAAAAAAATGCAGTAAAAATTATTAAATTTTACTATATGGTATCTTAGTCTGGGGTGGGCTGTATAATAATTGTCTCTACAAACTAAATATAATTCAGAAGTTTATACTTAAAATTATTTACAAGAAACATAGGTTATATCCATCCCACTTACATTACAACTATATACATGTCCCCTATCTGTTTTGCATCCTTATTTTGCTTTGGTATACCGACAACCAGGAGATTGTTTTCTTTTTCCTTTTGCTCCCTTACATTTAGTTTTTCCTCCAGAGCTTAAACTTTTGATTTCAGACTGTTGTTTTCGTCCCTGACTTTCTTCATTTCTCTTAGTAAGTCCTATATGGTTATTTTTGTTCATTGAAATTATCGTAATTAGACTTTTTACAATAATTTTATCTCCTTTACGAATTATTCACTTTGACCTTTTTACTCTCAGGTTTTACTTTCCCTATCAGCAGGTATAATGACGGAACAGCTAAAAATATAAATTTATTATGTATGCAGTTATCCTATTAGGCCTCACTTAAGTACATCCTAAACACTACACACTAGGTACCTGTTGTACCCTATGGATAAAGTATAAGTACTATCAAACAAAAACAATCAACTAAAACTCTGTACCAGATTTTTTTAGACGGTTCCGTTGAGTATTCATTATTCTAGCCTGCAACTCATCTTCAAAATCCTCGGGCTTAAAATGTTTACTGCAAATTCTCTTATTTGCAATATTCCAAACATCTTTACGATAACATTTCCTTACCCATTCTTTCTGGATTTTGGGATCTTTTGGAAAAGAAAAAAAGGAAAGTTTTTCTCCACTTTCCAATGCTCTCTTGGAATTATTTTTGCAAATTGGCACACTACAAACAATCCCTCTAGGCATCTAAAAAAAATATTAAGTTAAGGTTATCTATTGATTTCATGTTGTCACCTTTATATACAATATAGCTATTTTATTTCAATAATTTCAAACACATATTTACCTTTATGGATTAGTCACTGATTTAATTTACAAAATATTCAAATTTAATTGTTGGATTTAGTTAAATATAGACAACGAAAACAAAGCAATTAAAAACGACACCAATCGATCAGATAAGAGCCGCCATTAACATCTGATTCTCGGGCAATCATGTGACGTAGCGCGCTCCTCTCGCGTCTCTCCCCTCTCAGAGTTACCAGGCAACCTTCTTAAATTTAGAGACCTTGCACTGTACCAACAATCACATGTTTTTGAGAAAAACTGTCAAACAGAAAAAATTCTCCATGCAATAAAATAATTTTTATACCAATAAATACTTATATGATGTAGGTTTAAGTCACCAGTCCTAGTTTATTTTTATATATATTTGTTTAGTCACTAACGACAATTTCACTGCCACAACCCTCTTGATGTACTAGCCCTGGCGTGTTAAATCTGACATCACCGCAAATCAGTTCATTTTTACGCGGCGTAAATGGAGGTTAGTCAAAGTTTCGGGAAAACAAATCTCTTCTAAAATTGTGAAAATCAATTAGTTTTTTCTAAATTTAATAGTGGAAAGTGCATATAGGAAACCAAATTAAAAGTTCGGACAGTTAAAATGTCGAATAAAGTTTATTTGAACTCAATAAGTGATGTATTGTTGCCGCGTCTCGGTCATGTTGGATATTTATAAAAGTGTGCCCGGAGCACAAATCTCTTCTAAAATTGTGAAAATCAATTAGTTTTTCCTAATTTTAACAGTGGAAAATGCATAAAGGGCTCTAATCTAAAACCTCGGACAGTTACAATGTCGAATAAAGTTTATTTGAACTCAATACTGTGATTTATGTTGCCGGGATTTATGTGTCATTATGCGGCTTTTCAACAATGGCGTTTTTTAAAAATGTTTTTATTAATATAATAATTTTGGTAAAATTTTTTAAATAAATATTGTGACTGTGTGTAGGTAGTGTATTGTTTAAAAAAATCTTACCTATGTAGGTGCAATATTTTATAAATAATAGCAGGGATTTTATCGAAAATTTTCAGGTAAGTAAGTTATTTATAAAACATTTTTGTAGTCTTATTACAATTCACAGCCTTTAATATGCCTAGTACTTGTTGTATTCCCGGATGTAAATCAAATTATAATAGCGTTATTAAAAAGGAGCAAGGGGGAAAGCTCATTTCGGTTTTTCTTTTTCCCAAAGATCCTAATTTAAGACAAAAATGGTTAAATGCGATTCCGAGAGCTGATTTTAACCCGTCAGATAGGGCCTTAGTTTGTTGTACCTAAACACTTTTCTGAAAGTGAAATTACCCGAGAAGATATTTACCTCCAAGCTGATGGAAGTTTAAAAAAAATTCCTTGCAAACTAAAGCTAACTTTAAATGCTTGCCCCTGTATTTTTCCAAATCTGCCAAAATATTTGACTAAAACAGTTTCAGCCGCTAGAAAAACACCCCAAGAACGTCAAAATGAACAAATTGCACGTTCAAATGAAGCAAATGAACAATTTGAGAAATCAGATTTATTTGAAAATTTTCAGGAGTTTATTTTAAATGTAAACAACAAAATTAACAAGAGTCTCGGGATCAACGATGAGCTCCCTCCGAAAGAAGCCGAACTCCGATGCCGATTTTGTGCGTTTACATGTCGTCCGAAAACAATAATAAGATGTAGGTGTATTTACAAGTTTACATGTCGTTTTAAAATGATATTAGGTATTAAATAAATTATATAAAATGACTTTATATTTATGAATATTTCCGGCTTTTTATGTAATTTGTAAGAATCTTAATTATCTTAGAATTCGTCGGTGCTAGTTTTTTAGCTATATATCTGGGCACATTATAATAATTTAGCAACTCCGTAGGTACGGTGGTGAACTTAAATTATTTTACAAAAAATACTGAATGGTATAATATAATTAATTTAAAAAGATCCTTAAGACGTCGCACTTATTTTGAACACCCTGTATAAAAATATTTTCCTGAAATGCCCCCTACGCTGGGATACAGGTAAAGTTTGCAAAATATTAAAATCCTAACTTAATTAATAAGTGAGCACCCTCCCGCACGAGAGGTGTGAGGTGCAGGACCCTGTAGAATAAATTTGTTTCCAAAAATGAGACTATTATAAACATTATTCTAACTACAAAATAATTCTAACCAATGCACCAGTCAAATTAAAGAAAAAACTTAACACGTGGATAAATTAAAAAAATGGCAACACCAAATCTTTAATTAAAGTACGCTATCGATAGATACGCTCGTTTCGTACACAAATAATAATTTTAAAAATACATTTCGTCAAAATTTAGGCGTTAACGTACTTTAGAAAACATCAAAGGTTTCACCCTGAGAAAGTTCATGAAATACAAAGATATGGCCCATTTAATAAATGTGGAAGTTAGTAGTGGCTTTTAATCCCCCCTTGTATATATATAGTCCTACATAATTCAAAATATATAAATATAATGTACCTTACAGTGTAACAAACTTTTTGCCGTTTGTTACAACTTAAATCAGCCGTTGCTGAAGTATTTATTATCTTCTAAAAATTTCTAATTTAATTTAATATTAATCCGTAAATCTAACTCACTACGCCCATGTCATTTGCCCTTGGAATAATGAATTTATTGGATTGAAGCGACCAGCGCATCTGCTGTCGTTTGAAGTATTGATTTTCCCCGTGTTACGTAGGCAACCCAAAATACACTACCTGTATGCATATCGATTTTTGCATTTAGGACAAGACCCAGCTGATGAAATTGACCTATATTTCTTTAGTTTAACCGGCTACGTGATTGAGAAATGGCCAAACTCCTTTCTTATTGTGAAATTCGAATGATGGCTCCTGTTTTTGAAATAAAGTGTTGAAGTTTTTTGAATTTGACAGATTGAATGGTGATTTTAACCTGGATCATGTGATTTCGCTGTATTAAGTTTTATTGGCTCCTGTCTTGTCATTTTTTATGGGCTAATAACCATAAAAGTGATTGACGTGGAATCACGCGTCCCTTTCCTTATCTGCCAGCGCTCAGCAGGGCACGCTTTCAGTTTCGGTGGTGATTAATACATTTTAATGTAGCGATTAATTTCGGATAGAACAATTATTACCGTAATAATGAAGCTTAATTGGATTTGAAGTTATGTCTGAGCCTGAAGAGACCCTAAGATCAGGTAAATTAATGAATTAATACATTTTACGCAAGGAATGCGTGTAACGCCCGCCATTTTGTTTCAGGTCTTTTACTTTCACTTTTAGTAATGGATTGTTAACTTATGGATTCTTATACTTTTTCTTTCACCTATAATCTATCTTTCACCTAGATCCATGGATCTTTGACCTATGGATTCTTATAATCTTTATTTCCCTTTTGGACTCTTTTAATGATTCTTTTACTTATGAATTTCAAGTTACCTTAATTATATCCTCACTTTGCCCTTAGTAGGATCTCTACAATTAGTCTGTAGGATATAGTCCACCTTCAGTTTTTTCCTGAATTTTACTCCCAAAGTTCCCTAAATACTTGTATAGAGGGTGACTACCTCTGTAGTGCCTTGTCAAGGGTTTATTGACCTTTCCATGCTGGTCCTGTTTCTTGAATACTACGAACTACTCGTGAGTATTTAGTCCTATCTCCATGTTGGAGAGTTAAGTTTTCTATTTTAACTTCATGTTACTGGGGTACACCCAATCTTGAACTAAACTTCATATTTTACATAGACGGTGAGTCACAAACTCATTACGTTCTTAACATCCCAGAGGTAAACTCGGTTTCCCGAGCAAGAACCTGCAGCCTAGTATGAAGATACCATAGTTCTTCTGGATTTTCCACGCCACATGTGGGATCCATAACCTCACTTATGAAGTTTAGAATTTTACTCTGCCATTCTGTTAATATATAAACCGATTAGGTCATGATAAAACCTTGGCAACCGTGAGAAGCTTTCTACTGAATTTCTACTTGGATGATATTGGATTGGATGTGAAGAAGTTAATCAAGACCTACCTACCGTGTCGGCCTGGACGTTTTGTATATAGTTTATGGGGATTTAAGCTGGAACCTTGGTGAGACGTCACTACTCCAGGTCCCTTGGCAGTGTTGCCGTGGCAGTGTTGCTGATAGTCCCGCTGACATACATGTGTGGTTATGCCCTTTGTACAGTTTTTGCCTGGTGGCCCTAAGCTAACCACGCCTTGGTAGCCCTTGATGTGACGTGGACCTACATCTATACCTATACCTGAAAAGATGAGTATTCTTTCTCTCCGTTTAGATATTTTGGGTTAAGTAAAATTTCACATTTTGATTAATAACTAATTTTCATTTTTTATCACGGCCTTCGCCAATTTGTCAATACTTAATTATGTAATGATGTCATGTAACTTTGTCAATGATCAATTTTATCACTCATAAAAGTATTATAACATAAAATATTAAACTTTGTCTCTCTGGAATGTCCCCGGATTATAGTTTAAGCTATTTATTTATTTAGGGGCTGTTATTCCCTATTAAATCCTTACTTGTAAAAGTATTGGGCTTTAAATACCGATCAATTGGTATTTATATTTAATAATATTTAAAATATTATTAGTTTTGCACTACCTATTTATCTTACTTAATCTATATTTTCCTTGCTCTTTCTTTTTCTTCCTTCGCCTTAAGCCGGCCGATCTTAGTGGTCCGCTTATCTTTGGTGGGAGTTAACTACCGCAGTTAACTCTACCTTCTGGGTGTTAGTTCTTCAAGAACCCGAAAGGACAACACCTACGCTCCATTTATTTTCCCCTTCTAGTAAGTCGATCCGCTTAGTGATCCCTTACCTTCCTGTGTATTAACAGTACTAAGTTAATCACCCCTTAGTTTTTTATAATTTTTCTTCTCGTATCCTGTAACCGGATAACCGTCCGGGTTTAGAGATTTTGACTTCCTTTTTAGTAACGTTAACTGGAAACAGTAATCGTAAAATCATTATTCCTTATTTAATAATTTAAACTCAATCGTGCGTAGTATTTGTAATACTAAAGTGTACTAGTCGATAAGGCTAGGTATATAATATAATTTAAATTTGGTACAGCAATACCCTCCTTCTTCAGTCTTACTATTAGTATGAATAAATTTTGGTTATAATCTGGTAAATGTATATTTAGTGATACCTGTTCACAGTGGTTTATTACTAAATCTTTCTGCAACATTTTTTTAGATTTCATTTCCTGTAGGAATATATTAAGTATTATGAATAGTTTCGAGTGTTTATAAGATTTATTATTGCCTTTTATTTGAAACTAGATCACTTGTTGTGAAAAGGTTAAGATTATAAATTTGTCAGTAAATTTTCTTTGAAAATAGATCACTTATTGTGAAAATGCTAAGATTGTAAAAGTTATCAGTAAATTTTCTTTGAAAATAGATCACTTGTAATAAGACTTTTCTTTTTGTTTCATTTTTCTTTAACTTGGGTTCGAACCCCATGGGTTCTACCCCTATTTATCTTTAACTCTTCTGTCAAGTACTATACTTGACTGGCGCCCATAACTAAGTCTGAGTAAGTTTGTTTTTAGCTGGTTCAAATAAAAAAAAAATACCACGACCTAAAGGTTCTCCGATGAAGCTGCCGAGGTAACCGGTTGAGCACTAGTGCTGGGATTAGATTTTCATCTCCGCTTTCTTTTATTATCAAGTTTTAAGTATTTCTTTATCCCAGGGCCAAGTGTTTCAACAGTCCTATATATTGTCGCACTATATACGCACAAGTCTCCGTATCTGACACTCTGACACACAATAGTAGTTAAAGTTGATTCCTTTCACGCCAATTTGCTCAGGTCCCTTCTGCGCATGCCCAGGCAGTGCGCAGGCGCGTGTCATATGTCATACGTCATCTGTCAAGTCACACTCTTGGGCGTGAGCTATTTGGGCATTAGCTACTTGGGCATTAGCTACTTGGGCGTTAGCTACTTGGGCAATAGTATTCATTATAGGCTCCGTGTTAAGGATGACGTCATATTATGTTTAGGAAAAGATGTCAGCTGTCACCTGTCAATTAAGATATGGCAAGGACACCTGTCACTTGTCAAATGCTAAAATTAAAATCTAACACGTGAGTCGTATTCAGGGTGACGTAATAAGTCGTTTTGAGAAAACCCAAAGTCGATCGGTCAACTGGTTTGGAAGATATAGTTTTTTGCGATTAATGTCCTTATGCCTCGAAGTGGAGTGCAGAAATTCTGGTTATAGGTAGAGGTATATAGGGTCTATCAAACAGTGAAGGAATTTTTCAAATATCTCAATTAATAACAGAGCTAGATGCATTAAACCATTAGGGCCTTAACACGATAAAGTCGTGCAAAGCACTGGCAATGCTTATTTCTTAGTAGGAATATACTTCGTATAATACGGTATCGTTAAGATTGCGTCATCTCCATTTCCTATATGAGACCAAGGTCAACTGCAGATCAGCTAAATGAACAGTTAAATGAACAGTGGAACAGCTAAATAAACAGCTAAATGAACAGTGGAACAGCTAAATGAACAGTGGAATAGCTAAATGAACAGTGGAACAGCTAAATGAACAGTGGAACAGCTAAATGAACAGCTAAATGAACAGTGGAACAGCTAAATGAACAGTGGAACAGCTAAATGAACAGTGGAACAGCTAAATGAACAGTGGAACAGTTAAATGAACAGCAGTTAAACGGATCAACAGCACATCGGGTCAAGGCGCGTTCTTCCTATGATAGCAGGAAAGGGGGGAAGAGGAGGAGGAGGAAAATCAATGATAGACGATAATTTCAGTAAAAACCTTTATTTCCCATTAATATTACAATAACTAATATCTGGCCTAATTAATATCTAAACTATCTAATATCTAACCTATTTAATATCTAAACTAATTATTTAAGAACAGTGACGTCACAAAAGATTGATTAAAGTATATTTAAACTTTTCGAACAGTTCCCACTAATGGGGAGTACTTTATAAGCTTATCATGAATGATAAGACAGTATGCGGTAGTATTTTCTGGAACATTTTCTTTCGTTTCAAACTCTAACCTAACATCAATAATGCCCGAATTTAATATTTCATTTTGTCGGGAACAATCAATCACAATTAGAGGAGCATTTGTTAAAAAGTCTTTTGGAGAGAAAAGTGGTTCATTTTCTTTTTCGTAAAAACATTCTTGGAACTCTGAATACATTTCATACAAAGAAGCAATTTGACCTTTAGAAACATCTAAATTTAAATTATCATACGGATACATTTCAGAATTTAAATAAAGTTTAACATTAAATACATTACAATGATCAAACAAACTACAATTTTTGGCTATCTTATCCTTTCTATCGGTTGAAAATCCTAAAATTACCCATCTGGGGCGTTCTACTTGAATAGCATTCTTTATAGTCCAGGTATGCTGTTTAGCCGTTTGTAATGTAGGATATTCAGCTAGCTCCCAACTTCTAAAGCCGACATCTAATTCAGTGCCAGTTTCAATAATCTTTAGTAGATCCAATCGTTCCATATCAGATACAGAAATATGAGGCAGCTTCCAAACAATTTTATCTATTGTAACCCCCATATTCTCGGCTGCGTTAGAGTTGATAATTGCATTTTTATCAGTATGACTTCTTAATAAAACCAATTCATGCTTCACATTTATTAATATCTTCTGAAAATCCTCTGCAAATCCCAAAATCGTGCGTAGCGGAACACAAACATTAAATGATCCGGTAGTTCTATCAACCACATCGCAAGTAAAATTATCATCAATGCTCCATCCGGCGTTCTTGTATTTCTTAAGTTCGTTTGCATTATACGAAACATATCCCTTCATCGAAGTGGCTATTCCAGGATTACGTACTGAATCCAGGATTCTACCCCCAAGCTCAAATCGGATTTCTTCAAACAAGTGACAAAAGAAATTGTTTACAAATTTTGCTGTAGTTGAAACAGTTGAATCGTCTTGTTTTAAGAGTCTTCCTTCCAGATATATATGACTAGCATAAGGCAGTGTGTATATATCAGTTTGCTGAACAGGAATTCTTATTTCATCATTGTTGTTAAACGAGTTGGAATAAGGCAGATGACCGTGTCTTTCAATTTTTACTATTGAATTGTCAAAGACAAGAGATTCAGATACGTTTAGTATACTCATTATGTATTCCCTTGAGGGTATATCCTAATGATTTGAGATACTACATGCAGCCAAGGATTGTACTAGAACCAATTTTAAATGCCCAAATTGTATTAAAATGAAATATAATGAGAATGATTGTCAACATTCTGCGCGAGACACAAATTGCCCTGTGTATAAAAGAAAACTGGATAGATATAGAAACCAGATAAATTACACGGATGATTTTTTACAAGTGTAAAAGAAGACAACATCGAGAAAAAGCAACTAACCAAAAACATTAAACAGAAAATGAGCATAATACATCAAAATGTGCAATCAATTGGAAATTCAATTGATAAGCTGAATGATATGCTACAAGACCATCCCGAGTGTAAAATAATGTGTGTGACTGAACATTGGAAGACAGAAATACAATTACCAAAATTAGCAATCAGAAACTTTAAACTATGCTCGATGTTTTGCCGAGAAGAAGGACAGCATGGTGGAACCGCAATATATGTTAAACAAAATATAAAGTGTAAAGCAAGAACCAAATTAAACAGGCTATCTGTCAGTGGCGCATTTGAATGTGCTGCAGTCGAGTGTCAGTTGGGAAAAATAAGTGCGTTGGTTATAACTATTTATAGGCCCCCCAATGGGAACATAAAATTGTTTTTAGATAAGCTTGAAAATATTTTATTTACCACTTTTAATGAAACGGGACTGATTTTTATATTAGGTGATTTTAACATAGAAATGATAAAAGAAAACAAATCTAGAACGGATTTCTTATCATTAATGTCTTCCTTTAACTTTCAACCAAAAATATTAGAAAATACTAGAATAACGAGTAATACTTCCAGTTGTATAGATAATATATTTACAAATTTTGAGCAGATGGAAACTTTAGTGTTTGAGAATTTTATATCAGACCATACAGCGCAGAAGCTCATTTTTGAAACGGAATATCATAACGGAGATGCCCAAATATACCGACGTTTTTTTAGAAATGAAAACAAAAATGAATTTCTGCGCTGTCTGAGTGAGCAGGACTGGTTGAATGTCTATGAGGTTGAAAGAAATGATGTAAATGGACAGTGGCGTGCATTTATGAATAATTTTATTAATATATTTCAACAGTATTTCCCTCTAAAGCTATGTTCGAGAACAAAAGCTCCAAAAATGTTTGAGGATAGGGAAATTATTAATTGTAAACGCGAATTAGATTTATTATTAACACTATCAAGACAGCATCAAAATTATAAAGACCAATATAAGGAAAAGAAAAAAGATTATGATAAATTGTTAAAAGAGTCTCGAACAAAACAATATGCCAATAGAGTAAACAGTACAGATAATAAAATGAAATGTATGTGGACGATTTGTAATGAAATTATAGGAAAAACTAACCAAAGCTCGGACATGGAGATAGAGGGAGAACCGGAGGTAATAGCAAATAACTTTAACGAGTATCTAATATCAGTCATACCTGATCTCATGAAAAATGTATCAAGTGTTCCGTTTAACTGTAATATTGTCAATAATGATAAATCAATGTTTTTAAATCCAGTAACAACAAGTGAAATATGTGAAATAGCGAAGAAAATAAAAAATAAACATAGTTCCGGTTTTGATGAAATTCCTACCAGCATCGTAAAGCTTTCTATTAGTGTATGTAAGAATACTATTTGTTATATAATGAATAACTCTTTTAAGTATGGTATATTCCCTGAAAATTTAAAAGTTGCACTAGTAAAACCAGTCTTTAAAAAGGGTGATACAAATGGATAATTATAGGCCAATAAGTTTATTGACAGGGTTTTCAAAATTATTTGAAATGGCAATGTGTTCAAGATTAATAAATTTTCTAACGAGCAGTAATATATTTAGTAAAAATCAACATGGTTTTTTAAAGGGACGATCGACTCAAACTGCAATTTTTCAGTTTATTCAAACAGTTCTGAATCACCTTGAAGATGGTAACATAGCTGTGAGTATGTTTTTGGATTTATCAAAGGCATATGACTGCTTGGATAGGGATATACTAGTGAGGAAGCTTGAAATGTATGGGATCAGAGGAAACGCTCATAGGTGGATATCAGGATATCTTAACCACAGAAAACAAAAAGTCTGTATAATGAAAAATGGGAAATCTTATAAGTCCAAAATATTATCAAATGATGTCGGAATAGCCCAGGGAAGTGTCTTGGGGCCTATTCTATTTATTGTTTTCATAAATGATTTAAACAATTTAATTCAAGCTAATCAGGATATAATAATAATAATAATAATAATAAAAGACTTTATTGTAAAAAAAAGGAGAATTTTCACAAAAGGCGAAGTTGAGGCTGGGCCTCCTAGCTTAACCTAAATATACTTAACCACTATTAATTAATATTACTGTAGGTATCACACTCCTAACAGCCTGCTGTGTTCAAAATATGAAGAAATAAATAAAAAGAATACAAAACACAGCAAGCAGTCAAAGTATGCAGAGAAAACCTGACCAGCAATTTGGTATATACAAGAAAAAAAACCGCGATGTTACACTGAAAAAAAAAAGTTAAAAAATACGATAGATATTTAGCAATATACATAATAATTATTGCAGATATGCACCTAAGAGAGAACTGGATGAGGATCAAAATTTACAGTAGACTTTATTATTACATATAGCTATCTATTATATATCGTTAATTACGCCGACGACACTAACTTACTTTTAGGGGGCAAAAGTATTGATGAACTTATCAATGAATGCAGACTTTTTCTTAACAGAGTTACACAGTGGTTTACAGAAAATAAACTTATCTTGAATAAAAATAAAACTAATATAATACTTTTTAGAACCAAGGCGTCAAGGGTGGAGAAGCCAGCCAATTTTAATAATGATATTGATAGTGATAAAATTATTTTTTCCGAAAGTACAAAATTTTTAGGGGTACAAATTAATGAATATTTAGACTGGGCTCTCCATATCAAATGCCTTTCACAAAAGCTAAATGCTATTTGCTACGGTATTCGTGTAACAGGTAAATACATGAATGAAAAAACTCTAAAAATATTGTATTTTGCTAACTTTGAATCCGTTTTGAAGTATGGAATCATTTTTTGGGGAAGGGATAGTCAAATTCAAAATATTTTTGTAATTCAAAAGCGAGTAGTTAGAATAATTAAAAAATTAGGGTATAATGAAACATGCAGATCTGTTTTTAAAAGTACAGGGATGCTGACTGTATATGCAATATATATTTATGAGTGTTTAGTGTTTTTCTTTAAGAATAGAAACTGTTTTGAAGCCCCAGTTAGTCATCAACATAATACAAGAACTTGTAATATCAATTATCCCATACATAGGCTGACTCTGACAGAAAAATCACCGAATTATATGTGCTTGAGATTATTTAATAAATTGCCCGAGAAAATAAAAAGAATTAACAGCGAGAAACAATTTAAAATCGAAATCAAAACCATGCTATTGGAATTAGAGCCCTATAAAATCGATGATTTTTTGAGTATTTAAATGTTGTTGAAATCTAAGTAATATTGTCGTTTTTGTCCTTTCTTTTGTTTTGTTTTGACGGCATTTCACTTTGTGTTTGTAATTTAAATTAAATTATGTAACATAATTTTGAAATAAAGAAATTAAGTAAGTAAGTAAGTACTTGCTATTATCTGCTGACAATTTTTTAACTTCCTTAGAGGACTTTAAAAGCTGTTCGAAATTAATAAGTTTGTGACAATTATATTTCACAACCATTCTCTACAATGTATACTTAACTACTAAAAACATGTGCTTGTAACAAGTCTTATATAACTTTCTTTAAATGAAGCCTAATCGTAATGACTTCACCTCTAAGGTTTATTGCATCACCATCCTGATCAACAAGCTTTAATTCAATATTACTTATTAATCTGGTGTTAATTGGCATATAAATTACGTTTTGAGGAATTTCGATTATTTTAAATCCTGCGGGGACAGAGGGTGAAAATTCATGGATTGTATGAACTAGATTACTATTGTGATATGCTCTAGTAACAATATTACACTCTACTTTAATAACATTTACTTTAAGGATATTTACAGGTGTAGGAGATACATGTTTAGTACCAGCCTGCAGTTTCATATTGCGGAATCCTAACAAGTCTCCAATTGAACCCTTCTTGGAGAAATCTACGGTATGAGTACATTTAAGCTCACATTTTAGCGTGCTCGTATTTCCATTAAGGATTAGACCGCAATTAAAATCTGGGTCGATATTATTCTGCTGCTCAATTGCTTCTTGTAGGTAGTCATTTAGAGCTGATATTTCATACGATCCGACTGGAATTTCAAGTACAACATCACCCACATAAAATTTATTGTTATTTTCGTCTATATTGGGGATGGCGTTAAAAGTCTCTAAACTAATAAGTCCCATCACATAATCACTGTCATTATTTCTCAGATCCAATGGAGGGGAATAATAAGCTTTTAAGACAGAACTATTACCACTTAAGCAAAAGGTACTCATCTCGAAGGATTTTAGAGACAACTAATTCATTAACTTAGTTGTTATGATATTTATAAGGTGTAATGTAAAGCCCCAATCCACTCTTGTATTTCTTTAAATACAGACCACTGCCACTTTTTCCCAAAGCTATAGACTCCATAGTTTCGTTGTGCCTTTTGTCTTCCTCTAACTTTTGTTGAGCACTTTTTGCATCGTTAACAGCTTTTGCAATACCAGCAGCTCCACCACTTAATGCTCCCAATGCGCTAAGGCCGGCAAAAAGAGGAATCAAAGGTAGGAATCCTCCTGTTTTTGGGATCGGAATTACTCCTGTAGGAAGTACTTTTTCAACTCCTGCGAATGATTTTAAAGCCACTTGCGCTGCCGACAAAAGATCTTGGGGTTTTTCCTTAATAATAGCCTCTCGTGCTCTGTTTAGAGCGGATATAAAGGGAATCCCCTTGCCCCTTTTAGTAATTCGTTTTTTTACAACTTTATTCTTAAACTTCTGCATTGTAGACCAGTCAGTACAACAACCTTAGTAACACTAATGCTGTGGTATTAATGCGAATGTATATATGAACGTTAGTTAAGTATACTGTGCAGTTATCTAGTAGCAGTTGTGGAATCAACAGCTATTTTTACTGTTCATTTTGCTGTTAAAATGCCATCAAGTCTTGCCGGTTTGGACCCTGATGTTCAAAAAAGAATAAAGGACGCTGCTAAAAGTATTAGAAAGAAATATCTGCAACTTAAAGCAGAACGAGAGGGAGAAAATGATAATCAGCAGATGGAAGATGAGGAGGAGCTTAAGAATGCACGTACGGTTCAAACTGATCCTAAAATCATTAAACTTATTGATAAGCATTCTCGAACCGTTAAAGATTTATATAAATCACTAAAAGAAAACCGTTACGAAAGTGCTCGTGCATTGGAAACTTCATATCGTCCTCTGGCTAAAATTTTAACCAAGACAATTGAAAAATCTACTTCAGACAAGCTGTTCACGCCTTTCAAAACCCATGCTTCACTAAAAAGACCAAAGAGTGAAATCAAACACTCTTCAACATTGGTTAAGAAACCTCGATATCCTTTAAATTTTAATACTCCTAATAAGAAAAAAGATCGCCACGATGAACAGAGACAGGAAGAAGAAGAAGATCATGATGATAATATGGAGATAGAAACTATTGAGATACCAGATAATGAATCATTTAATCAAACAATTAACTTTGATAATGACGATGCAAACACTACCATGTTTGAGTATAATCCTCGCGAAAGCTTTTTTTACGACGATGACTTTAGACTTGATCCTAATACCCAGCCAATTCAAGCCGATGCAATTCCTGAAGAATCGTTTGAAGAATACATGGAACAGTATGATGAACTACCTCGAGAATATATGAGAGGGCTAATACGTGATACGGATAATCAGTATGATCGTACTTATCTGAGGCATGATTATGAGACGGATCATTTGTATTTTGGTGATTCCGAACTTGAATTTAAAGGACCAGATATTGTTATCAAGGGACAAAAGGAACTCCTGGTCTTTATGAGCTTATGTTTAAAACTGTTCCTTTAAGGAATAAATTTACTGCTTTAGACGAGCGAGTCTTTGCAAAAATAATTTTACTAACAAATGCTCATAAAAGAAATTTCAATCCTGATATGCAAATAGCATAAAATAAGGGTGCGAAATATACGCATATAATAAAGCCTCTCCTTGAAAAGGTTCGAGAAGACAGCGATGCTAGTCAAAAGGAACGAGATAAGCAGTTGCGAATTGTTAGGAAACAGCAATATCAAGGACATGGATTCAACCAACAGTCCCCGAATCGTTCCAATAACAACACTTCTGATACTTTTAAAGAATATTCCAATAATAAAACTGATTACGTGTATTGGGACGATCCAAATGAACTAGTTGATCGGCTTAGAAAAATATTAGCAAGTTCTGAAGTAGGTAATAATTCACACATTAACGAAATAATCAGTATAGAGGAAGAGTTGAGAGAGGCTGGAATAATAGAATAAATATATTGGATGTATGAAAATGTTATTAGTTTCAAGATGACTATCGATAAATTCGGTCGTAATCTGGCCCATCCGTATCACTTGTCTAGGAAGCTAAAGAAGAGTCCAGAAGTGGTACGAGAAGTACAAACAAAGCAGTTGTATGGTTTTATGCATATGACTCTGTCTGGTAGCGTCGATTCATCGGGTAATTGTATGATTCATGGTCAGCCATTTTACAAATTTTTTCTCAAAAGTGGGACTATTGAATATGTAAATGTTCATCCTCAAGATGTAGACACTACAATCAACAAGCAACCATATACGATGTTACTGCTTAAGAAACTCAAATTTTCTGATAAAATATCATTTTCAACCAAATCAAATTCTACCGTGCTGTTTGTAGAATTTTTAATAAAGTATCCAATTGAATAATTAAAAATATTATTAGTTAGTATAATATTTCTTATTTACTTCCTCTTCCTCTCATCACTTAACTATTGTAGAGGGGAGGAATAGGGTTTAAAAGTGACTGATAGCGATTCATTAACGTTCACTTTTATTAGAAACGCCTAACAATCATGGCATTAAAACTAACGACAGAAAATTGGCAGAACAGTTTATTACGAGCTGTTAGAAAAATTGAAAATGATTTTAATAAAGAAATTAATTTAAATACAAAGTCTGTTATGGCAAGTAGTTTATCTTGGGCTATATATTATAATGAAGAAATAATGTATTATACACAAGGTGCAAAGTTGTGTAAAGATTATTACGAAGGAAAAGATTTGCTCAAATTATTAGAAGGACTTTTAGATAATGAGTTTTTTAAGCAGATGATATCTTTAAAAAAATTTGTGCCTGAGGATCAAACGGATGCGTTGGAGCTAATTCATTTAGCAGAATGTAGCATTGAGAATTTTGGTGAATACAGTAAAAATGGCATTGATAATTCGGACGAGGACAGTGATTAAATATGACCGATTATTCTTAAATAAGTAGTTTAGATATTAATTAGGTTAGATATTAATTAGGTTATATTTTAGTTATTGTAATATTAGTGGGAAATAAAGGTTTTTACTGAAATTATCGTCTATCATTGATTTTCCTCCTCGTCCTCCTCCCCCCTTTCCTGCTATCATAGGAAGAACGCGTCTTGACCCGATGTGCTGTTGATCCGTTTAACTGCTGTTCATTTAACTGTTCTACTGTTCATTTAGCTGTTCCACTGTTCATTTAGCTGTTCCACTGTTCATTTAGCTGTTCCACTGTTCATTTAGCTGTTCCACTGTTCATTTAGCTGTTCATTTAGCTGATCTGCAGTTGACCTTGGTATCATATAGGAAATGGAGATGACGCAATCTTAACGATACCGTATTATACGAAGTATATTCCTACTAAGAAATAAGCATTGCCAGTGCTTTGCACGACTTTATCGTGTTAAGGCCCTAATGGTTTAATGCATCTAGCTCTGTTATTAATTGAGATATTTGAAAAATTCCTTCACTGTTTGATAGACCCTATATACCTCTACCTATAACCAGAATTTCTGCACTCCACTTCGAGGCATAAGGACACTAATCGCAAAAAACTATATCTTCCAAACCAGTTGACCGATCGACTTTGGGTTTTCTCAAAACGACTTATTACGTCACCCTGAATACGACTCACGTGTTAGATTTTAATTTTAGCATTTGACAAGTGACAGGTGTCCTTGCCATATCTTAATTGACAGGTGATAGCTGACATCTTTTCCTAAACATAATATGACGTCATCCTTAACACGGAGCCTATAATGAATACTATTGCCCAAGTAGCTAACGCCCAAGTAGCTAATGCCCAAGTAGCTAACGCCCAAGTAGCTAATGCCCAAATAGCTCACGCCCAAGAGTGTGACTTGACAGATGACGTATGACATATGACACGCGCCTGCGCACTGCCTGGGCATGCGCAGAAGGGACCTGAGCAAATTGGCGTGAAAGGAATCAACTTTAACTACTCACAATGAATTCGCGTTGTTCAAACGCAAGAACCATAAATAATTAATTATAGTCGTTGGTTCAATTCAAACGTGCCTATAACATATGAATTTCGCGCCAATAAGTTGTCAAACGTTCGTTCATTCGGCTACTTTCGGGGGGAGCTCCCGAGACTCTTGTCAAAATTAAGGTTTCTGATAACTGGTCTGTTAAAATAGTAGATAATGTAAAACTATCTTTTTATACGCTAAATTTGACAAATGATTGTTTAAGCATTAGTAATGAAATTACGGTTGACAGAAATATGTTAATAAAAGTTTTTGTCAATGCCAACGAATTAAGTTTTAATGATTTAAAATGGGTTTTACCGGTAGATTTGAAACTGACTAGGTGGTCACAAATTGAAAATTTGTTATGTCGTTTTCAAAGCTCGAACTGTAACGATACCAATCCTGAACCATCTACTCAAGATTACATTCAAAAAGGGTTAGAATATCTAAACAAAGCTTTACATAGACAACATTTAGATACTAATCTAGATAGTTCAGATGACAGCACAGTTTCCCTTGAGATCTTGGTTGATCAAATAAATTTACTTACTTTTAAAAAAAAACGATACTCCACCTCAACCATAGTAATGTCATTTATGTTGTTTACGATGTCCCCTAGTTCCTATGAACTTCTAAGAAATTATTTATTACTCCCAACTAGAAGGTATTTACAATATCTATCTTCAAGGTTAGACATAGCACATAGCTCCTTCACCAAATAATACAAATAACAATAAAAGCACACACAATTATCTAAATATTGTGTCAAGTGGCTTAACGCCTCATGAAAAAATTGTTGTTTTATTAATAGATTAAATCTATGTAATAGATTAGATTACAGGGGGAAAAACCTAATTGGTATAGCTGCAAATGATACTTCCGTAGCCACCACTATTCTGGCTTACATGATTTGTTCGGCATTTGGAAATTTTTGTGAAATTGTCAAATTATTGCCTATTCATAACATTAAAGGGACTGAAATGGCGGCAATTACTACGGAAGTAATAAACTTTGTACAAAAATGTGACTTTCAAGTATTAGACATAATTACAGACAACCATAGGATCAATCGATCAATGTTTCAAGCTCTAACAAAAGGCTGTTGTCCAGTATAAAAACTATGTATTAGGATTCAATAATTTACCCTGTCAATCGTAGTTATTTCAGGCAGGGAATGTAAAATAGGTATACACAGATTAAGAATAAAATCAGTTAATCACAACAAATCAGCTAAAGCGTCGTTTTAAACCACTTTTTAAACTAGTAAACTCAAAACTCAACTGGTTTGCATTGCTTTTGCATGTAACCTTTATACGGTGTTTGTCCTCCAGCCAAAATGGCCGACATGTCAAAGTCAGCTGTTTGAAAATGATCAATTTACTTTACACACTAAAATATTAGGTTAGATATATTTGAAGGGGAAAAATATGACATTATTACAGGTAACTTCGTCGATGTAGTCTGTGCTTGATACGCTACTTTTATACTAGATGGCAGCACCAGATAGTGTTTCAAAAGAAAATAGCGGGTAGGTGGCCACTGCTCCTGGGTGGCCAGTGTTCCAGACTTTCCCCTACTTCATGATCATCAATTAAAATATTTGAATAATCCGGTCCATTAGCGGCAGTTAAAGAAAATACTATATAATTAGTTTTTGTCAAATTTAACGTTAGTTTATAGGTTTGTAGCCAGTTTTGTATAATTGATAATCCTCTTATAGCCTTATTTTTTACTTTACCCCAATCACTACCACTAAAGATAATAACTGTCGTCAGCATAAGAAATAGCTTTATCACTTGTATTTAATTGTAATAATGAGTTTATAGTTTATCAAATTTATGTTTACTCTTTTGTCATAACAACCAAAAATTTGCCTATTTTTTTCCTCTCAATTTTTTTGATAGATGAAGACAATAGAAAAAGTAGTAAAGAAAGTAGTTTAAAAGTGACGGCAACGGTGTACATCTATGGGTATCGATCAAGAGTTTTAAGGACGATTCGTGGGCGATTATTAAAACAATTAAAGTGAAAAAGTGATTACCAAGATCCCAAAATTGAAAAGAAACCAAAAACGGAGTTAAAATTACGACTTAAAAACGTGCTTTTGTTTACATCGGATCATCACAGACTCTTCAGGGTTGCCGGATTCATTTTTAAATATTCCTGGCACAATGGTAGAAAAGGAAGTTTGCGACATCTGCCACAAAATCGTGTCGGATAATGAAGAGGGACTATTGTGTGACAAATGCTTATAGCGTTTTCCACTTGCTGCACCAGGGCAGCACTCAGTGTGAACTGACATTAGTCTGGTTTTGCCAAAAAATGTGTACCAGTGCCGTGTAAATGGAATATACTTCTTGTCTCGCTTCTTGTTAAATTTTAGGTTATGTTCTCTTGTTTTTAGAGCTGTGGTTTGTTTGTTGCAAAAATGACTGAAGTGGAAGTTAAATTTAAAATAAACAAGGAGGAAGTTACTTTATCCATCTCAGCTGACGAAAAAAATCATTTGTTTAAAGTCAAATTTATGCACAACTATATTATAATCAACTATTTTTGGAAGATTATTTCGCTCAAATAAGAGGAATTCATCATCCGAGTCATCTTCACTACTGCTTAAAAGTTCTAAAACAGCAGAAAGTTTTTCTTTTGATAAGAAGTACTCCATTTCGTCCATTTTTTTAAAAATGTAAACAAACTACAAACTGCACTGAGGCGGCACGAGCTCCGAGATTCCGTGCTAAAAATGCTGCACTCGGAGCAAAAATAATCACACCGTTTTCAAATGGAACATGAAAAACTCGCCCGGTGCAATCAAATGGAATATAAATATTGCACTCAGTGCGCACTAAATGTCAAATGGAAAACGCTATTAGTCTGAAAGCATAGAGTCTGCCTTTCGATGGCCCTTAAAACTTATCAAAAAAATAAGCAAATCCAAAGATAACTGGTTTTGCACGGACTGTCAGAGTGGGGCAAAAAAGACACAGAGCTACACGATCAACGATGTAATGGCTAAACTGGAAGACATGGATAAGAAATATAACGTCTTATTCCAGAAGTACCAAGAACAAACAAAAATAAATGAAGAGCTAAAACAAGAACTCACTCAAATAAAATGCCAATTAAATAAGCAATACCCATATTAGTATTGCCAAATAAAACCAACAAGACCCCATCAGAGAGAAAAAGAAAGGATAGAAAAAAAGGAAAGGAAGGAAATTATTTCTAATCTTCTGATACCTGAAGCAAATACAATTAATATTGTAAAAACAGAAGCTCTTTCTCGACTTTCTTCCACTCTTTTTGAAATTGAGAATTTCCCATCAACAAGCAAAACTACGCCTTATGAAATTTTATTTAAAAAGTACAGGGATCTTGAAGAAAAAAATTAATGTTTAAAAAACCAAATTAGCAATGATAAACAAACAATAGGAACTCTACAGGAAAAAATTAAACACCTTGAACATAAAATTGACAGCACAGATAAAGGTTATTATATGTACCTCCTAGGCAATTAAGAGAATTTAAAAATGATTGAATTAAGGCAGCACCATACTGTGTATGGTGAAAATTCCCCAATCAATAGAATAATGAAAAGGGGAACAGGTTTAGGGGTGATTTATTTAACATAAATTTACAACCATTGGAAATGTTAAAGAATACCTAATAGTAATTTAAAAAAAAAAGATGTATTAGCTGTTTAATAATGTTTGAATTTTGTATTTGTGTAGTGCACTGGTTATTTTAGTTTAGACTAAGGACTATGAGCTCAGTGCGAATGGGCATGTCCCGTATATTGATAAATAAAATATATAAGGTAATAGTTATTTATTTTTTGTGAACTAATTAAGTGTTAGGAAACTGTATATTTCAATCAATACATCACTAAAATGGATTCATTTTTTTGATAAATAAAATTGATATTTGTCAATTTTCGCTGAGACCCGATTTAAGTCAAGTAATAAAATACACACACAAAGTTGCCCTCTCATAAAATTTTCTTTTAATAATGTCCAGGATGTTTCGCTGGTATCTGAGCATCATCAAATATTTAGTGTATTATTTATGATGCAAGTGTTGTTATTTTTGTGTTTCTTTACTTTTTGTAGTTAGGTCTGATGATGCTCAGGTAGCAGCGAAACATGTAACCTCGACGTTATCAAAGGAAATTTTTATAAAACTTCGTTTCTATTTTATTACTTATTGATGTAGTTTTTCTTATAATGTAGCTTAATCAGTAGCGAAGCACGTATTTTGGTCTGGGGGGAAAGTGGCTGTAGTCATAAAAAAACTTTTATTTTCATGATATCGCCAAATTTTATTGGACTCAACAACTGGGTTTTTTCATCTACTGTCTACTACTAAATTCATCAATCATCAGGTGCTTATTCGCCCTTAGATACGCCTCTGAGCTTAACTGATGGTTGATCTGTACAACTGTTACCTTTTGCTTTGTCATAAATTAAAGTAGTTTTAGTAAAATGTTTTTGTATTCAAACAATAATTATTTACTTTTTTATCTGTACAGAACAATAAAATATAGGTTTTATAAGAAATAAACAAAATTTATATATATTTTTAAAAATAAACATTGATTACAGCAGCTACAACTCGTATGTTTTTTTTTAAAGTAAACTTTAAAGTGAGTAAAATGAAATTGCACCCTGTGCTCGGTCTGTATTTGTAGACTTATCTACCTACAATAAAAGAAAAACAGAAAACTGAATATTTAATATTACGGTCCAAGTTTCAGTTCAATTTTATTTTTATAAAATTCGCTTCCAGAAATAAGAAAACTAATTTATTAAGTCCTTAAATACTAAAATTTTCTAAAAATGATCAAATATATATACCGTGCTCTGTTCATTTCATAGAAAGGCGTATATGTCTCTCTTTGTCTGTTGCATTCATAATAGACCCGTATAACAAAGACGTTTTGTGACGTCATCAGCAGGCAGGCTCTAATTGGTCAGAAGTTACCAGACAACCGTTCTTTTTAGTACCCGTGACATTCGTGCACGGTTACTAAAAAGAACGGTTGTCTGGTAACTTCTGACCAATTAGAGCCTGCCTGCTGATGACGTCACAAAACGTCTTTGTTATACGGGTCTATTATGAATGCAACAGACAAAGAGAGACAGATACGCCGTTCTATGAAATGAACAGAGCACGATATATATATTTGATCGTTTTTAAAAAAATTTAGTATTTATGGACCTAATTAATTAGTTTTCCTATTTCTGGAGGCGAATTTTATAAAAATAAAATTGAACTGAAACTTAGACCGTAATTTTAAATATTCAGTTTTCTGTTTTTCTTTTCATATAAGTAGATAAGTCTACAAATACAGACCGAGAACAGGGTGCAATTTCATTTTACTAACTTTAAAAAAACGCGTGTGTATGTAGCTGCTGTTTTCAATGTTTATTTCAGAAAATATATATATAAATTTTGTTTATTTCTTATAAAACATATATATTATTGTTCTGTACAGATAAAAAAGTAAAAAATTATTGTTTGAATATAAAATACATTTTTTACTAAAACAACTTTAATTTATTACAAAGAAGCAAAAGGTAACAGTTATAAAGATCAAACTTAGGACTCAGTTAAGCTAAATTATAAGGCAAACTACATAGCTTAACGCAAGTAATAAACTATATACACACATAAAGACGGTCTTGTAAAAAATTCCCTTTAACAACGTCGAGGTAACATGATTCGCTGGCAACTGAGCATCATGAGATCTAACTACAAAAAGGAAAGAAACATATAAAAATATTAACACCTGCATTATAAATGTTTTCTTTTTAATACTCTGGAATCATCTTTGGTATTTAAATATTTAATTCTTATAGATACCCGTTGTCTTGCAAAAGAATATACTAATTTAAAGGGAATATTGGAAACTTTTCGAAATATAATTTTTGCAGTTCGTTTTATAATGTTTGTTTTAAATTTAAAGTTATTACAATTCAATTTATTACACCATTTGTCCATTTCTTCTACACTTTCCTTCCATGAAATTGAAGGATCAGTTGAACCCCCAAAAGAAAGACTCTGAACTCAAGATGGCATAGCATACGAATGCATTTTTTGGCTCATTCTCATAATTGCAGCAACCCAGCTGAGGAAACCCTTTGCGATTTTTTCGTGCTAAAAAGCTTGCCACATACACTAACCCATCTTTTTCACATATATTTGTAGCAGATCTGCGTGATGAAGTAAAGGAAGTATCACTAATTTAGTCACTTTATGCTAGCCTTTATAACCAACCCGGTTTAAGGCAGTAGACAAGATAAATTCTTCACTTTGCTCCCCCTCAACATTAGTATTTCTTTGTACCATTCCGGGATTTTTGCCAAGTACTATCATTCTTATTCTATCTATAGCATTAAGGGGTGCCGGGTGGTCATGAACGAAGGCCCCCCTCGTTCTTATCTAAAATTTAAAAAAATTATAATATACCTATTACTTAGGTAAACAAAAACATGTAAGTAGGTATTAAGATTTAAAGAGAAAAATAATTAATTACCTTTTATTGTACTGTACTGATTAATATATTGATAAAATGTCCCTTTATCTTCAAATATAAGTCTATAAAACACTCCACAACTCTGAAAATTCGCTGAAAACTGCTTATAAGTTTCCGAGAACAGCACAAACAATGCTAATTCTGTATACAAATGTCTGAAAAGACGTTTTGTGACGTAGGCGATGACGTTTCGCCCGCCATGACACCAAGCTTACAAGGCAACCTATCTATCTAAAGACCTTGACATTCGTGGACATTCTTAAGCAAGATTTCAGAATCCGTTCCCAGAGCGCGCTCGACAAACAACTGTGAACGAGAGATCTGTCAGCCACATATTGAGATCTCGATCACAGAATATATAGCTATATATTCTGTGTCTCGATGGTCAGCAAAGATCTATCTTAAGAACCTTGGTCAGCCATGTAGTGTAATTATCGATTTCGATAATCGAACACGTAAATCTCGCGGAGAGCACTCTCAGAGTGCCCGAGAACAGTTAATCGAAAACGCTATATAAATGGCTCATCTTGGTCCTGATAACTGGTCAAAAAACGTGAAGACAAGGAACTCTGTCCTTTTCTACTCTTTAAATATCGAGATAGCCATGAGTTCGATATATCGATAGTAAAAGCCATGGCCGTCTAGAATCTAACGAAGAGGGAGTTCTCACACTTTTCAACATCGAGAAGGCAAAGCAAGCAAAAAACTATTAATGTATCGATAAAGCTATCGATAGTTTTTAGTCCCATAAAAAGGAGCTTTTAGAAAAAAAATCCCCCTTTTCACGGACTCACGGTAAACAAAATTTTTGCCCTCCCATCAATAGTGACTTCTAAAAAAACGGCCGCTGCCAAAGTATCTATTTCTTGCATGTCCCAAAATTACTATTCCTGTCCCTCAAAATCTTTTACAACTGAGTACTACCAAAGCCCTCGATGTAAACTTAAAGATATTTAACGAAGGCTACGGTACTACTACAAAACTATCGATAGTGGTCCATCACTATATATATAAGTGTTTTTCCTGTTTGGTTTTGTCTTCGGTTATTTTATTCCTCGCGGATGAGATGAAAAAAGGGATCAAGGGAACACAGATTTAAAACAGCTGATCAGCAGATTACTCCGAGGTTGTCGGTAATTATTACGGAACGGTTCATATCAGCGTTGCCACATCTAGTAGGTTTCTACTTTTTTGGTAGATTTTCACTCTTTTTCAGAAAATTTTAGTAGGGATATTTTCTTTAGTAGATTTCGGTAAATTTTAATATCAATTTCAATAATGTAAATATGCCATTAACAATATAATTATTGTAAAAATTATTTTAATTAAGTACTTATTTACTTTAATTTCTATGTTGGTAGACGTGTAACTAATTTGCTATTTTTATTCATTTGGTTGCTTCGCCTGCTTTTTTGTCGGTGATTCCCCTTTATGCCTTATGGGGGTTCACCGTTGTATTTCCCCAACAACTGAATTTATTCTAATCGCAACACGGTTTTCGCTTTATACTAAATAGTGAAAACAAATGCGCAGTGTTAAATTGCTTTTAATGTGAAAATTATAAAGCGAGCTTATGAGCAATCGTATTGAGCAGAATGGGAAATGGGAACAGAACCACTTGGCTTTGTACTGGGTCTTGTACAAATTTTGAACTCGATGTAACAATGATTAAGTGAATGGATGATAAAACTTTGTATAACAATCTATATGATAAAGCTGACGAAATTCAAGATCTTTTTTCTTTTAATTATTCTAGTAAAAATTAAGATTTATATGTTTAGGTTTCGACAATAAATAAAAAAATTAGACCAATTCATTATTTTCAGCTTTTTTTTTGTAAAGTAGATTTTTAGTATTTTTAAAAATTTTTTTAGTAGATTCAAGCAAAAATAAAGGTAAATTCGCCAAAATAAATGTGGCAACGCTGGTTCATATTCATTTGACAGACAGGATAACCTCACTTTTTTTGGCCTTTCATGATAAAAATCCTTTAAAAATCATTGTCAATGATAAAATGGATGTTTAATTCCAATTAGGCAATCCAACGATGTGTCCAAATGGCGGCTGGCTGGCAAATACTGCGTTGTAATAATTGGTGCACGTGACTATATAAATAATATTGCTGGTGACTCAATGCTTTTTACCAGCCAACCGCCATATTGAATCACGTGGTTTGGATTCCCTAATTGATCATTTTCAAACAGCGGACTTTGACATGTCGGCCATTTTGTCTGGAGGGCAAACACCGTATTAAGGTTACATGCAAAAGCAATGGAAATCAGTTGAGATTTGAGTTTAAAAAGTGGTTTAAAACGACGCTTTAGCTGATTTGTTGTGATAAAATGATTTTATTCTTAATCTGTGTATACCTTATAGTGGAAATAAGTGTTTTAACCCGAGTAAAAACAAATTGAAAAGACTTTTAGCAATGGAGAGAAGTGCTTATTATAAACATTTATCTCAAAGTGTGAAAGACAATATACAATTAAAAATCATCAATGACAAAGATCCATACCTTTTGAAAGCCTTAAGTGTATTTACATTCCCTGCCTGACATAACTATGATTGACATGGTAAATTATTTAATCCTAACACATAGTTTTTATACTGGACAACAAATGAAGAAATATGAAAGAAGTGAAACGTCCATATTCTCTATGCTTCATGGATTTGGAAAAATTTGCTGCAAAAGGAACTTCATGTTTGTTGGTGGAAAATGGTAAATACAAACTGAATAAAAACCACATGTATTTCCACCAAATTCAGTGCCAAATGTTTACAATCGAAACAAAATATTGTGACTTTGTGCTATGGTCAAAACAAAATTTGTTCGTTGAAAGGATTTTGTATGATGAACATTTTATTACTGTAAACTTAACAAAAGCATTGGACTTTTTTAAATATATTATCAAACCTGAACTACTGGGAAAATATTTTACACAAAAAGGCGGAACAGCAAAGGTCTCTTTGTGGTGTGCCTATGTGTGTGTGAAAAGGTAGATGACAGTAGCCCCATAATAAAGTGTGATAATGAAGAATGTGACATTGCCTGGTATCACTTTTCATGTGTTGATCTTACAGAAATTCCTGAATGCTTGTGGTATTGCCCCAAGTGCACATTTATGTATTTGTAAGAAACATCTTTGTTTGCACTTTTTACGATTATTATTGTTCAATATTTATATGTAAATGATTATATAAACATGCTTCTAAATGTAAGTAGTGACATTTGTAGTATAATATTATTACGTACTTTTTTATTTGTACCTATCTGGTAGGAAGACTTCGGTCATTAGCCGTTTGGACCAAGTGGCGAAAAAAGTTTATTAATGATTGATAATATTGTTAAAATTTGTTTCAAATATTGTTTATTTTACTTAGGAAAAATTGTACAATTATGGCTTAAGCTTCGCTTAGTTCAATGCTGAACCAGTTTAAGCCGCAATTGTACAACAGGATCTTAATGTTGATTTTTTTTTCATGCACCTTGCATACTTTAAAGTAGGAATGCTGAATTATATATTTTGTAAATTAAACAAATGTACAGAAGATAGCTTTTTATGAAATAAAACATATCAGTAAATTTGGTATCAAAGTTTTATTAAAGATTAATAATGATAATATATTAACGGATTCAGCCAATTATAAATTCAAAACATACATAGATTACACCAGCCATCTATATAATAAAACTAGATATATCACAAAAGTTTACCTACAATTTATTCCTAAGTTATTTATTTATATATTATGAATATTAAAAATGATAAAAAAATTATGGAATCGTGAAGGGCACAAATTTATTAAGGCACAACATACAACAATAGTTTTGTCAATAGAAATATTATCGTTCACCATGTTTGACAGCATAGTCATTGGTATATTTCTGCTCGTGCCTGGAATTTCTTCATCTTCAAACACTTGCTGTTGAGAGTCACTTAATGGTCCCCTTATAATTGCTTTTATCTATATCTCTTGCCTGTGTCTAGATAGATAGGTTTGATCACCAGCATTTTTCAAAGCAGCAGGTATTCTGAAAAACCTTACATTGTCTCTATTTTCTCTCATCCCACAATTAACTACTGTACATTATGGCATTACTAAAGTATTTAAGTTTATGATTTAAAGAAAATAGCACATAAAACCACTTAAATAACCGCGAAAATACTTAAAAACACAGCACTTCGCCTAACCTAGTTTGGCTTTGTTTGCCACAAGAGTCTCGGGATCGACGACGATGAGCTCCCCCCGAAAGTAGCCGAATGAACGAACGTTTGACATAACTTATTGGCGCGAAATTCATATGTTACAGGTTACAGGCACGTTTAAACAACGCGAATTCATTGTGCGTCAGATCAGAGAACTACAACCATGTAGTTCTCTGCGTCAGATACGGAGACTTGTGCGTATATAGTGCGACAATATAGGACTGTAAGGTACATTATATTTAATTATATATTTTGAATTATGTAGGACTATATATATATACAAGGGGGGATTAAAAGCCACTACTAACTTCCTTTTTCATGAACTTTCTCAGGGTGAAACCTTTGATGTTTTCTAAAGTACGTTAACGCCTAAATTTTGACAAAATGTATTTTCAAAATTATTATTTGTGTACGAAACGAGCGTATCTATCGACAGCGTACTTCAATTAAAGATTTGGTGTTGCCATTTTTCTAATGTATCCGCGTTCTTTAATTTGACTGATGCATTGGTTAGAATTATTTTGTGGTTAGAATAATGCTTATATCAGTCTTATCATTTTTGAAAACCAATTTATTCTACAGGGTCCTGCACCTCAAACCTCTCGAGCGGGAGGGTGCTCACTTATTAATTAAGTTAGGATTTTGATATTTTGCAAACTTTACCTGTATCCCATCCTAGGAGGCATTTCGGGAAAATATTTTATAAATATTTTCCTGGCTGGAATACAGGTAAAGTTTGCAAAATATCAAAATCTGTATAAGGGTGTATTTTTTATATCGGGCCAAAAGTTGAAAATAGTCGAAAAAAAAAAAAGTATTTCAAACGTTAAGGTAAATTGGTTTTTATGAATCCGTGAATACTCTAGTATATTATTTTCATATGGGATTCTACATATATGGTCAACTTTTTTGATCGTGAATAATTTTTAATGACAATCACTTATTTTTGTCCTGTCTGCAACACATTCTTTCGAGTGATCAAAGAGACATATATATTCACATTAGAAGTATTATTTTCTATATATTTAATTAATACGTGATACAGTAAGCCAAAGGAAAAAATAGATGTTAGGAATATTTACACACAATATTTTATAACAGGTTTTTAATTGTTTAAAAGCGCGGAATATCTTATATTATAGCTTAAGCTACCATTTGAATAGAACTATTTGTAAAACGGCCGTAAGATATGATAATTCTATACCTATAGCGCATATTCATTAAAGAATATTCAATGTTTAGTAGCAATAGCATTTTATTTTTCTTTGGGGTTCACAATTTTACGAGTTGCAGATGGGGACAATTTATTGCAGATTGGACAATTTTTCAAAATAATAAACAGAGATTACTACAACTTATTTATTAATACGTTTACAAAAGAAATATGTAGATACGTAAATATTTGACAAAAATATACTTTAACAATAAGTACTGAGTTTGACAGTTTAAACTTGAGCCTCAAATAGCATGTTTATCTCTTCTTCATCGGGAATGAGATACAAGTCCGGTCTCGATTTTGATACGCTTTTAGGAGGACTTTTTAGGACGCATAAAATATCTTTGCAAGGCAGACTTTGTATGTCATCCTTGGTAGGCCAGAAAAAGTTTTTGCCTTTTCTAGTCAAGAACTTTACAGTGATCATATCCTCAACTTTCTCTTGGACAATACCTAAAGAATAAGAAAACCTAGAAAATATTCGATTTTTTTATCAAAAAAAACTATACCAGGACTTCCATATGTTACCTCTACCCATGTACCAATAATTGTAACTGTGCTGGTGGGGCTATAAGTGTCAATATATTCAGGTAAGTTTGACTCTACATTTTCCACCACGTCATCTACTAAGTTTATGTTAAGGAAATATTAGTGTTTGTAAACACAAGAAACGACATTTTCTGTCTAGATTTTCTCGATCTCTCGGTAGATGTTAAACCAGTTGATTTCTTGCCCTTTTTTTTGGTGTCCTTTTCTTTAGCTGGTTGTTTTTGGTTTGACCTAGAGGTAGATGCAACTAGGGATTTTGGTGTCATGCCATTAATTTGAGGTTTAGAGATAGTTCCAGTTTGTGTTTTACAATTATTTAAATCAGATGGTACTTCATTCTTTAGTGAAAAAATATTCAACTCGCTCGTATTGACCGATGGGTCATATTTAGGGTTTTGTCTCGTTAAATCCTTGACTGATATACGTAAATAGTTTACATCATATTTGGGAGAATCATTTTCACATCGTCTTTTTTTTCTTTGTTTAGCCTGGTTCTTTCTTTTTTCGTTCTTCTTAGCCTGATTTCTTGCAAGTGACGTTTCTTTTTCTCGTTTTAATTTATCAATTAAGATTTTTTTCTTATCTTCATTCATCTTAGGTATCCCTAATAAATATCAAAACATTTCCTTAAATAGGAAAACAAAAGAAGTATAGCCATAATAAAATCAAATAATACCCTTCGCTTAGACAAAATTATTTGTAAGATTTTGCGCACCCTGTATACAACAAAATTAATTATACATACATAATATACTTAAGATATCCAGAATTTTGTAGCGACTCTTCCGCGACCAAACAAACATAACCCAAATTAAATTAATCAACAAGAATGTATATCAAGGAAAAAACACTGCAAACTTTGCGTTACTTTAAGTAAGCTTTTATTAATTATTTCACCAAACAATATGTTGTTTAATCATTTTTAAATACTAACTTTGATATGTAAAGTTATCAAATTAGTAATTGTGTCCGTTCTGCAACGCCGATGTCCATTCTGCAGCACGCAAATGTTGTTGCAGACTGGACGTTGCAGACAGGACAACCTCTGGAATTTTAAATGTTTTACAAATCCTATTAATGCTATATGGTTTATTTTTAAGTTATGTGTGTTCGAAAACTAGATGAATAAAATATGTACGTTATAGTTTTATACCGTGCGTTTTAAAAATGTAACAGACGTTGCAGACAAGACCGCCAGTTTTTTGACAAATGCTTCCCATAATTTTTATTTTAGGTTTAAACTTAAAAAACACAAAAAAGTTAACTTACCAGTAATCACACTTCGTTGCACTAACAGTTGACGTAACTGAAATGAAATGGCATGCAATGTTGTCAAATGTATCTTAAATTATTTGGCGCAAAATATGCTGTTGCAGACTGGACGATCATGTCAGGGACATTTTATTTATATTAATAAGAGATATACAACTTAGTGGAATATCGACTTTTTATGTCTCTTGCATTAACATAAAACATAGTTAAGTGATTGTATGAGTTTTGGCTGCAAAGCCTTTGAATAATATAAATTTGTGCCACTTTACATACAGAAAATTGCGCCAGGGACAGTTGCAGATGAGGACATTTTGTCCATCTTAGCTACCGGAACAGGCACTGGAGCTATTTTATAACAACATTTGTGGTGAATTTTAACAAAACAATTCATTAGTTATACATTTAATAAAAAAAGAGCGGTATTTATCTCTTTACGCTGTTTTTATGCTCTGAGGACAGCAATATCGTTGTTTTCGCCCAATATAAAAAATACACCCATAAACAGGGTATTCAAAAAAAGTGTGACGTCTTAAGGATCTATTTTTTTAGATTACATGCTATATAAATTCTTACTTATTTGAATGCCTCTTATAGTTGCCTTCATACCCCTAGAATTTGAATAAAATCGGTTCAGTATTATAGGTGAAAAAAAAATTCTAAGAAAAATCAGTTTTGCATCACTGGTTTTAAAAATTAATAAAAACTAATAATGATAATGCCTAGATAATAGAATTAGAACGGTACTTAATAAATATTAATAAAGAATATTAGAACGGTACTTAATAAATAATGTCGAACATTCTCGTTAACCAAGTAATTCATACGAATTGTACAAGGTGTCCAAAGTTTAGTGTCAAACTTTGCAAACTTTAAAGCAATTTATTTTTCTTATTTGAAATTGGAACCTCTGTATATTATTATGTCATTGTATGGTATCTACCCATTATTAATTTGATAAGATTCAGTGTTTGTAAAAAATTGTCAATTAGCTTCACAATTTTGTCAAGAAATATATTACTTTTTTTTTAAATTAATTATATTATACCATTCAGTATTTTTTGTAAAATAATTAAAGTTTACCACCGTACCTACGAAGTTGCTATTGCTATTATAATGTGCCCAGATTTTATTAAAGCCGGAAATATTCATAAATATAAAGTAATTTTATATAATTTATTTAATACCTAATATCATTTTAAAACGACATGTAAACTTGTAAATACACCTACATCTTATTATTGTTTTCGGACGACATGTAAACGCACAAAATCGGCGTTCGGCTTCTTTCGGGGGGAGCTCATCGTCGATCCCGAGACTCTTGTTGTTTGCCCTCCAGGCAAAATGGCGACTGCCTTGTGACGTCATGTGAAAATGGTCAATTGTTGAAATCGGCTATAATTTGATGATGAATTGAATGAAATTATTAACCCAACACCCAACTTTTTTAAGCGATATTTGTCAATCAGCTGACGTTGCTTTTATCCTCGGTCAAAAACCTCCGATGAAAAAGATGCCGCTCCGAATCATCTGCCCCGGTTTAAACGAACACAGATAAATAAATGTCAGCCGTCAGTCAGCTCTGAAACGAACGACATTTTGACAATCCGAGACCTCGCCGATGATTAACCGAACTATACAACTAAATTAGAACTCTATGTTTCATGTTACCGACTGGACCTAAATTTCAGCGCCTCTGGTGAATGTAAGGACCAAGCATTTTCGGTTCTTGATTTTATGGTGAATGCCCGTTAATTTGCAATTTTACAGTAAAATATACTTTACTTGCCTTTGAATTATTTTTAAATGGAACTTCAAAAATGAAACAGTTTGAAAATAATGTTCCTTAGTTATTATTATTTACTTAATATAATATCATTTTTTGAAGTTACATTTAAAAATATTTCTTCAAATGACATTAATAATATTAAAAGGCAATTTTATTGTAACAAAATCATTTATTTACAATAGAAATATACTAATACACACTTTGTAATATAATAATATATAACAAAAATATACATGATATAAATTGACAAATTGTACAAATAGTAAAAAGCAATAAATGAATTATTTGCATAAAGAACCTAAGAGATCTTAAATGTTTCCATTATATATATTGAAAGTTAGTTTTTTAGAAAGTAATGGGCACTTACCCCAACTAATAATTTTCTTCATTAAAGCCCCAACTTAATGACTAATAAATACTTGCGTGCAACAGCTTACTTTCATTTTTCTGATTGTGTCTTTTATAACATGTTGATCTGTAAGTTTTGGACATATTTGTACATCTTGATCTTCGGTGTCCAAAAAGTAAAACTGTACAATATGTTTCCACTTTGCAATTTGAACTCTTCCATCCATACTGAAATGGAGATCCTTTGTAAGAAGGTCGTTTCTTAGTACTTTAAATAAATGGGGTGTGTCATATAGTGGAATTACTTCTATACCATCTACCAAAAATCCAAAACATTTGTTTTCAGTACCATTTTTTAAGCAATGTTCATTTGTTTTACTTAACAATTGATTAATTGCAGCGTGGTTTGGTCGTCCTTGGTCACATACAGTTACTAAAATCATTAAACCAACCCTATGGCATTGTCTTATAATATCCTTAATTAAGACTTTTAAGGATTGGCTTCTTCCAGGTCCTCCACTGAAAGTATAGCATATTGGTTGTTTCCATTGACGAAATAAGCCCTTTACCATAAACACATTAACATGGTCTGCTAATTCGCCTTTTCTTATTTTGCCCATCCCAAAGTCTTCAATGCCTTTAATTTCGTGCTCCATACTATCATAGGTTATTAAACTGTCAAGTGACATCTCATCAAATAGTAAAATACCATATTTATCTATAGGTTTAATTTTTTGAACAGTTTTCTCATAGTGTCAAACATATGGTCGTTTATACCAGGCTTAAAAGGTATTCCATTTAATAAATTTGTGTCTGCCTAGATGGCAAAGTAAACATTTTAGCCAATAGTCTATAGCCTTTCCCACTAGCTTTTAGGATCGTTAAGGCTTATAGTTTTTCCTTAAGTAAAAATCTTCTTGCTCTTGGCTTTTGTTGCTGGTTGTGAATTTGAGATAAGATAAACTGGTATGTTAAAGGGCTAACATGACTAATCAATCCTTCAAATCTGGTAGATTGTGCCAGTTTCTCTGCTATGGCAAGCCTGGACTTAAACAAGGTGACCTTTCTGCCTAATCTATTTAGTTTAATGCTGGAATCTATAACCTTCTTATATAAATGCTTCGCTTTGGGGCTAAGTGACGGCTGCCTGGTGGTATTTATTTCTCCAAGAATTTTAAATCGTTTTTTGTGACCTACAAATAAGATATGAACATAAGTATTAGTTATAAAAATAAAATACAGAATATAATTGCCAAAATCCATTAAAAAACATTCTATTAAATAAAAATGTTTCAGGATTTTTATTGTATTTTAAAAACATCGAAATAAACGAAACTTTTTATTGCTATTATACAACCTGTTGTCAGAAAGTCTTTACTTTATTGATATTTTAACGGAGAAACCCCAGCACAGGACGCGATCTCATAATTTGGGTGGGCACCCGTCTTTTCAGGGTGGGCAAGTGCCCACCCAGGCCCCCCTTGGCGCCGCCGCTATATGTTTTCCTCTACCATTAAATATTATTTAGGAATGAAGTAAGAT
This sequence comes from Polydrusus cervinus, assembly GCA_935413205.1. Lineage (NCBI taxonomy): Eukaryota > Metazoa > Arthropoda > Insecta > Coleoptera > Curculionidae > Polydrusus > Polydrusus cervinus. The sequence continues at coordinate 59,933,176 of OW284510.1, read as the reverse complement.
TTTATTTTTAATATTTTTCTTAACAACTCATTGATAATAAACCCTACACCCTTTTTTCATAATTTTTATATACCTATATCAGGTCCAGGTACTATATTTATGCATAAAAAAAGGCTTTCTACAAAGTATTGTGTAAAATTATATGGAGGCTAACACCTGCTTGCCCTCATTATAAAATAAACCTAATTTATTACTCAATTACTCAATGCCATGAGAAAAAAGTTACCTGTCTGTATCATATTAAGTGTGTATTTGCGATTACAAAATATAATAAAACGTATATGGCCAACATTGTATAAATAAGTATATAATTATATAAATTAAGGTACATACCTTTATCGTGATCATATACACCACTGACGCTTAAATTTAATTCTGAGGATTTCTCCGTTAAAGGCGGCCTGTCTAATGGTTTGTCAAATTTTGCCTTCTTGACTGGTGGAGTGTTTTCAAGTTGATCATGACTTTCACTTTCATCTAAAAAAGAAATAAAAAGGCATAGGTTTAACACCAAAGACACTTTTAGGAAGTACCGTATATACATATAACGTTGCACATTATAATTCAGCATTCCTTATAATATGGGGTGTGCGAGTAAACGCCAATTAAAGAAAGTTTAAAAAAGCCGAATTTCATACATAAAAATATTATCCCAGAAAAATATTTTATTTCATAATGCCCTTTTATTTGCTATGTATCAGTAAAACTATATAATATTCTAAGCGTAACTAATATATGGTTACATTATAGGTAATAGCAAATTAGGTACTTACATTCAGGCAGGAAGAGAACAGGAACAGCAGTGTTCACTAATCCCCTATTACAGCGAGGATCATTAAGAGACTCCTCTCGAAAATGTCGGCCACAAACACGGTATTTCTTGTATAATTCCTCATGAGTTATACCATATAACAAGGTATTGTTAATGTTTTTCAGCCATTGCTTAATCAAGTCTTTATTTTTTAAGGGAGGAAAGCGAAAAGGTCGACTAATAATCTGTACATCCTGGGACACAACCCTTCATCTTGGAACGTTTTACTTCTCCAAAGAATTCACACATTTTACCTGATTTAAAAGCTTACGAATTAAGCCGAACTTTTTTAAACACACTAACAAACAAACACACAAAATAAACACTTTCTGTGAAATTTACCTGACAACCACAGAATCTGACAACTATGTAGGTAGTAGGTACAATGACAAATGACAACTGAAACTAAATTTCAAATTTATGCGCAAAGAAAACTTTAGTCATTCTGTAATGAATAACTTGCGCCACCTACTAAGTGTCGGGACTACTAAAAAACATATGGACCGGACGGCCCCATTTAAGTTAAAATTCTAAATTGCCTATTTTGTGGTCATTAATTTTTTCCTTTTCCCCATGTGTTTATATATTAATATTTTATGATTTTTTTTGTTTTGTTTTAAATAGGCTATTTAAGTACGTTATCTCAGATATTTCATAACGGCTCTTTATTGACCAATTATAAGCCAAAGGTCCGAAAAATCGATAAGAATTTAGTAAGAAAGTTTCTAAATTTGTGAAGAAATTTGCTATTGCCAGTACAAAATCACTGTTTCAGATAAAATACCAATTGCCCTATAGAAAAATGAGTCGAATTTCATCAAATGGAGCTCAATGCACAAAAAAAATAAAAACCGACAGTGTGCCTATTTTCCATTCTCCTTTAAATGATGTTATAGCTCCTCCAAGTCAAAAGTTAAAATGCACATGGAATAGAATCAATGAAAAAGAACAAGTAAACCCTCATACTACTGATGATTGGTATGTTATAGATACTTAAAATAGTTATGAAATTATACCTGCCTACATAATTATTATTAATTAGATAACTATTTAAATTCTCTTATTTAGGTTAATGGGCTCTTTCACTAAATTTTGATTTCGGTTGTAGTGTATAAAGGAACAAAAAATAAAATTTTCTGTGTTTGTACTTTTTGATATTTTAAAGCCATCACTGAGAAAATAAAAAACTATTGGAACTAAAACAAAGACTATCAAATTTACTTCATGAAAACGGCAGCTTGAAAATGTCTAAAAAATTTTCTACTAGGTACAATATATTCAGGAAAAATAAAACCATGATGAGGCATGTGGCAGTAACTTACTTTAGTTTGAGTTACTACCCTAGGTATCATAATATTTATTTAATTTCAATTGGAGATTTATTTTTAGCTACCTAAGCTTTTTAAAAGCTTGATTGTACACTTTGCACAAACTTAATAAGTACCTATTCACTTTGTTATAATATAATTAATTCTAGTTATGGATGGTGATCAATAAATAAATTTAAAAAAGATTATAATAAAAGAAACAAACAAACAAACACAGAGATTGAAGAAATCAAAAATGTAATATTTAGTCTGCAATTATATAAAAGATAGAGGTACTTACTTTAAAATCCTTTATTGTCCAAAGAATACATTCTTGCTGACAAAGTAATTAAGCATAGATTAACTATAATATTCACTTTACATAATATATCATTAGAATCACACTAGCCCTTAACTCGCTCAACATTATCAGATATCATGCCACAGTATAGTGGTATCATCGGCAAATAAAATAAATTTACCTCTTATCCCTAAATACACCATGTCATTAATGTAAATTAAAAATAAGATAGGACCCAGTACTGAACCCCCACACTAACAATTTGGTTCCTTCTGGAAAGATATGACTGGAACCACCTTAATCCCCTATTACCCCTAAATCCATACCTCTCAAGCTTTCCCACCAGTACTTTGTGATCCACACAGCCGCGGCCGCTTTGCCCTCGTTAAGGTTGAGGTACAAGTCATCCAAAAGTGCCAAAACCGCATCACTAGTACTCTTGTCGGCTTGAAGCCCAAACTGATTAAAACTCAATAAATCATATTTCCTTAGAAGAGCCACAACACTGTTCTTAACTAATCTTTCTATTATTTTGGCGATTGTAGAAATTATTGAGATTGGTCTAAAGTTTGAAGGAGAAGCCGTATCTCCATCATTGTTAATCGGGATCACAATTGCTTCCTTAACACAGTTTTGGAGAAAATGACGTTGGAAATTGTCAAATTAACCACATATTTTATTGTTTGTACAGGGACATTATTTTAAGTGTCTCACCCGATTGACGACTTTGCTATCGACCACAATAAAAAAACAATTATGTATTCCCTAACAGCTTTTAGTGAAGAAGCCAAATTTGATGTCAAAAAAAATCTATGTTTACAAATTTGACAAAAACGACACCATATTGGATTTTCTTAAATGGCAACCCTACCTTATAGTAAGCCAGCTGCATTCGCCTATTTGTTCCAACATTAAAAATGTATAATTGTCAATATTTATTTTCAGCCGTTCCGGAGATACGAGGCTTCGAAGTTGGCGATTTTGTTATCATCGAATTGACTGAAGCTTTGAGATTATAAACTCAATTTTTTCTGGAGACACGTAATTTTTTATTACGGAGCCACCCATGCTATTGTCATATATGCCAGATGTCAAAAAATGAAAGTTACGACGCCATTTAAAATTTTTTTAAATAATAGCAACCCACATTTATAACTACAGCAATGTATTGCATTTCGCGATCCGATTTCAAAAATATATAGTTGTCGATATTTATTTCCACCCCTTACCGAAATACGACCGTATCAAAAACTGCATCGTACAATTATGTGTTTTATACATTTTTAATGTTGGAACAAATAGGCGAATGCAGCTGGCTTACTATAAGGTAGGGTTTCCATTTAAGAAAATCCAATATGGCGTCGTATCTGTCAAATTTGTAAACATAGATTTTTTTTGACATCAAATTTGGCTTCTTTACTAAAAGCTGTTAGGGAATACATAATTATTTTTTTATTGTTGTCGATAGCAAAGTCGCCAATCGGGTGAGACACTTAAAATAATGTCCCTGTACAAAAAAACAAATGAATAAGTAAAAAATGTATTATTGTTTTACTTATTTTTAGGTATTCTGTATGAACGAGTCACAACTGTTTCACTTCCGGTTTTACCGGAAGTGCTGCAAAATTTGACATTCAAACACAAATTTCTCCAAAAATTTTAATGACACTCCCCTTTTTAAATTGATTTTTTAAAGTTAGCTTACTTTTCTAAATATATTTTGTTTATGCTTCCCTATGTCCAAAGTTATTAGTTTTACAGATATAAGCAATTCAAAGTTTAGTTACATTATCCAACAAGCAACAACTGATGTTAATTTATTCATAGTTTCATCTAAGACTATGGCAGATCTGTTTACGAATTTCAACTGTTTTACCGACGGTATTATTATCATCCATAGCTACCTTAGATAGTACTATGAGTAAACTAACATAAATTGTTGCTTGTTGGATAATGTAACAGACTTTTAATTGCTTATCTTATAAACTGATAAATTTAGACATAGGCAAGCATAAATAAAAAATATTTAGAAATGTGAGATAATTTTGAAAATTCAATTTAATTGGGGTAGTACCGTTGAGAATCTAGTGATGCATTCGCCATTTTATTTTTTGATTAATGAGTAGCAATTACCTACGGTTTTGAACCAAAGAAATTTTAATCAATTAATTAATTATTTATTTCTTACAGTTTATTGACATTTGCCAAAGGGCTAACGACCGGGATCTTCCTGCCCAGGAGAATTACAATTATATATATATTGCTTTAAATATATTTACAACAAAGAAATATTTTCTAACTCGTGGGTATACAAAAAAAAAGAAAAAAAAACTTAAATATTAACTTTAGGTACACTTAAGCACAAAAAAAAAGGAAAAAATAGATAGGTATACTAAATATTAACTTAAATTAAAGAGATGAGGTCCTATTGGGCTTGTAAAAAGTTGTCAGTTTAAAGCAAGATGTTTTCGTTTTGGTTGGATGTTTTCACTGGTAGGTCTGTATAAAAAAGCAAAAAAAGAAAATTTGTGAAACTAGTCCATTTTTTCCTGCATTTATTACTTTATAAATTCAAACTTGTTTAACTTTAAATTATAGGTAATTATGCTTCAAATATGGGTATTTGGCTGATTTTTGGATAAAAGGAAAATTAAATATTGATCAAAAAACGAAAAGGCGAATGCGTCACCAGACCACACTCTTAAGATTATTGGAGAAATTTGTATTTGAATATCAAATTTAGCAGCACTTTCGGTAAAAAATAATATTACATTTTTTACTTAAGTATTCATTTCTTTTTTGTAACAACAATAAAATGTGTGGTTAATTTGACAATTTCCAACGCCATTTTCTCGGAAACTATCTTAGATGGGTATAGGATATGATACATGTTTTATGCCAATCCAAATCTAGTTTTTAACAATTTTTCAAATATTTTACTGTATTACTTTAAAATATGTAACACTTTATACCGAAATTTGATAGGCGTTATAAATATATTATTACTTATTATAGTCTTAAATATAGGGAAGAACTTAAAGTGGCTAAAATAGATTACCATGACAACATTGTAAGTAATGCACCAAACAAATCTAAAGCCATGTGGTCTGTAATAAATAGCATTAAGAAGTTAAGCACGGCTGATACTGCTAATAAAATTGATTACAATTTCTCAGAACTCTAATTCTGCTGGTGTGGACTGAACTAATATTTTGCTAAAAAAAAGCAAACCTGAAATAACTTCTCTTCTGACCTTTTTAATAAATTTAATGTTTTCCACTGGAGGTTTTTCCCGTAAACCTAAGTTAGGATGTATAATATCCGTTTACAAGAAGGGGGACTCTAATGACTATGGTAACTAAAGGCCTATTAGTCTTTTATCTAGCATTTCCAAAGTTTTCGAGCTTTCAATACTTGACCAGCTTACAGAGACACAAACTGCTTTCACCATGTCAGCATGGATTTACTAAGGGTCTCAGTACCATCCATTGTGGATAATTAGATCAGAGCTTGTTTGTATCAGGTTTATTTTTAGATTTTTCGCGGGCTTTTGATTGTGTTGACCATATTTTATTATTGAAGAAATTGCATCATTATGGTATTAGAGGTGTTCCGCTTAATCTAATCAAATCTTACTTAGACAACCGGTACCAATTTGAGAAAGTTAACCGGGTTAGAGGAAACACTAAACAGATCTCACAGGGTGTTCCCCAAGGGTCAAATTTGGGCCCTGTTTTCTACATTGCTTATGCGAATGACCTAAGTCCATATACAGTGAAACCTCTCATAACGGACATCTCTGATAAGGGGACATCTCTATTAAACGGACATTTTTTCATAGTCCGGAACTAGGTATATAAAATTCCATGACACGCGCGGACAGACTATTTTCATACAAAGAGTGCGAAAACTCTCCTTTAAACGAACATTTTTTTAAAAAGTATTTGGATATAAGTACGGTGCAAAAACTCTCTGAAGACAGACCGACAACCAATCGCGTATGCGTTGCAGCGAAAGCAGTCAGCCGTTTATTTGTGAGTTGTAAGGTTAAAATCGTAAATAATGGCAGAAAAACGTCGTGTTTTTAGTACTAAATCCTAACTAAAACTAGTGTTATTTTGTTATGTTTAATAAATGTTTATTTGTACATACATATATGTAGTAATAATTTTGCATTTACATATTACCTAATAACAAATTTCCCTTGGGCGGACACCTCTTAGGCGGACACATTTTGACAGTCCCGTAGGTGTCCGCCTAAGAGAGGCTTCACTGTATCACTATAGAAAAAGTATTTGATGTCTGCTATGCAGATGATACTAACATCCTAATAACTGCGATACTCGATAACGGTCGATACTAAATGATGAATGTGGGAGTATTTATAGTAAAGTAGAACTGTGGGGTGATAAAAATTTTCTTAAACTAAATAAAGACAAAACGGTATTGCTTTTCTTTACATTATCAAGACGAACGTACCTTTAAATTGTTTGAAGGAACTTCAGAAAAACTAAACTGTCAGGAAAATACAAAGGGGTGTTGGGGGTGGGGATTGATTGTAAACTTAAATGGGGATTTCATGTTGATTATCTATGCATGCTCCAGATTTCGGAGCACTTGCTATGGACTACACTTTTTTCTGGGCAATGTGTGCTTATGTCATTATATTTTGTTAATTTTCATAGCCACATTAGATATGGTATATGGTGCTGGGGTAACAGCTGTCAAATAAATAGGGTTTTTATACTTTAAAAGTTTGCAATTAGAATGGAAAACCTGTAAAAAGGCCTTTAGAAGGAATACAATTCTTACGGTTTTTGACATATACAGGGTGTTTTTTAATTGAATGCCGATACTTAAGGTTGTAAATCCTTGGGTAATTTTAAGAAAAGTTAATATTAACAATGTCCTAAAGCTCTTCATTTTTGAGCTACAGGGTGTTAACATTTTTTAAAAAATATAACTTTTTTATCATAATTATTATATCACACTTAGATATTTTTATGAAATTTTGTACACACCTCTTAATCATTAAGGAGCATTTTTGACTTGAAAGATTTTTTTAATTTTTACCAGTGACGTCCGTACGGGGTTTGAACCGAAAAAAATGGTACGCCACTGATTTTTCTAAAAACCAAACTTATATTTAAAATCCTCATTTATTTTGGAGCAAATTTGGTCCATAGACTTACTTTCGTGTGATGCACCCTTTTTGCATAAAAAAATAAAAACCAAAAATCAATTTTTTTTTTCGGTTCTTTGAGATTGCTTCCGATATTTTGTTGAAATAAAAATGAATGAACTTTAGGGCATATGTTAATATTAACTTTTCTTCTTAAAATCACCCAAGGATTCACAACCTTAAGTATCGGCACTCAATTAAAAATCACCCTGTATACATGCATTGAAGTTTGTTTGTAGAGACAGGTATCTGTTGGTTGCCAACTTAATCATACTAATATAACACTTAAGATTGTTGCCACCGCCTCATCGAACAGCTACCTATCAAAAGAGTTTTTGTTTTAACTGTTTTAGATTTTATAATGCCCTAGCCTAGATAGTAGCATAAAAGTAGCGCCTAACATTGGTACTTTTAAGAGTAGACTTAAAAAGTTGTTATTTCAAAAGAATTGTTATACTCTTAGTAAGTTTTTCTTGTTATGTAATCCTTTTCTTTACATGACGTTTTTCCAATAATTGTAGTACTTATTGCTTTTCAATTGGAGAAATAAGCGATATTATTATGCTTAGAATTCCTCCTAGAATGCATATTTTAAAAAATATATTTCTATTCTATTTAAAATAACAAAGTTGTGAGCACACTCAGACGTTTAAATACTGAAAATATGCCCACAGTATAACCATATAACTTGCCAAGATTTCAAAATAATGTTTTAGTTTATAAAAACATGATAAGCTGGGTAGTAATTTCGTTGTCACCCGGTATAATTTGTTTATCTAATTCTGTCATGATAACTCACAAAATCCATAAAATTACTAAGTGGGGAAATTTTTCAAGAAATCTACAAGGTGGCCCATTTGTGTGATAAAGCAATATATCGTTTCTACTGTTAAAGATATCAAAAAAAAAATCTTTTATAAAAGTTGTGAGGTATAAAAAAATGTATGTTTTAAAATTACTTCTGAATATACAGGATGGTCCAAAGAAGTAGGACAATAAAAAGATACATTTTTAAAATGGATCCCCCTATATATTTTAGCATTTTTTGTTCCCTCGCAAAATTATCCACATAACGCCATATTTAATTTTTTGCAGTTGCCAAAAAAAATGCAAAATTCTTAAAATTTCCATGATATTACAAAATTACCTGTATTTCCCAATTAGAGTATCGAAAATTTATTGTAAGCTCTTACGTTTAGGGATAGAAAAACTGTTTCAAATCTTTAAGTAAAAAAAAAAAAATTCTAGTAAAAATATTAATTTTTAGGAGATGCACAACCAAAATATGTTCAGACATTTTAAAAACTATTGGAAACACCCCATTGGTTAAACTAAATAAAATTCCCCAGAGTGCTGGAATCAAGGCTGATGTTTGTAAGTATGTGTTTAATTTAATGTGTTTATGTCACAGTCAACTTGCTGGTTAGTTAATTATGATTAAAAATCTTTGTGCAACCCAACATAAGTGTTAATTGTCTTTCCAAAAATGTCACCTCATTTACCGGCTAAACCCGTAAAATCAGTTTTCTAGAAACTTTTTTTAAAAGCATTTTTTTTAACTTGCAATGTTAGTGTGTGTGGGTGTGTTAGGGTCAAATTTTGCAAGCTGAATTAGAACCACTTCCTATTATCCTACGGAGTTGAAATTTTACATGGTGATTCAGTTTCGATGACAATGCATTTTTATGATAAGCATAACCTGAGTCTACACCCAGGATATACAGAGTGGTCAATTAAGTGTGTAACAAAATGTAAACATTTTTTATTAGTTGCACAACAGTTTAAATACCGCCAAAAGTTATTGTATGTACTATATACATAAGAAAAGGAGAAAATGATCATGCTATCAAAATAATGAACAGTAATCATCTCAAGGACATACTGAATACCCAGGTTTAAACAAAAAACTTTTTATATTGTGTTTTGATACAAAAAAGTGTTACAATGGCAGGCAACAATAAGCATTTTAAATTCGGTAACCTAAATGAAAGATCCTTGGTGCCGCATTTCGCGGATGTCAGTCATATAGTCCGGGCAAACGCCTTTGATGTACTGTGTATAACGGAAAGTTGGCTAAAACCCGAAATTCCGTCTTCGCTGATTGAAATACAAGGTTATAAACTAATAAGGAAAGATCGTACTGACAGAGTTGGGGGTGGAGTTGCAATTTACATACGCAGTGAATATAATGTGAATAATTATTTTCTATCAACCTGTGATGATGGGCTGCTTGAAGGTTTGTGGTTAAATTTAGTGATAAGAAAAGTAAAGGTATTTATAGGCATTGTTTATCGACCCCCAACATACTCTGTCGCGGAGACTGTTACGCAGTTCAATGCAATATTGGCTGAGATAACTCCACTTTTTGATTATGTAATAATGACAGGTGATGTGAATATTAATATGTTAAACCCAGAAAACCCTTTAAGTGAATGTTTTGATTCTTATGGCCTGACGCAGGTCATCAATGAGCCAACTAGGGTTACTCAGACGACTGCTACACTTTTAGATCCTATTTTTATTAGTAATCCGGAGATAGTACAACGCCAGGGAGTTATAAATACTGATATGATTTCTGATCATAGTCTCGTATTTTGTACGGTATCATTGGCATCGTCTGTGTCTGCCCAGAAAATATATACATATAGGTGTTTCAAACATTTTGTTGAACAAGCTTTTTATGAGGACATGCACCGGGTTAGTTGGAATGAGGGATGATATTTATTATATTAACAATATAGATAATAAAATAAGGTTTTTAACTGAGAGTTTACTAAACATATTTAACACTCACGCTCCTATACGAACCGTTCGTTTGAGTAGGGCGCCGGCACCATGGCTTACAGATGCATTAAGGGAGATTTTAAAAGAACGCGATAAGGCTTTGTGCAAATACAAAAAAAATAAAACTCTGGTAAATTGGAATAACTACAAACAATTACGTAATTTCGCATTGGCATCGGTAAGACGTGAGAAGGCTGCCTATTTAAGGTTCGTTAACTCTCAGGATGCTGCAACTCTGTGGAAAAGGCTCAAGGTTGCCAGTATACTCTCCAAACCAAGACCGGAGTTGCCCGATATTTTGCAGAACCCCAACACTCTTAATAATCACTTTCTTTCTGCCTTCTCTGATACTAATACTGATGCAGAGCTTATTGAACATTTTCAATCAAATACACACAGTGATGCTCAATTTGAATTTCGCTTACCCTCTCCTGAGGAAATAAACATGATCATTCATAGTCTGAAATCTAATGCTGCTGGCTTAGATGAAATCTCATTAATTATGCTTAAAATAAGTTTACCCATATTACTGCATCATTACACACATATCTTAAATATCTGCCTAGAACAAGGTTATTTTCCTGAAGTTTGGAAAACAGCAATTGTATGTCCAATATCTAAAGTAAACTCTCCAACACCATTAAATGATGTCAGACCCATAAGTCTTCTACCGTTGCTAAGCAAGGTTCTCGAAAGGGTTGTGTATAAACAACTACTTACTTATGTCACAGAGAATGGAATATTACCGGATCACCAGTCTGGATTTCGCCCCGGGCATGGTACGACGACTGCTTTATTACATATTAATGACCTCATTGTTGGGAATCTGGACAATGGGATGGCAACAGTCTTAACACTTCTTGATTATTCCAAAAGCGTTTGATTGTGTAGACCATACTCTTATGCTCGCTAAACTGCATTACTTTGGATTAACTAATCTAGCACTCTCATTTTTTCGAAATTATTTGGAGGGTAGACGGCAACTCGTAAGATCACGGTCAGAAGTGTCAGACGTCGGTGACGTAACGTCTGGAGTACCGCAGGGCTCCATTTTAGGACCCCTTCTCTTTATATTGTACACCTTTGATATGGGTAAAATACCATCATTTTCCCAAATCCATACGTATGCTGACGATACACAACTCGTCTGCACTTTTGATCCGGAAAATTACAATGATATCGAAGCAAACATAAACACAGACTTGCAAAAATTCACTGAATATAGCTTTACACATAACCTTAGATTAAATGCTCAAAAAACACAACTCCTACTTTTTGCACCTGAAGGGTGTTACGACTTCTTAAAACAATATGTTAACATACAAGTTAATGGGCAACGTCTTGAGTTCACAGATACTGCAAAAAATCTAGGAGTACTGTTTGATGACAAATTAAGATTTAGTAAGCATATAACAGCTTTGAGCCAAAGAACTTACATGGTGTTAAAGATATTATATGCAAACAAACATTTTCTTAACTCTAAAGTACGGAAAAAATTATGTGAAGCATACATATTATCTATGATTTCTTACTGTATTATCTTATATTATCCATGTTTAACTCAGGAGGACAAACAACGTCTGCAGAAAATGCAGAACAATTGCTGTAGATTTATATTTGGCTTAAAGAAATATGATCATATCTCTCTGAAAATATTTGAACTCAACTGGCTAAACATGATGAATACATTTAAATTTTTGCTATTAACATTTGTATATAAATTATTGAAAACATCAACCCCTATGTACTTAAGGTCTTCTTTAGTTTTTCGCAGTGACATTCATCATGTTTCAGTAAGGTCAAATACACTTACTATGCCCCAACACAGAAAAGCTATTTTTCGGCGTGGATTTACCTGTAATGCGGTAAAATATTTTAACGACTTTAATAATTATTTTACCTGTCCCTCTTTGCTATTATTTCGCAATGGAATTAGAAATACGCTGCTGGAAAATCAAAGGAATTCTAACGCTGAAGGCTAGTTTTTTATAATTTTTTAGAATAATTACCAGTTCTACTATTTAAAGTGCTATCTTTTTTTTAATTTATATTTTCTTAAAGTGATTATAAAACATTAACAGTGTAATACTTGTACTACTATTTATTTTTTACTAAATTGATTTATGGACAGATTCTAGTGATATAATATATAATAAAAAAGGGTTAAAGTTGAGTAGCTGACGCTTATCAGCTAGACTTCGCCCTTTAAGAATTGCAAATTATTGTATCTTCCAATTCTTAATAAAGACTATTATTATTATTATTATTATTATTATTATTATTATTATTATTATTATTATTATTATTATTATTATTATTATTATTATTATTATTATTATTATTATTATTATTATTATTATTTTTATTATTATTATTATTATTATTATTATTATTATTATTATTATTATTATTATTACTATAACCATTTTCAGTTGTTTAATTTTTTTTTCATATATCTCCGGAAGGCATCGGCATTTTTTAATTTCTTTTCTTCCCCCTTATGCCGTTTAATTTGTTATAAGTTATAACATAGTAAGGGGTTTAGGAGATATCGACCTTTCAAATACATATACATATATAAATATTTTATAATTGACTAAAATTCAAAAATTAAAATAATTAAAGGATGCCTAGCACTTTTTTGATTCACCCAGTATAATTTTATTTAAAAAAAATTTGATGTGGTTTGCAAATATCTCTAGCATTTTAATTTAATAGCTTTTTAACATCAACAATAAATAATAAGAATTGATTTATACTTTGTAGGTATTTTTTTTATAAGAGATTTCATTTAAAAAGTTTTAATATAATAAAGGTACACAAATATGTAGTAATTAAATGTCAATATCTCTTAAACCGCTTACCCTTACAATTGTTATAAAAACTTAAACTGCATAAAGGAAGGAATTTTTAAAAGAATAATATACAATATACTGAATAATCTCAGGCCTGTAGCCAGGTGTTTTAGGGGAGACACACTCATTATTTATAATTTGTCTCGTTATTTAAAAGGTGAAAAAACAGTATTTTAAAAATAAAATTAAACGAAAAATATAAGTACTTAATTGAAATACGAAAATAAAGCTAATCTAACTTAATCTTAAAATAGACATGGTTAAAATTAAAAAAAAAATCTGTTAACAATAAACACAACAAAACACAAAAAGTAATGACACTGTAATAACTAAACTGGACTGTGTTAACTAAACTAGACTACACAATGCTTTTCTACACTGGGCAACTTTTTCAAACGAGTCCCACTCTGTGCCCTCCTCCTAACTACGAGTCAATATGTTTTATTTAAAAACATTGACTTAAATTAGATTTTACAAACCTTTTTCACCCTGTATAACTATGAAAATTGAATTAAATATATTATTATTTTTTTAAAGGCGATGTTCTAATAAAATATTTTTGCCATTTTTTAGTAAACGGGCTTTGTTGATCTTAAAATTGCGAAAATATATTTAAATATAATTTTGTATCGCCACACTTTTGAACCACTCATATCCCAAAGTTAAATTGTATAACTAAGATGTCTAGCTCATATTTTATATAAAACATGTTATTGTATGTCCGACGTGATTTCATATCGTTTTTAAGCTACAGTTCCTCAACACATCGTTGGGATACCAAGTACATGATGTTACATAGCATACAAAATTGGACCAACTGTATACTAGCAGTACTATTAATTAGGTATTTTTATACAAAAGAATATCCCTAAAGAAAATATAGCCAGCTATAATTTTAGTAATTCAAATTTATGTTAAGTACTATTTTGGGACACACTGTAAATGGTAAATTAAGATTTGGAACAAAGTAATCTGTTTTAATTGGGGTTGCATTAAGTTATTGATAAAATACACTACAAGAGAAAGAAAAAACTCAAATCAGATTTACATAAGATGTGGGGGTATCTTTTCTTTTCCATTTTCACAGTTCATCCCTAAGTTAAAAAAAATTATGATAGAATTGAAATGGCAACTAGAAATCGAATCGTTTTTGCTTTAAACTTACCTTATGTGAAATAAATATTTTTCTAGATGTAAAATGTGAATTCTTCAACCCAGGCGGTTCTGTTAAAGACAGAATTGGTTATAGAATGGTCGAAGATGCTGAAAAGCAGGGACTATTAAACCCGGGTTCAACAATTATTGAACCGTCATCCGGCAACACTGGAATTGGGTTGGCTTTAGCTGCTGCCGTCAAAGGTATGTAATTAAAATCCATTTTCTTTAAAAAAAAGTTCCAATAATCATATATACTCTTCAGAAAGGTAATTGTGAACTGAATTACAAACCAAGTTTAACCTTCACCTTCTTTATTATATTAATATAAGACTACTGCCTATGCGTTTCGGGTAAAAACCATCATCAGGCCTGCAGTAATTAAAAAGTGATTAAAATTTAATTAACAACAAATTATTTCACATTGGTCATAGTCATAAACATTTTTTTAATTAATAAAGCCAATAGGCACTAAAGCTAAAATAATATACAAATAAATACTAATTAAAATATCCACAAATAAGTATGTAATATATAAGTACGAGGTAATTAACTATAAATGTTAAACAACATTTTGATTTAAAGATTAAAAAAAATTGTTTGGTATGCAACTGTAAATTATTTCGTTCCCGAGTTTATTATTTCTTTAAAAAATGGACAAGCGATTATATCTCCATAAAGAAATAAACCAAAAATCTTAATATTGCCAAATATACTGCTATGAAGCGTAATTGTAATATACCGTTTATTGAAAATTTTTTTTAATTGACACGAACGGCTTTGAGCTGTAATGGGTACAATAGGTACCTAACATAAAGCTGCAATCAATACTTTTTCGTATTCTCCGTGCTCGAAACCAGGGAAAAGTGGGTTTAAATATAACAATTTTTGTAATTTAGTTTTTTTTTTATTTGACACGAACGGCATTGCGCTGTAGCGGATACAGTAAGTACCTGACAGAAATTTATAACCAACGCAATAATAAAATTCAATTGTCATAGTTTCGTTTTTTGGAAACATCAATTTTAAAACCAGCAGATTTTACACTGCTTGATATTTTACCCATCACCCTGTATAAAAAATATTTTAATTGAAGTCACACACATTATACTTAGTAGTCCAAGAGATAGCCTACCCAATAAATTAAAAATGGTATGGATTGATGAAATATTGTTGAAAATATGGGGTTTTGAAATGCAAGTACTTTTTTTACTGTTCCATAATGGACGCAGTGTATATTGTAATATAGAAAAATACAGTAAAATAGATTAACCACAGAGTTCTGTCAGAAATCATTTGGCAGTTTAAAAAGAAAAATGTTATCAAAATGATCATGTCCTTTACTTAACTTTGACATACGTAAATTATGAAGTAAGATCTCATAGTTCAATACTTTTATTGGTATATCATATACATATATCATAATAGGGTCAAATACAAGTTCTATCTTTTAAAACTGATCTTACCAGGGAAACATTACATTTTAATTGTTTTTAAGTACACAAATAGTACTCTGTTACAGCAATAATCCATGGGGTAATTAAATGTTAACTTACCATCAATCAAAATAAATATCCGAAGCATGTTTTACATTCACATTTTCTATGGGTACCCACCTATAGAATATTTATTAAAATGTTTCGTTTTTCTACAAAACTGAATATATTTTTACTTTTCTATCATTAATAAAAAAATTAAACAATATGAATGCAAGATGACTAACCCCTGAGGCACTCCAGAGGTGACATCGATTTTCTTTGACTGGAGCGATTTAATTTAAACTATTGGCTTGCGATTAACAAGATATAACATTAACCAGTTCAGTAATGTACCTGCCACTCCATTTGCAGCCAATTAATAAATCCACGTCACCCTCTCCAATGCCTTCGATATGGTCTTTCTATAAACAAGAAATTTGTTGTAATTGACCTGTGACATACAGGTTACCGGACGATATTTGGCTACATTATCTTTTTTTGCCACTACCATTGTAAATGGAAGTCACATGTGAAGGAAAATCCAACACTAGACAACTATTGATTATAAATTGTAATTAAGTTGATTTATTTACGCGGTGGTAGGTAACATGTAGTGTCTTTATAAGGTGTATACCGGGTGATTTACGACGAGCTTGCATTAGAACTTTTGAGGAAACTACTGAAAATATTTTTTTGAAAATCTGTAGGTTTAAGTTTTTAAACTAAAATATTAACATGTTTCTATCGCGTCCGATTATACCGGAAGTAGCTTCAACTTTCATTTTATTTTTGGTTTTTGCATTAAATTTCAATTAAATTCTATGGAACACGTTTTTTACCAAGTACAAATTTCTGAGATATCTGCATATTTTGTAATTATTTCGTAAATGCATAGCGATGAAATTATCCGTATATATTTTTTACCTTAGCTCCTGGACTAAAATTTTTGTGTTATTGTATAGTTAAAGAATCAACAAAACTCACAAAATAATTAAACTTGACATAAAATATACAGGGAGGTCACAATTAAGGGCTCATTGTAAAAAACTTTAAACATTAAAAACTTTCTTATTTTAAATGGAACACCCTGTATATTTTTATTTTATATGATGGTAAATTAACTGCTCCTTAAAATTGTTATAACCTTTTCTATACCTATATCAACGCGTTTTCTGAGAATATCAAGTTTTATTTTTAAATACGATTTTTTCAAGCGCACCATGTACATGGACACTCCATAGTGATATTTATAAGGGAAATATTGTTGGCAGCAATGTTTTCTAGAATGCTTTAACAATAAAAACAGTTGCATTAAATTTGTTGCGTATTTTAAGAATGTCAATTCTGTTTCTGGAAAATGTCACGCTTGGGATTTTCAAACGAATATTTTTTAAATTTTATTAAGTGGTTAAATATTGAATGCGGCAAAATGAAGCTAAGAGCATGTCGGATATATCACGATAAATATCCGAATCGACCAGCTCCTTCACCTGATATTATTAGAATACTACATAATAATTGCTTAAAATATTTCCCTTATAAATATCCCTATGGAGTATCCATGTACATTTGTTTTCATGGCACGCTTGAAATAATCGTATTTAAAAATAACACTTGATATTTTAAGACTTTTGGGGAGCAGTTAATTTACCATCATATAAAACAAAAATATACAGGGTGTTCCATTTAAAATAAGAAACTTTTTAATGTTTAAAGTTTTTTACAATGATCCCTTAATTGTGACTTTCCTGTATATTTTATGTCAAGTTTAATTATTTTTTGAGATTTGTTGATTCTTTAACTATACAATAACAAAAAAAATGTTGGTCTAGGAGCTAAGGTAAAAAATATATGCGGCTAATTTCATCGCTGTGCATTTACGAAATAATTATATATATGCAGATATCTCAGAAACTAGTAGACTAAGGTAAAAAACGTGTTCCATAAAATTGAATTAAAATTTAATGCAGAAACCAAATATATAATAAAAAATGCTATATTGTATTTAAATAATGAAAGTTGAAGCTACTTCCGGTATAACCGGAACTGACAGAAACATGTTAATATTTTAGTTTAAAAGAGCATATCGATAAACTTAAACCTACAGATTTTCAAAAAAATTTTTTCAGTAGTTACCTTAAAAGTTCTAATGCAATCTCGTCGTGAATCACCCGGTATACTTAAGGACAATCAATCACTTACATGCCCTCGGGGTATAAAAATTCAGTTTTCTGGTGTTAACTTACAATTTGGCTACCATCAAACTTCTTATTACTAGTGTCCATTTTTCGAGATAAGAAACCCTTTTTTCCAAGCTTGAGAAAAAAATTACAATAACGAACAATAATTAACACCCACAGAGACGAATAGTGGATAATTTTTATTTTATAGAAAAAAAATATTGACAAAAAACCTAATGAGTCTCTGTGTATGTCAAAGCATGCGTTTCAAGTTATTTAAAATAATTAAAAGCTAATAATTTTTATTGGTTATAGGTTATCGTTGCATTATCGTAATGTCTGAAAAAATGTCCCATGAAAAAGTATCAACCCTAAAAGCTCTTGGGGCGGAAATTGTTCGTGTTCCTGTTCACTTGGACTCACATGCGCCTGATGGAATGTTTGGGATTACGCACAAATTACACAAGGATATAGCCAACTCTGTTATTTTGGATCAGGTAATGTAAAATAAAAATGTAAGGTTCTTAATGTTGCAACTTAAATTTACATCCGTACTCGATAGAGTTCCAAATGTAATGGTGCGACTCTATAATGAAATTTATTGTCACATTATATATTTATTTATTTACTATCCAATATGCATCGGATAAATACGTTAAGCTAAGGCTTTGTGTATGAACCCCTTAATTTCACGTTACATCTTTTTAATATTCCCCAAAACAATTAGCAATAACACTATCATGATATTATATTAATTTACCTAAATATTTAAAAACGGCCATGTTTTTTGAACTTTTTTTTATTCAGTCTTGCTTTTAAAAAAATGGCCATTTACCCATTGAATACACAATGAGAAAATAAGAAATCATTTATTTCTACCACACCGAGGGCCGCGGTTAGTAGCTCAGAGGTTGAGTTATTGGCGTTCGACCGTGGCAATCCTAGTTCGACCCTCGAAGAGGGCATACGCTTTATAAAAAAATGTATGCTCGGAAATTAAGTGGATAAAAGAATGCAGTATGCTACTAGTTAGACCGAGAAGGGCGTCATGAAGTTTTGGGGAAGTAAAAAGAATAAACTAGTGCATACACGTAGTTCGAATCCCACGCTAAGCTGTAGGTCCTGTCTGGCTGACATTACCCAGGCAATGGGGGATACAATGGGCTTTTTGGGCCTAAGTATACTGGCTCTTCCGCCAACCCCTGCTACAACGAGAAAAAAAATCACACGAAGTATTAAATACATCAAAATTATTTAAATTTCATTTAATATACTTAAATCACGTTTTGTTCATTATAACGTCTTCTGCGGGCAACCTATGAATAATAATTTCCAGTTGATGATTTTAATGATTGATAGTTTATAAAATTTTATTAGTTTTCTCCCTTAGTTAATCACTGAGTAGCCACACCAAGTACACAAGAAAACACCTGTGCGAATTGTAGCTTTGCTACTATACCGTTAAGATTTTGCAACTAATCAAACTATAACAAAGGTCTAAATATGTTAAGAATCTTAAGTTACGTAGGATATATTTACGCTCAGCCAAAGTTTCTATAAGTTTCCTAGTTTCCTATAATTATAAATATTTCTATCTGTAAATTTTATATAAACAAATAGTTTAAATCACTTTTTCATAGTATTGCTTTAACCAAATCAAAATTTTGATTTTAGGTCCAATAATTAAGAGATAATCTCATAAAAGTCGAAATTTGACTAATATACAAATAATGATCTACGTTTGGTTTATTGACCTCGACCTAATCTCAGATAACTTAACATATCGACGTCACGTATTCACGCTCAAATTATCGATCATGAAATAGAAATTTCGCCACTGTAAACGCGTAAGAACACTTTTAGGTAAAAATGTAATGTTTTCTTTTTTCAGTATTCCAACCCTGGAAACCCAGTGGCACATTATGATACCACAGCCGAGGAAATTTTTGATCAGTGCGATAGGAAAGTGGATATGATAGTAAGTTTTTTCTTTAATATTCATTGATCACCGTACAAATTTGTTTGTTTTGTTGAAAAATACTATTATCCGTCTCTGGTTTGGTAATGCTATTAGGCAAACGGCCACGTTAAATGTTAAAGTTCATTCAATATATCGATAATTTGAGAAACACCAAGTAGCACCTCATAGTAGGTATTTTTGTACCAGTCTAGTCTTTTTTTTAAAGCAAAAAACCTTTTTATTAGAAATAGGACCTTTTTAAAACACTTTGTTTTAGAAAACCCGGTGTTTTTGGAGAATTTTTTTTTAAATGTACATATTTAAAAAATAAAATCATAGATGTCTTGATTTAAAATGAGTGAGTTGGGGACAGATTTTCTGGCCTTTATCTTTGGGCACTTTAAAGAATCAAGGTGCGCGGGCGTTTTTGAAGGAAGCCTAACGGGTAGTGGTGATTTCCATGTTACATCAGTTAGTTTATGTAGCAGCAGACAGCAACCTACGTTACTACGTAATAAACGTCAAATTGTCTCTTTTTTTGTGAATTGGCCTGTATTGTCTTTCACTCACTCTTCCTTCTAGAAGGCGACGAATAAAATATATCTGGTATGTTTCGATATTATCGACATATCTATATTTTATTAAATATTGTGATCTGTTTATTAAATAAGTTATTACATTTTCAATATCGCCCAGCCTTAAATATTATACTTATGGTGCTGTAATCGGCTATCGGCTATTTTACATATAATTTTCATTACGAAAAATGCTCCCAAGAGTCAAATTATTTTGAATGGCATTAATTATACTCGTTAGCATAATTATATTAGCACTTAAACTAAGTAGTTTCAAGTTTATTTTATTACCAATTAAAAAAAAATGGTAAAAAATGTAATAGATTTAGAATGGGATACATCTTGGGATGTTGGATTTCTTATACTTGAGAATGCTCTGTCAAACAAACCTTTAATTTTTATGAAATTTGATAATGGTAGTTTCAAATTTTAGGTAATAGGTTCTGGTACAGGAGGAACGGTATGCGGTATCGGGCGCAAATTTAAAGAAATTTCACCCGAAACGAAAATTGTAGCTGCAGACCCAGAGGGATCCATTTTGGCGTTGCCTGAAAGCTTAAACGAAACCGATGTAACATTTTATGAAGTGGAAGGAATAGGTAAACATTATTAGTGTCAGTAGAGCGTCTACACAGTACACATACAGACACATCCTTCACACACACAGAAGGTATTTTAGCTAAATTTTATTTTTAAATAGTTTTTGAAATATTGTATACCTATGCTCAATTCCTTAATCCGTAAGGAATATGCAAAAACCAAAAAATTAATTTTTATTGCCTTACTGATCCTTTAAATCGAAAGTTTTGAATTCGCGCAGTTGCATTTTTTAATTCGTGAAATATTTAGTTGCAAAATGACGGATCGCGCGCACAGTTTTGTTGCAGGTGGGGCGACTAAATTGCCGTTGGTATCGTCGTAAAGTGTAAAAATGATTTTTTGCTTGCGTCGCAGCGTGTGGTTAGTTTTATAAACTCTTGGAATATTTTAGAGAATATACTAAAAGTTACTTGGATTCCATTGTATCAGTGTAGTGATGGATAAATTCTCCAAGAATTTCCAGTACATTCTTCTGAATTTCAAATTGTTTATTTGTTTAAAATTAACATATATCTATTACTTCTTCAATTTCATTCTTCAAATCATTAGTTTCATTGTTGGCCATGCTAGAGTTAAATCTTGAAATCATAACTGCATCTGTAGTGAGTTCAAATTTCTTTAAAAAACGCCCAAATATAAAGCGCCTAATTTAACAACTAAGCTACCAATCTTGAATCTTGTCCTGACATGCCTAAAAGAATGGCCTTCTAGGATATGACGGGTGAGAGACACTATACAGGTCTGTTCATAAAAAAAAGCGAATATTTGAAAAAGATCAACTGTCCACTGAAAGGCAAGTCGCCATTGTCCATCGACAACCCCTTGCCTCCGCCCTCGAAGACGTTGCCGCTATTACATCGTTATAAGAAATTTGTTATTTTTAGCGAAATATCTGTTTTTTTTCCGATAGTTTGTTTGGGGGAAATTTGTTGTTTTTAATATTTTATTTTATTGCGGAGAACACTTCAAGCTGTCAAATTCGAATATACATATATATAGAAAATATAAATATTTTTAATTGCCACATATAAAAAATAAAACACTATAATTATATTTCTTCAGAAACACAAAAATTAGAATTTATAACATAAGGGACCTTGGTAAGTTATTTGTATACAAAAACCCACTTTTTTCACTTACATCTGCAAACATCTAGAGTACAACAATGTTTAGATAAATAGCCTTGACAGTCATATACCTCAAGTTGATGGCGCAAAATATCTAGGCATTATAATTGACAAACACCTGAAATGGGATCAGCATGTCCTTAGATTATAAAAAATATCATAAAGTTGATATTTAATTTTTACACAATCAGAGTAATTTTAAATAAAAAACTTCTAATCCTGGTATATAAGGGAATTGTTGAGTCATTGCTTAGGTACGGCGGGTTTGTTTGCGGTGAACTGTCCTAAAACACATTGGCTAATTTAAATGTTGTACAAAATTATATTCTAAAAATAATCTTCAGAAAAAAACAAACGCTTCTCTACCGCTCTGCTCTGCTCAAAGGAGATTTTTGATGTTTGTGCACTGTATTGTTTATCTACCTGCATGTATGTCCACAAATCTAATTAATTTAAAAATGTTATAATATAAGCTATATGTACCAAACTAGGATTAATGTTAATAAAAACCTTCCACTATAAAAAAAATTGAGATTAATTTTTTATCTTGCACCGAAATATAACTTATTACCACCACATATCAGGCTTTTATGAATCTTAAAGGTTTCCCATTATGTGAGTAAATTAAATTTTACTTCTGTAGGAAGGAAAATAAATGAAATATGAAGACTGATGTTTTTCATTTATCTTCCTACAGAAGTAAAAGCAGGCATTTAAGTATCCAAAAAATTTAATATGAAAATTTAGAAACTTTTAAGAACATCTTTATTTAGATTGTAAGTGCTTTGGGGAGATTGAGCTGATTGCTGGTGATTTATATATAAAGTTATTTGTATTCAAAAATAGTTGGTATTATTTAAACATACTACTAGTATCGTGCACATTCAAGTATTCAGTTACTTAGGTGCATTTTTTACGTCCGGAGCCGTTTAATTACATCCATATGTGATATTATATGATTATATAAATTGTAACAAATAATATGTAATTTATTAATGTCTAATACTCTTCCCCTTCGAGAAATATGTGGACTTTACTTAACAAAATCATGAACTTCACTCATTATTTTCTCGAGTTTTTGAAATATATCAGCAATACTTGTGATTTTCTTCACTAACGTTAATTTTCTTAAGACTTAAATAATATAATAGAGCTAACTCAATATTATTAATAACGCCTAAAATGTAACATCCCGTAGTTAACTACTAATAATTAGAAAGTAGTAGTTGACTACAAAATTGATATTTGTGTACCTTTAAACTTGTACTGTAACAAATCAAATACGGGCTTGTACCGTAAATAAATATTTTCCACAAATTCCATTTATAACTAAGCCCGATACTTTGGGTTTGATGGGTAGATTTATTCATTGTTAAGGTTTTTTAAACTTTTGCCATTTTGTAGGCTATGATTTCGTTCCCACCGTTCTTGATCGATCAGTTGTGGATGTCTGGATAAAAACCCACGACCGAGAGTCGTTGCCCATGGCAAGAAGGCTAATTAAAGAAGAAGGCCTACTTTGCGGTAGGTAAACGCTATATTATATTTTTAACATTTTAATTTTTTTCTAGAAAATACATACTCTTTAAGAGCCTTTCATACCAGCGTGAAACGCGGTATCGTTTCATGGCTTGCCTAATTAAAAATTTTACTAAGGAGTTCACACGAACTTCTAGTTTGGCGGATGATACCTTATTTTTTGTTAAAAAAAGTTGAATTTTGTCAATTATATAGGTTCAAATTATCTCATCCGCCATGCAGAACATGAAAATAGAAATATGGCGGCTATTTATGTTAATTTCTTACTTTCCATTAAAATTACAAACGATGCCCGATATTATCTTCAAGATCCACATTGACGCCGCGCCACTTAATTCTCGTGAAATTCGTTTTTATAATATTTTGTATAAAGAAATAAATTTTAGTGCCATCGTTTAACACAGGTACAACATGCGCAATGCGGTATAAACGTACGGTTTGTTCGTGATGATTCATAGATTACTGTTTGCTCTCAAACCCACAAACATTTTTAAAGCAAAAAAATCTATAATTATTTTACTCTAAAAACGGTAAAAAGTTTTTGATATGATTATTATGACACCAGCACTTAATATTACTAACACATTCTGTTGGGCCCCTTCAATGAAAACTATTTTCTTTATGAACTGTAATTCTTTATTTTTGGTGACTTTTACAAAAGTATTATTTTATTGACACCCTTCTTATCATCATGACATTACGTACCAGTAATACAACAATATATAATAAAAAATATGATGCTCCTTAACATACCGCCCGCCTTGAAAGGGCATAGTATGAACTTTCAATAGCAGAGTCCTATCTGGAACATCGAGAACACTAAGTTTTATGTAAATGTTACACACTATCATTTTTAAAATAAGTTAATCGTCTGTCTCTATGGGAAGGACACAAATTCGGGTGGTTGCTCTTTTAATTATCTCCGATCGCACTTTTATTGTCACGACTCTTACAACGTCATCATTGCCCTTATGCAATTGTGTTACACGTCCCAGTTGCCATCGCAATACCGGAGTGTTGTCTTTTATTAGCACTAACGAGCCGATCTTCACATTATTCATGCCACTTCTCTTCCATTTTGTCCTAGTCTGTAACTCAGACAAGTACTCCTTTTGCCACCTTGTCCAAAAGTGTTGCACCATTACTTGTATATGTTACCATTTGGACAGTCGATTTTCTGCTACATCGGTGAGGTTATACTCGGGTAATGCAGTCATCGTACGACCAATTAGAAAATGAGCAGGGCTTAAAGCAGAGTAGTCTTCAGGATCCTCGGTTAGCGGACATAGCGGCCAAGAATTTAAGACACCTTCGACTTGCACTAATAACGTGTTGAATTCTTCAGAAGTTAAAGACTTAATTCCAATAACTCGGTTAAGATGAATTTTTGAACTTTTTATTCCTGCTTCCCAAAGCCCTCCGAATGTAGGTGAGTTAGCAGGAATAAAATGCCATTTGATTTTACTATCTGCCAGTTTTGTTCCAAAATATTCTGCATTTTCTCTTAATAATTCATACATCTCAATAAGTTCCCTATTTGCGCCCACATAATTTAACCCGTTATCAGAATACACATGTTTAGGAATTCCTCTTCTACTTGTAAACCTATGAAAGGCTGCTAAAAAGCATTCTGTGGTAAGTTCGGACACAAGCTCCTGTACTAACAGTTTCGCGACAATTATTATAGACCCTAGTAATGATAAAGGATCGTATGTTTGAGAAATAATAGATAACATTGTTCTTTTAGTGACTCTTTCTACTGTGAATATTGTCAAGTTTATTTTATAATTTATCGAATGCATTCCAAAATATGTCAAGAATTTTGTTACTCTCACTATCTCCAGTATCTAATATACTGACATCTAAATTATTATTTACTTGAAAATTATTTAGTATCTCTTGATCATTACATAACCACTTACGTAACTCAAATCCTGATTGTGCCAAAATGTTCGAAACGTTTTTCTGAATATACAAAATCTCTTCTACCGAATTAGCCCCCGTCCATATAAAAATCGCGTTTAATAACGTTACTAATTATTTTATTATTTTTATTTTGTTCTGCGATATCAAATAAACACTTAACCGCTAATGAGGCTGATGCGTTACCATAAGTTACAGTTTTTAATTTATAACATTTTAGCTCATTATCAGAATATGGTCTCCAAAATATTTTATGGTACTTTTGATCATTCTTATTTATTAATATCTGACGGTACATTTTACAATTATCACCTGTCATGACATACTTATACAGCCTAAACCTAGCCAAAATTTTAAAAATATCCTGCTGTAATTTCGGCCCTGTGTACTGTACGTCATTTAGTGATAGTCCAGATAATGTCTTGCATGAAGCGTCAAATACTGTGCGGCATTTAGTTGTCAGGCTTGTTTGTTTTACTATTGCGTGGTGAGGTAAGTAATATCCCTCCTCTATTTCACATTCGTCTTGACATTTAGACATGATTTAATGTAAGATACTCATTCATGAATTCCTCGTAATCATGTTTCAAACTTAAATTATTACTAAGTTTTTTTTCTAATGAATAAAATCTTTGCAATGCAGTATCTCTAGACATTCCTAAATTTGAAAGAATATCTTTAAAAGGTATACTTACCACATACCTACCGCTACTATCTTTAGTAGTATTATTTTTAAAATACTCCTCGCAGTATTTTTCCGATTCCGATAATACATCATTTTTATTATACAGGGTGGCCCATTTGTCTGACAAAGTAATATACCGTCTCTACTATTAAAGATATCAAGAAAAAGTTTCTATAAAAGTTGTGAGGTATAAAAAACATATGTTCTAAAATTATTTTTAAATATACAGGATGATCCAGAAAAGTAGGACAATAAAAAGATACATTTTTTTTAATGGGACACCCCATATATTTTAGCATTTTTAGTTTTTTTTACAAAATTGTCCATATGACGCCATATTTAGTTTTTTAATTTTTTGCAACGTTGCCAAATAAAATGCAAAATTCTTAAAATTTTGAAAAAAACATTATAATAAAAAATTGTACCTGTATTTCTCAATAAGAGTAGCGAACATCGAACATTTCTTGTCAGCTCTTAAGTTTAGAGATAGAAAAACTGTCTTAAATGTTTAAGTACCTAAAATTTTCTACAGGGTGTTTTCTGTTGACATCCAAATATACAAAATTTTAAAATACAATAACTCTGTTTTTTCAAATGAGACACCCTATATTTATTAAGCTCGTCTGATAGATATTGTGAGTATCTTTTATTATTGTTAAGTCATACCCATACCTAAATTTACTAGTTTTAGATTTTCGATACTCTTATTGAGAAATATAGGTAATTTTTTACTATCATGTTTTTTCCAAAATTTTAAGAATTTTGCATTTTGTTTGGCAACGTTGCAAAAAATTAAAAAACTAAATATGGCGTCATATGGATAATTTTGTAAGGAAACAAAAAATGCTAAAATATATAGGGTGTTCCATTTAAAAAAATGTATCTTTATATTGTCCTACTTTTTTGGACCACCCTCTATGCTTAAAAATAATTTTATAACGTATATTTTTTTATACCTCACAACTTTTATAAAAACTTTTTTTTGATATCTTTAATAATAATTTTATTAGTGCAAATCAAACAGTATCTAATCAAAGCCAATTAAAATTCTCTTACTGCTGGCCGTCCAGAAACCCGTCGTGGAACGATCAATTCTACCATTAATTGTCTTCCGATTTCTGCATCACTGGCTTTGTTCATGTTAGCTAATTCTTTATCCGGAGCAGATGGACCATTTAAGTTGGGTCCCTTCAATGAAAACTATTTTCTTTATGAACTGCAAAAAATATATAACAATTAGAAATGAAAAGTCCGTAGAAAAACAGAGAAACAAGGATTTTTCACAAAAGAAAAAAGGGTTTGTCGATTTTCCACAAAAGAAAAAAAGGCTTATTTGAGAATAAGCCGCGCATCCTACCACTTGGCGCCACCGTCGGAATTTTTTCGTGGCGGGCTTTTTAAAATCCGCTTATTTAAATTATTACTGGTTATTTTCAAATATCGATAGCCTAGTTCGAATACGACATAACCCACAAAATTTATTTTTTGATTAATATCAATAAATATCTTCACTTTCTACGTTGTGAAAATGTCGTAGACCACAATTAAATAATTGGTTAATAAAATGGTCTACGACATATTTTCACAATGTAGAAAATGAAGGAATTGTGGGTTACGTCGTATTCGAACTAGGCTATCGATATACAGTGTGTTGGCGGATGGAGTACAATAGGAAAAAATATATTATTGATTTTACGACAAAGTAATTCTTTATAAAAACTTTTACCTTTAGAGAAAATTAATTTGCAATATAAAATTTTTTGATCAGATGTACAGATGTTAAATAGGAAAATGCTTCAAGAGAAAAGTGGGTGCGATTCAAGGATTTTAAGTCGATTTATTTTAAGCAGTGCTTTATATTGTAACATAAAGTCTAAATACAAATTCGAATATTTAAAGACAGAATAATTTACATTTACATCTAATCCTAAATTTACTCAACAAACAGAAATTTTGGTAAAGGATGACTTCTAGTCGTAATCAAATCAATTTATCAATAAGAGAGTTTTCCCTATTGTTAACTCCATCCGCCGACACACTATATTTTAAATTTTTAAGGGAATTTTATTATTTTTTGTATGCTATATAAAGTATGTAGGTACTTACTGGAATAATCAATAATATAAATAATTTAATAGGCATGGAACTATGAAAACCATAAAGTAAGCATATGAAAACAAATATTTATTGCAAACATAAAAATCCATAAAATATTTATCTCAACAACATGAGAAACATATATAATAGGTATGCTTATAATTTCTGTTGACCTGACAGTAGTTTTAAGATTTTAAATAACTAAACCTAACTTTGGCATACAAAAATAAATAAGCCCTATATTACTTTGTACAATTAAAAGATACGTAACTAAGCTATCTAATTTTCGAAATTGAAAAAACTAAGAGAGAAATCCTACTTAAGATATTTTATACCTTAAATATCACTGTCACTATAATTCTATCACGGCCGCACCGTACCGATAAACTTAACTATCGCGAAATTCACTTAGTACTATACACTTTGAAGATGATTTCCAATAATATGTCTATAAATACGGGAGATTTTCTATACTATTTCAGCATGAATACTACTTCCAGTCAGAAGATAACAGTTGCCTTTGAAGCATATAGCAATAGGTCGGTACACTTATACATATAATCTGGAGCCTTTATCAGGGAAACTTTCAGGTTTAGATCACATTTGGGTCGATACACTTGTTGTTCACAGTGTAGATTCTTTATCAAGTAATAGGTCAGATGTTGGTATTCATCACATTTGGGACACACCAAGGTGTAAGTTATCACAGTCAGGTGTAAAGCGTCATCTTAATGGATAATTTCATGAAAATTTAAAAAAAGAGAATGGTTAGCATAAATTGTCATTTAATAGTCATAAAATAAAGTTATTATTGGTGATTTAAGTAGGTATAATAAGAAATGTAATTATATTAATAATATCTAATTTAGTTTACTCGATTTAAATTTTTTGATTTTACTATCTTGTCCTGTGGTGTATTTTTTTTTTTGGCATCTTATCCCTTGTATACTTAAAGATATCAACTCTAATGGTTTTATTGACTATTTGGTTATCAATCCATGATTGATACAAAAGTGTAGCTGCAAACAGGGTTAGGTTCAGCTGGGGCACAAGTAGGCATTTTTGCAACTTTGGATATTTACAAGAATATATATTTTTTTAATTGAATGCGTCACGTATGCTATTTAGTTCAGGGGTAAATAAAAATTAATACACAGAGATAATTTAGAGCTTAAAAAATTTGGAAAGGAAATAATTTTTTTTTAAAGACTTACGGAGTATTAATATATTGGAAAACCCATATATCACTTGGCCATCGACCTGGTACAAAATTTAATTTGTTTTTGGGACAGCGTTTCCAAGAAAAATATGCTAAAAACAACATATATAAATGCAAAAATGTATCAAACATTTTAATAGCATAACCTTCAAAATTATAAATGAAATAATTTAGTAACATACCTGTTATGTGGAGTGGATTTGTATAATCAATTTAATTCTCGCTGTGATGACTGTAGAATAAGTTAGGGAGCATAAAATACAAAATTTTTAATATTAAACATTAAATAAAAAATCTACAAAAATAAAATAATGCCATCCGAAAAAGAACGCTCTAAAACGAAAATGGCGGCAAATGATAGAGCCGGGAAACATCGTTACATTCATGAAACGAACAAGAAGAGCAGTATACTTCCATCTTTGTCTAAAGACGCCTCAAAGTGGTAGTGGTAGGATGCGGTACTAAGCAATTCCACAGCCCTCTAAACAAATTACGTGTTGCAAAGCGCCTAATTTAACTTTCACTCGGGTGATGAACTGTAATCCGTTATTTTTGGTGACTTTTACAAAAGTATTTTATTGACACCCTTCTTGTCATCATGACATTAAGTACCAGTAATACAACAATATAATAAAAAATATGATGCTCCTCAACACATTCTATTCCATTTTAATAAAGACCTTTATGACAGAAGAGTTTTGGACTTGCATTGTCTTTATTTGTTTTGAACCACAACGTTTCAACTGGTAAGTGTCTCCAGTTTGCGATTTAAAACAAATAAAGACGATGCAAATCCAAAATTCTTCCGTCATTCGATTCAGTGTCTTCCTTCATTCAATTCATTGTCTTTATCCTTCAAACAGGCAAAAAGATTGTTTATGATCTGAATATCATATAAAATCTTATTTTCTAGCTTAAATTGCTTTAAGAATTAAAAATGTGTCCTTTTTATTTAAAAACTTTGGGTGGTTCCGTGGATACCGTTTAAGTACTGGCTATATTTTGATTCAAATGTATGAATGTTCTTAGTTTTATATATATTATTTATTATATTTTACCTTTTTCAAGATATCAGGACTCAATTTTATATAAGAAACTTATAATCATAATATAACAGCATTCTAATAACACGAAAAATGAACTAACGTGCGCGATGGAAGAAATAGTCGTTTATCGGCTGGCCTGGCAACCCTTTTCGCATCACCAGAGTAGACAGCGCTTGAATGGCCCCCAAGATCGCCAGATTTATCACATTTGGATTTCTTTCTGTGCGGTCACTTAAAAAGCACAATCTATGCAGTTTATTCTTTATTTTTAAACTACTTTGCTGCCAAATGTATTGATCTCCACTAATGATGGTGTATTATAATATAGTTAGATAAGTTTTATTTAAGCTTTAAAACAATAAATCTCCAAAACTACTAAACTGAACTACATGAATTTTAAATCATTATAAAGGAACTTGAAAGACCTTTAAAATAAGTTATCACTCGACCCCCCTTTTTGCCAATTTTGTGTCCCCCTCGAAAAGAAAATCGACGGGTCTGAGCGTTTTTCCAAAAAAGAACTTGAGCTGCCAGTAAATGTCTCTGTTTCGTTTTCGATGCGCCACCCTGTATACATTTGCTTAATGGGCTTTTCGCTAAAATTTAACCTTAGGGAGCATAAAAAAATTACACTTTCTATGGTTTGAGTTTTGTAATTTTTCAATTAATTACCAACGTCACAACAATTCCAAGCAATGGCAGCAGCCGATCGCTCTGTAATCCTGACTGAGTGTGGTTTCTTATTTCTAAACTGTTTTTGTCTATTTAAGTTATCGAGACAAATATTATAATATAATCGGTCGCACGACTCGCAAATAAAATAATTGCGCGGTTAGTACTCACATCTCTTCTCATCTTCTGTTTTCCAGCTTTTGCGCCGTGTTTTTAATTATTTCTAGAAAACGTTTATGATACCTTAGGAATATTTTTTTTATTGAAATATATTTTCAATAGGTTCTAATTCAGGATGTTAGTGCTGAATATGATAAATTCGATATTAGTGAAAAAACCCATTATATTTTAAAGTTTTGTCTTGTAGGTTCAAGTAGTGGAGCTAATGTCATAGCAGCTCTTCAAGCTGCAAAAGATCTTAAAGAAGGTCAAAAAGTTGTTGTTATATTACCAGATAGCATAAGAAACTACATGACCAAATTTATATCGGATGAATGGATGCAAGCGCGAGGACTTATGCCATGTGAAAATACTGAAAATCATTGGTAGGTATACAGTGTATTACAAATCCAACTCTTAATTGGGTCTGGTAAACGGTAAGCGATACAGAAAATGTTAAATTTGGCCAAAGCTGAACAATTGAAAATCGACTAGCATGCTGTTAAAACATTGGGCATTTCTAGTATTTCCGAGATTTTCAAAAAAATTAAAAATTCTCGTTTATGCTTTGATTTAAACAGGGCAACAATTGAACCGTTACAAAAACAATTTTGGGTCACATTTAATGTCACCTATCTTGAATTAGTGTCGTGATAATAGCTCTTTGTATTTTCAGTATAAATACAATGTTTAAGGTTATATATTGTATCTAGATACATTATTATATTTGACTTGTGTAAACGATATTTAGTTTCTTTGTTAAAGAACTAATAATTTTTTTAAGGTGGTGGGATATCGAGGTAACTAAGTTAAATCTACAGCCGGTTGATGGAGTTTTGGATGGAATGGTGTGCGAGAGGGCAGCGCAGTGTATGAGGACATTTGGAGTTGATCAGTTAGTTGTTGTTGATGATATGAGAGGGTAAGATATATTTAATATTTTACATAAAAGTAATAGCATTAGTCAACGTGACGATCACCGCTATCTAAATTAAGTAAGTGTGATCTGTCATTGTCAAACTCTTGCCCTCGTTAGGTTTGTTCGATGGCGCTGCACTACTTACTTCTGTACTCACGCGTTCATTGGCGACGTGGTGCGTTTTCCAGCAGCTCGTTCAGACACACACCGGGTCGTTTACCGACAATATTGTCTCTCACACACTAGATTGAGCTGTTGCTGGTGCCTTTAGGAGTAACTCTGTTTCGTTCTGTTTTAACATAAATAGGTTAAAGCATGGCTCAAAGTCGCGACACAAATGCCGAGAAGCGAAGTGACTTTAGACGGATATTCGCGTTCTCTTAATGTTTATTGCAGGCAACGTTTGGCGTAACCCGTTACAGATTTGGACGTCGTTCAAAATTATGAGCAGTAACATTTTTACATTTCATCAATCTTCAATATTTGTCAAAGTTTAGGATTAAACCATTATTTTTACAGTACCTAATATAGTTATTGAAATCTGCTTGAACCAGTTCACAGTCTCTCAGAGTTTAATTGACTGCATACAGTTTAAGGTAAGAACTTACAAAATTTAAAGCAAAACAGAAAATCATTTATATATATTAAAAACCGTAGCAGCCCTAGGTGTAAACCTTGCGGAACGCCCGATGTTACAAAAAATGGTTAAAGTTGTATCCGTTCATGGCCACGATCTTTGATCTACGTTAAACATATGAGGCGAGCAATCTCATTGCACACCGATTAAGGCCAGCTTATGGATCAGAGTATTGTGGTCCACTTAGTCAAAGGCTTTGCTGAAATGGGTGTACAGTGAGTATATCTAAAAGTCTTGGTCGATCGCGTTTGTGATAAATCACTGTATGTCAGAAGGTTAGTCTCAATTTAACTTTTGGAAGAAAATCCATGTTCTTAAATTATATCTGGCTTAAGTTTAGCAAATAAGATATCTTAAACTATATATTATAATAACTTACCGAAAATACAAAGCTTACTGATTCCCCTGTAATTTTTTACTAAATCTATATTCCCAGAGTTCTTATATATAGGGACAAGATAGGAAGTTTTCCAACTAGACGGAAATTCACCACATTTTAATGAGATATTGAAGATAATTTTCGTAATATAATATGCTTACCCACCTACCAGAAATGTATAACAGCGATGGTTATAAAATAAACTATATTATAGTTTTATTTAATATCGGAGATAGTTTACAGTTTCCTTTTCAATGTTAAACTATTTTATACCAATGGTTTTCATGTCGACCCGTTCCAACATATAGATAACTCGTTATTTTCTCCCATACTATACTTGTTATCAATAATATTATTAACTTTTATTATTTGAAAAAATAAACTGCCAGAAGAGAATTGACAGTTGACTCTTTACACTATGTGTCTGGCTGGATTCACGAGGAAACACGAAACAGCCGTTTTTCAACAAAATCTATCTTTCCATGTTCTACAAGATAATACATTTATTTTTACTTTGCCAAAGGGAAAATGAAATAATATTCTGCACATATAAGGTATTTTTAAATAAGAGGGTAAGCTCCTTTTATATTTGATTTTTAATAAAATGTAGGTATTGAGTATCCAAAAAAGAAATTTAAAAAATATAAGATAATGAAAATATTACAATGAAACACATTCATAAAATCCTCATTTTGACCACAGAATGACCTTACAACTAACTTAGTCCATTTACCTCATTTGTTTTAGTCAATTTTCATAAATAATTTTAAAAAATTACTTTTTTTTGTAAAATAATCTCTATTCACTCTAGAATGAATCAAATATCTTAAGTTTATAATCTTAACAGTTCTTAAAATGTACCAATAATTATCTATTGTAAGATGTCTGTACAAGCGGTTAATCTTGAGTATTTCTACTCAATTTTTTTAGTACAAAGTTATAAAATTTCATAACTAAAAAATGACCAAATCCATAAAAACAAAAACTTTAAACTGTTTGTATCTATCAGAAGATATTTTAGAAACATTGATTATTAATAAACATTATAAATATACAAGGTATATTTATTTTATAACAATTATTTATTTATTTTCAGTGGAATTTTAGGTGTTGTAACATCACAAATTCTTTTGAGAAACCTTACGTCTAAAAAAGTGAAAGCTACTGATCCAATTGAAAAATTACTTGTAAGAGTATATCCAAAACTTCCCAGTAATGCCCACCTAGGTTTAGTTTCTAATGTACTGGAAAAAGAACCTTTTGTCGTCATATTTGAAAAACGAGGTAAGCTTAAAGCACTTATCACTTTAGAAGCTAGTCAGTATGTTTGAATTTAGATCCACTCTGTGTCGGTCTGTTGGAAGAATGTTTGTTTCATAATAGTACATTGTATACCTAGTAGGAAAAGCTGAACATTCCCAGACGACCGTAAACATTGTATGTCGAGTCGCAAGCCGAGACCGACAATACGTAGTCCGGCTTTTTCTACGAGGTTACATACTATTTTTACGTAAATCAAAAATTATTAAAAGGAGATAAGTTATAACAATCAACTTGTTAAAATTTTGAAATAAATATTATTAACTTTGTTTACAAATAAAGGATGCCATTAAATTTTTGTGTTGTAACTGGAAACACAGTAATATTGAATTGTCAAGCTTAACACATTTTAGTTTACAAGTAGCCGTACAGAAATAATATTTCCTTAACAATAATAAATGTTGACTAAGTAAGGAAATATTGACTTTTTCTTTCAGAAATGTTATCAAAAATGTCAATATTTCCGATCGATTTTCGAAAAAAAAAATTATTTAATTTAAAAAATCGGTAACAACTGATCTACTTGCAGGGATACTTTTTTACATTTCTTGCGGCATTATTACTCAAAAGATCACGTTCTATAGAGTTTGATTATCTGTATAATTTTGAAATGACCTTTTAAAATTCTCTCAAATATCAAATCTCAAAAAAGGCTTAGATATGCCAAGTGACAAAAATATTTTAATCGTGAAAAATTAACACGTAACAAACCACTTTGATTATGACAGACTACTTCTGCCAATGTTACAAAGTTGTCCGATTAACTAATTAACCAAACTTACTAAATATTAATAATTAGTTAACCAGACGACTTTGCTTATAACAAATTAATATCTCAGCATTGTAAGAGAACCAAGCATTGCGCAGATGACATAGACGATACATAACAACCTGTAATATAATTTCAAATCGAATAAAGTATAATTATACAATAGTTAAGACAGTACGGAATAAAGCGAACTTACGCGTTACTACCAATTTAATTTAAATTTATTTAGTAAAAGTACCCCTGTTTCATGTTACATACATTGAGGATATGCCGACTGTAAGTCCAGTTTAAGATTTTAGGCTGCGTCAACTGGGTTCGTTCTTATATACTTTACAACAATATTTAAGTTATTCACGGTCAAACCGAGACACAAATCCTAGTGTACACCAAAGTCACAAGCATTAACGTATTCAGTATTACAATTTCATTTTATTATTTTTGTTTACTATTTAGGAACAGAGGACACTCCAATAGAAAAAGCTATAGCGATTGTTACTCCTATGGACGTCCTGACATTTATTTCCAAAAAGCAGGCAGCTTGATTTTTATTATTATCATTTAAGAATAAGTGACTTTACATTAGTATATCATCACATATTTTTTTTTTTTTACATCTATTTAGCAAAAATGGTCAACGTCGTACGTTTTGCAAAAAATGCAAAGTACATAAATTGCACAAAGTGACCCAGTACAAGAAATCCATATATTTGTGTTCCTAAACCTACAATAAGTAATCGGTTTCTTGCGGCCGATTTTATATTTTTTCTTGTATCTCGGACTTAAATTGAGATATGGATATGCGGTTTTAACCAGTTTTCTTCGTTTTTAATATACCTTTTATCTACATAAATATTTGTAAACGGTTTCATTTAAAAATTTCGAGAAAAATTGAAAAATTTGGTGATTGTGGAAATAGTGCCCTCTAACGGCGATGAATATAACAAAAAATAGTTATACAAAATTTAAAATGTTACTAGAGGATAAGTTCTTTTAAGCGAGACCAAGTTTGTTAAATTTGGTTAGGGGAAATCGGAGGTATGAGTATTTATTTCATAAGAGGTTCCCCTCCTCTCCACAGTCTATTTTACGAGTTGGATCAAAATATATTAAGTAAAATTATACCGTATAATTTAAAGAATAAAACGCTTAATTTTTAATATAACTTTATTTAGCATATTATCTATAAAATTCCGATAATCTTCTTAGTCATAGCTTGATTGCTTCTAGAGGTAAATTTAGGAACTTAAAAATAATTTCCAGAAACTTCTCTTTGTCGATTTTATAATATTTTTTTTATAATCCAAATTTTATGATAAAGAGTTCCTGAGATCAGAGCTGGAAAAAAGTGCTTCGAGCAGCAAGCCCTTTGGGAAAGTAATTACCAGCACCAAGCATTTTGGAAATCGCTTGTAATTACCAATTACTGAGAAAAGTAATTTTGAATGATTTTGAGTGCTGGCCAAGCGCTTTAAATGGCTTGAAATGCAAAATTTATTAACCAAGCGCTTTTTATAAAGGGCTTCAATTACCTAGCTCTGTATTTTAAAAATGCTTGCAAGCACTGTGCTCGAGGTAATTACTGATGAGCCCTTGGCAACCCGGTATAAAACTCAATGTCCATCCTCAGATTATCGTGGTTTTTGGGATATGGCTAAATAATGTTTCCGTGAATCTTATCTGAATTTGGAATTGAACCTCATGGTTTTTTATCTACAAAGCTCCCAATGTTATTTGTATTAGTTTCCGATATACGGTATAATGATTTTTATGACTTTTAAATATTTCTGAAATCCTAAATATTTTACTAGAACATATTTTTATATTCAGAAAATAGCAATATTTGTATAGGTCTACATAACACAGAAATTCAACCTTTCAGGAACCTTTTAATGGCATTAAACATCGAGAAGCTTTTTCTTGGCATATCTTATACCTAAAGCATAGCTATATTTTAGTCACAGGTACTTTTCCGCAGCTAGATTTTACTTTAAAACAGTTTTACAGAACTAGTGAATTTAAAAAAATCAGCACGGATGTCGGTGAATCCCGATTTTACGAGAACTTCAAAGTAAAGGCTATTATTAAAAACGAAAGCTTACTGCTTAATCATCATATCGTTGTAATTAGTATTTTAACAGTGTTTGAAAATATGTGACTAAGAAATCTCATACTTAATATCCACTACATATTGAAAATAAACCTGTAAACTGTATCCATTTTTACAGGCAAATCTTAAAAAGTTATACTGTTAATGTAAAGTTACCCAGTGTTAATTAGTATTTTTTTAAATATTTGGGTAGGTTCTAAGATATTGTTCTTACTTTTTATAATAACTATTTATATTTTTACGCACAGTGATAGATATTGTAAAATCATTTTTACCCTTTTAAACAACAACATTACCGTTTCGGCAACCAGATGCATGCTTTTCAGGCGGCTGATTAATACCTATCGGTTCTTTTTCGTAAGAAAATCAAGTATGTATATATCTTAAGATGGAAAGTTCTTGTGTATAAACACCTAATTTGAAATTCAGAAAAAAGTATTTCCTCGAGCCGGATTCGAACCGATAACCTCCGTATATCCAGTACAGAGCGCTAACCAATTGCGCCATCAAGGAAGTAGGTTTACAACGGCAAATCGGAAAACACTTTCGTCCGAAAATTTCAAATTTTTACTGAGATACGCACAGTGATAGATATTGTAAAATCATTTTTACCCTTTTAAACAACAACATTGCCGTTTCGGCAACCAGATGCATGCTTTTCAGGCGGCTGATTAATACCTATCGGTTCTTTTTCGTAAGAAAATCAAGTATGTATATATCTTAAGAGGGAAAGTTCTTGTGTATAAACACCTAATTTGAAATTCAGAAAAAAGTATTTCCTCGAGCCGTGCCTCACTGTGCGTATCTCAGTAAAAATTAAAGTATTAATCAGCCGCCTGAAAAGCATGCATCTGGTTGCCGAAACGGTAATGTTGTTGTTTAAAAGGGTAAAAATGATATTACAATATCTATCACTGTGCGTATCTCAGTAAAAATTTGAAATTTTCGGACGAAAGTGTTTCCCGATTTGCCGGTGTGAACCTACTTCCTTGATGGCGCAATTAGTTAGCGCTCTGTACTGGATATACGGAGGTTGTCGGTTCGAATCCGGCTCGAGGAAATACTTTTTTCTGAATTTCAAATTAGGTGTTTATACACAAAAACTTTCCATCTTAAGATTTATATTTTTATATATTTATACCTTTATAAATTTATTTATTATTTATATTTCTCGTATAAAAATCCGTATTTTAAGAACAATAAACTGTAATAATATGTATTAAATTGTTGAAAGCATGTGGGTAAAATTGATCGATGTTTAAAAAAATAAATCACTTATTTGGATATAATGTTTATTTATTTATTTGTGTCAAATCAAAAATCTAAACATGAATATTAAAAGATCGACTCGTCCTAAGCAAAAAATATGGTTTCAAGGGCATAGGTGCAACTTGAATACTGGGTCTCCCAAAAGTCCCGCATAAAATTAATATCAATTAAAGGAAGAAGATCGAGGAAAAACGCTCGGACCCGTAAATTTTTATTTTTAATTGTGCATTTTTTGACATAAAAAAATATACAGGGTGTCTCAGAACTGTCGTCACGTCTTTGGCAATTTTTTTTAATGGAACACCCTATATATTGTATTATTTTCTGATTCCTCACAAAATTCTACGCTTATGTTGTAAATGTCATATGTCTAAATTCAATACTTTTTGAGATATTGACATTTAAAATATGGCATTTTTTGACTTTGACAGGCTGTAACATTGGAACGGTTCATCTTAGAGAAAAATGGTTTTAACCTCCCTATCTTAGTTTTTTAGTCTCTATCCAAAGAAACCAACCTCAGATTTACCATGTTAAACCAAAAAACCGGTTTTAACGGTCAAAAATGCCATATTTTAAACGTCAATATCTCAAAAACTCTTGAATTTAGACATATGACATTTACAACATAAGCGTAGAATTTTGTGAGGAATCAGAAAATAATACAATATATAGGGTGTTCCATTAAAAAAAATTGTCAAAGACGCGACGACAGTTCTATAAGACACCCTGTATAATATATTTTTATGTCAAAAAATGCACAATTAAAAATAAAAATTTACTGGTCCGAGCGTTTTTCGTAGATCTTCTTCCTTTAATTGATATTAATTTTATGCGGGACTTTTGGGAGACCCAGTATATATAAGAAATACTTGTATAGTAAGAATGTAAAAGTTGAAACAAATTCATTTAAATTTCATATTTTTTTTTTGAAAAATCGCCCAGCTTAAAAAAATAATTTTGCGTTTCTATTTTTATATATTCTCAAGAGATTTAATGACAATTCATTGATTCAATGAAGAGCAGACTGGTACACCCGTAATCGGGTGTTAAACTTTCAAATAATTTGATGCTAACAATGAAACAATATTTGCTAGTAGATAATTACATAATTATTTGTTCATTTTTAAAAAATTAAAATTTTAATTTTTAAACGTAAATTTGAAATCAGACTTAAGATATTAAGAGAAACAATATTTTCTTGTAACTTTTTTCGTTTAAAATTGACACATTCGCCAGTTTAAAATTTTCAAATAACATTTGACAAGTGCAACGCATGTCAAAAATTTAAAACTTTCTGTTCTGGGTCATGCAAAACCTATTTTTTTAAAAACTGGATAAAAAGTTTCCCATATGGTGCAAACCTTTCTGCGGATACGGATACTGTATATTATATTATGGTATTTTGTGTACAAATAATTTATATATAAATACATAAGACCTTATAGGTAAATCTCAAAAATATTTATAATAATAGAATGCCCGACAATACAGGATTATTCTGCTATACAAAAAAATTGCACCAATTCCCTTAACTTTTAGCAAATTGTAACCTATATACAGTGCTGCCCTTTTTGACTCTTCAAGATTATGAACTTATAAAGTATCGTACTTAACTAGAAAGTGCTTATTTGTGACTTAGTAACACAATTACATAAACATAATTTTAAAGTTTACTTATTAAGCAAAAATATTATAATTTTACTAATTTCTTAATGTTAGTGGGATTAAATAAACATCTTAGGATTTTTTTATTACTTTCAGTATTGGATATAAAGGTTGGAACACTGATTGTTCATCTAAATGTTGTAGTATTAGTTTAGTGTTGATTGTTGACTGTGAATTTGATTTATCCAGTGAAGTTGCATTGTGTACAAACGCCCTTTCACACATTAGTAACAGAATAATTAATTTTTATTATGAATGCAAGTATTAAACAGTGTGATATTAAGAAAATACGGAAGGTACTGAGGAACACAGTGTCTCGAATTATTAAAAGATATAAATAATGTGTATCCAGTTTTTTATGCTTTCATAGGGTCTCCCATATTCGTGACGATGGAGGGATACAGATTTCGCTACACTGTTCTACCTTTTTAAACATGTTTTTCAATGCCATAATTACTTTTAAATCTAAAGAGTAAAGTTTTCAATTATCGGACATCCCTTGGGTACCTCAGTTATATTTCAAAGTTGTACAAAGTGAGTTTTATAGAGTTTTTACTAAGAATTGTTTTTTTCTAAGTGCCTCTATTTTCCAAATACATAGTATATTTTAGTACATCTTATTGAAACCCAATATAAGTATATCTGAATGACAGATCAGGCCTGTCTAAACTTCTAGTGTTTATTGATATATGGAGGGGCAAAAGTTACATAGAAGTATCATATAAATTACATCAATATAAAAGTAAGAGTCAGGACATGTTTCGACCAGCTAAAAATTCACAATATAGTTTACCTAAATAAAGTATAAAGAATTGTTAGAAGAAAATTAATTTCTAAAATATAACATACATTTATGGAATGGCGAAAAGTAGTAAGGGAGTAATATTACCTAAAATTTCATAGAAGACTCGATAGTCTAACAGCTCAAGTCGGAACATCAAAAGTCATCATACATTTATAAACCTTAAATATGTCTGTTTCCCTTATCCTTATTTAAATATAACTAGCCTATAGTTAATAGTTAGGGTTTATTTGCCACCGTATCCAACAACTAATGCATATATTAATACATGAAAACTCAGATAACTTGTAATTAGAGTACCAATAAGGAAGCACAAAGCTCTTGTTGGCTGAGGTATGACATAAACTGCATACACAAAGGAATGACCTACTCTTACAAGAAGGAACAGATAATAGAGTATGTGTACAACCCAGCTTGGTACTGATATCCACAAATATAGTAAGCTTATGAAGAGAAACACTGGAATGCTTTCTAGGTCATTTTGAAGCGCTCTGAAACAAAAAAAGTTTCTATTATAAGGCAGTTTGGTAAACGATTATCCTTTGGGTACGCATTTCCATGCAAAGAAGTAAGTATACAACTTATTTCCCAGTAGAAGTGCACTTTACAATGCATTGTCATCGGATTTCATGGGTAGACCGCGAGCGCTGTGTCATTAACGCACACCGAGATAAATATTTCAAAATTAGTTGCAGAGGTTCGGCTGTCACCAATTATCACGTCTAATATTTGATTAAACAAGTACAAAGTTAGTATGAAGAAAATCATTTAAGTTGGCCTAATTATACTAACACAAATTATGGTATATGCTGGAAATTAAAAGTGGGTATATCTGAAAATTCACTATGTGAGAAACAGAACCAAAAGATAAGCATTTTGATATATTTAAATTGGAGGGAATTGTATGACTAATTTCGGAAAAATTCAGTGACAGCAACGGCAAACAGTGGGTTTATTTTACATGCGGTGATGAACTCTTGACCTTATTTCTTTATACACACGCCAATATCCACCCAAAGAAGTTATGTATTTTACCCGTTTTAAATAGTGCCAATGTTGGCATATGGGTGGCATAAACTAACTTGTCCTATTATGTAGTCGATTTTACACTACAACTTTTGGTGCTATCGCTATACGTTTATAGCGGTGTAATTTACATTAGAATCGGTCCATTTATTAGTTATTTTGAGAAGCAATAATAAGCTACTAACTGCATGAAATGATAGATAGCTATAGACCTTTTTCTATCATGTATGTTGAGTTGCACAAAGATTTTGAACCACAATGTTAAACTTGCGATATGAATGCAGGATGATTAAAAAACGCTGCAAGCGAAGAAAATGTCTTCTACTTTTCAAAATTGTTTGTTGCTTTAACCAATTTCTAATTATTTAATAGGTATTACCACAGACCTTTACAGCCCATACACAATGTTTTTAAAAAATATATGAAGACAATTTTTTTACGTTTTTGGTAAATATTCATGATTGGAAAGGAAACAACCGATAGTCGCTTCTATTTTTATGTTTTTTTTTGTAGCGCGGAAATAAAATGCAGCACTGTTATATGTATTATTTTTTTTTATAATAATGGTTTTTGAGGGGAGAAGGTCCCCCAGCTACGTCAGTAAGACCTACCACCTATTCCTTAGCCTTAGACCAAAATTAGCCAATTTCAGTAAACTTATACGTACCACGTTGCTTAGTTTTAGGCGCTATACGGCCCTGATGAAATTACAATCATGAAATAGTTTTTTATTATAACTTAAAAACAGCTTCTAAAATTTGATACTTTGAAATTGTTTTATTAGGCAAAAAAACCAAAACAAAATTATGATTAAAATCAATCGACTTAAACGATCGGGAAAACTTGCATCAAATTGGATATTAAATTTGTGCCATGTTTAGGCAATAGTAAACTTTGGTATCAGTTACCAAAAAAGACTTTTAAAAAACGGAGAAAACTTTTCGTTGTTCACCAATGTCAACAAAAACATAAACGTCACTTAACTTTCAAAAACTTTTTTGATTGTTAAAATAACTGGTGCGCGCGCAGTGCCTCCCCAAACATTTCACGACTTCTATACAGGGGTGAAAATTAAAGGGGGTTGGGGAAGTTCCCCAACATACTGCCCGGCGTAGAAGCGTCATAGCTTATAAACAAAATAGTAAAAAACGAGAGGGGGTTAACAAATAAAACCATTAGCAGAATTGCTAATGGTCATCTTAAAGGGTAGACCTTGTCATACTCCATTAAGTACTCAATGCCACTTACCTAGACATTGAGTGAGAGGGGAAACCATTTTGGTTTATGGAAGAATTTATAATACAATGTAAAAAGCAGAACTATGGCACCATTGTAAGAAGTGGCATAGGTATCATACAAAATAGCTGAGTTGCTTCGTCGGGAAGCAAAACGCTCTAGATTAAAACATTGCTGAGTTTTGGCACCGTTGTAAGGGGTGACATAATCAGAATGCCTCAGGGG
Source organism: Polydrusus cervinus (assembly GCA_935413205.1). Taxonomy (NCBI): domain Eukaryota; kingdom Metazoa; phylum Arthropoda; class Insecta; order Coleoptera; family Curculionidae; genus Polydrusus; species Polydrusus cervinus. Next base: position 59,889,164 of record OW284510.1, on the reverse strand, counting down.
GGCCTTACCTCGTCTGGAGGAAAGTCGCAGTAAAAAAGTAATAGCTGCTTCAAGGGGGAGAATTAAAATAATTGGATTATAAATAGCTTTGGTGATCATGCACTCAAAGACTGCTATATAACAGTGAAGTAAAGCCTTGCCAGGTTGTAAGTCTGACAATTTTGATGGAAATATTCAACTTGATTATTAGATAAATTCTTTCCAGGTTGTAAGTCTGACAATTCTTTATGGAAATATTCAAATTTAATTCTATGTATAATCATTTTCAGAGAATCATTTAGTTCATGAATTGAGAGAGGTCCAGAAATTTTATTAATGGGGGCTGGAGTTGACTTACAAAAACGAAAGCAGTAAGCAACTGCTCTTTGCAGTTTAGAGAGGGTAGGAAAGGTTGAGAAGAGAAGATCCCAAAAATCATCACTCTCTTGAGTGACATACAGGAGGTAGAAACAGGTTTGACTTTTCGTTGTTCGGAGATAACACTCATGTCCTTTTCCGAAACGTAGCCATATTCATTTGAACGCTTATAAGCATTAAGAGAATCAAATTTTTCAGTATTTGAGACAGGGGCTGGTTCATGGAACCTAAGGGGGACAATTACCAAATTTTGAGGCAATGAGTCTACACAGGGTGGGGTGAAGTATACTTTAGCCTTGTTAAAGGGTGTACAAACTTGTACACTGTCCTTTAGAGGATCAATCTTTAATTTAATTTCAGAGAGAGGAAGAGAGTTAGTCAAAATATCTTGAACTAAGTTTTCAGAGGGTGAGAGACACAGCATGTCTGAACTAGGATCCCTTTTTGGAACTAGTACAGGAGTAGGGGGTTTTTCAATTTGCTCAGTTGCTTGCGGGAGATAAGCCACTGCTTGTTACAGAAAGATTGTTTTTGCCACGTGTCGCGGGGTGAGAGGGGAAGTTTTGAAAAACTTCGAGTGTTTGTTCATTTGAATGAACGAGAGAGAGAGGTATATTTTCAGTGTAAAAGTTTTCTGAACTAAAGTTGTCCCTTGTCTGTAAAAACAAAGATACACTTGGATGAGCACTTCATTGGACTGCCAGAGAAGTGTGAGAGAGTGAGCTAGCACGTCTAGTTGAGACTGTGTGTTGTGGAACACATCCAGCAACGATCCACCCTAAACTGGTTTCTTGAAGAATGGGAAGATTTCTTTCAAGTCGAATAAAACCATTAAGTAAGAGAGTGTAATATAAATCTGCTCCTAACAGCAAATCTATAGAGCGAGGAGTGCCAAATTTAGGATCCGCTAGCGGAACATCGCGAGGGATCTTAAGTAAGGAAGTATTAATTTTTACCTGAGGTAGGTTACAGGTTATGTTTGCTAAAACACCGCATGACACATGGAAGCGTTGGCGCCAATTAACTTTCGAATACAAAGTTAAGTCTGTCATTTTTGTGAAGGAAGATTCATTTTGAGAAATTTCAGAGATCAACAATTTTTTGTTATATCATTGCAGTTGTAATCTGTCAACCATATTTTGGGTAATGAATGAATTTTGCGAGCCATTGTCCAGCAATACTCGTGCGGTGATGCGTACACCTTGAGCATTGTAGATATACACGGAGGCAGTGGCCAACAAAACATGAGGGGTCTTCATTGACGTAGCAGGATAACTTTGAGAAGTTACAGGGGTGTTCTGAGAAGGAGAGTCTTCATCAGAACGAGATGAACTGCACCGCTGAGTGTTAGCATGTCCATGAGAGGAACTAGAATTTGCTTGGCTATACGCAGGCCGAGGAGTAAAAGAATCAGAAGCCAATTGACCTTGAGATGAATTGACATTTGCCCTATTATTTGGCTGAACCTGTGACGAATTGGTTTTGTGAGTATTTGAATGTTGTGGCGAATTGCCACGAGAATGAGAAACGGATGTAACAGAGTTTGTTACTTAAGGAACATGATTCCTGAATGTGTTTTGATTTGTATTTGGGATTCCAGTGTTAGTTGGAGGGAAATGAAGCAATGAATGATGCTTCTGTTGACAAAAAGAGCATGTTCGAAGAGAGGGACATTGATTTAATTGATGTTGAGAGCCCAAGCAATTAAAACAATACATTTTGCTTTTTATGAAGTGATGTCGTTCAGATAGTTGTAAGCTTCTGAATTTAGCACAAACATAAATTTTATGAGAATCGTGACAAAATGAACATTTTTCACGATTAATGTTTGTGCATGGTTTGAACATGAAAAGACACATTTGGGAATCGTTTGGGAATAGTAGGTTCCAAACTAGCTAAATTTTCTAGTATGGTGCAACATTTGTTAAGGAAAGTGAAAAATTCTTGTAACACGGGGAGAGAAGAGAGATCTTTTTCGGTTTCATAAACCTTTTTTGAGACAAAGTCCAACTTTTTTTCAAGAAGATGAACCATAAGAAGATTCCAGAGTTCTTCAAAAGATAAGTTTAGATAGATAGACTCAATATTGCGTGTGCAATTTGTGACGAAATCTCTGAGGGTTTGTGCATTACATTTAGTAATTGCGGGGATTTCTAATAAATTCAAAAGATGAGTATATGACAGAATTGTTATTTTCATATCGATTTGTGAGAATATCACGGGCAGTGGCATAGTTTTGATGAGTGACAGCAAGAGTATCAATTAATTTGAGTGGTTCTTCTTTTAAGAATGATTTAAGGTACATGAACCGTTGAACATCGCTTAAAGAAGAATTATCATGCACAAGGGCAGTGAACAGCTGATTAAAGGAGGTCCATTCAGAGATATCACCTTTAAATACTGTGATGTGCTGTTCAGGTAAGCGTACCTGAGGTACATGGGGAGTAGCAACCGGAATTGCAATTTGAGGAGGGGGGCTCTGCAAGTTTGCATTTAGAGCTGAACTGAGAGATTCAATTTTACTTTCTAAGAGCGCGTACAAATTAAAAACTTTTCTTCGATCAGATCTCGATCTGAATCGTCCGGGTCTAAAGTTTCAATATCATTTTGAATTTTAATATAATTATCAAATGCCTTATTTAAATGTTTCAATCGAATTTTAAATTGGCAATGATTTAATTCCGTATCAACATTTTTTAAATACCAATTATTAATGCGGGTGATGTTACCTTTGTAACTTGCGCGCTTAGTTGTTAGTTCGACATTTTGATGTTTTAATCAAAAATTCAACACAAAAAAAACGAACTTCAACAATAGTGAGAGAGAGAGAGCACTGTTTTTATAGTGCAAATAGAGCAACTAATTTTTTAAGTTAGAAAATTTTCACGAAGGTGCGGCTGGTGCGGACAATGCAAACCAAGCGATAAACGAAGACGCAACGTGAAAGAGGGGTCACTAATTTTAGTGCGAGAAAAATTTTATATAAAAAGCTATTTATAAGCGTGCATTTACACAAAAAATGAAAGTATGAGTGGGGACACTGTCTTTTAGTGCGAGAAAAATTTGAATTATTTTTCTTTGTGTAAGAACGAGTGTGTTTTGACACAAAAAAAAATGAGAGAGCGCAGAGACTAACTACTACCTTGTAGTATAGCGAGAGAATTTTTTATTGTTATAAAGATTTGTCAAAAACTTTATATTTTTCTTTGTGTAAGAGTGAGCGTGTCTTAACACAAACAAAAAAGAGAAAAAGGAGATGCGACACTAGCTTGTAGTGTATAGAATTTTTTTTATTTTGTATAAAAACTTGACAACAGTTTTAGTATTTTTTTTTCTGTGTAAGAACGGGCGTGTCTTGACACAAAAAAAAATGAGAAAGAAGAGAGATATGACACTAGCTTGTAGTGTAAAAAATAACTTTTTGTATCACAAAAAGTTTACCAACAATTGATTATTTTTCTTTGCGTAAGAACTAGCATGTCTTGACACAACAGAAATGAGAGAGAGGTGAGAAACACTAATGCATTGCAGTACAGAGAGCGACGTTTTTGTTTTGTTTTATTTTCTTTAAAAATCTTTAAGCCATTTTTATTTGTGTAAGATCGGGCATGTCTTGACAAACAACAAAATAAGAGAGAAAGGAGATGTGACACTATCTTGTAGTGTACAAAATAAATTTTTATTTTTTAAAGAATTTACCAATTTTTTTATTTTATTTTCTTTGCTTAAGAACGGGAATGTCTTAACACAAAAAAAAATGAGTGAGAAAAGAAATAGAAAGAAATTTTTTATCGCGTATGCAATGTTTACCCTTCTACAATGTAATATGCACCTTTTGTGCTACAAATCTACAAATTTATCCATTTAAATTTCAAACTTCAAAAATTCAAACAATCGAGGCTCGAAGGACCATTTTTTATTATGTAGGAAAAACTCTGAAGTTAGACCCAATAACAAAAAAGGGGTTAACTGACCTGATTACCGATCAGTTAAATTGCCGATATTAGTTGACTACTTTGCCATTTGGCTGATATAAATAAAACAATGAGTTTGAATAGATGAAATTTAAAAGGTGGTTTTTATTTAATTAAAAAACAAAAATACCTGGTTTTGTTTGAACTCTTGTTCAAAACAAACGGTGGATAATAATTAACTTTTTTATAATACTAACAAATTAAAAATACCTATTAACAATATACATACATTATTTTCAACAAGAAAACATTAAAAAACAATATAAACTAATTTTATGTCCAGTCTCCCTGATTGGAGCGGATTTCTATTTTCTAACTTCTCAGGAATTAAGCTTCACTCCTCCTTTATGATATTGAGAAAGTCTTAATCTATCATACCTTCATATTATGTACATCTCGAAAGTAAATGTAAACCTTGCATAGAATCAAAAGATCAAAAGCACCGTCGAGACTCAATGACGGCCTTTTTACAGTGACATTTTTTCGGTTGCACTGGTTGTGTGGTCACAGCACACGGGGAGATCGACTTAAACGATCGGGAAAACTTGCATCAAGTTGGATACTAAATTTGTGCCATGTTTAGGCAATAGTAAACTTTGGTATAAGTCACCAAAAAAGACTTTTAAAAAACGGAGAAAACTTTTTGTTGTTCACCAATGTCAACAAAAACATAAACGTCACTTAACTTTCAAAAACTTTTTTGATTGTTAAAATAACTGGTGCGCGCGCAGTGCCTCCCAAAACATTTCACGACTTCTATACACGGGTGAAAATTAAAGGGGGTTGGGGAAGTTCCCCAACAGGTGCTATTATCAAAAGCATCAACTGCGCTTATAATGTTAATATTGTTTATACACTTGTTCCCGGCAGCCGAGTTTTTTTTTATAAAACAGAGCGCCATTGGTAAAATTTTTATTTATGCGATATTATAGTAGTGGCCGGCAAAAAGTTGGACTCATATGGGAAACTTTTGTTTGAAATTCAAAAAAAAAACTTTTATTGCTGATGGCCTCTGCATGATTGGTAACCTAACAACTTGTTTTGACATTAGTCACGTGACTACTCGTTTGTCTGGAAAATTGAAAGTATATATTTATAATATTTGTTTTTAATCATTTAACACATTTTCATTAAATTGATGGAAGTATGGAAGTAACATTTGGGCGATTCCACTATAGACGATTCTTGACATAAATTTCTAAATCTCTGTATTTGTTACTTATCTTAATGCAAATAAAAAGAAAATTATCTTAATTAATAGTAAAACTGCTTTTTTGGATCTAAGTTTATATATTCTAATATTTGTAGCATATTTATAAACATTAAGATATTCCGAATTAGTACACTTCCACGTCACTCACGTCAATTCTCCTTTTCAAATACATCAATATTTTTTAATAGAATTTTCGACAAATATTGACGTAGGTACCTACTTATTTGAAAAAAAAACAACCAACATGAGTGACAAATAAGTTTAATAATTTGCAATATATATTGTTGGATCTCCTATTTTGTTCATAAAGGCTTATAATAACGTTTATGTGCACTTAATTTAAACACGTTGCACCCGCGATTGCTTTAAAAGTAAATAACTCATGAAATATTTTTATTCTTTATGATTTTTTGGCATACTTTGGTTGATTTACTTATGGTCCTTCAAAATATGCAGGCATATGATAATAAATGTTTCACAATCAACAGACTTTGCTGTTTTTGTACTATCATCTGGAAAGGTGGGGCCGATTCAGTTGCACCCACGATTTCGCTTTAGACCTCCCTCGTAACTATTTATATATTTCATTTAATTTTTTTTTTAACCAAATCAAAAGAAAACAGGTTAAAATGTAGCTTTTCAAAGGATAATTTCGATACAAATGTTTTATTTTATTTTAGTAATAATAAAGTTTAAATGTGTCTAAATGTTGCACCCGCGATAATGGAATCGCCAATTTGATATTTTCTTTTTAATTTAAAAAAAATATTTATTTTTTGAATTTTTGTTTTAAACTTTGCACACCAGCATAAAATTAAAATCTAAACACGTTTTTTAAGTAACTTTTTTCAATATCTTGTATTCTAATACCAGATTTTCACGACAAAATAGATACTTTCAATTTTCCAGACAAACGAGTAGTCACGTGGCTAATGTCAAAACAAGTTTTTAGGTTACCAATCATGCAGAGGCTATCAGCATTAAAAGTTTTTTTTTTTAGAATTTCAATAATAAAAAGTTTCCCATATGAGTCCAACTTTTTGCGGGTCACTGTATATTCCAAATAAATAAGCTTCAGCATATATTTAAATTGAACTTTTATTAAATAGGTGCAAAGTGTTTAATTTTTTTCAGGGAGAGTCAGTAGAGATTCAATTACTTTTTTTCCCAAAATGTTTTTTAATGAAAATTATAAAACTTTTGTCATACTTTATGTCGAAAAACTAAAGACGCTCGGCGTCCATCATTTTTTATGTAAAGTTTCCCAGCGTCATCGTCATCACCAGAATATATATATATATATATATATAATTAATACGTAACAGCGGATTTGAGGCAAGGAATAAAATTTAGATAGTATATTCTACTATAGCATGACCTACATCATTTTTTACTTACCTTCTGACCCGTTCCACGTCCTCATTAACTCCTGTGGCGCCGCCAAATTTAGCATCTTCTTCACTTATAAAGACCTACAAATTATTAAGCTGATTTCATGTGGAGTATTTCTTATTTAAAAAACGGCATGCATAAGACGATTTCACAGTGTGCCGCATCTGATCAGTATTTCCACAGCCTTTTTTAGTAAAGAGGCGGGCTGTGGTATTACTATCAATCCTAACAAAATAAGAACACACACACAACACAACCTACCTAGTAATATTTTAAATTATTAGTAACGAATGGTACCTATTACTTTAGTCATTTTATGATTGACATTAGTAATACTGGATCGTGTAAGGTCCCCACATGCATATTACATTTTTATTGCCTTTTGGCAATTATTGCTAAGTTATTTTTTAAATATCCCTAACCTACTTTTATAATTTAAATTATTCAGGGTGTCCCAAATAGTCAGGGCATATCAATCATTTTTTTTTTGATGAAACACTATTTATTTTCTTATTCTTCATAAAATTCTACGATTGTATCTAAAATCATGTCTAAACACAATTGTTTTTGAGATATGTTAAGTGGTCCAGGAACGCTGCCCCCCAGCCAAGCCTTTTTTTTTTTCGTGTGGAATATGAATAAAAAACTTAAATTTAAATTCCAAATTTTTGTTTTCTTTCAAAACATAAATACTTTAAACTTTTACAATGAAATTAAAGAGCCAGCTATGAATATCAAGAAAAAAATTTTAAAAAATATTCAATGAAATTTAATGCAAACAGGTATAATTTAATTTACAAAATTATAATAGTTTAATTAACAAATTAGTTTTTAGTTGGTTTTAGCTCCAGCATGATCTGCTGATCAACTGTATACAATTATATAGAATTTTCAGACTTTGACAGGCTGTAACGTTAGAAACGGCTTATCTTGGAAAAAAAATGGTTTTCATATCTCCCTATCTTAGTTTCTTATTCTCTATCTAAAAGTTAACATGTTAAACCGTAAAACCGTTTTATTACGATATCAAAAATGGAAAATGAACTTAAGTATTAATTTTGTTTATACCACATTACAGCAATTTTTCATATGACATGAGCAGGAAACATAAAAGAATTAAAACGTTTCTAAAATTATGGTAATTAAGGGATTGGTAATGGTATATTTCCGACTAACGGAAAACCACTATACGACTATAAGCGTGTTCGGTTTTATCTTTAAGGGTTTTACCATCTGATTTGTCAGATTACTCCGCGTCCGTTCGTTTAATGTTTCAGACATCGAGCTAGAATAAACAAGAAGGCGACATCAACTGACTAAAATGATCCTACTTGCGCCATATTGGTACGACACTTATGTCATTCGTATAGTCAGCTGTATCTATCCTAATCGAGGTGGCTTTTTGTGTAAAACTATTGATATTGTGTTATAGATATAAATTATTTCTTGTGCGGTGCGAAGTTGTTTCAGCAGAAATGCTGTGGATAAGAAGAAAAAGGCGAAAATTACATTTTATAGTATAAATAAAGGGCAGGTCCGTATTTATAAACTTTGGGTGCTAATTGTTGCCTATGGTTTGTTTAGTTGCAATTTTATTTAAATTATTAAATAACACAAAAAAAATGTAAAAACAATACATTTACAATTATGTTAAAGCAGCTTTGGACTTTTTAGGACTAGCTGCAACCGCAATTTTATCATTTGTGAGGTCATTATTTTCTATGTGCGAAATAAACACAACTGTATGTTGGGTTTCACAAAGATTTTTTTCCAGTAAGTATTTTCTTTTTACCGGTTTACCTATAAGAAAATTTCCGAAAATGTGTAATCAATACTTTCCGAGATACAGCCGCTGGCCGACCTTAGCGGGACACCCGGTATATTTTTCCATATATAGATCGAAACGGTTCCCGCTGGGAGACCCTGTATTATGTGTACCTACACCTTGTATCCAATTTTTATTAACATTACAACATTATACTAAGGTCCAAAAAAAAAAGAAAAGGGCCGAACCTGATCTACCTACTATTCCCTAAAAGTTTAATACAATTTATTTTTTATCTGCTACTTTATTTTTACGAAAACGTGAAAAATTAAAATGTTATCCCTATGCAACTTCCGCGGGATTGAGTAATTTAACTAACGTCGGGTTGCGTAAAGATGTTTACCAATAATTAACTAACCAGGCAACTTTGACGTTGATATACATAACATTGGCAGAAATACTTTTCTCACAATCAAAGTGGTCCCGTTAATTATTAATTTACCAATCAACCAAGCATATCTGATCTTGAATAATGTCCGCCAATGTCAGTTATATCACAGGCAAAGTTGCTGGTTAGTTAATTATTGTTAAAAATCTTTTGCAACCCGACATAAATGTAGTGATGAGGATATATTTATTTAGATTAAATTTTAATTTTTATCAAATAAAACTTACCTTGTTTTTAAATCTCTGATAGATAGTAAGCAGTATTAATCCAAACATTTTCAGAATCAGCAATGAAGTCACAATCATGTAGGTAGCAAACTTGGGGTTATCCATCGTAAGAATACTAGCAGAATTACTTTGGACCATGGTTGTAATATTTTGGAAGATATTTTCAGCCATGCAATTTACAACTTTATTAAAAATAAATAGTAGAAGTCGAAAGAAGCCAGTTGCTGAAGCTAAAGTTAAAGTACAAAAATTACGCACGGATGTACGGAATGTATTAATAAATAATTGTGGATGTATAATTATTTTTTGTTAACAACTGCCTTAGTCAATCGTGAATAAATAAAATCATTTTTTTACCAGAAACTTTTTAAACGGACTGACTCCTGTAAGTAATTAACTTCGAATATTTACCGTAATAACCATCATTATAAAAAAACCTGCTTCAAAAAATATTCAAGGTAGTTCAGTATGTATTAAATGCGGAATCTATAAAACAAGCAGTGCGGACTGTGGACAACCTTATTTCTGGTTTTCATAACCTACTTTCGCCTTTTACATAATATATTATTGATGCGTTTAGGTTATTTACTTTCTATTCAAATTGAAATTTTCTTTCAGTTAAAGTTATTTTCGCGAATGTTTTTGATTATAATTGGTAAAAAATAATTATATACAGGGTCACTCACAGTGAGTGACCTATTAATAGATCCTGAGAACTAAAAAAATATTTTTTTTGAAATGCTGGTACCTACTTGCTATATTAATATCCCGATCTTTTTAATAAAAATATTTTGACGTGTCTATTACAGGAAGTTAGGCTTCATTTGAAATTGACTGACCTGTATATTTCGATATATGTATAAATGTAAGTAACTTTCTTTAACCCTTTACCCTCAGAGCCGGCACGATGTTTTGCGAAGCCCGGTGCGACATTGCCTAGCAAGGATCTGTACGCCTGTGTAGCGTGCCTGGCGGGACTTACGGTATCCAAGAAACCGTTTACCGTCAAAACTCGCTGCTTTCCACTGTACGGACTCTAAACAATGTACCTACGACTAATGTTAGTGGGAGTTGCCTGCATAACCCACATATGTATACCGGGTGACACAAGAAAGTGCTGCCCCACTTTTTTCGTAATTTTAACAGTTAAGATTTTAAAAAGTGAGACGAATAAGTACCTATGTAAATTGCCATTTCTCGACCAATTTAAACCTTCGAAACCACATCCGATTTAACCGGAAGTGAAGTCGACTTTGATATTTTAAATGGCAACCCCTTATTTTTATTCTATTTTCCTTTGTTCTTTAAAATGGCCATAGTTTTGGTAAAATAAGGTAAGTAGTAAAGAGGAGGCCATGAAAACGTTAAAATTGCTCATTTGAGAAAAATTTATCCGTTAAGGCTATTTTATTTACAACGTGTTTTCTAAAAAAAACAAAGCGGAATTTCTCCATTTTTTTAAATGGCAAAACCCATCTTTGTTTTATTACAATAATATTGTTCATTTAATTTTCTTTCTAACGATGTATCACAAGTTAAAATTATTCAATACAAAGTAACAAGAAACATTGTAAATGCAATTTCTAGACTCGAATAAGCTATAAGAATTTTAATCAAGACCAGTCTATGCCGTGAAAAACAAAAATATTATTTCTGCATTTATGAACCCTAAATGACAAATGGTATTTAATAATAATTATACGAAAATTGAAATAAATTAATTATATATATTATATATATTTGACATAACTTCTTATGGCTTATGCGAGTCTAGAAATTACATTTATGAAATTTTTCTTAATTTCCACTATTACTAGAAAAAATAATTGTTAACTTGTGATGCACCGTAAGAAAGGAAATTAAGTGAAGAATTTTATTATAATAAAACAAAGATGGGTTGCTATTTAAAAAAAATCGAGAAATTCCGTTTTTTTAAACAGGTTGTAAACATAATAGCCCTGACACATTTTTCTCAAGCAAGTCAATTTTATATTATAGCAAGTTGAAATGAACCATTTCAATGTTTCCATGCCCTACTCTTTACCACTTACCTTGTTTTATCAAAGTTATGGGCATTTTAGAAAACAAAGGAAAATTGATTGATTGAAGTGTGATGTCATTGAAAAGAGAATTATTTTATGGAAATCAAGCATCAAATAAAAATGAGGGTTTATTTAAAATTTAAAAGTTGATTTCACTTGGATTTGAATTGGCTGAAAAATGAATGAATCCTTGCATTCAACCCTTCCAGATGCCTAGGTCTAGTAACATATACCCTTCTTTTTAAATCGCCTTATAAATAAAAATCTAAAGGTGTAATATCCGGAGATTTGGGCGGCCACTCTAGAAATCCTCAAATGCACAAATCATGTATAACCAACACATTTAGTATTTCTCTCCATACACTGGCAACAAGCTTAGAATCACTAAATCTGTAATATCCTTACGTCTGACAGAGTCCCCAGTCCAAATTCGTCGTCATTTTCCATTTTTTCATCGCTTTTAGAAAACAAGGAGAAAACAAAAAGCACACCGCTTGTCATAAAGAAACAGCAGTTTTGTCAAGCAACCGCAAAGCTTTACATTTTTACTATATAAAAGTTCTTAATTTAATATTTTTACTATATAAAAGTTATTAATTTAATAAATAGTAACGTTTCGACCACAAAAATACCACCTTCAATTTTTATATTGGTAAAGGTTATAGGAGATGCATACCCCTATGGACGCCCTTGCTTGAAATTCTTCATCTCGTCACATTATTTTTGCAATGTGTATAATTTTATGACTGCGAGGCAATTGCGCTCCTTTGACAAGCTCCAATACGACACCGTGGACGGAGCAAATTTCACAGAAAAAAACAATTTTGAATTTACTTGGAGGTTATTCTGTTTACCAGAAAAGTTTTGTTAAATTTATATTTATTTATCTCATGTCTATGTTATAGCGGTTATATAGGACTTAATTTTAAGTATTAAATGAACTGCCTAAATAGACAGGTTAAATAACTTGCGTTTACATGAGCCGAGTAGCCTTTCAAGTTACTTAAACAAGTAGCTGGAATCAAGCATTCAACTTTAAAAGACATTCAAGTAAAGCGTTTATCAAGTAGTTGATCTAGCAATTGTATTTAAACATCAGTACAGAGAACTGAAAGAAAAATAAGCAGGCGCACGTACTGTACGTACAATTCTGTTAGTATAGAAGATAGAAGAGACAGCAGCCCGGAAGCAGTGGCGGCTCGTCAGGTGAAGGGGCTCTTCACCAAAAAAAAAATAAAACCATGAGGAAAGTTTTTAACAATATTAAATATTAATGTACCAATATAGCTACCATTTTAGCCCTTAAAAAATAATTATGTTCGAATGAATCATATATATGAATAATAGGGCCACGGTTAACTTCCTCCAAAGGACAATAATTATAAATACTCGTGCATTTTGGCGCGCCCCAGCCGACCGTGTCCGTGAGCTCAAAGCAGCAAGTGAAGATGAAAACTTAATGCCCAACATGGCTTTGATATTCACCGTTGCTATGGTTACGTGACGTCAGTCACGCAAACAGCATGTAACAATTTGCATTATGATGATGAATTAAAAAATAGATCAGTTCGTATGCACCATTGTTTTAGCATTGGTTCGCGTAACCTTCAGGTATTTATTTTGAGGCTTCGCGAAACTGACGGTTATAGATATCGTTTTTACGTGATTTACTGTGTGATTAAAAATGTTTGTTTTTATTTTTCAGTTAATTCAGTAGTGTACGTACCTACATACTTAGTTGTGTGTTTTAAAAATGAACCTAATTAATGACATAGTTTGTAATTTGTTAGAATTCAGTCGTTGGACAGATGAGGATAAGAGAGGCGTTTTGTTACACGGGTTTTTAGTCAATGTTTGTTTAAGTACCCGCACTATACCTAGCTCTTCACCATTTTTTAAGACCGCGAGCCGCCACTGCCCGGAAGCCCCCCCCCTCCCCTCTTCCTGGATATGCCACTGCCTATAACCATGGATTTTGTTGATATTTTAACAAACGCTCGTCGAGAACCAAACGGTCAACATTATTCACGCCACGAAACCTACATAACACCCTTTTAAATTTGAAATACCTACTATCTTACCCAAGGAAAATATATTTCTTGAATCCTTTGTGTTTATGGCTTAAACTCCAACATTTATACACACAAATTATTGTTTACTAAAATGTATTTCCCTAGGACTCTAGGGAGAAATAAACATTATTACTTATTTATATTATTGGTGTAGTTCTATCGAAACAGAAATATCGAGATCCCGGGGATAAATATAATTACTTTATTTTTATAATCTTAAGAGTCTTATGTTGTGTTGCACAAAGCTTTTAAACAATAATTAACTAACCAGACAAGTTTGATTGTGACATCAATGACAGTGGCAGAAAATATATACTTACTATCAAAGTTGCCTGGTTAATAATTCAAGAATTTAGATAACCGGATCATTTTAATAACTTTTTTTGCTGGAGTTGGCGGAAGAGGCAGTATACTTAGGCCTATAAGGCCCATTGTATCCCCTATCGTCTGGGCAATGTCAGCCAGACGGGACCTACAGCTTAACGTGGAATCCGAACCTCGTGTATGCACTAGTTATCCTTTTTACGCCCCCAGAGGTCCATGACGCCCTTCTCGGTCCCGATTTTAGGAATCACTAGTAGCATACTGCATTCTTTTATCCACTCAATTTCGGACATACTTTTTTATTATGCGTATGCCCACTCCGGACCGTCACGGTCGAATGCCTGTACCTCGCCTCTGAGCTACTGCCGCGGTCCATTTTAATCACTTCCATCAAATGCCAATGAAGTAAAAAGGTTAGAAAGTGCCTGACTAGTTAATTATGGTTTAAAATATTTGTGCAACCCAACAATAATATACTACTCAAATTTTATAATGCGTTTTTGGTAAAAAACAAAGAAAATATAGTCGAGGTTTATTTTTACAAATTTTCTGACCGAGGTTTAGCTATACCTACATATATATAGCTTAGGTCAGCTAGATCAATCTCCTAGTAACTTTACCAGCCAGACAATTTCTATGAAAACAATTGTCTTAATAATGAGTTAGGTAAAAAGGGTCGACTACTTTTAATGATTTTTACTAGGGATTAAAAACTCTATGAAAAGCTTATTAAGTCCATATAGACTACAAATACTCTTTTTAGATTCTCTTCCAGCTATTTTAGTCATGATCGATTGAAAAATTTTAGAAAATATCGTTTGGCGCATGTTTTAGTCTACCGATTACCTTTGCTGGTGTGACTCGTAATAAATGATGATATATCGCTAGGGCTAGAGATGCATGCATGTTACTTTTTCTGTTTATCCAAAAATAGATGAAATACCAATGTTTGGAGCATAATTACCTACAGTTTAAAGTTAACAAAGTTTAAATTTATAAAGTAGTAAAAGCAGAAAAAAAAATATGGACAAATTTTACAAAATTTCGTTTTTCCCTTTCATTAATTCATCAATCAAAATTTCTTTAAATTAAAACTACCTGTCGGGTATTTGGCCGCTTTTTGGATAAAGCGAATAGGATACGAAATATTGATCAAAAAATGAAACTGGCGAATGCATTACTAGGCCTAACTCTTAATTCCCGTCTTCCTTTGACATACATATGGAAGATAATAAATCTATCTTGCTCCAATCAAGCATACGACAAGCTGTAAATAGTATTGATTGTAGTTTAACGACACTACGTGTATAATAACTAACCATAAATATTTTAATACGATCTCAAAAATAAGTCAATTTAATCAATAAGTTTAGTGGCAGGGTAAACCCTTAAGAATACTTTTCGGCAGAGAAAAAATATTATTTTCATTGTAATATGTGTAGCGCTGGCAGACGACGCAATTTGATTGATTTAAAATGTAAAATGGAGCAAAGTTGTTGCCAACCGCGCTGAAGTTAAAGAAATTTAATGAAAAATAAAATTTTCAAAAAAATCGTCGGTATACTTTTGTTTTATTGTTAAGGAAAACGCGCGTTTGTACCCATCTTATACAATTTTTTTTTAAATGTCCATACTATATCTACAGGGTGCTACAAATTCGCGTGCGTGCATGGGGATCTTGAAAACGGTAAGAGATACGAAGATGGTTAAATTGAGGCAAAGTTGCGTATTCTGAGGCTTAATATTTTGGTGAAAGAAAATTTTAAATATTCCGAATGCCTTCGGAGATATCCGAAAAAAAAACGAAATTTTCAGTTTTGGTTTTTAATTTTCTGCACCTTTATTTTTGACTTTGGAAAAAAACAAGAAACACTTTTTCATAGCTGTTTTTTATGGTCTACAACATGGCCTTTTTAATTTTTAAATGCGACGTTTTGTTCTTTGGATACCACCATTAAGTCAATTTTTTTAAATACGGACCTGGATTTTTTATTACGGTTGTAGGAACTTATAGCCTTTAGAAACCTAATACAATTAAAAAATTTTAAGGTTTCATCATTAAACACCACATTAATATTTAAAATTATCCCTTTTTACCCATTACGGTCTTGGCAATTATTTTTAGGATTAAATATTAAAATTGCATGTACATAGCAGTAGAGTGAGGTTGAACAAAAATTTAAAGGTTCTAGAGCAAAAATTTAAGATAGATAATAGTAATTGCTATCTATAACAATTTTTTCTTACTGGATAATACATCTAAAAAAAAAATAGTGAAATCATAAAGAAAAATGAAAACATTTAATAACATGTTAATTTAATACACACTAATAAATCACTTTTTCCTTGTAATAATAATTGTATCGTATTTTATTTATATAATATGTCTAACTAAAAAATCTTAAAACTATAATATATATAAATATAATTTACAGGGCCGTAAGGAAATAAATTGATAATTTAAAATGTATTATTTGATGACGAAACGTTAAAATGTTTTAATTGTATTAGGTTTTTAAAGCCTATAAGTCCCTGAAACCGTAATAAAAAATCCAGGTCCGTATTTAAAAAAATTGACTTGATGGTGGTATTCAAAGAACGAAACGTCGCAATTAAAAATTAAAAAAGGCCATGTTGTAGATCATAAAAAACTGCTATAAAAAAGTGTTTCTTGTTTTTTTCCAAAGTCAAAAATAAAGGCATAAAAAATTAAAAACCAAAACTGTACATTTCGGTTTTTTACGGATATCGCCGAAGGCATTCGGAATATTTAGAATTTTCTTTCACCAAATAATTAAGCCCCAGAATACGCAACTTTGCCTCAATTTAACCATCTTCGACTCTTTTACCGTTTTCGAAATCCCCATGCACGCACGCAAATTTGTAGCACTCTGTATAATAACGAGAATTATTTTTACATGGATATTGAAAATTTGATCAATAAACGATAAATAATTTATTTTTACAATAAATTAGGAAAAGATAATATATACGTTGCGGTTGCGTCGACATTTTAAATACCTATTATTATTTTTTGCCTTGTTTCTACATATATTCAGGGCAGTTTAGACACGTGCAAGTGGAAGTATAAAAACCGGGACGCATATTCGTATCGGACGTTACTTATTGCACAGTGGAAATGCGCGAACCAAACTGATATCGGACGCGCGTTATTGCACATGCAATACTGTGCAATATCAGTTGTTTGATACGGTCTAAAATTACAAAAAAAAACTTTCTGGGTTTTGTTGATTTTGCTTTGAAAAGGGTTGAAACCAGTCTGCTAGGGGTGTTTTTGAAACAAGAATTATTTTAACCCTTTAAGTACTTAGCTAGTACCTACTTTTTTATAAGTGTATGTAAAAAATCATAAACATTTGTTACTTAATAAACTATTTATAAGAAATTTGCTTTCAATTACATTTGATATACTTAGCGCGAGAATCCCGTCACGTCTGATGTTTGCTAGTTTCAGCCTCATCTAGTTTTAGCCTCATTAAATATGAATTATTGTATATTTTTGAAAAGCTCTATAAAACAAAAATAAGACATAAAAACAATACATAGGGTGTCACATCAAAAAAAAATCACAAGTTTGGACCATAACTTAAAGACTAAACCTTTTAGAAAAAAGCTAACTACGCCATTACATACAAAAATCTATTTTTACCTTATTGATAACAGTTAATTAATCCAGAAACAGGAGAACGTAAAAAATTACAAATTAGGGATTTAATAGAAAATTAATAATTTTATTATTATAGTTTCAAGGGTCAAGATAAAGAATACATTATTTAAAATGGCACGAAAAGTAGGGTTATGGATGGTATTTATTTATTATTTTAAATTGCTTACATTTATTTCCTCCTCAGGCTTCAATTTTGTTCTTATAATATGATTGATTTGATGGATAATAATCATAATTATCTGGATAAATATTACTCATATTTCGCAAAATATGGGACTAAATAACACCAAAAAAAAAACACAAAAATTCAACGATTTTCAATTTTTAGTGACACAAGGTGCGGCGTTCGTGCATGTCTTATCGGACGACTGATATTGCACAAATCTGTGCAGTATCGGTCGTTCGATAATGTACGTATATCAGTTTGATTCGATTGACTTTGATGTGCAATAAGCTACGTCCGATACGAATATGCAACCGGGACTCCTAAACCCACGCATGGAAACGGAGAAATTATGTTTAATTTGGGTTTAGATCAGCTTTTGTGGAATTTGCTTGTCCCCGCGTTTTTCTGTTAAATAATGCTTTTCGAAAAACCCTCTAGTCCTAAATAACCCCTATACTGAGACAATCATGTTCTAGGGCATATCTAGAATCTTACTTTATATTTGTAAAAATACATAATTTAACTTACCTTAAAAGACCTCTAACGACGTAAAAAGGTCCCCCGCGGTATACCTACACATGAAAATAGGTAGGTATCTATGTACCAGAGGTCGGCAAAGCACTCGAAAAAAGTGGTTCAAGCAGCAAGCCCTTTGGAAAAGTAATTGCTAGCACCAAGTAGGTACCTACTTTAAAAATGAGGAAAGTATTTTGAGTGCTTGCAAGCATTTTAAATGGCTTGAAATGCGAAATTCAATTACTAAGCACTGTATTTTAAAAGTGCTGGGCAAGCACTGCGCTCGAAGCACTATTTCACCACACAAGTGGAGTTTTCAAGGTCACAATCCGATGCCAACTACCATTCGAGGAATTAAGTCGCTTTAGTCCCTTGGTATGTACAAGTACGAAAATTATTACTAGAATCCAGAAACCTGTATACATTGAAAAATAATACTGTCCGTGTTACAATAAATATCAGACATTTTTTTATATTAATAATTAGATGTTCTACTTTAGTCAGAGTTCCTCTTAGTAGGAACTACAGTACAAATTTTGCTAATTAAAACTATGTAATTATCAGATAATAATTAGAAATTATATTTTTAATAGGACTCTCAAAGTTGGTACCTATTTTTCCTTCAATATGGAACAAATTAACTTAAATATAGTTTCATTATTTAGATAACCAACTAGATTCTTATGTCGGATTGCACAAAGATTTTTAATAATAATAATAATCTTTGACGGTGACACGACACTGGCAGAAATACTTTTTTCATAATCACATTGGCTCGGTTACCTACATTTTTATTTACTAATCTGGTACCTTCGGTTGAGTAAATAATGCCTGCCAATGTCATTCATGTCACAGTAAAAGTTGCTGGTCAATTAATTATTGTTAAAAATCTTTGTGCAACCCAACATTAGTCGATCTCTTCAAAGTATATTGATAAGATACTATAGTCAGTCGGGATACTATAGTCAGCTAGTGGCCCAAAATTAATAAGTAATTGTTTTAAAAAAAGTTTACTTTTCACAAGTAGACGATACTTTACGTTCTTAGTATTTTGTTTGTTCCTGTGGTCACAGTTGACCAGAACATGCACCCAGGCAAACGCCACGGTCGGGCTGGTGTTAACCCTTAGGGTAGAAATGAAAATGCATTTAATTGTTTTACAATCGGTCAGTTGCGGTAACCCCTTAGACTGCCATAAAAGAGTTTATTCTAGCTTTCGCTTTTAAAATTTTTGGGTGTACGATTGCCATTTTACTAAAATTTTGTGCTTGGTGTTTGCTGGAAAAGTGATTGAAAAACCAGCATGAAAGAGTAGGTGATAAAAAAATGATACTGTCGATATAGTATTTTAGTTGCTATTCATAAATCTCCTAACATATTATCAAATATCATTCTCACATTTTTTTATATAATTCCAACTTTTAATTATTAACTCTATTGTTACTATTCAATTTATTCTACAGTTTTTAAATGACACTCTACGGTAAAAAAATGGCCGAACATGCCCTACTCTCCCCTATTACGAGATAAATATACCGGCAGGAAATATATAGCCTCAATAGAGGCTACCAGAATATAGATCAAATAAACAGGGGAATGTTTATTTTTTTCTGAAGTCTGTGAGTTCTCTTGGTCCTCTACACTAATAAAAAAACATTATCATAAATAATATTTATTCAAAAGTGTAAAATTCAATAGTAAAATAACAGTAGTATGGCTTATTTGCAATAGGACTTAAACCCAATTCTCTCTCCAGTTCTTGCGGTATTGAGTATTTTTTACACCTGAATGCACTGCTTTCAAGTATTATCTAGATTAGTCACGGACTGGTAGATTAATAAATCTGAATTAATATTCGTTTAATGCCTTTATATTAGCACCGACGTTGGACTTGGTAGTAGTCGATGGAGACAATTTGGCATCTCTGGATTTGAAAAACAAATACAACATCTATATAACCCTAATTTTTGCCAGTTGCAAGATGTTATTTTTAGGTTTCGAATACTTCTGTTCTTTAATTGTTGGTGTATGACATGAAATATATAGAAACATAGGCATGTATCTGGAAACTTCAATAACTAATCGCGCATCAGCATAATTTTTTCTAGAAAATACAAAGTTGGTTAATTAAGTCTAAAATATTCTAATCGTCGCGTAGCCCACAAAATGTTATGTTCAATTTCCATGATTTAAAAAATCACAAACAGTAGAGGTTTTACTTCGAGAAGGCTGTGGTTACCACAAACATGTCAACAACTACTTTTTTAGGTTAGAAAACCAGGCTTAATCGGTAAACTTCCTGAAATTAGGTTAATTAATCTATATTGTTGACATTTTTCGACTGCATATACAAACCAAACATAATCCAGATCAACAATATGTAATTTCGATTAAACCAAATACGGTGCATTCGAGTTTAAACCACTCTGCGTTAACTGCAAGATCCCGTAAGCCCCAGCCAATTAAATCACATTATTTTAAATATATTGCAATAGTCGTAACCCACAGTTTTTCCTGGCTCAACAAATGTATGCCTACATAAAACTCGTGAAATAAAAAAGATGTACATACATCCCACCAATAAATAAATATTAATATTAGGTTTGCTGGAAAATTTACTTACGTCCGATTGTAAATGAGATATTGAGATATTTTAGTAGTTTAGCTAGCCGCGAACCAGGGGATGGGGTGTCGAGCTTTGTTAAACTGTACATTATGTATTGCGCGCTATCTAACCGGATCAACCGGCTGTTCTTTAAAAAAAAACTTTACAAGTAAAAAAGGAACATATTATTAGAGTACCTACTTCAAAACTCCAACTGGACCATATTCTGGTAAAATATAAACTCTAACAGCAAAAAGAATAGAGTTAAAATTGCAAGAATAATAAATTCATCTGAGTTATTGCGACTTACAGCCAGATATGTTGAGAAAAAAACAGACAACATTAAAAAAAAACTACTCCAAAAAATTATGAGTATAGTCTGCTCAATCAATTCTTTCGTTTTGGAAAACTTTTTTTATTATATATTTAAGAAAAAGTTATTCATAAACTAAAATTTAAAATGAATATGAAATTTGGTCAAGAGTAAAGTACCATTATGTTTTACAATATTGAAAATTGTTATAGAAAAGGTGATCTGAATATGTAATTACATCCATCTACCATGAAAAACAGGTTTTGTTATTTTTTCGAAAATCATACTACTTAGAACGAACGTCTGATATTTTCGGATCCGATAAAAATTGTCTTCGACATTTTGCATTGTCGGAAGGTCTGCTAAAACGGACCGATAAAAATCGTACGCAATGTACAAGAGACACCGATACTCCGATAATGCTGACATTTTGCTAACCAACAAAATCCCTTTAAACGCCATTTCAATTTTCTCAAAATCCACACAAAAAATTTTGTAAACACCTGTTTCAGCGACAAATATAATTATTTCCAGCAAATCGAGAATCCGGTTTCAGGATCAGCCAGTGCGGAGATTTTACGGCCTGAAAAATCGATTAGAGGGATTTTGTTAGTTTGCAAAATGTCATCAATTTCTATTCCGGTACCGATAAATATCGCAACAGCTCAAGTGCCTTAAAATTACCGATAATTTTGCATGAATGCATATTTTATAAAAACTGCACGAGTATATTTTCATATTTTCAAAAGAGCTCGTCACCGAAGGCTTTTTTTTAAATATGAAAATTAACTAATGCAGTTTTTAAAGAATACAGGCTTGAATTTAAATGTATCTGGTTATTTTGAAGCTCGAATGCTATTTAGAGTAATAGGGGTATAGGTTTAGTTGAAACTACAAGTGACAGTTAAACTTAAGTTTATGACGTAATGTAACTACATGTCTTGACCGGATGGAGATCAGAAAACCGGATATCTGGCAACCCCACTTACAATAGTAAAGTCGCATTGACCAACGATCAATAAAAAAGTCTCGTAACTTTTTACATTATGATCTGTTTATTATTATAGGTTCAGCAATTTTACTATTTTTATCGAGCAATTTTGATCTCTACATCTTCTTTTCAACGTTACAAAGGTTTTGCCCTTTTTTTCACCAGATTATGTTTCAAAGTGCGCATATAGGCACCGATAAAGTAGAATAACATTAATTCAATTTTGTACACTTTTTGGTCGTTTAGGATGCATGAGGTTATTTTCATATTTTCGAAAGAGCCCGACACCGACAGTGGAAGGCTTTTTTTAGAAAAAATATGAAAAATAACGAATGTAGTTTTTAAAGAAAACAGACTTGAATTCAAAATTATCTGGTTATTTTGAAGCACGAATGCTATTTAGGGCTACTTGTATAGGTTCAGTTTACACTACAAGTGACAGTTAAACGTAACCTATACAAATGACGCAGTGTGTCCCTAATAGCTACAACCCGTTTATCTAATCATTCTAATCTAATAATTTCACCAAAAATTTAACGATTCTCTTCCTTGGTGACTTTATACAGCTCTATGATTTTGATCACTCGAGAGCGCATTGTTATCATTCAGCCAAGTAGGAAAGCGCAACAGGCAAAAAATCTTCAATATAATAATATACCCCTTGGTGTAATGTTTAATAATAAAATTAAATTTAACGTATCCTAGTAAAATACATACCAAAACATATTATTAATAGTGAATAAATCATCTACCTCGTATTATGTGCATGGGCATGTACTTCTTTAAAACGGGATAAATTGTTACAGGTTGGTACCTTGTTTATTATCGTATACAGAAGATATTATTGTTTATTTCGATTTATCAAGAATACAGTTAGTTATCACAGGTAAAATTTTAATAACTTGTATTCATCCAGCCCTGGTTTATTGCATAGGGTGTCTATAACGAGTATCCTATTATGGATGGCCACCGGCCGTATCTCGGAAACTATTGGGCATAGAAACTCAGGGAAAAAATTGTAATTAATGTGGCTAAGAGAAAATCCGGGTTAAGTTCCGGATTTTGCCGCAAGAGGGCAAAATTAAAAATTAAATATTAAAATTCTTAATTTCTCCGAACATTTCCACATTAAGGTATACCTTTAGTAACATCATTTGAAAGCCTAGATAATTCTGCATCATTTTGGTTAAAGCTTCATTGGCGTACCGATCTTGATAAAAGTGGAGCAAACAATAACTTCTTCCATTAAAGCGTTAAAAATTATTCTTTTGGCAATAACTCTGAAACGAAAGAAGATATTGAACTGCGGTCTACACATTTTTTCTTGCAAATTTATTCTATTTTCCAATTGAGATGTTATAGTTATACCGTATGATTTGAGTTTTCGGGATAAAATCAAAGAAACTGTTACTATCACAAATTACGCTCTCTAGCTATTTTATTAGGAACTATCGTGTACCAATAATACGGCAATTCAAAGTACTTACCTTGCTATTTTAAACAAGCTTAAGTTTACTAAAATCGGATAAGCCTTAGAAGTTACAAAAATTTAAATGATTACACTTTCAATAGCCCACTTCTATCAAGGTCGGTACGCCAATGAGACTTGAACCAAAATGATGCAGAATTATCTAAGCTTTCTAATGATGTTAACAAAGGTATACCCTAATGTGGGAATTTTCGGAGAAATTTAGATTTTCAATATTTTATTTTCAATTGTGCCCTCTTGCGGCAAGATGCGGAACTTAAAAATTATTTCCAGTATTTTCTCTTTCCACTTTTATTACGATTTTTTCCCCTGAGTTTCTGAGATACAGCCGGTGGCCATCCATAATGGGACACCCGGTACAATTAATCTACATATTATGTTATAGTTGAGCATGTTAGCAGCAAAAGCGTGTAGGTGCAACTTTTGCGATTTTGAGAGAGAGGTTCAAAGTTATATACAAAAAAAATCACAGGCAATTGAAAATTAGTGAAATACTTTACTTTTCCTCTAGGAACGAATTCCTGTATATATCTCTTTGCCATCAAATATACTGAGGCCCAGGAATGTGATTTCGCACATAATTCAATATTTGGAAAGTCACTTACATGTCTTTTGCTTCTAACCGTCTCAATTCAGAATGTACTTTAATCCCAAATAAATATTAAAAGTGATTAAAATATAGCATCAGCATCAGTAGAAAACAAGTTTGAAAAATCCTTCAACCAAAGGTGGATATCAAACCGTGTAAACGACTACCATTAATACAAATCTATACTCTAGTCAGATATCATTTACGCCGAAGTAAACAAGCCTTGGGTAATACACAACCAGATTTTCAAATTTATCGTGTTGTTATGTGTTTATGGTGTGTTTACCTCGGCGTAAATGGTATCTGAATAGGGTATAGATCTGAAAATATCTTCTAATTATTTTTAGATCCACTATTTTAGTTGTCGCGTTTAAAAAAAGGAAGGAATGGTATTAATTACCAAAGCACTACTTCTTTTTAAGTAAGTAGCGCTTGTTGTTACGTCTACGGTCTAGGGAAATGGTTAAGATTTAAATACCTTAACCATTCATACATTTTATAATAAAATATATTATCGACGAGTTATAAAAATATATCTGTCTATAAGCAGAACCAATAGGTTGTCACTGGGTAATAAAGTAAAGATTATTGTTGAAAGACAATAAAAACAAAGCATATAAACAGTGTTTTATACTTTTGCTGATAAAGTTACCCCTAGCACAAAAGGACTTTATTGTGCGTATATAAAATTTAGCTATAAATAACATTTTATTATGTTGAACCAAAAATTATTTAATAATTTCAAAACCTTATAAAGCAAATTGTTAAAGACAGAAAACCCTTATACAACTATTAAAGTTATAAAATACTATTTTAACAGTTCTTAAAGCTAAAAGAGATGGTGTTACTTGGAAGGAATTCTCTAGTTATATAGTTTTATTAGCAGATATTCTATATTTATCACATACTAAATCACCTAAATCCTCCATATAACATCTCCCTAGTAAGCTGTTCACCCTTGAGCGTTCCATCTATACTCTCACAGTTTTTATTAAAAACAGAATAGGCACTTATTTCGTTTTTCTGTTTAGGCCCTGTCCGCGTATTTACGTACATTCCTAACATTCCAGAAATAATTAAATATATTGTACCAAATTCCAGTTTTATAAAAATAGCATAAATTGTAACCCATAGAATGAACCATAAAATGTAATAGGTGTAGTCATAAATTGAAAGGGAATCATCTTCAACGGTTTCATAAATTTGTTCATTACTGGACTTGAGCTCCAAATTTGTGTTCTTGTCTTGTGTTCCAGTACTGCTATTATCTTCTTCTAATAGAGCCTCTCGAAGCTCCTAGAAAAGGAAATACGTTTTATAAACAAATTAAGAAGAATTATTTAAATCATGAGGCCTTATAAACTTGTCTTTTTAGTTGGACGTGAACTTGTGAGAAAGATAATATAAAAAAAATAATTTCATTGGCAAATCCATGGAACACTGTAACATATTTTGTCGATTTGGTTCATTTCTTATATTTACACAAAATCACTTTTAATATGATATCTATATTTCTCACAGTCGGCCTTTTGCAGAATAACAGACCAAATGCAATATATTTTTTAATAACCACATGTCAAACCGAAAAACAATATTTTTTACAAATTTCTTTTATTATTGTCCACATTGCAAGTTGTAAAATCTCATCGCGTGTTTTTCGTCAAATAAACACTTAAAAAATCAAGAAGGTCACACAGAATAATTAGAAACCAGACTTAATATTCTAATACGCACAAAAAATGACCACCGTGTGATGCAAGAATGAGAGAATAAGCCCCGCCCCCACATGCGCAATATTATATCTTCTGTTTGTTGTATCATGCTGTTGATCTTAACCTAGGTAAGTTGGAAATGTCTAAGTATTATTTAAAATGTATTATTACTTACTGATTTCTAAATTACAATCATTATTACAAAATAAATATTGTATACCTATTATACGCCGGTAAAATTATTTACAAGTAAAAAAAATATATTTTCAATTATAATCTCCCTAGAGCATGAATTATTTCCGGACATTTTTCGTGGAAGAAAATTGGCGACCGAGAAAAAATTTCCGGATTTATAATTCAAGCTCGAGGGAGATTCGGTAAGAAAATTTCGCAATAGTATATTACACCAAAATTTAACATTTTTATTATGAATAAAAAACATTTGATATAATATAGTAATCCATAAATAAAATTAAAATTACGTTAGTTGTTTCCTTAGCAACTAAAAAATATGCCGTTTTTGCTTTGACAAATAATTTAATTCTTTCTTTTCGTGTCATTATTTTGACATTTAAAGTGACAGAAAAATGTTTAGTATAATTTGACCGCCAAAAGTTCAAAGAGCATGACTGAATAATATTTCCGGAAATTTTTTTCGTTGCCATGGTAATGATTCAAAATCTTCTGATTGATTAGAAAAAATGGGTGTGAAATTTTCAACAGTAATATACCGATAGAGAAGGCGTCTTATCGGTATAACCGCTGTTTTTTCAAAAAATCGATTTTCTGATAACTTTAACGAACTATAATTTTTACTTATAATCTGATAAGATCCCGAGAGCTTTAGCTCGAGGGTCTTATCTTTGATTATATTGAGTGAAAATTTTCTTAGAAAATCTAGTTTCGAGTAAAAAACAACGGTATGAAGATAAGTCGCCGCTTCTAGAGGTGTATTTTATTGGATAATTTACTGAACCCGAAATAAAAGCCATTTGTGATAAAGGAAAATATGCAAACACATCATTATGATTTACTTTTAAGTTTATAAACGTGCCACAACTAACAATTAATTAAAAATCCAATACTAAATCAGACGCGTGGAACGTCAAAAATCAAATTCGCTTATTTTCATCACGGTTGCCATGAAAACGCCAAGATTTCTAAAGCTCACGTCAAAGCAAAGCACACTGGGTTTAATCTTGCATACATTTTGTCATAAAACATTTCTTTAAAAATGTCAAAATTAAGTTTATGCCCTAAAATCACCTCAAATACTGTCGTGTCACTTTTATTTTGAAGGGGTTATAATATTTATTTATTAAACTTGATTTCTTGAAATAAATTACTGTTTGTTTGACAAAAAGCTACTGTGGTCTTACCGAGCTAGCGGTAGGTCTTATCGGGTAAGACCACGTTACCAAGGTGGTTGCTATGAAAATTTGCGTTCTGATTGGTTCTATATATGTGAGGTAAATTATCAGTGTAATCCTGGATAAACTAAAGTATTTACCATATTCATACAAATTCTGTTGCTTGTTTTAAATGAGGATTAGATCATAAATATATGTATATATTAGAAGGAAAAACTTCGCCTTTTATAACTGAACTCGATTTTAATTCACATAAAATAGATTGTAGATGTGTATAATAAAAAACTTAACCGGACAACTGAGTTACCACAAGCTCTTTGTATCGCCTTCAAGCTAAATTTAAATAAAACTGTTATTAGATAATTAAGACCAATCAAGTGTGGTTAATCCAAGTGATTCTGATTACCTTAAATTGCACTATCAATATTGAATATGAAGGTTATTCCAGATGAGATTCGGTTGTCTCCTAATACTTTTCCGTTAGATAAATTAAAAAATGCCAATTACACACTGATAGTTAAAGAAATAAACTTGATTATATTAGACCCTTTTTTATTCTGAATAAAAGACAAAGAGGTTTAAATTTGGTCAACGTATAATGATGGTATGATGGTAGGGGTTAAGAAAAATAAATTAGGGCTTGTTTTGTTTTTCAAATACAAAATATGTATTTTTGCAAATATCCAATAACATTTTTTTTTTAAATAAGCAGATTATATCATTAATAAATATTGAAACATTAACTTTTTCATTGAGCTGAAAAGTAAGTAGTACTATAATTATTTCATACTGTAATGAATGAATGGGAAACAAATTGTGGGAAGCAGTGATAATTACAAAAAATACATATTATCTTCTAAATTTCGAGATAAATATTTTGTTAAGATTATTTATTTTTTCTCGGACTTTCGGTCACTTTTTAAATGGAACGCTTATTTCCTTGTAACCGTTCGGTTTATTATTAAATCAACTTCACAGTTGTGTAGTTACAAATACTTTTTTGTCGTATTTAATTTTAATTTGTACTAAAAAAATTACTATCAAATCTACTATTATTAACCAATGACCTTATGTTGTTTGTTTACAACAACCACATATAGCTACACTATTCCATTCCATGTATTCTTCAGGAAGGTAACAAGACAATAATAAAAATTATTATTTTTCGGTTTTAAAAATGTATCGACACGGGATCATTTATTTGGAAAATCCAGTGGCATTATTGTTATTATTAGAGCGCGGAATGTTCATGACATTCCAGAGACGTACTTGCGTATCGCGATTATATGTGCGAGGACATAATATATTCCTATAAACATGTAAATAGGAATTAGTTCTCTAGAAAGAATAATATTTGCCGCCGATTATGAAACAGGTTTTTACCAAATTGTTTTTGTAGTTTCAGAGAAATTCGCGTTTGAAATATTGTTTGGAGTAATTTTGTTGGGTGGCAAAAACTGCCTATTGTAATAATAATAATAAAGACAGCAATTTACGAAACTAAAAATATAACTTGAAGGGTGAAATGTCTTTTGGTCGTGTAATACGTAGAGCTAAAAATATTTTTTTTTAGGGATATATCACTGGTAATAAATGAGATATATGCGTAATTCTTTTAATTTAGTGTTAGAAGTTGCGCAAAAAAAAACGTGGTCGCGGTATGCAATATCAAAAACTTCTATCAAATGTGATATCTAAAATTCACAGAATCTGGGGCCCCCCTCCTTTCCAAGGGCGCCCATGCTCCTTACAATATCATAGTGTTTTTTTCTTAATAAGTTACAAAATAATAATTTATTATGCTTCAATGATATCATAAAAAAATATATATATTACTAAAAAAACAATAATAGTATTTATTAAGTCTAGAAAAATCTTAAAATAAATTTATACTATAAATATAAAATCAAAAAATCAAAAAAGATTTAAAAAAAACTTCTCAAATAAATTTGGCATACAAAGAAGCCGACATAGATTAAATACCTAATCGAGCTTTCCGCTTCTCGCCTGCTAGACTAGTAAGCGGTACAATGCTTGTCGGGTCCTTTTATTAATTATTATGGGTGAATCACGATATTCTCGTGGCAAAACTCGCGGGCGGGATTTTATTTTTCCATGCTGATTGCATTGAACTACAGAATGATCTAGATCGATTCATTATATGGTGTAATTTAAACGATCTACATTTAAACCCTTCTAAATGTAAAACAATAAGTTTTTATAGGATAAAAATCCAGTCACCTACACCTATAACTTAAACAACAATTTAATTGAAAGAGTAACTACCATTAGAGATTTAGGCGTCATAATGGACCAAGAAATTTCTATTATTAAACACATTGAATATATTTTAAACAAAACCTTTAAGCTTTTGGGATTTGTTATCAGATCACTCAAAGATTTTAATAACAGTAATGCTATAAACGATGTCTATTGTGCGGTGGTGCGCACCACAATTGAATATGCTAGTCAGGGTTGGGCTCCTTTACTACTAAAGACACCTTGGAAAAAGTTCAAAAAAGGTTTATTAGATATAGGTATTGATTACAAATTATAAATACCATTTGAACTAATTAATTATAATGATTTATATTTATTGTTAGGTCTTTCAATGCTTGAAGACCGCAGATCATATTTCGATCTTTGTACCTTATATAAAATAATTTATTATTATTATTTTTATTATTACATATTATATTCTTTATTAAAACGTCTGCTTATTCTGAAACTACAATTTCGAATACCAAACTTACGATTGCTATACAGGGTACATCAAAAATAACATTTTTAATGATTTTGATTTTTTTTTTGAAATTATATGAAAATATTTTCAAAACCGTGATTTATTACATCAATAATTGTGCAAAAAGTCTAATAATCATTTTTCTCAAAGTGGTTAATTTCATCATTTAAACGAAATCCTAAAAACTAAAAATGTTGTTTGTCACTCTTTATAAAAACGTCTGCTTGTGTTGAAACTACAATTTCGAATACCAAATTTACGATTACTATACAGGGTTAGCCAGAAACAACATTTTTATTTTTTTTTGATTTCGTTAAAATAAATTTACGTAAGAACAGACAACTATTGTTGCTTTCCTACTTAGAATATAATTTTATATCTGGCCGAATAACGATTTTGTTGTAAGAAAACTATTTCTTATTTGTATTTTTATTATTACATGTCATGTCATTTAATTTAATCATAAATTATAAAATATTAAAATAAATAATGTTCTATTCGAACGTGGTACCTCGAAGAACTGCCATATAGCTTTTTTCATGTCCTAAACCATCACTTCGCACAATATAAATCTTGGTTCTAACGTTAGCATTTTCTAATTTCACTATTATGCAGATTTATGAGAAAATTATGACACAAATATCAACCATTTAAAAGATACAAAGTAACTAAAACATTTAATTTATTAAGAACAGGCTACTTGATATTTTATCATTTTAATAGTAGCTTTGAAATTAACCACTTTGAGAAAAATGTTTATTAGACTTTTTTGCACAATTGGTGTAATAAATCAATTTTGAAAATATTTTCATAAAATTTCAAAAAAAAATCGACATCAAAATCATTGAAAATGTTATTTTTGATGTACCCTGTATAGCAATCGTAAATTTGGTATTCGAAATTGTAGTTTCGACACAAGCAGACGTTTTTATAAACAATAACTTTTTCTTCTAAACCCACAAATAAAAAAGTGTTTCCTGTTCCGAACTCTATTTGTGGACACACTGTATACCGGGTGTCCACGGAAGGTGGCTCGCCCCTATAACTTTTTTGTTTTTAAAGATAGTGAAATGAAAATTGAAGGATTTATATATGATGTAAAAGTGCTTTAACTTTATGAAACTTCCGGTTTAACCGGAAGTGACATCAACATTTTATTTTTAAATGGGACACCTGGTATATTTTTCCTTTTTTAAACTCTATATGACGTTCTAAATACAACCAATACACACTTTTTGTCTCCAAAATTATAATTTTTTAAATATATTTTTTTTATTTTGAGGGCTATGAATACGTTTAAATCACTTATTTCAGTCCTAAAATCTTGGGAAAAATACAACTTGACTGTTTTTGGTCAAAATTTATCTGCTGTGTGAAATTAAAAATTTAAACTTGTTTTACTCATTTTTTTCAAATGGCAACATGGTGGCTCGTCAGATTAGAAACAAAGAGCACTTTGTTACGATTAATTTGATACCACGCACTATTAGGTTTTAACCAAATTTTCATTAAAAAACTTTAAAAATGTAACATTAGAACGTCCCTAAAATCAAACATCGTTTTTGAATAAAATACGCTTTAACTGCATCGAGTAGCCTGTGACCAACAAAATGATAAAGCAAAAACCTTAGGGTAGAAAATTGACATGTCGACATCTTATTAATTGTACGTTGCTTCGGCAAATTTGGCTAAAACCTAATAGTGTGTGGTATTAAATTAATCGTAACAAAGTGCTCTTTCTAATCTGACGAGCCACCATGTTGCCATTTGAAAAAAATGAGTAAAACAAGTTTAAATTTTAAATTTCACACAACAGATTTTGACCAAGTTGTGTTTTACCCAAGATTTTAGGAGTGAAATAAGTGATTTAAACGTATTCATAGCCCTCTAGATAAAAAAATATATTTAAAAAAAATTATAATTTTGGAGACAAAAAGTGACAAGTGACACATGGTTGTATTTAGAACGTCATATAGAGTTAAAAACAGGAAAAATATACCAGGTTCTGTCTCTTGCCTGTGTGTTTGTGGGAGTATCTTTAAATAAATATATTGTTTTTTTTTTCGTAATAATGATATTGTCAATATTTTATATATTAAATTACCAACTGTAATTATTATTATACATTGTATTTTATTGGGCATTGCCTGTTTGTTTGGAAATAAATAAATGGAGATTAATCCGTAAATAAATAAATAAATAAATTATTCCATATTTAATGGACGCAGTGTATATATCAATATGAACCAATATGTATAAAGTGAATATTGTAATAGGCTTAATAACTTTGTCAGCAAGATTATATTTCTTTAGACAATAAAGGATTTTAAAGTAAAGTAAACCAAAAAGTCTTTATGAGGCTGAAACTAGCAGACAGCAGATGTGACAGGATTCACACGCTAAGTATACTAACAAATGTATTTTGTGTAAACTGTGGATCAAAATTCATAAACATTTGTTACTTAATAAACTATTTATAAGATATTTGCTTTCAAAGCGTTCTATTGTGAATAAATTGTTAACTAGTATATCCCCAAAGTGACAGCAAAGACAGAAATAGTAGCTCGGTGGACGAGATGAGCGAACATTTTTACCGTCTACCTCTCCCTCACAGAATAGAGTAACTTTAAAACAGTAATCATTCTCAGTTGTATGTCTTAATATTCAGTCTATAAGAAATAAAACAGATGAATTAGCTTTATTTTTGGAAGAAAAAAATTACCCTGATG
Organism: Polydrusus cervinus; assembly: GCA_935413205.1. Lineage (NCBI taxonomy): Eukaryota > Metazoa > Arthropoda > Insecta > Coleoptera > Curculionidae > Polydrusus > Polydrusus cervinus. The sequence continues at coordinate 59,856,439 of OW284510.1, read as the reverse complement.
TTATTTACATTTGCGAACATTGGCTGAGGTCTGAGGAACTGTGTTTTGTTTCTAACAAATATATTATCATGTCCAAATATTGTAGATCCACCATGTCACATGGTGGCACTATGATTATGGCCAGGAAATCGTTTCTGGAGGTAAATCATCTTCAGAATATGTATAAATATGATAATTTGGCTGCGGATCAGCTTTTTGAGTTTTCAATGATTTATTCAAAAATAAATTATATATAGTCTGTATTTATCGCAGTCCGTCTACAAATACGGATGCTTTTTTGAATAAGCTGGAACGGGTCTTTGCTGCCACATAATTCTGACCTTGTCATTATGGGTGATTTTAATAATAATTATAATGATTTAGACTCAGTGTACAGGCTTAATTTGTGTAATCTACTAGACTTATTTAACTTGACCCTGCATGTTGATGCACCTACTCATATTTCCAGGTTCTCCTCGACTATCATTGACTATTTCTGCTTAACTTTTAGTGATTCCGATGTCGAATGCTCAGTTGTTAACTCGGGATTATCAGACCATGAAGCTATTTTCAGTAGGGTTACTTTTGCTGCAGATGCAGATAAACCTAAATATAGACAGGGTAGGCTATTCAGTCAAAAAAATTAGTTAAGGAACGTGTTGTGTCTTTTCTCGAGCAACATCAAATCTTGCATTCGCGCCAGTTTGGCTCTCAGACAGGAAAAGACACTGACGATGCAGTATATAAATTTCTTGAAGATGTTTATTTTGGTCTCAATTCTGGAGAGGCGGTGGCAGCGGCTTTTTGTGACTTGTCAAAAGCGTTTGACTGGGTAAGTCATGAAATCCTGCTGACTTAATGTGTATGGTTTCAGGGGGCAGGTTTTGGAGTGGTTTCGGTCCTACCTTGAAGAACGCACCCAAAAGATATTTTTGGGCTCTAAAATATCAAAAGAGGGTAACATATACTACGGTGTTCCTCAGGGTTCTGTGTTGCGTCCTCTTCTTTTTCTGATTTATATTAATGACCTTGCTTCAGTGGACATTGCCGGCCAATTTACGATTTTTGCGGATGACACCACTATTCTCTGGCATGATTTTGATTCTGATACGTTGAGGATCAAAATCTCAACTGATCTCACTAAAATTAAACAATGGTGTGATGCCAATCTTTTGACCCTGAATTTTGATAAAACCAATATTGTGGGTTTTCGGTGTGGCGTGGACGGTTTGTATCTTGGGGGGGCATTACTGACAAAAAAAAGCTAACACCAAGTTTTCAGGAGTCTTTATTGATGAGTGTCTAAAGTTCGACTCTCATATCTAGGATCTCACAGTGGCTTCAGGATGCTACACTGTGCGTTTGATATCGGTGGAGATTGAAACCACTCACTGGTAGAATCTCACTTGCGATACGGAATTGTGTTCTGGGGGAATACATGTAACTACCTCCTGAGCTCGTTGTTTGCTCTCCAGAAGCGAGCTCTAAGGTATGTTTGTGGTGTGAATGGCAGAGAGTCATGCAGACCGTTGTTTAGATCCAGGAAAATATTAACTATAATATCTCTGTTTATTCTTGAAATGGTCTGCATGATTTACAAACACAAAGACTCATTGCCAATTCCCGACCACTCTTACAACACTAGAAGGTCACGAGAACTATATCTGCCCATACCATCTTCCACCCTTATCAGGAACTCAATCATTTATGAAAGCCGTAAACTATACAATCATATTCCGGAATATATAAGGGACCTTCCTACTCTTAAACTATTTAAAAGAACTGTAAGGGAACTACTGGCGGAGAGAGCCTATTACGAGTTGGTTAAGTATTACAACGACACATTTTAACTCAGTGTGTTAACAGGATTGGTCATTTTGTAAAATTTGTTTTGTGTGCCATTTACTCGTGAGTTGTTTGTCGCTACTTGCTTGTTTTATAGGGTGTTATATTTTTGATTATTTTTATTGTGTACTTTTTAAGGTTTAAGGTTTAAGCATGGTTCTGTTGCATCTGCTTGTATGTATATTTTAGCTTTGTTAACAAGATTATTTCTTTATAAAAATAAAGAATATTTTGATTGATTGATTGAAATACATTTAATATACTTAGGGCACGAATCCCGTCACATCCACTGTCTGCTAATTTCAGCCTCGTCTTTCAACCAAAACTAGGTAGGTTTTTTAAATATTTTTCTGCCAAAAGAAAACACATACTTAGTGAAGCAATCATTTTCCTATACTCCATAAAGTTACGGACATGCATGTCATTAAATATGAACTAGTGTGCCGAGTAGTGTGCACTGCATGTGTAATACTAGTATATTTTACGCATAAGCCGAAACGGACAAAAAGAAAATGATAAACCAAAAAGGCTCTATATGATTGACAGCCTAGTTTAATTATTTTTTTTTCATTGTATACTTTTTTATTAATTGTTGTAGGCTGAATGTCAGGTTAACAAGGGCGTATCTCAATCAATAAACCCTATTACTTTTGCATTGTAAAGTAAAGTAAAGTACTTACTAATTAATATAGTATAATCTTAACTTTAACTGGACTTGAGTTGTCTTTCGAGTTAACATACCTGAAAATAGAAAAACAGTACCTGAGCAACCAATTCACCCATAATCAACTTTAAATAAAAATATAGACAGACTATTTATATTGTTTAATGAACTAATTCTTATCAATCTCAGTGTTATATGCAACACTAATGAAGTGCAATTTATTCTTTTTATCCAAAACAATAATAATTGTAAACTAAGAATATGAATCATTATCTCCAACTTTTACTTAAAAAGTAGCATTACACTGTAAAACGTCATATACTGATCGACATGTAAAGCAAGCTACAGCAATAGACAAAATAAGAAAGTGAAACGTCTGTTCTTCGGAAGTACAACGTACCACGGGTATTACACAGTAATATCCATCCGAAGTGCCTTTAACTATTTGACAATACAACATGTCCTCTGATCAGGATAAAAACTAGACAATACAACATGTCCTCTGATCAGGATACCTATAGACAATACAACATGTCCTCTGAAAACAGGATAACTAAAACATTCTCCGTTCTGTACTCAGTCGTGCAATGGACCCAGCACTAGGGTCCGCTCCAGTACAGAACTTTTCTAATATCTTCTGAGCGTGCAATGGTACCAACCGATAAACGGACACAGTACCGCTCCAGATAATAACAAACAACTAGAATGTTAACAGGCCAAACAGATACAATAACAATTAATCAATTATTGACATGAAAATATTAATTTTAATAATAGTACTCTGTAATTATTGAAATGGCTAGATATAATAATAAGCCAGATGTAATTTCCATTTAAATAAATGAATTATCATTTTAATAAAATTGACAATATAATCATTCAAATATAAAATATTTAAAATAGGTAAACCAGGTTGCCCGTGAGAATCACTCACTGTTACCCTTAAATATAAAAGTAGTTAATTTAGGTAAACTGGTTTGCTCGTGAGACACACTCACCTATAATTAAATATAAAACAATCTATCTCCAGACCCACAGAAACACACAATCACTGTCAACTGTTGAAACTACTCTAAATAGAAATAGGAAAGCTTTAGTGGTCTTTTAGCCAACTTAAGTTTTCAGCCACCTGTGTTTATTCTTTTAAGATCAATGCCTATTCATTTGGTTTTTAATTTATTACCCAAATTTGGAGCTGCGTGACAAATAAGGTCTGGCATTTTTATGTGAGTATGCATAAAATAATCCTAATAGTAATATAGATGAAAACTGATTCACATTCGGCCATCCTGCAGATATCTCGTCCCGAGATACTTCTTAGTCTTGGCCAACATGGACATCATCAAAAAGAAGTAAGACTTCATATTTCTTTTTATCATTATCGATATTATCAGAAACACCTCCAGGTATACTCCATAATACTATTTGATCTCGTTTAATGGTTTTCTCATAACTAGTCAAGTACCTACTAAGAGTACCACCCAAAATTTTATCAACATATCTATCGTTTGGTAATACAGGTTTTAACCATTATAAAGTGCTGCTAGGTTAGAACTTGTGCCTGTAGATGGTATTTATTTTATAATAATGACTAAATCACCTTCTTTGTAATTATGCGGGCCTTTTCGTTCTTTTGTCAAAATGAAACTTCCGTTGATTTTAAGAAGCTTTCATCTTTTCTACATTCTGCTATCTTATTTTAACAATGTTTTCTAATAATGTAGATATTTCCTTCACTTCATCTCTAAATAATACATCGACACTATTGCTTGGTGTACGACCAAACATCAATGAGATTGATTATTTACCAGTTAATTTATTTTGCACACTGTTAATGGCAAATTTCACTGACTGAATTTGCTTATTTCATAGCTCTTCTTCAGGATAGAGGACCATATTACTCCAAAAATTGTATTGTTAACGCTCGACTTGACAGTTAGCTCTAGGAATTACCACTACATTAACCACATGTCAAATATTGTTTTATTTACAAAACGATTAAAATTTTTTTTGATGTGAAAGAGGTGCTTTGATCAGATATATTAATAATTTGTTGCACCATAAGTTGCAAAAATATCTTTGAAATAGTGTATTTATTACATATTTAGTCTTTGTACTCCTGGCTACTCGCAGAACTACGATCTTAGTAAAGGTATCGATTCCAACAATAAGGCAAGCATTATTTTTCTTTAATTTTGGAAACGGACCTAAAGCGATCTACATGAAATACGTGATATAAAAATCCCTTTCTTCCAGAATTTCGTTTGTTACCTTATCAGTTTTGTGTGCTAGAAATATAGGAAAATTAAAAAATTGTTCAAGTTCGAGTAAGTACAAATTAGATATACCACTCAACGAAGAATTATTGTAAGAAGGAATATAGGGCTTTCTGTTTCTAACCCCACAGATACGACCTTGTCACCAATCAGATAAGTTTTCTATTTTCCGGATTACAAAACACGTAATTAATGCCAGCCACATCGGTCACATGACCTGTTAACAGATACAGAATAAATACATTGATTTTTTCATTCATATACATATGTACATATATGTAACTGGAAAACCACTAATTGTATTTTTGTACACATGCACAAACTACACAGGCCAACACTAGAGCAATACCAATACGTAATCACCGTCTAAATATATATTTAGTAGGGGGGGCGAACATATGATCGCCTTAGAGTTGTAACGTCACCTTTCACGCTCCATTTTTATGCCAACTTCCGGGGTGCCACATGGCCCCCACTACAGCTTTTAAATGTTTTTTCCTTCCTAAAAGCTGGGCATTTCCATTGTTATGTTTCATCAAACAATGAACGTGGGCAAAATACAAACCTTGAATTTCTGAGCTGTTTTACTGACCATTGCCCAACTATTTCTACCCCTAAATATAAGTCAGTGTGGTCACCAATTATACCAATTTAAAACGGATATTCTTTTTTATCTCAGCTATTTTTTTAAAAATCAAAAAAAAAGATGACTCAAACAGATATATTTTAAACTAGAAATCTAAATACACCCACCGCACTTCAAAATAGGAGATTATCGAGTAAGTTTTAAAACTGATTTACAAAAACTATCTTTTGTTCACCACTTTTGACCTAAAAGATGCTTATTATTTATTTTCAATTCATGTAAGTCGTCGTAAATACCCCAGGTCTATGTTTAATAACAAAAAGTATATCAATTCAACTCTTTAGCCCTTGACGTGTCTATAACACCCCCGTTGTGCATAAAGCTATTAAAGGAATCTTCAAGAAAAAGGGGCGTGACTAAGTTAAACTTTTTAGATGACTCTTATGCATAGAGCGAACATGAGAGAGACGAATGTATGACGTATAGTCATTACAATAGCACAATTATCACAGTTAGGACTTATTATTAATAAACAAAAAATGTTTTGAAATCATGCACCTATTAAGGGGTCAATTTTGACTCAGAAGCTATGACAATTTCACTACCTGTAGATATAGACAAAAGAATCTTAATTTTACAAATATGGGTAAAATTATCCGGTAAGAACTTTTGCAAAATAAGGAAATTTGCAGCTTATTTTACATGGGTAAACTAACAGCAAGTTTTTCCAGGTGTAGAATACGGCTGACTTCATACAAACATTTTTAAAATAATAAAAACTAAAGGACTAAACATTAATAAGGGCAATTTTTAGGCAATAATGCACCTACACAATACTTACCAAATTATTTCCAGTGTTGAATAAATAATAATATTCTTACGATCAAAATAATATAAAAAAATGGTTATCTCGAATTAGTCATGGCATCGGATGCATCCTTGGAAGGTTATTGCAATAGAGAAAAAATTCATGGGTTCTGGAATTCAATCGAAAAAAAAATAACATACCTATACTAAAAGTTACTAGCATGTTTTTAGTGTCTCAAAATCATCCTGCCAAATGCCGGAAACTGTAATATCTTACTTAGGGGAGCAAAATATAATAATATTTCAAAAGAATTTGGAGAATGGGTTGAGGGAAAAATATAATTATTTTTTCTGTCCCGCATATTAACACTAACGAGAATATTGAATCAGACCGAATCTAAGTCCTTATCCATCGAAACGGAGTACGAACTTTCTCACGAATACTATGATTTCATAGTTCGTAACTTCGGCTAACTAAATAGTGACCTTTTGCCACTAAATGATATCTATTGTGGCTTAAGGACCACGCGAAATTGATATTTTTACAATAAGCTGGTAACTAAAATTATTTTATGCTTCCCCCCCCCCCCCCCCCCTTTAACAAGGGTGATTAACAAAGTTCTCGAAGACAAAGCTAAGGGCATCCTAGCTGTTACAAATTGGACCTCTCAGCTTACCGGTTATTCATAAAAATTCCTATTAATGAACGCAAATATTACCCCAGACTTTTCTCCCCTTTTCGGATACTATGCCATAACATCTATCGGGGAAAAAGCTTTCTCTGGTAGTAGAGAATCTATCCAGCAATCTTTTTTATACAGAAAATTACAGGTTCCGTAATGGACAATACTCTTAGACAATAGTCTGGATATCTACAGAAATAGGGGTAGTTTTGTACTCATAACAAACACAATCCCTGTATATAACATGACTCATTTAACTACGTTTTTTAAATACCATGTTTCGAACAGGTGCTGCGTATAGCTCCGTTAATTTTTGCAAAGCTGGCGTAGGTATAATCCTAGACATAGGGGAAGGGGATATGAAATACATAAACATGTACATGAAAGGTCTCTACAATCAGAGACCCCGTAACCCAAGGTATGACAATATCTGGAACTCACATCCAGTTCCCATATATTTGGGAAAACTATACCCTTCGAACCTCTAAGTTTATTCCAAATGTCCCAAATACTCATATCTTTCTTAGCACTGACATCAGGACACAGGATAGGAATCTTTTCAAAGATAAATCTAAAAGATAAATATATATATATAGATGCCGACAGGATAAAGAATATAATTTCTGAAAGAATTAAAACATCGAAAATAAATAAAGCTCAACCAGATTTTGTCTTCTCCTTCATAAGTAAACTAGATTGCATATAGCAAACACTATTAAATTGTACCTGGAAAATCTACAGAATATCGTCCACAGGAAACAAAACTTTTTATACATATAAAAATACATGGCAAAGTTAAAACTCTCCGAGACACGAACAGAGGTCGGCAAGTTTCTCGTGGCTTAGCACCACAAAGATTTCTAATCGCTCGTGTCTGCAGCACAAATACAGAATTAAATAGAGTATTCGATTTTATAATAGACCTGATTTCGCTAGTACAAATAGTATTGTTAAGGGAGCTTTTCAAGGCTAAACTAAATATGATAGGAATATGGTTAGTTATACCTATTGATTTAATATGCTGATAAATTGATAATATAAAGAGAGTTCAGTTACTAGTTAAGTTAACTTTCATCACACACATTACATATGTAATTTACCATAGTTTAATTCAATGCTATTATGAAGCTTACAGTTTTATTCCAAAAACGATAAACAGAAATTATACGCAATACTAAATAGTCGCTTTCTTTAAACATCTACATGTATTTATATGTGTAATCTGAAGGAGGAAATTGTGAAATATAATTAATAAATTAATCGACTTACCTGAAGGAAGATTAATTTGAATTATATGAACAATCTCCTCCGAACAGATTACATACCCACCACCCAAATGATCCCTAACTAAGCGACATATTTAGAACTTAAGTACTAAAAAATGAACTGAAGAGCATATCAAGGGCCTATTACGAGCGCCTAATAGAGGCGACAGGGTCGGCCCCAAAGATTTATTTTTAGGCTTTGAACTTGTGACTGTTTACACGGAGAGATTGAAACTACATGTGTTAATATATGTAATCTGGAGGAGGAGATTGTGAAATATAATTCAAATTAATCTTCCTTCAGGTAAGTCGATTAATTTATTAATTAATCATCAGTGGCTGATAGGCCAAGCGGTGGGTACAAAATAAGGGGTTCTACTCGCAAAAGGTCGGAGAGAAATGAAATTTGGTGGGATGGTAGAGATAGGTTCCCTGATAGTCCACCTGAGTTTGCGACCTCGGGGGGTTGCCGCTCGAGGGGTGGGGGGATGAAAACTCTGACTCGCGGTGCTTGGTGCAAAATACAACCCTTGGGGTAGGTGCTATTGAAAAAAAGTTCAAATATAATATGTAGAGAACAAAATTGTGCACAACTTTGATTCTTTACATTTTTTGGCTCCGACCAATAGTTTTCGCTCCACGGTGCGCCAAAGTTGGGGGGTAGTTTGCAATTTTTAACAAAATCATAATTTAATCGCGGATTAAGACAAAGATGGCTACCAAACCATTCTGTAATATTTTTTTAATATAAGAGTATGGTTTTCTAAGTAAGCAGATGCCTGATTCGATACATTTGATCTTATATAATACAAGATATGATTTTTAGAAGGGCGCCTTTCATACTATCGATATGGGCATTTTTTATTTATCATGATCTACGGTCAATATTTTCTTATTATGTTATTCGTAAGTTCTAAAAATAGAAATATAATATTCTTTCTTCTAGATACACAGAACAATTATTATTCTAATATAAATCCAACGTTGGCCGGACACAGACGCACACGGTTTTTATTATCACAGATTCCGGCGCTTTACATCAATTACTGTTGTTTCCCGCCTCTTGCCAGCATTGCCAGGTGTACGATAATTATCGTTTTTGTACGATAATTTTGGTATAATTGCTTCAGTTGCTACATTTTTATAATCACTCCCAAACCTAGAACGCGCATAATTCTGAACTTGCCTACGCGCCACATTTTCGCAAACTACATTCATTATATTACAAGGCATTATGGGTCGAACACTATTGTTGTTTTTGATGGATATCCCGAACGTGAGACAGAAACAGGTACGAAATCTGCTGAAAGAAACCGCCGCTCAAAGCAGCACTGATGTTATTTTCGATGAATCCATGATTTTAACTGTGTCGCAAGAAAAATTGTTATCGAACAGCTTTAACAAAAGGCGCCTCATCGCAATGCTGCAGACAAAGTTAGAGGCACAGAATTATACTTTTAAGCAGGCGGTCGAAGACGCGGATACATTAATAATTGTGCAGACTGCTATCGAACTTGCTTCCTCTTTTTCCTCCGTATGCGTTATTGGCGAAGACGTAGATTTACTTGTGCTGTTGACTGCCAAAGCTCGAGAAGTCCCCAATGTTTATTTTCGCAAGCTGGGCAGAGGGAATAAGGAGGATGTGTTCTATTCACCTCAAAGCTTCCAATATAACGATTGTATTGCGAAATGTATATTATTTGTCCATGCCTTCAGTGGTTGTGACACTACATCGGCGTTGTTCAATCAAGGCAAGATTCGATTCCTTAAAACTTTGGAAAAAAATCCAACATTAGCAGAGGCGATCAGGTATTTGATAACCCCAATGCACAGTTAACGGAAGTCGTAGCCGCTGGCGAACTGTTTATGCTGAGGCAGTATGGCGCAGGCAGCAAGCATCGTACGTTGGATTCTCTGCGGTATACGAACTTCGTACGGGCCATCTCCAAAAATTCATTTAATCTCGCATCACTGCCACCAACATCCGATGCGTGCCATCATCATGCATTGCGCACTTATTGTCAAGTCCAGAGCTGGCAGGGAGCTCAGAAACCTTCAGAAGAACATGGATGGCGAAAAACAACAAGAGGATTAGACGCCATACGCATCTCAAAGGAACCAGCTCCAGAGGTTTTACTCAAGAGTATCTCGTGCAGATGCCAGAAAGGTTGTGGATCTGCTTGTGGTTGCCGTAAAGCAGGATTAAAATGTTCGGTTCTATGTTTATATTGTACTGGGACGTCCTGCGAAAACATTCTTGACCAGATTGTGCTAGACGACGACAATGCAGAATACATACATACATAAAATACAGGACGATGAGGACCAAACAGACAACGCCGAGCTTGCCGAATATGGCGCCGGACACAAAGGGAAATCCATATCGACCGTGGAATAGGCCTCTTGGGGATACCACGTTAAAAAAAACGCGCCGATCAAGGGTGGTGTGGAAACGGGTTGAAAATTATATTCTCTGGTATCATGTATACACAAAAATAAAAAAGTTAGTGTAGTCAACAATAATAAGAAAATATTGACAGTAGATCATGATAATTAAAAAATGCCCATATCGATAGTATGTAAGGCGCACTTCTAAAAATCATATCTTTTATTATATAAGATCAAATGTATCGAATCGGGCATCTGCGCACTTAAAAAAACCATACTCTTATATTAAAAAAATATTACAGAGAGGTTTGGTTGCCATCTTTGTCTAAATCCGCGATTAAATTATGATTTTGTTAAAAATTGCAAACTACCCCCTAACTTTGGCGCACCGTGGAGCGAAAACTAGTGGTCGGAGCCAAAAAATGTAAAGAATCAAAGTTGTGCACAATTTTGTTCTCTACATATTATATTTGAACTTTTTTTCAATAGCACCTACCCCAAGGGTGCTATTTTGCACCAAGCGCCGCGAGTCAGAGTTTTCATCCCCCCACCCCTCGAGCGGCAACCCCCCGAGGTCGCAAACTCAGGTGGACTATCAGGGAACCTATCTCTACCATCTCCCCAAATTTCATTTCTCTCCGACCTTTTGCGAGTAGAAATCCCCCACCGCTTGGCCTATGAGAAGAAGTGTGGTATAAGTATTCTCGAATTATAGTTTAAATTCTAAATTTCTAAAAACTCAATAATACCACAAGTTACCTAAATCAAGGTATATTGAAGTTGACATTGCATTATACAGAACATTTTTTTTTTTAGAAATTAATTTAGGTTTTTTTTTGCTCCGAAAGCGTGCTGGGTGGCCACGTCACGTTTGCTCTGGCAAAGAATTTCAACCCCTAATCCTACCATCGAGAGTTGGTAAGTGCTACTAAACATTTGAAACACTCCCTTTTATCCATAGAAACAAGTGCTTGGCGCTATTCTAATTTTTCTGCTAAATTGCTTATCACTGCCCAAATCATAGGTTAGGTTTTCAGCATGCTTTCCGGCCCGGGGGGGTTTAGACCCTCCCTGGCCTCCCCAAAGTCAAGAAAATCCGATCTTTTCCCTATTAAGCCTTTATATAAAGAGCCTAGCAACAAACCTTTATCAACTAACCCCGGAAGATCAGGAACGTATAGAAGATGCCTTAAAATATATCACGGAACTACTAAATCAAACTGGAGAAATTCCAACTCAGGAACAAAGAAAAGAAATTAAAGAGATAGGCAGAAAACTGTGGGAAGCAAGGAACAGGAAAGTAGAGTACAACAAAGACGACACCAAACCATATTTAGTAATTGTGGAATCAAAGAAAAAAAATGTTTCAGGACTACAATATGTTACATCAAATGGGAGTAAACGGGTCCATATCGAAAAAAGGATATAACAAAGTAGGAGTAGAATTAAATTCATACGAATTGGCAAACGGCTTCATAAGAAACGCACAACTCAAAAACAAAGGGTTAAGAGCGTATATCCCCCAAAGAATGTTAACAAGCAAAGGGGTAATCAGAAACGTAGGACAATTAATTACAGAAGAAGATTTTATACAAGAAAGCGATTGTAGAAGCAAGAAGACTAGAGAGAAGAGTGATGATCGAAGGAAAATCAACATACAAACCCTCACTTCGATGTTAGTTACGTTTCAAGGTAAGGAAGTACCAAAAGAGGTCCGACTATACGGAGTGAACTACAAGGTAGACATATATATCAGATCAGTCATACTGTGGTACAACTGCTTAAGATTTGGACACTCCAAAAATAATTGTAGAAGTAAGGCTCGATGCTTCAGATGTGGAGAAAATCAGTGTCAATCAATGCGAATCCCAGAAAAAAAGTGTTGTAACTGCATGCAGGAATACTCGGCCACATCTAGAGAATGTCCAGAATACCAACGTCAGAAATCATTGCTACTAAAAACATATCTATATACTAAGCCAACCAAATATTGCCTAATGTTCATACCAGGCAACGAGAACAAAGACCCCGAAACCAAAACAGCCCTAACTATAAACCATCATCAGACGAGTTTCCAAGACTATTTGCAGGTGTAGTCAAAGATAGCTCAATCTATAAGCCAAGACAACAGGAAAACAAGAAAATCACCACCACAAAAAAGAACGAAGCACACCAAACAAGGACATTCAGTTCAAATAAGCGACCAATGTCACCAACTTGCCCCTCAGGATACAATAAAGTTGCTCACAAGGAAGCCCTACTACCAGGCCCCACAAGGGTAATTGTGGAACCACTACCACAGTTTTCACAGTTCGCTTCAGAATATGAACAAGAAACGAAGAGGGACGACAGATCATCCAACGAGATAGACAATACTATGGAACATGACCAAATAGAAAGCGGTGACAATACCATCACTCCCTACAATACCCCAGAAGAGGAACACCAAGAAGCACCCAACGACCCTCAATCTCAAGAAGAACCGCCTCTGAGACTGTTCATCCCAAAGAAAAGTCCCTCCGAGCAACAAAAAAAAATAAACCAATTCTTTCAGAATCTTAAGGGCAACGGCAATTCAAGCAAGTAAATGACAAGGAAACTGTAAATATATATACATTTACCAAATAAAAGTAACTATTAAACTTAAAGTACCTATAATAACATACCAATGTTAAGCAAATGTAACCAAAACAAAGAAAAAGGGGGGAAAAAAAAGCAACGATCAGAAGAACAAATGGAGATGAATGTAATGCATTGGAATATAAGAAGCTTCTACCAGAATAAGGACACATTGGTAAACATAATCAAAGAGAACAAGATAAGTATTGCATGTTTGAATGAAACATGGCTAAAGACAGGCAGCTCTAGTAATATAGGGTTTTTTTGTGTTGTGAGAGAGGATAGAAATGACGGCTATGGTGGAGTAGCAATAGCAGTACACAGAAGTATACCAATGACAACTTGTTTAATCTAAGACACTTTCTCTCCACAAATGATTTCTCGGATCTTCACGCCATCGAGGACACGAATAGAGCATGTAACTACTTTCATGATAGCTTATTGTATTTACTTGACCTCACATGCCCTATTTCTAAAACTATTGTAACTGCACAAAACACAGGTAAGTGGATAAATCCTGATATTCTAAAGGAAAGTGAAGAACATAAAAACCTATTTTGGCTAACTAAAAATACTAACTCTGCAGAACTTAATGATCTTTACAAGGAAGCGAGAAAGATCTTCAAACTAAAAATAGAAACAACAAAACAAAAGTTTTTTCAAAATAAAATAATTAACTCTGCTAACACGTCCAAAGCCATCTGGCAAACAGTTAATACAAACTTAGGTAGAATAAAGACGAATAAGATACCTTCTGTTATACAGACTGGTAACGCTACTTTTATGCAGCCATTTGAAATTGTTAATGCCTTTTGCAATTACTATTCTTCCGATATCGAAAACAAGCGTCAAAACCTTCCGGGTATTCAACACGATTCGTCAACTATTATAAAATGTATTAGCTCTCTGTATATGCCCGAACTCGGTCTGGAGGAGATCTATAGAGCCCTGAAATTATTAAAAAATAAAAAGGCATGTTGTAACAACGAAGATCTTCCCCTCCATGCTGTTATCTATATTTGGGATTTTTTAAAGCACCCACTGTGTTATCTTTTCAACTTATTTATAAGCAAAGGCACTTTTCCTGATAAACTGAAGTGCGGCGAAATTATACCATTTCATAAAAAAGGTGATGTGCAACTTATTGAAAATTATCGACCAGTGACAAGTCTTATGTCTTTCTCAAAACTGTTTGAAAAAATACTTACTTTGCGCTTTCAATCATTTTTAAATCGGAACAATTTATTATCTAGGAATCAGCATGGCTTTACAAATAATAAATCTACTAGAACAGCAGCTGTAGCTTTTAGAGCAGTAGCAGTAGAGATGGCGGCGAGCGCACATGTGTGCGCCCGTTGCTCCGATAATTTTATCGTGAGTTCTAAGTTAGTAACTTGCAAATTCTGTAAAGAAAATTATCATCCTCAGTGTGTACAGATAAAAGACCACTTGTATAAATTAATCAATGATTGTAAAAATGTGATGTGGGATTGTGATGAATGTGCCATAGTTGTTGAAGAGAGACTAAATATTGCCAAAATAATTGAGAATATAGAACAAAAATTAGCAGAAAATAAAACAACGACCGGCGAGATACTTAACAGATTAGAAAACACAGATTCTATAGGAAAAAGTGAACAACAATGGTCAAGCATTGTTAAAAATAATAACTTTCCGCCATTAATAATAAAACCAAAAAATGCCAATCAGAACAGTGCTACTACCAAAAACGTCGTCACACAAAAAATAAATCCATCGAAATTATCAGTTGAAGTAAATAAATGTAAATCTGTAGGTCAAGGTAGCATTGTTATTGAATGCAATGATCGGGATTCCCTATAAAAACTGCAAGATAAGGCGGTCGCTGAACTCTCCGAAAACCACACAATTGAAGTTCCAAAAATAGTCAATCCCAAGGTTGTTATTGTTGGTATACAAGAAAAGTATACAGACAATGAAGAAGACCTTATTTTAAGGGTTAAACAACAGAGTTGTCTTTCGGCATGTCAAAACGAATTGAATATTAAAATTGTAAGAAAGTATATCTCGAAGAATAAAAAATTAAATAATATCGTTTTAGAAGTATCACCAGAGGCTTTTAAATCACTTGTAGTTAGGAAAAAAGTATTTATGGACTGGGACAGCTTCCCTGTATATGTATATATACATTGGTGTGTTACGGTGTTACAACTGCTGGAAATATGGACACAAAGCTGTACATTGTCAACAACCTCGCGCTATTTGTCCGTTATGCAACAAAAACCATAAAAGTGATGAGTGTACCTCAACTGTTAAGGAATGTACTAATTGCAAAAACGCCCACGAAGTATTAAAAATACCAAATATAGACTGTAGGCACACAGTGTTTGATAAACAATGTATATGTTTTCAGAGGGCACAAGAAAAAGCTAAATCCAGAACAAGATATATATAGCAACTAAAGGGTCCAAAAACCGTTTCTCCACCTTTCTATAAGGGGGTATTCTTGCATATAAATGCTCAAGGCCTTACATCACATATGGCAGAACTAAATCAGTTGTTACAAAATCGAAACCCACTAATTGTTTGCGTAAGTGAGACTCACATAACTCCTGAAATTGATAATCGTGAGATATCTATACCTGGATATGTTACGATAATCTGCTACTCTAGCAGCAGACACACTGGCGGAGTCATTATTTATTTAAAAGAACATTTAAATTTTACAGTAATTCGTAACGAATAAGTCAATTACAGTCACTGGGTACTTTTGGTAAGGGTTCAAATTGGAAGGGAATCTGTTATGGTGGGGGCTCTTTATAGATCTCCAAATTCTACTTGCAACACATTTTTGGACTACCTTGAAGAAATGCTTAGTGATACTATTCTCCACCAGCAAAGAACCGTGATAATGGGGGATCTAAATATAGATCTATTAAAAAAGGACAGAAATGTAAGAAACTTAATAAGAACTATACAAGGAGCAGGGTTTAAGCAGATCGTTGAGCAGGAAACACGAGTTACCAACGCATCATCTACTCTTATTGATCACATAATCACAAACGATTTCAATGCTCAAGAGATTCCAAGAAATTTTCCTATACTGAGTGATCACGAAATCATTGGAACTTATTCAAATAGCAGTGGATAAAGTGGCTCCAAAAAAGGCAGCGAAAACAACAAAACATCCATGGATATCTGGAATAGTGAAACAAGCATAAAATACTAGAAATAACGCATATAAAAAATTTATTCTCAGTAGAAGTGAGGATGATTGGAGAGATTACCAAAATAAGAGAAATAGAGTGACCTCGTTAATTCGCAGCGAAAAAATTAAATATTACGATCAAAACATAGACAGGTGCAAAGGCGATGGAAAGAGGATGTGGAAAACTCTAAAAAATTTAGTAGGAAACAATAATCAATCTACAGATTTTACACAGATTGACTTTGAAAAATACGATGGCACAGTTGAGAACAATTTTAATAACTTTTATTCCGATAGTTTGGATGATATTTCCGCTACCATAGAAAAGCGACAGTGGGCTTCTGATATTAACAGGAATAAAAATAACTTATTTACATTTAAAACGGTACATCTTGGAGAGTTAAAAAAAGTTGTGTTCAAATTTAAAAACAAAAGCACCAGTGACGAACTTTTGAGCATTAAATTATTAAAGGACTTGTTTTGTGTAATAGGCTATCCTCTTTTATATTTAATAAATACATCGTTACGTACTGGAAAAATACCTAGTGAACTAAAAACAAGTGTTATTATTCCCATACCAAAAGTGTATAAACCAAAGGTTCTCGCTGAATTCAGGCCGATTAACCTACTGCCAGTTGTAGACAAAATCATCGAGACAATAGTTTGCCAACAATTAAGACATTATTTTGAGATTAACCAGTTATTATTTGTTGGACAATCCGGATTTGGAAGTCAACATTCCTGTGAATCGGCATTACAATATGTATGTGCAAAATGGAGAAAGTTCATAAATAATGATAAAGTCGTACTTAGTGTTTTTGTAGACTTACAACGGGCATTCGAAACTATTGATCGTGCGATTCTCATAAAAAATTATCCTTATATGGTATAAATGGTAATGCGTTGGACTGGATCAATGATTCCTTAGCTAATAGGTACCAAAAAACAAAAGTGGATAACGCATTTTCACATGATAGAGAAAGTAGGTGGGGTGTACCCCAAGGAAGTGTTTTGGGTCCTCTCTTGTTTGTAATTTATGTGAATGATATTGCCAAAGTTTTAAAAAAGTCATTTGTTAATTTGTTTGCAGATGACACCCTTATATGTGTAGCAGGTACCAATTTTGAAGAAATAACTAATATTTTAAATGCGGAACTTGAAATATTATATGATTGGCTTTGTCAAAATAAATTGAAATTAAATGCTTTAAAAACAAAATGCATGGTAATAGGTTCAAAAGCGAATTGTAAAAAATATTTAGACTTAGAATTAACAGTTAAAATTAATAACAGTGTAATTAACTTTGTGTCAGAAATAAAATATCTAGGTATTTTTTTAGATCCTCAGCTAACGTTTTCAAATCACATAGACTATCTTTGTAAAAAACTAGGTAAGAAAATTGGATTTTTTTGTCGCGTCTCAAACTGTCTGTCTCAATGGGCCAAAACACTAGTTTATAATACAATTATTCAACCACACTTTAATTACTGTTCTTCATTATTAATATCATGTACTCAAGAAAATATATACAGGTTACAAGTACAACAAAATAAAGTAATGCGTTTAATTCTTAATTGTAATAAATATACCCCAATTAAAGCAATGCTGAGCACCTTAAATTGGTTGTCTGTTGAACAGGGCATTAAAAAGGCAAACATTATTTTAATATATAAAATTGAACATGGTCAACTACCTGCCTATTTGAAGGATTTTCTTGAAAAAAGATCCAACTTTTTTGAATATAACATTCGATCAAGACATAACTACAATATTCAGTAGGTATGTAAAGTCAGCAAGTTTACAAAAATCGTTGTTCTATGAGGGTGTTTGTCTCTATAATGCCCTACCGGGTGCATTAAAGAGTGAAAATAGTCTGGTCACCTTTAGTAAAAATGTTTCAAAATATTTACAGAGTAAATAAGATTGTAACTAATAGTAGTATTATATAGTTGTATATACTTAGTTGTATTTACTAGCCAGGTGCTAAATAAAAAACCTTATTATATTATTATTATATTATATATATTTATTCAGTTTATTTATAAATCAATTGATCAAAGTCATTATACAATAGCCCTTCTTTTTGACTTAACCCGAGCATTCGACTGTATCGATAGTAAACTATTAATTAAAAAAACTGTTCGCTATGGGCTTTAGAGGAAACGTAAACAAACTTCTGGAATCGTTTTTAACTGGCAGAAAAATTCGCGTAAAAATAGGTACACTTCTTTCTAATTATAAATCACAAAACTACGGAGTTCCTCAAGGTAGCGTTCTTTAACCATTACTTTTTCTGTTATTTATCAATGACCTGGTCAACTACCTTGAGTTAGGCGAGAATGCTGAAGTGATTCTTTACGCCCATGCCACTTCCATAGTGATATCTGGGACGTTGCTAGATATTCTTATACAACGCGCGAATCAAATCCTCAATAAATTTAAATACTGGTGTTCTATGAATGGATTAATGGTTAATGAAAACAAAACGCAGTATATAGTTTTTTATAAACGACGAATTATTCCGGACTTTGTTCTTGAGATGGATGGAGTGGAGATTGCGAGAGCGACAGAGGCTAAGTTTCTGGGTTTGCATGTTGATAGCCAACTGACATGGCACGCTCATATCGAACATGTAGCCAGTAAATTAAAATCTGCATACTTTGCCATTATTAACTTAAAAAATATTCTGTCAAGAAAACAGCTTTTAAATGTTTACTATGCCCTGGTTTACTGCCACCTGAAGTATATGGTTTTATGTTGGGGTCAGGCCACTGTACACCAACTTTTAAAAATAATAAAATACTAACTTTACCTTCTATTTTGATCATGGAATCGGCTATCTACGTTAAGAAACAATTATCAGACTTTCCACCTGTTTCTAATGTTCATAACTATGAGACAAGACAAAATGAAGACATTCTAATTACTAACTATAAACTATCCACCTACAAGAAAAGTCCGCATTGCTTTAGTAGTTATATTTTTAATAAACTCCCAAATAATATTAAATCAGAACCCTCTTTTCGTACTTTTAAAAAGTCTCTTAGGTGCTATCTTCTTGAACATTCATTCTACACTATTAATGAATATCTTGGTGGTTAATATTTGTACTTCTACATTGGGGTGTCCACCAATAATATTTTAATTTTTGTCTCGTGTAAGTTTGTTTATAGATTTTGTTACTGTACTCTTGTGCTACTAAATGTTTTTAAATTTGATAACCAATTTTTATACTAACTATATAGATTTATATTTAAGACATTGTTAATGATTGTAAGAGTCTTCTTAACAATAAAGGATAAATAAATAAATAAATAAATAAATAAATAAATAAATAAATAAATAAATAAATAAATAAATAAATAAATAAATAAATAAATAAATAAATAAATAAATAAATAAATAAATAAATAAATAAATAAATAAATAAATAAATAAATAAATAAATAAATAAATAATAAATACCATTCAATCGCATAAACAACCAACAGATACAACTACCACCTAGATGGCAGTATCTGGCTATTGAAGTGAAAGACATGAGCATAGTAAGTATGTATGCCCCTCCAGATGTTGAGGTTAATCCAAATACACTGAATAATCTTTGTCAGTCGATATGGCTCGCTACCAATAAACCTATACTACTACTGGGAGACCTCAACGCCCAGCATCAGGCATGGGGATCTGGATTTTCGAATCGAAATGGACAGAACATCCTGGACTTCCTAGATATCAGTGGATTCGTATTTATGAATAATGGCAAAACAACCAGACTAACCTCGCCCTAAGCATCAAAAAGTTGCCCTGACCTGGCAATAAGCTCACCGATTCTCGCAACAAAAATGGAATTTGACACAATCCTAGACTACGGTACCAGTGACCACTATCCAATAGTCTGCAAAATGATATCTGAATTAACTCCGCCAAAGGAAGTAGACGAAAGGCTGATACAATATAACATCGGGGCAGCTAACTGGGAAGCGTACACATCTCAAATTACGAGGGACATGGAAAAGGAACGCCGCAGTCAATAGCATACTGAAGAAGGAACTATGCAAGGGAAAAAAACCGCAGCATGCATGGTGGGACGATGAGTGCTCAGCAGCAGTGAATAACAAAAGAACAACTTTACGAAATTATCAAATCAACCGTTCTACAGAAAATTACATTAATCTCAAGAAAATGGCCGCGCAAACCAGGAAAGTACTTAGAGAAAAAAGAAGAAAGGGATGGAGGAATTATTGTGAGAACATTTCAGTAAATACAACAGTAAAGGAGGTACCGACAGCTCTAAAAAAAATGACTAAAGGCATGGATAAAAAGAATACCCACAAGAATCTAAATTGTCAAATTGCACAACAAATGCTTCACAACATAGCCCCCCGTTAGCAAATCCACCAAAAGAAACACTCTCATTTCCAGAATGAATCAGCCCTCCCTTCACCATGAGTGAATTTACTGTGGTTTTAGACTCAGCTAAGGATTCGGAATTGATAAGATAACATATTCCATGCTTCAGAATATACCGATGGCTCTAAAGGAAAGCCTCCTAAGAATTTACAATAAGATCCTAAAAGAACCCCAAGCAAAATTACCAGAAGACTGGATAACACAAATTGTCTGTCCGATTCCAAAAACTGGTAGAGAACAGGAAGACCTATCAGGCTGGAGACCTATAAATTTGGCCAGTTGCCCAGGGAAAATCCTGGAATCCATGATAAAAAACAGACTAGAATGCAACATAGAACATAGAAAAGCACTAAATCCACTACAAACTGAGTTTAGAAAGGATAGAGGTGTAACGGTATTAACCACAGACATAGAAACGGGATTCTCACGAGGAGAAAAGACAATAGCAGTATTCCTAGACATCACGGCTGCATACGATAATGTCATTATTAACAAGCTATGGGAAAAAATGTGTCAATTTCAGATACCTCTGGACCTAGCCAGATTGATCGTTAAATTTCTAACAGATAGGAAAGTCTACGTGAAGGACCCAGTGACTGGAAAATTGGTGGGACCAAGACGTACCAACTGCGGGTTACCTCAGGGATCACCCCTCAAACTCAAACTCAAATATGCTTTATTGTCCGAAGATTAGTACAATCCCATTGACAAAGCCAACAACTTAGTATCTAAATAAAAATTATAAATAATAAATAAAAATCATTTAAAATATAATGAGCAGTTAACGCAGGAAGGACACTAAATATATAAAGATAAAAACCTACTTACAATTAAAAAACAAGTTAAGACAATAACTGTGAATATACAAAGATAAAATTTAAAATAGAAATATTCAGGCAATGGTATTGATCACACTGGATTATCCATGAGATATTCCTCAACCGTATAATATGCCTTCTTAACCAATAGGCTTTTTACCCTACTCCTAAATATCCTGTAATTAGAAAGTCTTCTAAGTTCTATAGGCAGATTATTAAAAAGTTTTTTACTATTATAAAAAATAGAGTTTTTAGTTAATGCAGATGTAGGAATAGGAAGCCTAATGGTATAGGAGCTCCTTGTAGGAACCACTGACAAGGAACGAATACCCAACGAGTATTTTTTGTACATAAGACATACAGACTCCAATATAAAAATACATGGCAAAGTTAAAACTCTCCGAGACACGAACAGAGGTCGGCAAGTTTCTCGTGGCTTAGCACCACAAAGATTTCTAATCGCTCGTTTCTGCAGCACAAATACAGAATTAAATAAAGTATTCGAGCAACCACCCCAAAAACAGATGCCATAGCGTAAGTGTGTCTCAACCAAAGAAAAGTAAGCGTTGATTGCTATTGATGCATTTAACTCATTCTTTATAGTTCTGATGGCAAAACAACCCGATGAGATTTTCTTACATATTTTCTTAATGTGTATGTCGAATTTAAGTTTATTGTCAATGAGTAAGCCAAGACTATTCTCTGACAGATTATCAACAACCTCGCCATTCAATAAAATATCATTCAATTTACATTTAAAATTTAAAATATTGGTTTTAGAAATATTAAAGGAAAGTAGGTTGGAGTCACACCACTTCTTAATGCTTAACAAATCTTCCTGCGTTAAACATCGGTAGTATTAGCATAGTAAGTACCTGGGGAGTTTTTGGCATGATATACGGTATATTTATATTGAACTTAAACCAATCGTTTGAAATAAACCAGTGTGAAGATCTTGCTTCGTAATTTCATCGATAGTAATTTTATTTAGATAACATAATTTAGAGATACAAAATGCCAGCTGTATTTAAGTGTTGTAAGAATAAGGGTAATGGTAACTGGATTTGTATGATTTGCCATAATGTTTTTCATCCGAGTTGTTGGGGAAGATCAAAACACTTTACTATAATAGATCAAAATTTAATCTGGTGTTCAAAGGATTGTGCAGCCGTTGCAGAGAAAAAAGATCTTGAAGTTGTTGATAGTTTAAAAAGTATAATTGTTGACTTGAGAAAAGAACTTGACCTTAAAGATGCCCATATTTTAAAACTTAAGAGAAATTCTTCTGTATTTGAAGAAGAGGCTACTGAAGCCGAAACTAGGTATCTTGGTGAGATTGACGCTCAAGGAGTGCAACTAATGAAACTTAAACAGGAACTTGGGGAAAAGAATAAAGTTATCGATGATTGGTACAATGTTCAAGTTTCGAATGTGGCAACCCAAACATATGAAATTAAAAAAATTAGTGTGGAAGTGCAGTCGGATAACTATAGTGATGTCAGCAGATACCGAAGTATTGTTAAGGAGCTTAATCAAAACCTATCGATGTACAAGGTAAAAAACAATAGTTTGGAACAAAGAATTCAAGAAAGCATTCAACAAACACAAAATTTTGAAACTGAAAAAAATGATTTATTGGGTGTAATCAAGAATATGAAAATTTCCATTGAAACATTATCCATGGAAAATGAAACATACATTAATGAAGTCAATCAATTAAAAGCAAAAGTGTCAGAGTTTCCAATTAACAGTCTAGCATATGAAATGGCACAGGAAAAATCTGCAGATCATCAATATTATTCCTTAAAAAGTTCACCCAGGAAAGGTATGAGCGAGTCAAAGAAGACTAAACATCTGTTGGTGTTTGGCGATCAGAGTTGTAGAGATTGGGCCGTTTGTTTAAGTGACAATTCAAGGTTAAGTGACTACAAAATTTTCGGTGTTACTCAGCCATATAGTAGTTTAAGGACACTAACTGATACAATTTTTAAATATGTTAAATGTTATTCAGAGTCTGATTGTGTAATAATCTCATTGGATCGATGGTTTTAAGAAATTTGACTGATCTTAAGTCACTTCTCGCTGTTGCCAAATTTACAAATTGTATTGTTGTTATTAAGAAAATTCTTTGCGCTCAAAAATGTATGATTATATTTGTAAGTTTAATAAGAGAAATAATACATTTATCAGAATTGTTGAAAATTATAAGCAGGGTATACGATTTCGACACAGTGCGTTTACGATTTGTAATCTTTTGAGTAAATATGTATTAGGGCGCATAAAGTGTGGAATTGTTCTAAAGAGTATATCGACCGGGCTATGTAAGGCAGTAGGAGGTATTGATGAGGGCCCTGATTACTGCAATCAAGAAGAGATTTATGCACCAATTGATAATAGCGCGTTGGTGCACTAAGCGGGTCCCTTGAGGAGGAAAATAGTCAGTTAATAACAGATATGCCTAATAATAATAATAATGCAGGACTTAATTTTTTAGAAGTTCCTTATCCTCCTCAGTTGATCAGCTAGCAAAAACTGACATATTGACCTTGAATATTAGAAGTATTAGAAATAAGATAAATGAACTGGAAGTATTATTGGAAGAGGTAGAGCCTAAAATAGTATGTCTAAATGAGCACTGGCTCAACAATGACGAAATTGAGATGTGTAGAATAAATAATTACACTTTAGTGAGTAGTTTTAGCAGATCTATGAGTAGGGGTGGAGGTGCTTCTATTTATGTTGAATCTAATTTAACTATAAAACCTATTAGCACATGTGTAAAGCCTGTAGCTACTGACTGTGAATTTTGTTGTGCCCAGGTCATATTAGGTAGTGATATTTCTACTGTGGTTTCTGTTTATCGCGCTCCAAATGGCAATATGCCTGTTTTCTTAGATGTAATGGGATGTCTGTTGGATGAAATTTTCAGTGGGTGTAGAAATTTGTATGTATGTGGTGATTTTAATGTAAGGTTTGATGAACCTGATGGTGATGCCATGGATATATGTGAGCTGTTTTTAACTTATAATTTAAAATCAAACATTTCGGGGATGACTAGAGTAACAAATACAAGTAGTAGTCAATTAGATAACATTTTTTCCACTCTAAACGATGATGAAATTATTGGAAATATTATAAGTACAGATATTTCTGATCATTACGCACTGGTATTGAAAATTATAAATTTAAAGATCAAAACAAGGAGAGCTACATGTTGGCGTAGACATTTCAATAATCAGAATGTTGGCGGATTTAGGACTGCTATAAAAAATGAAGGCTGGGATGACCTCGCATCGGCGCATGACTGCAATGCAAGATATGAAACTTTTTATAACATATTCAGGTACTATTTTGACATTTTCTTGCCACCAACTAAAGCTACTGTTGAGTCCAGTATTAAAAAAAAGTGGGTGACGAATGAAATTAGGGGGTGGTCCTCGAATCTGCGTGACATGTATGCGCTGTATAAAAGAACAAATGATGAACGCATTTTAAACCATTATAGAGATGAACGTAAGGCTTTTAAAAGGTATATTAAACAATATAAACAAAGTTTCAATGGTAGTGTAATATCTAGTTCTGGTAATGTAACCAAATCAATGTGGCAACTCCTTAATGGCATTCAGAATAGTAATAAAAAAACTAGTAAGATTGAGCTTTTATATAATCAAACCCATATCAAGGATGCGCTGGCAGGCCTTTTCTTACAACAATTTAATCTTAATGATCTTTCCAACGGATCGGATGATCATGTCTTTGATAACCCTATGCAGCCAGTATCATGCTCTTTTTTTCTTTTACCAACAACAGCTGCAGAAGTAATAATAATAATAATAATAATAATAATATATTTCCAAAATCTTAAAGTACAATGTATAGCCTGAAAAAAGAAAAGAAAATAAAACATCAAGAA
The DNA here is from genome assembly GCA_935413205.1 of Polydrusus cervinus. Classification (NCBI taxonomy): domain Eukaryota; kingdom Metazoa; phylum Arthropoda; class Insecta; order Coleoptera; family Curculionidae; genus Polydrusus; species Polydrusus cervinus. The sequence goes on along the minus strand of OW284510.1, from coordinate 59,830,999 downwards.
AAATGGAAATATGGGGGGAATATTCACTGAAATCTCTTAGGATTTGTGCGTGAATTTCTTACTTTCAGAAATCTTGATATTCTATTAATTACATGAAATCTTTATAAAAATATATAGATGTAATGCTCTATAAGTAATATTGACAGCATAAAAACAAAATAAATGTATATATTATAAAAAAATGTGTTTATACTAGAAAAAGTAGAATAGACAACATATAAACCTAATTATGTAAGTACCATTCTTTGTAAACGAATTATTATATTCTTATTTTATAAATCATTAAAATGTTAAGAAAAAAAATACACTAAAAAATTACCTAAAAACTTACCCAAAATTTAAAACTTAAAAACTTAGCGAGACCAAAAATGTTTTTGTTAAATAGTTGAAATATAATAGTTTGGCTTGACTTGGTATACCTAGTGTATATATGGATGTAAAACGTTATGAGGATAAATCTATAAGATTACGTAATTGTTTCCGGGGTTGTGATAATATCCATTTCTTTGCTAGTTTTTTAAAGCGTATGAAATTATTTTCCAGTCTAATGTTTTCTGGAATTAATATGTAAATATATGAAGCTAAGAATGAAAATGATCTTTGTCCAATCATTTTATTGGCCCTAAGAGTCTTAGTGTATTTTGATTTTTTGTATCGAGTGTCGTGTTCATGTGAAATTATATCAAGTTCATTTCTTTTTTTGTGCTGTAAGCAAACTATTTTGTAACAGTAGCTTTGACATATGTCCATTAAACCACTTTCTTGGAATAATAAATCGCTAGAGTAGTAAAAGCCCTTACTATAAATCGTTTTTATAAACCTTTTTTGAATGACTTCTAATTTAGTTAAGTGACATTTATAAGCCCCGCCCCATGCACTTATGCCATATTGTAAGATAGAATGTACTAGTGAAAAATAAACAGTCTTTAAGTCATTTTCATATAATATGGTTTTAAGTTTTTTAAATTTATACAGAATTGACCTACATTTCTTCGTTAATATTTTAATATGTTCATCCCATTTCAAATGTCTGTCAAATTGCACTCCAAGATATTTGATATTCGTCACTTCTTTAATTATAATATCCTGTTTATCTTGCTTTACTGTTATTTCTTTATAATTCGGAATTTTTCTTTTGCTACAGCTGAAGGCAATGTAATTTGTTTTGTCGAAATTTATTGTAAGGTACATACTGTCAAACCATTTTTTTAGTAATATCAAATCGTCCTCTGCACTCTTTTTGACTTCTTTCCAGATATTTCCAGTATACAAGACTACGGTGTCATCCGCAAAAGAAGAAATGGTGCCAACACTTCTCAAACCAAATAACTCATTTATATATATTGTAAATAGTATTGGCCCCAAAACCGTCCCCTGTGGAACACCGTACTCGACTTTTCTCAAGTCGCTTAATGATTCTGTTATTTGCACATATTGCAGTCGATTTTTTAAGTAACTTTCCATTAAATTTACTGCTATGCCCCTAAATCCTAAATTATTCAGTTTTTTTATTAATATCTCATGATCAACCGTATCGAATGCTTTTGCCAAGTCTAAAAAAATGCCTAATACAGCCTTGTTTTCATCCAGATTTTTGTATATATTATTCGTTAAATAAATAAGTGCATCTTCAGTGGAATATCCTTTTTTAAATCCAAATTGTTTATTGGAGAGGAGTTTAAACCTTTCTAAGTAATATATAATCCTTTTTTTGATAATTTTTTCAACAATTTTGGCTATACCAGAGATTAATGATAGAGGTCGATAATTAGTTATTTCGGACGGGTTTCCTTTTTTTAATAATGGCTTAACAATACCTACCTTAAACGCTGAAGGAAATATGCCTTCTTCAAAAATTTTATTTATAATATGACTTAAAGGATTTTTTATATATGGTGTAAGTATGCGTAGATGTTCCGATGTAATGCCGTCGTTCCCAGGAGCCTTGTTTGGTTTAAGTTCTCTTATGGGTTTCTCTACTTCTTCGGGGTCGGTGGGGTTAAAAAAAATAGAATGTTCTGATATGTTTTCCCAGTTAGATACATTAACTTGTTTGGAAATGTTTTTAGCCAAATTTCTGCCTAATTCTGAGAAGTATTTGTTAAAAGAGTTTGCTATTTCTTTTGTAGTTTTCAGGGTCTTACCTTCAAAATGTATTTCTGAGATATTAGTTTTTTCCCTACATTTACCTGTAAATTTATTAATGGATTTCCATAAAGATTTACTATCTCCTCCATTTTTTTCCATCTCAAGCTTGAAATAATCTGTTTTGGTTTTAAAGATTAACTTATTTAAGGTCTTCTTATAATCTTTATACCTCCTTTCTTTTTCAATATTTTCAATGTTTCTCCTATAATCTCTATAAAGCTTTTGTTTATTTTCAATGGACTTCATTAATCCCAGAGTTATCCAGGGGTTTCTTTTTTTGTATTTTGTTTTATACTGCATTTCTATTTTAGAGTGTTCTAATCCTTTTTTAAGTTTTTCTATAAAGTAATTAGTACCATCCTCGATGTTTACACATCTGTAAGCATTATCCCAGTTTACATTTTGAATGTAGTTCTGATATTTATTTTCATCTAATCTATATGTTTTTGTTGTATGAGGTAAAGGGATATTATTTTCCTGATTTGGTTTTTTTAATTCTATCAGAGCAGCTATAGGGAAATGGTCAGTTAAATCGGTATTTAAAATGAAGGATTCCACATGTACATGATCACCACCTTTTAAAAATATATGGTCAATACACGAATTAGAGCCGTTTTGTATTCTCGTTGGTTTATTAATTAGTGATATAAAACCAAATTCGCTTAATACATTAAGATAGTTTTGTGAGTATTCTTTGTATGACTTTGTATTGTATGTCCAAGTTAATGTCGCCTACAAAAAAATGAAAATTAAGATTTCTATTAACGTATTTATCAAAAAAATTACTTAAATTGTCTATAAATGCATTCGGGCATGTAGACGGTGGCCGGTAAATGGCACTAATAAGAATTTTCTGTCCCAATTTTTGTACTGTTATGTTTAACACTTTAATATTTACAATATTATCACGTTCCAAGGAAAAACAGTTTTTATAATTATTTTTTACATATACTATAACCCCATCATTTTTATTGATGTCTCCCTCATTATAAATTAGAAGAGAAGTAAATCAGGTTATTAGGCAGTTGCCATTAAAGTACTCCACTGGTGTGGATGAGGTGCCTATCCGTGTTATTAAGGCGGTGTCTGAGATCATTAGTGCCCCCTTGGCGGGTATTATAAATGAATGTTTTGAGTCTGGTGTTTTTCCAGATAAATTAAAGCTGGCTAAAGTAGTGCCAATCTATAAAAACGGAAACCACAGTGATATTTCGAATTATCGACCAGAGTCCATTTTGTCAGTTTTCTCGAAAATTTTTGAGAGAATATTTTATGTTAGACTATTTTATTAAAAACAATTTATTTTATATTGGTCAACATGGCTTTCTTCCAAAGCGATCAACGATAACAGCGATTTTCCAGTCACTTAATAATATTATAGAACAAATAGATAGGGGAATGATGGTATCTGGTCTATATTTTGATTTAAGTAAGGCATTCGACTTGATTGATCATGGCATATTGTTGCGTAAGCTAGAGTGTTATGGTGTTCGCGGTGTGACTAATAATTTTATTAAATCATATTTGTCAAATAGGAAGATGACGGTTTGTGTCAACGACGATCAACAAACAGCATTCTCAGAAGTTATTACAGTTAAAAAGGGCGTACCACAGGGTTCCATATTGGGCCCAATATTATTTCTGATATTTGCCAATGATCTCAATAAAAAAATTGATATTTCAACTTTGTATCAGTTTGCGGATGATACGTCATGCATAGTGTCCTGTGCAGGTAATATTTTGTTGGCGTCAAAATCTACTGAGATCGTGACGAGTGTGTTGGAGTGGTCTAGAGCAAATAAGCTAATTTTAAATAGTAAAAAAACCTGCTTGATTGTTTTTCGAGGTAATAACAATTCCAATGAATCTTTATACGTTCCTATTGAAGGGAAAAGTATAGAGCAGGCACAAACTGTTAAATTTTTAGGAATAACGTTGGATGATACTCTGCAGTGAACCCAACAGTTTAATGCTATTGTAATTAAAATTAGCAAGGCAGCATATGCTATTCGTTTTTTACGTCACCAGGTTGGTTTGAACGTTTTAAGAATTTTTTATATGTCCAGTGTGCAATCTGTGATTGCATACAGTATCATGTTTTGGTACCGTGCTTCGGTTGCGCATGCACATAGAGTTTTTGTGACTCAAAAAAGAATGGTTAAGATCATGTTGGGGATGTATTACCGAGATTCTTGTAGAGGTAAATTTAAACAGTTAAACATCATGACTGTACCATTATTGTTTATATATAGCTGTGCTGTTTTTGTAAAGACTAATGCTAGTATGTTTGTTAAGAATAGCGATGTCTCCAACAATATTTATACTAGGGGTAGAAATGATTTGGTTACACCTCTTCACCGAACATCTCTTTTTCATAACGGCCCTCTCATGAGCTGCATTAAAGTGTATAACTCTTTACCAAATGAAGTTAGGGCCATCCAGGGCAGTGAATTATTTAAGCGTCATTTAAAGAGCTTTTTGATTGAAAATGAATTTTACTCAGTTAGATTTCTTTGACAGATAAATTTATTCATATTGGAATGACGATTTGCTGCCCTAATTTTTATTTTTATTTTGATTTTTCTTTTGCCTTCTTATTGATTTTGATTGTTTATGTTTTCTGTCGTTTATCTACTGTTGTCTGTTTCGTTTGTAGACCGAGCATTGTTTGAATACTATATTTTTGCCACTTATTATGTATTAATTTGTGTACTTAGGTTAAGATTTTGTTTTATTTTATTTATACCACTGACGTTGTCAATGTTCATTTCTGAATGTTTTTATGACAATAAAGAGATTATTATTATTATTAACTGTTAAGAGTAATCGAATCTTTGTGGTGCCAAAGAATTGTTGTGTCATCGGCAAATGATGCATCATGACCATATTTAATAACATTGGGAAGATCGTTAACATATAATAAAAACAACAGTGGTCCCAATACAGATCCTTGTGGAACTCCTGCCGAAACATTTAGTTTGCCTGAAGCAGTCCCCCGAAAGCAGACACTCTGACTCCGCTCAGAGAGATAAGACCTGAGCCACTCATAGATTGGACCCCGAAAGCCATACACTTGAAGTTTCCGCAGCAGTATTTCATGACAGACGCAATCAAAAGCTTTGGTCAAGTCATAGAACACCACCGCGGCTCCCTCTCCATCATTTAGCCTCAAGTATATCTCCTCCAAAACATGAAATATTGCGTCATCGGTATTTTTATTTAGCTGGAATCCAAACTGAGACAATGTTAGTAGTTCGTGCTTTTCCAAAAAACTAATCATTCTCTTTTTAATCAATTTTTCTACAATCTTGGTTAGAGTAGGAAGCAAGGATATTGGTCTATAACTTGAAGGAAGCTCCTTATCACCCCCCTTAAATAATGGTAACACCACAGCCTGTTTTAAAAGCAATGGAAAACTACCCCTATGAACGGATAAATTTATAGCCTAAGCCAGGATAGTCAGTGCTGCATCGGGAATGTTCAAAAATATCTTAACAGAGATATCATCCCATCCAGAAGTGTTCTTATTCTTAATTTCCAGAATCGTGGATTTAAGTTCATCTAAACTGATAGGACTAAAATAAAACGATTCACGCACTGAAACATGGCCAAGATACTGTAGAGGATCAGTCAATTGGTGATTATTAGTTATATTTACGGCTAGGTGTTGAGCTATTGTACAGTAATAAGAATTGATAGTTTCAGGTTTCAGTTACTATACAACCTGTACAGTGACTCAATCAAAAACTGTGCCGTAGGATCAGTTAAAATATTACAGTATGCGGAGGATATTGTCCTCTTAATTACAGGTCTGGACGAGGTAGATCTGATCCAACAAATAAATGCCACTCTGGAAAATTTGATATTATGATTACAATCACACGGTCTGACCCTGTCAGCGGCAAAATCAAGAGCTATGTTTTTCAGTCAGAGAAAGAAGAACAACCCGTCCATTTCAGTAACTTACAACGGTCAAGCTATCGAGTGGGAGAAGGAAGTAAAGTATTTAGGAGTAATACTGGATAGACACCTTTCCTGGAGGTCACATATAGAATACATATGCAAGAAAGCAATTAGAGGAGTCAAAATTATGAGAGCTATTAGCAGAACATGGTGGGGGCAGACCCTTTATCTCAACTCATGCTGTACAAGGCGATGGTAAGGTCGCACTTGGACCATGGCAGTATATTTGTAACAAGAAGCAGTAAACAACATCTAGCAATGATAGACAGAATCCAATTTCAAGCCATAAGGATAACACTAGGAATAATGAGATCGACTCCAACCATAATACTACTTTCAGAAAGTGCGGAGCTGCCAATGAATATACGCAGAACCTGGCTTGCTGCCAGAACGATAACAAAGATGCTATCTTATGACAATCCGACAGCTGGCTCGGTCATATCATTCTACGCACAGTACAGCTCGTGCAATATAGCTTGAACTCTGACTTTTGGGTGCGCAGTAAACAGGTGGGAGGAGCTAGCCGAGAGTTCATTATTCTGATAATCTTTGCAACGCACACTTCTGTACAGTCTGTCAGAAAAGTAGGACGTTCATTGGAAAAAAAGTTATTACTATATTTATTTGTAATAATGCCTTTTAAAAGTAAAGTCTTAAACCGAGTATTGAGCGGTCAAAGCCGTGAAATAGTTTATAATTTAATAAAATTTATGCAACAAGAGGCAGATACAGGAAGACCAGAAATTGATATCAGGAAGGTTCACGAACGTGTTTCAGCCGCTACAAAGATTAGTCAGTAGAGGGAGAAGGGGGTTTCACCATCAATTTTATCTCACCCTTCTGCGCATGCCCAGGCAGTGCGCAGGCGTGTGTCATATGTCATACATCATCTGTCATGTCACACTCTTGGGCGTAAGCTACTTTGGCATTAGCTACTTTGGCATTAGCTACTTGGGCGTTAGCTACTTGGGCAAAAGTATTTTGGGCGTTAGCTACTTGGGCAATAGTATTCATTATAGACCTCGTGTTAATGATGATGTCATATTATGTTTAGGAAAAGATAACGGATGTCACCTGTCAATTAAGATATGTCAATGACACCTGTCACTTGTCAAATGCTAAAATTAAAATCTAACACGTGGAATGTATTCAGGGTGACGTTATAAATCGTTTAGAAAAAACCCAAAGTCGATCGGTCAACTGGTTTGGAAGATATAGTATTTTGCGATTAGGGCTCTAATGCATAAAGGTGGAAAGGAGAAATTTGGTAAGCAGGTATAAGATAAGTATACCTATCGACTAGTGAAGAAATATTTCAAAAATTCCAAGTAATAACGAAACTAGATGTATAAAACCATCAAGTCCTTATCATTATTCATAGACACCGCTCATCTATAAATACAAGTTAATAGAATAATTATTATCTCAGATTATTACATAATCGGCTAAATATGTCAAAGTTAGCAAAAAACCACTCGCCTACAGCTCATCAGATATATCATCAAATATGTCTTTAACTCGTTAGAAAAAACCAAGATCCTTAGAACGGCTAGCTATAGAAAAATATCCCTAAAACGTGATGTTTGAGTCATACTTTTTTATCTACCCTGTATACTGCAAATTATTTGCTATTCTCACACACTTCAATTTAATTATACATCGCATAAGAAAACTGAATATGAGTGCATACAGATTAGTGCATTGTAATTAACTCTCACTCTGCTCATTATCTCATTAAATATTCATCGCATCGAACGGCTATAATTCAGGTCAAGGAAAAAGCTTGAACGCCAAGCGAGAGTTATTACATTTGAAAAAATATCTAATTATATTCCTAGAAGGTGAAAGCAACTAGCACAGTGTCGGGAAAGATATAAATACAGGGCCAGTCTAGAAGTTTATTCAGTTATTATTCGGCAACCGTTAAAACAGTATACCTAAAGTGATAAAATTGTAAGTACCTATTATATTCTCTATAATTATGTGTTTTAATTTTTATTTAATTTAAAACAAAACAATCAAGTGTTAAATAAATCAGAGTAAATCGGGGAGGCTAAGATGTATATTTAATTTTGGTATTTTTTAGTAAAAAACAGAAAATATGATATATTATTAATTGATATGATAATGAATGATAAATTATTATTATAATATTATTAAACCTTTTAGCTATCTCATTCTTAATCGCAAATATTTCTAAATATATTTAATACATCCAAATTAGATAGCAAGGACAACTTGCTATTGTGCTTACGGATACAGTGACTGGATAATATTAAAGGTTAAGACATGTTTGAAAAATAATATGAATGCAGTAACTAATTAATATTCAATGTTATGTCCTGTATGTATTGCTAATACGCTGCTAAGATTGCATCATCTTTATTACCTGGAAACATTCTCTTAGCCTCGTCATGTTAATTAATAAACGTATTTACTCAACATTATTGCATCATCTTAGGTATATAAATACTAACAGAAACATTTATTCCTCAGACGATCTCAAGCGTTCATAACGACAAGGTGTGCCGATAAAATACAAATACAACTTTTTTCTTTCTTGTGTGGTGTGTTATTATTTGGTAAGTACAGATATTATTTGTTATATTATATCAGTGCATAATTATTTAAATATTGTTGGTTCTATCAAAAATTTAACAAAAAAAATGCTCACATGGTGATCCATATTTTTGAAATGTATTCTTTTAGTGTTACGACGTTTAAACTAAAAACAGAATAATTCCGGTTGTGCTTGCTTATTAGACAATTATTTAACAGGAAAAAATACTGAAATAGGTGTTTATATTATTTTAAAGTGAATATTGGGCATTAGAGGTATACAGAAGCTGCCAAAGAAGGTTTTATACATACGTAATAGTTTCTGACAGTAGATATTATAAAGTGAAAGTAAATTATTAAACTATTGCAAAAGTATTACAAACTGTTAAATATATTATGTAGGTATAACTATAGCAGAAAACAGTCTGTTTATATTGAACAATAACGCAATAATTTTAATTTTGCAGAAAATGTTTGTTTGCGAGCATTGTTCCCGTTCATTCACCACAAAGGGCAACCTCAAACGTCATGGGGATTGCAGACTTACTGTTCAAGTCTGTCAAACTTGCAAAGACAGCTTTGCGTCAAGAAGAGCTCTCCAACAACACCAACAGGAGAAACATAGAGCTCCCAAAAGGCAAGCTACGTCTCAGCAAGTAGCCATGGCTAAGAAGGCTAGACTCGTTTCGACCGATGGTAAGTTATTGCATCATATTGTGTAAGATTAGGTATTGCATCATACTGTTTAAGATTAGAATATATTGCAGCATAATTTAAAAAACGATAATAAGGCATTGACAGCTTGTATAATTTATTTGCTATAACCTATGTTTGGCCATATATGAACAGCATCAGTCAACAGGAAAAAATTAAAACGACGTTGCCATTACAGTGCGGTAATAATTGTATAAAAAGTATTATAAGTGCATTTTAATTTATTTCAGAACCATCAACATCAGCGCAGCAGCATTGCAGCGATTGTAAACTGGATGTACCTGCTTCCCGATGGGCTAATCATCTAAGGACCTTAAGCCATCGAGAGAACTGCTGCGTGAAGCAGGAGGAAGGTGTAAAGCTTGTAAAAACATCGTTCCGAAGCCGAATTGCTACCTACCGACTTTCTTCAAGACAGGACCCCACCAACGTCCCCGAGTTCCTTGAACATCTGAAGGAAAAGTTCGTAAGGTTGGTGGGAACCGTACTACAAAAATATGACCAACTGAAAGTCGGGGTAGAGCTCTTTGGCCGCTTCCTCCTGCAGTCAAACGAGTCGACTGAGGTTAAGTCTTTCAATAGTAAATATCAAATGGTGAATGAAGCAACGGACTTGGAGGAGCTGTTTGGACAGTTTGCTGTCATCCTAGACCGAAAGTATTCAGAGTTTTCGGAAAAGGACAGTGGTAAGTATTATTGTAAGCGTTTAAAAACTTTTACTAATATTTTTTAAATCATAATACTTAACAGTGTTTCTATTGTTACAGGGTGGACTCTCCAGCAGCTTCTTTATTTAGAATTAGGAATTAATAAAATCAACCCTCTAAAGGCATCATCATACATCCCGCTACCAAAGGAGATTGAAGCAAAGAAAGCTGTTCTAAACATTCAAAACACAGACCTAAAGTGTTTCATGTGGTCAGTCTTGGCAGCCTTGCATCCGGTTCATTGGACTCAAAATGCAAATAGAGTCGCGAATTATATGCCTTTTGAGAACGAGCTGGACTTTACAGGTATGGAATTTCCGATTAAACTTAGTGTTATATCTAAATTTGAACGCCTCAATAATATTTCTATCAATGTATATGGACTTGAAAAAGTATACGACAATGGTAAAAATAGTATGGAGGTTGTAGGTCCCTTATACTTTACTACATCTCGCAAGGAGAGACATGTAAATTTGTTATTAATCAGTGATGATTATGAAAATAGCCATTACTGTTTAATAAGAAACATGTCTCGACTGGTCTCAAGTCAATTATCTAAACATAAAGAAGCTAAGTATTTATGTGATGGTTGTTTAACATATTTTTATTCAGAGCAAAAATTGAAAGCTCATCAAGAACATGATTGCGGACACGTTTTGGCTAAAGTACCGACAACAGATTTAAAAAAGAATAAATACGGAGAAGAGGTCCCCGAGAATATTTTGAAATTTACAAATTTTGAAAAGAAATTAAAGGTACCATTTGTTGTTTATGCCGATTTCGAGACAATCCTTGAACCTATACCTACAGAGGAAAATGAGTTGGACCCTGATACATCCTATACTATGAGGACGCATAAACATGTGCCCTACTCATTTGCTTACTACATTAAATGTGACTTTGATGATGCCTATTCAAAGTACCAAAGTTATAGAGGACAGGACGCACACAAAGAATTTGTAAAACGGTTGGATGTTGATTGTAAATCAATATACAACCATTTTATGAAGGAAGTGGTGCCAATGTTACCTATGACGGCGGAACAAGAGAATGAGCATCGACAAGCACCAACCTGTCATATCTGCGAAAAGCCATTTGACGTAGAAGCAAACGATAGAGTTCATGATCACGATCATTTAACGGGGCTCTATCGCGGTCCAAGTCACTCTGTATGCAACCTAAATTACAAACTTCCCAATTTTATTCCTATCTTTTTCCATAACATGTCTAATTTCGATTCTCACCTGTTTGTCAAGGAATTGGCTTGCGATGAAGAACAGTTGGACGTTATCCCCCAAAATAAGGAAAAGTATATTTCCTTTACTAAACATATCTTGGTGGATAACGTCGAAAACAAGAATGGTAAACAACGACAGGTATTTTTAAAATTGCGCTTTTTGGATAGTTTTAGATTCATGGCTAGTGGGCTAGATAAATTAAGTCAAAATTTAAAATCAGAGCAATGTAAAACCGTGCGTAAATATTTTGCGGAAGAGAATAAATTTGAACTTATTCGACAGAAGGGTGTCTTCCCGTATAATTACGTAGATTCATTTTCAAAATTAGACGAAAACAGGTTACCATCGCATAAAGACTTTTATAACCAACTCAAAAAAGAGGACATCTCCTCCGATGATTATAAGCGTGCTTGGAAAGTATGGAATTTATTTGAATGTAAAACTTTAGGCGAATATTCCGACATTTATTTAAAATCCGACGTATTAATTTTGACAGATGTCTTTGAAAGTTTTAGAGACGTGTGCCTGGCTACTTATGGCCTTGATCCTGCGCAGTACTTTACTGCGCCGGGTCTTTCGATGGAGGCCGCCCTTAAAGCGACATCCATCAATCTTGAGCTTCTGACCGATCTAGACATGGTACACTTCTTTAAACACGGTATTCGCGGAGGAGTCAGTCAGTGTAGTATAAGGAAAGCTTTTGCGAACAATAAATTTATGTCTAATTATGACGCTACCAAACCCACCTCTTACATCATGTACCTGGACGCTACCAATCTATACGGAGCAGCCATGTCTCAATTTTTGCCAACGGGAAGCTTTAAGTGGTTAAACGAAACCGAAATTCAAAATTTAGATTACCTAAATATCGTGAAAGATTCACCAACAGGTTACATATTAGAAGTTGATTTAGATTATCCGGAAGATTTACATTCTTTGCACAATGAGCTACCCTTTTGCCCAGAATCCATTGCACCGCCAGGGTCTAAATTCCCGAAAATAACAAAATTAATTCCAAATTTCATGAAAAAAGAAAAATATATTATTCACTACCAAAATTTGCGTCAAGTTCTAGAGTATGGCCTTAAGCTCACTAAAATTCATCGTGTAATATCCTTTGACCAATCACCCTGGCTTAAGAAGTACATCGATCTAAACACAGCGTTGAGAAATCAGGCCAAAAATAAATTTGAAAAAGACTTTTTTAAACTTATGAACAATGCTGTGTTTGGCAAGACAATGGAAAACGTGGAGAAACGGGTAGATGTAAAGCTCGTTACCCATTGGGAAAATATTGGTAGGAGGTTGGGGGCCGGAGCGTTAATCGCGAAACCTCATTTTAAAGATCGAACCATTTATAGCGAAAACCTGGTAGCAATCCAGATGAAAAAACAAAAAGTGGTGTATAATAAACCCATTTACGTGGGTTTTTCAATCTTGGAGATATCCAAAACCATTATGTATGACTTTTTGTACGGGTACATTAAGCCGAAATATGGCAACAGCGCGGAATTGTTATACACTGACACCGACTCCCTAATTCTAAAAGTAACAACAGATAATTTTTATGATGATATGACGGCAAATTTAAGTAGATTCGATACTTCCAACTACTCCCAAGATAACCCACATAATGTTCCTGTAAACCAATCTATACTTGGTAAAATGAAAGATGAGTATGCAGGAAAGATTATTTGGGATTTCTATGGAACCGGGGCGAAAGCATATTGCGTTAATGTAGAGGGAAAGTTGACTAAAAAAGCTAAAGGGGTTCCTGACTACGTCACCCAAAAAGAACTGACTCTTGACGATTATAGAGAAGCGGCTGACGTAGAAGGAACTCAGATTCATCGTAGAATGAACACTTTCCGTTCGCATGAACACGATATGTATGTCGAACTGAAAAATAAGGTAGCGCTGTCATACGCGGACGACAAGCGCTTCATTATACCCGGTTTCGAGCACACGCTTGCTTGGGGTCATAGAGATATAGCATTGTATGAGGAATCATCGGAAATTCCATAAGCTAAGACTGACCATAGCTATCTTTGTTTCAATCTTCTTGGATAGCTGATGGTTTTAGAGGGTTGTGATATTAGGCTAGGTATTTATTATATTATTATTATTTAATTTGTTTATTTATTGTATTATTATTATTTATTATTATTTATTGTATTAATATTTATTGTATTATTATTTATTATATACATAGATGAAAATGTTAATTTTTTGTATTAAAAATGTGTATCATATATACAAATAAACACAGGATTTCTTTGTATTCAAATTTTTTGTCTTATTTTACCCCCTCTCCCTCTTCCCTACTAAGGAAAAAAACAGATGTAAATTTTTAACATTTATTTTACAACAGTATAATATTCAATGTTTAGTTTAAACAATGTAGGTATATGTCTTGCAAATAAACGAATTAGCTTGTCAGTCCATCGAAACAAATATTTGTCTGTCATGGCATCTTCAAACTTGACGCTTCGCTTTTCGTCATTACGATGAAACACCAAAGTGTACTGTCCAATAATCATAAAGATGTCAACCCAGTGAGTGTTGAAACAATCAAACGTACTTATGAATTCTTCAAATTCATCACTAGAAAAATAAATCTTGTCATATCCAATAGTGTCTATGATTACTTGTTTACGCTCTTCTTCTGTAGTGTTAAATATAATTGTTATGTAATCATCAATTTCATAAACTCTGCTTGGCTTGATCTTGTGTACAATATCATCATTATCCTGCTGACATCGAGACGAAGATTCAAACACTTTATCCCAAGCGGATGATGAAGAGGAGGCCGCCATTGATAAGTATTAGAGGTTAAGTTTTAACAACTGTCTAACCAAATATTTATGATCTTCGTAACACTTGATATCTTTTTTCAGCCTACGTATTTTTCGCAGATGTTCTTGGAGTTTAACTCTAAGATCGACTGTCTTGGCCATGAGCTGGACATTAAATGACTAAATTCTCATAGAACTCTTATTAATATAAATAAAAAACAATGCATACATTTTTAATCTTTATTTAGGTAAAAAATTATAAATATAGTCATACAAAATATAAGCATTCTTAATACTACAGCTACATACATCTAAACTATGATAAGGACAATCAGTAATACCTCTAGATAATTTGGGTACGTTAACACTATCTTTAATAAATTCTAAATTAATAATATATGGTAAATTATGTTCTATATCTAAAAATGTCTTTGTTAAAAATGCCTCTTTAACATGTCCCTTGAGATAAATAATGTCCGCATCTCCCAGGTCGTTGCGAATAATTGTATAAAGTTGGCTGTAGTCGGTTTCTCCATAATTGTAGTAGAGACCATGATGATTCCCATATAAAAATAATGCTTGTTTTTGACAATCCTCTGGCAACATGCAAAACGGCTTAGCTGGTTTAAACAGATAACTCTTCATTTGCTTCCCATCATAAATAGCCAGCTCCTTGGCGCAAAAGTCTGGGATGCAAAATCCTTGAACATCTACTATAACCACCTTCATCTTGCTGGGACTAAAGAACAACTGACTACAACATGTCTCGTACTTGGCCAGTTAAAGCCTGATACTCAAGAACACGATCATGCACAATAATACAAAAGGCTCGTGAATCCGCAGAAAAGTTTTCAGAACTTTGAAATTCCAACTTGACATCAATGGTGTTGCTCTTGATGGACTCATTTTGCTTTGTGCAATCAATAACAAAGAGGGCTCTGCTTGCAAAAGTAGTAAAGTCTAAAAGTGGTTCACTCTGCTGTTTTCCTAAATATGTTTTTTGAAAATCCGTATACATCTGATAAGCCTCGGTAAATTGGCGGTTTTCAAAATTTAAGTTTAACGCTTCGTAGGGATAAACCTCTGAATTAAGATGCAATTTGACATCAGTCACCTTTAAATTGTCAAAATAAGTACAATCGGCTTTATAGTTGTCTTTACGTTTCTTCATAAAAAATACAATAACATATCTTGCTCTCTCAGACATGGTCTTAACAGTCCAAATATCTCTCTTTGTTGTTCGTAGAGCAGGAAGCTCATGTATCTCCCAGTTTCTAAACGGAATAAATATCGATTTGTTCTTTGCAATTTCATCCAAAAGACGTAATTTAACTGCATCGCTAGGATAGATGTGTTTAACTTTTAACTCGACAGTTTTTAATTTAATTTCAGCCTTCTTATCTCCACTGGACTTGTAGCAGTTGTCATCATGTCTGGCTCGAACCAGTTTAATTTTTTGTTTACCCATTAAAACATTCTTATAATCAGCAAACACTCCAAACAGCATAGAAAGGGGAATGCGAAAATTAAACTCTTTGGAGGTTTCGTCCAAGGTCTTGATTGCTACACTAGGCCAGTTCCAACCAGCAATATCTAATGCGCGGCTCTCTTGATCGTTTAGGCACAGCAAATTCTTAACTGTACAAACTATTCCAGGATCTCGAATCTTTTCAATTTCTTTACCATTCACTTCATATGATATGTTGTCAAACAAAAATGCTCCAGCATTGTTGGTTAGGTTACAATCGCCAGTTTTACCAGCTGTTGTTTCCTCCTTAAATGTTCCCTCTATGTAGAGTTGAGCTTCGCTCATATCCAAAAACACATCTTGCTGATTAATAACAATCTCAATTTCATCATTATTATTAAATGAGGTGGTGAATGGGTGATAAGTATGCCATTCTTCGCGAATGACCGACTCATCACTCTTAACTTGATTAAATATTTGAAGTTTTTCTGACATGATAGCGATAGTGTGGGCCTATAGACTGTAAATAAGCTATATTTGAAAACGTGAGTGATCCCTTTGACTTCTGACTGCAGACTGATTGACTAGCTGATGCGTGAGTGTTTAAATAACTTTTACTATTAAACACTAGCCCCATCTCGTCTAAGTTCTAATCTGATTACAACTTCTTCACCTCTAAAATTAACTGGGTTTGATTCTTGGTCCAGTAAAGATAACGTAATGTTATATATTCTCCTCTGGTTCACTGGTAAATAAATTAAGTTTCTTGGTTCTATATTTATGCTATAACCAGGATCCACTGTTGGTGAAAATTCGTAGAGAGTGTGCGATGGATTATTTGTATAGTACGAACCGGAAATAATGTTACACTCTACTCTGATGGTAGCAACTTGTATAATTTCAACTGGTAGATCTGATTCATACAGCTTACCAGCTGTTAGAACTTGTGGTGAGAATCCCAATAACTTTGCAATGCTATCCTTTGGTTCAAAGTTTATGTGGTATACGCTCTTCAACTCACACCGTAACGTATTGTTGTTGGGTTTGAGTGATATAATAAGGTTCCGCTCTGGAGCAGTTGCCTTAGAATCAGCGAGATGTTGCTGCAAAAATTGTTCAATATCTTCCAACTCGTAGGATCCAGTTGGTATTTCCACTACTCGTTCTTCTTGTTTATTAACTTTGTAATAAAACTTGTTACGACCTTCTTCAATATTTGGGATTGTATTCCAAGTATTTAGCGAAATCAATGCTAAAGAGTAATCGTATCTCGAATCTAGTTCTATTGGAGGTACAAAATAAGATTCAAGCCGACTAGTACGACCCTTTAACGTGAACGTTTGAGACATGACTGATGTGAGACAATAACATTCCTATATTTTATAAAGTTTTATTATTATAAAGAAATGATAATGCCAAGTGACCGCAATTTGATGTTTTATAATCCTGATATTGGTCATAGTTGAAATAAATTTTCGTTTTTTTCATATACTTGACAAATTCTTTTGGTGGTTTCAAGTTGCCAAAACTATCGAAATAAACAACTTTATCACCATTCTTCTTATAAGCTACCCAATGTGTGCCGTCTCCTGTATTTCGATCCAAATTAACAACACCGCACTCTGTTTTTCGGGGTGTATTCGGTAATGTATCTCGCATAAATACACCTCGAAAATTAGGTATCTTTAAGCGAGTCGCATATAATCTAATATCTTGATCGGTCAAAGGACGTTCAGGTAGCTTTATTGGTAGTTTTTTGGCATTTTACGTAAAAACAAACCATAGCCTGTCTTGTGTTTTTTCAAATACAAGCCACTGCCCTTCTTCCCCAATGCAATAGCCTCCATTGTCTCGTTGTGTCGTTGTGATTCTTTTAGTTTGTCTTTGGCACTCTGAGCATCATTAACTGCCTTGGCAATACCAGCAGCTCCACCACTTAATGCCCCGAGCGCGCTAAGTCCAGCAAATATCGGAATAAGTGGTAGAATACCACCTTGTTTTGGTAGTGGAATTACTCGAGGAACCTTGATTCTTTTGGAGCCGCCAATTTTCTTCACTGTTACTCGTGCTGCCTTTAGTAAGTTACTTAAAGTCTTCTTTCTACCAACATTCCCCGAACCTGAATGTTTAAGTTGTTTCTTAATCTGTCTTACAACCGAAGACAAGCATACAGATCTCTTTGTCTTCTTGCTGCCAGCACCTAACTTGCGTTTGACCTTCATAGCGTTTGTTACTAGCCAAGCTGATGTCTTTTCACCTAAACTAGAATCCTTGGCCTTGACACGTTCCCAAGCTTTGTTTTCTAGTACTTTATCTGCTTTATGCCTGTGTTCCAAGTCGGTGGACTATGAGTATTCAATGTCGTGATCGCGGCAATAACTATCCAATTTATTCTTTGGTCGATCTCCTCGAGCTAATCGTTTTTGAAGCTTTGTACCAGGACCACAATATGAATAGCCAGGCAGGTGGAGTTCTACTGGTAATGTGCTTATAACGCTATTTAACACACCTGCACCCTGTGACGTTTGCATTAGTAATGATGTCATTGAAGAGTGCAGACTTATACTTATAGAGATGCGGAAAGAGAAACAGAACATTTGTATTAAAGTACATAATTTTGATATGCAGAAAAAATCGGAAAATAGGAAACATGGCCGGCTTCTACCGTCCACCATAAGAGCTTTAATATGTGGCCCAAGTAATTGTGGCAAGACCGCTGTAATGATAAGTTTATTAATTGATGAAAACGGCTTAAGATTTGAGCATGTATATGTGTATTCCAAATCACTGCAACAAGACAAGTACGAATTTCTGCGAAAGGCCTTACAGCATTCACGTCTTAGATATTTCGGCTATAGCGATAATGATGATGTTCTAGATCCTTCCAGTGCCCTGCCTCATTCTGTGTTTATATTTGACGATGTAGCCTGCGAGAAGCAAGATAAAATACGTAATTATTTCTGTATGGGGCGTCATAATGATATCGATTCATTCTACCTCTCTCAAACATACTCCAAGATTCCGAAACAGCTGGTTCGTGACAATGCTAATGTACTGATATTATTCAAACAGGATGATTTAAACCTGAAACATATCTACGATGATCATGTAAATACAGACATGTCCTTTGATACTTTTAAGCGTGTATGTTCGGAATGTTGGAAAGATAGGTATGGATTTTTAGTTATTGTTAAAGATAATGATATTAATAAGGGACGGTATCGTAGCAAGTTTGATACTTATTTATTACCCTAAGTCATAACACATCAGTCCAACACATGACGTCATTGAGTATAGACGTGTCTTAACAAATCGAATCAATAACACAACACAGCTGTTTAGCTGTTTTTAAACAGGGCTGTTTTAGCTGTTTTTAAACAGGGCTGTTTTAGCTGTTTTTAAACAGGGCTGTTTTAGCTGTTTTTAAACAGGGCTGTTTTAGCTGTTTTTAAACAGGGCTGTTTTAGCTGTTTTTTTTAAACAGGGCTGTTTTTAAACAGGGCTGTTTTAGCTGTTTTTAAACAGGGCTATTTTAGCTGTTTTTAAACAGGGCTGTTTTAGCTGTTTTTAAACAGGGCTGTTTTAGTTGTTTTTTAAACAGGGCTGTTTTAGCTGTTTTTTAAACAGGGCTGTTTTAGCTGTTTTTATCGGCGTTTTTAGCTGTTTAGCAATTATGGCATCTTATTTGAAAAATCTCGATAAGGATGTTAAGCGAAGAATTATTCAGGCGGGTAATACCATACGAAAGAAATATTTAGCGCTAAAGTTGGAACGTGGTGAGGAGGATGATTCGCTTAATAGATTCTTAACGCCCATTACAAACCCATTAAATAAACTGGTTGAAGCTTCGATTGATAAGAAAAACTCTACAAAACGTAAAATAAAAATCGAAACTTCTGATGATGTCAAACCTCCCCCCTTGAAAAAAATCGAACTAAAACCACAAGTGCAATTTCTAACTGATGAAGCACAGTATGGTGATGTTGATCATTCTGATGATGTGTTTGAAGAAGCCTTTCAAGACCCTGCAGAAGCATCGTTGCAAAGTATGAAAGATGCTTTTGAAACTTCTCTTCGAAATTCGGAAGTGTTTCATAAGTTTATCGAGCAATACCCTGAGATCACTCGTGAATATGTAGAGAAATATTGGCATGACTCTCCTGAAATAGATGCAAAGGGAATAAAATACAATGTTGAAAATGATTCTTGGCAAATAGGATCAGAGCCTGTAAACTTTTTAGCAGATGGAAATATTCAAGTAGGTAGCATCAAGTATAAAGGAACTCTGGGCTTATATGACTTGTTGTTTTTAAAAGATCCTAAATTTCACACTAAAGCTGATGAACAAGAATATGGGGATATTCTTAAACGCACCGGACTATACATGAAACAAACTGGTCAGCTAAAGGGTAATAGATCTAATAAATATACATCTATTGTTAGACCGCTCTTGTCATCAACATCTAAGTTGCCTTCGCCCAATATTACAACCAGGCAAATACACACAAGATCCAAATCGGAGAGAGGAAATAAATCGGGATCATCTCTAATGCAATATAATGAAAAACCTAAGGAGTTTGTATACTACGACGATGTGAACGAGTTGATTGAAAGATTGAAAAAGTTGGAAGCTTCTAAGGTAGTTGGCAATAATAATAACAGAAACGAAATCTTTAGTATATTACACGAATTGGAACGACTTGGAGTAATTGAATTTTATTAATACAGCGGTTTATTTATTCAACGTCATTATAGTACTAGCCATGAATAAGTTCGGACGTTCGTTACCCTCCTCATCTCAGCAAAAAATGATTCGAGTGCTACAAGCACCAAACCTAATTGCTGTTACTGGGGATGGCGATTATAATTTTTCAGATCATCGACTTTGTAACGTTAAATCGCCAACAGATGCCTCTGATGCTGTAAATAAAAAATTTGTAGATGATTTGGTGGCTTCCCTCTCAGCGAAAATACAGCTAGCTGCTAATGATTATATCACGCAGAAGCTTGACGAGTTTGATGTTAATATAAGGAAGCAAGTGGGCGAGGGTATGGCTTACTGGCTTGATAAACTTGACATTGGTTTTAAGAACTATGTAGATACTGCCGTTAATAATGCTATTAATCTCATTGACAAAGATGTGAAAACTATTAAAAAATAATGTATTGAATTTGGGCAAGCGCATTGATTTGTTAAAGTAATCCTATAAATATACCTGTTCTGTAAAAATTATTTATTATGTTTGAAAAAATGGCAAAGAGCATTACCAAAGCGAGGGAGCAGGTTGTTAATGAGTTACATAGGCCAGCTAGAACTAAATTTAAACGTCGTAGATTTCTACAGTATGGATTAGATGATACTTTTGCATCCGATCTTGCGCAACTCGATCAGTATGCTCGAGAGAACCGCGGATTTAAGTACATATTGGTTGTAATTGACTGTTTTTCGAAATTTTTGTGGACACGCCCTCTCAAGTCCAAAACTGCTCAGGATGTAACTACTGCTATGGAACATATACTTAAACATTCAAAGAGAATACCGAAAAAATTAGTCACCGATAATGGGAAAGAATATTACAACTCTAATTTTCAGAATCTTTTGAAGAAACATAATATACATCATTATAGCACCTTTAGCATTTTAAAGGCTTCCATTGCCGAACGTGTAATTCGAACAATAAAGGAAAAGTTGTTTAAGTTGTTTACCTTGAATGGCAATCATAAATGGATCGACTTGTTGGAACAAGTTACAGATACTTATAATAATACAAAGCATCGCACTATTGGTATGAAGCCTAAAGATGTGGGTAAAAACAATGAGTCAGAATTATTAAATTCTGTTTATAATAATCTCAAGGTTGTAGGGAAACAGAAATTTAAAGTCGGTGATGTTGTTCGTATAAGTAAAGCTAAGCATGTTTTTGAAAAAGGATATGTACCTAACTGGACTACTGAGCTGTTTAAAATTATCAAAGTACAGATTACCAATCCAACGACGTATTTAATAGAAGATATGCAAGGGCACCCTATAAGTGGTGGTTTCTACGAATACGAATTGCAAAAGACGAAACAACCTGATGTGTTTCTTATAGAACAAATTTTACGCAAAAAAGGCAAGAAAATGTATGTCAAATGGCTTGGTTTTGATAAATCTCACAACAGTTGGGTTGATATGTCCAAGGATGTGGTTTAAATTTATTCATGTCACGTGTTAGAATAACAGGAGTCAACAACATTAATTTCGGGGAACATAGAATTTCTTAATCAAACATTAAAATAAATACAACGTATTTTGTATAATCTTATCATTTGAGAACATTATGCCGTTTTGTCACGTCTGCAGCCGCGAAGTCGTATCGCTTAGTAGCCATAATCGTACGACAAAACACAAACAGAATTGTTGTGTGGACTTTGACTCTGATGTAAAACTTGTTCAAACAGCTTTTAAGAACCGGCTTGTTACTTATCATGTATCCGGTGATTCACACTCGACCGATGTCAAGCTTTATTTAGAATCATTGAAAGATAAAATTATTTCATTGTTAAAACAGGTTTTGAATTCAAATCTAAAAATAAAAGTCAATATGGAGCTATATGGCCGTTATCTGTTGAGTTCAACAAAAGAACAGGAAACCAAATCTTTTAACTCCAAGTATAGTGTTATTGATCAACACACTAATTTGGAAGATTTTTATACTCTTTATCAAAATATTTTATTAACCAAAGCTTCAGAATTTAGGGAGGTGGGTAGCGGTTGGGCCTTGTCTAAGCTACTGTTTCTAGAACTCAACATAAATAAATTCAATCGAGCAGTGGGGGGTATAATATAAACAGCTTTATGTTTGTCAAACCCAGTTTAATTCCAATCATGTTTGACGATAGTTGTCTTTCTGACTACTCTGCAGACTTTAGTGAAATGGTTGAAGATGATGATGATACCTCTCGAAGTTCGACGCCGTATTGGAAGTATCTCGATAGTATGATTTTAAGAAGCAAGGAAGAAATTAGAAGTGAAAAGAAGTTTTTAAATGAAGTGTGTTATCCTGCTGGCCATTTCAAGGTAGTGGTAGGCCTCAGTGTCGCCAGAGGAATGCTGCCAAGTATAAAGTTAACAAATACACTTTTAAATCTACCTGAAGAACAAGTTTCAATCTCTCTGGCTAACTTTGACTGGTATGAATTTCTCAAAATGGTTTCCAAGATGCTTGAAGATAATGGATCCGGCGAAACCGTAGCAACCTCCGTATCTGAAACTGAAAATTTTACCATGTCCACAGCAGTTCTGTTGGGAGAAAAAATAATTAATATTAAATGTGATAATGTTACATTATGTTTTTGCTGTAAAGACATGCATGATATTTTATGTATTAAACATTTAGTTAATTATAGGTTAGAATTAGTAAAAAACTTAGACTTTAGAACCGCTTATGATGATTTATTGAGATATGCTTGTTATTATGTTAATATAGATAACACCATTATTGATGTTGTTAAAAGTATTTGTAATTTAAACATGTCTGAACAGAATTATTATATTTTAGAGTTATTGCATTATAATCCGCAGAAGGTGATGGATGATTTTGATAAAATATATATGTGTACTGATGTTTAATAAATGAATAAATAAACAATTTCATGTTTTATTTCTTAGTATAGTTACAACTCTCTAGATAGAAACATGTACCTAATGGATAGTGTAGATCGTCTAGATTGCGGTGATGATGGCCTTGGGCTGATTCGAAATTTTGAAGACAGATTAATCATATTTACTGGGTGGCGCAATAAAGTTAATCCAGAAGCCCTAGCATATGCAGGTTTTTATTTTACACAACATTCTGATGTGGTTAAATGTGCTTTTTGCCACTGCGAATTTGATAATTGGAAAGAAGGAGACGATCCTCTAGCAGATCATTACAAGTACGCTAAACACTGTAAATTGGCAAAGATGTTATGGAAGTGCAGACAACTTAAAGCAAATAAACCGTCCAGGCCTGTTAAAGAGAAAAAGATGCAAAAACTAAAACCATCCTGCTATAAACGAAGTGGTTTTTACTTAATAGTTTTACTGATAATATTTATAACGGGTCTGTTTAATAGTTATGAAGCTATAAGTATCTTTAAGAAGAAAATTTAACTCATTTATATTCCAACCATGGCTGCGTTAAGTTCGTCATATGTACTCCTGGTGGCGCTGGTGCAAAATGTGTTTTACGTATACACTCCTTTTAACGTTCGGAACGTGTCAGTAATGATTGAAACCAATGACTTTCCATCTAATAATACATGGTTAAAGATGCCTTTTGAGATGATTGATAAGAAAATTACTCCTGCCTCTTACATAACAGTCCCATCAGCAGCTAACGAACTGTTTCGCTATAAGGTTAAGCTCTTGTTCCGAGATCACACTATTGGCGAGACAGATTGGAAGACTTTAATCAGCGTATGCAAGAACACCACTTTCCCCCAATGTGACAACTCTACATCAACCGAGGATTTAGATGACTCACCCAGCAATTATAGTTTAATTGTATTTATAGCTGTAACCTGCTTCTTATTGCTAGCAATTAATTTATATAGAATTACTAAAACTCTGTATGTAATATGGCTAAATAAATAATTATTTTATTACTTGAGTGTTTTATTTCGCTAAATAATAGTTAATTGATTCCTGGTACAAGATGAATATTATGCTACTAGGAAATAAAGATGACGCAATCTTAACAACATATCAACAGTACCGTATTATACGAGGTATATAAATATAATTAATATACGAGGTATATTCCTACTAAGAAATAAACATTACCAATGCTTTGCACGACTTTATCGTGTTAAGGCCCTAATGGTTTAATACATCTAGCTCTGTTATTAGTTGAGATATTTGAAAAATTCCTTCACTGTTAGATTGGTTCTATATTCCTCTGCCTGCAACCAGAATTTCAGCACTCCACTGATAGGCATAAGGGCACAAATCGCAAAATACTATATCTTTCAAACCAGTTGACCGATCGTGTTCGGGTTTTCTCTAAACGACTTATTACGTCACCCTGAACCCGACCCACGTGTTAGATTTTAATTTTGACATTTGACAAGTCACAGGTGACCTTGACATATCTTATTTGACAGGTGACAGCCGCCATCTTTTCCTAAACATAATATGACGTCATCCTTAACATGGAGCCTATAATGAATACTATTGCCCAAGTAGCTAACGCCCAAGTAGCTAATGCCAAAGTAGCTAACGTCCAAGTAGCTAATGCCCAAGTAGCTCACGCCCAAGAGTGTGACATGACAGATGATGTATGACATATGACACACGCCTGCGCACTGCCTGGGCATGCGCAGAAGGGTGAGATAAAATTGATGGTGAAACCCCCTTCTCCCTCTACTTTAGTCTAAGCGCAATTAAACGAATTAAGCAAGAAGCCAAAAATATCGAATCCGGAGCAGTTAAATCTTTTTCCACGCCAAACAAAAAGCGTGAAAACAGAAAAAGCAAAATAGTCTTGGACGTTGCTTTTCAAGGTGTTTTACGCAGAACAATTCACAATTTTCATAAAACAGAAAAGCAAGTGCCAACTCTAGCGAGAATTCATAAAAAATTTCAAAATGAAATCAATTACCAGGGATGCTTGAACAGTTTAAGAAAAGAAATAAGAAAAATTGGATTTCGTTGGAGAAAAATCAAAACCAATAGAAAAATTTTAATGGAGAAACCTGACGTAAGGCATCTCCGCATCCAATTTTTATAGAGTTTTCCGTGCAGAAGGACGGCCAATTGTTTATATGGATGAAACGTATATACATTCATCACATACACACCAAAAATCTTGGAGCGATAAAACAGACGAAGGCGTAAAACAACCTGTATCAAAGGGCACACGCCTAATAATCGTAAACGCTGGAGGAGAAGATGGTTTTGTGCCAAATTCATACGTCAGATGGAAGTCACACTGTAGTACTGGGGATTACCACAATGAAATGAACTACGAAAATTATGAAAAGTGGGTAAAAAACAACCTAGTGCCGAATTTACGCCCGAACAGTGTAGTAGTAATCGACAATGCGCCATATCATAATAAGCAAATAAATAAGTGCCCTACATCTGTAACAAAAAAAGAAAACATGAAAACGTGGTTACGTGAGAGAAATATTCCATTTGACGAAAAAATGTTAAAACCAGAACTCTACAGTTTAATTAAAATGAGGAAACCAAGGGAGAAAAGTTATAAGATTGATGCAATATTTTCCAGTGCGGGGCACACCGTGGTTCGACTACCTCCGTACCACCCTGATCTTAACCCTATTGAACTAGTGTGGGCACAGATGAAAGAGTTTGTGGCCACAAGAAACGTCACGGTTAATCTAACAGATGTTATGAAATTAACCGATACTTTTTTTGAACAATTTTCGGTGGACCAGTGGAAATCACGTTGCGAGCGAGCAAAAAGATTTAAATTAGAGTATATGGAAAACGAACCCCAAGCGAAGACTCTGATGATTATGTAAGCGAGGGTTCTCTGTCCGGAATAGAAGAATTAGACAGATGAAACTGATAAATATTATATAATAGTCATACATGTACTTTTAAAACTTAGACTCTTAATATGTTATGTATATGTTAATTATATAAAGCCGAAATTGTGTCGGCCATAATAAAATTATAAAAAAAAACAGGGATGCGAAGTAATAAATGCTCATTAAATATGGAAAACCCATTACTGAGGATTACCAACAAGTTGAACACATATGAATAGATGCAAATATGTATATTGTTTCGAGAAAGGGCAGCCATAAAAGCATAATAAACACATAATTAGGCCATATTATGCAAAAAGCAACTAACCCTCAATGTATCTAAGTTTGCATGGTCAAAATATATAAAATAATTTTACTGTTAGAATAATAAAATTACAATATAATTTACATATTGAATAGTTAAGTTTAGTGTTAAAAAAATTTCCGATAATTTAAATTATTATAAAAATAATTAAAATAGGAATTAACTATTTTGTTGGTTGGTTGATTTTTGCATAACAGGGCCCAATTATTAGCAAACACGATTAGCAGTCACTACGGCTTTATCAATCAAATCCCACTTTTATTTTCTACGCGGACTGTACTTTACTAAAATTCGGTATCTCTGTCGTACACTGACTCTCCTTTTCTTTCTTCTGCGCATCTCAGGGCTCATGCTACATTGCATGACCTGTACAACCAGAATATACAATTCTGGAGAGAAGCTCCACCCATCGTCGAGGCCTTTGATATAGTGTCACAATTCCTGCCGAATATGAGAACATTAGATAACATTCCATGCTATGTCTACCCCATTAAAGAACAGATATCTAAGATTCATTTTAAAAAAATGGAACTTAGTAAGAATGAGAACAACAAGCAGGAGTTTTTAAATCGAGTAAGAGAAATTTGGACTGAAGAGTACGCCCTTGTATTCACCGATGGATCGGTGGATCAAGAAGGAAGAGTCGGAGTGGGTGTATAATAATAATAATAATATTCTTTGAAGTTATCAATGCCTATTCATTTGGTTTTTAATTGATAACCCAAATTTGGAGCTGCCTGACAAATAAGGTCTGGCATTTTTATGTGAGTATGCATAAAATAATCCTAATAGTAATATAGATGAAAACTGATTCTTACACATGCAAGTGGCAACTAAGTAGGTCGCCAATCCAACAAATAATAATTATTGACATTGTTTATTTTGTGTTATTATAGAAGCCTAGTTAGGGTATGGTCCGAAAATCACCAACCATAACCACGGTAAACTGCGACAAATGACAGATCAACCCACAGAACTCGAACAAAGAGAAAAGTTATTAACGTGTTAAATGATAGATGCCGCTGTGACTTTTAAATGACGATGCTAACGCCAAAGTGTAGTGCGTTTGAACTAACGCGGGCAGAAGGGGGGTAGGGGAAGCCACCATATGTTTTTATTTTTTTGAAGGTCAAAATTAATATTTTGAAATTTAAAATTTGTAGTAAATATTTTTATTAATTACATTTTTGTTACTAATAAATACAATTTGCACTGCACGATTTGTAACAACGTATTTTTAATAAAAATTATTTAACACAAATTTTAAATCTCAAAATATTAATTTACTTTGATGACAAATATATTTGGTTTATCTTTAGTAAAACAATCAATAATACAACTTTTTTATTGCACAAAATCATTTAATTTATATAAAATAAAGTCTTGAAGGATTCCTTAACCCATACAAAAGCAGAGGCCAAGGATTAACCCTTCTTAAAAGTGTTCTCAAACTACTACATAGACATACCACCCTCTACAAACACTGGCCGCATAAATAAATTTATTAAGAAAATAAATAACTGAGATCACACATCTATGTACACAAATAAGTTTAGGGTCATAATCATATGTCGAGATCCAGTACCAGTAGAGATCAATAAATCAGGTCGAGGTCTTATTACAGTGAAGGTCAGTATCGGTGAAGGGCATTATCAAGTTCAGGTCTAAATCCAGTGGCAGTTGGTTAACATCATGTTTATCAACATTCTGAAGGATTTATCATGAAACAAGAGAACAGCGACAAAATCTTATATTGGCAAATTAATTCTCTTACGACTAGTTATCACACATATCAGATACAAAGACAAAAAAGGGGCAAAGAAAGAACAATTTAAGTAACTTTAAGATTTTATTGTTTATTTTGCTTTTACTAAAACTTTTGTATATTTAGTTAAAGTGACCAGAACTTATTATTTTGGTTATTTTATTCACTTCAATTCTTGTAAACCCTTAAATAGACAGTCAACTTGATAATATCAGTAGTTATATCTTATATCATGTTGCAAAGCAAAAATTAGGTAATGTACTACCTACCCGGAATATGTTCAATAACATCGAGCCTTTATTTTTAAACAACCTCGATAAGAAACTGACTTGAAGTTTTTAACAAAAAAATATTATTTTGTGAAAATAGAGATGTTTTTTAAATCGCTTAATCAACAAATACATACCAAGATACTTAAATTATTTCTGGCAGAAAAGTAAAAAATTGTTTTAAAATTTAGGGTCATCGACCTTTACCGCTAGAAAATAGTTTGAACTCTGTTTTCAGATTTTTTTCTTAACTATATTAATATAACTTCTTACCCAGACATGCAATAAGACTTTCTTTTGCATTTTAAAATCACGATCTTGAGATATTTGCGATAAAAACATAAATAATTTCTAAACAAAGAGCCATGTCATGAATAATACCTTCAAAGCCGAACACATTGAAAAACATCAACGGTTGGTTTTATGGTTTTAAAAAATAGAGCAACGTGATTGGTCGAAATATGACAGCAAAAGTAGTGGAAGACATGATGCGTCTTTTCGTATCCAAGTTTCATACCCCTGGATCAACCAGAGAACTACAACCGAGTACAACCACAAGTTCTCTGAGATCAACCATAAAAATCCCGTTAAATTCGGGACACAAAATCATATGTTCGTTATATGTTATATTAAGCGAGTTCGGTTATTCCTCGCGAATGAGATGAAAGAGAATACAGATTTAAAACAGCTGATCAGCAGATTACTCTGAGGTTGTCGGTAATTTACGGAACGGTTCATATTCATTTGACAAACAGGATAACCTCACTTTTGGCCTTTCATGATAAAAATGGATAATAATTTGTTAATGTTTAATTCCAATTGTTGAAATCGGCCATAATTTGATGATAAATTGAATAAAATGAAATTATTAACCCAACACCCAACTTTCCTAAGTAATATTTGTCAATCAGCTGACGTTGCTTTTATCCTCGGTTTCCTCAGTCAAAAACCCGAACAGACCCGTACAAACCTCCGATGAAAAAGATGACGCTCCGAATCATCTGCCCCGGTTTAAACGCACGCAGATAAATGTCAGCCGTCAGCTCTGAAACGATATTTATTTATTTATTTATTTATTAATTGTTAATTGATGCTAACATACAATTATTGTATTTGCACATGTCAGGTACTTAGTATTGATGACAATTAAATAATATTAAGAAATAAAAGACAGAGAGACTACAATTATTATACAGTCAATACTTAACATAAATATAAAATGTGTTTAAAAAAATGGACATAATAAGAAACAAAACTAAGTTGTACAAGATATACACACACTACTACAATCAAATACATAATTCGTCAACAAAAATTCATTCAGGCTGTAGAAAGCCTGACTGATTAGGAGCTGCTTTATTCGTGTGCTGAAAAGGTGCAGAGGCAAATTTTTAATAGAGTTAGGAAGTTTGTTGTACATTTGAATTGTAGGACAGCTAGGAACATCTCGACACCTTTCTAGACGTTTATAAGCTGGAATCAAATTATGGTTACCTTGTGTATTATAGGAGTGAACCTCACTATGTCTGGGATATTCATTAATATGTCGTTTAATAAAAATCAGGTTCTCTAGTATGAATATTGATGGGAGTGTCAATATTTTCAGACCTGTAAAGGCACCCCTATAATCCGCTCTGTACGGTAAACCGGCGATTACACGCAGCGCACGTCTCTGGAGTCCAAAGACTCTACCCGCCCCCACACTATGGCCCCAGGCAATGATGGCGTAACTCAGAACAAAGTGAACCAAGGGAAAGTAGGCCTGCCTAAGGATCATTGGAGACACACAGCTCGCCAGCCCCCCTAAGCAAGTATATGTGGGACGCTAGCTTAGTGCAAATTGCATCAGTGTGTGCGTCCCATCTAAGACCGGAGTCCAGATGCACTCCCAGGAACTTGACGGGAGAATTCTCGGCCGCCAATGGTATATCACGAAGTGCGAAGATGAGTGATTGTGTTTTCGTGGCATTAAGATACAGTTTATTGGAAGTAAACCAAGCCTCTGCCCTCAGGAGGGCCGCCTGAGAGTGCGCCACGGCTTCATCGAGACTGTCCGCACAGCACGAGATTGTTGTATCGTCCGCGAAGATGGTATAATGTGACTCAGGGTCGAGCTCAGGAAGGTCATTGATATATATATAACGAACGACATTTTGACAATCCGAGGAATCGGAGACCTCGCCGATGATTAACCGAACACATAAAACATAACCTTTAATTTTTCCCAATTTTCATTTCATTTCTCAAAGATTGTCTCCTGCTTTCTTAGGGAAACAATAATTAATTACCGGTCAAAGGCCAAACATTTAGAAGACAAAACCATAAACAAAACGGGATTTTAATTTCCTAATTACGAGTGACAGGAGGAACCACTCGTAACCGAGCTTTTAAGGCGGGTTAGCATTTTGATACTTGGGAACTTGGGTCACGTCAGATCAGAATACCGCGGTCCGAAATTAACCTATTTTTGGGTTTAAACTACTATTTGGTTAATTACGGAACGCCAAACCACTACATTAGTTACTTTCGGACCATACCCTTTAATATTATGTTAATTTTTTTTAGGACTGTTTTCATTTAATTAGAACTTACATTATCTTTGGTATGGTCTTCATGTTTCTCATCATTTTTTCCAATAAATCTCGATATCATACTTTTGGCCTGCGCTTTGTAATAATTTATGCGGGCATCCCTTTCTTGTTTCGCTCTGTATTCAGCTAATTTCTTTTCAACTTCACTTCTTACGGGCATATTTAAAAAATATGTATATCACAACATAATACTCTTAATTCTAATGGTATATCATATATAATTTTAATAAACTAAAAATCAAAAACTGTTGTTTTGGATAGCTAATGGACACTTGTAGCACACCTTGTAATTCCAACATTCAGCAAATCAAAAATTAATAACCAGAACAAATTATGAAATTATTAAGAAAAAACCAAAATATTTATATAGACGAGACGTCAACTCGGTTGACTGACACCACAGAAGAATGATAGGTGGTCCCTGTCGCTATAACCCCTGTGACCAGGGACGATATTTTCTACTTGTCCTGCACAGCGTTGCCAGTCTATTACAATTGTAATAGATCTATTACTATTTTCACAATTCTATTACGGTTTTACCTTACTCACCAAATCTATTACTATTCGTTTATTATTGCGTTTCAGCATTTTACTATAATAATATCATCCCATATCCATAGTTTTTATTTATTCACAACTTTCTCCGAAAGCCCAGGAAATCCCTATATATATAACTTACTGGTAATAAAAATAATAATTTTGTTTTAACATATAACGGTATTATTAATTCATTACTGGCGGTCAAATCATCTAAAAAGGAACTAATAGTGTAAAAATATCTAATATTTATATTATGCTTATTCACTGCATATTTTTTTTTGCCAACTGGTGAATGCGCCAGAACATTTATTGCTCCTTCGATGTTCTGGCTGCGTTTATTACTATTTCATGAAATCTATTACTTTTTGAATCGTCAACCTATTACCTTTAAACACAGACTTCTTGCAACGCTGGTGCTGCAGTGAATATAAGCATAATATAAATATTAGATATTTTTACACTATTAGTTCCTTTTTAGATGATTTGACCGCCAGAAAATATTTTGAATTGCATCTTAGCCATAAACGATGACTTGGTTAATATATCGCGCTGGGCAGCAAAAAACTCTCTTGTAATTAACCCTAATAAGACTCAAGGTATATTGTTTTCTAAGACTGATGTTAATGTTGACAATTTACATATTTTCTTAAACAATGTCAAAATACAGTGGAAAGATGAAGTGAGAAATTTAGGACTCACGATGGATAAAAAATTAACCTTCAATAAACACGTCAATCAGATATCCCAGAGGTCTTACCTGAGACTTAAATCATTGTATGAATTTAGGGACTTATTGCCCACCACTGCTAAAACAACCCTGACTGAATCACTAGTGCTTTCCATTCCTGGTTACTTAGATATAGTATATGGACCTTATCTAACAAATTTCCATAAATACAGAATTCAAAAAATCCAGAACTCTTGTGTGAGATTTGTACATAACTTATCGCGTAGAGATCATGTCAGTCAACATGTTGTTAATACATTTAAGTTTAGTATGGGCCAAAGAAGGTTTATACACATGAGCTGTTTAATTCATAAAGTCATATCCCATAAATCTCCATCCTATCTATGTGATTTAATGATCAGGCGCGAGGAGATCCACCAGGTAAACATACGTAATAAGCAAATACTGGATATTCCTAAACACCGTACCGAATTCTTTAAATCTTGTTTTTTATATATTTTTGCTCATGTGTTTAACCTTTTTCCCGCTTATTTTGATTTTAGCAGCATTAACTTTAAAAATAAGATCAAGAAATACATACTATAGACACCCAGTCTTCATTATAAATATTCTTAATTATTGTATAAGTAACTAGGTATACTTATACTCATATTTACTACAGGTGGTTACTAATACACGCTGTGCGGTCTAACCACCTTTTGTTAGTACAAGTATTTGTTCTTTCAATAAAATTATTTTATTTATTTATTTTATTTATTTAATAATACCGTTATATGTTAAAACAAAATTATTATTTTTATTACCAGTAAGTTATATATATAGGGATTTCCTGGGCTTTCGGAAAAAGTTGTGAATAAATAAAAACTATGGATATGGGATGATATTATTATAGTAAAATGCTGAAACGCAATAATAAACGAATAGTAATAGATTTGGTGAGTAAGGTAAAACCGTAATAGAATTGTGAAAATAGTAATAGATCTATTACAATTGTAATAGACTGGCAACGCTGAGGACAACTCAATTCCTTGGCTGCAAAATAATGTAACTCATGGCTTTCTCGATGTTTAAAGATTAGAAAAAAACTGAAATGTTTCCTTGTATTCACCGCGCCAGTAAAACACCATAACTGCTAGATCGCAGCTGTTCTATAATTAGTTTTAAGTTATGTTTATAGTTTAGACGTTGGTAAAAGTGATTATTATTTTATGTTAGATGCCTTAGATTGGTAGTGACGTTTGACATTACCAGATAGAGAAATGACAGCTTGAGAGTCACATAAATTTGTATTTGTAATAAGTTTTTATTAATAAACTATAATATAAAAACAATTGAAAGTATTATTTAGTATTTATAAAAAGTACAAAAATACAAGAACCAAAGTAATAACAAAACAGCAGCGTCAAAGTCAAACGGTCTCACGACATATCATATACATAATATGTGCATAATATCTCGAACGGCCTGAGCCGCAGCGGTTTCTTTAGTAACCAATCGTCTCCGGCCGACAAAATACCATCAACGGCTTGAGCTGAGACTTCTCCATTCAATTTAACTTCCGTTTTTCATATGCGTTAAGCCAGCTTAAGACATAAGCCAAACTTTCGCACCTACTGCCAGTGGCGGATTTAAGACATTGGAGGCCCTAGGCAAGGCTTTTCGAGCGGCCCCTACAACCGGGATGTATTTTCTAAAATTTAACCGAAAATGGCAAGTTTTAAGGTTTTTTAAGGGCTATTTTAAAACAAATTAAACCTCAAAAACCAACAGAAAAATTAATTTGCGGTTGACTTTCTTTGAAATAATTATTCCATGTACGCTTGGATGTTTTAAAACCACAAGTTTGTAGCCTAATTCAGAAGTTAACTACTTTAAGATTAATATTTAGATTATTTTGATATGTAAAGTGAAAAAACGGAATAAGCGGCTTTTTCACTCTATGCGGTTAAAAAGTGAACTACTCTTAGAAGTGAAAAAGTCATTTTTTTCAATTTAGAATGTGGATTTGTAAAGTATTAACGCACAATGACAAAATGAACTACAGTATATTGTATTATGTACAGTATATAATTTTATTTTTTAGATGTGTAGGGGGTCAGTGTAAGGTTAAAACCAAATTTTTTGGGGTCGCCACCCTTGTCCCAAGGCCGCAATCTTGGAAAATGGGGTTAAAATGGTTTTTACGGTTTATCTCGTAAACTATTGGCCTCATAAGAAAAAATTAGACACATTTTTTATTGCAAATTAAATTATCTACAACTTTTGTTATAAGCGAAAATGTACAGAAATTAGAGAAACAATTTTATATTATATATAAACATATATTATACGTATGTATTAATGATTTGCACTAATTGCACTGTAAAACCTTAACTATTGACTAAATTTAAAAATGTTTTGAGTGTTCTTCAAAATACGATCTACAAAAATGGTCTTGCCTTGCGGCCCCCTAGGGCCTGCGGCCCTAGGCGGTTGCCTAGTCTGCCTAGTGGTAAATCCGCCACTGCTGCGAATATGGCCATAAGAGGGTAGCGGCTGAATAGGCTTGCCGCTTTGTATTAATAAATAAAGCTTTATTAACGGACTTGCCATATTTACAAAAACAATATTCATACTAAAACTAAAACTGGACTCGGCGAAAGTGCTGCCGCAACAAAACATCAACTATCAGAACAGACATTAAAGAACCAATATTTTTAATTATTCATACATTTTAGTGTAGGGCTGAAAAAATCAATATTTGCAGGCAGTTCATTTGCTTTTCTACAAAATCGCGAAATTGGGCTGTGATAGGTATAGTTAACTCTACGATGATCGATACTAAACAGATTAGTTTGTCTGGTTACCCTTGCTGGTGCATGAAAATTTATTAGTTGCAGTTACAGTAAACTAGAAGAATCAATCAAACCATTAAATTAAAAATTAATTATTTTATTTTAAGGTACAAAGATCGAAATATGATCTGCGGTCTTCAAGCATTGAAAGACCTAGCAATAGATAGTTTCTGCATTTAAATAAGGTTTCAATCATTTTCAGCACTTTCTCAGAAATATAGTTCACATGTTCGGACCAACTCAATCGGTCATCAATGATTAATTAGTTCAAATGGTATTTGTAATTTGTAGGAAATATGTCTAATAAACCTTGTTTGAACTTTTTCCAAGGTGTGATTGGTGGTGTAGTGACCACGACATTGGCTTACTTTAAAAGTAAAAATTTAAACCAGTTGATGCAAATATTAAGGATTATTCAAGAAAATTAGACATCAAAATTTTTTAGAAAAACAATATAAATATTTATTAAATTTAAATCTCAAAAACAATCGAAAGAAATTATTTATTTCAGTGTAGAAACTAAGTGTTTCTAATTAAATTAAAAATAAAATGTAAAATAAAATAATTTAAAAACGATTAAAAATTTTAAAATACAAATTTAAAATTTTGGAGAATTGTTTAACAAGTTTTGAAAAATGTTAAGAAAATTGAAAAATAATTAAAAAAAGAAATTTAAAAATAATTAAAATTATTTAAAAAGAAGTTTAAAAATAAGTGAGAATTAAATAAAAAAAAAATTATCAAGGGTTTTGAAAATATTTATTTATAGAATAAATAAATTTAAAAAATATGTTAAACTCTAAATAAAATTATATAAAAAATTGGAAAAATATTTATTATTGAATAAATAAATTTTAAAGGTATTTTGAAATGAGCCAAGAGTCAAAGTAAAATTCAAGAAAAAATTCAGAAAATATTTATTATGGAATAAATAAAAAAAATTGAAAATTATTTTAAAACAAGTCTAAGAATCTAAGTAAAATTTTATAAAAATCGAAAAAAATATTTATTTATAAAATAAATAAATTTAAAAATTTTTTTAAAGAGTTTAAGAAAAATTCAGATAATATTGTCACGAAGGATGTCATTCGTTCGGGAGATGATGGTACCTGGCTCCCCTTCTCTTGACTCGAGGACGATGGACGAGGGGGGCCAGCGGCCGAGGTAGACGGCGGGAACATCTCTCATGCCGCTGCCAAGCGAGACGGTCAATTTGCTGCACGCCCATATAAAGAGATCGCGAGATAGACACTTCCCCCGCCCCAGGGCCAGAGAAGGGCCGTTAATTAAAGATAGGCAGTCATTTGTTTTGTATGTTGTCTACTGACTAATAAACCTGTAAATTAAGCATGATGATTATCTTTTAATCAAGGACCCCGGTGCCCTCGTGACAATATTTAAAAGTATTTAAATGAAAAATCTTAAGGAAAATTCAAAAGAAAATATTTGTTAATGGAACAAATATATTTGAAAATTATTTTACAATCAGCTTATAAGAATCCAAGTATTTATGCAGAAAAATTCAGGAAATAAATTCTAAAAATAATTCTAAAAATTTCATAAAAGCTCACCTGTTAAGTAAAATCCAATTAATACAGGAAAAATTTATAAAATTAAAATCACAAAACAATTAAAAATAAAATAATTAAATTCATTTAGACACTCCGTAAAATCAACTAACCGCGACCACGAAACTAATTTAACTAGCATCGTGCAGAGTCCACTCCAAAAACACCCCCCTATTCTCTTCGCGGACACGTGCATCTAAAAATAGCCATAGTTCCCCTGTTAAGGTCAAAACAAATCGCGGTATAATTCTGTTCTTTTACCAGATTAACTAGAATTATCCGGATATTTCTTGCACCTGCCGTGGACCCCTTCCTTTGAATACTGCTTAACATGCGATTTTGAACCTTAAAGACCAATAAATTATTAGATTGACAGAAATAAAGAGGGTTGATCGTGCCCCAAAAAGCGTGAATCACGGGGTGACACTATTAATAAACACCTGCAGTTGTTTTTGATGGGGGAAAATTTACTATAAAAAGCCGGAGAGCGCGTTGGAAAAGGGAAGTGCAGTACGCGTTAAAAGTGAATTTACGTCAGTTCGGAGTCCAAGTTAAAAAGTTAGTTCTGTTAGTGAAATCTGAGGGTGGGACCTAGGCCCACCTTCCAGCCGGAAGTCTTAGAAGTTTTTCAAAATAAAATAAGTTTGAAATAGTTCCGATTTTACATAAAAGTAGTCTAAATTTTAAATCGGTTTTTAGTCGGAAAACGGAAGTTTTGGAGACGAACGAAATGTGTATTTTGTATTTTTAATACAGAACAAAAATAAGTATTTTATTGGTAATTAAAATTGAGTGTTTATGGACAAAAGTAACAGACAAAATTTAGAAAACAATTATCAGTTCTCAGTGACAATGAATAGTTCACCGTACATACGTGCCAGCTCGCAGCTAAGGTTAACAGTATACCTTTCGGCGTGAAAGACACTTCAGTCAGAAATCGCGGGTTTCAGCCGCTCGAAACTCTCGAATACGAGGTGCGCGCGGAAACTATTATCGTTTTCCAATACTGACATGGATGGATATGTAGTAGCAAAAATATGTGTTGTGAGCCATAATAATTAATGTACTGTTAAAATTTAAAGAACATTGTGAAACAGTGTAAATTTTTGCTCCCTTTCGAATTTTACAAATTTACTGAATAAACTCATGGAAAATAAGTGATCCTGTGTTTACTTTGCTACTTATGGTTCATGCACATTGGCTGTGGTGCCGAATCCTGCCCGGACTCACACTAGGGTAGAACTTGTAGCCACCACCTCGTAGCTAGGCCAACCAACTGAGAGATTAATGAAAGAGGATACGGGGTGGGCGCTATAATTGGTGTCAGGTGTGGGGTTATTTAAAATGCGGGGTTGTTTAAAATGTGGGGTTGTTTAAAATGCGAGGTCAGCAAGTTTATGGGCCAGCAATCAGAAATTTTTAGCAAATACCGGATATCAAGTAATGTGGTTAAATTAAGTGCTAACAGAGGAGAATTCGACTCGTGGGTCACCCCTACGAATGTGCCAGCAGTCAAACAACATCGCTTTTGCTACAAGATGACGTCAGTACATAGAAATATTGTCAATAGATGTCGTCGGAGAAATTACAGGAAATGGAAATTTTTATTGACGATAGAGAAGGGGCGCGCACTGGAGAGCTGGACTTACCAACAGTTAAGCCAATTGTTTATGAAAATTTTTAAAAGCCAAATTATTTAAAGCTAAAACAAAAGCAAACTACAGCAAAAGAATTTATTGACTCAGAACTGTAATTAATACTGACAAATAACGGAATATTTTAAAAGAAAAATTGAAGAAGCAACTTTTGCCGTTATATGATATGATGAGTTTTGTGAACGATATTGAGCAAGGACTAAAAATTTTGTTCACTGATGATTTAGAAAAGAAACTAGTCCCACAAAGCAAAAGACCATGACAGAAAGATACCAGATAAAGAATTGGAAGAAAGAAAGTTATCTAGGAGAACATTTTTTTTTTAAATTTGGAAGATGAAACACATTGTGCTAATAACTTTTGCAAGTAAGAACAAAAATATTTATGGTGACAGATTAGTTAAATAAAAGAATTTGACAAATGAGAGAGACAGAGATGAGATGAGTTGGCCAAGTAAACGCTTCTGTAATTCAATATCCGGCGAGGTATATTGCCAGGGAAGTAGTTGTTTTAAGGTTACTTGCGTTATGCTGTAAAGCATGTTTGAGAAATGTTGTTTTTCGTTTCGAGGAGGTGAGGAAAATTGGAAAAAGAAAAATTGTCAGGAAGCAATTTTTGTGATTTTATGGCCGATCACCTTACGAAGGTTAGGTCAGTAAAAAGTTTGTGAGTAGAAAGCTTGTCAGTAGAAGCTTGTGTTTGGAAAGCTTGTGATTTTGAAGTCCAATAACTAAAGGAAAGTTATGGTAAGAAAAGATAATGGAATTCCTAGGAAAATGCATAACAATAGGAGGTTATATGGTTTGAAATTATTGGAAGTTAGTGAGAAACATGGTGACAAAATTTTTGGTTATGGAAACTTTATCGTCTCCGCCAAAGACGATGGAAAATAGATTTGAAACGATGGCGGTCGTCTAGAGTATGTTATTATTTCCATAAAGGTTAGTTGACGAAAGTTACATGTATTCTCTGATGCAAGAGGGTAACTTGAATAAATTTTTTTGAAGTACTGCAGTGTGAAGAATCTGTAGAAGAAGAAAGCAAATGCTTAAGTAAAAAGCTAAAGTGTTCAGGAAACACAGAATGATTTAGTTATTTCCTCATGAAACGAAGTTGTGTCCAATAGCAATTAAGTATTCAGGGTTACGACTCACATGGTTCTTCAGTGAAGAAATTGAAACCATGGAAGATACTTAAGCTACTGTGGAAATAGATTGAAAAGTTAGAGAAAGCTAATTAATTGTCAAGTTCAAAGGTATCATTTAAAAGTGATTGAAGAAGAAACTACAATAATGGATGTCACAGGATAATATGCAAAGTTATTTAGAAAAGAAGAAAACAGTTTAAAGTCTGAAATTCTGTTGATATAAATACATTTTATTGCAATGCAACAGAGAAAAGGAAATGGTTAAATTAAAAGAAATTGCCTCATCTTCAAGTGTCAATATTGAGGGCGACACCTAACGCTCTAACTGTTAAAAATACTTCCAAGATCCACGCCAGAAAATAAATAACGAACGAGAGATGCGAGCCGTGGTCTATTTCTATATTTTACTGGAAACAAGCGTAACGCTGCCTTCCAGCGGCAGCCGGGACAAGCAGAAAAATCAATAGCTGGAGAGATGCGCGAGACAGACGCTTGTGGTGCTCCGCTGATTTCAGTGTGGGACAAGCGAAGCAGAAGAGAAAAACCATACCGAAAAGAAGTGTGACGTCAACGCGAAACATATGTTCGTTGTTTAGAAAGTTATGAATGAATATGCTAGAAGAATTTATCGATTTTATGGAACAACGAAGAGAATCGTGAATTATAGACTTTCGTCTTGTGTCGTTAATTAAGGGCTAAGTATACACGGGAAAAACAATAGTAAAACAAAAAGTGACGAAAATCGGTAAAAAGATTTTGATTCGGAATTTTTAATAAAAACAAAGTGTGACAATGACGGACTTATGAAGTTTTAAAGGATTTTCCGAGAATTTTTGTGTGAAGGAATAAGTAGTGAAGAAAAATTGACTTTCCGATGTTGACTGTTAAGGATGTGAACAACAACCAAGGATGGAAAGCCATGTGAGACATAAGCAGCTATACCAAGTGTTGTGTAATCTGGTATGAAGTTTGTGAAAGTGAAAATTGTTTTAAAAAAATAGAATCTGCTAAGAGCGACACAAGTAAATAAATAATATTTTAATAAAAATAAAATAAATTATTATCTAAAGGTTGATGGTTTTTAAAATGAATTACTGGCAGTTTAGCAAAAGTTTTAATTTAAATAAAGGAATAATAAACAGGAACACTTTTAAATATTATTGTGAAAAATAACGAATAATGTTATTACAATTATTAGGATAGATGAAAATAATTGTTATTTCATCAAAAGCTGTGTATGCTCACATATGTGAGTAGTTTTAAACTAAGTTTAAGGTATTTATTAAGGGTTCATATGTTAAGAACCATATTGAAAAAAAAAGGTAAGATTTTGCAAAATGGAAAATTAGAAACCTGTAATGGTGTGGAAAAAATTAAGTTGGAAACATTTATAAAAATATTGCAAAATGTTACTTAGAAGAGGTAATATATTAGAAACAAGGTAAAGGCCACAAACAATATTTTTGCGAAATTTAATCGTATACATTATTTATCATGTATTCATTGGAACCAGAACTGATCGATTATTTGCGTAGTAAAATATCGGGAATAGGCGATAAAAAATTAAAACGAAAATTAAGTATAAAGATCGAAACTAGGGAAACAATGACGTTGTTTTAAACAGGCTTATGGTGACATATAAATCGCGGTTGAATTATTTAAAAAGTAACTAAATACCGGACTGTTTGAGCATAAGGGATAGAAGTGTAACATCGAAACACATTTATTAAAAATATGTGTCGATTTGATAGGGATGGAGTGGTGTAGTGACCACGACATTGGCTTACTTTAAAAGTACAAATTTAAACCAGTTGATGCAAATATTAAGGATTATTCAAGAAAATTAGACATCAAAAATTTTTAGAAAAATAATATAAATATTTATTTAATTTAAATCTCAAAAACAATCGAAAGAAATTATGTATTTATAATTTTGTACTAAATCCATGGACATCAGTGCTGTTCTTACATTTAATTTTCTCAATGACATCCCTAACTTCATTATAAGTAACTTCTCTAAAATTGAACCTGTGCATTGGTGGAGGAACATTAATAAATGCGATAGGATCATGTTGTGAGTGAGGGATCTTATCGTCCAGGTCATGGGCTATGTTAGTGAAAAATTTGTTAAAAGTATCTGCAGATACACTACAGGAGTTATTGACTTTTTCTGAACCACCTCTGCTCTTGTTAATAATCTTCCACATGCATTTAGCTGGATTATTTGCATATTCAATCAATCGTTTGATCTGATTTTTGCGTCCTTGAGTGCTCGTTTATATTTAATCTTAAATGATCTATACTCATGATCGAGACCCGCATGAGCATATTGCCTTCTCAGCTCACCCAACAAAGCAAGATGCTCACGCATTTTCCTCAGCCCATCATTATACCAGGTAATATTTCCTCCCTGATCCGATCTGACCAAGTAAGACTTTTCAGGAAAGGATTCGGTGTAAAACTTTTCTAGAATTGTCAAAAATTGAAAAAAAATTTCTCTCAGCATTTACCCCAGACTCACTTATAAACTCCCAGTATTCCGCAGCCACTCGATGGTAGAAACATGACATACCGATCTCAGTCAGCGGTCGACACACTTTTCATGTACGCTCTACATCAGGCATACCACGACATTTCATACTTACGCTCACTCTTTGCCCAAGGTGGTCAGACAAGTCAAGATCCTCTACACCTGCTGAGAGAACATGCACAGAATACCCTACAAAGACATTATCCAGACATGCATTACCTCTAGTTGGGTAGAATATTGTTTGTTTCAGCCCAAAAGATTCGAAAATATCAGTCACACTTGTTGCCTCAGCCTGATCTGTCCCAAATTGAACATTAAAGTCCCCCACTATAACAACCTGTTTATCCGGGCCTATCCTGTTCAAAATACCCTCCATAGCTGTGAGGAATGTGCCAAAACACCCAGAAGGAGACCTATATACAGTTAAAATATATAAATTAAGATTCTCTATAAATGTACCACAAATTTCTATGCATTTTTCTATATTAAACATACTGACATATTCTAGAGTTCTTATTTTTATTTTCTTGTCCACCATTATGACAGTTCCACCACCAATGTTATCAGCTCTTGCAGAGAAGGCTGCAGTCTTATAACTTGATAGTTGTAAACTTTCAAGTTCTTCGGCTTTTAGCCAATGTTCACTTATACACACAATGTCTGTTTTTGATTTGCAGAGCGCCGCCTCTA
Source organism: Polydrusus cervinus (assembly GCA_935413205.1). Taxonomy (NCBI): domain Eukaryota; kingdom Metazoa; phylum Arthropoda; class Insecta; order Coleoptera; family Curculionidae; genus Polydrusus; species Polydrusus cervinus. The sequence goes on along the minus strand of OW284510.1, from coordinate 59,788,287 downwards.
GTTCATTGATTTTGTTTCTTAAATACCGTATGTTTACGTGTAGTATGGTCAAGTCTTGGCTTTTGACTTGTTTACTTCTGTAGATGGTTCTCCCTTGTCACCTCTCCTGTCTGCGGCTTCTTGTTGGCTAAAAAAATATCTCTTAATTCGAATTCCCTGAGTATCACTCCCTTAGGCCAGTTGGAGGGTGAGAATATTTTATTCACCAGCTCCTCCGGGATGCCAACGCTGAATGCAGAGTTATTTCCTTTGTTGATTAATTTTTTAACAATTATTTCTTCATGGTCTTGAGTATCGCTCATATACTCTTTTAGATCTTGTTCTGTTATCTCTTTGCCGTTAATTTTGCCCACATAGATCCAAGTGCGTTTTTGTGCTCCTTTGATCTTGTTCTTGGAAGCGGCGGTGTTCAACATTTCACCAGTACCGATTTTGGCTTCTCTCCTGGGTGGGTGTCCTCGGCCTCTTTTGGTGCGCACCTGCTGCCAATTTTCGTTATTTTCTGAGGAAAATTTGTTTGTTTGACTCGTATTTTCATTTCTTACTATTTCTTGATTATTCTTGTTGACATTCGCATTATCAGTCAGTGATGTCACTTTCACAAACCACCCTCTTATTCGATTTTCAAATATACTAATGTAATGCGAAAACTCCATTAAATTCACCCATGGCCCTGTCATTCGCACCCGTCGATCGACCGACATCGTTAATCGTTCTCGACTTCTTTCTAGTTCGCAGTTCGCCCGGCTCGCTGCTAAGTTTTTCTCTTCCGATCCTTGCTTAATAGTTCGCGGCAAACTAGTTCGTGCGTAACTTGCGAACTAGTTCGTCTAGTTCACCTTAAAGAATAGTTCTTTTTAATAGTTCGTTGGCGAACTACCCACCTCTACTTTGATCAAAACTGAAATGTCCTCTCCACATGGACTTCCGATTTGAAGGCCGTGGTGAAAACACGCCTTTTGTAATTGTGTGGTTAAGTGCGAAAAACCCTGGTTTTTACTAACAAATCCTGTGTTTAAAGAGTGTTAAACCTTTCCCCAATCCCGACTGGTAAGATATATAATAAAATTATAATAAATCGCTATCGAGGTAATTTTTAATGAGTACCCCACAGGGGGGAGGTTTCTCCCCCCTAATAGATGATATAGACCCCATTGATACAAACACCATAAATAATATTATTGGCATTACACCCCCGAATAAATTCCAAACCCTTGATCAAACCTCAAACAAAGAACAGAATAATGAGATTAAAATCACAGAAAAAAACACAAATACCTCAACACCAAGAAAAAAAGTACTATATAAACAAACAGATAAGGGACCATACATCGTATATATCGAGTCTAATTCAAACATGAATGGAAATATTGGCAGATATAAACACTTAAACTTCGCTAAGGAGATTCACAACCAAAATATAACTGATCTAAAAAAAAATTTCATAAAAGGCAACAATAGAATAGGAATCGTATTTTTGATCGCGCAGGCAGCAAACTCATTTGTAGATAATAGCTATTTCAGAAATAAAGAGTATAATATTTTCATCCCATTTAATTATGTATCAGCTAAAGGGATAATTAGGTATGTAAACCCGTCCTTCACCATTGAGGAGCTTATGAATGAGACTAAAACAAAAAACTCACTAATTATAGACATAAAAAGACTGAACAGGAGAGTCACCAAACCGGACAAAACAACAGAATATGTTCCGACAGGGACAATGTTGTACACATTCGAATCCAGGATACCCCCAAAATTTGTAGATATATATGGTCTACCATTTCCAGTTGAACCATATATAGCCCCAGTGACCCAATGTTTTGATTGCTTGTTATACGGACACACCAAAACTCAATGTAAAGGGAAAAAGAAATGTTTCACATGCGGGGAAACACACACAATTGAAGAGAACAACGAATGTAGTATGAAATGCTGGCATTGCGGCAGTTTGGAACATAAAACTACGGATAAGAAATGCCCAGAATACATTCGACAAAAGGAAATTAAATATACAATGGCGATGGAGAATATACCATTCTTCGATGCCAATCTGCTATGCCCAAAAACCTACACTAAAAATAATGAAAAAAATAGACGAGGATACATATCCCATCCAGCAGATTTCCCCACAGTATACAGAAACATTAATATTGACAGAGAAAGAAATTCCCAAAGAAATGAATCCATACAACCAAAAAATAAAAGAAGTTACACACAAGTGATAAGCAATAGCCCCAAAAAAATAAGACAAACTAATTCACAAGGATATGACAAGGAGGCCCACAACAGCCAACTCTATTTTCCAAATTCTCGACCCGAGACTAACTACCCGTCTACCAGTGCTTTTAATTTACAATCTCAAGGAGAAAATCAACAAAAATCAAACAACATAGAGGATCAAATCAAACAAGATTATCAGAATTATACTCAACAATCAACAGAATATAGAGAAAGATTCTTGAAATTAATTTTTACATATAACAAATTAGAATCATCAAATGTTGATCGAGATAAACCTACTTTACAGTATGGGCAGTCAAAAGTCAAGTGGAACCTCTTCCCTAATAACAACCAATGGAAAACATTAATAACAATTTCAAAATTTTACAGTGGAACATCAGAAGCTTCAAAGCCAATAGAGGCAACCTTATAAATCTTTGCAATACACAGAACCCGGATATAATTTTTTTAAATGAAACATGATTAAAAGAAACAGACACAAGCAACCTAAAATTTTATCATAATATTAGAAATGACAGGGACGATGGATATGGAGGTATACTAACATTTATCAAGAACCACATTGTATATAAAGAAATAAAAATGAATACACCAAACATAGACAACCAACTACAATACACTTTAATAAAAATCGGAGAGTGGTATCTTATGAATATATATGTAGGACCACAAAGCACATTAACAAGAGAATTTTTTTATAATATACTAAATCAAACAGATGGGAAGATCATCATCATGGGGGACCTAAACGCACATCATCAAATGTGGGGTAGCAACCATGCAAACAATAATGGCAATATCATTATTGACATTCTGGACGATAATGAATTAATAGTATTAAACGATGGATCAACCACCAGATTACAAAACCCAAATGAAAACCCCAGCCCCTTGGATCTAACAATCCTAGGCAATGATATAGCAAACAATGCAACATGGCAAGTTTTGGAAGACTGTGGAAACAGCGACCATTTTCCGACAAGGTGTACAATTAATAATATGGAGAGTAACAATAACCACCATGAAATACAGGTAAATAATAAAGAAACTTCAAAAAAGCCGATTGGAATCTATTTTCAGAAAAAATGCTGATATGTACTCCCAATGAAGAGGCAGAAATAAATTATGATCAACTTAGGGATATTCTTAACCAGGCCGCTATAGAAGCCATCCCAAATAAGCAGATTTATAATAAGCAGAAACCAACCAACCCATGGTGGGATGAAGAATGCAATGAAAAAATAACTGAGAGAAAAGAAGCCCTAAACAATTTAAAAGAAAATGCCAGTGTGGAAAACTATATTGCAACCAAACACTGTATAGCTAGAACAAAAAGGTTCTTCAAGAAAAAGAAAAATTCAAAAGTTTTTGCGCATCATTGAATATAGATACCAGCATATCCTATGTGTGGAGAACGATAAATAAATTTTCTAGGACATTCCAAGATTTGAAAACAAAATTACCAGAAACGGATATAGCAGAACAAATATAGACAGACTTACATCATGCAATATTGACACAAACTTCAAAATAAAACCGTTAAATGAAGAATATGACCCAATCTCCTTGTCAGAATTAAAAACAGCCATTATGAAGAAAAAGGAAACAGCTACGGGCGTGGACGACATATCATATTCAATGATCGCAAACATGCCAGACAAATTTCATAGAATTTTACTTAACATATACAATGGTATATTAACAGGACAAAAAATCCCAGAATCATGGAAAGAACAAATAATACTAGCAATACAGAAACCACAAAAGGGCAATAATAACCCGGACCTATAGCTTTAAGCTCCTGCGTAAGCAACATCCTGGAAACCTTGGTCAAAAATAGACTTGAATGGATAATTGAGAACAAAAAGCTGTTATCCCACAAACAAGTAGGGTTCAGAAGAGGAATGGGAACAAATAATAATCTAGCTTATATGACCTCCTTCATACAAGTAGGATTTAGTCAAAACCAGTCAACAATAGGAGTCCTATTGGACCTAAAAAATGCCTATGACACTATAAATATTCATCAACTGTATAAATACCTTATTGAATATGACATCCCAGTCGAAATATCTAATCTGATATATAACCTGCTTAATGATAGGAGAATATTTATTAAGGATAATCAAGGACATATCATAGGACCAAGAAAAACCAGTACTGGACTTGCCCAGGGATCCCCCCTTAGTCCTATCCTATTCAATATACTCCTAATGTTCCTATTCAAATTAGAACTCGATGAAGTCGACCTACTCAGCTATGCAGATGACATCATCCTACTAATCAGAGGAATAGATGCACGACACCTGGTGGATAAAAGCACTAAGTAAAATAAATAACTGGCTCAAAAAGCACAACTTTAAACTGTCACCAAAAAAATGCGAAGCAATTTGGTTTAACAAAGGAATAAATCAAACCAACCTACCTAATATTATGATAGATGATAACATAATACAATTCAAAAAGCATGTAAAATATTTAGGAGTACTATTCGATCACAATATGAAATGGAACAAACATATAGAACAGATTATTAATAAAGCACGTAAAGGAATAAACGATCTAAAGGTATTCACCAGAGTATGGTGGGGAGTAGACCCCAAGATCATCCATATGGCATTTAATGGACTAGTTAAATCACAACTCGACCAAGGCACTATGTATATAAGCCCAACCAGCAAAAAATATATAAACAAATTAAGTGCAATTCACAATCAGGGACTTAGGTTAATCACTGGAACTATGAAATCGACCCAGATTAACGCCTTAATGGCAGAAACAGCTGAAATGGATCTCGACCACAGACGAGTATGGCTCGCTACCAAGATATACTGCAACAATAGAAATAACTATTGGAAGAACAAAGAGACACCCTACCTAATAAAAGCCCTAAACCTCATCATACCTATACAAGATAGAATCCATAAAAGCGAAATTTTACCATGCTTTCAGGTAGAATATTATGCCCAGACAGAAAACATTTGTGTTATAGATTTCAAATTGACAAAGAACGAAACAGACAACAGATTAAACTTTTTGGAAACTACAAGGCAATACAAAAATCATTACAAATTCGTATATACAGATGCATCCAAAGGAGACGGTAAGACAGGATTTGGGGTTCACATACCTGAAATAAACTATAAGTATTCCTCAAGATTACCAGATGAGGTAAACATTTGTTCGGCAGATATGGCGGCTATAAACAAAGGAATCACTGTCTGCCTGGAAGAAAATATCCAAAGTGCCATAATATTCACAGATTCCAAAAGTGCAATAGAAAAGCTCAAAAACACAACAATTAATCACAACAATGACCTCATTTGCCTTCATACCCGCCAAATGTTAATAGACTCCCAACATAACAACAACAAATTTGCAATTTCCTGGATTCCGAGCTATACGAAAATACCGGGGCATGAACATAGGAAGAATACTAAATGTACCAATGCAAATTCCACTAGACCAAAATGAATTTATACCAACGCTCAAAAAACAAATAAAAAATAAGTTCATAAACCACTGGAACGAGCAATCAAACAATAAAGGCAAATGGTACAAACAAATACAAAATAATTTCCCAACAAAACCATGGTTCAATAAATTTGTATATATCGATAGAAGACACATTACAACGATTATCAGAATGAGAACCGGACATTGTCTAACAGGTCAACACCTACATAAAATAAAAATCAAAGAAACTCCCAGGTGTGAATGTGGCCAAATTGAGAGCTTGGATCACATCTTTCTGGAATGCCCCATAAATGAAATTCCAAACATCAACATGTATGAAGAATTCAGAAAATGTAATGTCCCTACACCACTAAATATTCAGACCATACTAGCAAATATTACTCAAAAAACAATAATCACTATTAATAAATTCTTACAATATAATCAAATCAAACTCTAGGAAAAAAAAAAAAAACTTGCATGATACTTTATGTATAATATTCCTCTTTCTTTAACCCTAGGTGCTACATACCCGAGGCAACCTTCTGGTGTCCAATGCTCCTCCGTTGCCCGGGAGCGAGAAGAGTTTAATTCCTTTGTTGTGCTATTTGTCTAACTAACCCCTCAATACTAGGTAAAGTGAATAAAGGATATGTGTAAAATTGAAAGGAGTCAAAAATACAGTGCAACAGTTAGTGATAGTGAATAAAAAAAAAATATATATATATAATAAGAAAAATTCGTGGTCGTAATATGCCCAAAAGGCAGACAACTTACGATCGCCCAAATTGTGCTGGCGAATGGCGCTAACTGCAGCCGACGCCATAAAGAAGTGAAGAAGAAGAAGTCCTCTCCACATTGGCGCCATCATAGAATTTCTCTGTGCTTTTAATCCGCAATTAATGCTGCGGCATGAATCGTTATCCGATGGATAAATTTACGTACGTGGGTCGCTAACAACTCGAACCTCGAACGCAGCCCTCCTATAATCGATTCGAAGTGAAGTGAAGAGTTTGTTTGACATTTCAAAGTTTGGTTATTTCGACCAATTTCCTAGCCGATCTATTTTTGCTTTGCTAAGCGTAGTTTTTCACTATTTAAAGATCAATTAATGCACAACACATAAAACCACCACCCATTCAATGGCCACAGAAATTTTAAAATCTTTCAGTCACCTTCAAAATGAGCTGGAAGAGGCAAAAAGCAGTCTTAAAGGAGTAGATGCCAATATAAAGCGCCTTATAGGTAGGGATCCAAGTGAATTAGTTCTTCGCCCAAGTCAAAAAAGGCCTGTTAACCAGGATGATAAGAATACCAGACCAGGCCCAAAAATTATACGTAGAGGTTTTGAGAATGAAGATACTCTGAAGCGTCGTAATCCAAGTTCTGTATCTGTCTTTAAACGGTTGTCTGATAAAGTTTATGAAGAGCCTATTCAAACCCAGCAAAGAGGACTTATAAGCAAAGTTATAGCAGCTCCAAAAGAGGTACCTAGCAGGCAAGATGTGCTTGATAAACAGAATAAAGATGAAAAGTTTAAAGCTAGAAATCGAAGGATGTTTGGTGCACTCATGGGAACATTGCAAAGATTTCAACAGGAAGAAACCAAACTTAAAAAAAAGGTAGGCATAGTTACCAATACAGGTGTAAGTACAGAAATTTAAAAAAAAATCTTTTAAGTTGTTTCTTATTGTATAGGTACCTATGACTTATACAGGCTTATGATATATGCCTGAAGTTACTGTAATACTGTAATACTGTAATTGACCAATAGCAAACGGTAAAACCGGCTATTGTTTATTAACTTGTGTTATTGTTTACACCATATTGTCATTATGCACTATAATGGATCATTCTTGCTGCACTTTGTTTTAGTTCTTTGTCCAACCGGTTTTTAAATACATTAACATTTGCTCAAACTCAAACTCAAAATTAGCTTTATTGTCATAAAAAAAAAAAAATTTCATTGACAAAGCATATTACCAAAAAATAAAACATTATAAAAAAATAACAGTATCAAACAACAAATTGTAAGCACGCACATTTTTATTACACTATATAAAATTAAAACAATAATCATGGTAACAACCTTAGACACTAAGATAAAAAAAGACAAAATTAAAGGTTGTCATTATAGAACTCGTCTACAGAATAATATGCTTTAGCAACCAGGAACCCTCGGACCTCCCTCTTAAATTTGCCATCAAATTCAATCTGCCTAATGTTCAGCGGTAGAGAGTTAAAAAGCTTTCTGCCGTTTGTAGAAAATAGAGTTTTTTATTAAGGTTGAATCAGGAATTGGTAAGGCCAGAATATGAGTCTTACGAAATGGGTACACCGTAGCCGTAACAATCTCTGCTTTCCTCTTCACCAGGCAAACCGTTTCAAGGATAAATAGACAAGCGGCAGTTAAGATTTTATGTTTTATAAAGAGTGGTTTACACGAGTCTCGAGTTTTAGCCTGACAAAGGAACCTCTTTTTTGTAATAAAAAAACCTTTTTAAAACAGTAGTTAGGGCATGCGCCCCAAAAACAAATGCCGTATCTTAAGTGAGACTCAATTAAAGCAAAATAGACATCTCGAGCTATCTTGTTATTTAAGTTTACAATGTGACTTTCAAATTTTAATTTTAAGTCTATGAAAAGTCCTAAAAACTTAGTCTCACTCAGACCATCAACAAGCTGATCATGTATGTGAATCTCATTTATCTGACATTTAAAACTCACAATGTTTGTTTTTGAGACATTAAGGGATAATTTATTTGCATCACACCAGTCTTTAATAGTAACAAGATCGTTTTTGATGGACTCTTCCAATAAATTATTATGTACGTGATGCCAGAGAATCGTTGTGTCGTCTGCGAATATAGTCAATTTTCCAGTAATATTTAACATTGGTAAGTCGTTAACATATATTAAAAACAGTAGAGGTCCTAACACAGAACCTTGCGGTACCCCTGAAGTTATTTCCTGTGGGGAAGACACTCTGTCATTCATAGACACTGTCTGGTAACGCCCAGTCAAGTATGATTTAAACCAATCCAATGATCAACCTCTGAAGCCGTAGACTTCGAGTTTGCGCAGCAGTATGCTATGATCCACACAGTCAAAAGCCTTAGACAGGGTGTTTTTATTTTTAATTGATTTGAAAATATCTTTAATTTCTTGAACATTTATTATTATTATTATTATTATTATAGTTGACAGCAGTAAGCGGCTGAAGCCGATGAGACTGCTGTGTGCACTTATGTCTTTGGTTTCAATCATTTCTGGTACTTTATACAGTCAACATTTAGAGTATCACGTCACATTTCACAGTCCAGGCACAGTTCACAGTTAAGGTACGCGCGACAGGACATAACATAACATATCCATTACAAACTCGATCACAGATTTTATCACAGTTAGTTAGTTATCAGGTTATTAGGTTACTAGGTTGGGGGTAAGCCAAAGATAATCATATTTAGATAATTAAAGATTAAAATAAAAAGATTAAAGATAGTGCACCATGGTGCTATTTATCGTTTGTAGGTTTCTGTCAAGCCTGTTCTTAAAGATGTTTCGATTTTGGGCCAGGATGGTTTCTTTATCAAGGGCATTCCACCTGTACACGACACGGTTAGATAGGAAGTTTTTTCGTATCAGATGAGAGCTTTTCTCCTTTTTTAATTTTTGTGAGTGTCCTCTGAGCTCATTTGTATTTAAAGTAAAGAAGTCCAGATTAAGGTCATCACAGTAGTTGTTGTTCAGGATTTTAAATGTTTCGATCAGGTCTCCCCTGTCTCTTCTCTCTCTGAGTGTGGTTAGCCCGAAAGCTGAGAGGCGTTCGTTGTAGGGTGTATCTACCAGAGTTGTTGGGATCCTGGTAAACCTCCTCTGGACTCTTTCCAGGGCCTCTATGTCCTTGGCGTAGTAGGGATTCCACACTGCATGGGCATACTCAAGTTTGGGTCTAACATATGTTTTATAGATCTTATTCATGAATTCTACTGTTTTATTGGAAAATGCTCTTTGTATTAGGTAAATAAACGAGTTACATTTTTTTATAATTTGATTTATATGAGATTCCCATTTTAAGTCTGCCCGCATTAGTACTCCAAGGTCTTTTTGCTCTTCCACACTTTTTAATTGTGTTCCATGCAGTGTGTATGTGTTGTGTGGGTTTTTAGCTCCTATGTGTAGGATGGTGCACTTCTCTTCGTTCAGCTTCAGCAGCCAGGTCTTAGTCCAGGCTTCTATTGCCGCTATGTCCTCAATGAAGCGTGCCAGGTCAAAAGTGGGATTACAGTATAATTTGGTGTCATCTGCGAAGTAAGAGATATTTGTTTTGATGTATTGGCTCAGGTCACTTATATAGAGAATGAAGAGAAGTGGTCCAATTACTGACCCTTGTGGTACTCCACTGAGCACTTCATGTGATGTTGAGTAGACACCATTCACTCTGACTTGGAAGGATCGCCTGGTAAGTAGCCTCTCCAGAAATCTGCAGAGACATCCCCTTATTCCAAAATGCTCCATCTTGTATGCTAGCCTCTTAAAGGGCACCTTGTCGAAGGCCTTCTCCTGATCTAAATAAAGAACGTCTATAGGATGACCATTGTCAACTTCCTTGGTCCAGTTGTTGATACACTCTAACAGGTTTGTCATTGTGGAGCGTTTAGGAAGAAATCCATGCTGACTAGGTGGAATTATCTGGTTTTGGATTAAGAATTCTGTGAGCTCAGGTACAATTACCTTTTCCATGATCTTACACAGGTGGGATGTGAGGCTTATGGGTCTGTAGTTTGACGGGTCCAGCCGATTTCCCTTTTTGAATATGGGTATCACATAAGCCATGGTCCATTTTTCAGGGATGTTGCCAGAAGTTAAAATGTTTGTGTATATTTGGCTTAAGATGGGTGCGAGGGTGTTGCTACATTCTTTAATAAAGATAGACGGGATGTCATCTGGGCCTGGACTGGAATCACTCTTTAGTGATTTTATTGCTTCTTGGATTTTTTCATTTGTTATTTCTATAGTGGAAATTTCATTCACTGCTCTAGTGGCGGGAGATAAAGCTGGTATGGGAGTTGATTTTTCCAATGTATAGACTTTTGAGAACTGTCTGGCAAAAACTTCCACTATTTCCTCGTTCTCACTGATTTTGCGTTGGTTTACTGGATCTCTGAGGACAAATTCGGTTGTGCTGCTATTTAGGCTACGTTTGATGTAGTTAAAGAAGTGCTTATCTTCCTTGTTTAAAAGGTTGCTTTCGTATTCGATTTTGGCTTTACGAATTTTTTCTTTAAGTGTGTTGTTTTGACTTCTGTACGAGTTGTAGTTTTCTTCCGTCTTGTTTCTTCGGTATTTGTCCCAGAATTTTCTCTTCTTGTCTATTTCCCTGAAGATTCCTGTGTTTAGCCATGGCTTTTTTGTATTTACTTTGGATCGTCGACATGGGAAGTACAAATTGATGGTGTCTGTGATAATTCTTTCAAATTCACTATATGTAGGCTGGTTATTTTCTGTGAATTTCTGAGTCAGGCATGCATTTACCTCATCGTAGTTTGCTCTCCAAAAGTTTCTTTTAAGTACAGTCTTGGTATTTCCAGATCGGGCGTAAAACTGAGCAGTTGCCTGGATGGTGCTGTGGTCGCTTTTTCCAATTGGAGGTAATATATTGATGTTCGATATTAGTTTTTTGTCACTGGTGAGCATCAGGTCAAGTAGTGAAGCTTGCAGCCCACGGTATCTTGTGTTTTCATCAATCAATTGCCAGGAATTCCATTGCTTGTATCTGGTTATAAAATCCATTGCAGACGCATTTGCTGTTCTCAGTGTCAGAGTCCTCCAGTCGATTTCGGGATAGTTGAAATCTCCTAGAATTAGAGTATGGGGGTTATCGTTATATACTGTGTCGAGTATATCCAGGAGAAGAGTGTTGTTTTGAATGCTAGTATTTGGTGGTCTATATATACATCCAACTAGAATTTCGTATTCCTGTATCTTTATATCAGCCCAGACAGCGTTGACTGCTGTCAGACCCTTATAAGTTGTGTTTTCGGTGGATTTAATGGTAAGACCATTATGTATATTCCTGACCATAATACAGACCCCTCCGCCCCTCTGATCATCAGACCTTTCGTTACGGTAAATGGTGTACCCTGGCAGGCATACTAAAGTATCTGGGATGTTTTGGTTAAGCCAAGTTTCAGTTAGAAATATGAGAGTTGGTTCCAGCTTTTGCATGCATGCTGTAAATTCATCCAGCTTACTTAAGATAGAATTAATGTTAGTGTAGCATATGGAAATCTCAGAGAGGGATGTTAGTTTTTTGATTGACTATTATGATTTGGCTGTTTGTTACCATGTTGTGGTATTTTATGTTTAATTATTTTTGGAATACCCCCGATATATTTAATTTTAATATCAGACTCACCAGATGTCTTCCTTTCTTCTAGCTCCTTAAGCACTTCTTTAAGGAATGTTCTTTGTGATAAAGTTTGATCATTTTTTAGGTATTTACCTGTACTGTCAAGGCTTTTTTTGTTTTTTAAGATTGCAATGGCTTCACGCTTGGTTTGGAAGATAACCTTAATTGGACGAGTCTTTCCTGTGATGTATGAGCCCAGTCGAAACATCTTAATATTTGAAAGGTCGGCATTAGGTTCCACAGAGTTTATGAGTTCCTTTACTGCATTTAAGTCACGTTCCCAAATTTTTTCTCCGTTCTGAGCAGTTTGCTCTTCGAGTCCAAAAACAAGGATATTTTTTGCTCTATTTTCTCGTTCTTGGATTTCTGAGATTGTCGGTTCTACCGTGCCATGGTTAGGTGAATTAGCCCGGTTTGTGATGATCTTGTCTTCGAGCTCCTGTACTTTTTCAGTTATACCAATGATATCTGTCTTAGTATTGCTGACTTTAATATCTTTTATTTAACTTTTCATTTTAGCAATTTGTTCATCCATTGATTCAATTATTTTAGTTAGATTTGGTACTTCCTTGGTATTTAGCTGTAGGTCGGAGATTTGGTTTTTTATTTTTTTTATTTGATCACCTAGTTCTGCTGCGGATTTTATGTTATCCAGGCAGACGGGACAACAAAATATTAAGGTCCTCTGGTTCATGGGCACACATCTTACTTCGGATGCATTTATTTTAGAGCAGTTTCTGCATATAATCTTGTGGCAGACATCGCACGGATAACCGAACAGTTTTCCCTTTTCCTCCTTCAACTGGCAGTCCAGGTTGCACTGGAAACAGCCTGGCATTATTTTGCAGTTATTGTTCGCTTTTTGAGATTGTTTAATGAGTCAAATTGGGAATTTGGGGTTATGGTATTTTTGTATTTGATTTTTCAAGATTCTAGAGTGGTTTTTTGGTTTTTATTGGCAATATATATATTAGATTATTATACGAAGGTTATTTTAGATGTTTTAATAGAAAAATGTTAAAAAAGTCTAAGGATTTTCACGATGTTTTGAGATTGTGGGATAAAAGTAAAATGTTTCCGTTACATGAATGTTCCTTAGGTAATTCAATGCGTCATTATTTGATGTAATTTTCTTTGATAAATTGGCCGCAACAGAACAATAAAAAGAGTTTAGTTCATTCGGATTTAGGTTACTGTTATTTTTATTCTTACTGGCTTTACCTTTTAGGTCATTTACGATTTTCCAGCTCTCCTTCTGTTTGTTATCAGCATTACAAATTCTGTTTGAAAAGTAGTTTTGTTTAGCGATTTTGATAGTTTTTCTATAAATTATGCGATACTTATTATAATACGATATAAATTGTAAGTTATGTGAGAAATGTTTCCGAAGAGTGTGTAGGGAGCGCATATTCTTTGCAGATGTTCTTAAGCCCTTAGTAAACCACATCCTATGTTTAGTTTTTCTCTTGCTCGTTAAGGGAAAGGCAGCATTAAACTTTTGAGTTAGGACATTATGAAATTGAAACAAAGCATCATTACAAGACAGAATATCATCCCAGTTTTCCTGGTTGCAAAGTTGTGAAAATCTACCATAATTGCGTGCTGTGTAAAGTCTGCCCCTGCGACGTGTAAAATTAGGTTTAGCGATACCGATTTCGATATTACACACCACTGCTTCATGATCAGACAAACCAGCATTAATAACCTTACAATTGATTTGATCACTATTCAAATTAGTGCAAAAATAATCAAGAGTTGTCGCCGTCTGACCAGTTATACGGGTAGGTGCATTTACATGCATGCATAAATCAAAAGATGCAAGTAAGTTTGAAATTAAATGTACATTTCCATGTGTTATTTGAGAAAAATCTATGTTAAAATCTCCGGCAAGTATTATGCATGCATGCATAGGAAGTTTAGTTAAAATAAATTCCAGCCTATAAATAAACAAATTAACATCTGTGTTAGGAGGTCTATACAAACAGATTATATAAATATTAAACCTATTTGAGTGTATTATTGAGAACTCAAATTCTTTTTCTACTATAGAATCGTTAAATTTATCAAAAGTTGAGAAAGAGCACATCTTTAGAAAAGCTTCGCGAATCAAAATCAAAGTACCGCCATGACTAGAGGAACTTCTACAATATTTAGATACAACACTGTAGTTCGGTATACCTATTAAATCATTCTGATTAGGCCAATGTTCTGTAATAAGTAATATATCTGGATAGTTAATATTGTCTATAAAAAGCAACAGTTCATCACACTTATTACTTATAGATTGTACGTTTAAGAGCATTATACTGACATTCATGTTTTTGTTATGTGTCTTACACTCTGACATGCCAAGTTTTTCATTTCCACGAATACCATTGGACACCCATTCACCATTACCATTTTTAATTTGTAAAGTTGGGCTTACGAAAGGAGAATCTTTTTACAAGAACACCGGACGGCCATGTTTTCACATCATACAGCTCCTTCACAAGTTCAGGGTCGGCGCCCACCTTATATGCCAAACTAGACGCTTCTGGCCTCTTAGGTTGTAATTCGACGGTAAATGCGTGACCTGTGAACTTATTTTGCAAATAAGATTTAATATCTTCCTCTTTGGTATTAACAGAGACCTTGCTCACAGAGAGCCAGACTCGTCTGGCCGCAGAAGCAAACGAACCAGAGGAATCTGAGCCAGTTCCTGTAATCACAGCAGGTCCAACAGAACTATTCATTGATCTTTGCGACCGAAGGGCATTAAGGTTTATATCGTTCATTGAATCCAGAGGAAGATCCAGTGTTAATTTTTCCACGATTAATGTGTTCTGCCGACCGAGCGGAAAGTCCGCTAGACAAGTTCTTTGGTTGCAAAGGATTTTTATTTAGCTGGATGTGTGGAGCTATCGAGTTTGAAGTAATCGAGTCATGCGCCCGCGGAAGATTTCCAGAAGAAAACATATGTATGACTTCTTTATTTGTAGTGGTGATGTTTTTAATATCCGTTTTTACAGAGTCAATCGAGCTCTCAACGCCAGTTCTGACGTCTGCTAGCGCCTTCATAAACTCAATTTTTAAGGGCTCAATTTTTTTATTGAGACCCTCTGACAGCACATTTCCATCGTTGGAGCTAACACACTTTTCGCAAAAGAATTTTAACATTCTCTTGCTTAGCTGCATGACCCTTACCTCAGAGGCGGTCAAGCCTGAACATGCTTGACATAACGAGTTGTTGCAGGTATCGCAGATAATTTTTGCTTTTATGTCATCTGAAGTTAGAGTGCTCATACAATCATAACACTGTGGCATAATGAATATTTCCACGAGAAAAATGAAAACTATTCACTTTTATCGTTTAGATGGAATTCCGGAAAAATTTAAGGAATTTGTCGAGAATTTGCAGAATGTACAGTATTGAAATATCTTTGCAAATAACAATAAACACTTTTAAATTTAAGGTATTAACGGAATGCAGAACTGAATATCTTTGAAAACAACAATAAACACTTTTTTATGTTTTTATCAGAGTTTAAAGAACCCAATTTATTTATCGGCTTAATCCACGGGTGATTTGGTTAATTAAGCACCAAGCAATTATTTATTTAACGAAAAACACATAAACACAATTCGAGCTATATCACAATATTAGATTTTGCGAAAACTAGCCTTTAAAACATCGATAAATAAGTAGAAAAATTAAAACTGTTAACAGAAACGATAACTGTGTTCACTCTCAGGCGGCTAAAACTCGATGCTGTGGTCACTGTTTCCTCTGTTAGTGCATTCCATGAATATACCACACGATTGGTTAAGAAATTCTTCCTCTGGAATTTCACAGCTTTTTCTTTGTCTATCTTCATAGAGTGGCCTCGAAGATGCGCGTTTTGGTTGAGGTGGAAAATATTCTTGATCTCACACTGATAGTGCCCACTTATTATTTTATGTCTCAATAATGTCTCCCCTATGTCTCCTTTCCCTTAGCGTAGTTAACCCAAGTCTTCTCAGTCTTTCTGGATATGATAAATTTTGCAGTGAAGTGGGTATTTTGGTAACTCTTCTCTGGATCTTTTCTAGAATCTCAATATCTTTGACATTATATGGGTTCCATACACTGTAAGCATATTCCATCTTTGGTCTAATAAAGTTTTTGTATAGTTTTGTAATCATTTCTACTGAGTGATCTTTGAATGCATGCTTTACAAGATAGACAAAAGAGTTGGCCTTTTTGGAAATATTTACAATATGCTTTTCCCACTTTAAATTTGCAGTTATAGCAACGCCCAGGTCGTTCTGCTCATCCACTACTATTAGTACTGTGTTGTTCAATACGTAATCTTCATTTGGGTTGTTTGGACCAATTCTTAATACTGTGCATTTAGACTCGTTTAACTTCATTCCCCATGTTTTGGACCAATCCTCTACCCTTTGGAAATCTCCTTTCAGCTGGTCTGAGTAGGAACAAGGGTTAACATATATTTTGGCATCATCTGCAAAATTTCTCATTCTTGATTCAATAACATCCACAAGGTCGAAGAGATACGCTATAAAGAGCAGAGGTCCCAACACTGAGCCTTGAATAACTCCGCTGCTAACTGGATGTTGTCTAGACATTTCTCCATTCACTCTCACTTGGTAACTTCTTTTGTGCAATAAGTCTGTTATCAATGACAGTAATTGTCCTCGTACACCATAATGTTCAAGCTTGCCAAGTAGGAATTTTTGAGGAACTTTATCGAATGCTTTCTCGTAATCCAGGTAAACAATGTCAGTTGGTTGGGAGTTGTCATGGTTTTCTGTCCAGTCATTCAGACATTCAAGCAAGTTTGATGTAGTGGACCGACCTGGAAGAAATCTGTGCTGTGATGGTGGTATCAAATTGCTTTCTGCAAAAAAAGATGTTAGTTCTTTCACAATGATTTTTTCCATGCATTTCAATGGATTACAGTTAAGGCTTATGGGACGACAATTTTCTGGTTTGTGTCGGTCTCCTTTTTTAAATAGTGGTGTTACTATTGACAACTTCCATTGGTCGGGGATTCTTCCCAACTCTACACATTCCTGCATCACCTCCGCTAAGAGCGGACTGATCGTGTCGCTGCAGTGCTGAAGCAAGACTGTAGGAATTCCATCTGCGCCAGGACTTGATTCCTTCTTCATTTTCTTTAGGGTCTCTTTTACCTTTTCTTCAGTGAAAACTACATTGGTGATCGAATTTTGATTTCTGGTACATGCCGGCAATGGTGGAAGGATGGAGTTCTGCGATTGTGAAAATGATTTATTAAATTGTTCAGCAAATTTTTTTGACATGGTTTTACTGTCAATATTTTCTTGAGTGGTTGGATCTCTTAATGTTATTGTGGACACTTTAGAGTTTATGTTCCTACTTATGTATTTGTAAATTCGTTTAGGTGACCTTGATGTGGCTAAGTTGTGTTCATATGTTTTTCTAGCTTCGTATAGTTTTCCTTTCAGAGTATTGTTTTGATGTCTGTAAAGCTGATAGTTTTCTACTGTTTCATTCCGCCTGTATTGGTCCCATAGTTTCCGCTTGTTATTAATTTCTTTGAAAATGGCTGGAGTAATCCATGGCTTCTGCTGATTCACTTTTATTGTTTTTAATGGAATGGACATTTCAATCATTTATTATTTTATGAAAATTCTCATATTTTGATTGCTCTGCATTCACTGTCTGCTGCCTAATATATTCATTTATTTGTTCATATTTTGCAGTGTGGAAATTTCTTTTTTGCACCTTAGGGGTCTGCTTCGATGGCAACTTTATCTGGGCTCTTGCTGTTATAACTACGTGGTCACTTCGCCCAACAGGCGACTCTGATTTAAGGTCGAATATGCTTTTCTTATCGTTGCACAAAAACAGATCCAGTAGGGAGCTCTGACCATTCCTGTATCGAGTTGGGAAGCTTATTAATTGGTAGATATTCCCTTGATAGTACATTTCAATAAAATCCTGTGCTTTTTTTTCTGCCGGAATTACCCCCAGGCTGTCCCAGTTTATGTTGGGGTAGTTGAAGTCACCTAGCACAAAGGTTGGGTTTTTGCATGTAAAGGCCTTACCTATCTGGTTAATCATTTGTACATTTGCTTGTTCTGTTGTAGTGTTTCCTGGCCTGTACACACATGCAATGAGAATTTTGGTATTTCCTATTTTTAGATCTAGCCATACTGCATCGACCGGTGCTTCGATGGGATAGTCCTGGGAAAGGGCACAGCTCACGTCATATCCGCTCTCTTTATTCTTAACAAGTATACATGATCCTCCTCCTCTCTGATGTGGCCTGTCCTCTCGAAAGATACTGTAACCATCCAAACTAATCATGCTGTCATTTGTGCTATCAGAAAGCCAGGTTTCTGTCAACATGATTATTGTAGGGCGAGTTGTCTGTACCCTCGCCTTCCACTCATCGGCTTTGTTTAACATAGAACTCATATTTGTGTACCAAAATGTGACTTCAACTACCTCTGTTGTGCTTAGTTTTTTGCTACCTTTTCAACTATTTTAGGGGCTCCATTTATATACTTGATAATCAAGTTTGATTTTCCTTCCCCTTTTTGCTTTTCCAAATCCGCTAGTACCTGCTTTAAGTACTTCCGTTGGTTTTCTGTCTGATCAGATTTAATGTAGACATCCTGTACATTTTCTTCTAATTTTTTCTTGTTTTTAAGAGCTTTTATAGCTTCTTCTCTGTTAGATAGAACAACTTTTATAGGTCTTTTTTTGTTTGGCATTTCTCTTCCCAGTCTAAATATTTTAACCTCTTCAGTTGGCAGAAAAAAGTTAGCAGCCAAAATACCGAACATTGCCGAATGGCCAGTGGCGTCAGACTATTAAAAAGAGGTATATACAAATACAAGAAAATCAAAATTTGGAATGGAGAAGTACTAATAGCAATATAGATAAAATTAAGCTGTTTCAAGTTTTTCCATTTTTGGCTGATAACTTATTTTAATTAATTTGTTAATTTTTTGGCTGATAACGTATTTTATTAATTTGTTGATAATTAAACATAAAAACAGATTCATATTTACAGGGTAAGTAGGGGGCTACTAGTGCTACAGTTTGCCATCAGTGGCGTTTACTCGCAAGTCGTTTGAAATTTTTCCATTTTTGGTTGATAACTAATGAAAAAAATTGAAACGGCTTGCGAGTAAACGCTACTGATGGCAAACTGTGACACTAGTAGCCCCCTACTTACCCTGTAAATATGAATCTTGTTCTATGTTTAGTTTTCGAGAAATTAATTAAAATACGTTATCAGCCAAGAATGGAAAAATTTGAAACGGCTTGCGAGTATACGCCACTATTGGCAAACTGTAGCACTAGTAGCCCCCTACTTACCCTGTAAATATGAATCTTTTTCTATGTTTAGTTTTCGAGAAATTAATTAAAATACGTTATCAGCCAAGAATGGAAAAATTTGAAACGGCTTGCGAGTATACGCCACTATTGGCAAACTGTAGCACTAGTAGCCCCCTACTTACCCTGTAAATATGAATCTTTTTCTATGTTTAGTTTTCGAGAAATTAATTAGAATACTTTATTAGCCCAAAATGGAAAAATTTTAAACTGCTTGCGAGTAAACGTCACTGATGGCAAACTGTAGCACTAGTATCCCCCTACTTATCCTGTAAATATGAATCTGTTTTTATGCTTAGTTTTCGAGAAATTAATTAAAATACGTTATCAGCCAAAAATGGAAAAACTTAAAACTGCTTAATTTTATCTTTAGTGCTATTAGTACTTCTCCATTCCAAATTTTGATTTTCTTGTATTCGTATACAGGGTGATTCACGGTGGATGGTACGTTAGAAGTATATGACGAACCAGTTAACGAATCGTTTTGAAAGTCTGGTTGTTTACATAAACGGACATGCTACATTTATCTAAAATATTTTTAACGATACAGTGTTGCCACTTCTACTAAAAATTACTAGCAACTTTGATTTTTTAATGGAACCGCCTGTATTTTATTATATTTTCGAATCCCCTATTACTTTCCTAAAAACTTTGTTTAATGTTATTCTATACTTATCTCTTACCGTTTTTAAGATAATAAATAAATTCCTTTTTTTTGACGAAAAATATTAACTTAAAAAAATGTTGATATTTTTTAACTCTGAAAAATTAGGGCCCTGAAAATTGGTGGATGGTTAAATATTACCAGGGGGCTTTTAACCCTATGCCCAAATCTTAGTTGCGATTTACAGGGTGGTTTAAAAACACAGTTAATTTGGGGACTTGAATAGATGCCCATAAGTATTTTTTTTTAAACGCAACACCCTGTATATTATCACTGATTTAAAAAGCTACTTAAATTGGCTCTTTATTTTTGTATAACATATCTAAGTATACCTAACTACTCAAGTTTTTGACTTATAAGCGATTATTTGTAGAATTTACCCAAAAATTTAATATCCTTTAGATTTTTAGTAAGTATGCCATGAGAAACTGTTGTTTGACATAAAAATTATGTCACTTTTATTATTGTTGTGGTATTTTGCTAATTATTGATTGAGATACTAAATTCTGTTAAAATTTATGGAAGAAAACTATTCAAACACAGTACTTATGAATGTATTTATTTTATTTGGACGGTGTGATAAAATTATAGCTAGAACATGTATAAAGTTTAATGAAATGTACCCAACTCTACCGCCAATGAATTTAAGGAACTTTATACTATTTCAGGATTATTTGTATGCATGATATACAGACATACCTATATTGAAATAATCAAATAATAACAAAAAAAATTAAATCGATCATTTTAACGCTTACCGTTTGCATCCAAAAATTTTAAGATGCGGTTGTTCACTGTGGAAGATTTAATTTCGTTTGGATTTAGATCTCTAAATGCTTGAGTACTCGACGTAGCACTTCTTCAAACATTTTTCCTTAAACATGCCCCACAAGTAAAAATCCAATGGGTTGAGATCGGGTGATCTTGGAGGCCAATTCCAAGGCTTCATGGCTTGAACTTTAGTAAACTTAACATCATGCATGTTATGCTGTTCTAAAATTCTCTGGACTGTATTTGTTAAATATTTTGTTATTTTATACAAAGACTGCATAAATTGTTACTAAAAGTCCCAATTGCTAAGAGGTATTGAAGGCGTGAAAACACAATTTTGAAATCGCGACAAAAATCAACTTTTTGGAAACCTAACCTAAAATGACTGATGTTTGCACGGAGTGTAAATTGGACATACCAAATAACGAGGCAGTTTTATGCGACAGCTGCAACAGGTCGTTTCATAAAAAGCGATGTTCCGGCCTAAATGCATCAGAGAACAAAGTTATGGAATTGAAGGGAGCGCGACTGCTTCGTTTCTTCTGCAAGGACTGTGAAAAGGGCTTGTTGCAGGTACCTACGTTAATCAAAGCAGTGGATGAGCTTCGAAGGGAGATTGAAGCTCTCAAAATCGCGCCTGCTCAAGTTGTAGCGGCTCCATCAACCAATATTACTAATAGATCTGTTTCAACACCAAACGAAGACATATTTGTTGAAATCCAGGAGCGCCAAAAAAGGGCTAACAACGTCATGCTCTTTAATGTCCCAGAGGGTAATGATCTGGATGACGCTACGTCCATACTAAGAATGTTAACGGATAAAACTCCGGTGATAACTCATGTTGCCAGAGTGGGGAAACCCAATACCAACAATGCTCGTGCCTTAAAGGTGACTCTTAATTCACCGGAGGACGTCCGTACATTTGTCAGGAATGATTACAAACTCAAGGGTAAAAAAGTCTACATAAACTTCGATCTTACCTCCAACCAAAGGGAGTTAGATAAGAAATTAATTATTGAGTTCAAGGCTCGCAAGGACAAAGGTGAAAATGTCATAATCACATATCGTAACGGTCATCCTCAAATTATCCAGAAAAAAAAAAACTAGTTAGCGGGCCTTTCACTCAAATTCATATGCAATATCTTGCAATTTTTTACCAGAATGTCAGAGGCCTGAGAACCAAGTTGCCTACTTTGCAAAGAAACGTTGCCATTAATGATTATCCAATTATAATCCTTACGGAGACCTGGTTATCCAGTGACATCCGTGATGAAGAGCTTGGTCTTGTTAACTATAAAGTATATCGTCACGACAGAAATCCCAATACGAGTAAAACCAGAAGAGGTGGTGGGGTGCTAATAGCTGTACATAGGAATCTGCCTAGCTCGTTACTAAATTCAACAAACGATATTGAACAGCTATTTGTAAAGGTGGGCTCTTATTCTAGGGCTCTGATAATGGGCTGTGTGTATTTTCCTCCAAAGTCTTCTGTCACAAGTTACCAGAGCTTCAGTAGTAATATAGAAACTTTGTCAGATAACAATCACACCCAATTTTGTCTTCTTGGAGATTTTAACTTGCCCAGGGCAAAATGGTCCTCTGATAACTACTGTTCGACTGCCACAGCACTTATGGGTAGGGCTGTGCGATTATCGAAAAAAATAATCGATTTTTGATGATATGAATTAATCGATTAATCGAAATAATCGATTAATCGAAATAATTGATTAATCGAAATAATCGATTAATCGAAATAATCGATTAATCGAAATAATCGAAATTAAGCGATTAATCGGAATAATCGATTAATCGTTTTTTTCAAATCGCCCTATTGAAAATAATCAATTAATATAAAAAATTAAAAAACGTCAACTTTCCACCTCTTAAAGATAGATGAAATGTCATTATTACATGGATGGTTGTAAATAAAATTTATTTTCAACTATCTCTTCAAATAGAGTCAGAAAACAATAAATTAATAGAAATCGAGAAAATTCAGTTTTTCTGAAATATCTTACTCGTAGACTTCAGTAATGAGCAACTTATTTACTAATTTAACCCAATAGTTTACAAGATCCCTGTAGAGTGCATTCTTATGTGCCTATGTGGGATACCGTGTATAGATAATGCTAACAGTAAGGTTGCAAATTTTTTGATGGAATCGTGAAAGATCAAAAAGAATTACATAAATATTAATATTTAAGAGTTTTATTTACAGCAAAAATGGTTTATTCATAGTGAGAAAAATAAGTTGTTCTATGTGATCACCAGTTAGTGAGGCTCTTAAGTCGCTTACTATGTGTCCTCCTTTACTGAACACCCTTTCAGATGGTACGCTCGTTGCCTGTATACTCAAAAACTTTTTGGCGCATTGGGAGAGAAGAGGAAATACATGGAAATTGTGTCTCCACCATATTAATGGATCACTGTCAACGTCAGTTGTTGGCATATTCATGTACTGATCAATTTCTTTTTTTATTTTAACGTTTAAACTGGTAGGCGTACTCTCTTCAATGGTTTTAAGGGATTTGAAAATAGATTTAAGTCCGCTTGTCTTCTTACCTAATATCTCATGAGGCCTGTTTACAGAAATAGGAATAGATTCAAGTTCACTACTGAGTTCTGTTATTTTTTGAATTATATCTATAATTTTTGTTGAGTCAAAAAAAGTTCCTTTAAATCGTGGATCTATAAAAGCAGCAATGTGCAAGTGTTCGCTGGTTTGCTCGTCACTTTCATATCGATCTTTCAATATTTGAAAAATTGATACAGCCATTTCTTTTTTAAGGCGTACGATATCGGTATCAATTTCGGTTTCTTCATAATTATCTACATGCGTTTTAGCCAATTGAATACAAATGGGTAATAAGGTGGATCCAGTTACATAATTTTCACCAGACAGAGTTTCGGATATTTCTTGAATTGGACTAAGTAAACTTACAGTGACGTTCAGAAGTTTTAGATCGTCAGCGTTCAATATTAAATTTTTATAAAATCCATTTTTATAAGCCTGCAGAAGATTTAACAGCGCTACTTCCTGTTGAATAATTATTTTAATTAAATTTAAAAGATACCACCATCTCGTTTTTGAAAATGAAGGAATTTTTGCAGAGGTGTGGTGGTTTACTGTGGTGTGGTGTCAGGCGTCTCCGCGTCTTTTCTGGTATGTACCGCTCAAATTTCTTAAGTGTTCGGTAGACTCTTCCCTCAATTGTGCCGGTCGGATCTTTGGAAATAAGGGTGTAGGTTCCTTTTTGCACAACTTCCTCGATTTTTTGGTCGTATGTCTGAACATCCATGATGACAGTTGCGTTTCCTTTGTCGGCTGGTAGAATCTTGATATTAGGATCCTTACAAAGTTTTATGAGAGCGATTGTTTCTTCTTTACCGATATTTCGTTTTGGAGGCCTTGATTTTTCTAGAATATTTCTAACCTTCCATCTAAATTCTTCCGCTTGTGTTTCTCCTATGGTTGTTGAGTCGACGGCGCTAACAATGTCCAATATTGGTATCTCTTTTGGAGCAATAGTAAAGTTTAAACCCTTAGCCATTAGGGATTCTTCTATGGGTGTTAATTCTCTAGATGAAATGTTGGCGATGGTTCTTTGGTTATGGGGTTGCGTTGTTGGTGGATTTTGACTAACATGCTTTCGCAATTTCTTCTCATGAATATTTTGTTGAGCTGTTCTTACTTTGTCGCAGGTGGCATCAATCTTCCGAAAAATGGGTTCGTGATCCTCTTCCAGTGTATATTCTTTAATTTCCTCAAATCTCTGTTGGATATCTGTGAGTAGAGAAGCTTTGGGAGCGTATAAGAGCTTGGCTGAAAAGGAGAGACCGAAAAATCAGGTGAAGCTGACTACGCCTGGACGCACGGTCATCCTATCATATGGACAAAAGCGGAAATCCTGCAAAAAGAACCGCACTGGAGGAAGAGGAAGTTTAAGGAAGCTGCGACCATAAACCAAAATCCAGGTTGCTTTAGTAAGCCTTCATTAGATATGAGAAACGTCTGGAAACCCTTGTTAAGTAAATGTAATCTTAGAATAAGACCAGCCGAGAGTTAAACGCATGATTCATCGAGCATGACTCATCCAGTTATGCGTCATCACCTAGCAACACGCATGACTCCGCCCCTAGTCATGCGTCACAGCACCTGCCTAGTACAAATAGAGCTGTAGTTACCGTACTTATTCAGTATTCAACTGAAGACGACTGGAGATACTTACCAGTTGAAACGTTGTGATTCAAAACAAATAAAGACAATGCAAGTCCAAAACTCTACTGCCGTTTAGGAAACGTCATTGTCTCCAACCTTTAAACAGACAACAAAATTTATGTCTGGCTTTGTCCCACCTCTTCGATATAGCGGACTGTATATGATCAAATACTTTTGAATAGTTATTTTGGGTATGGTTTTATTTAAAATGAAAATTTATAGTATAATTAAAAATGTTGCGTTATTTCGTTCTTGCTGTCATTCGTCCTTGACATCTGTTCGTTGTCCTGGTTTTTGTGACAGGTATTATAGGTAACAATACTGTCTTTAACCCGTATCTTATTATTACCGTAACAGATTTTTTTTTTAATTTACCAGCTTTTACAAATATTATTATTTTTAAGTATTTCTAACTGCTTATATTTTTGTTCTGTTAAGTAAACAAATATTTCTAGGCAGGAATAGTACAGATACGAAGCAAAACTGGAAAAAGTTAATTTCATTCGCGTAGTTTTTGCAAGTTTGCGCCTTAGTCGAAACTTGTATTAACGTGAAGTTTTATTTTTGTAATAAGCCGCAATTCTTTTCGCTTATTATAATAAATAACACCACATACAAATGTGTCTGGGTTTTATTATTTGTATGAACAAATACATTTTAAGTGTTAAAATTTTAAAACTTTTTTTTTAAAAATTAATCATGATTTTAAAAAAAATCATACTGATTAAAATCATGATTTTAATCGTGATTCTAATTAATTGATTTTAATCATTTCAACCCTGCTCCAGAAATGAAGTGTTTCTATTAAAAAAAATCACAATTTTTTCTATATATCCAAAATTTGATGCTTTTCTGGATTCTTTTCTTTAAGTATCACTGCAACAGCGATTCCGAAGCTTTTCGAACTCTGTTTTAAGCAAGTTCTCACAGCTATCTTGGAGCCAGTTATTGTCAGCCAGCAGTATGGTTTTATTTCAGGTCGATCTGTGGAAATTAACCTATTCCTTTTTACAAACTACCTAAATCGCTCCTTTAACAAGGGTCTTGAATTTCCTGCAATTTGTACTGACTTTAGCAAGGCTTTTGACAAGGTCAACCATGCCATCCTTATTTCCAAACTCTCCAGACTTGGGATGTCTGGTCAACTGCTAGCATGGATCGCGTCTTATCTGTGCAACAGGTTGTAGTGGACGGCTTTCAGTCTTGCCCTTTTAATGTAACATCGGAAGTTCCTCAAGGTTCTCACTTGGGCTCCCTTTTATTTATTATTGACCTTGCCCTTTGCTATCTTCCAATCGCCTACTGTTTGATAATGACTTGAAACTCTTTAGATATTTTTCATCTGCACTGGATATTTTAACTCTTCAATGTGATATTGATAAGATTTTCTCTTAGTGTGAACGTAACAGAGTATCACTCAATAGTGATAAGTGTCAGTTTGTAAGATTTAGTAAGTTAATGAGTAAAGCTCCCCTTCAATATTCCATCAATGGAGTTTCTCTTGTAGAGGTCTCTGTGATTAAAGTTTTTGGAATTTATAAGGATAACAAATTAACATTCTCGCATTACTTCGAGAACATTATTGGTAAGGCAAATAGAATGCTAAGATTTATAAAGATATCTTGTAAGGACTTTACAAATATTAGTACACTCAGGTTGTTATATATTTCTTATATAAGATCAATTTTAGAATTCTCAAACGTTGGTCACCATACTTTCAGGTTCAAGACATGAAAATGTTCAACATAAATTCATAAAATTCTCCAAATACCATTTATTTTGTTTACAGCAGTTATTATCTTAAATATTGATCAAACTGTCTTACTTAAATCTAAGTATACTTGCTTGCAGGAGGAAGTTTTACGACGTTTGTTTTGCTTTCAAAGTATTGAATAATATCAAAAGTCCTGATTGTCTAAGCTTATTTTTATTTCATGTCCCAGCATATCAAACTCGAAACCACTCCCTCCTGCATGTCCCCTACTGCTGTGCATGGTATCTGTCTGTCCAATAAATAGGGTGTCAACCACGGTAAACAAATATTATGATAGCCTAGACTTAATTGGTACATTCTTAAATAACTTTAAATCCTCAGCTAGAAGGGTTATTTTAGGTTAAGTGTTAAACATCATTGTTGTATAATATAACTTGAAAATCTTGTTAACGTCAATAATAATTTAAAAAAATACTGGTAAATTAAAATAGGTAATGTGTCGGGTAATGTACAAGTTATTTTTTCCCATAAATTGTACATTTTTACTCGATAACACACGGGCAATAAGTTTTTTTTATAACAGGAAGAAAAACGCACCCAAATTGAAAAGAAAATAGAAGAACATGAGCAGCAAGAGAAGGAGGAAATAAAAAAAGAGCGTCAAGAATTATTTTTAAATAGAAAAAAGAAACAACAGGAGATAAAAATGATTGAGTTGAAAATGCTTAGGATGAAGGAATATGCAGCTTGGGAGGAGTCACAAAGACCTAGAACACATTTTATAATTACTAAAGCGAAACCTCATATTCATTATTTACCTAGGAAAATGGAAGATAAAGCGAAGGAACTTCTGGAAAAATCCAAAACAAATGTTGAAGGTAATATAGAAATATACATAATTTATGTTTTTATTACAAGGTCACGTCTTAAGGATATAAAATAAAATTAAGAACACAATCATCAAATTGTATCTAGTTTGGCACATATATTACATTACAGCTCCTAATGTCTTAAATTTAAAATCATATACATTTAAACTGCATAATATATTATAAACTACATACTTATAAGGGTCGGATTTGCAAATACCATATAAATTTATTTTAATTTAAGATCATACCTTGTGCAATATGACTGAATGATGACTGATGAGTCAAATAACATAGATACATACACACCATCCTATTAACACAACTATAATTGAACATTTACATAAAACTGCTTATACTTTACAGAGTGTTATTGACTAGATGTCGCTACTCATAACACTTCACCGTTTGGATGCTATAGAAACTGTTTCCCTTCGTTCGTCGACTTCTAGCCCTAATGATGAGCCATAATATAGCGAAACGATGAAGTTTGACGGAGGAAGGGAAACAAACACTTTTCATGTCTAAAAATTCTCCGCCTATTTTGTAGAAAATTTTATATGTATAAATTTAATTGTTTTTGAGATATTCACGTTTAAAACATGTCATTTTCCTATTTTGACAGGCTGTAAGAGTCGAACATCTTAGATAAAAATTGATTTTACCTCCCCCTTTTCATTCTCAAATGTTACAACTTCAGGTTTAACATGTTAAACCAAAAACCGGTTTTACGGTTTAACAAGTTAAACTAGAAGTTGTAATTTTTAGATAGAGAAGGAAAAAGCTAAGTTAGGGAGATGAACACCATTTTAATCTAAGATGAACCGCACCAATGTTACAGCCTGTCAAAGTAGGAAAATGCCATATTTTAACGTCAATATCTCAAAAACAATTGATTTTAGACATATAACATTTTATATTATATAAGCGTAGAATTTTGTGGGAAATTAGAAAATAATATAATACATAGGGTATTTCATTTTAAGAAAAGTATGTTTGATATGCCCCGACTATTTGGGACACCCTGTATAATTTAATTTTTTTTTGTAGAACTAATGCCTTCCCATAACTCTGTTTTTGAAAAATATAAAAAAGTTAATTATAATTATTTCACAGTCAAAGTGGTCCGGTTACCTTAATTCTTGACAATACTATTTAAAAATCAACGATAGTCTTCCATTTGTTTTCTCCGTGACGTTATTATGACAAATGGAAGATGCTGGCCCACCCGGCATCGCCCGGTGAGATACCATTGCACCAGTTTACGGCGTGAAGTTGCTCTTTGAGTTAACGTTTCGTCGCTGTGCTGATGTTTCCGGTTTCCAGGGTGGGGCCGTATGAAAAAAGCATGATGGAAGCTCCAAGATCAAAATATTCCGGAGGTAAACTCGCCCCCCGATCGGATCTCCGGGTGGGGGCTGGTCCTGTGGCTTCATCAAGCGAAATTAATGATTTATCCACCATTTCCGACAATTTACTGGGTTCCTCCAACAACACTCAACGAGGAAATGGTGTGGCGCCTGCAGTTGCTAACAGACCCAAAAGTAACAACTTCAAAATTGATTTCTGCAATATTAGAGGGCTTAACACTAACATCAATTCAGTCCACCAGCACTTACAATCTTCCAAGCCTCATGTGCTTGCACTGACCGAGACAAAAGTCAGAGAGTCAACGAACACCGTCAGCTATTTATATCCTGGATATGATTTTCACTTCCGTTTTAGACGCAACTTTGGGGTCTGTCTGTTCATTCGAGATGATCTTTGCTGCCAACGGGAGGACATACTGGAACCGAAAGACTTTGATGTAATGTGGTTTAAAATATCTTCACAAAAAATCACTAAGTTTATATGCTGCCTTTACCGTCCTCCAAGCGACATGCATTACAGGGCCCTCTTCTCATCACTAGCCAACACAATCGACTTCTTGCAAACCAATCATCCGAATGCCGTAGTTACTACAATGTCAACTGGCTTAAATACTCAAACACCAACGATGAGCAAGGCCGCGAGGCCGAATCTTTTGCGATCAGTTCTGGTCTAACTCAACTCGTAGAAGAACCAACGCGGGTTCCAGACCGAGCTGGGGATTTTGCTAGTTTTTTAGATCTCTTTTTAACTTCAAATCCAGACCTATATACAGTCACCGTACAACCACCATTGGGCTCTTCCGATCACAAACTTATTTCAACCCTAAGCGAGCTGCCAATTAGTTCTGAACAACCTCCTAAACCCCGTAAGATTTGGCACTATACATCAGCTAAGTGGGAAGACCTAAAGGACCATTTTCGCAACTTTCCCTGGCTAAGCGTATGCTTTTCTTTGGATGATCCATCTGTCTGTGCAAAGGAGGTCTCCGACGTCATTCTAACCAGCATGGAGGCCTTTATTCCTTTCTCCAAAAAGCGCCCTTCCAACGGCAAGCCCTGGTTTAGCAAGAATTGCGAGCGTGCTGTCAGATCTAAAAACCTGGCTTACCGACAGTGGCGTAAAAACCCTACTCCTGAAAATCGCGCCATCTTTGTTACCACCCGAAACCAATGTAAGCAAATGATAGACCAAAGCAAAGAAGCTCATAAATAGGAAGACAAAAATCACAAAGTCATGGTCTCAATCATTTAATAAAAAACTAAGGTGACATGTTTCGCTCTCTACGGAGCATCATCAGACCTAAAATTGTATAGAGGTGTGGCCCACATTACATTTTAATACTATTTAATAGCCTACCTTCATTAAAACCAATAAATGAAATAACACATTAAAAACAAGACGAGTACCATGTCAAAACAAACAAGTTACGATTAATCTTAAAACTAACACAAAAAACGACAGTTATAAAAGCGGGTAGAAGGAAGAGTGAAGCAACCATACAGGAGAATACGACTAACCAAGCTTCACTGTATGGTTGCTTCACTCTCCCTTCTACCCGCTTTTATAACTGTCGTTTTTTGTGTTAGTTTTAAGATTAATCGTAACTTGTTTGTTTTGACATGGTACTCGTCTTGTTTTTAATGTGTTATTTCATTTATTGGTTTTAATGAAGGTAGGCTATTAAATAGTATTAAAATGTAATGTGGGCCACACCTCTATACAATTTTAGGTCTGATGATGCTCCGTAGAGAGCGAAACATGTCACCTTAGTTTTTTATTAAATGATTGAGACCATGACTTTGTGATTTTTGTCTTCCTATTTATGTTGTTACTTTGGTCTCTTTGAGAAAATGGACGATTTTTTCGAAAAAGAAGCTCATAACGAGAGAATCAAAAACAAACTTCTTGCCAGTCCTAACGGATCAAGGTCCTTTTGGTCAGTCGCTAAGGCCGTCAGCCAAAACTTTACAAAGTCAACTATTTCACCTCTAACACGTTCCGACGGCACAATAGCAACCACAGCCGGGGATAAAGCAAACCTACTTGCTAAACTGTTTTCCTCGCATTCCACTGTAGACTTTCAGGGAAAACCACCACCCAACATTCCCTCAGTTCAATCGCAAATGTCTGAAATCGTGTTCCGTCAGCGTCTTGTTAAACGGATTCTTAAAGGACTCGACGTCAATAAAGCTTCTGGTCCAGACGAAATTCCTACCATTGTTCTCAAGACATGCGCCGATGAACTTACACCATTATTTTGTAGACTCTTCAACTTATCCTACAAAAAAGGAATATTTCCATCCTGCTGGAAGTCGGCGCGTGTCCAGCCCATTCCAAAGAAAGGTAAAAAGACCCTGCCAAGCAACTACCGACCCGTCGCATTGCTTTCAGTAATTTCAAAAGTAATGGAGAAAGCTATTAACCAACAACTCCTAAAGTATCTGGAAGGGCTTAACATTATCAGCGACCATCAATCAGTTTTCGTAAGTCCAGATCAACAGGTGACCTTCTGACATATGTCACCCATCTTTGGAACAACACCATCGAACATCATGGAGAATCCCGGGCTGTTACACTGGACATCTCTAGGGCTTTTGATCGTGTTTGGCACGATGGGCTTCTAAGTAAATTGCGATCCTACGGTATGCCTAATGGATTTTGTTTATGGTTAACCAGCTTCCTTAAGAACCGTTCTCTGCAAGTGGCGATTGACGGGTTTCTCTCAGACACCTTCACCATCAATGCCGATGTTCCTCAAGGGTCCATATTGTCGCCTACCCTCTTTTTACTGTATATTAACGACCTTCTAGTGAAAACCCAAAATCCAATTTATAGCTTTGCTGATGACAGCACACTCATCTTTTACCTTAACTCCCCAAACATCCGCTGCCGACGCACATCTTCGCAGGCAGCATGAAGTATTGCGCCTCAACAATGACCTGGAAGAAATTTTGGCTTGGGGTGACAGTAACCAAGTCGAATTTAATGCTAAGAAAACCCAGGCAGCAGTCTTCTCCAAAAAGGTTAACATTGCAGAATCGGATATAGTCATGGCAGGACACGCAATTCTCCTGGCAATGTCTATTAATTTGCTGGGGGTCAATCTGGGAGGTAATATGTCTTGGCATGATCACGTTGCCTCAATTGCCAAGACAGCTGCACAGAAACTTGGTGTACTTTTCCGCACCAAAAGGTTGTACACACCTCATCAACTTTTGACACTCTACAAAGCCCAGATTCGACCATCATTAGAATATTGCTCTCATGTCTGGAGCTCTGCACCCAAGCACACCCTTCGGCTACTGGATTCCATTCAAAGGAGAGCCGTTCGTCTGATCGGCGACCCCGAGCTGACCAAGACCCTCGATAGCCTGGAGCATCGAAGACAGGTTGGTGATCTGGCTCTCTTTTACAGATATTTCCATGGCAGGTGTTCGACTGACATTGCCCACTTGATTCCACCTAGAGCAATGCAAAACAGAAATACACGGCGAACCACTGCCGCTCATCCATATGTTGTTCAGCTTAGTACTCCTCGAACTTCATTGTTCAAGAATTCTTTCATCTGGAGAACGTCATCTTTGTGGAATGATCTTCCTGAGGTCGTGTTTCCCAATGAATACAATCTTCAACGTTTCAAGACCAACGTTAATCGCTTTTTTCGCACTCGCACCGCTCCCAGAGCGCCTTAAAGGATTTTTCCTACAGTGCAGGTGTTTTATCATAAAAAAAAAAAATTTTAACACAAAAGTGTTAATTTGATTTTTTGCAATTAAATCGTTTTACCAAAAAATAATTTCTTCATTATGTCCTAGTTCTAGTTAGTTAGTTTAGTTTAAAAATGTCTTTATTCATTTATTTTATATACTACATATCAGTTTCGTATACTTATGTGAATGATAATGATACTAATTACATAGATAGCATTACAGACTCTATTAATGACATATGCACACGTGACATAGATACAACAGCGAGGCAACGCCTTGCCGGAGCTGGTGTTTGCTCTGTATACGAAGCTCTGACTTGGTCTTTTTGTAGACGGCAAGTTCCAGTAATCTTTTACTGCCATGAAAGATAGGTTTTGTTTTATGCAAACTTGAAATTATTAAACGATTTATTGCTTGCTTAATGAGATTTGGTTTGGTTTACTGGGAAAACAGGCGAAAAACCCAGTTTTATTTTGGCAGGTACAGAGTAGCATACTAGTTTGCTTAACGCTTGAAACTAACAGGGGGCGGGAACTTTTAAGTAGGATGGGCTAGCCCGTGGTATGAGATTTTTATTTTAATTGATTATTAATTAATTTTAATTTTTACTTTAATTTATTCTATTTTCTTGGTATAATGGTAATCTGTGATAGATTGGCGGATGAGAATAGTCGTCCTGTTGTCTTGTATGCGTCATGTTTGCTGTTAGTATTGTCTTGTTTGGTTTTGTATTGTAAAAGTCTATTGACATGTCATGTACAAATTGTTGTATGTACGGTGTGTTTGTTGCATCGTGTAATATTCTGAGTGGTGTATGTCTTGGTGCTGAGAGCGTTTGTCTAAGTGAAATGTTTTGTAGCAGTTGCAGTCTGGCGAACTGGTTGTTCGACATACTACACCAGACTGGTCCCCCGTATGTTAGTACTGGTCTGATCATTTGGTTGTAAATTGTCTGTTTGTTTGGTGGCGATAGAAATGATCCTTGTCTGAGTAGGTTTTTTAGTTTGTTTGTTGCGTAGTAGTATTTTTGTACTGTTTTTTTCGTGTTTTGTATAAAGGTTAGTTTCCTATCTAGAGTTATGCCAAGGTATTTTAGGGTTTGTTTTGGCTCTATTTCTTTTCCGTTTATTCTGATATGCTGATTGATATGTGTATTATTTATCTTCCTTGTTATGACTATACATTCGCATTTGTCTTGATTTATTTCTAATTTCCAGTTCTCATACCACGGGAGAAGTATTGTTAGGTGGTTTGAGATGTGTTGCCTGGCTACGTTTGCATAGAATGAGCTGGCGTATACCAGCACATCATCCGCAAACACAGTCAGGTTGGAATTTGGAAATTTAGGGATGTCAGCTGTATAAAGGTTGAACAGCGGTGCTGCTAGCGCTGTTCCTTGCTGCAATCCTGCGTGTAAAGTGACAGGCTCAGACAAGCTGTCTCCCACCCTGACTTTTAGTGTTCTATTTGTTATGTAAGAGTGTATTAGTGTTATCAAGTATAGTGGGAATTTGTGTAGTGTTATGAGTTTGAATATCAGTCCGTTATACCAGACGCTGTCGAAGGCCCGCCCTACGTCCAGGGCCAGTAGCACAGTGCATTGCTCTTTTTCAATTTTTTCCATTGCTTGTTGGGCTACATGAGCCACGAGCAACACTGCGCCCCTGTCCTTCCTGAACCCGAATTGTTCCTCCGGCACGTTCTGGAATAACTTACTGATTTTCAGTTTGTGATGAATAATCTTCTCCGCAGCCTTCCCGAGGCAGCTGAGGAGGGCGATTGGCCTATATGAATCTGGCTTTTCAGCCGGCTTTCCCCGCTTCAGAATTGGCACTATATTCGCCCTCTTCCACTGACTCGGGAAGTGCTGCAGTTGGAAAATGGCGTTGATAATGTAGTGAAATTGTACAAGTGTTTTTCGTGGAATGTTTTTAATCAGGATGTTCGACACCTCGTCCTCTCCCGGCGCTTTATTTACCTTAAGGTTTTTCAACACTTTATACAGCTCCTGAGGATTGGTATAAAGGGTGGTTAGTTGGGAGGGTGGGATCGGGTATTTTTGTTTGGTGAATTTGTTGGCGATTTCGGTCACATCTTTTTGTTCTTGTGTCGCATTGGGTTTTCCCGCGCATGCTTGTGAAAATTGGTCAGCAAGTGTCTGTGCTTTTTGTTTGTTTGTTTGTGGTTCTGTTGTGAATGTCGGTATCTGTTCATAGTTTGTTTTTGTTCGTTTTACAAGTCTCCATAGTGAATTGTCTCTTGTGTTTAAGTTAGTTATTATGTTTGTCCAAGTTTGGTTTTTGTGTTCTTGCATTGTTAGTCTTATTTCTTCTTGTAGTTGGTTTGTTCGTACTCTGTCTTGTATTTGTCTTAGTCTTTGCCACCTTTTTCTAGTCTGGTTCTTAAGTCTTATTAGTTGTTGTATGTCTTGTGGTATTTTGGTGTCTTTTGGTTCTAGGTTGATTTTTGTGGCTGTCTTATTCCTTGCGTTTTGTATGTTTTTTGTTAGTTTGTCTACCTGTTCTTCTAGTTGTTCTATTGTCTCTATATTGTTTGTTATTTCAGTTGTTTCGTTTAGTATTTGTCTGTATCTTGTCCAGTCTGTATTTTTGTATATCCACGTCGTTCTTTCTTTCTCCCTTTTCACGTCAGTCTTGTATTCCAGTATGACAGGAAGATGGTCGGAAGAAAGTTCGTTTATTGTTCTTAGTTCATGTATGTTTGCTATGTTTTTTGTCAGTGCAATGTCCAAGTATGTGGGTTCTGTTAGGCTGTGATAGCATGTCGGTTCTGTCGGTTTTATTAGTTGTATGTCATTCTCGTCTAAAAATTGTCTTAGTATCAGTCCTCTTGCGTTTGTAGGGTTGTTACCCCCGTGCCATGCCATGTGTTTTGCGTTGAGATCCCCCAATGCTAACACTTTTGTACCTTGACTGAAGATATGCTCGAAATCACCAACTTTTATTTTTGCTTGTGGGGGGCGTAGCAGCTAGTTACGATTAAATTATTTGTTAGTTTTATACTTATATGTTCTATTGTAGAGTTTGATTGTGGTAATTTAACATGCGCTAGATTGTTTTTAATTAGTAGGGCTACGCCCCCTTCACCTGCAGCTCTATCCTTCCTATGTACCTGATATTTTCTAATTTTGAAGTTCATAGCTGGACCTAATTTGGTTTCTGAAATGGCTAAAATATCTACTCTATACCTAACCAAAAAATGATTTAATTCACATTCCTAGTTCTATTAAATACTTAGTACGTAATAAAATAGTTCGTTCTTTATAAATTGTTTAAAAAAAATATTTACAATACAGAACTTAGTAGAGTATTGTTGGGTTGCATAAAGTTTTTTAACCACAATTAACTAACCAGCAAGTTTGACTGTGATATAAATGATATTGACAGGCATTATGAACTCACAATCAAAGGTGCCTAATTAGTAACTCTTTGTCTATTAAGCCCCACCATTATTACATTTGAGATTATTATTCAACGTTTATGGTCTCTCAAAATACCATGGGATAGTCATATTCCTTCAGATTTAGAAACCTTGTTTACTAAATGTCTTAATGGTCTTTCGTTTCTTAATAATTTTTATATTCCTCGACGTA
The DNA here is from genome assembly GCA_935413205.1 of Polydrusus cervinus. Classification (NCBI taxonomy): domain Eukaryota; kingdom Metazoa; phylum Arthropoda; class Insecta; order Coleoptera; family Curculionidae; genus Polydrusus; species Polydrusus cervinus. The sequence continues at coordinate 59,751,875 of OW284510.1, read as the reverse complement.
CTATTCCACAAGAACATGAACTATTTGATGTCCATTGTTGTTGTGATGCTTCTAAAGATGCATATGCAGCTTCAGTCTATATAAGAAGTAAAGATAATCAAAATAATTTTCAAGTTCGTTTATTATGTGCTAAAAGCAAAGTAGCACCTTTAAAAACAATTACTATTCCCAAGTTAGAGTTATGTGCCAGTTTACTTGGTGCTCAATTAATTACTTTAGGGAAAGAAGCATTGTCTCTTTCTGTACCTATTTTTATGTGGTCTGATTCCCAAGTTGCCCTTAGTTGGATTCGGACTGAACCCAATTCACTACAAACGTTTGTGTCTAATAGGTCCAGTATGATTGTGAGAAAATTATTTCTGCCAATGTCACAGTCAATCTTTCTGGTTAGTTAATTATGATTAAAAATCTTCATACAATCCGAAATTATTTTGATACTTGTCATTTTAAACTCAGAACTGTTTTAAATTCAGAACCCTTTGTGCTCGTATTCTTCGTCGACATTGAAACTCGTTTAAGTCTTAAACTTTAAATATAAAAATGGTTCTAAAAATTATTCACATTTACACCAGTTTAATGCTTAAACTAGCGTTAATGTCGACGGAGAATACAGGCATTAGAATAAGTATAAGTAAGTACTTAATGAATGTGGATCTAATATGCTATAGGGGTGGTTCATACCGCAGTGCTTTTTTAAAAAGAAAATATTATTTGTCCCTGATACTAAAGATAATGTCTTTTATGAATATATGTATCTATATATATTTTTAAATTTTAGAGCAAATTGAGAAAAGACGCCAAGCAGTATTTGACGAACTTAATCATATCGAAGAACGTATGAAAAAGAATTTCGAGACTAAAAACAATACAGAGACAAAAGAAGAACCGTCCAATGATCGCCATAATCGTCACGAGAGTGACAGTGAAATTGACGATGACGGGGATGTTAAAATGAAGTCGCCACCTGCCGCGTCTAAATATGGAGATAGTCAGGAAATCGAGAAAAAGGAAGAAGATAGTATAATTTCTGATAAAGAGACAGAAGTGACTACTGATAATATTGAAAATGAAATTCAGCTTGAAAATGGTGAATTACAAGTAGAGAATATTCAAATTCCTGAAACTATTCCTGAACATAATGTACAAAGTGTTGAAATTACTAATAACGATACCTATGAGCCTAACTCTGATTTGGGCGCGTTCAATATTGATGTGATAAATCAAATAGACTTTCAAAATCAAGTTAGTGAGGTAAATAATGAAAATGTAAGTGAATTAGTGCCGACAGATAAGCCTAGTGAGGATATTTGATGTACACAGTACAGACGTATTAATACGAGAGTGTCCAGGTTCTCTTTCTAAGTATTTATACGTTTTGTAAGTTACATTATTAAACTGGAACTATACAATTGTAAGAGTAGGTTCTTTAGTTTTAATATTAGAAATAAGGGTTATTCCAGCATAAAAAGCTCTAAAATGGCCTTTTTAGGTTGTGGCCACTTGGCGATTAATAAATCTTTAACAAGTATTCTAGTGTACCTAAAACTTGGCCTTGTTTGTGGTAGTATAATTCTTCATTTATGAATATATCTTGTTGCCACTGTTACGCTCGTTATGTTGGACTGACCAGAGAGCAAACAACAGACTCACAAAGGTTTTTAAATAAATTATTGTAATATACTAGTCCCTTATTCCGAGAGCTGGCGATATTTTTACTTATTTTATTTAGCCAAGCATATTTTGTTGAGCATTCTTTTTAATATGCCATTATGCAAAGATTGTTAAGAACATAATCATCAGTCCTATAAAAAGGGAAGAGAAACGCGTTTTCCTTGTTTGGTACATCATAATTTATTGTTTTCAATATCAAAGAATATTAGTTGGTTCTGAGTTTGTGACAAGTGACAGATCATTCATATTTCTTTTATAACAACTGCAACAATTATTGAACTATGAAGATCTAAAAAATATTAAATTCAAAAATTATTTGATTCAACAAAAAAAATTACTTAAAACTTTGAAATTTATTAACACCTTTTAGAGGGGTTTCCATTTTTGGAACAACTATGGAGTTTCTCACTAATTATGTAAGTAACAAGAGGCTGGCCCTAAAAATACTCAATTTGAATGCCGCCCAAAGAAAATCAAATTAGTAAACTACTCATATATATAAGGCCGTAATATTTAATAATTAATAGCTTAGTTTTGTAAGGAAAATGTTTCTAATAAAAATGTTTCTATAATATCTCATTTTTGGCCTTTAGCCCCTTTGTTTTTTTTTTATTATTAGAGCAAAAAGACGAATATAATAGTCGTGAGCTATTTTTTGTGGAATCTCAGACAGATCTCAAAAATATTATTTTCCTTTAAAGATATATAGGGAATATTAAAAAAATTTCGATTTTGAAAATGTCCCTTAAATTCTTTCTTTAAGAAGTAAAATTTGTAAGACACTAAAGTTCAAAGTTCAGTGCCGTCTATAGGATAGGTGACGCCCTTGGGTGAATAGTATACCCCCCCCCCCCCCCAATCAAGCGCTCTTGCCGCATTTAAATAAGAACAAGTTACGATAGAACTAATGCGAATCTTTTACACTATAGGCCATCTAATTTAAATTGTAAGAGCGTTTTCACACGGCACCATATATCGCGCGCGACAAATGGTCGCAATATTGCTTTAACACCAAATTATGTGCTTTCTAATGAGCCATTTTCACACACAAGCGATATTAGAGAACACATAATTTGATGTAAAGCAATATTGCGACCATTTATCGCGCGCGATATATGGTGCCGTGTGAAAACGCTCTAACGCACGTCATCGTTGACGTAATTTCAAAAAATCACCGGTACCAACCGAAATATTTTTTAGTAACGCGTATCTTAAAAAATCTAAATTGGCGTGAATGTTTTAGTTGGCATCCTTAATAAAATTGCAAAGCTACAAAAGATTTTTTTTTGACATCCTTGTCAGTTAAAACTTCCAATTTATAGTTCTTTTATAGTTTAACCGATACAAAGTAATACAATTCGTAGCACTTTTATTAGTGACCTAATTTCTGTCACAGTAAAATATATAGAACTTTTTTTAATTTTTACATTTAGTACATCAGTTGTTCTGTTGAACTTTCCTTACCTTTAAATACAGACACGTTAGATGCTCAACTTTGTATTACGGCCGGTCGGTGGTGTGACGGTTATTATGGCTAACTTCTATTCCAAGGTCGCACGTTCAAATTCACCCAAACTTTTTTTTACTTTACTTTGCTTTTTTTTAGTATTCTGGTGTTCGGGGGAGGGGGTCTCCCCCGGTCATATGTGTTTACTAAACATTGTAAAAAAATATTATATTTATTAAAGAGGCTTTTTAAAGGATTTCATATTTTCTCCTCCAAATAAAAACATTTTACGTGATGTTCATGTCATATGTGCTTCTGAGGAGACGATGAAAGCATAATGTTATCAACCTTACTGGAAAAGCTAAAAATCCTTTAATGGGCGTTCTGCAGCTGCTTAACTCAATTACGAGGAGAACTACAAACCGATTTTAAATAACAACCCTACTAGGGAAGTAGTTGAAATTGTGAAGAACCAACAATTTTTTAAAATAATTTTAAAATTAAAACATCAATCTAAACAAAACAAAAATTAACTGACACTGTTGGATTTATACCCAGGCCCGTCAAATTCATTTTTCTTGTTTAACCATCTTACATTTGTCAAATGTTCGGCAAATATTTTACATGATTAACAATTTAAAATATCTAATATTTACTGGACTTTATTTTTGTATAAATGTGGGCAAATCAACATCCATTATACAGGGTGATTCCTAAGTTGATACTTCTGTTTTAGCTATGTATAGTATAGTATGAACAACATTTTCAAATAACTTTTTTCAAAAACCTTAAAAATAGGCGAGAAGTAAAAAATCTAAGTGGGGGCCTGGTCATCAAAACATAGCCCAATATACTTTATGCTACTTTTGTCTTATTAGTAGTTATTAGTCATGCAGTTTACGGGTCGGCGGTAAGTTATTTATTTGGCGATCTACTGCGGTGTTTTTTTCCGAAGCAAGTTAATTTTTAATTGGTGACACGTGAAAATTGTAAAATTTAAAAACAATGAACTGAGGTGCTAATTTACTGTGAGTGTGGCAAAGTGCTTCGAGATTATAAGCAGAACGCTTTCCCTTGCGGGCTCATCCTACACCCAGAAGTTTTCTTAATGTTATTCAACGGGCAAGTTAGGCAGGACCGTATTTGATTCGTAGTGTAATAAATTAATGTAAGTACCTTATTTTTGCGTTTAAAAAAAAAAGATATTTGAAAATATTGTTTATTTTAATGCCTTCTATACACAGCTAAAACAGAAGTATCAACTTAGGAATCGCCCTGTAGAATTTAGATGTGAAAATCTAATATTTTTTTAGGCCCCATTGTGTTGTGGGGCGAAAACAAATTTAGAGCACTTTTGCTGCAAATGCAAAAAAATAACGGTATTTTTTAGCTTTACTGGAGAAATATCCTGCTGGCATTTTTTTACAAGCAACCGATTTTTTCTTAATCTACCTGCTTTTATGATTTAACCTACCGAGTTAGAAATAATAAAATAAATCATTTGTTTATTGCCATAATTTTAAAACAAAATTAATAAATGAATTCTAAAATAGATGGAATTACCCAATGCTTTTAAATCTGGCCACTATTATTACTCGTCCGCCAAAGCAACGTATATCATGTCAGATAAAAGCATTATTCCAAAATATCTCGTATCATCAATCAGCTTTGCTACATATTTCCACATGTAAACACCATCACGGCCAAAAAATAATGGTATAGAAAAAAAGGTGCTCCTAGACTATTATGAAACTCTTTCGAAGTGGTAAGGTGGTGTTTTTGAAAAGCTTTTCTGTTTTTTTTTAAGTGATACATGTATTTTTTTATTATAGCTCATTAGTAAAATAAAGCCATTGTCACATCGGTTGTTTATATCTGACGCTCTTAGTCGACGCCATGCTGTTCCGGAGGATTTAGGGAAATTAGTTTCCTGTTTCGCCTTTAAGCCTGTCTTGAAAGGATGTTATCTTAGAAAATTGAAAAGCTCGGTATCCTCCGTAGATATCTTCCTCCTACCACAACCTAGTTTTATCTTCATTTCTCCGTATTCAATTTTTTTCTTGAATGATATTACCGTATTTTTGCTTAATCTCAATTTTGCAGCAATATCTCTTACAAGTTCCATGTGTCTCAATCTAGTGTGAATGGGCTTTTTCACTGAATTTTGACTCTATCGTATAAAGCAAGAGAAAACTAAATTTTAAATTATTTACTGAGAAACTATTAAACAAAATACGCTCTCTAATAAAAACACGCGAAATAACTTACGTCATCACAATTCCATGCAATGGCAGCAGCCCATCGCTCTGGGAATGACGCACTCCTATCTGACTTAAGTTTGGTTTCCTGTTTCTAAACTCTTTATATAGTAAATCTAGTATATATTGATGACAATATCATATATTATTTGACAAGTTGATAACTAATTAAAACTTACCCATCTGCAACTTGACATAATGATATCCCTTTAATGTCAGCTATATTAGTCCTTAAAGCAAATTTATTGTGTATTCTGGCCGCACTGGTACATGTAAATAGAACGTGTCAACAAAAAATGCGCTTCTTGAAATAAGGACAAATGTCGCCGCCAGCTTAATGTCTAATTTTAATAGCTTGTGCTAAAAAAATTTCGGATAAGATTATTTAAGCTAAACAATTCACGGGGACTATAGGATTTTCTATATCACTTAGTTAATTCCTTATTGTCAAATGTTTTGGCGAGGTTGTTATTTATTTTTTTAACAAAAAATGATTTGTGCACCTTTAATTCTGTTTTATCTTTTTATTGTTAAATGTATTCATAGTTAGTAAATATGTGAAAGTTGTAAAGCATTTCTCAAACTTTTTTCAGTAAAATAAAATTTTATTATTGACGCTCTGTGTTTTGTTATGGGATAATAGTTGAATTTAAACCACATCATAGGGTGACCTTAAAGAGTATTTATTTTTAACTGGCAGCGACAGTAAACAAAAACCTAACCACAAAACGCCCGATTCGATCCGTACATGATTGCATTCATCTTTCGCGTTTGAATAAACACGTTTTCGGGTTATATTATAGCTTTATTTTGCACAACATGTTCTATTATTTTAAAACCTATTTAGATTTGCATAGTGTAGTGCTTGTCTTATTGGCTCTTTAAAAAAATTAAATTATAAACTTCTGAATACGATCCGATTCAGGTCAAGTGTCCGCGTGTGTATTTGTTTTAATTTCCTGCCAAATGGAAATAATTATACTATAAATCCTGGAATTTATCGGAGTTTTTTTGGGTATAACAATAACAAAATTTAACGGTATTAATAAGTTATAAATGTATTATTATTTTATTTCAGTAATTGATTTGGTTTAATAAAAAACGAAAAAAAAAGATGATTAAATTTTGCAACAATGTAAGATGTATCGCTTCGGGAGTTTGGAGGCACTTTATGTTTACCGTTGAGGGTGGTCTGGACCAGAAAAAATTAAATTTTATAAAACAACTCTCTATGTCATAAGCTTGAAAGATTTTTGCTTTGTTACCTTCCTTCGTAGCCTTTGAAGTTTCTGGTCCCAATTGTGTGTTGATAACACTAATATACTAGTTATTTTCCCAGATACATAAAAAACATTTAGGTCTATACAATTTTTGTAAAGGTTTTTATAAGTAAGTTCCTCCTTACAATAAAACACTCAGTTTTATAAATATATTTTTATTTTCTTTAAAACAAATATTTTTTAAAATAGTCGTCGTTATAGCTATAATTGTATGTTTTTAGTTTCCAGCTTATAGGCTTAGGTACATACAATAACTCTAACTGGAATAAATTCTATAAGAAACGCCCATTTTTGTTTCTGAGATTTGAAGTTCAAAAAGACATCAAACTTAATTTTCGAATTTCTATACTTTAACGAAATTTTGAAAAAGTCATAAAAACAGAAATCTATATAGGTAGCACTTTATTTACAGGATCTTAATCTCTGCTAAGCATTTGTGGCGTGTCTGAAGGAAAACGCGATATTTTTGTTTGTAATACAAATATTTTTCTAGCTTTAAAGGGAAAATTAATAATGAGCTTTTATGTATTTCTACTACAGTATTATTGGTATTAGTTATTTAGACATCCTTCTTCATATCAAAGATTACTTTTCGATTGGGTTAAAATCGTTCGTATTTGTTTATACTCTGGCAGCTGTCAATACTTTCCTAGATAACCTCATTAGACCTGAAACAGGGTCTCTACCAAAATATTTTACTTGCAATTCTTGCCCAACTTCCAGTCCCAAGGCTGAAGGATGTGCAACCTAAAAATCAAAATATACCTGGAATTAATAAGGAAAATGGTCCCGTTTTATTTTACATAAAATATAATAATTGATGATAAATAAATAGGTACATTTTAAGATATGGTAATATTTTAACTTTGTCAAGATGGCCCATATTGTAAAGGTATAACTAGGTTTATCAACATCGGGTTGGCAATACAAGTAAAGTCCGTACAATTACTGACTGGATGCACGTCACAGTTTCTGACCTAATTTTTGATTCAAATCAAGTCGTTAATTAAATCGTATATTTTTTCAATTCTGTTAGAATTTAATTAGACTTTAAAATGAGCATTTCTTCTTTTGCTGAATAATGAGGCATATTTTCAGAATTTGTTTTAATTAATTATTTTTTGCGTTCAAATTACTTTTAACACGTAAAATTAAAGTTCTTCGAAATGACAAAGGTTGTCAAAATGAATTTTACGTCAATTGACAGGACCCTTTAATTAATAATAAAACTACCTTATTTTTGGTTTCTGTTATGATTATGTATTTGCGAGTTGTGACGTGCATCCAGCCATTAATTGGATAAACTGTAGTCAGGACTACCTAATGTTGTGCTTAATTACTCTGGAAACAATATCCCACCTAACCTAATTTAGTATGAAATAATATAAAATCTAGAGAAACAAAAATCCTAACACTAAACACAAGAAACTAAGAATGGACTATCTCCTCGCAAAGCGGACATTTTGATGACGAACCCAGTTCATCGATTGTTTAGTGAAATAATTTTAAAATTGCTCGAAATAAGTCTTTCGTTCACTAAATCAATGGAACACAAAACAAAAGAGTCTACCCCAAGTTAACAAAAAGTCAGGATAAATATAAAAAACAATAATTATTTTCTGACGACTCAATTTGAATTGGTCGGAAGAGTGGAGAAGTAGTTTGCCAAAATTATCGACAAAAATAATTATTTTTAAAAAAAGAGCGTATCCCGGCTCTAAAAATCTTCCTACTCTCAAAAGTGACTTCTAAAAAATATTCTGACCGTTCACACGGCCTACAATTTTCAAGGCTCAAAGTAAAAAAACACCCATTTTGTAAGGCTCAGGGGTCCCCCCCCCCTGGATCAATTTTGGACCTGGAGATACATTCTATCATATTTCAACTTTTGGGGTTTCTTCATGTTATGCTAATAGATAAAGTTGGCCGGTAGCTTTTGCACCCCCCCACCACTTTTTGAATCATTGACCCTCACCCAAGCCCCGCCCGCAGGTCTCTAATGAAAATATTATAAAAAAAAATCTTCTAAATGCTGTAAAAGTATGAAACACTTATTGTAAGAGTATTGTAATAAATATTCTCAATACTAATACTAACTGAACTAACCCGTATCTTATGCTAAGATTTGTTATGTCGCGAAGCATATTTTTCTATTTAATTATAGTTAATTAATTATAATTGATAATGCTGTCGCTGATATCATGAAGTTTAGCATATAAAAGTAGTAAATTAAGTATTAGTGTTAAGTACAACTACAGTTCCTTAAAATAACATTTTTTCGTAGTTGTTGTAACCTATTTTAAGGGTTGTTTATGTAGTAGTTTTGTCTATAGTAAAATTTAAACCAAGAGCATGTATTCTAGCAATTTGTCTAATGAAAAGCATGGCGGGCGGTGATACCGATGTTCATGTCTGGCCTCTCGAGTTTGAATTGACTAAATAGTCCAATACTATTGTAAAATTAGGGTTGAAAAACATTTTACAAAAAAATTAAAAGGTGTTTTTTTTTGTATACTGTTTTTGCCTTAAACAAGAATTCAGGGTACAAAAAAAATGTTTAAAACATTTTTATTAAAATCTGTGTAAAATCATCGTGTCTATGTGATTTTTATACATTCCAATATATTTACCGACTTGTATGAAAGGGCTAGAATGGTCTTAAACTGTTTGGTTAGTGGATAAACTTACCTTCCGACTATCTAACTGTGAGTTATGCAGCAATACTGGAGACATTCCCGGATATAATGTGACCATAACACCAATATCCCTTATCTAAAATATTACATCTTTATAGTGTTAGCTTTGATGTCTATTTAATATAACTGAAAAATGTTTAGCAGAGTGCAGACAAGTTTTTTTTAAATTGATGTCTCTCTTAGCTGAGAATCGAGAACCCAGAAATCTGATGTTAAGACATTTTTCGGTTATATTATATAATACAGATCATATAAAACATTTACAATATTTAAACCACTAGGTCGGTTCTTTAAATATTTGTAATTAAAACACTATTTGATTTTTAATATTTCAAAATTAATTAGAGCATAGCATATGTGTTGCTTTATTACAGTTTTAGTACTGTTTTAATTTTTTCATGCAATCGTACATTTGATTCGGCCTAAGTTCTAATAAGACGAAATATACAGTAAGAACATAGTCTGAAAATATATCGAAAATTGTAAATATTACGAAAATACTTTTCAGTTTCACACAATTTGATATTTTCGGAACGGCAGCTCGACAGGCCGTGAGACGTTCGGGGTTCGAAAGTGTTTAAATTTTCCAATCCCAAAACTACGGAGTTCAAATTTTTCACGAACTTTTACATCATTCTTTTATTAATAAACAAACAGACTGAAGAGAGTTATACGCAACCGAGAGCGTTCAATCCATTTCACTGCTTCTCCAGGCGGATTTTCCATGATGCAAAACACAGTTTTACAATAATTGTTGCATTACACGGCGTAATGTATGAGAGCGTCGAGTATAGATTTAGGCAAAAAGAACTGAAATGGAGAAACTGTTTTTTTTTAATGTTAGATGTAATTGGTCAAGCAATTCTACTAGATACACGCATTCGAGAAAATTGGAAAACATTCTCAATAACTATAAATAATAAATCCCACAAAGTCCCGGTCTCAAAAATTCTTTAATATAATGGTTACATGTTTCCCTCACAAATGAGCATTATCAGACCTAATTACACAAACAAAGAAACATTTAAAAATTAAAAATATATATAAATGGACAGCTTTTTCGAATTCTCAATAACTTATATGGTTTATACATTTTAGATGAAAGTATCCGATTGATAATCTATTGCTTAATAAAGGATGTGTTCACCAGCGCCAACATTTTCTTATTTTTTTTTACTAGTACGGGAACACAACCTATTGTTATAGTGTTTACTTTAAAATAATTTTAAAAATTTCCGGGACGGAAAAATCACTGATTTAGTCTTACACTTTATTATTGATTCTAAAGGATGTTATGGCATTGATCCATTATATTTAAACCCGTAAATTTTGATATGACAGAATTCGAGGAATCAATATTTTTAAATGTAAATGTTAAATCACTATTGTTGGGACCCTTCAATGAAAACTATTTTCTTTATGAACTGTAATCCTTTATTTTTGGTGGCTTTTACAAAAGTATTATTTTATTGACACCCTTCTTGTCATCATCACATTAAGTACCAGTAATACAACAATATATAATAAAAAATATGATGCTCCTTAACAACTATTATAAACGAGAAAATTGACCATTTGTTTTTTGGAAGTATGGCTTGACCACGCCGCTACTAGAGAAGTTCTAAAGAAAGAGTGACGTGTTTGTTTTTATTTGAAATATCAATTAATAGAAAACAGTCACCAGTGATTACCTGTTCCAAATTAAGAAATAAAAATTAAACCTACCTTCTCAAAAAATCCAAAACCATAATAAAAAAAATAATAAGGTATAAATCCAATATACGATTAAAACTTGGCGCTATTTACTAACACAGCCAAAATACAACTGTGCCCAAAGGTTTTATAACACACAAAAATTATTTGTTTTATTACAAAACATTTAAATAGTGTAAAACTAAAAATCGAACGCGATTGCCAGCTGCCCACCTATACTCTGGACTGGAGCTGTAAATTTTATTTGCTGGAAACGTTAAAAACGTGGTCTATCTGTCATTCAAACTCAGTTGCGCTATTGCGAACCGTTCATTGGTGTCCGCTCAAATCGTTTTAGGGGTACTTACTCAAATATTTAAACCATCATTAAAAAAAAATATGGAGTATTTCTCTCGGAGTCACACATTTAAAAATAATACATCAATTCCATAACACCCTGTATTTCGTCTATCATCCTGGACTAACGATAACAACAATTACTAAATGGTGGCTGGTGCATTTTTCTAGCTCACGATTACCTTTAAATATAAACGAACGTGAACAAAACCAAATCAAAACTATTTACCTCAACTACCGTTGCTTTGTAAATGCCTCCAAATTCCAACTCTGGAGTTCTTTCCGAAGTTAAAATGGTTTGAATGACCTCTTTGCCCTCATCCATGGCATTTTGATTAGGGGCGAATATTTGAAAAGTGGTATCTTCAATTTGAGAGACCTACAAAGAATATTGAAAATGTGTTAAAGGAGTATTTACCTTTGATCTGGTAAAAAAAGATACTGGAAAGCTAACTAAATAACAGGTAACAGTTACAGCTTGTATTTGAAATTAACTGTTTTGTCCACATTTACGTCAATTTGTATTGTGTATTTTTGGTTTCCAATATAAAAAAACCTAAATTATTTAATTTATCGTTATTTTAATTTTAATTATCCTGATTTTTTAATATTTTTATCGCCCCTGAAAAGATAGTGTTGCCACGTTTTGTAGAATGTTAAGCGATTGTGGAATTTTAATGAAATGACGGATTTAAATATATTATTTGTCATATTGATTTGCTTCATTTTTACCATACATTATAAGTTTTTTTTCGTAAATTTATCGTTAAACAGTATTTGCTTCACACGTTAAGATAAAAACCAATTAAAGTATATGACAAACATCTCGCATTACAGAAACTTAGAAATTCACTATATACGTTTAGAAATACCCAAGTTCATTAGGTAAGCCTTCCAAGTTCTATTCAAAAACCAACTTAAACTTTGCATTCGAGCTCATATTGTCTTAAGCTTATAAAGAGAACAATAAAAGCCATAAGGGAGGAATCTTTGATTTGTTTGGAAACAGTGCTCGCGTAAACATTGCTTATATTTCCACGTAGTTTCATTCATAAACTCTTGAGAAACCTAGCAGACATTTGTATATTATGTTTATGTCTTGTGATAAAGGTTCTATATTACTAGGTCGTTATTGACAGGCATAATCAAAACGTAAAATTAAACTTATTATTATTAACATCATAAAAAATATAATAACATACATTCACTTGCACATAACCAGTTGTACGTTTGATACCTACGTACAGAAAATCATGTCAAAACATTTAATACTTACTTGCACACCAGTTTCGGCAAACAACTTTTTTAAATTCATACCACCAACACCTAACAATCGAGCTCGTTTGTGCGCTTCCACTTCAAACTTTTCTACGACTGGCCAGTTGTCTTTTTTCTCCGTTCTTGGTTTTTCTATACATTCATGCATAATTTGTAGTATTTTACTTTTGGCATCTGTGGCTTTTTGTAACGCCTCCATGATTATTTTGAGCGGGAGCCCAGGTATCTTTACGTCAGCTTGGAGAGCTGTTAGGCCTTTTTTAGTTCCAGCAACTAAAAACGTGTGTGGAGACAATGAGCCCGATTTTTCGTTTACAAAAAGATGTTAAATAGTATGTAAAAAAAAGATCAAAGATCAAAAAGTGGGCCTTATATTATTCTGGGACTGAGTGTCTTTTCAAGTTTGAAAATTAAGTAACCGGCAACGTTGTTCGTTTGTGATGTTTATCCTTGTGAGTTTGTCGTCTTATTTTGTGCGTTTTATCATAAAATAAATTTTAAATGTGTACTGTTAACAAATATTGCACACTTAAGGAACTTGTGTAAGTGAATTTAACGCGAAATTCGAAAAAATTGCGTAAAAACCTCAGTTTTGTTTATGTTTTTCTCGCCAAAACGTGACAGTTATCGATGCTATGTTGCCAAGACTATTGACTCTTCGTGAATTTTAGGAACTTGTGTAAGTGAATTCAAGGCGAAATTCGAGGAAATTGCGTAAAAACCACAGTTTTGTGTATGTTTTCCCGCCAAAATGTAAATGTGAAAGTTATCAATGCTATTGCCAAAACTATTGTCTCTTCGTGAATTTTTGGTTTCCGTTAACCTTTCGACTGTGCAAAGACTGACGTGTTTCTTATCAGCAAAGGAGATTCCACACCGTCGTATTTGTTTATATTTTTTTTCTGAAGCTTCCTTTTTTACAATTATAGGCATGCCATAGAAGATTTTTCTTTTTTTTTGAGATATCTCGACTGAATAGTTGATATTTTGGTAATAATAATTCCATTGATTTTGTCTTATCTATTTGCCTCTGAACTGAGTAGGGGGCTCACGTCAATATGGACGATAATTCAAGTATTGATGAAATAAGTATCATTTCAAGTCTGAAGTGCTGTAAAACGAAAGATTGCAATAACTACGTTTGCATAGGTTGTCATTTCATCTTTCACCCAAGTTGCTCAAAATGAAAGCCGCAATTGACCATCGTCGAGGGACATAAAATCTACTGTTCAAAAGCATGCAAAGACAGAGCCCTTGAAAATGTGAACTTATATGAGAAGCTCGAAGCACGAATAAAGGAACTTCAATGCGTCGTTGAGCAGAAGGAAAAAACGATCTTGGATGAGGAGGATAGAGTTGCCGACCTTACCAAGAAACTACAAGATTTACAAAAGGAATTAAAAAACAGGAACTCTGTTATCAAGCGTATTGAGCGACGTTCTAGGGATTTTCAGAATGATGCATTGGAAGCGGAAAAGCAGTCTGACTTGAGACTTGAAGAGCAAGTCACTATAATTGGAGAACTACAGAGCAAATTAAAAAACTGTGAGGAAGAAGGCAAATCCCTAAGGGTGGAGAAGGTAGCGGGAGAACGCAAAGCAATTGCACTGAGTGATGATGTGGGTAGACTTTCCCATCAAATTGCTGACTTATGTAGAAAGAATGAGACTCTGAGAAAGGAAAATCAAATATACATCGAAGGAACTAAGTACCAAGCATTAAACTCAAGACATTCTGAATGTCAAACGGAATATAGTGCTAACAATAAGCACACACAGACTGATGTTATAATTGTACTGGATGAAGAAGAACCTAAATTAAATCTACGAAATTCTGCTTGTCAGACCGAATGTAGGGCAGTTAGTAAGGGTGCCCAGACGGATGTCGCAATTGATCTCGCTGAAAAAGTGCCTGATACAGAACAACCATTAAAGAGTAAGCCACCAGAAAACAAGTTAAGAGGGGCCTATCAGAACATCCCTCGAAACTGCAAGCGTCCACAAATTCTTGTGATCGGGGACGGAAACATCGTAGGCTTTGGAAAACTGTTTAAAAAGTATTCTCATAACAGTTTTGATATTAACTACCAATATAGAGCGGGTCAGCCGTTGGAGGAAATCTTAAAAGAAACGAGTCTATATATAAGAAATTTTACTCCAGATGACTTTGTAATAGTGTCTGCTGGGTCTGAAAATGCTAACAGGAAGATAAGGGTAAATCAGCAAATACTACGTGATTTTCTTGGTGCACTCCAGGGCAACCTAATTTATCTTTCTCCCCCCTACATCTCAAATAGACCCCTATATAATCAAATGATGTACGAAATCAATACGGACATATGGGTCCAACTGCTTCTTTCACACAAACATGTCACGTTTATTGAAGCAGATAATTTTGAGGCCTCCCAGAAAACATCCTTGGACTATAGGGTTAAGGACGTGCTTGTTAAGGACTTATTTGGCATGATAATAGAACGAAACTTTGAAAGAAGATTGGGGGTGCTTTTGGGCACAAATGACATTGCTACTAGAATCTCACTATCGGCACAAAGAAGAACTGATCAAGGAGTTTACCATAAGCCGGAAAACACCTATCACAAGACAACGTTTTTTCGTCCCCAAACGTTCAACTCAGAATCAAATTGGAGGGACTGGCCTAGCCAGAGAGCCATTTTGCGGAAAAGCATCGTGAACAGTACTCCTGAAAGATTGAGTAGTAAACCTGATGAAAATCACCAAGCTACTCAAACCGATGACCTGGTTTGTTGTCTAAATACTGGGGGTCCTGAGTTGAATATCGGTGCGAATTATCCTCCTGTAGACCAAAACGAGGACCCGAATTTTCGGTTCCCGCACCGAAAAAAAGCAAAAAAAAAGTAAATCAAAAAAACAAATGGAAGGCAATTCACGTAAACACCCAAAGCATTTGAAATAAAATACCACAGTTGGAAGTATTTACCCAAAGGGAGAAGTCTAACTGCCTGTGCCTTACGGAGCATTGGATGACAGAGGAACAAGCACTTAGCACGTCAATCCGCCCTTACAATCTAGCAACTATATATTGCAGAACGAAAAGCATTCATGGTGGGGCAGCTATATTTTGCAATGATGAACTAAGCTGGAAAGTACTCAATCTGAAAATTTTCTCTTCCGAATATGTGTGCGAATGTGTCGGCATTTCTTTTATCTTATGTAACAAGAAAGTAGCACTTATTACAATTTACCACTCTTGCAATAGCAATATTCCTAACTCTTTTAATTTATTTATAAATTCATTGAACTCAATGCTTTGCAGGGTCTCAAGAGAGTTTGAGATACTAATTATTTGCGGGGATCTAAATATAAACTGCCTAGTCGCTTCTCAAGAAAAGAAAATTCTAATTGATCTGCTAAATGGCTTTAATCTGTTATCAATATTGCCACTTGAACCAACTCGTGAAGTTGAATTTCAAACTCCCTCGGCAATTGACTACGTCATTTCTAATTCTAAAAATATTATAGCAAGGAATGTCGAACCCAACATTGCCGATCACAAAGCTCAAATTATAGAGTACACCTATTTTTCTGTCGATTCCGACACCAAAGTGTGTGACTCGTTTTTTTATAAACGATCATTTTCAGCAAACAATTTATTTAATCTTAAATTACAACTTGCGGTGTTGGACCTTAGTGATCTCTATAACCAGAGCGATGTGAATAAAACCTGGGGTTATTTCTGGCAAAATTTCAAATACTGTCTGGATCTCACTTGTCCTATTAACAAAATTAAAATAAAAACTAATTCGAAAAGTATGAATTGGGTAAACACAGATATACTAAATGAAAGCGAAAACCTTAGAAATTTGCATTGGCTTCATAAAACATTAAAGACAAATGAGACTCAGGAACAATACAAGCTCGCTAAGAAATTATTTACGGAAAAAATTAAGCTAGAAAGAAGTAACTTCTTTAAACAAAAAATAATAAATTCTTCCTTTAATACAAAGACAATATGGCAAGTTGTAAATAACAATTTAGGTCGCGTAAAAAACCATAAAAACATTAAAAACATAAATATTAATGATAACTACATAACTGATTCCAAGGAAATTAGCAATCACTTTGGCTCTTTTTTTGTATCCAGTTTAGAAGGACTAATTAATCAGACTTATCCTGATTCACACCAAGCTAATGATTGCACTACAGGTGATGTTCACTTGAACTCAATGTACATGAGATTTATAGGCACAGATGATATGCTTTCTATTCTACATACATTTAAAAATAAAAGAACCTGTTGCAGCACAAATGATATTCCTATTTTCGTAATGACTGCCATTTGGGAATACCTTCAATATCCCCTCTCTTATATTTTCAATCTTTCCATAACTGCAGGTATTTTTCCTGATGCTCTCAAACTTGGTGAAACAATTCCGCTACTCAAAAGAGGTGATTCAGAGTGTGTCGAAAATTATCGGGCTATAACTGGCCTAACCTCTTTTTCCAAACTTTTTGAGAAGATTATTGCCGATCGTATTGAATCTTTTCTGTCCAGAGAGAGGTTAATGAGTACTTCACAGCACGGTTTTCGAAAAAACTTCTCAACAAGCACGGCTGCTTTCGACCTACTTGAATGCATCCACAAAGGCATTGATTCTAATCATTACACATTAGCTCTTTTCTTTGATTTAACTCGAGCTTTCGACTGTGTTGATGCTGCCTTTTTGCTAAGAAAACTGCACGCGTTGGGTGTGCGTGGCAATGTTGCTCGGTGGCTAAATTCTTTTCTTTCTAATCGCCGAATAAGAGTCAAAGTTCAAAATTCCTATTCTGATCAATTTAATGTTAATTATGGTGTACCCCAATGGGGCGTAATATCGCCTTTGCTCTTTGCACTTTTCATAAATGATCTTGAAAAATATCTCATATCGAAAGGTATGCCTGCCAAACTAATTTTATATGCGGATGATGCAACTGTGATAATATCTGCTGGAACATTGGATCAACTGATTGCAATCGCGAAGCATATGTTGATTAGATTTTCATTATGGTGCAAGAAAAATCACTTAATTATCAACGTAAACAAGACACACTATATGGTTTTTTATAAAAGAAGGCAGGTTCCTGATTTAAATTTAAAACTAAACGAGAATCCCATTCAGAGAGTTGAGCAATGCAAATTTCTTGGCTCATGTAGACTCACAGTTAAAGTGGACAGCTCATGTTGATTTTGTTGCTAGTAAACTTAATTCGACATATTTTGCTATAGTCAACTTAAAAAATTGTATGGATAGCAAACAATTACTTAATATTTACTATGCATTAGCCTATAGTCACCTAAGTTATCTAATACTTTACTGGGGCCAATCAATAGAACTACAAAGATTATTCATTTTGCAAAAAAGAATAATTCGTAAAATTTACTCTTTAAGCCCACTTGAATCTTGCAAGGAAACATTTCGGCGATATAAAATTCTTACGCTGCCTAGTATTTTGATTCTTAGTGCAGTAATGTTTGTAAAAAAACACTCTTCCAAATTTCCCAATACCTCAACAATTCATAATCGTGATACTAGAAACTCGGATAAAATTTACATTTATGGCTACAAAACATCCTCTTATCGAAAATGTCCATATTGTGTCTGCAGTTCTCTTTATAATGCGCTCCCGGAAACTGTCAGAAGCATAACTCAATTCAGAAAGTTCAAGAACAAAGTAAAGTGCTACCTTCTTGACAAACATTTTTATGATATTCGGGAATACCATGATATTATCACATAAAACTTAAAATAACTTTTCTTACTTTGACAATGTCACTATTTACTTTGTAAATGTATATGGCAATGAATGAATAAATAAATAAAAATAAATAAATATAACATTGAACACGATAGAACAGTTTTGGACTAGTGTATTGTCTTTATTTGTTTAAGTCACAACGTTTCAACTGGTAAGTATCTCCAGTCGTCTTCGGGGGAATAAGACTGGTCGCCCGGTTAATTCTTGATATACTAATCAGGCAACTTTGATTGTCAGTAAATGTCTGCAAGTCAAGTCAAATTTGCCTGGTAAGTTAATTATTGTTTAAAATCTTCTTCAAATCCGACTTGATTGTAAGTAAATTATCACTGTCAATGTCACTAATATCAGAATCAAAGTTGTCTGGTTAGTTAATTATTGTTTAACATTTCTGTGCAACCCTACACATAGCTACTGCTGATAATATAGTTATGTTTTGGGTTAAGAACAAGAATCAAATCGAATTCAATAAAAACTTACTTTTAAAATCCATATCTCCCATATAATCTTCTATACCCAACAAATCAGTTAATATTCTATAATCTTCTATATTATTCTTATTTTCATCATATCGAGTTATGAGACCTATCGCCACTCCAGCCGCTGGCGCACTAACGGGTACTCCTGCATCCATAAGCGCCAGACTGCCTCCACAGACACTTGCCATGGAGCTAGAACCTATACATACAAATATATGGTGTCGTAAGTGTTTCGTTTTTCCCAGTAAAACTTCTGTTTTCTACAAGCGTGCAGAAATAGGAACATTTACGCAAAAAGTGTCTTCTTCCTCACTATGCGAAAAAGTATATTTTTAAGAAGTTTAAGAAGAAAATACCCGCAAACTCGTAATCTAATGTTGTAAATCAAAGATAAAATACTATTGAATGTGTTTAATTAAATAAAAATGTGATATAATTATTATGTATTTTTATTTAGTCACGCTCATAGAAAATAATGTTGTGCCTAACACACGTGAAAAGTGTCTGTTCCGCATTTAAGAAAAAAAGTGATCCAACTGTGAGTTGAATTGCCCTTGTGAGGATTTGCCCTTTCAAACTTATTTATCATGTTCTAAAAGCTTAATTATTAAAACCAAAAGATTCCACATATTATAAATAAATTCCCTAGCATTTCTAGGATTTCATTGATAATAAAAAGAATTTTCGACCATTATGATTTATAAATCTCTTACTGTTATCATTAACATATTAAATTAGAACATATGCAAACTATATTTAAATAATAAAGAGTATCCTAGGCTATCACAAAATTCTTCTACAACTTAATAAATACCACATAAAATTCAATGAGGTTGATTTACTTAACGTTGGTCATATTTAAGAACTCTACATATTATAAAACTTACCATTTGATTCCAACACCTCGGACGTTAACCTTATAGTAAATGGAAAATCATCTGGAATAGTTGGACTAAGGCCTTTTTCCGCCAATGCTCCATGGCCCATCTCCCTTCTTCCTATTGGCCCCATTCTACCCGTCTCTTTAGTGGCAAAAGGGGGAAATTCATAGTGAAGGAAAAAGTTCTTTTCTTTGACACCACTAGAAGAAAAAGTGAAGATGGCATATGTAAGATATATTTTGAAACTAAGCCAATTTTTTAGAAATTTTAGTATGGTGTACATTAGGCATCAATAGAATACTTTTCCGACAGGCACAAAGTTCTTAGCCAGAGTGTGTCAAAAAAGTTCCGCGTAATAAAAATTGTATTTATATTTAGTGTGAAATCTTTTAATTAAAAAAACACACACCAAGAAGTACTTTTAGTCTATTTCAGAAAGGTGTAGAGCAGTGGTCTCCAAACTTTCCAGGCTTAGGGCCATACTGATCACTCCAGTAAGTTCCAAGGAAAAACACCGTTTTAATTATCCTGCCATTATCTATAATTTCTAGACTAGTAGCTGAGTACGCGCCCTGAGCGAGCATACGCTTGCTAAATTTGCTAGTTCAATAACTATTTACTATTGTGTTGTACTGCATTGTTACGACTGCGACAATAACATTAACAACAATTGTTACGGTAATAACAAGATACAGAAACAGTATTGTTACCTATAACACCTGTGAGAGAAACCAGGAGAACGAGAGATGTCAAGAACGAATGACAGCAGCAACAACGAAATAAGACAACACTTTTAATTATATTATAAATTTTCATTTTTAAATTAAAGCCTACCCAAAAATAATAATTGAAGATTATTGATTAATACAGTCCGCTATATCGAGGAGGTGGGACAACACCAGAACATAAATTTTGTTCCCACGAACCGGATTAAAAACAAGAAAAACAAATTCAAGATAAGTAACAGAAGTCCATGTATCCTTTCCCTTCCTTTTATCCTTGTAGTTTTGATTTGCATTTAATGTAGAGTTAGTTGTGTTGTGTATTTTCGGGATTTCGAAAATATTATACAGCAGGTTACAATTTTCAATTAGCGGATGATATTTTCACGATTATTTGCGATTAATTTGATTATGTTGCTGTCTTAAGATTATTTTCGATTAATGTAACGATTATAGATTGATTTCGATTTAACTGGAGTTACAAGATTCCAGGTGGTTTAATTTGATTAACAGGTTTAAAGTGCCTACTACGATTTTGATTATTTTCTTGATTTTTAGATTCCTAAAATTGATATTTTGGGATATTGATTTATGATTTTACCAATACAATGGTATACTACATATTACACAAATTAACCTACAAGAGTTGTATGGTTAGTACAAGATTTTCCGAGTAAGTTTTAGATTATAATACGATTTTGATTATCGCGATTTTGAGTGTCCAATGAAATTGGATTACGTACAAGTGTATTTCATTATTTTGATTAAATTGATTACATATTATCAAATGTAAGTGATTAGTTCGATTTTGATTACACACGATTAATTTGATTTTCCTTTAATAGTACAATATGGAGGATTTAAATTTGTTGATAAGAAAAAGAGGTACAGTAAAATTCAAACTGACAAATTTTGGAAAATATGTTGAACCTTTTCGTAATGCTTTTTTAAATAATGAAGAATTAAATGCGAAAGAAATTATCGAACTTCAATTTAAAGTCAATAAATTGGAGCTACTTTATGATGAATTTGAGTCTGTTCAGTCAGAAATAGAAATGATATGTGCTCTAAGTGAACTTGAAAAGCAATACGAGGAGAGAAGCAAATTTTATGATTGCCATATAGATATCTTGGCAAAGGCCAAAGAAATATTGGATAAATATGATAATAATGAAGGTTCCGTGATTAAATCTGTAAGCTGCCCTCAAGCTAATGTTTCAAACAGTGATAATTTAAATTTAGTTAAATTGCCTTCGATAAAATGTCCAACATTCAATTGTGAGTTTAACAAATGGCTAGAGTTTAAAGACACATTTGAAGCTTTATTTCATAGCAACTCAACTTTATCAGAGATTCAAAAATATCACTATTTGAGGTCATGTTTGGGGGAGGAAGCTCTTAAAATTATTCATAGTTTAGAGTTTGCAGCGCATAGTTATAATGATGCTTGGGCATTACTCTGCGATAGGTTTGATAACACTCGATTATTGGTTAATAATCATATTAAAGCTTTATTTGAAGTTGAGAGCTTAACTAAAGAGTCATCTTCAGGATTGCGCAACTTAATCGATGTAGTAAATAAACATCTCAGGGCACTGAAAACGCTTAAGCTTCCAACGGAACACTGGGATGCTTTAATTATGTATATGATATCATTGAAATTAGACAAAGCTACAACGCGAGAATGGGAGCAGTCAAAAAATGATAAAACGTTGCCAAATTTAAATGATTTCTTTAAGTTCTTAAAAAATAGAGCCGATTTTCTTGAAACTCTAGAATTGAATAATAATCAGAAATTAAGAGATACGCGATTACCCGATAATAGAAATACAAGGCGTCATAATTTTTTGATTAACGGTCCTAGTGAAAGGTCCGAACAAAAATGCAATTTTTGTAAGAAAGCTCACTTAATATATAAATGTCCAGAATTTTTAAAAATGACTATAACCGAAAGGTGGGATATTGTAAAAAAGATGCGATTATGTTCAAATTGTTTATGTTTTGGGCACTATAGTTTTAAATGTAAATCAGGTCAGTGTAGATTTTGCAATAACAAGCACAGCTCCCTATTACATAACAATAATAACACAGGGGATAATCGAAGAAATCAGAGTAATGAAGTACAAGATTCTAAAAACCATGAAAATGCGTTTAATGCTTCCTCGATTATCAGTGCTACAACTTCAAATAACGATTATGTTCTGCTATCCACAGCAATTGTGGAAGTAAGAGATAAAAAAGGAAAATATCACAAAGCTCAAGCTCTCTTAGATTCAGGCAGTCAGTGTTCATTTGTTTCTGAACATTTCAAAAACCAGTTAGATTTGAAAGTGGATAGTATCAATATTGCAATCTCTGGGATTAATAGTGTTAGCTCAAACGTAAACTCTAAATGTAATTTATTGATTAAATCAACTGTTAATAGTTATCAAACAAATCTAGCATGTTTAGTAGTACCAAAAATAACAGATAATTTACCTCCATGTAGGTTTAACATTTCAGATTTGTGCATTCCAAAAAACATAAAATTAGCTAACCCATCTTTCAATGTTTCTCGGCCAGTTGATATTTTAATAGGCGCAGATTTATTTTGGAGCATTCTTGGAAAAGAAAACATCATGTTAGGTAAAGGCAAACCTATTCTGATTGATACCGTTTTTGGGTATGTGGTAACAGGTTTAATGAGTACTTCTATTGAGAAACAAGTTCATTGCAATTTTACTTTGAATGACGACCTGCAGAGGTTTTGGTTAATAGAAGAAATTCCAACTGAGGCAAATCCTTTAACTAAAGAGGAACAGATTTGTGAAGATTATTTTAATAAAACAGTTTCACGCGATTATTCAGGAAAATTTGTGGTTCGATTTCCGTTAAAAGAGAGTCCTCTAGAGTTAGGCGATTCACGAGATTTGGCAATTAAAAGATTAATTCTTCAAGAAAATAGATTAAAAAAGGATGAAGTGTTGAAAAATAAGTATTTTGATTTTATGATTGAGTATATCGAACTAGAGCATATGAGGCGATTGACAAACAGCGATTCGATTAAAATGTTTAGATGTTTTTTACCTCATTTTGCTGTTGTGCGTAATGATAGTTTGACTACAAGTGTTCGAATAGTATTTGATGCTTCGGTTAAAACAAAATCAGGGAAATCTCTTAATGATATACAGTATTCAGGGCCAGCGATACAAAATGATATATTTGGGATTATGTTACGTTTTAGAGAGCATAGATTTGTTGTAATCGCTGATATAGCAAAAATGTACCGCCAGATTCTTATTCATCCTGATGAGAGATATTTACAGAATATAGTATGGAGAAATGATTCGAATGATGATATATCGGTTTATGAGTTACAAACAGTGACGTATGGCACAACTAGTGCGCCATACTTGGCTATTAAATGTATTAAAAAATTAGCTTTTGATAATATAAGTACATATCCTGTTGCATGTAAGTTGATTGATCGTGATATGTACGTTGATGATTTGATAACTGGGTTTAATGATGAAAAAACAGGTATAGTCCTTTGCAATGAAATTTCAAAAATATTAAAGTCAGCTTCTTTTCCTCTTAGAAAATGGGCATCTAACAGTGATAAAATTTTACAAGGTTTAGAAGATACTTCTGATGCCTTCAGCATACTTGAACTAGGTGAGAATGATAAAGTGAAAACGCTGGGACTTCAGTGGCTTAGTCATTCTGATTTGTTATCTTACAAGGTTCTAACTGATTCGGAAAAGTATCCTATTACAAAAAGAAAATTACTTAGTAATATTGCTAAAATTTATGATCCACTAGGGCTAATCAGTCCCTGTATAATTATTGTCAAAATTTTAATACAAAAATTGTGGTCATTGAAATTAGAGTGGGATGATATAGTACCTTCGGATTTAGGAAAGAAGTGGGAATATTTTCATTCGAGATTAGTTATACTTAACGAATTAAAAGTTTCTAGATCTGTTATGTGTGATAATCCAATTAATATTGAACTGCATGGATTCAGCGATGCAAGTTTAGAAGCGTATAGTGGTGCAGTTTATATAAGAACTTCTGATTCTTGTGGAAATATTTGTGTTAGATTACTTTGTTCAAAAACAAAAGTCGCACCAGTCAAGGCATTAACCATTCCAAGGTTAGAGCTATGTGGTGCTCTTGCACTTGCTCGGTTAGTAAAACAAGTTTCTGATTCTCTTACATGTAAATTTGAAACATATTATTGGTGTGACTCCCAGATTGTTTTGTGTTGGCTTAACACAGACGCAAACAAACTTCAAGTTTTTGTTAGTAATAGAGTGGCTGAAATTCAACAGTTAAGTGATATATCAAAATGGAGTTACGTTAATACTAAACACAATCCAGCTGACATTGCTTCTCGAGGAATGTATCCTGACGATTTATACAAGAGTGATGTCTGGTGGAACGGCCCTTTGTTTCTTTACGAACAAGCCAATTGGCCACGAGAATTTCAGTTTAGTAAGACTAGTGATATACCGGAGATACGTAGACAGTGCAACGTATTTGTCACTACTATGATTCAAATTTTAGATTTTGATAGATTTTCTTCGTTGGAAAAACTTCAGCGAACTCTTGCCTACTGCTTAAGATTTATTTTAAATTCAAAAAATATTAAAAATAAAAATACCGGACCAATTACCGTTCCCGAAATTGATAATAGTATGCAACATTTACTTAAATTAGCACAGAGCGAAAGTTTCGCTACTGAAATATCGTCCCTTCAAGGTGATAGACAATTAAGTAAAAATAACAGATTGCTCTCTTTAACTCCGTTTTTAGATTCAGATGGTTTATTGCGAGTTGGGGGGAGATTAAAAAATGCTTCTTTATCTTTTGATGAAAAACATCCTATTTTATTGGACGGTAAACATAAAATAACAAAATTGATCTTTCGATCTGAACATAAGAGACTACATCATGCAGGACCCCAATTATTATTGTTTTCTGTGCGTCAAAAGTATTGGGCTACGTCTGGCATGAATGTAGCAAAGATGATTGTGCGAAATTGTATTCGATGTTTTCGTACTAAACCAAAACCAATTAACGCAATTATGGGTGATTTACCAAAACATAGAGTTGAGGTTGCTAGACCTTTTTCGATTGTTGGAGTTGATTACGCGGGTCCAGTGATTTTACGCGATAGAAAAGGTCGTCCATACAAGACATATAAAGCATATATTTGTATGTTTATATGCTTTGTAACAAAATGTATTCATATCGAACTAGTCACTGATTTAACCTGCGAAGCATTTATTACTGCATTTAGGAGATTTGCTGCTCGGCGTGGCACTCCTGCACATTTGTACTCTGACAACGGATCCAATTTTATTGCAGCTCAAAAAGAGTTAAAAACTTTGTATGATTTTTTGGAAAATTCTAAAGATGAATTCGTCAAATCTTGTGCTAAACTAAGAATAGTTTGGCATTTTATACCTCCGAATAGTCCAAATTTTGGTGGGTTGTGGGAATCTAATATTAAGGCAATAAAATATCATTTATATAGAGTCATTGGTCAAAGTGTATTAACGTATGAAGAATACTCTACATTACTTGTTCAAATTGAGGCTACGTTAAACTCCCGACCTCTCTATCCCATGTCCTCTGATCCCAATGACTTTGCACCTCTGACTCCTGCTCACCTAATAATTGGCCACCCATTGACAATGCCTCCTGATCCTCTGTTTGAAGATGTCCAGATCAACCGATTGTCTAGGTTCCAACTATTGCAACAATTACAACAAAGTTTTTGGAAGAAATGGTCGTGT
Organism: Polydrusus cervinus; assembly: GCA_935413205.1. Classification (NCBI taxonomy): domain Eukaryota; kingdom Metazoa; phylum Arthropoda; class Insecta; order Coleoptera; family Curculionidae; genus Polydrusus; species Polydrusus cervinus. Next base: position 59,725,554 of record OW284510.1, on the reverse strand, counting down.
TTTTACCTGTCTGAGCTTCAGAAAAGGCACAAATGGAAAGTAGGCAACTCCAATGTTGAAGTAGGTCAATTGGTGGTAATGAAAAATGACAACCTTCCTCCATGCAAATGGATTCTCGGAAGAATAACTCAAGTACATCCTGGGCAAGATGGCCAAGTGCGTGTAGTGACGATTAAAACTATAAGTGGTACCTACAAGCGCGCTATTTCAAAAATATGTCCCCTTCCATTAAATGACAATGAGTGTTTTTAGGTCAAAAACTAATTTATGTTTTGAACTGATCGTTCAAAAGGGGGGAGTATGTTACGGTAATAACAAGATACAGAAACAGTATTGTTACCTATAACACCTGTGAGAGAAACCAGGAGAACGAGAGATGTCAAGAACGAATGACAGCAGCAACAACGAAATAAGACAACACTTTTAATTATATTATAAATTTTCATTTTTAAATTAAAGCCTACCCAAAAATAATAATTGAAGATTATTGATTAATACAGTCCGCTATATCGAGGAGGTGGGACAACACCAGAACAACAATTAGCTGTTGCGGCCCGTATTGATGACACTGGCGGGCCGGATTTGGTCCGCGGGCTGCAGTTTGGAGACACCTGGTGTAGAGTAATAAAAGCTCATTAGGTATGCAAAGGGACTACAGAGTACCCCAACGAATATTTAAGCTACTTTCATAATTTGGCATTTATTTCATTGCCAAATTATTTATTTTCATCAAATGCAGGTAGTACCACCCGGGTTTGGGTAAATTTATGGGTTTTGCCTATTGTTATCCCTTCACAAACACTGAAAATGGTGTGATAAAGGCGTGCATTATGTACCTACATAGTATTAGGTACACTTATTTTTTTATTAAACATTATAAAAAATACTTATATAAAATACAATACATTATACAGAAATTAAATTATAAAAAATCCCAATATTTTTCGTCATCTGAGGAACTGTCATCTCCTCTTGACGTTATAATTAACGGGTCGATGGTCCGATCGATCAGGTGGTCAAGATCCCACATTTTCTCCTCTTTTTTAATGACATGATGGACTGCTTTTCGCCAGTTCTCTGGTGTCACTTTCTTAATGGCTTGATCAAACAGTAGCTTAACGTCTTTCATTTTGAATGTCGTGTTGTGTCTTGCTACAAAACCTTTCACTTGCGCCCATATTGGTTCTATAGGATCTAGTTCGCAACGATATGGCGGTGTGCGTGTGCGCAGCACAGTTACACTATGGTTTTTCATCTATATCTTCCACGGCATATTTCATTAAACGATGTTTGTGTAAATTTTCTATAGCTAATAGTTTCTTCTTTATCAAATTATCTTCAAATTTAATACTTTTGGTAATTTAATCAGTAGATAATTTCTTGTTTTTTTCCAAGATAAAGTTGGAGTCTTCTCTGTGCGTCGTGAATGATAGCTTGCGTTATCCATAACTACTACTGAATCAGCTGGAAAATATTTTATCATTTGACCAAAATAGTCCTTAAAAACATTTAACAACATGGTAATCTCCCGTATTGAACTGAAAGGTTAGCAAACCTTCTTTTAAAAATTCGCCTTTGCTTCCAATATGGACGCTTCGTCTCTTCATAATTTCACTGTCCTGTGCCTGAAGGCACCTTAATACCCGTTGACAGGCCTTCCATGAAAGCTTGGCGACACTGGTTATATTTTTGTCTTGTCACAATTTTAGTACTATATAACTTTCATTAATCCACGTCTCAGATTTTCTTCTGCTCTCTTCCGTACTGCTTTATACTTCTCAAGTATTTTAATATTACAAACATACTATTTTATCTTAATACCCGTTAACTTAATTCTCTAAACATTTTTGGTTAGTTATCATTAATAATTTAATGCACAAAATTTACCTGCGCCTATGGCCGACACCGAAATTGAGCCGAACTGGACGGAATTTCCGATTTTATTACTCTACACCTTTCTGAAATAGACTATGGTCATATTTATAAAATACACACCACTTTGCTACTTAACAAAAATTATTGATTTTGTATTTAACTGCCATCAGGTGGTAAGATGAAACATTCCGCTATTTAGTTAATATAAAGATAACCATTTGCATAATTTTAAGAAGGCAACTAAGTGCACATTTTGGCAGTTATGGCACTTGACACTACTTCCGACTTTACCAAACAAATTTCCATTTTAAATACCTTTTATATTATATTATATTTTATAGATTTATCGAGTTGCACAAAGATTTTAAACGATAATGAACTAACCAGGAAGCTTTGACGGTGGCATACGAGGGATTGGCAAAAAAAATTTTCTTATAAGAAAAGTGGCCCGGTTCGCTTAATTCTTGAAAAACTAATCAGGCAACTTTAATTGTAAGTAAATAATGTTTACCAATGTCATTTAAGTCAGTCACTTGCCTAGGTCGTTAATTTTTTGTAAATTTTAACTTATTACACTCAGAGTACAACTATACCTAACTGGTCACTTGTCGAATAATTTTTACGTACTTCTGGTAAATTATATAAAGACAAACGATTGCCAGTAAAATATTTATAACCTAGTAAAGTTCAAACGATATCATGGATAACTAGATTTTAAGAGCTTTGTAGATGCCATATCGCATTCCTCAGAATTTTGTACAAAAACTTTTTATTTGACACCAGAGTTTTTGGGCTCGGAATAAATCAAAATACAAAATAAACAATACTAACATTGAAAGATGCGTAAAAAATAACGTGTGTACCAAAAAGTATTTTCTCAAGCTAACTAAACTAAATTTAAAATATCAATCAGAGAAAAAGTAACAAGTTTGGTTGTACTCAGAATGACTTTCCGAGTCCAAATAACTTAAAATATACATTTAAAAATCGAGTCTTGGTCACTTCCGGTTAAACCGGAAGTTACCAAAAGTGGTTGGTTACGTCAAATAATGTAGATTTGTGTATTATTATGACAACCTACTTTTAATTTTTTTTATTGCAAAAACAAAAAAATTATAGGGGCGAGCCACTATTGAGAATTATCCGACATATTATGTAAAAATAGAAATACAAAGAAAATGGTACGGCGTCATTTGTAATTTACCAAATAGTAATTAAAAACGTCATATTCTAAGAATATTTTATAATAATTACTTTATATTTCTAAAAACTTCCGGGTAATTCGGGTATCAAAACTAGTGTCGGCTCGTGACATGTTTATTTGCTTTTGAAAAAACATTTATTGCTTTTGGAAAAACATTGTGAAATTATGTGTTTCCACATAAAAAAATATTTTTGCAAAAATATACGCTTTCACTCCGGTTTCCTCTGTGTAACGCAACTGACCCCGGGTTGTCTCGGCTACATCTAGACATTCCAGAACGGAGAATTTTTGCATGACATTTGCTAAGAGTATGTGCATCAAACTACTTTATTTGTGTAGAAATCGTGCGAATCGCGTTTTACCAATTAAAGGAAAACCTAACATAGTTCATCTATGGTCTTACCTTGTTACAATACTTAAAGGATCCAATTTCATCGCGCTTTCATGTGAATCGAGCGTGATTGTACAAAACACTTGAGTCTGACCCCTCTGGAAGACAGCTGATCCATGCAAAGGCTTATATAAATTAACTTTACATGTAATGTCTCTAAGTTGATTTAAATGTCTACCATCACAACGAATATCTTTTTCGAAAATTAAATCCCGAAAAATTTGTTTTACTATTTTATTGTAACCTTCATTAATTAAATTTATATCAGTGTCAGGAAATGATGTGCGTAATTTTTCTAACACCTTTGTCCTTATGTCACTAAGTACATTGTCGCGAGAAATTTTATCTAGTGAGTAATTTTGTAAGGTTTCTCGAATGCGCATTTCACTTAACGTCCTTATTGCTTCAGAAATTTCTTCACTTAGTTCTGGGAAATGTTCTAAAGTTCTCTTTGGTTTGCCGAATTGTTTTTGGAGGGTCTCTATTTCCGTGATAATATGCTGACTTTCTTTGGTGCCTGCTTTAATGGCTTTCTGTAAATCAGGCAGCAAAATACTGTTGGCATTACCTAAAAGATATATAAAAAAAAGGTGCATTGTTTATAATATAGACCTGTTATTAGGCGCAAAGTAAATTGGGGATTCTATACAACGTAAAGAAAGTTGTGCCAGGGCTTTTAAAATTTGGTTTAAAGTAATATTTTTAAGTTTAAATTTATTACTGTTTTGTGTAATAATAACGGCATTTTTGATGAACCATTAAATTGTGTTTTAGATCCTACTTACCTTCTAACATTACAACTAGATTTCGTTTAGTAGCTGAAATAACCAAATTTAAAACAGAACTCTGTAATTCCTTTCTGGTAGGGTTTATTATAATTTCGTTGTCAATCATACCTACTCTTACAGCGCCTATAGGTCCATTCCATGGTATATCACTAAGTGTGAGGGCAGTGGAAGCAGCATTTATTGAAATTACATCAGGGTTATTAATACCATCGACTGCAAGCATGTTACATACTACCTAAAATGATGATAATATAATATAAACTAATATAGTCCTATTAAAATTAATCGATGTTAAAAAAACCCAATGATCACAGCCAACGTCACCTTATTAGCCCATTTTATCAAAATAATGCATGCAAAAGAAATTATACATACATTTAAATCATTAAAGCAGTTCCTAAGCAGCACATACAAAAGTACTGGTATCGGAGCATAAGAATCTCTAAAGTCAAGTATCAGAATTTCAACTGGAATTTGTTCAAAACATAGACAAGAGGTACGCTACATTGATATATTATATACATAACATAAAATTAACCACTCCTAGTTCAACGTTTCATGCAGGATTTCAACTCTTCAACTTTTTAGCATAATTAAGTATTTGATTATATGATTTTATAGTTCTACCACTTGGATTTATTTATTGCCACATAAATTTACAAAGTAAATAATGACATTGTCAAAGTAAGAAAAAAGAAAAAAAAAGTATTTTAAGTTTTAAATGATAATATCATGGTATTCGCGAATATCCTAAAAATGGTCAAGAAGGCAGCACTAGGTAGGACTTCATATAACAGAACAGTTGTAAAAGGTTAGCTTTACACCAGGTAGCCAACCTGTTCAGATTAGACTGCAAGTAGTTCACATTAGGAGAAATTCTGGTGTAAAACTTTAAGTCATCAGCGTAAACACTTGGACACTTCAAAGCAAGAAATTACGTCGTTTATAAAAAGTAAGAATAAAATAGGGCCGATATATATCAATAGAAGAGACTAAGAAGTTTCTTGTCTTTTGTTTTTTTTTTAAAAGTATTTAACTGTTTTTTTTTCTTCGAAAGCGTGCTGGGTGGCTGCATCACGAGCACTTTACCATCGAGCGGTGGTAAGTGCTTACATCACTCAGAAAGACCCTTATCTAGCCCTGTGGCTAACGGCTTGGCTATTATCAGCTTTTTAAATTAAATTGCTTGCAAATTCATATACTATAGGTTGGGTTTCCAGCATGCCTTCCGGCCCGGGGGGTTTAGGCCCTCCCTGGCCACCCCCAAGTCAAGAAAACCCAATATATTCACTATTAAGTCCTTACAAAAAAACTCTATCTTTATCCCTACATCAGCTAACTCCAGAAGAACAAGGAAAAATTGAGGATGCCATTCAAGAAATAACCGAATTTCTAAATCAAGCGGGAGATACCATTACACAAGAACAAAGAAACGAAATCAAAGAAATAGGAATGAAACTGTACGAAGCTAAAAACAAAAAGTAGAGTACAGCGAAAAGGATACTAAGCCATTGCTAGTGATTGTTGAATCCACCAAGAAAAACGTAGCATTTTGCATCAAATGGGAATAAATGGAATAAAGTCAGTGTCAAAAAAAAGATTTAACAAAGTAGGTGTAGAGTTAACGAAATACGATCAAGCCAATGGATTTTTACGTAACAAAAACTTAAAAGAAAGAGAATTTAGAGCATACATCCCACAGAGACTTTTAACATGTAAGGGAGTAATTAGGAATGTAGGTCGCCTTATTACAGAGGATGACTTTATATATCACTGTGAAGCTAAAAGAATCGTAGAGGCAACAAGGCTAGATAGAAGAACGCTAATAGATGGAAAAACTGCATACACGCATTCACTGTCAATGTGTGTAACTTTTCAAGGCAAGGAAGTGCCAAAAGAAGTAAAGTTATTCGGTGTAAACTACAAAGTCGATATATACATTAGGCCTGTTATTTTATGCTTTAACTGCTTAAGATTCGGACATTCTAAAAAGGTATGCAGAAGCAAAGCCCGCTGTTTCAGATGTGGGGAAAATCATAACATAAACCAATGCAAAGCTCTAAAAAAGGAGTGCTGCAACTGTCAGCAGGCTCTTCTGCTAGACCCTACTAGAGTGGTTGTTGAACCATTACCACAATTCAAGCAGTTTTCATCAGAATATGAAAAGGAAGATAATAAATAAGGAAAAGGAAGGAAGCGACACCATGGAACAAGAAGCAACAATACTTAGTAGTTCATCCAGCGTACCTTATAATACCCCAAAGGACAAAACCGAGGAAGAACTCCAACGGGAGAGTACTAACCAAGAACCTACAAAGTTAAAACTAGTGATCCCCAAGAAGCCCCCATCAGAACACCAAGCCAACCTCAATAAATTTTTCAGTAACCTTACGAATAAATAAAACCTTAAAACAATAGTAGTAGTAATGATAATAATGTTATTATTATATTATTAATAATATTTTATTATAACGCTGCAACTTTTTTGTTTGTTACATACATGTATAATTACGTAAAAACAACCTGTAAATATGTAAATAACACTTAATATAAGGAAAACATGCACCAATGAATCAGAACCAGCCGGTACATAGTCTTACCAAAGTAGTGAACAACCCTACACATCAAAAACGGCAAAGAATATCCTGCATTGGAACTTGAGGAGTTTCTGCCAAAACAAAGATACTCTGATAAGCATTATTAGGGACTATGATAAAGAAATAATCTGTTTGAATGAAAAAAAAAGACCAACGGTAGTAAAACAAAGCCACGTCATACAGAAGTAAGAACAAGGTACTGCAGTTTGAATCATTTATTGTTGACAAAAACTTAGATGTACTCTGTGTTACTAAGCACTGGATGTCTGAGGAAGAGATTAGTGTGCTCCATATCAATGGATACAATACCCTGGGATTCTCTAGAAGAAATAAATCAGCTGGGGGCGGTACTGTGATATTTGTGCGCGATAAATTGAAAGCATGTGTGAAAAATTTTAAAATAGATCTTAATGTCGAAAAATGTATAGAGTATTCTTGTGTATTTTTGAAAGATTTAAATGTTTATGTTTTAGCTATTTATAGATCTCCCACGGGCCGTTTTGACACCTTTTTATCATTTATTATTCTCTACTCGGTAATCTTGGAACTAACAAGAAGATAATTCTGGCTGGTGATTTTAATGTTCATTTTGGTACAGGGGAGTTAAATGCATTTCAGCTCTGTGACACGCTGACTGGGTTTGGCATGAAACAAACAATATACGTAGCAACACGACAAGATGCTTGCTTGGGTAATATATTCGTAGGTGCAGACATGGATGTTCAAAGCTCTGAGGTAACAGATCTTGATATATCTGATCATCTGGGCCAAATTGTTACTATTTCTCTCATTCTAAATAAAAAAAACTCTATAACAACAAAGAAGATATTAAGGTCAATTACTCGGAGGGGCTTGTGTAAGTTCTATGATGACCTTTCTGAAGTTTCTTGGGATTTCATTGAGTGTGCAGATGTGGATGGTGTGAGCAAATGTAAGAGGCTTGTAAGCATTTTAAACGAGCTGTATCTTCGGTGTTTTCCGGAAAAGCAATATTTTATAAAGTCAGAAAATGACATTGGCTGGTTTAGTCGGGAACTATGAGAAATGAGGGAGCATTTAAGGCTGTTGGGCGACATTAGCAAGCAATATAACACTTACGCAAATAGATATCATATGCAATTTAAAAGAGAATACAAAAAAGCAATTCGCAGAGCCAAAATTAATTCAAATGATAATCGCATTAGATCTTCTGCTAATCCTACAAAAAGCATGTGGCAGATTATAAATCAAAACATAGGAAATTCCAAAAAATCAAATAATCTTACCTCTGATGAATTTAATAATTACTTTTTGAGTATTGTGGATAGATTAGTCGAGATATATACGGTTTTAATGTAAAAATTGTCAAATCTGTAAAAAATTTGATCCTGGTGCCCCTCACAAAGGTAATAAATGCTTGTATAAGGGATGGGGTATGTCCAAAATGCTTGAAGGAGGCACTTGTGGTTCCTTTGTTTAAAAAAGGAAAATCCAGACGAAGCAGAGAATTACAGACCCATTTCCTTGCTTCCTATACTGTCTAAAATATTTAAGAAGTACATGTCTGGGCAAATCGTAAATTTCTTTGAAATGAATGATCTGTTTAATAAGAATCAGTTTGATTTTAGGAGGGACAGGAGCACGACGTTGGAAATCCTAAATCTCATGTCGGACATAATGGATGCTTTCGATGAGCAGTGCTATGACACAGTTCTTTTCTGTGATCTTAGTAAGGCCTTCGACTGTGTTGACTATGTAATCCTTCTGCGTAAACTAGATGCATATAAATTCAATAGTCACAGTGTTGGGCTTTTAAAGTCATACCTTTCAGAAAGATGCCAGGCTGTACAGTACAATGGTGTGACATCGGCAAAGAGAGAGATAACTGTTGGGGTGCCTCAGGGCTCAATTTTAGGCCCCATACTTTTTCTTATATATAAACGATCTTCCTTTGATAGGTGAGAAATCAAATTATACTCTCCTTGCTGATGACACCACCATTTCTGTTAAAGCTGAAAGTCTTGAGGCTTCACTGTTGGGTTCCTTGGAGGCACAGGAGTTGGTTTGGTTCCAACAGACTGCTTTTAAATGAGAGCAAGACAGAGAGAATGATGTTTGCACTGAGAGAGGTTGGGACAGTGAATGACTCAGTTGGTCAAGTTAAATTTCTTGGGGTTTTGCTGGACCCAAAAGCACAATGGGATATACATGTTGAGGCTGTAACCTCAAAACAAAATATCTGCTGCGTCGCCTTGCAGAGAATGTATCCTATGAAGTACTTAGAACAGCATATTTTGCGACCTTTCACTCACAGCTCTCGTATGCCCTTCTTGTGTGGGGCCATGCCTCGGGTGCCCATTGTTTGGTCTTCAAAGGAGGGCGGTTAGGGTGGTGAGCGGTCTTGGTTACAGGGATGAATGCAGAGCAAGCTTCAAGAGGCTTGGTATACTTACGTTACCATCTCTGTACATTTTTAAGAATTTGCTCTTTGTCAAGAAAAATATCCATTTATTTGCAACCCATCAAGACTTGCATGCCTATCCTACCAGGAATAAGGGCAACTTAGTGCCAGCTTACTGGCGACTAAAGAGGTGTCAGAATGGCCCAGGATACTGGGCTATAAAATATTTTAATGTGTTACAAATGGACGTGAGGGAACTACCATTTCATAGATTTAAGGAAAAAATAAAACAAATTTTAATTTCAAACCCATTTTAATCAAATGAGGAATATTTTAATTATTTCAGTCCATAGTATACTCTTTGTTGTTTTAAATGTAAATTATGTCTATGAAGTGTTTGGTTTGTCTAGATTTTTAAAGAAGGGTGTATTTTTGTAGTTTTGATATTTTATATTTATTGACGTGTGTACATTACTGTTTTTATTGTAATTCTTAACATGAATAAACAATTTTGAATTTTGAAAGAGAATGGCCATTCTTGTGTATTTTGCAGGCAGGCAGATAAACGCCACCTTGGAGAACCTGAAGGGATGGCTAGACACACACGGTTTAGGGCTGTCAGCAGAAAAATCTTCTGCAATACTCTTTAGTCGAGGAAAAAGAGGCAATCCAGGCACTCCGGTAATGTTTGACAGAGTAGCTATTGAATGGAAAAATGAAATAAAAGATCTAGGAGTGATATTGGACAGGCATTTATCGTGGAAATCACATATAGAATATATATGTAAAAAGGCCACGAGGGGAATTAACATTATGAGGGCGCTAAGCAGAACCTGGTGGGGAGTCGACCCAGCATCCCAACTTATGTTATACAAGGCAATAGTGAGATCGCATTTGGACTATGGAAGCATATTTATATCAAGAAGCAGCAAGGTAAATTTAGCAAAAAATAGATAGGATTCAGTTCCAGGCAATTAGAATATCCTTGGGTATGATGAAATCAACACCTACAATAATCCTGCTGTCCGAGAGTGCAGAACTACCCATGAGTATAAGAAGATGTTGGCTTGCAGCAAGGGCTATAATAAAAATATTGTCATATAACAACCCAATAGCCTCGACGATCATAGACTTTTATGCATGTTACAACCAAAACATTAATTTCTGGAAAGTGTCACCCCCCCCCCCCCCCCCCCCCCATCATAGAAGGATTTGACACAGTAGCACCATATCTCCTCAATATCAGAGTCTTGGGTAACCTGCCATGTTATACATATCCCATTAGAGAACAGATCAGCCAGATTAACTTTGTAAAAATGGACCTACCTAAGGGAGAAGATAATAGACAAATGTTTTTAAACCAAGCTAGAGATATGTGGGCAGAAGGGTATGAATTCGTGTTTACTGACGGATCAGTGGATCAAGAAAGCAAAGTAGCAATTGGTGTATCCTCGATGTCTTTAAATCTGAATACCAGCGAAAGAATGCCAGACTTCCACACAATTTGTTCGGCGGAAGTATATGCAATCTACACGGCACTGACATTACTAGAGGAAAAAGGAACAACGCAAGCAGTGATTTTTTCGGATTCGAGCGCACTAGAAAAAATAAAGCTTGCCGGGGTCGCAGCAAGAAATGAAGAAATGGTAATCCTAACAAGAAGAAAACTACTCGAGAAGCCTCATATAGATCTTGCCTGGATACCTAGTCACACAAATATCAGAGGAAATGAGGATGCAGACAAACTGGCTAATAAAGGAAGACTAAAGGAGCCAACAGAAAGACCAAAAGCGGACTACAAAGTGTTTTTGCCTAAAATCCGGGAGTATTACATGAGAAAATGGAAGGAGAAATTCTTAGAAATAGGTAGGACTAAGGTAAGGGAGTATGTAAAGTCAGTAGAAGAATCCATGGTTTAAGAAGCACAAAGACCTAACACGAAAGCAAGTGGTAACTCTCTGCAGACTGCGCTCAGGACACTGCCTGATTTCCACACACAAGCAAAGAATTGGACTTCAACAACAAGACCTGTGCAACTGTGGAGAACAAGGTACCCTACTTCATACACTCTTGTCATGCCACCTCAACTTTAATACAAACAATTTCTATTCACTCATAACAGAAAGGTTTTCCTCATCCCCAGTCACGCTTCATGATTTGCTTTTTCAGTTCACCACTGCTTCGCCCATTAAGCATCTTTCAGACTTCCTGCATGTAAGCAATTTAAACCTGTAGCAATCCTTAGTGTTTGGTAGCTTTGCAAAGTAATAGTAGTTCAACACTTGCTTGGTTCCTAGAACCCATTCTCGCAGAAACACTTATCCCCTTATCCAGTAAAAATTCCTAAAATGACCGATTTTGAGTTCTGAGTGCTTTATAACAAAACTTTTTACCGAATAATTTTTCCCTTATAGTTACAGCAACCCGCAAAGCCTGGTTTAAAAAAATTTTAAATAAAAAAAAAAAACAGTATTAGTTGCATTGAGAAATCCTTAAATTGACAGGCCGAAAATTAGGTTTTCCCAAATTTTGACATCCTAATAATTGACACAATTTATTGTTTTTTTACAAATTTATTCACAACTTAAGAAACTAAAATACTTACTAAGGCTAAAGTAGTCAAAGAAAAAAAGGCGAATATTAGTAGTATATAAAATAAGTAGAACTTAAATTAAGTAACTAAGCTTCAAAAACGTCAACTTTTTTTTCAAAATTATATTTTCTGTCTCCAGATACATATAAGCATTTTGGGAGTTGGTAACTTTACTAAAATGGCTTCTTTTGAAAAACTGAAACACCATTTTCATCAATCTTAAAATCAGTTTTCTCCTTATTAACTGCTTTCATGCACATAGCTTCAAACTCCTTTTCCTTATCAAAAATACTTTGTACAACGCAAATATATCTAAAGTGTGTAGCTTTTCTCTTACCCCCTAAAAACCTAACCAAAACGTTATCTCCAACTCTAATGTTATTTATCGATTCTAAGGGACAAAAAGAATCTTTGTTAGGATCATCAAAAATGTTGACATCATCCAGACTGTCGCCGCTGTCAGTCCAGTCAGGTTCTTCTGGTTCAGAATCGACTAAAACTTTCTTGCTCCTTTCAGCTTTCTTTTTTTCTTGAAGAAGTTTTCTTTCGGCTTTTTCCTGTTTGTTCTCATCTTTTTTCTGTGCATATTTTCTCCAAAGACTGGAAGTAACTACTGAAGGAGTTATGTCAGTCTTCCTCTTTTTTGTTCGAACAGGTATATTTGGCCAGTATAATATGTGTTTAAAAGGAGAAGGCACTTCAAATGGAAGCTGGTTACTATTTGTACTCGGTTGAAGTGATGGTGATTTACATCTTGATATGCTAAAATATTTTCTTCAATTATTGACACCCCACGTACCAAATATTGACATAGTTTGTCAATAATTGAATAGCGAATATATTTAGATAAAAACCAAATATTGCCAACATTGTAAAAATATGAGCTTTTAACCCGTATTAAAATTGTTAAAAAATTCAAACTTCCAAAGATTGACAGGGGTGTCAATCATTACAAAACATGTGTGTTTTTTAGCCAATAATTGACATCCTCCTTTTCTTCTGGTAATCATTCTTGTAGGATTACTTTATCTTACAAAGGTTAACTTTATTCTTATTTAGCTTAACTAATACCACAAATGTTTAAAAAAGTAAATATGTTATTGATTACATACCTTTAAAACTATTGAGCACTTTTATATTCACAATAAGCAATAACACTTAATATCACATGAAGAAATGAGTCTTCTCAACAGGCATTTCCCCGATTTTCACCATATTGTTTAAAATGTGACGTGGTAGAAGGTTGCTAGGTTGTAGTCTCTATGTGTTGATGCATTTAATTAATAGGTCAGATATAAAGGTTTCTTAAATTATGGTTTATTATAATGCAAATGAGTCATAATTAACCTGCACGCTAGATCTCTTGAATTTCCTGTATAGTTTATTCTTCTGTCCGATCAGTATGAGAAGCTGAGAATCAAACCTCTTTGGATATTATCATGCAGTTCATATATTTTTGGTAATAGGGTGCCACCAGCCTATTTTAGATTAAAACTGCCTATTTCAGCCTTCTGAGTCAAAAGGACTGGATCAGAATATACAGAACTAATTTCGCCACGTTTTCCCATAGGGGGTACAAATTATGTAAACCAAAATGTCTTTAATTTTCTCCACTCCTCCCCCCCTCCCCCCTCTTCCAAATTTCGTTTGTGGACGCCCCTTATGCCTTTAAGTAGGTATACTGCTAATTATAGTTAATTGCAGTGAGGCAATCTTGACTAGGCTGCCAAATATGAGGCAGCAAGAATTTTTTTATATTTATAGCTTTTTTAAACCCTTATTAAACAGTAATAAAACTACAACAATTCAACTTTAAAAAAAACTTACTTGTGTATCATAAGTGTAATTCTCCATGAAGAGTGGCCTTAAACTTCTATCAATTAATCGAGATGTTAATATCTCTCGTTCAGTAGGCCCCAATTCTCTTCTAAAAAAATTGGTAGGAATTCTACCTGCCGCGGCTGACTTCTGTCTATAGTCTACAACTAGGGGCAAAAAATTGCTTAAACTCGGTTTAGTTTTTGAAACCACTGTTACCATAACAGATGTGTCTCCTAGAGTACCTACAGCACATCCATCTGCTAGTCTAGCATACTGACCTGTTGAGAGGGTCAAATTTCGTCTAAAAAAATTATAAAACGAAAAGCAAACCACAATTTTGAGACTAAGGCTATCTTAACCTAACAATTACCCGTTGGAAAAGTTTGCTGTAGCTTCGGCATGAGTAGATGAATTATTAAGGTACCTAAAATGGCTTTGAACCATCTTTTTCATATAGAAAATTTTTCTTAAACGCTTTGTCTGAAAAATATGCATTTTTTCTTGAAAAATTGAGCTAACCTATAAATTTGTTTACATTTTTAAGTTAGGAGCAAGATAAGGAGTTTTAAATGGCCACCACGCCGTTGAAAGTTTTCGGTCCGATCAAAGGTCCGAATGGTCCGATTATGGCCTCGTTCCGTTTCCTACATGAGGCGCATAGAACATAGCTACGTTTTCCATTGGAGAAGTTCGTGCGAGCTACATGACGTAGAATCCAGAAAAAAGTCCAAGAATCCATGTACTAAATACAACATAGTGGCAATCCGTGGCTAATAAAACAAGTGCTGGTTAGCATCAAAGAGGGCTCTTTGTGGTTAGCATACAGTTACCTAATACACTACGTCTACGTGCACCTTGCCCAGCGTGTTTATAAAGGGCGGGTATAAAGGACTTTTTTTTAAAGAGATATGTTAAAATAAAGTTTACATTCTCACTTTACCACTTTTTCTCCTCTACAAGTTGGTGTAATTAGATTTTTAATCCGACGTCTCGTTTTTTCAAAACCATCCGTAACTTTAAATAGTCAGGCAATTTTATTTTAATATTTTTAAATTCCCCTTTCTAATTTAATGACGTATTACACCTAGTATTAATAATACGTTTCGGACTTAAAAACTCATCATCAATAAGAATATATAAGTGCTAATTCAGCTTGTATCTATCAACTTTCTTTTGTTTTCAAAGCCAACTAGAAAAAATTTGACTCTGGACGTCGACTACAAATCATATCGAATCTCTCTTTTCTTCAGGATTTGATTTGGTTCGTTCAAGTTGAAGTTGTTTAAAGTCGCTCGTGAATGTTTTACATTTTTCTTCAGTGTTATTAAGTTTTTAATTAGTTAAATTTATATGGTCATGTAGTATAAACCATGTAGTTTTTTGATATAACTATTTAAATCACGAGGGTTGATCACATAAAGTGGAAAATCTAAAAAAACGAACAAAATGATCCTATAGTTTACCAGCTGAAATGTAAAGGGCTTCGTTTTTTTGTTCATCGTGTTTATCAGTTCTAAAATAAACATTGGATGCCCACGAATTTTACTGAGGGAATTACCTGTTTTTTTGTGTTTATAAATTTTTATTGTGTTATTATGATACTGCCATCAATGATAAAATTCATTTTAAGGCTTAAATGGGTACAGTAACGGACTCAAATTTTATTTTTTGATCATTATTGTGTTTTATTGTTTAAGTTTGAGAATGATAAAATGTCTACTCTTGTTTGTTCAAAGTGTTATAGTAGTGATTGCATATTTAAACCAAGACCTAAAGATAATGAATTATTTGGGATACAATGCGACTATTGCAACAAACCATTTTACAAGGATTGTGCTTCTATCACCACAACAGAAGCCCATGCTTTAGCTCTTGCAGGTCAGCGCAACCTAATATTTTACTGTTGTTCGTGCAGAAAACGCTTAAATGACCTACCAAAGGTCTATAAACTCTTGGAATGCTGTGAGAAACTTAGGAATGAATCTGCATCAAAGGACAGCAGAATTGAAATATTGGAAACTCAACTCGAACAGCAAATTGAAGAGCTTAAAAATGAAGTGGACCTGCTTAATGAATCTAAAAAGGATAAGGAAATCTACATAGCTCGACTTAAACGACGCGTACTTAAGATTTTGAGGATTCTGTCTACACAGCCGAACAAAGTTGGGTGGATAGGACTAATCAGCTGCAAGACGAAAACAAAAAACTAAACAAAGAAATCTTGCAACTGATGGATCAGAATAAACTTTTTTCTATGGAAATGCAACAGTTGCTATCTAAGACTCAGAATTTGGAGAAGGAAGTGGAAGATTTAAATAATTTAAGAAAGAACATGATGACCAGCATTGAAACCCTATCAGCGGATAATGAGGTGTATATCAAGGACCTCAAAAAAGCACATTATGAGCTTTTTAAACTTCGGGGCACATTGAATAATAGCAAAAATAGAGATACCAATTCCATGATATATGATGAAAACCCTATTTCTATGGGAAATTCTTTTTCGGCTGAAAAACGACCCGATACTAGTGATATTCCCAAAAAGCTAAACAAGCTTATTGTCTTAACAGATGATTTTGGAAGATATCTTTACAATTATTTGGTGAAATGTTTTCCTAGTTTCACTGTGCAGGTTATAACTAAACCTTTCTCTAGGTTTAAAGATATAGTTCACACATCGGACTGTTATATTAAAAACTTAAGGCTCTACCACGCGCAAATTTAGAGGATGAAAAACACCGTTTCGCTACTGTAGGATTCTGGAAAGGCTATTTGAAATATTTTTCGGGACAATTTAAAATTTAATAAAGGAATGTTTGTATTTCTAAGGTACAAAGCCCTTTTTTGAAAAAAATAAGATTATGTATAAGAAAATGCCCACTAAAGGTGCGTATTTTTTGGCACTTTTCCAAGGTTAATATCGTAGCTAAGAATTTTTTTTTCAAAAAAATAGCCATGTACCTTAGAACTTCCATGTCTTATCTTGAAGACCTCAAAAATTGAGTCAATACAATGTCGTAATAAGTCCGTTATCTTGCAGCGCGCAAATCATGTTTTAGGTAAATTTTGTTGTCATGTTATTGAAGTTGCCTATATACAGCTGAATTTATTCTCGGCTGACGTGAAACAATTTACATCTAGAGAGAATAATGATACACTAAAAAAAATTATAGGTGGTCAAACAAGAAGTAATTTCGGGGGTAATTTTGGGCTAAATTTTATGTTTTTCTTTTTGGATTGTCAATGCCAATAACAGAATATCTAAGCGTGAATTTTAAAACGACGTAACTAGTAGTTGTGCTATTAACTCTGGGTTGCCATAAATGTTTCGGCTTAGACCAAGATGGTTTATAATGCGCCGGAAGGAAAATGTTCAAGGCGCGTTTACCATTTTGTCAAAACTGATGTTTGGGCTTTCAACATTTCTTATTTATGTTAGGTAAGGATAAAAATTAAACGAAATGCAGTGGACATGTTGATGTATTGCAATCAAAAATGGGCTACATTAAATTTTTTTTGTTTTGTTTTTTATCGAAATGGGCCAATGTCTTGATAGTGAACAAAATATACTAAGGTAAATAGCTTATTGGTATAAGAGGCCCAAACTGGGTCACCAGGAACTTATGACAAATCCCAGGATGTATAGCAACCCTAGTATATTAACTCTTATATCTAAAATTAAAGTTTAATTTGTCTTGGTAAAGGGTGATAGGTGCAATAAAAATACAGCCATTTATGAAGGTTCTTAGTGAGTAAGGGAACCAACTGTTGAATCTATTTCTATTCGATTGTATATTGTTTATTATAAAGGCTTTATATATTGTTTATATAGTGAGCTTCTGTCTGAACCTGTTAAAATATGAAATTATCTTAAAGGTGAAACGTGTTTATTATTTTATCCATGGTTTAACGATTTAAAAGTAGTTGTCAGGCACGAATTTGGCGTTGGTCACATGACATTTATCTGTCCATGTTATTGGCTCGCAGCTACAATTTGGTGCAGCGAGACTACTGTATAGTGACAATGCTTCTAAGAAGCTAGGTAGGTATTAAATAAAAATTGGACAGTATGCCACGCAGAGTAATAAAATACAATTTTTTGATATTGGACATCGTACGCGTCACATTGCCAAGCAAATTAATTGGTCCTCCAGACTCCTTAGCCCGGTGATGTCGGCGATTTATTCGACACCTGGGAGGATGACAGTTTGTTTTACTGGATCCTGAGTTCTGGTTAAAGCGATATTAGCCTTATTCTCTTCGATCATACAATTTTTTGTTAGACATGGGTGTCCATAGAGAGGGCAGTTGCCCCCGTCTCTTGACCAAGGGGGAGGGGGGGGGGGAGATATACTTTTTTACTAACTTTTGTTAGGGATGAAACGACTGCGACATTTTGTAGAAATCATTTTTGATAGAAGTTCTTGAAAACGCAAAGTTTTGTTTTTTTTGTAGCCACTTTTGAACGGTGGAGAAAGTGTAGAACAGGCTGCGATATATTTTATTTTATAGGAGTCACTTTTGAGAACTTACACGTTTTTTTGGCTACCCCGCTATCACTTTATGTTTATAAGAAACATTAATACCGTGATTTTGTATCGGATTGGCGCGACGATACGGTACTACCTCCTTTCTGTGTTACTAAAAAAAAGTCTAGGTACTTGCTTTTTCCTCTTTTGAGGGTGCATCGCAACTAATCGTCAAAAACATACCACTCTTAAAAAAATTAATTATAATGGTACGGAACGCGACGGACAAAATACTGCGCGAGTTAGTAACCATGCACAGTCAACAAATCATTATTTTTTGTTTTATAACTAAACATGGTGAAAAATTTGTAATATAAGAAAATTGTGATTGAAAAACTATTGACCTTGCGAAGTATTTGATAACCAATGCTGAAAACCTTTAGTTTCAGGGTAGGCCTGTGCCTCCCAATTTTGAAACTTTGACAGTATATGCTAATGCTGCTGGGGGCGATCGGGCTAAAATATTTTTATAATGGTGGCACTTCCCGTTATACCGGAAGTAAGTGTCAACTTGCTTATTTTAAATACAATACTCTGTATATTACTACATTTTTGCATTCTACACAATATTTTAGGCATATCTTGTATGCCATGTCCTATACCTATGCCTAAGGGTTTTAGATATACTTAATAGATTTTTTTAAATATTTTGATAACTATTAATACAGGGTGTTTCAACAATACGATTAAAAATTAAATTGAAAAACTGCAAAAAGTCTAGTTTTTCAAATGGGAATACACAAATTTTATGATTATTTCTTATTTATCATTAAAAATAAGGGTAAGTTTGTATATCTCAAAAAATTTTTTTTTAAATATTGCCAATTTAATATTTTTATATGGCGATTTTGCTGCAGATTTTAAGTTCAGTTACTTTTAGTTGGCTATAACGGCGTTGAAAAACAATCAAATGTGAAAAAAATTTATATCATTAATAATCATGTCTCAGCGCTTAAATTGTACAAACGAAGATTATGCAATAAAAATAAATTGGGCATTCCATTTAAAATATTAAAGTGACCGCATGCTTCAAAACCCCCACATACAAAATTTTGTAGGCGTAACTTCAGCAGTTTTAATAATATCGAATTTATTCCAATTAAAGTCCCCACCCTGTACAAAATCTGCCTAGAATCTTACGTAGAATGCAAAAATGTAATAATATATAGGATGTTTTATTTAAAATAAACACGCTGACACTAGGGTTGCCAACCCTCCCGATTTAGGCGGGAGGCTCCCGCTTTTTTACTAAACCTCCCGCCTCCCGCGCACTTAAACAAAACTCCTGCTTTTCCGATAACACGACGGACGCCTAATAACTGTACAGCTGCCTTAGAGAGGGGCAACCTTTTTTTTTTAGAAAGCACGTTTAATGAGAGGAGGAAGAAATATAAAAGGCACACCACAGCGTAAGGTCAACGGGGTGTCGACCTTTTTTTTAGAAATCATCAATATATTTATTTTAAGCACCTCAAAAAAAACTTATCCTCCAGGCACTATCCACCTCCCGCTTTTCAATTTTTAAAATCTGGCAACCCTAGCTGATACTAACTTCCGGTGTAACCGGAAATGCTACCATTATGAAATTTTTTTAGTCCGGTCGTCCCCATCAGCATTACCACGATGGCAAATTTTGAAATTTTCCTATGTATAGTTTTCCATATATAGTTCGAAGCGGTTCCCGGTGGAACACGAACACCCTGTTTGCAGATGCTTTTATACCTATTATTAATTAACACTTCAAACTTTCTGCTCTACCTAATTTTAATTTTAGTAAATATTCTATAGCTTTAATAATAGAATAAGACAAAATTTAAAAGATATATCCGTATAACGATTAGGTACATTATTTTAACTAAGAATACAATAACAAGTACTTATTTTCCACAAAACAAATTTCTCTTACGAAATAATATCAAACTCATTAGCATTAGAAAGAACCTACCGCCTCGTCTCGTGGTTTCAGTGTGTGTCGACGTTTACGGAATATTTTATCACCACGTCATAAGCTCGCTAGTATGTGCACTTCAGGGAAGACTCTGTCGCAAATAAATTTCTTGCTGCACAAAGTTCCGCCTGTGAATGATTATGTTATTGTTTTAGCTGGTATAAATAACATAGATATTCGTTTAGATTATCTTACACTGCTAGCTAACAAATGTTTTAATACTAATTTAGTGATATGTAATTTACCCTGTATGTATCGAAGAAATCGTCCATATTTCTCAAAGAGACCGGATATAGATTAAAGAAAAAAAGGAAAGACAACAAAGTCTCGGTCTCAACAAATATAATTAACTCCACCTAATTACACACCACTTAATTATATTTGTTGAGACCGAGACTTTGTTGTCTTTCCTTTTTTTCTTTAACCTGTATGTATGGTAGGAGACTTTCTGGTAACATGTTTAGTGTAAGTAATAAGATATCATCTATTGCTGAAAAACTTCAAAGATTCTCAATTAGTATAGAATTTCTTGACATTTCTAATAAGTTCTCTAATAAACATTTTAATAACTTTAGCTACTATTTAAATAGAAGTGGTATGTTTAGGCTCAGTAATTTATTGACCAATTGTATTAGAAATTTTAACTCTAAAAAATGCTGTAAACTTAAATTTGTTGACATCACCTCGACTACTTCTATTAAACAATCAGAGGGCAGTTTAGTAAGTTCTGTTATTGGTAATGGTATCGCCGGCGGAGATCATAACCAAGAGCAAAACCATTTTTTATAAATAATTTAAATTCATCAAGCGACAATTGTGTGTCTCTTCTGTTGCTAAATATCCAGTGTTTGCGTAATAAAGTGGATGAATTTATGGTCTTTGTTGAGACTCTTGGCTGGCCTAATGTCATATTGCTGACTGAACACTGGTTAAAACCTAACGAACCGTGTTATACACCAGAATACACATTGGTGTCTGCTTACTGCAGGGGTGTTTTGGGTCATGGGGGCACAATGATCTTGCTCAATGACAAATTTTTGCAAATGTTTCCTGTAAGCTGTGTGGAGAAGTATGATTTTTTACTGGTTGAGGGTCAGTTCGAATTTTCCATTGTATACAATAAACTTCAGAATGTTTACTTGATCTGTATTTATAGACCTCCTAGTAGTAACGTTAGGGAGATACTTGAGGTGCTTCTCTCTAGTATTCCAGTGAACTCAAAAATTATTCTTTCAGGGGATTTTAATATTAATTTTATTGTTGATTGTACCAACACCAAAAATCTTAAAAACATTTTAACGTCATTTAACTTGTCCTTGCTCATAGACCGGCCTACTCGTATAACTACATATTCGCATAGTCTTATTGACTATTTTTGTCTAAATTTTACAGATCAAACTGCTAACAGTGCGTCTGTTATTCCATCAGGATTATCTGATCATGAAGCTATTTTGGCTAAAATAAATGTTAAAGTAAAAAGAAAGAAAAAGCAGTTTAGGTACGGTAGGATTTACAGTTCTTCCAATTTTAGGAATTTTCGTAGAAACTGTAGAGTATGTAACTGGCAGAGCCTCTATGAATCTTCTGACTTATTAAATAGCTTCAATAACCTTATCTTACAAATTTTTAAAAAGAGTTTTCCTCTATGTAAAATTAAAAATAAAACCAAGAAATCATGGATTACGGCTGGAATTAGGACCTCTTCTATCAACTTGAGATTTTTGCACAATTTAAGAAAGTATACACCAGACAAGGCGTTTCAGGATTATTTTAATAATTATAGAAGCGTTTATAGACGAGTGTTAAGGGCTGCTAAACAAATTTATTATAAAAACAGAATAACGATGGCCCACAACAAGGCCAAGGAAAACTGGAATATTATCAACGATCTCAGAGGTAACTCAAGGAACTCAAAAGATATAACAATTGATAATGACACATTAAATCACTTTTACTGTTCGGTTGCCAAAGACTTAACTAATAACTTGACATCCTCTACAGATCCTATAAGATATTTAGAACATGTTTCTATTGCAGAGTTTTTTTATGAGTCATACTGACGTAGCGGAACTGATGAATGTTATTGGCTTAATTAAAAGCAAGAAATCGTCGGGCATCGATGAGATATCTGTGGGGATTCTTGAGAGTCTGCTTCAGCAGGCACTTACTATGATGATGCTGTCAATGCCTCCTTTGATTCTGGAACTTTTCCCCTTTGTTTCAAAATGGCAGTGGTAAATTCTCTACATAAGGGCGGCAGTACCGATGATCCTGCTAATTATAGGCCCATTTCATTGCTACCTACTCTGTCAAAAGTTATTGAAAATCTCGTAAAGGAGAGAATGATGAAATTCATTAAGCGTCACAATATCTTAAGTGAGTGTCAGTATGGTTTTCAGGAGGCTAAGTGTACGGGAGATGCAATGTTTAATTTTTTAGAAAGGCTGTATATGAATCTTAATGAGGGTGACATTGCCGCGGCAGTGTTTTGTGATTTTTCCAAGGCATTTGATGGTGTCAATCACGGAATACTGCTTGCAAAGCTGTCTCGCTATGGTTTTAGGGGTGTTGCTCTGAAGTGGTTCGATTCGTTCTTACGAATAGGAGACAGGTTGTGAGATCTAAAAACGGACAGTCCAGTCCTCCTAATATGAATCACGGAGTTCCTCAGAGTTCAGTACTGGTCCCACTTCTCTTCCTTCTATATATCAACGACATTACTGCCCTTAAAATACAAGGTTTTTCACCAGTTTTGCAGATGATACAACTATTTTATGGTCCCATAAGATAACCGGTCTGTTAATGAACATTGTCTCTAAAGATCTTAAGAAAGTTAAGGAATGGTGTAATGCTGACTTGTTATGTCTTAATGTGAATAAAACGAATATTCTCATTTTTAAGTTTAGGTGTAACAGCATAAGTTTGGATGGCTGTGATATCGAAACTAAACAATATAATAAGTTTCTTGGTCTGGTGATTGATGAGACGCTAAAGTTTGATAATCATATTGATGTCCTAAATTAAAAGGTCGCCAGAGGTTGCTATGCCGTTAGAGTTGTGTCTAATGAGTTGGGTAGTTCAATTGCGCGATCTGTTTACTTTTCCTTCATCGAGAGCCACCTCAGATATGGTATTGCGTTTTGTGGATTTTGAAGCCATGCAATTACATTTTAATTCAAGTTTTATATTGCAGAAAAGGGCAATAAGATATATTTGTAAGGCAGATCCGCGTGAACACTGTAGGCCACTGTTTATACGGCTGGGAATATTAACATTAGCATGCCTATTTATTCTGTAAACGGTCTGTTTGGTTTACAAAAAATTTAAAAAACGTTATCACGCTAACGCGAATACTTGCAATACCAGGCAGACAAATAATATTCCAGTGCCTATCCCAAAAAGCACGCTTACCAAGAACTCCCTAATATATGAAAGTATAAATTTTGTTAACCATCTTCCAGAAGAAATTAAGACTTCTTCAACACTAGCGAGATTCAAAAGATGAGTGTCCTCATTTCTCAAACAGAAAGCCTACTATAGCTTGGCAGATTATTATGATAATGTTGATCATTAGGGTCTGTCAATCTTGGCTTGTGTCATTTTGAATGAGTTTTTTATGGTCTATTTTAATGTAATTTTATTACTCTGTACTTGTGATTATTCTTATTACGGTTTAAATTTATGATGCTGTGTGTGTAAACTATGTTATTTGTTTTGTTTGTGGTGTTTCTAATTATTTTTAACCTGTACATGCCCTTCGTAGTCGCGATGTCGGCGGGTACACACGTGTGTTCTCGTTGCTCTGACAATTTTATAGTCAATTCAAAGCAAATTGTTTGCAATTTGTGTGATAGTAGTTTTCATGTGCATTGTGTTCAAATTAGGGTACAGTTACTAAAGACAATTAAGGACTGTGCAAATTTATTTTGGTACTGTAACGAATGTGTTAGTTCTTTAAATGAAAAACTAAATATTGCAAAAACCATTAAAAAGTTGGAGGAAAATACTAATGTTTGCAAAACTCGTCTAACATCCTGAATAGTTTGGAAAATGGAAATATTGCATCGCTATACTAACAGTGAATGGTCAACTATTGTCAAAAAGAAACATTTTTCTCCATTGTTAATCAAAATAAAAATGTAAATCAAGATAGCAATACCACAAGAAATGTTGTCACGCAAAAAATTAATCCAAAAAACAAAAAGTTATATAATGTTGTTTTGGAAGTCACGCCCACATATTTTAAGGATATAATAAAAATTGGAAAAATATTTATTGAATGGGAGAGTTTTCCTGTGTACGAATATATTGGCGTTTTACGATGTTTAAGTGTTGGAAGTATGGCCATAAGGCTGCTCATTGTCGTCAAGAAAAAGATGTTTGTCCACTGTGTAATAAAAAACATAGGAGTGATATATGTAATTCTAGAGTTCACGAATGTACAAACTGTAAATACGCTAGCGATGTTCTAAAAATTCCAAATATTGATTTTGTACACACAGTATTTGACAAAAATTGCATGTGCTACAAAAAAGCGCAAGATAAAGTTAAGCTCCGAACACAGTATACATAGCAAACACAGTTATCACCCAAGGGAAATTCACATGAGAATGAACTACTGCTGCACGTTAATATACAGGGTCTGATATCGTATATGGAGGAACTTGCGCAAGTTGTAAAAATATATAACCCTATGGTGATGTGTGTAAGTGAATCACATGTTACAAAAAATATCGAAGAGTCTGAATTTGATATATGTGGATATAATACTATTGTAGCATATTCCAACAGTAGACACACTGGTGGAACTGTAATGTATATAAAGAAAAACCTTAAGTTTAAAATTGTGTTTAATGACTCGATGGACTACAATTATTGGGCATTAGCGGCAACTATACAATTAAAAGAAGAAACTTTAATAGTTGGCTCTATTTATAGATCCCCCAATGGTTCAGCTCGCGATTTTTTGACATATCTGGAGGACAAGCTGAATGAAAATTCAGTACATCAGCAGAGAACTTTTCTTATGGGAGATCTAAATATGGATTATATGTGTAATGACTGTAATACCCGTGTCCTAAGGAGATGTATACAGGCGGCAGGCCTTAAACAAATAGTTACTAAGGAAACCCGTATAACCAATAGATCAGCCACACTAATAGATCATATAATAACAAATGATTTTAAGGTGGTGGAGGCGCCTAGAACATTTCCTATAATTACTGACCACGAACTTATTGGAGTATATTTAGAGTATGCTAATAAAAAATTAGTCACCAGAGATGTTTATACTAGAAATTTTAATAATCAAAAAATAGAAAATATCAAGAAAGCTCTCATTGGCCAAAACTGGAACTACACGTCTACAGATGTTAACAGGATATATGATGATTTTATGGATATCCTGCAAAAGGCTATTGATGACATATCTCCACTGCAAAAAAGAAATACACTTTCTGACAAATATCCCTGGTTTACACAAAAAGTAATACAGGCGCAGCATCAAAGAGACGCCGCATATAAAAAGTTTTACCAAGGACGAGACAGACTGGAACGATTACAAATGTAAAAGAATAAGAGTTACTTCAGTAATAAGGGATGAAAAAAAGAAATATTTAAATAAAAATATTGATGACAGTAAAGGAAATGGAAAAAAAATGTGGAAGACCTTAAAACAACTTGTTCGAAATCAAAAACATATGGCTGACTTTACAAATATTAATTTTGAACATTACAACCAAAGTATAGAAGAAAATATGAACAATTTTTATGCCGACAGCTTAACAGAGATGTCAGAAAGTATTGAGAAAAAACAATGGAACTCTGTCATAGAGCAAACAGATTGTGAATTGAAACATTTTAAAACGTTGAATCTGTCAGAGCTTAAAAAAATTATCTGCAGCTTAAAAAATAAGAAGAAAGTGATAGTTTGCTAAATGTTAAACTTATAAAAGATCTGGTTTGTGTCGTGGGGTATCCTCTACTTTACTTAGTCAATACGTCACTGAGTACCGGTAAAATCCCGAATAATTTGAAAATGAGTGTTATAGTGCCAATTTCGATAGTGTCCAAACCAACTAACATGAGCGACTTTCGTCCTATAAAATATAGGACGATAAAATACTAATGATAAAATTCTCGAAATTGTTGTGTGTAACCAAATGCGGGTTTACTTCGAAAGTAGAACAAACACTAGTGTGAGTCTGCATTGCAATATGTATGTGCTACCTGGAGAAAATGTATGAGTGAGTCAAAATTAACTTTGAGTGTTTTTGTTGACTTAAAGCGTGCATTTGAAACGATAGATAGGGATATTCTAATTAAAAAGCCTATTTTATATGGTTTAAAAGACAGCGCGCTAGAATGGATTAAAGACTTTTTAAAAGATCGATATCACCAATGTCAATAATGAACTATCTAATAAAAGAGACAGCACTTGGGGTGTTCCACAGGCAAGCGTGTTGGGACCACTTTTATTTATAATTTATGTAAATAATATTCATAAGTGTTTAAAAAACTCGTTTGCGGAGGACACCCTAATTTCGGTCTCAGGTCAAAATTTTAAACAAATAATTAAAGCTCTAAATGATGATTTACAAGTATTGTATGAATGGTTATGTCAAAACAAATTAAAGTTAATTCAAACGAAAACGAAATGTATGATTATTCGTTCTAAAGTGATGTGTCATAAATTTAATACTTCAGGGCTAATATAAAGGCATAATATAAATATAAATGGCGATATTGTTGACTATGTCTTTGACATAAAGTATTTAGGAGTTATTTTGGATTCACAATTAAGTTTTAATAGTTATGTAGATCACATGTGTATAAAGATTGGTAAAAAGATTGGTTTTTTTAATCGTATCTCACAATGTTTATCTCAGTGGACAAAGATGCTCGTGTATAATACAATAATTCTACCCCATTTCTCATATGCCTGTTCATTATTAATATCTTGTACGAAAGAGGAAATACAGAGACTGCAAGTACAACAAAATAAAGTGATGCGTATTTTATTAAACTGTGACCGGTATACGCCAATCTCCAGTATGTTAAAATCATTAAAATGGCTAAATATAAAGCAATTCATTACAAAGGCGAATATGATGTTAATATATAAAATTGAACATAACTTACAACCTGACTATTTAGGGTTGTATCTGGAAAAAAGATCAAATTTTCATAGTTACAATATTAGATCAAGTCAGCATTATATCATCTCTATGGTAAAAACAACTGCCCTACAGAAAACTTTATTTTATTTGGGGATTCGCTGTTTTAATGACCTGCCAAATAGTGTTAAGAATGCGCCTAGCTTAAAAATTTAATAGAAGACTTTCTGTCCATTTATTGAGTTGACTTTATTATTGTTATACATTCTACAATTTTGTTTATCTTATAAATTAGTATTAAGTACTAGCCAAGTGCTAAATAAAGAAATTATTTATTTATTTATTTATTTATATATACTTATGTAGGTATTTTAGCTTTGTCAACAAATACTTGTATTTTAGGACAATAAAGCACGTTTTGAATTTGAATTTTGAATAATGTTTAATCATTTTTATTTTTAAAAAAACTACAATCACACAACTATATAATAATAATATGATATGAACATAAAAGTTTTATTTCAAAGAACTTAGATGAAAGTTAATAACCCAATCTGGCATGCCTTTACAGTGGCGGCGCCAGGATTTTTGGGATGGGAGGGCACAAATGGGCTAGGTGATTTTTGAGTGGGCACTACCCAAAATAAAAGTGACTTCTAAAAAAAAAAAAGGTCGCGGCCTCCCGACGCTCTAGGCAGCGACAAACAAAACCTTCCTCTTGTTTTCTATCTAAGTGATGTCTAAAAAAAAAAAAAAGAAAAAAAAAGTCATCGCTTTCTTCAAAATACCATACAACCACTCATCAAAACTTTTATAGCCAGGTCCCTTATCG
This sequence comes from Polydrusus cervinus, assembly GCA_935413205.1. Taxonomy (NCBI): domain Eukaryota; kingdom Metazoa; phylum Arthropoda; class Insecta; order Coleoptera; family Curculionidae; genus Polydrusus; species Polydrusus cervinus. Next base: position 59,697,481 of record OW284510.1, on the reverse strand, counting down.
AACGGATCCATCAATTTTGGGGGGGGGGCACCAGGGTGGACACTCATGTTTCTAGTGCCCACCCTGCCCCCCCCCCCCCTGGCGCCGCCGCTGTGCCTTTAATAGCCTAATATACAGTTAAGACAGATTAGGTTACTGCTGGGATTAAAAATAAAACAGTTTTAAATAAGATGATTTTGCACTTATTCTTATTGATGATGGATTCTTATGTCCGAAACGTGTTAGTAATACTAGGTGTGATACGTCATTGAATTATAAGAAGGATGCGGGAATTTAAAAATAATAAAATAGCATTTCTCGACTATTTAAAAAAGCAAAGTTGTTGATGGTTTTAAAAAAACGAATCATCGGTTTAAAAATCTAATTACGCCAAGTCGTAATGAAAATGTAAACTTATTTTAACATATCTCTTCAAATAGAGTCAAAAATAAATAAAAACGAAATCGCGAAAATTATGTAGGGTAAAAATAAGGACATTATGGTAAAATTACCAAATCCATTATTTTACCTTTATTATAAAATAACAATTTGTTTAATGTTATTGTTATAAGTTACTGCTTAACATTGAACACCATAACAAGGTTAAGTCAGGGGTTATAGTCATTGTAAGACGTGATGTGGTAATCACTCTTAATACTTATAACAATTTATATATTTTATATTTTACAGAGTACAGACGTTCTTTTAACTCGCTCCAGTTTTTAGTGTATTAAGTTATTTTAAAGTGATAATTACTTAAATTGAGTATGGACGGAAAATATAGTAAGGAGAAACCCAAAGTGAAAAAAAAACTAATTTAGATACAGTTGAAACCCAAAAAACCAGAAGCCTTTCATGCAATTCATTGGAATCTTTAAAAATCACACGAGCAGAAATAAACAAAATAATAGGTGTTAAGGACAACCGAACACAGCTGATAAGAGGTTCAAGTAAACAAAGTGATCAACAACAAATACCAGGGAGTCTTGAAAAGATGGATGATAAAGTTTATCGCAATGAAGAGAACACATATGACTCAGTTTTTAAACCGACACCGACTTTATTCAGAATGTCCCCAAAACCAACTGAAGGAGAAAATAACAATGAGGAAAATGAGAAAATTATTGAGGAAAACAGCAACAAAAGACGGCGATCAGAGACAACACCAGAACAAAACATTAAATCGTGTAAACGCTTTTGTGACAGCGAAAAGGCAAGTGATTTTAATGACAAAATAAACATAAACAATGACGAAATAAGCGATATGAACGTGACTCGAACTCTATCAGAGGAAATGATCACAAAATTTTTCTCAAATCTGGATGTAATTACTGAAGCTGTAGACGAAGGAAAGGGCAAAGATGCAAACATACATCTCACAGAAAAGGCATTTAAATCAGTAAAAGATGCTCAATCTGAAATTTGTAAGCTGTTTACTCTTGGTATTTAAAGTGGGAGAAATAGAAAATGAAAATCAAATGTTAAAAAATAAAATAAAACAAACAACACCAGTACAAAATAAAATCAGTAATGACCATGGTCAAAACAATTTACTGAAACACCAAGAGACCAATAAGACATATGCAATAGCAGCAGGCAATAATAGGAACATCAACGAAAGAACACCCGAAAACTTAAAAGAGAACAACTGGATAACACCAAAAACTACCAAAAAGCATGAGACAATAATAAGAATTGATAACATAAACGACTCAAAAGAAACTATAAAAACACTGAAACAAGAAATTATCATCAAAGACATTGGAAAAGGGTTTAAAAGCATAAAACAAACCAAAAATGGCGCCATTATTGTAGAAAGTTATGATCAAGACCAACAGGATAAACTAAAAACGGCAATAAACCGCATTGATAAAATCAAATATAAAGAAAATGACATTTCTGATCCCATGTTTATGATAACGGGTATTGAAAAGGGCTTTACCGATAAAGAATTTACTGAGGAGTTAGAAAGGCTAAATTATCGTATTGTGGAGGAACTACAAACCAGCGTTCAGGATAAAATAAAAGTAATAGCAAAAAAACAATGCAGGAACCCAATTAAAGAAAATTGGATACTGCAGGCTCCAGCAAAAATTGCAAAATGGTTTTTAAAAAAAGGTACTATTTATTTCGACCTGGTAACTGTACATGTTCAAGAACATCTGAACCTGGCTTTATGTTTTAAGTGCTCCGGATTTGATCACGTGGCGAAATACTGTAAAGAAAAGGAATGCTGCCATAAATGCGGAGGAGAACATATGTCAAAAGATTGTACCGAGGATACTTTTCGATGCCCAAATTGTATAAAAATGAAACTTTCCGATTATCAACACTCTGCAAGAGATACCGATTGTCCTATATACAGAAGAAGACTTGCTAGGTTTAGAAATGTATCAATTACAATGAGGATTTTTTATAAATAAAAACACGCAAACCACCAAAGAAGTTAAACAGGAGGAACCTTCAAAAACAACAAAAAACAATCTTACAAAGATTAGCATCATTCACCAAAATGTACAGTCACTAGGTAACTCTGTGGATGGAATAAATTATATTGTAGGAAAGTACAATGAAGTAAATTTCTATGTATTACAGAGCATTGGAAGTCAACTGAATAATTGAGATATTTGGCTATAAAAAATTTTAAACTAGGAGATAGTTATTGTCGCGACGCTGGCCAGCACGGAGGAAGCGCAATTTTTGTACATAAATCAATAAAGTTTCGACCAAGAAATAAAATAAACAAACTTTCAGTTAAAAGTGAATATGAATATGCTGCCATAGAATGTGAAATAAATGGGGTCCAAATTATTATAGTATCTGTATATAGACCACCGTCTGGAAACATAATCAAATTTCTAGATAGTATTGAGGCTATGTTATCTAGTATTATTGGCGAAAATAAAAAAATTATAATTGCGGGTGATTTCAATATAGAAATGTTAAAAGAGAATAGCAATAAAACAAATTTAATATCGCTATTTCAATCTTTTGATTTAAAGCAATCAATATTCGCAAATACTAGAATAATGTATAACTCAGCTTCATGCATTGATAATATATTTTTAAATTTAGATTATGTAGATAGTGCTGTCATTAAAACGTTTATTTCCGACCACACAGCCCAAAAAGTGAATTTCAACTAAAATTTCCTGAAAAAAATAATTTACAATACCGTAGAATCTTTTCAGATGAAAATAAACTATTATTCATAAAATACTTGAAAGAACAAGATTGGCTTCAAACGTGCGAATCGGATAGGTTAAATGTAAACGCACAATGGAACTTATTTATGAATACATTTACCAATATCTTTAATCATTGCTTTCCTTTAAAATTAACAAACTTTCGTCAAAAACATAAAATATCTAACGATCCAAGAATAATAAAGTGTAAAGACAGATTAGATCTATTTTTAACTTTATCTAGATATGACAATAACTTTAAAGAAGAATATAGGAAAACAAAAAAAAAATATGATGATCTGCTAAGGGCAGTGAGGTCGGAAGAATACGACAAACGGATAAGATCAGCAGATAATAAAACTAAGTGTATGTGGAGTATTTGTAAAGAAATAACCGGACATAACAAAAACGATGGTGATATTGGTATTAAGGGAAATGCCGAAGAAATACCGGATCAGTATAACACATACTTGTTATCTATAGTTCCAGAGTTACTTAAAAAACTAGAAACAAAGTCATCAAATTGTGATATTAGGAGAAATAATAAATCATTGTTTTTAAGACCAGTGTCTACCAATGAAATTTGTGAGTGTGCTAAAAAAATTTAAAAAAAACATAGTAGTGGTGTAGATGAAATACCAACTAGCATTGTAAAATTAGCCATCCCTGTAATCCAAGATGTTCTTTGTTACCTTATTAATAAATCATTTAAGAAAGGAATCTTTTCAGACCAACTTAAAATAGCGTTAATTAAACCTCTATTTAAAAAAGGAGATCCCGAATTAATAGAAAATTATAGACCAATCAGCCTTTTACCAGCTTTTTCAAAATTGTTTGAGCTCTTAATGTGTCGTCGTCTTATTAACTTCATGAATGAATGTAACCTTTTTAATAGTAACCAACATGGCTATCTATATACCGGGAAAATCAACACAAACTGCCATTTTTCAATTTACGAAAAAAATTTTAGAAATTGTTGAGAAAGGAAATTTGGCACTCGGTATTTGTTTAGATTTATCAAAAGCCTATGATTGTATCGACCCAAAGTTATTATTAAAAAAATTGGAATTATATGGTGTTAGAGGAAATGCTCTTAAACTATTTGAATCTTATTTAATTAATAGACAACAAAAAGTTAAGGTAACAAAGAACGGACAAACTTACTTTTCGAACTTAATGAGTAATAGTTTAGGAATTGCTTAAGGCAGCATCGCAGGGCCAATCTTATTTGTAATTTTTCTCAACGACCTGAATTCCATAGAAGCTTCTCAACACGAAAAAGTAACATGTTTTGCTGACGATACAAATCTTATTACGGGAGGGGAAAATATCTTTGAATTAAGGGCAATGGGAACTACACTATTTAATAAAGCCAACTCTTGGTTTTCAAAAAATAAATTAATTTTAAACAAGAACAAAACAAATGCTCTTATTTTCAGAACTAAACTGTCAAAAGTTGAGAAACCACAAAGTATATATTTAGGGGAATCGGATGTAGAAATTGTTGAACAAACGAAGTTTTTAGGCGTCAACCTAGATGAATTTCTAAGTTGGTCACATCACATTAATACACTTATAAAAAAATTAAACTCGGTTTGCTATGGAATTAGGGTTGTTGCCCGATACATGAAGGAAAAAAGCTTGAAAGTAATATACTATGCAAACTTTGAATCCATCATGAAATACGGAATTATTTTTTGGGGTAGCAATAGCTTAATTGAAAAAATATTTGTAGTTCAAAAACGAGCATTAAGAATAATAAAACTAATGGCTTTTAATGAAAGTTGCAGGAATGTTTTTAAACAATGTGGAATCTTAACGGTTTATGGTGTGTACATTTATGAATGTTTGTTGTTCTTTTTTAAAAATAGAAACACTTTTGAACTGCAAACTTTTCATGATTATAACACTAGAACTCTAAATGTAAATTACCCTATCCATAGACTAACATTAACAGAAAAAAATCCAGGTTATATGTGTGTAAAATTCTTTAACAAGTTGCCAAATATGATATTAAATGTATAAGTAGTCTTAAAGTATTTAAAGTTAAAGTCAAAGAAATGTTAATTAATCTAGAACCGTACTCAATACAGGATTATTTAGGATAATTTATAGAGAATAAGAACATTTGTTTTCTTCCTTTTATGACGCCGTTTCCTTTTGTGTTTTTGTATGTTTTGTGTGCTTTGTACAAGAAATGTATATTATAACATAATTTGAAATATAGATTATTATTATTATTATTATTATTATTATTATTATTATTATTATTATTATTATTATTATTATTATTATTATTAATGGGGGTTCGGAACCCACGTTAAGCTGTAGGTCCCCTCGGAAATGGCCCTGGCAGCCAACAAAGAGGAAAAAATTACACGACAAATGTTACCAATTTTCTTTTACGGTCTTGATTTCTCTGATAAGAGTGAATACACGTTGGGCGCCAGAGCTGTTTGCTCGAATAGGGACCCTTGTCCCGTTCTCCCACTGGAACTACAGTAACTGCACTATCACTTTCTTTAGCTTTTTTAGGAGATTTACTGTGGGGCAAATAATAAAGAAAAAACCCCGTTCTTTCGGCAAACGCAGAAAGCCCCCCTAAACTCTCTCTCTTGAAAGCAACTAAACAACAAGTCTGGGAGTGCGCTAGTGAAAATATTATATTTGAAATTTCCGATGGAATTTAAAAAATGTTCTCTGGCTTTTTTTTGCTATAATCGTAATATCTAATAAAAAATTTAAAAAAAAGACAAACTTTTATCTTATTTGCGTAGTCTCTCGGGAATGTCTGTAAACATATTTAGAGAACCTTAAATTAGCTATGACAAAATTATTCTTAGGTGGCCAAACATTTTTAAAGATTTTAATAGAACTTCACAGAACTATTTATATGAAAGCTTCATGAGTGATGTGGTTCATGAAACTACGAAATTATAGTCCGCGTTTATTATAATTCATTGCCTAAATGAGTGGACACTCTTAGACCCCAGTATTTTTTACTATGATTCTAAAATTACGTCATATATTTCATATGACCTGGAGCTATTGTAAGTATCGATGTATCGTATACATTTAGGTATGTTAGTACAGTGGCGTAGCTATGGTAGGGCAACGGGGCTATGCCCCGGGGTCCTAGGGCTTCGGATCAACCAGAGGACCCGGCGGCCGTGAGATAATAACGAAATATAAATAATTTCACAAAAATCATTGGTTTCTTATTACTAACGGATATACTACAATATTTTTTGAGTTGAGGTATAGGGAGCCCAAAAATGTATATTACAAAACTTAAACGCTTTTCTTTCGTTCTAAACATATACAAATCGTTAACATTTTTTTATTTATTCTTATAGAAAATAAAAGTGGCATATTTTTGTATTATGCTCCTTAGACGTCACTTCTTAAAATTTAAAAATCATTGTTAATAGTGTGTCTGAAAACTAATTTGAGTTCACATTTATTTTCTTGATTAAGAAAAAATAGGAATATTTTACTAATGTGTTCTAATCGCCCAATTTTGTAATAGTAGAATAAATGTGGGAAAAATACCTAGTTTCACTCCAGAAAAGAAGGTTGCTACTTATACGCATCTTCATAATATAACTAGCTATAACAATGCCCATTGTCACTTAGAATCTAGCCATTTCGACATGTGTAGGCAAGAACAAAAGATTGCAACAATGTAACCTATACCCATAATATTATTTAAATAAGAACTAAAATTTAAAAAAATGAAGCTTTGAAAATAAAAATTATAAACAAAAATTTTCTGTGTGGAAAAAATAGAAATTTTCTAATTTTTTTGTAGAATGGATATTAAATTGCTCTACTTTGTCGTAACTTTTTTTGTACCCTTTATCGTTTAGGAGATAGTAACGATGAAAAGCGAGATGTTTTTATTGGGGTCGGAACGTCTTAAATAACTTAAAGTATAGTTGAATAATAAATATTTAATATTTTTTGTAATTTGTATTTTCATTTTTAAAATACAACATATTAAGTCATTACCTTCTCATCTAAAAGATTTTATGAATCAAAATTTTCAAAATAATAGCTATTTAATTAGGTAGGTATAATACAGATTTTTGTTTAGGTAGGGTATCAAAACTTTTGACATATAATTCGGTATTCTTTAAATTAGTGAATACAAACAATTTGGATATTTCAATTATATCTAAGAGCTCTTGAAATAAGAAAAAAATTATTAAAGGATTATTTATTTAAAAACATAATAAAAGCTCATATAATTTTTAAATAATTCACGCATTCACCATTTCGTTTCTCAACTTTTTCGTTTTATGCAAAAATCGGCCAAATACTCATTTTTGTGTGTAATTACCTACAGTTTAAAGTTTAAATAATTTGAATTTATGAAGTAATAAAAGTAGAAAAAGTAATAGATACATTTCACAAATTTTAGTTTCTTTCATTATGTAATTCATAAAAATTGCTTGACATTGAAATTATAGGTAATCATGAAATGTAGCCCTCCTAACATCTTTGGCTCTTACGTGTAAAAGGCAACGTTAATATTCTCCCGTCTGGAGATTTTAATTCACACCCAAAAGATTGTCTGCCAGACAGACCTGTCAGTTTTGAAATCTTAGTTGCTATTTCTTCAACGTGCTTTTTTCCCCACAACTCCTTATTAGGCGAGTAAGAAACAGTTGTTTTGCAAATATTACTAATTTTTGATTCTGGGAGGGAGGCTGGAAACATTTTTAAAAGAGATCTGGATACGGATTTTAGCGAATAAAAAGTATCAGATGAAAAACGCTTCCATCGAAAATATAATATATTTCCTTATTTTTCTGTCGCTAGAGATTTCATTTTGGAAGTTATATACCAATTAGCGCCTAAATTTTTTTTTTAAAACAATTTAAGAATATATACTACAAAACTCATGAAACTTTGACTAAAATAAGTGATAATCTGTAAGGGTTTTGTGGAGTAGAGTCTCTTAAGAATCCAAAAATGGAGACCCTCTAGTGTGCTGGATCTGTAAGAACGAGTTTGCACGTTTATGGATAGAGTTTTGAATGTAGAGAAAGTATACTATGATTAAATGATAATTACATTTTAGAAAAAATGACATGTAATTAAGGCTAAGTACGAAGTCAATTATTTATTTATATCAATAGATGAAATTTTGATCACACATAAAATTCAGGAGAACCTTAAAAGTTAACCCACCTATTTATCATTTGAACCAACACCTATTTTTAGAATGTAGAGGTAATTTACTAAACTATGTACAGTGTACAAGATAATTAACTACCAGCTCAAAGCGAATTGTGTACTGAATAATATCGTACAGGTCCTATCTCTCCACGGTCTTGTGAACACCTGAACAGGTGAACGGGTACACCGCATGGCCGGCCCTGATGGGGACTTGCTCAGTGTCGAGAACAACATGGCCACGAAATAACTTAGTAAGTCGCGAAAGTTTTTACTCGCAACTGCTTTTTCTTAGACGAAAACGCTGGTAAAAACGGAAAAAATTGTACATTTTGACGCGACGAACTCCTCAATTTTATGTGAAATTCTGTGAAAACTGTGGTGAATATTGCCGGAGCTAAATCATTTCGTTGTAAGTGTTACTTTTTTGCGCAAATAGAGTTTAGACGTATGACCATATAACGTAAACTTGACGAAGGTTACCTTTTTAGTAGAGCGGCTGACGGCGGGTTTGCTGTCAAATTTTTAATGAAAACAAACTATCAGTTTTTAACCAAAAATTAACAACTAAATTGAAATAAAATAACAAATATCTAATTGTTGTTAATCTGAAAATCCGCAGCACTGGTCAATATTAAAATACTAGTAATAATTTAATAATTATAGTATTATAAATTTTTGCCAATCTAAAAAGAAAATTATTTATTATTTACAGAAATCCTAAATACAAAAATTACATAAATTAATCAAAAAAGTTACATATGTTAAAACACAAATCGAGAAAAAATACCAATTATATCAACAGCAAAGAAAGGGTTACTCTTGTACTCGCCTGTTGAGATTTTTAAATATTCAAGAAAATTATGTTGACAATTTAAAGGTAAAAAAATCGTAGTGAACATTACAACATTTTAACGATGAAATTTTGGTAAAAATTAGTTTTTTTTTGAATGACTGAGAATTATGTTGACAGAGGAAAGGTAAAAGGTCGGAAGTGACAGAATAATAGAGAATGTCGTTGTTAAATGTATTCTATTAAGATAAGCAAATGAAACTGCTAATATACAAAAATAAAATTTATATTAACTTAGTCATTAAAAAATTTACTTTATAACATAATATGTCATCTTAAATAAAACTCGGTAGTTTTTCACATTAAAAAATATCGTATATTTACCAAAAAATAGGACACAATTTTTTTATATTGTATAAATAAAATAACTAAAAAGTTTTATTCTAGAGTGTGCAAATAAAAAAAAGATGCCGCTTCGCCAGCTGTATTATGAAAACCGTTTCCAGTACAAATTACGGAAAAAATAATTATTACAAAACTGACCGAGAGAAATCGCTGGAAATTACTTTAAACTTTTTAAGTTTGCCCTTGGGGGGCCGTACTATAGTGACAAAAAAACCTGGATTGTCTCAAAAATCATCTTAGTAAAGACGCAGGGTGCTAGAAATTCGTATGTATACATGGGGAGCTGGAAGAAGGTAAGAGATCCGAAGTTGGTTAAATTGCGGTAAAGATGCACGTTTCGGGGCTTAATAATTTGGTTAAATAAAATTGTAAATATCCCGATCTTTGGAGATATCCGTGAAAACCGAAATTTTCAGTTTACGATTTAATTTTTTCATAGCTGTTTTTTATGTTCTTGAAAATGGCATTATTTAATTTCAAATTCGACGTTTCGTTTTTTGATACCCTTGTCAAATTAAAACAAAAGAGCTGAAATCTTAAATACCGAGTTAGGAACTTTTAAGCTTAAGAAATTTAAATAATTAATTTTTTTTAAATTTTTACCGTTTGGTTATCAATTAACATATTTTAAATTAACTTTTTATATCATTACGTTCCTGATCATTATGGGTTCAACTAGAAAAAGAAAGATTTGTGTAAGTGATATTTGTGGAACAAATTAACATATATTAGGTATTAGATTCAGTAATTGTAAACTAGGAAAATGTTTTTATTTTGTATTATGGTTTTACTAGTTTAGTAGTCTACTAATTTAAAGTTTTGGCCCCTAGTTTTAAAATTTAAGTTTCATTTTCACTTTATTGCTATGTGTAACTTTTTTACTAAGGATCAATGGCACTTTCTTTTTTTAATAACATTTCGAGGTCTAGGGCCAAAACCATAGAAATTAAAGTAAATGTAATTATAAAATAAAGAAAAATACTAATTAAAAATACCATGCCTAGTAGTTTTTAAACTATACAATTTTTATTTAATTGCTTAATTATCTTACCTTGAATGTAAATTTGTCTTACTTTCTTGAGTATGGTTATGGTAAATCTAACTTTTAACTATATTCTTACTGAATATTAAAGACCTAAAGACCATAGGTTCCTGTAATGTACAAATACAAATACAAATAATTTTATTTATAAATTTAGAAAAATACACTTTTAATCACAATGGAAAAAAATAAGTTAAAATAATAAATAATTCCTGGAAATAAAAAAAAAATGAAATGTAATTTGAATACTTTAATCCTAAAAATAATTGCTAGGTAATGGTAAGAAAAGAATTGTTTGAAATACGTATGATGTGTTATTTTTCGATAAAAAGTTAAAATTTTAAAGCTTTTTAACTGTTTTAAATTTCAAAAGCTTAGAAATTCCTAAAACCCCATTAATAATTCTAAGTCCGTATTTAAAAAATTTGACTTCGTGGAACGAACGGTCGACGTTGGATAACGCCACCTTGTAGAATATAAAAAACACAGCTATGAAACTATGGCTTGCTTCTTCCCAACACAAAAATTAAGGGGCAAAAAATTAAAGCCCAAAATTGAAAATGTCGGTATTTTTCGCATATCTCTGACGGTAAGTATTTGAAATATTTGCAATTTTCTTGCACCAAATTATAAGGCTCCAATTTAACCATCTTCGTATCTTTTACTGTTCTCGAGATCTACATGTACGGACACGAATTAGTATAGCACCCTGTATATCAAAGGTAACATTGCTACAATATATAAAAAATTCGGAATAACTTTAGTTCTAAGTGTTTGCTCTAGCTATTCGAATAAGAGGGGAATGAGGGAAGAAATGGTTGTTGTTATTAAAAAATAGGTATTGCAAAGTATTTTTCTGCTTCTAAGTTGACTTGATGATCTCCTGACTCATCAGGTTCATCCCGAATATCACCTAATGCCCAGTCGTCTCCTTCACCTTCTGATTCCAATAAATTTACATCTAGATCTTGCTCTTCCTCTGATGTTGACGTATCTTCTTGATACACAGGAGTATTATTTTTTTTCTCAATGCTTTTGCCTTTTTTCTTTGACTTGTCTTCTTTTATTTTATTTTTTGTTTTTGTAAGTTTAGCTTGTTTTGTTTCTGTCTCTTCTTTCAGGCGCTTTGCAATTATTTTTGATGTTAAAATTTCACCTACACCTTGCGATACTTTCTTCCATTTTCCTAAGAAGGTTGAGTTTTTTGCAACTTCTGAAACAGTTTCGGAAAGCCTTTTCCTTATGAACAATTCAAAATTGGACTTCTTTTTTTCTTGTTCCCTTTTAGATGGCAAATCGGGCTTTGTAGAATCCGATTGTTGTAAATCAGCCTCTTCAGCGGCAGTAAGTCTATTGCTGGGACCAGGAGTATCTTCATTGGGTAGTATTAATGAGGAAGATGATACAACTGATGCTACAGAAGGTTGAGGCTGTCTCGTGGTTAACAGGTTAGGCTCACTTTCAGCTTTGAATCTTTCTATTTTTATCGGGTCATAAGCGGTTTCCGGAAACCTGTTAAAATTTATGGGAAACAGTCCGGTTGACTGAAAACCTGATCTGAGGTTTCGGGACTTAAAAGATTCCTCCCAGAGAGTTCCCATGAGTTCAGAAAATTGAGGTTTTATCAATATTTTTCCAGGAAATTTACAATTATGCTCGAGAAGAAGTTGATTCCAATCAGTTTTCATAGTTTTAAAGACAGTCTTGTCAAGAGGCTGAATGAAATGGCTTAGTTGGGTGGAAATTTAATGAGCACGACGTCATTATCTTGTGCTATCTTCAATAGATCGTAACTTATGTGAAATATAACCCCATCAAAAAACAGAATAACTTTCTTCTGCCTTTGCTCTTTGGGAGGAATGGATGGCAAAAACAATTGTTCAAACCACTTTATAAACAAATTTCCATCCATCCAACCGTTTTCTTGTACCGCATAGCGCGTGCCAGGGTATTCATTGTTTGAAATCCATGTGGACCACATCTGCTTACCCGTGTAAATTAAAAAGGGTGGTAGTTTCCCATCAGCTGCTCCACAAGCAGTTTTCCTGTTCCAGCGATGTTTCTTGAAATTCATTTAACTCTTTTTTCTGCAATGATCCTCATATCCTTAGGATCATGGGAGAAAGCGGTTTTGTCGCAATTAAACAAAAGCCCAGCATCATCAGGACCAATGCCATTATCTTGGTACATTTTCTCAATGTCATCATACAATTTTTTTATGATGAAAGGGTCAGTACCTCTAACCCATTGTGAGCTCAGAGCTTCACCTTTCCTAATTCTCAGCTCGGGATGACGATTCATAAATCCACGAAACCAATCTTCACCAGGACTTTGTCCATCCTTCCATCTGGTTTCTATTTTCTGTACGCGAATAAATTCTGACACAACAGTTAATGTTTCTTTTCTTGTTAAGCCTTCACCATGAAGCGAGCACACTTTCAAATATTCAGCAATGTCTTTTTCATCCTTATCACTAAGTTCAGGCTTTCGCCCTCCACCCACTTTAACTTCCCCTCTTTTTTTATATTGTTTACTAAGTGTCCCAAAAGGCACATTATAATGTTCTGCAGCGGTACGTAGTACGAAGCCCCTCTGAACCGCAGCTACTGCATCTGCCATACGTTGGGGATCATAGGTGACCCTAATTCCTCTTTTTACGTATTTTCTGGGCATTGTTGCACTATTTAATTAGCCTGAAATTTAAAAAAAAATGAATTATTTATTATTGCACATGACAGAAAAATTGGTATAAGAAACACACCTTTTTGTGGTCTCTGTTTTGAGTTAAAAAAATAATAAAAAAAAAAATTGAAGCCCTGTTCATTATCTACAAGACCATGCCAAAAACTTGGTTTATAAATTTAACTCCATATTAGAAAAAAAGAAAATGTCTTAAAGAGCACTACTTTGGGCTGATTAAGTTTTATACAGACCCAACTTGTAAAGCAAAGAAATTATAGAATTTTGTGACATAGCTCAAAAAACCTTTTAGGTCTTGTGGATGAAGGTTATATGTATCTTATGTTTTTTTTTTTTAGATTTTTTTCCATGTACTTACTAAAAACGAAGGAAAAAAAATTATCTTATTACCCCGGTCTCTTATTCCCCCCATCCTCCCCTACTATAAACTTTATTTTGGCTTGCCGGAATTTAACAAACTTATGTTAAGTGGTATGTACAAAGTTTTTAAACAATAATTAACTAAGCCACTCACAATTCACGGTTACGTACAGAATGTTATGGAATTGACTCGTTTTATTTAAGCCCCTATATCTTGATATAAAAACACGTTTCATAAAAATATTTTTAAATATCGAAATTTAACGAGAAAATTCACCATTTGTTTTTTTTTGTATTATGGCATGACCACGACGCCACTGGAGGAGTTCTAAAGAAAGAGAAAAGGACATGTGTTTATTTTTATTTGAAATGTTAATTAATAGAGGTCAGTGACCCGTAATTATACCTGTCCTAAGTTAAGATATTAAGAAATAAAAATTTAACCCACCTCCTCAAAAATCCAAGAATGGGATACCCCAGTGGCGGCTCTTGAGGAACGATTCTCAGACTCCACCCTCCTAGGGTTTTTTATAGAATTTGAAAAATTCCTATTTTGTTTTTCATCAATTACGCCTAAAACAATTTCTTTGCTCGCCTTTATAGACATTAAATTAATATACCTACAATTATCTATTCAATTAATTCTTCTAGTTGGTAAACTGAACAATACAGTATGCTTTAACCAGTATTATTGACTAAACTATAGTACGCTCCAACCAATATTAGGTTTAATATTATTATTGGCTATGCGCTAAGATGGCTAATTTTAAAGTGCCTATGCAATAATACTTTGAATGTGTTCGGGATCGACTCCGCGAAAAGACCTATTATTGACTCAATAGAACGGACGTTAATAAAATACCCTCCCAGCACGGCGGGCGTGCGAGATTTGCAGACCATTTTGCTGATGTATTTGACGCTTTCCATATTGTGACACATGTTCGTGGACTTAATTTCGCGTCAGCTTTACTGGTGAAAGCTTTTGCTCGTAAATTTGACAAAAATGTTTATGATAAAACTTGGTGGTTGTGCGGCTGCGACAAAAAAAACCGCATACAACTGTACCAAAAGATTGTATAACATGTTTTTAGGCAAATCACATTGAACATTATTTGTTTAATATCCACAAACATTTAAATAGTAAAAAATAGTAAATAAACGAATAGAACGACGTCATTATTAGACTGATGGAAAAGCGAGGTATTGCGTCGTTTGTTCTCATTCAAAACCGATGTTGGCGAGGCAGCCTGCAGCGACTCTATCTAACAAAACAAGTACATTTTCCGCATGGACGTCCGGAAAATTACGTTTAGTTTTAGGGGCACTTACCCAACTATTAAGAGGATTGTTATGAAAAAAATAAAGTATGGAGTGTTTCTATAGAATACCCAAGGAGTCACCCATTTAGCATTATTTTTTTAAAATATAATGCGTCAATTCCATAATACCCTGCATATGGCGTTGGTGGACATTATTTACTCAAAAATTGCCTAGATAGTTAATTATTGTTTGAAATCTTTATGCAACCCGACATTAAATTCGTTAAAAAGGGTTTTCGTTATTTTATCGGGTTGTTGAAAATATAGATTGTTTTAAATCTTGAGCTTCGAAAAGCGCATTTTAAAATTCAACAATTTATTTAAATTAAATGCAACTGTATATATTTTGTAACTTAACACGTTCACTGTCCAAATGAAAAACATGAAACGATGTTCCACAGTCCCCCATATAAATCCATCATGACCCATATATGGCACACAAATTGGTTGTAGCCCTTTTGCATTAAGTCCATGAGCCAAATATGGGTCATATCCATATGCTACCAACTTATATTTTCATTTTTCAATGGAGTCCCAATAAAAAACTAGTAAATATGTCTGGAGTCCACCTAATCAACTGATGAATAAGCTACTAAATATGTGAGCCAAATATGACCCATAGGACTACCCGAAAACGTGTCGTATGACATGACCCATATATGATAATTTTATTGTACAATTTGTTGAGTTAAGCGGCCCACACAGGGACAATATTTTTTATTAAATTCTCAGGCTCATAATAGCGTTTACATGGGACTTTCACGTTGAGTGCCACCGTGGAAATGAATTTTGAACTTATTTAAAAATAATACCTGTATAATATTGAACGTGGTATGCAACATACCAAATACTTTGCATAGAATCGGTGGATGATTCACCGCGGCCAAAATTGAAAGGTGGTCCAATGTCCTACATTGACCCACCATGGCCATTATTATAACCAATTGTGTTTTGATAAAATGGTTGATCAGTTAAACCCACCACAAGTCACTTTAAGTGTTAAATGAAATACCATTTGGAAGACTTCTCGTAAAAAGCGTTGTGGTCTGTCATACACCGTGTGTGCCTTGACCAGTTTTTTGAAAATTGTTAATCGTTTTAAAAGAATCAATTAATTTATGCCAAAATAAGTGGAATATTTTGTCTCCTAAGCTTCGTGAGGGTAAAAGTAGTGTCAAACTATGGGACAGCGAAATAAAAAAAAAAGTTAAATAGATCATGCAAGGAACAGCCAATCTCCGAATGTGTCACACAAAGCTCACGCGTAGGTATCATTTTATCGAAAGAAAACCAACCCTACTGTGATCAGTGCTAAGGCAGTCCCTACACGGGGAAACTTAAAAGAAACTTAGTAGCTTAAATACTTGGAAGATTGGGCGACTAGGTCACCCAGCACGTACATTTGAATGGCGCTACTAACATTGCGCTATCTAAGTTGCGGCGACTAGAAGACCCGGTAACTCGAGTATCCACGACTCGGCATGCTGGATTGCCACGCTATTCCACTCTATTGGGTAACCTAAAATAATAAATACGGAGCACATTTTTAAGACGAAATTCAGAAATGTGCGGCATTTCGCTCGCGACTGCGTGACTATAATATCGCCCGTGTGAGGATGAGAGGCAACTCGTCTAGTCTCCTAGCCTCTACGCTACCAAAGGACATTAATTGCCTCGAAAGTGCTTGCAAGCACTTTTAAATAATAGTGCTCGATAATTGGCAATTCAAGTCCTTTATGAAAAGTGCTTGGTAATTGGTAATTGAATTTCACATTTCAAGTTATTTAAAGTGCCGCACTCAAAATTAAGGCGGCTGCACAATTGCCCGGGAACGAGAACGTGAACGAGAACCAGAACGGAAACGAGAACTGAAATACTATTCAGATGCACAAACAACGGGAACGGGAACGGAAACAGTAGGGATGTTTGGCCTTTTCTGGGGATATTTATTTTTAAAACACTGTCAGCTGGGCTTTAACCGTACTTATTACGGATGAATTTTTGAATATTGAAATAGTATTAATAACTTTCGATATAATGGATGTTATTAGTGATGAAGAAATGTTGGACTTACATATGTATTTTCTTCTAATTATGTACTGTTACTACAATGCATGTACCTTACAATCAGAGAGAAGGTGTGTATAAACAAATATTTAATAATAATATTAATAATAATTAATTGTATATTTTTTTAGATGGTGGGTTAGACCTATATTTACAGAGAGAAAAGAAAAAGGAGCCTTTGCAAATTTATTTGGCTATATGAAAGAGAATGACCATGAAATGTTTTTCAAATATACCCGAATGCTCCCGGAACAATATGATAGAATTTTAGTGCTGGTTAAACCAAAATTATTAAAACGAAGCAGAAGGGAATCTCTCAGTCCAGAGCTAAGACTAGCTATGACTTTAAAATATTTGGCACATGGAGGATCCTTCCAAAATTTATCATGGGAGTTTAGGGTTGGACATTCTACGGTGTCAAAAGTTATTAAAGAAACATGTGAAGCTATATGGACAATACTGCAGCCAATCTATTTAAAGACCCCTACTAAAGATAATTGGCTTAGAATTAGTGAGGGATTTTTAAATCGTTGGAATTTTCCGCACACTCTTGGTGCGATTGATGGGAAGCATGTCCAAATTCAATGTCCGATAAATAGTGGATCAACCTATTATAACTATAAAAGCCATTTTAGTATGGTGTTGTTGGCATGCCGTGATGCTGACTACAAATTTACATGGGTAGATATTGGGGCTTATGGTTCAGAACATGATGCTGGAGTATTTAGAAGATCAAAAATGGGGACTGACCTAGAAAGTGGAAAAGTTAACCTTCCTGGAGCACAAAGGTTAACTGATAGTGAAATTAAAATGCCTTATTATTTTGTTGGAGATGAAGCCTTCCCATTAAAATCATATATAATGAGGCCTTATCCAGGCAAATATTTAGAGGAAGAAAAATTAATATTCAACTACAGGTATAGTTAATCAATTTAAAAATAGTATTCAATAAATACTTGTTTATGTTTACAGATTGTCACGTGCTAGAAGAGTTATCGAAAATACATTTGGAATTTTGGCTAGTAGGTGGAGAGTATATCGATCTCCCCTACTATGCTCAATAAACACAACTGAGGCAATAGTGAAAGCAACAATATGCTTACATAATTTCTTGAGAACGGAAATGTCACAATTATATACTCCTCCTACATTGATAGACACCATCACAGAAAGTGGTGATGTTATTCATGGTGAATGGAGACAAATTGTCAGAAATGATAATAACTTAACAACAGTGGGTAGAATGGGGTCCAATGTTTCTGCCAAACAAAAAACCACTTTAAGAGATAATTTGGCCGAATACTTGGTATCAGATGCTGGAGCGGTAGCTTGGCAATTAAATTATGTAAGAAGAGGAAGGATCTAATTTAATTATATTTTAAAGTTTCTTTAAAGTTTATTTTGTTCTGTTTATTTTACACATTTAAAATAAAAATCAGTTTTTAAAACATATTTATTGTCAAGAATATAACAATTTTTTAACATCTTACATGTTTGTTCACTACCAAAACCTACTCATCATCCACATCGTCAACGTACTTGACTAGCAAGTCCATAATTTCTCTTTTAAATTTTAGTCGTTTTGCTGGTCTTAGTACCTGCATATCCTCTACAATTGATCTCATAAAGTTCATATCACCTTCGTTTTTTTGTTGGGGGGCAGTTTGATATCTTGACTCACATATTTTATTAAAACTGTCAATCGCTTTTGCCATTACTTCGTGCACTTTTGTTTTCTCCTGACGAAAGGATGGAGTGGACTGTTGTGACTGAGAAGTTCCTGGTCGAGTCAGAACTGAAGGTGTTGGTGAAAGAATTCCATCTGAGCCAACATCAAAAGTTTCCACCTCAAGCTCCCGATCAGACTCAGGATTTTCACCTAAATGAATTATTTCTTCAGCTGTTTCCTCCAAATCTTCTTCTATATTCTCAGTTATAGTAGTTTCTAATGAAGATGTTAATCTACAAAAATACGTTATTTTTAATATATAATGTATAACAAATATTAATAAATTGGAGGCGGATTACCCAAGTTAACGCCAATGTAGATAGAAAAAGAAAAACTAATATTAGACAAAGATATAAAGGTAAAAATAAATATATAAAGATATACAAATAAAATAAAATTGTTTCAAAATAAGAGCCCAATCGTTAAAACAGCTTTGAGTGTCACCAGTAGAATACCTTTTTTTTCTAGTCCACTTCTGCTTTTTGTTAATTTTTTTGTAATGTTCTGTAGTACTTGACGTAGGTAATTTGTTTTTTAAAAAAATTGAATAATTTATCTTGAAAACTGTGAATGTTGTAATAAAAATATTTTTTCACGTTTCCTACCGCAGTCGCCAGTGCCATGCCTCTATTAATGGTACTCACTTTCGTTTCCTCAAGAAGGGTCCTAGCCAGATCATCTGTTGAAAATACACAAATTCAACAGCCTTTTTAGACCCTCCTGCAGATCCAGACGGAGGCTTGTTATTATAGTCTCTGTATGCCCTAACAAATCGGTCTCTTAAATTATCCCATCGTTTTTTAACTGATGCAGCTACAATTTAAGGAAAAAAAATTATTAAAATCAATGTGTATGTTATTTTCTCATAAAAAACCCATACATACCATCAGATCTCAGATATTCTGCAATGGACATCCAGCTATTTTCTTTTAATTTGTCATCTTTAAAAGATTTTAGCGACCGATTGTAAAGGTGAGGACACTGTTCCACCAGGTTTATCAATTCTTCATCCATAATTACGCTTAATAACTTTTTAACAACAAAACGTATATCACCAAAGAAGGTTATGTTAAAAGAAAACGTTATGTTTGCAGCAAACATGTGGCTGCTTTCCTATTGGCTCGGCTATTAGCATCATATATCTGTGCTGTGATTGGCTCCGGGAATGCAACTATAACGGGAATGTTAAAACTTGGCCAACTTTCTAGTTCTCGTTCCCGGATATCTTCTCGTTCTCGTTACCGAAAATTGGTTAAGCATGGGAACCTTAAAATATGTGTATCTTAACTTTTTTCCCGTTCTCGTTCTCGTTCACGTTCTCGTTTCCGGACAATTGTGCAGCCGACTTTACTTTCCTCAGTAATTGGTAATTGCGAGCCCTTAGAATTTACAAAGTGCTTGGTGCTTGATGCTGGCAATTACTTTTGCAAAGTGCTTGATGCATAAAGCACTTTTTTCGAGTGCTTTGCCCAGCCCTGTACGCTACTACAGTTTCTTTTAAGTTTTCCCGTGTGAGGAGTGCCTATAAGTGCCTCTGTAGGTAATTAGGCATTAATCGAGTGTCCAAAATTTGACGCGATAAGGCATCATCACGATACCAAAAACACCCTCAACAGAGACTTGCCAAATATAACTTGCACAGTAAAATCCATAATAATTATTGTTGTGTTCCTTAATGACGTGCTAATATTTTAGGGTGTGATTCCTTAGGTCATTTTATGAAGAAAAGTTTATATAATCATTTGTCCACAAGGGCTTACACAAGCTCCCTTCCTACAATTACTTCTTTTCCCCTATTTTGGTAGTATGTTTAGTATAATAAATTTCTGAACACAATACAAAACAAATCTCAACGACTAAGGTGGGCAGGCCACATACACAGACTTCAGGACGAAAGACTCGTGAGACTAGTGTGGGAGGAGGTTCCAACATCAAATCGGACCTCCAAAAAATGAATATTCCGTTTGACCACCGATTAATGGAAGACCGTGTCAGGTGGAAAAAGTCGGGCAGTCAGCCAAGACCCACCCAGGGTTGTAGCGCGTTGATGATGATGAATACAATTTAATCATGAATCTATAAACGCTTTTTTACATTGGGTGCAATTGCAAGAAAAATGGCCTGGAAGCATGCGCTTCGACGACGTTTTAATCAGCTGATGCACGTTTTCCCATTTAAAACCTGCATCAGCTGTTTAAAACGTCGACAAAGCGCATACTTTCAGACAATTTTTGCTTGCAATTGCACCCAATGTAAAAAGGCCTTAAAGCTCTGTTAACAACTGTCATCTATCTTTCCTTTAATAAAGTTATTCTCTTAAGGATGAATGTTAATACACTCGAAACATGTAGAGATTCTAACTTCTAATTTAAAATAAAAATTCTATAGATATATATATATATATATATATATATCAGTGAAGGAAGACTTAAAGTTTAATATTTCTTTCCATTCTATTTTATCTATTCAAGTATTGTTTTTGTGCACTGTATGTATCAATGGTAAAAGAAAAGAAATCAAAGACGGATTTGCTGGGGAAGAGAAAGAGGAAGGAGGGAGGAGGAGAGAAATTGTGAAATTATGTAATTACCCCCAGGAAAGACCAAAGGTGTGTTATATGTGTCCTATTTACACCTGTGGTGCTTTTCTTATCTCACCACCTTCTCGATTGAAAGTCTGCGGAAACATATTTGTTGGGGAACTTCCCCAGCTATATGACGCTTCTACGCCGGGCAGTATGTTGGGGAACTTCCCCAACCCCCTTTAATTTTACCCCTGTATAGAAGTCGTGAAATGTTTAGGGAGGCACTGCGCGCGCAACAGTCACCAGATGTTTTTGGTTGACATGGTTTTTAAGTTGACGTTTATGTTTTTGTTGACATAAGTTGACAACAAAAAGTTTTTTAAAGAATACGTCGTGGAGAGAGCGTTGTAAGCGAGCGACTCCTAGAATAGTTGTGTTCATGCTGTTGTAATTTCCCCTTTCTTTTGCTGGTTAGTGGCGTTTCACTAACAGAAAAATGTGTTATTAACTAGAAAAAACCCAATGGTCAAGACTAATGACGTTGGTATTTATAAATGCAATCTTTACTTAAAAGATTAGTAAACCTTCAAGGTATGCTAGAATAAGATAAGTATCATACTGTTGTAAAGAAATTAACTGTATAATAATTTAGATTAAACAGAGTAAAGGTATTCTGCATCAAGAAACCAAATGTTTTGCTAAAAAACAGCTCCAGCAGCATCAAACTTTTAATGTCGATATAACGAAGTCGAATCTACTCTCCAGAAGGGACATGATAAATTAGGGTTAGGAACAAAAAGCCCTATCTTCCTTCTTACAAAAATATATTAAAATTACCACCTACGCGTTTCGGCCTATAAGGCCATCATCAGGGCGTACTGTAAGAAATAAAAAACAAGTTGTATAAAATTAAAAAAATAAAAAATGTCAAAACTTACAGGTAATAAGGTCACCACATAAAGACTACAAGTAGGACGCACCCTAGTCAACAAGTCAATAAAAAAACATCAATTCACATTAAAAAAAAAAAAAAACATTTACACTTTTTTAAAAAAAGGTGGAAAAACCACGACAATCGAAAATTTTTTTAAAATTAAAATTAAAATTTCGCTGCATTCTAGCAGTTCATATATCTGACTAAATAAATTTAACCTTATCTTATTTATATAGAATAAAAAAACATTATTGTATCAAACAGCGAAGTAGAAAAGGAAAGAGAGGAGAGAGAAAAAAGACAGTTCCGAAGGTACTATTACAAAAAGAAAGGAGGGGTGAATATGAGTTGAAATCTTAAAATAAAAAAAAAAAAAAATTGAATTAAATAATTAATCTCTGAAAAGACGGACCGCAGCTACATAATTACGATATGAAAAATTGCCCTGTTCATTTAGATTATGTGGGGAGCGGGAAAACTAAACAAGAATATTTTTGTTTGCTACCGTTCAGTGGGTACCTTATCAAATCTCTTTTCTAGACTCAAAGACAGAATATCAACCCTAGACAAATGTGGGGTATATTTGCTCTCCTGTGACTCCTGTCCGGCGGAATACGTGGGACAAACAGGTCGTTCATTTAACAAAAGAATAAAAGAACATCTCAGATCTAGTAGATTACAACACGACAATAAATCCCCTTTTGGTACACATCTTAAAGCAACCAATCATTCTTTTGATTTAGACGAGAATTTTAGAGTTCTACATCATCTGAACAAGGGACAAAAACTGGATGTGTTAGAGAATATAGAAATTGCCCTGTCCCAATCCCGCTCCCCACATAATCTAAATGAACAGGGCAATTTTTCATATCGTAATTATGTAGCTGCGGTCCGTCTTTTCAGAGATTAATTATTTAATTCAATTTTTTTTTTTTTATTTTAAGATTTCAACTCATATTCACCCCTCCTTTCTTTTTGTAATAGTACCTTCGGAACTGTCTTTTTTCTCTCTCCTCTCTTTCCTTTTCTACTTCGCTGTTTGATACAATAATGTTTTTTTATTCTATATAAATAAGATAAGGTTAAATTTATTTAGTCAGATATATGAACTGCTAGAATGCAGCGAAATTTTAATTTTAATTTTAAAAAATTTTTCGATTGTCGTGGTTTTTCCACCTTTTTTTAAAAAAGTGTAAATGTTTTTTTTTTTTTTTTAATGTGAATTGATGTTTTTTTATTGACTTGTTGACTAGGGTGCGTCCTACTTGTAGTCTTTATGTGGTGACCTTATTACCTGTAAGTTTTGACATTTTTTATTTTTTTAATTTTATACAACTTGTTTTTTATTTCTTACAGTACGCCCTGATGATGGCCTTATAGGCCGAAACGCGTAGGTGGTAATTTTAATATATTTTTGTAAGAAGGAAGATAGGGCTTTTTGTTCCTAACCCTAATTTAATGTCGATGGTTAAACCCATATTTCTGTGTGCCCTCGCAAGATTTTATTCAAGTTATACAAAAAAGTGAATCGCAAAGGTTTCCCAGAAAACCGGAAACTCGCGTAAAAGGATTATGTTTGACTCTTTAAACTTACTAGTGAGCTCACGCCTAAACTAGATATTATCTATTGTCTTGTTTCTTCTGTTGGCATAGATTTTGTAATCAATTGATAAGCCAAATTATTTAGTAATATATCCAATGTCGTAGTATTAATCAAAGTATTTTATAATATCCATTGTATTTGTGGGTTTTTAATCCCCAATTTTGTATTGAACAAGGGTTCAAGCAAACCCGGTATTTTTTATGTTTAGTAAATAAAAAACAACCTTTCAATTTCAAATATTCAAACTGAGTGTTTTATTTCTACCAGCGAAATGAAAAAAATAGTCAATTAATATCGTAAACTTTAACTGATCGGTAAACAAATCAGTTACCCCTTTTTTTGTTATTGGGTCAGACTTCAGAGTTTTTCCTACATAATAAAAAATGGTCCTTCGAGCCTCGATTGTTTGAATTTTTGAAGTTTGAAATTTAAATGGATAAATTTGTAGGTTTGTAGCACAAAAGGTGCATATAACATTGTAGAAGGGTAAACATTGCATACGCGATGAGATTTCCCTTTCTATCTCTATTTCACTCATCTTTTTTGTGTTAAGACATGCCCGTTCTTACACAAAGAAAATGAAATAAAAACATAGGTAAATTCTTTAAAAAATAAAAATTTATTTTGTACACTACAAGATAGTGTCACATAACCTCTCTCTCTATTTTTGTTGTGTGTTAAGACATGCTCGATCTTACACCAAGAAAATTAGCTTAAAGATTTTTTACGAACTTTTAAAGAAAATGAAACAAAACAAAAACGTCGCTCTCTGTACTGCAAGGCATTAGTAATTCTCACCGCTCTCTCATTTCTGTTGTGTCAAGACATGCTCGTTCTTACGCAAAGAAAAATAATCAATTGTTGGTAAACTTTTTGTGATACAAAAAGTTATTTTTTACACTACAAGCTAGTGTCATATCTCTCTTCTTTCTTATTTTTTTTGGGTCAAGACACGCCCGTTCTGACACAGGAAAAAATAACTGAAATTGTTGTCAAATTTTTATACAAAATAAAAAATAAAAATTCTATACACTACAAGCTAGTGTCACATCTCCTTTTTCTCTTTTTTTGTTTGTGTTAAGACACGCTCGCTCTTACACAAAGAAAAATATAAAGTTTTTGACAAATCTTTATAACAATAAAAGATTATCTCGCTATACTACAAGGTAGTAGTTAGTCTCTGCGCTCTCTCATTTTTTTGTGTGTCAAGACACACTCGTTCTTACACAAAGAAAAATATATCAAATTTTTCTCGCACTAAAGGACAGTGCCCCCACTCATACTTTCATTTTTTGTGTAAATGCACGCTTATAAATAACTTGTTATATAAAATTTTTCTCGCACTAAAATTAGTGACCCCTCTTTCACGTTGCGTCTTCGTTTATCGCTTGGTTTGCATTGTCCGCACCTTCGTGAAAATTTACTAACTTAAAAAATTAGTTGCTCTATTTGCACTATAAAAATAGTGTTTTCTCTCTCTCTCACTATTGTTGAACTTCGTTTTTTTTGTGTTGAATTTTTGATTAAAACATCAAAATGTCGACAAAAACCGAACTAACAACTAAGCGCGCAAGTTACAAAGGTAACATCACCCGCATTAATAATTGGTATTTAAAAAATGTTGATACGGAATTTAATTATTGCCAATTTAAAATTCGATTGGAACATTTAAATAAGGCATTTGATAATTATATTAAAATTCAAAATGATATTGAAACTTTAGACCCGGACGATTCAGATCGAGATCTGATCGAAGAAAAGTTTTTTAATTTGTACGCGCTCTTAGAAAGTAAAATCGAATCTCTTATTTCAGCTCAAAATGCAAGGTTGCAGAGCCCCCCTCCTCAAGTTGCAACTCCGGTTGCTACTCCCCATGTACCTCAGGTACGCTTACCTGAACTGCACATAACGGTATTTAAAGGTGATATCTGTGAATGGACTTCCTTTTATCAGCTGTTTACTGCCCTTGTGCACGACAATTCTTCTTTAAGTGATATTCAACGGTTTATGTACCTTAAATCATTTTTAAAGGAAGAACCCCTGAAATTAATTGACACTCTTGCTGTCACTCACCAAAATTATGCCACTGCCCGTGATATTCTCACAAATCGATATGAAAATAAGAATTCTGTCATTAATACTCATCTTCTGAATTTATTAGAAATCCCCGCTATTACTAAATGTAATGCACAAACCCTCAGAGAATTCGTCACAAATTGCACACGCAATATTGAGTCTCTGAAAAATCTAAACTTATCTTTTAAAGAACTCTGGAATCTTCTTATGGTTCATCTTCTTGAAAAAAAGTTGGATTTTGTCTCAAAAAGGGTTTATGAAACCGAAAAAGATCTCTCTTCTCTCCCTGTGTTAAAAGAATTTTTTAATTGTCTCAATAAACGTTGCACTATCTTGGAAAATTTAGCTAGTTTGGAAACTACGGCTCCCAAACGATCCCCAAATGTGTCCTTTCATGTTCAAACCACAAACATTAATCGTGAAAAATGTTCATTTTGTCACTATTCCCATAAAATTTATGTTTGTGCTAAATTCAGAAGCTTACAACTCTCTGAACGGCATCAATTCATAAAAAGCAAAATGTATTGTTTTAATTGTTTGGGCTCTCAACATCAATTAAATCAAAGCCCCTCTCTTCGAACATGCTCTTTTTGTCAACAGAAGCATCATTCATTGCTTCACTTCCCTCCAACTAACACTGGAATCCCAAATACAAATCAAAACACATTCAGGAATCATGTTCCTCAAGTAACAAATTTTGT
Organism: Polydrusus cervinus; assembly: GCA_935413205.1. NCBI lineage: Eukaryota > Metazoa > Arthropoda > Insecta > Coleoptera > Curculionidae > Polydrusus > Polydrusus cervinus. Next base: position 59,670,883 of record OW284510.1, on the reverse strand, counting down.
TACACCCGTTTCTCATTCTCGTGGCAATTCGCCACAACATTCAAATACTCACAAACCTAATTCGTCACAGGTTCAGCCAAATAATAGGGCAAATGTCAATTCATCTCAAGGTCAATTGGCTTCTGATTCTTTTACTCCTCGGCCTGCGTATAGCCAAGGAAATTTTAACTTCTCTCATGGACATGATAACTCTCAGCGGTCCAGTTCGTCTCGTTCTGATGAAGACTCTCCTTCTCAGAACACCCCTGTAACTTGTCAAAGTTATCCTGCTACGGCAATGAAGACCCCTCATGTTTTGTTGGCCACTGCCTTTGTGTATATCTACAATGCTCAAGGTGTACGCATCACCGCACGAGTATTGTTGGACAATGGCTCCCAAAATTCATTCATTACCCAAAATATGGTTGACAGATTACAACTGCAATCATATGACAAAAAATTGTTGATCTCTGGAATTTCTCAAAATGAATCTTCCTCCACAAAAATGACAGACTTAACTTTGTATTCGAAAGTTAATTGGCGCCAACGCTTCCATGTGTCATGCGCTGTATTAGCAAATATAACCTGTAACCTCCCTCAAGTAAAAATTGATACTTCTTTACTTAAGATCCCTCGCGATGTTCCGCTAGCGGATCCTAAATTTGGCACTCCCCGCTCTATAGATTTGCTGTTAGGAGCAGATTTATATTACACTCTCTTACTTAATGGTTTTATTCGACTTGGAAGAAATCTTCTCATTCTTCAAGAAACCAGTTTAGGATGGATCGTTGCTGGATGTGTTCCACAACACACAGTCTCAACTAGCCGTGCTAGCTCACTCTCTCACACTTCTCTGGCAGTCCAAGGAAGTGCTCATCCAAGTGTCTCTTTGTTTTTACAGACAAGGGACAACTTTAGTTCAGAAAACTTTTACACTGAAAATATACCTCTCACTCTCGTTCATTCAAATAAACAAACACTCGAAGTTTTTCAAAACTTCCCCTCTCACCCCGCGACACGTCGCAAAAACAATCTTTCTCTAACAAGCAGTGGCTTGTCTCCCGCAAGTAGTGGCTTGCCTCACTCTAAGACTCACTCTCGCTTAGATTTAAAACAAGTCTACTCTATACAAATTGAAAAACCCCTACTCCTGTACTAGTTCCAAAATGGGATCCTAGTTCAGACATGTTGTGTCTCTCACCCCCTGAAAACTTAGTTCAAGGTGTTTTGACTAAATCTATTATTCCTCTCTTTGAAATTAATTTAAAGATTGATCCCTTAAAGGATAGTGTACAAGTTTGTACATCTTTTAACAAGGCTGAAGTAAACTTCACCCCACCCTGTGTATTAAAACTCTCTCGAGGTCATTGCCTCAAAATTTATTAAGTGTTCCCCCTATGTATGAACCAGCCCTTGTCTCAAATACTGAAAAATTTGATTCTCTTAATGCTAATAAGCGTTCAAATGAATATGGCTACGTTTCGGAAAAGGACATGAGTGTTATCTCCGAACAACGAAAAGTCAAACCTGTTTCTACCTCCTTGCATGTCACTCAAGAGAGTGATGATTTTTGGGATCTTCTCTTCTCAACATTTCCCTCTAAACTGCAAAGAGTAGTTGCTTACTGCTTTCGTTTTTGTAAGTCAACTCGCGCCCCCATTAATAAAATTTCTGGACCTCTCTCAGTTCATGAATTAAATGATTCTCTGAAAATGATTATACATAGAATTCAATTTGAATATTTCCATAAAGAATTGTCAGACTTACAACCTGGCAAGAATTTATCTAATAATCAAGTTGAATATTTCCATCAAGAATTGCCAGACTTACAACCTGGCAAGGCTTTACTTCACTGTTATATAGCAGTCTTTAAGTGCATGATCACCAAAGCTATTTATAATCCAATTATTTTAATTCTCCCCCTTGAAGCAGCTATTACTTTTTTACTGCGACTTTCCTCCAGACGAGGTAAGGCCCCCCTGAGGCATTCTGATTATGTCACCCCTTACAACGGTGCCAAAACTCAGCTATGCTTTAATCTAAAGCGTTTTGCTTTCCGACGAAGCAACTCAGCTATTTTGTATGCTAACTATGCCACTTCTTACAATGGTGCCATAGTTCTGCTTTTTATATTGTATTATAAATTCTTCCACAAACCAAAATGGTTTCCCCTCTCACTCAATATCTAAGTTGGCATTGAGTACTAAAAGGAGTATGACAAGGTCTACCCTTTAAGATGACCATTAGCAATTCTGCTAATGGTTTTATTTGTTAACCCCCTCTCGTTTTTTACAATAATTTTGTTTATAAGCTATATGACGCTTCTACGCCGGGCAGTATGTTGGGGAACTTCCCCAACCCCCTTTAATTTTACCCCTGTATAGAAGTCGTGAAATGTTTAGGGAGGCACTGCGCGCGCAACAGTCACCAGATGTTTTTGGTTGACATGGTTTTTAAGTTGACGTTTATGTTTTTGTTGACATAAGTTGACAACAAAAAGTTTTTTAAAGAATACGTCGTGGAGAGAGCGTTGTAAGCGAGCGACTCCTAGAATAGTTGTGTTCATGCTGTTGTAATTTCCCCTTTCTTTTGCTGGTTAGTGGCGTTTCACTAACAGAAAAATGTGTTATTAACTAGAAAAAACCCAATGGTCAAGACTAATGACGTTGGTATTTATAAATGCAATCTTTACTTAAAAGATTAGTAAACCTTCAAGGTATGCTAGAATAAGATAAGTATCATACTGTTGTAAAGAAATTAACTGTATAATAATTTAGATTAAACAGAGTAAAGGTATTCTGCATCAAGAAACCAAATGTTTTGCTAAAAAACAGCTCCAGCAGCATCAAACTTTTAATGTCGATGGTTAAACCCATATTTCTGTGTGCCCTCGCAAGATTTTATTCAAGTTATACAAAAAAGTGAATCGCAAAGGTTTCCCAGAAAACCGGAAACTCGCGTAAAAGGATTATGTTTGACTCTTTAAACTTACTAGTGAGCTCACGCCTAAACTAGATATTATCTATTGTCTTGTTTCTTCTGTTGGCATAGATTTTGTAATCAATTGATAAGCCAAATTATTTAGTAATAAATCCAATGTCGTAGTATTAATCAAAGTATTTTATAATATCCATTGTATTTGTGGGTTTTTAATCCCCAATTTTGTATTGAACAAGGGTTCAAGCAAACCCGGTATTTTTTATGTTTAGTAAATAAAAAACAACCTTTCAATTTCAAATATTCAAACTGAGTGTTTTATTTCTACCAGCGAAATGAAAAAAATAGTCAATTAATATCGTAAACTTTAACTGATCGGTAAACAAATCAGTTACCTCTTTTTTTGTTATTGGGTCAGACTTCAGAGTTTTTCCTACAATGTTTTTCTCGACAGCCTTACCTCCCCTCCATGATAAAAAGCTAAATCCGCCATTGAAAGAAACTTCATATTATGTATGCGGTGCCATAGTAATAACATAAAATTTATAACGTATAGAGAAATAGTAATGCATTCCTAGTTACTTTAAAATGGACTGTGAAACAATATGAATGCAAATAAAAATATTCATAGAAAAAGTTTTTGGTATTGTATAGTTCATGGCCAAATAAATCATGCGCTGTTAAAATATTTGTGCCAATTTTTTTAAATATAAAAATAATTCAGTGATTTGGTAAATAATGTTGTTGTTAAAGAACGATTATATTTTAAGCAGAAGTTACATTTTATTAAATAGTATTATATGTATTAATTTACTGCAGATTAAGAAATGAATCAACTGAAATATGAAAAACTAAACTTATTCGTTTTTTGACAGGTTTCTGATGCCGAGTTGAAAAACGAATTGATCAGTTCATGCATGCATTTCTTTCAAAGACATTTTCTCTTTTAGTGGCCTATATTTTGTTTTAAACAAAGGCAGTGGCGGCTCGTCAGGTGAACGGGGGGGGGCTCTTCACCAAAAAAAAATAAAACCAGGAGGAAAGTTTTTAGACAATATTAAAATATATTAATGTACCAATACAGCTACCATTTTGGCCCTTAAAAAATAATTAGGTTCAAATTAATAATATTAATTTAATCCGAATGTAGCTATGAATAATAGGGCCACGGTTAACTCCGATGGACAATAATTATAAACACTCGTGCATTTTGGCGATGCTTAGCTCAAAGCAAGTGAAGACCCCACGCGGCTTTGAATTCACCGTTGCTACGATTACGCGACGTCAGTTAAGCAAACAGCATGTAACAATTTGCATTATGATGAAGGGCAATTTAAAAATAGATCAGTCGTATGCACCATTGTTTTATCATTCGCCTAACCTTAAGGTATTTATTTTGAGGCTTCGCGAAACTTAAGGTTATAGATATAATTTTTACGTGATTTACTGTGTGATTAAAAAGTTTGGTTTTTATTTTTTAGTTAATTCAGTAGTGTACGTACCTACTTAGTTGTGTATTTTAAAAATGAACCCAATTAATGACATAGTTTGTAATTTGTTGGAAACTCCATTTAGTCGTTGGACAGATGAGGATAAGAGAGACGTTTTGTTACACGGGTTTTTAGTCAATGTTTGTTTAAGTACCCGCACTATACCTAGCTCTTCACCATTTTTTAAGACCGCGAGCCGCCAATGCAAAGCAGATGTAGATCAAGTAATAAAAATAGTTGACAATAGTCAAAATTTAGTCGAAATTTCTAATTGTCAAAATTATTTACTTTTATATTAAATTTCTATGTTTCTATGAAATGACTTCCTAATTTTAAAATTCAAGACAAATTGATAGTACCTACTAGTATTTTGATATCTAACAGTGTTATAAGAAATACGGCAAATTTGGATATTTGTTTAATCCTATAGAATAAGGAATTTTCTGGTCTGGTCTGGTTTGAAAATTTATTTTTCTTGTATTTTTAAAAGTTACCATGCACCTGACAAGAAGGGGACATTGTTTTAACAATACTTTCTAATTTCATTGTCATTTTCCAGCTTTCCCAATAGATATTTCGAATAAACTATGATGTGATAAAAATTATATATTTTGTGTACAAATAATTTCCCTGTAGCAAGTTTTAAAAATACTTAAACGAATAAATTAGGCGACTTTATCACAGCGCTATTTTTAAATAATAATCGTAAGTTTAGGTTTGCTATGATTCGGGGAAAACCAAGCACTACTGACGGATCAAGTCTCTAATTATTATTCCATTTGCATTCGTGCAATGTGTTTTACTGGGCATATTATATCGCTTTGATGAAGACTCTATATAAGTCTCCGCGATAATTAGCTACATTTTTTGAAATAATACTTTTTTTACCATCGATTTTATAAATTTTGGTTAAAATTAAGTAATTAAAAATCATATAATGCAGGTTTTCTCTGTTATCTTCTTGGTTATTTCTACCGAGTTAGTGAAAATCAGGACTTCAAAAAAGTAAATTATTAATAAAGAGGGGTCTTGAAGAGTATTAAAGTCCCAGCATAAAGATAATATTTTGTAAGAAAAAAGACACAAAGTCTCGGCCTCAAAATTTTTCAATTCTTTTATTAAGGTTACATGTTTCGCCCTAAACTGGCATCATCAGACCTAAATAAGTAAATACAATAATTAAAAATTGCACGGAAAAATTAGATAAAAAACAAATTACCTTACAAACATTTAAAAATTTAAAACTTGTTTTTAAAACTAACACATGTACATTACAACAGAAATAAAACGATACTAACCCAAACGTAGGACGAAGCCAGTTGGTTGCCTATTCTAACTTAAGATACCCAAAGTTAGAATGTAAAATAAAACCAATTTGTATACATAGATAAAATATAAAATATTATACATTCAATGCGCGAGTGGAAAATATCCAACATCGACGATGACCACTTAAGAGGAAAGCAGTAACTGAAATGACATGTATTACATAAGTAGTTATTTATGAACCTAACTAGGTAAATGGACCTGATTTTTTGTACAAAAAGTGAAGACATTTTTGCAATAATATTGGTATTGCTAAATCACCAAACCAGTTCTTTAATGTGATGCTTTGATCTTTAATGGGTGTTACGCTATTAACGGAAAGTATCTGGTAATGTTTGGACTAGATGTCTGTACTCATCAGATTATTACTTTAAAATAAACATCAGAAATATTTTTTGAAATTAATTACCATCTTGCAAATTTATATTTTCCATAGATTTTAGTAGGTAAGTATTAGTAATTTTTTTTTGCTGAGGTTGGCGGAAGAGGCAGTATACTTAAGCCTATATGAGGCCCATTGTATCCCTTACCGTCTGGGTAATGTCAGCCAGACGGGACCTACAGCTTAACGTGGAATCCGAACCACGTGTATGCACAAGTTATCCTTTTTACGCCCCCAGAGGTCCATAACGCCCTTCTCGGTCCCGATATTAGGAATCACTATTAGCATACTGCATTCTCTTATCCACTAAATTGCGGACATACTTTTTTTTTATTATGCACTAGTTATCCTTTTTAGCCACTCCGGGAATCGAACCCGGGCCGCCGCGGTCGAATGCCAGTAACTCAACCTCTGAGCCACTACCGCGGTAATTATTAGTAATGCCTTGATGACTATTTAAAATTAAGAAATATTTAAATTACGAATGGACTATACAAGGCGATTTAAAAATACTTTGACAAACGTCAGGATATGGTTGATGGCATTGTTTTAGGAGGAATAGTTTTAATGAACCACGTTTTTTAACGGCTTCGTTTCGGAAATACAGACTGTCTAAAAATAAAAATAAAATAACAATTTTTAAATATAGAGTAATTAATAAACGAGTTGGTAGCGATTTTTAGGTAAAATTTGGTGGAATAATAAATAAGCACACACTCTTAATTTTACCTAATAATCTCTACTAGTTGTTTATTAACTATTTAAACATTACTTTTTTTTTAAATTTTGGACCCCCTGTATCTTCCAAACAAAGCTATTAAGAACTTGGTTCAATAAAACTTTTACTCTTAAAATAATGTCAGCAATCATATCTCGAGTTTGACAAAGTACTTTTGAATCACCCTGTAGAATAATCGCCTGCAGTATTGAGCAGTTGCATATATCTTTGAACGTTTTTCCACGTAGACGAAATGTGCGAGTTTGTAAGGTGGGTTTAGGAGCTCTTATACATGAAAACTGCTCTAAATATAAATGTTGGTATCGACGGGTACGGATCCCTCAAAGCTCTGCTTTACAAATAATAAACTGGAGAGAAAAAATCATTTGCAGAAAAAAGCCAATGATGTATCGAAAATGACATTTTTATTAAAAGTTTAAGCAGACAAGTTTTCACTAATTTTATACAATTTTTGCCTGCAGCTCTATCTTCATAATGAGTTAAATTTATAAAATAAGGTACCTGCGACAAATAACCTAAGATAAAACTTTTTTTATTTTTAATTAAAACAACATTGAAGAATTTTAAAATATATTAAACACAAACTCATATAATACTCTAATCAGAACACAAACCCAAAATAATTTAAAAAAAAAAAACTTAAAAAAATTTTTGTATTTTTTTAAAAACACTGTATTGGGTCCTATTTCTGCCAGTTACACTAATAAGGCCCATATGGTATAAACGTTATAAAAGGTTAAAAAGTAATCGAAAGGGCATTTAGCATGATGTTTTAACAAAGATTTTACTCGAAATAACATTTTGCATAATGAAAATTAAACTCTTAGACGTCACATTCGATGCAAATATAGTCATCATCATCATCATCATCATCATCATCATTAGATAGTGTATACCCTAAACAGTCTTCGTGAGCCCATGTATTGCAGCAAATGCAGCGCCTCATATTGCTTGACGGGATTCCAGGCATAGTGGACAGTGACAGTACCATAATGAATTATTCTTATTTACTGTGCTTTTAGAAGTAGAAGTGCCCACTGTTAAGGAACAAGGCCCACGTTAAAGTTTGCCTGGGCCTTATTTCTGTCATGCAATGCTTGAGGTTAAGTCACAGTTACAAGAACACAATCAAAATCCCTCTACTTTTTTGTCAAGTATCAACCCTTTAAATGTGCTACTTACCAACAGAATTAAACTCCCACTCTTTGAGTTAAAATTAGACTGCGGCGAACGACTTAATTTTGTGTAAATATTAAAAAACATATGTTTGGGTGCTGGATTTGAAACAAATGGGTAATTTCACGGCGAACAAATGCGCGGGGGAGGTGCGCTATCTATGTAAAATTACTTCTACTTATAATCGAGCAAATGGTATGGTATATTAGAGGTGGAGTTTTTTTTTTTGCAGTTTTCTGCAATGTGGGCCTTATTACACGCTGGGCCTTATTTGTCCCAGGTACCTTATTATAATTTTTTCAGTTTTTGGCTTTTACTAAAATACTATTTTATTTAATTTTTACTTCTTTCGATAAAAATGTTTGCCTGGCGCTATTTTAATTGTAACTTTGGATTATAGATGTTACCAACTGTTTGTTTTGGTAATTCAAATATTAGTCGTTATAGAGGCCTGTACGGGCTTTCATCTTGGACCTCTATATACGCGGTCCGATCCGACTTTCGGGTTCGGGTCGGATCGGGCCACCTAATCAATAAATGTTCGGGCATTAATCATCTTTTACAAGTCGATCCGGCTTTTCGGGCCAGCTGGGCCTTATTCTATGTCGGGGTCACAAAATTACCGGCCCGGGTTGTAAAGTTCCGGCCCGTGTATATTCGATGCACGCTCTCGTTCTTAAAAAATATGATAATTTAAAATCTGCACTCTAAACCCCCTTTTTTCAAGATTAATCATAATTATATAATTAAATTGTTGTAGATACACCTTATATCAACGTTCTTACATAATATATTTCACAACGGGCGTTCCTTGAAAATAAAATTTAAAAATCGGCAAATACCTTTGCTCGGCCTTTTCGTACTCAATATACAACAATACTTTATGATCAAAAGTTACTTTAGAACAGTGACGAATCCAAGGGGGGCAATCCCCCCCCCCCCCTTCCATTCTTCCACAAGACTTCTAAAAAAAACTGTCTCTGTCTGCCAATAAGACTTGGTATCTGTTCAAAAGTGACTTCTAAACAAAACGTATTTATGCTGGCAATATTCTATAAATACAAATAGAGAAAGCCAAAAACCTTTCATATTACCGACTTTTCAGGGTAAAACCCTTCACGATCCCAAGAATGATTCTAAAACCCTTCATCTTGAAGGGAGTAGTATTTAAAAATAAGGAATGCGGGTAAATGGAAAACCTAGATTCAAGTCAAATATTCATGTTTCTGCTAGAATTCTCCTTACACATTTTTAGATATGAAATTGCGACAAGTCATACAAAAATTATTAATAGGAATTCCAAATAAATTTGATTCTAATCTTTTGTGAAACAATCTTGCTGGCAGATTGGTGTCACCAACTGCAATTTATAGTCACCAAACTATCGTCAACAAGTGGTTTAGATGACTCACAATATTCTTCAAAGGACATAATTTCTCTTTAAGTATCTAGATGACGTTATTTAATATGTTATAATTTTAAAACCAGGTTTGTTGGAATGAACAGCAGAAATATTAGCTATTGATAAATTAAGAAATTGAAATATGATAAAACCTTCTGCTGGGGGAAAAAAAGTTGGTCCAGTCGGTTTCAGGTGAATACTCAAGAAACATTATTGTCTCAAACCTTTAAACATACACTAGATAGTGTTGACTTTATCATTGTATTTTGGGTAAAACGAACTTTAAAAAATAAAAAAGTGAGGTCCGTATCTAAAAAAAAAGTCGACGATTATAATTCGGTTATAACAAATGGCATAGAAAATATAAAGTTTTTATTTAAATAATTCTAAAATGAAAACTTTTTGAGTTATTACGGAAATTCGTTTTGGACGTTTTTAACAAATCACCCTACATTTCATGAATCACAATTCGTCAACGCAGTTACTGAATCTTAAAAAAAACTAAAAAAGGCATATTTTCTTACCACCCTGTATGTAATTATTTCTATTTCTAGCCTTAAAGTGGCGCCTGCAGAGGGCTTTAAATAAAATATTATTTGTTCCCCATTCCTCAAACTCAACCTCAAAGGTTGCAAAAATCTGATATTAGTGGTTATAGGGATACGGAATCCTATTTTTATACACCAAGGTGACTTCACTAATTTGGTCAAATTTTCGTGTGCATTTCTAATAGAGCCAATAACATCGCAACTGCAGAATCATAGTAAATGTTAATGAATATTCCAACACTACCTATAGATCCTTGCGTAATAACGTATCTAAAATTTAACCGTGGATGCTATTACACACAATATATATCAGATTAAGATTTTTATTATGGAACCTACGTAACGTTTATTAATAACCTATTTTCTTCAAAGATATTTAAAAAAAATTGAAAAGGTGTAATTAATAGTAGTTTGTATTACAAGGTATATATGATGTCCTTATCGCACGAGGAAGTAAATTGAGCACGACGCCGTATGTGCAAAATGCATTTGTGCACAAATCTTTAGTTCAGTTAAAAAATAACAATAGGTAAAAATATATTTTGGCTTTAGATCTACAATGTTCACATCATTCCGTACACTCCTTAGGAAAAATTGGTGTATGCATAGACCCTGGGATAAATGTTTTAATTCAAATAAAAAATAACAAATTTTATCTGACATATTTGCATATTTTTAAAATATATATAATCTTAACCTTACTGTGATTGGCCAGTTTTATATCCTAACCAGCGGGGGCGCCAGAAAATATTTTTCAGCCAATAAAGAGGCTTCCTAATACTGAATTTAACCCAGTTAAAAATTCCAGCCAAAACGACTAAGTTGGAAAAATGTGTTTTCGCCTACTTATTTATTAGATTCCTTATACAACCAAATGGTATACTTCTTACCTCACATAATATTTAATTGTTGTTTACTTGGACGCTTAGTTTTGTATATTTATAGAAGAGCTTAGATATTCTATACAAACGATTCAGCTTTCATTTTCTATGATGGTTTTGGTTAAATGAACGTTCAGAAAAAAATACTAGTAAAAGGAGATATTGCCAAACACAATCTGACGGATATTCGGGTTTTCTCGCGAAATGCTTACTTTTAAGAGACGGCGGATCGTTTAGAGGTATAATTAGTTTTCTATGTGCATGACCATAAGTGTCCTTTTTGCAAAAATCCGCGGAAGGTAGCTTAAAAAACTTCTTTATACTGTTTTTCTTTTCATGAAAAACCTATTTCACTAGAAGACCAATAACTTAAATAACTTGTTAATTAGGGTGCTTGCCTTTACACAGCAAATATTTAGGTAAAAAACAAAGAAACATTTTATGTGACTTGTGACATACTATTTGAACAATTAAAAACACGACGTGAAAGCTGAAAGTTCAAGACGAGAAGGCATGTACGTTCTATCCTATTAACCGCGCTTTTTTTTATTTGTTATATTGCTACCTTTGTTTCCATAACTTAAATAGAAACAGAGCACTTGCCTCGAGATATCAGTCAGGTCGGAGCGTGTCGAATAAAGGTTTGCTGGGCTACCAATTTGCCGGATTTGTTGCGACATCGGTAAATTGTTCCGAGTGTTTTTTTTTATTGAAAAGTGTATTTTGTTTAATTATTTTCTTAGTAAATAATTGAAGAATTAAAAAACTGAAACCGTAAAAATTTTTATTTTTACTTGCTCTGTATGATAAAAAATCAAAATTGATTCCAAACAATTGCAGCGGCCAATCGCTCTGCAAACGATGCACTTCCGCCTGACTGAGGTCGTCTCGAGTCTGGTTTGCTGTCTCTAAACTGTCTATGTCTATTTAAGTTATGGAAACAAAGATAACAATATGATTGGTAGCACGACTGCAACTAAAAATTGCGCGGTTAATAGGATGACATACAGCTCTTCTCATCTTGTGTTTTTAAACTTCTTGTTTTGGCGGCCTGCTTCAAGTTTCTAGAAAAGGTTAGTGATTCTTAAGAAAAATTTTTATGATTGAAATATATTTTCAATAGGTTTTAGTTCAGGATGAATTCAGTATGAATATGATAAATTAGATTATAGTGAAAAAGTTTATTTCCACTCTTTAATATAAAGTGAAAATGAAAGCAATAAAGAAAAAATAATAGAAGTTCCTAAAGATTTAATTTTCAATATGCGTTTGAGATTAGATTGGTCCAGTTGTTGGGTGGGATATATTTTTTAATAGATCTGCGAACTTTTAAATTAATTTAAAAAGCGATATTGGATAATTTGTATTCCAGTATCCAGCATCAGGTGACTCCTTGGGGTAAGCAGCTACAAGCATAAACATAATTTTAAGTATAAGTAAGAATTATAAGAGCGTTTTCACACGGCACCATATATCGCGCGCGACAAATGGTCGCAATATTGCTTTTACACCAAATTATGTGTTTTCTAATGAGTCATACTTATTCTATGTACTAGTGTATAAAAATAACCACGATGACACTTACAACGGTGTGCCGATTAAGCAAGTTAAACTTTAAACATGGCTGCGCATATCGCCACTGCAAGAGTGCAAGCACGATTGCATTAACCTGACTGACGGGTTTAACCTGACATAAAAAGCGGGCAAATATCAAAGATACAACGATCATTTTCTTGCACCTAACGTAAATCGGCCTTAAGCGTCCTCGCAGTGTCATCAAACTGTCGTCAAAATGTGTAAGAGAGATAGAAAATTTATGCGGAATAGCATACCAGTGTAAAAGTGCTAACCTATTACCTGTCAAAAGTTACCTGGCATAAAACTGTATCGTTAAAAATCGGTTTATGTTTGTTATGGTCAACTAGGACGACATTAAGTGAAAAATATATATTTAAACCCACCTTCGCGTAATGTATATATATTTTTCATTAAATACAAGCCCGCTGTTGAGAGTAACACGATGCCGCCAAGACAAGGACTTGGGCCTGTGATGGTATCTTGTAACTTTTTTTAGAACAGGGTAACAAAAATTTTATTTTTTTTATTTTATTATACATATTATACATTTTATTTATACATCTAGTACATGTACTGTTAGCGACCATGGTTATCAGTATAACGACCAGTAAGTATAGCTGTCCCTTTTCCAGAATTCTGGCCATAATACATATTGTTTGACACGCGGTTCTGAAACCACCTAAAAAAAGCAGAAAAAAGTTTGCGATATTGTCGGCGGCTCACTACTAAATACTGATAAAAAAATTGTACAGAAATATAAATATGTTAGTTTAATTTAAACTATGTAATAGGCCCAAGTAAATTAGGCTCGCTTTGACCTCTAATTTTACATCAAATTTCTTGTGTTTCCTTACCTTTTCGCTCCCATTTAGTTACCGTGTGGATGACTACATATACTAGCAAAACCATATGCGTACAAATGCACAATTTCAACTAATTTCTGCAAAACAATTTTCCCTTTTCTGCTGGATCGCGATTTAAAGTATGGAAATGAATAAACAAACAATTATTTTAAAATATTTTATTTTGAATATTCCGAATCCGCTACTGGATTCTACTATTCATATTCGGTCTCTAGTGGTAAACTTTTAAGAATACTAGAACAAAGAATACTTCTCTAATAATTTGGGTCTTCTTTCAAATAAACCTATTTATTAGTGTAATTATTCCTGCCCCAGGTTGACAATCGCTGCTTTAAGGGTTTTTGCTAATTAACTATAAACTAGTAATAGGTATTAATTAAATGAAAAAATATAATGAAACGTTTAATGTCTTTGAAAGTTCATTTACTATAATTATTAAATTACCGCATTAATATGTATAGGAAATAACGGCTCGCTTTATGCTTTAATTTTTTTTACGTTTCAGCGATAGTAAGCAAAACAAGAATAATTCTGATAATTGAGTTGATTAAATGAAACCATAGCATTCTCACGATCATAATTTTACAGTTCTAATTATTGTGCATATTTTTTAAAATATATTATGCAAATTTCTTCTAAAAATTGCGGGTGAGAGAACAGAGAACATTTTTTAAATCATAATTTAGGATAGAAAACGTCTAAAATAAAGAGTAATTTTTGAAAATTAAAAAAAAAATCACAGTAGGTATGTACTCTGTTTAAATAAGTTTTATCTGAGATATTTGGTGGATCGTTAAATGCATTTAATGGTTTTACCATAAGCTTATTATTTGGAATATTTTCTAAAGGATAATGGTTAGAAAAATGAACTTTGATGTAGGTACTTATATAAAGTTATTAAAATATTTAAAAAATTGCAAAAAAAATTTTTTTTGAAAGGGTAATGAAAATGAAAGAAAAAAAGTGATCTACCGTGGCAACGTCAAATGGCGTATAATTTTTGTTATTTAATTTTTAGTCTCAAAATGGCTTCCCAGAAATGTTTATGGTTAGTAGGTACTTTTGCCTGTGAGTTCAATCTATTACCTTTCCAATCCTTATATTTCTTTTTTCTTTTAGGTTCTCGGAGTATTTCCATCTTGGACAATTTCATCGTAACTCATCCAACAACGAACATTTTTCAAGATGATCCAAAGCAGTTACAAAGCAATGTATCGTCCGAATTTTTACGAAAGCACCTGTTTGCGATGTAACGAAACCGTCTATCAAGTGGATCGGGTCGGACCACTAAAAGATTTTACGTTTTTTCATAGTGGGTGTTTTAAGTGCGCAGTTTGCGGTACCAAATTAACTCTAAAAACGTATTATAACAATCAGCATAGACAGGAAGATAAGGAAGTGTATTGTAGTGGCCACGTTCCCAAAATAGGGCCTGGACATTTGGACGGATCCGCGGTGGGAATTAGAAGTGCACTGAACGTACCAAAATCGTCGAAGTTTGTAAATGAGCAAATTAGGGGGCCTGGGAGGACCAGCTTGGATGGAGAAGGTAAGTTATAAATATTATGTCCTATAAACCATGACACCATTAGTAATGGTCCATTACCAAAAAAAAAACACTCTATCGCCGCTTTAGAAAAGAAGATAAAGCTCATAAAAATAAACAACCCGCCCGCTTCAAGGTTAACGATTATTCACTCTATATCCTAATAACTAGTGAATCAACGCTCTAGGTATTCGTCAAATCATTAATCAGACCACCCTAACGGCCCTATGGCAACACGAACACTAAGCGCCAGCACTTAAGACGTTGGCACCTAACGCCATAGTTACAAAATGTCTAAACGATACCAAACCCAAAATTAACTTAATGCAGACCTGCAAACCATAAAGTGTAAATCTGGGGACTCTAATAGAAAGTTTATATTAATATTTAGCTACGGCCCTGGCAGTTAATATACGTATTTTTTTTAAATTAGATATGGTTATTTGCACGATACACTAAGAGCGTTTTCACACGGCGCCCGCGATAAATGGTCGCAATATTGCTTTACACCAAATTATGTGTTCTCTAATATCGCTTGTGTGTGAAAATGACTCATTAGAAAACACATAATTTGGTGTAAAAGCAATATTGCGACCATTTGTCGCGCGCGATATATGGTGCCGTGTGAAAACGCTCTTACACTGGTATGCTATTCCGCATAAATTTTCTATCTCTCTTACACATTTTGACGACACTGCGAGGACGCTTAAGGCCGATTTATGTTAGGTGCAAGAAAATGATCGTTGTATCTTTGATATTTGCCCGCGTCAGGTTAAACCCGTCAGTCAGGTTAATGCAATCGTGCTTGCACGCTTGCAGTGACGATATGCGCAGCCATGTTTAAAGTTTAACTTGCTTAATCGGCACACCGTTGTAAGTGTCATCGTGGTTATTTTTATACACTAGTACATAGAATAAGTATGTTTTATAGCTCGGTGTAGATAATTCGGAAAATTCATCGGAAAAGTCAAAAAATTACAATCTAGTTAAAAAGTTATTTAATTTTTCAAAAAATGTTTGATATACATTTTATTATTTAATTTTATAAAAAAGTACAAAGCCTCATTTTTAAAAAAACAATTGTGTAAAATATTGCAAAAACTATAACCTAACATTTTTATATAACCAAAATTGTAAAATTAAATTCAAAAAATTAATAATTTGAAAGACTTTTCTCTAAATTTGGAAATTGGAATAACTTTTTAAAGTTTCTTTTTCAAATTATCTGAAGTATCCTTATATATATATCACTATCGCTATTTGGATTACTTCTAATATAATAATAACAACGTTCTTATGCAGACGATGCTCATTTAGTCGTTATGCAACGCAGGGAAACAGTGTCTTCGTCTCTTCGTCATCTTTATTTATACCTGTTTACTATTCAATTTATGTAATACACTACATCCCTTCTTTGTTAATAACATTAAAATGCCCACTTGTACTAGCATGGCATTTCATTTCTTTCTTGTACTGACAATACATTTAGTTTTAAACTTGTACTAACTATACATTTTGAATTCGGACTTATACTAACACTACTAACTATACATTCAGTTTAACTTTATTTTTCAGTTTCTTTGTTAAACTCAGGATTATCTATTACTTTCCATTCCTCTTCCATCTTTTGTAAATGAACATTATTTCTGCGATACGTTTTCCTAGTTTCATCATTTTGAATGCAAGCATCCATCCTTTTTTTTTCTATAATAGTATGAGGAGTACGACTAAAATTTTGAGTAAGTTTATTTTTTTAAATCTTATATTTAACATATACCTTATCTCCTCCTTCTACTGCACTTTCTGTAGCCTTTCCTTTTCTATCCGCATAGTATTTTCCAGTTTTTTTTCTTTTTGTGTAGCGATCTCTGACTTCGTCATCGTGTGCGCTATTCCCCAGATTTTTTTACTGTTGGGATTTTAGGGTTTTTTTTCGTTGTTGAGTGAGGAGTTGCATTGTACATCATGATATAATCGGGAAGATCTCCCATTGCATTTTATGAGCTGACTTATTTTTAAGCATTTAACAATATCCCTATTCTGTCTTTCTACTTCCCCATTTTGTTGTTGAGATCGTGTTGAAAATTCGAATTTCTGAATTCTTACAGAATTCTTTTATCTCATTATAATTAAATTATTTCCCATTGTCTGCTGTGATGGAATGTGAGAATCCGATTCGTGCAAATATTTCTTGGAGAACCTTTATTGTGTTGGCAGCAGTTATCGATGTCATAATTTTGATTTCTTTGTAGCGGCTAAAGTATTTAATTATAACAAATGTGTAACTTGGTAGTGGCCCTAGAAAATCTACGGCGACGTCAACCCAAGCTTCTGTTGGAGGTTCGCCCCTTTTTATGGGTTTTGGCTTGCTTGGAGCTGAAAGTAGTGTAAAGCCTTTACAGCTACGAACTAGTTTTTCGGCGTCGAAATCTATTTTAGACCACCAAACTTTAATGCGAAGTGGGTTTTTTATAGCTACAATTTCAGGATGTCCTTTATGGGCTGCCTTAAATACAGCTTCTCTAAGCTTAATTCGCATGACAATTTTGTTTCCCCTTAACAGAATGTCATTGTAAAAACATAATTCTGCTTGAAATGGTTGAAAATGATTGGTTTTCCAATCCGGCTGATTTGTATACAACCATTTTCGTACTTTATTAATTTTGTTATCTGCCTTTGAGTATGTCATTATATCTGGTAATGATATGGCTACTGGTCTTGAGTGTTCCACAATTTGTTGAATATGCTCTTCGTTATCAAACGAACTACTTTGTAGAGTATTAACACAAAGTCTGGAAAGGAATCAGCTATGTTTGATTTTCCTGGTTTATAAATTACTTTAAAGTTGTATGCCTGCAACCGAAGCACCCATCTTTTTTCGAAAATGATCTCTAAGGGTTTGTGGTCCGTCACAAGCTCAAATTTTTTTTTTTCATAAAGGTTTATGTGGAAATGTTCGACTGCTTAAACTAAGGCCAAGGCCTCTTTTTCGGTCTGACAGTACCTACCGTCTCTCGCAATCGGATACACTTTTTTTTTAAATTTCATTTCGCCCAAAGATAACAATATTATCAATAAAGTTGGTAGTTCCGTCGCAAGGTGAAAGGACCATTTCCTGGAACATGTCTGGTTTACAAGAAATACCAAAATTAGGACTTTTGTACCTAAACAGACCGTTAGAAATAAAAGTGGTTATATACCTCGAGTTCTCATTAATCTCAATTTGATAAAAGGCATTTTTTTACATTCAACCGTGAAAATATTTTAGCTTTTCTGAAGTTTGGTACAAATTGGTTCATAGTTGGCAAAGGATGATTTTTCTTAAATATTTCCATATTTTTCCTTCTCATATCAATACAAATTCTTACTTTACCGTTTGACTTTAATACCGGCACCATTAGTGACCCATTTTGAAGGGCCATCCACCAATTCAATAATATCAGAGTCCAGTCGCTCCTAATTTTTTTTTATTAACTTTATTTTCAAGAGGTGATGAAATTCTTTGATATGGTTGAATTAAGACCTTGACCGTGTCATCAAAGGGAATATTTACCAACACGTTTTTTTTTATTTTTGAAAAGTCAGATATGGCATTGACCTGTGACGTAACATCTATACCCATTCGCAGAACTTCTAATGATTTTGAGCCATGTTTCACGATATAGAAAGTGGCAATACTTTTTTCATTATTAACTTTTATTTTAGCCTCAAAACTGCCCAAAATATCTAAGGGTTTGTTACTTGCGTATGTCATGAACATTTAATAAAGTTTTTTTTTGTTAATTTGAAATTACTTTTGCACTCTTTAAATAGTTCTACGTCTCATCATTTAAAATAGTATATCTGCTACCTGAGTCAATTACTTATTGTACTGGAACTACACTAATGTATAACAGCGTCATTATCTATATGAAAAACATAGTTAACATCGTCTCTCTTGTCATATTTCGGTTTTTTTGCTACCCGTGGTAGAATGCCATGTATTCACATTCATGGGCTTTAATTTTAATCAATACATCTCATTCATTGATTGCCATGTATTTACATTCATGGGCTTTAATTTTAATCAATGTATCTCATTCATTGATTGCCATGTATTCACATTCATGTGCTTTAATTTTAATCAATGTATCTCATTCATTGATTGCCATGTATTCACATTCATGGGCTTTAATTTTAATCAATGTATCTCATTCATTGATTGCCATGTATTCATATTCATGGGCTTTAATTTTAACCGATGTATCTCAATTTCTAATTTAACAATACTGAAACAACGCTATGTGGACAAGAGATCCCTAATACTCCGATGTTTAAAACTTTTTTTTATGGAAATTCCCTTACTGAAAGATTATTGCTTTATCCATATAACTAATAATATTTAAAGAAGAAGATTTTCCTTTTCATTTCGCCAGATCCATCTCTAGACGCGTTTCGTCATATCATGACTCATCAGTACAGCTAGGATCCGACGAAAAGAAAAGGGTTCTCGAAGCTAATTAAGGCAGCACTTGGTGGAATACACCAGTAAGATATGGCACGGAGCGCCATCTGTGTCGTTGTTAGACACTCTTGAGCACACCAGCACCTCTAACAAACTTATAGAAATAAGTAAATGTTAAGAGGAAATCGCCTGTAAAGACATTCGTCACAATTACAGGGGTCCCGCTAGGCAGCGCTAACTCACATCGGTTTATTAACCGAAAACAATGAGTAAAGATCTTCATCTTCTTCTTCATCTTGATTTTTTTTTGTTTATGTGTCATGCAGTTTAAAACGAACAACGAACACACATCATACGAGAGGTTGTTTGATTATAATTTTTCAAAACACTCTAACATTGACGGAGCATAGCTGTCACTATGCTGCCATTACCTTTTTTTAAATATTTTGCCATAGCATATAAAGTGTATAAATAATTTCAAAAAGAAATATTTATTTTGTTTATATTAATAATATTGAACCTTATAACGATTCAGCAATATCTTGATTATAAAAACAAAATTTGTGATTACATATAACACATATACAAATTAAATGTATTTTGCCATTTATAGTTTTGTAGGATTTATAACATGTATTTTTGTAATATTTTTTTTTACGTATTTCAAACTTTGTAAATTTTACAAATTTGTTTTGACATAAATGCTTATCTATCTCTCTATCTGTCTAGCTAATTGTGTAAGCTGATACGGTAAAATGACACAAGTTCTGTAGGTGTACTATTTTTAAAAATTTTTGAAACGCCCCAGACCCGGGGCTATATTTTTTTCTAAAAAATTTCCACATATTTCTTTAGGGCAAAAACCAAGAAGCTAATATTTTTAGATCCAATAATATGTACAGAGGAATCCTCGTTTTAAAAGAGCTTAAAAGCCACCAAAAGTGTAAAAGTTTACCATATATTTAGGGAAACGGATAAGTCAGGTCAAATTCTTTAGTTTTATCAAAAACATATGACCCAAGCGACGCTACCATACGTCGACTCGGAGAGCGGAGGGGTCGTGAGTATAAAAACAAGAGACGCTACGCTCTTGAGGATTATTCAAAATTTTGTCGTGCTAAAATTAAGCGGTTACGCTGCCAGTCAGATATTTCATTTTTTTAAATAATTTTATCTCAATAAAATGAAAACAAGAAGAAGTGGTAAAGTGGTAGAACGCGCAGTGCAAATGAAGCTCTCATCAGGTAAAATAAATTGTTTTTCTTTTTACGGTAAAATGTCATAAATAATTCAATATTCTTTAATTTAAACTCATGACCTTAATGTTTTTTTTTTGTATGTTCGGTAATATATTCCATTTCAATTATCATTCAAATTGTTGGATTTTTTTCTACTTATCGAGATGACTCTCTGCGCCGATCGACCCTACGGCCCCGGACGTCGAGACGGTGCGCTAGAAATCTTTGATAACGGAATTAAATCTAAACGCTATATTGATGTATTGACAATAATTAATTGGGTAAACTGCAACTTGACCAGACGGGATCGACGCCGAGTTAGCCCTACGGTTCCGGAAGCTAATGCCGGCGTTTCCCGTTGAAGAAGGCGCAGTAAAAAATCCAACTAATACGGTTAATAGACAATACAGCTATTATTCTAAATTATTAATTCTTTAAATGCCGAACCTGTAAAAAAAACTAAATATTCTCTTAATTAATTTCATTGGTGCAAATATCACTATAAATAAATCAAATCATCAATTTTTCAAGGGATAAATAAATTGAGGGGAGGACCGCAGGTCAATAGATGTCTACTAAATTCCGACTAAAACGTCTGCAGGACAAAAGTCGCTTTTATTCATTTACAAATTAAAAGGGTAACCCAGTATTTGCGGTTCAATAATGTAATTTCAGTAAAACTAAATATTCTTTTTATATTAACTCCCGTACTTCAAATTTTACTACTAAATTGAAATCAGAAAATTTGCAAGGGTTATAAATGGCAACTGACCGCAGGTCAATAAAGTTGTCGTCAGCCAAAATTGATTATTAAAGGTTAAATTAAAGAGTGAAAACAGTATAACGGTACCATGTAACAAAAATCAATACACTTTTGCTTTCTAAGATGGGTACAGGTAAATTCGCCCCAATGAGGATGACTTTCAAAAGGTTAATTTTGGCCGCTCAGGTATAACAGGTAATTTCGCCCCAAACACCCTTACTTTATGATGGTCACTTAAAAAAAGGATAATTAGGTATAATAAAAATATAAACAACTATATACATTATTAATTCTATTAGGTACTACCTTCTATTTGATAGAAATTCATTTTTATTTAAACTGTGTAAAAGAAGCTCGAAGTATCAGCGGTTCACTATACGGAAAAATAGTAAAAATTAGTGACTATGGAAATGACGGTAAAAGTAATAACCAGCAACCGAGGAAGGCAAATGTTAGTTGTGAACGATTTTAAGTACAGTTTTCATAGAGTGTTAAAAAGTAGCGATGAGAAAATGTGGAAGTGCGTAGAGAGGCAGTGTAACTCCATAGTTTATACGTTGGGAAACATAGATGAACTAACTTAAATCACTGTAAATCGAACCAAAAACAAGGAACATTGCCATGTGTCTAACATTGCAAAAATTAATCGACAAATAGTTGGTTCTGCTTGCAAGAGAAAGGCTGTTGAGGACTTAGCAGAAAATCATCAGACAGGCATTACAAACCAATCTTCCATCAACTTTATCGGTTGAAGATGTCACATATATTAGAAAAAACTTGTACAACAGCAGACGAAAGCTTGTTCCTACATTGCCGCAAAATATTTCCGATGTACATATCAAGTTGGATCTAATTTATGACAGTGTAATAACTAATTTAGGTGAGCCTTTTGTTCTTATTAATAATAAGGTGGACCAAATTATAGTTTTTAGTTGTAAAACAAATCTAAAAACTTTAAGTAATTCAACAAGAATATATCTTGATGGGACATTTGATTACTGTGTGCAATATTTTTGTCAATTTCTTACAATTCAGGGCTATATTAACGGTCACTATATACCTATGGTATTCGCTTTATTGCCAGATAAATGTAGTGCCTCCTATGAAAAACTATTTTGTCTATTAGATTAGATGAAAAATGTAAAACAAAATTCCATCGCAATTTTAATAGTTCTATGTATAGTTCACATCCAAATTTATATGTTTTTATTGAAAAATTAAAAGAGTTTCAAATAGAAACATATGTAAAAGTACAAAGTACGCATAAAATAGCAAAAATTCATAATGTGAAAGTTAAAAACCGGCAAAAATTTATTGAAAAGACAATTAAACGGTACAGTGATGTTGAAATAACTAGACTTCTTTTAATAAAATGTATTTCTTTTCATTGTGCACCTTAAAAGTAAGAAAATTAGACTTTAGAGACTTAGTTTTAGGAACTGGAAAACTGTTGTTTGTAATTACCGTAGATATTCAATAAATTGCACACCTGTATATGACAATTTTATTAATTATTACCTACCCTAATACCTCAGGTAGCGTGGGGCGAAATTACTAGCATTTATTTTCGGTTACTTTTGGACTGGGGCGAAAATACCTATCTTATTCGACCTTTAATTATCATGGGGCGAAAATACCAACACCCTCTAAGATAGAGTCATAAAAATGGGTCGAGGAACCTTTAACTGTAACAGATGTTAGTTTGTCTTCCATGGGATTTATTACAGGGTACTTCAGAACAAAGGTACACATTATTATGCAGTAATAATGCTACTTGTAAAATTAATAATCTGCAATGTTAGATAAAGACTTGGGGGAGGAAGGTATATATAATAAAGTAATAATCTATTTTATAATATTATGACAAATATAGTTACCGGAAGGGTTATAATTTTTTGGTATGATGTTGCCTGTAGAACATTAATTTATAATAGGTGTACTGAAATGGTGTGACGGGTTTTTCATAGGAATGAATGTTCAACAGTGGGACACCACCACTGTACAGTTGTCTTTTGACTTTTTAGTAATGTGAAAAACAATGCTCACTTGAGAAGAAAAGTGACACACGCGGAAAGTGAGCAAGCTCCTAAATTTTATTACATTTTTATAAGTTATATGTTGAATCGTTCGGCAGTGGGACACCACCACTGGACAGTTGTCTCCCGACTTTTCACTATACTACGTAGTACCATTATACCAAACGTGTACGTTAATTTGGGGTCATATTATATACCATTGATAAACAATTTTAATTATACGTACACGAGAATGGGGTGACAGGTAATACAAATAAATTGCAGATTAACAGAGGATCGATCTAAAACAGCGTATGGTTGCAGACCAATCAAATAATGGGAAATGGGTTTTAAGAGGGAAGAGTGTTGCCATTAGAGTCGCAGACATACTTGGCAACAAAAGGTAAAATCGCATCACTTCTTAGTGTCGCAGACATGTGTTGGTGCAAACGGGCTAAATTATGGGAGACAGACTATCTTAAATTAAGTTTCTACAATGTAATAATTAATTTAATAGATATTTATTATACTTTTGTAAAGTGTTTGAATATGTATATTTTTGGAATATCGATTTGTAATAAATAAGTGTTTTATGAAACCTCTTTGATTTTCATTATCTGGCATTGGAATGCCGAGGAATGAGTAGGGAAAACCGGAAGGATTAGAATCAGGCTAGGGTATCTTAAAATCTAAAATAATTTTACCGTTGTACCAAACTTTAAAAGAACCTAAAAAAAACACAACGTAGGCGGGGTCGTACCACAATATTTGATGATTACAGCTAGAGTGACAGATTTCAGCAGGTGAATAACACACCTGGGGTAGGTCTGTTTCAATTTCTACCTTTATCCTCGTCGCCAATTTGTAGTATCCTTATATATCTCACTATCGCTATTTGGATCACTTCTCATATACCTAATAATAACAACGTTCTTATGCAGACGATGCTCACTGGTTCTCGGTCGTATATTGACTGACTCTCTCGTTCAGTCGTTATGCAACGCAGGAAAACAGAGTGCCTTTGTCATCTTTATTTATACCTGTTTACTATTCAATTTATGTAATACACTACATTATCTATAGAGCATTACCATGTTCAAGTGTCGATTAAACACTCGGGTGTCATCGGTAGAATCGACTTTCTGTCAAAAATCGGTAGGGATTATATACATCATATTGGTGGCACTATATTTTTTTTTGTTATAACTTCAAATATATTAAAAATTTAGCAGCTAAAAATTTTTGAATTACGTTTGAGTTGGTTTTTAACATTTCTTGTATATTGTAAACATAAGACTGATAGACTGTGTACCTTAGATTAGCTGTGTACCGACCATCACAAGATGATATTGGGATTGGCAGAAAAACACCCAGATCGCATCATTCGCTTTTCTTCTTTCTTGGATTATGGCCTTTATAATTTCTTTTTTTACTCCTCCCTCAGCAATGTTTGATTAAAAACATTAATGGACAACATTATTCTCGTTCTTAAACTTCTGCAGAAGAGGTTTACGATTTATAAATAAATTGTATTTGTTATTAAACCATTTTAAAAAGTTGGGTTGAATTTATAAACAAGTGAGTTACCGGTTCAAATTATATCTATATTTATCGCACTCACATAAGCGACTTGAAATCGACACCTATGGTGTTGTCGAAAGAAATCGACATAGATGGCGCTTAAAATATCGCTTAGAAGCAAGAATTTTTATGAACATAGTGCGTTCGGCGATAAATTCGAATCAACCTTGCCCTGGAAGATGAACATAGTTGCACAACTGGGGAATGGGTGAAGGAAAGAGACGCAAATTTTTAAATTCTTGATGCAATCAAAGACAAAACAAAACCGCGAATATTTAAAATTTTTACTTTTTTTTTTGCTTGCCTCTCCCAAATTGTTTTATAAGACAAACATTTTTTCTCCTACCGTCTCCCTCCCAAAAACATGACACCATAGCATTGTAAAATTTCAAACAATGCATATCTGTCCAGTGAACGACCGTATTTCTTTTTGATACTTGTGGCGTTATTTTACAATTTATTGTAATTTTACATATTTCTCGTAAATTTTATGTATTGCTATATTAGCGCCCCGGGCGACACTCGCAACGCATATACATCTACAAATTACACATTCAAGGGCAATTAAGTTCAAAATACAAAAGATTTCACGTTTGTGCCTAAAAAATATCTTAAATTCAATATCAAATTTTTCCTAATTAAAAATCCAGGAGTAAGTAAGTAAGTTGGACAAAATCACTCGAGCTACGCTCTCGTGATTTTGTCGCAACAGCTCTTGTTAAATTGCCAGAAAGTTATTATTCGAAAACAAGCTTTAAAAAATATCAGGCTAAATCTGAGCTCTTATGATATTACCTACGATTAATTTGATACCGCACAGTATTAGATGTTAGATAAAAAATAAATTTTGTTGTGACAAAAAGTGACAAATGATCCATGGTTGTATTTAGAATGTCATAAGGAGTCGAAAAATTAATAATATACCAGGTGTCTGCCTTTAAGGGAAAATTGATTGAAAGGTTTAAAAATATCATGTCATAGATACCTACTCGTACCTACGACGAAAATGTTTAAAGGAATTTTTTTTTTTAGTAGCATGGTTATTTGATTTTTTTACCAAATTTTGTAATATTAAATATGAAAATAACACCAATACCGAAGTTTATGTTACTTTCGGTTAAACGAAACGGAAGTATTATTTGGGTAGATGTTTATTTATTTATTTATTTATTTATTTACATAGTACACTACAGAGAAAACTCCAACTGGCACTTAAACTACAACTAAGAATAAAAAGCACAACACAATGACATTACTCTACATAGGTTGTTCAGTAATTCTTCTTTTAAATTGGGAGAAGTTATAATAAAACAAATCAATGTGAGAAAAACATTGATTGTAATTACGAGCCAATCTACTTACAAAACCGGTAAACCCATAATTTGTTCTATGCGAGCCTTCAATAAATAAATGTTGTAGCCTCGTTGGTCGTTGAGGAACACGAAAAGAAATATTACTCAACAATTCACTACAGTCTATAGGACCGTTTATCAACTTATGCATGAAATATACCATTGCCTTTTTTCTGCGTTCTTCCAACGTATCAAGACCAATAAGCTTTGTTTTTACATTATAAGACACATTGAAGCAGGGAAATCTATATTTGTACAATAGAAATAAAAGAAATTTATTTTGTACCTGCTCAATACGTCTTTTATGACATTGGTATGTATTGATAATTTATATTAATTTATTGGTTTTAAAGGCGACCAAAGAAATTGTTTTAGGCATAATAAAAACAAAACAGGAATCGTTCCAATTTTGTTAAAATTCGTGAGAGGGCGGAGTCCTCTCCCAGGAGCCGCCACTGGTATGTTTAGTTATCACAAAATGCAAACGAAAAATTAGTAATAAACGCTACAGATATTAAACAAGGGCACATACATAATTATACGCCCGTTGTGGAGTATCGGAAACTCCATACTTCACAATGTTTGTTAAATTTAAAAAAAAAATAATACTTATATAGTATATTATTTTGTGAGGAAATAGGAGTTGTCTTGATGGATCATATTATGTTTTGCGGTCTAATATGCAACGATCGGTTATATTTGCTAATTGTCTAACTAGTAACTGGACATGTATAGGTAACAATAAAATAAAATATTGCATACCATACCTATTTAATAAATGAAAGTTAATAAGACATTAGGATATCTAGTAGCACATAAATGAAAGACCATTGGAATGTGGTAACTAGACCACTTATAATAGGACACACTTTGATGTAATAAATCGATAATTAGGTACTGTTCCTTATACACCACTGATTTACTAGCATCTGGAGAGTCTTTTGCCTCCACAGTACCACTTTGTAAATGTTAAAAGTTATTATTTTCACTCTAGTTCTGAATTCAACTGATGTATACTGTGACTTTAACGGTAACAAATTCACTAGAAGGTTAAGAACACATATTTGGTGAAAAATGCAAAAACGTGTCGATTGAGATGTTTTATGTGCTTAATACTCATACCAAAAATTTGGGTTTTCAAACCCCTTAAAGAGATAAAACATAAATATATTTTGAAAGCGGCTCCAACCTCATTCGACATTAAAACTTTTATTATACGCAACAGATATGGAAAAAAACTGGTAAATAAAGAATAATACTTAAAACCAGATAAAGCGGATGAGACTTATAAAAAAAAATTCCACTTTTTAAGGTTATTTCGCTTTGTTCTGTCGACCACATCGCTATAGTGTTACCCCTTCTCTGTCCACGTTTGCAGTATTTCTAAATCAAATTGTACATAACTTAAATCTTGAAACATACATTTTATATAGATATATTGATTATTGTCAAAATTTAAAACTTCCTTTTACTTACCTTCCTTAACTCAAATTTTAAGATGTGATTATGCTTAAAGGAAAACTTCTTTAAAGTACGTAGGAATTCATTTAAACCAAAATTTTACATGGAAACAGCATGTTACTTATTTTACAAGCTAATTAAAAATATTTTATTATTACACGGTGACGTCACGAAAGTCACGCCCACCTGCGCGGTATCATATCTTTTTATAGTTGTATCATGGTCTCAAACCAAATACTTGCAAGTAAGAGGTCGCCACTTGCCCCAGGCTCCCCTCTTACAGACGTCTCCGCACCTGTATCAGTCAAAGTGCCGAAAAGAAAGGGCTAGGAATTTGGTCTCACTCACTCCTTTTAAGTCGAGAAGGCTATACATTTTAATATTGATACAAAAGAATTCAACAGTTGATGAGGAAAGAAACCTTTATTATTATATAATTTATATAAATACCAAAGCTGTGTTCGGTGTTTAATTATGTTAAATAAAACTAAAGTAAGTTATTTATATCATTTAGTTATCATTCTTTTTAATAAAGCTCTGTCCTAAATGTATTACAAACTTGATTTATGGTCAAATATCGCAAGTAATGTTTATTATTTATTATTTACTGTAATTTTACTTGAGCATGTAGGGCCCATCATGTAAACTTGTGCAACACGTTTGTTTAAGTTTACTTGTTAAGTATGAAATTACGTGTGTGGCACTTAAAAAATAAGCACTCAGCACTGATATGATCCAATGACCCAACAACCGATAAATAAATTATTTTTCTGATATTGATAACAATGACAAAACAATTTGGAAAAGTTTATTTTATGTCACTTTGACAACACAACTGCTTGAAATTTGATATTGGAGAAAATTTAGTGAGTTTATTGAGCAATTCTACTGAACTTGCCTGTTTAATATCAATTGGAATATTCTAAGCAAGGTGCAATGAGGGAAGCGCATCGGGTTTTAGTTTCCATTTATCTTTTGGTGATTCCAATAACTTTTCTTTAAGCAAATAATTTTCGTCTGAAATATGTTTAGAATTCTGAAAGTTTAAACATTAAATTTTACTTGCGTTTTGTGACCACAGTTAAAGTTTATCGTTGTAGAGTTTGTTGGATAACAAATATGAACAAGTTGTTCATGTTTGCCTTTACCAACACCTACTAAAATTTAAAAAAAGCAGTAATAGGCACATATTATCCCATGTCTAGCATGTACTTTTTGAAATTTTTTAACACGGAGAATCTAGATTTATAGTCCTGACGATGACCTAATATAGGTCAAAACGTCGACTAAATTAATAATTTGATCGTCTAAGGTTTATCATTGACCATTATCCAACAAACTCTACAATGATAAACTTAATATTAAATTTCTGTCGTCGACACAAGAATAATCCACTTCTTTGTGTACCTATATACTAGTATTCATCGGAAGACGACTGGAGATACTTACCAGTTGAAACGTTGTGATGTAAAACAAATAAAGACAGTGCAAGTCTAAAACTCTTCTATCATTCAAGAAACATCATTATCTCCAACCTTCAATTCAGTATTTTGTTTCACTGGCCTAGGCGCCATAATGAAATGTTTGAGGTTCGATCGGCCGGCCTTGCAATTCTGTGCACAACGTGACGTTGCCGGCTGTCGCAATCGGCGCGTGGGTTTATCTTATAGTATTAGTATGTGCAGAACCTAATGCCGACAACAGTTTTTCGAAAACGAATGCATAAATAAGTTTTCCCATACGGTGCAATCTTTTCCGCGGACATGCACTGTATCTATATTCCAAAATGCAATATAGCTCTCTGTAGATAGCATAATATAGGTACCTTGTTTTTTTAGTATTATTTTTAGATGTGTTTCTTTCACCCAAGAATTAAATTTATTTACGATTTCTTACATATTTGGCAGCGCTTCATTTATTATTGACTGATTAATGATTTTATAAACACAGCCTGCTTTGTGTATTATTACGCTTTGTCGTGTGAATGTTTGATCTATCGATAACAAAAGCAGTGTCATTAAAAAATGTAGCTACAGGTAGACACATTATTTACTTGTAGAAAATCTGGTGTCAAGTACCTAATAGGATGATCATAGGTCTTAGGTAAGACACTTTTTTAAGGCGCACCTAAATTTACTTCTATCATGCCGTAATTATTATGTTTACGTCTAAACACTATCTGAAATAAAAGCCAGGTTTACATGCTTAACAAAAATAAATTTAACAGTTTAATATCCTTTTTTCGAGTTTTGTTCGACTACAAATTATTTATTATTACATTAGTTTATTAATGAAAATGAAGTAATACAACCTTGACTCGACTTGGCTGAAACGGTAAATAAACATTTTTGTATGCATTTAAAATGATCAACAAATATTTATCTACCTTGTAAGTGTACATACCTACCTTTACATTTATAATATTGGTTTAAACTTTAAAGTTACTACTTTTAAATGATAATGATAATTATTGTCTTTTACGTGCACGTTCAAAATAAACTATAATTTTTGTAAACGCTTACACTGGATGATTAAACACAAATTACGAGGAATCAGTTAGCAGGGGCGATTGCCATTGATAATATGGAAAATGGAAACAGCTGGGATATTTAGATGTCAGTTGGACATTTTTGAAAAATACATAATACATTTTCCTTTGATTTATATTACATTTCTACTCCTATGCAATAAGGAAAATAAGAATTCCCTACTACCCAGTAAAAATGTGTAGGGGGTTTATTACTTGTCAATCTTAAATAAAGTATTTCTACTTAAATTGGCAACTAATGGGAAACTTTTTTATTATTAACTTTACGAAAAAAAGTTATTCTAAAATACAATCATCAGATGTTAAATTTTTTCAGTCGTATAC
The DNA here is from genome assembly GCA_935413205.1 of Polydrusus cervinus. Classification (NCBI taxonomy): domain Eukaryota; kingdom Metazoa; phylum Arthropoda; class Insecta; order Coleoptera; family Curculionidae; genus Polydrusus; species Polydrusus cervinus. The sequence goes on along the minus strand of OW284510.1, from coordinate 59,640,310 downwards.
GAGGTTTGTCAAAAAATATAAATTTTACCCAATATCGAAAACTGGTACCTAATTATAAAATGTTGTTCGGATTGTAAAACTATATTTTAATATGCAATTACAACCTTCTACTTAATTTTTTTTAATAAATAAAAAAACAAATGTTCGGTATCCGTAATTTAAGACAAACTCTTGTTGTTTTTTTCGTAGGAAGCTAATAAATTTAACAGTGAAACCACTCTTTTTTTCAGTATTGCAAGTTCGCACACACGTTAACGGGAACTCACATCAACCACATTCACCTCCTTATGGAGACAGACCTCACTACAGTCCCACATCGTACACAGATGGAGGTTCTCCGTCTGGATACCAATATGGAAGGTTTGATGCAAGCGCGCTACATATTGCACATGCTCTTAAGCAAACAGAGCTACAAAAGAGTTATAAGATAAATAAGGAAAAACCGATCGATGTATATTTGGTAAGTTTATGTATTTACATGTTTTTTATTCAATATATGCTCTATTTTAGATTTTTCATTATTTAAACATTTTAGGAGTTATTTATTATGAATACATTTATATTATACAAAGTCATTGGTTCACATTAAAAATAGTACCTAAATCACAAAAATCATTCAAACAAAGAAAAACAACCTTACGAGTTAATAAGTGTATAAATCGTCATTTCTCGGCCAAATCAAACCTTCATAACTACATCTGATTTAACAGGAAATAAAGTCAATTTTTAAATTTTAAATACAAACCTGCCATTTTTATTCGATGGTTGAATTCTATAGAAAATTATCTTTTTATGACATATTATACAAAATAATTTGTTTTAAAAATGGTTGCCAGAACAACTTTCCTTTGTTTCTTAAAATGTCAATAACTTTGGTATAACAAAGTAATTGATATGTGGTGTGATATGGACGACATATAATCTCTTCTAGTACAAATTACTATATTCATTTCAATCTCAGTAATTATTATTCAACACCATTTGACATTTTGGTCTAATAGGAGCAGAAATAAGATTTTTGTTTTCCACGGCATACTAGAATGATCTTGACCAAACTTCTTATGGTCCAGAAATTACATTTGTGATATTTCTTGTGAACTACTATATTACTTAATGAATAATTATTAACTTGTGATACACCGTTAGAAATAAAATTAAGAGTTTTTGTATATTAATACTAAGATGGATTGCCATTTAAAAAATCTGAAAAATTCCACTTTATTTTTTTAAAAAGCAGGTTATTTATAAAATAGCCCCAAAGTTGATTTAATATTATAAAGTAAGTTAAAAACGTGTGTTTTACCAAAGTTATGGACATTTTAGGAAACACGAAAATTATTTAGGCGGCCATTTTTAAAACAAATGATTTGTGATATGTCATTGAAAAAATAATTTTCTATGAACTGAGAATGACTTCACTTCCGGTTTTGAGGGTTTCAGTTAGCGGAAAACGGTATATCTATTCTATTATTGGACAATTAAGTAAAAGACACAGAAAACACTTTGAATGCGGTTAAAAATATGATATTTTGTATAAAACGGTCAGTTTTTAAGATGAATTAGTTCGTTTTAGCCATTTCAATTCGTTAAACACAAAACTTTAGCAGGATTTTTATAGCACAAAATAATTTATCTGATTACCTACTGCAAATAAGTTTAAATTGTTGTAGTATAGGCGATATTTTCATGAGTATGTAATTAAAACAGGCATAAATTACCTGCCACAATTACTGTTCTGAAGTGCAGTTATCCATATTAAATGAACGTTGTTGCTTGGTTTGAAATAACGTTGCTTGAATTGTTTTGCATCAAAATAGGTCAAAAGTAGATAAACATTCATTATCATTAGCAATATGTGACATATATGATGATTACGCGACCGAATTCCGATAATTATCTTGAAAATAAGAACTATACTATAATTATTTAGCCAAGGGATCGATTACGAGAATTTTTTTAAACTAAAAGATTTTTTATAAAAATAAGTAACAGTAAGGAAAGTAATTTGAAAATAATCTGCGAAGGGGACAGTCAAACCTAGTAAAATATAGTTAACTTCAGAAAAGGTACAGAATGTTGTGCTTATCCCGATATTTTTATATTACATGACAAAAGCGAGGCCCATAAAAAATCTCTGAGGACGTATTCTTGAATTTTAGAGAAATGTTATTTCCAGAGCTGCTATAATAAGCAGCGTTACATTTTAAATTCCCACCTTGTATAACTTAAAGGCATTTTGCAACACTTGATGGGTAGAGATTAAAATTGGAATAACTCCTTAAAGTTAATTATAATTTTTCTGCTTTTTCATTAAATTATTTGAATTATCTAACCTGTAGTATGAAACTGATTTTGTGTACAAATAAGTATAAATCTAATTTTAGAAAACACAACAAGCATACATAATTTTTATTAATATCCTATTTTGTACTTTGCAGAAAACGTAGCGTTGTATTGAAAATATATTTTTCACATATTTGTACCGGATGTTTGTTTGTTGTGCTCTTAATATGAATATTAATTAAAATTAGATATAATAATTATCAACACAATGTTTCACATCGCACCATTATAATTCGGAAAATGTATTGGAAAAGCCGGGAAATGAGAATGAAAAACTATATAATTTTTAAGAAAATGCTTCAAGAAAATAATCTTTATGAATCAACTTTAATTTAAAGTACAATGACCGATTCGAAAAATATTGCAAAAAATTAACCTAAGATCAAAGCTCTGCAAAAACTGCTTAAAATTTACAGTATACATACTAATATATAATAAGTAATGTATTAATCTAATAAATAGAGAAATTGCACCAATCTTAAATTTATGATTATCTCGTATACAGGATGACCACATATATACATACACTATATTGCTAATACCATAATTCAATGATGCCACCACTGTAAGCAGATAATCAGCGGCCATTGAGTTTGCGCAGATCGGAAATTTGCTTCTTGATGTAAACATTTGACAGGGCCGACTTTCAAAATATTTTTACCGTTTAGTTCGGGTGTGTACAGTTTATGGTCAAATAAAACTAAGTAACCGATATTTTACATACCTGAAATACCTTATTCCTGGTATTGAACCGCGATTCGTGCAAAAAAGGATCATGCCCTTTTTTCTACCCATCTTGAGACACAAGTCGCTAACAATAACAAAATGCCTGGTAAAGTTTTATACCTAAACTCGCGGGTGTCGCCCAACTCGGCGCGAGGACCTAGGTATGCTGCATAAAATTAGCCCATCTGGGCGCGAACTTAAAATGTACCTGATTTTAAATAACCCATCTCGGCTAATTTATTCATTTACTCATTGCCCCGTAATTTATGGACCAAGGATTAAAGGAATGGATTATATTTTTAAATCTAAAATAACAGGATAATTTAAATTTAAACTAACATTTTATTTAATGAACAAAAAAAAAACATAGAAATACAAAAAAACATTATCGGGAGTGATAATAGGAAACCATTTTTACATAAGAAAGTATTAAAATATCCTTATTGTTATATTTTTTTATTTTATCTTCAATAAATTCCTGTTTTTCCTAATAGCTAAATTTCTAGATCTATGAATTAAACTAATACTATTACACTTAACATACGTTTCTGCTTGTACATTAAGAAGTTCTTGAATAAAAATAAATATAGAGGGATGTGTCTGATACATAGAATTATTAAAATGCGCATGGAATGATTCACAGGCATTCGTAGTTTTATTGAGGGCTGCAGATGCGCTTGCCCAAATGTGTGGTGGAAACTTTGACTCGTTGGTTAAATATTTATTTAAAAGATAATCAGAAAATTTCTCTAAATTTGGATTTTGCGGCTTAATTTCATATAATTCAAAAAAATAAAAATCTTCAACATCATTTGGTTTTAAAAATACAAGCCCAAAACAATAATGTACCCATTTTCCTACCTCCGACTTATTATCCTTATAATATTGGGTTAAACCTAGTTTTTGAATTTGACAATACCAGGCTTGGGCCAAATGAAATCTGCAGCCCGTAATTTCAATATTATTCCACACTTGAAGCACTGCATTATGAATTGCAATTTCATAATCCACTACTACGTCTTTTGGTGAAAGTACTAATTTAATTCTGGTACACAATTCCAATATTTTTCACAAGCACAACTTATAGGTTTCTTCTGATTTATCTTTTAACAGGCAAAAAACTAAAGGAATATAGCGTCCATTAAAAAATCTGTGTATGGTGAAAAATTGCTTGAAAAATTTTGTACAGTAAGAAAAAGTGCCATCCATGTAAAGAATTTGTGACTTACACAAGTAACTTAAATTACTATTGCATGAAAATATAACTAAGTTCATTGTTTTATCGTTTACTAACAAAAATTCCTCACTCGAACGTGTTTTCAGATTCATTATATCTAGGACTGTGTGTACTTCCATAATCGACGTAGGTACTGCTGGTGGTGATTTTCGCCGAGCATAATATACATATATATGTATATTTTTCCTTACACATTCCAAGTCCCTTACGGTGAGAGCATTGGTATTGTTATCTTTCGCCAATGCTTTCCTCATTATTTTAGCTGGTTTTTCTGTCAGGTCGCTTTCTGCTTTTCTTTTGGCCGATTGAGTCAATATTTGCCTTTGCAAAAGATGTTCTGGTTCCCGTTCGTGTGAATGGTTTTGATTAGACCAAGTTAATTCTCGACCAGATGAATCTCCGATGGTTTTTAAGCAGGCATTACACCCAGTTTTAATACACCTTCACTTGGTTTCCCCGGAAGATAATTTTCGATTTTCTTCTTTATATTTAAATTGGTTTAATACTATAAAGTAGTATTTTACCTCGTTGACTGATAATTTCACTTAGTTCAGCAGAACCACTCATAGCCATTTTTCTTAGATATAACGCACTTTCGATTAACACTGATTGATATTCAAAATACAATTTGTGCAAGATTTGATAATTTTTATTATTATATACTACCCATGCACCTACCTACTACGTTAATCTCTTTAGATAAACCTTAATTACCATAAGTACCCAGAAGGGACATTTAATTGATCTTCGAGCCGAATTGGACACTTGTCAAAACTCATTAAAAATCATTTTACCTGATATATCCCTTTTTGGAGCCGAGTTGGTCGACGCCCAAACTCGCACCCAAAACTTAAAAATAATATCCACAATCGCACACAAACATCCGAACGAATACAACGTAAAAAAAGCTGGAAACGACTACAACTTACAACCTAACAAAAAAAAAATGTCTAAAGTAAAGTTTTATAAATATTAACACCCAAAACTTGGAAATTATAACCACACACGAATGAACGAAATAAAAGATGGCGACAAATAAGAATACAACGGCAAGCCGATTCTGTTCAAGAGACCTTCGGTTCTGTTAGAAATCGTGTGGGTTGCCTAATTTTTTCCCTACTGCGCAAGCGCCACGGCCCCCAACTCAGGTTATTTTGAATCGCACGATGGGTATATTCTTGCTTCGTGCGGCTGCTTGTATTGGCAATATAGTGTATGTATATTTGAGGATGACATATAGATATATAGACATAGCATCTAAACTACTAAACTTTTTAATATTTTTCAAAAACAGAGCTAGAAGGAGGCATTATATCTACAATCAAAAATTATTTTAGATTATATTCGGTGTCCCAAATAGTCAGGGAATATCAAACATACTATTTTTTTAATGAAACACACTATATATTATTTAATTTTCTAATTCTTCACAATATTCTACGCTTAACGAATAAATAAGATAAAACCATTTTTCTCTAAGATGAATCGTTCTAATGTGACAGCCTGTCAAAGTCTGAAATGCCATATTTTAAACGTCAATATCACAAAAACAATTAAATTTAGACCCACATTTTATAAAAAAATATGCGTGAAATTTAACAGGGAATTGGAAAAAATGTAATATATAGGGTGTTCCATTCAAAAAATATGTTTGATATGTCCTGACTGTTTGGGACATTCTGTATAATTTAAATAATTTTAAATTATGGTCCTACCTAATGCACCCTTATAACTCTATTTTTGAAAATTATTAAAAGTTGAGTAGTTTAGATTCTATGGAATCCTAAGTTGTGAGCGGGCCACCCTGTATATAAATTGTAACACTAGAGCCTGCAGGGCATGTATCTACAATATAAACTTATCTACTTAAGAAAATGTGCTGAATAGAATTACTAGGTAACTGTATGTCCATGTAAATGAGAGTCAAGCTCCTCGCCATAGCAAGTGAATTTTAGTTATAATTTATTCATTAACCGCACCACAAGCCGCCATCAGGTCTTAAATAATGCGTGTGTACACAGTCAACAAGATGCATTTAAAGCCAAAAAAATGAATAAAACACAGTTCTTAATAATTTTTAATTAATATACGATCACTTTTAATAAATCCTAATAGGAATTCCCATATGAGAAAGCACAGTATGGGAATATTCACAATCGCAGAAACAAATAAAAATGTTACAGTTTTTTTAATAGTCATAATTAAATTAGCTAGTAACTGTTGTTGTTAACGGTGTGTATAAGCACCCTTTTAAACAAAACAATATTTTTCTTTTGTTCATTCGATGGGTATTAAATTAAAAGATTTAATAAAAATTTTGATTTAGCTGTTGGTAATGCCAAAATTACTATTGACTGCGTGATCAGCGGATTTAGTTGTAAAGATCTACCAAAAGTACCAACACGATGGGGGTATTTTCAACTCTTGTCCTGCATTTATAATGTTTGTTTAAACGCAATTAAAGCTTGATAGCTTTTTGATAATTTATTTCAAAATTTATTTGTTTAAGTGGAACCGAACGTCCAGTTATCTCCATTGCATACTGGCATTCCAAACTTGATGTTTCCAGAAGATACATTTCTACTCCTATGGGGCTTAAATTTGGTCATGCTGGTAACCGTGCTCACCTTAAGAAAATCAATGTTGTTGAATCGGAATTGTGGGAACTCTGTAATGTTTTGTGTGATTTCGATCATATATTCTTCGAATGCCTAAAATACTCCAACTTATATAACTCCTTAATCACTGAAAGCCACATTTTGGCAGCTTTAAACTTGCTCCATGTCTTAACGGAGGTGAATAATGCCAAGGCGTAGTATGTTCTTCTTAAATATAAATAATATCAAACTATAAAAAATATAGGTCGAAATTAGTTTCTGATTATATCCGTTCTTTCCTATTGTTTTGTGTTCTGATCCTTGTCGAGATAATATTCATTTTGAAAATAAAACTTCTCTCTCAAAAATAGCCCTGAAAAAGTAATACTTACTGCCTGCCTCGTAAAAAAAAACAGCGAAAATTAACGATGTGAGGAAAAACATTTTTTTTTTACTTAATTAACAGAAAAAACAAGGCACCGGGCTGGGTGTGCCCATTTGTCCACTTGAGCTCTGGCACACCCTGTTGGCTTCCATGTTTTATGGTGTCAGACCGACTAATTGGCAATGTAATCGGAACAGAACGCAGCGTGACTGCGCGGAATAATTTACTTTTGGTTCTTGTAATTTCAGATTTAAATCATACAATTTATTTTATAGGTATATATAGATAGTACATACATTATTGTTGTTCTTACATTTTATAAGTAGCAAATAATTAGACTTAAAATTAATGGGTACAGGTGTTTTTACAAGAAATATTGAAAACGGCTGGAAAGTACTTTATATACAATTAATACTTACTTAATAAAATACCGAGGCGACGCGACGTGTGAAATTTGTTTTACATCAGTTTAAATAAATAGCCCTACCCCAAGAAGGGTAATAATTGATATTATAATTTTTTTTTAAATGAGTACCTAAATTATATTATTGAGAATCAACAGCCCAGATAAAAATTACGAATGGTCTTTATTATATAGGGCAAGAAAAAATAAAATTTTCTACGGTTTAATTTCTTAAATTTCTCAATTATTTACTGAGAAAATAATTAAACAAAATACGCGCTCTAATAAAAAAACGCATAACTACTTACGACGTCACACCAAATCCAAGCAATGGGAAGCTCCGGACGGATTCATTCGACACGTTCCGGCCTGATTCCAGGTTCTGTTTCGAATCTGTTTTTTTTTTAAATTTAAGTTACCGAAACAAAGATAACGATATAATCAGTCGCACGACTGGCAAATAAAAGAAAATAATTGCGCTATTAATAGAATGACGTATATCTCTTCTCACCTTATATTAAATTTATGGCTTTTGTGGCATCTTTTTAATTGTTTCTAGAAAAAGTTTGTGACACTCTAAGAAGATTTTTACTATTGAGATATATTTTTCATAGGTTGTCATTTCTTGCCCTTCTCTCGAATTAGGCTTTGTACCTCTTCGTTCGCTGCCAGGGCCAATCCCGACGGGACCTACAACTTAACTTGGGTTTCGAACCGCGATTCTCAGTCGCGCGACACTCCCCCCCCCCCAGTGTTTATTTTTACCGTTTATCAAACAGTTGACAACTAGATATGTTTGATAACTTCAAAATTAACAGTAATTACGTGCGTCGGGTTAAAACTTGCATCTGATATAGAGTTTATAATTTGTACAATAATTTGTTTAATAAACATAACCTGTGTACTATGGGCGTAGTTAGATGTCAACTCGGGGTGCGCTGAAGTCGTAAAAAGAGCCAATCTACATTGCATGAAACAATTTTTATTTTTGGGTATGTTAATTTAGATTTCAGAGGTGCTTAGCACCTCCCAAGTACTCCCCTAACTACGCCTATGCTGGGTATTTGATTTAAGATTATTTCTTCGATCCAGACACCTGTGTAAATTACGGTACTATCGTATTTCGCCAAACAATGGACCTGAGAACGGAATCAATCACTTACGCTACATCCATATGAATGAGTGAAATCGTTCGACTACGCTTGTACGGAAATTAAAAAAAACTATATAAATTGGTTTCGCCTAAGAATAATTTATGAATTGAATATTTTTTTTATTTAGAAAATTATTTATTTTTTTATTATATCCAATTTGATTTTAAATTGTGGGTACTTAAAAAACTATTTGACTAAAATCACTAAAGATAAACGTGATAATTATCAAATCTTCCAAAGATTCTTAACTCATGTTATAATACAGCACGGCTCGGTTAACCAACTTCTTGATTTTCTGATTAGGCAACTTTTGATTATGAAAAAATAATGTCTACCACTGTCATTTATGTTACAGTCAAAGTTGACTGGCTAGTTAATTATCTAGTTAATAATTGTATTACATTTTTATGCAACCCAACTGTACTTAGATGACGACCGAGGTCGGCGTGGCCCAATGGCATCTCCTTCCTCCTCCCTCCGGCTAGGGTTAGTTAGTACTCGCCCAACTAATTTTAAACACATTATAGACCCAGCCCGACAGACCAATATTACTTATGCAGATTTGAGAATTGGGTATAATTATTAGAATGTGACTTAAACTAAATTTAGAGTTTATATCTAAAAACTATAACGTGCGTAAGTGTAAACTTAAACAAGAACAATAACGATTAATTGGTTATTCACGTTATTTTTTATTGGAACATTTTACTTAGATCAAGAGAAGAGATATATCAAACTTTGTATTGTTGTAAAGACTAGTTTAAATATAGCCTCAAGTAAGATTATAAGATTATTTTGCAAGTACCTATACTATGTACCTACGCATGCATACTTTTGTATATATAAATTTTAATCTCTAATCGCTGAAACCGATCTTGATAAAGGCATAGTCTGATGCACGGTTCTAGAGCTACAACGCCTGAGGATGAGGCAGGGGGTTGAAAAGTTTGAAAACGTAGTTTTAACTACTTGTTGTATGAACACATCATAACGAAACAATACCATAAGACCAAGTCTGTAAAGTAACTGATTTAGTGCCATGAGTTTCATTTCATAAGTGTTCATAGGCATGTCATAACATAGAATGTCCTCTATAAACAGTGAGTTGTAGGCGCGGCAAAAAAGTACGTTTAAGAACGAAATGCTGGGTTGAGTCTTGGGTCTATCTTAGTTAATCGTAGTTGATATTAACTTTATAACCCCTTTTTTGTTATTTATTTAAACGGGTATTACTGACAATGTATATCCTGTTATTTATGCAAACAGAAATGTTTAATTACCATAAAATAAGGCAAGGAATATGACGTAAATATATTACACCGTATCCTACTTGGGGTCATCGTCACGATAAAAGTGAAAATTCTTGTCGATGTCTACTTTTTCTACGATCACTTTTTACTCTTGATGAATGCAACTACATCATGTAAGCATCGAGTTACTGCCAGGGGAAATTATGCCCTATAACTAGCGTAGGGAGGGGGGGGGGGGGGGGGAATGGGCACTTCTCCTAGCTTGCAGATTTTTTATTATATAAACCCCATAACATCGAGGTCCCAAAAGTAAGAGAACGCTAAAAACTTTATTTTGTAGAAGTCACTTTGTGAAGGCGTAAAGGTTTTAGCTCATCATCAGGGACCTATTTTTTTACCCCGTCCCCTCTACATAATGTTGTATGTGTGGACCTTTATTAGATTTTATGAATTGGTATTAGAGGCTTGAGCGTAGTTTCGGAAGGGGGTAAATAGGAAGCACTTGCCTGGAACTTGCCAGAGCCTGTAAAAAAGCACAAAAACAATTTTAAATAAAAATTGAGCCAAATGTTTTTAATATGTCGTTGTTAAAGTCCTCACCTTTTATTTTAACGCATAAAATATTGAAAATATTTGTAATTTTATAGATATTTCTGGTTCAATTTTAGCACCTATACTTATTTAAATTTTACCATCCTAAAAAAATGCATAGCTTTATAAAATATATAGTAAGATTCCAGTATTTATATATTCATGTCATTAGCGATTTACATTTATATACGAATTTGAGTGACTATATACCCTACCACCATTTACTAATAAGGTCTCAAGGTATTCCTTATAGACCCAACTAAGACTACAACTATGTATTATAATTATTGTCAAAAAATACGTTTAATTACCTATTAGGACCCAGAGAGTTTATAAATTATGTTTTCGAAATATTGGAGAGTTCTTTTGCACACTTTCACAAAGTTCTTTGTTAGGCAATTTTTTAGAGCGTCTTTATGTTTTATTGTTTTATGATTTTCTAGATAAAAGGTGATTTTTTTTAATGCAAATATTCTTTCTTGTTGTCACTCACGTTTTAATTTTAATTTTTAAAGTAAATCCATAAGTAAGTTTTCCTTATTTACGTTTATGTTATGTATGGTCATTATAATGGAATTATTAGGTGCTGCTTGAAAGCACAATATATTTCTCCACCCTTATAATACTATTCTGTACGTAACGTTAAAACCAAATTGTGTATTATTATCTTTTAAGAAATTATGTTTCATGGTTTTATATGCATGTATCGGGTAGCAACCATTATTGTAACCGTACATGGCCAATCTAATAATTTTTTTTTCGTTACAAATTATTGGTAATTACAGTAATAAGTAGATATACTTTGGTTTATAAAAATATGTTATTAAAACTTGGAATTTATAATTAGCTTTTTAATTATTAGAATTTTCCTTTATGTTGTTATTCAGGATTGTTATCAGAGAATGTAAAACTTTTCTTTTTAATCCACGATGTGTTCGCTTTAAATGTGTAAACTATAATAATTGTTATATAATATCTTCAACAGAATTATCAGAACCACAAAGATTCTCAAAATCCCCAAATGAAGTTCTTACTTTACTTTGCTTTTGTTCCAGTGGCGTAGCCAGGTGGGGCCACGGGGGGCCCGCCCTTTAGTGCTAGGCGCACCCTTGCGCTTGGTACCCTTTGCCGCTTGGTGCCCGTTTACATAATAAACCTTATTATTTGATCTAGTCTAATTTTTGCAAGAGGAAGTTCGATTTTTTTTAATCGTCTCAAAATTTTAAAAATTTACTAGCCTTTTTTATACAAAATCAATGCTTCTTATGAAGTTGATAATACACGTTTTAGGGTAGACAAAACTTGATCAAGCAACTCAACAAAATATCATTTCAGTGCATAATTTGAACTTTAAGTGTAAATTCTATTGCATCAAGTAGACTTTATGAAACAAGCAAGAACAAATTAATAATTGAAAATTAATTTGTGCGACACCATATGTCTTATCGAATGTTCCGTCGAAAAGGTAATAATTTTTATGTAAAAGTAGAAAGTTACGCGGTGACCATTTTTGCTTCAAAGGAATCGCGAATCATGCACCTCCATTTATGGCAATTATATTATGGAGAAAATTAGTCTTTGAATGGCCATGTGTCATGTTATTTAAATACGAAGTGTTTTGTTAAATTAGCGATATATATATATATATATATATATATATATCAACATATTTTATTTGCGCCATTTGTTATAACTAATGGCAATATAGGCATCCAAATATCATAAAGGTACATTGTTTCAATGAGACACTTCGGACTAAGCGTCCTTAAAATTAAATTCTCGCTTTTTGGCGCCATGCACTTGTACCGTTTACTCAAAAGTGGCTAAAGCTATAATTTATTTAAGGATTTGCTTACTAAAGTCATTTTTGTATGTACATTCTGCTATTAACGAACACTAAGATAGATATTTCAAAAATAGTTGCAGGCGTCGTCAAATATCATCAGTAATATTTGTAATATATGTGGAAGGAAAAAATGAGACACTTAAAGTCTTTCTCTACCAAGATATTTAAAGATTTATGGTATTGAAACTTTACATGTTTCAGACGTAGAAACGTCCATCATCAGGAGTTATTTAGAATAAAACAGATATCGAGAGAAAACTGGTTAATGGGTTAATAGAGTTTCAAAGTAACGAATGGACATGTATAGAGGGTGATTCCTAAGTTGATACGTCTTTTTTAGCTGTGTACCTATAGAAGGCATTAAAATAAACAACATTTTCAAATACCTTATTTAATTTACGAGTCGGTGGTCAGTTATTTATTTGGCAATCCGCTGCGGTGTGTTTTTCTGAAGCAAGTTAATTTTAAATTGGTGACAGGTAAAAATGGTAAAATTTGACAATAACGAACTAGTAAATATGGTGTTAATTTACGGTGAGTGTCGTCAAAGTGCGATTGCTGCTTCGAACTTATCCGCAGAACGCTTTCCTTTCCTTTTTTGGAAAAAGGTATTTGAAAATTTTGTTTATTTTAATGCCTTCTACCCACAGCTAAAAAAGAAGTATCAACTTAGGAATCACCCTGTATGTATATGTAAATAAAAAACACACTACCAAAGTAAATTAATGAAAGTTTTAGGAAATATGATGAGTGTTTATTTATTTCAATTTTAAATTAAAAGGTTATTTTTTTTGTAATGTTTATTCCGTCCCGTGTTTCACACGGGCATTATATTAAGTTTGTTCTCTCTCTAATTACCATCTTATTTTTGGCGAACCATATTAATGTTTAGAGATAATTTGATGTACTTTTTTTTGTACAAAACACATTTACTAGTAAATTGTTGGGAATCAAAAACATAATATAAAGAGAAGTATAATTTACCAACATAGATCATTTCCTTTGTATAATAGATAATTATCGTGTGTTAATCATACATTATGCATTTCCGGGTGATATACAGAGCCGAAGCCAAAACCAAATTTTTGGTAGGGCTATCCGATTCCTTACCAGGGCTCATATTCTCACGTTGAAATATAATGATATTTGATTTTTAAGGGACGCTGTAGAATTTTTTACATTTGCTCGGGGGGGGGGAGCTCAATGGGAGTAAGTAGGACATTTTTTTTGGAGAAAGGGACAGTTGGGAGTACATATATTTCATAATATTGTACCTAGGAAAGAAGATGGGGCCACGCCCAAAGTTCCTTTAAAATTCACCTAACTACTAACAAATTTCTTCAAAATTATTAAAATTTAATAATCTTTTTTTTTACTTTTTTTTGATTTTCCTAGCGGGCTCTTTATTAAAAAAAAACATTTTTTATATTTGTAAACAATGTGAATATTAGTGTCAATCCAAAATTTTAACATAAGACGTATGTATGACTCTAACACGCGATTTTCGGGCTTAATTTTTCATAATTAAAAATAAGTAAATATTGCTCTCCACGCCAAAATTGATGATTTTTCAGAAATCATGTATTTTTGGAGCGTAAATCTAGGAGCAGTTTTTGGTGCAAATTCTTAGGTCTTGAAATACTCTTTCTTAAGTGCCGTTTTGTATATTCATAATAAAGCATTCTCGTTTCTTCCCGCACTTTTTTTTTTAAATATAAATCATCACACTTCTTCAATAAAAAATGTTTCAATTAAAATGTTTACTATAATTTTTTTCTTTAAAAATAAATACCTAATTATTTTTTGTTTTTGTTGTAAAAATAATTTATTGCATTGGGTTATATTTTTGTTGATTTAAAATAGCTCTTAAAAAGGGAAAACTGAACAGACAGGGGTAGGACAGGACTCTACCCGTATGACGAAATTATTTAAATAATTTTATTTTATTAAACTTATCAAACAACTTGCAGACATTTTTGACACTTATTTTTTTCTATTTCAAAATATTTTTTACCAGGGCTCAATATTTTTTTACCAAGACTTCGCCCTGGCCAGCCCCCCTCTAGCTACGGCCCTGGTGATATATCATGCATAACGCCTACGTATGTAAGGGCAGTTCGTTACAGAGACGTACTGCTGAGGCTTTTAGGGTTTAACCCCCCACTCCTCGTTGGATTTATTTTTTTTATTTTTTTTTATTTATTTATTTTATCTACAATGACTTAATACATTTTTTTCTTTACATATACTTAATTATATATTCAAAATATATCTTAAAGACACCTAGCTAATTAAATAGCTGTATGCGTCACAGTGTTCTTAAATAATGTATACATATTATAGATATACGTTAGCTATTAATAACTTACAAACAATAAAATGTTCAAGTACTCACCGCAAAAAAATTAAAAATAATATAATCAATAATCAAAATAACCCTTTAAATTGTTTTATATTTTGGAAAATAAATTCCCTGCAGAGAATTGAAAACCTTTTTTTATTGGTAACTTCCCTAATGTGTATTGGTATCATATTATAAACTTTAGTGCCAATATAATTTACATATTTCAAATTTAAATTATTTTTACTTACCGGTTTTTGCAATTTTTTATTGACATAACCACGAGTAGCGTAACCATGATCTATAAAATTCTGCAACTTTTTACTCTGATGTATATAAGAGGAGATTGAAAGCATATATAAAGTTCTTATATTACATACTTCCGGGGAAAACAACATTCTGGTAGGACAAAGAGTGGTATTTTTAAACATTATTTTCAAAATGTATTTTTGTACTATATTTAATTTATACAAGCCATTAATGTAAAGCCCTCCCCAAACCAAAATTCCATATCTCAGGATTGATTCTACAAATGCCTTATATATCGCTATTAAAGTTTTTTTATCAAGGAATTCCCTTAGTAAATAAAATTTTTGAATTAGTTTGCGTACTTTGTTGGACAAGTACTCAGTATGAGGCTGCCACTTAATGTGCTAATCAATAATAATTCCAAAATATTTACTTTGTGATGTGTCTTGTAGAAGGTGATTTTCTATTAAAATGTTATTAAATGTTGGTCTGTCTGCTTTGGTCAGTGAAAATGCTATATAATTTGTTTTCGTTAAGTTTAGTGTTCGTTTGTAGTTCTGAAGCCAATCTTTTACTTTATTCAGACGTTTTATTTTTCACGCTTTCCCAAGTATTATCGTGACATCAGCATATGAGATCGTCAAACAATCTATATTCAATTTCAATAAAGAATGTATGTAAATAATAAATAAAAGTGGACCAAGTACAGTCCCTTGAGGAACGCCAATCATAATTTTTTGTTTTTTACTAATGCCATTATTTAATTTTACTATTTGATATCTGTCTGTTAGATAACTTGCAAGCAAACCACCAGCATAACATAATGCCATGATTGTTGAGTATATTAATCAGTTTGTCGTATCAAACGCTTTTGCTAGGTCTAAAAACACAGCTGGGCACTTTCTTTTACTATTCAAACTGTTTACAACCTCTATAATCATCCTATGCATAGCGTCCGAAGTGCTGCAACCCTCCATAAAACCAAACTGATTGAGTGATATTATGTTGTTATCTCTAAAAAACACATTGAGGCGTTGTTTAAGACTTTTTTTAAAATATTTTTGCAAAATTACTTATAAGACTTATTGGTCTATAATTATTGATAACATTTTTTGACCGAGATTTATGTATGTACAAGAGTGACTTTTCATACGTCGTATCCTTGATTATTTGGTAGAGTTTTTTCATATTGTTTTCAATTTGAGATTTATAATAGTAATTCTTTTGTTTGTGAATCAACTTGCTCAGAAAATTACGATACTTACTCTTTATACTCTTTTTCAAGATGTAGGTTATAATTAGATAATAATTTTTCATTTTATCTCTAACCTTAATAGATGTACCTAATAATACCACTACTTATCCAGTTTTTAATCTTTTTGTGTTTTTTAATATTATTTGTTGAGTAGGTTTCGGTTGATTCCAACAATAGATTCTTGTATGTATTTAAGAAAATTTGTGTAGATGTTTCAGGATTATCTTCCCTCATAACCGGAGACCAATCACATAGTAGTAATTGTTCTTTAAATTTATTTATATTAATTCCACTTTTAATTGGGTTTTCGTTTATGTCATTGCTTTTTGTTTTATATGGGGTTTTTTTACTAATAAGAAGTACAATGAGACTATGATACGTGATATCTTCATCAATAATGAAAGAATTTATGCGCAAGTTGTTAGTTTTTAATTTTAATCTGACAAATATGTGATCTACGCATGTTTTAAAAAGGGATCTAGTTACGGAATTAATATATGATTTAAAACCATGTGAATTCATTGCTGCTCGATATTCCATCACATCGTTGTCATTATTGTCTAATAAGTTTATATTAACGTCCCCTATAAAAATTTCAAAATTTTTAGTTGCTTTATTCTCTAAAAATGTACTTATATCATTTACAAAATCGATCTTTGGTATGGGCGGAGGCTTATAAGCCGCCGTAATCCCAAAAGAAAAATTATATTATTAGCTTCAAACGTTATTTTACCAATTGTTGCTCTAGCAGAAGCGTATTAACACTTGGAAGCGCCCAAAGCCCTGGGGTATTTTTGCGCCCCCCTTCTACAGTGGCGGATTTAGGATTTGTTCTAGGGGGAAGGGGGGGGGGGGGGGGGGGGGGGGGAAGGGAATTGCACCGTAAGGGAAAATTTTTTGGGTGCCTCACCCTTCTTTGGGTTTAAATAACTGTAAAGCTTAACCTGCGGCAATATGCCACTTATACACACAAATAATAAAAGTTAAGAAAAACAAAAAAATAGATTTTTTTTATAGAACTATAAATATTATATAGTTTCGTTAGAGGTATAGGAGGAGGGGGCGCCCCCCCCCCCCCCCCTAAATCCGCCACTGCCCTTCTATTTTTTTCACAGTTCAAATGACCCGCATATTAAAAGGTAAAAGTGCAAAAGATTTTATTTTTAAATTAACAATAAGTAAGTGGCGACTCCAGCTTTTTGCTACAGGGGTGGCCAGAAAGGGGCAAGGAATTTTGGGGGGGGGGGGACAAAATAAGCTCGTTAATAAAGCACAAGAATTGACTTTATATATTACAACTACCTATATATTATGCATTGGTAACATAAAGTAAGTGAATAACTTTTTCAAGAGCTTCTTAAGATTAAATTTATTTTAGGGGGTCCGAAAAACTTTTGGGGTGGCCCGGATCACCTCTGGCCCCCCTAGCGTAGTCACGGCGCCGCCCGCTGCTGTTGTATTTGTCGGTGTCTTCTTGATCGAGATTTCCAGATATGGCTTTCCCTATGTTTCCTAATCCTTTGATAAGTCCTCTTCTGGATTTGATAGGTTGGCAAATAGTATGTAGTTTTTCTTGAGCCGTTTTTAATAGAAATTCTTGATTAAAGTATTGTAGGCTTGAAAAGTATGGATAACTTAGTCCGTTTTTAATTGTGTTGTTGGCTGCCTGGTATTGAGATTGCAAGGAGTCTTTTCTTCTGCTATAAGTTGTAGGTTAAGTTAATGTATGAAGTCGTGGGTACTAGTCTGGATCCTTGCTTGTCCCAGTTTGAGGGGGAGTACATCTGTAGAGTATTTTTCATGTTAGTGCCTTTTTTCTGGTTGGTTTTTGATATTTTTCTTATAAACAGTCGTGTCTTGTGTGTCGATAGATACAATGTTGTCTGTTCACTATTTTTGGGGAGAATCTTGGTAACAATTTGTTCCGTTTTATTGTTTTTCTTGTGCATATTTTGGTGCTGGGTTTATATGTCATTAAGGCTTGTCTCTTGAAGTTTATTTTCTCTGTATATTTCGCTTTGGACTCTTGTTGTTTTTCGTTCAGTTCTTTGTAAAATGTCTTTGTTTTTTCTCTATGTTGTTGAGTGTAATTGTTGATTAGAGTTTTCTTAATGTCAATATCAAATGGGTCTTGGGCATCTAGGAGACTAGTTAGGATGTCGATCGGTCTCATGTTGGTAATGGAATGAATGGAACTGTTGTAGCCGAGGATGGCATATGGTATTTGTTCTTTGATGTTCAGTATTTTTTTATTTTCTCTTAGGATTCTTAGATGCTCGACGAGGGTTGAGTGAAATCGCTCTATCATTCCATTGGATTGCGGGTTGTCTGCGGTGGTATAATAAATTGAAATTTTGTGAGTGTCCACAAATGTTTGCATAAAGCCATTTTTAAATTCTGTTACACTGTCAGAGACTATCATGTGGGGTACTCCATGGTGAGTCATGAATATTAGGAGAGCATTAAGCACATTGACTGCATTTGAGCCATCTATTGGATATGCTTGTCCATATTTGGAAAATGCATCAATAATCGTTAGGAATTTTTGACCTCCTGCTTGGAAAGTATCCAGGTGAATAATTTAGAGCGGTTTGGATGGTGTTGGTGTTAGCATAAATTTGGGCTTTGCTGGGTTCCTGTCGTATTTATTGGCTTGGCAAATATCGCAGATGTTGATCATGTCTTTAATATCCTTTTTAAGGTGGGGCCAAAAATATTTTTTTCTAATCTGGGTTTCAGTTTCGTGAATACCTCGATGGTTTGTCTTGCTGTGATGGTAGCTCAAAACGATTTGCTTTTATCTTTCTTCGCAGTTGACATATTTTAGAAGGGTGTTGCATTTTACAAGGTCAAATGCCGAGTTCTTAAAAATTTCACGAATCGCGTTACACAGGAATTGATACAGTGTGTCATCTTCAAAAAGTAATGCTTATTTTTTCTTCGGTTCGATATATTCTTTGAAAAATCGAATGATTTCATTTCTGAGGTTGTTTCTTCCAAGTTGGACATGTAATCTTCTTTTGTTAGCAAAAGCTTCTTCTTTTATTGTTCTTGCTGGGCTGTAGTTGACTATCTTAAAGACGATTTGTTTATTAAAGTAATTGAGAGGTTTCTCGCTGATAGGAATTCCTAATATAGGGTTTTCTTTTGTTGTGTGTTGGGTGTCATCATCACTGTTGTCATCGATTTCAGGATTATCGTTATCTTCGTTCCCGGGTAGAGGCCTGTCTTCTTCTGACTCATGGCAGCCTTTGATAGCGTTAAGTTCATTTTCAGGAGTTATTTTCGCTTCTGGGTCGTAGTATATTGACGCGGTGTTGTTGTATAAGGAAGATGTGTCTTGTTCTGTTTATTCAGTCTTCGTGAGCGTTTCTTTTGTATGGAGTTCGATTTTAGATAGGGCGTCTGCATTTGTATTTGCTTTTCCCTTTTTATACAGAACTTCATAATCAAATTTTTCTAATTTTAGGCGCCATCTGACTAGTTTCGAGTTTGGGTCCTTAAGAGAAAATAACCATTGAAGTGGACGATGATCCGAAAGAATTTTAAACTATCGCCCAAATAAATAAGGTCTGAAATATTTCGTCGAACAGACGATGGCTAACATCTCCTTTTCGATAGTAGATTATTTAAATTCGGTGTCGTTAAAAGTTATGGATGCATAGGCGATCGGTTTGTCGTTCGCAACGGGTCCTTGTGAAAGAATAGCTCCTACTGCAAAATTGCTTGCATCCGTGTGTTCGATTTTCACGTCCTTCTTGAGGCAGTAAGAGAGTGGTTTCGTAATCTTGGCAAAGTCCTTGATGCATTTTCTGTAATATCCAAGTAGACCGAGGAATCCTCTAATTTCTTTAGCTGTTCTTGGTATCGGATATTACATAATGGCTTTGATTTTGCTTGGATTTGGTCTTATACCATCAGGTGTGACGATGTGGCCTAAAAAGCTTACTTCTTTCTTCAAAAATTCGCATTTATCGGCTTGTATTTTGAAGCCAGTTTCTCTCAGACGTTGGAAGATTTTCGATAAATTAACTAAATGTTCTTGTAGCGATGTGCTGAAGACAATAATGTTGTCCATGTAGACTAGGCAGATTTCTCCTTGTAGTCCTTTAAGTGTTGTCCATAACTCGCTGGAAAGTTGCTGGAGCATTTTTTAGACCAAATGGCATTCTAAAATATTCATAGTGACCATTTTCAACGTTAAATGCAGTTTTCTGGATGTCTTCTGTTGCCATTTCTATTTGGTGAAAGTCCAAGGTGGTGAAGTATTGGCACCTTCCAAGTTTATGTCATTAATGTTAGGAATAGGATATCGGTCGTCGATTGTTTTTTCATTAACTTTTCGACGACGAGTCGCCATTTAATTTCTCCAGAGGCGCCAGGTTTCTTTGGCACCACCCATATGGGAGATGACCAAGGAGATTGACTTGGTCGTATAATTCCTTGATCTAGCATTGACGAGATTTGCTTCTTTACTTCTTCTTTGTGTATATGGGGGTATCTATAAGACTTTGTAAATACTGGAACTTCGTCTTTGGTCTTTATTTCATGTTTAACCTGGTTGGTGAAGGTAAGTGGAAAATCAGGATGATGAAAAATGTCGACATAATTCTTGCATAGTCTTTTTATAGATTTTTCTTCTTCTGGGTTTAAATGGTCAGTTCGAATTTCGGGGTCAGTATTTGATTCGAATTGTTGTTGGGGCAGAATGTCTGCGGAGTAGAGATTGAAGTTTTGGAGGTCGATTTTGCAGCGCTATTGGTTCTGTTAGGCCTATTTGAAGCTGGTCATCAGTGTTGTTAATCAGTTCCGCCCAGGCTAGTTGGTTGCATGCTACGGTGAGGGTTTCTCTCAGAATGGCCTTTTGAAGTTCTTGTCGTGGTAAGGTAATGTTGCCTTCTGTTTCCTTGACTGGAAGTCGAACTTTGGTTATACTATGGGGTTCAAGCTGAATGGAGTAGAACTGGGTTTTATTGGTCTTATAGTAATCAATAGGGAGTACAGAATTTTCAGTAATAAGTTTGGAGGCTGGAAGGTCAAGTTTGGCTTTTAGTAGTTTGAGGTTGTCGAGGCCTATAAGGCCGTCAAAAGTTTGGTGGAACTTGAAAAGGTAAAATTTCATATTATTTTTGGAATTAAATTCAGGAAAAATTGGAATTTTTGCACAATAATCTTGTGAATGGTTTTAAAAAATGGAAGTGACAATAAAGGGCTCATGTTGGATGTTGTTTCGGTAATATTTAAAGACAATGCCTGGATTTAGAAAGGATTTAGTAACCCCGGTGTCGATGAGAAGTTTGAGAGGAGGATTGGATATTAATATGTAGGGAAGTTCTTTTTTATCAGTGTAGTTGTGAAGCTCTACTATGTTTTTTCGTTTGTTCTTCTCCTTCATAGTGGTATTCTTCTTCGTAGTAGTTTTGGGGATCCTGTTGGTAGTAGTTGTCGTCAGTAAAGCCATATGGGTTGTAGGCTTCGTCCTGTTGTTCAATGTTGAACAGTTCTTTGACGGTAAATTTGGGGGCGGATTGTTGTGGAGGCCTAAATATCTGTGCTTCGTTTCCAGAACCTGTGTCCATTGGTGTCGTTTTCTGGAACTGGGACGGTCCTGGCCGGTTGGTCCATACATTTGATTTAGGGGGTTGACTGTTTTGGAACCTTGGTGGTTGGCTGGATTGGAATCTTGGTGGTTGGATAACAGGTCTTGATTGCCCTAAGGGTTGTTGAGGGAAAAAGTTGAATTGTGGCCTTGGTCTAAATGGTTGCTGAGCCCATGGCGACGGTTGTTGTTGTGTTGGCCTGTATGCTTGCCATTGAGGTGTAAATGTTGGAGCAGCATGGAATGGTGGCTGTCTTTGTGGTGGTGGTGCAGCTTTAAAGGCGGATAAGGTTGATGGGTACTTAGGCTTTTCTGGAGGTATCTGATGTCCTAGGTAGCAGACTGACGTCAGAACAACGGTATTTTTTGGACATGGCTTTCGTCAAAATGACGTCGATTAGGACGTATAAATTTAAAAAAAGGGGGGTAAGAAAGGAAAAATTAAAGCAAAATCTTTTAAGACAAATTTATTTTCAATTAACAGTAAAAATGATATAAAACATATCCTTAATTAATTTATTTTATTTTTCATATTTATCTATGATAAACAAAGAAAATAGAAAAATATATTTATTTTACTGGTATTTATACCTTACCCGTCTCATAAAATATCCGGTGAACATCATATAGCGTCCGAGTTTCTATATTAACCTCATCTGATGCTCTTAAAGCTCTTTCGTACTGTTGTTGATCCTTATGTGGAGGCCAAAATGTTTCCTTTTTTCTTGGCGTTAACCATGCTTTGTTCACCACAGCCAAGCCACCACAACTTACAATTAATTTAAAAAAAAACACAGTGTAAAAACAGTCATATCAGATTTATACCCAGTTTTTAAAACCTCCTACTATAAACATTCTTTATTTAACATGATGTTTATAAGTATGCTGTGGATAGCATAACGTTTGTAGTCTCCTACATGCAGGTTTGTGGTTGGTAGAATAACTATAAACATACAAAACCCACTGCTAACATTGATTATTTCCTCAAATGTGATGTTACGATATTTAGAATTTTAATCAGAAATACAGTCATACAAAACCAAAACTAACCTTGATATTCTCCGGCAGTGAAGGTAACATTAATTGCCACTTTAAGCAGGTGAGCTCCGCAGTATTATAACTTAGCCCCCTTGTACTACCAACTCTGCAGTGTACCTGCATACCAATTTTTTTTTATGAGTTAAATAGCAAAATTGTGCCAGTAGGTAAAAATAAATTTGTGTATTATTAAATTATTATTTATTAGTTTTTACCGTTTTTACATTATCCCGGTAACCATTTAAACCCAAAAATCTTGGCAGCACGCTCTGGCTTTGGAAGATAACGCATAACTTGGGCAATAATTAACATCAATGAAGATATCAAAGAAAATTAACTACATGCATACTTACTCTGTCTGATCACTAGTTGATGCGATTATCACGAAACAACTACGAAACCCGCCAATATCTGCTCCGAAACCACGCCGAACCCCTACAAAAAGTTAGGTTAAAAACTAACGAGAAACGAGTCGGACGTCGGACCGTACTTCTCCGCGGCATTTTTCTAGTTGGTAATGCATTAAATAAAGATAAAAGATATTCAGTTCGTCGTTTATAAATAAGGGCCACCAAATGCAGAATAAATTCCGGACACGAAAAAGTAAAGAAAGTACCAACAGTACAAAAGGTAAATTATCCAAGTAAAGCCAACATTTACACACGAAATATTTTTATGTCAATTTGTGCGTCATACCGCAATGCAACCAATTATAATTAAAGAAATTACTTTGTACCAGTAGATCTGGGTTTGAATGTGTTAATATACCTACGGCCGAACTCATAACTGTCATATGTATAAATTAGTAACATTTATTGCTTTCAATAATATGTCAAATAAATGTCAATAAAGTTTCTAGGTCGACGTTATTTTGACGTTCAAAATACGTCAGTTAATATAACGTCATAAAATGACGCATTTTAAACGTCATTAACTCACCAAACTGATACTTACTGACCTATTAGGTCCAGAATTACCTTTTATAGTTTAATTAGAATTAACTTTTTTATAGTTTCCCGGGAGGTTGGTTCGTTTAGTGGATAAACGTTCAAAAACGACGAGGATCCTTAGGGACTCTTCCATTATACTACAGACTGCGCCAGTTAAGGGTTGGTTACTCGAAGGGTACTTTTTAAAAAGACCTTTACTTATAACCGCTTAACAATAATAATTATAATAATATAATTAATACAATTTTAGAACTAACTATCCTAGTCTAAAAGCTGTCTATTTATATGTAATTTATTGCTGATTATGGGTTTTTAATTTGGGTTGCCATCGATGCTTTTGCTGACGATAACTGCTTACTGTGGCAGGTTCACGGAACCGTAATTCGCATACGAGAGAGATAATAACACCACAATGAACATATCGCCCTCTCTTACTGACGCGTAAGGAAATCGGCCTTGTTTGGCCTGACCAGATCCGCATATGATGATTCTTTTTATCCAGAGTGAAGAGTCCCGATCGGGTTAGGGCACTACTAGGGTATATAGTTATGCTTTCGGCCTTGCTACCGCTACCAGATGGCAGCTATTTTTGAAACGGTTTTGCCTGTCGATACATTAATTTTAAAATAATTTTCTTTTAAACAGTTTTTACTGTTTAATATAACTTATTTTTGTAGGAATAAGTAAAAACATGAAGTCTTTCTCCACTGGTTCATTAAAGCAATGAAATTAAATCCTAGTAGATACTCTACATGTTTCGGGTGTAAAGTAACACCCATCATCAGGAATAAGATACAATGAGAAAATAGTTGTAAGTAAAAGGAACAAAGTTAAATGGTAGTGAACATCGATGGAGCTCTCATCGAGCCATGAAAGATAAAATGTTAAGAAATGGGTTAGTGATTTAAGATCGGTATTGGTAAATCACTAACCCATTTCTTAACATTTTATCTTTCATGGCTCGATGAGAGCTCCATCGATGTTCACTATCATTTAACTTTGTTTCTTTTACTTACAACTATTTTCTCATTGTATCTTATTCCTGATGATGGGTGTTACTACACCCGAAACAGGTAGAGTATCTACTAGAATTTAATTTCATTGCTTTAATGAACCAGTGGAGAAAGACTTCATGTTTTTACTTATTCCTATAAATTGGCTCCACTTTAGGAATGGACTATTCTTCAAATTTATTCTTGTAGGTTAGGTTTAGATCAGTCCGTCAATGTATTAAAAAACTGATTCCGGGTTTAGGTTTATCAATTTAATAAAAGAGGAAAGACTTAGCGCTTTAGGTATGTTGTCTGCCGACAAACATTTAGTAAATAATATTGATTACCTCAAGAACAAAAGTGATAATTATTTTCAAATAAAACAAAGACTTATAGAGTTCTCTTATAAGAAAATTTGAGTATTTTGTAAAAATGTTTTGTTACAACTACTGCCATACCTTTTAAATGCTCCATTTAATTAGTCGGTAAGTTTTTTCGATTTTTTTTATATGTATACAGGTTTTTAAAAATTCGATGCATTAGCATTGCTATCTCAGTAACTATAAGAGATAGAGAGTTAGTTAGCGGAACAATTTGTTAAAAAGAAATTTAATTAAATTTCGCTGGCTTTTATAGATATTCGAAAAAAGAAACGAAAAACTTGTTTTTATTTATTTTTTATGATATAATAAGTATTGATTATTTTAAAAAAACAAGAGCACTTTCTTAAGGTACTTTTCAAGATAATAATTTTAAGGGGTCAAAAGCTACTCAATTTTTTTTTTTTAATTCAGGTCCGTATTTAAAAAAACTAAGTTGATAAAGGTATCTAAAAAAACGAACGTCGTATCTGACATATAAAATTATTTTATTAAAGAGGATAAAAAATTGTCTTAAGTGAGTGCTCTTGGTTTTTCAAAATAATCAATATTTTGTCGTATTGAAAATAAAAATAAAATTTCATTTTTTCGTTTTTTTTTCGGATGCTTCGGAAGTCATCGGAATTTTCTTTAACAAATAATTCAGCATTAGAATATGCAACTTTGCCTTCATTTAAACAATTGTCTCTCTTATAGTTACCGAATTAGCAATGTTAATGCACCGAATTTGTAACACCCTGTATTCTCCTTAAAGATTTTTGACTTGATATTTTGGCCCCACCTGTATCGACTATCACGAGCCGTCACTGCTTTAAGGAGGTAAGTGCACTGTATGATAGCTTTGATTGAAGTGAGCATTGGTTCCCATTGACGATGGGACATAATTGGGAACTCACCTCGATTGACGAAAAAAGTTAAGTCGATTTAACTTGTCATAGGTAGGTACATAACATTGTTGGCAAATGGATAAGATCTAAAATGCGTGAGGTATTTTTTAAAAGAGAAAAAAAATAATTATGGAGGTTTATTAAATTTCACTACTGATTAAATCGTAAAATATAATTTTCACATGAACAGTAATAAAACGGTACCGGATATTCAATATACAGGATGTCCCAAATTCGAGTCTCATCAATAGAATCTGGAAAACTATAACAAGAGATATAGCGTCAACCAAGTAATATCGTATCTGTTTAAATGTTGGAATGATTTTTTTTGAACAATAGAAGAGTTTTGGACTTTCATTGTCTTTATTTGTTTTGAATCACAACGTTTCAAATGGTAAGTATCTCCAGTCATCTTAAGGTGAATAATATTATATTATTGAAGACGTCTGGGAATACTTACTAAGAGCCCCATTTGTTCCCCCTATGGACGCCCATGCGAATATGTTCAATTTTTTATGTGTGCTGTTTTTGTTATAAATTATATTGTTAAAAACATAATTTAAGAATAATTATATAGCACACAAAATTTGTTTCATATTATACATAATTCAAAAATATAATGGAAAAGCCTAAAAAGGACAATGAAATTAAAAAAGTTATTCCAGTTTTCAGAAAAACCTATCTTTATGTACCTACTTATAACAATGACCTTTAAGGCAATTTTAGATAATCTTTATGACAGCACAATAATAGGCATACATTTGATTCATTTAGATACAGGATAAAAGACCGACCGACCAACCGACGATCTTAAGCCCTAAAACCGTCTATTAAAGAAGGATATCAATTAGGCCTCAAGGTCTCGAGAGGTTCTGGGTTCGAATCCCAGCGGAGGCATACAACTTTTTCAATTTTAATCGTGTCTGTACGCCGACAAAAACATTTTTCAATTTAAAAAGTATTTACAGACGCCAACATAACTATTTTAAGAATATCAATGTCTGATCCAAAAAGACTGTAGAATGTAATCATTCGTACTATAGTTTATACGCCGAACAGATACAGTGAGAAAAAGGCAAGATTAATATGTGATGCCATTGTGACTGACTGACTGATCACTGTATTTGTTATATAATATTATTAATATAATATAGGTTGTGAACTGGTATAGTTTTTTGTAATTTCTGTAAATTTTAATAAACAGATTTTTACCTGCAGCGCTTTTTCTCCATTTCGACATCTTCTCGGTTAAAACTCGGGACCACAATATGAGGTAGTAACAATTGATTAAAAAACGAAATGATGAATGTGTCACTGGCCCTAACTCTTAAGGAGGCAATTAGAATCAGAGCCGTATTTACGTAAAAATAACGAACACATTTCTGATGATGTTAAAAACAGTATATTATTAATATATGTTTGTATTTAGTGTTCCCCATGAAGATAGAGAGACAAGTACATTTGTAAAATTGAAGTTGTTGAAGATCGTTCTAAAAATGAAACGCTGTACTAAACTTTAAAAAATACTAGGGTACCGAAAGAAAGAAGTTGCTCTAACGATGTTATGTTTATTTTTCGTTATGGTTAAAACACGTCCAGTAAATTCAAAAAACCAAATTTAGAAATTTTAGTTTTGTTAAAAATTGTGAAAAACAATCTCTACCCTATTCAGATTACATTTACGCCGAGCGCCCTTATTAAGAATAGCACGAGAAATTTGAAAATGTGGTTGTGTATTGGCCAAGGCTTGTTTACCTCGGCGTAAATGATATCTGAATAAACTTTTAATACAATTTTTTCATGGTATTTTAATGCACACAATTTTGCTTCTTTGCCACAATTTGACCGACGGACGCGATTCCGACAACTCAATGACGAAGCTCGAATTTGGGGCACCCTATATACGGTATTCTACTGGATGTCACAATAAAACGTAACGACAACGATAAATATTAGCTTTGGAGTTATTGTATTCGTTTAATTTTCTACTAACTATAATTAACTTAACTTCGTCATAAAAATTTCACTGTAACAACATTACTTTAGTAATTAAATAGCACTATTCATTTGCATATAAAATGCAAAACCATTGGGGAAACTATTAAATACTTATTATAATCTTAGTATTTCTAGTGAATGTAGTAATGAGAAACATTTTAAATTTATACAAAAATCAAGACACTTTCTGCCCGATCAGGGGGACAAAAACTACTGCCATGCTTTTCACCAAAATATATCATTATAGCTATTATAAATATTATAGAAAATGTTCTTCGGGGCGCAGACAAAGTTTTTTTAATTAAAAAAAAATATTAGTTGGATTTTATGCGTAAGATTGGTAACCCAATAAATGGAAATTAAATAACATTCTCAATTTTCAGAGACATAACATTTAAAAAAATGATGGTCATACTTTATGATTACAGATAATTTATGCAGGGGCACTCCGATATTCAGAGGAATGTTCAAGTTGGGGGCAAAACAAAACGACGTGTATCTCACAGATTCTTTGCAGCTCTATGGTTGGAGCGTTGTCATTTGTTTTTGAACTGTCAGTCTGCTACGTAAACATATTATTATTTTATTGCATTTGATTATATTTTTGATTTAAAATAAATATAATAAAAAGGAAGCTGGGAAAGAAAGGACCATATAAAATATTGCTCTCTTTACTCCTAAAATTGCACCACAAACGAAGCTGTTAGGTGGCAAAAAGAGACGTCCTCGCACAATGAACAAAGTACCGAAATAAAAGGGTTAGGAGTTCTGTCTCACTAACAATTTTTAAATCGAGAGAGCTAAATTGTTATAGTATGCAAATATGATGTCAAAAAAGTGCACTTTTTAATAAGGAGGTTTCCAATATTTAATGTACCTGTGGTTTTACTGTTCCTTTAATTATCTACACAAAAATAAACTTATACATTTAAAAATATATATTTTTAGTTGGCCCAAAATTACTGAGAGAAGAAATGCTTAAATTTAAAAATTATATAAGAACGAAATATATGTTTCAACCAGTTTAACGAAGACTGTTGCCGGGAACAATACTTATATAATATTTATGAATATTAAGGAAGTGAAAAAGGAGAAATCCCGGGAAAAATGCAGCAAGAAATACCCAAAAAATTCTCAAGTTTCATATAGATTTCAAAAAATGCTAAAACTATTTCTGCAACTTGAACAAATCTTTAATAAATTTAAAGAAAATGCAGCATATTTTAGGCTGAGATAAATATTTTGTTTTAATATTTATGTAGGTAATAAAATTTGTTAACATGAATTCTAAATTTTTTAAAATTTGTACTTGTTTTAATTGTTTGTTGTGTAATAAAATCAAGTATAAGTGGTTAATGGTTCTTTATTTAAGAATACGTTTTCATTTGTCATTTATTTTTTATCAATCAACCACCAACGACCTCTTTTAAATATAGGGCTTTACAAAATATAAATTATGAATTATTTGAGGCTGATCTTCAATCATGGCCTTGGCAAAATGTTTTTTATATACCGACCATTGAAGAAAAAGTAAATTTTTTAAGTTCATCGATTGTAAACCTATTTGACAGACATGCTCCGATTAAAACTTGCAGGAAAAGAAATTATAAGTATTCACCTTGGATGACCGATAATGTAAAACTTTTACAAACTCTAAGGAACCGTGCTTTACAAAGGTTTAAAAATACTAGGCAGCCTGAACATTACTCCTATTACAAACAGCTTAGAAATTATACAACGGCAGCAGTCAGAGCTGAGAAGAAAGCATACTTAAGGCAAACTTTCCTGAACTCCTCAATCAAGCAAAAATGGTCTGAATTAAAAAAGTTGAGTATCGTTAAACACAATAGTAATAGCATTCCTGTACACCTCTCTGATCCTAATAACATAAATGATTTTTTTGTTAATTCTGTACCGAATGACACTTCGCCTAGCCCAGATTTGTTAAACTTTTATCAGAATAATGTTAAGCCTGGTGTTCTTGATCGGTTGCAGTTTTCTGAGGTTACTGATGATGATATCGTGAAAATACTGTTAAATATTAAAACAAAAGCATTTGGAAGTGACAATTTGAATGTAACACTAATACAGCTGTGCTGTCCACATATTATCCCCTACATAACCCATGTAATTAATAAATCTATACTATTATTTTATAATACCAGATGTCTGCAAATAAAGGCCTTTTATTAACCATATTTTATGTTACGAAGTATTTGCATTTACAGTGTATACACTTCTGGTTAGTAATAAATTGTTTATTATTATTATTATTATTATTATTATTATTATTATTATTATTATTATTATTATCAATATTTAAAAAAAAATTAATTTTATTCAAGAAAATGCAAAATAACGGTACCTTTAAACCAATTTCATATAGGTAACCTTCAAATACAGTTACAAGCTTCAAAAATTTTATTTATCAATATTATTAATAAATTATTAAAATCGGAAAGGAAGTTTTGTTAATTTTGATTATTTCGTTTTTTGCTAAATTTATAAACAATATTATTTTAACTGTAAATTTTGGAACCACGCTATTTGGCCGCTCTATGGAAAGAACTATTATAAAATATTTAAAACATGTTATTGCTTGCAACGTACTAGTTAACAAATACCTAGAATTGCTCTCTATAGTTAATGAAATATAATTCCTTTTCTTATATCAAAGTAGATTGTTTTTAAAATAACCTGTATATATTTTTAAATAATATTTTTTCGAAAGAACGCCACTGGGCCTCCAGAAATGAAAACTGCTGCGACCAATAGGATTATGGGGAATTTCAAATGAAAATGTATTTTGGCGGGAAAATTTGTTGCCAAACTGTATAAATTATTTTATAAACAAAGATTTTCTTGTTAATGATAAACAAAAATATATCTTCAATGCAACTGATTTTTGTATATAATAATTTAATGTATATCTACTATTGATAAAGTAGAATTGACATAATTTAAAAATTGTGTCAATTTTATTACAAATTTAATAGACCTTTACAGAAAAATATATTAAGGAACGTTATGTTATGATAATTTGGCAATATCTCAAATTATGTTTGAGCCAAATAATTTGCCTATGTTCTCAAGTAAATGCTGGGTCTAATTATACAGGTCGTTGGTATGGATAGTCAGGATTAGATCATGTGCCTGAAGTTAGAAACGGATTCAGATACGATTCTACCAACGAGTTCCCGATATTGGGAAAGTCAGGGGCGGCGGGGGGTGAAATTAATTTATTAAAGTTACTATTGGAAAGAATAAATTGTAGGTAAACGTTATTTGCCAAACAGTGATGTTTAGCAAAAGGCTATAATAAAATTATCCATTAATTTCAGTTATGAGATAAGGAAAGAGAATAGAATTCTAGCAATATTATTTAAGCTACTATAATATTCAATATACATTTTTAACTCTACTGGCATAAGGTACCGATGTAAGTGATTTGTTGTTTTTTAAATTCATTGTATTCTATGCTGCTGCTTAGCTTTGAAGATTGTTCTTTAATATGAGACCATTTCTCACATAACGAATATTGAATATTGTTCTTCTGTTTTTAAGCCACAATATACCGGGTCCGCCAACGTGGCGGGGATGGAAGATTAAATCATTATCGAGGAGCTTAACTAAGATAGGGAGGTGAAAACCATTTTTCTCTAAGATGAACCGTTCCAATGTTACAGTCTGTCAAAGTCAAAAAATGCCATATTTTAAACGTCAATTACTCAAAAACAATTGAATTTAGACATATGACATTTTATACAAAATATACGTGGAATTGTATAGGGAATTAGAAAATAATATAATATATAGGGTGTTCCATTTAAAAAAATGCAAGTTTAGTCCGCCACACTTTTTTGAGCCACCCTGTATAATGTAAAATATTTTTAAAATATGCCGCTTTTAAGTCGATACCTTATGCTGGTTTAGCATTTTTGATAAGCTCCTCGATAATGATTTAAATTTCCGTCCCCGGTTCGTTGGCGGACCCGGTATGCATTCCGCATTAAATTTATGATTATTATTGCATTTAGTTTTAAAGTATTCTATGGCATTTGATGTTGCTAAATCCGAAATATATTTATTTAATAACATAAACTCTACAATTTTCCTGATCCCTTTCGTCCTGTTTTGGATATTTGTCTATGAAGTTTAATTTAAATTTTCTTACATTTATCTTATTTAATGGGCGAATCCTATTGCAAGCAGTCAAATAATGTTTAATTTGTTTTAATATCTTGATTTCCGGAATAGGATAATTTTGTCCAAGATTTAAAATGTAAAGATAATTCTTTTGAAGCTCACCCACTAATAAAATCCAATGATTTTCATTAATATTAAGTATATTGATTAAGAATAATTTGGCTACCTTCGAACGTTCGTGAAATTGATTTAAAATTAGAAGAAAGACCAAACACTTCGTCGAAAAGAACACAAGCAGAAACAATATCAATGTAGTAGGCAAAATTATTATTTTGTAGAATAGATGCAGCGGCCATATTGATTACATAATCTGTTAGCAATCTAGGATTTTCTTTTTCTCCTTAAATATCATGAGTTAACGCCAGTGTTCGGTAGTCATTACTACTTAAAGAAATGATTTCATTATAAAGTTTAAATTTTCCAACAACAAAATTATTCTTTAAGGCGGCATTGAGATAATACTTCCTGTTAAAAAGCAAACCATTTTCCAGTGTATTTAATCCAGGTTTTTCCTCTGATATTCAGTACGTCATTGATGTCATTGGTTAGATCATGTAAAATCAAAGATTGATTGAATACCTCTTGGTCACTGCATACTAGCTTTTCATTCATGTTAAATAATTTAATTGATATGGAAAATTTCCCGTCGTTTAGTTCTTCCTGTAGTTCTAATTGAGTAGTAAGTAAAATATCATAAAATACATGTAGTCCCCACTAAGCGATTTACAGAAATAACCCGAATTTTAGCGATTTTTTGACTTTAGTTGATTGTTCCAGAATTGTTACGGCTATTTTAATAATTCCGCCATGGAAATGCGGATATTAAAAAAACATTTTCGGTTATGACAGACCGTGGCAGACGTAAAAACGAAGAAAAGAAATAAATTAAGTGTTAAACTTTTATGTTGTATTTTAAGGGTTAAATTAGATTTAAATCAAAGTAAGAGTTGTTGTTTAACGTATAAATTTATTGATAATCTCTTATCAAAAAACAACATGGTTTATTAATAACAAAATCCTACAACGCTACAACACGAAGAGTCTTCTACCAATGACAGTGACCGAAAGTTTTCTAAAAGTTCTTACCACCATTATAAATTACCCGTATAACCTACAAAAACGTTGGAGTTTATAATTTCATAACTTATATCAAAAATATAATAACTTAAAAGGTTTGCATTAGGGTTTGCTTTATGTTTTTTTTTGAAGTATTTGTAATAAATGTTACATTTTTGCATCTGTCAAAAAGAGAAAAAGTCCATTTTGTTCCCGTCACAGAACAAAATACTTCTTCCTTTATATATGATCAATAGATTTTATTTATATCGCATGCTATTTTTAAAAAATTGTATAAGTATATATTGTTAGTTAAGAAAAAAATTAAAAGAAATAAAAATAAATTGGTACTATTGATATCAAAAAAATTCTCTAATATTACTCTTTTTCCATAATCTACTTGAATTTACAAATTGTCAATGATGCCGATTGGGAACGAAGACGACGATATGTTGCGATTTGCTATACAATTTAAATCCGTCGCTGGGACGTTATCTAAATTGGCATGCCAAATTTCATATCACTCACCGCAATAGTTTGAAACAAAAATTTGAAGTTACATTTCGAATAGGTAGTAGGTTTTTCCATATAATACTACACAATTATTCTTAAACCATATTTCCCTATATTTACCAACGCGGCGTCACGTTTGGCACCTATGCACAACGGTGAACGGCATCTCTCCGGTAAAGAATGAACAGAAGCCCTTTAAAAACCATATAGGAAGCCAGCGGGAAGCAATGGGCTTCCTATTTCAGCTTTGCTATGTTGCCAAGTCTTTAGCATTTTGTTGCGTAGCTATATATTCTGTGGCATTGCATTAAAACTACTACAGCATTAACGATAATACATTTACATTTAATGCTAAATTTATATGAAGAAACTCTTTTACATATCATTTTTATAAAGTAAACAAGTAAAGATCTTTCCTGATGGAACTTGTATGTATTCTGCACCCTTAGTTTAACATGTGGATTTAAGAATTAAATCAAATAACCTATCTACATGTTTGTCGTTTTCAGAAGCCATTTCTGATCTTGATTTTTGATATACATAAGATGATCTTAGTTGTTGCCAGTTACCATCCGCAATTATATGGGGATCCACTTTTTTAATATTATTGGTTGATTAATAATTGATGTCGAACGACGCGACGCGACGTTTGGTAATACAAATGTACGATGTCTTGACAAATTGTTAATAGGTTTCAAAATGAAAATAATTCATTGTTTGATTTAAAAAATAATACTATGTTTGGTTATTTTTATGAAAACTGCGGATACTATTCTCTCTGCATTTGTCCTTCACTGTCAATTTCCGGCTTTTTAAATTTTTTTCCGAATTATCTGTATATAATGTGATGTGAAACATATTAGAAAGTTTTAGTAAACACGTTAAATAAATATATCAAGTCAATATAAGTGTATTTCACGTAAGCTTTTATGGCCGTTTGCATCGCCTAGATTAGGTGCTACTTAATCTAAGGTCCACCTTATCTTAAAAAAATGGTACATGTGTTGACCTAGCAGTCCCAGAATTGTTCGGTTTATCTTGGACATCTAACCTTAAATCACATTTTTTATGTGTCAGTGTGGTGTCAGTGTAATCATAAATAACTTCAAAAGTTCTGCAACCCGCTTTAATTTAAGGTGAACCTTAAATGTAAGGTTCTCCTTAGCTAATATTTAAATTTAAGCAAGGCGGTGCAAACGGCCATTATTAATGGCCGTCAATGACACACGTCATTTCTAGTAACATTAATTTTACAAAACTTAAGGTTTGGTTAGGGCCAGACAGCAATGGTTAATAACCAAATAAACAATATATTTATTGGCTTTTTCATAAAAAGAACACTTCACAGATACACATGGTTCAACAGTTTATAACCAGAAAGTCTAAGCACAAAATAATAGCAAAATGTTCTCTAAAAGTTACCAAATCCAACAATACTGTACTTATTATTCAACATGTGAACGAATGAAGGCCGGCTTTGTGATATTGAAGGAACGCAGAAAAGACACGCTGATTGATGAAGTATGGAAAGAGATACGCGACGGCAAAAGCGTAACAAAGAGTTACACATACTAGCGGCATCAATGGCAGGTTCTGTAATAATAATCGCTTGACGGGTTTTAGCCTATTGAAGGGCATCATATTGGAGTGTTCAGTCTGTATCTTTGTCGTGTATATGTAAATATACAGTAAGTTATATATCCATCTCTCATGAATCTAGCCCAATGTTTGTGAGAAAAAGCCGTTTTTTGAATCATTAATTTTTAAATTACATGTTGGGCAACGAGTTTGAAGAGAAACGTCAAAGTATTAAAAACGTATGTGAAATTTACATATCTTTAAAACCATAAATGCAATTCATTCAATACATTTTTCATTTTTAGAATATATTTTTCTTTCAGCAAACTAATATCTAATAATATAATATACCTAATATCAGTGTTAACCTGAAGACTTCTGGAAATACTTACCAGTTGAAACGTTGTGATGTAAACGAATAAACACAATGCAATTCCAAAACTCTTCTATCATTCAAACTAATATCTTGTTACAGAATCCAGTCGTTTCCGAGAAAATTGCAATTAAAGAATCGATAAGCGTGTCTATTTTGGCATAAATAATTTACCATTATAGCTAGTTTTCGAAAATATTCATAACTGTCCAACTAGGGCAGATTGAAATGTTTCTTGAATGAAAATTAAAACAAAATAAATTATCAAGCTTAAAGAATTAAAAATACTTTAGCGATTTTTTTTCTCAAAATAAGTAAATTTCATTCCAGCTAAAAACATGTTTTGGGAATAACGGAAAGTCCGACAAAGCCAAATCTGGTTAAGAAAGTGAGTGAGAAATTAATTTTAAATTTATTATTACAATTTTTTTGTTAAGCAATTGCACTTGCGATTTTGTTCTTGTTGCATAAATATGTAGAAAAATGTTGAATCCGCTCAATACTTAAAGTTAAAAAAATTAACATACCAAAAACAAAATAATTCGAGAATATTACAAAATACTTCAATTTACAATGCTGATGCACCGGTAAAAGAATTTTATACAAAATACTGTTATATCTGTTTAGTATGTGGCCTTAATTATTTTTTTATTCTTCAAGAACAAAATTTTTGGTGCGTGAAGAATAGCTTAATTTCTTATTATTCGAAATTAATTGCTGCCTACATCTTTCATTTCAAATTAGCCATTTCTGCATTGAGTATATATTTTACCTCAGACATTTTTTTCTAAGCGAGGTCATAAACAGGGTCTACCAAATTAAGTGCGCACTATAGCTACCCTCTTTTATTATTAAAGATACATAGTCGAGTAAAATGTTTTCTGCTAATTACGATAGTGAGAAAGCAGAAAACCAATTAAATATAGCGTCTCGAAATAAATGAGAAACATTCAATTTAGGTATAAATGAGTTTGTTGCACCAACAGCTAAAAAAGATTTCTGTTTAAGATAGCCATGACCATACACAATAATAAGCCTCTATATCATATTATATCAACATTTCTTGATTTTTTGTTCCGCCACTGACCACGGATAATAAAACTTTAGTTTTTTTTACATTAACTTTTTGGTGTGAATGAAGGTTAGCATACCAAATATTCCCACTAATTCCATCAAATTTACGTCCTCAGTATTGTAAAAATAGCGGATATGTTCATATCAAAATATAACATTTTTCACATTTTGATACGGCAGAAAAATCTTTCTCCACGACCATTACTGAATGCAATAATTCCCAAATCATGTTTAATAATAGAATGTAAAAATTCTCGCTCTTGAGTTGGAATATTTATTCTGAAACACTTGCTTCTTATGCGTTTTGCGTGTATTTTCATTCCATAACAAGATACGAAATGAATATTCTGTAATTGATTTAAACGGCATAGGTTGCCATGAATTTCGAAACTGTCAATGTCAGCAGACAAATTTTAGTGCAAGTCAAAATATGAGTGAAAAATCGGATGAATCAGATATGGAACTGGATACTACTCCACCTGAAATTACAAATATTGCGAATAGTATTTTTGGTCGTGGATAAAATATAGTCTGCTACTCGGTTAGAATGAAAATTCGATACTCGTGATTCCTCACGTTCGCGTTCGGAATCTTCCACTCGGATCAAATTTTCATTCCAACCTCGTTACAGAATCTACTATTCTGATATAACTTGCACATTCCTCTCTCAGTTAATCACTTTCTATTTAACATATACAGGGTGATTCCTAAGTTGATACTTCTTTTTTAGCTGTGTATAAGGGATTAAAATAAACAACATTTTAAATACCTTTTTTCAAAAAACTTAAAAATAAGCGAGATACAGAAGTAAAAAATCTAAGTGCGGGCCTGGTCATCAAAACGTAGCC
Organism: Polydrusus cervinus; assembly: GCA_935413205.1. Taxonomy (NCBI): domain Eukaryota; kingdom Metazoa; phylum Arthropoda; class Insecta; order Coleoptera; family Curculionidae; genus Polydrusus; species Polydrusus cervinus. The sequence continues at coordinate 59,602,441 of OW284510.1, read as the reverse complement.
TGCTATACTTTATGTTGTTTTTGTCTTATTAGTCATGCAGTCGGTGATCAGTTATTTATTTGCCAATCCGCTGCGGTGTGTTTTTTGCAAGTTAATTTTAAATTGGTGACACATGAAAATGGTAAAATTTGAAAACAATGAACTAGTAGATATGGTGAGTGCCGTCAAAGTGCGGCTGTGCTTCGAGATTATACGCAGAACGCTTTCCCTTGCGGGCTCATCCTACACCCAGTTTTCTTAATGTTATTCAACAAGCAAGTTAGGCAGGACCGTATTTGATCCATAGTGTAATAAATGAATGTAAGTATTATATTTTTGAGTTTTTTGTAAAAAGGTATTTGAAAAGGTTGTTTATTTTAATGCCTTCTATATATTTCAAAGCTAAAAAAAAGCATCACCCTGTATATATTTCGATAGCTATCTTACTTCAAGAAATAATTCAATACATGAAAGTGACCCTGTATACCTACTAAAATTACCTAAAATCTAAATTCGCGCCTTTAATTCTTAGGGAAAATAGGTGTACATAATAAAATATTTGTTTGGATATTCTTGAGTATAATAGGTTATAAAAGAAACTCGTTAGTTTGGCAACGTTTCTTGCGTCATTTGCGCAGTTTTTCAAGCCTTTATTTGACTCATGCTTGGAGTTGCTGTTTCGCAGTAAAATTTTATTTTTACTGCGAAACAGTAAGTCAGTCAAATAAAAAACCGAGAAAGTGCGCAAATAACGCACGAAACTTTGCCAAACTAACAATGAGTTTCTTTATATAACCTATTGTACCTACCCAAGAATATTCAAACAACTAAATTAACAGAAGAACAAATACCCCACTAAACATAATAGCATATGAACCTACATTATTCTTATAGAAATTTATGTGTGGGGGGTGTTAAAATATACAGATGCCTTTTAGTTTAATAAATAACTCTGTAAACCATATACAAATTTCAAGTAAATGTTTTCAATTGTATTATATAAACTAAGTATTGATATTTAATTGATTGTCTATAACAGCCAAACACAAAATGGTCTTATTTTGATCTTCCTACATATTAACGCCGACGAAGATGCCCAAGTATAAGGTTACTATGCGAGAATTCAGTGGTGTCACGAATAGAAAGCGATTCGTTTATATGATAAATAAAATAGGCATTATAATTTTTTTTCAATTTAAGTACCTAATAGAAAACATCCCTCCATACATAAATGCTTAAGGAAGTGGTTGTTTCCTTTATTACTTATTTTATTTGTAAATTATTTACTGATAGAATCGTTTTAAATATTGTAAATGAGGAGAAGACTTTCAAAAGGCGTGTCCATTTTTTTCTATATGAAAGTCTCCTCCTCAAATATAATTTTTTGTTTTAAGAATTTCAAAAATACACTGAAATTGTTTCCTTTAACTTCGTACCTACAACCCTCCGCACTCTATATGAAAGCGATGTATCACCGACAGTAATTTTGGAGTATATGAGTAGTTACCAAAACAAACCGCATAAATTAATAAACCTCCAAATCGGTAAAAATCCCAACGAAATACAAAATACGGCAACACACGACATCAATTGCATGTTTCTGGGACATCTGTCGTCGACGCACGACATCAACTATTATAGATTCGCGATCAACTGCATCATGGCAGCTAAACCAGCTCCAAAACAGAGTTATCAAGTTTTCCCAAAGATCATTAATTCTTAAGTTAATATTCAAAGCAATAATTAATTACTAATAAATGTTTTGCACTAATAACTATAGGTAAAGTAGGCAACGATTTTGGTATTCTATATACCCGATCATATTATGTAATGAATAATTTTGTGGTCGTAAACGCCACTGTAGAGATTTTTATTTGAATAATCTTCATGGTCGAATGCGCACCCACGACTGTAATTTTTTGAATGTAACAGACACTGAAAACATTATTATTTATTAATAATAATACTTGTGCACGTTATTAAGGCGGCCATATATGGTTCAACAAGAAAACGTCGGGCACCGCTATATGTGACGTCACACAGTTTCGTACGGATGGCCAGCAGATACGTCATAATTGCGTGGACTTATGTGGGTTACCATTTGTTATGCGAAAGATTTTAAAAACCTATGGTTTATTTATATTGTAAAGTTCCATTGATTAAAATTCTCTATCTTCCTTTAAGAATATCGCTAGTGCATGAAAGAAATAAACATGCTTATCACAAATTGACACATTTATTAGTTTCGAACGATATCAAACTGCAATTAGCATTGCTCAAGACAAGATGAAGGGATGACGTAACGGCCAAGAATCAAAAGGGAAAAATAAGATACTTCTTAGTGGAGCATCCAACTATTTTAAGTTTTAACGACTGCTTTTTGCTTTTGCTCTTGAATAAATAAATTTATTTTATCGTCAAACAAGTCTTTTTTAGTTATTTCACCATATGGTTAAAAATAATGTAACTAAGTTGCATTGTTTTATAAAAATGAATATAATTTTCATTTATATCTTTTCTAAAACTAAAATCAGCCCTACGGTCTTTTAGGGAAATAAACTTTTCCGTGACTTTTTCTTCCAAGCTATTTATGAAGTAAATTTCTGTTTATGGACATCATAGTCAAATCATTTATTGCATAAGTAATTTTAGAGAAACCTCCTGTAAAGGTTCTGTGATGTGGTTTACTTTTACTAATTTGTATCAACTTTAAATCGGTGACCGGTCTACCCAACTCTTTAAATTTTATTTTGTCTGCCAAAGAAAGGCTGGAAAAATTGGCATTTAATACACATATCTAACACTATTTATATTAATCTTAAACCGTAAATAATTGCACACACGCAATCACGATTATGTTTTGACGAACCAACCCGTAATACCCGTAACCGATGCGTATATACCCGACAAAAAAATAAATGTGTAACAATGCAATACGCAAATCATCACAATAATATACTAATGTGTTTGGTATAAACAAGAGCTTCAGGAGTATGATTCATTTTAGATGTGACAAGCCGGTGGAAGATACAAGGGCTGAGTTGCCAAACCCCGCGTGCCTCTTCTTTCGCCCTGGTGCTTTACCGAGGGCGCTCAGTAATCGCGGATAAGTGAATAAGATTTTAATGTTTTTTTTTCTACTCCCACATGGAAATTTGCTGTTTCCTTTACACTTAAGTGGCGGATAAAGTAGGCTATTCCAGTTAACTGTGCGGCAAAATTTTATAACAATCCTAGATAAGTAATGAAACTGACCAATCACAGTAGTCAATTACAGAGAAGCCATTGTTGTTCTTAAAAGTACTGACCAATCACAGTATATTATTTTTACTGAGGCTCCGCCTTCTTTTTCAAGACACTAAATTATATAATTTAAATGCATATGGTACAATTTGTTATTAATTTGTTCAATATAATAAAATCTAGACGCATTTATAATAGATTTATCAATAATGCAACCTGCTGAATGTGCATAGAAAATTAATTTCATGTAGCATCATTTATCAGTTGGTTTTCCCATAATTAGTTTAACGTTTCGATAGTCGAGAGGTAGAGCGTTTGACTATGGAACCAATGGTCGTGAGTTCGAGCCCGGCAACCTGAAAACTTATTTTTACATTTTTTAGCATAAGGTTTGTAAGTTTGGTCGTAGAAAAAATATACAGTTCAACTCGAGTGGATTGTCCATATTGCCCTCGGAAGTTTGAGCACTCCGCCTACGGCGTCGTGCTCAATTTACTTCCTCGTGCGATTTGGACATCATATCCACTCTTGTTGTACAAACTACTATTTAGTCACAGGTGGTGGCGACTCGAACATGGACTTTCGAGATAGCTGATTTTACGCGTTCGTCAAAAAGGATCGGGTGCAGACAACTCGGTACCGAGCGGATTATTATTAGGTACGGACGGAAGATTGTAAGAAACTTCTAGGCAGAGCCGCCACTGGATGATAACCACATTTCGAAATATGCATAAAAGGCAATTCGTTAGATGGTAGGTGATAAAAGCACGATTTGTGGTAGGATCTAGGATATATCAAATAGTTTGAGGGAGACAAACAAAACAATGTCGGGGAAAAGCCTAAAAAACATTGCCTCACTCAAAATAAGCAAGTAATATATTAAATAAATCTGGTCAAGAATATTACTATAGAAAATCACCAAATTTAGGATGGCACTTCCATAGGACAACATAAAGGCTCGGCACAGCTTCCCCATGCATGTTTGCGCCAAATAATCGTTGTTAGTTAGATCGTTTAAAGATATTCGTTATTATGACATGACATATAGGTACCAACAAGCGATGTATAGATTTGAATTTCCTTAATCTTCTCCCAATCTGTGGGTTTTGTTTTTAGATGCAATTTTAATAAATAAATAAATATACCATTTTGCAGACTTTTTTTTGGGTGAATCGTTTGTCCTTTAAAACGTTTTAAATTTCGAATTAAACTTCATGTATTTTAGGGGCTGTGTTTGGTTTATTAATAACAGGTAAGCAATGCATTTTTGGCTCGGATCGCTTAAGTGTTAATTTTCCAGTTTTTGAAACTTTAATAAAGAACCCCCGAGCACCTGAAACCATTAGACAGAATACAGCTATTTTCACCTTGGAAAAAATTCCGTCAATTCTATCATTACCCGTGGTAATGTCATTAAAATAAATTTAATTCTCTTCTGTGTTTTTAGTTCCTTCACAAACAATTTTACTAAAGTGGACAATACATTTTAAAAATAAAATAATGCACATAAATATTTAAAACTTTTGATTTGACACGTTGTTTATCCAAGTTTTAAAATAATTTTTCAGCCATTAAAAAATGATCTTTATTTTTTTCTGAAAGATCAGTCAACAAACAAAATTCAATCAATGGCCAGTATTTCCGATCGCTCGAAGTCGACGCGCCGATATAGCTTCGCCCCATTCTTATCTATATATTACGTTAAAGGGTCGTTCTTGAAAAAGCTGCTTTTTCAGTGGGTGCATTTTTTTTATTCAAACATATAATCAGTGGGTTAAAAATTACCACAAGTTATTAGGTTAAAAATTACCACAAGTTATTAAAAATGTTTTACTTGTTGCAAAAGAGTAGCCTGTCAATCTTATTTTCTACATAAAATGATTTTATGTTATAATTCAGATCCTCACCGTTATCATATCGATAACGGTAATGATATAACGGAGTTGCATGTTTTAAATTTTTTGTTATATTGCTTAAAAAAAATTTTGTATTTTTTCTACGTTAAGGCATAACCTCTTGTAAGACGCATAAAATAAATACAAAATTTCAAAGAAATATATATTACTTACCTCAATAAACTGATCACGGTAACGACGATTTAAGATCGAACAAACTACTGAGCACGTGTTTACATCGTATTTATCACGAAACACGCAGCAACCATACCCTTACGTTGTTAGCTTTGTACTGCCCTATCCTTACGGAGAATCAACATGCATGCATACACCGCTTGAAGCGCCCCTAGTGTTTGATACGAAGAAGTATAATCTGATAACGGTAATGATGCCAGTAGGTAGTACACGTAAAAAGATTTATATTTTTTCAGTTTCTAGAACTTAAATTGATATTAATTGATCGGAAATAAACAATTTAACCTATATGCAACAATTAGAAGTAGTAAAATTTAGGAATTTGCAGTTAGAATTATTTTTTCTTGTAAGTTATTTTTCACAAATATGGTTGGTTACGATAACGGAGTATGACGTTTGGGAGAGTTTTATACAAAAAACAGAAACAACAAATTATATTTAGGTAAAAGTAATATAAGTGCAGTATAAACACCATTTGTATTAATTTTGTTATTAGGAAAAAAAATTTAATATATTTTAAATAAAGTAATTTTTAACTGGTTACAACAAATTGCAGCAATATAGCATATTATTTAACTATTTACTTAATATATTACAGGCAATAATTCTCGGTACTGTTTTAAGAATTATATTTATTAGTTTGGGTATAAGAAAATCATTTTTATTCCAATAATTGAGTAGAGAATATTATAATGTAAGAAACCATTACTTTATTTCATTGTTGTACTAATTATAAAGATCCAAGAATCTATCGCTTTATTATTAGGCGTCCGTACACTATCAGATGTCAATCATAAAATGCTCTAAGTAAAACCATTCGTTAAGAGAAATCACCATAATAATGTAATTATTTTGTAAATAATAATAAGGAAATGACGGTACCAATACTGATCGTGTTAGGGAAATTTCATAACAATAATGGGGTTGATATCATTCAGAACTGTCAGTAATATTGGTCGTGTAGAGTCTGCAATAGTTCCCAAAAAAACGCATTTTTTATTGGAGTTTTTATACAGAAGAAAAAATGTAACAACAATGTAATATTTGTGGCGCTTACTCTAATTAAGATCGTTTTCCACAGTGCATATATTTTTATGAAGATATACTTTTTTTTTGTAAAGGCAATAATAAAAATATTAAAAATTAATAATATAAATGTTTCCCATTCGCATAGATAGATATTATTCAAAAAATAAAATGACAAATACGCCAGAAGCCTTTTGACAACTTTTTTGATGCTGTGGAATCCTGCATTGTGTGGGCCGTTCCGTGTGGTATATTTTAACAAGATATTAGATATTCAACCATCCCGTTAAAAAAAGAATGTGTTCAAACACACAGGCGCAAGTAAATTCAAACATATTTATGTTGGTGCTTCCTCCGCCTTGTCCTTGAAAATTAATTAAAGCGATTAGATTCTTTCATGTTTTGTGTAATGTGTGTTAATTGCTGGTTATTAAGAATAAAAGTGAGAGCTTATTCAAAGCGATTTGTCGTATTGATATAAATAAATAATACAAATTTATCAATAAAATGGTGTGTTGCAAAAACAGCTTTGACTCTATTTTTTACTTGACAATTTTTATTGCCAACCAACTAAAAGTCTATCACAGGAAAAATTTCGCACCCACTTTTTCTAATCAACCAGAAAATTTCCGGAAATACTCATATCTTTGAACTTCCGGCGGCCAAATTACACTGGAAAATTCCCTATCCCTTTTTTTGTTTTGAAATTATCTTACCGAATCTTCCTCGAGCTTGAATTGTAAATCCGGAAATTTCTGTTCAGTCGCGATTTTTTTTTTAAATTTCCCTCGGTTGACGCATCGTGAAATTTTCAAAAAATTCGCGATCTCGAAAAAATTTCTTCGGGAGATTATAAGTAAATAAAATTAGATACCTAATTAAAATTAACTAACAGTTACTAAAGTAATTGGTATAAAAAATTATTAAAAAAATAAGTTAAAAAAAAAATATTTTTTTTTTACTGAACCTTAAATAGAGAAAATATTATAAGGTCTTTTATGTTCATAGGCAAGTCGTTATAAATTTTGATACCATTATAGAGAAGTGATGATAGTTAAAAATTACTCTTTATGGAAATAGTTGTGAATAATAATTTTGATATGTCTGATATGTTCATGAATTTCAGTTTCATTTTTTGGAGTTATATTAGATTTTTTCCTCTCAATATCAAAGACTACTTTTAATTTGTACAAATTGTTGGTTCAAGGTCCGGTAATTTAATAATTTTATTTTAAATTTTTTTTAATGATCCCAAATAAACTACTTTTGTTAATCCCTGAGTCTAGATACTATGGTAAAATATATATTTTTTAAGAATATTAAAGCAATGTTAGGATTAAATTTAAAAAAAGATGTCTACAAAGGCTAATACATGTCGAAGGTGTTCTTTCAGGTTAAATTTGTATATATAATACCACAAGACATAAAATTTTGTCGGCACAACTTTTGAAATGAAAGTTTGATTCTTGGCCGTGGTTTTGTAAAAAAATTCATGAGCAAAATTGCCAAAAGCAACAATCTTAAATAAGCCAAGAGAACAATTTTGCAGACAAAATTTTCTTCGAGGGGTGTTCAACATGACTATTTTACGAGAGTGAGAATAAATGGAAATGGATGTTTTTAAACAACATTTATTTAAATTTGGAAATACTAAGTAGGGGAATTTTGTCGACTACAAGTAAGATAAGGTATTTGTATTGCCAGGTGAATACCGATTTTATTGCTGTTGTAATATATTCTAGTGAAATAGTTATCTAAATAGAGACCTAAACATTATTTCTTGAATAAACTATGCTGGTATTATTAAACACATAAGTAGAATTTCTGTAAAACTATTTTCAAAGAATACAATTTTTATATCAGCAAAAAATGTCATATTATCCTTTAAGTTAAGTTGAGACGCAGAATTTATATAAATAAGAAATAATGCAGGTCCTAAAATGGACCCTCTAACTGGAATCGAATGTTATATAATTTATTAGGTAAATGTTATGATCCACAGTATCAAATGCCTTACACAAATCTAGTGATAATATTTCACATTTTTTAATTTGATCAATATAACATAATATTTGTAACAAGATTATCTCAAAATTTGCGAAAACCATATTAGTTTTCATTAAAAAGTAATTTTATTTTTCCAAAAAATTTACTACTTGGTATTCAATATTTTTTCAAAATTGGTAAAACAGACATTGGTCTGTAATTATTGGGTGGCAAGTCTTATTATTTTTAAAGATAGGCGTTGCTTTAGCGATTCTTCTTAGTTCTGGAAACGTGGATGTTTTAAATACAATTTTTAAATACTATAATATAATTTTTACTATTTTTATAATTTTAACTATTATTTTATTAAATTCGCAAGATTTTTTTAGATTTAAGTTGTTAATTATTTCGTCAATCTCCTTACTGTCACTTTCATTTTTATTTAAAAACTAGGACTTGGATTTTTTATTTCTCTGTTTTTTTTGTGGCAGATATTTTACTCAACAAGGTATCAACGCTAATAAAGTGGTTGTTCATTTCCTCACTTTCAATCTTCTTGTTATTAGTGAAATTACAGTCTATATCCGGTTTTTTAAGTTTTATTATTTCCTGTTACTAACATATTTATAATTTCCCATATCTTCTTCTGGTCACTTCTGGTAATTTGTTCTTTGTAATAATTTTGTTTAACCGTTCTAATATTTTTTTTAAACTATAATATTATTTATGTAATAGCATTTTTTGATAATATAAGGCCCTCACTTCCATAAGTTTGACTTAATCCTCATTAAACCACGGGTTGAATTTTTTTTTACTTTTAACAATAACTGAACATAAACATTGTTTAAAACTTTTAATAATTAAATTATAAAATTGGTTAATATATCAGTTTTTAATTTTTCTGTATGAAAACGTTTCATGTCTTAAATTTTCCATTTTTGGTTTAATAAAAATTAAATTTTGTGATCACTTAGTGGACTGTCCCAATTTTTTTTTTGCAATTGCTTCTTTATTTGTAAGAACGTAGTCTATACGAATACTACTAGTCCCGACATCTCGAATTGAAATATTTTTGTTATATTATTTTAATTTATTTGAAGAATAAACTTCCATAAGGACTTTTGCTTCATTGTTGTTTTCTAGAACATTAATAGTTACGTCTCCAATACAAAGGCATTTCAGATTTGATTTGGCTAAATTTTCAAGTTGTTCATCCAAAAAGTTCATAAGTTCTTTAGTTTTTACAGAAGGACTTAGAGGCTTATAGACTGAATAAATTATATGTTGTTATTTTTATGGCAATATTTGTAAATTCCATTTCAGTTTTGTTAATAATTTTACAATTAATATTACTTTTAACGAAAATTTCTAATCCTAATGATAATAATTGAATGAAAATCTTTAAAATTGTGATATTTCTGTTCTTCCTCTTTTACTCACATCTCTGTCTGTAATTACAAAAATATAGGTAGGTATTTTCTTTTAAAAATAGTTTCATCAATTCATCCATTTTATTTTTAATTAAACGAACATTAATATAAAAAAAAACCTTTAGTGTATTTTTACTAGACTTTGAGGCAACATTTGATTCAATTTTATTTATTTTTTCGGTGACTTTTAAACTTTTACACATGTAGTCACTAAATTAAAAAGTAAAGGAATCAAGCCTTGACATAAGAGACATAAACGTGGTAAATGGTGTTTAAAGCAAGAATAATCTCAACATTATCGACTTTGTTAAAACAAAAACAGGGGATCTGACAGGTGCCAAAAGGTTGTAATTTAGGGTTTAACAGACAGGAACATTAAATATTAGAAACTTAAAGAACACACTACGTGCTAAAATACTTACACTCGTACTTAAATATACAAAACTTATTCACACTTGTCATTTTAAACCTAGAACTGTCTATTTAGGACGGTTTTAAATTTATAACCCTTTAGGCCCAATTTTATAAAGTTCTCTTAAACCTAAGTTTAAACCCAAGAATAATTCTAAATCCGTAGAAATATCAGAAACGGTTAATTTATAATGTGGGATTGACAGTAAAGTTTAATTTAGGAGTAATCACCTGGTCATAAGTTGTTATGTTACATTATATTACGTTATGACCATGTAAATCACTTTTAACTCGAACTTTTTTGTCAATCCCCCATTTAAAAATCGCCATTTTTTTTTAAGTCGATTTAATCGTTTAAACCGAGGTCCACAATGGGTCAAAAATTGTCAGTTTATAATGTAAAATTGACAGCAAAGTTCGAGTTAACACAAGAAATGTCAAAAATTGTCAGTTTATAATGTAAAATTGACAGCAAAGTTCGAGTTCGAGTTAAAAGTGGTCATAACTTAATATAATGTAACATATAACAAGTTACTAAATTGAACTTTGCAGTTAATCCCAGATTATAAATAGACCATTTCTACGATTTTAGAATTTTTCTTCGGTTTAAACCAATGTATTTATTTCCAATAATATATATAAACTACCATATCCAGCATTTTTTCTACCGTTACTAGCATATTAATTGCTCTCAGATCATCAGCCCTGATTGAACCCTTGACTTTTTGGATTAAAATGAATGACGGTACTTGTGTGTATTAGATTCGTCGTGAGTTTTCAATGGTGTAATAAATTTTTTTTTAATTCTGAAGGTATTTAAGCCAGCCTAAATTACTGTATCTTTCAAGAATGAAAGTAAAATCTAAAAATCAGTTACATAAGAAACACGGTTTAAGGATGAGTCTTTCAAATATTTTTATACTGAAATTAACCGTATGTTTTAATTTGGAGAAATGTAGTGACGGTGGAGGGCAAAACTAGGTTTATACATACATGATGAACTCTTAAGTCTAATTTTCACCTTCGAATCCAGGTTATGTCACATTACGATTACCAGTTACGTTAAGAACGCTATTCATTCTGATGACTTTGAGAATCTGCCTTTTATTATATCTAAGCCGTGAGATTAACACACCAGGAAATAACAAAACAATGCATTATTAAAGGTATAATAGATTTCTGTTATATAACTAGTTTTTTACTAGCTCAAAAAGATTTTTTTTTTCGTCAGCACCTATATTATTTTTCTTTACAAGTTTGTAGTATGTTGTATTCGAGGCTAACATCGTCATATAATAAAGCTCGTTGTTTTCTTAGGCATACATATCTATGAAGGTCGACAAACAACAATAAGCTATTAATATGACAATAAAATGCAACATGTTGGATGCTTACAAATACATCTATCTATATATATGCAGAATTTGTTCTTTCATGAGAATACCTCCCTTATACGCACATATTTATTACCAATATATTGCAAATGGCCTACACTGATAGAAATGCCGAGTTTAACATTACCCTACCGTAAATTTCTAATAATTATGTTTATTTATGATAAACATAACCGTCTATTTATAAATATGTTTTGTTTATAAAAAATCAACGATTTATTACGTACCAAATTTTTTGGTATTACAGTTAGTAGCTTATCAACCCTCGGTTTCTGGCGTCATGGCATGACCTAGCGATTGGGGAGTGTGTACCTTTCTTCCGCACCCCACGAGATATCCGATCTCATCCGACCTGGTTACTGGCGTGAATAAGATGGGGGATGATACATTTTACACTTTTCCCTGCATTCTTAAGCCTACTAAAATTCGGACATACTTTTTTTTATTGTGCGTATGCCCACTCCGAGGATCGAACTCGGAACGCCACGGTCGAATGCCAGTGACTCAGCGCTGCGCCACCGCCGCAGTTGTCCTAAATAGTTCTTTTTGAAATAAAAACAACACAATACACTTAAAAATCCCACAAAAATACCAGGTGTCAGCTAGTTAAGATCTGGTGTTTATACTATCATCTTGCGCATGCTGACAAACCTGAATAAGAGCTACATAGAAAACGCATTTGGTGAACACTTCGCTGCATACCATTGGCAATACTGGTAATCAATATGTGGTTGTAAATGGATAATTCGGGCACTGACCGATATCGGCTACTGTGAATAATATAATATATTTATACATATTTTGGATTAGCAATCTGAACTCAAAGCCATATATAACATGGTGCTTTTCATAATGACAATAGGTACAGAACGGCCTTTAAAAGATAGTTTGATAATTAATTTTTATTTTTTATTTAAAGGACAGAGACGAACAAAGGAGACTTGAGATGATACATCGGAAAGAAGAAGATGACTTGTACCGAAAGTTTGCAAGACAGAGAGAGGAAGAGGAACGACGAATAAGGGATGAAATAAGGGTAAATTATTATTACTTTTATGTTGTAGCATTTTGCGGTGTTGCCAAAACAGTGCTATAGAAGACAACATTTAAAAAAAGTCAAGGATATACCGGGTGATCACGACGAGCTTGCATTAGAACTTTTGAGTAAACTACAGAAAATATTTTTTTGAAAATCTGTAGGTTTAAGTTTGTCGATATGCTCTCTTAAACTAAAATATCAACATGTTTCTGTCACTTACGGTTATACCGGAAGTAGCTTCAACTTTCATTTTTTAAATACAATAAGTAGGTATAGCATTTTTTATTATATTTTTGGTTTTTGCATTAAACTTTAATTAAATTTTATGGAACACGTTTTTTACCTAAATCTACTAATTTCTGAGATATCTGCATATTTTGTAATTATTTCGTAAATGCATAGCGATGAAATTATCCGTATATATTTTTACCTTAGCTCCTGGACTAAATTTTTTTTATTGTTGTATAGTTAAAGAATCAACAAATCTTAAAAACACTTAAACTTGGCCTAAAATATACAGGTCACAATTAAGGGCTCATTGTAAAAAACTTTCTTATTTTAAATGGAACACCCTGTATATTTTTATTTTATATTACCTAGGTATATATAAATTCACTGCTCCTTAAAATTGCTCTAACCTTTTCTCTCGCTTAAATACTCAAACACCAACGATGAGCAAGGCCGCGAGGCCGAATCTTTTGCGATCACTTCTGGTCTAACTCAACTCGTAGAAGAACCAACGCGGGTTCCAGACCGAGCTGGGGATTTTGCTAGTCTTTTAGATCTCTTTTTAACTTCAAATCCAGACCTATATACGGTCACCGTACAACCACCATTGGGCTCTTCCGACCACAAACTTATTTCAACCCTAAGCGAGCTGCCAATTAGTTCTGAACAACCTCCTAAACCCCGTAAGATTTGGCACTATACATCAGCTAAGTGGGAAGACCTAAAGGATCATTTTCGCAACTTTCCCTGGCTAAGCGTATGCTTTTCTTCAGATGATCCATCTGTCTGTGCAAAGGAGGTCTCCGACGTCATTCTAACTAGCATGGAGGCCTTTATTCCTTTCTCCAAAAAGCGCCCTTCCAATGGCAAGCCCTGGTTTAGCAAGAATTGCGAGCGTGCTGTCAGATCTAAAAACCTGGCTTACCGACAGTGGCGTAAAAACCCTACTCCTGAAAATCGCGCCATCTTTGTTACCACCCGAAACCAATGTAAGCAAATGATAGACCAAAGCAAAGAAGCTCATAACGAGAGAATCAAAAACAAACTTCTTGCCAGTCCTAACGGATCAAGGTCCTTTTGGTCAGTCGCTAAGGCCGTCAGCCAAAACTTTACAAAGTCAACTATTCCACCTCTAACACGTTCCGACGGCACAATAGCAACCACAGCCGGGGATAAAGCAAACCTACTTGCTGAAATGTTTTCCTCGCATTCCACTGTAGACTTTCAGGGAAAACCACCACCCAACATTCCCTCAGTTCAATCGCAAATGTCTGAAATCGTGTTCCGTCAGCGTCTTGTTAAACGGATTCTTAAAGGACTCGACGTCAATAAAGCTTCTGGTCCAGACGAAATTCCCATCATTGTTCTCAAGACATGCGCCGATGAACTTACACCAGTATTTTGTAGACTTTTCAACTTATCCTACAAAAAAGGAATATTTCCATCCTGCTGGAAGTCGGCGAGTGTTCAGCCCATTCCAAAGAAAGGTAAAAAGACCCTGCCAAGCAACTACCGACCCGTCGCCCTCGCATTGCTTTAAGTAATTTCAAAAGTAACGAAGAAAGCTATTAACCAACAACTCCTAAAGTATCTGGAAGGGCTTAACATTATCAGCGACCATCAATACGGTTTTCGTAAGTCCAGATCAACAGGTGACCTTCTGGCATATGTCACCCATCTTTGGAGCAACACCATCGAACATCATGGAGAATCCCGGGCTGTGCACTGGACATCTCTAGGGCTTTTGATCGTGTTTGGCACGATGGGCTTCTAAGTAAATTGCGATCCTACGGTATGCCTAATGGATTTTGTTTATGGTTAACCAGCTTCCTTAAGAACCGTTCTCTGCAAGTGGCGATTGACGGGTTTCTCTCAGACACCTTCACCATCAATGCCGATGTTCCTCAAGGGTCCATATTGTCGCCTACCCTCTTTTTACTGTATATTAACGACCTTCTAGTGAAAACCCAAAATCCAATTTATAGCTTTGCTGATGACAGCACACTTGTCTCATCTTTTACCTTGACTCCTCAAACATCCGCTGCCGACGCACATCTTCGCAGGCAGCATGAAGTATTGCGCCTCAACAATGACCTGGAAGAAATTTTGGCTTGGGGTGACAGTAACCAAGTCGACCTCTCAGACACCTTCACCATCAATGCCGGTGTTTCTCAAGGGTCCATATTGTCGCCTACCCTCTTTTTACTGTATATTAACGACCTTCTAGTGAAAACCCAAAATCCAATTTATAGCTTTGCTGATGACAGCACACTTGTCTCATCTTTTACCTTGACTCCCCAAACATCCGCTGCCGACGCACATCTTCGCAGGCAGCATGAAGTATTGCGCCTCAACAATGACCTGGAAGAAATTTTGGCTTGGGGTGACAGTAACCAAGTCGAATTTAACGCTAAGAAAACCCAGGCAGCAGTCTTCTCCAAAAAGGTTAACATTGCAGAACCGGATATAGTCATGGCAGGACACGCAATTCCCCTGGCACCGTCTATTAATTTGCTGGGGGTCAATCTGGGAGGTAATATGTCTTGGCATGATCACGTTGCCGCAGTTGCCAAGGCAGCTGCACAGAAACTTGGTGTACTTTTCCGCACCAAAAGGTTGTACACACCTCATCAACTTTTGACACTCTACAAAGCCCAGATTCGACCATCATTAGAATATTGCTCTCATGTCTGGAGCTCTGCACCCAAGCACACCCTTCGGCTACTGGATTCCATTCAAAGGAGAGCCGTTCGTCTGATCGGCGACCCCGAGCTGACCACGACCCTCGATAGCCTGGAGCATCGAAGACAGGTTGGTGATTTGGCTCTCTTTTACAGATATTTCCATGGCAGGTGTTCGACTGACATTGCCCACTTGATTCCACCTAGAGCAATGCAAAACAGAAATACACGGCGAACCACTACCGCTCATCCATATGTTGTTCAGCTTAGTACTCCTCGAACTTCATTGTTCAAGAATTCTTTCATCTGGAGAACGTCATCTTTGTGGAATGATCTTCCTGAGGTCGTGTTTCCCAATGAATACAATCTTCAACGTTTCAAGACCAACGTTAATCGCGTTTTTCGCACTCGCACCGCTCCCAGAGCGCCTTAAAGGATTTTTCCTACAGTGCAGGTGTTTTATCATAAAAAAAAATACCTATATCAACGCGTTTTCTTAGAATATCAAGTTTTTTTTTTAAATTTTGCCATAAGGATGACATTATTGCTTTCAAAATATGAACATGTAGTTTGTTAAAAAATAATAAAAGTAAAATAAGGTGTTGCATGATTATTTATTATTTTTTCTAATTTTTTGTGTGTGCGTTCTTGTCTAATAATTTAGTGCAGGGCGCCATAGTATTGTAATCACACCGTTTTTATTACTACAGTGAGTAAATTCTTATTCTGTGAACATTGGAGGGCCTCATGGCTAAATGGTAATGGTCTTGTCTATAGGATAATTGGTCTGAGATATAAGCACAACGCAACGGACTAATAAATACTAAAATGTCATTTATGGCGTACCTTCCTAACCTTACTGTAAAACGGATGTATCTATTAGGCAATCCAACGATGTGTCCAAATGGCGGCTGGCTGGCAAATACTGCTTTGTAATTGGTACACGTGACCATTAAAATAATGTTGCTGGTGGCACTTAACTGGTGGCTCAATGCTTTTTACCAGCCAACCGCCATATTGAATCACGTGGTTTGGATTCCCTAATTACCATTTGTAAAAAAAAAATTATCAACAAACCTGAACCAAGCTTTCCTAATTTACTTTTGAGTGTTGATGGTTCATTAATTTTTTAACAAAATTTTAAAATACTATCACCTTTCCACTCGGCCAAACTAGACAATGTATAGTCATCAGTCTTCTCTCCGACAAAATTTAGTAAAAGTAATTCCATAAAGTATCACTGGAGAAGGGGAAGCATCAGCGAATACAAACTGTGACGGATCAGTTTCATATCCTAACAAAGATGACGATATAACTCAATAATTATTATCCACTCAATATATTGTAATGAAAACAGAAGTCTACATGTTTGAGTAAAGTTGTTAATGCATTTTTAGTTTTACCTAAAAAAATATCAAAGCAGATAATGAATAAATTAAAACAAATTTTTTCCATTTCTTGCGGAATTTTAAAAACTAATCAAAATAGCAACCAAGCAGTAAATAATGTCGTCTTAGTGCCTAAGGCGCATCAGGTTCTGTTATTGTTAGGTATTTCTTGTTTTAAAGGTATGTAATTACAGTTTGTAGGTTACAAACAAATCGTAAATGAAAAGGATGTTTAATAAAGTTGTATTGTTGTATATTATACTAGATTAAAAATAGCCAATCGATCCCGTACCAATTATATAATATAAATGTTAAGTATGAGAAAGTCGATTTGTTTGGCAAAAAATAAGTTTTCAGACATATGTATACCTAGTATGTATGTATACCTGTGTTCTTACATAGATATTAGATCGGAAGACTAGGATGAAATGCACCTTTTCTGGCCGGTTTCGATTAGGTAAGTCTCGTGAAAGAGGCTGGCTGGTTGCTATCAATATCAATGCAGGTTATTCACAGAAATTACTCTTATCGCGATGGTAGCTGAGTTAGTTGCCTTGCTTTGATAACATCTCTTTTCGAGATTGTTTTTTTTTTCTGGGGAATTATTGTCAATATATTTTTCACTCTATTTATATCTTGCAAAAAGTGCTATTCGGTATATTTCTAAGTAACATCTAGGGATTCTTGTAAACCTTTCATAATCCCTCAAAAAAATTTAACACTAACTTCAATTTTTATGTTAAAAACAATCTGATACATTTGAAAAAAGAAATAGTATTTACGTACTTTTACAAGATAATATTTTATATATTTTATTTTTTTATTTTATTCATCAAGTTTTGTAAAGAAATTTATAGTTTATGATTCTAAAATTTTAAAATATTACCAGTTTACATCAATAAAATATCAAATTTTGAAATGTTGGTCAGGACATAAGTAAGCTTAATAAAAAAAGGAGGACCGAAATTTAAGAATGCAGGGAAGAGTGAAAAATGTACCATCTCTCACTCATATCGAGGGTTGATAGGTAATGAGGGGTGCGCATGTATGCCCGAGGATCGTGTTAGTTCGTTAAACTGTAGGTTCCCTCGGGAATAGGCCTGGCAGCGAACGAAGAGGTAAATATATGAAAGGAATGAACAAATAAAAATACTTTTCATTACGTCGTTTAAAAATGTTTGTTTGCCTGTATAAAATTAACACGTTAACGAGAGTAATGATAGTTAATAGAGACGCAGTAGTATTTAAAAAAAGCATCTATTTATAATAACTTACTAAAAACTGAAAATCCGTTATTTATAAAAAAAAAATAGTGAAGGGACGGTGAAATGCGCGATTGCTTGACAATGATTCTAATATAAAATTAAAAATAATATATTTTTATTTAGGATGAATGGGAAAAAGAACTGGAAAGGCTAACAAGTAGGTTTGAAAGAGAAATGCAAATGAAAAGAAAACGTGACGACCAAAATATTCTCACTCTCAGGCACCAACAGGAACGAGAAGACTTAGAAAAAAATATGACGTTACGAAGGGACAAGAAAAAAGAGTCACTGACAAGAAAAATGTTGGAACATGAAAGGTAATTCATTTGGTATACTGCAAAAGTTTTCCACAAATGGAACTTTTTTAAAATGTACAAAAAAAAGATACGAAATGACAAGAGTTTTACTTCCCAAGTAAAGTAGCAACAAAATTTACGATAGCTAGGCCAAAAAATGAAAAATCCAAGATTGACAAGTACAATATTTAAAATAAGATGTATTAAAAGTAGTATTTACAATTAAAAAGTATGTCTTGGTATGGAATAATGACTTTTATGGAAGAATAATGTTTAGGATCATTATTTTTTTATAATGTTTGGGATGTAAAATAGTGTCAAAATGGTAAAACTTAAAATATATGGCCGAAAACGTTGTAATGTAATAGAATGCCATAAAACTAAACTTAGACCTAAACCTAGAACTTTTACAGATTATATATTTTTTGGAAAAAAAAATTTCTCCTTTATACAAGGATATAAAATGAAAATTTGTCAATCATCAGTAACAATAACAAAATAAATGAAAATCTATAATTTTGGTAATTCCACAGAATATATAGCTACGCAACAGAATGCTAGAGACTTGGCAACATAGCAAAGCTAAAATAGGAAGCCCATTGCTTCCCGCTGCAGGGTTCCCACCAAAAAGTCAAAATGAAATTCCCTGACTTTCCAGGTCTACTGCAAAAATTTTCTGTGACTTACATCAGATTAGCTCTACAGAAAAAAATTATATACATAAATATATGGAAAATTCTGTAAAAAAATGTATTTAAAAGAAAAAAATAACAATGTTTTTTTGGACTTTTATAGACCCAGACATATTATTAAAAAAAATTCAATATGTTTTTTTAAAGTAACACAGCTTGTGTCAAATGTATCTAAACTTCGTCTATAGTTAAAAGTTACGGCAAAAATTTTTAAAATTTTTTATCTGTAGGTAGGTACTTATTTAAAACTTCAAAATTTTTACATCTTCAAAGTTGTAATCACTAACGTTATCTCTTGTATTTTTTTAACACTTCGATTTTTCAGGTTTTCAGTTTTAGGTCCATAGTTCCCCCTTGCCCCGCTTTTTTTGTTAGTGGGGTAAGTGGGGATTAGTTCCCACTTGTCCCATTTAAATTTTTGTTGTTGAAAGAAAGAGTTATAGAAGAAGAAATCTCTAACATATAAACTTCTTTATTTTTAGGAATTTTTTAAATCTGAAAAAAGCTTGTTGTTGGTGAAGTCGCAATAAACCCATTTGCTCTAGTTGAATATAACATTACTCAAACGCGATTTATAAGTTAAAAACCCGCTTACTCCAGTACCTGGGGCAAGTGCGTTCTATGGGTATATTTTCGTACCAATTTTTTGTTTAAATGAAATTCTTGGGTAAATAATTAAACAAATTTTGTTGTAATTGTAAATATTTATATCTATCTTTTAATAGGTTACCAAAATAATCGTCTAGACGAATTGTACAATCAAATTTTTGAATATTTTCTTTTTTAATGAAAGTAAAATATTCAGTCTTTGCTTTCTCAGCGGTATCTGCTGTTATGCGTCGCATCTGTTTCAAAATAACACAGAACAATAAAAGGAATTAAAGTATTGACAAAAATAATTTTTTCCATGTTTATGTATTAAATTCCCTAACTTTCCATGACTTCCCTGACTACTTTTCAAATTCCCTGACATTCCCTGACTTTCCAGGTTTTCCAGAAAAGTGGGAACCCTGCGCTGGCTTCCTATATGGTTTTTAAACGGCTTCTGTTCGTTCTTTACCGGAGAGATGCCTTTCACCGTTGTGCATAGGTGCCAAACGTGACGCCGCGTTGGTAAATATAGGGAAATATGGTTTAAGAATAATTGTGTAGTATTATATGGAAAAACCTACTACCTATTCGAAATGTAACTTTAAATTTTTGTTTCAAACTATTGCGATGAGTGATATGAAATTTGGCATGCAAATTTAGATAACGTTCTAGCGACGGATTTAAATTGTATAGCAAATCGCATATCGTCGTCTTCGTTCCCAATCGGCATCATTGACAATTTGTAAATTCAAGTAGATTATGCAAAAAGGGTAATACTAGAGAATTTTTTTGATACCAATAGTACCAATTTATTTTTATTTCTTTTAATTTTTTTCTTAACTAAAAATATATACTTATACAAATTTTTTTAAAATAGCATGCGATATAAATAAAAACTATTGATCCTTTTCTGTGGTCGTAACAAAAAGAAATGTCCTATTTACTAAATCTACTTTACTACGTCAATAATACTACTAACAAAAATGGGTAATCATTAATAGGTATAAATAAATTAATATTATATTTTTACTAGTTCAACGACGGGCATATTAGGCGATCTCAAAACAAAAGCAATAACAGAATATAAGATTATCAGCAGGCACTAGCCACTGCCTATATTAGGTATATAAAGAAAGAAGTATTTTGTTCTGTGACGGGTACAAAATGGACTTTTTCACTTTTTGACAGATGCAAAAATGTAACATTTGCTACAAATATTAAAAAAAAAACATAAAGCACACCCTAATGCAAACCTTTTAAGTTATTATATTTTTGATATAAGTTATGAAATCATAACGCGCTAGAAGCTCTTGAAAACTGTGATGCCAATTATTTTCCGAAAATTAACGCCTGTCTTAAACTTCTTTGTACGTTTTCAATTTCTGTTGCCACCGCAGAAAGAAGTTTTTCCACTCTAAGAATTTTAAAAACTTACCTGAGGTCTACCATGCTAGAAGACCGCCTTAACGGCTTAGCTTTACTATATATCAATCGAAGTATGAATTTAGACATAGACGAAATTATCAACCGGTTTGCAAGCAAAAAGAGACGGCTTGATTTTGTGATGTGAAATAAAAAAATTTTGTTTTTTCTGTTACTACTAAATTTGGTTAATTTTTGGCAAAATTAGGGCGTGGCACCCAAAAAATTTTGCGGCATTCCCTGCGGCGCTTTTACTTTCTTCTTACACTTTCCTTCCCCCCCCCCCCCCCCCCCCCTGGACCAGATCCTAAATCCGCCACTGGTGGTAAGAACTTTTAGAAAACTTTCGGTCACTGTCATTGGTAAAAGACTCTTCGTGTTGTAGGATTTTGATATTAATAAACCATGTTGTTTTTTGATAAGTGATTATCATTAAATTTATAAGTTAAACAACAACTCTTCTTTTGAGTTAAATCTAATTTAACCCTTAAAATACAACATAAAAGTTCA
This sequence comes from Polydrusus cervinus, assembly GCA_935413205.1. Classification (NCBI taxonomy): domain Eukaryota; kingdom Metazoa; phylum Arthropoda; class Insecta; order Coleoptera; family Curculionidae; genus Polydrusus; species Polydrusus cervinus. The sequence continues at coordinate 59,580,770 of OW284510.1, read as the reverse complement.
ACACTTAATTTATTTCTTTTCTTCGTTTTTACGTCTGCCACGGTCTGCCATAACTGAAAATGTTTTTTCAACATCCGCATTTCCATGGCGGAATTATTAAAATAGCCGTAACAATTCTGGAACAATTAACTAGTCAAAAAATCGCTAAAATTCGGGTTATTTCTGTAAATCCCTTAGTGGGCGTAAGTAGGACATTTTTTTTCCGGAGAGAGGAACAGTCGAGACTACATGTATTTTATAATATTTTACTTAGTAAAGAAGGGGAAAATGCGCCGCAGACGAGAAATTTTCGGGGCCACTCCCAAAGTTCGTTTAAAATGCATCTAACTACTATGAAGTTTCGAAAATTAAAATATGTTTTTGTAAATGTTTTTTTTTTTGATATTCCTAGCTGGCTCTTTATTTTTAAAAAAACATTTTTTATATTTGTGAAAAATATGAATATTGGTGTCAATCCAAAATTTTAACATAAGACGTATGTAAGTATGACTCTAACCCACGTTTTTCGGGCTCGGTTTTTCATGATTAAAAAAAAGTAAAATCGCTCACCACGCCAAAATTGATAATTTTTTCAGAAATCTTAGGTTTTGAAATACTCCTTCTTAAATGCCGTTTTGTATAGTCATAATAAAGCATTCTCGTTTCTTCCGGCACAATTTTTTTTTTATTATAAATTATCACACTTCTTCAATTAAAAAGGGAAAACGAAACAGACAAGTAGGTATATAATAGAGAAATACTATAAAATGTAATTTTTTTTACTCGTTTTCGTATAAAATTGCATCATAAATCAATAACTAAAACGATATGCGTCCGAAACTTTAATCTCTTTATAAAACCGGACTTTTATAAGGAAAAGTTAAAAAACTAAACATTTCCTACAAGACCTTTGTAATCTCAAAAATACATTATTTAAAAATTTAAATTTTAGACCCCGAGCTCCTAGGCTCGGGGAGCCACTGATGCTGCTATTCAATCAGCAGCAATATAATATAAAATAATAAATACATCTTAGAAAAAATATTTGCATAAAATCGAATTGCAAGAGGATTTCGCAACGGCAAGGCTCTAGATAAATTCTTTGTCTGAAGGGCGCGAAATACGCTGTTGGCTTACGGATGATACTCCTGGCGCCACCTCAAGGCATTTAAATAACCATTCGGAGATTTTTCGCATGTCGCCTTTTGTCTAATTCTCATCAGCCTTCTGTTGCGTAGCTATATATTCTGTGGTAATACTTTTATGAACAAAACTAGAAGATAAAAACATTTTATTGGAATAGAAGGCATTAAACTGTAAGGAAGTACCAATAAAATTAATTTATCTTCCCTTTGATCATAAAAACAACATGGGTACCTACTTATACAGTTTCTATTGGAGGGTATATGCTCGCATAGCGAAGTGAAATATCGACAAAACAACTAAATAGATTCATTGGATATAAATAAAATATGTCGGCATGCTTTTTTCAATGAATTCTTATAATAATACATAATATGTAGGATGTAAGTAAATAATTAATATTAATAAATTTTCATATATTAGTTAGTTTAGTTCGTGGCACCTTTAAATTTTTGTAGGCGTTTATTACCATTTATTTGCATAAAATACGCTTGTCTATTCAAATGCGTAGTGCATATCCGTATAAATGAGAATTGCCAAATATTTAAAAATATGGAACAAAGTTATTAATATTAGTGGGAGGTGAAAATTTTTAAAAATTGATCTGTTGGCGGATTTTGTTTTAATGGAGAAACTTAAAATTTCAAAATATCGTTTTGTCAGTTATTTAATCAACGAGAATTTTTACATTAAAACTTTATCAGATTTTTGCATGTTAGTTAAATAATCAGCCCTAGCTAGAGGCAGAATAATTAAATTATCTCAAAGGATTATTTTGCGTATCGTACATACATCAAGAATTGTAAAATATTCATTAAGGAATTAAATATATTTGAGTGTTTTATCACTTACATACCTACCTTCAAGGCATAAAAACAATATGTATTACTGTTCTAAAATAAAAATGTATAATTTGGCCACCATCAATCTCAGGGGCTACTATAGTTATTCATCGTTGGAAGTGAAGAACATATTTTTTTAAACCCTTCTAAAAAAATTATGGAAATTTCAAAATTTTTCTAGGCATATTTAGTAACAAACGCATTCTGTTATAAAAATATTAATCTTTTTTAGGGCAGCAACCGCAGCTTTGGTAGAAAAACAAAGTCACGAAATGTTGGAATTAATCAACGAAAAACGCAGCGAATACATGCAAGCGGAATCATTGTACCTGGATCACAACGATGGATATACCGAAGAAGCACAGCCTTATCCCATACATGCGCCTCCACCGGCGCCGCCAGCACTAAGTAAATTTCAAGTACGTAGTTGTAAGTTTATTTACACAAACAGTTTAATACAATAGATTTTATACAGGTCTGGCAGGATATCGTTTGGGTGCGCGTTTCAATACGAAAGGCCTTTTTACATTGGGATGCAATTGCAAGAAAAATGGCCTTGAAGCATGCGCTTCGACGACGTTTTAATCAGCTGATGCACGTTTTCCCATTTAAAACCTGCATCAGCTGTTTAAAACGTCGACAAAGCGCATGCTTTCAGGCAATTTCTTCTTGCAATTGCATCCAATGGAAAAAGACCTGAAGAAGTGAACTATTTTTTAAGTCAAAATAGAAAAGACTATGTGGCCACTTCGCGACTGGACCATCAGTTATCATTACTCGTCTTGTCGGTACGTGTAAACGGCAACAATACGGCCGCATCGATGATCTTCCGTCCTTGTTGCTGCGAGCTAATCAATTTTCTTGGCCAAACAATGACGTCACAAATGAAACAGTTTTAATGCATTTTGAAATGCGGTCTATAATGTCACCGGAGTGTGGTATCGAGAGTATCTATTTTCGTGTATGAGACTGCTTATAAGCTGTAAAAATTTAAATACGGCCATAAAAAAAAGCGACAACCAGAACCTATAAATTGGCAGGCGATTTTGTGCTTTTACGTTAGGTAGTTTCCAAAACTTAAATTATGACATATTACGTATTTCCATGGTAACGAATAGAAATTTCACCACCACATGACGTAATAGCGAATATTTTGTATCATGGTTTAAAATTATAGAGGTGGCAGTTTATTATAAGCCTCTATCGAGGTATAAACCTTGTCTCAGGAGCGACCTAAAAAAATTTGGCTAGGAGAACTGGACTGTTTTTTTTATTAATGTCATAAATTGTGGCTTATATGTATACTTGTTTTAATGAATCTACGCAGCTCGGCCCGACTCTCGGGCCACTTAATCAATAAAGCTTGAGGTTTTCGGGTTCTAATAATTTTTTCCGGGCCGGCCGGCCAAGCATTTTGGGTCTACTGGACTGTTAGGGTCTGCCAGGCGTTAAGACGAGAAATCAGCAAACACTTTTTGATCTTCACATGGTAGTAACGACATTTTTAAAGTAATTTTTCTTTTGAATTACCCAGATGAAAATTTTTATGAAAAAATCGACAAATTTAAGGCCGAACTTTTTGGACTTGTCGGGCCTACAGGGCTTTTATGGCCGGCCGGTCTTTTCGGTTTTGGTTAACCGGCCGGGCCGGACCGCATCTCAGCTCTGCTCGGGCCTGGTCGGCCCGTGCAGGGCTCTAATACAGAGTGGTCAAAACATTTTGCATTCTTAAAAATGAAATAGAAAGTCCGTACAATTACTGGCTGGATGCACATCACAGCTTCTGACGTAATTTTTGATTCGATCATGTCGTTGAATAAATCGTATATTTTTTAAATTCTGTCAGGATTTAATTAAACTTTAAAATGAGCATTTCTTCTTTTGCTAAATAATGAAATATATTTTCAGAACATGTTCCAATTAATTATTTTTTACTTTCAAATTACTTTTAACACGTAAAATTAAAGTTCTTCGAAAATCAAAATTAAGGTTAATCGGGCAATATTAAGAGGTCGCTATGATTTATCGTTATTAAGGGGGACGACATTTCACAATTACAATTTTTAGTTAAATATTATATTTATGGTGGATATTACTTATCCATAGTAATCCATTCAATAGTAGGACATCCCTTCCTACATGGATCGACGAATCGAAGCAAACATTCTGTTATTTATTATTCCTAAAACTAGAAGTAAATGTTTTAATTAGTGCAACCCCTTTTCCTGTCCAATCATTTTCAACTTTTAATTGGCGATCTTTTTCTACCATTTTCTCATACATTTTGTTCTCCTTCCGCATTGTAAGGAGAGATATATAGTTTCGGCTTGTCCTTTTTTAAGCAAGTAATCAGCACGATGGTATATTTGAGTAATACACGACTCAAGAGGATTTTTATATTTTACTGTAAAGTCTTTTAACGTCTTTGCATTAGCTGTTAGCTAGCTATTTTTAACCATCTCTTTTAAACTTATATCTTATTCTTTTTTGGAAATATTACTATATACCGGGTCCGCCAACGTGGCGGGGATGGAAGATTAAATCATTATCGAGGAGCTTATCAAAAATACTAAACCAGCATAAGGTATCGACTTAAAAGCGGCATATTTTTAAAATATTTTACATTATACGGGTGGCTCAAAAAAGTGTGGCGGACTAAACTTGCATTTTTTTAAATGGAACACCCTATATATTATATTATTTTCTAATTCCCTATACAATTCCACGTATATTTTGTATAAACTGTCATATGTCTAAATTCAATTGTTTTTGAGTAATTGACGTTTAAAATATGGCATTTTTTGACTTTGACAGGCTATAACATTGGAACGGTTCATCTTAGAGAAAAATGGTGTTCACCTCCCTATCTTAGATTTTCATTCTCTATCCAAGGAAACCAACCTCCAAATTACAATGTTAAACCGTTAAAACCGTTTTTTTGGTTTAACATGGTAAATCGGAGGTTGGTTTCCTTGGATAGAGAATGAAAAACTAAGATAGGGAGGTGAAAACCATTTTTCTTTAAGTTGAACCGTTCCAATGTTACAGCCTGTCAAAGTCAAAAAATGCCATATTTTAAACGTCAATTACTCAAAAACAATTAAATTTAGACATATGACATTTTATACAAAATATACGTGGAATTGTATAGGGAATTAGAAAATAATATAATATATAGGGTGTTCCATTTAAAAAAATGCAAGTTTAGTCCGCCACACTTTTTTGAGCCACCCTGTATAATGTAAAATATTTTTAAAATATGCCGCTTTTAAGTCGATACCTTATGCTGGTTTAGTATTTTTGATAAGCTCCTCGATAATGATTTAATCTTCCATCCCCGCCACGTTGGCGGACCCGGTATGTTATAAAAAAGGTGAACCAATCAGAATTAGAAGGTTTCAAAAAATCACGGTGAACTGCGTCTGATGCTTTCGAAACTTTCTTATTTTGATTGGTTTAGCTTTTCTATATTCTAAAGTAATACTTACATATTTCCAAAAAAGAATAAGTCCGAAAGAGATGGTTAAAAACAGCTAGCTAGCACCCAATGCAAAGACGTTAACATATATTTAACAGTAAAATGTTTAACTATCAAAATCCTCTCGAGTCGTGTGTTACTTAACATACCATCGTGCTGATTAATTACTAAAAAAGGGACAAGGTAGTATATTTGGAATAAATTAAATCTTGTAGAGTACCAACTTTTTATATTTGACCACCCTACTACACATATTAGAGCCAATTTTTCTCAACCAACTTTGGCAATTTAACTTTATCAGAAACTTGAATAATAAATTATATTTTTTAGGTTTACAGTGATCCAGCTGAATTTTCAAGTGTAGACCAAATCGCTATTTCAGTTGCTCAAGAAGACCAAAAATCATTTACTGACCTTGTAAGGCTGTTAGTGGGTAGATGCGGATCAGATATTGAAAAAGCTAGGTAAGACTACAAATTGTGTGATTCGATGCTTACTAGGATTTATATTGTTATTAGAGTTAAATAATTTATTAATCTAGGAATGTTTCGTAAATTTTAGAGCTGATATCAAGTTAGACATTAGAAAAATTCACATAAATCAAAAATGTTTTTTGTTAATACCGCGTGAATGATTTGTATGACAGCTGTTAAATTATTGAACTATTAGGACGTTTTAGATACATAAGATACGATAAGTTTTGTTTGCTCAGTTAGTTACCATAGAACGCTCATTTACTAGGCGGGGGTATAAAAGGAGCTTAATAACGCCCGTAAGTGACCAAAAGTATCACAAATACACTGTAGAAAATACAATTTAACCAAAAAAATGAATAACTACTATATTTTACGTTGCGTTGGCTTTCTGTTTAAAAATATATTCAAACTTGACTTATTTTAGTTTACTGTACAGAAATATTATTTCTTTACAGTACAATAATAAATATTTTCCTACGACCACCTATTAAAATGAGAAAAAAAGTACGGTTAACTTGGCTAGAAAGCACCGTATATTACACGCGTGTTGAAAAAAATAATATGTATTTCATAATCTAAAATAACAAGATCTGACTTGAGTATTTTTTCATGCAGAGTATTGTTGACTGAATGGAAACAAATATTTAGTGGGAATGTCAATTCACTTGACAACTTTTTAAAATACACGGCAACTCAAAAAAAAATCATAATTATCTTATTTTTAGAACGATATTTAGGTGGATTACAGTAAAAAATTTGAATACCATTACATTTGATGATAATCTTCGAGGCGACACACCAATGGGATTACTTAGAGGCATCAAAAATGGAACAGAAAGTTATCATGTATTATTTAAAAGACTGTGCAGGTAAGTTACAATAGAATCACTCAACTTTTTCAAATGTACGCAGTAAGCAAATATAGATGTTCATTAAAAAAAAATCCCGCAAACTTATTCTACTGTACCATACTGTTAAAAAATTCATTGTGAATTTGGGTTTCGCGTCAGTTTTGAGCTGATGTTTTCCAATTAGTTTTTGGCGAGCACTGACACAGCCGACGATCAATGAGAGCGATTTTTTAGTTTAGTTTTTTTTCATCGCTGTGAATAATTATTTCATTCTAGAAGACAGTTTTGAGCGATATAATTCAATATAACCTCATACTTTATACGCTTTATTTTTCAGAGTTAAGTTAAACTAAGACAGAAATATGTATTTTTGCATACCGTTGTATAGACAACTAAAACATTCACACGTTATAGACAAAAGTACACTTTTAATTAATATATAGGGTGGGGGACTTTAACTGGAACAAATTCGCAGGAAGGTTAGGGAAACATATTTCTGAAAAATACAGTTCCCGCCGATTGAGATATTTTGTCAATTTCATACTGTTATCGCGAATCCCAACATAACCAAACTTAATTTTTTTAAATGAGAAGATACCATTGGTGGTACCTTTTTGGAAAGCTCTTTCAAAGAGAAAATGGACTATGCAATGTATTTAATTCCAATTTATTCTTTATTGTAAAAGTATTGAGTTGGGTTATGTTTCACCTTTTTAAGCAGATTAAAAAAACAAATGTTTATAATGAGTATGAATCTCACAAAACATCTCAATCGACGTGTTTTGCACTTTTGAAATATATTTTTCTTAACCTTCTAGTGAATTTGTTCCAAATAAAGTCCCTACTCCGGGACAATAAAAATAAATTTAAATTATTAGCATAAGTAGTCAATTTTCTTTTTAAAAGAGCTTAGCAAAAAGGTACCACAACTGGTATCTTCCCATTTAAAAAAAAAACTAAGTTGGGTTATGTTTTATGTTTAACTTCTTTAAGGGGTTTAAAAAAAACACATTTTTGTTATAAGTACGAAGCCAACCTTCTAGCGAATTTTTTTCATTTAAAGTCCCCACCCTGTATAGCTAAAGTTTTATTTGACACAACGGTACTTACTATTGGTTAATATGAGCATATTATTTTGTAAAGTATATTTTGTATTGTGAAGGAGTTTACTCACGTTTAGTCCACGGACTGTCCGTCCTTAGCCCGGCCGTTATCGATAGTCACGTTACACGTTCAGTTTTGTTCACCGTTAACGGCCGGTTTCGATTGCGGCCTTCATTTCACTATACACGTACAGTTTTTTATCGTCAGTTCAAATATCTCAGAAGCAGAGTGTACGCAGTGGAGAAATAATTTGGATGAAAGTTGGTTAAAAAGACTTTCTTTTGTATATGTTTAAAAATTTGGCTAGTACATTATTTAGAAAGATATTACTGTGATTTACAGATGCACTTTTAGAGCATTTCTATGTACATTTCAATAAATAAAAATGTCAATTTGGACAAAATCTTGAATTCTTCATGTTGTCTTTGCAGCGCAGATCAGTATACTTAATTTGGTTTTACAAATATATCTACGTAAACAAAATAAAGCCTTGCGCCGCCGACTGCGATTTTCGATTCACGATCCAAAAAATGTCAATCTGTGTTCTTAAAAGAGTAAAAGACAAAGAGTTATTTTAATTTTGAAGTTTATTTCTGTGCCCTGATTTTTTTTGTAACCATAACTTGAGTTAAATTAATAAATAATAAGCTCAAAAAGAGGCACTTTCTAATAATTTTTTTGCTGGGGTTGGCGGAAGAGCCAGTATACTTAGGCCTATAAGGCCCATTGTATCCCCTATCGTCTGGATAATGTCAGCCAGACGGGACCTACAGCTTAACGTAGAATCCGAACCACGTGTATGCACTAGTTATTCTTTTTACGTCCCCAGAGGTCCATAACGCCCTTCTCGGTCCCGATATTAGGAATCACTATTAGCATACTGCATTGTCTTATCCACTAAATTTCGGACATACTTTTTTTATTATGCGTATGTCCACTCCGGGGATCGAACCCTGACCGCCACGGTCGAATGCCAGTACCTCACCTCTGAGCCACTGCCGCGGTCTCTCTAATAAATGCACTGTTAACATTGCAGCAAACAAATTTAGCATACATCAATTAAAATCCTACTAATTATACATTTTTAGTTATGCTGGATTACATTGTGTAGTCATCAAGGGTTATTCAAAATCTGCTGGATATCAACCTGGTGTACGTTTTGAAGATAACAGATTTAGGAACTCCTGGAATGCCGTATATGTTGCAGGGGCATGGCGATTTGTACAGTGTAATTGGGGTGCTAGACATTTAGTAAACGCTAAAGAAGCTCCCAAGGCAGGAAATAAAACGAAGTCGGACAGTTTAAGGTAAATATTTTGCAATATGCATGTATCTATATCCAGTGGCGTATTGGGGGGGGGGGGGGGGGGGGGGGGTGCAGCCCGACAGCCCTCTCTTTCAATCTAATTGCAACCTAATTTTTCGTCTTACGCTTGGACTCTTAATTTAAATTTTTAAATAATGTATTCTTGGCTTAGATTACAAAGGTCTTGTAGGAAATGTTTAGTTTTTAAACTTTTCCTTCTAAAAGTCCTGTTTTATACAGAGATTAAGATTTCGGACGCAAGTCGTTTTAGTTATTGATGTATAATGCAATTTTATAGAAAAACGAATAATATTTTATAGTATTTTTCTATTATATAGTCTGTTCCGTTTTCCCCTATTTTAGAGCTATTTTAAATTAACAAAAATATAACCCAATCCAATAAAATATTTTTACAACAAAAACAATTTTTATTTTTAACGAGCAAAATAAAAGTAAAAATTTTAATTCAAACATTTTTGTGATGTGATAATTTATAATATAAAAAATAGTGCGGGACAAAACGAGAAGCTTTATTATAAATATACAAAACGGCACTTAAGAAGGAGTATTTCAAAACCTAAGCATTTGCACCAAAAACTGTTCTTAGATCTACGCTCCTAAAATACATGATTTCTGAAAAAATCATCAATTTTGGCGTGGTGAGCGATATTTATTTTTAATTAAAAAAAACCGAGCCGGAAAAACGCGGGTTAGAGTCATACATACGTCTTATGTTAAAATTTTGGATTGACACCAATATTCATATTTTTCACAAAAATAAAATTAATAAAGAGAGAGGAATATCAAAAAAAAAGTAAAAAAAAAACATTTACAAAAACTAATTTAATCCAACCATGCAGAGGGGGAGAGGTAATAATTTAATTTTCGAATTAAAATTAAATTTATTTAAAATTTGATTAGGTGAATTTTAAACAAACTTTTGGCGTGGCCCCGAAAATTTTTGGCCGGCTTGGCCGTCTATGTGCAAGCATCAAACATACCGCATCTAATTAAACATCTCACAATTTCGGTTAATTTCTCACGACCCTATGAATTAAATACGCAATCTTATAATTTTTACCATTATCGGAACAAAACTGCAATTTTAAATTGAGGCTTGAAATTATCTTCTTATTTTCGTTTACAAAGGGTCCCTTACCACAAAAAATAAACTCGACTGACACTAACAGATTGTAGCCGACGCGACGGTATCTTCCAACTTCTCCTCTCGAAGAAGATTTGAAGAAATTATATAAAAACAAGGAAATCTAGTAGGATACTTCCCCCCCCCCCCTTGCCTGCTTCCTGCATTGTCAACTTTCCGAAACTTCTGGCCAATTGTTTTTCGCTTTACTGAATGACCAGTCACGTCTCCCTACCTTAAAACGCGATAAAATTGTAGACGTAGAAATTTGAGTCAACTCATTAATTCTGTTTATAACTGATGTATCGGAATCTCCCGTATTTTCTTTTTTTAAACAAGTGTTAGTATTTACAATGACACGCCTACGTTGCCGATACCGGCGGCAATTTAACATTTTTCTCGAATAAATCATTTTCACTTGCCCCAAAAGGTCGCCAAAAAGCCATGTTACTATTATAAACTGAAAACATATTAACACTGCACTGGCCAAATAAGGAATAAATGACCCGTCGTGACATTGATATCTTCAATAAAACCGAAAATAGGTGGAAATTGGACTGACTATCTAACTGGCCATTTCACGGGGGCGCATGAAACTTAAACCTATGAGATCGGTTGGAAATCACGTAGATTTCTGTACGAGGCCAAATCACTACGAAATTGTAAGCATATGTATCACATTTTAGCGATGTTAAGCTTAATCTCGAGTTAACTCGGTATACGTGGTTCCGAAGTGAGTTCTTCATTTAACTTTAGAAAAAGTGTACTATACGAAAAAAAAATCCAAAAGCTGTACGATTAATAGTTCCTAAGATATCTTAGGAACTATTAATCTCTATATAATAATATATCTATTAATCGGCCATATAGCCGTAGTCCCTATTGGGTTGTACATTCAGTACATAAAATATTAAACTGTTCTAATTGTTTTATTTGTTTTGCATTTATTAATTATTTATTTTTAAACAACATTGAATTAACAAAGTAAAAAATCGTCACATTCACACCTTCTTAAAATCTAAGCAATCAATTCTATTTTTGGTATTTATATATTTATTATTTCAGGTATGAATACGATGATCACTATTTCTTGACGGACCCAAAAGAATTCATATACGAGTTTTTCCCGCTGCAAGCGGATTGGCAACTTCTTAAAAATCACATTACTCTACAAGAGTTTGAGGAGCTTCCGTTTGTTAGATCATTGTTCTTCCGATATGGATTATATTTTTCGGATCCAAAAACTAAGGCAGTCATGTTTACCGACTCGACAGGTAAATTAATTTCATAATTAAAACAGTTGCAAAATCCAAAACTTAATTAATATTATAATAAAAGTAATCAAAACAAAATAATAACTTTATTGTGTTGGTGTTCTATGGCTTATTGTAATTTGCACATATTTTTTCTTCCTTCTGCATTGTATATTGTTATCTTTTAGGTGCTGCAACGGTCAAAATAGCAATGCCTTCCCATATGCAAGGTACTTTAATATTCCATTATAACCTCAAATTTTATGATAGCGATGGAGATACTTTTGAAAATGTATCACTGAAAAGATTTGTAATGCAGGTAAGTCGAAAAGTCCAAGAAATTAACTATGGTTAATATTAATATGGTTTAATAAATTCTTGTTAGAATTAGGATGCAGATTTCAAATAATAATAATAATATTAATAATAATAATAATAATAATAATAATAATAATAATAATAATAATAATAATAATAATAATAATAATAATAATAGTAGCCGTCTGGGTTCCGGTTTGCGAATCTAGGCCCAGGGTAGAACCTGCCTGCCGTAAAAGGCGGCTAAAAGGTTGGTGGTCCTTGCCTTAAAGGGGCCTACATTGGTCACCGGCTACCGCAGGTAGGCGTAGGAACTGATGTAGTGAAGGAACGGCTGACTCCATGTTAGGGGCGGTTTCTCAACAGCGTCTGTTCCCTATGTTAAGGGCGGCTGTATCAATAACCTGGCAGAAGGTATAAATGCAAACCATTTCTGACGAAATGTGTAAATATGGATTTAAACAAATATGATGTCGAATTTACAAGAATATGTACCCCAGGTGGGTTCGCAATCCCACACTGCGCAAGCAGGCAGCCTCACGGATTCTGGGGGAGGCATAAATTCGAATAGTACTAATAATACTAACGGCAGGATGCTAAGACAAGCCCCTGCCGACAACCGAACTATTCAACCGAACACCGGCGTGGAACACATCATAATGGAGACTAGCTTGCAGCCTGACCCTGGAGTCGATAGAACTGCCGCTGGTCTACCCAGAAGAACAGAAACCGGTCGAATCAAGAGGACTCGTGACATGAATAGAACATTTATCAAAGCATTCCTCTTGATTAACGACTGTGAAGATAACCCCCGCCCTGACTGGAGAATAAAACTCCACCGAGAAATAAGCCAGATATATCCGGAATTAAAACTCACGGAACAAAATGTAGCGTGCCGTCAAATAGCTATTTATGCTAACCACCTGCTACCCCAAGCTGAAATAGATCAAATACGGCGTGAAGTTGGCAGAACGTTGCACAACCTTCAGCATGTGAAAGAGCTAACAGCACAGCAGGAAGTAATACATGAACAAGATCAAACTATACAGGCTGATACGGACAATACGAACCAAAAATATTTGGAAAATTTGTCCTTATTTGAAAATAGTGACCCGACCTTGAGACCGAGTATCCCTAAGCTAAGATTCAAGAAAGGAACCCACGAAATACTAGCGAGAGTAAACCTAGCAGCAGGGACGTCCTTAAATACAACTGAGGACCTCGAGACATTACACAGTGGGTTATATGCAGCAGCAGTAACTGTAATTGAACTCAATGGTCAGGCATTATATCTCAGAACTGATAAGAAAACAACCAAGAAACAAGCGGTACCCGCTTGGAAAATGAGACTTGAAAAACAAATAAGCCAGTTACGAGCACAAAGTGATATCATTGGAGAACATCTAAATGGAAACTCTAGCAGCAAGGTTGCTAAAAAGGTTAAAGATATACTGAAAGCAGAGGATATTCCTTTAGATAGTCTCGATGTAAAACGGTTGCTAACTGTCGTAAGAGACACTATTAGACAAAAATGTAAGGCTAAAGGTGCCCGTCTAAGGCGATACAATAAAGCCACAAAGAGGAAGGTACAAAACCAACAGTTCACCACGAACCAAAAAACCTTCTATAGGACACTGAACCAAGAAGAAAATGACCTTACTCCAGCTATTGACATAAATAAAGACCAATTTAATGCATTTTGGAGTAATATTTGGTCTGACGCGTCCCATTTCAATGAAGAAGCAAGCTGGCTCAAAAAAGTTGAAGCCTAGGCTGAAACTTTGCAAGAAATGCCTGAGCCGCAAGTAACATCCATCGACATAAGGGATGCCACTAAGAACTTGGCTAACTGGAAATCACCGGGACCTGACCAAATTCATAATTTTTGGCTCAAAACTTTCACCAGCCTACACCCTGTAATCGCAAACTGCTTTAGCAAGGCTCTCCTAAGCCCCGAACACTTCCCAGCTCATCTTGCCAGTGGCAATACCTTCCTTTTATTTAAAAAAGGGCAGGTAAACGACCCAAAAAATTACAGACCGATCGCCTGTCTCTGTCAGTGGTGTATAAACTTTTAACATCAGTCATGTATTCAAAAATATACACACACTGCATAAACAACAACCTGGTAGCTGATGAGCAAAAGGGCTGTATTAGGAAAGCTTTGGGTTGCAAGGAACAGCTTACAATCGATGCCGTTATTATAAAACAGGCAGAGGTTAAAAGGCGAAATCTAAATATGTGCTACATAGATTATAGTAAAGCATTCGATTCTGTTCCTCACGACTGGCTAAAGAAGATATTGCAAATATACAAAGTACACCCCCTAATACGCAACATGTTAGGTACCCTAATGAAGCAATGGAATACCAATCTCCATATTGGACAAGAGAAGCTTGGCAATATAAAGGTATATTTCAAGGCGACACTTTAAGCCCCCTCTGGTTCATTTTGGCCATGAACCCACTGTCCTCACTACTAAAATCAACATCCTACGGATATCGTCCCAACTTAACTGAGAATTTTAGAATAAACCACCTTCTATTTATGGACGATATCAAACTCTACGCTGAAAGCAAAACCCACCCACAGTCCCTAATTCAAATAACCAAGACATTTAGCGATGACATCAAAATGTCGTTTGGCTTAGACAAATGCGCAATCTTGAATGTCGTACGCGGAAAGACTGAACAAAATCGTGGACTGCTTGAAGGCATAGATATATTAGATGAGGACAAAACATATAAATATATTATATTATGCTTTAGTTAAAACTCATTTAAATTACGGAATTTTAGGTTGGGGAGGAATAAATAGAACTTTAGTTAAAAAATTAGAAATATTACAGAAAAGATTTCTAAAAATTATATTTAATAAAGATTATCTTTATCCTTCAATAAAATTATATTCTGAAACAAAGAAAATGAACATTAGACAACTTTACATTTACAATATCTTAATATATATATTTAAAAATAAAAATCTTATACAATTTAAAAACCATAATCATAATACTCGTCATAAAAATGAAATAACCATAAAACCTAAAATAAATAAGTCCATAGGACAAAAAAATTTCAAATATTTATGTTTTTATTTAAACGATTATTTACCAACAAAAATTAAAAAATATATTTCATTAAAAAAATATAAAGTCGAAATAAAAGCATGGATATTGGAAACGGATAATTTAAAAATATTTTTGGAAATGTTTTAATTGATATTGTTATGAATAATATATTTTTCAAAATTTAATTATACCTATCTTCAAAAAAACTGCGTTTATATTTATATACATATATTAAAAAGTTTTTTTTTTATTTACAATTTAACTTTTATATAATATTAACAAATATTTAAACAAAATATTTTAATATTCTCATATATTTATAATTTAAAATATTAAGATTTGCCCCTAACAAGCACGTCTTCAGGGGATCAAAGAAGAAGTTTATTAAGGAAGATAAATAAACAAATGTATTATATTATAAATATTGAAAAATAAACTCTTATTATTATTATTAAAGCTTTTTAATACTCATCTGAATGCTGGTAACCTTACTACTGCCATCAACACCTGGGCAATACCAATACTTACCTACTCATTCGGAATCCTTAAGTATTCAGACACGGATTTGCACGAACTGGATAGGCTTACGCGCAGGCTGCTAACAAAATTCAGATTCCACCACCCACGCTCTGCACTTGAAAGAATCTACCTAAAACGAAAGGAGGGAGGAAGAGGTCTCATTAATATATATAACTTGTGCAAGTCACAAGAGACCTCTATGAGAAAATACTTCCAAGAATCGAATGGGGAAATTCTTAAAAAAGTGGTTGCAGCAGACGCTGGATATACAGCCCTCAACTTAAAGCGAAACGGACTACCTAACATCATCCGCGCGCCGCCAAGTCAACAGCTTGTAACTTGGCAAGAGAAAGCTCTACACGGCAAATACCCTACTGCACTCCAAAATCCACTCATAGATAGAGAAATGTCACTGAATTGGTTAGAGAAAAGGCAGCTTCACGCTGAAACAGAAGATTTTATTATCTCTATCCAAGACCGTGTCATTCGAACTCGAAACTATGAAAAGGTCATCATGAAAAGGAATGTGGAAGATGTGTGCAGAAAATGCAACTGCCCCGGAGAGACGATAGAACATATCACGGCGGGTTGTGGTGCTATGGCCCCCAACGCTTACCTGGGGAGACATAATCAGGTGGCAAAGATCATCCACAAGAAACTGGCCCATAAACTAGGGCTAAGGGAAAACCTTCCACCATACTACCAATACTCACCCGAGCCAGTCCTTGAATCCCCTGAATATCTCTTATACTGGGACAGGCCAATAATAACGGATAGAACAGTAGACCACAACCGTCCGGATATTCTTCTCATCGAAAAAACCACCAAGAAAGCTTTCATAATCGATATAGGTTGCCCACTAACACACAACCTCTCTAAAACCGAATCGGAGAAGAAGGCCAAGTACTCGAATTTGGCTATAGAGATAAAAAATATATGGAAGCTAGATAAAATCGACATAATTCCGATCATAATATCGGTGGAGGGAGCTATGACGAAAAATTTCAAGAACAACTTGGAAAAACTGGGCCTATCAGGTTATTTATACCAACTAATCCAGAAAAGCGTCATCCTCCAAACATGCCATATAGTACGGAAGTTCCTAAACAGTACAGGTTAAGATAAATTTCTTCTCTGTACTGTAAATAATACCAGCAATACCAACAAAAAGCTGTGAAAACTAACATTGAGAAAAATAATAATAATAATAATAATAATAATAATAATAATAATAATAATAATAATAATAATAATAATAATAATAATAATAATAATAATAATAATAATTATCTCTATCCAACACCGTGTCATTCGAACTCGAAACTATGAAAAGGTCATCATGAAAAGGAATGTGGAAGATGTGTGCAGAAAATGCAACTGCCCCGGAGAGACGATAGAACATATCACGGCGGGTTGTGGTGCTATGGCCCCCAACGCTTACCTGGGGAGACATAATCAGGTGGCAAAGATCATCCACAAGGAACTGGCCCATAAACTAGGGCTAAGGGAAAACCTTCCACCATACTACCAATACTCACCCGAGCCAGTCCTTGAATCCCCTGAATATCTCTTATACTGGGACAGGCCAATAATAACGGATAGAACAGTAGACCACAACCGTCCGGATATTCTTCTTATCGAAAAAACCACCAAGAAAGCTTTCATAATCGATATAGCTTGCCCACTAACACACAACCTCTCTAAAACCGAATCGGAGAAGAAGACCAAGTACTCGAATTTGGCTACAGAGATAAAAAATATATGGAAGCTAGATAAAATCGACATAATTCCGATCATAATATCGGTGGAGGGAGCTATGACGAAAAATTTCAAGCCCAACTTGGAAAAACTGGGCCTATCAGGTTATTTATACCAACTAATCCAGAAAAGCGTCATCCTCCAAACATGCCATATAGTACGGAAGTTCCTAAACAGTACAGGTTAAGATGAATTTCTTCTCTGTACTGTAAATAATACCAGCAATAACAAAAAGCTGTGAAAACTAACATTGAGAAAAATAATAATAATAATTGTTTTTATTGTTGAAAAATTAGTAAAATAAATCATTGCAATTACAACAACACATACAGTTCGCACTCATCTGTCGAGACAGTGAGCAGCGCTTATGTATTGTATGTGTATTCATAATTTTTTTAAAGAAACGATCTTATAATATAAATAAATAGCTGTAAATGCCACACAACATTGTAGACCAATTTCTAAGCATTAATCCTCAGTACCAGAATAATAAATCGATTTTAATTTATTTTTTAGTCTGTGGTTGGAAATACCGTAGCCTTTAGAGTCCATGCTCCATGTAGTGGTGCTTTCTTATTAGATATATTTGCAAATGCAGTTACCCCCAAAGAATACTTAACTGGTGAACCAATGAAGTTTAAGAGTGTCTGTAAATTCAAAATATGTTGTGAAGATTTACAAACTGTTATGGTACCTTTACCTGATTGTGCTAGCGGAGAGTGGGGACCAACTAAAGCTACTAGATTATTTGGATTAGTTCCAATAACTCATCAAGTAAGTACTGTAGTTAATAGGAAAATAATAATTTCATTGGCCTTCTTGAAGATGATATTTACAAACCACTACATCATTTTGCTGCCTCCTGCTAAGCATGACTGACAATATTAATAGTAATATAGTAAAAAAATATTTTTTTGGTCTCTTGGTTTAATGGTTTACTCCTTGGTACGTTTTGACCGATTTTTTTCACAAAAAATAAATAAATATAAATAATTTCCAAGCTCAGAAAGATACATGTCTTGAAGTTATCATCCAATAAAAAAATATATAAAATAATTCCTATTATATAAAATTCTGGATTGCAGGCCTCGGCAGACTATGAAGATATAAATCGACTTTGACTTATTTCTAACACACCTTAAGACAGTAAAGCTTGACGCTTACTTATGCTCGGCACAAGGCGAAAAACTGTGCTTCAGATTTTATGTATATGTTACAATGTAGATCCGCATCCACAAGCGAAGCTCGGCGAGTCGAATTCAATGTTAAAATCCCTATCCCCGTTTATCGCCGTGCCTCGCCGCGTATAAATAAGCATCAAGATTAAGCGTCTAGCAATTTATTTTAAATATAAGTAACCGTTTTAAATCATTTATACCAGCCATGAAACAAATTATGAGGATTGTTAAAAATTATCGTCTTCTTATAAATTTATTGGAACACAAAAGATTAATCATTTTTTCTAATATAATATTATTTTTAGGACGCGCTTATTTTTGCTGGCAGAGAGTTAGAAACCCAATTCAGAATGTCCCGACAACTCACCGATTTCATGGCGACCTTACACAAAAACGGAGTAGAAGAAAAACGATTATCGAAATTTGTGTCTCATAATGTCACCGATGACATTGTTACCTTTAACATTAGTTTTCCCGAGGAGGGACAATATGGACTTGACATCTACACGAGAGAGATGGCATCGATACAAGACTCGCCTGGAGAAAAACACCTACTTACACACTGTTGTAAATACTTGATAAATTCATCAAAACGTAATTAAGGTATTTTGGTGCCTTTTGGTCTAGGCTGAAACTCTACATTCACTTATGTAATCGACTATAAGGAAAATCCTATATGTAGAACAATAGTGTTAAAACCAGAAGAAAAACTGCCTACATTTAAAAAATTAAAACTACCATTTTATTCTTAGCCCTCAACTATATGTAGATTAAAAGAAACCACCACTTGACAAAAACACTTTACCCAAGTTATTAACGAATTGGGTAGTTTAAAAAAACCGTGTATCACTTCTAAATTAACCAATAATCCAAAGAAAAACTTGTTCCAAAGATCAGTTTAGACTCCGGGCCGTTTTACACATATTTCGGATTTCTGATCAGAGTCAAGACTCTCATTTGGGATATGGGTAAAGTACAAAATAATCCTTACTGCATAAGTCTTAATCTAATTACGAGGTTACAGTGGTGTGCCACTGTTGCTGGTAGCCTGAATAATAATGGAAAACGCCATAAACTTATCGAATACAGGGTGGACCTACCTGCTCTTGATAAAAGGGAAATCATTTCGGTAAAAAATAATGCTTAACAAGTGACATTTTAAAAATTGTACTCAAATTGTCACCGTGTAGATCTTTCAGATATTATACAACAATGAGTTTTATTAAAATGGATCACTCATCATACCTTAAGTAAAACCGTAATTTTCCCGTGTAAATCACGGACACCATACCCTCCTATGAAACATGCAGGTAATCCCATACCTAAAATGAGATACATCTTGTTTCATCTGGACAGATGCAACAAGGATGGTTAACTTACACTCCCTTACAACTGGAAATCTTGATCGAGTTTCTCTGATCCCTATTACTTCTAGTATTGAGTATTGGATTCCCACTCATAGTATTTATCTTAAAAACTTTGTGCTTTTCGTAACGCGACTCTGAGAACAAAATAGCCCTGTAAACGGGAGAATATTATTTCTCTAATATTACTGTTATGTATGACCGTAGGGCAAAATTTTTCAAAATTAAATAAGAACTGATATGAGACAGAACTTGGTAATACCGAAATCAATAGGGATTACTTACTTTCGTTCAGGTGTGTCTTTCTTTGACTGTAGTGAAGTTTTACTAGAATTATCACCTGGGAAAGGGTTGCGCCAAAACCAAACCTTTATCATTAGCATGCAGTTATAAATTTGTAGTCGATGAGGTGTGTGAATCTATAGTAGCTGCTGGACCCACTTGTTTTTTTTTACCACTTATTCTCGTTTTAGATGTTACGTTATCTAGTCCTAAATTAATTTACCTTTAAAAGAAGTTTAACTGTTATTAACCGAAAAGACTACTTAAAACATTCAGTCTCCTGCCTGTGACAGGGTTTTCTAAACTAAGGTGCTGATTTTGTGAGAATAAGAGTTAATATTTTTTAACAAAAAGTTATTTTTAAACACGTTATAAACGTTAATAATGGTCTGACCTAACACTTGCCTCAGTAGTGTTAATAGATCAAAAATAATTTGAAGGGTGGTCTTATGAGTATGTATCGGGAAAATGTCCCGTTACGCCGAGTTTTACTTCAAAGGGAACTTATTTTAATATTTTTTAACCATCATAACTACTTACTATATACTGTAAGACTTCTAGGCTATAGAGAATAACGATTTACAACAGCTATAGTTAATAGGGTTTAATATAAATTTCTATTTATTATATGTAGTATAAATTAGCCCAAGTGTAAAGGGTGAAGTCTAGTGATGCTTTCGCCATTTTATTTTTTGATCAATATTTCTTCTCCTTTTCGCTTTATTCAAAAAGGGACCCGTCCTTGAGTAACAATTACCTAAACTTTTGAACTAGAGATATTTTGATTAATGAATTAATAAAAGCAAAAAGGAAAATTTGTGAAATTTGTTCATTTTTCTTTTTCTGCTTTTATTACTTTATAAATTCAAACTTGTTTAACTTTAAATTGTAGGTCATTATGCTTCAAATGTCGGTATTTGGCCGATTTTTGGATAAAAGGAAAAAGTTACGAAATATTGATCAAAAAACGAAATGGCGAATGTGTCAGTAGACCTCACTCTTAAGTGCAATTATTCATATTCACGTCAAAAAAGATAAACTTAAAGCGAAAAGGGAGATTAAGATAGCAAATTGTCAAAATAAATCCCTGTCCTGTCAAATATATTAAGGAAAAGTAAAAGCGTCGTTCATAAACAGTTGTTTTCCTTAAAATACAATAATTTATTGACGATCTACGCCGGTAAAGCTTTTATGGTAATAATCGATAAAAATTTTCCTAAAAATATTTTCTTTGTCAATGCACGTCTTTTTTTATATACGCTTTACTTAACTCTTTGCCGTTTCCCTCATTAACTTAATCTTTTTTCTTACGTCACGAAGTATCTTTTTTTTTTACCTGAATCTGGCTCAATTTTTTTCCCACCAATAACTGTCGAAGCTAAAAGCGACCCTGTTAATAAAACAAGATACATGCTCATTATAATGAGTTGTCGACACCCGAATTAAAAATATGCAGACTTTTTAAAAATTTTGTAGCGTTGCCAGTTATTTTTAAAATTCCTAAAAACCGATGCTTTAAAACTTTTAATTGAAAATGAAAGAATATATTGTTTAACAAGAAATTTAGTATAAATAGGAAAGTTCAAAAAATTGTTGGACTAACAAATTGCGTCGTTGTTTTTGTGTCTAAATGACTCATGTTCAATGTTATTCTTAGAGGACTTCAATTCCTTTTTACTATAAAATATTATTTTAAACGGGCTAATAATTATAATACACCGATTAATCTGCATTTGGAAATAAAAGAGTACAACCCCCAATTAAAAAAAAAATGTAATAATCGTGAAAAAAATGAAATTGCGCCGTCGTCACCAAGGCTCTCAACTAAACATACATGTTTTTTTACAATACAATATTCTGTATATTTATCCAAGCTACTGGTTTTAAAGCATTGCAACGACCCTCATAAATATAACTTACGGCTAATTACGTTATTCTCTATTGTCTAAAACATGGGCTCACAAGACCATTTTTTGAACCTATATACTTTTAACTCTTCATTTAATTTAAAACCTGTAAAGATTTTATAAAATGTTACTTCAAAATGGTAATAAATTGGGTACCTTTAAGAAAGTGCAATAACAAATTATTCTAATTACACAAGATTTGTATAAAAATATATTTTTGTAATAATTCTAATTATATGCACATGTTATGAATTTATATATTTTTGTTATTTGCTAGTAATTTAAATAAGAATTAATGAACAATTTTGTAAATTGCTTACATTCACATTCCACATAATGTATTGCATTTAAAAATAATAAAGTTTATTTATTTTACACTTGCATTTTTAATTTAAGAGATATAAATTACCTTGCCTGATGTCTTATTACACTAAAATAACGATAACATGTCAATAACGTAACAATCACAAGATGTAAAAATTAATCAAAAGACTTTTTAAATTGCATAGTTTTTTTCCGAAAATTGGAATAACTTTTGAAAATTCATTTTCATTTTTCCGTTCTTTCATTAAAGTTTCCGAAGTATCTATAATCTATACTGTGGTATGAAATATATTTTGTGTACAAATAATTACCCTATAGCAAGTCCTCAAAAACTTTCATAATAAAAGTACAACAGGTATCTGATAAATATAGATTTTTCCATTTTCTATCTAAAGAATCCCGATTAGAGTTATTTTAGTTAATTTAAAATCTTACAATAGGGAAAACATACATTATAAATTTATTATATTACTGAAACTTTAAACATATTTCCTTCTTCTTTTAATAAATCAGTCTTTTCACAAAATACTCCTAACATTTAATCCTACCTGGTAAAACCGAACTACTTCTACTAGATTCTACGTTATCAATAAGGGATGTGAGCATGCCTTCAACCTCCGTTACTGCAGATTTTAGGTTCGTATTGTCCATAGGGCTTAGAGAATCTTCTAAGGAAAAATTGTTCGCTAATATCTGTTGCAGTCTTGCTAATGCTTCGTCCAGATCATTGTGTAAAAGTTTAACTGGCGACTTTGTCACAAGCACGTCGCATTGTTGTTCTACATGAGGTGGCTCTGTCACTGGATAATGATATCCTAAAAATAAATTCCTTATGGTCAACATTTTGGTCACATACGTGGACAATGCGTGCTTGTAAAACAGTGTTCTAAATATATCTATAGTCTGTTTATTTCCAACTGGCAGCAAATAAAAACAAATACACGTGGATAATCGACCTGAACAGTGTCGGATTCAAAAGTCTATAATATATTTAGGTATACGGCTGCACGATTTTTTACTAGACCCAATAAAACAAACACTGCAGTATGCAAACCAAAATGTAAAAATCTAAATAACTTTTAAAATAATAGAACAGTACGTTGTACAAAATAACGTTACAATAATCGCAAAACGTGTTTATACAAATGTGAAAGCTGAAAAAAGTTCTGTACAGATCGACTTGAGCGTTTCGCGGTTTTTGTTAACCAGTTGAAAAGAAATACACTTTAGAAAAAGTTGTTTTGGAGGGGATCGGGCAAGTAGACCAGGGCGATCTTTTTGCCTACCTCTGATTCTTTTCCAAACTTCTCTACAATTTGCACCGAACCTTTATAACCGCGATATAAAAGTCAGTTCCAGGAGAAGTTGATAACCGTCTCTATTTGGAGAATCGCCGATCCAGAACTGAAATACTTTCTAGAGTATCAATACATTTTTCAACGAGTACCAAGATGACACTGGATTTTAGTGGCGGCTCGCGGTCTTAAAAAATGATGAAGAGCTAGGTATAGTGCGGGCAGTGGCGTAGCCAGAAAATATGCTCGGGGGAGCTAAGTGGGCGTAAGTAGGACATTTTTTTCTGGAGAGAGGGACAGTCGGGACTAAATGTATTTCATGATATTGTACCCAGGAAAGTAGGCCAACAAATTACAAACTATGTCATTAATTGGGTTCATTTTTAAAACACACAACTAAGTAGGTACATACACTACTGAATTAACTGAAAAATAAAAACAAAACTTTTTAATCACACAATAAATCACGTAACAACGATATCTATAACCGTAAGTTTCGCGAAGCCTCAAAATAAATATCTTAAGTTTAGGCAAATCAATGCTAAAACAATGGTGCATACGACTGATCTATTTTTAAATTGCCCTTCATTATAATGCAAATTGTTACATGCTATTTGCGTGACTGACGTCACGTAACCATAGCAACGGTGAATATTAAAGCCATGTTGGGCGTTGGGTTTTCACTTGTTTTGGGCGGGAACGAACACGGTTGGCTGGAGCGCGCCAAAATGCACGAGTGTTTATAATTATTGTCCATCGGAGTTAACCGTGGTCCTATTATGCATAGCTACATTCGGATTAAATTAATATTATTAATTCGAACATAATTATTTTTTAAGGGCTAAAATGGTAGCTGTATTGATTGGTACATTAATATTTAATATTGTCGAAAAACCTTCCTCCTGTTTTTTTTTGGTGAAGAGTCCCTTTACTTACTTCACCTGACGAGCCGCCACTGGAGACAGCAAGCCTAGATAGATTGTTTAAATGGTCTATGCCCTATGGACAATACTTAAAATAGTTAAGTTTTTAAGTGCGTGTTTTTGGGTTTTAGGTACGTGGTTTATGTAAGTACATTTTTAATAAAAATAAGGGGTCTTTTAGCGACCTTTTGAGGTAGATGGGAGCGAATTATTGCAACATGTTAAATTATCTTCGGTACCGACTTTCCGGCACAGTCCGATAAAGCCATTATTAAAAGAATTAACACAACTTTCGATATTTCGGAAAGTTGACGATGCCGCAAGATGTTATTCGACGAGATGTG
This sequence comes from Polydrusus cervinus, assembly GCA_935413205.1. NCBI lineage: Eukaryota > Metazoa > Arthropoda > Insecta > Coleoptera > Curculionidae > Polydrusus > Polydrusus cervinus. Next base: position 59,555,912 of record OW284510.1, on the reverse strand, counting down.
TACAATTTAAATATAGAAAATACGGTGTCAATATTAAAAATGATAGATAAGTAAACGAGGCATGGTTTCTTTATCATGTTGTTATAGTGATTTACATTGCAGCGATATAAAGCTGTGTGTGCTGTGCTGGAATAAGAGGACCGGGGACCTTTTTTTATTAGAAGTCACTTTAGACAGAAGAAGTTTGAGTAGACAAGGAATTTTTTTTAGAAGTCACATTGGAAAGGGGGACCGGGGACCTTCTTTTAGACATTGCGTACGGATTTTTAAGACGCCTCGTCGGGGTTTTTATATTTTAACCTTATTAAATAAAGTAAATAGTAAACAAGATTATAAATAAAAATACAGTGCAGACACAGCCTCTCAATAGCCTATTCTCCAAAAAAGTTCGCACGGTTTTAAATTAAGTACGCCGAAATGAGACAACTAGCCGTTACGTCTATACCTTGAATTGAAATATATTGATAATCAGACTATATTTTGTTCTAAAAGTATTGTAAGCTTATAACGCTGTAAAATCAGTACAACATTTTTTTACCTTTTTTTATTCCTTTTTGCTGGCCTAGCCTTTAACCACGGATAATGAAAATATTGAAGTACTAAAATGAACAAAACGTAAAAGCCTATTTTTAAAACTGTATTAATATTAGTTTCGTAGAGAAAATTTAGACTAGAATAATTGAAAGTTCGCTAAACAGCCCTTTAAATATGTTAAATAATGTATAATAAATACTTTCTATAAAAAGCACAATAGTGTAGGTAGCCTACTCACTCAAGAAATATTCCATTCAGTACTAAGATTCAGGAATTTTTGTAATTTATTGCTGAACATATTTAATAATTGACTAGTTCGTTGGTAAACCAGGTTTAAGTTTATTATATATTTTGAAAGCTAAGGCTTAAGTCAAGTTGCACAATGATTGTAATTAAGAATTAACCATGCATACAACCTTGAGAGAGGATTAAACAGCCGGATGACATCCTATATCTATATGTTTAGTGTTTATAGTTGTTAAAGTACGAGTTTCTCCTAAAAGCTAAAATTTTTGATTAATATACAGAGCGAGGTAATATATCAGTAAGTTATCCGACGAAAACTGCGACTTCTCTGTACTTTGCATAGAACGTATTTTTTTAATGTTCCTAGTTAAAATACTAAAATGTCCTTGTGATAAGTTAACATTCTTCTAACTTCTTTGTAATTATTTGTCTGCAGAAGCAAAAAAATGTAAAACGTTTAAATTTAGTTTTTCTTGCATTATGGCATAGAACAAGCGAAATTACCATTATTCCCAAAATTGTAGTCCTGGATTTCAGAATTTGTATCACATTGCTTTATTCGACAATTAGTTTTTCCAGTCTCTAGATTTATATCAATGTAAGCATTACTTAAGCTCTTATCAATTTCTGTTGTCATTGTAACGGGACTTATATTATTTCCTAAGGCACTACCCTTACATCTGGCAACCTTACTGAACTGCGCCATAGGGGTAGACTGTATGTGTGGCCTGGTTTTGAGTTGAGAATTTTGATATTCTTCTACCTCTGGATCGGTTGAAGTGTTAATACGACTCTACAAAAAAAATTTTAAATACCGAGTGCCCCAACGATGTGTGGAGTTCCTCCTAGCTTGAAAATGATAGCAAATAGAAAAGTGTTTATATGAAATTTGGATGGATGTGTCTATATTTGAATAAATTTAGTGCATACAGAGTGACTCAAAAAGTGTGATGATACAAAATTTATAAACAAATATTATTATACTCTATTGGCAAACTCGAATCTAGGGTGCCGATATAGACGCATCAGACGGAGATTATTAGGAGCTTATAACACGTTAAACAGAGAACATCCTATTCTTTACCTCCCACCTTCCATTCTTTAGAACACGCGATCGAAGCATTCGATACGTCGACTGCTTCGACTACGTGTTCTCTGTTTAACGTATTAAAAGCTACTAATAATCTGTCTGATGCGTTTATATCGGCACCCTAGATTCGAGTTTGCCAATAGTGTATGTATATATTATAAATAAATAGCAATAGCTGTTATAGAAATTTCCACAATATTTTTTAACATACAGCGTGTGCGTGGATTTGCTTGCCAAATGGAAAACTCCTTTATTAATTTTTCGAAAAAAGTTATTCCTTATAAAAAGTTTTGCGTTTAAAATTATTTAGATTGGCTTAAGAATTTGTTTTTAATATTGTACAGGGTGTCTCAAAAAACGAAAAACTTTAATTCTAAATGTGAAAAAACTTTATACCATTATTTATTAACCGGAAAATTGGAAAGAGCGAAAAGCGTAGTTTTAGAAAAAAAATTATTAGGTCTATGATGAACAACGGGGGGCTTATTGAAATGTAATCTTCTATGTATATTTGTTCGTGTTTACTGTGTAATTACTAGTAAGTACCTGAAAAATTTGTTGTGTAAATATGTTTATATGATTGTTTAATAAATTTTCAATTAGGTTGTAAATTATCTAAATATTTTAATCACTCTGTATACTAAATTAACCTGCAAAAAAAATCATTGCCCTGTATACTACAAATTAGTTGACGATTTAATGCGCTTTTCGCTCTTTCCAATTTGCCGGTTAATAAATATTGGTAGGTATAAAGTTTTTTTTACATTTAGAATTAAAGTTTTTCGTTTTTTAAGACACCCTGTACAATATTAAAAAGAAATTCTTAAGCCAATCTTAATAATTTTAAAAGCAAAACTTTTTATAGAGAATAACTTTTTTTCGAAAAATTGATAATAAATTAATAAAATTAATAAGAGCAATTTTTAAGAAAAAGTAGTTATTAATTTGTTTAAAAAATAAATAAGAATTATATGCGTTCATGCATGCATATAACATTTATTTATTTTTGAGCAATTAATTTAAGCATGTCTTTATTAAATAAAATTCAATTGCATACATTCAAAACTAAGTAACAAAATGATATTGTTATAAATTCAATGAAATCCGAAAAATATGACAAAGTTTAAACGGTCATATTTCATTGAAACTTCATTAAAAAAAAATTTTTAATACGTCATTCTGTAAGAAAAATTTAATATCCTGTATTTTCTATGAAGCAATGCCTATACCTATCTCTGCTAAAAAACAACTTATTTGCATAAAAGTAAAAAAAATTAAATATTTAATTTTTTGCACTTTTTTGTTAAATTGTTTTAAATTTTTTAAACTTGTAAATTTTTCTCCAGTTTCCCCCTCTAATTTAATAGCACTTCGCGGTTTTTTCATTCTGAATATAGTAATTTAACCAACAAGTACATTAATAATGGCGATTAATGATCGAAATATTTTAACGCGTGAGCGTAGCGAACGCGTTAATGTTCGAGATCATTAACGCGTAGCGAACGCGTTAATGTTCGAGATCATTAATCGCATTTTAATGTAAGAGTTGGTTACAATGTTTTTTCGTCGACCGTATTTTTTACTAAAGTGAAGAAAAACAGTTAACAACTTTTATTTTACAATCCAGATTTCACAATTCTACAAATATTAATGACGTTTTATTATTTTGTTGATTTGTTTGCATGGCTGCCTTTAATTTTAATTACCAAAATCGTGCATTTACAGAAAATCATGCGTTAATAGGGGTCATTTATGAATGATTTTGGGAAATCGTGCATTTACAGAAAATCATGCAGTAATAGGGGTCATTAATGAATGATTTTGGGAACGTTAATATCGGATGTAAATACACGGTCGACGGAAAACCAATTAAACGATTTATGCAATAAAAACCCACACACTCTGTAGTTCCTTATTACCCTGCTTTTTAGGACATAATCAATAGCCTATTTCTCTCAGAGTTCCATATAAAATATTGTTTTCTATTAGGAATCTTTTTCAAGCTACCGTTCATCTATATATTATTGTAGGCTTCCTTACTCGAGGAAACTCTCAAGTGTTCCTCAACTTGACAATGACAGTTCTTTGAGGAATCCTTAAGGACTAATTTTTATTCATAAAGTTTCTTGTATATAAATAAGGGCATTATGCCGGTATTTACAGTTCTTTCTTGAGGAAGCCTCGACACACCAGCCAAAACGGATTTTATAAATAAAAATGAGCCCTTAAAGATTCCTCAAGGAGCTGTCAATGTCAAGTTGGGGAACACTTGAGATTTTCTTCGAGTTTTGAAAATTATTACTTTTAAAAATAAGTATAAATTTGGAGAATTTTTAAAACTGAATTGTAACGGCTTTAGTTATCCGATATTATTGAAAAAATATGTTGTATGAATAATTTTCAAAAAGTTCAAGGCCTTCTAAAAAAATTTAGTCGCCTAGCTTCAAAAAACAATTACGCGTATATTTTCACAAATTATCAAAAAATAAAGGACACACACTCTTTATTAACAAGTTCGTAATCGTACTGTTAAAATTTAAAATAACTTAATGGCCCAGAAGTAAAGAAAATGTTATGTTTACCAGTTGCATCAATAAAAATTTAAATCAAGTGCAATACTAGTAACAATATTTTATCACAGTAGGACAAGGACCTACCTTAAGGATTTTTAACTTTCTAATATTCCCAGCCATAAAAATTCTGTATTCTTCCAAATATTTCCGCATATCTTTGTCGGTGTAATTTCCAAATATCAGCATTTGTTGAAGTTCTCTGTTTTGAGTCTCCAGCTGCCTTATTACACCTTGCAACTGTGATTGTGGTGATGATAAAGGTTTCACGCCAAATAAAGGAGTGGTAGACTGATGTGGTATTATATTTTCTTTAGTAAAAAAACTAAAATATATTATGTATGAACTAGGGCCATTATAACGGGCCATAACAATGATACATTAGATTAATTACATAAAGATTAAACCAAAATATAATACGGAGGTTATAATATTCACAAAAATGCTTACCTAGATGGTTTGACAACAGAAAAATTGTTATCCACCTTCAAGCGGCAAAAAAGGCGACATATTTTCCTTAAAAGTGGTCCAGAATTATCCTAAAATAAATTTTACTCATAATTTTTTTTTATTTCTTTTATGCGGGCCATGGCCTCCTAGAACTTAAAGAAGAGTGAGTGAGGTAATAAGGCCAGTTAATAAAAAAAATAAGGGAAAAAGAACCTTAAATTATTTAGTTCTGGCCGCTGACATCGAGGTCACCACTGTCCGTAAGGCCTTCTAAACCTTCAAAGTGCCCAAGTGAAAGGGCTAGAAATTCCGTCTCACTTACTCCTTTTAAATCGAGAAGGCTATGATGCTGGTTATCGATATCCATCTTCTGTTAGCAGTAACAACTAGATAATATCTCTGAAAACAATTGTTGCAACAATGGATTCAAAAGAAATTATTTTGCTGTTAGTGTTAGCAGGAGATTGAAATAACCACTTCCGGTTAAACCAGGTGGAGCTTGTAACTTATGTCATTTTAGCAAGCTTCATATTTTATTTAAAGCAGTAGTGCAAGCGTGACTGTCATTTATTATAGCTTCAAAATAGACATATGGGAAGGATATTTATACCTTTTTCACCGAATGATGGTGAATCTACATTGTTTAAAATGAAATACCATATTTAATATTTTACCATAAAGCCAATTTTACCGGGTACTAAAAGAAAGGACATAAATTAAATTCATACAGTTGTCGAATTTGAACAATATTAATAATATATTAAAAGAAATTCCTCAAAATTTTCAATTTATCTAGGAAGCTTAAAACGAATGATTGTCTGAAAAATAATGATTAATCAATCTGGTTTTATAGCCGGATACATATTGCCGGTTTAAAAAAAAACACTTTCCGGTGCATTCATAATTTTGAGCACCATTATGACTGGCTGGCACAACTTTTAGACCATGCACAATGTGTGGCGTTATCAAAATTAAATATTTTACATAATATACACATAGTTGCTAAAATTACGTCAAAGTTACTCATTCTTCCTGCCCCTTTACAGGGTTAGGGGAGGCCAACTTAAGTAGTTTTTCTTTTTTGTTTTAGACTTGGTAATTAAATCGTAACAAAATATAATTTTTCTTTTGAAGCTTTCTAAAATGAAGCAAGTAAAATACAACAAAATGATATATTACCTTGTGAATATTGGATTCGCTATATTCACGTACAGAGTGATACAACTTATGTGAATGACTAATTCTACCAGTCAAAAAGCATCTTTGACACTGAGTATACCGGGAACATTTTATACAACGGTATCGTAAGCCCATAAACGGCTTTGTTTTACAGGTAGTACATTTCATAGAATGCATTACTGAAAAATATATTAATTTTAGGATAAAGAAAGGTTAAAAGCAATAACAGGGCTATTTTGTATTCATAGCCGTTATGAACCGCCACATTTAAAAAAAGGCCAAATATTTAATTTTTTTCTAATGTTAGTAATATAAGTACAACTATTGAGCAGAATACGTGGTTATCAAAATTAAATGGAAGTAAGTTCTCTACAAAAAAAGTGTGTTTGTTTTCTTGTCATTCATTTACTTGTTTGGAATGCATAGTCTTCGAAATATATGCTTTCGAGCATTTGCTTTTTTAAAACAATTATTGACCCTGGATGCGACAAAAATTCCTTTCGACTGACTCTCAACATCTGTGTCATATTCCGAATTTGGTTCATAATCTTCGGAATATTTTAGTAGTATTTAAATAAGACTTGCTCTAATAGAACCCACACATTACTGAGCAATGCAAAACCTGCTTTGCGACAGCTACAAGCTACATTACAACCTTTGGTACATTTACAAGAATTGGGTTTTAGTAATTCTTCGGAAGCTGCGTCTTGTACAGCGGGAATGGGCAATAACCCATTCTTTGAATTTTTTCATTCCTAATCTAAAGCTAATTTATTTATTATTAAAGATGAATTTGGTTGTAAATACGGAATGAGTGTAAACGAGCTGCATCTTTGCTTGGTGGAAATTATGCTAGATTTGGCAAACTTTTGGTAGGTAATATGAAATACTGGTATCTATATTTATTCAATATTTCACGATTTTTCTTGTTTCTTGATGCATACAGAAGAATAAATTGTTCTCTCACTTTATTTCCTTTGAGGACGCGTTTGGGTCTTTTGGAACTTCATTTTCTGCTGCTTGTATAGTGAGAAAGTAGTGTCGCAACTACTAAATGCGCGTAGAAATAAAATGTCCCTAATTGAAGCATCCAAATTTACACTGTATAAAAAAAAATTATGATGTTTTTTAAACATGGCTGTAAATCCGGGTTTGTCAAGAAGTGCAAAATTAATATGTATTTTCCAGTCCAAAGAGTACAAAAAAAAAACAGAAAAAAGCTTATTCTAGCTTGTCTGGAATTGCTCCAGCTAATAATGTACTTTTGACTGGTGATTGAAAATTTTACCGAACATTGGTCATTTCATAAAAGTAATTTTTATACATCCTTACATACAAAAATTTTAAACTCTCATTATCAAAATAAAAAAAAATGATGGTGTTTATTTGTAAACATAAACCTTTGAGAAATTTGGCTAAACATTTTATTAAATAAATTAAGGATTTTAAAATTAATTTGATTAAAATGTAAAATTGTCGGTTCAGAACAAAACAGCACCTTAACTTTTTCAAGTTGTGTAATACAGATTTGAAAATTACAAAATTACCTGAAATTTACATATTTACCTGTTTCGGCAGACTTTAATTTTTCAATAAGTGATAACCAAGATAAAAACGGTGGGCGACTTTCCAGCCAACTAATAAAAGTGCTTTCTGTTATTCCAACTAAGCCTGGAGACTAAAAAAATTTAAATGGTGACGTAAAAGATAGTATAGGGATACATAATAAAATTACAATGGAGAAGAAGCAAAAAGTGTTATCATTATTATTGGGGGTAATAGAAATTTGAATTTATAGGTACATGTATAAGCTATTATTTCAGGATGTGATTCTTGAGTTCATTCTAAGAAAACAGAAATATTTTTATATTAGCTTTAATACTATCCTAGATATTTTTGTTAAATTATTTTCTAAGCAAGAGGAATTTTCTAATGTACAATATTTCTTCAGCGGTATTAGTGCAGGATTTGCATGAATAATTTTTTAATATAAAAAATGGTACGCCACTGCCTTAATTATTTTTAAAATCTCCATTCATTTCAGTCCACAATCTCTTTAATACTATGTAGCATAAATTCCTGGCGACAATTCACCAATACAATCGCAGGTGACTTTCATCAAGTAGGTACCAAAAGATTGCTAACGTCTGGTATCTATATTATTTTTTTGGTAAATTTATTAAGTATGACATATTGATATGCCGGGTAATAAATGAATATACAAAACTCACATGTCGAAAACAGCTTTCTATCGCGGTATTTATATTTTGATGTCCTATTGATACATCTTCATGAAAATATTTTATAACCTTTAATATCTTCAAAAGTAACCCTTGCAGTCGTAATCGGGTTATACAGTTATTGTGGTCGGCACATAACGAAAATAAGAATGTATATACATCATGTAGACTGCAGTTACTTAGGATTCCTAAGACGATTTTTGTTGAGAATACTTGAATGTTGCCTTCCCTAAATCTGAAAGATATAATAAATAATATGAAATCCTAAAGACTATAAAATGTATTCAACTAACAAATTAAATCCGATTGTATTATAGATATAAGTAATCATTGTATTTGAATTAAATAAGAATGGATTTATAGCTAGGATTCATGCAAGATAATACAAAATATTAGTAGCACCTGCTGAGATTTCAAACCCAGGTTTTATACTATCTTGACTAAGGCCTTAAGAGTTCAGTATCGCATAGAAAAGAATCCCATTTGTGCCCTCCACTGTTACTCAATTTCTCCAAATTAAGACTTTTATTTACTTTAATTTCAAGGTATTAAACTAGGTTTCTCCTTTAAGGAATTTTTATATTTAACTTCCTCATTTGAAATATACAGTAATTTTTGTAAGAAGAAATAACCCATCTTAAAGAATTAGTTTCTTTCAGTGAAAGCCCTAAATAAAAAGTGTACTACATGACAAACAAAATATATATTATATTTGTACTTGTTTATTTAAATTTACTAATGATATTTTGTGACAGCTAAATTCCTGCAGGTATTTTTAGAATATTTATTTTTACGTTTGTTTAATAGTGTAAAAATCATATGTACACAAATAATTTTTGTTTTCAATAGTTATCGAGGAATTTTCCACTTACGTCTTATTCCTTATTTACATATTTATAAGTGGAAAATTCTCAACAGCGATCATGGACGCTTTAAATACTTACCTATCATAGACATTAAACAAAAAATTTATCACAATTTCAGTTGCAAAATCAATATCAATATTTGTATGATTTTTCTTATTAGAAGCAAAGAAAATGTCAGACAGTACAGCTTCCAGATCGTATGTTTCTAATGTGAGTGAACTTTCGTTATTGCCAAGTCTATGTCTATCAAATATGGCTATTACAATTGATAATGGTACCTCTTCCACTAAAAACAAATTACCAATACCTAAATATGGTAAATATTTTATTAAAGTTATCTAATAAAATATGTAATTGAATCTTGTGCACTAAACCCAAGTCTAGCCCTTCCATTATGCATTTATTAGGCTTTTTATTATCTCTGAAAGTATATATATAAAATTTTCTCCTACTTGCTTAATTTTTTGTGATTTTACAAGATTAGGTATGTATACAAAATTTCTCAGTTCTGAAAAGTTCTCAGATTTCTATATAAATTGGGAACACTTTGTATCATTGGCTATATTGGCATAGGAGGCTATTCTCTTGCCTATTTAGAACTATTTATTATGTGTGTAGGTACTACAAATACTAATCCTAATTAAACATATAACTATTATCAAAGTTTTCTAAAGCGAGAGTAGAGGGAGAAAGATACTTTTGTTTCTCTCTCATATCAAAGAAGGTCTTTGTAACATGCTTACTATATAAATTCTTCTGCAAAACTCTTAATTTTAGAGCAAGCCGATATAATGGATATGTTACATAGTTACAATCATCAATTGCCTGCTTTACATCTGAAAACTTTGGATGATCCCATTGTATTATATTTGTATCCAAACTAAAAATAATTTACATATTATTTAATTAGGTATTTAATTTCTTTAATAAATTAGGCTCAATAAATAGTGGTATCAATTATACAAAGAACTTACCACATATTATGTTTATTCACAATATATAAACAGTATCTTGTATCAGGGTATTGCTCTTTATAACTATTACCTACATTTTCTCGATGCCAATATCTCATAAGGATAATAGCCGAGATTATAGCATTAATGTATTTAGGAGAAATGTAAAAAATATCCTACTATCTGCACTGATTTAACAATAATTTAATAAATTACAAAAAGGTAAAGAAGTGGAACATTGTAAAAAAGACTTGCAATATAATTAATCTTATCTTAATTTTACCTAAAATGTGTAACATAATAAGTATAAGTAAATAGTAAATATGTTTTATTTAAATTCTGATCAATATAAAATCAAAATGTAAATATTAAACCTATTGCATGTAGTTTTTACATTATTACATATAGGTACACACTTGTAGTACCAATACTTAATATCTCAATATAATATCATTTTATTTGATGCATAGGTAGATACTGATATACAGGGTAGTATTGTAATTTGATGTGGCGAAGAACAATAGCTGTGTTGTTTATGAAAATATATTTCTTTCGGTACGTAAGTATAAGAAGTTTTGCTAAAGTTATACTTAAATATTTTTGACATTTAAGAGGCATGCTATTATGACATCTTTGTGATGTGTAATTTAAAAATATACATTTATTATACAATTGTTAATTAGGTACATTTCTATTAACTTTAGTAAAGTAAGTATAAAGATATTGGCAGATGATTGTGCTAGAATCAAACTTGATTATTTAACTGAGTAAAAATGTGTATTATTATTATTTATAGCCACGCATCTTAATGCTTCAAATTACTAACTTGTAGAAAAATAAATTTCAGTTGCCTAGGAAAATAGGCATGGGTAACACCTTAAATTTTCGCATGTGGATACAATGATGCAGACACTGCTTATGGTATAATCAAACTGTGTCGGCTCAATTGCACCTTGGCACACCCTGGAGTCAAGAGTGTTTAAGTTTGTTTATGTATCACTGTATCATGAAGTTTCATAGTATCATAGGAGTCATCGACGCTGTATCGAGACAGGGGAGTCACGAGTGTTTACTGTTTAGTATGTCATAAAGTGCCATGGTATCATAGGCATCATCGACACGGTTCCAGCACATGTGGCACACACAAAGGTGTCAGCACAAAAGTGCCATTCAACACAGTGTTACCCATGCCTATAGTAAAGTAAAGGTAATAAATAATGATAGACGGGGCTAGTACCAAACTGGCCTGTAGTGTTAATGTATGTAAATTATATCCACAATGAAAAGTAAAACAACAAATCTTTAGATTTATGCTCTTACTTCATATAGTAGAGGAAACCTTTGTCGTTCTCGGCTTTTTTCCAATTTCCCATCTTAAGTTCAAAATAAAAGCAACAGGTTCCATGAACAGGCCATCAACAAAATTATAACATATCACAGTCAGAATAACAAATAGATAATCAAATGTTATCAAATATAAACTGTATTATTTCTATAATAGGCCATAATAAAAATCAGCTAAATATTTATTCTACATTTTGTTGAAACTTTTTAAAAGTAAAGAATCTGGTAACGGTTGTTTCATGGTTGTTTGTGAATTGTCATCTGTCAGATCTTTTAAATCTGTAGTGAATACAAGTCCCATCCTTAATGTCCGTACACACGATCAGGCATGCCTTCGCGCCTACCTGAACGCTTCAAGCTCGCGAGTAAGTGCGATCGTGTGTATGCTGAACTGATGGTGCGTTCAGACCACTTTGCGCGGAGCGAAGCAATCTGGCGATTCTTGATTTTCTGGTCAGGCTCGCAGGTAGGTTTTAACGTGTATACACTGCGCGTGCCAAATTTTCATTTTCAACCAGTTAAAAACTATTTAACACTGAACTTGTTGTTTTGTGTCTAAATAAATAATAATGTATAATAAATATTTATGGCTACTACAAGAGAGAAAAATATAATAACTGAATTTATAGAACTATATCGAGAAAATAGATGTTAAAGTGGATGATAATCTTTCTATATAATCTCTGGACTTATAGATTGTCGCATTACAGTATCTTCTTTTTGAATGTATGGTGATACCAAATCTAATAGTTCCATGTACACTTCTTCGGTCATTCGCATGTAATTTCTGTAGTCATCTGGTTCTAATTGTAGCTCTTTTAATAAATTTATGTGTGTATATTTGTTCCTCTTAAGTAACCATGACTTAACCCACTTTCTTTTATTACACTTCTTTTCTTTTTTGGCCCTTTCCTCACTAACCACACATGCAATTATTGCCGTGCTAATTAAACACAAGTCTTTATTACTGCTTAACGACATATTAATATTAAAGCGGATCGTTTGAAAATGAAGTGATGTCTCTCAGTCTAACTGAGACGTGTGTACGGAATGTGTAGTATCAGACTTACTCGCAGACCTGCCTCTTCAGGTAGGCGCGAAGGCATGCCTGATCGTGTGTACGGGCATTTAGATTTAGAGTGCCGATCACATAACTTTTCACGATTCATGCACTTGCGAAAATACGGTAATATGCGTTTTTAACGTCCTTAGGTAAAATGTATTAAACTAAACCTTCGAGAAAAGAGGATCCCAAGATATTCGATCTCTTTAAATTACAAATGTAATATATATAATAATATTTCTTTCACTGCGAATACCGTGTAGGTATACCCATGCATGTCCGTTTATAGCGGATATGTAGCGAATGCCCCTGACGCAGGTGGCCGAAGTTAGGGGCGCTAATTTAAAATGTAAATAATAACTAATTAATTACAAATATTTAAATTGAAGTAGGTACCCTGTTGTACACCACACACCGTTCTGAAACCACCTATAGAAAGCAGAGAAAAGTTTTCAAAGTACCTATATACCAGGTGTCCCATTATGGATGGCCACCGGCCGTATCTCGGAAACTACTGGGCATAGAAACTCGGGGGAAAAAAATGATAACTATAGTGGCCATTAAAAAATCCTGGAAATAATTTTTAAGTTCCGGATTTTGCCGCAAGAGGACGTAATTGAAAAGTAAATTTTAAAATTTTACATATCTCCGAAAATTCCGCATTAAGGTATATCTTTGATAACACCATTAAAAAGCTTGGACAAGTATGCATCATTTTGGTCTTATGCTCATTGGCGTACCGACTTTAATAAGAGGGGGAAAGCTGTTAAATGTGTAATCATTTAAATCGCTGTAACTTATAAACGACTTATCCGATTTTAGCAAACTAAAGACTGTTTGGAAGAGAAATGTATGCAGTTTCACCAATCGTATTTAGTTATTCATAATAGTTCTCAAAAAAAATTCTAGAGGGCGCAGTTTGTAATAATAACACATTTTTTGATTTTACTCCGAAAAAATAAATCATACGGTATAATTATGATACCATAATCGAAAAGTAGATGAAATTTGCTAGAAAAAATATTAAAACCGCAGCTCGATATCTCCGTTCGTTTCAGCGTTATCGCCAATAGATTAATTTTTAAAACTTTAAATGAAGAAGCGGTTACCTATATATTTTTTAGAAAAAAAGTGGGACGCAACTGATATTTTTCCATGTGGATATTATTTCGGATTAGCCTGGTCACTTCTGCATCAAAATGGTTTCTTGAGTTTTTCTCCTCAGGCACACCGTTCTTAATTAAATAAAATTAGCTCTACTATTTATTAATATTATTAACATTGATAATGAAAAATTTTGTTTTATAAAAATTGTTGGAAATAACCACCTTCACTTAATAGGCAAGCTTCCGCCCGTCTTATTTAATTTAATTATTTTAATTAAGAACGGTGTGCCTGAGGAGAAAAACGCAAGAGACCATTTTTATGCAGAATTGACCAGGCTTATCCGAAATAATATCCACGGAAAAATATTAGTGGCGTCCCACTTTTTTTCTAAAAAATATATAACCGCTTCTTCATTTAAAGTTTTAAAAATTATTCTATTGGCGATAACGCTGAACGAACGTAGATATCGAGCTGCGGTTTTAATATTTTTCCTAGCAAATTTCATCTACTTTTCGATTATGGTATCATAATTATACCGTATGATTTATTTCTTAGGAGTAAAATAAAAAAATGTGTTATTATTACAAATTGCGCCCTCTAGCATTTTATTTGAGAACCATTATGGACAACTAAATAAGATTGGTGAAAATGCATACATTTCTCTATCAAACAGTCTTAAGTTTGCTAAAATCGGATAAGTCGTTTATAAGTTACAGTCCTATTAAAGTCGGTACGCCAATGAGCATAAGGCCAAAATGATGCATAATTGTCCAAGCTTTTTAATGGTGTTACCATTTGTGGAATTTTCGGAAATATGGAAAATTTTAAAATTTACTTTTTAATTACGCCCTCTTGCGGCAAAATGCGGAACTTAAAAATTATTTCCAGGATTTTCTCATGGCCACTTTAGTTATAATTTTTTTTAGCCGAGTTTCTATGCCCAGTAGTTTCCGAGATACGGCCGGTGGCCATCCATAATGGGACACCCGGTATAGTTGGTTTGCTCACTATTGATAAACATTTTAACTCGCACACAATTTATAAACATTTTAACTCGCACACAATTTATTAAGTAAAACATTAAATAGTAAAATAACCTACTACTCGTGCAGTGGCGGATCCAGGATTTTGATGAGGGGGAGGGAGGCGACTAAAAAAAGTAACTTAAAAAACGTTACTACTCTTAAAAGTGTCTTCTAAAAAAATACTGACCCTTCATACGCTCCTTAATTTTCAAGACTCAAAGTAACCAAAACGCCCATTTATTGAGACCCAAAGGGAGGAGGAGGAGGGGGGGGGGGGGCAAAACTACTTTCGCCCCTCCCCTGAATCCGCCACTGCTCGTAAGAATACATATTAATAAACTATATTTTTAAAATTAATACTTAACTGTTTACCGCAATGCAGGCAAATTTTAATCGTTTTTATGGCTGGTAGATTTTTGTCAACTTATTGAGAATCCATGCAGGCCAGTGGTGGACATATCAGTATTTAAAATTTAATTTGTGATTATATTGTTTTTTTTAAGACCGACCAGAAAATATACACTTTCTGGACAATTTTTCGTCCAGAAAATAACGTTTTGCCGGTCTCGGGACCGGAAAATTGACGTAAGGGACCGGAAAAATCCTTTGCAAGTCCCTTACGTCAATTTTCCAATCGCTCTTTGATAATGGAATCTACTTTGATTTCGTTACTAAGGTAACAAAATTTCGAATGTATTGTTGAGTGACAGTTCGTTTGATGAATTTGTTGTTTATGTCAAACTTATATTTTACGTTCACAATTCTACATTTAACATAAATATTCAAAAATAACGTATTTTCCAGTTTATGCAGTTGTTTCCAGTATTTTTATTCTTTTATCTGGTTTTAGTAATGTTAATCAATTTTTTATATAAAATGAAATAAAATATTAAGAATTAAAAAATGTATTATATAAAAGTGTCGGTCTAAAAAAAAATATTGTACGTCACGCAACCGGAAATTTGTGTTTTTCAGGTCTCCCCAAGATTCCAGGACTCGCCTACGGCTCGCCCTGGAAATGCTTGTCTCGACCTGAAAAACACTTCTTTCCGGTCTTGTAACGTAAATTACTATTCCACGTCCTCTGTCGTTAAAATAATGCCTTCTAGGAAAAAATCACAGAACGCGGACAAAAAAGTGGTATGGACTATCCCAAGACATGTTCTCAAAATCAAAAGTAACTTCTAAAAAAAAACGTATGTAGGTACCTGCCGTCAAGTAAAGTGGCTTCTAAAACAAAGTGACTTAACCCAAATTTATTCTCCTCAAATCAAGAGTGACTTCTAAAAAAAGGTCCTATATAGGTCCCCATGTAACCAGCACCGGATTTACGCCTAGGCCCACCAGGCCCAGGCCTGGGGCGGCAAATTCGTAGTATTTTGGACAGATATTTGAAATAAGTAAGATGCAGTCAATAAAAAGCTTCAGATGGTGGATATTGATTTACAACTTGCAGCAAATCTATATATAGTATGAGTCAGAAATAATAGTCAGTGATTTATGGCTTTCATAGAGAGTGCAGTCAGTTGTACGAAGTTAAAGGAGACAATTCCTATGTTTTTTTGAAATTTTAATAGAGCAGAATATTTATTTTCATGAAATCTTTTTCCTCCGACTTCATATAAGCCGTTGCTCTCGATATGAAAGCGATGAGTCACTGACTATTATTTCCGATTCATATACTATAAGTCATTAGAACACTATTTTTCTGA
This sequence comes from Polydrusus cervinus, assembly GCA_935413205.1. NCBI lineage: Eukaryota > Metazoa > Arthropoda > Insecta > Coleoptera > Curculionidae > Polydrusus > Polydrusus cervinus. The sequence continues at coordinate 59,539,533 of OW284510.1, read as the reverse complement.
AGTAAAGAATAATAAATACGAAGATTATTAAAAAACACCCATTCGACCAAAAAGAATATTCTGCAGATAAAAAGAGAAAAGTAAAACGAAAACGCGGTTTTGATGAAAGTGATGATAACGTAACTGAATTTAATGGTAGAGACAATTTTCGGATAAATGTATTTAATGTCATTATTTATAAACTAATTTTTGAAATTTCTCGAAGAAAAAAAGTCTTACGACGAGTTCACAGTCAAATTTGATTTTTTTAGTAATTTATGTACTTTAAGTACTGACATTATTTAAGATAAATGCAAGTCTTTATTAGCCTGCTACCATAATGACTTGGATGAGATTGGTACATTTTCGTGAATTCATTAAATCTTGCCTAAATTCACCAAAGCCATCTGCTCGAGAGCTTCTCAAAGCAGTTTATGACATAAACGTTCAATACCTTTTTCCAAACACCCTTGCTTATCTTTCTATGTACTTTTATTGCATGGCAATGAAAAACTTAATTATCTTGCAGTTTTACATATAGAATCAGAACTTTTACGAAATATTAACTACGATGATGTAATTTACATAAATAAAATTAATAATTTTTACTTTTGGCTTTGCCTGTATGATGCTATTAATGGTATCGTCAAAGTGTTGTAAACATAAGACCAATTTATGTTATATAATGACGTAACACAGCAATGGTTTTTGAACAATTTTCATATTTCTGTCTGTGGTTTTTGTGTTTCTTTATTTGAAATATTGTTATTTAGAAATATAATAATTTGATTAACTTAAAGAAATTGAAGAATACATTTTTTTTATTTCTTGAGGTATTGTGTATTTTAATATTTGTAGTAAATTTACTACATCTTACTTAACAATTGTTAAACATTTAATATATGTAATATTCCTAGGTGGGGGCGGCAACATTTCTTTGGGCCTGCGGCGGCCCTTACCATAAATCGGGCCCTGCATGTAACGTCTCTTTTCTTCAAAATTCTTGAAATTTGTCTCAGCCGACCAACGATACGAAAACCTACCAGGCGCGGCTTGTCCATAAGGTCATTTGGTCAATGACCCACCTATAGATTTGACCCACCTATATAGGTAATTTATTTTTCAAAACAAATAAAAACTCCAACATGTATAATGCGAAAACTCCCTAACACAGATCGAAATACTCCGCTCAGTGAGCCGCTCACGATGGGTTTATATGGAACTAGAATATTACACAAAATAATTGAAAACTAAGAGCAAAACAGACATACGCGCTCTTGAAAGGTAAAAAGAGACGAGAAAACGCCAAATCTAGTCGCCGACTTCGTTACACTAACAGTGAAAACTCGGCTTCATCAGCCACGTGTTCATTCGTCGGTCAGTGTTCATGCAATGTGCGTAGTATGTTATTACCCCTTTATTTACTTAGTTTGTGTATGTATGTATTTATGGGAGAACAATGACTTCAATAATTCAAGAACTATTACAGTTTAAAACAAGCGGTGCGTTAACATTTGAACAACGTTTAGAAATTAAAAAAAGGACGCCCCAAGCCTTTTTTGGATCTGAAACAGATTACGAAAGACAGAGGGAAAGACGTAAACAGGTATTTTAAGCAAACTCTGATTGAATTCCTTCAATTCTAGGCTTCTAAAAAAACGTTCCTACTTCCCCAAATTTTTTCCTTAAATCAGAAGTGACTTCTAAGAAAAAGATCCATGGCGTCCCCGCCTTCCCGAAATTTGTTAATAACGATGTATTTTGATAACGAAAACGATACATGAGCTCCATCGGTGTCATAAACCATCGGCTCTAATTACATCAATGTTTTTTTTATGTACCTAGAACATTATCAGATATTTCGAGAATATTCTGTTGGAATGTTCACCGAACATTCAAAATGATATCGCACTTTCCTGGTAGGTTTCCATGGATGTTCTAGAACAATCGGGCACATTCCATGAATGTTCTAATGTTCTAATAAAGTTTTTCATTTCCTAAAGAAATTTTATTCGACCATTGCTGTCGTCAAAGGGAATTTCTTTGAATTTCAATTTAACTAAGACTCTTTCTAATTTCTAATGAACCAAATAACAATTCTTTGATAATACTTAAACTTTAAAGTGTCATTTAACTTTATTAATACACTAAACACGAAACAAACACTTTCTCAATTCGAATGCAGTTGTGAATATGAATAGTCTCACTTCACGGATAAACACACTTTAATAGGGTCGCCTGTATTGAAAACAATTTGTCTATTATAGCGTGCTACTGTGAACTACTGATTTCGAATATCCTTCTTTGTTTTTGACTAATTTGCGAAGCTATAACGATTTACTTTCTACCGATGAATTCGTTATTGAAAATCTATGAATGGAAATTTGAGACAGTTTTGATTTTAATCCTAGCTAAACCAAATCTAGGTCGAAAAAAATAGTTTTAAAGATAATTGATTAATATACGTATTAATTTACAATTTGTTTAGTTATTAGTGTATACAAGGTGCTGCAAATTCGTGGGCGTACCTACATGATAGGGATCTTGAAATCGGTAGCAGATAAAAAGCAAAAACTGTTAAATGCTAACTTGCTAATGGGGTTATTATAACTTTGTAAAATAAATATTCCGAATACGGCAAGAGTACCGAAATTTTGGGTTCTCGTTTTTAATTAGTTATTTTTTTATTTTTGAGTTTAGAAAAAAGCAAATGTCACATTTAGTAGGTCATTTTTTTTATATATCTATCTGATATTTTAAAAAATATTAAACAAAATGTATACTTACAAATTAAGGATTTATGCTGCTATTTTGAATACTTTAAAAAAGTTCGATCCTCGGAGTGGGCATACGCACAATAAAAAAAAGTATGTCCGAAATTTAGCGGGTTTAAGAATGCAGGGACAAGGACATCTTCCAATACACCCCGTTCACGCCGGTAACCAAACCGGATGAGATGGAACATCTCGTGGGGTGCGGAAGAAGGTACATACTCCCCCTATCGGTAGAACATGTAATGGCAATAAACCGAGAGTTGATAGCCATTGGGACTGATGATCGTGGTTTCAAAAATTCTTAACTGACATCGAAATGTTTTAATTTTCAGTCGCATTATGGGTGTGTGTGTGTGGGGGGGGGGGGGGGGAGTGTCCTCCCCCACATCAGTTTACCCCGAGTAGAGAAAGTCGTATGGTGTTTAATTTTTTTATAACTAACTCAACTATGATAGAGTTTTTATGAGGGATTTTAAGCATAGTCCTTAGGCTATTTTTATGCAGAGCTGGGCAGTAATTGCCCCGAAAGTGCTTGAAATAGTGCAGCACTTTTAAAATACAGTACTTGGTAATTCAAGCTCTTAATTAACAATGCTTGCTAAATGGTAATTTAATTTCGCATTTTAAGCTATTTAAAGTGCTTGCAAGCAAAATCACTCAAAATTCCTATCTTTGGTACCTATTTGGTAAATGCAAGAATTTCCAAAGTGCTTTGTGCTTGATGCTGGCAATTGCTTTTCTAAAGGGCTTGTTGTTTGGTGCTCGAACCACTTTTATCGAGTGCTTTGCCCAGCTCTGTCCTTATGCATATATCCTGAATACATCCAGCTGATAAAGCCATACAGACAGCCTGTATGACAGGTAACAGGACTTGGGTAGGTTCATTAATGGGATTCAAATATATAAAATTAGAGTGTGCGCCTGAGTTTATAACGGTTCTCGTCTTCTAAAAACGTCCTGACATGCTTACAAAAATGTATTTTTTACAACAATGTGTAATGTGTGCGTCTAAGCAACCAACAACCAAAGTCCGATCTATTCCCCACATGTGTAACTTTCTTGAGCTATAATTACATTTTGACATTAAAACTGAACAAACTGACACAATTTTTCAAATGACGGGGTTCACATAAATTGTTGTGTTTAAAGGATATAGTCATATCTTATTCTTATTTAATTTGGTTCACAAGTGACTTCCTCTCCCTTAATAAACTGTATTCAACTAGCAAAAATTATTGATTACCAACTAAGTTGATAATGAGGTTCTGGGTTCAATTCTCTATATAATTTATTTAGTTTTAAAAACTTTGTCTACAGTTCAAACAACATTCACTATAAACATTTTAATAATAAAAAATGTCACATAATATGGTATTCTTTTCTACAGGAAACAATTACAGTAAATAAAAATAATCAGATGAGGGAAAAGCAAAGACAATGGGTGGTATGCAAGTCGCCTTAAATGCTTTCCTGGGCTACCTGTACTTTTATATACGCCAAGGAAGTATTTAAGGCGTCCCCAGACGTTTTTGCAAACCAACATATTTTACTTTCTATTAAGTAGGTACTTACTAAATTTGTCGTTAGTCATACTTTTAGTTTTAATATAGAAAAAGAAACTTGAGGCCATAGAAGACTTGAAAATAAAACTAGCGTGACTTGTTTGTTAATTATTGATGCTTTGACTGTTTTCTTGATCTATGACTTCGCAAACTTTTATTTTTCATTTACCGCTTGGAAAGATTATTACTTTAAAATTAAAGCTCCAAATTGGCACGTACAATTTACATCAATTGAATGATAAAACATTATGGCGTGTTCTTTATGCAATGGATTATCAATGTTAAGATAGGTATAATCTTCTTTCAATAAAATACCTGAATTAAAAATATATAACATGACAAACAACGCTTGAACTCTTATCTATCCACCGATACCAAACGTGTATTTTTTTAATAAAATATTACCGGAAACATTTTGTGACATCCGAACGCCTAAAACTATTTTTGAAATATTTATCTTGGCGTTTCTGAATGGCACGGAAATAAAATGTACAAAAATTAATTCCGTATTTCTAAATAAAGAAAAATTGTTGTGTGTTAAATATACATGGTGGCCCGCTCTCAACGCAGGATTCTATTGCATCTAAACTACTAAACTTTTTAATTTTTCCAAAAACACAGTTATAAGGAGGCATTAGATCTACAATTTAAAATTATTTTAAATTATACATGATGTCCCTAATATCCAACCTACTTTTGTTTAAAATGGAATGTATTATATTATTTTCTGATTCCCTATAAAATTAGACGTAAATTTTGTATAAAATGTCATATGTTTAAATTCAAATGTTTTTGTTTCTTAGATAAAAATGCTTAATGGCTGGCCCCTCCTGGGGCTCTACTTTACGAATACGCAACTAAGTATACCCATCATTGATTGAAGGTCTTCTCACAAACAATCACGGATAATTTTGAAGAAGTAGTCCATTCTTAAAGTGGAGTTAATTTATGGGAATAAATAAATAAATTTATAATAATAAAATTTTATTACCTTATTAAACCAGTGGAGGAAGACTTCATGTTTTTTATTCCCATAAATTAACTCCACTTTAAGAATTTAAAAATTTTATTACCTTATTAAACCAGTGGAGGAAGACTTCATGTTTTTTATTTATTCCCAATCACGGATAAGTTACCGAGAGTTTGACAGTTTTCTAACCAATCCAAACATCCGGAAATCCGCGTCCGAGTCTATTGCGCAGAACTAATATGGCGGCTTGCGGTCTTAAAAATGGTGAAGAGCTAGGTATAGTGAGAGTACTTAAACAAACGTTGACTAAAAACCCGTGTAACAAAACGTCTCTCTTATCCTTATCTGTCCAACGACTGAATGGAGTTTCCAACAAATTACAAACTATGTCATTAATTGGGTTCATTTTTAAAACACACAACTCAGTAGGACGTACACCTTTGAATTAATTGAGAAATAAAAACAAACCTTTTTAATCACACAGTAAATCACGTAAAAATGATATCAACCGTGAGTTTCGCGAAGCCTCAAAATAAATAACTTAAGTAAAGAAGAAGATTTTCCCTTTCGTTTCGCCAAACCCATCTCTAGACGCGTTTCGTCATATCATGACTCATCAGTAGAGCTAGGATCCGACGAAAAGAAAAGGGAACTCGAAGCACTTGGTGGGACACACCAGTAAGATGTGGCACGGAGCGCTATCTGTGTCGTTGTTAGACACTCTTAAGCATACCAGCACCTCTAACAAACTTATAGAAATAAGTAAACAATGTTAAGAGGAAATCACCTGTAAAGACATTCGTCACAATTACAGGAGTCCCGTTATAATAATACCCTAAGGTTAGGCGAACCAATGCTAAAACTATGGTGCATACGACTGATCTATTTTTAAATTGCCCTTTATCACCATATGCAAATTGTACATACTCTCGCCTGACTGGCGTTACGTAACCATAGCAACGGCAGGCGCGTAACTAATAATAAGAGTTTATTTTTCAATATTTATAATATAATACATTTGTTTATTTATCTTCCTTAATAAACTTCTTCTTTGATCCCCCAGACGTCGCTAGCCCCCCCCCCCCCCCCAGAAGTTCGCTACTCACCTCGCAAATATAGCATCAATTTTTACATAACAATGATGTATTTTGGTTTTCAGCCTCAAACTTATTTGGCAATTTTACTCGTTGAACTTTGGGCATGTTTATTCAACGATGTACGAAATAATCTTGCCCAATATCACTCGACTATCATTTTTTTTTTGGTTAAATTTTTCATTTTTCACTCAAACTTTTTTGGCAATACTCGTTGAACTTTGGGCTTGTTTATTCAAAAATTAAATCTAATCAAAATAAACATGTCCAAATTCAACTCGAAAAATTTCCAAAAAAAGTTTTCGTGACAGCTGAAAAATCTAAACGATAAAAAAACGAGGTATTGTGATATTACTGTTGATTATTGACCAAATTTGTTAAAATTTGGGCGTGGTTCAAAAAAATTGCCCCTACGGCGGGCTCTCCGCCGCCCCGCATCGACGCGATCCGCCACTGCAAGTCACAATTACAGGTCCACCCTAGGCCACCCCCAGGTCAGAGGGCTAGTTACGCCACTGGCTAACGGACACGGTCGGCTGGGGCGCGCCAAAATGCACGAGTGTTTATAATTATTGAACATCGGAATTAACCGTGGCTCTATTATGCATAGCTACATTCGGATTAAATTAATATTATTAATTCGAACATAATTATTTTTTAAGGGCCAAAAATGGTAGCTGTATTGGTATGTACATTAATATTTAATATCGACGAAAAAATTTCCTCCTGGTTTTATTTTATTTTTACTTTACCTAACAAGCCGCCACTGCATAACTATGACTGCAGGGCCGGCCCTAGATATTTTGGCGCTCCGGGCAAACCCTTAATTTTGCGCCCCCCCCCCCCCCCCCGTTTTTTTTAAGTAAATCTCATGCGACCATATCAGAAAGTCAAGAAAGCATTGAAAAAAAAACGTTTTATTAAAAACTCAATCATCAGATAACAAGATAAGCAATTAAACACTTAAGGCAAAATAACAAAAATTAATTTGTAGTAATGCTAACTAAACTAATATCTCATATTATAAATAAATAATTCTAACTAACCAAAGTAATTAAAATGCCCTTTTTCTAACTTTTCTTTCGGCAAACTCACGAACCAGTGATTTCAAGTCTAATTTGTCACTAATTTGGTGTTCTATAGCTATCATTGCCAATCCATTGAGACGATTTTGCGTCTGCATCGTTCTGAGATAATTTTTTATTATTTTTAGTTTTGAAAAGCTTCTTTCCCCTGAAGCCACAGTGACTGGCAATGTAAGTGAGATTCTTAATGCTATGCTGAGGTTTGGTGCGAATTTAAGTGTAGCGATAAACTTGAGAACTTCAACACAGTGGCGGCTCGCGGTACTTAGAACAGGTGAGGCCCGAAAAAACGAATAAATTTCCATGTCACCTTGGTGCTTATATAGATATCTGAGGTTTGATTGCTTTGACGCGTTGACCTTTTTTATGGAGGATAAAACTGTAAAATTTGTACAATTTTTCGTTTTACCCAATAAAATACACGGCCAGCAATACAAACTTTGTTTATGTAAACTACCGCAAAGCCATTTGTAAGTATCATACCATAAAGTTTGAAATGATCGCGAACTTTCCCGACCCACCCTTTTCTCGCTAAAAACTGCCGTTATTTTTGGCGTCGATAGACTCCAAAATTTGCCGTTTTTCCACTTCAGGTCGTCGCGACAAAAGAGGTTTCAAGCAAAGACAATACAATATCGTAAGGGAGATTCATTATTTATTATTTTTACCAACTTAGGCAGTATGCACAACGCACAATCGAAAAAAACTAAACAATATTAAAATACTAAACGAAACGAGAAACCTTCAAACAAACGAATGACACGCGTTGTAATTTTCTAAGGGCGATCTAAGATCTAATTTTATTGCTAATCAGCTAACCCGAAATCTACCTAATACCTAACCTAAGCGTAAAAGAGACGATACGATTGACAATAAAACGTTGCCAAGTTTCCAATAGGCACCTGAACAGGGATTGAGTAATCTTTACCTGTTTTTTGTTGTTGTGTGTTAATTGAATAATAATATGTCATAGAACAATGGTAATTTGATCATTTCGGACTTATCTTTTTGTGTTTTAAGGCCTTTTTACATTGGGTGCAATTGCAAGAAAAAATTGCCTGAAAGCATGCGCTTTGTCGACGTTTTGAACAGCTGATGCAGGTTTTAAATGGGAAAACGTGCATCAGCTGATTAAAACGTCGTCAAAGCGCATGCTTCCAGGCCATTTTTCTTGCAATTGCACCCAATGTAAAAAGGCCTTTTAAAAAAGAATCATTTGAATAATAAGTTAATAAATATCCTTGTTCAAAATAAAAGCGAACATTTGGCAACATGCATGCTGCTGTTAAAAATACGTTTTACAAGCCCAAATTTGTGGGCCTCAATCAATACCCCCTATTTTAGGAGGTACTGCCTCAATGCATATAAAAATTCACCTATTATCCCCGTCTTGTGCGATTAAAGCGGTGGAGGTACCAGGTTGACGAGCATGGCATTGTATAGGTGATGTGTGACGTATATGAAGCGCAAATTTCTGGGTTTACAATAATTTTATTATTGTTGTGCTGATTAAAGTTGGAAAGGGTGTGCGCTAGGCTAGATTTAAAAGTTATTATTTTAAACTTTGATGGTAAATCGATGTTTTGATACTATTAATGATTGAAAATTAGGTAAAAAACGTTTTGTATTGAAATAAATAATATATAAATTTTACATTATATTTTAATCTTCACATGTGAGGCCCGGCCTCAGTTGCTTTATACGACCAGCCGCCACTGCTTCAACAGGGGTTTCCTTTTTTGTTAATAATGACGAAACAATGCTTATTTCATCGGCTAGTTCCAGAGCGTAAAGATCGCTTGAATTTCCATCAGTTAAAACTACTTCCAAATCTTTACAATGAGCCAGTAGCTCATTTCTGGGCATGTCTTTTAGACCAAAAATATTATACAAAAAGCTGAAATAATTACTGTGAGTATTTAGCAAATTATATCTGGTGTCCAAGGCATTTATTGCTTGATCTATAGTGTGAAAAAAAAATCTATTTTATATTTTTGTTTGAGGTCTTAAACGGGTTTATCCGGGCCCTCATACAAAAACGTTCTTGTTTTGCTTCTGACACGATGACGTGGCGTGGTGGTTTCGAAATTAGCTTCCACGTCAATCTCTGAACCAAGCTCGGTTGCTTCTAAAATGATGCTTTCAAAAGCTTAATCTGATCTCAGGTTTTTAAAGAAGAGGTTGCAGTTGCTAAGCATATCAATAACTTGTGACAAATTAAAATTTACAGTTTGCAAAAGTTTGCTGATGGGGTTAATATGACTCAAAATTTTGTACCAGATCACAACAATAAATTTGAACCGCTTCAAATTATTTAATAATCCGCTAGCCTCGTCTCTGATCATATTATCGATTTCTGAATCTTCATATATGCTGTACAAAGCATCGTAAATTGGACCAATTTGAAACCGCAGAGCTTTTAATGAGTCGACTCGACTTTCTCATCGCGTATCACTTAATGGTTTTAGGGTGTAAGTATCAATATATTTCAATAATATGTATATAACTTTTGAACAATATTGAAGAAGTTGGCTGCCTCAAACGAGGATTTTGCCATATCGTTTACAACCAAATTTAGCGAATGGCTGCTGCATGGAACATAAAATGCTCTGGGGTTTATATTTCTGATTCTTGCTTGTACTCCCGATTTTTCTCCTCTCATATTGAAACCATTGTCATACCCTTGACCGCGCATGTTTTCTACTTTAAGCCTATTTTTCTCTAGCTCTTCTAGTAAAACCTCCGACAATTCCTTAGCTGTTGATCTCTCAATGGGTAGAAAACTCAAAACATGTTCGTTGATATTAACTTGAACTTCAGACTCTGATTCCTGTATGGAGACAAATCTTACCACAAATGTCATCTGTTCAACTTTACTTGCGCCAGGAGTATAGTCAAGAATCACGGAATAATACTTGGCCTTTTGAACTTGCTCAATGATGTGGTGCTTTATGTTGTCATGCAATAATTCAATTATTTCATTTTGTATAGTTTTCCCTAGATATGTAGCTTTGATTTCTTCTTTATTGAGGACTCTGCGAACGTGTTCCTCCATATTTGGATCAAACTCAGCCAATAACTGAATTAATTTCAAGAAGTTTCCATTATTGTGTTTATACAGTTTATCGCTTGTTCCTCGAAAAGCTAGAGAGCTCTCACCTAGCATATTAACGACTGATATAATGAGTAAAAGAACTTCAGACCAGTGATTTATCTCAGAATCAATGAGTCTCTAAGAAACTGCGTCTATTGTTTCACCTATTTTCAATCTTTTTTTCTTCAATTCCAGCCATGATTTCAAACAATCTATATGAGTTTTAGCATTTTCACGATGTTCTAAAGAGTCCCCTAAATACTTGCAGTTTTTAAATCCCCGATTGCCAAGAGCGCTCAAGCTAAATGGTGCAGCAAAAAGTCGACATGGAAAACAGTACAAATAAGCGTTTTGAAATACGAAATATACCATCCATTCTCTTAAAACCTCTTATTTATTTCTAAGCCTTTTCTTGTAATTTATTTATTTATTTATTTATTTAATACATTTAAGCCCGACAAAAACTAATTAATAGGGCCGACAAAATTGTAATTACAAATTTCAAATTTTAATAAACCTATACAGGTACTTAATATAATTAATAGTTAATTTTAAAAACACAACTATAAAAATACAGTACACTTATAAGTGTGCGAGGGCGTTTCGAACAAAGTTACTGTAAGACATGTTCAGATCACAATAATTTGCTATCCTATTATACCTAGCACGTTGAGTGCCGCAATGTAAACGAAAAATACAACCAATCCGGCCGCTTTCTTTTTTTTTATTTATAGGTGGGAATATAAGTATTTTTAAGGAATCGTTGCCATTTTTGTGTAAAAGTTCTGTTTTTTCTTGAATATTGTTTTTTTTACTGTGAGACAGTATTTGTCTCACGCGGCCCTAGGTGTCAAAATATGCAATTATGGCCACGTGAGACTTATCTGTCTCACGACACGTTTCTACGCGAAAGCCGGTTTGGCGCGTTTTGGACGAGATCGCGTGCTGTGGCCAGTCTTTCTTCCGCTCTCGAAGAGGTAAAAAGTGGTACAAGATTACGAAAAAGACCAAGAGCATTTGCAAAAGCTTATGGATCAGCATTTATCGGAAGATTTTAGATTTTAATGTTGGTTCTTCTGATAATTACGTCCCATCCTCAGACATTTCATCGAATTCGTAAAGTGGCGACTCAGAACCGTTAAGTAAACGCCGAAAGAGGACCACTAATGTGTATCAGGTTAGTTTATATTTACATAAATATATAGTTTCGGTATATGTGACAATTTGAACTGTATGCTGGTGTGATATTAGATATATTGTGAAACTATACTCGTTTACAAAATATTTTACTCCTTTTTTTATTGCAGTGTAACAACTATAGCAGATATTCATGATGTTCAAACAAGGCTTTTAATGTAAGCTCGAGCAAGGATTGTAATATTCCTGATAATTTATCTGATGCTAATGATATAAGCACATTTTTTGGTAGGTATTTGCAAACAGCTTCAGATTGCAGCCCTAAAGTGAATTTTTATAATAATAATAATTTTAATAATGACCTATCTTTCTCATTTAGAATGGCTGAAATTCAAGATATTCACAAAATAATTCACTCAATCACTTCCAATGCTTCTGGTGTAGATGGTATGTCTTTAAAGATGTTAAAATGTTGTAGTCCTCATGTAGATAAGTATGTCACACATATTATCAACTGTTGTCTAGAGGCTAACTATTTTCCAGATCAGTGGAAAATTTCTATTGGTAAACCATTACCCAAAACTAATAATCCTGTAAGTTTTAATGATCTTCGGATTATAAGTATATTGCCACTACTTTCAAAAATCTTTGAAAAAGTATTGTATGGTCAACTATTTCAATACTGTGTCATCAATAAAATAATTCCGGATAGCCAATGCGGCTTTAGAAAAGACTTTAGTACCTCCGTCGCCCTTGTTAAGATCACAGATGATATAATGGCAGCAATTGATAAAAAATTAAACACCGCACTAGTTCTTCTAGATTTTTCTAAAGCCTTCGACACCCTTAATCATTCTCTCTTGTTGGCAAAGTTAAAGTATTATGGCTTTGAAGAATCATCCTTACATCTTATTAAATCATATTTTAACAACAGGTTTCAAAAAATTTTCCATAATAACACTTATTCAGAACAAATTGAAATTCTGTCTGGTGTGCCTCAAGGATCCATTCTTGGACCTCTTCTCTTTATCATCTATACTTCAGATATTTTAAAATCTCTAAAGCACTGTAAGGTTCAGGCATATGCAGACGACACGCAAATTTTCCTTCATTTTGACTGTCAAGATTATATAAACGCCTCAAATTTGCTTAACGATGAGTTAAATATGTTAAATCAACTTTCTTTAGACCACAATTTAAAATTAAATCCATTAAAGTCATCCTTGATGCTCTTTGGAAATAAGAATAACGTTGATTTTTTGAGTCATAATATCAATATACGTGTTGATGGTGTTATGCTTCCCGTGGTTAAAACAGCCAAAAATCTGGGTATAATTTTGGATACTGAATTAAGGTTTAGAGAGTATGTCAAAAAACTAATTCAACGGTCATATATGTCATTAAGAGTATTATACAACAACCGTCATATCCTTAATTTGAAATTGCGCAAAATGCTCTGTGAGAGTCTTGTTTTGTCAAGTTTTAACTACTGCGATTTCATTTATGGGCCGTGCCTTGATTTGGCTGATGGGAATAGGATACAAAAAGTGCAGAATACATGCTCACGCCTTATTTTTGGACTGCGAAAGTATGATCACATTTCTTACACTTTCAAAAATCTCAATTGGCTAGTTATGAGCAACCGTAGAACTTTACATTTAGGAAACTTCTTGATCAAAATTCTTAAAAATCCAGCTCTGCCTCGTTCCCTCAAGAGTAAATTTGTATTTCGTGAAAATATACATTCGCGCCAGATAAGGTTTCCTAATAGAATGACGGTGCCTCACCATCAGAGTGCCATGTTTCAGAGATCATTTACATATAACGCTATAAAATTGTATAACTCCTTGCCTAATGAATTGATCTCACTTGATAATAATACATTTAAATTAAAATATAAAAAACATCTTCAAAATTTTCAAAATGAGCAAACTCGGTAGCTTAACTTTTTTTCTTTCAAAATATATAAGTATCTTAACAATATTCTGCGAGTCATGCATTTATAACATTTATCGTCTTCTCCATCGTATTTGAGTGTAAGGTATTAATTTTTTCTCTTCTTCGTGCTGACTTATTTTATAAGATTGTTCATTTATTTTCTCCTTTACATGGTAATCTTTAAGTACTATTTCTACATCTATCACTAGTTATGTATATTCTTTATACTTAAGCAAGCAGTGCAGGGTTCAGTGGAGTAGCCGTCTAGGCTAGACTGCGCCATGCTTTTGTTTGCATCGCCTATTCTTTGTTATATTGTTTATTTTTTTATAATAAAAGACCTTTATTATTATTATTATTATTATTATAAACCCAGTACAACTAAGTGCTGCACATAATAAAGACCAGATTCCAAGTGATTTGGATGAAACAATTGATCAAGTAATACGGGATTACATGGTCGACAAAGATAATGAAAATGAAGCTGTGGATGCGGGTAGTGACATCAATTGGCATCCAGTAACCGGTAACAACTTGAAAACCTTTGATTTTACTGTAGAGAACGTCGGAATTAAGCCAAGTATTTATGAGAATTATGCTGACAAATTGCCAATTGATTTTTTCTTGCTATTTGTTGACGATGAAATACTTCAAGTTATGGTCACTGAAACAAATAGATATGCCACTCAAAACCTTACAAATCCCGAATTAAAAGCAAAAGCCAGAATTAGGCAATGGAAAAATACCAATCCCTACAAATTGAAACAATTCCTTGGAGTTTTAATTTGGATGGGTTTAGTTCAAAAACCACATCTACATAGTTATTGATCAAAAAAAAATGTATTCCAATTATGTTAAAAAAATTATGTCAAGGAACAGATTTCAACTTTTGCTCTCAATGTGGCACAGCATATCCTAGAAGAAACAGAAAACCGAAGACGTTGTGTAGAGTGTTATCGAAAATTATCGGAAAGTGAAGGAAAGCGGCGCAAAGAAAGTCTAAAAATATTAAACTCTGTTGTAGTGCTTGTAAAAAAAACTACTGTATGCCTTGCTTCTTTGAAGTGCACCAATGTACGAAATAATATATTTTTTTTAATTACTAGCATTAAAGTTAAATAACCACCAATATGTTTTTTTATTGTTTATATTGTTTTAACCATTTTGTTTTGTAAAAAAAGCTAGTTTTATTTTTAAATACATAATAAAATTACAATTTTCGACTTATATTTTAACTTTCCACAAACCGCTATATTCAATAAAAACCTTTAGGCCAATAACGTTTTCTGCGCCCACAGGCCATACAGATTAAGAATATATGTAATTCATATAGCTCTGAGAGACGATAGCAGTATCACGCGGCTTGGAAATAAATTTAACGCGAGATACATATGCGTCTCACGCGGCCCTAGACCACACACAATCCGTGAGACCTATGCTGTCTCACATGGCACTCAACGTGCTAGAGCACATTCTATAGACCGGCGCCATCAGCATTGCATTCGTTTTAGCCGCTGGTAAGTAAAAACAAGTGCCAGTTCTGGTGGTGATTCTGGGTACTAGGAAATTTAATTGTTCCAAGAGGGATGGACAGGCTGTAGCTCCGAAATTATTTTAAACAAGAATATTATTGCCTGCATGTCTCTGTGGCTCTGCAAACTTTCAATGTCAAAATGTTTTGGTGAGAATCTCCTATGCTGATCATCAAAAGGAAAATCAAAATTATACCAAGGTGCAGCTGGACCACGTTTAACCAAAAAAACTCTATCTGCTGCACGCATGATTTCGGGCCATAATCCTGGGTCAGAAGAGATACTTTGGACGGTAGCCTTTTCTAAATGTTTCTCTGAGGTCTGCACAACTTGCGAATTTTGAAAATCTAGGTGTTGGGCGTTAATACTACCCTAAGGTTAGGCGAACCAATGCTAAAACTATGGTGCATACGACTGATCTATTTTTAAATTGCCCTTTATCACCATATGCAAATTGTACATACTCTCGCCTGACTGGCGTTACGTAACCATAGCAACGGCAGGCGCGTAACTAATAATAAGAGTTTATTTTTCAATATTTATAATATAATACATTTGTTTATTTATCTTCCTTAATAAACTTCTTCTTTGATCCCCCAGACGTCGCTAGCCCCCCCCCCCCCCCCCCCGAAGCTCGCTACTCACATATAGCATCAATTTTTACATAACAATGATGTATTTTGGTTGTCAGCCTCAAACTTATTTGGCAATTTTACTCGTTGAACTTTGGGCATGTTTATTCAACGATGTACGAAATAATCTTGCCCAATATCACTCGACTATCATTTTTTTTTTGGTTAAATTTTTCATTTTTCACTCAAACTTTTTTGGCAATACTCGTTGAACTTTGGGCTTGTTTATTCAAAAATTAAATCTAATCAAAATAAACATGTCCAAATTCAACTCGAAAAATTTCCAAAAAAAGTTTTCGTGACAGCTGAAAAATCTAAACGATAAAAAAACGAGGTATTGTGATATTACTGTTGATTATTGACCAAATTTGTTAAAATTTGGGCGTGGTTCAAAAAAATTTCCCCTACGGCGGGCTCTCCGCCGCCCCGCATCGACGCGATCCGCCACTGCAAGTCACAATTACAGGTCCACCCTAGGCCACCCCCAGGTCAGAGGGCTAGTTACGCCACTGGCTAACGGACACGGTCGGCTGGGGCGCGCCAAAATGCACGAGTGTTTATAATTATTGAACATCGGAATTAACCGTGGCTCTATTATGCATAGCTACATTCGGATTAAATTAATATTATTAATTCGAACATAATTATTTTTTAAGGGCCAAAAATGGTAGCTGTATTGGTATGTACATTAATATTTAATATCGACGAAAAAATTTCCTCCTGGTTTTATTTTATTTTTACTTTACCTAACAAGCCGCCACTGCATAACTATGACTGCAGGGCCGGCCCTAGATATTTTGGCGCTCCGGGCAAACCCTTAATTTTGCGCCCCCCCCCCCCCCGTTTTTTTTAAGTAAATCTCATGCGACCATATCAGAAAGTCAAGAAAGCATTGAAAAAAAAACGTTTTATTAAAAACTCAATCATCAGATAACAAGATAAGCAATTAAACACTTAAGGCAAAATAACAAAAATTAATTTGTAGTAATGCTAACTAAACTAATATCTCATATTATAAATAAATAATTCTAACTAACCAAAGTAATTAAAATGCCCTTTTTCTAACTTTTCTTTCGGCAAACTCACGAACCAGTGATTTCAAGTCTAATTTGTCACTAATTTGGTGTTCTATAGCTATCATTGCCAATCCATTGAGACGATTTTGCGTCTGCATCGTTCTGAGATAATTTTTTATTATTTTTAGTTTTGAAAAGCTTCTTTCCCCTGAAGCCACAGTGACTGGCAATGTAAGTGAGATTCTTAATGCTATGCTGAGGTTTGGTGCGAATTTAAGTGTAGCGATAAACTTGAGAACTTCAACAGGGGTTTCCTTTTTTGTTAATAATGACGAAACAATGCTTATTTCATCGGCTAGTTCCAGAGCGTAAAGATCGCTTGAATTTCCATCAGTTAAAACTACTTCCAAATCTTTACAATGAGCCAGTAGCTCATTTCTGGGCATGTCTTTTAGACCAAAAATATTATACAAAAAGCTGAAATAATTACTGTGAGTATTTAGCAAATTATATCTGGTGTCCAAGGCATTTATTGCTTGATCTATAGTGTGAAAAAAAAATCTATTTTATATTTTTGTTTGAGGTCTTGAACGGGTTTATCCGGGCCCTCATACAAAAACGTTCTTGTTTTGCTTCTGACACGATGACGTGGCGTGGTGGTTGCTTCTAAAATGATGCTTTCAAAAGCTTAATCTGATCTCAGGTTTTTAAAGAAGAGGTTGCAGTTGCTAAGCATATCAATAACTTGTGACAAATTAAAATTTACAGTTTGCAAAAGTTTGCTGATGGGGTTAATATGACTCAAAATTTTGTACCAGATCACAACAATAAATTTGAACCGCTTCAAATTATTTAATAATCCGCTAGCCTTAAATGCATTTTATAATAAAATAGAGGAGGAATCCTGGGACTTCATTGATCTGGAAATCCTAAGTGCTGAACAAAAATTTGAAAATTTTATGAAAATTCTGGAGGGTGCCTATTCTTGTTGCTTTCCAAAAAAAAAGTATATAGTAAGATCAGACCAAGGTGATAACATTACATGGTTTAATCAGGAACTAAGGAAAATGAGGGAGCACTTAACATTCTTAAAAGATATGAGTGATAGTAATTACATAAGTACACAAGTGTACAAAAGTTATAGTTCCCTGTATAAAAACAAAATAAAACAAGCAAAAATAAGTGCTAATGATAACCGAATACTCAACTCCAATAACTCTGTGAAAACAATGTGGAACATAATAAATACTCAAAGAGGTAAGATAAAAAATAACTCGGTTGAAACCAATTTATCTCCAGATGACTTTAATAGTTTTTTCTCTAACATTGCTGAAAATATAGTAAAGAACATTCCACTATCTAATACCGACCATAAAAACTATTTATCATCAGTTAGTCCGCCTTCTGAGGCATTTTGTTTTTCCGAAGTGACATTTAATGAGGTACGCGTAATCATAGATAGTTTAAAAAATAAGGAAAGTCGTGATTTGTTTGGTTATAATACAAAATTGATAAAAACAATTAAAAACGTTATTCTTATACCCCTAACAAAACTTATAAATAGTTGTTTCAGAGAAAGGAAATTTCCAGAGATTCTAAAAAAAGCGATCATAATACCAGTATTCAAGAATGGTGACCCTAACTTGCCTGGAAATTATAGGCCAATTTCATTACTTCCGATTGTTTCAAAGATATTTGAAAAATGTATAGCATTGCAACTAGTGGCTTTCTTTGAAGGGAAAGGTCTTTTCTCTGCCAGTCAGTTTGGATTTCGGCAAGGAAAAAATACAACTATGGCAGTTCTGGATCTGACGTCACGCATTATAGAAGCATTTCATAATAAAGAATATATGTCAGTAACTTTTTGCGACCTAAGTAAAGCATTTGATTGCGTAGACCACAACATTTTACTAAGAAAACTTAAATTTTATAACTTTGATGCCAGTAGTATTGAACTAATAGGTTCCTATCTTGCAGACAGATGCCAGAGCGTGAGGTGTGATGATGTGACGTCGGCGGAAAGAGTAGTAAATATAGGTGTTCCACAGGGTTCGATTCTTGGACCAATCTTGTTCTTAATCTACATCAATGACCTACCGGCAACTGATCCTAGGGCAGGACACACTATTTTTGCGGACGACACAACTCTCTCTTCTGCTGGCGACTCATTGGAAGAGGCTCTAATAGGGTCCAGGGAATCTCTGGAATTGTCGAGTGAATGGTTCCGAGCAAATAGGCTTCTTCTCAACGAGGATAAAACCAAGCGGATGGTATTCACTATGAGAGACTCAAGTGATATTCCGGGTGATAATGTTTCGGAGGCAAAATTTCTGGGGGTCACTCTTGACGCAAAACTACAATGGGGTAGTCATATTAGTCAGGTGGCTAAAAAGCTAACAAAAGCTGTATTTGTACTGCGAGGACTCTCGAGTTGTGTTTCTCCAGCTATATTGAGAACAGCATATTTTGCATTATTTCAGTCCCATGTCTCATATGCTATTTTGGCTTGGGGGCACTCTGCGGAGGTTTATAGACTGTTTGCCATTCAAAGGAGAGTAGTAAGAGTAATATCTAATCTCGGCTACAGAGACGATTGTAGAGGGGCGTTTGTTGCTCTTCAAATTTTAACATTGCCAGCCCTCTATATTTTACAGAATTTACTTTTTATAAAAAAGGCAGATAATTTTAAATCACACATAGACATACATGACTATAATACACGCAAGAAAAATAATTTAGTACCCTTATGGTGGCGCTTAGGAAGGTGTCAGGATGGCCCGGGCTATTGGGCCATTAAATTTTATAATGTTTTGCCAGAAAGCATTAGGAACCTGCCTTATAAGCAGTTCTACAGCAGAATGAAGGAGATCTTGACTGATAATGCTTTTTATTCATATACAGAATTTTTAAATTTTAATGTGTTTTAACCTGTGTTTCTTTTTTTGGTACTAGATTTAACTATGTATATTGTTTGACGTGTGTAAACATTATGTACTAACATGAATAAAGGAATTTTGAATTTTTGAATTTTGAATTTTGAATTTTGAATTTTAGCCTCGTCTCTGATCATATTATCGATTTCTGAATCTTCATATATGCTGTACAAAGCATCGTAAATTGGACCAATTTGAAACCGCAGAGCTTTTAATGAGTCGACTCGACTTTCTCATCGCGTATCACTTAATGGTTTTAGGGTGTAAGTATCAATATATTTCAATAATATGTATATAACTTTTGAACAATATTGAAGAAGTTGGCTGCCTCAAACGAGGATTTTGCCATATCGTTTACAACCAAATTTAGCGAATGGCTGCTGCATGGAACATAAAATGCTCTGGGGTTTATATTTCTGATTCTTGCTTGTACTCCCGATTTTTCTCCTCTCATATTGAAACCATTGTCATACCCTTGACCGCGCATGTTTTCTACTTTAAGCCTATTTTTCTCTAGCTCTTCTAGTAAAACCTCCGACAATTCCTTAGCTGTTGATCTCTCAATGGGTAGAAAACTCAAAACATGTTCGTTGATATTAACTTGAACTTCAGACTCTGATTCCTGTAGGGAGACAAATCTTACCACAAATGTCATCTGTTCAACTTTACTTGCGCCAGGAGTATAGTCAAGAATCACGGAATAATACTTGGCCTTTTGAACTTGCTCAATGATGTGGTGCTTTATGTTGTCATGCAATAATTCAATTATTTCATTTTGTATAGTTTTCCCTAGATATGTAGCTTTGATTTCTTCTTTATTGAGGACTCTGCGAACGTGTTCCTCCATATTTGGATCAAACTCAGCCAATAACTGAATTAATTTCAAGAAGTTTCCATTATTGTGTTTATACAGTTTATCGCTTGTTCCTCGAAAAGCTAGAGAGCTCTCACCTAGCATATTAACGACTGATATAATGAGTAAAAGAACTTCAGACCAGTGATTTATCTCAGAATCAATGAGTCTCTAAGAAACTGCGTCTATTGTTTCACCTATTTTCAATCTTTTTTTCTTCAATTCCAGCCATGATTTCAAACAATCTATATGAGTTTTAGCATTTTCACGATGTTCTAAAGAGTCCCCTAAATACTTGCAGTTTTTAAATCCCCGATTACCAAGAGCGCTCAAGCTAGATGGTGCAGCAAAAAGTCGACATGGAAAACAGTACAAATAAGCGTTTTGAAATACGAAATATACCATCCATTCTCTTAAAACCTCTTATTTATTTCTAAGCCTTTTCTTGTAATTTATTTATTTATTTATTTATTTAATACATTTAAGCCCGACAAAAACTAATTAATAGGGCCGACAAAATTGTAATTACAAATTTCAAATTTTAATAAACCTATACAGGTACTTAATATAATTAATAGTTAATTTTAAAAACACAACTATAAAAATACAGTACACTTATAAGTGTGCGAGGGCGTTTCGAACAAAGTTACTGTAAGACATGTTCAGATCACAATAATTTGCTATCCTATTATACCTAGCACGTTGAGTGCCGCAATGTAAACGAAAAATACAACCAATCCGGCCGCTTTCTTTTTTTTTATTTATAGGTGGGAATATATGTATTTTTAAGGAATCGTTGCCATTTTTGTGTAAAAGTTCTGTTTTTTCTTGAATATTGTTTTTTTTACTGTGAGACAGTATTTGTCTCACGCGGCCCTAGGTGTCAAAATATGCAATTATGGCCACGTGAGACTTATCTGTCTCACGACACGTTTCTACGCGAAAGCCGGTTTGGCGCGTTTTGGACGAGATCGCGTGCTGTGGCCAGTCTTTCTTCCGCTCTCGAAGAGGTAAAAAGTGGTACAAGATTACGAAAAAGACCAAGAGCATTTGCAAAAGCTTATGGATCAGCATTTATCGGAAGATTTTAGATTTTAATGTTGGTTCTTCTGATAATTACGTCCCATCCTCAGACATTTCATCGAATTCGTAAAGTGGCGACTCAGAACCGTTAAGTAAACGCCGAAAGAGGACCACTAATGTGTATCAGGTTAGTTTATATTTACATAAATATATAGTTTCGGTATATGTGACAATTTGAACTGTATGCTGGTGTGATATTAGATATATTGTGAAACTATACTCGTTTACAAAATATTTTACTCCTTTTTTTATTGCAGTGTAACAACTATAGCAGATATTCATGATGTTCAAACATAAACCCAGTACAACTAAGTGCTGCACATAATAAAGACCAGATTCCAAGTGATTTGAATGAAACAATTGATCAAGTAATACGGGATTACATGGTCGACAAAGATAATGAAAATGAAGCTGTGGATGCGGGTAGTGACATCAATTGGCATCCAGTAACCGGTAACAACTTGAAAACCTTTGATTTTACTGTAGAGAACGTCGGAATTAAGCCAAGTATTTATGAGAATTATGCTGACAAATTGCCAATTGATTTTTTCTTGCTATTTGTTGACGATGAAATACTTCAAGTTATGGTCACTGAAACAAATAGATATGCCACTCAAAACCTTACAAATCCCGAATTAAAAGCAAAAGCCAGAATTAGGCAATGGAAAAATACCAATCCCTACAAATTGAAACAATTCCTTGGAGTTTTAATTTGGATGGGTTTAGTTCAAAAACCACATCTACATAGTTATTGATCAAAAAAAAATGTATTCCAATTATGTTAAAAAAATTATGTCAAGGAACAGATTTCAACTTTTGCTCTCAATGTGGCACAGCATATCCTAGAAGAAACAGAAAACCGAAGACGTTGTGTAGAGTGTTATTGAAAATTATCGGAAAGTGAAGGAAAGCGGCGCAAAGAAAGTCTAAAAATATTAAACTCTGTTGTAGTGCTTGTAAAAAAAACTACTGTATGCCTTGCTTCTTTGAAGTGCACCAATGTACGAAATAATATATTTTTTTTTATTACTAGCATTAAAGTTAAATAACCACCAATATGTTTTTTTATTGTTTATATTGTTTTAACCATTTTGTTTTGTAAAAAAAGCTAGTTTTATTTTTAAATACATAATAAAATTACAATTTTCGACTTATATTTTAACTTTCCACAAACCGCTATATTCAATAAAAACCTTTAGGCCAATAACGTTTTCTGCGCCCACAGGCCATACAGATTAAGAATATATGTAATTCATATAGCTCTGAGAGACGATAGCAGTATCACGCGGCTTGGAAATAAATTTAACGCGAGATACATATGCGTCTCACGCGGCCCTAGACCACACACAATCCGTGAGACCTATGCTGTCTCACATGGCACTCAACGTGCTAGAGCACATTCTATAGACCGGCGCCATCAGCATTGCATTCGTTTTAGCCGCTGGTAAGTAAAAACAAGTGCCAGTTCTGGTGGTGATTCTGGGTACTAGGAAATTTAATTGTTCCAAGAGGGATGGACAGGCTGTAGCTCCGAAATTATTTTAAACAAGAATATTATTGCCTGCATGTCTCTGTGGCTCTGCAAACTTTCAATGTCAAAATGTTTTGGTGAGAATCTCCTATGCTGATCATCAAAAGGAAAATCAAAATTATACCAAGGTGCAGCTGGACCACGTTTAACCAAAAAAACTCTATCTGCTGCACGCATGATTTCGGGCCATAATCCTGGGTCAGAAGAGATACTTTGGACGGTAGCCTTTTCTAAATGTTTCTCTGAGGTCTGCACAACTTGCGAATTTTGAAAATCTAGGTGTTGGGCGTTGTTCAAATGTTGAATAAAAAAAAACCATGATTTGATTTAAATTATAATTTCTGAAATCTATCTGAATCTGATTTAAACTCTAAGTTTTAAAATCCCCCCCTTGTACGTCACTGACTTAAAAAAATAAAATGCATTTTATTCAACTCCAGACTCAATTACCTTTCATTTGAACACACAAGCCATGTTTTAATCCAAACTCTAATTTTTGAAATCTACCCCTCCCCCCCCCCCCCCACACACACTTTTTTTTTGGCTTATATGTCTGATGGATTTTATTAGTTTTTAAAAATTAAAACACTTACATTCACAGAAGCCAAACGCACTGGACAATTTGCACAAGCACTTTTTTAAAGCTTTTTTGCACTAAGAATTTAAACAAACTATTTATTTCGCACCAGCCGAAGTCTAGTGGCAAATCATGCATTGTTTTAAGTCTACTTCCTTTTTATATGCAGTTAAAAATGGCTGTTAGATCTTGTTTCGCTTGGTTTCAAAATTGTTGTTTCCTGTACAGTCGTGTTGCCACGGGCCGAAAAACTTGTCAAGGCGGTGGTTGAGTGGTTTTGTCATGTTGAATTAAATTTAACTAGATTTTGCCTTAATGTTTAAATATATTATATTATTTGAATTATGTGCTTCAAAATAAAAATGATAAATTCCGCCTGCCGCCTCTTAATCTTGTCAACTATCAGTCAAATCTTGCAACGCGTTTTTGAGAAAATTCCCGTGAACCGATTTCAATGAAATTTGGTATACTTACAAGGGTCCGATGACAATGCAATATTATGAAAAATAATTTATTGATATGATATCAGAATGATAAAAAAAATTCCTTACTTTTTAGTGCATTTTATAAAAGCCTGTAACTTAATTTTTTTATCAGTTTATTTTCATTTTCCATGATTTTGGCGCCCCTAGATCATTGCGCTCCGGGCTGCCGCCCGGATCGCCTTACCCTGGGGCCGGCGCGGCACTGCAACTGGACAGTCAAGGCATAATTTAATGACAATAAAACAAACAAGAATTCATTTTTTAAAAAGTCCCTGCATTCCTCAAGACTTGTCCTCCGATCAAAATTGCCTTCTAAAAAAAAATCGATTCATTGTATTTATAGAGAAAACCGAAAAACCTTTATATTAGCTATTCAAAATAATCGACAAAATCGATATCAATTCTAAAAAAGGTATAATCGAATATTAATTTTGCCAACCCTTCCCCACCACCCACCGTAGTATCACTTATTTGTATATAAAATATAGGTATAAATCGAGCAACATTACTTTCTGTAATCAAATTCTTGAATCTATAAATATAAAATTAAAATTTTCCTTATTTCAACAATAAGTTAATTTAAAAAAAAATAATAATAATTTTTCTCTTCGCAACACTTCTTTTTTTTATCGAACGAGCTAAGTGTAGAAATCGACCAGAACAGTCATTAAATTCAAAAATTAAAATGTAATTAACATATTGCATATATCCAGTTTCAAATTTTAGATGCGCTCTCAATTTTCTCTTTTCTCTGAAGGTTGTTGTATTACAGATTTTACTGATTTATTATATAATTTATTTGGGATTTTGAGAATACCAAATTTTTATTTTCCTGATACTCGTTACTTTACCGTACTTTTTCTATTGACTGATCTCTCACATTTTATCCTCAATACTTGGTAGTGTGTTTCCTCCCTTCTACACAAAGGTTTTCATTAAAGTTTTTATTTAATCATTTTCTAAAAAAGCTTAGGTGTCTCTCACAATTTCCTATTAATATGAGTATCCCAACAAGTCATTTCTCTTAAGAACTCATGATTCTATAAAGAAGTTTTTTAATTATATATATACAGGGTGTCCCACCGGGAACGGAATCGATCTATATATAGAAAACTATACATAGGAAAATTTTGAAAATTTGACAGTATGCTGATGCTGATGGGGGCGACCGGGCTAAAATATTTTCATAATGGTGGCACTTCCGGTTATATCGGAAGTAAGTGTCAACTTGCTTATTTTAAATGGGACACCCTATATATCATTACATTTTTGAATTCTACGCAAGATTCTAGGCAGATTTTGTATACCATGCCCTATACCTATGTCTAAACGTTTTTGACATATTTGAATTTTTATGTGAAAAATGACGTTTGCAAACCTTAGAATAATTATCAATTTTTTCTATAAAGAAGTCTTATTTATTTAATTTAAGTGGGATTCCTTGTTATAAAGGACCTGCTTTAATAGGTTTTCTTATAATATTTTGATAACTATTAATACAGGGTGTTTAAAAAATAAGATTAAAAATGAAATTGAAAAAACTGCAAAAAGTCTAGATTTTCAAATGGAAAGACTCAAATTTTATAATTATTTATTATTTAGCATTAAAAATAAGGGTAAGTTTGTATAAGATTGTATATTCCAAAAATTCTTAGTTTTCGAAATATTGCCAATTTAATATTTTTATATGGGGATTTTGCTGCAGATTTTAGGTTCAGTTACTCTTAGTTGGCCATGACGGCGTTGAAAAACAATCAAATGCTAAAAAATCTATAAAGGTGTCACTTACCATTTAAACATTATTAATAAGCACATTGTAATGGCTTCTGTTTTTGCGGATATCGAATGGCAAATGTGACATGATATAACTTTATCACATTCTCCATAAATAATAAATAAGTTTAAATAATCTTCGTTTGTATAATTTAGGCGCCCGGGAATGATTATTAATAATGTTACGTGACAGCGTCATAGATTTTTTTAGCATTTGATTGTTTTTCAACGCCGCCATAGGCAACTAAGAGTAACTGAACTTAAAATCTGCAGCAAAATCCCCATATAAAAATATTAAATTGGCAATATTTCGAAAACTAAGAATTTTTGGGATATACAACCTTATACAAACTTACCCTTATTTTTAATGCTAAATAAATAAATATTTTTTAAACACCCTGTATTAATAGTTATCAATCCTTTATAACAAGGAATCTCACTTAAATTAAATAAATAAGGCTCCTTTATAGAAAAAATTGATAATTATTGTAAGGTTTGCAAACGTCATTTTTGACATAAAAATTAAAATATGTCAAAAACGTTTAGACATAGGTATAGGACATGGTATACAAAATCTGCCTAGAATCTTGCGTATAATGCAAAAATGTAATAATATATAGGGTGTCCTATTTAAAATAAGAAAGTTGACACTTACTTCCGGTATAACCGGAAGTGTCACTATTATGAAAATATTTTAGCCCGGTCGCCCCCATCAGCATCAGCATACTGTCAAATTTTCAAAATTTTCCTATGTATAGTTTTCTATATATAGATCGATTCGGTTCCCGGTGGGACACCCTGTATATATGTATCTTTTAGTGGTGGTTGACTTTGAGTATTATTTGTTCCTATTTAACTATATATTTGTTTTAGGTGTTAAAATAAAAAAATTTTCGTTAATTTTAAAAAACATTTTTACCTACAACGGTATTTTAAACGTAAATTTAATTTAAAGATATTATACATTTTCCAATTTGTAAAGAATTTGCCTCTCGATTTTACTTGTAGATACAGTAATTTATTTAATTGTTAATTGCTTTTATAAAAAAATTCACCTTCGGCGCCATTTTGTCGTTAACTATAATTTTCGAATATTAAAAACCGTCTTTATTTTATATCTATTCTAATTTCCGTAATTGTTTACTAATTTTCATTATTCACTGTTTGGATAGAAAATTAATAATTATAAAAAAGTATCCTCACCTACCTACCTATGCAAGATACATACGTACCTACATGCTATAACTAAAATTTTTAATAGATTCTCCAAAAGTTTTAACAGACGAGACGTTCGAGGTAAGCCAGTCTGCATATATATTTCAGGTGTTTTAAACTTTACTTATATTGTAAATTTAAATAATTAAAACGGCGATTGCCTATCTAATTAGACAGAAAGGCATTTAACATCTTAAATTAAGTAATTAACACCTTATAAAGACGGCAAATAAAACAAGATGATATTTATATTATATATATTCTAAATAAGTTTTGTTTAAGTAAATAATTAACCTTTATATATTAAAAGCAAGTGTATCTAAGAAATAGAGTAAAACGGAAAAAATTTGTTTTAATACCATTGACCCAAATAAATGGTACGTACGAATTAATTGCGTCACAGTGGCGGGCAAAAACTATAATCCAACATAATAGATAACACTGACTATTTTCTTCATACATTATAATTAGAGTTTAATTGTCACTTGGTTTCAGTGAATATTTCCTTCATATATAAAAAAAATCTCATAAGAAGTGTGGTCTTTCGCAAGAATTACAGCGATAATTCCACAGTAGAAGCGATAATTCCCCATTGGGTAGCTGTCAATCTTAATCAAGTTTGTAACCGCGGCGGTGGCTCAGAGGTGAGTTAATGGCATTCGACCGTGGCGACCCGGGTTCGATTCCCGGAGTGGGCATAAGTACAATAAAAAAAGTATGTCCGAAATTTAGTGGATTTAAGAATTAGGGAAGAGTGTAAAATGTATAATCGTCCAACGCACCCCATTTACGCCGGTAACCAGGCCGGATGAGATCAGACATCTCGTTGGGTGCGGAAGAAGATACACCCTCCCCAATCGCTAGGTCATGCAATGGCAAGAAACCAAGGGTTGATAGCCCTTGGGGGGTGTCGTACAACCGAGGATCGTGGTTCGGAACCCACGTTAAGCCGTAGGTCTCCTCGGGAATTGCTCTGGCAGCGAACGAAGAGGAAAAAAGCCTAATTCGAGAGAATGGCAAGCAATGACAATCAAGTTTGTACTACTATTGTGTACTAACAATCATACAAATCCATAATTTTTGATTCTTTATATATTGTTATCATGTACTTTTTTTTTAAATTTAATACAATACCATAAACATATTTAAAAAATATAAATATTATTATATTATTTTCTTTACGAAAATTAGAGGTTTCTTTTGCGTATGTGACCTCGTTTACTGTTAACTATATTATTGAACTTACTTGCGCCAATATGCGCCTCTTGGTGGCATTTAAAAAGATAATTGGTCACAAATTAAGATTTCTTTAAAGATATGGAACGCTTTGGTGGTCACTCAGAAATTCATAAAAGCATTACTAACAGCATGCCTGTGAATACAGTCAAGATTAATAACTTTGAATGGAGGTAGTATATGACAATGGAAAATTTTCATGATGAATTTGGAACCATTACTTTTAATCCATTTTTAGATATTGAGTTTAAGACCGCACGTGAAGCCAAAAATGCAAAACGAAAACAACTTCAGAAAGAACCCGAAAAAAAGGGATTAAGTTCAGTTGCTTTAAAATACGATGAATTTAAAATGCTGGTAAATATCTGTTATGAAGAGACTTCGCATGGACT
Organism: Polydrusus cervinus; assembly: GCA_935413205.1. Classification (NCBI taxonomy): domain Eukaryota; kingdom Metazoa; phylum Arthropoda; class Insecta; order Coleoptera; family Curculionidae; genus Polydrusus; species Polydrusus cervinus. The sequence goes on along the minus strand of OW284510.1, from coordinate 59,510,642 downwards.
ACAAAAAAAACTTTTTCTGATATTATCTTATGCGTTAGGACGGAAAGGTGTTGAGGAAAGAAATGCTTAACGAAGGGAGCAAAACTGGGAGAATAGAATAAAACCCGTTATTTACTAAAACTATACAAGGGGTTTCAAAGCACTGCGCAACTTTAAAATTGCTAATTAAAAACAAAGCTGCTTCAGATTTGTGCCCAATACGTTTGTATTTGAAATATCAACAGAAACGTCTTGAAATTCAAAATGACCGTTTATTTTTAACAGCCAATTCTTTTTGGGAGTGTAGCGGCAAGTGGTACAAGAAGATTCCTGTCGGAAAAAACGAGTTAGATAAATGGACAAACCGGGAAGCTAAAAAAGCTGAACTAGACATAGCAACAAAAAAATTACTAGCTTAGAGCGCTCAGAGCAGAGTTGGCGAACAACAGTTATTTCAAATTACCGGCCATTCAAGTGCAAAATCTATTTCATCTTATCTTTAAATGGAAAAAAACCACTATAAAAACATGGTTGAAGATAAGGTATAGTAAGTAATCCTAATAATTTTAAAAAATCTTTTCAGCTACAGCAGCCGCAATCTTCTTGCTCCATGCATGTCTATGGTAAAAACCACAGCCACATCAAAACAAAATCACCTTGTTAATTATTCTAATTGTACTTTTAGCGGAAACACGTTTTATTCCTAAATTTAAGTATATTTTTAATAAATTTGTTGTTCCTTATTAATTTATTGTAGGTACAATGATTTTTTTTTAAATATGAAATACGATTTTTCGGGAAATATTCCGCCAAATACCGTGCATCAAAAATAACCGGATAATTCTGCTTTAAAGCGTGTAAGTGTATTCGGTTATTTTTATTTTGATTAAATCTCGAAAAGGCCCTCCTTCTACGAAGTCGGGCTTCGTCGACCATTTCCATACATAAAAGCGACCCTGTGTATATGTACCTTTTTTCATTCAATACTTAGACTAAATAAAAATAATTATTTAAAATATACAACGTGTCTGCTTAAGTTCGCACCATATGGAAACCCTTTTTATTATTAACTTTATGAAAAAAAGTTATTCTTCATAAAAAGTTCTGCATGGCCCAAAACCTAAAATGCAATCATCAGATGGTAAATTTTTTCAGTCGTATACGAGGTTTGTCAAAAAATATGAATTTTGCCCAAGAGTAAAGTACCTTAATTTTTGACAATATCGAAATTATGAAAAGTTGTTCGAAATGTAAAACTATATTTTAATATGCAATTATATCCTTCTACTTAATTTTTTCTTAATAAATAAAAAAGTTAAATGTTCGGTATCCGTAATCTGAGAAAATTTTGAAAATAAAAATAAAAATTGTAATGGCATATTAAAATATTTTAGTTTTACATTCCGAACAACTTTTCATAATTACATATTTCGATATTGTCAAAAATAAAGGTATTTTACTTTTGGGCAAAATTCATATTTTTTGAGAAACCGACTGAAAAAATTTAACATCTGATGGTTGCATTTTAGGTTTTGGAGAACGTTTTATGAAGAATAACTTTTTTTTCGTAAAGTTAATAATAAAAAGGTTTCCCATATGGTGCGAACTTAAGCAGACACATTGTATAATATATGTATAATATTGTATTATTTCTTTTAGAAATTCTATTATAAAATAATGTAACTACGTTTACCGCAAGAACTTTATAATTGAACTTATTTGTGTCAATCTGCGGCTTCGTCACGACATTATTAATTTAAAAAGTTAATTGACTAGAAATTAGATATTATGGTACCTACGGGATTTGTTCAGGATACCGGCTGTATCTTGGGAAAAAGTAACTGTACATCTTTCGGGAAATTTCTTTTATAAGAAATGTGACCAAGAGTATCGTATAAAACGAAATATTGATAAAAAATGACAATAACGTCAGTTGCTCTAGCCCTTAAATCTAAAAATGCATTTCTCTATTTTTCGAACTCTTGAAGTTAAGGTTTACAGAATTTAATTAATTTTTTTATCTTCAGCATAATAATTAAGGAGTCTGCGTTAATATATCCTATAAAACATAAACTCCCCTAAAAGGAGAATGGGTCTAGTAACTATGGAAATAAGCTGTTGATATGCTGGTAAGTTTAATGATAAGTCGTTTAAAGCATATGTTTTACTACAATAAGTCACTTTTGAGAGTAAGAACATTTTTAGAGCCGGATAGGTCCTTTTTTTTTAAAGTAACTTTTTTTTAGCCCCCCCCCCCCCCCTCAGAAAAATCCTGGATCCGTCACTGTCTTAGTACCTAAATAATGATATAAGCAATCAGTTTGACTTTGCGGTTTTACCTACTCTTTAAAGAAATAGTAGATACGCCATTGTTCTTTTATGCTATTGGTTATTTTATGAAGTGCCAGTGCACAAGTGAAACCACATAAAATGAACACAGCCCAGACTCCATATGTTGAATAAGAAATTATCTATTAATTTTGTTCCCCAATTCTTACAATTGACCCGAAAATACTATGCAAATATCTTTTCTTAAACATTTTTTTTTTAAATATGCAAAAGATACATTATAACTAGAAAAGGTGAGCAAAAGGGAACTGAAAGATAAAATATATTAAATTACTCGTGTCAAAATTGTTTAGACCCCTAGCAAAATCGTTTATAGAAAATTACTTTGGAGACGGTAATAAAATTGATGCCCAGAGTGAGTCAGTACATAAAGCTCTTTAGCTCTAGATGCAGTTTAAAATGAATTCCTGAACAGATAGTGGATTATGACCAATTTCGTAATGTTTTATTAAATTCGATAAGTAAGCAGGCAGGCAGTGGCCGACAAAAAAAAACGAACCGACGAAAAATCGAGAAAGTCAATTATAGAAGGGCACGTCATTTAAATCAGCAACTAGATACTAGCAATAAACTTTTGAAATCGGACTTGTATCTTCAAGTACGATGGCGTCCTAGAGTCATGTGAAAAATTTATTTTCAATAATTCTGACATTAAAAAGTGAGAATTCTGAGATGTGTGTGTATTTTGGCTCTTGTTGAAACCAAATTTTTAAAAAGTCAGAATTCTGACATAAAAAGTCACGTCGGACCCCGCGCCGTTGTATTCATGCGGTCCATCTCAGTTCCGTTATAAGAATTACTTCCTAACGACCAGCCGCGGAGAGTATGGTTTTCCCAGTGGTTTGTCCATAGTTTGGGCATTGGTTTGGACTGGCAGTCAAGTGTGAAAAAAGAACTTTGCTTTGCACATGCGCCAGGAATAATATTTTTTCTATTAGTGTCAGATAACAACGAAAATATAAACAATGATTATTTTTTGAAGAATCCTTAAGAGAATTACAACAACAATTTTCGTAGTAATAATAATAATAACAATAATAATTATAATAATAGCAACATTTCTTAATAATTAAAATACAATATCAATATTTTTGAAATTGTTTGTAGATCCGGTATTTTCGTTTAACGGGTGGCTTAGAAAGCGCTTATTGTACGTCTTGATCAAGGTTTGACTTATGTAACTCAGAAGGGCAATATCGCAATATTTCATTTGATATAATCTCCTTTTTTTGATTGTTGTACTAATTGTCTATAAACTAAGACTTACAACGGCTTCTGGCATTGCATAAAATACAGTACTCAGTTATTAAAATACAATGACATAATAAACTTTCTTTACCTATGATATTTTTAATAGTGTTACTTTTCCCCTATGTGCGGAAAAGTATCACTTTGAGCACGCAAATTTAACTTTGCATATGCTTGTAAAAACGTGACGAGGTGCTGCTGGTTAAACTAGATTTCTTATAAGAAATTATTAAGGACCGAATTAATAATAAGCTAATAATTATTAGCAGTTCTGGTCGAGTCAGGCCATTTAATCAATAAAGGTTCGGGTTCTCGGGCGTTTATGTTTTTCCGGGCTAGCCATTTTCGGTTCAACCGGACTTTTTACGTTTTATACGTGACTTTCACCTACAAATAGGTTAAAGTGTAGTTTTATAAAGCGAATTATTCAACGATACGTTTACTGCGAGTTCGTATGTTTTTAATATTACCAAAATTTTATGTATGATTAGAAAATCATATAGGTACCCTACGACCCTAAAAATCACATAGAAATGTGATTTTTAGGGTCGGTCAGATTTAAAATGAGGACGCCACATACATTCAACACAAAGTGTCACAATTTTACTATTAAAATTAAATAAATTACATTTATCATAATGTTCATTCAATAAATATTTATCCGTTATCCATTCATCTTACGTTACATTCCTTAACCATACTTATTAATATTGGGGAATTTTTGCAAATGACGCCAATAACCTTATTAACTTAAGAAGCTCGTAACTTGTTAGCCCCTGAAAACATATTTAGAGCTCACTCGAAACGACTGCATTTTCTTCTGAAGAGAGAGTTTAAATCTACAAAAGTACATTTGTGGTTTTGTATTTTTTTATGTTTTAAGATATGCTAGGCGAATCACAAAATTCGTAATTATACAAATGAGGATCTCAATTATGTAAATAAGAAACATAAATTTACACCAACTTAGACATAAAATCGTCCAGAATGTAAATAAGTTTTTAATTTATTAAATCTATCATTGCTTGATAATGTTTTGCGATTTGTAAATTGACAATAAAAACTTTTCTTCTATTGTATCACTTCATCAACCATCAGCAACCAAAGAAGAGTATGGTGGTAAAGAAAGTAGCACCGACTGAATCTAGAACGCTGCGGTCCACTTGTTGCCTTGGTACCTCATTTTATATTATTGTAATTCGATGTTATTTTTACGGTAATTTTCGAGTGTCTTCAATAGTTTAGGCAGAAATATTTTTGTCTTTCTTACTTCATTTTGTTATGTTTCGATTCAATACATTTACTACTGCTCACAGTAGAGGGAGAAGAGGGGTTTCACATCAATTGTTGCGGTCCCTTCAGCGCATGCGCCGGCAATGCGCATGCGTGTGTCATCTGTCATGCGTTAGCTACTTGGGAAATAATATTCCTTATTGGACACATGTTTAGGATGACGTCATATTACGTCTAGGAAAAGATGGCGGTTATCACCTGTCAATTAAGATATGTCAAGGTCACCCGTCACTTGTCAAATATCAAAATTAAAATCTAATACGTGGGTCGTATTCAGGATGACGTAACAAGCCAATTAGAGAAAACCCGAAGTTGATCGGTCAACTGGTTCGGGAGATATGTTTTTTTGCGATTAGCGCCCTTATGTCTAGAGGTGGAAAGACGAGATTTGGGAAATGGGTAGAGGCCAAAAAGACCTATCGAGCAGTGAAAGAATTTTTTATAAATCTCAAGTAATAACGGAGCTAGATGTATTAAACCATTAAGGCCTTAACACGATTAGTTTTTACGATGCACTGACAATGTTTATTTCTTAGTACAAATATGGCTCGTATATTAATTATAATTACATACCTCGTATAATACGGTATTGTTAATACGCTATTAAGATTGCGTCATCTTTATTTCCTAGTAACACAATATTCACCTCGTACCAAGCAGTACTAGGAACCAATTAATTATTATTTGGCGAAATAAAACACTCGAGTAATAAAAAATTATTTATTTACTAGATAATATTAAAGGTCAAAACATATTTGAAAAATAATGTGATTATTTATGAACCGTGGATCAGCTAAATGAACCATGGATCCACTAAATAAACCATGGATCCACTAAATGAACCGTAGATCAGTAAAATGAACCGTGGATCCATGGTTCATTTAGTGGATCTACGGTTCATTTTACTGATCTACGGTTCATTTATTGGACCCATGGTTCATTTAGTGGATCCATGGTTCATTTAGCTAATCCACGGTTCATTTCGCTGATCCACGGTTCATTTAGTGGATCCACGGTTCATTTAGTTGATCCACGGTTCATTTAGCTGATCCATGGTTTATTTAGCTGTTCCACTGTTCATTTAGCTGTTCCACTGTTCATTTAGCTGTTCCACTGTTCATTTAGCTGTTCCACTGTTCATTGAGCTGTTCCACTCTTCATTTAGCTGTTCCACTGTTCATTTAACTGATCTGCAGTTGATCTTGGTCTCATATAAGAAATAAAGATGACGCAATCTTAACAGCGTATTAGCAATACACAGGACATGACATTGAATATTAATTAGTTACTACCTTCTCGGAGATATAAATAATCACATTATTTTTCAAATATGTTTTGTCCTTTAATATTATCCAGTAAATAAATAATTTTTTATTACTCGAGTGTTTTATTTCGCCAAATAATAATTAATTGGTTCCTGGTACTGCTTGGTACGAGGTGAATATTGTGTTACTAGGAAATAAAGATGACGCAATCTTAATAGCATATTAACAATAAATAAATAAAATAAATAAATGAGGTCTTTATTTCCATTGTAATTATAATACATTTAATAATACTAAAGTGTAGGTACCTAATGGAAAATGCCGAAGGTCAGATAGGAGTGTAAAAACCTGGAGGCAATACACTCCCCCTGTTCTTTACCTTAAGCATATACAATAGACAGGCTATGGCAAGAAAAAAAAATAGAAGAACCATAATATACGGGAAAAAACAGTTACTTGTTCAGGAGCAAATAACGTAGGGCATGAATAAAATTAATAATTATAATTATTGAATAAAGATTATATGGGGATAAACCATTGAAGTTCAGATAAACTAGTATATTTCCGTACAAGTGGCAAATTTAAAAAATTTATTGTTGACTTAATAAAAGCTTTTTATATGCAAATTTAAATGACGTGGGACTTTTAGACTTGACATTTTCGGGAATTTCGTTATAAATTTTGGTTATTTTGTAAGAAAATGATTTTTTAAATTGTTCGGTTCTATGAGCGCGAGGTGTTAGACGATCCCTAAATCTAATATTTAAGGCATGAACATCTGACCTAAATTTAATTTTTTTGCTTAAATACGAAGGGGATTTAGTTAGAACTATTCGATGAAACAGTCAAGCTGCATGCAGTAAACGCCTATTACCCATGTTCAACCAGCCAAGATTTATTAGTTTATGCGAAATATGATTTCTACGACGAATACCAAATATTAGACGAAGACATGAATTTTGTAATACCTGAATGCGGCGTTTATCGGACGAGTCTATTGAAAAACCATACACACTATCGCAAAAATTAAACCTTGACAAAACCAATGCTTCACACAAGATAACCCTTAGCTTTTGAGTTAAATAATTTCTAGAATTGAAAATCATCTTTAAATTAAAATAAGCCTTTCTAATACAGTTGCTCACGTGAGCTCTATATTTTAGAGTGGAATCTATTGTAAGGCCGAGGTTCCTACAACTGTCAAGTATGGGCAATTCATCATTGTTGATTTTTAGTTTAATCGATGGCAAATGAACCTCTCGAATCCTTGCAGGACCAAAGACCATGACAGAGCTTTTTTTTGAATTAATAGATAATGAGTGATCAGAAGCTTCTGAGACCAACCTGGATAGACATCGTTTATATCCTGCAGAGATGTGTCCGTATCACGAGGATCGAAAATAAGGTAAACCTGCGTGTCATCAGCATATAGATGTACCTTACAATGTCTTACTTGATTTATAAGTTGTGAGGTATATATAGAGAATAAGAGGGGTCCCAGGATCGAGCCTTGGGGAACACCACAAGAAATAGGAAGCGACCCCGATTGAATACCAGCAACAAGAACAGACTCACTTCTTGCGTCCAAAAAGCTTTGCAGTAATTTTAAACCTTCATTACCGATACCTATAAATTTCAATATGGAACAAAGAAGCTGGTGACTTATGGTGTCAAAGGCTTTAGAAAAGTCAATCAAAGTCAGCACGGCAAGATGCCCCTGATCTACACCCCTTAATATGTCATCGGTGACCTTCAAGAGTGCAGTTTCACAACTATGTCCCGGTCTGAAGCCCGATTGGAAGACAGGTAAAATAGAAAACCTTATTACGTGCTCACGCAACTGTGACTCCGTAACCCTCTCCAGAATTTTGGATAGTGTAGGAAGTACACTGACCGGTCTCAGATCCTTAAAGCCTTTAGGATTTGGAATTTTTGGCAATGGTGTAACAATTGCATGCTTCCAACAGTCCGGGAACTCGCCCCTTTCCGAACAACAATTTACTATATGAGTTATAAAAGGTATTATATATGGACATGCCAACAACAACAGGCTAATATTTAACCCATCATCTCCTGTAGCTTTAGATTTTATGGAATTAAGTATTTTTTCTACCTCGTTGTAATTTACCAATTGAAATTTAAATATATCTACCCCAGGTTTGAGATTATTTTCATACCCAAGCTATCTTGATTGGATTAGGATTTAGTTTAGTAATTCCATTTATGTAATAATTATTGATTTGATCAGGATTTGCGAGAAGAGGAGGAATATCAATATTTTTTTTCTTAATATTAAGTAATTTAAGATCATTCCAAATTTTGTTTATACCAACAGTGTTTATCCTTTGCAAGAAATATGCCTTTTTTTTCCTTACGACACGCCAGTGTGGTGTAGTTCCTTAGCGATTTGTAGTAGTTATAATGAGCAGGGTTTTTTGTCTTGCGCCATTTTGAATAGGCTTTATTCCTTAAAGACGTAAGGAAACGTATATTATCTGTTAACCATGGGGCATATTTCTTAGTAATACGAATTTTTCTTAAAAGAGCGTGAATATCAAACAGGTGCAAAAGGGTGTTGTTTAAGATCTCAATTTTTTCTGTAATATGTTCATGCCGAAAGATGTTGTCGAGGGAGGCGGCACGCAGGTTTGCAGTAAAAGCATCGACATCGAAGTTTCTAAAATCCCTAATAATCTTAAAATTTGGCAATTTTTGAGGAAGAGTCAATTTCAGGGTACACTTAGTTAGGTCATGATCGGATAAACTGTGCACAGGCAGGACCTGAACATCATCAATTATTTCAGAATCACTAGTCAAAATCAAATCAATCAATGTTGCACTTGTAAGTGTAATACGTGTTGGGGCGTTCACAATTTGGGACATATTTAAGGATTCAATTGTATTAATAAACTGAGATGCATAGGATTGATTTGGTTTTAATAAATTAATATTAAAGTCGCCCAAGCACAAGCAGCCATCACACGATGCCAATATTGCCGAAATATCAGCCTCAAAAATATCCAGAAAGTTTTTTATATTGAAGTCAGGGGGCGATACACCGCACCAACAGAGAATAATATTTCATTTTTTATTTTAAGTTTTATCCATAGTTGTTCAATATTTTTGCTAACAGAAATTATGTTATAAGTAAATGAATTTTTTATATTAATGATAACTCCACCTCCACCATACCGTATTATACGAGGTATGTAAATATAATTAATATACGAGCTATATTCGTACTAAGAAATAAACATTGTCAGTGCATCGTAAACACTTATCGTGTTAAGGCCTTAATGGTTTAATACATCTAGCTCCGTTATTACTTGAGATTTGTGAAAAATTCTTTCACTGCTCGATAGGTCTTGTCGGCCTCTGCCCATTTCTCAAATCTCGTCGATCGACCTCTAGGCATAAGGGCGCTAATCGCAAAAAACCATATCTCCCGAGCCAGTTGACCGACCAACTTCGGGTTTTCTCTAATTGGCTTGTTACGTCATCGTGAATACGACCCACGTATTAGATTTTAATTTTGACATTTGACAAGTGACGGATGACCTTGACATATCTTAATTGACAGGTGATAACCGCCATCTTTTCCTAGACGTAATATGACGTCATCCTAAACATGTGTCCAATAAGGAATATTATTGCCCAAGTAGCTAACGCCCAAGTAGCTAATGCCAAAGTAGCTAACGCCCAAGAGTGTAACGTTTGACATATAACAGATGACGTATGACATATGACAGCTGACGCATGACAGATGACACACGCATGCGCATTGCCGGCGCATGCGCAGAAGTGACTGCAGCAATTGATGTGAAACCCCTTTTCTCCCTCTGCTGCTCACTTAATCTTTTAGGCTATTTATTCATCATTAACATACCGTATGCGGTCCATGATAAGGCGACTGTCTTTCCCCGTTCTTCTGACCTGAGTATCTCTCTTCCTTTGTTTTTGTCTTTTGTGAAATTTTGTAGGTTAATTTTATTACTTATTAAAAAAAATGGCTGAATACCTGTAACTATAATGGCTTTGATTTATGAACTATACGTTTTAAATATGTGTTTTAAAAAAGCTATGTATCCTCTTGATACATTTTTGGTACTTCGTTATCAAATCACGTGATGGATTTGTGCTATTCTTCTACATACCTATACCTATTAAATTTGTAGGTTTAGGGTCAGCTACTGGAAAAAGTAGCTAGCTACCAGCTACTTAAAAATGGAAGTAGTTAAGCTACCTAGTAATTGAGGCAACTATTATTTAAAAGTCACTAAGTTATAAGTAGCTAACCTACAAGTAGCAAAGTATTTTGCTTTTATGAATATTACAGGAAAAAAACTGTAATTTTTAAAAAAGTGTTTCAGTTCTCCTTTATTTTGATAAAACTACATTCTTCGTAATAACTATCCTAGTTTAGAGTTTATTAAATTAATGTAAAAATAATAAAATTTTAACAACACAAACCATTTTTTAGCAGTGCACCATAGAAATTACATACATTGCTTTTAATAGATAGCTAGATTAAATTGATACCGAATGCTATGAGCCACCATGTTGCCATTTAAAAAAAATTAGTACCTAGTTAATATAAATTTAAATGTTAAATTTTACACAGCAGACAGCTTTTGACCGAAAACAGTAAAGTTGTATTTTTCCAAGATTAGTGAAATTAGTGATTAAATTATTATGTTAATGGCCCTCTAGATAAAACAATAAATTTAAAAAAAAAACTGTTTTGATGACAAAAAGTAACAAATGACAAGTATTTATAACGTCGTATGGAGTGGAGATGGAGAAAAAAAGAAAAATATACCAGGTGTCATTTAAATATCAAAAGTTTATGTCCTTCCTTTGAGTCACATACAAATCAACTAAATTTCATTCCATTACTACCTACCTTTAAAAACAAAAAAGGTATATGGGCGAGCCACCTTCCGTGGTTTGAATTTTGCATCATCAAACATTACTAAAGATCTTTGACATAATACATTGGGACAACAGATATGCTTAATAATATAAAGTCTTGTCAACTTATGGATAATAATCTAGAGTTGCTCTCTTAGTTACTATTTTCGGTCAATTGCGTAAATATTACACATAAAAAAAATTTTCTTTTAATTTTCGCTAAAACTAAGCTCTACAATAATTTCCCATTATGGGCATATATTTTTTTACGGGCCACTTGGCAACTTTTGCTGTCTTTTATTGATTAAAAATATCAATTATGCTTAAATATTATTACAACACTGCCTACCTTTTGAAGATTATATTCCAAGCAAAATAAAAAGTCATAACTTACCAGAAAAAAATTACGTAATATATTAAAATTTATGAAAATACTAGGAAAATGTCACCGTCCGCGTCCCTGACATAACTAAGTTAAGTATAATCTTTGTTTTATAGCCCATGCTTATAAAATAATATATATATACTAGTGGCAAATGCAAATCTGGTGTGCGAAATCTCTCTCAAGAGGGAAGGCACATATGGGATAAACCTTCAGTTAAAAAGACCTACTTCTACATTTCTACGGAAAGGGTGGATATGTGTGTGGTGTGGCCGAGTCGCCGTATTGATTGCTCCTGTGGTTGCTTCGATCGCGTGTTCTAAAGAATGGATGGTGAGAGGCAGGGGATAGCGTGTTCTCTGTTTAACGTGTTAAACGCTACTAATAATCTCCGTCTGATGTGTTTTTATCGGCCCCCTAGATTCGAGTTTGCCAATAGTGTATTTCTTCCTTAACTAAATTAAATACCCTACAAAATTCATATTATCCTGGCTTTAATTATAAACCTGAAAATTAGACATGTGCAGTGGTGTAGCCAAAAAATATGTTCGGGGTGGGAGGAGAGCCCATATATTTTAAACCAGGTTTTTTAGGGTTCAGGGTTTCAAATCAAAAATAAAATCACATTTATACATAATATAATATTGTTGGATTGCATACAGATTTTTAACAACAAGCAACTTTGACTGTGGCATAAATGGCGTTGGCAGAAATAGTTTTTTACATCCAAGGTGGCCCGGTGAGCTTAATTCTTGATTTACTAATCAGATTCTTTAGATATTTGTCTCATTTTTATGACGGCAGATCTGTAAAATTATTAAATGGAGCCAATAGAAATTACGTCACGGACGCGACAAAAATATTGACTTTACTATCAAAAAACACACTTTAGGAGCTTAATAAGAAAGAAAATGTGAATCAACATTTTAAAATAGGGGCAGTAAAAGATGCAAATCAATAAATGTAAATTCAAATTTCAGTTTTTTAAATTTTAAATAACGTTTTTCTGAAGTGGCACATGAAAAAAATATACCCTTATATCGAATATGTGTAATAGATTCAATAGGTTGATAATTAAATCGTAAGCACAAATAATCACCGTGTATACATTTAATATCTGGTAAGTTAGAATAAGAAAAAATAGGCATAAAATAATATATGTAAAATTAATTATAATAAAATAATTCGATAAATTAAGATTTGATACATATTTTACAAATGAAGTTTACATCCAAATATCTATTGCAGATAAATACAGTGTCAGGTATAGCTTTTTATTGATTAAATTCAATTGTATACACTAATTTGAAGAAATTAGGTGATAGCACATAGCAGAAATGAACTCTTACAGATTCGTGAAAAAAGCTTAACACAAAAGTGAAAAAAGGCGAAATTAATTTTAGGTTTCAACATGTATTATACAGGTACATGCACTTACACAAAAAAGAGCTGGATTATAGTAAACCCAGAATCTTACCGCTATTGCCATGTACTGATACAACCTTTTAAACTCGGTCTTACTTTTTCATGTAGGTTAATTTATACAAAAGTTATTAAATATTAAAGTTATAGTAGACATTTTTAAATATTCCACTAATTGAATACTTTACTTACCTATCAGATAATTACAAAAGCATTATTTTTATTGTTATATATTATACAAGTACTCATTTCTTCTAGCTGATATCGACCACCTCTATTGATACAATCGGTAGGGGACCCCACCGGCCAGCCGGCTTCTGGTAAATCAAAATACAAGAAGTTGATGGCAGTCACCTGTTCGCGATCTATTGAACGAGATTACCTAAGGCTTATCTTTGACCGTTTTTTTCGCGACTAAGCTTTATTCGTTTATTAATTTTGTGTTATTGAAATAGTGTGCTCATTCAGGTGTTTAAGGCTTTAATACATTTCTAGGACTGCTTTCAATCACAAGGTATTTATAAAATTTTAATTAACATACTTCGTATTTTCATTATACACGGTGTTACTTAATGATATGTACTTATTTTAATGGGTGATTCTTGGACCAATTTTAAGTCAAAAAGTCTATATAGAATATGTTCTAAAATGCTATGTTTTCGATATACAGGGTGTTTTAATTTTATTCGGAAACCGCTTAAGATATTACACTAAATTTTGGTATAGTCTATTATGATATAAAAACACATATTTTTAAATCATATCAAAGCAGTGGGGTAGGTACAGCTGCGACTCAATTCAATTTTAACCAAAAAATATGTTAGTCAGTAATATTTTCGAAGCAATTGCTTTATTATTACTTGTCCATTCAACTTTAAACAAAAAATGTCTCTTTCATTTTTCTATTAAGACTTACTGTTTATGTATTATTAAAATAATAATTAGTACAACATTGCTAACTTCAATTTAGCTAATTTTTGAGATTTTTGCTTATAAAGATTTCCAAAACTTATGTCAATAAGGAATGCTTAATTATTATTTTAATTATTTTCTTTCAAACGGTAAGGTTTAAGAGAAAAATTATACAGGGTGATTCCTAAGTTAATACTTCTGTTTTAGCTGTACATAGAAGGCATTAAAATAAACAACATTTTCAAATATATTTTTTCAAAAAACGCAAAAATAAGGTACTACATTCGTTTATTACACTATGGATCAAATACAGTCCTGCCTAACTTGTCGGTTGAATAACATTAAGAAAAAGTCTGGGTGTAGGATGAGCCCGCAAGGGAAAGCGTTCTGCGTATAATCTCGATTTCGCCTAATTTTAAGTTTTTTGAAAAAAGGTATTTGAAAATGTTGTTTATTTTAATGCCTTCTATACACAGCTAAAACAGAAGTATCAACTTAGGAATTACTCTGTATATATTTGTTTAAAATTGAATGTTAAGTAATAAAGCAATTGTTTTATTAAAGCAATTGTTTCTAAAATATCAGTGGCGTAAAATATTTTTTGGTTAAAATTGTATTGAGGCGCAGCTGTACCTACACCACTGCTTAGATATTTTTAGGGTAAAAATATGTGTTTTTATATTGTTATAGTCAATACCAAAATTTATTGTAATATCCTAAGAGGACTTCAAGATTTTCTATAAAAACCCAGAAAAAAATTAAAGCTTTAAGACCCTGTATGTATATCGAAAACAAAGCAGTTTAGGACATATTATGCAATTTTTCGATTTAAAACTGATCCAGGAATCACCCATTAAAATAAGTACATATCATTAAGTAACGCCCTGTATAGTCAATATATATTTTTTAAATACTCTAATTCTAAATAATCTAATAAGAAATACAATCGATCAATCGGCGATAGCCGAGGTCAACAAACATTAACGTCCGGGAATGTACTACACATACTATTTTTTTTCAAAAACGCATCAATATTGTTATTTAAGGAATATTTCATATTTATAAACATTTTCTTAATTACAATATTACTCGTATTTCTGTAAAAACAAAATAAATAGAGTTTTAGTAAATGATATTAATAAGAAAAATTTAGAGAAAGGACAAATTTATTTTGTATTGCTTTGGGAGGGACAAAATACAGTTTAAAAAAATAAAGCTCATTGCCTAAGGCTCTACGCTATACAAATTATGTTTTTGGAGTATAGTTACGTTGTTTTTTGACAAAAAAATATTTAAAAAAACTAATAAGTAGGTACTAAAAATAATTGTAGGTACCTATTGAAAATTGAGTTAAAATTTTAAATACGTAAGTTTCAAGCACTAAAAAGTACGAAATTGTGACATAAACTTTGGTAATTTATGTCAGAAAAAGAGTCATAATATTAACAATTTAATTTTTCATAACAAAGCTGTCAGTCCGAATGATCGTGTAATAGAAAACATCATATTATGTTGTGTACAAATAACTACCCTATATCCAGTTTTTTAAATAGATATAGTTAGTGGCGATGGTAGCTCAATGGTTAAGTTACCTGCATTCGACCGTGGCGGTCTGACTTCGATGTGAGCATACGCATAATAAAAATAGGAGATTTTAGTAGGTTTAAGAATGCAGGAAAAAGTGAAAAATTTACAGGTATACAGACACACTTCCAAATCGGTAGGTCATGTAGTGACGCAAGAAACCGAGAGTTGATAGCACTTGGGGATCGTCGCACGACTGCAGGTCGTGGTTCGGAACCCACGTTAGGCTGTAGGCCCCACGTAAATTGCTCTGATAGTGAAGAAAGAGGTAAAAAGCATATTTCGAAAGAGAAGGGTCAGAAATGTAAAAAAGTAATATGAGCACATAAATCTTATAAATGTAAAAATATAGCCGACGTCCTCTATTTTACACTATTATTCTTAAATTTCAATGAAATATGCGGCGCTTTTTATTTGTTCATTTCATAAAAGAGACCGTTTGGTACCTTAAATTATTAAAGCAGTTTTAAATTGATTTTTAATAAGTTCAGATTCATGCCTTAAAGTCAAATTTGCGTGAGTAAACAATTATAATTATACCCCAAATACTTTTGAACACCTACTTGAGAATCCTCCACATCAACGCTCCACATATTGTGAAAAATCGGCTGCCTCTCCAAAATTATTTACTAGTTACAACACTTATGACCAACAAGAAAGCAATTTAATGCCTTAAATTATTTTCTTAGCACTAAAAGCTTTATTCTCTATACAGGGTGGAATTTTTAACTAAAGTAAATTCAGTACTAGGAAGCCTCTTTATTTGCTAAAAAATACAGAACTAAGGCTGAGTTTATATTTAGTTTGGCATACTTTTTTCGTGTCTATGAAATTTACCCGTAATTTTAAGGTAGAAACCACCCCTAATTTTTTTTTCAAATCTAAAGGTAGGTATGTATTGTGATGGCTCGTTGGAAAGGGCACAAAAAAGAGAATACGACCCACTATTTACTTTTGCATTTCGGTAATCTAGAAACCTTTGGGGCCACCTAACAATCAAAGTACATAACAAAATTCGAAAAATTAGAGGATGTTAGGCAACGACGTATACTCGAAATTCACAAAATGCAAAATGTCAAGAATGAATTTTATTTTAGATTAGGAGTTTGTCAAGAAAAAAATGGGCAACATTTCCAATAATTTTTACAATAAACCAAAATGCGTCAACATTAACAAAATATAAAAGTAAATAGTGGGTGGTATTCCCTTTTTAATTACAATATATACCTTAACATAAAAAAAGAGTTG
Organism: Polydrusus cervinus; assembly: GCA_935413205.1. Classification (NCBI taxonomy): domain Eukaryota; kingdom Metazoa; phylum Arthropoda; class Insecta; order Coleoptera; family Curculionidae; genus Polydrusus; species Polydrusus cervinus. The sequence continues at coordinate 59,494,049 of OW284510.1, read as the reverse complement.
AGGGCAGTTTCTACCCCCAAAAGAGAGGTAAATTTCATAAAGACGCAAAAAAGTACGATGGCTCTGAAGGGCCACAGATAAATTTAAAATACTTAAAATTTCCAAATAGAGAAGTAGACATTTCCACATATTATATGGAAGTTTCCAATTAATATGTGGAAATTTCCACTTATTATGTGGAAATTTCCACTTATTATGTGGAAGTTTCCAATTAATATGTGGAAATTTCCACTTATTATATGGAAATGTCCACTTATTATGTGGAAATTTCCACTTATTATGTGGAAATTTCCACTTATTATGGGGAAATTTCCAATTATTATGTGGAAATTTCCACTTATTATGTGGAAGTTTCCAATTAATATGTGGAAATTTCCACTTATTATGTGGAAATTTCCAATTATTATGTGGAAATTTCCACTTATTATGTGGAAGTTTCCACTTACTATGTGGAAATTTCCAATTATTATGTGGAAATTTCCACTTATTATGTGGAAGTTTCCAATTAATATGTGGAAATTTCCACTTATTTTGTGGAAATTTCCAATTATTATGTGGAAATTTCCACTTATTATGTGGAAGTTTCCAATAATTAATATGTGGAAATTTTCACTTATTATGTGGAAATTTCCACATAACGGTGTGCCTGAGAAGAAAAACGCAAGAGACCATTTTTATGCAGAATTGACCAGGCTAATCCGAAATAAAATCCACATGAAAAAATATCAGTGGCGTCCCACTTTTTTTCTAAAAAATATAAAATATAAAAAATTTAAAGTTGTTAAAATTTCTCCATTGGCGATAACGCTGAAACAAACGGAGATATCGAGCTGCGGTTTTAATACTTTTTCTAGCAAATTTCATCTACTTTTCGATTATGGTATCATAATTATACCGTATGATTTATTTTTTCGGAGTAAAATCAAAAAATGTGTTATTATTACAAATGGCGCCCTCTGGCATTTTTTTTTGAGAATTATTATGGACAACTAAATACGGTTGGTGAAAGTGCATATATTTCTCTTCCAAACAATCTTTAGTTTGCTCAAATCGGATAAGTCGTTTATAAATTACAGCGATTTAAATGATTACACTTTCAACAGTTTCCCCCCTATTATTAATGTCGGTACACCAATGAGCATAAGACCAAAATGATGCACAATTGTCCAAGTTTTTTAATGGTGTTGTCAACAGATATACCTTAATGTGGAATTTTCGGAGATATGTAAAATTTTAAAATTTGTTTTTTATTTACGCCATCTTGCGGCAAAATGCGGACCCGAAAAATTATTTCCAGGATTTTCTCATGACCACTTTTTTTTTCCTGAATTTCTATGCTCAGTAGTTTCCAATATATGGCCGCTCGTCGACCTTAATGATTCACCCTGTACTGCTTGATTATGCTGCTTGCCGGTTGAGACTTGTAGGTACTTTTAGGACAACTTAATAAGTGGAAATTTCCACATAATAAGTGGAAATTTCCTCATATTAATTGGAACTTTCACATAAGTGGAAATTTCCACATAATAATTGGAAATTTCCACATAATAAGTGGAAATTTCCACATATTAATTGGAAACTTCCATATAATATGTGGAAATGTCTACTTCCGTATTTGGCAATTTTAAGTATTTTAAATTTATCTGTGGTCCTTCAGAGCCATCGTAGTATTGTTTCAGCAAATAAAGAGGTTTTTTAATATCGAACTTATTCCAGTTAAAAATTCCATCCTGATGTCATGGTGAGATTCACTCACCATAGGTACCTCTAATTTGTTTAAAATTAGCCAAAACAATGCAAGAAATATAATACCAACCAGACCAACCTTTAAATAATTCGGCCAATCACGTAAATGCCATTACCAATATTTCATGATACATGTTTTTAAATGAATACCAAAAAATAAAAGATACGAAAAAAAGTAATTCTTTACAATAGTTTTTGCTTATATAATCTGTAACCTATGTCTGTCAAGTTATGAAAATGTTTATTGTTTATACAGGGAGTGAAAAAACTATGAAAACCTTTTGCCTATTTAAGAGCAAACATATTCTGTATATAATTTTCCACTAAAAGAACAAATATTAAGTATGTTTTAAATTAATCCCTAAGCCGAAGTTACGAGTTTTTTTTTGGCTTTGGCAGATCTGCCATTCAGCCAGATACTCAGAAGCAAGGCAAACTTCGTTTTTACGCGAAATCGCCTTATATCTTACAAGAACTGGGATCTGACAGCTGTTAACTTTCGCAAAATCCAAAGCAATTTAACGAAAACAGTTTTGTTGTATTTTTATTACGCGGTTAAACTAATCGAGTACGATTTTTCTTCGTGCAACACGCTGTTAATGTTTTAGAGTTTAAAAAAATAAATAATAAATTAAATGTTGAAATACTTGCACTTACATTTCTCACTTTTTATTTTAATTTTTAAACGGTGGGGATAAGCGATTGATATTTCAGAGGTTTCGGATAATTATAATTATTTATGTTAATGTAGCCCTAAAAGGAAGGTGACCACTTCCCCTCTGGGCCGATGAGATCATTTTATAGACAAATAGTAGAGCCCGGGGAGAACATATTATAACAATAGGAAAAATAGGAAAATCAGAAACTAAGCTTGATCTATATATTATATATTATATATATAGTATAATTAAAATATTTTAAGTTTGATATTACTTTTATGTAAGATTTTAATTTAAAACATATGCTGTTATAAAATTATATACAAAGTATATTTACTTTTAGGCACAAAAATATTTCGTATTTTTGTTTCCCATGATAAAAATTAATTTTTTTACAACGTGAATCTCATTTATTTTACAAGCAAAACACTTTTTATAAAGATTAACTTTTTTCGTATCTTCCATTTTTTGGTCCATTTATTCTCTTCTAAATCCCATCCGTGGACATACTGTATATTACATGTTTATCTTAATCCGAACTATATTTTACTATTTCTTGTAGTTAGTAGTAAACTGAGCTATAATAAAAGTTAACAGTTACATATTTTCTTGTTATCAACTTCTCAAGGCCTATATCTATGACAAAACATATTAGTTTTCATTTATAATAGATCAAATATATGACCTTATATAAAAATAACAACAAATAATTAAATTTCTATTGCAAGGACAAAAGAATAAAATGCACCTAATTAATTTTATTTTATACAGTAAAGTGGAAAGTTAAACTATTAGATTTATAGTAAAATAACTGTTATATGCCTACTTAGTATAATGAATTTAAGTAACGATGTCGAGACATTTAAGTGTTCTATTATACCAAATCCTTAATAAAGTTTATTAGAATTGTAAGATTGAATTTTGATTCCTTAACTTTTAATAATATAATTCAAACATACAAATATATATTATAAAGGAGATAATTAATCTTGTGTTTTCAGAGGCTAGTTCCGCTGCTGAATTTACAATAATATGAGGATAGAAGTTTCGTTCGGTACTAAATGTATAGTTTCATGTTCAGCTAGCTCAGTATTAAATTTATCATTCAACTATAGTTCTCCTATTAAATTGCCAGTATGCCTGATTCAGTTAAGTCCTCAATATCTAGCAGCTCCACTACTAAATTGCTCATATTCAATAAGCTCCCTTATTAAATTTCCAATATTCATCCAACCATAAACGAAGTAAATCACATAAATGTAAGAAAGCGAGGCGCCAGGCTTTGACGTAAATGCCGAGAAGAGAAGTGACTTTAGACGGAAGTTCGTGTTTAATTGATGTTTACTCGCAACAACGTTTGCCTTAACTCGTTACAGATTTGGACGAGCGTCCAAAATTATGAGCGGTAAAATTTTTATATTGGATGGTTTTTCTTGGTTTAGTTTCTCTATGAGGTAACTAAGTTATAGAAATATTGGGTTGTACACAGATTTATAACCAGAATTAACTTACCAGCAAGTTTGACTGTAACATAATTGACATTGACAGACCAGCGCCGGTTTAAGGTTACGTCGGGCCCTAGACGGCAGGCTGAGGACAGGTCCTTCCCCCTGCTAAAGTCACTTTTAATTTTAATTTTATTTTTATTTTTACTTTTGTTTTCGGGCCCCTACCGGGCCCCCTTTTGCCACAAAATAGGTGCTTTGTTTACTTTGAATCTTGAAATTTGCAGGGCGTATAAAGGGTCAGTATTTTTTTCAGATATCACTTTTGCGATAATAATAATCATCTCACAATCGATGCCTTTATTATAAAACAGGCACAAAGTTAAAAGTCGAAATCTCATTATATGCTACATTAATTATTATAGTAAAGCATTTGATTCTGTTCCTCATGATCGGCTAAAGAAAATGTTTCAAATCTATAAAATACATTCCCTAATACGCACCATGTTAGGCACCCTAATGGAGCAGTGGAGTTCTAACCTCCATATTCGACAAGAGAAGCTAGGAAATATAAATATATATGGGCAAGGGCCTGTCGACATATTAAGCACCGGTTCCCGCAGATCACCGAAGTTAAGCGGTGTCGAGCGCGGTTAGTACTTAGGCGGGTGACCGCTTGGAAACACGGCGTGCTCTTGCCTCAGGGAAGAGTGTAAAATGAATCGACACCTAACCATCCTATTCACGCCGGACAGGCCGGATGAGATCGGATATCTCGTAGAATGAAGGTGCCGTTTCACACTCCCCAGTCGGTAGATCACATTTGTGGTCGATGACCGGTTCAAGATGGCCTACGTAGTCGGCGAACCGTAAAAAAAAAAAATATATATATAAATATATCAAAAGGTATATTTCAAGGCGACTCGTTAAGTCCTCTTTGGTTCATTTTATACTCACTACTAAAATCAAAAACCTACGTATAGTCTCCCCAAACATTTTTAAAATTAATCATCTTCTATTTATGGGCGAAACGCTGAAAGCAAAACTCAAATACAGTCCCTAATTCAAGTAACTAAGACATTTAGCGATGACAGCAAAATGTCGTTTGGATTAGACAAGTGCCCAATCTTGAATGTCGTACGAGGAAAAACTGAAGAAAATCATGGACTGCTTGAAGGCATAGATATACTAGATAAGGACAAGCCATATAAAAAAGGCAACTACACGATGAAACCAGAGGATTTATAATTTTTATCCAAGACCGTGTCATTCGAACTAGAAGCAATGGAAAATATTGCGGCGAGTTGTGGTGCTATGGCACCTGGGAAAAAATAATCAGGTGGCAAAGATCATTCACAAAGAACTGGCCCATAAACTAGGCCTAAAAGAAAAACTCTTACAATACTATCAATACTCCCCGAGCCAGTTCTTGAATCTCTTGAATATCTCATTTACTGGGATAGGCCAATAACAACAGATAGAACAGTAGACCACAACCGTTCGGATATTCTTCTTATCGAAAAAATATTAAGGAAGCTTTCATAGTCGATATAGGTTGCCCACTAACACAACCTCTCTAAAACCGAATCGGGAAGAAAACGAAGTACATAAGTACTCGAATGTTGCGATAGCGATCAAAAATATAAGCTAGAAAAAATAGACATCATTCCGATCATAATATCAGTGGAGAGTGGAGGGAGTTATGACGAGAATTTCTTAGAAAAACTGGGCCATTCGGGTTATTTATACCAACAAATTCAGAACAGCGTCATTCTTCAGTCTTACCATATAGTATGGAAGTGTCTAAACAGTACAGGTTAAGACTAATTTATTCTCTGTACTGTAAATGACACCAGCAATACCAACAAAAAGCTGTGAAAACGAGCACGAAAAAAATAATAATAATAAATTTCTTATCGTAATTAGAAGAAGAAAATTACAAAAACTCACACACAACCTTTTAAATTACACTCTATTTTATATTCAGGTATATAAATACATCTTCTTAATGAAATAATTAATCTGGTATTTCAAGCCCCGAAATTTCCCTTATTATAAATTATAAAAAAAAACTTTACCAAGAAAAAATAATTATTTTTATCACTAGATATTTTTGTTACTTAAATATAAAACTATATAAATATTTAACTACAGAAATTAAACTCTTCTTGCCTTTATGTTTGCAAAATCTGCTATCAATTTTCCTATATCCAAGCTGTCTAAGATTGCATGTTTATTTAAAACTATAGCTATAGTTTTTGTAGGGTAGGTACATTGTTGATCATAAAATTCTTTTGTATCATTTTTATCTTTGTCTAGGACACTAGGACCTTTTACCAGATGCAATTGAAACCAGCGCTGTAAGTAATATTCTTACTTACTGTGTTCGGAAATATTTCAATTAAGTCATAAGTAAAAAGATATTGTAATAGGGATTATGCGATTAGACTGATTTTCGGAAAAATGCAACTTTAAAGAATTGATTTCATTAAACAAATCAATACTCGCTGCATGCATGTTTCACTACTTGAATCATCTCTAAGCTTCAGATTTAAATCCTTACAATGTTTCATTAATTTATCGTTGGATTAATTGATTAAGTAATTGCTGAAAAGCTCAATACGTCGGTTAATGTTTTTCACTCTTCGCCTCGAGTCTATCATTTAAAGATGTTAATGTCTGGTAGGATTTTTTCTTCTTGCAATGGCATTTTTTTGCTGTAAGTGGTGTGGGTGATATGGCAATAACTTTGAATATTATGTGATCGATCGCTCGATTGGCCGCCCGCGTGCGGTGCACGTCTGATTACATCGGACCTGCACCGGCATGAACCATTGATTTCTTTTATCAATATTTCGTTTTACCCAAATATTGGCAAAATTGTCGTCTTTGGATTGCAATTATGTACGGTTTTAAGTTTAAAAATTTTTGTTTGGTCAGTTAAAACAAGCAAAAAAAAATGTTCTCAATAAATGTATCAATATTTCTTTTTCTGCTTTTATTACTTTATAAATCCAAACTTTTTAACTTAAAACTGTAGGCAATTCCGCTCCAAAGATGGGCATAGGTTGTGGCATGGCCGAATAAAATCACTTACGGGCCCGGTCGCATATAAGCTGTTGGTCCCCTGGTTATCAAAACTTCTCCCCCTATCAACAGTGACTTCTAAAAAAAAGATCGTCGCTGCCGTTTGGCCCTACTGATTCCAACATTGTCAGCAATTATCCAAAGTAAACGTTTTCTGTATCATAATATAAAACGGACGGGGGCCATCGAGAGCTCCAGCCTCATTAGCCCCCGTATTCATCCAGGCCTGAGTTATTATACATATTTTTATATAAAACGAGAAACTAACGAAATATTAATCAAATAGCGAATCCATCACTAGGTCTAATTTTTAAATCTACTATATTCAGTCAGCTATCCTATACTGAATTTCTCATATTCAGCTAGCCCCACTCTTAAATTTCTTATATGCAGATAGCGACTAAATCTCCCATATGTAGCTAGTCCAATATAAATATTTGAAATTTAGCTAGCTCCGCTACTAACTTTTTCGTATTTATCTACTGAAGTTCTCCCATATTCAGCTACCTCTGTTAAGAGGACTCGATCTTTAAAACGAGATTTTTTTTCACACAAAGATTAATTGAATTCACTTTCCAATATTTTGTAATTAACACTAAACAATTTTTTTTTAAATAATTTTTCAAAAACAACTACTTTTATTTTAAAACCGAAAGTTCCAATTTTTGATCTATTTAATTCATCTTAGTCACCCATTAATGCTCTCTCTTTCTAACATCAGTGGTGAACCATGCTCTTTCCACATGGACTGACCGCTGGCTTCCTTGAACAAAACATTATAAAAACTGTAAATGCGGGTATAGTGGGGTAGCTACGGAATCCTCCTAATAAATGTTTCTTTATAAGTGTAGCTACATCTATTTTATTGCTTTAATAGTGCCCCTGGAAGAATAATTTTTGTACATTCCTTTCCTTTGTCAAATAATCTTCCAGTTTAAGTGACTAAAGTAAAACTCCGACACCAACACGGCGGCGAAGTGAAGTTAACTGTATAGCAATAACAGTGTGTGTGATATAAAGATTTTTTTTACCAATACCTCTTTATATATTCCAAGCAGCTATTAATAATAGTAATAGAACATGAATAAAGTAATACTTAACCTAATTTCTATTATTAATATGCAGAAGCACTTTTGATTTCGATTTTCGCTTTTATTAAATGCCTGCACGAGCGCTTTAAGTATTTTAATGTGTATTTATATATAAATAGTAATTAACAACGAGTTTAAGGCTATATATATATTGATGAAACTAAACATTGTAAAATCTGATTATTACCTAAAATAAGACTGCATTTTCACATTTTGTTTAGCGTAATAACCTATTAGTATTCAGAATATATTTGTGTGTGTGCAAGAATTATTCTGGGTTAAATAATTACTATAATTTAATATACAGCAAGTATTATGCATGCATATAAAATAACCTAAACATGTTACCAATATGGAGTTCACTTGCCTTGCTCCCTTCCATAATTTTGTTTGTGATAATTTTGATACCTTGTCAATAATAACGTACCTGCTGATCAAACACGATCATAATATACATTATTTTAGCTTATATATTATACTAGCTTACATCTGCTTCTCGGTCTTTGTCTGTATTTCAAATTATATGACGGGAGCCTCTAAAAAGATGGCTGCATCTTCATATTATAATTTTATAATTTTTATGGCAACACGGAAAGTAATGGTTTATAAAATTTTTACCCAATATTGCGTGCTGAATTTGTCAGGATTTTCTATTGGTTGTTACTGTTAAAATACAAAGGACTGAAACGCCGACAGCGATAGTCTCCGTGTTGGCTATAAGCATTATTCAGAATATATATATATTATTATATTGTTATGTCTTTGGTTTTACGGGAGTTTTTAAAAACATTTGTTTTTTGTGGCCGTGTGCTTTGCGGAAGTAGTAAAGTGAAAAGAAAAGGTAATGTGCTTACATTTTAAAGTATGTTGCATACCTAGTTTGTAATTTAAAGTTTTTTTTATATTGTTTTTTCTAATAACTTGATTATTGCCCTTAGATCATGGAGAAAGTATTAAAATATTGGGGGTTTGCTGAGTACATCGATGTTTTCCTCGGTAAGTTGGATGTTTATTTATTTTAAGTATAGGAATTGATTTTGGTTGATACTGTTACGAAAACGGTAACAAAAATAATTTTAGCTATAATACTTTGCATACTAAAACATTTCGATCAAAGATGGCGAATATTGCTTTAGAGCCTATAAGCGGCGACAGGCCGAAAGTCGTGGCCTACTATGATATATAGAAATAAAAAAGACTTTTCGTTATTTTAAAAATATTGTTTATCAGATAGAAGTGACTTTCTATTCTCTAAAAATTATGGTGGGGAGTTTAAAATTTTAAAACCATCGAATGTATGTACTAGGGCTAGGCAAAAATTCGATCCATCAAATATATCCTATAGCTTATTCTCAGCTGACTTGTTATTTAATTATGGTCAGTCCTTTAACCCTGCAGAATGAAAATTCATATTCACAATGTATTACTATTCCTTCGTTGGTATGATGTAAAATCTATCTATTTCATACAATAGACTCTAAGACACAATCACTTCTTTACATACAAGAATCTTATAACTTATCAAGTGTTTATGTAATTGGTACATTTCGAATTGGTTTGGTAATTTTAATATTTCTTAACAGGACGCTGCTGATATGGAAGTAAAACTGGAACCATGAAAACAGAAAGATCTGCTCCATGGGCTTACTTTTCAGCCACTACCAATAATTCGAAGAATTCGTCCATTTTTACTCAAAGAGACCTGATAATTAATATTTTGTAAGAAAAAAGACACAAAGTCTCGGCCTCAAAATTTCAACTACCAATAATTGTTGGGAGTTTTAATACTTGGTACGTTAATCATAATAACATTTGTTTATAATTATTATATAAATAAAAGAATTATAATATATTTTGGTGTTTTAATACATTACAACAAACCTACAAAATATTTAAAATACAATTCTACAATAAATAGTGATTAAAAGTACATAGTTTACGTAAAAAAACTGTACAATTTGTTTTAAAAAAATCCATTTTTTAGTAAAAAAGCACGCAAGTTTGTTGAAAAATAGTCTACTATAGATGGAGAGAACTTGCGTAATTTGTTAGAGAATTTAACACAAATAGTAACAAAAGTAGCTACAAAGTTGTTTGTATTTTTTATAGTTTTTGTATGAAAATATTTTCTCCAAACTTGGTTTAAAAAAAGTACACAATTTGCTGGATAATCGCCTCCTTATTGTACCGCAAAGTCAAACAATTTGTAATGATTTGGTTTCTTCAATTTAATATACTTATTTTACACAATTTGTAGTCGTCCCTATATGCACCCCAGATTGTAGAGAAAGTTTCTACAATTGTAGGGAAATTTGCTACAACTTTTTTTCCTTTAATGAACACCATATACAAAAATGAGCTGGATTTTAACAGCCTAGTATGGCTGTTTAGAAAATTTATAGAATTTTAGTGTGTATAATTCTATAAATTTATTATGCAGTAAAAATGTTAATATTTTTTTCTAACGGAATTTAATTGCATGATAAATTGTACGCATTAATTCTAGTTAATATATTCAGAAAACCATATACATACATAACACATACAATCATGCATACCTAACAGGAACTTATATTTATACAGTATTAAAATTATTGATAAATAAATCTATAAAAAGCATAAGATAAAAACCAAAGAGTATAAACTTTTTTAATCTGTAGTGTTACCGAATCGCTGGAACTGCTAATTGCAATAGTTTTCTTTCATGATAGATATAAACGTGAAAGTACTAATAAGTTTTTTATAATATAATTCAACATAATAAACGCTATTCTGTTTTCACTATAAGAAAGTCAGGAGGAGACGAGATAATTTTCTTTAATCATATGTGTGTACGTTTGCACTAAAAATGTTTTCACTTGGTAGTGACTTATATATAAATAACTTTAACTGGAACAAATTCTCTAGAAGTTTAGGAAAAATTATTTTTGAAAAATAAAAATAAAACACGTCGAGCTTACCCCTGTATAAGGTAAATAATATAATATAATATAATATAATATAATATAATATAATATAATATAATATAATATAATATAATATAATATAATATAATATAATATAATATAATATAATATAATATAATATAATATAATATAATATAATATAATATAATATAATATAATATAATATAATATAATATAATATAATAATGTCATTTTTGATTTGGGTAGTACTAATACCTCCTTATGGAGATGTTAGTGGTGCCCATCCTAAAATAATCACTCGTGCCCACCCAATCCAAAAATCCTGGTGCCGCCACTGGAATAGGGTGCCTACACCTATTCCTGAAACGAAACGCATCACTAGGTCCTAGAATTATATGCTGTGATTAGATTTAATCCAAAATCTGAATTCAAAAACGCGTTTTCTCGGCACTTGCTGTAAATAAAGCATTTATTAATTTAGGTGTGTTATTGATGTGTCTATGTTTATTGATCTATCGCCCTAACAGCAACAGCCTATTTAGTCAATAGTTTAAATACTTGAACGGCAGTAGAGTTTTGGACTTGCATTGTCTTTATTTGTTTAGAATCACTACGTTTCAACTGGTAAGCATCTCCAGTCGTCTTCAGGTGAATACTGAATAAGTACGGTAACTACAGGTCTATTTATACTAGGCAGGTGCTGTGACGCATGACTAGTGGGTGGAGTCATGCGTGTTGCAACACTATAAGAGGCCCATTGTATCTCCCATGCTCTGGTTAATGTCAGGCAGACAGGACTTACAGCTTAACGTGGGATTCCTCTACGTGTTTGAACTAGTTTATCCTTTCTACATCCTCCGAAGTCCACGATGAGCATATTGCATTCTTTTATCCACTTAAGTTTCAAACACACTTTTTTTATTAACCGTATATCCACTCCGAGAATCGAACTTGAACCGCCATGGTTAAACGCCAGTAACCTCGCCAGTAACTCAATCACTAAGCTACCATCGTGGTCTAGCAAAGTAGCAAAGTAAAAAGTAAAAACTTCCAGCAATATAGAATCAGTATTGTTTATATTTCCGTCTTCTGTAAAAACACTAGCAAAAAATATAATAAAAGAAGCGATGCTCTTGTACGAAACGTTTAAAGAGTCAACAAGAAAATTCAATTTACTCTATTAACACGTTAAGCCCCGGGTGGCATCAACGAATTACCTCATTAACATTGGTCCTTCGGATAGGGAGGTATAACCTTGATGCCACGTTGAATGCTTGCATTTGGGACCGGGTGTCTCTAACGATGACCCACCCTTTAATGTAAACGTTATGAGTGTTAAAAATCCCCGGTCAAAGATGTATTTTTCTGTTTGCGGTTTTCGTGTAGCTTGCTATAGAGCTGAGAAATACTACCGTTTCTTACGTATGGGATAATAATTCTTACAAACCATAAAACTAGTATTTATTTGTCAATGAACATAAAGATACAATAAAAATGAAAATCAAAATAAACATGAATCTACAATAAACATATAAAGTAAATATAATATTTCTTCTACAACATTTTTTCTGCCCTATGATGTTGAAAAAGCACGATACGCAATAATTTTTTTTACAAACATTACACTGATACTGAGACCGTGAAGATTTATTTTGGGCTTTTTTTCTTCCGCGTTCCAACTTAATTTGTTTTTTGAACTCGGTAGTAGAAAGTTTTATTTTGGGTAACTTCTTTGTAAATAACAAAAGCATTTACCAGTGCAGAACCAAACAAAAGTTCCAATGCTAATTTCCTATACCACTTGGTACCTCGTCGTAAGCAGTATAAACACGCTTTTTTACTTCCACGCGGTCCAAATAAAGACTTTTGTTTCTGGGACCGCGTGGTATCAACGCCGATGTCTCACTTTTTTCTTCAAAATTAGGACAAAAACATCCAACCACGTGCTTAGAAAAATGAAAATACACTTGTTTACCAAACATATAACTGATTTTAGAGTAAATAAATTTCCGGTCCCATTCAACACAAAAAAAATTTCATGCCGGGGCTTAACGTGTTAAACATTCTATTGGCCTTTTCCACTCCTCATTGGCTTAATCAGCTAAAAATAAATCATCATGCAAAATTCAACCAATGGACAGTATTTCCGATCGCTTTTGACGTTAAAAAGGAATAGTACAATATCGTAATACTGCAACAAAAAGTATTGAGCCAAAAATTCATATTTCCTATTATTTTACTGTTTACTTGATATATTACTACTACTACTGTTTTATAAATTATATTTAATAATTTCTGTCATAACATAATTTTTTATAAGAAAATACTTTTCATTATAATAATTATGTAGAAAATATTATAATATAAGAAATCATTACTTTACTTAATAGCTGTACAAAATATAAAGATCCAAGAATCTATCACTGTATTATTTGGCGTTCGTGTACGATCAGATGTCAATCATAATGTAATTATTTTGTAATAAGAATGACGGTCCTAATGCTGATCATGTAAGGGCAAATTTCATACACTGATAAAGTTGATATCATTCAGGACTGTCAGTATTATTGGTCGTGTAGAGTCTGCAATAGTTCACAAAGAGGGGGCATTTTTTGCTGGAGTTGTTATACAGAAGAAAAAAAAATAAACAACAATAATGTTATATTTGTTGCACTTACTCTACAATAGCCTCGTGATTAATAAAAAGGTAAAATAATGTTAATGCGAAGAGTTTGAATTAAAGAATAGCAAATAATCTACAACATAATATTGTTTTCGATTCTATATGGTGACATTTTGACAGGCTATACGACTTATCATGTATGGTACAACTGGGAGAAACGCCGCTTGTACATTTTCTTTCTTAGTTATCTATTATTAATTAAATACAAAGCGGTCAACGTTAAAAAAATTATTTTTTTTATTTGAAACAATAATTAACATAAATCTAACCATAAAACTCTGTGTTATCTTTGTAAAATATCTTTAAAAATGGTTTTGTAATATGTAGGTATCTGATGTTTTTCTTGTAAAAATTTAAATTTCACAATTTAAACGAAACTATGGATGTTAAATGCCTACATAACACATTCAATTAACTAAAATAATAATTCATATAAAGAATTGAAAAATGTTGCGTTACAAATTCTATTGTATTTAAATTTCGATTTCTCACCTAGATTTAGATTTCTTAATAGCATTGCATAACAGTGATATTATTACTTTTCACATATTTTATAAATTATGGCCCAGGAAATTCTGTAGAATAACAAAAAATAAATATTAAGGGGATGTTAGTTCCTATCAGATTTATGTTGTTGTAGTGTTGTTATAAACGTTTTCGAAAAAGGTCATAGAGCAACTATTTTTACCCAAAATACGTAGTGTTTCTTAACACACTATTTGAATTTAAAAAACGGAATAAAAAGATTTTCTTTTCAGACTACGTCTTACTTTAAATACAATGATGTATCACTCAACCGTATTTCTACTTACCTTTCGACATACCACCGCCTATAAATCACTTGGTTTTATTCTTAGAACTACTAGAGATTTTCGGTCAATTGATCCTTTAGTAATTTTGTATCGTTCTCTTGTTGGATCTAAATTGGAATACTCTTGAATCATTTGGTCTCCGTTTTATAAAGTCCACAAATTGACAATAGAGTTGAAGAAAAGATAATTTATAAGGCGTGTAAATACTTCTTTTATTAATATTGTAGCACGCGCTTTCGCCATCATCAGTGCTATCTGAAAGTGAGAATTGAATTTTTTTTTATCGGTAGGTTAAATAATAGAAATTCATTTATGGAAATCCAAGAAATTAAAACTTTCTTGTTGATTTAAAAGATCTAAAATTTGGTTTTCACTCGTCAATAATTACACAATGATATCCTCATTTAGGCAGAATGGCATTTCGTTCACTTAATATTTTAAAAACAATCTTAAAATGATAAAAAAATACAAAAATACCTTTTTTTATTATTAAAGAAATTCATGAAATACGTTTTTTTACAAATCACCCTGTATTTCGCGAATTAAAAATAATTTGGTAACGTAGTTACTGGTTCCTAAAAAAACTATTAAAATGAGAAATTTTCTGTTACTTCATCAACTTAATAGAAATTGCCGCTTAGAAGATACTAATGGTGGTCAATTACATTTTTACCACCCTGTAAATAATATTTATTTGCATTTTTTTTTTGGTGGAAATCCATAACCAAATCTATAAAACTAATCTCATAACTTACTAACTAATAACGTACCACTAATTAAAATTATGTTAAAGTTTCAAAATATGTATATGTCGTAGGCAAATTCAGTCGTCAGTCGCCTAGCCGTTTTATAAATGACTAGGCATATTGTACTACGAAGAATAAATACTGAATTTTTACAATTCGACTGAACTTTTTAGGCGTTTCATAAAACGCCGAATTGTTCTCAGGCTCATTGTAAACGGGTATTCAATCTCGTTTGTTTTAGGATATGACTGATTATAACTAGTCGTTTTGTAAAAGACTGGAAAGTACATAGGCATTTTATAAAACACCGATTTATATTGTTGCTTGATCGTATAATATTTCAAACAAATAAATTGTAAGTTGGACACTTTATTTTGTTTTTTTGGTCATAACATAATAAAATAAATTAATGGGTAACTCTTACAACACATGTTAATAATACCTAGAGGTATACTTTTTTGGCTTTTTTTTAATAATTACCGGTGTAAAATGTTTCAAGCTCTTTATAATACAACTCTTTATTAACAAACGCATCATCACTTTCTGAGTCTTCTTACATCTTGAAACGAAAGTTTCTGAAGTAAACACACTGAAAAAATACTGTTAACACGTCAATTGTTTACAAACTGTCAAACCACAGCATAAATAAGTTAAACTAACAACTCGTTAGCAGTCTTATTATAATACGCCTAAATATGTCTAGTTTTATTCCAGGGGCATTGTAAAAATAATCACCCACACCTTCATTTTACAATAAGCCTGAGTGCAATTCGGCGTTTTATAAAACGCCTAAAAAGTTTAGTCGATTTGAAAAAATTCAGTATTTATTCTTAGTAGTACAATATGCCTAGTCATTTATAAAACGACTAGGCATTTTATAAAATGACTGAATTTGTAATTAGCCTACGACATATATACAAGAAATTGATATGAGTAGTATAACGATCTTACTTTGGATATTATCAAAATTAATCGTTGATACTTTTGACTTTTTTGGGCAAGCAGTTAGGCTTAAATTAAGTAGTATTTTAGCAGGATCGTTTTTTAAATTTGAGTTTTATTAGACGTTTTCTAAAGCTAAACCAATTTTAGTAATTGGTTTCAATTTAACAATAACTCTTAATCACGTAAGCATTTTTATTTCACAACCTCTTACTTATTTTCAAACGCTGGTTGGCTATTTTGTTATATCATTGCCAGGAAAAATCAAATCGGTATAAAGAGAAACTAAGTGTATCATTTAAGTTGTTCAAATGGCCATTAATACTATTCCACTTGATCGTTATTTCTCACTTTCGTTTTTAGTTAACGAAACAAAAATACTTACTATAATGTATAATTATATATAGGAACAAAACTTATAATTAATAACTAAGTAATTATGTAATACGCAGATATTAATTCGGTTGCATTGTTTGCGTTAATCACCGACAAAATGAGAAATTATGCAAATAGTGTGTTAATGAACAGTTATTTTTATCATCATTGTTAAAAAAATATAATGCCTATGCTAGTAGTTTTTAAACATCTATTTGCATATTTTATATTCTATTTACAAATATAAAAACCTGTTAATTTGATGCGCGTGTTGCGAATTGTTTTAAATTTAAAGGCATTTTTTTAAATGCAAGAAAAATAATTTTGAAACCACTTGAAAGTTTCTTATCCTATAAGGATTGTCATATTTTGTTTAACACAGTTCGATATCAGAATACAAATCAGATGGCATTGTACCACTAATAAGTTGAAAATTTTACTATTAATATGATGTCAGTGTCATTACCTGCAAACCGATTTCGAACTCTTTTGTTCTCATCAGTAAGTGTATGTCAGTGTTGCCAGATTTTATTTATTTAATATTACTACATTCTATAGAATTCCAATTATCGAATGGGATTTAAAAAAGTTTTAACATAACACAAAGCATTGTCAAAAAGAACAACATAGATATAGTAAAAATAATAATAAAATTGTATGTCAATCATGACATACATATACAATAATAGTATGTAAATAATTACAGAACCAAGCGTTTAACGGACGCCACAGTGCAGGCATGTATATTTAGCTGGTTTTGAATTTTTCTGTACTTTTCACATATTTGATGTAATGGAGAACATTTAAGTGTATTTGTCCGTGGAGTTGGTAGAGCAAAAGTCAGGTAATTAAGCGAGATTGGCCTGGGCACCTGAAAGTGCAGGGACTGTAAAATATTTCCAGCATCAATTTTCCCGAAAAGTACGGTATGTAGAAAGATAATTTGAGACTTTGTACGCCGTATTTAAAGGCATTCCATTGAGAATCTTGCTAAGAAAGGATTGCGTGGGAACTCCATTTCAGGGTAGATTCCATCCAGAATTTTTTTAATATTACTAATGTGGTATTGATAGAAAGTATCTCAACTCGTGAAATCTCCAGCGTTTCTAATAATAAAGCCCATCAATTTTAAGCTTTCTGCAACAATTTTAGAATAATGATCACGAAAAGAGAGCTTTGAGTCCAGCACAACACCAAAATCACACACAGACTCACACCGTTTTAACATATCCCCATGTATACTATGCTCATATACAATGGGATGCACCTTTTTAGTAAAGGTAACAATACTGCACTTAGACTTATTATTTTTTTCAGTTTCTCAAAGTTATTTTGTAATTTCCTGCAGTCTTTCTCATCTCTGATTCTAAAATATAACTTGACATCGTCGGCATAAATTAAATAATCGACATCTAGGATAAAAACAAAATCGTAAGGAAATATAATGAAAAGTAGTCTCAGATGTGACCCCTGCGGGACACCTGAGGTGGCAACAAACTCTCTAGAATTGTGACCATGACATTGAATATAGTGTACGCGGTTAGTCAAATATGACTCAAAAAATGCAATAAGTCTTTGTGATAGACCAAACGTAGCCAATTTATCGAGAAAAATACCATGATCGAGCCGATCAAAGACTCACCTATGTCAAGGAATTCCGCAAGATCCTGAGTAAGACAAAATAGATTTGAGACGATCGAGCGACCCTTCATTGAGCAGATATGTGAATGGTAATCAAATTATATAGATATTCGTGTAGAATAATCTAAAAAACTTCCGAGAAATTATTTATTATACCGATTGGTCTATTATTGTCTATCTGTCTCCTTTTTTAAAAATCGGAGTTATGTGGGATATTTTCCACAGGTCTGGAAATGTAGAAGTTAAAAGTGTTAAATTAAATAGAATTGTAGGCGGACGAGCAAGAACAATCGCACAGTTATTCAGCAAGAATGCAGAGTTTTGTCTGGTCCTATAGTGGCTTTAGGTTAAAGTTGTTTTAATACAATAGTGATTACCTGTTCAGATATTTAATCAACATGTAGGGGACTCTGTAAGGGTTAGAAATCAGTCGAATCACTTTTTTTTTTAGAGGAAGCAACATAAGAGTTCTGGAAAAAGGATGCAAAACTGTCCGCAATGATCTTCGTATCTCGAATAATTGTGTTTTAATAGGACATACTATTTGGTAGGCTCTATTAATATTTTTTTTATCATTAATAAAACTCCAGAACCTTTTTGGCTCGTCTTTTATGTCGTTTTCAACACGTGAACAATATAATTTATAGAAATTGTTTCTGTCATTCTTAGTAGCTTTTTTAACTGCTTCCAATTTTCATATTTTAACTTTATGTTCTTTATTATTTCACCAGTAAACCATGGTGGGTAAGTTCAATTTCTCTTTTGCGTTTTGAAACATGTATGTCCAAAGAATTATAAATAATCTCATAAAATTTTTGACATGCACTATTAACATCAGTATATTGGGTTAAAACATACCAATTTTTATATGAAAAATTTTCATAAAGATTTACTAGATTCGCCCTTTTAAAATTATAAAAATTAGGATAATTTTTTGAAGAGTTTCCTTCAATATGAAGGGTTTTGGGGTAAATCTTGGAACCGTGAAGCGTTGAAGGAGGCATCCGAAAAACCCGTAAAAATCAATTATTCTTTTATTTTTTACAAAATGCTGGTTGTTTTGAAAAATCAAGAGCCTTAAAAAATACACTATTTATGTGACGTTTCGTTTTTTGGATACTCACAATAACTTAAATCTTTTAAATACGAAGTTGAATTTTTAAAAAAATGTTGAGGAGCTTTTGACCTTCCAAAACTAATGATCACTTGTCGCTAAATTGTAAAACTACTTTCTTAAGGCAATTTTTTTCCTCCTCGATTTTTTTTAGTTATGTTTCGTTTTTTATATATCCACATCAACGTTAAAAAAAACAACCCCAGTCGTAAACAAAATTGAACATTTTTCGGAAAATCTGTTGAGATTGGTAGGTACGGTAGCTTTGAGTGCCATTTTGCAGTTCTTGTCATGGTTTCCAAAATTCAAAAAAAAAAGCTTTAAATGCGGCAATCTGTATTACAAAATTAAAGAGAAAATTGTATTTATTACGAAGTTTTTCCAACCCCCTTTATCTGACGTATAAAATATTTGTTTTTTTTACCCATATTATAAGTCATAGACAAAGCAATTTATTTTCCTGGGAAACTTATCTCTTTATTCATCCGACGTCGGCTTTATTACCTTCACTTATTACCATTGACTTTAATGCATCATTGAATTTCTTAATTTATAAAAACTAGTTTACACACGGTTTCTATTTCTAATCAGTGACAATAACGAGACGATATTTCTCTTAATAGATTTAATTACTGTATAAAATTATGCAGTGTAACAAAATGTTAAATTTTTTTAAATTAAACTAGTTTCCCACGCTGCGGTGTCGCCTTTAGTATATTGTTCTTTTGTAGAACTGGTATTTTGTTAAAAACTGTGCAACTTGTGAAGGAAAAATGAACCAAGAAGTTCCTGCTTTCGGAAAACAGCCCAAACCATTTATCCTGTGGGTAAAATAACTGAATTTTTGAAAGTATTTTTAAACTAAAAATATCGGCAAATATCTTTGCCTGGTAGATCCTTCCTCGCTATGCCTACTATATACTATGTTCTTTGCTATTCTCGGTGTGTCCAAATATTTACAAATATGTAACATTTTCAGCCGTATTTACATTTTTTTTTAAATTTATAAAGAAAAAAGTATTTTAGTACCAAATTTGAAGAACTAAAACTATATTTGCAACAACAATAATCCGGTAAAACTATTTATTCGTAAAATTAATTAATTGCAAAATATTAACACTGAAAGGTCATACCGTATTGGCAAACTCGAATCAGGGTGCCGATATAAACGCATCAGACAGAGATTATTAGTAGCGTTTAACACGTTAAACAGAGAACACGCTATGCCCTATCTCCCACCTTCCATTCTTTAGAACACGCGGTCGAAGCAGCCACGGGAGCGATCGATACGTCGACTCAGCCACACCACACACTTATCCCCCCTTTCAGAAATGTAGGAGAGTGGTTAGGTGTCTCTTTTTAACTAAAAGTTTTGCTCATATGTGCCTTCTCTCTTGGTTGCATTAGAGATTTCGCACCCTAGATTAGAATTTGCCAATACGGTATATCAAAATAATGCCTCGGTGAAAACACGACTGGAAGACTAAGATCTAAATATTTCGATGGTCTAAATTCAAATTCCTTTAGTAAATACGGGTGTAAAATGGTAGTTTATACTACATCCTCTCTTATAAGAGAGGATATGATGCTCATATCGCACGAGGAAGTAAGTTTCGGAGAGCAACATGGACAATCCACTCGAGTTGTACAGTATGTTTTTCCTACGACTCAACTTCGGAACTTCATACTAATTTTTTTAAAAATATTATTTAAATCAGGAATTAAAACTTGTCTTATATGGCCAAAAACTTATGAGAAAGGTGATAAAATACACCTTGAGGAAAAATTAATTTCGTTGTCAAACTCATGGACTAAATTACACTTTGACATAGTTGTCCATTTGGGTCCTTTATTTACACAAAATCACTTTGAATAGGTACCTATATCTATCTTTTACAGAATAACAGACGAAAAGGGATAAGTATATTAATTAATAAAAATAGACAATGTTTTTTTTCTCAACCTTTGGATTTATTGATCACTGTGATTGGCCAGTTTCATATCCTAACTAGGATGGATATGAAATTATATCCGTTCAGTTAACTGGAATAGCCCAACTATCCAATCATTCTAGTGTAAAGGAGACAACAAATAATGTCAATATAGAAAAATGCTATTACAGTATCATTCACATTTAAACGCACCAGTACATTTTTTTTCTATAATTTTTCGCTTGATGGGTACGCATTCTTTAATATTCCGGGATTCAGGACATTTCCTGTTATTTCGATACCATCAGGTGGTAAATAAAATACCTATTATTATTTGAATATTATATGCGCTTCACTCTTGAAACTAAATACATTATTTATTTAGACTTAATGTGAAATATTATGAGAAAATAAAAAGTAAAAGTCAGTTTCGTTTTAATGAAAAAAAAAATTATATGAGCTCTCGCCATGTCCCCATTGTATTAACTTTATACTTTTTATTTCGGGTACCAGCTGACACTTCTTAAAAATATAAGTTTACTTTCGATCACCAATTTATGGGTCTTAAGATATCACAAGTTATTTTTAGAATCGGATGGTCAACCTCACGAGAATTTGTTTTTCCTCTCGAATCTAAGAAATCTTTACGACAAATAAAGATGTTCCTTCCATTTCGTCAGATCCATCTCTAGACGCGTTTATTAGTAGTAGCACGATATGCTAAACGCATAAAATCTTTATCCCATATTTTGACGACACGTGCGAGAACGCTTAGACCGGTTTACATTAGGTGCAAGAAAATTATCGTTATATTTTTGATCAAGAAAATAATCCTATTTTAATATATTATACACGATATACTGTCTTAATTCATCTCAGCTACTTCTTTTAGAAGGTCCTAATTACAAAAATAGTTAAAAGTGGCCAGCTTTTTATGTCAGATAAGAACCGTCAGTCGCGTCGAAAGATTATGCAACCGTACTCTCATCCTCGCTCGTGACGACATGCGCAACAATGTTTAACTTTTAACTTGCTTATTCACATACCGTTGTAGGTGTATGGTGATAGTAGCATATTAGTTCTTCTTCCATGTTCTTTTAAAATCTAAAAATATGAGTGGTATAGCTACAATTCAAAAACCTCTTATCCGCAATTACATATGCAGCCGTGGTATGGTGGCCAAAGGTACAGTAGAGAACCACAATATCAAAGCTAGGAAGCCTGCCAAGACTGGCCTGCTTGAGCATCACGGGGACCATTAAATTACCCCCACATCCGCAATTGAGATCATCCTAGACCTAGACTTTCCTTTACTTTACTTGGTAATAAAAGAAGTGGCAAGAATGGGACTCTATAGACTGCAGAGTTCGACGCCGCTCTAAGGCAGGCAGAGAACTGGACACAAACTTTTAAGCGATGCTATAGGTGGACCTGAGTTAGAAACGAGATCATACCACATAAATCTAAGGTTTCGCTATGACATACCATATGAGGTCGTATTTGATGAAAGAAACGTATGAAACAACAAATCACTAGAAACCTATCCTGGGGCAATAATCTGGGGGTGATAGATACATCACTTGAGAAATAATTGTCAATGTTGGATTGTCTTTAACTATCAGAAAATCTTATATACAGGGTGTTAAAGAAGACGATGATTTTTGCTCCAATTTTAATGGCGTGTAACTTTCCCAATAATATTTTTAAATTTTATCACCCTACGTCAATTGAATCACTGGTTCATAGCAAAGAAAGTAATTTGTCAAATTTTTGTAATCTGCTATATTTTAAGAAATAACAATTATTTTAACTTATTGATCATTTTCAAACAGCTGACTTTGACATGTCGGCCATTTTGGCTGGAGGACAAACACCGTATAAAGGTTACATGCAAAAGCAATGCAAACCAGTTGAGTTTTAAGTTTACTAGTTTAAAAAGTGGTTTAAAACGACTCTTTAGCTGATTTGTTGTGATTAACTGATTTTATTCTTAATCTGTGTATACCTATTTTAGTGGAAATAAGTGTTTTAACTTAAGTAAAAGCAAATCGAAACTACTTTTAGCAATGGAGGGAAGTGCTTAGTAATATGAACATTTATCTCAAAGTGTGAAAGACATACAATTAAAAATCATCGATGACAAAGATCCATACCTTTTGAAAGACTTTAGTGTAGATTTACATGCCCTGCCTGAAATAACTATGATTGACAGGGTAAATTATTTAATCCTAACACATAGTTTTTATACTGGACAACAAATGAAGAAAAATGAAATGTCTATATTATCTATGCTTCCTGGATTTTGAAGAGTTTGCTGCAAAAGGAACGTTATATTTTATGGTGGAAAATGCTAAATACAAACTGAATAAAAACCACATGTATTTCCACCAAGTTCAGTGTCAAATTTTTGCAACCGAAACAAAATGTTGTGACTTTGTGCTATGGTCAAAACAAAATTTGTTCGTTGAAAGGATTTTGTATGATGAACATTTTATTACTGTAAACTTAACAAAAGCATTTGACTTTTTTAAATATATTAACAAACCTGAACTACTGGGAAAATATTTTACACAAAAAGCCGGAACAGCAAAGGTCTCTGTGTTGTGTGTGTAAAAAGGTAGATGACAGTAGCCCCATAATAAAGTGTGATAATGAAAAATGTGACATTGTTTGGTAGCACTTTTCATGTGTTTATATTACAGAAATTCCTGAAGGATTGTGGTATTGCCCCAAGTGCATATTTGTATATTTTTGTTTGCACTTTTTATAATTATTATTGTTCAATATTTATGTGCATATAGTATATAAACATACTTTTAAATGTAAATTAGTGACATTTGTAGACTACAAAAATATTATGACATATTTTTTATTTGTATATGGTAGGAAGACTTCAATCATTAGCCGTTTAGACCAAGTGCCAAAAAGTTTATTATTGATTGATAATATTCTTAAAAGATACATACACCAATTTATGTTTTAAATATTGTTTATTTTACTTTGTTTTAATTTGTTCAATTAGGGCTTAAGCTTCGCTTGGTTCAACGCTTAACCAAGCTTAAGCCGTAATTGTACAACCGGATCTTAATGTTGATATTTTTGCATGCACCTTGCATACTTTAAAGTAGGAATTTGAATTATATATTTTGTAAACTAAACAAATGTACAGAAGATAGTTTTTACGAAATAAAACACATCAGTAAATTTGGTATCAAAGTTTTATTAAAGATTAATAATATATTAATGGATTCAGCCAATTACAAATTCAAAACATACATAGATTAGGATCACATGAGCCATCACTTCGCTTCAAGTATGGACTACTAAACTTAATGGTCCCCTTTTAATTGCTTTTATTAATATCTCTTGCCTGTGTCTGGATGGATGTGTTCATTTCAACATTTTTCAAGCAGCAGGTATTCGGAAACACCTTACATTGTCTCGATTTCCTCTCATCCCACAACTGACTACTGCACAAAATGATGGTATTACTAAAGTATTTAAGTTTATTATTTTATGATTTAAAGAAAATAGTACATAAAACCACTTAAATAACCGCGAAAATACATAAAAACACAACACTTTACTTAACCTAGTTTTGCATTGTTTGTCCTCCAGGCAAAATGGCGACTGCCTTGTGACGTCATGTGAAAATGGTCAATTGGTAGCTAGATCTCACTGTGCGTTGTATTGTGCAAACTTTGCAAGTGATTATTATACCTTATGAAAAGCTTGGTTATGTTCAGTAACAATAGTTGTACCTACCTAAATGTTATGATATACAGTGGCGTACTTATAAACACCTTTATGTCTATATGTTTATAAGTATAGTGTTAGAAAGTTAGAAATCAATAAATAAATTATTTCCAAAAATTAAATTAAATAATTTATCTTTGTTAAAATTTTGTATAATATACCTGTAGTGCGATATGAAAAACTAAAAAATAAGAAAAAATTGACCTAATCTAGGGGCAAGTACTTTCCAATATAAAAATATCGTGAAAAATTGTGAGATACTTATAAACCATAAACATATACCTAGGTGTTTATAAGTACGCCACTGTACATCATAACATTTTGGTAGGTACAACTATTGTTACTGAACATAATCAAGCTTTTCATAAGGTATAATAATCACTCGCAAAGTTTGCACGATACAACGCACAGTGAGATCTAGCTACCAATAAGTTAAAATAAAGCAAGGTTTTTCAGAAAAATCGGTATTTCTTAAAATATAGCAGATATCAAAAATTTGACAAATTACTTTCTTTGCTATGAACCAGTGATTCAATTGACGTAGAGTGATAAAATTTAAAAATATTATTGTGAAAGTTACACGCCATTAAAATTGGAGCAAAAATCATCATCTTCATTAACACCTTGCATATAAAATTTTCTGACAGTTAAAGAAAATCCAATATTGACAATTATTTCTCAAGGGATGAATCTATCAACCATTCAAAACCGTAGGTCGATATCATATCTGGTTCAGAAAATATTAACTGTTAAATTTAGGCGAAATTTTTCTTGCTCGAAAGCAATTGTCCAGCAGTTTATTTCAAAACTAGTTGCAGGCATTCAACTGCTACCAAATAATATCATAAGTAAAATTTAATTATTAAGCAAAGTATTACTGAATATTTAAAGTTTGAAACTTTTTTTGTCATAACATGAAGGTAATATATTTTAGGTTTAAACTTTCATTGGGAGAAAATTATTCCTAAATATTGCCTATTTAAACTGGTTTATCTAAAAAAAAATAATTCTATTTGTTTTTAGTTTAATTTCAGTATTATTGCTTAGATTAACCATGTTGTACCCATAGTTTAATAATATAGTACTTTTAACGAACCCATGTATACAGGATGGTCATTTAGTGCTGCTATAATGCCCCAAATAATAACAGCTGCGTTGTTATTAAAAATATGCAGAAACTGTTACTACAAAAGTTAAAGGATCCCAAATAACAAATTAAAATATTTTTTTAAGTCTACGCGGAACAAGAAACCTGCGGAACAAGAAAACCATGATAACCATGATAGAAGAGTTTTGGATTTGCATTGTCTTTATTTGTTTTATATCACAACGTTTCAACTGGTAAGTATCTCAAGTCGTCTTCAGGTGAATACTGGAATAGTATTGGCTGTGATTTATACAAGAATAATAAAACTTTTTTTTTAAATCTGTAATTGATCTAAATATCAAAATAACACTTCAAATCAATAAAATATAAATTTGGTATAATTATATTAGGCGTTACAATAAAAATACGTCATTAATTTAATATAAGAATAGTATACAATTAAAATGGTTTGTCTATTTTATCCAAAAAACACCTTATTTACTATAAATTATTTTTTATTCTTAGATTTAAGAAACAGTAATCTTATTATTTAAGAACAAGCTGGTATTGGAATCAAGTATTAATTTATTTGAGGAATGGTAAAACCAGTATATACTTAAATTAGGCATTTTATTCTTTATATTAGTGTTGCCTCTTTTCCGTGTATAGTGCATCACCAAGCATATATTATAACCACAGATAACTCTGTAACAAGGAAAGTGCTGGGCGAAGGTATTTGTCGATTTTTGTATTACTTCATATTATTAACCACTCATAGTAGTACGCACTAAAATACTTTTATGAACAACATTGGCAATGATGAAATATAGCTTGTGAAATTAGCAAAACACAATATTTGATAAATATGGAATATGGCACTTAAATGCCTTTAATTTCTGTTCTTCAATTATTAAATAACATAAAATAAAATAAAATTAAATACAATATTTAAAAAAATGTAGTATAAAAATTAGTTTCTATTATCAACAATTAGGACCGTAAAGCAGGAACCGTTTTTAAATTTATTCTATTTGTAGTAAATTAAATAACAAAGTGTCTAAAAACTAAAACGTTGACATGCTTTCTTCTTTTATTAAGAAGAAACATGCAATTTCATTGAACCATAAGCTTTTAGGTAGAAAGTAGTTAAAATTATAAGACATGAAAATTAAACGTTACAAAAAGTAATGTTGTTACGCAGACGGGGTTTTCTACCGCATACCTAGACTCTGAGTTTTTTTTTTTCACGTTCTGATTACGTTCTAAGGCGCAAAATTTTATGGGAATGGTTTTCCAAACATATATATAGATTTTAGATCAAGAATAAATTTATATTTCTTAAAATTAATAGTTCTAGGTTGTTAACTTCACGTTCTATATATAGATGTCAGTATTCTAGATATAAAACGCAGAAAAATATTTTATAACAACTATAGTGCATACACGTGGTTCGGATTCCAAGTTAAGCTGTAGGTCCCGTCTGGCTGACATTACCCAGACGATAGGGGATACAATGGGCCTCATATAGGCCTAAGTATACTGGCTCTTCCGCCAACCTCAGCAAAAAAAAACTTTTATATAATACAATATATAATTAATAATATATAATTTCATGGGTGTTTGATACATCATACACAACATCCATCTATAAAATACAAACTATTTATATACATTAATAAATATATGTCACAAACTCGGTCAGATACCACAATTTTTAAGACAAGTACTTAGAAGAAAAATTTAGATTCTGATGAAGAACACGGTGTTCGAAACCGGTCACCCAAATATAAATTTAGTGAGGAAGAAGACAGATTTCTTTAATTTTATTTTCCTACGTACAGAAGTAAAAACTCTTTACTTGTACAATGGAAGGCATTTAAAGTTTATACTTATAATAAGTATGTTTTGTTTCATATCTATATATATATACAATATGTCCACATATGGAGTATACAAGAGGACAAATGGACTAAAAATTGAAAGATACGAAAAAATCCACTCTTAATAAACGTTCTTGCTTGTCTAGAAAATACGATTCATCATAAAAAACTTTAATTTTTATATACAGGGTGGATAAAAACTACAAAAATGTTATTTTGCTTAAGAGTAAACATACTTTATTTTGAAAGATACGAAAAAAAGTCACTGTTAATAAACATTTTTACTTGTCTAGAAAATACGATTTATAATAAAAAACTTCAATTTTTTATACAGGGTGGGTAAAAACTGCAAAAATGTTATTTTGCTTAAGAGTAAACATACTTTATTTTGAAAGATACGAAAAAAAGTCACTGTTAATAACCATTTTTGCTTGTCTAGAAAATACGATTTATAATAAAAAACTTCAATTTTTTATACAGGGTGGGTAAAAACTGCAAAAATGTTATTTTGCTTAAGAGTAAACATATACTTTATTTTGAAAGATACGAAAAAAAGTCACTGTTAATAAACATTTTTGCTTGTCTAGAAAATACGATTCATCATAAGAGTAAACATACTTTATTTGTAAACATACTTTATTTGTAAACATACTTTATTTGTAAACCCCATCCGTGAACATACTGTAAATAATTTTTAATTTTATATTTTTCTTTTTATTGATTTCTCCTTTATTAGTATAATAATCATTTTAATTCGTAGACAGGTTCTTAACCCGAAAAAGAACAACTAATATAATTAATGATTTAATTAACATTATATTGTTGTTATATTAATATTAATAAATAAACTAAATATTTTTCCTCATGTGACATTTTTGGGTACGTAACCAGGGTAGGATTAAAGATTTTGATGATTTATAACTAACATAATCTTGCATCTGACTGTCATTCTGATATACTGGTCAGTATCTCAATCTATTGTTGGCAATATTTTTTGCTAAATCTCAGAATTTACTCTTGATAGAGAGGATAGACGGTTAAACCAACGTAAACATACACCGTCTATGTTCTCTATCCAATTAAATTTCTATTAATAATGATATTAAGTTAAAATATTTTTCTTTTTCAGGATGCCACCAGTACGATGGAAGCGGTGGTTTTACGGCAAGTAATTAATTAAAAACTAAACTAAGGACATTTCAATAACGTTTGGCGCAAATGCACGGCAAACAATACTTAACTATCAGTTTCTGAAGTTTAACCTCTACTTAAAATCACAATATACAGGGTGGGAATTTTTAATGGAACGCTGCTATAGCGGCTCTGGGAATAAGATTTCTTAAAATCCAAAAATATGTACTCAAAGATTTTTTTTAGGTCTCGCTTGTGTCATGTAAAAAAAAAATTGATACCCCAAAGAGGTGGCGCAGCCAACTTTTTTTTTAAATTAGAGAACACTATTTGTGGCACCTTTTTGGGCAGCTTATCAAAAAAGGAACTTGTTTATATATTTTTTTACACCTATCAAATCATGAGTCAGAAATGTAATAAAAACTAATTTTTAACGAACAATCACATTAATGTGATTGAGTTGATGTATATTTTAACGGACACTAAATTCCATTATTTTAATTACATTGATAATAACTTTAAAACTGTGATATCACTTTTTTAGAATAATAATTGTTAAAAGTGTTCCATGAACCCGACGCCGAATGCGGAGGGCTGTTACCAAAGTCAACGTGCTTTCGATTGACATAAAATTATCTCGTACATTATCAATATCCTAATATTTATTAAAAATATATTATAAAAATACAACTTGCCAAAACGTGACATTTTGAAATTTATTTGGAATATGAAGCTGTCAACGTCTTGATGTCATAATGATTGATGAGCGTCGTTTTCAGTTAAATATTGATATGATTGATTTGAGTGACATGACAAAAAATAACAAAATTTAATTGGCTGTTGGAACTGTCAAAAAATGTTCATTTTAATAAATATTGGTGGAGAATATCAAGATCAATTAATAATTTTCCGAGAATTGGTTGATTGGTAAAAGGCGGGGATCGGGCGTTATTCATTTTCTTTTTCGTTGCCCGCTAGTGACTAGTAACCAGGATCCCGAGGAGTTAAACCTTGTTATTCCTGGCTGCTAGGTCTTTCAGGTCGTTTAGGCACTTTATTGTGATCTTCGACTTGACTCGGTTGTAGATTAAAGCTTGAGGGCAGCTTGACTGTCTGACAAAAAGTATATCTCTTGGTCTTGATAGCCCTTTTCGATATTTTTCTATATACATGCCTCATGCCTGTATTGTACGTACTTCCGCTTGGTATATTGTGGCGTAGTTTCCAGGGGGTTCCTAGAATTACAATATTAGTAATTTTAATAAAAATACAAATGCATTGCTTTTTTATGTTCAAAAAGCGTTTTTACATTAGGTTCAATTTCAAATAAACTTGCCTGCAAGTATGCGCCTTGATGACTTTTTAATCAGCTGAATTTCTCATTTGAAACGACCGCTTACTTGCACTTGCAACTTGCACCGTATGGTTGTCCTTTTTTTAACAGACCTTTTCAGGAGGTGTAGGGTTTCTACATGGGTATTAAGCCCCCCCCTCCCTCCCTCCCACCCCCAAATATAGTTGTATAGTTGCGCCACTGTTAGAGAGGCTTTGAAATATAGGATAAAAAAAATATCTTTTGTGGATAATATTTTACGAAAGCAATTCATCTTTAAATACCATATTAAGTTAATTTATACATTTATTACTCGCCTCAAAAATGTGTGTGTGGCGTATCCAGACTTACGGGGCAGACGAGGTGGAATATTTTGAGGGCGCCATGTTTTTAATTTGATTGTTATTTACCTGCATATGGATTAGAATGACGTGAAGTTATGCTTAACAATTTTTTTCTTTGATTTTCAAAAATAGCTGCTGTAAGATGCTCAGCTACTTAACTAACGAGTGTAAAAGATTGATTTCCTAGATTGAGCTTTCGAGGTGCCCCAAGTGACTTAAAGGAGTGAAAAAATAAATAGGTTTAAAAAAAATCATACAGGCAATATCCTTCAAAGGATCTGTTCTATACCCTTTGTAGGATATTGGGGTAAGATGGCGATACCTTTAAGAGAAAATGAAAATACAAAGAAAAACAATTTATTTAATGAAATAGGTACCTATGTATCAACACATGTTTATGACTTTGTGTTATGGTGATCTTACCAAAAGTATGAAAATATAAATGAATTTTCTGCAAATAACCAAAAAATATAATTGTCGTCCACTTACTCCAGATTAAGGTAAGTCGACAAAATCTAAGAAATTAGATTTGCGGTAAAAACATCGATTTTAAAAATATCCTGGAAACCTCTACACCTACAAGTCGAGTTACTCAAAACATATTTTTTACAGTTAATGTGAGAAATACTCTCGGGAATTACATATTGTTCCCAAAAATAAAAAAAATATTTTTACAAAAATTCTTGGGGCAACTCTAAACGCTAGTCCAAAAATATTTTGGAGGGATATTTTTTAATAAATTTTATTCCAGAGAATGAAATACCTGGAAAAAGTTTCTTAAAACAACCCTCCAAAATATTTTTGGGCTATTTTAACATTTAGAGGTACCACAAGATTTTTGATATTCAATAAATCTTGTAAAAGTAAGTATACTTTTTTACTTTTTGGGAATTGGATGAAATAAGTACGTGAGAAAAGTTTAATAATATTTCTCCAAGCAACTGTGAACTTTTTTTAAGCTCAACGTTTAGAGATGAGGATTTTTTGAAAATGGAAAATTTTCGTAAAAATACATTTTTTATTGCAAATCTTGTTTCTTCGATTTTATTCTAAATGATGGTGAATATCCCTTTTGTTAAGTATTGGGTTTTATAATTTTTTTATTCCTATTTATTTTTACAATTCTTTGAGTGCCTTGGGGCACCTCAAAACATCACTCTCGTTCTTCTTAGTTAAGTAGAAAATTAAAGTTTATCTACTGTTAATCAAATTAATATTTGAAAATGAATTAAAAAAAAATCGAGTAAAGTATAAAGTAAAGTTCACTTTACGATCACTCTATAAAGAGCGTCATCTATTTAGAAATTATAAAGCTTAGTATACTAAATAAAATATTTAAAAATATAATGTGTTAATATTATTTTACCAGGGCGGGGATCTCCCGCTATTGTGTCTATATTTGCTGTTTATAAAATATTAAAACTATATGGTACTACTGTTGTGTTAATAGTTGCATATTCTAAAACTTCCTTTTCTGTCTAGTGTTCCTACTTTAAAGCTCATAATATGTCCAAGGCTGCCCGCTGGAGTTTTTCTTCTTTCCAATCTTATCTTTTCTTCCAATCAAAAATGACTTCTAAAAAGCCAGAGCTTCCCAACTTATTCGCTGATCACAAAAAAACACGTTATATCCACTATCCCTTCTCTACAAAATTACTTAAGTATATATTTGGTTCTATTTGGAGGGGTCAAACCCTCGAGTCATTAGAAAATCATCTACTATACTCGATTCTTGTACTCAAGTTCACGACCTAGAGGATGACATTATTTTTTAGATTATATGACATTTATTTTCTTACATATTTGGTTGCCTCTTATAGTTATCTCCATACACCAAAAATTTCATTGAATCGGATCGGCAAAAAAATCAGTTTTAAACCACTGGTATTAACAAGTAATAAAAAAATAGTACCTCATTAAGATATATAAGTATACAAGATACTCAATAAATAAGGTCTAAAATTTCCGTTAATGTATGTTTGATTAACACGAATTATACAGGGTGGTTACCATGAAACGGATCCAAATAAGCGACAAAATACATTACATGTAATCTAAAAAATATATCAACATGGCGACACACTTTCTTGGGCCACAAAAAATATTTTCCTAAAACAGTATTTACTTGAAGGCGACTGGAGATGCGTACCAGTTGAAACGTAGTGATTCTAAACAAATAAAGACAATGCAAGTCCAAAACTCTACTACCGTTCACAGTTACATTTTTTTTATTAATCGAAAATAATCGATTAATTCATATCATCAAAAAATCGATTATTTTTTTCGATAATCGCACAGCCCTAGTTAACAGTATACCTTCGGGCGTGAAAGACACTTCAGTCAGAAATCGCGGGTTTCAGCCGCTCGAAACTCTCGAATACGAGGTGCGCGCGGAAACTATTAACGTTTTCCGACCTCATTTTAATGAGCTTTATATAGACAATCTGGACTGTACTGTGTCTGAGGTTGACAATACTAAATACCTTGCCATTATAATTGACAAGCATTTGAAATGGGGTCCTCATGTTTTAAAATTGACAAAAAATATTAGAAAATTAATACACAAATTCTACACCCTAAGAGAAATATTAAACAAAAATATGTTAATTACTGTGTACAAAATGCTGGTGGAATCCTTAATAAGGTATGGGATAATTGTATGGGGAGGCCTGTACAAGAACTCTCTTTATCCCCTTAAAACTGCACAAAATTATATCTTAAAGATTATATACAGAAAAAACAAAAGATACTCTACCCAGTTACTGTACTTTGCTGAAATTTTCAATGTTCGATCCCTTTTTGTTCATTCGGTGTATACTTTTGTTCACAAGAATGTCAAAGTAAGGCAATATGTTGCCCATTTTCATGAGACAAGGAACAGAACCAAAAATCACTTAGTGATTCCTAACAGTAATACCAATGCTAACTTAAGATCAGTTATCTATCTATTTCCAAAAATTTATAATATTCTACCAGCAGAGATGCGAATTATGACACATTTTA
The DNA here is from genome assembly GCA_935413205.1 of Polydrusus cervinus. Lineage (NCBI taxonomy): Eukaryota > Metazoa > Arthropoda > Insecta > Coleoptera > Curculionidae > Polydrusus > Polydrusus cervinus. The sequence continues at coordinate 59,460,316 of OW284510.1, read as the reverse complement.
AAAAATTTCGCCAAAACTGCGGAATGTTTATTTCAGACAACTACCAAAAATTCGACACTTTGTTCTAGATTTTTGAATTATTTTTATTACTGTAATATTTGAAAGAGTGATTAGTGATTGAAATTAGAGCTAACCTTACAAATTTAGACTTTATTATGCACATACAGGGGTTCAGTCCCCTAGGTGCGTGTTAAAATGTAATGACTTAAAATAAGAATACATTTATTTAACATAAGAAATGTACTGTAAACCTAAAACTGAAATATATTTGATTTGATTTGATTTGATTTCCAATACTGACATGGATGGATATGTAGTAGCAAAAATATGTGTTGTGAGCCATAATAATTAATGTACTGTTAAAATAAATACTGAATAAACTTATGGAAAATAAGTGATCCTGTGTTTACTTTGCTACTTATGGTTCACTATAAAGGCACATTAAGCTGTAAGGTGCCGAGTTCTCTCCGAATCCACGGTAGAGTAGAACTTGTAGCCACCACCTCGTAGCTAGGCCATACAAAAGAGATAAGAGTAAAAGTGGATACGGGGTGGGCGCTATACCTACTTATATACTGACCATAACTATACAGAGTTAGATTCACCATTGTTTATCTGAATCAGCAAACTTATCTATATATTAGATATATTAAATTATACAGTGTAAAAAAATAATAAAGAACTTGTAATTGGTAATAAATAATTTTGAATATTTCAATAAAAAGTAAATTTAGTTTTTAAATGACCCAAATATATGAGTGCTTTACACTGTAAATCATAAATTTAAAAGTTAATCTTAAACCAAATCAATAAAATAACTACAACTATTAAAATGTATAGTGGAAGTTGTTTATAAAAATTGATATCGCAATATTTTCCAGCAATTTTGTGTCAATCAGTAAGCCTGCTCGTATTATTATTTCATAAACCATCTGTGCGTGCACTCCTTTCTCTTTCTCTAATTATTAGACCACGTGATGGTTCTGATTGTAACATTTAATATTTTTTATCTGAAAATCTTGCAAACCAAATAACATTATGCAATGCGTAAGTTGGGGCAATAATTTAGTTTACTAAAATGATTAATGCTTGTGAGTTTCAAATCTTAAAATATTACCAAATACAGGTTCTATTAGAAAAATTGAAATCTAGCATAATCATAATAAATACTAGATAATAATAAAGGTACCTATTTTTCATCATATAGGTACCTATTATACATTCCATTCCAATTACCAAAAAACGGATAAATTTACATACCAAAGGATAGTAGCGAAGTAATAATAAATTATTATTGATTTCTTGGGCCGGCAGAATTTCTATCAGTACCTTCCATCTTCTATAGTTTAGATAAATATATTAATGGCATCCAACAAATATTTTTAAGTTCTTCTCCAAGGTTACTAACTTAATGCGAAGTTATAGCTAATATTAAATTAGACCAAAAACATTGCCCTTGACCCGAATCCTGGCTCTGTTTAATAATGGATTTTTAAAATTGGATTCTAAAGATATTAAGGACTGCGAAAGTTACTTTTATTTAAAAAAAAAATTTTATATTTTAAAAAATACAATGAAATTAAATAATAGTTTTAATAGTTTCCATTGGCTAACATTTTTTTCCTCGAATTTTTTTGCATGAAAATAATTTTCGCATAACCACATAGATATCACCTTTCCTTTAGTGAAAACATAAATTTAATATCTTGCTTATAGTCTATTTCAGAAAGTTGTAGAGTAGTAAAATGGGAAATTCCGTCCAGTTTGGCTCAATTTCGGTGTCGGCCATACGCGCAGATAAATTTTGTGCATTAAATTATTTATGATAACTAACCAAAGGAAAAAAAGAAGTTAATGTGATAAAGAAGGAACTATTAGCTATAACAAATTTACACAAACATCGTTTTATGAAATATGCTGTGGAAGATATAGCTGAAAAACATAATGTAACTGTGAACGGTAGTAGAGTTTTGGACTTGCATTGTCTTTATTTGTTTAGAAACACTACGTTTCAACTGGTAAGCATCTCCAGTCGTCCTCAGGTAAATACTGTTTCAGGAAAATATTATTTGTGGCCCAAGAAAGTGTGTCGCCATGTTGATATATTTTTTATATTACATGTAATGTATTTTCTCGCTTATTTGGATCCGTTTCATGGTAACCACCCTGTATAATTCGTATTAATCAAAAATACATTAACGGAAATCTTAGACCTTATTTATTGAGTATCTTGTATACTTATATATCTTAATGAGGTACTATTTTTTTATTGCTTGTTAAAACCAGTGGTTTAAAACTGATTTTTTTGCCGATTGAATTAATCGATTAATCGAAATTAAGCGATTAATCGGAATAATCGATTAATCGATTAATCGTTTTTTTTTCAAATCGCCCTATTGAAAATAATCAATTAACATAAAAAATTAAAAAATGTCAACTTTCCACCTCTTAAAGATAGATGAAATGTCATTATTACATGGATGGTTGTAAATAAAATTTATTTTCACATATGTCTTCAAATAGAGTCAGAAAACAATAAATTAATAGAAATCGAGAAAATTCAGTTTTTCTGAAATATCTTACTCGTAGACTTCAGTAATGAGCAACTTATTTACTAATTTAACCCAATAGTTTACAAGATCCCTGTAGAGTGCATTCTTATGTGCCTATGTGGGATACCGTGTATAGATAATGCTAACAGTAAGGTTGCAAATTTTTTGATGGAATCGTGAAAGATCAAAAAGAATTACATAAATATTAATATTTAAGAGTTTTATTTACAGCAAAAATGGTTTATTCATAGTGAAAAAAATAAGTTGTTCTATGTGATCACCAGTTAGTGAGGCTCTTAAGTCGCTTACTATGTGTCCTCCTTTACTGAACACCCTTTCAGATGGTACGCTCGTTGCCTGTATACTCAAAAACTTTGTGGCGCATTGGGAGAGAAGAGGAAATACATGGAAATTGTGTCTCCACCATATTAATGGATCACCGTCAACGTCAGTTGTTGGCATATTCATGTACAATTTCTTTTTTTATTTTAACGTTTAAACTGGTAGGCGTACTCTTTTCAATGGTTTTAAGGGATTTGAAAATAGATTTAAGTCCGCTTGTCTTCTTACCTAATATCTTATGAGGCCTGTTTACAGAAATAGGAATAGATTCAAGTTCACTGCGGAGTTCTGTTATTTTTTGAATTATATCTTTAATTTTTGTTGAGTCAAAAAACATTACCACTTAACTTTTCACACGGCGCGGCGGGCGATTTAAATTTTAGACCGTTAAGCATAATATTAATATAAAAAGCGCACGGAAACACGGCCAAGTTATATCGTTGATTTTGTTGCAAAATATTTTCATTCCGATTAATCGAAAAAGAGATATTTTAATCGAAAATATATCGATGATAGAAAATATTTCGATTTTTTGATTATTCGAAAATATTTCGATTTTTCGATTAATCGAAAATATTTCGATTTTTCGATTAATCGAAAATATTTCGATTTTTCGATTAATCGATATATTTTTAATCGATTAATCGAATGATCGATTATTAACCGATTAATCGATTATTTTGCGCACCCCTACTGTTAACCTGGCACATATGTACGGTGAACTATTCATTGTCACTGAGAACTGATAATTGTTTTCTAAATTTTGTCTATTACTTTTGTCCATAAATACTCAATTTTAATTACTAATAAAATACTTATTTTTGTTCCGTATTAAAAATACAAATTTCGTTCGTCTCCAAAACTTCCGTTTTCCGACTAAAAACCGATTTAAAATTTAGACAACTTTTATGTAAAATATTGCACTATTTCAAACTCATTTTTATTTCAAAAACTTATAAAACCTCCGGCTGGCAAGTGGGCCGAGGTCCCACCCTCAGATTTCACTAACAGAACTAACTTTTTTTAAAAAAAATTATAATTTATGAGCCTATAGGGTCTAAAATCGCATAACTCTATCTTATTTAGGTCACGTAAATAAAAGAAAACAACATTATTTCAAGAATCAGGTGTGCATAGCCCATTAATTATTCGATGCACGTGCAAAGGAAAAGTCTGGATAAATCCAGTTAATCAGGTCAAAAACCCCAAAAAGTATACTGCAGGTGCGAAATCATCTCTAAAGGGGCGTTTTCATTGGTTTATATTTTTAACTTCTTGCACCTGTTTGTGACAACTTTCTTGGCAGAGATTTGTACTCTGGAGGTTTAGTTATATAATCTAGTTAGTGACCAGTAGTTCCTGCACTTCAAATTTTTTAGTGAAATGTTTTTATATTATTTCTAAAGTGCATTCAAAAAGTGTTTGTGTTTTATTTTGCAAATATTTGGATTTTACCTAACAAGTGAGTTTTTATTTTTAGAAATTATTTTCTAAATTTTTTCCTTGAAATTTTCTATTTAAACACTTTAACATTTTTTATAAATTTTTCTTAAACTCTATAATATTTTTAAAATTTATTTATTCTATAAATAAATATTTTTTGTGATTTTTATAAAATTTTACTTAGATTCTTAGACTTATTTTAAAATAATTTTCAATTTTTTTATTTATTCCATAATAAATATTTTCTGAATTTTTCTTGAATTTTACTTTGACTCTTGAATCATTTTAAAATACTTTTAATATTTATTTATTCAAAAAAAAAATATTTTTCCAATTTTTTATATAATTTTATTTAGACTTTACGAGTTAAAAAATATTTTTTAAATTTGTTTATTTCAAAAATTTTCAAAATCCTTGATTACTTTTTAAATTAATTCTCAATTATTTTTAAATTTCTTTTTTTTTTAAATAATGTTTTAATTATTTTAATTTATCTTTAATTATCCTCCAAAACTTATTGAACAATTTTCCAAAAGTCTAATTTTGTATTTTAAAATTTTTAATTGTTATCAAATGATTTTATTTTACTTTTAACTTTAAATTTCATTAGAAACACTTAGTTTCTACACTGAAATAAATAATTTCTTTCGATTGTTTTGTTTTTGAGATTTAAATTAAGAAATATTTTTATTATTTTAAAAAATTCTTGATTCTATAAATTTTCCTGAAAAACCTTAATATTTGCAACAAAATGGTTCAAAATTTTACTTTTAAAGTAAGCAAATGTCACGGCACCTCATAAGTATAAGACCAAGAAAAAAATCTTATCTAATTTCAAAGGTTAAAGGTTATTTGTCTGAATATAACAGACAGAATTGCATTATTCCGATATTTTTGCTTAAGGAAAAAAATATGCGCGGCCTAGGAAAAACTTGGTTTTAAAATGAAAGAAATCAGTTATTATTTAATAGAAGGATGTTACCTGCGGTGACATCTAGTGTCAAAGTTGGATACTTTCAAAGCATACCCATGCAGCTCTCAATAAATATGTAGAAATAAGTAAAATGTTCAGAGAAATCTCGGAAATCACCTAGTAAGACAGTCACAATAATTACAGGAGTACCGCTAAGCAGGGCTACAACCCATTTGGGTTTCGGTAAACGAAACCCAGAGAAACAATACAATGTAAAAATGTTACCGCTCATAATTTTGGACGACGTACGAATCTGTACGGGTTATGTCAAGCTTTTCCTGTAATAAACATTCAGCGAATGCGAATATCCGTCTAAAGTCACTCTCGGAATTTCTGACCCGGCCTTAAGCCAGTCACGCTTTAATCAATTTCGATCAGATGTCTTAGCTTAGGTTTAATTAGCTTATATAGTGAAGCCAAAACCAATAAATACAGAAGTTTCTTGCATTTCGTCGAATCCAAACTATGGGGAGAGTTTTTTCGTTCCCGCGTTTCGTCATATCATGGTTCATCAGTAAGGCTATAGGATCTGACAAAAGAAAGAAAGATGCACGTAACTATTTCAACAGTTCAAATCGTAAGGGTATAGAAGGATGTTGACTGGAGCGACATCTAGTATCGGAGTTGGAGACTTTCAAAGAATATCCTTTAAAAAACCTAAAATAAATAAAATGTTGAGAGAAATCACCTGTAAAGACACACGTCATAATTACAGGAGTCTGGATGAGCAGCCCTAAAACATAAAAATAAAAAAGATGACCAATAAAATAGCCTATTTATACAGCCACTTTAGTTTAAATGAAACAACAAATATCCATGTGAGAATATAAAAAGAACACTGTACTGAAGAAAACTATTCTGTTATTCAAGAACCGGGTTCTGTATATATTGACCCCGCTTCGCCCTCTTCAAGATTAGATAGCATTATTTCTCAGTTGTCTACAATTGGGAAATCTTGACGAAGTACAATATGAATAAAGTGGCAACCAAAATAACCCTACTATTCACTTAATTTGTCGATTTTTTAAGTCTATACCTTACATTTAAAAATATGGTTAGTGATGTAACTTGACATCATTTTAATTAGAAAGTGACCCTATAAATAAACATACACTGCTAAGATACAACACTGTCAAATTTAGAGCTGCACTATCAAAATGTTACCGTAATTATTTTAAAAAGAGTCAAATCTCATAAGGAAAAGTCTTTGTGAAATATTAAAAAATTTCCAAATTTGAGTTACCAGTATCTATGACAAATGTCTTTAACTTTTAATTGTTTTTAGGGCATAATTTGTAAAAAAATAAGTGCTTATTTTATTTATCTGTTTAGAATACTGACAGGTAATTCAACTTGTGCTTCACTAACTAATTTAAAAACAATAGTTTTTTTTCACATAATATGAAAAAAATTTATATTCTTTTGTGATTTTCATTAAAAAATATATTGCCACAATTTAATAAGCTTGAAAGGTGGAAATGCTAGGTGGCCTAAGTGCCAAAACTAATATTAAGCGTAAAGAAAGAAATTCGTATTCGGTTTACTTAGGAGGAGATGCACCTTGCGACATCTATCAAACGATAGGGTAGTCAGTTAGAGAAAGGAATATGGACTTAGGTGAGTACCTCAATTGATACCATTAAATTGATTATCCTGCAGTGGCGGCTCGTGAGGTGATGTAGGTGAAGGGGCTCTTTACCAAAAAAAGAAAAATAAAACCAGGAGGAAAGTTTTTCGACAATATTAAATATTAATGTAATGTACCAACACAAAAATAATATAAAATAAAATCTGTTCGGCTTAATAATATTAATTTATTCCGATTGTAGCTATTCATAATAGGGCCAGCATAATATTGTATATAGTATATATGTATATAGGTCCCTTAGCGGTTAAAAATTGAACAACCAACAATTTGGCACTTAGGTCCCCTACATTTCTACTATTTAACCATTCTTCACTTGCATATCTAATACCTAATCATTTTTCTAGGCGCGTATACGCAGGGGTTAGTTATTGGGTCCCCCCTTCCCCGCTTAAAAGGTTAAAAAATAGCCTACTATATCAGAAGATCGACTGACTGTGTTAGCATTGATAAAAATAAAAATTTATGTCTAAGATTTTTTCTTCAAAAGTCCGCCTTAACGGAAATCTTGCGTACGCGTCTTTATTTTTCTAGCCTATTTCATATCAGATAATATATGAAAATACATGCACTATTTTGCTAAACGCAAATCTACCATTTGTGTTCATAAAAACGCTTAAACAATTATCTTAGGTGATGTGTTTGTTAAACAAGTACCAAGGTTAATTTAACAATTTTTATTACTTTTACACATTTCTTTTATTCATAACTACATTTTCACTTTTTTACAGCTATGGCGATATTGGTTCAAGCAGCATTTGTTGCGGACGCTCAGCAGATGCAGGTACGTCTTAAAAACCATTAACCCCATTTCAATAATCGACAGGTTTTTTCACGTGCAAATAATTTTACTACTTTACTCAATGGGTTATGAATGGGCGCGAGCATGTGTGAAATACCATTAAATATGTTTCTTTATAATTATGATATTTGTCTCTATAATTAGAACCAGTGGCATACCCAGAAATTTTTGAGGTGCTAACATCTTTTTACACTAATTTTAAAACTTTTAAGCTGAAATGCATGTTTTGAATTATTATATAATTAAAAATGTTGTCAACAAATTTACCAAAATTTGAAATATTAAAGAGTAAATTTTTTTAACTTTAATTATTCTGTGACTTCAAAAGAGAACAATGTGATACGTTACCCCGATTTCCCCTATTCACACTTTTTAAGTTTAACCGGAAATATTTCTAATTATTTTATTTATAAAGGATATCCTTTTATGGTCTTTCATTACTTATTTTATTTTACATTTAATTTTTCTTGTAGAAAGATTATTACTATTGGCGCATGCTAATGATCCTTTGTGCGCGCGTTTTCACGCCTACAAAGAAGTGAGTAAGCAATGAATTATTTCCAAGTAGAAGTGAAATAGACAATAATGTGTACCTACTCTTGAAGTGTGAGTTTTTGTTTTGTCTTTTACACTTGCATATGTCTACCAAAATCATCAACTGACAAGAATTTGAATAGGTACCTACTTAAAGTAGGTACTTGAACTTGATACTTGAGACTTTTGTGGCTACTTGCATTTACAGACGCGCGTGTCATCTCCGAGAGAATGGTTTGCCACTGATTTTAGAAAGAGAGAGCATCAGTGGGCGACTGAGATGAATTATAATTAACCTTAAAAATTATACAATATGGGGAAATTGAACTTTCAATTTAAAAAAACACCGTTATTGTTTTTGAAAAATTATTTTAATAACAGTTGTTTAGTTTTGATTATAAAATATTGGACAGTCAATATAATTGCTAAATTAAAAAAATAAATGATTTAATAATATGATAATTAATTAATAATATTATTTGTTTATTTTCTAAAAACTTTTATATACCACATTTTTTTGTTCGATTAATAAATCCGTAGGAAGAAATCTCGTTTTCAGTTTTGTACTCTACTTTTTAGTCTCAAGAAAAAAATGACTGTATTAGTACTTGAATTTTTGAGTACATCTCCAAGTATTTATACTAAACTTGTTTTTAAAATAAAGTACTGGTAAGTACTAAAAATCAACATATTAGTGAAAAGTATTTAAAATGTAAAACGGTTATTTAGTTAAAATTAAACTTCAGTAAGTAATGGAAAGGCAGGCAAGATGTCACAGAATCATTAATTTTTCAAACAATACTATAAAGTTCAAGAAACAATTTTCAATTCTAGTGATAGTCCAGGGTATCTTAACAAAAAAGTGTTTACTTCTTGAGATTGTTTACCAACAAAATATAAAAACTATAAATATTTAAAAATCCGTTTTATCCGGCCGTGTCGGTTAAGATGGCATATTGGTTATGTTATAATACTACACTCTCTTAACGCTAGTTAAACTTCAAGAACGACGATAAATACATGAGAACACAGCATTAATTGTGGTTAAAGTTAAAATCATTTTAAGTAAAAAATAATAAAGAAGGATAACACAGATCCTTAAATACCTTGATGACTTAACTAGTTATGTTTACCTAGGTAAACACATAGAATTGTTTATAAAACCAGGCTTCAGTTCATAAGAAAAAAATTAAACCTCATCCCATCCCATTGAGTTAAAAAGAGACACCTAACCACTCTCCTACATTTCTGAAAGGGGGATATGTGTGTGGTGTGGCCGAGTCGACGTATCGATCGGTCCCGTGCCTGCTTCGACCGCGTGTTTTAAAGAATGGAAGGTGGGAGGTAGGGGATAGCGTGTTCTCTGTTTAACGTGTCAAACGCTACTAATATCTGTCTGATGCGTTTATATCGGCACCCTAGATTCGAGATTGCTAATACGGTATAGAGTTTAGTATATAGGCACATATTTAGGTGTATGGACTAATTGGGCTATAGGTCATGGCGAAAGAATTGTAGGGCTTTGGTGTAAAAAACAGTGTACTAAGTATTTTTCGTTTAGACTTTCATTGCAGGCTTACACTTCTTACCCACTGCATCGCCAAGGTACCTACTTCAAACATATAGGGATGCACTATTGTTTTCGATATAGTATTGATATATACTTCAAAAAAGTTTTATTGAAAAATTTTTAATTTTTTTTTTATATTATAAAGTTAAGTCCGGAAGTCACTCTCAGAAGACGAAAAGAATTCAGTGAGTGACGAATATTTTTTTTTTTACTTTCGACCTTTTTTTTATAGCTAGCCTCCCCTCCCCTGACTAACGTTCTATGGACGGACGTAACCAGTAAGCCTATGTTTTGACGCTTTATTTATTTAACTTTTACCCATTCTGTTTTTTAACAACTTAAATTAAATCTATTATAGTAAGAGACATTACTTACATATATTTTCTATTTTTCAGGAATCCATCGACATGTCTTCAGATGGTTGGAGACCAATCATAGGTTCTAGAAGGCAACAAGCTAATCAGAATCAAGGATTCGAAATTGTTAAAGCGGATGTGTTAAAGATGGAAACGACCACATTGCCTTTACCGCAAAGTTCTCTACGAATACAGGAAATGTCAAATAAAAATTTGGCTGGATATAATAAAGGAGCAAAGCGAGGTATATACATATCACCAAAAGCTAAAAAGTAATAAATAATTGACTAATTACTTCGTTATTTGTCACTGAATTTATTAAAAAGTACATTACAACTGTTTCAATATGGTACAACTACATCGTCAAGGCCCACAACAGAAACTTATACCTTATACCTAAAGGTACGTTTTTCTCCACGGTCGCTAGTCGCTGGTGACTACGACCCAGTAGCGACGACTGATTCGCCAAGACATGTACCTTGAATGGTTTTTAAGTATCTTTGGGTATTTATACATCAGTCGTAAAAAGTGAAACTCGTACATTGTTTTAAATATATTTATCTTAGTATAACATTAGCAATAGCAATGACAAAAACATTTTTTGTGACCTGTGTGTCATTATAAATTTATCAAATATAACAGTCTCAACAGCGGCAGTGCCAGGAAATTTGCAAAGGGTAGCCACACGTGGGTCCGATGATTTTATGGTGAGCACTGTTCAAATAAAAAGTTAGTCCAAAAAAAGGTCTGCTGAGAAAAATGTAAATAAATTAGCATTGTCTCTAATGCAAAAACGACAAATTTGTCCCCCATCAGCTGTTTGCAACCAGGTCATGACGTCAGCTGTCACAGCTCTATTATAATTATTTTGCATTGTTTATTTAGAGCTAATCTACCGGACCGCTGCATGCTGTCGCCGCTGAACAGTTAAAGCAAAAATGCATCTAATTTGAAATGCAAGAACAGCTAAAAGGTTTTGTGACATAAAATAGTTCCTGCAAAAAACTAAAAACAATTTGATGTTATGGTTTAGGCCATTATATTGTTAATACAAATATGAATGTTGTTGCTGAGGATAATTAAAACAATAATTTGTGGTATTTCTTCAGTTTATTTTTACAATTTTATAAAGTTTGTAATTAAAGTATTATTAATTAAATAGGTAGACAAAATTATGCATGGAAGTGAAGTCATAACCGTTGCCAGGGGGGGGGGGGGGGGGGGAGGCAGGGCGCCGCCCTTCCTGGAAAAGATTTCGCTCTTTCAAATTAAAAATAATAATCTATTTTGAAATTTAATGTAATTATGGATTTTCTTCATATTTATTTCGCTTATTGGTTTTATTAAAAAATAAGTCGTCATTACTTCAGTTTTCGATCGATTTTGATGCGTTTTTAAAAAAATTTAATGAAAGGCGCAACAGAAAATGACTATTGAACTATATCTTTATTTTGTATGGTTATTTTTATTTTGCATCATTATGTTTTCAGTGTTTAAGGAACGAAAACTTCAATTTTTTCTTCTATACATGCGTACCTTTATTTTGTATTTGTTTACAGTGCCTTAACGTCGTATCCACTCCAGATTGCTCTGATTGGATGAAGTCTTGACGAATAGCCCGAAAAATTTTTGCGCTTTTTTTTGTACTAATAATAATTTTATTTTAAATATATTCGCCATTCCAACAAATTTGTTTGCCATTCCTAACGTTTGAGTCTGGCTACGGCCATGAGTACTATAGTTCAAAGCATTCTAGACCGCTAAAAGAATGAAAATACATTACAAAATAAAGTTAGATTAGTATATTTTCTTTTGAAGATTACGACGAGCGATGGATTTTACAAAAAGTGGAACAAGATCCAAAAATGTCTGCTCCTAAGCTAGCAAAGGAGGGTGAAAAATATTTGACTAAACGTGTTAACTCTCAACAATTAGACATGTTTTACAAAAGCATAAGTTAGATAGGTGCCAGGGTTAAATAAAATCATATTTTTTCCATATTGAAAAAAATAACACAAAATTTTATATTTCATTTTAATAAAGATGTATTTCAGGTATAAAACGAAAACAGTCACTTAAATCAACCAATCCCTACTATTCCGTGTCTCCAGGATCGCATGTTTCTTCGATTCCCATTGGAGCTAACCAGCAAAATAAGAAACTTCAGGCTATAAAGAAAACAACAATGATATACAGTAAACCTAGAAAACCTGTAAGAGGGCAGGCTGTGGCACACAGTAGCAGAAATGAGATATTTGTGCCGCCTCCTCTACCTCCAAATTCGGGTAAATAATGACATAAAAATTATCAATATTTTTTTAATGTAATTTAAAGATTTTAATGTAATTTAAAGGCCAAGAGGTTTTAATAAACATTTTTTAAAAAAATATGTGGTGGCTAAAGAGGTTTAATTCAGTCCATCAAGATAGTTAAATCTTACGTCTGCCAGTTTTGGTTTCACATAATTTTTGATTGTATATGATGGTTTGTTGCAAAAATAATTTTAGTTTTGTTAATGATAACAACACTTACGGAGTTACTAAAACACTGTTTAAATATATCAAAAGAAATCCAAAAAGCTGAGCCATTTACTTAAGTGTTCCAAATTGATAGAGTTAAAAAAAAGTATCAAAATAAGTCTACTAAAATTTGTATTGTGATTATATTTTTGTTTTTCTTTCAAATTATAAAGAAAAAAAGTGATTTAATACGTACTGTGTTCTTTAATAGAATGAAAACTATATTCGTAACAACATCGTGGTAAAATTAAACCGTAAAACAATTTAATTGCAAACAATTAAATTAACACAAAAGCGTCACATAACAGTCATGCCACGACGAAAACATAGCTTTGAGACTATTGTTGGGTTACTAAAGATTAAAAAATCAGACATTGGGATTGAGACATTAAAATCATGGCATTATCACTTATGTCATTGTGTATAAAATCTTTTTATGCAACCCAAATAAGATTAAAATATTTTGATGAACTAAATTTAAAACGATTTCTGACAGTTGTCAATTTAAATCCGCAAATTATTTTTAAATTAAATATCCTGTTAACCAGAAAAATCAAAATTGTTTAAATTATAAAATAACAGTGCAGAAAACTTGTGTAAAACATCCATTAGACCAAAAGTTTTTTTGGAGGGTTTAACAAGGCACTCAAAATTTATAAAATATAGAAAAAAATATATTGATTTTTCGATACATATATTATTCTTGGATATATAATTTTTGCGTACCCACTAATAGTCATAAAAAAATTGTTTTACTGCTTTTCCCTTTATTTTAGGAAGCTATTCAATTGTCAAATCACTCTCTCCAAATAATATTAAAACACGAGAAGCCCAAGGTTTTGGTTTAATAGGCGGTTCAAATTTTGGAGTTAATCAGCAAAATGCCCACATTGAACTAACCAGATTTCCACTAACAGGAGAAAATATACTTCAAAGACCAACTTTCTTTTTTGCGCGACCGATGCAAAATGAGCAATTTAACAGGAATTTGGCACCACCACCCCTTTCGAGATTACAGCAACAAAATAAAGAAAATGCGCACAAAATTTCTTTGTATGCTTTTAAAGAAGGCCCTGTTGTTGATGCCACGTCGAGTTTTCCCCAAAGCGTAGTAAGACCAAATCATTTTGCCACACAGGTATGTTATTTAAATGTGTTTTTAGATGATTTAAAATTTACATACAGTATATACTACAGGGTGCCAAAAGAGTCTGAATATTATTGCAAATACTAAATATTTATATTTTTTACATTGGCAGATCCATATAGTTAAGAACAGCATACCTACCAGGCAGGACGAAACCGTTTCTGTAATTGTACAGGGTGAGTCAACGATAGAGTAAAGTTCATTTTCGGCTTAAAAAAACGTGGCGAATATAACTTGTTTTTTTTTAATTGTATTATTTTTTTATTGCAAAATTTTACGCTAATTTTGTAAATATCATGATCTTAATTTAATAGTTTATGAGATATTGACGTTTAAAATATGGCAATTTCAGACTTTGACAGGCTGTAACATTGGAACGGTTCATTTTAGAGAGAAATGGTTTTCACCACCTCATCTTAGTTTTTTATTTTAAGAAACTAACTAACGATTTCCCATGTTAAACCAAAAAACCGGTTTTAACGGTTTGACTTGTTAAACCGGAAGTTGTAACTTTTAGATAGAGAATAAGAAATTAAGATAGGGAGGTAAAAACCATTTTTCTCTAAGACGAACCGTTCCAATGTTAGAGTCTGTCAAAATGCCATATTTTAAACGTCAATATTTCAGAAACTATTAAATTTAGACATTACATTTAATACAAAATAAACGTAGCATTTAGCGATGAATTAGAAAATAATACAATAAATAGGGTGTTCTATTTAAAAATAAAAACATAACTTGTTAATTTTATAGTAGTAACTTTTAATTCCTTTATTCAAGCATTATTTTGCTAACAATATTCTAATTCTTATATCACGGTTTGTTATCGTTATCGTTATTTTTGCAAAAAATAATATTTTATAACTTCCCATATTTTATTTTAATTTATTGTCGCCGCTTCTGCGTACCACTTATTTGCTGCATTTAAATGATAATTTTCAAAATAAACATTTTTATGTTTAATACCCCAACTATTTATTATCGTTGCGCAACGTTCAAAATTATTTAAAAAAATATCTTATTTCTTTTTCCGACGGGTAAAATAATTCCGGCTATATGAACCTTGTCGCCGCAGGATCCGCGGTCTCATTTTACACTTTTGCCACAGTAGTGTCCATAATTTTTAATTATATTCGAATGTACCTACTAATATTTTATAATAAACAAAGATACTCTAGTTTGCTACAACAGTTTCAGAGAAAGTTACCTTTTTTTTTTCTTTTGAGAAAACTGTTGTGAATCAGATCCAGGGGAGTTGTTCAAGTAAAGGTATTTTTTAATTTATATATCAAATCTGGATCTAAGTCAACTTCTGTACTTGGACTTTTTGAATTAAACGATTTTAGTAGGAAGAACGATTCAACACTACTTGGACTTAAACTATTTATTAGAATTAATTTAAAAACCTCTTTGTTCTTTCTAGCTTGCCCTTTGTGTATACGAATTTTTTTTTAAGTTTCTTATATTCTTATTTTTCTTTTCTCGAATTTAATTTTGCTTGCTTATACATTTTTGTTTTTTAAAAAATTTTAAGTACCTGCTTTGAAAAAAAATGTAAAATTCCACTTCAGTAAAAATAATAGAGCACCTTAAAAAATACAAAATTTAGGAAAATAACGGAATCGACTATAAAAGAATATTTAAAATAAAAATACACTCGTATAGAAAACGGCACCTCCACCAAATGTCGCGTATCAAAATGATAGGCGACGGGAACGTGTAGCTTAGATAGTTTAAAATTACGTTTTAATTTATTTAATTTGTTGTGCCCTATTTAGTTACTAAAACACCAAAGATTTTTAATAGTTTTATTTAAGCGAAGCAAAGCAAAGCGATTGACGATTACATTATAATGAATAACATAACTAACATTTCTTTGGAAATAAAAATAAAGTTCTTAATTTAGTAAATTTAAAGAGTTTTCTGTAAAGAAGCGTTGTTTCCTTAAAACTCATATACGAGGCTATTTATTCTAAGTTCAAGAAAAACAACTTCCGCTTTACAGTCAACTCAGGCCAAAATAGAAATAAACAATTTAACAATTTAAATAAACATTATCACTGGCTGGAAACTGCTCTGATCTGAGATTATGTTTCTACATCTTTACTTGAAATGGGCAGAGGTTACCCTTACACTTGAAAATGTTAAACAACTCCACTGAGTAAGTGTCTGTTTGATTTTTATAATGTTTTGTAACCCTTACCAGATGGGAGAAGGGGTTCCTTTTTGTTATGTCAGCAATTTATTAAAAGAGGGGATTTCCCTGGATGGACTATTCAAAATGGAACCCTTTATCCCAACCAATTTAAACAATTATGTTTATCAACTTTCGTCTACAAACTCCTCCTACAAAACTAGGTATGTCCTTGTCCTTGTTCTACACACTATCTTTTCACTACACCTAATCCTATCAGCAGACTCAACACCCATTAAGAGTCTTAGCACCACAGCGAAGTATGAACCGATTAATTCATCCTTAAGGGTACCAATCCATATCCGACAATATTCGCCACGTTTTTTTGGGCTGCCACCCCGTATACTCCAATATAATTTTAAATGTCATAATCTCTACAACGTTTGCATTTTGAATTTTTATCTAATTCTCAAGATAAAGGAGAAAATAAACTTTACTCTATCGTTGACTCACCCTGTGGTACAAGGTTGGTCAGAAAAATTACTAATTTTTCTTATTTAAATTAAATATAACCTTTTTGAATAAATGTAAATAAAATATTATGTCAAAAGTTAAATGTGGCTAAAAATTCCCAAACAGATTTGAATTTAGCATCGTCAATTAAGTCCGTCGGCGCCAGCAGCGTTGCTTGGTGGAATTGTCGGTATTTTGAAGAATATAGAATGGAATTTTTAAAAAAAATTGTAAAAAATTTATATTACATTTTGACATTTTTATATAATATTTTATACATATTTATTTAATAATGTATAATAAAATAGATTTTTTTTTAATATATCGGAAAAATATTATGAATTACTATTTTACTTAAAAAGCATAACGTTTACGAAAAAAAAAATGTATTGAATAAACAGTTTGTATTTTGATGGGTTTTACGTAATATGTTCCTACAAATTTGATGCATCTCTTACAGATTTTAAGACATTGACTGGGATATGCTCTATATATTTTTGGTAATGTCTCAAAACTGATTATATAGAAAAATGTTTTAGAGAAAGAAAAGTTTGACCTAAAATAACAGCATAAATTTTGCCAATAAAAGAATAAATGTCGAAAAATTAGAAATGTTTTATCAACTTTTTATTATTAACCAAGAGTGTATACATGTTATTGTCTTTTAACAGTTTACGCCTCACAGTCAACAAGTTCCTGGATCCGCCTCTTATTAAGCTTATTCGCTTAAGAAAGGTCTGCTCTTTAAGTAATACTGCTCTTTAGAGTAATACTCAATTAGCTCCAAAATTTTAATTTTAACAAAAAAAAAATCGTTAAAAATTTAAAATATTATCCAAAAATATTCACCTATTCAAGGCTAAACTTTCTTAATTTGTAATACGTATATGATTTATTTTAATATTAATTTTAAAATGTTTAAAATAAGCAAAATCAATATTAATTTAAAAACTCCTCCCCTTGTTCTCTCTATAAATAGGCAAAAATAAAAACAATAAGGTCGCTAAGATACTACTGAAACGTGTAAAAAGGTACCTTTAAATAATATTATATAAACATAAATTAAAATATATAAACATAGATAATAATTTATTCTAATGAAAACATGAATGAAATTCCTAACATTTAACTTTTATCCATTATATTTACACATAAAAGTGCATAAAGGAAGATCGAGTCGGCTAAATTCGCTTAAGTAACAAGAAAAATAACGGAAATCATAAATGAAATTTTCTTCAGGCAGAAAATAAATAATTTTCTTTAAAGAACTTACCTTAGCCAAGTCGTAAGCGGGTGAGTATAAGCAATTATACGATATCTTTAACATAATACCAACAACACTCCTTAAATATAGTTAGTTTACAATAAAATCGATATGTCAAAACGTCATTCATTTTAATAGGAAACCGAGATTCGCGCATGGGCACAAGGTGCGATTTTGTTCGGATTTATTCGTTGGTTGTTAATAAATAATCTTGGTACCGAACTCAAAAATTGCAACTAAAAATTATCTTTGTGTGATTAAAATAAAAACTTCAATACTTGAGTAATTTATTTGGGTGCACCACACCCATTACAACTTTAGTATTGGTTCTAGCGCACCCAGAGTGGGCCTATGGAAATTAGTAAATTAAGTATTGAGTAATAACATACCATAATATCTTATCCTTTATCGTTAATGACTATTTTTAAAGCAAGTCATTTTTTTAAAGTACTATTCTTCTTTGAGATTAGCTAAGAAAAATCAGCCAATATTAAATGTATTGTTCTATTATTCATTTCAGTCTCAACAAAATAAAGAACAAGCAGTTGATGTGCAAGTTACAAAGGAAAATCTACAGCAATTTTCACAAAATGGGCCTAATCCATTTGCTCCCAAGTTATCTGCTCCGTTAATTCAAAATAACCCTGGAACATTTATTCCTTTTCACAGCAATAGAAACAGTTTTCCAATTGAATATGTGGATTATGATTTTCAAGCTCCTAAACCTAGGCCATCAAATTTACCGAATACCTTAAATTATGAGGTAGGTATATATTGTCATACACAAGGGTTTCCTTGCAGGTGAATTAGGCGTGTGCATTAGACTTTTTTTTTATATACAAAATGTTTGAATCACTCACATTATTTATCTGAAAGGTTTTTAAATTTCATAGCTAGAGAACTTAGATTAACAATATGCTTTAAAAATATGCAAATTTATCAAATGAAATTTGTTCTTTTTTAATTTAAATTAAAACATTTTTCCCAGAAGATTCTGGTGTATACATAGACATGTATTCACAATATTTTCCTAAAGAGTACACGAAATGGTCCGAAAATTAAAGGTTTAATAACAAAATTAATACCAAAATATATTTCTACCAAATTATTGTTATTTTCTGACCGAACTAAAGATTTGCGCACAGACGCACTTTCTTATTTTAAAAATATCTTTATTTCCACTCATTTCTAGACAATTACTACAAGCTTTGCATAAAATGAACCAAATGAACGTTTTCTTACTAACCTTGGTTATTTTTTTCCATATAAATAATATATTATTATTATTATAAATATTTGTGCACGGGGATATTTTCTGATATCTATATTTTGAACGGGGATCTAACCCCAATTATTGATCTTAAAACTTTTATTATTTGCAACAAACATAGAAAATTAACTGGTAATTCTTCCTTAAATGGTGAAACATAAAGATAACCCGATAAAACAGACGAAATTATAAGATTTCTAAAAAAAAACATTTTTTACTAAAGTTTTTAAGGTTAAGTTATGTCTACTTACAGAGTATTGCCACTTCTCTTTCTACGTTAACAGTTTTGCTAGTATGTAAATTGGCGATTATTTTGATAAATTTGACCATAGCGAACGTTAAAACTTCATATTAATGCACAAAATCCATTTTTAACTATTTAAAACGAATTCTACAGCTATTTGGTTGTACTTTCGGAGATATCATTCTTGCGCAAGCAGAAATAAACCCGATTAAACCTTTCTTTCTTCTGTGCATTTCAGTAAAACAATAATTAATCAAAATACCTTTAATTGAGAAAATAAATTATTCGTTTTTATTATTACTTATATCGTTTTTTGTCTGTTATTCTGCAAAAAGCCGAATGTGAGAAAGATAGATATATTCAAAAGTGAGTTTGTATAAATATAAGAACTTACCCAAATCGATAAATATGTTACATTGTAATTTGGCCCATGGGTTTGCCATAAAAATAAATTTTTGTTCAATTGTTTTTTATTGTTCATGGCCAACTTAAAAGTTATGATGCCTAATTTAAATAATTTTTTAAAATTCTTAGCATGAAGTTCGGAAGTTAAGTCGTAGAAAAAATATACTGTACAACTCGAGTGGATTGTCCATATTGCGCTCGGAAGTTTACTTCCTCGTGCGATATGGACATCATATCCACTCTTGTTGTACAAACTACTATTTTGCTTGAGTTAGGTATACAATTTTACCGACGAGCTTCGAATATCGTCAAATGGGGGCAAAACTGGATTGTGTTATGCAATTGTTAATCCACAAACCAGTAATTTTAAAAAATGTTGTAATTTCTATGACCTGTTTCTGTAAAAAAATTGTTGAATTATTACGTTTATCTTGACATAAATGTAAACAGTCATTTCGTAAGTCGTTTTTATAACCCATAATGTCCATTAATGCCATTTTCTCAATATATGTGTTGTGCATTGTTGTGCATAACACCATCCACCTAGCCTATATATATTATATTGTTTGGTAATGTCGTAGCAAAAGTGGCTTTATATTGGATTCGTCGCATTGCTTTCAGTAATTTCAAAAGTAATGGAGAAAGCTATTAACCAACAACTTCTAAAGTATCTGGAAGGGCTTAACATTATCAGCGACCATCAATACGGTTTTCGAAAGTCCAGATCAACAGGTGACCTTTTGGCATATGTCACTCATCTTTGGAGCAACACCATCGAACATCATGGAGAATCCCGGGCTGTTGCACTGGACATCTCTAGGGCTTTTGATCGTGTTTGGCACGATGGGCTTCTAAGTAAATTGCGATCCTATGGTATGCCTAATGGATTTTGTTTATGGTTAACCAGTTTCCTTAAGAACCGTTCTCTGCAAGTGGCGATTGACGGGTTTCTCTCAGACACCTTCACCATCAATGCCGGTGTTCCTCAAGGGTCCATATTGTCGCCTACCCTCTTTTTACTGTATATTAACGACCTTCTAGTGAAAACCCAAAATCCAATTTATAGCTTTGCTGATGACAGCACACTTGTCTCATCTTTTACCTTGACTTCCCAAACATCCGCTGCCGACGCACATCTTCGCAGGCAGCATGAAGTATTGCGCCTCAACAATGACCTGGAAGAAATTTTGGCTTGGGGTGACAGTAACCAAGTCGAATTTAATGCTAAGAAAACCCAGGCAGCAGTCTTCTCCAAAAAGGTTAACATTGCAGAACCGGATATAGTCATGGCAGGACACGCAATTCCCCTCGCACCGTCTATTAATTTGCTGGGGGTCAATCTGGGAGGTAATATGTCTTGGCATGATCACGTTGCCGCAATTGCCAGGGCAGCTGCACAGAAACTTGGTGTACTTTTCCGCACCAAAAGGTTGTACACACCTCATCAACTTTTGACACTCTACAAAGCCCAGATTCGACCATCATTAGAATATTGCTCTCATGTCTGGAGCTCTGCACCCAAGCACACCCTTCGGCTACTGGATTCCATTCAAAGGAGAGCCGTTCGTCTGATCGGCGACCCCAAGCTGACCAAGACCCTCGATAGCCTGGAGCATCGAAGACAGGTTGGTGATTTGGCTCTCTTTTACAGATATTTCCATGGCAGGTGTTCGACTGACATTGCCCACTTGATTCCACCTAGAGCAATGCAAAACAGAAATACACGGCGAACCGCTGCCGCTCATCCATATGTTGTTCAGCTTTGTACTCCTCGAACTTCATTGTTCAAGAATTCTTTCATCTGGAGAACGTCATCTTTGTGGAATGATCTTCCTGAGGTCGTGTTTCCCAATGAATACAATCTTCAACGTTTCAAGACCAACGTTAATCGCTTTCTTCGCACACGCACCGCTCCCAGAGCGCCTTAAAGGATTTTTCCTACAGTGCAGGTGTTTTATCATAAAAAAAAAAAAAAAAAAAAAAAAATGCAGAAGTATTGTAAGTCCCTTTTTACACCTAACCATCATATCAGTCCAAACTTGAACACAGAATATCAATTTGATATGCTACTTCTATATCCAAGCGACGATATAAAAAATCATAATTGTATTGCCAAATTTTATGCTATGTACTATTCACTTTTTTAGAGTGTGGTAAAATACTTAACGTAAATCAAACATTGCGGTAAAGTGTACTTACCTGATGCGAGTAGAGAATTTATATTTCTGAAAAGAAAGAACATGCAAGTATTTGACCCGGATGCCCTTAAAATCGAGGAAGAGGTCCTTGTTAATTCACTTTCTTTAAATAATGGATATGTTGTTATGACAACGATTTCTTGTGATAGTGTGGAAAATTTGAATGTCATTTAAGTTAGTTGCTTTGACATGAATTCTTCGACAATAAATATATCGATTCATTTGAATTGTACGTGTATTTAAGAACAGTGGACATTTTATTATTTAACTATTACAAGTATACTAAATTCACTATTTAACTATTAACATTTATACGAAATACTGAGTGGAGACACACTGCAAGTAAAATAGATTCTAACCCGTTTCTCTTTCAGAAATAGTAATTTACGTTACAAGTCCGGAAAATACTGTTTTTTTGGACGAGTCGACAAAATTCTAGGAATTTTTTTGAATGGTCTTGGCAATTTTAATTTTGTTTGTAAGTGAATTGTCTATATATCCTTTGGGAAACTTCCGGCTTTAAATTTGTGATGTTTCCACCATTATTAGCAAATATCATCGCTAAAGTTTGAGGCATGCTATGGCCTGTGTAATTTTTAGGATTGGGTAAATTTAAAAATTCTGCAATTCTTAATTCGAGATTCCCAAAACTGTGAATACCAACGGGCTGCATCGAACATTTTCTTTCTTTGTAATTAACGAATAATCTGTTATGTGGAGTATGGAATGGCCGTAAAGATAAATATTGCCTATACAACAGCAGGTTTTCTTGCCCAATTACAACAAAATTTCTCTCAATATGTGTTTTAGAATCTGGTATTTTCACAAGCAACATGTCTTCTTTGTCGTTTATTAGATCAATTGACATTTTTGTTAGTTCTTTCCGTCTACACGCACCGGCTAACCCAATAATTGTTGCTACCTGAAAATGAAGCAAATTAGGCTGTTACTTTTATATCCTACAATCGTAATATTTTGTTAAAATTACCTTTAGCATTAGATATGTTTCATTATCTGCTTCTCTAAGGAATTTGTTGATTTGATCGCTGCTGAAGACTTCTGATTTCTTTGCTTTCTTTTAACCCACATATTACTGAAACTATTTTTTCTTGATTTCTATAAGGAAATATTAGCTAATATGTCTTATTTGACGATAAAAAATTACCAGAAAAATTATTTTTACATTATATTTGAAAATACGTCATGTTCTTTTAAAAGGACAGTAGTAAAATGCAGTACTCGGTAGACAAGTTTATTAAAATATATTTTTATAGTATGAAAATCCTTGAAACATCCTTTTGGGTGCAATGATATTTTGCATTTTTCACATAAGAATTGAACCTTCTTTTTGCCAAAGCCAGCACGAGATTGCTTTTCTTGATAAACAATTAAATGATTTATACCGTCATATCTTGAATGTAAGACCGTGTTGTCCAATCGCCACGCGTTTTGAACAGTCATGTCAATACCATGTGCTATAAGGGGAAAATACTATTTTTTTCCTCTTATAGAGTTATCATGTGGATTAGGTAGTCATCAAAAAATAGGCTAAAGAGCTGTAACGGAGTAAGATTTTGTTTAGGTCCGATTTGTGTCATCCAGTATACATCTTGAGGATGCTGGTAAAGATCACCGACAAACCAGTCTGCAGATGCGAGTTTTTCGAGGATAATCGGAACGTTGTTTTTTGGTATGCGTAGTGCAGCAAGAGGCACGTCATCCTCATCGAAATCTGACTCTTCTGCATGCTCAGCTGGATTATCAAAAATTACCTCTACGTAATTTCTCAGCTGGCTTTCTGGTCAATGAATAATCATTATATATACATATATATAGGAGGCGTTGGAATATCATCTGACTCAAGTTCTTCAATTATCTCGTGCAATTTTAAAGGTCTCCTAAAAATAACAATATTATGGTACCTAGTGCTTATTACTACTGTCCTTTTAAAAGAATAAACCAAAAAAGGTTGTAGAAAAGAACGTAAGCAAAACTCAAACCAATATTTATATTTGCACTATAATCACACCTAAGTAAACTAACAAACATCCCAGTTTGATCCGTAATAGAAAAAACATACCTCCAATTAGTGAGATCCATTTTGGATTAAAAAATAAATAAAACAATGCGGTGTCGATATGTAAACAAACGTTTAGTGCGGGCGACTGATGAAATCTTTTCATAAATGTGTTCAGAAGTAAATACCACTGCCGTGATCTATCAATCATAGATTAAAGTTAATAATATAAGGAAACTGTATCGATGCCTTTTAAAAGGACAGTGTGAAGCCTACCACGTTAATTACTTTATTTTAGGGAGCTATCAGGTTGGCGCTAACGAGGTAGGTTACAAGTATTCTTTCTAGTGGGTTCAATAAGTCTCGAAGGGAGCAATATTTTTTGTTTCATTACTAACCTCTGGTGTTTCTATTAGCTTGCCTCGTCGTTGTAACTAGAAGTTCTGGCAGAGAATTCGCACACTGTTGGACCTTGCCGTATAATTCGCAACACAAGGGATAGCTGCAGTCATTGTAAAATTCTAACTTTTATTCATGTAGTAGAGAGTGACCGAAGTCATAAAAACACATTTTCACGTTTTAAACGACACTTGTTATATTCAATTAACAAAAATATGGAGGCACCGACAGTTACAATTTGTAAGTCTAATTTAAAATCAAACCATAATTTCTATTATTTTCTGTAGCACTTACTTTGTGGACGCAATTACACAAAATTTCTTAGCTTCAGGTAAACACCCGCAATTTATAGTCAACCCGGACTGACTGAACAAACTTTTGCCTATTCGCGATTTTTTCCGTGCTGCTTAAAATTTTACTTCATAACTTTTTCGTAACTCTGTAACTTCGTCGTAAAACTTCATAGTACAAAAAAAAACTCTTACTATTACTACTTCTACTCCTGAAAAATATTCAAATTTGGGTTTTTATAGATTTCGTTTCCCCCCTTGGCCTTCAATTTTTCTAAGAAAAAAAACATTTCGCTAGGAGTAGGAAACCTTTGTGTTGGAAAAATATGCTTTACCTATCCAGTGATTTAGGTTGACAATAGCTTATCCCCTTATTTACTCCGACGTTTTCAGTAAAATTCCGTTGATTCGGAAGGAGAACTATAGTTTATTCGTATAACAAAATATTAAACATTTTTTAATTAATTTTTCATAGGAACCGAAATCTAGGTCAACGCATAAACTATATTTTATTTTTAACCGAAAATGGCACGTACGCTTCTCCAGGTAAAGTTATATCTTAAATTTGTTATGCCGAAGGTTCAATTTTGTTTGTTTATCCTTTGTCCAATGAAATGACTTTAACTTTTCGAGTGGGGACAATCTTGGTCCAGATTCCAGCGTCATCATGACGATCTTTGCTTTGTTAGTTGAATCGTGATTTTAAAATTGAAACTTCTTAAATAAAATAAAAATTCTTGGTAAGTTTAATTTTATTCAGATTTAAATTAAAATTATTTTTTCAAAATAATTTAATCAAAAGTTTATAAAATTCTCGGTAAGTTTAATTTTATTCAGATTTAAACTAAAATTATTTTTTCAAAATAATTTAATTAAAATTTTATAAATTTACGGTAGGTATTAAAACGTATGCGTATTTTCTTTTGCCTAAACAATTTATTTGATTGATATTTATAAATGTTTGGTTTAAACACTAATTATTTTTTCCCAAAATAATTTATTTAATTGTTCTAATCTTCAATTATTTCCTTCAAAATTTACTAGAATTTTTGTTAAATGTTCAAGTATTTCCCCAAAATAATTTATTAAAAATTTTTTTTTCTAATTATTTAAAATGATTTCAAAGGAATGATTAAATAAAAATATTTTAATTTAATTTATTTTATTTTTTTTCAAAAATATTTTCTTTTTGATTCACTTCTTTAAAAGTCTCTAAAATTTTCAATGACAATATAATAGTTTTCAAAATTTTAATTTTACAATTTAGTTTTTCAAAACTACTTTGTAAAATGTTATCACCTTAATGCGTGAATATTTTATTAGTCTACTGAAAATTATTAAACCTTGACGTAATATTCTTTTAGGATTGAATAGTAAAATTATTTTTTATTAGTGCTTTAAAATAAATTCCGAATTTCGGCAAAAGTGACATTGCTTTTGGAAAACAATTATCGTAAATAAGATTTAGTTGTTATTTTTATTTTCATTTTCTTATAACTTTATTACCGACTCGCCACAACAGTAGTAATATGTGGGTTAAGAAATGCGATTACCTTGGGAAAGTGGCTATGTTTACATTTTTTTTTCACTAAAATGGTACTTTTTAACATAGAGTACATGCTCCACAGGGTAGAGGATTTGACAGTTTCAGATTTTTGCGCCAAGTAAGCTAAAATTACATCCTCTGTAATAGTTTTGCATTTCTTCATATCCATCCATCTCGTGAACAAATCATAAACGTTTTCGTAGCTAGACTTTGATTTTTCAGGCAATAATTGTGCTGTAGCAGCAGCTGCTGCATTGGACATTTCGTAAGGCACATTTTCAAACTCACTATCGCTGTTGCTTTTCATAGTTTATTGCGACACCAAAAACCATGCAAACTTTCGAAAATGTCAACTAATTTCATTTCAAACATCAGTCGTTATTTCGTTGCTATGGTAATGTTGAACTGCATTTATCAAAATCATACTTACCAAGATTTTCATATTCACAATGACAACAACGATGTGATTCTTCCCGACCTACTCCGGGAAGTACGTACTTCCCCCACTGATTCCGGAGAAATGCTACTTTCTCAAAGAAAAAGCGTTCGGAAAGTGAGTACTTCCCGGACGGTTTCCGAAAAAAAATCATAAACGCATCAAACTTAAAATTCCCATTCCACTTTAAGTATGGACTATTTCTTCAAGCATCAAACTTAGTTTTTGATACGACAACGAACATATTAACGAGCTATACCACATTTACGAATTAATGTAATAAACCCCAAGTTTTTTCTAAGTTTAGAAGGATATATTATAAGATCATAAAAAAATTATTCTATTGCAGTATTTATTTTAAATATTTTGATCGCTGTCAAGCAAGAAAGGGTCAATTCTACTATAACGTCTTGAGAACCTTTGAGTCACTGTGTGGTTCTAACTCCTAAAAAGGGAGATGAATATAAAAACGCATTACAAATGCAGCAATTTAAAAATTATATTTGACCTATTATTGTAAAATGATCGTTTAATTTATAAAAGTTATTTCAGTTAAAGTTTTCGCCTCGTATATTTAGCCACCTACTTATTAGAAATTATTTTAGGTAACTGAAGGAAAATATCTAGATACTCCATCCCAACAATATCAATTTAGACCGCAAGATACTTTTGTCCCCAAAAAGGCACCATTACAAAGTAACGCTAGGCCAGGCCTTCTGTTCCAGTCGGAGGTGTCCTCTTCAAAACCATCCTTTTTCCAGGCTCCGTTAGTAGAACTTAATGTTCCAGCATTTTTACCTACTCCTTACAGACCAGAAAATAGCGTCATACCAACTTCTCCAACGCAAAGTGAGGTGTCTACAATATTTAATCAAGTCAGCAGTAAGAAGAACAAGCTCAGGAATAACGCTTTAAGGAATAATCCGCAATTCTTTGATATTACAGAAGTATCCACTCACTATCCTATTCTTGGAACACCTGAAGCACAGTCCGAAGGTTAGTTGCCTAAAAAATAGTTGATATAAGTAACTTAATAAAATTTAGATACGCAGTAATCGTGGCCTAATGGTACAAGAAACTCTTTTGTGCTTAGAGATACAAAAAAATGTAAGATAGAAGAATTGTACTAGATTTTAATAGTAGAGTATATACAATACTATATAGTGATCGGTAAAAAGTTAGCAAAATATGGGAAAAAATGTTATTAGCGGAGTACCGAAAAAACCTTTCCGTGTCCGTGGGATATTATCTTGTCTGATAACTAAAAATCGATTTTGATATACAACTCGTCACGTGGCTATCAATAAATCCAGTTTACTTATTTCAGAATTAGTGTACCTACATACCTAGTCCCATTCCGAACATTTTTTATTAATGGAATTTGTATGCATGGTGTACCAAAAAATGGGTAAAAATCGAATTTTAATCTGATTGAGTTTAGACTCGACTGATAGGACGAGACTACGAACACTAATAAATCATAATTCCATAATCAAAAAGACACATACATTTTCTTGTACACACACGTAGTGTTTACGTGGACTCGAAATTTATAAATAAAAGTCAACCCCATCTCTAAAAATAGAAAAAAAAATTTCAAGAAAATATTTTAACCTGTTTTCAAGATATTGCCTACACTTTAACCCTGTTATTAATTAACCATGGAGTTATATTGCATTTTTCCATACTAAACGGCCATTCTATTATGTAACATATAAAAAGTTTTAATATTTACAAAATGATTTATTTAGGTGCTACAGACATTTCTCTACCCTTGAGTGATATTGGAGAAATATCAAATGAAATAACTACCCAGAAAGAAATAAGAAAAGAACGCACAAGACGTCCCTTAATTGAATCCACTAGACCTACTACATCACCTAGGGATCCAACTCGATCTAGAATAACCAACAGACGAAAACCAAGACCACGAAAGCCATTAACTACTACAACAGAAGAAACCGTAATAAATAAGTACGATCCAGTAAAATATCAAGAAAATGTTGAAGAAACACCTGCAGAAACTGAAAAACCTCAGAGGAAAAGAAGACCTAAGCCATCGTTGTATAGACCTAAGGAAAAAATTGTAGAAGAATTAGCGGATGTAGAACAAAATAAATCTGTTGAAGAGGATCAGTCGAATAAACATAGAGGTAAATTAACTTTTATGGACGGCATTTTTTTAAAAAGTATTTGTCATCCTTCAACCAGTAAACTTATACAGTAAGAACGTAAAGATTTGAACAAACGCATTTACAATTGATTTTTTTTCGAAAAACGTTAGGACTCGTAAATTTTTTATTTTTGTTGGGGTTTCTTAAATACTTATTTCATGTATGAAATAAGTTGACCTACAAACAGGTTATAACAATGGGGTTTTCGAATAAATTCGATTATTCGAATTTATCATATTCAGCACTAACATCCTGAACTAGAACCTGTTGAAAACATATCCCATAATAAAAATATTGCTAGAGTATCACACACCTTCTCTAAAAACAATTAAAAACACAGCGGGACAGCTGTAAGTTTGAAAACATGAGGAGAGAAGGGATGTACGTCATCTATTAACCGCGCAATTCTTTGGCTAGGACGCCGTGAAACCAATTATGTCGTTACCTTTGTTTCGATAACTTAAATAGAAAAGAATAGATTAGAAACAGAACACCAGTCTCGAGAGATTAGTACGGTTAAAGCGTACCGGATGAAGGCTGTCCCGGATTGCCAATATGCCGGTTTTGTTGTTTGTAATTATTTTCTCGGTAAATAATTGAAGAATTTAAGAACTGAAACGTAAAAAAATATGTTCTTTCGTGCTCTATAAGATCAATCAAAATCAAAATTTACTGAAAAAGCCCCTTCTTTCTAATTTAGTTCTGAATTCTGCATAAAATTATAAACACATATTCAATAAGTATGTCATATGACGACATTAGGTCCTATTAATCTTATTCCGCCTCTTATCTTGTTCTTTAAATCTTTAGTATTGGTTTGATCAGTTAACATAGTCTTTAGACTTATAAAATAACCCCGCAAAAAATAATCTACAGGGGTCAAATCCAGCGATCTGGCCGGTCATTTAATTGGACCCCATCAGTCAATCCATCGTTCCGGAAACTCTACATTAAGGTCTTTACGCACAGCATAGGTGTACTGGGCCGGAGCTCCAGTTTGTTCATACCACACAAAATTGTTTGGTGCATAAGGACCTTCTAAATTAGGGTATAATTAATGGTATTAATTCATTTTCTAAAAATTTTAAATATGCGCCTGTTAAATTTCACTCGAAAAATTATGTTTCGACAATGCCGGCCCAAACTTCACGTTTTTAAGAACATATTTTTGACGATACATTCCATTACCCAGCATGGATTTTCTATAGCCCAATACAATCTTATAAAGCAGTTTTGTTTATTTATACTTTTATTCAAACAAAACTTTACCTCTCATCCGAAAATACAGATCTTTTCGAAAACTGTTGGTAATTACTGCACATATCCATTATTATCACGCAAAATTGGACTTTTCAGTCGGGATTAACTTCAAAAGATTCAATTTGTTTTTATTTAAATACTTTAGGACGGATGTTTTGCAGATTGCAAAACCAATAGGTCTACTCGCTTTATGGTGGTCTTTTTCATCTGACAATACCATATTTATAAATTGTATATTTTCTAATACCGCGTGCTGACCTTTCGTATAATTGTCCCTAAGCATAGCCTTAATCCCAATATATTTATTTCTATATCGGTTCTCTGTGAAGATACACTTGTTATTAATGAGCTCGCAAACTTATATTTATAAATGCATCGTTCTCCATAACCAATTATTAACATCTCTATTCGATCTCTTTTACTTATCAGTAGGTATCCGTTTCTTAAATTACAAGAATGTTAAAATAACTTTTGCAAGATACTTTGACCTAAGAAGAACAATTCAAAGAAGAAGATAACCATCACACTGAGTGTGCCAACCTCAATCATCTATGTCAAGTGACAACCTAATAACCAAGTGCTTTCTTTACAATTAGGGAATCTAAACCACGTGATTTAATATAGTGGTTGTGGGCAAAAAGCATTAAGTCACCAGCAATGTAATTTTTATGGTCACGTGTACCAATTACAAAACAGTATTTGCCAACAGCCACAATTTTTGACACATCGTTATTGGATTGCCTGTTTCTCAATTAAGGCTAGTTAGGCGGAAAATGAAACCCAAAAGCGATGGTAGATCCTTACGTGCTATATTGTTTAGTTTTTACTAGAAAATTTAACGTAAGTAATTTTAATGTTCTAACAAAGAATTTATTTTTAGGAAGATATCGATTTAGAAGTAGAGAACGTCCATCCACTGAACGGATTGATACTGGCATGATTCAGCGTAAACGTTTAAGGCCAACTTACTCAGAAAACATCGTTAAAGAGCAGCAAAGGCAGTCTTTTGAAGAAAGTACAGAATCCACAAGAGAACATGAGCAATATTCATTTGAGAATGATCCCATCACTGATGACTTATATTCGAAGGAAATAACACAATTTCAAAATTCTGGTTCAAAGGAAGTCAATACACAAAGTCCTGGTAGGTTTCTTGAGACAATACAAGAGGAGCCAATCAAACAAGATAACAGACCATTCATAGAGGAAATTCAGCCAGTAACAGAAAAAATGGAAGTACATGAAATTACTCGGACTCCTTCAACATCTACAACAGAGGCTGAAAGCAGTACATCGTTCCACGTTCCTGAAAATGAAGTTGATTATACTACTCAATCAGTTGTACTACAGGATGAAGAGAATGATGATATTATAGTGACAACGCCTCAAAGCACTACTTCCACTACTGAGGTTACCACAACTAAATCCAACCGAATAAGAAGGCCTAGCAAGTATGACTCTTCTAACCGACCTAGATTTAGCGTCAAAGAATACAGGCAAAGACTAAATCAGTATACTTCCACCACACCTTCCACTACCTCGCAGGCACAACAGAGGAATTCAGTAGACAATAATTTAAGACTAAGATACCCTAACAGGTTAAGAACCAGACCTTCGCCGACAACTGCTAGTAGTCGTGTGGATGAAGACTCTACTGATAATGATCTCACTACTACAGTAAAAAGCAGATTTGCTCCTAAAGTATCAAGATACCAAACAACAACCGAAAGCAATTTTATAATTACTGAAAACAGTGTTGTATCTGTAAATACAAAGCTCAGACCGTTTGGAAGATCTAGAATGACTACAGAAGCAACAACAGCGGCGCCTAAGATTTCAATAAGACCAAACTTGTTTTCAGCTAGAAGAAGAACTGGATATCCAAGTTTAAGGAATAGAATTCAAAATAAATATAAGAAAAATGAGACAGATGAAGTAGAAAATGCTGAAACAACAACTTCACACAATGAATTGGAAGAAATCGAGTCTTTAAAAATTACTGAGACTGTAAACACCGAGTCTACTTCTACTTCAACTGGCCTTAATTTAAATCAGATAATTGATGAAGATGCATCAACAGAATTCAATGAACAAACTACTACCGAAGATATAATGAAAACGGATGCTTTGTTATACTCTCAAAGAGTGTCGGATTTAACGTCGTCATTTAAAGATTACGATAAACCAGGTGTTTTCAATTCGGTTGCACCTACAAGTAGAAGTATTCCAAATTACTTCACCATATCTACTGATGATCCGATTTTACCTATTGAAGCATTCTTTCCAAACTTAAAAGATAAAGAAAAATTTAAAAAACGATAATCCTGACTAAAACAAAGAAATAAAGTAACTTTGATGAAATCGCTGTCGAATTAAGCTTCTACGCAAAGGAGAACGAGGTGTATTATATTTGATTGTTATAATTTGCTTGTAAAGTATAAATTATAGTTTACGTACAAAACGCCCTTTACTGTTGCCAGCACTTGGGTTATTATTATGAAAAATATTTCAGGAAGCATAGTATGATTCTTTAGCAATTCCATAAAACACAACGTTAGTGCATTGTTTCACTACTCACAGTAAGAAGTTCAGAGAGCCTATATAAATTTAGAAATCGTCAGTGAATTATAATAGAGCAAAATTAATTATTCCATTAATTGGAATCCAATTATTTATTATTAATTATTATTTATTAAGAGTGAGTATGCCTTCAAGACATAAATATTTAGGTTTTGACGATATTTCTGTTAAATGGTGAAATATCCTAAAAAAATTATGGGTTCAATCACTATAATATGCGTCAAAAATGGCTACTTTTCTTACGTATTCCTCATTTTGATCAAATTAAAAAGTCTTTAATATACAGCCTGTCCAGAAATTATCTTAACATATGGGAAGGTTTTTTATTTTTGACTTTAGGAAAAAGTCATTCTTTATAAAAAGTTCTGCTCTCTAAGAAAATAATATTCAACCATTAAAATTTGGGATGGCATATACATCAGATGTCAGAAAATAAAAAAATAAAAATAAACCTAAGACAGAATTAATTTTAAATGAAAGAAGAAAATTTTGAGTGGAATTAAAAAATATGTTCAAGTTTAGACTCTTCTCTTCTCTCCTAGGTTGATTCTAATTTTTTTTCTGACCCCCAAGTACATGCTACCTCAAGTTTTAATAATTTTATATATTATTTCCTCAGAAAGTAAAACTTTTTATCAAGAATAACTTTTTTCGTAAAATTAATAATAAAAAAATCTTAATCGGCAGAGAATTGAGGCCATTTGAAATTCTTTTTTTAATACGTATACCCAGAGATTGTGGTAAATCATGTGTGGTAAATTTTGATTTAATTAATACGCGTCCATAAAAAATAACTGAAAGCAGCAAACACTTATTTTTCTTTGTGATCTTTTTTCAAGCATCTTGTACATTAGAAAGGGCTTTCTGGAATGTAAATTTATTTTAAGTATTTGGAGAACTTAATAATATTTATTATTAATTTCTTTCATTTCATCAGATCCATCCTTCCAGACGAGTTTCGCCACATTATGGTTCATCAGTAAGGCTATAGGAACTGATGGAAGAAAGGAAGGTAGTGTCATTTCGAACAAACCTATGAAAATAAATAAAATGTTAAGAGGAAGTCACCTGTAAAGACACAAGTCACAATCACAGAAGTACGCAACTAGACATATTTAGATATTCAAATACTAGTTGCACTATCGTCTTGTCTTTTGTCAGATTCTATAGACTTAGTGATGAGGTATAATAGGGCGAAACGCGTCTAGGATGTGACAATATCTTCTGAAATCATTGGTTTGGGTTTCACTAGACCGATATGGGTTCTAGCGCTACCTAGAAGGATGACGGATTTCCTCTCAACATTTTATTTATTTTTATAAGTTCGTTGGATGGCTTGGTATTCTTTGAAAGTGTCCAACATGGACACTATATTTCATCTTTCACACATCCTTCTGTAGATATTTATTTATGGTTTTTGTTATTATGACAATTTAACTTTTTTCTGTAGAGTAACAAAAAATGTAAAGAATAAATTGAAAATACTCTATACTAAAATAAAAGGTTCAAATAAGAATTATTTTAAAATATAAAGTCTGGATGCTGTAAACGTCTTATAAAATGTGTATTTGGTCTTCAATGTCTCAAAAACTTTTGAGTTTATTTCTTCCATAATAGGTACCTTTCTAATACTAAAAATTTTTAAGCGATTAGCAAATATTCGTTTCCTAAATGTGTGTTTTAACTTTTAGCTATTATTTAAGCTTTAAGAATTAGGGCTAGTGACTTATTGGCCATTTCGTTTTTTGATCAATCTTGGGTGATTTTTTAGTTTTATCTAAAAATCGGCTAAATAACCATGTTTGGGGCCTAATTACTTACAGTTTAGAGATAAAAAATAGTTTGAGTTTATAAAATAATAAAACCAGGAAAAGAAACATGGCCAAATTTCACAAAACTTCGTTTGTTGCTTTTAATAATTCGTGACTCAAAATTTCTTAAAATTAAAACTGCAGGTAATTGCTACCGTAGGACGGGTATTTGGTCGATTTTTGGATAAAGGGAAAAGGATACGAAATATTAATAAAAAAATTAAATGGCGAATGCGTCACTGGTCCTAACTCTTAATTTAAAAAAAACTCTCATTCATTGTCATCATTTTTACATATTAATAATTGCTTAAACTCAATAATATTAATTTAAGAAGTGCCTTCAGGCATAACAGCTTAGTATTTAAATATAATTTTTGTTTAAATTTTAAGAAAAATTTATACCAAATAAACGTGCAATGTTGTATAAAGTTTACAAATTATTTATTTAGTAGTTCTGTAGGAAATATTTATTATATAAGTTTATCACAGAGCTCAGAGAAGTTATATTGTGTTATTTTGCCTGGAATATAAAGTTTATAAATTATGTTTTTTTATTATTTCAATACGCTTGGGGGTTTTTAGAATTCCATAAATGTATGCTTACATACTATTTTGTTTTCGCTTAGACGTACATCAGTCTGCCACGCGGCAGTGTCTAAAGGTATCAGAAGTGTCAAAAATCGTTTACATTTACCCAAATTGACCCTACACACAGACAGACGAGATAGTAAGGAATTTTGGGATTTCTCGTGGATTAACTTTAAAAAATTTTTAGAAACTAAATAGTAGTCAGGAGAACATCAGGCGTGGATCCAGGGGGGGGGGCAGTTTCGCGCCCCCCCTGAGTCTTACAAAATGGGTGTTTGTTTGAGCCTTGGAAATCGTGTGAAGGGTCAGAATTTTTTTAGGAGTCACTTTTGAAAGTTAGTCAGTTATTACCCAAAGAATAATTTTGAACACCCCTATTGAAGACGTAATTGTTTTCATAGTTCCGTGGTCAAGCATTCCACAAAAGAAATTGCCTTTTATGATTATGTAGGTTTGTCATTTCATTATTCCAATGGCCCAAAAATTACTTATTTAATAACATAATCATTAAATACTTTTAATTTGGACATAATTCTAATATGGTGTTTTAAAAAATAACTCTAAATAGCTGTAAAAAAAATTGGTAGTTTTCATGGAGATAAATAAATTGAAATAGTTGTCAACTGATTTTATTTTGATAGGTATTGATTTTGTTTCACGGCTATCTAGATTTACTTTTTAAAACACCATATTAGAATTTTACCTAAATTAGAAGTTTTCCATAATTATATTATTAATTCTAAAGTAATTTTTGGGCCATGGAATAATGACTAACAAACTTACACGATTATAAAATTTAAAAATATTTTTTTTGTCGTGGAATGCGTGACCGCGGAAGTATGAAAACAGTCACTTCTTCAATTAAAGTAGTAAAAAGTCTTCTTTTGGCAATAACTCTAAAACGAAAGATATTGAGCTGCGGTGTTATTTTTTCTTGCAAATTTAACCTACTTTCCGATTATGTCATAGTTTACGGTATAACTATGATTTTAAAATATGGAAATTTTCGGAGAAATTTAGAATTTTAATAATTCATTTTGAATTGTGCCCTCTTATTGCGGCAAAATGCGCATCTTAAAAATTATGTCCAGGATTTTCTTATGACCATTTTAATTACGAATTTCTTTTCCATGAGTTTCTATGCCCAGTAGTTTCCGAGATATGTCCGGTGGCCAACCTTGATGAAACACCCTGTACATTAAAAAAAAATGGGAGCTGTATGAAATAAAATGTGCAATACACGGTCCCTAAAGGTATTATATTCTTGGAAATATCGAACTAAGCGGCTCCTTCGTGGCCTCTTTCGTAAACTGATAAATTATACTTCCAGGACTGTAACGTAAATAATTATTCGCCTTTTGAATAGTTTTTGTACCTGTTAAAACAAATGAGACGTGTAGAAAATTGAAAAAAACATACAGTAAGCCTAATTTGAAAGAAGATGACCCGTTATAGCTCACTATGGAAAAAAGGATGAAAAAAACATACAATATTAATAAAATTTAGTTTTTATTAACAGTTAAATAATACAAAAGCAATACATGAAAAAATGTATTAAGATAATGTTGCATACTGGCGATTATAAAACACCATCTTAAAAGCATCAATCATTGGTAATCACACTTTAGAAGTTGCTAGAGTTGACTAGCAGAAAAAGTTTTAAAGTTAAATTAATATAACATAATGTATAAAGCAGAGGTTAGGCAAAATTAGTAAAAGTTGTAAAGAAATGTAAAATTTGAAAAAAATGGTCCCGTCTATATAGCCAATAATATACAATACCAAGTTTTGATAAAAAGAAAACAAAATCGAAAATAACAAAGCATAAAAGAGAATCTTAAATCGTAATAAATAAAATATAAATAATTCGATTTTGTAATATATGGCAACTAATTTACAAAAATTATCTCAAAATTCTCTTAATTTTTCTCATAATAAAAATATTAATTATCATCTCAAAGAGACGTCTAAGGGAAATAAGTGCGACATTTATTTTTAATAAACTAGAGAATGTTGCAATAAATCACTGCGTCTTCGACTAGCGAAACTGGCGATTTTTGCTGGTCGAAAAGGCTCTTAATAAATTAACAGTTTATACAAAAATATGAACAATTCTTTTTAGAATACAAAGCTATAACTTATGTCAGTCATTGTAAGTTGAAATAAGTTAAGAACCTAACTAAAAGTTTAAATTATAATTATAACCTAAAAGGCTCCCTCCCTTCGATGGTGGATTTTTTCTGTCGAGCTTGTCCCGTCGGGGTATCGGAAGCTCCGGAATTTCTCCTTAATAAACGGGAGACTGCTGTTTGTTGGTCTGGATGTACGGGTGTGTTGGAGCCTGAGGGTGTTCGCGTCCTAGAACATTTTCATTTATAAAATACCAGTAGATAGGGAAAAAATAAAATTAAAAGCAGTGCTTTTTTGTTAACAAGAACTTTCTCTAAATAATAAGATGTTTAAATTCTGAAATATGACACCAGCATGTATAGGGTTCATTTTCGCCTTTATATTAAGAATTAGATAAAAATTCTAAATACAAAAGTTGAAGAGACCATCGAGGTGCACATTTTAATATTATGCTGGAGTATACGGGGTGGCCCAAAAAACGTGCGAATATAACTTGGGTTTTTTTTAATGGAACACCTTATATATCGTATTATTTTCTGATTCTCCACAAAATTCTACGTTTATTTTGTAAATGTCATATATTTAAATTCAATCGTTTTTGAGATTAACGTTTAAAATTTTGAATTTTCATACTTTGACAGGTGTAACATTGGAACGCTTTATCTTAGAGAAACATGATTTTCATCTCCCTGTCTTAGTATTTTATTCTCCATCCAAAGAGACCAACTTCCATGTTAAAGTTAAACAATAAAAGACGGGAGGTGTAAACCATTTTTCTTTAAGATGAACCGTTCCAATCTTACAGCCTGTCAAAGTCTGAAATGCAATATTTTAAACGTCAATATCTCAAAAACTATTGAATTTAAACATATGACATTTACAAAATAAATGAAGAAGCTAAGTCTTTTTTATTAATTAAGTGGATCCGACCGCGTTAAAATTTGCCGGCTTTTTTTGACCCGAATTATAAAAAACTAAGCAAGATATTGAATTTCTGTTTTGGAAATGTGGTATCTATGTGGATGAAAGAAAGTTATTTTCATAAAAAAAATATGTCAAGAAAAAAATATAAGTCAATGAAATCCATTAAAAAGTTTTTAATGAAAATAATTTTCTCAGTATCTGTAGAGTCCAAATTTAAAAAGTCTTTAAATCCGTTAATAAACATAGTCAAGAGAACGCAATGTTTTTAATATACAGGGTGCTACAAATTCGTGTACGTACAAGAGGATCTCGAAAAAGATAAGATATACGAAGATGGTTAAATTGTGGCAAAGTTGCGTAATTTGGGGCTTAATAATTTGATGAAAAAAAATTGTAAACATTCCGAATAACTTCAACGTTAAATTTCTTAAAATCTTTTAATTGTGTTAAATTTCTAAAGCTTAGAAATCACTTAAACTGTATTTAAAATTCCAGGTCCGTATTTAAAAAAAATTGACTTTAGGTTGGTATCTAAAGAACGAAACGTTAAATTTGAAAACTAATATCGCTATCATATAGAACATAAAAAACGGCTATAAAAAGTGTTTTTATTTTTATTTTAAGTCAAAAAAGAAGGTGCAAAAAATGTAAAACCAAAACTAAAAATTTCGGATTTTTTCGGATATCTCCGAAGATATTCGAAATATCTAGAATTTTACTTCACCATATTTTTAAGGCTCAAAATACGCAACTGCCACACCTTAACCATCCTTGTATCTCTTTCCGTTCTCATGATCCCCTCATGCACACGAATTTGTACCACCCTGTATACAGATATAATTTCGCAT
The DNA here is from genome assembly GCA_935413205.1 of Polydrusus cervinus. Taxonomy (NCBI): domain Eukaryota; kingdom Metazoa; phylum Arthropoda; class Insecta; order Coleoptera; family Curculionidae; genus Polydrusus; species Polydrusus cervinus. Next base: position 59,421,402 of record OW284510.1, on the reverse strand, counting down.
TCGTTCGGATGCTTTTAATTCCCTCACTGTTTTGTGGATAATTACGATTTTTATAACGTCGAACTTTTGATATACCCCATATTAAATTCCGGAAACTGAACATACTAATATTTCATAGACATTGGCTTAGGGCCATAATGGGGTAAAATTTGCACAATGTACATCTTCTTTAACCACAATCAGACAAGCTTCGAAAATAGCAAAAACAGTTTTTAAAAAGTCTTCAATTTTTACTGTATGCTATACTGGTGTCATTTTGTAATGAAGACACCTTGGAAAATGTCAAATCGTGTTGTTATGCTTTAATACCGAAAGTATAGCCTGATATTATGACCGTAAGATAGGTACATACGGTGTATAATGTAGATTGAAAACTGGTGTATTCTAGTGCTTGGTTATCAGAATAAAACAGTATTCTAAGCATTAAGAAATGTACGCTCTATTGTAAATAAAGAATCTAAAGAGATAGGAATTTAATTGCCTTAACAAGTCATTAGTCGAGTAAAAAAAATGCATTCAAGCCTTTTGGCACAATCTATTAAACATTACAAACTCTTTAGTCTATTTATTCTCAGTGAAGTAACTAATTTAATGTGATAATTATTTATTTATGAGCAATAATACTAACAAAACAAAGTTCAGAAATTAATGGTATTTAATTTCTGTTCTGATACAAATAGTAGATTTTTTAATTTGGACCAAATTGTGATATAAAACAGGCTAGACATTTTCATTTTGAACACCCAATTGTGGGTTTTAATAAACATTTTTAGTAATACTTAAAAATGTATAGTACGCAAATATCAAAAATGATATGGACTGTTTTTCGGAATATCAGGTTGTAATGACTTTCTTAATTAATTTCAACAGGTTAAATATTATCTAGCTTCGCTACATTAGTTACTAAAAGCATATATTGTAAATAGTTAAATATATTATGTTAATTTACCTAGATGCTGTCCTTAAAGTTGGGGCAACGCCAACAGTCACTTGCCTAACTTTGTTTGAACTTGCACTCCTGCGTTAAAGGGTACCAAACATGCCAGTTAGTAAAAATGGTTAAAACTTGTTATATTATTAGATAATCAAAAGTGAAATCTTAAAAAATGGATATTTTCCGAACAATTATTAATTGGTCACTATACTAGCTCCCTTATTTTAATAAATAGGTATGTAATAAAAACAAGGCCTTAAATGTATTATAAAAATGTAACAAATTCAACTGAAATTGAATGAGATATAAAGTTTCTGGCAATAAAAAGTTCGAAAATGAAAAATATCCATTTTATAAATTATCACGTTATAGGTAGGTACACTTGTGACAGCTAGTCAAAGTGTTAACTTAAACAATATTACATGCGGTAACTGTAACATAAAACCTCAGACTAAGAACCTTCTTAATCTGATGGCAAATCTTAAAACACCCTATTGATCAATATTACCCCTAAAAAACGTTTTTTTTTTACAATAAATAGCATCACGTGCATCTAGTAGGAAAAGCATTTCCGGACGACTAAAAATTGCAACACAACGTGTTATAGGTATAAATACTATTTTTCCGCCGATGATCGTTCAAAAATAGAAAGAAAATGTTAAAACTTTGTTTAATTTTGAAAAAGTATCACTAATTTCAGGTAAAAAAACTGGTTTGAAAATATATATTGCCTTCAAAACGTATCTTTAGAGAACTCGCAGGTTTTTGGGACTCATCTTTCAAGTCTTTCTTAAAACTGCCTGCTTCGTTCTGTAAAATGCTACTTTCCGGCCTTGTCAAATAAATAACTATTCCTTACAGTATTGTCGTTAAAATCCTAAAAGGCGTTGAGTACATCGTACATAACACCCTTGTTTTTCTCGTTTGGCGTTTTTGTTTGCTTGGGTATGGCTTGTGAATTAACGCCATTAACGAGTTTCTTTAGTAAATATTTAGATATTAAGGATATTTTATACAGTTCTTTCTGGTAAAGTTGATGGGGTCTAAGATGTTAGATATTGTGGTAGGAAAATTTAAAAAAAATTATATATATATATTTTTTTTGTGGGGGGTTGCGGAAATCTAAGGTAAAGCCGGCAAGAGATATTGTTCTGTTACTTTCCGCTGTAAACTTTTGGTGCTTATTTAAATGTATTTAAAGTCTTTTAGGATTTGTAGAGCAGAATACAGGAATGTATATTTCCTTATAGTTATATATTGTTGACTGGCAATGACCAGATGTGCTGGAATGTCGATCCTCTCGGAAATGTCAAATGTTTGAACAATCGACGGAAAATTAATTATATATTTTTTTAAAAACTTAAACAAAAAACCCTAGACAAACACATAGTTCGGATTGGATAAAGATTTTTAACAATAATTAACTAACCAGCTACTTTGACTGTGACATACATATTACTGGCAAAAATAATTTTCTCTCAATCAAAATGACCCGGTTATCTAAATTCTTGAATCACTAATCAGGCTACTTTCATTGTGAGTAAATAATGCCTGCCAAAGTAATTTATGTCAGAGATAAAGTTGCTGGTAAGTTAATTATTGATATAAATCTTTATGCAACCCAACAACACACAATTTACGTGCTAGAATGCATGCAACTACATGCACAAGTAACATTACATATAAATGTATTACAACAATAATGCCGTACAAATCTAATGATTTGTGCATTTCTAAAATAAAGAATCCACTTGTTTTTCCATGAACGAAACACTATGACTATGCGAACCCAGTCAGTAGTATTTGAAACTAAAATGCTGTTAAATAAATAAATAAAGCCTTTATTATATTTAACAAATATTCATAAAAAAAAATGTTATGTAATGTAATAATTTTTAGATTTGTACGACTAAATAATAATCAATATCAACGTCATGCTTTTAAGTATGCATCTAAGAACAAGTAACAAATTGGTATATGGTTAATGTGAATTATGATTACCTCTTGAGAAGAGGTATTTGTGATTTGCCGGATGTTAATTTACCGCTGCGATTAGCATGGAAAAAACAAAAGTTAGTAAGTTTCTAGCACCAAATTTTTTATAACAATCACAAACATACTTGTATATGCTAGAGGAATTCAATTTAAATTTTGTATAATAAATTTGAGTTATAATACTCTTAAGGTAGAGACTACTCATGGTGTAACATATCTTCGCCAATAAAAACGGCAATGAGCTGATTTCTTCAAGATATTTAATGATTAACCAGTAAAGACAACAAAATTATAGTTGAAATGAAATGAAATGCATTTATTAATCCAAAGATCACACTAAAGGATATAGGACAGGTCATAGAGGTCTTAAAAGCTAGACAACTAAAAACTAAGAGATATTTGTAGTAACGATATTGCTAAGACTATAAAGTGAAGTTCAGAAATTCATTCTCTCATGTTATTTGGAATTTTATTAAACAAAATGGTACCCATATAATAAGGGTTTAATTTATACAATTCTAGGCGATCGTGTTGTAGTTAGTGCCAAACCTTGTATTATATTCATGGTGGAAATTTTGTGTTCTACACAACTGTATATTTTGTTTTACAAATTTGAGAATTTCAAAAATATATAACGAGGGCAAAGTCAATATTAATTCGTTTTTAAAAGTATCTTTACATGATTGGCCAACCCTGGCTCTAACAGCTCGTTTCTGCATTCTAAATACTTTGATAGCAGCTGAGACGCCACCCCAGAGAATGATGCCATATCCAATTATGGATTCAAAACATGAAAAGTAGAACATTTTAACGACTTTCCTGGTTAGAACTTGTTTCAGGCGACCCAGTGCAAAACATTGTCTTGAGCATCTTTTACATGTATCGGTAACATGCTCTTTCCAATTTAGCGACATATCAATGTGAAACCCAACAGTTTAAAAGACGTTACTTGCTCAATTGATTTATTATTTAGTTTAATTAAATGACTTTTTCTGTAGTTTGCATTAATTGGGTGAAATTGTAAAGTGTATGTTTTGTTTTGATTTAATGTAAGTCTGTTGAGTTGAAATAATGGGATAGTAGATTAAGATTGTTTTGCAAGTTATTTTTCATTTCCATTTCACATGACTCGGTTGACAGAACTGTTATGTCATCTGCAAATTCACAATGATATGCCGTCAAATACGTAGATAAAACATTTGTATACATTAAAAATAGTAGTTTAGTTACACGCTCCATTTTAAGAAAACGTAGATTTTATATAGAACTATTGGCACGGTTTTATTGGTTAAAACTTTAAAAACTAAGGCAGAATTTATACAGAGCTGCCCAAAAATTTCAATACTGGGTAATTGGGGGGCGGATCATAGGAAATCCAATGCATTTTTTGAATGTATTGTATATTGGGTCCCCTATTAATTGTAGAGAGAAATCTTAATGGAATTTATTAAAGATCACTAGAAGTGAGTAGTCTTTCGGTGAGCCAATTACGGGTGAATTAGTTGTTCTGCAAATCTGTAATAATTATTTTTAACCCTGTATTACTATTACTAAGCCATACTTTATACATATTCTTGATTTAGATAAAACGCCACACACAACAAACGGTTAGTTGACAGAAAAACTTCACATTGCACAGAAAACATGCACTACAAACATTTACCCAGAAGAGAAAGACATAGAACAGGAACTGGAAGTCGAAGGAGATTCTGGTTCATCCTTACTGTTTCCCCGGTATATTGGTATGCGAGACCTTACGATACCAACCAAACCATTACCACAAAGAAATTATATTGACTACATAAACTGCACTGTATTAAACGATATTTTATTAAAATGATAATCAGATAAAATTTTTAAAAAAACTGAAAACTTGGACTTCAACAATGATGTCGGCTAGCAGAAAGATTTCAATTAAAAACGAGGTAACCAGATAACTATTATTGTGACATGAATAAAATTATCGGAAATTATTTTTATTTCTTAATGAAAGTGGCTAAGTTGGCGAATTTTTGATTAATACCCAAACTATGATTGTGAATAAATCATATCTGCTAATGTCATTGATATCACAATCAACGTTGTCTGGTCAGTTGATGCATGATTTCTGCAACCCGGCATGAGGCTTGCAATATAGGACCAAGAAAAAATGTATTTATTACTTTTATTGGTTTTAACAGGGTTCCCTTATCTGTAATATTCTAGTGCAGTTTAGGTAGTTTAATTTTTGTTTGTCATTCATATACGGCCAAAAAAATATATTGAAAACAGACCAATTTTTAATGTATTCTCATTTAAGAGTATATTATTTTTAATATTATCGTCATTATGTTAATTTACTGATTAAACTACCAAAGTTAATTCAAAATTATAAATATCGATTGTTATATTCGAAAAATACTACCGATCTCTGTTATTTCAAAAGCGTATGACAAAGAAAAATGAATGTAATAAATTTACCATTGTCATTATAATTGATATTTTTACAAATAAAAATGTTGTCTAAAATTTAAATAAAAGGCGATATAACTAAATGAGGGGGAATTAGTTTTTTTTTAACAAATAATTATTTTAATTTTTATAATAAAAATATAATTTTTGTTTTAACATATAATACATATTATATGAATTTTCCTGCAAATAAATGGGTTTTAATTTTATCTAATTTTTATCTGTGAAACCACGGACGTCTGGGGGGCAGCAAGCACAATTTTCTCCCCGGTGGTAGTGCCCACACAGGATATTTCTATAATGCATTATAAAAAATTTCGATTCTATAAATTTTAAAACTTTTTCGTTTAAAAAGTTTAATCATTTAAGAAATTATGCAAAGTAAATTTATTACATTATCAAAATATTTTGTGCAATTCGCTTTTAACGTTTAATTTTTTAGTTTATTAACTTATGGTGCGATTCTGTGACGATATTTACAACGATATAATTATTCCCTTATCCTAAGAGCACCACGAATTTATATAGCTGTAAAAATCAGTTACAGAATTACACAATTAGTGCAAAAAATTAAATTTTACATATACCAATCCCCAGTGGCTTTGAAATAACTCTACCTTTGAAATAGTACTTAAAATAACAGCAGATCTAGCTCAATTCATTTGCCGTCGGCTGAAAATAGCAAAATATAAAACGATAAAACCAGTTCGTTAAAAATAATATATTAGTTGGCCTGACACCCCAAAATAACACAATGAACTACTAAATCAGTATTCAGTGGATACATTCAATTCGCTACTCACTCTAATTACTTATACACATTAAGAAATTAAAAAAGGTTTACTAATACAAAATATTTGATTTAAGAGTTAGTAATTAGTAATGCATTCGCCAATTCATTTTTTGATAATTTATTTCGTAGTATCCTTTTCGCTTTATCCAAAAAGTGGCAAAATACTCGTCTTAAAGTAGATATTACCTTAATAAAAAAGAATTTTTATTGATGGATTACGCTTTATTTTTCTGCTTTTATTACTTTATAAATTCAAAATTTTTAACTTTAAACTGTCGGTAATTACGATCCTACCATGGGTATTTAGCCAAATTGTGAATAAAAAAAAAGTAACGAAATATTGATAAAAAACGAAATGGCAAATACGCCACTAGTCCTAAATACTTGCGGAATTTTATAATTTATAGATAGGTCGGTAGGGCATTAATACAGATAAGTTTACAATAACAGAAGGCTGTAACAATTAGCCGGATCATGTTTACATTCATTCCTTCCGAAAATCAAGCTAACAACATAAATTATATCACACTACAACGAAAATTTTTTGTCATTTGGATGTATAGTTTGTCCAATTCCATCCAATGGCTGGATTATAATGACATGTTACAGAAGACGAGAACAGAATGAACGAAAGTAATGTACAATAATAGAAATAGTTACTGTAGATTCTAGAACATTATTTAATGCCTTTATTTTCATTATGTAAAATTTTAAAACTATGTTTAAAATAATGTTGATTTTCTAACAAGTGAATAGCGTCTCTCTTAACTTCGATAAAACTATCGAAGTTTTCTTGCATCCTCTTGTCAAAATATCTATCTGCTTGGCCTATGTACGTCATTGGACAGTCAGTCACACAGACTTAATTTATAAGCGCTTGATTTTTTTCATCTTTATTACTTTTGATTTTATTAACTTAATCCTTTTATTATCTAACAGTGTTAGACAAAATACACCTTATAGTACAAGGCACTTTCAGGTGGTTTGAAAATTTATTTTTCATGCTTTCTTAAATGTTTGCTTCCACCTGACTAGTAAGAGATTCTGTGTTTTTACGAACAAATAGAGCTTGATAATTCTCCTTTCTTTAATTTGTTAAATTAACTTCAATTGTATCTATTCTAAGCTTTGAAGAAAACAAATGTATTCGTTATAAATGGCCTTATTTTATTGTACATTATTTTCTTTCATTCAGATATTGTCTTTCGACGAAGCTACTGTGTAATGTCAAGATTTTGTCATTATAGTGGAAATTTACAAGTTAAACTTGAGTTTCTTTTCTTAGTCCATAATATCAGTTATGGATTTCCACCAAGTATGGGCCGATTCTATCAATACGTCAAAAATGACAAACGCGTAGCATTTATTTTGCAGGTAAACCTTTTTTACTTTTTTAAATGCCAGATTCCATACAACAACCCTTTAAAGTAAAGATAATGAAAGCATGTGTTTATTTCTGTTTACCTGGATGAACTTGAACTAATTCCTGTTAAGGTTGGTATACTTGATGCTCTGGAAATGTTCGTTGATCTACCGAAGGTTAAAGAAAGGACATGCCCACGATTAGTAACATTTAGAGGATTAATTTTTAAATTTACGATTTTATAGGTTATTTAGGCATGGTTTTTTAAATCCATTAACGTATATCAAATAAACAATACAGGGTTTAGGTAATACATATATTAAACATGAACGGCAGTAGAGTTTTGGATTTGCATTGTCTTTATTTGTTTTGAATCACAACGTTTTAACTGGTAAGTATCTCTAGTCGTCTTCAGGTGAATACTATAATAATAATAACTAATATGAATATATTAAACATGTTTACCAGGAAATATAAAAAAAATAGTTAATACGAAAATTTTTGGGTTTTTCTAAACCATGAGAATTTCAGAAAAAAAATATTTGAAAATGAACTTCCATAAAAACTTAATACAACATCTACATGCCGCGTAGCCAAATTTATAAATAGTGTTTCCTGTTTTACAATTGCGGTTTATGCTTAGTTAAACATTGAACTAAGCTTAAAGTTCATTTTGACAACCACTTTAAGATCCGGTTGTACAATTACGGCTTAAGCTTAGTTCAAGGTTGAATCAAGCTCAAATTTCATTTGGACAACCAACAACAATGTAAAGTGGTTGTCAAAATAAAGTTTGAGTTTGGTTCAACGTTGAACTAAGTTAACCAGTAATTGTACAACCGGATCTAAGTAACTAACTAGACAATTTTGACTGATATATGACTGTGACAGAAATTATTTTCTCTCAAAGTGGCCCAGTTATATGTTCATTATTATCATTATTATTTTTAACTTTCTTTTAGTTTTTTATTCTGGATCTAAAATCCATGGAGACTTCAGGACTTTCTATATTAGATGAAGAATTTTAGATTCAACAATGCAAAAATTAAATTACATATTTTATTCAAAGGTGCCAAAAGATTACAAAATGATCAATAAAAGGTAAAAAAATAATAGAACGGTCAAGAATAAAAAACCAGAAATTTTATAGCGTTAATGGATTTAAAAAATATCACTATATTATACTATGCAATATTATAAAATCGTAATGATAAAAGTTAAATAAAAGCTGTTGTTTTCGTTTAATATTCTATAACGTACGAATAAGTAGTGTTTTGTTACTTTTGAGATTTTAGTATAAATACCATTATAAAATATTTTAACACTGATGATGCATAGTAACAATTTACATTATTTTTAACCATTTCGCTAATATTGTTATTTTAGATAATAGTCATATTGTTGTTACAGGTACTACTTGGTATTACATTTTTTTAAAACTAATCCACTTTAGTTTAAGTGTTAAACTACCAAGTCATTCATAACAATTAACCTGGTTAATGTTATTTCAAGAAACCTTAACTAACCAGTTAAAATAAATTTTAACCCTACTTAATTTAGATTTAGCATAAGTACTATTTTAAATATGTAATTAAACCATTAAAATGGCATTAAGGGTTATAAGCAATAAATAATTTAAACCTATTATACTCTGATGAGTGATGCATGGACTGAAGCAACATAGGGAATCCCATTCGAAATATAAACACCTGTATTCACTATCACTAAAGGGTTTTAAATTTAGACCATCAAAATATTTAGATCTGATAGTTTTCCAGTTGAGTTTTCACCACGGCATTATTGTGATATGTCCGACGCTTTTAAGTTAATTTGATTTTTTTGTAATTAAATCGTTTCATCGATAAAAAAATTTACCGGGATGCTATTGCAAATATAGTTTTAGTTCTATTAAATAATATGATACGTATTAACATACATACATAGGTCGTAGGTAAATTCTCTCCCAAATTTCAGGTAAGCGCAAATAAAATGTTAAGGAAATAACAATCGTAAAAACTAGCTGGTGTCATATTTGTTAAATGATAGATGACAGCAACGTTGTCAGATTGTTTAAGAAATATGTAAAGTCAGGAAATAATAGTCAATAGTAATATGAACAATAACAATGCCCTGTTGAACAAGAACAAACCCGCCCCAATACACCGTTTGGAGCTGAACTGAGGATTTAAACACGTGCTAACCTACCTTAATACACCTATTAGAGCAGTTTACCGATCCTCAGTTCAGCTCCAAACGGTGTATTGGGGCGGGTTAGAACTTCTTCAACAGGGCAATTTTTTTGTTCATGTTACCATTGACTATTATTTCCTGACTTTACATATTTCTTAAACAATCTGACAACGTTGCTGTCAAATATCATTATATATATATATCACCCGAACCTCGGAGACAACTTACCTACCCTTGAGAGTGAATTTACCTATGGGTATTTTGACCTTTTCGTAATCGCGAGACAACTCGGCTCCTCCGAGTATTTGACCACTTTAAAATTAGCATGGGATCTCCAATATTGCGTGGATCGATGCACCATTCAAAGATATTTTGCTCAAAAATAAAACTTTTAATGTTAAATTGTCAAAAAAAGATGTTTCCTTCATTTCGTCAGATCCATCAGTAGACGTGTTTTGCCGTGTCATGGTTATCAGCATGATACAACTATACAAGGTATGATATCAACAGGGTGCGCAGTGCATCGTGACGTCACCTTGTGTAATTGAACACGTCGAATTATATGGCACAACGTAGTTTACTTTATTAAAAGGCAATTTTATATGAAATTTTAAATAAATTTATTTCAAATCATATTAGCATTAGAATTTGTCCTGTGACTGAAATATTGAAACATACATTTTAGATTAATTACTGTGATCATGAAAAATTTAGGTTATTGTTTTCATTTTTTTTTCTAGAAAGTGTTGCATCCTGTAATTTTGTATTTAGTTCTCTGATACGAAAATACATCCTACATCTAAAAAATAACATTTTTGCCTTATCGGAACATAATACCGAACTTAAACAACGGAGAATATCGCAATATGGCGGTTTTTATACACAAGGTGACGTCACAAAAACCTGCGCGGTATCATATCTTCTATAGTTTTATCATGGGTTATCAGTAGGGCTAGGATTCCACGAAAGAAAGGACTCTATTTTTGGTGACATTCACCAGCAAGATGTTGCATGGAGCGACATCTTGCTGGTGGAAAAAACTATTAAATTTAACCACCCGTCATATTTTATCATCTTTGTTAAATTATTTGAATAACTTTTCCAGAAACCAACTGTTTCCAGAGGTTTAAAAAAAGGTTTCCTTGCCTCCATGGACAATTAGTAGCCCCAGAGATTAATTGTGGTAAAATTTGAAATTTTTATTGTGGTTCAAAAATATCATTACCAAATACCCATGGGCATGTAGGAGAAAGTTTATGATTGAGTTGAGATTAAAAAATAAAATTATATTGCACTACTCAGTAGTGACTACTGAGACTCCGATTCGAGATATATGTAAATAAATTAATATATGAGTAATAAACATTTTTTATTGGCATCTTTTTATTAAGCTCGGTTATGCAATATTTTGTTTTTCTATTTCGGCATAATTCTTACTCGTATTCTGGCTCCTATGATGCTCAGTATAATTGCAAAATACATCCTTTAAATATCAAGCGGTAACAATATAACCCAATCCAGGGAGTTTTTTGTTCTTATGTATAGTCTTATGCCAAATATAAAATATACGAGCTGTAAGTATGTTATGCTTTTCTAGTACCAACATTAATATATGTACTTGTACTTAAAAAACAATTAGAAGACCTACCTTAAGGCTGGACTAGCTGGCGACCGCAAACCGCTTGGAGTTCGCGGTCTGGAGGAACTTCCATTTATTGTTGTTTTCTTTGCCGATGATAGAGTTGCAGAACTGCGACCCGATGTCGGAGTTCTTCTTGGAATTCTCGAAGGTGTATCATCTAAAAAGCGAAAGAATAATAACAATAATTTACGGTATAAAAACGAGTAGTCTTGACCGACTAGATAATCAACCAAATAATTCCTGATGATCAGGACTCATACCTCGACAAAAGTTATTGAACCTTGCGCTAGACACCTAAAACTTATTTTATGTTCTTGCAAACATTATATTGTCATTATTTATTATTTACTACTTTACTAACTTTATTGGACCGGAAAGAGAAAAACATATATACAAAAGATAAACTAACAAATTTTTCGTCCTTAAAACCATAACCTCATAACAACATACTAGGTATTTTTTTTAAATCGTAATTTAGGCTTGAATTTAAACATGCAGTAGAGCAAAACGATGTAAGTTATTCGCACAATGACTCGTCCAATTTATGGTTAAACAAGAACTCGTCCAATAAAGTTATTATAATAATAAGTAATCTAAGCCGATGACATTAATAGGTACTAAAAATAATACAAAACGCTAAAAGTGTGATAGGTAGTGTTATTATAAAATGAATGTTTCTGTCCAATGTAATTTTTCTCCACTTAAGAGTAGTTCGTACTACAATAGTGGATATTATGTCCATATCGCACGAGGAAGTAAATTGAGCACGATGCCGCAGGCGGAATGCTAAAACTTCCGAGCACAATATATACCGTAATAACCTTAAAAAGTGGAATTAATTTTTTATAGAAATCTTATAATTTCTTTTGTTTTATCTGGTTTTATGCACTCATCTTCATTTTACATTTTTTAAGGAAGATAAATACTAGGTATTTCTCTATTGTCGAGTTGCACAAAGAATTTTAATAATAATTAACTAACCAGCAAGTTTGAGTGTGATATATATAATATATAGAAATACTTTTCTCACAATCAAACTGGCCCGGTTACCTTAATTTTTAATTTACTTATCAGGCACCTTTGATTGTGAGTACATAATGCCTGTCAAAGTCATTTATGTCACAGTCAAACTTGCTGGTTAGTTAAGTCTGGTTAAAAAATTTTGTGCAACCCAACATTAATCTGTTGCATATAATAAAAGTTTCAAGGTCGATTGGAGTTGGATCCCCGTTCAAAATAAGTCGGAGAAAATATCGCGGTGGACAAATATTTGCAAAGCAAAAAACCAACCAAGGCCAGTACGAAACGTTCATTTTGTAGGTATACATATATAGTACATTTTATGCATTAAATCTTGTAGTAATTGTCTATAAATGAGTGGAAAACTGGAGATTTTTAAAATAATAAAGTGCATTTGAGCACAAATCTTTAGCTCCGTCAGAAAATAACGATAGTTCGGGTAAAAATATATTTTGGTTTTATATCTTCAATTTTCGCACCATTCCGTGCACTCTTTAGGGAAAATGTGTTGTTTGCATAGGTTCTGGTTGTAAAAAATAACAAATTTTATCTGACAAATTTGCATCTTTTTAAAATATATTCTTAACCACACTTTTGTTAAGTGTCATAAAACGACGCGTACATCTGATGTCTTTGTAATTGACCACTGTGATTAATTAGTCTCATATTCTAACTAGGACGGATATGAAATTATATCCGTTTAGTTAACCGAAATAATATCCATGTGGGAGTAGAAAAAATAAATGTAGAAGTCAATGAGACAAGGTATACTTTCCTTAATATTAATGCCGTAGTCTGAAGAAATGTATTGAATGAACTAGATTAGATCATCTATGCTTTTATCACAGCATTATATGCTGAATATATTTTTGAATTTATGTATAGTTGGTAGCGCTTATACCATCTTGTATACGGAGCATATTAAACATTGGCTCCTAATAAACTCACATGCTTGTGTAAGTCAATACAAATTATTTATAACAGTCCAACTGGTCTAATATTTTATATGACTGGTGAGTATCCGGTTTTAAAGGGCCGCTCTCGTTGTGGTATACAATTTTAACTACTGATATTAAACCAAATCCATCTCAATAATGGAGCGCGTCAAAAGAATATCGCGGGGTAGTTGGGATCGGCGTATAATGCTATTGGCTATGGGCAGAAGGCATGTCGATGTGGGCCAATAAACTCGTGAGCCCACGGTCACTAGACGGTCATTGTTTTAACGTGCTTCCTGGATTTAGTATATTAACCAGATAGCCTGCATCATAGCTAAACCTAATAAGTGCAGAAAATAGATCAATACCTGTGCTGTCTAAAGATAGATTTGATCCATGCCTAGACGGTGGTTTACTTCCTGGTCGACTACCGGTCCTAGACGTTGGCCTTGAGTTACTCGTTGACCCTCCAGGAGTTATGTTTGACCTGTATGTCGGTCTTCTGGGTGTCCTAAAACCACCTTCATTATCGCTCAGGGAATCTGGAGTGCCGGCAGACAGGGAAGATTTTGAATTTCTTGGTAGACTGCCCATTGGTACTGACCTCTGTGATCGTTCTCTGACCTAGATTGGAAAGTAAAAATAAAGCTTAAATTTTTTTAGTTTCAATTTAGTAATTTCGGGGAACAGCATTTGAAAGCATCCTATCTAAATTCTACGGTTATTTAATAGATTAAATTAGTACATGGTACGTTTTTGGATGGTATTTAAAATCGACATCGTGCGTTTACAACTTTGTAAATTGTATTTAAATAAAAAATAGGTTGAATTATTATAAAAAAATGTCTTCAATTCAAGATTTTTAAAAATGTAGATATTATATTGTCATTGAAGTGATTGTTTTGCACTCTAGTATTATTTTAAATCTAAAAACGTACTCAACATCGACACATAACTCACTCAACAATTCATGCAGTCTCGATAATATTGACATACAACTTCTTAAAAACTGTTATACTGTGGAATATCTTTAACAAACCCGAACAAAATTTATTTTCTGGTAGGAAGTCTAAAATCTAGCTAAAAACGTTAAAAAGTTTGGTGTGTATCTTTTCAATTCCAAAAAAAGTTTTAAAAATAAATCAATTGTTTAATGAGTGTTCAAACATTTGGTTACAAGAATGACACCTTAAGTTAAGAAAACTTTTTTAGTACACCTAAAAGTAATATTTTAAGTTTGTTGAATGTAATGGATAATAAATTAGTTATTAATTTATAAGGATATAAATAACTTCGTTTATGCGAATAGTGTAGAACCATGTCTAAATGGCAACCTAAATCTTATTCCTACTACTCACCAACAAAATAGTTTTTACTTGATCTGGAGATGTCAGTATAATCTTCATTTCGGAAATAATGAAATAAATAAAAAAGAACATCCTTGAACAGTTGATTCGTAATAATTCAGAAATTTATTTACTACTTCAAATAACTTTGTTTTGGCTAAGAGAGAATTAAATAATTTTTAGTTATACTGACCTGTTGTATACCCATCATGGGCATTTGGGACAGATACAAGAGTTTGTGATGGTCTTTTTCTAGGCCAATAACAGCAACTAAATGAACCAATCACATTAAAAATAAAGGAAACCAGTATAAAATAAAATACAATTTAGATTTTTTTGTAAATTATAAAAATCGGTAAAAATCTCTTAACATACGCTCAGGGGATAGTAACGTTCTTCTTATAAAAAAAAATAACTTGTGTTGTAAAGATATATACGCTCAACGACAACTCTCATGCGCATGCAAACCCTAAGTTTGTACAGTATTTCTAAAAAGCATAGTAGTTAAACTTAGCTCGTAATTACAGCTGGAAAGAAAAATAATTAACTTAAAATTAAATTATATGTATATAAATATATATTTACAAAACATATATATTTTTGAAAATTAAAAATTTATATTACAATATGTATGCATGAAAATGTCGATGTTGCCCTTCAAAAATATTGCACAAACCTCCACTTACAACCTAGAAATAAGAAGAAAACCGCACCCGGGGTGCTAAAGACGCTTTTGGTGCACTGATCATCATGTAAAATGGTATTTATTCTTTAGTGTAAAGGATGCGACTAATTATCGTAAAAGTAATGTATAAATACGTAAATATTTTTAAAAGTTAGATAGTCCAGTATAGACGCCGAATAAATCTTTAAAGTGAGTATTTGGGGATAACGTTAAATTTAAATCAAAAAATTAAAGGCAACGAAAATTCAAATGTATAATAAAAACCTCTAAAATTTCACCTATTCGCCATTTGCTAGAATTTTTTTAAAATTTAATATGTACCTAAGCGGTTAAAATTAGTTTGTAAAATCTTTTCCCATATAAGTGGAAGAAAATGAAAGAAAGAAACTCTGTAGCGATTGTACTTTTTAAGTTTTATAATTTAAAAAAATCGGATTTTCTAGTGATGTGAGGTATTTGTTTACAACCGACGATATTTAAGATTCCGTTCTTAATGTGTAAATTACTATAATTAATAATAAGTTAAAACATGATCAATGCACCAAGATAAATACAACACATTCATGAACACAAATCAACTTTACCCAATAGCAAGTGTTCGGATTGACATGGGCCATGTGAAGGGTGGGGCCCGCGGTGGATCCCACGTGCAACGGGTACGCATTGCCAATCTCTCCTCTCGCTCGTATCTCGTCAAAGATCGGCATAAGTTCGGCCAAGTGTTCGTGGGCTACAGGTAAATAACAACACGTGCCAGATTGTCACAATGAAAGGAAACAAGTGTATACCTTAATAGTGTGTAAAAGTGTGCAGTATTCAGTGTACCATTGCGGTTTTAGAACGGTTCTTTTACTTTTTTTGGAGGATACATCTTGTTTTTTAATTAAAAATGTATAAGTAGGATGTTGTAGGAAAAGTTATATAAAAATGAATATAAAGTATTTTTATACAAAAAACATATTTAAAAAAAGTATAAAAGAAATCAATATACAGCACTTCTACAAAGGACGTCATCCCCTGTCAACTTTGAAACGAATTGAAATATTGTCATTATGATGCCATAGCCTTCTCGATTTAAAAGAAGTGAGCGAGAGAATTTCTAGCCCTTTTATTTCATTTGGTCACTTTAAAATATCAGGGTGCGGAAGCGTCTTTGAGAGGGGCCTAACGGACAGTGGTGACCTGACCGGCCTGAACTAATTAATTTTAGGTTAGTTGTGTTTAGAAATAAATGAAAAAACATAAAGTCTTTCTCCACTGGTTTATTAGAAATAAAATTAGAAGGTTCACTACCACTCACCATTTAGGTCTGTTCCTCTTACTTATAAATATTTTCTCTTTACTTTTTGTTCCTGATGATGGGTGTTACTACACCCGAAACATGTAGAGTATCTACCACCTTCTAATTTTATTTCTAATAAACCAGTGGAGAAAGACTTTGTTTTTTCATTTATTTCTATAAATTAACTCCACTTTAAGAATGGACTACTTCTTCAAAATTAGTTGTGTTTGTTAAATTATGGTAAGACATAAAGGCGTTGACATAATAAAAATATTTTGAGGTTAAGTTTCGCTTGTCAATTCATAAGATGTTGACATCGATTAGTTTGTGTAGCAGCAGGCGGCAACCTATGCCATCTACGTTGTAAACATCAAATTGTCACTTTTTTCAATGAACTGGCCTGTATTGTCTCTCACTCTTCCCTAAAATTTAGAAGGCCATGATATTCTTTTAAAAACTATTTAACTACCATTCGGGAAGGCAAATAAATGCATCAGGAAAAATACATGAACTTACTGGAGTTGTTGAAGTTGACATGTATTTCGTTGTTCTATTATTGTACTAGCTTTGTTTGTACAGCAATTACGGACTAGTCAGCGCGCTTCCAATAGGGGAGTTGAATGAAAATTAAATTTAAAAAATAACACGTTTAAGCATAAGCTAATATCATCAAAAGATCCACAGTTTACAAAGAAATGTCCTTTTTAATCCTCTGGATTAGCACTTAAAGTTTGCGGTTGTGACGCCAAAGCGTTTTACAAAACATAGTGCGAAATCGGGCTAGTCATACTATGTGACGTCACACGGCGAACTTTAATTATTAATAAAAAATTGAACGATATTTAAGACATAATATTTTGCATGTGAATAAAAATAGCAATAAAAAATATGGAAAGTTCCTTATTGGTTTAAAACAGTCTGCAAACTGTTACCAACTATAATTGAGCTATATGATTGGCGCTGATCAGTTTGATATTGTTGTGCGGACCGAGCTATTATAAGTCGTTCCAAAGAAAACAGAATTGCAAAAAGAGTGAAACTTAGGCTAGAAAACTTATATTAAAAAAAGTTACTAAAAAAAGTAACCCAAAATCAAATTAAAAGGGACGCGTGGGATGTTTTTTTTATCGAGAATGTGATTAAAATATCTTTCTCCCATAAATTAACGCATATAAGCAACCAGTAAAAGAACATTTTTAAATAAAAAAGGTTTAATATAAGCACCAACTTTTAGTAATAATAAGCTAATGCTAATAAGCAACAATTAGTTGCAACAAATAAATTTTATGGAAGTAGTACATATAAATAAATGTGCGTATAGTGATGGCATGACGGTTTGAAGCAGAACAAATTAAATTTAAAATAAAAAAATATTAATTTACAATATTGTACAAGTAATAAAGTCGTTTGGTAAAAAGTAAAACACAGTTATAGTATCAATAAAATGCATAACATTTTTACTGCTTTCCAAACAAACACGATAATTTATAGGAGGAGATACATTTCTCTATTATGATTTACCTCAAAAACAAAATACTTTAACACACAATTTTATAAAAATCATCGTAATATTTACTTCGTACCAAATTTTTAGTTCTTAAATGGGGAGTCCAGATTTTCAAGTTTAAAAAATCGCCATAAAACCTTTTTCATTATTCCTCATTTACAGTTGATGTATTGGAATAAAAAGATAGAGAGGAAGAGAGTTGGAGATAATCATAAAACGGATTTTTTATTAACTACGGGTTAATGGCCCAATCAAAAGCTCGCAATATGTAAATTTTCTACTTACTTTAGTTTTGTTTTATTAAATAAGATGTTGAATTATAATAACAAATAAAATTATACACCTTCAGATATTAAAGACCCTAAAATTGACGATGTTGTTAGTTCATTATTAAGATAAGATTACCTATATCAAAAGAATATATAAAATTTCGTAGCACATTATTAATGCAATGATTCTTTTCAATATTTAATTTAATAACTTTTCATTTAGTCGAAAAAAAAGTATGTTATGAAACTCAATGTGTTATTACTTAATGGGACGATTTACGACACTTGCTGCAGCGCAACGTGAAATCCAAAACAATTATTATTTCTGTGACTGAGTTTTAAATAAAATAAGATTTACTTTTTCAATATTCGAAACTTTATATTTATATTAATATTAAACGAGCAAATTGTTGAAGGCCTTATGAACTTTTTCATTCTAGGAAACTTTTGTTGAAATATTATTTTTATTTATTAAAAAATTATGTGTTTTTCAGTATTAAGTAAGTAATTAGTTTCAAATAATTCTTAAAACGGCACTATGTGTAAATAATATAAGAGTACGTTGGTGTAATAAAGCAGTGTAGGTGTTTAACTAAAAGTTTAGCAAAAATAGAAGAAAAATAAACTAAAAGCGTGAATACCGTGTGATCTAATATGTAAAATACATAAAAAAAGTATATGAGTTATTTAGCAAAAAATTGCAGTATAATATTCTTCAGATCAAAATTGTCATGAAAATATACGATTAAACTAATATTCCGCCAATAAAAACAATTTTAATAATTCATGTATTAGTAGATCTGAGCCGCCATATATTCGTCTCATGAGGTCTTGTGATTTTCTTGGTGCAAATCGAGACAAATAGCAAAAAACATTACAGTGCAAAACATTTTCATATCTATATTACAAATTGTACAATGTACATAAGAACATCAATGATTTAATGACAAACATTATAGAGTGGGAAAAATATAAAAGTCCACTTACCTTCATAACGCTAAATAAATAAATTAACTAAAGGAATATTCTTCTTTTACCGCACCTGAGGTACCAAAAATTGAGGACATGCACTCTAAATGCATACTTACAGACATACCGTACCAACCAAGACAAAACTACAAAAGCATATCATAATATTTATCTTCTATAACAACCTAACAAATCTAACTTTACCTTTCAAATGCCAAAGGGATATAACTACTAAATACGAGTAGCAGATGAGAGATGGTGAATTATTTTATTCACCGATGAATCTACCGTTTGTATAGCATTCTTATCTAATTAGATCAGCGAAACAGAGATAGTAAGCTTAACGGTGGTTCCACCTGAGAATATAAGAATTCGCCAAGACTTGTAACATTTACATACTTGCGTGTTTATTTTTCTAAACAAATGAATATGTTTGTAATTATTTAACCCTGGTTGGGCACTGTTTCTTATGGTAACAGCACGGTAATTGAATATACTTAAATGGCGTGCGTATTTATATATACAGGGTGGCCGTTAAAGAAAGTTTAACACGCACTTTATGGATGCACGCATTACCGCGCACTCAACGTTCTGTAGTTTACTCGTGTGTAAGAGTGTCAAAAATAAATTAAAAAGCCTTTAAAACATCAAGTATGTAAATGCGGAAATGAAAGAGACTCATTAAAAAAAGATTTCTTATTTTAACCAGCACGTCAAATTATTTTCAAACTTAATTTGGTTTGGTATATATGTTAATTTGGCGGTTAAGACATGTATTTGTAAAATGCAGTACAATTTTTGTCCTAGAGCAAATTTACTGCCGCAATGCGTTGTTTCGTCATGCTTCATAACTACTTAAGGCAGTCTGGTATAGTGAATACATTTGGAAAATAAATAACTCATTTACTTATAATATTGTAAAACCGTTAAAAAATAAAAATGTAGATTATTGTAAAGAATGGAAGAATGATTATTGTTCTCTATGTGTATAAAAACTAAGATTGGAGATACCTTTTCAAAATAATTTGTTATATTTGCCAAAGGATTTAGAATAAAATAATAATTGAAAAAACAAAATGACTGTCTCGTTTTAAACAATGACACGGTTTGACACTGAAAAAACCCGATAAGGCATTACATTAGGTGCAAGTTGCAAGTGTACGTAAATAGTAGTTTTAAATGGGAAAAATTGCATCAGCGGATTGAAAAGTTATTTAAGCGCATGCTTTCAGTTAATTTTACTCGAAATTGCTCCTAATATAAAGTCATTTAGTTATACGTTTCATAGAATAAATATGATTTACTTAAGCTAACAGAGTTACTTTGATTGTGACAAAATTATTTCCAATGTTTTAAGTTAACAAACTTGTTTGGTAATTATTGATTTAAATCTTTCTGCGACATGGTATAAATCCTTTGAAGTTAATTTAGGAAATAAATTAAATAACAAAAAAAGGTAGCGCACCTTTATTAACTTAACAAGAGAAAACGACAATATGAGCACGAAATATAAAAAAGGGATATTTTAACTCTAGTTTATTTTATTATACAAACACATATTATTTTTCAAATAATATGTATTTGTTAAATTATATTAAAATACAGAGAATAAAACAAGAGTCTTTTATACTAATATAGTTCTAGAGACATTTTTAGTATTACTTCCAGTTTACTTTAGCTTTTGTTCACAAAATAAAAGTAAATCTGTCATTAAACTTTTGGAAAAGGATAAATGTATAAAGAAATACTAATCTTTTGGCGAAAAATGTATTTTTTAGTATTACTTCTTGGAAACTGTTGTAACGTAGAGATGTTTTTCAAACTTAAATACTATAATTGAGCTACTTCTTATATATATATATATATTATATGCATTACTATTATTATTTATATCGAACTAATTATCAACAAAAAAAAGAAATCTTTTTAAATCGAGCCTCTTTCTAGATGAATGATCGGGTGCTATACCTTAGTGATTGGCCCTTGAGGAGTGCGTAGTGAACTTGAAGAGGAGCCAGATACGGGACTGGCAGATGACCGCTTGCTCTTAAAGGCGGTCATTGTCTGTGACACTCCGTCCGCCAAGATGAATTGCTCACGTAGCTCAATGTTAGTGCGGCCTTTAGCTGTGTGTTGAAGGTGACAGGTGGGGGAACGTCGGAAAATGTATACGGTCATAGGAAGATGGACAAAGGACAAATTAATAAGGAAAGGGTGCAGAGGTGCGGAGAAAAAAACAAACAAAACAAAATAAGCAAAAATATCCTTCTAGGTCAAACGTGATGCGATTAGTGTGTAGCAACAAAGTATTTTTATTTGACTTTATTATGTTAGGCAACTTCCATTTAAATCAATTTTGGAGTGCTATAACGTCATGACAAAAAAAATTATCGGATTATATATAATAGCAAAGAGGGCGCTTTATTGACTTAGAGCCCATCAAAAAATAATATTTCGAAACATGCAATGTGGTTTTAAATATTATGTTACAAAATTAGAAAAAAGAGAGTAGGTATAGGATGATAACTAAAAATTACTGAGTTTTTTTTAACGTAAGATAGCAACTCACTGATCTGGTTTTCTTTATCAAAGGAACACATAAAAAAACTAAAATTTGTTTTTACTTTCGGATTAAATATACACTTTTCTGGATAAAATTCAAAATGCCGTGACGTTTTGCATTTTAAATCACAAAAAAAAGGTAGAACGAAGAAAGGTATTTATTTATAAATTAACTTTTTTTTTACAAACACTTCGAATAGCATTATTTGTTAAAATTTAGAACAACTATATAAAATTTTAAAATGCGGTTACGGGAACATTTGCTTAAAAAAACTTTTTGCAGCTTTGTCAACATACTCAAAAGTGCAAAAAAGCTAAAAATAATTTAAAATTGGGAACTCGGATAATTTAATTGAATTCATGCTATTTGTCAGGCATATGTATTTACATAATTTATTGTACAATATGAAATGATAGAATATTAAAAATAAAATAAACAAATAGGCATTTGCTATGGCATCCAGGCTAAGCCTGAACAGAAAAAGTATCGGTTTTCCGTAACACTTTTATTATTAATGATGATAGATCTAATTAATGGATGTACAAATTTATTTCTATTTAAAAAAAATTCTACGATAGACTGTACATCTTAATTGGCTGGCTTCTAATTATTCTTTAAAATATATGAAATGGATCTGTAAAACATTACCGGTTGTAAATGTTTTAAATAAAAAAAAAATTACCAGTATAAAATGAAGCTTGCTGTAGATGAAAAATCGGCTCTTTCACGTTACGTTTTTTATTAGAAGTGGGAATAAAATACAGTTTTTCAGTTATACGAAACGTAACCCCATCTTTTTATTTCTAATAAAGTTATACTTTGTTGAGACACGTGCATAATTATAGAATTTAAGTGTATGTTTTACCATACCAAACTCAAATACTACTACCTCAGTAGCAACTAATGTTGTTAAATTTCATGGTTACTGTGGTAAAACAACAACTTTTAAAAGTAAATCAAAATATATACAAAACTTAAAATACATAAAACGAAATAAAACTGTGTAGGTATATCTAAATTATATTATGGTGTTAATATAGCAACAAAAACCATGCACAAAATAATATACACCAAACTAAAAACACCGCAAATAATAAAATATAAATGGTATTACTTCTGGTCTATTTTAAAAAAATTCTGCTATTTAAAAATAATTATTAGAAGAGAAATACGATTATTTAATTGGACAATAAATTAGAATAATATAGGCCTATATTTTTCAGAAAATCATGTTATTTGGAGATATTTTTGTTTTTTTGTCATAAATTAATTTTAAATAATAAAATTCACCATTATTATTTTACTTTGCATAAAAGGAATGAAGATGGATTTAAAATATCACTTTTAAATATCATTGTTGACAAGTTGAATCAGCAGTTGACATTTATCTATGCTTATTTGTAGTTATTTGATAAATAGTTATATATCTACAGTGAACAAATTGAAAAACTGTACGTGATAAGACTTGATTTTAAGTGTGTAAATGTGAAAGCAGCTGCAAAAATGGTCAGTTGTGTGGCGTGCGGCCATTCCCGAACTAAAAACACTAAAGAGAATGGAATACCATATCACCAGGAAGTAAGTTTGTCATTTATGCATGAAATAAAATATCAAGATAAAAACTTGTAGATTATTTTCTTCCGTTTGTACCTGCTTGCACACTTTTGCTAAAGTTGAAAAAAAATTGTCAATTTTAAAATGTTCATTTAAAAAATTTAAAAGTAAGCATTTGCTTACAGTTTTTTAGAGTTAGTAATTGAAAATAACATAATAAATGGAATTTATTATGAAAAATTAAAATATGCCGAAAATGCCGTATTTTGTATAAAAACTTCACATTCTGGCTACTTTGCAGTCTCCCAAACAAAAATTGTATGCATAATCCTCTTTATACAGTGTGTTTACTTATGTTGGAAACTAATGGGAAACTTTTTTAATATTAATTTAACGAAAAAAAGTTATTTTTCATAAAAAGTTCTGCATGGTCCAAAACCTAAAATTCAACCATCAGATGTTAAATTTTTTCAGTCGTATACGAGATTTGTCAGTCAAAAAATATGAATTTTGCCCAAGAGTAAAGTACCTTTATTTTTGACAATATCGAAAACTGTAATTATGAAAAATTGTTTGGAAAGTAAAACTATATTTTAATGTGCAATTACATCCTACTGCTTATTTTTTTTTTATTTTTACAATTTTTCTTAAACGATATAGAATATTTGTTTTTTATTTATTAAAAAAAAAATTAAGTAGAAGGATGTAATTGCATATTAAAATATAGTTTTACATTTTAAACAACTTTTCATAATTAGAGTTTTTGATATTGTACTTATAGGCAAAATTCATATTTTTTGACAAACCTCGTATACAACTGAAAAAATTTAACTTCTGATGGTTGCATTTTAGGTTTTGGACCATGCAAAACTTTTTATGAAGAATAACTTTTTTCGTCAAGTTAATAATAAAAAAGTTTCTCACTAGTTGCCAACTTAAGTAGACACACTGAATATGTTCTTATCGAAAAAGATAATTTTCGTAATGTCAAAAAAATATACGAAATTGAATTGTCAAAATAAATTCGTTACGTCGAGATAAAATTGGAAAAACTAACCGGACCTAATATTTAAGCCGACATATAAAAGATCCTCATTAACTACATCTAAACCTAACGACCTTTAAAAGTTATAAAATTGACCAAAAGTAAACCAAAAATATTATAAAATTCCTTACCAAGTGGACACCAAGGTTCGTGCTGCTCAGGTATGTCAGGGTGCGGTATCGGTAAAACTAATGTGACTGTTTTTTGTTTATATTACAGTGACATAAATTTTAACAAATTATTAAGCACATGTACAACATCAAAAGCAACCGAATGAATATGATCGCAAATTAATTATAAATAAATGTACAAAAAAATTAGTGTTGTCACAAGGAAGGTTAAATTTGGGGGAAGAATAAAAAATTTAATTAGTAAGATGAAGTAAAAAGCATGGACGTTTTTAAAACTAAGACAGGTTAACTCATACCGCTACTGACAAGATTTTTCCCTGCGATAAAAATAAAATGAAATTGTCAGAGGGCGCCATCTCGTGACAATTATATTTTATTATAGCAGTTTTTCAAATTTAGTAGGTACAGACTTAAAATTGATTAATACAGGAAAGAGAAAAATTGCACAGTTCAGCAGAGTTAACAATCTTGTCATTTAAAGTTTGCTTAGTTTTAAAACTACTGTATAGTATTACACTTTTTACAGCAAACAGTATGGTTAAAATAGCAGTTGACTAACTAGAAAGGGTGATTTCAATAGTACCAATGCGTAGACCTTCAAATAAATATCCAATCTAATAGATTCCCTACATAATTTATTTTTTAAATAAAAAAGTAGGTGAATATCTCAGAAGGATTTTTGTTTGAATACTCATTCCCTCAAGAGACGTATTTCAGGTTATTCGCTCATATAGAACCACATTAATACATGAATCGGGTTATGTTTTAAACAGTGACACATTTTTTATTTCTTTGTTAGAATGAACTGATAGTAGAGAAGCTGGTTAAATCTGATATTATCGTAAATTATAAATTAAGTAGTTTAATATCCCCTGTTAATTTAAGTTTTTATTTTAAGTGTAATTATTTATCGCTGCTTAAGTTCATGTTTGAAAACGTCTTAATATAAGTAATAGTTTTAAACAATTTTTAAGTTCCTTAAATGCTTATTTATCTACTACAATAAGAGGTATTCTGATTTGTAAAATATGTTTTTACAGTTTTGCCCCCTGAATTTTTATTATTAGAAAATAAAGTTTTTTAGGTACCCCAATATATAAGGTGTTCTAAAAGGTATGGTCAAGTAGAAGTCGATTAGGTTCAAATAAGTTAAGAAATTCAAAAAACATTTAGTTATCGAGACTCCCAATAGGGACACTTATTCTTATCGATCCCTCCTTTACTTCTAACTCAAATTTTATTGTACCAATATTTTTAGGGTAATAATTGTCCAGTTTGGGGCCCAAGATTTCTAGAATATTCCAATTTAAATTTTTATCTTTTAAGATTTTAAAAATTTAAAAAATATATTTTTATGGTGTCCCCTTTGGGAGTCTGTAGCTCGGTAATGGCGATAAAATGTTATATGAACTTCTGACCTTGAATTGATCTATTCTACTCAATTCTTAGATATTTACCATATGGTAAAGGAGGAAAACACAATTTATTTGTGTAACAGCATTCAGACAAAAACAAATAAAGACAATGCACGTCCGAAACTCTTTTATCATTCAGTCTTCAGATAGAGGTAGAAGTGAAAATTTAAATAAGGCATTTTTTACACCCTTTAATTTAAAAGTCGTGTTATGTATATAGTGTTATTTTGTCTTAGCATAATCTCCATATATTGGGATATCTACAAGCTTAAAAATCCAGTGACAAGGCGGGTCCCTCCTTAACGTGATAAACTGACAGTTTATCAGAAAATAAAAATTGTACTCTGTTTTGGCAAACATGAACTTGAAGAACGAATAAAAATATATTGAAAATTTTATTAAAAATATTTAATCTTTTTTTTTTTAAATATAACGTACCTCTGCATGGATCGTTCTTCAGTAGGAACTCGTCGAGTGCTACCCAACCACCTCCGACACGTACCATGACGGTACTTCGAAGAATACGAACGAGACGTAACTTTTGACTGTCACCAAACTAAAATAAAATATATTAATACACACTGCTGATGCCAAATATATTCGCAAGCTTTACTATTTAAAACGGAGACTACCTACTTGGATTTCTTAAATTTTTTAACGCCTCCTCCCCCCTTATTAAAGTAATATATGATTAAGTGAGGAAAAGTTTGAAAAGTATGTTGGTGCTAAATTACAAAAACGTTAAGTTTATTAAAATTGTAAGTTCTCTATTGGTATTATTGGTATGCCGTATTTACATGAAATCAAAAACAATTGATACTAATACTATTGCGTAAAAATCCAAGATGGTTAACTTGGAAGTAAAACACATTCTGAAATTTATATCATGACAAAAACATGTCTTCATAAAAAGTAATCAACAACTGCTGTAAAGTTTATATGCGTTTTAAATCAGAAAAAAAGATCGTTGTTTGTATTGCTACGTCACATAGAATATTTGTGAATTGATAGTGTAATTTACTTATTTTAAAAAAATTGTGAATGCATTTTTCTTCTCATACCCTATATTTTCCTTCTCCAACTTGGAACACCCTAAACTTCTGTCGACAGGTACACAACATGACGAGTCGTTTGACTTCATCGTGAATCTTTCCGGCGTCGTTGTCAGGTGCCTTTTCTTCCCAATCAGGTCTCAACGCAGCAATGAATTTCTTCCAATCAATTAGACCTCGGTTGTTTTCGTCGAACATATCGGCTACATGCCTCATTTCTAATCGTGAAGTATCAAATTCTAAAAAGAATAGTGTATTTTTAGATTATCATAATATGTTGTTGGAGGTCACAAAAATTAAAATTTGTTTTAGTTTTTTTCTACAGATATTATAATTTCGTCTGTTTTATCTGGTTTTATGGACTCATCTTTATTTTCCAACATTTAAGAAAGATTGGGGCCCCGTTGAAACTATCAGAAAATGGTAAAAAAATTGTGGTGGAAGATTATTTACATTGCAAAAAACCAACCAGGACACGTACAAACTTTTAATAGTAAAAATTGATAAAAATCGGTACATGCATTGGATCTGGCATAAAGGTTTTGATTTAAATAAAAAATAATAAATAAAAAATATTAGCATATTTTTAAAATATATTCTTAACCTCATTTTTGCTAAGTGTCTTAAAATAACGCGCAAAATCTACGTGTAAATTGAGTTTCTAAGTCAGATCAATCAGATAATACAGATCACTGTAATTGGTCAGCTATCCTAACAAGGATGTATATAAAATTATATTCGTTCAGTTAACTAGTAAAACCCATATATCCAGTCGTTTGGGTATAAAGAAAATAGACAATATCCATGTGGGAGCAGAAAAACTATTATCTCCATGGCTCAATGATCGCTGCATACTGTTCGCTAGTATGAGTATACAGTATTAATTGAAGGACTGCCATACTTTCTTTCGTTTTTTGGATATTTGCGTCGTAACATTTACCTAATTAGGTAAATCCAAATTTAAAAAAAATTGGCATGTCACTAATAACAAACCCCTTCAATTCTAAAAACTAAATTTAATTGAATTAATTGCTATTTGCAACTAAATTATAACTTTAGATTTTATAGGTTTGTGATAACCCTTTTTAACAGACGAACAGACCCGAACAGACCCAAACTGCCCCTAAGAGATCCACCAACCTACTCAATTTTCGATACTTACTGGTTCTAATAATGCCATCAATAAAATCTTCTCTTGGGATCAACTCGTTGTTATCCTTATCCATTTTCCTAAACAGATCGGTTAACCTGGACTTCTTGTAATTCATGAATTTTAAGAAGCGCTTCCTCCAGTCGTCCCAGGAGAAGTTGTCGGCCTTTTGTTTTTCTTTCAGATAAGCCAAATGATCGTAAAGCTCTCTCTGTCTCTCCCATGACAGAACCCATACTTGACGCCATTTGTCGTAAAGGAATTTGACTCTTGGTGATCGGAATTCTGGTTCGCTAAATTACAAATATTGGTTGGGAATTGCAGGAAAGAATAAAAACACCCTGACATTTCTTGTGTCCGAAGTATGTGAAATAATGAATATAAAGTAAAAACAGATTTTTGATCGATGTAGAATTTATTAAGTTTACCACCGTAAAAAAAAATTCCAGCCATATTTTGTAAAATAAAAACGTCAGAATGAAAAAGTTAAACTCATATGATTTTATATTTATAACGCATAATGGTTTTAAATGGCCAGGTTTACCAGAAAAAATCTAATAATTTTTTAGTAATTAAGTTAATTTTGAAATTCCTTAAATACTTAAGAATAAAATGCAGATTTAATCGTGCAAAAAAACAGAAATGTCTTAACATGGATAGTGAAAAGACGGTAGTTCCTCTAGTAAAGCTTCTTGATATGTTACTTTTAACTTATAAAAGTAATCTAACATTCTTAAAAGGTTTTTAGGAATGCATAATTTTAATATTATCAGTCTGTCTATGAAGCCCTGGATTTCTTTGCCAAGCATATGCAGCTGTTTCAAACGATAAAAACCTCTTATTTAGCAAAATATTATTTAATCAAGTTGTTTTAATTGCATTACTCATGTAGACAAACCTTACTTTGTCAGAAAAGTAACGTATCCAGAAACGTTATTGTTAAATAATTGTAGAGTTAGTAAACGTTTTTATTAACTGAACAAATAAATGGTAATGTACCTTCCAGATGGTGGGAATCTTGGCCCGATATGAGGATATCCTGGGTCTGGACTGAGTTCTCTGCCTGGACTGACGCGACTGTTGAAAAAAGCACATGCAACACTCAACACAGTTATTTTCTAAATGCACTACGAAAGTTGCCAAACAACAAAAGTGCCTTTCATGTTTATAACAAAATAATGTTCTTAATATTTAACAAAGGAAGCATATATAAGATCGTAAGAAGACAAAAAGTCTACTTGTTTACCAGGTGGTAATGTAAATATGCAATTTTATTCATTATTATGTATTGTTTTTTTCTTTTATACCGGATATTATAAATTCGCGTACATGCATAATAATATAAAGATAATTAAATTAAGGCATGGTTGCGTAATTTGGTACGCGCTAAAAATTGTAAATATTTCCATACTTTCGACGATATCCGAAAAAACCAACAACTTTGGATTTTAAACCTTCATTTTTAAATTTATAAAAAAACACATAATTATACCAGTGTTTATTTTCTATAAAATGGCAGCATTGTTATCAAAATATGAATACTGTTTTGGACATCCTTTTAAGCTATAGACATCCTTGGTAATTAATAAATGTTTTGTTACTTAAAATGTTAAATATTATTCCTACTTCATATTTAATCAATCACTTTGCATCTTGTTTAAAATAATTTACCTGAAAATATTCGAAAAACAAAAACCCAAAATTTGGAACCAATACCGATATTTTGTAGAACCTAAGAAATTGTTATAAAAAAGGACTTTTTGCTTTTTTATAAGTTCAGAAAAAAAAGTCGTAAAAATTGAACAGCAGGTTTTCCGAATATTTCCGAAAATACTAAAGGAATATTTGTAACTGTATTTTAAAATATTACACAACTTTGTCTCGGTTTAACTGTCTTCATATCTCTAGTGTATTCGACATTCCCCATATACGCAAACGAATGTCTATACCGGGTCCGCCAACGTGGCGGGGATGGAAGATTAAATCATTATCGAGGAGCTTATCAAAAATACTAAACCAGCATAAGGTATCGACTTAAAAGCGGCATATTTTAAAAATATTTTACATTATACAGGGGTGGCTCAAAAAAATGTGGCGGACTAAACTTGCATTTTTTTAAATGGAACACCCTATATATTATATTATTTTCTAATTCCCTATACAATTCCACGTATATTTTGTATAAAATGTCATATGTCTAAATTCAATTGTTTTTGAGTAATTGACGTTTAAAATATGGCATTTTTTGACTTTGACAGGCTGTAACATTGGAACGGTTCATCTTAGAGAAAAATGGTTTTCACCTCCCTATCTTAGTTTTTTATTCTCTATCCAAAAATACCAACTTCCGGTTTAACATGTTAAACCGTTAAAACCGTTTTTTTGGTTTAACATGTTAAACCGGAAGTTGGTATTTTTGGATAGAGAATAAAAAACTAAGATAGGGAGGTGAAAACCATTTTTTTCTCTAAGATGACCCGGTATTCTGTATAGTTGCCAAGCTACCTTTTTTCGGCTTTAATACAATATCTCATTTATAGAGCTGAAATTAATACTGGAAACAATTCATAGATAGCATGAAATTAATACATATTATGTTCATAAATTCGAAAGGTCTGCATTTTTGTTGTTTGACATTAAAAAAAAAATCAATACGCTAGAAACTAAGGGATTATAAAGATTATTTGTGTGCTTTTCCCATTAAGTCACACTGTGAATTTTTATCCCCGCAAGCAAGGATATCTATATGTTGCTAAATTTTAATGAGTTCACTATTGTTTGTCAGGGTGTGTTTTAAGAAAAAAATAACTTTTAAATAAGTCTTCTATTAAATATTTATGTTGGAACATTGGTATGTATTTTTTAAGGCTTAAATAGATATTTAACTTTGTAGATAAAATGAGCTTTGAAGTCTAATTTGTATTCATTATTTATAAACGAGAATCCCTTAGCTTATAACAGCGTTGTTTTACCATAAACAAAAACATATTTTAACTAAAATGTTAGTAATTTTAGAACCTCTACCTAATTTGTATTTTTGTCGCGGTTATACACTGACCTATATGATGTTGGTAACAAACGGAAAATATCGATTTTATTAACATCTTGAAATAACTTACATGTCGCAGCATTGGTAAATTTTGGAAGGTTCCTTAAAAATATTTAAGGATGGGACTTGCGCCATTGCGCTTTTAATATTAACTTACATATTTATGCTACTGTAAATAGATACCCTGTAGGAATTATTTTCTCCCAATAAAACTGTTAAATTAAAAATCTTTTTTGAACAATTTTTGAACCCAAAGTACTTTACTTCTTTAATTAAATATTAGCAGTGATATTTGGTGAAAGCTGAATCTCTGCAACTTATTTTGAAATATTTATTAATATAAATATGTATCTTTTAAAATAAATTTCATAACTTTAACCGTTTTTGCGTAAATGCAAGGCGCGACTGGACGACACCCAAAAGCGATGGTAGATTCTTAAATTAGGGCTAGGTGATATTAAAAATCTAATATCGTATATCGATACACAAAAAATATTGATATAGTCGTTATTCCAAAATCTTTTGATATAACTATATTTTTAATGTTATCTAAAAAAAAATTTGTGTCCCAAATAACCACGCTCTAAATATACCGCTTTTTCAACTTTCAAACAAAGTATTTTTATAAAAAAGGTCGCCATTGGTTCCTAACAAAAACAACATGCTTTAAAATACCGCGCTTTACTCACGCTGTTTGAGACAATAATGTTTCTTGAATGATAGAAGAGTTTTGGACTTGCATTGTCTTTATTTGTTTTACATCACAACGTTTTAACTGGTAAGTATTTCCAGTTGTCTTGAGGTAAATACTACTTTCAAATAATGTGTATAAACACAAGAAACTTTCCGTTTTAAAGGAATAAGTAAAAACATGAAGTCTTTCTCCACTGGTTTATTGAAGTAATAAAAATTTTTTAAATTCTACATGTTTCGGGTGTAGTAACACCCATCATCAGGAATAAAATACAAAGAGAGAGCATTAGTAAATAAAGGAGCAAGATTAACTGGTAGTGAACATCGATGGAGCTCTATCGAGCCATGAGAGATAAAAATTAAGAACTGATGATTTAAAAAATTGGTATACTTAGAGCCTCGAGGCTAAATTTGGACACTGACCGTGGGCAAAAGGTAACAGTGACAAGAGGGCCCGTTAGGGCTGAGAAAAAAAATATATAGGAAAAATGGAGACTCATGGGTCCAGAAATCTCATCCTGAAGAAAACATGGGGGGAGAAAAGAAAGTGGTATGGAAAGAAAAATTAATTATTTGGGGCTACCATGGAGCTTAATTGGATGTGCCAATTATATTGTATATTATATTAATCTTAAGTCAAAGTTGTAAAATAAAAATTTTGAAAAAATTGGGGGAACTAGTCCAAAAAAAGGACTGGAGCCCCGGTGGGTTTTAATTCCAGCATGGCTTATAAAACTTTAAAAAACTTTTTAAGGTTTAAGTAAAACTTGGAAAGAAAAAAGCTGAAGTTACTTTGTTAGACCTTAGTCCACACGTGGTTAAAAGGAATTTTTTTTTCCAAATAAAAAAAAAGTATCTGTATGACAAAATATAATAATTTTTTTTTGGGTTGTTATATCAAGTAAACAAATGGATAAGGTAATCTATTAATGAACCCGAAGCATAGAAATTCTGTTTAACTATATTTCGGTTTCAAAATTAATATTTCGCCACCATAAAGCTCTCAATGGTTATTAGTTGTTTATGTTTGAAGGTAACAAAAACTTTTTTCCAAACATACTGCAAATTTAGAAAAATCTATAATTTTTCATAATTTATCCGGAGCTTTGGAAAAAATTATCTTCTTTATTCTTAAAACGATGTACAACTAGTTGCTTAAGAGATTTATAGTTTAAATACTGTTAGTTTTATGTTAAGAGATTCCTCCACCGCTAAAAACATAACTAAAAATGCTAACCTTCCACGATGCGATAACAAATCTCGAGATCCCTTGAAGCTAAAAATTGAAAACAATTGTCAAACAAATGCTTAAGCAATATAAAGACTTTACAATCATAAGATTTTAAGAAATACTACTGCACAAATCGTAAAAGTCAATAACTAAATTTAAATTGCTGTATTAGACTAGTACCTTGTTGGCTAAAATGTATAGAGTTTCGTGATGTTTACTAATATGGTTGATAGATAATACAGGATCTAATTTTTTTTTTCGTGGCGATTACAATGCACTTATAGACTTTTAGAATTAGTACGGCAGAATACATGTTTGCTTTAAAAGCTAACAAACACTGCAATTATATATTTTACAGGCATTTATGTCAACATACACATTCTTAATAAGATTTTTTATTTTGGGTTCAAAACTTTAGAAAATATATATTTTTTAAGTCTCCTTCAAATGCACAAGGCATTTCCAGTGAGCCGTACCCACAGGTTGTACTGTGCAAATTTAGAAAATTTTAGTATAAGTAAATCAACAATTAAGTTAACTGAATCACTTTGATTATATTATTTATGTAATTGTGACAATCAATGTTATCAGATTAATTAACTATTGTATTTTTTTCTAGAACCAGACATAAAACGTTTTTGTTTTTTTTTGAAGCCAATGGTGCTTATAACTCTTGCTTTAATTATAATAATAATATTAAATTGTAAAAAAACTCTTATATAAGAGAAAAGAAATAAGGGAATTTAAATTTTAAAAAAATACCTGCTCTTAACACAACAAAAAAGCACACAAAGATTTCACATGAAAACAGATTTTTTTAGACGATATAAAAATGAGTGCTTATGAACATACCTTTGCTTGCGAAGTGTGCCGTAATCTGTTGAGCTCTCGTGTATATCGTGCTGTGATCCACGACTGAAGGAAAAAAAGCAATACAAAAAGATAAATGATACATGCAACATAAAATAAACAAAAAAGATGCAAAAATTAGGTCTATATGTCAGAAATGTGAGCACATAATATGCGTGGTGTTTGAAGAAAGTTATCACAGTGCAAAAACTAAATCATTCAATATAAATTAGACAAAAATTTAAAAAAATAATACTGTTTAATTAAAATACATGTATAAAATATAAATTAAAAATACATACATTGGTCCTTTGCCCTTGCCAAACTTCTTCGTATCCTTGGCCCCTTGTGCAGGTTTCACTTGCCTGGCTTTACATACTCTATCCACTTCTACCTGTCTCTTTTGGGTATTTTCCATAAATTCTTTATGGTCTGCAATTAGCTGCTCCGTAGCTGGAATATCCATTGGCAGTTCTTCTCTCTTGAGAGCAATAAGGGTATTTTCCAGTCCCAACAACCATTGAATGAGTTCTTCGAGTGTTTCATCCAAATCTCGTAAAGATCGCATGTGATTGGATAGTTTTTGATGCCTTTGAAGAGCCCATTGGGATACTTCTTCCCATCTGGACAGAATTACTTTTATCCAATTTTTAATTACATTTATTGAATCCGGATGGGCTTTGGCAAGAATGCTATGAGCCAGTTCTAAGGTTTGATCTTTTTCAATCTCCTTCTCGTTAAGTTGAGCACGGAATACGTCTAATACCTTAAGCTGTTCGTAAGCTGTAGCTTCATCTTCTGGGGTATTTCCAACAAATCTGAGTTTCATTTCGGCATCAGACAGCCAGTCAAGGATCATATTTACAGACTTGTGAAGTTTTTCAGCTTCTTTCAAAGCGTCATGCAATCTATCAGTCTTAAGGTGGGTAAGGCCAGTAACAGATTCCCATAGTTCAGTTAAGTCTGTAAGTTGTCTTCGAATTTGAGCAGCATCAGTTTTGTTTGCTGTCTTTTCTAGTTCTTGGCCATTACGAATAACAGACTCCATTTGATCATTACGTTTTTCCAGTTCTTTTTCAAACTGTCTATGCAAATCGACCAAATGGTTTACGGTATCCAAATCGCCATGAACTGGGCTATCTTGCGACAGTTCTTTCTCTGTTTTCTTGAGCCATTCCATAAGAGCCGCAACAGCATCTTTAAACTGACCAGAATAGAGAAGTGCTTCTTCAAGTTTTCTTTGTCTTTCAACGCTCTTATTACAAACTGAAGTCCATTTATTCTTTAGATCGGCAAGCATCTGTTTGAGGGTTGGTTCATCAGTCTTTGGTGCCTTCTCCTTTAGTTGCTTTCCATTTTTCATGACTGTGTCGTAGCTAGACTGTTTAGCAGAAAGAACTCGTTGGAATTCGTGGTGTTTTGTAAGGCGAGCCTTGATTTTTTCTGGATCATTACCAGCAGCATCAATCATGAACTCATCCAAATTTTGTTCGGTTTCTTCAAGCCAGTTCATTAAACCTGACCATGAATCATGGAATTCTTTAGCTTCCTTATAACCTAAATCTAGAGCTCTTGTTCGCTCAGCTGATTTAGAGGCTACTCTTTCCCATCTGTGTTGAACACTTATCAAAAGATTTTTAATTAAGATTACGTCCTGTTTTTGACTAAAGTATTTTAGATGAGTTCCTTTTTTGTCAAGAGCTAGCATAATTTCACGATGGGCACTCACGTCCTTTTGAAAAATTTTATGTTCTTCAATTTGTTGTTGAACACTGCCAAGAACTCTTGAAACAGGTTTAAGACTAGTTAATATCTTTTCAGCGTTAGTTAACCAATCAACAAACGCTTGAAGAGATTCATGGAACTCTGTTGCTTCTTTAAGTGCAATTTCAAGTTTGATCTTCTTGTCATTAGCTCTAGTAGTGACAGAATCCCATCGTTGTTTTAGGGTACGTAAATTATGTTGCAAATTAGATGCAGTGTTAGGAGGAGCCTTTTTAAGGTACTCTTGTCCTTGGGCAAGAACAGTTTCGACTTTGGGCCTGTTTTCCTCAATTTCGTTGTAAATTTCCATAAATCGTTCAAGTTGTTCTGAAGCAGTTTCTGGAAGACCACCAACTGGTTTGGACGCTGCGATAATTGCATCAACGTCTCCTAACCAGGAAAGCAAGTCTTGAATTTCTGCGTTAAATCTGTGAGCGTCAGTAAGAGCATCTTCAAGTTCACGTTGACGATCTGCAGCTTTTTGTACGAGAGCTCGCCAATGGGTATTAAGGGTATTTAACTTGTCCAAGGTGGCAGATGCTTCATGACGATCTGGAAAAATACATCAAACATTACGGATTAAATAGGAATAAAAACGAGTGAGATTGCGAAAGACTAGCTTTGTGCATTTAAAATGTATTACAGTTATTTGCATTCAATATTACACTTTGGATGACACCCATTAACATGTTGTTGTCTTAAGCACCAATAACTTATATTTACCTTTACCGCTCTCAATGATTTGTCTTCCAGCATCATTTAATGTATCAACGCTAGTCTGGTGAGCTTGTATATCATTA
The DNA here is from genome assembly GCA_935413205.1 of Polydrusus cervinus. NCBI lineage: Eukaryota > Metazoa > Arthropoda > Insecta > Coleoptera > Curculionidae > Polydrusus > Polydrusus cervinus. The sequence continues at coordinate 59,384,722 of OW284510.1, read as the reverse complement.
ATGAGCACCTTCAGTTTGGCCAGTTCAATTTCTAGAACTTGCGCATCCCCAGCAACCGGTTTAAGTTCGTCCAATGTTTTATCCGTTTTTGAGATCCACACAAGCAGCTCGTTAAGAGCATGTTGGAATTGCCCCAAGCGCAAAAGAGCATTTTCAAGTTGCCTCTGTCTCTCCACCATGCCTCTAAGTAGGTCATCCCAGCGCTTGTTAACAGCTGATAAGGGTTCTTTGATAGCTGCTGCTTGATCAGCTGATGTACGCTCAGTCAGTTCTTGAGCTTGCCTAAATAAAAACTTAGTATTTGAGAATATCGAGGAAAATTTTCAATATTTAGGGCCATAGCTTATTGATAAATAATTTTTAAAGCTTTGCCTAAGCAAAAAAGAATTGCCAGTAAGCTCTTTTAGCTACACAAAATGTTTAGTTAAGAATGGTAAAGGGCACATTTGTAACAAGCATGCATGCGAGAGTTTTAATACATGAAAGATATAAGGCTGCCAGCCTAACTTGAAAAAAATTATATGAAACAAATTTATTTATAAAAAAAAAGTTCCCTACAAAAATAAACCTTTTTCCTTTTAAATTATATTATGTGTTTTCTGAGTTTAAAGTAATATTTTTTTTATATTTAAATTTAAGAAAATTTAAGTATTTCTCTCGTGGATAAATAATTATGGATTTTTTATTTTTTGACCAATCTGCAAAAAAAGGTGTTTTCATTTTATATGTAAATTGAATGGTGAAATAAAGATGAAGTCTATCAAAGTTATTCAATCTAACCATCAAAAACAAAATGAATTATAGGACTACTAGCACTTGTCATTTTCTAAAAAAAAATTGAAATTTTAAATTTTGGAAAATGGAAACGCCTACAGCTATATAACAATTTGTAATCATAACTTTAGTTTAATTTCATGCTTGGATAACATCGATAGAGACAACACATAAAGCAAAAGCTATTTATCTTTTCAACAACACAAGGTAGTTTTTATACTCATATGAAAAAAAAACAGACGCTTTAAAGCTTGTAATAAATATAAATGCATTAACACACACAGCTTGCAACGCAGAAAAACAGAAAATATCTTGCCTTATAAGACTCCTGCAGTCCATCGGAAAAATAAGAAAAATAAATAGAATTAGTATCAGCGAAACAATAAATAAAATAATGACTAAACGATATTATAACAAAAGATACAAGTATAAAGGAAAACTTAATTTTATTATAAATACAGATGAAAGATATACTGACCTATTAAGGGCCTCAACCTTAACCATATGAGGATCAACTTCGTCTTTAAAGTTCTTAAGCTGATCAATTTGTTTCTTAACGGCATCAATGTCTGTACCCAGTGGACCCATTTTGTTAAATTTCTTTTCAGCTTTATCTAGGAATTCCAAAAGATCCTACAAATATTTTCAATTAGAATTCTCAGAGAAAAAATATTAAAACATCGTACCTGTAGAGTCTCGTGGAACTCCATTGCTTTCTCCATAGCATCGATAAGATTCTCTTCACGTTTGGCGTATAAGGCAGTGATGTTATCCCAGGCATTATCTAGGTCTTCAATATGTTTCTTTACTTCTGGTTTATCGGGTTCGCCGCACAATTTCATTAACCTTTGACCAGAAGATCTAACTTGATCCACCTCAGGCTTAGTTTGATCAATTTCTTGTCTAATTTCTTGCAGTGCTACTTGTTGCTCTTGAATGGCTTTGGGCTCAACCGCTGGAGGCTCTTGACTAACTAAGGAATCCTCAAGATCCTTAAGCGTAGCCATAATAGCGTGTAGTTCTTTCCAGAATTTCTGCGCTGCATCAAGAGCACTGTCCAAAGAATTTCCACGATCCTTGGTAGCCTTTTGTACATCATCCCAAAGATTTTTAAGCTTCTCAAGTTTTCGCTTTATATCCTTGACAGCTGAGTCAGCCCTATTTCCAGCCTTGTTTATAACGTCATCCGCAGCACGTCGTACAGCAGCATATGCATCTGTTCTCTTATCCAAATCACTAACAATGGCATCATTATCTTCAATTTGGTCACGAATCTTAGGAACGTGAGCTGAAATCGGTTCTTGATTATTAACTTGATCGGCGGTATTAGTAAGAGCTCGCAACATTCCCTCCAACTTATCAGAGAACTGAGAGCTTTCTTGCAGAGCTTGTTCCAGAGCCTGTTGACGTTCTCTAAGTTCAAGTTTTAATGCAGCATATCTAGCATTATCACTCTCCAGTAAATCCTGAACTTTACTACCGTCATCGTCATTACAGAGCCTAATTAGAGCTTCTCCTGTCTTGTTAAGTTTATCGACCAGAGGCTTATGTTCATTAATAGATTGTATAAACATTTCATTTCGATCTTGCTGTTGTGCGATGGCATCAGGACGAAGAGCTGGCATAGATAACATAGATACCTGTTCTTCCATATCTCCAAGCCAATTAACAAGAACAACGTGGGTATCGTGGAAATGCTCTGCAAGAGGCAATGCTTGTTCTAAGATACCTAATCGATCAGAACTTAAAGCAGAAACAGTGTCCATGGCTTCTCGCAGATCTTCCATCTTTTCTCTAATAACGCTAGTGTCTTCACTTGGTGGACTTTCTCTAAGAACTTTCTTGGCCGTAGATAAAACATCACGTACTCTACCTTTCTGACTAGAAATATCATCGTTTAAAGCTTTGTGTTCCTTTAGTTGTACCCTAATGAGATCTGGTTCAGCAGAAGGTTTCTCAGCATCCCTGATTTGGCCTTCGACCTCTCTAAACCATTCCAACAGTTCATCAATATCACTAGTAACTTCCAATGCTCTTTGTTTGCCGAGATGAATTCTTTCAGCACGTCTTTGGATTTGTTCCGCAATTGCATCAAATCTTCTGTTATCCCTGGAAACCAATCCTTCAATAGTTGCGGCCCCTTCACCTGGACTAGCTTGGCATAACTGTGGTCCCAAAACATTGATAGTTTCGAGAACAGGTCTTAGTTCTTGTAAATCCACTTCTAAACGAGCAATATCGCCTTCGGTTGTCTCTGCAGATTGTAGGATAGATTCAGCACCTTGCATCCATTCGACAAGGCGGTTATGATTGTTATGGAATTTCTGTACCAAAGGAAGTAAATTTTCAGCAAGTTTAAGCAAGTCTGCTCCTCGAGCAGTCAAATCATTGTATCGTCGTTGAAGCGAATCAAGCTTATCTTTTAATTGTAATGCCTCGTCGGATGAAATATGTCTCATAAGTTCTACACCAGCATCGACTGTTCCATCTACGTCTGATTGGCGGCCAGCAATATCTTCAGTAAGACCTGTAAGATCATCCATTTGCTCAAGTAATCTATCAGTATGAACTGCAAGAACTTTATAACGTGCCAATCTTTGTTCCATACTATCCATCCAGGCAGCTAAGTCTTGGTAGGTTAGCACAAGATGTCTTAATCCTTGCCGTGAGGCACTAAGAAGTTGACCAATGTTTTCGCTGGCTTCCACAAGATGGCCGTATCGATCAGTAACTTCTTGTAATTTATCAGCAAGAGCTGACGCTTCATCTTCACCTACAAGAGACATTAAGTTAGAAGCTATGTCAGTAAGCTCTCTGAAGTCGGGTTTTTTGCTAAGAATGTCACTGTGAAGAGCGTCATGTTCACGAATTCTTTGCTGAATCTTTTCTTCGTCGGTGGGTATAAGTTCCATATCACGAACTTTCTTTTCACTGCGTTCTAGCCATTCTTGCAATGGAACGAGCTTGTCTTGGAATTCCTTAGCCACTTTCATTGCTTGTTCCAAATCAAGTGTACGCTGTTGAGCACCTTCAGTCAAGGCATCAAAGCGACCAATAAGATCTTTAAGCTGTTTCTCAATTAATTTTCTTTCGGCTGGTTCAGCTTCCTTTGCAATTTCATTGCCCATACTGAATAAAGATGACATAGAATTTTGACGATCTAGTAACATTTTCTTTAGGAATTTTTGTTCTTGTAATTGAGCTTTAACTACCTTATAATCTGCAGAGGGTGGTTTCTGATTGGCAACAAGCTCTTCAGTGTCTGCTAACCATTTAGACAATCCATCTAAAGCCTCCTGGAATTTTCCCGATTGTAAGAGGCCAATATCCAGTTTACGTTCTCGATCGTTAATTTTTTCCTTAAGGGTATTCCATTGATCATTCATCTTTTCTAAATCCTTTTCTAGGGCTTGAGTGTTAACTCCTGAAGCAGCTGACTGAATAAGACCCTGTCCAAATCTGTTACATCCATCAACATTTTTATTAAGCGGATCAACAATATTAGCTCGGAATTTCTTAAAGTCCTTTTGTTGAGCTCTTATTCCTTCGACGTCAGAGCCGATTGGTTTAAGTTTGCGAATCTGTTCAGAGGCATTTCTAATGTCATCTAAAACTTGAGAATGATTAATGTAGAAGTCTTCAAGTTTCTTCAGAGTTGCATCGAGTTCTTTTTCTTTATTATGAGCCCGGTCATCAAGTTTACCAAGTTGTTTCTTTAATGCATCAACTTGTTGGCGGGTTTGTGCAGTGTCGGGAGCAAATCCGCTATCTACCAAGCGTTCTCCAGATTGAATGGCATCTTCGACATCACCTGAAGCTTTGCGGACCTTACTAAGGAACTTGGCAACATCATCAATTTGTCCTCGAACGGTCTTTACGTCCCTTCCTGGTGGTTTCATGCTATCTAATTCGTTTTCAAGGCCTGAAAGATCATGTGACAAGGATTTTACTTTATCGTTAAACTGAGTAACCGCAGTAGCAGCAGACTGTAGATCAGAACAGCGATCATCTAATTTTCCTTGTAAGTCATCAATACGATCTCCAATGCTCTCAACTTCATCTTTTAGGTGGTTGGCATCGATTCCATCTTGAGCAGCTTCATGACATAAGTCGCCAGCTTGGTTTCGGAGAGCTTGTAAAGGCTTTTTAAGTTTAGCAGTTTCCTCCCTTAGTTCTTTGATTCTATCTAAAAGCTTGGGATCTCTCGAAGCACCACCAAGAGCATCATGGGATGCAAGTTTGTCTTCGCAGCGCTCTAAACCATGTTTAAGATCTCTAAGATTCTCGTTGAAATCGGCTAGTTTTCTCGACTGGTCTTCAAGAGCCTGGGTACGAAGAATAAGATCATTATTAAGTTTATCCCATCTTTCTTTAAGCTCCTGCAATTCGTTCTTTACCATATCTTTGTCGATATCACAAGATGATAGGAAAGTGTCACCCAGAGATCGAGTGTTCTCATATTCACCGGACTTTTTCCATACTTCATTCCTAAAAGCTTGAAGTTCTTTTAATTGTTTTTCAATATGTTTCTTTTCAAAAGATTGTAATTTCAGAGAGTCTATTTTATCTTCTGCTTGTCTCAGCCATGGAAGGAACGATTCCAACGTATTGTAATATTTACGACAATGTTCTTTACATGTTTGGAGTCTGGTCTGCCTATCAACAGCCTCCTTTCGTAGTTTATCCCAAGATTGCTGAATCTTATCTAGGTCCCTTTGAAGCGACCGCGTATCACCTTTCGTTGATCTAGACAGCATTTCCCTACCTTTGTTAAGCAACATAATTACTTCATGCTCCCTTGAAAGAACGTCCCTATAAATAGGTTCGTGATGAACAAGTTGTTGATCTAAGACATCTCTATCAGCAGAAATAAGCAAGCGTTCACTAAGAGATCCTAATTCGTCAGAAAGCCAGCCAAGAGTTTTAGCACAGGATGCTTCAAATTGGCGACCGTCACGTAGAGATCCCTCAATTTCAGCTTTCTTCAAGTCTAGTTTCTTTTGTAGTGCGTTATACTGACGAACAACTGATGCAAGTTTGCTTTGAATGTCAGCTCTCGAAGCTGGATCGCTGAGAACTTCACAAAGTTGAGCCCCATTAGCTTCAAGATCAGCTAATAGAGGGCGTTGTCCTTCGAGTTGTCTTTCAAGATTTTCCACTTTTCGTAGTTGCTCCTCTGGGTCTTTATCAAATGATACTTCATCTAAGTTATCTGAAATACCTTGTAATGCATCTCTTAGCCTAGTCAGTTGGGCATCAAATTCTCTGCTAGTATCAGCAGCCGCTCCTAAAGAGTCGGCACGTTCTTCTAGTTTACCCAAAATATCTGCCCATTTTTGTTGAATCGTCGCAAGTTTGTTATTAATCTTTTGATGGTCAGACGATTTTGGCTCCAAATATGACAAAACATCATCTCCAACTTCGATAAAATGTTGCAGTTGAGGCTGTTGTGAGCGGAATTCTTCTCGCAAAACTTGTACTTGCTGAACTTGAGACTGAACCATACGGGAGTCGCTAGAGATTGGCCCCAGGACAGTTAACATTCGTTCCTTGGCCCCCAACCACGATGCAAGAGAATCATGGGTATCGTGAAATTCTTTCATATCTTCCATAAACTTAATACGGCTCTTTAAGTGGTCGCTAAGGCTCTTCCAATGGGAAAGAACATCTTCAAGTTCATCGTTAAGATTATCAACACCAATAGCACCAATTTTGCGTTTTAAGAGGTCTTTAACTTGGCTAGTCGTAGTATCCAAAAGCGATTGTTTTTCATACATTTCTTCCAAAACATGTTTAATTTGCTTATTAAGTTTATCTGCTTCTTCCTTCGTGTTAGGTAAAGCATCTTTGGGTAACTGTCTTTGAATTTTGTCTAAGAAAGTGCTAAGAGTTTTTAGGTTTTCCAGTTGTTTCTTAAGCTCGTCCCTTACTGAATCGATTTCGGACTGTCGGTCATTGATTTTAACACCAAGGAAAGAATATCTGTTATTAATTTCTGAAAGCTGTTGTTGAACCGGAGATAACTCTTCTAAGTGGAAACCATCTTGGCTAGATCTGCGAGAAGAGAAGCCACTAGAACCACCTGGTGAAAGAGGGCTAAGACCTTTAGTAGGCGACGGCGAGCGACCGTCTTGAGAAGAACGTCGTCCAGATATTCTTTTATTAGGGCTGTAGCCTTTACGTCTAGAAGGTGAGTCAGGTCTGTCGCTTCTAGTAAGATTATCATATGTCGTTCCGATATCGTTAATTTTGTCGATTGTAGAGAAATAATTCTTGTATTCTGAAGATATTGGTTTGAGTTCTTCATTTTGTTTTTTCAAAGTATCAAGATGAACTGCAACAATATCAAGTCGAGAGACTTTGGTTTCCATTCGAGTAAGCCAATCCAAAACTTGTTCTTTTAAGCTTTCATATGCATTATATTGCTCAGCGCGCAACTTGGAAAGCTTAGTTTTCTCTTCCATAAGATTTTCAAGATCTCTCCATTGACTTTCCATATTTTTTACTCTATCTCTGACGTTGGCAGTATCAGTAACGTCTCTCTTACTTAATAAATCTTTTCCTATACCAACTACTTCTTCAAATAAAGCCCTATTTTCATCACGGTTTCTTGCTATTTCTTTCATTTGTAAAGCATACTGTTCGATAGGCATTTTGGGTAAATCACGTGATTCTATAATTTCAATTATATCACTATACCATTTTTCAAATTTGACAGCCTGGTTATTAAAAGCTACTAAGTCCCTGTTAACTTCTCCAAGGAACACTCCACGGTTCTGAACACGGTCAAACAGCTTCTCAAATCGGGTTTTAACATCATTTAGTTTTCCTTCAATCTTCTTAGCAACACGGGCGTTGCTAGTGGATACAATAAGTTCATTGGCAGAAAGGTACACTGAATCGATTGATGATATATGTGTATCAATGTCGGATTGGAATACTCGGTGTTCCCTTAATTGTTCATCAAGTCTCTCCTGAATAAGCGAGGCAGGTCTTTGGATGTTCTTGAATTGATTTTCAGCCTGATTGAGCCAGTCAATAATACCATCAAGAGCATCTTGTACGCCTTGAGACTGAATCAGAGCAGTATCAAGTTCTTGACATCTATTTGCTATGGCGCTGCTTAATTGCGTGTATTTCTTTTCGAGCTCATGAACAGGTTCTTCCAAACGATGAATTTCGGATGGTGACATTTGACCTTCGAGGGATCTGACGAGAGCAGAAGTAGCCTGAGAAAAAAAAATAAACATAAAAACAAATCGTTTCACAGTGGCTTTTTTAGAACTAATTTTGTTAGTAACTAAATACCCACTGCATTTAAAAGTTCATATTATACTTTTATTAAAGCTTTATCGAGATTTATTAAGGTAAACATTTATAAGGGACCTGATACAATAAATACCATTATAATAACTTGAAATATGGAAATCTAAAAAAGTACCAGTTAAAAATAAATTATTTTCATATAAGTGTTAACTTATTATCTATTAAAACACTTTTATGTCCATTATTTATATTTTTAAAATATAAAAAGAAAAAGTTTTGTTCGCAGAATCATTACATACCTGTTTAGCATTATCAATAAGTTTACCATTTGCAACAAATTCATTATTAAGCGCCTTAGCTCTGTGCAGTTGATCTTCCACGGTTTTCGGATCCCCACCAATGGGTTCATTCAGTAAGGTATTGGCTCTAGGTTCTGCATCTCTAAGCCATTGTCTAGCCTTATCCAATGCATCGGAATAATCACGTTGGCGTCCTCCAACACCAGAAAGGCGATCTGACAAATTGTTGGCACGGTGAAGTAAGTCCCTGTATTGCTGCGTAACAAGGGATATTTCGCTACGTACAGGTGAATCTTGAGACGATAGTGGTTCGATAGGTGGCAGACGGGAGGGCAATGATGTTCTAAAGTCGTTAAGGATAGCAAGGTATTCCTGAAATATACAAAATTCCGTTATTAGTAATTCGACGTTAATATTTTTAAGAACAACATACAAATTTATACGTAATGGAGAAGTGGTAGATAATAGAGAAGTATTATTTACACTCTTTTTAAAAGCAGCTAGTTTAGGTGAAAATCTGATATTTAATTTTAATAAATAGTAAAAATAGTAAATTTTAATAAATGTAAAAAATTAGTATTATTTTTTGGTTTTGATAAGTATTTTTGAAGTTTATAATGATATGACTGTTACATTCACATTTAAAGAATTGATTGTTGTGGATTGTAATTGTCATAATTATTTCACACAAAACAACAATATTTTTTTTTTCCAAAAATATACCATATAAATCAGTATTTTATAAATAACTTACGGAGTTTAATAAATTGGATAAGTTAAATTAAATTGAAGATGTTTCAAAAGGTTATTAAAAATTGAAATAAAAAAAAATATATTAAAATGTTTTCCATCCCAGTTTCACATGTCAGCAGAATTCATTAACCGATACGTGGAAAAAAAATTGACCTGTGTATTCACTAAAGTTAAGGTTTGGGATTGATTTTATATATTTATTATTAAAAATAACATTGTTGAAATTGCTGCTACCAGTTCTATGTTATTCCAGTTCCGTCCCATGAATCAACTTATAGATATAATATACATGATAAAATAAATGAACTAGATACTTTACAGTATAAAAGGAGATCCACTATTTTTCAGTAGATATTTTGAAGTGCTTATCTGAAATAATGGATCTTTTCATTACTTCCTAGTATACAGCAAATAATATTAAACTTTGATTTCAAACCGATTAAAATTTTAAGTTCTTTCACATTACTATTGATCTTTGTGAATTAATTTTAATGAAAAACTATGGAATCCAAACAAGAGTACTAAGTTAAAAATATATTTAAACCATACCTTTCCTTCATCCACAAATTTTTGAGCCGACATAGTAATGAATCTAAGATCAGCTTGGTGAGCAATCACATCGCTAACAAATTCTTTGGTGCTATCAGCGCTGGAATCCAACCTCTGCAAGTCGCTAAGTGCCCGTTCTTTATCCTCGAGTGTTCTACGGGCTTTTCCTAGCCACGTAGAGAAGACGTTCAACTCTCCTTTTAATTTCGCGAGTTCATCTCTGGAAGCGAACAGGCGCCTCAAAAGTTTATCGGTCTTATCAAAGGCTTTATCATAGCGCGTTTTTAGGTTACGAGAACTTTTTTCAAGGGCTGATACTTCACTCTTTGACAAGATGTCGCCGGCTGTAAGAACAAGTTGCCGGACCTGATCTCCACAGTGTGATACCTGTCCGGCATGCTGATCAAGATCATCCTTAATCTGTTTTGTGATATTGATTTGATTTCTTAACTCTTCCTCAACTTCATGAATTATATCCTGAGAGGCGATTCTGTCTTCAACTTCACTAATCCATTGGAGGAGTTTGGCAAGCGTTTCATCGCAAAGTTTGTATTTTTCTTCTACGGCTTGCTGCAATGTTGTAAAAATGAGTGTTATTAATAAATTTAAGGGGTAAAATTCTTTAGCCGTCTAGGCAAGAAGTTACATAACATTGAGCGAACAAAAAATCTATAAAATTTCTAAATTAAAAGTGTTTACTACTAAATCAGAACCAAATAAAATCAAAAGTTATTTTCGTTTCTTTCTCATTCGATATATCTACTTAAAATAAGTTTAATATTTGATCAAGGAGCAATACCATATGCAATTAATTCAATGTAATGATTTTTCTAATAATTATCTTGAAAGGACACTCTATAAATATTACCATTATTACGACACGAAAATGTCTTTTTTCGAAAAATAAATTGAAGAATATTAATAAACTATGCGAATAACATTAATATTTTTTGTTAATGTTTCTTAGTTCACTAGTTTTTGGTGCCTTTATAAAAATAATTATCTGAGTTTGAATAGTGTTTTTGTTCACTCTAATATTAATGTAGATCATCGAAAACGGCTAAGAATTAGATCCACTTGTTGCTTTATAAAGCGAAATAAAACAATACAAAAAGCTAATACATAATTTGACATAAACCAATTAAAATTTGACTAAAACATATTAGTCAAGGTTTCCTAAGTTTACGCCAAAAAATTACATACATTTATAAATTATAAAGATAAATATTTAGCATACAGCTAAACATACCCTAGCCCTATCTCATGCATTCTGAAGCAAGCACACATAAATATGATCTATTGATGTTAGTGAACATAAGTAAAAAAAGAATGTCATTGTTACCTATGAATATGACATAAAGAAACCTGTGAACAAAACTTATTAAAAAAATAATTTAAAATAACAAAAGATAATATAAAATAAATCCTGGAATAAAAAAATAGTGTCAAAAAAGTATAAAATGTTCCAAAATAAAATTGGTACTATCTTCAGGATTCTTACAAAATTTTAGGTGCGACAATAGGAAATGCTTACGAAGAAACTCAAAAAATAAGAATTATTAATTTTTATTTTGTTTTCGATTCTAAATTTATAAAAATTCCATGTTTGCTAATTCTACTAAAACAATCAGAAAGCAGAAATTAAAAAAATCAGCAGAATTGGGTAAAAATCTATTTACTTTTGAATCTTATCCAAATAGCTGCAATTTATACCATAAATTCAAAAATATTTTCAGTGACGTATCAATTATACACCAACATTTTGATATCACGGCACTGGATTCGATAGTATTGTACATTACCGGTGTTTGTTTATAGTGCTGCTTTCTGATTAAAGTGAGGTTGTCAAGTTATATCACTGAACATTTTTTTGAATTTTTGGTATAGTATAATTACGGGTGTAAAACGTTTATTTAAACGATTGTAGTAAAAAGCCCACCATTATTGGATAATTTCCTTATTTAAACACATAAAATTATGTTAAACTCCTGTAGAGTACAGTTAGAGGATTTTTTTTCAGTTATATGGCGATTTTTAAGCAAGTACAAAAAATTTACGAGATAATTCTTGAACCTTTTATATGTTTATAGGGCTCAAAAGGCTATATTATACCGGAAGAACTTTCTTTTCGGTGGTAATTAATAAATTTGGTCATGTATTGAGATTTATTTTAAAAAACTGATCGCTTCAATAAACACTTATGTTTAAGGTAATTTTTGTCTATTATTAATTGGTTATAAGAAAAAGTTTAAACTTAAAGAAAAAGAGAGACGTATATTTTTAATTGTTAAATTAATTCATTTATTTTTTTTTTTCAATTTAGTACAATTTTTTCTATGTATATGAATCAAATTTAGAGTTTAATGTTTCAAAAACTGACAATAGGGTAATTTATTATTTATACACAGAATACGTTTTTCACAGCATAATATAGATAATTTGAAAATTCAATGAAAAAGCAGGAAAATGAGATGAATTATAAAGAAGGGACTTCAATTTTCAAAAAAATTCATGGAATTAAGAAAAACATCTCATCAAGTTTTAGAATTCAATTATACATTAAATTTTAAAAAAATTTAAAATATAGCTTGTCGTTACATTTATAGCTTTTTTTTTAAATTACCTGAAGAAGATATTATTGAATGAAATTTAAAAAAATCATATTTCAAAGAAAAAACTTGAATTAAAATTGTAAATCTTAAGTATCCGAGGATGATATATTTTGTGACTTCTGAAACTTTCGCAAACTGACCAAGCGTTATTGGCAGTTGTATTGTAGGTCTTAGCCCTAGATTCCCGATTTTCCAAATGGTTTTTGTTTTAAATATGTGACTTATATATCTAAGTTCGTTATTTAGCAACTATAATTTAGTTTTAATATCTAAATTAGACAATCAGCTCCATGAATCTATCGGGACAGCTTAAGATATTAAGATAGCCGCGGTAACGCCGTCAGCAAAATGCTGAGTAAATACGATTTTTTTTTGGTAAAAAACGTGATATATCGGAAAAATGTTGTTCGTGTCTAAAATAATATAATAGAACCAACACCATGCTAAAAAAAATTTGCATTACGTCATACCTAGTGTACAAGAACATTGCAATATAATTTCTCGACAGAACTTCAATCAAATTCTTTAGAAAAATGTGTTAATTGAGCAAATCTTATTCAGATCGAGTACAATCAGTAAACTGTGTATCATAGTTTATGTTGGCGAGTAATGTATATTTTATTATATTATGACTTTTTGGTCCGTATGTCCAGTCAAGTCAACCAAATTTTAATTTTCTACTTTCAAGAATTCCCCAGATACTTAAAAAATGTAAAATAATTTTGTCCATGATTACAGAACTTTTTTTCCTAAATTTGTTCAGGAATATGCTTTTAAATTTTTTGGAATTACTTAGAAATCACTCAGTATAACTAAAGATAATTGGTTGTTACTAATAAATTGTTAATTTTTGTTTTATTAATAAATGAATTCTACCTACATTATTAGTGTTATACTGGTTACATTAACCGTTTAATTTAAACATTAGGTTGTTTATTTTAAATATAATTTTTTTTTACAAAATGTGTGGTTGTTACATAAGGTTAAACCATAGTAAAATTATTAATTTACCTACTTATTAAAAAATAAATTACCCTTAAAAATCATATAAAATACTTGTTATCTAGCCATGATGATGGTACGTTTAAATTATGTAAAGTTCAGATCTTAAAATATAAAATTGGATATTAAATCATAAAATTAATTTCGCGATCTAATTTTTCAATAATTATATTACCGCTTGCTAATCAACTGTTTCAAAGTAGTCATTCTCTTAGTTACAAAGGCTAAGTCACAAAAATACTTCTTTTAAGATCTGAAACGAAGAAGCGTATAAACGTATTAAAGCCAATCCAAGTTACATGATGTGCAATTTGCATTATGGCTGTCAAAATGCCTTTTTGAATGCACAATGTTGAATGCAGGCAGGGACACCACAACACAAAAATGATAAGCTCTTGGGGGCCTTCAAGCTGTAAAAAATCAGTAGGGGTCAGTATTTTCAAAAGCATATTTTAAAATTGTAATTTTAGGTAAGTACTAATAATTCCCAACTTTTTATTATACCCACTTAAAAAAAAAATTGTAAATAGTCGTATTGGTAAGGCAAGTACTAATAATTGCCAACTTTTATTATCCCCACTTAAAAAAAAAATTGTAAATAGTAATATTGGTATGGTAAATTAATGTCTACAAATATTTAATAAATTGCTTGTATATTAGAATGAGAATAATAGTTAAATTATCAGCTGCTATTTAACATTTTTTTAAAACTCAGATTTGGAGATCGAGAGAGATAGAGCTCATCAGCTTCCACACAACTTTCTTAACTCAATCATTTTTCTAACTTTATTAAGAACCGATACCCGAAAGGTGTCGTCGAATTCGCTATGAACTGCATTAACATTTATTATAATTTGAAAATTTAAATTGAGAAATTTTAAGGTAAAGAAGTATATAAGGTCGCATCTTGGGCAAGCATTAGTAAATACCCAAAATATACTAGCAAACAAACATTAAATGTGAATAAATAATGATCATGATATCAAAGTGATTTCAGTTTTAATACTATAATCATGCAACAATTAGAGCATAATTTAAATAATACAATAAAGCTAAGTAGTATTTTATTTAGCAGCCAAAGCAAAGAGTGCAAACCACTTACCCGTTGTTCGGCTGGAAGGACTAAACCTTTTTCAAGAGCTTTGGAAAAGTCGTATTCCTTCTTTTCTGGCGCATCATGTATTCTACCTGCAATGGGATCTACCACTTTTGTTTCAATACCTTGTAATAAAGGTACTATGGTACCACTTTCAAGATCTTTTACGACTGTCGTACTAGGGTCTACCAAGTTGTCAGTTATAGCTGCTGTTAAGGTAAGTTTCTTTCTGTCTATTATGTTTGTGGTAACAAAAGGATCAGTAAAGCACCCAGTGGTAGGATTATAAATTCCATAAGTTATGGTTTCTATCAAAGTAAAACCTGCATTTGGCGTGATTAAGAGGCCAGAATTTAGGGCTGCACTTAAAGTGTAAAGCTTAGAAGTGCTGCTATCTAGGACATTGCCCTTTTCAGAGTCTATAAGGCCCTTTCTAAAGCCTTCAGGAAGTTTAATGAGTTTCTTTTTATTAGAATCTTTAATAAGGACACTATCAGGATCGATAAACCCAAGGGTTATTGAATCTTTAAGTGAGAGTTCGTCATTAGTTTCGGGAACAATAAATCTACCCGTATTCACGTTTAAATGACCGCTTTCTATTGCTTGTTTAAACGCAAGAGGTTCCTTTAAATAAATAATTATAATCTGATCATAGGTTACAATCAAGGACTTAACTATACCCGTTTGTGTATCAAAAGTAATTGTTTTTGTAATATCTAATTGCCCATCATTAATAGCGTCAGCGACAGTTTTAAATTTACCGGTTTGCAAATCTTTAATAACCGCCACATTGGAATTTAACAATTCAAATTTAATAGCTTCATCTAGAGCACATTCGCGTGGTTGTTTAGGAGGAGCAGCAGTATCAGTTACTCTAGTCTGTGTAAATTCTTCAACTAAAGGTTTATCTAAAGTTATTAAAATGCCCTTTTTTAAAGCTTCGTCAAAGTTATAGGTTTTCTTAGATTTTGAGTCTAGAACTCTGCCTTTTTCTACATCAATTTTACCTTCTTCTATAGCTAATGGTAGAGATTTAGTGCTATTGTTTGTAAGGTCCTTAAATGCCGTAGTCTGAGGGTCAATAAATTTGTTAACAAGGGCCTGCTTAAGGTCATAAAATTCACCATTTACCGGATCGGCAATTTTTCCAGATTCTGATCTATATAAACAATTTTGAATAGCCTCTTCCAATGTTATAGGCGTACGAGCGGTGACAATGAGGCCTTTATTGGCAGCTTCAAGTAAATCAATTGTTTTACCATGGGGGAAAATGTAAACACTTAACTGGTCGTCAATAAGTTTAGATTCAGTAGCAACAGTTAACTGAACATATTTATTAAGCTTGCTATTTTTAACTATAGAAGTTACAGGATTTATTAATTCATTTTCGACAGCTTCCTTAAGGGTATATTTTCTGCCCGAAGCAGGATGAACAAACAGGCCCTCGTCCGGAATGTACAGACCCATTTCTAAAGCCTCGTAAAGGCCAAAGTTGACGGTCTCTATATCTACAATATAGCCGCTATTTAAAGCTTCAGATAATTTAATAGGTTTATCACTAAATGGTGGCGTAAATGTTCCATTTCGTTTGTCGATAATACCTAACCTGCATGTTTCGGTAAGATTATATAATTTGCCTTGCTTTCTATCAAAGTAGCATGGTAAAAGCGGATTAACATTAAAGTTACGTATAGCTTCGTGTAAGGTGACCTTTCTATCAGTCGTAGGATCTAGAATTTTTCCTGTGTTTTCATCATATGAACCTTGATGTATAGCTCTCTGTAGAGAGACAGCAGCCTTATTATCAACTAAAATTCCCATGTCAAATGCTCTTTGCAAAGATACCTCAACATTTTCACCTTTCGAGAAGTCTCTAACTTTACCGGTGTTTCCATCTACATAATTATTATGTATAGCATCAATAAGGGGTATCTTACGCCAAATTCCTATACGAGTATCTTTTACGCTAACCGATTCAGCGTCGATTAAACTTATTTCAATAGCTTCAATAAGAGTAAGATAGTGACCAGTCTGTGGGTCCAAAAATAGTTGCGATTCTTCATCATAAATTCCTTTTGCAATAGCTTCACTTAACGGGACAGGTGGACGGATTTCAATTAGAAGGCCGCGTTCGAAGGCTTCGTTAAAATCGAGGGGTTCATTATAGTTCATTATTATACCTTGATTAGTATCAATAATACCTTCGGTAACGGCATGTTCAAATGTAACAATTTCTTCATCTATAGTCACAAGAGTACCAGACGTGTCTACGTAGCCTCTATTAATAGCACTGGAAGCCTTCAGTCTTTCTTTATTTTTTGGGTTGATAAATTTACCGGTAGTGGGGTCATAAAAACCTTTAAATACAGCTTCAGGAAGAGTAATTTGAGTGTTGTATGGAACTATAAGACCTCTTTCCTGTGCTTCGACTAGGTTCATTTCGGTATTAGTAACTGGATCATAAGCTTGTCCCTTAACTGGATCTATTAATTTCGCTTGAATAGCTTCATTAAGTGTTATAATATCACCTGATTTGGGATGTTTGACAGTCAAAACGTTGGGGTTGACAATACCGCCTTCAATAGCTTGACTAATGGTGACATTCGAATCATTAAAAATTATTTGTCCAGAGTTTGGTTCATATACTTTTTGAGCTAAGGTTTCTTGTAGCGACCAAGGTAGGACAGTACTTAGAATATAACCTTTTAGATAGGCCTGATCCAAAGTTAGTGGTGGATTAGTAAGAAGGCCTTTTTCTGCGTCAATAAGGTTATTTTGTACAGCTTCGTGGATTTCAACAATACGTCCGCGTCTATCATCTTTAATTCTTGTTGTAACAGGATCTACTAACTTGTATTCGATAGCTTTAGAAAGAGTTATTTCTTCTCCAGTAATTGGATTTAAAATTAAACCTGTTTGGGGTGAATAATAGTTGGCTAAAATGGCCTGTAATAAGTTAAAAACTACTGGCTTAGTTCTAATAAGCTGCTGTTCTAAAGCTTTATCAAAAGGTACTAACTGCCCTGATTTAGTGTCTTTTATTTTACCACCATCGGAGGCGATAATTTTCTTCGTCAGTGCGTCTTCTAAAGTGACGTAGTTATTTTCTTTTACATCCTTGACTTCACTTATCTTATCATCCACAATATGTCTTTCAATTGCTTCTTTTACCGATAATAATTGTTTGCTTAATGTATCTTTAATTTTACAGGATTCTGAATCGTACATACCTTTATGAATAACTGCTTGTAAGGATATTGGACGTGGAATAGCCAACACTAGACCAGTAAGAAAAGCTTCTGAGAACGAAATCATTTTTTGTGTTGCCGTATTGACTACTAAGCCACGCTGTGGATCTACAATTTGTTTATCTACTGCCTCAAAATATGGTACTACTTCCAGGTTCTTGGGGTCCCTGATGGTTACCGACTTAGGATCAACGATGTTAGAATTTAAAGCTTTGATAAGTGGAATATTCTCGTTTCCAGATGTTACTTCAACATTAATAGGATCAAATTTGTCGGTTGCAGCGATTTCTTGTAATGTTATAGGTTTGTATTTTTCTTTCGGTTTATCATCAATATGAATGATCCATTTAAGTTTAACTGCTTCAAAGAATGGTATTCGTTTTCCTGTTTTGGGATCAACCATGTAACCTGTCTGGCGATCAAGCAAAGGTCTTTCCAAAGCTTCATGCAAGCTTACATAACTAGGAGTTCTTTTTGTGAGATCTTTTACCATAACTGTATCAGGGTCTATAATTCCTAGATCATAAACTAACTCTTCGAATGTAATATGAGCTCCAGTTTGTGGATCGACAAACATTCTTTTCTTTAAGTCATAATAGCCAAGTTCTGCTAGTTTTTGAGCCGTCATATGTTTTGAAATTGTAATAATAGCAACTTTGTGAATATCTTCAAGAACAACCCTATGATTTGTTATGACCTGTATTTCGTCTAATAGACTAATTTTATTTTGATCCAAGCCATCCTGTACGGTATATGGCAATTCTTTGTTTTGATAAATAATTCGACATATTTTTGGTTCTATAAGTTTTTGCGCAATAGCATCTCCAATCGGTAATATCTGTATAATATCGGGACTAATAAAGGATTCTTCTTTTTTTATAACGTGAACAGTAGATGTCTTTTGTTGAGGAATTTCTACTTTAGTCACCTCTACAGTAAGCGGCTTTTGCTCTAATTCATGCTTTATAATGTCGACAGTATGTGATTTTTGATCATTTACTATTTGTTCCTTCTTAATTACGTCTATACTGTCAGTTTTTAATCCCTTTTCTTCTTTCCTTTTATTTTTATAGTCCTTAACGGCGTTCACTGCTGCTATTCCAGCTACAACTGGAGCTACAACAGGTATAGCTAAACCTCCCAGCACTGCTATTAGTCCTTTCTTAGTAGCCTCTTTAAAATCAATACTTTTTCCGGTCTTCTCATCTTTAATTTTACCGGTTTGCTTATCAATAAGCCCTTTCTCTACAGCTTGCTCTATGGTAACAGGTTTTTGGGAAGTCACATCATAAACTATGGAATGTGGGTCTATGATTTCTTTTTCCAAAGCCTCTTGAAATGTAATTTCCTTTTTGTCATCGGTAGGATCAAGAAACTTTTGAGTTTTTTCATCGTAAATGGTTTCAAACGCTTCAGAAATGTTAAGTTCTGTTGTCTTGGTAGTTGTGACAGATGTCTCTTTATATTCTGGAGTTTTGCCTGGTGTTCCAGATATTTTATTTTCTTGTAATGCTTGTTGAATTGATATAATTTCACCCGATTTTGGATCTCTAAAAGTACCTGCATTCATATCAACTAGTCCTTTATTAAGAGCATCAGAGAATGACATTTTTATATCTTTAATAATAGTTTTATTCTTAGTCTCGTTTGTGTCTATCACAATGCCTTGTTTTCTGGCTTCATCTATTGAAATAATTGTGCCTGTATCGATATTCTGTACCTCGTGATTATTAAGTAATGCATATCCTGACAAGAGTTCAATTGTTTTTGTGGTAACTGTGTGAATTGTGTCTACGGTTTCAGTTAATGTTGTAACAGGTGTAGTGACGCTAAATGAAAAATTACTTTTAGGTTGTTTGACAATGAGTAAGCCGTTTTCTACAGCTTCAGATAAGGGGTAAACTTCTCCACTTCTTGGATCTTTGAATGTTGCACTATCGGTGTCAATAAGTTTAGACTCTAAGGCATCTTCAATCTTAATTGCTCCTGAAGAAGCTGAGAAAGGTACAGCCATTATAAAATTATCTTTAATAGCTTCAGTAATAAGAATAGTTTCCTTGGTAACAGGATGAACAATTTCCTTTTTATCTGAATCGATTAATCCCCGTTTAACAGCAACTGGCAAAGTCATTCCTGCAGGAGGTAAATCTAAAGGACCAGTTGGCTTCATTTCATCGAATATTTGTTCTTTTACAGCTTCTTCTAAATTTTTAATACCGGTTTTTGTATCTACAACAGATTTTTCATCATTAACAACTCCAGTCTCTAAAGCTTGTCCTAAAGTTACTTTATCGCCACTCTTTTTTAATAAGGTACTTAAGGGATCTATAATATCACAGATAATTGCTTCACTAATACTTAAATGAGCCCCCGTTTCTGGATGGATAACTTTTTGGCTTGCAGGATCTATAAGACCCTGTTTAATTAATTCGGGAATAGATAAGCTGCGGTTTAAAGGCACTAAAATTTCATTTGTTCCATCGGGATCTAGGATACCTCTGGAAATAGCTTCATTGATGGTAAGTTGATCACCTCTTTGTGGATCAACAATAACTCCTTTCTCACCATCAACTTTATTTGCTTCGAGAGCTTCTTGCAGAGTAAGCTTTTCACCTTCTTCGGTTATGAAATTATTCTTATCGCCCAACAAAGACGCTGCATCAGATTCCAATAGCCCGGTCTTGACCGCATCTTCTGGTTTTACAATTTTTCTTCTCAGCTTTTGCAATACTACCTTTTTGGCCTCTCTCTCGGGACTAAGTGACTGAGCTCGACCAATTTTTACTCTATAGGTTGGTTCCGTAGTAATTCTGGCACGTGTTTTATCTGCTTCAGAAGGACCATTTTCCTCGTCCAGGTTTATAGTCGCAGTATCTAAAACATTAACTTTGGTAGACTCTTTGTTTTGTTTTTCCAATTCTTCTAATTGCTTAGGAGTAATAAGACCCTGTTCTAAAGCCTCATGGGTTGTGTAAGTCTTACCTGTCTTAGGATCACTTATCTTTAAAATAGTGTGCGTTTGAGTCATTGTAGTTTTAACAGCATGAGAAGTTGTAGGTGTAGTCGACTCAACTTTATCTAATTCAGCCTGCATCGTTTCGTAAGTCGCCAAATCAATAAGACCTTCCTGTAGCGCGATATCAGCAGGAACTTTTTCTCCAGTTTTGGGATTTACAACGTATATTGTTTTAATAGTTTTTACTATGGAACTAACCGTTGCTATGGGAGCGCCAACTACCGTAATAATTCCAAATTTGGCGGCATCTTTAAGAGACATTTTTTGACCAATTTTATCAGTATATTCTGCCTTTTCTGGATCTACAATATTTCGTCGAATAGCTTCCTTAATGTCCATAGGTTTACCTGTAAATGGATCAGTTACTTTCACAGAATCTGCCGGAACTTTGTTTTCCACAACTGCTGTTAAAAGATTTAAAGCTTCATTTCTTTTAGGATATACTACAACATTTGTTGAAGGATCATATATTACACCAGGTTGCACCTCTACAGGTTCAGCGCTTTTCGTCTCCGAAACCTTGAATTCAGTGTAAACGGGCGGATTTTTATCTAGAACGGTGGATACCTCCACTTTAGTTGGTTTACCCTCAGTTTTGGTCACTTGCAATAATCTCTGTGGAACTTGCTCAGTTTGCATTGTTTCTTCCAATATAATATATCCACGGCTAATAGCTTCTTCAATTGTAAGTTTCTCATTGTCAATTTTATAGTGCCCAGTCGCGTCTAGAATCTTCTTATCCAACGCTTTTGCAATACTGACAGGTCTCTTACTTACTGGGTCAATAATTGAAGCAGAATTTTGATTAATAAGTTTTAGATTCACGCATTCCTCGAAGCTTGCCAAACGATCGGTTCCAGGAATAATAAATAGACCAGTCACTGGGTCAAACAATTTTTGTGTAATGGCATCCGTTAAAGGCCAACCTTCGCTGGGCAATTCATACACTTGTTTCTCAGTAGACTTCTTCTCGTTAAATATAAATTCTGTTGTAGAGGTTTTTTGTTCACTTTTAATCGACTCTCTGTGAATTGGCGTCTCCTTCTTACTTACTATCGTAATAACAGTTGACTGAGGTGTTCTAGGAGTTATAACTTTCTCTGAACTTTCTACATCAGGTGCTAGTTTACCCTCACTAATAGCTTGAACAATAGGAATGACTTGATTCGTAGCAGGGTCTGTAAACGTTTGTTGTTCGTTACTGATTAAACCTAATCTTAAAGCTTCGGTATATGTAATAATTTCCTGTTTAATGTCTTTACTGGAGACGGTAACGTATCTTTGGACTAGAGTACGAGTAATTTTGGTGGATACATTAAGATTTAATAAACTATTTAACATAGCTGCACCTTCGGGAGTAATTATGTGCTGCGCAATGGCATCATTAAGATAAACTACTTTATTTGTTTTAATGTCGACTAAATTACCTGTTTTGGGATCGATATACCCTTTAAATACTGCATCTAAAACATTTAATTCTTTTTGGTTTTCAAAAATTCCAATACCACGAGTTAACATTTCATAAACCTCAGGTTTGACTTCGCCAGATTGCACACCCTCGGAGAATGTCATTAATTTGCCATTTTTTTTATTAACTAATAGACTGCCACTACTTTTCTTGCTAATAAAACCTTTAGCGCTAGCTGCGTTATAACTGATATGACCAGATTTATCAGGTGGTTGAAACCCGTCTACATCAAAGATAGATTTTCTAACAACGGAAATAATGTAACCTCTACTTACAGCTTCTGTAATGGTTAATGTTTCGCCAGTAACTGAGTTTTTAAATGTACTGCCAGGTAAAATAATGCCTTCTTTTAGTGCATCATTAAGGGTTATAACGTCATTGGTGCGAAAATCTAATACCGATTTGATTTGGTCCACGTCAAGAACACCCCTATTAGCTGCTTCCAAAAGAGTTAGCCTTGTTTGATGTAACGGAGATAAAATTTTACCTTCTTCGTCAATAAGATTATCATCAACAATTTCTTTTAGAGTTTTAGGTTTAACTATAAGCTGACGCCGTTTGGCTTCAAGAAAAGATATTTTTTCGTGCCCCAGAATATACTTACCCAATTTTGGATTAATTATACCTTTATCCAGTGCTTGAATAACTGTAATTTTAGTGTCAAGTTTAGGATCAACAATTTCCCTTAAATCACCCTCAACAATATTACATTTTACAGCTGCATCAACTTGATATTTATTTCCCGAATTTCTATCGACAATCCAACCCGTGATGTCATCAATTAACCCTTGAGTAATAATGTCTGTTAAAGCTAAAGCTCCCGTTTGTAATTTAACTTCCGTGTGCTGAAGAAGGTAACCTCTTTTGTATGCTTCTTTAATATCAATAATTTCACCGTTATCCAGTTTATACGTTCCTGATGTGACATCAACTTTTCCATCATCGATGGCTTGATTTATTGTCAAAGAATGTGTTACCTTTAACCGTTTCTCTGATGGATCCATAAAAGCAAGTTCAGCCTCAAATATTTCCCTTTGTATAGCTTCTAGAAGGGTTAATTCTCGACCGTCTTCTTTAATACCACAAGGGCTTTGGAGTTTTTCGGCAACTTTCGGTTCTATAAGACCTATTCGTTTAGCTTCTTCAATAGTTATTTGCGTACCGTCAGGCGAAGCAATAATTTTTCCTGTTCTGACATCAAGTATTCGTTCTGATATAGCATCACGAACTGTCATGTGTTCTCCAGTATATGGATTGATAATTCCAGCAATGTCAGTTATACTTTCAGTACCAATGCCCTCGTGTACCTGATGAATGCGCTTTAGCGATTTGATTTCGGTGAATTGCATAGATGTACCCCAGTTCTGAGGTACTTCCTGTATAATTTGTGTTAAGGTGGTATGCTTGTCAGGAGGACGGCCATTGGTAATTCTATCAGGTTCATCTAAATAATGATTTTGTTGTTCTTTATTGTCTGGTATTTTAATTGTAGTTCCATTTTCAGTTTTTGTAGATTTCGTTTGGGTATATCTATATATAAAAAAAAGGTTTTCTTAAAATTAATACACAGTGTGTCCCAGTTGAAGCAACTCATTTAAGGGTTATGATTCTGCAATTAAAAGCGCTTAAAAAATCAATTAACAATTTTATATTGCAAGAATCACAAACGTTTGGAGTCCCACTCAATTGGGACACCCTATATTATTATACCATATTTAAAGCTCTGAGATTTATTGAGATTAAGTTTTCGTGTTTAAAAAACACATAACTTACTGTTTACTGTAGTGAGTGGTTGTTGTGTAGGTTGATGTATGTTCACTTGCACTACTCATGTGGAATTCAGTTCTAAATGTCCGGAAAGGCTGAGGCTGCATTTGTTCAACCAACCTCTGTAAAAATAAAACATAGCACTTTCTAAAAAGTTCTAAATTAACGAAAATCTATCTGCTACAAAATTATTGCTAATGATCATCTACATACATTTAATAATAGAATAACTGGATAATAAAAATTGATTACATAAATTTAAATAAGCTTCATATATCGATCAAGGGTTTCCGTAACAAAAAAGGAAAATAAAGCCATTATGAACAATCTATATATTTTATTCATAATTCTGAAATTTTGGCCTTTACAAAATAACGTCCCAGGTTCGCTTGTCCAACCGACTTTAAAAAAGTTCGCAGGTAAAAATTATAATAATTGATTTTTTTATTTACGTTATATTACAAAATCGAAGATGTCAATAAAATATTTCTAAATATAATTTTCATTAGTGAGCAGAGGGTTGCATTACATTCCTCAGTTAGATGATCAATAGCTTAGTCGAAGTATTTTGTTCAATGATAATAAAATTCCTATTACTACTTTTTGAATTTGTACAAAAGTCGAAAAGTGTATTTCTTAAAATTTTAATTTGTATGAGCCATGGCTATCAACGATCCACCTGAAGACAGAGAAAAATTCTCAGGCCATGAAAAGGGTATCAACGGGGAACTTGGGGGGGGGGGATGAACCCGGGGTTTGTCATCGTGAGAACCTTTAAACTTTGATTTGCCGTTTAATGTATAAGGTATAAAACAATATTTAAGGTTTAAGTGATCTATTATAATCAACCTTTTTAAATTATTTTATTCAAAAGAACAATTTTTTTGTAATTGGTTATTTTTATATTAAAGGAGTTAGCTTAATTAGCCAAATGAGCGCTTGTCGTATTTCTTTCTGGTTAGCAAAGTATGGGTACTCTGCTTACACATGGCGACAAGTATATATATATATATATATGATTATTTCATATTTTTAAAAATTTGTATATTCTAGTACAAAATATTCGACCAAAACACTTAAGATTCGGGGCGGAATAGCCTTCCCTAACCTAGGACAACACCCCAGTATTGATTGAACGTTCGTAAAAGCACGTGGAAACAAAGTAAGCAGACAAAAGTTTTTTAAAGGTTTCTTTTAAAAGAAAATCTTTTGTCTCGGGATTAACGATTTAAAAAAATAAAGAGTACTGTTAGTGCACTAGTTTTATGTAAATATTTTTTTATACTGAAACATAAAATGTCTTTAAGCATGCAAAAGTTTAAAACTTCTTTAGAAAATAATTAAATATCAATTCAGAATAATTATTTCCTTTTATATAGTACAAAAAATGTAAGATTTCTAGCAGCCACTAATATGACAAGAACTGGAAAGGAAATAATGATCCAAAAAATTATTAATTTAATATAAAAATTAGCAAAAACTAGTTATTTTAGTGTGGGTTTTGTATTTATTTATCGTTAACTTGAATCTGTGTGGGCACACATGTAACATTACAACATTTTAAGTTAAGTGATATTTTAACATTGACTATTTTGTTACCTTGAATTTTTATTTACTTCGAATGAAATAAATAAAAATATTTTTCCATATAAACGAACTGAACAATCTTGAAATCGTCACGGTATGCTTAAAATATTTATAGCCACAAAGCGAAATTTATACAGTCAATGTAAAAAAAACTAAGGCTAACCATACATAAGCGTTAATAAAGGGATGTTTTAATATTGAACAAATTTAAAAGGACTTTGTTACAAAATAAGCTATTAGAATTTCTTGCAGGAAAAGTAAATCGAATAACTAGCTTCTGTATTTTTGCATTAAGGGTCAATCATCGGTATTTGAAATTTTTAATTCGAATTCATTAGTCTGGCAGTTATATAGTGTTAATAAATGTTAAAGTATCATGTTTATTTAGACACTGACACATTATGTTGTTATTATTAAAGTTGCTATTTTTTTACCATCCTTAAGAATTATCATAAAAAAGCCTATACTTAATCAAAAATTAGCATTCGTTAATGAGCAGCAAAGTTATTTGTAGAAATAATATATTCTTAAATCTGTGTTTAATAGTTAATTTATATTATGTTATGAAAACGACTAAAGTAAATATTAATGATCATTTATATCAGTATAATTTATTCTTTAAAAAGGTGTTTCCTTGAAATTAGAAAAATATAGCGTTAAGTTTGTTTTTAATTGAAAAAAATGCTGGTAAAGTGTGTAAAATTATAGAAAACATTTTTAAAATAAAATTTATAAATTTTTTAAATAAAAATACTAATAATGCTGTTTAATTTTTTGAATATTTTTATTTAATGCTCAAGAAGGAGATTTAGCTGCAGCAATATTTTGGTGGTGTTATGATTGTCGGAAAGATTTCAAGCAAAGAATGTACTATGCTACTAGTCATTCCTAATATCGGGACCGAGAAGGGCGCAGCAAACCCAATGCTGTAGATGTCAAATAGTTGAATGTTAATATGACCTTCGAATATTCTACATATTGTAAATAAAAATATTTAAAAAGTTACAGATAAGAATAGGAAAGTGTATTAAATGTACTCATGTATCAAGATATTTATCTTTTATCTGAACATAGTCAATAAAGAAATATTAGGATAATGACATAATAATTTAATAATGTTTCATTTTTCATATTTTGTGAGAAACTACAACATTTTTCAATTTTTGCAAACTTCGAGTATTTTGTGCCCATACAAAAGTGAACTAAATATTTTAAAATGTATTTGCACCTTCATTAATTCCCAAATGTATATAATTTTAAAAATCGTGTTTTATTTTGATCATACATCTTTGTCAAGCGGTCTGGATTGTTCCGTAACGTGGCTATTCATTTGCGGAACCGTTTGGCAGAGGACCAAAACGCACATATTTTTTAAATTTTTGCTAGTCTCATCTGTCGTCGGATCAATGATTGCGACTACTGGGTTGGATGAGGCATTTCATTCATAATTTTTTAATGTTTAAAGAGTAAACCGTTTAAATATTTATTTTTCTGCCCTAAAATGTTTTGGGTTTCTTCGGCAAGAAAATTATAGAGCTAAGATTAAAGCCTATCTTTAAAATAACTGAAAGTAAAAATTGCGGTAAAAGGAGGGATGTCGAATATAAAGACAATACGAGTATATCCGGTACAAGGAGAAAACCATTAATACAGCGTTATTTAGGAGAAATGAAAATATCAGTAGCAGTAGTAAAAAAAAATTGAAAAACAAGGATTTTTGCCATTCCTAGATTTAATTGTATTGTTTAAAAAAAATACCTTTGTAATTTTTAGTAAGTATCTATTCATCATTTTAAATAAATTACAGGGAGAAGTTTAATTGTGTGTTTAATACTATATATTTTATATCAAACACTAATAATTCGTTTTTCGTTAAAAATCTTTTATGAAATTTTTTCGTTACTGACACAATCATCTGATATATTTTATGAACAAATCACCCCATACAAAATTTTCAATATTTTTAAAACTTCATTGAATGACGTCATTATTTAACTTCGCTGGGCATCGCGGTCTCTCACTTTTGCTTCTTTAATGGACGCCTATGTTTTTTTTTCTAAAAACTTAATTTTAATTATCTCAAAAATACTCTAAACGTTAATTTATCCGATCCTCTAATTCAAAAGGGTTTTCAATATTCCAATAATAGTGGAATCTCTATAATAGACAGACTACTGTATAATATAGGCGGATTGCAAAACCAAACTGTAACAAATCAATGCTTCTTTTAAAGAAATTAACGCTACCATAACAGAATATACCGAAAAATATTGATTTTAGTGTACTGAAAATATAGTCGATTTTTGAGTACTCTCGTAAAACACGTAAATTCTGGTATGCTTACTTTCTATAACAAAATTTACAATGTGACGTGTGGGGCTAAAAATTATGAGGTCCCGATATCAACTGATCGATGACAAATTACTGCTGTCGTTTGTCGAAAAATGATAGAATTGTTTGCGAAGACTATATATATTTTTGATTTAAAATTTAACAAGGGGACGCGTTAATACTAAAGATAAAAATAATTATTGTTTGTTCATATTTATTCTACATTTAGACAAAAATTGAACCTTACCCAAGGAATGTTGGACAGTTCATGATTAAAATCATAATCCTCACTCATTGTTGTCAAATCAATAGGAGTCGATATTTTAAAAGATAAAATAAACACGAAAATTACCGCAAAGCACAGCCAGCTATTATAGCACAGTATCGGTTTACTTTTAATGGAAAGTAAGTATTTTTAACAATCACATAAATTATTTTAGTAAAACTTAACTAACAACTATTATTATTAAGCAATATGTTAAATTTTTGAAAAACATTTTTGCCGGCGAATTACGAGCGCGATTTCAACAGTCCGCGCCGCAATCCGTATAAAACTGACAACTTGAGTTGAGATAACACAAATTCGTGTCGCGATCGACCCGGCGAACGGCGCCGAACGTCATCGAATTCGTCCAATATTTAAGTGAAACTCAAACATTTATTTTTAGCGTTGATCCTATTGTTGAATTAATTACAGAAAGTAATTAACACTAAAGTGCAAATGTTATCTCAAGTAAGTGTAGGGGTTTTCTCGCTTTCAAATCGACAAGAAACAGGCAATGCATGCACACTCATGTCTGACTCAAGAATGTGCAAAAACAGGAAAAAAGGAATTACAATTTATTAAAGACATATATTATTTTACAGCGTTAATGTCGGGTTGCATAGTTTTTCAACAATAATTAACTAACCAACAACTTTAACGGTGACATACACGACATTGTTAGAAATAATTTTTTCACAATCATAGTGGTTAAGTTACCTAAATTTTTTTATTTACTAATCAGGCAACTTTAATTGTAAGTGAATAATGGCTGCCAATGTTACTTATGTCATAGTCAAAGTTGCTGGTTGGTTAATTAGTGTTAAAAAAATGTTTGCAGCCCAACATAAGAGTTAGGGCTAATGACGCATGCATTTTAATTTTTTGATCATACGGTGGATTTATCCGGAAACCGTCCAAATATCCATCGTTGGAGCAAAATTAGCCTACAGTTTAAAATTAGAATGTTTGGAATTATAAAGTTATAAAAAATTAAAAAAGAAAAATTAACAGGTCGTCTAAAGAAAATTAGTTTTTTTTAAATAATAATTTATCAAAAAAAAAACAGTTTGTAAGTTTTAAACTCCCCCCCCCCCCCCCTGCGCCCTATTTCCACTCCCTACATCTGCCATTGATATGGTGTCACAAGACAGTTGCCACAATATACAGGGTTATATAATATAGTTATGTTTGCTAATAAGAAAAATATTCTTACTAGATAGTAGTTTTGACTCCCTAACCTTAAAATTTATGTCTCATTTTTACTTCTACGTGTAGCCTTTTTTTACACAGAAGTTACTTTTATTTTGAATGATAGAATGATATCATTGTCTCAAACGTTTCAACAGTCACTTTGTATCTGTGTTACAATATTTCGAGGTCTATATAAGTTCCAAAACCATAGGAATTAAGGTAAATGTTATAATTATAATTATAAATAGTAAATACTAATAAAAAATAGAATTACTTCCCATGTCTTAAATACTATCTAACATCCTTACGTATTATTAGGGTAAATCTGATTTTAACTAGTTATCCAGTCAAATTACACGAAAAAATTAGAGTGGAGGTACATAAATTTACAACAAGCTGAAAATCAGTAAAAATGTTCAAAATACAATTATAAATAAAATTTGTAAGTTCCCCATCATGGGAAAAAATTTGACTCGAGGTCAAAGGTAAAAAAAATGAGTTTTTCGCGATTTTTAGCAAAACGGTAAGTTTTATCATAAAAGTACCTCAGAGAAAAATTGTAGATCAAAAAATTATCTATAAAAAAAATTTTAATACTTTTTTCTATGAGCCACCGTTTCTGAGATAAAACGATTCAAATAGTTGTAATCGTCATAATATGCACACGTTTCCACGCCACCTATGAGGTAGTGTACTTAGCGCTTTTTTTTAAGGTGGTTTCCCCAGTAGGCCTACTTTACAAGTCAGTTGTGATCCTGTTTAATTTGAAACTATTGCAAAATAACGGAAATTAGCAAAGATTGGAAAAGATAAAAGCGATGTTGATTAAAAAAAAGTAGTGAAGTTTATTCGTCTGACTCGTAACTTTTAAATTATTCTTTTTGTTCTTCTTCTTGATCTTATTCATCTTCATTCTGGGTGCAAGTAAAATTGCGTCAATAGCGATGTATGGCAAGTCACCTCGTTGGAATCAAACGAATCCTCAATTGTTAATGATTCAACATTAAAGCACGACCGGCCTTGACAATTTGTACATGCCAGAGAACAAAACAGTCCCACTTTTTTGCAACCACATTTAACACTGCATCCCTTTTTGCAGTTGCAAAAAATTGTGTTTAGCAATTTTTCCGGCGCAGGTGGGAGTAT
Source organism: Polydrusus cervinus (assembly GCA_935413205.1). Taxonomy (NCBI): domain Eukaryota; kingdom Metazoa; phylum Arthropoda; class Insecta; order Coleoptera; family Curculionidae; genus Polydrusus; species Polydrusus cervinus. The sequence goes on along the minus strand of OW284510.1, from coordinate 59,354,352 downwards.
AGTTTAAACTGGTTCTAATGTATTGTTGACCAACTTCCAAGCCCAGTCTGTAGTGTCTTGCTGATAACCAAGCCACACTTGAACTTGGTAATATACCCGAAGAAGATGTTGATGAGCAGCAGCTGAGGTTGGAGGAAGACAAGCTAATTGTACTGGTTTTTTATTTTTAGTATTTTTAACGAAACATGCATATCGATGCTTATCTAAGCATGTAGTTTTTTTAGGAGCTCCATACATTGAAAGAAGAAAGCGAATGCCATTAGTGATAACTTCTTGTTGAGTTGAATTACTGTTTTTAAAAACTTCAGCACATTGAATTAAATCTTGTTTTTCGAACATTTTGAAAACGGTCCTTTTACCCCTCCTGTAAAATGCAGATGTCGTATCACAGCCAGTTATTGTGTGTAAAAATAGTGCATGATTTTGACACTTTGCAAAAGTAGATAAACTTTTTGATGAATATATTTCCGATTGATGTTGAGATGTACATATATACGTGGCGTTCTCAAGCATATTATGACGTGTCTGTTTAAAGGTTGGAGACAATGACGTTTCTTGAACGGCAGTAGAGTCTTGGACTTGCATTGTCTTTATTTGTTTAGAATCACTACGTTTCAACTGGTAAGTATCTCCAGTCGTCTTCAGGTGAATACTGAATAAGTACGGTAACTACAGCTCTATTTATACTAGGCAGGTGCTGTGACGCATGACTAGTGGGCGGAGTCATGCGTGTTGCTAGGTGATGACGCCTAACTGGATGAGTCATGCTTGATGAGTCATGCTCGATGACGTCATGCTCGATGAATCATGCGTTTAACTCTTGGGTGGTCTTATTCTAAGATTACATTTACTTAACAAGGGTTTCCAGACGTTTCTCATGTCTAATGAAGGCTTACTAAAGCAACCTGGATTTTGGTGTATGGTAGCAGCTTCCTTAAACTTCCTCTTCCTCCAGTGCGGTTCTTTTTGCAGGATTTCCGCTTTTGTCCATATGATATGATGGCCGTGCGTCCAGGCGTGGTCAGCTGCACCTGATTTTTCGGTCTCTCCTTTTCGGGTATTATTCCGATGTTCTTTAATCCTTACTTCTAGTGGTCTTAGTGTCTCACCAATGTAAGACTGGCCGCATTCGCAGGGGATCTGGTAGACACAATTTTTCTTGTCTTTCTGGCTTACTGGTCTCGTCTTCGTTAGGTGGCTTCTTAAAGTGTCTCTAGAGCTGAATACTGTTTCGATGTTGTATCGTTTTCCTAGTCTTCTTATTTTCTCCGATACTCCTTTGACATACGGAATATTGAGTATTGGTTGTATCTCTTTCTCTGCTTTACGTGTGTTTGGCCGATTCTTGCGATTTTCCAATATTGTGTCAATCAGTTTCATGGGATAGCCATTCTTGTTGAGGTCGGTCTTGATGTGGTTAGTTTCTCTTTTGAGAGCTTCGTTTGAGTTACAGAGAGTAATTGCTCTATCCACAAGGTTTCTTACTATGCATTGTTTTGTGTTGTTTGAGTGGTTTGATGTATAATTGAGATATTGCCCTGTATGTGTAGGTTTTCTGTACACTGAGGTTAGGAAGGTGTTGCCATTTTTCTCTACATTGACGTCTAGAAAAGGTAATTGGTTGTTCTCTTCTTTTTCCATGGTGAATTTAATTGTCGGTGCAAAGTTATTAATGTGATGTAAGAATTCTTTGAGTTCGTCCTCGTTTCCGTTCCAAATAATGAAGGTGTCATCCACATATCTAAGCCATATTTTTGGTTTCTTCTTTGCTTGTTTTATTGCTTCGGATTCGAACCATTCCATATAAATGTTGGCGATTATGGGCGAGAGAGATGAGCCCATTGGTAGTCCGTCCTTTTGGCTAAAGAATCTATCTTTTTCTTGAAAATAAGAATTGTTAAGGCAGCATTCCAATAGTTCCATGATGGCATTTGTAGGTAGCGGTGTTCTTTCTTGTAGGGTCAAGTCTTCCTCAAGTCTGCTCCTGATGACCTTAAGTGCGTCTTTTATAGGGACGTTGGTGTAAAGACTTTCGACGTCAAAGCTGACCAGTTGGTCTCCTGGTTGTACTTCCTTTTCTCCTATTATTTGTGCAAAGTGTTGCGAGTTCTTTACAAATGACGTGCTGTTTCCTTGAAGTGGTTGGAGTAGGGGAAGTAAAAATTTACCTAGTTCATATGTAGGGGAGTTACGGGAGCTTGTAATTGGTCTTAGAGGCATATTATGTTTGTGTATTTTTGGCAGGCCATAGAGGTGTGGTGGTTTACTGTGGTGTGGTGTCAGGCGTCTCCGCGTCTTTTCTGGAATGTACCTAGTATAAATAGAGCTGTAGTTACCGTACTTATTCAGTATTCACCTGAAGACGACTGGAGATACTTACCAGTTGAAACGTAGTGATTCTAAACAAATAAAGACAATGCAAGTCCAAGACTCTACTGCCGTTCAAGAAACGTCATTGTCTCCAACCTTTAAACAGACACTAGAAGCCCGGTATGGACCCGGTATAAGTGATAAGTTCCGTAACTACGAGAAAGCTAAGATAAAATTAACAAAGGAGGAAACGCACATCCAGTTTCTACTACGGGCAAGGGACCAAGATATTATTCCAGATGGCTTTAGGATCAAGTCACCGATCCCAGGACAACAAGCTAAGAAGATTCTAAACAACGCCAGCAAAGCTCTTATACGCTCCCAAATCAACTACCATCGCTTTAAGAAAGCTTCTCTACTCACAGATATCCAACAGAGATTTGAGGAAATTAAAGAATATACACTGGAAGAGGATCATGAACCCATTTTTCGGAAGATTGATGCCACCTGCGACAAAGTAAGAACAGCTCAACAAAATATTCATGAGAAGAAATTGCGAAAGCATGTTAGTCAAAATCTACCAACAACGCAACCCCATAACCAAAGAACCATCGTCAACATTTCATCTAGAGAATTAACACCCATAGAAGAATCCCTAATGGCTAAGGGTTTAAACTTTACTATTGCTCCAACAGAGATACCAATATTGGACATTATTAGCGCCGTCGACTCAACAACCATAGGAGAAACACAAGCGGAAGAATTTAGATGGAAGGTTAGAAATATTCTAGAAAAATCAAGGCCTCCAAAACGAAATATCGGTAAGGAAGAAACAATCGCTCTCACAAAACTTCGTAAGGATCCTAATATCAAGATTCTACCAGCCGACAAAGGAAACGCAACTGTCATAATGGATGTTCAGACATACGACCAAAAAATCGAGGAAGTTGTGCAAAAAGGAAACTACACCCTTATTTCCAAAGATCCGACCGGCACAATCGAGGGAAGAGTCTACCGAACACTTAAGAAATTTGAGCGGTACATTCCAGAAAAGACGCGGAGACGCCTGACACCACACCACAGTAAACCACCACACCTCTATGGCCTGCCAAAAATACACAAACATAATATGCCTCTAAGACCAATTACAAGCTCCCGTAACTCCCCTACATATGAACTAGGTAAATTTTTACTTCCCCTACTCCAACCACTTCAAGGAAACAGCACGTCATTTGTAAAGAACTCGCAACACTTTGCACAAATAATAGGAGAAAAGGAAGTACAACCAGGAGACCAACTGGTCAGCTTTGACGTCGAAAGTCTTTACACCAACGTCCCTATAAAAGACGCACTTAAGGTCATCAGGAGCAGACTTGAGGAAGACTTGACCCTACAAGAAAGAACACCGCTACCTACAAATGCCATCATGGAACTATTGGAATGCTGCCTTAACAATTCTTATTTTCAAGAAAAAGATAGATTCTTTAGCCAAAAGGACGGACTACCAATGGGCTCATCTCTCTCGCCCATAATCGCCAACATTTATATGGAATGGTTCGAATCCGAAGCAATAAAACAAGCAAAGAAGAAACCAAAAATATGGCTTAGATATGTGGATGACACCTTCATTATTTGGAACGGAAACGAGGACGAACTCAAAGAATTCTTACATCACATTAATAACTTTGCACCGACAATTAAATTCACCATGGAAAAAGAAGAGAACAACCAATTACCTTTTCTAGACGTCAATGTAGAGAAAAATGGCAACACCTTCCTAACCTCAGTGTACAGAAAACCTACACATACAGGGCAATATCTCAATTATACATCAAACCACTCAAACAACACAAAACATGGCATAGTAAGAAACCTTGTGGATAGAGCAATTACTCTCTGTAACTCAAACGAAGCTCTCAAAAGAGAAACTAACCACATCAAGACCGACCTCAACAAGAATGGCTATCCCATGAAACTGATTGACACAATATTGGAAAATCGCAAGAATCGGCCAAACACACGTAAAGCAGAGAAAGAGATACAACCAATACTCAATATTCCGTATGTCAAAGGAGTATCGGAGAAAATAAGAAGACTAGGAAAACGATACAACATCGAAACAGTATTCAGCTCTAGAGACACTTTAAGAAGCCACCTAACGAAGACGAGACCAGTAAGCCAGAAAGACAAGAAAAATTGTGTCTACCAGATCCCCTGCGAATGCGGCCAGTCTTACATTGGTGAGACACTAAGACCACTAGAAGTAAGGATTAAAGAACATCGGAATAATACCCGAAAAGGAGAGACCGAAAAATCAGGTGCAGCTGACCACGCCTGGACGCACGGCCATCATATCATGTGGACAAAAGCGGAAATCCTGCAAAAAGAACCGCACTGGAGGAAGAGGAAGTTTAAGGAAGCTGCTACCATACACCAAAATCCAGGTTGCTTTAGTAAGCCTTCATTAGACATGAGAAACGTCTGGAAACCCTTGTTAAGTAAATGTAATCTTAGAATAAGACCACCCAAGAGTTAAACGCATGATTCATCGAGCATGACGTCATCGAGCATGACTCATCAAGCATGACTCATCCAGTTAGGCGTCATCACCTAGCAACACGCATGACTCCGCCCACTAGTCATGCGTCACAGCACCTGCCTAGTATAAATAGAGCTGTAGTTACCGTACTTATTCAGTATTCACCTGAAGACGACTGGAGATACTTACCAGTTGAAACGTAGTGATTCTAAACAAATAAAGACAATGCAAGTCCAAGACTCTACTGCCGTTCATATTATGACGATTACAACTTTTTGAATCGTTATATCTCAGAAACAGTGGCTTATAGGAAAAAAAGTATTAAAACATATAATTATATATATACACGGGAATGATGAAGAACTTACAAATTTTATTTATAATTGTATTTTGAACAGTTTTACTGATTTTTAGCTTGTTGTAACTTTATGTATCTTCGAATGTTTAATTTGACCGGATAAAGAATTTTATTGATATAATACATGGATTAAACACCAGTTGACTAGCTTCCTGCGTGTGATCGGAAGTTAAAATTTAAAAAAATGTTTTAAATTTCTAAACTTTAGAAGTGCCTAAAACTGTATTTAAAATTCAAAAATGACAAAACGTAGCTTTTGGCAACGAACTAGTAAAACGTAAAAAACTGTTATGATAAAGTGTTTAGGATCATATCTCTGAGTATCGGAATATTTACAATTTCCTTTTACTAAATTATTAAGCCCCAAAATACCCAACTTTGCCTCCAGTGAACCATCTTCGTATCTCTTCAAGTTTTCGAGATGCCCATGTATAACACCCTGTCTACAGTAAAAAGATATCAGTGAAGCCTTGTATAAACAGATGACACTTTAATCAAATTGGAGTGACGAAATTATTCACAATCGAAATATATTTTTAAAATAAATATCAATTGAATTTGTCACTTTCTATTGTTCCCAATTATCAGTTATTGATGCAAATTTAACCTGGTTGTTTGTTATGACAATTTGCACTCTTAATAAGAAATATTGATTTTAAAATATGATTTTTTTGGCGTTCAGATACTTCGTATTGAGCAAGTTAAAGTCCCGCTGGGATTTTTATCCAGGCTAATGATTAGAACGGTTGTAAAAACGCATAATACACAGGTTCATTCTTATGAGAAGGCATATAATGTTTGTAGGTATTATTATTTACCAGATCTTAATAATCTTGATATGTGAGTTTTTAAGACATGCAGAAATTTCGTAAATCATGCTTTAGAAAAATATTTTTTTTAATCCTATAGTTTTAAGAACCACTAAACTTCTTTTAATCTTATTTATCTATTAAATATCATTTTGCTTTTTTTAAATTAAACTTATCATTATTATTACGTGCCATTTTTAATAATATTGTAAGAATAACTATTTTAATGTTTATTGAAGCGGATAAAAATATCATTATACGGTATAACTTTTAAAGTACCTAGTCCTTTTTTGCCTAAACAGTTAGGGTTACGGATAAATAAGTTTTATTTACCTAAGGTTAGGATGGCCATTTGAAATAAGCAAGTATGCCATTCAGTGGCGTAGGCAGACTTTAGGAGCGAAGGGGGCGAAATATCTACTTATTCGAGGAACAACAAAGAGCTACTTTTGTACAAAATGTTTTGTACTCAAAAATTAGGTATTAAACTTCACGTTTCCACGTTATTAAATATTACCAACTTTTATTTATTTTTTGTTAAAATAAATATAAAAATAATGTAAGTAAAATTATATTTTTTGAAAATAAAATAGACCAAAGATATTTTAAATTTGTTGTAATAATTTTTAAAAAAATGTTATTGGGAAGTCGGTTTAGATTAGACTATATATATATATATATATATATATATAGGAAGTACTGAAGGTACTCTCTTCCCAAAAAATGTATTCAATTCGGTAGATTAGGTTAAAAAATTGTTCCCGGATGAAACATTGAAAATAATTTTAGCTCGTATACTAAAAAATACTAGCAAAAAACGGTTCTATTGTTCCTATAAGCAGCCCCATAAACAAAACATTTATGGATTGGCCGTCTAATAAAAATTGGCTGAAGATTAACAAAGAATAACAACTCGGCCGAAACTTTTCTCCTTTCTTTATATTATTTTTGCTATAGGTATATTCTTATTTTCACTAGTAAATGCAAACAATAGTGGAACTAATGAACTTATGATTGACAGCTGGTGGAATGACGGTATTAACCGATTGGTTAATTATTTTAGGATCTTTATTTCTCTCTCGTTGACATTAACAGAAATCCATCACGAATAAAAAAACACGATTTATGTCCAACCGGTAACACAATAGGCAATTTAAGAACGTGATTCGGCTTAACCGGTGGACTCATCGGTGAAACTAAGAATATACCTTTTGGGTATAATTTATGAAACAACCACGTTTCTTTTACAAGCGCCGACAATAAAAAACTAAAGAATGTATTTATACTTTAGAGCTTCTTTTTATTTTAAAAGTTTGTTGTTAAAATTAATTTGTCAATGTTATAGGTATTAGCGGTGATATGTATAGAATTTAATTAAGGTTTGTTGAATAAACTCCTATCGATTACATTGACTGGTGAACGCCGAGCCGACCAATAGGGAGCGTAAATATCTAGTCTCTGAGAGACACAAAAAACACTTAACATTCCGTATGTCAAGAGAGATGTTTGAGAGAATAAGAACACTAGAATAACGATACAACATCAATACAGTATTCAAACACTTTAAGACACAGGCAAACCAACCAGCCAGACAGAAAAAAAACTGTGTCTACCGGATCCTCTGCGAATGTGGCCAATATTATATTGGTGAGACACTAAGACCACTTGAAATAAAAATCAAAGAACACAAAAACAATACGCTAAAAGAAAAGACCGAAAAAGCAAGCATGCCTGGAAGCACAGCCATTATCATGTGGACAGAAGTCGAAATCCTGCTTAAAGAACCACACAGGAGGAAGTTCAAGGAAGCTGCCACCATACCCCGATTGTTTTCGTAAGCCCTTATTAAATAAAAGAAATATCTGGAAACCTCTGTTAAGTAAATGTAATCTTAGAATAACGCCACGTACGAACTAAACCCACCCCAGTTATGCTTCAGAGCATCTAGCTAGTTTAAATAGAGCTGTAGTTGTTATATTTATTTTTCTACAATATTTATTTAGTATTTACCTGAAGATGACTGAAGATCCTTGAGTTGAAACGTTGTGATTTAAAAGCAGATACAAATATAATGCAAGGGCAAAACTCTTTTCTTCATAATAAATTAGTATACAAATAACGTTTGAACCTTCAACTATCCCGGGTTATCAAATCATTTTTCCATTATTTATCTCAGCATTTGCATAGCAAACGAAAAGGTTTATGAACCCAATTAAAATAAAGAACATATTAATAGCAAATACTACAATTTGGGGATATAAAAGAAATTTAGCTTATCGTTAATTTTCCGATCACGTCAACTATACATCATAATAATTTGTATTTAAAAAACCGATGTATATTTATGCCAAATCTTTTTATATCCATGTGTAATGGTTCTCATGACCAGCGTTAAGGTGACTTAGTAAAATCAATTTTAGATCAAAGTTTACATTTTACTCATCCATGCATGTTATACGTGCAATAAAAATTACCCAATAACTCAACACAACATTGCTATAAGTGCCATAAAAAATTACCCAATAACTCATCACAACATTGCTAAGAGAAAGTCGCTTAATATGCGTTAAGACAGTAATATAGATGAACAATTTGTCTGTAAGGATACATACCTAATTCAAAGTATTTATGTGAAATTTATACAGAGTGTTAAATTATTAATAGTATGTGCGACGGGCAAAATTCTTTAGCAAAATTAGTGAAAACCGCTGAAATTAGTTAGGTATAAAATTGAAAGGTGAGTGGGTAAATATATTTATAATATAAAAAATTTATACCATCACCGTAGCCTTTATAATAAAAATAACATCTCAAGCGAAAACTTTAGGAAAAACTCTTATCAACATCGGTGAAATGGAAATAATATCAAAGTTCTTGCAGAAAATGTCGACACCGCAAGTTAATTTTTTGGCCAGCAAGCGGGGGGGTGGGATGTTCGCTCCTCGGACACCCATGGCAAGAAGTAGTAATGCCGGCAAAATATTATTAACCGCGAAGTTATTTGCAACGCTTTCAAGCAATACTTGAAAAACAAGCATACGGGCGACCATAAAAGAAACCGTTAAGAACTAGTATTTCATGAAAATTTACACAAAACTAAAAATGTTTATGTTGGGAAAAGTTGAATAAAGAAGTAAGCTTAAAAACTAGACATAGTATAAATATGTAATACAATAAGACCGAATCACGTAGTTATAATGTATTAGCGATTTAACAGGAAACAGCAAATTTTATACTAATTTGGAGGTATTTGATTTAAAATTAATTACGTTTAATGCCTATAGTGGCAATACAAATTGATATCATACTATGATATTCTCATACCGCGGCCGTGACTCCATGATGAGTTATTGGCAGTCGACCGTCGCGGGCCGGGTTCGATCCCTCGGAGTGAGCATACGCTTAATAAAAAAAGTATGCTCGAAACTTAAGTGGATAAAAGAATACTAATATCGGCACCTAGAGAGAGGGGCGCCGAGGACCGAGGACCTCTGGGGGAGTAAAATGAATAAAGTTATGCATACACGTGATTCGGATTACAAGCTAAGCAGTAGGTCCCGTCTGGCTGACATTACCCAGACATTAGGGGATATAATGAGCCTTATAGACCTAAGTATACTGGCTCTTCCGCCAACTCCAGCAACAACAAAAAAATTCATCTACTAACGCTAGAAGTACTCAGGCCAGTCAAGAAAAACGCCCCAAACTCTAGGAATGTATTCTTCACGAAAACAAAATTCAAACAACTCAAATGTTGGTATTCGAATTATATACAAAGTAAGAGTCGAATCAGGGTATGCATCAGGGTATGCATAAAACTAATGGCCACGATTATATTGCCATGGTTAAATTAATTAAATTTAAGAATAAGCATCTCCATTTATCTTGCCTGACAATACAATATGGTAAAAAATATTCTATAATTAGTGAAGAAGTACGCTGCTGATCTAGAAGACAATAACCTCTTTACCAAATTAAACATGTTATAAAACTAGACTTCTAGACAATGCAAATACCATAAAAAACAATTTTATATTACCGCTTTGTTACCATACAATTCTATTGCAAAATTAACTAGTTAAGTTTGTTGTCTGTATTTACGCCAAGATATGGTAATTTTGCCCCCACGTAATTCTCCGATTATGGCAGCGTTAGGAAAGGGGTTTAAAATGTGCGCCTAGACACCTACGATATTCTAGATTTAATACGTTCAACAGATTCCGAGATACGAGGTGCAAAAACGTATTGATGGATTTATTATAACGAGAGATGATCTAAACCTATGGGAAAAAATCTTTAAACAGTAAAATGGTTTTTGATTAAAAATATCTACAGAATTAAATCATTAGTTATTTTTTTTATACACATTTTTGTGTACAATTTTTATAAAATTAAGCGAGATAAATATATCGTGATAACGAAGATAGGGGATTTTTTTAAAATAATGTTTGTTAAAGGCTTTTAGAAACATTTTACGGATAAATATATTCATATATTATTATAATATAACAAGTGCATTGATAATTATCGGTAATTTTAGGAACATATGCTTGAATGCAATTTGGAGCCAGAAAAAGCATGAGTCCACGTAGTGCACGAATGCTTTTGCTTTCTCCAAATTGCATGAAGGCATATTTGCCAATTATCAATACCCGCGTTATATTCGTAAGAGAATTTCATGAACTGATGTTGCTTTTTGTTTGTGGTATCATTATGACTGATAAAAAGAAAATCTGTCAAAAATTTATCATGATAATTTTCTGACTGTCAAAAAATTATCACGATAATTGTTTGCAACAATAGAATAGGTATTTAATTGTTAAAATATGGAGTTTGACAGGTGAATGAAATTCTCGAAATAAAATATTTACCTTGTGTGGTAGGCATATGTCAAGATTATATAATAAAAATTAAGTTAGCGAAAATAACTGCTTCATTGTTCTATTTTTGTCGCTGAAACATTAGCGTAGCGTTTGGAATAATTTTTGGGCAAAATTGATAGGAATGCTGTAACATGTCGGCTAGTTGTTACAATTATCTATAAAGGAAATAAAAATATGCTCGGACAAGTAAACGTTAGTTCCCGGGGAGACATATTATTTTCCCGAATTTCAACCCCAGAAAAAAAAACATAGGAAGTTTAAAAATGCCGCACCGACCACCCTAAAATGCAAAAACTCTAGGCAATCATTCAGACTGACATTCCTGAATAATATCAATTTTGGTCATTTGTCCATACACGATCAGTATTAGTGTCATTCCCTTATCAAAACTGTCAGCCTGAATGATCGTGTAGGGTATTTATAACAAAATAACTATATTATTATTGTGATTTACATATCTAGTAAAGAATAGTTTAACTTATTCATTTTATGATTGATATAGATATGATATAGGTACAATCGAATTATTTTATGTTTAAAACGGAACAAGCTATTACAATACATTTTTATTTTCGTTTTATTACCACTGGCCCATCTTTTTAGTCATTTGTTTTATGTACATACATTTGATCACTTTTTCGCTGCATACTACTTTGGAAACTTACATACTATAACTTAAAACACAAGTTCTTGAATTTACATTTTATTTCAAAAGACCCATATATACACTAAGTCCAAAATTACTGTCAGTCAGCGGGTTGTACGAAGTTAGAGAAACAAATTCCAGTGTATTTTTGAAATTCTAATTGATCAGAATATTAATTTTGATGGAAATTATTTTCTCTAACTTTGTACAACCCGCTGCTCTCTATATGAAAGCGCCGACTAACTGACAGTAATTTTGGACCTGGAATATAGTATCTCACATTATATATTGCTGTCTACGAATCGGTAATGGAAAAAGTTTCTTGTCAAGTCATAACAAAAAATAATGATATTCGAGTTTTATTAGCTGTAAACATGAAGCCCTACAGTCTGAAACCATAATAATTTATGAAAATCATAAGCAAACATTATTTTAAATATTTAATTTGGAGCTTCATGCACTCACTTCTGGTTAAAATATAGCTACCTAAAAACAGATTGACATCAGTTATGCATTTTTATCACCCATAGATAAATATTTTGTTTTCTTTAAATTGTTTTGAATCTTTAACCATAATCATTACTATTTTTAGAACTTTTAAAAATTATATCTGATTAAAAAAAATTGTAAGAGCGACATAATACAAGTAACATCATTTTAAATACGTAATGCTATTCTTCGAGTTCGAATATTGTAATACTGTATATTACTGATTTATTCCTAATAAGTTAATTAATTTCACAACACAAACTATTCCAAATAAAATACATGATTCTAATTACAGACATTACATTTTGAGTTACGTCCGCTCCCTCCTAAATCATTTTCAACAGTTGTTCGCATGTCTGGATCTCTACTTTATACACTTACAGTGGGTTGCACAAAGCTTTTTTAGAGTTAACGATCGTTAACTCCTTAACTACCGTTAACTTTTCATAGAAACCAAATAAATTTTGTTTTTTTAAGGCACTGTCAACATAATTTTCACAGAAAAAGTGACAGTTAGTTGGCAGATGCCACTAAAAATATACAGATGTCCACATTTTCATTTGTTTCTTATCACTTTCGTTAGTTAACGAAGACATAACTTTAATAGGTCGATATACACTGATTAAAGTTATGGGTTTCAAGTATTTTCCAATATTATTGGAATTTTTTAGGAAAATCTAGCACTTTTACTTATAACTTTGGATAATATGATTAGCTTAAGGTTTTTTTGATCGATTAACTATAAAATTAACCTCTAATTTCTCTATAATTCAAATTTCTAAGATGATCTAATAACCTACCTGATTTATGACTATAAAACCAATATTTTAGTCACAGATTCCAAGAACCCCTTTTAGGTTTTAAGTAAAACTGTTGATTTTGATTACTCCTTCCAATATTTTAACTTTATTACAGCAGATTATTTCTTAATTGCCCTTGTGTCCAAATAGGACGTTTTAAACAAACATGTTTTCTAGTTTTCATCATTTCCAAACGTAATTATATATAAATAAATGCCCATGAAGTTTTCTGTAGGACCTGCTTAGGAATTTGTATATCTCGTGAAATAGACAGTCCCCAATATTTTTCTTTAAAGGCAAAATCAGGAAATAAGTGAAGGCACTCATATTCAATTTTTTTCTTGTCACAGGACTCTCTCTCGCGAACTTATCCCAAATTTAGAAACAAACATAAAAAACTTTGTTTTATTACTTTTTAAAACAAATGACAATTGACAGACCATTGCACAGAAAATAAAAGGGTGTATGAGTTATATATTCTCATATCCCAACAGGCAGTACGTGCCGGTATCTTAAGGGTTTAGCCCAAAACAAAATTGAATCGGCCCAGATTAAGGAGATATGGGCGTACAGAAAAATATTTTCAGAGTGGGGGGGGGGGGGGGGGGGGCTCTCTTCGTTGTATAATTGATCTGTAAAAAATTGTCATGTTTTCTATTAAAAAAAAACCTTTGGAAGAAATTTTTTAGTCGAATTAGTTAAAACTATAGAAATTGCCATCTGTATAATTTGAATTGAAAAGTAAACATACCTATTTAAAAAAAAAAAGAAATGGCATTTTCAAAACATTTACATGGGTTTTATTGAAAGTGTTACGAAAAATGTTAATAAAATCAAATAAGAAAGGGAATAAAATCGAAGTTCAATCAGAGCACAACGGTACTTTTGTAATACAGCGGCGGCGCCAGAGGGGGGCACTGGCCCACTCTACAAACACGGGTGCCCACCCAAAATTTTGAAAATGGGTTTTGTAATGGAATTGCTGTGGGGGAAGGGGTATTTGACTATGAAATTATTAATGAGAAAGGAAGCGAGATTATAGAAGGATGTAAAAAGAGAACGAAGATTGACCTTTTGTGCCCACCCATCCCAAAAATCCTGGCACCCGCCACTGTACGATTGCTACCAATTTTTTATTCAAGTGCTGAATCAAATTTCGCCTGCGAAGGGCCTTTGCTCCCCCCCCCCGAGCCTTATCAAATGGGTGGTTTTTACTGTAAGCCATGAAAATAGTATAGGGCGTGTGAAGGGTCAGAATTTTTTTTAGAAGTCACTTTTGAGAGTAAGTAGATTTTTAGAGCCGGGATACGTTCTTTTCTTCTGGAGGTCATTTTGTTTTAGTCGCCTTCCTTTTGGGAAAAACTCTTCTTCCGGTCAAAGCAACCTCTTAAGAAATGTTCTTGTTGCCAAAACTTCTTTCCGATCCGTAGTGACATCTCCTCTATTAAGTAGGGATGTCTGATACACCAGAAGTATCGATACAAGCAAGTATCGGTTTGAAAAAGATAAATAATCAAAATATCGATAACCTATAATAAACGTAACCTCCTATGACAGTGAGTTTTATAAAAAAATCTTAACTACTACCTCCCAACCTTGTCTTATCAAAAGTGACTTAAAAGGTCCTCGATATATATTGAGTATCAATACATTTTACTGTGCATCATTCAAAAAGTATGAAGTTTCATTTGCATTCCTATAGTTGTTCAAATTATGATCTGTCGATACCATTTGATCGATACACAGTATGCATCGATACTCAAAAATATCGTATATCGATCGCGCATCCCTACTTTAAGGCACCTATACTCCACAGCCCTTACCTTACTTTAAAAACTAACATAAATTTTAAATTTTCTGGATTTAAAGGTATAAAAACGCTACCCTTAAAAGCGAAATGAAGAGCCTATACGATTTCATTCAGACTGACAGTCCTAAGTGATCCTCATTCCCGCCGCAGTTTTGCTTCTAATGAAAATTTACATCAGCCTGGCAATCAATTCAAATTCTTGAAATTTGTCCTTACACAATTGGTAAAATTATTGTAATCTCTTTATCAAGCCTGTCAGCCTGAATGATCGTGTAAGGTTTGCAAAATATTTTATTCATAAAAACTAAAGTTCTTTTTGTCACTGAAAAATTTGACTTTATTTTTTTTTATCATGAACAAATACTTTTTTAACATACATATAAACATTTCATATTGAATATTCAAGAAATGATCCTTTAAAACTGCTTCATTTCCAGTTCTATCATTTTTCTGTGTAACTGCAGTGCCTAAAACAAAAAATAAATAAAATAATTACTAATGAAAAATAAACTACATAGTAATTTTTTTTTTCACTGCAGTATTTGTACGTTATATTATCTACATAATAGGCTTTGCGGAAAACTTGTGCTTTGATTTTTTTTACATTGACTGATGAAGCCTCAAGTATAGTGTAGTATAATGCAATAAAGTAACAATATATCTTCAGTTTTATTTCTTTTACTTTACTTTTACTTGAAAATCCTTTATTGTCCAAAGAATACATTCTTGCTGACAAAGTATATAATATTTACTTATACATATAATATCATCACAGAACATAGGTACTCTTAATTCTAATGGACAACGCTGTACGATATGACCAGTAAACCAGTCAAAGGTTAAAAAAGAGAAGTCAGTTAGAACTAACAGTTCATGGTCAAGGGATACAAAACAATTTAAAACAATCATTAAAAAACTCTGAAATGGTATAGTAGGCTTTCTCTAGCAAAAGCCCTTTCACAGACAATTTGAATCTTTTAGGGGTTCTCAAAGATCTAATGTAAGCTAGTAAGTGGTTAAATACTTTTGTGCCAGTATAAAAAAAGGAATTTTTTACCAGAGAAGTATGGGGTATGGGCAACTGCAAAACTTCCACTTGTCTCGTGCCGTAGTGATGCACCCTTAAACTATCTTGGCTCTTAAATTTTCAGTACAGTTCAATTTCAGTTGTATTATATTAAAAAAGCCATGTTTGAAAAAATATATGTCAGTTTTTGGCCTCTAAAATAATCAACGATACTTAAAAAATATTTTAGGTGCTATAGGTTGACAAGTCAACTTCGAACTTTAATGAAAGAGGTCTTATAGATTTTTCTTTGGATCTATGTTTTACTCAAAATGCCACAATATACATAAACAGAAACAACTTTAAAAGGGACTAGTGTAAAAAGTTGCAACAGCTTATCAAAATAAAGCTAAGAATAAACATTAAATAGCGATATAAAAAATGTATAATAGCAATAATAGTTTGGGCTACTCGCTACTCTGTCTGTCTGTGCCTACAATAATACTACACCAAAACAAGAGAGATAAATAATTGTTAATTATATTTTTTAAACTAATTTAAAAGAAGCCAGTTTCTAACGTGTTTTAAATTTATAATTTATTGTAATATTATGTTAACAATAAAACTGGTACTGGAGACTGAGCATTTCAGGTGAGAAGGTATATCGGAACAATCAGTAAAGTATATGGGCTGGATATTATGGGTTTTAATATTTCAACTAAGTACAATTATTCTATTACCTACCTGTGGGAGGATGATTTCCTATTTCAAAAGTGCTGTGTGTAATATTAAATGCACTTTTTTCTTTATTCCTTTACTAAGATAATATTTTAGTGCAAGTTCTGGGATAGGTATAGGAGAATTTTTTCTTTATTTCAAGCCATATGGGTATCAATGCCAATTTATGTCTTCTTCATATTCATTTAACTCTGCATACATTTACGTTGCATACATTTTAACATTGGTTTGGTTCAGAATTGAGCAGCTAAAATATGATACAAAATATAAACATAACAAATAACTGGTTACAGTTTTTTTTGTGAAAAGCTTATCTTATGCTAATTTTAAAATATACTTTATGAAAATATAAACTAAGCTAGTCGCAGTGTCCATTATTTAAGAAAAAAATGCTTATTTTGGTTTAATAATAATTACTATATTATTATAACTTGTGGGTACTTACTTCGTGTTTTAATCATCAATAAATTTTCCCTTTTATCATTGCATAATATGCTTTTGGTATTTCCATAATTTGTTGTTAAAAAAAACTTAAAAAACTCTGCTTTATTCCAATTTAAATTTAATGCAAACATTCGGAATACTTTTTGACACTTCCAACTGACAGCTCCTAACCTATTTCTTTCCGTATTTTTGGCACTGTCGCACCAAAACGAAGTATGCGTTGCCACACAATTTATAAATTTTGTTTCTTATCCATGCATAACTAATTTTGCTTCGTGCAACCCGCTGTTAATCTTTGATGTAATCTCAGAAGAAAAATCTAAAGGGTTGGCCATGGAAAATTGCCACTATGGCCAAAACATCTACTAGGAAACTGCTTGTTGAGATAATTACGAACTGTAAGTGGCAACTATTCCTTTTAATTTAATATAAGTCATGTGGCTTATGCACGATGGTGCATCGCCCCATTTTCCACTTACAGATCGCAATAATTCTTGTCTTAACCAGCGTTTTCCTAATAAATGGTTTGGCCGTGGTAGATATTTTCCATGGCTACCCCTTAGACCTGACCTTAACCCCTTGGATTTTTCTTCTGGGGTTATATCAAATCTTTAGCGTATAAAGTAGAGATCCAATTGCAAAGGATTTAGGAGGTAATCAACGTAATTCAAAATAAAGAAACAACTTTACTTAAAGTAAGGCGTTATTTGGTAAATGGTCTAGTGGGAGGTGGACAGTTTTCACACTTGTTGAAATGATTTTTAATATATTTTTGTCAAAACTGAATAATTATGTTTGTTTAAAATAAAACTCAAATGTTCATGTTAATATCTCAAAAAAAGCTCAAGCTATGAGAAAAACATTAATTTAGAAATCACACTTTAACACCCTGTATCTCTTTAACGATCAACATTTTACTAAGGCATGTTGAGCACAAACCTATTATTTTCATGTGTATAATCGGTGGTTACTCTATGGCGCATTTATTACAGACCACCCTGTATAGTATGTACAGTGAAAAAAATGCGAGTGCATTCACTTTACTGGTAATTTAGCAAGAGGGTGTAAAAACCCTACGGTGATACTGCCAGTTTGGTAAATCACTTTCGCAATATTATTACCTACCTATACACAAATGCAACTAAAGGTAATGAATAACAAACCTTACACATACATAAATAAAATTAATTTTTTTCCGCGAATTAAATTACTATTTGTGTTATTAATTTTGATTGTGTTGATCGCCTTGACATTTGTCTGACTATAAATAAATTTGTGAAAAATTACTTATAATTTAGCACAAACGTTTATAGTATCATAAACTTAGAAAACATAAAATGGAATAGTTCGAATTAAAAAAAAAGTTTTCGTTACAATATCCATTGGAATCCACCATCCCCGAGGTTACCTATTAGTGGCATCCGGTTAAGTGGTCAACGTACTGATTACAGTGTAATGTAACTATTGAGTAAAAATAGATCATTATGAAATGACGGTCCTTAATAATAGCCAAAAGTTTAGTGACGAAATATGCAAAACAGGGTCGGCTCCAAAACCTTTTAAATAGTAGTATTCCTGGCGTTTGTCGGATACGACCAATGAAACTGTTATATTTGTATCATTTTATTTACGATATTATTGATGTTATTTTAATATTATATCTAACAAATAAGACTACTTACTACAAAATTGGGAAATAGTGACAATTTCTAAAATCCAAATTTATTTATACTGTTATTTATTTGGTATAGAATGTATATAAAATAGGTAAACTCAAAATTAGTATTAACCACTTTGGAATAAGTAAAAACGGGCATCTAAATGGCTTGGTAGGCTGTAAAATAATGGTAACTATGTTTAAGCAAATTATAAATGCTTTTGATGTAATTATGTGCTTCCCGAGTAAAATAAATAATGGATTGAAAGTTTTAGTCTAAGAACTAGCGTGTTTCGTAATAAACAGTAAAACATTTATTGCGTCCTTAAATTTTATAAAATATACCTTCTAAACTAATTAAATAATTTGTTTATGTTGGGAACTACCCTTTGATAGTTTACCTGCCCAGCCAGTAGCGACTCGTGGCGAAAACGCAGGAGGGTGACACAGTTTGTATTATAACTACCGAAAATTGGGAGTGTTTTAAAAGAATATTTAAAAAATATTTTTAGAAAAATAAGGAATTATTTCGGAAATCTTTTAAAACAGTTTTTTTGTCTCCTTGTCACAAATATTTACAACCAGTTTATTGCCAATGGTATGCAGCCAAGCGTTCGCGAAATAAGTCTTTGAGTTAGTGTATGGGTTTGTGAGCGTGCGCAACATATTTTAACCAGATGATGCATCGACGCGAACAGAACTGGATAATTCATTTTATGTAATAATATTCGTGTATTTTTGTTGGATTTTTAAGTGTTGTGTTGGTGCTAATGCAAATTTTTTTTAAGACTTAGGTGCTAGATATACGTGCTGTGTAATTTCTAACCCTCCTCTACCGGTCCTGTTTAATATTTACATGATCCACAAAAAGATGTAAACTAAGCCAATTCTGTATTTCACTTTAGTTCTCCATCTGGGTCACAAGTTATTAGCGATAAACTGGTTGTAAATAAGTGCTTGTCACCTGTTTTTTTTTACCATTTTAAAATTATAATAATTCAGAAAATGTATTGCAAAAACCGGAAAATTACAATTAAATTTCAAAAGTTAAATAAGTAAGGTAATTTTCAGAAAAAAAAAGTAAACAAACAATTTTGATGATAAATAAATAATAAAAAAATGCCTATTGCAGATTATTTCGAAAAATATACCATTTAAAAAAAATCGTTTTGTATTTTAATGTAAAATTGAATTCAAAAAATTATTTACAGGAAAAGTAAAAACTCAGTTTACCCTTATAAGAGGGAGGGGGTTAAATGTCTATTTCCTTAAGATAAAATTACTTACTTAAAACATTTTTCTAAATTGAGGGGGTTTTCTAAAAATTATAAAAACTATTTGAACTTCATTGTAATTTTCCTGGTTTTAACTACTACCGGTTGTTTGTTTGTGTCGCGATTGATTTATTTCGTATCAAAACTAATTTTTGTTGCTTATAGCTCATCGTCTAATGCCTATTTTTTAATTGTGTCCTACTGTATAGCATGAATCTTAAAACATTTATAATATTTCCACCAATAATACCCTTCAGCTACATTTCGTAAGCATTTTTTTTATATTATTATTAATAGAACAGTTCTGCTCTGATGAATTTTAGTTCTTTTGTTGGACATCAAAAATACAAAAAGTCTGGTAACAAGATTAATAGGCTCTTCAACCTTGAAAAAATTGAATTTGTAATTTAGGGTCATAAATATACTGGCTTTCCAAAGACATTTAGGTGTCATACTAATATAACATTGTTATAGAAAATTACTGTGTATGTCTGGTAGTTAAACGGTGTTTTACTTTGATGAATGTGTTTGACCATCAAACATTAGTAATATAATGTACGTGCAGGTTGGTCTTACGGACGACAGTGGCGTTGTATGTTTGGAAAATTTTAGATTAAGGAAGAAGTGTCCATAAACAAGACATACTATTTTATTTAAATCTAAAATATATAATATTTATTAACATTTTTACGAAATTTTAATGGAAAAATTAACATTTAAAATTATAATTATACTAAAAATTTACAGTTAATGAATGTAGTCATTTTATTTATAACTTACTTTTACAGCGCTGTTAATCCGATATTAGTAAAAACGTAGCAGATCCCTCTTAAGAAGGCTAGAGTCGCATTAGCCATTTTTGTTTTTTGATAAATATTTACAGTTTCAAGTTAAAAAGTTTTGATTTATCTGGTAATAAGTGCGAAAAATAAAAATTTGAAATAACTTATTTTCTTTTAATTTTTATAACTTTAAACTTAAAAACTTTAAGGATAAGTAAGTATTTTACATAAGTGAAAAAGTAATAAATTATTGATCTAAACATTATATGGGGGATGCGTCACTAATATGTAAGTATAAATAATAATTACTTATAATTTAATTTTTAGTGTCTGTACACGGAAAAAAAGCAAGGCTAATATCACGATTAATAAGCTTTATTCGAGTATTGCAAGTTTTACCATTGCCCAAATAAAATAATACTTGATTGCAATAGGTACTAGCTTATTTTAAAATAATAAGATTAGGGTTTCTTCAATTTAAGAATAAAAAATAATTTATAGTAAGAATACAGAGTTATTTAGATTAAGAAAAAATAGACGTCCCATTTTAAGTTTATACCAGTCTTATATTAAATTAAGTCCGTATTCCAATTGTAACGCCCAATATAATAAAACCTAGCTTATATTTAATTGATTTGAAATACATGTTATATTTCATATAAAACTTGCTTGTCTTGAGAAAAGCTCGAATGTATTATATCAAAATTACAGTATAGTTACTTTATACAAATCAATTGCAAGTTTACTATAGGTTTATTTATTCATATTATGTAAACCACAGCCAATAGCTTGATTTCAGAACGTTTAAATGTGATTGTACGTAGGTACAAATATTTTTGGAAGTAGTTTTTATTAAAGTAACGATTTATTGTTAGATTTTAACGTTGCTGTTGGGGGTATCCATTTGCTAAAAAAACGGCGCTTTTAGTTTTTCACCCTTATTTCTATTTTGTTCCGTTTTCTAAATAGAAAATTTTATAAAATTTAATCACAACAAAATTTTAAATGAAGTTTGGTAATTATCTATTATACGCTCACCACGCCAAAAGTGATGATTTTTTTCAGAAAAATATATTTTGGGGCGTAGATTACTAGTCTGAAAACGATTTTGGTAGG
Organism: Polydrusus cervinus; assembly: GCA_935413205.1. Classification (NCBI taxonomy): domain Eukaryota; kingdom Metazoa; phylum Arthropoda; class Insecta; order Coleoptera; family Curculionidae; genus Polydrusus; species Polydrusus cervinus. The sequence continues at coordinate 59,332,691 of OW284510.1, read as the reverse complement.
AAACGCTTAGTTTTTGAAATAATTTTATAGAGATTCGGTTTTGGATGGATCATGAAATTATTGGTTCTTGTTGATCACTATTTTGTTTTTATTAACCACATTTAATTGCTTCTTTGATTAAAAAAGCAGAAAATGTTTCATTTTCTGTGTTTTCCAATTACAATTTTCTGCTTTAAATTTTTTTCTCCATCAGGAGGATGGTTGCTATTTGTCTTTGAACGGTCACAGCCTGCTATGAAAAAATATGTTATTGCATCAAACTACGCCACAAAATTTATTATTCCTTCACCAATTTTGGCCTGATGAGCATTAAATAGATAACAAATTGTATGTTGTAACCAAGTTTAGAAATAAGTTCATAACCTCTTCGATTTAAGAAATGGGACATATCAGAAATATTAAGGGTGAAAAACGGGACCGCTCCATTTGTTGGCCAATAGATACCGCAAATAACTAGTGTAACGCGTTTTCCAAGAATAATCAAATGGAAGAGAGCCATTTTTGTTAAAACATTTTATTTAAATAAATATCTCAAACTTTAATGAAATATAAATATATTATTATATAATTAAACGAAACTCACTATAATAAGTCGAATATAAGTAATTATGATCTAAATAAAGAGCAAGATATTTTTTTTAAATACCATAAAATATAGTATTTGTCTTAAACGAATTTTAACCTATATACAAATGTGTTAAAATAAAAACGATTTAAAGTTCTTGATCAAAATAGTGATTCCAAACACCAACAAATGTTAATCACAAGTACTCGTTTGTACTTGCTTTAGGATTAAGTTTTTTTCCGTGTAGCGAAAAACATTATAACGATAATATAATAACTAATGTTTATTAGCTATAGTATATTGAGCTATTTCAATACATTTCACATTATACTTTATTTTCTTCTCGGCGCATAGGTATACCAATGTATAAAAGTCTATGTTAAGTTGCTCTTGGGATTAAGCGGCATACTGATTTCTATTTAATACAAAAATAACTATGAGGTTTTAAAATAAAAAATGTTCAACTTCCATATAAAAAAATCGATTAAGTTTATTGGACATTTAGTATTAACCAAAAAAGCTCACCGTTATAAATAACATCATTAAAATTAATAAAATTAGTATTTGCTTCCATTTCATAACCGCCAATTTTTATATTAAAGTTATTTATATTACGTCATTATCATGTCTTGGTCGCCCCATTCGGTTTTGTTTAAACAGGTGACATAACCATTTAAAAATAAAATAAAGTCGTGTAGTATTTGAGATATTTGCCATTGAATTTTAAATTATTTGTTTATTTTTCGTTGAATTTGTGTTGTTTGGTAATAGTTATTTCGTAAGAGTCGCGATGACTGACCACCTTGTGGTTGAAGTTTAGTGAGGTCATCATTAAAACAGGGCGAAATAAAGACTAGTCGAGAATGTTAATTAAATGACCCCGAAAGATTCTATGAAACCGCCAATGTGTCAACCCTCATTTTATAATGAACACATTTAAATTTCAGTGGTTTAGTTTATCCTAACCGCATGATAACCCAAATATCTTATTCGCGATTTTATTAATAAAACAGACATGAATGGATATCAACTGTAAATTTATTTTACTGGGACAAAGTTGAAAGTTGCAAATTAAAAGAACACAAGTAGATTATTTTTGAAACATAAATGAAGAGGGGGGGGGGGGGGAGAGGAGGTTCAGTCTTTTGAAATACCCTTTGGCAGTGCAGCGGGTCAATGGGACAGCGCAGCGGCGTTTACTTTAGCATTATATTTTTTAAAACTACAATGAGCTTTAGCAAAACTGCAATAGTTTATTGTAAATTATATAGTATGCTGCATAGAAGGGACACCTATTGTATTTTTGAAAAATGGTGTAGGTAAAGTAAAAAATTATAGAAAGGTAGAAATGTAGTGATTTTTATTTGAAAATAAAGTTTGTTATTATTATCATTAATATTATTAATTAGGTAAGTGGCAAAGCAATCCACTAATATTAATAGCCGAAGTTTAATGTTGAAAATAGTTATTATATTTACAGCAAAAATAAAATATAAACTATTAGTTTTTTGCCCCAGACTACCTACGGTACCTAAAATTAGGATTGGTTTAGAGAACTACCTATTTAACTAATATTACTCAAGTTACTTATAAATATGAACTACTCATGATTATTGTCGTTTTTCCTATAGTACGTCATGGTGGATCAAGAAAATTCAAATTATCAGTTATATACTCTTACCATAACGATGTTGCAAACTAAAGAAAGGAAAATATTTTATATTCTTTATATGTTTTAAAGAAAAAATAACATAATACAATAAAGTTTCCTGTTGATATTAGTTATTATTTTTATGTAAAAATTAGTAAAGCTCTTTTTTTTCAACAGCGATATATGGGTAATATTCATAGAATCATGTATAGAATAATTGAAATAGTCTTACCAAATGCACCGATGAATAAATGTAAATATGTAACAATAAATAATACCCGGACTTTACAAACGCGCTAATCAGACTGGCTGCAATTTGTCAAATTTTTTTTGAATGTATCTTACAAGTTATAAAGACTTATGATGTCATGTATTTTTTTATAATTTGCACTATTATTACTAAAATATTTAACAGATATCGGTTTTTGTCTGGTTCTAAAAAACTTTGCTCTTAAACAAATCAGAGAGTTTAAGCCCAAATCATAATGTTAGTAATTAATTATGTTGCGATGACAGCTAAATTTATATATATTCATGTATTCAATATTTTTTGCAACAAAACTATCATTAACTATGTGTTTTTTGAAAAATATTATTAATCATTAATGACAAGTGTGTGTAACGCATTTTTCATGGATTATAACCAATTATAAAATAAGGTATTCAATACCTGCATGTTGGTTAAATATGTAATATACGGTATTGTCCATATATCAAGTTAATTTTAAAAATTTACAAATCCGCGCCAGCCAATTAATGTGGCAATTGCAAAATATTACAGTATTTTTACCATTTTAAAGTTATTAATAATTATTATTTAGTTTTAGTAAAACTCTTGGACTAATGCAGGTTCTAGTACGCAATCCTTAAATATTTTCATCCTTCTCAGGGCCGGTTCTCAAAGGCCCGGGTTCAGGGGGCGCCACTCTACGGGGCAACCCATAAACTGATAGCAATCATAGAGATAATATTATAAAACATAGTCACATCAATAACCATATCTTACAGGGCATCAAAAAAGTGTGTATATTGCAAATATTATTACATAGTTAGAAACAGCAAACCTAGAACGGGCAAACCCGTTTCTGTAATTGAACAGTGTTCCCTTAAAAAAATTCAACGATATACAGTTTGATGGATTTATCAGTTAAGATAATAGATTTATTGAACGGCAGTAGAGTTTTGGACTTGCATAAGTACGGTACTTATTCAGTATTCACCTGAAGACGACTGGAGATGCTTACCAGTTGAAACGTAGTGATTCTAAACAAATAAAGACAATGCAAGTCCAAAACTCTACTGCCGTTCAAGAAACGTCATTGTCTCCAACCTTTAAACAGATAATAGATTTATGTAAAAAAAACATTATTCAATTGCTACATCTCTAAAAATTAGAAAGGTAACAAAACACCTTTGGAATTGTTAGGTAATAAATAGACCGGTTAGCGTTTTGAGAAATTCTGATGAAAACATGTTAAGTGAATCCTTATTTTGCCCATAACATTCTGTTGTTTGATAAAAAAAAAAGTTAATGTTTGAGCGGGTACTATTGGCCATGTTATTAAACTATTTTTTATTGATGAAAACCTTACGAGCGATATTTACTTGTAATTATTACGTTATCAGATTTAATTTCACAATTAAAATTTTTTTTTTCCCATTTGGTTTACAAATGTTATACTTTTTGTATAAAATATTTTTAAATAAGTGGATAGGGAGGAGACGCAAACTTGATTGGGGGGAGGGGGGTCACGCAATATTTACCTGGGCCTAGGGGCACTTAATTCCTAAAACCAGAATCCTTTCTAGAATTAATTATTGTAAACCGTGTTTCTCCAGAATAATACACATTGGCGAAAACTATAGCAGTTGTATCTAGTATTTTCAATACGTCTAAGATGCGAGATCTGTACATTTTTATATTAAAAAGTTTGTCTATAAAATGATGTAAATATTGGCTTTAAAGCCGTTGAATGTAATACTTAAGAGCCTTCCATATCAGCGTGAAACGCGGTATTGTTTCCTGGCTTGTCTAATTGAAAATTTAATATAAAAATATATCATAATATATCATCCGCCATGTAGAACATAAAAATATAAATATTGTGGCTATTCCTGTTAATTTCTTATATATTCCATTAAAATTACAAATGATGCCCCGATAATATCTTCCAAATCTCCACTGACGCCGCGCCACTTAATTCTCGTAAAATTAGTTTTTTTAATATTTTGTATATAAAAAAAGACATTTTATTGCCATCGTCCGACAGAGGTACAACATACGCGATGCGGTGAATACAAATGTTTGTTCGTCATGACTACTGTTTGTTCTTAATATTTTGTTATATATTTATCGTTTTAGGTTTTTGCCAAGAATACATAGAATAGCTTTTTACAAGTTACAACAAACATAACCTACTGCAATCTAATGCCAATAATTACAAACTAAGACCTAGACAATTTTCTATTATGTTATGTTATAGTCATTAGCAACCCATATTACGCCGGTACGTAAATTAAACCGCCGCCCGTTACGATAAAAAAAAACATGTAACCGGTTCACTTTTTGTACCAACGCCCCACAACACGTCCTTTTTTCTGGGTACATTTTAAGTACCAATGCCCTTTAAAGAGTTAAATATATTGGGATAAATCAAGATAGGCAACTGGGCTATAAATATGAATTTTGAAAATTTTAGGTACGGCTTGTTTACAAAACTGAAAACACTGAAACATTATTCAGCCGTCTAATCATTTTAGAGGTTGTCTAGCACAAATTAATGCATTTCTTTCACACGATCATTACTAATCGTGCCTTAAACATTTTTTATATGCGAGCACCTGCAGTAAATACACCCATCGAAATTTTGTGTGTCTGGAATTTTTTCCATACATGTATACCAACAAATAAAAAAAAAACACTTACCAATGTTACTATGTCGTTCGGATTCAATCTAGCAATATCCTGCAACCTTCCATACAAGATGTCCATCAGATACTGGTATCTATCGTTGAATTCATCCAACTCTCTGCTTACAATGTCAGCTCCACTAGGTGTCATATCCTGTCGTTTAAAGATGTCGCTGGCGTCCAACGAGGGATGGGCTTCGAGAAGGGTATCTCGGAATTTCTGGACGCCTTTGCCCCATATCTAGTGTTACGGTTAGATTGTTAGGTGTTAGTCAAGTGAGTGCGCACGCGTGGTAAGTCGACATTACATGAAGCTACTTAAGAGTGTTGGGGGTGATAGTGTGAGGTATTGAAGTGGATGAGTGGGTAGAGAAGTAATCAGGATAGAAACTATTGTTCCGTTGGTGCCTTCTTAAGTTAAATTAACTATTTAGAATTCTACTGAAGTTGCAGTGACAGCAAGAGAAAAATTTAGTTATCATTATTTGTAGTATCTTGAGTCTTTTCAGAAGTCTAATGACTTTTTCAACGATAACACTAACTAGTGACTACTAAGAAGATATCCATTGATTACTTAGTTAAAATATTGGCATTTTGTAAACATAATGAGATATTTCTACCATAGGTGATTAATTATAAGCATGTGTATATAAAAAAATTAACAACTCATGTAATGACAGAAGAGTTTTGGACTTATTATCTTTATTTGAGTTAAATAACAATGTTTCAACTGGTAAGTATCTCCAGTCGTCTTTAGGTGAATACAGTATTCACAAGTAAGTGAAATAAAGACAATGCCAGTCCAAAACTCTGCTATCACTCAAGAAATATCATTGTTTTCAACCTTTAAATTCATGTAATATTTCGATAATTAAAACGCGCACCAAAAACTTTCTACCCAGGTTTATTTTCTTGTAACTGAATAAATGAAAATACGCTCGAACACGTAAACGTTAGTTAGACATTTTTTCCTATGTTTACCCCTCTGTTTGAAACCCTACAATGGAGGAGGAACCCTTAAAATCTTAAATGTAATGATATCTTATTTTAAATGGAATTAATTGACTTTTCAATGGGGCGGTTGCTAACGCAATTCAATTTCATTTAAAATAAGGTATCACTTGATCCCCCTTTCATTTAAGAATTTAAGGATATAAGCCACCCCGTCGTAGGAGTTCAAGCAGGGGGTGAAAATTGCTAAAAGTTATGCCCCCCTGCGAACTATCGTTAACGTGTCCACGTATTTGGAATTATTTATGTAGAAGAAAATAAACCGATTCGGATAATACTCATAGTGTTATTTACGGTGAGTGGCCTATTCTTAGAAAGTATTTAATTTATCTTATTCAAATTTTGGTACTAAATAATGAACTATTAACTTTTGTTTAAATATATTTTAAAGTTTTGTGATCTCCGGGTATATCGGAAGATTGGGTCAACTTCTTTTAAATGGAATAAAACTGTTTTTATTACATTTTTTGATTCTACCTAAGATTAAGTTTGACAGGCTGTAGCATCTAAATGTGAACTCAAAAGAAAAAAGCTTTGCACTTTTCTACCATGGATTTTAAACGATAATTAACTAACCAGACAACAGGGAACGTAAATGACATTGGCAGACATAATTTACTCACAATCAAAGCGCCTGATTAGTAAATCAAGAATTAAGCTGACCGAACCACGTTGATTATTAGAAAATTATGTGTACTAATGCCATGTAAGTCAGCCCCAAAGTTGCCTGGTTATTTAATTAATATTGTTCAAATAAATATTAGTTTTCAATTGCCCATAATATCTTAAAATCTATTGTTTATGCAATCTCTAGGATGTTTTAGAGTAAAAAAAGACAGAATTTCGGCCTTTCCAAAATAACGCTTTGACGGATTCCGAACACCAGAGGTTGAATGGGGTTCGATTGTCAACTTGACAACAGTTTGTTTAAAATATTTGGCGGTTAAAATTTATCTTTAAATGAAATAAAATTAAAACTGAATGTTTCCAATCCTAAGTTCACATTTTTTTTGAACTTTTAACATCGCTCATCCCCAATTTCACCGCTGACATTATTTGCTATGGCCTAACAATTATTTCTTTGTCTTCACGTAGATAATAGACGCTCACGTAGATGATAGACGCATTATTATATAAAATAATTTATAAATCCTAAGAAAATTTTTTTAAAAATGGTCTTATTCCAATCAAAGAAATAAAACTGACCCTTCCGATATAAACCGAAATGGCTAAAACGTTGAAACGTATTTCTAAAATGGTTCAGTGTCAATTAAACCAAGTGAAAATATTTGAATAAGATATGCTTAATAGTTTTAGAGATCTTCTTCTAACAGGGCACGCACCGTGAATCACCACGTCAAAATCCAGAAAACTATAAAAATGGAATGAATAATCAAATTAGGATAGAAGTAAAATTAATGGGTAGTATTTATTTAAAACCAAAGGTTGATGTCCGGGAATGATAAAATTACTAAAGGGCTCCATTAACTAGCGAGCCCAGTCGTGTAACATTCCACTCCACTCGTTCGCTAGTGTGTGTTTCGCACCAATGCAAGCACAAGTTTGCCGGATTTCAGATAAGTTTGACATTTTTGTTGGGCTCAATGTTGTGTGCTCGTCGATTCGCTAGTGAATGGGGCCCTTAAATTTGCTACCTCGAAAAAGGAAGGAAGCACTAGCATATTTCTGATAATAAAGATTTTGCAGAATTATTATAAAGCTGTGTTTATTAATATATTAAAAATAAAATTAATTTCTAGATTAATAAATACTTGTTGATCAGTAGTTTTAAATTCAAAAAATATAGAATTTTAATAAAAGATAAAATTTAAGGTTATTAAACCTCATGTCGTGTTATAAATTTGTTAAATATTAAATAGTCATTTTGGGAAATAAGATGAATTTATTAATATAAAAAATATAAAACCTTTAAAGATCATTTATAAAAAAAAAAATTGAATGCTTGCTTCCTACCTAGTCTCATTTATGAAATGTTTGGAATTAAATATTAAAAGCGCTGAAGATGAAGAGAACTAAAATACCAATATTTTATTACAAGGAAGAATGAAAATTTGTTGTAGAGAAAATGTTTAATTTAAAACCATAGCTATCTTTAAAACTATAGAAAAGATAAAAAGAATGCAGATAGAAATTCTAAATTTCAATACATATCCTATAAACAGAAAAATTAGGTAACATTTCTAGTTGATAACATTTTTTGAAACCTAGCGTATATCTATTTCAAGCTAGATTTAATTGAAATAATATTTGTGAATTAATATAATATCCGCCAAAAATGTGCAAGAAGATAAATGATACTTACATAACATAAAGCTAATTAGCTAATTTACAAAAAATGTGGAAAACATTAAAAAATAAACAGCTAGCATTTAATACATAGCGAAATAATTTTCATTCAAAGTTTCATAAAGAATTGAATCTTAAATAGGCCTTATCATAAATTGTACGCACAATTACTGGCTAGATGCACGTAACAACTAGCAAATACATAATCATAACAGAAACAAAAAATTAGGTTTATTATTAATTAAAAGGTCCTGTCAATTGACGTTGATGAATTATTTATTTCGTTTGAACAACCTTTGTCATTTCAAGGAACTTTAATTTTACGTGTTAAAAGTGATTTGAAAACAAAAAAATAGTTAGTTGGAATATATTCTAAAAATATGTCTCATTATTCTGCAAAAAAAAGAATTGCTCATTTTGAAGTTTATTTAATCTAGACAGAATTGAAAAATGATGGAAATGATTTAATCAACGACATGAATCGTATCAAAAATTACGTCAGAAGCAGTGACGTGCATCCAGCCAGTAATTGTACAGACTTGATCAATTTGTATAGTACGATATAAATAATAGCTGTAAGCTTCCAAGCTTTAGGCAAGCTTACTGTAAATACAAATATATTACACTAGACCTAATGATTATATCGAAGTTAGTTATAGGTAGCTATGATTTAAAACTAAATTATAAGATGAAGGAAATTATTTGAGAAAATGAAAATTCAGTAAAAGCTCTAACAGTAACCATACTATTTTAAGCAGAATTTATTATTACTGAACACCAATTAAGATTTTTTAAATGTTAATAAGTAGTAAAGAAATATTTCACAAAATCTACTGAGAGGATTAAGGTAACTTATTATGTCTAGATTGACATGAATAAATATAACTGTTCAAATCAAAACTGAAATTTAAACATACACTCAAATCACTCGCACAGAAATAAATCTTAAAAACTAAAATCTTATAGTAAGAAGGTGATGGATGAAATGCTTATGATTAATGACATAACTAAGGATTGATGACAAACTTCACCAAACTGCTAAGTAAAAATATTCGAGAATCGACAGGAATTCGATAATAAATAATGGTTAAAATAATTCAACCAAAATCTAAGCATTTTTTAGCAGTTTCATTTAGTTTACTTTTATAGATACAAGCTAGTAATGGTATACTCTTTACCTTTCCTTCCCTGATGAATCTACCACCGTTTAAGTTGACTTGTTCTATCTTAGGTGTGCGCTCCACTACAGTATTCAACAGGTTCTGAAATTTTAAGTGCAAATTTTTGTTATGGTGTTAGAGGGTTAGAAATATTAAAATTATTTAGTCCGTAATAAAAAGCCTTTTTGCTGTAACCCTAAATTTTCAGTTTATCTAAAATAAAGTTCAAATTACCAAATATCCAAAGATGTATAATTTAAAATAAATATATTTTGGTGTGTATATGCCAAAAATTTACTTTACCTAAAATTTCGATATTGGAAATTTATAATTGAAGACGACAAGATCAGTATAGTTTAAAAATCTGGCAAATCGTTTTGGATCTATTACACCACGATGTTTATTTGCTAGCAATAAGCCGAAACGATGTTATAGTAATGTAATAATTTTCTTGTAGTTACCTAAATAAGTACTAAGTTTTAGAGTTTATCTACAGAGACTAAACAATAATCTAAAACTGTGGAAAAAATATTTTATTCGCAGTATCTTAAGTATCTACGAAAACAATTAAATAGCAAAAAGGCCTTTAAGTTATACTCCAACAAAATGATAAATGATGATACATTAGTGTATCTCTTTTCCCATCAATAATTATCTACTTTAGTTTAATCTAAGAATATTAAAAATTCAGTATCTATTAATAAAATAAGAATTATCTACTATTGTGCTTCAGTTAAAATTTACCCACAATTTCCAAAATTATTACCCACTAAAGTTAGTAAACATACCCGTGTAGCATCTAAATGTTCTTTAGCCCTGTCTTTAATAGGTTGCATTGTTTCTAATTTGCTATATTGATCATCCAACCAGTTGTCTTCTACTTGCTTAGCTTCTCCATATCTTTGCAACAAATCGTAAGCTTGTTGACATCCTCTGAGTCGGTCAGCCAGTTGTTGACATACGGTAGCCCATCTACTGTTTAACCTTTGAACATCTTTATCTAACCTCTCCACATCAGAGTGAGGTCCTCTTTGGTTAGGTCTAGATTTCTCTGTCAAGCGCCTGGTATTGTCAAAATCATCATTCAGTTGATCCATGGCGATTTGTTGTTGACCAACTGCACTTTCAAGTTTAAGAAGATCATCATGTACTGCCTTTAATCCTTTTTCTGTATTTGGAAGTTCTTTGAGACTAGCCAATTTATGTTCAAATTCAGTAATGACTTGTTGAGCATCTTCCATACCATTGAGAACAATCTCAATACATTTGAGCCTTTCGATGTATAAGTTGCTGGTATTCCAAATGTAGTTCCATTTATCGAGTACCTTTTCAAGATCTTTCTTATGTTGTGGCGTTTTAAGCGTAATTGACCTAAAAGTATCTTTAACTTGCTCGATCTCAGGTTCAAGATTTTGCAGGCGAGATTCAAATTCTTTGTGTTCTAATATCAGATGTTGAAGAGTGTCAATATCTCTGGGTAGTGGTGAAAGCACGCGTTGGTTTATTACGCGCTCAGCCTCGTCAAGGGCTCGTTGAAGGTTGGAAATTTGATTGTTAAAGATTTTAGTCTGATTTTTGCTTTCTTCTTCGGCCCTAGCCCGTTTTTCAAACTCATCGAAGAGTCGGTTCACTTCATCCATTTCCCGTCTTAACCTCCTAAGCTGAGGATCAGAGGGATCTCCTTCAGCTATAAGTTTATCAGCATCTTCATTCAAAGCTCTTCGGATTGCATTTCTCTGCTCAGCACCAATGGCAATAAATTGTGGTAAGTCCCATCCTTTTACTACTTTGATGGTAGCAAAGATCATGTTTTGTCTCATTCTAAGCTGTTTCTTTTGCCACAAAGCAATTGAACGATCATATTGTCTCCTCAGACGATCAACGGCATCGAGAGCGTCTTTGTCGGGAGGTGGAAGAACAAAACATACACCAGGTACTTGGCACTCGATTCCTTTTCCGTTATGTACTCGCCATTTGGTGCGCCCTGAGTTATCCGTAAGGGTACATTCCTTATTTCTTTCAATAACAAACTGAAAGATAACAATTATACGTTATGTCAATGAAAAACATTATACTTATACAAATTAGATCTTAAAGCAAAGAAGTTTAATTTAAAAGTTTAATATTTATGTCCAATTATACATCATTTTAACTGAATTACCTATGCCTTGTCATGCATAGTTTAATATATGCACTTAATTTTAAATAAAATGGTGCTATGATTTGTGAAACCTTTTAATGAAGTATATAATAGATTTAACAAAAATATGCTATTATCTCTTATATTTATATTAGCAAGCACATGTTGATTCCTAAGTTTAATGCAAAATAAGCACATTTATTATAAATATTTGAAGTGTATTAGAAGTATTGTAATAAAAAGTAACCACTAAAGAGTTGTTGCAATTTTTAAAATATCTTTTTACCAGGTTAATATAAAAAAATATACTTTGAGTTCTGAACAGAGGTAAAGTTTAGCTGTTTTCAAAAGCAGTTGGAAAATAGGAACAATTATAAATGTGTATTTTGTAGAATAGAAGAGTTTTGTACTTAAATTGTCTTTATTGTTTTTAATCACATCTCCAGGTCTTCAGGTGAAGACGACTGGAGATACAAGACACAAATAAAGACAATGGAAGCTCAAAACTCTTCAATCATTCAAGAAACATCAGTCTCACGCCTTAAACAGACAATGTATTTTGTAACTTACGTCATTCTTCTTATAATTACATATGGCAGTGACAGTCATAGGTCTGGTAATTGGTTGTCTTCGCTGTTTAAGGGGATAAATATTTTGTGCTCTTGCAGTAATGGTTTGAACTTGGTCTCCAAAAGTATTAAGTTCATCTCTCAAAGATTGCATGCCTTGTAAAAGGCGCTCTCCGACGTCCAAACTGAAATCTCCATGACTGAATTCATTGTTCATAATTTCGTCTTTTCTGTAACAAGAATAAAAGTGGAATCAAGTTTTTTTTATAAATATATTTTTATCTAAGTATCCTTCTTGACAATTATAACATAAGAAAGGATTACAAATCGTTCATCTAAACTAAATAATATATAAAGACAGATAACGCTTATTAAAAAAATTAAAGATATGTAACATAAAATCTTTATGCCTACAGTATTTTTAATTAAAATGGATTAAACAAACTTAAAAGTAAAATAACCCTTTAGTAAATAAAGATACACAAAAGTTCAAAGAAAAAATAAATTTATTGCGAAATAAAAGTTATTACTTTTTGTTTCACAAATAGTTGCATTAATATTACAATAAATGCACCATCGCCACTTACAACAAAAGGTTTGTTAAGATATGATTGACTTATGGTACTATTAAAATTAATATAAACGTTAAAGATATGTGAGCTGGTTTGGTAAATTTTTCCGTAACTTTAAGTTTATATACAGAATGCTGTGGAATTTACGCATTATATTATTTAAATCTGTAAATCCTGAAATAAAACCACGTTGCAGAAAAAAAATTAAATATCGAATTGTCATTATAAACGAGAAAATTCATCATTTGTTTTTTTTTTTGGTATTACGGCTCGTCCGCACTACCCCTGAAGGAGATCTAAAGAAAGAGTGACAAAGAACGACTCACGTTAATAAATAAAAATTAAACTTATTATCTCAAAAACCCAAGACTGGCACAAAATATACAACCATAATAAAAATAAACAAATCGTTATGAATACATTCTACCATTTTAACTTTTAACACCACAACAAAATATTCTTCTTAAATATTGTAACAAACAAACTTTACAATATGTCACTCAGCAACTCGACATTGATAATTCTATACCTAAATAGTGTAATAAGTAAATAAGCTAAAACCTACTAAACAAAAAATAAGCTAAAACTGACCAAGCAAAAATAAAATAAATTATTAAAAACCGAGGTTTTAAGTTATTTGAAATCTGTTCCGACCTGTCATTAAAGTACGGTAAATTTCATTACAAAATCGCCCTTTTAAAAGGACAATAAACTATTTTAAAAGGATAGGAAACTATTTTAAACTTACTCTCTAAGCCACTCTTCCGCAGTCAGAATATCAGCAAAGAATTGCTGGTATATCCTGGTATTTTGCAAATGGGTTTCCAGGCAATGCGTCAACTGAAGTAACCAGGCCCATTGTGCGTTCATTGCAGCCAAGTGAGCTTCAATAGCTTTAGTAGCAGGATGGTTTTGTAGAACTAGAGCTTCCCCGCGTTCCAAAACTGAATTGAACTGGATCTCACGTTTCTCAAGTTCGCTCATTAGGTGCTTAAAAGGAAAAATATGCATTAGAAAGTTCGGTTGTACTACGAGGGTGATGCTATTTACCTCGCCACCATTTCCATAATTTTGCTGCATAAAAAGCAGATATTATTATAAATTAGTGCCAATTAAATATGTATACAATACATGTATAATTGCGAAAGCATTTGTAAAATAAAATTATAAATAAAAAATTCGACATAAAGACCAGATTGGCTAGCAGACACTGTAAAAAAAATTAAATAACTACATGCTGGCATGGGATAATATGTGATTATTACTGCCTATTTTGTTTTAGCAGTTGTTGGTAAAGGCAAACAGTGAACAAGTTTGCCTTTACCGACCTGCCAAAACAAAATAGGCAGTAATAGGCACATATTATCCTATGCCAGCATGTACTTTTAAAATTTTTTTAACAAGGAGGATGTAGATTTGTAGTCCTGAGGATGACCTAATATAGGTCGAAACGTCGACTAAATAAATAATTTGATCGTCTAAGGTATATCATTGACATTACAACGATAAACTTAACTGTGGTCACAAAACGTAAGTAAGATTCTGTCTATATTTAACAAAAATAACTAATTAATTTAAATTCTCTTACCTCAAAATACTTCTCAACACCATCTACATCTAACTTAACATCACTCCAATCTCTGGTAATTTCCACTTCTTCTTTCTCGTTGAGCCATTGCAGCTCCCTTGTCGCCGACTGAATAAAGTCATATAAACTCTCCAAATCATTAGCACGGTTTGTACTAAATGACAATAATTCAGCGTACACCTTTTGTAATTGGCCTAAGTGTTGATTGTACAGAGATAATTCTTCACCACTAAAGTACTGTCTAGCTTTAACACACTGTTCTACTTTGGAATGGTACTGTTCAATAGTCTTATGTTCACGTTGGTGAATATCACGCTCTTGTTGGACGGAAGATAGGTCAGTGCCGTAATCAGCCTTTCTCAATTGTTTCTAAAAAAAAAGATTATATTATCGAGGTTGACCAGTAAAAAGATATAAACAACTTTAAATATTTAGGATGTTTAAATTTGATAGACCTTGTAAACAAAGAATTACATCCCACAATAGAAAATAGGGCGGTTACGTAGTCCCCGTCAACGATAATTTATATTGGTATAAACTGTTTTTTTTTAAAAGCGTTATCTATCCGAGACATAGCCAGGCTAATAGGTTTTCCGAATCGGGTTTCGAATTCGTTATTTGTACAAAATGTAATGCAAACAATGTATTTAAATTAGCTGACACCTTTTTTTCGGGTCCTTTGAACTTGCAAAGAAATCAAGAACAAGACAATCGTCGAAAAATAATATTTAATTTAACAATGCGTCTGGACTAACATTATTTTCTCGGGTGGCGATTTTTTGCTTGGCCGTGGCTCGTGTCTAGTCAAAATAAAAGAGTTAAATCATCAATTGTACGATTCAATGTGATGTACAGGTCTTGACACCGGTTTAGTAATTTATTGTTTTGCATTTGTTCAGTTTGTTGTTATTTCTTTTTACTTATTTATATTCAATTACTTTTTGGACTTTAGTTTGGTTTGTTCCCAAGATAACTGTACCTTCGTAGTCAGTTTAATTAAAGATTACCAGTTACCACACTTCAAAACGAACCTAGGTAACATGAATTTGGTTAAATTTGTTTATTTAGATTTAGGCGAGGATTTGATTACAAATTTTAAATTATACAAAAAAGAAAGTTGTCGAACGTTAAAATAAAACAAATTATACCCTGACTGTTGTATGGAATCATTGACATTAACAAGTTTTGTTTATAGAGTTTTTATAAATGATAACAATGTGAGTTATAGTAAAAAATATTATAAATGATATATTTTAATACTAGGGAAAAGTATTTCACATCTCGTCTAATATGGGTAACTATTTTTTATCGACCCTCTGGCATAAATTGTATTTTAAGCTTATAACTACTATAGAGCTGTTGTAATTACTAGTAATATGTGCCTAAATATTAAGTACCAGCAATGTCGGTCGAGTAAGTACCAGTATCACTATGAAGAACTTAAATATTAGGCATAATTAATGTCTAAATGCCACTAATTACAGTATAATAATTAAGTAACCAATATTTTGTACAAGTTATTACATTTTTAAAACAATACTTAAATGTTTAAGTGAGAAAGATCAGCCAAACTCGTTGTACAGTAAGGTTAGGAAAGTACGTCATAAGGGATAAATTTGATACAATTATTACTAGTGATGAAATAATTATAATACTAGACTAATAATTATAGTACTACCACCGGGCAGCAGCCCACTTGTAGCTAAATAAAATAAATAGTAGAAAAAATTTACTGAACAACTCGATTGGATTGTCCATATCTCGCTCAGAAGTTAGAGAATTTACTTCTTCATGCAAGATGTTGTAAAAATTACTATTTTAGTCGCAAGGGCTTTGATTGAGTGGTATTTTTATTAACGACTGTATAGTTAACCTGTAACTTAAAATCCAGTTGACAACTTTTGTGTTGTGAAAGACGGAGTTCTACTTACCAATTTCGTTTTACACCACTCAATATGCTCCTGCAGGGATCTAAAGTGTGGGTTGGTTTCAATATTCCTAGTTTCCTGTACAGTTTTAATGTGCCTTGTTACAGTTCGTTCTTCCACTGGGAAGCTCATATTGGCCAGAGGACCAACAATTTTGTTATGCAAGTGATGCCTTAGACGCACCCATTTTTCGTGCAGCTTATTAACCCTTTTGTCCAGCTCGCCAGCCTAGAATCAAAACAAAATAAAAATAATAGGTATATATAGGTATTTTAATCTAGAAGTTTAATGGGTTATTCCTTGTATGATTTTAAGACGAAAAGTTCAATTTAGCGTAATTTAACAAAAAGGTCAGCTTAAAGGGGTCATCGTCATATAAAAACCGAGGACACTGTAGATTATTTTAAATGTTAGTAACGTAGGTACTGTTAAAAGTACTATTTGTGTAAAATTTGTATTAATTATCCCTAAAACTGTCAAAGAAAGGTTCTACCGGATATAACTCTTTAAAGTGTCTACCTACTTAATTATACTTTTATTTCATCAATTTCATCAAAAGTTTAGTGTCCGTAATAATAATAAAGAGAGAAAAAATAAGCGGCAAGTTGACAGAGTTGTGTATCTGTCTTTTGCATTAAAGTACACAGGGGCGCCATAATAATGGGTTTCCTGGGGGCACAGAGAGACAATAACGGCTGTTTCGTCTTTATTAGGACTCTACAGACAGCCATAACCTGAAAGCAACTCCAGCAACAATAAAATCGCGTTTTTAAGAATTATTTAGGAATAAATAGGTAGTGAGAATGCGGCATCGCCATCTAGACGAAATTAACTCCAATGCAGAAGACCACCCGCCCGAAACCTGGTTTGTTGGATTTGTCTTAAGCATTGGAGTTGATTCCTACTAGATGGCGATGCCGCGTTTTGACGAGTCATATGAGGACTAAACAGCCGTCATTGTATATCTGTGCTCCGGGGAACCCATTATTTTGGCGTCCCTGTGTAGTTTAATACAAAAGTTGTCCAATTTTGTCCGCTTGCCGCTTATTTTTTATATCTTTGTTATCATTTTATTAAAATTGCTTTTTAAAAAACCTCTAAAAAATTCGATTCTACACCGCTAGACACGGCGGGTTTGGCTAATTTATACGGTCCAATCTTTCTTATGAAATGATGAAATTATGAACTTCTTCTTGTGAATCTAACTAAAACATTTTTAGGAATAAATAAAAGCATGAAGTCTTTCTCCACTGGTTTATTAAAGTATTAAAGTTAAAATGTAGTAGATGCTCTACATGTTTCGGGTGTAGTAACACCCATCATCAGGAATAAAATATAAAGAGAAAATTGTTATAAGTTAGAGGAACAAAGATAAATGGTAAAATGTAGTGAACATCGATAGAGTTCTCATCGAGCCATGAAAGATTAAATAATTGAGAAATAGGTTGATTTAAGATTGGTATGTTGAAGATTATAGGTTAAGTCTTGAAACTGACCATGGGCAACAGGTAACAGTAGCGAGAGGGGGACCCGTTTGGGTAGAGAGAAATGTAAGAAATATAAGAAAAATGAAGATTCACAGGTTTTCTTATATTTCTTACATTTTTCTCTCTACCCAAACGGGTCCCCCTCTTGCTACTGTTACCTGTTGCCCATGGTCAGTGTCAAGACTTAACCTATTATCTTCAAGCACACCAATCTTAAATTATTAACCCATTTCTCAATTATTTAATCTTTCATGGCTCGATGAGAGCTCCATCGATGTTCACTACATTTTACCATTTATCTTTGTTCCTCTAACTTATAACAATTTTCTCTTTATATTTTATTCCTGATGATGGGTGTTACTACACCCGAAACATGTAGAGCATCTACTACATTTTAACTCTAATACTTTAATAAACCAGTGGAGAAAGACTTAATGCTTTTATTTATTCCTATAATATAACTCCACTTTAAGAATGGACTACTTCTTCAAAAATAAAACATTTTTGTTTTAACGAAACGTTGAAAATTACTATCAAGTTTAATAATCCGTTTTTTTAAATTTATGCCACTACATACTGTAGCATGTTGACTAAAACAGGATAATAGCATTTTTTAAATTAAATTTTGTTCCAAAACGTTTAACGTTTAAATTACAGGGCTTTTCGGTTCTCACAAAAAAAGCGCACTACTTTTTGCAGCAAATAATATTCATTAAAATGCAACAATTTAGTTGTTATAAATTTAGTGAAGTAAGACAACGATTTACGTCGCATTTTACGATAAAGAATCGTAAACATGCTACATCGTCAGTGCAAATTGTAAACAAGTATGTACCTGACATTGCTTATACCGTTATTAAAAAGTGTGTAAGTTACAGAAAACTATCATGAGTCAACAGCTAAATACTTAGCTGGTTAGATGGACCCGTCCTTAATTATTTAACTTATTACATCAAACTTAAGGTGCCATGTTATGCGAAGAAATAAGGTTAAATTTGAGTAATTAACTGATGCCTAAGTCTATATTCTATAGACATTTTTAGTAAAAATTAAAACAGAAAAACTATTTATTCACCATAAAATATGCAAATTAAATACGCATATATAAACAATTCATAATTTTTAAGGTATCATGCTGTTACCACAAAATTAATTTTTAATAAGCGTATTACCTGAGGATATCTACCGTTGCGTAGAGTATTAACATCTGTTTTAAGAGACTGTATAGCCTGTTCAGTGATAACAAGTTCATGGTCAATTTGGTCGGCTATCTTTTTCGCTTCCAGTGGGTGTAGTCGTTCGATTTTTCTCGATTCGTGCTCAATAGCTTGCTCGATTTGGTCGAGGTTAGAATCGGTTTGTTTAATTTCTCTGTAAAAGAATAATGATTTATAGGAATTTAAGGTTTATTCGTACAGTAATACTAAACAATTGGTACTTGCAGAAAAAATAGGTTAATACACCTATGGGCAAAAATTCGGTATACCAAATCATTACCAATTATCAATATGTCATTTTTAAACAATAGAAAGCAATTATTAACTTACTTATTGTATTGGTCCGTCCACACAAACGTGTGTCGTCCAATTTAACGTTTATTATTAAGTTAATTTTTTTATTAATATTGTAATGCCCGCCCCATCTTGTCAGATTGTTAAACTTATCTAGTTTATCTAAGTTGGCCTAATTATCACTTTTATATATATGGGACGAGTTACAATATTTATTTGTGGGTTCGTGGACTCTGGGTATTAATTGCCTGGCAGGTACGCTCTCTTATCCGTATAAACACCATTAAAATAATCACTTTTCAGATAAGATGTCATCAGACGTTTGGTGAAACGACCTACAACAGCCTTGTTGTTACGGGGGTCGATTGAAATGAAATATAGATTGTTACTAAATTCATTTATTATAAAAAAGTTTAGAAATTGTTAGATTTATTCATTACACTAATAGAAGGTCTCAATTAACCTCAGAAAGTCTAAATGGTTATAACTTCTCATATAAAAACATCAAAACAATGGTTATACAGTCACGATAAACAATTAAGTCACTAACCTATTTGATGAACTTGCAAACCCATCATATTATGTCACAAATCAAAGATTCACAAAACAAACAACACTTATCTAGGTTACAAGATTAGATTTCGGTCTAAACAGAATACGTTTTATTTAACATTTTACATTCACGTTTCCCTAGCACTTTCACAAGACTTTTCCGTTACACTTCACTATGTTTTGTAGTAGCACTTTTTACCCTTAGACTGGCACTGTCACTAGGTTCGTTTTTGACTGAAGACTTAAGACTAAGACTTAGACTCAGACTCTGACTGAGACTGAATTGCTACTGCTTTTACGCAGGTTTATATAGTGAAATTTGTGCTGAGATTGACAGTTCTCACGGGTTCATAACTCTACAAACGACCTCGGTGTCAGCAAATTCACAAGAATTTGCAACTAATTATTAACTTAACTTTCTAAGAACAGTAACATAAAACGGCCGTAGCCCCTACGCTAAAGTGGTTCTCACCATAAATCATACACGTTATTCTACGTACAGAGTCATAAATAGTATCCTTAAGACGTTTAGACTGCGCAAATGATGACAGTTTAGAGTTTACTGCACTCTAAAGTACTGTAGCACCCTGTTCTCACGGTCACAATACCAAGAGTGATGGCGCATGCTTCTGAGTACGCCGCAATTAAAGTGTCATTCCTACATCTAGAACTTGCGGGTGGGCTTTTCTTGGATTTCTGTCGTTCTAACGAGTCCGTCAGCGAAATGCGCGAATGAACACGTTACAAGAGTTTTGATTGGTCGAAACATAAGTTTAGAGAGGGGACTCGATAATCTGGATTCTCGAGCGCTGCTTGCGCTTCGTATTATTTCTTTTCGTTCGTGGGTTTCATTAAGAGCAGGTGAGCTTTTGTTGTTTTGTTTTTCTCGTATAGTTTTTATTTTATTTTAATTAAAACTATTAACCCTTCAATAATATTTTTATTATCTGATTTATTTTATGGAAATACTTTGCCTATAAGTGGCATTACTCGTAACGTTTAATAACTTGGTATTTACGTTGGTATTACTCAACTAGTTGGATATTCTCTCGTGTACATTTAAAATACTTTTAGAGCAATTATATTTTAATAATTAAAAACCCTCTTAATAGTTTTGATTTTCGAACTTTAACGTATTTTTAATTATTTTATTTATTTATTTAATTTCTTCTTATCTAGGTTAGAATGCGTTTATTCCTTTTACAATTTATAGACGTTAACTTTTATTTGTTTGTTTACCCTGGTATAGTTAAATAAAATGTTTATTTTTATTTATTTATTTAATATTTTGTTTTTGGGTTTTTCTCTCATAACTTATGGTAGTGTATTTTTATTACTAGGCTAGTGGGTCACTACATTCCTCATAACCCCGTAAAAGAAATTTTGTCCACAGTGATAAAATTTCTTTAAAGTTCTGAATTAATTTGCTTGCACTCGTATTTTTATTTTACATCATTCGACCCTCCGAAATATTTTGTTTAGGTCGTTTTAAATTATGACTCTGTTACGTGATAACCGTAATCTTAATTCGACAATTGAACTGCTGAGATAGTATAGGCATTACATACGCGGTGTGATTATATCCGTGCGTATTTAGCACTTGTTTTAAGTAAAGGTGAGGCTGAATAAAAATAGTTAAAATAATTGTGATACCTATAAAATCTTTTTAGACCACTGGGCAGTTCTCTTATTAATTAATAAGGTTAATAAAATATTTATTATTTTTAAAAATAATAGAATTCTCATTTTACTATTTTTAAATCACTCTTATAGCTAAATATGTTTGATGGGTTTGCAAATACTTATATACTATCTTAAAATTAACATACCTAATAACTAAATTCTATAATTGGTTTAGAAGTCATCATCGATCCAATTCATAATGAGCTCCCCCACAATTCCTAGGAGGTCTTCTTCCATGGCCTGCAAGCCCCTTGGTTGCGGGTGGTGCAACGGGAATAAAGGGGGAAGCTCGATAACTAGCTGTCTAACTAGTTCGTCGGGCTGGGGCGCGGCAGCCTGTGGAATGGCTACCGGTGGAGCCCAAGCGTCGGGGATGGCGACTTCGGGTCGGGCGGCTTCCGGGACAGCGGCCTGAGGTATGACGGCTTCTGGAGCTGCAACTGGCGGGCTCGGCGACCTTGGAGGCGGCGGATACGGCTGGTTGTCCTGAGCCGCGGCGGCCTGTAGTAAATGATAATCCCGACGGACTTCGGGAACGTTATAGAACACCTCTAGCGGCGGAAACACGCGCACGGCCGGGTCACAATGAACACAATCGCACGGCCGTATTTCCGCTTCCCCATCGTAAATTGCCTGGTAGGTGTCTATCCGCCGTAGGTCTTCATGGACCCTCACTGTCAGTAGCCGGTTTCTCGCCCGTAATTGGTACAGAAGGGGGTGACACGGCGCATCTGCTCCCAACAAGAAAAATTCTTCCCTTAGGTCTGACAATGTTGCCCACAGAAGTGGACGTTGTTCGTGGAAACTTAGGTGGCGGACGTAGCGTAAAAAAAGGTTCAAAATCCATTGTAAAAACCGACGCACTCTGTGTTTTTTTCGAATAAAGACTAAATGTTTTGTCCATTTTCCCCACTATTTATGGTAATTTTTAGTCCAGTATTCACTTTATTCTCTTTAATAAGCGTTTTTGCACATTTACTTTGTAAGAGTCTTTTTCTCACGAAAATTTTACCCGGTATAGTGTTATCCGGTATAGACCGTCTGTAAGGCCCCTTTCAACAGGTCACGTTTTAAGTTCATTCCTACCGATAACATTTTTATTAGGGTCGCACTTTGGTTTAATTTCGAATCTCCATTGTTTTAACTGTTACTTATCGTAATATTTCCCACACGGGTTATTACTACCTGTTTTAATAATTATTTCGTGCTGACTATCGCCACCTGCATGTCATTTGGTTAAGTCGCACATTTGAGAAGTAGAATGTAATTAATATGTTAATTAGGTATACTCATTGGTTCACAGAGGGCGACTTATAACGTCGAAATGTCGGAAACTTTATACACCACCGTGATGACAACTAGATTTTTGATTTTTAGTTTTGTGTATTGGGCGTAGTCACGGTACTTAATTCATGACGTAATATGGGGAACGTCCAAACTGGTCTCATTTCTGAGTGTACAATGCTATGTAATTGTTCATTTTCTGGATATCGCGAATTCTGCGCTGGTGACGTAACCGGATCTATTATAACGGTTGGAGAGGGTGCAGGACAACTTGGTCTTAAGTCACCCATGTTCGGTACTTCTTCAAAAGACTTATATGTGTTCGCATTTCGAGGTATTTCCTGCGTAGCTCTTTTTATAATGTCATTTTGTCTAGTGTGTAGTACAAATAAGGTAAGTGAATCCCAAAATGATGCCAGAAGGTGAAATGAACATCCATGTCCTTTGTGTAAGGCCACAGCATTTAACAAAGCTTCCATGAAAAACTTAAGTATCCTAAATATGACATAACAGCCTAGGATGCTGCTTGTCCATTGTCCCAGAATCACAAAATAACCATACATTTTCGTGATAGTGGAATTCGCCATTTCTTCAAATTCTTTGGAATCAAATAAATTTAATGATGTGTAACCTTGTGACTGAACGGGTTTTCCTGCTAATTTTCGTATAAGAATATTACTGACAGCCGGTCTTTCTAAACCAAATAAAAAGGTGTCTTGTATTTTCTGGATTTCCTCCATGGTGTACATTCCGCCTGCACTGATCCCTTTTATAGTCTGAAAAAGCATTTCTTCCTCTCTGTCTACTTTTAATTCCTTAGGTAGAATGCCAAATTGAGGATTAGGATTAAATCCAATCCATTTGTTATCTAAATAGTATAATGGCGGTACTAACGTTGAACAATCTGTTTCTTCTGCATGACTTTGCAGGATTCTGGTTATAGGTGACATAAAGAAACTTTTGTTATAGGCGGTAACAGGTAGTTCACTAAAACAACCTTGCTCTTCCCGGCGTAGAGCTACAACAACAGGAAGGCATTTCATGATATACATTACTTCTCCGGATACTTTTGCTACAAAGCCTAAAGCGTTATTAATTATGGCGGCCACAGCATTGGGTGATACAGGTGCTAGTAGTAGTCGGTTTTTCAAAATTTCTCGGTGTAAGATACAACGTCTATGCACTGTTTGTTGAAACATATCATTCATTTCTCGTTTAAAAGATTGCTCGACATAGAAAAATTTGGAATTGACATAAGTTAGTAAATCAGCGTTACGTGTTCCCGTTCTGGAAGTCCACTGAGTGCGAGTATATGCGTCCGGTTTTTCCAAGATTAAAATTCTTGGATGTTCTGTAGTCCAAAGCACAGAAGCGCACTGTGTTTCTTTCTTAATAAGCTGAATTGCAAAAACTCTGGCTCGGTCTTCTACTACAATATATTTACTTCCTTCATGTTTTTCTTCTCGTTCGGTAATTAGAGCGCTTTTTCCTTCATAAAGCATATCGAATTGTAAACATTCTTCGGGTAGAACCGTGTTCCAAATAGTTTCACCTATTTTAAAATCCATGCAGTAACTTTTAGTAAATGGACACGTCACACCGTCAGTTAACGTGATTTCATTTGATTCTAATTTAGCTTGGGCGAAATATTCTTGTAGGTGTATTTTAATGGTGGCAGTAACTATGACTTTCTTCCATTGTTCTCCATTTTCGGAATACGTAGTGCCTTCACAATTAGCGTTTTTATCATTAGAACCGGCTAAGGTGATGGACGCGGTAATCGAGCCATTGACGATTAATCGGGATATTATTTGGTTGGCGAACCCTCTATATTCCTTGTACTGGTGCATTTTTGCACATTCTTCTGCTCCTACTTGGTGTACGTATGTCAACAAAGCTCCCTCTGGTACAGCAATATGAGAGAATGCTCCACAGTGAGTTATAAGGCGGGTAACTTCTATGAGACATGTCTTGACAGGTACGGTTTCAATTCTTCTCCTTTCCAAAATCTGAATAAACTTCTCCTCAGCCTTATATCCTTTTTCCACATCGGGACAGGCTGCTACATCTCTAAGCGAGATAGCGGTTATGTGAGTTTCGGGGTTGTGACAATCATAGGCTATTAATTCGGCCTCTAGTCTCGGTGAGTTGATCAGTATCAACAAAGTGATGATGACTGCAATAAAAATGGTAAGTCAATGTTTTTTTTTTCTTCCTAAACTAAAATTATTGCAATGTTAGGCTTGTTTATGTTTATTGGCTAGCATCATAGAAATCAGTATAATAATCATTAAACCTCTTTGGTCTAATTATGTCTCGTCTTGGTCTATGATTTGAAGATCCGGGAGAGTTATTATCTTTGTTCTCTATATCCGGCAAATCTACTTGTAGTTCTGCTTCTGCGCTGGTATCATCATTCGAATCGGCTTTATTCGAGTGGTTGACTTGGTTGTCGGAGTCTTCGTCGGACTCAACTAAATCATCCTCGTTCTCATGATTATTTTCTACCGCTGTGTCGTCGTCGTTATCTAGTTCCTGGCTACTTTGATTGCTTATGATTGACTGGTTATCTTCCTCTCTAGTGTTATTATTTTCAAACGGTGTGTCCAACACACGTGTACTATTATTATCTGACTGGTCGTTTATGTCTGGTTCATCATCGCTTTCCTCGGCTAGTGAATCATCCTCTAATAAGTCAACGGCCTTGCCCTTGTACATCTTTAGTCTGTGGGCATGTACCATTTCTTCTTTTCCTCCTTCTAACTTTCGAATTTTAAAGTTAACAGGGCCTTTCTGCTGGATAATTCTATATGGACCAGACCATTTGGGTTGCAGCTTGCTTGAAACTAATTTGTTTTTTATAGCCGGATTGTACAGATATACTCGATCACCAACTTTAAATTCTTTTCTTGTTTTCTTCTGGTTGTGCTTTGTACATCTAGCATTAATCGTGTCTTGTATGCTTTTCTGAGCTTTTTCGTGAGCTATTTGTAAACGTGTTACTAATTCGCTGGCATAATTTTCGTCAATGTCGTAACGAATTCGTGATTCTTTTATGTGTAAATGATGAGGAAGCTCCATATCTCTTCCAAACATCAAGAAGAATGGGGATTCTTTGGTCGCATTGTGAGGTAAGTTGCGATAAGCCATTAGGGCATATGGTAAGAATGTGTCCCAATCGTGATCATGTTCTGTCATATAGTGTCCTAACATAGTTTTTAACGTTCGGTGCATCCTTTCAACGATACCGTTAGATTGTGGATGGTAAGGAGTAGTTTGGAGTTTTTGAATCCCTAATATATTACAAATATTTTTGAATAGCCTAGAAACAAATTGTGATCCCATGTCCGTAAGTAATTTTCTAGGTGGACCAAAACGAAGTATTATATGCTCGACAAATGCTCTAGCTACAGTTTCAGCGGTTATGTCCGGCAAAGGAATGCATTCGGGATATCGAGTTAAAAAATCCACGCATGTTAGTAAGTATCGATTGTTCCGAGAAGTTCGATTGAGTGGTCCTACAATATCTATGCTGATAAAACCAAAAACTGTTTCAGGAACTGGAGTTTTTTGTAGTTCCGGTGGAGGCTGGTTGGGAGTTTTCAGTAAATTACAAGAATGGCACTGTTCACAAAATTTAATTACATCTTTCTTCATGCTTTTCCAATAAAAGTCTTTCTTAATACTTTCTAACGTTTTGTGTTGTCCGGGGTGGGCTGCAAATACGGATGAATGGTAAATCGCTAAAATATCTTTTCTCATTGATGCTGGTGCCACGATTTTATCATTTCTTTCACTTTCTACACGTGTCTTGTAGAAAACCTTATCAAGGCTCATGTAAAAATTATCATCATTATTCACATCGTTGTTGTTTATTAAACTTTGTACTTCCGGATCGGATTGTTGCAGGTCAGAGATATCTTCTCTGGACCAAATAGCGGGCAATATGGGAGATATCGTTTCTTCAGTATTTATAACGGATATTATATTTTCTGTTTGCCTCACTCCTTCCTCGTGTTTTATTCTGGATAAGGTGTCCACGTTTGTATTCATCCTTCCTGGTACATAGCCCATTTGGCGAGTCTAGAACTAGGATCCTTGATAGTAAGTAAATATTTTAAAGGGCGATGATCCGTGATAATGGTAAAGTGAACTCCAGTTAAATATATTCTGTATTTCTTAACAGCCCATACGACTGCTAAAAGTTCCCTTTCTATAGTGCTATATCGTCTTTCGGCGGCATTAAGTGTTCTGCTTGAGTAGCATACAGGGTGTTCTAATCCTTCATACTTTTGGGTTAAAATCGCTCCTAAGGCTGTCCCACTCGCGTCAGTGTTTAAAATAAATTCCTTAGTTAAGTTGGGATACTTTAATATAGGTGATGTCATTAAAGCCGTTTTTAAAGTTTCGAATGCTTGCTGCTGCTTATCGGACCATACAAACTTGACCTCCTTCTTAGTTAATTCAGTAAGGGGTTGTGCTACCTTGGAAAAGTTGGAAACGAATTTTCTATAAAAACCAGCTAATCCTAGAAATGCTCTAATATCCTTGACGGTTCTTGGTGGAGGATAATGTTCAATAACTCGCGTTTTGTCGGGATTAGGTTTATATCCATCGCCTGAAACAACATGACCCAAGTATTCGACTTCTTTTTTCAAAAAATGGCATTTGGTAGGTTTGAATTTGAGGTTGCTTTCTCTCATTTTTTCGAAGACATGCCTAAGCCTAGAAAGATGCTCTTCAATATCGTCGGAACTGAACACAATTACATCATCCAGGTATAGTAGACACTCCTTATATGACAAGTTTACAAATATTTGGTTCATGAACCTTTGCCAAGTAGCTGGGGCATTCTTTAAGCCCATCGGCATCCGTTTGAACTCGTAGTGGTTGTCAAAAGTCGAAAAACCTGTTTTCTCTTGGTCCTCGGGGTGAAGCGGTATCTGGAAGTATCCAGAGGCCAAATCCATCGTTGAAAATAGGCTAGACCCAGACAGGCGATCTATGGTACCCTCTAAATGTGGAAGAGGATAAAAATCCGTTTTACTAATGTCGTTAAGCGCCCTAAAATCTATGCACAGTCTGTACTGCACTTCCTCTCCTGGGTGTGGCTTCTTTTCGACGAGGATTGCTGGAAAACTCCATGGTGACTCACTTTCCGTTATAATTCCATCTACTAATAGTTTATCTATTTCTTTCTTTAATATTTCCTGGCGGTGATAAGGAACGCGATATGGTCGCTTAGTAATGGGGGGAACGTTTTCTGTTATTATCCTATGCGTTACCTTAGAAGTATGCGTAAGCTTTTGACTAGGAGCTCTAAAAATGTCTATATATTCTAAAATTAGCTTTTTCAACGTTTCCTGGTCTTCAGACAGATCTCCAATTAATTCTAGTTGAGTAAGTATATCTGTGGTATCACCTCTACTTATTGATTTTATTGATGGGACATGAGAGTCTCTTTTTGTCTCTACGATTGCTTCACAAGCTTTGGCAATCA
Organism: Polydrusus cervinus; assembly: GCA_935413205.1. Classification (NCBI taxonomy): domain Eukaryota; kingdom Metazoa; phylum Arthropoda; class Insecta; order Coleoptera; family Curculionidae; genus Polydrusus; species Polydrusus cervinus. The sequence goes on along the minus strand of OW284510.1, from coordinate 59,304,273 downwards.
CGCTTTTTCTTGTAATTAATATAGGCTTTTCGGTAACATTCATTATTCTGATCGGCACGGATAAACCCACTTTACAAAGACTCCTGGCAATGAATAGTCCTGATGGAACATCGTCACATGGTTCAATGACCATATGCTGAGCCTTAACTCGTGATGCTTTGCGAAGACTAGCCATACACAAGGTTTGACATCTAGCAGGTATTATCAAATCTTCCGATAAGACAATGTTGGCTGTAAAGTCGTTTCCTTGATCCTCTCCGTGGATTGGAACTTCAGTAGCGGTAGTATCTATCTCAATGTGTTTTTCTTTATTTTCTCTTTTCTTCTGTGTCTCGAGCACACTTTCAACTTTTCTCTCTTCTTGCTTTATATTTTTAGCATTAGGAACTGATATCTTTTTCTTCTTCAAAATAGGTACCCTATCTTCCTCAATTCTAGGAGCTGCAGACTCCATAACCACATTGGTGGTGTTGCTGTGAATTTGTGTTTGTTCTGACTTGTTCAGGTGACTGAGGATCACCTGCTCGTCTAAATTCTCCCCCCTCCTCAGGAAAGAAGAATTATTCACAAGCGTCGCCTCCAATTTGGCTTCTAACTTTTTAACTGCTTCTCTAAGATATTGTAGTTCCTCTAAAATCTTACTCTCTGTTCCTCCTTGGTTTCTTACTTTTAACCAACTTGCTCTAGATACCTTCTGGTTTTCTTCAAACAACGCTACAACTTCCTCCAATACATACATCCATCCATTTCCCCAATCTACCTTAACACCAAATTTGTGTAAAAAATCTAGACCTAATAGGATATCTGCCTCAAAACTTAAGGGTGTGTCGATAATCATAAACTCTTGCGTAATCACTTTTCCTGCTACCAACTCGAGTGGTAATACAACCTTTCCTGTACTAGATATACCATTTCCTTGAACATCAATTAGATTACTTTCACATCCTTGGTTAATTTTAAACCCTGCGGCAATACCGGGTTTCGCTAGGGATACAGCAGCTCCAGAGTCTATAAGTGCTAAGCACTGTCTGGTTCCTATAGTTACCTTAGCAGTATTACGTGGACGTACGTTTTCTGCTGAGCTCTGTACCCTGACCTCTTGTGCATCTATCGACGGTTTCCATCTTGTGGTGCAGCCTGGCTTCGGGGTCGAAAAGTGGCTGCCCCGGCGTTTAAATTCATTTGAGCACCGGATCGTCGTTGACGGTTACTGGGACAATTTCTTCGTAAATGTCCTACCTTGTTGCAGTGGTAACAAGTGCGTTGCTCCCTCGTATTGGTTGCTCGGCATGCACTGGCAAAGTGCCCAATCTGGTGACACTTAAAACAAGTCAGTTCTCGGGATCTTCCGGAACGACAGTCTTTGGCTAGATGACCCGTTTTTTGACATTGGTAACATTTAATGATGTCGTTACCTTGACTCCTTTCCTGGTCATGAGACGATTGCAGACCTCTGACGAATTCTCGATGAGTTGTCGAAGGTTTTATTATGCTCTCGATGGCTTCTTCTCTTTCGGCTAGTTCTAGGGCCTCACTTAGTGTCTTGGGTGCCTTGGATAAAATTCGAGCCTTTATAGGCATCATTATTCCCATGATAAAGTGTGTTATAAGTTCTTCCTCATAACGAATTTTCAGCACATCATCCACGGCCTTGGTTCCAGTATAGTCAACCGTTTTGTTTCCTAGTGATTTGAGCCTTGTTAAAAATTGTCGGCACTTCTCCCCTGTTCTTTGGTTGCATGCCATAAATTTCCTTCGAGATTCTCCATTGATCTCGGCTTGTCGAAACTGCTTCTTTAAGGCACGGGATAAGGCATCCCAGCTTGGGGTAGTTTTAAGATCTTCTTCCGATTTAATAAACTGTTTGGCTTCATCTCTGAGTTTTAGTCTGGTTATGGCAACCTTTTGAGCTTCTGTCCAATTAGCAAGGGTTGCAGTTTCTTCAATAATTGCAATAAACTCATCTATATTGCTTAAACCATCGTAAGTAGGAACTGAATCTAAACCAATCACTACATTGTTCCAGATCACTGGTACTTCTATTTTTTTTTCCTCCGTCATTTTTTTTTTTACAGTAACAATCTATATAACTAGGCAAAATACTATCGTGGGTGAGTCTCTGACGTCCACAGTCTCAAAGTCCAAAATTCCTGCTGTTTCTTTTACTTAAGGGTAGTTTCATGTTTTCATCCCCTATTTTGTTTTAAAGGAACCCCACATCTGACACCATTTGTAATGCCCGCCCCATCTTGTCAGATTGTTAAACTTATCTAGTTTATCTAAGTTGGCCTAATTATCACTTTTATATATATGGGACGAGTTACAATATTTATTTGTGGGTTCGTGGACTCTGGGTATTAATTGCCTGGCAGGTACGCTCTCTTATCCGTATAAACACCATTAAAATAATCACTTTTCAGATAAGATGTCATCAGACGTTTGGTGAAACGACCTACAACAGCCTTGTTGTTACGGGGGTCGATTGAAATGAAATATAGATTGTTACTAAATTCATTTATTATAAAAAAGTTTAGAAATTGTTAGATTTATTCATTACACTAATAGAAGGTCTCAATTAACCTCAGAAAGTCTAAATGGTTATAACTTCTCATATAAAAACATCAAAACAATGGTTATACAGTCACGATAAACAATTAAGTCACTAACCTATTTGATGAACTTGCAAACCCATCATATTATGTCACAAATCAAAGATTCACAAAACAAACAACACTTATCTAGGTTACAAGATTAGATTTCGGTCTAAACAGAATACGTTTTATTTAACATTTTACACTCACGTTTCCCTAGCACTTTCACAAGACTTTTCCGTTACACTTCACTATGTTTTGTAGTAGCACTTTTTACCCTTAGACTGGCACTGTCACTAGGTTCGTTTTTGACTGAAGACTTAAGACTAAGACTTAGACTCAGACTCTGACTGAGACTGAATTGCTACTGCTTTTACGCAGGTTTATATAGTGAAATTTGTGCTGAGATTGACAGTTCTCACGGGTTCATAACTCTACAAACGACCTCGGTGTCAGCAAATTCACAAGAATTTGCAACTAATTATTAACTTAACTTTCTAAGAACAGTAACATAAAACGGCCGTAGCCCCTACGCTAAAGTGGTTCTCACCATAAATCATACACGTTATTCTACGTACAGAGTCATAAATAGTATCCTTAAGACGTTTAGACTGCGCAAATGATGACAGTTTAGAGTTTACTGCACTCTAAAGTACTGTAGCACCCTGTTCTCACGGTCACAATACCAAGAGTGATGGCGCATGCTTCTGAGTACGCCGCAATTAAAGTGTCATTCCTACATCTAGAACTTGCGGGTGGGCTTTTCTTGGATTTCTGTCGTTCTAACGAGTCCGTCAGCGAAATGCGCGAATGAACACGTTACAAGAGTTTTGATTGGTCGAAACATAAGTTTAGAGAGGGGACTCGATAATCTGGATTCTCGAGCGCTGCTTGCGCTTCGTATTATTTCTTTTCGTTCGTGGGTTTCATTAAGAGCAGGTGAGCTTTTGTTGTTTTGTTTTTCTCGTATAGTTTTTATTTTATTTTAATTAAAACTATTAACCCTTCAATAATATTTTTATTATCTGATTTATTTTATGGAAATACTTTGCCTATAAGTGGCATTACTCGTAACGTTTAATAACTTGGTATTTACGTTGGTATTACTCAACTAGTTGGATATTCTCTCGTGTACATTTAAAATACTTTTAGAGCAATTATATTTTAATAATTAAAAACCCTCTTAATAGTTTTGATTTTCGAACTTTAACGTATTTTTAATTATTTTATTTATTTATTTAATTTCTTCTTATCTAGGTTAGAATGCGTTTATTCCTTTTACAATTTATAGACGTTAACTTTTATTTGTTTGTTTACCCTGGTATAGTTAAATAAAATGTTTATTTTTATTTATTTATTTAATATTTTGTTTTTGGGTTTTTCTCTCATAACTTATGGTAGTGTATTTTTATTACTAGGCTAGTGGGTCACTACAATATTCAATTATTCATCATTCAATTCTAAATTCATCTTTTTACATTTTCTTTAAATTTAATATCAAGTGGTCCATGCTCAATTTGTATATCATAATATCTCGGCGTGTATGATCGCCTTTAAGGGTTCCTGTGAACTGCCTGCTCTCGGCAGCGAATCAGGAGCACGAGTCGTGTGAAAAGTGACCAACCGAGACGTTCAGCTCGCGTCCGTCGCAAAATTATAATTTTTCCACCGCATTCCAATAAGCTAGGAAACCAGAAAACCCCCACTACAAACAGGCCTGCTGGAGATCACCTACAAGTCGACAGGTAGGAACTTTTAAAGGCCCGTTTTTCCTAATTTTTTATTTTCCATTTTTCTCTCCAAATTGAGCATCAAAGGCTCCCTTAATTTTATTTGTTAACGGGCATTGCCCAATGTCACAAATAACGTGGTATTCTTAATTCTAACGCAGAGTAACATATTCAAAACATTTAAATTATTAGGTGAACAATAAAAAATAGTAATAATAATTTAAAAAAAAAACATTAATTATGATACTTTGATGAAATTAGAAATTTCAAATCATAGTATGCAGTTGTTTGATAAAATCGAGTGTCGGATTTTGAGAAAAACGACTGTAGTCACCCCATGTATGATACATGAGTTTTGGACTTGCATTGTATTTATGTGTTTTAAATCATACCGTTTCAACTTGTAAGTTAATTTTTTTAGGCATTTTTAGGTAAAACGGTTTCACTTACCTATGTACTTTTTCGGCTAACCTCTGCAATTTTTCTAATCGTTTAATTTCTTCAATAATGTGCCTGTCGCGTTCTTGGTATGCGTTCATCAGCCTCTGCCAATTTCTTTCAATATTGTCAATATGCAAATCTGGTTCAATATCCACCTAAAATAAAAACAATTAATTATTTTTTTTGACATATATTTTTTTAAATTCCAATATCGCCAACCTATTTCCGGAGAATCAACAGGATATTCCTATTATTTCAATTACAATTTTTTTAACGGGTTTTGTATCAGGTATATTGATAATGTGGAGCCAATTTCGCTGAGAATAATAAAATGATTTCTATGAATAAAACATAAGCCAATGCTTACTTTTAAATAGAATGTTCTATTTTTTTATATAGACGTTTTAAAATTGACACTTTTTTGTTTGACAAAAGTGTAAACAATTATGGGATACAGAATTGCACTTTACCTCTCCAACGCTCTTAAAATATTTCTCGAGGTCCCTGAATAGTTGGTGACAATACTGTTTATCCCTCTGTCTAGGTGGAACTTCTTCAGTGCGGAACCTTGAAGACTCAGCAGCGAGTTTTTTCATTTCGATTAACGTAGGAGGGAACGAACGGTCCTGAAATAATAGTCGTATTAGTAAAACCAGTACAATAAAAGTTACTGCCAGCTGAGACAACATCTTTTAAATACGACCCATGAAACAGGAAATAAAAGAGCTGTTCGCAGAGGCATGTGTTGGACAAGATGGGTTACTAGAATAAGACCGTAAAACTGTGTGGACAACTACATCTGCAGGTAATTAATTGTGGTTTGGAATGAGCTTAAAACTGTAGGTCCAATTACATAAAATTATCCAGAACAAAAAACTGGTTTGGTAAAAAGCGCCGCACTGACCTAACAAAAGCCTGATTTTTTTGTAACCAATAGAGTCCTTCTACTTTGTTGTCTTCAACCCCTACTATAAATTGTTTATTGATTTTATTATCAACATTTTAAAATAAATAATAAATTGGATTTAAAAAGGGTATTAATAATTCGTTTTTAATTTTTAAAGCGATGCGAGGCATATCAAAAAAAAAAATATAATAACGAAAAGGGTAACCTTACTAACACAATACATCTAAAAAATTTGAATCTAATGTTCTAACTTCCAAAGCCAATTGACAAAAAAACTAATTCTACCTCGGCTGATCGAATCAAAGACGATACGCTATTTCGTTTGCAGCTGGTCAGTAAGGAGGCGTTCATTTTGGTCAATAAGTTTTTTTTTATTCATGTATTGACTTTGGAAAGTCTATAATTGTAGATTTGGGAAGTGTTATTCTAAAAACGTATTCAGGTCTGATATCTACACTATCTGTATATTATACTACTGGTGTAAAAGGAGAATCTTTTAAAGATAGTAAAATACACAAATTCTACGAATTTTAACATAATTTGATACATATTTATGTATAAGTCATGGTGAGTTAGTGATATACTTGTATAAAGTCAATATTTAAAAAAATGATTTTCCTTGATATATGCAAAAATAAACATATATTAAGATAAGAGTAAATGAAAGTAGGATACAGATACAATGTAAAGTAATTGTGAATATTTGCTAACAGTCTTTGTATGCATTTTTTTGTACCTGATAATAAAAGAAAATAATATATGTGTTATTTATTTTATATTTCATTCCTGAAAGGTGAATGTAAGAGAGCAATGTTTAAGTTTTGGTTGAGTTTTAAGGTGTTTTGTAGCTTAACGGTTTCTCATAATCCAAAATATAGGTTCTTTCTTCTGTACCTACTAAAGGACTTCTGTACTAAACACAGAGCTTCCAATGTTCACTCATTGTTGTCTGACGCCGAGATGGCGCTATTCAGGTTATGTATTTTCTCACTTGTTAGAATCTTCTGCATAACAGGTTCATAAAACTTTAACATCGGTATAACATTTTAGATTCCGCCAACGACAATGGACAATAAAATATTGTATCGAAATTTAAAACGATCTATGCTTTGTAAACCTACCTGCATTAAGCTGTATTTCTCCCGCATCCACATGTGTAAACTGGAGGCAATTTCCCTGTATTCCTGCACTCTTTGTTGGGCAGCGGAGTCGTAGAGCGGGTGAATTGGCGGGGGTTCCGGGAACACCTCGTGTAACGATGAGATGTAAGTAATGAGCGACTTCTCATCAGGTTCGTGAGTGTCGACATCTGCAAAAAAGGTTTAGTTTTATAATTTTGTTAGGTAAAATAGATTAAAGCAAAACTAGTTATCGGTCGCGTTTTTACTACTTTTAGCCTGGGCGTTTTCTCTTGGTGGAGTTGTTCTTATAGTGGTACCGACAATGAAACGGCCAAATATCAATACGGAAGACAGATTAAATATGGAATTACTAGCAATCGTATTCTTTTTACTGCTGGTTTATATAATTTATTTAGTCAAAAAATCGGCGTTGTGTTTTAATTTTTCCAACAATCACATGCTCGATTATATATAATCGGTCTTTTAAGATTTTAAATTACTGGTAAATTTCTTGGGCAATTTCGAAATATTAGAAAAAACCTTTATTCCTAACAAATTCCAATAATTATTAGCAAAACGGCACCCGATTGTGTGGTGTATGAATTATTAAAATTTTAAGGTTAATATAAAAAAAATTAACACACCAGATACATGTATATGTTACTGGTCAAAACCGATTTCAGGATATACACGTTTGGCCTAAAAGTTGTTCGGGTCTCGTCGGGTTTGTTCGGGTTTGTTAGAATACGAACAAACCCTAACAAACCCGAACAGGCCTAGGCAAATCTAGTTTATCCTGAAATCGGGTTAGGCCAAACTAGTTTATCCTGAAATCGGGTTTGGCCGGTAACATATACATAAGTATAAAATCGAGGACATATTAATATACAATATAACAAAAGTAGAACAGAAATTTTCTTTTCAGATAATGGAGAAAACAAAAGTAAGAACAGCAGGAGAAAGATGCATTCTTGCCATCGCGGATGTTCACAATGCCGTCAACTCGGCCCCGTGGAAAGGAATACTCAACGAAATTAGAAGAAGAGGCATCCATACCTATAGAACATCGTTGTTAGCTACCTGGAAAACCGGATTATAAATGTTAGCATAAAGGGCCAAATGAAAATATCATGTAGTGTCTCTTGTGCAGTCGATTGTGTTGTATGTAGCCACAGGTTAATACCTCTTCTAATGAAGAAATGTTGTACAACTGACAATAGAGGCATGGCAGGAGGAATGAGAGACAGAAGAATGGGTTGCGGAATGAACCAGACCACCAATCCCAGGACCTTGGATGGAGAGGTGGACTCCTACTTAACATAACTTCTGATGGTACACGAAACATTTCAGGCGTATCCATGCAGATTTAAGTTGATGGACACGACATAATGCATATACTGCAAAACGATGGCACGGCTGAACATACACTCTTTGAATGCGTGAGATGGAAGAAGAAAGACAAGCAATAGAAAATTGACTCAGAACAACAAAACTGAAAAAAATAAAAACTAAAAACTGGGAAGCAGTAAAAAGGTTCCCCAAAATAATCATAACAAGAACAATAATAGAAATTTAAGATTGGGAGAAGGAAGAAAAAGGAACATAAACTCAGTTAACAACAAAACAGAAACCCCTTAATTTAAGGATGGAAGACGGTTGTAAGGGAGGAAGTTTTTTTAGTTTTTTTAGAAAAAAAAAATATATAAAAAAAAACAAAATGACTATATTAAAAAGCTACAGCACATTTAACCTTTTTTAAATTACTATTTAACGAAGATTTTTTTTTTTAACTTTAAATGAAGAGGAAACGGTAAAAACAATTTAAAATAAGTATTTATGGTCATTAAGTGCACAAATTACGTGATTAAAAATATTTCAATTTATCTAACAGCTGACATTAGACTAAAAATTTACTTTACTTTAATATTCACTGTAATAAGCCCACTAAAGTTCCAAGGCCACATAACATTAATTGTTAAATATGCAAGCTACCGTAAATCCGTTATTTTTTTAGGTGAAAGAATAACAATCATTTTATAGTTAAATACGCGATATGTGCAATATTACTCTAAGATACAGTAGCTGCGTCTTAAGGGCCCATCATTGTTTTTGAATATTTTGTAGTCACAAATTATTTTTATTATTATCTTTATTCAAAAGTAAAATTAAAGTTAATTTTAAGATATATTTTTGTTTACTGAGTAATATACAATTTCACCGGTAGAAAAGGCGATTATATGGAAAATTTTTATTAATGTGTCTACTTTATGACCAATCTTTTCTTTAAAAGTAATGCAAATTGCCATAGATAAAAGTTCCTAAAAATATACCGATTAAAGTAAACATATTTTTAGAAAATCGGACTTTTCTTTAAATCGACAAACATCATTTATGATCGATAGAAATTTCTTTTTATTTTTTAATTGAACAAGATTTCTAGGTCTGTCTTTGTAAATAATTTCCTTAATTCATCTCCAAAGGGAGAAATCGAGAGGCGTGAAGTTTGGGAAGATCGGTAGGTAGTTAATTCCAAAATTATCATCTTTACCCGAAGCTCGCCCAATTTAATTTTCTCAAAAAATAGTTAAGCCCTTTGAAATATGATTTTTTAAAAACTATAAATATTTGTCGGTTAATGTTATGATAAAAAAAATGTATCTTAAAATTGTGTTCTTTAATACACCACACACGAACTTTTTTAGAAACTTGACTCTTCCTACCTAGTTAGGATTAGTTGTACCCCAAAACGCTTTTTTTACAGGAATTCTGACAGACCTTGACTGTAGATTATGCGGATAAGACAGGGAAACTGTACAGCACATAGTTTGCCATTGCGAGTCACTAGATCGGAAGAGGCAACAAATACTCGGGCACCCAAAACTATAGGACATCCTTACCCTCTCCCCAGTTGACCTATACAGACTGGTGTAAGGAACTGGGATCACGGAGTGGGTGTAACAACCAAACAGGGGCCAAACCTGGCCTAAGTGCATCCGGCGCACGGACCCTCGGAAAAAACACGCTTTTTTTGTGTTCCTCTGTAACATGAATCAATATAACAAGTTCATTTTCGTCAAGGTTCTAATTATTTTCTCTCTGTCTTTACAGCCGGTTGAAAGGTAAAAAAAAATATTGGTAAACACGACTAGATTTTTTTTAATACTTGCCCACGGCAACGTGGCTAATATTTTTGCTTTTAGAATGACTAGCATTAAATTCTGTTGCAGCTTCTTGGTGCTTTTGTATATATTTCCCACAATTAAAATAATTTCAACTTTATCTTTATTAAACAATATTTTTATATTGACTTATTGTAATTTTAGCACTTTATGCCACCCTTGCCTGTTACTTATTATGAAACTAACGTTAGGTTCAGGTATGATAGCAAAAATAAGTTGTTCTTTCACCCAAAAAAAAAAAACACTAGTAAGTCAAGAGCAAGAAGTATTAAGAAAGAAGTGAAATAAAACATTTCATTAAAACAGTGTTTATTTGGATTTAGAAATTACATTAATAATGAAATTTCAATGCTATTTATCTTAACTACTCGATTTTAAAATTATTTGTTATGGTATAATATATAATATATATTTTTCTGTTAGTCGTAATTTTAAAACAAGCAAAACTTTTTATGAAGAACAACTTTTTCTCGTAAAATCTAAAATAAAAAAAGTTTTCCATTTGGTACCCAAATCAAGGCAGATTTTTCTTTTGTTGTTGCTGGGGTTGGGGAAAGAGCCAGTATACTTAGGCCCATTGTATTCCCTATCGTCTGGGTAATGTCAGCCAGACGAGACCTACAGCTTAGCGTGTAATCCGAACCACGTGTATGCACTAGTTTATCCTTTTTACTCCCCCAGAGGTCCTCGGCGCCCCTCTCTCTAGGTTCCGATATTGGGATTCACTAATAGCATACTGCATTATTTTATCCACTTAAAATTCGAGCATCCTTTTTTTGTTAAGTGTATGAATACTCCGGGGATTGAACCCGGACCGCCACGGTCGAATGCCAGTAACTCATCATGGAGCCACTGCCGCGGTGCAATCAAGGCAGATGGTGTATATACAGTATTTTGGTGATAGGGTGAAAAAGACAAATGTACCAAAAAGTGAAAAATACGAAAAAAAGTCATTCTTTATAGAAGTTTTTACTTGTAAAATAAATGAGTTTTACCTTATAAAAAGTTTACTTTTTTATACAGAGGGCCAACTATTAAATATGTTTTAAAATAAACTCTGAGCAGAATTAAAACTTTATTAACAAATTTAAATAATAATAGTAACAAATTTTATCGCTTTTTATTTAGAAATAAATAGTAGTTAAATCTGAAATCCAATTCATGATAAACAACTGGTATTTTAATATTTCTTGGTTAAAGTTAATCGTATGTACCAATCTGGAGAAACTCGATGACAGTAAAAGTCAAAAAGAGTATTTATTTTAAACGTTTTTTAAAATTCTTTATTGATACCTAACATTCCTGTTTTATAATAAACACCTTGAATTTGGAAAAATATGTTAATTATCTCTAGCTTATACAGGGTGGTTCCTAAATTAATACTTCTTTTTTAGCTGTGTATAGAGAGCATTAAAATAAATAACATTTTCAAATATAATTTTTCAAAAAACTCAAAAATAAGGTACATTCATTTATTACACTATGGATCAAATACGGTCCTGCCTAACTTGCCCGTTGAATAACATTAAGAAAACTGCTGGGTGTAGAATGAGCCCGTAAGGGAAAGCGTTCTGCGTATAATCTTGAAGCAGCAGCACTTTGACGACACTCACTGTAAATTACCACCATATCTACTAGTTCATTGTTTTCAAATTTTACAATTTTCACGTGTCACCAATTTAAAATTAACTTGCTTCAGAAAAACACATCGGAGCGTATTGCCAAATAACTGACTACCGACCCGTAAATTGCATGACTAATAAGATAAACAACATAAAGTATAGCAGGCTACGTTTTCATGACCAGGCCCACACTTAGATTTTTTACTTCTGTATCTCGCCTATTTTTGAGTTAAAAAAAAAAAGGTATTTGAAAATGTTATTTATTTTAATGCCTTCTATACACAGCTAAAAAAGAAGTATTAACTTATGAATCACTCTCTATATTACAGAAACTATTTTACAGCTCTGTTTCGAAATCCCTTCTCCAAAAGTAAAATTTAAAAAAGAATTAAATCGAAAATTTACAAGTATGCCAAGCTATAATCGGCGTTGGCCTCTCCATACTAATTTTAAACAATGCAATTAAAGCAGCAATAAAAATTATTGGTTGGCAGTATTATTGCTTACAAATACCTTTATTAACCCAATATATAAAAATTATATTATCTAGTGAAGACCTACAAAATCTAAATAATCTAATAAAGAGAAATATTAAACCCTACTGAAACCATAATTAAGTTAGGGAGGTTATGAACTGAGGGTAATATGACTCTTTCAGAGAAAATGATATTACTTTAAGAAAGAAATAATTTGACGATTTGTTAATTTTTTAAATTTTAATTAAGTCTTATGGCTCCGCCAGGATTCGAACCAAAATCTCTTACTTTCCGTGCAAACGTATTACCAATTACGCTACTTATACTCCAAAATGTTGCTGTACATATAGGGTATTTCTAATTAAGTGGAACCTAACGCGCTAAAATTTGCCGTGTTAGAATTTAGAAATATTGGTTCGATGTACTTTAGTGTACACTACTGAAAACTTGTTTATTATTCGACCTACAACATCGGTAGCAAAATACTATAAATTTCTAAAGTTTTAACAACTCATTTTAAAGGTACTACTATAAGACGACCGGACGCATTACGGAAATTAAGAGAACACGGCATTTCTCTTTCAGGTTCACCTTACAAACTGATCAGCTTTATTACCACTCATTTCTAATAAGACTTTTTGTTTTTAAAATATCCTTAAGAACATGGACCAAAACATTAGAAATTGATAGTGATAGCATTTTTCCACCGATAAAAATGATTTAAAAAACATTAATGAACACAATACACCATAATAAATCAAGACGCAATAACTAATTGTTTTCGAGATAATAATATTTAAAAAGTTACATTTATAACGGTTTGTCAGGCTATTGTTGTGTTGCAAAAAGGATAACTAGCGCATACACGTGGTTCGGATCCCACGTTAAGCTATAGGTCCCGTCTGGCTGACATTAACCAGACGATAGGGGATACAATGGGCCTCATGTAGGTTTAAGTATACTGGCTCTTCCGCCAACCCCGGAAAAAAAGTCTAGGGTGGTCCATTCAATAATTTGATGAGTAGAGCGCGGAACCATTGGTTAGTATGATGTAAATGCCATTGATTGTATTGTTTTCGTTAGGTAAATATGTTTTAAATTTTGTGCAACCCCACATTAAACGTTTAAACCGTACGTCTCAGTGTTCAGTTGTACCAAAAAATGTCGTTATTTAATTTATCTGGTAATACCGTAAAACCGGGACTCTCATGTTGGTATCTTAGAATATAGAATTAAAAGCTAAGATGTACCGCTGAAACTTCTGTCAAAATTTTTATTGTCTATCTTTCGAAAAAACTCAGTTTGTACAAATGGGGTATTAACGAGATGTTCAATAATTATTGTATATCTATTTTTTAAACACTTTAATAAGGTCACTAACTAGTTTGTTATTTTCACAGACGCCGATGTTGTCGATAATAAACAGGTTAGCAAGAGTGTAAACTTAATCAGACACTCCAAATAGTGTATAGTACCTAATTTAATTCTTACCCATATTAATATACGGTCTGGAATCTTTAGCGAGTATAAATAACTACTGATTACTCGTACTCAATTTATCGTTGATCCATATGCGTCGTCGGTATATAGCGATATTTACAAGAATTACATGTAAAACGTGAATAAATAATAATCAATGTGAAGCCATAGTCCGAAGACCAGCGTAGACACATTTTTTAATTTTCAAAAAACTGTTTTGAATATTGCTAGTCAAAAGTTAGATGTTAGGCAAGGTAAACATGTTTTGCCATAGACAACAGGATTTAATTTCATTACAAAAATTAGATAATACTTCTCTATAATGTACACAACTAGGAAAAGAATTGTGACTTTCCATTAAAATCATACCTAACCAACGTGTTTTCTAGGTTTAAAGCAAGTCCGTATATGTAGATGTTTACTTTCTCCAATAAACCATAACAGTATACTTATATAACAAGTTCATTTTTATGTGAATATAGTTTAGTAGTTTTCTTTATTTTTGAAATAAATTATTTATGATATTGCAACTAAGTTACCAGCCGAAGAAAATGTGGCAGAAATAATAAATATCATAAATTATTAGGAATATAAAGTAAGTAATTAAGAATTTAAAAAATTGCATCGTGGTCATGAGATGATATTCACAAAACTTTTAATCGGATTTGACTATAGTCCACAAATATAAATTGGTATGGATGATGAGTGTCAGCACTAAATAATAATTGATAGTATAAAGTTAAAAAGGTGTCATTTTAGGTTGCAAGATGCACCATTGGGTTGTTCTGATGATGTGACTTCAGAATACAAAGTAAAAAAAGTAATATGTATATAAAAATCGGAATATAAGTTACTTACCTATACTACGACTTTGCATAATTATTGATCATTTAACTGAGGAATAGAAGACATGTCGCAAAAAAAAAGTTACAGACAGACGAAGAGGGCTCATTTAATTATGTTAAAAGTGTTGTAACTGGTGACAAAAACTGACTATACTACAACGACCTTCCCTCTTAAAATAAGAACAAAGTATGGATATTTGAAGGTGATCTCAATATGCAGGTTAGCTAATCTTGTTCAACTTAAAAAAGGATAACTAGTACTTTTTACAAATAGAGGAATATTGGTACGTGTAGTTCTAGATCCTCAAGTCACCACTGATGAAGCGTACCTCAATATTCTAGAAGAAAAACTGAAGAGGAATATATTGACTGATTTGTTTGTATAAGGAAGTGGATTACCAATTATTACAATTGCAAATAAGTATTTTGAAATACCCAAAAAAATAACTACTTAAACTACTTTCTTGACCTGCAATGATACGATAAAAATAAATAAATAACCAAACATTTAATTTCTTTCTTATCAAAATTATTTGAAAACAAACCTTTTGATCACATTTATTTTATTTAGTGCAGATAGTTAATATTCATAATAATTAAAACTGGATTTAAGGGGATCTATTTATTATAACAATATACTGGCGGTCTTATAGTGAACACAGTAAAAACAATATTTAAATAAAATACATTTTTTCAAATCCCGCGAGAAAGAAAGAGTACATCTATCTTTGAGCTGATTATTTGTCCCGCAGTTTAACTCAAAAATCCAAAAATTTCCACCTTTAAGAGGGATTTTCTCTTACGAGACAAAGTCTAAAAATGTTTCTTTATAATCTTTAAGTTATTGTTAAGCATTTGCCGTATAATACAAACCTGTACCACAAAGTTGACCAGAGAGGAAACCTGAAGAAGAATGAAATTAAAACAAAATCATAATCCTCACCGTGTATTTTTTTTGTTGGCCGATACGGCTTTATCATAAGACTGCACACACTGGATCTAGTATATATATATAGTATAAATTGCAGTCTTATAAGCAGTTTATATATATTAAATTTAAATGGCTATAAAAAAGGTAGTAATAATAGGGTATTTTTTTACCTTCCGGATCCAAAAGCCTGGTAACTCCATATTCCCTCTCAGCCATAAAGAATACAGTTTCCAATCGTTCTCTGGGTCTTTGACTACGAACTCTTCCCCAATCAATGAGATCAGGCCTATTCCTATGGATAATGGAACTGAATGCCAGACCATCCCTCCAGGATTTGGTAAAGTCTTGGACATGAACACCGGGATACTTGTGCGTGGTGCGTTTGGCCCATCGAAGCAGATAATCTTTGGCAGAAACGTTGGGTTCTTGACCAACTACGATGTCGGAAATCTGAAGAAAAAAGGAACTATGAGTCAAGTTACAAATCAAATGTGTTGGCAAAATAAAAACAAAAAAGTACTAAAAAACAATTCTTATGTCCCTACCCTAATATGAAGTTCATGTAACTTTAGTTTGTATTTTGTTAGTTTAAAATGGCGATAGTGTGCATAAGCTATGTGATTAAAGTCACGCAAGCTATAAGCGTAGTGAAAAGGACGCGTATCTTCATTACGTCATTCTTTCATCGCTCTCATCACATTGTTCATGTAGGACACTGGGATGGCTATGTCAATGTCCTGTTAGTGGCGACTAACATAATATTAAAGGAAAAAATGATTATTTCCAAAATGGTTTGCTCTGCAACTTTTCTTGCTGTTATAAATCTAGGGAAGGAAGAAAGGAAGGAAGGAAGGAAGGAAGGAAGGAAGGAAGGAAGGAAGGAAGGAAGGAAGGAAGGAAGGAAGGAAGAAAGGAAGGAAGGAAGGAAGTAGGAAACTAATCATTGTTTTAAATTTTAAACTACATTTCCCAATATTTTTTTAAAAGTAAGACCATGTCAGTTTTGATGACCAATATTGATAGTAGCAGTAAAAAAATCGATGCATAATATTCAAACAGCTTGTAATAAGTGTTTTGAGTATATTTGGTATCATGCGTTGAAGATATTCTTTATTTCAATGTTGAGGTCATTATATCTTGTGGATTCCTTTATAATTTCAATATAAAATATAACATGGCATATACCATGTGCTGTGTGGTATTTGCATTGATTGACATAAATATATCAAAATTTTACTAAATTAATTAAAATTTTAATAACGTTCCTGTTTAATATTCTCTCCCCTTAAAACATTTTGGTGATGACTCATCATGAATCCATACAATAAATAGATATAATAGGTATTAAGCTTTACCCACCAATAAATTCCAAATGGTATGCAAAAACACTTTAATATTTTCTATAACAAAACAGTTTAATGAAAGACCGCGTTTTCTTGGGCGCCACTTATTCATGCTAGATTAAAATGAATTACCGTGACTTTTTTAGAAGTTGGCACACCTAATGATCTGTGATAGATTAAACGATAAGCGTAAGCGCCAATAAATCTCAGTTAAGCTATAATATTCGGAAAATATTAAAAATACATAGTTTATGGGTTTGGTTGGCCCATCGGCATCGTAACAAATAGGAAGATTTTATGACAATAATGTCCTATGCCATAGCTTTGCATTGGTTTCTAGATCAAGATCTATCTTAGTAGCTTTTACAGTTGTCCTGTAGTACCCTAAGGGTAAGGATTTTTCCAGGGCATAGAAAGGAAAGAGTGATTGGAAATTACAGTACTTAACCTTGACCGGACCCCCGGTAAAATTCTTACAAACATGGTTCTTCTCAGGAACTCTTCTTTGATATAAAACAGTTTAAGTTATATTATTTTATGATCAGGGAATTGTAAAAAGCAGTAATAAACAAATTGAATTTATTAAATTCTGGTAGGTAACACAGACAATCTTCTTGGTAGCTTAAGAATAAACTTAACCTGGAATAAGTCAAACACATAAGGGATAAGACCGAGCTTTAACAACATTCCGAAGGGAAATGAAATCGATTCATTTTTAGTAACAACTTTTGTAATGTCCGTAGGGAAGAAATAATACGAATATTTCCGTTACTATTTTATTCGCACATTCGGGACAATTACAACTTTAGGTACCGCGTATGTGGGTACGTAGAGCCCAATTGGTAACTTCCATCAAGCAAGATTTAAAAAAAAAAACCATTAGTTGCCAGAATCATTATCTGTAAAAATCTCAGTCGTGAGCTATAATTTTATTATTACGCAAATCCATACATGTTCAACTTACTGCAGTCATTGGTTTAAAAGTGACATTAGATACAAGAATAAGGTTCATTGTTTACGGGACGTTATTTTTGTAAAAAAAATCTATTCACTAAAAAAATTCATATTTCAGGCCAACTTAGTATTTATAATTCTGAGAGTGACACATACGCCAATACGTACAACACAAAAGAAACTGTGATTTTAATCTATTTAACGGCCAAAAATTCAAACGCTTCTTTCTTACCATTAAATAGAGTTCGTAACTGACAAGCTAATGTTCTTTCTAAGAAATACTCATCAATCAAATGTTAAACGATTTTGGCTTCCTTGTAGACAATAATATTAACATAGCAACAGGAAATGTTATATTCCTGTGTTTCCTTTTAAATGAGTACAACTGATTATTTTCTAGGGTGTAGAGTTGAATGGACAATGATGCATTATAAGAACTTAACATAAATAACTAAGTATTACTACTGGAGATTACTTGCGAATCTTGTTAACAATTTTAAATGACCAAAATAACTTCAGAGCCGCTAAATAAAGAATATGAGCATTGAGCATACGTTAAACTCATAATTATAACACTGAAATGTCGATAAACGATTATAGAGTTTAATAGAATCGTAATAAATCTATATTACTCTAAAAAATCATTATATTCCAAAGAATTTATTTTAACATTTAAGTAATCATTATTCAAATATTTGAATGTTGTTAATGAATCCTGTGATATAAGTATAAGTATCTTCTTATTGGGCAAACTAACATCTAATTAGTAAAGGATTGGAAGTGAATAAGTGCCGACATATTAACTATCAAAATACATAAATAGCGAATAATTCAACAGGGAACCTATTAGTTTCAGGCGGAATTTCAATGGTTAATTTCATTTGATGTTTAATTCTATGAATGTACTGTAACGATTGGCATTAAATAATAATTTAATACTTATAGTAATTTTCAAGCACCTGTTTGTTGTTTATTGATATAGCTTTAATACCTCTTCTTAAAAAGCATAAAATTGTTTAGGTAAATGATTTATAATAAGTACAAATTTTAAAGTACTTAGTGGAAATATGTATAACGTGAGACTAGGTCAACAAAACGAAGCTGATGGCTTAATTGCTTTACTTAAAACAACGAATAAGTAAACATTAAAATAGTATAATTATAGTTCCATTAAAAATTTGGTAATTGTTATTTTTATTAATCAAAAATAACAGTAGGTACTTAACGTGACTTCAAGAAATCAAACAAGAAACCAAACGTAGCCCATTTTATAGAAACTGAAAATATATAAAGTTTTAAGACAATGATGTTACAATAATGAAGGAGTTTTGGACTTGCGTCGTCTTTATTGTTTTTAAATCACCACGTTTCAACTGGTAAGTATCCCCAGTCGTCTTCAGGGACCTGGAGATATTTACCAGTTGAAACGTTGTGATTTAAAAAACAAATAAAGACCATGCAAGTCCAAAACTCTTCTATCATTATAAAGTTCGACGAATACGGTGCAGCAATTATTTAAGAGCAATAGAACTCTTTAAGTCACCAATTAATATTATTATAGCAAGAGTTAGCAAGAGTCCGCGGCAGTGGCTCAGAGGTGAGGCACTGGCATTCGACCGTGGCGGTCCGGGTTCAATCCCTGGAGTGGGCATACATTTAATAAAAAAAGTATGTCCGAAATTTAGTGGATAAAAGAATACAGTATGATGCTAGTGATTCCTAATATCGGAATCGAGAAGGGCGTTATGGACCTCTGGGGGCCTAAAAAAGGTAACTAGTGCATACACGTGGTTCGGATTCCACGTTAAGCTGTAGGTCCCGTCTGGCTGGTATTACCCAGACGATACGGGATACAATGGGCCTTATAGGCCTAAGTATATTGGCTCTTCCGCCAACCCCAGCAAAAAAAGGGTTACCAAGCAAAATGGTATCGCCTACACCAAATACGTATTTTTCTTAAATGAATGATTTTAACATTTTTAAGCAAAATATCACCCGAACACATACATAAAGATATCCTTGTCCTTGTAACTATTGCTTTAATTCTTCCCACTAAACAATTTTAATTAGATACTAATGTATTAAAAATAAACATATGGTGTTTATTATTAAAATATCTACTTTGGGAAATTTATTGTTATGCTAAATTTGAATATTTCAGGTAAATTATATTATTTGCGCATAGTTCCCGGTTTTTTTATAAGTTATTGGAAAAAATTGACTAAGTATTAACTAAAGATAGATCCACAATCCCACCATTACTAAAATATTTTAAATGTATTTCGAAATGTAAGTCAAAATAATGAACCATATTAGTAAAAAAAATTGTCTTCGTTGTTGTTGCAAGAAAAGGAGTGGTACAATGAGTTAATCAGCTTACAATATAACTTTGGTCTAATAGTATTCCTATTTATATAAAAAAAAAATGTAGAGCCAAGGTGTGGAAATTATTAGAAAGGTCATTATCAAAATATAACAAATGATTCTAATAAAATTGTTCTGTGAAAATATAAAAGAAGGTTTAAATGTCAAACAAACATTGTAACAGCGTAACTATTGTGCCATTTTACCATTTTCATCGACACTGACTGTGGGTTCACCTTGTTTATTATATTATTGAATAATAAATGAATCTACAAACAGAAGTCCTAGTTTCTCAATGTCAAATTATCATAGCGGGGCTGAAATCAATTTATTAGTTTGATTGAACAACACGTAAGATTGAGAATTTTAATAGTCATATAAATTAGATACTTATAGCAAACAATTATTTTATTTGATACGGGCATCCCACAATATATTTATTTTAACATATTTTACAGCATAACTTAATAAGTGATACGTACATACTATTATGTTCGAATTTTTTGTTGTAGAGATGATTTTTTTGTGTGTTTCTTATTGTTCTGTGAATAATTTTAGAGTTATGAAGGGGAGTATCTACCCCCTGCGCGTGCGCTTTTGTACACGCACCTGATACTATAACCTTCAGTTTTATAAGTTCTTCCCGCTTGCTAATGATCAGCCCCTTTTATACAAAAGTCAAATATACAAGGTGTTTCTATGTGTAACTTCTTTTAATGGGTGATTTATTGACAGGTTAGAAACTTTATAGAACGTTTATCATAAAACGGTTGATTTTCGATAAACAGGGTGCTAAACTTTTTTTTAAAAGTTTTTATCAAAAATGTGATATTATTACATTTAATTTTGGTATAGACCATTATGACAAAAACGCATAGATTTTCACCAAAAAATATGTTATGCCCATGATATTTGTTTAGAAGAAAATAAATAAAATATTAATTATTGCATAGTTACGAAGGCGTAGAAGGGCCATGTAGTTTTTTTTCTTAAATTCCGACTTTAAACTCGGAATATTACTAAAATCCGACTTTAAACTCGAAATTTTACTAAATTCCGAGTTTAAACTCGAAATATTACTAAATTTCGACTTTGAACTCGGAATATTACTAAATTCCGACTTTAAATTCGGAATATTACTAGTTTTTTCTCTCTTAAATTCCGAGTTTAAAGTCGGAATTTAAGAAAAATAAATTACATGGCCCCTCTACGCCTTCGTACATAGTAGACATATAAAACTAAAAAAAAACAATTACATTTATTTACAAACTTAGGCAAAGTATTTCAGTCATAAAGAATCTATTGTTGTCAAAAATACTGGTTACTGACTAAAACCCATAGCTGGGCGATTCATAAAATAAAATTACTTGAACGGCAGTAGAGTTTTGGGCTTGCATTGTCTTTATTTGTTTTGAATCACTACGGTTCAACTGGTAAGCATCTCCAGTCGTCTTCAGGTCAATTGCCTTCACCTGAAGACGACTGGAGATGCTTACCAGTTGAAACGTAGTGATTCAAAACAAATAATGACAATGCAAGTCCAAAACTTTACTGCCGTTTAAGAAACGTCATTGTCTCCAACCTTTAAACAGACAATAAAATTACTTGTTATGCATGTTTATGAGTGGTTCGCTCACAAGGTATGGAACCATTCTGATTTCTCTAACACGTAACTTTTATATAATCTCTACTATTCACACATTTCATTTTAGCTAAAGGCATGAATGATAATAAAGTTATTTTATAATGATTATTAACTTGACAATTAAGTTAGAAATATTAATGCTGCATTAAATTAAGTGTTCATCCTTATCCTATGGTAAGTAAAACGTTCTAAATCTAATTGGACGGAGAAAGCGTAAGAAAAATAAATATATTATAGATTTAACTAATATGATGAATGATTATAATAGTTAAAAAGACGGTGAATGACCCAGGAATCAAACGGAAGTTTGGCCAATTCCAGAACAGACTATTGGAATAAATATTTAAACGCATCTATAAACAAAAATATGTGAACGTTAATTTCCATTGATTTTATAAGATGAAAAATACGTTATTGTAGAAAATAATTTTTAGTAGTGGTTATGCCCTTAAAACTATAAATATACATAAACCAAAGGTTCAAAATTAACACAAAATTTAAGCTGGAAGTTAAGAATCTATTGTATTTTTAATCTACTGTAGATGTCAATTGTAATGTTAAAGCCTTTTTTTGAGAGATTAAACCGTTGGTTTTACATAATAAGTGAACACTTACACAAAAATGCAGACAACAAAGCATGAATACTTATTCTTCTTTTGACCCACTTGCCAAAAAAGATGTGCAATTTACAATCTAAGAGGTTTTTGATTAAAATTACTCGAATTTGTCGTTTCACCTTTGTTCTATGCACAATTTTTATATATTAAGAGGGAATTTAATTATTTAATAAAAAAATCAGTGGCGTATAACAAAACATTTATTTTTCTTTCAATAACGGAATTGGTTCAATTTTTCTCTTTATATCAGATTTATGGCTGTTGTGATCATGGATATTTTTGAAAAAAGGTAATTTTGTATATAAAACATGTATTTTTTTTATACAATCCTAAATATAATTCGAAAAATTTAATGCAACAACCGAAAGTATCAATAAAGTTTAATAATGTTTTGCAATTTTGGTAAAATTAAGCAATTTGGAAAAAAAATCAAATTACAAATCAATTTTTCTAAAATGTAGCTTTCATAATAATGTTAAATTATATTTTTGTAATAATAAATCTTTCACAATACGCTCTTTTGTAAAAATCGGGCTTTGTACGTTAATATAAAATTCAATTAAAAAAAAAATTATTTAAAACATTTTTTATTAAGAAAATACAATACCTCGTTTTTTTTAAAAAATTTGGAATAAATTTAAATTTTATTGTTATTTTTTGACTTTTTCCGAAAACTTTCCTAATTAAATTACCTTATATCCAGTCTTCAACAATATTTATAATAAAAGCACAACAAGCATAAATTTGATCATAAAAAAACGTGGCAAATTTAATACCATTAATCTTATCAAAGTAGTCCATGGACTCAAAGTGGAGCTGTTGACATCTAGGATAACGTAAAGGGACAATCTCCTCCACAACATTTTAATGTTTAATACCTTAGAAAGGGCTTAAATGGGTGTATATGTTTCGGGGCCAGCTGGCCTCTTTAACAACACCATTGGGGGCTAAAAATAATGTACAAACTTGAAAAAGCAAGGTAGCCAAAGCTTACCTCCAGAGTCAGTTAAGAGAGACATTGTAGAGCTTACGGTGAAAAATTTGAGGAGATGAATATACCATAAACTCTACAATCTTTCTCTTAAGGTAAGTTGACGACTTAGCCTCCCAAACTCTTTTTTTAAACTTTGTACATTATTTTTAGTCCCTTATATAATGGCCAGTTGCCCCAGAAACATGTACACCCATTTAAATATTTTCTAGGAAATTATAAATAAAAATTTTGTGGAGAAGAGTTTACTTTATCCTATAAATAATATATAAGTTAAATTTTATCTGTGTGTCGTCAGTACAAAATTAAGTAGATCCGTATCACAGCTAATATGTTATCTATAAAACAAAGATAAGCATATCTTGTTTTTGAATAAAAGTAATGGGGACGTTTTAATATTATCTATAGATATAGACAATAATGAATTAAAACAATAGCTTTGTCCTATCTATTGCCAAAATATTTTTTTCTCGAGTTTTAAACAGTAGTTACATTTTTTAATTCTTTGGTGTTTGGTTTTTGGTAAATATTTTAAAATTAGCACATACGATACCCGATCTAGTACACTCGCTATTTACTCTTTTTTATTATATGTACAATCAAGCGTCAATATTTACCGGTTGACGTAATTTTTATTTAATTAATATTTATAGGACGCAGCGAGTATATTCATAAATGGTTGCGGCAAATTTACATTATCAAGTGAACCTTCTTAAATATTTTTGAAAAAAAGTCGGTTATTAGAAGGTTTAAATTATGAAGAATTAAAAAAAGATAATAGTAAATGAAAATTAGAACGTTTTAAAAGACATCTTGAGTTTCGTTTTGTAACAACCTAAAACTGTCAAAGAATCGAAAATAACACTGAACATGTGGTACCCCTGAGGTCATACGAATTAAAATGCACTCAAATACAACAAAAAATAATACATAAATATGGGTTGAACTGAAAACCTGTTTTGGAAATAGGTTAAAAATTAGGTCTAACCATAGATCGAGAAACTATTCTATTTCCGACTTCACTGGGTGTAACTGCCAGTAACTAATACCAACCTACATGCCACATCGAACCGTAGACTACTTTGGATAGAGAACTAAAATAAAAAAGTGCCGAGGCGAAACAAAACATGTTTAGAATTTGAATTGAAAGTAATACCATCTAACAATGTATGTACGACTATCGGTACACCACATTTGTTTAAAATTAGACACGTCGTGCTATACCATATTCAGATTTCATTTGCGACGGGAAAAATACGACTTCGATAATGGTATGCTATCCTAATTCAGGAATTACGTTAATTGTGCGACTGGAACCACTCAACTAACTACCTAATGTTCTATGTCAATTTCCAAGTAATGCATTGGGTACATTGAAGTCACTTAACTAAGAACGTAATATAAACTGATGGAAAAATCAAAGTTATGTTGGTCTTGATTGAGAATTCTAGAAAAAATTTAACATACTTCGGTTTCTTTGACATTTTTGGATTTGATGCCAATTTTCGTTCTGGTTCATATTTGCTAGCCAGTTTGACGATATCTAGTTTCTTTCTAACTGCTTGTACATACAAGAAAGTCTATCAGATATTTTTGTCAGTGTCAAGTTATCAATATAGTACTTGCAGGAGACCCGTAATTTTCTTCTTATTAAATAAAATACCGCAAATCTAAGACTTGCGATATTTGAAATAATATGATAATGATGTTAGTTTAATAGATATAAAATCCCTTTAATCGAAATGCTTACGAATTTACGTATGTTACCGTTATTTGAATGTTATTAAAGCGCTTATAGTGAGGTTTTATATGCAGACTAAAAATTATTAGCACTGATTTAGATAGTAGCGTTATCAGAAATAATTTACGTTCTATTAAACATGAAAGGTGATGGTAACACCAACGTATATATCCATCATTTAACTTCATCATCTACAGAGATTATCTTCATTCCTGCGGGCAAATAAAACATTTCATTATTTTTTTTCAGTGTGATGCCGGCGAAGAAATAACTCGAGAACTAGAATTATTTAACTGAATTATATTTTATTATTATATATTATTATATTATATATTATATTCAATTTGATAATGTAGTAGTACTACGAAACTGCAGTAACTAATCAGTAAATAGAATTATTTAATTTTCTGATTACTTTTTTTACAAATACCTGTTAATTGTTTGACAAAAAATGATTGAAAATGAGGTTATACATACCAAATTTCAGATACATTTTTTTTTCAATGATTTTATTGTGTTTTGATGGTAAGTATATTTAGCTTTTCACGAAACGAGAAATCTCGCACTTTTTAAAAAACTCTCGTTTCGTAAACCGAGACGAGAATTTACTCAAATCTTGTTTCGCTAATATCTCGCAAGATGTTTTCTCGTCTCGTCTCGCAACATGATAGAACAAAAAAATTCGAAAAAATGTAATTATAATTTTAGTGAAAGTGTTGCCACAAACTTTTTCTTTATAGATGTGGATGCCCGCAAAATAGGGTAGAACTGGGTCGGCGAGGGTAGCCTAATTAAATATTTTAAACTTTACATATTTGGAAGCAGTATTGCCGGATTTGAAGGGATTCCTTCATCATGAAGGGTTTTCGGGTAAATTTTGGATTGTGAAAGGTTAAAGGCTTCTAGCCTAAAAGAAAAGAGACGTTATTTTAAAAGTAACTTGATCCAGCGGCGGCGCCAGGGGGGGGCCAGGGTGGGCACTGGCCCACCCTAAAAACATGAGTGCCCACCCTGGTGCCCCCCCCCCCCCCAAAATTGATGGATCCGTTGTGTAAGGGACTTGGGTATAAAAGTTTTGATGAGTGGTTGTATGGTATTTTCAAGAGAACGATGACACCTTTTTTTTCACTTAGAAAAGAGGAAGGTTTTGTTTGTCGCTGCCTATAGTGTTCTAGAGCGTCGGGAGGCCGCGACCTTTTTTTTTTTAGAAGTCACTTTTATTTTGGGTAGTGCCCACTCAAAAATCACCAAGCCCATTTGTGCCCTCTCATCCCAAAAATCCTGGCGCCGCCACTGACTTGATCAGAGTAGAAATATTGGGAAAGTGAGGAGAAATAGGGACTTTTTTTGTAAGAACAAATTTCATGGAAGTGGGACTTTTCTTTTACAAGTAACTTTTGATGTGAGTACAAATTTTAAGGAAATTGGAACTTTTTTTAAGAAGTGACATTGTAGTTTTAAGGTATAAAGTAATGTGGTATGGAATCTCTATTTGAATAGCTTATTTCAAAAACAACCCAACCCACTTTTTGCTAATATACGTGCGAACTGAGCAACTCTAATCCTTTTAAAGACACTTACAAATTTCTTTAACGCACAAAATAATCGAAACCGAAACGATTGTAAAATAAAAAACAACAAAATTAAAGTGAGTAACGTAAAATACAAAAAATATATATCTACTTTAAATATAATGGTTATTATAATGTTCACAAACCAAAGAAACTACAAAAATAGTGCCGCAGGGGAAAATTTTAATGACAATAAAACTTACAGAAAAAGAAATGTAAAATTGAAAATAAGCATCAGTTAGCCAATTATTTTTACAAAATCAACGCGCTTAACAGTCACAAATTAAAGTTAGGAATAAAATAAGGCCCAAGCAAAAATGTTAGGTTAGTCAGAAGTGAATTATTTCACATGGCTAAACTTATAATGCTAAAAATTCTTGTTGTCTGTAATATTTTTATAAAATTTAAAATGTAGTAAATTCTATTCATTGTATTGATGCAAATGGGATTATTTTGCGAGATTTCCCCTCCTCGCATAATCTTTTTCTCGTCTCACGAGATTGTCGCATAAAAAACTATCGTCTCGCTGGAGATCGGACCGCTTTCATCTCGTCTCTCTCGCGAGAACAAGACGAGAGTGAAACACTAGGTATATTTATATTTACTATTTACGGTGGACATATTTTAACGCAATCAACAAAAACCACCTAATGTTTTTAAGTTAATTTTCAAATAACTTAATATCCACTATATCTTCGTTCGCGATGAAAAAGATTAAATATTTTATTCCAGTTTTAATTACGTTTTATGACACCATAATGTTAATCTTCATTGTAGTTATAACTATTAGCTGATTAGTACAACTGTTTATATGCTTAACGTAAAATAATTGACAAATTAATAATTGAAACAAAATAAAAGCGTCATCATTAAAAGGACCGAAATAAATATCTACATCCTAATTAATTGTTAATGTAATAAATTGATCCCGGTGTCAACGGGAAATAATTAAATTAGAAATGGTACCACAGAAACAGAAAAAATAAATAATTGCAGCTAACCTTGACTCTCTTAACAAGAAGTGCTCCTGTATTCCTGGCTGCTGCACTGGCAATGCTTTGTTGCTGCCCTCTCCTAACTAAATCCTCCGCCCTAGCTTGCTCTTCGCCGCGCGTTAATGTAGTGACTTTTTTTACTATTCTCGTAGTGATTCGTCGAGAACCATCTTCACCCTTTTTACTAGTTTTGACCGATTCCAAAGAGCTACCCAAAACTTCGGTAGAAAGTCTCTTCTTGGTGTACACAGCTTGTAAATTGTCATGATCACCATTCACTTGGTCCAAACTAGTGACAATGGGCGGCTCTAGCACTGGGCTAGGGCTACTGGAAGAGGTTCCTTGCATAAAGAGCCGCTTTGTCGTCCCGGAAGAATTTGAGTCTTTTACAAATTTATACATGGACATTTTCAATTAGTAGGTTTAAGAACTCTAATTAGAACATATAATTTTTTGGTTACTGTTTAAAAGACATACTCGTTTTCACTATTTTAATATTAGTAAGTAGATGGTAAAACTTCGAAATTAGTAAAATATTGTTCGTTTTCTAAAGGGGACGTAATCAAGTCACTAACTGTCACGACAGATTTGGCACTTATCAACTGTCAACTTATATCCCGAGAAGGAACCGATTTACATTACTCAGCTGTCGGGAGCGGCAATTGTTTTGGTTCGGCGCGATGTAAAATGCCGGCGTGCAGGTGTGTTACATCAGGTGAGCGCGGTGTGTACTGATGAGGATCGCGTTAGCCTTGTTTTGCAGCAAAGTGACTGCTTTGTGTAGGATTATCAGGGCCGTACACGGGCGGTTTTAGAGGGGGGCCGGCCGACGAAAATTGTTTACATTTTACACTATGCGTTGCCTTATTTGGGGGTAAGTGTGGTGGAAAAGAATTGGTAATGAGTTTTATTTTAATAATTAAAATATTTTATTGATAAGTACCCACGTTTTATTGTGTTTGCATTGGAATATTTTAATATAAGATATCTTTAAATGAGCGATTTTATTAGGATACCATGTATATTTTTCATTAAAGCAACTGCTCTTTTTTTTATAATAACGCGCATTTAAAAATAATATCTTACTGGGTTTATTAAAGCAATTTAGGTTATTTCCTAAAATGTTACAGAATTTTAAAGAATATGCCTTACAAATTTATTTCGTTTTTCCTTATTTCACTAGAAATATTTTTGCTTCATTTATTAAGCACTTTTGTCATCGAAAAACATATTGGTTTATTTTGTAATCATTTACAAAATACATTGCGTGCGGAGAGCACGGGCCTGATTATAAACTAAGTTCATAAATACCAATTAATAATAGAGGAAACCAAACATTAGTATTGATATTTTTAATAGTGTGCTATCCCTGATATGGAGCAAACCCCATAGAAGGCTTACAACTGAAATGAAACATTGTTAGCAGTCAAGCGGGAAGTTGATACGTTTTAAACGGAAATGCAAGTTCCGTATATCTGAGTCTCGTGCCAAAGATATCGGTTGGTTAGGCCATTTAATAAAACATACTATACACTCGTAAATGCTAAATACAGGCGTACAGGTAAGGTCAAAAAACATCCAGAAGAACTACTTAATAACGGGTAGAATATACTGTAGAAGTGCGATATTTTTTAAACGCCGCGCTGGGGAAGAATGGTATTTTGAAAATTTCCAATAATTTAGTGACCTATATATGGCTATATTTTGTTGCTTTTGACAACATTTATGTGCTGTTTTGAAATGTTTATCCGCCGTCGCCTTCTGTGGCTACTAGTTGCCCCTTGTTTGGGAATAAAAAGGGCTAAGACCTTAGTAATGCAGGAAACGACCGACAGGACTATTTTTGCAATATTTATCTCGGTGTTCGGTAACAGTACATACTTCAAATCTACAAAAATTACCTCTGTCTTTCAATAAAAAAATAATATACCTTGAAATAAATGTGATAGCTTCAGTAGATTTTGAGTAAATATTATAAATGCGATGCGCGATATGACAATAACCAAATCCGATGGTATACAGTGTTATCCAAATTAAGTATCCACAGAAACAAGTTGCCTCTGTTTAATTAAAGACACAAAATTGATTAAATTGGCAAACTAGTAGTACTTTTACAGCTCTTTAAGATGCAAGAATTTAAAAGCCTCGTGTTTTTGAGGTTACAAGATAAATACCATTTTTTTAAATGGAATTCGCTGTATATTATATTTTTATCTGTTAAAACTTTACACCCGTATTTACTAACGAGGTTTAAAATTTAGACCATCGAAATATTTAGATCTATAGTCTCACCGTTGTGTTTTCACCGTGGCATTATTTTATATGCCTTATGACCCTTGTGTTAATTTGATTTATTTGTAATTAAATCGTCTTACCAATAAATAATTTGATGGGGATGTTGTTGCAAATATACTTAGTTTAGTTTTATTAAAGAACAAAGTACGTACCTACTAAAATACATTTTTCCTTATAATTTTCAAAATATTTACAATACAAAACTTAGTTGACTTATTCCGACACTTTTCATTTTAAACCCAGAACTGTCAGTTTAGGATGGTTTTAAATTTAGAACCCGTTAGTGAATACGGCTGTTACGATTTTAAACAAAAAACCTTATAATGAAGGATGAAAATTAAAGAAGTTATAAAGCCCAAACTGAAATCATAAAGATAGAGTTACACATTTTATTTTACGGATGAACTTATAACAAAATAAAATAAAATCAAATCACTAATTTTTTCTTAGAAGAGTTCTTTAAATGTTAAAAAAAATCTCGAGGCGTTCGGTCTGGTGATCGGATAGGCCACTAAATAGGACCAATTTTTATTTATGCTGGTTTTTTCAAAACGTTTTTCGATCAAACATTTTATAAAACAGCAATCTATAATTTATTAGCTAGGGGAAAATGACATGTAAAAATACTTTAAATAAATAAAGATGTTTTCAAAATAAAACAGGGCCAATTGTTCCCATCCATTGACTATTAAAAATAGTACTGAAAAGTTTATACCACTGTATTTATGGACTGTCAAAAGAACTTAAACTGTTGGGTACTTACTTGTAAGAAATACATTCCTAATTTTTTTTCAGTAATAATAACTGACACAACAAAACTTATAAAAGAAATACGAATAAAAAATGTACTAAAACAAAATATTTTATATTAGGTTTTCATTGTTTTCCATGCTTTCTAGATGCCAAATAAATATTAAATAGTGTGATGGTCATGCGGTTTTCATACCACCTTACTAAGTATTTTACTACTGGTAAAATTTAGAAATTGTAATATCGACGTTATTTTTGACTTTAGGTCATTAAATCATTTTTGTTTAAAATTTAAAGTTTGAACAGATGAAAATATAATATAGCGAGGTTTTCATTTTTTAAAAAATGGTATTTTTTTGTAACGTCAAAAACACGATGCTCAATTATTATTTTTTTCATTCTTGCATCTTAAAGAGCTTTAAGAATACTACTAGTTTGCTAAATTAACCAATTTTGTATCTTCAATAATTATAAAGTTACCAATGGTGGACACTTAATTTGGATACCCCTTCAATTTTTTTAATAAATACGGAGGTAAATATTTTTATTCAGAAATGTACCTAATATTAGGGATGTTTTTTTAATGAAAATTAGAATTTAAATTTATAAAATGAATAGAAAGTATGTCAAAGTGCATCTGGAACCAAGTCGGTTGTCACTTCGGCAGGAAGAGCCAAGACACGCACCAAAAGATTAAATAGTATAAATTTCACTTTCTCACTGAAATTGAATCTCGTGCGTAATAAAAGTACTAGCCAATAAAGGAATGCAAAAAAAAAATCTGAAAATTATAATATTTAATTTGAGTATTAGGTTTATAAAAATTGTAAATAATGAGTTTCTAGAATGTTACGAATACCGAATAGATTTATGAGACTGGAATCTAGCATCTTTTTTTTCCGTTGTTCATTGTCGTAACACGCAACATAAATCAGACAAAAAAAATGCTAGGAAAAATCTTTAAATATAGTGTTTTATGTAGCTTTTTGGGGTGGGGGGCTGCAGCCCCCCAAAGAATTTAATTATTTTTTTAACGTGGACCGCCTTATATTTCTGATTAAGTTAACAGTTGGCAGCTTAAGTAAACAATAAAAAACTGAGATTTGCAAGCGGGTTTCTCAAAGTTGTATCATAAAAGACCTGTAGTTTGGCAATATGAAAATAGTGTAATTTTTGAAATATCTCGTTAACGGTAATTTTAAAGCATAATATATTTAAGATTTAAGTCACAGTAGAAAGTCTAAGGCTAATATGATTTGAAATAAATTTATAAAAAATTTCATATACAATTATTGCCTTTTAATAACGTAAACTACGCTTTGCCGTATAATCCGGTCGATATTTCGATATTTTTAATGTCGATAACTGCTGCATACGATGCTTTGCAAAATAATATGTTTATTCCGGGACTTGCGGGACAGATTTAACAAATGCGGGACGATTTTAGGTCAAATTTTAGAGGCGGGACAATTCTAAAGAATACGACTGTCCTGCAAAATGCGAGACGGTTGGCAGCCTTACATTGTAGTTGTAATTGAAGTAAAATCTTTACCATAAAACCTATAAATAAACTGCAATTTTTTCTAAAGAGTGCACGAAATGGTGCGAAAATTGAAGCCATTATCATCATCATTAGCCAGTCTGCGTTCACTGCTGGACATAAGAATTCCGTAAATCATTCCATTGTTTCTGGTCTTAGGCAGTTTGCATCCAGTTGTGTTGTATGCGCTTAATGTCGTCCGACCATCTTGTTGGGGGACGTCCTCGGTTTCGATAGGCATCGTATCTAGGTCTCAACTCTAGAATTTTTCTGGTCCATCTTCCATCTCTAACTCTGGCAATATGGCCTGTTCAGTTCCAGCGACGAGGGATTTAAGACGTGAGGGCAATAATAGTTGTCTAAACCGTGGTAAATATATTTTAAAGTTAGTAGTGGAAAAAATATGTTTTTTACTTCCACATGAATACTTAATTAACATTAAAGTGGCTAGATAAGTAGGCTATTTCGGTTAACTGAACGGATATAATTTCATATCAATCCTTATTACGATATGAAAGAGGTTGGATCACTATAAATTGAGAATGATGTCAAAGCAACTCAATTTACACGTAAATTTCACGCGACGTTTTGGCACTTAAGCAAAAGTGAGATTAAGAATAATACATTTCAAAACGATGCAAATCTGTCGTATCAAATTTTTTATTTGAATTAAAACATTTATTTCAGATTCTACCCACACACACACCAATATTTCCTAAGGCGTGCACGAAATGATGCATGAATTAAGGATATAAAACCAAAATATATTTTTACCGAACTATTGTTCAGTATTTTTTGACCGAATCGAACTAAAGATTAATACACAGTTCACTTTTTTACTTCAAAAATCTCCAGTTTAACACTCATTTTTGGAAAATTGAAAGCATAAAATGTATGTATTGTACCTACATATTTACAAAATTAATGTTTGTTGTACTTGCCTTTGTTGGTTTTTTGCGACCGCGATTTTTTTATTTTCGACTTCAACCCCAAATGACCTTAAAACTTTTGTTATAGACAACAAGTATAAAAAATAACTGGTAAATCTTCCTTAAAAGGCGGAAAATAAAGATAAGTACGTTATGTTACTACTTTTTTTTTAAATTTTGTGGCCGGTATCTTTCCACGTTTCTAGTATTGCTAGTAAGTAAACTGTTATTTTGTAATATTTTACAATGGAGTTTTGATTATTTAGAACGAATTTTACGCCATCTGCTTATCTTTCGGCGTTATTACTCTTATGCAAGCGAGCTACCAAGAATACACTTTAGTAGACCTGTTCGGAAGTTGGGTCGTAGAAAAAATATACTGTACAACTGATACAACTATACACTATACAAGGTATGATATCAACAGGATGCGCAGTGAATCGTGACGTCACACAGAGAGGAATTTTTGAATTGAACGCGCCGAATTATACAGCAACGCAAAGTTTACGTTATTAAAAGGCAATTTTATATGACAGTTTTAATAAATTTATGATAAATTATATTAGCATTAGAATTTGTACTCTGACTGAAATATTGAAACATACATTTTAGATCGATTACTGTGATCATCAAGATTTAAAACTTAATATACTTACCTACCGTCCTTGTAACTCAAACTTGTAAATGAAATTATGTTGGAAGGAAAATTAAAGTATTTAGGAATTCGTTTCGACCAAAATTTTACATAGAAATAGTAAGTAAACAACGAAGAATATCGTAATATGGCGGTTTTTACTCGCTGTGTGACGTCACGTAAGTCACGCCCACCACGCGCGATATCATACCTCTTGTAGTTGTATCATTGGATGTCCATATTGCGCTCGGAAGGTTGAGCGTGCTCAATTTACTTCTTCGTGCGATATGGACATCATATCCACTGTTAGTAGCAAAAAACTATTATTATCTCTATGTCAAAGGCTAGAATTGTCCCGTATAGCCGAGCTCGCAAACTACGTGTTCACCCCTTTATTATTGTGGCAGTATTAGTAACAGCCAAATCCATACTACTAATGCTATTTCGTGATCTAGAGACCCTAAAATATCAATAGAAGATAATACTATATATGAATTTATTTTGACGATTACTTTCCTTCTTGTGAGAAAAATAATTATAAAGCAAAACATTAACGATCTTGCACTTTTACTTTTTTTGTCAATAAAATCAAATAACTTCCTATAAATTCCACAATTTCAAATTAACTCCTACAGCTTACATTTGCATAAATACAAATACATTAATTTGACACAATGGGAAAAGTTGAGGTAATTGTTTCTTTTAATTAGCGAATTAGGTACGCGCACATAAAAGAGAAAATCTAGTTTGTTCAATTTAAAGCTTTGGTTCAAATCAAAAGTGCATAATCTCTTCAAATATGTATATTATTTACCCAAAAATTTTAAATTTCGTAGTAAACACATATTTTTATAAAAATTTTTAAGCCTAAAAAAATCCTAACTTAAGGCGGTCAGTGGACGTAATTCTAAACGTTCTTGATTTAAAAAAGGATTGTGATCATATTAATTTTTTTCAAATCAGCTTTGAATGAGCAAACTATATCTTCTTAAATGAAATTACTAAATTGAATATTATGACATCCCACACTGCAATGGGCTAAAAAGTAAAACAATTCGCGATCACTTGTTTGATTATAGTCCTCGTCGATAATAAGTAATTCATATTACCAAAAAATCAATTTTTTTTTAATTTTGTTTTCTGAATGGATCAAATAAATAATAAAATAGATTCGTTATCTGTATTAAATTTATTAAAAGTTTAAAATATTTAAATTAGCTTACTTCTTTTTTCAGGGTTTCCTGAATATTATTATTTAGTTTCTTTTTTTTGTAAAAATATGACAATACAAACGATATCCATAACAACCATTCTTAAATTACATTTTTTAAACTTTCGATCTGTGTTACGGACAACACGTTTAAAAATATTTAAAACCATGCCAAATATATGAAAATAGTATAAAAGTTTAAGTCGTACTTTATAACTGTCAAGTGTAAAAAATTACAATATAAATTTGTAATTAAATTTTTATTTACCTGACATCCTAACAATGCAGAGAATCCTGATATAAACTTGGAATTTTATTATAACATTATTTTCTTTCAACTTTTTCTGGCTAATGATGTTTTCAATAGTGAAACAACGACATCCAAACACTCACTATTAATGATAATAGAATTAGGTATAGCTTTCGAATAACTAATTGTTATTTAGTCACTAGCTTTATCGCCAGAAAACTCCAAAAAAATACGCCTCAAACCGCGAACTACATTCCCCACACAGACGACATTGACAGTGTAAATAGAACAAAAATAAACAATAGGTTGGGCAGTGTAAGGAGGGCTTAAAGGTCCGCAGTATACTGTTAATGTAGGCTAGCTACAGCCGTTTCCATAACAAATATATCTTCAAGGCAAAAATTTACGGCACATGTGCTGACGGAGAAAAAAAAATTTAAGGTATTTTTTAGCTTTGCAGAAGAAATATCCTGCTGACCAGTGGCGGCTCGTACAGTAGGGCCACGGTGTCATGGCCCTACCTACCTGTACACCAAGCTTTTATTTCTCATTTATAATTATTATTATTTTGTCTCCTTACGCTTCATTCTTTTTGTAAATGTAAATAATTTTTAATTGAAGAGGTTGATATCTATTAACGCCTAACTTTGCAAAAACTCCCTAATGTGTGGGTGACGCCGCGAAAATTCCCTGCCGCCACGCTGCTTAGGCAAACTCTGTATTTGGCACGATGTTAAACCCGTAAAGAGAGAGACTAACACCAGTGAATATATCACCCTCTCTTACTGGCGCGTAGGAGCAATCGATCTGGCCTGGCCAGATGCTCATATGATGTTTTATTTTCTCGAGAGTGAAGAGTCCCAATCGGGTTAGGGCACTACTATACTATATAATTATGCTTTTGGCTTTGCTACCGTTACTAGCTACTAGATGGCAGCTGTTTTTAAAACGGTTTTGCCTGTCGAGATATTAATTTTAAAATATTTTTCTTTTAAACAGTTTTTACTATTTAACATAAATTATATTTTTGTAGGTAAGTTCTGTGCTTGTAGGTTAGATTTAGGTTAATCCGTCAGTGGATTATATTCCTGATTCCGGGTTTAGGTATATCAGTTTCAAAATGAATAAAATGAAAGACTTTAGGTATGTTGTCTGCCGAAAAAAAATTTGTAAAGAATATTGGCAACTTCAGAAACAAAAGTGATTGAATCATTTTCAAATAAAAAACAAAGACGTATGGAGTTTTCTTATAAGAAAATGTTAGTGTTTTATGAACAGTTTTTGTTAGAACAACTGGAATACCTTATTAAATGCTTCATTTAATTAGTCGGTAAGTTTTTTCGATTTTTATATAGGATTTTACAAATACGATGCATTAGCAATGATATCTCTGTAACTATATAAGAGATAGGGAGTTGGTTAAATAGTGTCAAAGTTGCATATTTCAATCCTGAACAATATTCAAATTTCGATGACTTGTGGAGATATTCGAAAATTTTTAAAAAAATGCAGGTCCATATTTAAAAAAATTAAGTTGATATAGGCATTTAAAAAACGAACGTTGTATCTGAAAATAAAATTATTTTCTTGAAGAACATAAAAAGTTGTCTTAAGCAAATGCTCTTGGTGGTTTTTCAAAATAATCAATATTTTGTCATATAGAAAATTAAAACAAAAATTTATTTTTTCGGTTTTTTTTCGAAAATTCAGCATTAAATTGTGCAACTTTACCTCCATTTAACCAAATCGCTATCTCTTATAGTTACCGAGATAGCAATGTTAATGCATCGAATTTGTATTACCCTGTATTCTCATTAAAGATTCTTGGCTTGATATTTTAGCCCCACCTGTATCGACTATCAGGAGCCGCCACTGCTGCTAACCTTTTTTTGTCAAAACTCTCTGGGCTTACGGAGAAAAATATTTCCATTTTTTTCAAGCTACTGATCTTTTTTTGTAATCTACCGATTTTTGCGGATTTAACTTACTAAGTTTTATACTAGCGGGCTAGTAACTCTCTGTCTCTAAATGGCTGGAATACCAGATAATAACATAAGCAATATTATCCGAGCAGCAGACTGACGTCTGAATCACGTCACTTTTTGGGGTATTTAGGCCTTCGGCGTCATGTTACCAAAAAATGACGTGATAAATGTCGTTATTATTTTACGTCATTTAGACGACATAAGTTTTACGTCGATTTAACGTATTTTTTTCGACATTTTAAAAATAATATACCATTAAGGTTACAATATCTCGCTTAACGCCTTTGATATAATATCGTGCATCTTTTCTTTCATCATATCTTATTACTTAAGAGCTATAATGTGATCAAATGCATCTGGGGATGGGTTTGACGAAATTAAACTTTTCTCCACCCATCCTGGTTGCTAACTTTTATTAATAATACAGCGTTGTTTAATCTGACCTCTAAACAGTAATCAAGGTAAAATGAACGTTATTTTATAACGTCACTATCACATCAATAAATGTGATGTCATCAGTTGAGATGACGAGAAACTGACGTTCCCTGCCCCTAGAGACAGCACCATGTAGCCAAACAGGAGTTATCTTGGTCTACATTACCAATAAGCGTATTTAAATATGTATATGCAAATTTCAGGATATCATAAATTTAAATTAGTCAAAATACAAATAATAAATAATGTGCAAAGCTCCAGTAAATATGTTTACCTCCATTGGTAACATCTAACAACATGACTCGACCCAAGCTCGCAATTTCGTTCGGGTTTGTTTCTTGACAAATTGGTGATTTAAATGTGTACTTCATTATTGTGTCGATATAACTCGCATATAAAACCAATATATTATTGCCAGTAGTACGCAGCCAGCCTTTCGTCTCGGTCTTCCGTGTATATCGTCTTGGGGAGTAGGAGCTACTTTATTATATTCTCGAAAATATGTTCAAAAAACTAAAAATATTTGCGAATTTTAACGCCCACAAAATCTTCTTATTGTTTTAAAGCAAAACAATTATCTAAAATAATAATTTGTGAATTTATTATTTTAGACTTTTTTTAGTAGATTAGCTAAGCGGTTCTTTAAATTAAACTTAGCCACAGAACTAATTTTTCTTGTTGATCCCTTAGCGCTATATATCCGTCGATATATCTATACTATAAAAGCATTATTTACATCATATTCACAAAGTATGCGTTCCCTTAATTATTATGCTTCGCTAACCATTTGGAACCATGAGATCTCATAAATCCATAAGGTAAACTCTAAAATTACACCATTGTTATTATGAACTTGTCGTCATTAAAGTTGATTATAGGTTTACACTGAACGTAAGTGAATTAGCTTATCATTATATTAAAATACAGGTCCATTTTTTTTTCTTAAATCCATATAGTACCAAAGTCATAAGATATAGAGTTTTTAGTCTTTGTTCTTAAATAAAAGTGAGGAATAAAGAAAGGTAGTAGACATTTTGCAATAGTAGACACAACAATAATTTTTTAAACCAGCACAATAAAGGCTACATTATTTTCGATGCAGTAGTTTGAGGACTGAAATTAAAGCCGAAATAAAAGTTGAACTAATGCTAAAATTTCAACAAATGGCCTAAACATTTTATGGAATACCTAATTTAAATAAATAGTTGATACTTATAGTAGAGTGATAAGCTGTAAGGCTTCTTCCACTGATATATTATATTAGTGGAGAGACCTACTGAATCCGGTACAAAAATAAAATGCATTAATGAGTTACTATTGTACCAAGTAAAATTCCAAAAAAATATTGTGTATGTGGATGGATTAATAGTTACTAACAAAATTTTAGATTTCTAGCAGTTACCATCCAACGCTTATCAATATAAAACAAATTTATAATAGAATATTAGTTTTTATAGTTTTCATTTCGGTAAATCACCAAACTAGAAAAATAATAAATCTATTATTTGGCTAGATAAAAAAAAACATGGTAATAAAAATAATGTGACGATGAGATCATCAATGACTTCATTTCTTAGGTGTTCTTAAAAACAATTTTAGCCTACACCGGTCATAATTACTTATTCGTTTGCATAGAGTGCATAGAGTGCATCAATTAAGGACAGGTGGTATCTCAATAATTCTTAAACTACTGTGACGAGTTGAAACAATAAAAACAGAAAAATTTACCAGTCTAATTGAATTTGACAATGTTCTTTTATTTTAACGATTTAATCTATTCTTCACATACACCGTGCTCAAAAAGTATTGGTAATTAATTTGTACTTCCATTGATGGCTCCGTCGCATCGTACTTTATGCAAATATTAAGACGTGCAGGAAGCCACAACTAAATATATATTTTTCCCAAGGAAAATAAATTGGCAGATTTGACTAGATCTAAATTTAAGATTAATAAACGGCTTCTATCAGATAATTTAGATAAAAGAAAAAGTCT
This sequence comes from Polydrusus cervinus, assembly GCA_935413205.1. Taxonomy (NCBI): domain Eukaryota; kingdom Metazoa; phylum Arthropoda; class Insecta; order Coleoptera; family Curculionidae; genus Polydrusus; species Polydrusus cervinus. The sequence goes on along the minus strand of OW284510.1, from coordinate 59,264,707 downwards.
ATTGAAATCAATAGATGGGTACAGTTAAAAATCGTTGGCAATTTAAAAATCATTGATGGTTACTGTGACTGGTGACGTTAGAATACTCTTTACAGATAAACGATCTACACTAGATTCATGCAAAGTCATAAATGATGAGGTAATATTACAAACATTTCGCAGACAAGTAAAAAAAAACGGCGGATTTATCTGGTTAAGTTTATCGTCTTGAACAACCTATTGTTATATTTTTTGGCATTAAAAAAAACTAACCGACCACACATTTTCAATGTTTCTGGTTTAAGAAAGAAATATTTGTTAAGAGAATATTAAAATGTACAGAGTGTTTCATTTAAAAAAATGAGGTTCGGTCTGATAACGTTTTTAGCTGACCCCGTAAACTTATTCTGAACACGGCAGAGTATTCAACAATTATTACAAAGAAACTAAAAATGTTTCTGTGTCTCTTTGAAATTGTCTTTTTTTTTATTTTCCCCCGTATCTCTTAAGCGAGCAAAAATTTTCAAACTTTGATTTTGCCATTTTAAGTTTGACCCAAAAAGAGCACATGACACCTATAGTATATTACTCTTTTGATAGCACTACAATTACGGAGATACCCTATAAAAGTGTCGAAAATGGAATACCCTGTACAATGCTTCAAATAATTTAATATTCTCATAGCTTTAAAAGACAATCAGTACACAAGAAACTTTAGTAAGTAAAAAAGTAATGATTTTTTTAAATCTGGGGTTTACTCTTTGTCCTGTGACGATTGTACTACTGTATACGTTGGCCAGTTGGGACCTAACGTTTACACTAGGGTCCAAGAGCACAGCTGGGAGGCAATAAGATCTAAACATTGCGATGGATTAAATTTAAATCCCTTTAGTAAATACGAGTGTTAGTGTTTAATAGTAAACTTAATTTTTTCTGTAGACAATATCCGATATAGTCGATACTAGCCAAAACTATATCTCTTAAAAAATTTAGCTTTAGATTTTCTATGGAACAGCGCCTGGCGTGAAGTCAAACATTCACCGTGTACACCCTCATGGTCTACATTAGGAACAATGCACTGGTATAACATAACAGTTAAACACAATACTTTACATTCCACAGTCGGATAGAAAGATAATATTTCCTAAAGTAATATTGAAAACGGTGGATCGACAAATACATGTTGTTCGAAATATAATTCAAATAAAACCTGTTGTAAACTGCGGACTCACTAACGGTTCTAAGATAAGTAAAAGGAACAAACCTGACTAAAGACTCACATTGTATTCAAATGAAAGTAATTCTTTTAAATTAGCAATCAATTGCATACAAAAAGGAACTCACTCAGCAATACTATTGATGCCTGCATTTAACTCAAAATAATACACATATGTGACCACTTGATTAAATATGATTTTAAAAAATCTACTTTTAAAGGTTGGTTTACTGTTTCAAGAAATATATATTTTTTAAATCATGGATTTGTAGTTTTGGGCCCACAGAGTAGGCGAGTATCCAGAGAGCGGGCAACTTCGCCCACCCTGTGCCATATAAAATGAGTGTTTTGTTTACTTTGAGCACGGAAAATTGTAGGCCGTATGAAGGGTAAGCATTTTTATGGAAGTCACTTTTGAGAGTAGGAAGATTTTTAGAGCCGCGATACGCTCTTTCTTTTGTTAAAGTAACTTTTTTTAGTCACCTATCCCATCATCCAACAAAATCTTAAATCCGCCTCTGCCACAGAGGAGTATTATAACCATAGGTTCTTAAGGTTTTTTAATGGAGGAAAGATATTTTATTTCAGTCAAAATTACACCGGAGGCGCTATCTGGACAATAAGAAGTAGTTACTGAATATATTTAAGGGTCCCCCTACGGGAAACTTTGAGACTAAAGACTAAAAGAAGAAAAAGTTTATGCCATTTGACATACATATCTTTTTTTAAGCCAATATTTACGTACGCGTTTCTAGGAAATATTTCCGTATTAGAGACTAACCGAGGGATGTCTGAGTGAAAACAAATGGGCTTCTGTAGCGGTGTATATATGAAACCCTAAAAATAATAGATAGAAAAAGGAAAGAAGGTAAAAACGACACATACTATATTTATACCAATATTTTTCAAATAAATAAAAGATAATTGTGGTAATAACTTTAATACGATCCTGTCTATCTATATAAACTTTTATATTAGACTGTCATATTTTTTTTTAAAGGTAACAATAAAAATACCGAATGATAGAAGAGTTTTGGAAAAAAAAAAGACAATGCAAGTCCAAAACTTCAAGAAACATCATTGTTTCAAACCGTTAAACAGACAATAAAAATACCCTTTTGTTGCTTTTATCGCTTGGTGTTATTTACTAACTAAAGTTGTTAAAAGATAATTTAAAAGTCAATACAGTACATAATCAACAATGACGTTACAATAATTAAAAGATAGCATCAAGATTAAGCGCCAAATGAAAGCCATTACATAACACCAGTAGAGTTACCATCTAAAACAAATACTATCGATACAATAGCATCCTGATCCATTAACTATGTTTGTTGTTTACGGCACGCAATCGTTCTTAAGCTTTGTCAAGTGATTATGCACTTAATTAACACATACGAGTAGCATTCTAGATCTCATGGGCAAATAATACTTAAATGCCCTACTTTAATCTAAATTATTTTTTTTACGGGTAGCAAAAAACCTATGCAATCTGGAAAAGCAGAAACCAAAAAGAATACAAAATCCAAAAACCGCCTATTGTGGTTTAAACATGGGATCATTCGTTTTGGTTGTATATTATAGAGGGCGCCCAGGGTAGCCTCTTTAAAATGCCTGCGTTGCCCAACACAAAATTTGTTTTTCGGATGGTGGGTAAATAATATAAAAATAAATGTATAAAATGAACTAGACAAATCTGTTAAATTGAAAACAGTTTTCTCAACACATAAAACATGTTGGGAACCAAAATATTACCGAAAGTTTTTTAAATCAATTTCCGTATCGTACAGCTACGACGGAAATTACGTCTAGTTGGCATCTTCGTGCAATAAGTGAGTTTATTTTATAAATAATAAATACCGGTCTCTGGAGGGTTTTTCAAAGACTTCTTACTTTCAGTCTTCCTATTTAAAATAAAAATTATATATATAATACAAAATACACAAACTAGAAAGAATTTGAGGCATAAAATCCATGCAATAAAATAAAATCAATAAAATCCAGGAGTCCAAATGTCTGGACCACAGTTCAGCATTGCAGATTTAAAATAACTGCAGCAAACTTGACCTACTTTTCAGAGGTCAGCATTTTAAAATTAACTTTGTAGGTTTAAATATTACCTTTGAAACTTTTTACGTATGAATTGTGTGCGAACTTTTTAAATAAATGTCTGATATTAAAGAATATTAAAAAACGATATCCTTAAATCTATTTTTGTTAGAATATAATGCAACAAATATGTACAGGCAAAAATTTAATCAATGTGCGTTTATTATCTTCAAATGCTTATACTTTACAAGACAGTGTAACCAAATTTTTCCACAGAAATATGTCTTTAAGTATCAATATTTTAAGTACATGGGTAAAACGTTGTTGAGAAGAACTATCTGAGTAGTCCTAACCAAATAGATGCTTTAAAACGTTTACCTGCGGTTGAATTTTTCATACTTTCCTATAATTTATCACTAACATATATGTACATATTACATATCATCAGGGTATAAAAGTTCTGTTATTTGACGGTATTTCTGTTAAATCTAATTTTTATACTCCGAGGTCGATGTGATTTTTCCCTTAATATATTTTTATGGTAAAACAACAGATACATTTCAACTGGAAAGTAAATATTCTTCTATGAGTAAAAATTTAAACAAATGTGAGGAGGGATATTTTAGGTTCTGCGGAAAACAATGTTGCCAATTTTTTAACACATACCGCATAAAAATTTGATTCATATGATTACGATCATCTAGACCAGAGGTTCCCAAACTTTTATTTTTCTCATAGACCACTTTAAAAATTTTGCTGGTTCAGGTGGACCCTATGCAAAATGTGAAAATTAGATCTAACTATGGAAATTTGCGTTGCGGCTGAGTTCTAACCACGAATTAACAGTTTTCGAAAAAAAAAGTAAGAATTGATTGGTTAATTAATTATTTGTTTGTGCTGTGGGTGGATGTCAAAAAAGTTAAGGATGACCAATCAAAAAAGATGATTCCATCCAACTTTACTTTTTTGACATCTACTCACAGCACAAGAAACCAATCAATTCTCACTTGTTTTATTTAAAAAACTTCCGGAGTGGTAAAAATAAAAGGAGAAATAGTATATTTTCTTGTGATTTTGACACGTTGTACTGAATATGGAATATGCAAATTTTTACAAGGAGCAGTGAAATCAGATACATTTTCGTGGACCCCCGCTTACGAATTGTAAACCCTCATTTTTTTGTCACGCCAATGTAGACCCCCGTCGAGTCTCCCGTGAACCCCTGGGGGTCCGCCTGGACCACTTTGGGAACCAATGATCTAGACTTAGGTTTAGGTAAAGCTTAGGATTAATAAAACAAATATAAACAACAATTTGCCAAGTAAATTTAAATATTTTAATTAAATATGAAAGAATATGAGTGAATTTTTGATAAACCAATCAAAGTACCCGTACTTGTCCTATTACTGTCTAGTAGTTACAGGTGTATTTCATTGGTTTATAATTTATGTAAATCAATTCCAGAAATATGAAATATTAGGTGGATCACTAAATTATTATACAAGGTTATGGCAGAAATTTTAACTATGCGTGTTGCGTAATTCGCAAGCACATCAAAACCTTGTCATAATGTCCCAAAATAACTAGCTGATGTAAAAGTTTGTTTTTTATTAGGGCCAATTGATTTGCTCACGAAATAAAACCAAATTTACTCAATTTTAGTCCATTAAGAATACAATGCTAATTGGAATTAACAATTTCACAGTGGTAACATCATTGCGTGTTGTTGTAGTATCAACAATTGAGACCAAATCAAAAAGAACCATATGGTCATTTTAAAAAACATTGTACGTAGGAGGACAAATGTAGAACCGCGAACTGTTTATTTTATTTTTTATGCTTACACAACTATTGGTTACAATGTCAAATTTAAGCATATTTTGTAAAGTATGCCGACCAAAAATGGCAAAGTTTCTGAATCAATGCGTAGGATCGGAATTATTATTAATCGTTGTCAGGTCTTATAAATACTTATATATACTGAGTGGTCTGCAAATAATATATTTCTAAAAATCAAAACTATGAAGAGATGATCACGATCATCGAAGAAGTAATCTTTTTACATTTTTTAGTTCTAATGATAGTTGCTGTCATGACTGTAACTATCACAAACTAAATGAATCGCTCGACAGCGCTATCGTACTGTCTCATTTGACTAGATAGTTGAGAGTACTTTCGTTACACTGGAATTTTAATGGTTTCTTTATGAATTTGGCTGCATGATAGCCTGTTGTTTAATTCAATACGTAACATTATGTTACATATTTCCTTATGCACGTAAATGTTTTAAAAAATTTAAATATATATTCTTATGAATGACAGCAGAGTTTTGGACTTGCATTGTCTTAATTTGTTTTGAATCACAATGTTTCAACTGGTAAGTATCTCCAGTCTTCTTCAGGTGGTGTCTTAAGTCTTATGTTCGGCTGCACAAATATTTTTAATCACAATTAACTAACCAGCAAGTTTGACTGTGACATAAAAGACATTGACAGGCACTCACAATCAAAGGTGCTTAATTAGTAAATTAAAAATTAAGGTAACCGGGTCATTATGCAGCCCATGAGGGTGTACACAGTAAATGTTCATGTCAGACGCTGCTCTATAGAAAATCTAAACCTAAATTCTACAATAGAGATAGTTTTGACTTTTCTGAAACCAGATATTTAGATTGCATAAAGATTTTTATACACAATTAACTAACCAACAACTTTGACTGTGACATAAGTAACATTCGGAGACACTATTTACTGACAATCAAAGGTGCCTGATTAGTAAATTAAAAATAAAGGTAACCGGACCAGTATGATTGTGAGAAAATTATTTCTGCCAATGTAAAATATTTCATATTCAAACTTGCTGGTTAATTAATTGTGATTAAAACTCCTTTGTGCAACCGAACATTAGTGTACTTTTAGAAACGCATAAAAGAAGAGTACAAAAAAAAACCTATATCCATTCATGGGAACGTTTTATTTTAGAAATGTCATTGTTGTAGCAAATAAAATTCCTACGTTAGTTAAGATTGAGCGTTGAAAAAAAATTATAAATACAACCGATCAGTAAACTACTAAATAAAAACATTTAAAGACACCTTGTAAGTAATATCAATAAATATTATCATAAAGTAAAAATAAAGATGACACTGAAATGTTTACTAGGATCAAAGAACAAGTTTTTGTTAGTCTTTTGCGGAATGCGTTTCCTCTGATTTGTTAAAGAATACATTAAGGCAGCGGAAAGTTAACTCATACATAAAATAAATAGTATTATTTTTCTACTCCGCTAATACATTTAAAAAATATTTAGTTAAAAGTTCATTTTAACCCATTTTGATACAAAATAAACATTAAACTAGAATATACATTAGAAAATAAAAGGTAAGCGCGGTCCAGGTTCAATCAAATAGTACGATAAGTGTTTCCTGTCAAAATTTTAACCCTTAAAATTACATATTTATAATTTGTTCCTGCTTTTTAAAAATTGCAATAAAATTCTTTTATTTGAATGATAGAAGATGTATGGACTTGCATTGTCTTTATTTGTTTTTAAATTACGTGTTCCACTAAAGACGACTAGATATACATACCAGTTGACACGTTGCAATTTAAAAAGAATTAAAGACAATGCAAATCCAAAACTCTACTACCATTCAAGAAATTAAACACGCAGACACTCTATAATTTATTTTTAACTATAATACTTCAATATATCATCATTAGGTACCTACTAACTAGTAATAGGTATTACACATTTTTGCCTGTTACGCTGAGAGGAGTCTGTGATGAATCAGAAAGGTACCTAAGGTCATAACCCGATTTGGGCTAAAATTTAACGGGAATATTGTATGGAAAATAAAACATTAATTACTTGTCATGTTTCACAATTTTTATTCAGTTTCCTGACATGTGTTTCGATTTTCTTTAAAGCATTATCGAAGGAGCAAGTACAGGGACATTATTTTAAGTGTCTCACCCGATTGGCGACTTTGCTATCGACCATAATAAAAAAACAATTATGTATTCCCTAACAGCTTTTAGTGAAGAAGCCAAATTTGATGTCAAAAAAAATCTATGTTTACAAATTTGACAGATACGACGCCATATTAGATTTTCTTAAATGGCAACCCTACCTTATAGTAAGCCAGCTGCATTCGCCTATTTGTTCCAACATTAAAAATGTATAATTGTCAATAGTTATTTTCAGCCGTTTCGGAGATACGAGGCTTCGAAACTGGTGATTTTGTTATCATCGAATTAACAGAAGCTTTGAGATTAGAAACTCAATTTCTGGAGATACGTAATTTTTTATAACGGAGCCACCCATGCTATTGTCAAATATGTCAGATGTCAGAAAAGGACAGTTACGACGCCATTTTGAATTTTTTTAAATGGCAACCCACATTTATAACTACACCAATGTATTACATTTCGTGATCTGATTTCAAAAATATATAGTTGTCGATATTTATTTCCAACCCTTACCGAAATACGACCGTATCAAAAAACTGCATCTTACGATTATGTCTTTTAAGTATCTCACCCCATTAAAAAATAGAAGCTTTGTGATTAGAAATACATTTTTTCTGAAGATACGTAATTTCTTATGGCGGAGCCACCCATGCTATTGTCATATATGGCAGATGTCAAAAAATGACAGTTACGACGCCATTTTAAAATTTATTTTTTATTCACAAAGCTTCTATTTTTTAATGGGGTGAGATACTTAAAACACATAATCATACGATGCAGTTTTTGATACGGTCGTATTTCGGTAAGGGCTGGAAATAAATATCGACAACTATATATTTTTGAAATCGGACCTTGAAATGCATTACATTGATGTAGTTATAAATGTAGGTTGCCATTTAAAAAAATTCAAAATGGCGTCGTAACTGTCATTTTTTGACTTCTGACATATTTGACAATAGCATGGGTGGCTCCGCCATCAGAAATTACGTATCTCCAGAAAAAATTGAGTTTCTAATCTTAAAGCTTGTGTTAATTCGGTGATAACAAAATCGCCAACTTCGAAGCCTCGTATCTCCGGAACGGCTGAAAATAAATATTGACAATTATACATTTTTAATGTTGGAACAAATAGGCGAATGCAGCTGGCTTACTATAAGGTAGGGTTGCCATTTAAGAAAATCCAATATGGCGTCGTATCTGTCAAATTTGTAAACATAGATTTTTTTTGACATCAAATTTGGCTTCTTCACTAAAAGCTGTTAGGGAATACATAATTTTTTTTTATTGTGATCGATAGCAAAGTCGCCAATCGGGTGAGACACTTAAAATAATGTCCCTGTACAAGAAGCTACTTAATAGTTTCTTGTAGTCACAGAGCAACATAGTATACATTATTGACCAAAGCATGGTATATCTAACAAGAGGAGAAACAGGAGAATTATACAGTACACAACCACGGATGAAGGTATAAGTCATCTTTAGACAGTTATGCTAACTGTATTTCAAACGAGACATTTGTTATCAACGCATGCGAATGGAAAATTAATAGATCAGATTTATAAAAACAAAGACTACCTCTATATTATGTTCTGAAGGAGGAGCTGGTTTTAAAACAAATGAGGGTGAGTTTACAACTAATTTAGTGAATGCAAAAATCCGTTAGTAAATATAGCAGAAGCTAATAGTCATTCAGTCTAAGTACCTCTAAAAGTATCGGGCCTGATGTAGCGAAGTAACGAGGCAAAGCAAGGGATAACGGGAATACCTATGACATCAGAAGTAATTCTGAGAATCACGCAGATAGCAAGTGAAATTTGAAAACTACTTAACATATTTCATATACAAATTTGGTCTGACGCTCTAGGTATGAAGTACGCCACATTTGGATACCAGATTTTTTCTCAAAAATGAGAAAGCATCTGGAGATTATAACAGAAATTCTCGAAGGATCCGAATATGCGAATAGGATCGCATTGGAGTCAAAAACGACTGCAGATGGTGTTTAGAAGTGACACTCTATATTTTCCAAATTGAATCCTTTAATATCCAAATATCCTTTTTGTAATCGTGAATGTAAGATAAGTAGAGGCCGTTTTAATTACGGACCCAGGAAATATCAAGAACTCGACGGTACTAACTTTCCTAAAAAAAAATCGACCTAAGAGTTCAGTTTAAATCGTAGATCTAGAAATGGTCATTTAATAATGTGGAATTGACAGCAGAGTCAAATTTAAGGGTGATCAAGCTGGTTAGTCATAAGTTGTTATGTTATGTTATATAGGGCAAATATATTGAGCTATGGCCAGGTAAATCACTCTTAACTCGAACTTTGTACTCAAGCTCACAATATAAAACAATCATTTTTGACAATCTAGTTTAAATAGGACCTACGTTTATATCGACTTTATAAAATGGGCCCTTAAAGCCAGAAAAGTGCTTTGATATAAGTCATCTGTCCCAGAGAGATAAATAGTTATATTCAGTTGGTCAAATATTATCTTAAGCAACATAAAAAATAAGAACGGAACCGGATACAACAACTATAAGTATAAATGTCATAACCTAATATAAATATCTATATTTAGCCGACATGTTGATTTAAAAATAATGGGTGAGAATCATGGCTCACGATTCCATTTAACCTAACCTTTCCTTCTTTACAAATACCAACAATTTCCAAACTGTAAATACTATCTCTTCTTTAACGGCATCATTGAAACCGAAAGTCTGTGTGGTATTATTAATTACGTTAACACTAGATTAGATGCTTATTGTAGGATCGTATTGTATGCATTAATAAAGTTGGTAAAAGATGACCCGTAAAAATGAAAAACTATCCCACATTTTGATTTATAATTATATCTTTCCAGCCGACTTTTAATAAACACGTAAAGTTTGTTTAAGAGCGTTCCCTCGGCAAGTAGATAGCTCATGCTTACAATACATACATATTTATTTATAATAACAATATAATAAAATTTGGCCGATTCCGAATTTATTTATCAAGATGGAATATGTATTTATACGATTCTTGCGATTAAGTTTGCACAAAGTCTTTGTTGCCAGTAACTCTCTAATAACCGTGAGTGTTCGTTGGTACGTCCAGTAAGCGGAAACGGTACTTTCCTTTCTAATTAGGTGCCACTACTATAAATAATTGTACAACATAATATTTTAAAGGAAGGATGTACTGGTTGCGCCATCTCTTTGCAAAGCTCTAAACCATAGTAAAATACCTGCACAACAGTTCGAAGAGTATACGCGATATGATACAGTGGGCGTAACTAGGCTGAATTTCACGAAATAAACCATAAAAGGTCTTCTGTGGAGTGTGGTTCACAATATTTTACATATATTTATGTAAATCTTAACCATTATTTAAGAGGGCTTACCTTTCGAGTCTATCGACACGGGTTGCATTAAATATAGGAGAAAAATACTATTAGGAGTGTATTAAGTATGTACAGATCATGCAAGCAGCTCTTTTCAGTATCACAAATAATATACTTTTAAATTGTAACCTCAATTATTTAAAAAGTACAGCTAGCTATTTGACACATATTTAAATTAAGCTTTGGGGTTATTCCAAAAATGTAAAGCAACTTAATTGTTCAGCAAAGCAACTAAAATGTACGGTTGTTTTTAATCTAATGCTAATTGATTTGATAGTTACAACAATTTTTCATTCTATTTTAAACAATTACAAAAAGAGCAGTAAGTTATGACTTTACTTTGAATGTTTTCTGGAGTATCTCATTTGGTCTCTTACAATCTTTAACATCTATTATTGAATATTGTAACAACAACAAAAACAATATACCACTCACTCTTATTCCACTCCACTTATACCGGCTTATTTAAGGTTTTTTGATAAATATGTTAACAAAATTGTTTCTATAGTAACATGTTTGGAAAAAACGTTATTTGATTCCCTTTACCACTATTTCTATAACTTTTTGTGATATAATTTATTGAACAATTTTCTTTTTACCTCATAAATCGACATATGGATTTATAAAAAAAATGTTATTCGATTTTCTTTTTTATTTAAGATCAAAACTAGTATGAAGTATATTATTTGTACCATGGTGATTTAAGTAGTTTTATATATCTAGGAATTTTAACATTTCTTGCTTTACTGTACACACTAAATAAAAATTAACATAAAAAATAAAACTTAAAAAAAAACACACCGAAAAGCGAAAGTTGTCAGAGCTAAAAATAAATGTCTTATAAATAAAATACCTGTATCATGCACAAACAAGACCAATTTCAGTTTGTTGTTCCTCCTACATACATATATTTTAAAAATGTATTGATAATAATGTGGGAAGTTGTCGCCAAATAAATTAATGGAGAAACAATAAACAGGAATTCATTCATAAACAATTATCTATTTTAAATAATCTTTTAATAGAGAAGTAATTAAAAATTATATTTGAAAAAGAAGTGGGCAACAATTTAATTTTTAATATTTTAAGTAGGTAAGTTTAATGAAAAGTAGGCAAATGTCTTGCGCTATTAATTCTGAATTTATTAAACAGAAAAGTGAACGCACATTCAAATGCAAAATGGAAACCAATTTATTATTTAAATATAAATTTATGGAGTGCGACTTAATACCGAAAAAATCTGAAAGTATATTATAAAAACATTGACATGAACAGATTGCAACTGCCAAACTGACAAACCAACTAAAGAAATCAAAAAAGGAATACATTTTTTTGAAAATTAGGTACATTTTCTTTACTGAAAATACTTATCTCTACCTACAGCTGATTCCAATACCTCTCATACATTCACTGATGTTGCCAGAAAAGTAATTTTGAGTGACTATGATTTAACAAAGAGTATATAGGGTTCCTTTTAAAACAATTCGTAATGTAAAAAATTCACCTTGAGTGATACAAATTTAGAAAAAAAATTACGGAAATTCGCGAAAAAACAGCGCTATTCAGTTTTCGATTAAAATAACAATTAACTATGCCTTTGATTGATTGATGAGTATTTTCACAACAAAAAATGGTAAGGCAACGCAATATAAAAACGTAAATTTGTTACGATCGACAACCCCAAAAACTATACAAATGTCATTTAAAAAATGGAATATCTTGCGTTTTTCAGATTTCTAACGGTTTATTTTGAAATGGGTCTTGTTTTTTTTACACCCTCAACTTACCTGGAAGTGCAAAATAATTGTCCATATTAAACCTAGAGTCAATTTAGGGTTGCCATCTACGATATCCTCTGAGCGAATATTGACTAATTTTACGTTTTTGAAACGTAAGAAGTTGAGAGCGGTGTCGATGTTGTGAAGCATGTGGAACCGCATTTGACCCTTCTCTCTTGGCTGAAAAAAAAAAAGTATAAAAAATTGGTGCTGACTTCTGCTACAATTGCCCATTGTTCAACCAAAATTTGATCGTTGCTTGCTTATGTCGATTACGTAATTTTTCGAAAATGACCTGTTGGTTGCATACAGATTACATTTACAAGGTAAATTGGGTTGCGAGCTTCACAAATTAAATTTCGACCAGAGCGGGTCGAAATGTCATACTGTGTCTATGTGTATCGTGCTTTTCTGCAAAATAACTACTTGGATCTTTTAAATTGGTGTAATTTAAGTTATTGGTGAGTACTTTAGACTTGACAACGCCGTAATAATGTTATTAAACTTGTTTTTCGAGTAATTCCGCAGAACTAGTGTATTGTTATTAATATTTTTGAAATTAGCTATATAGGGTATTTCTATATAAAATATAGGAAGATCATCAAACCTCAATGTCTACCGTGGAATCGATCGCGCGTGTCTTGAAAGATCCCCTAGGTAAAAGGTGTAAAAGGTAAAGGTGAATAAAGACTGTCAAGGTATGAAGTGTTTATATTTAAGAAAATTAAATATGATACTCACTGAATCACAAAGACCTTCTATGATTGAAAGTTACTAGAAATGATAGAAGGGTTGATAGTCAGTGGGTTTATTTAATACGGGACATTATAGGATTACCACCTCTCCAGCTTTAACCTGGAGTCTCCAGGTTTGGTTTGGAGCCTCCAGGTTGAAATCCTCTCTCCAAGTTAAAACCCTCTCTCCAGGTTGAAACCTCCTGACTTCAGGTTACGGGTTACTGCGGGCACTGGACCACCCTAAAAACATGAGTGCCCACCCAGTGACCTGACACAGTTTTATTTTGCCCCAGCTTATTGCGTTATAGAGCGTGGGAGAGGCGACCTTTTTTTTTAGAAGTCATTTTTGATTTGGGTAGTGCCCACCGCATCCAGGTCAACAAAAAAAAGGTGGCAACCCTAGACGCCAATCAGGATTTTCCAACCGAATTTGGTCATTTCGACCAGTTTTGCCAAATGTATCCTCCGAAACCCGCAATACATGCTCAAATGTGACCTGCAATATGTACGCTTATCATCTAAAGGTACATTTTCCTCCAAGGTCGCTATTTTCTGGCGATAATGGCCCAATAACGACGTCTGATTCGCCAAGACATTGCAATGGTGTTTTTGAAATTCAGTAGCAGGAGCCGAGTAGCTTCTAGGAAAACAAATATGTTTAGAAACAAATGTACAACTAAAAAGGGACGCCGGCTCGGCTGTATCTTGGAAACCGTTTACCGTACAGCTAGCGGAAAAAATATTTATAACACAAGTGATCAAGGGAAATCGCTAGAAATTATTTTTAAATATCTAAGTTGACCGCTAGGGGCGTAACTACAGTAACCAATAAACAGGATTTTCTCAAAAATCGTTTTAGTAAAGGTATAAAACTGTGGCAAGAATTCGGAATAACTTTTTTATATTTAGGTTTTTGATTTAATTATTTAAATAAGAGGGGAACGAGGGGCTAAAGTAGTTATTAAAAAAATATTTATAACTTTAACTTTAACCAGTGTTATGACGGAACACAAAAAGATATTGACTTTCGGTTTCTACAAATATTCTTCTTATTCATTATTATTTTTATTCAAGTTAAAAAAGATATACCGTTGCATTTAAAATGTTTAAGAAAACTGAATAAGTTCTTGATTTTTACTAAATAGCGCCCTCTAACTATCGCAGCGAAATCTAGAACAACTTCGTTTTTTATTAACTTGATAAAACAATGAAAATCCTAGTTAACGAGCCCAAGTTTGTTAAATTCGGGTAAGCCAAGCCAAAGTTACAAATATTTTCTTAATAACTATTTTTGCCCCATGTTCCCCTCTTATTAGAATAGTTAGAGTAAAAACAAAAATTATTTAGAATATTAGAACTCTTCATATATTGCAGCAATGCCACTTTTGATGTATTTTTACAATAAGGGTTTTTAAGAAAATCCCGTTTTGTGATTGGTAACTGTAGTTACCCTAGCGGCCAACCTAAATCCTTAAAAATATTTTTCTAGCGATTTCTCTTGGTGACTTTGACACAATGTTTTTTTTTTCCGCGAGCTGTACGGTAAAAGGTTCCCAAGATATAGCCAACGTTGCTTTTTTAGTTGTACACCCGGTAAATGTTTTGGCGAATTAGTCGTCGCTACTGGGTCGTAGTCGCTTATGATACAACTACAAGGTAGGCGTGACTTTCGTGACGTCACCTAGCGAGTAAAACCACCATATTGCGATATTCTCCGTTGTTTACTTTAGAGTTTGAATTATGTACCAGTCGCTTATTTCTGATAACTGATTTGTAAAGTTACTGAAAAATGAGGTGTGCGGTATATGGTTGTATAATGTCGATAATAAGCGCAAGAGTTTTACGCCTGATGTCCAATTTTAAGGAATTACAAGGTGTTTGCTTGAAGAACAGAAAAAAAGAAAGAAATTTAAAAAAACTTAATTTAAATTTTTTAAAAATTCATTAAACAATTTCGCAATAATCAAATTATGTAAAATTTAATTTTTTAAAATTTTTTTCCTTTTTTCTGTTCTTCAAGCAGTTCATCTTGCAATGTTGAGGGTCTCTCTTCTTGTAAAACCTTGAATTGATTTTATTCGCTGATGATGAAGATCTTTACCTTCGAAACATGTACGACATTAGGATTTTCTAATTATTGAGATCCTTAGAATAAACTAGTGGAGCAGACTGTGTGTATTATTCCCCCACTTATAATATCACTCCACTGAGAAATGGACTATTTCCACAAAATTAAAATATTTTTGCTTGTAAAATAAGTAACATACTGTTTCCATGTAAAATTTTAGTCTAAATGAATTCCTACGTACTTCAAAGAAGTTTCCCTGTTAGCATAATCACATCTAAAAGTTTGAGTTAAGGAACGTAAGTAAAAAGAAGTTTTAATTTTTGATAACAATAATCAATCTATCTATATAAAATTTATATTTCAAGATTTAAGTCACAGTAGAAATTGTAAGGCTTATATAATTTGAAACAAATTTATTAAAAATTTCATATAAAATTGCCTTTTAATAACGTAAACTACGCTTTTCCGTATAATTCGGCGCGTTCAATTCAAAAATTCCTCTCTAAGTGACGTCACGATCCACTGCGCACCCTGTTGATATCATATCTTGTGTAGTTGTATCATGGTAGTCGCCAGTGACTAGCGACGAAGGAAAACATACCTTTAAACTCGCTCCAAGAATTGTAACCAAAAGTCCAGTCGCGAGTCGTAGCGAATTTCAAAGTGGTTTATGTGTAATTTGCATAGTAGTAAAAACCTCTGAACCTTTTTTTACTGACGAGGCATGGTTTTATTTCTCTGGTTATGTAAATTCTTAACAAATAAGAATGTGGAGCTCTAAAAATTTACATTTCTTTGCAGAGTTCTTAGAAAGTTGTCGTGTGGGCGGCAATTCGAGGCGATAGCCTAATAATTTAGAAAATGTTATAAACGCATTATGATGAAGTTATGTGACAAGGCTACTTCTAGCAGAACGGAACATCGCTACCCACCGGTATAAGTATTATTATACTAAGAATCTATTCCAATACGATAATATTATAACGATATACTTTTTAGAGCATTCGTAAACTATTATTTTATTACAGCATATACATTAGGACACTCCCTAAGTAATTATTATTATTAAGTTCATTCACAAAAAAAATCACTATTATGTAGGTATACTACTTTCGTAAGCTCCACGTTATTCATTCATCAGAACATATTTAGAACTTATGTTTAAGGTATTCTTGACCTTAAATATTAGGTATTAAAAAAAAGCATCACGAATTTTTTTATACCAGTCGCCTTGTTATTAATTTTTAATTGATCTATACTTTTATGGAATATTTTTTATTTGAAGAGCGGTATCATAATATTGAATTAAATTATAAAGTCAAATTTTTAATTGATTTAAATGAGCTGTACGTTTCTAGATTGACAATAAGCAAAATCATGTAACTAGTTATTACGTGACAACAGCACAGTTTTTAGACAATGAAAATGATTTAAAATTTGAAGTAAATGACCACAAATTAGAAAATAATGATGAGAAATTCTTGTTACAAAATTATACTGTATGTATGTATTTAGGTTAAAATATTTAGAATTTCCCTAAACTAATAATTAAAATATGCCCAATGTTGTCTGAAACGCAATATCCTTTATAAATCAGCAAACAAATACCAAAAATGCGTAAAATATGAAAATATATCATTAACATAACCAACTGCAAAACCAAAACATTTTCCAATTGTAAACTATTTATAAGTACCAAGTAACAATGTAAGAGTTACTATTAAGAAACGAATGCAATGCTATTGTATAATTTAGTTTATAGGGATAAAGTTAATGCAATACAATCTTAGGTAATACAATTGCATCTTTACAGTGTCCGATGAAAAGTCTGCAATATAGAAGACATTTTATTTATGTATTTGTTTCTTGAAAATCTGTAGGCAGTAGGTTCTGCATGACCCAGAACAAAAAAAGGCTTACAATCTTGTGCCGTGAGTTACACTTATCAAGTATCATTTGAAAATTTCAAACTGGCAAAAATTGTTTCTCATCATATTTTGGGTGTAAGTGAAAATTTTTATTTTTGAATATGAATAAAAAATGATTATCTAATACCTACTAGCAAATATTGTTCCACAAGCAAGTTTAAAAGAATAATGTTTTCCTTTAAAACATAATAGCTTTATCTAGCACATGGTTTTTGTAAAAAAAACTTGCTAGCTAGACAAAGTAAACATTTTTAAAATAGTCTAGAGATGCCAACATCTTTGTAAAACAAAATTTATTTAATCAGTTCAACAACTAAATTTTAAATTGTAGTTAGTCTAATTTAAAATAAGTATTTTAAATAAACTCACATAAAAATTTACCAAAAATTTAAAAAAAAACAAACCGAAAAAAAAAATTGTCTCAGGCTCAAAATATAATGAGAATCAATATTTTCTTATGAACCTGAAGTGTATGCTTTCCCTAATAGAATTATAAATATATATTTTATTTATATTATTATTGTGGCAAAATTAGAACTATTATAGTCTATTTAAAAGGTGGGGAGTACGCAATTCATTAGGCGTTATTATTACCAAAAAAATAAACTACAAGGTCGATTCAAAAATTAGGGAAAAAACAATTTCTGCAAAAATGGTAGTTCACAATAAAACTTCGTGAAATGCTTTATTATATTACAAAACACAACATACCTGAAGGATTTTTTTAAAAATAGGGTCTACGGGGTTCATTCAGAAACTTTAAAAAAATAATTTTTTACAAAAACCGTAGTTTTAACTAGTTCACGTTAAAACTTCTTGGATGACTTCATTATATTACAAACCACAACATAAGTATCTGAAGGATTTTTCTAAAAATAGGGTCTACGGGGTTCATTCAGAAACTTTAAAAAAAATTTTTTTACAAAAACCGTAGTTTTAACTAGTTCACGTTAAAACTTCGTAAATGGCTTCATTATATTGCAAACCACAACATAAGTATCTGAAGAATTTTTCCAGAAATAGGGTCTACGGGGTTCGTTCAAAATTATCTTACGAAAACAAAACTTTAGGTATATTGTGGTTTGTAATATAATGAAGCCATTCACGAAGTTTTAACGTGAACTAGTTAAAACTACGGTTTTTGTTCATTATTTTCTTATACTTTTTTTCCTATCTTTAAAGAAAAATTACACGTTCGCCAGATTGAAAATAACATTTGATAACGCACGTCACAAATTTAAGGTTTTCTTTTGTTCTAAGCATCTAAATATAAATGATAAAACCTACAAAACATAAAGTATGAAAACCACCAATTTAACCGAAAACTAAAATTCTTAACCTCACTTAAACAAATCTGCCAAAATTTATTTTTCAATGTGACAACTTTAGATGGACACAGCCGATTGTTAGCGAATGCCGATCACTGTGATTGGTTTGGAATTATTGATGGATGCACGGCCTTCTTGGACTGGGATGGCTATGGTCGAAGAATCCCAACACCCCCTTTTGATTGAATGAATTGAGATTTCAGGACCTAAGCTTAAACCTGGGTTTAAAATTTTTATTGTGATTTTTTTTTGTAATTTAAAATTAACACAAAAGTATCATATGGCATATCAAAATAATGCCACAGTGAAAACACAAATGAGGGACTCTGAGAGCGTTTTCACACGGCACCATATATCGCGCGCGACAAATGGTCGCAATATTGCTTTTACACCAAATTATGTTTTCTAATGAGCCATTTTCACACACAAGCGATATTAGAGAACACATAATTTGGTGTAAAGCAATATTGCGACCATTTATCGCGCGCGATATATGGTGCCGCGTGTGAAAACGCTCTAAGATCTAAATATTTCAATGGTCTAAATTTATAGTCATTTAGTGAATACAGTGTATAATGTATATTTTATTTATCAATGTTGAAATGTTTAAAGGGGTTTTTACATTGGTTGCAATTGCAAGAAAAAATTGCCTTAAAGCATGCGCTTTGTCGACGCTTTAAACAGCTGATGCAGGTTTTAAATGGGAAAACGTACATCGTCGTCGAAGCGCATGCTTTTAGGCTATTTTTCTTGCAATTGCACCCAATGTAAAAAGGCCTTAAGATAGATGGAGAGCGACACAGCACGCTTTATGAAGTGATGAGTCAGTCGCGTTACCATGTAAATATAAATAAAATTGATTTTAAATGGGTATAATTAGTGACCACACTGACTGATATTTGGGGGTAGAAATGGTTGGGAAATAGTCAATAAAACAGCTGCAGAAATTCAAAATGTATATTTAGCCAACATCATTTGGTGGCTACTGCTATATAACAACAATTTAAAAAAGAAGCAGTCCCCCATGGCTATTCAAAAATGTATACAATAATTTTATTAAGAACAAAGAAGTTAATAACTGTATCGCCCTGAGGATGACCTCATAGAGGTCGAAACGTTGGCTAAATACACATTTTGAATTTCTGCAGCTGTTTTCTTGACCATTTCCCAACAATTTCTACCCCCAAATTAAAATTGATTTTTTACTCTAATAAACAATTTTTCCGAAAATTGATAGAAAATATTGACATTCTTGAAAGAACAAGTCAGTCAACATTTCCTTTTTCTTAGTCGTTGCTCGGCAACGGAAAATAACTATTAGGAAATATTCTCTTTTGTACTGTAAGGAAATATTATTTCTGTACAGCTACTTGTAAACTAAAATGCGTCAAGTTTGATAATTCAATATTATTTTATTTCCATAGTTACAACACAAATATTTTATGGCATTTTTTATCTGCGAAAAAAATTAATAACGTTTATTTCAAATTTTAAAAAGTAGATTGTAATAATTTATGTCCTTTTAATAATTTTCGATTTTCCGAAAAAATGTATGTACACTTCGTAGAAAAAGCCATATTCCCGGACTCCGTATTGCCAGTCTCGGCTTGCGCCTCGACATACAATCTGAGCGGTCGTCCGGAAATGTTCATGCTATTCATACTAGGTATACTTAGGCTTACTGGATTGTCATCCAGTTTCTAGTAAATCAATTATATTATGGTATAATACCTAGTTCAAAAATGTGGTATCAGTGATTTTAAATACTTTTTAAATAAAAATTACATTAAATAGACTTAAAAAGTGATTATCACATTGAAAGCTTTTATTTATATAACCGAAAAGTTATGAGATTTATGATAGGCACCGTCTAGGTACATACGAACAGATTTTAGTTACGCTCTGTTGTGCGTGAACACGACTTAATATCTTTCTTGACTGGGCAACCAATTAATTAGATGCATATGTACTTGACTGAAATGCGGAAAAAGTAATGTAGTAACTTTGCCTTTTACTTCATTTAAGCATATCGCCAATCTCTCTGAGAGTGCGTCCACCGTAAACATGAGTTCTCTATCCCACATTTTGTCAATTTCTAATATTACTTTCTAAATATTTTATTTTTGATAAACCCTTCCCTTAAAAAGCTAAAAAAACATCCAAAAATATGTCAAAAGTGTCATGTAAAATTAAATCCCGACAAAACTCGAATTTCTTTCGAGTTCGCCTTTTTTAGGGATGTAATTTAAAAATTTACTTTAGAATTATTGGTTTTCAAAAGTTTACGTAACTTTTGCTA
Organism: Polydrusus cervinus; assembly: GCA_935413205.1. Classification (NCBI taxonomy): domain Eukaryota; kingdom Metazoa; phylum Arthropoda; class Insecta; order Coleoptera; family Curculionidae; genus Polydrusus; species Polydrusus cervinus. Next base: position 59,243,962 of record OW284510.1, on the reverse strand, counting down.
CATCATATTAAAATTACCATTTTTCCAAAAATATTGTTAAAAATAAGTTTATTTGTCAAAAAATTTCAAAAGGTTTAATAAGAACAAGTCGTTTCTTTTTTACTTTTACAAAGTACACATAGGGACCAAAACATGTTTTTTTTTTATGATAAAACACCTGCACTGTAGGAAAAATCCTTTAAGGCGCTCTGGGAGCGGTGCGAGTGCGAAAAAAGCATGTTATAGATTTTGGGCACATTTGTGTTTTGTATTGTGTGATGTAGTAAATTGCAGCAAAAAATTAATTTTTAGATTGGATTTATAAACATTGTTTGTATTATTTTATGAAAATATGTAAACCCGTTATCGTTCATATTTTCCTATCCAGCGTAATTTGTCTTTAAAAGACCAATTAGTGGATTCGGATTAGAGAAGTCTTTAACATTTTAAATACTTACAAGTTGTTCGCCAGTTAAAACTTCCAAAAGAGAAATCAGGTTGTGTCCATCTCGCAGGTCTTCGAAGAGATCGCGAATGCTGCGCCGCGCCTGAAAACAATAAATAACAATAATTAATATAGGAGTACAGATTTAAACCATTTAATTAAAGTAAATCACAAAAACAACACAATGTCACAAAGAAAAACCAGAATAACTAGGTGACATACTAATAATTGCTGATGGTAAGTGTCAAAGTTGGTTCAATATCCTAAAGGCCTGCATGCGCTTTGTCGACGTTTTAAACAGCTGATGCAGGTTTTAAATGGGGAAACCAGCATCAGCTGATTAAAACGTCGTCGACGCGCATGCTTCCAGACCATTTTTCTTGCAATTGCACCCAATGTAAAAAGGTCTTAAAGAGTCTAAAAGCAGTCAAGCAGTCCGGAGTAAGTTACTCGGTTTACAGCTGGAAGTTTCAGCATTTTATGGCTGTAATTTATTACATTTATTGTGGCTATGGATATCAAAAGTGTAAAGTTAACGGTTCTCGTATGTCGCAATATTTTTTTTTTAATTTTGTTTGTCTGTTGGTTACAACACTGGAAGTTATATTTAATATATTTATGTATACATTTTATCACAAGGGATATCATTTGCTAGAAAAAGCACTTCATCGAAGGCGTGCAAAAATTACCTTTTTTATGACCACTTTCTCCCAGCATTTTCGGGGAATCCGAAAAGCTTTATCCCCTCCGCCCTCCGAACACTCCATGTTTTCTGGACTAAGCATGCGAGAGCTCACAGAAACCGAATTTTTGAGGGGTTTGGTAAGCTGCGATCCTTGGACACCTATCCATTCTCGAGGAATGGCAAAAAATTACTCGGACAGAGCTGGGCAAGGCACTCGGAAAAAGTGTTTTGAAAAGCACCAAGCCCTTTGGAAAAGTAATTGCCAGCATCAAGCACTTTGAAAAATGCTTGCAATTACCGGGAACAGTAATTTTGAGTGCTGAAAGTACTTTAAATGGCTTGGAATGTAAAATTTAAAAACCAAGCACATTCTCTAAAGGGCATTAATTACCAGTTACCGAGCACTGTATTTTAAAAGTGGTTGCAAGTACTGTGCTCGAAGCACTATTGTGCTTTCTCAAGCACTTTCTAGGGAATTAGAGCGTTATCGGTCGTTTTCACACACAAGCGATATTAGAGAACACATAGTTTGGTGTAAAGCAATATTGCGACCATTTATCGCACGCGATATATGGTGCCGTGTGAAAACGCTCTTACTGTCCAGCTCTAAACTGAAATTTTTGTCGAAATTTAGGCGTGGCCCCAAAAAATTTTCGTCTGCGGCGTCTTTCGACCTTCACGTCAATCGAAATTTGTGCCACTAATTTATGCCAATGTTTTTTAGACCTCATCCGGAATGAACGAAAGCACCGTGCGCATACTCTCGCACACTCGAGAGACATGCATGAGCGATGTAAGCAAAGATAATCGACGAGGTAGAACATGCGGCAAACGATTAGGGTACTTTCTGAAGTTAATTTAAACGTGACACTGAAAACAGCTGGAAGAAAAAAAAAGGATTTGTTCTAAAATACGGAATACAGCTACAAGTTCTCTTAAGTAATATTTGCTCATTTTATATTATTATCTAACGATTCATTGTAGAAAAAATATTTATATATCGGGTGTCCCAAAATTTCGTATGTATATTTCAAAGGATTCTACGTGAAAACATAAAAAAATCATATGAATATAGGCATTTAAATGTCTTATACTTGCAAGGCAAGTATCTTAAAAACTAAAGCCCATACCATAAAACAGTTTTAACTTTGTAGTAATATGATACTATCAAAATCTCTTGCGAAAATGTTGTCGCGGACAGTATATTCTATGAGCAAATAAACTAATAATCAGTAATCACTTTCGCCGATGATTTTTTGGAATGAGAAAGCACAGCGTTTTAGTCAGTCCAGACTACTCCCCTAAGAGTATGTCACGGCGGTCATTGACTTCTATCAGAGCTGGTCTGTTCGGGTCTGTCTGTCTGGTAATTGCCAGCCTAAATTACCAAGAAAAGTAATTTTGAGTGCTTGCAAGCACTTTAAATGGCTTGAAATGAGAAATTCAATAACCGATCACTTTTTAAAAAGGGCTTGAATTACCAATTACCGAGCACTGTATTTTAAATGTAATTGCAAGCACTGTGCTCGATTGTGCTTGAAGCTTTCGAGGCAATTACTGCCTAGCTCTGATTTCTATAGAACTTTATTGATTGCTGAATTCATTTTAAATGCTGTTTTTTACACTGTTTTGTCTTCATTTGTAATGTAGATACTCATTACGGGGTCTGAGGTTCTTCTTGCAAAATGTACATACTGCTCAGTACAGATGACTTTCTTTAATGACTTCTTGTTTTAAGAGCTACATGTGAACGTCTCTTGCTGGCCAGCTTTTGAAACGGAAACACAAGGAAGTTCCCTATGGCATTTTGCCAGGAGAAGTTATCTTAAGTTTGGACTTAAGACTGGATTGACGAAAAGGCTGTATTCATCATATTCATATGCAATAAGATTTCGGGCGGTAGGTAAAATTGTAAGCCACTCGGACTCTTCCATACGATAAAAAGTGAAAACACACATAATGTTAAGGTGGTAGTGCGGCATCTAATTTGACAAAAGACAGTTTTTTGAACAGCAGTATAGTTTTGGACTTGCATTGTCTTTATTTGTTTTGAATTACTACGTTTCAACTGGTAAGCATCTCCAGTCGTCTTCAGGTGAATACTGATACAGTATGCACCTAAAGACGACTGGAGATGCTTACCAGTTGAAACGTATAGTGATTCAAAACAAATAATGACAAAATCCAAAACTCTACTGCCGTTCAAGAAACGTCATTGTCTCCAACCTTTAAACAGAAAAATGCAAGAAATTGGGAAAAGTTAAGCACAAAGTACAACTAAACACAAACAATTTTAATTTGGTTAAGACTAGTATTCATGCCAAATACAAACAACAAAGATAACGTGGACACACTGTTCAATATGTTAACTTACGGGGGGACAACAAGGGCTGTTGTTGATAAAAACACATACATGAAGACACGTGTAGGTCTGGAATGTTAAGAAAAGGGCTGTCAGATAACATGTTTTCTAAGTAATTCTATTTAATAACATAGTTAACATGGACCATTGCATACTATTTTTATAAAACACTGTCGTCTTTTTGATTAATAATATATTTGAAGAAGTAAGGTGCACCTATTAACACTAAACGCTTATGAACTTTTAATAATATTTAATTCACCATTTCATTTTGCCAAATGCTTCTATACCATAGGCATGCCCATATGGAAGCAAGAGAAGCGCTGCCTACCTTAAAATCAGTGTCCAAAAATTCCCTAATTTTGTCGATTTTTCCAAAAAAAAATGTAATATGAAGAATTCAGAAGAAAAATTACTTCTAAAAAAAGGTCGTTACTACCGTGTGGAGATCTCCCTAATTCTCCAGAAAATGACTTATAAAAAACCGTTACTGCTCCTCTACGATCCACTGTCTACAAAGAGTGACGTTTAGCATGTCTACACTTATGATAAAAATTCCCTATATTATTGTAAATTTCCCCTTTTCCCTATCAATGACAACACTGCCAAAAGTATTGAGCGCTAGATCCAAAAAGTTATTATTTTAAATATTAGCGGTACTTGCTGTTGTCAAATTTAATTATTATTAGAATAATAAAACTCATATTAAAACATTGGGTAAACAAATTATGTATCTTTATTCAATTATTTTTAGGTTTGGTCTATTAATTGTACTATCCGTAGCTGCAAAATAGGCTTTTTACTCTGTTTTTAATCTCGAAATTCGCCGGGATAATCACTTCCACTATCTGCGAACAAAAACGACCTCAGTCGGGTATGGTCGACACGTTGCACTTTAATCGGCTGTATCGATTTTCGACGTAAAGCGTGGTGTATATGTATCAGACGTGTGCGAATATTTTCTTAGACAAGAAGATTTCAAGAGATTTTCGTCCGCTGCAGCGACTGCGCCGATCCCGAGCAGCGAAATGGCTTCCAGTTTAAGTAATGCGGATAATATGACGGCGCGACGCCAGAAGAAGGTCTCGTTATAGCGATATGTAAACTAATAAAAAACGGGTTTTCTGGACTGGGTTTTGTGGGAAAAAATTATTAATAGAGGTAAAGCCTAACCACCTCAGATAAAACTTAAAACAAAAATAACCGAAAAAATAGGTAAGTATATAAAAATTGTAAAAAATTATTTTCCCTGCTTTAATCTCACCACACGCTTGTGATTTATATCCAAAATTTGGAATTCTATAAAATAAATATTTTAAAAAGTTTCTTTTTTATTAATATCATAAAAAAAATCAGGGGCCGAAAAGAACTACATTGCCGACACTTTAAAACTACGTCAAAATGATATTTGTATTTAAAGATTTCTCCTTTGGAAGACCTTAAGTAGCTGATATCTAAAACAATATCATAAAAAAGTTACCTTTAATGATCGTAGAAAACTATTTTAATTTTATTAAGGTTTTATTTGCATTTTTAAACAGGGAAATTATACTAATAATTTAGTTCTAGCTTTGTAATGAATAAAACTACCAACTACCCAAGAAAACTCTTCTTTTGCATTACATGGTTTGAATTAACCTTGTATAAAATGAATATCATCAGACCAGCAACGAGTTTAAGAGTGAAGTATTCTTGATCAATTTTTCTTATCCTTCTCGCTTTATTCAAAAAGGGTCCTTAAATAGCAATTACCTGCAGTTTTGAACTGAAGAAATTTTGTTTAATGAATTAATAAAAGCAAAAAACGAAAATTTGTCCATTTTTCTTTTTCTGCGTTTATTACTTTATAAATTCAAACTCTAAAGTGTAGGTAATTATGCTTGAAATGTCGGTATTTAGCAGATTTTTGGATAAAAGGAAAAAGTAACCAAATATTGATTAAAAAACGAAATGGCGAATGCGTTACTAGACCTCACTAATATTAAATCTTTCATTTAACGCATCATTTGAACTTAGCTGTTTTAAGAAATTCAATTATTAAAATGCTGTAACTAACTAAAATAAAATCTAATTAGGTATGTACCTATACAAATTAATAATTGAAGGGTACAGGGGAAAATAGATCAGAGTATTAGAGTAGAGTATTTTTAACAAAAATTGTGTAAAAACGCCATCTGTAACATCTTAGCCCAAACGTTTCGCTGGTGTAGAGAGTATAGGGTAAAAATTACCACAGTCTCTGTATTTAAATTAAAACCGATATTAAAACGTTATGCAGCGCAAAAATGATCAGAGTACAGAATGGTATTCGAATCAAAACGATCGAAGTCCATTATCAATTCAACTCTGTAAACTTGGCTTTTGCTGTTTTTCAAATTTTATATATATTTTTATGATTTTTTTTTGCACGTAAATAAAATCTACCTAATAATAATTTTAAACAAAAAACTGTGCAAACTAAAAATGTAAGACATGGAACAACCTTAGGAAATCAATTATCTAATAAAAACCACAATAAAATTGATAAAATGACATATTATGTTAAGAGCCTTCCATGCCAGCGTGAAACGCGGCATCGTTTCCTGGGCTGTAATTTAAAATTTAACACAAATGTTACTAAGGGGTTTACAAGAACTTCTAGTTTGGCGGATGATACCTAGGTTAAGTTATATGGGTTCAACTTATATAATTCGCCAGGCAAAACATAAAAATAGAAATATTACGGCTATTCATGTTAATTTCTTATTTTTCATTAAAATTACAAACGATGCCCCGATATTATTTTTAACCTCTCCACTGACGCCGTGCCTCTTAATTTTCGTTAAATTCGTTAATATAATATTTTATACAATAATATTAAAAAATTAATTTTATTGCCAACGCCAGACGCAGATATAGTATGCACAATGTAGTGGAAATGCAGTATTTGTTCTTGATTACTCATCGACTAGGTACTGTTTGCTCTTAAAGTTGCGTAAATAGAGGTTTAAGGAAAAAACAATTAAATATGGAGATACATAACTCAAATTTCGTATTTGGACTAAGTTTTTAATTTGCAAGAAGATTTCCATTTAAAAGTTTGATGTATTTTTCATAATTAAGGTACTTTGCTCTTAAGGCAATTTCGAAAAAATGGCAATTGCACCCTTACTATAGTCGCAGGTAAAACTTAAAAAATGTGTCTATAGTTTAAAGGCATGCACCAACTTTTATCAAGAATACAATTTTTTGAAAAATCGGTAATAAAAAAGATTCCCATATGTTCCATACTTTTATGTATACACTGTATATCTCTATAAGTTTAAAAAGTTTAATTTCCCTTACGTACCTATATAGTCATGGTCACATAGTTTTCTGTGGTATACTAACAAACAAGCTCGTGTACAAGTAGCTCATACATTAATTTATCGATATCTAATATTTCCAACTAATTATGCACTTAAATTGGTCATGCATGAGATTCCTCGTTTAAATAACCGTAAACTATGGCGTTTCTTTGTTTTCGGGCCTTGCAAAGGCCCCAATATGGCGAAGCAATTTTTTTATTCGATACAAAGCATTTTTATTAATACGATGAAATATAAGAAAATATGGACAAAGGCTTGCGAAGTATTCGAAGCATTTTAAATGCGTTTACAATCTGTGTTAATAATTTTGACATTTGACGCCGGTTTATTGCCAATTTAATGTAACCAATATGGCTAGAAGAAATTAATATTTTATAAGAAAATACTTCAAGAATAGTGTTTTATGTTGAAGTGAATATAATTTATTTACATTGTTTTATGCATTATTTACTTAAAATTTCTTTCTCTTTGAAAACTAATGTTTTGGATCAAGGAGAAAATTTTAAAACACACATTCTGAAAGAGAAAAACAAAAAATAAATGAAATTAGGTACAAAGATAAAAGAATTTTAGAGCTATTAGAAGATGTAGAGCAACTCAAGAAGCACATACAGTGTTGCCAGACTTCCAGATTTGTTGAAATGTCAAATTAAAAAAAAATGACACGCACGGGACATCGCATGTTTCGATTCTAAACTCATCAAAGAAAGACAAGAGAAATTTGTTAGCTTTAACAAACATCATTTAATAAAAAAATATGTTTAACAATTTTAAGAGTAGTCCGTACACCTTTAAAACGAAATTTCCTTTCACGAGTTTATTAATCGGTTATGTTGTATATCAAAGTTTTTAGAAATTAAACATATATAACTGGAAAGTCATTTTGTCATATAATCGGTTATGTTGTATATCAAAGTTTTTAGAAATTAAACATATATAACTGGAAAGTCATTTTGTCTTATAAGTATTATACCTATTATATTTAAATAATTTATTTTTTAATTCAGCAACACTTTATTGACTTTATTATATATACAGGGTGCTACAAAATCGTATGCGTACAAGGGGATCTCGAAAACGGTAAGAGATACGAAGATGGTTAAATTGAGGCAAAGTTGCGTATTTTGGGGCTTAATAATTTGATGATTTTTTGTTAATATTCCGAATACATTCGGAGATATCCGAAAAAAAACCAAAATTTTTAGTTTTGCTTTTGAATTTCTTGCGCCTTAATTTTTGACTTGGGAAAAAAACAAAAACTTTCTTATAGCTGTAATTTATGTTCTACAAGATGGCGTTATCAGTTTTTAAATTCGACGTTTCTTTAGATACCAACCTCAAGTCAATTTTTTTAAATATGGACCTCGAATTTAAAAACAGTTTTAGGGACTTCTACACGTTCAAAAATTAGTATAATTTAAAGATTTTCAAAATTTTAACGTTTTGTCATCAAATATCAGATCATTAATTTTTCATATTTTTAGGATAACTTAAATATCGAATTTAAGGTATGAGAAGTAGTTCTGTTTTTTATTATTATTTGAATAATAGAACATCTTAAGTCTTATGGTTTTTACCTTAGACCTAGACCAAAATGCTGTAAAATAGAAAAAAATTAATGCTCTCAAGTAAAGAAAAGGTAACTGGGGTGTTAGTCTAGTTATGTTGTTTCAAAAACAATTTAATTTTTTTTTTACTGTTTATACGATCTGATCTCGGATCTGATGATGCCAGTTTCAGGCGAAACATGTAACAAAAATAAACAGACAGAAAAATATTTGAGGCCGAGACTTTAGGCATTTTTTCTTACAAAATATCAAATATCAGGCCTCTTTGAGTAAAAATCGACGGATTTTTCAAATCAGAAATCTTTTTTTTTTGTTTGGTTCTAAATGTTTAGGATCGTAAAGATATAAAAAGATAACTTTAAAAAATGTGTTATTAGATGACAAAACGTTAAAATTTTAAAAAACTTTAAATTTTATTAAATTTCTTAAACTTCAGTCCCTAAAACTGTTTTTAAAATTCCAGGTCCCTATAAAAAAAATGGACTTGAGGTTGGTATTTAAAGAACGAAACGTCTAATTTGAAAACTAATAACGCCATATTGTAGCACATAGAAGACGGCTATGAAAAAGTGTTTTTTGTTTTTTTCCCATGTCAAAAATGAAGGCGCAAAAAATTAAAAACCAAAAACAGATATTTCGGTTTTTTTCGGATATCTCCGAAAGCATTCCAAATATTTACAATTTTCTTTTACCAAATTGTTAAGCCCCAAATACGCAACTTTGCCTCAATTTAACCATCTTCGTATATCTTACCGTTTTTGAGATCCCCTTGTACGCGCGTTGCAGATTTCGCCACTGAGAAACATCGAGCATTAGCAGACGAGATGGATTATGATTAAACTTACAAAAAGACTAAAAATTGAACTTTCGTTTAAAAAAAACGTAATTAAAAAAAATAATTTTAATAAAAGTTGTTTAAAATTAACTACAGAATATTGGAAAGTGGTCAATATAGTGTTTATTTATAATATATATGACAAACCAAAAGTACTTTCCAACATTCATTGTTTAATTTCTGGAAACTTTTCTATAAAACATTTTTTTTAATCGATTAATAAAACCGTAAAAAGAAATCTCGCTTTAAAGATGTGCGGAGTCCTCTTAAGGGTAAAAGTTGTGTTTTTACATGTATCAGATTTGTGTCTGTTGTACTCTTTGCCTAATTTATAAATATTTTCGAATAATAAATAAAAAATTTGATCGGATATAAGCAAGAGATTTGTCAAACCAATCCAAGGATGGGCTTTATTAACATCAATCAAAGATTACCCAGATAGAATGGTAAAAATCCCGGATATTTTCGGAATGCTTCTGGGATATTTTTGTACGATGAGTTTTTTTAGTGTCTAATTAAAAACGAGCATTTTGAATGGGATTGACTGGTTCTCTGGTTGATAGAAATACTTTTATAGAAGCGTAATGAAAATTAAAAGCTTCGATATGAATTCAAAATAAAAGCAGCTAACAATTCTCGTCCGGACGATTTTTCAACGCAGTCACCCTCCAAATAAACACATACCTTAAAGACGTTTACTCAGATGGTACAGACAAAACATATCACTTTACTAAATTACAGTTGTGTTATGACTGAATGTATGTTATTAAAGTACTTAAACGAGGCAGTATTAATTTAAGACGGTTTTTCAATACCAAAATAAAATAAAGTTTAAAACATCATAAATATTTAATTTGAAAACATGTGTGACCAAGCTGCTATCGATATTTTAACAGTTTAAGATAACACAATAAAATTGGTAGAAGTAACATCCCGATGACCGATCTTAGTGAATAATGGATTTTTTGTATGACGTAATATGGGATCTAGCTTTAAATGTTTTCCCGATTTGGCGGTATACGGTATAAGGTAATATAATTCAGAAGATACAGTGTGTATATTATATTTAAACCGTGACGCCAATAAGATGCCTGATGCAGGACCAGCGCGAGTTTTCATGAAATCATATTCGAAACCGGTGTTCTCATCTTCATGACATTTTTTTTTATTTTTCGTTTTCCATGGTTTTGATATGACGTGCCCACAACCTTTCTTTTCTTAAATGAATTTTTACATTTCCACCCTTATTACTCTTCATTTCTCTTAAAAATTCTCCTGACACCTGGTTGTTAAACCTTTTATTCTACACTTAACCTACATATGTTTCCTTTCTCACAGTGTGACGTACGTGTTGATTTGCTCACTGTTCTACCCGTTACACCTTTATTTTATCTAATATTTTAATCTTAAGGCTCCGTTAAAATTATATCTACCATTTTTTTTCTTATTTTCATTTGTTCTCCTGAAGATGAATGCTTCTGCATTTGAAACTCGTAGAGAATTTCTATTTTAATATTAATATAAAATTATTTATTCAAAAGTTACAAACATACTAATACATAACAAAGCGTGCTTGATCGGATCGCATGAAATTAGGTACCTACACACTATAAACAGGAGATGCGTGGCTACTTACTATATAAATTCAAGTTTGTAGAATACAAAATGGTTACTGGATGAGTAATTCTTTAGGTTATAAAGATGTATATTTATAGCACTTTACGAAAAATATATAGAATCGCACCTGTCTTCCAATTTCAACACTTTATATCAACATAAACTTTAATTAGCAAGGCAAAGCTAGGTAGTTATGTTAATTAGACCTGTAAAATGATATACACAAACAAGAGAATAACATCTAAAAAAAATTTAAATATTGATTCGGGTATTATAATTAAAGGAAAAAAATTATAATTCGGAAGCATTTCTGTATATACAAAATACATTAAAATTAAAAGAAGCAGCTATTTTATCTGTAACCAAATTAATAATATTACAATTCTCTTTACCCCTGTATATGTAAATGCCAATTGCAGTAAAGATCGGGTGGAAATATTAAACTGAAATAAACTCAGTATTAGAAAGCAACTTTTTTTGCTGAAAAAATACATAACTACGGCTGCGTTTATTTTAGTTTGGCATACTTATTTCACGTCTTCATGAAATTTACCCTTCTTTTGGGGGTAGAAACCGTCCCCAACTTTTTTTTCAAATGTAAAGGTATGTATTGTGAGAGAAAAAAGGGAATACGACCCACTATTTACTTTTGGACTTCGGTAATGCAGACGCAATTTGTTTTATTGTCAAAATTGTTGGAAATGTTGCCCATTTTTTCTTTGACAAACCCCAAATATAAAGTAAAATTCATTCTTGACAATATGTGCTGTACAATTCACTTTAACTCCCTTTACTACCCTAAAGGCACTGGGAAAATAAAATACCTATTTATAATGTCTGATTGATTTGATCTGATCAATTCCTACACTGAGAAAAAGGATTAATTCCCAATACCCAGTTATATTTCATCCAACTAAATAATCGAGTTGGTAACGAGCAACTAAATCACCGAATTCAAAGAATTACATAATTTAATTGGAATTTCAATAAAGGTTTAATTGATCGACAACTATACCAAAAATGTTTAATATAAATTAAATTGCGTAAATTATAATTTATTTGATTTTTGGATAGTGCATATTTAGCAAAATTAAAATTTTGTTCTCACAACGACGATTTAATTCATGTAATGAATAATAATCCTTTGTGGTAATTATATTTTATTTTGAACAGATTTTAATATTCTTGTGGCAACTATACTATAGTTTGCAAAAACTAAATCAATTTTGCTCAAAAGTAATGCGTTATTCCAAAAATAATATCATTTTATTGGCGCAATTATATCAGATTGTAAGAAATAGTACAATATGTTTTAGAAATAATGTATTATTGTGCTAAAATAAGTTAATTTAATTGTAACAATTATTTATAGATTCATTTTAAACCCTCAAGATATTTTTTAAAACTAATTTATAATTGTAACAATATGTTGATTTTATTTAGTCAACTATTGCATGCATCTTAGAATAATATTAGTTTATTGGCGCAATTATATCAGATTGTAAGAAATAAAACAATATGTTTTAGAAATAATGTATTATTGTGCTAAAATAAGGTAAATTAATTGTAACAATTATTTATGGATCCATTTAAAACACTCAAGGTATTTTTTTAAAATTAATTTATAATTGTTACAATAGGTTAATTTTATTTAGTCAACTATTGCATGCATTTGATAATCTGAAACATTTATAATTACATGATGGTTGTCCAAGAAACGCGTGTCGGATAATAGCTGCTAAACCATTGAACTTATGAGAAAAATCTCTGAATGAAACGTTTAACGTTTTATCTCTGCTCTAACTAAAAATTATCTTCAAGTATACAGGGTGTGAATAGTTATACCTAAAATGCTATTTTATTTAAAGAACACCCTGTGTATTGGATTTGAAAAAATAGTCCAGAGACCTGAGTATCAATATAAAATAACGAGAAAAACACCAAGTTAATGCTCTCAAATTTCATATTAATTCATGGTTACATGTTTCGATCCCATAAGGGAAGCATCTTCCGACCTTAAGACAAAACAAGTAAACCGGGAACAAACTGTATACAGGGTTACAAAACATTACAGGTTAAAATCTCTATTTAATAGAGACATTACAGGTTTAAATCTCTATTTAATATATATAATATATATAAATTATATTTTGTAAGACTGTGCAGTTTGTTCCCGGTTTACTTGTTTTTTGGTAAGGTCTGAAGATGCTTCCCTTATGGAAGCGAAACATGTACCTAACCATGAAATAATATGAAATTTGAGACTGTTGACTGGGTGTCTTTCTCGTATTTCTCGTTATTTTACCCTGTGTATTATTGGATTTTTAGATTCTACATAAAATTTTAATTAATTTTATTTAATTTTTTATTAAATTTATTATTATTCTATACCTAATAGTAACGGAGATAATGACTTTCAATAAATGAAGTTTTTTAACTGACAGCTTCGAACTTTCTAACTCTCAGTCATATAGAGCAAAACGGCTCACATGTCCCAATATATTTTCCATTTTATTATCTTCCCAAAAAATTTACTTTCGAGTTACATCTGGTTTAACAGTAAGTTGACACTTTTGGAAAGATAATAAAAATAAAAGATAGGGACATGTGAGCCGTTTTGCTCTAAAGACGGACGGGACCGTTAGAAAGTTCGAAGCTGTTAGTTCTAAAAGTCAAAAAGTTCATTTTTTAAAAGTCAATATCTCGAAAACCATTAAGTACCTATATACTAATAATAAATATTAAAAAAATTATAATTTTATGCAGAATCTAAAAATCCAAACATATACAGGGTGTTTTATTTCAAAAAGTAGCATTTTTGGTAGAACTATTATTTGAGACCGTTGAAGATAATTTCGAGTTGTAACGGAGATAAAACGTTAAAAGTTTCTTTCAGAAAATTTTGTCATAACTTCAACGGTTTAGCAGTTCCGACGCGCCCTTCTCTGACAACCATGTATATTATAATAAAACTATTTCAGATTTTCAAATGCATGCAATAGTTGACTAAATTAAATTAACATATTGTTACAATGTAAAATGTAATGTAACGTTACATGCATGTAAAAGAATATATAGCGAATGTAAAATTGGTTTTATGAAATGAGCAAAATAAGATGACTGAAATTATAACACCATTCAATAATAAATACGCTTTATTTTTCGCATTTTTTGGTGATGGTATTAATAAAAAAAGTTAAATTATGAAATATTTATTTTAAAAATTGTAATACATATTATATAACACGTAACAAAATAAACAACCTCGTTCTAAATATATTTAAACAGAGTCTGCCACAAGTAAATTTGTAATAATTTTCAATTACCCATACTCTTTCCGGTTTGTGATTAGGTGAGTTATTAGCACCTCCACCAAGTATTTTTGATAACGCGGTGTTAAATATTTGTTCTTCTCATAAAATTTCATAACTGCCTCTCCATAACAATTTTCTTCCAAAATGATTTTTATATTTAAATCTTGAAGAGAAACAGAAAGTTTCCTATTTAAAATTTCGACTGCACTACTGGAGGTACTTGTTGTTGGACTTAAACAATCCAAACTTGAGTTCAGCATACCTTGCTGCGTCTCAGCACTATTTGTAGATAGACAATCTAACTCTAAGTTTGGAATAAGCGGTCGGAGCTGACCTTCTGTATCTATCAGAAATTCTTCGATCTGAAGATTATTTTGATCACTTTCTTGTTCCAGCAGCATATTGTTTTGCTGATCTAAATTGGGATCTTTTGTTGGCTCTGTTAACTCTTTCATTTGTTTTCTTAACAACGACTGATAGCCGATTTGAGGCACTAGTTCTCTGATTGCATTATCATTTTGTTTAAAAATTTCTTTTAGGGCATCCAATGTAACACCATGTTCTAAAAAAAACGTATCCTGTAATTACTCTGGTCATGTCACATTTCTAAATGATATGAAAATGCCATTAGCTCATAGCATCCTTAAATTTTATGACGTGGTTTCCGAACACCCTGTATATTTCAAGAAATCTTTTTTTAGGACCTGTATATACATATTTTTTTAAATTTATGTTGTATAAAAAAACAAGGAGTCTCATCTTCTTAAACATCCCAAATATTGCTTAAAAATATTGTAACGCCACTGAAATAAATGCAACTTCACTTTTTTAAATACGGACCGGGATTTTTTTATTTTAATTTTTAAAATTCATTTTACCCCAAATACAATGATGTACGTTTCGACAAAAATTATACATTATCAGGACATTTTTTGCTTTGGCATTAAAGTAGAAACTAGAAAAAATACAATATTTGAAAAAAACATGGGCGTACTGAGAAAATTTCATAAAATTTCCTGATAATGTATAATTTGTGTCGAAACCTACATCATCGTATTTGGGGTGAAATGTGCTCTGCATTAAAATAAAAAAATCCAGGTCCGTATTTAAAAAAATGAAGTGGACCATGATATCCCAGACATAACAAGTGATTGTAATTGTGTATTGATTATTGTTAGAACGTAATCCTAAAATTGAAACCGAGCTCAGGAAGTACAAACAATTTGGCAACGCTGTTAGTGGATCTTAAGAGAGCTTTAAAAATGGCGCACTTTCTCTAATTTAATCAACTTTTTAGGAGCTACCGTTTAAAAGATACAAATAGTAGTCAATTAAATAGTAGCCACCCTGTATATTTTACGATATTACTGAGCACAAAATTCCGCAACTTTCCATAATTTTACCGACGCTGTATCTCGTATATAGTTTCCGAGATTCGCCAAATGAGCCTCGAATTTGGGACACCCTGTATATTAATGTCTTTGTACATGGTGGCCCATTAATAAGGGACGAAGGCTATATCTCAGAATCCGATCTGAGAAAAAAAATTATGGGTAAATCGGCAAAAAGAAAAAGCTGGAAATTAATTGTAAGTTTGTAAGTGCACCGCTAGAGGGCGTAAATCCAACTTCTGAGTAGAAAATACCCGACAAAATACCTACTATTTTAATCAAAATTATTTCAAGTGATATTGAAATTTTTCTTTTGTAACCTACCGAAAATATGATAACTTTTTTGTATCTACGTTTTTTCCCTACCTTGTCATATGAAGGGTGGGGGAAAGGGTAAACGTTGCGTTGGTTTGGAAAAAGTCAATAACTTTTTTTGGAATAACCGATTTCAAATATGGGCGCTTCTACTAGAATAAGAACGTTTTGCTAGGAAGAAAGACCATGCAAAACTACAGTTACTATGGTGAAAACCACTGTCCGATATGTTTCTTCCTTATACAGTGTCCGGCAAAAAGTTGGACCCATATATGGGAAACTTTTTTACTCGCTTTTTTACTAGCATTTTTATGATGAATTTTATACGAAAAAAAATTATTCCTCATAAAAAGCTCTGCATGGTCTAAAAAACCTAAAATTATAGCAGATGTTAGATTTTAGCAGGCGTATACGAGGTTTGTCAAAAAATAAACATTTTGACCAAGACTAAAGTAGGTGTAAGTAGGTACCTTTATTTTTGACAAACCTCGTATACGCCTAGAAAAATTTAATATTTGATAGTTGCCTTTTAGGTTTTAGACCAACCGGAATTTTTTATGAAGAATAAGTAACTGTTTTTCGTATAATTAATAATAATATATGTACGTATATGGGTCCAACTTTTTGCCGGACACTGTATAAGGAATAAACATTTCGGACAGCCGTTTTACCAGCAACTGTAATATTGTGATGCTCTTCTTCCTACAGACAAATAAAAACACCATTTCAAATTTTCGAGAAAATCATAAAATTCTACCTTGTCATAAAGCGCCGCCACTGACACGAAAAATAACTGAACTTAAAATGTTATTATTCTAGTAGAGCGCTCATAAAAATGCTTTAAAATTAAAAGAGAAGTTATTTGAAATCGGTTATGCCAAAAAAAAGTTATTGACTTTTTTTCAAACCAACGTTTCCCCCTTCCCCACCCTTTATTTGACAAGGTAGACAAAAAACTTAAATATAAAAAAGTTGTGATATTTTCAGTAGATTACAAAAGAAAAATTTCAATATAGGTTCACTTGAAACAATTTTGATTAAAACAATATTGTCTGCTCCGAGGTTGGATTTACGCCCTCTAGCGGTGGACTTTGCTGATTTACCAATAATTTTTTTTTCTGATGGTCGTCCGATTAACGGATCCTGAGATAGGTATCTATAGCCGGCGTCCCTTATTAATGAGCCACCATGTATATTCTATACGGAAAATTATATTTATTTTTTAATAAAAATGCATATTGTTATAGTATATTTACATAATAGTTTCCGAGATATTGACCCGTTTTCTATAATCTTGTAACGTTCCATCCACCGTGAAATATCCTGTATAATGCACTCACTTAAATTACGATATGTGCATATTTATTTTATTTTTACCATTTTCTGATTAATTGGTTAAAAAATTAAATTTTAAATAATCGTCAAGTCGTAAACAATTATTATCATATTTATTTTGGCGGCCATATTTTATACACAATTATTATTTAAGACAGGGTTTCTCAAACTACTTAGGCACTTATAGAAAATAATTTGGTTTAAATTACATTGAATTTTTATAAATGCAATAATAAATGTTATTTGTAGAAAAATTGGTACGGTTATACAGTGCGGCAGCGTGCGCATTGGAAAATTTAATCAAATTGTTGGATTTTCGTAGCGCAATTCGCAACACATACATACAGGGTGACAATTTGAAAACGAACAGCATTTAATATTGCCTCTACCAATGATAGTATGAAAATTTGGCGAAACACGTCAATTGATATATCGAGGGGGACATTTTTTAAGACATTTGTTGTCGTGTTACTTTCAACCCCCTAACCCCTAGGGCACCTACCCCTAAAATTTTAAATGGCAACCCCTATTTATTTTGCCATTTTTGTATTCCTTATAAAATTCTACATAAACTGTATCATTTTTTTTTTCAAAAAATGTAATTATTTTATTCTTTCTAGTGGCGATATCGAAGACGAAATGTAAATAAATAAAGGAATTTAGAATGTATTTCTACATTTCGTCTTCGATATCGCCACTAGAAAAAATAAAATAATTACATTTTTTGAAAAAAAAAATGATACAGTTTATGTAGAATTTTATAAGGAATACAAAAATGGCAAAATAAATAGGGGTTGCCATTTAAAATTTTAGGGGTAGGTGCCCTAGGGGTTAGGGGGTTGAAAGTAACACGACAACAAATGTCTTAAAAAATGTCCCCCTCGATATATCAATTGACGTGTTTCGCCAAATTTTCATACTATCATTGGTAGAGGCAATATTAAATGCTGTTCGTTTTCAAATTGTCACCCTGTATAATAATGTACGCCATCTTCCCGGCGCGGCAATTCTAGAAACATATACCTACCAAGTAGATAACAACTAAAATATTAGATAATAAAATAAGGTATAATAAATGATGACTTACCGACAAACACAGGTACTAGCATAGGTAACCCCCATGTTTTTAATAAATCCTCCATTTCATCCATATTATAGGTCCAATTGGAACACAAACAACACTAACCCGCGCGCTTCGATTATCAAATACTAAATGCTTCGCGTCGCGGTCGTCTTCACGTTGAGACTCGAGCCGTAATTCTGGGAATCACCAACTAACTTGCCTACAGTAAAATTTAGTTCGCGGAACTCTGCCAAAATAAATTTATTTTGTAATATCTGTTTTATTTGCAGTATTAAATTATAATCTTTAGATTTCTTATAGCATACTATGCTAACAAATACCTAAATTCCTTGAATAAAATATTTATTAAGAAAATTGAAAGTAAATAATATTAGTAAACTGTAATTGATTGAATTAAACTTTTGTTAATTTAACCATATATATTCCAATTCGATTTTTTAGTTGCTCGAATTAATCAAAAATATTTTACAAAATTATGCCAAGAGTAATTTAGTGTAGTGAACTATAATCTTATTTATCCAATTAAAAAACCAATACTAGAAATGTTAAAAATCGCTTAATTGTCACCAGAAAGATATTTTCTCAGTGTATATTACTACCGAGTCTGCACTTTATTTAACAAGGAATGAATCATTAACAGACCAGGACACTACACGTACATACTATATCCGGGATATATAATTCGTTGGCCAAGTTCCTCTAAATTTTCTGGTGTTGTTACGTAAACTTTGGTTTAAGGTAACCCAAAGGAAATAATCTAGAGGAATAAGGTCCGGCGATCGTGGTGGCCATTTAATGGTACCCCTTCTTCCTATCCAGCGGTTTGTAAAAATTTCACTTAAATATTGTCGAAAATTTATGGCGTAATGAGGCGGAGCAGCATCCTGCTGTAACCATATTCTATGATCATAAAGATCTGCTTCTGCATGGTGAGGAAATGAAGCAGTCAAAGCTAGAATAAGTTCTCCTTGCAAAAAAATCTAGATATGTATGGCCTTTTTAGTTACCCCGCCTACGTCGAAACATTAAGTTTTCACGGAAGCTGGGTATGTGTTTCTCACATCCAGTGAGGATTTTATGCGGACCAAAATCGGCAGTTCTTTTTATTGACTTCACCATTCAGTACAAATTACACTAATCTGTTAAAAGGATCCAGTACAAATCTACTTTATCGGCATTTCAGAAAAGTGAAGACGGCAGTCAGATCATCTTCCAGTAACTTTTGAACCATTAACATTTTATAAGGACGCATTTGACATGATTTCACTAACTTGAATGCAGATATGGCTGATGTTGTTTTCCCTTGCAAGTTGCCGAACTGGAGTAATAGGATTTTCTTGAAGACATTACTCCAGGCTGCCTTATTCTTGGTATGTCCCTGACGTGGCCCACTTCACGATAACGTCTTTCAATTTTGCTGGTGGTGCCTTGGAAAATTGGTAGTGTTTCGTGAAATAAAGCTGCTATTTCTGCTTGAGTACGGGATCTGTCGCCAACGCCATTTATAATTAAAATTTCGATTTTGTGTCATTCAATTAAATATTCCATTCTAGGTATTAAGTAACGGTTTAAATAGCACAAAATACTACAACAGAACCTTTTCTAAACCGAAAATAAAATGACCATTAGAATGAGGTATCAAGTAAGCAAACAACCTTATCAATCACATGTTTCTTTTTTCTTAAACAGCCTGAGTTGGTAAAACCCAAATTGTAGTTTTTTTCTGGCTTTCTAGATTGAAATGCAAAAGTAAATAGTGGGTCGTATTCCCTTTTTTTATGTCTCTTTCAACGAGCTCACAATACATATCTTTATATTTGACAATAAAGTTGAGGGAGGTTTCTACCCCAAAAAGGAGGCCGTAGTTTTGTAGGTTTTCAGAAAATAAAGAGACTTTCTAATAATGAACTTAAGCAATTTAGTAATAGATAAAAATATACAAGTTGATCTCCGGCAATATTTCTGTGGTTGCTTTACACGTAAGTAGGTCTAGGTATAGGTAGGAAGATATATGGTTTTTGCAAAATAAAATTAAGTACTATTAAAATATTAAGCATTGTTTTAAAATTAAACAGAATACAATTTCCTAAACGGTCTAGTAGTTTCCGAGATATCGGTGGACGATAATTATACAAGCATACAACACAAAACGAAGAGTGGGTGTACTTTTTATAGGTGTTTTATGTAACCGATTAACCTTAATCCTCAAAAAAATCATGAATAAATTATAATTGTCATTGAGACGTCGCGCCATTAAGTTTAATATTATCTTTGGTCAAACCTCAGGCAGACCTCATTAGTAAAAATAGCAAACATTCCAGTAAACGAAACAATAATAATTACTTATGCACCTGAATTGCAAAATGTAGTCCAAGGTTTTTATTTTAGTAATGGCAGACAGCGGCACGATTGTATAAAGAGACACCCGACTAAAAATAATGTCTCTGTCTAACTATAACTTCTGGTGACCTCTCAAAAGGCCATTGCCGTTTCTTTCAGTTCTGGATTTAAAAAACGTCAACGTTGCCGTTTTATTGACATGAAAAATGCATTTCTCCGAAGTTCGTTGGGAGGTCGTGTGTAATTGCTACACATTGTTACCAATTTTGGAATTTGTTGAGTGACAATTAATAATGCCTTAATTGTTTCTTTATGTGGAGCAGGAGCATTGAGCCTTTGTGTAAACATTTGAACTTTTCAGTTATTTGGAAACGTTATTACTTGATGTTATTGAATTGTTTATTTTTAAAGATTTGAAGAATATCCATGTTGATATAATAAATGTTTGCGGCGGTTTAGCTAGCTATTCACTGCTTAATAAAAATTAACAAACAACATTTGTTAGGAATGTTTATGTGGTAAAGTGATGGTTCATCAGTTCCCATTTCGTCCAATTGATGTAAATCTACCTGTATTTGTCCCTGTTCCTCCCTGTTGATATTGTAATGAGTTTTAAATAGTGCCGTGTCATCAGCTAAATACTAACCTACCTCAAATAAATTTCCAAAGATGCTGTTAAGAGTAATTATTGTATGAAGGATATACTTCTATAATATTAATCTTAATGGGTTTACTGTTATTTTATTAATAGCAAGTGTTCGTATTTTAGTAAAACCCTGTTTTTATGATACATAATATATTAGATATTCTACTTAGAGTTAGTGGGTCGATTTTTTCAACGAGCTTTGCTCATTAGTCCAATCCGCTAATAGATTTTCAGTAATTTAGGATATTAATATAGCAAATATCTGATTTAATTGGAGAGTGATAAACTTCTTGTAGGTAACATTTGGACTTTATTTTCAGTTTTGCAACAGATTAGTGATTTTGTGAGAAGTTATGTTAACGTGAAAATATATAAATTAAAATCATTGAATCTAAAGGAGGATGTAGCATTCTTCTTTATGATGGATATTGGTTTAATAAAAAGTATACACATAAAAACCTCCAATGTGTTTTGGAAGTGTTGAAAAACAAAATGTTCAACAAGCCTTACGACCAATGGGTCTTCTCTGAAGTTTTAAAATTAAACAAGCACGTGTCTGATATTGCTAATAAAAAAATCATAAAAGAGAATATTTATATATAATTTTATTTTCGAAGAAAAAAAAATACCTATGTTTTCTGTATTTGTCGACCAGTGTTTGTTTTAAATTGTAATTTAAAGTTTTTGGTGAGTAGATTTGTATTTTAAATGTTTTATATGTCGTTGTTTGCCACCGACTTGTAATTAAAAATAGTTTTTTTAATTATTTTAAAATTCTACATTCTCTCTGAAATGTTTTAAGTGACTACATACGAACTGTTATAATATTTAATTTAGAAAAGTGTAATTATTGGATTTTGACCAAGTAGATAAAAGACAATAATATTGTATTATATCAAGTAGAGGTATAATATTCCTAACTGACAAAACGGCACTCGTTTACCTACCCGTAAAGGGTCAACTGATGAAACGCTACCACTGCTGATTCGAGAAGTGATGAAACGAGTATAAATCGTGTCTATATCAATATGTTTATTAAGGTAGAGCAACCAGATGACAGCACGAGAAATTTTCTCGCACAATGAAATTTTTTTTAGATAATAATTTGGCGTAAAGTTGATTTCGTATTTAAGATATTTTTCTTCATATTTATCTAAATGAAAGTATTGAGATGTTGCAGTCAGAACATAGTGGCGATCAAAACATACGAAGCCCCAGGGTCATTTAAGTGTCCAATCAAATAATGAAAGATGTTTTTATATAGTTTTTACACTATTATCGATTATAATGTTCTTGTAATTTAAAATTTTTTAAAGTCTTTATATGTTAAGAACTAGAATGTAATAATCACAAAATTAAATTTAATGATAGGAGTTAGTGTTGGGAAAATTGGATTATTTTAAGTATCGAGTACTCGATACTCAATAATCGAGTGATTATTCACTCGAATCCAATAATTGAGTGATTTTTCACTCGAATTACCGATGGCTATTGCCTACGAGGAGACGAGTGGTGATTTCGAGTGACGATTCCGAGTGATGATTTCGAGTGGCGAGTCCAAGTGATTATTTTAAGTGACGATTCCGAGTGACGATTTCGAGTGACGATTTCGAGTGATGATTCATAGTGAGGATCTCGAGTAATGATTCCGAATTATGATTTTAAGCGATGCGACGTCTAGTGATTATTAGAAACTGGGAATTTATTAATTTTATTTATAGTAGTCGCTTAAAAATTATTGCTAGTAGTGGTCAATTTTTCACTCATATTATACCTCGGGTATATATATTTTTAATAATCGTACTGGAGTGAAAATTCCCTCGAGTGATCCCAACACTAATGAGAATTATTAATTTAGTTAACTTTACTGATTTGTATATTGTAAAACACTGAATTTTTTGCAATGCCTTCGGTATAAATAAAGTTGATATTAAAAACATAATTACTAACCTAATAAATCAAATACAAAGGCTTTGCCGTGGGATTGTGCATTAAGGCATTTAACTAACAATATGAATATTTATATCGTCAGTAACCCGTTAAGTAAATGGTCAAATACCTGACATAGGTATACGAGTACAAGCTAAACATGCCTAAGGACCAAAAATACATTTAGTCATGTAACGGAACTAACCTAGGCCACTATATCTTCTGTAAAATTCGGGCACACGTCAAAAATAGATTAATTATCAAAGGTAAAATAATACATAAATAATACTACCTAATAATAGTTATAGCTGTAATAGCTTCCTAAATGTTGTTAACATAACAAAATGGACATTGGTCAAAAATCTAAAATGACAAACGTAAGCGCCGCGATGCTGCCGAGACGCCGCGCCGGGACTCGAAGCTCACCGGCACCGTGGAGAACCAGGCCACGCTCGGAACGATCGCACAAAAAGGAGACGGGAAGAACTGCGCCTCGGCGGGGTGGTATAAAAACACGGGTACGACCTAAAAACGAGGCTCTTGAATATAATTTTTTCTAAGCTTAAAATCTCTCTTAAGGCTCTCGATTTCAATTTTTTCTAAGCTTAAAATCTCTTTTGGGGGCTCTCGATTATAATTTTTTCTAAGTTTTCAGTCTCTCTGGGGACTCTCTATTTAAAATTTTCTTGTCAAGCTTAAATTAATTTGGGGCTCGATTATAATTTTTTGACTAAGTTTAAACTCTAATTTGGGGCGCTATTTAAAATTCTTTAAAGATTAAAAAAGACCGTAACCCGACCGGGCGTGTTATTTTTGTGTAAAACTTTGGCTATGATTTAAAGATCTCAGAAAATAAGTTAATTATTTCTACTTGCATTTAAGACTTAGCAAAGTATTAATTTCCAAATTGATTACTTTCAACTACAGTTATTATTCGTGGACTTTCCCACTAAAAGTCAAGTCATGAAGGTAAATTTTAATAATTCTTAATAATGTTGTTTTTCTTAGTCGTTCTATACCAAAGGTGTAAACAATCATGTCAATATATTACTTTAGCAAACAAGGGGAAGGGTCTTTAAGTAATTTCTTAGTGGTCTTGATACATCAGATAAAGTAAATTAAAATCAGTGATAAAGTTAACATTCACTAGAAAACTGTGTTTTTGTTTGTGTGATAAAGTTTCTTAAATTTATGTATTTTTTCTCTAAAACAGTTTTCTAATGTCATTGAGGGCAAACACAAATTCTTGTAAATTAAGTTCAATTTTTCTCTACATATCCTAATGTTTCTTATTTCGAGAGCCGCACCTTAACTAGCCTTTACCCGACCTGACCAAACTTTTCCATACCTAACCCCTCCCCTCCGCTGCAGTGTGGGTTTTTCGTTTAAGTACGGAAATTACCCGGCTGTGGTTTCCTTCTATTTTTCCGCTGCAGTGTGGGTTTTTCGTTTAAGTACGGAAATTACCCGGCTGTGGTTTCCTTTTATTTTTCCGCTGCAGTGTGGGTTTTTCGTTTAAGTACGGAAATTACCCGGCTGTGGTTTCCTTCTATTTTTCCGCCGCAGTGTGGGTTTTTCGTTTAAGTACGGAAATTACCCGGCTGTGGTTTCCTTCGATTTTCCGCTGCAGTGTGGGTTTTTCGTTTAAGTACGGAAATTACCCGACTGTAGTTTCCTTATCGACTCGGCCATCGCGCGGGGTACTAATAATAATAATAATAATAATAATAATAATGCGAATAATAATAATAATACGAATAATAATAATAATAATAATAATACGAATAATAATAATAATAATAGTAATAATAATAATAATAATAATAATAATAATAATAATAATAATAATAATAATAATAATAATAATAATAATAATAATAATAATAATAATAATAATAATAATAATAATAATAATAATAATAATAATAATAATAATAATAATAATAATAATACGAAAGACTCCAATAAATAAATAATAATTTCTCTTCTTTTGTACGGGTTACGATAATGGGGATAGCTTTCATTCAGGGGGCGTACTTTGCCAATACGAAGTTGACAAAATCTAACTTAACTTAATAAAACCAATTAAAAGGTAAAGAAGATCTAAGCACCGGGCATTTACTATAAAAAGCTAAAAACTTATTAGTTCTCTTTGTAAAGGATATGTTCTTAGGTTACAAGGGCTTTAGGTATAATTTATCAGGGTCATAAAACCACCGTACAAATTTGGGTTCTTTTCAGAATATTGCTCTTTCTTTAAACTCGGGGATTTAACGCAGTGTAAAAACTAATTTGAGCTCAATTTTCGTTTCCTTAATAAAATTGCTAAAGAAAGTTATTTAATAAAGCGGATTTTGTTTTAAATGAAAGTCAAAAGAGGTTTCTGTTAAAAATTCTTTCTCACGCTAAATTCCTAAATAACCACAAAGATAAGTAAACAGATACTCAAGTGGGTGTCGTTTGGGAAACGGTACGGTTCTCAGGTCATAAATTTTAGGGTGTTCTGGCTTGCTGCTAAGGGGTGGTCGCACTTGAACACGTGCATCTTTTATTTAAATGTTTACCTCTCATTATGATTTAACAAAACCCGATAATTATTGGCAACAATATAGCTGGTTTTATTTATAGGTGGTCGGTCCTAATGGGGAAGATGTGAATAACGGGACGAATATTGCAGGTCAGGATAAAGGGCTATATGTCGCGTGGTTCCCTTTTTTATTTAGCTTTACCTGCTCGCAGGCCTTTATCTGTGTTAGGCAAATACGGCAAAATTTATAGATAACTATTTTTTCTTTTGTCCTGAACTATACTGGGCGACGCATTTTTACAGGGATTCATAAAGCCTTTTATCTTCAATAAAATACGCGAAGTAGCGGGTTTTGGCTAATGCTATTACGTCACTCTAGCTAATTACGTTCATAGCAGAGAATATAAGGGATGTCTCGGACACGGTTTAGATTCGTAGACATGTCTGTTACCAGCTCTCCCTTCGCGCTATATCCCGGACGACAGTCCATGCTGGGGGGATATAACGACTTTTCTATCGTTGAAAGTCGTGGAGATGTGGGGATCTTTACTGTGTTTTGAGGTGGCCTCATTTTCCACTGCTGTGATTTGCCTCTTTCTATTTAGCAAGCCCGGTACTGCCGGTTCTATACATAATTTAAAAGGTGTCTGATGGGTCTAACCTCACTTTCTTAATAACCTTCTATACGATCCTACGTTAGAGGTTGTAAGGGGGGATTACGGATGGTTCCGCCGTTTTCTCCAACGTGGGGCAGAGGACTACTGTCTGGGGCGACAGCCCATCCCGGCAACTGCAGGAGGGGAGCCTATAGGGATCAGCTACTGCTGTGGGCGACAGCTCCTTAGCCCGTCTGGTGCACGAGGTAGGCGAACCTTTGAAAGCTGGAATTTTCCGACTTTCTCTGAGCAACCGATAACGCCAACCGCGTCGCGTCTCTTGCAAATTATCCGGGGTTAGCGTTCAGCCACTTTCGAGTACTCGCACCTCTTAACTATCCTACACTTACTAAAATGTGGTTTTAAGAATTCCCTGTTCAAAATTCGGCGCTTTTCTCGGTGTAATACTTCATACTGCTGATCAGCGGATTTGGGTTACACGTTACACGTTATACGACGGAAAACACAACGTAGCGGTCAAACACAACGTAGGGTCATAATAGACGGTCAATTGGGTCCCGGAACTAGACGGTCAACCGAGCCATTCTTTAAATTGCATATGTGTATATGCTCGATAACATCAATCCACCCGTTCCAGGGTAAAAGACAGTAAACTCATACCTAACGTAATTACACGTATGAAATTTAAGGATTGGTAAACTAATGATTCTCCGCGTGGAATCGTGTGGCACATTCGTGTGTTAAACTCGGACCTCTAGGGGACCCACATTTTTTGTCTTTCCTAAATTTGATTTATTTAAAATAATAAATCTTATTTTAAATGGCTAGTAAAAAATGATTAATGATGTTAATTATAACAAATACTATTAATTAAAAACAAATAAATATAAAAATACTACTTTCTTTTACTTCCGCATAGGCGGGGGGCGGTAACGTTTCAGTGGTGCCTCAGACCAGGATATGGAGTTTTCAAATTACACTGGTTTGCTGAAAATTGAACAAGGGAACTACGCAAAACTTATCTAGTAATTATTCTTACCCTATTATGCGGTTCTAAATATTGTAGGTTATTATTTTTCGCTCGGGATATTCCCTCGTTCAAAATAATAGGGGGCGTCTGTAACGGAACTAACCTAGGCCACTATATCTTCTGTAAAATTCGGGCACACGTCAAAAATAGATTAATTATCAAAGGTAAAATAATACATAAATAATACTACCTAATAATAGTTATAGCTGTAATAGCTTCCTAAATGTTGTTAACATAACAAAATGGACATTGGTCAAAAATCTAAAATGACAAACGTAAGCGCCGCGATGCTGCCGAGACGCCGCGCCGGGACTCGAAGCTCACCGGCACCGTGGAGAACCAGGCCACGCTCGGAACGATCGCACAAAAAGGAGACGGGAAGAACTGCGCCTCGGCGGGGTGGTATAAAAACACGGGTACGACCTAAAAACGAGGCTCTTGAATATAATTTTTTCTAAGCTTAAAATCTCTCTTAAGGCTCTCGATTTCAATTTTTTCTAAGCTTAAAATCTCTTTTGGGGGCTCTCGATTATAATTTTTTCTAAGTTTTCAGTCTCTCTGGGGACTCTCTATTTAAAATTTTCTTGTCAAGCTTAAATTAATTTGGGGCTCGATTATAATTTTTTGACTAAGTTTAAACTCTAATTTGGGGCGCTATTTAAAATTCTTTAAAGATTAAAAAAGACCGTAACCCGACCGGGCGTGTTATTTTTGTGTAAAACTTTGGCTATGATTTAAAGATCTCAGAAAATAAGTTAATTATTTCTACTTGCATTTAAGACTTAGCAAAGTATTAATTTCCAAATTGATTACTTTCAACTACAGTTATTATTCGTGGACTTTCCCACTAAAAGTCAAGTCATGAAGGTAAATTTTAATAATTCTTAATAATGTTGTTTTTCTTAGTCGTTCTATACCAAAGGTGTAAACAATCATGTCAATATATTACTTTAGCAAACAAGGGGAAGGGTCTTTAAGTAATTTCTTAGTGGTCTTGATACATCAGATAAAGTAAATTAAAATCAGTGATAAAGTTAACATTCACTAGAAAACTGTGTTTTTGTTTGTGTGATAAAGTTTCTTAAATTTATGTATTTTTTCTCTAAAACAGTTTTCTAATGTCATTGAGGGCAAACACAAATTCTTGTAAATTAAGTTCAATTTTTCTCTACATATCCTAATGTTTCTTATTTCGAGAGCCGCACCTTAACTAGCCTTTACCCGACCTGACCAAACTTTTCCATACCTAACCCCTCCCCTCCGCTGCAGTGTGGGTTTTTCGTTTAAGTACGGAAATTACCCGGCTGTGGTTTCCTTCTATTTTTCCGCTGCAGTGTGGGTTTTTCGTTTAAGTACGGAAATTACCCGGCTGTGGTTTCCTTTTATTTTTCCGCTGCAGTGTGGGTTTTTCGTTTAAGTACGGAAATTACCCGGCTGTGGTTTCCTTCTATTTTTCCGCCGCAGTGTGGGTTTTTCGTTTAAGTACGGAAATTACCCGGCTGTGGTTTCCTTCGATTTTCCGCTGCAGTGTGGGTTTTTCGTTTAAGTACGGAAATTACCCGACTGTAGTTTCCTTATCGACTCGGCCATCGCGCGGGGTACTAATAATAATAATAATAATAATAATGCGAATAATAATAATAATACGAATAATAATAATAATAATAATACGAATAATAATAATAATAATAATAGTAATAATAATAATAATAATAATAATAATAATAATAATAATAATAATAATAATAATAATAATAATAATAATAATAATAATAATAATAATAATAATAATAATAATAATAATAATAATACGAAAGACTCCAATAAATAAATAATAATTTCTCTTCTTTTGTACGGGTTACGATAATGGGGATAGCTTTCATTCAGGGGGCGTACTTTGCCAATACGAAGTTGACAAAATCTAACTTAACTTAATAAAACCAATTAAAAGGTAAAGAAGATCTAAGCACCGGGCATTTACTATAAAAAGCTAAAAACTTATTAGTTCTCTTTGTAAAGGATATGTTCTCAGGTTACAAGGGCTTTAGGTATAATTTATCAGGGTCATAAAACCACCGTACAAATTTGGGTTCTTTTCAGAATATTGCTCTTTCTTTAAACTCGGGGATTTAACGCAGTGTAAAAACTAATTTGAGCTCAATTTTCGTTTCCTTAATAAAATTGCTAAAGAAAGTTATTTAATAAAGCGGATTTTGTTTTAAATGAAAGTCAAAAGAGGTTTCTGTTAAAAATTCTTTCTCACGCTAAATTCCTAAATAACCACAAAGATAAGTAAACAGATACTCAAGTGGGTGTCGTTTGGGAAACGGTACGGTTCTCAGGTCATAAATTTTAGGGTGTTCTGGCTTGCTGCTAAGGGGTGGTCGCACTTGAACACGTGCATCTTTTATTTAAATGTTTACCTCTCATTATGATTTAACAAAACCCGATAATTATTGGCAACAATATAGCTGGTTTTATTTATAGGTGGTCGGTCCTAATGGGGAAGATGTGAATAACGGGACGAATATTGCAGGTCAGGATAAAGGGCTATATGTCGCGTGGTTCCCTTTTTTATTTAGCTTTACCTGCTCGCAGGCCTTTATCTGTGTTAGGCAAATACGGCAAAATTTATAGATAACTATTTTTTCTTTTGTCCTGAACTATACTGGGCGACGCATTTTTACAGGGATTCATAAAGCCTTTTATCTTCAATAAAATACGCGAAGTAGCGGGTTTTGGCTAATGCTATTACGTCACTCTAGCTAATTACGTTCATAGCAGAGAATATAAGGGATGTCTCGGACACGGTTTAGATTCGTAGACATGTCTGTTACCAGCTCTCCCTTCGCGCTATATCCCGGACGACAGTCCATGCTGGGGGGATATAACGACTTTTCTATCGTTGAAAGTCGTGGAGATGTGGAGATCTTTACTGTGTTTTGAGGTGGCCTCATTTTCCACTGCTGTGATTTGCCTCTTTCTATTTAGCAAGCCCGGTACTGCCGGTTCTATACATAATTTAAAAGGTGTCTGATGGGTCTAACCTCACTTTCTTAATAACCTTCTATACGATCCTACGTTAGAGGTTGTAAGGGGGGATTACGGATGGTTCCGCCGTTTTCTCCAACGTGGGGCAGAGGACTACTGTCTGGGGCGACAGCCCATCCCGGCAACTGCAGGAGGGGAGCCTATAGGGATCAGCTACTGCTGTGGGCGACAGCTCCTTAGCCCGTCTTGTGCACGAGGTAGGCGAACCTTTGAAAGCTGGAATTTTCCGACTTTCTCTGAGCAACCGATAACGCCAACCGCGTCGCGTCTCTTGCAAATTATCCGGGGTTAGCGTTCAGCCACTTTCGAGTACTCGCACCTCTTAACTATCCTACACTTACTAAAATGTGGTTTTAAGAATTCCCTGTTCAAAATTCGGCGCTTTTCTCGGTGTAATACTTCATACTGCTGATCAGCGGATTTGGGTTACACGTTACACGTTATACGACGGAAAACACAACGTAGCGGTCAAACACAACGTAGGGTCATAATAGACGGTCAATTGGGTCCCGGAACTAGACGGTCAACCGAGCCATTCTTTAAATTGCATATGTGTATATGCTCGATAACATCAATCCACCCGTTCCAGGGTAAAAGACAGTAAACTCATACCTAACGTAATTACACGTATGAAATTTAAGGATTGGTAAACTAATGATTCTCCGCGTGGAATCGTGTGGCACATTCGTGTGTTAAACTCGGACCTCTAGGGGACCCACATTTTTTGTCTTTCCTAAATTTGATTTATTTAAAATAATAAATCTTATTTTAAATGGCTAGTAAAAAATGATTAATGATGTTAATTATAACAAATACTATTAATTAAAAACAAATAAATATAAAAATACTACTTTCTTTTACTTCCGCATAGGCGGGGGGCGGTAACGTTTCAGTCATAATCTTATCAACTGTGAAAATTAAGCTAAGTATTTTCCAATTAGGTAAAATTTGATTTGCATAACTAAATGTAATTACTGATTATTTAAAATAAAAATGGAATATTGGAATAATGCGAAAAATATAAAACATTTTTTAAGTTGTTAAGAAAATTTTGAATGCTGGATGTTATTTATAGGTCGCCAGTTATTTATATTATAGTAAAATATTATGACTATATTTAAACAAATCTACAGAAATTATTAGTCATTTAAAATGACTCACGTTAATAACATAGGCTTCCTTTTTTATTAATAAAATTAATTAGGTTTACCTTATAAATATTTATATATGTCGCCAGTGAGCCGTTCACTAAAAGGCCTACACCTTATATGGAGTACAACAACAGAACGTAATCATTGAAAATTAAAAAGAAAATCAATAATTATTATAATAATACATGACCTTTAAAAGTACTCTTTTATATCTTTATCAATAACTGTCATTAATATAATTTATTATATATTTTATTTGTCCACTGGAAATACATGTTTTTTCCGAGGTTTTTTTTAAAGGTTATAGTAATTGCAAAGTTTTGTTATGTTTTATTCTAACATTAATTTAGTGTTGCTGCCCAGCCATAAAGAACTAGTTTAAACCCAGCTCAGTAGGAATGTACGTAGGTAGCTAAGTCGTCAAATTTAAAAAAAAAACATTGGTATCAAATAAAATATCGTTTTGCTGCACACTGCATTTAATTTAACAGTAAAATGGATTTTAAATTGGAAAGCTTCGCCACCAGCTTAAATTCTACTGAGCTGGGTTTAAGCTAACCAAAAACAGTGTTCTTAAAAATACTATCATTTATGGAAAAAAAGAATACTATCATTTATGAAAAAAAAGGAAAGAAAGAAATTATAACTTTTTTGTTATTGCTCTTTTCTACGCTTAAATACACAACCTCTTGGATAGATCAGATAGTCCCTTATTTGTCAAAACTTGGTAAACTGTGATGACATTGGCAGAAATAATTTTCTCACAATCCAAGTGATCCGGTTAGTATATTTTTTGATTTATTAATCAGACACTTTGATTGTTCTACCAATATCGTTAATTGTTAATTTGTCTTAAATCGACCCTTCTAATAATTTCCCCTTTTGTTCTCAGACTTCCTGGAGTGCACTTGCTCTACTAACTTTATATTTTATTGCTAATTAATTGTTCCAGAAATAATCGCCATTGATATTCCATTCATACAACGCGCATTTCTCAAGTGCAGGTGATTTATTAGGATCTTTCATTGATAGGCTCTTTGTAGACTTAAATTACTGTGGTGACATCATTCGCATTCATTAATAACTATTGCTTTTTCTTTTCCCGCTTGGACATTGTCTATTTCCTTCACATAATATCGTTTTTAAATTAAATAATTGTAAGGATTAATACCGCTCAGGGAACAAGTCTGTCTACATAACTTTACAAATTGCCAAAACTAAGTTCACTAAGTAATATTTTGGACAACACGCATGCCACAGCGACGTAGCCAAATAGTCAACGAAGAACATATTTTTTAATATTAGCTTCTGTTAATTTTAGAAATTTTTTTATACCTTACTAAGAACAAAGAAAAAAATAATTTATATGACAAATGGTTTTGCAGAATGATGGATTGTTTCTGTTAATGAGCGCCTCACCCAATATTATTATTGATAGCTTTGGATATAAATTTTTTATATAGTTTTGTTAGGAAGCATGTCAAAGCATATTAAGCGATAGGCCGGTTTTCTTTGAAGCAAAACGATAATACACACAAAAAATGTATTATGTTTTAAATCTGCGTAAAAATAGTATGACGTGACTTGCCATTTGTTCTATGATAGGTTCGAAGGTTGTTAAATAAGCCCGATAGCAATTGAACTTAATACCAACTGAAGATGAAAGGTTTAACAGCACATCGTCTATGAAATAATGACCACCATGACATGAAGCTCCGTAGGATATACATTCCAAGATAAGTATGACTGATGACAGGGCGTTCGTATCAGTAAGGAAAAATAAAATTAATAAATATTTTCAATTATTTATTTGTGTCCTAAAAATGTCGCTCCTAAGAGGATCATTTCTTTCAATGTCACAGTCAGGTGATCTGATTATTAATTATTGCTTAAAATATTTGTGCAAGTCGATATAAGGCATTTATTTAAAAAAAATGCATTGTTTCATTAAATAAACAACAAATTTTAATCTTGGTAATCTTCCGTTCAACAATGCTACTATGGTAATATTATAGTTATTAACGAAAAATGCAATTAAAAACAAAATACTTAAAACTGCTAGAAACAATGGTCCACGCCCACTTCTTTATAAAGACTAGCCATCAAACTATGCATAAAAAATCACTAATAATACGTTTTATGTACAAATTCTTAAGGTATTCCATAAAAGGGCATATAATTACATTATCATTTTTACATTAACTTTAAAAAAGGAGCCGCTAAAAGACATGTATGACTGATGACAAGATATAATCAACCTACCTTCATATATCTCCAATGCTGCGAAAAACAAAAAAACAATAAAGTATAGAATATAAACATAACAAGATGCAGGTGTGTATGTGGTGTGCGTGTTCGTTTTATCTGTCAGTTATAATGTATATTACTTTTTAATGCAGGGGTATTACTCGATAATGTCATATGATCAGTGATATAATAAGTGACAGCTCGTGAGGAAAACTCTGGGACTCAGTCCTCCCAGGAATTATTACAAAACCTTAAAAAATTCTGTTTTGTTTGGTATTAAAGGGCTTTTTTAAAACAATCGAATTTAACTTATTTAGCACTATCCCAATAAAAAATTGCTATAATGAATTAAAAACACGGCGAGAAAGGTGGAAGTTTAGATATATAGGGCGAGAGGGGATGTACGTCATACTATTAACCGCGCAATTCTATTATTTGTGAGTCTGTTATCTTAGTTTCGATAACTTAAATAGAAAAGAACATATCAGGATCAAAACGACAGTTTGAAGAGATCAGTCAGGTCGGAGCGCGTCGAATGAAGACTGTCCCGGGTTTTCCATTTGCCGGTTTTGTTATGACATCGGTACGTTCATCCGCGTATATTTATTTTCTCAGTAAATAATTGAAAAATTAAAAAACTGAAACAGCAAAATTTTTTATGTTTCCTTGCTTTATACGATGTAGAGTCAAAATCAAAATTTAGTGAAAAAGTCCATTACTATTAGGCATAAAACAATTTTTTTGCTCGTTTGTTAAAACAATAAATTAATATAAATACAGCTATACAATTAATACTTCTACTTGGTAAACTGAAATATATAGTACTCTCCAACCAATATTATTGACTAAACTACCCAAGTAGCATTTTTAGTGAATGTAGTCACGATATTAGTAACTTTAATGTTTATTACCAAAATCACTAGCCACGATTCTATTACGTGGTGATGACTATAATGGGAAGTACTTTTTTGGTGGCAGCTACGTTCCAACCACGTTGCGAATTTTATATATTTGTTAGCGTTATCACCCTATTACCACCCATAAGGCATCACGTGAACAGAAAGACCAAGCATGCTCAGTCAACATCATGTCAGGACGGGCGAGCTGCAGGAAACCGGAGAGGCGCAAGGCGCGCAAGTCAGTCTGAATGTAGCAGTCGGGAACAAGAGAGCGCGACATTGAACTTTGTAAAGAGAGTTGTCCAATAGAAACCTGTTTAGAATTTAGACTTTCATTTAGGGGTAAAAACAACCCTGCGTTAACATATTTACGTTTAAGTGACGTTGGGATTACCTGGGGGAAACAGGGGGGACGGCAACACAAAAAGCACTGCGCAGAGGGAAATGTCTTAAATATTTTAATATAAGTCAGTCTCTCTTCTCCAATATCCCTACTTTTTCTGTAACTCGATCTAATAGATATTTACCGAATAATTAGTTATGTTATAATATACAAATACGTAAGCAGAATTAGGGTTTATAATTAGAATTAAAAAAATTTTACCGTCTAATAGGAGTGTTCCAGTTTAAAATATAGGGTGATTCCTAAGTTGATACTTCTTTCTTAGCTGTGTATAGAAGGCATTAAAATAAACAACATTTTCAAAGCACTTAAAAATAGGCGAGATACAGAAGTAAAAAATCTAAGTGCGAGCCTGGTCATCATAACGTAGCCTGCTATACTTTATGTTGTTTTTGTCTTATTAGTCATGCAATTTACGGGTCGGTAGTCAGTTATTTATTTGGCAATCTGCTGCGGTGTTCTCTATTCCAATAAACCAAAATTATCCAGTTCCCATTATTATAAAATTCACCAATTTTGGTGGTAACTCATACCCTTCGATTTTAAAATATGGAGTAGGTCATCCAGTGAACTATGAACTATTTTATGCTTACAACAGCACGTTCCGTGTTACACGTTGTTCTGATAGTGAAATCTATGCGAAATGAGAATATATTTATGGACGTAGCAAGAACGTGGCGATAATTCCCAATATTATATAATCCAGTGCCGTGATATTAAAGGTTTGTTCAAGGTTGAAACGTCGCCAAAACCATTACACCCACTTTAATGTTACTGTCACTTCCAAGTAATATTTGGCGATTCCCGTTACTTTCAATTTCCACCCAAAAAGTTATAATACTATTAAGTAACTTTCAGAGGTGAGAATTACGTGATTCTGACTAAGCCAATATAAAATAAAGTTATAATAATTAATGTATAGTGGTAGATTTAGTAATTATGACGTAACAACCAGTTAGTTGAATCTGGGGTATCAATGTTTCTAGTTGGATATACAGTATGCTTGAAGCCTCAATCGATCGATATTGACTCTATAAAGTATCCTCCCGGTCCGAGAGATGTACGAGAGTTGCAGGCCATTTCATTTTTCATTGACATACTCGACGCATTTCATACTTGTTCGTCGGACAAAACAGTCTGTGGGCCCCGAAGTTTGCTCGAGGAATATTCTTAACTATAGAGGGACATTGTTAATAACTGCATTTTGTCTATTCGCGTGCTTTAGATTCAATAATATTTATCTCTTTGAAATTGTTTAAATTTACCAAATATTATTGCCGCCGGACATTGCGTTACTATTCTGGTAAGTAGGTTTGCATATTAATAAATAAATTTCATTAAAACTAATTTATTACACCTTAATGGGCAGCTACGATTTTATACGTCATAGAAATGTCAGCTCCGTATTAATTATCATTGATTTATTTAACATCAGTTTTGCAGTAGTAGGTAGTTTTGTAAACACCTCGTGCATATCCAATTAGATCTTAACCTTATAATTATCATATTTCACAGAAATCATTTATATCTAGTTAAATCATAATTCTGGATGTATTATTTATTACATAACAATAACTTGTATTAATCGTTTTTATAATAAGACTATGACACCGATAGTTAATTCGGAATTTCCTTATCGAGTGGTGCTAATGCACTTACGAATTTTACTTATTACATATTTATTTATTTAATAATACACATTATTTAGGTTAGTTCCTAAAAAAATGTAAGCAAGGCATATAAGAAATAGGGTAAGTTTTTGGTACTGTAATTTTTTTTCTAAAAGTAATGAATAACGTAAACTAATATATCCATCATAATAGACTTATTACGAGTTAGATCAAATTTTGTCTATGCGAAATATCAAAATCTACAAAACTCTCAGCGGAAAATTGGTTTAGATGGAAAATTTTTAATGGTTTAACTAACCATTTATTCTGAAAATTCGTCTACAATACCTGCGTTTACAAAAGTATTGAACAGCAATAAATGATTGAGGCAAAACCTTATAAAATTCCCAGAAAATGAAACAAATTCATAAGGTCCTTGCCTTTTACAACAAATTTAAAACTCAGCTCAAGCAAAACCATCTCTAACTGATCGTTATGAAATAACAGAAAACAATTTGTCAGTTTTCATATTTACAATTATTGGCTTCTTACAGTCCTTCAATAAAAATAGCTTATGTAGGTAAATAAATAAAGTAGGGGAAAGTGGGATAAGATGGCGAATCAGGTAAGATGACGAATTGGAAAATTCCGATTATTGTAATTAGATAACGCCACTTGGTTGATTGTCGAGTGTAGTAGGTGTGATTCGTAAGTTGCCTATGTATTAACATCAAAATCTGACTTACTTTGTTGACGATATTTCGCCATTTGTGTTTAATGGTTATGTCATTATAATATTAGTGTAAGACGAAATAAGCTTTATAGCGATTGTGTTGAATCTTATTTTCAATCGGTAAGTATTTTCTTCAATGGCATGGTATTGTTTATCCATAGCCCATTACGTTTTCGTGAAAAAATATCTCTTTGTTTGTTAATACAAAACTCGATTCAAAATTTCCTGGTCGGCTAAGATGACGAATTCGCTAAGTGGGCAAGATAGCGAATTCGTCATCTTACCCGACCGAAAGATGTGGCGGCATTATTTAATGTGGCTTACGATAAGGTAGCCACAATAAAAAATGCCGTACAATCTTTCAGAGCAACTGGATTAGTCCCACTTAATTCTCAAATATTTAATGATTCTGACTTCGAACACTCAATGATCACAGACAAGCCATACAAGCCTTCCAAGAATGTCGACGAAAACTTAGACCATGATGTACCGGAATTACCAGATGTCACTAATGCTCTTTCAGCAAATATTCACTGCAGTAGGAGGAACATCTCAAAATACTTCCTCTAATGTCTTAGATAATTCACTACCAGGGCCGTCTAATGCAGGATCAATGAATTGTCTACCTCACTTGCCTATTGCTGCTTATAAATAAAAGAGACAGAGGAAGAAGCTACCTACTCTGCATATAACGAGTACTCCTGTTAAAAGTACATTAGAAGAAAAAGAGAATGAAAGAAAAACTAACGAGGAGAAAAAATAAATTAATCGAAGGAGAGAAGAGAATAAAAGAAAAAAGTTGAAATGAAGAAAAAGCACATCAAAAAAGGCAAACATGTCAGAAAAGTGAGGTTTGACGATCATGATGATGGGGAATCCGCTGACTCCTCCATATCAGTAAATTACATGAAAGAAGATGACGATAATGTCGAGGAACAAGAAGAAATTTGTTTAATTTGTAACGATTCTGAAAAAAATGAAATTTGGTACGCCTGTTCCCTCTGTCGTTAATGGGTTCATGCAGCATGCTCAGGACTAACATCCGCAGAAGCGAAGCGCAAAGCATATATTTGCGACTTTTGTGACAATAACTAATATATCTTTCTACCTACTGTTTGTCTTTTATTCAATAATCCTCGGCATCTTACCCGCATGCTTTCGTCATCTTACCCATACATGAGGGCAAGATGACGAATTTGTCATAAAATTTTGAACTTACAAAAAAAATTTTTACAGTGAAGATAGCATGATAAGAAGCAAACTGTTGGGAACTAAAATTATCCTGAATGCTCTAAAATACGAAACAAAGTTTTAGGGTAAAATATGACGAAGAAAATAAAAATATATGCTTACTGTCGTCATCTTGCCCTCCTTTCCCCTAATGCCAAGTGACAAGGCACAAATAATAAAAAATGATCTCAGAATAAAATATAACGATGATAATAAATTCATTAACTTGTGTGACTATGTCCAGGTTGAATCAGACAAAATTATAAATGTGTATGTGTATTCTGGTATGATGATCGTCTTGGTGTTCATACAACAATGGGCTCTATCACTATTCTCATATTTGATAGTTTTGGCATTTAAAGTGTTAAGTCGATGCTATAATGTATGAGTGTATCATCAATAAAACCACTGCTAGGTCATACCATTAATTTTTTGCAGCTCATTGACAACATGCACAAATTAGATCAATTTTAAAATTACACAACTGGGGTGAGCATCGTTACAAATCTTGTCATTTGTCATGTCGGTGTTTTTGGTTACGTCCCAATAATTGTGGAATTTTGAGGTTTTTGTTTAAGAACATCTTTTTCCTCCTGTTCTTTTTTCTTATGAAATTAAATCTGTATACCTGCTTCAGGTTGGCTAATATGAAGAGGTCATGATCGATTATGAATTGTACTTTATTTTAAATGAATTTTCATAATTTTTGGAGATTTAGGGAAAATTGATTATTACTTGGCGACGTGTGGACCAAAAAAATTACTGTAGTCATAATAAAAATTATTATAATTTAAACAAATACCTAATTTTTTCTCTGTGTATAGGCGCAAGACTTTTAAGCAATTCTGTATATAATATACCGTCAAATTAACCCTAATTTAGTAATAATCAAGTTCACCAGTACAAAAACAAGAATCAGACAACAATTATGGGATCACAATAAAAACTTTATTAAAGTAATGGACGCAATAAAAGATATTGTTAGGAGATAATTGTGGGATTATTTTTACGTTTGGGAAGACATACAAGTAGTTATAATTAGAAGTTTATTTCTGAAAGGCAAGTTTAGCAATATAAGGCTTCTTCCTGTGGAAAGACACTATTTTGGTTTGGTTTCCATTTATATTTTTATTTAACATAAATGTAACAAGTGTTGTTAGACGTAAAAGTCCCAGAACACGGTTCCTGAAGGAATTTTTGTGAAACCTTTTTTAATGCATCGAATATAAAAATACAGTAATAATTTTTCAATTGTTTAGGACAGTAATTAATGAAATAACCTTGTTCCGAAATTGGTTTCCAAATGGGTTTTGGTTGTTATAATGTGCTCATGAAAATCACAATTATAAAAATACCCAACAAAACAAGTTGGTATTCTTTTTAATTTTAATTTAGTATAAATAGTTATTTGTTCTTTTGTCACTTAAAACAGCCAATAAATTATTGATCAAAGTTAATCATGACAAGATCGGTTAGTCACGTGTCAAAAATGTCTCAATGTGAGCAGGACCGAATCCACCAAAAAGTCCCTGGGCAAAGCGACAGCGACAATCTATCATTCATCTGTGCTCTGGGCTCTTTTGTGACATGGTCTTTCATTTTTTGTGATTATTATCGTGTATTTTGTGAAATTTTTAAGTGTTGTTTATTGCAAAAAAACTATTTAGGACAATTTAGGTATCCTTATAAGCTACTGTCGTTGATATAGTGCCTCTTACGTGCCGTGTAATTTATAACCTTCATAATACCTACCGGGTCTGTGTACTACATATTTATATTATCTAAAAAATGATGTGAAGTGTGTAAACTCGGTATTCCCTTTTAGTCCTCCATCGGATCAGATTTCAGATTTCCAAATTCAAAAACATCTTTATTGTTTAAGTACAGTTAACATATCAGTATTTTACAACTTATTCCTACATAAACATTACAGTACAAATATTATAACTTTACATAGAATTGCTTTTCTCTTGTTATTATGTAACAAGGACATGTCAACACAAATCTTGTACATGACATATGCGTTAGATACGAGGGATATTTTAGAGGTAATAGAATAATACACGAAACAAATTATAGTCTATTTCAGAAAGGTGTAGAGCAGGGATGCACAGACTTATAGGGAACAGGGGCCACTCGGGAAAAATATAAGCCAAGGACGGGCCACTACAAACAATACAATGATGTACGACGATAAAAATAAAAGAACCTGTTGTAATTATGTATTATATCTAATCATTACAATGTAATATTTTCATGTTTTAGTATTTTGATGCATGACATTGCATTGAACTAACAAGTTTTTTTATATTTGGCTCCACATTACTTGCCGCCACACGTAAAATTGCTTCCAAATTGTCATTTGCCAGACGGTTTCGGTTTTTGTTTTGTTAAGTTTCATCACTGAAAACGTTTGTTCACAAATATACGTCAATCCAAATAAGCTTGCGCATTTTAATGCATTTATTCGCAACTCTTTATAAGCGTTTTTATCAACGCAATGGTAGAAGTTGAGTAAATGACCTTCGTTAAATTTGTTTCTCAAATTATCATCATTTTGCATGTCTATTAACTCCAGCTGCATTGATTGCGGCGCATTTTCGGGTAAAATGTTGAAAGGATTGCTGAAAATGTCCAATAGAGGTTTAACTTTTTTGAAGTCTACAAAACGATTTTGAAAAGCTTGTATCAAAATATCAATTTTTTCAACATGAGCGAAATTGACGTCAGTTTTATTGAATTTCTCCATAATTTTTTTGTAGTTCGGAAAATGGCCGTAATTGGCTGAATTGATTTGTGTCCTGAAAAGACTCAATTTGCACTGAAAGGACGAAACATGAGAGTATAACTGCGAAATCAATTAATCTTTTCCTTGGAGTCGCATATTTAAGACATTCAAGTGATTTGTGATATCTACAAAAAACGCTAAGTCACACAGCCAATCAGGGTTGTCGAGTTCAAAATTCTTTTGCGGGCCGCATACATATCGACAGCGGGCCGCATGCGGCCCGCGGGCCGCGGTTTGTGCATCCCTGGTGTAGAGTAATAAAATGTAAAATTCCGTTCAGTTCGGTTCAATTTCGGTATCGGCCATAGGCGCAGGTAAATTTTGTGCATGATATTATAACATTTATTACATATAATTAATAACTAACCAAAAATTTTAGAGAATTAGGTTAGCGCGTATTAAGATAAAATAGTATTGTTTGTAATATTCAAATTTCAAGTAATTGCATAAGAGGATTAGGAAAGGTATGTTTTTTGGCCTGAAGTATCAAAATCGAAGAGGGATTTTTAAAAGTAGGTTTGCTAATCTTTCAGTCGTTCAATACGGGAGATTACCACGAGGACATGAATTCGAATGTTTTTAAGGATTATTTTGGTGAAATGATAAAATATCTTCCAGATTCAGTAGTAGTTATGGATAACGCAAGCTATCTATCATTCACGGCGCACAGAAAAGACTCATCTTGGAGAAAACAAGAAATTGACCGGTTATAATTTGATAAAGAAGAAGAAGAAAAGTTTACACAAACATCGTTTTATGAATTATGCCCCGGAAGATATAGCTGAAAAACATAGTGTAACTATGCTGCGCACACGACCATATAATTGCGAACTAAATCCTATAGAACTGTTATGGGCGCAAGTGAAATAATTTGTGGGAAGACACAACGCGACAAACGAACAAAATGATAGACGTTAAGCTACTGTTTGATCAAGCCAGTAAGGAAGTGACACTATAGAATTGGCGAAAAGCGGTCCATCATGTCATTAAAAAAGAGGAGAAAATGTGTGATCTTGACCACCTGATCGATCGGACGTCGACCCGTTAATTATAACGTCAAGAGATGACAGCTCCTCCGATGACAAAGAATATTATGATTTTTTATAATTTAATTTCTGTATAATGTATTTTGTATTTTTTTATATAATATATATATATAACTTATATTATATATTTTATCATATTATAATAAAAAATAAGTGTACCTAATACTATGTTCATAATGCACGCCTTTGTCACACCATTTTCAGTGTTTGTGAATGGATAACAATAGGTAAAACTCATAAATTCACCCTAGCCCGGGTGGTTGCACTTGATGCGAAGAAAGAATTTTACAAAGAAATCAATGCCAAATTATGAAATTGGCTTAAATATTCGTTGGGTTACTCTGTAATCCCTTGCATACCTAATGAGCTTTTATTGCTCTATACCTTTCTGAAATATACTATAAGTTTGTCTGGTTGTTGGATAGTTTTTAAACATTAAGTTACATGAACAGACAGTGTATAATGATTTTAAAATATAAAAGATGATTATTAATATCTAAAAACGTTAAAACTACCTGCTTATAAGTGAAAAAAGTGCCACAAGCCGTCTTCCACTAAACATATTATAGACATTATATTTAATTTATTTTTAACAAGTCGCGAAAACATAACATTATTCTTCTTTAACAATAACAATGGAAGCTCACACGGGTGTTCATCCATGGCTACAATACGTGATTATAGTCGAGGTGATAGCACTTAATTTTTAACAATGCCGCAATCTTCCATTTAAAGTCAGAACACATTCTTCTAAATGAATCAGCTGTAGATATGTGAATCATAAATAAACAATTGCCAATGAACCGCCTACCGTAATCAAAAGCTTATGAGAAAAGAGTTTTGAAATATTATTTTCTTTATATAGGATTATACAAGGACATGGACCGAC
Organism: Polydrusus cervinus; assembly: GCA_935413205.1. Classification (NCBI taxonomy): domain Eukaryota; kingdom Metazoa; phylum Arthropoda; class Insecta; order Coleoptera; family Curculionidae; genus Polydrusus; species Polydrusus cervinus. The sequence continues at coordinate 59,200,549 of OW284510.1, read as the reverse complement.
TAAAAAAACCACTATGGAATGTGGTCAGGCGAGTTCAAAGTTCGTCTAAACCAAAAGTGAAGGCCCAAATTTACTGCAAACGTGATATAAACCCTTTTTTCTTACGCGCTTTGCGGATTATGAATTACTTTCTGTTAAAAAAAACAGTTCTGTAGTAAATCCATGTGTTCTTGTTTAGTTCAATGGTAAAAGAGAGGGTTGATTTTACAATAATTTAAAGGAATGCTAATACTAATTTAAAAATACTACAACATAAAATGTACGAAGCTAATAAAAATCCGAGCGATCTGAAGATATTTTTAAATCAAACATTACTTCTTCTTGGTTATCTATAATGAGAAAAGATTGCTAATAATTCAATACCTTAACAAGAGTTTTATTGCATGTAGCAATAACGGTGCAACTATTTTTACTTCGCGTGTTAAAAGATTGCTTGGAATGATTTTAAAGAAAGTTCAAGAATGCCAAGTATAAAATAAATAAACTTTATTATGAATTTTTATTGATGACATCAATTACTTCTATTTATAAAAAATATATTTTAAACTGAAATAGAGTGGTATGTATGTTAATTTCTAGTTATGAATTGAAATAAAAACATTATTCGCCAATAATGACTCTTATTCACAGCTCAGGGATTAAATATATATTTGTCGACAATAAAAGTCTGGTGATGGTTGCTGAAGGAAACGTCGGATAAAAACATTATTTTTATCCCTTCCACATTTATGATTTTTTTTTATTGATCCCCCTCTTTTATGTCATATTAATAATAAGATTTATTAGGAATGGAGTAATCATAAGCATTAAGGAAGTAGACAGGCAAGCAGACAGACCAATAATTATTGTCAAACATAAAAAAAAAATTTTTTATATTCCTCCAAAAGATTGTTAAAAATGGTGAATACAATAAAAAAAAATAGGTCCAACACTTTCGAGGGTTGGAAAATACATTCTATCATTGCCTATTTCACTAGTTCTTTTAAATTCAGACAACGGGTTGTTGAAAATTGTAGTTTTAGGTGCTTTTAAATCCAACTGATTGATAGTGTTATTTTTATTTCTAGGAAAATTTCGAAGGACATATAAATTCCCAAGATCAAGTCGAAACTCTCGCCGAAAACCAACCGGAGGAGGAGCAAAATATATTTTTATTTTTACAAAATACATATAAAATTAAACTTCCAAGTTATTTGGAAAAACTATTATGTTACAGCGGGTATGATTATATTCACTCCATTTTCATCATCGATGAAATGATAATAGTCGATATAGAAAACTTTGGCCAAATTGATTTGTTTGATGTGGCAGAAGAAACGGAAATTGAAAGATATATGCAGGGGTATTCAAAAATAATTACTTGAAAAAAATAACGGAAAAAAATTTAAAATTCTCCCAGGGCATACAAAATTATTGAAAAACCTTGTTACGTATTGTTTTTAAGAAAAATCAAACCTAAAGAGTATTATGATAGACAATGTAAGGAGTTTAAAGCGGTGTAGGTGCTCATGTACCATTTGACCAAGGATTCTGTTTTATTATTAACATAGACAGTTGTCCTAATTACCTGGAAAAAAAGACCAGCAAGATTGGAGAGTTTTTATGAAGCTGTCAAAGACGTTTTTTATATAACTTGTAACACCACCTTTAAGAAAATATATTTAACTTCATAGTAAGAGTAGACTATTATTATTACCAGAAGAAGAAATCTACAGTCCGCTAAGGGAGGAAAAAGATTCCGCTGAAAATCTGACTAAAAAAAGAAAGTTTTACTGACAACTGCGGTAACAAAATCGAAACAGCCTGAAAAGAATGATGGTGACCAAATTTTAACACATGTAGAGCATTTAGCCGTATCGTATGTTCGACATTTGGATATAAAAAAGAACTTGCCCAGAAAGTCAATTATGATGATGTGAAATTAGAATTTAAAAAACTCAAAGTCCATTAAATTACACTGCTTTTTAGACAAATGTAAAGTAGTATCTAGAATATCGGCAGTTTCAATAAAATTAGGCGGGGAAAAATGGATTCTCTCTAATTTTAATAGACAAATTTCGAAATTTGAAAGATATTGCAGGCAAAAGTACAAAAGGCTCCACAAAAAGTAAGAGCAACCCTTCTATCGATATTTCCAATACTATAGAACAACAGTCTTTGTTACCTTATATATCAATACATTCTAAAAATAACAATGAACTGGGATTGCAAGATGAATTATCTTCTTCAAACCGAGCTCTCACATAACTACAGATTTAGTCGTTGTAGATATTTATTATTTAACTGACGCGGACAATAAAACAAATATTATTTGTAAAAAAAAACACTTATTTAGTATCAGACAAGGTATCAGGTTTTGAAAGAAGGCTAGAAAATATTTCTGAAAACGAGGATTTGCAAAATATTGCAATAATAACTGATGAAAACAACGATTTGAGTAGTATTCCTTCTTTTGTTGACGACCAGAATGTGACACACTCGGTAGCAGAGGCTGGAGCGCAGACTACCATTTTCCAGCAAATCATAGGATTTGTTTTAGGGGTAAACAATAAAACTGGACTGCCCATTTGCACTAAATTTGAAGTAAAAATCATCAAGGACATAGAAGATGAATTTAAAAATGAAATATTATGTGGTTACGCAATTGTTGTAATGGTCCAACCATTAGAAGACACAGCGCCAGCTTTTTGCCTCGGTTTAAATGGAAGTGATAATAAATTTTCCGCATATGATGTAACAAATAGGTAGAAATATATATAAAACGAAGCATCAAAGTACGGTGTGACAATTGCAAGATTTGCAACTGACGTGGATACCAGATGCTTAAAAGCTATGAAAAAAATGTTTCAATTGTCACTGGCGACGCAGAACATCTGCAGTCCATATTTTTAGGTAGTTATGTTTCTTCTGCATTTTTACAAGTTCTTAATACATTTTTATTGCTAGATTGAATACAATTTAGAACAACCATTGTGTTTTCAGGATGCCGTCCCTTTATGCACTAAGCTAAAAACAATGGGAAAATGTTTTAATTGCACATGTTGGAATGTTATTGAAATAAAAATGTATGTTCTGTTCTACCCACCACACAAGGTTTTGTTACCTTATCATTGCACTTATATAATATTGTCATAATGTGAGGTGACATTGGTAGGTATGTAGTGGTGATGGTATTGTAATATTTACGCGATAGATTACGTCCTTGGTTACGATATCACATAGTGATAATCAATGTCACCGAGTATTATATCAACATTAATGCAATATCTTGTTTAATATATAATTTTAATGTTAACTCCCAGATGTGTTTGGCCACATTATAGCTCATCATTCATTGGTAGAGACCTATCAATAGGGTTGCAACATGGTTCAAAAACTCGCTATCGTGCTATAGATAGTATTTGACCGTCACTTGGTTGTAAAAGGTTTTGAGAGGCAGGAACGCTAATTTTGGGGCATGAATAGGTATTTTTACGGTAGGCACACTTTCTTTTTTAGAAGTCATTCTTGACCAAGTAAATTTTCTAAAAGTGTCTTTTTATGGGACTAAAAACTATAAATAATATTTTACAGTTACTATCGATATACTACCTAGCGATAGTTCTTCACCCTAAATTAGCGAGATTATAGGATCTGAATAAAGAAAGGAAGGTGCACGAAATTATATTTAAATTTAATTAAATACTCTTATTTTACTTTTTATATATTTTTTAAAGAATCATCTGATCTCTTCAATCTAGTCTCTATACAGGGTAGGACCAAAAAATAAGTACCTTTTTCGTTTTTTGAATAGAAAGCCGTCGTAGTCGGACACAACTCTTAATTCTAAACAACTTTAACAAATAAAAATTCTATCTAAAACGAAAAATGATTACTTTACTCTTGAGCAACATTTAAAAAAATTGAATCTCCCTCGTATGCACTGCAGTTTTATAAATTTTAATGAGCGCTTATTTAGTTTAATGAGTCGCAGAAGCTTTTATCAAGTATAAGATTTTGTGTAACATCATGGTGTAAGTGGTAGTGCATGAGAGTCGATTCAAGATTACTTAAGTGACAGGTATCAAATGACAAGAGTGGACGATAAACTTTCAACTAAAAAGGAAATTAAATGGGGTGTTCCGCAGGGAAGTGTATTGGGTCCTGTATTGTTTGTTATTTATGTTAATGATATTTATATAGCTTTAAAAAATCATTTATCAATTTATTTGCCGATGATCTGTGTATCAGGAAGTAACTTTTGGAAAATTTTGAACAATGAACTTAAAATAATGTGACTGGCTTTGTCAAAATAAATTAAAATTGAATACATCAAAGACAAAATTTATGGTAATAGGTACGAAAGTAAACTGTAGGAAGTACGCTGAATTAGGATTGACCCTTAACATAGGTGGATCTGAAACTAACTTGGTATAAGAAATACAATATTTGGGAGTTTTCTTGGATCCTCAGCTTACTTTTGCTAATCAGGTGGATTATCTTTTTAAGAAATTAGGGAAAAAGATTGTTTTTTTCTGTCGCGTTTTGAATTGTCTTTCTCAATGGGCCAAAAAACTTGTTTATAACACAATTATTTTACCTCAATTCAATTACTGTTGTTCCTTATTAGTATCTTGTACTCAGGAAAATATATATAGGCTGCAAATTCAGCAAAATAAGGTTATGCGAATTATTCTCAAATGCAACAGATATACCCCAGTCAAAAACATGTTACAGGGCTTGAACTGGCTATCTGTGGAGCATAGCATTAAAAGGGCGAACTTAGTTCTAATATATAGAATAGAACATGGGTAGTTGCCAAAATATTTTTAATGCTTTTCTTAAAAAAAGATCACATTTTCATGATTACAACATTCGTTCTGGGCAAAATTATAATATTGAGATGGTTAAGACTACATCCTTACAGAATTCTTTATTTTTTGAGGGAGTTCGTCTTTTTATAGCCCTCCCGGAGAGGATTAAAAAAGCAGATAGTTTGAGTGATTTTAGCATAGGCGTGTTTTGAAGAAATAACTAGCCAAGTGCTAAATAAAGATCAGGGAAAATTAAAAGGAAAAAGTCCGTAAAAACAAAGTAACAATCAAGATTTTAAAAAAGCTTAGAAGAAAATAAAATTGAATAGAAAAAACATGGTTACAGAAGAAAACATAGAGAAGAATCTAGATAAAAGGAACGAAAGAACTAGAAAGAAAACGTGGAAAGAAAGTGAATGAGATTAAATATTTGATGCAGGGCAGACATAAAGAGATGGGTTAAAAGTTAAATCACATCCTCTAAAACTAGAACAATAAATGCGGTAAGTATAAGAAATAAGTTCTACCTTTTAGATATATGGGGACAAAGCAATAGGAAGAATTTTCTATGCGTTTTTAATGAAGCACAGTCCAAAAAATCTTTCAACGTTTAGCAACTTCTATACTTGTAAATTACATGTACCATCTTTATAGTACGTATGTATGTATAAACTACATAAAACATAATTATTCAACCAAAAAGTATCAAAGTAAATGCAATACAAGAATGTAAAACAGCCAATAAAGCTCTTGTCTTAAAATAGTTGAGTTGGGTGCAGATAAAACTGTAAACTTCCGCAGTAAATCTAAACAAGGGTAATACTTTTGCAAAAATAGCAACATCTTGCATTTCCAGCAATACCAAGAAGTGCAATGATTTTCTTTTGAACTAGTAAACAACCGTATGTTTCATATACTACTTTGTCGGTTTTAAGACCGGAACAAACACAAATTATTTCTAGACAGGCGTGAACTTCGGCAAAATTTGTGTTTTCAGCTTTTCTTCTAGCCGGATCGGCGGTTTACGTTTTCTAATGTCAATGACACAAACACACGGTTATATTATAAATAGATTTTTACACCATTGCTTGTCTATGAAGTAGTAGAATAGCCGGAACGATAAGTATTTTTTAAATAGTTTCTTGATCTGAATAAAATTTTAAAATAGAACCTATATATTAAGCTCCTTGGTATGAAGAGTAGTAGGTACAGCTGCAAAAATTAAAAAAAAACATACATAGAGGGCGAAGGCGACTTTTCTTCACCACGGCACGTAAGTTTTACTTTTGAACCCGATCATTGAACACCAATACACTAAGACTTGCGGGAAGTCGATAACAAGTACAGAGATTTTTTAAACGACTTTTTTTCTATGGAGACACATAACAGATAAAATTCATAAAAATGTCCTGCACGAAAATTTATACAAATTGAGAAACTCGATTTCAGCAGTTTGTGATAGAATCTCGCCTTAGCAACTAGAAAATGTAAAAAGGGAGTTTTATAATTATTTAGGATATTGATTGGCGGCTAACGGAGGGTTGTTTGAACATCTTAAACATTAATTAATTTTGTTTAAATATTGTAACAAATTTATTATTAGGTTTTTTTTTGGTTATTTGTTGTATAGTGTAAAATAAAAAATTACTGTCTGTTGATATTTTTTTAGGGTAATTTCATGTAAAACTTGTACCTAACCTTAACCCAGACATTGCCACTGTTCTTTTAAAAGACAATTTAAAGATTTCCCTATAATTTAGGTTTACGTATTAGTTCAGAGATGGCGCTCTAAATATCGTTTAACAAACTTCATTTTGATGATATTTGACCGGTTATTTGTGTTAGCAGAACAAAATTAAATATAAAATTTCTCTATTTCAAAACGTTATTTTGTGCTAACAAAACATGGCTGGTTGCAGGTAAGTGTCTATCGTTTTATTTTTAATATTTATTTGTAATTATTTTAAAATTAAAGGAAAAAATGTTTAATTGGAAGGTAAAATAGAAGTTAGGTTAAACAGGTTGACATTGGGAAAGTTTTCGCGGTAAAATGTCGGGTGTTCTTTTAAAAGAACAGTCGTAAAATAAACTACTTTTCACCTTTTTTTTCAGTTATTGGAAAATACCACTAAAACTTCATGAGTTACTAGAGGAAATTGATAATATTGAGGAAGAAACTCCTAGAAATATTATTATATTTCCACCTGACAACGCCAACGATAAAAATACCGACGAAGACTCGAGGGACGAAGACACCGTAGAAATAAATAATCTACCAGGTAGCCAGTTACGAGGGGAAGTAAAAGTGTTGGTTCCAGCTAATGCTAGGGGAGATATTCAGGCGTTGCAGGAAGAATCAGATAGTGATGAAGACTTGCGATTGTCCACTTATGGGTCAAAGGTTATTGGAAGTAAAGTGATAAAGAAGGCGCGCCTTTATAAATGGTGTAATAATGATATGAACTCCAATTTTCGTACTTTTCTCCCTATACACGGACCAGAGAAATTGTACAGTCCTATTGAAGCGTTTTTATTATTTTTTGATAAGGAAGTTATTGATTTGTTAGTAAATTATTTAAATATGTATGCTAATTCTCACAATCAGAATGGAGATATTTCTGACAACGATTTTTTTTGTTTCTTAGGAGTTTTGCTACTCAGTGGCTATTCAAGTCATCCAAGAAGGTCAATTTACTGGGAAAATTCCAAAGATACCAATAATATTCTTGTCTGCGAGGCGATATCTAGAAATAGGTTTAATTTTATTATGCAAAATATTCATTGTTGCGACAATTCTAACCTAGATAAAAATAACAAATTTGCAAAACTTCGACCTCTTTTTGAAGTTCTAAACAAGAGATTTAAAGATATGTCTCTATATCAAGAATCCCATAGCATTGACGAATCGATGGTACCATATTTTGGACATCATGGGTCAAAGCAACTTATAACGGGTAGGGGAGAGAGTGGAGGATTGGGCCATGGGGAAGAATGGGACAGTTTAAATTTCGCGGCCATTCTGACTTTTAAATTGTAACAACTACTGAATTATAGAGGGCCGACCATCCATATTTCCGTGACTAAAGCTATTTTCCACCGATTTTACAGCTTTTTTTAGTGCATCAAAGGTGTTCTTGCTGTTATTTTGTTGTTTTGTGTGCTAATAAATAAAGACAGGTAAGTAGCGTATAGGGTATTGTTGTACATAGATTTTGTATTACCCTAAAAGAGGAGTTCATAGAAATTATTTTAACTACTATTTATTATAAACTTTTAACCGTGTCTAAAAAATATTTCGACTTAACCTAAACAACTGCACCCGGGGAGGCTTGGGCTAGGACAGATGGGGTACATTGGGCCTAAGGCTCAATCCTTCCCAAATGGTATCGATAAGATATAATATAGAAATAATAGAAAATTATATTGTTTTAGTTTCAAAAATGCCTCGAACCTATAAAAGAAAAACAAACAAAGAGCCGGTTAACGAAGAAATTCTGGCGCAAACGGTCAAAGATGTGATTGGGAAAAAACGTTTGTTAAGAAATGCGGCAAATCATTTTAATATTAAAAGAGCAGAACCTATAAAAAAAAAACAAACAAAGAGCTGGTTAACGAAGAAATTCTGGCGCAAGCGGTCAAAGATGTGATTAGGAAAAAACGTTCGTTAAGAAACGCGGCAAATCATTTTAATATTAAAAGAGCAACGCTTCAGCGTCATGTCAAAAAACTAAAAGTAAAAAAAAATATTTCATTGAATGCCTATCTTCATTAAATAGATTCTGGTTCAGGGACTGATTCGGATTATAAACACGACAACGCATTTCAATCGAAATATTCGAGTACGCAAGTATTTACAAAAGATGAGGAAGAAGAACTGTGTTCCTATATAATAAAATCATCAGATCTACACTATGACCTTACTTATAGGCAAATTAACATACTTGCATATCAGTATGCAAACCAACTAGAAAATAAAAAATATCCAATAACTTGGGACCAAAATAAAGTTGCTGGTGAAATTGGTGCCTTTAGTAAATAAGCCCAAGAAACGGCAAAAGTCGCCTAGTAGCGACTCAGATAGCAGTATTAAAACTTCTTCCAGGGACTCATCTGATTCAGATCTACAACTTGAAGAAACATATAGTATTGTAGACCTTTGTGATGACGATATTTTGAAAGTTAACGACTTCGTGTTGGTAATATTTAGACTTCAAGAGTCAAAAATCAATTATGTTGGCAGAATTGAAAACGAACTTAATAACAACGAATATGAAGAATTTTTTTAGGCACAAGGGACTTAATAAATTTACAGAACCCGATATGATCGATATGCACGTTGTAGACCGAGCAGACATTGTAGCGCGGTTACCACAGCCTAAATTTTGTCCTGGAACTGCAAGATCAGCTACTACAATCATATTTGAAGTAGCGTTTTCTAATTATAATATGCGATAGTGTTTTTTATTATTATTTGTTATTAGGATAGGATTTTATTTCAGTTTTAGGGATAAAATATGTTTAATTAAAGATTCGATTATAAATCTATGTATTTTATTACCATGTCCAATCCACCCCACATCCTGGCTCAACCGTCCCCACCCCTGGGGAGGCAGGGGCCATTTGTGACAGTTTTCTAAAATGCAATTAATTAAATGTGGTTAAGGGTTTTCAATGTATTTCTATTTTTTGATAAACACTCTGGACATGTCAACTAAATGTAATTAGTGAACAAATCTTATATTATATACGTTTGTTTTTTTAAACTACAACTACTTTCTTAAAAAGTGAGCCTATTAGATGGGGATACAAATTATGGACGGGAACGACTGTAGCTGGATATATTGAATGGTTTGAGCCATACCAGGGTTCAACTACAATGCTTTCAGATAAGTATAGGGCTTTAGGTCTAGGAGCCAGTGTTGTTTTAGAGTTTGCAGATGTTGTGCAAGGCAAATATTCCGATGTACCTTTTTATTTATTTTTTGACAATTTTTTTACTTCTCTTCATTTGCTTGAAGAGCTCAAAATTAAAGGGGCTTAAGGGAACGGGTACGATGAGAGAAAATCGTGTTGGTAAGGGATGTCCTTTGTCCCACTCGACTGTCATGAAAATAAAAGAAAGGGGTAGCTTAGAGTTTGTTACATCTGATACCAATTCTATTACCTTGTGCAAAAAAATATAATGAGAACATGGGCGGGGTCGATAGGGCTGATCAAAACATAAGTCTTTACAGAACACAGATAACAGGCAAAAAGTTATATTTCCCACTGGCAATTATACAGGATAGGGGGTGGGAAAAAGGACCATTTAAGATATAGACAATGTCAATTTTAAAGACAAATAAAAAAACATCAAAAAGAGGTCCTAGTCGTCCATCTGCCAATCTGCACGAAACTTCTAGATACGACAGGCTAGATCACTTGGTTGTCTACCAAGAAAAACAGACACGATGTAATATCTGTCATAAAAATTGCAACTTTTTTGTCAGAAATGTGCCATTACCTTACATCCAAAAAGTGTTTTATTATCATACGATTTAAAGAGTGTTATTGATTTTTGGAATTTGTTTGTGGAAATCGCCTATTTAAAAAAATAGTGTTAATTAGTAGTTAATAGTTTATTTTACCACCGTTCTTTTAAAAGAACACCTTATATTTAAAAAACTGTTAATTTTTGAACTTAAAAAATCTATGAAGAAATATTCTTTGGTTAGACTAACTCCCAAAAATTACAAAAAATAAATCAAATATTAAAAAAAAAGTTTCGACAATATCTGGGTTAACATTGATATAAAATGACTTTAATAAACTTTTAATCAATTATTTGCTGGTGTACTGACAGAAATGTGTCAGGTCTGTATTTCCTAGTTTATCATTATAAATACATTTTGTTAAATAAGTTAAATACTCTTAAAATTGGACAAAAACATTCTTTTTATTATATTCTTTAATAAGTTTAAATATATTTTTAGCTAACATAAATACGGGAGCGAATATTTAACAACCTCAAAATGTACATGGGAAATTCCATGTGTATTGTTCGGACGCCCCACCCGGTATATTAAAAAAATTGCGGTCTCTTGAAACAAATCCTGACCATGTTTAATTATGAATTTTTTTTTTAAATTTAAATTTGGAGTTTACAGATATTGCAGAATGTGAGATGAGTGTGAATAATTCTCAATATTATTTTGCAATAGCACAATGAACTTTAGTAATTTTTTAAAAGGGTTTATAACTTTTTCCTCGATTTTTTATCTGCATGAAAATAACTTTCTCACGCCCACATAGATACCACCTTTTCATGGGTGAAAAAAAAGACAATAATTTGTTTAACTTTTTGTATTTCACTTTAACATAAGACATTTTAGCGTGGTCGCACCTCCTTAAGGGTATTTTCCATTGGCGCGTCGCATTAATGATGTTTACTCAAAAACGACGGGATGATTTCAAATTTATTTTAAGAAATTTTTGTTTATTAAGAGATACTAAAGAATGCAGAGTTAGTTAAATATTTGAAAACTAGTTGTATAGATTCGGCTGTAACCAAATATAGCCTATAATATTACAAATTTGTTTTATGTGTGTGTTTTGTATGTTATCCCAACATACATTACTTAATATCAATTACTGTTTTCGAAAATTAAGTTAAATTTGAAAATCCGTTATTTAAGGAACATGTACACTTGTGACATAAATATGTTACACATCGAAAAAATTCAATATCATTATTAGAAAAGTTTACAATTATTGTAAAAAGTACAATGGCTACTTTTAGAAAAAGCTTCTTAGTCGTTTCTATTGTACAGGCTTTCCTCAAGTAATTTTTATTAAGTTGCAAAATTTTAGTGTAAGTTGCACTGTTGGAAGTCATTGTTTTTCATCCCATCAGCAAATCAGGTATTGTTAATTAGCACATTTATTTACTTTCAGCGTCCACCATTTTGTATTAAGTGCTAAAAGACGGTGTTTTCTTTAAAAACACTAATTTATTCTATAAGCGTGTTTTGTACAATATATAGCGGTCGTTTGCGTTTTACAAGCTACCAATCCTATTGCATTAAATCGCCTCTCATGTTCGGGCAAACTCCTTATAAGGAGTCGGCTTAATATACGAGGTGGATATGCTAATAAAAAATTAGTTAATGACATTTTTTGGGTATTCTTGGTCAGATTATAAATATGTCAATTGTGCAAAACCGTTTTACTTGACCCTTTTTCTCACTTACTAATTGCCAAAATCTAAATATAAAAACAGTAAATTGGTTGTAACTGGTTTAAAAGCGAGGTCCAATAAGAATTTATGTCATTACAACAAAAAATACTAATTTATAAGGCCATATTTGATATGCCACTAACTGCAATTCAGTTTGGTAGTCTCAAATTTAAAAAAAGTTATACTTTATTTTAATGTGTATGGAAAAGGTATGTGCAGTTTTATAATTTGGTCGGTTTCGCGAGAATTCAGTAATACCGATATAGCCGTTTTTTAAGACAGAGAGTGGATATGATGTCCATATCGCACGAGGAAGTAGACAATCCACTCAAAATCCAAAGTTAATATTTTTAATTTACAAAATGTGGTCGACAAAAGGTTCTGCAACCCACCCAACAAATACAACTTATTCCTCTTGTCTGTAACATAAAGATCGATCTAAAAAGACACTGGGAGAAAGATGGCCAGAACAACAACACTACAAGTGCAAACTACAAATTCGTTAAATAGACACTCCCAACACTAGAGATACAACCCTTAAGGCATAGCTTTCACGAGATATCCGTGTATTAAGATTTTTTTTGCGATGATCAAATCCTAATTTACCGTCAATATTGTTTATTGATTAATTATATACCTTATGAGATTCCGGTAAGTTAGTGTTAGAAATATTAAGCGATACTAACTTCGGATCACACTAATCTTTAATCCTTAATCTTATCTTGTCTAAATTAATATTCTGTTCCCATTGAGTCACATCAAAGCACTGCCAAAAAATTGTTGTGTAATCCGAAAATATTGTAAATTCACCAAATGTAAAGTTTGGGTAGTTCATTATCATATATTAAAAAAAGTAATGGACCTAGAACAAAACCATGTAGCACCCCCGATAAAATTTTTATGTTTCCCAATTCCTTATTATTAAAATACACAAGCAGCGCCCCTGAAGCCATAGACTAAGTTTTTAGAAGCCGTTGGCTATTCAAATTTAATATAAAACATAAAAATTGTTATACCCAGTTGTATTGTATGTCATGTCAATGATCTGTCCTTATTTCATAATTCTACAACTGTGTGTTGTGTTGTGATTTCTTTTAATAACAAGACATAACCAATCGATATGAGGGACTCATGCTTAGGTTAAAATTTACCATTAACTAAATCTTCCCCTGGATACTTTAATTTCGCATTGCCACTTTCTTATTCTTCTAACAAATGGAGTAAAAATGTTGTAAATTACTTGTTCTCATAAAAAAAATCCTTTTTGCTTTAACAACTAGATGTCCCACGAGCATTCATTTAAACGCGCCTAGATCGGTCTTTAATGCATCTGACAAAACCTCAATAGTATAAGTGCATGTCATGGTGCTATTTTGTCCATTTCAACGATCCCAATATGGTCAAAGTTAAGGTTCTGCTGGTAGGTCTTAATTTCACGGGTGTTTTTAAAGTGTCGGATAAGTCATTAGCATACACAGTTGGGTTGACTTACATAGAGCGATTCCTTATAAGGAGAGTGCAACTGTACGAGGTGCGGTAGGTAAGTATGGTAAGAATTTAATTAAAGGAGCATCAGAATCTTCGAATAAATTACAATCCATACCTAGGTCACTAGAAAAATGTTGCAATACGAAAAAATAGATAATAAGATAATATCCGTTCAATAATATAATTAGTACAACGTATAAAGGTGCTTGACTATACCAAGTGACACACACAATTTTTTCCGTAATTTTATCAGTAAAGATGTAAAAACGTGAGACATTAATAAGCGTGTAAATTCCCATTTTTCGACCAATTGAAAACTTCGCAACCAGTTCCGGTTTAACCGGAAGTGAAGTGAACTTTTAAATTTTAAATGGTAACCCCTTATTTTTATTCGACGTTTAAATTCTATAAAAAATCACACTTTATTATTAAATTTGTTTTGAAAATGACCGCCTTCCTTTGTTTTCCAAAAAGTCCATAACTTAGGTAAAACAGGGCAAGGGGTAAAGAGTAGGCCATGGACACGTTAAAATGGTTTTTCTGAATGTACTTTATGATATAAGTTTGGCATGCTGGCAAAAAATATATCCGTTAAGGCTATTTTATTTACCAGCAAAGCGGAATTTCTCGATTTTTTCAAATGAATAAAAATCCAGTTTCCTTGGACACAAATATTAAAAATAATAATAATAATAATAATAATAATAATAATAATAATAATAATAATAATAATAATTTAGTACTATAAATCAGTGTTAATTCATACTGGATTAACTGTCAACAAGGTCATAAACAATATTTTCTCATAAATAATAGATTTGTTTTGCCAGTGCATTATCTTTAATAGTTTAAATCACAACATTTCACCACACAAGACAAGGTATTAATGTGCATGATTAACATAGGTTTTGAGCAGTTTGCGTTTAATGTCAAGAAACGTGACCTTTCCTTAAGTAATTTAGTTTGTGTTTCAAGACACGCTTGCAATTACAGTGTTCTGCAGCAAAATCATCCCTTTTGAAATAATAGGTAACCTTTTAAATCTGCTGCGTTGGACTTAAATTGTTAAAAAATCATGTCCTGTGGCGACCGTTGTTGGTATGAGGCAGGTGAGGCCCGGTTTAACTACAACTTAGGGTGTAAAAATATTCGCTATTGATGAAAGTTTTCGTGCGGGGTTCGTAACTGTCTTTACTTTTAAATCAAATTTAGTACATGTAGGTATATTTTGAAATTTTGAAAATATTGCAAGCCTAAAAGGCTCCATAGACGTCGTTCACTTTTAGCAGGATTACCTGACAGACAAAACGAACGCGGTTGGGTAATCACGAAGAGTGTTTATATCCACACGCTCAGTTTTGAATTCAGTATATCTCAAATTTCAGCACAATTAATATGGATAGATCTAACATTGGGATTAACAACGATTTTACGTATAAAGGGGAAAAATACGAATAGAAAACATTCTAAATGAGTTTATTATCGGGGGGAAGGGGGGGGGGGGGGGGGGGGGGCGCTTAAGACTAAGTTATCCCACTTCCATGCTTGGCCTCCAGATCGGTGCGTTCTGGATATAATGTGAATTTTTTGCTGCTATATTAAGTATATCGTTTCCCGGGGCTTACCAGAAATTTACAAAATATTTTGTTTAGATTAGATTTAATCTATCTCGCTTCTAAGCTTTTTGTGCCTACTTTAAATAAATTAATTTATATTGACGATTAAAAATAATTATACAGTTTCTTACTTTAAAAATTGATATATTATTAGGAATATATTTTTGGATGTTTTGCCACAGATAAGGAATATAATTTTTTAAAATTATTATTGAAGCCATTCGTTTAAATATACAAAATGAAATAAAAATCCTGTATAAGATCATTGTTGTGGTCCCATCCCTTTATTTTTGCGCGGTCGTTTACTTAGAAGTTCGCCGGCATCATCGCTTCTATTACCTGTAAACAAAAACGATCTCAGTCCGGGTAATGTCAACACGTTGCCCTTCAATCGACTGTTCCGAAGTTCCGATTCTTTATGCAACGTATGGCAAGGCGTATTAGGCGAATGCTACTATTTTCTGAGCCCAATAGCGATCAAGAATTTAAGTCCGCCGAGCAGATTCGGACCGGAATGACTTCATGTTTAAGTAACGCGGGGGATTTTGAGGCGCATCGGCAACGGATATCGGAAAAAGTGGTGTTTACCGCTGTAGAGGTATATGAACTATTAAGAGACGAATTTTTTAAACTCAGTTTTGTGGAAAAATTTAAGTAGATAATGGGTTAAAAACCTTACAAAAATAAAAATAATTATGCGAAAAAAGTTGAAATATACAGGTACAGTGTGCATGTGTAAAGTAAAGATAATAAAATAATCTAACACTGACAAAAATTTAACTTATTAATACGTATTATGGAGAGAAATTCAAAAACACGGTTTTATAATATTTCTTATGTGCTGCTCAATTTGTACTGAACTATGATTAATAAGTAAATCCCATTACCTTAATGCTCTATTCTATCAAGCAAACTAAAATCTTGTTATCATGTTAGTGATGATAGATACAGAATATCGGATGCATTATCTTTATTAAACTTCTAGCGCATTGGTTAAGCTGACCTATTTTTGAACTTAATATTTCACCGCAACTATAGCTATTAGTTTAAAAAGCGCACTCTTGCCCCAATTTGTATAGAATTAGTTGTCTGACCGATATATTCACATTCTTCACAATTTATTTTTAATCAAACTATTTTTGCCAATTGCACAGTGGCGATTTATTTTTAGAAAATACATTCAGCTGATTTAAAACAATTTTATGCATCTTCCTCTTTCAGTTATTCAGTTTAGATAAATCAAACGGAGTAGGATTGATTATTTAATTTACTATCGCTTTTGGACAAGGGCGGATTTAGCTTTTTGTGATGAGGGAGGGAGACCAAAAACTGAAAATTTGGAATTGCAAAAATTAAAAATTGCCTATCAAACTTTTTTGAAACATCAGAATGGAAAAGCTTAGAAAATAAAATCGAAGAGCCAAATAAAACATTTTTCACAGAAGTCATGGTTTTCAAGATATTCGATATTAAAAATAGACCCAATGACACAACAATGGTATGTTATTCGAAATGTAATAAGAATTTCTGAATATAGGATTGAGAAATTTCATAATGCTAGAGGTGTTCAGACAACCTTAACCTGCGATGCGCTAGAAGAAGGTTCACTGCTCTGGGTGAACCATCTTTCGATAGCCTGGAGGAACTAAGCAACTTACAACTTGGACGGCTGAGCAGGTTTCTGAACAGTAGTGGCTGGTTTGAATAAGTTGTTAAAATCCTTCTGCGGTGTACGCCGCACTAAGCATCAGAGATCTGATGAAGGTGGGTTCTACGGAACACGTGTGGTATCACAACGGACCTAATTAGGACTACGTGAGACTGTTTGGTCAGAACCAAAGGTCTGCCACTCTTACCTAACCTAACCTGCGATGCCACAATCCTGACAAGCAATGAATGACATGACCAACAGGAGTTTTCGGGGCAACAAAAGAAAAGGTACTCGTAGTTACTTTTCTACAAGTATATGTATGTATATATCCCCTTGTAAAATAGTATTACGTTACTTTTTTTAAATTATATATATGGTGCGACTTTATTATGCGAGTAATTATGCCATAAAAGACGTTTCAGCTAATAAATTTCCACTGAGCGTGGTGTCATTAATAAGCTGTCAAAAGTAAAATCCGTCACACATTAAGGCGATTAAAGCCAATTATTGAAACGCGTAAGGCAATATTGCACCAACGCCAACGTAAATGAAAGTGAAATGGTCAGCGGCACTTTTATATGGTTAATAATAAATTTTAAAAAATGCTCATGTGTGTAAATTCAGCTAGTGGGAGTCTTTGTTGGTGCTTAACAACTCTAATTTCGCAATGGTAAATTTAACAGGTAAGATTTCAAAGTAAAATATTTAACGGACAGTGTTAACTAGTCTCAACAAAATAGGTAATAGAGGAGATGATGCCGGCGAACTTCTAAGTAAACGACCGCGCAAAAATAAAGGAATGGGATCACAACAATTATCTTATACATGATTTTTATTTCATTTTGTATATCTAAACTAAATGGCTTTTAATAAGAATTTTAAAAAACGATTTTTCTTATCTTTGGCAAAACATCCAAAAATATATTTCTAATATATAGCTTATCAATTTTTAAAGTAAGAAACTGAGGCAACAAATACTCGGGCAACCAAAACTGGAACCAGAGGACATCCTTACCCTCTCCCCAGTTGACCTACACAAACTAGTGCAAGGAACTGGAATCATGGAGTGGGTGTAACAACCAAACAGGGTGAGTACAATGGGCCTACCTGGCCTAAGTGCATCCGACACACGGGCGGGCCCTCGAAAAAAATTTAATATTAACACACAAAAAGGTTTATAAACGTAGCCAAATATTGAATTTGATTCTAAGTATTCAACTTAAATATACATAAACGCAATGGTAATTTAAAAAGGGATCAAATAATTAAAGGGGTAAGTGGATAATGGTGTTAGTTAACTGATTGATTTTTAAACATTTTTATATTTATGTCAGAAGTTGGAAACCAGTTCTAGCACCTTTATTCACTAAAAATAAAAATGTTTAAAGATTAGTCAGTATAAACACCTTTATCTACTTCTTCAATTCAGTTGTATAGAATCTTCTTTTCTGGAACACTGGTGTTTTTTTAATATAATTTATATTAAACTGGACACATATTTGGGTTATTCTAATATGATATTTATTTAAATAAGGTTTTAAACATTGATGGGCACAAACAGACTTACCCATCTTATCTATTAGGATTACCTAGTTTTTTATACGGTCCGAATATTCGATGTATGTACCTATAAATGTTTACTATTCTGTACACTTACAAATTATACCTAATACTCGACAAACCTTAAATTATGCAGTGACATTAAACACCAAATGAATTTTCAAAAAGAAAAATATAAATTTTGATAAGAATGATGAAGATTAATTTATGCAAGATAAACTGTTATAAATACACAATGCATAACACAGTGCATAAATCCTATGAGAATTTATTGCTTTGATATTATATTGAAGGCATGGGAAAAAGTTGAAGGATTATAATTTTTGTGAAGTATAATAAATTATAAGGGAAATACTGTTATCATACATGGAGCTTTTTAATCTTATATTTTATAATGTGTCTGCATCGCGATAATAAATCAAAAATTAATAATGTTTGGCTGTTCGCAAAATAACTACCAACCTTAACTGGGTTGTCTCTTTAGGGATATATTTTAACAATTTGCAACTTGCCAAAAATCAAATTACTGAGCCAAAGGTACTGAAAGTGGGTGTACTATTGGAGCCATTTGCTCGAACAGGCTGTTCTTAAACGGTCTGTCGACACAATGTCACCCCGGGTCCTTGGTTAAGAGTCGGTTGATTCCCTAATGCATTGAGGGTAAATATCGTCTGGGTATCTGGGACCAAAAGATGCATGGTAACAAAAAAACTGATAAACTTGCTATTAAGTCATTCCAGGAGCCTTAACTTGGAATAAGAACTTTGAAACTACTACAAGACCATATTGCAAGAGTAGTCGCCTTGTTTTGTGGAGTAATAATGGTAATTATTAAGGTGCAGGCAGGCTAATGGTATTATAACTCGGCAACACCAAACTGAAGTGGGTCCTGAATAAATAATCAAATACCATTGATTCTAGTTTCCCTTGATACCCATTCAGACTTGATAGTCAATATGTAATTGGAGATTGGACTCACGGGCATTTCTTGGTCCCTGGAACTCAAGTTGTTAAATATACAACAAAAAGCCGCACTTCAACAAACCCGATAATGTAATTCTTATAAGGAAGTACTATAGAAAAAATCATTTATCCAACCCACAGACACAAAGATTGTGTGAATTAGATGGACGACTTTTTGGAAGCAGGAGCAAATACCCAGAAATTATAATGTTTTGTGTTGCCACCAAAAAAATACAGGCACACCGAGTAGTTTGTTCTTTTTCTTCCTTTCCTCATACATGTTTCTTAGTTTCTTTCTGCCATTAAAGCACACCTTGACTTTGACATAAAGTAGGTATACATCTCTTCCTTATACTTAATGATAAAATAGTTAGCTTACTCGTTGGTCCTTAGCCATTACTATAAATCTAAGAACTTCTGGAAAAATCCGAATACGTCATACAGTCGAAAGCTAAGAAAACCTCAATTTATTATATTTGCCTAATATTGAAGAAAATATATTTTTTAAAGTTCTAAATATAACTTGGCGTGTTAAGATGGCGTGAAGCGGAACACCATGACTTGCAAAAATAAACTAATATTAGGAATTTATACCAAATAAGAAGTATAACAAAAATAACCTTTATTATAATAATAAAGATAGGTACATAGTAGTAAGTATCGTTAACTAACTGATTGATGAGTTAACAAGTCACTCTATTTATTCATCCAGTCAATTTAGAAACGGACTACTTTGGTTTGGAATTAAAGGTATTTTTTACGACGAGCGTCTGAAAAGTAGAACCCTAATATGCTCAATATGCTGTAACCATAGCCTTCTTGATTTAAAAGGAGTGAGTGAGACAGAATGCTCCTTCCATTTCGGCACTTTGACGGATCCAGATGCGGCGATGACTTTGAGAGAAGAGCCAACCAAGTGGCCACATTCTTTTCAGTGGCCAGTTGGTATGTACCATTGTAAGCACGTATCAGAAGGCAGTGATCTGTGCCAGCTTAGTGGTAAACGTCAAATCTTCACTTTTTTTACGAATATACTCATATAGTGTGTCTATTATTCCTCCTCAAATCCTAGAAGGCGTTGGCAGCAACAATCAATCAATTTTTAAAAATTTAACACATATATTACCGGTGTTGGGCTGGTTAGAAAGAGCCGGAGAGCCTGATAATTATTTATAATCCAGATTGTGGCATTAATAAAATATGCCTTAACATACGTCTTTGGTTGTTTGATATATAAATAGAGACTTAGAAAGTCGTTTCAACGTTTCTACCTTGGTTTGAAGAGTATGGAAAAATGAATTTCTCAAATTTAATCGACTCGAGAGGCCACCAATAAATCTATCTCTAATTGAGAGAGTGCTATTTCTTGTGGCATAAATATAAGGTATTAATCAAATTGACAATTGTATTTATTCGATCTTTATTTGTAATTATATGACTTTAATATAGTCTGTGGAATTGCATTAAGTTACAGCTTTCCGATGAGTCTCATTAAGGACGAAACGGTTCGTCATTGTCTTCCTGGCCCCAGTGTATTCATTGTTTTGGGTCCCTGTTTACTTTAATGTAAAACACTCTTCGCTAGCCTCTACTTTTCCTTTTTGAGTCCCAGTTTCAATATTTTTTAGGACGGGTTCATCATTCTAAAGCTATCAGCTGCTGACTAAGTTTTGACGGTAAGTCAAAGAAATGTCGAAGTAATAATTATAATTATAACAGTAATTAGTTATAATTATTACTTTTACATTTATTTATTTAAAGGGTAATTATAGCTAAACATTGATCAACCCATTCTTGTTTTAAGAAAGCTCGAGACAACACTGACATAAATGTTTAAACCAACACGCACACACATGAAAACTTATTGTATTTATTGCTTGCTCAATGATTAATAAATTTATTAACTTTTCATAAAAAGTACTTCTTATATGGTCAGTCGCGACCCGCGACACAATGACTTATTGGGTGGTGCATAATCGATCTTACCTTTTTCAGATGTTTGTTGACCCATTTTGTGAATGTTTTCTTTTGGACTGCGTCTCTTTCGTCTGCAAAATTTAAAAAATTTATGGTAAATAACAAATCAAGGCTTTATTATTTTAATTATTAAATATACGAGGTGATTTACAACGAGCGTCAGGTAGTATTTTTCGGAAATATATTTAATGGGAATGACATAACCTTACATAATTTTATGTTTATGTTTCCCGATTCTTTCGTGTTTTCCTTAAATTAAATATTGATTATATTCCTGTCAACTTCCGTGTTATATTCGCATGACGATCAACTAAGGTTTTTTAAAAATAGAAATTAATTTAGAGACTTTTTATATTTTTAAATTCAAAAACATTTTTTTAATATTCTCTTTAAAAAAATCAATATTTAAATTACAATATAAGAAGAAAGTACAGGAAAATACTAATATTTAATATAAATTATCAATTTCCTATATCAGTTGTCAAAAAAAAAAATAGTAATGAAAAAAATCTCTAGTCTTACAATTCAATTCTGCTTAGGTAAAAAGCATTTTTTTTGCTCTGGCGAAATGTTAGCTAGACGAGGGGTGCAAAATTTTCGTCTCGGTTTGCGAGAAATAGTTTAGAGGAGATTTCCCTTCTCGTGAAACATTGATCAAGGACAACTCTAATCTGAGAAATTAGAGTGAAATGCAGTCTGTTTAAAATAACAAAAAAATAAAGAAAATGGGAGGTTGGACAAAAAAATCAATATTTAAATTACAATATAAGAAGAAAGTACAGGAAACTACTAATATTTAATATAAATTATCAATTTCCTATATCAGTTGTCAAAAAAAAAAAAAATAATAATGAAAAAAATCTCTAGTCTTACAATTCAATTCTGCTTAGGTAAAAAGCATTTTTTTAAATTATTGATTGTGATGTCAATGACATTGGCGGAATAAATGATTTACTAACAATCAAAGTTGCCTGGTTACTAAATTAAGAATTAAACTAACCATGCGACTTTGATTATGAGAAAAGCATTGTTAAGTAAAATCTTCGTGCAACCCGATATTAGTCTTCTGGTTCTGTACAATGTCAAATGAAACTATTGGTTGGGCATGACTAAACCAAAAGGGGGATAATTGTATTTATATTGGAAAGTTAGATACCTCGAAAGGATAACTAAAGGAGATAAATAATAGTCAGGGTTTATAACCAATCCGGTAAAATTATTCTGGAAATAATTTTTCTTATATTTAATAATAACGTAATCATGTACATATTTTTCTTTTAGACTATTAAAACTGCACAGTTCGGTTCATCACAAGATCAGAGGCGCTAATAGCATTCGATTTTTGGGAAGATTTAACAATAAACTTTTTAGAGAATGCGCCCTAGGCTATAGTTTTCAAGGTCAGGCAGTCTTTAAATTTATATGCCTATTATATTAAAAAAATCAATTAACATATATACTTCCATTGGGTATTTTTACTTTGGAAGGCATGCCCAATTCCTATAAAGGGTAGGGAGGAGGTGGGGGGTTAAATAATAATAATAGATATATAGCTAATTTATTGCCAATATATTATGTCTTAGATGTCACTAAAGTAAATATATTTTAAAGTTCCAAAACGTAGCCTAAGGTCAAAAAGGAACTATTTTTCTAAAACAACTGACCACTGGTAATTCACATACAGAACTAATATCAATATCACTAATAATTTATAATCGACAGGCATAAATGTATTTTTATCAAAAATGAAAAGAGAAACACATATTTTGAGTCACTGCTATTCTCAGAATTTACTGAATTTTAAACAAGGTCGCCCGGAGAGTGAGTCACGGATGGACTGGGGGGGGGGGGGGGGGGGGGTCAAGCAACCCCACTAAGTCGTGTACCGTGAACCTAAGAATCAAGTATAGTATGTGATTTCGGAGGTATTTGATACCTTAATAATTTTGTGGAGGAGCCACGGGGAAAGTGTGGGCCTTTTTTTATCGGAGAAGTTAAGTTTTTTCGATTAAAATTACAAACATTTCTGCGGGTGGCTTTGCTTTCAAACCTCTTAAAAAACACCCAAAGTCATCTAAAAAGTAATGGAATTTTTAAATGACTCTTTCAGAGCACATTCAAATTGTTGCGCGTTGGAAGTGACAGTTAATATTATAATATTTTTAAACTTTTGTAGGTAACAGATACTACAATAGTATAGTCCTCTTTAACTAGAAATCATGTTGTAACCATTTATAAAAAATAAATCTTTAATGTCAGTGAAACAGCAGTCAGGGTAGGATTAGTTTTATCTTCACGATTTTAATTAAACAATAATTTTGTACAAATAATGAATATATTCATTTAAACGATTCAGGAAACCTATTCGCCTGGACTAAATACTGGCGATATCTTGAACATGGCACATCCAAAAAAAGATAAAAACAGTTTTTATACAAATTGAATTATAGTTGACGAGGCCAATACAGTCTACAAATACAGATTTCCAAAAATAAATTGGAAACTGCATCACCATGTAGTACGAGCTTTTGATATTTTTGTGTAGGCCTGTGTATGATTAAGCCCTGCAATAGTGCAGCAGAACAACTAAATTATAATATAAATACATTTATGAATTTATTTTGAATAAAAGCAGTCGCAATGATAAAAATGAATAACGTCTTTGTTTTGACA
The DNA here is from genome assembly GCA_935413205.1 of Polydrusus cervinus. NCBI lineage: Eukaryota > Metazoa > Arthropoda > Insecta > Coleoptera > Curculionidae > Polydrusus > Polydrusus cervinus. The sequence goes on along the minus strand of OW284510.1, from coordinate 59,176,612 downwards.
AGAACATCTGTAACAAGGTGCCCTGTTTACTAGTTTGTAAAATCGGTTTGGTGCCTGATGTTCCCTGCAAGTGACGTAATTGTGTGAAGTGTTAAAAATGCCACAAAAGACGTTGCTTTGTAAGCTAATTGCATGCACTTGTGTGTACCACATAACATGAATATCTATCAGCTATACAGCAGTTGGTATGTTGATTGTATGCCGATAATGTTTTTCCGGGGCAGAAACTGTATTTCTTTGTACTGAGAGTACTGTAGAACCTCTTATTATCAAAGAATAGTAAAACTCACATAGATGTAAATAAAGGATGTTTAAATTTAGGTTTTTCTCAAGGTCGAGTTACTTATTGCAAACTTGTAAATCAAATAAAATGTAATTAGGATCATCAAAATCAAACTTTGATGGCATCAATTAGACTATAATTTGGTTTTGGGAGCTCACTTTATCACATTGTTCTGGTTAGTGTTTCACTCTCGTCTCATATGTTCTCATTCTCGTCTTATTCCGGCTAGACCAGGGTTGTGTCATATTGCGAAAAAGAGAAATTGCTCTGGCGAAATGTTAGCTAGACGAGGGGTGCAAAATTTTCGTCTCGGTTTGCGAGAAATAGTAGAGGAGATTTCCCTTCTCGTGAAACATTGATCAAGGACAACTCTAATCTGAGAAATTAGAGTGAAATGTAGTCTGTTTAAAATAACAAACAAATAAAGAAAATGGGAGGTTGGACATAGCCAATCAAATGGATTTTTCCATGAGAGTTTTTACCATTTTTAATATTTTAATGGCATAATGATAATTAATAACACCACCCCAAGCATAAAGGGCTATAAGTTCAACCATTGTAATTGTAATTCGTGTCACTCTATAATTGGTCTGCTCCAAGCAGTCTATTAAGTGACCTTGTTTGTCTAAATAAATAGTATATAAAACCTTTTTATTCCAAACCCCCAACTAATAACTAACAACTAATTTTTTCTGTCAAAAAATTTTCACGATAATCTTTTACAACCATAGAATAACCATGGTAACACACAATAAAATTATGAAATTTAATTGTTAAAGTATGGAGTTTGACAGGTGAAAAAAAATTCTCATATACAGGGTGCTACAAATTCGCGTGCGTGCATGGGGATCTCTAAAACGGTAAGAGATATGAAGATGGTTAAATTGAGGCAAAGTTGCGTATTTTGGGGCCTAATAATTTGGTTAAAGAAAATTCTAAATAGTTCAAATGCCTTCGGAGATATCCGAAAAAAAAAGAAATTTTCAGTTTTGGTTTTTAATTATTTGCGCCTTTATTTTTGACTTGGGAAAAAAACAAGAGACACTTTTTCATAGCCGTTTTTTATGATTTATGGCCTTTTTAATTTTTAAATGCGACGATTCGTTCTTTGGATATCACCGTCAATTTTTTTAAATACGGACCTGGATTTTTTATTACGTTTTAGGGACTTATAGGCTTTAGAAACCTAATACAATTAAAACATTTTAAAAATTTTAAGGTTTCGTCATCAAATAACACAACAATATTTAAAATTATCCCTTTTTACCGATTACGGTCCTGGCCATTATTTTTGGGATTAAATATTAAAATTGCATTACAGGAAGTGAGACGTATGGTTTAAGCCATTAATTATTTTAATAAAATTAGTCAGAGAGTCAACGTCAATTATTTAAGCAGGTCAATAAAACGCATAGTTTTTAAAGCATGGGAAGTAATAATATTTTTTATCTCCCGCTTTTGCAATTTCTCATAGTAGGTCAAATTTTTTAAGGGGTGCTTTGGAATACGCACGTGGTCGGCCAAAATTTTTTGATGTGCAAATTTAGGCCAAAATGGTTTTTTTTTCGTCGAATTGTAAAGCTATTTTAACCTTTCGAGCTTGAATGGATGGAATAGGTAGTATAAAACTTCTAATTTACATTTTGACCAAATATAAGGCCAGAACTATGAAATATTTTACGCGGACCCGATTTGAAAATAGGTCTACAGCTCGTCTTTTCTATTAATTTAACATGGGGAAAAAACATCTATTTTCTTAGAGCGGTCTGCCATACATAAAAACATTTGGAACTTTTACATAACGCGAAATAGATAGCTCAATATCCCTACTTTGTAATGAAATCATATAAGTGATTAATTATATATGATTAATTCAGTATATTTCCAAATTTTCAATTTCCAAAATGCTCTACACACGTGTGACGACATTTTTGGCTCGGAGATATTCGGAGATGTTCGAAAAACCTGAAATTAGTGACTTTGACATTTATTAATCAAAAATCGTCTGTCACTTTCACATGTGGTCACTTTACGCCTCTCCCTATTATAGCTCGATAATAGTTTTATCGATATAACAAATTATGGAAGATATTCAGTGCACGCCACCTGAAATTCAAGAGAAGTCATTAGAGACGTCGTTGGAACTTCTGCCAATCCATAGAAATATACAATCGTCAATACGACATTTTTATGGAGTGGTGCAACAAACACAAAGTAAGGAAATACAGTGAAAATGTATTACTGGCATATTTTTCCGATTTATCAAAAAAGTATTATCCTTCTTCAATGTGGTCCTATTATTCCATGCTTAAAGCAACCCTTTCAGTGAAGCAAGACGTTAACATCGGTGAATATTGAAATCTTACGGCTTTTTTTAAACAAAAAGGAAGAAATCATGTTCCAAAGAAATCCAAAACTCTTTCACAAGAAGAAATACTTAAATTTTTACTAGATGCACCGGACGAAATCTACTTTATGATGAAGGTAATTTGTACAAACTTTTCAAAACCAAAATGATACAATGTAGTAATTTTTTTAGATTTGTGTTTTATTTGGAATTGTTGGAGCTATACGTAATGAAGAACTTTTAAATTTAAAAGTATGTGACATAGAGTACAAAGAAACAATTCTAGTTGTTCATATACCCAAAACAAAGACCAACAAGCCTCGTTTATTTGTAATCACTGCAGAATTTGAAGGAAAAGTAAAATCCATAGAACTATTTAATAAATATTTCACTCTGCGTCCTAAGCAGACGTCCCACGATCGATTTTTCCTAACGTACAGGAACGGTAAATGCACTGTTCAGCCAGCTGGAATCCATACTATCGGAAGTGTTCCAAGCAAAATTGCCAACTATCTGCATCTGTCAGAACCATCACTTTATACGGGACATTGTTTCCGTCGAACATCCGCCACTCTCTTTGCCAACGCAGGCGGCAGTGAAGAAAATTTAAAACGCCACGGAGGGTGGAAAAGCGACACGATTGCAGAGTCCTATGTTGAAAAATCTGTGCTCAATAAAACAAAAATCGCAAAGAGCATTTTAGGCGATAAACAAACTGACAATTCTAATAGAAAAGATTTGCACATTGCAAAGTCCTATGTTGAAAAATCTGTGCTCAATAAAACAAAAATCGCAAAGAGCATTTTAGGCGATAAACAAACTGACAATTCTAATAGAAAAGATTTGCACATTGCAAAGTCCTATGTTGAAGAATCTGTGCTCAATAAAACAAAAATTGCGAAGATAATTTTAGGCGATAATCAAAATGAAAATTCTAATAAAGAAGATTTCCACATGTTTAACATAGATAATAATTCTCCAACGTTTTCAGTTGGAACTCCTTCGCCTGCAGGAATTAATTTTTATAATACTTCAGGGTCTACGTTCACTTTTAATACTTATAACAAATGATTTGTTCTATATTGCTGTTTTTGTTATAATAAAATGCAATGAGTTATTCGCTCGCTCATCTCATAATTTCAGACTCGTCCGATAAATAATCACTTTACTGCCTTGGTACATAAATAACTATTATTAATGTTTTTATATTATATCTTATCATAACACTTACTTTAATTCGTATAATTTTGTCCTGAGACCTTAAAATATTTTAAAATAGAAAAAGGGACAGTCATGAAAGAAAAAGTGGTACAAAGCAGTAGGGTGAAGTTAAAACAAAAATTTGAAGGTTCTAGGGCATAATTTTAAGACAGATAATAGTAATCTCTATCTATAATAATTTTTTCTTACTGGATAATACATCTAAAAAAATAGTGTGATCTTAAAGAAAAATGAAAACATTTAATAACATGTTAATTTAATACACACTAATACATCACTAATCAACATTAATATTTCTTCTTCCTTGTAATAATAATTGTATCGTATTGTAAAAGGACTAAAAATTTTTGAAATAATTTACAGGGCTGTAAGGAAATAAATTCATAATTTTAAATGTATTATTTGCTGACGAAACATTAAAATTTTTTAAATGTTTTAATTGTATTAGGTTTCTAAAGGCTATAAGTCCCTAAAACCGTAATAAAAAATTCAGGTCCGTATTTAAAAAAATTGACTTGATGCTGGTATCCAAAGAACGAAACGTCGCATTTAAAAATTAATATGGCAATGTTGTAGATCATAAAAAACGGATATGAAAGTGTTTTTTGTTTTTTCCAAAGTCAAAAATAAAGGCGAAAAAAATTAAAAATCAAAACTGAAAATTTCGGGTTTTTTCGGATATCTCCGAAGGCATTCGAAATATTTAGAATTTTCTTTTACCAAATTATTAAGCCCCAAAATACGCGACTTTGCCTCAATTTAATTATCTTCATATCTCTTACCGTTTTTAAGATCCCAATGCACGCACGCGAATTTGTAGCACCCTATATATAATATAACAAGTGCATTGATAATTATTATCGGTAATTTTAGAAAAATTGCATGAAGGCATATTTGCCTAAAATTACCGATAAATTATCAATGCATGCGTTATATTTGTAAGAGAATTTCATGATAAGCAAGTCCCACTACAGCGAAAATATGTTTTCAAGATATTTTTACGAATAAAAATATGATAAAAACCTAGTATCGCCATCTGCTGGAATCAACTCAATGCAAAAGATAGCCGTCTCACGTGAAAATATAGAAGTCATAGAACTATAAATAAATCAAGCACGGAACAGCCACCCATCCAGTATAGGAAACATTTTTTGCGCTTTCCTACACATCTCTACGGTTTTGTAGAATCAGATCTAGATCGCGCTGCAGTCGCCCACTGGTGTGCAACACTAATCCGTAATTGCCGTGTAAGAAATATAAATAAAATAGTGGAATTTAGTGTCCGTTAAAATATATAGCGGCAAGCGGACAATAAATTACACTATTTTATTCACATTAATAAAAATATAACGTTAATCAAAATTACAAACCACACAGCACTGCTGCCGTTAAATCATCAAAGAACAGCCAAAAGCAAAACAACACCATGCCTAACATTAAAACCCTCCACCGTACCTGAAGTAGACTGAATAAATAAGTCCCATATAGTACCTTTAAATTTCGTCAAGTTCTCCTCGTACCCGTGGGGTACCTCCTCAGTCCTCCTATATTTCTCCGGGGGACCATCACTGTAAATTGACTCCCTAGGATCAAATCCTAATTTTTCCTTGTAGTAATTTTGCGTAGACATGTTCACTTGCACATTTGATGCACACTTTTATAATTTATGTAGACAGTCCTAGCCTTAATTTAGTTATAAAGTAATAAAAAAAAATCTTTTCTATAACTATTATACAAAATATATTTTTTATATTTAGCTGGTTAATATACGGTTTAATTTTTATACGGGATAAAATCAAAATGTGATGTCGCCAGAAAATCACAAAATGATCAAAATCGTTATAGTGTTCAAGTCTTTGAAGGAATGTATCGTTGGTTATCGTTGATATTCGTTGCTTTACGTATTTTTCTAATTTATACACTACACAAGTCGAAGATCGCGGTTCATCTAGAAGGAAAAAAGTTATGGTTAAATAGTTGCATTTAAAACTATATTTGGCTGCCAGTGTTGAGGAATATACTAACGTTTTTAATACATTTTCTAAAACTAATGATATCAAGAAATAAATATCTACCTAATGAGTATTAAAAAAACGTTTAATATCAAGAGGTTTGTTGTTCAACGTTTTGTTACATTACTTGTCACAAGGTCAAAATAAAATTGCAAAATCAAAACAAAATTTGTTAAAAGTTCGGTCACAAGTTTTCTTGAATCTGACCGATCTGAAGTATACAACATGAAAATTATATCATCAGTTTTGAGTTCGGGAAACGTTTCGAAAAAACTTTCTGTGTTCTATCTTTATCAGATATGATTACCTCACTTTAAATGTTTCAATAAAAAAAATTAGACATTGTTTGTGAATTTCTTGTAATCCACCAAAACACAATTAAACTTTTCAGATAATGAAAAAATTATCGTCTACCTACTTTCAATTTCTATAGTTTTTAGATTAAAATAACATAATGTTTATATTTATGTATCATTTAAAAACCGTAACTATTACTAAAGCAGTAGAGTTTAGTGTCCGTATAAGTAAATAGAAAGAAAGTTTTTTAGCGGCGGGCGGACGAAGTAGTGCATCTATCTTTTGCAATAAAGTACACAGTGACGCCAAAGGTAATGGGTTCCGTGGGGCACAGGTAGACAATGACATCACATTTTATTCTTAATAATGATGAAAAACTAGTAGAACTAACTAGGTTTTCATCACATTTTCATTCTTAAAAATATCTTGAAAACATATTTTCGCTGTACTGGGAATTGCTTACAGGTTATGGCTTTCTGATGAGTCCCAATAAGGACTAAACAGCCTGTCCTTGTCAACCTGTGCCCCAGGAAACCCATTAGCTTTGGCGTCTCTGTGTACTTTGAGGCAAAAGATAGATACACTACTTTGTCCGCCTGCAGCTAAGTAACTATTACTATTTTTGTACCGGAGAAATTTTCTAGTTGATACCGGAGCCGGTATCCATGCATTATTATTTACGGAACCGGGTGGCGTCGGTGGCCGAGTCACTTCCTTTTTTTTATTGCACTCAATAATTCGAGAGAGAACAGAAATAAAATAATTTTTATCAATCATTTAAAGTCATATTAAAATATTTGTGAAATTAGTGCACTGGCACTGTTCTCCAAAAAAAGCGGTAATAGTCCATTATCTTAATTGTATTAACGACTGCCGACGTTAAATGTATTCTAGACACGAGCACACGTACTTAAAAAGTCGGAGAGAAATTGATTTTTGATTATCCTCTAAAAGTAGTTTCTAGTAGTCTAGTTAAAATTGCATGTTTCACCGATTTAGCCTTGGTATGTGAAGCCAAGCAAAGCACACGCTATTTCATTTAAATTTAATTATCAGAAAACTTTTATTTTTTCCTACATTTTAAATAAAAACCGAATCTTGTTTAGTGCATTCCGTTTTAATGAGTAGGTACCCTGCAGTATGTTGAATGCTGCTTTCTTCAAGCTTGTAGAGTAACAGTAAAGGAAGGAAGGCTTGGCGCCAAGCAAGTAGGCCAGTGTAATTAATTTTGTAAGCCTCATTTTCCGACTGGATACTTTAGACGAAACCGATAGTTTTACATGGGTTTTAAACCACGATTATTTTACTATCTGATGTTATTCTTGGTACAGTTTCTACAATATTTTCATTGTATATTTCCTATCTAGCATAGAACTCGACAAACCGCTCCTTATGCCTTCATGGTTCAACATCGAAGGGCGTTACCACAGAATACCTTAATCCATAAGTACCAATATCCATCAGACATATCTATCCACGGTATACTTTATCTGCACTCTTGAAACATTATATAATATCTATTCGGATCAGCATCATACACTTGCTACGTGAGTCAATATCTGTACCATTCAGCTCACTTTCGACAACATGCTGTACTAAGCCCAAAAGCAGAGTCGCCGAGCCTGTGCCATATTGAGCCTCGATTGAGCTTTTTGTTTGTAACTGAACAGTTTTAGTGAGGACTTTTAGTAAGAACTTACAAGTCTGCACCATTAACAAGAGATACAAGGTTTGATTACTGGCGGATATATATAAAATTCTTTTAATTCTAAAATTTGTCTGAAAGCTCATATTATTTTTTTATTACTTTATAATTACTTATATTTTTAAAATTATCCAATCGCTAACACACTAGTCAGCTCCAAATATTAAACTTCTAGATGCTATTTCTAGGGGACCATATATACATAACTACCAGACGTAGTTACCTCCCTTACCGTGTTCAATCGAAACATATTAAGTTAAGCCTACGTATAGTACGTAGTCGTGTTAGCGGTATCTTTCATTACTTCGTCAATCAGTCATTTCATGAACAGAAATATCAAGCAATTGTCAGAACGAGCGAGCTGCAGGATACCCGGCACGCGCATGTCAATTTGGACAGAGAGGTCGAGAAAGCGCGACATAAAACTTTGTAAAAACAGTTTCATCAATTAAGAACCTATTTTATAATTTAGACTTTTATTGGGGTTATAAACATTCTACAATTTGTATACTAATTTCTACTAATTTAGATTAAAAAAAAATAGCGCTATTTCTTGATAATTTCAATGTATGGACTTTAGGAAATGTATTTTTTGGTAATAATTAGTCCTGCGATAACAAATTTTGTGTACACCTAAAACACACAAAACGAAATTACTGGATACGCCACTGACCATAGAAAAAGGCATTTAAACCAATATTTAAAGTGCCATTTGTAAGTAAACATCCCATAGATACTTATTTGGCGATTAATTACCCAGTTACCCAGTTTGCCACAACTTAAAACCAAAATAAATATTTTATGTAATGTTCAGAATTGCCCGAATATGCAATAACCTAAAACTTATAGATAAACAAATTTTCAACGATGAACAAATTACCTTGAACTACTGTTCAGTATTATTATACGTTACCCGGTATTTCCCAAAAGTTTGAGCATACATTTCAAAAGCCCTAAATTTGGAGTCGATGGCAAAATAAGTTGAACAAATGCTAAATTATCAAGATTATTTTTGTCGGACTCGGATTAACTTAACTTTGTTTAAACACAGCATTTTGGTAAGTATATCTAATCGTTTTAAGAAGTGTAAACGTGTAAACTTTCCAAGATCGTCTTTTTACGAAATGGCCCTCGGAAAGGACCGAATACAGAAAGAAAAAAAAACAGCCAAACTATACGGTCAACCAACTAGGCTAAAAATTACATAAATAATTTATTTATGGGAAGAAATAATACTCTAAGACTCTAAGGCAACTTTCACTAAGAAACCTTTACTTTTGTATTCTACATGTTTCGAACGTATAAACGTTCATCTTCAGGAGAAGTATAGCTTATGTTGGAATAGATATTAGGAAATTGTAAGTGACACCCTCATAGAGCCTTTGAGAAAGTTAATTTATTAAAAAAGTGATGCATTCATAGAAGTAGGGGAGAAAAACATACTACCAAGTTAAAGATAAAGATAGGAGAATGGTTGATAAAGGGTATTTTAAAGTGACAAAATGAGAAGCTTTAGGTGAGAATGAAACTGAACAGCAACTTCAGTGGTGAAGTATATTATTGAATACATTTTTTTGCCAAATGGTGCAAAATGAAAATTATACGTGCTGGCAGGACAGATTTACTATCAGTTGTCGTGTTACATGTATATTACGACGTCTGTCAACGATAGTAGGGATGTGAAAAACCATGTACACATATGATCTATGACGTTTTAAGACATCTGAGGGTATGATTCCTAGAAGTGACATGGATTGTTCTCAGAGGATACACATATAAATAATATAAAAATTAGTGTTGAAAAGGTAAAGAAAGTGTTTAAGAACGTGAAGGTTTTATAGAGATTGCATTGTGAATTGGCAAAATGATGTTTAAAGTATATTATAATATAAGAGAAAAAGGTTTTTTTTTTTAGTTATTACATTGTGATATAAAGTTAATTCATTTTTTTTTCTCACGTGGTGGAAACATTATTATTAAATTTTTTTAGGATTAGGAGTAGGCAAATTCCATTCTTATAGTTTTCTTGAGCGTTTCAATCAAAAAGCAGTCTACGCTGTGAGGATTTGTGCTTAAATGAAAAATGCGGCAAAAGAAACGCGACAGATGTCAACTTCAAAGGAAGTTTGTCACAGAGAAAATATAAGTTTTAGACAGAATGAGAGATGATTAAAGATATGTAGTATTAGGCTGGTAGTATGTATCATAGATTAAATTTTTTTTAAACATCACATTTATGTTTTTATTGAAAACAACAGTATCCTTAAACGTCTCAAAGCTCATTCGTCATCTAACCAATACAAGATTTTTGGGATATTGGCTCGGATAATGATATCCAAGTAAGTCCAAAATAAAAAAGGAAATTTATAAAGTAGCCCAATTGCGGTGTAAGCTTAGAAAATGTGTCTTGCTAAAGACCAGGGATAGCTCTATTTAACTTGATATTTTTTACATATATAAGTTAATTATCACAACAATTAACATCGCTATAAGTTTTGTATTAATTTCACAACTAGCTGACGCATACCTATCACATTAACATTTATTCCAAGACCACCATAATTTTACAGGTGGATGTCCAATCGGGTATAGGATAATTGATGAGAGCATATAACAAGAAAGAAAACAAATTTAATTTCAGATAGGAATAGTCAGTATAAGCTAAAAACTAACTTTTCTGAGACAATAATTTTATCTGCACAATATAATCCATTCAACAAATGTGCCCATTTAAGCAATAGTGTGACTGATTAATTAAACAAATTATACTCAAAAATGTTGGTGGTACAGATAATTCGCGAATCTAACTGCAATTAAAAAATGATGTTTGGTGAATATTAACTTTAAAGCCAATGATTTTTTAAAAAAATGTATCCAAAATTTGTTTTACAAAATATACTTTCATAAATATGGGACTGATAGTACAAGTTTACATACAGGTTGGCGCATCGAAAACGAAATAGAGACATTTACTGGCAGCTCAGTTCTTTTTTGGAAAAACACTCAGACTCGTCGACTTTGTTTTCGAGGGGGACAAAAAACTGGCAAAATATCACGTTAACACGTGCAGCCTCCTGGGCGGGGTGGCACCACCCCTAAAATCTTAAATGGAAAGAGGGGCCGAGTGATACCTTATTTTAAAGGTATTTCAATTCCCTTTACTACTGAACTGAAGTACTTACTCGTATTTTACATCATTATAAAGGGAATTGAAATACCTTTAAAATAAGGTATCACTCGACCCCTCTTTCCATTTAAGATTTAAGGGGTGGTGCAACCCCCGTCCAGGAGGCTGCACGTGTTAACGTGATTTTTTGCCCCCCTCGAAAAAAAAAATTGACGGGTCTAAGCGTTTTTCCAAAAAAGAACTGAGCTGCCAGTAAATGTCTCTGTTTCGTTTTCGATGCGCCACCCTGTATATTACCATGTATTATAATATATAGCATAGTTCTGATTTCTGATCATGATTAAAGACAAAATAAACCAAAACGTCAACAAAACTAATTTGTTATTTTAACGAAACCCCCAAAACCACATTTCAATATACATAATAAAGAAATTTGGACTTCCAATGTCTTTAAATCGCTACCTTTCAACTGGTAAGTATCTCCAGTCATGACTGACTACTCACCTGAAGACGACTGGAGATACTTTCGTCGCCTTTAGGTGAGTATTCATTCATAACTGGAGATATTTATCAATTGAAACGTAATTTTAAAACAAATAAAGATAATACAAATCAAAAACTCTGATATCATTCAAGAAACATTATTGTCTCAAACATTTATACAGACAATGGATAATATAGTTCTGATACCAGAGCCAATGGCGTTATATTGAATTCCACTAGACTCATTAAAAGAATATAAAACCAAGAGGATAATCTACCTGCGAATGGTGCAGTTTAGGATTCTAGAGAAATGAATTTACTTTCAATGAGCCGATTGAAATATTGTTATAAGAAGTAAAAATAACAATACACATGTATATACCAATAGCAAATAATATTATTTATAAAAAGATAAAACTGGGAGGGAGGTCATTTAGTGTGGCAAAGTACAATGGCGGTTTTTTATATTAAAATACAAAAAATGTTTTTGCTATAAAAGTTTTTTTATTAGTATAAATAAAATTCCAAAAAAATATACTGTGGAAGTTTTTTACAAAAAGATACTAACCAGACATCTTATTAGTTTTATTAAAATAAGCATCTGTCCGCACAAGCTTAAAAGCGCATAATCTGTAAAACCATCCAAAGTGAATAAATCGGCGTCGCGTCGCAAACAACTATTATAAATTAAAAGTTATTAATTTTTTGAATGAATAGATACCGAAACAAGAATTCTTAAAGGAAATGACTTCATGGCATTTATATCTACTATCTTGTCGTAATATCTTTATTTTAAGACAGTATTCTAAGAAGACAACACAACTGACTGTAACCAAGGCCATTGAATTTTTTTAAAACCGATTATCGTAAAATTCTAATCATAATCTATGACGCAATCTCAGAGTCATCTGCTGATCAAGGTATGGGTAAATATTTGCACATTTTTATTAGTTAGAAAATCTATATTGTGGGTCGTATAACAAATGTGTTTTGTACGTATTTGCTAATAAATATTTAGCGAATCGCCATAACTACTAGTTGCAAAGCAAAACACTTCAGCTGGTTAAGTTGTCGTGAAAGGTTATGGCATCTATATTCAAAATTAAAGAGGAATCCCAACGTTTGTTTCTTTATTTTGAAAGAATGTCAGATATCATATTAGCTATAATAACTTCATTAATTTATTAATAAATCGCTCTAAAAAGAGCCCTTGTGGATTGTCCAGCGGTTTTAAATTTAGCAATCGTGTTCATCAATTTGGATCTCCATCTCTATATCTGTCTCATTATGCACGACCATAACATGAGAGTTTCATAATTTGGATGGTATTAATTATCCGTTTGTATAGTTTCACCAAAAATCTTTTAATCGCAGTTTACATAATAAAAAAAGGTATTGGTTTAAAAAAAAGTTGTATGCTCAATTCTGAATAAATATGCTGACTTATGTCACATGTTACAGAAATATTTTAATCAATAAGAAAACAACTGGACAACTTTTATTGTGACAAACCTGACATTGGTCAACATGATTTAATTACAATCAAAGTTGTCGCTAGCAGGTTACGTAATTCTTTATTAAAATACTTCTGCCACCTAGCAGTGTTTTAACCCCTATTGAAATAGTATTTTAGATCAACGATCACATTTTACTTATCTGTAATATTTTAATATCGTTATGTTAGTACAAGATTTAAGTATTACGGCAAGTGTATTTTCATTCCTATTTGTTGTGGATATTCACTCGAGACTAAACCAAACCAATACCAGTAAATTCGAAAATTAAAACATCACTGATGTGTATCATTACCAATGCAATCTAGCAAAATTCGAACCAACCAGTATTGACTGGACCAAACCAAATTTGCAAGACTGTCAATTTTCTCTTTTCTTCTTGTCCAATCTAGGCAGGTTGATGTTACTCTTGACATCATTTTTGCTTAACACCTTGGCCTTGGTCCATTATTTCTTGATTTTTTTTTTATTGTGTTATTGCAATTTTCTAAAAATAATACTCAATTATTATTGCCTTTTGATCCCTGGAAATTCAACCATCTATTTTCTCCCCTTCAAATACGACTCAACCCGATAAAACAGGAACGGGGTGGTTTTTGGTCATCGACGCCGACGGGGGGTATGGGTTTTTGGCACCATCCCTATTCTATCGTAACTCGCCTCTAGAATCGAACTTATTTTCAATTTTACATTTGGGGTAGTTCGGATTCTTCCGGGGGTTGTGGAGAACGTTAACCCTTTTTTGTGTTCTTCGCCCTCTAACACGGGGGAGAAAATAAGTTTCAGAGCTGTAGAATGAGCATCCATACATTTACAATTGCTTCTATTATAATACCTGTTAGTGGTTTAAAAATATTTTAAGAGAATATAATTTGATTTACTAAAATAATTTATTATAAATATTCAAATTTTTTTATAATTTTGAGAATAATTAAAAATCTCCTTGTACAAGGCTACAGGTTGTGTAAATATTTTATCTCATTGATAAATAGATTTTAACGAGTTACCCAACCTGAAAATGCAATAATTAACTTTAAATGTTTAAGATTTTAGCTACCTGAATCCATTGCTAATGGATATTAGTCATAAATTTGGATTTCAAAACAAGTTAAACTTGTAACGGTCGACTAAAGAATTTTGCCAGCACAAAATTTAGGGGACGACAAGAACATTTAGTTTGTTTTCTTGATTGCCTTAATAATTAAAAAAATAATAAAAACAAAACAATATATTTTAATTCCAGCGCTTATGGCCCTACACATGTCGAGGACAAGACACCTATTAATATCAGTTAGTAAATAAATATTAGCAAATTAATGAATACTGTTTCAGAGGAGACAGATAAAGAAACAACGCAATAATGAAAAGTTACTACTGATCTATGAATGAAATATGATTATGGAGATCATTTAATATTAAATAATCGAAAATCTAGCCCAAAATAATGATAATATATATATATATACCTATATAGGTGTGTTTGTATCATCTAAGAATTTTAAAATGCCTTGATATACTTGCAGTTACATTATAAATGCTTAATATCTTAAAAAAAGTATCAGAACAACCTAAATTAAACCTATTTGTTTTTTACTAAAGTAAAACTTATTGTCAGTATCGAATTATAAGGTTAGGTCTGTGACACATCATAGAATAGAACTAGGCATATCTTCAATTATAGTAAATCAATATCTTTATTGTTAATGTGAGGCAAAAACAACTTATACTTTTAAAAAATAAACCGGTTAATTTGAAGCACAACTTTGAAGTCGTTGCAGAGTGGTTATACTGCTTAAGCTTATAAAACTGCCATATAGCCCAGAATAAAACATTACAGTTATCTGTACCCGAAAAACATTGAAATCATGTACATTATTGTACAAATAATCCTGAGATCACAAATCATAAGTATATCGGTAGGACGATTTTCTAAAAAAAAAACAATTAAGAAGTTAGTTTGTATATGGCAGTGTATGTGTGTGCCTAATATACATCGTATAAAAAATCATGAACGAACACGTTTTTGTGATTTGGCTTTAAGCGACACTGATGACAGATACCACGTGACTTATCGGTTAAATTTATAAACGCACTCACAGGGTATTGTCACAAGAATAATTTATTTTTCTTATTGTAGTATTATCCTCAGGGCCTTAATGATAAAAGGTAACGTTGGTAGTTAGTATATTGAGATGAATGCTTTAATTTTCGTGGGTATCACGATTACATTTCATTTTTTATAACCATTTTTGGGCAATTTTATGCAAAAAAGTGTGAAAAAATAATAAAAACTTTTTTTCATTATTTAATTTTATTTAAGTATAGAATAAAATTCTTTTTACTTTTTTCAATAAACACCCACCAAAACCAGTAAACCTTACTTTAGAGAAATAAAGTAAACCTTATAACCTTAAATTGTTTAAAATGTCTGACATAATTTTTTTGTGTGACAGTGTGACTTTATTTTTGGTTTCAACTATAGGTACATAATTTGACAACAAATCTACTAGTTGCACAATTACGGCTAAAGCTTAGTTCAACGTTGAACCAAGCTGAAATTTCATTTTGGCAATCAACAAGAATGTAAAGTGATTGTCAAAATAAAATGACGTTTGAGCTTGGTTCTATTGACGAGGATACAGATACAGGTAGTCAATTTCTATACCTAGTTCATTTTAATTTTAAATCATTGTTTTTTCAATGTTCATAGTATATATTAATAAAAAGTTTTAAAACGCTACCCTTTTAAACATGTTTTCTGTCTTAAAGTTCAATTCTAGCAAAAAAAATATTTATTTTATAGTAGTTCATTAACCTCAAAACCAAATTCCCATACTAATTTAAATATCTAAAAAATGTATAAATTTAGATATCAAAACCAGAAATACATATACAAATTCATGATGTTTTAACCTAAACCACGAAAACTGCCGACATAATAAACCGGCATAAAAACAGATAATGCAAACATCAAAATGTCGCCCCTTGGCAATACTCGAGTAATTCCGCTATTCCTCAATTCCGTACACTGACAGCCACAAACTATGAAAGGTAAATTATTCCGTTACTACAGGCACTTACAACAATATTTAAGAAAAAGTCAATAATATGGCACATAAAAAGCAAACTAACAAATTACTATCGCTTTAAGGCGATTTGAATCGCGCGCGCACCACGTTGCGCTGTTCAACTGTTCGACAATCGGCGGACAACTGAAGTTAGCCTACTTGGATGAAAGAACATCGGCGGCAGATATGGGCGTCAGTGTGACCACATATGGGACAAACGTGCGATCAAGGTGGGCAGCATGGTAGCTGTGGGTTGCGGTAAGGTAGGCCCAGTTGATATGGTTAGATTTTTTTTGATTTTATAAAAGCATTCATCAGGGTTTATTTCGATTTCAAAAATCTTGCATTTCAAGTCAAATTTCACTACAATGTTTTCAGCGATACTGGTAAGGTACATTTAGTGGAAGAGTCTTCTTTCATTGCATCAGATCCATCCTCAGACGCGTTTTGTCATATCATGGTTCATTTTTAAGGCAAGGATCTAACGGAAGAAAGGTAGGAAAAAGCGGTGTACTATTTAAAGTAGTAAAAAAGAGTTAATTTCCAAATGAAGTGGATGGTGACGATGAGTACTTTCTGAGCTGCCATATCCTTTCTTGTGCATAAATTTGACAAAACCTAAGCTCTGAAGATGACTTACTAATAGTTCAAACTTACTTTATCTGTCTTCTGACACCTTTGATGTAAAAGAGTTAGCTTCATGAGTGTAAAATATTTTCTTGTTTTCTTTTAAATAAATCCTTGTATATTTAGTATAAAGTAAATCATTTAATTCTCTTATAATTCAGCAATCTGGCACAAACGTCAAGATTTAAAAAAAAATTATTTAAAAAAAATATTTTATTAAAATAATTTTGACATGTTTATTCATCGAAATATTTAATTATATTTTTATTAAATTACATTTTAAAATTATTAAGACCGTAAAAATCAATATACTAACTATCTGATAAACTTAGTGACCCCAGTAAATCTACTGTAAAATTATTACAATATTTATAATTTAATTTAAATATTCATAGCATTAAAAGCGATTATAATTCCTTTCAATTCATGATCTTTGGTTTTGATCTATCGTTATATGCCAATGACAAGATTTTTTTTAATGCAGATTCATCTGATGACATATAAAGATTAAAAAATATATTCTTTATTGTTACATGGTCATTCTGCTTAATAGTTTAATCAGATTTGTTTTAACATTTAGACCCAACAAAGTACTAGAAAAAAATTATTGACATTAATATTACATGTCAATGTTCTTCGGCTTGACAGAAAGTTAAACACTCAAACTTCAACCAACAAGAATGTAAAGTGATTGTCACAATGAAGTTTGAGCTGGGTTCAACGATGAACTAAGCTTAAGTCGTAATTGTACAACCAGGCCGAATTGAATTAAAACTGGGCAATCTGTACACTGACTTATTTTAAATGATTCCTAAATATTGAATAAGGGGGTCTGTTTCTCATATACGGCGTTAATTGGTGTCACGAAGGGGATGATGTACTCTGATAGTAGTAGTATTAAATAAATACATTACTTCAAAGGGAAAGATGAAACGGTTCGAGAAACAAGCACCTTAAGGAAAAATACGAAATATACTTTAAATCTACAAGTGCATTCTACACTTAATAATTTAAAAACTCAAATGTTGTCATTCAATTTCTATTTGTTTTCAAGTCATAACATCATACATAATTCCCCAACCGTTATTGACTTTTAATTGCTTTTTCTTTGTCTACGAAGGAACCTGATGTTGCTCTGACTGACTCGTGCCTTTCTTGAGTATTATGTGCGATCTTTCTGTATGTCGAATTAGTTCCTACAGAGTGCTGACTTGTATAAAAACTGTTACTTTAGTTTTCTTAAATTATTTTTAATGATAGAGTTTGGAGCGTTCCTCCCTACTCACTCTGCACACAAACGAATTATCATGTAAAGCAACACTCGGCGTGTCCTATTAAAAGGAACGTAAGTTGTTTTGGGTTGTATGGCTTCCTAAATTGCTTTTTCAGGAAGCAGTATATACATATGTTAATAAAAAATGAACAGCCAAAAGAAAATTATTGAACTAAACTAATTAAAACTATAAAATACAATGGCTGGAAAAGTGGCCGCCAGAAGTGCCTTTCGGGCTGACACATATACAGGTAAATGTTAGTTTACGTGCATGCAAAATTTCAAGTTGCTTGGTCATGGAGATAGCGGTTCTCGAAAAATGGAGTACGTTCATCTGATGCTACCACCACTTCAGAGAGGATTTAAGTCCTCAGAACCTTGTTTCTTTTACCATCTAATGGACTAACGTTTACCATCTATGGACCTATATGCAAATTTCCATGTCGCCGCTCTGCAGCTGACTAGCTTCAAGGAAAAATTTGTTTACAAAAAATAAAGGGAAAAGTGCCTATTTTTTAACATTTCGGGCAAAAACAGACAGACAGGCATGTAACTTATAAATACAAGGAGTCATTGTTGCTAGCTTCCCGGTACATATTTAAGGCCTCTAATTTCCTACTACGTTAATGATAAAATAGAAATAATATTTATATGCTTGCACAAAACTTAATGAACGGATTACGTCCAGTGTAAGTGTAAATATAAAGTCTTATTACATTATCAATCATAATACTACCTTGACTTTGACATTAAATTAACAATATATAATTATTTCATTGTTCTTTTAATTCCGCTAATTTAAATTTTAAGAACGTAACAATTATGGTTTATAAAATGTACTGCTTTATCGATCAATTTTATCTTGCACTTCTGAAAATCACTCTGTGAAAGTAATATTTGACAGATTTATCTTGAAATGTTATTTTTATTACCTCACGTTTTTCTAAGCATGCTAATAAATTAAGTAAATTTAAGTTTAAGTAGTATCAGTAATATCTAATTTTGGCTCTGATATTATTAAAACTAGTCAAAAGTACCTTCACAATAACATACGATGCAAGATTTGGCAAAACGTTCAGAGGTCCTTAAATCGAAGGAAATGACAAAATTGACTTTACGTTAAGATCTCACTTCCTTATATCATTATGATGATACGTTATACAATAATTAAGAAAAAAATGTGAGTACAGTATAATTATTCTTGTAACGGACCTAGGAACAATAATCGAATACCAAGATTACTCCAGCTAGACTCGAGATGAACTAACAAACCATATAATCCGTATTATGAGTTTCTTGCAACTTCATCAAAAAAACAGCAATTTAAGATCACTTTACGAGGGGAGATGGAAATCCCAAAATGAGGGGGAACTGGAGAACATACTGGAAAGTCCGAAAAATTTCCTAATACCTACTTAATATGAAGTCACAGGAGGAACAAATCTTACCAGTAACTTTAATTTTATAATTTTGTTATATCATTGAAACAGTTATTTACTATATGTTTACACACACGTGTCATTTTGCAAAAGAAATTATCCCAAAATTTAAAATGTTAATATTTTCTGTCACACTGACTGACTAAGTTTTAAAAGCTTCGAGTGTGTCACGACGACCCTGCATAATCTCCACCGTTACAGTTCACTTAATTTAACTATTTAGTAATCAACTGCAATGCAGTAATGTTTAAGGAAACCATAATACATATTACCGAGATATTTGTCTGTAACTATTAAATGTCAGCCATAATGCCAAGAAATTTCATTAATGTTTATAAAATAATTTACGTAGGCAGATCCTAATTGTATGGTTCATCGCAGCCTAGAAATGCAGGTCATGCAAAAGTCAAAGAATGAACTTTGGCTGCAAATTGACACATTTCGGACAAATAACATAAAATTAGCAAAAGCGCTACTTAAAACTTTCCAATTACAAATAAATTTAAATTTTTTTAGTAGGTGTTAAAATAACGTTTTTCTATTCGATACAACAATATACACATTGAATATTAGAGACTTTTAGTAAACTACTTTCGGAATGTAAGAGCCTAATGAGTTTTACTAGCGAATTTAACTAGATCTTTAACTTAATATCAGTATATTTTAATTTTGAATCAATGAAATAATAATTTTTGTAAAATTGTAGTGGTATTCACAAAAAAAATTATATAAACATGTAGCGGGTGACGATAAATAATTTAAGAAAACGGAAATATCAGTTTTTATACAAGTCAACACTCTGGAGGCACTAATTCGACGTACAGAAAGGTTGCAGACAAGCATAAAACTTATATCATATCCTATACCTATATAAGACAGTTTCCGAGAAAATTGAAAATTGTCACATTAGCCAACCAATTTATTGTTTTTACAAAAACAAATGAATAAGTAAAAATCAGTTGTTAAAAAATATTTGTGTTGTTCATAACTTGTGATTATTGGATACTCGACTATAATACCACACTAACTAACTGGGTGTATTAAAGTAAATTTGAAATATAGTTACTTCCATGCTGTTGTCATAAAATATTGTTATAGTGTAGGATACTATATCGTTATAATATGACGATATGTATTTGACTACGATAACAATTTTATTTTCTGTAACTTGATGGATATAAATGACAAATTGTAGATATAAGTATATTTTGCTTCACAATATTTTATTGGTCACCGATAACAATACAATTTTTAGAGTTGGATAATGTTAGTTGTAAATAAATAAACTTGAAAAGGAATTATCTTTATATTATATACTTAGTTTTTAGAAATTATGCCCTCAAGCTGATATTTAATGTAGGGTTGGGATGTTCCTTCTGGAGAGCAGATACGACTTCGTTAATCTGATATTTAGTTGATGAACAGTGTCCTATAACTACATTTTTTAGGTTCCTATAAAAAACTAAATGTTAATATAATTAATGGAGTTCTAAAAACTTCAAATGTCACTTTTATCAGATAGGGTCGGGTCAGACATAACAAACAGTTAAGTTAAAGTGTTTAGAGAAGAAAATAAATGACAGTTTCACAGCTCTACAAATTTAATTATTTGTATTTCCATAAGAACCTGTGTTGGCTCATGATACAACTATACAAGGTATGATATCAACAGGGTGCGCAGTGGATCGTGACGTCACATTGTGATATATTTTTTAATTGAACGCGACGAATTATACGGCAAAGCGTAGTTTATGTTATTAAAAGGTAATTTTATATGAAATTTTTAATAAATTCATTTCAAATCATAATATTAGCCTTAGAATTTCTACTGTGACTTAAATCTTGAAACATACATTTTATATAGATAGATTGATTATCATCAAGATTTAAAACTTAATATACTTACCTTCCTTTTAACTCAAACTTGTAGATGTGATTATGTTGGAAGGAAAATTAAAGTATTTAGGAATTCGTTTCGGCCAAAATTTTACATATAATTTAAACTCTAACTTAAACAACGGAGAATATCGCAATATGGCGGTTTTTAGGCACAAGTGACGTCACGAAAACCTGCACGGTATCATATCTTCTTGTAGTTGCATCATGGTATTGGCTAAAGTCATAAAATTGTTTACGATTTCTGCAATTCTAACTTAATCGGCTTATTATGCTGCTTGACTAGGGACGTTATTGTGGCAAAAGTTTTAGTTCTATTAATGAATAGGATGCATATTTAATTACATTTTACCTAAAATTAGAACTACCAAAAAAAATGAATAGCAATTCTAAAGTTACTTCGCGATTTTGTAATCGAATTTACATCGCTGTAAAGTTATGGGGGCACTTAAAAAACAAAATGGAAAGGTAACAGGTACGTCATTCACTCCTAGGATGAAACTACGGTGTAAATTACGGACTAGAGTCGGCCAATAAGTCACTTGTTTTTTACAGTTGTGTCATTAAATTCTTAACAGGCAAATTGTTTTATCAAGGATTAACACCTTTGTAATAAAATTACAACCTTTTCAAAATAAAAAAAAACTCTACTTATTTAAATAGCAAATGTTCATGTGTCACCAGACATCTAGTCAGATGTTTTTTGGAATCCAAGGTTTTTGACCTGTAAAGTCAATGTTTTGTAAAATGAATACTATAAACTTCAAACAAATATTGTTTTCATTCTTTTCTTAAATCCAAATAAAAAGTTTTTGTTAGCAATTGCAAAAAAAAAATAGAAAAATGTTAATATAAGACATTGGGTTGCTTAACTTTCTATGAATATAAAACTAATACTGCACACATGTACGTAGTAAACTTAACTTGGTAAATATACAGGGTGGCCCATTTGTCTGACAAAGTAATATACCGTCTCTACTAATAAAGATATCAAAAAAAAGTTTCTATAAAAGTTGTAAGGTATAAAAAACTATATGTTCTAAAATTATTTTTAAATATACAGGATGGTCCACAAAAGTAGGACAATAAAAGGATACATTTTTTAAATGGAACACCCTATATATAAGTATTAGCATTTTTTGTTTCCTTACAAAATTATCCATATGACGCCATATTTAGTTTTTTAATTTTTTGCAATGTTGCCAAACAAAATGCAAAATTCCTAAAATTTTGGAAAAAACATTATATTGTTTTGACTTTGCTAGTCATGGCTTACTAAAAAAATAAAAACTACAGTTTTTTTTCACGAAAATTTAAATAAAAATAGAAATATTGCCAAAACTAGTAGATTTAGGTATAGGTATGACTTAACAATAATAAAAGATGAACGGCAGTAGAGTTTTGGACTTGCATTGTCTTTATTTGTTTAGAATCACTACGTTTCAACTGGTAAGCATCTCCAGTCGTCTTCAGGTGAATACTGAATAAGTACGGTAACTACAGCTCTATTTATACTAGGCAGGTGCTGTGACGCATGATTAGTGGGTGGAGTCATGCGTGTTGCTAGGTGATGACGCATAACTGGATGAGTCATGCTCGATGACGTCATGCTCGATGACGTCATGCTCGATGACGTCATGCGTCTAACTTTTAGGTGGTCTTATTCTAAGATTACATTTACTTAACAAGGGTTTCCAGACGTTTCTCATATCTAATGAAGGCTTACTAAAGCAACCTGGATTTTGATGTATGGTCGCAGCTTCCTTAAACTTCCTCTTCCTCCAGTGCGGTTCTTTTTGCAGAATTTCCGCTTTTGTCCACATGATATGATGGCCGTGCGTCCAGGCGTGGTCAGCTGCACCTGATTTTTCGGTCTCTCCTTTTTGGGTGTTATTTCTATGTTCTTTAATCCTTACTTCTAGTGGTCTTAGTGTCTCACCAATGTAAGATTGGCCGCATTCGCAGGGAATCTGGTAGACACAATTTTTCTTGTCTTTCTGGCTTGCTGGTTTCGTCTTCGTTAGGTGGCTTCTTAAAGTGTCTCTAGAGCTGAATACTGTGTTGATGTTGTATCGTTGTCCTAGTCTTCTTATTTTCTCGGATACTCCTTTGACATACGGAATATTGAGTATTGGTTGTATCTCTTTCTCTGCTTTACGTGTGTTTGGCCGATTCTTGCGATTTTCCAATATTATGTCAATCAATTTCATGGGGTAGCCATTCTTGTTGACAATTAAATTCACCATGGAGAAAGAAGAGAACAACCAATTACCTTTTCTAGACGTCAACGTAGAGAAAAATGGCAACACCTTCCTAACCTCAGTGTACAGAAAACCTACACATACAGGGCAATATCTCAATTATACATCAAACCACTCAAACAACACAAAACATGGCATAGTAAGAAACCTGGTGGATAGAGCAATTACTCTCTGCAACTCAAACGAAGCTCTCAAAAGAGAAACTAACCACATCAAGACCGACCTCAACAAGAATGGCTACCCCATGAAATTGATTGACATAATATTGGAAAATCGCAAGAATCGGCCAAACACACGTAAAGCAGAGAAAGAGATACAACCAATACTCAATATTCCGTATGTCAAAGGAGTATCCGAGAAAATAAGAAGACTAGGACAACGATACAACATCAACACAGTATTCAGCTCTAGAGACACTTTAAGAAGCCACCTAACGAAGACGAAACCAGCAAGCCAGAAAGACAAGAAAAATTGTGTCTACCAGATTCCCTGCGAATGCGGCCAATCTTACATTGGTGAGACACTAAGACCACTAGAAGTAAGGATTAAAGAACATAGAAATAACACCCAAAAAGGAGAGACCGAAAAATCAGGTGCAGCTGACCACGCCTGGACGCACGGCCATCATATCATGTGGACAAAAGCGGAAATTCTGCAAAAAGAACCGCACTGGAGGAAGAGGAAGTTTAAGGAAGCTGCGACCATACACCAAAATCCAGGTTGCTTTAGTAAGCCTTCATTAGATATGAGAAACGTCTGGAAACCCTTGTTAAGTAAATGTAATCTTAGAATAAGACCACCCAAGAGTTAGACGCATGACGTCATCGAGCATGACGTCATCGAGCATGACGTCATCGAGCATGACTCATCCAGTTATGCGTCATCACCTAGCAACACGCATGACTCCACCCACTAATCATGCGTCACAGCACCTGCCTAGTATAAATAGAGCTGTAGTTACCGTACTTATTCAGTATTCACCTGAAGACGACTGGAGATGCTTACCAGTTGAAACGTAGTGATTCTAAACAAATAAAGACAATGCAAGTCCAAAACTCTACTGCCGTTCAAGAAACGTCATTGTCTCCAACCTTTAAACAGACAATAATAAAAGATACTTACAATATCCATCAGACGAGCCTAATAAATATAGGGTGTTTCATTTGAAAAATCAGAGTTACTGTATTTTAAAATTTTGTATATTTGGATGTCAACAGAAAACACCCTGTACAAAATTTTCGGTACTTAAAGATTTAAGACAGTTTTTCTATCCCTAAACTTAAGAGCTTACAAGAAATTTTCGATTTTCGATACTCTTATTGAGAAATACAGGTAATTTTTTACTATCATGTTTTTCCAAAATTTTAGAAATTTTGCATTTTGTTTGGCAACATTGCAAAAAATTAAAAAACCTCACAACTTTTATAAAAACTTTTTTTGGATATCTTTAATAGTAGAGACGGTATATTACTTTGTCAGACAAATGGGCCACCCTGTATATTATGTGTAAGTTATTGATGTTTGTTCTCATCTGATCCATTATGTATGTTCAGTTAATGACATTGTAACTAAGTGAAAATTTAATCCACCAAAATATTTAATAATTTTGATTTACTGTAAGAGTTAACTTTTGCCATAAAACTATTTATACCAAAAACTAAACAAAAATAAGTATCTCTCCCGGAATTATCCTAATTTAAATTGTTATAGTTTTTAGCGGTTTTTTTAAGGAGTAGGTAATAATCTATAAAAATAAGTAACTAATTATCAGGTTTCAACAAAATTTTATTAAAAACGTAATGAACAGACTTAAAACATAACAGCCCACCGAACCAACTGACAACCGGCGCGAAATCAAACATACGTGACGATAAGATACAGTGTTTAGGATTTTAGATTATTCGGGTGTAAGGGAGGACAAACTGCGTCCTCCGCAGTAGGTGCGGGGGACAGACGACACCTTCGTTTAAGAAGGACTGTTTTCCTGGATAGAGGACGGTTGGCAACCCTAGTTGTTAAATGAAACACAACAGCAAAAATGATTCAAGAAATGTATTTTACAGAATACGAAATAAAGATTGGCCCTTTTACGGATATTTCCTTTAAAAATGCGCGAATGGCAAGAGACACAAAGAGAAAGTAGTTCCAAAAGTGGTCAGGAAAAGAGGAAAGTAAGTTCAAACGCATTATCCACCAACGATTTACTAACAATATGGCAAAGCTACAATAAAGAAAACCCCGATGAAGGACAAAAAGTGTTTCCATCTCTGCTCATTTGAACTAGTTTGGAGATGCAATGATTGGCAAACAGAAAATGGTTGATAATAAATTCATCAAAGACTTATGCCTTGTAAGATTATTTATAAAATTATTGGAAAAAAGAGGACCAAACATTTCCACAGACAATTTCTCTCCGTTCATCCAAAGTGGCAGAAGGGATGTTGGTTCAAATATACTCCACTAGGAATAAATACAGTATCTAAGTGGACCAAAACTTCAGCGGAAAGAATTGGAATTGATACGAAGTATCATAATATAACGAATCATTCTGATCGATCTTCCGCTGTGCCTGTCCTATTTAAATAAGATGTTGGGGAACAAGAGTCGATTAAGTAAACATGCAACTCAAACGCAAATTCCCTGAAACCATATCTGCAGCTAGATCCTAGTCATCATCTGAAATCTCAGAACAACAAATGAAGCATATTCTAGACCTTCGACTTCGCAAATGCTAGTCAATCATACCCAAAACCATGCTTTGATAGAAAAGAATGGATAAACTATTACTTATAACAACTGTACGTTTAATATTAGTAATAAATAAATAAAGATTCTAGTTTGCTAAATAAACAGTGTATTTTTATTGTTTTCCCGTGAAATAGTCTTGTCGAATATCATTCGAGAGAAAATTTTGTATTTCTCTTGGTTTTATTCAATTTTGTTGCTTCTTGGTAATTTCGCTCATGAAATTGCCTAGCAACAAATTTTCATACCACTCGAAAATTTTACCGGCCAAATTTTCTTTCTTATGATATTATATACGATAATAAATAAGGATCATCCCATATAAAATGGCGAGACTAAATTAAAGTTAGGTAAGTAATCCTTTCCTAATTAGTATTTTTATACCTGACGTAAAAAATGGCAAAACCTCCAAAGTCATAAAATTAAAGATCTAAAATCATCACTACAGACATCAGGCCAAATATAGAATTACGCTTGTTTCCACAAACCACACAGTAGGTGTAAAGCATTTAATGTATGTTAGCATACTTTGTTGGTATTTAAAATTCACAAGTAGGAGTCACTGTTGGCAAATAATCTGATTAAAAATGGTCAAAAGTAGTCTTACGTTGTTTATGGTATGACATTGTTTTTCACGCCCAAGACGTATGAAATGACGCTAATAAATGTCTTTATTTTATTCGTTTAAAAATAATAACCTACTTTGAAAAATAGTAATTTAAACTGGTTTCAGGTTATTAATTTTAGACAACGGAAGGTACTAAAAATTAGCGTATGGACTTATGGATCTCAAATGATCAAAAATGATTAAAGGATTGATTAGTTCGACTTATATTTCTAACATACCAACCACTTCTATTGTCATCCATGACTAATTTGTAACCTGCAAGTCGATTCGGGAAAAAATAAAATTATGAAGAAGAGCCGATCATAAAGAACAAGTGACACCTCTTGAGATGTATTTTTGGACAAGGGATGTTGTCAAACTAATTTGTCGGTTGACCTAAAACTTCCACAATTAGACTAGGTCGTCTGAGACATAGAATTTTAAAAATAAGGTCACTAATACACTAATATAAATATTTCATAGTTTTAAAATGTATAAGTTTTTTTTTTGAGATATTTACATTAGCTTATGAGTCCCATCACCACATTAACTCTAGGTTGATCAAAACTTGCACGGCTTTTTAAGAAATCAAAATCCTCAAAACATAGGAATAAGTTATGTCTTTATACAGAGAAAAAAAACGTGGGAAGTCGCTAGAGCTCGGCACAAACAGTCTACAAAATCACTTTGTTGTGATTGTTCCAATGAGTATTTGTTTATCATTGAAATTTTTAGAATTTGAGTGAGAATAAAAACATATTTCGATAGACCTATCGATTCTTTTTAAACATCTCTACGACAAGCAAGATATACAAATCGCTATCGCAATCATTTTTACAGAGTTCGTTTCTATTACTTTTTTTCTGTGATTCAGACCGTGTCATTTTAAAAAGTGTTTAAAAAAGTTAAAATAAGTCGGAACCGTACTAGTCTACTGTGATGCATTAGAGGTATTATCACAAAGAGTATCATCTCATGATTATTATTTGATTAACGTTGGTTAACGATTGAGTTCACTGTTACAGTATTGCATATAATGAAAATTATGCAAATAGGTTTCATTCCGGTAATATTAAATGTTAAGTAATGTGTTCCGATTCACTTTTGCTAATAACTGTCAAAATCTTTACCGTCAAGTTCTCAAACAATTAAATTGGGAAATCTATCATCTACACACCCTCGGGGCAAAAAAGTTCAGTTTTTTAACGATATTTTTGTTCTAAAACTATAATGTAAAATTTGGCCAACATCAATTTTTGGGATACTGAGTAGTTGCCGATCGATGAAGATATGAAAAAATACTTTTTTTCCAACCCCCTATAAAAATTATGGGTTTATAGAAATATAGAAAACGTAATTTTTTTTTGGAATTTTTAAATAAAAATGTGTTAATTACACTGTTCTACAAAAAAAAATTTTTCTTTTTTTCTGACTATCTGGTACTTGATTATTAATGATTTTCGCCTCCTAAACTCAGATCTACTTTCAACATTTCTCTATCAGGCAACGTTTTTGAGTAATTCGATTTTTTTGTTTCTTCATTATTTATCAAAACACGGCAATTGAATGAAGGATATTTGAAGACAGGACCAACTATACGTGGGTAATTGATGCCAGGTATTATATATTACGTTAATTTAGTTAAAAAAAAATTTTTAAAAAAATATTTGGGTCCCCTACACCTTCCTTCCTTAGATCCCCCGGCATGAGAATAATACACATTGTACGTATGTTTTTAACTGCTGTATATTTTACATGAAAAGTTAAAAGTTTTTACAAAATATATTTTTTTTAAAACTAGAATATATACAAATATCGAAAAACATAATATCACAAAAATTTATTTTTTTCTTTTGTATTTCTTGTCGCAATCTCTTTTAAGATTCCAGCAGTAGTCTGCAAGCATTGACGGTTGCCATTTTCCCTCATACCTCTTTTCCATTGCCGCTATCTCTTGATGGAAGCGCTCTCCGTGCTCATCTGATACTTCGCTGCAATCATTTGGAAAGTAGTCTAAATGGGAATGCATAAAATGAACCTTCAAAGACATATTACATCCCATATCTTTATATGCATTTAACATTTCCTTAACTACATCTTTATAGTCTTTAGAACGATGTCTTCCCAAAAACTGCTTACATACGTTCTTGAACGCGATCCATGAACGCTTTTCTTTTGTAGACAAAAGTGTGTCGAAAGTATCGTCTTTCATCAGATATCTTATTTGTGGTCCCACAAATATACCCTCCTTAATTTTTGCATCAGACAGGCGGGGGAACTTGGTAGTGGGTAAGCAAATCCTTGGCCATTTCTATCCATTGCTTTCACAAATTGCTTCATTAAACCCAATTTAATGTGCAGCGGTGGTAAAATTACGTCTTGAGGGGCAACAAGAGATTCATTCGTCACATTTTTCTCTCCAACGGTTAATTTTCTGGTTGGCCATACTGTTCTTACAAAATGTTCTTTTCGAGCACGACTATCACTCACATTAAAAACAACAGTACTTCGTATATCCTCCTTGCATGCCAAGTATCATTGCGAGTATTTTGAAGTCTCCGCAGATTTTCCATTTGTGATCTTGGTATTTAATTTTTGTTAATACAGTTGAAGCACACCATATGATTCTTTCGTCAAACTTGCATAACCAACGGGAACCGAAGACAGGAAGTTACCGTTATGAAGTAATACAGCTTTTAAGCTTGTTTTAGATGCATCTATGAATAGGTGCCAATCAGAAGATTTATATGGTCTATCTAGGGCTGTCATTAGGCTTTTAATGTCCTTACAAGACGTCATCTTTCTCAAAAAAATTGAGAAAATCCAGCTCTCTGTCTCTATAAACTGTTACATGTGTGCTTGGCTGTAAAAGATTCCACTCTTGCAAACGTGAACCCAGAAGCTCTGCCTTACTTTTACTTAGACCTAAATCTCTGACTAAATCATTCAATTCACCCTGAGACAAGAGATGCGGTACTACGTGTTCAGGAGGCTCATATGATGGGTCTGATGCAGACAAGGACTCTTCATCATTTGAGTGACTTTCCGTCCCAGAAGGTGTTTCTGCTTTTGTTTCTGGCATATTCTCAAGTACGCCACTGATTTTATCTTCATCTCGAGGAACTGGTGGTACAGGAATTTCTGCGCTATGAGGTACTGGTCGTATAGCAGAAGCTACGTTTATGGGGTATCCTATGTGTTGTTTAGACTTCCTGCTAGTAAAGCCCCGTACATCCGTTAGACAAAAGTAGCAATCTCTAACATGATTCTTGGGCTCGCGCCATACCATTGGAACACCAAAGGCCATCGAAACAGGTTTTCCATTCCACCACTGTAGCAACTTCACATAACAGTTCGCACAACAAAAATGTGGCGCCCATTTTTTATCTTGATCACCAATCGGACAACCAAAATACAGTTTGTAGGCTTTATATACAACTAGAGACATTTGTTTTCTGTGTCTTTCAAAAGTATATTCACCACAAATATAGCAGAAACTGTTTGGGTTATTACGGCACTTATAACGTGATGACATTTTCTCGGACACTTATTTGCCACACTTCACAACTTCCTATAAGAACGAATTAGATGCAATTAACCCCATCGATATTGTTATATTAAGTTTTGTAAACTGCCATGCCGCACCGGTAGATCCCTCCCCTTTGTCACTCCTATTGTGTTTTGAGGATTATAATAATCCCGAAAATATAGTTTCAGGTATATTTTTGCCCTCGGTTACTAATTTGGTGAAAATTACCAAGTAGATATTATCCTAGATAATTGCATTTTACTTAGGGCAATTTTTACCTGAATTTTGCCATAAAATATTGAATATCTCAAAATCTGTGCCTGATCGAGCAATTTAAATTACAGATTCTGTTTTAGAATGACAATGCCCTTTAGGATCAAACATCAGTACTCCAGAAAAAAATATCGTGTAGAACAGTGTTATTTGTAAAGATGGCCAGGCAACTAGTAGCCCGGTAGATTGTTGGTTTGCAAATTTTAAATTTCTATTTTATTAATATCGGTAATAACTGTTTGTTTTTTACACCGCGACGGCAAGTAAATGATAGATTGCTCTTATTCAGACCCTACACCATCAATCGGACTGACATTCCTGAATGATATCAACCCTTCGTCCTTCTCGCATCGGACTTTTTACATCAGTTCGGCCATCAATCCTTGAAATTTACCTTAACACGATCAGTGTTACTGTCATTCCTTTATCAAGACTGCCAGTTTGACTGATTGTTTGGGGTCTGCTATACGATATATTTTTATGAAAAGTAATTTGGCGTTTGCCGAATTTCCCCTCCCCCCCCCCCCCCCTCTCTCAGAGCATGTAATAAAAATCAAAATTTTATATTGCGTTCCTAATTTAACCATAGTAAACAATGGTTTGCATCGAATTTGAAACACGCTGTATAAGTGTGACATAAAATTATCAATTGTTTAATACCTGCCGTTGTTACTCAATTGTATTAGGCAAATTTTTTTCTGTTGTAACAAAACAATAGTTCTTAATTCATAAATATATTCATTAGGGGGTGTGTGTATATTGAAATTAAGTAGGACTTAAATTTGAATAAAACAAACTTAAAAATAAACACTACCGGCAAGATGTAAATAGATATTACAGAAATGGCAATCACATTTTTTTTTAAATCTACAACACGAATGCAATATATTTAATAATATTTGCACATGAAACCAAAGTACAGAAAACTATAACGTAATAAAACCATCCACACACTTTCAAAAATTATTAAGTGGATTCAAATACGCTAAAATTTTCCATTTTAAATTTTGAACCGAATTACAAAAAAACTAAGCAAAATTTTGAATTTCTGTTTTTGCCAATGGAAAGGTGGTATCTATGTGGGTGTAAGAAAGTTATTTCCATACAGAAAAAATCTAGGATAAAGATATAAGCCAAAGAAATCCTACAAAAAATTATTAAAGTTTATTGTATTGTAAAATTACTTTTTTAATAAAAATAACTTTCCCACATTCTCCAATATTTGTCCAAATTTAAAAAATTTTTATTTTATTTTATTCGGTTCAAGAAGCAAAGTTTTTAATATAATTTCGCATGGAGCTAGTAACTTTGGAAAAAAATTCAGAAATATTGTTTGGATCAACTTAATGAGTGTAAATCCGAACGCCTGAGTAATAAAGTTATGTAATATTTTAGTCTCAATCGACAATTTTAATTATCAGCTTTGCTTAAGTCTAAAATTTGTACATGCGTCTTAATGTCAAGGTAGAAACCCTGGTAGAAACAAGGCAAGTTTATAACTCAAGATAAGACGTTTCAAAAAATCTACGCACAACCAAAGGAATTAAAGCAAATATTTGTTATAAGTTTATAACACATTTCATTTACTCTTAAAACTGTAAACATACTATTTGTAATAATCCTGTTGTAAATATATTATGTAAGATGTAAGAACACTGAAAAATAATTTAAAGTTGTTAGTAAGTAGTTAACTTTAAAATATTGTCCAGATATTTGCGCTGAACAAATTTGACTTGGTCTAATCTACACTCATATATACTATACTCTGGGCTTGGAACCTCTCAACTATACTCTCCGAGTAATGCATGTGGTGAGATATTAATGTGGAGAAGCCTCGGGGGAAGCTCTTCAACAAATAAAATATTTTTTTGAGTATATTAGTAGCAATAAGACGATAACAGTGATGTAAAATAAATAAGGACTCGTTACAAAGTAAGCGTTACTATGTGATCACTAAAAGTAACGAGTCCTAATGTTATAAAAGACTCGTTACTTTTGGCATTTCGTTACTCTGAATTTAAATCTAACTAACTATTCTACCCAGAATTTTACAGCGGGCGGTTTCGTTCGTGGACTTGATAGCCAATAACGGATGACAGACAAAACGTATCATAATTATTTTTCGAGCTGGATTTTGTTTTTACCTCGTCAGGCGGCCGATGGCTTGTCGTTTTGCATGTACTTTGAAGAGATGGCGTATTAATATTTGGTTAATTTGTTATCCGGAAGCCATGTTGCGTGTTGGGTTGAGGAAATACAGGACTGGAAGTTACCATTGAGAGATGAAAGCAATGTTTATTCTTATGTATTTTTAATTTATATTTCTTTTTTAATTTTAACAGGCCCTTATTTTATAAACATAATATAAATTGAGTATTCTGTTTCTTAGATTGTATAGCGTAAACAAATTGTTTAGTCAAGTTCACTTCGCACACGGGTATTTAGAAAATTATAAAATTATAGAGCTTCGATTCCTAGAATCAGATGCCCAAAAGCAGAAAAGAAGTATTATTTGTTTATATTTTGTGTAAATTGAAAACAAATAAATCTATTTTTTAATCAATACGCCATGTTCTATTCCTATTTGATATTGTATGTGTTTCTTAATCACATATTTGAGAATTGACAATAGTACATAACCTAGATTTAATATATTTATACTACAAAACATGAGTATTTGGCAATCGATCAAAGCCATATTTTTTATTTTTAAAAGTAACGATTTACATAAAGTAACGAGTCCTGAGTAACGAGTCCTAATACCCAAAGTAACGAAACGGTCCAAGTCCTTAAAAGTAACGAAAATTTACATCACTGGACGATAAGACTCGCTCTTTAAGTGATTTCACCCGACGCGTGCCTTGAAACACCATCGCGTCGCCGTCGTCGTAGTAAGCGACTGCAATAGAAGAAGCTGGACGAACAAACGCGCGGTGCGGCGATCGACTGATTAAGCAATGATTCCAATATTAGGCAGGGCAAATATTAGATAAGAAAAACTTATAATTTTTTTTTGGTTTATGGCAAACAGGGGAAGCGATTGTCGTGAAAAGCCATGCTCATTTACGAAGTTTATGTTTCAATTTCCACATCAGTTATCCCGTGAATTAAAGTTCACGTAGGGTTTCTACTAGATATGCAAAAGTTATTTTTTGTTGTTGTCGGGGTTGGGGAAAGAGTCAGTATACTTAGGCCTATGAGGCCCATCGTATCCCCTATCGTCTAGGTAATGTCAGCCAGACGGGACCTTCAGCTTAGCGTGGGATCCGAACCACGTGTATGCACTAGTTTTTTAGAGTTACAAAAACCCAATTTTATTTTTTAATACTTATTAATTAGTAAATATTAAGACAAGCACGTAGAAAAATAAAGATACGTACTCGTATTAATATATTAAAAATAAATTGACTTTTACTTTCAAACTTTATGCACTGAGTAACTAAAACATGTGGTTTACAAGGAGCACAATATTAATAAATCTCGTATTTAGCCTTAATAACATTGTAAAAGGTAACGTTTCATTCGCCTACACACAAATTATGCTCATATACTTATCGTGAATACATTTTGTGACGAAATAAAACTTACACTCTAGTTATGTTTAAGAATGGAAATACATTGTGGGAAGAATGCAAAAAATATCATTTGAAACTAGCCTTATATGTGGGTGTTTTACAAATAAATGCTATACATAAATATATTTAACAACATAAATAAATACATACATTTTATCTAATTTGCTAAAACATATTTTCTTCATAAATACTGACTTTTTAAAAATTTGGAAATGTAGTTTTTCTGTATTTTTATTTCCCGTCCTCGATCATACGCCGTCCCCTTTTCCTGTCCTAAAATGACGTCAGCGCGTCTCGGTCAGCATCACCTTACGGTTTTTTGAGTATCGTTGACAGATTATAAAAATTATAAAATTATGGTTGAAAATAAAATAGTATACTATCGTTAAATTCCCCAACATGAAATTTCAATACGGTCTAGCTAGAGACCATAATATATATTGAATTTAGAATTTTAGTATTATAGCCCTTTCATTTTATACCCATATCAAGGAGATTGTAAAAAAAATGTAATCCGCCAATTAAATTTACTAACTATATTGCATTATCACTAGAGTAGAGTTTAATGCGTATTCAAAAGCACTAGCTAATTATTAAAACTAGTCGAAATTTTGATAGCAAGATTTGGATAAAACTGCTAATTTTGTCCAGGAGTTTATGTATTGATCTTATATTTTTTTAAGAAACCGAGCACCTTTAGTCGCGAGCTATTAGTCCATCTACATATATATTAGGTGATAGAAGAGTTTTGGACTTGCATTGTCTTTATTTGCTTTAAATCACAACGTTTCAACTGGTAAGTATCTCCAGTATCTCAGTATTTACCTGAAGACGACTAAACATTCTTACTAGTTGAAACGTTGTGACTGTTAACAAATAAAGACCATGTAAGCCAGAAACTCTACTATCACTCAAGAAATTGCATTGTCTACAACTTTCATACATAGATATTGTTGTGCAGTTACGGATGCTGAAGATGAAAAGGAGAGAGGTCGATATAATAATATTCAGCGATGCTCTAATATTTCTTTAAATACCCGAATTCTTTCTTTTAGACCATCCTGTTCTTTCAAACAAAATGATTTGTGTATGTTAAAAAATTATATATCAATAAAAAATGTTAAGGTTTAAGTTAAACTGGACATTTACTTGCTGTTTGTCATTTGAAAAGTTGTTTATTACGTGAATCAATTATGAAACTTTCGACACCACCTAAATATAGACTTATTTATCATTTCGCGTTCACTCTTCAACAGGTATTTAAATAGATTCTTAATAAATTCATATCAGATTCATTAAGCAGAAAACCCACATTCACTTGACGTCATATTAGGTCACCGGCATTAATATAGATACTGTGGCAATATTTTCCTTTTTCAGTTGCTCTTGCATGTTTAATTTAAGTTAGTTATGGGTGGTGGACACATTTATTTTTCACCAGAAAGATATTGCATGGAGTGACCATCTAGTTCCGTTGTTAGACACTCTTAAAGCATACCCGCCCCTCTAACTAACCTATAGAAATAAGTAAAAATGTTAAGAGGAAGTCCCCTGTAAAGACATTCGTGACAATTACAAGAGTCTCGCTAGGCAGCGCATTTTTGTTTCAAGGTACAGAGCGCTCCATTAAACTCGAAAAATAACAACGTGCTGACGTTATGATTTCTTCCATTATATTCTATGGGTAGCTTTTAGGAATAATCAAGTTGCTGAGAATTATAAAATTTAGTGGAACAATATTACAAAGGAAAGTATTTACATATTTAAAAAACAATTTAATGTAGAACTTCAGTGTACCTATATTCTTTAAAGTCTTTTAATTCTCATAAATTATTCAGCCGAATGTGTAAAGTACGATTTAAAAATAAATGTCTTTAATGGTATCGATGCCGCATGTCTTAAATTATTTCAGAACTTAACAGTTTTTTTTCATTCATCTTTGTAAGCCCCTAATTATTATGAATTATTCCGTCAAAATAAATGTGTATTTTGTGCAAAAAAAAACTATTCAGAAAATTAGATGAGTATTTTTGAAGTATCGGGTTTTGCAAAATGTTTGCAGTACTCATATAATAGATCCCAAGAAAATAAGGAATACCAAATAAAAACCCAAAATTGTTAGAACAAAAATATTTATAACTGAAGAATGTTTAGCTGCATGTAGACAAATGTTTTTAAATAAAAAGGTTTTATACCTCCGCTGGGTTGAACTTAAAACTTTTCCATTATCAGTTAAACACTCTACCATTTGCTCTACGGAGACTCTGAAGTTTTCTCAACAACTGTGGCCATATAACTTATTCAATTTTTATATGTTAGTAGTATATAGTTTGGAATATCCAAAAAAAACGATAACTCGAAAACTATTAGCTTGAGATTTAGAAGAGTAATCGACTTCTGGAGTTATAGATTATGCTGGAGGAATAATTTCATGATGAACTCAAAGACAGAGTATGGTCACTACATCTACCACTGAGGCAGATATAGTTGCCGCTAATGAAGCTACGAAAAAAGTTATTTGGTTAACTAGATTATTTCAAACAATTATAGAACTTACAAATATCTGTTTTGGAAGTTGACAATCCAGCAGCAGTGAAACTAGTACAAAATGCAGAATTTCGCCGTAGAACGAAGCTTGAAGACACAAAGCAATTCTTTATAAGAGAAAAAGTAACAACCTACACAAAATCAAGTTGCAGATGTAATGACCAAAGTATTACCAAAAACAAGATTGCTGATACTATGTGATAAAATGGGACTTTCTTAAAAAAGGTAAAAACTTTATTATCGGGTCACCTGAACAAGCTGCCGTGCAGCGAAACATGTAAAAATATGAATTTGCTATGTTCTAATAAAGAACATAGCAAATTCATATTTTTACATGTTTCGCTGCACGGCAGCTTCTTCAGGTGACCCGATAATAAAGTTTTTACCTTTTTTAAAAAAGTTCCATTTTATTACATCACATTTCTTAAAAAAGGTAAAAACTTTATTATCGGGTCACCTGAAGAAGCTGCCGTGCAGCGAAACATGTAAAAATATAAATTTGCTATGTTCTAATAAAGATTACTATGTTTATAATAAAGTAGAAATATAGTAAAAATTACATTTTACTTCCATGTATACCTAAGTATTTATTTTAAGTATTTTTTAAAATTAAATATTTTTTATATGGTGATAAAATGGCGCGGCATTTTGAAGTTTGCAAAAAATTAACCCCCCTAAACTTGGAAATAACATTACACAAGTGAGACAAAATAGGCCATGTTCGTAACCTGACTAACTGGCCAAAGCACTTTACAAGCAGTATCCCCTCCATTTGATCCGCTTCTCCGCGTGTCCCAATTGACCACCCCTTTAAAAGGTGGGAGATTTACTTGTATCACAAATGTATCTTTAACTATGTACACACAACAATAGCTTCTGTTCTTTATGAGTGTCTAGGATAATTGGTTTGATGACGTGGCATTTTTTTTTGTCCGTCAGTATTTTAAATTATTCGAATAGTGGTGGGCACGCTGTTTATTATAAAACAACGGTTGATTTGAAAAATGAAGTTAAAAAATGCATTAGAGGTTTTTAACGAAACTAAATTACACTTACATTTTGGGGTACCCTTTTCTTCTAAAACACATTTTGTCAGCGGAAGCGAAATCATTTTCACCAACAATAACGTGAAGAGACTGAAACTTATATGGGAATTTTCATTTTTACTGTTTTTTTTACAGCGGATAATAATTAAATTTAATAGAACAATGGGAAATTAATTGAGGTGGGCGCCGTAATTACACCTTAAAACATAATTATTGTATCTAACATAAAATGCTGTTCTGATTGGCAAGGCGTCTGTATTCAATTAAATTCTTTGTGGCGGTAATTATACTTTCAAGGTAAACGGTAACTGCATTTTCTTTAAATTATTGGGAAAAATGATATTATTATTAAACTTCTTCATCTACATGTAAATTGAAGTTTGTTCTTTCTAAAGAAAATCAGATAATATTCAAACAGCATCAGTAACAATAATTGCGTCAATAGAAATTAAACTTTGAAATAAGTATCTTGTCGTAAATCATATAATACAGGTACAAAATTACTGTCAATGACTAATTTCTTTTATATCGAGATCAGCAGGTTGTACGAAGTCACAGGAAAAAAATCCATGAAAATAAATATTCTGCTCTATTACAATTTCAAAAATACACTAATATGTTTCCTCTAACTTCGTATAACCCGCTGAACTTTACATGAGAGCGATGAATTACGAATAAATAAAGGGTAGACCGAATGGTTTGGCATCATCGATGAAATTGGTCCAGTAGGTAGGTACTAAATCAGTCGCTTAAGACGCTTTTTTACAAGGCGAATTCAGTTCATCAATTCTTTTTATCAATGTTGAACCGAACGTAAGAATATAATAGACATTTAAAATAAAATGGCGTTAAATACTGAAGCTGTGCTTGCGGGTTTAAAAATTATTATTATATATTTGGGTGGGAAAGTGAATTTTAAACGGAAATGAGCATGAAATTTCAGAAACTTTCTTAAAAGAACTTGCATTGGGGAATAGAGATATAGAAATCACCTGATAACGTAGGAAGAAAAGAACTACTACCCAAAATTGAATAGAAAATCCTAAAGTAGGAGACTGTTATATGCGGAAGGTGCTCCTAGCAATCTTAAAATTAAAGTTGCATTGTATTTCGCAAAACCAACAGGCAGAGAACTAAAGAATGTACGAAAATCATTCGAGTTGATTGACAAAACTTATATATATATATAATATCTATGAAATGATATTAACTTATACTTTATACAAATGTAGTGTCACCGGTTTATATGTGAATGTATCCGCTGAATACTGTTAATTTAATGCTATTGAGGTTAATATCTAACAACTCTGACACTATAATTTCGAAATTATAATAGGTATATTAATTTAATGTAATGATCAATATATCTATATAAATAAATCCGAGAAGCGTAATAAGCCAACCTAAAATATAATAAAATGAATATGTAAAATAAAAGGCTTTACTAAAAAAATTAGTTCTTTTGCGTATTGTGAAAAGATTATAAATTATTATTATTATTATAAAATAAATATTAATAAAATCGATAAGAATACATAATTAATTAATAAAATAACTGATGACACCCGAACCAAAATATAAAATTAATATATATCCTACAGCTTTTTAGTTATAATATTAATATTTTTCTACATCGTCATATTTTATATCCTTGAAAAAGTTTATAATAAAATAAATACAACCAGAATCAGTAGGAAAATGTAAAAAGCAGGCAGCGAAAATTCTTCTCGCTGGAATATTTATTGTTTATAACATAAGCTTAGGATCTGTGCTGTAAATCACATAATATAATGAATGCTTCAAATAAATGTCATGTCATCAAAACTACAGAAAATTTATTGTTTGTCTGATAGGCTAAAACAAATACGTTTATTATGATGTAGTTTTAAACAAAATAAAATATTTACTATCTTTAACCAAGTTTGCCTTATAAGACTAGTCAGGTAATTTAAATTATTTTAATAATTATTTTCTTTTTTTTTACAAAATCATGTACAAATACACCCATTGGCCATCAACCATTTCTAAAATATATTTTTAGTTTAAATAATTTTTTCAAGAGTGTAGATACCTACTCGTATAACCCTTTAAACTGGAAACTGACTTAGGTTATACTAGGGAATATTTGGTAGTTTTTGTAAATACCTTTTGTTAGAAGCACTCTGTACATTTATGACTTTTAAAAAAAGATGAAACAATAAAATTATGGGTCTACCAATACATATATATTTACTTGTTCGTTTGGCATTATTTTTTGTGTGTCATAAAGTGGTGGTAACCCCAAGCCTAACTACCAATATACACAAACAGGATCTTTATGTAATGAAATATAGGTATTTCCACTAGAAAAACATTGAAGTCACTTCCAATAAAGGAAGTATTTTGGTCAGAGTAAGAAATACGTTGGTATTTCATTGATTTCGACAAAGAAATCGTGGTGTCATAATGAGTACTTTTAGCTAGTTATGAGCGTAGAACATTAAAGTGGATAGAATATGTACTGCACACGAAAACTATTGTTTTTTTTTAACAGCAAAGAAATTAATTTGCTTGTTAAAAATAGGGTAACATGAAGTGGCGGATTCAGAAACTAGTGACATGAATGGAAAAATAAACTCTTATTCTATTGGGTGTATTAGTGGGATTCTGGGAGATTTAAACCCCAAACCTCCAGCGGCCCGCGGTCTTCTTTATTATAACCGTAGGTCATATCTATGGAAAACAATATCATTCAATTTCAATATTTTATTTTCTATGTAGCACTGGCTAGTGACTGTGATGTAATAAATATGATAATAAATGACCATTAATAAATAAAATTTTAGGCGTATCTAAAAAAAATTCCTGCAGAATATATTGGAATGTTTATACCTCGGTTTATACAACATCTCTGCCAGTTTGGTTTTGTTGTTCGCCATTTAAAATAAGGTTTGAAATAAGCTTGACCGAAGTCTGCAAAGGCGGTAGTTTTTTAAATTATTTTGTCTCGTTCCCAGAGATGAGAATCTCTCCAAATTTCTAATCTAAAATTAGAAGTGAGTCAATGAAGATATAGATTTTTATTATTAACTTAAGTAGGTACAGCAGTTTAAGCATATTCATTATCTAATCAAAAAATGTATTTTGTTTTATTGTTTTAATATTTTTGTATTTTTAATGAAGTTTGAACCCACTACGTCATTGTGATGAACTTTTATAATAATACAAAGAATAATGGCGAATTTTTAAATTGACCATACCGTTGGATTCACAGATAGTAATCCGCCCTTTAGTTAGATAAGGAAAAGAGATATAGCAAGCTCACCCGTGAATATGAGCTCGTTTTATATAAAACACAGAATACAATGTGGTCCTAGAGAAACACTCCAAAGACATAAATCATGGATCACTGTCACTGACCTCTCGTACTTGACATTTTAAATAAAAATAAATACATGGATTCCCCGTCACTCTTTCTTTTAACCTTTTTCGGTGGCGGCGCCGTCGAGTCATAAAACAAAAAAATAGTGAATTTTCTCGCTTAATATACAAATTCGAAACTTAAAAATCTGTTTTAAAAAAATATATATATTATAAACTCAAATTTTAAATGGAACTAATAAGTAGAAATTGGTTGACGTTTTGTTTGAATGTTTGACAAAAATGTCCCACCTAAATATCCTTTAAAAGCTATTTCCGCTAATAATAATAATAATTTATATCTTATCTGAGGGAATTTTGTAGTATATCAATTTAGTATGCCAATATGTGTATTAACGTCAAACTTGTAATGATTTTATGGTTTATCAACTGCACCTAACGTAAAAGCACACAATAAAATATTATTTCGAAATAAAGCTATTCATGTTTTAGGTGAACATCATTAGACTCGGGTAAACTAAAATTGTATATACTTTTGTGTAAACTAATAGATTCTCATTAATTTAGAACTTACACTCAACGGTATTATTTATAGTTTTCTATATAGAATAACAAATATATTTATTTTTTACCTTCAAAAATAAACCTTTAAGGGCCAAAAACATGCTTTGGCTTAATATAATCAATTAAAAAACATTTGCACGGTAGTATACCGCAGCCGATGTATGGTAACATTTTTACTCTATTTGTTTTTCAAAAAAGTCAACAAACTTTTAAAAATAATATTTTGATACAGGTACCTATATTTTTAAAAGTTGACTAGTTTTTATATTATTGTTTTTCTACTCCCACATGGAAATTTGCTGTTTCGTTTATGCTGAAGTGTTTGGAAAAGTGGGCTATTCCGGTTAACTGAACGGATATGATTTCATATCAATTCTAGTTAAGATATGAACATTTTTTCTATTAAAATAAAGTAGTAGAGTTTAGTGTCCGTATAATTAAATAGAAAAGAAGGTTTTTTTAGCGGTAGGCGCCTGCCGCTTAAAAAACCTTCTTTTCTATTATTAACAAAACTTTTAGCTTAGCCATTTCACTAACGATGACAATGTTAACAAAATCTTGTGGCAATTGTATAGAAATGAATAAAAAAATTGGAGATTTTTTAAATAATTTTTTTTAATAAATTTTTTATTTGTGAAGTATATTCTTAACCTCACTTTTGTTACGTGTCATAAAACGACGCGTTAAA
Source organism: Polydrusus cervinus (assembly GCA_935413205.1). Lineage (NCBI taxonomy): Eukaryota > Metazoa > Arthropoda > Insecta > Coleoptera > Curculionidae > Polydrusus > Polydrusus cervinus. Next base: position 59,134,125 of record OW284510.1, on the reverse strand, counting down.
TTTACAACGTGTAAAATTGGTTCCTTTGTAATTGACCACTGTGAGTAGTCAGTTCTATATCCTAATCAGTTAACCAAAATAGCCTACTTATCCAATCACTTTAGTATAACAAAAACAGTAAATATCCATGTGGGAGTAAAAAACATGTTTTTAGTTTCTTCACATAAAATACACATCTTGCAAAACAAATGTTAAGGAAGTCAAGAAGTTGCGTTGAAATAGACCATAACGCGCCATTGTTAGATTTTGTTGCTGGCACATAAGTCCAGTTCCAGTCTTTAAATCACAAATATGGCGCTTATTTACTTTTGTACACGTAAATGCGTATTTAAGATTTGTTTGGCTAGATGTGTATGCAAGTATTGAAAACTAAGAATAAAATCAGACAACGGCAACAGTTAAAATTCTCACGGTACTCAGTCTAGTATATTCCTTAAACACTGGCAGTTTCAATATTACCTAAAATAATTAAGTATTTAAATATGGTAATTATAAGGTGATTCGCAGAGCTGTCTCGACTTAATTTCATTATCATTAGATTGGTTGTTGGAACAGTTCCATCAGGTAGATTTTATATTTAAAACGTCATTGCTTTTTCGTTTTAGATGAAATTTGAGCAAAGTATTTTTGTTTAGAAATGGTAATAGATGCTAGTTTTCGCAGTAGGTTGTTGGTTATACGGCTATTTAATTATGTGACTAATATTTCGTTACTTTTTGTTTTATTTAAAAAGCATCCAAATACCGGTCTTTGGGGCCCTCGTGAAGTTTAAGTTGAAAACATTTTGATTCATAAATAAAACCATAAGACAAAATGTTGTCAAATTTGCCCATATTTCTTTGTGGGGTTTTATAAGCTTATAAATTAACATTTTAAAATTGTTATTGTAGGTGAGTGTGTGGCAAAGACCGGCATTTCGCCGATTTTTTAATAAAACGAAAATAATGACATATATATATAAATCGAAAATATAAAAGACGAATGTACCACTAACCCTAACTCTTTACCTTACATATCCTCAAAACATAAAAATTCAGTTGTTTTCCAGTACACACCTACTTCTGTTTTAAAATTAATATTTAGACACCATCAGTTTCTGAGGTATACTCATTTTTTACAAACCACCTATGAAAATTATGGGTTTATAAGTTTTTTCTAGAGGACTTTTGGAAAAAAAATGTTTTCTTATTTCCAAAGATAAGCACCTAATAGCTGTAGACATCGACGCGACTTACTTTAGAACAGAAATATAGTGGAAAACCTAACAGTCATATTCACTAAGGCCTAATCTTATAAAGTCCTTTTAAACTTAAGTTTATACCTACAGGTTTAAACCGAAGAATAAATCTAAATATCAAAAATGGTCGATTTATAGTATGGGATTGAGAGCAAAGTTCAATTTAAGAGTAATCAACCTGGTCATAACTTGTTATATTATGAGTGATAGAAGAGTTTCTTGCATTGTCTTTATTTGCTTTAAATCACAACGTTTCAATTGGTTGGCTCTAGTTTAAATCGAAGAAATGTCAAAAATGGTCATTTTAACGGAGAACTGGAAAAAAAGAAGTGGCGATCATTCTTTAGACATTCTACTGCGGGGACAGATACCCAATAGCCAAATGTAAACATCGTTGTTTAGCACTACTTTTTTAACCTTAAGTCATTATAACTGGTTACCATTTTTTATTTTTTTGATCCCGTAACAAAATCTATGCATGTAAAAACCCATGTATCACAAAAAATGATATAAGTACCTAGGTAGATAAAAAATTCTGTTTCTGGCTTCTGGAATTTATGCTCTTAAATAAAAGTGAGCTTCAGTAGGATGAGACGTTTATTTTTAATAAAACCTTTAAATTAAAAATGAATATCAAGTTGATTGATAAAATATACAAATACGATAAAAATAATAATTGTATTCTACTTCTACTCTAACTATTGAGTTCCTTTGTTAGTTAGTACAAATATTAATTTTCAAAATTTTGCTAGAGGTATCTAATGAAAAAAATAGCAAATCAAAATTTTTAGCTATATTAACTTAATTAATAAATTAATTATTTATTAGTTTTACAAAGATAAAATGTTTAGAAATATTTTATTTCCCCTGTAATTAGTAGATTGGACCTGTGTGTCGCTCTATATAGAGCTATTAGATCTTACACGGGTCTATTTATTTAATTTTCTGAAGTTGAAACAAAGCTTTTGTTTCCTGATTTACGTTTTTAAAGAATTTGAGTCAATTTCTCTTGGCTGCCTTTTGTTAGTTAAATTTGACAATTCAACTCGCAAATGAAAATTTAAAAAATTACGATTTAATAATCTTCATTAGATGCATCTAACAAAATTTAAAAAAATTAATATTCGCTAAAGCTAACAGAGGAACTTTTAATACAATAGTTGCAGTACAGCATAATTATTATTTTTATCATAATTTTATCTTTTATCAATCAACTTGAAACTTATTTTTAATTTAACGGTTTCATTAAAAATAAACGTCTCAGCCTACTAATGGTCACTTCATTTTAAGAGCATACATTCTTCGATAAATTCCAGAAGCCAGAAACAGAATTTTTTTATCTACCTAGGTACTCGTAGTTATATCACTTTTTGTGATATCTACATGTATAGATTTTGTTACGGGATCGAAAAAATAAAAAATAGTAACTATTTATAATGGCTTAAGGTTAAAAAAGTAGTGCTAAACAACGGTATTTATATTTAGCAGTTGGGTATCTGTTACCAAAGTATAATGTCTAAAAAATGCTCGCCACTTTATTTTTTCCATTCCTCCGCTAAATTGCATTCTGCTTCCCTTTATGTTTCTCTCTCGGATTCTCCTTAAGAATGTGAGTTTTATTTGCATAGCATATCTGTTTCGATCCGGTGTTAACAGAATAAATGACGTCTTAGGAATAGATAACTTTGTAGATTTTTACTCTTTCGTCCGAAACGTGGTAAGATTTATTCAACCAACAAAACCTAGCATTTCGAATTTTTAAACGCTAATATTCTGGCATTCCTTAACTCAAAAATAAAGAATGATATTTGCCGGTGAATATAAAACCAGTTTTCACCAAATTATTTGTGTAGTTTGTAGAGAACTTCGTATTTGAAATATCCCCGATTTTGATACTATAATATCAGTTTTGGTTTTTAATTTTTTACGCCTTTATTTTCGACTTGGGGAAAAATAAAATACACTTTGGAAATTTAATACAGTTTAAAAGTTTTTAAAATGTTAACGTTTTGTCATCAAATAACACATCATCAGTATTTCAAAGTATCCTTTCTTTACTAATACGACGCTGGCAATTATATTTAGGATTACATACTTAAATATTAAAATTACATTACAGGAAGCTATTGTGCTTAAGCCGTCAATTATTTCTATATAAGAATTATCGTAGCAATACTGTCTATAAGGTCTGATGATGTCCGTTTCTGGCGAAACATGTAACAAAAATAAAAAGACAGAAAAATATTTTAAGCCGAGACTCTGGGTCTTTTTTCTCGCAAAATATAAAATATCAGTATCTGGGCAAAAACGGGCGAATTCTTTATATCCCAATTGTTTTTCAAAAATGAAGGCGTAAAGAATTAAGAACCTAAACTAAAAGTTTCTGTTTTTCTCGGATATCTCCGAAGGTATTTGGAATATTTACAATTTTCTTTTACCAAATTATTAAGGCCCAAAATATACAACTTTGCCTCAATTTAACCATCTTCTTATTTCTTACCGTTTTCGAGATCCTTTATACGCACACGAATTTATAGCACCCTGTATAAACAGTACAGTGTTAATAGGATAGCTAGGCATTGATTGGTTGAATATTTCTTTAAGCCGAACACATAACTGAATTAGAATTTTAGATTGAAATTTCTATTTCTTAAATTGCGTTTTTTATGGTGACTATTTTTGTATTTTCTGATTTAAACTGCAAAAAGAAATATGGTAAAAAAACATTTGAAGTATTCTTACCAAATTGCTTAATTGCCATCCTTAGGTATAGAACCTATTTTATAACAAAAAAACCGTAGGGTCAACTAATATTTCCCCGTTCAAGGACAAAGTGACTTACAAAATGTTCTTCAAAGAAACTTAATCTGGTTTGGACCCCTCGTATAAAATGTTTAATTTCTGGCGAAACTAATAAACCAATAAAACTGGTTTAACTGCCTACTAGGACGTCTGCTCTAACGACTGGGTTTGGTTGCCTTTTTATTTGACGAATTATAGATTACGTCATACAAGGGTTCTGAGAAACCAGTTTAGGATGCTGCTAACTATATAAATGGGCAACATGCAATGAAAAATATAGGTCAGCCGAAAAATCAGCCTTTTGTCTGTCAATTTCAACGCTGCTGAATTTGTCCTTTTGTCAAATTCAACGGGGCTGAATTTGTTCAATTTAGTCTTATGGATTGCTGGGAAGAAACCTTGGGTTACTAGTAATTACTAGTTCAATTGGAGTGAATTATTACTGAGGGAAAAATTAATCAATTAGGTGTACACGAGGGGTGAACCACTTCGCGAAATACTGTCACAAATTTAACGAAATCACTGCGAAATTCTGTGAAATCCTGTTAATACGCGAAATCACTGCGAAATCCACCGAAATCACTGCGAAATCCACCGAAATCACTGCGAAATCCTGCGAAATCTTGCGAAATCACTACGAAATTACTGCGAAATCATGCTTTTAATCATCATATGAAAAGCACAAAATTTGGCGGGAAGTTTGTCTTTATGTGATTGGTGATCATGGACGCCGGGACCGTAAATAAATTATTTTATTAATAAAAATAAGGGAAAATGTACATAATCATGAGTTGTAATTTCATTAACACGGTTTTTAAAAGTAGAAGATAAGAATACTACAAAATACTTAAATATTACAACTCCAAATGTGTTTTTCTAAACACAAAGTAATTCATTACCTTGAGCCTCGTTCGAAGAGGTGAAAAAAAGTTTTTATATTAAGGAAAAAGTAAATTGTGTACCTCAAAGGAGGGTCAAGTGCCGTGATGGGAGTATCTTCTCGAGTACAAAAATCAAAGCGCAGAAGATCTACACATGTCATTGAATTCACTTTTTGGAGATTATCACAAGGTGACTATTTTCTTAGAAATCACCAAGACAATATTTCTTTTCTTCATAAAACTCTTCCATCCCCCCAAAAAATTTTCTGCGGGCGGCTTTGATTGTGTAGGTATACTTACTTAAAAGTAAAAGCAATACACTTCCAGACGATATGTAATTTGATAAAGTTTTATCGAGAGTTTTATATTCGTGATTGATTTCAGAAATACTAGTTGACAACTAACAATGCAATGTTTGAATAATTAAAATGGTCTTCAAAAGAACTAACCAAAAAGAGATTTATAGTCGACTATAGACTATAAAAATCTCTCGGTATTGATTTTTATGTGTTTGTTTTCTTTCTAATTTTTATTAAATGTTAGGTCTGATGATGCTTCTATACAGGATGCTACAAATTCGTGTGCGTACAAGGGTAAGAGATACGAAGATGGTTAAATTGAGGCAGTTGCATATTTTGAGGTTTAATAATTTGGTGAAAGAAAATGGTCAATAGTCCGAATACCTTCAGAGATATTCGAAAAAAGAAACGAAATTTTTAGTATTTGTTGTTAATTTTTGGCGCCTTCATTTTTGACTTGGGAAAAAAACAAAAAACACTTTCTCATAGCCGTTCTTTATGTTTTACAAGATGGCGTTATTAGTTCTTTAATTCGACGTTTCGTTCTTTAGATACCAGCCTCAAGTCAATTTTTTTAAATACGGACCTGGCATTTTAAAAAACAGTTTTAGGGACTTCTAAGTTTTAGAAATGTAATACTGTTTAAAGATTTTTAAATTTTAACGTTTGGTCATCTAATAACACATTTTTACTCAAAGAGGCATGATATTTAATATTTTGTAAGAAAAAATACCCAAAAGTCTTGGCATCAAATACATTTCTGTCGGTTTATTTTTGTTGAGAAATAATACTATTTTTTTAGTTTTTTATTTATTTTATTAATATAACATCTTAGGTCCAATAATTTTTGCCTTAGACCTAGACCGAAATACTGTATAATTACCAGTTACATATAAAAATATAATTTGAAAAAATGTGTTATTAGATGACAAAACGTTAAAATTTCAAAAACTTTAAATTGTATTAATTTTGTAAAGCTTAGAAGTCCCTAAAACTGTATTTAAAATTCCATATCCATATTTTAAAAAAATTACTTTAGGTTGGTATCTAAAGAACGAAACGTAAAATTTGAAAACTAATAATGCCATCTTGTAGAACTTAAAAAACGGTTAAAAAAACTAATAATGCGAAACCCCGCGAAATTCTATATTATGGTGCGAAATCCCGCACAATAATGCGAAATCCCGCGAAATCTTCAGGAATAATGCGAAATCACGAGAAATTTCCCTATTTGCGAAATACTGTCACATTTTTTAACCCAGTGGTTCACCCCTCGGGTGTACAACTAAAAACAATACAAGGATATTCGCTTCTATTAGGTACCGGGTAGCCAAATAAGAATGCTGCCATTTAAAATTTTTTGAAAAAATAGAAAAATCTGGTGGTTGTGCAAATAGCGCCCTCAGCGGCGACGGATGCAATAAAAAATAGTCTTACATAATTTTAAATGTAACTTTAGGATAAGCTCTTTCAAACGAGACCAAGAGTTAGATCAAAATGTATTAAGGCAAAGTTATTATAACGTATATTCAAAAGATAATACACTAAATTTTTGTTACAACTGTTTGCTATCGATAAAAATTCTAGAATCTTCTTGGTCATAAGTTTAACTCCCTCTAGCGGTAAATTAAGAAACTAATTTCCAGCGATTTCTCTTAGTCGATTTTGTAATGAATTTGATGAGATATGGCCGGCGTCCATTCTTATTTGGCCACCCGGTAAACTTTAACTACTTAAAGTATGTAACGAGGATGTTTTCCTCATGCAAAAGTTCAACATTTTGTTCAATATTTTGCCTTGATTTTGCAATAGTATAACTAAGATAAGAAATCAATTTTAGACAATAAATGTAAATTCCAAGAATTGGTAAAAGCTCATGAATATTAAAACAGAATATATTAATAGGGAATTATTGAAAAGATCATTTTTACGTCAGCACTAATAAGGGAATGCCCTATTTTAATAACGTCTTAACCTTATTTTTCTAAAAAATAAAGACTTATTGGAACGCTTTCCTTTTTACGACAGCGTAATTTTTAACCTAAAAAGTCTATTTTTATTTTTGTGTTGTGAATTTTGTTTGGTACCTTTGTTAAGTGAGTATTTAAAAAATTAAACGACACCAAACATAAAACTCACCAATTGTAAGGTTATAATGCAACCATCTGTTTTCTGATGTTCGATTTGCTGAATAAGGGAAATAAGGAAATGTTATTTTACTTACGGTAACTAGTCGTAAATAGGGGAAGGCAGTATTTTATTATGGTTCCCATATTAAATTTCTTTTAGTGCGCATGCTTAGCTGTCATTTTAAGAACGACCATAATAACGCCTTTACCTTATAGCGTCTCCAATAATTCCCTATTATAATGCGTTTGGTGCAGGTTATTGAATACAATTTATTTTAAATTGATAAAAGTAATTGTTTTGGTTGTGTCGCCTCCCTTGGCAGTTTAATTACAAAATGTTTCTTTATAATAACTAATAAAATAAATATTTTTTTTACCGACAGAAAAAAAATAACAACAAAGAACATAGAGCTGTGGGCTTTTGATATAATATGAACTTGCCTAGTACCAGGGCCCGCTCTAGCAATAACGCCGCCCTGGGCAAAAAAAAAATTGCCGCCTTTTTCCTAGTCTCGCACATAATTTCGGAAGTGTTTTTTCTAATTTAAAAAAATAAAACACTTGCCAGGTATTTTTAATTAAAAAAAAATATTGATTTTTTTTTATTGCGTATTTATTGCACATAAATAAATTCTAAATACTAACAAAGTGAAAATTAACAAAAAAACATTAAAATTTTTAGGCAATCTAATTGCACATTATAAACATATGTTTAAAGAAATTAAGCCCCTTGCTGCGACTTCGTCGTGACCGAAAAAAGCACCGGTGCCGGCGTTGTTCGGCATGCTTTGTCGCGGAATTGCTTGATATTTTAATAATATTAAAAAGAAAAGGGATCGGTTGAAATAGTCACTGTTTAAAAAATAAAACAGAAAAACAAAGGAAATTAATGTTGTTAACTGAGAATTGGAATGGTTCAAACTTCAAATATACGTAGGAACGTAAGTAGGCAAAACGGGGATTTATGATGTTTTTTAGAATTATCATGCCGCTCTTCCAACTTGCCGCCCTGGGCAGGGGCCCAGGTTTTTCCCCCCTAGAGCGGGCCCTGCCTAGTACTTACTTTAGGTAATTCCCAAAATTCGTGTAGGATTCCTCATCCCTCCCTTTCACCTAAATACGGTCTTGCTATTAAATATGATTCAAAAAAAGTATAGGCATCAAAATTGATGATAGATTTAAAAAACGTAAACATCAATATGCTATAGGTATACTTACTTTTAAAAGGCATAATAAACTGGTAGGATTTAACTTATCGATTGTTATTACCTTATTAAAATCAGGATAACAACTTTGACAGTTTTTACTTTACTTATACATACCGCTCAATACAACAATAATTTTGATGAAAGTTATTAATTGCTATCCGTATCATACATACCTAACATACCTGAAGCAAAAGGGGTTCATGTTAGAAAAGATACCAAAATTAAACCTTTTAACTTTTAATAATGTAATATTCTAATTATAAAACCGATTATTTATTAAATATTAACAGGCGAAAAAGACAGGAAGAACATAAATTAATTTAAGTTTCTTCAGATACTTCAGAATCAGATGTTTCGTAAAAAATGCATTCATTAGTCAATACAAATAATTCTCAAGGAGTTGTGTCGATATTATGATTGTTTGGTTAAAATCGAAGGTGACATCATATTATAACAAATAGATTTTTTAGAAAATGTATTAAATCATAAACAAAGTACACAGGCCGGTGTGTAAAATTCCATTAAAGTCATAAAAATGTAATTATTTTAACTAAACTTACAAGGAACAATAAATGTATGCAATGTTTCGACATAAATAGTATGACTAATAACTCGACTGAATGGAACTGTTTTCTTCGAGGTACAATCAGCTCTGCGAACATTAATAATCACCATAACACAACTAACCTAACCTGATTTCGTTCAGCCGCCAGGTAAAACAAAGTAACGGTTTAACATTCCGGTGCAAACATGCAAATTTTTGTTAAATTGCGCCGTATTGTCTACGTAGCACCACTAGGGAATGCCCTTAATCCATGGCACTCCCGATTTTCTCACCATATGCCCATATTTTCATTCGTATTTACTTTGCCCACGTAAAAAGCGTGCTACTCGCGTAAACGATCCGCGGTGAACTGCTCACCTGTGCGGTACATTGGTGCCAAGTTTACGAGACTAAAGTAGGTAAATAGTTTTTTTCAAGTGGCCAATCTCTGCTCCATTGTTTGTAAAAAAACTAGGTTTAATATATCGATAGCAGACTTTAAACGACTAGTATCAATTCATATTTTACTCTTTGTACTAACATATTAATGGTAACAAAATATTTCCTATTTTTTTATATGGTCAGGTATCCACTAATACGGTATTTTGACATCGAGGTATGAGAACACTTAACATATTTGCATCTTTTATAGCCTTTTGACTTGGAGACGCTATTATTATTAACATAACACTAAACTACAACGAACTAAAGTAACCTCTTCTTAAAATTAATTGGTAACGGGGGTGATGCCACAACTGAACCGTTATTTTCGTTTTGGTATGGAACACCAAAAAAAGGAAAGATAACCCAAACAGTGACGATAACCTTTGATGTATTTCTGACACTAGTTTGTAACATCTTTCTTACTCTTCTTACCTTGCAAGTAGTAATAGGGAACTTTCTCAAATTTTTTTAATTGCCTAAAAATGTTCATTCAAATGAAGTACTAACTTATGCAAAATATTACGTCTTAAATATCGCTTAATCTTTTATAAATAATTAAAATTCGCCGTATGACGTCACGCAGTATAAACGTATATATTGTAGTACGCTTTGATGTTACAACCGCAAACTTTAATCGCTTCTATTTAATCCAGAGAATTTAAAAAACACTTCTTTGTGAACTGTGGGTTTTTTGATGATATTAGCTTACGCTTAAGAGCATTATTTTTCAAATTTAATTTCCATGCAAGTTCCCTATTCGTCATTACAATGCTAAACGTATAATATACAAACTAAAAAATGTTTGTCAGTAATCATTAAAGAATTATTAATAGATTTTACTTTAAAAATCATTAGGTGATGCTGTGTTGTCCTTTTCTAAAATTTGTGAATAGAAAAACACATAATCATAATGCATAACCCGGTTACTGGTAGAGTTCCAACGCAAATTCCAGCTGGCTAAAAATTTCTGATACATTAAAATCCAAAATACTGAATCGTCTAGGCAAACTTGAGATGTTAAGAATATTTTAGTTTCAAGAAGTTACGAATCAGGTAAAATATTAGAAAATAGACAGTGAATTTAATCTTCGAAATTTCCACTACATTAAAAAAACATAACATGTTTTGTTAACACTCTAGCTTTGTAAGATATGACGATGATATATAAAAGTTGAAAATAAAAGGTACAATGCAATTAAGATTGAAGGTATAAATAAAAAAAAGGGAGGGTTACAATACCGGGAAAATCCAAAAGAGGGTTTGATCTAACTAAATTAATAAAGTGTTTGCCACATGTCTTACTAAATTAATACAGTGTAAATTTACAAGTTTCACTTTATTTTACAGTATCCCATAATATTATAGTTATGCATTTTTGCCTAGTATCGGCTGAATCAATTAATTAAAAATATTAGGATTCCTATTGTTTTTCAGAGGAAGAACAAATGTTACCAACTACAAACTGGTTGTAATAAAAAACAGTTGTAACATAGAACAGTTACTTAGTTGTACACAATTCTCTTTACTATTTTGAATGTGTGAATAGATTAAAATATTATTAAACGTAATGAAATTATCGAGACATTTCGGGATATGTAGGCTGACCAGAAATTTTGGAAACCAAAAGAGTACACATTTTCTTTTTTTCTATATGTCTTGAAAAATGCGCCGCAGGCAATTTTTTTTTAGGTGCCACGCCCTTTTTTGGACTATCAAAACCTAGAAATTTTACGTTTCGATAAAACCGAAAAAACGTAGATATAGAGAAATTTTGAAATATGGATCAACGACAATGCAAACATGCAAAGATGATTAAAAAAAAAACTGATAGTTGTAAAACGGAAAAAGAGAACTTTTACCTAAATTATAACAAAAAAAGAGCAGAGTACTGGAGTGATAAATAGAGAACTGTTCTCTTAAAAAGAGTACGTCTGGTCAGCCTAGGATATGCCTGTTTTTGTAAATCGAGAGGGCCTAAATATTATATTAGAGAAACATAAAATGTTTCAGAAATTAGTAATTTTAGCATTATTTAATTAGCTTCTTTTAAGTAACCATTGTTTTGTTCTCTACTCCTTTTATTTTTATTGAAATTTGATGTTAGTACTAATATTGATAAAGCTACTCCAATTTAATGGTGTCTTGAGGTAGCCATGATGCTTTGCAGAAAACATCAAACCTATTTTCCTACCGATCGCCCTTGCAACTTGGGCCTTGCAGGACACTCTGTAAGGGAAATAGGTAGAGCGAACATGTGCTAAATAAGTACGATCGCCATCGCTATTTTTCATACAGAGTGTCATACGAGATCGCTTTGTGAGTCGACCACTTAAGCCGCGTTGACACGGTTCAAGTGACTTGAACAACTCGCTTGAATTCAACCTAATTGAACGTGTAAATCTCCAATTCATCTGACTTGATTCATTTCACTTGAAAGAATCGCCAGTTGAACAAGCTTCAACTTTTTCGTTCAAGTCGGCAAATTCAAGATGGCCGGCACTAGGTGGACCGAGGAAAAGTCGCTGAAATTTGTTTTAGCCTGTCAAAAATATCCATGTTTGTGGAACACAAAAAGTGTAGATTATAGAAATAGAGATTTGCAGGCAAGTGCGATTGCTGCTTGTAAAATAACGAGATGAATCTTTCTCGGCGCCATTTTTTTTTACTGAAATGCCTAGACGTCAAATGAAACGTGTAAACTTTTTCAAGCGTTCAATTCAGTTGAATTCAAGTGAGTTGTTCAAGTCACTTGAACCGTGTCAACGCGGCTTTTTAAGGAATAAAAGTGAATTCATTAAACTAATCAAAATAAAATGTAAATCAGACCTAGAGAAAACACAGTTAAAATGTTGAAAAACGATCTAAAAAAAGGCAAAGCAAGCAGAAAAGTGATTTATTTGGGAAGAAGGAATTCGGGCAATAATAAAGGAGTAATAATTAAAAAGGAACACATTTAAAAGACTGCAAAGTTAAACTCTATATCTGATATTTATTTTTATTTGATATTATAAATATACAATAAATTAAATAAAGGGAAATCTAATAATCATCACTGACGTTACAATTTATAGTATGATAAAATTATTATGTTTTCATGCTAAATTTTACGAAAACGTTATCATTATTCCTGGATCATTATCACAACGAAATTTCCTCTACTGAACATTCTGGTAATCCACCTAAGTTGCATAATGCGTTATTCGCTATTCGTAAATTAAAAACACTCACATTTTTTAGAATTCGTTATCTGTCGAGTTTTAATTGCACTTTAAAATATAGAATATTACAAGCCATCATTCTAACAAAATTAACGGACAACGATTTTTACAATCATTTAGCAACACCGCAAATATTAAGTCCAAACGCATGCGTAGCTTCTTACGTACCCGGCGGCATACTTAGCCGGTATGTATAAGCCATAATCACAGATATTTTCAAGATATGTATGTATACGACCCGACCGATGTTTTTATAGATTAAGTAGGTGCCAGATTTCCAAATTTTCCAACAGTTTTATTAATTTTTTTAATGGTAATGAGAACCGAATAAAAATCTAATTCGTATACAGTGTTACATCGAAGAGTTTGGTTTAGATAAACTGTTAAATTGAACGCCCATAATATCGCCAGCGACTAGTGACTGTACACAACTTCGAAAAGTATTATAAACACTTTTTCTACTCCCACTTGAATTTTTGCTGTTTCTTTTACACTAAAGTGATTGGATAAGTGGGCTATTAAGGTTAACTGAACTGATTTAATTTCCAAACATTCCCACCAATCACAGTGGTCAATTACAAAGAAACCAAATTTCCACGTTGGAAATTTTACGAATCGTTTTATGACACTTAACAAAAGTGAGGTTAAGATTTCAAAAAGATGCAAATCTGTCAAATTAAATTTGTTATTTTTTATATTTTAATCAAAACATTTATCTCAGAGCCTATGCATACACCAGTTTTTCCTAAAGAATGCACGAAATGAAGCGAAAATTAAAGATATAAAACCAAAAAATATTTTTACCGAACTATTCTTAAGTTTTTTCTGACCGAACTAAATATTTGTGCACAAATGCTCTTTCTCTTTTCAAAAATCTCCAGTATTTCACTCATGACAATTACTATAATGTTTGATGCATAAAATGTATTTACAAAATGAACGTTTGTACTTACTTGTCTATTAGATTTTTTAACTGGTAAATCTTCCTTAAATGGTGGAAAATGAAGACAAGTACGTAAGACCAGATAAAACAGACAATATTATAAGATATTTAGAAAAATATTCCATTTTTTAGGATTATTATTTTATTCCGGAGTACTAATGGTTTTAAGGCAGTGTTGCCAGAGGGTATCAAGAAATTGTACAAATCACAAACATAAAATGTATCAGATTTTGAACTTTTGTACAGCCATCAAAAATTACTTATTTTTAACCTCGTACCAAAAGAAGAATTTTTGGGCAGCACCAAAAAATAAAAAATAAAAATTTTATAAGGTGGGCCAGTGGCCACCCTGACGCCGCCACTGGACGGCACGGGGATGAAAATGTACCAGAAAATAGTGTAAATGTACTTTTGTACAGATGCGTTCGAAATGTACCAGATTCGTACACTTGTACCAGCTCTGGCAACGCTGTTTTAAGGTTATGTTTTGCACAGAGAAATATAAGTTTGTTCGGGTTTGTTACGTAAGCAGGCAAAGGCTATGGTTCAGAGAAAGAAATTGTCCATTTCTATTATTAAATATATCGCTTATTGTTTGTTATTCTGCAAAAGGCCGAATGTGAGAAAGATAGATTTATTCAAAGTGATCTTGTGTATCCAAATCGACAACAATGCTACAGTGTAATTTGGTTCATGGATTTGCCAACAAAACGAAGTTTTCTTCAATTGTTTCTTATTATCTTTCTCACAAGTTCACGGCCAACTAAAAAGACAAGTTCTATTGCCTGATTTAATTTTTTTTTTAAATTTTTAGTATGAAGTTTGGAAGTTGAGTCGTGGTAAAAGTAGGTATACTGTACAACTCGAGTAGATTGTCCATATCGAAAGTGCGACCACTCCGCCTACGGCGTCGTGCGTAATTTACTTCCTCGTGCGACATGGACATCATATCCACTCTTGTTGTACAAACTACTATGCTGTGAAATCAAGCACAAACCGGCCTAAACGCACCTTTCCAGACACATCCTTATTAAAATCATCTGTGATTACGCTCCTTTCCGTAGAAATGACAAACTTGTGTCCCGGTACTTTGTGACGCAGCAAGTAAAACCGCAACAATTAACAACATAATACAAATCTCTATATGGTTGTTCCCGTCGCATTAATAATAGCTCATGATAATAGACTTTATTTTTATCATGAGGAAGTTTTTGGTAAAATTTGATTTTGGAACCGATAGACGACTTAATTTCTTGACGGATATGTCCGCCACCCTTGACTTTTTTTTTAATAAGAGAATATTTTTCTAATAAAAATAATTAAGGCAAAGTTACAATCTGAGAAAAAAATGTTATTGGTGAAGTTTTTGCTTAATTAGAAACCAAAAAATAATCTAACAATTTAACAAATCGCATTTAATCTAGTCCTTTTTTAAATGATATTTAAAATTTTCAAACGTCGGAAAATTACATTATTTGTCCAAATATTAATAAATGTCATAAGCAAAACTTATACAGTACAATCGCGATAATATGAATATACACTCTTATGAACGACTCAGTAATATGAACATAATATTTTTTGCATTGATCACTCTGTAGTATGAACAGTGTTTAATAACACTGTTCATACTAGTGGTCAATGTAAAAGGAAGATCAAAATGCCTTTCTTCAATTTGCTCAATTAAGGGAAAAAGCAGAAAAATTTTGCTATAAAAGATTAGTTAGGTATCTTAGGTTAGGTTATTGTATCAATACATACTATGTAGTATGCTAGGTACAATAATAGTTGTTACATATGTATTATTGTAAACTTCGCTAATATAAACGTTCCGTTAATATGAACTCCTTAGAACTTTTTGTGTTCAGGTTACCGAGATTGTACTGTATTTGCATTTAGATAAACGTTCTAAATCCAAAGTTGAGTGTAAAATTGTATTTTTACTTATATTTTTTCAGTGTACATTTCTCCCGAATTTTGGATAAAACCCGAAAACATTATATAAAAAAAAATATATTATGAAAGTACATGGAAATACATCGTTCACGTTTCCTTTGTACTGAAAAGCTCTGTTAATCGGCCATAATGAGTTTAAAAAGGGCTAACAAATAATTCTAAATTTTGTAACAAATTGATTATTTAATTTTTTGATTAAAACTTTCATTAAACATACTTGCCATATTCCTGTTCGTTTGATCTTCTCCGTAAATTAAAATATTACAAATTTTTTTCTCTAAGGTTAACATTTTTAAACAATTCAATAAATAAATGACACAAAACTGACATTTATTTGATTATTTATATCGTAGAAAGCCTAAAATTGTTAATTATTAAAGTTTAAGAATAAGCATACAATTTTATGACTATGGGAAATTTTCAGGAAAACCTTGGTGAAAAAGGAAATTTTAAGTACCTAAAAACTACTAAGTATTTGATCAAGCCATTAAGGAAGTGACATCAGAGAACTGGCGAAAAGCAGTCCATTTTGTCATTAAAGAAGAGGAGAAAATGTGGGATCTTGACCATCTGATCGATCGGACCGTCGACCCGTTAATTATAACGTCAAGAGGAGATGACAGTTCCTCAGATGACGAAGAATATTATGATTTTTTATAATTTAAGTATAAGGTATTTTTGTATTTTTTTTATAATGTTTAATAAAAATAAGTGTACCTATAATACTATGTACATATTGCACGCCTTTGTCACACCATTTTCAGTGTTTGTGAATGGATAACAATAGGCAAAACCCATAAATTGACACAAATTTTGCAATAAAATCAATGCCAAATTATGAAAGTAGCTTAAATATTCGTTGGGTCAATCTGTATATAGTCACTTTGCATACCTAATGAGCTTTTATTACTCTATATCTTTCTGAAATAGACTATAATTTGTACTTAACTTAAAATAAGTGACATTTGTTGATATTTGCACAATGTATTTTTCCGAAGTTTGAAAATTTTTTAAAATATTTACGGATTAGAGCATATTTTAGATTATTTTTTGAAACTAGAAAACTATTATTTTTTAATCTCACGAATAAAATTATTTTCCATTTGGTGCAGACTTTTCCGCGCGCACCGTATATAATTTATCTATACTTACGAAATATGTGTAAACCGTAATATCTCAAGAAATTGTAGATATTTAATCCAATAATGTGACCTCACAAGAGAGACGAGTCGTACTTCACTAATTTTTCATTTACATTCAACAGAGGGCACTGTTTGAATATAAACTGGAGCTCGAAGATTGCTACAAGGAAGTAAATGCAATTAATTGTGTTGTTCGTTAATATTGGCAACTCGTAAAAAGGAATCTAACAATCGCATGACAATTTTTATGAAAGGTACAGTTCTGCATGTTGAAAAAATAGACAAATATCGCAGCTACAAAATTCCCATAATTCCATGCAAAATTAAGACAATTTGCTCTCTGCTGAATTTTTCCAAATTATTACATGCCATTAACTTTAATCAACAAATATTAAAATGCTACACTTGGCGCTGTTTGTCATAAATATTCAAAATAAACAGAGTGGCATTTTTAACTGGAATAAATTCAACATTCAATATTATAGGAAGTCTTCTTATTTGCTGGAAAAATACAGAACTACGGCTGGGTTTATTTTTAGTTTGGCATACTTTTTCATGTCTTCATGAAATGTACCCCTCTTTTTGGAGTAGAAACCGCCCCCAACTTTTTTTTTTCAAAAGTAAGGTATGTATTGTGATAAAAAAAAAGGGAATACCTAAGACCCACTATTTATTTACTTTTGCATTTCGGTAATCTAGAAACCTTTGGGGTCATCTAAAAACTAAAGTTTACGTAACAAAACCAAAAAATTTAGAGGAACTTACGACGCTGTAGGCGGAGTGCTCAATTTACTTCCTCGTGCGATATGGACATCATAAAGCACAAACTACTATTATTATAAAATTAAATTATGTGTAAGATACTTTATGTATATAAAATTATGATTATTATTATACACTGCTTAAATTAAAAAGATCATCCAAAGTAAAGTTTATAGAATCGGTTCACAAAATTTAGTATATTGTTTAGGATATTTTTACATTTAAATATTCGATAAGCTGGGTTGCAAAAATTCTGTATAATTATTACGGTGAAATCCAACATAAACACTAGCAGAGCCGCGACACCTGTCCAATCATTTCTATATAAATTACTGAATAAAAATCGCATAAAGTTCCCAAGATAACTGTACTCTGTTTCTTATCTTAAAATTTACAGCACACGTACAAACCGAGTTTTGAAACAGGAATATGGAACCTGATGTTGTGGCCGCAAAATCGGAATGCCAATTTTGAATTCAGTTTTCTTTCTGACGCGAATCGGGCAAAACATTAAAAATAATTCATTTTTACCACAAAGTTTCAATCAAAATTAAAGTGGCAAACAATAAAAATAGTTAAAGTGAGTTAGTTAATGCGAACGGAAATTAATATATAGTTTATTGGGGCACTCAAAAGCAATACGATTATTTATTTCAGAACCAAATATTTTTCTACTTTCAAAAAAAGGTAAGTTAGTATGTAGAGTGAAAATAATAATTAATTTAACAAGGATATCTACCAATACAACCATATCGTCACCGACTTTTTTATTACTCAGATGCTTCTCGAATTTTGCAAAAAACACATTTGTTAGAGGGAAGATGCTGGATCATTTGCGACCGTGTCAGTTGCGACCAGGGTAAATTATGGTGTCATTTACAACAACTATTCTTAATGATTTCCCTACCTGCCTCAGATTTTAGTTTACCATTTCGAAGATATCGGCCTTTTATATACAGTGGCAGCGGAAAAGTTTGCACCCAAAAAAACATACATTTTTGACTTGTGACGTGCGTTACACCTGGTTGTTTAAAAATTTCAAACTACCGAAAGTGTCAGTGTTTTTGGGAAAAAGAAGTTATAAGAAAATATTCATTCGCATCATATTTTCCGAAAGCCTAAACCAACTTTAAAGAGTAATCTTTCATTTGTTGCATATCCCAATATTTCCCTAATTTATTTATATATATATATATATTTTCGTGGGTTCAAGCTGGTTAAAATTTTAACCTGACTATATTTGATATACAGGGTGATTCCTAAGTTAATACTTTTTTAGCTTAAAATAAACATTTTCAAATCATTTTTTTCAAAAAAATCAAAAATAAGGTAATTACATTCATTTATTACACTATGGATCAAATACGGTTTTGCCTAACTTGCCCGTTGAATAACATTAAGAAAACTTCTGGGTATAGGATGAGCCCGCAAGGGAAAGCGTTCTGTGTATAATCTCGAAGCAGCAGCCGCACTTTGACGACACTCACCGTAAATTAGCACCATATCTACTAGTTCATTGTTTTGAAATTTTACTATTTTCACATGTCACCAATTTAAAATTAACTTGCTTCAGAAAAACACACCGCAGCATATTACCAAATAACTCACCACCTACCCGTAAATTGCATGACTAATAAGAGATAAGACAAACAACATAAAGTATAGCAGGCTACGTTTTGATGACCAGGCCCGCTCTTAGATTTTTTACTTCTGTATCTCGCCTATTTTTAAGTTTTTTGAAAATGTTGTTTATTTTAATGCCTTCTATACACAGCTTAAAAAGAAATATCAACTTAGGAATCATCCTGTATATTTCCATATGATTTGAAAATGTCGGACTTGGAGGATCTAAGTTGAAATTGTCAGAAGTATAATGGGTTTGTTCTCACATCAGTCACCGATAGTCCGTGACAATCAGGATTCTGCGCAATAGACTCGGATTTCTGGTTATTGGTTAGAAAACTGTCAAACTGTCCGTGATTGTTTGTGGAAATGAACCTATTGATGTAAAATAAATGCTAAGAATGCATGACCTCTAAGTATTGTTTATCTTTATGTTTTATGTCCACGCTAAAGGTAATCATTTTTTAACCTACTAGCTTTATAAAATTATGTTGTTATTTACTAATAACTTCACTTGACATTTTAATCTGTTTATTGTAAATAAACAGGACGATATAATACCTATGTACGAATTTACATAGATACAAGTAACCTTATTAATATCAACTTGGCCTTGTAAAAAAGTACAAGAAGACCAATGGCGTACATAGTTACAGGGGGTAGATCTTACAGCTTTCGGGGAATTTTTCATATAAGAAAAGTGGCCAATAGAGAACACTGCAAATTATTTTAAGTTGCTCATATGGCCGCTAGGGGACGAAATACTACTTCTCAACTAAGAAAACGATAATTTTCTCTCAATATGCATAGTTAGGCCTTATTGAATATCTTGTAATTTTGAATTACTTATGAGTACATAACTTTGTTAAATCACTAATTTGCTTCAGCTACTCAAATAAAGAAGTAAGAGTTAGTTAGTTATATATAAAACAATAATATGGATTTCTTTTCATTTTCAAAATGAACCTATATTAATTAATAGTTTAAAAGAGCTAAACTATTGTAACTATTGATCATGGTCAATAACGAGGTCAATAATAAACAAAACAAAAATTGTAAAACAGGCAAGTAGGTTTTGGAACAAAAATCGTATTTAAAAATTTTAAGGATACTTAATATTTTCGGATATGAATTGGTATCCTCAAGGATGGATTGCTTATCTAATATTTCGCTGTAAATTTAAACTTCTTAATATATAAGTTTGATTAAAATGGGTGCAGTGGAAAGATCGTGCAGAGAACAAGGACAAGAACATTTCTAGTTTCGTAGGAGGAGTCATTAGACAAATGTTTATAAAAATAACTGATTGTAATTGGTTGAAGAAAGGGTTTCATTTTGAATAGTACATTTGAAAAGCTTTTCCCCTAATGTTAATTACTCCTGACACGGCAAAGGGACACCCCGTCTCTATTTTGGTAGTAGTAAAAATACATCATAGCCAACATCACCATCTTTCAGTTTTTATAAAGGTGATTACCATCACTTTTATATAACTATGGGTATTATTATATACTTGTAACTTATTGTAATCTTATAAACCCCTTGTAACTTCTTATATACTTTTATTATCTTTATATAACCATTATATAACTTGATGTTACCATACGTTGCGAAAACATTTATTGGGTGCCAACGAAAGCAAGCATCGATGTGAACAAAGTATTGTTGTTATTGCCGGTACATGTTTTCTCAGATATTGATATTAAGGAAACATCTATGTTACACAAAATTTCTAAAAAAGTATCCCAAAACAAAAAAGTTGCTCCTGCCACCAAATATTTTCTCGGATCTAAATTGACTTCTAAATAAAAAGATGCCGGCCAACTCATTCCTGAGTTACACCTTATAAAATATCGAAACGCCAGGTCAAACATCGATGTTTGTAGCCTTTAATATCGATAGTCGTAACATAAAGTAACATCGAACATCGAACATCGATGAACATCGCTAGGTCTAATGAGAAGCGTTTAGTGTTTTGGTTAGTAGACCCACAGCGGGTTTCATAAAGAAAAATTACTTAGCCGTGATTAAGAAACAAAATTTATAAATTGTGTGGCAACGCATACTTCGTTGTGGTGCGACAGCGCCTCAAATACGGAAAGAAATAGGTTAGGAGCTGTCAGTTGGAAGTGTCAAAAAGTATTCCGAATGTTTGCATAAAATTTAAATTGGAATAAAGCAGAGTTTTTTTAACAACAAATTATGGAAATACCAAAAGCATATTATGAAAAGATAAAAGTAACAATTCATTGATGATTAAAACACGAAGTAAGTACCCACAAGTTATAATAATATAGTAATTATTATTAAACCAAAATAAGAACTTTTTTCTTAAATAATGGACACTGCGACTAGCTTAGTTGATATTTTCATAAAGTATGTTTTAAAATTAGCATAAGATAAGCTTCTCACAAAAAAACTGTAACCAGTTATTTGTTATGTTTATATTTTGTATCATATTTTAGCTGCTCAATTATGAACCAAACCAATGATAAAATGTATGCCAGGTAAACGTATGCAGAGTTAAATTAATATGAAGAAGACATAAATTGGCACTGATATTTTTTTATACCCATATGGCTTGAAATATAGAAAACATTCTCCTATACCTATCCCAGAACTTGCACTAAAATATTATCTTAGTAAGGGAATAAAGAAAAAAGTGCACTTAATATTACAAATATACATGCATGCCAGCACTTTTGAAATAAGAAATCATCCTCCCACAGGTAGGTAATAGAATAATTGTACTTAGTTGAATTATTAAAGCCTATAATATTTACTTTACTGATTGTTCCGATATACCTTCTCACCTGAAATGATTCAGTCTCCAGTACCAGTTTTATTGTTAACATAATATTACAATAAATTATAAATTTAAAACATGTTAGAAAATGGCTTCTTTTAAATTATAGTTTAAAAATATAATTAACAATTATTTATGTCTCTTGTTTTATTGTAGGCACAGACAGACAGTGTAGCGAGTAGCCCAAACTGTTATTGCTATTATACATTTTTTATATCGCTATTTAATGTTTATTCTTAGCTTTATTTTGATAAGCTGTTGCAGAATAATTTTTGCTAGGAACAAATTGACTTTATAAATTCTAAAATAATTTAATGACAGAATAACACACAATAAAATTATCTATAGTTGCCAAAAATTACAACAATTTGAGAGTGCGGCCCAACTTTTTACACTAGTCCCTTTTAAAGTTTTTTTCTGGTTATGTATATTGTGGCATTTTGAGTAAAGCATAGATCCAAAGAAAAATCTATAAGACCTCTTTGATTGAAGTTCGAAGTTGACTTGTCAACCTATAGCACTTAAAATATTTTTTTAGTATCGTTGATTGTTTTAGAGGCCAAAAACTAACATATATTTCTTGAAACATGGCTTTTTTAATATAATACAACTGGAACTGAACTGAAAATTTAAGAGCCAAGATAATTTAAGGGGGCACCACTACTGCACGAGACAAGTGGAAGTTTTGCAGGTGCCCATTCCCCATACTTTTCTGGTAAAAAATTCCATCTTTTATACTGGCAAAAAAGTATTTAACCACTTACCAGCTGACATTAGATCTTTGAGAACCCTTAAAAGATTCAAATCGGCTGTGAAAGGGCTTTTGCTAGAGAAAGCCTACTATACCGTTCCAGAGTTTTTTAATTTTAATGATAGATTTTAATTGTTTTGTATCCCTTGACCATGAACTATCAGTTCTAACACTTCTAACTGACTTATTTTTTTTAACCTTTGACTGTTTTACTAGTTTTTGTGTTGTTAACTTTGTATGTTTCTTGTTATATTATAGTTCGGTCATATTGTACAGCATTGGCCATTAGCATTAAGGATATCTATGTTTTGTGATGATATTATATGTATAAGTAAATACTAGTGTATCTAGGCTTAATTACTTTGTCAGCAAGAATGTATTCTTTGGACAATAAACGATTTTAAATTAAAAGTAAAGAAACAAAACTGAAGATATATTTTTACTTTATTGCAATATAGGCCCTACTCGAGGCTTCATGAGTCAAAGTAAAAAAAAAATTAAAGTACAAGTTATCCGCAAAGCATATTATGTAGATATACCTAACATATATACAAATAGTGCAGTGAAAAATAATTACTATGTAGTTTATTTTTTATTAGTAATTATTTTATTTATTTTTTGTTTTAGAAGCACTAAACATTTACACAGAAAAATGATAGAACTGGAAATGAAGCAGGTTTAAAGGATCATTTCTCGAATATTCAATATGAAATGTTTGTACGTATGTTAAAAAAGTATTTGTTCATGATTAAAAAAAAATAAAATAAAATTTTTAAGTTACAAAAAGAACTTGGGTTTTTATGAATAAAATATTTTGCAAACCTTACACGATCATTCAGGCTGTAAGGCTTGGTAAAGAAATTACAATAATGTTACCGATTGTGTAAGGACAAATTTCAAGAATTGATTGCCATGGCTGATGTAAATTTTCATTAGAAGCAAAACTACGGCGGGAATGATTGATATCCCTCAGGACTGTCATTCTGAATGAAATCGTATAGGCTCTTCATTTCGCTTTTAAGGGTAGCGTTTTTATACCTTCAAATTCAGAATGTTTTTAAAGTAAGGGCTGTGGAGTATAGGTGCTTAAAAGTAGGGATACGAGATCGATATACGATATTTTTGTTGAGAATCGATACATAATACTGTATCGATAAAAAAGAATCCACAGATCATGATTTGAACAACTCGGTAGGAATGCAAATGATACTTCATACTTTTTGAATGATACAGAGTAAAATGTATCGATACTCATTATATATCAAGGACCTTTTATTTTTAGAAGTCACTTTTAATACAACAAGGTGTGGAAATAGTAACTAAGCTTTTTTAAACTTTTTTTAATGAACTCACAGCTTACGTTTATTATAGGGGGGCCGTGTATCGATATTTTGAGTATCTTTTTCAAACAGATACTTGCTTGTATCGATACTTTTGGTGTATCAGACATCCTTACTTAATAGAAGAGATGTCACTTACGGATCGGAAAGAAGTTTTGGCAACAAGAACAATTTTTTAGAGGTTGCTTTGACCGGAAGAAGAGTTTTTCCCAAAAGGAAGGCGACTAAAAAAAAAGTGACCTCCAGAAAAAAAGAACGTATCCCGGCTCTAAAAATCTTCTTACTCTCAAAGGTGACACTTCTAAAAAAAAATTCTGACCCTTCACACACCCTATATTATTTGTAAAAAACATCCATTGGATAAAAATCGGGGGGGGGGGGGGGGGCGCAGACGAAATTTGATTCAGCACTTGAATAAAAAATTGGTCACAATCGTTCAGTGGCGGGTGCCAGGATTTTTGGGATGGGTGGGCACAAGCGGAACCATGAGTGCCCACCCTGGTGCCCCCCCAAAATTGATGGATCCGTTGTGTAAGGGACTTAGCTATAAAAGAGAACGATGACCTTTTTGTTTTTTGAGAAAAGAGGAAGGTTTTGTTTGCGGCTGCCTATAGCGTCGGGAGGCCGGGACCTTTTTTTTTTTTTTTTTGAAGTTACTTTTATTTTGGGTAGTGCCCACTCAAAAATCACCGAGCCCATTTGTGTCTTCTCATCCCAAAAAGCCTGGCGCCGCCACTGAGTCAAATACCCCTTCCCCCACAGCAATTCCATTACAAAACCGATTTTCACAATTTTGGGTGGGGGGGCCAGTGCCCCCCCCCCCCCCCCCCCTGGCGCCACGGCTGTATTACAAAAGTACCGTTGTGTTTTGAAAATTGTGGTTTGAAAGTATACAGATGGAAATTTCTATAGTTTTAACTTAATTTGACTAAAAAATTTCTTCTAAAGGTTTTTTTAAAATTAATAGAAAACATGACAATTTTTTACAGATCAATTATACAAGGAAGAGAGAGCCCCCTCCTCCTCTAAAAATATTTTTCTGTACGCCCATATCTCATTAATCAATCAGAGCCAATTCTATTTTGTTTCGGGCTCAACCAAGATACCGGCACGTACTGCCTGTTGGGCTATGATAATATTCAATTCCGCACCCTTTTATTTTCTGTGCAATCATCTGTCATTTGTTTTGTCTTTTGTTTTAAAAAGTAAACAAAGTAGACTGTAGAGGTTTTTTTATATTTCTGTTTCTAAATTAGCGAGAGAGTCCTGTGGCAAGAAAAAAAATTGAGTATGAGTGCCTTCACTTATTTCCTGATTTTGCCTCTAAGAAAAATATTGGCGACTGCCTTTAGACTGCCTGTTTCACGAGAAATAGAAATTCCTGAGCAGGTTCTACAGAAAATTTTGATGGACATATAGCTATTTAAATACATCTGGAAGTGATGAAAACTAGTAAACATGTTTGTTGTTTGTTTAAAAGGTCCAATTTGGACATAGAAGGGTAATAATTAAGAAATAGTCCGCTGGAATAAAGTTAAAGTATTGCAAGGAGTAATCAAAATCACAGTTTTACTTAAGAGGTTCTTGAAATCTGACTAATATTGGTTTGATAAGATCGAGGATAAGATGATAAATCAGGTAGGTAGTTAGATCATTTTATAGAGTTGAATTATAGAGAAATTAGAGGATAATTTCATAGATAATTAATTAAATAGACCTTAAACTAATCATCTTATCCAAATTTAAAAGTAAAAGTGCTAGATTTCCCTAAAAAAATCCAATAATATTGGAAAATACTTGAAACCAATAACTTTAATCGATGTATGTTGCCCGATTAAAGTTATGTCTTCGTTAACTAACGAAAGTGATAAGAAACAAATGAAAATGTCGACATCTGTGTGTTTTTACTGGTATCTGCCAACTTACTGTCACTTTTTCTCTGAAAATTATGTTGACAGTCCCTTAAAAAAACAAAATTTAATCGGTTACTAGGAAGATTTATTATTATTTAACGGTAGTGAAGGAGTTAACCCTCGTTAACTCTAAAAAAGCTTTATGAAACCCGCTGTTAGTATTACAATTATGCAATAACAATAACGTGTGTTACTATCGCAGAGGTAGGTAGTATCTAGTTATAGTTGTAGTCAATCTGCAATACTATATGCATTCTAAATTTTTATTTTGTAAAAAAATCGAATTAACCGAAATTTCGATTATCCGAAATCACTTTGGTCCCCATTATTTCGGATAATCGGAATTGTACTGTATTTGATTTATTTTAATGTGCATACACACTTATTGTTATAGTCATAATTTGGTTAATGTACTATTCATTCAATTGAAAATATAAAGGGGAAAGAAGTGGAAAGGTAGGTATGTACGCAGTTAAGGCGGAACTTTGTGCAGCAAGAAATATATTTGCAAGAGAGTCTCACCCGAAGTGGGCATACTAGCGAGCTTATGACGTGGTGAAAAATACTCCGTAAACATCGACACACACTGAAAGCACGATGCAAGGCGGTAGGTTCTTTATTATGCTAATGAGTTTTGGTTGATTTTATTTCGGAGACGAGAAATTTGTTTTGTGGAAAATAAGTACTTGTTATGGTATTCTTAGTTAAAATAATGTACCTAATCGTTATACAAATATATATCTTTTAAATTTTGTCTTATAAGCTATAGAATATTTACAAAAAATAAAATTAGGTAGAGCAGAAAGTTTGAAGTGTTAATTAATAATAGGTATAAAAGCACCTGCAAACAGGGTGTTCGTGTTCCACCGGGAACCGCTTCGAACTATATATGGAAAACTATACATAGGAAAATTTTCAAAATTTGCCATCGTGGTAATGCTGATGGGGACGACCGAGCTAATAAAATTTCATAATGGTGGTACTTCCGGTTACACCGGAAGTTAGTGTCAGCTAGAGTAGCCAGATTTTAAAAATTGAAAAGCGGGAAGTGGATAGTGCCTGGAGGACAAGTTTTTTTTGAGGTGCTTAAAATAATTATATTGATGATTTCTAAAAAAAAAAGGTCGATACCCCGTTGACCTTACGCGCGCTGTGGCGTGCCTTTAATATTTCTTTCTCCTATCATCAAACGTGCTTTCTAAAAAAAAAAGGTCGCCCCTCTCTAAGGCAGCTGTACAGTTATTAGGCGTCCATCGTGTTATTGGAAAAAAGCGGGAGTTTTGTTTAAGTGCGTGGGAGGCGGGAGGTTAAGTAAAAAAGCGGGAGCATCCCGACTAAATCGGGAGGGTTGGCAACCCTAGTGTCAGCGTGTTTATTTTAAATAGAACATCCTATATATTATTACATTTTTGCATTCTACGTAAGATTCTAGGCAGATTTTGTACAGGGTGGGGACTTTAATTGGAATAAATTCGATATTATTAAAACTGCTGAGGTTACGCCTACAAAATTTAGTATGTATGGTTTTGAAGCATGCGGAATTGAATTATAATGTCGGCGCAGTTGCCAGATTTCTCAGCTTTGCGCTACACGTAGTAATTTTAATATTTTAAATGGAATGCCCTGTTTATTTTTATTGCAGTGCATTGGGCGTGTCCAATTTAATAAGATGCCAAATTAACAAAATTCTATCTTCACTAATTGCTGAGCTATGGCAATACTGTAATTCCATTAAAAAGTACCATGAGAATTTCTATTTTTAAAGTTTAAGTTAAATAGGCCATTTTGAAAAGACAAGAACTTTTCTCGAATCTTGTCAATAACTTAGTAACTATGGAGGTAGACAAGCGTCCCGGTACTTTTTAAGGAAACTTCAGTGTTGCCATAGCTCAGAAACTAGTGAAGATAGAATTTTGTAAATTTGAGATCTTACTAAATTTGACACTACCAATTCACTGCAATAAAAATAAATAGGGCATTCTATTTAAAATAACAAAATTACTACGTGTAGCGCAAAGCTGAGAAATCTGGCAACTGCGCCGACAACATAATCCAATTCCGCATATGCTCTAAACAATAAGATTGAAAAAACTGCAAAAAGTCTTAATTTTCAAAGGGAAACACCCAAATTTTATAATTACTTTTAGTTTAGCATTAAAAAAGGGTAAGTTTGTGTATCCCAAAACTGTTGAACATTATTAATAAGCACATTGTGATGGCTTCTGTTTTGCGGATATCGATGGGCAAATGTGTCCCATGTTCTTGATATAACTTTAACACATTCTCCATAAATAATAAATAAATTTAAATAATCTTCGTTTGTATGTACAATTTAAGCGCACAGGCATGATAATTAATGATGTTTAAATGGTAAGTGACAGCTTCATAAATTTTTCTCGCATTTGATTGTTTTTCAACGCCGTTATAGCCAACTAAAAGTAACTAAACTTAAAATCTGCAGCAAAATCGCCATATAAAAATATTAAGTTGGCAATGTTTCTAAAACTAAAATTTTTTGGAATATACAAACTTACCCTTATTTTTAATGCTAAATAAGAAATAATTATAAAATTTGTGTATTTCCATTTGAAAATCTAGTCTTTTTGCAGTTTTTCAATTTAATTTTTAATCGTATTGTTTAAACACCCTGTATTAATAGTTATCAAAATATTATAAAAAATCTATTAAAAATATCTAAAACGCTTAGACATAGGTATAGGACATGGTATACAAGATATGCCTAAATTCTTGCGTAGAATGCAAAAATGTAGTAATATATAGAGTATTCCATTTAAAATAAGCAAGTTGACACTTACTTCCGGTATAACGGGAAGTGCCACCATTATAAATATATTTTAGCCCGATCGCCCCCATCAGCACTAACATATACTGTCAAATTTTCAAAATTGGGAGGCACAGGCCTACCCTGAAACTAAAGGTTTTCAGCATTGGTTATCAAATACTTCGTAAGGTCAATAGTTTTTCAATCAAAATTTTCTTATATTACAAATTTTTCACCATGTTTATTATTTATAAAACAACAGATAAGTCCCGCTGGTTCCAGGATTTGTTGACTGTGGTTACTAACTCGCGCAGTATTTTGTCCGTCGCGTTCCGTGCCATTATAATTAATTTTTTTTAAAAAGTGGTATGTTTTTGACGATTAGTTGCGCTGCACCTTCAAAAGAAAAAAAGTAAGTACCTAGATTTTTTTTTAGTAACACAGAAACAACAGGAGGTAGTACCGTATCGTCGCGCCAATCCGATACAAAATCACGGTATTAATGTTTCTTATAAACATAAAGTGATAGGGGGGTAGCCAAAAAAACGTGTAAGTTCTCAAAAGTTAATTCTATAAAATAAAATACTTCGCAGCCTTTTCTACACTTTCTCCACCGTTCAAAAGTGGCTACAAAAAAAAACAAAACTTTGCGTTTTCAAGAACTTCTATCAAAAGTGATTCCTACAAAAAAAAATGTCGCAGTCGTTTCATAAACTCCCCCTAACAAAAGTTAGTAAAAAGTATATTTACCCCTCCCCCTCTCCCCCTTGGTCAAGAGACAGGGGCAACTGCCCTCTTTATGGACGCCCATGCCTAATAAAAAATTGTATTTTATTACTCTGCGTGGCATACTGTCCAATTTTTATTTATTACCTACCTAGCTTCTTAGAAGCATTGTCACTATACCGTAGTCTCACTGCACCAAATTGTAGCTGCGAGCCAATAACATGAACAGATGAATGTCATGTGACCAACGCCAAATTCGTGCCTGACAACTACTTTTAAATCGTTAAACCATGGATAAAATAATAAACACATTTCACCTTTAAAATTAATTTATATTTTAACAGGTTTAGACAGAATCTCACTATATAAACAATGTATAGAGTCTGTATAATAAGCATAAAATATAAAAACAATCTAATAGAAATAGATTCATTATGCAACAGTTGGTTTCTTTACTCACTAAGAACCTTCATAAATGGCTTTATTTTATTGCACCTATCACCCTTTACCAAGACAAATTAAACTTTAATTTTAGATCTAAGAGTTAATATACCAGGGTTACCATACATCCTTAGATTTGTCGTAAGTTCCCGGTGACCCAGTTTGGGCCTCTAATACCGATAAGCTATTTACCTTAGTATATTTTGTTCACTATCAAGAGAATAACCCATTTCGATAAAAAAAGAAAAACAAAAAATTCAATATAGCCCATTTTCGATTTCAACAAATCGACTGGATTTCATTCAAGTCTTATCCTTACCTAACATGAATAAGAAATTTTGAAAGCTTAAACACCAGTTTTGACAAAATGGTGAACGCGCCTTGAACATTTTGCCCTGCGGCGCATTATAAACCATCCCGGTCTAAGCCGAAAAATGTATGGTAACCCGGAGTTAATAGCACAACTACTAGTTACGTCTTTTTAATATTAACGCTTAGATATTCTGTTATTGGCACAGACAATCCAAAAAGGAAAACATAAAATTTAGCCCAAAATTACTTCTTGTTCGACCACCTATAATTTTTTTCAGTGTATCATTATTCTCTCTGGAAGTAAATTGTTTCACGTCAGCCGAGAATAAATTCAGCTGTATATAGGCAACTTCTATAACATGACAACAAAATTTACCTAAAACATGAGTTGCGCGCTGCAAGATAACGGACTTATTACGACATTGTTTTGTCTCAATTTTTGAAGTCTTAAAGATAAGACATGGAAGTTCTAAGGTACATGGCTATTTTTTTGAAAAAAAAATTCTTAGCTACGATATTAACCTTGGAAAAGTGCCTAAAAATACGCACCTTTAGTGGGCATTTTCTTATACATATTCTTATTTTTTTCAAAAAAGGGCTTTGTACCTTAGAAATACAAACATTCCTTTATTAAATTTTAAATTGTCCCGACAAATATTTCAAATAGCCTTTGCAGAATCCTGCAGTAGCGAAACGGTGTTTTTCATCCTCTAAATTTGCGCGTGGTAGAGCCTTAATAAAAACCGATAAAAACCTTGTTTCAACAAATTCCCGCTCCAAACAAACTGTACGTTTTATCAACTCATTTTACTGGTCTAATTTGTATATATATCACCGTTTTGTATCAATAAAAAGTCAACAATTTTATCAAATTGGCTGAAGCACCGTTTTTTGTTTTGGTATTCATTTTATGGTCTCGTCTCCCGGAATGGATTGAACGAGAGATGGCAACCCTGCTACGACACTGTAAAGAGTATCGTATTGGAGCCTCTATTGCGAAACATTTTTTTTTAAATTATGGTTGCAATGTCGCTAATTATTATTAGGATATGCTACAATATTATTTTATTTAAATACAGATAAGTATAGTGTTAATGATCATTATAATATAGCCACTTAAAAGAAAAAATAATTTAAATGCATTTGAATTATTTTATTTTAAAAAATATTACTGAATTGCCACTAAGTAGCGCACCTACGCGGATATTCGCATAGACATAGTATATACAGGGTGAGTCAAATATAGAGTAAAGTTCATTTTCGCCTTTATCTTAAGAATTAGATAAAAATTCGAAATACAAAAGTTGTAGAGGCCATTGAGGTGCACATTTTAAAATTATGCTGGAGTATACGGGTTGGCCCAAAAAACGTGGCGAATATAACTTGGGTTTTCTAAACACCCTATATTATTGTATTATTTTCTGATTCTCCACAAAATTCTATGCTTATTTTGTACCTGTCATATGTCTAACTTTAATAGTTTTTGAGATATTGACGTTTAAAATATGGCATTTTCAGACTTTGACAGGCTGTAACATTGGAACGGTTCATCTTAGAGAAAAATGGTTTTCACCTCCCTACTTTAGTTTTCTTATTCTCTATTCAAAGAAACAAACTTCCAATTTACCATGTTACACCAAAAAACTGGTTTAACATGTTAAACCGGAAGGTGTAACTTTTAGATAGAGAATAAAAAATTAAGACAGGGAGGTAAAAACAATTTTTCTCTAAGATGAACCGTTCCAATGTTACAGCCTGTCAAAGTCTCAAAATGTCATAACATCAATATCTCAAAACTATTAAATT
The DNA here is from genome assembly GCA_935413205.1 of Polydrusus cervinus. Classification (NCBI taxonomy): domain Eukaryota; kingdom Metazoa; phylum Arthropoda; class Insecta; order Coleoptera; family Curculionidae; genus Polydrusus; species Polydrusus cervinus. The sequence continues at coordinate 59,102,060 of OW284510.1, read as the reverse complement.
TAGACATATACAATTTTATACAAAATAAGCATAGAATTTAGTGGATAATTAGAAAATAATACAATATATAGTGTTCTTAAAAAAAAAAAACCTAAGTTATAGTCGGCACATTTTTTAGGCCACCTCATATACTTGAATATTATTTTAAAATGTGCACCTCAATGATCTCTACAACTTTTGCATTTCGAATTTTAATATAATTATTAAGATAAAGGAGAAAATGAACTTTACACTATCGTTGACTCACCCTGTATTATATTTAACAGTTATCAGTCTTTACCGACAGTTTATTAATAAGAAAAAACCTCAATTTTACTTTCTGAAAGGATACAAAAAAATAGGCATATAATTATTATATTATGAAGGTTTTAAATTTCTAATACTATACCGATGGCGGCCTCTATGTTCCACGCATTGAAATACACTTTAGGTAGAGGCAGATTTCTGCAAAGTGAATGGAGCCCGGAAAGCCAAACGACGGCGCTTAGTTAGCAGGCAATTACAAGATGGAAACGCTTATAAAAATTAAAGGTATAAAAAATGTTGCCAGATGTTGCTTTATATGATACATGCTTGGGAAATCTTGAGGCGATAAAGTGGTAGGTGTAGTTCAGGAGAATTTTACATTTTTAAAATGCCGGTTTTTTAAAAAGCTTTTGCGGGTAAAAAGCTTCTTAATTTTATTTTTTTTGGTTCATTCCAGGAGTATTTATTAGTATGTGAACTTTATTACCTTCATTTGATTTTTTGATCCATGTAAGCGATAAAATTTGAAAACTACTGAACCCATTAGTTTAAAACATAGCATGCAATTTAAGCAAATTTAATGAGAATGGCTTAAATTTTTGATTTGTTTAAAGAGGACATTACATATGTACAGTTTATTACTTACCTGAACTTTTGTGAGGTAGTGTGGTTAAAATTAATTACCTGAAACAAAACAGAAACTGTAAGTTAGGTTAATGGTAAAACTATACGAACATTTTTCCATTTCTCATAATTTATCTAAATTAGGCCGAACAACTTTGTTTGTTAAAAGTTCTGCGCTAACATCTAATAATAAACTACGGTGGCCTAATGTGTACAATCTTGTTCTTTTATTTACTTGAAAAGAATTCAGGGGTGCAACTATGTTCATCTTCCAGAGCGATGTCGATTCGAATTTACGTTTATATAAGTTATGTTCATAGAAATCCTCGCTTCTAAGCGATATTTTAAGCGCTACCTATGTCGATTTCTACCGACAACGCCATGGGTATCGATTTCAAGACGCTTATGTGAGTGCGATAATAGATATAATTTTAACCGATCACTCACTTCTTTAACCCCTAATTTAATATTTAAAACGTTTTTTACCACAAAAAATAAAATTTGTTTATAAATCGCCAACCTCTGCTGCAAAAGTTTAAGAACGAGAATAATGTTGTAGTTCATTAATATTAATTGCAATTAAATATTACTGAGGGAGGAGGAGAGAAGAGAAATTATGAAGGCCATAAACCAAGAAAGGCGAATGGTGCGAAGTGGGTGTTTTTCTGCCAATCCCAATATCATGTCGTGATCACAGTCTCATGTTTTCAAAATACAACAAATGATAAACCCCGTTCAAACGTACTAAAAACATTTTTAACGGCTAAATTTTTGTTATCAAATAATATATTTTAGGTTTTAATAAAAAAAAAATGTAGTGCCTACCAATACCAAGTATAAAAGCCATACCAATTTTTGATAAAAAGTCGATTCTACCGATGACCCTCAGTATTTTATCGACACTTGAACATGGTACGAATATTCATACTTATCGATAGCAGTAGCGATTCGAATCCAGAATTTTGGTTGGGGGGGGGGGTCATGTATTGTCATGATGTCTCCAAATTTGATTGCTGTGAACGAATGGGTTTTTTCATCTACTATCATAAAGTCATCAGGTGGGTGTTGGAGAAGGGGGGGGGGGGGATATTCATAGATTCAAATAATGGTTGCTGTGATATTTCACACTGCATAGCAAGAGGAATCCTTGAAAAATTGGCATACGTATATAAACCAAGTCATTTTTTTATACTTGTATCTTTATAGGCTTGTTTAAGTTTAGCAATTGATTGTACTGTTAGTTCTTTCATCTAACTAATCAATAACTAAATTTATACCGTTCAAAAAACTATTATAGTAGATTGCAGCGTCTAACCAAGTTTCTCATCTTGTTATAACCAGTTCTGGGGAACTGGCGTGTGAGGCCATGCTTGACAAAATATACTATAATCGTAAAGCTTAGCAAATAAATTTATCGTTGTTAGATATTCTTGAGCAACGACACAGATGTCGCTCCGTGCAACATCTTGCCGGTGTGTTCCACCAAATACTGCACACGCAGTTTTAAGTTATTCCTTTTTTTTTGGCGAAATGAAAAAAAAATCTTTATTTGACTTAAATAAATTTATATTATAAACCATATGAAGTTTATTTGGCACTCTAAATAAAATGCAACATTAAATTATTTTGCTGGTTATAAATAATTGTTTATATTTTTAATTTGTATTACATATTCTTCAGTCTGATTTAAACCTTAGGATAAGTCGTCAATTAATACGGTTATCTCCGTTATCAAACTAAAAATTAAAATTACACTCACTGCTTTAACACAGGCAGAATTGTTTTAAAGCATGTCTAGTATGATACTGACGACGGAAAAGTATACTTCGATTCATTTTTTGCAACGCACAGCGTGATCAATTTCGATTTTAACCGTTTGTAAAGCTTGTTGGCCACCACCGTTATCAACATTATTGGGTTGTTAAATTAGCATGAAAGGTTACTTTTAAATATCATGACAACCTATATCTACTTATTTAATATTTTTAAAGTTAAAAATAATGTAATTCTGACACTTCCGATATATCAGTTGATAATGTAGGTGGCCAATTATAACGGGTGTGAAATAAATCTAATATCGATAAACAATAACTCTCTTCATCATTTTAAACTGATATAAGTAGCGAATATGAAAACGAAGAGAATAAGTCAGATTAAACATGAAACGTATGAGGGAAAAATAAAAGCAGACCCTACAAAATACGAAGAATATAAAAAAGAGTGGAAACGTTATCTTCACGGTAAAGAAAGTAATAACTGATCATGATACATGTTTAGCCACTAGTCCCAAAAAGTTGGTATAGTATCTTACAATTACAAAACCAACACAATTTTTAACTTTGGTATGTTTCTGTTTTTTTTTTTTAAATTTGATTGGTGAAAAGTTTTCTTCCTAATGAACTATAAAATAAATCTTTGAAAATATTTTAAATTATAAAATCCCATTATTAGATATAACGATGACACAATATGTTTTATCTCTGGGGTTTTATCCAATTATAATCAATATATTATTTTAATCCACATGGTTAGAAAAATGTCCCGGTAACGCACCTTATAAATGTAAAAAAGAAAAACCTTCACAACATAGTTTCATTTCTTATAGTCTATAAAACCTAAAAATCGTATATTATAATTATATTTATATTCTTTGACAACACTGTATGGAAACAATATGGTATAGTATGAGTTCAATGGGTTGCATCCATCGGTGCAATGAGCACGGTCAAGGACCCAAGAAGAAGGCGAAATCGCCGGCATCTCCTAGCTTTTTTTGCGTTCTCACAGAAATAGAATCAGAAACAAAAGCACGACCAAAAATATCTCACCTTTGTCTTTTGTAGAATAAAAATAGTCATTCATTTAAGATCAAGCGTTTCTTATTAATAGCGTTAAATTATTTATACACTGCAATATTTTAAAACGTTTTCTAGCAGATTTCGTATTAAGTTTAAACTGCGGGTTTTTTTTTAAACTAATAAATGGGTCTGTTCTGTTTCACTAAATCAATTTGATGTTACGCTAACACCAAATTAGCCCTCCTTTTTATCAAATGTCTCCATATATTGGTACCTACTTAATAATAATGATTAAGGGTAGAGGGAACGTTTTTATATGATTGTGGCAGACTTACTTTTGCTGTGGTTTTATTATAAGATGTTTAAAAATTGGATAGGGGGTGGTTATTTCTACACAGAATATATTTCATTTTACACCACAGATACTTAGGATAATTATTGGAAAAGCAGTAAAATGACAACAAAAATTAATTCCACTTAAAAGTGTACAAAGCCCAATTTTTATTAATATTGTTACTGTGGAAAATATTACAGATATATACCACTAGACTGGTGAAATAGTTGATTAAATGAGTTTTCTGCAAATAAGTCTTGATGCGTTAGAAATTGCGATAGGGTTGAAATTAGAACAAATGTTTGATTTTTAATTCTGCGTCGAATTATATAATAATATACAAGGGTTCCAATTTGAAATAATATAAATAATATGATTTAAAGTATGCAAAGTTTGGACACCCTGTACAATTCGTAGTAATCAAACTTGGTGGGTTCGGGTATTTATTAAGTACCTTTGTCAAATTTTATTAACGAGGCATTCTTTTTATTTTTTATTAATTTATAAAACCAGTAGTGCAAAACTGATTTTTCTTAATTTTTTTTTTTCGCCAATAATACTGAACCGATTTTATTGACATTTTAGGGGTATGAAGGCAATTATAAGAGGCATCCAAATAAGTAAGAATATATATAGCATGTAATATAATAAAATAGATCCTTATGACGTCCCACTGAATAAACAAAAATATTTTCCTGAAATGCGCCCTAGGATAGAGGTAAAGTCTGCGCAAAATATCCTAACTTAATTGATAAGTGAGCTATAGAAGACGGGAGGTGAGGTGCAGGACCCTGTATAAGTAAAATAGCAATAATGGACCCAGAACTGAGCCCTGGAGAACTCCCGATGTTACAGGGGCTACCGGAGAGAAATTATTGTTAAATGAGACCCTTTGAATTTGAAAACTTCAACTTAGGTACAAAACTGGATAGTATAATTGGTTCATTTGTACAATTAATCTTTGTTCGGTATACCAATAATTTCTTTAAAACATTAAAGATTGTGTAAGCTCTTTAGAGAATATTCACGTATTCCTAAATTATTTATACCACGGATGTGATACAAAACGATCTCTTACTTTGAGGATGTGATTCACGATTTCTCATCTAAAAATGTTATTTCTGGGAATAACCCAAACGGAAATACCTTTTTAATTATAAAAAAGTATGTTTCTTTATGGTATGGTTCCGGAAATAATAGTTAAAAGTAAATTAAAATCGCATTCTTGGCAAGACCACATTAAAAATTGCCAACAATACTTTGGCAAAATAACACAAGTAAAAAAAAAGTTAAGTATAAGTAAAAAAAATAATACCATTGTTGTTCGTCGGCGTTGATGATCAATTCTTTAAATTTTCATCCAGTAACGAAGGGAAGGAAATAACGTACCTACAGGTTAGGCAAACGCCCAGCAACGGCGCCCGGCGGGGTCAGGGTGGGCCCTGGCTCACCCTAGTGCCCACCCAAAATTGAGGAAATCGGATTTGTAATGGAATTTCCGCAGGGGAAGGGGTATTTGACTATGAAATTTTTGAGAAGAAAGGAGTAGTATTATAGAATGTAATGGGAGATGATGCGTCAGTTTGGAGAAGAGGGGAGTTTTTGTGTTTACCTCGCATACGGCGTCGGAGAGGCGGCGACCTTTATTTAGAAGTGTTTTTGATTTGGGTAGTGCCCACCTTAAAATCATCGGTAAGCCCATCCCAAAAATCCTGGCGCCGCCACTGCAAGCGCCTTTTTTTGCAAGTAATGAGCAAGTAGGTAATGAATTATTCCAAGTCGAAGTGCAAATAGGCTACAAGGTATTGTGGTCGATTTTTGTCACACACTTTTTAGCTTGAGTTCTCGCTATGTGGTTACCTATAAACGGCAACTTTACGAGTTTTATCGTTTTTGTTAACGACTGTTACACTTATTTACTTCTACATACGCAAATGGTTACCCAATGGACTGTGAGACATATTGTATATGCTACAGGTCAATTTTGTAATATTATAGTATATTAATATACCAATTGAAACTGGTCTAGTCCGACAACCAGTAAACTCTAAAAGCTTAAATCTTATGTATTAGAGATCATTCAATTGCATCGTAATAGTTTATGTATTAGTAAGTAATTTCCCGAAAAAATATGACAGACTAAACTCGAGCAATGGTATCTCGGCCCTTCATTTACAGAATATTTAGTGCTAGACTATTAGGAACTATTTTTAATAGCTTAGGTCTCTTTCAGTCTTGTAACTAGATACTTATTTAAAGGTTGGAGACAATGACGTTTCTTGAACGGCAGTAGAGTTTTGGACTTGCATTGTCTTTATTTGTTTAGAATCACTACGTTTCAACTGGTAAGCATCTCCAGTCGTCTTCAGGTGAATACTGAGTATGAGTATTCACCTGAAGACGACTGGAGATGCTTACCAGTTGAAACGTAGTGATTCTAAACAAATAAAGACAATGCAAGTCCAAAACTCTACTGCCGTTCTAGATACTTATTGTTATTAAGTCTAATGGCCTCGACTCGAAACTCTTTTTTAAAAGAAAATCGTTAAATGCTATTTAACGAGATAGGGAAATAAGAAATGGAATTAGCGTACTGACTGCCGTCGCGGCGTCGTTGTGATCAAAACTATCGTCGGTTCTTCGGACGAGGACCGATGTGAATTGCACGTCCATTGAATGGGCTTTTTCATTCAATTTTGAATTTGACAATATCATATAGAGCAAAATACAATAAAAAAGTTTTTAAATTAATCAATTATTTTCTGAGAAAATAATTAAACAAAACACGCTCTCTAATAAAAACACGCATAATGACTTACCGACCGACGCCACGATACATGCAAGCAATGGACAGCCCTGGACGTCTTTCATTCGACACGGTCCGGTTTGACTGATCTTTTGAGGATGGTATTCTATTTTTAATCTCTTTTTTATTTAAGTTACAAGATAATATCATAATCGAGAGCACGACTGGCAAATAAAATGATTGGCGGTGAATAGGATGATGTACATCTCTTCTCATCTTATGTTCTTCTCTACCAGACACGAAAAAAGCGCCGCAGGCGAAAATTGTATATCAAAATTCACAGATCCGCACTTGTTTTGATGCCACTTATTAGATGAACTAAAGAGTATTGACATCTAAAGTCAAACTAAAGATCGGATATTTAATGAGCTCTTTCACTATTCTCAATTTGATAGTTTTGGCATTTAAACTGCTAAGTCGGTGCTTAAATAGGAGTTCATCAACAATAAAACTATTGCCAGATCATGCTATACATTTTTTGCAGCTCAATGAAGACATGCACAATTTCCACAAATTTTAATAACGCAAAACTGACGCGGTTACTCGATGACGTCGAGCCGATAAAAATTTACAGTAAGCATCGTTACTGATCTATCACCTGTCATGTCGATTTTTTTTGTTTACATCCCACTTACATTCGAATTTTTGTCAAATTTTGATGTATTTTTGTTTAAGATAACTGTTCTTTTTATTTATTTGCTCATAGAGCAGAAAGATCGACAAATAACTTGGGTTAGACTTTTTTCAATTGACATTTCAAGCTTGGTCTTCTGTCAATAATTTCGGTGTTGCCACATGTGAAACATTTTATGCTAGTTAATAACTTATTTTAAGACAAAATGTAGATAACATTTTAGAAATAATATATAAGTTCGTTTTGGACAATTATCTCTATTGGATTACTTTTCAGACTTTGTCATTGTATTATAATAAATAAAAATTAGAGAACATTGGCAGCATTGTCAAGCTGTCGTTTTCATGACGTATATTCTTCGATAAAGTAAAATATAGGTAGTCGAAGTCGATGACAGTGTTACAATCAAAAAGTAGTCACCATGCAATTTGAGCGCGAGAAAGACCCATCCATACATTTTTTTCTTCATAGAATAGCTTTCGACATACCCAACACGCAGTTAAAAATATAAAAACAAATACAATGTTGAGCTGAAACGTTTGGAATCGAACCATAGGCGTACCCGTTTTTACATAATCTAAATTAAAAATGCAAAACAAAAAGTGGTACCTACTCATTGACACGTAATATTTCCCAAAATCCTTGTAAAAATAACTTATGATGCCGTGCAAACCCCTATTTTGAAAAGTAATTTTTTATATTGAACGTTGTCCGACGCGCAACACTGTTCCGTAGGTAAGTTGCATCCCAATTTAATAAAACCAAACTAACACCGCAATGGTAGACAGTTCGCAAAAATGTCCGGCCTTTTGCAGCAGTTTGGGGAATTCTTATGCCGCTTGTCCTTGCCCGCCTGGTCCGCCGCTGTGCTATTTCAACTCCAATGTTGCAGCTTTAGACAATAAGTAGTGTTCGGATACAGCAAAATAGTAGGTACAGTACACGTGCGTGTTTCCACTGTAATCTATTATACTAATATCTCTGTCACATGTAAGACAAAAACCACCTCCCGGAAACTATAAACAATATACCCACATAGAATATATCAGTATGCCTGCTCGGAATATTTACTGACCCTTTATTGTATGTGTAATCGTAATCATAAAAGACGGCATCACTAGCAACGGGTAATAATAACACTAGTCGACCCGAGAGTCGACCAATACAACAAAAAATGCGACTGATGTTATATGGCTGTGCGGGGGAGTTAAAAGCATCCTGATTGAGCATTCAGCATTTAAAATTTTTCACCACGTATAGATTTTGAGTTATAGAATATATTAGTTATTTTCATTTTATACAAACATTTTTATAATATAGTTCAAACTAAGAAAAAAAAACGATAAAAAAGATATTTTAAGGATAACAGGATTTATTTTCGAAATTACGCATGAAAATACAGGGTGAGTTTAACATCGACACGCGCGTCTCCGGTGAGTCCCAGTAGGACGAAACGGCTGGTCTTGGAATCATGAATGTTGGATGGGTTCGTGATCTTGTGCAAGATTATCGCGACTCCCGCGAGGCCAATGTACAGAGTAGAACATGCAGAGTATGCCTGCACGATGTGTGGCGCCTCACGGTCTTTCAACGGTGGACCGGTTAAAACCATTAAACCGTCGTTCCCCACTGGTAAGGTGAGGGGGTACATACGTAGAATTACTCAATATTACTCATTTGAGCACGACAGAGTAACCACAAACGTGGTTATCCCAAATCCTCCATGATCGTTTCCGCGACCTTTGGCGACTCATCTATGGCTTTGCTTCGCAACATGACACGTACGATGTTCAATCTCCAACAACTTTGTGATTAAGTATGATATTTTTACCATAAACAAAACGCCTGTTACCGAGAGGGAGTCACAAAAACTTTTTTTTAATTTAATTTTTTAATTAGGATAAAGAAAGAGCGGGAGTGCTACGCTAAAAAATCTTTTTTTTTTAATAAAAAAATACAGGGTGCTACAGATTCGTGTGCGTACAAGAAGATCTCGAAAACGGTAAGTAATGCGAACACGGACAAAATTATTTCGGGTAAGAAATAGGTACATCACACTGCTTTGGCATCAATTTCCAACGTAACATTTAAAACATACAAAGTCAAATAACAAAAATAGTAAAAAGCCAGGTGTCAAGAATAAGAAGATGTGTAAGATTAAAAAATAATTTTAAAAATGACCCAATGTAATTCATCTTATATAGATTATAAATGCATATAAATTATATTTCTATGAAACAATAATAATGCTACAAAATAAATTATTCCTATTATAGTTGAGAGCCATAATTACTTACATCATTTTTTAAGCCGGTCTATAGTATAATTAATTCTGTGGCGAAGACTGTCACTTTCAAAAATAGTAATATTAGTTAATGTTACATTTAAAGGTATTATTTATAAATTATCATGTAGTTTTATTTAAATAGGATATCATATATGTATATAGGTATTTCGCGAAAACTATTTGTATTTATTTATCTGTCTAAATAAGATTTACCTAATGGCTTACCGCTCCTATATTACATCATAGACATAATTTTGTTGTAAACTATTATTTCGCCAATTTTCGCATTTTATTAAGTAAATAATATTTAATCAGGTAACACTTAAGAAACATGGAAATTATTGTCTTGAAAATGTTCCAAATATGGTAAACAAATATTTAATCACTTGTAGCCAGTTTCTTATCATTTTCATTTGGCAGATTCAGTCACAGGATTATTATACGCAGGTACATAATTAGGGTAATGAGTTAATACAGTAACTTAGTAATGTAAAATTTAAAAAAAAACAGGTTCCCAAAGTATGGAATCAATCCCACATTTCTTAAGTTACTTCAGAATTTGACAGTTCTATTTTTCATTCATTTCAACTTTCAAGAGTAATAATTTGTTGTATTTTATTTCTCATCATTATTAAATTTAAAGAACTATTGTATTATTCTTTATTTTATTTACGCCACTTCTATTTTTGAAAGGGAAAACAAATTTTTGTATTCAAGTGCATTAAATATTTGCATTTAAAAATTCGTTTTGTTTTCCCTTCCAATTCAAAAAAGTGCACACAGCCGCTACGAACCTATTGTACTTCTATTTTTGTTGTTAAGTTGACTAAAAGAGATATTTTAACTTATTAATTGAAGGAAAAATTAGTAATCTTTTAATGGGAATCCAGAAATATTCCAGAATTGACCAGAGACTGACTGTCACTTGGATTCAGAGGCTTATTCTGACTAGTTTGTGCAAAGTAATTTCCTTTTTATATAAATTACATTTGTAAAACAGTAAATGTATTATTATTACTAACTGTGCTCACCACTGACAAATGGACATAGGACATAGTGCTAGAATTAATAGCTGGTCTAACTGGGACCTAGAATCTAGGCAAATGGAGACCTCTGGTCTGTTACTACGTGTCATTTTTTCAGTTGTACAATCTTGGTGCGATTTTCATTGCCCTTGACTCACGCCATAATACTTTTAAATCCTGGTCAGATTATAGATGGTCAGATATTAGTTTTACTTATCTTGTTTAGTTTCTGTCGTAATTTATATTCTCACGTTTCTTGATTTACATTTAGTTTACATTATAACAACTAGTTATCTTAAGAGGAAAAAAAATTCGACAACAACCTAGCAAAATTGTGGTTACGCTTTATTCTGACAAAGCAGTAAATAACTTAATTCTAATTTACTCATTTTTGCCAGGTGAGATTAAGGGAGGGTCCAATTTTTCGGGTTCATAGCTGCCAGCCAACTATAATTTGACGTCACGTTTAAATTATCAGCAGCTAACACTTTACCAACAGCTAAAGTACATAACCGTGCAGATAAGCCGGCCCTAAGTTGTTATAATAGTGGGCCTATATAATATACAACGTCTACTATATTATATATTTTCCATACCACGGGAGTAAGTCCCGCCCACTTCCAAATCCCGATAATTTCTAACTTTTAGTCAAGTCTTAAGACAAAAACCTTTTGCTACATATGTACCTGAGTAATTAAAGCTGGTTTTTTCGTACCGTTTTTCCAGTGAAACAAGCGCAAATTTACTATAATAGCAACCATTTAATACCAAATTCTCGTAAAGTAAAAACAAGACAAAACTCTTTCATGGCAGTAAAAGATTACTGGAACTGGCCGAACAAAAACAAAAGTAAAAACAGGATCCCTTTTACCAGGGTCAAGACCAGCCCCAACGGGGCGTTGCCTCGTTGTAGTGTCCTGGTTAGCACGACTAACCAGTCGAACTTAGTTTTAAGGCATATTATGTAATAATAATATAGTTTAGTAAAAGAACCTGATATGTATAATATTATTAAGAAATAAAGAATATTTTAAAAGTAAGTAAGTACTATATTATATTATATAAGTATTGTTGCCATCTAACAAAAATCAGAGTTGCTTATCAATCTATAAGTTTTTGTATTAAACAAGTAATTATTAGAGACAATGATGTTTCTTGAATGATAGAAGAGTTTTGGACTTGCATTGTCTTTATTCGTTTTACATCACAACGTTTCAACTGGTAAGTATCTCCAGTCGTCTTCAGTTGAATATAACAGTATTCTATAGTAACCGAAATTGCAAAGTGCGGAATTTTGAGAGCATAGTATAATTAATTGTACTGTAGTAGTACTGACTTATAATATTAAGTAATATAGTATAGTAAGTAAAAGTGGATATGAGATGATCCATATCGTATACCTAAGAGGAAGTAAATTGAGAACGACGCCGCATTGCAAAAAATATATACGAAATAGTGAAAACTTATATATTTCCTTAAAAAGTGCTTTCACATTTTCCTCAATTTCTTGCTCTGGGGGCTGAACCCCTCTTTGACAGACCCATCTAGCATCTAGATGTTAGCTAAATGTTTTTAAACATATAGGTAAACAAAATATTATAAAAAGTCCGCGCGAAGTTATTGTCCGCAGCGCCACCTAGTAGCCAAACAGTCTGCAAATTCAACTGATTTTATAACTTTAGTAATAATAACGAAGTCGTATCTACTCTCCAGAAGGGACATGATCATGTAGGGTTGGGAACAGAAAGAAGGAAGATAGGGCTTTCTGTTCCCAACCCTACATGATTTAGTAATACTAACTTACCAATTTGGATTATCCTGTATAGAAAACTAAAACATATGAACACATTTTTGCTGACATCACTTCTTAATGACAAAGGTCATTGATCTGAATTTCATGCTTAAAATGTTAACTTCATCAAGGCATCTCCCCATCGCGGCAGTCAAGAGAAATTCTCTTAAGCGACGAGAAATTCTCTTAGGCGAAGAGAATTTCTCTTACGCCAAAAGAAATATATCTTACGAGAAGAGACTATAATTACTATAATCCTAAGGCTTTTGAAATCGCTTTTGCAAGAAGATTTTTCTTGGGCCCGTCCGTGCGCCGGATGCACTTAGGCCAGGTTTGGCCCATTGTGCTCATGCACCCTGTTTGATTTTTACCCACTCCATGATCCCAGTTTCTTGCACTAGTTTGTGTAGGTCAACTGGGGAGACGGTAAGGGTGTCCTCTGATTCCAGTTTTGGTTGCCCGAGTATTTGTTGCCTCTTCCTCTCGCAATGGCAAACTATGTGCTGTACAGTTTCTCTGTCTTGTCCGCATAATCTGCAGTCAAGGTCTACATTGTACAGTTGCATTCTGTGCCGATGATTATTGACAACCTTGCAAGAAGATACATCGAGAGATGAATGTCCAAGAGAGCTTTGAAGGTTGTTTAAGAAAACCGTATTTCATAAACCAAGAGCTTTTCTTTTGTGACAAGAGAAATTCTCTTATACAGAGATAATTGCTCTTGCCTCAAAGAATTAACGTTCAAAAGCGCTGACTACTTTGGGTCAAAAGCGTTTTTTTTTCAGTGTTATATAAAAAAAATGAACACTACGTTTTTAATAAAATTAAATAGAAAAATGTGCCGCACGTTGAAGGTTTAGAGAAAATTTTAGTAAAAACAAGTGAAATGGTTCTTTGTTCTTGTAGAACACCGCAATGGTATTTTTGTAAATGATTTTTTTTTAGCCAGCCAGGGGAGAGGGGGGCATTTATCCGAAACCCAACCTTCACAAAATTAGCAGAAATATTTTAAAAATTAAACATTTCGGACAAAAACGGCTTCAAAATTCGTAATTTACATATTTCCCAAAAAATTTTGAATGTTAACGTAACGTAGCTACAACAGATTATTTTAAAAATTATTAAAAATTTTGAAGGCCTGGGCCTAGTAATTTTTTATAGACTTTCATCTCGGCAACTTTATTAAGAATTCTTAAGGTTAAATTAAAAAATCATTTAAAAAATGTGGAAATACTGCGCGTCGTACCGATTTAGACGTTCGAAAGATGTCTTCAAAGTACTGTTTCGCACCGTCCCGAAATAACAAAACGTATTCTGTAAAAAAATCACCTACTGTGGTAAATTAATAGAGCTACTATTTCATGACCAATATTTATTTTTAGGTTTATTTTTATGTATATCAACGAACTCTTAGCCTTGCAATCTATTTAATAAAATTGTCCAACAGGTCTACAATAAAATTAAAAAAATTTAAAAACTGGTTGTATTGTTTAATTATTTTAAGTCCGTGCTACATCAACAAAAATGTCATACTTCAAAAATAAAATCAATATAAATTAAATTGAGGACCAGAAAACAATTATTTACACGCGATGTTAAAATGTTTCTTAATTATTTATTTACCTTCAATGTAATTAAGCGAATCGACCTTAAAATAAATGCCTAATATTTTATGGTTTTAATGGTTTTAACTAATCAAAACATTTTGTTTTTCTTAATTATGATTTAATAAAATAAACAAAAAGTTTGGTTCAGCTAATTAAAAATTCCCATTGGTATTAATGGTATTCCTTATTTAATAAGTTAATTATTACGCAAATAGATAAAATACACTCTTTCCGCAACCGCATCTGAAAACACATCTTTTGGTGGCAGTATGCCTTCCACCTTCTACGAAAACTTTAATTCCGTCTAGCCACACAATAGTAGTGTGTACAAGTACAACAAGAGTGAACAGTATATTTTTTCTACGAACCTTAGGCTAGAATTTTTTTAAAAAGTTTGCAGGGTGCAGGGCTTGAGCTCACGACAATTTGATCTAAAGTTCGCCGTTTCGGCAATTTATGCTAAAACCTACTCAATAATAATACTACATGAAATTTATTTTCTATGCACATTCAACAGGTTTCATTATTGATAAAACTCTTATAGTAGCATATATATTTTTCTATATTAAACAAATTAAAAACATATTGTACCATATACAATAATATAAATATAATTTATAGTGTCTTAAAAAAGAAGGCGGAGCCCCAGTTAATGCAATAAACTGTGATTGGTCAGTACTATAAGGACGCCACAGAGGATTATAATTTTTATAACAATGATGTCAACTCATGGAAAATATTAGAAAGGGAGCAACAACTTGTACCATAATTATTTAGGTATAATTGGAAATTTTAATTAATCTATTAACGTCACAACCCAGATAAATTCATATCGGGAATCTTGAACTGGCGCCAGGACGACGAGCAAGTGGCCACTAAAATAGGCCATTGATTTTGCAGTGAATTTATTAAGAACCAAATTAGTAAATCGTAATAAAGATTACAGGGGAAAAGAAGCTTCTTTCTTGATTCAAAAACTTAAATAACCTCATCATCTGACCAAATATTACAGATGTTTACATTCAACAATTAGAAATAAAATGTACCGTTTTAAAATTTTTAAAGGGCCCTTTACATACTATCAGTATTATTACTGTCGATACTAAACATATAGCGTTCTTCAGTGGCATATTTACAAATTTTTGTTGGGGGAGGGAACAAATTTTTGGGGTCACGTCCAAATTCCGACAAATATTTACCCAACTATTGTCTAATTTCATAAATTAACTTATATTAATTTATTTATTTTTTTAACTCATGCTCAGAAGAGGAGAGAAGAGACACTGCGATTTGACGGTCAGAAGTTCGCTTCCTCCGCAATGTTGTTACTTTTATGATATTTCACTTCTTTAAAGTAAAGAGGTACGTAATAAAAATAAAAAATTTGTTTTTTCGGTTATAATAAAATTAAAGCTTGATCTTCAGGCATGTAGATAAAACAAACGCAAAATGTGCTTATGAAGTTACATCATCCTATGGGGCTCTGACGGGGGGGGGATTTAAATAATGTATTGATAATGTAAGAGTCCCTATAACCTATAATTATACTCGTTTTTTCGTAATTAGTTTTTTTAGTACTTTAATCAAAATATTATGATTTTTTATTCTCTGTAAATATAATTGGAGGATGTTTTTTCGAAATCAATAATGCTGGTGAATTAATTTTTAGTTATGTAATGTTTTTATTTGCCTGTTTTAAATTAGGCCAATATAAACGTATATATCCGTTAGTTTATTCGTCGGTTTATTCATTCCGCGTTTTATCGTCACTGCAGGACCAATCAATTTATAATTTTTTTTATAAATATAAGCAGCGATATAAGCAGTATAAAACTAATCAATTTTCTATAACTTCATTCGAAACTCGGAAGGATTCGTATTACATTTTTACTTATAAATATATGTATCACCTATTTAACCACTAAATTTAATATTTTGTTTTAAAATTTGTTACTTGGGAACTTCCTTGTACTACCAATATACCAATATACTAAGAATATCTACTTTCTTAATGTTTTCCCAAGCACTTTTGATACAAAGCCAAAGTTTCGTCACAATGCTACTATAATACCTACTAGTTCGAATTTTGTAGTTAACTAAATACAGTACAACAATAAATTCATCTTTGACTTTACTATTACATATTTTGTAGGATAAGTAGGTAGTTCTATTATTACAGGGTGATTCCTAAGTTGATTCTTCTTTTTTAGCGCTGTGTATAAAAGGCATTAGACAACATTTTTAAATACCTTTTTTTTTTAAATTTAAAAATAGGCGAGATACAGAAGTAAAAAATCTAAGTGCGGGCGTGGTCATCAAAACGTAGCCTGTTATACTTTATGTGGTTTGTCTTATTAGTCATGGTCACAATCCGCAGCGGTGTGTTTTTCTGAAGCAAGTTAATTTTAAATTGGTGACACGTGAAAATGGTAAAATTTGAAAACAATGAACCAGTAGATATGGTGCTAATTACGGTGAGTGTTGTCAAAGTGCGGTTGCTGCTTCGAGATTATACGCAGAACGCTTTCTCTTGCGGGCTTATCCTGCACCCACAAGTTTTCTTAATGTTATTCAACGGGCAAGTTAGGCAGGACCGTATTTAATCCATAGTGCAATAAATAAATGTAAATACCTTATTTTTAAGTTTTTTGAAAAAAGGTATTTGAAAATGTTGTTTATTTTAATGCCTTCTATACACAGCTAAAAAATAAGTATCAACATAGTAATCACCCTGTATTTGTGAATTTATTTATAGTGTAGAGATCAGGAAAGCCAGCTTTAGAGTTTACTTTTGAAGTAAATCACCAATCACCATTATCTTAACAAAACATTTTATTTGTTCCACAACATATAGTTTTATTGGCTCGGCATGTTTGATGAATAGTATTGCGAAAACAGTGTCATTTTTATTAATCGCATGTTTGAATTAACCTGCTTAAAAGGGTCAAAAAATTAATTTATTTTTAACTAAACTTTAGCACGTAGCTATGGACTGATATCAAATTAATAGTTGCTGATGCAGGAGAAAGATAATTTTTATTTTTGGAATTTATCATTCTAAAGCTTACTACTTGGAATGTGGATGTATAATCACCCCAAATGATTTAAACATTTGTTTCTGCAGCCGTCTCGAAAATAAAAATATTTCGGTATGATTAATTAAATCGAAAGTATCACTTAACAAAAATGGTACTTACTGAAAATAGCTTTTATCAAAACGCTTTTTTTTTCACTTTCGAAACGATTTCTTTACTTTCGGGACGATTTTGGATATCTATGTAGGCGGCATTGACAATAACATGAACTTTGTATTTTATTATGACAGCGCTTGTCACGAAACATTGGTGT
The DNA here is from genome assembly GCA_935413205.1 of Polydrusus cervinus. NCBI lineage: Eukaryota > Metazoa > Arthropoda > Insecta > Coleoptera > Curculionidae > Polydrusus > Polydrusus cervinus. The sequence goes on along the minus strand of OW284510.1, from coordinate 59,084,559 downwards.
GTTTTTTCGCTTTGAAAATCCAAAAAATGGAAATCAGTAGTGAAAGTGAGACTGAAATAATTCCACGAGGAATTATTGAATCCGCAATAAACTTTATACAAAGATGAGTTTCTGGGTGTTTAATAATGTATTGATCTTTTAAAGATCAATACATTATTAAACACCCCCCAACTGTACTATGGAGACCTTAACTGCAGATTGTGCGGTCAAGCTAGGGAAAAAGTACAGCACAGAGTCTGCCATTGCAAGTCACTAGATCGGAAGAGGCAACAAATACTCGGGCAACCAAAACTGTAACCAGAAGACATCCTTACCCTCTTCCCAGTTGACCTACACAAACTAGTGCAAGGAACTGGGATCACCGAGTGGGTGTAACAACCAAACAGGGTGAGCACAATGGGCCAAACCTGACCTAAGTGCATCCGGCGCGGACTGGCCCTTGGAAAAAAAAATAAAGTTACGTTATTATCCATCGATATCCTTTTTAACATACAAAACGGCTAGAGAAAAAATATTATACGTAACACGATCCAAAAGTGATTTTACGGGACTTGCAGGATTCCAAGTTACTACTCATCCCATAAAATATCACTTTCGGAACTTGTTACGTAAATTACTATTAAAGGATGCCATAATCTTCAGTCCCGTTTACACTACACGAAAAAAAAACTTTAGTAAATTTAATATACCTAGTAGTTTGGGAATCTAAAGATTATTGTTAGGTATACTAAAGTCTATCTAGCAAGAAAAAATTAGCTTGAGCAATCAACTCATTTTTTAGAGTGCATTCTCGATCATATTCGCATATTTGAAGTTAAAAGAAAAGTTCATTACTTGTGCAACTGGTTTGTTTTTAACAGTAATATGTTAAGTGTCTTTAAAATTGCCGAAAATCACGAATGAAGGGTTTTGCCCTGGAAACAGCTTGAATGCATTTTTATTATTGTTTAACAAAAAGTGTCCGACGTCTTGGATTTTGGACAGCACATTTTCAGGCACAAACATAAAAGTTAGTTCTTTAGGGAAACAACCTGAATGCATTAATTTTGAACAATTCTAATGCATAATAGCTATTTATGCCATCAGTTACGAAATGCCTAATTTTGTGTAACGCGTGAGATTTTTGCGGAACGAACGAAGTGAGTTTCGCAAAAACTCACAAGTTACACAAAATTCCATTTCGTAACGTATTGCATACAAGATTTTTTCTAATTTTAAAGAAAGTAATAAAAAAATAAAATTTAATATAATTGATAAAAATTTGGAAAACATAAATTTAGTTTTTCTAATTTTGACATATAACTGATGGTATAAATAGCTATTGTTGCTGTTACTTCATGTTAGTTGTCAGTTTGACATTTTGTAAAAAAGTCTAGACGGAAAGTTTTTAGCGACATTGATATATTCTTAGTTTTATTTTTTTTAAATGAGTCATTCAAGTTCTGAAGAGCTACCAAGCGATATTGAAGAGGCAGCAGGTAATGCTCTATTATATCTATATCTATCTGTAATTCCCAAAAAGTCAAAGGCAGTTTATGATTTGGCATACGAAAAATTTGTTACGTGGTGTGATGAGAAGAAAATTAAACATGTTAATGAGAAAGTTTTACTTGCATATTCGAGGGTAAGAAAGATCTAAAAGTTTCCACATTACGGACACTTTACTCAATGTTAAGGTCTGAACTAAATCTGAAAAGGAATATTGATATTAAAAAATATACAAATTTGGTAGCATATATTAAAAGGCAAGCGGACGGGTACAGTGCTAAAAAGTCAAAAGTTTTTATTAAAAAAGATTTGGCCAAATTTTTATTAGAAGCTGATGACAAAGAATACTTAATGGCTAAGGTTGCAATGATAATTGGAATGGCAGGAGCATGCAGAAAAGCAGAATTAACTTTTCTTCCAGTTGAAAATGTTATAGACGAAGGAAGCCATTTTCGTGTTGATATCCCACCTTCAAAAACAAAAGTTATACGGCAGTGTGCAATTACCACTGGAGACATTGAAAATACGAATCTTGTCGAAATATTAAGAAAATATATTAAGTTGCGTCCCCAGATTCTTAAACACAACAGATTTTTTGTAAAATATGCGAATGGAAAATGTACCAGAAGTCCTGTGGGAATTAACACATTTAACAGTCTGCCAAAAGTTATTGCACAATTTCTTGGTCTTTCAAATCCTGTTCTATATACTGGCCACTGCTTCAGAAGAAGCTCTGCCACTTTCCTAGCAGACAGTGGCGCTGATCTTTTAAAATTAAAGAGGCTCGGAGGTTGGAAATCTAGCTCTGTTGTGGAGGGATATGTTGAAAATTCCATGAATAATAAAAAACTTATAGCGCAAGAAATATTTGGTGAAACATCTAATGCAATGTGCGTCGCTTCCCAAATAACAGCAAGTTCGAGCAATGAAAAAAATATGTCGTCGGGAAATAATTTGAATAATTGCAATAATGGTGTTATCAATATTTATAATAATTAATTAATTTATAATTTATGTTTTTAACTTGTATTATAACAGTTTAATAAATAGAATAATTCTTTTAGTCACTAATTTTGAAATACATTTTTCGTCACCAATTGCATAAAATTTTACTTTATGCAACTAGTTACAAAAAGTAAGACGTTTCATAATGTCAATCAGTTTTAAAAAGTGTCACTTTATATGTCAAAATTAGAAAAAACATTATTTTTTGACTATTTTCTGAATAAAAATTCCGCAAAAATATTAAAGAATACTTACTATACTTAATACATTATATTGTTGGAACAATTTCAATCACAAAACTCAACTTGCTATACACTACAGCAAAAATGTGCAACAAACCATAATATAAAAATTAAAATATAATTATACTATTATTTCCGTCAAGGATGCAATTCACAATAAAAACGGCTATTAAACTCATTTGACAGGGGCGGCGTAATTTTAAATATATGAAAGAGACGATACTAGTGAGGCAGCGAGTGATGGACCATAACAAGGGTTTTTCATGAATTTCAGAATTGGATGGGAATACGAACTGGCAGGTAATGTCATTATTCGTTGCATCTCTGTGTGTACAAGAGTTACTGAAGTAATTTTTGTGTGCTAATAACCCTAAGACAACACATCAAAAATATTTGCAGTCAACTGTTACAAAACATCACTAAGTAGTACTATTTTAACTGAACATAAATTTGGTATCGCTGAATAGCTAAATGTACAAACGCAAACGAAAATTTTATACTTATAGTCCATCTTTAGGAATTACTTTCTCCCAGTAAAAGCCCTAAACTACAAAACTATAATATTACATTAAAAACAACGACATTTCAACTTTTAACTATCCAGTATTAGGTTTTTACTGTTGTAATTTTATGACGGCCGGGCTTTGTTATTCGTTAGTCGCAAATGTAAAATGTCCTAAACTTGCTCGAGTAGAGCTACCAGGAAGACAATATAAAATACTATAAGAATAAAAATGTTAGGCCGGCACTGGCCTTTGGTTCGGACACATGCACACCTGTAAGTCAAAAACCGAGTAGTGAAGTAATAATAAATAAATTAATAAAGCTATCAAATTGATAAATTAATGTATTAGGATGACTGCTGATACGAAACGAAGTAGTGTTATTATTTCAAAATATAATATACACCTTGCACTTCCGAGCGATAGCGATGTTAGATAATTATTGCCGAACCAACCAGGCTAGATACTTTTTAAATGAATGAATTTTAAAGTCTAGTTTCACGTGTTGATAAAATGGTGAGCTTATAAAAAAGCTGCATATCGCCTGATCGGCAACTGGCATTGCCTCTAAAGGTAAAAGTCATTACATAAAAGAATTTAAAAAAAATATTGAGTTTTTTAATTTTTTTTAAATTTTTTTAATTTTTTTTTTAATATTTTGTGTTATTATATTATTTACTTTTGTATCACACTCCTGCGGACTGTGATGTGAAAACATATCGCCTAATTTGTCGATATAAAACCTGTCAAAAATATTTACAAATATTTCATTTAATATTTATGTATTTCAATCTTAATATATGAGAACTACACCCAACAACATAATATTTTTTTATAAACGCGATTATTACACATAAAAAAAAACGACAAAATTACAGCTGTCAGTATATAACTCATAATACTGTAACTCGTGTATTTCATTTTTATCCCTTTTATTTATGTTTCACAAAATTAACACTTAATATTAAATAGTTTAATTGAAATAGTTGAACTTTGAAATTGTCAAAATGACAGCTAGCAAAAAACAACCTCTTTTTCAACACACAAAATCTTTGTTCCACACATTAACTCATTTTTCATTCGTATGCCAAATTTTGTTCAGACCAGATAAGTAGTTTTTAATTCATGCTTTAACTTCTTCGGATATATATTCGTTTTTCTAACGCATTAATAGCAGTCCATATAAAGATTGAGGATGTTTTATAGGACGAAACATTGCTATTTGGTTAAAGCAATATTGCACAAAAACGTTAGAAGAAGCAAGATTTACGAAACTGTAATACAAATTACAAGTTTATATTTAAAAATAAAAACCTGATGATGGTATCTAGATGACGAAACGTTTCACTCGAAATCTGATGACATCGTATGATAGGAAACAAAATACGGCAATGTAAAAGTTAAATTATTTTTTCTTTATCTCTACGAATAATTTCACAAATCCAATTATAAAAATATAAAGATTGAAGATGTTTTATAGTGTCGAAACGTTGATATTTGGTTAAAGCAATATTGCACAAAGACGATAGAAAAAGCAAGATTTACGAAACTGCAATAAAAATTACAAGTTTATATTTAAAAATAAAAACCTGATGATGGTATCTAGATGACGAAACGTTTTACTCGAAATCTGATAACATTATATGATAGGAAACAAAATACGGCAATGCGAAAGTTAAATTAGTTTTTCTTTATCTTTACAAATAAAGTCACAAATCCGAATGTAAGAATATAAAGATTGAAGATGTTTTATAGTATCGAAACGTTGATATTTGGTGAAAGCAATATTGCACAAATACGTTAGAAGAAGCAAGATTTACGAAACTGCAATAAAAATTACAAGTTTATATTTAAAAATAAAAACCTGATGCTGGTATCTAGATGACGAAACGTTTTACTCGAATTCTGATGCCATCATATGATAGGAAACAAAATACGGCAATGTAAAAGTTAAATTATTTTTTCTTTCTCTAGACAAATAAAGTCATAATGAATTAAAACTCGAAAAAAATCTAGTCGTTAATTTTCGGCTGTTCAGAATATCTCCCAGCATAGAATATTGATAAAGTTTAAGGTATGCAGACCAATATTGAAATGAAAAATGCACCTATAAATACTCTATTTGGACCTATCTGTTATATAACACTGTATTGTAGAAGTTTCGAGCTATCTCTTATCCCAAATTTTACAGCGCGAATTGCTAAAATAACTTTAAAAATTTACGATGAAATATGCCATTTTCGGCCTTTTTTGACAGTTCATATTTTAAATATCCACGATGACGCTTTATAATTCCAAGGCAATCTTTTCGAAAAATCATAATTCTGTTAAAATGAAACTTTTACGGAAATTGCAGAGCATTTTTAAAATTGAAATTTCGGTAATAAATTGGACATATGAAGCTTTAATTTTGGTCTCATTAAATTGTACAAGTCTCAAATAATCTATAACGTTCAATTTTTAACTTCAAAATGCTAAAACAACTTCAGAATCTATAGCCGAAAACACTCATTTTAGGCCAATTTTGACAGCGGTATTTAATATCAATAGATACTGACTTGAAACAAAATATTTCAAAGCACTCTATTCATATCCAAGTTAGTTTGAGATTTGAAAATTTTTCCTATCCGCGCTATCAAAATGTTTATTTTTCTCAAATTAAAAAAAATAAATTGACAAATTAAAATATGGGGAGACATTGAGAAAAGGTTGTAGAATAAAATAAGCCTAAAAGGAACTGTGTAAGGATATTATTGTAAAAAATATAGTCGATTAAGTAAAACTTTTGATATAAAAAAATCTTTAAACATTCAAAAAACCTTTTTTTTTAAATATGAAATGTATTGCTGGAGGAAGCGCATAGTATTAAATTTAAAGTCTACTTATCCCTTTAGACAATAGAACAAAAAAAAATTCAAAAAGTTGAATACAGCTTATCAGTGGCGGGTTTGAGCGTACCAGTAACTTACTGAAAAAAATTCAAAAATTTTACATCCAATCGTTTATTGCTCTTTTAGTAAAAAAGATTTAGTATCCAAATAATACATTTCCGGTGTATTTCGACGAGCTCTTTCGGATAAGGGCTATGCCATTTAAATAAAAAATGTATTTAACACGAAAAAAACTTAAAAACCGAAAAAAAATTTAGTCTAAAATCGTCATTTCCAGTTTTTCTCAAATTTTAACGATTTAAAAAAATATTAGGTATAGAAACATGTATTGTGAAAAAAAAGTATTTGAGACGGCCTATCAGGCTGTCTACGCGAAAGGTCTGTCCGATCATTTTGAACATACCCTTCAAAGTGGCTCAAAATGACCCTGCATAGAGCATTTTTCGATTTTTAAAGATACAAAAAAAATACTACACATTTTCTAATCTTCTTCAAAAACAATAGGGTTCGGAAGCTGCCGGTTCTCTCGAACCTCCAGAAGTAAAAATCGTAAAAAATAATTTTTGCGACCTGAAATGGAAGACAGCGAATTTTGCATATTTTTCGACTTTGGCGTTTAATAACTTTTTACCGTCATACCCTGTATATTTGAATTTTTTACTGAAGATACTCCTATTATTTCGCTATAAACCCAGAAAGTTTGAATATTTCAACTTTACCCGTTTTCTAGAAAAAAAATCGGGAACAGGAAAATGTCAAATGTGACACAAATTTCCAAGATAGAATACAATAGGAATCCTAAGATAGGGGATATAAACATATCGCTCGTTCGCGATATGTAATAAAGAACGGGCTATTTCACTAATATTTGATTTGGGCTGTAGTGTATAATGGATTATAATCGTAGTTTGTACAACTAGAGTGGATATGATGTACCATTGCGCCCAAAAAAAACTGGGACAGCAAAATGTAGTTTAATCTCCCAGACTATTAGCTTTTTTTTTTTAAGTTGTCAATTTAATTTAATTGACAGTGGCGTGTCAAAGGAAATATTTTTTGAAATCGTTAACTACCGAGCAAAAAGCTATCATTTACACTAAACTTGATTGAGAGATTGGCATCAAATAAGAAACATCGCAGATGAATTAGGGATTAGCAAAAATACCGTGTTGTTGGCTAAGCACAAAATTGCAGAATATTGAAGTATTTAAGAAAAGCAGGTTCTAGTCGCCCCAAAATTTCGAATGACGGCCAAGATATAGTTAATTAATTTTTTAAAAGATCATCCCTTCGAAACAGCAATAAAAGCTAAAGAAGAAACACATTTTCCTAGTTCGGCTTATACAGCGAGTAGAAGAATTCGTAGTTCAGATATAAAAAGTTGTTGTGCTGCCAATAAAATATTTTTGACCGAAGCAAACGAACAGAGAAGAGTAGAATTTGCTTATGAATATATAAGTCAAGGTAATATATGGGAAACCGTAATATTTTCCGATGAAAAAACCTTTCAATCATGTAATAATGGGAAAATCCGCGTTTATAGGCCTTCTGGTACAAGATACGATGGAAGATATACAAATAAGACTAATAAAAGTGGACGCTTTTCTATAAACATTTAGGGCTGGATTAGTGCAAGGGGCCCAGGAGTTTGGCAAATAGTGCATGGGAGGTTCAATGCACCATTATATTGCAACATACTAAACCAAGTTATGATACCATCTGTCGACGCAGTATATGGCCAAGGTTTTATATTTCAACAAGAAAGAAAAGAAGATCAAATTCGTATTCTGCCTTGGCCCTAGAAAATCCGGATATCAACCCAATTGAAAACGTTTGGGGTGAGATGACAAAATTTATGTATAAACACAACTTCCAGCGTAGAACTCGGGATGAATTAAGCCAAAGGATAATGCAAGCATGGGATGCAATAACGCAAGAGTATACGAGAAACCTAGTATTAAGTATGCCACGACGTTTACAAGCATTAATCGATAATAATGGTGCAACTACCAAATATTAAAAATATGTTATTATATTAAGGTTTAAATATGATTGAAATTGGTATTTCTTTCACAAATATTTAGTAGTCTACAGTAGTTGGGGTAATTGAAGTAAAAATAAATTATTTAAGGCAAAATATAAATGGGAGAGGATAAGCGGCGATAAATTTATTATTTTTTTAATGTTCAGTGGTAGCTTGGTAGCCTAATGGACATTAGGGTCAATATACAGGGTTATTCACGCTATTCGATACGACATATTATAGCTTAATTGTTTGCGTATTGAATGAACGTTTAAAAATTATTTTCATAATGTACAGGTTGTCTTAAGAACACACATATATATTTTTTTTTCAAACCAAATTCAGACTGTCTAATAACCGATTAAGTTTTGTGTCACACTTATGCAAAATTTATTAACTTGTACAGGGTATCCAAAAAGTACTAACTAAATAATTACAAATTTGAAATCGTAATAACTTGTTTAAATTAAATATGTATTTTATGTTAGCAGCAAATGTAAAATTTAATTATAGTAAACATTGGTAAAACTCACTTTTATTTTGATCGTAGAAACCGAAAAAGAAATAATATACACGGCATACCATTCAAAAATATACAACTCTGATACTTTTCGTGTTTTTGGGACAATCTGTGCATTATGAAAATAATATTAGAAAGTACATCCATTCCAGAAAAAAAAATGTTGTCAAATACAAGCAATTTAGCTATAATATGTCGTGTCGAATAGCGTGAATAACCCTATATTATACTGAACTAGAATATATAATAAAAATAATAATAATAAATCAAATCAAATTATTCTCAATATAATAATTATATAAACAGTAGGAAAAAAAATTGACTATACGGAGAAATAAATAAAGAAAACTAAACTAAAGGCTACGCTGTGCGTGGGTGCACTTTTATTTAATACCATATAAATCCAATTAATATTAATAGATAATTAGAAACACAAACTCTAAACTTATTCCACACGAAACCCATCCCTGGAATGATAACCAAAGAATAATTGCGTTTATATATGATAATAATAATAATAATAATAATAATAATAATAATAATAATAATAATAATAATAATAATAATAATAATAATAAATCGGCTTTTATTGTTTAAATTAATGGTAAATTATAACAAACACATTCAAAATCTTTACGGTGAATAGCTAGTCTTGCACCGAACGGCGTATGGCTGTGTAAAAATAACAAGCAAAGACTGTGCCAAAATACAAAAAACCTATCTACATAAAATATAAATAAATACTTACATATAATTATCTAATCACATGCTATATTAATTAATTTTAAAGTATTAAACCAAAACCAAATTAATGCAAAGAAATAATCAATACAACAGCAAAATCATCACAAATTTCAGCAGCGCTTTTGTAAATACACATACAGACCGTGCTTGTGTGACAAAGTCAAAACGTGCGTAAAAAAACTAAAAGTATTACGTCGCACGTATAATTAAACCCTCTCGTGTGTCCCTTAGTAAACACTTTACACACTAATTCTGACTAATTTATCTAAAAAAATCGACTTTAAAGTTAGCAAAATTTTTCCATTTGCGTTAAAAAATAAATGACATATTTGGACAACACAAGTTAAGTTTAATGAATCCAATCTATACATTTATTTTTTTGATTGTGGGTTTTATTCAATACGTTAGGTACTACTTATCTGGTTTTAATTGTTTTGTTCCAAACTTTTATTTTACTTAAATTTTTTAAAAAATCAAACAAATAAAAGTAAACATTTCGAATTTTTCCTATCCTGTAAGTACATAAACAATAATTATTAATAAAATGATAAAACAAATAGGTTATTAGAACACAAATTTCCTAATTACTTATTCTTTGACCTGCTAATATACCGTATAGCATACCACTATTTCCTGTCCATTCCATCTGCCTCTCTTCTTCCACCGGAAAACGAAATAATCGTAAACCCGGGAATGCGCGAGGTGATTTTCCACATTGAAAATAAGTACACTTGTTACCAGCCATAACGTTTGCCTAATCCCTTCAGCAAAGTACAAAATAATTTATGCTGTGCCTTCTACACCGAGAATTGGATTAAAAATAAATAATAAAACAAATTAAAAATATACGTAATCCAAGCCAAGTCGTAATATACCACCATGATTCACTTGATCGTGCAGCGAGTGAAGATCATTACGACTAACAAAACTAGGCAACAGTGCTTTAATTTAGTCGGAGGAGGACTCGTCTGTACCGACTGTAACGGGTAAGTATTGATAGTATGGTGGGAGGGTTTCCTTTAGGCCTAGTTTATGGGCCAGTTCTTTGTGGATGATCTTTGCCACCTGATTATACCTTCCCAGGTAAGGGTTGGGTGCCATAGGACTACATCATCATCATCATCAATCAGCCCTTTGCATCCACTGCTAGATATAGGCCTCCCCCATTTCTACCTAAAGTCCTCTATTTTGAGCGCTCTGCATCCAGTTTGTAGTTTAATATCGGCCGTCCATCGCGTGGGAGGTCTTCACCTGTTTCTCTTGTCAGCCCTTGGTCTCCACTCGAGCAGCCTTTTTGTCCATCGTCCATCTGTCATGCAGGCCACATGTCCAGCCCAGTTCCACTTGAGCTTTGCCACCTGGCAGATAACATCCGTGACTCCTGTTCTCGCCCGTAGGTCCTCATTTCTGACGTGGTCGCGAAGTGACACACCGAGCATCGATCTTTCCATCTTGCGTTGTGTTATTCTAAGCTTTTTTGCAGATGTGACCGTCAGAGTTAAAGTTTCGGCGCCGTAGGTCATAACTGGTAGAATGCACTGATTAAAAACCTTTCGCTTCAGGCAAATTGGGAGATTACTCCTAAACACGTCCCCAAGTTTGCCGTATGCAGCCCAAGAGAGCGTAATTCTTCTTTTTAATTCGCATGTTTGATTGTCTCTCGAGATTCTTATTTCATGACCAAGATATGTGTACCTATCCACCAGCTCCACCTCACAGTCACCGATAGCAATATTTCCACTAGGGACCAAATTCGTCATAAATTTCGTTTTTGATATATTAATTTTTAGCCCGACCTGAGCACATACTTCCTGAAGATCTTCCAGCATTTTTCTAATATCTTGTAGGTTGTCAGACATCAAAGCTATGTCATCCGCGAAGCGCAGATCTGTTAGATTTAAGCCATCTATATTCAAACCCTTTTCGCTCCATTCAAGCATTCCGAAGGCGTATTGCAGAACGGTGATAAACAGTTTGGGTGACATAGTATCACCCTGGCGTACTCCTCTACCTATTCTTATGGGGTTGGTGTTTTCGTGCAGCTTTACCATCATGGTAGCATTTTTATATATGTTATATATTAGTTTAGTGTAACGATAGTCGACACGACATTTTTGTAAGGAGTCTAAAACTGCACTCAACTCAACAGTGTCAAAGGCCTTATGGAAGTCCACAAAGGCAATGACAAGCGGTCTATTGTATTCGATTGATTTTTGACACTTGGGATTTAACATTTACATTTTTTAAATGAAAGTGTCGATGAAAGTATAACAAACTCTGGATAAAGAGCACTCTAAGGTTCAGTTATTTATACAGCATATTTTTCGAAATTCCAGTTGAAATAATATCTTGTGGCATTTTTATTTTTGCTTTTACTGTAGGTATAGATAAACTTTAGGTCATATTTCTGCAACATGAACTATTTAATTCTTGAGAGACAAACACTGATGCGCTTTTTGTACCCTTGATTTTTGTGCTACTTATTAACTAATGCAAAGATAAATAGTTGTTTAATAATATCAATAAGTAGGTATATAGGAATATTTAATTAAACCAGTATACATTTGGCAACACTGAGTAGCTAAAAATTCAAACAAGTTTAAACAATGGTTGCCATGTAATAGATTTTCTTTCCTCATCAATTTTAAATATTCAAAAACGACAGTAAAATTGAAAAAGGTATGACTATAGATATTACATAAAAAAAGTGCCAAGTGTAGTAGTTTAATGTATTTAAAGTTAATTGTACATACTAGTTTGGAGAAGTTCGGTTAAAGTGGAGGGAAAAATGGGCATTCATTTTACACTCCGAATGCCGTTATGAATTCTGGAACAATAATTTAACTATAATACACAATTGAAAGTCGACCTTCAGTGAACATATTTCCTTACAAAACCATATGTGATGGGACTTTTTTAATTTTTTTTGTTATACTTGGCGCCTGCACGTCCGTTAAACATACTATTAAATAAAATAATGGATATTAACGACAATAGGTGTTCGGCAGAGTAGTAATACCTCGAGTAATACATAAACAATTAAAATATTTATTGAATATTATTTAAATATTATAACTGGGAAAAATGGGATTGTACGGCTTCGGGAAAGATTATTGTACAGTGTAGCCGATGGATTCAATCACAGATATTCAATATATTTTTCTTCATTTAAGTGTAGTCTAGTAAAAATCATTGAAAGTGTTGAAACATGACATGACACAATGATTACTAAAATATATATGATATTTAGAGGCTGTGACGTCATTTTTGGGTAAGTAACTCAAGCTAGGTACAAATGGTCATTTTCATTGTATTTCATAGTTACGAATAAAAATTTTACCCACGACAAGACTTTACATCAGCGTTACTAATTTCTTTAGTTCTATGTACCATCGAAAGTAGTTGACGCTTAGTACTTTATTCTGCGATAATTTTTTAAACCTAATTTTTCAATGAGAAAAAAGGGTCAATGTACTGTACAAGTTTTTATACATAGTTACACGTCTTTTATAAAATAATTAAAAAATGAAGCGCAACATGGCTATATTTTATTTTCCTCTCCCATATGCATATTTGCTTTTTCCTTTGCATTTAAGTAATTGGGTAAGTGGATATAATCTTATATCCATTCCAGTTAGGATATGAAACTGACCAATCACAGAGTTTAATTACAAAGAAACCAAATTTACACGTTGTAAATTTTACTCGTCATTTTATAACACAAAAGTGAGATTAAGAATATATTTTAAAAAGATGCAAATCTGATTATTATTTTTTTATTTGCAAAAAACATTTATCCCACAGCCTATTCTACACCAATTTTTCTAAAGAGTGTAAGGAATGGTGCGAAAATTGTAGATATAAAACCAAAATATATTTTTACCGAACTATTGTTATTTTCTGACCGAACTAAATATTTGTGCACAAATGCACTTTCCTATTTCAAAGATCTTCAGTTTTCCACTTATTCCTAAACAATTACTACAAGATTTAATGCATAAAATGTACATTATACCTACAAAATTAACGTTTTGCACTTGCTTTGGTTGATTTTTTGCCATGCAAATATTTACCCACCGCGATATTTTTTAAACAGGGATCCAACCCCCGCCCACCTTAAAACTTTTACTTGATATTATAGTGACCATACTTACTAATATTTTGAGGTATATATATATAACAATTTAGAATTATACTGGGACAGGCCAATAGTAACGGATAGAACAGTAGACCACAATCCTCCGGATATTCTTCTTATCAAAAGGAATACCAAGGAAGCATTTATAATTGATATAGGTTGCCTACTAACACACAAATTTTGTATTTAGCCAAGGTTTCGGCCTCTATAAGGTCATCCTCAGGGCGAAAATGAACTTCTGTGTTATAAATAAACTTCTTATGCATATTATTGGATGGCTGCTTATTCATTTTCATCATTTAATACAAAATTTGAGCTTCTAAGCTGTTTTACTGACAACTACCCAAAATATCTACCTTAAAACTTTTATTGTACGCAACGATACGCAATGTAAATTGGCGATTATTTTAAAAAACTGAACCATAGCGAAGGTTAAAAGTTAATATTAATGCATTGAGGCCCATTTTAACTATGTTTAAAATTAATTTTACAGCTTATTTGCTGATCTCTCGGCGTTGCAAGCAGGTAACCAACAAATCAATTAACCAAACTAACTATGAACAAAAAAATAAATTGTTTATTTTTATTAATAAATATGTCGCTTTTTGACTGTTATTATGAAAAAGGCTGAATGTGAGAAAGATAAATATATTCAAAGTGATTTTGTGTAAATATAGGTTAGGTTAGGTTAGGTAAGAGTGGCAGACCCTTGGTTCTGACCAAACAGTCTCACATAGTCCTAATTAGGTCCGTTGTGATACCACACGTGTTCCGTAGAACCCACCTTCATCAGATCTCTAATGGTTTGTGCGACGTAACCGCGGAAGGATTTTAACAACTCATTCAAACCAGCCACTACTGTTCAGAAATCTGCTCAGCCGTCCAAGTTGTAAGTTGCTTAGTTCCTCCAGGCTATCGAAAGATGATTCACCCAGAGTAGTGAACCTCCTTCTTGCGAGGCCAGGGCATTTACACAGAAGATGTTGAATACTTTCTTCCTCTTCCTCATCTCTGCAACTTCTGCAGAAGTCGTTAGTGGGTATTTGCATACGTTCGGCATGTCTACCGAAGAGGCAATGTCCGGTAACAACCGCAGTAATATTTCTCACGTCTTTTCGACTGTGTCTCAATAGCTCTGCGGTTCTCTTTTTATCGAATGTGGGCCACAGTTGCCTGGATGTACTACAGGTTGTCAACCCTGTCCATCTGTTCTGTGCAAGCTGCTTGGCCGTGTAGTCAATCTCCTCTTTGACCAATCCCAGTGGTTTGTTCACTGTATTGTCTGCTAGATCAGCTGCGCCCTCTCTTGCGAGCGCATCGGCAGCCTCGTTGCCATCTATTTTGGAGTGTCCAGGAACCCAGCACAGAATAACCCGATGTTGGTTGCCAAGTGTGCATAGATTGTTGCGGCATCGCTTTACGAGCTTTGATTTAACGCTGCTGAAACAGATTGCCTTAATCGCCGCCTGACTATAACTGAAGATGGTGATTGACGAGGCTACTCCCAAGCCAAGGTGTTCTTGCAGGATATTGACCGCCTTCTCTACTGCCAGTACTTCTGCTTGAAAAATACTACAATAGTTGGGGAGTCTATACGATTTCTGTATTTGTAAACTTTCGGAAAAGACCCCGGCTCCCACACCAACGTCCATTTTTGAACCGTCTGTGAAGATTGCGTGATCTGTTTTCGTTATATTCTGATTGCCTTCCCACTCTTCCCTACTCGGAATGAGTATAGAATACCTTCTCTCTTCTGTAAATATAAGAAACGACCCAAATCGACAAATATGTTACAGTGTATAGTGTATTGGATATGTGGATTTACCAATGAAATGAATTTTTCTTCGATTGTTATGTATTATCTTTCTCACTACTTCACGGCCAACTAAAATGACAATTTATAATGCCTATTTTATATAATTTTTTTAAAATTATTAGTATGAAGTTCGTATGTTGAATCGTAGAAAAACTACCATACAACTCGAACGGATTGTCCATATTGCTCTGGGAAGTTTGAGCACTCCCCCTACAGCGTCGTGTTTAATATACTTCCTTGTGCGACATGGACAACATATCCACTCTTGTAATACAAACTATTATATCTGGTTTTTTGATCAAACACGCATTGATAATTTTCAGCGTATAAAGTTAGTTTTTAAAAGGGAATGCCAGCACAGCCCATTGTCATAGGAGATTCTCTATAAAATAATGACATAAATGATCTAAAGAAATATTAGTAAATTAACGACGTATCACGTCCAACTTTTGTTATTCTGTAGCAAAAAAAATGATAAATAATTCAGTGCACGCAAGCACAAGTACTGGTACGCGCTTAAATGTGGTAACTTGTGATTTGTAAAATACATAGGTTATTATCACGGATAGACGGATATTCAACATAACAGTGGGGATTTTAAATAGAACGATGCTTATAGCGGCTCTAGGAATAAGATTTCTGTAAATTCCAAAAATACGTCCTCAAAGATTTTTTATGGGCCTCGGTTTTGTTATGTTTTGTGGTTAAAAACTTTTTTTTTAAAGGATACCACTTGTGGCACCTTTTTGGAAAACTTATCGAAAAAGGAATTTGTCCGTATATTTTTTTTCACATCTGTGTAATTTAAGGAACAATTACATTAACAATAATTTTAAAACTGTAATGTTATAGAACTTCTGACGTGATTAAACGTACCTCTACCGGAATCTTTGTCTTTAACTCTTCCATATTTCTAGGTCTGGTGACATATATACCCTTCTTTTTAAATCATCTCATATATAAAAATCTAAGAGTGTAATATACGGATATTTGGGCGGCCACTCTATAAATTCTCGCAGTCCTATCCACGTATTTGGAAATGTAATATTTAAGATTTTTCTTACATTTCTTGCAAAGTTTTTAATGCCAGAACTTCAAAGAATATTCTCTAATTATAGACCAAAAGATATTTTTCCAGCAGCATAGAGCCCCTCCTTACTTTGCAAGAAATAAGAAATGTAAGAGAATTATTAAAGGTTACACTTCCAAATATGTGGATAGGACTGCGAGGATTAATAGAGTGGCTGCCCAAATCTCCGGATATTATACCCTTAGATTTTTATTTATGAGGCGATTTGAAAAGAAGAGTATATGTTACCAGACCTAGAAATCTGGAAAAGTTAAATGCAAGGATTCGGGCAGAGATACGTTTAATCACGTCAAAAGTTTTGGAAAGAGTTCTAGGTTTGGTCTGTGCTAACAGATTCATGGGGTACAATTTTAACAATTGTTATGCTAAAAAACTTAACATTACAGTTTTAAAATTATTGTTAATGTAATTGTTCTTTAAATTAGTTTTTATTAAATTTCTGACACATGGTTTGACAGATGTAAAAATGTAAAAAAATATATGGACAAATTCCTCTTTCAAAAAGGTGCCACAAGTAGTATTATATAATTTGAAAAAAAAAGTTGATAGGACTGCACCCCCTTCTTGGAGTCCCCATTTTTTTTAAAACTTTTTATGCAGTGTGAGATTTAGATAACAGGCTGCCTTATTTTCTATTTACAGTTTCTGTTTCTCTAAACAAAGCTACAGATCTAGTCTAAAATTGGGGAAACTTGCCATCAACCCTTCTACTATTTCTAAAGTAACATTAAATCATTTGTGCTGGCGTAATGACCATATTTATTTTTGTTAAAAATAAAAACTTCAGAACTGGACAGTTTTTTTAAGAAAGCATGAAAAATAAATTTTCAAACCACCTGAAAATTCCTTATACAATAAGGTTGCATTTCGTCTAACACAGTTAGATAATGAAATACGAACTAGATTGCATATTTTTCAATCACCTTTACCTTTTACTTAGGTTAGGTTTTCATTGGTATATGTTAAAAACTTGTTTTTTTTTAAATCTTAAAACATTATCTATTTTAAAAGTTTGTTGTGTTGTGAAAGGCTGAAAGAGACGAAAAATAAAAGGAAAAAATGTGTTTAATTTGTTGTTCTACTCAAACAGCTTTTTTATTGGTTTATTATATTGGGAATATCCTGTGACAATAAGATGGAATTCTGGTAACGAAAGCAGACAGTTTGATAACCAACTAACATCATTAATTACGTATCAGACATTTTTCCCAAAAACAACATTCCATTCGGGTTTAACTCAAGAATTAAAAAAAAAAGTGATCCTTAGGTTTATTTTGTAAATATTCCTCAGGACATTACTGAAACATTTTGTAGAGGGAATAACTCCCCGTTTCAAGAGTGACGCTCAAAATTAATAATAAAAATGGATGTATTTACATTGGATTATAGAAAAACATATTGGTAACATTGACAGGTGAATTCAAATCCGTAATTTCAAAGAGGTTGGAAGTCCATATTTATGTTGAAATTCCCTTAAATTTTTGAAAAATGTGGATATTATTAACGCTTTTTAAAAATTAAGATTGACGTAAGCTAAAAAAGTGCCAATAAATATTAGGCTTAGACAAAGATATAGCACACCTGCATTTATAGGTTAAAATGATATATTTTGAAATAATTAATAAAAATCGCCTTGGTTAAAATACCGCCCACCAACCAGATCCAGGACCGCATCTAGAGTGTTGGCCGCCCGTGTGCAATTTCATATTAGCCAGTGGCCCACTAGGATATAGAGAAATGACAAATTTAGAAAAAGAGAAAAAGGTAAAAAACACATTTTAACTTATTTATTCGTAGGAACCCGGCTGTTAGACTATTAACACTGCATAGATTGGTTGGGTTGATCCAACATCCAATGCTAGGGTTGCAAATTTGCCAAGAATTCCTGGTTTTGCCAGGAATTATGTGCCTTGCCAATATTTTTGTCAGGGATCTTGGTGCCAGGAATGGCAGAATTATACTCGCTCTTATTTTGTTCAATTAATGGGGCTTTTATAAAAAAACATTTTTTACAGGAGGATTAACGTTTGGGTTTTTAAGGGAATCGGTATTATTGTGTTTGCCAGAAATACAGAACAGTTTGGCCAGTAATTGTATGATGATAGGTTGGCAAGCCTACCCAACGCTAATGTATCAGACGACAAAAACCAACCCGTTACCGTCGTAAAAATTTTTTTTATGGTTTGTAAAATTTTACTTTGGCCGCCCCTAACTGTTGGCCCCCCGTAAGCGGTGCACACTTATCATACGAGATGGCGGCGGCCCTGACATGATCATCACTAATCTATAATTTTTTTTTAAATACATTTATTTAAAAAGTAAGTTAATATTTCTTTTAGTAAATTTCCCAGCAAATTTATTATTTATGACGCCAAAAGTTTTTGCATGAGTCTAGTGATGCAATAGTCATTTCTTATCCTTTTCACTTTATTTAAAAAGGGCCAAATGCCCATCCTTGAGTAGCAATTACCTACAGATTTGAACTAAAGAAATTTTGATTAATGAATTAATAAAAGCAAAAAAGGAAAATTTGTAAAATTTGTCAATTTTCCCTTTTCTGCTTTTATTACCTTATAAATTCAAACTTGTTTAACTTTAAATTGTAGGTAATTATGCTTCAAATATGGGTAGTTGGCCGATTTTTTGGTAAAAGGAAAAGGTAACGAAAAATTGATTAAAAAACTAAATGACGAATAAGTCATCAGACCTCACTTTTAAAACTGCATCTTCATTTGGCTAAGAAAGGACTAATATTCTAGGTCACGTCGGTTAAAGAATTTGAAATATTTACCAATTAAACCGAGATATTAATATATTAACTAGAAGAGATAGTACAAGTATTTAAGTTTAAATAAAGCTTTAATTTCTTCACGATTAAAAAACTTCAACAAAAATATAATGCAGCCAGGAATGACAGTCTTGAATGATATCAATCCTTCATCATACTCGGATTAGTGTTTTTTCTTATTGCAGACCGTACACTATCAGTCGGAATCATAGTTTTGATAAAGGAATGACACTAATACTAATTGGTGTACGGGCAAACTTCAAGGAATGATGGTCGGATTGATGTAAATTCTCATAAGAAAAACACTAATACGAGACGACGAATTGATATCATTCATGACTGTCATTCCGGCTGATAATGTAGATTGTAGAGACTCCATATGAGAATTTACATCAGTCCGACCATCATTCCTTGAAATTTCCCCTTACAACATCCGTATTACTGTCATTCCTTTATCAATACTGCCAATCCGACTGATACTGTAAGAATCTGTATATAAAATTTTTTAACCCGATATCTTAAAATAAACATTGCTCATTTTTTTAATAAAAAAAGCAACCTCTTTTTATGTTAATTAGTTTTTTTTGTAATCTGGTATGCAGCACAGTTTTTTATAGATTAAGTCAGTCAGTAAGTCTAAGTCTAGTATAGTATAGTATGCTCGTATTATGTTATATTTTCAAGCATATTTTTTTATATTATTATCATTTGTTATTCTCTTGTTCAGCAGATTGCTTAATACAAAAGACAAATGAATTCATAGCAAAATAGGCAATGGCAGGTTTACCTGCAGGAAATAAAATACCACCCGAAAAGCGGGACAACAAAGCATACTTCACCGACTGGTATTATTTATTCAGTAAAACAGCTAGGTACACTAGCAAGGAATGAAACTTTTATGCCAAGAGTAATACGTGGACATAGGATACATACAGAAAACTTACCAGATCCAGGATTTTACTCGAGTCGATCGCATCAAATTATATACCATGTAAGATAAATTAAACCAAATTAACGTTTGAACGATAGAAGAGTTTTGGACTTGCATTGTCTTTATTTGTTTTACATCACAACGTTTCAACTGGTAAGTATCTCCAGTCGTCTTCAGGTGAATACTGAAATTAACCTTTATTACAAAATTTCAAAGTAACCATAAACATTTCGAAGCTTTTCCGGTTAAAGTTTTGTAGGTGACATGTGGTCGGCTATGCAGCGGCATCTGTCGAAATACTCAAGGCAAAATATGCAATGCTGTTATCAAAGATTTGTATACTTTGTAATGCCAAATCAAATTTTTAATCAGTTTTGCAAAGACAAGGTTCAAAGCAACGAGTCTACCCTCCATACCCTAGTACTATTCGGCTACAATATGCTCCTGTTAGAAATTCTAGCAAACAATCCAATGCCGCGGTTGGTAGCTCAGTGGTTGAGTTACTGGCGATTGAACTTGGTGCCCCGAGTTTGATCCTCGAAGAGGGCATACACTTAATAAAAAAGTAAGCTCGGAACTTTAGTGGTTAAAAGAATGCAATCTAGACTGGCAGAGACGTCGTGGACCTCTGGGGAAGTAAAAAGCATGAACAAGTGTATACACGTGGTCCCGTCTGTCTGACATTACCCAGACGATAGGGGATACAATGGGCCTCTTAGTCTTAGGTATAAGTACTCGCTCAAGACAAGTGAAATCTGGTATGTTTACTTTCCATAACACAATTCACAACGTGTGTGGGCTTATTATTGCGGCTCTCTCTAAAAATCTGGGGAAATTATGAGGTCCCGATATCAGCTGATCGATAAACGACAAGAGAATTGGTTGCGCAGACTATAGATGCCATATTTTGTTATAGCTATTGAACAAATTAATAACACATTGTATAGTAATATACTTAAACTTTTATATAAAAAAACCTAAATTACAATGTCATGACAAAGAAGGCGGAGCCTCAGTAAACACAAACTGTGATTGGTCAGTAATTCAATGAGAAACTTCATTTTTATAACAATGTTGTTAACTCATGGGAAATTTACAGGTTCGTGGTAAATTTTAAGATCGAAAGCACAGAGGAATGATAGGTCGACGCTGTCTCCAAAGGAAAAAGGGAAATTTTTATGGACAGTGTTGAATTCGGGGGATATTCTTTAGGCCCACTTGTGGCTGTGATCTGCTAAAAATAAGACTTTTTCAGTATTTTGTGCATTTGTGGATTTTTTTTTAATGGGAAATTATATTTTTAACGGTTGCAAAATTGTTCCTCACTAACAAGAATAAATAAGAAATTATTTCGGTTCAATTAACTAGAATAATCAATTTATTTAGTCCCTTCAGTATAAAGGAGGCAGCAAATATCCATGTAGGAGCAGAAAAAATATTTTTCTACAAGATATAGGAAAAAAGTAAAAAATTATACTAAGTAATAAGAAAAAAGGTCATTAGGAAGCTTCGAAAAGAACATGCCAATAACTGTAAAGCATAAACAAATATCTAAAATATTAAACGCTAAACGGTTTATAGATTATACAAAAAAGGGAGATTGAGAAAAAAAAATATCCCAAAATGGTGCCATTAATCTTTGGACAACCAATTCACTATGTATTTGATATGTAATTTAATGTCATAATAAAATAAATACAAATTGAGAGGTCTGACAGGCCGCACAATAATAACGTAAGGCTTCAATGGAGCATAACTAATACTCAGCTGCTTTTGTGCCTCGAGGTTAATAGGAACGTAACTTTTATAAACACTTGTCGCATATAGCAGGTGTTAATTGTCATTGTTGTAAATTTATTTAAAAATATAAATCTATTAATAGAACCGTCTAAACAAAAATGGCTAGACATTAATTGATTTTTTTTATAAGTCAATATTGTATTAATCAAAAGGGCAGAAGTTAACTACATGACGAAAGCCTGTAATTCTTAAAGAGACAATATTTTTTCCAGTAAATAAAGAACAGAAATTTATCAATTAATTATTCATATTATGTCATTTAATCATGTCTAATCATTGGATTATCAATGTAAAGATAATGTTGTAACTGATAGTCAACTTTAGCTTAAGGATAAACCACTGATACTTCAATAAAGACTTTGATATATTTTATGTATGATTTAAAAGTAAATCGTCCCTTTAGAGCAGCACTATTATAGGTCCAAAAAAGTTTGTTTTTATTTTATATATTTACATAATTAGAGCTGCTTTATCTGCTACTCGCCACGCTAATTAGTGTAAAATTAACGAATAAAAACTTGTATTTTGTTACTTTGACAAGACCATACCGTATTGGCAATCTCGAATCTAGGGTGCCGATATAAACGCATCAGACTGAGATTATTAGTAGCGTTTAACACATAAGACAGAGAACACGTTATCCCCTACCTCCCACCTTCCATTCTTTCGAACACGCGGTCGAAGCAGGCACGGGAGCGATCCATACGTCGACTCGGCCAGACCACACACATATCCCCCCTTTCAGAAATGTAGGAGAGTGGTTAGGTGTCTCTTTTTAACTGAAGGTTTTGCCCAAATGTGCTTTCTCTCTTGGTTGCATTAAATATTTCGCACCGTAGATTCGAATTTGTCAATACGACTTATTAAGTTTTAAAGAAATACAAAAGCTACCGTCTTACATACTTAGAATAGTTCTGCATTAAGGGACGAAATGCTCGACCAGTTAACTTGTGCTAGACAGCCCTAATGGCACTGAAGAATGTAATTTTAAATGTCTATAAAACTGCTAAAATAATACCAATTAACAAAAAAGGACCTCATGTAATGACTATAGGTACTAAGCACATTTTTAAAAATACTAAAAAAAACTATAACAAGACGGTTTCATTGAGACAAATTTTAATTTATACATTGGATAGTAAGATATTCAAAAGAGTATATCTATTAGAATTTATTATTATATCCAGTAAACTGAACAAGAGTAGATACGTACCACATCATACCTGTGTTTATAGACTTAAAAAAAAACATTTGACCCAGTAGAAATAAACTTTATGTTAAAAAAAACTATATGCTATGATCTTCTTAAATCGTACTCAACCAACAGAAATCAGTATATCGATGGTTAAACGGCAGAAGGCCCTAACCCTCAATTTTTAGAAATTTGTTTTATTTTATTTTGATATTTTATAAATTAAACTTTATTAGTTACAAGTGGCCCTAAGCCTCTAAACGAAAGTATAAGCACAATAATCTGCATTATATTTTCCTAAGCCACAATTAAAATTAAATAAAGTATGTTCGAGTCACCTGTTTTAAGAAAAAATCTAGCAAAAAAAGACCTATCCAACGGATTTCTCATTATTAACAACATCAAAATGCCCTAAGCCACAAAATCTTTACTGTCTATTCAAATACCATTTTACTGGTAAAATGACCATGTTTGTAAATATGGCAACATCGTGTAGTTTATCGCTGGCATTCCAGCTGTGGCGATACAAAGTTTAACCGACGTTTTATTAATATTCTGTTACAAATAGAAGTAATAGTGCTATATCAAATAAAGTTTTGAATGTAGAGGTAAGTTTAATGTTTAATAGAGTATTTTGTAGTTAGTGCAACTTAATCCCAAAGAAATATTTTCATATTTTAAAGAAGTTTTTAAGTTCGAAGCCGTTTTATAGGTTATGAGGCTTAGGCCCTTTTGAATTTTAGCGGGTGAGGGTTGGGCCCTATTTTATAAAAAAAATGCAAATATTTTATGAGGCTTAGGCCATTTAATTTTTTCAAATTTGGCCAAAATCAAAATTTTATATTTCTTATTTCAGTAACATGGAGGTGTCCAAATTGAAAAATAGAACCTTGAAGATGATTGAGATGGCAACTTCACAAAAAACTAGCAATGAGCACATTGACGAATTAATAAATTTTAATAACGATGATGAGCTGCTGGAGTATGCTGACAAAGTAGTCAGTACTTTGAAGGGTGACCTAAAAACTGATAAATCCAGTACATTTAGTGAAATTCATAATTTTGAAGATAAAGGGACACTTGCTGAAAATGCTGAATTAGTGGCAAATGACGATCATGGTTCTGAAAAGAAAATTTTAAATTATATTAAAACAAACGAAGTAGACGATCAAGTCACCGAACTGGATGTTGACATAAACAGTGTTGACAATGATTCTAGCAGTGAGGAGGAGTATGTACCTCAAGAAGAGGAAGCCGAGTCCAGTGAATCTGATGAAGTCAGCTTTGCTAAGTATGAAAAAAGAAAAAATAGATTTACAACAACTTTCAAAAATAAAAAAAACAGAACCTTACCTTCTAAGACAAGTTTTAAAGATAATAAAGTTATAACAGAACAAGTAGATCCAGAACTGAAGAAAGGGGCAAACTTTGTAGATCAAGAAAATATTGAAGCGAATGATGCGTTAGATGTTAGGTTTGCAAATGAACGTCGAAAATTGAATCAAATACCAAAGAAGCGTTCTATTTCAATGACAAATGTAAACCAATTCCGTGATAACTTGACACAAAATGGTTTAGAAGTAACGCAAATAAGGACAGAACTAAATGATGTAGAAATAGATAATGCATCGACAGAAGAACAAAGTAACATAGTAGGAAACGAAGGTAAAAGACAACATAAAAGACAGAATAAACGAAAGATAGCAAAAAAACAACGAGAAAATGGAAACGAATACACCAGTTCCAAGGGAAAAGTAATGCCAAGAAGAGAGCTTCAACCGAATCCATGTAAATCTTGCCAAAATAATTGCCCTACCAGAATTTCAGAAGAAGATAGGACAGCAATATTTGCTAGATTTTGGGATTTAGGAGACAGACAGGAACAAAACTCATTCTTATCGTCTTGTATCTCAGTTGGAGGAAAGAAAAGAAAATACACGAAAAACGACGAAAGCAGAAGGTCAGTAACTAAATTATACAACTTGCCGAAAAATGAGAATACGAAAGTTCAAGTTTGCCGACAGTTTCTTTTGGCCACACTAAATATAAAAGAAAAGCGGCTTAGGAAAATATGCACCAATCGAACAAACATCGGAACGCAGAAAAAAGATATGAGGGGTAAAAACACTATTCCAAAAAATAAAACCAAGGAAGAAACCAGAGAGCATGTTTTGCATTTCATTAAGATGTTACCAGCTGTGCCATCACATTATTGCAGGAACAGTTCTGTAAGAAAGTACTTACCATCAGAATTAAGAAACATACAACGTCTTTATAAACTATATGATTCGTGGGCTACTGACAAAAACTATGGGAAAGTTAGCCAACCAGTTTTTAGGAAAATATTTACTAAAGACTTTAACATTGGATTTCATATGCCCAGGAAAGATAAATGTAACATTTGCCTTGATTACAAGAAAGAAGAAAGTACCGTTGAAGAAAAAGAAAGGTTCAACCAGCATATTAATGAAAAAGAATTGGCCAAAGCACAATATTTACGAGATCAAAAAAAATCTAACTCAAACGGCTATTTATGTGCAAGCTTCGATATGCAAAAGGTGTTAGGTACACCGCATGGAAATTTGGATATGCGAATTTATTATTATAATAGATTTTCTGTTTATAATGAGACAATTTATGAATCCAATTCGCAAAATGGATATTGTTATATTTGGGGAGAATCTGAAGGCAAAAGAGGCTGCAACGAAATTTGTACCATTTTATTTAGGTATCTTTCAGGTCTGGATGAAGCTGGAAAAGTAACGCAACTATCTTTGTACTGCGATTCATGTACAGGTCAAAATAAAAACAGAGCTGTGATGACCTTGTTAGCCTATTTTCTGAAATTTTCTAAAAACATTCGATCAATCACCATAACTTTTTTAGTTCCGGGTCATACCTATATGCAGGTAGATAGCGTTCATGGAGCAATAGAAAGGTATTTGAAGACAATATTGATTTGGGCACCCAGTGAGTGGTCAACCGTTCTCCGAAACGTACGAGTTAAGCCACATCCTTATGAGGTTATAACGTTAACTCATGCTGACTTCTATGACTTTAAAGAACTTCAGAAAAAAATATGGCCAGACAAAATAAAAAAAGATACTAACGGGGACATAATTAAATATTTGGACATAAGACAGATGGTATTTTTAAAAGGATCCAATGAAATACAATTTAAATACTCCCTAAAAGATGAGGAAGTCAAATTTGTTTATTTAGAAAATTTAAGAACATCTAGAAACACCGGATTTACAAAGTTGTATAATAAACAATTAGAAATACCTACAAAAAAATTCACCAGCCTTATGAAGATGTGTGAAGAGAATATTATTAAATCTCAATATCACGCTGAATACAAATCGTTAGTTTGTAAGGATACAGTTCCTCTCGCTTTGCCTGAAACTGACGAAGAAGATGATGTATCTTATGAGTTATCTTAATTGGTTTAGGTTTAAATCTAAAATTAGATTTCAGGTATTTTGTTGAAATAAATATAAGATGCTATTTTTTTTTTAAGTATAAAATAAAATGACCTTATTATACCGCCAGTTTCATTTGTTATTATAAGATTAAAGGACCTAACCCTAAAAATATATATAATATTGAAAATATGTTTTAGGTTAAAAAGACCTAAGCATCATTTTTGGGGTTTTAAAGCTAATAAAGTTATTAAATTTCGTGTAGATGGCGAAATTTTAAACAAAATGTTTTTTTGTAATCACAAAACACCAAAAATATTTTGTTTTTGACATAAATAACTTAGGTATCCAAAAAACGTTGTTTTCTGGAAAAACAGCTAAAGTGGGTTAGGGCCTTCTGCCGTTTAACCATCGATATAATCTACGGGGTTTCTGCAAACTGCTTCGTGAGTAGGCCGCTTTATGGAAAGCGACATTAAATAGCCAGACTCTGCTGAAAAATGTCGACAGTCAGTCATATACTTCAATGGTTCACAATTTATTACGAGACCAAATAATTGCGTAACAAAAAGTTAAAAGTACGCGAACCTAAAATGTTTGCCTTTATTACGTAGTCAATTACAATCTCGATAGCTGATTAGAATCACCACACTTTTTAAGGGCTTATGATGGTGCTTACGACTGAATAGCAAAGTAGAAGTATCGAATTAACTACTTCATATTACGATACATTACAAATTTTGTTATGATTGATCTTTTGACAGGATAATAGGTAGCCATATTGATTTCTTATTTTTGACACAAATACTTTCTTTTTAAGTACCTATTCTATTTATTTAAGTCATTAATTTAGTATGCGGTCCAGCTAGAGGACTTACATTTATTATTTCAAATTGGGAAAATGTTGGTTACAGCTAAGGGGTTAAAGCGAGTTATGATGATCTCGGTTATGACAATTAACTTTCCATAAATTGTCCATTATGTCATCAAATTTTTTTAATTCTAAAACAAATTTTCAGAATTTTCTTTCGAAAGACAATTTTTTATATCAAATTGACTAGTAAGTGAAATATTTTAATTAAAATTTCTTAAAAGCGAAGATTTTTACGAGGGTTTTTAATTTTAAAAAATGATGATAAAATGTTTTAAAAAATGCTGCTGTCGAAAACAAGTTGAAAGTAACAAATTACTGGAAAATTGATGTAAAAAGAGATGAAAACGCATTACAAATAGACCTAATCGGTTTTTGGTTTTATTCCGAAAAAATAAAAACTTTCATTTCTTGAAATTAAATTGCTAAAAACTATTCTTAAGAAAAACAACTCGTTACAATTAAAATACATAAAAAAACGACAATTTCGTCTACGATCACTATTGCGGCTCTATTGAAAAGTTGCTAGTGCGCGCGGCATCTCAAACGGGTCAAATGGGCTGTAAATATTTGAATTATTAACTTTACAAACATTGGCGGTTAAATTAACCCATTATCAACAATTAAGTACTAATAGTTTCCGACGCTCATCATAAAGGTAGGATGTAGTACCATCGACTTGCGACATTAATATTGTGTGGCTATAAATACCATCATATAATGTTATTATCAAAAATACAAAAACAAATCTAAAATTAGACATTACACCATTTACAACCAAACTATATTTATTAATAATTAGCGGAGAATCGCTAATAGGTAAGATAACTATTTCATAAATGATCGATATAGATACAAATATTAAAAATCATGGCTTTGAGCTTAATCTGACAATGTAATTGATTTTGTTTTTTAAAAATTTGTTGGTTATTTAATCTTTTTAACTTAAAAAAAAGAATAAATAATAAAAATAATACAGAAGAAGAATTTCTCTTTATTTCGTCAGATCCATCCCTAGACGCGTTTCGTCATATCATGACTCATCAGTAGAGCTAGGATCCGACGAAACAAAGAGAACTCAAAGCTACTTATGGCAGCACAGTGGTGGGACACACCAGTAAGATGTGGCACGGAGCGCCATCTGTATCGTTATTATAATGTTATAAAAATAATGTTGACAAGATAGGTACTAATTATATGTAAAATTTTGACCTCTAACTTT
Source organism: Polydrusus cervinus (assembly GCA_935413205.1). Classification (NCBI taxonomy): domain Eukaryota; kingdom Metazoa; phylum Arthropoda; class Insecta; order Coleoptera; family Curculionidae; genus Polydrusus; species Polydrusus cervinus. Next base: position 59,055,873 of record OW284510.1, on the reverse strand, counting down.
AAAGAATCGTAGGACGTGAAGAATGAAAAATCCTCTTCTTCCACATTCACATTTTAATCCGAAAATTGTGACTTTTAGATAAAGAATAAAAACTAAATTAGGCAGGTGAAAACCATTTTTCTTTAAGAAGAACCGTTCCAATGTTACTGATTGTCAAAGTCTAAAAATACCATATTTTAAACGTGAATATCTTAAAAACATTTAACGTTAGATATCGTAGAATTCTGTGGGAAATTAGAAAATAGAAACATTATTTATAGGTTATTCCATTTAAAAAAAACTACGTTTGATATGCCCTGACTATTTGGGACACCCTGTATAATTTTAGATTGTGAAACTAATGCCTCCATATAACTCTGTTTTTGAAAAATATTAGGCAGTTAAGTACTTTAGATGCTATGAAATCCTGCGTTGAGAGTGGGCTACCCTGTATAGGGTGATGTAACATCACTGTGTGAGTTTTTGCAAATTAAAAACAAAATATTCGTTCAATTAAGAAGGCAAATTGACGTTATATATTTTCAATCTTACTCTACGACAGGAACGAATAGTCTAAGAGCTGGCGATATTTTTACTTTCATCATTTTGAAAAGTATCATCTTTTGCTGAGAACTTCTAATGAACAACTCAAAAATAAAAAATGATGTCCCATGATTTATCATATTTTTAAAGCTATGGGAGATCGCCTCTGGGTCGGGCCACGTATAGTAGGGGTGGATTTGATCTAGGAGGACGTATCCCATCTCGCATAATTAGGATTGATCCGTACAAGTAAGTCGTTTAATCCTTGATTATACTTCAATGGGACACGTCCTCCTTGATAACTCTGTATATATTTAAAGATTAAAGGCGATTTCATAATAAAACAATGACCCCAAATTTTTTGTTAACAAGTTTAATGTACTATACGTAGACATTAGTACAATAAAATATGGTATTATATTTGTTTTTATTACTTTTTATTGTATTATATTTTTGTATTTATATATCAGTATAATTGTATTGTGGGTGTCAAAATTCAAGCCAATCGCCTATTAATTTTTATAATGCCAATCTATACCTAATTTAAAAATTATAGAAGATAGTATCGTAACAATAATCAAATATAAAGAATTCTTAACAAAAAAGTAAACATTTAACAAAAACAAAAGTGAAACTTGTTTTATATCAACACAGTAATATTAATATAGCTTGAGATGGTATTTCCCAATGCCACTATATAATGGGTTATTTGGTAGTTACACCAAATAACCCATTTGCGGAAATTATATATTAATATAGGTTTGTTGTAAAATTTGCAGAATGTGTTTGACCTTTCAGACCATCCAGATGCTTTTCTGCATTTTCAATATTTATTCCGGTTCTGAGCGATGCTGACGACGCAGCAGTGCTGTTTCCTTTAAAATATTCAGTATCTATTCCACTGGATTTAAACCTATTTCTTAACCAGCGGTTTAAAGTCTGTGTCGTAGCTGGGCGGTGGGGCTATTTTATTGTTAAAATTAGAAGATATTTTTAACCCAGTAGCAATTTTGTACATTTTATGTAGTGAGGAATGGTGGTGGCAGTAAAAAGTTCTGGTTTTTCTTAAAAAAAAATGAATTTTAACTGAGAACTACTGGGCTTTTTAGGTGTAATGTTTTAACAATGTCTGTGATTTATTTTTCCATTTCTGTTTCGGTATGTCTTAACCGTATTTTCGATAAAATTTGTAGTATTTTTTTTAACAATAAAATAACCCCACCTACGACTACGACACAGACTTTAATCCGCGTTAAGAAATAGGTTAAAATCCAGTGGAATAGATACTGAAAAATTTAAAGGACACAGCACTTCTGCGTCGTCAGCATCGCTCAGAACCGGAATAAATATTGAAAATATCAGAAAAGCACCTGGATGGTCTGAAAGGTCAAACACATTCTGCAAATTTTACAACAAACCTGTAACTACCAAATAACCCATTTTCGGAAATTATATAATGGCATTGGGAAATACCATCTCAAGCTATATTAATATTATTGTGTTGATATAAAACAAGTTTCACTTTTTTTTTGTTAAATGTTTACTTTTTTGTCAAGAATTCTTTATATTTGATTATTGTTACGATATTATCTTCTATAATTTTTAAATTAGGTACATAAGGCTAAAAATAAAATTTATTTAAATATTAGTTTTCCTAGGTTCAGGTTCTCTAAAGGTTAAAGATTTTCTAATATTAGTAAGACGAGATAGGGATTCCAGATTTCGTCACACCTTGGGAAGGATGGTGGGATTTTAAAATTTCCTTTTAGAAACCTCTCCACTATGGGGTATTTTCCTGCCTCTGAGAGTAGATTAAGGGCTGATTTATGATGAGTATTAATTAAGGAGTATCTTTGCTCAGGCTCTGAACCGGCGACGTCGATGCCGAGTAGCAAAACATCTTTTTTTATTTTCGACCTTGGCAGCTCTCCGTCTATAACAATTTGGACTTAAAATGATATACGCAAATAAGTCAAAATGATTAGTGGTGTGATGTATCATAATATCACAGATCATTTATCTATCATTATAATAAGGTGTTGTTTAGTAAAGCTTGATAGATTATTTTAGGCTTCATTAAGTTAGATAATTGAAAATTTATGGAAACATGCAATACAGTAGAATAATAAAATAGATGAAATTGTACCGGTTAAAAATTGTTTTTTGGGATTAGAATATTTTGAGGGATGTCGCAAAAACATTCTACAATTAAAGAGTTTTTGGAATGAACAAAATATGCCAAATTTAAAAAATGTAAAAAAATTCAGTGCAAGTGAATATGGTAGTAAGAACAAAAAATGTAAACTAGTCGCGCTTTATATGAGTATTTAATTAATAATATAAGCCTTAATTTGGCGCGACCCAAGTGTGACCTAAGTGTAACCCAAGCGTGACCCAAACGTTACCGAAGGTGACGGAATGCGTGGCGGTGTTCAAATTTCGGGTTGCTAATGAGCATACCGTCGTAGGTGTATCGTGGGTTTTTCAAAACAATTTGCAGGTCAGTCTAACTGCAGCCAACCAGCGACCAAGTAGGCATCTATAAGATTAAAAACAAAAATAGGTATACGAATACTTATTTGCGTTAGACGTTTTCCTTTCTAAAAGTTAGAGATGGCAGGGAAAAATATTAAGTTTTCATTTTAAGCGGGAAGGGGCGGGCTTCTGGACTTAAAATATTATTTAAAGCTGAACCATTTGTATTCGAACCATAAGCGTACCCATTTTTACAAATATGAATTAAGAATGCAAAACACTAACAGCGGGTTGCATGAAGAAAAAGCATTCTCGGTTAGTTTAACCGCGTATTAAAAAGACAAAATTTAATTAGAGACTGGCAAGGCCTATTTCGTGTTTGCGGAAATTTGCCTTAGATTTTGTAAAAGTTGGTAGTAGTGCTGTCAGATGCCAGTTCTTGTAAAATATAAGGTTATTTCGCGCAAATACCAAGTTGGCCTTGCCAACCTCTGATTAAATTTTGTCTTTTTAATAAGCGGTTAAGCTAATCGAGAACTATATTTTTTCATGCAACCCGCTGTAAGTTATACTTATTTACATTTTATATTGCCCAAAATGCTTGTAAAAATACTTTATGATGCTGTGCAAACATCTATTTCGAAAATGAACGTTCTACATTGAACGTTGTCCACCTCACGACACATGTTCCGTAAGTAAGTTGCATCCCAATTTTTTCAAAAAAAACCCAATGCGTTGGTTTGGGGGATCTTTATGCTGCTTGCGCTTGCCCGCCCGCTTCAACGCGTTGCTATTTCAAATCCATTGTTGCAGTTTTAATCATAATACGTCGCTAATAAAGCTGTTACATTAGCAGTTTTTCGGATACTGCCTATGGTCATCCTTAAGTGGAGTCCCCCCGATAAGAATTTTATATTCGAGTGAGTTATATCTAATCGAAAAGCAGGTTTGCAAAGGGTGTTTAATGATGGAATTACATTGGATTCTCATTTAAATCAATGTAAACAAGTCTTCGCGGAAGACTAGGAGGAATACACTTAATGGCAACAAGTATTTCTACACAGACGTTTATGAAGATTCCCACGTTTTTTATACCATGGCATATGTAGCCGTCGGAAAAAAATGGGTGAAACTGTTATTAATTATTATTATAAAAATTTAACAAATCAGTGTCTTTTTTAAACTTATTTGTTTCTATTTTTAACTGGAATATAAATTATTTAATAGGATCGGGCAACTTTTCTAAATGTATTAAATTTGTTTTTTATTTTTTGTACATTAAATGTTTTATGCCAAGTTATAGATCGATAGCACGACATGGTTTAGTTTATTTCAGCATTGACGTACACACTTAGACTGAAGATAACGATGCCTATAGTCCGAACATGCCCTAATAAAAGAAAACTAGTGGTGTGTGATATACTTTTATTTATATCTAGTGCTTCCACGAAGAAATTATTTCCAAAACTTAAATATTTATTACTTTTCTTACTTACTCTCGATTACTTTTATTACTTACCTACTTACTTAGGTCAGACAGAATTAATTAATAAATCTCAAACCTTACCTGAAACAACAAAAAAACATCGTTACATAATAGTCTCGATAATGGTAGTTTGTAAAAGTAAATTCCGAGCGCAATATAAATAATCCCCTCGAGTTGTTTATTGTGCATATGCCCAGTCTGAGGATCGAACTAGGACCGCCACGGTCGAATGCCAGACTCACCTCTGAGCTACTGCCGCGGTTGACCCATATTATTTTATGAGAAAGATGATAAAAAAATCAATCAATCAAAAATAAATCAGTTTGAAAACCTATTTTCCTCACATTGCATAATAACAGAGAAAAAGTAGTATATTTATTAATAAAAAAAATAATAATGTATATTTCTAAACTAGCCAATTTTATTTATTGATCTTCTGAAATGTAATTTTGCTTGCTAAACAATAAAAACGCCAAGGGATAAGCTGTAAAATTCGTTTTAAAAAATTAAAACCGGCCTTAATATTAATTTTTAACGTCCGCTATGCTAATGTTTTTCAAAATAATCGCCGATTTACATACTGGCAACACTGTAAACTACTGTAAATACTGTAGTGATATCAACGAAAAACAAAAGGAACTTATCTTCATTTTCCATCATTTTAAGGAAGATTTACCAGTTATTTTTTTATATCTGTTGCGTATAATAAAAGTTTTAATATCGATAGGGGTTGGAACCTCCTTAAAAATATCAGAAAATAGTGGGAATAAATAATGGTATTCCATCTCTATTATTCGAGAAGACTATGCTTTCCCCATAGGAATACGGCAAATTCGGTCTTTATCAAACTTTTTAAAAGGTCAGTAAAAAAAGAGTGTTTGTTTCTTTCTGGGGCAGCTAAGGAGACCTTTATTTAAATATAACTCCTCAATACCCTGCATTTTTTTATATAATTGTTAAGATCAAAACTTCCCAAACAATAGTAAAACACATGAAGTGAACCGAAAAACATCGGTTATTTTTACCATCATCAAAATTAGGTTGGAGGCGTTTAGTATAGATACCATTAGTATAATTAATGCACATATTACAAAATGCCGACCCAAACAAGGGCAAACTGATTAAATTTAATAGCAGCGAGAAATGGTCAAATGTTATCTTTGCAATAAAACTTGCAAATTATAAATATAAATTAAAGTCAATCAACTGATTGCTCATGACTCGGCCCATGATTAGAATATAAAATTGACCATTAAACGAAATAATAGCCAGAGAGAGCAACCCATTATTTATAACGGATATAGAAACATAATTTTGCAAATTGTAAATAAGCAGGACTAGCAGAACTCAGAAGCGTTATTTAAATTAACTCGTTGTGATTTAATTACCAGGAAGTAACTGGCTATAATATTATAAATAATGTTTGAATAAATATTTGATTGAATCTTTCCTATAATCCTTTAAATTGGGCAAATACTTACTGTTAGTAATGTAAAATGCTCGATAATATTTTTGAAAAATATGCTGGGAGCAGAAACATAACAAAAATCAAAATAACTAAGAAAAAAACTATTTTTATCGGTAAAGTTAACCTTTCCGCACGCGATAAAATTACACTTTCTGCACTTGTTAGGTAATAGCTTCCTCTTCGCGTCGTTCGGTCAACTGCCGTAGCATGCTGCGAAGTATTACTTACCGCTCTTGTTATGTATAAAATACATATTGCATTTTTGCTGTGACTTTTTTTTAAAATTATATCAAACTTTACGTACTTTATTATTTTTTTTATAATTCTCTTACCTTTATTTTTTTGTGTTTGTATATCCAATAGATCTTTCTATCCTTTTGTTTGAAAAAATGTCCTATCACTAGGTCATTAAAATGATGAATACCTATGATTTGCCTCAAATACAATGATATATCCTCGGATATATTACTCAACCCTATTTATTTACGTTTGATTTCCAACTAGAAATTTTTCTGATGGAACAATCATTTTTGCCGAAACGTAAGTAATTAGGGTGAGCGATACATCATTATATTTGAGGTACAAAAATACAGATTGGTATTTAAAAAAAAATGCTAGATCTAACAAATGAAACAAAAAAACCGACAACGCTATTTTATGGAGAAGAAAAAAATACGAAGTTTTTAATTAGAGAAAAGAAGAATTAAGACCTTTTGAAATATTAGGGAAACTAATTTAAGGCGTTTTTAACAAATTACCCTGTCTCATGACTCAAAAAAAATTCGGCAAAGTAGTTACTAGATCTTGATAAAGCTTTTAAAATGGTACCATTTCTTTAGATTTAATTAACTTCGTAGAAATTATACTATTAACAAGATATTAATATTGGTCAATTGAAAATAGTTACCACTCTGAATGTGTATATATAGGAAAAATAACCAGAGAACTCGTTTTTTGACCATTGACATCCAGATACATGATATCGGCCACCTGATCAGGACATTCAAAATTTCCCCAGATTTTGGCAGAGACGTATTCAGGCCGGCATCAGTTTGTGATGTTTTATTTGACGTAGTTTTAAAAGATGTTTAAATCGGTTTTATTGTGAGAATTTGTAATTTTGTACATTAAATTGAACGTTTTATTTAGTATTTGACTGTTGGAGTTATTATTAAATTGGCGGTAAGTAAAATTAATTTGTCCCAAAATGTTTTGCTCCATAAACGTATGATATTATGTTGTAGACTATAACTAACAATTATGGATCATAATTATTGTTCGCCTAGTACTTCGCTGATGCCATTGTTGAAGAGAATAAGGTAATTATAAGCAGGTTCAATTTAATTTTTCAAGTATTTGTCACATTTAGCGTTATGTAAGGCATTTGAACTTATTTTTTGAGAGTGTACCCTGGCAGCGTATTATGGTTTTACACTTTGAAACTAATGGTCGCGGTTTCGAATCCTGTTTCGGACAGTTTACTTTTTTTATTTAAATTTTTCTTTTTTAGATTTAAACTTTTTTTTAGTACTTAATTATTTATTTTTTCAAATCGATTTTAACTAAAGAAAATCTAAAATAATTATTGAATTTAAATTTTTTAAATAAAAAAATACTGAATTTTATTAGGTATGTATGTTTGAGGTGATTTACAAGATATTTTCATACTCACTAAACTTATTTAAAGAAAAACGATTGTTCGAAACCAATTTTGGTATTAAATTCATACCAAAAAATGGCCGCTATGAGATTTTTTTTTAATTTAATAAGAAATAACAAAGTGTAAATTCGTTTCATTTTACGTAATTAAAATGTTGGTCTCTGTTATAGCTAAACCACGACAAAAATGATGATTTTTTAGGAACGATGTATTTTAGGGCGTAGATTACGATATAATAATATACCGTTTTTGCCGGAAACGCTTAGTTTTTACTTCGGATTTTATTTTTTCCCTAATTTTAAACTATGTTAAATCAAAGATATAACCAAATGCAAAGCCGAATACAAATGTTGACAACATTAAAGAGTTCCTGGAAAAAGCACCCGACCATGAATTTTTGGGGCAAAAGGTAAGATACACATTTTTTTTCAACCGATATTTTGTCCCAGTCTATACCTATATCTATGCTATTTAGACGCTTTTTGGAAAATAAAGTAGATACCTATTTATTTTATTAATATTTTGTTCCAGGTAGTTCTAGTCATGGGCGTGTCAGGAGCCTGTCGAGGCAAGGAGCTCTGCCAGCTTGACAAAACCGATGTCTTAGACTACTATGACACGTTCTTTTTGGTCAATTTACGAGATACCAAGACAGAAAAAGACCGATCTTTTGTTATAAAACGGTCAAAGGAAAACTCCACAGATGTAGTACGATTGGTGAAGAAGTATATTGCCTTAAGATCTCCATCAATACAAGGCCATACAAGATTTTTCGTTGGGTACAGAAATGGAAAATGCACGTCTTAGCCAATGGGCAAGAATACGATTGGACAACTGCCAACAAAGATTGCCGAATATTTAAAGCTTCCAGATGCAAAATTGTACACTGGTTATTGTTTTAGAAGGACGTCAGCATCGCTACTAGCCGACTCTGGAGTAACGATAGATCAGCTTAAAAAACATGGCGGCTGGAAGAGTAGCACCGTCGTTGAGGGATATGTGGAAAATTCCTTATACCAGAAAAAAAGTATGGCAGATCAACTTTTTACTGGTACTTCCACCGAAACGTCTTCAGATATTTCGATTATCATTGTACAAAATGAAACACCAACGACATCGTCGGTGCCACCGACGACGACAACGGCTACAATTTTCAAAAACACTTTAATTAATAAAAATAACAGCTGCAATAATGATAATTTACCTTTTTTTCACTTGGCTAATTGCAGTGGGGTAAACATAACTGTTAATGTTAATAGAAATTAAGTTATTTTTTATAGTTTAATATTGTTCTAAACACGTTACACTTTTGTTGCATCCATGTCATGTTATATTTTCTAATAAAATTATTAAAAATAAATTTCGAAATTTAGCTTTTATTGCAAAAAAATATACTTTAAATCCCTAGTGATTTAAAGTACCACTTTTTTCCCTGAAAATACATAAATAAGTTTACTTATGGTTGTGTGCACTTATTTTAAATGAAGGGTATGCATTAAGTGCAATCAAAACATGTTTATTATTGTCTGTTTAAAGGTTGGAGACAATGACGTTTCTTGAACGACAGTAGAGTTTTGGACTTGCATTGTCTTTACCTGTTTAGAATCACTACGTTTCAACTGGTAAGCATCTCCAGTCGTCTTCAGGTGAACACAATATCAAGATTCTACCAGCCGACAAAGGAAACGCAACTGTCATCATGGATGTTCAGACATACGACCAAAAAATCGAGGAAGTTGTGCAAAAAGGAAACTACACCCTTATTTCCAAAGATCCGACCGGCACAATCGAGGGAAGAGTCTACCGAACACTTAAGAAATTTGAGCGGTACATACCAGAAAAGACGCGGAGACGCCTGACACCACACCACAGTAAATCACCACACCTCTATGGCCTGCCAAAAATACACAAACATAACATGCCTCTGAGACCAATTACAAGCTCCCGTAACTCCCCTACATATGAACTAGGTAAATTTTTACTTCCCCTACTCCAACCACTTCAAGGAAACAGTACGTCATTTGTAAAGAACTCGCAACACTTTGCACAAATAATAGGAGAAAAGGAAGTACAACCAGGAGACCAACTGGTCAGCTTTGACGTCGAAAGTCTTTACACCAACGTCCCTATAAAAGACGCACTTAAGGAGCAGACTTGAGGAAGACCTGACCCTACAAGAAAGAACACCGCTACCTACAAATGCCATCATGGAACTATTGGAATGCTGCCTTAACAATTCTTATTTTCAGGAAAAAGACAGATTCTTTAGCCAAGAAGACGGACTACCAATGGGCTCATCTCTCTCGCCCATAATCGCCAACATTTATATGGAATGGTTTGAATCCGAAGCAATAAAACAAGCAAAGAAGAAACCAAAAATATGGCTAAGATATGTGGATGACACCTTCATTATTTGGAACGGAAACGAGGACGAACTCAGAGAATTCTTGCATCACATTAATAACTTTGCACCGACAATTAAATTCACCATGGAGAAAGAAGAGAACAACCAATTACCTTTTCTAGACGTCAACGTAGAGAAAAATGGCAACACCTTCCTAACCTCAGTGTACAGAAAACCTACACATACAGGGCAATATCTCAATTATACATCAAACCACTCAAACAACACAAAACATGGCATAGTAAGAAACCTGGTGGATAGAGCAATTACTCTCTGCAACTCAAACGAAGCTCTCAAAAGAGAAACTAACCACATCAAGACCGACCTCAACAAGAATGGCTACCCCATGAAATTGATTGACACAATATTGGAAAATCGCAAGAATCGGCCAAACACACGTAAAGCAGAGAAAGAGATACAACCAATACTTAATATTCCGTATGTCAAAGGAGTATCCGAGAAAATAAGAAGACTAGGACAACGATACAACATCAACACAGTATTCAGCTCTAGAGACACTTTAAGAAGCCACCTAACGAAGACGAAACCAGCAAGCCAGAAAGACAAGAAAAATTGTGTCTACCAGATTCCCTGCGAATGCTGCCAATCTTACATTGGTGAGACACTAAGACCACTAGAAGTAAGGATTAAAGAACATAGAAATAACACCCAAAAAGGAGAGACCGAAAAATCAGGTGCAGCTGACCACGCCTGGACGCACGGCCATCATATCATGTGGACAAAAACGGAAATTCTGCAAAAAGAACCGCACTGGAGGAAGAGGAAGTTTAAGGAAGCTGCGACCATACACCAAAATCCAGGTTGCTTTAGTAAGCCTTCATTAGATATGAGAAACGTCTGGAAACCCTTGTTAAGTAAATGTAATCTTAGAATAAGACCACCCAAGAGTTAGACGCATGACGTCATCGAGCATGACTCATCAAGCATGACTCATCCAGTTATGCGTCATCACCTAGCAACACGCATGACCCCACCCACTAATCATGCGTCACAGCACCTGCCTAGTATAAATAGAGCTGTAGTTACCGTACTTATTCAGTATTCACCTGAAGACGACTGGAGATGCTTACCAGTTGAAACGTAGTGATTCTAAACAGGTAAAGACAATGCAAGTCCAAAACTCTACTGCCGTTCATGTTTATTATTGTTTTCTCAAGTAATAATTTCTTTTGTTTGTCAATCTTTAATAAACTATAATTGTATTTTGACGTCCATATACCGTAATTTTCTCTGATTGAAGTAATTTTGCTAAATTATTTCATAACTGTATAGCGAAAGCGTGGGCGTAGTCGCTGCGTTGTTTCCGTAACAATAAATGAAACTTCCATTATAATTAACAGCAAGAGGGACCGTCGGATCGTAATGGGACATTAATGCAGCATAATGCGTTATTTAAAATGTATTACTTCGTAGTTGTATCATTGACTAACATTAGCACAGAAATTATGGTCATTGGGGTACTAGTCAAATTCGCCAACGATATAATTTTTCCAAGAGGAGAATATAATAATAGTAGGTTATGTTCTTTTACCACATATTTTTCAATATTTCCTCACAGATCAGGAGAGTATAGTGCATTTTTTATCAGTACACCAGACAACAATTAATTCCCACTTTAAGTTTATGTCATTCCGTTTTGTTTTGTCAATTTTATACTTTACCATATATAGCAAACGTTAATAGTAGTTTGTACTACAAGAGTGGATATAATGCCAATAACGCATGAGGAAGTAAAAATTGAGCACGGCGTCGTAGAGTTTTGTCGATTTCGGCCATTTCTTATACTTATTTACACGAAATCTTTAAATATATCTATCTATAGCTCTTTCACATTCGGCCTTTTGCAGAATAACAGACAAAAAGCTATGTATTTATTAATAAAAATGAACAATCTATTATTCTTAATCATAGCCAGTTTGACTAATTGTCTTCCTAAAATTTATTCTTGGTTTTCTGATTTCAACGTTAAAAGATCAGCAAAAAAAATTCGTTTTAAACAGTTAAAAAGGCTTTTGTGCAGTAATATAACTTTTAACGTTCGCTATGGTAATAGTTATTTACGATATAAGTGTTGTAAAGATTCATATTACAACACGAGATGTTAAAGTTGTCAAACGAGGCGTCAGCCGAGTTTAATAAAACTTCGAGTGTAGTAATATGAATTTTAAACAAAAATATTGTACAAAATTTTATCTACTTTCATCTATGAATAAAAATATTTGGCAAAAGGCATTTTTTAAAATAAAAATGCACCTGCTATTAAGTTTACTAATCAAGTTTATTATGTTACCTTTCGCATAGTTACTCTTTCGCATGGTTACTGTCGAAACTTTGTCAAACAAATTCAAAAATATAAAAAGCGTTTTTCAAAATGAGCGATTCTGATGGAAGTTTACCCTCTGATATAGAAGCAGCGGCAAACGAAGCGATCTCAAGTTTAGTTTCGACAAAATCCAAGGCGCGGTATGAGTTGGAGTATCAGAAGTTTAAAGATTGGTGCAAAGCTAACAAAATAAAGGAGGTGTGAGAAAATCCTTTTGGGTTATTTTTCCGTAAAGCAACGCTCCCAGAAACCATCTACACTATGCACTCACTACTCAATGTTGAGAACTATGATTCCAGTCAAGAAAAATCAAGATATAAGCAGATTTTCACAACTAATCGCATTTTTGAAAAGAAGTTCAGAGGGTTACAAGGCCAAAAAGTTCAAAGTTTTCACAAAGGAAGACGTATGTAAGTTTCTTAGTACTGCAGATCATGAAACATATTTACTTATAAAGGTTGTTATGATAATCGGCATTTTTGGGACTTGTCGGCGCGAAGAACTAGCTAAGTTAATGTTGGATCATATTGAACACAATGATTTGTATATAAAAATTGTGATTCCATTCTCGAAAACCAAAATTATGCGAAAATTTGTTATAACAGAAGGAAATGTGACAGGTGTCAACTGTTTAAGTATTTTTCAAAAGTATGCGTCCTCTTAATGCAACTCACAGGCGGTTTTTTGTATTCTATGGAAAAGGAAAATGCACCTCCCAGCCTGTCGGAATTAATAGTTTTGGACGTATACCAAAAAAGATTGCAACAAAACTTGGATTGAATAATCCCGAAGAATACAGTGGACATTGTTTTAGGAGGTCCTCAGCCACCATTCTAGTTGATGGTGGTGCAGATATGCAGATGTTAAAGCGTCATGGGAGCTGGAAATCCTCTTCTACGGCAGAAGGCTACGTTGAGAATTCTTTAGAAAATAAGAAACAAATAGCAAAGAAGATTATGGGGTCAGACACGGATTTAATGATTGGAAATTCGAACGTAAAGGGCTCCATCACATCCACTTTTGGTATACAAATTTTTAACTGTAAAAAGTGTATTATTAATGTTTATAATAAACCTTAAGTGTTATATTTAATTAATAATTGGTAATTAATTTTATAATTGTAAATAATAAATCATTCTTCTAAAAAGTGTGGTTTTATTTAACAGCAAAATTTTAATAAAACCTGTTTTTTCCATTACAGCACTAGTGCTGTAATAGATGCCTTTACAAAACGATTTACAGAACTGCAAAATTCATATTACTAAATGAAAGTAGATAAAGTTTTTTTAAAATGATCGCCAATTTACATATTAGCAACACTGTAAACTTGGAAAGAGAGGTGGCCATACTGTAGAAATGATATTATCTTAAAACCAGAACAAGACACTCCACCATCTAATAAAGATTTACTAGTTATTTTTCTATATCTGTTACGTATAATAAAAGTTTAAAGGGACATTGTGGTTGGATCTCCGTTCATAATATACATACATATAAGAAAATATCGCGGTGGATAAATAATTGCATGGCAAAAAACCAACAAAGCAGTATATAGTAGACACATGTTATTCATTAAATCTTGTAGTAATTGTCTATAAATGAGTGGCAACTGATGACAAATTTTAAGTTCGATTAGAAAATAACAATAGTTCGGTAAAAGTAAAGGGTGTTTTTTTAGGTTAGATAGAACTTTAGTTAGGAATCACGGTCAGACTGAACTGTCAATCTGCCGCTGTTTATAAAATTTATATTTAATACAGTTTGGCAAATTATCATGTACGTACAGACTCAGACACAGATTGTTTCTCTAATTGGGCTTTAGCACAGTTGGTCGTTTTACCGCAAAATTGTGTTTAGCGATGAGGCTCATTTTTGGCATAACGGATTTGTAAATAATGAATTTTTCTTTTAAAATATGGATGATTTTAATCCAGGGGAGATGTGGATACAACAAGATGGCGCTACATGTCACACCGCGAACAAAATTGTCGCCTTATTGCAAACAAAATTTGGTGATAAGTTAATTTCGAGAAATGGACCTGTTAACTGGCCACCCAGGTCCTGTGATGTGACGCCCCTAGATTATTTCCTATGGGGCTACGTCAAATCATTGGTTTATGTTAATAAACCAGCAACAATTGACGCCTTAGAAGCCAACATTGTTCGCGTTATTCATAACGTACGGCCAGCAGTGCTCGACAAAGGCACCCAAAATTCACTCAAAGAATGCGCCACCATGTGAACAGCCGCGGTGGCCACATGCCCCAAATTATTTTCTTTATTATTTTTCCAAGTTTAAAGTTCTATCGTTCTTAAAAAAACACCCTTTATATTTTGGTTTTATATCTTCAACTTTCCCCCAATTCCGTGTTTTATTTAGAAAACATTGGTATATGAATAGGCTCTGGAATAAATGTTTTGATTCAAATGAAAAAATAACAAATTCTGACAGATATGCATCTTTTTGAAATGTATTCTTAACCTCATTTTTGTTTAATTAAGTGTCATAATACGACGCATACAATTTACACTGTGATTGGTCAGTTTCATATCCTAACTATGATGGATATGAAATGATATCCGTTTAGTTAACCGGAATAGTCCACTTATCCAATCGCTTTAGTGTAAATGAAACAGCAAATATTAATTTGGGAGTACTTAGAAAAAATTAATATTAATGCACAAAAGCACTTTTTATTTTTTAAACTAATTTTACAGCTAATTTTGTTTATCTATTGGCGTTATTATTCTTGAGCAAGCAGGCAATCAAGATACACTTCAGCAGAACAATAAATCAAATTGGCTATGGTCTGGATAGACAATATTCTTTTTTATTAATAAATATAATACTTCTTGTCTGGTGTTCTGCAAAAGGCCGAAGGTGAGAAAGATAGATATCTTAATTTTTTACCATTTAAGGAAGATTTACCAGTTATTTTTCTATTTCTGGTGTGTATAGTAAAAGAATTAAGAGGACTCCGTACACCTCTAAAACGAGTTTTCTTTTCAAGGGTTTATTAATCGATTAAGAAAAAAATGTTGTATATAAAAGTTTTTTGAAATTTAGCAAAGAATATTGGAAAGTCCTTTTGGTTTGTCATGTATTATGTATATTTAAATCATTTATTTTTTAATTTAGCAACACCATATGGACTTTCCAATATTCTGTAACTAATTTTAGACAACTTTTATAAAAACATTTTTTTTTAAACGATTACTGTTTTTTTTTTAAACGAAAATTCGATTTTTAGTCTATTTCTTAGCTTATTTATAATCCATCGCAGTCGCCCACCGATGCTCTCTTTCTTACAATATCAGTGGCGAACTTATGGAGACGCAAACCGCCTTGCCTTGCCGGTCGGTGATACCAAGAATCTTTATTTATTTATTTATTTATTGTTAATTGATGCTAACATACAATTGTATTTGTATTGTATTTGTATTGTACAATGCACCAAATGAATTGTATAGATAATTGACTCATAGTTATTTATGTCTCTTTATGTGGACGATTGGACTTTAATATTCTATTATTAGAGTAAAAGAATTATATTTATTTCGTCGTGCGAACCAGTTTATTGTTTATGAGGGTGGATTTGATTTTCTGTTGAAATTATGTTGTACGGGTTTGTTGTACAGAGTGAGGAATATAACCGAAACAAATTCGCTAGATTAGGAAAATATATTTTTTTTAAATGGAAAAACACGTCGATTGAGATTTTGTATGATCTACATTTTGGCGACAACATTTTTTTTTTCATTTGTTTTTTTTATGATTTTATTATCTGTCATTATAGTATACAGGGTCCTGCGTCTCACCTCCCGTCTTCTATAGCTCACTTATTAGTTAAGTTAGGATTTTAATATTTTGCAGACTTTACCTGTATTCCAGGGCGCATTTCAGGATAATATTTGTATTTATACAGGGTGTTCCAAAAAAGTGTGACGTCATTAGGATCTATTTTTTTAAATTACATGTCATAAATATTTTTACTTATTTAAATTTAATTTAAAAAGCCTTTATTCCCTAAAATTTTAATAAAATCGGTTCAGTATTATAGACGAAAAAAAAACTATTAAATATTAGTTTTGCACCACTGGTTATAAAAATTAATAAAAAATAAAAATAATGCCTCGTTAATAAAATTATACATAGGCACTTTATAAATAAGGTCGAACAGACTCGTTAACCAAGTTTTATTAATACGAATTGTACAGGGTGTCCAAAATTTAGTGTCAAACTTTGCAAACTTTAAATCAATTTATTTTTCTTATTTCAAATTGGAACCCCTGTATATTATTATGTCATTTGATGCAGAATTAAAAATCAAATATTTGTTTTAATTACAACCCTATTGCAATTTCTGAGGCATCAAGACTTATTTGCAGAAAACTCATTTTATCAACTATTCCACCAGTCATTATTATAAATAAATATGGAAGGTGGCTTTGAAAAACAATTTATTCGTATAAAAGTTTATTAAAACGACAAAAGCCCATTTTGACTTTAGTTTCAAATATTGTTAGATTATTTAATCTATATTATTTTTTATGATGGAATACAACCAAGAAGAGCGCGTAGATATGATTTTCTTATTAGAAGCATGCGAAAATAATTATTTTTTGTCACCTTAGTAAACGTTAATTCCAATAAATTGTTTTTTAAAGTCACCTTCGATATTTATTTATGATAATGACTGGTGGAATAGTTGATAAAAGGAGTTTTCTGCAAATAAGTTTTGATGCTTTGGAAATTGCGATAGGGTTGTAATTAGAACAAATGTTTAATTTTTAATTCTGCATCGAATGACAATATACAGGGGTTACAATTTGAAATAAAAAAAATAAATTGATTTAAAGTTTGCAAAGTTTGAGACTAAACTTTGGACACCCTGTACAATTCGTATTAATCAAACTTGGTTAACGAGACTGTTTGACCTTATTTATTAAGTACCTTTGTACAATTTTATTAACGAGGCATTATTTTTATTTTTTATTAATTTTTAAAACCAGTGGTGCAAAACGGATTTTTTTTAGTTTTTTTTTTCGCCTATAATACTGAAACGATTTCATTAAAATTTTGGGGATATGTAGGCAACTATAAGAGGAATTCATGTAAGTAATAATATATTTAGCATGTAATCTAAAAAAAATAGATCCTTATGACGTCACACGTTTTTGGAACACCCTGTATATACAAAAATATTTTCCTAAAATGCGCCCTAGGATACAGGTAAGGTTTGCAAAATATCAAACTCCTAACTTAATGAATAAGTGACCTATAGAAGACGGGAGGTGAGATGCAGGGCCCTGTATAGTAGACACACCATTTTATTTCTGTTCAAACTGGAAGTACTATATACAGGGCTTCCCAGAAGTCCGGAATAAAATTAATATAGCCTTCTCCTGTAACTTTTAGGAAAAACGCTCGGACACGTCAACTTAGTTTCATATATGCTCACATTTTGACGTTATTGGTTTGTTTTTTTTATAGACATTTGTCAAAGATATGACGACATCGATCTTTTTTTTAAATGGAAACATACAGCTTGTGATACATCATTTGAAAGCCAATATATCGTACCGTATGCTTATAAATTTTGGCGCGATTCTGTTGGGCTATTTCAAAATGGCGACTGTTAAAAATTTTTTAAAAATCTCTATTTAAATAAGCGGAAATGATAAATCATTGATGTTTTTTAGTTTACAATTTCACAACATGTCAGAACGTGAAACATTGAAGATTTCTTATTTGTTATCTGAATGAAGGCTGTCCCGAGTTGCCCATTTGCCGGTTTTGTTGTGACGTTTGTACTTTCTTCTGCGTGTTTTTATTAGATAGCGCACTTTGTTTAATTATTTTCTCCGTAAATAATTAAATATTTTTAAACTGTAAGGTAGAAAATTTTATTTTTTCGTTCTCTATACGATAGGGTCAAAATGAAAATTTATTGATAAAGCCCATTTTGTGCATATCGCGAATTTCTAACTATTTTTGCATAGTTTTACACTTTTTTTTAAAGCATCGACTTTTCCAGGAGTAGGTACTTACCTGTTAGTTACATTAATTTTTTATTTAATTATTTGTAGACAACTTTTTAAAGTTGTTCCATTTTATTTATATATATTTAGCTGCGAGGGTAAAAACAAATAAAATAATTTCTCGATTACATATTTCCTATATTTTTCAAGGCAATGAGGAATCAAAAGTGTTAAATTCCAAAAGTTCCCAAATTGACATAAAATCCTATGAAACCACTATAACTTACTATTTAATTTTTACCAATTAGAAGCGACAATTATGATGCCAAGTATATATTTTTTTAGAAGAAATTATTTATCCGTCAGCCATTTATTCAAT
Source organism: Polydrusus cervinus (assembly GCA_935413205.1). Classification (NCBI taxonomy): domain Eukaryota; kingdom Metazoa; phylum Arthropoda; class Insecta; order Coleoptera; family Curculionidae; genus Polydrusus; species Polydrusus cervinus. The sequence goes on along the minus strand of OW284510.1, from coordinate 59,037,153 downwards.
TTTTCACTCGCAGCAAACGTTTGTACGTTACCATAAATAGATAATCAAGAATGCCAATCGATTTGAGTAATCTTTCTTTTTAGAAGTTGGTAATAAATTATTGGTAGTTACGCCACTGGCTCCCGTAAATTGCCGGCCATCCGCGATGCCTTTCCACGTCAGCCGGCCGCTGGCTTTCGTGAAGGTATCAGCATAAAATCTGTTAAAGCGGGTAGCTACGGCGTCCACTTAAGGTCGATTGGACTTATGGTGGCGTTGAAAAAATCAGAAACTAGTAGAGGAACATTATTTACATCGCAAAAATGCAAGACACAGGCAGATATAAACTTTCATTTTCATAAAGCAATAAGTATGTACACATACATACAGTGACCGGCAAAACTGGAAAACTTGAAAAGCATATATTTTGTCGTGAAATTCTGGTATTAGAGTACAAAATATTGAAAAAGGTGTTTAGATTGTAATTTTATGCTAGTGTGCAAAGTTTAAAACAAAAATTCAACAATTTTTTTTATTTTTAAAAAATATCAAATGTTACTTTCATACTTCCATCAATATAATGAAAATGTGTTAAATGATTAAAAACCAATATTTAAGCATTTTTTTATCTTAAAAAAATGTTGTTTGCTAAAATTAAATATTTAGCTTTTTATCATGTAACTAAGTTAGGCTAGGAGGCTCAGCCTCAACTTCACCTTTTGTTTTTTTTTACAATAAAGTCTCTTATTATTATATAAACAAAATCTCACGGATTTGAGTGATGCATACGGTCATTTTTCAAATGACAAAGATGAAGAGGACCATACTTAACTGATTACCCAGTTTTAGTTAACTATACTCAATACTTAAAGAAAATATAAAAAACCGTATTTGGGCAAAATGAAAGAACACAATTTTTCAAATGAACCAATCAACGTCACAAAAACTTATTAAATAACCGCAAATAATACAAGTCAAGCAATAAACTTTATGATATGCATTCATTGATAAATATTTGACCGATAGCCTCAATAAAGGCAATACTTTCGTTCTAGTAAAAAATAGAGCTTAAGGCTGAATGATTCATTCATAAGCCAGTTTCTAATCTTCATATTATAATGTGTTAAAAAAAAGACTATAATAATTACACTACAAATTATACTACGCTGGTTATAAAACAATGATCGTTCTCACTATTAAGTTAGACATTTTAGCTAATTAAAATCAATTTTTTGGAACTACACAACAGAGTATTAAACTTTGTTAGGGTAATGAACTTCTTCCTGAACAACGAATTAGGTGAATTTTATATTGGACTTTGTCACGCATCGCGCATGTTGAATGGTGGCTAAATTTGAGTATTTAATTACTAAGGATCAGATCACTGTTTAAGGTGGCCTACCTACAGGCATTGTAATAAAGGAGCGAAAAGGCATGTTTATTGCATACATAAAAAAGAGAACTGTCTATCAAACGTATATCCGTTAATTCAATGAAATACTATGCCTCGAAACTAGTAGTAATTTAGATAATTAACAAAAATTTTATTTTAAAGAAATAGTTCATAATTGAAGTGGAGTAGAAATTAAAAGGAGAGAAAAAAGAAACTCCAAGTCTTCCTCCACTGATATATTCAGAAAAGTATTTAAAAGTTAGAGTCTCTGCATGTTTTGAATGCATAAGCATTCATCTTCAGGAGAGTTACTTTTAGAACTTTAAGAAAGGACAAAAGTTGGATAATGTCCTAACTGAGCTTTAGGTTCATGGTGTACTTAGTTGAAACGCGTTCAGAGATTTAACAGCGGAGAAACATACCACCACAGTTCAGGTCTAGCGAAGAAAACCTGGAAAGTACACACTGGTACAAGGTTGAGAGCTTAAGTCATTGGTAAGTAAAGAAATTGTATGTATGAAAATGAAAAAATTAGCAGAATAATTTGAATAGTTATGGAGTAGGCATATTAATTGAAAGATCCACGAGAGGAAGCAGTCTTCTAAATTGAGTGTAAGGAAGAGGTTTCTTTTATTTATTTTAATTGAGAACTAAACTAAAAGGTAAATAAATGTTTGATAACTGACTTAGTTGGGAAAAGTGAAGTTTTGTCCTCCTTATTTAGGGTAAAGGGACAAACCTGAAAAAATTTTTTTGTTGAGTTTTGGAAATTAAAAGATAAGTGTGGGAAAGTTACCCTTTGTTTGTTGTTAAAGTTAAAGTTGTTAAAAATGTTATTATTGGTTACTAATCGAAGATAATATTTTATTTTATTATTCGCATTTTCATTCAATTGTTAATTCGCTAAACGAGGTTATAAATAAAAATAATAAGCTATCTATTATAACGTTGCGACACAAAACGCAACGACAAACGGTGTAACCAAGCGATCACCCAGGTAATAATCGTGGTCGGCTTATATGTGTTTTAACCGATCGGCAAAATGGACTTGATATCTCTGTTTTTTTTTTACGCTTCATTTACATTATTTTATTCATCACCTTAATTTGTGTTGTTTTATTTTTTTCTCATAGCTAATGTTAAAAGTTCCCTTTAATCTACGCAAAATAGTAGATAAATGGTACTTTAAATGCAAGGGTAGATTAAATAATACTTTAACAGCAAGGATAGATTAAAAACTTTATTTTTTAAGAAAAAAACCAAGATTTTGATGTTAATAGTTCTGCTATGGACCCTGACTCTTCAGCTCGAATATCGGGTGATAACAATTCTTTGTTTTCACTTATGTCTTCTTCCAAAACCAAAAAGAAATGTTGATACCACAAAGATAATAAATTGTGATATGTCATTGAAAAAAGAATTTTTTATAAAATTTATGCATCGAGAATGGGGGGTTTGTTGAAAGCAAATATAAAATTTAGAAGTTGACATTGGCAGGCATTATTTACTCACAATCAAGGTTGCCAATTAATAATTAAAAGCTAATCAGATCGTGATTGTGGGAAAATGATTAGTGTGAATGTAATATATGTAACCGTTAAAGTTGCTGGTTAGTTAATTATTGTTAAACATCTATATTAAATCATTAAATCATAGATGTTCTTTTATCCAATTTTATAAAGTCGATTTAAACCGAGGTAGAGTTTAAATCGAAGAAATGTCAAAAATGGTAATTTTATAATGTTCGGTATTAAAAGTGACTTACCTGGTCATAACTCAAAATGATGTAATACTCTTAAATTTAACTTTGCTGTCATACCCACATTCTAAACCGATCATTTCTGACTTTTCTACCATTTTAGAATTCTTCGGTTTAAACTTAGGCTTAAGAAAACTGTAAAAGTGGGCCTTAGTAAATACGGCTGACTTTTTCTACTCATAAACCAATCTTTGAAAGTTTTTGTTTCTGGAAAATGTTATTACTGGACACTTAGAAATATTGTAGTGAAGTGCATATTTTTATGAGACCACCTAGATAGTTCATCTAAATCGTTCTGAAGTGCTCTGGATTCTGTATATTTTTAGGTCGATGTCATTAGTAAATGAGAAAAAATATAGTAGAAAAACGCTATATATAATATCTCTATAATAGTATTATATTATTTTATAACATAAAATTTTAATAATTGTAAAGATGTCTTCCTATGATTTAATAAACTTGTCTTGAATGTGGCCTACAAGAACTAGTTTTACTTACAAAAACATATCCATAAACCTAGAAAATATGGCTATGCGTGCAATTTTGTTTATCTATTCAAAATCATCAACCAGGGTGTGCAAGGTTATTTCATAATTTATATTTTTGTTTGTGCAACAAATTTACAGGTTATTTTACTGGAATCTTACAAATTTGTCCAAGAAATTAACATTTTATTATTCTTCACGTTTCTGGTTCAAACATTTTGAAGGTATCATTTTAAGGCCAAAAAATAAATTAAAAAATTTACTTTGTGAATAATTTTACGGGAGTCATTAGCAAATAAACAGGTTAAGTGCAAAAAAATGTAAATTTCTTAAATGTATGCGGAAACTAAGTGTCGAAAGAAAATAAAAGTGACGCTCTCGGGTTGTTCGATGTATAAAACTACCGACTTAAAAGGTGATGTCATGCACGTTAATAGTCTATTTTATACTCGGTTTTATATTAATACTAAAACAGTAGCCAACTAACAAACGTCAATAAAACAGGGGGAGCCAGAATTATCATGCTGCTGTCGCGCTGTTATAATATAGGAACGGCATGCCTATAAGCAGCTATTTTGAAAAACAGGAATTTCATTACCATTTAGTAGTGTTTTTGGCAAGATAAATTAACGCATCACAATAAAATATTTTAAAAAAATCCGAAAATCGAACGGAAATATTGACATTTCTGATAACATTTATTTTCTGAAAGAAAAAGTCAATATTTCCTTACACTTAGTTGTTGCTACGGAAAATAACTGTTAGGAAATATTTATTATTGTAGGTACTGTAAGGAATAGTAGATTCTGTAACGACGTTGGAATAAAAATGTGATCCGAGTGGAAGATCCAAACGCGAGCGTAGCGAGCATGAGGAACCACGAGTATCGAATTTTCATTCTAACCGAGTAGCAGACTATATTATCTCCACGACCAAAAGTACTATTCGCAATATTTGTAATTTCAGGTCGAGTATTATCCAGTTCCATATCTGATTCATCCGATTTTTCACTCATATTTTGACTTGCACTAAAATTTGTCTGCTGACATTGACAGTTTCGAAATTCATGGCAACCTATGTCGTTTAGATCAATTACAGAATATTCATTCCGTATCTTGTTATGGAATAAAAATACACGCAAAACGCATAAGAAGCAAGTGTTTCAGAATAAATATTCTAACTCAAGAGCGAGAATTTTTACATTCTATTATCAAAAATGAGTTTGGAGTTATTGCATTCAGTAATGGTCGTGGAGAAATATTATTTCTGTACGACTACTTGTAAACTAAAATGTGTTAAGCTTCACAATTTAATATTACTGTATTTCCATAGTTACAAAACAAATATTTAATGGCATCATTTATTTGTGAACAAAATTAATAGAGCTTATTTCAAAATTTTAGTTGATTGTAATAAGTTGTCCTTCAATAATTTTCGATTTACGGAAAAATAGTATGTACCTATACCTCGTAGAAAGATCCACATTCCCGGACTCCGTATTGTCAGTCTCGGCTTGCGCCTCGACACGCAATCGTTACGATCGTCCGGAAATGTTCAACTTTTCCTACTAGGTATACAATGTAGGTACTATTATTTTAAAAATATTGCGAAAAATATCGATCATTCAACCTGACAGTCCTGACTCCTGAGTAATATTAATCCTTTGTCCTTTACGCACGCGTCAGTAATGAAAATGTACACTAGTCCGACCGTCAGTTAAATTTGCCCCACACGATCAGTATTACTGTCATTCCCTTATCAAGACTGTCAGTCTGGGTGTTCACAGGATCTGCATTATGGAATGCAAATATCAGATAGGTATTCGAATTAATCCGAATATTTTAATATCCGGAAGCAACTAACATTTTAATCCGGACTCTTACACACCACTACTACAATTAATGTTCTTTTTAAAAAAATAATTTTTGATGTATTGGTATCTCTTAAGCCTCCTTTATCTATTTTTTTAATATAATGGTCCTTGTTGCTGATAATAATTTGTTGATTTTTTTTTAAAACCGCCGTCCCCTACTAAAAAACAAAGCTTTATCAAACATGATTTAAAAGTCTTAAATCCCCTATCACCATAACGTTCCACAGATAGTAAATATAGGCCCAAGTCATACTTAGTTTCCCATACCGGTATTTATATACCTCTTGTACTACCCCCTAGAATTTCGTGTTTAACTGTGTAATGCAACAGAGTTTACAAATATGTAAGTGACAAATCTCACGAAATGTCACGCTATAACCATTGACTACAGCTATAACCTTGCCTTTTGTGTTATTCCGCCATTATGTTATAATTGATTGCGTTCACGGTAAAATAACCGCTTGATTGCAGAAATGCATGCATATCTACTCCAAAATGCACTATTAAATTGCAATTTTCCTAGTAGGTAAACACTTTATTAAAAGTACCGTTGCCTTTAAATTAAATTCTTATTATCTTCTTCCTCGTTTTTCCTTCAAATTATATTGTTTTGCGTAAAAATAACTAATAAAGATATTAAGCGGACTCGAAAGGAAAAAATGGAAGAATAGCGAGGAAGTGTTGAAAACACAAGTTGTTTTAAGGGAAAAAATTGCGAATTTTAAGAACATAAAATAAAACATGATACACGACTCGATATTATATCGATATCCATATAACCCAAAATATTGTTAAAAGCACACTCATGGTGATGCATTCTGTTATTTACTTTACAGCATTATAAACGGACAGTGCTCTTAGAATGGATCAGAACTTTATAGATACGTCAGGCAGCTGTCCGATTTTTCTATATAGTGAAAGGAAGAGTCTGCCAATTAATACAAAAATTAGATATTTTCTTTGTTCTTATAGCATTATTTTTTGGTAAATATAACCACGAAAAAAATCTTTTTGTTTTCCTAAAACATGAGAAGAAATAAAAATTAGTACAGAATACCAAATCATTTTTAAGAGTGCCAGTGTATAGACAGACAATTATAACGACCGTACCGCCTTTTTCCTGTGCTTTTCAGTTTTCTTGTCAAGGTTTCTATTAAATAATTTTTTCTAAGATCCATAATATGACAACAACCTCCACCTACTTTTTTAAGTATACCTTTTTAAGTATAGGCCATTTAACAAAAGAAACAATTTTAATCAAAAGAAAAAAATCAATATTTGCATTATCACATTTCTTCTTTAAGTGCTGATGGTGAGAGAATGTTTATTGTCGAAAACGTTAATTAGAGGCCGAACATTAAATTACTTGTTTACTGAGCACTTTAAAGATTAGTTAAAGATTTTAAAGCTCATCTGCCAAGTTAAAACGGTGCGTTTATTTATGGCATCAATTTATAGTTTGTTACTTAATCATAATAATAGTTTTAGAGGAAATCTTAATCACAAGGAGATGATGACTTTATTTCATAGTAAGTGCCGGTCTTAAGGTCATGGTAACGACATTAAAATAAATTATCGATGTTAAGCATCGGTAAAAAACATCGGTACTTACCATCGATAGGAACGATATATCGATTGAAAAACATCGATGTTGATAGTTTTGGTAGTTTACCGCATTTAAAGTAATTTCTAAAAAAAAGGTCCTTCCTGACAAAAAAAAGTCGTGTCTCTGCCATTGAAAATAGTCCTCATATCAAAAAGACTTCTAAAAAAGGCATCGGGAGTGTAAAATTAAGAAAGTTGTTAAAACATCGAATAATCATCTCAGCCATCGGCGTCGAACATCGATGTTTTACACGTCATAGCATCGATGGTGAAAACGTTAAACATTGAATGTAAAACATCGATAATTATCGCACACTCCAAGCATGGTATGTTTTGGCCTGCTCTTATTATAAATATTTTCTAAAATTGTCTACAAAATTTATTTGTATACAAGGCATGTTTCATATTAGACTTGATAATTTGGACAATTTATTGGTAAATTCGGATAATGGCAACGAAGTTTAGAAAGTTATTCCGATTTTTAGAGAAACCATAAACTTTTTAAAACATATTAAATTAAAAAACGGTTTGTCAGAACCACTTAATTTATTTAAGAAAGGCGGGATGAATACAATCGTCAGACGTGTTTTGGTCTTAGTGACACATGCAGTTCTCAATGTTAGATATATTAAGCTAAATATGTGTTACATGTATAAATGTTTGTAATAAAAGGTATGAACCGCTTGTGTAGACATCTTATAATAGATATTATTTTAAGAAGATTAGGCAAAAATCAAAAATCCGTCATTAACAAGTTGCAGTTTTAGGTATCCTATACACTGACAGTAATTTTGGACTTAGGGATAAAGTGGTTTATAGAAATAATTTTTCTAAATTACAGTGGGTTTTTAATTAAATTCGTTGAGGAATTATCCTAAAGAAGAAGAAAATGAAGTATATTAGCTGGAAGGTCATTTTTTTTTTAAATGAATCAAAGTAATGTAATTCAATTTAACATTAAACTACCAATGACGATTTTTAAAATTGTGGAAAATATAATAAAAATCCTCTAACATTGTTATGAAAGAAAAAATCGCCTAAGCGACCTAAAAAAATCTAAAAATCGTGTATTTGTGTTTTGTTAACTTTAATTTTTATTAAATTTATAATTAAGGTAAAATCGATCGAAGAATTTTCGAAACTTATGAGAAGATTTCGGAATTAAGAAAAAAATTTCTAGCGTCATTTTATTGGGAGGAGATTGTGATTTAGGCAAAATCGCTGGATTCCGATTAAAATATGGGGATTTTGACAAAATCGGTAGGGATATCGGGCATACCTGTAACGATTTCGGAATATAAAAAAAAACTTTTTAGAGCCTCGTTCAGAGCGCCATTTTTATTGTAAGAAGATTATGATTGTTTGATGATTTTTATGACGTAAAGAAACATATTGTGTATTTTTCTTTACCTTCTGCATATTGTTGTAATAATGCGTTGTCTATATTAATTTAATGTAAAGCAGCATATTACTATTTATTAAAATCGAGAGCCAGTCTGCCGTGGATCATGTAAGTAGGTACACCGTTAAAAAAAACTTATTATCTAGGGTGCAGCACTCGGTGCAGCAGGTAATTTGTGTTTAAATTGTTTATGTACCGTGCGTTAGTTGTAAGTTAATGTGTGTTTAAAGTTAATATCTAAATATTATTATATTTATGGTACTTTATTATTAATATTATTTCATTAACTGATGCATTGGTATAGTTTACTGATAAATCGCTTGGACTGTTAATATGGTTTATTTTGTGATTTAAGGAAGGTGTTTTATCTCTTAAATGAAATCAGAGAATCAAAATTTAATATTTTTAATAGTAGGTAGTTTTATTCTAAAATTTAAATTTAAAATAACGCCACTACCAATCGCTGGGGATATCACTATAATAATATATTAGAGGATAAGAAAAAAAAATTATGGGTATTTCTAAATTTTAATATGGACCCAAATTTGTTTTTGTCATAAATGGACAACTAGTAGCCGCAGAAATTGATTTTAGTTTCACAATATATATATTTTTAGGTTAAAGGCAAAAACCACACTTAATATTATGATATATGATATATTAATAAAATATATTAATAAAAAAGAGAATTACTTCTCATGCCTTAAAAACTTTCTTACTTCCTAGAGTATTGTTATATATGGTAAATCTTATTGAAATAATAAACGGCCTAAACACCATAACTTCCTGTAATGTAATTTTAATATTTAAGTAATCCTATAAAAATAATTGCCATAATAGCAAAGAAAGGATAATTTGAAATAATAATGTGTTATTTGATAACAAACTGTTAACATTTTAAAAACTTTTAAACTATATTAAGTAAGGGGCTAATACAATGTGAAATATCTGCTTTTCGGACGGTTATACGGGACGCTTATACAGCGATCCCATTTACGATTAATCGACAATGAATGCGTTCGTGGAAATGATCTTAAATTATATACCATTAACTTTTCGGTCCCGGTCCTCTACATACACAGAAATATTACCGGATATATAAACAAAAGAAGCTTAGCGGCAAGCGGACAGAGTAGTGCGTCTATCTTTTGCATTAAAGTACACAGGGACTCCAAAGCTAATGGAATCCCTGGGGCACAGGTAGACAATGACAGGCTGTTTCGTTCTTGTTAGAACTCATCAGAAAGTCATAACCCGTAAGCGACCCCCAGTACACCGAGCCTGTTCTTTCAAGGCGTTTTTAAGAAATAAAAACGCGATGAAAACCCAGTAACGCCATCATAAGGAATCAACTCAATGCAAAAAATATAGCCATCTAACGTAAAAACGTAGAAATATAAATAAAACTAAATAAATCAAGCACGGAACGGCCACTTCACCAGTATAGGAAACATTTTTCGCTTCTCCATACATCTCCAACAAGAACGAAACAGCCTGTCATTGTCTACCTGTGCCAAAGGGATTCCATTACCTTTGGAGTCCCTGTGTACTTTAATGCAAAAGATAGACGCACTACTCTGTCCGCTTGTCGCTAAGCTTCTTTTGTTTATATATTTTAATGGACACTAAATTCTACTATTTTATTTATACTTACACACGGCATTTACGGAATAGTGCTGCAAACCAGTGGGTGACTGCAGCGCGATCTAGATCTGAATCCACAAAGCTTGGAGATGTATGGAGAAGCGAAAAATGTTTCCTATACTGGTGAAGTGGCCGTTTCGTGCTTGATTTATTTAGTTTTATTTATATTTCTACGTTTTCACGTTAGATGGTTATATCTTTTGCATTGAGTTGATTCCTTATGATGGCGTTACTGGGTTTTGATCGCGTTTTTATTTCTTAAAAACGCTTTAAAAGAACAGGCTCGCTGTACTGGGCGGTCGCTTACGGGTTATGACTTTCTGATAAGTTCTAACAAGAACGAAACAGCCTGTCATTGTCTACCTGTGCCCCAGGGATTCCATTACCTTTGGAGTCCCTGTGTACTTTAATGCAAAAGATAGACGCACTACTCTGTCCGCTTGCCGCTAAGCTTCTTTTGTTTATATATTTTAACGGACACTAAATTCTACTATTTTATTACCGGATATTATACGGATAAAAATTTAAATCTAAAGTAATAATTATGGTTTGTTTCATTGTTCCCAGGGTAGGCAACGCTTCTTTGCCTATATTGTATGCACGCCACTGCACAATATACACCTTTACCTTTGAAAAAAAAGTTGGGGCCGGTGTCTACCCACAAAAGAGGTGTAAATTTCATGAGACGGTAAAAAAATATGCCCGTTGTTCTGTATTTTTTCAAAAATTTGATTTCCTAGCACATTATTTAAAAGTAATTTTTCTTTATTGTTATTGTATTAACCTTGGTTATGTATTTTAAATAGCGATGTAATTATTGTACTTTATCCTCGACTTTACGGCACTAAACATACACCCTATAGCGTACCTACTTGCCATAATAAAAAATGTGGCACTATTTTAAAAATAGTTAAAATAAACCCAAGTCCTTGACCTAAATGCGGAAACGGTGATAGAAGAGAATATATTTGTAATTTACCGGAAACAGTTTAGAAAAAGCTTTACCGTTTGCGTGATGATTTGTTCTTTATCTTCTAATTAGTATCGTTCGTTACGGTAATAAAAGTTCCCAATCAAACATCGGTAAAACAAAATAATTTATTTTTTAAAAAGACTTCATGATGGAGTAATCATTAGCCTTTAATGAAAATAGTTGTTGAGGCAAAAAGATTGTAATCATACAGGTATGTAGATTTTAATAGAAACTTAATTCAACAAAAAACCCAATATCATATATATTAAAATCCGTATGATACAGGGTGTTTCACGGTAAATGGAAGGTTAGACGTTTATGGAAAACGGGTGATACGTTTCCTTCAAAAATTTGGTTGCTCAGATAAACAACCATGGTCTATCGTTTTAAAATATTTTCAGCCGCTTCTGCCCGAAACAGGTGGCAACATCGTGATTTTAAATAAAACACCCTATATTTCAGATAATTTTTTATTTCCCTATACAATTCCACGTATATTTTGTATAAAATATCATATGTCTAAATTCAATTGTTTTTGAGATATTGACGTTTAACATATGGCATTTCAGATTTTGACAGGCTGTAGCGGCGCATCTAATGTTAAACCAGAAAATGGTTTTACGGTTTAACGTGTTAAACCGGAAGTTTTAACTTTTAGATAGAGAATAAAAAACTGAAATAGGGAGGGGAGGTGAGAACCAGTTTTCTCTAAGATGCGTCGTTCCAGTGCTACAATATCTCAAAAACTATTGAATTTAGACAAAATAAACGTGGAATTTACACAAAATATACGTGGAATTGTATAGGGAATTAGAAAATGAAATATTATATAAGGTCTTATTTAAAATAACGATGTTGCTGCCTCTTTCGGGCAGAAGCGGCTACGCCGCTTTGCTGAGAACGATAGACCATGGTTGTTTATCTGAGCACCCAAATTTCTGAAGAAAACGTTCACCCGTTTACCATAAACGTCTAACGTTCCATTAACTGTATAACACACTGTATAGTAAAACACATCAGATTGATGCTAATGAATATTTTTTTATTAAATTTAACAATTTCAAAAAAAACAAAGGACGCTGTTTATTTATACTTTGACAAATAAATAATGATTGCAAATGATACGAAATACCTTCATTACAACAATTAGGTCTAGAAACAACAGTCTTGGCTCTTGAGAACCGAAAAACTTTGCTTGGGTTCATTGAAAGCTTGACATTAGTTAAAATAATAAGCTTTTAAACGTACCCATGACATGACGTAACATGACACATGACGATGCCATGGGGAACAAAAAAATAAAAAACCTAACATTCATTTAATTTTTGAAATTATTTTTATCCTACGTAGTGCGAGTAGTGGCAATGCCATTCTATTAAACTCTACCTATCTAGAAAAACCTTTATCTCCATTAAGAACTAAGAATACTAGCACTTTCTACTAATTTACGTTTCCCTGATACCGATACTTAACAATTTACATACAATTCAATCCATTGTTTGACCTGTATCCCAAATATGTTCAGCAATTCTGCTTTTAAAAAAGTCTCAAAAACCTGGGATGTAAAGTATTGTTAATTTAACTATCTTTAAATTATTATCACATGTGCTCTAAATATTATTTTCAAATTTTCTAAAAGATCTACCTTATAACTGATTAGGATAACTAGGTATTTGTATTTAAAACTCGATTAAAAACCTTTCTCATAGATACTTTTTCTGGTACAAAACGTTCACTATCTGAACAAACAAGGCTCAAAACTTTAGTTTTATTTTGAAATAGTGTCATTTTTTATTTAATTACGAAATTACTTTTCCAGAACTGGATATTTTAGGGACTTGAACGAATAGAACAATATGTTTGCCATTTCTATACCACCATGTCGCCAAATGCATCACAAAAATATCCTTAGGTAATCATTTAAAAATATTTTAAAGTAAATTTATTAGTTACTTACTGCATACTCAATTAACTTTAAATGAACAAATTTTTGGTATCTCCAAATATTTTCAATGCGCCACCAATAAGTGTCATTTTTAACAATATTTGACATAATTTTTTAATTCCTGTATATTTTGTTAAGAGTTGAGAAGTTATTGCCAAGAATGAACATTTCTAGAACAATCGAAGATTATTTCTTCTTAATTTAAGGGGTGATATTTTAATTTGACTCTAATATCTTTTATAAGCTCACGACGCCAAACTTGATGGTTTTTTCAGGGATGTATTTTGTGGCGCAGGTTACGAATCTGAAAGACGTTTTTGTCGAAAATGAGTAGTTGCTGATTTTTTGAAATATTCATTTTTAAAGTCCCGTTTTGTAGAGGTAAGGTTTCGGATACTTACTATTTTTATATTGTAAATAATCTCCTTACCATCTTCATTTATATTCCATTAAACCTTTTAAATGTGGAAATGTAGAAAAAGCCTTATTTTCTGTGTGTTTCAATTAGAATTTTCACTTAAAATTTTTTGTTTTTAAAAATAATAATCGAAAGCTGGTTATAATTTGTTTTTGAAATGTCACAGCCTGCTACTAAAACACCATCATTATCTAAAACCTGGTCTAAAACTATATCCCTACCTGCTATTCGAAGTACAGCTCGATCCGCGCTATCCAAAGCCAAAACCGCCAAGGGTTGCTCGCGAGTCCATTCCTGCAATGTGGGGTCCTTGTCAAAATCCATACTTCAGATCATGTCGTCCTAAAATGAATATAAAAAAATGTTATATGGTAGTAGGTATCGCAAAGTGGGGTGATTACGAGAGTGATCTGCAACACACTATAGATGAAGAGTTAATGACGCATTCGACATTTACGTTTTTCATCAATAATTCGTTATTTTTTGTTTTATCCAGCCAATTAGCTGTCTTCGGCGCAATTAAAATAGTTTGGATTTATTTGTATTTGTTCGCTTACTAATACGGTATGGGTACTTCTTATATGTAACATTACTTGTAAAAGTTTAGAAACTACCGACAAAGATCACAATTAGAAATACCCAACTAAAAAGTTTAAAAAGAAATTAAATCATACAATTTTTTTTCCAAATGTTTCCTTTTGTCATTAAATAGTATCATATGACTCGAAGGGGATATATTGAGAAACATAAATCATTTGTACTAAGGTTTGGTACTTTAAAGTCTATGAAATTAATGATATTCCTTCAGAGTACATAGACACATGTAGTTTCCATCTGTCCGTGTGTACATGCCTGAAATTAATTAAACCACATCAGTGTTGATCTTGATATTTAATATGATTGACAAAACTTCTAATGGCTTATACGGATCTAGAATAATATTTATGATATTCCTTGTTAATTTGTACTATTACTTAATGAATTTAAATTATTAACTTACACATGTACACTGTTAAAAAGAAAATGAAATGAATATTTTTATCATAATAATTGCAGCAATTGTTAAATTGCGGGTTTTTTACCCGAATTACAAAAAAACTAACCCATGGACCCATGGAAAGGTTGTATCCGAGGTTATATCTCTATGTGGATGTGGGTATTTTCATGCAGAAAAAAAATTAAAGGAAAAGATATAGTCATAAAATGACTACAACGTGTATATTTGATTTCTTTGTCATTGGCAACTGTGATTGAAAAGTTTCATATCCTAACTATGATGGATATGAAATTATATTCATTCAGTTAACCAGAATAGCCCACCAATCAGCGGCGGCGCCAGGGGGAGGGGGGGAGAAAAGAGTCGTGTTGTATGTTATTTTTAAGAGAACGATGACTTTTTTTTTAGAAGTCACTTTGGACAAGAGGAAAGTTTTATTTTCCCTGCCTATGGCGTTCTAGAGCGTGGGGGAGACGGCGACCTATTTTTTTTTATAAGTCACATTCGGGTAGTGCCCACTTGTGCCCACCAATCCCAAAAATCCTGGCGCCGCCACTGCCACCAATACCATAAACTGTGATTGGCCGTGGTCAGTAGGTACTTTATAAGAACGCCACAAAGGAATACATTTTTATGATTCGTGAGAACAAAGCACAGAGGAATGATAGGTCCGAGGATAGCTCGGCGCTGTCTCCAAAGGAAAAAGGGTGGAAAGTAGTGGTTATGATTTACTAAAAAAAATACTGTTTCTGTATTGTGTGGAATTTTTCTTTAAAAATGGGAAATTTTATTTTTAAAGGTTGCAACCGTCTGCAATACTGTTCAGCACTGACAGTAAGAATATAAAATTTTGTCGTACAGTTAACTAGAATAGCCTACTTTTCTCGTCACTCAAGTGTAAAGGAAACAGCAAATATCCATATGGGAGTAAAAAAAATTCTTTCCGGACTAGCATTTTACCTAGAGTTTGAATGATCATCCGAACCCTCGGAAAACAGGTAAGGCAGTTTCCTCAGTTTTGTGTATTATGTACATATGCGTGCAATAAAACCACTAAAACCCCTTCGCCCGCTTACAGACAGGGCTATTAATTTCCCCTTCTGGGTCATAGACCTCGACACAGACCTTAAAATCAGCAATAATGTCAATGACGCCAACGTAGGTAGGTATAAAGTTGCCTCGAAGGCTGATATTTAAAAATCAATAAACATTTTGCGGGTCTGTGTCTCTATATTAAATGAAACTAAAGTCTGAATCTTTCGATCGTTTAAAGAACCTACCATTTCTAAAATCTTCCAATAAGCTAGTCACCGGGAATCACAGAACATCTGAAAATATTGTGGGTAATTTCGAAGCTCGTTCCGAGGCAATTTCTCATAATTACCCGTAGTAAAATTGATAATGAATTTTGACACCTCTACATTAGAGATTTAAAATAAAGATGAGAAAATGGTTAAACCTCGGGTTAAACACTTAATCACACAAAAAGATTATTTTTAGTTCATCAACAAGTGTTGTGTAGTGCTAACACGTTGGCTAAAACTCAACCTTTAGGAAAAGAAAAGTATAAATCGGTATAAATAGATGCCTACGACTGAAGTTATGTAGACATTATGCCGGTAGGTCCTACGTTATAGTATACTATACCTACATATTTATGTTAAATCTCTTACTTACTATGATTGATAGTTTGGCAAGATAATAGGTAGATCAAAAACGAGATCAAGAACCTGAAACCTGGTCTTGGGATAAATAATTGTAAGCGCATTGTAAACATTCTTGAAACAAGTTTCACACAGAAAATAGTTCTAAGAATATAGTACTTAATTATGTATATTGGATTATATACGATATAGATTACAGTAATCTGCAAATGAACAGAAGACATCAAGGATTTAGATGGAGTATGGCCGAATCCGTATACATAGAAACATGGTGTTATTCCGATGTTATTTTATTTAAATAATCCCGACATCCAGATAGGATAATAAAAATTATACTTCTTAAATGACTGCAAAAATTACGGAAATACTCCAAAAAAATATAGGTTGGGTCGAGGGTTAAGGAGAAAATATATGATTGAATTTGGTTGATTCAACCAAATAATCAATGCAATTGAAAGATTTTAACTTCTTTTAACAGTCAATTTGGTAAAAAATTGACGGTTTCATTTGGTTAAATCAACCGAATTAATCCGTGTATTTTCTCCTTTAGGTACACGGGAAAACACATAAACCTTAACCAAGCCTCGGTCCCTCGGTGTAAGCTAACGCTGATAATTTAACATTTAATACAGGTGTAATTATTTGTTAATATTTAATTTGTTTTTTCCCTTTCTTTTATTTAAACGTTTTTGTTCGAGAGATTTTTTTCTTGTATACATAGACCTCCCGCGCACTAGCAACTTTTCCGAAGCAACTGTTTAATCACATAAATGGAACATACATAACTAAATGTTATCTCGCGCACGGGCAATTTTAAATCGAAGCAACTAAAAAATTACAACACGTCCTATTTTGACGGCGATGAAACTGTTGCCGGTGATTATCAGCCACGCTTGTTTAAATCTGTCGCCGCGCACCAACGATTATTTAGTTGCTTTGTTAACTATTATGGTTTATGTGCAGTCCTGTTTTACATGGTAAACACAAGTTTTCATAAGAAATCATGTCGGTAGATACTGAATTGTTTATTATAGACGTGGAAAAACGCCCATAACTTTATAATACTATCTATACTCATTCAAAAATAATTAAAAAATTTGGTTGGATGCTCTCTCAAGCCATCAAACAACTTACTTATAAAATTGTACATTTAAAAGTCGTTGGCTTAGTATTGGATGAACCCAAAATAACTTTATTTTTGCTTTCTTTTTCTAGCTAAACTGGGAACACAAACATATGCAATGTCTACAAAATCCATAGTTGAATTGACCTTTATAAGCAACTATTCTCTAGATACGCGCTGCCGGAGATAACGGGCAACTTTTTGGGTGACTAAACTATTTAGTTGCTTATAACAAAGGTGGCTAGTGCGCGGGATGCATTACTGGAATTTAAAAAGTTTCCATTTTTGTACATAGTCATTAATGCCCGATTTTATAGACTCGAGTTATCATTATTGGCTGTTTTATAAACTCGGGTTAGTGTTAGTGGTAACTCTGCTCTTCCGTCAGGCTTGGGTTAACTTGCGAATACTCAAAAATGATTGTAAGGACCAGTTTCGTAAGGCGCTTGTATTAAATATCCCTCGAAATATCCCTATTTAATAATCGAGTTAATAATGATAATGGTAATTATTAATCTTGCGACATTTTTGGGTTAAGGTTAGTTTGAGTCTCGGTTCGAGTCTATAAAACCGGGCATAAGTAGCACATAATATTGTGATTCCCTTGGGCAGGGAGACCACGGTCGTTAGCCCTTTGGCATTTGCCTATAAACTATAATAAATAATGGTTGTAAAAAGAGTCACTATTTCAATCAAGAAATTAAGAGTCTTCCATACCAGCGTGAAACGCGGCATCGTTTCCTGGCTTTTCTAATTGAAAATTTAGCACACAAATTTTACTAAGGGTTCACAAGAACTTCTAGTTTGGCGGATGATACCTTATTTTTTGAAAGTTTCAGATATAGAACCGAGAGTTCAACTTATATCATTCGCCATGCAGAACATAAAAATAGAAATGGTACGGCTATTCATGTCAATTTCTTATTTTCCATTAAAATTGCCCCGAAAATTACAAACGATGCCCCGATATTATTTTCAAAATCTCCACGGACGCCGCGCCCCTTAATTCTGATGAAATACGTTTATATATAATATTTTCTATACAAAAACAGAAATTTGATTGCCATCACCAGAAGTATGCACGATGTGGTGGAAATGCAGTATTTGTTCGTGATGACTCATCGAATACTGTTGGCTCTTAATATAAGGCATTGACTTTCAAGAGCATATCATTCTTACTTTGAAACGATTCTAAGTAATATTTAGATTAAAACTCAAATTTAATATTCGCTCAAGATAAATATATGCTATATTTTATTCAATTTAAAGGCCTTCTTAAGAAAAAAAAATAGCCTATTCTTCACTTATAGTAAGTTTTGGTTTAATCTACATGTAAGTAGGGCTGTGCGATTATCGAAAAAAATAATCGATTTTTGATGATATGAATTAATCGATTATTTTCGATTAATCGATTAATCGAAAATAATCGATTAATCGAAAATAATCGATTAATCGAAAATAATCGATTAATCGAAATAATCGATTAATCGAAATTAATCGATTAATCGTTTTTTTCAAATCGCCCTATTGGAAATAATCAATTAATATAAAAAATTAAAATACCTCAACTTTCCACCTCTTAAAGATAGATGAAATAATGTCATTATTACATGGATGGTTGTAAATAAAATTTATTTTCACATATCTCTTCAAATAGAGTCAATAAACAATTAATTAATAGAAATCGAGAAAATTCAGTTTTTCTTACTCGTAGACTTCAATTAAACTAAAAATGACACTGTAATTGCGATTCCAGCGCTTTACCACATTACCACTTAACATTCCGGACGGCGCGGCGGGAGATTTAAATTTTAGACCATTAAGCATAATATTAATATAAAAAGCGCACGGAAACACGGCCAAGTTATATCGTTGATTTTGTCGCAAAATATTTTCATTCCGATTAATCGAAAAAGAGATATTTTAATCGAAAATATATCGATGATCGAAAATATTTCGATTTTTCGATTAATCGAAAATATTTCAATTTTTCAATTAATCGAAAATATTTCGAATAATCGATTAATCGAAAACATTTCGATTTTTCGATTAATCGAAATATTTTCGATTAATAATCGATTAATCGATTTTTCGATTAATCGATTAAAAATATATCTATAATCGAATAATCGATTAATCGATTATTAACCGATTAATCGATTATTTTGCGCACCCCTACATGTAAGTATGCTACTAAATTTGGTAGAATTATTTCAATAAAATATTTTAACTCCAAAGGAGAATAATAAATTTGCATTGAGTTGAACAAGATTGGCTCTCTTTAGTCTGATATTTGTTATTCTAGAACGTCACGCCAGTAACGTGAACTCTTCTTCTCGGGGCGCCGAGCGGATTTAAAATTAAACAAAGCTTGACTTCTATTTTGCTTTACACGTTTTTTTTAACAAGACCATTTTTTTATTTGTTACATGTTTAGTTATAATAACAACTATATACGAGTATATATACTACTACGTAAGGTTTTCAAATCGATCTGAATTAATTTTCACTATTGAAAATTGCATGAAAAGTGTATTGAGTTCGATTTGAATCTCAAGGTCGATTCGGCTTTTTTAGGATCGGATCGGGAACCAAACTTCATAAAAACGCAACAGAATCAATTTGAAGTGGAACTGTCAGACTGCCTCGACCTACCCTAACTTTTGACCTAAATTTAAGTAAAAATAATTCATATTAAGTTTGAAATAATAATAATAAAAGAGCACCTTTGCTAAATGCATTTATTTTAAATTAAAAGTAAACAAAGAAATTAAATTTGAAATAACGTAACATTTTTACGACCAACAAAATCCTGTTAATGGATTTTTCAGGCGCTAAAATCTCGGCAGTGCCTGAAACAAGATTTCGATTCGCTGGAAAATACTTGCCGCTGAATATAAAATAAGTTTTTACAAAATGGTTTGCGTAGATTCAGAGAAAATCACTTTTAAAATATCGTTTAGCGGGAGTTTGTTGTGTAACTTAACAGAGACGAAAGGGTGGGGAAACACAAAAAATTAGGTATACGGAACACTCCGATATATCCACCACTGGCCTGCCTAGATTCTCAATAAATTCATCACCTTTAATAATCTGCCAGCCAGAGTTTCGACTGAGCCGCGGTGTATATTCATTTGGTTTACTATATTTTTTATCATTCGCTCAACATTCTGTACTTTGCAAACTTTTTTCCGCATTCTTTAGGCTGTTTCGGGTGGTGGTTTCAGAACGGTGTGTACAACAATACCTACTCATCATACAATTAATTTCAGAATGATTTGAATACCTATCCTATCCTAATTCAATTCTTGACGAAAGTTACTAAAATTAGTCACATGATCTCTCGCATATGATAAAAAAAAATATATTGAAATTACTATAGGTAGGTAAGTAGGTAGGTAGGTAATGACTAAAAATTTATAATAAATTTGTTTCTTCATGTAGGTAGGTACCTAATTATTTTATGAAAAGCGGCGAAAACACCCATAAATCAATACTTGCAGTAAATGTGTAATCAAATGTGTGATTAAAAAATCCTACCATATTATTAAACATTGTTTCATGATAACTACTATACACGAATGATAATAAAAACGTAAGCGAAACATCAGCACGAAATTCCATTCTAAAAATAAGTAAACGAAAAGATAACACGTTCCAAACTAGCATCTAAAAATTTGAAAAAAAAAGTGTTAACATACCCAAAAACACTGCAGTTAAAAGGTATTTTTCATATAACATCACAAAACATAATTATTAGGTTAAATTGTATAAACTGTAACGACTGTTTTTAAGGTAACTTTATATTATTAAAGTGCATGAAAAGTTTGTTGTTTCAGATATTTAACCCTTTGTTTACACAGTGCACTTGATTTTAAATCGTCATAGTCACTTGTTCCTATTTAAAAACAAAACAACTGCTAGTCACAAGGGGTTGTTTTGACGTTCCGTGGGGTGAATCACTGATCTTTTCTAGGTTAGGAGTAAAATCAATAACATGAAAACAGTCACACTTGAAAATACGACAGGCTAGCACACAAATAAGCCACGAATAATAAAACTTGGTTATATCTAGATTTATAATTTAAAATAGCGAGCAATTTTTAAAAGTACTTCAGTTAAATATTAGCCGGAAAAGGTTTTGTTTATAAGATAAAACCGCACAGCAACGCACACTACTTTGCGAGTTACCGAACTGTCACTAAAATTGCAACGTTGCCGGTAGGCATCCAAGAGCGGATATAGTTCTACCGAGTCGATATAATCGTGACGACCATTCCAACGTTGTGGTTAGCCAAGCAGGACTTACTTTATTATCTGAAATACCTCTTTCATTGTTGGATTTTATTTACAGAAAATAAATACAATAAGTTATTTTTACTACTCTTATTTGGTTTTACTAAGGCCCCAGCAATTGTCGTTGAAAACTTGATATAAAATATCTACCTTGTTTATAACTTAATAATAATATTAATAGTAATCGTTAATAATAATAATAATAGTTTAGCTATGACGGCAAGCGCGGCGAATCAAAAGGTTTTTGTGTTACTGATATGTTCCAACAAATTTTAATTCGGATTTTATTGAATCCTTTTCTAAGAGAGGATTGTCAGCGATCTAAAATAACACCCCATCTTTAACGAATTAAAACTGTCGGTAAAGCTTAAATTTTTACGATCGGAATAGGACAGCGACAGAGTTAATATGGCGACTGAACAGCTAATGGGGGACAAATTTGTCGTTTTCCTATAATTATTTACATTTTTCTCAGTATTTTGACGGGTATTAGTTGTTTTTCTCATTTTGTTTAAATAGCTAATGTTTTAAGAGTAGATTTTAGTAGTTGAAAGGTGAAAAACAATAACTATTTTTATTTCAGAGGATAAAAACTTAGAGGTGATCAGGTCTACTGGTAGTGCATTTTCTTTTCATCTCTATTTTCAGTAGTATCCCAACTTTGTTACTTTAAAACTTAATTTAGTTGATTTTAAAATATTTATATATATATATATATATATAAAATAGGCGCTCAAAAGGCTTAAGCCGTTATTTTTTCGTATCTGTTGAAGAACTAAAAGAAAATCAGCAATGTGGATATCAGTGGCGGCGCCAGGATTTTTGGGATGGGAGGGCACAAATGGGCTCGATGATTTTTGAGTGGGCACTACCCAAAAAAAAAAGCCTCCGGACGCTCTAGAACGCTATAGGCAGCGACAAACAAAACCCCCCTCTTGTTCTAAGTGATGTTTAAAAGAAAATCTTCCATACAACCACTCATCAAAACTTTTATAGCCAAGTCCCTTGCAAAACCGGATCTATCAATTTTGGGGGGGCACCAGGGTGGGCACTCATGTTTCTAGGGTGGGCCGGTGCTCACCCTGCCCCACCCCCTGGCGCCGCCGCTGGTGGATATCACTCAACCATTATAGTATATTCTATCATAATTATATGCTTTATACAACATGGTACTCTCAACTCCGAAGAACTTTTTGTCAACGGACCTCATGGTACGGTTTTCTAATCAAGTGCTGATCCAGAGGGAGTCATGGGGGTCATGCCCTCCCCCCCCCCCTCTCCAAAAAATCGAGAAACACAAACAATTTTTTATTGTGTTGACTAACTCTGCAGCTTTGTCACAAGCAACATCGCAACATTACCAATATTTTTTCTATTTAATGAATTTAAGAATAAATACCTAAATAAGTATAAAAAAATTATTTTCAGAAATAACTGCTTCCTAGAATTATTTTAATAATACTCTTTGAGTCGCCGGCGGTCCCGCAGGCGGCGAGGTTAAGCGGCAGTATCAAAGAGAACGGATGTGCCTTCGGCCTACTTTGGCAGCAATGCCGAGAACGTAGAAAACCACTAAAAGCCAGAAGCCGACAAGCCTCCTGTCGCGATTTGCTGGAACTTCTTCCTAGTTGGTTTTTAGAGTTTAAAAATACATTTTTGTCTTGTTTAGAACTAGAACGCCTAAAAGTCCGAAGGACATATCAAAGCCAATTACGTATTATTCTTATATTTAAGGTTGGAAATAATAAAAAAATTACATGGAAAATAAAAAGTTTTTGTAAAAACTAGAAATATGATATGAGCGGCATCTTAGAGTCTGTGATTCAAATTTCGTAATTTAAGAAGCAATTTTTTTCCCTTAAATGTTTATGTATATTTTTATTATTTTTCGGGTGTAGAATTTTTTTGTGTTCTTAATAATGTGTAGGTATCAATATTTAAAAAGAAATATTAATGTCAATAACGAATTTGGCAATTTTTCTTATTTGATAATTTTTCGCCTGGGGCGCATTTCTTGTCGAACATTGGGCGTGGCCCCAAAAAAATATTCACTGCATTTACATGATTTGACCCCCCCAAAACAAAGTTCTGGATACGCGCCTGTTTCTAATAGGTAGTGCCTTTGCATTTTACAAGTGTTCAAATGAGACATCGCTCCATTGATGGAAGAAGGTCGTAATTCAAAAAGTAACAATTTTCAGTACGGAGGTTTAAAGATTCCCCGTTAATTTACTTCATAATAACTATTAGCTGTTGTAGTTAAATAAAATACATATTAATTTTTTTTACGCAATACAGTGTTGTCATTACTTGGTATTAAAAGGTTTAATCATAAGTTGATAAATTAATGAAAGTGAGTCATTTATGTCTTTTTTCTATAAAAGAATTTAGACAGTTTATTACTTGATAATATATTTTGTGGTCTCATGTCAATAAAACACACTAAAACAATAAAATTCTGTTGGGATAAAAAAAGTAGCGATAGTTCTTTCATGATTTACTAGTTAAAAAATACTGTTTTATCAAGAAAATTCGAATAACTATTAATATTTAAAAATCTGCATACAAGAAGGGGATTATGACGTTCTTTCACAAAATTACTGCCACACTTTACTGGTACCTATAGACACTGTTTATGTTAAGACTTTCTTGCACAAATGTAAGACGAAACGACATGCACGCTGTCGAATCAATTTAAGAACTGACTTTCTTCCGCATAGGATGAGTAAAGGTATTACTAGTGAATAAAACGACACTACCGCCACCTAGTGTTAACACACAGAAACTTCATTTACAACGATCTTCCACATAAAAATATGAAAGGTTTAGATTATTTTTGTGCTATTATCTAAATATTGAGATTTTTTGAAATACGACGTTCTTCTATAAATGGAGCGACATGATCTAGAAGACAATTTTGTAAGAGTTTTGTTATACAAAGTAACATGGTGGTGTGGTTCAAGCATTATTTTTTATATACTTATATTAAAATGTTTTATAGGTAGTGTATATTCATTAAACTCCAATGATGGGTTTAAGTTACAGATTTTTCAGTTTTTGTCTTTATAAATTTAGACACAGTATTATTTGAATATGTACTGATTTTTGCACAACATACCTCGTCTGATTTAAAATAAAAATTACAAATGAAACGATATGTATATTGTTTTCTACAGCACATCTTTTATTAGAACGAAGTTATAATTAGCCTGTGATGAAGGCTATATATCCAATAAAAAGCTATATTTTCATTAATTTCCCGTCATTACTATTAATGGAAGGCTATAGGTTTTAGTACTATGGATTGCCTTGGTCACTAGTAGAGCTCTACCGCCATCAAGCATGTTTTGCTGTTTCCTGGTATTCATCAAGCCTCAAGGACACTAAAAAAAAAGGAATTATTATTATAATAGACCTACTTTTGTATGCTTTTGTAGCACTTAACTGAATGTACTAACAAAAAACATTCACATTAAGTAGCAAGAATGACCGAACCACAAATAGGTAAAAAATGCCAAGATGGATTACCAAAATTCTGCATAGTAAACTCGAACAATGTGCATGACTGAGGGTAGGGTTACATTTTTGACTAGAACAATCTATAAATTTATTTATTTAACTAGAAGTAGGTATAATCAGAATATCTCTGACTTCATAGAACAATCTAAAAAAGTGCTTTTAGTTAGTTTTTTCGAAAAAAAATGGTAGAAACCAAAGAAAATTGACACGAAAGGTCGACACTACTACAGTTTTGTTATGAAAAAATGAAAACAGTATCTATAATATACCTGCACACACGTAAAACTTACTAAAAAATAATTAATTAAAGGCTTAGAATAGACAAAATAACTAATCACTGTTAAAATGCTGGAAAAAATGTAAATAAATCAGCATTGTCTCTTATGGGAAAACGACAATTTTGTCCCCCATCAGCTGTTTGCAACCACGTCATGACATCAGCTATCACAGCTCTATTATATATTACATAAAATCCCACACTACTATTATTTTCCTACAAAGGAAAATTAAGAGACACTAAAAAAAATCGATCAAGCTATGAAACAACTAATTGTACTTTGCCAAGTACTTCAAGTAGGTTCATATACCGAGTTAGTAGAAAGTACCGGAACGCTTAAATATCTTTAAAATCGCTAAGGCTACGATTAGAAAATTCAGAATTGCAGCAGCGCGATAAGCTTAATGCTCATGTTAAAATAATAAAATAATTTAATTAATTAATTAATAATTTTTTTTAAATGCTGTGTTATAGTAGAAATAAAATTAGAAAAATTTGGGAACTTGATAATTTTAAGACGCCCAATTTATTGCAGTAAAAATATAAGGAGCATTCGATTTAAAATAACAAAACGACTACATGTAGTGCAAAATTGGTAAATCTGGCAACAGTGCAGATATCACTGTTCAATTCCGCATGCTAAGAAACCCCCAAATGCCGAATTTTGTAAGCACAGCTTTAGCGATTTTGAAGATATTTAAGCGTTCCGGTACTTTTTACTAACCAGCAGCGTTGCCAGAGCTGGTACAATTGTACGAATCTGGTACATTTGGAACGCATCTGTACAAAAGTACATTTATACAATTTTCTGGTACATTTTCACCCTCGTGCCGTTCAGCAGCGGCGGCGCCAGGCCCACCCTAAAAACATGAGTGCCAGTGCTTCAGCTTTTATGACAATGTATGTTATTTTCAATCAAGAGAGCGATGACCTTTTTTTTTGTTTTTTAGAAGTCACTTTCGATTTGATCCCAAAATCCTGGTGCCGCCAATATTTCTTCTTTGGGTACAAGGTTAAAAAATAAGTAATTTTTGATGGCTGTACAAAAGTTCAAAATCTGGTACATTTTATGTTTGTGATTTGTACAATTTCTTGATACCCTCTGGCAACACTGCTAACCAGCGTGCTTACGAATACCGGGGCAAATTTTTTGCTGGTGTGACCTATATATCTAGACTGAGTAAATAATGCAAATAAAATGTGTTTTACATGCAAAAATCCCTCATATTCTGGCAAAGAAAAACCTCGTTACATCAAAAGGTAAGTGGAGATCAAATCATCAAAAAAATAGAATAAAATTTTCTGTAAGCAATATAAAATTCGCAACATCGACATTTACTGACCATTCTCTATATTGGTGAATTATCATCAGTTACAATTAATTAGAAAAATATTGCTTTCCGGCGACACCAAAAAGCTGTCATAAGAAATTACTAAGTCAAGTATTAATTAATATTAAAAATCTGTTAAGTATAGGTCCATAAAATTGTATTATTTCGTACTTTTTAGAGCTTTAAGAAGTCGATTTTATTTTTCTTTATAGATAGTTTTTTTTCGCGTGCGCTGTAAATAATTGAGTTGTTTCCACAGTTGTGCTCTCTCTCCATAACCAAAATATCGTCAAAAAACTTACTTTTTACGTCTTGGGGGTATCTGTCTACTGTATATTTAGCGAGAGCTAAACAAAGAAGTAAAAATGTTTATTTATTTTTAAAATATCTAACTTCACATTCCACTGAATTTTAGTTGCATCTGCTGCTATAGTGGAGAATTTCAAGACTATAGATTTCGTCCTCCCGCCCCTATAATCTGACTATGATTATTAAAATATATTAGATACTAAAAACAATATTACCTAAATGAATCAAGGTGTGTCCTTCCACGTTCGCTTTACCTCTTTCATCACCTTAAGATTCACTAACAATTTTATTTGTCCGTCCGGACAACTTCCATTTCCGACAAGTGCGTTAAGTCAGTCCTGTTTTGTGGTCAGTCCGACCCAGTGGCGTATTTGGGGGGGGCTGCAGCTCCCCCCGAGCTCGGCTCTTAAAATCTAATTGCAACCTAATTCTTGAACACTTGATTTAAATCTTTAAATAATGTATTCTTAGCCTCTAGATTACAAAGGTTTTGTAGGAAACGTTTAGTTTTTAAACTTTTCCTTCTAAAAGTCCTATTTTATATAGAGATTAGGGTTTTCAGATGCATATCGTTTTAGTTATTGATTTTTGATGCAATTTTGAAGGAAACCGAGTAAAAATAATTATATTTTATAGCATTTTTCCAATATATACTTGTCCCTTCCGTTCTGCCTTTTTTAGCGCTATTTTCAATCAACAAAAATATAACCCAATGCAATAAAATATTTGCACAACAAACCAAAAAATAATTAGTTGAAACTTTTTTTATAGAAGTGTGATAATTTATAATAAAGAAAATAGTGCGTGAAGAAACGAGAATGCTTTATTATGAATAAACAAAACGGCACTTAACAAGGAGTATTTTAAAACCTATAAGCATTTGCACCAAAAACTGCTGTTAGATCTATGCTCCTAAAATGAAAACATGATTTCTGAAAAAATCATCAATTTTGGCGGGGTGAGCGATATTTACTTTATTTTTAATCATGAAAAACCTAGCCCGAAAAACGCTGGTTATAGTAATACATATGTCTTATGTTAAAATTTTGGTTTGTTATCAATATTCATATTTTCAGAAATATAAAAAATGTTTTTTTTTAATAAAGAACCAGCTAGGAATATCAAAAAAAAAGTAAAAAATAACATTTACCAAAACAAATTTAATCCAACCGTGCAGAGTGGGAGAGGTAATAATTTTATTTTCGAAATTTGATAGTAGTTAGGTGAATTTTAAACAAACTTTGGGCGTGGCCCCAAAAATTTTTCGCCTGCGGCGCTATTTTCAAATTTAACAGGGCATGGCACCCAAAAAATGCAACTTTTTTTTAACTTAATAACCTAAACACCCCCCATGAATAACCTCTAGCTACGGCCCTGACCTTACCTAATATAAATAAAAAATATCTTTGGAGGTCACTATTTTAAAGATAATTAAATTTGAACACAGAGTATACGTATATGTATAATGTAAAAAATATTTGATATTAACATACTTTAATAATAATTTAAACAAGAAACAAGGTGTTGAGGAACAAGAGTTGACACAGGCCACTTAAACGTAAATTCCCTGAAACCATATATGCAGCTAGATCCTGAAGCTCACCGAAAATCTCAGAACAACAAATGAAGCATGTTCTGGACCTTCGACTTCTCAAATGCAAATCAATCATACCCAAAACCATGCCTTTAATGGAAAAGAATGGACAAACTATTACTTATAACAACTGTCCGTTTATTATTAGTAATAAATAAATAAAGTTTCTAGTTTGCTCAATAATCAGGGAGTTTTTATTGTTTTCTCGTGAAATAGTCCTGTTGAATATCATTTGAGAGAAAATTTTGTATCGGCAAAATTTTCTCTTGGTTTTATTCAATTTTGTTGCTTTTTGGTTATTTTGCTCAAGAAATTTTTGACAAAATAAAATAATGACCCATTAGGCGATTTATTCGCGAAATTGCCAAGCACAAACTTTCATACCAGTCGAATATTTTATCGGCAACATTTTCTCTTGGTTTTTTAAAATTTTGTTGCTTTTTGGTAATTTCGCGAATGAAATTTTTGACAACATAAAGTCATGAGCCGTTATAGGCGAGTGATTTTTGTCAAAAATTTCGTGCCAAGCAACAAACTTTCATACCAGTCAAAAATTTTACTGGCAAAATTTTCTCCCTTATGATTTTGATATGTGTACTAAAAAATCGTATTTTATTTTCAAAATATAATTCATTTATGTTTTAAAAGTTTTTTAATAGAAGTTTGTTTAAAACCTAATAATATTGTGCAGTATTAAATTATTCATAATAAAATGTTTTTTTTCTGAACGCGACGAGCGTGTAGCCATTTAAAAAATAAGTATCTACCTAATACAAAGTTAAATATCAAGTTTTTTACACTGAAGATACTTTTTAACCAAAAACAATTACGTTCTATTTTCTTAAGGATTTAGTAAATTAGTGATTTGAACGTATTCATAAGAGCCTTCTAGATTAGTGATATTGATATTTAAATTTTTCGACGGTGACCCCAAAATTGTAGTTGTCGTACACGCTCATCCATTTGAAAATACTTTATCGACCTTTTTATTTAGTTTAATATTACTAAGCTATCTAATAATAATAAGATATATAATAATATCTGTGTCTAACAACGACACAGATGTCGCTCCGTGCAACATCTTGCTTGTGTGCCCCACCAAATACTGTATAAGCAGTTTTGAGTTGCTCCTTTCTTTCGTCGGATATGATAAGCCATGATATGGTGAAACGCGTCTAGGGATGGATCTGACGAAATGAAGGGACATTCTTCTTCTGTAACTAATAATAGTTATTTAACAAAACTTTATTAAAAATTAAAACAAGTGCTAATTAGAAAGAACCACTCTTAATAAGTGGGTAGTAAAAACAAAACTTACCTACCTATAACAGCATGAGGCAATTTAAAAGAAATTGTTAACATCGCGACCTTAGCGAAATTTTTTGGTACTCCATTTTGGGTCGCAACCCATATAGTTTGAATACCACTGCACTAGATTTAAAAAAAATTGTGACGAAGAGTAGCAAGCAAAGTGGCCAAAAACTAAAAAGTTTTTATCTGGTTACATGACACTAATGTTAATTCATCATGCCGGGCTGCTGCAGCCCCCCCCCCCCCCCTAGGGCTCAGGTTTAAAAGTCTAAGTGCAACAAAATTTTTTCTTTAATATACTTGGCTGTGCTATTTTAAATCAACAAAAAAAAATATCCCAATGCAATAAAATATTTTTACAACAAAAACAAAAAAAAAAAAGTAAAAATTTTAATTAAAACATTTTTTATGGAAGAAGTGTGATAATTTATAATAAAAAAAATAGTGCAGGAAAAAACGAGAATGCTTTATTATGAATATACAAAACGGCACTTAAGAAGGAGTATTTTAAAACCTAAGCTGCTGTTAGATCTATGCTCTTAAAATACATGATTTCTAAAAAAATCATCAATTTTGGCGTGGTGAGCGATATTTACTTTATTATTAATCATGAAAAACCGAGCCCGAAAAACGCTGGTTAGAGTTATACATACGTCTTAAAATTTAGGATTGACACCAATATTCATATTTTTCACAAATATAAAAAATGTTTTTTTTTTAAATAAAGAGATAGGAATATATAAAAAAAAACATTTACAAAAACAAATTTATTTCAACCATGCAGAGGGGGAGAGGTAATGATTTAATTGTCGAAATTTGATAGTAGTTACGTGAATGTTAAACGAACTTTGGGCGTGGCCCCGAAATTTTTACGCCTGCGGCGCTTTTCCACCTTCTTCACTAGGTATAATATCATGACATACATGTAGTCCCGACTGTCCCTCTTTCCAGAAAAAAAAGTCCTACTCACGCCCACTGAGCTCCCCCCCCCCCCCCCCCCCGAGCATATTTTCTGGCTACGCCACCGACCACCCGCTTTTAAATCCACGATACGCTACTTCCAATCACTGATCCCCAATGACTTTCAACCAATAAAATTCACAGCCGAAAGGATGCCGGAACAGTGTTAAACCGGACAACCTATTTTTGGAGGCGAATGCTAGGTTTACCAGGATATCAATCTATCTTCAGATTTGTTGCATTGAAGTTTGGCGTAGAACGAAACGTCACGTCGATTTTAGAGGTCAACTTTGGAATAGTTCTTTTTTTTTTGTTGGGGTTGGCGGAAGAGCCAGAATACTTAGATATAAGGCCTATTGTATCCCCTATCGTCTGGGCAATGTTAGCCAGACGGGACCTACAACTTAACGTGGAATCTGAACCACGTGTATGCACTAGTTATCCTTTTTACGCCCCCAGAGAGGTCCATGACGCCCTTCTCGGTCCCGATATCAGGAATCACTAGTAGCATACTGCATTCTTTTATTCACTAAATTTTGGACATACTTTTTTTATTATACGTATGCCCACTCCGGGGATCTACGCCGGACCGCCGCGGTCGAATGCCAGTACCTCACCTCTGAGTAGGGTTACCATCTATCTAGAATATTTTTCAGGACAAACAGGCCCGAAATTCCGGACAAAGTCCGAATATTTCCCTTTGGAGGCGCAGCAAATGAAAAACGAAATTTATTTTTTTAACATATATTATACAAATAATGACATATACTACCTATATGTAACCTAGGTATACTTAGCCTTTCCTTTTACTTCTTTTAAAATATCTGAATTTTCAGGTAGTGACATAAATTCATAAAACTCGTTACAAGTTATTGCAAAATTAAAGCTCGTCATGATAATATGTTTTACAGAGTCCAGCAAAAGTATGTTTCGTTCTTTAGACCACTGGGCTGTAATTAGTGAAAAAACTCGTTCCACATTTGCATTATGCGCTGTTATAGTAAAAAAAATTGGCAAACCTTCAAAAGTTCTGAATACTCTTCTTCAGATAGACAGTTTGCAAAACACACCACCCATTTTTTGTGTGTAGGTAGATGTTGAAATTCTGATTTCATTTCTTTAATTATTTTTTGCAAAAGACATATTTCATTAAACATTTTAGTATCGTCTACATCGTTGCCCTTTTTAATCATATAAGAAATAGATGATGAAATTTTTTTTCCCAGTCCAGATTATTAAGATTTTCTAAACTTACCCATTTAAAACAGGAAAATTCTTGAAAAGGCTCCAGCCAACGATTTAAGTAAGTTATGGATATTTTATAACATTGAAAAATATTATTTCTGAAAACTTGATTTTCTTGTGTGAACCATTCATCACTAATTTTTTTCAGTATGTCTTGAACTTTAAACGGAATAAATTTTTGCTGCAGTCTTTCATTTAGAATATTAATTACCGATTCTAGAATTTTTATGATTTCAATAATGGAGTTATCTTGTTTCTCCATTTTTTCTATATTACTATGAAAAACAGACATCAATGAATGTATGAAATATAGATATAGTTCAGAGAATCTATTCTCAAAAAAAAGATTTTAATAAAAATGGAGGGTTAGCCTCTGAAAGAAAATATGATTTTAAGGGCTGAAACATCTTTAAGATTCTTTCTATCGCTGGAAATAAGAACAACCATCTACTTTTAAAATGATACAAAAGCTGTTCATATTTGGTACCCACAAAATCGCAAAAGTATTTTAGAGTTGACACTTACTGTATAAATATTAATAATATGCTTTCACGGCCGTGACAGGCTAAATTCCGGACCAGGTTTGCTTTTCCGGCCGGACGCCCCTAAATTCCGGACATGTCCGGAAAAATCCGGACGAATGGTAACCCTACCTCTGAGCCACTGCCGCGGTTTGGTGGAATAGTTCTTACTTATCCGTCTTTCAATAGGGATTGAAATTTAGTTTTATCAAACTGAATTTTAGTAAGTAGACCTTGGTCAATCGAATTTCGGTTCGGTCATTGACGTAAACCCATAACCCATATAAAGTAAAGGGTTCTTTGTGTCTCGACATCATATGACTATTTATAAATTATTTTAGTTTTTATCAGAGACACTTACTTACTTTAAAGGGTTTTAACAGTAGCTGCCACTTCAGCTTCACAATATAGAGGACAAAAATAATTTTATTTAAATATTTAGTACCTACATGTCACACTTAAAAATACATCATTAAATCTTATCTTCTACGACAAAACATTTATGTAATGCAATAAAAATGTATACCATAATAAATTGTTTTTTAATAAAAAGTCATTAAAAAGCAAATTTTATTGTTCGTAGTAATTTAAGTTCGTGTGGGTGTAGCGATTATAACAGGAAATATATACAGGTCATTTTTTTGAAGTCTGGTCTGGCAGCGCTTTAACAGTACGTGTTTTTATATCTCGTAATTTCGAATTTCTACTTCCACATGGAAATTTGATATGATTTTATATCCATCCTAGTTAGGATATGAAACTGATCAATCACAAAGAAACCCAATTTATGTGTTGTAAGTCGTTTTCTGACACTTGACAGAAGTGAGGTTAGGAATAACTTCAAAAACATGCAAATCTGTCAGATAAAATTTGTTCTTTTTTAATTTAAATCAAAGCATTCATTCCAGAGTCTATGTATACAAATACATGCATAATGCACGAAATGGTGCGAATATTGAAGGTATACCAAGATTAATTCCAAAATATATTTCCACCGAACTATAGGTATTTTCTGACCGAACTAGATATTTCTGCACAAATGCATTTTTCCATCATTTTTAGACAATTCCTACAAAATTTAATGCATGGGTACCTACAAAATGAACGATTTTTACTAACCTTGGTTGGTTCTTTGCCATGCAAATATTTGTCCACCGCGATATTTTTTGATATATTTTGAATGGGGTTCCAACCCCAACGGACCTTAAAACTTTTAATATAGGTACGCAACAGATATAAAAAAAATAACTGGTAAATCTTCCTTAAATGGTTGAACATGATGATGAGTGCATAAAACCAGATACAACGGACGAAATTATAAGATTTCTTTGAAAAAATCCATTTTTTACTAAAGGTTTTAACGTTATGTTATTTCTACTTACAGTATTGCCACTTCTTTTTCCATGTTAACAGTGTTGCTAGTTTGTAAATTGGCGATTATTTTGAAAAACTCTACCAAAGCGAACGTTGAAAGTTCATAATAATTCACCAGCTATTTTGTTGTTTGAGTTATAATTCTTACTCAAGCAGAAAAAAAAACCGAACAACCCATTTTTTCTTCTGTGCATTTCAGCAGAATAATTTAATCAAACTAGCTATGGCCGAATGTGAGAACGATATAGATATATTATTATTCAAAGTGATTTTGTATCTAACTATAAGAAATGACCCGAATCGACGAATATGTTACAGTGTAATTTGGTCCATGGATTTGCCAACGAAATGACTTTTTGTTCAATTATTTTTTATTATCTTCCTCACAAGTTCACTGCCAACTAAAAGACAAGTTATAATGCCCGATTTAAATAAATTTATTTTAATTTTTAGTCTGAAGTTGAGTCGTAAAAAAGATATACTGTACAACTCGAGTGGATTGTCCATATTGTGCTCGAAAGTTTGAACACTCCTTCTACGGCGTCGTGCTCAATTTACTTTCTCGTGCGATATGGAC
Source organism: Polydrusus cervinus (assembly GCA_935413205.1). Classification (NCBI taxonomy): domain Eukaryota; kingdom Metazoa; phylum Arthropoda; class Insecta; order Coleoptera; family Curculionidae; genus Polydrusus; species Polydrusus cervinus. The sequence continues at coordinate 59,002,579 of OW284510.1, read as the reverse complement.
ATCACATCCACTCTTATTATAAAAACTACTATTCTGCCTACCCCTATTTAAGCGGAACTTGGCATCTTAGCTCTGATAAAGTGGAGTGGGGATGCTGACAATTTGCAAAATGGAACCGGAAAGACAAAGGATTTAATATGGTGTATCATAGAAATGACTTTAGGCAAAACAAAATAAAATTACTGGTGCCCAGGGTCAAATATGATTTCTAAAAAACAAGTATCCCTGAAACTTCTCCTCTAATCAAACTCCTGTCATTTCAATATAGCTATATCGATGCATGATGGTTTGTTTGAACGGGTCTGGGGGGCGGCAGCCCCTCCTGGTTGCGCCACTAAAGGAAATGACCTGTATGTACTTGTACATAACCATAAAAGATAATATCGCCTTATTAGTAAATATATTTTATAAATGTCAATTTGCCTATAAATAGATACCCTGTAATAGATTATAAATGTAGTTTTATTTATTTAGAATGGGGAACGTTTAAAATTTTTTTTAATTATTATGAAAACCTTGAAGACTCATTACATTAATCGGTATTGTTAAAAAAATATGAAGTTTTTATTCCAAGGGACATACGACCACAAATAAATCGTTTAACAGAAGTAGTTTCTGATCGAGGAGATATTGGGGTAACACGTTCGTCCGAAGAGCTATTACAAACCTAATGTTATTTATTGCAAAAATTTAATAAAAAAGAACATTATTCAATAAAATTATTCAGATAGGAAATATAACTTTTTAAAACATTTTTTTTTTTAGATTGGGCATTAACCGAATTTATTTATAATTTACCTATTATATCTATAAGCGTATTTAAAATAATTGTATTTGTACTATTTTTAAAACGCAGACATTATTACATTCTGCAAAGGCTCTTGACAGAACACAGGATAATACTCCTCCCTCAAATAACAGGATGACGTGCAAATATCCTTTAAAAAAAAGGGTTGCAAAAAATATAATAAAAAAAAATTAAATAATGACCACTGTTTCGATTTGTATAGTAAAATGTCAATAGATTGACACTGCGCGTATATTGTCCTATTAAAAGTCATTGGCACAGAATAAACATATATAGCTTTGTGTAGCTATGTATTCTGTGTCATTGGTCATTGTGTAGAGAATATACAGAATTCTTGATAAAATGGTGACGGAAATTATTTATAATGAATAATAATTACCATGTTATTCCATCAGTAATTAGCAGGGTGGATAATACTGGATAAGTGGATAATCATCATTTGTCGAATTGCAATAAAAATACTTTAAATAAGGATTTTTTTGTTCTACACATTTGGGTTTGCAAAATTAAAAACTTCTCAATCAAACTTTTTTGAAGCATTATAACGGTCAGGCTCAAAAGAAGAAATCAAAAATCCAAATAAAGTTTTTTCACAAGTTTATGGTTTCCAAGATATTTGATATTAAAACTAGACCTAAAACGGACACCACAATCATGTTAATGCAAATCGCAATGTGTATTATGAACTTCTGAGAAGGATGGAGAATTGCATCGACGTTGGAGGGGTTCATGTTAAATAAATATAGGTACAGGGACATTAATTTAAGTGTCTCACCCGATTGGCGACTTTGCTATCGACCACAATAAAAAAACAATTATGTATTCCCTAACAGCTTTTAGCGAAGAAGCCAAATTTGATGTCAAAAAAAATCTATGTTTACAAATTTGACAGATACGACGCCATATTGGATTTTCTTAAATGGCAACCTTACCTGATAGTAAGCCAGCTGCATTCGCCTATTTGTTCCAACATTAAAAATGTATAGTTGTCAATATTTATTTTCAGCCGTTCCGGAGATACGAGGCTTCGAAGTTGGTGATTTTGTTATCATCGAATTAACAGAAGCTTTGAGATTAGAAACTCAATTTTTTCTGGAGATACGTAATTTTTTATGGCGGAGCCACCCATGCTATTGCCATATATGTCAGATGTCAAAAAATGACAGATACGACGCCATTTTGAATTTATTTAAATGGCAACCCACATTTATTACTACGTCAGTAAATAGCATATCGCGGTCCGATTTCAAAAATATATAGTTGTCGATATTTATTTCTAACCCTTACGGAAATACGACCGTATCAAAAACTGCATCATACGATTATGTTGTTCAGCTTAGTACTCCTCGAACTTCATTGTTCAAGAATTCTTTCATCTGGAGAACGTCATCTTTGTGGAATTATCTTCCTGAGGTCGTGTTTCCCAATGAATACAATCTTCAACGTTTCAAGACCAACGTTAATCGCTTTTTTCGCACTCGCACCGCTCCCAGAGCGCCTTAAAGGATCTTTCCTACAGTGCAGGTGTTTTATCATAAAAAAAAAAGTTATAAATGTGGGTTGCCATTTAAAAAAATTCAATATGGCGTCGTATCTCTCATTTTTTGACATCTGACATATATGGCAATAGCATGGGTGGCTCCAACTTCGAAGCCTCGTATCTCCGGAACGGCTGAAAATAAATATTGACAATTATATATTTTTAATGTTGGAACAAATAGGCGAATGCAGCTGGCTTACTATCAGGTAAGGTTGCCATTTAAGAAAATCCAATATGGCGTCGTATCTGTCAAATTTGTAAACATAGATTTTTTTTTGACATCAAATTTGGCTTCTTCACTAAAAGCTATTAGGGAATACATAATTGTTTTTTTATTGTGGTCGATAGCAATGTCGCCAATCGGGTGAGACACTTAAAATAATGTCTCTGTACCTATATACTTTTTCTCGCAACAATTAATTTAAACAAAAATCCATTTAAAGTATATTTTTAGTATCAAATATCTCAGAACCCATAACTTCTGTAAAAACTTTTCATTCGTAGACACACTCTATTATATTATTTTAATAATTGAAGTACATTTTGAGACGCAAGCGCGGATCCAGGGGGGGGGGGGGGGGTCTCCCCAAACAGACAAACACAAAAAAATTGATATACTGTTTTGACTAACTCTGCAGCTTTGGCACAAGATTCATCGGAACATTACCAATCATTAAGGTATATTTTTTCTATTCATTGAACTTGTTTTGTCAAGGCCCTTACCAAAGTAAATTTAAAAAGATGAACGTAATAAAGCAGATAGATTATTGAAGGCAATTGAAAACTTTAAATTTGTAAGGCCACTAAATATGTGCTGTAAAATATTACAGGAAATAAATATAATATCTCAAGTTTTGCAAACACCACAGTTAGATTTAATGAAAGCTTTAAATTCTTTGGAATTGTGAAAATTACCGAAATAATTACAAATATTTAAAAACTGACGCTATTGGTATGTACAGCTAAAAAATGGAATGTTTCTCCATTATTTAAAGAAAAAAGACAGCATAAGCCAAAAAAGCAATATGATGAATGTGATTCAAATTATCTATTTTATAATCAAGAACATTATTTTCAATATTTATTATAAAGTTTTCGACATTGTTATTAATCAATAAAACAACCGTTTTAAAGGCGTAAAGGACACAGTTATCAAATTTAGTTTTTTAAGTCCCCCCATTTCGGTATCATTGACGGAGAAAGAATTATTTGAATCAGCTGAAGCTCTGCAACAATGTTACCCTCGCGATATTTCTTCACAATTTCCATTACAAATTATTGCCTATCTTAGCCCCTAAAAGACAAAATAGGTACATTTAAAGAACTTGGAGAGCTTGCAAATTTTTTAATTGTAGAAAATGATACTCTAGCAGGAAATTTCGCAGCGGTATGTACTGCTCCACAATTATTCTTGACGCTCCCTGTAACCGTGGCATCTTCAGAACGATAGTTTTCGAAATTAAAATTAATAAAAAACTATCTAAGAAATTCTTGTGCCCAAAATCGACTAAGTAATTTGGCATTGCTTAGTATAGAGGCAGCGGAAGCTGCAGTAATGGACAAAACCGAAATAGTTAGGGTTTTTGCGGAAACTAAGTCCAGAAGGAAGCAATTTTTTGAACAGTTTGATGTTTTATGCAAGGATTTTTTTCATAATTTATAATAAAATAAATACGACTATTTTACTTTATAAAATATATATTTATTTTGTGTTGTTGTTTGTTCTTATTATATTATATACGGTAAAAATGTTCAATTATGTTTTTTTTTTAAATATTTATGTTTTTTGTTTGTTTACTTTTTGATTATATTATTACCTACAATCATCACTACTGACAAGCATTATTATAATATATATTAATTATTGTTTTATTTGATATGTTATTAATACACGTTATTTAAGTATCCTCTCTTCTTACTTGTTTATTTTCTACCCTTGTCCAAATGGAAAATGAAAGTTATATTTTCATCATGTTATTGCTATCTTGAAACTTGACTAATTTTGAAGTGATAAAATTTTGAAGGGGGCCCAAAAGTTAGGTTTGGCAAGGAAACCCAAAATCTGAAGCTACGCCACTGCGGCCCCGCCGATGAGAGAGGGGGAAGAGATGAAAAGTCACACCGACTCTCTCCAGATCCGCTGGATTTATTTAAGTTAAATACTTTTTTATAACCAACTTTTAAATTATCCACGGGTTAATATAGTAGTTGCAGAATTTCAATTATGGATTACTAAATGGAAACGCGAAGTAAAAAACGGCTGTAAAATACCTGAATTATTATAACTATGATCCTGATTTATTCCCCAATATTAGGATTTTTCTTCAAATACCTGCTACACTACCTGTAGATGCAGCAACAGCGGAAAAGTCCTTCTGGATTCTACGTCGAGTTAAAAAGTGGCTTAGAGCAAAGATGGTAGAGAATCGCCTAACTGGCTTGGCTTTGATGAATAAGTATAGATAGATACTTATATAAAAAACATTATCGTCGACGTTGATGAAGTTATAACTAGATTTGGAAATATTAAACAAAGAAAACTAGACTTCGTAATTAAAGAATCAATGCTTTTTTGCCCTAAAATGTTTATGTATATTTTTTATTTTATTTTATCGAATGTAGAATTGTTTTTGTGTTCTCAATACTGGGTATCAAAAGTAAACAGACGATTATATATATATTCATAAAAAAATAACAAGTAAAAAAAAAGTATAATTTTATTTATATTTTTCCCTAAACAAATGATAATGACTTAAAGATACATTAGGCTCTTTCTTTTGCACCAAAATTTTTTCTTCTTGCTCTTCAATAATTTTTTGCAACTTCTGGATTTCCCTTTGATGATCTTCTTCCATTGTTTCAATTGTATCAGCTTGTTCCTGAATTTTTTGTTCAACGGTTGAGAATTCTTGCCACGCGGATTTTTGCACGTCCTAAAAATACCCAAAAATAAAATTAAACAACACCAATATGAGAAAGAATATTAATACCTTTTTCTAGTTTAAGATATGCCGGATATATTACTGCTAGGTGTTTTTTTTTAAATTTTACGTTATGTATTCCAATTAAAATAGAGTGTCTTATTTTTTTGGCACACCCTGGAATTTTGAATGACGATACCGTACCTGATATTATCGTTCATAGATGACAGTGGTGAAATAACCGTTTGTCTAGTTATTTTAAATTTCATTTTAATAAACCTACTTTTAATTGCAGCTTGAGAGAATCCATTCTTACTGCCATCTCTGAACCAATTTTCTTTACAGCTCTATTTTCCAATTGCCGCTGGTTTAAAGCCTTTAAGAGCGCCTCCTGCTCAGCCACCATGTCCTTTGCAAAACACATTGCTTTATGTAGCTGTTTTCGGCATGCACTTCTGGATACTTTAATTTCATTAAGTGAATGCTCTAAATCCAGGTATTTAGATTCGGATTTTCTAAAATGATATTAGTTCTAGTTAATATATTCGAAGAAGCAGTCCATTTTCTACAAGATACCTGATTTAAGTACAAGTAATAAAATACACGGCCGCGGTCTTATAATTAGAAACAATTTTTATAAGAGGGTGACTTTGTGTATGTATATTATTACTTGTTATTAGATACAGACAAAAATTCAATTTTCACAAAATTTTATTGCCTTTTTTGACACCTTAATATAAGAATCAACAACTACAAAATGTACGTGTTGTGTGTGTAAGTTATTTCGTCGCGTGCCACTAATGGCACGCGTGCCGATGGTTTACCATCTCTGGCCTAGGCCAACGCATTAGGTGCATTTACTATGTGATAAACATACTATTTTTTACACTTGGAAAGTTTAGGGGCGGAAAGTACTGGCCTCCAGTAAACTTTCCAAGTGTAAATGAGCCTTGGGTGGCCAAATATAAAGCGACTATTTTGTATACAAGGTGCGGATCTTAAATGAAACGCTGCTTGTAGCGGCTCTGGGATAAATATTTCTCCAAAAACATATCCTCAAAGATTTTTATGAGCCTCGTTTGTCATGTAAAAAAAGACCTTAGGACGGGCCGCAGACCTCAACAACTTTTTTCTTAAATTAGAGGATACCTTTTTTGAAAGCTTATCGAAAAAGGAATTTGTCCCTATATATTTTTTTTACATCTGCCAAACCATGAATCAGAAATTTAATAAAAACTAATTCAAGGAACAATTACATTACCAATAACTTTAAAACTGTAATGTCACTCTTTTAGCATAGCATTTGTTGAAAATATTCTCCATGAATCTGTTCGCACAGACGAAACTGATGGTAGAACTTTACCCTTACTCTTTCCAAAACTTCTAGCGTGATTAAACGTATCTGTACCCGAATCCTTGCCTTTTACTATTCCAGATTTCTAGGTCTTTCTACCCTTCCTTTTAAATCGTCTCACAAATAAGAATCTAAGGGTGTAAAATCCGGAGATTTGGGCGGCCACTCTCTAAATAATATTTTTTCCAAGGTTTTTAATACCAGAACTTCAAAGAATATTTCTAAATTATGGAAATCTAGACCAAAGGATATTTTTCCAGCAGGATGGAGCCCATTCTTACTTTGCAAGAAACAAAGAGAATTATTAAATGTTACATTTCCAAATAGATGGATAGGATTTATAGAGTTGCCGCTCTTATCTCCTGATATTTCACCCTTAGATTTTTATTTATGAGGCGATTTAAAAAGAACGGTATATATGTCACCAGAACTAGAAATCTGAAAGAGTAGAAGGCAAGGATTCGGGTACAGATACCGATCGGTTTGATCTGTGACACAGATTCATGGGGTGCATTTTCAACAATTGGTATGCTAAGAAAGTGCCTTTAGAGTTATTGTTAATGCAATTGTTCCTTAAATTGGTTTTTATTAAATTTCTGTTAAAAAATATATATGGAGAAATTCCTTTTTCGATAACCTTTCCAAAAAGGTGACACAAGTGGTATCCTCGTAATTTGAAAAAAAAGTTGGTTAATTTTTTTTACATGACAAAAGCGAGGTCCATAAAAAATCTTTTAGGACTTGTTTTTGGATTTTAGAGAAATCTTATTCCCAGAGCCGCTATAAGTAGCGTTATATTTAAAATCTCCACTCTGTATAAATTTGAAAACTAGCAGTTGTATCTGGTATTTTCAAGATCCAAGATCCGTGAATTTTTCTCTAATTTTTCGACTAAAAAGGGGAGGGACAAACAGCGTGGTGAAAAAATGTTAATATCTTTGGTTTGGCCGACGCAAAGACGACAATTTATTAATCAATAAAATATTCTTACTTTAGCTCTTTTTCCAGTCGATTTATTTTGCCTCCTAATTCTTCTTTTGATGTTTTAAGGGAAGTTATGGTACTATTTAGCTCCTCCATTGTTTTCCTTTGCATTTCAAATGTTTCTTTTAGTTTAATTTTTTCATTCTCATACTGCATCTTTAACTCTTCGTACCACCTACAGTATAAAAGTTATTAATATACAAAAAAAATTAGGAACTGACGAACGAAAGTTTTAACTTAGAAAGTATAAGTAAAGAAAGTATTTATAAATTGATTCCACCAACCGCAAAAGGAAATCATAGTTTAAGATATCCATGATTACTGGTATAGTTGTACCATTAAAGCCTCCATATTACATGGCAGCATTTGGTTTTTATCTAAACCACTTGCCATATATAATTGCAGATTTATGGTAACGATATAGGTATACGTACTAACATACTGTAAATCCTTCGAATTCAATCAAATTTATACCGTCTCGTTCGTGCGTATTTGAAAAATAAGGGATAGGTTCGTTTGAAAATGCCTATAAAATTTTTCACATTTTGAAACGTCACAGTATCTTTTTCATGTATAAGATGGAGAAAAAATGGATTGCACATATTCTCATCTTAGTTTTTCATTTTTTTCCAGGTTAATTATTGTTATACTTGTTGAATCTCAGTAAGTGTTTAACAATTTATCTGATAGTATATATCTATGTAGATAGATAGATTTTTGAGTAGACAATAAAACCCAAGATAAGCATGTCGTTTTTCTTAAAGTCATTGAACCAGAAAAATGCTGAAGCGTTGCAAAATATAAAAAACGCAGAAGGTTTGGAAATAAAGATTTTTACAATTTTTCCAATTACCACTGTAAATTTCATTATACTAGGATAGGGGGATCGTTGAAATTTTATTACAAACACTACTTACATTTAGCTTATCGCAAAAACGCTAATTTTTTACAAAAATTATAGTTTCAATTATCTATGTGGCGTATTAAATATTCATTTTAAATTGTATTGGTGTAAGCATATCCAGAGTTTTTGGTAAGTTAAATAATAAGCTAAATATAGACCTTAATCAAGTTGTTTCAGGAGAGACGTTGGATATGTTATATTCCACACAATTTTCTCTTCCATGTGACGCAAAAAAGCAATTATTTGGGGCTAGGCTAAGGTACGAGTTATTTTGCCACCCTAGTGGTGTTATTTTCTTGTCCTACCATAGCTTTAGATTTTCCAGACTTTTATAATACAATAGCTCTTAGAAATAAGAAATATTTACAATAACAGAAACCTTACTTTTTACATTCATTAACACTGGCAGTGTGAACAGATATAGGAATATAGTTTTGTCGCTCATTTTTAAAGTCATCCTGTGAATATACTAACGATTTGACTTTTTCTTTTAAAGAAGCATTTTCAGTTCTTAGTTTAATGTACTCATCGTGAACCACTTGGTAATCTCTTTTCATCTGGTCGACTGAAAATAAAATTATTGTTAATCAATCAAGTCTCTAGCAGTATAAGGTAGGCCACGCAGTCTGATTTTATTAGCTCATTCAAATTTCCGACCACTGGTGTTATACCATATTATAAAAAAATATTATACCATATTATCTTTTTACTTGTTTTTTTTATTCAAATTGCCTCACAAACCAATAACAAAGAAGTTCTGATAGAGCAGAATATTTGTTTTCATGAAATTTGTAGAATCCGCTGCTCTCCACACGAAAGCGATGAGTCACTATTGCAATTTTGAACCCGGAGTATAGACAGTTTTTGTCTTCAAAATGATTTTCCCACAATCAAAGTGATCCGAATAGTGTAGTTCTTGATTTACTAATCAGACAACTTTGATTGTGTGTAATTAATGTATGCCAGTGTTATTTATATCATAGCCAAAGTTGATTGGTTGGTAATGAACCAGGGAAGAACACAGCATCCACTGCAGAACAACAATGACTTCTATGTTTTCATGTTAGATGGCTATTTTTTGCATTTAGTTGATTCCAGCAGATGGCGATACTAGGTTTTCATCATATTTTTATTCGTAAAAATATCTTGAAAACATATTTTTGCTGTAGTGGGATTTGCTTACAGCTTATGGCTTTCTGATGAGTCCCAACAAGGACGAAACAGCCTGTCATTATCCACCTGTGCCCCAGGAAACCAATTACCTTTGGCGTCCCTGTGTACTTTAATGCAAAAGATAGACGCACTACTCTGTCGGCTTGCCGCTAAGTTTCTTTCTATATAAAAACTAACATTTTATCAAAAATAAAAACTATGACATTGTCAAGGAACCAACCAATGTTGCGTTAATTTTGTCTAGGAGTTTAAGTAGCTAGGTACCTTTATTTTCATATATTTTTAATATTTCTTCTATTTTATCCTGCTTTATTGCACACTTCTTTATTAGCGCGTCGTTTTGATCTTTTGTCAGCTTTAACTCTGCTTTAACATTATCCAGTTGAACTTGCAGTTTCGTGCTACATTTTTCATCTTCGGTTAATTTTTTGTAAATATTTTCATTTTCTTCCACAAGTTCTTTCATTTTGCCGGTAAATTTCGCGAATTCAAATTCATAATTTTGGATTATTTCATCTTTTTCATTAATTGTATCTTGATATGCATCTATAAAAAAATAATAACTATGTAAATCATATTTTTTTAATACTGAACGTTATGTAGTGAAGGAAAGAAATTGGTCTTTTTGATATATTTTTGGATAATTATTATTGTTTTTTTTTTCTAATTCGAGAGAGGCCTCAAGAAAGGAATTTTAAACTTTTTGAGAGTTATCGTTATAACATGTTAATTTTATTAAGCACAGGTTTCCGAATTATTTTTTTTTTTGTAAAATATAGAAAAAAAAATTGGTGTTTATAGATTGCTATTCTAGGGCTGTCCTATATACGGTGTTTTAGCAAGTTTCCCTTAACATTTTTTGACCTGTCATAGTTCGATGTATAGAACGACATCACTATCGAGCAGAATATCTGTCTTAAGCCGGCCATAGACACAAAGAGATGTACGCGTGCATCAACGCGCGTTCTTTATCGTCTGTGTGTGGATGTAAATAATGCACGCACGTTCAAGGAAGTCAATACAATAATTTACTTCATGTATCAATGCGCGTTAATGCATGCGTTCATATTACTGTGTCTGTGACCGGCTTTACAAAGGAATATAGGCAAAAGAATATGACTTTACCTAAAAGTGGTCCCAATGTATGGCTATTTACAGAACCCCATGAAATCGGCGTATGTCTATGATTCTGATGGTCACTTGAAAGGATATTGATAATTTCATCTTCTTTTAACTGATTGGCGGAAGACTTTTGACTTTGAAGGTATGAATATTTGTCAATAGTTAAATTATTTTTCCTTAGTTTTTCCTGATAACGTTCGAGTTGAACATTTAACCTAAAAATATTAATTAAAAAATACCTTAAATAATGCCGATTTTCTCAATATGTAACAGTGTAACTCAATGTAACTACTACTGAAGCCAAAAGTTCTTTGCTTGTTACCAAAGAACCTGCGGTTAGTAGTTCACTACTAGTTTAGTTAACACATGGAAAATGAAACATTGATTTCAGGTTGGAAAAGTACCACTTGCCTCATCCAAATGAGTGCTTAAAACAGAAATATATGGTTCCAATAATGTTTGCAAGCAACGCTCTTTTTTTCTAACTGCTGTATTATAGGCTATCTAGCATTAGATTAGAGCAGCAGTAAAATAAAATTACAATAATTGATATCAAAATATGTTGATGTTAACGATAATTATTAGACATTATGTATACATTAAATTCTTGCTGTGCGATTTGTAACAAGAAGGTTTGTTGTAATATTCCTGACAGATAAACTAGACGTAATTAATAATTGTATTTAAAAAGTGATTTTTAAGAAGACGAAAAGAAAAATGTAACCAGTTTGTATGAACAGCTACATTTTCGCAGTTCCCGATTTACTTTTAGGATCCCTAATTCAGTAATCTCAACATAAAACAATACATAAGCTGATAAAAACTAATATTCATAATGTTAAGCACCATACCAGACAAAACGAAAAAAAAAATTTACTACCTTAAGCTTACAAATAACTGTAAATACTGTAAATATTGTACATGATGTATAAACTTGTTAAGCATGTAAAACTGTAAATATACTTAGTAAATAAAAAAGAGAACGGAGCTACTGTTTTAACAGTATTTAGTCGGCGGTCGGCGCTCTATTCTTTCCAGAGCAGGTCACTTATAGCGCACGTACACTGATTTTAGGGGTCCTTACCTAACTAATAGTCGATTTTAAAAAAATTAGAATAGGACACTCAAGAAGTGACTAATTTTAATAGAATAAGTGATTTCCAGGACCTTCTATCGATGCTTACATCTCTCTGTTTGTACTGTGTAAAGTCCACCCACGGTTCTAGAGCTACAAGGCCTGAAATTGCAGGGGGATAAAATACCGAAAACACAGTTTTAAATATTAGAGAAGTTAGTGATACAGGCATGCTACTTAAATATAAATAATAAATCCCACAAAGTCCCGGTCTCAAAAATTCTTTAATATAACGGTTACATGTTTCGCTCACAAATGAGCATCATCAGACCTACAAACGTTATAGTGTTTGCAAAATGTGCATATAAAAAACATAAAAGTATCTTACCTAATTACACAAACAAAGAAACATTTAAAAATTAAAAATATTATTTATACTTAAATCAGGTCTCTTGGAGAAAATGGACAGCTTTTTCGAAGGATGCTACTTAAAGTTTAAGATTTGGAACTAAAGTCTTTAATTATGTAAAAAGAGCATTAATACAGCAAGGTATGTTCGAAAGCCGTATTATTTTCGTAACTCGGGAATCCTGGTCTAACCAAGAATCTAGCTTGTCTTATGGAATGATTGAACTAGTACACTTAAAAAATCATAAATATTTTTAGTGCACTTTATTAAGAAACTAAAAAAACGCTTAAGCCATCTGGAGAAGTTTTAGTTCCTATAAAATTTTTAACTTTTTGGGAAAATGCTTGAAATAAATTATGAATTCAATTTTGCATTAAAGTATATTATTATAAAAAGAAAGTTAACACAAAAGCAATAGTTGAAAAAAATATCATTGTATTTAGTCAGTATACTTCTTTCTTTAAATAAGTTTGAAATATTTTTTGCTAAATTAGTTTTTTTTATGACAATTAAAGTAACTTTTTAAATTTCATCGAGATTTTACTTTTATTTTAAATTTTGAAAATTACCTACATAATTATAACATGTTTTAAAAATATTTATAATTACAGCACATCACATTTTAAAAGGACATAATTTATCCTATCATAATTACCAGAACTATTGTTCGTTCTTTTACTCATTTTAAAATCGCACAGAAGAACTGAAACGGTTCAATCCTAATTAGTTTTTCGTACCTGAATACCACTGTCTTCATCATATTTAAGTCTTCCTTTACTTCACCATTTTGTTTCCTCAAAACGTCGTTTTCATTAGTAACTTTTTTAACATGGTCCCTCAATTCTTCACAACTCTTGCAAATTTTACTTAGTTCCAGCTGATTTCGGACATCTTCGTAACATTTTGCTAACTCGAAATATTGATTTTTCATAGACTCTATATCTTTATTAAGATCTAAATTAACGTTTTGTAAATTGTTTACTTTTTCTTTAAGCTTAATAATTTTTTTAACGGACAAGTCTTCAAGTTCATTAAATTTAGCAGCTAGATCTTCATTATCTCTATTTAGTCTATCAATTTCTTTACATAAACTCTTTTTACTTACTTTACTAAATGAATCTTTTTCTGGAATTTCGATGATAACCTCACTAAATTTTTGGCCTGGTAAATTATCGTGAGTTCCATGTTTATGTTTATGCTTCCTTGAGCTAAAATTGGCTGAGTAAGTCTTTTTGAATTTTGGACCTTCGTGCTGATCTTCTTCAGGCTTATGTATTGGCACTTCGACGTATTTTTTTTTTGTTGTAATGGGAAAATCATTGTTCATATTAGGTTCACTTAGTTCTCCTTAATATTTCTTATTATCTAAAAAAAAACAATAAATCTTTACTCTTTAGAAAGGTAGTCTATGTAGTGATGGTTAAGCACCACTGTTGGTATAAATTTATTTCTTACATAGACAGACAGAGGCGGTTGTCGCCGCGCCGATTAAAAAAAATATTATACACAAGCAGTAGAACATCAGTAGCTACTGATCGATATAAAATAAGACTGAGCATACTGAATCGTTATTAATTAACTAAATTATACTTAATGGCACTGAATGCACTAAACTGTATTTGTGGTGCTTTTTTCTTTCGCAGAATCAGATTTAACTTATTTTAGAGGCAGATCCAATTCATTTCGTCCATATGTCTTGGCCACAAATACAACACCGATAATGGATTTCCAAACAATGTTATAATGAGTAAATAATATTAGTATTAAGTAAATAAATAAAAAAATTAAAATCCTTCTGCTACCCCTTTGCTAGCACAATAGATCGAATGCTTAACAATTATCTAATATTAAGATAGTGGGTCTTAGGCCCCTGGTAACTTTACCAGCCAGATAATTTCCATGGAAATATTTGTCTCAACAATGGTTTCTTTTGAAACTATCTTGCTGATAAAGAGACCAGGAGATAGATAATACGGGCCTTAGCGACGTAAATTTTAAGTATGTCACATATGCACTTGCATACTTGAATACACTGCTGTTTGATTTATTTATCTATCTGACAGATATCTATCTAAATTTCTATGGAAATAATTGTCTTAACAATGGTTTCTTTTGAAATTATCTTGCTGATAAAGTTACCAGGAGATGGGTAATGCGGGCCTTAGCAACGTAAAATTTACATATTATGTCACATACACTTGCATACTTGACTAAACTGTTGTTTCATTTATTTATCTATCTGATAGATATATGTCTATCTAGTGGATGTAGTATACGAGAGGCGACTATAACGATCTATGATAATTTTTATTAATTTAATGCTTTTTCATTAATAATACGAAAATACAGCATGTTCAATGTATTTCAAGAAATATTTACTGTCAAAATATTTGCATAATATACCATACGAAAAAAAAAAGTTATTCATGATAACTTTACAACAAAACGAAATCTTCTACTAATATGAGCCTCAATCAATATTTTCTATGTGTACACACACAACACACATCGATTTAATAAAATATACAATTACAAGGCAATAAAGACAACTTAATCACTTACCCAAATGTTAATTGTAAGACACTATTGACTAAACAACTTAAATAATGATTGACTAATGTCACAAATCGGTGTTAGATGCAACGAGGTACCATGGAAGACGTTTGTAAACAAATATATTACCACGTTGTGATCCTTCTATTTAATTCATTGCTATGGAAACGCGCACGTGGACTACACCGGGTGTTTTTTAATTGAAGTTAAAATTGAACAGTTAAATACCTAACGCCATCTACATTTGAACGTATTTATCAAAACGTAGTTAAGGATGAATCAATTTAACATTATAATATAGGTTACGTTGTAATGGAATTAGAATTAGTACAGGGTGAGTCAACGATGAAGTAAAGTTTATTTGCGCCTTTATCTTAAAAATTAGATTAACATTCGAAACACAAAGTTGTAGAGACCATTGAGGTGCACATTTTTAAATTATGCTGGAGCATACGGGGTAGCCCAAAAAACCGTGGCGAATATGACTTGGATTTTTTTAATGGAACACCTTATATTCTGTATTATTTTTTGATTCCCCATAAAATTCTACGCTTATTTTGTAAATGTCATTCAATAGTTTTGAGGTATTGACGTTAAAAATATGGCATTTTCAGACTTTAACCTGTCAACATTGAAACGGTTCATCTTAGAGAAAAATGATTTTCTATCTTAATTTTGTAATCTCTATCTAAAAGTTACAACTTCCGGTTTACCATGTTAAACCAAAAAACCGGGTTTAAAATCAAAAAAAGAATTTTAAAAAAATTCTCAAACACATATGACATACAAAGAAGCCGCCATAGATCAAAGAACAAATCGAGCTTTCTGCCTCTTACCGGCTAGACTAGTACTGCCCTGCTAAGACAACTTGTCCTAACTGCAAAAATGCCGTTTCTTGGGTTAAGCTACCATTGTACATATTTAGCAATCTTCTGTACGCTTACTTAGCGTAAAAGTCCTATCTGCATTCAAAGCACTAATTCACATATATTCACTTTGTCCGAACTGCTTAATTTTCTACCTTTGTATTTGTGCATATAGGACATATTTTTTTCAGAGAGGTAGCTGAATTCCTAAGTCTAATTGTGTAAAATAAGACAAATATCCTTAGCATGGCATTTCTTTCGACAGTGACATACATTCTGCCAAATTGCAGCGATATCACTGAAGATGAATAAACTTAGTTAAGAAACATACCCTATTATGTTTTCGTTTATTTTTAATAAAGTTATGTCATAATATATTATGTTGGTTTCACTTATGACATTTTTATCTTAGCAATATAAATTTTTAACTAGTTCACATTGTCCTAACTACTCATATCTCCCAGATTATAATTAATACGAATATTTATAATATATATAGAAATAACAAAATACTTAATTTCTCAAAACTAATTTTAAGAACAAGTTGTCTTAGCAGGGCAGAGTAAGCAGCACAATGCTTGTCCAGCCCTTTGATCCGTTGGCCTTCTTTAGTGCGGCTATTTTTATTTAATAATATTTTTAAATTAATAAGATCATTTTGGATACCTACATTAATTTCTTTTAAAGTTGAATTTTTATTCTTGAATGAAATTAAATCAAATTAAAAACTCCCTAAAATAATTATTTTTACAAATGTAAATATCATATTTTCCCAGAAACTATGAAGAAGCCGCATTGAACGATCACGAGCAAGTGTGCGTCGTTGACGACTTCTTTATATTTCTCACAAAAGAATAATATCAATATTTCTAAAAAAATATATAATTTACATAATAGCATATCAAGATTTTTTTACGATTGGCTTTTGTTTTGCAACATATAGTAATATAGAAATCTGTCAATTGGCTCGATATTATGAAATATTTTTTTGCAATAAAAAAAAGTTTAGCAGCATCGTAGTTTTGCAAATGAAGTATTTTGTCTTAAACTAATTAGTGTCGCTCAGACCGCCTAGACCGGGGCCTATTGGGAAAATAGGCCCTGGTTACACGTTAAACCGTAAAACCATTTTTTGATTTATAGATAATAAGATAATATAGAGGGTGATTCCTAAGTTGATACTTCTTTTTTAGCTGTGTATAGAAGGCATTGAAATAAACCACATTTTTAAATACCTTTTTTCGAAAAACTTAAAAATAGGCTAGATACAAAAATAAAAAATCTAACTGTGGGCCTGGTCATATTAACGTAGCCTGCTATACTTTATATTGTTTATCTGATTAGTCATGGTCAGTTATTTGACAATCCGCTGCGGTGTTTTTCTGAAGCAAGTTAATTTTAAATTTTAAAACATTTTTTAAGTTAGGCAGGATCGTATTTGATCCATAGTGTAATAAATGAATTTTGAGTTTTTTGAAAAAGGTATTTAAAAATGTTGTTTATTTTAATGCCTTCTATACACCTTAAAAAAGTAGTATCAACTTAGCAATCACCCTGTATAACGTGTCCCATTTAAAAAAAAAGTATTTTGGATATGCCCTTACTCTGTATAATTTAAAATAATTATAACTCTGTTTTTAAACAATGTTAAAAAGTTAAGTAGTTTAGATGCTACGCTATATTGCGTTGGGGGTGGGTCACCCTGTATATATCGGTAATCATTTTTTTACAAGCATTGATATCGACAAACCATAATCTATAACATATAATAAGTTTCTCCGTGTTAGTAAAAAAGATGAAGTGAAGAATCAAGAAGCTCCCATGAGGGACAAATTATATGACCGTGTTTATACATACATTGGAGGAGTGATGTGAAAACTAAAAATATCAGATTCTCCCAAAATTGTGACATAAAACAGTCGAAAAAGTGATTTTTTCTGGCTTTACCTATCATCAAAATTATAAATTGAACGTGTCGATAACATTCTGTCATAATTTAGTTAAAAATTAAAGTCTGATGTCGGGTTGTATAAAGATTTTTAACCACAATTAACTAACCAGGCACCTTTGATTGGGTATAAATAATGCCTGATCAATGTAATTTAAGTCAGTCAAACTTGCTGGTTAGTCAATTGTGGTTAAAACTCTTTGACCCAACATCAAAGAATTAATGCGAGTTCCTGACTACATGGCGAAGATTATAATTATTCCGAGAATTATTTGATGCCTTTTAGTTATACAATATGCAAATATATCGCATTTATTTAAAAAAAAAAAGAAAACAAAATATAATTTCGCATTAAGCACAAGAGCAACTACTTTTTCTTGCAAATTAGTAATAGCAAAAATGGCGCTACTTAATATACGCTTTTTATGACACAATTTTTTTAAAATTAAAATATACCGATACATTCACATCTAACAAGCACTTATCAAGACATAGTTGTCTCTTTAATTTTTTACAGTATTTTTTCTTCACTTGACGGTTTAAGAACTAATCTCTTTCTAACCCGTCGAAATTGACAGCTCATATAAAGAAAAACCAGTGAAAACAACTAACGGATACACATCAGCAGCGGCGCAAAGATATTCGTAATGGGTGGGCACCCATCATTTCAGAGTGGGCCAGAGCCCACCCTAGGCTGCCTCTGGCGCCGCCACTGATACACATTTTAGTATTTGGTGGGGTATTGCTTAATCTTTCATTTCTATTTTTCTGTAATTAGGTTATTTAAAAGAAACATTCAGTGGCAAAAATTTCATCAATTGAATAAAACCTTGAGAAAATCCGATACAAAATTTTCTCTCGAATAATATTTGACAAGACTATTTCACGAGAAAACAATAAAAACACACTGTTTATTTAGCAAACTAGAAACTTTATTTATTACTAATATTAAACGTACAGTTGTTATAAGTTATAATTTGTCCATTCTTTTCTATCAAAGCATGACTTTGGGTATGATTGACTTGCATTTGGGAAGTCAAAGGTCTAGGTCTAGAACATGCTTTATTTGTTGTTCTGAGATTTTCGATGAGCTTCAGATGATGACTAGGATCTAGCTGCAGATGTGGTTTCAGGGAATTTGGGCTTGAGTGGCCTGTTAACTTAATCAACTCTTGTTTTCCAACACCTTGTTCAAATAGGGCAGACACAACGGAAGATCCATGAGAATGATTTGTTATTTTATGCTTCTTCGTATTAATTCTAATTCTTTCTGCTGAAGTTTTGGTCGACTTAGATACTGTATTTATTCCTAGTGGAGTATTTTTGAACCAACATTCCTTCTACCAGTTTGGATGAACGGAGAGAAATATTTGGTCTACTTTTTTCCAATAATTTTTAAAATAATCTTACAAGGCCATAAGTCTTTGTTTGATCACTTTCTTACCAACCATTTGCTGTTTGCCAATCCTTTTGACGCAACTTGAACTGTCTTGAAAAATATGCTGTTATATTTAATTCGTCCGGTAAACTCTCCCATGGTATCAAACTCCTTTTGAAAATTTTGAATTTTGCAATTTACGGCCTCATTGCCTTTCCAAGCTAGTTCAAATGAGCAGACATGGAATAGTAGATTCTGTAACGAGGTTGGAATGAAAATTTGATCCGAGTATCGAATTTTCATTCTAACCGAGTAGCAGACTATATTTTCTCCACGACCAAAAATTCTATTCGCAATATTTGTAATTTCAGGTGGAGTATTATCCAGTTCCATATCTGATTCATCCGATTTTTCACTCATATTTTGACTTGCACTAAAATTTGTCTGCTGACATTGACAGTTTCGAAATTCATGGCAACCTATGTCGTTTAGATCAATTACAGAATATTCATTCCGTATCTTGTTATGGAATGAAAATACACGCAAAACGCATAAGAAGCAAGTGTTTCAGAATAAATATTCCAACTCAAGAGTGAGAATTTTTACATTCTATAATCAAAAATGATTTTGGAATTATTGCATTCAGTAATGGTCGTGGAGAAAAACTTTTTTTGTGCTTTATCGGGGTTTTCTTCATTGTAGCTTTGCATTATTGTTAGTAGATCTTTGATAGATGATGCTTTTGAACTTACTTTCCTCTTTTCCTGACAACTTTGGAGCTGCTTTTTCTTTGTGTCTCTTGCCATTCGCGAATAAGTAAAAGGGTCAATCTTTATTTCGTATTCTGTAATATACATTTCTTGAATCATTTTTGCTGTAGTGTTCCATATAGCCTTGACAAAAAATTCTTTATAGTCTACGCCATTACCCTTCTTCATATTTAAGGCGTAATCTTCGAGCATAATCGTCATTTTCATCACAGTAGTACATTTTTGCAGTTTATAATTTCTTACCAGTAGAAACTCTGAGAACTGTACCCAAATTGAGTTCTTGGACTTCCGTGTGTTAAGTGGAATATTTTTAGCTATCGATTTTTTAATTTCTTGGGTAGGTTGGCACCCAAACCTTGCATTTTCGTTTAAATTGCTTATTTTGTCTTTTTCAAACCAGGATGACGTTTGACAGACATGTTGCTATGATATTTTGCCAGTATAAAACACTCTAGTGTAATAGTCGCTGTAATAAACTTGTATAGGTGGTTGGGAGTAAATAAAAAATTATATGTAGAAAAAATTATTTAGGTGAAATTTTAAAAAATTGCAGTCATTTTTTGATATGAATATACTGTGTAGATTCAACTTTAAAGGTTAATCACCTCAAAGTATTATTTAGTTATGTGATTATAATTATTTATTAAACGAGAATTAATTTGTTTTGAGCTTTCCTTGTTATAATAAAAATGTTTATAAATTTTTCCGGCTTCATTATGTCTTAATAATTTATAGTTTATTGTGTAAAATACCAGACGAAAGCTCAGCCAATATAATCCTTTTTATAGAATACAGTATGTATTAAGGGTGTCCTAATTTAGTGTGACTGAAACCAAACGCAAAAAAGAATTAAATAAAATTTACTAGAAGTTTGTGGTTTTTGCCAATTGACGGTTTTCAACCGTAAGTTTTTATAGCTTTTTTTTAAACTTCAGGTATCTTTTCTGTATAACAAGCTGGATAAATTACAAGGCCATACCTTTTTGAAAATAATAATATCTCCCAAAATTTGTGTTAAAATATGAAAATGTTACAAGAAAAACGTCGAAAATTATAAATTCTTCAATCCACCACAATACCAGAAAGACATCTTTATAGTTAGCGCATAAGTTATTTCGTATTCAGTAAAGAGTTTTAACTTTAAATCAGGTCTATAGTTTGACAGCTGGGTTTACAATGGCGTATAAAACAATTAAGTTCCGTGTTGTAATTAGGTTTTTGTGTTTTCTCTCTAAGTTGAACCGTACCATTAATATTTAATATTGATAAATTTTAAAAAGGTCAACTTTAAATGTCAATATCTAAAAAACTGATTAAGGGCTAGGAAAAAATAATTTGGTTTTGTCCTTAGAATGCCATAAAATGCCCTTCGTTTTCTGTATATTTTGTACTGCCTGTTGCCACGAATTAGAAGAAAAAAATAGATACTCTTGTACGTTGCAAAAGGTACATGCATGTTTTAAATATATATAATAACTTTAAATAAATAATTGATCTGTAGTAAATTCATCATTACCTTAT
Source organism: Polydrusus cervinus (assembly GCA_935413205.1). Taxonomy (NCBI): domain Eukaryota; kingdom Metazoa; phylum Arthropoda; class Insecta; order Coleoptera; family Curculionidae; genus Polydrusus; species Polydrusus cervinus. The sequence goes on along the minus strand of OW284510.1, from coordinate 58,981,253 downwards.
TATTGCTTAAAGCCGGGTTGAACTCACTTGCTACAGTGGATTACGCCCCTCAGAGAATCTCAGTTAAAACATGAGAAGGGCGCCTAGACAAATTTTGCTCAGGGTGCAGTCATTGCTTGATCCAGCTTTGCCTATTCGAACACTTTAATGTCGGGTTGCACACAGAATTTTAATAATAATTATTTAACCGGCAAGTTTGACTGTGACAGACGTAACATTGACAGAAATAATTGTCTCACAATCATACTGGCCCGGTTACCTTAATTTTTAATTTACTAATCACGCACCTTTGAATGTGAGTCTATAATGCCCGTCAAAGTCATTTATGTCACAGTCAAACTTGCCGGTTAAATAATTATTATTAAAATTCTTTGTGCAACCCGACATTAATTGTTAATATATTTTAGTTTTTTATTCTAATTACAGAATACTGACATGGTCCTACCATCTATATGGAACCTCTTTATGCCCGTGACCATGGTGACAACTGTAATTGACCCAAATTGTGTGTATTACCAGGAACTTGTCAAGGGGCAGCAATATTATATTTTTAATAAAGAATATCCTAGTAACTACAGGGCAGGAGCATCTTGTCAGTGGATTGCCAAAAGTTCGCCAGATTCTAAAATATTTTTGTCCTGCAATAATGTCACAATGCCAAAGGTAGGTGGAATAAACGGTGGGGGTTCTTGCATCTTATACTAAAAATATGTTGTTCATGTTCGCAAAAATTCAAATTTTTTAAGAAACCCTGTATACGACTGAAAAAATTGTACATCTAAAGGTTGCATTTTAGGTTTTAGACCATGCAGAACTTTTTATGAAGAATACCTTTTTTCGTAAAATTAATAAAAAAGTTTTTCATATGGCGCGAATTTAAGCAGACTCACTGTATAATAATACGCATAAGCTCCGAGATAAATATTTTGATTTGAATATAAGAAAATTACAAATTTTACTTACTTTTGTTAAGTGTCAGAAAACGACTCGTAAAATTTCCAGCGTGTAATTTGGTTTCTTTGTAATTGATCTCTGTGATTGGTCAGTTTTATATCCTAACTAGGATGGATATGAAATGATATCCGTTCAGTTACCCGGAATAGCCTAGTTATCCAATCACATTAATGTAACAGCAACAGCAAATATCCACGTGGGAGTAAAAAAAATATATTTTTTATTGTTATAATTTATTACAATTTTTAATTCTTATTCGGTATTGTCAGTTTCATTTTCTCGGTGTAGGCGGTTCTTCCATCCCGCATGATTCTACTGTATGTTTGCATTCGTTTGTTATATCATAAGAACGCATGCAGAGTAACATTTATTTAGAAATTTCACTGGGAGAAGTCGGGAGGATACTAAGGGGGTTTTCTTTCAAATACTTACAAACGAACTGGAAAACTTAATATGTAGTACATTGGTTTATTTTTTATTCTATATCATTTAATATATTTTTTAATTTTAGTCAACGAATTGTAAAGAAGATCGTTTGGAAGTATCTTCAACGGGAAAGGGAGATTTATCTGAATCTCACAGCTATTGTGGAGAGGGTTCCTTCTCCCTTCTAACTAAGGAAAGTACTCTTAGTGTTGGTAAGTTTATTATACTTTCAATGTACTGCGCACCATTTTTAAAATTAATTTTTGGTAAAAGGCTGCTTCGTGCAACTTATCTTTACTCTGTATTTAATACTGCTTTTCGGGTAGATATGTTTCAAGCCGTTTGTATGGGCTTTTGCTAGTACTGCTCACTATTTAATATTATGATGTTTGGCTTAAACGTGTTAGGTATACTATATCTAACCTTGAATTGTCACCTATTTGGTTGTGTGTAAACATTTTTTTATTTTGAGTAGGAACAGGGCTGGTATTTTCGAGCTTAATCGAGATATTTCGTATACGATTACATTCGTTTAGTAATTATTCGTGTTCGAAATAAAAAACGCATTTTGGAACATCACTCGGAAACATTTCCGCATTCGATTGAATGTCATATCAGCAACATCGCAAATGTTATAATGCCAAATGGCTGTCGATCAGAAAGAAGAAAATGTCAACTTGTCATTCAGAATATCCTTTAATTTAAAAACTTTTTCTTCCTTGTTAAAACGCAAGTATGGAAGAGGAAAAATACTTAACTTTCTCGGAATGCTCAAAGCCGATTTTCTAGTTGGGGCTGTAAGGTGGGGCTCCACAAGGTTTATTAATTCTATTGCTAAAGGCTTCGTCAGTCTATATAATTGAACAAACCGTCTATCAGAATATTCTCCAAAAGGATTAATAAAATGATGATAATGATTGGACGCCTATCTGGTAATATTTCAGCTTCTTCTATGATATTAATTGTATTTAAGTGAATTAAATATTAAATCATTTAACCCCGCCATTCCCCTACCTTTACGCATACGAATTGCTTAATTCGATGGGTAGTTTCCCAGTCGAACCGCACTATGCGAAAAATTACGCATGCGAAAGAACTTTTTCCGTTCAAAAATAGGGTTTATTAATTTTCGTGCGAAAATCCTCATTTTTCGCATACGATTTACGTTCAAATAAGCTCGAAAATACCAGCCCAGGTCTCTTATAGCGCCTTTCTCCTTGGTCGCTGGCCGCGACCCAGTAGCGACGACTGATTTGCGACATGTACAGGGACATTATTTTAAGTGTCTCGATTGGCGACTTTGCTATCGACCACAATAAAAAAACAATTATGTACTCCCTAACAGCTTTTGAAGAAGCTAAATTTGATGTCAAAAAAATCTATGTTTACAAATTTGACAGATACGACGCCATATTGGATTTTCTTAAATGGCAACCCTACCTTATAGTAAGCCAGCTGCATTCGCCTATTTGTTCCAACATTAAAAATATATAATTGTCAATATTTATTTTCAGCCGTTCCGGAGATACGAGGCTTCGGAGTTGGTGATTTTGTTATCATCGAATTAACAGAAGCTTTGAGATTAAAATCTCATTTTTTTCTGAGGATACGTAATTTTTTATGGCGGAACCACCCATGCTATTATCATATATGTCAGATGACAAAAAATGACAGTTACGACGCCATTTTGAATTTTTTTAAATGGCTACCCACATTTATAACTACGTCAGTGTATGGTATTTCGCGGTCCGATTTCAAAAATATATATTTGTCGATATTTATTTCCAACCCTTACCGAAATACGACCGTATCAAAACGTGCATCGTATGAGTATGTGTTTTAAGTATCTCACCCCATTAAAAAATAGAAGATTTGTGATTAAAAAATCAATTTTTTCTGAAGATACGTAATTTCTTATGGCGGAGCCACCCATTCTATTGTCATATATGTCAGATGTCAAAAAATAACAGTTACGACGCCATTTTGAATTTTTTTAAACGGCAACCCACATTATTATTATACAAACTATATATTTTTGAAATCGGACCGCGAAATGCAATACACTGACGTAGTTATAAATGTGGGTTGCCATTTAAAAAAATTCAAAATGGCGTCGTAACTGTTGTTTTTTGACATCTGACATATATGACAACAGCATGGGTGGCTCCGCCATAAAAAATTACGTATCCTCAGAAAAAATTGAGATTCTAATCTCAAAGCTTCTGTTAATTCGATGATAACAAAATCACCAACTTCGAAGCCTCATATCTCCGGAACGGCTAAAAATAAATATTGACAATTATATATTTTTAATGTTGGAACAAATAGGCGAATGCAGCTGGCTTACTATAAGGTAGGGTTGCCATTTAAGAAAATCCAATATGGCGTCGTATCTGTCAAATTTGTAAACATAGATTTTTTTTTACATCAAATTTAGCTTCTTCACTAAAAGCTGTTAGGGAATACATAATTGTTTTTTTATTGTGGTCGATAGCAAAGTCGCCAATCGGGTGAGACACTTAAAATAATGTCCCTGTACGTACAATGGGTTTTTAACGTTCGGTAGCAGCAGTCGGATAACATACAATTACATACCAACATACTAGGAAAACATGTCTTGGCGAAAAAGTCATCGCTACTGGGTTGTAGTTGCCAGCGACTAACAACCGTGGAGCAAAACCTACCTTTACGCCCGAATACCATTGTTGTCTCGTCAGGAGAGAGATCTATCCATCAAAAATAAATGACCCAAGTGGGAGAGCGCGCCCCGTCGATCTTCAGCGAGTAGTTGTATGTGGGCATTAGTTTCTTGAATATTGATTATCCACTCTCACAAGGAACCTTGTACGGCAGTAGAGTTTTGGACTTGCATTGTCTTTATTTGTTTAGAATCACTACGTTTCAACTGGTAAGCATCTCAGTATTCACCTGAAGACGACTGGAGATGCTTACCAGTTGAAACGTAGTGATTCTAAACAAATAAAGACAATGCAAGTCCAAAACTCTACTGCCGTTCAAGAAACGTCATTGTCTCCAACTTTTAAACAGACACAAGGAACCTTGTGTTGTTATCACCAGTTATATATTTGTAAGGTAGATTCTTAGTATGTTTCTTAATTTGAAAGTAGTTTTAACATTGTATTTTTTTAACTACTTTTGTAAACTGTTTTAGATATTCCTGTAATGTATGTTATAATAATAAAAGCTCAATCGTTATTTGGTTCAGAGCGTGCCCATTCATGTTCTAAGTTTTGTTTAATAATATGTTAAGAGTCCACTATCGGAACGTTGGTGTACAAGATTTTCGCATCTAAGCAATCATTTTTTACAAGTGTGCTGTTTGAAGAACCTCCGGAGTTGGTGATTGGCCTCAACCGCAAACTGTTGGATATACACACTAATCGAAACGTGTCCGTTGTATTAAAAACAAGATAAAGAAAATAAAAATCCGACAAAATTTAAGTTTTCGCAATTCTACTTTCACTGCCACTTTTAATCAAAAATTCATTTTTAGTATTGCTTACGTCAACAAAATCTGCGGGCGGACGATTTTTATGTACTCTAACAGCAATTGAAAACAGCAATTCTACATCTCAGATTGCTGCCACTTTTCCAGCACCGTCTGCTCAGCCTGGCTGTCAATGTGGTTGGCACAATCAAGTAAGTAGTGCATTCATTTAAACCTCGAACAATCAAAATGGGCCCATGCGTACGAAAAACGGTAAAATAAGACGCCAAACTATTTTCTGCTATCAAATTCGTGACGCCGCTGTTCTCTCGCATAAATATTTTATTGCTCTGCCTCTAACCAATTTAGCTTAGTTGAGGTATAAAAGTAAAAATTTTACACCCGTTTCATATTTACCGAAGAGTTTAAAATTTAGAACCGGTCAAGTAACTATAAAATTAATACTATTTTTTTATTTTTAGAGTACACATAAAATACTAATCTTAACCTTAATAACTGACATATTACTTAACATTTTGGTATACAAATGGTGGAGAGCGTAAAAATATTTCATTTTATACTAGTATGAAATTTTGTGTGCTTTTACACCTATTAAGTAAAAGAAGAAATAAAAAACGCCAAGAGACACTCGATTAGGGTTCAAGCCCCCCCTCCCCCCCTCCTGATGACGCCATCAAAATAGCCTCGAACGTAGGATTAGTACAATGCATTACCAATTTTTATATTGTAAGTTGGGATATATCGTTTCAAGGTTCTTTTCAAAAGCCATTAATGAGGTTCTTATAATGTTTCTAAAATACGAGTCTCGGCTTATTCATGGAGGCGCCGAAGAAATAATATTCTTATGTGAATCAATTATCTTGTCTCCATTGGTGGAAATGACTTGTTTCCCAGATTGATTAAATTGACGAGATTTTCTGTTAAACATTTTCAGGTATTTGTAGGGATGACATTATTGGACTTCACTTTTACTCTTAGCCCGGATCCTATCGACTACGGAAACGCATGGTCTAACAATCCAACAATGTTGAAAGGTTCGACTGGATTGAAGTATAAAGGTCAAGCAAATAATAAAGTCACTACAAAACCCCATAGGAAGTTATAAAAACTTAACCAAAACCCTTGTTTTTAACCTCCCACATTATCACTGCGATAAATCCTAATCAGCTTGTGTAAGATTAATTTTGAAAGACCTTTTATTTACTTTACTTTAAGAGTTTTTCGGTGATGTATCACAATCTTAGAATCTATAAATGAGATAAAGAGTAATATTTTACCTCCCCTACGTAACATACACATGACGGAGATCATATTGATAACTACACCACGATGGAGTAGTAACCATTGGTTGAGTGTCTACCGGTGTTTTTTTTTGTTATAATGTCATATTTATAATTATTATATTTATATTTATAATATTTGTGAACTTATTTTCAATATCAAGTTGCGTAATAAAAAAGAAATTTCGTTTAATTAAATAAATACGTAACTAACTACGGTTATCAATTTATTTTAATATGACATTATATTCAATTACATTTGTTTTAACTTTGCTGGTCATGGCTTACTAAAAAAATAAAAGCTATAGTTTTTTTCACCAAAATTTAAATAAAAATCGAAATATTGCGAAAACTAGTAAATTTAGATATAGGTATGACTTAACCATAATAAAAGATACTTACAATATCTATCAGAAGAGCCTAATAAATATAGGGTGTTTCATTTGAAAAAACAGAGTTATTGTATTTTAAAATTTTGTATATTTGGATGTCAACAGAAAACACCCTGTACAAAATTTTCGGTACTTAAAGATTTAAGACAGTTTATCTATCCCTAAACTTAAGAGCTTACAAGAAATTTTCGATTTTCGATACTCTTATTGAGAAATACAGGTAATTTTTTACTATCATGTTTTTTCCAAAATTTTAAGAATTTTGCACTTTTTTTGGCAACGTTGCAAAAAAATAAAAAACTAGATATGGGGTCATATGAATAATTTTGTAAGGAAACAAAAAATGCTATAATATATAGGGTGTTCCATTTAAAAAAATGTATCTTTTTATTGTCCTACTTTTCTGAGCCGACCTGTATGTTTAAAAATAATTTTAGAACATATATTTTTTTATACCTCACAACTTTTATAAAAACTTGTTTTTGATATCTTTAATAATAGAAACGGTATATTACTTTGTCAGACAAATGGGCCACCCTGTATATAAGTACTGTGCAAAATCGCACACTGGTAGCCGTAAGTGAAATATTTTGGTAAAATTTATTGCTAACTCCAACAACTATTAACAATAGAGAGGTATGCGTGAAAAAAAATCCAGTGTATTTTTGAAATTCGAATAGAGCAAAATATTTATTTTCATGGAATTTTTTTCCTCCGACTTCGTACAACCCGCTGCTCTTCACACGAAAGCGATGAGTCACTGACAGCAATTTTGAACCCGGAGTATAGTAACCTCGTATCTCCGGAACGGCTGAAAATAAATGTTGACCAATATATTTTTAATGTTAGAGCAAAGAATCAAATGTAGCAAACGTACTATAAAGTAGGATTGCTATTTAAAAAAATAAAATATAGCGTCTTATCTGTCAAATTTGTAAACATATATTTTTTTTCTGGTCGGTAGAAAAGTCGCAAATCGGGTGAGATCTTAAAATAATGTCCCTGTACATGCCCGTTCCCTATTTAGTAATTTTGGGATGTGCAATCCAATGAAATAAAATTGAAAGTAATCTTATCTACGGAAATTAAAATTGCAACGTTAATCAAAACGTCGATATAAGCGTGCTTACAATAGCAACATTTTTATTGTGGAAAGTAGACACACACTAAAGAGTGGACAGAAAGTAATCTATTTTACCCAAAATATTAAACATCCTTTTATAGAGACGGATAATTGGAGGCCAGGATACAATTGTTAATGAATATCCGGCAATGGCAGCTTTGGTGGATAATGCCAGACTAGCTTATTGTGGAGCAACTATTATTTCGAATCGTTTTGTCGTCACTGCTGCTCATTGTGTATATAACAAGGACCCCAGAACAATTTTTGTATTAGTAGGTGATCACAAATTATCTACAGGTAAGCACCTGCGTTCACAGAATTAAATAATTTTTTGTTATCCGTGTTGCATGACTTGGTCACTTGAACGGAATATTCGAAATGTTGCAATTAACTTTAATGGAAGAAAAAAATACTTTGTATTACGTGTAGATTGTGTGTAAAGCATCTACACGTAACACAAAGTATTTTTCTTACATTCCTTCAACGTATTCACAGCCATAGCTTTGATGTTTAATAAGTTCGATATTAATTAACCTATAAGAATAAATCATATGGATTACGTTAAAAAGCTGTTTTAATGACAATATCTAACATAATTTAGCTGAAAATGTAGCTGTTTCTTGTGTTATATCGTGGATAAAAAAATTGGACATTTCAAAAGTGTTTAGGACGTTCCTATTTTTAGCATATTCTTTTAAAATTTAATTTAAAGTTACATTTTTAGTCCTTGAGACTTTCTCTTGAAACATTTTAGTTTTTGTCTTGAAAACTGCGATTTTTTTTAGTTATTGGTATCTACTATCGGTAAACAAACGATGTTAACAAATCATTCCCAAGTTGTAAAAACCACGACCTAGTAGCATTTAAACTGTGAATAGGTTATTTATTGCACAGGATAAGCAAAAAAATCACGGAGTGTATAATTAAAATCAATATTTAGTCTCAAACTATTAGCCAATTTTTTTTGACGTTAAAACTTCCCCTTTATAAGTAATACATTTTACTAATGTCACAGTTTTATCTTGGATCGGACTCGTTTTTAAAAATTCTGCTCTATCAGAAGAACTGCAAGGGGTAGACCATCTCTCAGAACATTTAATTTTTTTGCCAAATGGATGGTTACAGAATTTTATAAAAAAACAAAAGTTTAATGAATATTTTTTGTCTATACTTGTAGTTTTGACAGAATCATTTTTTAAGATGAATAAATGTCCCCAAAACAGGATTTTCGTGCTTTGATTTTTTGGGTAACTTATTGAACTGATGACAAAAATTGCGCTACAAATGAATACAAAATTTGAATAAGTACTATTTTTATCAAGTATCATTGTATTTCGTATAATATACTGACTTCTAAAAAAAACGACTACGTTCTCAATCAAAAAGAAATCCTCATTTGCTTTAAATTTGATTTGTTCAGGTTTGTAGCAGATATAATTGGTCACTAATTATTTCAAAAAAGATATTATCATAATGGAAGCAATAAAATTCATAAAGAGTAAAATAGTAAAATAAAAATCTAAGAGGATGACTTGTCTCTGCTGGCTTAATATCAATCAGAACAATGAAAATTTAAATAGGTTAATAAATCAGAAATACCAAAGAAGCTCGTCAAATTTATATTTATTGTTCGTGAAATTGAAAATTTTTATATCGTTATATGGATACAGGATACATATGTGTATTTATAATTTTTTTAACAAATCATTTTATGGCCACCGGCCATATTTTAGTAAAAGTGACCCTGGAAAATATTTTTTAATTTCCAAGTTGGTCGCAAGAATACATAATTCCTGTGGTGTTGCATACAATTGACTATTTGTGTGAAAAACACATACATAAGATAGGTTGTCATAAGGTGACCTAAAAATTTCTAGAAATTGTGTAGAAAATTTGTTTGACCCTTAACTCTCTTACTATTCAAATAAAAAGGGAATTTAAAAAAAAAAATTAAATGATCATTAATTCTGATTGAAATGTTGCTTCAGCGCCTCCTATCTTTTGTGTTATAATAATTACATTTTATTACCAAGTTAAAACAAGTTTTAAGCACCCTTTCCAATGAGCCATCGTCTGTTCAAATAAATTAAGGCAATCCGAAGTTGTGATCATTTAAAATTTTAAAAATATCTCCCGCTCCGCCGTATTGATTTAAATATGTAGTTAAATGTCAAAGAAATTTTCTACACAATTTTGTAAATGTTTTCAGAGCACCTAATGACAACTTAACTTGTTTGAGTTCTTAACAAAAACAGTCAATTTTACCACAAAAGTATTTTCAACGAACTTCTCATGGCCACTTTTACTTAAAATATCTTCTAACCGGTTTTTGATATATGGCCGGTGGCCATCTATAATGGAACACCTGGTATAGATAAGCATTCTAGGTATTATACCCTAACTTTTAAACCAATTACTATACAAAAAAGATAGATGCGTTGATTGAGTATTACATTTTTAAGATCAATGCAAGACACTTCTGTAAATCTATCAGCATTTTAGTATATGTATGAGTTTTTGTCATGTAAAAAACTATACTTAATTTATTCAGGTTCCGATACAGCTTCTTCAGCGCTGTATCGTGTAATGGCGTATGAAATATGGGATGAATATGACCAAGCTACGTACCAAGGAGATATAGCATTAGTAATGACAAGTAACATAAATTTTAATCAAGATGTTGGACCCATATGTCTGCCCTTTAGATACAGTTTTAATTCATTTAGTGGATACAACGTTACAGCTTTAGGTATGTTACCGATGAGATTGCTTAACGTTAATAATAGTCGACATTTTTATTATATACATACATATACAATTACCATTTTAACTTACCATCCAAGTCTTAAAAATATCGTTATAATCAGCTTAGGAACGTTTTAAATACAAGATTATATACAACTACACAAAAAGTTAATAGTTGCTATTATTTTCTTTAGGTTGGGGTCAACTGGAGTTTTCTGGAGCGAACTCAGACACTCTTCAGAAGGTAGATCTCAATGTTATATCAAATAGCGAGTGCCAAGAAGAACAAATGGAACCTCTTATTAGTTCCGAAATTTGTACCTATACTTTTGGAAAAGATAGCTGTCAATCAGATTCAGGTAAAGACAAAATTAAGAAAAAATATAATTGAATGTTCTTATATTTGGTGAATGTCCATTTCGAATGGACACAATGTTTACTATAATGTCCACTTTAATTTAAATACGGTTCGATTACATTTAATTTAGGATACCTATATTGCCAAAAAGTGATTTTATAAATATTTGAATTGTTTTGTGCAAAACGTGGATGAGTTCCAATAACATAAGTCATCGAGATAGTTTATGATATCATAAAATTAAGCACGACGCTATAGGCAGAGTGCTTAAACTTCTGAGCACAGTATGGACAATCCGCACGAGTTGTACAGTATAATTTTTCTACGACTTTTTATTTTTAAATTAATTATTATAACTGGTGGGACAGATGATAAAAACATTTGAAAAAAAAAACAATTTTGTTATAAAATCCAAGGACCATATTACACTGCAAAATAATTGTTAATTTGGGCTATTTCTATAATTACAGAAAAAACTTTGAACACATCAGGATAATCATAATTCACATTCGACATTTTGTATATACACCGACAAAAAGCGATATATTTAATAATTAAAATGAACTCTGTCTTTTTCTAAACCATAGCTAATTTGATGTGTTGGTATAATGCAGGTATTCCTAGTGGCCTGCTTTCATGAGAATAATAACCCCGAACGATAAGCAAAATAGCTGATGATGAATGAACGATGAAGAGTTTTAAATTATTAAAAATATCTCTTGTGAATTAATATGTACTTTTCACATTTGTGATGGTAATTTTTTTGAAAATAATAATCACATTACATAGTTTACGTCATTACACTATAGCAACGCCGTAAATGTAATAAGAGAAGTGGCAATACCATCAACAAAAACGACAGAGGCAAAACCACAACATAAGATAATCTCAGTCCCAATCAGTTTCATTTTTTTTCTACAAATCTTATAATTTTGTCTGTTTTATCTGAATTTTCGAACTCATCTTTATTTGTCACCATTTAACCATTTACCAGTTAGTTTTCTTTTTCTGTTGCATATAATAAAAGTTATAAAGTCGACTGAGGTTGGAGCCCCTGTGAAAATATCAGAAAATAGTACAAAAATCATGGTGGAAATGTATATAAATACATCGCACAAAAACAACAAGGCGAGTACGAACGTTCATTTTGATAAAGCATAAGTATATAAATTTTATAAAAACTGGTGTATGCATAGGATCTGGAATAAATATGTTTTAATTCAAATAATAAACAACTAATCTAACACACTTGCATCTTCTGTTGCTTAAGTATCATAAAACGATGCTTACAATTGACGCGTAAATTGGGTTTTCTCATGATTCTAAAGTTATAGTGATCAGGCCACTTTGATTGGTCAGTCTCATATTCTAACAGGATGTATATGACATTCAGTTCAGTTAACGGGTATAGCCTATTTATTCAGTCACTTGGTTATAAAGGAAACCGGCAATATCTATGTAGAACTCTTTTTAACATGAGTTTGACATGGACTCGGAAGCAGCAGCTGTACCAACAGTCATTTCTGCAATTAGAGACAGTTTACTCCCAAATCCTCACGAGTGAGTTTGTTTTGGGTCCGAGCCTTTTACCCCCTGTTCCCTCAGGCATGATAGCCACAGACTCGTCAGGCGGACTATACAAGTAAATACATGGCTAAAGACGAACTTCTCATTTACTTAAAAGTTCTTGGCGAGTAGTTATAATTTTTCTCTTTTAGGGCCGAATTTTAAATTTTATGATTATCCGAGTTATTAAATATATTTATTTCTACAGGTGGTCCACTGCTTTGGAAGAATCAGGAAAGGCTATTTTTATTAGGTATTATATCCCATGGAGTAGGTTGTGGTTCAGCTTCTCCCAGTATTAACACCAGAGTTACTTCGTTTTTAGAATGGATCCAAAGGAGAACAGGTAAGAAAAGCTAAAAAATATTACTATTATTTCAAGCTGAATTAAGGTAATTAAAGTCTGACTTATGTAGATTTTACTTTTCACATCCAATCGAATTAATTAAGTGGAAGATACCCTTATCATTACAAAAATTAAATAGTGAGAGCGTTTTCACACGGCACCATATATCGCGCGCGATAAATGGTCGCAATATTGCTTTACATCAAATTATATTGTGTTCTCTAATATCGCTTGTGTGTGAAAATGGCTCATAAGAAAACACATAATTTGGTGTAAAAGCAATATTGCGACCATTTGTCGCGCGCGATATATGGTGCCGTGTGAAAACGCTCTTAGGGTTAACTGAAATTAACAGATCATACACCTATATTTAACATTATACGGCTAGATGTCACTGATCAGAAGACACTATCAGGTTATTGCAGATCTCAAAATAGGTCGACTACGTATTTGGATAAAAAAATAAAATATATCATAATGATCAGTGGTCGTGAATCAAAAAATTAAATTTTATTTGGAACGAATGATATAAATTTAAAAATAATATTTTATTACTGACATCAGTAATACGAATTGTATAAGGTTCACAAAGAAAAGTGCATGTTTTTATGGCCGCTGATACACGTAGCGACTTCACGCAATAAGTATTACGTATTGTAACATATTTTGCGTGTGGCATAAAAACTGTGGATGATTGAAGAACTATGTTTTCATATTTGCTTTAATCCTATATTAAAAACATCCAATACTATGTCACAAATAGTATGATTAGCAGTGTAATTTATAGTATAAATTAGCCATATCATATTTACAATTTGTCAATGTCATAGTACATATCATGAAATCGTTTATATATTAAATTGTTTAATGCGTTTTATTTCTAAGCTAGTTAAACTTTAATATGTATGTATTTTTTAGGTGATTACTTTTGCTCAGCGTGATATACCAACACCTCAAATAATAAAGTTAATGGCCGATACCTTAAAGACTGTTCTCTACTGCCAGAATTTACTTATTTATACCCATAAAATTATTTTTTATGTTAACAACAGTAAAATAAAGAAAAAATAAAATTGTATTTTACTATATTCTTACAGCAAGTACCATTAATGCAAGGTTTTCGTCTAAAATTGCCAATTTTTTTTCACAAGAAGTATAAATGGATTTTATGGTTTTAACACCGAGCTTAGGACATCTTTTTTAAATTTAGAGCATTCTCAACGTCAGCTATGTCTTTATAACGTTATTTTTTTATTACTAGATGTAAAGGAGGTTCATTAAAATAGTTTTAGTAATAAACTTAACTCTGTAGTAATAAACAATGGTATTGCCAAAAAAATATAGGGAACCGACTGCTCAAGAAGTTCAGTTGTTCGTTTGTTAAAATCCATTATATTAATCACAAAAACAAAATCATAAGGTTGAAAACAAAGCTTGTTAGTATTGATCCCGGGGTATCGCCCTTGTTCCCTTTCTCTCAGGGTCGTCCTTTGGGTAGGAAGTTTCGATTTTGGGCGATCTTATTTATACAGGGTCCTGCGCCTCACCTCCCGTCTTCTATAGATCACTTATTAATTAAGTTAGGATTTTAATATTTTGCAGACTTTACCTGTATCCTAGGGCGCATTTTAGAAAAATATTTTTCTTTATACAAGGTGTTCCAAAAAAGTGTGACGTCATAAAGATCTATTTTTTTAGATTACATGCTATATATATTTTAACATATTTGGATGCCTTTTACAGTTGTCTTCATACCCCTAAAATTTTAACGATATCGGTTCAGTATTATAGGCGAAAAAAAAATAAAAACTAAGAAAAATCAGTTTTGCACCACTGGTTTTAAAAATTAATAAAAATAAAAATAATGCATCGTTAATAAAATTTTACAAAGGTACTTAATAAATAAAGTCGAACAGTCTCGTTAACCAAGTTTAAATAATACGACTTGTACAGGGTGTCCAAAGTTTAGTGTCAAACTTTGCAAACTTTAAATCAATTTATTTCTCTTATTTCAAATTGGAACCCCTGTATTATGTCATTCGATGCAGAATTAAAAATCAAACATTTGTCCTAATTACAACTCTATCGTAATTTCTAACGCATCAAGACTTATTTGCAGAAAACTAATTTTATCAACTATTCCAACAGTCATTATTATGAATAAATATCAAAGGTGGCTTTGAAAGACAGTTTATTGGTATTTACGTTTACTAAAGTGACTAAAAAGAATTCTTTTCGCATGCTCCTAATATGCAAATCAGATCTACGAGCTCTTTTTGGTTGTAGTCCATCACAAAAAATAATATAGCTAAAATAATTAATAATAATCTAACAATATTTCAAACTATATAATAACTATAGTCAAAATGGGCTTTTTTGTCATTTTAATAAACTTTAATACCAATAAATTGTTTTGCAAAGCCACCTTCGATCTTTTATTATAATAATGACTGTTGGAATAGTTGATAAAATGAGTTTTCTGCAAATAAGTCTTGAAGCGTTAGAAATTGCGATAGGGTTGTAATTAGAACAAATGTTTTAATTTTAATTCTGCATCGAATGACATAATAATATACAGGGGTTCCAATTTGAAATAAGAAAAATAAATTAATTTAAAATTTTCAAAGTTTGACATTAAACTTTGGACACCCTGTACAATTCGTATTAATGAAACTTGGTTAACGAGACTGTTCAACCTAATTTATTAAGTACCTTTGTAAAATTTTATTACCGAAGCAATATTATTATTTTTATTAATTTTTTAAGTCTTCTCCAAAAAGGTTAACATTGCAGAACCGGATATAGTCATGGCAGGACACGCAATTCTCCTGGCACCGTCTATTAATTTGCTGGGGGTCAATCTGGGAGGTAATATGTCTTGGCATGATCACGTTGCCGCAATTGCCAAGGCAGCTGCACAGAAACTTGGTGTACTTTTCCGCACCAAAAGGTTGTACACACCTCATCAACTTTTGACACTCTACAAAGCCCAGATTCGACCATCATTAGAATATTGCTCTCATGTCTGAAGCTCTACACCCAAGCACACCCTTCGGCTACTGGATTCCATGCAAAGGAGAGCCGTTCGTCTGATCGGCGACCCCGAGCTGACCAAGACCCTCGATAGCCTGGAGCATCGAAGACAGGTTGGTGATTTGGCTCTCTTTTACAGATATTTCCATGGCAGGTGTTCGACTGACATTGCCCACTTGATTTTACCTAGAGCAATGCAAAACAGAAATACACGGCGAACCACTGCCGCTCATCCATATGTTGTTCAACTTAGTACTCCTCGAACTTCATTGTTCAAGAATTCTTTCATTTGGAGAACGTCATCTTTGTGGAATGATCTTCCTGAGGTCGTGTTTCCCAATGAATACAATCTTCAACGTTTCAAGACCAACGTAAATCGCTTTCTTCGCATACGCACCGCTCCCAGAGCGCCTACAGTGCAGGTGTTTTATCATAAAAAAAAAAACAGTGGTGCAAAACTTATTTTTTTTTTGAGTTTTCATTTTTTTTCGCCAATAAAACTAAACCAATTTCATTAAAATTTTAGGGGTATGAAGACAACTATAAGAGGCATCCAAATATGTAAAAATATATATAGCATGTAATCTAAAAAAATAGATTCTTATGACGTCACACTTTTTTGGAACACCCTGTATAAACAAACGTATTTTCCTGAAATGCGTCCTAGGATACAGGTAAAGTCTGCAAAATATTAAAATCTTAACTTAATTAATAAGTGAGTGAGCAGAAGACTGTTTAAATTCCGTAGCCTCTTATTCCCCTTCTTGAGTATAATATCGCTTTAAGCCCTGATCGTCAACCACAGGAGCGCCGCCGCTCTTCCTGACGACGACGCTGAATGCGTCGTCGTTTAGTCTTACTTAAGTACGTTGTCGACCGCGTGGCCGACATCCCCTGCTGATACGTGTTTCCCCAACTCCATCGGCAAGACGTCGCGTCCCCTGGCCGCTAGTCTCGCCGATGGGGTGGACTCCCTCACTCGTCATTACGACTCCCCTGCCTTCCATCTTTTTTGGAAAAAATAAAATAAAACGACGAATTCGACAATATCGATTCTATTAAGTTACGAATCGAAACAGTACATTAAATCTTCAAAACTTAAATATTATTTACAAGTTCAACTTTACCCCTTTACAAAATAATTCTGCCAAAGAATTGCAAAATCCAGTATCGCAGTGTTCTTATTTATTTTTTTACCCGTGACTTTATTACAGATTCGCGCTGCTCGTTATGGTAAACTGTCACTGAATCCCCGCTTTCCTATACTTCCCAACTATCCACTTTGACTTCCCAAAAAGAGGATTATTTCCACTTCTTCCCCCCTTTTAAATAACTTAGTTTCCTAGTCTCTCTTTTTC
Organism: Polydrusus cervinus; assembly: GCA_935413205.1. Classification (NCBI taxonomy): domain Eukaryota; kingdom Metazoa; phylum Arthropoda; class Insecta; order Coleoptera; family Curculionidae; genus Polydrusus; species Polydrusus cervinus. Next base: position 58,964,203 of record OW284510.1, on the reverse strand, counting down.
CCGTTATTCAGCCCTTTGGCAAATTCCCACTTAAAAATCCCGAGTTCCCCGAACTCCTTACTTCCAAATCTTTCTCTAAAGCTCCTCTAAAATCCCGGCCTCCTGGCCTCTTATAATCCCGAGGTTTCCTGACCTCCTAAAACAATAAAACCACTTGCCCTCACGATCCTCAGTCATGCGACACCCCCCAAGTTCTATCAACCCTTGGTTTATTGCCATTGCATGACCTACCGATTGGGGAGTGTGTACCTTCTTCCGCACCCCACGAGATGTCCGATCTCATCCGGCCTGGTTACCGGCGTGAATGGGGTGGGTTGGGAAGATGATACCTTTTAAACTCTTTCCTGCAATCTTAAATCCACTTAATTTCGGCATACTTTTTTAATGTACGTATGCCCACTCCGGGAATCGAACCCGGGTCGCCGCGGTCGAATGCCAGTAGCTCTACCTCTGAGCCACTGCCGCCGTTTATATTTAGTTCTCTGATACGAAAATACATCCTACATCTAAAAAATAACATTTTTGTCTTATCGGAACTCGAAACATAATACCGAACTAAAACAACGGAGAATATCGCAATATTGCGGTTTTTAGGCACAAGTGACGTCACGAAAACCTGCGCGGTATCATACCTCTTGTAGTTGTATCATGGCCCGCGTCCAAGGGAGTCGATTTTCTGTTTAACTTTGCTCGGTTTTAAGAAATTTTATCGTTGAACGACGGTATGATACTGTCTGATTCCGCATCAGTATTTATTCCATGTTCATTAAAGCATTTTAAAGCAAATTCAGAAGCAAATTTTTCAATTTTTACAGTTCGCTCCAAAATGCCAACCAATCTTCAGGGGGCGTACCTTTATTTAACTAGAGTGCGTATAACTATTAAAAGTATATGTGGGGAATAGTTTTTTATTATATCAGATATCAGATATCGTAACGAAGTTACTTTAATTTTAATATTTAATTTTTATTATTTTCTTGGGCGAACCCGTTAATAATAAAATTCCTTTGCTCTGTGCATCAGTCTTACGTCAATATAGTATATTGTTAACCAAGGTTTAGACAGCTATCATTATTGCCCGAGCGTCGAGTTTAAATCGTGAGGGGTGAAGCGACGAGGGATTTAAGATGCAAGGGCTATAATAGGGTAACTGTCTAAACCATGGCTAATATAATTTTTTTCCACTACTAACATATTTACAAAATACTTATTTTTATAGCAACAATAAGTATTTAAAAAATTTTTGTATATATTTTTTAAACATGCTGTATTTTTTTTCAGTCAAGTTTGTGTTTAAGAGTTGGCAAGATAGTTTATTTTGGTCTTGTCAGGTAGCTTTATTACTATCAAACTGAAAGTTAGGTTGCGATTGTTGGGTTATTGATCGATTTTTCCAAATAACGATTTAAAAAAAAAAATCATTCAAGCCCCCCAAATAAACACCCAATTATCAAAATGTAAGGTAAGATAAGTCCAGTGAAAAGAAAATAATAGATTTTTGTTTTTTTCAAACTTATTCTCTTATAAAGCAAAAAAAGGAAAGGAACATACTAATAAATCAAAAAATCAAAGCTGGCCATTTGGGTTAAACCAGTGCCATTAACGCAATACACACACATTAAAGCAAGGAGGAATAAAGATTGTTATGTAAATAAAGATGTATAGTTCACTTTTTATTCTTTGAATTTAAATCGAAATAAAAACTCTCTATAAAATAATTATTTTATTAAATATAATATTTTCTGAGCAACTATAGGAAACTGTCTCGAGGCAGTGGATGCTTCTATATATGTAGTTCTCGTAAACAACATACCGGGTCCGCCAATGTGGCGGGGATGGAAGATTAAATCATTATCGAGGAGCTTATCAAAAATACTAAACCAGCATAAGGTATCGACTTAAAAGCGGCATATTTTAAAAATATTTTACATTATACAGGGTGGCTCAAAAAAGTGTGGCGGACTAAACTTGCATTTTTTTAAATGGAACACCCTATATATTATATTATTTTCTAATTCCCAATACAATTCCACGTATATCTTGTATAAAATGTCATATGTCTAAATTTAATTGTTTTTGAGTAATTGACGTTTAAAATATAGTATTAGTTTTTTATTCTCTATCCAAAAATACCTACTTCCGGTTTAACATGTTAAACCGTTAAAACCGTTTTTTTGGTTTAACATGTTAAACCGGAAGTTGGTATTTTTGGATAGAGAATAAAAAACTAAGATAGGGAGGTGAAAACCATTTTTCTCTAAGATGAACCGCTCCAATGTTACAGCCTGTCAAAGTCAAAAAATGCCATATTTTAAACGTCAATTACTCAAAAACAATTGAATTTAGACATGTGACATTTTATACAAAATATACGTGGAATTGTATAGGGAATTAGAAAATAATATAATATATAGGGTGTTCCATTTAAAAAAATGCAAGTTTAGTCCGCCACACTTTTTTGAGCCACCCTGTATAATGTAAAATATTTTTAAAATATGCCGCTTTTAAGTCGATACCTTATGCTGGTTTAGTATTTTTGATAAGCTCCTCGATAATGATTTAATCTTCCATCCCCGCCACGTTGGCGGACCCGGTATATCTTTTAAAATAATTTTTATTTGTATTTAAATTCGATCATAGCTCTATTTACTTCGATTCATTATCAAAGGAGTACAAAAAAATTCATAATTCTACATGCAGTTATAAGGGTATTTATGTCTTAAATATTATTATTTATTACAAACATGTAATAAAATTAAAATTAGCTTAAAATTGAAAATAAATTATTCAATATAAAAATCCATTAACAAAAATTAACAATTTTGTGGAAATAGTCCCCCACTCACCAATAATTAAAAATATACATTTTTCTGGTATAAGCATGTCGATGTCGTGTTTTGTGTTTGAACCTGCACAGTTCGATAAATATATCAATTTGTCAACCTCCGGAACAATTTAAATTTAAAAAATATCAATTTACTGTAAAAAAATCAAATGGACCACTCAATTAATCGCGTAGATCTCACAATATAAAGTTACAATAATCAATTAATTTATCAAATTTATAGAAAACCAACTGCAATGGATATAGTTATACTAACAGACTCAAAACATCCTGAAGCAACTACAGCACGGCACATAGATCAGTTAGTATTCCACCCTCAAACATTAATTCTAAAAAATATCTAAAATATTTAGGAAAACTAAGACAAAAAATACTTTTATATTCCATTCCAATAAACCAAAAATAACGCTAAATCAGGTGCAGGCAACACAAGTCAATAAATTAAAAAACTTTAATATTATTACTTCACAAATTAACAAAAAATGTAGGTAAACACATCTAATACGAAAATAGAAATTAAAGACAATCTTTGACAGAGTGGGGTCTACTAAATACAATGCGACCAATAAGATGCACTCTATATTGGACCAAAAGACAGAAGTTTTAATATTAGGATTAAAGAATACAAAACATCTATTTAAAAAAAAACATCACTGTATAAAGAATCATTATCATAATCAATTTCTAACAAACTAAAACCAATATGGACACAGAACAGAAACAGAAAACTAAACCTACTAGAAACAATAGCCATCAAAGAAGCTATAAAAAATAAATGTAATATTAAAAATCAAACTGTAATACCTTCAGGTGTTGATCTGATTCCTAATAGGACATTAATTTAAGATAAAAATAGATATTAAACTATCCATCTATATATCTTTCTATTAGGACGTTGAGGATATGTGGGTTATAATATCCTTCTTCAAACAAATTGTTTATTTTTATTTCTGTTTTTGCACAAAGTATCGAAATTGACACGTTTTATTATATTTATATCAAATATTAGTCTTGTTTTATCAGAGTTACCTGACAATACTAATTCTAACAATTTAAAGAATGAAATACAACAAGCGCATGAACTATTAATTAAAATTTAAATCATTCCATGTGTTTAAAATCAACAAAGTCTAAAACGTTCTAAGCATAATTTCCATGTATTACACACATTTTTGGTCACGATTATTTTAAACGTAAAAGTTAATTGTTGGCTTCTATAGGAAGAACACAAATTCAATTTCTTACTATTTTAATTTTTCCTGATCGCACTTTTATTGCTGCGACCCTTATGTCATGACTGCCTTTATGCAAATGTGTTGGAACTAGTAGCCACCGCAAACCTTTACATTATTCAATTCAATTCTTTTCTATTTTGCCCTAGTCTGTAACTCCTTTGCCACCGTGTCCAAAAGTGTACCATTACGTTACAAATGTTGCCATGTGAACAGTCGGTTCACAGCTACCTAGACCCCATGTAGATTTGGGCAAAGTACTCGAAAAAGGTGCTTCGAGTACCAAGCCCTTGGGAGCAGTAATTGCCGGCATCAAGCACCAAGCACAAAATTCTAAGTGCTTGCAACTCCCAATTATCAAAGAAAGTAATTTTGAGTGCTTGCAAGCACTTTAAATGGCTTGAAATGCGAAACTAAATTACCAATTACCAAGCACTGTATTTTAAAGGTGCATGCAAGCACTGTACTCGAAGAGCTATTATGCTTGAAGCACTTTTTCAAGCACTTTCGAGGCAATTAATCCTAGCCATCCATTAAGTTTGCAACGGCTTTAAAAAAGAAATAAATAAATATAACTGACCTTCAATTTTTTTAAAGTTTACTTTGAGGAATGAACCAAAATGTCAAACTTTTATTAATTTGATATTAAATTTTGGTGTGAAGCTTTCTTCCGTAAGGGTTCCGTACAACAACCAAATAGACTCGTGAAAAAAATAACCAAACAGGTTTTAATTAAACACAGACGAGTCAACGTCAAACTCTTTACCGTTCTATACGTTTTCGTTTAGGCGACCTTGACGACGCCGACGTTTGCAAAGAATAATGGTTAATTTCATAATGGAAGGGTATCCGGACTGCACCACCACTATCAAAACATAAATCAACACTACGCGTCCCGTTAGGGTGACCAGAAGCGTTCACTATCGCCCCTAAATTTTATTCTGGTTACCGATGAGCTAATTTGTGAACTGGAAAATACAGGTCAATACCAGAAATTCGGAGAAGGTCTGAAGAGATCTAGCAGTCTAGGCTACACGGGCGACTTGATGATACTGGCTTCCCCAGCTCAAAAAGCTGACCGTTAATGTTTTTTAAACCTAGAGAAAATGAATACCAAAAAATGTGTTGCTCTATCAGAGAATGTGAATAAATCAAACAACCGTCTTTATCAGACCTCACGCTTACGATGCTTTATACACGATCAGATAATATAACATTGTCAACTTGTAGATTTCTTTAAATACTTAGGCAATAATTATAATGATCTGGAACAGATTGGCTTGACCGATACCTACATTCAAACGTCGCGAAACAGAATCATCATAGCATCTGAATCAAAGTTGCAAATAGTTAAATTGTTCCTTATTCCCAAATGTCTCGATTCACTTCTATAGTTAAAAATTAAACTAAAAATACTTAGAGGCAGACAAACTTATCAGTAAGTTTGTAAAATCAGACATGCACTTAAACCGAACATATTAGGAATCACTAATTTACGCGTCTATTAGAAATAATGTCATGGGATGCATTCCCTTAAAACGCTTGTCCCCATTATTCTTCTTAATAGATAAAGTAGACTTAACATAGAAAGTAAGCCTCTTTTTGAAAACATGTCTGAGGCTTTCGTCAGTTAGAAATCTAGTTTCCAAACTGGTGGTGCGAACAGGAGTGGATCTCAGGTATCGTCATCAAATGAAAATGGGCAGAACATTTGTAGAATAGATATAGTGGCACAGTTGCCTTCACAAAAATGAAAGCTTCGCTAGCAGGTCTTTGATCGACCGTGCCTACTTTCTAATACGGATACGATTTTTAAAAGCCATTGATCTGAGGGCAAAGTTGCCTTCTCGTTTATCGCTCGTGGAATCCTCTTGAACAAAGCCGAACGACTACCTAGGTAAATATCTTTTAAAAACGCTATATCTAAAGTTTGGGAAGCGCAGGTGAATTGCATCAACAAATCGCTTCGAATACTTGATATAGTAATTATGAATAGCATAGTTTGTATACCATAATTAAAATAATTTTGGCTCGCACTGCCTTTAAAGTTTTAAAGTGTGGTTTCGTCGATAATATATAGTTTCACACTATTAACTGCCTTGTCTATTATTTATCATTATTATAATTAATTTTAGCTATTTATATGTTTCAAATTATGTACAACCTTTAGTTTAGTATTTCTTTTATTATTTACTTATTTATTTTATGGCTCGCACTATACAAAAAGACGACACAAGTGGCACAAATACATCAGTGCTTCACCGAGAGTGTACTAAAAGTATCTGTATCGCTATTTATAAGCAATTATTTCCTGAACAATGAGGATCCACTATGGACGCCATAATACTGTCCGAATTTTAGATTTCGATTGAATAATGAAGCGTTCGTTCAAGCTAATGTCAAAAAATAACTCCAATCTAAACGGGGATAACGTTAATTCAAATTCAAACGAAGTTCCAATGTGGCAAGATTTGAATGCGAGAATGGCGGTATTTTATAAACTATCTAATTAAGACTCATTTAGTCTCCTGGTTCTATACGTCTCTCCTAGCTGAACATCTACATGGAGCTGTTAAGAATATGAAGGCGGATGAAGCAGGGCCAGGCGGCGTCAACCCGTCTAGGCCTCGCTTCGTGCCCACCCTAAGACTAACAATGCTCAGGTCATTCTCAATTTGGTGCCCAATGGGTTAAACGAAAGCACATGATGATACTGCTAACTAAGGAAGAAGACCTGAAATAAGTGGGAAATACTGGTGGGATACTTGTCACTATCTTCAGCGCCTCACTTAGACTGATAACCAATGTCCTGGCAAAATAATTCTATAAAAACCAGATAAGTTTTAGCAAGGCAGGTAGTGCGATCATACCATCCAAGGCATCATAAGGTTAACGTCAAGCCATATCACATTATTACCTTAAACATTTGCCAGGCCTTTAACGTAGTCTTGCAAGACTCCGTGAAGTCCACCTACCTCTGGTAGGTAGTGGAGAGAGTGGAAAAGCTTCAATTTTTCTTCATTGGTTTCATACTGTTTTTCTAAGTTGTTGACCATGGATATTGTGATAAATTGTTGATTCATTATCATTTACCGTCAAATCCTGAATTTACCATTTAAGTTATTCACCACTTCATCATCTTGCACTTGAATTCTACTTATAATAATGAAGTTCGATAAGAGCTATTTTTTTAAATCATTTTTTGAGAAAGGGGAGGTTATCAGAAAATAAAATAAATAAATTAACAAGTTTTCTTCCATATACCTGCATTCTGTAGTCTTTACTGTACATGTGCACATAATAATACGTATATCCTTCCGATAACTGCATAGATCCAACAGTTGTGGCGAGGTCAAGCAACACTAATCAACCCAACCATCAGAATTCAACATAGGGAAAAAACTGACTTTAAAGGAACTAAAATTTAAATATTTTAATTTTTAAAAAAACTCTGTGTAAGTATAGGTACAATTAAAAAGTAGATAACACTATAATAATAACTTTGTTTTTAACGTAGTCCGTATTATTTACAATTAAGAAGTATACGATTCAATGCAATTAACACGATATTGTATTACTACATTTTACGTATTGTTTATTAGCGTGCACCCTAAAAAATACAAAATCTTAGTTACAAAAATATATATTTTGTCATAGTGATAGTTTTAGTTGGCTACTATTTAAAAGCGCTTTTTTCTCTATAATGTATTTTTTTAATTTTATTTGTTCACTCTGTACCATAGGCTCAATTTGTTAAAGTAAATGGTAATATAGATACGTATATAAACACTCGCATTTTAAAGCCAGAACAATAGTATTTTTTTAAACGTTGGCTACACTGTTTCTCCATCTCAAAATATGTCTGGATTCTTTCAAGGCACAAAACCAGTTTTCTACAAAACATTGTTTTTCTCTAGCAAGAAAAATTATTCAAAATAATTAATCCATTTTTTTTGGTTATAATAGCTTTTTGATACATAATATTATTTATAGTCTTAAAAACTAGCAACAAGTTTTTTGTTTATCGTCCGTATACCAAAAGTTGTGAACGAATTGGAAACTTTTCTACATACATTATTTTTTTATTACACCAGGTTTTAAATAAAAGACAACGTTAAATTTTATGTTTTTCAAAATAATATGGGTAAGTAGCAGTTTTATTTGTTGTTTTAGTTTTACAGTTACTATAACGACATTAATCCATAATGGAATAATAAAACGAATGACAGCGAATCAAAGTGTAATTTATATTAAAAGTGGACACTTTTTTTACTACCCACCAAAAAATAGGACATTTCTGAATAATTCTTTAACCGCAAAATATCACATTAACGATCTAGACTGGAAAGTAAATTACTGGTTGTTTTTTTGCTTTCCTGTCTCCATTTGGGGAAAATCAACTACTTGCCGAAAAAATCCCATAAAGTCCTATAAACAACATTAAGTTGGTTACTAAATGAGAAATTCCTAATATTATATGGATCTTTAGAAGCTTTTTTTCTTTGAACTCACATGAACTTATACGTACGTATAAGTACAGTCTTAAAAATCTCAAAATAATTCCGCTTAAAATGATGTTCTTATATACCCTTATAAAATATTAAGAAAGTCAATTTATTTGTTTACCCTGTAGGGGTATTATTAAATCTCATAAAATAATTCCGCATAAAGGTACTCCGAATATAGCCACACACAACTTTATTAGATTGTTCTGCTCATAAATCAAAATAAATGATAATAATGTTCTCACTGGACCCCAAGAGGAAATCTACATAAAACTGATTTTCTTATAGACTGTGATAAAACGTAACGAAAATCGTATGTGACAACTTTTTGGCGACCGTGACAGGACTGTTGAAGTTTTTTTTTGTGAAAATTTTTTGACTTTTCTGTTTTTTTGACGACACGTTCGAAATGACCTAGTTCTGGTTATATATTTCAAACACCAGGCTGCCACATTTTAATGTCAGATATGTGTCTTATGTTAACGTGTTGTATAGCTACTCTTATTTAACTTTTGATTGCGGAAAATCTTATACACCGGGCAGCCATAGTTTTGGGCAAACGAGTGTTGATTTAGACCATTTGTCACGCCTTTTATTAAGGAAAAATGGAAGTTAAGAAAAAACATCGCTTCGTTCTTCGTTCAGCCTGTACGAAAAACGCTAACGAGTTGCAGAAATTGTTAGATGCAAGTGACAAGGATTATTTTAACATTAAAGTGGTTTGGGACATTCTTCAAGAAACTATTAATGCTCGTAAATTAGTGAATGGAAAAAAATCTTCAAAAGTGGTAGCTGCCAAACCATAATGTTAAAGCCACTATATCAAAGTTAGGAAGTTTAGAATATTTTCCTGTTTATATTTTGGGTCCTGTATAAAATCTCATTGCAGTGCAATGCAGTTTTTTTAGGTTTTGTTTTTGGATAGTAGAAAAATCACTCCCGAAGAGTAAGCATCGTGAGGTTTTTGTGGATTACTCAGGGTCGCGGAGTCGATTAATTAAATTTGTTTGTATTTTGAAAGTCTGTTTATTAAACGATTAAAACGTGTGTCAACAATAAAATAATAGTTTTTATCTTCGAACCGTGTGATTACACCAAAACGGGTAGTTTTCGCGGAAAGCAGTGACACAACTCATCAAATCTCTTTAGCCTTATAGATCCTTATAAAATCCCATAGATAATTTATGAGATGCTATCGGGTTTTTCAACAGGGTAAATCCTTTTATAAGGGTTATCCTGGGCTAGGTATGCTTTGTTTTCTTGCTTCCAAAACAACGAACTGTGTGAACAAATATTTTGTAGTTAAGAGATTGTTGTTAACAGATTTTTCTTGTTTGAAAGCTATATACGATATTATCATTGCTTGAGGGATACTCTACCTCTACCTACATAGACATAATTTTCCTTTCGCAAAAAAGAGTAGTGCGTGTATTAAACGAAACGAAGAATCAAAGAACACACTGCAAACCTCTTTTTAAATACTTAGGCATTTTAACAGTCTTCGACCTATGTATCCTAGAGAGTGCTTGCTTCATACATGCTAACATTTACTTCTCGACAAAAAAAAAAGATATTCATACTCACGATACAAGATAAAGAAATGATTTAGACACTTCACTCTGCCTAACACAAAATACGCTAAAAAAACATTATATTAACCATGGTTTAGACAGCTATACCATTATAGCCCTCACGTCTTAAATCCCTCGTCGCTTCGCTCCTTTTGATTTAAACTCGACTTTCGGGCAATTATGATAGCTGCTTAAACATTGGCTAACAAAAAACTATTATGATATCTTTGAAAAAGTAAAAAACTATTAATTTAATGTCTCCTAGTTTGGAAATCTGGCTAAAGACCATCAATTTTTGCGATTGTTTAGAATGACACAAAAAAACTTTTGAACACCTTTGCTATGTAATGTATTTAAGTAATACTATAGACTTATAATTAAAGCGTACATGGGTGATAATTTACCCATTTCGGAGTTACCAATTTACTTTGGGCGTTAGCCATTTTTGAATAAATTAATGAAATTATCAAGAACCAAATATTCGTGCAAAAAAATTGAGTTTTCGATGTTGGATCAATATTTCGTTACATTTTCATAAAAACACAGATTTTTGGGCCGTAATAATTTAAAGTTTATATTTATTTAAATTATATCGGCCACTTTCCCCAAATAATATATTTTGCCTTTATTTATTTATAAATATTCTTTTAAATCTAAAATGGTGTGTTATTGTGCTTCGGTTTTCGAAATAGATAAACTATTATTATTGACTATAAAAGCCCCTCGATACCATAATTGCGTTAAAAAAATAAAACTATTTTTTTATCGCTTACCAAACGTTTTCAGTTTTGCACGAATTGTAACCGAACGTATTATGTTTTATAATTAGATGTTTGCAATTAGTAGGTACACTAATTTTTAAATAAAAGAAAACATTAAATTTAATTTTTTTAAGAAAACAATATGGTTAGTCGGAAAGCTAGTGATAAAAAGGTGCAAAAAATTTTAAAGACTGATATTTTTAGATTGGGTTATTGTTAATAACGATACCTGCTTATTTATTTATGTTGTTTCAATGTCGTTAGTTTATAAAAGTCAATTCACGCCTTAATTCTTCCTAACAGGTTTTACTTTACAATTTTTGGGACTGAATATTGATTTTAAAGGACTGATCATTCACCATCAAATACGATAATTGACGAATACTCAAGATTTCCGTTTGTATTCGCCTGCTTAGATATGATCTCAGCTACAGTTATAAAATGTCTCCAAAAAATATTTTCAATCTTTGGAAAACATTCGAGGTACTTCTTTACTATCTTCAGAACTAAAATCCTTTCTGGACTCACATGGTGTAGCGAGAAGTATAACAACAGCATATAATCCAAATGGAAATGGGTAATGTGAAAGATATAACGGTATTATATGAAAAATCATTCAACTAGCTTTAAGATCAAAGAGTCTTCCTACAAGCCAGTTGGAGGTAGTAGTACAAGATGCTCTTCATTCAGTGCGTTCTCTCTTATATACTGCTACTAATTGTACTCCTCATGAACGCTTATTTAGCTATCCAAGAAGATCGTCTAATGGCCCATCTATTCCGACATGGTTATCTACCCCTGGAGTTGTCTTTCTTAACAAATATACACGACAAAATAAATATAAACCATTAGTTGAATAAGTCGAACTATTAGAGTCAAATACTGAATATGCCTTTGTCAGACTTCCTAGTGGACATGATATTATTAAATAATGATACTAATGATAATAATGATACTAACTCTCAATTAATCTCCGACGAGACAAGAGAAGATAAACATACATTGTTGATTAGTTCTGAAAATATACCTAACTTGCCTAACCTGGCAAATTCAGAAGATACAGATTACGTAAGAATACTGTTAATACTATTAAATAAACACCCCTTGCTACTGATTTGGAGTCCGACTCTACCAACGAAGAGACGATTTTACCTAACCCAATCGGACGTCCTGCAAGAATCAGAAAGCCGCCCAAAAGACTGGAAGATTATATATAGGCTAAAATATGGATCAAATGCATTTAAAAATCAGGTATTAATTTTTTGAAAAACGCTGGGACACGTCAATTATAATTTTTTCTTCCGGATTTTTTTCTTCAAAAAGAAATTATACACGGTGTCAAAAAATAGATTAGCATTATACTTAAAGTTATTTTTGATTGACACATGATTTGCTATCGTAGTGACAATTCATTTAAATTTACCTGTTTACCTTTAAGTAGGTACATACATGTACCTTCTTTTAAAGAAAAATTTCGTTTCATGATGTAATTTTTCTCTAAAACCGTTAGAGATAAGGATATGGTATATTACCTGAATTATGCGCAGAATTCAAAATTCGAACAAAAAAAATAGGGTTCTATTTAAAATACAAAAAATTTTTCCTACATCTACTTTTTGACACACCCTGTATAATATCTTTTTGAGGCAAAAAATTCGGAAGAAAAAATTATAATTGACCAGTCCGAGCGTTTTTTCAAAAAATTAATACCTGATTTTTAAATGAATTTGTTCCATATTTTAGCCCATCGCTGTATAGTACACCAAATAAACGAATTTTAGCCAGTGGGTTGGATTTAAAATTAATAAATATTAAATTACGGGCCGCCATTTATGCACAAAATATGGTTATCGCAATATAGCGTAAATGCCAGTGAAGTTGTTTTGGATGATATAATGTGCACAGAAAATCGTTCTGGTAATGCAGATGAAAAATTATAAGTTCCATCGATTTAAAAATGTAACTTAAAATAAAAATTGATTTGTTGAACTTAATGAAGAGTCCTATATTCCTTAAGCATAAAATAAGCAATATTAATTTGTGGAATCCATAAACCACCCTTAAACTAAAAAAAATTAAAATGATTTAAATTATTTTAGTTGCTTTCCAGGTAATAACGCGACAAACCAATTTAATTTTTATGGTAGTGTATAACTTGAAATTGTAATTTAATTGTAAGATTAAATAACACAATTATAATCAAACGTTGTTTTTTATTACCATTCACAGGAGTTATCTCTTGCCTTATTAGGGATGCAAGGGAAGTTATTACGGCAAGAGAACTTGCCATAATAACCTCTAAAATTATAAACCTAAAACCATTTAAACATTATAGTTAAACCAGAAAGGTTCATTTCAAGATTACTGCTGGTGGTACTATGGGTTATCTTACTAGCTGAACAGAAGGAAGCATGTTACTTTTCTATGGATATACTAATTGGTAAAATATATTACATTTACAATCCAGGCTATCCGAACCATTATGAACCTGATGGAAGTTGTGATTGGAACTTGAAGACTGCTCCAGGAACCAAAATATATTTATTCTGTGAGGACATTGATATTTCCAGTGTAAGTATGAAGTCAGTACCGGATCTATTTATATTTATTCATAAAACCGCCACAAGTACAATTAGGGAATCCAAACCACGTGATTCAATATGGCGGTTGGCTGGTAAAAAGCATTGAGTCATCAGTTAAATGCCACCAGCAACATTATTTTAATGGTCACTTGCACCAATTACAAAGCAGTATTTGCCAGCCAGCCGCCATTTGGACACGTCGTTGGATTGCCTAATAGGTCATTATTGCCTGTTTAAAGGTTGGAGACAATGACGTTTCTTGAACTAGAGTAAAGTTTTGGACTTGCATTGTCTCTATTTATTTTGAATCACTACGTTTCAACTGGTAAGCATCTCCAGTCGTCTTCAGGTAAATACTGAGACGACTGTATATGCTTACCAGTTAAAACGTAGTGGTTCAAAATAAATAGAGACAATGCAAGTCCAAAACTCTACTGCCATTCAAGGTCATTAATATTTGGTTAAAAAACGGGAATGTGACATTTTGGCAAAAAAATGTTGTACTACTATCTTTAATTTACTTTGTTTTTCTATTATTTCCTCTTTCTTTTTACTCGTTTTTTTTTAAATGTCCAAAGCAAATAAAAATACGCCTCAACCTCGACTCTAGTTGAATACTAACCCAAATAAATGCATATAAAAGTAAAAGAAAACCGGCCATCAATAAATTATATATATTCTAAATTTTTTATTAAAATTCTTAAGACGGCCGAAATGAATGAATGACTCTAACCAAAGGTTTTCTGGCTTAGTTTTTTATGTTTAAAAATAAAGTAAATATATTTTATAAGCGCACCACACCAATATTGATGATTTTTTCATAAATTATGAACGTTTGGAGAGTAGATTACGAATCTGAGAGCCGTTCTTGTTGTAAATGCTTAGGTTGTGAAATATTTCTTCTTAAAATGCCGTTTTTTTATAAAAGTTAGATTCTGGATTCATAATGAAGCATTTTTGTTCCTTTCCGCCCTATTTTTTTTATTGTAAATTATCACACTTCATCAATAAAAAAGTAAAAGACAAGATTTTTCTGTTGTTTCAATTAAAATGTTTACTTTAATTTTTATCTTTAAAAATAAATAAAGGAGACTGACGGGTTTGTTGGCAAAAATATTGTATTGAATTTGGTTATATTCTTGTTAATTTAAAATAGCTAATATGACTAATATGGCGGAAACGGGACAGAAAAGTACATAATAGAAATATACAACAAAATATTATTTTTACTTGTTTTTCTTTATTAAATCATAAACCAATAACTAAGACGATATGTGTCTGAAACCTTAATCTCATACAAAATAAGACTGTTAGAAGGAAATTTTAAAAAAATTAGCGTTTCAGACAAAAACTGCGTCGTAATCTAAGCCAAATACATCATTCCTTATAAATCATCAATTTTGGATCAATGAGCGTGTAATAGAGACCTATGTACCAAAAGGTAAACTAATTTATATATAGATCTTTCTATCCAAACCAAGCCACTTGGAAATTCATACAATCCTGCTCCAGCCATTATTTGTATAGATAAAAAAATGGGATTGGAATATGTCTATTTATGTATTTTCATGTTTGCTAAATATTAAATTTATATACAGAAAAAAATGACGGTTAATTATTTAAAAAATTATATATAGGGGAGAGCCGGGTAAGTTCGGCATAGCGGGCAACATCGTCAATACCTTTATTTTCTCATTATACCGGACTACGGCGTAGAGATCCTAGAATCCATTCATTGTCGATGCCTGGCACATGGTAGTCACGTTGTTGTAGTTTTGTTATACATTCCCTCAATTTAAATCAATTTTCTGTGTTTTTGCTAAACCTGCTGTAAGTATTGACTATTTAATATCTTTATTTATTTTTTTGCCGACTTGTTTTATGTCAAACCTACTTAAATCATGACATTAGTTGTTGTTAGGTTATGTAGTTAACGTTAGCGAATTAAGGGTATAGTCCAGACAAACGAGGTTGGTGACATTTTCTTCTTCTACGTACATTGCGGGCAAGATCGTCAATACTATTGCCGAACTTGCCCGCCAACATTTTTGTCCTTTCTAAATATACCTTTTCTTATTTCTAGGTAAAAGATGGTACATAAATACATCAGAAAGACTAAAAATGAATACGACGAAGAAACACTCAAGCAAGCAGTTTTGGAATATAAAAATGGAAACCCAAAAAATCTTTCTGCTGTCGCGAAGAAATATGGAATACCCAGAACTACTTTACAGTATTGGCATAATAAGGAGATTCCAGAAGTTTACTGTAAAGGTCGTTTTAAATCCGTTTTTAATCAAGATATGGAAAACGAGCTGAAAACCCATATTGTTACATTACAGAAGATGTTTTATGGGATGACTCCTGTCGACATAAGAAGATTAGCTTATGAGTACGCTGTGGCAAATAATGTACCACACCGATTTAACACGGCTAAGAAAATGGCAGGAAAAGATTGGCTGCAAGGTTTTATGAACAAAGCCCATTTATCGCTAAGAACACCTGAGGCAACAAGTATGGCGAGAGTAGCTGGATTTACAAAATTTAAGGTAGACAGATTCTTTCATCTGCTGAAGGAAGTTAAAGAGAAGTATTCCTTTCCTCTTGACAAAATATTTAATGTGGACGAAACTGGCATAACTTGTGTGCAGAAACCAAGAAAAATTATTGCCGAAAAAGGTGTAAAGCAGCTTGGAAGAATCACATCGGCTGAAAGAGGAAAAAACTTAACGCTTTTGGGCACCATAAGTGCTGGAGGAACCTTTATTCCGCCGATGTTAATCTATCCTTGAACCCGAATGAGTCCCCAGTTGCTTGTGGGTTCATTTCCTGGCACCATAGGATTTGCAAATCCGTCAGGCTGGAGTGATTCAAATTTGTTTCTTGAATATATTAGACATTTCATTAAATGCGTACGACCATCGAAATATCGCCCTGCTCTTCTTCTACTCGATGGCCATGGTAGCCACAAGTCATTAGAAGCAATAAATGTATGCCGGGAAAATGGGATCGTGATGTTAACATTTCCCCCGCATACTAGTCACAAACTCCAACCTCTTGATGTGGGCGTCTTTGGACCTTTCAAGACATATCTTGCCAAAGAAATGGACAAATATATGACAAATCACCCAGGTGAAAGGATATCTGAATATGTCCTTGGGCCGATCATAAAAGAAGCTTTTATCAGTGCATTTTCATCTAGAAATATTTTAAAGTCCTTTGAAAAATCTGGCATAAGTCCATTTAATTCAGATGTATTTCAGGAAAATGATTTTATTGGTACTTCAGCTGTTTTCTCCTATCCAGTTACTGCAGATTATAATTGTTTTGACAATAGCAAGCCTGGTGGTACTATTTCTCTGGCCCCACCCGCACCTAGCCCAGTGATTATTAAAGAGTCGGTGCCAATATCAGAAAGTTCGCTTAAAACCGTGAATGTGGCAGTTGACTTTGAACAAGCCGGGCCATCTAAAATAAATTTAACTAAAGAAGTTACTGCAAATCAAAAATATATTGAAGTTTTGACAAAACCAGCCATTACACCTTCGACATCTTGTGTTAAAATAACTGATATTTCTCCTTTGCCAAAGAAAAAAGCTTCAAATACTGCATCAAGAGGCCGAAAACAAGAACGCTCTGAAGTGCTGACAAGCACCCCATACAAAGATAACGTGGAAGAAAAAGTCATGAGTAAAGAGCAGCAAATAAAAAAGGCAGGTGTCAAACAAAAAATAAGTGATGATAATTCAATGTCTACATCAAAGAAACAAAAATCAAAAGCAAAAAGTAGAGCCTACGTTTTAGAGAGCAATGAAGAAACTTTATGCCTATTCTGCAATGGACGGTATGGCGAAACTCAGGAGGAATGGATACAGTGCGATCAATGTAAGCAATGGGTCCATGAGGATTGCAGTGACTATAGCGGAACAGGAACTTTTATTTGCGATTCGTGTAGAGATTAGTTTTTTTTGCTGAATTTGCCCGCCGTTGTCGGGCAAATTCGGCGATCGGCCATTTTTTATATTTTTAGTAATAAAATAAATATTTAAATCATTTTGGACTTTTTATATCGGTCAATATGTTTGCAAAGGGATAATCTATGTTTCCGCAAAATAGGGATAGAAATTACTATCTTGTGTATCATATGTCAATGTTCAAAGCTTAGCATGCCGAACTTGCCCGGCTCTCCCCTATACATTATAAATCCCGTACCGTTTTAAGCCACCTGTATTTTCCTATCCTTCCAAAGCCAAAATATACCGAAATGCCTTTGCGTACCGCCAATACTAAGCCAGTGCAACGTTGCCAATAAAGGCAAGGAACTTTAACTTTTTTTATTTAATTAATATTAAACGGACATTAATGTCAAATGTTTTTAAAACTTTTTCAAATAGATAATGTTTTTTTGTAATATTTAAACGGTAATTGTTTATTTCTGACTTCTTTATGGAAATATTGAAAGGAAAATTACGGAATAAATTTTTTTTAAAATTTGGTTTGACTAATTAAGATGAATTTTATAGTGTTTTAAAACACTCGTAACAATAGACTTGGATGATAATAAAAATTCCAAAGAATTATTTTAAAACTTATACTATTAGAAGGCAGAGTAGCCATAATTTTAAAAAAATTATGTTTACATAACATAGTATAGCATAATTTTGGAAGAGTGTAATTTAATTAAAGTTTAGACTGTTTACAGTAGGTATAAATATAAAGATCATACTTTAATAATCGTCCATAAAATACCTTAAATTTGATTCAAACTTTAGATAAATATTATTAAGGTACAAACTCACCCTGTGTACGACTATTTGCAATATTTTAAAGGTATGTTAAATATTGCAACAAATATAACATTTGTCTGATGAAGGTTGGAAACAATGACTTTTGTTGAATGATAGAAGAGTTTTCTACTTGCATTGTCTTTATTTGTTTTAAATCACAATGTTTTAACTGGTGAGTATCTCGTCTTCAGGCGAATACTAAATAAGTACAGTAATACAGCTTTATTTATACTAGCCACGCGCTCTATAGTATAACTGAGATAGGTACAGTCATGCGTTTAGTTTGTGTGCAGTAAGATTACAGCTTAACAAAGGCTTCCAGATATTTCTTATCTTATCTAGTAAGGACTTAAACAACCTGGGTTCTGGTATACCGGGTTAGTATAAAGTACCGGAACGCTTTAATATCTTCAAAACCGCTTAAGCTACAATTAAAAAATTTGGCATTTGGGTTTGAAAGTATGGCGAATTGAACAATGAGATCGACACTGTTGCCAGATTTCCCAATTTTCCGCTACACATAGTCGTTTCGTTATCTCAAATGGAATGCCCAATTTATTTTTATTGCAATGAATTGGGCGTCTCGAACTTAGTAAGATCCTAATTTTTCAGAATTTTATCTCTACTAGATCCTGAGATATGACAACACCCCATTTTCAGTAAAAAGTATCAAAACGCTAAAAACGCTCAAATATCTTCAAAACCGCTAACGCTACGCTTACAAAATTTGACATTTGGAGGTTTTTGGGTATGCGGAATTCAACAATGATATTTACACTGTTGCCAGACTTCCCAATTTTCCGCGACACATAGTCGTTTCGTTATCTCAAATGGAATGCCCAATTTATTTTTATTGCAATGATTTGGGCGTCTCGAACTTAGTAAGATCCTAAATTTTCAAAATTCTATTTGCGCTTTCATTATACTAGTCAGGAAATTTGTGGGATTTATTTAAAAATAAGCATTTTTTAAACTAATCGGAAACGCCCGAAAATTGAATACCTTATGAACAAGTAGGCGCTGATTCATTATTTTTGGTAACAATCGCCGTCGCGTCGCCATGCTACAACAATTACAAATTAAACACATCCTTGTCAGTTAAGCAGCCTAATAATTGTATTGATTATTAAATTGAAATTGTATAATGAATTTTGTTCTATCAGAGACCCAACGTATTGATATTTTGATTTTTCGTGGATATGGAAATAAAACAAGGACATATCAAGAAGTCTGCGACTTGTTTATTGACCGCTATCCTAACAAACCCATTAAAAAGTCCACCGTACACAGAACTTGTCGACATTATCAGGAAACAGGGTCCATTAAAAGTTTACCTAAAACCGGACGCCCTAAAACTGCTACCAGTGATGAAAATAAATTAAATATTTTATTACAAATAGAGGAAAATTCCCAAGTAAGTACCAGTCAGTTAGCTTTAAATGCTGAAATCTGTCAAAAATCGGTAAGGATTATCTTAAAGGAAGACAAATTAAAGCCGTACAAGATTCATTACACCCAAGAACTTTTAGAAGATGATCCTGACCGCCGCAATGAATTCGCCGCAATCATGATGGAAAATATTAACGAAAATCCATATTTTGCACACAAAATTGTATTCAGCGACGAAGCTACTTTTTGCTTGAACGGCCAAGTTAATAGGCACAATTGTAGAATTTGGTCTAGAGATAACCCCCATTGGATGCAAGAACTTCACACCCAATATCCTGAGAAAGTTAATGTCTGGGCTGGAATATTGGGTGACAATATTATCGGACCTTTTTTCATAGAAGGTACATTAACAGGACAGAAGTACTTGGAGCTCCTTAGGGAACGTATAGTTCCTGCCATTCAACACAATAGAAATTTATGTGAAATATGGTACCAACAGGATGGTGCTCCACCCCATTATTCAAGGGTAGCCATGCAGTTTCTCAACAACCAATTCCCAGGGAGGCTGATTGGAAGACGTGGTAGATTAGAATGGCCACCTCGATCCCCTGATATGACTCCACTAGACTTCTTCTTGTGGGGTCATTTAAAGAATCGTGTCTACAAATGTCGTCCATCAAATTTGGATGAACTTCGCGAAAGAATCCGCCTCGAAGCTGCACTTATAACACCGAATATATTGAGTAACACACTGCGAGAGTTTTATGATCGACTTGGATACTGTCTGGCAAATAATGGGGCCCACTTTGAACATTTAATTAAAAACTAGTGTCATTAAAATTAATTTTTTTGTGTATAATAAAAAAATCCTTCTCAAACGTTCATTGTATAAATGGGACATTCCATTTGAGATAACGAAACGACTATGTGTCGCGGAAAATTGGGAAGTCTGGCAACAGTGTAAATATCATTGTTGAATTCCACATACCCAAAAACCTCCAAATGTCAAATTTTGTAAGCGTAGCTTTAGCGGTTTTGAAGATATTTTAGCGTTTTTAGCGTTTGGATACTTTTTACTGAAAATGGGGTGTTGTCATATCTCAGGAACTAGTAGAGATAAAATTCTGAAAAATTAGGATCTTACTAAGTTCGAGACGCCCAATTTATTGCAATAAAAATAAATTGGGCATTCCATTTGAGATAACGAAACGACTATGTGTAGCGGAAAATTGGGAAATCTGGCAACAGTGTCGATCTCATTGTTCAATTCGCCATACTTTCAAACCTCCAAATGCCAAATTTTTTAATTGTAGCTTTAGCGGTTTTGAAGATATTAAAGTGTTCCGGTACTTTATACTAACCCGGTATGGTAGCTGCTTTCTTGCACTTCCTCTTCCTCCAGTGTGGTTCTTTATGCAGGATTTCAGCTGCTATGCAAATGATATGATGCCCGAGTGTCCAGGCATGGTCAGCTGCTCTTAATCTTTCGATCTCTCCTTTTAGCGTATTATTTCTGTGTTCCTTGAACCTTGTTTCGGGTGGTCTTAGTGTCTCACCAATAAACTAATGTAAGATTGGCCACATGTGTAGGGGATCCGGTAGAAACAGTTTTTCGTCTTTTGGCTTGTTCGTTTCGTGTTCGTCAAGTGGCTTTCTGGTGTCTCTCGAGATGAATACTGTATTAATGTTATATCGTTGTCATAGTCTTCTGATTCTCTCAGATACTCCTTTGATATATGGAATGTTCAGTGTTGGTTGTGCACCTTTTTGCTTCTTTGTGCATCTGGCGATTCCCTAGTATTTTGTCAACTAATCCTATTGGGTAGCAATTTTTGTTGAGGTCGGTCTTGAGTTTTTGAGTATTTCATTTGAGCTACAGATAGTAACTTTTCGATCCGCAAGTGTTCTTCATATGCCATGTGTTGAGATATTTACCGATATTCGTAATTTTCCTGTTAGACCTATCTCTTTCGCCAATAATCGCCAAAATTTACATGCATGGAAATATTTTAATCTGAAGCAAAGGAACAAGCAAAGAAGAAATAAAAAATGTGGCTGAGAATATATCGATAGTGTAATATTTGGAATGAAAACCGACAATTATATTCACAATTGAGAATCAATAACCTTTTGTGTCTCATGTCAATGTAAAAAGTGGCAATACCATCCAAACTTCAGTGTACAGGAAACCTACACATACAGGTCAATATCTCAATTACACAGCCAATAACTCAAACAACCAAAACATGGCATCGTAAGAACGCTTGTTGCTAGAGCAATTACTATCTGTAATTCAAATGAAGCCCTCAAAGAACCTTAAGAAATCACCTGACAAAGATAAAATTAACAAGCCAAAATGACAGAAAAACCTATATATGTCAACCAGATTCCCTGCGAGTGTGACCGATCTTATTTTGGTGAGACTCTAAGACCACTCGAAGCAAGGATCAAAGAACACAAAAACAATATGCTAAAAGGAGACACCGAAAAATCAGGAGCAGCTGACCATGCTGAAATCCTGCATAAGAACGCATTTATGCTTCAGTGCACCTAGCTAGTATAAATAGAGTTGCAGTTATTGTGTTTATTTTCTATTCGCCCGAAGACGACTGCAAATACTTACCAGTTGAAACGTTCTGATTTAAAATAAATCAACGAGTAATATTTTATGTGCAATACCATTTATTTATTTATTTATGTACGATTTTAATATGATTCAACCGTATTATAACACAAATATTCATTAACTTGCCTTTATTAGCGTTTTGCTTTCGAAAAAACACAATTTTTTTACTTCTTTGGGACATTTTAATGGCGTTTCATTATTTTTTAATTCATAAAATTATTTTTAGATTTACTATTTAAGATGATATGTGATTGCTTACGTCTTTCATTCGTGGCTCGGTCAATAACCATATAGAACGAAAAGTAATTTTTCTAACGGTATCTTGGGCGCCACCCTTTTCAATAATTTGGTTAGGGATCCCCGTGCACCGGGAGCTTGTTACAGTGAAGACAATTTAATCAGGCGTTCAACTACGCAATGTGCAACCAACACCTGTTGGTCCTTTTAAATGTCCTGGAAAAGACAGTCTCGAAATGGAATAGCTGAATAAAGTAATCGGTTTAAAAAAAGAGAAGGTAGTATGCGTATATGCTCCTCGATTTTTGTGTTAAAATATGATGGAAACAATGCCGGCGATAAAGTTAACGGTTTATTTTTAATTCAGACGAGTTCACGGCGACTAATTCGCAAGGCTGGCAGTGGTTATTATTTTAGTGTGGGCACGCATATGTAAAGGATCTGCAAGCATGGTCAGAGCAATATCAACAATTTGCACTTACAGATAACGAAAAAAAGGACGTGGCTAACCTACCGTTTTCATAAGAGGTTCGCGCGGTTAAGACTTGCGAAAAATGCATGCAGGTAATAAACCGTTAACGGTGGTGGTAAAAAATTCTAGAATGATAGGCATATATGGTAAGCGTATGATTTTCGTAAACGTACATGTTCTGAAATAGTAATATGCTTATAACTAACTACACCATATCTACTAGTTCATTAATTTCCAATTTTACCATTTTCACGTGTCACCAATTTAAAATTATCTTGCTTCAGAAAAACACCGCAGCTGATTGCCTAATAACTGAACACTGACCCGTTAATTGCATGACTAATAAGATAGACAACATAAGTATAGCAGGCTACGTTTTGATGACCAGACCCGCACTTAGATTTTTTACTTCTGTTTCTCGCCTATTTTTAAGTTTAAAAAAAATGGTATTTGAGAATGTTGTTTATTTTAATGACTTCTATACACAGCTAAAAAAGAAGTATCAACTTAGGAATTACCCTGTATAATTATTACAGGGTTGAATGCGTGATCATTACTTAACTGTTTATTTTTTACGATCACAGTTCGTTTTTGTTTGTAAATAATCCATATTATTTGTGTAGTGCTTAATTTTTAAAAGATTTCCATAGCCAAACATCAGAAAATAGCTTTTCCTAATTTTTCGTCATCTACTCTCATCTACTATCGCCGCTGTTTTCTCTCGTCGTCATCGACTACATCACGTTTTGATTTTATTTTTAAATTCCTTTGCAGTCACACATATTATTAAACTCTATTTTTCTCTCTTACTCACATTAAGTTGTTTTATTTTGTTTCTCTTTTCTTCCATATACAAGTTCGGGTTGCTTTAGGACTTAATTGATATCCGTTAGCTATTTCTCGTTTTACTCATATCATGATTTACGTCAAAACCGGTAAGCCGATTCTTCTCTCTCTCATACATATATAGATTACTTCTTCCTCTTTTACATATACATATACTGCTGTCTCTATCGTACACAAGTACCTCTAAATATATCTGTCCTACCCATAGACGTCTTACCGTCTCTGTCATACCACGTACACCTACTTTTATAACTTCTCTGTCTTACAGCAGTATGATTCATAGATTAATTAGTATTCCATTAAAAACAATAGATTTTCATAAAGAACTAAATATAATCAAACAAATAGCTATTAACAATGGGTTTTCTTCTAAAGTTATAACTAAAATATTAAATAAAAAAATGTACAATAAGGCAAGGGAAATGATATATCCAACTAACAAAGATAATTTTGAACGTTATAATGTTATAACTTATATAGGTCACATAAGTATTAAAATTTATAAATTTTTGAGAAGGCTGGGTATTAAAGTAGCATTTAGAACTAATAATTCATTAGGCAAATTCATAAAAAATAATAAGTCAAAAATAGGGAAAAATAATAAATCAGGGGTATATAAACTAACATGTGGAGATTGTCCTAAAACCTACATTGGCCAGTCAGGCAGAAGTTTTTATATAAGAATTATAGAGCATTTTACTAGTTTCATAAATCGAAAAAATGATTCTAATTATGCTAACCATCTTCTAGAGACGAATCATAATATCAATAATAATTTTAAAATTTTGCATATAGATAATAAAGGTATTAAATTAAATCTGCTTGAATCTCTAGAAATTAACAAACTTAAAACCTCTGGTTGTTTACTAAATAATCAATTAGATTTAAATAGATCCCCATTGTTAAACCTTTTCTAGGAGGGATAATGTCGGTAAAAACCCATTTTTAGGTACATTGTTATTATAAGTTATAGATGGTATTTATAAATAGTAATCCTTGTTTATATTTTCACACCTGAAGAAGCTGCCGTGCAGCGAAACATGTCGTAAAAATTCATTACAGTGTTTTAAATATAGTGGAAATTTTAGTAAAACAATACGTTTGTTACTTCCATTCGCCTAAAAAACCCAACGGTATTTTTCAATGCCGCATAAAAAATTAACAAGGGAAAACAATCCTAAAGCCTTATATATGGCTTAGGATTGTAAAAGTGGATCAGGATTGTATGTTCAAAATGGTATGTCTGGCTTAGTTTGATACTATTAGCCTAAATATATATATGATGAGTCCAAACAAGGACGAAATGGCCGTTATTGTCTAATCAGGCCCCAGGGAGTCCATTTTGTTTGGAGCCCTGCGTATCCTAATGCAAACAGCAGTACACACGATAGCCGGATAGCCAAAAATTCACTTCTTTCTTTATTTATAATAATGTATGTATATGTATAATATGTATATGTAATGGGTTGGTTTTACATTTGTTAAATAAATATTTAGAGTAAAAGTCCAAGCGTGGGACGAAAAATTAGGTTGGAATTAGAAAGGTAACAGGTTCAATTTTTTTAGGTTATCTCGACTTCAATAACCTTAAAAATTACTTACCACCATCTCTTTACCTTTAAAAAAATGTAACGGTCAAAACTAACTCTTGTGACTTCAATAAGCTCGAAAATGACACACATCCCAATGAATTAATAGTAATTTAACCAACAAGTACATTAATAATGGCGATTAATGATCGAAACATTTTAATGTTCGAGATCATTAATCGCATTTTAATGTAAGAGTTGGTTACAATGTTTTTTCGTCGACCGTATTTTTTACTAAAGTGAAGAAAAACAGTTAACAACTTTTATTTTACAATCCAGATTTCACAATTCTACAAATACTAATGACAGCGGACGACGTTTTGGATTGACGTTGTATTATTTTGTTGATTTGTTTGCATGGTTGCCTTTAATTTTAATTACCAAAATCGTGCATTTACAGAAAATCATGCATTAATAGGGGTCATTAATGAATGATTTTGGGAAATCGTGCATTTACAGAAAATCATGCATTAATAGAGGTCATTAATGAATGATTTTGGGAAATCGTGCATTTACAGAAAATCATGCATTAATAGAGGTCATTAATGAATGATTTTGGGAACGTTAATATTGGATGTAAATACACGGTCGACGGAAAATTTAATTTTTTTTTTCCTAAAAATGGGGCCACCCGTTAATATACTCCATCATATAAAAAAATTATCAAAAACGGTTAAATTGACTACAAGCTACAAGCGGATTATAAGTTTACTAAATTATTAATTATGTTAAACCAAAAAAAGTTATGTGCGAATAAATTTTAAAAATGCAAAACAAATCAAATTGATAACCTCCTTCTTTTTTGATTTTACTAAAGTGAAGAAAAACAGTTAACAACTTTTATTTTACAATCCAGATTTCACAATTCTACAAATACTAATGACAGCGGACGACGTTTTGGATTGACGTTGTATTATTTTGTTGATTTGTTTGCATGGTTGCCTTTAATTTTAATTACCAAAATCGTGCATTTACAGAAAATCATGCATTAATAGGGGTCATTAATGAATGATTTTGGGAAATCGTGCATTTACAGAAAATCATGCATTAATAGAGGTCATTAATGAATGATTTTGGGAAATCGTGCATTTACAGAAAATCATGCATTAATAGAGGTCATTAATGAATGATTTTGGGAACGTTAATATTGGATGTAAATACACGGTCGACGGAAAATTTAATTTTTTTTTTCCTAAAAATGGGGCCACCCGTTAATATACTCCATCATATAAAAAAATTATCAAAAACGGTTAAATTGACTACAAGCTACAAGCGGATTATAAGTTTACTAAATTATTAATTATGTTAAACCAAAAAAAGTTATGTGCGAATAAATTTTAAAAATGCAAAACAAATCAAATTGATAACCTCCTTCTTTTTTGAAACATGAAAATATTCCCCAAACTATAATGATTTTCTATATTTCAGTCACCCAATTGTAGCAAAGATAGACTTTTAATATCACAAACAGGAGATAGAGATTATGCCGATTCCAGAAACTACTGTGGAAAGGATCAGCTTTCATTGCTTAGTCTAGGAGATGCAATGACAATAGGTAACTATTAATGATTATTTTCCTAACCAGTGCGGCAAGTTTTACTGTACCGCGCGCTAATTGCTTGTAAGAAATTTGAATTGTTTCTAGTCACATGGGCAGGCGGTCAGTCTTTGATTTGACGACACCTAAGCCCTAAAGATGGCCTTCCAGTAGGCGGAAAGCGCTAGGCAATAGAAAAATATATTTACGCTGAATACGAAAAATACTTTTCATTTCATACCTAAACTTGAATTGCTAAAATTGAACGGAGGTCATTGCCAGCCTTTTGGGTATTATAGTCAAGAAATTCATAACAATCCGGACTTAGATGATAATTCTAAATATACGTATTTAGAATCATAATTAACGGGCAAGGCAACAATTTCCATATCTGGCCTAACGTCTAGAGACATATAATGACGCAGTCGAACTTTCAAACGTTGATTACGGACAATCCGAACAAATAGTGGATTGTTATGTACACAAACTTTTGTGTATAACTTAATAAAAACTAATTTTTACCGGATAATTATATTAAAAATAACTTTAAAACTATAATGTCACTTTTTCAGCGAAACAATTGTTGAAAATGTACCCTATTTGGGACAGGCCCTTCGGTACGCCAATTACTTGGTTTCCTTGGTAATACAGTCAGTTTTATATTTATTACACTTGACAAGTTGTTTAAAATTTTTAACGATTCGATTTAAAAAATATTAAAATGTATTGAACTGAAACGCTAAAAATTGAAATATTGATTATGGTCGCGTTTGGAGAAAGAAAACGAAGTAAAAAAAAATTACTAGGTTGTTTTATGAAAGTCATTCTGATTGGCCACTTCTGTCGCGAAGTACAGTCAGCAAAATTAAAAAGCAAATTCAAAAGTTGGGTTATGTAAGACATGTTCTTCGAAGAAGATACCGAGATGAAACTAAATTGGATATTCTATTAACCTATTAAGAAATCCCTGGAAATCTGGATGAGTTGAAGGCAAGGATTCGGGCAGAAATAAGTTTAATCACTCCAAAAGTTTTGGAAACAATACAGCTGGATTTATAGTTGCCGTAACGTAAGCCGTAAGAAGTAACGTATGCCGTAAGAAAAATAAACATATGATTAGCAACACATTCATTTATAGTCCATAAAAACTTAAGCAGTAAGAATTAAGCCCAAAACGTAAGCAGTAAGAAATGGTTTAGTTTCATTTCTTACGGTACGGCTTCGGCATTTTATTTTGGTTTACAACGCTCTCCACAAACAAGAAGAAGAGTCAGTTGTCAACTTGTCTGTTTTTCAGTTGTTTTGAGTTTGTTATTTAATAAAATTTAATTTTCTCGTACGAACCTTTGTAAAAATGAGCGACTTTGAGAAAGAACAGCTGCTAATAGATAAGATTCAACATTATTCAGTTTTCTACGATAAAGCAAGTACTTTTTACAAAGATAACAAAAAAAAAGCAATGCATGGGAAACCAATTCAGCAGCCATATTCTCCACAGGTAAAGTAGTACAAAAAAGTTTATTATTTTTTTGTTTGGGGATGAGAACGACAAAAGCAAATATAAGCAAAATCACTCTTATTCAGTGGAGGAGGTACAAAGAGTATGGAAACTTTTGCGCGAAAAATATGAAAAATAGTAAAAAACATTCCCTCCGGAGCAGAGCCTCCAGAGTATCAGTGGCCCTTGTATAACTACATGCTCTTTATGGAGACACATAATATGGCGACTCGAAAGTAAGTAATGTGGTGTAATATTTAGTAACATGTTTGCTAACTGACATAAGTGAAGTTCAGAATTTGATTTAATTTAATAAATTAGAGATGTTAAACATTCCTTATAGATTTTCTAGTCTTTTTAAAAATTCAACATGTTCGTACCGTGTCTATTTGGGTTTTGTGATTTTTGAGAATGTAGCTTATTTGTAGACTAGTTACAAATGTGTCGCAACCTGCCTCAGAAGGTTCTAATGCTTTGAGTACACCGCTTGTATTTCCAACAGTTGACACACCCAACATCTGGAACAGTATAAATATTATTGTTAACAAAGATTTTACAGATGAAGCAGAAAGTCTTACCAGTACAAGCAAATAGGGAGAAAGCCAGGATTTATTAGCAGAACTCAGTCCACCTCCTAAAAAATTCAAGGGAAAATTTTCAACTGCTTCAACAAGTACATTTCAAAGTACCAGAAGAAAAACAGAGGAAGCAGTTGAAAGTACTTTAGGGTTGTTAACAAATTATATTGGGGAAAAGAAGAAGCCGGACAAAAATATAGCATTTGAGACTTATGTGGGTCTGTCTTTAACTGATATGCCCACTGAAGAGCAAAATTATAAAAACTTACAAATTGTAAAAATTTTAAATGAACCCTTTGATAATTAATTGTAAATAGTAATATTAAGAACTTGTTATTTTTTTGTTTTTGTGTTTTCTTAACTAAAAACATATTTTTTTTGTAGAAGTTTTCTTAAATAAAATTATTTTTGATTTTGTAGTATTTTTCTTAAATAAAAAATAAGATGATAATATTTTCTTTGTATTTCGCCAAATTCATAAATCTAACATAAATTAACATTAATAAATACATTAGGCTAAATTATACACTGAAATAATTAATAACTTTTTCATATAGTTAATCTGCCCTGTGCGATAAAAGGAAATTAAACGAAATAATAATAAATATTATGTATCTTCCATCAATCAAAACTTTATTCTGCCAAGGAATTTTTCCCGGACACAAAATACTCCTTTAGAGTATCCCTAATGGAATATGTAATTTGAGCTGCTCTATTGGTTGACACACGTCCTACCGACTCAAAAGGATAAATGTCATCTCTCCACCTTCTTATTCTTTCCTCAGTATCTACAAAATCTGGTGGGCCGTATGGTCTCTTGGTCTAATGGCCTCTTATACTATCTCCTTCTTTTTTTGCGTAGTTATGAGAACATACAATTGCCTTTACAAAATCATCTACGTTTTCATCATCAGCAGTTATCATAGTTCGTAGCGATCTCCAACGATTTACGAGAATTCCAAACGCATTTTAAATGATCCTACGAGCGAGAGAAAGACGAAAATTAGAAATTCGCTTCTATGGATCTAAATTTCGCCCTGGAAAGGGTCTCATAATTTAGGACTTTAGTGGAAATGCCTCACCAGCTACCAAGGTGTAGGGGTGTAAAATATTAGTAAATATTGGTGGTGCAACCTGGAGTTTTTTTGTTTCAACATATTTCCAAATATTGAATTAACAAAGGCACCTCCATCACTCTCACTACCGTAGGCTCCTATATCCACTATGTGAAATTATAGTTAGCATCACAACAAGCCATCAACACACGGCTGAAACTTTTTTTTGTAATTCCTGAACTGGCTGCTCTCTTGGCTGGTGCTTGAACACAAATGTGCTTACCGACTAATGCACCTATACAGTTTGGAAAATTCCAATAGACCTAAAACTCTTTGTCTATATTCAGCCATTCATCTAAAGATGATGGTGGTTTTAAATAGATTTTTTAAAGAACTTCCCAAATAACATTTGCTGTTTCTTTTTATATATTATGGACTGTTGTAGGACCCATATGGTACATTCAAGTACTTGCTTGCTTATACATTCCTTGGGAGAAATAGCTACAAAAAATGTAAATTACTTTTTCATTTATTTATTAAAAATTACATTTACTTACTGTAATGTAATCGTCAAACGTTATTCTGGACTTATACTGTCAGAAATTTTATGTTTAATTAGGTAAGGAGTTACTATCCTTAATAATTTATTAAAAGAAGTAACAGATCGCCTAGTATATTTAAAAAATTGTTGTTGGTCATTGGCTTTCATAGGGAGAAAATAAGTGTTAAAAAACCATTTATTTGTCTTCCTCTATTTATTGGACGTGTTTCATATAAGCAATTTCTTTGCTTTTTCAATAATAGATAACAGCGTACCAGCTATAACAAGAACGTCTGACTTATCAACTAAATCCATTTTGAAACAGAGTTTTTAACCAAAAGCAAAACATTTTAATTATAACCTAACTATTTGTTCCCTTACTTCTTAACTAATTTGGTCTATAAATGGGTTTCTCGTTACGGCTTAATTCTTACGTCTTACCGACTACTGCTACGTCTTACGGTTTACGTTACGGCAACTATATGACCGATTTTTAGATCTAAATATCCCATTGGGCACTATGGGTGACGCTAATTTAATGTAATTTTTTATGTGGAGGCTCTTTTAGGATCGGTTCTACATTTTCATCTGCGACGAATTTAGGTGCATGTTGAATTGGATGTATAATTGCGATTTGAGACTGTCCTTACTTCTTCAATATTTTCGTTAGTTTAAACGTTTGGTTATTGGTTTCTCTAAATATAATTACGCATTTTTACAAAACATGATAAAATTCGACCGTTGTTCAAAGCCGAATTACGCCAACTCTTCAGAAGATCCATTTCGAAATTCTCCCAAAGCTTCAGCTGCCCACTGCCATTTCTAAAATAACTTTTCCCTTAAACGAACTAGTTCATTTCTATTTTAGGGCTACGTATAGATCATCAATATTCCACTGGTGGTCGATTCTTATGTACGGTAAAAGCAGTAAAAGATAACTCGACCAGATCATATGGTGGAACAGAAATTTCCAAGTGTGATTGTGGATGGAAACAAATGGTAATTACACATATAAAAATCATATTGGTTCATTGAAAATTACAATACACTATAATGATAGCAATGAATACATAAATAAACATCAGCATCTTCTGACTACGCATGTTAATCGCTATTTTCTTTTTCTCTTTATAAAACTGTATTCAATTTATAATATAAATACGATGAAGAAAGTGTGGTTTTCGAGAGGGTTTCTGACGACTAATGTTACTGATGATGTGATTAAAGCGTCTGATAAAAAGCGCCTTAATTTTGTTAGACTTTTCTAAGGCGTTTGATACGACTAATCGCAGACTTGTCTTATGAAAGTTAAAGTTTGATGGGTCTGAAAAGACATCGTGTTAAGTTATTGAGTCTTATCTTACAGGTCGTCCCCAAAAAATATTTTCTTATGGTAAGTATTCGAACCAGGTTAGCATATTATCTGGAGTTCGACAAAGCTCCATATTAGGGCCGTTGCTTTTTCTAATTTAAACTTTGGATATCCTTAAATCTTATCTAAAATACTGTAAAGTGTAAGCTTATGCTTATGACATACAAATTTATTCTATTTTGATTTTGAGGAATACTTAGAATCTGAAGAACTTCTAAACGATGACTTGTAATAGACTATAGCAGCTATATATTATAGCAGCAAAGCTAAAATAAGGTACTAAATGGCGCTAGATTACGCGCTAAATCTTCTTTCTATTCGGAAAAGACCATAGCGAATTTCTAAAGGACTTAATTTATTTGGGACCCATTTTTAATTTTAGACAAGGATAACTGGAGGCCAAGAAAGTAGTGTTAATGAGTTTGCTTTTATGGCCGCCTTAATATATAAAAAGGAAATGTGGTGTGGCGCCAATATAATTTCAGAAAGATTCGTGCTCACTGCCGCACATTGTGTCCTAAAGCACGCAGCCTCTGATCTTTTACTTTTAGTTGGTGACCACGACGTAACTACCGGTATGTATAAAGAAATACAATCATTATTTATTTTAGAAATAAAATAAAAAACATAAAGTCTTTCTCCACTGGTTTATTAAAAATAAAGTTAGAAGGTGGTAGATATTCTACATGTTTCGGGTGTAGCAACACCCATCATCAGGAACAAAATATAGAGAAAAATTCATAGAAAGGAACAGACGTAAATGGTGAGTGATAATGAACCTCGATGGAGCTCTCATCGAGCCATGGAAGATTAAATGTTGAGAAATGGGATAGTGATTAGAAGAAAATTGACGTATCTAAGTCTTAACACTGACCATGGGCAACAGGCAACAGTGGTAAGAAGGGGCCCGTTCGGGCAAAGAGAAAAATTAAGAAATGTAAAAAATGGAGATTCACAGGTCAAGAACCCCCATTCTGGGAACCGTGGAGAGAAAGAAAATTTGTTAATTTAGCCCTCTTTTTAAGGGAAAAAAAAAGAAAATATTTTAGTTAAGAAAAGTAAAAGGCATAGAACCGATGTAGAATCTGTAAAGAATAAAAGAAATTGTTGAGTAAAATACATTGAAATGATTATTTTAACAATTCACTCGAAAAATCTCTCTTATATGAACGAAAACGGGGACTTACCTTAGTTCATAGCCGAAAAATTAAAAAATTTTTTTAAAAAATTTAAAAAAAATTTTTTATTTAGGGGAACAAGCCCGAAAGGGCTGGAACCCCAGTGAGAGGTAATTTTAACATAACAACCAAAATTCTGGAACCCCAGTGGGAGTTAATTTTAACATAACAACCAAAATTAGACTTTAAAAAAGAACTAAAAAAGACTAGAGAGTCGGAGTACTTTTAAAACTTTGTTAGGCACGAGGTCAAAACGGAAAAGAATTTGAACAAGAACTTGACCCAGTGATTCGTCACTTGACACAGATCTTCAAGGTGGGGAAATGACATATATTTTAGCGGGTAATTTGAAGGAATATATTAAATAATAACATGACGGGAAGAGCTCAATAGAGGTTCAATAAGATAAAAAGGGTAAATACCACAGAACCTCTATTGAGCTCTTCCCGTCATGTTATTATTTAATATATTCCTTCAAATTACCCGCTAAAATATATGTCATTTCCCCACCTTGAAGATCTGTGTCAAGTGACGAATCACTGGGTCAAGTTCTTGTTCAAATTCTTTTCCGTTTTGACCTCGTGCCTAACAAAGTTTTAAAAGTACTCCGACTCTCTAGTCTTTTTTAGTTCTTTTTTAAAGTCTAATTTTGGTTGTTATGTTAAAATTAACTCCCACTGGGGTTCCAGCCCTTTCGGGCTTGTTCCCCTAAATAAATTTTTTTAAAAATTTTTAAAAATTTTTTTTTTAATTTTTCGGCTATGAACTAAGGTAAGTCCCCGTTTTCGTTCATATAAGAGAGATTTTTCGAGTGAATTGTTAAAATAATCATTTCAATGTATTTTACTCAACAATTTCTTTTATTCTTTACAGATTCTACATCGGTTCTATGCCTTTTACTTTTCTTAACTAAAATATTTTCTTTTTTTTTCCCTTAAAAAGAGGGCTAAATTAACAAATTTTCTTTCTCTCCACGGTTCCCAGAATGGGGGTTCTTGACCTGTGAATCTCCATTTTGTACATTTCTTAATTTTTCTCTTTGCCCGAACGGGCCCCTTCTTACCACTGTTGC
Source organism: Polydrusus cervinus (assembly GCA_935413205.1). NCBI lineage: Eukaryota > Metazoa > Arthropoda > Insecta > Coleoptera > Curculionidae > Polydrusus > Polydrusus cervinus. The sequence continues at coordinate 58,929,930 of OW284510.1, read as the reverse complement.
CTGTTGCCCATGGTCAGTGTTAAGACTTAGATACGTCAATTTTCTTCTAATCACTATCCCATTTCTCAACATTTGATCTTCCATGGCTCGATGAGAGCTCCATCGAGGTTCATTATCACTCACCATTTACGTCTGTTCCTTTCTATGAATTTTTCTCTATATTTTGTTCCTGATGATGGGTGTTGCTACACCCGAAACATGTAGAATATCTACCACCTTCTAACTTTATTTTTAATAAACCAGTGGAGAAAGACTTTATGTTTTTTATTTTATTTCTATAAATTAACTCCACTTTAAGAATGGACTACTTCTTCAAAATTATTTATTTTGTTAAAATATAAATTCAAATAAGTACAAATTATTTCAAATTGAATATAAGTTTAAAAACGGTTCAACATGGGTTCGTACGAAAATACAGTTTATTTAAACGAGCTTGCAACCCCTGCCAAGTTATCTTATTACTAGGTTCAATGGATTTCGAATAAAAAGCTTTTACATAGAAAAGTGTTGCTTTTTCTAAATCTCTAGGAAAAAATATTTGACTAGAATTAATAGACAAAACACTTATCGTGGTGCACACTGGCTGATTAAAATAAACCTAGACTATGTCGTAATTTTTATCCTGGAACAATAATGTTTTTCCTGATGGCGCATTCGGTTCCTATAGAGGGCTTCCAAATTCTTGGGTAATGGGATTCGGGCAAGTCATTTTCCAATTTTCAATTTCTTTACAACTTGTATCCTATAGCTGTGGATTTGTAAATCGAAAAGAAATTGTGTTACCTTTTACCGGCGGTGTTAGGAAAGTTGTGACTTTGATACACAGAAAATTAAGTTCCTTGGCGTCTTCCCATTTTCAAATAGTTCAATAGTTGGTTAAATCTATTTTTTTTTTCATTGGAGCAGGAGTTGGCGAAAGAGTCAGTATATTTAGGCCTATGAGACGCATAGTATCCCCTATCGTCTGAGTAATGTCAGTCAGACATGACCTACAGCTTAGCGTGGGATCCGAACCACATGTATGCACTATTTTATCCTTTTTACATCCCCAGAGGTCTTTGGTCTAGCTAGATATTAATAATAATAATAATACTTCTTTATTTCAAATTAATTACATATTAAAAATAAATAGTAGCATACTGCATTCTTTTATCCAATAAAGTTCTGAGCACACTTTTTTCTTAATTACCGCCACGGTCGAATGCCAGTAATCTGTTTACTATTGAAAAAATATATACAGGGTGGCGCATCGAAAACGAAACATACATTTACTGGCAGCTCAGTTCTTTTTTGGATCTTTGTTTTCAAGGGAGACACAAAATTGGCAAAAAATCACGGTGACATGTCCAGCCCCCTGGGCGGGGGTGGCACCATCCCTAAAATCTTAAATGGAAAGGAGGGTCGAGTTTATTTTACAGCTCTTTTAATTCCCTTTACTACTGAACTGAAGTATATGATGGTAGGAATAAAAGTCTGTCTAAACCACAATATCTTTAATAATAAAAAAAATGTCTAGGGGTAATTTACATTGGTAAAAGAAAACATTTTTCGACCTTAGTGAAGGTCATCATCAGGTCTAAAGAGAACCCTTTTAAGTGACGTAAAAAAGCTAATACATTGGTATAAAAATGATTGTATAAAAATCAAACAGATGTAGAGGTATCTAAAACATAATGTCACTGGATAGACTAAACTTAGGGGTATATGGGGTTAAAATATTTTAAAATATTTTAATTTGAATATTATACTAAAAACTATTTTTTTAAATACCACATACCTATAAGGCATAAGTTATGAACTTAACCCCTATTAAATCATGGTAAATTAACCGTTGCCCATTAAATCCTTAATTTAATAATTAAAAAAAAAATTTAGGATTTTAATTTTTGAAATTATTCTTTTTAAATCATCTTTAAACCATTTTCTTACCCAACCAAGAGCAAACAAAAGGGCTTCCGTCACATATTCTGCCTAACCCCATTTACCCCTAAGTTTAGACTATCTAGTGACATTATGTTTTAGATACCTCTACCGACCTACCCCTGTTTGATTTTTATACCATCATTTTTATACCAATGTATTAGCTTTTCTACGTCACTTAAAAGGGTTCTCTATTTAGAGCTGATGATGACCTTCACTAAGGTCGAAACATGTTCTCTTTCACCAATGTAAATTACCATTAAACATTTTTTTCATTAATAAAGATATTGTGGTTTAGACAGACTTTTATTCCTACCATTTAATTATTAACCAATGTGAGAATGTACTATTTCTTGAATCTTGAAGTTTATGAATTTTACATCATTATAAAGGGAATTGACCTTTAAAATAAGGTATCACTCGATCCCCCTTTCTATTTAAGATTTTAGGAGTGATGCTACCTCCGCCCAAGGGGCTGAACGTATTAACTTGATTTTTTGCCAATTTTGTGTCCCCCTTAAAAGCAAAATCAATGGGTCTGAGCGTTTTGTCAAAAAAAAAAAAACTGAGCTGCAAAATGTCTCTGTTTCGTTTTCGATGCGCCACCCTGTATATGTCAACCACGTTTAGTATTAAATTAAATAATTTATTGTTATTATTTGCGATTTTAATCAAAAATGCGGCGAAAAGTTTAGTTAAAATTTTAAGGTTAGAACACTCTTTATAAAGGAAAGGGCATCATTCTGTCCAAAAAATAAACTCGTACCTTATTAGGAAAGGGGCATAATAATCATCGTTTGTTAATCTTGGTTCATATGTGAAAGAAAAAGAGGTAAGGCAAGCAGTAGCATCTTCGATTATGAAAGTAATAAAATTCGTAATGCGAAAATAAACAGCCAATAGAACCATTTAAAAATCTGCAGGTCACAGGAGAATTCGGTGAATGTGTCGCCCTAGTGCCTTGACAGAAAAATCATAATTTAACTAAACTAACATACCATTTTACGATCCGGTCTAGAAGTAAACAAAAATATTGCAAAACTTACTGTATCTTAAATCAATCGTTTTAGGCAGTGATACTAACAGCAGCGCTATATACAGAATTGGAGCTTATGAAATACATCCACAGTATGTGGAAAAAAGTCAAATAAATGATATATCTATTTTGCAAACTTCAAGTGCTATAGAATTTAGCATGACAGTAGGACCGGTTTGTCTTCCCTTCCGGTACACTACTTACGATTTTGCTAAAGAAGATGTTACGATATTAGGTAGGTAAAACTATATTTTATTTAAAGTTTCAAGATTATCTTATATATTTCAATATTTTGCGCAAATACAAAGCTCGCCTTGCCGCCTCTGATTACATTTTATTGTTTTTATAATACGATTAAGCTTACCGAAAACGATTTTTTGTGCGGAATTATAGGCTGGTCGCATACTTATGCGACATTTGTTTCTGATATGTCAGCGACACATTATACAAAAATTACAAGGTAAGAAAGACATTCAGATGCTGTGGTATCATCTAGTAAGTAAAATTTTTAGCATAACCATGGAAATACAATAAAAATTTCTTGGGTTACTTACTCACAAGATGACGTCACAACCTTGGAATATCATACCTTAGGGATTTTTTCGAAAGTTAAACGGATTTACCGCAAGTAAAACTGTGTTTCACTGAAGCGGTAACTCTCCCCATCACCTACCAGAGTGGAGGGGGTAACAACCGCTGTACGTACCCGCTCGCGAAAACATTACCGGTTATAATTAGACCTTTTTAACAATGAATAATTTCGAAATTTATACATAACCCAGTTTGGCTAAAAATAACAAGTAGTGAGAGAGTAGTGTTACTGATTTTGATACAGTTTAATGATAATGACATATCTGACATGACTACGTATTTACCGTTTTGATAGGAAAATGTAGCGGTACGTCAGAACTAGCTGTGGTTAACCGTTTCACTCGCGAAAAAATATTTCTTGTAATCTTTGTATCATGTCAGCAGCGTTTCTTTAACGTGGCACCTCGTTTGCAGTTTAATGTTGCATCCACACGTTGGGTGACGTCCGAAAAACATTGGCGTCGGTTAATCACGAATATGTGAATGCTGCGGTCAAGTTTGAATAGCCTATTTATATAAAAAATGTGTTGGCAAATGTTTCGACAAAGATACGAGCCAACGTGTGGATCTCGTATAAGAGTTTTTATGACGACTCGTACACCAAGAAAACATGTCACAAACATGATTCGACATGTATTAAAATTTTGTACGACAATGATTGCTACAAATCAAAACAACTCAATGATCAGATCTGTGAGCGAATGCAAAGAATGCAAGATAATCCTTCATTTAATATAAAATTTGTGTAAATGGTGGAAGTCCAAGAAAAACAAAAAAACTTTAGTTGTTTCTTTAAAATTTAAGGTTGTATCAAGCACATCTCATGTAACGTTGTTACACCTTTTATTTGATAATATGGGATATTTATGAATAATATATCTTTAGGTTGGGGTTCACTGGAATTTACTGGTGCAAAATCGGATACGCTTCAAAAAGCAGATGTGTCTACATTAACGAATCGAGAATGTTCCATTAAGGAGGAAAAGTCAGTATCAGATGGCCAGATTTGTACATATTCCAAAGAAGGCAGAGACTCCTGTCAATTGGATTCGGGAGGTAAAATATATAAACGCAAAGGCCACCGTATTTATTCAATCGAAATTGGAACTTTTTAACACGATCTAGTCTCATTATAAGCTCCGTTAAGATGGTATTTATAGATTTCATTTCTTTATCATAATTATTCTCCTGAAGATGAATGTTTATACATTTGAAACATGTAGAGAATATACCATCTAAATAATTGTCATTATATGTACTGGGTGACAACGAAATTACTAGCCAGCTTATCAAGTGCTTATAAAATAAAACATTATTATGAAATTTTGTTAGATTATATGGTTCCACTGTGCGCAGCTTTTCAGTATTCAATCGTCTGACTGTAACTTCCGGTTGAACCGTAGTGCAAACAACTTTGTTGTTTTAAATATGTTTAAAAATATTAGTTCTACGAAGGATTCTAAGCATAAAACATGTATCATATCCTATGTCTATCTAAGACAATTTCCGAGAAAATAACGTTCAAATTAGCCACACACATTTTATTGTTCTTACACAAAAGAAATACATAAGTAGAAAATTGAAAATTACATTTTTATTTCTTTTTAGGTATTCCGTATGAATGAGTCACAACTATTTTACTTCCGGTTTAACCGGAAGTGCTGTAAAATTTGACATTTAAACACAATTGTCTCCCATAATTTTATTGACACTACTTTTTTAAATCCAATTTTAACAATTATCTTACTTTGCTAAATATTTTTTATTTATGCTTCCCCATGTCTAAATTTATAAGTTTTTAAGATATAAGCAATTAAAAGTTTAGTTACATTATACAACAAGCAACAATTTATGTTAGTTTGTTCATAGTTTTATTGAAATTAGTAAACAGATCTGTGGGAATCCATAGCTACCTTAGATGAAACTGCTTAGATGAAATGCTTGTTGGATATTGTAACAAAACTTTTAAAGTTTAGATATAGGGAAGCATAAATAAAAAATACATATTTAGAAAAGTAAGATAATTTAGAAAAATAGATTTTTTTTGTAAAAACAATAAAATGTGTGGCTTATTTGACAATTTCCAACTTCTTTTTTTGGAAACTGTCTTTGATACGTATAGGATATACAGGGTGTTACTGAATGTTATGTACTTATTTTAACGGGTAATTTCAGGACCAATTTTCAGTCGAAAAGTTTATATAGACATAATATGTCCTAAAATGCTTTTTTTTTATTTTTATCAAAAATCTCGAAAACAGTTTGAGATATTGCACTAAATATTAGTATAGACTATTATGATTTAAAAACATATATTTTTACCTAAAAAAGTTTTTTTAATAAAGCAGTGGCGTAGGTAGAGCTACGCCTCAATATAATTTTAAACAAGACATATGTTACCCCACTGATATTTTTAAAAGAACTATATTAATAATCATTTAATTTTAAACAAAAATGTCTTTTTCTTCATATTTCTCCTGAAATTTACCGTTTAACAGAAAGTAATTAAGATATTAATCATTCTAGAGTCGACGTTAATCGGTAAAATTTAAAAAATCGTTTGCCGTTCTGCCCTTCTTTCAAATTAAGCTGTTTTCCTCTTCGTTCGCTGCCAGGGCCATTCCTGAGGGGACCTACAGTTTAACGTGGGTTCCGAACCACGATCCTCAGTCATGCGACACCCCCCAAGGGCTATCAACCCTTGGTATATTGCCATTGCCTGACCTACCGATTGGGGAGTGTGTACCTTCTTCCGCACCCCACGAGATGTCCGATCTCATCCGGCCTGGTTACCGGCGTGAATGGGGTGGGTTGGGAGATGATACATTTTACACTCTTTCCTGCATTCTTAAATCCACTAAATTTCGAACATACTTTTTTTATTATACGTATGCCCACTCCGGGAATCGAACCCGGGTCGCCGCGGTCGAATGCCAGTAGCTCTACCTCTGAGCCACAGCCGCGGTTCTTAAAAAAAATCGTTAAATAATATGTGTTTGCAAACTATTTTCTTGTAAATATTGTTGTGTTATCGTTGTTACGTTTTTTCTGAAAAGCAAATGGTTCGTATATACATAATATTTAACTACTTTTTTTTTACTTTGTATACCGATTAACGTTTAATTATTATCTTAATTATTTTCTTTCGAACGGTAAGTTTTAAGAGAAAGATAAAAGATACCTTTTTTATTTAAAATTGAACAACAATTAATAATGAAATAATTGTTTTCAAAATATCATTAACTAAGCTTAGCTTTAAATTAAAGTTAAGAATAAAAAAACACCGCAAGAAAAAATGTTAGTCAGAAAGTGCATTATTTTACAAAGGTAAACGCCTAATGCTAAAAATTCCAGTTTTCTGTATACTTTTGTAAAACTAAAAATATAGTAAATTCTAGTCCTTGTGAATGTCTGATGAGTCTGTGATGAGTGATGTGAATGGGTTTATATTGTGAGATTTCACGTTCTCGCATGATCTTTTTCTCGTCTTGCGAGATTCTTGCAGGAGATTGGACCGCTCTCATCTCGTTCTCGTCTTGTCTCGCGAGAACGAGACGAGAGTGAAACACTAGTCTCGGCGCACATAGTCCGGGACCATGTTTACGAATCCTAAGTGAAAGTCAGCTGATAATAAATTAAAAAAAGAGCATTCCATTAAAATTAACATAGATTTTTTATTTGGGCCGGGTTTTAAGGAAGATCTGCTTTTTTTCATAGTAATGTTTTTTGAAATCCTGTACGATTTTTATATAAACAAATCCTTCACTTGTTGTATGATGCATGTTTTAAGGACCCGTTGTATGGACAGATAAACTTACTAATAGATATCAAGTAATAGGCATTATTTCTTATGGAATTGGTTGTGGATCGGCTTCGGCCTCAATTAATACTCGAGTTACAAAGTATCTACAATGGATTATCGATAGAACAGGTATGTACTGGTTATCTTGTTTATTATTAAATACTAAATTAATATTTATAATACTACTACCGTCTAACTAATAAATATTTATATATACACTATTGGCAAACTCAAATCTAAGGTGCCGATATAAACGCTTCAAACAGAGATTATTAGTAACGTTTAACACGTTAAACAAATAACACGTTATTCCCTACCCCCCGCCTTCCATTCTTTAGAACACGCGGTCGAAGCAGCCACGGGAGCTGTCGATACGTCGAATAAATATTTTTGTGTAAAGCAAGCCTTCCTTCTGCGAAGTATTAACTATTATTTTAAAGTAATAATGTATTCACGCGAACAAAAAATTAATATCATCAAGTGGTATTTAACAGCTGAGAGTACCCAAGAAGTTGATTTACTTTTGCGTATCCGGGTCAACAAGTTTCATGTACTCAAACGATTTTAAATATTTTTCATCGGTTTAATAACATTAAATTATTTTATACCGCTGTTGTTAAATGCAACAGCGAAAAACATGATATAAAAATGAAAACATCTTAAAAATATCGCAGGACAAAAAACATCAGAGACTCGCTCCATCGAAGCTCCTTTGTTACTAAATTTGAAGTGGTTTACGTTCACGGGCAAATGCTCGACCGCTCGGCCACCAGTGATGTAAAATAAATAAGGACTCGTTACAAAGTAAGCGTTACTATGTGATCATTAAAAGTAACGAGTCCTAATGTTATTAAAGACTCGTTACTTTTGGTATTTCGTTACTCTGAATTTAAATCTAACTAACTATTCTACCCAGAATTTTACAGCGGGCGGTTTCGTTCGTGGACTTGATAGCCAATAACAGATGACAGACAAAACGTATCATAATTATTTTTCGAGCTGAATTTTGTTTTTACCTCGTCAGGCGGCCGATGGCGTGTCGTTTTGCATGTACTTTGGAGAGATGGCGTATTAGTATTTGGTTAATTTGTTGTCGGGAAGCCATGTTGCGTGTTGGGTTGAGGAAATACAGGACTGGAAGTTACCATTGAGAGATGAAAGCAATGTTTATTCTTATGTATTTTTAATTTATTATATAGGCACTTATTTTATAAACATAATATAAATTGAGTATTCTGTTTCTTAGATTGTATAGCGTAAACAAATTGTGTTTAGTCAAGTTCACTTCGCACACTGGTATTTGGAAAATTATAATATTATAGAGCTTCGATTCGTAAAATCAGATGCCCAAAAGCAGAAACGAAGTGTTATTTGTTTATATTTTGTATAAATTAAAAAAAATAAATCTATTTTTTAATCAATACGCCATGTTTTATTCCTATTTGTTGTTATATTGTATGTTTTTATGTGTTTCCTAATCACGTATTTGAGAATTGACAATAGTACCTACATAACCTAGATTTAATATATTTATACTACAAAACATGAGTATTTGGCAATCGATCAAAGCCATATTTTTTATTTTTAAAAGTAACGATTTACATAAAGTAACGAGTCCTGAGTAACGAGTCCTAATACCCAAAGTAACGAAACGGTCCAAGTCCTTAAAAGTAACGAAAATTCACATCACTGTCGGCCACACCAACCACATATTCCCCCTTTCAGTAGAAATGTAGGAGTGGTTCGGTGTCTCTTTTTAACTGAAGGGGTTGCCCATTTGTGCCCTCTCTCTTGGTTGGATTACAGAGATTTCGCACCCCAGATTCAAATTTGCCAATGGTGTTTACAAAACATATTAGTCTTGATAAGTAAAACTAAGAGCTTTTAATAATCTAGTTCATTTTAAAGTTTACTTGAAACATATAGGTATGTATACTATATACTACAGATCAAGCTATTATACATAAAGTCCGCGTCAAATAGTACCTATTTTTTGTTTAATTGGTTTAGATAAATTTAGATTTCTTTATTTCTGTGTAAGATCATGGATTTGTCGTTCTGGATCCCATATATACAACAATGTCTCTATCTACCAATAAACACATTTTTATTAAGATAATTTTAATGCTCTATAATAATAATTAACTTTAATTAGATGTTTAGTTTTTAAGAGATTATCATCAGCTCAGTTTTGTTCAGTTTTTGCTTTACTTACAGCGGATACTGATTAGAAAAAAAGTATTAACAAATTGCTCGAACTGCTTCTCTTTAGCTACGGGTATCAAAGTTACTTCGTTACAAAAACAAATGCTAAGAGCCGAAGGGAGGCAGTTCGAACAATTTGTATAATTAATTATCAGGTATTACTAAGTAATAATAAATAACTAATATCTGATGTTGTTATTTTTGAAGTAAAAATGTAATATCTAACATTTAACAGAATTGATCAAATGATGATCTCACAGACAGAAATATAATTTATAATCAAATGTATCAAAAACGTAAACATAATAATCTAATCACATGGATATGCGTAAGGCAGATCGTATGTCTAGAAATATGTAAGACTAAACTTAACGATAGTTAAAAATGACAGCGCATTAAATATTTGAACAAAGTCGAACAAACCCCTAAATCTAATAAGAGAAATTTAAACAAATTCATTTTTTTTTGCAGGGTCCAGTTTTTGTGTTAAATAATACACTAGTAAAGAAGAAATCCAAAAAAACAGTACTCAAAAAAGCAATAAACATAAAATATTTAACAATTATATTTTGTAGTTTCTTGCGGTAACCATTTTTCTTTTACCGTTACTAATGACAAGCGTAACTACATTTTTGTATAAAGTAGCTCATGGACTTTAGGGTATGAAAAATTCGGTTATTTTGTGGCCACCCTGCTCTACCTATTTTTGACATCAGACCCTCAATTTTAAAAGATCAATCCATAGACAGAGAAATTACTATTGTCCGGGATTCAAAATGGATTCGACAAGTGCTCACAAAATATATTCTTTGAAATACATTATAGTGAATTCATGTTTAAATACATTCTTTTAAACATAAAAAGTAAAACAGCAAAAAAAATTTCTCGTTAATTTTCCTACAATTTTAGCTTAAATAGTAGTAGTGGATGGGCCAAAAATAAGGATACGAAATTGCTCCTAAGGTCCTAATTATGGCTTTGTAATACAGGGTTAAAAACAATTATTACAGATTTGCAGAAAAACTTCAACATTTTTAATTGGCTCACCAGAAGAGTGCTAAACAGTTTTTAGGTCATAACTTCTAGTGCTCTTTCCAAAAAGATTTTAATAAGATTTCTTTCTGAAATTAATTGGGGAGTCAGTATCCGATACATTCAAAAATTACAGGGGATTTCTTATGTTCCAAAAATTGTAATAACATAATAATTACATCTTAACACGTGATACATCCCTCAAAATTGAACAATTGGTGCATTTTTACCAAACCATTGCTGCAAATAATAAAGTTATTACTTTAATAAAAGCAATGAGACGCGATTAAAAATTTTTATAGTGGAAACTTTTATTGCGTTCTAGCGAACTTCTCAATACCAATGGAAAATTTCCAAGAACGCCATCAGTTACGTCAATATCTAAGCTGAAATGAGCAATAAAAGGACTCGGTCCCCTACATTTTGATAAATCAATACTTGTGCTTCCCATTGCCACCAGAGGGAGATGCCCTTTTATACTGCGTAGAATCTGGTTAAAATTTTATATCTTTTGGATAATAACTGGTTTAAAATGGAAATAAATTATTTTGTTTTTAATCTAAATATTTGAATTATATGTAGGTATAGTTAAACAAAATGTTTTAAATTAAGTAATCTATTTTCTACTATCTACTATCACCCATAGTTATGAATCCTAAAAAGGTTTTACAATCTTTCAGTTGATCACAAATGGACTTACATGAAGTATTACCGTAAAATTACAGAAACATATCAATCCTTTTTTCATTTAGTAAAATTCACTAATAAATTGAGTAAATTTTATATAATATTTTTATACATAGATATTGTAGATATAAAGGGTTCTGCACCTCACCTCCCGTCTTCTATAGCTCAGGTATTAATTAAGTTAGGATTTTGATGTTTGCAGACTTTACCTGTATCCTTGGGCGGATTTCAGGAAAATATTTTTGTTTATACAGGGTGTTCCAAAAAAGTGTGACGTTTTAGATATAAATATAAATTACATGCCATATAATATATTCTTACTTATTTGGATGCCTCTTATAGTTGCCTACATACCCCTAAAATTTTAATGAAACCGGTTCAGTATTGTAGGGGAAAAAAAATAAAAACGAAGAAAAATCAGCACTGGCTCTAAATATTAATAAAAAATAAAAATAATGCCTGGTTAATACAATTATACAAAGGTACTTAATAAATAAGGTCTAACAGTTTCGTTAACCAAGTTTGATTAATACGAATTGTACAGGGTGTCCAAAATTTTGTGTCAAACTTTGCAAACTTTAAAGCAATTTATTTTTATTATTTCAAATTGGAACCCCTGTATTGATGTAGAATTGAAAATCAAACATTTGTCTTAATTACAATCCTGTTGAAATTTCTAACGCATCACTTATTTGCAGAAAACTCATTTTATTAACTATTCCAAGAGTCATTATTATGAATTAATATCGAAGGTGGCTATGAAAAAAAATGTATTGATATTAAAGTTTATTAAAGTGACAAGCAGTCGCTGATGCCGTGGATGTAAGCGATAGAACAGTTCAACATTGGACAAGGGTGCAGCATGACAGATTTACAGGACATTTTCCTCCGTATTCACTAAAGAGTTTTAAATTTAGACCAGCGCAATATTTAGATCTTATAGTCTCCCAGTTGTGTTTTCCCTATGGCAATATTTTGATATACCAATGACGCTTTCAAATTAATTTGATCTATTTGCAATTAAATCGTTTTACCGATAAATAATATTACCTGGATATTTTACAAATATAAATTTAGCTCTATTAAAGAAACCAATAAGTATAAAATACTTTTTTCTTTATAAACTTAAAGAAAAAAAAAATGTACTTACAAAACTTTGACTTATTCATTCCGTCACTTGTAATTTCAAACCCAGAACTGTCAGTTTAGTTTTAAACTTAAAACCATTTAGTAGTAAAGTCAATTTGAAGTTAGGGAATAGTTGGGTGGAGAGCCTGTAATAGATCAGTTTATAATGAGCCAAAGATTGCACAAAAACGCAATACAAAGATTATATTTAATACACTACGGCGTTATCCAAGGGACCAATTGTACCAGGAACCACGTCTCTGTACACCAAATTTACGCAAAAAAAAATCCTTATAAAAATGTTTAAGAACCGTAATTTATTTTTGCCAATTGACCATACATATCCGACTAGATTAAATCAACGAGAAAATCTTAGAACAAATAGACCAGAAAAACCCGTGTTTTTTTGCTCCTAGACTTTTTAACCTATTAAATAGAGACATAAGAGAAAGTCCGACGGTGCACATATTCAAAAGGAAATTGAGTGGGTATTGAAAAATAAGCTAACAGTAGATAGAATATTTTCTTGAGCTCTGATGGTTACAAAGATATACCTATATTTTATCTTTGGCTAATCTTCGCTCCAGTTGTAAGTGGAGGGGATTTCTTCCCTACCCTTAGACTTCTCTAAAAGCACATATACGTGCCTTTTGAAGTGAAACTGAAGGAAAGTCATTTAAACTTGAGTTTGATTATATTATAGAAACTTTTTTGTTAATAATTTGCTGTAAATAAATTATTATTATTTAGACTTAAAAATGTTCAGGAATCTAGACAAACATTTTTAATTTAACTTTGTGAAATTAAATTTTATACAAATATATGGTTTTCTTTAATACATGAAATTTACAATAAAAAAAAAACATAATATACAAGAGAAAAATAGGGAACATCTTACGAAACCAAACTGTAATTTTACACTAATTTTGCTGTAGTGAGTGATACAAACTGATAAGATACATATTTGTATTTTAGCCATGACTAATAAGACAAACAACACAAAGTATAGCAGGCTACGTTTTGATGACCAGGCCCGCACTTAGATTTTTAGACTTCTGTATCTCGCCTACTTTTAGGTGTTTTGAAAAAGGTATTTAAAAATGTTGGTTATTTTAATGCCTTCAATACACAGCTAAAAAAGAAGTATCAACTTAGGAATCACCCTGTATAATAGTACAATTTGTTATATTATAATACACTCGGTTTTCATAATAATTCAATACCGAGAGATATGATATACCCTTTTTTAACATTGGGGTATACTATACTTGTATACTATGTTCAATTTTATATTTGACAGAGTGTCTCGCTAACATTTAAATGACAAGCAAAAATCTTATTATAAGTAAGGAATTTTTGTTGTCAACAGTCAAGGGGTTCAATAAACATTTTTGTACAAATTACATTACTATTACTACATAAACAACAAAATTAAAGCTAAATTTTATTTCTATTAATATTATTTTTCTGAAAGTTAACCTTTATAGCAGTACTTACTTTATATTCACTTGGTTCATTTGGATATTATTCTCTGTATGAAGTTTAAGGGATTTTTAAATAATTTATTTAAAATTACAGCCCAAACCTCTATAATATTTACACACAATTTCAAGTCTTCCCCCAATGATATATTTAGAAAACATTTTAGAAGTTAATATCTCTACATGTTTCGAATGTGTAAAGATTATTTATCTTCAGAAGAATAACTTTAAAAAATTTAACATTTTACATGTATAGTTTTTTGTTGATCATGGAGATCAAGGTGTTTATCATGGATTTTTATTTTTAAAAATTGATATAACATGGTAAGTATCTCATTTGCTAATTTGTTCATAAACTTTTTTAATAACAACATCCTGTAGGCAGATGAACATGGTTTCTTAAAATTGGTCGTAGTTTCATCTCCAACTCCTGATTTACGATGTCATCCGCCCACGCAGAGGTCCTGTAAGCGACGGCCCGTATTGATCGTTTTTCGGAGGCGGGCTCTGACGTCATCGTGACGGTGCCGAGGCCGACCTATAAGTTAAAAACGATTTGTGATGCGAACATTTTGTTTACATGGAGGTTTCATACGATTTATGAAATAACTACAACTCATTATATCCAAATCAGAAATCACGAAAAATATAGTTTATTTCATGTAAACTTTTAATAGCCGTCACACGTCATTTTTAATAACATTTATTTTACAGAACTTAAGGTTTGGTTAGGGCCGGACTGGTATTCCTGTAATAATTAATTACCAGATAAACAATACATATACTCGCTTTTTCATAAAAATAACACTTCACAGATACACACAGCCGAACAATGTATAACCAGAAAGCCTACGCACAAAACAATAGCAAAATAATCTCTAAAAATACCAAATACAACAACAATACTGCACTTATTATTCAACATGTGAACGAATAAATGCCGGCTCTGTAATATTGAAAGAACGCAGAGAAGACAATTGTATTGAGGAAGTACAGACAGAGATGTGCGAGGACAAGAGCGTAAGAAAGAGATCACATAGGTACGAACGGCAGCCAATATCGTTGCTGAAACAAAAATCTCTTGACGGGTTTTTACCTGATAAAAGGGCAACAGATTCGAGTGTTTAGTGTGTATCTTTGTCGTGTAAACGTAAATTACGGTAAGTAATATATCCATCTCTCATGAATCTAGCCAATGTTCGTGAGGAAAAGTCGTTTTCTGAATTAAGGAATTTTTAAATAACATGTTCGTCCATACGTTTGACAAGATAAACGTCAAATCATTAAAAAAATGCGTTAAACATACCATATCTTAGGTTTGTTTAACATTCTTTATGCCAAACATGTTATTTATCGAGTCATTATTGTGAAAAAAAATACTGAAAAGGAGGGAGGGGACTTGCACTAGTGGTCATAAATATTTATACAAAAAAGCTTCGAAAATACAAAAAAAATAGCTATAGATTTTGTTTTACTAAGTAGTTATGCGCAGTAACTCTAATATATATGTATGTAATTATTTATTTTAGAAAATTTATTACTTAAAGTTTGAACTGAACGAATAATCTTTAAAGTTAAAACTAAAAACAACTCGATGTAAGATCAAAGAGAGGCATTTTATTATCATATCTGATACACTGTCATAAATAATAAACTTTATACTATAATTATTTATGATACCTTTTATGTTCATCAAAATATAGGATATTAAATAAATACAATTGCAAAATACAAAAAAAGGAAAATATTATGACTGATTGTCATTTAATTATCCACGTGCATTTCGATTATTCGTCGTATTACATAAAAACTTTGCCTATCAATATAAAGTTTAACATAACTAGTAGTATTTATTTTAGCCTTCATCTTACTGCTTTGTTCCTGTACTTTTAAGCGGTAAATAATTTTTGTGCAGGCCCTAAATTTAAATTTTTATAAAATTATATTTGGAATTCCTATTTATAATTTTATAAAAAAATGTGTGTCGTATGTTAAAAAGTATTGAGAATATATATCAAAATGTAGATCATACTCAACAAAATTGAATTGTTGGTAACGGCAACATCATCTTTCTATAAGTTATGATACAACTTGAGGTTTGTCAAATTTTTATAAAAGAAAAAAATATCTTCGACCATGAATGAGGTGAACTTTTACATTGTAAATAGAAACTCGCTATTTTTTTTCGATGCTTAACTTCTTCTAAATTCTCTTTTAAAGGACATATTATATATTATCATTTGTATCAAAATGACCGATCAATTTTCCTTTGTTTCCCAAAATGTCCATAACTTTGGTAAAACAAGGTAAGTGGTAGGCCATGAAACCATTAATATGGTTTATTTAAACCTACTTTATATTATGAAACTTGATTAATAAAAATTAAGCTATTTTATTTACAACCTGCTTTAAAAAAGAAATAAAGCAGAGTTTCTCGATTTTTCATCATCATCAACCCATATCTTTGTATTATTATAATAAAAATATTTATTTCGTTTTACTTCTAATGGTGTTATCATAACCTAATAATTCACTCATTAAATAATAGTACAAATATTATAAAAAATGTAATTTGTAGACGTGCGTTTAAACCAAGTTTTATCAAAACAAGTCGTGGGAAACAAAAACATTAATTCTACTATTATTAGAGCAAATATTAGATGATGATAAGATTTAATATTAACAATAATTGCGGAAGATAAATGAATGGTTCTCCACGGCATACCTGTCTTAACAAAACTTGTTATGGTTTATACGCATCCAGAAATTAAATTTATGATATTTCTTGTAAATTTTTACCATTATTTAATGAATAATAATTAGTTATTAACTTGTGATATATCGTTACAACAAAAGTTAAATAAAAAATTTAATCAATACTTACTGAGAAATTCCGCTTAATTTTTTTAAAAAGCAGGTTGTAAATAAAAATAGCCCTATAAACATTTTTCTTGAGTAAGTTGATTTCATATTATTAAGCAGGTTAAAATAAATTATTTTAACATTTCTATAGCCTACTACTTACCGCTTACCTTAGTTTAACAAAGTTATGGACATTTTAGCAAGCCAATAAAAATTGATACAGGCGGCCATTTTCAAAAGAAATGATAATGTGTGATAAGAATATATTGTTGAAACGACTTTTATATAGAATTTAAGAAAAAAAATTGCGAGTTTCTATATAAGAATTTAAAACAAAAATTAAATAACAACACCTTTTTGAGTCACCCAGTATGGGGTTACTCAAAAAAGTGGGACGATGCAAAGTAATTTTTTTACATGACAAGAGAAAGCCTAGTCCGCTTGCTAGTTAACTATGTCATGCCAAACAGATTCCCCCTAAACCCTTCAATTTCAACTTTAGACGCCTATATCTCGGAAACCGCTCGATAAAAAATCTGTGGGCTCCTGAGAACTTTAGACCAGGAGATCGACAACTAAAACATTTTTAAAAAATCTAACCGACTTCTGAAACTTTTAATTTTGAACTCACAACTGTCAATTTAGGACAGAATTAATTATAAAACCTTCTTAAGTCAATACGGCTGTTTAATTTTATTATATCCAATATATTCCATTGGAGTTTTGCAAGAGAATTGTAAACTTTTACATTGTTGGCAAAACTTGCTGTTATAATGTGTCATTTTACAATAAAATTATGACATATTTATAATCTTTTGTTGTCAAAAATTTAGTGTTTCGTCTTTAAAGTGCTGTAACTATTTAATTCATTGCAATGAGTGCCAAAAAAAGCTCTACCGGATCCAACCAAAAAGTTTTGAAAGGTATTGGATACCGTATCGGTAAAACAATAGGGCGAGGGACATACAGTAAAGTGTGTATTGCTGTAAATGACAAGGGAGTGAAACTGGCATGTAAAATAATTAAGAAAAAACTAGCTGGAGAAGATTTTATTGAAAAATTTCTGCCCAGAGAAATTGAGATAATTACGGCAATAAAGCATCCAAATATAATACAGGTTAGTTTTAATTTCGGAACATTTCTGCTATGCTACACCACGTTAGACTGGATATTTTTTAAAAAAGGTTTTATTTTGGGCCATAAATTAATAATCTAACATCCATTTTAGTGAAAGAACCTAGTTTTTTGAGATATTTCGTCTTGCACCGCCGCAAAATTTCTCATTTGCTTTCTTCATTGGAATTAATTACTATTTGTTATAGTAAACAATGAAATTTAAAATGCTGCCTTATTTTTGGAAAATCAAATAGGAGAGTACTTAAAATGTTTATTTTAAAAACCAAGTTCTTTAAACTTATTTCTTTATATTCTGGCATTTCGAAGAAAAGTTGTTAATTTTTTACAAAATTAATTTTTGTGTATTTCCAATTCCAAGGCTTCGCCCTTTTTTCCCCGGAACCAGTTTTTTCTATGCTCGGGATAGTCTATTTCCGATTACGGAAAGAATTTGTCACTTTGGACGATTGTTGAAAGAATACAATGGTATGTACTGGATCCCCTGAATCGTCTTCTTCTGTTGCATCTCCCTTGGCCAAGCAAATAGTACTTACAATTTTCCTTATACGTACTTTACTCAATCTCTCTATCTTCTATACTCAAGAAATGCAACCCATTCCCATTATCCTCCCCAGATTACCACTAGCCTTGACTACTGCAAGCTCCACATTCTCTAATATCCCTTCCTGACAAATTACATTTTATTTCCAAATTTTCCACATTCGACATCACCCCATCATTTCCCCGCAGCGCCTCTGCCGCTGACATGCTTGGCGAAATTGGACGCATAATTGTCCACTGAATCTGAATATGCCCTTTGATTTCCTTTACGTGAACGGTCTCACGCGCCGCAGGCGAAAAATGGGGGTTTGTCGAGAATCATCCCTGACTAAGGTAACGGCCGCTGTTAAACGCAGCCTAATTTTACTTAAAGTCATTCTGGCAGCCAGTTCTCCCCCTGAGTATAAGACCCCTATCATTATTTACTGGCCTTCTGCCGCTCTTCCTGGCGTCGGCGTTGGACACACGATGATTTATAAAATAATTTATTTTCTAGTTCGAGTTACGATAGCAGGTACAATGACACAACTAATACCAAATGTTTGTTATTATTTTTAATGATACCGATAAGCTTAAAATATGAAATAAGTTACAAGTACAAAGTAATAATGCTGTAAAATGATTTAAAAACAGTGAAAATTACCCGCAAATGTAAACAGCCAATTTATCCCTCTTTATTCATTTTTCCCATAAAATTACTTGTTGAAACAAACTACAACTTTTAACACCCTTATTTCGGTTTCTGGCCGTTGTCCCTCCAGTATTTAACCCGTTTTACCCTCTAAGCAGCCAGAGAGATAACCCCACGCCTCCTGCCTTTAGCCCTCTAAAATAATAAGCCAAACAAATTATATCTTTCTATTCTATCCATTATACCTTTTTTTTTTCAAAAAGTGAATCCTTTAATTCAGCGAATTCCCACAAATAACAATTTTATCAGCCGAATGTTACATAAAAATTATCCTGGAAGAAAGACTAAAAATGATTTTAACTTCGCCGCAAAAAAGCATCAAAATCGTCCCGGCATGGCTTCGCCATCGAACCAACGTTCAAGGAAGTCCCTTTCTGCTTTAATTTATTTTTATTTTATTAAACTTTTCCGTACAACGGCAGTTAGATATTACTCGATTCCGTATAAGTCCGAACCTTATTTAGCTATTTTCTAATCTATTTACCACTGTTTCTTCCACTTATTTTTTAGACTATAACATTCGCTTTGTCAATGAAATAATAAATAGTTTATTATGCCAATAAAGGAATATATCAAAAACTTATATTTTTCGACTAAAGCAGTATTAGTAATATACACCCCAAATCATCACTCACAAAAAAAATCAACAACTTTGGCATAATGTAGCTAGGAAAGAAAATTACCTTAATTTCTGGTTTTCGGTTGTACAACTACGATATAAGCTTGATTCAGCATTAAACCAAGCTGACGCTTCATTTTAACAACTACTTTACATTGTTGTTGGCTGTCAAAATGAAGTTTGAGCGTGGTTTAACGTTGAACTAAGCTTGAATTGAAACTATTGAATTTAGACATATGTCTTTCTGAGCTATATCTAAAAGTTACAACTTCTGGTTTAACATGTTAAACCGTTAAAACTGGTTTTTTGGTTTAACATAGTAAATCGGAAGTTGGTTTCTTTGGATAGAATAATAGAATAAAAAATTTAGTTAGGGAGGTGAAAACCATTTTTCTCTAAGATAAACTGTTTCAATGTTACAGCCTGTCAAAATCTGAAAATGCCATATTTTAAACGTCAATATCTCAGAAGCTACTAAATTTAGACATATGAAATCTACAAAATAAGCGTAGAATATTGTGGGGATTCAGAAAATAATACAATATATAGGGTTTTCCATTAAAAAACCCAAGTTATATTTGCCACGTTTTTTTGGGCCACCCCGTACGCTCCATCATAATTTTAAAATGTCTACCTCAATGGCCTCTACAACTTTAGTATTTCGAATTTTTATTTATTTCTTAAGATAAAGGCAAAAATGAACTTTACTTACCCTGTATATTTAATGTCGGGTTCCACATAGATGAACCAGGCTAATTTGACCGTAACATAAATTACATTGGCAGAAATTATTTTCTCACAATAAGAGTGGCCCAATAGGGTAATTCTTTATTTTAGGGTTTGTTCCCACAGCGGTCACGGACACAGACATAGTCTGTGACAATCAGGATTTTGTCAAACTGTCGATAACTTGTCCGTGATTGCTTGTGGGAACAGGCCTTAATATCAGGCAACATTGATTGTAAGTAAATCATGTCTGCCAATGACATTTATGTCACAGTCAACAAGTACCTAGTTAGGTAATTATTGTTTTAAATCTTTATGCAACCCGACATAAGTCTCTTTTTACAACAATTAAAGTTCGCCGTGTGACGTCACCTAGAATCAATAGCCTGCTCTCGTGCTATGTATTGTAGTACGCTTTGACGTCACAACCTCTAACTTTAATCGCATTTATTTAATTCAGATCATTAAAAAACATTTCTTTGTGAACTGTGGGTCTTTTGGTAATATTAGCTTACGCTTAAGAGTATTATTTTTCAAATTTTCATGGGCAAGTTCATTCAAATAATTGGTAAATTTTTTCAGGTATACAAAATTTTAGAATCCGACGACGTAATTTATATGCTAATGGACTATTGTCAACAAGGAGATTTACTGGAATTTATTAGAGATTTTGGGCCATTTTCGGAGGAAAAGGCAAAATACTATTTTAAACAAATTATTGATGCCGTCAGCTATTTACACAATCTTGACATTGCTCATAGAGATCTAAAATGCGAAAATGTGTTTTTGATGTGGAATAATCAAGTGAAATTGGGAGATTTTGGGTTTGCTAGGATGTGTAAGGATGCACTGGGGCAGAAAGTTTTATCGGAAACGTTTTGTGGCTCTGCAGCTTACGCAGCACCAGAGATTCTGAAAGTAAGTTTATAAAGACGGAGAGGCTACCGTTATCACACTAAGCTTAGTCTTAAACTCTATTTAACTTATACACGCACTTATGGTACTACGCGGATAGTTAGGGGAAGCCCAATCGGCGGAAAATTTAAAGGCTTTCTTACCTATACTGAAAGGATAAAAAAATACAAAATATAGTTCTTTACTTCCGCACCTTAACATGCACTAAACGTTTGGCAACTCTGTTTGAAAATTATGAAATATCCTAATTTTGACACTAAATAAGTTAAAAATAAAATCGTCGTTAAAGATGTACAGAAAAACTTTATATGCTCATATAGAGA
Source organism: Polydrusus cervinus (assembly GCA_935413205.1). Lineage (NCBI taxonomy): Eukaryota > Metazoa > Arthropoda > Insecta > Coleoptera > Curculionidae > Polydrusus > Polydrusus cervinus. The sequence continues at coordinate 58,908,235 of OW284510.1, read as the reverse complement.
TATTTTTCTTACCTTTTTCGTTAAAATTGGGATTTCTTGAATATAAAAAAAAAAATATACAGGTTGGTGCGTCCGGTCAGAACACATAAACTGTAAGATGATCAGATATTAACTATAAATAGATTTTTCTTCGTAAAACAACTCCTGTGCCGTTTAAAAGTGAAAATATTGTGTCTGAAGCAATTTTCTAGGAAAATAAATTTGTATTTATTTTTACGAAAAAGGGTTATTATTTCGCGTTCTAATAAAAGGAATAATCCAACTCACCTTAAACTAGATATTTCCAATTATTAAATGCTATAATCCCAATTTATAATAAGTTAATATTTTTTTCTCAGAGTGCTAAGCTTTTTATAAAAATCGCTCTTTTTAGATAAATTAAAAGTGAAACGATTTCGAGACAATCAGGACCAGCATCTTTTGCGGTGCATGTTGGAAAAAGATGTCCACATTCCTATATTATTATAATTTTTCCATTGTTTATTGAAAAGCTATAACTTATAACTCTTGGCAATGGACTTTTTCATTAAATTTTGATTTTGACCCACCCTATCGTATAAAGCACGAAAGAATAAAATTTTCTTTAGTTTCAGTTTTTAAATTCTTCCATTATTTACTGAGAAAATAAGTAAACAAAATACGCTCTCTAATAAAAACACGCGAAAGTAGGTACCGACGTCCCAACAAACCCAGGAAATGGGCCTTCATTCGAGACGCTCCGACCTGACTAATCTCTCGAGACTAGTATTCTATATTTAATCTGTTGTTTTCTATTTAAATTATAGGAACAAAGATAACAATATAATCGGTTGTACGACTCTTAAATAAAATAATTGCGTGGTTAATAGGAGACATACATGCCTTCTTGCCTCATGTTTTTAAACTTGCAACTTTCCCGCCGTATTTTAATCATTTGTAGAAAAGGTTTGTGATACTTTAAAAATATTTTTATTATTTGGACATGTTTTCAATAGGTTCTCTTAGTTCAGGATGTTAGTGCTGAATATAATAAATTCGATTTTTTTTTTTTTTTTTATGATAAAACACCTGCACTGTAGGAAAAATCCTTTAAGGCGCTCTGGGAGCGGTGCGAGTGCGAAAAAAGCGATTAACGTTGGTCTTGAAACGTTGAAGATTGTATTCATTGGGAAACACGACTTCAGGAAGATCATTCCACAAAGATGACGTTCTCCAGATGAAAGAATTCTTGAACAATGAAGTTCGAGGAGAACTAAGCTGAACAACATATGGATGAGCGGCAGTGGTTCGCCGTGTATTTCTGTTTTGCATTGCTCTAGGTGAAATCAAGTGGGCAATGTCAGTCGAACACCTGCCATGGAAATATCTGTAAAAGAGAGCCAAATCACCAACCTGTCTTCGATGCTCCAGGCTATCGAGGGTCTTGGTCAGCTCGGGGTCGCCTTTGAATGGAATCCAGTAGCTGAAGGGTGTGCTTGGGTGCAGAGCTCCAGACATGAGAGCAATATTCTAATGATGGTCGAATCTGGGCTTTGTAGAGTGTCAAAAGTTGATGAGGTGTGTACAACCTTTTGGTGCGGAAAAGTACACCAAGTTTCTGTGCAGCTGTCTTGGCAATTACGGCAACGTGATCATGCCAAGACATATTACCTCCCAGATTGACCCCTAGCAAATTAATAGACGGTGCCAGGGGAATTGCGTGTCCTGCCATGACTATATCCGGTTCTGCAATGTTAACCTTTTTGGAGAAGACTGCTGCCTGGGTTTTCTTAGCATTAAATTCGACTTGGTTACTGTCACCCCAAGCCCAAAAATTCTTCCAGGTCATTGTTGAGGCGCAAAACTTCTTATTATAGTAAAATAGACCATTTTAGACACAGCAAAAACATATGCAATTTTTTTCAAGTTGTGCCTACCATATTATGATGTCATTATGTAAAAATAAATTTTTTCTACAACTCCCATAAAAACCGGTATTATGCACACAACTAACATATATGTTGAAAATATGATATTACACACCTTACCAGTGTCAAATCCTGCCAAATTTTATTTTTAAAAATAGCCCATAGCGACTAAAATTGTAAGTGTGTGTGAGTCAGATATCAAGCGTCTTTTTTAAACAAATTTTCAAGTAATTCAAGTACATTTTTTGTAAAATTTGTAAAATTATGCAGTAAATAACACGTTAGAAAACTCCTTTGCATACTCTCTTGTCCAAACTGTCTTGTCCATGTGCAAAGAGTTATTTCTAAACCTTGTTCAATAGTGACATTTTGCCAAACAACAAAATCCCGCTAAACGACACTTCAAAAGTGATTTTCTCTGTATTCACACCAACAATTTTGTAAAAACCTGTTTCATATTCAGCGGTTGTTATAATTCTTTCCAGCGAATCAAAAACCTGTTTCAGGCATCAGCTACTACCGAGATCTTAACACCTGAAAAATCGTTTAGCGGAATTTTGTTGGCTGGCAAAATGTCACCATTATATTATTCTTAAACGCAAAAGGTAAACGGTATAAAAAAACATAATAACTTTACTTCGTTTAATCGTAACAATAATAACAATTAATTTTAAACGTGGACCCAAATTTTTGAAGACACTAACAGCCGTATTTACTAAAGGGTTCTAAATTTCGTCCTAAACTGACAGTTCTGGGTTTAAAATAATAAGTGTCAGAATAAGTCAACTAAGTTTTGTAAATATTTTTTTGGTTTTTCTTTAAATTTATAAAGAAAAACGTACTTTAGTATGTACTGTGTTCTTTAATAGAACTAAAACTGTATTTGCAATAACGTCCCCATCAAAACTGTCAGACTATATATCTAAATATATCGATGGTCTAAATTTTAAACCCATTTAGTCAATACGGTTGTAAATATTTTTTAGGTGGTTATGTCTCTAAAATTTAAAATCATTTTTAGGGTATTGCTTATGATCCCAAGATGTATGACATGTGGGCACTAGGCTGTATCTTATACATAATGATAACAGCGTCAATGCCATTTGAAGATACAGACATAAGGAAAATGATAAACTCACAACTAAATAAGTGTATCTTTACAGCTACACTACTATGGACGGAATTCTCAACTTTATTAAAAAAATTAATAAATTCTTTGTTGGAACCAGATTTGGATAGAAGAATTACAGTAACTGGCGTGACGAAACATTCTTGGTTTAAAGAAGGGAGTTTTACTAAAATTAAAAAGCTGCTGTCACTTTCTGATACCTCTTTATTCTAGTTGCATACATTGTTATATTTGTTAAAAATACACAAATGCAGAAACAAATAAACACAATATTTTAAATTATGAGATGATTATTAATTATGGGATGATTATTTAAATAATCTTAATGTTCTCGAGAGGTTACTTACAGTAGCTTTAATTGTCTGCGTCAGAGCATATACATCTGCGGCATAAAATATGAATAAACTTTATTCTATCAGTAAAATTAGAATAGGATTGATTACAGTTCCTTGTTAATAAACATTTGGGGGGTAGGTTTGTTCTATAATAAACGCCACTGGATGGGCTAAAAAGGAACCACCTGTAATTATAATATATTTGAATCATTGGGATCCAAGACTTACGAAACATCTGCTTTAAATGAACAGGAACCAGCTGAGAACCATGACAGGAATTCTGACAGGATACGCGGCTGCTAAGAACTATCTGCAGATTATATGGACACGTTAGGGAAACTGTACTGCGCATAGTTTGCCATTACGAGTCACTAGATCGGAAGAGGCAACAAATACTCGAGCAAACAAAACTGGAACCAGATGACATCCTTGCTCTCTCCCCAGTTGACCTACACAAACTAGTGAAAGGAACTGGAATCATGGAGTGGGTGTAACATCCAAACAGAATGAGCACAATGGACCAAACCTGACCTAAGAGCATCCGGCGCACGGACGGGCCCTTGGAAAAAAATAACAGTCTGCAATTTGCAGATTCAGAAAATAGATTGCACAGAAGTACCCACTAGGATATTATATATACAGGATGTTATGGGATTGACGGACTATACTTAAGCCAGTAAATGACAACATTCGGGGAAAAAAGATTTTTAAATGTCGCATCACTAAAATGTTTATTTTGTATTATGGCTTGATCACGCCACCACTGGAGGAGTTCTAAATAAAAAGTAAAGCTTGTCAGGCACTTATGCGTAGCGCGGCGCGGCAAATTATGAGGGTAGGGATTTTAGCATTCAGTTCGACGCGCCGTGCTTCGCCTGTATCTGCGTACCTATCTACACTGTGGCTCAAATTAAAGGAGGACACTTTTTAATTGTGAATATTTTTCTAGATTATGCACTGATTTAATTTATTTTTGGAGTGATGATGAATTGAAATCGTCTTAGTAGAATGTGCAATTTTTATCAAAATATTTTGAACAGGGCCGGATTGACAGTTTTTTTTCAACAAACGTGCACTTATGCTCGTTGCAAACGAAAACTGATTTATTCATAATTCAGATAATACGTTATTTTGGTAGATTAACTATCGAAACTTCTTCAGTATAAGTCTCACTCTGAAAAATTCTTAAATTCAAGAAATACAATTTATTTTGTTCAATATTAATAACAAATTTAATAATATTAACTATTACTGATATCAAGACTAAGTATCACTTAAAATCGAAAGTAGTATAAATATTTATAGGATAACATTATGAATATGACCACCATGATTTTCTATCACGGATTGCAGTCGCCTTCGCCATAGGTCAATAGCTGCATTGATTATGTTCTGGTTAAAATTATTCCAACAGAACTGTAACCTTTCCTTTAGCTCTTCGATGGTGTTAAACCTTTGACCATTGTGAACATTTGCCTCGAAAATTCCCCATATGGAATAGTCAACAAGGTTTACGTCTGGACTATTGGGTGGCCACATCTCCGGTTCGATATAATCGGGGCATTGCTCAAACAAAAACACTCTTGTACTCCGAGAGGTATGGGAAGGAGCACCGTCTTGTTGGAATACGTAATCGTCGCAGATTGCTTCAATTTCAGGAAGCAAGTGATGTAAAATTTGTTGTTGACACGCGTCCGAGTTGAGTTTTACTCCGGCAACTACAACAATAAGACTTGACTTCCCCAATTTGGAAACTGCCACAGAGACTATTACGCCAGGTGAAAAGTGACTTCTCTTGATTAAAAGATTTTCTAATGGGATTTTCCTCTTTACTCGCATATTTGCATATACCCGATTATTTTGTGTATTCTTTAACGGCCTCAAGTAAAACATCTTCTCATCTAAAAACCATATCTTTGCGATATTTTCCCGAGAACGGAATCTTCCTAGTAATAGATTACATCTTTCTAATCGTTTCTCCTTCACATTGGCACTAAGTTTTTGACAATAAACTTTTTTAAAGACTTTAAGTTGGCAATCATGTTTAATAATTCTTTGAACTGTAGAACGGTGGATTCTTGTTCTTTTCGCTATTTTTCTGGTACCTACAGATTCTTCAGGTCGTACATTTTCTATAATATTTCTTACCATGGTAATATTTCCTTGAGTTCTTGAAGTTTTTTTCTTTTCCCTTCCAAATTTTATTTTTATGGATCCATTATTTTCTCTAAGATGTCTTAAAAACTTGACAACTGTTCCAACATATCAATTTTTTTCGCCGTAATTATGTGTTTGTTGAAAATATTTGATAAGAATTCAATCCTCTTTACTTAAAACTGCCATTGTGTACGGATTAGCTGTCATGAAGCTTACAAAACGTCAAAAATAACATTGTTTATTATTTTAATAATAGTCATGGATACTTTGATTTTTAATAACGGTCATGGATGCTGCGATCATGGTTCAAACGACTTCAAATTTCCAAAATGATATCCGGAATGTTTTAGTACATCAATAAAGAAAATAAATTGTATTTCTTGAATTTAAGAATCTTTCAGACTGAGACTTATACTGAAGAAGTTTCGATAGTTAATCTACCAAAATAACGTATTATCTGAATTATGAATAAATCAGTTTTCGTTTGCAACGAGCATAAGTGCACGTTTGTTGAAAAAAAACTGTCAATCCGGCCCTGTTCAAAATATTTTGATAAAAATTGCACATTTTACTAAGACGATTTCAGTTCATCATCACTCCAAAAATAAATTAAATCAGTGCAAAATCTAGAAAAATATTCACAATTAAAAAGTGTACTCCTTTAATTTGAGCCACAGTGTATATTGTATCACGTGCATTAAATCTAAAGCACCATTTTCAAAGAGCTTCGCGACGCATCAGTTCCTTTGGTGCTATACGTGTAAGACAATAATTACATATGCTTGCTTTTATTTTAAATATTAATTGAGGTCACTGACCCGTGATTAAGAAGAAAGAATCAAACCGACCTTTTCAAAAAATTCACAACCATAATAAAAACAACAGTTATAAATCCAATTTCCTACATCACACAAACACGACTGTGCCTAAAGATCGTAGTATCTAAGCCAGTTAGCAATCCTTCTTAATGCCACGTTGGACTTAAGTTCCAGTATATAGTTATCTTCAGCTTCTACGAGAATTGCCAGATGGTCGGCGTAACAGATAGCTGTTATGTTTTTTCCGAGTTCAAGCTTAAGTATTCCGTCATATAAGATATTCCACAGAAGGGGCCCGAGGACAGAACCCTGTGGAACTCCGATTGTCATATTTTTTCTATTCCTGCTATTTTTAACTTTCGATTTTTAAAATAACCTTCAATTATGTTTATCAGATATTGTGATATTTGTTTTTTCCTAAGTTCATTAATGATGTAACTCCATGTTACAGTGTTAAAGGCATTTCTTATGTCCAGAGTAATGAGAACACACCACTTTTTCCTAGCCTGTTCTGCAAATTCTATAACGGTCTTTACCGTTTGTATTATTGACTTTCCCCTAATAAAACCAAACTGTAAATCAGATAGTCCCCCTTTGTCGTTTAACTCTTTTGCCAGCCTTTCCCTAATCATTATTTCAAAGAGTTTGCCCATCGTGTCCAGAAGGCAGATAGATCTAAAACTTGAAGCTTCGTCTAATGGTCTTTTATTTTTCCATAGTAAAACTACCCTTGCAATTTACCATATATCTGGAAACTCCTGATTTTCCAGTAGCTTATTTAAGACTTTTTTAGTACAAAGTCAGTTGCTCCCAAAGCCATTTCTTTAACCGCCTATGGTGGAATTTCATCCGGGCCAGGTGCCTTTCCACTTTTTATTTTTTCGCTCGCTGCAAGAAGTTCTACTCTAGTGAAAGCTTCCACGTTACTAACAATTTTTCCCCTCTTCCATTCATTTACTTTGTGGGGAAACAGTTTTGTCACTATTTCTTTTTTTTTCTCCTTGAATAGATTAATTATAAGGCATGCTCGGATTTTTAAGATGTTTTAAAGCAATTTTATATCCATTACCCCAAAGGTTTTCGTTCAATTTATTACATAAGTTTTCCCAGTGTTCTTTTTTAGCCTTACTTATTTTTTAAGCTCATTCCTAGCCAATCTATAATTTAATTTTAAATCCTCCATTTCCTGGTCATTGGTATTTGTTCTCCTCTTAAAACGCGTAAGTCTTCATCTGTACATTCATTTCTTTTTTGTTTCTATTTGTATATTCCACCAATAGGGTACTTTCATGTACTTCTCGCTCTGCCCGTACAACTCATTTTATATGTTTCGCTTAACGCTCTCATACATTTTCCCACTGAAATATGTGTGTTATTTTCTGTTTCCCTTATTTTGATGTCTAAATTTCTTCTAAATATTTCTTTATTGAAAAATATTTTTTGACGTTCGTCCTGTTGTCTTGTTTTTGAGCTCCCTTTTTTAATTTCAAAATAAATGAAAGCATGATCACTTACTGGTTCTTTATCTAGAACTTTCCAATTACAGATATTTTTGGCAATGCCTTGAATAGAGCATGTAACATCGATGTACGACTTACTTAGACCTCTCATAAAAGTTGGCTTATCTCCCTTATTATGTGTTATTAAGTCCAGGGTGGATGTCCATCCACTCGACAAAATATTCTCCCCTATTATCTGTTATCGGCAAGCCCCATCTAGCTGATTTGATATTCATATCTCCAATTATTATAGACTCTTCAGTGCTTTGTCTTACTACGTTCATTAACTTATCAATATATGCTCTGAAATCAGTAAAAGTAATATTAGGAGAGCAGAAGCAACAATATATGCGAAACTTTCCAGTCTGTATTCTTATAAATCCTTCTTCTCTTATTACCCTGACTACTTGCACATTTTTATTCCTGAAGTACATTGCTTCATCCATATTCTTATCTGTAATCCATCTAGAATTCTTTATGACCTTTCTATTAGGTTCGCTTACCATTATGAGATCCACGCTTTCTCTTTCCGCAGTCAAAAAAAAAAAATCATGAGCTGCTCTTGATCTATTAAGATTCAATTGCAATATTTCTAAATTGTTAACTTTTACCGTCTTATCTATTATTTTCATTGATATTTATATTTCCATTTCCATTCATGTTCCCATTCGCATTCATATTTACAGTTCACTCTCGCCATTTGATTTGTTGGTTTTGTTTTCTTCTACCTAAGTTTGTTTAATAGTTTTCTGTAGTCTGGACACTTTAGTGATCCAATCTTGTGTCCTTTCTTTTTACATACGTAACATAACTCTTCATTTTGACAGTTGCCCGCCTTGTGGCCTTCCTCTCCACATTTACGACAGGCGTTTTCTCTATTTGGACCTTTACAGTTTCGTGCCGTATGTCCAAAATTTAAGCATCTGTAGCATCTTTGTATCTCAACTCTCTCTGTATTTCTACAATTTAACCACCCTATTTTTATCTTTTCTATTTCTAAAATTCTTTTAGCCTCATTCGAATTTACCACAATGATTCCCTTTTGTTGTCCTATTATGGTAGGTTTAATGTGTTTTACAATCCCTGTTGCTTTCGGTATTTGAAACTGTTTCTCCATTTCCATTTGAATTTCCTCAGTTGTGGTTATTGCATCTAAATCCATAATAGTTAGTGTTTTCTTCCCTCCTCGGATATCCGTTGTAGTCACTCCCTCTATCTTATCGGATATTTCGGTTTTGAGCCTACCTATTTCTTCCTCCTTATCACAGGTAAGTAGCATGTCTCCTTTTTTGGTCAGGTCAGGTCAACTAGTAAAAGGGTCAGTTTTTTTAAAGTCAAGTTAATCGATTTTTTAAACGTCAACTTCTTGCGAGCCGCTGGCTCTTAAAACAAAATCTTAGATTTGCTAACAAGAAAAAGGTCTTTTCCTAAATGTGAACTTCGTGTTGATAAAATGGCGTATCTGTGCTAAAAGATATTTGAAATGTTTTCAAAAATGTATATTTTCTATACTTAAAGTCCACCCTTAACGAGATATTTACATTCGAAAAATTACATCTTGTCATTTCGACAGGCTAAGGTTCATTTGAGGAGCAACTGTGCAAAACGCATTAAATCCATTTTTTATAATTTTCAAGGTAAATATAAAAATGTAGTGATTTTTAGTCAATCTATCATTAGAACAACCCAGTTTGATCAAAGCGCGATAAATCAATTAGAAATAGCCATATTAAAAACACTCAGCTAAGCAAAACGGATTAATTCCAATGCACGTTTAAGCAAAGTGCAATAAATCCAATTCGCATTTAAGCAAAATAAAATAAATCCAAAAAAGAATATTCATTTCTGTTTAGAGCGTTTGCATTCTTTTATTTCAATAATCTTATATATATATATATATATATATATATATATAATTAATAATTATTTCACTGAAGTTTTAAATTTTATTGGCCTTATAAAATAATGTAAACTTAATTACTTCAAGCAAAACGCAATAAATCCAAACAAGAAGTAAGCAAAAAGGAATAAATCCATACTAACCTAGCAAAATGGCATAAATCCACATTCTGGTTAAACAAAATGCAGTAAATCCACTAAAAAATATAACAAACTGTCATGAAAATCGACAATTTAGATTAAAAAAGGAAATATTCCTTTTTAATCTTATTACATAAATCATTCTGCGCCACATGAAAATCTTAGTTTTTCTTCTAACTTACTTTGCTGGTTTTTTAAGTTTTATTCAAAATAACATATAATGGATTTAATGCGTTTTGCACAGTTGCTCCTCATTTATGGTACAACTTGGAAAAAACTTGCTTGAACATTTTCATGTTTAAACCAAGTAAAGATTTTCCTTTCATTTTATCAGATCCATCCCTAGACACGTTTCGCCATATCATGGTTCATCGTAGAGATAAGATCCGACAAAAGAAGGGATTAACTCAAAAGTAGTAAGTAAGATGTTGCACGGAGCGACATCTGCGTCGTTGTTAGACACTCTCGCACACATTTTCATGTTTGTTTTTCAATATTTATTCAAAGATGCTAAGCGTTTACTAAAACAGAAATAAAAGCTAATCAACTTTTAAAGAAAGCATCTTTGGAAGGTATTTTTTTTAACGTTAAATATTAAGTTTTTTGACGATAATTCTGTTTTAAATTAAAAAAATAAAATTTGCACGAAATGCATTTTTCGGACTACTTAGTATGCATCTTGAAGTTAAAAACAATCCTATAAAAATTAAGTTTTTCTATGATCTCATAATTTATTAGTGGGTGAGGAAAAATAGTTTTTTGTTTCGTAAAATATGGAAAACTAAGCACCAAAAGTTATGGTGGCCAAATTAAGAATTTTTGTTTCGTTAAGATATAATAATATATCATAAATATAATAAGACATTATCAACAGAGTACAAAAATACAAACTTGTGGTTATGGTTAGTTCCAAAAATGGCATGACTTTAGTGTTTCATCTTAAAATTTTTATAAAGATATACAAGATTAAAGGAGACATCTCTTAAATTTTTTAATGGCATGAAGATTCGAATTTTAAATACTGATTAATGAAAAAATAAATTTTGTAATAATGATCTCTATGAGCTTACTAAGTTAGTTTTTCATCCTTAATAATTCAGGACATTTTGTGTTATTAATGATTTTATATCATTAAATATTATTTGAGATGATTAATATTTTGTAAAAGATAATTTTTGTAATTAAATCTATAAAGAAATAAAATATAAACCAGATTTGATATTTTCCATTATTCCAGAAAAACTAAACGAATATTCAAGTTTTAGTAGTGTAACTGAAAATAATTATTGAACAGAACCTTTTAAATTTAATTGCAAATAAAAAAAGGGCATAAAATTGAAAATCATGTCATAATAGAAAATACATTTTCTTGTTAACTACTTTTACTACTAATTAAAAAATTCGTTTTTTGTTACATAAATAATAATTTTAAAACACTTTCTAACCCAAATACTTTTGGATTTACGTAAGCTTTAAATAGGAAATCCAACGAGAGGAGCCAGCATTTACTGTATTCGTCTGGCAATTTAAATATTTTAGACCCAAATCAATATTAAGCTATTTTCTCCAAGCTGGCAGAATAATACCGATTTTAACCTTGACCTAGAAGTAATTCCTATAAAAACGTTTTTTGCGTCAAATTGCGACACTTAAAGATTTTTCCAATTTAAAAAAGAAAACATTTAAGAAAGCATGAAAAATAAATTTTCAAACCACCTGAAAGTGTCTTATATATATAAGGCTTATATATATAAGGCACTTTCAGGTGTTTTTTTTTATTAAGAGTTTATTTTCAATATTTATAATATAATAAATTTGTTTATTTATCTTCCTTAATAAACTTCTTCTTTGATCCCCTGAAGACGTGTTTGAAAATTTATTTTTCATGATTTCTTAAATGTTTGCTTCCGCCTGACTACTAAGAGATTCTATGTTTTTACAATAAAAAAGAAAAAATATGCACGCTAACAAAAGAAGATAAAATTCCGCATAACCATATAGTTTATAATAGTATACCCTTGATTTACATTCGCTATATTGTAAAAATGGGATATATATTTTATTTTTTTTAATTGTAGGTAGTTCCCACAAGATAATCGCTATAAATAATTCAAGAGCTGCCTTAAGATCATTTTATGACCGAAAATATCTTTAATTTTAATAGCATTATCACAAGATTGAGCTCATCACTATTTGATAATGTCACCTGTATTTTTATTTTTTAAATTATAACGTGGTAACAACAAACGAAGACATAACAAAATGACGGTTATGTTGATTAGGAATAACCTTTATTTATATATCACAGAGACTGGTCTCTTTCGCAATGTGTGTTTATCCTGCAGTGTAAGGCTCTTAATAAGAAACTAGGCCACTGATATTTTGCAATTTCCATTGACGGCGAGCACCAACAGATTAGCAAATTTTGTTGTAAACGTTTCATCCAATATCAAGCCCCAGTGTAAATCGCTATTATTTTTTTAAATTCAATATTTTTGTATCTGGTAAGTTCAAATAGCTAAAGAGTGTATCCTGGTGAACAGTTTATATTCATTTTTAATTAGTGTCATTGAAATTGGTATCGACAAACAGTAATTTCATGTCTTTTGGTTTTGAAACATTTATAGGGGGATTAGACTATTAATGTTATGGCAAATTCCTTAAACTTTTCAGGATATTTTTCTCTGGTTGGTTTTTTTCGGGCAATTAATAATTATTTCGTTACCGAAAAAGAGAATGTCAAACTTTGTTATTTTTAGTGTCCAAGGTATACCTACTAGACAAATTAGTTTTTTAAATTCAATAATTATTTCCTTTAAATTAACGTTTTTTTATATTTTTGTACCCTTTTTAAAATTGTGTTAATTAATTAAATATTTTTTTATATTTTGAAGCCTAGAACAGAGATTTCTAATATAAAATACCTTATATCTAAATAGTTTATACTTTTGTACCAACGCGGTGCGGCAATAGACGTGACGATGTCGGTAGAAATCTACTGAACCTTATAACAGGAATACATCTTTTCTAGCAAGACAGGGGCGCATAATAAGCCACTGGGCTGCAGTAAAAAAAGCTTCTATCGCACCCCGCCTTAAACCAACCCCCTAAATTGTGTTACGTAATTTGTAAGTGGCTCCTTTGCCTATTTATTACTATTAACCCAGTATAATTAAAAATACACGTTACACCACTGCTTATTTGCAAACCCCCCGACCCAGACATCTCCGCAGCGTTTGCGTACAACCGGTTATAATAAAACGGGTGAAGGTCTTCACGTCATCCCCACTGGGCTTTTATATTTTTACTTTTTGTACTTTTGTAATTCTCGCTAAATTTAATGAAATGGCTCTTATGATTCTCCGATTTAATTTTATATCCTAAGTTTGCTTTATTAGTTTAAACTGATTGAAATTCTTTAGATATTTAGAACGATGAGATTCATGCAACATTTTATACAGCGATCGCATAAAATTTGATATTAATTTAAAGAAAAAAATGTTGGTACCCTCCAATTTTTAACTTTAATTGAGCATTTTTGGATAGAATATAAAGATATCTCATTAAGGAAGTATGGTGTGATTACATCTGCAGCCTTCAATATTAGCAGATAATATGGAACGTTAAAAACTATAGAAGAAATTACTAATGCTGGGATTTCACTATAAAAAATATGGTCATGCATAGGGGCACCAGTTTCATGCAATAATTTCTATAAGCTGCTGAAAAAAGTTCGATAAATTGTTTTTAACAACTTTATTACAGATATATAGTTCGAAAACAATATGTACAGTTACAGGTTAAGGCCCAATTTTATAAGTCCTCTGCAATCTAAGTTTAAACCTGGTAAAGTAAAAAAGTAATTTTAAAATTATAGAAATGTCAGAAATGATTGATTTATAATGTGGAATTGACAGCAATGTTCAATTTAAGATTATTCAACCTGGTCATAACTTGCTATGTTATGTTACATTGTATTAAGTTATGACGGTCACTTTTAACTCGAACTTTTCTGTCAATCACACATTATAAAATAACCATTTTTGAAATTTCTTCGATTTAAACTGGACCTCGGTTTAAATCGACATTATAAAAGTGGCTCTAACCTATACATTGTAAGATTCAAATTACACTGGAAGTATTTGACGTGTTTCTAAAAACATTAAATAATTTATAGAAATATAGAAAATGGATCCTTCCTAGTTGGGTTGATTTTTTCATTTATATTATATGCATCTTTTTTTGTAATAAATAAAAAATTATTTTATGTAAATATTTTTGGGTGTACATACACCTTGGGCGTAAATCCTTTTTTAACACGCCCCATATTGATGCAACATATACATTTAATTAGTATAACAATACATTCTAATGTAAGTAACAATTTGATTAAGTCATAGAGTCACTAATTTTTTAAAGTACGAATCTGGAAATATCCGATTTATTCAATTGGGGTTTTTGCGTGTAAGTATACCTTTATTTATTTATTTTGAGGCCAATAGATAATTTGTAGTTATGATAAAGGGTAGCCTTTCATAATAAAGTCGATAAGGAGTGGAGGACAACGACCTAAACATCATTAAGTTGGCTCGGGGCTATGTAACTACGTAGGATTTATGTACTGTACAAGAAAAATGAAATTATTAGTAACTTAGCAGGTACATTGACTTCTTGATCCTAATTTTTGTTATATAGAAAATATTTGTTTCACATTTTTGGCCGTGAAAAAAGTATAGCCTACCAATCAGTTAAAATTAACAATGCTCGTGGTCCCTCACGCTCGCCATCAGTTTGCACTCGGAATTTTCCACTCGCATCGAATTTTCATTCTAACCTTGTTACAGAATATACTATTATAATATTTCTTGTTCATTTCTACTAGTACCTAATGAATAGTTGATACACCATTAGAAAGAAAATTAAATGAAGAATTTTATTAGTACTTATAATGCAAGAATGGGTTGCTATTTTAAAAATTCGAGCAATTCCACCTTTTTTTTTTAAAGCAGGTTGTAAATAAATGAGTTTGTATTTTGGGATTCGGTCAAATTAAATGCAGTTTAATTGGTTGACGTTTCGGTTTATTTAATAATTAAACCATCATCAGAACTATAAAAAGAGAAAGAAAAATTTTTTATATAAAAAACACCGTTTGAATAATACATCATAAGTATAAAACATTTTTAAATTTCTAATTAAGGTTAATATTATAAGATTAAAAATACAACATACCTTAATACTAGCAGATGTTAGCACTAATATTCACATTTAGATTTACATTTTAATACATTGTAAAGTGTTTCTGGTGTAACAGAGAACTGAATTTTAATTTTAGTTTTAAAGTAGGTAGTTTATATAAAGGTATGTCTTTCGAGGGTTTGGAAATTCCGTTTATTAATTCTATTATTGTAAAATATTGTTTATAGTAAAAATTTGCATTCATTTAGATGTAATTAAATCATTATAGATGTTACTTAAATTATCTGTATCAGTTCGAAAATTAAGAGAATTCTTATTCTTTTTGATATGTATCATTTCTTTTATGTTTCGTTTTTTATAATTTGTTTCGAAGTCTAAGATTTGAGTTTGTTCAAAGTCAAAATTATGAAGATTATCTATTGCATGTTTGGATAGGGCAGTATGTGATTGGTTAGTATTTCTTAGGCTGTTCTTATGTTCTTTGATTCTGTTTTTAAGGTATTGTTTTGTTTGACCAATGTATGTTTTTGAGCAGTCAGAGCAATCAATTTTATATATTAGATTAGTTTGATTTAATTTTGGTTCTGTAGGTTTTAATTTTGTAAATAGTCTTTTTGTATTATTACTAGGTTTTTCGGCAATAATAATATTGTGTGGTTTAAGTATTTTTTTAATTTTTTCATTTATTTCAGGTATATGCGGAAGCGAGATGTATTTGTTATTTATTGGTTCTTGTGGATTTGTATTGTTGTTATTGTAAATGTGCTGTATTCTTTTTTTAATAATTGGTTCATAAAATTTCTTGGGATAGTTATTGTTTTTAAGAATTGTTTTTACTTTGTTTATGTTTTGTGGTCTATAGTCAGTATGGCTTAATGTGATTGCTCTGTCAGTAAGGGAGTTTACAACGCTTTTTTTATATTTATTGGGGGTGTAGGACTCAAAATTTAGATATCTTCCAGACCAAACAGGTTTAGTGTACCAGTTTGTTTTGATGTTACCTTCCTTGTCGTGATTAATGCTTAAGTCTAAGAAATTTATTGAGTTATTTTTTTCTATTTCATATGTGAATTGAAGTTTTTTATGAAAATTATTAAATTTATTAAGAGTATATTGAAGTTTATCTTTTGGAACACACAAAATGCAATCATCAACGAAACGCTTAAAAAAATATGGTTTATAGTCAAGAGTCTCGATGACACTTGCCTCTAAATGTTCCATGACTAAATTGGCTATGGTTGCAGAAATGGGTGAACCCATTGCTACGCCATATATTTGTGAATAAAATTGTTCATTAAATTTAAAATAGGTTGAGGTTAGACAAAGTTTAGTAGCCTCTATAAATTCATGTTCTGGAATTGTGCTAAATTCTTTTATTAAATTCCATTTTTCTTTTATACAATTAATGGCAAGGTCAATAGGGATATTTGTGTATAAACTACAAACTATTCACTATATTATATATAAACCATATTTTTTTAAGCGTTTCGTTGATGATTGCATTTTGTGTGTTCCAAAAGATAAACTTCAATATACTCTTAATAAATTTAATAATTTTCATAAAAAACTTCAATTCACATATGAAATAGAAAAAAATAACTCAATAAATTTCTTAGACTTAAGCATTAATCACGACAAGGAAGGTAACATCAAAACAAACTGGTACACTAAACCTGTTTGGTCTGGAAGATATCTAAATTTTGAGTCCTACACCCCCAATAAATATAAAAAAAGCGTTGTAAACTCCCTTACTGACAGAGCAATCACATTAAGCCATACTGACTATAGACCACAAAACATAAACAAAGTAAAAACAATTCTTAAAAACAATAACTATCCCAAGAAATTTTATGAACCAATTATTAAAAAAAGAATACAGCACATTTACAATAACAACAATACAAATCCACAAGAACCAATAAATAACAAATACATCTCGCTTCCGCATATACCTGAAATAAATGAAAAAATTAAAAAAATACTTAAACCACACAATATTATTATTGCCGAAAAACCTAGTAATAATACAAAAAGACTATTTACAAAATTAAAACCTACAGAACCAAAATTAAATCAAACTAATCTAATATATAAAATTGATTGCTCTGACTGCTCAAAAACATACATTGGTCAAACAAAACAATACCTTAAAAACAGAATCAAAGAACATAAGAACAGCCTAAGAAATACTAACCAATCACATACTGCCCTATCCAAACATGCAATAGATAATCTTCATAATTTTGACTTTGAACAAACTCAAATCTTAGACTTCGAAACAAATTATAAAAAACGAAACATAAAAGAAATGATACATATCAAAAAGAATAAGAATTCTCTTAATTTTCGAACTGATACAGATAATTTAAGTAACATCTATAATGATTTAATTACATCTAAATGAATGCAAATTTTTACTATAAACAATATTTTACAATAATAGAATTAATAAACGGAATTTCCAAACCCTCGAAAGACATACCTTTATATAAACTACCTACTTTAAAACTAAAATTAAAATTCAGTTCTCTGTTACACCAGAAACACTTTACAATGTATTAAAATGTAAATCTAAATGTGAATATTAGTGCTAACATCTGCTAGTATTAAGGTATGTTGTATTTTTAATCTTATAATATTAACCTTAATTAGAAATTTAAAAATGTTTTATACTTATGATGTATTATTCAAACGGTGTTTTTTATATAAAAAATTTTTCTTTCTCTTTTTATAGTTCTGATGATGGTTTAATTATTAAATAAACCGAAACGTCAACCAATTAAACTGCATTTAATTTGACCGAATCCCAAAATACAAACTCATCTATTTGAATTAACGGTCAGGAAAACTACAAACATTGTTGTAAATAAAATTGCCCTAACGGATAAATTTTCTCGGAACAAGTTAAGTTTATATTATAAGGTAGGTTAAAATAAACCATTTTAACGCTTCTATGGCCTACTCTTTACCACTTACCTTTTTTTACCCAAGTTATGGATATTTAGGAAACAAAGGAAAATTTATCTAATCGGCCATTTTAAAAAAAGTAAGTAAAGTAAAGAATTTAAGCATCGAAGAAAAATGATTGGTTTCTATTTTTTTATTAGGTTTTTTACCTCTCCGTTCGCTGCAAGGACCATTTCCGAAGGGACCTACAGCTTAAAGTGGGTTATACGAATCACGATCCTCAGTCATGCGACACTCCCAAGGGCTACTAACCCTCGGTTTATTGCCATTGGATGACCTACCGATTGGGGAGTGGGTATCTTCTTCCGCAGCCACGAGATTTCCGATCTCATCCGGCCTGGTTACCGGCGTGAATGGGTTGAGGTGGGCGATAATACATTTTACACTCTTCCCTACATTCTTAAACCTACTAAATTTCGGACATACTTTTTTTATTATGCGTATGTCCACTCCGGGGATCGAACCCAGACCACCACGGTCGAATTCCAGTACCTCTCCTCTGAGCCACTGCCGTGGTCTATGTTTCTATTTAAAATTTGACTTTACTTCCGTTTTTCCTTGTAAAATAAAGCAGCTATTTTTAATTATACTGAATTAAATTATATTTATTTTTCTTCTTTCTATCATTCTTCTAAATTTTAGTAATTTTGTTTTTAAGACCGTGAACGAGTATTTTAGGGTAAAATAAATATTTCTGTCCGAACTGTTTCCGTGTGCTACAATACGCCTCTTAAAAGCTTATCTAATTTTGTGTTTTCTTAAGGATATTTAGTTTTAAAGCGTTAGGATTTTGTAATTCCTTATAGGAGGCGATACTACTATTAAATTAAATTGTTTATAATTTAATTTACCTTCAAATACACCTACTTTAATATGTACACATAGTACTAAAAAATTGTCAGATCTCGTAGTTAGATTCTTTTTTAGTGACACATTTAAGCGTTTAAACCACTTATTTTAATCAATGTGTTACTAATTAAACAATATTATATAAAAATATATAACACATTATGTAGGTAAAAAAATCGAATAAATAAAACATCAATATTTATTTCCCGACAAGTGTGTTCCAGAAATAAATTGGATCGATAAGCTACCCTATTTTTACAGTCATTTGCCAAATTGCCTGCGAATTCACTTTACCATTCCAATTCTCGCATAATTACTTCACCTACGCCTGCACTTGTGAATGGAAAACGCGACCTACCAGCTGAAACGTTTTTATTGGTGGAACTATATCGTCAATATAATTTTCTTAACTGGTTTGATTCTTTCACTACGAGGGTTACTTTAAATGATTTTACCTACGATCACTACCGTAAAAACCAAAAACATATTACCTACCATCTCAGTAAGTTAAATTTTACGTACTAAGTAAATCGCACGGTAAATAAGACTACCTTGTTTATTTTCAACAAAAGTATACATTGCGTAGCAATGCTCTCATTTCAATATGGGCACCAACGAAGACAAACATAGAATGGGCACTTGAGTTTATTAATGCATAACAAGAGAGTCGTAGGCGTCTGCTATGATAAACGCTGGGGAAAAAGGATAAATGCACTAATTTTTATTTCTTCACAAAGTCTTAGTATTTTTCTTTTAAGTTCTAATAAATATGATCGTAGGTAAAGTATGGTACGTAATTCGAATTGTAATGCAATTACGCACTCAACGGATTTTTACACTCGTGCTATTTATAACACTCATTACGTAATATACTATTAGTATGTAGTGTTTGTTAAACGCAATTTAAAGTAGCAGTCAGGACAACAGTAAAAATCAAAGAAAGAAAGTCTTTATAACTAACAAATCCATTAATGTATGTTTAAACGTTTGAGACAATGATGTATCTTGAATAATGAAAGAGTTTTGGATTTGTATTGTCCTTATTTATTTTAAATCACAATATTTGAACTGGTAAGTATCTATATATGTGAATTTTCACCTGAAGGCGATTGGATTGGTTTGCACTACTTTTTTTATTCTTAAGGAAGTCTGGAAAGCGTGGTTTCGCTGTTTCTGGAGTTGTTACTCAGGTTATGGTTTCCCGTAGAGTCCTAATAAGTTTTAAAAATTGACGCATCCAGAAAGGGCGAACCCATTTCTGTAACTAAACAAACTTTTTTATTTTAAATAAAAGTGAATTTTTGAAAAATTAAATGGTCCCTTTAAAAAAATCCAACGATATTGGGTTGGATGGATTCATTCTTCAAAATGACATGGACAGCAAATTTTAAATAAATTAACTGTAACACAATGAAAATAGGAAATACATTGATTTCAATTCATTTCGCCAGATCCATTCCCAGACGCGTTTCGCCATATCATGGCTCATCAGTAGAGCTAGGATCCGACGAAGAAAGCAGCATCTTAAAACTGCTTATACAGTATTTGGTGCAAGATGTTGCATGGAGACATCTGTGTCGTTGATAGGAAATTTGAACAGAAGCTAATTTATTTGATGTTCAAAATATTTGCCATTGTTAGCTAGTCAATAGCTCACTCAGAATCTCTGATTTCTCGTTAGATGTCAACATTATTTTATTGAATTTTACGTACGAGTATTTCATTTCTAATAGGAATATTAATACTTTAGATCTGCAATATTAACAGGTCTATTTTTGTAATCCTTATTTTCAATTCAATTTATAAATACCTTTTGAATCAAACAAAAATAGACCGGCTACTATAAAAAAATTAAAGTCTCGTATTTCAGGTGAAATACGTTAAATTCGATTGAATAGTTTTGGTAGCGTCTTAGGGGAATTGATAGGCAGCCTTTTCAATAAAGAGGATGTTCTATTTAAAAAAAAGTCTAACCCTGCACAATTACAAAAACGGTTTCGTCTTTTAGAGATTCAGTAATTTTTAAAATATTTGCATTATTCTAGTCTCTTTTGACACCCTGTATAGTATATTTAATGTCATTCCACATCCAATATGACGGACGCCCCAAGATTGTAGATTACCTTTTTTTTACAACTTTCTTGATATAGGTAGCAAATGAAAATCTTTTACGAGTAAAATACATAAAAATACAATAAACTCTATTACGTCATTATTCTAGACCCAATTTAAGGTATGTTTCTACAATCAATTACAGACAAGTTACTGACAGTTTTGTAACCAATCGAAACAACCAGAAATCCGTGTCCGAGTCCATTGCGCAGTATCCTGATTGTCACTGACTGTCCGTGACTGATGTGGGAACAAATTTATAGCCTACACTCTAAGATGAAGAATTACCTTTATTCACAACTCTCTTGAGATAGATTGTCTGGATTTAATGAGTAGATCCTGACCATGCATCTAAACAGTGTCAAATTTCTGAAGGGCTTCCCATTGAAGAGCTGGGCTGTTCCAAACTAACTGGAAAGGAATCATGTAATAATGACACGATGTCTGAAATGGATAGATTCAAATAACGCTCCAACAATCACCAAAATAATAAGAAGTAAATACGTAAAAAAATTAAAAACAAGCTATTATTTGAAAAAAGATATACAAACTTACTAACGTCGGGTTGCGTAAAGATTTCTAACAATAACTAACTAATTTTCTTCAACTAAAACGGCCCGGTTAGCTCAATTCTTGATTTACTAATTAGGCAACTTTGATTACGAGTAAATCTTATTTATTGTCTGTTTAAAGATTGGAGACAATGATGTTTTTTGAATGATAGAAGAGTTTTGGACTGGCATTGTCTTTATTTGTTTTAAATTGCAAATCACTCAGTATTCACCTGAAGACGACTGGAGATACTTACCAGTTGAGACGTTGTAATTTGAAACAAATAAAGACAATTCAAGTCCAAAACTCAAAAAATTCAGAAATGTTAATTATGTCACAGACAATGTTGTTTGTTAGTTAATTATTTAAAAAAATCTTAATGCAACCCAATATAACGAATGAAATAAATAACGTTTTGACAGTGAAATCGCTAAATAAGCAAAACTAACCCAGTTATGTAATTTATATGAGTACCTATAGATCTGAATAGGTAAAGGTAATACATATATACAGGGTGATTCCTAAGTTGATACTTCTGTTTTTGCTGTGTATAGAAGGCATTAAAATAAACAACATTTTCAAATACCTTTTTTCAAAAAACTTAAAAATAGGCGAGTTACAGAAGTAAAAAATCTAAGTGTGGGCCTGGTCATCAAAATGTAGCCTGCCATACTTTATGTTGTTTATCTTATTAGTCATGCAATTTATGGGTAATAACTATTTGTCAATCCGCTGCGATGCGTTTTTCTAAAGCAAGTTAATTTTAAATTGGTGACACTTGAAAATGGTAAAATTTAAAAACAATGAACAAGTAGATATAGTGCCAATTTACAGTGAGTGTCGTTAAAGTGCGGCTGCTGCTTGAAGATTATACGCAGAACGCTTTTTCTTGCGCGCTTATTCTACATTCAGAAGTTTTCTTAATGTTATTCAACGGGAAAGTTAGGCAGGACCGTATTTGACCCATAGTATAATAAATGAATGTAAGTACCTTATTTTTAATTTTTTGAAAAAAGGTATTTGAAAAAGTTGTTTATTTTAATGCCTTCTATACACAGCTAAAAAAGAAGTATCAACTTAGGAATCACCCTGTAAATTATCTAAAATATATAATGGAAATTACGTCACAAATTTATAATAGTTATCTTTATTAAATAAATATAAAAGCGACAAGCAAGAACTGGAGAAAAGCAATCAATTTTTTTTACAATTATATCTTATATTTTAACAAACTCATTTATTTATAATTTACAAAAGAAATATTAATTTTAGAAAAAAAAATTGACTTGCACACAAATGCTCCAGATAATATAAAATAAAACTATTTCATATCCTTTGGAGCGTTATTTTAATAAATGTTTTATCAAACTAGACCTTTATGCATTAAAAACAACTTTTCCTACCGTCTCGATACATTTTCCAGCTTTTCCAGTAGTCGTTTAGGGAAGCATGTAAACCTATTATATCACTCCAGGATAGCACAACTCAGTTACGTTCAGTCTATCGCCAACATCCAGACGGCCAGGTTCCATTTCACGTATCGTAACCGCGGCAAGAGCCAATAAGGACGAATTTCGCTCGTATGCACATGCTCTTTATTGATTACTATCAGGGAATCTCGATTACACTTACCGAAGGGGCTTTCTCAAGATTATCTTAAGTATACGATGGGGTAATGGTAGTCACGTTGACCCAAATTTAACTTTATATAATACTTAATAAATTAATTTTATTTTTCTGGATAGTTAAACGTTGTGTGATTAAAAGTGACTAAATCTAACCTTAATTAAAACAACAATTACAATGGCTGGAAAAACACCTGAACTTACTCGCAATGGCCACGAACTGGCACCGTTAAATAACCGCCCCCCTGAGAGTGAAACGAGAAAACCGGGTGTTACGATAGTTCTTCAGGGGCCCAGAGGTTCGATAATATCTCGAGGATCACAGGCATTGGACCAAAATGAGGACAACTCAGCGTGGTCTGGCAAAATGCAATTTTTCCTCACGATTATTGGATATTCAGTGGGATTGGGAAATATTTGGAGGTTTCCGTACTTGTGTCAACAAAATGGAGGCGGTAAGTTTTCGGGGTTAGGGAAAATTTTTAAGACATAATCCTGATGTTATATTTTGTAGAATTAAGAATGGTATATTGTCTGAGTAAAAAAATAATAGAATTCAAGTTGTTATTGATAATTACTTTTTTTTAATATAAAATACACCGCTTCGATCTATATATGGAAAACTATACATAGGAAAATTTTGAAAATTTGACAGTATGCTAATGCTGATAGGGGCGACCGGGCTAAAATATTTTCATAATAGTGGCACTTCCGGTTATACCGGAAGTAAGTGATAACTTGCTTATTTTAAATAGAACACCCTATATATTATTACATTTTTGCATTCTACCCAAGATTCTAAGTAAAGTTTCGTAATTTTCATTTGATTGCCAGAAAACCATTTCTTTTTCTACTTTTTCAGTTATATTGCACACCATGGCCGTAATCCAATCTTATGACTAGTTTTTGAGTTATGGCCTTTTAAAGTTGGTAACTTGTTACTTTAAGATTTTATGCATTGTCTGGAGTTTTCACTTGTTTCGTGAAAACTATCAACTTTTTTTTTTATTGGTGGAAAAGTGGCCTTTTCGTTCATTTATATAGAAATAAAATATGTACAGGCTGTTGAATAATTTATGGGCGGATTAAATAATTAATAATATTAAAAAATTATGAAAATCCAAAAAAAAAATACTAATTTTTTTAATTTTAAAAACCAACGGCTAGATTTTGTACATATTTTAATATCTTGTAGTACCAAGCTCTGGAAGAAAAAAATGGGTATAGGTTGACGTAGAATATATTATTGTCGGGTATTTTATTTTCAAAAAAAAATTGAAAATTCACCTGAAAACGTAGTAAACGACTTTTAATTTATTCATTTAATTCTTATTAATGTTTTTCTTAATAATATATTTTGTTTCGATATAGGCAAAGCTAGTTTTCTCAAATGTTTTAAAATAAAAAAAATTGCCATTGAAAGTCTTCACGCAATGTATTTATTATTTTATTTCGCTGGTCATTTGGTCATTTTGTCATTTTTGTTAGTTTTTTTATTTCTATATAAGTGAAAGAAAACTTAAGGCCTACTTTTCCACCAATAAAAAAAAATAAAAAAATTGATAGTTTTTAAGAAACAAGTGAAAACTCCAGACAATGCATAAAATCTCAAAGTTAGAAGTTGCCAACTTTAAACGGCCATAACTCAAAAACTAGTCATAGGATTGGCTTACGGATTTTTTTTTGGATTGGCGACGGATACTTTTAATCAGGACGTCAAGATCTAGAAAATACTAAAAATTCAGAAAAATTTGCCGAAAGCCATTTCCAATAAACTTTGTGCGGGGTCCCTTAATAAGTAATTTTCATAACTTTCTGTACAAAAAAAAAACACATGTAATACATATTAAGATCACGTTTATTGTATACTAAAAATATTAAATGAAGGTTTTTTAGCGGCAGGCGGACAAAGTAGTGCATCTATGTTTTGCATTAAGTACACAGGGACGCCAAATGTAATGGGTTCCCTGGGGCACAGGTAGACAATGACAGGCTGTTTCATTCTTATTAGAACTCATCAGAAAGCCATAACCTGTAAGCGACCCCCAGTACAGTAAGAAAATGCTTTTAAGGCATTTTAAAGGCATTTTTAAGAAATAAATATGCGATGAAAACCCAGTAACGCCATCATCAGATCATCAGATGGCGTTACTGCGTTTTCATCGCATTTTTATTTATTAAAAATGCCTCAAAAGCATTGTCTCGCTGTACTGGGGGTCGCTTACAGGTTATGGCTTTCTGATGAGTTCTAATAAGAACGAAACAGCCTGTCATTGTCTACCTGTGCCCCAGGGAACCCATTGCATTTGGGGTCCCTGTGCACTTAATGCAAAAGATAGATGCACTACTTTGTCCGCCTGCCGCTAAAAAACCTTCTTTTCTATTTACTTATACGGACACTAAACTCTACTACTTTATTACTAAAAATATTATTGTTTATTGGGTTCTCCAAAATTTTAAACACACCAAGAAGTTAAATAATAATTAACTAAATAATATCAAAGTCTACGCCTCATAAATTGATGTTTAATAAATATTTATTTTACTTTTAAGGTCTTAAGGTAAACGGTTCAGAATAACTTAGCATTTTCCGAGCTCCAAAGTCTAAGGTTTGAAAATGTTATTCTTTACGGTAACCGATAACCATAATACTTATATGTTGTCTTGAACGGCAGTAGAGAATACTGAAGTATTCACCTGAAGACGACTGGAGATACTTACCAGTTGAAACGTAGTGATTCGAAACAAATAAAGACAATGCAAGTCCAAAACTCCACTGCCGTTCAAGAAACGTCATTGTCCCCAACCTTTAAACACACTTATATGTTGGTTGCACAAAGACTTTTTGCCAGAATTACCTAACCAGTAAGTTTGACTGTGACATAAATATCATTGACAGGCATTATGTACTCACAATCAAAAATGCGTGATTAATAAACTAAATATTAAGGTAACCGGGCCAGTATGATTGTGAGAAAATTATTTTTGCCACTGTCATGTATGCCACCGTCAAACTTGCTGGTTAGTTAATTATTATTAAAATTCTTTGTGCAACCCGAGAATAGAGTGATAATTAAACTTCAATTTATATGGCGTAGATTGTTATTGCTTGAGAAGTTTTTATTTATTTATTTATTGGTGTCAACGGGGATACAAACAGGTAAAAGATACCCACATAATACATTTAACATTAGGTATAACTCAATTTAAGTGCCTACATATGTAACCAAACAATACTAAAATAAGAGTAGAACTAAATAATTTACATTAACTTGTATTTCGCATTAGATCGTTAATAATAAAATTACTCATATAATATTAACCATCAGTCTATAAATAATTAAAGACTTTTTTGAAAAAACAAAAATTAATCACCAATATCTTTTAGCATTACACGTTTTTTTAAATGTTCTTTACTTGTCGCAGGGACATTGAGAAAAAGTCAATATTAACAGACATATTGCTATTTCTCACAATCCTACATAATGGAGAGTTTTGAGCCGAATAGGTATATCTAAATGGTATGAAAAATAGTTCAGTTGTCCTTAGAGACCTCTGGGGGACATTAATATGGACTTGTTCAAGAATATCTAGACTTTGTACAAAGTTATTAAAAAGTTTATATAAAAAGAGTACATCAGTACATTTTCTTCGATTAGCCCGGAAAGGTAAACGGAAGTGATTCCAAGCCAACGTAATATCGTTGTTAGGAATATTAAGGTTTTGTTTTCTTAAAAGGTTTTTAATGAATTTATTCTGAATATTTTCTAACCTATCAACATAGTTTTTTTGCTTGGGGCTCCAAACAAGACTGGCAAAGTTTAGTTTGCTTGCAAGCAGGAATTGAATAGACAGATTATTGCTTTAATATTATAAAAAGGTTTACATTTTCTTATGATGTAACCTAACAGTTTGGAAGCAGCGTTGATTATAGATTCAACGTGTTCGTCAAAAAGTAATTTGGAATCAAATGGAACACCTAAATCTTTTATTTTGCTAACTTATTTCAAGGATGTATTATTTATGAAATAAGTGGTCGTTAGTTGATTTTGGTTTCGAGAAAAAGTAGTTGACACACACTTGGACAGGTTGAGAAAAAGGCAATTTTCATCGCAATACCTTCCCAAACGATCCAAGTCACTCTGTAGCTTACGACAATCGTCAATATTCGTAATAGATATATACATTTTTAAATCATCTGTGTAAAGCAGAAAATTGCAGTAATGAAAACAGGAGCAAATTTTATTTATGTATATAATAAAAAATAACGGTCCTAGATGTGACCCTTGAGGTACTCCGGATGTAATAACAAATGTTTTAGAACAAAAACCTTGAATGGAAACATATTGTGAGCGATTTTTTATGTACGACTCGACCCATCTGAGAAGTCTTCCGCCTACACCGACCTCGGCCAAGCGACTCAGCAAGACGTTATGACTAATCTTATCAAAAACTTTACTAAAGTCGGTATAGACGGCATCCACTTGAACACGTCTGTCCATTTGTTGGTGCACGTATTCACAAACATAGAAGCCATTTTAAGCATTGAAACATCTTTATTTTAAAACAACTAATAAATTAGAATTATTGTGTACAGGTTGGTAAAAATTTATTGCACTGCTAATCAGTAAATAGAATTTGTTATTTTAGTTTTCAGCTGCACACGTATACTTATGTGATTTATAATTATTTTTTGGATTTAAAACATCTTACCGATTATATTATTTAGTTAGATTTTCAGAGGTGGGTCCAGACCATTTTCAAGAAGAGGGGGGGGGGCAATCTGCGAGTGAACCGCATACTAAGGTATTTTAATTCCTTTACCGTCTCAAAGATAAAAACTGGTTCTTTTGTGTTCTCCTATTATCCAAAGTAAAAGTATTATTAGCGCCAGTTTTTGCCAACCAACAAAATCCCAATAAACGATATTTCAAACGTGATTTTCTCGGAATCCGCACAAACAATTTTGTAAAAACCTGTTTCATAATCAGCGCAAATATCATTCTTTCCAGCGAATCGAAAATCCCTTTGCATGCTTCAGTCAGCACTGAAATTTTAGCGCCTGAAAAATTGATTAGCGGGATTTTGTTGGTTGGCAAAATGTCACCAATATCAACCAGTTTACACGTTTAAATTTAAATCCGTTAAACATGCTTATATTTCAAGCCACAGTATAGTTTGTACAAAAAAAGCGAATGTGATCCCTATCCTACGTGGTAACTGTCGATGACAACACTGTATTGTATAATATGGATTATTGTGTAAACTTTTTATATAAAAAAAAACCCTTTTTAAGTTGAGTTTTTAAACCTCTCTAAATCCTAATCCTCATTATATTAAAATATTCATAAATAGATCGTTGAAGTGGTTGTATGCTGGAACGCCAAAGGAACAACTGATTAGCCATGATATGGCCAGACGCATTTAGGGATGGATCTGACGAAATGAAAGGAAAATCTTTATTTGTATTCAAAATAACTAATAGAAAGATAAGTTGGCTTTCCATAGAGTCCTTATAAGGACGAAACGGCCGTCATTGTTTACCTGTGCCCCAGGGAACCCGTTGTATACTTTAATGCAAAAGACAGATGCGCCAATTATAACTTATATTTTTATTTTATTATAACAGACACTAAACTTCTACTACTAAGATAATAATGCTCTTAGCATGTCAAGTGAATAGAAAGGATTAATAGTTTAGATTACCGTACGGAAATAATAGTTCTAAACAAATCTAAATATAAGAATTACAATGGTATTAGATCATTATCACAACTTTAAATGATTTAAGTAATCATTGACTTCAAATCTAAATATTTGGAATCGCCGAACTACACAAACCAAAAGTACGGAAAACTACAATCATTTTTGTCAAAAAACTGCAATCTCAACAACTAGTGATATACTTGTTTGTAAAAAACGTGACAAAAAGTTTAAGAGCAACCATCGGCGCCGGCGTTATTTCTTAAAATAAAAATTTGCTGTAATATGTGTTTTGGTTGTCGTAAAGTTTTTATTTTTTTTTTAAATTAATTTTACATTTTCATTGCCACTTTTTAGTTTGTATAATTTGTCAAAAATTAATTATGTCGTTATGTCTTTCGGATACCATATAATACGGACCTGTATTTTTTATTGCAGTTTTGTATATTTAATAAAATAAAAATGCAATGCTACTTTAATAGTAATAATACTTTCGATCTGTATCTTCGTAAACGATATGAAATACATCGAAGATTAAGTAGCAGCATAGTTAAACAATTTGAATTGAACAAATACACCTTTAAGAAATTTGAAAAAATCCGTAAATCGTAAAAAACCGAAAATTGTCGCCCTTGTTTTTTTTTACGGCATTATTTCCAAAGGTGTTATAAATAACAAATTTTACATTTTTATTGTCTTCTTTCCTTTCCTATAATGGTGAAATGAGAATTTAAGTCCGACGTTTCGTCTTCTGTTTGCTATTATCTGTTTTTTTTATAAAAGTGTATTTTAATGGTTCGAAAGGATACTATTTAATAACAATGAAAATCGCCTTTAAATTAAATGAACAAAATTGCAAAAAAGTTATAAGTGATAATAGGACATAGACGAACGTTGGGCCCAAAATCTCGGCACACTAACTTCATAGGAAATGAAAAGAGACAATAGAAAAGTAAGTAACTTGTTGTGTATCACATACCTATGCATGTACCTAAATAAACGAGAATTTTCGGAACTTTCCAAATTTGTCGAAGGCTCGTTAGTTGTCTTCAAATTGCGCAACTTTGCCCCAATTTAACCTTCGCTGTATTTACAAAATTTCAATGGTAAGCATCGAATTTGCAACACCCTGTATAGTAGAAAGACTTTTTAAATTTTGGTTTTATTATCAGATTAAGTTATATTTCTTGCAATATTTTTTACAATAGACGTTTTTTTTTAATCAGGCTTTGCATTGCAATGTAAAAGTGAGTTTTTATTATAACAAATTTCTCGGTTTTTCCAATAGATTTTCCAATTTATCTATAATGCGATTGTGTATATCCAAATTTATTTTTATATTAAGAAAAGCGCATTAGGCATTGTCTGACACATATGTTTTTGGCAAAATACCAATATTTTTTTATGTAACAGCAATCTCGTGCCATGTAAAAGTCAAATTTTACTTTAAAAATAGTGTTTTACGAGTATAATATCAAGCAAGGTCGCTATTTAAACTTTATTTAACCATCCCTTAAACAACTACCAAACACTTTGTCACGTCGGGTTGTTGTGAATCACATTAAAAAAATCAACGCTTTTGGGTATTTTCCACTAGCGACCTACATTTATACAACGAAGTCGTAACTACTCTCTAGAAGGACCTGTGTTGTATATAAGGGGTTTGGAATAAAAACCCTATCTTCCTTCTTAAATTTATTAAAAATAAAAACTAGTGCCTACGCGTTTCGGCCAAAAGGGCCATCATCAGGACATAAGGCAATAAGGTCCAAAAACACAAAGACAAAGTAGGGCGCACTTTGGTCAATTAAAAATGAATTAATACTAATATATTTAAGAAGGAAAATAGGGCTTTCTTTTTAATCCCCTTATCAAAATTTATACCATTTATCCAATGGCGCTGCCAAGAGGGGGGGGGGCTGTCTAGGTGCTCGGGTCTAAAATTCTAATTGCAACCTAATTTTTCGTCCCACGCTTGGACTCTTAAACTAAATCTTTAAACATTTAATAAAAAAATGTAAAACCAACACAGCACAAAATCAATATTTTTGCCTTTTGGTATATAGGTTTTTATTACACGCCCTTCATGCCAAAATTGATGATTTAAAAGAAAATTATGCATTTTTGGCTTAGATTACGAAGCAGTTCCCAATCGCTAGGTCGTATCATTCGCGAAATCAAGTATTGATAGACCTTCCTTGTTGTGTGTTTCTAATAACTGAGGATCGTGGTTTAAACCTTACGTTAAACCGCAGGTTTCCTTGAGAATGGCCTTGAAAGCAAACGAATAGGAAACCACCCGAAAAAATAAACAAATAAAATAATTACGCATTTAAAATGTAGGTATCTGATTTGTTTACATTTTTTGAATATTTGTACTTTATTATTTTAATATATAAAATAAGTAAACATTTCATATTTAGGAATTACAATTAAGGTATAATTCACAGGGTATTCCAAATGGCATGGTCAATAATTAATAATCGAGTAAAGTGTATAATGTTACGTTGTACATTTTTACTTCGCCCTTTCCTACTTGTGATACCATTTTTAAAATACAATTACAATGCGATAAAGCCCATAAATACATTAATATTACCAGAAAAAAGTTTTTGTCAGTAATGGTTTCA
This sequence comes from Polydrusus cervinus, assembly GCA_935413205.1. Taxonomy (NCBI): domain Eukaryota; kingdom Metazoa; phylum Arthropoda; class Insecta; order Coleoptera; family Curculionidae; genus Polydrusus; species Polydrusus cervinus. The sequence goes on along the minus strand of OW284510.1, from coordinate 58,876,734 downwards.
AAGATATTGTAGGGTCCTCCTTTCAAGGCGTTTAGCTCAGTAATGGGAGAAATAAGACAAAATATGATATAAAATTATTTTCCAATCTACTCGATCCCTAATTGATATTAAGGATTAAGAATGAGAAGGAGGTCGATAGATCCGGCCTCTTGAGTTTTAACTAAATTTAGCAAAAGTATAAAAAATGTGAAACACATTGTTTTACTAGCTTACTTACATTGATATTAAGGATCAAAGTTACCCAAAAATTTCAACAAAAAACACATTTTTTTAGAAGGTTAGGAAAAGAAAGTGTTAGAACAAGGATATTATTTTAAAAAATGTATAAACATTTTGGTGCCAAATAGCAGATATAATTGAAAACATGTAATAACCCGAAATATTCAAATATCTCATACCACTTAAAATAGGTTTAAAATATTTATTTGATAATTGTCTTTTTTGATTAAAAATACATTTTTTTCTTTTCTATGTAAATAAATAAATAATGTCATTTATAAAAAATTACACTACTATGAACTTCAATATACCCGATCCCAGTAAAAAATCGAACATACTCTCAAATTTGTTCCACTGATCCGTATAAAATTAATATTGAAATTTTCGAGGAACTGGTGCGATTTTAAAAATAGATGTCTTTATTAATAAATCACCAAACTTGACTTCTTACCAAAGTCTGTCTATCAAGGTTTAATAGCGTCGACACTGAGCATGACGAAAAAATAAATTAGGTATGTACTTACTAAATGTTTATTTTACCTTGCAAAAATAACACTTTTGACTAAATCTAAATATTAGGATTACAATAGTGTTAGAACATTAGCCAAAAAGTTAACTCCACGCTATTAAACGACAAAAAATATTTCTATTTAAACGCTATTTGTGGTTATTATGATCCACTAATGTTAATAATCAAAACTTGCCCTAATTCTACTCATAACATGACAACAATAAATTTAAATTTCAATATTATTTTCTTTAAATTTCGAAAGTTCCCTGGTCTGCGCAAAGAGTTACAATTTTTTCCAGTTGTGACAATATTCTATATGGTTAACACTATAAGAAAGTTCCGACTTTATTTGGCATATGACAGATTCAGCCGACTCTTTTGAACCCGTTTTTGAACTGATCAAGACCCCCCTTTAATGGTAGTAAGTAGTAGACAATGACCGCTTTTCTTATGCCAATTACTAGTAACCTTGGCAAGAGCAGATTTACGGGGTAGAGGGGGAGAAAGGTAAAGGGGGGTAATTACCCCTATGAATTTTATGTACAAATTCAAATAAATTCTCTTAACTACAGTGAAAGTTCGTGGAACAGTAGTTTTTGTATCTTCACCAGTAATGTAGTATCCAAATCATCGATGTTGTCGATTGTAAAATGGTACAGCTCTTTTTTGCAATAAGCGGCAAATGTACTCCATATGTCCTTATAGTTTAACTTTCATCATGAGGTACTTATCTATTTTCTTAGGAGCTGCTCAATTCGGTATCTCGTTAAAATCATAATAGATATTTTTAGGTTAATAGCCTTCTCTCTTGAATCATTAAGTAGTGAAACCAAAGAGATGAGGTTTTTCAAACCTTCTTTTGACTTTTTTAATAACAACTCAAAGGTAGCTATGGTATAGCGGCTTTATTTATTGCCACATTTGGATCGCTTTCTTCCAGATTATCTACCGAAAATCGTACAAATTCAAAAAGAACGCTGTTCTCAAGTTATTAATATTCGATCAAAATGTTGGATAATGAGCGTAGCGAATTTCCTTATTCACAGAATAAAATGACACTATTAACACAATATCATAATAAATGTATGTATAACTATTAAAAACCATAAAAAAATTTAAAGAAAATCTCGTGCTACTTGTTACTAAAAAAGAACCGCTTTAACTCACGAACAAATAAAGTTCTTGCATGATCGAAAGGAAAATCTTTTACCATTGGCATGCAACATTTTTTTCTGGAAACGGTGTAAACGAAGTCGAGATTAACCTTGAACTACGAACTAGTCGATGTCGGTTTATATTAGTTAGCCACAAGAATGCTTATATTTAAAAGAACCGAATGGCGTATTAGAAACTTTTACTCATCAATATACCGAATGTTCCATTAAGAATTACCACTGACTATTTTCCAAAAACGCTGAACGGCTTTGGAATATTTTTGAGTCGATAATAAGGAAGGAAGTTTATTTCCAAGGCAAGATAATAAGTCACCTTATCTATCATGCTTGGATTTTTATTTAAGGGAAATATCAAGATTATTTTTTTAATAGGCTAATTAGGTACAAGAAACAATAAAATGATTATTGGACAAAAGTAGGTATCATTTTTAGACTTGCCATGACCGAAATAGAGACCACGAATGTCCAGCAAAGAATACCGCACAACCCTCACTTAAGTGAAAATCGCTAATTTTTTTAGTTAATCTCCTGATTTAAACCTCTTATAGGCGTAAACAAATTTATTGAGCAGTTTTCAAAATATGGGCCTTCAGACGTATGAAGTGTCAGTTTTTTTTTTTGAAGTCACAATTTGTTTTTAGAACCCGGATACGTTTTTTTTTGTTAGGATTCACGAAGAGGAAGGTTTTTTGAATATCTTTTTTAGAAGTCACTTATAGTAGGCAAGAACTGATAAAATTATTAATAAATAGTATATTGTTAATGTATAATCAAGTCAAAACTTTTAAAGAGTGGGTTTTAACATATTCGATTTAAAGTTATTCTGATAATTTACCTCATATATAAAGAACCAATCAGAACGCAAATTTTCATAGCAACCACCTTGGTAACGTGGTCTTACCCGATAAAACATACGACTAGCTCGGTAAGACCACAGTAGCTTTTTGTCAAACAAACAGTAATTTATTTTAAGAAATCAAGTTTAATAAATAAATATTATAACCCCTACAAAATAAAAGTGACACACAACACTATTTGAGGTCATTTTAGGGCATAAACTTAACTTAATTTTGACATTTTTAAAGAAATGTTTTATGACAAAATGTATGCAAGATTAAACCCAGTGTGCTTTGCTTTGACGTGAGCTTAAGAAATCTTGGCGTTTTCATGGCAACCGTGATGAAAATAAGCGAATTTGATTTTTGACGTTCCACGCGTCTGATTTAGTCTTGGATTTTTAATTAATTGTTAGTTGTGGCACGTTTATAAACTTAAAAATAAATCATAATGATGTGTTTGCATATTTTCCTTTATCACAAACGGCTTTTATTTCGGGTTCAGTAAATTATCCAATAACATACACCTCTAGAAGCGGCGTCTTATCTTCATATCGTTGTTTTTCACTCGAAACTAGACTTTCTAAAATTTTAAAAATTTAGCTTTCTTTTTTACTTTTCGAAATGATCGAAAAAAACTAAAATTTTGAGTTGTTTTTTTGAATTGAATTTTCCCTAATTTAAAGTTATTTAAAAAAATTTTCATTCATAATAAAGATGTTAAATTTTGGTGTAAGATTTTAACCCGTCTGACGCCTCGGGAAATCTTCAAATAATTCGCGACCTCGACAATATTTTCGGAAATAATTTATTCATTTTTCTTCGCTGTCCAAAATCACTTTTCTGTTGGCAAAATGAAGTCCTAATTGTTCATATCACTATTACTTGAATCAACAGATGTTGTTATGGATCCGCCATCATTTTATTTGACATGTCAGAGATTTGCAGTATTTAAAACCATTTCGAGAGTAAATATTATTGGAAAAGTATTTAAAGAAGCAATATATTTTATTATTGCTGTTGTGCAAAACTAAAATGTCACAATGGAGATAATATTACATTGTATAAAACAGTTTTTAGTGGATCTAAGAAAGTTTTATAATTTTTATAAGAGCTCTTACAACAATAATAGAATACATTTATGGAATTGGTGCCCATTTTGCGTCTATAGGCGTTTTATAAACGCTTTAGAAATGTTTACACAACAATGTTGTTTTAAAAAAAAAAGATGTAAAAACATGCTCTCAACACTTAATACATCGAAATTTTAGTTAGGAACCCATATTTGGATTGAGAAAAAGTGAACCCTGTCCCTGTCGGCGTGTCTCATATTCATAGCCGCGGATTTCTTTGCTTTACGCTTAACTACAGCTTATTAGAGAGCCGGCAATACACGAAAATTTGGAAGCTTATTTTTATTATATTTTATTTGTATGTAGGTATAAAATTTATAAATACATTTAACCACCGACGATAACAAAAACTTCTGTAAGTCTATTTAATGGAATTTAAATGATTTTGATATCATTTTATCTTTAATTTTTGAAATACATTCTAGGGGACAGCCTTCTGGGATCCCCTGGTTATGCCAATAATTGTAGCCAAGGTAACTCCGAATTACCAATTTTAAATATATATTTTAGAATATTATACTTCAGGATAAAAAACCTGCGGTTAGAGAGAGAAAAAGACATGCTGTGTTAAAAAATTCATCACCACAACCGACCTATTTTCTACTTTAATTCGATATGCTTCAGCTACGAATTGTCGGCATAGTGTCTTTAAATATTTGTTTTTTTTTTGTGTTAAAATCAAAGTCTATATTTACATTTTAAAACCATAAGGCCTAAAATTGAAGGATGACTAAAAAATGCAGGATTTCTGAGACAATTGAGAAATGTACTAACGGAGGTTAAACAGTATATTTATAAATTCAACTAATGGCTGCTGTGATGTTTCAAGTTGCTTAACAGCAAGAGAAATTGAACGGCAGTAGAGTTCTGGACTTGCATTGTCTTTATTTGTTTTGGATCACTACGTTTCAACTGGTAAGCGTCTCCAGTCGTCCAATAGTATTCACCTGAAGACGACTGAAGATGCTTATCAGTTTTAACGTAGTAATTTAAAACAAAAAACAATACAACTTCAAAACTCTACTGTCGTTTAAGAAACCTCATTGTTTCCAACCTTTAAACAGACACAGCCTGAGAAATTATTCAAGCTAACCGAAAATCGTACTTTGTATAGCTGAGAGCATGCATATCAAATAACATTCCAATCACAAATTAACGATTCATACACAGTAAAAAAAATGTATGTAAATTTACCATAACTTTCTTTGGTAATAAAAAACAAGGATCTCCAAGTAAAAAAACTACGAGGAAACACAAATAAACTTTAAACCTCACTGATTTTCCACGTAAATGTTATCGGAAATTTAATGGGCGAGCTATGAGTAATTACAAATACTACCAAGTTATATAATTTACCCTTAGAGCTTAAACCACCAGGGCAGCTTATATAATTTATTTGTAACACTATGCAAATTACATTACATATTCTAAGTAGTTATTACTTTATATTGTATGAATTATACGTGTTAAGTCATGCCAAAGTATACCAATTCTTGCTTCCAGTATACATAAAATATTTCTTCCATGTTACAAAGGAATGTATATTAAATACGAAGCTGTGTAATCCTTTTAAAAACGTGTAGTCGGTGCCTTATATTTTTTATCATCATCAGTCTCCATCAGTGTAATTCAATTGATAATATAAAATCGTTAATAAAAAGTTGAAACTGATAAAATAGGTCAAAAATGACTGAAAGCCGCCAACTTCGTCTTAACTCTGCGTTCTGCACAATACAACCTGAAGCACGCGTTCGAGTCAATAGAACGGGGCGAAATACATAAGCAGTTATGCTTTTAACATTATTTTACATACATTTTTTTAATGTTATTATTCAAAGGAGATTAAATAGCGTCCAATAATTTTTTGTTATAAGTGTAAAGTGCCTTTATTTATTATTACTTGGTGATAAAATCCGTACAATTACTGGCTTTCTCACAGCTTCTAACGTAATTTTTTATTCGAGTCATATTGTTAATAAAATCGTATATTCTTAAACTCTGTCAGGATTTAATTAAATTTTAAAATGAACATTTCTTTTTTTGGCAAATAATGAGACATAATTTCAGAATGTTTCAATTAATAATTTTTTGCTTTCAAATTACTTTTAACTCTTAAAATTAAAGTTCTTCGAAATGAGAAAAGTTGTCAAAATGAATTTTACGTCAATTGACAAGACCCGTTAATAAATAACAGAGCTTGGCGCGCAGAGTCCCAAGTAGCATTTTTAGACAAAAGTTATTTGCTTTTTAGAAACTATTGCAGCACATTTTCGAATTCAGTTACTGGAAACATTTAAGCATTGCTTATTTCAAAATACTTTACCAACCATAGTGTCCATACATTAACGACACGTGCGGATAGTGACTATTTTTCGAAACATTGTTAATTAAAGGTTGGAGACAATGACGTTTCTTGAACGGCAGTAGAGTTTTGGACTTGCATTGTCTTTATTTGAATACTGTAGTATTCACCTGAAGACGACTGGAGATACTTACCAGTTGAAACGTAGTGATTCTAAACAAATAAAGACAATGCAAGTCCAAAACTCTACTGCCGTTCATTGTTAATTAAACTATATGAAGGTGTGGTGTGGGATTTTTTTGCTTCGAAATATTTACCAAATAATGGTATCCATCCATTTAGATACAAAACTTATGAACAAAATATTTTTCGAAACTTCCAGGAACCCACCAAACCCACTCTTTTATCACAGACCCCCCAAACAAAATTTCATAACCTATAATTTTTACATTTTGTTTAGTTTGGTTTTTTGAATGATCCTTACCATTTTACATGTGTTTCTTTAAATATGGGAAGAAAACAGTATAAACATTTCCCAAGATTAAGCCACTAAAAAAATAATTTTAAATTGAAAAAAAAGTTTAACCACAGAGTTTTTTTTTATAGATAGGTAATATGCCAAATACAATTATGTCAAAACTTAGACAATTATATCATAACTTTGCTTTACGACATTTTAATCTAACTCGCAAAATAAACTGAGGGGTGAAGGGGGGGCCTCTTTTGAAAGAATTACTCATAACTCTGATTTGCCGTAACCAAATTTATCAAACTTGGTCTCATTTAAAAAAGCTTGTCTTATAGTAACATTTAAAATGTAGTATGACTATTTTTTGTTATATCTGTCGCTGCAAGAGGGCGCTATTTGTGTAATCACCAGATTTTTCAATTTTTCTTAAAATTTTTTATTAGAACGATATATAAATTGTCATTTAATTAAAAAATAGAAAGAAAACTGGTAAAAACTGCATGCCCTTATGTATATATATATAATATATATAGATACAAAGATAGGGTAGTCGTTGCTGACTAGTTAGGAATTAAACTAGGGAAATATTTGAATATGCAGCAAATGAAAGAGTACCTACTACTCTTTAAAGTTGGTCCAAGCTTTCGGAAAATTTGATTTCCATCTTCAGGGAAGAACTTTTGTGAGGTTATTCATATAGGTAGATGTAAAATAGGTATTGGACAATATAGTAAAAACATTGAACGGGTCAAGTGAAATTGGAATAAAATACAGCACTACATTTTTAAATAAGGTAAAATTTCTTAATAAAATTCAAATAGATTTTTTTCTTCAACGGACATTTTGTAACTCAGTTTCAAAAAATTCTTTCATCCTCCAGCAAATCCGAAAAAATAACTAAAATATTAGGTAGTACATTTTAAGTATAATGAATTAATATTTGTTTTTAAACGAATACATATCTAATTTGTGTAATTTAAGATGCTCTCATCTCACACTGAATTGGAAACGTAACTATACCAAATAAGGTGTGCAACTGCGTGCACCAAACCGCGCTATAGTTAGCGGACCCTAGGCGTGCAACGGCGTGCAGCGCTTCGGCGTGCTTCGCCGCGCTTCGCATAAGTGCGCGCCAAGCTTTATTCTTTCTTTTTGTTATCATTAGGTATGTACTTGCAAGTTATGACGTGCATTCAGTCAGTAATTGGATGAACTATATGCGAAGTTACAGTCTAGATCTAGTAAAAATTAATTTGCGGTTAATGTATTTAGTCGGAAAATTAAACAAATTTACATGCGTTGTTTACTGTAGGACGAATTTTTAATTGTTCCGACTTATTACCGTTCTTGAACTGATTTTGGGACCGTCATCGTCTTTTCACTCCTTGCTCAAGCATCGGAATTGATTGGGATGACCTACGTTTCTATACTCCTACAAGGTTATTTGATGTTTCTTTAACACTAAAGTGATGGACAAGTGGGCTATTCCTTTTAACTAAACGGATATAATTTCATATCCAACCTAATTAGGATATGAAACTGACCAATCACAGGGGTCAATTACAAAGAAACTGAATTTACGCGTTGGAAACTTAACAAAAGTTAGGCTTAGAATATACTTCAAAAATACCCAAATCTGGCATATTAAATTTGTTATTTTTGAATAAAAATATTTATCTCAGAGCCTCTGCATACATCAATTTTTCACGGTTCGAGAATTAAATATATAAAACCAAAACATATTTTTACCCAATCATTCTTAACTTTTTTCTAACCGAACTAAAGATTTATTTACAAATGCCCTTTCAATATAAAAAAAACCTCCCGTTTTCCACTCATTTCTAGACAATTACTACAATATTTAATGTATATACAAAATGAACGTTTGTACTTGTTAGTTTTTTACAGTGACAGGGTTCCAACCCTAATCAACCTTAAAACTTTTATTATACGCAACAAATACAAAAAAAAATGTTAATTATTCCTTAAATGGTAAAAATGCAGATAAGTACATAAAACTAGACAAAAACATAAAAACAGACAAAATTATAAGATTTTTAGAGAAAAATTATATTTTAAGGTTATTATCTTATTTTGGATTCCTATGTTACAGTGTAATTTGGTCTTTGGATTTCCCAACGAAAGGAATTTTTCTACAATAATTGTATTTTATTATATTTCTCACAAGTTAACGGCCAAAAAAGACAAGTTATAATGCTTAATTTAAATAATTAAAAAAAAAATTATTATGAAGTTCTGAGTCATAGAAAAAATAAACTGTAAAATTCGAGTGGATTATCCATATTGCGGTGGGAATTTTGAGCACTCCGCCTACGGCGTTGTGCTTGATTTATTTCCTCGTGTGATATGGACATTATAGCCTCTCTTGTTGTACAAACTACTATAGTCAGTTTAGACTTTTTATTTATGTATGATTTTTGCACAGTCGGTCGTGGATTTTTGTTATAAGCTTTGCGCATTTTCTTTCAGATTTTTACAACGGTTATTCTTATTCAGTTTGTTACTTTTGCAATGAGTCATGAAGGATCTAGTGATATTTTATCGGGAGCTATTGTTAAATGTATAAAAAGTAAAAAATAAATCCTGTTTGTGTAAAACTATTGTTTAAATAAAAATAATTCTAAGGTAATTATTAGGTTTGTATATAAAATCTTATTACTTCCCATTATTAAAACTCTAGTATAAACTTTTTTATGTTTCGCGAAAACAAACAAAGTGATTGATTCGATAACTAAATTGGTTCCCAAATCGATCCAACTCATGTTCATTTTGACCGTTACGAAACTGTGAAAATCCAAGCTTGAACACAATATCGGTACGAATGATGGGTTGGAATAAATCTTTTATAAGTTTTTTATAAAAAGACCACCATATGTAGTCATATACTGAACTAATTACCCCTACACAATCCGCCGTATTTGTCTGTGTGTGCAATTAGGTTTTATGGCTCTGGTTGAAACCAAATGGCCAGCAGCAGTATTTAAAACTCGGCATTTCATGAAAACGATCAGTCAGATAGTGTTTAGTAATATCTCTTACTTATTCGTATTTTTGTGAATGTTTGAATGAAGCAATGGTGGAAAAAACAGAAATTAAATTGTTTGTGGGAGATTATAATCTCTTTTATAAAAATAAAACAACAAATAAGCTTACATACATACAATAAATAACAATTAAATTAGGTATAGGCATTTACAAAGCAAATTATATTTTCAGAAATACACAGAACGACTTGGAAAAATGTGTCTTCGCCTACTTATTTATTACCCTACAATACGCATAAAATAGTAATACTGAGACGTAAGAGCGTTTTCACACGGCACCATATATCGCGCGCGACAAATGGTCGCAATATTGCTTTTACACCAAATTATGTGTTTTCTAATGAGCCATTTTCACACGCAAGCGATATTAGAGAGCACATAATTTGGTGTAAAGCAATATTGCGACCATTTATCGCGCGCGACAAATGGTCGCAATATTGCTTTTACACCAAATTATGTGTCTTCTAATGAGCCATTTTCACACACAAGCGATATTAGAGAACACATAATTTGGTGTAAAGCAATATTGCGCGATATATGGCGCCGTGTGAAAACGCTCTTATTGTCCGCCTTGTTTAAAATACGTATTTTTAGGAAGAAAAATAAAAAATAGAATAAATAGTAGTCACTTTTGGCTTTATCTAACAACATATCCCGTCCTAATAAGACCTAACCTCAAAAATGTATTACGTTATTATTACTTCTTACATCATTTAATTGTTGTTTATTATACGGACGCTTTGTCATTTCTTGCCATTATGTTTTTTTAGGTAAAAGAGAGGTCTTCGTTCGCTGCCAGGGCCATTCCCGAAGGGACCTGCAGCTTAACGCGGGTTCCGAACCACGATCCTCAGTCATGCGACACTTCCCCTAAGGGCTAACCCTCGGATTCTTGCGTCATTGCATGACCATCCGATTAGGGAGTGTGTGCCTTCTCGGATTCTCCAACGTCTTTTACCTAAAAAAGATATACGTGGTAAGAGTTGATTTGAGCAGCTGTTTTTGAGATATCTGGATTTAAAAAATTCACTTCGTGTATGCCGGGTCTAAATTATTGTAATAATTGAACACATTTGATTTATTTTATTTTATTTATATTTTTTTATTCTTTGATTTATTGAATTTATGTATGTACCTAATTGTTTTTTTTTTGGTTTTTAGTGTCGTTATTTTAATTTACCGCCTACTCTGCAAATGTGTTCCATTATTACAATAATTTAGACCTGGCCATACACGAAGTGAATTTTTTAACTCCAGATATCTCAAAAACAGCTGCTCAAATAAACTCTTACCATGTTTACCTTTTTTAGGTAGAAGACGTTGGAGAATCCGAATTTTTATTTAAAAGTTAATAATAGGGTGGCTCAAAAAAGTTATTTCGTTTTAAATATGCGCAAGGTACCGCAGGTGGCGCCCTCTAAACTTTACAATAAAAATGAGAGCAGATCTAATTGTTCACCCCGCAAAACCCTCCCAAGCCGAATATTGTGATAATACACCAATTAATAAAAAAAATATTTATAAAAAATGAAAACTAAATTGAACTTGTGACACTCGACGATCAACGATAACAGCGATTTTCCAGTCACTTAATAATGTTAAAGAACAGATAGATAGGGGAATGTTGGTATCTGATCTATATTTTGATTTAAGTAAGGCAATCAACTTGATTGATCATGACATATTATATGTGTTGCGTAAGCTAGAGTGTTATGGTGTTCGCGGTGTGACTAATAATCTTATTAAATCGTGTTCAGCATTTTCAGAAGTTATTACAGTTAAAAAGGGCGTACCACAAGGTTCTATATTGGGCCCAAAATTGTTTCTGATATTTGCCAATGATCACAACAAAAAAATTGATATTTCAACTTTGTATCAGTTTGCGGATGATACGTCATGCATAGTATCATGTGCAAGTAATATTTTGTTGGCAACAAAATCTAATGAGATCGTGACGAGTGTGTTGGAATGGTCTACAGCAAATAAGCTTATTTTAAATAGTAAAGAAACCTGCTTAATTGTTTTTCGAGGTAATAACAATTCAACAAGTTTTTTAGTGTTTTCGGTCGTTTACTGTTGTCTGTTTCGTTTGTAAACTTAGCACTGTTTCTGGATACTATATTATCGGCACTTATTATTGTATTAATTGTTTACTTGCCGTTCTGCCCTTCTTTAGAATTAGGCTTTTTTCCTCTTCGTTCGCTGCTAGGGCCATTCCCGAGGGGACCTACAATTTAACGTGGGTTCCGAACCACGATCCTGTCATGCGACACCCCCCAAGGGCTATCAACCCTTGGTTTATTGCCATTGCATGACCTACCGATTGGGGAGTGTGTACCTTCTTCCGTACCCCACGAGGTATCCGATCTCATCCGGCCTGGTTACCGGCGTGAATGGGGTGGATTCGAAGATGATACCTTTTACACTCTTCCCTGCATTCTTAAATCCACTAAATTTCGGACATACTTTTTTTATTGTACGTATGCCCACTCCGGAAATCGAACCCAGGTCGCCGCGGTCGAATGCCAGTAGCTCTACCTCTGAGCTACAAACGCGGTTAAATTGTTTACTTACTTTAATATTTTATTTTTACCACTGACGTTGTCAATGTTCACTAGATAATACTAGGTGATACTTTGGTACTTTTGTTACTATATTTAGAGGTATTTTAGCACTAGCATAATCTAAAGATCATTTTCTAGAACCAGCTCCTGAAGTAAATATAAAATATATGCATATAAAAATTGTAATATTATAAGCAGTGTAATCGTACTACTGAATATGCAATGCATTATAATTATTAAAATATTTTTTATTTAAATAATTGTAGTGGATTCATAATAGAAAACTATTATTTTAGAATGTTTCGCTACAGGTGAGAAAACTAAAATTTTTTAATTAATAAAAACCATTGCGTTTAAATATACAAAATGGAACAAAAATACTATTAACTACATTGTAAGTGACTTTTGTATATATTAATTTTCCACCTACTACGGCGTCATGCTCGGTTTGTTTCCTCGTGCAATATGGAAACCATAGCGACCGCAATAAGGTGTTATTTCAAGTGTCTGTGCACCACATATTTATTTTCTCTATTCTATAAGCAGAAGTATTGAGTCGAACGTGGCTGTTATTCAGCTATAACTTCCAGATCATTTTTTAATGGCTTTAATTTTCTTCAATTGGGACTTTTTGCCAAGAATGTTAATAGTTGGCCCTCTGCGCGGCACGTGGATTGAGTGAAGATCTATGCAAGAGAAGGGTCGGAAGTGATTTATTATTACACAATGAAAACAAGTTCAGCTTTGCCAAAAGAGGTATTGAAATAAATTATACCGGATGATAGATTAATGTATGGCCTAGAAATATAATACGATTGGTTATACAGGGAGAAGGGGGTTTGAACAGTGGAAATACAGGGTGTTTATAAAAGGTCTTTACAAAAACCTACCATGTGTTCCTTAGACCCAAATGAGTCGATTTAAGTAAAAGTACAGAGTAACAGAGTTGCTTAGTTTAATAGCTTATGACCAGGTATTATAATTCTAATAACAACTTAAGCGATTTTGCTAAAATATAGTACGTTGACATAGAATTATGGAACAAAAAAATAATATCAAAATTATGGATACTATCACTCCATAGGCGTAGAAACTGAGTTTTCATAATTGCACATTTATAACTTTTATATACGCCATTGGAAAAAAGGTTTTAAGTAGTATTTATAAGAACTTTATTGATTACTCTAAATGCCGTTCCTATTTCTAAGAATTAAATTTAGATTGTGAAACTTATTTACTACAACAAAGGTAGGTACTCTTAAAAATACCAGATTACCTTTATAGTTTTTTGGCAATTGTATTTTAAATTTTAAATAAAAATTAGTTAGGGTAAAGGCAATTAATCCAGGATCCATGTTCATCGATGAATTTTAAAAATCTTTTAAAATTTGAACTCTACAAATACTGGAAAATGTGAGAGTTTCTTCTATTTAAAAAAAAAATAATTCACAATATTTTTTCGAATACAATGAATTTTAGTAATTTCCCTAGGGTTTTCATTGACTTATATCATTTCCTGGATTTTTTTTCTGCATGAATAGTAGATTCTGTAACGAGGTTGGGATGAAAATCTGATCCGGGTGAAAGATTCCGAACGCGAGCGTAAGGAACCACGAGTATCGAATTTTCATTCTAACCGAGTAGCAGACTATATTTTCTCCACGACAAAAAATACTATTCGCAATATTTGTAATTTCAGGTGGAGTATTATCCAGTTCCATATCTGATTCATCCGATTTTTCACTCATATTTTGATTTGCACTAAAATTTGTCTGCTGACATTGACAGTTTCGAAATTCATGGCAACCTATGTCGTTTAGATCAATTACAGAATATTCATTCCGTACCTTATTATGGAATGAAAATACACGCAAAACGCATAAGAAGCAAGTGTTTCAGAATAAATATTCCAACTCAAGAGCGAGAATTTTTACATTCTATTATCAAAAATGATTTTGAAATTATTGCATTCAGTAATGGTCGTGGAGAAAATAACTTTCTCACACCTATACCACTTTCATATTTAATGTACCTTTACAAGATACAAAAAAAAGGCAACGGCACAAGGTGTTCTTAAGCGGTCACCCATCCAAGTACTGACACTACTGACTGTGCCCGACGTCGCTTGACTTAAGTGATCAGACGGGAACTTCTTTTTTTCTTTCTAAAGCTCTTTATTTAGAAGGTTTAATATTTTACAACATCAATTATAAGTATTACAAAATAATTTATTACTAACTACTAGGTTTACGTTTACGATGTGAACTACCCTGAGCTGTGTTGATGCTTTAAAGTTGCTTTCAGAGGGTCCTTCCCGGTGGTGCCCTTACAGGACTGTCGCGGATATCATTTCACAAGGAAAGGTTTAAGGAAATAGTTGTAGATACTAAAGTTTTATATATATAATATATATAAGCTGATTGAAAAAAATAACTCAAAAAACCAACCTTAACGGGGAGACGGGAACTTGTATATCAACGTGGTATGGTCGTTGCCTATGAAATTTAATAGTCAAGTGAAGAAAACTATACTCATATTTGAGCCGTCTAAATGCAAAGCCCGCCAACTAGTACAGTCATTTGGTAAGAAATATAGTGGTTACCTGAAAAGTTTTCCGGGAGTTTTGAAATTTGGTAATTTTATAGATTTTGAGGTGCTCTTTCCGAATTTCGACTTTGCCACCTCGTATTTTTGCCGCTCGCGCCGCCAAATTGGATAAATGGCGCCTAAAAGCAGTTTTTTGACAATATCTCTTTTGCGACTCATTTTACGATAAAAACAGTTATATACAAAATGAAACTAGAGACAGTTACCTACAATTTATGCTTCTACTTTTTTTTCATAAAGTCAATAGTTTACGCGTACTAGCGCCGCAAAGTGTACTCCAACGCGCATTTTGGCCAAAAAAACTTGATGTAGAGTAAGTGGCGCGTTTTTTTTTAATATGGTATTTTCAATAGGCCTAATCCACATGCAATTTAATGTGCTAAAATTTAGCGTATTCTCCTTCGCTTTATTGTTCTCGATGGGCCAGGTGTTGCAAATTCATTGTCTGTAGTACCAATCGAAACGTCACAGACCGGTATTTCATCTACATCACACGCGATGGGAGTATCAATTTCATCCTCTTCGTTCTCGACTTGATCATATGTTTGCTTAATTATAGTCTCCGTTTCTTCTTCATCATCGCTATCTGATGATGGAACTTGCGAGTTACCACAGGTACCGCTACAAGTCGTGCATATAACAGAGCACTTTAACCCAGTCTTTCTGCATCCACAAGCTTTCTGACATCCTTTTTTGCATTTGCAAGAAATGAGTTTTAACAAGCTTTCTGTAGCTGGGGGCTCGAGTGTGGTGACAGGAATTAGCCCATTCTTGTTTTTTTTCCACCCCCATTGCTCTGCATTTTGTTTATTCCCATATCACTGCTGAACCTGGTGGTAAGTTCGGAACGAATGTTGTCATGCTGCTACTTCTGTTGGTGGTAGCGACGCAATATTAAATTTGCTCTTATATGCTGATGTAGTGAAGCATGCATATCTATAGTTGTTTAAAGATATATTTTTTTACTTTTCGAATTACTGTATAATTCAAGAAGAAAGCGAAAAAAAGGGGAAAAAAAAGACGAACGGTTAAAAAAATAAAGGGGGGGGGGGGGGGGGATAAAAAGATATACGAGTATGCTAGAGAATAATGCACATTCCTTTATTCTGATATTAATGGTACTCGTTGTGGTGTGGTTCGTTTTATACAGAAATATTTGTTCTATGTCATTTTTTAAATGTGTGTTCCCGTCTGGACATGATTTTAACAACTATTTTGACACATGTTCCTCGACTTTAGAAATAGGTAAATATTTAATGATTAATTGCACATTTTACATTTTATATTATCGTGGGGGCTTCTCGTGTGTGTCTTGTTTGTCTTTCTTTATCCCCATAAACATATATAACTTCTTTCTCTTAGGATATATTGATTTATATAAATATATATATATTTTTTAACCCTTTTCTTAGTTTACAGAACATTACAATACAATTTATAAGCATTGTTCTGATTTTGGATAGGAAAACTTTATAAAAGAATAAAAAAATTATATAAAAAAAAAATAATGTAATAAAATGAGAGTTGTGTGTAGATTTATTTTAAAATAATTTAAAATAACTTCATAAATTAAAATTTTTCCTTATATACCTATATGTAGAGTGAAAAGAAAAGGAATTTCATTAATGTATTCCCTAATATTAGTGTTTGTTACAGCCTTGAGAAAGACCCAATAAAGGTCGAAACGTCGGCAATTTATTGAATTAAGAGGAATTGTTTTTTATTATTGTCCTAAACCCACAAATACCTACCTACCTGGATTAATCTTTTTCTCATATTTTTATGTAATACCTAATACATATGAATATTGTACTTTACCTAACTTGAACTTACTAAAATTTATAGGCAACGACCATACCACGTCGGCATACAAGTTCCCGTCTAATTAAGGTTGTTTTTTTGAATTATTTTTTCCAATCGAAAATAAATAAAACACCTGGCACTTAATTATACTTTTTTGAACTCTTCCTTGCGGAATATTATTCTCAATGGTCCTGTAAAGTCAAACTGGAAAGGATCGTCTACTGAAATTGAGAAACTTCGGTAATTACCAAGGGCAAACACCAGCCCCAGCTAGTCTAGACTGACTGCCTTGCAATGGATGCAATGGACGAAGCCTAGCAGATCAAATCATATACTATCCTCTGTATAATGTAATAATGAAGTTGTAAAATGTGAAATATGAGAAATAAAGAGTTTTAGTAAGTAAGTAAGTTCCCGTCTGATCACTTAAGTTGGGCACGGTTAGTACTTGGATGGGTGACCGCTTGGGAACACTGTGTGCCGTTGCTTTTTTTGTTTTATTTTGTAAAGGTACATTAAATATGAAGGTGCTATCTATGTGGATGTGAAAAAGTTATTTTCACGCAGAAAAAAATCGAGGAAAAAGATATAATATTAGCATTCGGATCCACTTAAGAAAGAATCAACCGTTTTCATGCATAAATATGACGCTGTATTTAGGCATAGAGCCACTGTAGACGATGGTATTTTTACTAGACTAGAAAGCGCCTTTCATAAAATACCTAGTTTTATTCAGAAAAAGCAATTAATTTATTAGAAAGCAATTATAACTTTTCTAGATAAAAAGTGTGTGGTGCAGACGTCATTTAAAAGTAGTGGTTAACCACAATTAATTTAAAAAAATTAACAGTCAAACCAACTGTACTCGAGGCAAGTAAGAAAAATGCAATTACTAAGAACGAAACGAGATTTCGAAAAAAACACTTTTTGGTTCAAAAGTTTAGGCTAACGATGTGTTTATTTTTTATTTTATACAAAAAGTTATAGACTTATATTTAGCTGATTTCTATGGTTTTTACTAATTTTGCTATAACTGCGTTTTATTTTATAGAATAGCTTGGCCCGCTTTCGACCCTGGTTTTTCATCGCTTTAAACCGATTTTGTGGCTGCGTTACTGGGCCTATGGACTAAAGCTTTGGGATGTTTTTTAAAATTAATCTAGTTAGAAGTGAAAATCACCGGCAACAGACTCCGACGTTAAGAAATCATTTGATAGAAAATGTAAAATCTCTAACTTGGGAAGGGTTAGATTCTACTTTGTTCAACTTGTAGCACAATTGCACAAAGCAATTGTATCATCCGCAGATATTAAACAAATTAAAAATCAAAACTTAAAATTTCGGTTTTTTCGAATATCTCCGAAGGTATTCGGTGTCCTATTTACAATTTTCTTTCACCAAATTGCAGCTTAACCTTAATTTAACTATCTTCGTATGTCTTACCGTTTTCGAGAGTCCCGTTTACGCATCAAGTTGTAGCACCCTGTATAGTATTAATTAAAACGTTTTTACAGTTTTAGGTTGTCTAACAAATTAATTTTATATATTACATGTTGAGGTAGTTTTATTATTGCCTTGGTACATTTTAGATTTTAAGTATTTTAGAATTAGACCACAGGTAACCTAATTCTCGAAATCGAGGAACAGCCTTCTTATGAGATAAATTGGCGGAGTTAGTTTAAAACTTTCAAAATCGTATGAGACACTGACGGTAAAGCGAATCATCTCATAAGAATGCTGTTCCTCATGATACAATTATTATACAAGGTATGATATCACCAGGGTGCGCACATTGTGAGGAATCTTTGAATTGAACGCGCCGAATTATACGGCAAAGCGTAGTTTACGTTATTAAAAGGCAACTTTATATAAAATTTTTAATAAATTTATTTTAAATCATATTATCCTTAGAATTTCTATTGTGAGTTAAATCTTGAAACATACATTTTATATAGATGAATTGATTATTGTCAAAATTTAAAACTTCCTTTTACTTACCTTCCTTAACTCAAATTTTAAGATGTGATTAAAAGGAAAACTTCTTTAAAGTACGTCGGAATTCATTTAAACCAACATTTTAAATCGAAACAGCATGGTACTTATTTTACAAGCAAATTAAAAATATTTTATTATTACAAGGTGACGTCACGAAAGTCACGCCCACCTGCGCGATATCATATCTTCTTGTAGTTGTATCATGGCTGTTTCTTGATTTCGAGAATTAGGACTCTGACCCCGTATAAATCTATCGTTACATATCGGACATACAAGGGTTGTAATGATACCGTCGATATGTTATTTTTTACAAACGTTTTTTTGTTTTAGGTGCTTTTCTCATTCCTTTCGCCATAATGTTAGTTCTCGAGGGTGTCCCTCTCTTCCTCATAGAAATAGGAATAGGACAGAAAATGAGACTGGGTTCACTGGGAGTCTGGAATACCATTCACCCATGGCTGGGAGGGATAGGAATTTCAAGTTGCTTAGTAACGTTTTTCGTAGTATTGTACTATAATGTAATTATCACGTGGTGTTTTTACTACTTGTTTAATAGCTTTCGGGTAAGTAATATAATTAATAGTATATAATATAATTAGTTTTAAATTCCTTCTATCCCACTTTGAAGTTATAGAATGTCCAAAAAGTATGAGGCAAACTCTCCTCGGGAGCGTGTAGGGAAAGGTAAAATAAGTCTAGTGTTTCATATTTTTTCTACAGTCATGCCTTTGACAGAAATTTTTTTACCACCTCGTACACAATTTTACCATCTTGTACTGAAAAATTGGTGTTACAGTTAATTTAAGGTTTCAGGAAAGCCAAAATGGGACTTCGGCTCAATATTAAATGAACAAAAATATAAAGTGTATATTCTCTTTATAAAAAATGTGTTTTTAAGCGGTCAGTCATCAGTCAAGTATAGAAGAGATATTTGATTTTTTCAGGAGGCTCTTTGGGACCACCCCAGTTGATGACCTTATAATTGGCACTGTTCTGACGGTATTCATCTGCCATTGTCTCTGTAGACGTCCTGTAAGTTCTCGATATTTTGCGATTTTTTCAGCGTTCTTCAGAATCAAGTTGTTATTGTTTGGGATGGCTATTTCTATAAGCGTAGTATTTCTGGCTCTTCTATCTACTAAGACAATATCAGGTTATGATTAACAGTTTGGTCAGTTAAGATGGTGTGGTCCCAGTATAGTCTGAAGTTATTGTTTTCCAGAATTGATTCCGGAGTGTACTGGTAGTATGGCATTTTTTCCCCCTGTAGAAGTTGTAATTTAATTGCCAGTTCTTGGTGAATAATTTTTGCTACAGCATCGTGCCTCTCTTTGTATTCGGTAGACGCAAATATCTGACATCCTCCTGTAATGTGCTGGATGGTCTCTGATGTTTGACATGCATACCTGCATCTGTCGTTCTCAACTGTCGGGTCTTTCACTATATATTTGAGGCAGTTGCGGGTAGGTATAACCTGATCTTGAATTGCTAATAGTGATCCCTTCGTTTCGTGAAACATCTGTCCAGAGGTCAGCCAGTAGTTCGACGCTGCTTTGTCGACATGTTCTTGCATGATCTCATTGATGTGTCTCCCGTGCAGTGGTTTTTCCCTCCAGTTCTGTAGCTTCTCGTTGTTGGGTTGATAGTGTACTTAAACTTGGTTGCCCATAAGTCTGAGGGGGGTGGAGTCATCTACTTGGCATATAGCTCTATGTAGTTCAGAGTAGGCCGATCTTCTGTAAAAGAAATTTCGTAGATTTACTATCTGTTGGTCTAATTGCTTACCGATATCTGCCAATCCTCTACCACTCTCTTGTCTTGGAAGCGTAGTCCTTTCGGTGGAACTTCTAGGGTGGTGTTTTCCTGTTTTCGTCAGCAGTGTTCTAATCTTTCGCTGTAGCTTGTCGATATCAGTTTTACTCCAGGATAGTATTCCAAGCACGGAGCAAGCGTAGGTATTGATCGCTTTAAATAGGTGTTTACTGTTAAGTCCAGATTTGAGCAATTGTCTTACCCGTTTCACGAACTTTGTAGTGAGTTCTTCCTTCATCTTTTGTTGGTCTATCCTCTGCGACTGTTTAATTCCCAAATACTTGTAGGTGTTTCCTTCTTGCATTGCCTCGATGTATTCTCCATTTTGCATCTGAAAAGCTTTCTGTTGTATCTTACCCTTTACTACATTTAATGTTCGGCATTTATCCAAACCAAACTGCATTCGGATATCTGTGGAGAATTCTTCTACTATCTTGAGCATCTGATCTAGTTGCTGCTTGGTAGCTGCCATAAGTTTTAAATCACCCATGTATAGTAGGGGGTTGAGTCTGATGATTGCTGTATTGTTGTTCACAATGGCGAATCCGTAAGTTGTAGAGTTCGATCTTCGTGAGAGAGGGTTCATTGCTAAGCAGAACCAAAGCGGGCTTAGTGAATCCCCCTGAAATATGCCCCTTCTTATCGGAATGTGGGTCGATTTTGTGAATTTGCATTACCTGAATTAGCCAGTTATGAGGTACGGAATCGAATGCTTTCTTGTAGTCGATATATGCCATGAAAAGGTTTCTTTTCTTGGAGTAGGCCTGATTGCAGATCACGGAGTCAATAATAAGTTGTTCCTTACATCCCATTGCGTTTTTTATACATCCTTTTTGTTGATCTGCAATTATGTTATTTCGCTCGCAATGGTCGTATATTCGGTGAGCAATGCAAGAGGTTATGACTTTGTATAGAGTAGGCAGGCAAGTGATAGGTCGGTATTTTGAAGAATCCTGTTTGTTTAGTTGGTCCTTTGGCAGAAGGTAGGTTGCACCTTTTGCTAAAAATAAAGGCATATTTTCAGGATTACCTAAAACGTCATTAATAAAGGTAGTTAGTTTTTCATGTGTACACCATAGCTTTTTCAACCAGTAGTTGTGTACATTATCAAGTCCGGGGGCTTTCCAGTTGTGAGTTTCTTTTATGACCTTTGTAACATCTTCTGTCGTAAGTGCTTCGTACCTCATCGCCTCGTAGTTGTTGGTGGCTGCAATCTCTTCGTCGATCCAGGTGGCATTAGGATTTGAATATTTAGGTGAAGCTAATTGATCTTTCCAGAATTGTTGGATAACTTCTTTGCTGGGGTAGTCGTTGTTGGCTGTCGAATCATTGAGGTTAATCGTCCTGTAGAAGGCTTTTTCGGATCTTCCAAACAATGCGTTATCATGCTTTCTTTTGTAGCTTTCTTTGTACCTTCTTAAGCGGCCAGCGTATACAGAGAGCTTTTGCCGGAGGGTATCAAGGCATTGTTCGGCGGTGGTATTTTCCGTATTATATTATGCATATTATTATTATTATTATTATTATTATTATTATTATTATTATTATTATTATTATTATTATTATTATTATTATTAATATTATCATGAAGCTGCAAATATTTCTAGCGAATGACATCCAGTTAATTTTTTAATATACCACATGGAATCGATTTTTATCCTCATTCGTTTTTACTATAAAGATACAGGGACATTATTTTGCCTCATCCGATTGGCGACTTTCTCACTAACTACAATAAAAAAACAAATACGTATTTCCTTAAGTTTTTTGTGAAGAAGCCAACTTAGCTTTCAAAAAATATATTGTTTTCACATATTTGATGATAAGACGCCATATTGGATTATTTTTTAAATGATAAACCTACCTTATAATAATTTTTAAAAAAATGGGAAACTCAAAGTCAAAGTCTTAATTATGGATAAGATGATTGAGACTTTGACTTTGAGTTTCCCCATTTTTTTAAAAATAAAAAAAAAGTCTCTTTGAGAAATGGACTACTTCTTTGAATTTGTACCTTATAATAAGCCTGATGTATTAGATTTGTATTACAACTTTAAAAACATATGAATGTGGGTTGCAATTTTAAAAAATTCAAAATGTCTATTTTTGATATCTGAAATATTTGACAAAAAAATATGTAATTTAAAAAGAAATGGGGTTTTATTTCGAATCTTTTATTTCTTAATGCGCTAAAACACTTAAAATACAAAACCGAACGATGCAATTTTGGAAGGTTATATATTTCTGAAATCGTACTGAAATAAAATCACGAACTTCGAAGCTTTGCATTTCCGGAACTGCTGAAAATAAACATTAACCATATATTTTAAAAGTGTAAATAAAAATCTAACGCAGCAGGCTTATTACTTATTATATATTGACATGTAAAAAAATCATCTTATCTGCTAAATTTGTAAACCTATTTATTTTTTAACATTAAATTAAGCTTCTTCCTGAAAAACTATTACGAATAAGGAAATGTTATTTTATGGGATTAATTTCGAAACTAGTTTGTGGTATCCTCGGAACCAACCTAAAAGCTTTTGGATACCTATTTAAAAAAATATATAACTTTAAGTAAATTTACAAATTTGCTTAAATTTAATGAAAGCTCTTCAGAAATGATTTGATTGTGGTTAATTTAAAAACATGTATACATTAATATAAACAAATCATTATACGCTAATTTAAAGCTTTTAAAAATATTTTTGTTCTTAATTAAAGGCGATGACTATTTGGACATAGATTTGAATTCTAAACAATTTTTCCTAATAACCAATCTTTATTTTTCAACGTAAGAGTACTTTACTCTTGACCTATGCTTTTTGACTTGAAACCATTCGAAGTGTACCTGATATGGTTATCGGATATGCACCAACTTTTGGCTGTTTTCAGATTTAAACTAATAAAAAAGTATTATTTGTTGCAAACTTAATCGACCATACTGTATATAAATATTTGATTAAATAATAACAAAACACTGAAATTTTGAAAAATGATCAATATTCTTAATTTTTACTAAAAACTTAGTAAAATGTGTTTAAATTATTAATTTTTTAAATCAAAATAACGCGAGAAATTTTTTTTATAAATATTTTTTTATTGTTTGCTTCGAAAATATGTAACGTATTCCAGAATTATAAATAGCACCAACATCATGAAAAAATAAAAGTATTGGTGTTATAATATATCAACTCGCCTAAAAATACTTAAGGTCTGAATATGATCGATTACCAGATCATATTACTGTAGTAATAGGCTAGAATCCCCGTCAGTATATTGATTTATAATTATTTTGTTGCTTCACTGAAGATTTTGTTTTGTGATAATCAATTGGCACAAATTTTAATTAATTTACAAAAAATAATTGCGAAGTATTTATTTTTAGCTGGAACTTCCATGGCAAGACTGTCCCATAGACCCAATAACAAACGTTACATTAATCGAATGCGAAAAATCTTCGGCGACGGCATACTTCTGGTATCGAATCACATTGGATGCCAGCCCATCGATAGAAGAGCCAGGAGCACCCAAATGGTGGATTGTTTTATGTTTACTACTTGCCTGGGTTGTTGTATTTTTTATTGTTATGAAGGGTATTCAAAGTTCTGGAAAGGTAAGTTGGAGTGATGAAGCTAAATGATCAACTTTAATTATGAAACTTTTATTTTCAATAGTAGCGGAAAGTTACCTAATTTCGAATGCTGTTTTAAAATAACCAAAAATTGCTTTTTAAATTTTTAATTTTTTTAATGTCAATCCATTATTGGTTGTAATAAAACAACAATAAATATAAAAATAAGAATAGTAAGAAGAATTAGTCAAAACTGGATTAAGATTATTGAGAAGAATAAGGGCAGTTTATTTATATACAGTGAAATAACGGAAGATAAAAGGGTCAAAAGAGGAATTGAATGTATTATACATACACATACAGCACAGCAACTACATCACTGGAAAGAAATTATAGTAGTTTATAGACCAAATGGCAATGTCGAAAATAGGTATGCATTTTGACAAGAAACAACAACAGCAACTGAAGAAGCTAAAAGAAAGATCATTATTTTGGGAGATTTTATTAGTAGGGTAGACGGAAAAGACCAACTAAACAAGGTAACAATAGGGACACATAGAGAAAGAACAAGAAACAATAATGGAAAAAGAATGCTAGAATTTTACTTGATGAATAACTTAAAGCAGAAATGAAAAGTCGATAATGGATTACGTACTGGTAAATAGAGAGAACCGAAGAGATGTTATAGATAAAAAAAGTGAAGCGAGGCCCAGAAATAGGTGTTTATAAGTTAAAAAAATAAAAGAAGTAATAGATGAGAAAATAAGAAATACAGATAAAAAAAGGGTAGTAGAAAATAAATATATAAAATCATATAAACTAATAATAGCAAAATGAAAACAAAAATAAGTACAGATAAACCGTGTAAAAAGTAAAAACAGGGATATATCAAAAGATTAGACTAAAATAATGATTAGACGCAAATAATATTTTTAAGAATTACTAGAAAGCAGGTAAAATAATAAAAAAATAGTTACCAAATATAAACGCAGTTATAGCACAAGAGAATTAGATTCTGGAACAAAACAATGATAATTTTTTAATTAAAAGGGAATTAAGTTAATAAGTAAGCCAAAAACAGAAAGGCAGAAGGATGTGATAAATTAAATACAGAAATGTTGGAACATGGAAGAAACTGGTATACAAATTTCCCTAGAGATATACAAACGAACATGGATAAAGGAAAATAGATCTACAGATTTAAAAACAGCAATAATGAACTAAAATTGGAGAAAGGACTAACTATTACAACTACCGAGATATAAAATACTCTAATAATATTCTAAAAAATCATAACAAACAGCTAAAACTATAAACTAAAAATAGTTAAGAAAAGTCACAGAATGGCTTTCAAAAAGGACGAAGCATACAGAACCATATATTCACAGGTTAACAAATAATATAAAAAGAAGTTCAACAGGAAAAATATTTATATTGGAGATCTAGAGAAGGCCTTTGATAAAATACCTAGAGATTTATGAAAAATACTAAAATAAAAAAATATATAAAAAACGGACTACGCCCGGCGCTTTTCACAATATTTATAGATAAAATAATAAAGAAATGTACATTTTAGGCGTAAAAAATTAAATATCGGTTTAGATGCCTAAGTGGGGTAGATATATCGGAAGGAATATAGAGTATTTGCTGATGATTAAATGATAATCATAGAAAAATAAATTGATAGAAAAAAAATTTAGAAATATTGAATTTTACAAGAATATGGAATGAGACTAAACAAATATAAAACAATAGTAATGATCACGAGCAAAGAAAAAGACATATAAATCGATAATGTAAGAAATTGAACAGATTGTACAAGTTTTAAATCTAGGAATAAATTTAGAAGAAAGTGAGAGACAAGATATCAATAGCAGAATAGAAAAACATAAAAAATTACCATCTTATGAATACAAGTTTTATAAACAGAAGGGAAATCTCTTAAAATATTAATATTGGTGTTGTGTTATTTGAGAATAGAAAACACAGTGACTTATTCTTATTGTCAATAATAAAAGATGGTGTGGCTGTCAATAACTAAACTATGGTATAGTTTTGTAGCTGTGCTGTAATGTATTTATGTTAGTTTTAAAAACAATTTTAACATTTTTTTAACTGCTTATAAGGTCTGATGATGCCAGTTTGAGGCGAAACATGTCACAACAAAAATAAGCAAACCGTAAAAACTTTGTGTCTTTTTTCTTTATTAGGGCCCTCTCGTCGCTAAGCGCCTCGTGATTTAAACTTGACGTTTATATATATATACTTACAAGCTTCTAGTATTTTTTTTCCAGAAATTAAAATTTCAATACTAAATATATACTTTTTCATTTTAGGTTGTGTATTTTACATCCATGTTTCCATATTTAGTGTTGACCATATTTTTTATAGAGGGAATGACACTAGAGGGAGCAGGAGCTGGACTTGCTCATATGTTAAAGCCTAATGTAAGTATCAATGTAATCATGAGAGCTGTATATGAGGAGAATTAAAATAATGCCATTAACTACCAAAAACAAAAATAAGTAAAGTTTCGAAACATTTTGAAAGATGAAAACTACGGAAATAAACCGCTTTTACTATTCAAAACCGATTAGGTTTTGTATTGATAAATTTTAAGATAATATGTGCACCATGTTTTATGGAACTGACTTATTATATTGAAATGGGCGACTGTGCATCTTATTTGCTTCGAAATTTATTTTTAATTTATGGCTTTACACTTTTAAACGCTTAGCATCAAATATAATTTTGCACCGAAAATACAAAATATTTTCATTCTTCCCAGTGGCGTAGCCAGAAATTTAGTTTGGGAGGGAAGGGGGGGGGGGGGGGGGGGGGCAAAAGGATCTGAAATAAAAGTAACTAGCGCCACAGACAAAAAATTTTTCGGGTGCCACGCCCCAAAAACCCTTTTTAGGACCATAAAAAAAATTGATAATTAGAAAAAATATATAATATTTTTAAAGAAACTTGTAGGGAGTTTTACTAATACGTTAATATAAATAATTTGAAACTTAAAAAAAATCTTTATGAAATAAGCATAACTGAACAAAAAAATATTGAAAATAAGGTTTGATTTTTTATTTCAAATTGGAAAATTTTTTATAGAAATTTGTAAGGAGTTAAACTAATAAACTAATATAAATAATTTAATTTAATGAAAAATAGTAAAAACAAGGTTTATTTTTATTTAAAAAAAAATATATTAACTATAAATCGATAATTATTAGAAGCCATAGTCATGTAACCATTATACATGCAAACACCAATAAAACTTTTTAAGTTAATAAATAAAATCCGAAGAGGGTGTCGTGCGCCGCGGGTGTATTTAAAAGTTTTAAGATTTGCGTGGATGTCAGTTTGTCTTGCAAGCATTTTATATAATGTAAGATTATGTGTTTATATCTTCTAGTTTTTGGATTTCGGGGGCCCAGGCCCCCTGGCTCCCCCCCCCCCCCCCCCCCCCCGGCTATGCCACTGATTTTACCCATATTCTACTAAGTGCACACAGGTCTCAAAATCCTTTTCATTTTACTATAACACTTTCCTTCCTTATTTTTTAGGTACGCATGTTAAAAAATCCCAAAGTATGGTTAGATGCAGCAACTCAAGTATTTTATTCATTTGGCCTAGCCTTCGGATCACTTATAGCATTTGGTTCATACAATACACCAAAGAATAATTGTGTTAGAGATGTTATTTTAGTGTCAGTATGCAATGCCATTACCGCCATTTACGCCAGTGTTGTTATTTTTTCTATTTTGGGATTTAAGGCTGTTAGCAAAGTGAACGAATGTGTTGCAGCGTAAGTATAGCATATTTATAAATATATAAAGTAGCACTACTTATAAAAAAGCAATATACTACATGAAAAAAGCAACACTAACACGACTAATTCAAGTACTAAAATAATAAGATTAGAAATTACGGTTGTTTTATTTATTTTTTAAATCAAAGTGATTTAAAAAAAACAAATAAAGACAAAACTCTTCTATCATTCAAGAAACATTATTGTCTCTAACCTCTAAACAAACAATTGTTTGTTCGGGTTTGTTGAAACCAAGAATAAAAATAATTGAAAGTACGAATAATAAATTATTTATTATACGTCCAATTAATTAATCCGCGTAAATATTTTATTAATTTGAAATATATGTTATATAATTGTAACATAAGTGGTTTCCGAGATATAGCCACTCCGTATCTTCAATTGATTACGCTGTATATTTATTTTTTACTTTAAATGTATTTATTGAATTTAATGAAAAATATATATTACATTTTTGTAAAGACATCTCTTGAATACATTAAACTATTAAAATGTTTCATACTTAGATGAAAAAACATCTTGTGTTTAAAAAAAAAGAAAACCCAACAACAAGTAACAATAAATAATTGACCAACTAGCAGTTAATCACAATACAAAGAAGAAAAAAGATAAAAAAAACAGACACAGTAAAAAAAATACAATTAAATAATAAGAACTTTGATCACAAATATAATCATCAAGAAATCTTAATAAAGTAGTAGACAATATTATGTAACCACTGTAAAACAGACACCACATCATATCTGGCTAACATGACGCTTTAAATATAGTTTAAATCTTCCGCTATCCAACTCTCTTTCCTCCCGTGGGAGACTATTATACAACGTTACACCCTTCACATAGAGTGCCATACTTGACATGGCAGTAGTTGTTTCGGATCTAGGTCTAGAGCTTTAGAATGACCAAAAGTCTATGTCTAAAGCTTCACATCTTTTTTCTTTTTCCAAAACAACAAATAAATCTTTGTATATCCTTGTTTGAGAATAAGTATCATCATAGCGATGAAGCTGGGCATATCAGAGCCCCTATAGAAAATTTTCTATATTTAAAATTGTGTTCTTAAAATAACTACCCTGTCTGCAAAATTATCTACTAAAAACTTGTAAAATTGTAAAAGCAAGTCGTTAAAGTTTATTATGTAATTGCGGTATTTGAAACATTTATGCGGAAAACTTTTATGAACTTCAAATAACATTATAATAGGGTCCCAATATTTATGGAATGAGTATTTACTTTACATGCAAAATAATTGAGTGTCTGCCAAGTGCGGAGGCGCAGCGCGGGGCGTGCCGTAAATCGAAACCCCCTTAATACTCACCCATAATAAACAATTAATAAATTCTGCTATGTATTTTAAACACGTTCAAAAATATTGCATGCCATTTATTCCATCGTGTTGTGCTCCATTTTTGCGGTTTCTTTAATAGAAAAAACGGCAAATTAAACGTTAAGTACAAATAACGCTTCTGGATGATACTGTAAATCTCCTAACTGCACATGTCTTTCAACTTCGACTTTTGTATTTGTGAAGTCCTAAAATTTATTTAAACTTGCTGTCTATACGCAATGTTTTGCTTGATATATCTAA
Organism: Polydrusus cervinus; assembly: GCA_935413205.1. Taxonomy (NCBI): domain Eukaryota; kingdom Metazoa; phylum Arthropoda; class Insecta; order Coleoptera; family Curculionidae; genus Polydrusus; species Polydrusus cervinus. The sequence continues at coordinate 58,847,249 of OW284510.1, read as the reverse complement.
CCTACATAACATATTGTTATCTTGCCTTAGGCATAGACCAGGCATTAAATGAAATGGAGCAGAACTATTTTTTAGCTTTATTGACAGACCCATTTATTAAAAATAAAAAGTAATGTAACCTTTATATTTATGTAAATATTTACGCGTAATCTTGCCATTGAAAAACCTATAAATTAAAAATACTATAGTATCTTTAATAAAAGGCAGTAGATTTTATTACGCGAATTTATTTACCTCCGAGGTCAGGCTCGAGAGTGTATTCCTTATTGATTTTGGCACGTTGCCAAAAATTTCTTTAATAAACCTTAAAGCTTTATACCGGATGGTACAAATATTTATTTTGATTAATTTAAAAGATTATTAGAAATTATAAAAAGTTTCGAATGTTTTCTTATAAAATATTACAGGCCTTTAAAATAAAGATATACAGGGTGATTCCTAAGCTGATACTTCTTTTTTAGCTGTATATAGAAGGCATTAAAATAAACAACTTTTTCAAATACATTTTTTTAAACTCAAAAATAGGCCAGATAGAGAAGTAATATCTAAGTTCAGGCCTGGCATCAAAACATACCCCGCTATAGTTTATGTTGTTTTTCTTATCTCTTATTAGTATTAGTCATACGGGTAGTGTTGAACAATCCGGTGCGGTGTGTTTTTCTAAAGCAAATTAATTTTAAATTATTGATAAGTGAAATGGTAAAATTTGAAAATAATGAATTAATAGATAAGGTGGTAATTTACTGTGAGTGTGGCAAAGTGCTTCAAAAATAATCTCTGCGTATAAACGCAGAACGCTTTCCCTTGCGGGCTCATCCAACACCCAGAAGTTTTCTTAATGTTATTCAACGGGCAAGTTAGGCAGAACCGTATTTGATTTAGGTTAAGCTAGGAGGCCCAGCCTCAACTTCGCCTTTTGTGAAAATTCTCCTTTTTTTTACAATAAAGTCTTTTATTATTATTATTATTATTATTATTCGTAGTGTAATAAATGAATGTAAGTACTTTATTTTTGAGTTTTATGAAAAGAAGGTATTTGAAAATGTTGTTTATTTTAATGCCTTCTATACGCAGCTAAACAAGATGTATCAACTTAGGAATCACCCTGTATAAAGCAATTTTTGAATACATATACACTTTAATAGTATATTAAGTATTAAGTGTGGTAAAAAGCATATTACGCATGATTGGAAAAATTGCGCATTTTTGTGAAACCTATAAAAGCCATTGTATTTTTTTACATTCTCTTTTAATTCACGAAAAATTTCAGTTGGTTAACTACACATAGCGAAAAAAAATTTTTTTTTGAGAAAAGGGAACGATTTAGCAGTTTAGTATACTGGCCCTGGCACTTGTTTAATACATTAACTATTAATTTGCAATTATTTACAGCAAGCATAAATAAATAAACTTTAGGGACTAAAATTTCTAAAATATTCTAATTTATATCTAAATTATAACCGTCGAAACGGAATTTTATAAATTGAAAAAAATAAAAACAGAACTAAATAGCACTAAGACATAAACAAAGCTCTATAAACTCTTGCTCATCTTAATGCTTTTCTGTGCGTTACATTAAAATTTTAATTTTATGTCAAAAAGTACTTATGTATTTTAGACAGATAAAAATTTACTGCATTATTAGTACAAATTACAAGCCGATATTACTACAGTGTATATGGAATATTGCCTGGTTTACAATGGCAAACATTTTGAACATCCAATAAAGTAGCTTTTATGCAATTTTAAACTATGGTTAATTTACATTGTATTCTTGTTAATTTATTTAAAACATGTTTTCCTATGTCATTTAAAAGAATAAATCCATGAAACTATATATCGTTGAATTTGTCCTATAGGGCATTCTTTAAAATATACAGCACGTTCTATTTAAAATTAAAAACAATAGTATTTTTGACTTACCCTGTACAATGACGGAAACAGTTTTATCCTTTCTAGGTGTGCCATTTTAACTATATGGATGTGCCAATTTTAAAAAAATTCGGTAGTTTTTAAAAAATTTGCAATATATGTACCCGTCTTGCTTCATACCTCCCATATTTTATAGCTCATTTAATAATTAAGTTGGTATTTTAATATTTTTTAGTCTTAATATCCAAGTGCAAATTTCCGGAAAATATTTTTAGTTATACAGGGTGATGACAAAAAAGTGTGACGTCATGATGATATTGTGCCTATTTGGTTGCATCTTATGAGGACTTAACGCGCCAGAAATTTTGTTGAGTTCAGTTAAATTAGGGAAAAAAATTAAAAACCCAAAAAAATCAGTTTTGAACCACTGGTTTTAAAAATGTATGTAAAAAAAGTGCTTCATTACGAAATTTCCACAAGTAATGGTCAATTAAGGATTATTAGTCACATTAACCAAGTGTGAGTGCAACGAATTATAGAGGGTGTCTAAATTTTTTATTGTTTGAAGCTCTTTATTTTTTAATTATACCACCTGTATATTTTTATGTCATTCGATGCGGAAATAAACAAATTTTTTTCCTTATAATTACAATCCTATCCTATAATCCTACAATTACAACCCTAGTATTTAAAAGTAATTTGCAGAAAACTCGTTTTATCAACCATTTCAATAGCCATTTCAATAAATAAAAATTAAAAGTGGTTTTGAAAAACTATTTAAGAGACTAGTAAGAGACACGAATATTGTTAAATTGAGGCAAAGTTGCGTATTTTGGGGCTTATTAATTTGACGAAAGAAAATTGGAAATATTCCGAATGCTTTCAGGGATATCCGAAAAAACCGACATTTTTAGTTTTGGTTTTTAATTTTTTGCGCCTTCATTTTTGACTTTGGAAAAAAACAAAAAAAAACTCTTTCATAGCCGTCTTTAATGTTCTACAAGATTTCGTTATTAGTTTTCAAATTCGGCGTTTAGTTCTTTAGATACCAACCTCTATTCAATTTTTTTAAATACGGACCTGGAATTTTTAAAACAGTTTTAAGGACTTCTAAGTTTTAGAAATTTAATACAATTAAAAGATTTTTAAAATTTGAACGTTTTGTCATCAAATATCACATTATCTAACTCCGCATCGAATGACTAAAAAATAACAGAGACTATAAGTAAAAGTAATAAAATGCTTTGAAATTGAAAAGTTTAACACTAAATTTTAAACATCCTATACATAGTTCGTATCGTCTGTTAGACCTCATTTATTGAGCACCATTTATAATTATCTTAATAACTTACTAATTTTAATTTTTAAAACCAAAGATTCAAATCCGATTTTTTTGTTCCTAATTCTTTTCGCTGCATATATTAAATATACAATGTCAATCCACTTTTAGGGAAATATAGGTAACCGTAAGAAGCCCTAAATAAGCAACAACATGTATGGAATGTACTCTAAAAAATATATCATTATGATAACATGATGTCACATGTTTTTGGATTACAAATGATCAAAAATATTTTCCTGATACAGGCAAAATTTCAAAATCCTAATTTAATATCTGAGCTATAGACGGGAGTTGCAGCAGGATCCCGTATAGTATTTTACTAGGCTGTTCTCTGAACAATATTTCATTGGCTAATAACGTAACTTTTTTTAGAAATGGGACGGATTGCTCTTTGGAAAGAGAACTGGATCAGGTATGTACTCTTCAATACACCTAGCATTTTACGAAATAAGAAATCTCGCACTGTATAATAACTCTCGTCTCGTTTCACAAACCGATACGAGATTTATGCACATTTTGCCTTGTTAACTTCTCGTAAGAACTTTTCTCGCCTCGTTTCGTCCCCTGTCGTGAACAAACGTCGAATCATGACGTTATAATATAACAATTATGTTTAATACTGCAAAATGGGCTCTTTCACTATTCTAATATATTTGATAGTTTTGGAATTGAAATTGTTAAGTTAGTGCTATAATAGGAATTTATCATCAATAAAACTATTGCTAGGTCATACCATGAATTTTTGCGGCTGATTAAAAACATGCACAATTTCCACAAATTTTAAAAACGCAAAATTGGCGCGCTGACTCGATCGAAATTTACAGAGATCATTACCGATCATTCACTTGTCATGTTGGTATTTTTATTTACATTCAAATTAATGTGGAATTTTGATTTATGTTTGTTTAAAATAAATGTTCTTTTTATTTAGTTGCTCAGAAAGATCGACAAATAACTTAGGTTAGACTTTTTTGAACTGTCATTTCATTAGCTTCGTCTTCTGTCAATAATTTCGGTGTTGCCACATGTAAAACCTTTTATGCTATTTAAATAATATATTTAGTCCTAGATTTTTACTTATTTAAAGACAAAATGTAGATACCATTTTGGAAATAATATGATGATTTTTTTTTATTATTCCGCATAAGTACGTTTTGGACAATTATTAATAGTGGATTACTTTTCAGACTTTGTCATTGTATTACAATATAAACATTGACAACATTGTCAAGCTGCCGTTTTCATGAGTATAATCGATAAAGTCCGTGTTTTTGTTCTAATAGTATTTTTGTTTATTTATTTTCTCAGTGATGGGTTAAAAAGTAAAAACATATAAAGTTTTATTTTTTGTTCCTTTATATACTACAACCAAAATCAAAATTTCATGAAAAAGTCCATTTGCATTTGATTTCTAAGATAGGGATAACACGTGTTTTATTAAACGGTTATACAAGCTAGCCAGATTTAACGATTAATGTTGGCGATTTTCATTGATTAAAATAATTATTTCCAATGAACGATATATTATATGGGCGTGGATTTTTCCTAGATGGCAATGCAAAAGAAATCATTTGCAATCTTGATAGTAGGGCGATTCAAAAAACAAATAATCCCTGCTCTAGGGCAATATTAAATAGGCTAAACTAAACCAGTGACGGATACAGTGGGAGGAAGCAGGCGCCCCCTTTCCTTTAGTGCCAGCAAAAAAATAATTTGAAGAGTCTGTCCTTTGGTTAAATTAATTTATAATATTACTTATGCAAACATTATATTATACATAATATTGGTTTATTTTTTTAGTTGTTTCTATCTCGACATTACATGCGACTTTCAGAATTATTGGTAAATAGGCCACAGGAGGGCTATTACTCAAATATATCGAACAGAAAAGTCGTCTGTTCAAAAACCCGAACATTAACAGTTTGCGCAAACTTTGTAAACATCATCTAGCAGTATGCTTATTTGCATTGTCTCTTACCGTAATAATAATTAACCTACATGACTTTGGATTATAAATGGTCGGGCCTATTTTCCAGGGAATCACTCGTATTATATAGTTGCATCAGGAAAATTTAATTTATAAATTTTTCAGTTCAAGTCTAAATAATCAAAAAAAAAATAAAAATTAGCACTGTCTTATCACAATCCTTACAAAGACAAAAGCATGCCGAGTAGTATTTCACTCTCGGCTTGCGAGAATGAAACACGGGCTGACGAGCAATGAACATATAAAAATGAGTATTGTTGAGGGTATAGTCCTCGTCGACATTAATTCATATTCGTATAAAAGCTTTTTCTATTTTGTCGATATCGCCAGTATTTAATTCGGGTGAATAAGTTATCTGAACCGTTTAAACAAATAATAAAACAAATTCGTTATTTTTACACAAAATTATTGTTTAAATCAATCATCTTTTACCTCTAGATCGCACTAGTCATACATAAATGCTATAAAAATGTGTCGACAAAATCACTTGTAGGGAAGACGTCGGTGGGGGTTATGCTGCATTCTCCATTGAATGTGACTATCCACTATAAGATAATAGTCACATTTTTAGTGATTACTTAATTAAGGCTTATTTTTTCTAAGAATATTGGGGGAGACATGTCTTAGTGTCGCAATAGTAAATATTATCCCTGATAGCTGTATTCGAGGGAGGCTGAATTTTCAATAAAAGCCAATGAACACATTTAATATTTGTCCATGGCTGCAACTTTCTGTATTGTTTATCTGGTAGTTAATAATCCTCGATAAAACATTTGCAGATCAAACACAGTTGCCTTAATAACAAATGAAAATTTGAGCTTGAAAAAATAATAAATATTTCGTTGTTCTCACGACACATTTGGGGTAATCTGCGAACCTTTTCAATACCGACCAATTGACCTGCAAATGTTCAAAATGAATTGCAATCTACACAAACCAGAAAGTTACAACCTGGAATAAATAATTATTATCTTCACTTTTTTTTGTTTGGGGTGTTCTCTCGTCTCCTATACCACTGCCAGGGACAATCCTTACTAACAACCAATAGAGTAAATAGCAGGAAGGGGGCAAATAACTACCGTGCCGTAAAACTGCTAACAAAAGTGACTTCTAGAAATAACGTCGCCGCCATTTCAAAAACCTCACCTTCTATCAAAAGTGACTTCTAAAAAAGAACGTCGTTTTAAAAACTTATGTTAAAGTTAAGTTAGGAAAGCTTTAAATTAGGTAAAACTCTAATAGTAAAAGATGACAGTTATTAACTTTCTATGCTAGGAATTTTAAGTGTGCTCGAAGCAAGAGTACCTGCATAGGCTCTGTCTGGTCTGGTTCCTGTCATTTAAAATAGTTATTTTAAAGACTACTGCAGAAGAAATATTAAAAAATCAAATAATCAGTTATAGTCTGGTATAAATAATCAAATAATATACTGAGAACTTCCGCTTTAATATTGCTGTGCCTATACGTATATTTGCGAAAAGTATTATTGGTTATTCACAAAAGATGCCTGGGTAGAATAACTATAGGTTTAGGCCTGTGAAACACTGACAAAATAGGTTTCAGGAAATGTATTGCAAGAAACAGGAAATTTGTTTTATTATCACAGAACCCATATGTTGAAATGAGAGGAAATTAACTGGCGTTTCTGAAACAGAAAGAACGTCAGTGTGTTTCCTCTTATTTCAATATATGGGTTGTGTGAAATGAAACAAATTTCCTTTTTCTTGTGACGAACTTCATAAAACAATTTTTTTTATTTAATTGGTTGTTATTTCCATTGGCATTCATACTGTTCATTTTTATATTTTGTAAAAATATATTATTATTATTGTTATGAAATGAATAATATAAATTTCTAGGCTTTAAGCAATAATATATAAAGACTACTACCTCTTTTTAGGCTGCTGAAGGTACTGGCTTAGCATTCATTGTCTTCACAGAAGCTATAGTAAGATTACCTGGAGCTCCATTCTGGGCAATACTGTTTTTCATTATGCTTTTGTCACTGGGCATAGGATCTCAAATTGGAATGCTAGAAGGAATGCTGTGTACCATTTTTGATGTTGAAATTTTAAAACGGATTAGCAAGCAATATATTACAGGTAGTTTTATGACATAGCTAAGAGAATTGACATTTCTTTAAAGTTTTTTTGGGCTTTGTACTTATCTTCGTAATGACAAATGTCATCATATGACCAGATAAACGATGCTAAATTCCAGCCCAGGATTTCAGGGAGATTAAAATGATTTTAAATCGGAAAAAAAATTTAACGGTTGGAATCGGTTCATGGCAGGTCTCGTTTAGACGTAATAATTTTTTCCCCTCGCCCACCCCCGAAATACTCTCAATTTTGGCGAAATAGAGTGACAACATCGTTTTTTTACCATACCACCCTACATTTTTCTAGAGCCCTAAGAAGGGGGTAGATATAGTATCGTAGGGTAACATTGATGAAGGGAAAACGTAAATGTTTTGAGGGGAGTCATGACCCCCTCCCCTTAAAACATACAACAAACAAATATTTCATTCATCGCAACCTTACCAATACTATAAAAATTAAGTATATATTTATTCTATTGATTGAAAACACTCTTTAGCAATGACTATTATATATTTTGGCGCGGTGACAAGGTTGATCGGCAATATCATACAGAGAGCGAATGGGTCTTTGGCTGACTTTGGCGGGGTTTTTGCAGTACCTATATTTTTTAAAATGTTCTTTAATATTAATCCTATTTTATCCCTGTTCACATAAAATTTCTTATTGGAAATTTTTTTATTTGCGGCGCATTCCCGGTCGACCTCAATTTTTTTCCGTCGGCATTGCCTACGGCGCTTTTATACTGCGTTTATAAGTTATTGACCCCTTCCCCCAAATAAAACGAGGTTCTGGATCCACGCCTTTACACTTAAATAATAAAAAAAATTGGTCAAGATATACACATGGTGTATGACAATACATTTGACGAGCTTCTTCATTTGACAGCCCACTTGATTGGGTATGATTAAAAAAAGTTTTAAAGTCGTTATCTATCAAAAAATATTTTTTAAAACCATGGATTTGTCATTATGAGTCCCAAAGAGAACTATACATAATCCTAACTAAACCGTGTTCAGTTAGTAAGGTCCTGAAGGCTCTCAGTAGGGCCATGTTGAGATAAAAAAAAAGTTTAAGTCATGTGGCGAGCTGACTTATTTGGCAATCTCCTTGTCAAGGTAGGTTAAGCTTTTTTTAAATTTAATTAAGCCCGCAAAAAGACCCTTTTGCATTTATTAAATTTTTTTTGCGCCGTGATTTTACCAATACCTATTTTCATCTTTTTAACCATTTATGTCGAGGAAATATTTTCGCGTGACAGACTCACCGACGGACATCTAAGCGAAAACAATAGGCTATTGAATCCAAAATATGATTGCTGATTCTTGACCTCGTTTTTAATATCTCCTTTACTTTTAGCCTCTCTTTGCCTAGTTTGTTTCTTGATTGGTCTCATTTTTACAACCGGAGCTGGGGAATATTGGCTAAGCATGTTCGATTCTTTTGCTGGAACAATCGGGTTAATAGTGGTGGCTCTGATGGAAATGATAGCTGTTATTTACGTCTACGGTCACGAAAAGTTTACCAAAGACATCTATGAAATGACAGGAGTAAAACCTGGACTCTATTGGCAAATTACTTGGAGATTTTTAGCCCCAGGTATTATGGTTGTGATCCTAGCTTGGTCTGTTGTGTCGATGGTGTGGGAGCAGCCAACATATTCTTCATGGAGTGCCAAAGAGGTGAATGTATTAAAATATTATATAATCACAAAGTACACTAATAAACAAAATATAAGGTACTGTAGATTGAAAATAATAGCAAATAGAAAAAAGTATTTTGAATATATATATGAAACTTGGAAAGACATATAAGGGCATCTTATATAGGTTTAGTTTAATCTACAAGTGACAGTTAAAATTAAGTTTATGCAGTAATATTGCTACATAATCTTAAGTTTAACTGTTACTTGTAGTTTAAACTGAACCTTTACAAAGGATCCTTAGTTTTACAACTAAAAATACTTAGGTGTATATAGGATACGTAAAATTTAATTTTACAGAGTGTTTTCTAAACGTTATTAATTTTTTAGAAAAAAAAACGGCCATGTTTACCTTTTTAATTAAAACTATAATGATATCTCTAAATTATATTAAATTGGCCTAATAATCCTAACTTAAAATATTATAACAAAACGTATTTTACAATATAGGGATCGTGCACGATCGGTATCGCATCAGTATTACTTGTCAATCCTAACAAAATAATGATGTTTTATTGTAATTTATTTAGTAACGAATATTATTACTTTCATTATTTTAGGATTGACATCTCTAATACTGCCAGTAATAATACTAATCGTATAGGGTCTATAACACACCTGTCGATTTTATTTTTCTTGCTTTATTATTAATTAATAAAATTATACAGGGTGAATTAGAAAAGTCCTGACTCTAATTAAATTGAAAAATATTTTCTTGGATAAAACAGTCAATTCTATACATTATTTATATAATAAATCCTATTTTTATGTGTTTTTTAAATATCGATATCTCCTAAACCGCTTGCAAAACCCTTACAATGTTATAACAAATTATACTACATAATGAGAAAACTGTTTTTAAAAAATTATATACATAGAGTTATAATTTAAAAAATAGTTACTTTAGATTTTACCTGCTGCCGGCCTTCAACCCGCCACCTCCACACACCCCTAGGTTAGAAACTCGGGGTCTAATAGTCTAATTGCAAACTTATTTTTCTTCTTGCACCTTTTACTAATATTCTGTATTCAACTACATTCTGCTTCATTTTATCAGTTTTTTTAAATTCGTTGTTATCAACAGAAAGCGGAAATTTGGACGCGCTAACAGAATTGGACTGCCGGCGTTATACTTATTGATATTGTGTGTCGCGTAAAACAAAATATTTTATATTTATCGGCCTTTCATCCAATACAGACGTTTAAATTGTATCAGTTGTTATGTTAATAATAACCTAAGGTATACAAAAAATGTGGCGATGAAAAATAAATGATCAGAAATATGAGATCCGATAGCGCAAATGGGATTGAGGGCAGACAGGTCAACGATAGACCAACTATACTTACATTAAGGCAACTCCTTGAAAATGGATGGGAATATAACAGAACGGTATATAACCTCTTCATAGACTTTCGACAGGCATATGATAGCATAGAGAGATGCCAAATCTGGAACGCGATGGCGGAGTTCTCTATATTAAAAAAGCTAGTCTATATGACTAAGGTCTGTATGGAGGGCGAAGTATCTAGAGTACGAGTAAATAACAGTCTGTCTGGCAGTTTTTAAATACACAGTCGACTTAAACAAGGCGACTTTCTCTCACCACTACTTTTTAATGATTCAAACATTTCATAACCTAAAAAATGACGACTGTTTGTAAAATTTGTGAGACGAATATCTATGCAAATGCTGAGTGCATAGAACGCACAAAATACATAAAATGGGTCCATAAGAAGTGCACTGGCCTGACAAATGAAGATTTTACCAAGGTTGCGAGATTAATTAAGAAAAATAACTTTAAATGGGTCTGCAAACCATGTAAAAAAATGGGGTTAGGAAAGACGAAGATAAGTTTATAAATTCCAAATAAAGGAGTTTACCCTGGCAGATGTCATGGAGAAACTGGAGAGACTTGAATTCAAACAGAGTGATCTACTTCAGATATATGAAAACCAACAAATAATCAATCAAGAAATGAGGTCTGAAGTCGAGACGATGAAACAAAAAATAAACGAACTAAGCTCCACAGTCCCAAGAACTACTGATCAAACAGAGGCTATTAGAGAGATGAGCGAGAGAGAAAGCAGAAAAAATAATCTACTTATTTTTGGCTGCCAGGAAAACAACATCGAGATGAATGAGGAAGTAGATATGAAACTTGCCCAAGACATCATTAAAACTGCCTGCCCTGATATAAATAGATCTGAAATAAGGGTTAAGACGATAGGCAAGCCCAATCCAACCAAAAAAAGGACAAATAAAAATAACATTGTCGTGTCAAAGAGAGGTTAGAACCATTATTTTTCAAAACCAAGAAACTAATACAAATTTAAATATACAATAAGCTGGCCTTTGGTTTCGACAAGACAGCGAGGCAGATAGCTGAATTCAAAGCAGTAAGTAATAAAATGCAATAGCGTGTTGCAAATGGCGAGACCAATCTTCGCATAAAATATTTCAGGGATGTTCCTAAAATAATAAAAGTATCTCAGATGTCAAAAAACTAAATAACATTCCAACTGACGAAAAGTTTATCAGTAAACTACAAGATAATGTTTTAATTGACGCAGGAAATAAACAAAAAACTACCTCGAACCTTCCTAAGAATGTTTTTTTGGTGCTACGTCAAAATGTCCAGAGTCTGAGATATAAAACTTCTGAAATTGAAGCATGTTTGGAGACAATTCTAGAGAAAAAGTATAAATTATATAAAAGCATGCTCAAGGGATTTATCACTGGAGATCAGTATATAGAAATTTCTGTATTCAACTGCGTACAAAAATAAGAGAAGCTAAACGAGCAGCAAATATTCAAATAATTTCTTAAGCTAGCAACAAATCTAAAGCTGCGTGGTCGGTAATTAGAGAAAAAAACATAATTCAAACACAAGAATAAAATCTAACAATCTCATATCTGACATCATCGAAAAAAACACAAACAAGGCTTCTTTTCAGGTATTGAATGATGCAAATGCCTTTTTTGTAAATGCGTGTCCAGACATAAGGGACGGGGAAGTCAACTTTGCAAGCATAGGGGTATGTCCTGAGGTTTTGCGCTTTGACTTGACCAGCCCTCGTGAGGTAAGCAATGTCATAAACAAACTAAAAAACAAGAAATCACTTGGCCCTGATAAGATTCCGGTTTCAGGGCTAAAATCAGCTTCTCATGAAATTTCGGGACCTCTTGCTCATATTATCAATTTATCTTTTCTTACTGGAAACTGGTTTCTTACAAGAAAACAGAAAAAAACAAATTTGAGAATTACAGACCTATTACCCTCCTGTGAAATGTAAATAAAATAATAGAAAAAATAATGCACAATAGGTTGATGTATTTTCTAGAATCGACCAAAGTCCTTGCGGGTGAGCAGAATGATAGCGCAAAACGCTTAAGACGCATTGCTATAGTAAAGTCCACCAACTATAAGTGTACAGTTTTGTATAAGGAGAAATAAACTTAATATTTCAATTCAAATTTGCCAAGTTATTGATTATTATATATTATATATATATAATATATTATATATTATATCGTAGCGCATTTTTTTTACGGATACGCTTGGTCACTTTGTAGTGATAAAACTTTTCGTATCAAGATGTGAATTTTTAAATTAAAGAAAAATGGGAAAAAGGAAACAATTCATCCACCGCTCTATCCACCTCAACTTTTTTATCAGATGGGAAAAATATGCAGTCGGGAGGAGAAAATCAAATATTAAAAATAAATGTTACTGATACGCGATCGGATGATATAGAACCGATTAGTGAATCCCAAAGTTTATTAGAAGATCAAAATGACATTGCAATAGCAAAATATTATTTTTACCAGAGAAAACTAGCATTGATATTTTACACAGTATCTGAAACCCAGCAAGTAACTACAAATTTTCTGAAAGCATAGAAAAAGAAAAATTCTTAAGACATTTGCAATTCTCATGGTTACAAAAATACTCTTGGCCGGCTTACTCTAAATTGGAGGATGCAGCATATTGCAAATTTGATTGCTTATGTTCAGGCGTTAATATAGAACCCAACCATGGCCAGTCAGTGGGTACATTAGTCAGGAGCGGATTTAAAAAACGGAAACATGCTATTGAAGTTTTTAACAATCATAGTACCACAAAATTCTATGAGAAAGCATTACTCCGGGCAAATACCTTAGGAACTGTAAAGGCGGGAAAATAAAATGCCGTTAAAGCACAACTCGACAAAGTCAAAGAACAAGAGATTATTGAAAATCGTAAAAGGTTGACAATTAAAACGATTATATTATGTGGTAATATATAACAACACATTGTGGAAAAGGTTAATAATATTAAAAAATATTATTCACTCTTAGCAGATGAAACAACTGATATATCCACAATCCAGCAGCTTTCTATAATGTGAACGAAACAAACTTTCAAATTCATGAAGACTTTTTTACCTTTGTGCCCGTTAATTCAGCCACGGGAGACGGTTTAGCTCAAGAAATCGTGTTCCAATTACAAAAGTTAGGAATAGATACCAGTAATATGCGAGGACAGGGATACGACGGAGCTGCTGCTATCAGTGGAAAATTGAACGGTGTACAGGAACATATAAAACAACCTAATCCCAAACCAGTATATGTTCACTACATAGCTCATTGTTTAAATTTAGCGTATATACCTAATTTCATGGGCATGTTGAAAAAAGTATGGGTATTTTTTAATTCACCGAAACGGCAGCTCGTTTAGGAAAATTTCATTGTTAAAACATGAGACCATTTAAATTTAAAAATAAATTTCAAAAAAAGTATTCAACTAGGTGGGGGATATACGAAAGTACATAGTTATTTAAGGTCGTGTGTTCATCACCTCTGAAATATCCTCATGGAAAGACAAGGACGCCTCAAGTAACGCAGGTCTTATGCTCAATTCATTTTTGACCTTTCCTTTTTTAATTTTACTATATTATGTAAAAGGGGGGAGGTCGGTTGTACGCCGTTTTTCAATGAAATGAAAGGTATTTTTTGTATTCAGCGTAATTTATTCAATATTGCCTAGCGCTTTCGGCCTAATTGTAGGCCATTATCAGGGCTTAGGTCCTACAAGAAGAACATATAAGGGTAAAAAGAACATATACAGGTAAAAACATTACTTATGGGTCTCTATCCTATAAAGGCCCAATATCCAATCAGATCGCCAAAGTGCTAAACCGGAATATAAAAAACACAATAGTATCATTTAAAACAAAAAATAACCTCCAATCCCATCTAGTAAAAAATAAAGATAACATCCCACACCTTGAAAAAAGCGGAGTTTACAAACTAACATGCGACAATTGCCCGGCTCTATACATAGGAAAAACCGTAAGAAGGCTAGAAACAAGAATAAAAGAACACGTCAACCGACCGGGTACCTCAGTATTTGGACAGCACCTTAAGTTCAATAACCATAATTTTTCACCTACATCAAACAGCAAAATCCTACATCATTTTAATCAGAAAAACTTCAGAGAGTTGGATTATCTTGAAGACCTAGAAATTCATAGACATTCAATTAATAACCCTGATTCATGTTTGAATTTAAGACTCAATATAATAAATAATAGAAATCCCATCTTTAGACTTTTTCCAAAATAGTTCATCCTTCGAATTCTACGCCTATGTATTTTGGACTCCTCCCATTTTTATTAGCTCTCAGTCGGTTTTTCACATATAGATATCATATCCTAAAAATCGAGTACCACATTATGTCCCGGATGAATTGATGAGTTATCGACAATGATTAATTAATTAGTCACGTGAAGTCTTTGTTTTATTTTATGTAACTTAACTCGTAATATTCGTATTTATTTAATTTAACCCGTAATATTCTTGTCTTTGTCTGTCGTCCTTACAATCATAATTTGTCTAAGGCTGAGATTATCCCTACCACTTTACATCACGCTGTCAAATGTCATCCAGGGATTCGTTGCTAAAAAGCGAAACCATCACATTGGAAAATTTGTTTAGAAATTTTCCTTTCATTCTGAAAATGCTTCTTGCTTCCTGGACAAATTTGACGAGTGAGTATTCTCAGCTTTACCTTACCTCATGTAAATGAAACCTTTTTAAGGAAATGTTTTATTATCAATACTTTGTCCCATAAGTAATGTTTTTACCTGTATATGTTCTTTTTACCTTTATATGTTCTTCTTGTAGGACCTAAGCCCTGATGATGGCCTACAATTAGGCCGAAAGCGCTAGGCAATATTGAATAAATTACGCTGAATACAAAAAATACCTTTCATTACTATATTATGTTCTAGGATATATCTTTAGTTTTAGTATAGATCTAAGTATATATTTACAAACCGTAAATATTTTTTTGGGGAGTACTGTAGAGCACGCTGGCCTCCTAAAAAGAAGTTAGAATATCTTCGCGAAAATTACGATGATGAATTTCATATTCGATTCAATAAAATTTTATTAAAATGCTCGAAGCATGGTGTAATGCCTTGAATTGAAATTCAACAAGCCAACAGAGTCAAAGTGCAATGCAATAATATAGAGGAAAATTTTCGAATATGTGTATTTTTATTCCCTTTCTAGACAATTTTTTGCAACAGATTAAAAGCCGTTTTTTTAAACAGAAAGATATATTGTCAGAATTTATGTATTTGTTTCCAAAGGAAAATAATAATGATGATCAATTCAAAAAACATTAAAATTTCTCTTTCTATAAAAAGGATGACTACTTATTTGTAAATGAAAATATTCTAATTTCAGAATTTACTTTATCGAAGAAAGCTTGTGTTGAAAAAATATTCATTTTTCTACGGCCATAGAGGAACTACAGGTGTATAACAAGGAATTATTTTGTAATATATATTTTTTTCTTAAAATAATTATCATCGTTCGTCTCCACCTGTACCACGAGAAGATTTAACTCTACATTAAAGAGATTAAAAATATATTTTAGAAATAGTGCAGGTGAGGACAGACTGGTAATATTGAAGAAGAGAAGGAATACATTTATTTTCATTAAATGATCCAAACCCTTAATCTAAATATTACACTAGTTATAAACAATGTAAAACATCTGTATACATATAGTGCAACTGTTATGTTGGGCTGCATAAAGATTTTTAACAACAATTAACTAACTAGCAACTTTGACTGTGGCATAAATGACATTGGCAAGCATTATTTTCTCACATCTAATTAATAAATCAAGAATTATGCTAACCGAAACTTACCGACTAATTAAATGAAGTATTTAATAAGGTATTCCAGTAGTTGTAACAAAAAATGTTTACATCAAAACACCCAAATTGTCTTATAAGGAAACTCCATACGTCTTTGTTTTTTATTCGAAAATGATTCATTTTTTTTCTTGAAGCTATCAATATTGTTTACAAAATGTTTTTCGGTAGACAATATACCTACAGCGCTAGGTATTTTCTCTTTTATTTTATTCATTTTAAAACTGATAAACCTAAACCCGGACACAGAAATATAATTCACTGACGTACTGACCCAAACCTAACCTACAAGAATAATTTATGCTAAATAGTAAAAACTGTTTAAAAGAAAATTATTATCTCGAAAGGTAAAACCATTTTAAAAATAGCTGCCATTTGGTAGCGGTAGCAAAGCCGCAAACAAAATTATATACCCTAGTAGTGCTCTAACCCGATTGGGACTCACTCATTTTCGATAAAATAAAGCATCATATCAGGGTCTGGCCACGTCAAACAAGGCCGATTTCCTTTCGCGTCAGTAAGAGAGGGCAATATATTTATTGTGGTGTTATTATCTCTCTCATACGCGTTTAATATTGGGCCAAATACAGAGTTGGCCGGAGCAGCGTGGTAGCAGATAATTTTAGCGGCGTCACCCACACATCAGGGAGTTTTTGCATAGTTAGGCGTTATCAGATAACAACGTCTTGAATTATAAATTATTCACATTTACAAAAAGAATGAAACGTAAGGAGACAAAGTAATAATAATTATGAGTGTGAAATAAAAAGCTTGGTGTACAGGTAGGTAGGGTCTTGGTACTGTGGCCCTACTGTACGAGCTGCCACTGATACCAGGGCTTCCAAATAAGGAGGTAAAGGCTGTTGTTTTCTGAAAATATTATTTTGGAAAACGTCCTGAACAATTAATATTTAGAGTACCAGTTTTAGTATCCAGGTTCCGTATATTTTAAAACTATGTAGGGCGTTTTATTTAAAAAAAATTCAACTTGGTATCTTCACACGTTTTTGAGTCATATACCAAAATAATTTTAAATTGTACAACTAAGCTGTCTCTCTAAGTTTCATATAAAATATTTTTTTTTGTTAGCTCGTACTCACGGCTTCGCTTGCGTAACATTATTATATATAAACATGTACAATGTATGTATGTATCTACACCTCGATCTACTCTTTATAGACAATTTTCCTATACTGCTGATTCTTTTAGGGGAAGGCTGTAAAAACTCCTTATCCAGGTTGGGTCTTGGGTGTCGCCGGATGTATGGTTTTGGCAGGAATATTACCAATCCCGATAGTATTTCTACTGAGACGTTACCAAATTCTCAAAATGGACATTAACATACACGAAGGATCTATTAGAAGAATTGATACAACAGTATCAACCAAAGAAATGATTACCGATGTTGACGTGAGTATTGTTCAAATATTTTTTGCTTATTCATAAAATCGGCAATGAAAGAACCTTAAAAATCCAAATATTTTTTATTTATTATTGCTAATTAAATTCCATGCTATTTTCTAAATATTAATAAATACACAATAAAAACTCTTAACATAAGGTTTTTAAAAATATATTTATCTTGAAACAAATTTTAAAATTTTAATGCAATAAATTACGGAACACATAATGCAGTATGCTCGTAGATTTTTTTACTAATAAGGCCTTTACAAACACAATTTTAAAGTATACATTGTGTTCCATTATGTTGGACGTGCCCCTTTTTTGGCGTAATCCTGTATAGTTAAACAGAAAATCTAAGCTAAAAAGACCCTATACAACCCTGTTAAAAAATAATTTTATGCTATGTACGTTAGTCAATTTGAAACAATAATTTAGCCATAAATACAAAAATTATCTCAAAATTACAATAAACAATCTAAAAGACATATTTATCACAAAGTATTGTCTTAAATAATTTTTCCACATCCAAATAGAATACCCTAAAAGTGGTCATACACGGTCGTTTATGTGTTAATACATCAGCGCGCATTCATGTACGTCACACATCAACGTGAACTTAATTGGGATATCATATACATGGTGAGAGATGTTGTAAGACAAAATAACAGTTTTGTATGGACAATGGGCCTACACGGTCATCACAAGTCGTTGGAAATAATGTCAGAAGAAATATGTTTGGTGGCAGTGGCGTGCGCTATTCTTGTTAAAAAACTCGAAAATAAAAGAAAAAAGAAATGGTTTCTCCCAAATGGAGCAAAGAATGGCCGATTAAAAAATGTTCATCACCGTTGCGGTGTTGACAGTTTCCACAAAATATTTGATTTTATTCCAAATGAGTTGATGTGATTTTTAAAATTTTTTAAATTTTTCGCTTTCCGTGTATTTTTTTTAGACACAAGAGTAAATCTTTTGAATATGTTATTTTTATTAGGTACAAATGTTAAAATAAAAGCATTTTCACTATTTTGCCCGCGGTTTTGTGAATAAGTTTACTCACTTACGTGTCACCGAAGTCCTAATTACAAAAACAATAAGCTAGATAAACCACAACTTTTTAAATATTAAATTTATTATTTTGTTCTACCTCACTGATAGTTAAAAAAAACCACGTAGATGTGCCCACACAAAGTCGCACTTCAGCGTACACTCATCTAGACGCGTTGAAGAAGTACATACTTCTTGAATGCGCATACCTACATGTTTATGTCGAAAAAATACCCATATACGCTAGTTTTCACTTGCACGTTGATGGTTGTGCGTATTAATACATGAACGCCCGTGTATACCCCCCACTAAGAGTATCATAAATTTCATAATATTTCTTGAATACGTAGAGGAAAAATTGAAAAATGGAAAAAAACTTCGATCATAAAATTTCAAAAGATGTATTTACTTATAAAAACACTGTTAAAAATTCGGGGGGACTAAAATGGTGAAATGTCCTTTAATACGATGAAATTGATTCCCTTTTATATCCAAATGAGTTACTTTCATTATAAAGTTTTTCTTCCCTATACTTGTAATCTCTTGATTTAATTTTCCTATTTTAAGTTTCTTCAATTTTCACCCTTTTACTTCGAAATAAAAAAGAGTCACTTACTAGTATTACTATTTTTTAAATGGTTTGGATTTAAGAATTATCTTCCTTGGCGCCTTTTGTATTTCCCAATTTTCTTAACTTGATTTTATCAATAAATCAACTTGTTCAGCAGCTTGCGTTTTCCATTTACTGTCACTTAGTGCCCTAGTACGATTTTCAGGAGACTGCTATGTGGTTATCTTAAAAATATCTATATTTATTTTAAAAATATCTATATGTATGTGAAATTTTCAGTTTGAAATACCGATAGAATTGAATATTCGGTATTACAATTACTCAGTGCCTATTACATTACTATACCTACCTACATAATAATACATTTACTCAGAGCTGTGAAAGTTACTTCAGAAAAGTAACTAGTTACTTTTTCGATACTTTTGCACAAATGTATGTAGATACTTATAAGGAAAAGTTACTTTTACCTAAAAGTAACTTAGTTCTTAGTTACTTAGTTAAAGTAACTAGTTATAGTAACTAAGATACTTTTACAGTAACTAGTTACATTGATTGTAACTAGTTACTAAAATACTTTTGAGTAACTAGTTATTTTAATTGTAACTACGAAACTCTAAAAGTAACTAAGATGCTTTTGAACTAGATACCATAAATTTACCAGGTAGTGATAACTCATTTTCCTGTACACACTATCACTATTACCATCAGAAAACTAAACTAAGAAGTGTTAATTCGAACAACGAATAAGTAGAATAAAATGCCTTCCAAGAAATTTCGCGTTCCAACCAGTTTGCTGTTTGACGCTCGCCACTCGTCCCTTCGTGAAAATCTAATTAACGGCCGCCGATCGTCCCTTGGTCATCATCTGATGGACGGCACGTGTGCATAATTGGTATCCTAGAGGAACTTTAAAAGTACCTAACTTAGTTACTTTAAAAGTAACTTAGTTACTTTAAAAAAGAAACTTAGTTACTTTAAAAGTATCTAGTTACTTATTAATTGATTCAGCCGATACTAGGTGGAAATCCATAACTATTATATTATAGGATACAGTAAAACAAAGTTGAACTTGTAAATTTCCACTATATTAAAAAGAAGAAACATAACATGTTTCGCTGCACGGCAGCTTCGTCAGATGACAATGTGAAATAAGATGTAAAAGGTATAGATTATTGGGTATTTTCCTCTTTCGGGCGTCCCGTTTCGTGCGCTCCAAAAATTATACCTGAAAATGGCCTGTTTCGGGCGTTGAGCTACGACAATTGCTAACCTTTTCCTGTTTCGTGCGCTAATGTATTAATGGCATTTTATTACCTAGGATCATCACCAGTGCTGTAAATCTTAATTAATTTATGGTTGGTATGACAATACAAATATAACAATATAAATATTTTTGTGGATTACGGATTATAATGCAAAGGTAGGTAGGTAAAATTTACTATAAATTGTTCTGAGCATATTCAAAAAAATATTCTTTAACGTACTGCGACTTATGCAATATGGACCTTCAAGTTGTGACGTCAAAGCGAGGAAAGCAAGTTATTCTTTATTCCGGCTATAGATTTAATTTAAAATCAACGAATAAAAACAACACCATTAGATGGATATGTGCCAACCGAACCTGTCCCGGAGCCATCATCACAGATAACGCGCCAGCAAGTGTAATTCAAAGCAAGCAGCACATGACTGTAGTTGTCAATATACCATTTTTAAATAACATTTTGTGTCTTTATTTAATTGTGAAAACGAGCAGAATAAGTAACGCCCGAAACAGGAATTTTGTAGGGTTATATTTTATTAGAATATTCTCTACCTGGGGTGCCAGCACGAAACAGGAACTTTTTGGGTTTACGCACGAAACAGGACGCCCGAAACGCCCCTAAACCGATTATTGACAATGTAAATAAAAACCGTGGGAGGGTTAAAAGCTAGGAAAAACCCAAAGAAAGGGTCGGTATAATTCAATTAAGTAAAATGATGGGTTTTTTCAACCATTGTTAGGTATACAATTATCAACAGAATAAGTTTAACAAAGGTGAACTATTTAAATCTAATTGATCATTAAGTAACAGGTCCGTATTCTTAAGTTTATTAATTTCGACAGACTCTAACAAATTAAGTTTTAAGCCCTTATTTTCTGTATGTAAGATTTTAAAAGATGGATCAAAATTATGTTGGTTGTTGAGCAAATGGTTAGCGTAGTTTGAATCGGTTTTATTTTTAATAAAACTATTATAATGTTCGTGTATTCTTTTGTTGAAGTTTCTCCCTGTTTGACCTATGTATGTTTTCGGACAATCCTTGCAGTTTAATTTGTAGATACCAGAATTTTTATTTTTATCACTTTTGGTTTTATTGTTTTTAATAAATTTACCTAAAGAGTTATTAGTTTTGTAAGCCACATTTATATCAAGTTTATTGAGAAAATTGCCAATTATTTTGCTAGGTTGACCAAAGAAAGTGACAAGTTTAAAATTGTTAGCGTAAGTTTTGATTTTGGGAAAAACTAGGTCAATAGCTTTTTTGTAGGTTTTCTTTTTTAAAATTTGATCAATAAGATTAGAGCTATAACCATTATTAACCGCAATTTGTTTTATGATGTTTAATTCTTTTTGAAAATTGATTGTGTTTAAAGGGAGAGATACTAATCTGTGTATCATACTATGAAAAGACGCTAATTTTTGTTGTATAGGGTGACATGAAGAGTTGTTTATAACCGTGTCAGTATGAGAAGGTTTATGGAAAACTGAAAAAATGTGTCTACCATTTTCTTTATTAATATTTAAATCAAGAAAATTAATAGAATTGTCAATTTCATGTTCAATTGTAAACTTGATATTCTTATGTAAGCTATTGATATATTCTAAAAAGACTTGTAACTGCCTGTCAGTTCCGAGAAAACATGTTAGGACATCATCAACATACCTATGCCAATAAAGAAACTGTTTGAAAAGAGGGTGTTTGCTGATTTTATCTTCTAAAAAATCCATAAATATTTCAGCCAACAAGGGGCTAAGGGGATTACCCATAATAAGACCATTTTTACTTGTATATATTTTATCGTTGAACTCAAAGTAATTTTGTTCTGTTAGGATTAATCCTAATAATTATCAATGTTTAAAACGCGACCCTACTACTATATTCCAAAAGTCTGTAAAAACTATTATTCAGAATTGTAAAAGTTTATTTTCTGACATAGATTCTTTCAGATTAAGTCTCATGAATCCTCAACCTCCTAAATTGTATTCACTAATAAAGCTCCACAAAGGTGGATACCCTATTAGACCAGTAGTTTCTTTTTTCTCAGCACCGTCATACAAACTTTCAAAAAAACTAATCGATATAATTATAATGAACACACAATTTTCAGCAAAATTTGCAATAAAAAATTCTCTCGAGCTAGTAAATAAAATTAAGAATATTGATTTACCCAATAATGCTAAACTAATTTCTTTTGATGTGACTAATTTATTTCCAAGCATACCTATTGATGAAACTATTACCTTAGTTAATAAACTTCTCACCCTAAAAAATGTTAATTTGATCAAAAAACAAGAAATTATAACTTCACTAACCATATGCTTAGAACAAAATTACTTTGAGTTCAACGATAAAATATATACAAGTAAAAATGGTCTTATTATGGGTAATCCCCTTAGCCCCTTGTTGGCTGAAATATTTATGGATTTTTTAGAAGATAAAATCAGCAAACACCCTCTTTTCAAACAGTTTCTTTATTGGCATAGGTATGTTGATGATGTCCTAACATGTTTTCTCGGAACTGACAGACAGTTACAAGTCTTTTTAGAATATATCAATAGCTTACATAAGAATATCAAGTTTACAATTGAACATGAAATTGACAATTCTATTAATTTTCTTGATTTAAATATTAATAAAGAAAATGGTAGACACATTTTTTCAGTTTTCCATAAACCTTCTCATACTGACACGGTTATAAACAACTCTTCATGTCACCCTATACAACAAAAATTAGCGTCTTTTCATAGTATGATACACAGATTAGTATCTCTCCCTTTAAACACAATCAATTTTCAAAAAGAATTAAACATCATAAAACAAATTGCGGTTAATAATGGTTATAGCTCTAATCTTATTGATCAAATTTTAAAAAAGAAAACCTACAAAAATCTATTGACCTAGTTTTTCCCAAAATCAAAACTTACGCTAACAATTTTAAACTTGTCACTTTCTTTGGTCAACCTAGCAAAATAATTGGCAATTTTTCTCAATAAACTTGATATAAATGTGGCTTACAAAACTAATAACTCTTTAGGTAAATTTATTAAAAACAATAAAACCAAAAGTGATAAAAATAAAAATTCTGGTATCTACAAATTAAACTGCAAGGATTGTCCGAAAACATACATAGGTCAAACAGGGAGAAACTTCAACAAAAGAATACACGAACATTATAATAGTTTTATTAAAAATAAAACCGATTCAAACTACGCTAACCATTTGCTCAACAACCAACATAATTTTGATCCATCTTTTAAAATCTTACATACAGAAAATAAGGGCTTAAAACTTAATTTGTTAGAGTCTGTCGAAATTAATAAACTTAAGAATACGGACCTGTTACTTAATGATCAATTAGATTTAAATAGTTCACCTTTGTTAAACTTATTCTGTTGATAATTGTATACCTAACAATGGTTGAAAAAACCCATCATTTTACTTAATTGAATTATACCGACCCTTTCTTTGGGTTTTTCCTAGCTTTTAACCCTCCCACGGTTTTTATTTACATTGTCAATAATCTATACCTTTTACATCTTATTTCACATTGTCATCTGACGAAGCTGCCGTGCAGCGAAACATGTTATGTTTCTTCTTTTTAATATAGTGGAAATTTCATAAAATACAGTAAAACAAGTTCAACTTTGTTTTACTGTATCCTATAATATAATATCTAGTTACTTTTTAAGTGTATAGTTACTTCTAAAAAGTAACTAGATACAAGTTACTTTTCAAAAGTAACGAAGTTACAGTTACTTTTGGCATGATTCAAAAAAGAACTAAGTTACTAAGTATCTAGTTACTTTAAGTAACTAGACACTAAAAAAAATCTAGTTACTTAAGTACTCACAGCTCTGCATTTATTAAACAATAATATTACGAAGCAAAACTTAAGAAAACTATTAAACAAACATTTTTTTTTTAAATGCTTCGTACCGTAAATGACGTTTCCTCTATAAATTATTTGCAATATTTTACGAAATTTATTTAAGTCAATCGACAATAGTATGTGTATATAGTAACAAAAAAAATTAATAAGATCCGCAGTGCACGTTCTTATTCCAATCAAAAATTGCAGCTAGGCGGCTTCTATTGACATGTTCCGACATATGCTGAATTCTTACAAAAAGTTATTTACATCTTGATCCTATAATATAGGCAAGTACTCATGTTATATGCCATCATCTATACAATATCATCGCCGCAGCTAGACTTTTTACGGGAGACAAGTTTCACACACACGACGACTTGATTATTTTCAACCATCGCTCAACTCGTCCACATACAAGTGGTGCTGCTACTACTCAATAACATATTCCTATTCTCTCAAGTTGCTAAACTTAACTGAAATAACAAAAGTTTTCATTGAAAAATTGTAAGTAGAAACAATTTAGTAACACGTTGTGCAATTGTGTTCGATTATAGTACAATGTTGTATTCCCCCGAACAGTCATTTAATTTTGCATTTTTAGTTGTAAATTGTTGAAAATTAAGTAGATTTTTTTAGATTTTAATTTTTTGTATGACTTGGCTGCAGTAGCAATTGCTGAAATGGCCAATATGCATTTTGTTTAGTTAAGCAAGAAATCCGTTTTTACTAAGATTAAAATGCATAATAAAGTGCTGAATATGTACGTCTATGAAGAGTTTCTTTAGAAAATTGGAGCGTCTATAACCAATCGTTTTCTACTACCTGTATCTTATATTGCTGAATTTGAAGACTCGTAACTGGTGGTTCAGGACAAACAAAACAAAGCTTAATCCTAACTGCATATTTTGCTATCTTCAGGGTTAAAACCGGTTGTAACTATGCCATTATTTAGCCAATTTCAAATCTTCAAAACGTTTTAAGGTTTAAAAGCTGCTTTACTCTGATATTTATTATGTTGATCAACAAAGAGAAGTGTTTTTATTCTATTTTAACACACTTTTAATTTATACTTTCAAGTATAGATCATTCTGTGTTCCCCCATATTTTTACATATCTTTTTTTTTGTAAATAAGGTAATCGATCTGTATTTGTTTAATTATTACAACATTATTTTATAAATAATACGGTCATGCCTAAAATTGCTCATGGTGTATTGATTCCGACATTATTGTACAAATTACTCTTCAATCAAACATTAACAATAATTTTGTATTATATTCGATACGAATTACCAGCTAATAAAATGTTTAATAAAATTCTGCAAATTCAAACACTTTTAAAACTCCTATAATGTCCAGAGGTACAGTAAAAACGTAAAGGTTGTGCTTTTTTCGAAAAAATACTCGGACCCGTGAGTTTTTATTTTGGTTTTTTTGAAGGGTTTTACTTTATTTTCTTCAATGAAACTATTTATATTTATTTTTAAATTCTGCATTAAGTTCTTAACATATATAATGAAATATGTCACATACTTATATTATTCAGTTGTTTGCGAGAAAATCATTATATTGAGTATTAGATGATGCTTTTTTTATTACTTATAAGCCAGTCGGCAAGTACAATAATAGCAGGAGCAAGCTGGAACTAATTTTAGTATGTTCTTCTGTCACTTGAAAAATAAATATTAATTTTACACTACTTGACAGGCCTCGATTTAACCGCAATTTATAAAAAATAGCAAAAAAATTAATTTTTTTCTAATATTAAGTATCAATTTTTGAGCAAATACCTATGTCGTTATTAAAATTAAGGATGAATAAATTCTGTACAAAAAATGTACTTTACATTTTTGTCATACATTCGATACATCGATATTTTTTTTTCGAGTATTTGCTTCTTTTTTAATATTACAAAAATTGCTCTTGGGTACTCTAAATATATACGATTTCTATTGCTTACTTTGCACTGGTTTCCACACCATCTAGAGGTAGAGTACTCGGCACGCTCGTGGTATCCCCAATGGGCCTACCTAATATCTACTAACTTTTCTAATTTCAAGAATTTTTGGAGGTGAAAGGAGTTCATCGGACTTGTTTTCCTTTTTGATTGGATAGTTGTTTTAAAAAAGTTATATGGTTAAGTGAAAGAGAGCGAATAGAGAAATAATGATTGGTTATGGGGAAGGGATGCACATATAAATGAAAGTTGGCGAGGTCTTAGTCTGTTAGACTAGCCTGCGTATTAGAAGATACACAATTATATGTGTTATTGTCGGTTGAAGAAGACCACCAGAAGGCAAGTAGTACGATTGGTTTTGTATAATAATAACTGCAATATATGTTAAAGTCTTTCACGAATTTAGTGAAGATTCGAAGAATTCGTCCATTTTTTACTCAAAGAGACCTTATATTTGATATTTTGTAAGAAAAACGACACAAAGTCTGGGCCTCAAATAGTGAAGATAATCCGAACAAAAGAGTCCAATTTAAGGAGATAATAATGAATGTTCAATAATCATTTACAGTTTTTAAAAATAATTGTATTTTCAAATAAGGTAACGTTTTCTTTGAATGGAAGTATAAATAAACAAAACTGTGTGTATTGGGCTACTAAAAATCTACGCTGGATAGTGGAATGTCACACCCAATCCCAATATCATTGAAAACTTATTGTTTGGGCCGGCATTGTCAAAAATATAATTTTGGGTCTTTTTTTTATTGACGGAATTTGATAGGCGAAAAATATTTTTAGAATATGAACTAATACCATTACCACATTATACCCTAATCCAAAAAATGCACCGAACAATTCTTTGTGTTTACAATAAGATGGAGCCCCGGCCCGTTAAGCCAGTCCTGCGCGTTAATACATAAACAGAGAACGATGGATTGGCCGACAGGGTCCAATTGAAAGGCCGGTCTGATCCCCGGATTTGACCACTTTAGATTATTTTTTATAGGGTTAAGTCCAGGTCTATCAATCAAATAATATTGAAGACTTAAAAAAGGGACGAAAAAAGATTGAGATAATTTTACATTGTTAATGACATTTTGCAAGAATTTAAAGATTTACTCGGATACTGTCAGGTTGTTGGTGTAGGTCATTTCCAACATTTTCTAAATTAATTTTTACTTACCTTTAAATTTTATTGAGTTTTTACTAATATTATTATTATTATTATTATTATTATTATTATTATTATTATTATTATTATTATTATTATTATTATTATTATTATTATTATTATTATTATTATTATTATGACGTACTTTATTGATATCAATCAATTGGCCATTGACCGAAGTCCTTCAGCCTTTTATACAGCATTATATGATATAAAACTATCTTTAAAATGAGCAGTAAATAGTTACAATGAAAATATTATACAAAAAAAAAATTGTTCATTAAATTGTGTAATAAACTATAAAATTTTAGTTTAAGTTTGTAATAGCCTGGAATAGCGTTCTTTCTGGATAAACCCCCTTCCTGTTGTGTGGAATATCGTTGTTGCACATTGCTTGCATAGCCAATATATTTTCTGGTCTGTTAGCAAATTTGATGCTTAGTGCTTCAAGTCTGGTAGCTATTGGTTCAACTTTAGTCAACTCATACAATCTTTGATTGGATGGATTGTGTAATGAAATGTTTGGATGTCGTATCTTGGTGATAGAATGAAGAGTTGTTGTTTCTGCTACTTGTAGGTTTTTGATTGCTGAAGGTCTACAGTTTAGATAAAGAGGATGACAGTATTCTAAAACGGGGCGACATATTGACTGGTATATATGTACTGCAGTTTTTATAGAGATACCTTGTTGCTTGTAGGTTAGGCTACGAAAATGTTTACTCCTTGTGAAACATTTGGCTTTAATCACTTTTGTATGTTGATTAAAATTTAGCTTCTGGTCTAATGTGATACCTAAGTATTTGACTGTAGGTTGAGGTAGTATGGCATGGTTGTTAATAATAATAATGCTTGGACAGTTTTGATTTATTAAATAATTCAATATTATGAACTGGGATTTAAGGGGGTTTGGTTTTAATTGCCATAGGTTAAACCATGTCATTGTTTTATCTATTAAAAGTTGGAGAGAGAGGAGGTAGTATTGATATTTGTATTATGACATAATTTTTACTAATAAATAATATGTTTTGTTTAAAGTTAAAACCAAATTTTTGACTGAATATAAGTGTATGTACGTGTATAATTCATAAAATATGTTAAGAATTTTATGCCGAATTTAAAAATAAAAGTAAAACTATTTATTTAAAAAATAAATGAACCTGTTTTTTTGTCAACTAACCTATGCCTGTAAATATATTTTATCATTTTTATATTCTATCCTTTTTTTAACACAACAAATAGGCGTAAATACTGCGTACCTTCATTCACAACGCACACTTTTAACACAAGATTCCAAACATTTCTTTTCAGATATCTAAATTTCGAAAACCTACATTATGGCAAAAATATATAAAAAATAATATAAACTGATATTTTCCCATTGACAGAAAGGCAGTCACTTTCTGTCAAGCTTTAATTTGGGTATAACATCGTATTTATATTACACATTAATTAAATTTACCTACGAATAAAGCTTTGTTGAGTTTGACTGTAAAATAAATTGTGAATTATTAAACCTACAGTAAACTTAATATGACTAATGAATGAGATTAAATTTATTCGTAATTAAATTTGGTTGGTTAAAAAGAGTAAGTTTCATTATCGTTGTAAATTTATTATTTAGGCGGCAGCCTGCAAAGTTAGTTTTAAAAAGGAAAACCATCAGAAACGTCTTACTGAGTCGTAAATAACAAGATAAACCAACTAAAATATATTACATTTGTTAGGTTGCATAACAATTAGGACAGTGACATACATGATATTGGCAGAAATACTTTTCCCACAATCAAAGTAGTCCGGTTACCTTAATTTTTAATTTATTAATTAGGCAACGTTGAATGTAAGGAAATAATTCCTACAAATAGTATTTATGTCACAGTCAAAGTTGCTGATT
Organism: Polydrusus cervinus; assembly: GCA_935413205.1. Taxonomy (NCBI): domain Eukaryota; kingdom Metazoa; phylum Arthropoda; class Insecta; order Coleoptera; family Curculionidae; genus Polydrusus; species Polydrusus cervinus. The sequence goes on along the minus strand of OW284510.1, from coordinate 58,817,870 downwards.
AGTTCATTATTGTTAAGAATCTTTATGCAACCTATCATTAGTAATTTAAGTATTTTCTTAACAGCATCATAACTTGACAAGAAGATGCAGCTAAACCCGATTTAAAACAAAATGACGACGAAAAATAACAATTTTTTTTTTTGCAACCTATGCAAAATCTTTATTAACCAACTAACCAATATTAATTTATTAAAAATTAGGAATTAACCAGTCCTGATGGTCCCTGCATCACGTCTTCAAACACGCTCAAAAATAAATTCACTATCGGCGATTTTGAAGTTTAATGTAAGTAATTGTCCTTAATTATATGCACCGTGCTAATCAGAACCTGCATTTTGTAAGTTTTTAAGCATCTTGCAATCGGTGACGGAGAAGTATGCATAACTGGGCCAGAAATATAACATTTTTTTAAAATGATCGTACAAGTGAAAATGAGGAGTAAAAAATTACGTCGAGTTAGCTAATATGCTATGACTTTATCTACGAGGCAGAATCAGCTGAAAACTTAAAAAGTGAAACTTCATTTTATATGTCGGTCGATGGAAATATTATTTTTGAGATTTATTAAGCATTGCACTAATGTACATGCTTTATCATTCGAATTTTAAAAACTATAAGATATAAGAGACAGGGCATCTGTTAAATTGTAGTAAAATTGTGGAAAATCTATTTTAACGTGACGCTATATCAGGGACGGATCCAGAGAGGAATTAAAGGGAGGGGCGATGGGAAAATTTTGTGGTTTAATGGGATTACCCAGTTTTATCAAAACCTCAAAGATTAAAAGTTTGGTTCTATAACAACCTCATTATTATGACCTCGCATCAAGCGATTACCATATCTAAAGTACATTTAATAAATTTCAGTGAAATAATTCAGTGTGATATGTAGCTGTGTTAACGATCTATTTCAGCAAGTGGAAGAAGTACAAAGAAATGTAGACAATGTCTTCTAGTCTAAAAATCGCATACCCACTTGTTTCTTTCATTGAGTCAACAAGTTTGTTTAACAACGTTTGAAAGGGTTTCTCTTGATTCTGCCTCGATGAATATCTATAAAAAAACTTTTCTATACAAAATAATCCTGCAAATATCGAGAAATATTATTTTGGTTTATTTCGGTTGCTGTTTCGGACGGTTAAAATAATAATTTAATTTAAATGCAATTTTTACTTTTTTTTATAAATTGCTTTAATTTAAAATACTACTTTGTATGATTTTTTTGAAATCATTGTTATAAATCTGGCCCTATACCGAGTTGCCCCTAGAGCCTACTATATTATTATAAATATAAACGAACTTAAACTGTCAGATATCAATGTTTCTAAGGTTTAGTTACTACAATTTCCATGGCAACATATTTTAAAACTATTAAAACTAATAATTGCAATGTACAAGACTTGACGCTATTAAAAAAGAGATCCTATTAACTGAGCTAATTAATACCAGAACAACGACTCGGCTCCTATTAGATGAATAGGCGAGAACTGTACCAATTTTACGGCATGCTGTCATCGAATTTCTTGAGATTAGTGCATATGATTAACTCGAATCAAATCATGAATAAACATTTGCATTGTGTTTCTCATGTAATGGTATCTCAGAATTAATTTGTGCTTCATCAATTTCAATCAAGAATTGATTGCATGAAAAAAAAAAGTTTGCACCTTTAGTTGGATTATTATTATTTTTAATTACTACTGGTAATATTTTTGTAAACAGAATACCTACAACTGTTTTTTAAATATGTACTCATCTTTGGGTTTATTAATAGCACCAAAGTGAAATATACAAAAATTACTTCAGTATCTCTCAATAAGCAAATATGTATAACTTGTTATAAATTCGATAATTTTAGTCGTTTTAAGATAACATTACAAGATGTAAGGGAAAATACCCAATAGCATTAAAGTGTCACCAGTGACAAGCTCAAAAGGAACATGATTTGTTCAGGTTGTTTACCATTTATATAACTCTTACAATACAGAGCCTGAACAAACTCTAGCAACAACTTCTTTTTGACAGTTTAGGTTCCTGTCTAATGCCATGGACATTTAGGTATTTGGTTTTAATTTCATATAAGTCCTCTTATTCCTGCATGTGCTTATCGATTTTATTAACATCTTTTTATAGCGGGTTTAAGAAAAGATGGATTAAATTACTAGTTACTAGAACCTGGCTGTTCCAGACGCCTTTTCGCATGTTTTCTATGTTTGATGTTGACGTTATAGGTTGGCAGAATAATTCCAATTTTAGCTTTGACCTAGAAGTGATTGCAATAGAAGCGATTTCTGCATTAATTGAACCGAAAACTAGGCAGAATGATATATCCAAAATCCCCTCTGAAACAACGTAATTTAACCCGTAACCCGTATCATGGGGTCTGGGAGACACTTGTCAACAAATAACGCTCAGCTGCTCCTCAATTTTGTCTTATATCATTCTGCCCTTCCATCTACTTTTAAGTAGGGCAGACAGCAATGTGCTTAAAGATTTTAAGCAATATAGATGAACATACGCGTAAGTTATTTCGGGTTAAAGTACGGAAGTGTCTGTGAGACCCCTTTGTACGGGTTAAGTAACTTAAAAAAACGTTTATAATGAATTCTGTTCCCAGGCCGTCCAAACGTCTTCGGTATGGTGACAAACAGTTTGAAGAGACTGTGTCCCAAAAGACTTAAACGTAAAACCCAGTACTTATGTTAACTGGACATCGAACGTGTCACATTGCCAAGCCAGATCACTGATGAGCACCCAGAATCAAAAACAAGGATGACCTCACATTTCATTTTAAGTGAGGCAAGGAATGTTAACATCAAATTAAATTGATTGAATGATGATAATAGAATTAATTAATTTGATGTTTGCCTCACTTAAAATGAAATGTGAGGTCATCCTTGTTTCTGATTCTGGGTGCTCATCAGTGATCTCGCTTGGCAATGTGACACGTTCGATGTCCAGTTATCATATTGATCCTCTAGACTCCTTAGCTCATTGTTGTCGGTCGACACATGAGAGGTTGGCAGCTTGGCTGCTTCCGAGTTCTAGTTAAGGCTGATTAAGCCTTCTCTTTCGATCAAACCAGTACTTATGTGTTATGTGTAAAAACCCAATATGTTTAGAGTACACCTTTCCTATATAAAGAGTGTAAAAATGACCTCTAAAATAAAGCTAGTTATTTTTGTAATTCTTGATAAAAAATGTATGAATATTTTTTCGTTTTACTGTTTTGTTCATTTAGTTTCTTTACAGATAAAAATCATATGACATGTTTATTTTACATTTTGAAAGAAAAAACATGTAAATTTTAAAAATGTTCTACTTTTTACTTTTCAAAAATTATATAAATATTTTCGTAAAAATATGACTTTATTTCATAAAATTTTTACATAAGCTAACTCCTATTACTTACTTATGTACTAAAAGTGACCCTGAACGGGTTACGGATTAAGTCCGCCATATGGCAAATAGTGGGATCTTTTCTGTTCTTTTAATTTTCTGAACTATTTTGTATCCTATAATGATATATTATTTATCTACCAGTGACAGAAATACATTCTCGGATGACAAGCATTGAAGTCCAGGAGTGTGCCTTTACTACGAAATACTACATATTTTTTATAATATTTTTTTTATTATAATCTAATTGCTTACTTGCTAAAGTCCACCATGTTTCCAATATGGCAGACGTTAATCAAGTAGTTTTAAGGGGAATATTCATTGACGAGAAAGGGCCTCTATAGCAAAACTTTTAGGTTGGACATCAATTCAATCGACCTACGAACGAAACGTTTAAAATATCAGATATTACGACCGACTAGTTTTAGGTACATTTCTTATTTACTAGAAGAATGTCATGACCTCTATGATAAATTTTAATAAAATGTTAGTCGTGTAATACAGAAAATATTAAAATATACTTTCGCTACTAATTGCATGATCTAAATTTTATAGATAATAAAGCATAGTAGGAAATTATTATCGAAACAACTGCACCACGAGTAGCTCTTATTATTCACTTTAGAAAATGTGTAGATGACATTTTATGTGCATTACATCATTATGACAACAATAGGTGTGTATACAGTACTGATGTCTTCCTTGTTGGAATAACTAGTTAAGTCCGCTACACAGTTCAAGAGCTACAAAGTCTTAGTTATAATAATTTATGTTTTAACTAAAAATGTTAGTAATATAGGCATGGATTAAATATTTAGATTTAAATCTGAAGTCTTTTATTACATAAAAAAGCATTAACAGCAAGACATGTGTGGCGGACTCTAACTATACATCTGTAAATTGCAAATTAGAAAAATCCATTATTTAGAAAAAGTTTTCCTTGACCTAAATAGACTCCTATCTAAAATTTTAAAATGCCATACAGAATTATAAAAAAGAAAACTTAAATTAAGGTTCTTTAATAATTTTGTATGCTATTCTGACATTTAGAATATCATCATAAACTTTTAAAATAAGCCAAACTTTATTAAAAATAACTAAATTCTAACGTTTACAAGTACAGTTTCATCTATCAGCGGATAAAATTATTTATATTCTTGTCAAAAAAGATAAATTGTGTAACGTCAAAAAAAGATCAAGATTGGGTTGTCCAAACAAAATTCGTTGCATGTAAGGAAAAGTATGGTCTTCAATAATAAACAGTTACTTTTCTTTAGACACATGGAATAAATAAATCTTACTTTCGGTCACCAGTCAATAAAAATGTGTCTCAAAATATTTAATATTTTGCCTGTTTAAAAAAGTACGACAAACTTACTTTTCTGTCATGATGGGATTTTAATATTAGCTTTACTAAACCTAATAGTACGATTACGTTTCTTTCACTAACATGACAATTCGATAGATTTTTTTTGCCATTAGATTTTTAAAGCTATTTATATTATTACAGTTTATCTTTTTTTCTCCATAATCTGACTGATTCAAGAGTGTGAGTTATTTATACTAACAATAAGCTGGTATTGCTTATAAAAACTGACAAAATAATATAGTGACCGGCAGAATTCTGGCTCTATATATGAAAATTTTTTTTATCATTGATTTCATAGATAATATTAATCTTGATGAAAGTTTTTGCGTCTCCTTAATCTAAAAAAGCGCTTATTAAAATTTACAAAACGCTGTAGGGCATACCAGGAGATTCACTTTTTTCCCAGTTTTTCGATAGTAAAGTACTCTTATTATTCTTTTTAGATACCGAGTTGTTTAGAATTGAAGTTATGTCCTAATACTTTGTCTTTGCCTTCTATTCAAAAACCCATACAATTTTTTTTGTCTCATTTTGTATAGAGACTGGATTAGTTAGATATGAAAAGTTCTTTTTAATATTAAATTTTAGAATAGGTCAAACGTCAAATTTCTCGTGATTTCTATATTTTTAACCATTTAACAAAAATTATCCCAAAATTCGTTTAGTTTTGATGCAATTAGGTTTAAACCAAAACTGATTTTAGACAATATGATCAAGACCCTTGTTATTTAATTTTTATAATTGGGAAAACAATACATTTTTTAAGTAATTTAAGAACATCCTGAACATATTGTCTAAAATTAGTTTTGGTCTAAACCTGATCTAAAAAAATAAACGAATTTTGGCATCATTTTTTTGAATGGTTTAAGAAAAATTAGAAACAACTAAAAAGTTTGACCAATATTCTTAAAGTAAATATTAAAAAGAACTTCACTCTAGTCTCAATAGAGGGTAAGATAAAAAAAAATAAATCTTTTTTTCGTTTTTTGATTAGAAGGCTTCGGATTCGGAAATAACTTTTAATTCAAAATAACTTTTACAAATGAAAATAGTATCTAAAACGAAAAATAAAAGTACTTTATCCCTAAATTACTTGTATCTCCTTCATATGCACTATAGTATTTTTCAGTTTTAGAGCGCTTTTTTAGTTTAACGCAGAAACTTTTATCAAAAATAAAAGTTTCTGTGAAATCAATAATAAAAAATCTGATCTGACGAAATGATAGGAAATTCTTCTTCTGTACATACTTATTGTTTTCGGTTTGAAAAACGTGATGTGAGTTAGCGCTGCCTGGCGGGACTCTTGTAATTGTGACCAATGTCTTTACAGGTGATTTTCTTTTAATGTTTTTACTTATTACGATAAGTTTGTTAAAAATGCTGGTATGCTCCAGAGTGTCTAACAACCATAAAGATGTCGCTCCGTGTAACATCTTGCTGGTGTGCCCCATCAAATACTGCATAAGCAGTTTTGAGTTGCTCCTGTCTTTCGTCGGATCCTAGCTCTACTGATGAGCCATGATATGGCGAAACGCGTCTAGGGATGGATCTGACGAAATGAAAGGAAATTCTTCTTCTGTAATAATAAAAAAGTTCTACTGATGTAGCCGATACTTGATGAAAATTCATTACTATAATAGTAATAAGTAACACAACGGTTATAATTTCCACTATATGTTTTTATTTTAAATTTCCATTAAAATTATTTTGACACACAGTGTCTTCGTTAGATGATCTAATCTAAGATTAACATATTTTTCATACATTTACAAAATTATTAAATCAGTAATAAAATAATCACTTAAAGCCAGTAAAGAAATCAAATATCTGAATAAACCATAAATTTATTATTTAGTGACAGACAATGGTTCATACATAGACCAACATAAAATAGAGACCATATTTTAATGACCTGTAGCATTTTAAAGTTGTCGGGACAATTGCTCATTTTAAAATAATTGACATTACCATGTTTTTGTAACCACGGTAATGTTTTTTTTCATTGAATGTAGTTGGAGAAGAAAGAAAAGTGTAAAACACCAAAAAGAGAATTTAATAAACGTCAAGAATATTTTCAAAAAAAGAAGAAGCACAAAGAAAAAAAATGAAAATAATCGAGAAGACTATGGGAAAAGAAAGAGTGAGGAACCACAAGAGAATTTTTTTTAGCCTGATCAATGATCGCAACAGAGAAAAACGACAAATAAGAAGGAACTGGGTGTCATTTAACATTACCGTGTACACCATTTCCAATTACCATGTCGTTTTTTTTTATGAAATATGAATGATAACTACATATTACAAATTTATTCTTACTTAACAATAATACAAAGACGTACAAAACAAAATTTCTTTGAATTTTTCTCTGTATTTATATGTCACAAAAATTCAACAAAACTTACTTATTTAAAAATCATGACCAATATCTCAAAACCCATTCAGTTTAGATTTTTGACCTGTTATATAAAATACGCTTAGAATTTTGAGAAAAAGTAAATAAAAATAATCATGTCATAATTAAAATAACAAAGCTGACAGATACTTCCGGTATAACCGGCAGTGACAGGAAAACTCCAATATTTTAGTTTAAGATGGCACATAGTGAATCCACCTAGTATAGTATTAGTAGCAAACGCGTTGAGTGTCAGGTAAAAATAATGAGTAATTTCAAAACATCGAATGAATCAATAAATACTAAAGGAAATTTATTGTTACTTGCCTCCATCCATTCGATCAGTTAATTACAAATTCATGCATTAGTTTAAAATGTTGGTTTTTACCCTACGTTAATTTTAATCCAAAATAATATCTAATTTAAGCTTAATAAATTTTTTCTTATTTCTAGCTTGACGAAGACGACGGCCTCAACGGACCTTTATCAATGTATGGAGAGTCGTCGTCCTCTGATGACGAAGGTCCTCAACTTAACGCCAATTTGGGCAGAAGTTTTCGAATGGAGGTTGTTAACGATTAAAGAGATGTCTTAGTTTCGTAGTAATTTTAAATGTTTATTTAAATGAGTATACTTATACCAACCAGTGTGTTATTTAAATGTGGTTTTGTATGAGGTTACTCAGAATTAGGTTTCATGGTGACAGGGGGAAAGAGTACAAATGTCTATTGATTCTAAAACTAATAAACAAAATAAATATTTATTTAGAAGAATAGTTCAGTCATTTCGTCAGATCCATCCTTAGACGTGCAATATCATGGCTCATCTGCTCATCCGTAGGGTGAGGATCTGACAAAATTAAGGAAAAGTGGTGTACTAGCACGCAGCTACATTTAGTGTCGATATTGTAAACAAATATGTACATTAACATACTAATTGGTAATGAAATAATTGGAATTTGTATCTTACAAGCTCTTTATGTTAGTGGCGTTCATGCTGAAATCATAAAGAAACTTATAATGTGGTCATTTTTCAAACGTGACTAATAAGAATTGTAGGTCACAATAGCATACTTTCACCAACTCGGTAGAATATGGCTTAGCTGTTAGATCAAAAATTGGCGTTAACCAAATAAGGAACTGTAAAACCTATTTTTTTTCTAAAAAACATTGTTTGAAAGCTATCGCTTTTCAAAATATTAAATGTTCATATCTTAATAACTGAAAGTCAAAAATGGCCTTTAAATATTGTATAAAAGTTCTGAAGGGACATTGAAAAAAGACACAAATTTCAGAAAACTTTTCTACTTTAATCCAATATTAAATCACAACGCGCAAAATGTATTATTCTTACACATATACGAGCACTACCATGATTGTGTAAACATAAATTTATCGAATTTCTGTTACCCCTGACTACTATTCAAAATGTAAAATTTAATTTGTTTATTAATTTTAGCATCCTGAGTACAACTGTTAAATAAAAAAGAGGTGTCAATACAATTTTTAGAGAAAAAATCTTATTTCCGATAGTATTTTTTTTGTAAATTTTGTAGGTGCAAAGTGATAATAATTTTAGTATTACTAGTTATGTATAAAAAAAACAAAGAAGTGTCACCATGTCAGTTATATATTTTTGTATTTGTCCAAAAATGTGATACTATTATTAGGAAAATGTTTCATATACTTTTGTATATGGTTTAATCTACATATTTTCCTTTAAACTGCGGTGTATATTGAAAGGTGTGTATATTACTTCTGTAAAAAGCGGAAAAGTTTCTATTTACACAGCCAAAAAGTTACAGGAATCGTACTTAAAGTTTATTAAATAGTGCGTAAATAAAATAATATTTACAAAAAAAATATTAAAATAAGGTCTAGTTGTATTTATATAAGGCCTTATAACATTGTGATTAATAGGTATAAAAAGTTTTATTATAATTTAAAATCACATTGAGGATATTATTTAAAAAGCGTTTTAGCGACTTTCTAAGTTAATTATTTTTATATTTATTTTTCCAAAATAATTTATTTGACATTTTAAGGTTTAATCAAATAAATTATATTTCAAACCCTTGTTACTTAAAATGTGTTCAAAACACAGTCAATTTAGTTGTAAATATTAGTTTGTCTGTTAATAAACGATAAAATTAATTCATTTGCTTTTCGTAACTTTGAATTTTCATTTTTTCCAATTAACACAGTGGCTAAAACTAAAAAGTAAAGTCCTATATTTTATTAAGCAATATAATACAGGGCAATAGCTCTTCCACAAGCATTAATCTAATATGTAGTTGAGTGGAATATTCGCAATTTTTTGTAGACTCAATATTACGTAGCTATAGTTCGTCCAATTACTGGCTGGATGCATGTTACAACTCGCATATACACAATCATAACAGAAACAAAATAAGGTAGATCTGTTATTAATTGAAGGGTCCTGTCAATTGACACAAATTTCATTTTAATAACCTTTGTCATTTCTAAGAACGTTAATTTTACGTGTTAAAAATAATTTGAAAGTGAAAAATTTTCTTATTCAGCAAAAAGTTAATTTTGACATAATTGAAAAAATATATGATTTAATAAATGACATAACTCAAATTAAAAATGACGTTAGAAACTGTGACATGCAACCAGCCAGTAATTGTACGGACTTTATATACTATATATAGTATGTATAATTAAGTTGTAGCCATATGGAAAAAAATTGTATTATTAATTTTACGACGAAAAGATTTTCTTTATAAAAAGTTCTGCATTGTCCAAAACCTAAAATGCAACCATCAGATGTTAATTTTTTTCCAAAAAATATTAATTTGTGACAATATCGAAAAATGTAATTATGAGAAAAGTTTATTGGTATGAAAAATTAAGTTCTAATATGCAATTACACAAACATTTTTTTTTACAAATTTTTCTCAAATTACCGATAATTTGTAATTGCATATTAGAACATATACTTTCATACCGAACTTTTTATAAATACAGTTTTCTATATTGTCACAAATAAAGATACATTACTCTTGTACCAATCCTACTATACGCCTGAAAAAATTTAACATCTGATGGTTGTATTTCAGGTTTTGGATCATGCAGAATTTTTTATAAAGAATAACTTTTTTTCCTAAAATTAATATTACAAAAAAAATGTCCTATGGGTAAAACTTAAGTATACACACTGCATTATAAAATGACTATTATAAGGTCATTTCCGTGGTAGCAGTAGGAATATGAAAATAATATTTAAATTTCTTTCCTTTTTTCTATTTAAAGTTTTAAACATAATGATCATCAATGAGCAAATAACAAATTGGGTAATTATTAAAATTTGTTTAAAAAATAAAACCGCGTTCCATTGTGAACTATGAACGTCTATTATATTGGTTCATCGCACATCTTAACCTATAAAAAGTTTTATACATTTTACATCTTGCATATTAAGCTAAAAGAAAATATATTTTTTATGTTAGAGATTTTGTATACCCTTTTGCCTGGGACTATTATCTAGAATCTAGGCAATATAAAACGATTATTAAATAATTTGTGCAATTTGGTTTTGATGTAATCGTATATTTTAGCCATAACAGTAATTCCTAACTTAACAGATACCAGAATGTTTGTACGTTTATTAACAGACTGTAAGGCATCTCTTAACTCAGTCTTCCACAGGGAAGTAAAAGTAAATATGTTCCAAGTGGATGGACTTAAAATTATTGTTGTTCAACTTTAGGAATAGTACCTTAATGTAAATGTACCTTAGCGCAGCTATGTAAATAATGTAAATAGTTTTTATGAAGAAATAGGTTCCCCACGTATTCATTTTACGACATTTATAGGGATTTTGTCATTTTATTTAGGAAAATTTTAAATCATGCTCCTTGCTTTTTAAAAAATAAGATTAAAGGTGTTTTTTAAATATTCTAAAAATAAATATCTGAGAAGTTATTCTATGACTACCATTTGATTTAGAAAGCCAATTTTTTTTTAAAATAGTAAAAAATGGTTTATCCTATTAAAGTTTTGGATATATTTTATGTACATTTGAAAAATATAAAAATCATTTTTTGTTTCGAATTGTCAGGAAACATAACAGACAAGGATTTGACCATATTAACTAAATTTAAAAACTGGTCAACTGGTACATAATGTCCAACATCAGAATACCATATCATAACTAGCTTAATGACGTGGCATTAAATGTAGAGAAAGGCGGCATTTTATTTTCATAAAATCCAACTTAATTTAGTTATCCAGAAAATCTTAAAACAGATTTTGTTTATTGAACATAAAAACACACATGTTCTGCTAATTAAAGCGCTGAGTGCATCCACAATTACAAAAATTAAATTAAAAATAGTGGGAAAAAAACTTGCAATGTATACTTTTTTTCTCTTAAAGCCTTTCAGTGTCCCCATTTTGGGGAAAAAATTATAACACTAAGGTACCAAAGTGCATCGCCATTTTGAATTTAGAATTGGCGGGAAAGATAATAACTTAAAATTTTAAATTAGACCACACAGAAAAACATTTAAATTCTCATTAAAAAATTATAATTTGTTAAATAAAAAAATGTCTTTAAAAAAGCATATGTAAATTTAATTAGTATAAATGTACAAGAAACTTGTTATTTTAAAAAAAATTAAATATCAAATACATTTATTTAAGGCCTGTGAAACGCTAAGTGGCTTAGTAGAACACTATACGTCAAATTAAATAGGTTCACCTTTATTGGTGAGTTGTAAGAATTAAGTCAAAAAAAATATTTAACAGCTGATGGTTATGACAATAAAAATACTCGACGCTCATAATGACGAGGCTAATAATGTAGCCAGTTTTGAATATTCAATTTTACTAAAAAATATACTCACAACGGTAAAAAGATTAAAATATATTTTTCTCTTTAACTCGCCTTTTTTTAAGTTCATATAAATATGTGTAAAATAATCCTGAAGATTTAATTATTTAAGCAAATATATTTAATTTTTTGAAAAAATGTTTGCCTATATTTTATATTTTGCCCTATGTGCTTTTAAAGCTTAAAATTAACAATCTATTTATTTTAACAAATACTAAAAACTCCAATTTTCCTAATACGCTTCCAAAAAACATTCTTGTTACGGTTTACTTCTAGTAAAATAACGGGCTCCCTGTTACGAATTTTCGTGGTTACTGTGGTTTTTACTAGGATTACCAAGATGGCGCATAACATGATATTTTTATTGTCATTTTTTATTCCCTATAGCTTGATGTCCGAGATTCCAATGTTTTGTTCCGGGTGCTATCATCTGCTTTGTTGTTTAATTAAACACTACATACATTCGTCGGTATACAAGAGAAAGTGACCAAGTCCATAGGACTATATGAGGACTTGGTCACTTTCTGACCGGCAAAAAGTTGGACGCATATGGGAAACTTTTTTATTATTAAAATTGTAAAAAAACTTTTAATGCTGATAGCCTCTGCATGATGGGTAACCTAAAAACTTGTTTTAACATAAGTCACGTGACTTCTCGTTTGTCTGGAAAATTGAAAAGTATATATTTTGTCGTGAAAATCTGGTATTAGGTACAAGATATTGAGAAAACTTATTTGAAAAATGTGTTTAGATTCTAATTTTATGCTAGTGTGCAAAGCTTAAAACAAAAATTTAATTTTTTTTTAAATTTTAATAATATCAAATAATGTTTCTTTCATACTTCCATCAATTTAATGAAAATGTGTTATATGATTAAAAATCAATATTTAAATATTTTTGTTAACTTGAAAAAATGTTATTTGCTAAAATTAATAATTTAGCTTTTTATCATGTCTAGGCCCTGTATCTGACAACCATATTTACCAATTATAGGTATTTTTGAAACAATATGCTTCCATAGGCAGTTCCATCCAACTTTGAAAAAGGTTTAACGTGTCTCCTAAAGTTGCTCCTACCAAACAAAAAATTAGAAAAAATAATTCTTGGACTCAATTTATTAATTTTTAGAAAAATTGTAAAAATAAATATTTTATTTAAAAAATGTACATATTATTTAAAAAAAAACGTTTGGTCGATGCATGGCTTGTTAATCATCTCAAAACAACAGATATTAAAAGCGAAATAGGAAAATTTGGATTATTAACGGGGATGTTAAGATAAAGAGGTGTTATTATAACATGTGTGTGTGTGGAGGCAGCATAGAGCTAAATATCTTGTGATAAACTTTTCCATAATTTAAATTAATTTTTCTTTAAAAAAGAATAAGAAATGTACAAAAAATCTTTATTTAACACTTACAACTTGGATAAGTTTCGATTTTTTTTTAAATAGCCATATTTTAATATTCTAAAATGCTTAAAAACACCTGGTCATGAATTGAAGCTCGTGCAATTTATTTTCCATTTACGATAATTCAAGAATATTTGAGTGAAGATATTTTGCAAAAAAAATATTATTTCCTCATTAGATATTACATGCACAAAAAAATCATCATTTGTACAATTGTTTGCATTTTGGTAAAATGTCTTTAACATGCATTAATTTCAACGATTAGTTCGAATTTAAAATGGCAAATTACAAGGCGTTATCCTCACATTTAATAAATTGACAAAAAATTAGCTCAAATTCTAGGTTTTGACATATCTTTTGCAGTATCTATATTTTATTAAACGAATGTTTACCATGCAGCTTTGTCTGATTTTTTTTAAATTCAATAATACGATTCCATTGGTCTTTGTAATGTTTCATCATTATAATCTACTATAAGTATACTTGGTTGCATATTTATGGAATTGCTTTAAATGCTATTAAAAATTTGTAGAAATAATAGAAAACATTTTTAAAAAACTCTCTACAAAGCGCTCTATCTTTAAAGTGTTAAATTATATATAAAAACTATTCGAAAGCAATACTTCTAAAATGGTTACTCAAAAGTTAAAAGTTTTGACCTAGCTTAAAATGTCTTTATATTATTTTCCAAAAATTTCACTTTTATAGCATTTCCTTCAATCTGAAAATAAGTTTCTATTATAATTATATAAGTGTATAATTATTTCATTTTGTAAATATGCACAAATTCTATTTAAATGCGCATTAGAGGAATTTGAAAGGTACAGTGAATATCATTGGGAAGAAATAAATATTACAAGATTTCTTAACCAAAAAGATAACAACTATCTAGATCAATGACTTTATTATACTTGTCTTACCCGATTAACAAACAGTATTCAAAATATAATTTATTTAAATTAATTAAAATCTTCTAGATTTTATATAAAATGTAGCTTAAAGAAAACACAGTAAAGAAAATATGTCACTCTTATAAAGATTTCCGCTGACATGCTTGGTTAACATTTTTAATGCATTATGCCCAAGACTACATATTTTATATTCCCAGCCAGTAACAAGTGTTAGGAACTGAATTCTTATTCAACGAAATTTATGCATGTCGTCAATTAATACTTTATAACAAAATAATAAATAAATATTTTACAATTCCAAATATTGCTTTCACAAATAACCTTTTCAACATTCAAACTTTTACGCTAGCCACATATGTACATAGATATCATTGAAATACAGCAACTGTTGTATGGAGACAATAGCCGCTTACGAACAACACGTTTTCTTATCTAGTAAGTTAAAGTTAGTTTCTAGCCTGACCTTCTTTGTTCGTAAGCGCAATTTCGAAACTAACTTTCAATAATTATAATGGCATTTTCCAAAATTTAACAAAATTATAACAAATCAATTTATGATATAACCTTAAAAAGTCAAACATGTCAAATTTTTCATAACTAAGGTCAGCCAAGACATCTTGCCTCGGCAGGGGCCAGAGGGAAGTTAGATTCTGACTTAAGGAGTCTACTCACGTTCAGTCGGCCGTCATGTCACAAGAAGAGTGTGCGCAGCGGCAATTGTTATTATATCACACGAGTAGAGAAAAAGTAAAGGAAAAACAATCTGGATAAAAGAGTAGTTAAAAAGACGTTGCACTTTTTCCCACATGTAGGTTATACGAGAACTCGGACAATCGAGTACAAGTAATTTTAAAACTTTCTTAGGGTGAAATTTTTGGGATGGGTGGGCACAAGCGGGCCCGATGATTTGAAGGTGGGCACTACCCAAATCAAAAATGACTTCTAAAGAAAAACGCCGCCTCCCGCCTCGTCCATGCTTTATATAACGCCATAGCGGGGTAAAGACAAACTCCCCCCTTGTCCACGTTCTCTTTATTCTCTTATTATATCCTTCTATAATACTACTCCTTTCTCATCAAAAATTTCATAGCAAATACCCCTTCCCCCACGGAACTTCCATTACAAACCCGATTTCCTCAATTTTGGGTGGACACCAGGATGGGCACCTATGTTTGTAGGGTAGGCCGGTGCTCACCCCGACCCCCCTGGCACCGCCTCTGATTCAGTTTTAACAATCAACAGCCGCCGGCCGGCTCTGGCCCGTCATTTAAATGTGTGTGTGTAGCGAAATCGGCCGGCCGGCCATTATCTCTCCTGCAAATTCCGGCCAGCCGACTGAACGTGAGTATGCTACTTTAGTTGTGACAAATCGTACCTGCAACTGAGGTATTTTCTTAAAGTTAAGTCAGAATTTGTACTGTTATTACGCGGCTAATATCCTATTTTCTAGTTGTGAAAGTCATAATTGAATGTTGAGTGTTTTGTTATCGAATAACGACGCTATCGCGTATGACCATATTCAGAGCCCGTGACGTCATGTAGTGAGTAAATAACCTGAGAAACAAATGGTGGTAAGATGTGTGCGGTACTCTCGAAGCAATCACATTATAAGATGTGGCAAGATCCATCAAAATGAAACCAAATTATCTGTGACTGGTAGCTTCCATCTTACTAATCAGATCTGTTTTTATTTAATCGTGTTAGCTTTTGCCACATAGTCATCAGTTCCAAAATTTTGCCTAAGCCCACTATGTATTAAGAATAACTAATGACTATTTACACCACGGGTATAGTGGAAATCAATTAAAGTCCGAAAATTGGCAATATTTTTTCTAAGCATGGAATTCCAGTTGTTTTTACAAATCATTGTAAGTCAGGACATTTTTATTTCATAGGTAATTTAAAAAAATAAATAAGTTTCATGTCTAATTTAAACTATAAAAGACAATACGATTTAGATCGAATCAAATAGATAAGAATAAATATTTAAAAGTGATGGAATCGAAAATATATTGGTTATTTTTAGGTAGATAGTTACAAACGCTTGGATAATTGTTTTCTCGTATTTCTCTTGTTGTTATATATAAAATGTTCATTAAAATATTTTGTAAAAATAAGCTGATTCCCATATTTTAACAAAAATGTAAGTAAAAACGCTCCTAAACCATAAATACCTATTTAAATATTGAACTTTGAAATAAATTGTGAGTTGTGATAATTGAAGAAGTTGGACAAGACTAGTATATAGCTTTTTATAGCTTTTATAAAGGCGCGTGCAAGGAAATTTAGGAGAAGGAAAACAATTTTCAAAAAAATACCTATTTATAGTGTAATTTGATTCTTGTATCATGTTCTGCAAACGTATAATAAAACTTTGTGCAGAAATATATTTGCCCAATTAACAATCGCCGATGACGAAACATGATTTTCCTAACCTAAATCCGTATTCTGTATCTACACATAATAGGCCTAATCAATCCGAATAACTGCTTAATCCGTAGCAATGTACCCCAAAATTTGTTTAACAATAGCCTTGTTCGCGGTAAGGATTCTGAACCGATTTGGAACTATTCGCATGCGTAGTTCAGATAATTCGCATGTGCAAATAAAGAATTTTGTGGTCCGCACACACCATTACTTAAACTGCCCATGCGAATAGTTCCGAATAGGTTCAGAATCCTTACCGCGAACAGGGCTATTAAGTAGAGGCGATTTAAGATTATCATACTCGAGTAGAAGACGGCCTACAGCGCGATCGCCGATCTAGGTGCAGCGCACGGTCGTCGCTTCGTTGTCAATGGGGGTCGATGAGCTGAAGACAGGCTCACTGGCTACACTGTTATAAGTATGATAAAGAAAGACTAATGTAAATCTTAAAAGCTTTCCATTTTGTAAGTCAATAAAACTTCACGAAGGAAAATAAATAAAAAACATCAGTCTTTTTTGTTGGAAAGAAGATTGATGTTGTTCCATTTATTTTCCTTCGTAAACAAAGTAATGTGGTATTATCTGGTCACACCTTTTCGTAATTGGTGGCTTGTTAACACCCAAGGCCAAAAAATATTGGTGGCTTTTGCTTGACATATATCTTTATTTAGTGTATTATGAAATAAAAAAATCAGAGAATGGATTTTAGGGAAGTCTTTTCATTTAATATACTAATAACGTCTAGGGCTGCATGTTTCATTATTTCGGCGTATATTTTATTTACTAAGCATTTTATTATATACCTTCTCTTGGTACTCATAAGATATATCGTGTGACAAGGCAAGGGATAAATAATGGAAGAGTTTTAGACCTGCATTGTCTTTATTTGTTTTATATCACAACGTTTCAACATATAAGACGACTGAAGGTACTTGCCAGTTAAAACGTTGTGATTTGAAAGCCCAAAACTCTTCTATCGTTCAAAAAACATTATTGTCGCCAACCTTCAAACAAAGACAAGACAAGGGATACTTTATATTATTCAAAAGAGGTATTTCCAAATTCCAGTGATTATGTAAGGTAATGTACACCAAGTCAAAATGTACTTATTTTACATAGTTTACGAATCTGATTTCAGTTCCTGCAGAACGTTTAGTTTTTAAAATATACCTTTTTAAAGTGCCGTTTTATAGAGACTAGGTCTTGAAAGCAATACACTTGTACTAATCCGTTTGTGTTGCCATTTTAACAATAAGTCAAAGTCGCCCCGTTTTTCCTTTTTAGCCGTCTAGTATGTGCGTGGAGACAAAGACTGAATTCTCAGGCCACGGTAAGGAGTATTAGCCGGTTGGGAAGATTAGTGATGGGGTTTGTCGAAAAATTGACAAGACAAGGTGTTTTTCATTGATAAAAGAATGGTTAACAGTTCGCCAATTTTTAGGAAAGGAAACTTTCAGATTTAATTTAAACAATTTAATTTTAAGATTAGTCTTTAACTTGGTAGTGAACTATTTTTAAAGTAAACAAACTATTGACAGTTTCCAATGCAAACCAAGGACGTCGCCTCACTCAGCCTCTCAACTGTGCCGATCAGGAATCCGCCAAAACACCAAACTAATGCATTCAAAACCTAATCTTCCTAAAAGGGTATTTTAAGAAGGAATATCCCAAAAATTAGGCGTCTGCGTCAAAATAGCGCTCAGATTCGTCATCCAAGCTTTAAAATAATGTTCCTAAAATGAATTATCAATTTTGCAGATATCACAAAAAACTACCTAGTTTGATGTATTTTGACTAATTGCATATGGTAGTTTATTAAAGCTCAATCCTAATAAAAAAAGCCTACTAAACTGATTTATCACCAAAAAAATACACTAAAAATCAGCAAGTTAAAATAATTCAATTTAATAAATCATTCCCATAATGATAACTAATTCATATTTGTAATAAATATATTGTACACTTGATTAATACTACTATAGTTCTATCTTTCACCAACGAAATTAGTAATTAACTGATTTATCACTAGAGATTAAATGTACAATATAATTATTCGTAGAGAGCACTCTGAAATATGGCCTACCTAAATGTTTGGTTCGGTTATATTTCGTTGCTAAATGTTCATATCGTAGGGTTTTAATTTATCTCTAAAATAAATACCATAATTAATACGACAAGAACATATGTGTGTAGGTAAATTAACAAAGTCCATGCTCATTTATGAAAATATTCCAGTTCAGTTTAAAGGAGTGATACTATTTGTACATTTTTTTTACGTTATCTGGTCCCATATGCAAACTAAAGCATAGTTAAACACTATAACATTTTTGTTAAAATAGTTCTAGGGGATAAAGCAGCAATAAATAACAAATTAAATTATGTATAATTTGTACATTTTCTTATCACATTGATGTTAATAATTGGTAAAGATAATTTTGTATTTTTACTAGGGGCTTCTAACGTTGTAAAGATAGTTTACATTGCTCAGCGTATTAAAACTTTTTTTAAAATAATAGAGTATGATTAAATAGTGTAATAGACTAGAATGTAATAAAGAAATATTTCTGCCCTCTATGTGAATGCTTACTAGCCACGACGACGGCATCGTCGACGTTTAAAAAAATAAATTTGGATTGTTCATTAACATAACAAATACTCACGTTGTAAACTACTAGAAGCAAATTTAAGTCTTAATTTGGTTGTGATATTCTAATCAGTTAATGTAGCTATCAAGATTTTACATAGATGTTTCTGTAAAACTCAATTTGAAAATACATCATTAAACAATATGTTTTGTGGCATACGTTTTGATACTATTTAATTTAGAGTATAACCAGCTAAAGCTGATATCACGTAGATAATGTTTTAATCTATTAAAACGAAATTTTTCTGGACACATTGATTGGTGCCCAAATAAGCAGGGACAGCAAGTTTTTAAAAATATGTGCTGTACTTGCATATCAACTTTTCCTGGAAGTACTTACTCTAGCGGTAATTTCCTGAAATTTTATTTATATTAAGTTTTATCTGTTGGGATCTCTAAGAAAAGATGTTTTATTTGTTGATTAATTAAAATCAATCATTTATTCAAAACAATCATTATCAGTAACGTCATATTTTTTAGTTTTTGGTATAGCACGTATACTTTGACTGAAAGAAGAATATAGTTAATAGCTAACAAGGACTTAATCATTATTAAAACTTGGAGTTTTTACTACAACTCAATAACAGACAGTCAGTATTTGGTGAGCTATAAAGTCGGTTCTAATAGAAAATTTTGAAAACTCTTCCATTCCTAAAATTTTGTAGATAAATATATCGTAAAGTTAATCAGACAGTATTTGATTCAAGTACAACAGTAAATCTAAATACTTCTATCATGCTTGATTTTGTTCCATAAATTTAGGTTTGCAACAAACTTTACAGTTCCCAAAATATTGATTGCATGTTAAAACTGGCTTTTTAAAAAAAGAAAAATTGATTTTTAAAAAAATGATAAGAGGGTCCTAGACCATGTCGACTTATGGTTATCAGATCATCCTATTTATGGAATATGTATTAAATATTTAGAAAAATACAATAATGATTAAAAATAAACTTGTTTTATTTTTCATCGAAACTTATTACACATTTCCTAACCAAATAATTAATGCACTATTGGCTATTGATGAAAATAGCAGAGATTGAGCAACAGGTACAGCTTTGAATAAGAAAAATGCAGTTTGCTTACATACTGTATATGCATACTCACTTATGAATAGACAATGATACACCAAGTGTCAGAATCAGTTGATTTTATTAAGTTTGGTCTTTTTTGCTAACGGTGGAATTTTTTGGAAATTTTTTATTTTTCTTTTAATGGTAACTCTCTATACCCAGGCCACAGAGTAACAATAGGTCAGCGCTGTTGCTATACCGCGTGATGACAGGAGAACAATATAGTCAAGGGGCTGTGGATGATGACAATGGAAAAGCAGCCCGTAGGCAGATAGGGTATTATCGAGACCCCTCCAAGGGGATATAAAAAACAATACACAGGCGCTTTTTCAACCTGTCGCTTGAAAAATATTGAATGTAAAGACAATAATCGTTTGGTAGCGCGTATCTTGTAATAACGAATTAAAAATGTGTGTGCAAAAGCAATAGCGACCAGTCTATACTTAGCATTAAAGTTAAGACGCAATCGAAGATGGAGGAATAGGTGATAAATGAACCCATCCATCCAATCAATCAAAACCGGCAAAATATGGGGCACTTTAAAACAGTTTTAGTTGAACTAAGACAAGATCCTGAAAGATTTTTTGCTACACTAGAATGTCGGTAGCAAGATCTACCATCTGTTGTCCTTAGTAAAACATAAATTAACAAGAAGGAGTCGGAGGGTCCAAATATGCTCTGAGCATCGATTGGTTATAATATCCAAGGATTCAGGCAGTTCTAAATCTATTCCCTAAAAGAATTATAAAGAAATAAATTATTGCGAATTACAAAAAAACACTTACTATAATTATTTATTTTTATATTTTAACGATGTTTTATTTTCGTTATTTTTAAATTGTTTTTAATGCTGATATACAGTAGCGTTCTGCTAAAATGATTCTATATTCAAGGATTCTGCAGATACCTTAACACTTTCTACTTTTTACAATTCCCAACATTTCGGTCTATTTTTTTTTAAACCTTTTTCAAGGGTCTAGGATGAATGTATAAAGTGTATAAGCAATATTCAGATGTTGATTATAGCCTCATATCGGTAACACCTAGAGGTGGTCCACGTTATCCTAGTGAAATAGAGATCCAGGTTGCCTCTTTGGCCTATATAATAGTTCAAAAGGTGATTAACAAAGGGGAAATGTTCTTCGGCAAATAAATCAACATTTATTTTTAAGATCTTTAATATATAATTGCATAACTGAATAATGATGACTTTTTTTCTGATCACACTGATATATGTCATAATAAAGATTATTTAATTAAATTACTTACTACTAAAAAATTACGTAATAAAGAGAAACGAAACCCTTACTACAAAAAACATGCCAGATTTAAAGCCGTCAAAAAAATGTTAATATATCTTTGTAAGTTGATTTAGCGTCCTTAATATTTTAATTCCTTCCAAGTTATTTGTGAGGAAAAGGACTTTAATAAAAACACTTTCTACTTTTTACAATTCCCAACATTTCGGTCTATTTTTTTAAAACCTTTTTTAAGGGTCTAGGATGAATGTATAAAGTGTAATAAGCAATATTCAGATGTTGATTATAGCCTCATATAGGCAACATCAAGAGGTGGTCCACGTTCTCTTAGTGAAATAGTGATCCAGGTTGCCTCTTTGGCCTATATAATAGTTCAAAAGGTGATTAACAAAGGAGAACATGTTCTTCGGTAAATAAATCAAGATTTACTTTTAAGATCTTTAATATACAGGGTGTCCCGTAACTTATGGGCCGTAGAGTAACTGGAGTTACTAGACATCAAACTAAGCCGATTATGTCATATAAGTTTTTTCGGATTGTCACTTTTGTTTTTTTTTGTTAATTTAATTATTTACTATGTTTTTTTATGCTTTGGGATGTTTAAAGGGAAATATCTCGAAAAGGAGTTTATGGAATATTAGCACAAGTTATGGGTTCAGACTAACGTGGTCTTAAGAATAAAAAACATCGTATTCCAGAGAGGGTAAAAATAATGAAAAGTAAAGCTGAAATTAAATTTATTTGATAGTTGTCAAAATGGACACATTTCCAAAATTTGAGAAACTACATGGAAAATCAAATTTTCATTCATGGAAAATGATGGTTTTCGCATATCTTGATCTCAACAATATGTATAATATCGTCACAGAAATAGAAAAAGATCCAAGTCTCAAATCGGGCGCTGAAGGAAAAGAAAAAGAATATGCTATGGAAGTTGAAGACTTTAGGTACCGGCATTCCTTGACTCGAGCATTTATACTATTTAATATTAAATCGGACAGTAACGACAATGGCCAGAACGATTATTACTAATGCTGACTTACCTTCATCATTGTGGGCCGAATCAATTGCCTTCTCAATTTTTACAAAAAACCGCTTGCCTCATTCCTTTCATGGAAAAACACCATATGAAATGTTTTTTCAAAAAAAAACTATTATTGGATTTTTTTGAAGATTTGGCGATAAAGCACTTCTCAATATTAATAAAGAAGAAACCCCCTGGAAGTAAATTAAATCCAAGAGCTAGGGAAGCTCGAATGGTTAAATATACAGATTAAGTCGGGTGGTATCGTTTTTGAACGGGAAAGAAAGTGGTAATTTCATGAGATTTTAAATTTGTAGTATCAGTATTCACCTGAAGACAGCTGGAGATATTTACCAGTTGAAACGTTGTAATATAAAACAAATAAAGACAATGCAAGTCCAAAACT
This sequence comes from Polydrusus cervinus, assembly GCA_935413205.1. Taxonomy (NCBI): domain Eukaryota; kingdom Metazoa; phylum Arthropoda; class Insecta; order Coleoptera; family Curculionidae; genus Polydrusus; species Polydrusus cervinus. The sequence goes on along the minus strand of OW284510.1, from coordinate 58,794,700 downwards.
CTATCTACCTTTGAAACAAGCCAAGAACATACAAACACCAGTATAAATAAAGAAAACCTTGTTTTATCAATCGACTCGCCGCCGGTCAGAAATATGACGTTAACAGACAATGTCACTTTAAAAGAAAATAATCATTCAAATAAAGACAAAAGTATTTATTTTAAAGATCTTGAAGAAAACATACTAGAAGAAATAATGCCTAGTTTAGGAAGCGACAATAACAATGTCCTGGTATCCACTGTAGTGTTGCTTTGCTTACTTTTCCCAGGGCCTCCAATTTTCCTTGTCATTGCCATATCAGTGTTGAGGTTACCTCGTTGCTATTTAGTGATCTAAGGGGTGTTGACTGTCAGAGTATATATGTATCCGCCAATTGAGGTCAGCCCTCCTATTGTTTTCATACGCACACTGTAAACTGTAATATGGCATAGATTTCTGCTTAATATTGATAATAAATTAAACAATAATTGTACTATTTAAAATATAGATTAAAAACAGTTTCAAGAAAGTTACTAATGCACCTGTATATAAATAAGTATTAAATTGTTTATTATTTGACCACGTGTTTGTGCCTAGCTGATATAAACTGACTAAGTTGTTGTTCTATTTGAAAAAGTAAGTCATATTATCTCAGTCACCGAATTCTGATTGACCAAAAAAAAATACTTCAAAATTTATAACTGAAACTTTTTTTGTAAAACCAATATTAACCGAGATATCCATTGAATAAAATATAAACGATCATCCTTTACAGTAGCTATAATAAAATTGATCGTTTATTTTGTTATAGCCGAATACCAATCAATAAATTAATTACACAAGTGCCGACATTCCCGATGCCGATGGTAATTGATATAAATTTGTAATCTTTAAGTAACCCATTTTTAAATTAAAACATTTCAATTTAATTTCGATGTTCTGATTTATTTAAGTATCGTGTTGGATAGGTATTATACAGGAATGAAAATAAAACAAGAAAATCCATGAAATAATCATGATTCGTGAACCAACTTATATCCAGTACTGGATTTTAGTACGTGCCTTGTTGTAGAGATGTATTTTAGCACTAAGATTATAAAATATTGTCTCAAAGCACTTGATTTTAGTACTGGATTTTAGTGACTTGTACCGGGTGGCCAAATAAGTGTGGTCGCCGGCCATATCTCAGGAACCATTTATCCAAACCGATCAAGAGAAATTGCTGGAAACTAACATTATAGGATTTTTATCGATAACTCGTAAAATAAACTGAGGGAAAACCTCTCTTGAAAGAAATACTCATAACTCTGGTTTGCCTTAACTAAATTTAAAAAAAAATTAAGACTTGATCTCATTTATTTGAAAAGAGATTTTTTTAATCCAACACGTTGGGACCAACGGTTCCTGAGATATGGCCAGAGCCCATTCTTATTTGGCCACCCGTTACAGGTTACTGGCACGGTATAGATTTGCCCTTAAACCCAAGCGCAAGTTGTTTCATCTTAGGGTTATTGAAATTTAAAATGTTGCCTCAGAAAAAGTTATTTCTTATCAAACATGCGTACTGAGCACCACTGTTTATTTCTTTGGCGACGTTTCGATGATGATTTTCATCTTTTTCAAGCTAATGTACAAAAAATACTATATATTTTCAATTTTGCAAAAAAAATCTATAAATGGGTACATATTTAGTCTTAACTCATATAAAATCTCTTAAACATCAAAAACATGAATACTTAAACAAGAAAATTAACACATCACAAAACATATTCAAAGTTCAGATTATAAATGTATATATTTTCTGAAATCAAAAAAAATAAAAAAATTGAAAGTTTAAAGTTTCGCAAACCATGTCAAATAAAACAAAATACAACAACAAAACATGTAGGCATGAAAACAAGCACTTACCTACCCTCCAAAAATTAACAACACTTTTGGTAATACCTTCAGTTTATAATAATACTTTAATTTAGCACTTCTACCAAATTCCTATATGCATAGACTAAAATTAAAAAGACAACATTTTTTCACACAAAGTAAAAAGACCAGTGAGTCAATATTGAGAAAACATTGTCTTTGTGCTTCCCATGGAGAGTTTCCATAGTACGGGTGATATGTTGTTTTTAGAACTTAACATTTTGGCTACCACATTTTAATTTTCGAGGGTAAGTGCTTGTTTTCATGCCTACATGTTTTCGTGTTTATATGTTTTGTTGTTGTATTTTGTTTTATTTAACATGGTTTGCAAAACTTTAAACTTTCAATTTTTTTATTTTTTTGATTTCAGAAAATATATACATTTATAATCTGAACTTTGAATATGTGTTGTGATGTGTTAATTTTCTTGTTTAAGTATTCATGTTTTTGATGTTTAAGAGATTTTATATGAGTTAAGACTAAATATGTAGGGTAAAATGGGGTAATGGCGGTCACTTAACAAAATTTGGACATAAAAGTCAAAATATGAAATATATATTTATTCTGATAGAAGAAAAAGAAAACATAAAAGTTACTCTAAGTTGTCAAAAATAAAACGAACTGAAAATCTAACATTTCTTGGTAAAAACTCTTAAATTTAAAAAAGTTACTTTGACCGGTATTGTCGTAACATTCGGGTATAGCATGAGTAATACCGGTCACAAACAAAAATCACAAATATATCCGGTTGGAGAGTCCCTTGCAAAACACACAGTGTGCCCTTAGTCCACATATGACACACCTGTACCACATCTCATTATTCGCGCCGTATTCACCACAAATCACACATAAAGTGAAATCTGTCTCATTATTTTCATTATCACTGCAGATATCGTCCATTTCAATATCAGAGTCAGATGATGTTGAATCAGCTCTTTTTCTGATTTTCTTTTTGGTAGTGACGCGCTTCATCTTTGGTTTCTTGGCGCTGGGGCTGCTGGTTCTCTCAGGTCAATTTAGTATTTTTCTCTTGGCTTTGTTAAGACCTTTTATTTTATCTATTCCACCCTTAGTCTTCTCCAGTTTTGTTTTCTTTTTTTCTTTCAATACATCTTTCAGTGGTGTAGAAGTTAGAATACTCGAGTGCTGTTTAGGTCTCCTATTCCGCTTTGTCACTTTGGTATTTTTTTTTTGGCTTTGGAAGGAGGTCTTCATCGCTGCAATTAAGAGAAGGTGCTGATTTTGAAGTCGACGGAATTGTCTCTTCTTCTTCTCTACCTTTTAGCTGCAGTTCGCATATAAACCCCTTGCTGATATAATCGTTTGGCAGCATTCAGGTTTTCAACTGACCACTTTGCTCTGTTCGTTAATATTACACGTGGCTTTGGCATCTGCAATAAAAAAAAATCAACAAAAATTAATTTTTGTTAACGAGGGCAATGCCGGTCACTCGACCGACATTGCCCTCATATGAAGGCATACATTCAAAAATAATTTAGGAACTTAAAATTTTGATTATCACTCAATTCAATACGTAAGATTATTCAATGATGTACCAACCAACCGATAAACTAAGCACATTCTTAAGAAATAATAAATATAAGTACTTACGGCTTATTTTCAATGATGACGAAATTAGAAGAAACACAAGAAAAACAAATGGCCGACTGTTCCGCGTCAACACTTGATGGTAACTGAAACCAAAGAAAATTTATAGGGTTAGAAATGTTAACTCCTTGTTAAACAAACGCAACACAAAAGAGAGAGAAAGAAGAGACAGAGATTTAGTTTGCCACCTCGCTATGAGAGGCGCAATGGCGGGAAATTTAAATGGCGATTTTATGATTTTGGATTTATTATTAATTTTTGACGAGTTTTTATTGATTTAAATCGTGATTTAAAAATAATGAATCACGAGTTAAATCAATAAAAAGTCGCATAAAAGTTTTTATTTTATGGAATAAATCAAAACACATTTTTATATTAACAAAGCAAATTATGTTTATTTTCAAATAAAAATTGGAAGGGAAGCCAAGAAAATCGTCTAAGCTACAATGCCTTTTCTGCTATGCATAATAGAACTATTTGTACGACTTCTTGGACCACAAAACAGTGTAAAATAAAATAACACTTTTAACGAAAATAAAGTAATGTTCTTCGGTCTATCAGGTCTCACTAATAATAATGTCTCTAAATCCATGGGGAATTTCTAGAGAAGTCTCTGAAACAAAAGAAAAAGAAGCAGTATCGGCTCGAAACTAATAGCGTTTTCAATTACCAGTACTCCGAGAGCGCTATGAGACGTCATAGATCTGCCCGAAATCTGTCATAGCCATGTAGTGAGATTACTCGATTTTGATAATTGAACATTCAATTTATTTATTCATTGCCATATACATTTACAAAGTAAATAGTGACATTGTCAAAGTAAGAAAAAGAAAAGTTATTTTAAGTTTCATGTGATAATATCATACAATCTCGGGGAGAGCACTCTTAAAGTGCCCGAGAGCAGTAAATCGAAAACACTATAAATTTGTCAATCTCTTCTTCCATGTTAGAAATGTCTCAGAAAAAGGATATCTATAGAAGCAATAAGATTATTTTGGTAGTGTATCTTTGATGTATTTATATATATCTATTATATATTAGCATTAATGTTGCAATGCTCTTTCCAGGTATGCACACGTTGGGCATCTTTTAAAGGAAATTGAAGTGTTTGTTTTTAGAGTCCTCATCTGCGACAAAGACTAAGTAAGAATTAGTGCAACCTGGAGAAATACAAGAATATATTTTCTGCCTCCAACACTGCGATTAGCACTATGCCATGTTGATAACAAAGTGATAAAAGTTTGTTATAATATATAAAAATTACTCACTCAGTTAGCTCGTTACCATTGTCTTCGTCCTCATGTTCATTCCGTTAACATTGTCAATGTTAAAAAAATCCCTTAAAATAAATAAGTCTTTTTAGTATAAAATACAGTTCTAATCGGTAACATAATATGTATAAAGTTTCATGTTTATTTGCTTATAAATTGTAAATTTACAATATAAAAAGTGTGCCTCGGTGTGCATAATGCAAATAAAGTTAATAAACAAACCTAACTATAAGATACAGAATTTTAATTACCTGCATGGTAGGCTGGAATAATATTTTAAAAAATTATAGATTTTAGACATTTTTATGGCCAAAATCATTTAGAATTTTACAAAATTTAAGAATAAAAATGCAAAAAATACTTGATCCGGTTTCCGATTAGCAACGGGTTCAATTTATGGTTTCTTAAACTAGTTTGGAATAGGACTGTCCTTCTCTTCTATGCGTCAAAAGTATGCGACAAAAACCTAGTTTTACTCTGCCAACTGAAGATCCTGAGTGCGCCGATAGCGCCAATTTCTCCCTGATGAGGAGGTGGCAAAGCTTCAATCAAAAATGACCTTGTAATGCAAAATCTCTTATTGAAAGTTTCACCGGGGTGACAGAAACGGTCAAATGCCCTCAATGCTAGGGTATTAAAAGCAGCTGTTTGCACCAAACGCTGTTGCCGGATCTTTCTTCCTTAAGGAAATATAGGGTTGACCAATATTGCCCATTGACCGGTATTACCCGATTTTCCCCTACCCATTTATAGATTTTTTCTGCAAAATTAAAAATATATAGTATTTTTTGTACATTAGCTTGAGAAAGATGAAAATCATCATCGAAACGTCGCCAAAGAAATAAACAGTGGTTCTCAGTACGCATGTACTTTATTCCCGCTACACCCACACGTTTGATCAACTTATCAAGGACACTAGTTACTTTCTCCGTTATTTCTTATTATTTAAGAAAAGCCTTTAAATCTCATCTAATGACTATACGAAACGCTAGGAAACATAAAAAGGGTTTAAATAGGAAGACAAAAATCACAAAGTCATGGTCGGTCGTTTTTTGTGTTAGTTTTAAGATTAATCGTAACCTGTTTGTTTTGACATGGTACTCGTCTTGTTTTTAATGTGTTATTTCATTTATTGGTTTTAATGAAGGTCTGATGATGCTCCGTAAAGAGCGAAACATGTCACCTTAGTTGATTTTATTACATGATTGAGACCATGACTTTGTGATTTTTGTCTTCCTACTTATGTTGTTACTTTGGTCTCTTTGAGAAAATGGACGATTTTTTCGGATAAAAAGGGTTATTTCATTGCCTGCCTCCTTCCAGAAGGCAGGAGCAAGTAGAAACAGGGTGATATGGAATACTCTATTTTTTAGCTTACTAACGTGCAGAGAATTAAATTTCCTATATAAACGCCTAATATGTTACAATCCACATTTTTATTCGTTTTGGAATTATGAGCAATTTAAATAAAAAATCTTAAAATTTCTGTTTGTGTTAATGTTTATTTTTGAAAGAAGGCTTCGACTGGGATTTTCGTTTGACTTTGATCTTTGTTACCATTTGTTATTAAGTGCCTATGTTCGTTGCTTAGCTATTTTTGATTTTTTTAAATAAAATTATTTTAATAATTATTATTCGCTATTCTCAGACTACCAAGAATGAACGTAATTTTAAATAAGTTAACTAGAATATGACAACAGGGCTAAGGTAAGCGTCAACTTTAAAATCATTTTGGTCAAAGCCTACTTCACAAATTGGCAACAAAGCTCAAAGTCCAACGAAAATTCCAGTCGAAGCCTTATTTTCAAAAATAATGTTGCATTAACACAAACAGAAATTTTAAGATTTTTTATTTAAATTGCTCATAATTCCAAAACGGCTAGAAATGTGGATTGTAACATATTAGGCGTTTAGATAGGAAATTTAACTCTCTACACGTTAGTAAGCTAAAAAATAGGGTGTTCCATTTGCAAAAATTGACTTATGTACATTTATTTAAATGGAAACATTGGCACAATTTTAAGAACTCCCTGTATAAAAAACGTGAAACCTAAATAATTTAAAGCTTACAAAATTTTAAATGTTTACTTTTATTAGTTTCAGAGTTACTAAACTTTCTTCTCGGAGCGTTTTTACACAAAAAAATCCTTTTATAATTCATATCTCAAAAAAGGTTAGAGATCGGAATAGATTATTATTAACAAAAGTTATTTAGATTTTAAGAAGGTAATCAAAAATGGTAAAATATACAGGGTGTTCTATTTAAAATAGTAAAGTTGACATTAACTTCAGGTATAACCGGAAGTACCTAATAAAAACGTCAAAATATAATATTTTATAAGCTTAAGGCCAATTATGCCTGCTATCAAATTTTTAGAAAGATAAGTTTACTCGTTTCCGAGATCATCACCCTGTATATGTGGATGAATATACTGAAAATTTGTCAATGTCATATAATTTTATTCAGAATAAAGTTAATCTATTTTTTTTAACAAAACCAAGCTGAATTTTAAACCCAAAAAATAATTTATTTTTAAACCTCATAATGGTCATAATGGGGCAATAATAAGATACACATGTATCTGCATTATAAAATACTACTTTATTTTAATTTTCAATGGACAAAATAATTATATATAATTGGTTTCGATTACATTTCATTTTAAAAAAACCTCTGTATTGCATGTCCTGAATTTCTTAAAAGCACACAGTTTGAAATCGATATTGGCGCGAACGGGTGTTTGTTTTGTTGGTTGTGAAACTAAACTACGTATTTGGATTTAAAAATTGCAAATGTCAGTTTTAATTTTAATTTAATTGATTTTTAGTGAACTTGTCTTTTTTAAGGTAAAATGTAATTTTAAGTTTTCATTACTTGCGTCGCTCATATCCATTTTGAAGATTTCTTTGCAAAAAAACGGAAACGGTCATTCTTTGGAGTGTATCACATTTAGGTCAGATCATTGTTGAAATTTTGGACAAATATACCCAACTTAGTTTGATCGCAGCCTATCATATGAGAGTATTTTTCAAACTATAATGACATACTATAGAAATATTGTTGTAGTATTGTATATAAGTTGTAAGTAACGCTCATATATACTTAAGTATTTATATTAAGGTTTATACATCGCTGGTACTTAATAAAGTACCAGCGATGTACAAAAATATTAGAACCCGTACAAGTCTTTACTAGGAGAGACCGGTATAGGTGGTCGTTACCGATCTTAACGAAATTTAATAATATACAAGTTCAAGTATTCAAATTAAGAGGGTAGAAACTGACCTTAAGAATTTGTGAATTGATACGTTTGGCTATAACTTAGGAAAGAGAAGGGCTATCGGAATGAATCTAGAAAGAAAGTGTTATTGGAATATTGCAAAATTCCGTAGGGGAGGAAGCGGACAAAAAAAATCCTTTTTAGTGAAAGCATTTAAAAATTCAACTCTTCCTTCTTGTTCCCCATACTACGTGAGAAAGAAAAGAAATTTAATGAGTAACAAAACTGTTATAATTTCCACTATTTATTTTAAATTGCCATAACAATTGTTTCGACACACAGTGTCATCGTCAGATGGTCTAATCTAACTAAGATTAACAGATTTTTCAACATTTTCAAAATTATTAGAATGTAATAAAATGAAAACTTTAGCCCGTAAACAAATCAAATATCTAAATAAACCATAATTTTATTATTTAATGAACACTACATTGAGAAAAATTAATTATAGCCATTATAAGAATTCTTATGGCCATTATAAGAATATTTAATACTATTTGGGACAGCAATACGAGCTAATACCAGTTATACACCAGATATTGCTAGGACCAGTGCATAAGGATAACTAAAATATGTTATACTGTTTATATGACACGGATTATAACCATAGGAGCGTTTTCACACGGCACCATATATCGCGCACCATATATGGCGTCGTGTGAAAACGCTCTTAAGGTTTGTTCTATAGCGACTATAAAACGCTTTATAACCAGTAAACATAGTTGAAAAAGAGTATAATCCAGTTTAATAACCGGTATAAAATTGTTTAGCTACCAATATAAAATGTTTTTATACTGTTTGCCCATTCAAATTTTGCGCTTGCGCATTCAGAATATTAATTTTTTATAAATTTATTGATCTTATCTCTTTACGCAAACTTCAAGCAACAAGCGAAATTTTGGATGCTTGTATGTTTTAAGACCAAAAAATAATAAAGGTAAAGAAATGATATTTTACTATATTTATATTGGTATTGACAAATTTCATTTTTTGATTTTACCATACTATTTTTCGCTTTAAAACAGGTGCAATCGTATATCCAGAATTTAAAATAAACAGATAAATGGCCGATAATATAAAAAATAGTAGATAAATAATAAAAATAGGTTAACGTTTTAAAGATATGTTTTTAACCCAAAAAAAAATAAATAAGGGTATTTACCCTCAACACTTTCTAATCAAGAAACAACGAAAAATCGGAGATCATAAACACATCAGCTCTTAGGTTACAAAATACTGATAATTTTACACCACCACAAATAAAGCTTAATAATAACCTCACAACACTGTTCACAAAAAACAACAAACATCTGAGACAACCCGCACAGCCGAACAAATGCAAATGGCATCGTAAAACACGTCTTGATACGTCGCAGTCTCCCCCACTCTTGCCAATTAAAAGTATGTTGCATAAGGGTAAATAAATGTTTTATATCGAATAATAAGGCAAGGGCCTGTCGACATATTAAGCACCGGTTCCCGCAGATCACCGAAGTTAAGCGGTGTCGAGCGCGGTTAGTACTTGGGCGGGTGACCGCTTGGGAAAACGGCGTGCTCTTGCCTCAGGGAAGAGTGTAAAATGAATCGACACCTAGCCATCCTATTCACGCCGGACAGGCCGGATGAGATCGGATATCTCGTAGGATGAAGGTGCCGTTTCACACTCCCCAGTCGGTAGATCACATTTGTGGTCGATGACCGGTTCAAGATGGCCTACGTAGTCGGCGAACCGTAAAAAAAAAAAAAAAAAAAAAAATATCGAATAATAATTTAATTAATACCCCCCAAAAAAGCGTTTTATTGTTGGTATAATCTTTATGTTATATAAAAGCATTTTTATTTCCAAAAAGAATGTTTTATTAAAATACATTCTTACAATTCTGGGCTTATATTCATAATTATTTCGTTTTATTGTCCGTATAAATAAAGAGGTAGTAATTCTGTATGCTGTTCGTTATTAACTTTTTTGCTATAGTAATAGATTGTTTAATAGTGATTATTAAAAATATTGCTACTGGTATAAGACTATTCTTAACAATTCTGTTTAATTAGTCGATTTTGCTCTGTGTAAGAAGGAAAAACCCGACAAGGGTTAACAATAGATGGAGTAATTACCTAAACGAATACAGGGTGTAACCTATAAGTTTAATAATGGGGAACTATTCAAATCCAATTGATCATTTAATAAAACATTCAATTTTTTATATTTGTTTATTTCCATTGACATTGTTATTAACATTATTAAACAAATTGCATGGTTACCAACCCAAAATGATAGATAGTATTATTACCAAGAAACATTACAACAAAGCAATTAGATTAGCATTCCCGGGTTCAGAACACACCAATAATATTACATACAAATCTTTAACATACAACGGGAGGATTACTAAACTTATTGCACAACACTTATTAAAGCGTAATATAAGAATTGCATATTAAACAAATAATACGTTAGGGAAATTCATAAAAAATAATAAAACTAAAAATAACAAAGAGGCTAAATGTGGATTATATAAACTAAAATGTTGAAGTTGTCCTAAATTTTACATAGGACAAATAGGTAGATGTTTTAATAAACGCATTAAAGAACATAAATATAGTTATAACAAAAATAATACAGATTCTCATTATGCATTACACTTAAATACAGAAAAACATAATTTTGACGATAATTTCCAAATATTACACCAAGTAAATAAATCTATGCAGTTAAATCTACTTGAGTCAATAGAAATAAACAAATATAAAAAATTGAATGTTTAATTAAAAAATGATCAATTGGACTTGAATAGTTCCCCATTATTAAGTTTATAGGTTATACCCTGTATTCGTTTAGGTAATTACTCCATCTATTGTTAACCCTTGTCGGGGTTTTCGTTCTTAGAGTTCATTAAATAACAAAATTATGGTTTATTTAGATATTTGATTTGTTTACGGGCTAAAGTTATTATTTAATTACATTTTAATAATTTTAAAAATGTTGAAAAATCTGTTAATCTTAGTTAGATTAGACCATCTGATGAAGACACTGTGTGTCGAAACAATTGTTATGGCAATTTAAAATAAATAGTGGAAATTATAACAGTTTTGTTACTCATTAATATTATATAATGAATTTCCATCAAGTATCGGCTATTTCAGTAGAAAGAAAAGAAATATGGATTTTGAATTATTTTTGCTGTAAAAAAAAGTGTTTAACTCTTTCACCAAGTAATTTAAATTTTGCCTAAACTATAATTTACAAAATATACTATATTCAACTCCATAAACGTCCTTTAATAATTATTATGTTTTGAACGATTTGTAGTTTTCCGCCATAATATTGAAAGCACCCAACAGAACTGGTTAAAAAATTGACTTTAAAAAAACAATCAAAATATCAAAAATAGTATTTTTTTTTGGTTTACCATTACTAAATGAACTGGTTTGCAAAGTTTTGCTAGTATTTTACCAGAAATATTAAGGGATGTAAACATATATTTTCAAGAACGTGTTGACTTGTGCACAGATTAAAATGAAAGACATGTTGAACATTTACTGTAGTTAAGTCGAGTCGCCTATGGATAATAAAAGTTTATTTTTAACCATAATTTATGAAACTTGCAATTTTTTCGAAAACGGTTGAAAATAACTTATGTATATGCTTACAGTACAAAAAGAAACTTGCTTAAGAATTTTACATTAAATAGTCAAATAATTAATAATAATTATTTAAAAAACATGAGAAAAATTAATTTAAAATGTGGATGGTTTATTTAATTTAATTTCCAAGACCGTACAACTTTATTTTTTTAGTTGTTTATTTATTACTCTTATGCTGGGTTGCACAAAGATTTTTAACCATATTTAACTAACCAGCAAGTTTGACTGTGACATAAATGACACTGGCTTGCATTATTTACTCACAAACCTGACTAGTAAATTAAAAACTAAGCTAACCGGGCAACTATGATTATGAAGAAATTATTTCTGCCAATGTCATGTACGTCGCCATCAAACTTGCTCGTTAGTTAATTATCATTAAAATTCTTTGTGTAACTCGACATTAAACTGCCAAATCAAAATGAATAAAATTTAATATATTTAAATTATAAAGGACTTAAAAACGAACCTAAATATACAATAAAATACTGGATGTTCTATTTAAAAAAATACAATTTTTTGTCATCACAGTTTTTGTGCCACCCCGTATATGGAAAAATATTTTCCTGAAATGCTCTTTATTATACAGTATAAGTCTGCATATGAATGCCTGATGCACTATTGCAGGATCCTGTATAAAAAGGATGTTTCCTTAAAGAGGTATATTTCATATGCTCTGACTATTTGGACTACCCTGTACATTTTAAAATAATGTTAGATTGTAGAAGTACCTCCCTATAACCCATTTTTTTAAAATTATTTAAAAGTTAAGTAGTTTAGATTCTATGAAATCCTGCGTTGAGAATGGGCTGGCCACACTGTATAGGTACTACTTTCATTTTTTATTTTTCGCTCGATACATAAATCTACTTTTTTTACGTTATATTATTATTGAACGGCAGTAAAGTTTTGGACTTGCATTGTTTTTATTTGTTATGTACTACTGGTAAGTACTTCCAGTCGTCTTCAGGTATACTATACAGTACCTGCAGAGGACTGGAGATACTGACTAGTTGAAACATTGTAATTAAAAACAAGTAACGACAATGCAAGTTTACTGCCGTTCAAGAAACGTCATTGTGGCCAACCCTATATTATTATATTATATAACTTTTCACTAACTCGGTAGGCCTTCGACAAAAAAGAGAACGGGTTGCAAAACGAATATTTTTTGGATTACATTCACAACCGCCATTATACGATTATATATAATTACTTAAGTTAATCCAAAAGTAACAAAACCGATGATAAAAAGTATTAATCCAAAAAAATATAATCAATAAACAATTCTGATCAGATTCAATGGAATACCGATCAATCTGAGAACTACGTCATTCGTTATTTTAGGTTAAATAAAGCAGTAAAACTCGATTGTGAATTTTCTATGTAATATTCATACTGCTTTACAGGGTGGCTCCATGAAGTGCCTAATGCACTTAAGGCAAGAAAAATTAAATGAAAATCGTAATTCAAATGGTCGATAACAAAAATCCCATCACAGCAAAAAGTAAATTTCTAGAAAACATATTTTTAACCTGGTCATATTTTGAGCACATTTTGACAGACGGTTCAGTTCTGAATAACAGGACAGGTTGTGCTCTTTATCATAAAAACAAAAACATTCAAAGTCATTTAGGCTCCGCGACGAAGCAACCATATTCACAGCAGAACTTGGGGCTATTTGGGAATCCTTAAAGTACATTCTAGAATACAATAAAAATAATAGTTTTGTAATATTCACTGATAGCAAAAGTGCTCTTCAAACGTTATAGAATTGTTACCAAAAAGTTCCTGACAATTATATTGTTTGTAATATTTTAAACATCTATAGAAATATTAAGAATCTTAACAAAAATGTTCAGTTTGTTTGGATTAAATCTCACATAGGAATTAATGGAAATGAAATTGCAGATAAGTTGGCCAAAGAGGCAACAAGAGCTCCAGCGTGTGTAAATACCTCTTTAGCCTAGCTAAAATCAAATTTTTATTAATTGGCAGGAACAATATAATATATCAAATTTAGGCTATAATTATAAATATATATTTCCAAAAATACATAAAAAAACCATGGTTTCAAACCTAGTTTAACCGAAACTTCATAAGATCAATTTCGCGAATAAGAAGTTAATAAAAAATAGGCCTACAGAATATTGAAAATTGTGAATGTGGGAAAATCGGTGTTCTGGAGCATAGTATATATTAGGATTTCATAGACATAACCTTTTTAATCTAGACACTTTAGTTTCTACAGGAAATGTAAACGTATATACAACGCTATTTAAGTTTATATCAGGTATAAACCTTAAAACGTAAATAAAAGACATTGCTTAAAAAAAATTTATACATTCTCGCAGAGAAGGTAAAGAAATAAGTAACTTTCTTTTATAATAGAAATATTGTTTATTCTATTATTGTTTTAAATAGTAAATTATTCTGTTAATTTATTAGAAATTAGATATAGGAAAAATTACTACTAACGTGGCTCCAGGTAAAGCCAAAGCTTGTTTATTGGATTCCAAAATAGAAAATATTAAACCATTCAACGGAGAATAATATTTTAGCTATATTTGTCAAAAGATGCGACAACCTTGTTCATAAATATAAAGCTTTTAATGACAATGATCTAAATCAACATATATTTGAATGTATTCAAGAGAAATTAATTAATAAAGCCAAATATATGGTAGGCAGACGTGTTGAATTAGATAATTGGGATAAATTAAAACCTGCATTATTTTAATGTGTTTTTTGAGATATCGATTGCCTGGTACAGGAATTAACGCGTACTAGACCTTATAAAAATGAACATCTTATTGATTTTGGTAACAGATTGCAAATGTTGCGTAGTAACGTTATCCAACGCATAAGTAACGATACCACTTTATCTGACGAACAACGTGATTGTCATTATGAAAAAACAGCATTAAATACTTTTATAGGCGGTTGTACGAGAACTTTGCGAAATAAAATGTATATTAAAAAAACAACATCGCTAGAGGACTCAGTAGCTTATATTAAAGAATCTTGAAGAAACAGAACCAAATACTACCGAGAAATTTTCAGAAAACGGGCCCAGAAAACCCTCAAACCCAACAGAAATGAATATTTTCTCAGATGGTACACCACCATATATAAAAAAAGAAAACCCCAATATTAAACTATTAATTCATACTGGTAGTTCGGGATCAATACTAAAACCATAAATTGTAAACAGTTTTACCCAAATCTATCTATAAATCGAATAATACAAGAAAAACATCCCTAGGAAGCCAAATAATCGAATTTCAAGCTGCAATACCAGCATTTGCAGAATTTTGTACTAATCGCAAAATTAATTTAATTTTATTTGACTTTCTTAATTACTTTAATGGAATTTTAGGAGTTTCAGATTTGATAAAAATGAATTTGAATATTGATCCATTTAACAAAAAGTTAATCGAAAAAAACACTTGAATCCCGCTTCAGTTGGGACAACCTGTTGAAATAAATTTTTCACTTTCAGTAAACTCTCATGAAAAAACAAAAAATACTTCTGTCGACAGAGGTAAAGATTTAACAAAAAAAGGTAACCTAAACGCATTAGAAACGCAATCAATAGACAATAACCCCGGAGACACAGACTTTACAGTCGAAGACTACTTACAGAACACCGACACACTTCCGAATATTGACGAATCAATTATTCAAGAAGTTCTTGAACCTCAATTTGAACAACCCCGAATTACTATAATCTTAGACATTCAAGTTACACCCCCAATAAACCCATAAACATCACAGAAGACACAAATAATACTAAATATCACACGGCAGTGGCCAGTAGGACAGTAGTAGTTAGAAGAACCGATTCTTAGTATACTTAATATATCAAAAAAGTCCCTAAATACCTTTAAAAATCAACTAATAATAACCGAAAGCGACACAAAATTCAAAATATGCATATTTATATTTTATACATATCCTGTATCCCAAAAAAATTCAACAATTCAAATTTTAAAATAATATATAGAACCAAAACAAGTATACGCAATATATTTTAGAAACCCAATACTAGCCTAAAATTTTGTAACTACCGTGCAAAACTTCTTCAAAAATTAATCTTTTAAATATTTAAATTATACAATATATAAAATTTTTACAACATACCTATTGAAACTTTAATCGACCAAAAAAAAAACTAGAGTTATATCACACTACCAAAATTTGCCATCGCGGATTAAACGAAATGAACATGTGCTAAATATTATTGGCCCAAAATGTCCATTGAAAATTTTGTCAATAACTGCTAGACGTATTTAAAAATCAAATATGACAGATATCCCCCCGTACTAAAATTTAATTTAACATTCTAATCTCATCAGTTCGAAACCATTTAAGCATATTCACATCGACACTTTCAAAATATCAAAAGAAAGCTATTTAAAAATAATAGATTCATTTTCAAGGTATGGATAGGCCTATACTTTAAGAGCTTTAACAGAACCGAAGGTCATAGAAAACCTTTTACATTTTATATTACACCATGGCTTACCGCAAAAAATAACCGCTGACTCAGGCATTGAGTTTAAAAACAAGGAAATTGAAGATTTTTGCAAATAATATAAAATAGAGTTACATTATGCAACACCAAAAAATAGTAATTCACTCCCCGGTAGAAAGGTTATAATCTACGATAATCAAACATTATCGCTGTTTAAAATAGGAAACCAATACTTTTACCCCCGAACAACTAATCAAAACGCAATATTCGGTTATAACAACTCCATATACAGGGTGGCCCATTTGTCTGACAAAGTAGTATACCGTCTCTACTATGAAAGATATCAAAAAAAAGTTTATATAAAAGTTATGAGGTATAAAAAACTATATGTTCTAAAATTATTTTTAAACATACAGGATGGTCCAGAAAAGTAGGACAATAAAAAGATACATTTTTTTAAATGGAACACCCTATATATTTTAGCATTTTTTGTTTCCTTACAAAATTATCCATATGACGCCATATTTAGTTTTTTAATTTTTTGCAACGTTGCCAAACAAAATGCAAAATTCTTAAAATTTTGGAAAAAACATGATAGTAAAAATTACCTGTATTTCTCAATAAGAGTATCGAAAATCGAAAATTTCTTGTAAGCTCTTAAGTTTAGGGATAGAAAAACTGTCTTAAATCTTTAAGTACCGACAAATTTGTACAGGGTGTTTTCTGTTGACATCCAAATATACAAAATTTTAAAATACAATAACTCTGTTTTTTCAAATAAAACACCCTATATTCATTAAGCTCGTCTGATAGATATTGTAAGTATCTTTTATTATTGTTAAGTCATACCTATACCTAAATTTACTAGTTTGGGCAATATTTCGATTTTTATTTAAATTTTGGTGAAAAAAAACTATAGTCTTTATTTTTCTAGTAAGCCATGACCAGCAAAGTAAAAACAAATGTAATTAAATATAATATTATATTAAAATAAATTGATAACCATAGTTAGTTACGTATTTATTTAATTAAATAAAATTTCTGTTTTATTACGCAACTTGGTATTGAAAATAAGTTAAGAAACATAATAAATATAAATATAATAATTATAAATATGACATTTTATATTCAATTACATTTGTTTTGACTTTGCTGGTCATGGCTAACTAGAAAAATAAAAACTATAGTTTTTTTCACCAAAATTTAAATAAAAATCGAAATATTGCCAAAACTAGTAAATTTAGGTATAGGTATGACTTAACAATAATAAAAGATACTTACAATATCTATCAGACGAGCCTAATAAATATAGGGTGTTTCATTTGAAAAAACAGAGTTATTGTATTTTAAAATTTTGTATATTTGGATGTCAACAGAAAACACCCTGTACAAATTTTTCGGTACTTAAAAAGTTAAGACAGTTTTTCTATCCCTAAACTTAGGAGCTTACAAGAAATTTTCGATTTTCGATACTCTTGTTGAGAAATACAGGTAATTCTTTACTATCATATTTTTTCCAAAATTTAAAGAATTTTGCATTTTGTTTGGCAACGTTGCAAAAAATTAAAAAATTAAATATGGTGTCATATAGATAATTTTGTAAGGAAACAAAAAATGCTCAAATATATAGGGTGTTCCATTTAAAAAAATGTATCTTTTTATTGTCCTACTTTTTTGGACCATCCTGTATGTTTAAAAATAATTTTAGAACATATATTTTTTTGTACCTCATAACTTTTATATACACTTTTTTTTTGATATCTTTAATAGTAGAGACGGTATATTACTTTGTCAGACAAATGGGCCACCCTGTATAGTGACGAAATATACCCCTTTTGAAATTGTTAATGGACACATTAATAATACAGGCCCTTTTGATATTAACGACCAAATAATCATATCAAATTATGTACAAAAACGTAAGGAAAATGCTACAGAACTTTATCAAAAAATTCAACAACGAAATGCGGAGACCACAGAAAAAACAACTTCAAAAAGAAGCGAAACCGTTGTGAACCCCCTGATTTCGAATGTAAAGAAATAGCTTATATTAAAACTAAAGCTCGAAATACAGCATCTCCGATATTTAAAAAATCGTAGATAAAAGGACAGAGTAAAATAAAAATAATCACAAAAAAGGGACAATATTATAAAAGTTTAGATAGAAAACCAAAAAGTAAACACAAAAACTTACTTTACAAGTAGGTCATGAGGCAAATATTTCCAATTCTACTTGCGGTCCGTTAGACGCTTCTAGCCAACAGTGAACAGACAGACGTACAACTAACAACAATAAAAAAACACATTTTACCCATCTAACTAATTATTTATATTAAACACACTTTTTTTCATTACATAGACCCAATTATAACGCAGTTACAACACTTTTTTTATTATAAAAAAACAATATCATATCAAAAAAATCTACTAACCCAATCTCTCAACAGGGATTATCAGAAAGTTTTCTTTTATGCACGGAATTTTTTATTCAAACCACACATGAATAAACGAGGTTTAATTAATTTAATAGGTAAAACTCATAAATGGCTATTTGCCACTTTAGACGCTGACGATGGTGACCGGGCGATTCTAAATTTAGGTCAAAATCATAACTTAATTTATTAATGTCCCTATCGAACATTTTGATCGATAAATATAATAAAACGATATCAATTCCCAATAAAAATCAGAAACAACTAGAGTATAGTTTAAGAATTTTTCGGGCTCAATTAATAACCTAAACAATTACATCACGTTTCAAGGTATTTTGTTTTTATTTATTAACGGTAAATCCATTTTATCTTTATCAATATTATCTCAGATAGATCTAGATTGCCAAAATTTACTAAAAAAATAAATTACTATTATCGACAATCTAGAAGATGCCTTAATGTTTGCTAAGCTAAACACGATCCATAATTCTCATAAATTAGAGCAAATGATTATCTACTTAAAAATTATATACAGCAAAAATCAAATACCAAATTTCGAAAATATTCTAATTATCAAATTTTCATTACTCAAGTTACATTTTTAAAAAATATTTATAATTTTGCTATACATGTACCAATAATTAACCCTTAAACCTATACCTTTTGCCACTTATATTATGTGATCCAAAAAGGCAAAGAATTTATCCCAAAATATCCTTATTTGGTACAAACCCTTAAAGAAGTCCAGTTCGAAACTAGAAGACACCTACTACTGCATGGAGAAATTACACTCACCAGACTGCAGCTGCAGCTAATGGAAAGTATCTCCGCCAATGGTTGCCAAATTTTAGAAATAAAAATGAAAGAACATCCTCCTACTGCCATCTCAAAAGAAAAGAATTTTTGCTCAATGTAAAAGCGAACAATATTTGAAAATCGAAAATCCGACATTGATTAAAATGCCAAATTCCTGCAGTATTCAAGCAAAAAACAATACAAGTTAATCTATGACGTAAGACTATAACAAGGAAAACTAGTAGAGGGGGAAGAGGGTTTTCACATCAATTCCTGCGGTCCCTTCTGCGCATGCCCAGGCAATGCGCAGGCGCGTGTCATATGTCATACGTCATCTGTCATGTCACACTCTTGGGCGTGAGCTATTTGGGCATTAGCTACTTGAGCGTTAGCTACTTTGGCATTAGCTACTTGGGCGTTAGCTACTTGGGCAATAGTATTCATTATAGGCCACGTGTTTAGGATGACGTCATATTATGTTTAGGAAAAGATGGCGGCTGTCACCTGTCAATTAAGATATGTCAAGGTCACCTGTGACTTGTCAAATGTCAAAATTAAAATCTAACACGTGGGTCGGGTTCAGGATGATGTAATAAGTCGTTTAGAGAAAACCCGAACACGATCGGTTGTCTGGTTCGGAAGATATAGTATTTTGCGATTAGTGCCCTTATGCCTCGAGACGAAGCGCTGTAATTCTGGTTGTAGGCAGAGGTATATAGGACCTATCTCGAAGTGAAAATTTTTTTCAAATATCTCAAGTACTAACGGCGTTAGATGTATTAAACCATTAAGGCCTTAACACAGCACAGTCGTGGAAAGCACTGTTAATGTTTATTTATTAGTAGAAATATACCTCGTATATTAATTATATTTACATACCTCATATAATAGTAGTTTTTATAGGGGACGTAAGATTAATAATAATATACTTGTTAAAGTGTAGAGGGAACATAAACAGAAAATAAAATTAGCTGTAACTATAATTAAATTTGGTAATACCTGCAGTATTTATTTACAGCAATGTTTAAAGAATGTGCAATAAACAACTAAACCCTGCTGAACAGGTTAATCAACATCTAATAAACGACTAAAACATCTAAAAACGTATATTTAACAGGTCTTAAACAGGTAAAATTGAGAAAAATAAATAAAATTTGCATAAAGAAAGGATATAAATAACATAAATTCTACTAATACCTATAACTTGTATGTACAATATTGTTTTAATATACCTCAGAAACAGCTAAAACCTCTTTGAACTCTTCTTGATCATGTAAACACTTAAAATAAATAAGGGTAGTCACCCCATTCAACCCCCACATATATGCATTTTGATATCAAATTATGGAGAAAAATATAACTAACCCCAATATGCTATTATGTTCTATTAATTTAAAAACCGCAAAGACATTATAGATACTTTTTTTAATTTCATTTCAATTTATTTTCTAGGATGTCATTTATTACGCAAAGTAAAATTATATAGATAAAATAGTAACAGATGTT
Organism: Polydrusus cervinus; assembly: GCA_935413205.1. Taxonomy (NCBI): domain Eukaryota; kingdom Metazoa; phylum Arthropoda; class Insecta; order Coleoptera; family Curculionidae; genus Polydrusus; species Polydrusus cervinus. The sequence goes on along the minus strand of OW284510.1, from coordinate 58,773,789 downwards.
TAAAAGGGTAATTATAATGAAGTATTTGCTAAACTGGAAAAAGTTTTAAGTGCATAAAGAGGACGAGACAAGCTGATGGATGATGATGATAATAAAAGCGCATAACGATTCTATATAATTAAATCATTAATACGTAAAATTATTTATACAGAGCAGCCGACGGTATATCGTGCTGAAATGTGGAACCTGAAAAACCCTAAAGTTTGTCAATGCCTATATGTACAGTATGATTTATAGACACACAAAACCTCTATGAAGTATCTGTATGACTTACACGATATAATATTGTCATATAAGATAGAAAAGGATAGCACTAATTACAATAACAATCTAATGGACTGTTAAAAACGTATCACGACATGTTTTGACTCATAGGTTTAGGTCACATTAATGAGGTGGGTAGGTAATTTGCCATACAGTAATTCATCAGTTGGTTAGATCAGTACAATAAGTAGACGCTAACAAAAAAATAAGGGTAGGTACAGCCCCTGTACTAATACTTCTTGGTATCAAATTAAAGGTAAAAATGTCAATAACAGGTGTTTAAGGGTTATATTTCTAACTAAAGTACCGTTTAGAACTCAATAAATTGATAATATTTTACGTTTTAAACTAAAATTACGAGCATTCAAGTAAATCACATTTAATGCAGCGTTCCAACGGTACTTATATAGAAGGTCAACTGCTTATTGAATTTGCAATTTTAGCACAAATAACAAGGTGTATTATATAGAAAAGACTTGTTGTAACTAAAACAGCTGTAGGCTATAGATAGGTACTGAGTTGACGGTCTAAAACCATTAGGGTATTTGCATTATTCATAGGTATTAAGTTTAAATTATGGTAAATACGATACCTATGGCTACAGATCGTTTATAATCGACAAACAGCTCCAAAAGTTCATTTTTGCCACTAAATGAGAGAAAAATAGGTAAAAATAGTCTAAACATCGCTTATAAACAACCCCAATTTTTTGTTAATATCGGTACGGTATTGTACGGTTTAAAGATACGTAATAAACAACTAAAAACTTCTCTGAATTGAGCTGCTAAAACATCTAAAAAATCACTAAAGTACCAAAAAACGTCCCTTGAACCCATAAAAATGAGGTAAAAATTATTACATTATTAATATCCAACGAATGATAAAAATACAAGTAAGTCGATGGTATTATTATTTTTCCTAACCCAAAGTGTTTAAAACTTCTAAAAGCACGGTAGAATTGTGTAATAGACGACGAAGGATAAATCGATAAATAGCATTGCAAATTGAAAATGTTATATTGCGTAATATACTTAGAATTTTGCACATACAACGGTAATTTAATACTACAGGGTGGTTTGGGCTACACTTAAAAACAAAAATACCTGAATATCGTTTGTGTGGAGGGTGCTAGATAGGTATAAATGTAGTCACTTGGTAATTATATCCACCAAAAATGTCTAATCACTTATCTCAGGTAAGACTGGGTCTACCATAATAATATAGTATATGGCCGCGACTGAATCGGCACTAACTAACATAGTAAACAGCACGTTATACTAGGAAGCATTATCAAAGAGTTGGACAACATTCATCATATTATCACTAGGATGTGTGGGTTCTTTATAGTCATTAGACAACACATTCTCAATATTACTATTATATATCTAACTAAGACAACAACCACCGTTGTAGAGTGGGATTACCGATGACTAAATGCACGTTGCAAGTATTACAAACATCCAACAAATTGAAATATTGCGGTCAGTGCCCATATACCTATAGGCAAAGAGGTAAGATTTGGTAAAAGGGTAGAGGTTAACAAGTTCTAGCGAGTAGTGAAAAAATTATTTCAAAGCCTTAAAAGGTATTGGAGCCATATGTATTAAACCATTACACTACTGATAGAGAATACTGAAATATTGTAATAGACAAATATTAAAAAGACCTTTCAATCGGTGAAAAAATTAACCAAAAATGTTAAGTTATAACAGTACAAGAACTGTTAAATGATTGGTCGTTTTGGTGAATGTGCTTGGCAAGCATAAATAAAAATATTGTATTTTTGTAAATACGGGAGCTATAAAAACTCTGCTTGTTTTAATCACAATATATAAAAACTTCATTATTAATATCACAAGTAGGGAAAATCGAAGGTATTATTGTTTTTTCTTACTCCAAAACGCCTCAAAATGTTGTAAAATATTACTTTATTTGCATAATAAAAGCAATAAAACAGATGCCTATGCGTTAATTATAGAAATAAAAGATCCAAGTTCAAAATTAGCTCCACACTGTGTAGGTTCTGTATGTCAGCGTGTCAGTGTATTTGCGACCAGATTTTGAGGCCAGAAAGGTGAGTAACTTTTAATTTTGGTGTGGTAAAATATTATAGTAACGCCTTCTTGACAAAGATACATTTACTTAAGCGTTAGTTGTCGTCAAAATAAATACTTCACACAAGGACATTATTCCATTAGGTAACTTGACTCCACATAACATATCTATAAATTATTTGACAGGGGGTCAAAAGCTATCAATTCGCGGGGGTAAAAATACTATAAAGCATTATTAAATGGGCTCTGTTTTACCCTGTAGCCAATAGTGAGTAAAGGGAGGGCGGTTGTCACCTGTCAATTAAGATATGCCAAGCTCACCTGTCACATGTCAAATGTTAAAATTGAAATCTAATGCGTAGGTCGTGTTCAGGGTGATGTAATAAGACGTTTAGAAAAAACCCAAAGTCGTTCGGTTAATTGGTTCGAGAGATATAGTTTTTTGCGATTAGGACCCTTATGGCTAAAGGTGGAAAGGTGAAAGTTGGCAAACTGATAAAAGATAAGTGTACCTACCAGCTAGCGAAGAAATATTTCAAATATCTCAATTAATAACGGTGCTAGATGTATTAAACCATTAGGGCATTAACACTTAACATGATAAAGTCGTGCAAAGCACTGATAATATTTATTTATTAGTAGAAATATATATACCTCGTATATTAATTATATTTACAAATTACTGCATCACCAGTAAAATCACCAAAGCTGCCAAAAGGACACATCTAAAAATTCGAATTTTTCAGTATTTGCATTAATAAGCTATACCTATACAACCGCATAATCAAAATACTTCCAAGTCTTCAAATTATCAGTAAAACCATAATAACTGTCAAAACAGCACCTCAGATTTTTATAATTTTATCTAATATATCTATTATTAAGCCATACCTATAGAACCCCGCAATAAAAAAATAAGGACATTTTGGAAATGTGCAGAAGCCAAAATCGGTGTTTCGGAGTTAAATAGAAGGAAATATTATGCGCACATAGCGAAAAAAGTACCTTTGGTACTCCGGATGCCAAAGAGCGCCTTTTAAGAATATATTTGAAAAACATCCTATAAAGGTCTTTTTGGGTTTGTTAAGTGGAAAAACACAATGTGGTACATGCACCGAAATGTATAGAAAACATAGATAGTTGCTTAAAACCATCAATTTCATAGTATTAATAAAAATATATTTAAATCGCTTAGATATAAAATAATTTTTATTAAAACAGACTGTTTCATGTCTCAACACTGGGGTCATAGAGATATAGTATTGTATGAGGAATCATCGGAAATTCCATAAGCTAAGACTGACCATAGCTATCTTTGTTTCAATCTTCTCGGATAGCTGATGGCTTTAGAGGGCCGTGATATTAGGTTAGGTAGTTATAATAAAATTATATTTTAGGCTATGTATTTATTTTATTGTTATATTTACGGTATTATTAATATTGCATTATTTCTATATTAAAGACATATATGTATTTATTAATCGACACCACAGATTTGTTTTTAAATAAACATGTTTACTGTTTAATTATTCTCTTATATCACCCAAAAATAAAACACGATACTTGATAGCAATAATTTATTGATAGTATTCATTATTAAGGTTGATCAATGTAATAACATGCCTTGAAAAGGAACGTATCAGCTTATCGGTCCACCGCAACAAATATTTGTCGGTCATGGCGTCTTCAAACTTGAGGCTCCGCTTCTCACCATTTCGATGAAACACTAGAGTATACTGCCCAATAATCATAAAAATATCCATCCAATGTGCGTTGAAACAATCTAAAGTACTTAAGAATTCTTCAAATTCACTATTTGAGAAATAAATCTCCCCATATCCAATAGTATCCAAAGTTACTTGTTTACGTTCTTCTTCTGTTGTATTAAATATAACGGTGACGTAATCATCAATCTCAAAGACTTTGCTTGGTTTGATTTTGCGCTGTACTCCATCATCCTGCTGACATCGAGAAGGAGATTTAAACACCTCATCCCAAGCGGATGATGAAGAGGAGGCCGCCATTGATAAGTATTAGAGGTTAAGTTTTAACAACTGCCTAGCCAAAAATTTATGATCTTCGTAACAATTGATATCTTTTTTCAGCCTACATATTTTTCGCAGATGTTCTTGGAGTTTAACTCTAAGATGGACTGCCTTTGCCATAAGCTGAAGACTAAATGACTAAATTCCAACTTTAGCGCTAAATATTTCTTTCGTAAGGTATTACCCGTCTGAATAATTCTTTGCTTAACATCCTTACCGAGATTCTTTTAAATAAGAAGCCATAACAGATAAAACAGCTAAAATCAGGTAAAAACCCGATAAAAACAGCTAAAAACCCGCTTAAAAACAGCTAACGGTTTTTAAAAAACAGCTAGCGGTTTTTAAAAAACAGCTAAAAACCACTAAAAAAACAGCCCTGTTTAAAAACAGCCCTGTTTAAAAACAGCTATGTTTAAAAACAGCCCTGTTTAAAAACAGCCCTGTTTAAAAACAGCCCTGTTTAAAAACAGCCCTGTTTAAAAACAACCCTATTTAAAAACAGCCCTGTTTAAAAACAGCCCTGTTTAAAAACAGCCCTGTTTAAAAACAACCCTGTTTAAAAACAGCTAAAACAGCCCTGTTGTGTTGTTGTTGTTGATTCGATTTGTTAGGATATGTCTATGTTCAATGATGTGCTATGACTTAGGGAATTAAATACCTAATAAACATGCTACGATACCGACTATTATTAATATCATTATCTTTAACAATGACTAAGAATCCAAACATATCTTACCAATATTCCGAACAAACACGTTTAAAAGTACCGAAGGACGTGCATGTATTAACATGCTCGCCGTAGGTTTATTTCAAGCGAAAATCATTCGGGCTAAATCAAATCAGTACCTTAGCATTATCAAGAACCAGTTTTAAGTATTTTTCGATAAGTTTGTCGCAAATAGAATAAATTAATATCATTGCTATTATAACCATATGGAAGGCATAATAAATTTGATAATTAAGTATAACCATTACACTTCTAACATACGTATTTAACTGGGATTAGCATAACAACTATCGCTGCTTCTCTAAATATAAACTAAGGATAGAAGTATTCAGTTAAAATATTTATATAGAAATATTTAACTGAATTACTAGGCCAACAAAATTAATACAAATAATTTTATTTTTATATATTTATTTCAACATCATTCAAATAACAATATCTAAAATTATATAATACCTTTACATTATTCTGTGAACAATGCCACACACTTGAATCAGAATCGTGATTATAACATTCTGTTTTATTCATAAATGTGCTTAATTTAAGATTATCTTTATTAGGAATATTTACTATACAAGAATTAAAAACATCAAACTCTCTTAGAAAATTTGCTTTCATATCACCCTCTACCAAAATTCTTATATTATCAAATATATATGAAGCTATTATAGTGTCCAATATTTTTGGTATATCATTCAAATCAACATAACCAGCTTCCCAAAGTAGGCCATGATATTGGCCTTCTAAATAAACAACAGTTTTCAATTCTTCCGATTTTAAAAATTTCCGAGGGAAAGGAGGTTTAAAGAGATAAGTACTCAATCGTTCGCCATCATAGAATGACATCTCCTTTGGAATGAATACATTTGAAATATTATAACCTTGTATGTCAACACAAAGTACTTTGAGAACCATCTTTTAAAATCTATTATATTTTTAATATAATATTTATGCTTGAACCATCTATTACTTACTAAATGTTTAATAAGAACCCGTATGTCTTAATATATAAGGATTTATATCACGCAATCTTATCTCCCTCCCTCCCTCCTCCTCCTTTAATATAAGAAAGAAATTTTAATTTACCATTGATCTAGAGAAACCATTAGTATAAACTAATCTTTTAAACCAATAATATATACAAAATCACATAATATAATAACTTTTTTAAACATCAACCCTCCCTAGGGTTTGTTTAAAAATTAAAAAAATTGTTTCTCTACAAAAGTAATTTGTTTAATAATATAATCTGCTAATTTGGGGTTTATTCGGGTTTTGGACTTGTTTGGACCACTGCGGTTTTGCAGGTTTGTTTAAGACACGTTTGGGTTTTTCGGGGTTGTGGGAAATACTTCTGTTTTACGGGTTTGTTTAAATCTCGATCGTTTTTTGGGTTTGTTCGGGACACGCGCGCCCGAAAACAGAAGTATTTCCCACAACCCCGAAAAACCCAAACGTGTCTTAAACAAACCTGCAAAACCGCAGTGGTCCAAACAAGTCCAAAACCCGAATAAACCCCAAATTAGCAGATTATATTATTAAACAAATTACTTTTGTAGAGAAACAATTTTTTTAATTTTTAAACAAACCCTAGGGAGGGTTGATGTTTAAAAAAGTTATTATATTATGTGATTTTGTATATATTATTGGTTTAAAAGATTAGTTTATACTAATGGTTTCTCTAGATCAATGGTAAATTAAAATTTCTTTCTTATATTAAAGGAGGAGGAGGGAGGGAGGGAGATAAGATTGCGTGATATAAATCCTTATATATTAAGACATACGGGTTCTTATTAAACATTTAGTAAGTAATAGATGGTTCAAGCATAAATATTATATTAAAAATATAATAGATTTTAAAAGATGGTTCTCAAAGTACTTTGTGTTGACATACAAGGTTATAATATTTCAAATGTATTCATTCCAAAGGAGATGTCATTCTATGATGGCGAACGATTGAGTACTTATCTCTTTAAACCTCCTTTCCCTCGGAAATTTTTAAAATCGGAAGAATTGAAAACTGTTGTTTATTTAGAAGGCCAATATCATGGCCTACTTTGGGAAGCTGGTTATGTTGATTTGAATGATATACCAAAAATATTGGACACTATAATAGCTTCATATATATTTGATAATATAAGAATTTTGGTAGAGGGTGATATGAAAGCAAATTTTCTAAGAGAGTTTGATGTTTTTAATTCTTGTATAGTAAATATTCCTAATAAAGATAATCTTAAATTAAGCACATTTATGAATAAAACAGAATGTTATAATCACGATTCTGATTCAAGTGTGTGGCATTGTTCACAGAATAATGTAAAGGTATTATATAATTTTAGATATTGTTATTTGAATGATGTTGAAATAAATATATAAAAATAAAATTATTTGTATTAATTTTGTTGGCCTAGTAATTCAGTTAAATATTTCTATATAAATATTTTAACTGAATACTTCTATCCTTAGTTTATATTTAGAGAAGCAGCGATAGTTGTTATGCTAATCCCAGTTAAATACGTATGTTAGAAGTGTAATGGTTATACTTAATTATCAAATTTATTATGCCTTCCATATGGTTATAATAGCAATGATATTAATTTATTCTATTTGCGACAAACTTATCGAAAAATACTTAAAACTGGTTCTTGATAATGCTAAGGTACTGATTTGATTTAGCCCGAATGATTTTCGCTTGAAATAAACCTACGGCGAGCATGTTAATACATGCACGTCCTTCGGTACTTTTAAACGTGTTTGTTCGGAATATTGGTAAGATATGTTTGGATTCTTAGTCATTGTTAAAGATAATGATATTAATAATAGTCGGTATCGTAGCATGTTTATTAGGTATTTAATTCCCTAAGTCATAGCACATCATTGAACATAGACATATCCTAACAAATCGAATCAACAACAACAACACAACAGGGCTGTTTTAGCTGTTTTTAAACAGGGTTGTTTTTAAACAGGGCTGTTTTTAAACAGGGCTGTTTTTAAACAGGGCTGTTTTTAAATAGGGTTGTTTTTAAACAGGGCTGTTTTTAAACAGGGCTGTTTTTAAACAGGGCTGTTTTTAAACAGGGCTGTTTTTAAACATAGCTGTTTTTAAACAGGGCTGTTTTTAAACAGGGCTGTTTTTTTAGTGGTTTTTAGCTGTTTTTTAAAAACCGCTAGCTGTTTTTTAAAAACCGTTAGCTGTTTTTAAGCGGGTTTTTAGCTGTTTTTATCGGGTTTTTACCTGATTTTAGCTGTTTTATCTGTTATGGCTTCTTATTTAAAAGAATCTCGGTAAGGATGTTAAGCAAAGAATTATTCAGACGGGTAATACCTTACGAAAGAAATATTTAGCGCTAAAGTTGGAATTTAGTCATTTAGTCTTCAGCTTATGGCAAAGGCAGTCCATCTTAGAGTTAAACTCCAAGAACATCTGCGAAAAATATGTAGGCTGAAAAAAGATATCAATTGTTACGAAGATCATAAATTTTTGGCTAGGCAGTTGTTAAAACTTAACCTCTAATACTTATCAATGGCGGCCTCCTCTTCATCATCCGCTTGGGATGAGGTGTTTAAATCTCCTTCTCGATGTCAGCAGGATGATGGAGTACAGCGCAAAATCAAACCAAGCAAAGTCTTTGAGATTGATGATTACGTCACCGTTATATTTAATACAACAGAAGAAGAACGTAAACAAGTAACTTTGGATACTATTGGATATGGGGAGATTTATTTCTCAAATAGTGAATTTGAAGAATTCTTAAGTACTTTAGATTGTTTCAACGCACATTGGATGGATATTTTTATGATTATTGGGCAGTATACTCTAGTGTTTCATCGAAATGGTGAGAAGCGGAGCCTCAAGTTTGAAGACGCCATGACCGACAATAAGCTGATACGTTCCTTTTCAAGGCATGTTATTACATTGATCAACCTTAATAATGAATACTATCAATAAATTATTGCTATCAAGTATCGTGTTTTATTTTTGGGTGATATAAGAGAATAATTAAACAGTAAACATGTTTATTTAAAAACAAATCTGTGGTGTCGATTAATAAATACATATATGTCTTTAATATAGAAATAATGCAATATTAATAATACCGTAAATATAACAATAAAATAAATACATAGCCTAAAATATAATTTTATTATAACTACCTAACCTAATATCACGGCCCTCTAAAGCCATCAGCTATCCGAGAAGATTGAAACAAAGATAGCTATGGTCAGTCTTAGCTTATGGAATTTCCGATGATTCCTCATACAATACTATATCTCTATGACCCCAGTGTTGAGACATGAAACAGTCTGTTTTAATAAAAATTATTTTATATCTAAGCGATTTAAATATATTTTTATTAATACTATGAAATTGATGGTTTTAAGCAACTATCTATGTTTTCTATACATTTCGGTGCATGTACCACATTGTGTTTTTCCACTTAACAAACCCAAAAAGACCTTTATAGGATGTTTTTCAAATATATTCTTAAAAGGCGCTCTTTGGCATCCGGAGTACCAAAGGTACTTTTTTCGCTATGTGCGCATAATATTTCCTTCTATTTAACTCCGAAACACCGATTTTGGCTTCTGCACATTTCCAAAATGTCCTTATTTTTTTATTGCGGGGTTCTATAGGTATGGCTTAATAATAGATATATTAGATAAAATTATAAAAATCTGAGGTGCTGTTTTGACAGTTATTATGGTTTTACTGATAATTTGAAGACTTGGAAGTATTTTGATTATGCGGTTGTATAGGTATAGCTTATTAATGCAAATACTGAAAAATTCGAATTTTTAGATGTGTCCTTTTGGCAGCTTTGGTGATTTTACTGGTGATGCAGTAATTTGTAAATATAATTAATATACGAGGTATATATATTTCTACTAATAAATAAATATTATCAGTGCTTTGCACGACTTTATCATGTTAAGTGTTAATGCCCTAATGGTTTAATACATCTAGCACCGTTATTAATTGAGATATTTGAAATATTTCTTCGCTAGCTGGTAGGTACACTTATCTTTTATCAGTTTGCCAACTTTCACCTTTCCACCTTTAGCCATAAGGGTCCTAATCGCAAAAAACTATATCTCTCGAACCAATTAACCGAACGACTTTGGGTTTTTTCTAAACGTCTTATTACATCACCCTGAACACGACCTACGCATTAGATTTCAATTTTAACATTTGACATGTGACAGGTGAGCTTGGCATATCTTAATTGACAGGTGACAACCGCCCTCCCTTTACTCACTATTGGCTACAGGGTAAAACAGAGCCCATTTAATAATGCTTTATAGTATTTTTACCCCCGCGAATTGATAGCTTTTGACCCCCTGTCAAATAATTTATAGATATGTTATGTGGAGTCAAGTTACCTAATGGAATAATGTCCTTGTGTGAAGTATTTATTTTGACGACAACTAACGCTTAAGTAAATGTATCTTTGTCAAGAAGGCGTTACTATAATATTTTACCACACCAAAATTAAAAGTTACTCACCTTTCTGGCCTCAAAATCTGGTCGCAAATACACTGACACGCTGACATACAGAACCTACACAGTGTGGAGCTAATTTTGAACTTGGATCTTTTATTTCTATAATTAACGCATAGGCATCTGTTTTATTGCTTTTATTATGCAAATAAAGTAATATTTTACAACATTTTGAGGCGTTTTGGAGTAAGAAAAAACAATAATACCTTCGATTTTCCCTACTTGTGATATTAATAATGAAGTTTTTATATATTGTGATTAAAACAAGCAGAGTTTTTATAGCTCCCGTATTTACAAAAATACAATATTTTTATTTATGCTTGCCAAGCACATTCACCAAAACGACCAATCATTTAACAGTTCTTGTACTGTTATAACTTAACATTTTTGGTTAATTTTTTCACCGATTGAAAGGTCTTTTTAATATTTGTCTATTACAATATTTCAGTATTCTCTATCAGTAGTGTAATGGTTTAATACATATGGCTCCAATACCTTTTAAGGCTTTGAAATAATTTTTTCACTACTCGCTAGAACTTGTTAACCTCTACCCTTTTACCAAATCTTACCTCTTTGCCTATAGGTATATGGGCACTGACCGCAATATTTCAATTTGTTGGATGTTTGTAATACTTGCAACGTGCATTTAGTCATCGGTAATCCCACTCTACAACGGTGGTTGTTGTCTTAGTTAGATATATAATAGTAATATTGAGAATGTGTTGTCTAATGACTATAAAGAACCCACACATCCTAGTGATAATATGATGAATGTTGTCCAACTCTTTGATAATGCTTCCTAGTATAACGTGCTGTTTACTATGTTAGTTAGTGCCGATTCAGTCGCGGCCATATACTATATTATTATGGTAGACCCAGTCTTACCTGAGATAAGTGATTAGACATTTTTGGTGGATATAATTACCAAGTGACTACATTTATACCTATCTAGCACCCTCCACACAAACGATATTCAGGTATTTTTGTTTTTAAGTGTAGCCCAAACCACCCTGTAGTATTAAATTACCGTTGTATGTGCAAAATTCTAAGTATATTACGCAATATAACATTTTCAATTTGCAATGCTATTTATCGATTTATCCTTCGTCGTCTATTACACAATTCTACCGTGCTTTTAGAAGTTTTAAACACTTTGGGTTAGGAAAAATAATAATACCATCGACTTACTTGTATTTTTATCATTCGTTGGATATTAATAATGTAATAATTTTTACCTCATTTTTATGGGTTCAAGGGACGTTTTTTGGTACTTTAGTGATTTTTTAGATGTTTTAGCAGCTCAATTCAGAGAAGTTTTTAGTTGTTTATTACGTATCTTTAAACCGTACAATACCGTACCGATATTAACAAAAAATTGGGGTTGTTTATAAGCGATGTTTAGACTATTTTTACCTATTTTTCTCTCATTTAGTGGCAAAAATGAACTTTTGGAGCTGTTTGTCGATTATAAACGATCTGTAGCCATAGGTATCGTATTTACCATAATTTAAACTTAATACCTATGAATAATGCAAATACCCTAATGGTTTTAGACCGTCAACTCAGTACCTATCTATAGCCTACAGCTGTTTTAGTTACAACAAGTCTTTTCTATATAATACACCTTGTTATTTGTGCTAAAATTGCAAATTCAATAAGCAGTTGACCTTCTATATAAGTACCGTTGGAACGCTGCATTAAATGTGATTTACTTGAATGCTCGTAATTTTAGTTTAAAACGTAAAATATTATCAATTTATTGAGTTCTAAACGGTACTTTAGTTAGAAATATAACCCTTAAACACCTGTTATTGACATTTTTACCTTTAATTTGATACCAAGAAGTATTAGTACAGGGGCTGTACCTACCCTTATTTTTTTGTTAGCGTCTACTTATTGTACTGATCTAACCAACTGATGAATTACTGTATGGCAAATTACCTACCCACCTCATTAATGTGACCTAAACCTATGAGTCAAAACATGTCGTGATACGTTTTTAACAGTCCATTAGATTGTTATTGTAATTAGTGCTATCCTTTTCTATCTTATATGACAATATTATATCGTGTAAGTCATACAGATACTTCATAGAGGTTTTGTGTGTCTATAAATCATACTGTACATATAGGCATTGACAAACTTTAGGGTTTTTCAGGTTCCACATTTCAGCACGATATACCGTCGGCTGCTCTGTATAAATAATTTTACGTATTAATGATTTAATTATATAGAATCGTTATGCGCTTTTATTATCATCATCATCCATCAGCTTGTCTCGTCCTCTTTATGCACTTAAAACTTTTTCCAGTTTAGCAAATACTTCATTATAATTACCCTTTTAAACATCTGTTACTATTTTATCTATATAATTTTACTTTGCGTAATAAATGACATCCTAGAAAATAAATTGAAATGAAATTAAAAAAAGTATCTATAATGTCTTTGCGGTTTTTAAATTAATAGAACATAATAGCATATTGGGGTTAGTTATATTTTTCTCCATAATTTGATATCAAAATGCATATATGTGGGGGTTGAATGGGGTGACTACCCTTATTTATTTTAAGTGTTTACATGATCAAGAAGAGTTCAAAGAGGTTTTAGCTGTTTCTGAGGTATATTAAAACAATATTGTACATACAAGTTATAGGTATTAGTAGAATTTATGTTATTTATATCCTTTCTTTATGCAAATTTTATTTATTTTTCTCAATTTTACCTGTTTAAGACCTGTTAAATATACGTTTTTAGATGTTTTAGTCGTTTATTAGATGTTGATTAACCTGTTCAGCAGGGTTTAGTTGTTTATTGCACATTCTTTAAACATTGCTGTAAATAAATACTGCAGGTATTACCAAATTTAATTATAGTTACAGCTAATTTTATTTTCTGTTTATGTTCCCTCTACACTTTAACAAGTATATTATTATTAATCTTACGTCCCCTATAAAAACTACTATTATATGAGGTATGTAAATATAATTAATATACGAGGTATATTTCTACTAATAAATAAACATTAACAGTGCTTTCCACGACTGTGCTGTGTTAAGGCCTTAATGGTTTAATACATCTAACGCCGTTAGTACTTGAGATATTTGAAAAAAAATTTCACTTCGAGATAGGTCCTATATACCTCTGCCTACAACCAGAATTACAGCGCTTCGTCTCGAGGCATAAGGGCACTAATCGCAAAATACTATATCTTCCGAACCAGACAACCGATCGTGTTCGGGTTTTCTCTAAACGACTTATTACATCATCCTGAACCCGACCCACGTGTTAGATTTTAATTTTGACATTTGACAAGTCACAGGTGACCTTGACATATCTTAATTGACAGGTGACAGCCGCCATCTTTTCCTAAACATAATATGACGTCATCCTAAACACGTGGCCTATAATGAATACTATTGCCCAAGTAGCTAACGCCCAAGTAGCTAATGCCAAAGTAGCTAACGCTCAAGTAGCTAATGCCCAAATAGCTCACGCCCAAGAGTGTGACATGACAGATGACGTATGACATATGACACGCGCCTGCGCATTGCCTGGGCATGCGCAGAAGGGACCGCAGGAATTGATGTGAAAACCCTCTTCCCCCTCTACTACAACTGTTAATACTACCAACTGTTGACATAGCCACTATGGACACAGCTCAATTGTATCGAACACTGAAATAAATTTTGAAGAAATGTACCTATTGAAATAATTAACCAATCAGCTATCATCCATACAAGACGGCAATCAATTAATCGAACGCTCAATTACATTCAGCCTACTGATACTCTTTATACTGGTCCTAGTATTATGGACACTGGTCAAGAAGAAGCAATACATAATCAAATGGTTTAGGAAAAAACCCAATCAATCTAGAAAATCCGAAGAAATCAATAACTTTCAAAATTCATCCCCTATTTTGACAGCTTAGGAAGGGAGGAGTTATATGAACAGAATCTCATGGAGACCGCTGATGCAGCATGTTCTCAGACACCTCATTCCGGGAAGCTCTTATCTCACTTAAGCCAAGATCTTATTTTATTGTTAAACCATAAAATTATTCTTTGGCTAGGTTTTGTTCAATTCAGTCGATTTATTGTATTTTAATAATTCTCAATAAATAAATTATGTTTTAAAAACAAGTTTGGGCATTCAAGTTATTTAAGTCATGCAACTCCACCAATAAAATGCGGTAGAATAATAAAAACTGCAGTTACAAATGATCAATAAATTAAAATTTGTGGATTTATAATAAGTAATCTATTATTTTTTGTATGTCATAGCTTAGCTAATTCTTTCAAATCTATTAAATATTTTAGAACATTAAAAGCAAGAAATGTTTAATTATTTTGTTGTTTTACACTTTTTTATTAAATTTCTCGTTTCCGAGTTACTGGAGATGGAGAAGAATATTAAATTAAAAAATGTTTTGTTAATAGACTTTATAACATGTTCAAAGCGAGAGAAAAATATTTAAGTCATAACTATACGTTTGCTATGAGTACAGGATGATATAAACACTATCAAAGGTAAAATAAGTCACCTCAAGCTTAAAGTCGTCAAGTTTAAAGTTTCTTCTCCATTTTCAAAAATAATCGTAATATGATTTAAATTTTGTAATATGGTTATTAAGTTTAAAATATCCTGACCCAGCCTGAAATAAAATAAAGGCAGTGCATTAAGCATGGGAGGGTGCAGATTTAGGGCCGCAAAAATGAATGCATGAGAAAATATTCTAGTTTTTGCGGTAATGTTTAAAATGCATAACTTACAAATCATATCGAAAACGTTTTTAGCTAGGAAAAATTGAAACGATATGATTTTTGTTTCTTTATTTTTGTAGGAAGATGATAATAGTTATTTACGATATATGTGTTGTAAAGATGCATATTAAAACACGAAATGTTAAAGTTGTCAAACGAGGCGTCAGCCGAGTTTAATAAAACATCGAGTGTAGTAATATGAATTTACAACAAGAATATTGTACAAAATTTTATCTACTTTTATCTATGAATAAAAATATTTGGCAAAAGGCATTTTTAAAAATAAAACTGCACCTGTAAAAATGCACGTGCTATTAGGTTTACTAATCAAGTTTTTTATGTTACCTTTCGCATAGTTACTGTTTCGCATGGTTACTGTCGAAACTTTGTCAAACAAATTCAAAAATATAAAAAGCGTTTTTCAAAACGAGCGATTCTGATGGAAGTTTACCCTCTGATATAGAAGCAGCGGCAAACGAAGCGATCTCAAGTTTAGTTCCGACAAAATCCAAGGCGCGGTATGAGTTGGAGTATCATAGGTTTGAAGATTGGTGCAAAGCTAACAAAATAAAGGAGGTGTCTGAGAAAATCCTTTTGGGTTATTTTTCCGTAAAGCAACGCTCCCAGAAACCATCTACACTATAGACTCACTACTCAATGTTGATAACTATGATTTCAGTCAAGAAAAATCAAGATATAAGCAGATTTTCTCAACTAATCGCATTTTTGAAAAAAAGTTCAGAGGCTTACAAGGTCAAAAAGTCCAAAGTTTTCACAAAGGAAGACGTATGTAAGTTTCTGCAGATGATGAAACATATTTACTTATAAAGGTTGTAATGATAATCGGCATTTTTGGGGCTTGTCGACGCGAAGAACTAGCTAAGTTAATGTTGGATCATATTGAACACAATGATTTGTATATAAAAATTGTGATTCCATTCTCTCGAAAAGCAAAATTATGCGAGAATTTGTTATAACAGAAGGAAATGTGACAGGTGCCAACTGTTTAAGTATTTTTCGAAAGTATGCTAAACTTCGTCCTCTTAATGCAACTCACAGCGGTTTTTTGTATTCTATGGAAAAGGAAAATGCACCTCCCAGCCTGTCGGAATTAATAGTTTTGGAAGTATACCAAAAAAGATTGCAACAAAACTTGGATTGAATAATCCCGAAGGATACAGTGAACATTGTTTTAGGAGGTCCTCAGCCACCATTCTAGTTGATGGTGGTGCAGATATGCAGATGTTAAAGCGTCATGGGGGCTGGAAATCCTCTTCTACGGCAGAAGGCTACGTTGAGAATTCTTTAGAAAATAAGAAACAAATAGCAAAAAAGATCATGGGGTCAGACACGGATTTAATGGGTGGTTTATAATAAACCTTAAGTGTTATATTTTAATTAAGGTAATTAATTTTATAATTGTTAATAATAAATCATTCTTCTAAAAAGTGTAGTGTTATTTAAGAGCAAAATTTTAATAAAACCGTTTTTTCCATTACAGCACTAGTGCTGTAAATGTATCTATTACAGCACTAGTGCTGTAAAAGATGCCCTTACTAAACGATTACCAGAACTGTAAAATTCATATTACTAAATGAAAGTAGATAAAGATCTTTTATACCTGTTCTTGCTCAATTGGAATATATTCCTGGTCATAATAAAGGAATAAATACTGTTATTGTAAAATAATAATCACATGGAACATAAAAATATAGTTATCATTTTTCATCTGCATTTCCATTACTTTTAGAAAAACGGAGTTTAACGGTTCTGTTATCTGCTTTCCGTTTACTAACTTGGACCAACTTTAAATTGGGCAGCGGGTTATCGAACTCCTTAATTTTTAGTTTGTCTTCCAAAGAAAGGCTTTAAAAACGGGCATTTAATACTGTTTATATTAATTTTAAACTGTAAATCAATCAAATAGCTTTTATATCATCAAATACCCTATCAAAACTAATATTTAACGTAAAATTTAAGTGTGAAAAATTTTAAAAAAATAGGAGTTTATAAACTAAAGTGGACAAAACTTCGAAACCAGATTTAAAGAACATGTATATACATATTAAGTATTCGATTTTGAAAAAATCAAGCAGAGACCGAACCCGTGTTAGGGTTTGTCGAAATTTATAGCGTTTTCAGTTTAATACTCTGAGAGTGGTTTGTGAGCGATTTGTGACATCGTAAATCGGCTATCACTGCGAATTCTTGTAAAGTAAATGTATTAGTCCGAGTGAGATCACTTAATTTTGACCAACGAACACGCATCTTGGGGAGAGCACTCTCAGAGTGCCCGAGAGCAGTAAAACGAACACGCTATTAGAGTTCCATCTGATATTTTTAAACTAAAATCACTTTCTTAATCAAAAGTTGTAAATCCAGCTTATTTAAGATTCAACTAGATACAAGATGAAGGAAGCTCGGTTATTTCCTGTTTTTGACGTTCTTTGACGAGACGGAAAAATGATACGTTTGATTTTTTATTTTTTAGGTTAGATAAACACCAATTCGCTCAGTTTGCTCTGTTAGATCCGTATTTTCAGGCGATATGACCTAATTCAGAGTACTCAATTTTCTAAATACCGAATGCCAAGCAGATGCACCCGAGGTCATAGATTTAAGAAATAATTCATCAATGGGTAAACCGAGCAGACAGATTTGCATTAACCGAACGCAGTAAATGCATCCTTTAGACCTAACAAAAGGTCATTTAATTTTACGAATCATGTTCTAGATACAAACCACAGTTTTTCAGATATTAACAACCATTAAATTTTACGTACTGAACAAAACGGCCGAAAATTGGATATACGTACTAGAAATCGTCGAAATTTCCAAACATAAAAAATATTACAATGTCAACCTTTATAAACGCAAATTTAGACTTTGAAATTCCCCATTAAACATTTTAGTAAAATTGTTATAATTTCCGTTTGGTATCCTTACCATTACCGCCTGTCTCTTATAATTAGCAATATTACACCTAAGAAACATTGTATACCAACAACAATATTGCTTATTTAAATTTAGCATAAACTATTTATTACTCTTTGTATCTACCTATATATACCCCTAGTTTGGTTACTTTATGTAAGCGTCATAAAGATGTAGTTGTACTACGAAACGGCCGTAACGGTAATTTTTTTTATAAAATAGTAACAAATTCATTTCATTGTATATAGTTAATAGTAGTTCGTCTAATAAGGATGGATATCATGTCCATATCGCACGAGGAAGTAAATTGAGCATGACGCCGTAAGCGGAGTGCTTAAGCTTACGAAAGCCAATATGGACAATCCACTCGAGTTGTATAGTGTATTTTTTCTACGATTCAATTTCCGAACTTCATACAAAAAATTAATAAAAGTTATTTAAACCATATTATACCTCGTAATTTTAGTTGGCCGTGAACTTGTGAGAAAGATAATAAAAAACAATTGAAGAGAAAGTAATTTCGTTGGCAAATCCATTGACCAAATTACACAAACAAAACACAACAACAAAATAGCTGTAGAATTCGTTTTAAACGGTTAAAAACGGCGTTTGTGCATTTATATAAACTTTTAACGTTCGCTATGGTAAAATTTTTTTAAAAATAATCGCCAATTTACAAACTAGCAACGCCATTAACGTGGAAAGAGAAGTGACAATGGCAATCACATTACTGTAGGTAGAAATAACATAACCTTAAAATCTTTAATAACAAATGGAATTTTTTTTTTTGAAATCTTATAATTTCGTCTGTTTTATCTTTTCTTATTGTACTCGTCTTCAGGTTCCACCATTTAAGTAATATTTACCAGTCATTTTTCTATGTCTGTTGCGCATAATAAAAGTTTTAAGGTCCAGAAAAAATGTATTAGGGAATCCAAACCACGTGATTCAATATGGCGGTTGGCTGGTAAAAAGCATTGAGCCACCCGTTAAATGTCACCAGCAATATTATTTATATAGTCACGTGCACCAATTACAACGCAGTATTTGCCAGCCAGCCGCCATTTGGACACATCGTTGGATTGCCTAATTGTCGCAAAGTAACGGACGATTCAGTGAAATATAGCACTTCCTGTCATTTCGATAAAATTGTCATTATAGATCTATGGTCATATCACTTTAACTTGATAAAGATGACAGAAACCCATTAAACACGCGTTAAATTTTACTTGACACTTTAGAGAAGTGCGGTTAGGGTACATTTCAAAAAGTGACAATTCTGTCAGATTTGTTTATTTTTTATTTTGCTGTAATTAAAGCCTTTCTTCGGTGGTATTCGTACATTTGAGTGAAAATTATAGTTAAAAACATTTGTGTATTATGCGTTTAGTTATCTATGCCCTTTGGACCGGTCAGTTTATTAAATTTAAGTTGAAAATACCTAAATGTTGGCGATGTTCCAGTTATGGATAAATAAAACTTCTTTGCTTTGAGTGGCAAAATAATGTTTTGGTTTTTAATAAGCTGATAAAGAGACTTGTAACCTGGAAACCTACCCTTTATGGTGAGAGCAGAAGAATGAAAACTAATATATACCTACATTTCATTGAAGAAGTGATTTTAGTGCGAGAATTAATATAAATTGGACACCTCTATGTTATGATGAAAGCAGAATTAAAACCTTTATATACCTATGTAATCGAGTATGTAATACTCCAAAGAAAAGCTGTTTCTACTACACAACATAATTGGACAGTTTTATAAGAGAAAGATTACTGCATTTTAATTTCATAGCCATGTTATGTTTAAACCCAACTAAGTTTGTCAAGAATATCAGAAAAATGCATTGAATGCACTTACCCTAACATAAGTACGTAATTATGTGTTGCTTGAATTAACAAAAATATAGTGGATTAATAAGAAGTTATCAAAGGAAAGATGTGCCAAACTTCTACGAAGAAACTTTCTCTCGAACTGTGTAGTGTATAACTGGAATCGACTAAGTGAAGACCCAGTCAATGCAACCTCAATAAACCAATTTAAGAATAGACTTGACAGAGACATTAAACAATGGAACAGCTCATCCGTACATTACACACTGTGATATTTACATGTGAAAACAGAATAGTCTCATCGGTTTTACCTCTTACTATTGCTAAATAATAATTATTATTTATATGTGAGTTTTTTTAGACCATTTTCTATTTTACAGGAATTAATTAGGTTAGTAATATTTTATACTCTATGGTTTATTTTAAAATATCTAGATACGTATAAGCATTACGGCTTAATACTTTTGAGAAAAAAGGATTCCTAGGGAGCATGGTTAACAAATATGGGAAAAATAAAATAATCCTTATAAGTAGGGGAGAGACGGGGAATACCGACCACGCGGGTAAAACCGACCACCTAGTTTTACATTCAAATAGCCCGCCAACATTTGACATCTACCGCGGCAGCAATCCAAGACCAACCCTATTATTCAGTTTACCGCTTAAACTGGCGATATCACAACGCTTTTGGCAGTGAAAGAACAATTTGTGATTTAGTGATTTTTATTGCAAGTATTTTCGAATGAAAAATAGGTAAGTAATATAAATTGTGGTTACCTAAACTTATGTCCAGTAGTTAACAATATTACGTAGACATATTGCAATGTAATTATGCATCAAATTTTGATTTAACCTTACTTTTAACGGAATGAAACGAACTTGTGTTTGTAGGTGTACTTTCGGGTAATATCGATCATAGTGATCGGTTTTACCCGAAAGTGATCGATATTACCCGCCAACGCCAGAGTAATATTATTTTACCTATATATTTATTTTTAATTGCAGACACGATGCCATTTTCTTATAAAAGAAAGACAACTCGTGCCTCATGGTCCATAGAAGATCTAAAACGGGCTATATCGGCGGTAAGAAATGGAAATGGCATAAGAAAAGCCGCAAGATTATACGGAATTCCTTATGCAACTCTTCAAGATCATCTGCGGGGAAAGACATCTGGGGTAAAGAATCAGTTAGGAAGAAAGACGATATTTACACCTGAACAAGAAACAGAGCTTTGTGACCAGATTATCCGACTTTCAAAAATGTTTTATGGAGTTTCCCCACTTGATGTGCGTAAAACTGCTTACGAGTATGCCCAAGCCAATAATATTAAACATAATTTTAATTCTGAAAGAAAAATGTGTGGTAAGGATTGGTACTATGGGTTTTTAAGACGAAATCCGAGAATCTCACCTCGCAAACCTGAGGCAACGTCATTAAATAGAGTCATGGCCTTTAATGCAGAAGAAGTCAACTTATTTTTTTCAAATCTGGAAATGTCCTTTCAAAATTATAAATTTTCTCCCAATAGAATTTATAATGTTGATGAGACAGGGATCTCCAATGTACATACCCCAGGCCGAATACTAGCAACTAAAGGGCAGAAACAAGTTGGTGCTGTTACCAGTGGTGAACGAGGAAAGCTGACAACTGTTATCTGTGCGATGAGCGCCTCTGGTGATTTTGTCCCCCCCATGTTTATTTTTGGTAGAGGGAAGATGCAATATGAGCTGACAAAAAACGGACCTACCAATGCCATTTATAAAGTATCAAAAAATGGTTGGGTGAATGATGAGTTATTTTTTGATTGGATGAAGCACTTCGCTGCCCAAGTTAAATGTTCTGTGAATGATAAAGTGCTATTGGTGATGGACAATCATGGTAGTCATTCTACTTTAAAAATTTTCGACTTCTGCAAGGAAAATGGTATTGTGGTCGTTACTCTACCTCCGCACACCTCCCACCGGTTGCAACCCTTAGACGTTTGTTTCTATGGGCCGCTTAAAACTGCTTATAACCAAGAATGTGGACATTTTATGAAATCTAGGGATTATCAGAAAATTCAACAGACCGATATTGCCGAAATATTTAAGAAGGCCTATAACAGAACCGCGACTATAGAAAAGGCAGTGAAAGGGTTTGAGACCACAGGCATATATCCACTAAATCCACACGTGATAAATGAAGAAGAATTTGCACCGACCCAAATAGTTGTTGACAGAAACCAATCTGCGAGCGACGAACGAAACAAACAACCAGGAGGTGAAGTAGAGCAGTTAGACAAGAATAAACCTGGGCCTTCAGGATTATCAGTTAATAAAAAAACAATCAAAAATTTTAAGAAAAAGAAGCATTCACAGGACGATGATTATTCTAGTGATGATTCAGGATCCATCGAACTGGTAACTGATACAGATGAGAGTGACGACGATGATAAAACAGTGGAAGTTAACGTATCTTTTACAGATTTATTACCTGCACCAAAAAATAGAAACCATCAACGTAAAGAACACCCCAGAAAAGCACATTCAAAAATTTTTACCTCTACACCTAATAGAGAAGAACTTGAATCCAAAAAAAATGCAAAGGATAGAAAGGAAAGTTTAGCAAAAAACAAACAAGTTAAACGAAGTTTAGTTGACCAAGATGGAAAGCAAGAAAGCAAGCAAGAAAAATCCATTAAGAAGAAAAACAGGCAGGAAGTGGCAACCGAGCCTTGTTTCTTATGCGATGAATTTGGCAGGGATGGAGAATGGTGGCTGGTATGTATTACGTGTGGTGTACCAGCTCATGCAGAATGTGCAGGCTGCGATATCCGTAGTGATTACATTTGCGATTTCTGTTCCAATAAATAATTTTGTCATATTTTCTATATTTTTTTATGTGATCGGTTTTACCCGACGATGTCGGTTAATATCGACCGGTGACGTTTTTTGATTTAAATTATTTTTGACGATGTTCTAACTTTAGAATAATTTTTATGTTTTTAGAAGTACTTAGTTAAATATGTATTTAAAACAATGAGACTATTACATTTATGTTTTCTATTCAATCTGAATTTTTTTGAATCGTTTTAATTTATGTGGTCGATATTCCCCGTCTCTCCCCTATAGTCAACTAATAAATGTATGAACGTCAATACTTAGAATCCAATGTGTTTGTGTACTAATATATTAAAACATGATTAAAACTATCTTTGTTTTTATTTACACTTAGCAGTCTCTCTAGCATAGTTATTTTTAAAAAATGAAAATTCTTTATTGATAGAAATCAAACTGAAACAATCTTTTATTCTCACATTATACTTTTTCTCATTTTTCAAAATCAGTAAGTTTATTTAGACAATTAAATAATAATCTATGTATACAAATACACCCTATATTTGTTATATATGAAGAAATCAGGATTAAAATTAAGTTTGTTTGAGTTGCAATTGTATATAACTAAGTACTATTTAAAAAAATATATTTGTTCGATGACTCTAGTAAAATCTTTATAAATAAATATAACTTGAACTTTCACACTTATGACTTTTGAACTTAAGTACCAGAGGGTCCTTATCTAATAGGAAATGGGTAATGTAATATATTATATATTAAAGCAACCAGTTTTAAAAACCTAACTGAAAATGATTTCAATTAAGGTTGAACAAAAAAAAACATTTAAAGTAAAACAAATGTTTTTATATTTGAAACAATAAATTCTCAAATTGAAAGCTTTAGCCTTCTGTTTAATTCTTCTTCAAGAACGTTAGTCCTGTGTTTAAGTCAGTATATATTCTGTTATGTCTTAGACGTGACCAGTGATTTATTGTTGTACGTAGACACAGTTTATTTGGTATATAAATTTATTCGCAGAACACTATATAATATCACAGATTCGACATACTACATTAAAATGAAGTAATAGACAAAGGGCTTGTGCGCACTGTACTATCGTTTTAGTAGGGAATTGTATCCCTATTGTATTGTATCCCACACAACATATTCTATAGACATGGTTCCTTGTGCTTCCCAAATTAGTAATTTATTAGTCCACAAATGCTTTTTTTTTGTCACTACGATAGGTCTTTCCTTTTCATAAATGGGTCTAAAAAAATAAAAACATTAAAAAAAAAGGCTAATAAAAAATCTAACTAATTTATTGTTACAATACTTATAAGTTGCTTTTGATCTTATTGTATGCAGTAGGTACTTGTTATTTTTTTTTCTAGACTTTTTTTTATTGACTATGACTATTAACGATCACGCTGTATAAAAAAGACATAAAGTAAACGCTGTATAAAAAAGACATAAAGTAAAATAACACACATTGTACTAAGTGGTCCAAAATACAGCCTACCCAGTACAGTAAAAATTGAACGGATTGAATTTTGATGAAGATATGGGTTTTGAAAATCAAATTAGTGTATTTAAAACTTATATATTTGGTTGCACAAAGATTTTTAACAACAATTAACTAACCAGCAACTTTGACTCTGACATAAATGACATTGGTAGGCATAATTTACTCACAATCAAACTTGTCAAAGTGGCTGGTTAGTTATTCATTATGAAAATTGTTTATGCAACCTGACATTAGTCTCCCCATTGTTTTCACCATGTCATTGTATTGACATGCAATGATATTGATTTTTTTGGAATTATATCGTTTTAACAATAAATAATTTTAACTGTAAGTTGTTTTCCTAAAACAGAAAAAAAAATTGTCAGATACAAATTATGTCAAGAAAACATCTAAGAGCCTGCTAACTAATAATAAAAATGAAAAAATTCGTGTAACATTATCACTGCAACAATTCTAATTAAAAAGCTGATAAAAAATTAGAATTAGAACATGTGCAAGTATTTCTGATGTTCGATAGGAAGGAAATATAGGGACTATTACTATCTCATATGGGACTTCCAAAGCTATTGAAAAGCACAGGTGTCAGCTTTAAGTTAATTTGTCTTAGGTTTTCCCGAGGGTTTTCCATAGATTTCCTGGTGTAACTAAATAACTTACACAAATTTTCCTATAAGATGTGTTGTCCATGATCTGAAACACTATATTTTAAAGTTTTTACATGTCATCTTGTATGTAACCATCATGGAATCTTTTCTACAAAATAAAAAAAAATTAAATTGGTAATGCAGTTGCTGACAAACATATACCAGGACATAACAAACATACATGTACTAACATGATAAACTTTAAAAGGTTATATTGAGCACAATTACATTTTAAATGGGGATTTTCAGATAAAAATTATTATTTCTTCAGGTTTGTGGTTCGATCTTAATGTAAAGTATATACCTATTATGCAGAAAATTATATTAATTAATGTGTTTTTAAGCTGATATAATGTAACATCAATAAAAGTTGTGTAGTGTAAAACAGTTAGTAATTTAATATTGCGTCCATAACTTGAAATATTTGCATAGAGAACATCATATCATATCAACCCCCAAAAATAGGAAAAAAACATTTATTTCAGAGATCCTATGCATGCATACACCAGTTTTTATTAATTTTTTCTGAAAGAGTGATCAAAATGGGGCCAGAGTTGAAGATATGAGACTTAAAATATATTTTTATTGAACTAACCGAGAACAAAAATATTATCTACCTACATGGGTATTGAAAATGGTAAAATGTACTAAAGGTTTCATGCAAATTAGGAATATAACACGTGTAAATACCTACCTCTAAACTGGATTTTATGTTTAACTGTTCACTTATTTAAAAAATCTCCAGTCTTCAACTTGTTTCTGCACAATTTCTACAACATTTAAAGCATAAAAATTAAGTAAATCTAACAAAATGAAAATCTGTATTTACCTTTGTTGTAGGTAAATCCTTTTCCAACACACTTATTTACATTATTTTCTGATATATTTAACAGGGCCCCAATCGACCTTAAAACTTTTATTATCTTTTGACTTTTTGAGGTTATGTTATATCGGCTTGTCAGAAAAATTTCCTACAGTATTGCCACCATTGAATAAAGTTCTTTATTCAATGATTGCCAACAACGTTAGTATTTTATTACTGGAAATTGGAAAAGAATGTAATTAATTTTAAAAAACTTTACCATCACGAATACTCAAAAGTTAATATTAATTCCCAAAAAGTATTTTTTAAATAAATTTAAAGCTATTTTGTTGAGAAACTGGGCTTTTTTGTTAGCGAAAGTAGGCAACCAAGAAAACATTTCTGAAACCCAAGAGATCACAATAGCTTTGGTACAAAACAACACATTGTTCGTTTTTCACAATAACTATAGTCATTTTTGTCTCGTATTATGCAAAATGTCAAATGTGAAAAAGATAGATATAAACCTGATGTCTTCAATGGAATTTAAAATTAAAGGAACAAACCCTTTTTTCTTCTGCGAGTAAAAGGAAAGCGGCTAATTCGACAAATATGTTACCGTTTAATTTGGCCATGGATTCACCCAATGGAATTAATTTTTCTTCAATTGTTTTTTGTGTCATCTTTATCAAGTTAAAGTGATATGACCATAGTATTATGTTGAGTATTAATGGCAGCGTTCATGACGATATATCGCCTGAAACCTCTATGCCTCGTGTATACATATTTATAGAAAAGTTCATTCTTATTATTTTTTGTAAAATTTTACAAAATATTACTGATCATCGTGAACTTATTGTATTAACTAGATAACACCGGCATTGATACCCTTGTATTAACCACTAACCTTGACCAACGTTGGTTGATATCGGAAATAGTAATTTTATTGCATTTTTTACATAAAAATTACGAGTGTGAAAATTTATAAACTGATAGCTTTTAGTAATGGAGATATAGTCAATTCTTAAGTGTTAAAACTAGATATGGATACCTAATACATAAACTTATATAAAAATTACAATAAAAGGTTTTATGGTTTGAAAAATTTGTATATGGCTAACTTATTTTTTATTGCTGGTAAGTGTTTCCTTAATATGTAACCTACCATCCTTATTAGCTAGTAATCAAATGTCATATATCTGCATCATAACGTCCTGTTATCGTACATGCGACGAAAGGCCTTGTACATTATTTACATTTTGTGAAAACCGAATTTTTTAGCTAAAATATACAGTTGAAAAAAGTATTTAATGTTTAGAGACAGCATTTAAATAAGAATATGGATTGTTTATTTAAAACATATTTATTTTTATTTAAGTATAGAAAATAGGAACGACGATATATTTTTTTAGAAAATTTCGCACCAACTTTTTCTAACCAAACAGAAAATTTTATTTTAAATCATTACCATGAAAACGAAAAAAATTTCCGGAAATATTCATGCTCTTTGAACTTTAGGTCAAACTACGCTAGACATTTCTCTGTCACTCTAAATGTCAAAATATTGACATAGAGTAACAGAATTAAATTATTTGTCAAGGCAAAAATAGTATATTACATAACAAGTGATGAAAGTGATACTTTTCAAACGAGGAGATATTTAGCACGAGGCGTTAGCCGAGTGCGGAAATTCTCCGAGTTTTAGAATAATCACTTTTACACGAGTAATGTACATTATTTTTCCTACGACCACAAAGAATTATTAAAAGCCTTTGATTTGTAAAAAAAAATATTTCAACTCTAGAGTTGAAATTAGCATACCTAGGATTATGTTCCACTTAATATCTGGTTTCATATAGTTTGTCAATAGGCTTTTCCTTTATTTGTAGTTTAACATTTTCATTTTTTCATATTTTATATATCATAGGAAGACCTAATCCTGGATTGACTTCTAGATTAACCAGAATGAAAAATTTTAAATTTAATCAAGGAAATATACATTAAATCAAAATTTAAAAAATCCACCCAACAAGGAAGATTTCAATTCAAAATAATTCTATAAATTATTTAATGTTTTTATAAAAGAAAAGTCAAATACTCCTAATGGGATTTGAACCTGTGACCTCCCGTTCTGTAGACAAGAGCTTTAGTGTCTACGCTAAGGCGTCCACGGCTACCAGTTAACATTTGTTGTTTAAATATATGACATTTTCTTCAGCGCGACTTGTTTTTTCTTTTATTAACATTTTTTTAAATTTCACATGGCGTATTTTCACACTCTAATTCTAAATCACTCGACAAATACATGAAACATAAGTTAAAACACTTTACAATTACGGATTTGTAAAATTTGTTCTTTTTAATAAATAGGGTTGGTCTGTCAAATTGACATCATATGTTTAAATTAAATAGTGTGCCGTGTATTACCACTCTAGAGTTGAAATATTTTCTTTCAACACGCGTGTGATATTCGGCGCTTTCGAGCCATGTTAACCGTGCTTTTTTTCTCTTTTTCATAGGTGGTCGTAGGAAAAGGAATATTTTTTTACACAACTTATACAGGGTGAGTCGGGAGGAACGGACCAAATTTCAGGAGTGTAATATACACGCGAAAACAATGTAAAAAAAACCATATGTTCTTATCCGATATTCATTTGTTTATTTGAATAAGTATTTGGCATTTTGTAACCTCTTTAATCACTCAAACTTGAAAATAAACGTTTAATTACTGCAACAATACACAGGCACATTGTTAAGACAACATAGATGTCAAATAGTTTAGAGTCTTGAGCATAGCATACTCTAATTACGTGAAAATTTTGATAAAAGTGGAAAGTAGAAAAAAAAAATAACTTGAAAACAAATGAATATCGGATAAGAACATATGGGTTTTTTACATTGTTTTCGCCTGTATAATACACTCCTGAAATTTGATCCCTTCCTCCCGACTCACCCTGTATAATCATATTAATATATAAAATAATATTAAAGACCTACAAAAGACTAAAATTAAAACTTAACGCTTCTTTCTGTAAAAAACATAAAATAAGAACTCTCATTCATTGCATACCACATTTATTGAAACTTAAATATTCTGTTGAAAGGACTTCAAAACTAAGCAGTATTTTCAATTAAAAAAAAAATTATTTAAAATTTGCTTTTTGTTATGTACCTACAGTGAATTTGTTATGAATTGTAAATATTCTATTTTGTTTGCGATTGTATAAGAATTGCTAATCAATGTGAAAACAATTTGAGAACCGAACCAATGGTGGGTTATATTTCTTCAATGGTGACATTTTGCAAGCCAACAAAATCCCGCTACTTAATTTTTCAGCCCGTAAAATCTTCGCACTGAATGATATCTGAAACCAGATTCTCGATTCGCTGGAAATAATTATAATTGCCGCTGAATATGAAACAGGTTTTTACAAAATTGTTTGTGTGGATTCCGAAAAAATTACGTTTGAAATAGCGTATAGAGGGATTTTGTTGGTTTGCAAAATGTCACTAATAATTCTTTATTTAACTGTAAGTATACAATAGATTTTTGTATGCTATATAATCCTCCAAGCAGTGTTTATAATACTAGTATTGAGGATACTTGACCTGCCTTTACTTACTATTAATTAGCGTAGTAAAGCCAACGAGTAACTTGAGCATTCCTTTTATAAAATCAACTTCCATTCCTATTACAAGTTAGCTAAGCAAAGATGTTTACTTTGCTAAGTTGTTTAATAGAAGCAAAAGGAACTCAGCTATTGAACAGAATAAGCTAGTGATGGGCGATGTTCATGGATGTTTTCTTACCTATGTTCGATGTTTGATTTTGCGTATCGGTAATGGGGTGGCAGGAATAGCGTTTTCTTAAGTCACTAACTTTTGATCCAAGAAAAAATTTGCTCGTAGGAACAATGCTTTTTTAAAGTTACTTTTGATCTGGAAATACATTTTGGGGGAAGTACGGGCAAAAATGTTCCTTAACATCGATGCTTGCTTTCGACGGTAACATCGATTTCAAATATTGATGTATCGAGTCGATGTCCTAACACTACTATAAACTGTGCAATAGCAACCATCAGACGCAGGTACTATTTTTTAAAGCTAACATTTAGAACATTAACGCGTTGTTCTAAACTTTTTGTGAATGCTTTTACATTCCTAGGTCTTTATATTTTCTGGCAAGTTACTTATATAGTTAGTCATTCTTATCGGCTTTGCCGGCTGGTATTAAGTACGTTGTTTTATTTCAACTCCCTTGTCCTATAACAAAGATAATAGTCATTTTGAAGAATAAATCCATGAAATCTTACATCGTTGAGTTGGTTTTTAAGAGCATATTTGATTCTTGAAAAATAGAAGTTCTATTTAAAATAAAAAAGTTAGCATTGTTTTTGACTAACCCTGTACAATAATTTCAGAAACGGTTTCGGAGAAAGCCGTTTTCAAATAGATGTAAAGCTATAAAAGGATGTTGCCGCCTGCCAATTTAAAAAATATATATTAAGAAAGAAGTGAATTGGCTATGCGGTACTGCTTGTTACCTACTGGGTCTTACTCGAGATATTGAAATTGCGGTTACGCAATCAAGGGACTTGCAACTGGTTTTTGGCAGTCCGATGAGTCAAAACAAGGACGATACGGCCGTCATTGTCTAACCAGGTCCCAGGGAGTCTATTTTGTTAAAGCCTTGTGTACCTTAATGCAAAAAGCAATACACCCACTGTCCGCATAGCCAAAAAATTTACTTCTTTCTTTATAATAGCACGGACAATAAACTTACCTTTGTTTAAAGGTTGGAGACAATGAAGTTTCTTGAACGGCAGTAGAGTTTTGGACTTGCATTGTCTTTATTTGTTTAGAATCACTACGTTTCAACTGGTAAGCATCTCCAGTCGTCTAAGAAGCCACCTAACGAAGACGAAACCAGCAAGCCAGAAAGACAAGAAAAATTGGGTCTACCAGATCCCTTGCGAATGCGGCCAATCTTACATTGGTGAGACACTAAGACCACTAGAAGTAAGGATTAAAGAATATAGGAACACCCAAAAAGGAGAGACCGAAAAATCAGGTGCAGCTGACCACGCCTGGACGCACGGGCATCATTTCATGTGGACAAAAGCGGAAATCCTGCAAAAAGAACCGCACTGGAGAAAGAGGAAGTTTAAGGAAGCTGCGACCATACACCAAAATCCAGGTTGCTTTAGTAAGCCTTCATTAGATATGAGAAACGTTTGGAAACCCTTGTTAAGTAAATGTAATCTTAGAATAAGACCACCCAAGAGTTAAACGCATGATTCATCGAGCATGACGTCATCGAGCATGACTCATCAAGCATGAGTCATCCAGTTATGCGTCATCACCTAGCAACACGCATGACTCCACCCACTAGTCATGTGTCACAGCACCTGTCTAGTATAAATAGAACTGTAGTTAGGTACCGTACTTATTCAGTATTCACCTGAAGACGACTGGAGATGCTTACCAGTTGAAACGTAGTGATTCTAAACAAATAAAGACAATGCAAGTCCAAAACTCTACTGCCGTTCAAGAAACTTACCTTTATTCAGTAGTTTATGAAATATTTTCTTATTCGCTAGAATTGACCGTGTATTTTTTTTTATTAGCGCTATTTATCGGTACCTATAACATTTGATTTTTTTCGGCGCCTATTAGCTGAATCATATATTTTTTTTACAGGTTATCAGTTTAGATAATATTAGATTTCGTAGGAATATATTTACGTAAGGTCTCAATAATGTATATCTTATATAGTAATCCTTTAATAATAGTGTAGTGTAGTTACTTGTTACTTTAGATATTCTAGGGCAGGCAGGGTAGATAAGATAAATTAATTTTTATCATATTTTATGAGCATACAATATCCATTCGGTTTAGATTATCTAAGGTAATACTTTGTTACCTAATAACAATATAGATACTTTCAAACTGTGTTTGTTATGAAACTAGTGTAGTGAACTTGCATTTATAGTAGAACGAATTAATTTGGATACATTTGGACCCGACAAAATAAGGTTTGAAATTTTTTTATACCCCAATAATTTTTTTCTTGCAAAAGCAATGTGCTCGTTTCACTATATAAAATTTTAATCTTATATATAACTTGTATTATTGATTGCGGTGATCTTCTCTTAAGACAGCTATCTGTCCTGGATTCTGCGGGAGAGCAGTTGTTGTTACGCATTGCAATAATCACTAAAATAGTCCCAAAAAAGGTCTAAAATGGCCCGCATGTTCCGCAAACCAATCAATAAAATAGATGCTGTGAATCAATGCACATCGGCAACCGAGAAAAAATATTAAAACAACTCAGACAAGCAATTCTGCTCCTACAATAGATATGATGATATTTATAAAGTACTAAATGATATCGCTGAATTAGTTAGGACATGTCACAGCAGCGACAAATACGACTACAAAGAATAATTTTTTTGGTAATTTATGTTTTTTTTAATACCGTCAAAATATACCTTATTCACCTTTAACAGTTGCCCGTCTTATTTTGCCTGCAACAGGAGTGTTTATTTCAGGCATGCATACCATAAATTATAACCTTGTTGGTTTGTTTGGTTCAAGGAGGTCAGTATACTGCAGCCAAATGGCTTATTGTATCTCTTTTGCTTAACGTCGGGGTAATGTCAGCCAGACGGAACCTACAGTTTTTCACGTGGGATCCGAACACGCGTATGCACTGTTTTATCCGTCAGTCCCCTAAAGGCAGGACTATCCGCCCTCAATGGGTCAAATTCGGGAGTCAACCAGTGTCATACTGCATTCTTACCTCTAAATCTTGGGTGTACTTTTTTTATTAAGCGTACACCCGTCCCGGGGATCGAACCCGGTTCACCTACGGCCGAATGCGACAGCTCTACCACTGAGCTGCCATAAAGGGGTAAACGTAATATTAGCATTTTACCAAAAAGATAATAACTAAAATAAGGGTGCGGGTCGGGGTCGTTTAAAATATTACTGGTTCTTCTTTCAAATAAAGTTAATCAGATCAGTGTCAAATTAATAATTTTATTTGAAGTGTAAAAAAGCGCAACAATAATACAACCGTGTACTAGTTAAAGTCTTGATTTGCTAGAACAATGTAAATTACTAAAGCAAAGAAAAGCCCGGTACTTGCCGGTGTTAACAATGTTTTTAATTTCAACAAACTCCATTTGATATTTAATCACCTCAAAGAGCGTAACTAGTGGTTTATTATTGTATTTGTTTGGAGGTTTTTAGGTAAATAAGTTGTACAGAAACTCATGGTTTGTTTGGCAATGTTTCGTGCTACATTTTGTACACTTTTTCAAGTCACCATTTTAATCCTGCTTGGAGTTGCTGCTTAGTGAAATAAATGTATTGGAATGCGTTTGGCAAAGTTCTTATTATTTTTTCTTTATAAAAATTGCACACAACGCAAACAAATGTTTTTTTCTACTCCCACATGGAAATTTGCTCTTCTTAAAAACACAATTTTTACTTCAAACAAATGAGTTGAAAGTTAATTTGCACTAAACGACTTTATTATCTTAAACTGTCATTTGGCAAGTATTTAAATTTTTTCAAACAAGTGCCTGTCACAGCCTACTATACAGTAGAGAGAGATAAAAATTAGATTAGGTTACGGAGATTGAAAATAAAGTTTTAAATAAATGGGTTTTAAGTTCGAAATGTGTTATTAATACTAGGTGTGATACGTCATTGCATTATAAAGGAGGAGGGGAATTTAAAAATAATGAAATAAAATTTCCCAATTATTTAAAAAAGCAAAGTTGATGAAGGTTTTGAAAAAATAAAACGTCGGTTTAAAAATCTAATTATACCAACTTATAAAAGAGACAAAATGGTAATAAGAATGTAAACTTTATTTTCTCTTCAAATAGAGTCAGAAAAAATAAAAACGAAATCGCAAAAACCATTTTTTGTGCCTAAATATTTTCGGGAGCATTCGAAGTTTTTTTGAAAATACAATGTTGTAGAATATACTAGGGCGCAACTGTTTTCTAATTTAACCATATCTGTATCTTATATGGTTTACGAGACCCCTGTAGAGTGCATTTTTATCGAAAATGGATACCTACCTAAAATTCAGTTTCATTGGGTATACCGGAAAAATTAGTAAATAATAATGATTGTCCTTACATCTAAAAAAAGGCTTGAAAAAGTAAGTGCTGATTAAGCATCTCTCTCTCTCTCTCTCTCTCTCTCTCTCTCTCTCTCTCTCTCTCTCTCTCTCTCTCTCTCTCTCTTTCTCTTATTTTATCAAACGCGTAACTCGTTTTTTCTGTAATTGCATAACTTGCATTACACGCACCATTTCTAAGCTAATTATTGACCTATAGTTTAATTTTGCGGTTTACGTAAAATAAGTAATCCTTGAAAGACACAACATCGCTGCAAAATGGGTTTACAGACAATTCAACAATTTGTTACGTTAACTAGTAAAGATTATTTATTAAAAATACTTAAACGAAGGAGTTTCAATACTATTTCCGTATTGCTACGGCTACGACGGAAATGACGTCATAGTAATGGTGAACTACCACTTTCAAATGTCATTGTTGACAAGTTTAGTCAGAAGTTGACATTTATCTTGGCATTTTCGGGAAATAATACCAAAAAGGACCTTTACACTTGTACCATTGCGATAAAAAAAAAAGTAGTACAAGAATTAGTAGTCCCAGAGAGAGCTCTTGGTCTATAAGGATATCGAGAAATGGATATCGTCGTCACTACGAAAACAATATAATTATGCCACCTAACTTTTTAGGCGTTACCATGAATTTGGTAATCTACTATATACGTGGCGAAATAACAGTATTGTAATAAAGGTGCTTTAAAAAATTTATCTACTTTTTAAAAATGGATAATTTTTTAAGTTTTTAAATAAAATAATAGAGTATGTATAACAACTATCGATTTATATATTGAATATAAAAAAATCCAAAAATAACAAAAGCCAAAAGTGGAAAAGTACCTAAAAGCAGCTGTTTAATATTTAGTCATTGCGCCGTTGTTTTTAATTACTTTTTGTAACCGACGCGGCATACTTAAAACCAAGCTTCTTGTATACTCTTGGGTTATATTATCCTATGCTGCGTTTATCCTCTGGCGCAGTTCTTCTTTATTTCTTGGATGAAAGTCATGTTTATACACGAATTTGGTCATTTCTCCCCAGACATTTTCTAGGGAATTGAGGTCGGGGCTCTTCGAAGGCCCTGGTAAAACTTGGATGTTATTTTATCGAAAGTAATCTTTTACTATGTGGGCAGTATGAATGGGAGCATTATCTAGTTGGAAAATATAATTTTGATCACCGAATATGGCTTCAACCGATGGCACCATAACATTATTTAATATGTGTCAACATGTTCCTGCAGTTAGCCGCCCTTGCACAAATTGACAAACTCCTTGGCCTCTAGCACTAATCCAATCCCACACATTTACGGAAAAACGTCCACTTTGATTTGTCCTTTGCGTATATCTTTTATCATACCTTGTGTTTATGGGTCTATTACGCGGACTTTTCCATTATTACAGGACTGAAACGTTTTCTCATCTGAAAAAACTACAGACTTCCACAGTTGGTTTTTGGTATTCGTGAGCAAATTGTACTCGTCTTTGCTTATTTAGTTCTGTTAAATATATTTTGTTTGCAAAACACCTATTTTTGAGTTCAGACTCCCGAATTCTTCTTCGAACTGTAATTAAAGATCCAGGAAAATGGGTTTCTTCTTTAGCCTTAATAGCGATCCCGAATGGGTTGTCCCTTAAATAATTAATTAAAGTTGTATCTTCGTCATCGGTGGAAACTTTTGGGCGACCAGAACCTGGGTTTCTCACAATACTTCCATGTTCTCGAATTTTGGATTTAGCCAACAACACTGTTTTTTTGTTTATCCCTAATGCGCCTGCAATGTCCCTTATGGGAACTCCATCCCTTAATCGCGTAAATATGATTAATTTTTGCTCTGAGGTTAAAGGCATTTTTTAAAATACTACTTTTTTTTATCGCAATGGTATATAATGTACTGTACGAACGACATTTAAAATACAGAAATTTTGAATTTATATCAAAATGGTCTCAAATGTGAAGTATTGACCAGGAGCTCGATTATGAATAGTCGATAAGTACCGAATCCTCCATCTTTATTTGTAAAAGAGTAAAAGCGATTCTGTATGCTTTTGATGCGAGAAGAATTAAATGGTAGTCTTATCGAAGCTTTCGATAGCTTAGGTATTTCGACATGTCGTTTTTAGGTTAGATTTATTTTAGAGTGAGTTTTTTATTTCGCAAATTATTGAAGATTACCATACAATTATGATAAGGAAATAAAACTACTCAACACGCTTAATACACAACCATAAAAATTCCGTCCAAAAATTAATAAATCACATTTTTTACAGCCGAGTCATTTAAAAAGTTTATAAAACGTCGCCAAAAATAGCCTAATAGTAATTTTCCGTCGACCGTGTATTTACATCCGATATTAACTCCGAAAATCATTCATTAATGACCCCTATTAATGCATGATTTTCTGTAAATGCACGATTTCCCAAAATCATTCATTAATGACCCCTATTCGCTACGCTCATGCGTTAATGTTCGCATTTTAATGTAAGAGTTGGTTACAATGTTTTTTCGTCGACCGTATTTTTTACTAAAGTGAAGAAAAACAGTTAACAACTTTTATTTTACAATCCAGATTTCACAATTCTACAAATACTAATGACAGCGGACGACGTTTTGGATTGACGTTTTATTATTTTGTTGATTTGTTTGCATGGCTGCCTTTAATTTTAATTACCAAAATCGTGCATTTACAGAAAATCATGCATTAATAGGGGTCATTAATGAATGATTTTGGGAACGTTAATATCGGATGTAAATACACGGTCGACGGAAAAAACCTTTTAATTAACATCGAACCGACCAATTTTTCCTGACCACCAATAGACTTAAATACATTATTATAGCGTGATTAAAATAATATACCTACTGACTCAAAACCATAATTTTAATATAGAATTTCCGGATGAATACATGGTTTATTATTTATTTATTTATTTTATTCTTCATTTGACAATATTCTAATTAATGGTGTGCATGCATCACTATTGAATTAATAGTATATAGTAGTCCGGGTTCCCAACCAGTTCAAATCAAATCAAATCAAAAATTCTTTAATCAAAAAAATTGATAGCATTTTACAAAAAAATGCAGCACCAATTGGTTGATTTGGCGTCAATAATAACACACAATAACTCTAATACACAACAAATATAATAAAGATAAAACAATAATTAAAATTTTGTATACACAACACTGTTTAGATACACATTAAAAACATACACCTAGGTGCTATTAAAATATATATTCTAAAAATTCGTTTATACTGTAGGGTTCAATTTTTACAATAGTGACAAACAGAGCTCTCTTATACCTTTTAAAATTCCTTTCACTCTTAATATGCGCAGACAATTTGTTAAAAAACCTTATATGAATAGGTAGGACCCCTTTCAGTGAATGTGAGCCTCTGCATAGGAACATTGTAAGCAATAGCTATGGTAATAAATGGATGGTGTATCTCATGCTGCCGAAATTTATCTTTGTTCTTAAACAAAAAAATCAAACACTCATAAACATACAGACCTGGCAGAGTCAATACATTTAGATCCCTAAACTTTCCTCTACATGACTCCCTCCATGACAACCCCAAAAGAATCCTAATTGCCTTTTTCTGTGTTATAAATACCCTATCAGCGTCAATACTACCACCCCAGAATATAACCCCAAAACGCAATGTTGATTGTATGTTTGCAAAGTATACGATTTTTAGTGTGCTGCGGTCAAGATATTTAGCCATCACTCTGAGTGAGTGCAAACATGTGTCACGTGAGACACCCAATCCAAATTCTGGTCAATGTAGATTCCCAAGAACTTGGTGTCTGTGGCTAAAGTTACACCCCGGGAGCGGAGCACGACATCCTGTGGAATGTCACTGTTTCTTTGTTTTGATCTGAAACACACATATTGGGTCTTGTCGTTGTTCAAAACTAGTTTATTCTTTGTGAACCACTCCTGAGTCCTGTCCAGACAGTCACTAGAGACTTCAAGAAGCTCTTTCAACGAGGACCCCAGTACCAAAATATTGGTGTCATCAGCAAAATTTACTAAATGAGAATCACCGTCCAGTACCTCAGGCGACAGATTGTTGACGTAGAACACAAAAAGCAACGGACCCATGATGCTTCCCTGTGGGATTCCCATACGAACGTGCCCCACCTCCGAAAAGTACCGCCTACCATCCTTCTCGATCAGCACTTTCTGACCACGATCTGAAAGATACGAGCGCACCCAGTCCAATGGAGGCCCCCTTATTCCGTAACGCTGCAGTTTTTCCAAAATAATGGCATGGTCAAGGCTGTCAAACGCCTTGGACAGATCCAGAAACATGCCCAAGGACAGGCTTTTATCCTCCTGCCCCTCAATGACTCTTTCAATGAACTCATAGACAGCTGTCTCTATAGATTTACCCTTTAAGAAGCCATGCTGCGATGCACTAAGTAACCCCTCAGAGTAGAAAAAACTTAACAATCTAGAGCACATTGTCATTTCGAAGATCTTTGAGAATGAAGGTAATAGACTAATTGGCCTGTAGTTCTCCAAAAAAGCAGGGTCACCTTTCTTATACAGAGGTTTAACAATTGCCAATTTTAGATTAGTAGGAAAGTAACCATACCTAAAAGAGTTATAATATGACAAATTGGAATTGCCAACTCCTCTGCACACTGTTTTATTAAGCCACTTGAAATCTCATCATGACCCGAACTGAATTTATTTTTAAGTTTATTTATTAGGGCTAGCGTCTCATTTATAGATAAGGGAGTTAAAAAGAAAAATCTCAAATTAGGCACTATGTTACATGAAAACTGGGGGGGGGGGGGGGGGGGCGCTGGTTAGCTAAGAGATCTGGTGCTGCATCTGGTGCAGATATGTAATAATTATAAAAATTATTACATATCTCTGTGGGGTTCCCCGGGATCTCGAGTCTGCCCTGGCTTTTCCCACCTCCTTTGATATTCCTAACGATTCCCCAAATACATTTTGATTTGTTTTCACATACTGAGCTTTTCGAGCATCTGCAAGCAAATCGTTGTATTCCTCTAGTGTATACGTACAGCCCCCCTCACAGACTTAGTTCTTTTTCGTCGGTTTTAATCGCTACGATGAAACACGTTGTGCCAAAACCAAAGTTTGTGGATAAAAACCATGATACTATTACTAAATAGAATCATGGGTAAAAATCGTCGTGATTCATAGTTGGTTTAAATTTTTGTCCGGGCTTGATGTTTGGCAAGCGAGTCGTGGCGAACGCGTTTCAACCAAGTACTTAAGATAGTTTTTTTTATATAATAAAATGAGAAAACGGCGATGAAGTGAAACCCCAGATTTATTAAAAAGAAAGCAGTATAGCTTTATTTAAAATTATCTTTATGGTAACTATTTGTACAAAATCGAGGAAGTGGTGGTCTGATTTGACATGAAATGCCGCATATATAAACTAACCAGCAATTTTAACGGTGACATACATGACACTGTCAGAAATACTTTTCTCGCAATCATAGTGGCCCATTTACCTTAATTTATATTTACTGATCAGTCAAGTTTGCTTGTGAGTAAATAATGCCTGCCAATGTCATTTATGTCACAGCTGCTGGATAAATAATATTGTTAAAAATCCTTATACAACCCAACATAAAACAGTTTATTTATCTAAAGACGATCGCTGTTGTGTATAAGAAATTAAAAAAAAATTTGAATTTCTAAAAATCTATTATACCGCAGAAAAATTATTTGTACGGGAGCAGTCAAAAAGTCATGAAAGGACAAAGTTAATTTATTTTAAAATGAACAGCCTATTTGTTATTCAATATTTTATTTATTTGCAACATTCCAAAAAAAAATCGATATAGAGAGAATAGAAATATTTAGCGCCATGTTCTTATTGTCAATGTGGTAATCTTGACAACAGATGACAAAAATACATTTTTCTACAACCGTCAAAAAATGATGTTTACGCATTAATGTCAGTGTTAAAAATTAGACATGTTTTCATTGACATTATTCTTTCTTGCGTTACCATGACCGCGTGTGCTAAATAATTTGCACCCAAATGTGCAATATCTATTATAAATTTAATTTATGCCTGTTTTATACAGTGTGTCCACTTAAGTTCGCACCATATGGAAAACTTTTTTATTATTAATTTTACGAAAAAAAGTTGCTCTTCATAAAAAGGTCTGCATGTACAAACATTTAAATTACAATCACTGATGATTGAATTTAATATCTGAATATCAAATTTTTTTTGTCGTATACAAGGTATGTCAGAAAATATGAATCAGTACGCTTGTTTCTGAATTTATTATTAACATCTCCACATGATTTGAATTTTTCCATAATTCTCATTACTGATGTATGGTGTATATTTTTCCCTGGATGTCTGTTGTTAAATATTTCAGCTGCTTTATGATAAGTTTTATAATTATTACCAACGATTAACGCAATTTCTATTTTTTCTTCCATACTAAATATCACCGGCATGTTAACAAATTTTATTTGACGTTCACTGTCAAACAATTCTTGCTATCAAGAAATCATTTGTTTATCAGTGCATCCTAGATTTCACGTAACTATAGTTACATTTGCATTGTTATTGTAGTTAAAAAATAAAAAAAGATTTTTTCCATATAATTAGATGCAATTGCATATTTGAACAATTTTCGATATTGTCAAAAATAAAGGTACTTTATTCTTGAGAAAAATTCATATTTTCTGATATACCTCGTATACAACTGGAAACAATTAATATCTGATGGTTTTGGACCAAGCAGAACTTTTTATAAAGAATTTTTTTTTTTCGTAAACTGTATAATTTTATTGAAGAAAAATTTACTAATTAACTGTTTAATGTATACACAATAATTAAACAAAAATCTAGTTAAAAATATAGTTTTGTGATTTTAGTTTAAGAAAATTAAAGTCAGTGTAGAAAAAACATTGTTTGCAACTCGTGTGCGAAATTCTTTGGTAACCTCGAATAATTTTTTGTTGTTCTCCATCACCAAAGTGGTATTTCGCACCCTAGGTACAAAAATAACTATTAAAGTGGTTAATCTTCGCGTAAAAATGGCACGGTTAACTGACACCGAGTGGTGAATATTTTTAATGAATTGTATCTACACTTTGTTTAAACGGGCACATAAATCCACATAACTGTTGATATTGGGCAGTTACCAGTTCAACAAATATGGTTTCAACAAGATGTTGGCTCCTCCACATTTTGGACAGGTGGTACGGGACGATCTGGATCTTGGTAAATATAAATAAATAAACGAAGGGGCGCAATCGAATAACCAGCTAGGCCTCTTGGTATGAGCCCTTCTAACTTTTTCGTGTAGGGTATATTAAAAATTTAGTGTTCAAAAATAGACCACGAATTATCGAAAAGTTGCAAGAAAGACTAATGCATGACATTTCCAGTATTCCTTCCAATACCCTTTTAGATTCGCTAGAAAATTTTGTTTAACGAACTCATTACTATCAGGAGGTAAACGATAAACACTTTAAGTTTTTGGGTAGGTATGTCGTGTGCTTACCAATTTTTATTTAGTATTTTGAAAATAATTAGAATATAGAATAATATACAGGGTGTTCCACTTAAAATAAATTAACTTTGTTCTTCCATAGTTTTTTATCGATTCTGTATATTGAATTTTTTTATGTATAATAGATTTTTAAAAACTCTAAAACTTTTCTATTTAATGTTTAAAAGTCGATCGTTTTCATACATAAATGCGACCAATTATGAATAGATTAAAAGTAATTGTAAATTTTAATCAGTTTATAACTTTAAATAATTTTACTGCCTGTTTGACCTAAACGTATCTAGATTTATTTTCTTACATTTTTGATATATTTGAGATTATGCTATTAGAATTTTAAATAAAGGATCATTTAATATACGACAGGGTTTCTTCTGTGCACTCACCCACTGTAATTACGCCATACATTTTGTTTCGATGTGATTACCATTAAACATTTTTTATTTGTTTAAATGACAACATGTTATATTTAATGTTACCTTCTTGCTCTTCTTGTATGCTAAAATCAATTAAATTTAGGAAATAAGTCAATTGACCGAGATTCCACTTACTACGCTACTGCTTTAAATGGAGAAGTAAACATATTTTATTACCTTCGCATTTAAAACATAAATAACAGAGGTGGATTGGCCCTAGAAATCAAATCGAGCTAGACAGGGGCATGCTAGGAGTCAACCGAATCGAGCTGATAAATATTCCTTAGTTAATTAGTACGCTATATGAACTAACCCGAACTGAAAATGAAAAACAACAGTCACAGAATAGAAACAAACGTTTTTCAACTCCCACATGGAAATTTGCTCTTTCCTTTACACTTAAGTGGCGGGTAAAGTAGGCTATTCCAGTTAACTGTGCGGCAAAATTTAATAACAATCCTAGATAGGTAATGAAACTGACCAATCACAGTATATTATTTTTACTGAGGCTCCGCCTTTATTTTTCAAGACAGTAAATTATATAATTTAAATGCATATGGTACAATTTGTTATTAATTTGATCAATATAGTATAATCTAGACGCATTTATAATAGATTTATCAATAATGCAACCTGCTGAATGTGCATAGAAAATTAATTTCATGTAGCATCATTTATCAGTTGGTTTTCCCATAATTAGCTTAACGTTTCGATAGTCGAGAGGTAGGACGTTTGACTATGGAACCAATGGTCGTGAGTTCGAGCCCGGCAACCTGAAAACTTGTTTTTACATTTTTTAGCATAAGGTTTGTAAGTTTGATCGTAGAAAAAATATACTGTTCAACTCGAGTGGATTGTCCATATTGCCCTCGAAAGTTTGAGCACTCCGCCTACGGCGTCGTGCTCAATTTACTTCCTCGTGCGATATGGACATCATATCCACTCTTGTTGTACAAACTACTATTACGCGCGGTTACAACCTTTCGTAATAAGGCCGCTTAAATCCTAAACATGAATGTAAATAAAACCGTTGGTGGTCATACTGACAGTAAAATAACCTTTTTTTTTAAATTTTATTACTATTTCGATAATAAGCAATATATGTTGTTATTTTAAGTTAAAAGGTATTTTTCTAAATGAAATACGTTTAAATTCTTATGTAGACAAAAAATAGGATTATCCGTTTAACAAAATAAATTGTCAAAACTTGTTTTTGATATATGAAAATACCTTTAAAAAAATTGCAACAAAA
The DNA here is from genome assembly GCA_935413205.1 of Polydrusus cervinus. NCBI lineage: Eukaryota > Metazoa > Arthropoda > Insecta > Coleoptera > Curculionidae > Polydrusus > Polydrusus cervinus. The sequence continues at coordinate 58,730,522 of OW284510.1, read as the reverse complement.
ACAAAACATTGATGGGTCCGAGCGATTTAAAAAAATAACAAGCCAATTTTTTAATGAATTTGTTTCCACATTTTCGTTGTTACTGTATAGTACAAGAAATAAATTATATTTTTATGATACTTTTTAAGTACCCACTTGTGTTATTCAAATCGATAAACATAATATATGCGGGCTCTCGTTGTGTAATACAGTTATTTTCTAAAGTTGTCCTTTTAATTTTCATGATATTAGATACCATTGAAGAGTATTAACTTAAAGTTATGTCAACATATTAAAATAGGTAAGTCTGGTATAGCAAAATACAGGAACCCTGCATTTTAATCTGGGCCAAACGATTAAAAGAAATTATTATTCAATTTATTATTGGTTTCATGCCTTTTAACTAAAAATCATCATTAGGGAAAAAAGATATAGAAAAATAACTTATATACAGGGTAATTCACGACGAGCGTTCGTTGGAACTTATGGGAAATATTTTAAAAACATTCTTATTAAACCTATATTTGGATATATTTTTCGATGAGTCAAACTTCCGGTTATACTGAAAATAGCTGTCAACTTTGTTTATTGAAATTATATGATTTTTTTTTATATTTTTGGTTTTAGCTATAGATTCTAAACAAAACTTGCATAACAGGTTATACCTGGGAATTCAAACCAAGTGATTCCGTATGGCGGTTGATGGCAAAAAGTATTGAGTAATCCGGTAACTGACACCAGCAGTCATTTCCACATTGGATTGCCTAATAATTCGTCAGATTTCTGTTTGCAGGTTCAGGATAATGATGTTTCCTGAATGATAAAAGAGTTTTGGATTTTCATTGTCTTTACTTATTTTTTATTCACAACGGTTCAACTGGTAAGTATCTCCAGTCGTCCAGTATTCACCTGAAAATGACTGGAGATACTTACCAGTTGAAACATTCTGATTTAAAAACGAAGAAAGACATAAAATTCTTTTATCAATTTTTCATATTGACATTTGAAAAATGACATCGAATTTTAACGCTGCAAGTTAGAGAAAAAAGACTTGTGTGTGTTGATTCTTTATTTTCTATGCATTTAAAAAGTATCACTTCCAGTTGAACCGGACGTCCGAAAAATACCATAAGTTAACTTTTTCCGTTAAGATGCTAGAGCCCGTCAAAGTACCCAAAATGTAATTTTTCAATCGCTACTTCCGGTATAATCGATATTTCTATGAACTGCATAAATACAGCTTGAAAAAGGTCCAAAATAGGTTTCTTAGACTGTGTGCGTATACATTAAATATTCAGTGGTGGCGCCAGCGGAGAGGGCCAGGGTGGGCACCGACCCACCCTGAAATTAAGAGTGCCCACCCAAAATTGCGCCTAAGGGATTAATTAACGTATTATGTCGCGCATGAAGTATTGGGAAGAAGATACGTGGCGCGGAATTTTATGGAAATAGACACATTCGGGACGGAGTTTTATGGAGGGAGATACTTTTGAGTCACTTTTCATCGGGGAAGTATAGCTGCTTTTATGCCCACCCTAAACATATCGGGTCCGCTTGTGTCCATCAGTTGCAATTTTTCTGGCACGGCCACTGCTGCTAGACATCCACCATTTTTTTGTAGCAGCTATATTCTACCTAACCAAGCTATAATGAGTTTTAATTTTTAATCAAAGACACTTTATGATATTATTTTAATTAATTAAAATGGATTTACATAATACACTTCATGCCTCGTATACGAACGACAGAGTGTATTAGTAGTAGTTGCTATTATAAATCATTGACCAAATTTGTCACAATTTTAATGTCGTTCTTGGCAGCCTTTGCCACTGTCTTTACGTACTCTTAAAAATATCGTGCAATATTATTGATTTAGCCTGGTCCAAATACAACTATGGGAAAACCAGATTTTCAAAACTAATGATTATTTGATTGTATATTTACCTGCGCCTACTCCTTGCTATTACTTTAATGCTGGTTTTTATTCGTTTACAGGGTCATCCAACCTGGATTGTTCAGGGAACTATCATTGAGTTTCCCTATTTTTTATTCTAACCAATATAGCCAACTTTCTTATATTAGAAAGTAGAAACTAAAATTGCCATTTAAAATGCGACTTGGCTTAAAACAATGGAACTGTGGAGGAAAGTTGTTGTTTATATATATTTTTTTTATGAAAGGTCTTTTGTTTAAGTATTTTTTTTAGTTTGTCCTTGCAACATAAAAATACCCTATAAATATTACAAAATTTGGCCTTCATGTTTATTCACGGTAATGCACACTTTTTACTTAACAAATATCTATTATTCTCTAATGCTGCAAAACATTATAAAGCTCTAGAAATTCTAAATTATTCTCGTTATATATTTTATTAAATACATATTGTCGTATGAATAATTTATTGGTACTTACTTTGTTGCGAATCCTTTATGCGCACTTAATTTTTTTCTTTGGTTTCTGGTTTTTGTGTTTATAAAGTGTACTCAAGTGTTTTCTTTTGACACAACTGTGTCAGAAAGCGATTATTTTTTAATGAAAACTTCATATACTTAATCGTTTACAGATGTCCGCTTATTTAATCATATGTATCCATAAACCTTTTAGTAAAAATTAAAAATGCAATTAATTTTAACAGATTGCTATCATCAAAGTATTCATTTACAGTATTATAAGATTTCTTCAATAATATTTTTTTAATCGTTTCTGACATTAATTTAAAAAAAATTGAACCATAAACTTTTTTTACAAGACTTGAGTTAGGAATAACGAGGTAAATTAAAATATTATTATTATTTTTACAAACTGTTTCTATTATAAGTAAGAAGTATCGAAGTCATTGTTAAAATTTGTTGTGAGATAAATAAAGGTTTACAAGAATCCCTAATCTTGTTCTACAAAATACTATCTAACTACTCATTTTTGCAAAATAGAATGAAGAAGATCTTGACATGAATTACATTACACTTCAGAAAAAAACTTTATATCTGAAAAATGATTCTATTTAAGCAAAATAAACTTTTTGAAGGATTATATTATCTATTTCATAAAAAATTACTCCAAAGCCGGATACAGACATAGTGCATCAGCGTGAGTTAATGAACAAAGTGAATTATTGTATTGACTTCCTTAAAGCTCGTGCATTATTTACATCCACACAAGAGACGTCGACGGACGCGCGTTGATGCACGTGTACATCTGTCTGTGTCTGTGCATGGCCGACTTTATGGATAACAATCTGAAGCTAATTTTTTACTTCATTTTTCTAGATGTTCATTAAAATTAAGATTATAACTAATGTAAATTCCTAAAATTGTTATACATTTAGGATGCTAAATTATTTGAATATCAAAACTAAATAATTTGAGGTTGAGGTGAAAATACCTTAACATAATAAATATATTTTGAGGTTGGTTTTGTTTTTCAAATCATGGTAATATGTTAAATCGTGAGGTTAGTTTTGCTTGTCAATTCACAAGACGTTGAAATCGTTTAGTTTGTGTAGCAGCAAGCGGCGACCTAGACCATCTACGTGGTAAGCGTTAATTTTTTCACCTGTTTTTTATGAACTAGCCTGAGTAGGTCTGTATTGTCTCTCACTTACTTTTCCTTAATTTCTAGAAGGCCATGGAATTTAGTTAAAACTAACAGACCTCAAAAGTATTCTTTTGTATAAAAAATACAAGTGGAAATTTAAAAAATTTGTCCACATTTGCAAGCAACAGTTTTTAAAAGAATATATTAAAACTTCTCTACTGGCTGTATATCAAATACCTGCAATATCATTCAGTTCCATTAAAAAGTTGTTATATACATTTAGTAGTGAAATGTTGATATTAACATTCTTGAGTGCACCCATAATTAGACTTTAATGTTCTTTTACCGGAAATTTTAAACTAAGATATCATACACAAACAAGAACTGTTTTCAAAAATATAAGCGCCCGCAGTTGTTTTTTATTGTACCACTAGAAGTGGCTTATTTTATTGGTGTTTCATGCTATTTTATAAAAAATAAATTTTAATTTAAAATGAATATCGTATAAGATGTAGAATTAACATTTACAAGTGTTCTACTATGTGATATATGACAAATGTTTTTTTTCTATTTATCACTGATTTATGCGATAGGTACTTTCTTAGATGTGCGTGATACTTCGTGATAATTTATTTTAACTGAGTGCCTTCATTTCAAGAGCTGTTGGTTAATCTAAACAAAAAGTAAGTAGAGTAACCTCCAAAAATATACCATTCTTGTTTATATTTGCGTCTTCTGTAATGACACCAGCAAAAAATATAACAAAGGAAGCGATGTTCCCGTACGAAAAATTTAAAGGATCAACGCGAACTACAAAAAAAATCACTCTAATGAATAGTCTATTGGCCTTTAGTGCCCCTTTTTCGCTCCTTATTGGCTTAATCAGTTAGAAACTAATCATCATTTAAATTTAACCAATGGACAGTATTTTCGATCACTCGAAGTCGACGCGCCGATACGGCCTCGCTCCGTTCTTATCGATAAATCACGTTAAAAAGGAATAACACAAAATCCTAATAGGGTCTAGTACACTAATATAGACGTCCTTTTTAAATAGTTATTTTTGAAACAATGTTAGCACGCTTTATTTACGTTCAATTTACATTCATAAATAGTATATTACGTTACAAGACCGGAAAGTACTATTTTACAGGATGAAGCAGGTAATTCCTAGGGCGAGCCGCCAGTCGAGTTCTGGGAGCCTGCGAGTCCTGTTAACGTACTTTTCGATTGTATAACGTACAATATGTTTTTTACAATCGACACAAGACCAGTGGGTACGAGAAAATTTTGATAGTGGCTGACTATATTGGTAATCTAATCTAATCTAATTGGTGTCTAAAACTAGATAGAAAACTCTATATATAATCTGAAAAATATTTTTTAAAAATAACTATAATAAATTTAATTTGGTACTTAATTCTAATTGATAATATCTATTTTTAAGAATTTATATACAACATAAGAATTTAGGTTAAAAGTACAATTTGTTAAATTGTAGACCTGATGGGCAATTTTTTGATGCATCATCTTTGTAGGTTGTTTGTGATCTTATAATCACTTTTAATTCTCCTGCTTCCTGAATTTTGTTGTGTGCCAATATTATTTGGCTGTGATCTGCTACCAAAAAACTTCCTCAGTAATTGGCGCATTCGTGAAATTTTTCTTTAAAATTGGAAATTTTATTTTTATGCAGCCCTGCCAGTAAGAATATGAAATTTTGCCGTACAGTTAACTGGAATAGCCTACTTTTCTCCTCACTTAAATGTAAAGAAAATAGCCAATATCCATGTTGGGAGAATCAAACCACTTTTTTTTTTGTTGGCATGTATTATTTTAATAAAGTTATTTTATTGTAATAACCAGCTAGATGTGTCCTTCTTAGGATTATATTTTTTGGACCTATTTATCATCGATTCTGTAAATTTTAATCAAAATTAAATACTTAAAAATCATGTCATGGCGATTGTCACTCTCAAGTCTTGGTTTCGCAATGATGATAAACAGAATTAGTATAAAGAATATAATATTTGGAAAAACATATCCAGCTGTATAGCTAATAGTCATCCACTTATATAGCCAAATTTATTAGTGTCCCTATAAAAAAGTGTACCTTTTTTAATTAGGATGTTTTTAACTATCGAGCCCTGCAATAAAAGACAGCTGAGTTTTTGACATTGACATAATCTTTTTGACAAGCCTTATTGTCAAATTGTCATACACTGACTTACTGAAACACATATTTTTATAATTTTTTTTATTACAGAAAAATGCAAAAAAATGATTCATTTGAAGTGTTTCACACAAAGGACTCATACGATATTTACAGTTTCTTAAACAATCACCCTGGAGGTGTCAATTACTTAGCACCATATGAAGGAAAAGATGTAGCGAAACGTATGGAAGATACCAGCCACTCTAAAGCTGCCTATTATTTATTTCAAGAGTACAAGAAAAAAAGAAATAGAGGTCAAGAAGAAGAAGAATTGGAGGTAAATTAATAATTTTTACATATCGCTTTTTTCGGGTTATGTTTATTATTCAAAGTCCTTTTATAAACCCTTTAAATGTAAATAGTCTATATAATGGTGGCGGGTTTACATTTGTATATATATTTAAATGGACTGGCTTTTTTTTATTATTTTTCTTACCTGTGGCGAAACAACCAAAACTAGTGTTCGATACTAAACTCTTTATTTCGTTTTTCATTTTTTTCATTCTAAATTTGAGTAAGTTTTTGTGCGCCAGTCCATATACACAGTCAGTGCAAGAATAGTTATCCCGTATTTAGATCGGGCTATTTAATTTCTAAATAATAAATTTCTAGTATCTAGGATTCATCGTCATACGCAATACTGCATCTTTCTCGTTTACCTACTTATTACAAAAGCTGGATTCCGACCGCCAACTGGGTCATTCTTTATTTTTAAAGCGATTACCTTGAAATTCGATGATACGAATATCTAAATAATGGGCAGATCCATATTAGAAATATATTTTTTAGGGGTTTCCCAACTGGTATAGAAAAATCTTTTTTTTTTGTAGTAAATCTAAATAAATATAAAAATTAAAGTATTTTGCCCTGGTAGGTTATAAAATGCAAGTTTTCTATCAAAGAATATGTTTCATTCATTGCTAAAGAATTTTTAATACTTAATAAAACTATTATAATAGATATTTTTTGGTCCAAGAAAAATCATTTTTATCTAACGGGTTGAATTTTTGGTAACCTCAATATTATTCCGCCGGCAGACATAATAACGGTAGTTGAGAAGACCGTGCAAAAATTACCGCTAGTTAGCGCAAAAAAGTTGAGAGTTATCTAAATTAATTTAAGTAAAATCAATCTAAATTAAATTCAATTTATTTAATTTTGAAAAAATAGCTTTCTGTAATTTAAAAATGTTAATCTGATTAAACTTTTAAAAGCAGTTTAGGAATACGCAACACTTATTTTAGACATTAAAACTTTCTCTGTTTGGGAGGGGGTCATGTCCCCCATGGCACTCTGCATTCTTACTTGTATGCAACCAATATGCATGCACATTGCCATAATGACGCGACTATATTCCAACATCAATGCCACATAAAATCAAAAAAATAATATATTAAATTAATTTAAAAAATGGCTAGCTTTGATAAGATTATGAAATGCATATACTTATAACTAGTAACTAGCTATGCTAAAAGATATTGGCCTACAGAAGCTTTCAATAAAAAAACTCGATTTGTTCTTTGGCTAAAAATATATACTTTCTATCTAAGACTTGAGATATGTGATTTAGTTTTCCTCATAAAATATTTAGGAGTACTACATAGAAGTTATGTAGCTAGTTTTTACTAAGATTAAAAAAAAATATGCTATAGAACCAGCAGCGGCGATAATGATTCTCCCTCCGCCGTCAAATTTTGCAAATTGTGTCAAGTTCTATTTTATGACTTCTAATAAAAAAGGTTGACTCACTACCAAGTGATGATTTCCTGCTTCTTCAAAAAATGAGTTCTACAAAAAAGTGGTTACTACTAACTTTGGGAAAATTTAGTTCTAAGAAAAAAAATTCGTCGCTAAAAAATTGTCGTGAAGGCAAGACAACCAATATACCGGGTGTCCACGGAAGGTGGCTCGCCCATATAACTTTTTTGTTTTTAAAGATAGTGAAATGAAAATTGGAGGATTTATATATGACGTAAAATTCCATTTTTTTACAAGTAATTTAACTTTATGAAACTTCCGGTTTAACCGGAAGTGACATAAACTTTTTATTTTTAAATGGGACACCTGGTATATTTTTTCTTTTTTTTAACTCTATATGACGTTCTAAATACAACCATATGTCACTTGTCACTTTTTGTCACCAAAATGATCTATTTTTTTTAAATATATTTTTTATCTAGAGGGCTATGAATACGTTTAAATCACTTATTTCAGTCCTAAAATCTTGGGAAAAATACAACTTGACTGTTTTTGGTCAAAATCTATCTGCTGTGTGAAATTTAAAATGTAACTTGTTTTACTCATTTTTTTTAAATGGCAACATGGTGGTTCGTCAGATTAGAAACACACTATTAGGTTTTAACCAAATTTCCATTGAAAAACTAAACTAAAATGTAACGTTAGAACGTCTCTAAAATAAAACATCTTTTTTGAATAAAATACGCTTTAAATGCATCGAGTAGCCTGTGACTAAGTTGACTAGTTGTCTTGCAATTTTACGTCATATATAAATCCTCCAATTTTCATTTCACTGTCTTTAGAAACAAAAAAGTTATAGGGGCGAGCCACCTTCCGTGGACACCCGGTATAGTCTGATTTCATGGAGAGTGGGACCTCTTCTCAAGCGTGGGCCCCTCCTCAAAGCTAGGCTTCTTATCGCCACCACTTTTAACTTTTTTTATTCATTTTGAAATTCGTTGTTGTAACGGCGCGGCGTCTCGATTTTTTGAAAATAATTTAGGAGACCGCCGTACTCGCTTTTTTTACTTTTTTTGGAAGTAGCATTACGTTAATGACGGTAAATTTCTGTTTCGTAATAAGTTTTGAAATAAAAGCGAGAAATGTAAATTGTAAGGCGTGGCGCAATTTTACGTATAATTTAAAATTTAGGTATGAATTATATCACCCTTAGTATATCATCACCTTAAAGTATAATATTGCATATTTCATATTTCGCTGAATAAGCATAAGATACCAACAGACAGTTAAGACGCTCATGAGAATCTTCAGTCGGGTTTTGTATTGTCACTCTATAACATATTTTCCATATTTTTGTAAACTTAGATTTTTAGTTGAAAATAAATTTTTTAAAAAGAAACTTCCCTTGTCTAAGGATTTAATTGGCGCAGTCGGTAGGATTTTCGGAATCGATCGTATCGAACGGGCGATTTTCGTATCAACGATTAACCGAAATCGAACCTAAAGTTAGTGACTTTGTTGTGCGGAGGTGTTTTGTGGAGTAACGTCATTTCCCATTAAGGATTAGCCGTTCATCTATCGCAGACCATTAGACCCATCCAGGCAAGGCACTATCGAAAATTGGAACACACATTGTCCAATTTTGCAAGAATCCAAGTTTTGGGAGGACCAAATCGCCGACCATTACGAAGTTCTTATAGTATGAAGGCCAGTTTCATTACTATTTTAATGTAAGTGCAATTTAATGTCTATTGAAATTGAAGATTTAGCCGACTTTCTAAAAAATTTGAATATTGACAGTACACCTTCAACCGGCTCTCAAATTTTAACAGAAAGTCAAGCTCCTTTATCTATTGATTCTGTTAGTACATCAATAAAAAATATTGAAAATCAAATTTCAGAATATTTACTTAACAAACAAATTTCAGATCAGTTAACAGAAAATACTGATATGTCTCGTTTTAATCCCGAATATTTAAAATGCATTCCGGAGTTCAGCGGGAACCCGAATGATCTTAATAGGTATATATCTGTGTGTGAAGCTTTGATAAACGAATTTTACGATATAAATAATCCAACATCTTTTCAAAATGTCTATTTACTTAACTCTTTGATTTCAAAATTATCAGGAAATGCCAAAGTAGTTGTTAATATTCAAAATGTAAGTTCATGGCAAGATGTGCGTAACACACTTACGCGTAATTTTGCAGATCAAAGAGATGAGTCGTGCTTAAACAGAGATTTGGTTATGTTGCGACAAAATGCATTAGAAAAAGCGCAGCAATTTTATGATAGAGTTTTAAATATTTTAAATCTTTTATGTGCATACGTCGATTTACATGAAACGACTAAAGAAAATAAAACTTTAAAACGTACATTATACCAAGACTTAGCATTAAAAACATTTTTGTCAGGCCTACGCGAACCTTTAGGCACAACTATAAGATGCATGAAACCAAAAGATCTTAGTGAGGCTTTGCAAGTCGTCCTCCAAGAAGACAATGTACACTATTTTCAAAATTCCAGTAATAAAAATTTTACTAGGCCCGGACCTAGCCTAACAAGACCTGATCAAACACAAAAAATAGTGCACAGCACACCAATTCATTTTAATGCAAATACGCCGAATAATTTCTTTAGAAATCAAATGCCGAATAGATTCCCATCACAACCTATACCTATTCAACCCCGGTTCAACTATCAACCGCAAAGGTATTTTACAAATTCGCAAGTTTTTAAACAACGGCCGCAACAAAATCAAAACCAAAATGTATTTAAGCCTAACCCACAGAGAACATTTCCCAAACCTACACCTATGACCGTATCTACACGAAATACAAATTTCGGACAAAACCGTCCATTTAATAATAATAATTCATTTCGACCCCCTCAGCAAAACCAATGGATTGCTGAAGAATTATTTTACACCCAGACAAACGAAATGCAACCTGATCATCAATACTATGACCTAGGACAACCCAGTCAGTATTATGCGAATCATGACTTACACGTACAGTACTACTATGACAACAGTAACGACACATCTAATGAATATTTTGTTGAAGAACCGAACGATCAGTCAACTAATACTAACAACGACGAATATAATGAGGGTAACCAAAATGAAAATTTTCAAATAACCCCTACGAAAGACAACCAAACAACACCCCCGGTAATTTCTCTTAATAACACGAATTCGAGCGAGCTATCATATATAATTTTTCCTGAATACAATATTAAAATTTTAATCGACTCTGGGTCAACAAAATCGTTCATTGACCCCCAAATTGCATTTAAGTATTTTCCAAATTTAATTCAAGAAGATCCATTTATTGTTTCAACCGTCTTTCAAAAATCAGCGCATAAATACAGTGCTTCTATTAAAGCCTCAAAAATTTTCAACCTACCACAAGCAACTAATCTTAAATTCTTTTTATTTAAATTTCATAATATTTTTCATGGACTTTTAGGGCTTGATAATTTAAAAATTTTACAAGCAAATTTAGATTTTGATAAGGGCTTTTTAGTGACACCTTTTGCCACTATAAAATTAAGTTATCATACAACTAAAAGTAGTCTTAATTTAATAACAATTACACCTCGCTCTGAACAAGTTATAAAAATAAAAACTTCAATAAAAAACGGCGAAATTATTATACCCCATCAAAAAATTCATAATTGTGAAATACCCGAATCATTAACAATCGCGAAAAATGGCGAAGCCATAACGACTATTTTAAATAATACAATCAATCCAATAACTTTAGATTTCTCAGAACCAATATCAGTAGAAAAATTTGACGAAAAGTTAATTCAAGAAATAAATTTGAACAATTTTGACGAAACACATAAACAAAAATTAGATTTTTCCAAATTTCGTACAGACCATTTAAATTACGAGGAGAAACGCGAAATACTAAAATTATTAAATGAATACGCCGACATTTTCTACGATGAAAATAAACCCCTGACCTTTACCAACAAAGTAAAACATCAAATTCGTACTACTGACGAAGTCCCTATTTACACTAAATCGTACCGATACCCGTACATTCATAAACGTGAGGTTGAATCTCAAATAAATAAAATGCTAGAACAAAAAATAATTAGACCAAGTCATTCACCGTGGAGCTCACCTATTTGGGTAGTACCAAAAAAGGCAGATGCCTCGGGTAAACAGAAATGGCGAGTCGTAGTTGACTATAGGAAGTTAAATGAAAAATCTTTAGACGATCGATATAATCTTCCTTATATAACTGATATACTAGACAAGCTTGGTAAATGCCAATATTTTACCACGTTAGATTTGGCGAGTGGTTTTTACCAAATTGAAATGGAAGAAAAAGACATCGAAAAAACTGCCTTCAGCACTGAGTTTGGTCACTACGAGTATCTGCGCATGCCTATGGGACTGAAAGGAGCGCCTGCGTCGTTCCAGCGTGTTATGGACAACATTTTACGAGGGCTACAAAACGAAAAATGTGCGGTATACCTAGACGACATAATTATTTATTCAACTTCTTTACAAGAACATATCGAACGGTTAAAATTAGTTTTTCAACGCCTTTGAGACTCAAATTTTAAAATCCAACTTGATAAATCGGAATTTTTAAGAAAGGAAGTAGCGTACTTAGGCCATATAGTCACCCCTGACGGAGTTAAACCGAACCCTGATAAGATCAAGGCGATAAAAAATTATCCAATACCATCTACTACTAAACAAATAAAAGGCTTTCTCGGGTTGTTAGGTTACTATAGACGTTTCATAAATAACTTTGCCAAAATTACAAAGCCACTTACAAAATGTTTAAAAAAGGGCGCGAGAATAGAACATAATCAGGAATTTGTCACTTGCTTTGAAACATGTAAAAATCTACTTATAAATGAACCGATTCTTCAGTACCCTGATTTTACTAAAACATTTAATTTGACGTGTGACGCGAGCAACGTCGCGATAGGATGCGTATTATCTCAAGGACCTATTGGACAGGATCGACCAATAGCTTATGCCTCAAGAACGTTAAACGAGTCAGAACAAAACTACTCGACCATCGAGAAAGAACTCCTGGCGATAGTTTGGGCAACCAAATATTTTAGGCCATACTTATTTGGACGCAAATTTAATATAATAACTGATCATAAACCTCTCCAATGGCTTTTTTCGTTAAAAGACCCAAATTCAAAAATGTTGCGCTGGCGAATAAAATTAGAAGAATACGACTATACCATAATTTATAAGAAAGGCTCTCTTAATTGTAATGCAGACGCACTCTCGCGCATCGAGATACACACCAAAGAAATAAATCCAGATTATAACGACTTAGAAAATTTAATATCAGACAATAATGACCATCAAAACCAAATTATCGACATCGATCAATTAGATCAAATTGACCAACTTCTTGGAAAAACGTCAAATAATCAAAACAAAGACAACAATGATAATGCATCACTCATCGTACAAACAGATGACGAACAAAACATAGAAGACGTAAATATTGACCATGACCTACCCGATGATGAAAATGCAACAGTGCATTCTAACGCGGAGCAAAATCCTATTGTTGGAATTCCAATAACTGATGACCCAGTTAATTACGGTAACAACCAAATATTTGTCACCTCTGTTTTACATTCCCCCGCGAAACCTAAGATAACAATTTTATTCGAAAAGAAAAAACGCCTCACAGTGCAATTATCCGAGAATAATTTTGAACACGACGTTATCAACTTTATTAAGGATTATATTTCCCCGGACATACAATATCACGTTTATTTCGTAGACGCAAAACTATACGAACCATTTTCAACAACCTTGCAAACATATTTTAAATGGCCGTCTATCAAATTTAAACGTTGTATGAGAAAATTAATTGATGTTACACATAAAGACGATATAGCTGAAATAATAAAAAATTACCACGAAAGTAAAAGTAATCACCGCGGCATAGACGAAACTTATCTAAAAATTAAAGAAAAATATTATTGGCCAAATACAAAAAGTGCAATACAAACATTTATCAATGAATGTGAAATATGTCAACAAAGCAAATACGAACGCAATCCAGTAAAAATAAAAATGAATATTACACCCACTGCCTCAAAGCCTTTTGAAATCGTTCACCTTGATACATTTACTTTTGAGCAGTCAAAATTTTTGACACTTGTCGACAGTTTCTCAAAATATGCCCAAGCGTACCCTATAAATTCAGCAAGCGGTACGGAAATTGCAGATAATTTAATTAGATACTTTTCGCACCACCGTATACCATCTCAAATAGTTTGTGATAACGGAACAGAATTTAAAAACTCTCTAATAACCGAACTTTTAGGCCTACACAAAATTAAAATACATTTTATTTCACCGAACCACCCGCAGTCAAACGGCGTAATCGAACGTTTTCACTCTACAATAATAGAACACATTCGACTCCTGAATACACAAGGTTTTTCAAAAACACCTATGAATATGAAAATGTTATACGCTATATTAGCCTATAATAATTCCCTACATTCTGTCACAAAAATGAAGCCTACAGATGTTATAAACGGTCACATTTCATCAAACGACCCATTTAATTTAGAAATAGACAAAATATTACTTAATGACTATGTCAACGAACACAAAGAAAAGGCAAAACTTATATATTCAAAATTAAACTCTGATATAATACAAAATAAAGAACAGGTTATAGAAAAACGGAACCAAAACCGCGATAACCCCGAAATATTCCAACCAGATGATCAAGTATTTATTAGAAAACACACGCGTCAGAAAAACGCAAATAAATTTCAAAAATCTAGTAAATTAACAAACACCAATCCCCAGAAAAAAACGGTTTCTACCGAGAATCAGCCAAAAATTCATATGGACAATCTTAAAAGGCCTCTTAGAAAAACGTATTCTTTCGACAATTAAAATATAAATTTTCTTTTCAGATTTTCGGGAACCCTCGGATCCCAAGAAACAATTTCCATTCGGAAACTAGACAACAACCCTGGACTTATCCCTCTTAAACTAGGAACTACGAAAGTAGAACATTATTCACACGAACTTATACATTTTTATGACTTAAACCCGATATTGATAGAGATCAATAAATTAAACAATCAATCAGATACCCTATTTAAATTAATTAATAAAAATAAAGACTACTCTTATGACACTTCTAATTACTGCAAGATATTAAGTTTCATAAGAGATAAAGTAGAAATAAAAATACGCGAGATACTGCCACAACCTTTTCGAACAAAACGTGGTCTTATAAACGGCTTAGGTTCAATTTTTAAATCAATTTCAGGAAATTTAGATTACGCGGACGGAGAAAGATATGATAAAATAATTCAAGAATTGCAAAATAACCAAATTAATTTAGCCGATAATATTAAAAGGCAAAATACTCTATCAGTTGCTCTAATCGATAAATTTAATAATACCATACGACAAATTAGACATAATGAAAAATTATTGGAATCGCGCTTACATCAAATTTCTATATTTATAGAGAATCAAACATACCGTGAGAACGCAATGTTATCAAGGACCTCATGAATCAGATTATCAACATGTATGAAATTCTAAACTCTATACTTCAAGACATAGAAAACTCTATTTCTTTCTCACAGTTGCAAATTATGCATCCAAGCATAATAAAAACTGCTGATTTATTAAGCGAACTAAAAACGCTTGAACAATATATAAATAAAGAGCAATTTCCACTCGAATTAACTTTAGAAAATGTACTTTTATTTTCAAAATTTATAAAAGTTAATAGTTTTATTTTAAACAATAAAATACATTACATATTACATGTTCCAATCACGTACTCTGAAAATTTTAATTATTTTCATTTATTTTCTATCCCTATATTTTTTGAGAGTCAGTTTAAGGCGATAATCCCGCGCGATAAATTCTTAGTAAAAAACAAATTGCACTACGCATTTACCAGCAACCCATGCCATGAAATATTCCCACAACAATTCATTTGCCTAAGAATGGACATCAAGGACATTAGAGAAGACAGCCCTTGTGAAATCCAGCTAATTGACGTTAAAAACACCTCCGCCTGCGAAAAAACACTAATTAAGGTATCGAAATCAACCATCAAGCGATTAAGCGATTCTAGCCAATGGATAGCGCTGCTACCCAAACAAGATACTCCCCAACTAAAATGCAACAACCAAGAAGAAGTACAGAAACCAATGGCCGGCACATATCTAATTGACCTGCCTATTGGATGCCGAATATCCACTCAAAAAGAAATAATATTTAATAAAAAACAATCTACCAAATTAAACCAGCCCATATTATTTCCTGACCTGGACACAAATTTGGCTCCACAATTTACCAGTAATACGACACTCCGGTTAGAAGAAATCGAACTGGACGACCTGAAATCAATTCGAAGTAACATTATTGAAAACCAGCCGAAGCTATTATACAATACTATCTCCAATACACCAAGTTTTTGGACTTTGGCAATATATGCACTTTTAATCCTGGGAACCATATTCTACGCCTATAAGAAGATATACCCCAAAGTAATTATTCTTAGAAGAAAGGCCCAGAAGAAAGAAAAAGAAGCTATCGACTTTGCCGATGTCCAACTTCCTCGCTAACCCTTAAAGTTGGATTTTAGGGGGGAGGAATTATATCACCCTTAGTATATCATCACCTTAAAGTATAATATTGCATATTTCATATTTCGCTGAATAAGCATAAGATACCAACAGACAGTTAAGACGCTCATGAGAATCTTCAGTCGGGTTTTGTATTGTCACTCTATAACATATTTTCCATATTTTTGTAAACTTAGATTTTTAGTTGAAAATAAATTTTTTAAAAAGAAACTTCCCTTGTCTAAGGATTTAATTTATGTCTAAAATACCTGTGTGTTTCCAAAAAATTCAATTTATGCAAGTGTGTAGCTGACATGATCACTAAGTACTCAAAGTACAAACCTTATGCTGAACAACTCATGTGGGTGTAAACAGGTAATCTAATCATCATTTTAACCTTAATTATTGATTGATGAATCATCATTTGAAAAATAAATTCTAACATATCTTTTTTTTAAATTACGTTTTTACTTATGAGCGTATACAGGGTGGAATTTTTAACTGGAACAATACTTTTTAGCGTCTTCATAAAATGCACCCCTCTTTTGGGGGTAGAAACCGCCCCAGATGTTTTTTTCAAATGTTAAAGTATGTATTGTGATTGCTGGAAAGGAAAAAGGAAAACAACCCACTATTTACTTTTGCCTTTCGATAATGTAGATACAAAATGTTTTAATGTAAAAATTTTTGGAAATGTCAATTTTTTTCTTGTGTATAACTCGTTGCCTAAAGTCCTTTAAAAATTGTAGTACTTATCAAGTGTCGTTAAAATCTACAGTTTATGGCGGTTTCTACCTCAAAAAGTAGGGTAAATAACATGAAAAAAGTATGCCAAACTAATACTAAACGCAGCCGTAGCCGTAGGTCTGTATTTGTCAGCAAATAAAGAAGCTTTCTAATACTGAATTTTTTCCAGTTAAAAATTCCATGTATGTTAAAAGGGTGTTATGGAATAGATACATTATTTCTAAACCCGCAAATCCCGATATGACAACATTCGAGGGAAAAATATTTTTAAATGTTGCATTACTATTATAACAAGAAAATTCACTGTGTGTTCTTTTGTCATTATGGTTTGACCACGCGGCCACTGGGGGCCTTCTAAAAAAATAGCGATAAGAGAAGAGTGACATATATGTTTTATTTGAAATGTTAAATAATATAGGTGCATGATTACTTGTTCTAAGTTAAGAATTGAAAATTAAACCTAAGAATACCTTGTGATAGGCTCTTGTAGACGTTTCTTTCAGTGTATTATACCGGCCAACAGTCTATTATTTAGACTTTTTTTAGAATAATATACATATTTTAAAATGCCCACTAATGAAACAAAATTCACAACCCAATAACTGTACTTTCTACAAATAAGGGATTGAAATTTAAATTAAAGACCATAAAATTACCTACAAACACAGGAAAAAATCATGAAGCGTTTTTATTGCTTATATATTTTTCTGTGCGCCCTAAAATTCCTTTCTGCGTGCGTTACGATTTTTTCCACATACAATTAAACTTATAATTGTTAGTATTTTATATACTGTGTGTCCCGCTAAGGTCGGCCTGCGGCTGCATATCAAACAGTATTAATCATACATTTTCGGGAACATTTTTTTAGTGGTAAACCGGTAAAAACAAAATACTGAAAATTATTTTTCAAGTTGCACGATTGCCGCTAGAGGGCGTAACTGACGGGACAAAATACAAAATTCAAGTTATTTTAAAAATAGGTTACTATTTTTATATCGGGCATGAAAAGGGTATCCATTCTTGCGGCAGTTTAATCCTAAGGATTTTTTAATATCTCCAATAATAAGGGTGGGGTGGTGAGAGGCAAAAGCTAGTAAATAAGTTATTACTAAATGTACTGTATCTTCCATATGGTTTATGCAATTTTAATAAATTGGGCTCGTTTAAAAGATAATCTTACGCTTAATAAGAAAGTAATTTTGTTAATGGTCGCTAATTCGTATCTTGTTTTACAGAGGGTACTATTTATGAAAGTTTGAGTTTTTCCTAATTTAAAAAATAAAATAAATAGAACGGTATACTTTTTGTATAATATATTTGACAAGCATAAAATATCTTGATTAAGTCAATTTCAAGGCCTTCTTAATCAATGTACCTAGGTATAAAAATCATTTGAAATTCCTTGGTAAAAAAATAAAGTTATTTGGAAATAACTCGAAAACAAATAAATATATCAAAACGCGGTTTTCGCCAAAATATAGATATATTTATGCCATTCTAACATATTATACAAAAAGTAATCCGGTCCTTTTATTTTTTTTAAAAAAATTAGGAAAAACTAAAACTTTTATACATAACACCCTCTGTAAAAGCATTAGCAACCATCAACAAAAATACTTTCTTACTAAGCATAAAATTAGATTTAAAATAAGCCCAAATTTATTAAAATTGCATAAAAGGTGTTGGTTGCTTAAACTGTTACATGTTCATCGCATGACTCCGCCCACTAGTTATGCGCCACTACACCTAGCTAGTATAAATAGAGCTGTAGTTACCATACTTAATTAGTATTTATTTATTTATTTATTTATTTACAATAAGAGTACACTACAGAATCATAGATTCTAAATGGTATCTAAAATAACAACATATATAACTATACACCATAAAACAGATCACTGTCTCTTCAATGCCACAAGACCAATTCTAAAAATATCACAATTTGGAAAATGTCTATTGTAATTACTTAACATCCTGTTGATGAAAGCACTTCGACCATAATTTGTTCTGTGTGTCTGTTCAAAAAATAACTGGAGCTGTCTGGTTCTCCGGACTGGGACACGGAATGAAATTGATTGAAGTAACCACTCGCAGTTTATCTGGCTATTGAGTACTTTGTATAAAAAGACCAAGAGTGCTTTATTTCTTCGATGTTTAAGTGATTGTAGGCCACATAGGAGGAGTCTATCTTCATAAGGAACGCCTTAATATGGAAAGTGCAATTTAAAAAGCAGATATTTTGTAAATTTATTCTGCACCCTCTCCAGTCCGTTAATGTGACATTGATAATGTGGGCTCCATATTACAGAACAATATTATAAAATACTGCGCACCAAACAGTTGTAAAGGGCTGTCAGTGCCTTGATATCAAAAATATGCTTTGTGTGTCGTTTTATGAAACCCAGCAGCCTAAAACTTTTGAGGATGATGTTGTCTATATGTATATTAAATGATAAATCACTATCAAAAATTACTCCAAGATCATTAAATTGCGATACAACTTCCAAATTAATACTATAGATATCACTCTGCGGGTTAGTACATTTAAAGAATCTTAAAACTTTGCACTTCTTTACGTTAAGCTTTAGATAGTTTTTATCGCACCAGTCGATAAAACCGTCAAGGTCCCTTTGCAAATAATTGTGCCCTGGTGAGACAATGGAGTAAAATTTAAGATCATCCGCATATATAAGACAGTCAGATGCCTCGAAGCATTGTATAACCTCATTTATGAAAAGGATGAATAAAATGGGACCGATGTGTGAACCTTGTGGAACAAGGCGACTGTATAGATACTTACCAGTTGAAAAGTTGTTATTCAAAACAAATAAATACAATGTCCAAAACTCTACTGCCGTTCAAGAAACGTTATTGTCTCCAACCTTCAAACAGACAATAATAAAACCTATTTTAATTTTGTAATTGATTTATTTGAAGTATAACATATATTTCAAATCTATAAACTTGGTTTAATTACATATATTTAGCGTTACCATAAGAATACAGTCTTAATTGAATGTAAGAATAATAAAAATGATGCATATTTTATCTTAAAATAATTAACTCACTATTATTACTATAAATTATTTGTTTATTATAAGATTCAAGAAACTCTAATCTTTTTATGGTTTTTATGGAATGGTAAAACTAGCATAGGTATACTTGAATTAAGCATATTAATCTATACCGGGTGGTGTGTCCGAACAGGACACATGGGATGTCCCATGTAAATTTCGAGGTGAAAAAATATTTTCCCTCATTTAATTAAAAAAAAAAACTTTTATTAAGATTTTGTAGAGCTTTATAAGAGTAAGAGTCTGCCAATTTTGAACCACTTTACCATACCGTTTCTAAGATAATAAGAAAATTGTGTCTTCAAACTAGCTTAAATCTGGAGTACGATTCTAGTTCCATTTTAATTCAGATTAAAATGAAAATACCAGTAATTACCTTTACAGTTAGGTTGACACTTGTCAATACTTGACAGCGTTTATAATTCTTTCAAATAGGTTTACGAGTTGAATATTTCTAATTGCCACGAACTATTTAGTTAAGGAAAAAGTTACAATAATTACAAATGGTACTACGGCGGAAATAGTTATTAAGTGGGATCCGACTTGTTCTCAGTAGATCCTCTTAATCGACCCATTCCAGGTAGATTAACAATAAGAAAAATAATTAAAAAATTTGTATTCAAATGTACCGTAAATGCCGATGCAAAACTGTAAATAATAGGGCGAATAGTGATAGGGATAATGATAGTGACTTAATTTACTGGTTCACGTCGAACAAATTAAATAGTAGTTAGTACTAGGACGCTAGGAAAAAGCGTAGGCAAACATCACAGCGCTGCATTATGAGTTTTATAGAAGCACAAATACAATTCATATCTGGAACAACTAAAAAACTCAATTTCAGCAGTTTGTGATAGAATTTCGCCATACCAACTGGCCAATGTAAGAGGGAGTTTTATAATCATTTGGGATATTGTTTGGTGGCTAACGAAGGGACGTTTGAGAAACTTCATAAACATTAATTAAAATACTACCTACCTGTACTGTAAATATTATTGATTTTGTTTAAATATTGTAATAAATTTATCATTAGTTTTTTGGTTATTTATTGTATAATGTAAAACTTAAAAAATATTTACTCTCTGTTAATATTTTTTTACCGGAAGTTTATTACAGTTATTGAATAGGTAATTTTCGGGGGTAAGTGCACAAGTGCATCAAAATTACCGATAATTTTTAAAAGAAATGTGTTTTTTTATAATTGCAAGAGTTTGTTTTCATATTTTCGCGAAAAAGCCCGACTCCGCAGAAGGAGGGCATTTTCGTAAAATATGAAAACAAACGATTGCAATTTGTAAAAAAAAACACATTGAATAAAAAAATTATCTGGTTATTTTTATGCACGCGTGTAATTTATTTGAATATTTCCCAAATTAATTAAGAACTCGAATCAAGTAAATTTAAATATTTTATTTAACAGAAAATACTAACAATAAAATTAAAATGCTTAAAAATTACAAGAATTGCAATGAAAAGTACAATTATTGTAATTAACAATATTTTGCTTTGAATTCGTAGACATGGTGGTTGATGCAGCCAACGAGCGAGAGCTTATTTTGGCGGGGGACTCTCTTGAGCTTGACGGTTGGTCATTGTCCCGCATTTTTTCAATCAAAAGCATATGGTGGTTCTCATCCATCTGAATGTAAGGCGTCAGTGACTTGGTATTTGAGTGTCCACTTAGTTTAATTAACTGTTGTTCTCCAACACCTTTTTTGGCAAGTTTTGATACGGCGGTTGCTCGTAAGCTATGATTCGTCAGTTTGATATTTTTATTGGTGAGGCCTGACTTCTCCGCTTGTGTAGAGGTCCATTTATTCATCAAATTTCGTCCAACCGGTATGCTTTTGTACCATTTTCTTGATTGCCAGAAAGGATTCACGGTGAGAAAAAGTCGCTCGCATTTTATTGCTTGCCTTCTCTGCATGAATTTCTTATATAGTCGGATAGGGCAGATGTTCGGGTTTACTTTATTCCTGACCAACCATTTCGAGGATGCGCAGGGCTTATCTCCTCCTTGAGTAGTCTTGGTAAAAAGCGGATTGTACTCTATTCGTCCCGTCTTCTGACCCGCGTGATCCAGTTCTTCTTTAAGATAGTTTGTTAAACACCTTGGGCCTTCTCCTCCACGCCAGACCAGCTCGTAGGATAAAACAAAAAACATCTTTTTTTGCAAACCGTCGGGGATTTCCTCGTCGCAAGTCTCTACTATTTTGATGAATTCGTCGTGCTTTAGAAAAACTGAGCTTTGTTTTCTTTTTTCCGACTCCTGCTGTAGTTGTTTCCGCTTAGCATTTTTGGCATTACGGGATGATTTGAACTGAATGTCACTGAATGGGTTGAAAATAATATTGTAATCTCTGTGATACTTATTCATCAACAATTTAGCGGTAACATTCCATATAGTTTTGACAGTATAATCTTTATAGTCCTCACCATTTTGCTTTTTTATATTAAACGCCCAGTCCTTCCACATATCTGCCAGTTTTGAAACATTAGTGTTTTCATAAAGAACGTGCCCCCTTTCCTTGCAAAAACACATGAACTGCCGCCAAATATAGTCGTGATTTGATGCAGTATTCTTTGGAATGGCTTCTGTTATTTTCTGCTCTATTTCGAGGATATATTCTTCGCCAAAACGAGACATTTTTGTAGTAAAATTACGTCTACGGAAAAGTTCAATAGCGTTGTTTACAAAAAAAAATTACGTTACCACGGGTTATCCCAATGCAAAGAGATAGTTATTAACAATTCTTGACAAAATGAAAGAAAAACATTCGTTGACATTGACTTTTTTGTCTGCTGTCACTCAATAAGATGACGTTAATTGTCAGAATATTACATTTTTGACGTTTGTTAACAATAAAATCCCGCTTTGACGTTTCGCCAACAATATAAACTAAGAATGCAATTTTCGATTTCTGGCAGTGCTGTTTTCGCTGTAATTTTGCGAAAATTGCATTTCTCTTATGGGAACTTTAACATATGAGGGAAATATTCGTGGTAATTTTATTCAAAACATGTCCCTATAACTTTAACATTGACATAAAATGACTTTGACAAATTTATAATTATTTATTTGCTGTTGTACTGACAGAAATCTGTCAGGTTCGTATTTCCTAGTTTATCATTGGAATAATAGTTTTTGTTAAATAACTCTTCATTTACTAGGAAAATTTACTTTAAATTGAACAAGGACATCTCTCGTATTGTATCCTAAAAAAATATTTAACCACCTCGAAAGTTATATAGAAATCACATGTGTCTTGTTCGGACGCACCACCCGGTAAATTAGTGTTGCTTTTTTCCGTGTACGTTTAGTTGATGCGTAATATATACACTTCAGTTGTGGAAGATTAAATTAAAAACTATCAAACTATCAAAAGTGATTGGTTTTCAAGGGCCAACTCCTACCATTTTATTATTATCAAATGCTAAAGTGTCACACATTTTTGTTTCCTTCAGTTATTAGTCTATACAGGGTGTGTCATAATTAATGGTACACAGTTAAAGTACAAATTTCTTGGATAAAAATATTGCGATTTAGCCAAACTTAGCTTAGTTTGAAAGTTGATGATAAGCAAGATACAGGGTGTCCAACAGAAATTTTTCGATTTTCCGAGTAACTTCTTTCTCAACCAATGTTTTAACATAACATTTTGTGATTGGGGTTTTTCGAGGCGACGAAATTGAATTTATTAAAAAAATGTATGTAGATTGTAGAGGGCGGTCTCTGCGGCACTCTAAGTGTACAGAAACAAGTGTAACTTTTTTGCGGCTTAGTGTATTTATATTTTGTAAGAAAAAAGACACAAAGTCTTAGCCTTTGTTCTTGTTGACTTTGTGTCTCTTTTTTCTTAGAAAATATCAAATATCAGGTCTCTTTGAGTAAAAAATGGACTAATTCTTCAAATTTAGTGTATTTATGTTTTTATTAAAAAATTCAATTTTCTCATTAATTTTACGCAAAAAAGATGCACTTTATAAATGGCGCGGCGAGTAACGGTTTTTGAGATTTGTACATTTACAATTTCAAATGCATTCGTTTAAATTTTGATTTGCAAGACAGTGTGAAATTAAATTTTCTAACGTAGGCTTTGATAAAAACAAATTCAATGAAAGTGCTTCGAAACTCTTTTGTGAATTGTCAGATTTTGGATGTTTTTAAATAAATTGTTAGTAAAAGTTAAGTTAAAAATGCCACGACATAACTTTCTAACGAAGAAATGCGAGACATGGTGTGCTCGGATGCAATAATCTTTGGGTGTCGGCCACTACTACGTTTGGGACGCAACGATCATATTTCTCCTAGTCCGTCGTAAACGTTTCTAAAAATTTTAAAATCTGGTTGCCTTCGATTTGTATACATTTCCAAATATCGTCGATGTCCATTTCTTCGAAATTAAGTTATGGCGGAGCATTGTTAACTTTTAATAACAATTTATTTAAAAACACCTACAATCTGAAAACTCACAAAGAAGTTTCAAACTTTAAAAATTGCACACTTGTCTAGCAAATCCCAATTTAAACGAATGCATTAGAATTTGTAAATGTAGAAATCTCAAAAACCGTTACTCGCAGCACGATATACAGAGTTAACCTTTTTTGCGTAAAATTAATTAGAACATTTTTAATAAAAACATAAATACACTAAAGCGTAAAAAAGTTACACTTGTTTATGTGCACTCAGAGTGCCAGAGGCCATCTACAATTTACATAAAAATGCTTAACAAATTCATTGTCCTCGCCCAGAAAACCCCCCCAATCACAAAATGATTGTTTAAAAAAAAGTTAATTAGGAAAATCGAAAAAAACTTTCAATTTGAACTAAACTAAATTTGGCCAAATTGCAATATTTTTATCCAAGAAAGCTACAGTTTTACTGTGTGCTATTAGTTATGATACACCCTGTATAAATAAAGCTGAATTTTTTTAAATTTACAACCTTAAATATAAATAAACATTACAAAATATAAAAACATCCGAAATCTATACAATCTCAATAAACCGTAATCTTTACGTTCCTTTATTTGTTCAGATTTTATTAACACAATTATAGACAAAGAACATATTTTGGTAATCCGTTTTTTTAAGAAAAAATATCGGTAATCAAGTGTATATTATGATTGTATTTCATAGGGGTTTATCATGTTAGGGTTATTAAAAAGAGAGATGAATATCGGAATTTGTATAAAGTGTTTTAAAGAATACTGAAGTATTCTTGTACTTGTTGCCGGTCAGAAAATCTTCCCAATGATATTTATTGAAACATACATCTGGAATCAAACGACGTTTTAAATCATTTTTAGAAAATAATGTTTTCTGAAATTTTTTAATTAGTTATATTACAAGAGATGAATATTTTTTTGAATGCTCATTGACATTTTTATAAATAAAAGAAAAGAAATAACACTTTAAATTTTGCCTTATTGAGATATTCAAGAGTTACTAGACTCAGTTAGTTTAATGATTCTCTAGATGTTTCGGATATAGTTACATCCATCATCAGGAGAAATAGAGAAAAGTTGTAAGTAGTAGAAATAGAGAAAAGTTATAAGTATCGGAAAAATGTGAATATTATCTTAATGGCGCTTTAGGGTTATATTAGGAATTATTTATATTGGTTAACAATTGACAAAGAAATATTACTAAAAACAATGTAAATTAAAAAAGGTGGGCGAAATGACTAACTAAATCAAGCATCCTGTCACCATAAAAATGATGTTCTTTTAATAAGAATTGTAAAAATACAGACTTTCTTACTAGTCAGGTGGTAGCAAACACATTTAGGAAAGCATGAAAAATAAAGTTTTAAACCACCTGAAAATTCCTTATACAATAAGGTTGCATTTCGTCTAAGCAAGTTAGATAATGAAATACGAATTAGATTGCATAGTTCTACCAAGAAATGAAAACTTTACATTGGTAGGATGTCACCACCTGCCAGACCGCTTTCGAACTCTTTTGTTCTCGTCGTCGTCAGTACAGGGTAGGTGTTCATACCATACCGAATGAAAGTTTTTATACTAATGCATATAATATCGACCTTCTTCGGTCGTATATATCCGTTAGCGCCATCTAATTCGTATTTCATTATCTAACTATGTTAGACGAAATGCAACCTTATTGTATAAGGAATTTTCAGGTGGTTTGAAAATTTATTTTCATGCTTTCCTAAATGTTCTTTTAATAACCTTTTTAATTTCTTTAAGATTTTTTTAAAATGTTAGTAGTATGTGAGTATTCTGAGCTCTATTAAGATAAATTCTCTATCTACAGTTGTTTGATCTTATTTATATTTCTTCTGAGGATGGACATTATTAGTACGTCCGAAACATCTTATTTCTTTCTATTTTCCTTTCTTTCTTTATTCATTCATTAGTTATTAATTGTGTCGAACACTACCTTTTAGAAACTTTTATCAAATTTTTCTTTATTAACTTATGTTGTACCATTTTGTCTATATTAAAGGAATCTTACGAGGACTTGATCCAAATTGAACTAAATAGGTAAACTTCATTTTATCCGTAGACATAAATATGTTTAGCTGTTATTTGTAATATTTACTATAATCGAAAAATGTGTTTGTAATGATTTATTTTATGTGACTAAACACACGTAAAACATATCGTATTATAAACAAGTTTTAAAAGTGATACGATATCAAAGTACGCGTATATCATCATATATATCAGAACGATGAGATGATGTGATTTTATTCCACGAATTAATTTATAACATAAAGTTAATAGGGAATTATATAATTTTATAGATCCAAAAAATAACCATCCCTGCAGAAGCGCCCCGTGGTCTATTTGTGCGGTTTACAACAAATTAACGTAAACGGAATTTTACATGCTTATTTGAGGTTGCCTATATTCCAAACCAAAAGTCTTCGAACATAAAATATGTTTCGTTATTCTTATATAATTTTCAAATGTAAGAATATATTTCATCAGTTTCTCTCTCAGTATCTTTGGGTCAACTAAAAATATATATTTTTAAATTTATAGGCTTATTTATATTGGACATTTATTAATCTACTAAAATAGCTCAATAGAAAAAAAATTATAAAAACTCACCGATCCACGCCAATGAAAATTAGAAAATGTGTACTTATCCTTAAAAATTCTGGTCTACTTGTGTCAAATTTTCTACATACGTCCTTTTACCCCCCCCCCCCCCTCCAATTTATATTTGAGTAAAACAAGTTTGTTTTTATAACTAATACAGGTTCAATTATCGAAGCTTGTATTCCTAAACCTACGATACGTATTTTATGGAAATATCGGTTCCATGTAGCCGGTTTCATAATATGTTTTCTTGTAACTTAAACTCTCTAATACTTTTTCATATTTAACCTATCTAAGCTCTTTCAAATGATATCGAGATTGTTTAATGTGGTTCAGGCAAACCGGAGATATGAGTATTTCTTTTAAAAGAGGTTCACCCTCCTGCCCTCAGTTTATTAATCTTCTTAGTTATAAGTAAGAACGCCCTCTATCGGCAAAGTTAGGAACTTAAAAATAAGGTTCAGCGATTTCTGGTGGTCTATTTTATAATGTTTTTTTTTGTATTTTGAAACGTTGTGACAAACGGTCCCTGAGATATGACCTGCGTTCATTCTTATTTGGCCACTCGATACGATTTTTTTCTGGTTCAGTAAACGGGCGAATTTCTTGTTGCTAACAAGAGCATCAACGTATTAACTAATTTGTTTTTCTTTGTTTTTAGAGACTAGTAGACTGGAATAAACCTATGCTTAGTCAAGTAGGTAATTTAGGAACTAAATACAAAGAATGGGTGATATCACCCGTAGATAGACACTTAAGATTATTTGGAAATCCCGTATTGGAGAACCTGACAATCACACCTTGGTATGTTGTGCCCTTGGTGTGGATACCAGTTATTATTTATTTATTAAAGTATGGAGCGAAGAGATATATGGAAGTCACAAAAGGTATGTGTACTAATGTTATATCACTGAGAGTTGGATTTAAAAAATATTTATTGAATTCGTGTTTCTAACAATAATATATGAAAAGGGGCATTGCTTTAATGAATAACCGTAATTCTCTATTTCCTTCCGGAGTTTTTCTGTATTTTTTTAAACCCAATATAGTCATCTTGTTTATAAAATAAAATCTAAAATTCCAGGCAGAACCCATGGCGTAAAGTTGTTGTTTTTTCAACGAAACATCCTGTATCCTGATTCCAAAAATACAGGGTTCTACAAATTCGTGTGCATACAAGGGGATACGAATATGGTTAAATTGAGGTAAAGTTGTTGGGGCTTAGTAATTTGGTGAAAGAAAATTGCAAATATTCCGATTACTTTCGGATATATCCGAAAAAAAAACAAAATTTTTAATTTTGGTTTTTAATTTTTTGAGCCATTTTTAACGTGGAAACAAAACAAAAACATTTTTTTATTGCCGTTTTCTATGTTCAATAAGATGACGTTATTAGTTATCAAATTCTACGCTTCATTCTTAGATATCTCAAGTTAAATTTTTTAAATACGGACCTGGAATTTTAAATACAGTTTTAGGAAGTTCTAAGCTTTAGACATATAATACAATTTAAAGGTTTTTGAAGTTTTAACATTTTGTAATCTAGTTACACATTTTTTCAAATTATCTTTTTATATTATTACGATGCTGAACACTTAGAGCCAAACTAAAAATCCGTCCATTTTTAGAGGCTGATATTTAATATTTTGTAAGAAAAAGACCCAAAGTCTCGGCCTTAAATATTTTTTCTCTCTGTTTATTTTTGTTACATGTTTCGCCTGAGTCTAGCATCATCAAACCTTATAAACACTAAAAAAAATTGAAATTATTTTTAAAACAAACAAGCGCATCACAGTAACATAACATAATTTTTTTCTGTTTGACAGTAGTTCGGTCTAGGTTTAAGGCAAAAACCATAAGACTTATAATATAATATGTTATATTAATAAAACAAATAAAATATTAATAAAAAATAGAATTACTTCTAATGCCTTAAAAACTTACTTCCTAGAGTATTGTTACGGTAAACTTTCTGTAGAGTAATTTAAGTAATCCTAAAAATAATTGACAGGGCCGCAATAATAATAACAAATGATAATTTGAAATATTAATGATGTATTATTTAATGACAAAACGTTAAAATTTTAAAAACCTTTAAATTGTATTAAATTTCCAACTCTTAGAAGCCGCTAAAACTGTTTTTAAAATTGCAGGTCTGTATGTAAAAAAATTGAGTCAAAAATAAAGGCGCAAGGAATTAAAAACCAAAAATATTCTTTTTTTGCTTTTTGCAGGTATCTCCGAATGTATTTGGAATATTTACAGTTTTCTTTCACCAAATTATTAGGCCCCACAATACGCAACTTTGACCCAATTTAACCATACTCGTATCTCTTACCGTTTTCGAGATCCCCTTGTACGCACACGAATTTGTAGCACCCTGTCTATAGTTGTCTATATTAGCTCAAACCGTTTTTAAGTTCTGAACGAGCAAATTCTTAAAAAATTGTATTCAGTCTAGGCCCTGTTTAGTCCTAATTCCTTGAACATTCTCAGGCTTTTTTTTACAAGAAACGAAAATTTAAAAAATTGACCCACATTTATGTGGGGTCTTTACTTTTGCGGGATATAGTAAAACCTTCTTCTTGACAACTATAACTTTTCAAACTTTAAATCACTTATCTTTTTAGAACCAGCATCGACAGGACTATTAATATTTTATGTATTTTCGGGAGTAGCCCTATGGAGCCTTTTAGAATATTCCCTGCATAGGTGGGTGTTCCACATGGAGCCGTCAGGACATTATAAATTTACGATTTTTCTGCATTTCGCTATACATGGACTGCATCACAAAGTAAGTATTGACAGTTTCGTTAGGTTATTTTCCAAATCGAGTATCATTAATCTCACAATAAACATAGACGCCCGAACCACGGGGGCTTTGCCGCGGAGGCTTTGAGAGCTTAAGCCCCTATTTTTCCAAGGGCGACTAAGCCCCCATTGCTTAATTATATATTAATTTATGTTAATAGAATATAATTTTTTTTAAGAAAGCATGAAAAATAAATTTTCAAACCACCTGAAAGTGCCTTATACTATAAGGTTGTATTTTGTCTAACACTGTTAGATAATGAAATACGAATTAGATGGCGCTAACGTATACCGGGTCCGCCAACGTGGCGGGGATGGAAGATTAAATCATTATCGAAGAGCTTATCAAAAATACTAAACCAGCATAAGGTATCGACTTAAAAGCGGCATATCTTAAAATTATTTTACATTATACAGGGTGGCTCAAAAAAGTGTGGCGGACCAAACTTGCATTTTTTTAAATGGAACACCCTATAAGTATATTATATTATTTTCTAATTCCCTATACAATTCCACGTATATTTTGTATAAAATGTCATATGTCTAAATTCAATTGTTTTTGAGTAATTGACGTTTAAAATATGGCATTTTTTGACTTTGACAGACTGTAACATTGGAACGGTTCATCTTAGAGAAAAATGGTTTTCACCTCCCTATCTTAGTTTTTTATTCTCTATCCAAAAATACCAACTTCCGGTTTAACATGTTAAACCAAAAAAAAACGGTTTTAACGGTTTAACATAGTAAATCGGAGGTTGGTTTCCTTGGATAGAGAATGAAAATCTAAGATAGGGAGGTGAAAACCATTTTTCTCTAAGATGAACCGTTCCAATGTTACAGCCTGTCAAAGTAAAAAAATGCCATATTTTAAACGTCAATTACTCAAAAACAATTGAATTTAGACATATGGCATTTTATCAAAATATACGTGGAATTGTATAGGGAATTAGAAAATAATATAATATATAGGGTGTTCCCTTTAAAAAAATGCAAGTTTAGTCCGCCACACTTTTTTGAGCCACCCTGTATAATGTAAAATATTTTTAAAATATGCCGCTTTTAAGTCGATACCTTATGCTGGTTTAGTATTTTTGATAAGCTCCTCGATAATGATTTAATCTTCCATCCTCGCCTCGTTGGCGGACCCGGTATATACGACCGAAGAAGGTCGATTTTATATGCATTAGTATATATATGTATATAGTTTTTAGAATATAATTTGTTACAATGGACGTGCGTGATTTAATAATTTAATTTTTTCCTAGAAATTATATCAGCATCCATCGTTTATTTTGAATTTACCGGGAATGCTATTTTATTGGAAAAATTATCTTTTCCGTTGAAATTTAAATTTCCCCAGATCTAACAACACTAGTCTACCACTTGCCTGGTTTCTTTCGTCGATGATGGGTTGGTTTTTTTCATTGAGTCCCGAACACCAAACCCTCTGAATTAGAGGCTGGCTCATATTATCCATCTCCTGGTAACTTTACCATCCAGATAATTTTTATGGAAACAATTGACTAAACAATGGTTTCTTTGGGTTAGAGCTTCAATAAAAAAAAACCCATAGCACAAGTCCCTTAAATTGCTCTCGAGGCTAAACTACATAACAATTCTGAAACTCTGGTGCCTTTGAGCATGAAGATGTTTAAAAAATTTTTTTTTTAAATTTCAACACTGCAATTGAGATATCGACGCAGTCAAGTCAGAATGTCATTAACGCCATTTTTTCTTTTTAAAAAAATTTAAAACCAAGAAATTTGGCATTTTTGTCAAATCTGCACGCGTCACTGGCGATTATATCAAGTCATGTTGGCATTTGTCGTCAGTCGTTTCATATATTTTAATTCGAGTTTGGAGCTAATATGACATTTTGGAATAACAGCTATCGTGGGTTTTAAGTCGCTTATGCCGATAGAAACACTAAAACAATTGGAACTTTTTTAACAAAATAAAGACCAATGTTGGGTTGTACAAAAATTTTTAAACGATAATTAACCAACCAGGGCACTTTGACTGCTACATAAATGGCATTGGCAGGCATTATTTACTCACAATCAAAGTTGCCTAATAAATAAATCAAGAATAAGGCTAACCGGGCCACTTTGATTGTGAGAAAATCATGTGTGCCAATATAATTCATGTCACCATTAAAGTTTTCTGTGTTCTTAATTTATTGTTTAAAATTTCGTTCAACCCACTATAAGTTTTAAAATGTTAATTAAGAAAAACATATAAAAAGGTGAAGCTAAACTGAAAAATATTTAAATAGTTTGAAATATTTATTTATTTTATTACCTGTTTACTATTCTGATTCTGTAGAACAGAAAACGACGCGAAAGGAACGCAGGGAAATAAAATAAAACTAATGTATATTTAAACAATTCTATTTTTATTTGGTATTATATTATTATTTTAGTCAAAATTATTTTAACAAAAATCTACAATAACTTCATTATATTTTACTACCTCATTTTTAAGATGTGTGTTGTAATTGGTAGAGAGCATCCTACATAAATTAATGGTTTTGGGATTTTTTGGAATAAATAAATGTCGGTAAACAATATTTTTTTCCTGGCTTCAGTCAAATAAATTATTATTAAATTTTGAAAAATCTTCATTTATCTATAAAAAAAAACAAAATTAAAAGATTGCCAATTACCAATATCTTTTTATGACAAAATTATAAAATATAGCAACTCAATAAGATTTTTAAGTATTTATGTGAATGAATTTTTAAGTTGGAAACCACTCATAGAAAATACTTAAAAATTATCTTTAATAATTTGAGTAAAATATGAAATAAAATACGTCAATATTTATAAAGAAACTCTCTGCCAAATATTTATTCTTCCCTTATTTATTTCAAATTACAATATTTAATATCATTTTGGGATATGCTTCATCTACTACAATAAAATCCTTAAAATATTGCAAAAATATAAATATACAGGGTGCTACAAATTCGTCTGCGTACAAGGGTATCTCGGAAACGGTAAGACATACGAAGATTATTAAATTAAGGCAAAGATGCGTATATTGGGGCTTAATAATTTGGTGAAAGAAAATTGTAAATATTTTGAATACTTTTGGAGATATTAAAAAAAAATCGAAATTTTTAGTTTTGGTTTTAAATTTCTTGAGCCTTTATTTATGACTTGGGAAAAAACAAAAACACTTTCTCATAGCCATGTTGTATGTTCTACAAAATAGCGTTATTACTTTTTAAATTCGACGTTTATATACCAACCTCAAGTCAATTTTTTTAAATACGGACCTGGAATTTTAAAAACAGTTTTAGACTTACAAGTTTTAGAAATTTATTTTATATATTTTATGTATAAATGTTGTGACTGGATGTGTGGTTAATTAGCTAAATGCCAATTTAAAAAAAAATCTACTTCTAGTATGACGAGCTCTTTTAAAATTTAAAGTAAAATATCTAAAACATTTAAAGAAAAGTTGATGATGGGCTTAAAACATTGAAACGATGTGAAGGTAAAACATTGCTGATTCCCTTTTGTAGAGAAGAAAAAGTGGCTAAAAAAATGCAATTTATTTAATAGTTTTTTTTTAAAGTTAGAAAAAAACAAAAACAACCTATAACAATTTTGCTCTTTTTCAGATGTCTTCAGAATAATAAGAATTTCCTACATTTTTAAAAGATATTTGATTTAGCACAAAATTGTGCAACTTTGCCACAACTTAAGCTTGTTCGTATCTCCTATAGTTTTCGAGATCCCAATAGTCTTAACTCTCAAAATGTACATAATTTTTTTTTATTATTAATAAACTTCTTTAAGAGATTGGCTAAAATGTTTCCATATAAATAGAATTTATGCAGTTAAGAATATTTTGGAAAACTAGATCTAGGGTAATTTTTATTTGTACACAAAAGGAGTTTGATGATAAATGAAAATGCCGGAAAATTACAATAATTTTTTTTAGAACAATGATATTTTCACAAAGAAAATTAAAATAAATAATTAATAACACTTACTTTTAAATACGGTGGGATTTTTAAAAACTTTGCTATTAAAGATGTTAGCTAGCATTTTTTGTAGAGTTTTTCATAATTTGCTTATTTCCAACATTTCTTTTTTCTTTAATGTAAAATTCATTGTGAAAATGATTTTTTAAATTTAAAGTTTTTTCCAACACTTTTTATCATAAATAATGTGACATAAAACATATTTTGTGTACAAATAACTACATCAACTTTATGGAAATATGTATAAAACGGACATAAATCTATTATATGTTTGACACTCTTCCACAACGGCACTAGATATCGCTCAATGCTGGTGGATTTCACCGACAACTGGTTTTTAGAGTTCTTTCGTCGGCTCCTAGCTCTACTGATGTGCCATGATATGGCGAAACGCGTCGGCGTCGTTAGTTGGGAATTTTAAGGTACCAACGCATTATTTGTGACGTGCTAAGCTTATATACAAATAGCTAAACTAATAATTAAATTGGGGCATGTCGAAGCATGTCTCAGTTCTCGGACGTAACATCACAATGCTCCTGTTTAAAATAAAGTTATGTTACATGTTAACACGTCACATTACAATATTATCTTTATACCTTTAAGGTACGAACGTGTTCACACGTAACGTGTTAACACGTGTTATACAAATAACTATGCTACCATTATTTTAAATGGAGCGTATAATATGACTTGTTGAACCGTATTTTAGTCCTAGACCGTCACAAGTCACAAAGAGCGTTACTGGCTGTATGCACGTCACAGCTGATGACGTAATCTAAACTAATTGGTCGCTTTCAAAACACATAAAATTAAGGTTCCTCGAAATGACAAAGGCTGTCAAAACGAATTTTATGTCAATTGACATTGACTTTAAATAATAACGAGTTGTGACGTGCATCCAGCCAGTAATTGTATAGACTATATCCAATGTCTTTCGAATTAAATTACGTGTTATTATTATAATACGTGTAAACAAATAAATATATTTTAATTGAAAAAAGTTTCTATCGATACATTTTGAAAAGGTTTATCATTGTTATTTGTGCTGTTGACTGTACCTGAAAAATGGGACGTTATGAAAAAAACATGTACCTATTGGAGATAAGAGAGCAATTTCATACAATAAACACAATAATTTGAAGAGGGTACTCGATTCTTTTTTAATTTGCATCGCAGTGAAATAATTAACCAGTCAATTTTGATTGTGACATCGACACAGAAATTACAATCAACGTCCCTGGTTAGTAAATCAAAAATGAAGGTCACCGAGCCACTTATCATTCATGTCATATTCAAAGTTGTTTAGTTGATTACCGACACTAAAAGCGCCGCTGAAGCCCATAACGCACCCCCACCCATATACAAAATTTGTAAACAATAAATTAGCTTTAAGCCAGGATGTATCCAATTTATGAATTGCTAATTTTTATTTCTTTAAAAACAAACTCAAGTATACCGGGTGATTCACGACGAGCTTGCATTAGAACTTTTGAGGAAACTACTGAAAATATTTTTTTGAAAATCTGTGGGTTTAAGTTTATCAATATGCTCTCTTAAAATAAAATATTAACATGTTTCTGTCACTTCCGGTTATACCGGAAGAAACTTCAACTTTCATTTTTTAAATTCAATATTGCATTTTTTATTATATCTTTGGTTTTTTCAATAAATTTTATGGAATACGTTTTTTACCTAAGTCTACTAATTTCTGAGATATCTGCATATTTTGTAATTATTTCGTAAATGTATAGCGATGAAATTATCCGTATATATTTTTTACCTTAGCTCCTGGACTAAATTTTTTTTGTTATTGTATAGTTAAAGAATCAACAAATCGCAAAAAAGAATTAAACTTGGCATAAAATATACAGGGAGGTCACAATTAAGGGCTCATTTAAAAAAACTTTAAACATTAAAAACTTTCTTATTTTAAATGGAACACCCTGTATATTTTTATTTTATATGATGATAAATTAACTGCGCCTTAAAACTGGTATAAACTTTTCTATGCCTATATTAAGGTGTTTTCTTAGAATATCAAGTTTTTTTTAACTACAATTTTTTTAAGCTTGCCAAACAAATGCACATGGATACTCCATAGTGATATTTATAAGAGACATATTGTTAGGCATATTTTATAGTATGACTATGAATATCACTTTTTTAAAGCTTTATAAAAGCAAATAAAAAAAAGAGTTATTGTTAAAGCATTCTAGAAAACATTGCTGCTAACAATGTTTCCCTTATACCTTATAAATAACACTATGGAGTTTCCATGTACATTTGTTTTCATGGCAAGCTTGAAAAAATCGTATTTAAAAAAAAATTAATATTCTAAGAAAACGCGTTGATAGGTATAGAAAAGGTTATAGCAATTTTAAGGAGCAGTTAATTTATCATATCATTATATAAAATAAAAATATACAGGGTGTTCCATTAAAATAAGAACGTTTTTAATGTTTAAAGTTTTTTTAAATGAGCTCTTAATTGTGACCTCCCTGTATATTTTATGCCAAGTTTAATTGTTTTTTGAGATTTTTGATTTTTTAACTATTCAATTACAAAAACAATTAATAATTTCATCGCTATGCATTTACGAAATAATTACAGTACATGCAGATATCTCAAAAATTAGTAGACTTAAAGCGTGTTCCATAAAATTTAATTAAAATTTAATGGAAAAAACAAAAATTTGATAAAAAATGCTATATTGTATTTAAAAAATGAAGGTTGAAGCTACTTCCGGTATAACCTGAAGTGACAGAAACATGTTAATATTTTAAGTGGGGGGAATAATACACGCAGTCTGCTCCACTAGTTTATTATAAGGATTTCTTATGAAAACCTTAGTGTCGTATCGTACATGTTTCGAAGGTAAAAACCTTCATCATCAGCGAAATGAAATTAAAGTGTTACAGGAAGAGAGACCCTCAATATTGCATGTTAAACTAAAAGAGAAATACAGGGGAAATGAATAAAATTGTTTTAAAATTTTTGATATTTAGTTTTATAAAAAGGAAAGAGATTAAAGAAATGTAGTAGTATGTATTTTTTCTCACCTGAGGAACAGAAAAAGAAGAAAAAGTTTTGAATTAAAAAATTAAATTTTACATAATGTGATTAAATTTGAAAATTTTTAAAAAATTTTTAAATTAAGAAGTAAAAAGTAACCACCATTAAGATGGATCATTCGGAAACATTTTTAGTTCGATCTTCAGAATCATATTAACTAAAAATCAAAAAATCGAAAATTCAAAAAACGTGCGAATTGATAAAATTCAGAGCACAAAATGGAAGATTGAAAGGTTTAAAAACTGAAAATGTGAATGCAATGTCAAAGGCTAACAGACCTAAGAGTAGCTAGGAGTAACAATACAAAGTGAGAAAGAATGATATGGTAACTTAACTACTACCCTTACTGACTTATCCCATAAACATAAATTTCACTCTCATCTCTTTCTTTAACAATATTTCTTACAAAACCCAAGATATTTTCAAAAAACTTAACCTAAATATTAGTTTTAAAGTCAGATCCACACTAAGTTTTGTAGCACATTCTAAGGACAAAATACCCCCTTTAGACAAGTCTGGAGTGGCACTCGGTAACTTTTTAAAATAGCGATAGCGATAGAGATAAAGAAGCGATAAGGAAACGATCGCTTTGACATATAGTACTCGAATGACACTTTGCATCAAAAATAGCGATAGCGATCGGGGTCTCTTCGCTAATTGCTACTCTGTAACATCGTTCGACTTGTTTCGCAGTGGGCCGATATAGCACGAACTTGCGTAGCGAAAGCGATCGAAAGCGATAACTCAAGATGTGTCTCCGTGAAAGGGACGTTATTTTATCTCTTTTTGCCTTTAGCTAAAAACACTTTTTGTCTCTCTTACGATAAAATATTATTATGAAATAAACCCGACAAACCCGTTTTCTTCCGTGATGAAATAAACTTAACCTAAAAAGGTCTTATATTATTTTGTTAAGTGTTCAACTGTTCAAATTCGGGTTCTGTTGTCGTTAGTACTACCACAAGTGCTTTAAAATTGCCGATAATTTTTTTACGAATGCGTGTTTTCTTTTAATTTCACGACTCCAAAGGAGGTTAATTTTAAAGCACGCATGGTATTTAATAGTACCTAGTTTGTACAACAAGAGTGGATATAATGTCAATATCACACGAGAAAGTAAATTGTAAAAAGTAAACTTTCGAGTGCGATATAGGCAATCTACTCGAGTTGAACAGTATATTTTTTCTACGACCAAAATTACAAACCTTATGCTAAAAAATGTAAAAAGAAAGTTGCCGGGCTCGAACTCACGACCATTAGATCTATAGTAAAACGCTCTACCTCTCGACTATCGAAGCGTTTAGTTAATTATGGTAAAACCAACTGAATTATGATGCTACATGGATTTAATTTTCTATGCACATTCAGCAGGTTGCATTATTGATAAATCTATTATAAATGCGCATAGATTTTGTTCTATTGAACAAATTAATAACATATTGTACCATATACATTTAAATTATATAACTTAGTGTCTTGAAAAAGAAGGCGGGGCCTCATTAAAAAATAATATACTGTGATCGGTCAGTACTTTTAAGAACAACAACATGTAAATTTTGCTTCTCTGTAATTGACAACTGTGATTGGTCAGTTTCATAACCTAACTAGGATTGTTATGAAATTTTGCCGCACAGTTAACTGAAATAGCCTACTTTTCTCGCCACTTAAGTGTAAAGGAAACAGCAAATTTCCATGTGGGAGTAGAAAAAAGAATATTTCACGTTTCTAAATGCATAACTTTATTAACTAAAAATTAAAACATGCATTTTTATTAACTAATATGTATAACTATTAACAATATTTTTAGGTAAGTTTACTAACTTAAAAAATATTATAATCATAACAGGAAAATCATTTATTTGTTGAATAATAATTAAAAGTGCAATTATGGTAATTATTAATATTTTGACTCCCTGAATTGATGGATTGGCTGGTGTCGGTGGTCACAATAGAGTCTGTGCTGTTAATATGTTGCGAAATATCCAATATCTGGTCACTGCAATTTGAAGTGTTTCGCATTTGTTTAATAGTTTGCTTAATCTCCGATATCCGATGACTGCAACTACTAGCGTCTCTCATTTTTTAAATAATTTCTTTGTGGTGTTCTTCATCCATATTTAGGTAGCTTGAATATAACTTCTATGCTCACAAAATGACATAAACTGCCTCCAAATATATGCCTTACCCTTCGCAGTATTTTTTGGCTCACTTTGTATAATGGTATTTTCAATTTCCTCATCAGATATAACTTCAAAACGATTCATTATTTAACTAAATTTGAAAAAATATAAAAATTTATCAACAAAGTGACACTGACAAATATTATTATTAGTGTGTAAGAGGCGTTATTCGTTACCATGTTTATCTCTATTTTGCCGATAAAGAAATGCTTATGGAGTACTAAATATCAAAGCGATCGTTTCCTCATCTCTTCTCTATCTTTCGCTATCGCTATTTTGGCGCGTTCTGCCACAGAAGAAAAAAGGGTTTGTCGGGTTTCGTTCTTCAATGCGATCTTTTTCCTCGATCCGCTCCATCGGCGTTTTTTTATGTCCTATTACGGTCGCGGAGTAAGTCTTAGCTTGTTCTTTTTTCTACTTGGAGAAGCCGTCGAGTGAAAGTGAGATCTATTTACTCCGATTTCTTGGAACGAGCTTACAGATCTACTCTACGCAAAGTAGTAATAACCTTACTTTGTGTTGTTAAGACAGGTGGCCATAGCAATCAAGACTAGACTAGACCATAACCTTACTTTTTGGTTTATTTTACAATTTATGTTAAAAATAAAATAATTTTTAACAGTTTAATACTACCTAAAGAAAAGTGAAAAAGGCACTTTTTGGGTGCCAATAGTATTTTAATAATAATTTAACAGTAATTTAAAGGTGAATATTA
The DNA here is from genome assembly GCA_935413205.1 of Polydrusus cervinus. Lineage (NCBI taxonomy): Eukaryota > Metazoa > Arthropoda > Insecta > Coleoptera > Curculionidae > Polydrusus > Polydrusus cervinus. Next base: position 58,690,811 of record OW284510.1, on the reverse strand, counting down.
TTCGCTGTAATGATTTTTTATAAAACTAAGAGGTGTTCAGACCCATGTAGCTCGTTTAGTTTTCCAATACTTTGTTACTTCAAAACCTAATTTAGGTGATTTATTTAAATGTTTTATTTATTTGAGTAACTATTATATTTATTTATAATTAAATGAAAGAAACACTGAACCATTGTAATAATATTTTTGAGCATATTATGTAAGTAACTGAATGTTTTAAAAAATTATTGTTGCACAAACTCCGAAGTGTGTTTTTGTCAGGGTACCCCTTAGCATTGTACAGTTTTCTAGTGGATAGTGCGTTGTTTATACAGGTGTTAAAAGACAGAAAAGAATTTCTGATAAAGCATTGTACGAGTCATGTCAACATTAAATAAAACAAAAATGTAGTTAAGCACAGAATGGTGGTTCGAGTGTTATTTATTTTAATTTATTTATCTTTAAATACACTACGGAATACAACATTAAAATTGGTACATCTAAATCTAAGATACAGTTATTAGCCACAGCAGAAAAAAAATAATACATAGTATAAACAGAATAATTGAGTTAAAACAGATTTAAATTTAAAAAAAGTGGTACAAGTCATAATAGTTTTTTTATGGAATAAAGGCTAATCCTAAATAGATCGCAATTTGGAAAATAACTATTATAAATGAAGGAGTTAGTTCGATGAGTTACTTTGAAGAAAAGTTGCATATGCCTCGTGCGCCTTTGTGGAACCAAAAAAAAACACAGATTCAAGCAGGGCATTACAGCAAATTGTGCCATTCATAAGTTTGTATAGGAAGATTAGCAATGATTTTCTGCGTCGGCGTTCTAGGCTCTGCATGTCACAAAGGAGAAGTCTTGTTTCATACGATATGTTTTGGTAGGGAAACCTGAGTTTGAACAGAAGGTAATTAGCATATCTATTTTGAACATGTTCAATCCTTTTGATGTGGCATTGATAATTGGGACTCCTTATAACAGAACAGTATTCACGGAGAGATTGAACAAGTCCACCATATATTTCTTGTATTCATATTAAATAAAATGTTTTCTAGTTTAGTTATTGACACTCTATATTATGTATTTCAGTGATGGGTTTATGCGAGGATTTAAGGTTCAGGTTTTCCAGTAAAGTTTTATTTGCCTCTCAACTTAAGCAGTACATTAATTTATACTGATTAACACAATGTACATAAATGCTAATGGTAAAATAAATTATGTCTCTTTATCTAAAAATAATTTATGACATACTTAAGGATTGATATGTAAAAACTTTTAAAATAAAAATTATAACTAGAACCTGTGTATTACTTCTTTTTGCACTGTTAGAATTCAGTACTGTGGAGTGCCTTTCCTTTGTCACTGTACCCAGTTTTATCATCATCATTCATGTTAATTCTGCTATTTCTTAGTGTATAAATACTACTAAATATTCATCAAATCTCGAGAAAACTAAAAAGAAGGAAATATTGAAGTTATTTTTGTTTTGTATTCCTGAGTTGAACTTGAGTAAATGTACCAAAAAATACAATTTACTTTCACAATCAAAAATGACTGCACTACAAATAGGTAACTATACTTAAATTATAAAAAAAAGGATTTAAAAAACAAGATGAGTACTTACCACTTTTTTTATTCAGCAAAGTATTATATAAAAATGATGTAACGTTCAATAATGATGGACGAAAGTGAGCTGCACTGGTTTTTAGTCTTGACTGCCCAAATAACAACACGTTTTGCCTTATGCGTAATAATATAATAGGTAGGTAGTTAGCATTTTATTATTTTTTTAAATAAAAACAAATATTGACATACTGACAAATAGTTTTTAGGTTATATTTATATTTTATAATAATAACTTGAGAGAGACAAAACGTGTTTTTAGGTAAAGATGAAAAGAGACAAACTTACGTCCCTTTCACGGAGACGTCGAGCCGAGACGTCATCTTGAGTTATCGCATCGCTTTCGCTATGCAAGTTCGTGCTATATCGGCGCACTTCGAAACTAGCCGAACGGTGATACAGAGTAGGAATTTGCTAAGCGAGCACGATCTCTATCGCTATCGCTATTTTAAAAAGTTACCGAGTGCCACTCCTGGGGTTTATTCTCTTTTTGCAACCATCCTAACTGTACTACTTGTTATATTGGACAGAGCGGACGTAAAATTATCGAAAAAAACAATAACCAAAATGATATAAATTTTAAAACAACTTTTGCTAACCATATTATTAAATCCAACCATTCTTTCGACCTAGATACTGGTACCAAGGTTGTTCACGTTTGCAACAAGGATGTTACCCTTAACCTTCTTGAAATTTTAAAAATACAAAAAGCTCTATAAAACCCCAATTTAGCTTGTATTAATGATCAAATAAATTTTTCTTGCATATCCTTTTTCAATTATCTTAATTTTTTAAACAAATAAATATTTTTAGAAAACAATATAATCTTTAATTATCAATATCCATTAATTGTCGTTACTACTAATATAAACATCTTGTTACTGCTCTCACATAACCACTATAGTGGCACCACCTATCAATCAAATTCCACACCCTTTACGTCAGTTCAATTGCAGTCAACTTCAATATAATTATTCTTTTACTATTACAATTTTCTTTCGTACCTACTTTACAAATTGAACGTTCAGATTTCCCCTGGTTCGCTACCTGTCACTCCCAATTTATACAATATTCACTGCTTTCGTTGTCAAATACACTACCATAACATTCTTTCTCACTTTGTATTGTTACTCCTAGCTACTCTTAGGTCTGTCAGCCTTTGACATTGCATTCACATTTTTAATATGATTCTGAAGATCGAACTAAAAATGTTTCCGAAAGATCCATCTTAATGGTGGTCACTTTTTACTTCTTAATTTTTTTAAAACTAAATATCACAAATTTTAATACAATTTTATTCATTTCCCCTTTCCCCTTTTTCTCTTTTAGTTTAACATGCAATGTTGAGGGTCTCTCTTCTTGTAACACTTTAATTTCATTTCGCTGATGATGAAGGTTTTTACCTTCGAAACATGTAAGATACGACACAAAGGTTTTCATAAGAAATCCTTATAATAAACTAGTGGAGTAGACTGTGTGTATTATTCCCTCTACTCATAATATCACTCCACTGAGAGATGGACTACTTCCACAAAAGTTAATATTTTAGTTTAAGAGAGCATATCGATAAACTTAAACCCACAGATTTAAAAAAAAAATATTTTCAGTAGTTTCCTCAAAAATTCTAATGCAAGCTCGTTAATCACCCAGTATACAGGGTGACCCACTTTCAACGCAGGATTTAATAGCCTCTAAACTACTTAACTTTATAATATGTTTTCAGAGCTGCGTTATAAGGAGGCATTAGTTCGACAATTTAAAATTATTTTAAATTATTCAGGGTGTTCAAAATAGCCAGGGCACATCAAACATTTTTTTAAAGTAATTATAACTTTCGGTTCCGGTTTAACACGTTAAACCGTAAGTTAAAAAAGTTCTTTGGGTTTAATATCTTAAACTGGAAGTTGTAACTTTTAGATAGAGAATAAAAAACGACAAACGATATTTTTCTCTAAGAATGTTATAGCCTGTCAAAGTTTGAAAAGCCATATTTTAAACGCCAATATCCCAAAAATAATTTAATTTAGACTTATGACACGTTATACATAATAGGCGTATAATTTTATGCGGAACTATATATATAGGGTTTTCTATTAAAAAAAAAATATGTTTGATATGTCCTGACTGTTTGGGACACCCTGTATAGTTTAAAATAATTTTAGATTGTAGAACTGATGCTTTCGTATAACTCTGTTCTGGAAAAATATTAAAAAGTTAAGTAGTTAAGATGCTATGAAGTCCTGCGTTGAGAGCGAACCACCCTGTATATATTTCTTCACTGTTGATGTAAAGGGCCAAGGAAGTTTGATAAACCTGCTCAGAAAGAGGTTTAAAAATAACTGGTCGACTTACCTTTGCCTTTCGGTATAAAAAAAGTTAATATTGTCAAAATGTCGAGGTTTTCTTAAAAAAAAATTTCCAAGAAATAATCGAAATGAATCAAAAAAGATAATGAACGGAAAAAGTAAGGCTTACCAATAAATAACCTGATTCTAGCTATACTCACATCACATATAATGAAAATATTTTGTAAACAATTAATACTCTTCACGTCAGTCACCCAAACAACTCGTTTACAATCAATATTAAGTATTAGGAATACGAAGTCGAGGCCTGAAATATAATACAATATTATTGAATGTTTTCTTTCATAAGCGGAAAGTGTATTTTTTGCACTTAGCTGCTGACCGAGCGACGCGAAATGGCCGTCGCGTGCTAAAAAGTATCAGTACTATTATACTACTAACTATATTTTTTAGGTTCCTTTTGACACACGAAGATTAGTTTTTCCACCAATTCCAGCTGCCTTTATCATGTTTATTTTATATAAACTATTTTCGCTCGCCATTCCCGATTCAATTAATATCATAGTCTTAGCAGGAGGAATTTTAGGTAAGTATCATTTATTTTTAAGTTTTATTTCAACTTATTGAAAAAAAAATCGACCTTCCTGGTTTTCTTAAAGTCAGCAGCACGTCAAAAAAAATTGTAGATTGTTTTTGGGTTTCTGCATCCTTTAAGCACATGTTATTGAAATAATGTATATCTCGCTTTGCTATATTGGCGAGAAAATCACCATTTGTCTATTTAAATTTATGGCGTGCGTGCTACTATTGTATTTGTAAACACAACCGCATGTGATGAAATAACAAGGAAGCACTTAGTTGTGTAGAGGTACGTTTAATTTATATTAAACGTACATCAAAAAACTGGCACAAAATATACAACCTAAAAAATAAACAATCAAATCGTTATAATTCTAATCTACGATTTAAATTTTAATCAACACCTTAACACACCGAACCAAACAACCCGTTTATGCGGTTGGACGGTTCAAAGGAATAAAAAACTGTTTTAACCTGCCGTCCTGTAATCAGATCAACGTACGCATTTTCAGCAGGAGTATCCGATGTTATAAAAACTACGTTGTTCAAGCTATATCTTTCCCCAAAAAAAATGCTATAATAATTTTCGAAAGCGACAGTAAAAAAAATATTTTTAGTAACTAACTTACTTTTTATATGGTTAATTTAAAAAAAAGTATGGAGTATTTTCCTGAGACACCCAAGGAGTCACCCATTCAAATATAGTAACTCATTTTCATAACATCTTTTATAAATGAGATAATAAATATGCTTCTTTATGGTCACTAAAAGAGTTTAAAATTTAGTATTGGTCCTAGTAACCATAAAGTAGTTGGAGTGACAGAAAAAGAAATTGTAAGGTTCGAAATATGGAAATTTATTTCTTGGATGGCTTTTTATGTTTTAAGTATATTTATTTAATAAACTCAAACTCTAATATGCTTTATTGTCAGAAGATTTTCTACAATCCTATTAACAAAGTAAGGGTATAAAACCTAGCATACAAAATAGAATAATGAATTCTTATCTTTACATCCTCAAATTCACTCAAAAATCGTACATATAAACTTACGAAAATGTCGATTTACTTTCTTTTCTTGTCGTTCCAACTTTGTTTGTTTTGAAAAAATCGGTTTAATGTAAAATAGAATTATAAAAATTATTCATTACAAAATTTCAATTGCACAAATCGGAATTACTTTTTAAAACTTTCTTGTAATTTTTCTGTTTTGCAGTAACTTTTTGAAATTATATGGAATGTATTGATCAGAGTATAAAATAAAAAATACCTCGTCTAAAATGATTTCATATTTTTCTGCGTATCGTTGATTAGCTCATTTATAAAACTATACGTTATTACCTAAAATTTCGATTGATTCATGACAGGCAATTTAAATGCTTTCATAGTACAGGGTTTAAAAATGAAATTTCTATTAACATTTTTACTTTCAAAAAATAATTTATTTATTTTTAGAAAATTTACTGTTACTACATGAGCATTAGTTCTTTAGAAGAGTTGTTGATTTTTTCAAAGTTCAAAGGGATTTGTTTTGCATATCCACTACATTTGGCATGAAAGCCAATATATCGCGCAATCTAGTTGGCCAACCGATTGGCACATTGCTGCTAATAATTTGGTCGTCAAAAAGTTCTTGTAAGAAATGTAAATTATTTCTATATGCTTGCTAAAAAATAATCTGATCGAATTTCTTCGTTATCCAATTGCTCTATAAATGATGTTAAAATGTGTTATAGCATTAGTTTTCATAAGAAAAATATTGGCCCAAAGAGCCTATAAATTTAAGAGAAACAGTTCATATGACCACATTAGTGATTTATATGATTTACATTTTTGGTACAGGGTATTAAATAATTTTTTTTTAAATTTTAGTTTGTGTTAATAAAATAACAAACCACATAGTTTAGTTATTCTATTGCTCCGTCAGTCTCAGTGGCGCCCTTGCAAACATGTCCTCTGAATTTTTTAGTATTAGTACCGATATTTTTTCATATGAAGGTTTTTTCGGATTAGCCGGGTCAATTCTACATGAAAACGGTATCTTAATTAATTTTTAAATTAAAATTGAAAGTTATTATATTTAGACGAAGGTTTAAAAAGAATGCTGGAGGACTAGAAGAGCTATTCTTACCTAGTCTAACAAGTTTCAATCAAAACTTAATTTTTTTGTAAAAAATATTAGAGGATATTATTGCAGGGATGCCACTATGGGGCCATTGAATAACTTTTTTAACTAAAATGTGTGGTTTTATATTCTTTTGACGCGTACCAAAATAAATAATAATAGCTAAATCATGTGCTACAAAATAACGCTATAAAAAAAGGTAATTTAAGAAAAAACTGTAAGCCGTTAGGACTATGGTCATATTAACTTTTTCTTTTAAAAATCTTGTAGAATCACCATATTTATTACCTTGCATCAGGTGACAATAAATTTTGAATGTGGGAATACGTTTTATTTTCACCAGTAATGTGCACAATTTTTTAGTGATTCTGAAAATCCGGAAAAAAGCACAATTATAATTTTTGGGTATATCTTTTTATTACTTTATTCATAAAATTACAACAAATAATTCATCTCATTTACTTATACAACCTCCATTTAACCTAAAACACGTAACTAAACGTAGAGGTACACCCGAAACTAGGTCGCCGCCATAGTGTTCGGTAATGGTGGTCCATTTCTTTGGTCTCGTTGATATGCAGTTACAACTTTCGGTTTAACATGTTAAACCGTAAAGTCATTATTTTGATTTAACATGTTAAACCGGAAGTTGGTTTTTTTGGATAGAGAATAAAACACTAAGATAGGTATATGAAAACCATTTTTCTCTTAGATGCGGCGTTCCAATGCTACAGCCTGTCAAAGTCTGAAAATATCATATTTTAAATATCAATATATCAAAAACAATTAAACAACATTTTTACAAAATATACGTGAAATTGCATAGGGAATTAGAAAATAATATAATATGTAGGGTGTTCCATTTAAAATAACGATATTGCCACCTGTTTCGGGCAGAAGCGGCAATGCCGCATTGTTGAAAATGTTTTAAAACGATAGACCGTGGTTGCCAGTGCAATGTTCTGGCGGTTGTTGGCCCTTTGGTGGGGAGACTTTTAGTTGCATAATGTGGTCAGTTCCAATAAGCCATATACTGCCATGAAAGAATTTATTTTGGTTTAGCTTGACATTTATTGAGATACGATTGCAATTTTTTTTTAAAATTTGCTTGGTGTAAGCTGGAAAACCGTTTTGACAAAAACCAGCAATCCAATTTAAAAGACCATTTTTTAAAAATTAATTTGATTTTTTTTTTAGGTTATGTAGTATATGATATGATACACTTTTATCTCCATTACGGTTCACCACAAGAAAATAGCTACTTTTACCAACTGAAGAGGTATCACAATCAACATCACTTTGCACATCACGATAGTGGTAAATATAATGTATAATTAGAACATATATTGGGTGGAAAATTTTACTGAAATAAATTCTGTAAATGAAAGCAAAAAATCAACTTTAACTTTTGAATTGATTTAACTTTTTACGACTCTTTTAAAGAGGTAATACACGATATGCAGTTTCATTTAAACAAAATTAAAATTGGAGAGAGTCCATAAGCCATAATTTAAGGGTGAATTTAAAAATGTTTAACTAAAACTGCATTAAAAATATGGAATTCCAAAAATTTTTGAGGAAGATAAGCATTTAATTACAGAAATTATTTCAGTAAATGTTTTCACCCTGAATTTAGGAGTTGCGGCAACTCCTGATCGGTATTTGATGCCCACACTGCTTATGGTAATCTGATACTTTTTAAATACTCGAAATCAAGTTAATCCTTACGGAATTACTATGTTTAATGACGTATTGTTTGGTTAATGTCAATAATTTATAGTCATTCGCTAACCTGATTTGGGATATTTAAAAATTAAGTTTAATATTATTTAATAAAAGTTTAATTATTATCTCAAGAATGATAACTTGAGCATCACGGGCGCTATTACTAAAAAAACATGGGAAGTCAGTGAGTACTGGACTCCCCCCCCCCCCTAATTTGAATATTTGACATTTATATGTTGTAGTATCCTGTTAAATATTGAAGTCAGTTTTAAATTTCAAACTTGGCATTGTTAAAGTCATATTGTTTTTACTCAAATTTAATATGATTACTGGATTGACCTCATTTCTTCAAACACGCTGTAGATTTTTAAAGGTTCACATTGTATCGAGTACATATATGTTTGGTTTCATAACAATTTTAAACAATAAATATCTAAACAAGCAACTTGGATTGTGAAATCGATGACAGTGACAGAAAATATTTACTTATCAAAGTTGCCTGATTAGTAATTTAATAATTAAACTAACCTGGTTATTTTGATTGTGAGTAAATAACTTTTATTAACGTTATTTACATCACGGTCAAAGTTGCGTGGCTATTAATTAATTATTATTTAAAATTCTTGGGCAACTTAACATAAGTCTTCAAAGGTAAAGGATATCGTGCAATATACTAAGCAATTTTCTCAAAAAAAAAATATTTAACTCAAAAAAATATTATTTTTCTACATTGATCGCCTATGAGTAGCTTTAAATTTATGGTGATCGCCTGTGAGTAGCTTTAAATATGTCCAAATTTATAAATAAAGTGATATTATAACGAAGTAAAGTAATCATATTGTTTTTGTTAATAGGCAATATCATAAAGTAACGGACTACTCCATCAAATATTTAAACATATATTACCTTTTGATTTCAGGTTATGGGATTAGCAGTGTGTTTTGGGACAAGATTTTTGGAACTGTCATTCACCTAAAAAAATTAAACAAAACTATTAGATGGTGATTTAAAAATAAAACGGGTATTTTTATGTTATACAAATTTGTAGTAGGAACGTATTTTGCCTTAATGAAAAGTAGCCTAATATTGAGCAATATCTAATTGAGACGCAAAAATGGTCCTCTTGCAATTTGTTATAATTTTGATCAGCGTAATGGCTTGGCTAGATCACGTTTTCAGCCCTTAATTTGCATCAATATCACGATTTTAATGAAGCACTGCGCTATAATGTATACAGTAAGTACCTAACATAAAGCTGTAACAAATAGCAATCGTGGAGAAAATCTACTTTTCCAGAAAATGACAATGAAGTTTAAAAAATATTCAGAAAAATCTCGAAATAAATGATTTTATATAAGTATTCAAACAAAATAAAATTTTGTTTAGGTATATAAAATTGTTAGGCTATATTTTTGGCCGCATTTTCCACAAAAAGTATTTTTATAAAAATTGGGCGATTTAATATAATGTAAAATTTCCTTATAAAAATTATTTATTTAAAACATTTTTACAAGCTTATATTTTGTCTGAAAATTGAAATAAAACTCTTTAAACTTCACTGTTAATTTTCTACTTTTTAAACGAACTTTCCAAATTATACAGGGTGAATCAGTAGAAATGGCCTAAACTCCTCGAGTGTATTGTACAATTAAAAATAATTTTTTTAAAACTATAAGTTCTTAACCCATTTTCATTGGTTTTTAAGTTAGACATAGCAGCAGATATGAAAAAAAAATAATGAAACAATCAAAAGTGCAAGAAAACAAAAAATGTTTAATGGTGATATTTTTGAACAAGTATTAAAAGAAAATGATTGTTCATTCCTTTTAATATCGGCTGTGCAGTATTTCTAACTAAAAAATTAAAATCGAATAAGAACGTATGGGTTGTTTAAACTTATGTTCACGTATCTATTATAAACGCCCTTGGAGTGTGGTCTGTTCCTCTCGTATAGTGTAATTGGAACACATTTTGTATACAAATAACTAAGCTATAGCCAATTTTGAAAATTATATATAATAAAAACTTGTGGAGATGTAACCGATCTGTTTAAAAAAAAATTAGTAACAATTTACAGACATAATGGCGTATATAAGTTTCTTGTGCATTGTGTAGTCCATTTTTTTAAAACATACTTTTTACTGTTTCTTTATGGCAAAGCTAAATCTTTTTCCATTATTTTTAAAACGCGTTAAAAATTTTACCACAATTAATACAGCAAAAAGAAATTAGTAAAAAAATAGTAAAATGTTTATTAGGGTTATAAGCTATAAATAAGTAAGGCAGATAGAGCAGATAAATTCACGTCAGAGCTGGAAGCAATTATTAAAGAAGCGTTTTTTGCGTCAAATGAAAGAGAAAAGTTGGCAGAATAACATATCTTAAATTTTCCTTTAGACAACTATAGCGGGCTTTTTCAGTTTTTAATAATTTCCTCTATTGAAGTACATCCTACAAAAAAATGAGAATAAAAATAAAAGAGCAGAGATACAATGGCATAAACTAGGATATATACAATTTTTTTCTAGAGTGCAGTAGATTTTTGATGGTTTGTACTGTTGATGTAACTAACTCATAAATACCTCTATTCAAATTGTAACTGTAGGTAACAGTGTTTTCGGTTTGGTAAAATTCGAACTAAATGTAAAGTCATCAAATAACTAGTTAACCGTGCACTCTAAAAAAAACTGTATAACGTAGTTTGTGAAAAATTATATTTTATTTAAGTTTAGTATTTGATGATTTTTGTAGAATGTACAATAATTGACAAAATTAGGAAAAACCGGAAAAGTCCGGGGAGACTTAAAGATTATTCTGCTTAATTTTTTGTTAAATTGAAGAAAAAAATTATTCCGTAGCGATTTCCTCTAGTGAAGTAAAGAATCTTATTTTGGCAGTTTGTTTTGTTTTGTTGTGTGCTGCAGACTTGAAACTTACTTCTCCCCACCCCCCGTTTTCGGGGTTATCGAATACGAAAAAATGCTTACATTTCTCCTCTCTTCCCCGCAAACGGCTAAAACCACCTTTTTTTCATGTTTTCTTATAAGTCGCTTTAGGATAGGGAAAATGTAAAGGTGAGATTTTTGAGGCAAGCGGCGGGTTACCGAGGAATTGTAGTAATAACGTCTCACTTCCCGCTATGACCGTAAACTACTTCTTTTCCTATTTTCTCATTTTTAATCGCTTGAAGAAGGTGGGAAAATGGAAAACTAAAAGGAGTTCCAAAGCAAGATGTAGGTCGGGCCGGTGGATGTTGCTAGTAATCCCTAGGGATTAAAACCACACCCACAAGGAGAAAAAAATTATTATTTTGGGGGTATTTTCAACTCTCAAGGATTTGTATCAATATACTTACCTCGAAACTTTTCTACTTACCCGTTTTTGTCCACTCAAATATGACTCGACGCTAGAAAATAAACGGTGTTGATTTCGGCCATCGACAAGAGTTAAGGAGTTGCTATAGAGCTGAAATTCTTTTCTGTTTATGCTACTTATTCGGATAAATCACAAAAAGGGGGTATGTTTTGGCCGTTTGCGAAAAGAGGGGTGTGAAGAACTTTACTTTTTTTTCTCGTGTTCTTCACTCTCGAAAACGGGGGGGGAGTAGGTTTCAGAACGAAGCATAACTATCCACACCTTTGTGATTCCTAAACTTAACTATTCTAGGACAAGGCTAAAATCCGACTTATTCTACCAACGTGCATAACTTTTCTTTATAAACAACCCTGGAAAAAATATATCCAATATTAGGCTACTTCTCGCTATATATTTTTATATTTTATATACCGGGTGTTCCGCTAAGGTCGGCCAGCGGCTGTATCTCGGAAAGTATCGGTCATACATTTCGGGAAAACAAATTTAAATAAAAAAAAAAGTAAATCAACAAAAAGAAAATACTGGAAATTATTTTTAAATTTGTACGATATGGCGCAACTGATGTGACAAAATACAAAATTTAAGTTATTTTAAAAACCCCCTTATTAAGGTACTATTTTAATATCGGAAATGAAAAGCCTATTCACTCTTGCCGCAGTTTGTTTTCAAAGATTTTTTTTGTATCTCCAATAATAAGGGTGGGGGAAGCTGGTAAATAAGTTAATACTACTGTATCTTCACATATTTTATGCAATTTTAATAAATTTGGGCTCATTTGAAAGATAATTTTTTGCTTATTAAGAAAGTAAGATTTCGAGTTATTTCCAAATAACCTTATTTTTTACCAAGAAATTAATATTAGCTATTTCAAATGATTTTTATGTCTAGGTATCTTGATTAAGGAGGCCTTGGAATTGACCTAACTAAAATAATAATAGGCAGTCCTAATTTTTTTTTTAAATAATAGCTTCTCCTTAAATAAGACACGGACTGTAATTGTAAATATTTTACTGCATGGCATGGCTAATCATTTAAACCTACTGCTAACAATAAAACTTGGTAGGCTGTGAGTTCCTTAAATAAACAAATGAAGCAAATACATCCATCATAAGTCACTATCATCACAGATTTCGTTTATGTTTATATTAATATTGCGGATCAAAAAGGCTAAATTATTGCATTCAGATGGATGGTCGGCATCTTAAAATGCTCATTAATAAATAAGTAAGCCATAAAAATCGAAACAATAAAACTAATAATTGGGTATTATTAGATTTCGCCTTTAGTAAGTAATTTATTATTGTGTTTCGAATATTGTGTCTTTGAATCTTTAATCAAGATAGCTAACAACAATTTCTTGGTGAAAAATAAGGTTATTTGAAAATTGAAAATTTTTATGCATTTCAAATATATTTTACTACAAAAAGTAGGTATACCGTTCTATTTATTTTTTTAAAGAAAATTCGGAAAAACTGAAAGTTTTACACATAGCGCTCTCTGTAAAACCAAATACGAATTACCGACCATCAACCAAATTACCTTCTAATTAAGCCTAAAATTATCTTGCAAGCGAGCCCAAATTTATTAAAATTACATAAAAGATACAGTACGTTTAGATATAACTTTAAAAATAATTTCCAGTATTTTCTTTTTACCGGTTTACCTATAAAAAAAAACCGAAAATGTGTGATCAAGACTTTCCGAGATACAGCCTCTGGCCAACCTTAGTGGGACACCCGGTACAATTATTTAAAAAAATACAAAACCCTGATAGCATACAACATTGTATTAATATTTTTACACTAGTGTATCGATGTTAAGCTGGAAATACAGTACATAGGTATTAATTTAATATCGGTAAAATATCCTATGTTCTATATTTATTTTTTTTAAATGGCAAAAGATCCTTTACCAACACTATCAATCGTGAATTATTCACCAAATGATTGTAACTTCAATGTTTTAATTACTTCACACTTGTTATACAATCGTTGCCACCTAAGGTACAAAAATCTTTGATCATTGATACACTATAAATAAAGGTATTCTTGCTGTACTTGTATGATGTTGGGTTATTTATACTTAACTACTTAATTTTACTAAATTATACCCCTCCACATTGGTTTCATGGTTGCTCATCACAGTCTTTTTATCAGTTTATTCTACAGCATAATTGTGTTGAGCTACCAAGTCACTAACAAGGAAGAGATATTGTGTGATTAGTGAAATTTAAGATTTTTTGTTTTACTAGTTTCAACTTTATGTAACGATTTTTAAGTACTTATATAATATAACTCTTTATTTATTAAAATTGTTTTTTTACCTCTATATTATACCTCGGCAGATATAGTTAGAGGGGCACTAGACCCTAACAATAAATGGAAAAAACATTTTTTTAAATTCCTATAAGGATATTTGCTGTTTCCTTTACACTAAAGTGATTGGATAAGTTGTTAACTGAACGAATATAATTTTTTATCCATCGTAGTTAGGATATTTAACTGATTAATCACAGTGGTCAAATCAAATTTACACGTTGTACCTTTTTCGAGTCGGTTTATGATACTTAACAAAAGTAAGGTTAAAAATATACTTTAAAGGATGCAGATCTATCAGACCATTATGCATTCTTCAATTTTTTCTAAAGAGTGTACGCAATAGTGCGAAAATTGAAGATATAAAATCAAAATATATGTTATTACCTAACTATTATTGAGTTTTTTTCTGACCGCACGAATGCACTTTCTTATTTCAACAGTTTCCAGTTTTCCACTCCTTTCCAAACAATTACTTAATACAAGATTTCATGCATAAACTGTAGTTATAGTATAGTATACAGTAGAGTATACAAAATGAACGTTTTTAGTTGCCTTTTGTTGTTTTTTAGGGATAACGGGGCTCGATCTTAAATCATTAAAATAAAAATAACTGGCAAATCTTGCTTAAGTGGTGGAAAACAAGTACATAAAACCAAATAAAACAGACGAAATTATAAGATTTCTAAAAAAAAATGAATACTTTTTTTATGTTAATGTCTTGTTCTGCACTTTTAAGCACAGAAAAAAAGGGTTTGTTCCGGATATAAAAATATACAAAAATACTGTCAGCAGAACCATAATTAATCAAATTGGATATGATTTAGAACAATAAATTGTAATTTTTTTATCAAATATACTTTTTGTCTGTTATTCTGCCGAATGTGAGAAAGATAGACATATTGAAAGTGATTTTGTAAAAGAAATAACTTAAATCGACGGGATAACAATTATACTTTTAGCCAAAAAAAAGAAGATATAGAACTGCGGACTTCACAGTTTTTCTTGGAAATTAAATATACTTTCCGATTATGATTTTATAGTTATATTTAATATAATTTTAATTTTAAAATCTCTTTATTTCTTAATATTTTGGTAATACATGTCAGGTACTATTACAATCTAAATCTGATGATACTAATCACATAGATAACATTACGTCATATAGATACACAATAAGGCAACGCCCCGTTGAAGCTGGTGTTGGCTCACGTTATTAATGATATCTGGCTTTTACTTTTCTTATACGAACAGTTCCAGTAGCCTATTACTGCCATGAATGAATTGGTTTTGAACGATACTTGAAGGCTTTTAGACTTAATCACTAGCTTAATGGAATTTGGGTGCGTTTGCTGGACAAGCAGGTAAAAATACCAGCTTAATTTTCCTCAGGTACAATGTAGCTATTTTGTCAAAGACTCTAAATTATCAGAGGGCGGATACTTTTAAATGGAATGGCTTAAAGCCGCGTGGTACAAGAAATGGGGTTACATTCTTGTTTGGTTGTTGTTGTTGGTTTTACTTGATTTTAATTTATTCGATTTTAATAATAGATTGGTAATTTGGAATATAGAGGCTTGTGTATGTAGTCGTCTTGTTGTCTTACGTAAGTCATGTTTGCTGTCAGTATCGTATTATTTGGTTTTGTTTCGTAAAACTTTGTCGATGCGTCTTGTACGTATTGTTTTATGTAGGGCGTGTTTGTTGCGTTATGTGACATACGTAATGGTGTATGTCTTGGTGCTGAAAGTATTTGTCTGAGTACTGTTGTGTAGTCTGTTGTACTGATGGTCAGCACCAAACCGATCCAGCATAGGTCAGTACGGGTCGAATCATTTGATTGTAGATTGTTTGTTTGTTTTGTGGTGAAAGAAATGTCTCATGTCTAAGTAATTTTTGTAGTTTGTTAGTCGCTGCGTAAAATTGTTGTACTGTTTTTTTCGTGTTTTCTATAAACGTCAGTTTTTTGTCTAATGTGACCCCAAGGTATTTTAATGTTTATTTCGGTACTATTTCTTTGTTATTTATTTTTATATGTTGGTTTATATGGACATTATTTCTTTTTATTGTGATTACTAAACATTAAAATTTATCTTCATTAATTTTAAGTTTCTATTTCTTTTACCATGGGAGGAAGACGCTCAGATGGTTTGAAAAGTGCTGTCTGGCTACATTCGCATAGTACGAGCTTGCGTACATTAGTACGTCGTCTTAACTTAACTAAAACACCGCAAAAATGACCAGAACTTAATAAACTGGTTATTATTTTGCAGCATCTGAAACAAATTTCCATTGCTACTTAGGAATAACGCGGCATAGCTTGCTAGCTTAGGAAAATTGCGGCAATTCAGCCCAGGGTGCGGCGTTTCTCTTAGAGCGTTTTCACACGGCACCATATATCGCGCGCGACAAATGGTCGCAATATTGCTTTTACACCAAATTATGTGTTTTCTAATAAGCCATTTTCACACACAAGCGATATTAGAGAACACATAATTTAGTGTAAAGCAATATTGCGACCATTTATCGCGCGCGATATATGTTGCCGTGTGAAAACGCTCTTAAGCACAGGTCATTTGTCGCGTTTTTGCTAAGCTTAGTCTACTTTTCTTCGCATGACCTGCATACCAGTGCGTGCTATAGCTGTTTCTTTAGTCAGCTGTTAATTACTAGTAAATTTTAGGTTAGTTTGTATTTACTTCTGAGCGAAAAGTTGGTAATTAGTCTTTTTCGAGTTTGTGAAGTTTATTGTAGCTTTAAGTGGTATGATTGTTGCTGTGAAAAGTTAATAATAATAATAGCTATGTCTAAACGAACGAAACTTATTATAACATTGGCAAAGAAGCAAAATGTTTGCACCACGACACCTCCGGCTTCTGCTGCTACAGAAGCGTCCAATGAGATAAATAATTCTCTAAATATCGATTGCAACAGTTTGGATATACCTGATGAAGTTTAACATAATAATAATCCTTTTGATAATAATTTAACAATACACCGATTGGTCAGGATATAAATAACATTCCAATTATAACAGAGGATGGAAAATGTGTTGACAGTGTTATATAAGAGGAAATATTTTTTGATGGCAGTGAAACAGTTTGTTACCGGGAGGACTTAAATAATGGTATTATTCAGCATAAAGATCAATCCTCTTGCTCTGAAATTCGAAACGTAGATAATACGGAGGTTCTAATATGGCACCAGGTAAGTTATATTTAATGACTAATAATTAAATTATGTTCACTACCATTCACCATTTAGGTCTGTTCCTCTCACTTATAAATACTTTCTCTTCATATTTTATTCCTGATGATGGGTGTTACTACACCCGAAACATGTAGAGTATCTACCACCTTTTAATTTTACTATTTAATAATCCAGTGGAGAAAGACTTTATGTTTTTATTTATTTCAATTAAATTATGGTTATTATGATTTTTATTACATTTTAGGATTCGTTTACACCTGCAGCAACAGTCTTGCAAATTAATGATCTATTAGAAAAATTGTCCCCGAGCTCTCTGTGGGCTAAATATTCGATGATAAAGAGGACTTTAATTGTAAATAAGAATATTAATATATGTAATGTTTATAAATTATGCGAGTATTTAAAGCAAAGGTCAAAAGGGTACCAACCAATAAAATACAGTGTGTTATCTAGAGAAATAATTAAGTAATTCCACCTAACGCCAAATTAATATCACTTGATGTAAAAAATTTGTTCCCCAGTATCCCCCCTTCGGATTGTATTGATCTGGTAGAAGGAATGCTTAGAAGAAAAGGATTTTCGAATTTTATAGTGTCGAACCTTTCACTGCTATTAAAAACGGTCCTAGAACAAAACTTTTTTCAATTTAACAAGAAATATTTCAAACAAAAAACAGGATTAGCAATGGGGTCTTGCCTTTCGCCATTTTTGAGTGAGGTTTTTATGAATAATATGGAGAACTCAATAATGAGCAGTAACTTTTCGCAATTCTTGGTGGCTTATAGGAGGTATGTGGATGATATATGCATAGTTTGGAGTGGCACTGACGAGAGTTTGCATGAATTCATACGCTATGTTAATGGGATAAACCCAAAAATAACATTTACAACTGAAATTGAGAATAACGGTCAATTACCTTTTTAGATCTCCTTTTAACAAGAAACAATAATAAGATTGAATTTGAAATTTACAGGAAACCTTCTTCTACTGATAACATAATTCAATTTAATTCTAACTCACCTTATTCCCATAAATTTGCAGCTTTCAACTCGTTTTTCTATAGGCTATTTAAACTTCCTTTATCTAGAAGTGCCTTTAATAAAGAACCAAACATAATAAAATAATTAGCTTTTAATAACGGTTTCCCATTAGGATTAATTAATAAACTTTATTATAAATTCGTCAATAAATACAAATTATCATATAATATGTTACATTCAAATATATCTAACAAAAATAATTATAGATCATTAACTTATTTCGGTAACATATCTTTACAATTGGGAAAATTCTTCAAATCTTACGACATATCACTAGCTTTCAAGACTAATAATACGCTTAAACAGCATTTAGTCAAAATTAAGGACAAAGTTGACTCATTTTCAAAGGCAGGTGTGTATTCCTTGCACTGTGGAGAGTGCCCTGCAGTGTATGTAGGACAATCAGGACGAAAAATATTGACCAGAATCCAGGAACACCTTAGTTTTGTTGATAAATACCGGAATACTGATATAACTAACGCGAAATCAGCGTTTGCAAACCATCTGTTAGAATCAAAACATCAATTCTCGGCACCTGAAAATGTAAACATACTTTACGAATGTCAGAAGAGCAAAAAGTTGGATTTACTTGAAAAATTAGAGATAACCAAAGCTAAGAAGAGTCCAGTCCTTACCTGTGTTAACGAAGTTTTTAATTTTCAGCCCTATTTTATTTTCCATAACATAAACAAATGATTCGCTTTTATATCCATAACCTTTTGTTCTCCCGCCTTTTCCGGTGAGATTTGACATTTCTCTCTTTAGTTTTATTTTTCTTGGCACTAACAGACAAGGTTGGGCATTTACTTCGTGGGCTACTTTTGACCAATCTATGGAAGGTTGTTACTCCCCACTTAGTATAATTTATTTATGTTTTATTTACAGTTGGGTGAGGTGTTTATATATTTTTAATTTTTAAATGTTTCTTTGTTTGTGTAATTAGGTAAGATATTTTTATGTTTTTTTATATGCACATTTTGCAAACACAATAACGTTTGTAGGTCTGATGATGCTCATTTGTGAGCGAAACATGTAACCGTTATACTTATATATAAAAGAATTTTTGAGACCGGGACTTTGTGGGATTTATTATTTATAGAGAAAATGTCCTAAAGTTTCTTAATGAGGCGCCAAATGAAAAGTTAATGAACAAAGTCGCATTATTATTTAGTGTAGTTGGTGGATGTCAGCGGCAAGAACTTGTAAATATGTTAGTCACACATGTAGAAGATAGAATATCAGTCTTTCTTGTATCGGTGACAGAAACCAAAACTAACAAAAATCGAGTTTTCACCATTGTTGATGAAGACGAAATGAAGAGTTTGAAACTTATAAGAAATTATATGTCTTTGCGACCACATATAGACTATGTTTAAGCTACAGACAAGGCCGCTGTACTGTACAACCTGTTGGAAAAACACATTTTCTCTACTCAAGAAGTAAATTTATTAATAACATTAGTAAAAAAATATCAAAATATCCTGGAATGTAAAAAAAGTGATTCCGTGACCTGGAGGCAAAAAGAATATGTTTGGCAGCGGTTGACTGTAGAATTAAATGGGAGTGAATTTTGCAAAGAACCCCGCAGTTTCAAAGCCCTAAAGGGAAAGTGGGAAAATTTAAAAAAGAATACAAAAAAGAGTTTGCTGCAGAAAAGGAGGAAATATATAAAACTGGAGGAGGAACAGGACCTTTCCCCACAACTTCATCACAAGATAATGATATAAAAAGTATTATTGGCGTTACTGTTACAGGTTTACAATCTGAATTTGACAGCGACTACATAGAGGATATTGCTGGGGCGCAGAATAATATAGAATTTATTTTTGAGGATACACAGGCACGTAAGCCTTAACATTTTTATTTATTTACACAACTTTGCTGTATTTAAACACAGAGAATGTTCTTACTGATTAGTTGCTATAAAATAGTATGAAAAAGAAAAATTCACATTCCAGAATCTCTACCACCAACATCTTCAACCAGTCAAGATAAAACGGTTGACCCCCAACAGGACAATTGAACTTTAACGCCAATGACAGTAAAAAGACCATTCTCTCGAAATATTTTGGAAGCAAAGAAAGGTACATTTCATATATAAAATTTGATGACTTACCACAAAATATCTAAATAATCTAAGTGTACTACAGGGCATTGTATATTTTACCAAAACAATGACGCTAAAACTATACCCCCACAGGCAAATGATTGGGCTGCATGGACACCAATGAAACTAAAAAGACCAGTGTCCAAAGGTCTCGCAGGTAGATATGAATAGAAGCAGTTATACTGCTAAAAAAACAACAAACAAATTATTTCAAGTTTTTAAACCTACTTTAGAAATATCAATTATTGAACATCCAATTTTTTTTTACAGGCAAAGAATCTACACAAAAAAGAAACACAAAATCTAAACTAACAGAAGATTGTCGATTCAAAATAAATTGTGTCTCGGAAGCTAGGTTGGATCTTCTCAAGCTTTAAACAGCATGTCTTACTGAAGATCAAAAAAAGAAAGAGGAAGAGCACACGTTGAAGATAGCTCAAATAAAAGAACTGCATTTATATGAAATTGAAAAAAAAATAGAGTTAGAAATATTTAAAAAACAAATTCAACGTATCTAATTATAGCATTTTTAGCTTATTTTTCAAATATAATTTCGTTTTTAACAACTCAAGTTTTTTTTTATTTGAACCGAGAAGAAAATACAATTAATATGAATATAAGTTATTTATTTCCATTGAACCATTACAAAGCAAGTGTAGAACTAATAATATAATAAAACAGTAATTAAAATACAAGTTTAAGATACATTTTTAATTTACTGTGCATAATTTAACTCTTCTAAAAAAAATGATATAATATTTTATACAAATAAATTCACTACTTTATTTTTAATGAAAGCAAATTTGTGAAATAATTATTTATTAAATCCTGTCTAATTAGAACGCCAGCCCCTTGTGCCTGTTCTTCAACATTTTCTTCAATGTTGTCTTCCTCAATTAAATTATACTCTTGTGGCTCTGGGTCATTTCGGTCAAGAGCTATATTGTGAAGTACTCCAGTAGCTACTATAATAGCTAAAGTAGTTTTCAATAAGACTCTTAGCTCTAATCTTAATACTTGAAATCTTCTTTTCCAAACACCATACTGCCTCTCTACAACATTACGAGTCCTTATTTGGGATTCATTATATAAATGTGCAGCTGGTGTAATTGGGTTTGTCACAGGAATCATAATATGGTTATCCAAAGTATAGCCTGAGTTACCTAAGATAAAGCTGTTTCCATAAATGCCACCATTAAGCTGGGCCTTTAATCGGCTGTTGCCATAAATTACTCTATCGTTAGTGGAGCCGGGCCACCGAGCAACTATATTTATTATATAGGAGGAGGAGGAGGATCGTCCTGCCGACGATCCTCCAGCGACCCACCACCGCGAATCCTAGTTAGCCAGGACCATCGCGGTCCTGCAGCCACACTCACCCAGGTGCCCACATATGTTCTATCTGTCTCAACTATCTTGTTACAACCTGGGGATACATATATCGGACTCTAACCATGCATTTATGTGTATGTGGCATTAAGGTGTTAGTGGACGAGGAGGTAATGAAGTAGCATCTACCCTTCTTAAACTTTTAAATTCTAGTGTCACACAAAAAAAAACATTTGCTACTGTGGAGTGACAACTGTGCGGGGGCAGAACAAGAACAGAATGGTAATATATGTTTTAGTTTTCCTTGCTCTTCATGGAGTTTTTCAGACAATAGAGTATAACTTTCCAATAAGTGGTCACAGTTTTATGGCTTGTGACCGAGACTTCGCTCTCATTGAAAAAAGAAAGCGCGTTATAAAGGCAATGGTGCCAAACGATTTACATCATGTAATAATTTCCGCAAAATATGATCCGCCATTCGAAGTTATTGAAATGTCTGTAAACGGATTTTGGGATATAAAGAAAGCTGCTGACACTTTTCTTAACACTAAAGCCTTAAATATCAGTAAGGCAGTAACAATAAAGATTAATCATAAAAATCCAACAGTACTTCATATAAAAGAAACTTTCTCCGAAATAGAAGCCTGGAAGAAAATCAATGTATTGAAAAAAGGAAAAACCACTGACGATCTAAGATCTGCAGAAATAAAGCTTTTACCCCCTGAAAATAGGATTACCACCAATAAGAAAAAATCTCTATCGTCTATGATTCCCTACCTAGAAAATCCTGAACACAAAATATTTTATAGAAAACTTCTTAATTTAGGCGAAGAGAGCTTGGGACCAAGTAGTAGCTCAACTCACCTTTAATTGGTACTTATAACCTTTAAGTTGTAAGGCACTTAGAACAAAATAACTGTGTATAATAAGTTTATTAATAAATAATGCGTCCTTTAATAGGATATTCTCCTGAACTACAACCAACAACTGGACCAACAACCTCTGAGACATATTATTCTCCTAGAAGGACTCTGCAAAAGTCATTTGAGGATATACCAATAATTCTAATAGACGTTGAGGGTAAGTTAACTACGAAACTAAAACAACGATAGTTAAATCCAGAACTATGTAAATTTTAATAGTTTTCCTAGTGCACTAATAATTTAATTGTTCTTTAATTTATTTTATATGTTTTTAAGATGTTGCAGAAGGCCCCGTACATACATGTCAGGACGGTCGAAATGTAGAGAATCAAATGCTACAATATGATCTCGGTGAGTTGATTGTCTGACTTTATAATTTAAAAATAACTATTTTATCTAATTTTTTAGATTTTGAAAATCGGAATCCAACATCTACTAGTTCAGTCATTGACCAAGCCCTTAACAATGATAACTTACAGCAGAAATATCTTGAGCATCGTGGTAAGTGTTTTTATTGCTAATTGTTTAAAACTTAAACATATATAATTACTTTTTTAGATCCCAATGAAATAATACACACCCTCACCAAACAAGGAAATGAAAGAAAGAGAAAAAAATACAAACTTACCAAGGAGGCTAGATTAGAAATAAAAAATAAAAAAACTATAAATCTCCATAACGTAAAATGTGGCTGCAAAGACTGCAAATTTAGATGTCATTTTTTTTTCTGAAGAAGACAGAGTAAGGCTGAATAAGGAATTTTGGGATTTAAACTGGAAGGAAAAAAGAACTTTTGTTATGAATTCAACAGAACATAAAGTACCAAGAAGAAAAACTGAAGGCTCTAAGAAAAATAAAACTTTTTTGTATTATTTTAAAGACACAGCCGGTATTAAAAGGCGTGTGTGTAAAGTATTTTACTTGACTACATTGGGATATAAAAAGACAAATGACTGGATTATTCACTCGGTTAGATAACCGCAAAAACTAAATGTCAAATGCAAATCGAAGGTGATAAACGTGGTAGAAAGGATCCACCTAATAAATTATCAAATACCGAAATAGAAAAACATATTGACTCCTTTAATCCATCCATGTCGCATTGTCGAAAAGCTCACGCACCTAATCGTTTATATTTACCAAGCGACATAACAGCTACACTTATGTATCAAAACTTTCGAGAAAAATTTCCCGATTTTATTTGCTCCTATGACAAATATAGAAAAGTTGTTAGGTCAAAAAATATTTCGTTTGCAAAATTAGGGAACGAGGAATGCGAACTTTGTGAATATTTTCAGCTGCACAATTTTGAGCATAAAGCTGACTCCTTAAAGGATGACTGCGAAAGTTGTGTTACGTGGAATGATCACATCGCAAGGCAAAATATTCCCGGGAAAAATATTCCCTAGACCGGGAGACTAATTACGATAATAATACAGTTTGTGTTTCAGTCGATCTTCAAGTGATGCTTCCAAGGCTAGAGATGTTTAAGAAGGCAATTTTTACCCAGAGGTTAGTAGCATATAATGAGAGTTTTGTGCCTGTGGGAAAAATAACACCAACTCATTTTCCCCTTGCTGTTCTTTGGCATGAAGCTATAAGTGGTCGTCATCAAGAGGATTTAATAGGCGCATTTTACGCGTTTTTTTACATAACAGAGATATAGAGCATTTTATATTATGGCTAGATAATTGTTCGAGCCAAAATAAAAACTGGGCTTTATTTTCCTTTTTAATTTACATAGTTAATTATCCAGGAATAGCTGCCAAAACAATAAAAATTAATTATTTTGAGCCAGGTCATACTTTTATGTCGGCAGATTCTTTCCACCACCAAGTTGAGAAATCATTTAAAAGAAATAAAAAATATAGCATCTAACAGGGAAAAAGTTAATATAAAAAAATGTCCTTGAGAGATTTTCAAACGTGGAAAACTTTGGCCCCCACTTCCAAAGTAAAAAAGCATACCCCAAAATTGTATATTTCCAAAATTTCAGAAATTTTAGTCAAGCGAAATGAATTTAATTTACATTATAAATGCCATAATATCGATAAAGTCTGGAAAGAACTTGACTTCCTACAGAATAAACTTATTCCCAATATGCCCATGCCTTTAATAAAAGCAGAACCTAATGGATTTGAAGAACACAAAGTAAAAAGTCTTATAAAGCAACTAGGAGATATTATTCCAGAAAATAAAAACATTTGGCTGGAGCTTCCGACAAATAAATAAATATTTTTTAACAGTTAAAAAAGTTTGTTTTACTACTATTTTTTATGTATGAATCACAACAATAAAATACGAGTGTCTTTCATATTGTTCTCAAACAAATCACCGTATTCTTAAAATACGGGTATTTCCTTTAGCATAGTAAAAAACTTTACCTAATGATATAACCCGTATGGGTTCTAATTCTATTAAAACAGTTAAGTTTTGATATTTTCAGAAATAATATAGTTCTTTATTTTTTATTTACATGAACGTATATAGGATTCATAGCTAAAAACAATTTTGTGAAGCTGTAGAACAAATTTAAGGTGCATTGTGGTTTCCCGCCATTGTTCATAAGATCCAAATACGGGGGTTTACCTTATGACGGCAGCATACCAAACTTCTGCTACTAGTCAAAAGACTATATCGTCAATGTTTAGTGAAAAAACCAAGGAAATAAGTACTGAAATGAAAGCAAAGGAAGCAGAGTTACGAATTGCAGGTTTTATTTCTAAATGGTATTTTTAAAATTATTACTTGTGTACGAAACAAAAGCGTACCGACAGCGAAACCGACAGCGTACTTCAATTAAAGATTTGCTGTTGCCACTTTTGTAATGTATCCGCGTGTTAACTTTCTTCCTTTAAGTTGACTAGTATAGGTGTATTGGTTAGAATTATTTTGTGGTTAAAATAATGATTATATCAGTTTATCATTTTTGATTGAAAGTTTATTCTACAGGGTCCTGCAACTCACCTCCCGTCTTCCATAGCTCACTTATTATTTAAGTTAGAATTTTGATATTTTGCAAACTTTACCTGCTCATGCCGGTCCACAAACGATTCTATCCAATGTTCGTCTAAGATATTGGCCCCTTAATGGTTTAAAAGAACTAAAAAATAACTCCATACATTGTCCTAACTGTTTTAAATTTAAAGTAAGAACATTTCACCAAATCATGGCTCATCTTTCTCAAGTCAGAGTAGTCCCTTCTCAACCCTTTTTAAAAACAGGAGTTGATTTCTGTAGTCCTTTCTTTGTAAAGACATCAACTTTGAGAAGCCCCAAAGTTGAAAATGCTTATACAGCTGTTTTTGTGTGTATGGCCACCAAGGCTGTACACATAGTTAGTTTTGAGTCTCTCTTCTCAAGCCTTTCTGGTAAGCTTGAAACGTTTTATCTCTCGGAGAGGTAACCCATCAATCATGTTTAGTGATAATGGGACAAATTTCTTGGGGGCGAGTAATCAAATCAAAGAGCTTTAAGATATGGTAAAATCGGAAAGAACTCAGGAAGAATTAAATAATTTCCTTGTAGGAAATGAAATACAGTGGCAGTTTATTCCCGTTACTCTCCCCATTGGGGAGGCTGCAATCAAAATCACCAAATACCATTTAAGACGGTTGATTGGAGAGCAAAAATTCACCTTCAAGGAATTTACGACAATCCTCACTCAGATTGAGGCAATTTTGAACTCAAGGCCCCTTCAACTATTGATCTGACCCCCTTGACCTTTCCCTAGTAGGAAGGACATTTGCTAGTAGGAAGCTCATTAACCTCATTTCCAGAACAATATATTTCCCATGTCAATTACAACAGATTAGATCGTTGGCAACGAATAACGCAAATTCAACAACAATTTTGGTCCAAATGGACAAAAGAATATCTTAATTAGCTGCAAAATAGACCAAATGTTTCCGGTTTAAAATCTAACTATTAATAATATCGTTCTATTAAAAAAAGACAATACCAAACCTTTTAGCTGGCCTTTGGCTAGAGTGTTGGAAGTCATTCCGGGTAAAGACGGTCAGACTGGTTAAGATAAGAACCAAACATGGAATATTTCACAGAAACATAACTAAACTGAGTACCTTACCAAAATTTAACGATTAGTTTTAACTTAGTTTAAAGTTTTTTTTTGACTGGTTATTTGAATTAATTTTTTTGAAGGCAGAACCTTCAACAGTTCTAGTCTCCAAGCAAACAGGCATTGCTATTTCAAATTCACAAGGTGCATCTATGGATAGATTGAACCATTGTTCTATGTTGGCTATCATCCCTTTCTAACACATGGAAGGTGTTTGTCTCCAACAGAGTCGCACATATCCAAGAAAATACTAAAAATGACCATTGGCATCATGTACCGACGAAAGACAATCCTGCAGACCTAATTTCAAGCGGTGAGAACCTTGCCATGTCAAATTTTACAAAATCAACTATGGCGGAATGGACCTCAATGGCTTTAGCAAGACGAGAACAATTGGGCACAATTGAAAAATACCTTAAAATAGGACCGCAAAAGAGCTTGACAGTAATTGTAAAACAATACGACATTTTTGACAAATACTCCTCAATAACGAAACTACACTACTCATACTCCCAGTCCTGCCCAGGGCCGGATCCCATCTTGACCAAGACCTTTATCATCAGTTGCATGGAACCGTCGTAAAAGCATCGCGACACAAACGGATGCTCGGCACTGAAAACACCAACGGCGCTTCAAGCTGCATGGTTAGAATGGCCGTAGTAAAGTGGGAAGGGCCCACGATATTACAACGATTAACCCAGAGCATGGAAACCCTATACCCCACCGAAATGGTGATAAGAAACATGCTAGAGAGGACGCCAAATCCTGCCGATTGGAGTGACACCTTCCGCAGGGCACTGGCCCTTTTTCTTCCTAGTCATATTCCGCCTCAGGGACGTTACCGACGCCGCTTCCCCACTTCATCGGGGAAAATATTACACGTAACTCTACCTAAGCCGACAGACTAGGTGGAACTCCGTTTTAGTTAATTTCAAAGACTTTTTTTTTCGTTATATCGCTGGGTTAATGCAGAAGTATGCTATGTCCATTTCTAGAGAAATTGAGGTTTTCACTCCTATGTTTATCATTTTAACGTTGGACATAGACTAGTACTGCCCTGTTAAAGCGATAATCGTGGAAACGTTTATTGTCTTATTAGCTAAACAATATGTATAAAAGCAGAACCTGTAAAATTTTTAATAATGCTGTTACTCAAGCAGCAGCTTCTAATGCTCCTAATGCTGTAGCCGGTAAGTAAAATTAACATATTTTAAATAGAATCGAATATTTTACGTGTTGCTTTGATTTATGAGGTTATGATGTTAATGTGTCTTGGGTTTTCTTGGGAATTGTAGAATTATTTAGTATGCAAGAATATGAAATGTCTAAGATTTATTTATGTACCTATTATATTATTTGTTCTGAATCGAATCTAAAATGCCAAAAACAATATTATGTAGAACAATCCTATGTCTACTTGATTCGGACATATGATACCTACTATTGCACAAAAAATGGCGCGAATAATTATTTTTTCCTTATAAGGCTAGATGCATGGGTTTTATTTTTCTGTGTTGTAAAGGAAAAGAAAGACAACAAATTTAATTTTCTGTATTCTATTTCTAGCTATTCAATAGGCGTAACTTTGTGTGGTATTGTAATGAAAGAAAATAAAAAAAATTATGATATTTTCAAGCGTACCTGAAAAAATGTATACTTTTATTTCAAAACCTTTTATAGCCCCTGGCACATCTAAAATATGGCAGTTAAAGGCGCTGTTAAAACCCCAAGGTATGACGAAGACATGATGTCTCTTAGTAGTATAATTAATAGAGATATTCTTGCAGAATTTGCACAACGTGAAGGAATTCCACAAATAGTTCAAGGTGAGTAAAATAGGAGTAACTAAATAAATAATAATTTTAAAAAATTTTACTAAATTTTTTGGATGAAAAATCATTTTAGTTGGTAATCGTATTTTTTTACTAGGTAGTGTTAACAACCCAATCTTAATTCAGGACGAAAACATCTTGCCTCTTAGCAGCACAACTGGTTAAGATGCTTCTGCAAATCTCGTGGAAAGAATTCCATAAAAAGCTCAAGGTGATTTAATAAAGTAGCTATTGCATAATATATTTTAAATAATTTTTTTATTGACGAAGCAGAAGTTAAATATTGGTTTATCATTCCATACTCCGTAAATCAAATCCAGGAACTTGAAGAACACATTGCACTTCCCAACTTCGGTAACGATAAAGAAACCCATAACACAACCATTCCAATTCAAAATTACACCGTAACCATTGATCAGTCTGAGGTGGACGACATTCCAAACATTTCTAGTCAGAACGATTCCAATGCCCATAATACAACCGATCACTGGTTGTATTATGGGGAATTACTTCCCGAACTAGACCCTTATGAATTTGGTTCAGATTATGAAACACAGCAAGAAGAATATGAAGATTCTGAAGAAACAAACACGGATACCGACGAACCACCGTCGCCACCGGTACCTCTCGACGCGACGCCAAGTGGAGCGGATCCGCTTATGCTGGAACCTTCCTTAGCGAAATCGTACCGTACTAAAACCAGAACTCCGTGTCTCACACATAGACATTACAACACGGATGGACCGGCCGCTATGCGCAGTGATTGATTCCCGAGTGAGACAGATTGAGAATGATGGTGCTAGCCCAGGCAGAAAGATCAAATTCAGCCATTTGTCTCGTGTTGATTTGTGTGCATTTAGTCGATTTTTATAACTTTTTTCGTATTCATTTATTCTGACGATTATTAATTTTGTATGCAGTGTTTTTTGAGACTCTAAAGTGACCGTATAAGTAATAATTAGTTTTGAAAATGGTTGAGTCCTGTTCAGCTACAAAGTGTACCACGCGAAGAAGAAAAGGAGCTGGGTTAAAATTTCACAGGTACTTACTTATTTGTGATTACATATATTGTTGTACATTTAAAAATTATACATTAAAAAATCGTCGAACTGCATATAAAGATTTCCAAAAGATCTTAATTTAAAGCAATTATAGTTAAATGCCGTAAGAAGGGTAAATTACAGTCCAAGTAATACTGCAGTAATTTGTGAAAAACATTTTACTATTGACGATTACGAGATAAATGTACACGGCAACAAAGTATTAAAGAAGTGCGCAGTTCCGTCAGTTTTTGAATTCCCTTTTGCAGAAAGAAATAAAAAAACGAAGAGTTTTGAAAAGGAATATTAAGACTGTTTCGGCAATCAGGTACAACTACAGTTTTATTTAGTTATTGTGCTTCATATAAGGGATAATAATTTTTTTTAGCACCCAACAATCATGCTGAATCGCCAAAATTATCGCACAATGTAAATGTGCCTGGCCCATCGGCTTTCCAAAACGAAAATCCCAAACCATCCACCTCAAGTAACAGTTCGTGGAAAGAAAGTATTAGTACAAAAAGGTAGGCAGTTGGTTTAAATGTATAACACAATTTCCACATATTGTTTTAAAAATTTTAGAACCAGAAGAGAACCTTGTTTCATTGGTGATTTCAAAGAGTCTGACTTAAACCATCCAGAGAGACGGAGAAGGTTTTGGCAAATAGCAAAGAAAACAATTACTCAATAGAAGAAGTTAAACAAGTACTATTCATGCAAAATTAGAAGGCAAAAACAAAAAATAAATAGTCTCAACACATTGCTTGATGAACTTTCAAACAATCGAAAAATATCTGCTACACAGGCATTAATATTAAAGGTAAAGACGGCTTGTTGAATAGTAAAGAATTACTATAGTAATGTATTTATTTTTTATTTGTGAGTAAATTTGACAAGTAGAAGCATGTCTTTTTAAGTAGCCTAAAAGAATGATCGTAGAAAGTATTTTTTTAGTGGAAATTTATGAATACGGTACTATGAGTAATAACTTTGTAGGAAAGTATTCCTGAAACACAGAAGCAAATACTTTTTAGACATCTTCAAAAACGAAAAAACGTCAAATATAACCCTGAATTAAGATTTTTTGCCCTTACACTACACTTTTATTCAGCTTCAGCTTATGATTTTGTAAGAAAAATGTTTGGCAACAATTCTTTACCCCATCCACTTACCCTTTCAAAATGGTACAGCACAGTTAATGGGACCCCAGGATACAGTGCAGAAGCACTAAGGGCTATAAAAATAAAAGTAGATAATGAAAAACAAAAAGGGAAACAATTGGTGGGGGGATTGGTAATGGATGAGATGTATATTCATCAACATATTCATTGGACTGGCAGTAGGCATGTGGGATATGTTAATTTTGGTACTGCCATGCAAAACAGCGATATGCTTCCAATGGCTACAAAGGCTTTAGTATTTATGATTGTGGGATTAAATTCAAGGTGGAAAGTTCCTATTGCATATTTTTTGATTGATTCCGTATCGGCAGAGGAGAAGTCTAATTTGGTTAAAGGATGTCTTGTACAATTAGAAAGCACAGGAATTTTAGTTAAAAGTCTAACTTTTGATGGAGATGCGACTAATATTTCTATGGCTAAATTATTGGGAGCAGATTTGACTTTTCCCAATATAAGACCGTATTTTGCAAATCCATATAATCAGGAAAACATACATATTATATTGGACGCATGTCACATGATTAAGTTAGTTCGTAATACTCTTGGGGATTTGGGATTTCTTTATAATGGTGAAGGTACTTCAATCAACTGGCAGTACTTTAAGGAGTTGGTTAAGTTGCAAGAAGACACAGGTCTTCATTGTGCTACAAAATTAAAATCTCGACATATAAGGTATTATAAAGAAAAAATGAGAGTGAAACTCGCAGTTCAAACTTTTAGTACCAGCGTCAGTGATGCTCTCGAATATTGCTCAAAAGATTTGAACATACCAGCTTTTAATAATTGTGAGGCAACTGTAGAATTTTGTCGCAACCTAAATAACATATTCGACCTTTTGAACACAAAAAACTTTTTGGGCAGTACTCCATTCAAAAAACACTTTATAAAGGTAGCGAAGACTTTCTTAAAACTTTTGTGAATAATTCAATTAAATATTTAAGCTCATTAAAATCTCCAGAAAAAGTTGACATTTTACGAACTGGTAGGAAAACTGGATTTCTAGGTTTAATAATTTGTTTAACTAGTATTGAAAACCTGTTTTCCGAATTAGTAAAAAGTGATACAATGAAATTTTTCCTGACCTATAAACTTAGCCAAGATCATTTGGAAATGTTCTTTTCCGCCATTCGGCGTAGAGGAGGATTTTCAAATAATCCTACTGCTTGGCAGTTTGAGCAGGCTTATAAAAGACTTCTTGTTCATAGTGAAATAACCGCTCCTGATAGTGCAAACTGTTTAGCCCAAGATGACACATCAATTTTAAATGTTTCTTCTAAATCCTCCAGTACCCTTTTAGATTCATTAATCGAGGAGGAAGATATTTCCCTCGATTTGGATCAGCAGTATGTCACTAATTATAACAATATCCTTAATTGTTTATATTTAAGTGATGTTGTTGAGTATATTGCTGGATTTGTAAGTAGAAAACTGATGAGGACCTTAAATTGTAATGAGTGTGCCAAATCTTTAAGCGTTGAAAATTCTTCATGTAAACTGCTCAATAGAAAAAACAGGGGGGACTTTGTAAGCCATCAAAAAATGTAGTCAAAATTTGCAATGTTGCTGAAAGTATTATTAAATCCGAGAAAAATTTATAAGGCATTTAAATATAAGTGAATTATTTAATACTTTAACAAGTCACTCTGTAGATCAGGACCCACTTCATGGTCATATTTTACAATTAATTAAGGTAATTTTACGAAGTTACTTTACGGTTCGTCTACACCACATTAACTCTCAAAAAAATGAAATTCCGAACAGACTAAGACAAAAATTAACAAAAGTTATTCATTTCACTAGCCAGTAAGAATTAGCTATAAGATAAGTTAAGATAGAAGAGTTTTGGAGTTGCATTGTCTTTATTTTTTCATTCAGTATTCACCTGAAGACGACTGGAGATACTTACCAGTTGAAACTTTATGATGATGAAAAAATAAAGACAATGCAAATCCAAAACTCTTCTATCAGTCAAGAAACATCATTGTCTCCAACCTTCAAACAGACATAAGTTAAGATAGTTTTAAAAGTTAGCTTTTGTATATTATATTTATTTATATAAAGGCAAATGTGTTGAATTTTAAATGTGTTATGGAGGATATTTTTGTGAATAAGTTTTGGGGATTATTAATAGACAACTCTCTTAAATTTGAAACTCATATTATTAATTTGTTTATTTATTTTTTTTCAGCTGAATTAAGTTTTATATTTTGGGTCCTAGATAAGCTACATTCATTAAGTAATAATTTAGATGTGATCTATTGGTAAAATTAATAGTTTTTGTTATTTTGTAAAGTTAAGGTTCTAAAATGTATATTCCAATAAAATGTTTCGTCAAGATCAGCTTATATACGATATTGTATTTTTTATTTTTCCTCGTTTCCTTATTAATTTTTCCGTGATATACCATCATTATATCCTTTACCACCGTCCAATTATATTTGGACGGTCGTATTCTTAGCTTTTAAAACCAATTACCCAAAATACGTATTCCACGTATTCCTACATCTCATAATTTTCAAGAAAAAAATATGTTCCAGTTTTTTAAATCACATAAAATATATAATTAATAATTGTCTGATTTATAAACTCCATAATTCTTAAAGCCAATATAATAATTTCTTTAAATTATTTATCTTATTGCACTACAAAGAAAACTATACTTGTTCGTAGCATTAAAAAACGAGATATTGGCGCTGCTTTTGCCCTGACTAGCTTTATCTCTGTCTCGAACCTCTCTTTCTAATGTTGGCCGCAAGCGTAAAGCATTGAATAGATCGAACGCGGCCGGTCCATCCATGTTGTTATGTCAATGGTCTCACATCATGACCGGTCGACACTACAGACAAAAAACCGACTAGCACCGAGACCATCCGAATATTAATAAACGGCAAGCAACCACCGTATAATACTACACATTCTGGCATTACTAAAAGTATTCTCACTCACACATACAGACGATACAATGTTTTCTTTCACTCTGACGCATCTACCGAATTGTTTTATTTCTATTTCTTATTGTTCACATACATAAGACCGGACTGCTCTGGATATCTTAGCCGAGAGCTCTGTCTTATTGTTTTTCTCTCTTGCACTCATACGCAACAGAACTGCTAAGGGCCTCTTCTGAACAGTCCGAGTAGTTTTGTTTCGTCCGGATTTAATCATCAATAACTTGCATTTTACCTATTAAGACAGGGAAAGATTCTTTATAAATTCCCAACCAGGGTGGCCCGCTCTCAATGCCAGAATATTCCATATCATGCATCTAAACTTTTAAATAATTTTCAAAAACAGTTATAAGGAGGCAGGTACAAAATTTAAAATTATACAGAATATTTCACTCATGTATAAATTTTCCCATAAGAAACGTTAAAAATAAAAAAATATCAGCGGATATACAACGTTGCCTAGACAACGTTGCCTAGACAACGTTGTATATCCAACACACAACAATCGAACCTATTTTTTTTTACCTTTTTACTGCGAACGTGATCGTTATTGTTATGAGTTCCCTTCGGGAAATTCATTGCTTTTGAAAAACAAACCCTCTCAACAGATAATTGTTATTGGATTTCAGTTACAGTTTTAATTATGTTATATGAAATTGAAAATTGTATGACAAAAAATTTTTTTTATATATATTTCATTCTAGAAATATTCTCCCTAAATACCGCTCGTGCATAAAAATTAACCAGATAATTTTCATTCAAGCTTGTTATACTAATTCCACTCGTTCTTCGAACTCGTGGAATTATAAATAACAAGCTTTCATGAAAATTATCGGTAATTTTTAAGCACTCGTGGTATTACCCCCGAATATATCCCAAATATTAAGGACAAGGGAACATGCTTTTCTTAAATGGAACACACGCTATATACAGGGTCCTGCACCTCACCTCCCGTCTTCTATAGCTCACTTATTAAATAAGTTAGGATTTTGATATTTCGGAGACTTTACCTACCTGTATCTTAGGGCGCATATCAGGAAAATATTTTTAATTATACAGGGTGTTCCATAAAAGTGTGACGTCATAAGGATATATTTTTTAAAATTATATGCCATAAATATTTTTACTTATTTAGATGCCTCTTATAGTTGCCTACATACCCCCAAAATGTAAATAAAATCGGTTCAGTATTATAGGCGAAAAAAAATAAACACTAAGAAAAATCAGTTTTGTACCACTGGTTTTAAAAATTAATAAAAAATACAAATAATGCTTGGTTTTTAAAATTATACAAAGGTACTTAATAAACAAGGTCTAACAGTCTCGTTTACTAAGTTTGAATAATACGAATTGTACAGGGTGTCCAAAGGTTAGTGTCAAACTTTTCAAACTTCAGATCAATTTATTTTTCTTATTTCAAATTGGAAGCCCTGTCTATTATTATGACATTCGATGTAGAATCAAAAATCAAACATTTGTCCTAATTACAAATTATAACCCTATCGACATTTTTAACGCATCAAAACTTATTTGCAGACTAATGCATAACTAATTTTTTTTAACTATTCCAACAGTTATTACTAACGTTTACTTAAGTGATAAAAAAATAATTCCTGATATAAAAATCATATCTACGAGCTCTTCTTGGTTGTTTTCCATGACAAAAAATAATATAGCCTAAATAATTAGGTAATAATAATAATCTAACAATATTTGATACTATTGTCACGATAGGGAATCATAAGATCATAACATTTCATAAATCAATATATTTTCCATTTTAATATTCTAATCATTATTCGCGTTTATCGCCGGCCGTTCAACGCAACATGAAACCGACGCCGAGTTTATTAAATAAATCAAAACAGTTGCAATTATGAAATGTTATATTATTGTGGCGTCATCAAGTCGGTATAGAAACAAGGTACATGACCTAAGTCCATTGTCTCCCTAAAGTGGGAAAAATCGCTGACTTGATGAAACTACACATCGCGCTAGAAAAAATATCGGACGGCACTAGTGTTCCGGTCGGTGACGCATCCACGTCGAAATATGTGAATTTTTGTTGGTCCCAAATTTCAGCGATGAGTCCAAATTTAAGTAAGTATAATTTATTGCCAACTGATTTATAAAGGTCTAAATCCAAGTTTATTATTTGATTTTCTTGTAAGCCCTTCAGGAATTTATTATTTTTATATTTTCAATAAATTTGTTTTCAAAACCGTTTTGTTTTTCTGATAGTCGCCAAGGTCCCGCGCTACCTTACGTCCCTCGTCATACCCTAAAATCTGGGCGTGACATATGGTGGAGGCGCCGGTTCTCCTTTTTTTCCACAAAATTTTAATTTTTTTTAACCATATTGTCTCTTTTCACCATTGACATATGGTGGAGGCGCTCGGTCCTTTTTTTTTTAAGAAATCGCCGGTTTTCTCTTTTTTTCTACAAAGTCTTAATTTCTTTTTTAACCATTGACATATGGTAATCGCGCCGCTTTTCTCTTTTTTTACGAAATTTTACTTCTTTTTTAATCATCGACATAGAGTGGAGGTGTTACGAAATTTTATCTGCCTTTTGAACCATTGAAAGATAGAGGCGCAGCACTCCTTATCTTTAAAAAATAAATTCATTTTTCTTTTGTAACACTTCGCGATAAACACAATTTTGTTCATACGTTAATGCAATTTTTTTTTCAAAATTTTAGCAAATTTATTTTTATACAATAAGCCAGGACCTTACACTATTATTAAACATAATATAAGAGCATAACAAGGATTTAGGCCTTTGAAATATTTATTTGTGGTTCAGATTTAGTTTTTTTCAGGAAAACATTTATTTTGATAATATTTTTTTGCATATTCACCGACTTATTTACTTTCATTTTAAAATTTTTTTTGCGTCATAAAACCTATAAATATGCGGAAGGGCAAAAAAATATTTAGGAATCATTTTGAATATTACTTAATGTCTTATTACAAAATCCTTGGTCTTGAAATTAAGCAAAATTAGAGCACTAGTCAATACATCATTACTATCAACCACGGACTTATCAACACAATCACAAGTAAGGGCACCTAATTTCAGACCAAGTCATCAAATTTAAACTTATTTACTTAATTTCTTTTATTTAATCAATTTTACAAACACAAAGTGTATTTTTAAAGACAGATCGGTATGTTTCATTACAATCTAATTTTTTAATTATTCTAACTAATCGATTTTGAATTACAAAAATATTTTGAATTTGACGATCCTTTCCCCAAAAAATGATTACATACAGGATTCAAAGTTAGCAAATTACAATATTTTTAGAGTTTTTCGCGTATTTAATAATAATATAGTAGGTATTTGTTAAAATAATGGAAGAGTTAAATTACAAATAAAGAAAGCGTTTAAGTATATCTATGTAAATATTAGCGAAGTTTTTTTTTGAAGATGTGGGATAACGAAATTTCAAAAAATAGATTATTTATAACAACATTAATTAAAATATTTACTAAAATATTTCCAAACATTTTGTTAAAAGAATATCGTAAAATAGCAGTTAACTTTTGTGAAAGACCTTTGATATGGAAAGCCCAGTCTAAATATTCATTAATTCGTACCCCTAAAAATTTTGTACTTTGGGTCGATTTCTGATGGATTTTTATCAAAAATCTCGAAAACCACCTAAGATATTATAATACATTTTGGTATATGTAAACTACTACGATATGAAAACACATATTTCTAATCCAAAAAAATTTTTCTTTCTCAAAGCAGTGGCGTCGGTACAGTCGCGCCTCAATACAATTTTAACCAAAAAATATGTTACGCCATTGAATGTTCCAAACAATAGCTGTATTATTACTTATTATTTAATTTTAAACAAAAAGTTCTCTGCCATCTTTTTCCTAAAATTTAGCGTTTGAAAGAAAATAATTAAAATTATAATCATTACAGAATCGACAACATTGCTAACTTAAATCTAGTTAAACGAATTTTGCTTAAGAGTGAAGTCTAGTGATGCATTCACCAATTCATTTTTTGTTCAGTATTTCTTATCCTTTTCGCTTCATTTAAGAGCGGACAAATAATCGCCTTTTTTTTTCGAGGACACGTCTGTGCGCCGGATGCACTTAGGCCAGGTTTCGCTCATCGTGCAAATAATCGTGCTTGCGTAGCCATTACCTACAGTTTTGAACTTAAGAAATTTTGATTAATGAATTAATAAAAGCATGTGTGTGCCTATTACTTTATAAATTCAAACTTCCTCAACTTTAAATTTTTTTTTCTAAAATATATTACGGCTTGTTAGAAAATTTATTAATCTTGAATACATTGCCATTTCAAATAATTTTGAAAAAACCTGTCAATAATTATCCATTTAATGGTGATACAGACCTTTTTACTGGTTTTATTAGTGCAACTTTTAAATTTTCACGGAACATACCATACTTAAAAGAGTTATTAATTATATTATGTAAAAAATAATGTTTTTATGCACACTAATAGAAAATGTTACAATGCTGGTAGGAATTTCAGAAAAACCGGAACTATGTTATGTTATTATACCGTAGTATATGTAAATATATGTTATTACAGTTAAACGGGATACTCGATACTCATGAGATCAGTTCATCATACTCCTTTTTCTTTTCCTTATATCGGTCTTTATAATTTTGATGATGTAATAATGATGTGACAACAATAATACTCCTCTATTTCAAATTATACTGATTACAAAAAAGGATAAAATAAAATGACGTCACAGAATGGAATAGATTTACCAAGAAGTCCACTAATGAATAGGGCTCAATGTCTATTAACACTTTTTTAAATGTTTTTTCACTCTGACACACTAGTAATTGAATATATATTATTTGACAGCTTGTTGTCATTTGATGCACATGTAATAAGGATTTTTTTTTCTGTGCCAATTGGGCGGTGACGAAAATATAATAAGTAATTCGTCCTTGTATAATTACTATAGACATTTACAGTTTCAAATTTCAATTTCTTATTTCTAAACAAAAACATTAAATACGCAAAAATATAAAGACCACACACTGGTAATGGGTATATTCGTTTATTTAAATGCAAGAATATGTAAAGCTCATTTTATCTATTAACCTTATTGTTCCTTTTGTATTACAAAAACTCTTTTTAGCTCAAAGCTACTTACTACCCCAGAACAGTATGCCATATCGCAGGACAGATTCAAAATTTTCATGGTATAGAATTTCTAAGGTGTTTAAGTTCTTATAGTTAGCCAATTAGGGAATCCAAACCACGTGATTCAATATGGCGGTTGGCTGGTAAAAAGCATTGAGTCACCAGTTAAATGCCACCAGCAACATTATTTTTATGGTCACGCGCACCAATTACAAAGCAGTATTTGCCAGCCAGCCGCCATTTGGACACATCGTTGGATTGCCTAATACTTTCATTCCATAACCTATACTACCCAGTTTCAAACACAAACCATTTATAGGGTTGCTCCATGATAAAAATTCTTAGGTATTACCAAGAAATAAAAAATAGCTAAGAATTTTGTATTATCATCTAAATTACAATTTTGTCACATACACTGACAGTATCGGGTTCACTTAATTTATTTTGTTTAGTCCTGAAAAGAATTAATTTAGTTTTCTCATCATTTAAAATTAATTTATTTTATGAAAACCAGTATACTCCCCTGAGGTATACCAATACCGCTTTCTTTAACTTTTATTTCTCTGCTACCGTCCTGAATTTTTTTGAACTTTAGATGGAAATACTGTTGAAAAATATATTAATAAAATTATTCATAAATACACGCCACTGTCCATTAACATAACCATTAACCAGTCCTGCTTACTCAGACAGGGCAGAAATTCATTTTTGATTTAATTGCCAAAAAACTTTGCTATTACTAATAAAAATACCCTGGTATAAAATTCAATCAAACATACGACAGAAAAGTAATAAAAATATATTATATCGATGAATATAGATCAATATTATGATCATACAAAATAAAATAGATAATAGATATGGGCTATAGGTATATTAAATTTAAAAAAATAAAAACAAAAAACCAAAAAAAAAAAATCATATAAGTATAAATAAAATGCACAGTATATTAGTAAGCAAGCACTTTAAAGTTACAAGAGTTCTTCCAATTACTCAAAATGGGTTTACTTAAATAGATAATTTAAAACAACAATTTTTCAATTTAATGTTAAAACAATTTGATTTCAATAATTTTCAAATAAAATAATAATGACATACGTATCGTTAGGCTATCATGAAACTAAAAAAGATATAAAAAATACTTTTATTATAATCATAGCAGCATCATAAACAATACCATTATAATTAGGTATAGAATACAGAGAAAAGATACAATTAATTTCAATATTATCTCAAATAAAAATATTTTCTTCAACAGAGTTGTGTTACCAATAGTTTTAGGAATGCGGTTAAACCAAGAAAGGAAGAAAAAAAACTGTGGTCAGGAGTTAGCCATCCCTGTCACAGAAATTTTTAAAATATTTTAAACTTCCATTTGCAGATTGTTCTTTTGCACATTCCAAACTCTTTATTCACATAAAAAAAATTCTCACAATTCAAAGCAGACAGCAATGGAAACTTTACGAACGAGTAACCACGCCACAGCAGTAAGCTACTTGTGATTCCTAATATCGGGACCGAGAAGGGCGTCATGGACCTCTCGGGGCGTAAAAATGAGAACAAGTGCATACACGTGGTTCGGATCCCACGTTAAGCTGCAGGTCCCGTCTGGCTGACATTACCCAGACGATAGGGGATACAATGGACCCTATAGGCCTCAGTATAATGGCTATTCCGCCACGCCAATTGCTTGGTATAACCAGACCTATCCATACCTCGTCAAACATTACTCCTAGCAGCAACAATACCCTCTGCACGCGCAGAATCGCCAAGTTCCTTTGTGAGTCATGATTTTTTTTTCTCAGTGTATTGTGCACATGTCCAATAATCTTCTCGTCCTATTTAACCCATCGAACCTTCCTCTGCTACCTCAGAAAACCTACAATTAATAGAAAAATCAACCTCGACAATAAAAACGAACATGTAGAAAAATAGAAATCTCTACAATGTAATCTACTCATTCTTCGACAACCTCAAAACCAAATTATAATAAAAAGATATACACTGGAAATACTTGAGCATAAAAACCTTCTACTACTATCTTCCGAAAATAAAGTTATGGCACAGAATTAGTGCATCGAAATATAAAATATTTCAATTAAATTTTTCCAATAAGGGTTAGTAGGCCCGACCCATATTGCAAATATTTAATACGTTAGTCAGTGTTTCACCTTGTTATTTACGCCAAAACCAAGGCCAAACAAAGTGTTTTGGATAAATATCATCGTAACTCACAATGACTTAGTCTCGGGACATCAAAATTTCACAAGAAGAAATTTTGACATTATGAAAAGTTGATAATCAATATAGATTGAATATATGAAATAAGGATTTTAAATATGGCAGCTAAATAAAGCAAGCAATTATGAAATATATATGAAAAGCTGAAATAAGCTATTTTTATAAATAGGTACTTTAATTATGTATGTTTATATTATATAAAGAAAATATGAATCCTGCAAAAGGCAGAAGTAAGATTATTGCGTAGGTGGAAAATAGGGGTTTACAAATCGGTAGAAGGCTTTTTCAAGTATTATCCAAAATCCTACGCAAGGAAAAATATCAATGCAAAAAATAAATGCATTTATAAATAGTAATTTCAGAAAATGACACAATCGAGGATACAATTTTTATAGGTAGATCAACCTAACCTCAAATCTTTAGGTACCAAACCTTTGACATTTCAATTTTACAGCAACTCAAAATGCAATGCTAATAAATAATATTATTTCTACAAAAATTCAGTAGCAGACGAGATAGAATACAAAAGAATTTATCAAACAAAGATTTAATTAGCAAATTATCAATTTAAGTACTTGATTTAATAATCTAAATACAATAAATAAACCTCAAACTCTGCATTGCCTGCTATTTCTTTATTTTTCTATTGATAGTTGTTAAATATGAATATGAATAATATGAATTAAGATAGTCTAATGTAAATTTTCAAGTAATCAAGTCATTTAACTAACGCTATAAGTTTTAATTCTGAATTTTCTTTTAACAAAAGTATAGGATATTCAAAATATCAAAAACCCAAATGCAAATGTAAATAAGATTTTAATTATCTAAGCATTTTAGCGCTAGAAAGTGCAATATTCTGGCATTAATAAATAAAAAATATATAAAAAATAATTGAAAACATTCAGAGATTTTAGATAAAATATTAAGCAAAAAATAGGAGCATATACTTACTCTTTGTTTCATTCTTTTCATGTAAACACTGCTGCACTACCACAAAGCCACCTGGTCGGACACCTGTTCCATCGTCAATCAGTATTGCTGTCGGCCCCAACACTAGAGACAGAACAGCCATTGTACAGCAAACATGACTCAGTATTGTTGGTGTCCAGCCTTTACTGCCAAGACACATCGATGCCTGCTGACTAAGCCACATAGCCCAACCTATCAGCCTCATGTCGATATGGAACAAGATCAATGAAGTCTTCATCAATCCATACTCAAGCAGATGAAACACTAAAACCGCCATTCATCGACACTAACTATGCATTACGACCGAAAGGAGAAAGAAAGGCTGCTAATAACGAAACAATTGGCAAATCAAGAAGATGTACACTGCATCACTTGAACTATCACTATAACACTTCACAAACACTAGTGATTGCCAATTTAGACGATTTTCTTCAAGAAAAGCCATTAATCGCGCCGTTTCCCGAAGCCTTGCATCGCAACACTGGAATTTGCAACATTTGCAAATTTCAAACAAACCGAAATCATCCAGCAAGCATCCAATGTAAGGTTAACTTACGAAAATGACTCTTGTAGCAACAAAAGAGACGTCTAGCAACAACAACCACAGAAGAAAAAATGGCTTTATAGGACAACAACCACAGAGGAAGGACCCTATGATATGGAACTAAAGTTAGCGTCCCAAGCAGCAGGTCAGAAAATAAAGGGATACCAAAAATAAGTATGGCATCGGCTGTCTACGCAGTAGGCCTTGGCACCAACATCGACGATGCATTCCGTCGATAGAGCACCCACAGCTACGGCGTGCTTCAACCATTCGGCCAATGGACCCAACCGCGCGTTGGCCCACCATCTAACCATTGACGACACGACAGGACCGTACCCAGGCATGGACTTCATTTTGGTGTGGTGACCAAGTGCAAGCGAAAAGTGTTTAGGGACAATTAAGATGTTTCATTTTATATAAAGTTTGTTTGTTTTGTCGTTGTTTGATATTCAATGATATTTTTTTCTTTATAAATATAATACATTTACTCATAAAAGAAGGGAAGTGGAGCCAACTTTTGAGTCAATATTAAAATTTTTTTTCATACACTTCAATTTTTTAAAGTAAATAATGTAACCTCTACTTCCTTTCGGCCATCGCTGGGGGCCAGCTCTTTTAAGACCGGGGGATGTGTCACGATAGGGAATCATAAGATCATAACATTTCATAAATCAATATATTTTCCATTTTAATATTCTAATCATTATTCGCGTTTATCGCCGGCCGTTCAACGCAACATGAAACCGACGCCGAGTTTATTAAATAAATCAAAACAGTTGCAATTATGAAATGTTATATTATTGTGGCGTCATCAAGTCGGTATAGAAACAAGGTACATGACCTAAGTCCATTGTCTCCCTAAAGTGGGAAAAATCGCTGACTTGATGAAACTACACATCGCGCTAGAAAAAATATCGGACGGCACTAGTGTTCCGGTCGGTGACGCATCCACGTCGAAATATGTGAATTTTTGTTGGTCCCAAATTTCAGCGATGAGTCCAAATTTAAGTAAGTATAATT
This sequence comes from Polydrusus cervinus, assembly GCA_935413205.1. NCBI lineage: Eukaryota > Metazoa > Arthropoda > Insecta > Coleoptera > Curculionidae > Polydrusus > Polydrusus cervinus. The sequence goes on along the minus strand of OW284510.1, from coordinate 58,647,158 downwards.
TATTGCCAACTGATTTATAAAGGTCTAAATCCAAGTTTATTATTTGATTTTCTTGTAAGCCCTTCAGGAATTTATTATTTTTATATTTTCAATAAATTTGTTTTCAAAACCGTTTTGTTTTTCTGATAGTCGCCAAGGTCCCGCGCTACCTTACGTCCCTCGTCATACCCTAAAATCTGGGCGTGACACTATAATATAATAACTAAAGTCAAATCGGGCTTTTGTCACTTTAATAAACTTCAATACCAATAAATTGTTTTTCAAAGCCACCTTATTATATATTGTAACAATAGCTCCCTAATCTCATTATTCATATTTGTCGAAGACCCGACGTGTACCGCTTAACATCTCCCCTGCATACCCTACCCCGCAAGCAGTCTGCGATCGATGAAGAAACCAGCCAGTAGTTGAGTTCATGCCGCGTCGAAAGCAAGGTCGCCCGGCTTCCACGTCTGTATTTCGTCTCTTCGTACAAAACGTTGTATTTTAAAAGTTTGTCAATAAATTAATATATAACCGGCAAGTGTTTCTGTTACCCATCAAATTAGCCATCACACTGACGCCCACGTTGAGGCCAGAACATTATCGGTTTTTATTAAAAGTTGACGTGATTTTAGTGAGTTAGCGGTCATCTGAACATTTCTGTTACCAGATTTTAATCTCGGACTGAATGTTGTGATTGCATCGTTAGACAAAACGTATTATAAAGTGATCGGTCATCTAAATATTTCGGCTACCGGATTTATGAATATCGGATTGAATGTTGTGATTGCATCGTCATTAGAAAAAGTGATTTGGTACTTTTAAGTTGCTGTTCAAACGTGATTAAAATTTGTGCTTCTTGAAATCGGACGACGTTGCCAAGTTTAGTAAATTTTGCCGTTGCTTCGACTTAGTGCTTCAAGATAAGTTTTTAGTGTTTGATTGTTGGTAATTATAGACAATTTTGCTGCAAATCAAATTGTAAGTACAGAACATTATAATTTAATCACGGCGGCTAGCGAGTATAATTTGCGTTCTCGCCAAGTGAAGACAGACTCTAAAATAAAAATGGCCGTAACTTTGAGCGATGAACAATTTAATAAACTTTTGGAAAAACTTACCGTCGTACCTCAGAATCCGGTTCTAACACCAACCGCGCCTGTTTTAAGCGGAAATTTTGTAAAGTGTACATCCAGATTTGACGGTAGTAAAAACTCTGACATTAGTGCTTTTATAGACTCTGTCACGATTTATAAAGACTGCGCGCAAGTTTCTGATGACAACGCTTTGAAAGGACTCCCAATGATATTGGACGGTTTTGCTGCGACGTGGTTTCAAGGTGTAAAAGCGACAGTAAACTCTTGGGCTGATGCCATAACTTTGTTACGTACGACTTTTGGACCGCAAAAACCGCCTTACCGTGTTTATCGCGAGTTGTTTTCAAAAGAGCAAGATGGCACTACTCCCACTGACATTTTTGTGTGCAAAGCGCGTTCTATTTTAGCGCAACTACCAAATAATACTCACTCCGAACAAGTACAGTTGGATATGGTGTATGGACTTTTAAATCGTGTAATACGAGAGAAATTACCTCGCGATAAAATAGACAATTTCAATTATTTGTTAAAACAGGCAAGATTTATTGAAGAGACATTCGAACGTACTACTAATGTCAGTGATATTAAAGATAAACGTGTTCGTTGTCAGTTTTGTCGTATTTTTGGTCATGTTCAAGACGAATGCCGAAAATTTTTAAATAAACCACCCATAGGGGGAAACCAAGCACAAGGTCGTAATACCCGAAAAAATACTCTGCTTTCTGTAGATCCAAGTACTAGTTCTTCTGCGCAGACGCTGCCAAATCTTTCCGCAAGCGTAAGCTGTTATGGTTGTGGTAAACCAGGGTTTATTCGGTCAAATTGTCCGAACTGTAAAAAGATAGGGACGGCTTCACTAGAATTTTTCAGTCTTGATACACTAGTTTGTCCTCGCGATAGACCTGTTCTAAAAGTAAAGATATTAGGCCATTTTGGTCAAGGCCTTATTGACACTGCGGCGAAACAAAGTGTTGCAAGTCAAATGCTTTACAAAATTCTACAAGCAGAAGGTTGCCAATTTAAAAAGGAAATAATAACAGTTAAACTTGCGGATGGACAATGTCAAACAAAGGACGTTCTTACTACTCTAGTGAATGTTAATCTTGAAGATAGAGTGATTCCCACAAAGTTTATTGTTTTTCCTGATAGTAATACTGTTACCTTATTTGGTATAGATTTTATAGAAGATTCAAAAATAATCATCGATTCTTCCAATCAGAGGTGGAAATTCTCTGATGTTCCCTTCAGTGAATATCAGTTGTCATTTGAAAATTCAGTAAATACTAGTAGTGACAATCAAGCGAAGTTAGATGCTAGCGTAAATATTTTTTCTACAGATGTTTTGAGGTCCGATGAAGGTACCGTACTTTCTGAAGAAGAACGGGAAAAATTAAGCGTCTTTTTGGAAAAACGAAAAGATACGTTCAAAGTGGGGGGAGAATCGACTCCATATGCGGTTCATTATATAAATACTGGAAATCATTCTCCCATAGCTTCACCTCCTTACCGCATGGCGCCGCCTAAGAAGCAGGTTTTAAAGGAAGAACTTGATAAGCTTCTAAGAGACGGGATTATTGAAGAATGCGAAAGCCCATGGGCCGCTCCAGTAGTTCTTGTTCCAAAGAAAACAGGTGGCATACGCCTATGTGTTGATTACCAGAAAATGAATGCAGTGACTGTTACCGATGCCTATGCATTACCACGCCTAGATGACTTATTACATGCAGCAAAACGTACATTATATATGACTACCATCGACTTGCGATCCGGCTATCATCAGGTTAGTGTTCATGAATCTGATCGTGATAAAACCGCGTTTGTAACACCTTTTGGAACTTTTCGCTATACCCGCATGCCGTTTGGTCTTAAAAATGCACCGGCCACGTTTCAACGACTCATTGATAGATTTCGGAATGGACTTAGAAAAGAAAATGGCGATGTACTAGTATTGGCTTATTTAGACGATCTGATTGTGCTGTCCAGTTCATTTAATGAACATTTGCAAGATTTAAAGTTAATATTCGATAGACTTGACCAATTTAAACTTCGTGCGAACCGAGAAAAATGCGTTTTCGCGTGTGCACAGGTTAAATATCTTGGACATTTAATAACCCCACAAGGACTTTCGGTGGACCCAGCGAAGACTGCTGCTATATCTGAACGGCCCCCTCCTAGAAACGTCCATGAGGTTCAGTCGTTTTTACAATCCGCCAGTTGGTATCGACGATTCATTGAGAATTTTGCTGACATATCACGCCCACTTAGTAACCTTACCAAAAAGAAAGCTGTGTGGAAGTGGACGCAAACTGAAGAGGAATCATTTAATACACTTAAAGGGTTACTTACGACTGCACCAATACTTACCCAATCTAACGAAAGTAAACCTTTTATTATTCGTACAGACGCCAGTAGCTATGCTCTTGGAGCAATCTTACTACAGGGCGAGGAAGACGACGAACACCCGATTGAATATGCCAGCCGCCTTCTGAACAGTGCTGAACGAAATTATTCAACGTCTGAACGAGAAGCTTTGGCTGTTGTTTGGGCCCTTAATAAATTTAGGGGCTACATAGAGGGTTCAAAAATAACCATACAAACCGATCATCAACCTCTACGTTGGTTGCTTAATATAAAGTCACCCACAGGCAAACTAGCGCGATGGGCTCTCCAAATTCAAAGTTATGATATTAAAATTGAATACTTACCAAGTAAACGAAACGTTGTAGCTGATATGTTGTCGAGACCTCCTTGTGATCATATTATTGAGGAAGCTTGTGAAATATGCACCATAGCCATTGAACTCCCACATCGAAGTGCCAGTGAGATAAGAGAAGAACAATTAAAAAAAAATTATGATATGCTTTGAACAGTCCGATGATACTAATTTGGATTTCCGAAAATGGACAGACAGAGGTTATATGATGTCTCAAGGGGTTCTGTATAGATACTCCCCCGACGAAGAAGAAGAAGAAGTGCAGCTTGTAGTACCTGTTCATGAAAGGGAACGAGTATTGAAGGAGCACCATGACGCTCCCAGTGCCGGACATTATGGTATAGAGCGTACCTATCAGCGAATCGCTAAAAGGTATTATTTTGCTGGAATGAAAAGATTTATTGCAGAGTACCTTAAGGCTTGTCCAGATTGTCAGAGGTATAAGATGACTAATCAAAAGCCCGCAGGTCTATTACAAACCCCAGTTTATGCTCAACGATTTGAAATTTTGAGTATTGATTTATTTGGACCTTTGCCTCCAGGACCCAATGATGAAAGATGGGTTTTTATTGTGGAAGATGCATCAACCCGATGGGTAGAACTGTTTGCTCTGCAACAAGCTACAGCAGATGAATGCGCCAATAAATTAATCAATGAAATCTTCCTTAGGTATGGACTACCACGGAAAGTCATCAGCGATAATGGTGTCCAATTTATTTCCGCCATAATGCAGCAAGTTTTCTTCATTTTAGGTATTAAGCAGGCACTGATACCTTTGTACCATGCATCTGCTAACATGGTTGAGAGAAAGAATCGTGATTTAAAAGTAAGACTCGCCATTCTTGTCAAAAATGACCACAAGATATGGCCAGAGAAACTTCCTATAATCCGCTTTGCTATGAATTCTACATGGTGCGAGTCCACAGGACATTCTGCTGCATATTTAAACTTTGGAAGAGAAATGCGAACCTTGGATGATGTAGACCACGACATCCGCACTGTAGTAGACACGGAAAACTTTATTCCCCAAATTACCCCATACTTGAGAAAAATGATAGATACTTGGACCGATGCCCGAAATGTTCATGAAGCGCAGCAAGATAGACAAAAGCAATACGCAGATAAGAAGAGACGAGACGTTCCAATGTTCCATGTAGATGATAAAGTCTGGGTTACTGTTCATGCCCTCAGCAGTGCAAGTAAAGGAATTACCTCTAAGTTTTACCCTAAGCGAGATGGTCCATATCAGATTATACGTATCATTTCGCCTACAAGTTACCAAGTCGCCAATCCAGATGATCCTACTATTCCTTTGGGTGTTCATCATGTATCCACCCTAACCGCCGTAAATTTGAAAGAGAATGAACAACCCATAATTCCAATGAAGAGAAGAGGAAGACCACCCAAGAAGAAAAATTCATCTGGTCCCTCCTCTAGTAGAGTTCGAGACCAGGGGGGGAGAGTGTAACAATAGCTCCCTAATCTCATTATTCATATTTGTCGAAGACCCGACGTGTACCGCTTAACATCTCCCCTGCATACCCTACCCCGCAAGCAGTCTGCGATCGATGAAGAAACCAGCCAGTAGTTGAGTTCATGCCGCGTCGAAAGCAAGGTCGCCCGGCTTCCACGTCTGTATTTCGTCTCTTCGTACAAAACGTTGTATTTTAAAAGTTTGTCAATAAATTAATATATAACCGGCAAGTGTTTCTGTTACCCATCAAATTAGCCATCACAATATATATATTTATTAATAATAATAACTGTTGGAATAGTTGAAAAAATTAGTTTTCTGCAAATAAGTTTTAATACGTTAGAATAGGGTTGTAATTAGGAAAATGTTTGATTTTTAATTCTGCATCGAATGACCATAATTATAATATTATACAGGGGTTCCAATTTGAAATAAGAAAAATAAATTGATTTAAAGTTTGCAAAGTTTGACACTAACCATTGGACACCCTGTACAATTCGTATCAATCAAACTTGGTTAACTAAACTGTTCGACCTTATTTATTAAGTACCTTTGTATAACTTTAATAACAACGGCATTATTTTTACTTTTTATTTATTTTTAAAACCAGGTTTTTGAGATATTGACGTTTAAAATATGGCAATTTCAGACTTTGACAGGCTGTAGCATATGGAACGGCGTATCTTAGAGAAATATTTTCACCTCCTATCCTAGTTTTTATTCTCTATCCAAAAGTTATAACCTCCAAACCGATTTGTTGGTTTAACATGTTAAACCGAAAGTTGGTCTCGTCGGATAGAAAATAAAAAACTAAGATAGGAAGGCGAAAACCATTTTTCCTAAGATGTCCCATTCCAATGCTGTAGAGCCTGTCAAAGTCCGAAATTGCCATATTTTAAACACAATATCTCAAAAACAGTTGAATTTAGACATGACTTTAATATAAAATATGCGTGAAATTTAATAGGGAATTAAAAAAGAATATAGTATATAGCGTGTTTCATTGAAAAAAAAAAACAAGTTTGATATGTCTTGACTTTGGACGCTCTGTTTTTTAAAATTATTAAAAAAATTAGTAGTTTAGATGCATGAAATTCTGGGTTGAGAGTGGGCCACCCTGTACAAACATTTTCGAAAGTTTCCCTTATTATTGTACATATACCGGGTGACAACGAATGTAGTTACCCCCCCTCCTATTTTTTCCGTAGTTTTATTAATACACATTTTAAAATTTCAGGGAATTCTAAGTGTATATTTTGTTAGTTTTTAGTAAAGTCATATTTTTAAAATCAATTCCGGTTTGACCGGAAGTGGTAACAACTCTTTTATTTTAAATAGAAAACTATGATTTTTAAAACTATGATTTACGTAATAGAAAAACTATGATTTTTATTTTACATGAGAGGGGAAAATATGAAATTAAAAAATGAGATAACTGAGACTCAAAATAAGGATTTAAGCGCCCTTAATATTGAGCTTCAAGGAGCTGTAATCGATAAGCCTTAGGTTTCAACAACTTCAGTAATTTTAGAAAGAAAATGATAAAAATTCTGGGACTCTAACCTCACAGTTAGTATGTAGCAGAGTTTATACTTTTTCTAATATCCTAGTGTGTAAATACAAACCAAACTAATGTTGTTTCTCATAGGATTTGGTGTGGGTTTTAAAATAATTTTATGAACTTTATTGTAATGATGATTTGGTACTATTAGAATCACCCTATAAGTAGTACAATGTTTTATTATCCAAAAAAGAGATTATGCAATATATAAACCAAACATAATATCAATCTTGGTATTTTTTCATTCATATAATTACTGTAATTTAAACATACAACTAAAATTGAAGTGGTTATTCCCTGGTCTATTTTAAGAATATTTTGTCATTTGATGATTTTTGAAATATATATTTTTTTTATTTTAATAAAAAATTTAATCATCTCGCTTTTTTCAAATTAATACAAATTATTTTAATGTCAGTCTAAAAAATATGGTACAAATTACAGTCTAAATATTTGTCGTTTGCAAATTACATTTGACAATGACAAATCGCGGGTTGACAAGTCCAATCAATGCTAATATCTGCAGCATCACCTGTAAAATTCCAATGAAAACTCAAGCGCAATCCAATTTAATAATAAGATCGGGTTGTCCCAAATTGCTCAAACTCCGCATGTGCACTCACCACACAGAGGCAGTCTCCCTACAATTCCGCTTTAAAGTCAACAGGGGTGCAAATATTTGAACAGTAGTAGCAATTTTATATATTATATTTTTTTTAATTGTCACCTTTGCTAAGATGTAATGGTGTACACCCAACATCTTGTATATTAGAAACAGCTATTTAGAGCTCGCATTGATGTAACCTTTTTGTCTTGGAATTGGGAACCGATTAGTAAAATTTATCTGCTTCTTTAACCCCCAGTATAGTTTAAAAACCTTTTAGGTTCATTTAGAAAGAGGAGTTTTCCTACAGAAAACCATATTTTTTGATCATTGGTCCAGAGCCACCTCCGGGTCCCAATTTGTGAAAAATATAGCAATGTCTGTTTTTGGCATTGATTGCCCTTTAAAGTCGTCAGTTATTGGAAAACAGTGTAATAGACTGAAAGGTGAAAAATGCCCCCACTTGATGGCACAAAATTGGCTGCAATAGAAGGTATAAAAAAACATGCTTTAAAATTTTTTTATTAAGCAGCAATGAAGTATTATTTTTAAATTTATTTATTTAGCATTACAGCCCAACATAATATACATATAATATAATATAAGTAAAAAAAATATTTTGTTTTATTGACTTGTTACATATGTGGGGCTAGTAATAAAGTAGCAATTCTAATATTTCTATATTTTTATCATTTTGTTATCATACATTTTCATCTTGATGATGAAAATTCTTTAGTATCTGAAGTAGATATTAAAAAGTTCATCCAGAATGTCAAAAAATATTCTCTTTATTTTAGATATTTACAAACGTTTTATTGAAAAATATCAAGGTAGATGTTACCAAAGAAGTGAAATCTCTAAGAACGTATATAGCGAACAAAATTAGCGATCTTTTTAGGACACAAAATAGAAGAAAACCTAAAGGAATAATAGGTAAACAAATATGTAGGTGTGTGTTAAGCAGTCAGGAAGGTTTCAAATTTTACCAATTAAATAAAAATTACAATTTTGATATAGGCGCAGCTTTGCTATGTGTAAACAAATTCCTTCTATTTTGTTCTACAATATCTTTACGATAATGTTTTGGTAACGTTGTGTTTTGAAAAGATGGTTATATTATTAATATGTTTAACAATAATAATGGTATTGTTCCCAATAGTGACACGCTGCTACAACTGTAACCAGTACAGTCACACTGCAAAGGACTGTAAGGAACAAAGATCTTGTGGAACCTGTGGCAAAAATAATCATGAAACTAAAGATTGTGACAAAACAGACTAGAGTGGATACATTTTAAATTAAGCAATAAAAAGTATAAACTGAATCTAGAATTAAATCGTGGAGTCTATGATGTTAAGTGCCCAACATATTAATGGCTTCAAGAAAAAAAAAGTTAAAATCCAGTACTTAGATGTAAATAAATAGCAATCCCAGTGTACAGAGGCATTAGCTCCAAGGACGTACATACTTTTTCAATCATGCATCAGAATATACAGTCTCTCAGGCATAAAACTTTGGAGATTCAATGTGGTGGTCGTTAGGCCTCAGTTATTGCTCTTCAGTGAACATTGGCTAGAGAAGGATGAAGCTCAGTACACAAAACTTGATGGTTATAAACTAGTGTCTATTTATTCAAGGACAACTCTAAAACACGGCGGTGTATGCATCTACTGTGACCGAAATAGTAACTTTAAGAATGAAAATACCATTTGTGATATGAGCATTGAGGGTGACATCGAGCTTGCTGCTACATATGATGAGGACTTGCGGATTGTGATTCTGTGTCTGTATCGTCGTGGAGTCGGGTCGAGGTTTTTTTGGAAAGGCTTGTGCAGGTATTGGAGCTTCTATTTATTAACTATTCTACTTACAATGTTTTTATAGCTGGTGATTTCAGCCTTAACTTTTTTGAACTTCAAAGTAATCGTGTTAAGTACTTACTAGATTTATTTATTGCTAACAACCTAAATCAATGTATCTTTAAGTCTACTCGTGAGACAAATAACTCTTCTACTCTTCTGGATAACATTTTTTGTAATTTTAAACAGGTTTTCTCTAGCTATGTATTAAATACGGCACTTTCTGACCACCATGCACAGGTAATTAATATTTCAAGTTTAGGTAATGATGAGGATAAACAGGGATATGTGTATAGAAGGACTTTTCCCCTTAATAAAGTTGCATCTTTTATACAGGAGGTAGAAACAATAGACTAGTTCACTGTGTACAGTGTTACAGCGGTTAATCATGCGTATCCCATATTTTTGAATTTAATTCATAATTACTTTAATATAATTTTTATTGTTAAAAAATGTTTCCAGACAAAGAATAACCGCTGGATCACAACAGGCATAAAGACTTCTTGTAGCAATAAACGTGTACATTATTTTAAGAAAATTAAAGGCATTATAACAAACGATGTTTTTAATAAATATTGTAGAATTATAAAATAAGTCATCAAAGACCCAGTAAACACATCTGTGACATTGACATAAATTTTACGTAAATTTAAAAGAATAACTTTGACTTCATTACTTTTACGTAATATTCATATAAATATTACGCAAACCAAAAACACGTGGCATATAGAATATAATATTTACGTAAAATGTTAGATGTAGCCTTTATATAAAGCTGAAAATGTAAATTTTATATAAAATATTTTACTTTCATTTTAGTCAAACTTTGTTACATCAGATTTATATAACGTTGACGTAAAATAATTGTTATCGTTTTTTAAACCTAAGTATCTTTTAAATACGAAAAATATGTTTAGACATTTTTCAATTCAATTATTTTAAAATAAAGTATAAAGAGTATAATACTTTTATTTACGCATCCGACGTATCGCATAGCGAACGTATCCTTTCTTCAATGCTTCAATCGTTTGTGAACGCGTCTAATTTTTCTAACATCGTCATTGGATATGATCCGGAACACATGTGCTCTCTTTTTAATTACATACATTAAACAAAAAAAGCAATTGGAACGATCGGTCTAATAAATATTATTCCATCTGCAGCGTTGCCAAATTGGGGAATCTTGTTTTTTGCCATTGATGAAATAAAGTTATATGTTAACATAAATTATTACTTAAGGTAGGAATTGCATTCTCTGGTCTTGGACATGCTATCAGAATCTATTACTTGGACATACTAAGCAAAGGAACGATTAAATGAAAAGTAATTATTTCTTGGACCTGGCAACACTGCTTCGCGACTTCGCATTGCAAGTTGCAACAACGCGCCATTTTGTTAGAATTGGCGGGTGCCGAGCGAGGGCTTCTTTACATTTTGTGGTGGTTTTGTAGTGTGTTTGTGTTGTAGATTTGATTCATTTTAGCCCGTGTTTTTGTCCCAGATTGTAAGTCTTAGAATTGTTTATGTTTTGTGAGTCTCGGCCAGTTTGTTTTACAAAATTCTCTGTTGTGTTTTTTTTGCGATTGGTTCGTGTGATTTCTAATCAATTTTAGATCCATATAAGGTGTTTAAATATTTGTGTATATTATAAATGTATATTTTTGATAAATATTGATATCCAACTCCCTGTACAGAAATCAAGTAACTACTTATAAGGTGTGACAAAAAATAAGCATTTTAAATACATTTAACTTTTTCACGACAAACAATTTCTCCATCAATAGATGGTCCCAACCAAAGGAGTCATTTTATTAAACACATGATTGATAATTATATGTCCCTTCCAGTTCAGATTTTTATGTATAGTAATCCTAGGTACTTTTTAGTTACCTACTTTACTATTTTAATATCAGTTTTTGAGAGGTTAATTTTAAGTTTATTAACTGTGAAGGTCAGGATTTGTACGTTATTTAAAAGTCTTTATAAATAAAGTAATATAGATAAGCAAAAGTAAATATAGATAGGTATTAGATATGCCTCGAGAATTTGTTAATTTGTCAGAAAGGCAAAAGAGAAGAATACTGAGTCAAGAAATGCAACAAAATAAGCGAATAAGGTTAGAAAATCATTTGTCAGATTCATGCTTGAGCTCGGATCCAATAATTAATGAACAAACTAAGTCTATTCAAGCCTTAGATTCAGGCTGTATACTTGCTGTACCTCCTGAAGAAAGTAAGAGAGACCAACTTGGATCATTTATTCAGACATTTAATTATAATCTTAACCCTAATTGCACTGGTGTACCCATTGAGAATAATGCATGCGATGATGCAACAATTGTTGAACAGCATTCATACCTTTCAAAAGATCTTAAAGAAAATTTTATTAGACATAAGGCCTCTCAAAGCCTAATAAATGATATACTGATTACATTACGTAAACATGGACATGAAGAATTGCCAAAGGATGCTCGTACTCTTTTAAATACACCCAGGTCAGGTACGCATGAGATATGTGAATTGGAAGGTGGAAATTATATTCATTTTGGACTAGGAAAAAATGTAATAAGGGTAGTAAAAAAGTATAAGTACACTAAAAATACATTGTTAAAATTAAATATCAATATAGATGGTCTTCCATTAGCAAAATCTTCTCGCAGTCAATGCTGGCCCATATTGGGGGATATTTTGATGGATGTTAACACGGAACCATTTACTATTGGAATTTTTCATGGTTTTTCCAAGCCCAAAGAGGCAAGGGAATTTTTACAGTATTTTATTCAAGAATATAGGGAGTTGGAAGGTAATGGGCTTTTTATTAATGGTATAAAATTTGAAATAAAATTAAATGGTATAATTTGTGATGCCCCTGCAAAAGCATATGTGTTAAATATTTTGGGTCATACAGGGTATTTTTCCTGTTCAAAGTGTGTTGTTGAGGGTGATATGTTTGAAGGCAAAGTAATATTTCTTAGAACAAATGCACCTCTTAGGACCAATGAGTCATTTAGAAATAGGTTACAACCTGAGCACCATCATGGATTATCAGCATTTGAAAGTTTAAATATTGACATGGTTAAACAATTCCCTCTAGACTATATGCATCTAATATTATTGGGTGTTACAAAAAAAATTATTTCCTTATGGCTCTTTGGTAATAAGACAATACGCCTGACAAAAACACAAATAAATACTTTAGAAGAATTATATGTATCCACAAAAGGTTATGTAGTTTCTGACTTTGCAAGGAAACCTAGAAGCTTTACATCCTTGGCTATGTGGAAGGCTACCGAGTACAGATTATTTTTATTATATATTGGTCCTGTAGTTTTAAAAAATATCTTAAACAAAAAAATGTATTCTCATTTTTTAGCCCTAGTAGTAGCAGTAAGGCTTTTAAGTGAAAACAATGCAACTGAAGAAAATATTCAGTATTCAAATCTTTTGATGACCTATTTTGTGAAAAAATTTGGATATTTTTTTGGCTATGGACAATATACTCACAATGTACATAACCTTATTCATATAGCAGAGGATGTACGTAGTCATGGAACATTAGATACATTCAGTTCATTCAAATTTGAAAATAAGTTTACTAAATTTAAAAATATGCTACAAAATTCTAGGTTTCCCTTACAACAATTATTCAACCGTATTTCAGAAGAACTGACAATAGATGAGCCAACTGAGGCAGTACAATTTCCAAAGATTGTTTTAAAGAAAAATAAAATTTTTAAAATACATTTAGATTTTACAACATTTTCATTAAAATTTAATGAAAATTGTTGCCTGCTTAAAGACAAAAAAGTTATCTTAATTTCTTCTTTTTTAAAAACAGAAAATGATTTAATATGTTATGGCAGGTGCTACACAAATGGTATACCATTTTTCGATGTTCCATGTAATTCAACTATATTAGGAATAACACAAGTGGAAAATAGTCAGTTGTCGAAAGAGTTAATTTCCTTTAGTGTGGATGAAATTGATAAAAAGTGTTTAAGATTAAGGATAAATGAGAGTGATATGGTAATAATACCTCTTCTTCATCATTTTTAAAGTTTACTGTACTTGTACTTCCATTCTAACTGGTTTTGCAATAGGCATTATCTGTCTAAATAAAATGTCTAAAGAATTTTAAAATAAAATCAGCTGGGAAACAAACTAATTGGAATCATACTTTCTACAATTAGGTAGGTAGGTACTCTACAAAATATTACTATTTAAGCTCATTTAAAATACATACACAAGTATATCATACTATTTTGTTTGCAATTACCTAGTGTATAATATAGTGCATTTTTTTAGCAGAACACAGGCCATAGCACTTTACCTGCTCCATCTTTGAGTCTGTTCTAGTTAAACTGTAAAGCTTAAATAGGGAAACCTTAAGATTATGGCAAATTATCACTTGTGTCGAAAGAAATCCAATAAATTTCTAAAAGGTTTTTTTTTAAATTTGTATTATTAATCATAAATGCGTCAAAAAGAAGTAACCTTCTTATACATACATGTGTGCTCTATTTAAAAACGAAGATGTGTACTTACATTCTTTCTATGACCCTGTAAACTTTTGATTGTGTATTACTTTTTTTTTAAGAGAATTGAATGACAAAATAAAAAGAGTTTTTAAAATGGCCTACTTCTAAATTTACTCCCATTTTACAAATTAATAAATATTTTTAAGTTCTGCTCTCACCAGATTGGATTTATTTAAAAAGTTCTTGTCTATAGTTGCCAGTGTAGGTAGGTAAAATTGGACAATACATTACCATTTTTTCAATGTTAAATCATAATTGTTATTTTTTATATTATTAGATCGTAATCTGATAACTATAGAAATGGAAAAACAATTCGCCGTAATATATTTTCCCACGGAAAATATATACTCTGAAGTTCCATCAATTTGGCTTTCCCCGGATAAAAAGCACTGCTGGTGGCCCAACTCGACTATTAACGCAAGAACATTAATGGTTAGGTGTGAGCTTCCAGACCAACAAACTTGGAATTTACATGAAGTGAAATTGGAAGCCTATGCTTGTAAGTATACTGTGAATTTTTTTATGATTATTTTGCTATTTTTTTTTTGTCTAAACAGCTACCTTGGAAAGTGCACGAAAAAAAAGCTGAAAATCCAGACTACCTCACTGGGGGGGAGGACCTAGTGACTGATAAAAGAAGTAGGAAACCTAAGGTTTGCACTAGCAGTAGCTCAGATATAGATATTACACCACCTCCTTCACCAACATCAAGAAAAAAGAATAAAGCTCCAAAAAAAACAATAGAACGATTAATCAATTCTGCAAAAGAAAATGAAACATTTAAGGTTCTTGCAAGCTATGATAGTGGAAACAAAAATGACACTGAAGTGGAAATTCAGCAAAATGCTATATGTTCTTGTGAATGTAAAGGTAATTTTAATAGTTATTTGCCGGGTTGCACAGATTTTAACAATAATTAACTAGACAGGCAACTTTGTTGGTAATATGCATGACATTGGCAGAAATAATTTTCCCTCAATTAAAGTGGACCAGTTGGCTTAATTCCTGATTTATTTAAACAGGCAACTTTAATTGTGAGTAAATTACTGTCAGTCACAGCCTGATTAGTTAATTATTGTTTAAAATCTTTGTGCAACTCGCCATAAGTTAAATTAAAGTATCTGTTTATGATTAAAAAATGTTAAATTATGTTTTTTTTAGGAAACGACACAATAAAAGATTTACTAACAGCAGTTGGTAAGTAAACTTATTTACAGCTTTATTTATATGTGTTAAGGGGAGATTTAAAGAATTTTAAAATAATAATTTTATTTTACAAATATTTTTTAATGGTTAATATCTAACAAGAGATTTGTTTTAGAAAAACTGTCAATAATTGCAAGCAACACTCAGAAATATGTATTAAGCATAGACAACCGACTAAAGGCCATTACTTCAGAACAAGGAAAGGTTGTTTTGAATGAGGTAATGGCAACTATTTCAAACTATTTGCCTTTGAAATCTGTGGAAGAAATTACAAAATTTGACACAACCTTATCACAAAACGATGAAACAAACAGAGCTTATGTGAGTACAAAAATAAAAGATAGAACTTATTTTTTTAAAGCTGTTTTAGCACTTTTAATTTCCTTTTAATAAATTTAATAATTTAACCCTCATTAATAATCTGTTGGCATAGTATTTCTCTATTTTTTAAAAAGGGTTGTAAAATGTTGCTTTTACTTAAAGTTAAAAAAAAACTTTTTTAGATTACTTTTACTTGGACTCCTATCTGAACTGATTTTTTTTCCATCTTTTAAAAAATCTAGTTCATCAGGCAACATCGATTGTGAGTAAATAATGCCTGCCAATGTTATTTAGTCACAGTCAAAGTTGCTGGTTAGTTAATTACTATTAAAAATCTTTGTGTAACCTGACATTAGTGTGTTTAATTTTTTTTATTTGGTAATTTATTACAGACAACTTTAAAAGCAATGAGCAAGAGTTCTTTCTGAAAGCGAACAAGTTAAAATTTTTAATTTAAATGGTATTATTAAGCTATGTATAATTTGGAATGATATTACATAGTTTAATACTGACACAGAATGAACATATTCATAATTATATTTAGCTTAAGAATGCCTTAAAATAATCTGTGTAAACCACCCTTGGAGCTTTTAAGTTTAGAAAGTAGATTGTCTTATGTAAGTCACCTTGTGTGTTCTTAAATTCTAACAATATAGTATTTGATTGATAAGTTATAAATAAAATTTAAGTTTGCCCTCAGGCATAAGTTTAAGTTTATTTTAAATCTTTTACCGTAGATACACTATATCACCAATATTGGGGGAAAAGATCAAAGAGACCAGATCAATAGATGTCTCCCTAAAATATTCACAAATAGTTTGGGAAGAGAGTGCTCTTATATAGGCCTAAGAGGCAACTTTAAACTACAAAATTTTAATTTTATTAGGACTTTTGTGGGTAAGATATATTTTTTAATTTCAGTTTGCATGTTTTATATCTTGTGCAGAGAGTTTCAAAATAAAGTGACTTATCATAAACATGGTTGCTCCTTAACATAATGTTATATATATATTTTCAAATTCAAAACATGCTTTATTGTATATACATATTATGTGTGTATACATAAAATACATCGTATTTGTTGACAAAGCTCTATAGAAAGTACTTATATATAAACAATGAACAAGTTATAAACAGAACAAAAAAGAAATACAATACAGTTAACAAAAAATATAAGTATACGCAAACATTATAATAAAACTGATAGAAATATGTTAATTTTTAGATGTTATTATGACTCGCCATTCGAGCTCCCTCCATGAAATCGAAAAATCAATTGGAGAATGGTTCAGACTGTCCAATCAAAGAGAGAAAAGAATTGAAAAGCAGAAATAACTGATATATGTACCTTAAAAATAAATGTCAAGTTAATTATAATAAGCTGCAGTTATTTTTTATCACCATGTTCTTTCACTTTTAGGATTGCGGGTCAAGCGCGCAAATTTCGCATTCATAAAAAGAACTAATTAATTTAGTAATATTTTTAGTGGATGTGGGAACTCGACTATTACTGTGGCTGTTTGTTGTTAGTACAAAAATTTTAAAAGTGTGCCAATCACATCTGGTATATTTATAGTAGCCCAGATTTGTAAATAATTAAATCGATCTTTGGGTTTAAAGATTGATTTTCAATATTTATAAATCTGGGTTACTATTTATATAGCAGATTGGACTACCAGATACTTCTTTTAAAATTCTTTCCAGGTCACTAAGAACAAACGACATTATGTAATAATTACATAACTTATTTATGTCAGATTATGGTACATAAGTAAATATCACATTTATGTAAAAAAATACTATATCAAATTTACATAACATGAGTTACATAATACAGCTTATATAGCTGTACTATAAATTTTACATGTACAAAAGTATGACATTATGCAGTACGTTTAGGTTAAATTTTACGTGCTTGTTGACTTTGTTGGTATTTTAAATTTACATAGCCAAGTAATGTGGATATATAAATTTCACATATATTTTACGTAATTGTGTTTACTGGGGAGGCTAAAAAAATATTAAACAGAATTTTTTAAAGTAATGCCGAAAATAAGGTAAAAACCACCTGGCAATTAGTTAAAAACATCACTAACAACAACACTAACAAAACAGTTCTAGAGAATTTTCAAAAAAAGTACAATGACTCATTTCAAACTGTTAATAATTTAAACAGGTTCTTTGTGAATGCGTGTCCTGACTTGTATCCTGAAAAAAAATATGTTTTTTCATCTGCTAGCTCTATGCAGTCAGTATATCACACCAACAACCCCGATTGAAATTTTTAAAATAATTAATAGTTTAAAAAACAAAAAATCGATTGGCGATGATAACATACCTGTTAGCATCCTAAAAGAGGTCTCAGATCTTATCTCTCAGCCTCTATCTCACATCATTAACATTTGCTTCAAGACGGGGGTTTACCCCGATCTTTTAAAAAATGCATATGTAAAGGCTATACATAAGAAGGGTTCACTTGATGATGAAAAAAACTACAGACCCATATCACTTCTTTCAAACATAGGTAAAATCTTTGAGAAAGCTATATACAACCGTATTATTGTTTTTTTGGAGAAATACTCAATAATTTCTAATAATCAGAACGGCTTTAGGAAGGAGAAGTCTACCATACGGCAATATATCAAGCACTTTCTGAAATATTGGACTCACTTAATAACAAGAAACTTACTATGACTATGTGTATTGACCTTTCAAAAGCATTTGATAGTGTAATGTAAATCATTAAACGTTATGCTCAAAAATAGAAAATAATGGCATCAGAGGACATGCTCTAAAGTGAATTCAATCGTACCTCAATAATCGGACTCAGCAAGTGACTGATAATAACAGTTATGGTAGACCCATAGTTTCAGATAGGGTAAGAATTACTAGGGGAGTACCTCATGGCTCCATCCTGGCAGAAGTCCCCCCATGCAATTGCGCAATCTGCGACGTAGGCGCCCGAGTCAACCCACCTGGGGAAAAATATATATTTGTTCAAGAAGAAGGGATGATGTACCCGCCACAGTAGGAGGCTCCACCAGAACCAGCAACTTGATGACCATGCCGGCCCCTACATGCATGAAACTCATCAGGCAGGAAACGGTCCTCTTCAACCATCAAATGCAGACCAAGTTGTACCCAATGAAGAACCTCTCCATAACCCGCCTGACGACATCAACCAGCTGGTCGATGACCTAGCCTGCAATGATTATAGACTGCATACAAAATGGAGTACTTCAAGAGAAAGTTGACATATTGGGGGAATACCTCATTGAGGAGTTAAGACATTTCCAACGATTTCAAAGGTGATATGTGTTGTGTTTTCTTTGTTACTCGTGGTTTTATCTGTAAATAGTATATAATATTAGGTATAAGAACTTAGTAATTAAATAAAAATAACTTGCTTAAATGAGACGATGAATGCAAACCTGACCCTGTATAATTTTTTAATTTAGAAAACGTGACTTAGTAAGTAAAGCTGTGAAACTTGCTTTACTCAGTAAAAATTTATAATGTATTTCTCTTTCTATTCGGGCTAGTTATAGTTTTTGCCAAAACCTATTCATATTTTTAAAATTTGAACAATATGCGAACAATTACCGATGTTTATATTGAAGAAGTTGGATCGTTACATGACTATACAATGTATAAAAAAATCACCCATTTTAAGGCAACTCGAAATGGGGACATACATTTTGTTAGTGACGGACATATAATTGGACACAAACCTTATCGTTGAGTTTACAGATTTTGGGCATTTAACTCAAAGACAAACAAATTTTAAGCAAAGAACGAGTTAAAATTGAGAATTCTTTAGCGCTGTTGAAAGTTAGATTTCCTAGATTCAAATTTTTAAAAACTGTTAGATACTTGATTGTATTAAATGTTATGGGGGCCTGCATTTTACACAACATTTGCATTTTAAATGGAGACACCTTTGAGGAGATAGTGGACTTAGAAGAGGAAATGATGATAGAACAGCAGAATGACCCCATAACTTAGAAGACATTGATGGTGTGAGGCGAATACATAATCAAGCCAGTGCAAAGAGAAATAATATTGTAAATTTGATGGCTAATGGCTAAAATTAATTTTAAAAAAATAACGAAACAATTGAATTATAACAAATATTAAATTATTTTTTGCAACACAACTTATAACTGTAACAAATTTAATCTTAAAAAATATACCTTAAACTTAAGTATAGTATTATTTTTTCACAACAAAAACCTTAATTATTAGGAAGGGAACATATTGTTTTAAGATACTTACATAATACAAACCTTATTTGCTAATAATACAGAAAGGTAAATATTGTATTTTTATAGAGGGTGGGGCTTCTAACTTTGCCATGGAGTTTCTATGGCATTGTTTGAATTTTTTTAATTGTTTGCCAGACATGGATTGATCAGGTGGTAAAGAAGAGATAAACTATTAGTCTCTATTATTTTTCTAAAGTATTATCATTTGGTAGTTTTTCCACCATTTTTGCAAATATGTCGTTGAATCGATCTAACCTGTTTGGTGCCTTTGTTTTGCTTCTGACTCCCTTTTTTTTCGTTTTCTTGAGAATAACCTTTCAAAACAAAAATGCAGTTATTGGATAGTGTAGAGCTACTAATGAAGATATGAAATAAAAAACATTGTTTTAAAAATGGTAGGCCTGGCAGGAACTGGTACGAGGGATTCATAAGTCGCCACCAAGAAATATCGGCCATAATAGCTTAAAATGTCACCAATGCTCGGGAATCAGTTAATGAAGTTAATATTCGTCGTTGGTTTTAAGAAATTTTACAATATCTGGAATCGAATGGAGCAGCCGAAATCACAAATGACCCACTAGAGTCTTCAACTGCGATGAAACGGCTTTATACCTAAATCTAAAAGACGACAAAGTCCTCGTGAAAAGAGGCGAAAAAGTTGTTACCTTCATCAACAATGACGAGAAAGAGTGTCTAACAACTCTGGTAACCTGTAATGCTAATGGACGGCTCGCCCCACCCATGATAATGTTTACTTACAAGCGAATACCGAAAGCAGTTGTAGACAAAATACCATTAACATGGGGTATCGGTCGATCAGATTTCGGTTGGATGACCGGGGAAAGCATCTTTCGAGTATGTTACTAATGTGTTTTACCCTTGGTTTATTAAAAATAAAACTACCTTTTCTGTCATTTTGTTTTTGAATGGTCATAAGTCCCACCTTACCATGGAACTAAGTAATTTTTGTTCAAATCTTATTCTCATTTCTTTACTTCCAAATTCGACGCACATCTTGCAGCCGCTAGATGTGACGGTTTTCCGACCATTGAAAATGGAGTATACAAAAGTAATTAGACAATGGAGAATTAAGAATAATGGTGCTAAGATAAACACGGAGGATTTCGCATCAATTTAAAAAAATACTCTTGAAGCAATAAACAAACTCAATGAGATCATAAAGAACGGTGGATTAGTTCCCATGAATGTTGATTCTATAAACTATACAAAATACTTTAATGGTGAACCATTGCCCGGTTTTATAGAAATCTGTATACAACCAGATAGATAGATAGATAGATAGAATTGTTAGCCACCAATAGTTTAGTGCTAGAAATACCTACCAAATATAAAGTGACAAGTGTAATATGTGATAACATACCTAAAGACACACATAAAGATACTATAAGAGTTGACATAGAAGAAGAAAACTACTAGAGGCTACGTAATGAAATAAATAAAGATAATAAAGAATATACAGAAAACAACGAGAGAGAACTCAAAGTTAATACAAAAGGCATTGAAGATACTTTTATTAAAATAGGCAAAACAGAACATGTAATATAACTATCAGATATCAATACTAGGGATGAAACAAAAGAAAATTCTTCACAAACATACCTTCGTGTTCAAAAAGTAATATACCATTTCCTTTTAAAGGGGCACAAGAAGGCAATATTGAAAAAAAGAGACCAGAAATTAATGGTAAAGAAACATCAGTGAAAACAATTATCGTACCTGAACCAAAAACCCCTGCGAATGATCGTAAGCAAGAACCAACCACTCAGCAGGACTTGATAAATTTACCCTCTAGGTCAACCCTTAACGTCCCCACTCCTTTTAAAAAGGCATTATTTTGGCCCGAGCCAAAAACTAGTACAAGGAAAAAACAAAGAGAAAAGGTGCTTTCGGTAGCCACTTCCGAGCCATGGCAGAACGAAAGGAAGAGAAGAAAAATAAGGAGCAGTTAAAAAAGAAAGGAAGAATTTTAGTTAGAAAAAAAAATCAAGCTGATAAAGAAGAAATCGCTAAAAAAAGACGATTAAAAGAAAAGAATCCGAACTGAATGTATCCCCCAGAAGATATAAATACTGAGACCATGAATGTAAAAATCAAAGAACTGGATATTGATTCATTCTCTCTTGGAGAATTCGTCATTGTTAAGTACATTGATCAACACTATGAAGGTGAAATAATAGGCACTGATTTCTGCAAAGATGAAAAACTATTCAAATACTAAGTTAATCACATGGAGGGAAAAGATATGGCCAGAGAAAGATATATCCTAGTATTCTAAGTAGGAAATAATAAAAAAAAAATAAAAAACCCAGAGGCCAATAACAAAAGAAGTTTGCACATCATAGAGGAGCTCTCTAATTTTGGCATTTAACTAAGCAGTCAGATTTTTCATTTGTAATGTTTATTTTTTAAATTGCACATGTTTTTTAAATTTAAGTACTACCTTTCAAACTCACTCAAACATGAGTTATCAGAATTTTTTGAAATTTTTATATAATTGTATAATACTTGTAATTAATAATTACTAAAATATTTGTTCGTACTTCAAATGTTATATGTCTTATTAAGGTATTAAGTGCTTACTTTTTTAACATCTTTATCACTGTGTCGATAATAGGTATATTTGGTTTGTCGATATATGGAACACATCCAATTATGTTGTGTCGATAATTGGCGCAATTTAACTTTTTCAATAAAGACATTTTTAACAAGGAAGCGGAAATATATATTTAAAAATTAACATAACAGACGAAAAACATAATATTTATATATACTATGTTTGAACGATCCTTTACTTTTAATATTGCAAAGTTATATAACGCACTGCCCGACTGCTTTAAAACTCTTACTCCAGAAAAATTTAGAAAAAATATCTTTAAATACCTTTTCGCTAAGCAAGCTATAGGATAGGAAAAAATATAATATGTTTCTTTTTATTTAAATGTTTTTTTCTTTTTTATTTTTGAAATACTAGCGTACTACTCTTGGACGTTTAATTTTCATTGTTATTATATTGTTGATTCTAAGGTTAAGTCGATCAGGGTGGATAATATCTGTAAGTGTTATCCACATCTGGACTTCGCCTTTTCTGTTGTTGTAACTTTTATTTTAATATAATTGTAATACTATTACTTAATACAGAAATAAAGACATCATTATTATTATTATTATATAGCTCTAACTATAATAAAAAAAATTGTTTAAAGCTTGGCCCTATTTTTATCAGCGGTGGACATCCGGATATTAGGTTAAGGTGTCGATAATAGGTACGTTTACCTTATGTAAAAATAGTCCTGTCGGCTAAATATCGCCTAATTGTTTTCTTTATTCGAATAAAAGACGTTTATTATTTGTATTATTATTATTTTTAGGATTTTCTTGCTAAAGTAAGTATATTTTTATTGTAAATTAGCGAAAAGCACGTCATATTATAAAATGTGACACTATTCTTATAATAAATATTACTTCCGAATATAACAATATCAGCTCCTTTCAGCCAAAGAAAGACCAGTGCGAGGAATGCACTTTATATTTTAATGCATCTGAAGAAGAGAAGCTTCCACTTAAACAAAAATATGAAGAACACCAAGAAGAAAAGAAAATGTCAAGACAGGAGAAAGAGAACGATAAGAGTATTACCGACAAAACCTTCGTTGTTTCCGTATATGATTTACAAGGTACCTTACCTTGTCTCCGGGGAAATGTATCAAACTTCTACCAAAATTAAATACACTTAATTTTACTGTCTATGACATAAAAACAAACGATGTTCAGTGTTTCGTCTGGCATGAAGGCCAATGAATCGCGAAATCAATGAAATTGGTTCCTGTGTGTTTAAATACCTAGAAAGCCTTTGATAAAAAAAAAATAGACATAATTTTCTATTCGGATAATTGCTGTGGGCAGCAGAAAACCCATTACATGATTGCTATGTAGTTATACGCCATTTCCAGACTTAAATTTTTGAATTCTATTACACACAAATTTCTAATAAAAGGCCATACGCAAAATGAAGACGACAGTGCTCACTTTATTATAGAAAGGCTTATGAAAAGATCACTAAAGTCAGGTCCTATATTTACACCGGATCAGTACATTAACTTGATAATAACTGCTAAAATCAATAAACCTTACAAAATACATGAACTAAATTTTGAATCATTCTACGACCTAAAAACGCTGGCTTCTGAAATTGGAAATAATTTTATTAAAAATTCAGAAAATGAACATTTTAAATTAACTCAAGCTAAGATGCTACGTGTTGAAAGTAGCTCACCTGAGTCATTGTTGTATAAATCATCTTACAATGACAAAGATTTTAAAAAAGTTGAAGTAGGAAAAAAGTCTACAAGAAGTAGCAAAAATATGCTCTTCAGGGCAAATCCCAATGTAACCCTAAAACAAGCTTATAAACAAAATATGACAATTTCCGAAAAATCTGGATTACTTGCTTTAGTGAAAAAAAATATCATTCCCAAAATTTATGATGAAAGTTTTTACATAAATCTTTAGAATGTATATTAGTGTTTTTGTTAAACTTACTATTTAAAATATTTAAACAGTTCCTCTAATATTAGAATTGGCCAATAAAGTTTTTATGTCGTAAGCATTTTATTTTTAGTACCTACCTGTTGTTAACACATAATCCATATTTTAGCATATCTTTGTTGGAATTGTGATACATCATAGTTTTGTTTTAAGAATAGCGACATATTTTTGTACCTTTTTTTTTTTAAAGCTATAGTATTCCAAATTTAAAAGTACTCATTGCTATTAGCCATTTCAATAAGAAATATAACATGCTATTAAAGCCAAATTTAATATAAGTAGACTCTTAGTTAAGAAATTGTCTGTTTAATTTAAAAATATTTGGCTTAAAAAATTTAAAAATGCTTTCCTGAAAAATTAGGATTTTTGAAATGTGTCATTATTTCGGAGAACCAGCAAATGTACTTTATGTATTTAGTTGAAATACTTTACCATCACTAGTAATTTAAAGCAACATCTCGTTAGAAAAGATATCCTTCAATTTAATGAAAAACTAAGAAAAAATACTTGATGATCATACCAAAAATGTTAATTCACAAGAAGTTGAACTTGAAGCTGTGTCCAGCTGTTCACAATCGAAAAATAAATCTCAGACCGAGCTTGGAAGTAGTTGTACTAGTAGTAGTTCTAAAACTGTGGCGCCTGTATTTAGGTTTTCAACAAATATTACCAAAACAGTGAATGAACGTGGTTTAAAACGAAGCAGTAGTTCAGATTCGAGATTAGCGCCGACACATTTATTTATTTATTTATTTTCTACATATAACAAATTATAAAGTATAACAAAATCCAAAAGTGTACACTATGGACTAAAAGTCTGTGTGTGCACACAATAACTCACAAAACTAGGAAATACTTAATACTAATATATTATAATTCTGGTACATATATACATAGTTATTATTCATTAAGTAAGCCTTTTTACAATTTATAAGAATCCAATAACATTTTTAATTACTTCAGTATTATTCATAATCCATTTGTTAATGTCTTTTTTAACCAGATGAAATTTTTTTCTTTTAATTTGCTCTGGTAGCAGATTCAAGATCTTCGGAGCTACATATGAGATGGACCTTTGTGTAGCATCAAAGTGTACGACAGGCAAAGTTAAGTCACGATTAACATTTGCTCTTGTCAAGATATTATGACTGATATGATTATGAAAAATATTTCTACTGAGAGAAAATCTAATTATATTTTTTATATATAATTGCGCAATCGTGAAGACACCAGACTGTCGAAATAAGAGCTCCGAAGAAAAGTACCTAGACTTGAACATAATTAACTTTAAGATGTATTTTTGAGCAATAGTTATATTACTTAAATTATTTTTATGAGCAGATCCCCAACATACTATTCCGTAAGCAAGACAAGATTCAGCCAATGATTTATAGATATTGATTATAACCTCTCTGTTTAAAATGTTACGCAATTCATAAAACTTGTAAACAAGTTTCTTTAATTTATTTTTTACATATTCCGTATGAACAGACCACTTTAAAAACTGATCAAAAAAAACACCCAGATATTTCGTACTTTCTACTGACTTAATTATACCCTTACAGGAACATTCGTCTAAGAAGTCACAACCATTATTGTGAATTGTAATTTCTTTTTTATTAGGCAGCCCAATCTTATTCATTGAAAAACACATAAAATTTGTCTTGTTTACATTAAGAGTTAGAAAATTATAATCCATCCATATTTTTACATAGGCTGCAGCTCTTTCTGCCCTTTTAAAAACTTCATCCCATGATGGCCCTTTAATCAGAAGAACTGTATCGTCAGCAAAACAGACTGTTTTCACATTAGGTATTGCATTCGCTAGACTGTTTATATATATAGAGAATAGTATTGGTCCAAGAACAGTACCTTGAGGAACACCATAATCAACCCTTCTAGAAGAGCTACAAATTGTATTTAGTTTAACTTTTTGTGTTCTATTACTTAAATATGATTTAAACAGCTGTAGAACTTTACCCCTGATCCCAATTAATTCCAATTTGTTTAATAAGATGTGATGTTCGACAGTATCAAAGGCCTTAGACAGGTCCAGGAAAATAGCCAGAGGCTTGCAGTTATTATTAAAACAATTCATAATATAATTAGTGACCTCATACAGGGCAGAATCAGTACCCATTCCCTCTCTAAACCCATATTGTGAATCGGACAATAGTCCATTAGAATTCAGAAAATGACATAGTCTCTTTTTTATACATTTCTCTATAATTTTACAGATGGGACCAGTAAGGGCAATAGGCCTATAGTTATTAATATCAGTCTTTTCTCCTCCTTTATGCAATGGTAGGATTACAGCTTTTTTAAAGATATTAGGAAAAATACCAGTTTCAAAAATCCGATTCACAATATAAACCAGAGGCTTGACCAAATATTTAAACATAGATTTTACTAACGAATTAGACAAACTATAATCATCTAAGGAAAAAGAACTCTTTAAAGAGTTAATTATTCCAACAAGTTCTTCATCGTTAATAGGATACAAAAACATTGAGCCAGAGAACTGTGTTTCATTTAACAAAATACCCGGCACATTAGTCGGCTTACTAATTTTACTAGCTAATCTTGCCCCTATAGAACTAAAAAAATCACAAAGTTCATCAGCAATAGATTGCTGATCACTCACCTCATGGTTGTTGCTATTCACCAGTGCAGATATACTCGTTTTTGTCTGGATATCATTAGTCGCTTGTTTAATTATATTCCAACACTTTCTGGGATCATTATTAACAGCAGTTAATTTATGTCTAAAGTAAGTTGATTTGGTTTGTTTTATTATTTTACTTAAATGGTCACGATACTTTTTATAATTCACCAAAGCGACATTATCATCAGGATTAGTAACACAAATTTTATGTAATCGATCTCTATTTCGTATTGAAATAAGTAAACCAGGAGTAATCCACGGTTTAAGAAGTACCTTTTTGTTTGATATAGGCTTTATAGTAGTTGAAGCATTAATATGATCGTGTAAGGTTCGTAAAAATAACTCTGACGCTAGGTCAGGGTCATGATTACTTAAAACAGTATGCCAGTTTTCTTTATTAAGACACTGACTCAAATACTGATAATCTATTTTCCGTATACTTCTACAGACATGCTTATTTAAGGTGACTCCTGAGTTCAGACCTAAATCAACATTAAAAAGTAAAGGTTTGTGATCCGAGATAGTGCTGTTCAATATTACATAAACGACAATTAAAACTTTGCGGCAGAAGAAAGTACAAAGGAACATAATATCAAAACGACATCGATTTAAGTTTATTAAAAATGATAGAATGAGATGAACAGATTATTAGCCATTGGATATAGTGGAAAATCGTGCTTTCTTGGAATATACTGAAAATCCGTTATATCAGCCTTCTGGTAGGCACATTTTATTTAACAATTTATTGCGAAAAACATATTCTGAGGCAGTTTCAAAAATAAAAAGCGTATTGAATTCAACGGACTACGTCTCACTTATAACGGACATATGGAAATCGGATAATAACAATTTGAATTTATGTACCTGACATTTTATTTTTAAAGCAATCGTAGTTCCGCAAATTTTGGGTACAAATGAACTAACCCATGGGAGTCATACGGGAAATAACATAGCAGAAGATGTATTAGGAATAATTAACAGTAGAAGAACTACTGATTAGTTGTGTAATAGCACAGAATATATAGCTACGCAACAGAAGGCTGATGAGAATTAGACAAAAGGCGACATGCGAAAACTCTCCGAAATGGTTATTTAAATGCCTTCAGGTGGCGCCAGGAGTATCATCCGTAAGCTAAAAGCGTATTTCGCGCCCTTCAGACGAAGAATTTATCTAGAGCGTTGCCGTTGCGATATCCTCTTGCAATTCGATGTTATGCAAATATTTTTTCTAAGATATATTTATTATTTTATACTATATTTTATATAGATAGATAGAAACGTCTTTATTTTTCAACTCGGCGAAGAGCAGCATTGCTGTCTACTTAACCGAGCATATACAACGCAAAAATATACATACATTAACATGTCAATATTACTGCTGATTGAATAGCAGCACCAGTGGCGTATTTAGGGGGGGGGGGGGGAGGGGGGGCTGCAGGTCTAAAAGTCTAATTGCACAATTTTTCGTCTCACGCTTGGACTCTTAATTTAAATTTTTAAATAATGTATTCTTGGCTTAGATTACAAAGGTCTTGTAGGAAATGTTTAGTTTTTAAACTTTTCCTTCTAAAAGTCCTGTTTTATAAAGAGATTAAGGTTTCGGACGCATATCGTTTTAGTTATTGATTAATGATGCTATTTTATAGGAAAACGAGTAAAAAAATAACATTTTATAGTATTTTTCTATTAGGTATATACTTGTCTGTTCCGTTTTCCCTTTTTTAGAGCTATTTTAAATCAACAAAAATATAACCCAATGCAATAAAATATTTTTACAATAAAAACAAAAAACAATTAGATACCTACTTATTTATTTTTAAAGAGAAAAATTTAAGTAAACATTTTAATTGAAACATTTTTTATTGAAGAAGTGTAATAATTTTTAATAAAAGAAAATAGTGTAGAAAAAGAAACGAGAATGCTTTATTAGGACTAATACAAAACGGCATTTAAGAATGAGTAGGTATTTCAAAACCTAAGCATTTGCACCAAAAATTGCTCTTAGATCTACGCTCTTAAAATACATGATTTCTAAAAAAATCATTAATTTTGGCGTGGTGAGCGATATTTACTTTATTTTTAATCATGAAAAACCGAGCCCGAAAAACGTGGGTTAGAATCATACATAGGTAACGTCTTATGTTAAAATTTTGGATTGACACCAATATTCATATATTTCACAAATATAAAAAATGTTTTTTTTTTTAATAAATATAAAAAAAAAACATTTACAAACACAAATTTTAATATTTTAATCTGGCCATTTGGTTTCAACCAGAGCCATAAAACCTAATTACACACAATATTTTAATAATATTTTATGTATACTCCCCTATGTCTAAATTTATAAGTTTTTAGAATGTTATTTTTAAATAATTGTCATTTTCTTATTGGGCATGCCAGTTTTTATTGAATTTAACTATGGGATCGGCTCAGAGAAATCCTAGTGATAAAGCGTTCTTATTTGTAGATTAATTCAGTGGCGGTAACTATTTTGTATCGGGCGATTACAAGAGGAGGGGGTAGCACCAAAAATTACTATCAAAACTTTTCCAGAAGGGAAGAACGGGGGCAGCTAACTCCCTCCCCCTTCTAATTATACTGTTTATTTAAACATAATAGCATTATTTTCAAAACGCTTTTAGTTTCTAACTATGAAATATCTTTTATTTCTTGTAAATAATAAACATTTTTAATATTCAAAAGGAGCCTTAATGTACGAACAGTGAAAATTAACAACATTGTCGAAACCATTAAAACGTCAACCTCTCCGTCGCTGCCGGTCGGAGGTCAAAGAAAACATCAAGCTCGCCGCAGCCGCCGGCCAGCTAGGGCAAGGCAGTGTTGCCATTCGTAGCGACTTGTCGCGAAAATAGCGATTTTTTTATTGCCTTGAGACGTAGCGGCGATTTACAGAAATAACCCGAGTTTTAGCGATTTTTTGACTTGATTTGATTGTTCCAGAATTGTTACGGCTATTTTAATAATTCCGCCATGGAAATGCGGATGTTGAAAAAAAATTTCGGTTATGGCAGGCCGTGGCAGACGTAAAAACGAAGAAAAGAAATAAATTAAGTGTTGAACTTTTATGTTGTATTTTAAGGGTTCAATTAGATTTAAATCAAAGTAAGGGTTGTTGTTTAACGTATAAATTTAATGATAATCACTTATCAAAAAACAACATGGTTTATTAATATCAAAATCCTACACGCTACAACAAGAAAAGTCTTTTACAAATGACAATAGCAGTTGCTAACCTGTCTTCGGTTTCTGTTTAATTATATTCTCAGTAAATAATTGAAAAAAATAAAAATTAAAACCGTAGAAAATTGTATTTTTTCTTGCTCTATACCTACGATAGGGTCAACATCAAAATCAAGCCCATTTTAATTCGTTTGTCGAAAACTTTCCATCCAGGTTTATTTTTTTGTAAATGAATAAATCAAAATACGCCGGGGACACGTAAACTTTAGTTCTCAAGGAGATGTATGTTTTTGATATGTTTACCCTCCACCTGTTTGAGGCCCTGCGAAACAAAATGTTTCTATTCCTATTAGCAGAAAATATATAGTAAATGAAAATGGACATTTTTTCTATAATTTGTCTTTGCTCTGACGACAAAATGCATAATATGGCAACAAAAATATAATAACTTAAAAGGTTTGCATTACGTTTTTTTGAAGTTTTTGTAACATGTGTGACATTTTTGCATCTATTAAAAAGAGAAAAAGTCCATTTTGTTCCCGTCACAGAACAAAATACTTCTTCCTTTATATACCTAATATGTAGTGGCTAGTGGCTGTTGATAATCTTATATTCTGTTATTGCCTTTGTTTTGAAATTCTAATCTAAACTACACTTTATAATACTATTTTCGAAGTGGTCTCCAAAAATAAATTATAATAAAGCCAATAAATTAATAACAGAATTAAATTGGTCAATAAATAATCGATCACCTGATATGAACGTCGTTGAACTAGTAGCAGTATAATATTAATTTATGTATACCTATTTATTACCCATTTTTGTTAGTAGTATTATTGACTTAGTAAAGTAGATTTAGTAAATAGGACATTTCTTTTTGTTACGACTATAGAAAAGGATCAATAGCTTTTAATTATATCGCATGCTATTTTTTAAAAATTTGTATATATTATATTTTTAGTTAAGAAAAAAATTAAAAGAAATAAAAATAAATTAAACTTATCTACCCTGATTTTATACTGAATATAATGAGGACCCATAATACTAAAATCACTGAATATTAAGTAGCTATATTATATTTTGTGCGAATATCAATTTAATCGGTCAAGTTAACTCTAGTTTTGATAATTTTATGACACATTTTAAAAATTAATATCGATGCCTGTCAAATCGAAATAAGTTTCAGGAATACAGCGTTTCACTCAAATATAAATAATTTCTCTCGCTAATATTGAAATATCGAATATTTGGATGTATTTCATATTATCGATAAATCAATATTTTTTTAAATGCATATCTGCGTATATCGATATATCGAATTTATCTCGTAAATAGGACTGGACGATATTAAAAGTCTAATATCGATAAACGAAAAATATCAATATAGTCGCTATATCGATAACAACGATATAACAAAATTATTAAAATATCGATATTTTCGATAAATTTATATTTTATTGTTTGAATGTCGTTTTTCAATATATCAGGTATAATATCGATATATTGCTATAATATATCTTAAGGTTCTTGTGTATGAACACGGTAATTTGAATTTCAGAAAAAAGTATTTCCTCGAGCCGGATTCGAACCGGCAACCTCCGTATATCCAGTACTGAGCGCTAACCAATTGCGCCATCAAGGAAGTAGGTTCACAACGGCAAATCGGGAAACACATAGTTTGAAACAAAAATTTGGAGTTACAATTCGAATAGGTAGTAGGTTTTTCCATTCAATACTACACAATTATTCTTAAACCATATTTCCCTATATTTACCAACACGGCGTCACGTTTGGCACCTATGCACAACCGTGAACGGCATCTCTCCGGTAAAGAATGAACAAAAGCTGTTTAAAAACCATATAGGAAGCCAGCGGGAAGCAATGGGCTTCCTATTTCAGCTTTGATATGTTGCCAAGTCACTAGAATTCTGTTGCGTAGCTATATATTCTGTGGTAATAGTCAGGCTTCCATTATGGGATTCTCAATTACCCCTTAAACAACGTAGTAAAAGTTTACAGGATAATTAATGGATGGAGATATAATATGATGAATTTGGTGGGAATTTAGAGTTTTCTGTAAAGTTTTTAATGAAAAAGTGGAGAAATTTACGAGACACGTATGTACGCTTAAAAGAAGACCTGCATCGCAAAAAAAAAGAAGTGGGAATACTTTGATTTAATGTCTTTCTTGAGTGAACCCGTTAAGTTTGGATGTAGCATAACAAATTTAATGTTCCCAACAACCAGCACCTCTCCCTCTCCTTTACCTAGTGATTCAAATGAAGGTGAAGAGAGCTATGATGTTACTCCAAGATCAAAGCACGTTGAGAATATTGAGACACCTATCAAATTGGAAGGAGCGATTCTGAAAGCCCTTAACAAAATAAATGCCCCTACCGTAGAAGCTTCTCCTCCTCTAATATTATTTTTGGCGAATCTGGAATTATGCACAACTTCCAGGTTGTTGTTGCCCAGTTTGCAAACAACAACCCCAAAACTTACCACACAGATTTAATAAAAGGGATGAATGGAATACAAACCAGATGGAAAGAAACAATATTTCAACCCAAACGAACAAACCAGATAACCAAGATGCCATGAGTCAATCCACATTAGTTGTAAGTAGACCTCTCCCGTTGCAACCCCTTCCTCCCATCAGACCCATGTACCAGCGAATCAATTCCAACCTATTATCCGAATACTGCCAGCTGAAGTACTATTGTGCCGATAAAAAACTGGGACAAGAAATTTACAAAAACAATGTAAGAAATACATATCCCCTAGACTATAAAAGGTGTCTAGAGCTAAAAAGGAAAAACATTCAAAATTTAAAAAGTAACCTAGGTTACATAATGGAATGTTTTGTATTTTTCGATACGGGGTGGTTAAATTTGAGAGACATCATATAATATGGATAAAGTAAATTTATTAGATTTTTTTAAAGTCAAATATTTTATAAATTATTATATTTACCATTATTACCCAAATACCACCAAATAATAAATAAAGCTAATACAGGTAATAAAATACATTTAATAAAAAGAAAAAAATTGCGAACACAAAGTTTGTCAAAACAACACAAAATTAATATTTGGTCATAGAACCATTTCTGTTTATTACTTTTTGGAGCCTTTGTGGCATACTTAAAACTAAGTTTCTACATAATTCGACAGTTATTTCATCCCAAGCTTGATTTATCCTATGACGTAATTCATCCCTGTTTCTAGGTTGAAAATCATGTTTATACATAGATTTGACCATGGCACCCCAAATGTTTTCTATCGGGTTCAAATCGGGACTCTTCGAAGCCCAGGGAAGAACTGCTATGTTATTTTCTTGGAGAAAATTTTGTACAATGCGCGCTGTGTGTATTGGAGCATTATCATGCTGAAATGTGTAATTTTGACCGTATACAGCGTTTACCGATGGTATCATCACTTTGTTTAGTATATTAACGTATACTGCTGCAGTTAGTCTTCCTTCGACGATTTGGCAAAGTCCTGGTCCTCTAGCGCTAATCCAGCCCCAAACATTTATGGAGAAACGCCCCCTTGGTTGGTTTTGTGGGTGTATTTCTCATCATACCGCATGCCGGAAGGCCTATACACCCGAATTCTCCCATTATTGCATGACTAAAAAGTTTTCTCGTCAGAAAATATAACTGTTTCCCATAAATTTATTTGATTAATATATTCATGTGCAAATTCTAACCTGCCCTGTTTATTTATTTCCGTTAAAAAATTTTTATTGGCAGCACAACGGCTTCGTATATCGGAATTTCGAACCCTGTCTCTAGCGGTATTTGCAGAACCTGGAAAATTCGTCTCTTCTTTTGCCTTGATTGCAGTTTCGAAGGGATGATCCCTTAGATAATTAACCAGTCTTCTATCATGATCATCAGTAGAAATTTTAGGGGGACCAGAATCTGCATTCCTAATAATAGTCCCATGTCTTGCTATTTTTTGTTTTGCTAATAGCACGGTATTCTTGCTTACTCCCAGTTCATCTGCAATATCCCTAATAGCAACACTATCTCGCAACCGACTATAAGTAATTGCCTTTTGCTGGGGGGTTAATTGTGGCATATTTACAAATAATATATGATTGTATGTTTGACGAGTCAATCATAAAGTGACAATCTTTATTGACATGCAAATTTTCATGACATTTTACTGGTACCAGGCTTGATGTAAAATTATTCTTAATAGTCTAGGAGAAAATAGAAAAATTTCCTGTCCCAGTTTTTTATCGGCGCGATGGTACGTCACCAAGCCACAGCAGCCCCTCGGGCAGGCGCCCACCCTGGTGCGCCCCACTATCTTCGACCTGGAGAAGTCCTATACAGAGTGAGACATGTTGCAACCCGAAAGGAGGCATGCGCCTTCTTTTTAACCTCGATAGGCCTGAAAATAAAAGCGAGGACAGTGGTACTGAGGACTCAGTAAAAATTTAATAATTTTTTGTCAGTAAAATTTTTTCTTAAGTTATTGAAAATTCAGAAAGTCTAATCTAATTTTAAGAAAAGGAATTTTTTTTTAAATTTATTTTAAAACCATATTCGGTCAAATGAATTAATAATTTTGTTTTGTCATAAACTTTAGAGTCAGCAACAAATCAAACAATATTTTTCTTAAGAACAAAAAGAAAGATTTTGCGATATTAACAAAGCAAATATTTTGAGTGTGTTCATTATTGTATATATATATGTGATGGTTATTAAAAAAAGAAAAATTTTATTGTGGGGATCTAAATAAGTCCTTTCGTTTTTATTGTTGCTTAGTTTGGACTATTGGAAACAAGATTGTTAAATTTCAATATTTTCTCAACTTACAATATATTTTTAATCATCATCACAATAGTGTTTTACTGATAGTTAGTACTCTAAAATCGACCCAGTTTCCCTTCTCAGTCTGCAATGCTTCTACCCTTGTAGTAGAGAGAACAAAATAGAGAAATGAGGTTAGGAAAAGGGCAGGGCATTACACTTGTCATGTCGTTTAAAGAAACATTTCCAATATTTTCCGCGGTCCAGGTGGATTTTTGCGCTAAGCACCACTGTCCGGTAGAGTATTTAAGCAACTGAAACTAAGCGGTAGTTATTCTTGTCTCCGAAATTGTTTTCGCGTAAAAACTTAACTCGTCAAACGTTAGTCGCGGAAATTAGTAGAAAAAAGTGGAAACGTCTTAGTGAAAAGTTGCCTGCCAAGTGAAATTATTTAGGCACGAATTTGTTTACGTTTTGATAGTGACGCATACTACTCTTTTATTTTACATACTGACTCGGCTCGGTATTACGCTTTTCCCAAAAAATAAGTGTCGAATTTTTCATTGTGAATTTTAACAATTTACTGTAGATGGTGGTTTCGAAATTTTACTTTACAATAAACTGAGTGTTAAAAAAAGAACCGACGTTTAAATTGACTTTGTTGCGTCGAACACGAACATTTTATTTGTTATACCAGTTTTGGCCACTAAATTATGAAGTCCTGGAAACGAGAAAAAAAATACCAGTAGCTTATCGACATATGGTAAGTGAAGTTCGACTCGTTCTTCGTGAGCAATATTAACTCGACGTAGTTAATAATTCGCCAAAAGGAACTTTCTTTTGGTATCCGGAAATACAGTTTAATAAATATAATATACAGACTTAGTTAGGATCCCTAGAAAATTTACAGTAAATATAGAACAAATTATTATTGACATTCAAGCATCTAGTACCAATAGATTTGTGATTTTTTGGTGTAACACACTAGTGCTGCGAACCCACAAAGTATAAATTATACGCGTCTCCAGGAAAAGGTCGAAAATAAGTAAGTAAAATTTAAGCCATAATAGTGAGGGCGCAACAACTGGTGTCAGGTGTGGGGTACGAAAATAGGTATAATTTAAGCCGTAATAGTAAGGGTGCTACAACTGGTGTCAGGTGCGGGGTAGGTTTTTTTTAACCCTTAGGAAAATTAAATCCTGGGTCAGTGCCAGAAATAGAGGATACTTGCCAACCGTTTGGTGTTATACAAAAGGATAACTAGATAAAAAAATACTGCAAGTGTTACAATACCAGCTTCTATAATTACCAACAATATTGTGCTAGGCATTTATTCTATCTCAACTTACGAGGGAACAAGTAGTATGGAAATCAATTGCCTCATCGATGAAACTGCCCTCATCGCAGATTGGACCGAACAATAAAAAGTTGCCATTGGCCGACTGAAACCTAAAAACAAAGCAAAAGAGTTTATTGATTCTGGACCAATTCTAAAAACAACAACTTGTTGGACCACCTTAAAACAGCATTTTACATTGCCTTGTGTTAGAGGTTCAGCAATGCATAATTTTGTGGAATGCCGACAAAGAATAGGAAAGGCCTGCCGACAATATTTGACACGATTGAAATTGTTAGCCAATAAAACAGTCACGCTTATAAATAGGAGTCCCAGCAACAGATAAACCAATATTAGATAATTTGGAACAGGACATTATTACGCAGTTCATCTTAGGGCTAGTAATGCCTACTAAACAACGAATGCTCTCCAGAAATGAAGAATTTGTAGAAAAAAGACCCACACACAGAGAATGTAAAAATGTAAATGCTAGTGTTAATACTTTAGGTTATCAAACTCAACGACGCAATAATTATAACAGACAGAGATATACAAATCAGCAGAGATATCGAGAGAATACTAATTATGAACACAGAGGAGGCATAGATAATCTGGATCAAGGGAATCATAATATCAATACCCAGCAAAGAAACTTGATATGCAATAAATGTAAGAAACCAGGTTATTCAGCAGCTATTTGTAAAGCACCAATCTGTTTTAGCTGTAACACGCAACGACATGTGGCAAAATTTTGTCCACAAAGATCTGCCGCAAACAATGCCCATAGACAACATTGTTTTTCATGTCAACAATTTGGATATTTCGTAAGAGTTTATCCTGCTAGAAACAATCAACAACATACTTCAAATAACGCCTTAAACTTCAGTGCAGCTAGTCAACAACCCCGAGGCGTGGCTGTCAACGTAGCAAATTGGAAATAGAAGTTGTGGTAACAGGGATATATACATGCTCTTTGAATGGAACCCCTAGACCTTGTAATAGTGTAGAGATTGACATAAATGGTAAGAAATGTTTAGCTTTGATAGATTCAGAAGCAGTTGTATCCCTAGTAAAACCTGATGTTATGGAGGGGTTCAAAAAAAGCTTAAGAGCTTAATAAAAAAATTAATTCACAGTACGCGTTTGACTTAACGGAATTTTCCTAATGAGAATTGTCATTATCGGGACATTTCTCGGCTCCGGGTATACATTTTTTTTAATAAAGTGCGCTAAAAAGACCCCAACGTAATGACGTGGCTAATCACTTTTCTAGCATACGTGCAAATGATTGCTGATAAGCCTAGGCAGGACTATTTGTATCGTCGGCCGATTTATGATATTTGGGATGTTCAGCGGATTCTGTGGGACGATCCTAGACATTCATTTAGTTGGCCGATTCGCGCCCATTTTACAATCTGGTGCGAAATCCATATCGATTACCAATATTTCGTGGCGCAATGGGCAGCGTCGCAAAATCGAGAGTGTGATTTGAGACTATGCCAGTGTGTCCTCAGCCTTCGGAAATGTCAGTCAACCGGGAGTTCTCTGGATACATAACGCTTGGCCCGGCATAAGTGATACCAACCCGTGTTCACCACTACCAATTTTCACCTCTACTTATTACCTTGACTGAGGAAAAAGACCCTGAAAAGAACGAGGTCGGTCAGCACAGAACAACAACCACCAATACCACTACCTCTTCACACGTTACCAATAATTTGCTTATCACACAGTCATTGAAAGCATGCAAACCTACCAAAATTAATCCCCATAATTCAACGTCAACCAGTGATTCAACCAGAACTATCGACGACCGACGAAAGTGATTCTGACCATCCATGATTTAGTGGAATAGATCCACGAAGAATATTCTTCTCCCTTAACCGGGCTTAGGTTACGCCTGAGAGCCCAACGCCGGTTGGACAATGAGGAAGACCTTAAGTTGACATCAATGACAAGTGATAGTGAGTGCGATGAAAGTAAACCAAAAAAGGTAAAAACAATAAAACTGATCAGATTTTCAGGTGCTAGGAATTAGAATTATGTTAATTAATAAACAAAAAAAAAAACAAAAATCACCAATTATAACATTAAAATTTTTAGGTTTTAGTTTTAGGTCCAAAATTAAATTTTTATTCATTACTTCAAATTTATTAATTAGGTACTTTAAAAAAGATATATTCTGTTATTATAGAATTAAAAATTGTTTTAAGAGTTCTTGTTGTTTGCCAACGAGAGAACGTTAGACGTTAATAAGTTTAGCCTTAAATATTACCTTAATTTGGTCTAAAAATGATTTTTAGTGGTTTTAAAACAATTCTTTAATTAACAGTTAGGTATGTAGATACTTTGGTACTTTCATTTTAAGTAAGCACATTCTTATAGGTTATTGAAAATGTTTTAAAGATTTTTAATTTAGATTTCATGCACCTCTAGTTTGTAGATTTAAAATTTGTTTTAAGTATAAGCATTTTATTGAAATATCTTAAGTCTAGATTTTTTTAGCAAAAAAAATTATTACAGGTTAGACCTAGCAAAAAAAATCGACATTTACTTTTAATGCAACTTATTACTTTAAAAAATGTAACCGTTTTAAAACACTCTCTAAAGGAACCGTGCTTAAAATAATAAACATTTGTTCGCGACCTAGCGTATGCAGCGGTACGACCTTGTGAGTCAAGGAACCCGACAATTACGGGAGTATCGTTTTCTAAATTAAACAAATATCTGGAAGAACGACGTAGACTACACTTAACCCTTTAACGCCTAGCGTGATCATGTGATCACGCTCCACATCGCGTAGGATTTTTTTCTCTAACGGGCCACACTGTGTGATTTTTGTCCTTCACGTTTGATTGTCTCTTTACAGACCTTTATTACGCATAGTACCACCGTACTAAACGCACGCATTTGCATTGAAGTGAGTTTTGAACATCGGAAATTTTTTACTCTGTGTTGTGAACATGCTTATTCAGACACCAGATTTGTGTAAGTATTACAGTTTTACTATAAAACACTATTAAGTCTTGGTCTTATAAACAACATTAAAATGTTTCTTAAAAAGTGTAATCCTGTCGATAATCTTTTAAAATTAAATATTAATATTGATGGATTGCCAATAACAAAATCTTCTCGAAGCCAATTTTGGCCTATTATGGGAGATATATAAATAAAATAAAAATAAAATATAAAGGATAGTATTACAGAGCCATTTATAATTGGTGTTTTCCATGGTTTTAGCAAATCAAAGGATACTAATGAATTTTTCGAACCATTTATAGGTGAATTACAACATTTAGAAATAAACGGTATTTGTTTTAGTGGTAGTCTATATAACATAAAAATTAATTGTATTTTTTGTAACGTTCCTGCAAAGGCATACGTATTAAATACTTTAGGACATACAGGTTATTTTTCTTGTACAAAATGTATCGTTGAAGGTGATCTTTTTGAAGGGAGAGTAATATTTTTGGAAACTAATGCAACCCTCAGAACAAATGAGTCATTTCGAAATAAAACCAATCCTGAACATCACGGGCCATCAGTTTTAGAAATTTTAAATATTGACATGGTAACCCAATTTCCATTAGACTATATGCACCTTATACTGTTGTAAACTAACAAAATGATATTACTTTGGTTTAATGGCAACACGGAAGTTTGGCTTACAAAAACCCAAATTAATAGTTTGGACGAGGCATATGTTTCAACAAAGGGCTATATAATATATGAATTTTCTAGAAAACCAAGAAGTATTACATCTGTAGCTATGTGGAAATATCGCTTATTTTTAATATATATTGGTCCAGTTATACTTAAAAGTATACTAAATACAAAGGCCTATACTCACTGTTTAACATTAGCTACTGCAGTTCGATTATTATGTGAAAAAAAATTATCTGAGACAAATATTTGTTATGCAAATCCACTAATGACATATTTTGTTAAAAAGTTTGGCTATTTTTTTGGGTATGAAAGTTATAGTCACAATATACATAATTTGGTTCACATAGCTACAGATGCTAAAGTTTATGGGTCTAGATAAATTTAGTGCTTTCAAATTTGAAAACAGTTTTGCTAAAATTAAAAATAAATTTAAAAATTCAAGATTTCCTTTACAGCAATTATACAACCGAATATCTGAAGTACATATACAATATAATAATAATAATATTTAATGAAATTGTACTTTCAGGCTACCCAAAATGTTTTTTTAAATGAAATGAGCTTTTTAAAGTTCAGTTGGCTCTTTGTACTTTTTCATTAAAATTTAATGAAAACTGTTGCTTATTAGAAAACAAACAAATTGTATTAATTGAAAGTTTTGTGAAAACATCAACGGGTGAAATTATTTGTTCTGGTAGAGTTTTTATTGAACCTTTTTTTAATAATCCTTGTAACTCCACAGGAATGCTTGATATAGGCCAAGTTAATAATAATAATCTTTCGGAAAAATTATTATCGTTTAATTGTAATGAGATTTCAAAAAAATGTTTAAAGCTGCGGTTGGATGAAATCAATATGGTAGTGAAAATGCAGCATTTTTAACAGCCAGTAAACATTGCATTGTTTTAAAAATAATTTACTTTAATGTAATGTGGAATGTGGTTTAAATGTCCATTTTATATTACTCACTTTTTTTACTTATTAAATAATTTTACCAGTTAACTTAATTTGACTTTTGGCAATCAATTTTTATAAGGAATTATTTAGAGTTCATTCTGTATATCATACTTGTATGTAAGTAGGTATGTAGATAAAAATGCCATTGTTAGTTTTGTAGCATTTTACTTTGTACAAAAATCACATTTTTTTATGGTGTTCCTTTTTATTGTAATATGTGTACTGCACCTGGATGAAAGTATCTATGCTGTACTACATATTTTAATCTATAGAGGTATTGCTCTCTTGTTATAGGTAAAACAATACTAACATATTGGCTAATGGCTTGTAAAAAAAAATTTGCTGTTGTTTTTTTTTGAAATTGAGAAAATTTACTCTGAAAAACCTGTCTGTTCGCTCACATCAGATCAAACACAATGTTGGTCGCCCAACTGCGTAAACCCAAGAAGCCGCATGATTCGTGGTGATAAAACCTAATATTGATGAAACAGCATGGATTCTCCATGATATTAAATTTGAAGCGTATGCTTGTGAGTATCTTTTAGTAAAAATAAATTATAACCTATAATATAGTTTAACATATCTTTTTTAAGTACATAAAGCCATGCTAGGTTGGTAAAATTACAAGCAAAGGCATGACATGTCTGATATTATCATTAATCTACTTTTGTTTTTAGAAAACCCGTCAAAAGTAGATCTTCATTTCGAAATGCGTAAGTTACAAATTTTTAGTAGGTACCTAAATAATTACATGTCTTACTGTAAAAATATAGCATAGAATATTTTGGAGGTTTTAACAAATTAATTTTATTAGGAAATAGGTGGTTATAAAATATAATAATGATGATTATTTTTTTGAACAACTTACAATATTATGTAAGACAATGCAGAAATATTTAGTTAGTATTGATAAGAGGATAAAAGCTATAACTCTCAAAAAAGGCAACTTAGAACTTAATGAAAAATTGGAAAACTTTTTGGCGAAACTACCATGCAAAACAACTGAAAGTATTGAACATTTTGACCAAATGCAATAATCAGCAGTTCAAAAAAAGTTTTGTAAGTTAAACTTTTTTACATAATTGAAGAGTCGAGTGGATAAAGGAGGTAACTTACATTTGTTAGAAAATCGACTTTTTGTAATGAATGAAGGTAATAAGTAACATTGTTACAGTTGGCACCAACTTTGGAATAAAAATATCAAAAATAAAGGAAATGCGCAATTTATAAAGGAGGTATCTGACACAAATTTAATGTAGGGGAGGATGGGCCACCTTGAGACGCGTGCACCATGAGACAACCGTTACAGTTTTTGAAATACGCGCCAATTAAATATAGTACTTCCGCAGCGCGTTGGGCAAACAGCGATCAGTCTCTCTCGTGCTATCGTGGTGGTTGTTTGTGTGCGAATAAAATTTGTATCGTGAGTAGTGTGTATTTCGACAGGTAAAGTTTATTTTATTACTTACTTTTGACGATTGTTTTAAAAAAAAAATAGAGCAAATGGATTATTGTGTTTTTGCTTATGACCAATTAAATATATGGTGTTTTTATTATTTCAAGGTCTTAAGGGTCCTATGTTCAGGATTTTGACTTTAGTACATTTCTTATTTTCAGGTGCATAATGGGCTACCTTGAGACAACTTTTATGGGCCACAATGAGACATGTCTCAAGGTGGCCCATAGGATTCTGGATTCTGGGGAAGTGATACCAATAATTATTTATGATTTTTAGGATGTCACGAGGACGAAAGGGGAAATCTGATAAAGGCTTGTTTAGTCCCGAAAGCATGAAAAATGCTGTGAAGGATGTAGTAGAAAATAAGTTAAGCTTAAGAAAAGCAGCAGAGAAAAATGGAGTAAAATATCAAACACTAGCACGGTATGTGAAAAAAGCCAAGGAAGGACATATACTATCTTACAAGCCGCAATACGATACCAGAAGAATTTTGGATGATGAGCAAGAGGTATTATTAAAATCTTATATTCTACACTGCAGTAAAATGTGTTATGGAAAATCGACTAAAGATGTAAGACAACTGGCCTATGAACTTTGTGTTCATAATAATATTAATATGCCTGAAACTTGGATCAAAAACAAAAGTGCCGGACTTGATTGGCTTCAAGGTTTCATGAAAAGGCACTCTGATATAAGCATTCGTCAACCTGAAGGATGTAGCCTGTCTAGAGTAACTTCGTTTAACCGAAACAATGTTGAGAAGTTTTTTAATAATTTGGAAACAGTGTTAAAACGTTTTGAAGGATTTGCTGAGGGAACGCGAATCTTTAATCTCGACGAAACAGCCACCACAACAGTGCAAAAGTCCTCAAAGATTTTAGCACCCAAAGGTGTGAAACAAATTAATAAAGTAACTAGTGGGGAACGTGGTATTTTAGTAACGACGTGTTGCATTATTAGTTCAGCCGGTATGAATATTTTTTATATTTTTATTAGAACTCTTGAATTGTCCGATATTTAGCACAAAAGTTATATTTTTTTTTTGTTTCAGGGGTTGCCCTGCCACCTGTCATGGTGTTTCCTAGGGTGAATTTTAAAACGCATTTCCTAAACGGAGCTCCTACTGGAACCTTGGGTCTCACTAACCCTTCAGGATGGATGACCAGTGAATTGTTTGTATCCGTCATTAAACATTTCATTAAACACTCGGGAAGCTCTAAGACAGCTCCTACGCTTTTGATTCTAGACAATCACGAAAGTCATTTTTCTGTGGAATCCATAAATATAGCAAAAGACAATGGTGTTACCATGCTAACGTTGCCCCCACACTGTTCGAATAAAATTCAACCATTAGACGTGTCCGTGTATGGTCCGTTTAAAAAATTTTATAACATGATTCATGGATGATGAGGAATCCTGGGATACCGGTCACAATTTTTCAAGTTGCCGAGTGTGTAGGCTATGCCTTTGATAAAGCGATGTCACCAAGTAATATTAAGGCAGGGTTTAAAAAATGCGGTATAATGCCGTTTGATAGGCATATTTTTGAAGAAAGTGACTATTTAATGAGTAGTGTTACGGACAGAAAAGAACAGAAAAATGAAACAGAACGCAATACAAATATTGAAATAATAGAGAAAATGTCGCAGGAAACCCCCGGAACCAGTACTTCAGCAATTACTTTCATGGAAAACTTTCAAAACGATCTTAAGGAACAAGTAGAAATATTGAACAATAGCATACACCCAGTTGAAAACTGTGATGTGAAAACTAATAAGTTTAAAAGTCCAGAACAATTATTCGGATATCCCAAAGCTCAAGCAAGAAAGTTAAAACAGTCAAGACAGAGGGGTAGGAGTAAAATTGTAACCGATACACCGGAGAAATTAGAAATAGAAGAAAAAGACAATGAGAAGAAACGAAAAAAATCACTACAATTATCAAAAGGAACAAAAAGGCAATTAGGTTTAGCCAAAAAGTCGAATAGAAAAGCTATCATCATCATCTTCTGACACTGAGGAAAATAATTCATTTATTTCAGACTCTTCTGACCCAGAATCTTTTAGTGAATTGGAATTCGAAAAATTTAAAGATAAGCCACAAGTAAACTCTTACGTTTTGGTTGAATTTCATAATAAAAAGTCTGTATTCTATATTGCCAAAATTATTGCCATAAAAGATTCCGACATTGAAGTGACTTATTTGCGCCATAGTAATAAAATAAAAAATGCATTTATATTTCCCCAAGTCGAAGATATTGCTCTAATAAAAGACAGTGACATCAAATGTATTTTGCCGCCTAACACTAACTGTGAAGGCACCAGGAGGCAGCAGGCTTACGTAACATTTGGTATTAAATTTGATAGTATTGATATTCGCTAATTTTGTCTTTTTTACTGATGTAACCTGTTTATGTATTCTTGTAACCAGCAAATAACAATAAACCATATTAAACATAATTTGTAACAATATTATTATGTGTGTCTCATGGTAGACCTTGCATGG
Organism: Polydrusus cervinus; assembly: GCA_935413205.1. Classification (NCBI taxonomy): domain Eukaryota; kingdom Metazoa; phylum Arthropoda; class Insecta; order Coleoptera; family Curculionidae; genus Polydrusus; species Polydrusus cervinus. The sequence goes on along the minus strand of OW284510.1, from coordinate 58,602,416 downwards.
CCCCAAACCGGGCCACCTTAAGACAGATGTAAATATACATGTTTCAAAATGTTTAACAATGAATACTGGGTATTTTGACTGCTAAACAATTTATTTTAGTAGGCAACACTGAGAAGCATCATTTTAGTGTGCAAGATGTCAAAAATATTTCAAAGGGATGGGTTTAAAAATACAAATGTAAAAATCGTCTCAACGTGGCCCACCCTCCCCTATATAATACATAAAGGAGACAACTAACAGTACTTGTCTCCTTTATTCACAAGAATATGCTGTTACCTCCTTTATCGAATAGATGTCACTACTAAATTAACATTTGCCTCCTTTATTCACTTATTTAATTTAAATTATTCGTTTTCTAACCGACGTGTTAAGACGAGTGCCGTTTGTTAGTGAATGTTTGCTAAGCGAGTTATTGTTGTTATTGTGTTAGAAATATCGAAATACATAGTATGTCGTCAAGAAGTAAATTAATCCTGCAGAAGGCTCTACAAATAAGTGACTCGGCAACAAATTCTGATTTTTGCAATAAAGATAACCTTAAAAAAAGTGATCAGTTTGAAAACACATCTAAGTCCCATACAAATAATGATCTAAAGCTGACAGATCGAATACAGCGTGAATTAGAAGGTATGTATTTTAATAATAAAATTGTTAATATGATATTTTTTGACACATTGCCTTTTCCTTATATCCGTTTGGCTAAATTCTGCCGTTTTCGCTGTTTTTTAAACTCAGTATTAATTTTTCGTGTGTATAGGTGGTTTTAAATGAAACGTAGGGAATTTAATTATGGCGGAAATTAATACAGAAAATTGTTCTAATTTATATCCACCCTGCAATTTTTTTGTGTAACGTAACTTTTTATATTACAATATTTTAAGGTTGATGCTCAAAAATTTCGTGAAACTAAGTAGCTTTGGTGATCTACGTGATATATTATATAGTCAACCAATAAACTATTTCGCGTTGGTTTACACAGTTTAGAGGTTAACATTTAAATATAGTGAATGCCGTCGGCACATTATTTAGTTAATATCTGATGTATTAGTAAAATATCAAAGTATTTCGTTATTTATTTTAAGAAATATGTATCCTAAAGAAATTATTTATTTATCGTATGGAATAATAACATAACATGACATAATAATATTAAATAAAATCTTATCCCACATTTTCCGCAACACATATTTCCTAAAAATTAATGAAGTAACTTGATATTCATCTAATATAACCATTATTACCCAGATGCAGTCGATATTGATATTATTTAAATGTTAGTTAGCAAGGAAATAAATAAATAATTGGCGCACAATAAGATAAGTTGGCAGGCATGAGGATTCTCCTACCTTCATGTACCATGTTAGTTTTAATTTATGTATATTTTTTAGCTGTCCCTTTAAATAATGGGGTTAAAGGTGATTCAACTAGTCCTTCACCTTCTTATTCAGGAATTTGCAGAGCTGAAAATTTACGTTTTGCCAGAAAGAAATACAATGGTTAGTATATTTTTGTCTATTTAAAGATGTTTTTGTTGCAGATTTAGATTCTGATTCTGAGGACGAACCCTTTCAGCCAGATGGTGATAGTGATGCATATCTACCTAGCTCAGAAGAATCACTAATACGTAAAAAACCAAAAAAATTGGTGCTTAAAGCGGAAAAGGTTGGGGATACTGCTACTTTATTAATTCAAAAAAAAAACGATGAAGTATTTATAAATAATGACGATATTCACATTGGGCAAAAGATAACAAAAAAGAAAAAAGTTGAAATTGTGGAAAAAACGGCAAAAAAAAGACCTAGGAATCCGAAGACATGGAAAAATAACGCTGCGGCAATAGCGAGAGAAAAAGGTGAACCTTACGTAAATCAAAAAGGGAAAGAAATAGTAGGAAAAAATGTAAATATTGGTCCACTCTGCATGGATAGTTGCAAAAAAAAGTGTAGTGGAAAATTTAGCGCTGAGCAACGAACACAAATTTTTTCCGGATACTACAAGTTAAATGTGGATATGAAAAACATGTTGCTTTTTAAAAGCATGGTATCACAAGCTCCCAAAAGGCCACAAAAAAGTGCCGTTCGTCATAAGTGTGCTTCTTTTATTTACAAAGTAACCATTGATAACAGTGAGGTGCCAGTGTGCAAAAAAGCATTTTGCTCTTTGTATCAGATTGGAAAAAAGAAGGTAGAATATATTCAGAAAGGTATAAAAGATGGACTGCATACACCCAACATAGATAAAAGAGGAAAACATGAAAATAGACCTCATAAGTTAGGTGATTATGTAAAAAATTTCATTATGGAACATATAAAGTCATTTCCTGCATCAGCGTCTCACTACTCAAGAAATAAAAATCCAAATAAATTATATCTTTCTCCATTGTTAAATGTATCAAAAATGTACAACCTATACTGTGAAAAATGTTTAGAGGAAAATAAGCCAGCATGCTTCAAAGTTAAATATTGCACATATAACAAGATTTTTTCCCCCGAATTTAACCTTTCTTTTGGGGAACCACGCAGCGATACTTGTAGTACTTGCGACAGCGGAAATAGTAACGAAGAGCATAGAGAAAACTATGCGGCGGCTTTTGCACTTCAACGTGCGGACCGCGAATATGCACGAAACAGTGACAATATTTGCTATCTTACGATGGATCTACAACAAACGCTTCCTCTTCCTAGACTAACTACTAATAAGGCTTTCGCCAGATGTGGATGTATAATCTAGGTATACATTCTATTACTAAAGGTATAGAAAAAGCAAACTTCTTTACTTGGACCGAGGATGAAGCCCATCGTGGAAGCTCTGAAGTGTGCAGCTCGTTATTAACCATGTTGGAATGCAATGATATTTTTCAAGATAATGCTATATCCCATCTCATATTGTGGACTGACTCTTGCGCCGGTCAGAACAAAAACTTTTTGATCGCATGCCTGTATCAGTACTTATTGCTTAAAGGTATAGTAAAGACCATTGATCATAAATTTCCCGAGGTGGGACATAGTTACTTAGACTCAGATAGAGACTTCGGGCGTATTGAAAAAATATTGCGACGTCACGAAAACATATTCTTACCAGAAGATTATCGAACCATAATAAGCCAATCTAGTAAAATGAATCATGTGACAGATATGTTGCTTCATTTCAGGAATTTTGAAGATTTGGCATCCAAGCTAAATTTAATTAATCGAAAAAAGAATACCCTAAATGAGAATGTTCCTTTCAGAGATGGAATTAAATGGATCAGAGTGTGTAGTTACGGGTCTTACTTATATAAGGAAAATTACGATCCACACACTCCTTTTAAAGAAGTGAATATCATTAGAAATGCACGTATTTCTCGACCAGAAAATATTCAAATTGAAAGAATTAGCAAAAAAACTGGTCAGTTATCATCTGAGAAAATTGCCAATCTTAAAACTCAACTACAGTTTATCAGGGAACCTTTCAAATGGTTCTACAATATGATTATAGATCAATACGAAAGTGAATTATTATTGTAATACTTTTAAAATCTTAATAATAAAAGAATAAACTTATATTTTTTGTCTAAGACCTCTTTTAATCATTAAATACTTGTTTGTTTTATGCGAAAATGATAAATGGATAAAGGAGGTAACTGTAGTTTTTTTTTAAATTTTGACTTTTTGTAAAGAGATATCCTTTCAACGTTATTATTGAAATCAAGGTATGGTCATAACCTAACGATTTGATAATTTTTAACCAAATAGACAAGTAGTTAAAGAAGAACAAACAAAATAACTTTTTTTAAATTAAAATCACGTTTTTACCGTGTTTAAAGTTTGTCAGTTACCTTCTTTATCCACTCGACTCTTCAATTATAGTTAAAAATCTGCAGGTTGGTCCATGTGAGATAATGTCAGAAATTGTAAAAATGTAACCCCTTTATTAACTAAAAAGGTTTAAGGGGATTGAACACCAGCAATTGTTTACTTTCAATTTTCCTTCGTTAATATGTATAATATTAAAAAATGCTTACATATAAAAGCCACATAGAATTACTATATTTAATATGATACAAAACAAAATTTTTAATATCTAATTTTTAAAATTTAAAGTTTTGTAATAACGAACATTTTAAAAATTGGACATTGTACTACACGTAGTTAATAATTTTAACATACCGGTAAAAAAATAAAAGTCAAAATCAAATAGTTTGTTCATAGTCCGGGAAGTTTTTCTGTTAAAAAAACACTTGAGTGATACACTCTCTCTGGGCATAACAAATAATTTCATAGCATTACTTTTTTTTGGTCAAAATACTGGAAAGAAGCAACATACTAGTCATCGGACAGCGACAAGATATTTCTTGGAATTTTGAAATTTCTATTTACTACCAATCGCTCTTTAATTTAGAAGCAGAATATAAAATTTTATTAATAATGTGTATTGGTGATGGACCTATAAAATGTCTCCGGTGCCTGTTTACAAATGATCTAGGTACTAAGTGCTCCTACGTTGGATTCAGAGGCAATTTTAAGTTGCAAAATTTTAGTTTCATGAAGCTTTTTATGGGTAAGTAAGACTAGCATATAGAAAAAAGTTAAAAAATACATAAAAACAATATTTTTCATTATCAATGTTAATAATAATAATAATAATAAATAGTCGAGCTAACTTAATTTAATTATTTTAATTAAGAACGGTGTTCCTGAGGAGAAAAACGCAAGAGACCGTTTTTATGCAGAATTGACCAGGCTAATCCGAAATAATATCCACATGGAAAAACATCAGTGGCATCCCACTTTTTTTCTAAAAAATATATAACCGCTTCTTCATTTAAAGTTTAAAAAATTATTCTATTGGCGATAACGCTGAAACGAACGGAGATATCTAGCTGCAGTTTAAATATTTTTTCTAGCAAATTTCATCTACTTTTCGATTATATAATTATACCGTATGATTTATTTTTTCGGAGTAAAATCAAAAAATGTGTTATTATTACAAATTGCGCCCTCTAGCATTTTTTTTAGAACTATTATGGACAACTAAATACAATTGGTGAAAGTGCATACATTTCTCTTCCAAACAGTCTTTAGTTTGCTGAAAGCGGATAAGTCGTTTATAAGTTACTGCGATATAAAGGATTACACTTTCAACAGCTCCCCCCCCCTCTTATGAAAATCAGTAAGACCAAAATGATGCATAATTATCCAAGCTTTTTAACGGTGTTACCAAAGATATGTGGAATTTTCGGAGATATGTAAAATTTTAAAACTTACTTTTCAATTACGCCCTCTTGCGGCAAAATGCGGAACTTAAAAATTATTTCCAGGTTTTTTTCATGGCCACTTTAGTTATAATTTTTTTTTCCCGAGTTTCTATGCCCAGTAGTTTCCGAGATATAGCCGGCTACCTTTCTTATTGAATCACCCGGTACAAAAGAAATTTTTTTAAAAAATGGCAAGCAACGTTTCTGTTAATTTGATAAAAACGTTTTTGTTAATGTTAGTACTTTTTCTTTTAAGAATGCTATGGATGCAGAAAAAATTAAATCCCTAAAAGCCAAGCTTCAAAAAGAGATAGAGGATGCATATACAGTAGACTCCCGATTATCCGAAATAATGTGGACCGGACCGATTTCGGATAATCGAAATTTCAGATAATGCGGAGATTGAGGAAAATCATTAACTATAGGAATACTTGTATAGATGTGCATACATAATAAATTCTAATACTTATATATGTACACTATTAGTATGTATTCATATTCATAAATTCAGAGGTTCCTAGGACTTAACATAGACCAAAGCCTGGACTGGACGGGCCAGGTCCAGGAGGTCTGCTAAAAGATAAACTCGTCATGTTACTCATTAAGAGTCATAGCAAGGTACTTAGAAAGAGAAAATTTCAGAGTGTCAGAGTTATTTCGCGAACATTCACTCCGTGCTTCGCTGTCATATTCTAGGGAGGTAGTGTGGACGAGAAGAATGTCTTCATAGAACAAAAAAAGCTGTTCGTATTCTAGCAGGACTCCCATTTTGAAGTACATAAAGGGGGAGGTTTAGAGAATATAACATTCTAACGCTTCCAGGGCTATATATATTTGAATGTCTCGTGTTTCTTGCCAAAAACAAAGATAAGTTTCGTGATTTTGAAGTACAGCATGAACTAGGTTCGCGCTGGATGGGCTACAACGTCCCAATACACACTGAGAGGGGACCCGCTTATTCTTGTGTATAGTTTTTTTAACAAATTACCAAATCGAATAAAGATTGAGACAAATTTTAAAATTTTTTAAAAAACCGTTCTTAGCTTAATTATACAAATAGAACCATACACGGTAGAAGAATTTTTAAATTACAATTTTTTAAACTAAGCATGTCTTGTAGAAAGTTTTCTCTTAGGATCATTCATATTTTAATGAGCGTATTTCAATGTGTTCTTAAGGTACTTATTACAACGTAGTTATATGTACTTATTTTAATGTACTTATTTTAATGTGTTTAATCTCGTCTTGTTTAATTATTACAATTTTATTAGGAACCTGTAGCTACTTCAGCTTCGCGTTGACCTTGTTTATACACAGACGCCTATTCATTAACCTTAGGTACCTACACAACTGTAACCTGCTGTTTTTTGAATAAAAGAGAATTTGAATTCAAAAAAGAGGTAATTGGTACTTGTTTTAATTTTAAAGTCTGTCAATTTTTGGTCGCAATGCCCCTCCATCTTGTGAGTAGAGGCACATCAGTAGTAGGTGTCGTACTAGGCTGTTTCTTAGAAATTTCGAATAATAGGGAGGCATAGCAAGAATAATTTCGGATAATTCGGTTCATGGGTCGTTTCGGATAATGCGGAGTTCGCATAATCGGGTTTCAGATAATCGGGAGGCTACTTTAGTAGAAATAAAAAGAAAAAAAAAAAGAAAATTATCTGCAACAAAAAATTAACAACAAAAATTAAAATATCTGTTAAAGGTCTTACATGCAAAGCTGAAGAAAAGTCACCCAAAATGGTTAGAAAATCAGTGTTTTCGATATCCCCCGAAGGAAATGTACTTTATAGAAAAACTCTACTGAGGGCACTTGGAGTATTGACCAAGAAACCTCAAAGAATGAAACTAACTTACATGCATCTTTAAGCGGACAGGAAATCAAGGTTTTAACCAGTAAAGCTATTACACCTGTGAAAATGATGATGAGAAAAAATCATCCCAAGCTTCTTCAAATTTTAACATGGATGCACAACCAGTTCAGTTAGAAAAGAGAACCAACTCGAAGTCTTTCAACCCTCAGGGTTCATAAATTCAGGTCCAAATTAACAGAAGCGCAAAAAGCTAAAAGAAGAGAAAAAGATGCGCAACGAAAAAGAAACGAACGGTTGAAAAAGAAGGACAAAAAAACCGCTCACACCGTCGGAAAGAAAAAAGCAAGGAGAGAAAAATTGCCGAAATGTGCAAGCTTACCGGGCTAGACAAAAAGCCGATAGGAAAAAAACCAAAAAGCTATCAGGGGTTACAGAGGTAAATAATGAACTTGAACAAGACAGAGCCGAAAAAAATGAAAATAAATATTTTCCATTATTAAAGAGTACCGAGACAGGGTTTTTTTTAGAAATCACTTTTTATCGAGGAAGTTGATCTTGTGCTCACCCATTAAATTTTTTCTGGCGCCGCCACTGGTTACAGAGTTTTCAACTATGCCTATGGGGGGAAATAACATTTACGAATACGTACAAAGGGTATTAAGTCAAGTTATGACAAATGAATTGGCAACATTTTACAGTTGGTTGGGAAGAAGACAAAAAAAAGGATTTTAGCAAATCACAATTTGCTAAGGTCATTATAGGTAAGTACTGTATGATAGCGTTTAATATAATATACCAATAATAAAGGCATAATTTACCTAAACAATTCATAGAGAACAACTATTTTTGTCTCTATTTTTTTAGCATCCAGTGAAAGAGCTAAAATATCTCCCAACAAAAAGAAAACCGAAGAATCATTAAGCATATGGCTTAGAAGAGCTAAGGATAGAATGGGCAATAAAACTAAATGAAATATGAAATATTTTGAATTGGAGTAATGTGTTTTCAAAATAGTTTTTATTATTTTACTGCCTTAAAATGTACGTACATAGTATGTATTATTACAAACGTACATAAGTCATACAATACGTACATACATCGAACGTCCATTTTGGTGGAAAAAGTACGTACATAATACGTCTTATGTATGTACTAGGTACGTTTATGTACGTTCATAAGACGTACCATCGCGTAAAATGAAAACTAGGACAATAAACTTAAATCTCCTAGCCTATAAGGACACTGTAAAATTTAAAGGTTAGACTTTTGCGTCTTGATTCCTAAATATAAATAACAAATGTGTTATTTACATTTTTAAATTTTAATATGTTATAACTGTTTCTTCTCTGTTTTAAATTCTAGGTCTGATGATGCCCGAAAGGGTGAAACACGTGTAACCACACAATTATATTTGCTGAGACCGAGACTTTGTTGTCTTTCCTTTTTTCCTTTAAATAAATACATCATACGTACAATACAATTTGTCATGGCGTAAATAGTTCTTTTTTATTTTTGGCATTTAATTTTAAAAGTGCATGGTGGCAATTGTTTATTGACGTCTAAAAGCCAAACATTTTAACATGCCTCGTCCTTTAACATTAGTTGAGAAGGCACAAATAGTGGCAAACATTGAAGAAGGGTGGTCAATTCGAGCCCTAGCACAATTTTATGGCAGAAATAAGGCACAGTTCTAGAAATTAAACAGCGTTGGAAGCAAGAAGTGTCCTTGAAAAGAAAGGAGGGTTCCGGTCGTCCTAGAGTCTCCAGTCCCGAAGAGGATGCTATGCTTCTGGAGCACTTAAGCGATCATCCCCCAGGTAGCACACTAAGTTTTAAAGACGTCCATATTATGCCTATCTTTGGCCTGAACGTTTTTGGACGTAAAATGGAATGAAGATGTCACTATATTAGCATATTTAAGACTTCTTTACAATGCCGAAAAGTGGACGACGATATAACCTCTATAATATAATTATATTTTTTTCATAAAACATAATCTTAATTTTTATAAAGCTTTAAATAAATTTAAAATATCTACTTTGGGTTTTAGATGGGTTGCCCTTGGTAAAAAATACATTTTTTGTTCCCGTACGAACGTAATTTTATGAAGAATAAATATCTGTGAATCCTCAAAATATATAATCGTTAATCGTTGAAATTTGTTGGTAGCGCAACTGCGCGAATAATCCCAACAAGTGACAATCATAACAAATTTAATTAAGAAAGATACTTTTTAAAAGTGGCGCCTTTTGGTATAGTGGCGACGCCAACAAGGGTATAGAAACCGCGAAACTTTTATTATCCAGGCTGCAACATAATCCGACATTGCCAGATGTAGTACTAGTTGTATAATATACAATATTATAAGGGACCAATGCATTTTTTTGTTTATATCAATTCTCTAAAAAATATTGCAAATTAAATTATATTTGAGGCTTAACCAGCCTTAACTAGAACTCAGGAGCAGCCAAGCTGCCTACCTTTCATGTGTCGAATAAATTACCGACAACAATGAACTAAGGAGTCTAGAGGATCAATATGATAACTGAACATCGAACGTGTCACATTGCCAAGCCAGATGATGAGCACCAAGAATCAGAAACAAGGATGACCTCACATTTCATTTTAAGTGAGGCAAGGAATGTTAACATCAAATTGAATGACAGGCTAGCCATGGTACCTCAAAAACCCGATGGACGTACCTATCGGTAAACGAATAGTTTATTGGTAGCTCTCCACGGCGTTGAGCGCCAGGGTTTTGCACGCTGTGCACCCCTTCGTCTATTACCCGCTGGCCCCTCACCTTGTCAGTAGGGAATGGCAGTTTACTTGTCGAAATGACTCACTGCTAACAACGGTATGCCCTGTCTTCTTCCGTTAACATCTCAATCCTTTCGTTGTTTCGTCCTACTGGGACTCATCAGAGACGCGCAACCATCCTGAGGCCGCGGCCCGCAAGGGGTCTGCGCCTATAGATGGTCAATCGTCTGACAACTGGCGTTATTGTTATTCATCATCGTCAAGGAAGGTATCAGTCTCCACACTCACGGACCTCCCTTCAGGATGGTCTTCAGAAAAGTTCTGAAGTAACTTTCACAGCTCTGACTGCTACTAAAAATGAGTAAATCAAAGGACATCCATAAACATTACATGCAGCCTAAAAGGGCTCAGCAGCCCATGTTAGTAGCGACACACATAAACGTGAGAGTTCTTCAATTTCTCTGAATATAACTGAAGCCAATTTACCAGTTTCCTATTTATTCGAATTCAATGAAATTATCGTGTGCCCCTTGGTGTTCTCTAATGAAGAGATGGAACAATTTGGTCGAAATCCTGACCAACACGATCAGGATATTTTGGCTTCCTAAAGTGTAATGAAATTTTACCGGTCAGTTCAAACAGTCAAGTATATCCAATTTTGTGCAGTATTGTTGGTAGTAATGTGGTCGATATGATGGTATTGATGCGGTAACGCAGTTAGCAATGGACTGTAACTTAAAAGAAAAGAAATGGGCACACAAGATGGTCGAAATCGCACTCTTACCTGGACTGATTAGCCGTGGCGGTAGAGAGGGCCCTCTTTCTTTCTCCAATTTTTGTTCTTCTATGATGGAGAATCAGCCACGCACTTGCACTGAATAGTTTTAGATAAACTCCGATTTATTACCAATACATTATGTCTATATTAAACAAAAATGGTGAGTTTTTCGCACAACCTCTTTCGCCGTACTTTCTGGCTTCACGGTTCGGACCCAAGTCCTCGACATGCGCGACTATGCGCCGTTCATGGAGAGTGACGAAATCGAGAACTTGTGCGTTCACGGAAAAATGTTATATATTATAGACTAATTATTGAAAAGTAATTATCTTAAATAAATTGAAATGAAAGAAAATGTTACCATACCATTGTAAGGCCAATTTAAAAAGAAAATAAGAAAATAATAATAGTTTTCTTAACAAACCGCCCACCAAAACGAAGGTTTTAGACGTACAAATAAAACTTAAAAAACAATAAATTCTATAGATAAAAAAAAAATAAACAAAACTATTTTAATTACCGGGTAGCGGACATATCCGTACTACCGGCCGCTGAAAAGATCCACGTGTAGTTTTTAAGGTTACGACACGCACTACACCATCTTTTCCGGGATGTAAATCCGTAACTCGACCAAGCTCCCAATAAAGTGGAGGTTGTTGATCGTGTTTTATTAAAACTAAAACACCCTTGGCAATTTCTGGTGAATGGTGAACCCACTTGCGTCGTTCTTGTAAAGAATGGATATATTCATTAGACCAACGTTTCCAGAAATCGTTATGTAAACGCTGTATTAACTGCCAACGGTTTAAACGGTTGATTGGTATATCTGACAAATCAGGTTCGGGTATGCCACTATTTAAAGGTTCGAGAGTAAGAAAATGGCCTGGTGTTAGGGGCTGCAAATCGTTTGGATCGGCGCTAATAGGGATAAGAGGCCGTGAATTAAGCAGAGACTCGATTTGCGTTAATAAGGTGTTAAACTCCTCATAAGTTAAATTTTGGGTACCAATGACACGGTAAAGATGGGTTTTCATTGATTTAACTCCTGCTTCAGCAAGGCCGTTAAAATGTGGGGTACTAGGTGGATTAAAATTCCAATGGATTGAGAGTTGTTGAGCTGCCATTTTCGCATATTCTAAAAGTTGATTTGATGCACCTTTTAAGTTAGTGCCTTGATCACTTGAAATATGTGAGCATCTTCCGCGACGCGCGACAAATCGCCGAAATGCCGCCAAAAAGGCTTCAGATGTTAAGTCTGAGGTGGCTTCCAAATGCACAGCTTTCGTCGCAGTGCAGACAAAAACACACACATAACCTTTAAAAACCTTGGCACCTCGATGTCTGAACATTAATAGAGAAAATGGACCAGCAAAATCTATACAAACCGAAGAAAAGGGTTTGATTTGAGATATACGAAGCCTAGGAAGGTCTCCCATGTAAGGGTTGTAAGATTTGGGTTTACAACGAAAGCATTGAATACAATTAGAAAGACATTTATAGATTGCGCTTCGGGGAGAGAGAATCCAGAATTGCTGAAGTATTAGATAATGTAGGGTCTTTAGACCTGGATGAAAGTTCGTTTTATGAACCCATTCTATAACTAGTACTGTCAGTCTATGGGATTTTGGTAAAAGAATGGGGTGTTTAATATCATAATTAAAATCAGAGTTTTTTAACCTACCGCCCACCCTAAGCATACCATCTGGATCAACAAAAGGGGCAAGTTTTCGGAATGGTTTCGGTAGTAAATCATTATTTTTAATTTTGTCAAAAATGTCAGAAAAACATGTAGACTGAACATTTTTAATAATAAGAAAAAATGCCTGCTCAATTTCATACGGCGTCAATTGACCGAGTTGCTTATTTGAAACAGACATGTTTTGGGAACGTGAGTTTGTAATGAATCGGTTAACGTAAGCTACAATTCGTTTGATTTTCAAAAGTGAAGAAAATTTAATTAACAACTCCCCGATAAAATTAACTTGATTTGAAACAATAAGGGTTGTTTGCTTTTCTTCCTGAGAAACCTCAATAATTTTACTGGAGTCAAAAGTCGGTTGTGTATGCCACAAATCACGCCCTTTTGAAAGAAAGTCAGGACCTGACCACCATATGTCATGTTGAAGCAGTTGTGAGGGCAGGAGGCCTCGTGATGCACAGTCTGCTGGATTTTCCTGAGAGGGGACATAATGCCAGGAGGACATTGGAATGATATCCTGGATATGACTAACTCTGTTGGCGACAAACGTCTTCCACTTATGAGGAGAAGAAGATAGCCAAGCTAAGGTAACCATGGAGTCTGACCAGGCATATATGTCATTAAAAATAATAAGTTCAGAATAATTTTTCTTTACAGAAAGAATTAAATCTGCAAGCATAACCGCTGCACAAAGTTCTAGACGGGGTATAGAAACTGTTTTCAGAGGGGCCACTTTAGATTTTGCACTAACCAAATATGTCAGAATATTACCAGAAATTTGTTCCATGCGAAAAAATATCACACTAGAGTATCCTATTTGAGATGCATCACAAAACCCGTGAAGCTCAATGCGAGAAACTTGATCAGCAATGACACGGCGTGGTATTTTAATTTTAGTAAGTAAGGGTAGCTCAGATTTAAATGCGTTCCACGCTTCGAGAATATCATCAGACGGAGCTTGGTCCCAGGCCACACTGGATGACCAAAGGCATTGAAGAAAATATTTTGCTCGTAACAGGACTGGAGAGATAAAACCAATAGGATCAAATATCCTAATTATTTCTGACAGAATATTTCGTTTAGTACAAGGTCGCTCAATTGGACAGAAATGATAAGAAAACACGTCATTACTTGGGTCCCACTTTAGCCCAAGTACTTTTATAAAGGAAGGTTCTTCTTTATCGAAGCTACAAGAAAGTTGAATGTCGGAAGAAGGTATATTTTTTAATAGAGCCGGATGGTTACTTGCCCATTTTCTGAGCTCAAAACCACCAGCCTTCATCATGTTAATAAGTTCGGATTGAAGTGCTAAAGTGGAGGTTAGGTCTGAGCCGCCAGTGACAGCATCATCTATATATATGTCTCGTCTTATGACCTTGGCCGCGCGAGGAAAGGAGATTTCCTCCTTATTAGCAAGTTCTTGTAACGTTCTGATTGCCAAGAAGGGTGATGAGGAAATGCCGTAGGTCACAGTAAGTAAATTATATTCATCTAACGGATCATTAGGTGAGAACCGCCACAATATTCTTTGATAGTCTTGAAATTGAGGTAGAATACGAATTTGACGGTACATTTGTTTTATATCACAAATGAAAACATAAGGAAAAAAGCGAAAAGTCATAAGAATAGCTGAGATGTCTCGTTGAAGCTTGGGTCCAACAAGAAGAGAATCATTTAAAGAAATACCTTGGGTACCACGCGCAGAAGCGTCAAACACTACTCGAAGTTTAGAACCTGAAATTTCATTTTTGAGTATACTATGATGAGGAATATAATATGCTGTGGCAGATTTGTAATCTGACTTAGGAACTAATGACATATGCTGACTATTTAAATAGTCTCGCATAAAATCTGAGTATTGACTAAGCAAATCGGGATTTTTTAACAAACGAGATTCAAGCAAACAAAATCGACGATATGCTTGAAAATATGTGTCACCAAAACAGGGTTTCACATTTTTAAAAGGTAGAGGGACCAAGAAACGACCAGTGGGGTCTCTTGTAGTAAGTGAATTAAAGATTTCCTCGCACTTATTCTCCTCAGGAGATAAAATATAAGGTTTAGAAATTTCTTCAACGTTCCAAAATTTCTGAAGTGTGAAGTCAAGTTGATTTTCCACAGAAACATGGCAACTTATTAGAGAAGAAGGTATATCAGATAAAGGTGACTCTAGAACTGTTTTACCTTGAAGTATATAACCAAAAACGGTTTCTAACGCTACTGGCTGCCCAGGGTTTCCCAAAATACGTCCACTTCCCAAAAATAATGGGACAAGTTCTGCACCAAAAAGAATATCAATGGGTCCGGGGACGTTAAAATTACGGTCAGCTAATTTTAAATGATTAAGGTGCGACCAATCCGTAAAATTAATATTTATTTTCGGCTGGTCCGAACAAATTTTTGGTAAAATAATAGCTTCGAAGGAAAATAGGGAATCGGATTGATCACCTGGTTTAATCTGACATTGAGTAATGCCATTACCAGAACAAGCCGACATACCGTTTATTCCTTCAATGGGACTATAGTATTTTTTACGACTTAAGCCAAGTCGATTGATACATTTTTCGGAAATGAAGTTTGCCATGCTTGCAGTATCAAAAAGAGCACGAATTTTTTGGAAATTACCGCGAATATCTTTAATTTCTACTTCAGCTGTGGATAAAAGAACAGTACTTTGTCGAACTGCTAAGGTACTAGTCATGACACTAGTAAGTGTAGTATTTGATTGTGAATTTTCCAATGGAGGATGTGCTGGGATTGCAGATGTTGCAGTCATCGCACTGAAAGAATTACTTGAGGAACTATTGTCAGTTTTTTCAAAATGCAGTAAAGTGTGGTGGGGAGCCGCACATATTCGGCACCGAAATGTAGAACCACACTTGCGAAGTGGATGAGGTGAAATTAAACAATTAACACAAAGGTTGTGTTGCTTAACAAACGAAAATCTTTCACTTGGGGTTTTTGATGTAAATGAAGGGCATCGGTATAAGGTATGAGACGATGAACAAGATGGACATTTTGACGTACTATTAGGGGGAGTTGCATTCAAAAGTGTAGTTTGTCTTCTATTTCTAAAATTTAAATTATTAAAACTAGAATTGGATTGAAGAGAAGGGTTCATTCTAGGCTGTTTGTTTTGATTAACAGTAATATTATTTGAATTATGAGTATTAGTATTATATGAATTAAATTGAACTGACTCCAAAGCCTTACAATTATTCTCTAAACATGTTTTTAATTGTAAATATGAAGGTATTTCTGTTAAACTGTGCTGTACCTCGAAATCAGTTCGAGTTTTTGAAGTAACATATTAAATATTAAAAAATCCCACTGATCTACAGGAAAATTTAAAACTCTTAGGGCAGCTAAGTTTTCCGAAAAAATATTTAAAATATGTCTAAGTTCTTTAGCAGAAGTCTTTTGAAGAAAAGGTGCTGATATAAGCTCATTATAATAATGAGTGGCCAGGAGTCTTTTATTTTGATATCTTTTCTCTAAAATGTCATATGCAATTACATAATTATTTTCAGTAAGTGGAATTCCCTTTACTAGTGCTGCCGGTTCCTTATCTAAGGAAGTAAGAAGATACTGAAATTTTTCTACTTGAGATAAATCATTATTAAAATGAACCAAACTATTGTATAAATCATAAAAACTAGGCCATTGAGCAAAATTACCATCAAATTTTGGCAAGTTTATTATAGGTAATCTTGTCACTGGCTTATTGATTATTGGCGAAAAAACAGAATTATTTCCGAGCGACTGATTCGGATCATTAATAGATATATCATTTCTTATTGCTTTTGAACCATAATAACATTTGTCAGCAGCTATGCGTGCTTCATCATGTGTTTTAAAATCATCCTCAGAAATTAAAGAAATAATCTGATTATGTGATGCCTGAAATTCATCATAAAATCTATCCATACCTTCGATTCTAGCCAAAAAGGTAGCTTTTACTGAACTGTCAGAAGCCACTTGAAGTCCTAATTCATAGGTTTCTTTTAGACGGTTATAAGCCGTTGTGCGTTTTAAAATTTGTTTTGTTATTTTGTCTACACTTGCCATGGTGCACTAGTTTTAATAATAACACAATAAAGAGAAAACTATTCAATATTAACTATTATTATTGTTATTGAAGCAAAAATAAATCATTGAATTGAAAGATTAAAAAAAAACCTGAAACCGGTTAAATTTTATCGTTTGTTTACAACTACCCGAAAATCGAACAGCGAAAATGGTATCGTTTATTTAAAAATGATTTTGGTACTACTGCATGTACGTCTAAAACTCGCGCATTATTTTGAAGCGATAAATCGATGCGCGGCATTATCTCTCGTAAGATTTGCAATGAATTATAAAAAATTTTAAGATGGCTATTTTAATAAATGAATAAAATGTTTTAAATATTTAAAAAATTATTTTTAAAAAATTATTTTCAAAAAAATGCTGATTCATATCAGGTGAAGAAGGGCCAAAAATGATGCGGTAACGCAGTTAGCAATGGACTGTAACTTAAAAGAAAAGAAATGGGCACACAAGATGGTCGAAATCGCACTCTTACCTGGACTGATTAGCCGTGGCGGTAGAGAGGGCCCTCTTTCTTTCTCCATTTTTTGTTTTTCTATGATGGAGAATCAGCCACGCACTTGCACTGAATAGTTTTAGATAAACTCCGATTTATTACCAATACATTATGTCTATATTAAACAAAAATGGTGAGTTTTTCGCACAACCTCTTTCGCCGTACTTTCTGGCTTCACGGTTCGGACCCAAGTCCTCGACATGCGCGACTATGCGCCGTTCATGGAGAGTGACGAAATCGAGAACTTGTGCGTTCACGGAAAAATGTTATATATTATAGACTAATTATTGAAAAGTAATTATCTTAAATAAATTGAAATGAAAGAAAATGTTACCATACCATTGTAAGGCCAATTTAAAAAGAAAATAAGAAAATAATAATAGTTTTCTTAACAGGTATATATCAGGGAAAGTGTAACAATAGCCATAGCTATATAGCTATATTGTGCGAAACTTCGCTCTTTGTATGTATGTTTATATCAAATAAAAGACATTTATTATTATTAAATGAAAAACCAAAAGATGCCAATTTGTTGATGGCTCATTATGTTACTGATGCTGTTAATATAATAAATAATGGTATTTATATTATGTTAGTAATTTGCATGCTGTCAGGATTAAGGGCTTAATTTGTGATATACCGGCTAAATCTTTTGTAATATGTACTAAGGGTCACATGGGTTACGCTTCATGCAGTAAATGTTGTATTGCAGGAGATTATATTGAGGGTAGAGTTTGCTTTCCCGATGTAAAAAAACTTTATTTTAAGGAACGATTCTGATTTTATATTGCAGATTCATGAAAATCCCCATACGGGTAATTCAGTTCTTCAAAACATACCACACATTGATATGATAAGTAGTTTTCCTTTAGATTACATGCATTTGGTATGTTTAGGGGTTATAAAAAAACTATTACTGCTCTGGTGCTGTGGTAAACCATCAACTAAAATTTATTATCAAAAAGTTTCTGATATATCGGATTTACTGATTGAAATGTTTACATGTATACCGAAAGAATTTAATCAAAAGCAACAAAGGCTGAATAAATTAAAATGATGGAAAGCTACTGAGACAATTTTTGTTTTATACTGGACCCTTAGTCCTTAAGAATAACATAAACAAAGATAAATATTTAAACTATCTTGTACTTCACGTGGCAATGGTTATACTATCCAACCAAAGATATTTTATTTATATCCAGTCTGCATCTGAACTTTTAGAGTATTTTGTTAGGACATTTAAAACATTATATGGCCCTGAAACCTCTCCAGCCGCTGCCAGTATGTTTCCCTTCATGGACTCAGCTCTAATAAATATACCGCTGGCTCCGGTGTCCCCCAGGGATCGGTGCTTGGGCCGTTACTTTTTATTCTTTTTATAAATGATATTGGTGATGATCTGGATGTTGACCATTTGATATACGCTGATGATATTAAACTATATAAAAGAATTAGAAACATCAATGATTGTATTGTTATTCAGCGGAATTTGGATCTAATTAATAATTGGTGTATTAAAAATAATTTAAAGCTTAACATTGAGAAGTGTAAAGTTGTTTCTTTTACAAATAAACTTTCTGTAATTAATTTTGATTATATTCTTGAAAATAAAATTATTTCTCGCTCTGACTCATTTTGCGACTTGGGTGTCGTTTTTGATTCAAAGCTTTCTTTTATATCCCATATAAATAAGATTATTAGTGAAGCCCTTCAGAGTTATGGATTTATTGTGCGCTGCACTAGGGATTTTAACAGCGTTGATGTCTTAACAAGCTTATACAATGCATATATAAGATCGAAACTAGAATATACCGCAGTGATCTGGACACCTGAGTATAATGTTCACATTGATAGTCTTGAAAGGGTGCAGCGAAAATTCTTAAAGTACCTTAGCTTTAGGGTCGACGGAATATATCCCATGCAGGGTTTTCCCCAGACTCTACTTCTTCAGAGATTTAAATATGAATCACTCAGGGATCGCCGTGATTACCACCTATTAATGGCTCTGTATAAATTACTAAACAATCAACTCGACTGTATTAATATATTGGGTAAGCTTAATTTTAATGTGCCACGATTGAATTCACGACAAAATATGACTTTCTACCTGCCTAATCCAAAGACAAATATTTTAAAGTTTTCTCCTGTCTTTCAAATGTGTGAGAGATATAATAAGCGGTTTGATTTAGATTTTTTCAGTTCTTCGGTCAGTACAGTTAAGAGGTTAGTGCGGCATTAATACTTTAAACTGAGATTGTGCGGCTGGTATTATTTTTTGTCCAGTGACATGATTTTCTGTGTTCAGTCTCTCTTTTTCTTTTTTTTACTGTTACTTTTCTTATATTCGAATAATTAGTTTAGGTTTACGTATAGACTAGCTTACTTTTGTTAGTATTTTTAGCTTCACTTTTAGTATATTTATTTTTTGTGTAAACTTTTTCATGGTCCTGCCTTGTAGTTGGGTTATTTAACCTGTAGGGTAGGTAATGTAAATAAATAAATAAATAAATAAATAAATAAATAAAATGCTATTAAAAAAGAAACTGTTAAAATATATCCTACTCTAAAAGATGATCACTCCAGTGGTTGTTTAATAAAAGATTTTAAAAGAAAAACAATTTGAAACTGACCTTAATTCACAATATGCTGAATATGCCCAAGAACTATTAAAACTGTTCGTGTCTTACTCAGTACAAATTTATGGAAAATAATTTTGTGTTTATAATGTTCACTCTCTTATCCACTTGTCGGCGGACTCAATACAGTTTGATACATTAAATAATTACTACGTTTTCATGAGGATTCAGTTCGATTTGAATCCGAATTGAACACATGGTTACGCTAATAATTTTTCCCGGTTTACGGCTTCTCACATATAGATGGCGCAATCTTAGTTATTGTAAGAAACCTTATTTCTATGACTTTGAATACTTACAATATTATACTTTGCGATATTGTAAGTGATACAGTGAATTATATTGTGTTGTGTGTTTTATAATGGACTATCCAATTGATTTACGACCTACAGGGTAAGTAAACTAGCCATTGTTTAAAATTCCAAGGCACATTATATTTTATTAACATAAAAATATATTGAGGTTAGACTGTTAATTGTCGCTATGTCAGTATTTACTTTTTCCGCTCGTTCGTCAAGCCCTAAACTTCTGTGTACGTTTAAACGTACAGTAGGCATCTAGTAGTGTAAATTATTAAAATATGAAAATAAATTGTAATGGTGTAGGTATTACAAGAAATAAAAATCGATGATTTTTTTACAGTGGTTTATCCCTTAAGGGTCAATTAACGACGCCATTTTCTTGCTTTTATCTGTCATTGAGATTTGCTTTAATTAGAAGTTCGTAGATGGCGCGCAAATGTCGGATCGCCCAATATTCATTTTTATCGTAAAACATTCCGATCAGTTGTAAAATCCAGATTATTTTATTCAAATACAGCGTTGTCACGTTGTAAAAATTTGTCATAGTAGCTCAGATTCTACACCTGTGGAATATGACCTTTTATATATTTTTAGCCTTCCGTTTGTATAAACATCATCTATGTATAAAACCTACCCAGCAAACACAGAACGTCGGTAAATGGTTGGGCCTATGGTGGCAACAACGGCACGGCGTTGGCAATGGGCACATATTACCGTACCGGTATTGGTCCATTGTTGGCCTTACAACGGTGGCATATTAAAGGAACATCTGTAGCGGGCCGGTTCTGGTTTACCAATCGTTTTAATGTCGTCGGTGCTACAGTATCTTGCCAGCGTCGGTTATATTGCGTGTGCCATTCAAAGTTATAAACGCCAGATAAATAGCACCATATATATTTATTGTTTATTCAAATAATAAATTGGGAGCTGAGATAATGTCAAACTGATAATAATATAAGTTTATTAAATGTTTTAAACATTTCAAAATTCCTCGGTAAATAACATTCAACGATAATTATAGCAATGAATTAGAAATTGAATTTGGCGCCAATTTTTAGAAGTCGTCTAATTTGGGTGTGGCTAATATGACGCTTTTGGTTGGTAGCTTCTGTTTTTAACATAACCAAACTTCTTTCCTTTTTCGTGAGATCGTGAGTGCAGCGAAACACAAGTCACGTTTCCAAGTTCTCGTGCTTTTCTGTTTTTAATTTAATAATGAATAAGGAGTAAGTATATTTTTTAATTATTTTCTATCAGGACTAAACCAATATATAAGGTGTAGGTAATTTAAAATGTTTAAACGAAATACAAAAAGGCATGAGCGCCGACTCGATAAACAAAAAGTGGAAATAATTTTAAGCGACGCCTGCTCCTTTCAGTCTCAGAGTTCCCAATCGCATTCAGATTCTTCTTTATCTACATCTATTCAAGTCCAACCAATTCCTACTAGGTTATATTTACCTCGAAAAGATTTAGTCGGGTGCTCTACGTCAACCTCAACTGTAGAGGCCTCGCCGAACCTTGACTCTTATCTGGATGTTGGCGAGTGCTTGGAATTAACTAATACAAACTCTGAGTCTGACCCCCTAAATGTTGAAATCAAATACTCTTCAGGTGAGAGCGTTTCTGAGGTTTCGTACAATTCAGACAGTAATGACGTGGAAAACCTTGACATTAATCTTAATATTAACACAAATAATAATGTTCAGCCAAAGCCAGCTTCAGTTTTTCTACCACAATGGGCCCTCAAAAATAACATTACTCATACAGCTCTTAATGAATTGTTGGCTTGGTTTGCAAACAAACCTGATATTTCTCATCTTCCTGTAGATTCCAGGACACTTTTACATACTCCACGCAAAGTAAATACAGTAAATATGGGTAATGATAAGTTTTTTTATTTTGGAATATTTACTGGGCTTCTAAAAATTTTTAAAAAGTATGGAAAAGATGATTGTCATACTTATTTCCTGGATTTTAATATTGATGGGTTGCCAATACACAAGAGTACCAATTTATCATTTTGGCCTATACTATGTAGAGTCTACAACTATGTCAATGAGCCACCTTTTTCAGTTGCAATCTATTGTGGACCTAATAAGCCACCACTGTTTGATTTTTTTTCTGATTTTGTGCAGGAACTGAAGGATTATATAGCACACGGTGTAGTATTCGATGAAAAAAAAGTTTCAATAATATGTCGTTCCTTTTGCTGTGACACCCCAGCTCGAGCCTTTATTAGGTGCACAAAAATCACAATGGCTATTATGGCTGTGACAAATGTTGTGTAAAGGGACAGTATATTAATAGGCGAATGGTTTTTTTAGATTTAAATAGTCCTCTTAGAACAAATGAAGAATTTTCTGCAGGGAAATACACTGATTTTTCTCGAGGACCTACACCCTTAAATGATTTAGGAATAGATTTAATATCATCATTTCCCACTGATTATATGCATTCTGTGTGTTTGGGTGTAGTAAGAAAACTTTTGTTTTTGTGGCGTGATGGTAGCAGACTTTTCAGGTTCTCTGCAGATAAATTTGTTCTTTTGGAAGCAAGGATGTCTTCTTTAAAAAATTATTGGCCTAATGATTTTAATAGAACCCCAAGAGTAGGGATAGAAGAGGGGTTCACCATCCTCCATTTCCTCCAAGGCCTCTGCGCATGCCCAGACAGTGCGCAGACGTGTGTCATATGTCATACGTCATCTGTCATGTCACACTCTTGGGCGTGAGCTATTTGGGCATTAGCTACTTGGACGTTAGCTACTTTGGCCTTAGCTACTTGGGCGTTAGCTACTTGGGCAATAGTATTCATTATAGGCTCCGTGTTAAGGAGGACGTCATATTATGTTTAGGAAAAGATGGCGGCTGTCACCTGTCAATTAAGATATGTCAAGGTCACCTGTGACTTGTCAAATGTCAAAATTAAAAATTAATACGTGGGTCAGGTTCAGGGTGACGTAATAAGTCGTTTAAAGAAAACCCGAAAGCGATCGGTCAACTGGTTCGGAAGATATAGTTTTTTGCGATTAGTGTCCTTATGCCTATCAGTGGAGTGCTGAAATTCTGGTTGCAGGCAGAGGTATATAGGGTCTATCAAACAGTGAAGGAATTTTTCAAATATCTCAACTAATAACAGAGCTAGATGTATTAAACCATTAGGGCCTTAACACGATAAAGTCGTGCAAAGCACTGACACTATTTATTCCTTAACGGATCAGCAAAATGAACCGTAGAACCACTAAATGAACCACTTAATGAACCGAAGAACCACTTAATGATCCGTAGAACCACTAAATGAACCACTTAATGAACCGTAGAACCACTAAATGAACCACTTAATGATCCGTAGAACCACTAATTGAACCACTTAATGATCCGTAGAACCACTAAATGAACCACTTAATGAACCGAAGAACCACTAAATGAACCACTTAATGAACCGCGGAACCACTAAATGAACCGTGAATCAGGTTAATAAACAGCGGATCACTGCGAGTTCTTCCTATGGCAGCAGGGAAGAGGAGGGGGAGGAGGAAAATCAATGATAGACGATAATTTCAGTAAAAACCTTTATTTCCCACTAATATTACAATAACTAATATATAACCTAATTAATATCTAACCTAATTAATATCTAAACTACTTATTTAAGAACAGTGACGTCACAAAAGATTGATTGATTAAAGTATATTTAAACTTTTCGAACAGTTCCCACTAATGGTGAGTACTTTATAAGCTTATCATGAATAATAAGACAGTATGCGGTAGTATTTGCTGGAACATTTTCTTTCGTTTCAAACTCCAACCTGACATCAATAATCCCCGAATTTAATATTTCATTTTGTCGGGAACAATCAATCACAATTAGAGGAGCATTTGTTAAAAAGTCTTTTGGAGAGAACAGTGGTTCATTTTCTTTTTCGTAAAAACATTCTTGGAACTCTGAGTACATTTCATACAAAGAAGCAATTTGACCTTTAGAAACATCTAAATTTAAATTATCATACGGATACATTTCAGAATTTAAATAAAGTTTAACATTAAATACATTACAATGATCAAACAAACTACAGTTTTTAGCTATCTTATCCTTTCTGTCGGTTGAAAATCCTAAAATTACCCATCTGGGACGTTCTACTTGAATAGCATTCTTTATAGTCCAGGTATGCTGTTTAGCCGTTTGTAATGTAGGATATTCAGCTAGCTCCCAACTTCTAAAGCCGACATCTAATTCGGTGCCAGTTTCAATAATCTTTAGTAGATCCAATCGTTCCATATCAGATACCGAAATATGAGGCAGCTTCCAAACAATTTTATCTATTGTAACCCCCATATTCTCGGCTGCGTTAGAGTTGATAATTGCATTTTTATCAGTATGACTTCTTAATAAGACCAATTCATGCTTCACATTTATTAATATCTTCTGAAAATCCTCTGCAAATCCCAAAATCGTGCGTAGCGGTACACAAACATTAAATGAGCCGGTAGTTCTATCAACCACATCGCAAGTAAAATTATCATCAATGCTCCATCCGGCGTTCTTGTATTTCTTAAGTTCGTTTGCATTATACGAAACATATCCCTTCATTGAGGTGGCTATTCCAGGATTACGTACTGAATCCAGGATTCTACCCCCAAGCTCAAATCGGATTTCTTCAAACAAGTGACAAAAGAAATTGTTTACAAATTTTGCTGTAGTTGAAACAGTTGAATCGTCTTGTTTTAAGAGTCTTCCTTCCAGATATATATGACTAGCATAAGGCAGTGTGTATATATCAGTTTGCTGAACAGGAATTCTTATTTCATCATTGTTGTTAAACGAGTTGGAATAAGGCAGATGACTGTGTCTTTCAATTTTTACTATTGAATTGTCAAAGACAAGAGATTCAGATACGTTTAGTATACTCATTATGTATTCCCTTTAGGATATATCCTAATGATTTGAGATACTTGCTATTATCAGCTGACAATTTTTTAACTTCCTTAGAGGACTTTAAAAGCTGTTCGAAATTAATAAGTTTGTGACAATTATATTTCACAACCATTCTCTACAACGTATACTTAACTACTAAAAACATGTGCTTGTAACAAGTCTTATATAACTTTCTTTAAATGAAGCCTAATCGTAATGACTTCACCTCTAAGGTTTATTGCATCACCATCCTGATCAACAAGCTTTAATTCAATATTACTTATTAATCTGGTGTTAATTGGCATATAAATTACGTTTTGAGGAATTTCGATTATTTTAAATCCTGCGGGGACAGAGGGTGAAAATTCATGGATTGTATGAACTAGATTACTATTGTGATATGCTCCAGTAACAATATTACACTCTACTTTAATAACATTTACTTTAAGGATATTTACAG
Source organism: Polydrusus cervinus (assembly GCA_935413205.1). Classification (NCBI taxonomy): domain Eukaryota; kingdom Metazoa; phylum Arthropoda; class Insecta; order Coleoptera; family Curculionidae; genus Polydrusus; species Polydrusus cervinus. The sequence goes on along the minus strand of OW284510.1, from coordinate 58,577,226 downwards.
GTGTAGGAGATACATGTTTAGTACCAGCCTGCAGTTTCATATTGCGAAATCCTAACAAGTCTCCAATTGAACCCTTCTTGGAGAAATCTACGGTATGAGTACATTTAAGCTCACATTTTAGCGTGCTCGTATTTCCATTAAGGATTAGACCGCAATTAAAATCTGGGTCGATATTATTCTGCTGCTCAATTGCTTCTTGTAGGTAGTCATTTAGAGCTGATATTTCATACGATCCGACTGGAATTTCAAGTACAACATCACCCACATAAAATTTATTGTTATTTTCGTCTATATTGGGGATGGCGTTAAAAGTCTCCAAACTAATAAGTCCCATCACATAATCACTGTCATTATTTCTCAGATCCAATGGAGGGGAATAATAAGCTTTTAAGACAGAACTATTACCACTTAAGCAAAAGGTACTCATCTCGAAGGATTTTAGAGACAACTAATTCATTAACTTAGTTGTTATGATATTTATAAGGTGTAATGTAAAGCCCCAATCCACTCTTGTATTTCTTTAAATACAGACCACTGCCACTTTTTCCCAAAGCTATAGACTCCATAGTTTCGTTGTGCCTTTTGTCTTCCTCTAACTTTTGTTGAGCACTTTTTGCATCGTTAACAGCTTTCGCAATACCAGCAGCTCCACCACTTAATGCTCCCAATGCGCTAAGCCCGGCAAAAAGAGGAATCAAAGGTAGGAATCCTCCTGTTTTTGGGATCGGAATTACTCCTGTAGGAAGTACTTTTTCAACTCCTGCGAATGATTTTAAAGCCACTTGCGCTGCCGACAAAAGATCTTGGGGTTTTTCCTTAATAATAGCCTCTCGCGCTCTGTTTAGAGCGGATATAAAGGGAATCCCCTTGCCCCTTTTAGTAATCCGTTTTTTTACAACTTTATTCTTAAACTTCTGCATTGTAGACCAGTCAGTACAACAACCTTAGTAACACTAATGCTGTGGTATTATTGCGAATGTATATATGAACGTTAGTTAGGTATACTGTTCAGTTATCTAGTAGCAGTTGTGGAATCAACAGCTATTTTTACTGTTCATTGAATCATTTTGCTGTTATAATGCCATCAAGTCTTGCCGGTTTGGACCCTGATGTTCAAAAAAGAATAAAGGACGCTGCTAAAAGTATTAGAAAAAAATATCTGCAACTTAAAGCAGAACGAGAGGGAGAAAATGATAATCAGCAGATGGAAGATGAGGAGGAGCTTAAGAATGCACGTACGGTTCAAACTGATCCTAAAATCATTAAACTTATTGATAAGCATTCTCAAACCGTTAAAGATTTATATAAATCACTAAAAGAAAACCGTTACGAAAGTGCTCGTGCATTGGAAACTTCATATCGTCCTCTGGCTAAAATGTTAACCAAGACAATTGAAAAATCTACTTCAGGCAAGCTGTTCACGCCTTTCAAAACCCATGCTTCACTAAAAAGACCAAAGAGTGAAATCAAACACTCTTCAACATTGGTTAAGAAACCTCGATATCCTTTAAATTTTAATACTCCTAATAAGAAAAAAGATCGCCACGATGAACAAAGACAGGAAGAAGAAGAAGATCATGATGATAATATGGAGATAGAAACTATTGAGATACCAGATAATGAATCATTTAATCAAACAATTAACTTTGATAATGACGATGCAAACACTACCATGTTTGAGTATAATCCTCGCGAAAGCTTTTTTTACGACGATGACTTTAGGCTAGATCCTAATACACAACCCATTCAAACCGAAGCAATTCCGGAAGAATCGTTTGAAGAATACATGGAACAGTATGATGAACTACCTCGAGAATATATGAGAGGGCTAATACGTGATACAGATAATCAGTATGATCGTACTTATCTGAAACATGATTTTGAGACGGATCATATATATTTTGGCGATTCCAAACTTGAATTTAAAGGACCAGATATTGTTATCAAGGGACAAAATTTCAAAGGAACTCCTGGTCTTTATGAGCTTATGTTTAAAACTGTTCCTTTAAGGAATAAATTTACTGCTTTAGACGAGCGAGTCTTTGCAAAAATAATTTTACTAACAAATGCTCATAAAAGAAATTTCAATCCTGATTTGCCGATGGCAGGAAATAAGGGTGTGAAATATACGCATACAATAAAACCTCTCCTTGAAAAGGTTCGAGAAGACAGCGATGCTAGCCAAAAGGAAAGAGATAAGCAGCTGCGAATTGTTAGGCAACAGCAATATCAAGGACATGGGTTCAACCAACAGCTCTCAGGTGGTTCCAATAACAACACTTCTGATACTTTTAAAGAATATTCCAACAATAAAACTGATTATGTGTATTGGGACGATCCAAATGAACTAGTTGATCGACTTAGAAAAATATTAGCAAGCTCGGAAGTAGGTAATAATTCACACATTAACGAAATAATCAGTATAGAGGAAGAGTTGAGAGAGGCTGGAATAATAGAATAAATATATTGGATGTATGAAAATGTTATTAGTTTCAAGATGACTATCGATAAATTCGGTCGTAATCTGGCCCATCCGTATCACTTGTCTAGGAAGCTAAAGAAGAGTCCAGAAGTGGTACGAGAAGTACAAACAAAGCAGTTGTATGGTTTTATGCATATGACTCTGTCTGGTAGCGTCGATTCATCGGGCAATTGTATGATTCATGGCCAGCCATTTTACAAATTTCCTCTTAAAAGTGGAACTATTGAATATGTAAATGTTCATCCTCAAGATGTACGCACTACAATCAACAAGCAACCATATACGATGTTACTGCTTAAGAAACTCAAATTTTCTGATAAAATATCATTTTCAACCAAATCAAATTCTACCGTGCTGTTTGTAGAATTTTTAATAAAGTATCCAATTGAATAATTAAAAATATTATTAGTTAGTATAATAATTCTTATTTACTTCCTCTTCCTCTCACCACTTAACTATTGTAGAGGGGAGGAATAGGGTTTAAAAGTGACTGATAGCGATTCATTAACGTTCACTTTTATTAGAAACGCCTAACAATCATGGCGTTAAAACTTACGACAGAAAATTGGCAGAACAGTTTATTACGAGCTGTTAGAAAAATTGAAAATGATTTTAATAAAGAAATTAATTTAAATACAAAGTCTGTTATGGCAAGTAGTTCATCTTGGGCTATATATTATAATGAAGAAATAATGTATTATACACAAGGTGCAAAGTTGTGTAAAGATTATTACGAAGGAAAAGATTTGCTCAAATTATTAGAAGGACTTTTAGATAATGAGTTTTTTAAGCAGATGATATCTTTAAAAAAATTTGTGCCTGAGGATCAAACGGATGCGTTGGAGCTAATTCGTTTAGCAGAATGTAGCATTGAGAATTTTGGTGAATACAGTAAAAATGGCATTGATAATTCGGACGAGGACAGTGATTAAATATGACCGATTATTCTTAAATAAGTAGTTTAGATATTAATTAGGTTAGATATTAATTAGGTTATATATTAGTTATTGTAATATTAGTGGGAAATAAAGGTTTTTACTGAAATTATCGTCTATCATTGATTTTCCTCCTCCCCCTCCTCTTCCCTGCTGCCATAGGAAGAACTCGCAGTGATCCGCTGTTTATTAACCTGATTCACGGTTCATTTAGTGGTTCCGCGGTTCATTAAGTGGTTCATTTAGTGGTTCTTCGGTTCATTAAGTGGTTCATTTAGTGGTTCTACGGATCATTAAGTGGTTCAATTAGTGGTTCTACGGATCATTAAGTGGTTCATTTAGTGGTTCTTCGGTTCATTAAGTGGTTCATTTAGTGGTTCTACGGATCATTAAGTGGTTCATTTAGTGGTTCTTCGGTTCATTAAGTGGTTCATTTAGTGGTTCTTCGGTTCATTAAGTGGTTCATTTAGTGGTTCTTCGGTTCATTAAGTGGTTCATTTAGTGGTTCTTCGGTTCATTAAGTGGTTCATTTAGTGGTTCTACGGATCATTAAGTGGTTCTTCGGTTCATTAAGTGGTTCATTTAGTGGTTCTACGGTTCATTTTGCTGATCCGTTAAGGAATAAATAGTGTCAGTGCTTTGCACGACTTTATCGTGTTAAGGCCCTAATGGTTTAATACATCTAGCTCTGTTATTAGTTGAGATATTTGAAAAATTCCTTCACTGTTTGATAGACCCTATATACCTCTGCCTGCAACCAGAATTTCAGCACTCCACTGATAGGCATAAGGACACTAATCGCAAAAAACTATATCTTCCGAACCAGTTGACCGATCGCTTTCGGGTTTTCTTTAAACGACTTATTACGTCACCCTGAACCTGACCCACGTATTAATTTTTAATTTTGACATTTGACAAGTCACAGGTGACCTTGACATATCTTAATTGACAGGTGACAGCCGCCATCTTTTCCTAAACATAATATGACGTCCTCCTTAACACGGAGCCTATAATGAATACTATTGCCCAAGTAGCTAACGCCCAAGTAGCTAAGGCCAAAGTAGCTAACGTCCAAGTAGCTAATGCCCAAATAGCTCACGCCCAAGAGTGTGACATGACAGATGACGTATGACATATGACACACGTCTGCGCACTGTCTGGGCATGCGCAGAGGCCTTGGAGGAAATGGAGGATGGTGAACCCCTCTTCTATCCCTACTCCCAAGGTCCTTAAAAGAACTTGAACATTGGAAAGCCATAGAGTTTAGACAGTTTTTGCTATACATTAGTCCATTGCTTTTCGATATCTTACCTTCACATATATTTTGTAATTTTATGTTATTAAAATTTGCAATAACAATACTTCTTAACCGAGACCTTAATTCACAATATGCTGAATATGCCCAAGAACTATTAAAACTGTTCGTGTCTTACTCAGTACAAATTTATGGAAAAGAATTTTGTGTTTATAATGTTCACTCTCTTATCCACTTGTCGGCGGACTCAATACAGTTTGATACATTAAATAATTACTACGTTTTCATGAGGATTCAGTTCGATTTGAATCCGAATTGAACACATGAAAACAGGTATTTTTACCGTATTGTGTTCGTTTTCAGTTCAAGGTCGATTCGCCAATTTTTGAGATCGTATCGGGATCGTACCGAAATTTTTAATCATGAAAACGGTGCAAGACCGGAACGGAATATGATTCTCATAACCTACAAATAGTTCTTATGTTATGTTTGGTTTTGGCCGTTCTTTTATAAACGTTTTAATAATGACCGACCAAAAAAGCAATAGAAACTAGTAAATAACAAAATCTAAAAGCGAAAACATAAAAAAGTACGCGAAAAGAAAGGTTATAACTATAGGTTTGACGCATGACAGCAGACAAATGTCGAAAATTCAAAACCGAATTGAAATCGATTTCAATTCGATTTGAAAACTGCAATGAAAACGCCTTGGAATGTAATAGGCTAAAAAATATTCAAATCGAACTCAGTCCCCATGAAAACGTAGTAATTATCAGTTGCTGTGTTTTTGAGAATTATTTAGGATTTCTGAAAAAATCTCTACGAAAGACAAATCAATGCTTAGAGCAGGTTGTGAGTAGAATGCAAGAGGGAAAAGAGTTACACCAATCGTCCCTTAATACTACAACTGTTGGACCAGTAGGTAAAATCCTTAAAACAACTAACACTGCCACATTTTATAAAAAACTTCAGTGGGTAGGTACAGTATTTTCTACTGAAACAGGCAATAATTGTGCTTTTCTTAAAGACAACAGAATAATTTTTGTTGAAGAAATTTTTATCGAGGCAGGAAATATTTTTATTAAAGGTAAATAGGTACGTACTAAGCCATTTGTTACTTATCCTACAGATAGTTCTATCATTAGTCTCTTTGAAATATTGCAAGATGATAATTGTGCTAAAATAATTGTTAAACCGGAAGATATTTCATGCAAGGGTGTGTCATTACCTTTTAATAGCACATTTATCTGTTGTCCTTTGTTACATTTTTAAGATTAAATTATTGTTGTTTAAATATATATACCGGGTGACAAGGCGCGGATCCGTGGGGGGGGGGGGGGGGGGGGAGGCTGCTCCTCTGAGCCTTACAAAATGGGTGTTTTTACCTTGATCCTAATAACATTATTTTATAAGGACGTAACAAGCTGGTTAGTAATTTTGTTGTCACCCGATATATATATAAATATTTTTTTATATTACTAGTATGGTTTCTTCAAATTATATTCCATTTATGTACTTATCTTCTGTATCCAAAATGACTGTCAGTGATTCATCGTTTTCATATAGAGTGCAGCGGATTGTACGGAGTTAGAGGAAACAATTCCAGTTTTTTTTCCCTAATTCTAATAGAGCAGAATATTTATTTTCATGCAATTTTTTTCCTCTGATTTCGTACAACCCGCTGCTCTCGATATGAGAGCGATGAGTCACTGACAGTAATTTTTGACATGGAGTATAGGTCTCCAAATATTTCGAGTTTTAAAATTTAATAGAGGGGGTAATTTTTGAGCCTTACGCAATTTACACAAATTTTAAAACGCTTCTAGGGACTATGTGATTGTTGAGTTTCCCGAAGAACACATAAAGGGAGAAATCCCTATGGCCCTAATATCCAGTTCATGGATATTTGAGCAAGACGGAAATCTGGCGTGCTACTGGTCAACCTATTTAAAATCTACAACACAACGAGAGAAGACCATTCAAAACCATCTTGAACTAAAACGAGAGAAGTGTACAATCTGTACGGTGCGAATAAAATATTCTTCGAGTAAGTTAAAATACTATTTAGCAAGTTAAAAAAAAATTTTTAATGTAGATAATATTTTCTTATGGTCAAAACTGCCTTTGTAAAAAATAATAAACAATGTCCATCTTATAATTTTTATAATATTAATAGTAAAATGATTGATGTGTTTAGATAATTATGATGAGGTACAAGATAAACTCAAAGCTTTGGAGGAAGAGGAGTCGTCTCAAAGTGAAGAAGGAGAAAGAACTTTTAGCAAGTTGGAGACTAGAAAACAGAGAACTACCACAAAACAGTCGGATTATGACTATTCTTTTGCCAGCGATGACGATGAAGAAAAGATTCCGACGGCTCCAAGGCCTTTTATTATAAAAAGGTCAAATAAAACCTTCACAGATCTCGTTTCTGTTCCACCACGAGCAGAGTTACAAGAAATAAATAATCAAGACGTATTTAAAGAGACAAAGAACACAGAGTGTTGTTGTGATAAGAATATTAGTAAGTTATTGGTGGATAACGATAAAACCCTCCTCATAGATACAATTATTACTAAAAAATAATTTCCTATTGTATAAAAAATAGTGAGATTATCTTATTAGGTATAGTCTATCTGGCCTATATACCTATATTAAAATTTGAATTCTGCTTTATTTGAAATTACAGGTTTTATTTAGATTCTTATTTTTTTAGAGCTTCTAAGCCATTTGGTAAAGGAAATAATTACAATAAAGAAGGATGTTAAACAACTAATATTATTAAGTTCCAGTTCGGACATAACCGAAGTGTCATTTTCTGAGGTACACAAATGCCAGTTCTACGAAAATTTGGTAAAATTTGATGAGGATTTAAAAAATGAAGAGTTCTTCAAAAAATGTGTAAGCACAGTTGTTTTAAAAAATAATAGATAATAGTCCTGAATTATAATTTTCATATACATATATTTTTTGTATACTTAGGTTTTTCTAATTTTAGTTCAAATCAAATCAAAAGTTCTTTAATCAAAAAAAATTGATAACATTTTACAAAAAATGCAGCACCAATTGGTTGATTTGGCGTCAATAATATTACACAATAACTCTTATACACAACAAACTTATATAATAAATTTTGAAGAAGTAGTCCATTCTTAAAGTGGAGTTAATTTATAGAAATAAATAAAAAAACATAAAGTCTTTCTCCACTGGTTTATTGATGAATGAATAAACCAGTGGAGAAAGACTTTATGTTTTTTTATTTATTTTTATATAATAAAGATAAAACAATAATTAAAATTTTGTAGGTATATACAACACTGTTTAGATACACATTAAAAACATACACCTCGGTGCTATTAAAATATATATTCTAGAAATTCATTTATATTGTAGGGTTCAATTTTCAATTAGTTTCAGTTGTTTAATTTTTGGTTTAGGAACTTGAGCATGTTACTTAAAATTATATCGTTTTTAGTGCATGAACTTGGGCCTCGTAGGGGGCAAAGACTACAGTGAGACAACTAGACGGGTTTTAGCCAATATAATAGGGCACAAACTCTCACTAGAAATTAATTTCACAGGAAAAAACAACAAAAATGGTTTACAATCTAATAATAATGTACTATCATTAATAAAAGGTAAATATATTTTTTTTGGGTAGAACGACTATTTGACTGTTGTTATAATATATTGCATAAATAATATATGCAATAAAAGCAATCTCATACAACATATCAGAAAAATATCTACAACATTTAACTGCATTCGGTAAAGCTAGCGACGCACCTAGGGGGGACTGAAATCTGGCCAAACAAATCATCGTTTACCAATCCACCTCATATTGGAAGAGAACTTTTTGTGGCAGGGACGATTTTTTTCTTGAGTTTTGGGGATAATAAGACATGTTTTTTTTTAGAAATCACTTGATCAGAGACGTATCAGTCTCCCCCACCAAAGAAAAACCTGGGTGAGCCACTGAATACAACCATGCAACTTCTTTAAATTTCATTCAAGGCCTAAATCATATTTTATTTGTTTCACTAGTAATTTATTTTATTACTATTGATCTTTGGGAAAAATAACTAATAAAAATTAGATTCAAAAGGCTTAAATAATTGTAAACAATTTCTTTTAATTTATTTTTAGCAGCAGTACGTAAAAATTCTCTTGCGAGAAACTGCACAGACACAGCGATCATACACGTGATTATGGTATGGTTACGAAATGCCTCAGACAGAGAAGGTGGTCGAACCAGAAGAAACAAAACAAACCCATCAGGTCCCCTTGGACAGTAAGACGCTCGAAATTTGTAAGAAAGAAATATTGTTTGTAACTTTTACCGAATTTTTTGTGAGGATGAAGACGGAAAATAAATAAAGTTTTTGTTTAACTACCAAAGTTTTATTACTACCATCTTATTAAGGTGGAAAAAGTCTGTTTCACTCTCAATTTCACTATAAATAGGATTCTAAAATTAGTGTCAATTTATTTTGTAAATCTCTTGGCAATGACATAATACAAACAATAACCTTGAGGAATTAGTTTTGAAAAGTTTTAATTTTTTCATCATGTTTACACTAATGCCTTTCATAATAAATTAGAAATGCAAAGCCTATAGTTTTAAGACCTAGCAGTAGCCACGCCGTCATTTTTTTTATGAATATATTATATGTTTTTAATCAAATTGCTTTTAAATCGGTATTTGGGACCAATTTCCAATATTTTGGTTGTCAAAATGATTCAATTAGATAGTGTAAATACATTTATAAAGTATATATATAATATCTAATTGCATCATAGAGCAAGATAATTATTAGTCTATACTATAATTTTTCACCAAAATGCGGAAAATTTGGTCACAAAACCCGATATATAGCTTATTTTGAGTTAAACACTTACATATATATTTTTAAAATACAATGGCGAACGCAACATTATTCAGTCCTAAAATACCCAGCATTAACATTTTATGGAAACAGGCCCGTTTCTGTTCCGACGTTGGCATCTGGCTGTTTAACCGGCAATGGTCCAGCAAGCTTTATGCATCGCGCCGTTTTAACCCGTGCTGGGTAATCGTCGTTGGCCCACAAGTCGGCCGGGCGGACATTCCCTATATGTGGCCCAGTACAGAATGCCGATAGTGGTCCGTTATCTCTTATCTTGTGTTTGCTGGGTACATTCGGCTTTTGCTACAATTGCTAATTAACATAAAACGAATTTTATCTATTTTATATAAAACTATTTTCAAAGAAACTTACAATAATCGAAAAGCTAAACGTTACCTGACGTATTTATCTTTAAAAATAAGCATATAATATACGTGTCTCTTAAAATCAAATCATTATAAGTATTTTACTATTATTTCAATAAAAATGTATTTAAATATTGTACACATATTGACTTTAAGAGCGAAGACTACCCTAGAAGGATATCATGATTGACTGCATCGGCCTCTCTCGGTCAAAAATGTAAGCTAATGGAAATAATACTTTACGCCAAATCTGGCAACAACGCCGATAACTTTCCTAATAATTATAATATTTAATATTTTATTTTAATTTTTAAATTCAAGACAAGCCGAGCCGGTACGAAGAGATGAGTCATCATCATCCAGGTAAGAAAATGGTCTATGGAGGTATAAAATATATTGGACGAGGCGCAGAGTTATTAAATTGGGCTTTTCATGTTTTGCACACTTTACCAGAGGACGCGTTTAAAAAAAATTTTTGATTATACAGGGTGTCCCAAAAAGTGTGACGTAATGATATATTTTTTAAAATTACATAGATATATATATTTTCTTGCTACTTTGGACACTATTTATTATTATATATTTATCCACATTAAACAAGTATTTTATAGAAGTCGGTTCAGTGATATCAGCGAAAAGAAAAGAAAAAAATAGATCTGAGCCACCAGTTTTAAGAATGTCATCATGATAGAGTTAAGATAATGGTCTATGGAGGTATAAAATATCTGGGACAAGGCGCAGAGTTATTAAGTTAGGCTTTTCATGTTTTGCAGACTCTACTAGTATCCTAGGAAGTGTTTCCAAAAAATATTTTTGATTATACAGGGTATCCCAAAAAGTGTGACGTCATGATATATTTTTTAAAATCACATGTCATATATTTTCTTGCTAATTTGGACACTTTATTTATTATTATATATTTACCCACATATAACAAGTATTTTATAGAAATCGGTTCAGTGATATCAGCGAAAAGAAAATAAAAAAGAACCACCATTTTAAAAATTATTGAAAAATAGAAATAAAGCTCCATTAAGAAAATTCTACAAGGTACTTAATAAATAAGGTCTAACTGCTTTGTCAACAAAGTTTGATTAATACGAATTATACAGAGTGTTCAAAATTAAGTGTCAAACTTTTACATCAATTTTTTTTTAAATTTTCAATTGGAGCCCGGTATATTTTTATGTCATTCGATGCGGAATAACAAAAGTACCTTTGCGTGGTCAAGATTTTCTAATACCCGAGTTTTGACTTTATTATAGTTTTACTTTATTAAGGGGCGTTCATAGGACGTTGTTATAACGTTTTGTTTTTGCCCATCCTAAAAAACGTTTTATAGAAGCCCTTGATAACTTCCACTGTTTTCAATTATTTTTCTTATAATTTATTAGGAATCTATGTTTGAAAGGATTTATGCTGGCTATATCAACTTAACATGTTTTTTTATTTTTTTAAATTTTTTATTCTAATAACGAGCGAAAACAGCATTTAAAAAATTTATATTCTCTTCTAGGTACCCATTTTAATTTTTAAGGCATCAATAAGTAAAATGTTTTTACCTCTAACCTCAAAAACAACATATTTAACTATGATAACTATTTCATAGGTACACATAAAAAAAGACGGGCGAAGCAAAATATATTTATTTACGCCTAAAAAGTTCAAGTTAACTGGTGTGAAGTTGGCAGAAAAAGTTAGCAGCCAAAATAACGAACATTGTCGAATGGGCAGTGGCGTCGGACTATTGAAATGAGGTATATACAAATACAAAACACCAAGATTTGAAATGAATTCCATTTTCGGCTTATAACTGCCACTGATGGAAAACTGTAGCACTAGTAGCACCCTACTTACTTGCAAACTTCACATCAGTTTCAAGTTAATTATTTTTTAGTTGCTTGAGTGGAGTTTGTTATAAACTACTATTATTTTTCCATAAATTCGTATTATGTCTGCCCACCCAATCGTACCTAGGTACTTACTTTACTGTACGACAGATTTGAAAAGAAAAATGCCTCGAACTTCTACACATGTCGCTCGAATTTCATTCAATATGTAGATACTCAGCTTGACATTTGATAAATATATAGTCCCTCTTACCCGCATCCTTTTCATTTTCTTTATACTGGGTATATCAAACTATTTTATTGGTCCTTTTTAACCACAAACTCTAAAACGACAACCGAATTTTTTTTCAAAACTTCTATTTAGACTTTATATTGTATTATAAAATAATTGTTTAGTATAATTCTTGCTAAGAATAACAAAAAATGATATTTTTCTCTTAAAGCATGTTTTCCTAAATTATTTACACCCTGTACATCTGTTTTATAACTTACATGGCATTTTCTTATCAAGCAGACATTTTTATAAATAATTTAATCTTTAATATTCATTTTAAGACCAAAAATAATAAAAAAAAATAAATTTATTGTCAATTCCATCCAACATTTTGACAATTTTTTCTGAACACCATTTTATTCTCTCTCACCCTTTTACTTCTAAGAAATAGTAGCCCCTAGCCTATATGTACCATATAAACAAACACTAGAACGGCAGCAGAGTTTTGGTTTGTCTTTATTTATTTTATTTATTAAATAAAGACAATGCAAGTCCAAAACTCTACTGCCGTTAAAGAAAAGTCTGTATTCAACCTTTAAAGTTTAAACAAACGAAGACTACTTATTTACAATCTATTTTAAAAGTTCTCCCTTATGATGAAAACATTTTATACTATTATGTTGAATTAGCAATCAATGTAATCAAATCAATCATCGTAATATTCACAATGAACCTCATAAAAATAACAAACCACAACAAATTATATGATATATATCATAATATTATAAAACGAGAAATGTTCAAATAATGCTCAAATGTTGCATCCTTCATCCTTCTGAAAAACCTATCCGACTCGACTCGACGTATTTAAATTGCCACGTTGCCAAGTTTTTGCAACATGGAAATGGCGCTAACAGAAACACAATAAGCTTCAATTTCATTTTATTAAAAAAATAATGGATTATTGGTAGAATAGAAGGTACAGAAGTAATAGTTATATATAAAAATATAGTGCTATTTCCAGTTCTTAATTTTTTTGCCTATAACATGGCCTAAATCGACTATTAAATAAAAAAAATACGATAACTAACACACGGTTTTGAATCTCGTAATGTGAAGCAAATACCATGGAGAAATATACAATTTTACAACTTTCAGCCAGAAAAAAAAATAACAAATAATTTAACGTAATTCTTAAAAATCAAATTATCTATCTGCCATAAGGTTTACACGGGAAATTGTTAAGCTGATAGAATGGCGAAGGTAAATTAATTATTTGTGTAGTCTTCGGTCTTAAGCGTTATAACGTTACGTAAAATTTAATTAATACATCTCGCTCTTAAAACTTTTATTTTACGTGTACTTCTTGGCGTTTACCAACTTCACAAAATCTTAAGTCCTCTATTCCAAATTTCTCCAAAAAAATTAGCGGCTTTCAGATATAACCTTATAAATTATTGTAAAAGTAAATCCGATCCTTTGTGTAAAATGCCTGACAAATCGTAATACAATGGATTCTAAGAAGAAGTAAGAAAGGTCACATTTTAGTTCTAGTAGGAGAGTTATTTTTATTATTTATTTATAACCATACATTTACAAATTAAACTCTCTGTATATATAAATTATATGTAATTTTATATAAGGTAAGTATACAATATTAAAATGGTACCTAAGTAATAAAATTATTTGTATGTGCCATTATCGTAATAGCCAAGAGTCATTTCTATGTATCAAAGTGTGGGTATTAACTTCTTGTTTATTTTTTTTTTCTACGATATAAGTGTTGTGTTTCATTTATAGGCATAGGTACATATTATTTTCACCATGTTTTCAAATTTAAACCCCTCCTTATTCCATATCTGTGATTTCAAATATTTGGCAACGACGCAAGCGACAAAACGGACATTCCCAGAGTGCCGAGCTTGACGTGAGTGTGATGGAATACATAGGTAGAACTGAGAGAAGAGCTGATTTGACCTTTGTTCCGCGTTGCGTTCAATTGTACTTATTGTTTTGGTTATTTACTTCACAAAATTTGGTGATTTACTTTTAAAAGTTGACCTTGGTATTTACTGTTATTGTTCGGGAAGAAAATTTACATAATACTATTACAAGATTAAAAAGGAGTAAACTTTTGGAAAATATATCTTATGGCCTTGCAATCCCAGAAAGATGAGACGGCTGGAGCTGGTAAAATAAAAGGTACTTTCAATTTCACGGGACGTAACTCTATTTTACTGTTTTGCACCTGGAATACAACGACGATGCAGCTTAGATCGACATAATAATAATACAGAATTGTAGAATGTATAATAAATGCTCCAATTTAGATTATGGACAGTGTAATTCAGTGAAAACATGAAGAGAACCAAGATAGACTGTTGTGTTAGTTTAAAAATAATTTTAAAATAGGTATACTTTTTGATAACTATTCAGAATAACAGTCTTTAAATAGGTAGTTAGAAAATTTAAAGGGTGGAATATTTGAACAAGCCTATGAGCCCATATACCTCTTGTAATATCACCCACTTTTTTTTACAAACCTACCATTTTTTATGTAAAACAAGTTAATATGGCTACTGTGAATGAACTAATGAATATTATGGATTATATTAGCACATCTTTGGTGTAGATACATTATACATCAGTTAAAATTTAATAAAAATTTAAAATTTGATTTTTACCACTGACGTCAATGTTTACTAGTGAATGTTTTTTATGACAATAAAGATAATAATAAAATAGGTATGTGTTCTTATTTATAACTAATAAACTGGCTGACAACCCTACTATATCCCATGTATCAAGTAAGTATGGGTATTTTTTCAGGAAAATGAAAGGGTAGGTAGGTATACCTAATTTTATAATTGGTAATTCTCTGAGCTGTTTGGGTAATTATTGTATGTATCTACATCTCTACATAAATTATACATGGTTTATTTCTTTACTATCAATAATATGAGAGAGCGGGACATGCCTATACGTACAAAAGTTCATACTTAGCCAAATAACTAAGATATCTATAATATACTATACAAACAGTTTTATACAAAGTAAAAAAATTAATTGTTAGATAACAGCTTATAAAAACCTAACCTAACAAAATAAAAAAATTTTAATGAATTTAAATTATTATTTTATTTAAAAAATCACCCTTAATTGAAAAAATTGAATTTTTCTCATATGGTACGGGGCTGTCTCAGTTCAAATGTTTTAGATTCTCTTAATTGATGGATTTTGTTTTAAAAAAAAACAGAGGTACCTACTCTAGTATAATTCTGTTGATGCATAAAATAGGTAAAATATTTCTCATCTCTTCATAAAATTTACAACTGCAGTAAGTATGCTGAAGTATCATTCCTCACCTTCCTATTTTCTTTTCTTCTTTGTTCTCTTAAAACCTGCGTACGAAGTACTTAAATAGCTCAATAAGTATGACCCGAGAGTTAAAACACTGCTACTATAAAATACCCCCTTTTTAAAGAATATTCATATACTATGTCATCATGAAAAGGCTTTATAAAACCTTAGAAATATCCAAAATACTAAAAATACCCCTAGAACTCCTAACAAATAACTTTAATTTTATTTTATTTTCGAAAAATACCCCTACCACATTAAAAAACTCCCTAAGTTTTTCCTTTTCTAGTAAATAAAATTCCCCGTGGTTTACTCCACTGAACTGCTAAAGTAAAGCTGAGGCTCTTCTATCTTTTAGACTCGACCAAGTATAGTTCAAGTTTGTTTATTATGATTAAGTTTTACCTACATGTCATTAGGACGTGGTTCCTGTTTGGCCTTATATTTCAGTTTACTTCTTAATTATATTACTAACTTTTATAAGTAGTGTTTGCAGAATGCACGCTAGAAGTATCTTCCTCAAAAATATGTATTTACGTCAACAAACCCTAAAAAAAGAAAGTAGTAAAACACATTTTTTATAAGTATATAGAAAAACTTAGCAAGCTACATATTAGACGAAACTTACCTTTTTTTGCTGGGGCAATTTTATCTGAAAATCTTGAAATAATTCCAATTTCCATTATTCTTCTCAGTAGGTACCTACCGCCCATCGATAACTAAAGTACTGTCATTAATTTATATATCTATGGTTTAATGGCAAAAGGCCCTAAGCCACACTTTGGACTAAATTGAGATATATATACCAACAAAATTAGAAAAACAAAACGATTTTTTTAAAACTGGGCCGAAGCCTCCAAAATAATCTTATAACCTTCTATTCTCATAATTATTGACGTAACCCACCGGTAACTTTTACAAAAAATTTTGGTCAGGCACTAATCGTTAAAAAATTAATATCAAAAAAAGACCTATTCCACATATTTCTTATGGGTCTATATAAATACAAAAGGTCCTAAGCCACAAATTCTGAACATTTTACTTAATAGCATTAAAATGTAGTTGTTTAACAAAATTACAGATGGCAATCATGTTAGGTTGGTTGCCGAACTATCCAGTCTTATGCTGATTATGATCGAGTGACAGCTCGTTTAACTCCTACCGTTTAACTTTTAAAAAGTGCAGTTTTTTCCGGAAAAACACATTACAGGTATGTAAAATCTTGTTTATATTATAGCATAAGATAGGGGAACTATTTTAGAATCATGAGAAACTGTAAAGAATACCAATTAATTATTATTCTTCCATAAAAACATCAGAATGAGGTTAGGTGGCTTAGGGCCTTTTGCATTATATGATTAAGGCTTATGCCTAAGTAAATACACAGGTTATATTAAATACCAGTGGCTTAGGTCTTTTTATTATTTAATATGGGTGATGGTTAGGCCGACTTCTTAAGGTTTTTTTAAAATACAATATTTTAAATTCAAAATGGTTTAAAAAGGGATTACTTAGCGCATACTAATAAATTAATAATTGTTTCAGATTAAAAATGGAATGTGGTCACAATACTAGAAGTATGAATATGAATAGTTAGGATGGCTCAACTAGCTCATACTATTTCCAAAGAAAATATAAGAGAAGTACCCAAAGAGAATAACGAAGATAGTCAGAACGGATCGGCTAAAGAAAGCCAGATAGAACATCATACAGAAAGCTTTAAGAAAAATAGTCTCATTCCCAAAGAAAACCTAGAAGAAATAAGCCCTAACGAAGAACGCGAGCAGCCTAATGATGAAAGCCCTATAGAAAACCCTGAGGAGGTTAACAACAAAGAAGACTTCGAAATAATTGCGAACAACAGATGTCAAGTAGTATGTAGTAATGTTAAAATTGTATTTAATGACGATGAAGAACTTCTTAATTATGCAGACAGAGTAGTTGCTTCCCTGGCAGAATGTGAGGAAACTTCAGATCAAAAAGATTATTGTGAAGCAGGACCGTCAAAACAAAAAGATTATTATGAAACAAAAAAAGAATCACTGGATGATAAAGAACAGGATGATGACCTATATAGCCCTGAAGAAAACAGTACCGACTCATCTGATTACACGGAAAATATTGAGAGAATAAAAAATAATCGAAAAATAAAAACAGCTAATAGTCTTCAACCAGAAAGATTAAATTTAAACGAAGTCGCAATTATTAATTTTCCAGTTCTTAATAATGCACCACCTTTAATTGAAGATGCAATGGAGAATACAGTAGGCGAAGATGGTAAGCGTAAAGCCAAAAAAATTAACCAAAGAAAAACAGCGAAAAAATTACGAGTTGAAGGTAAAGAATACCTTTCTTCAAAACAAAAGCTGATACCGGCAAAAGCGGTTCAAGAAATTCCTTGCAGGGGTTGCCAAAATAGTTGTGCAGAAAAGTTTGATGAAGAGGAGAGGCAGAAGATATTTACAAAATTTTGGGAATTATCAGATGGCCAAGCTCAGAGTTCGTTTTTACTCTCATGCATTGACTTTTCATCAAAAAAACGCAAGTATACAAAAAAAGAAACTAGTAGGAGGGCACTAACAAAGGTATACAGGTTCCCAAAAGGAGAAGAAAAAGTACAAGTATGCAGACAGTTTCTTCTGGCGACTCTAAATATTAAGGAAAAGCGGTTAAGAAAATTATGTCAAAACAAAACATATTTAAGGACACCAAAAAAAGATATGCGAGGAAAAAATACTGTTCCGAAAAATAAAACAAAAGAAGAAACTTATAATCAAGTTGTGGAATACATAAAGAGGCTTCCAGCAGTACCGTCCCATTATTGCCGAAGCAGCACATCCAAAAAATATTTACTAGCTGAATTTAAGAATATTAGAAGGCTTTACAGGTTATATAAAGCATGGGTGGAAGAAAAAAGATATTATTTTGTTAGCGAACCACTATTTAGAAGAATTTTTACTTCACAATATAACATAGGATTTCACGTACCTCGCAAGGATAAATGCAGCATCTGTATTGGCTACAAAAAACAAGAAGCCTCTGACGGCGAGACAACAAAGTACAACATTCATATTGACGAAAAAGAGTTGGCAAAGAAATTATATTTAATTGATCAGAAAAAATCAAATTTAAATGGTTTTCTATGTAGTAGCTTCGATATGCAAAAGGTTCTTAGCACTTCATATGGTGAGCTGGATATGAAAATTTTTTATTATAACAGATATTCAGTGTACAATGAGACCATTTATGAAGCTGGAACACGAAATGCTTATTGTTACATTTGGGGTGAGGCCGATGGTAAGCGGGGAAGTAACGAAGTGAGCTCCATACTGTACAGTTATCTTCGTCGTGTAGATTTATCCAACAATGTTTCAGAAATTGCTTTATACTGCGACTCTTGTACTGGGCAGAACAAAAACAGAGTTGTAATGGCTATGTTAGCCTATTTTCTGAAAGTGGCTGTTAATGTAAAAACAATACAAATTACATTTCTAGTTCCCGGACATACGTACATGCAAGTAGATAGTGTTCATGGTTGTCAATACAACCATGAACACTATCTACTTGCTTCAATAAACATATACAAAAAAAATGTTAATCTGGGCGCCAAGTGAATGGCCTACTGTCTTACGAAATTCAAGAGTAAATCCACACCCTTATGAGGTTATTTCATTGAAATACGGTGACTTTTACGATTTTAAGGCAATTCAAAAAAAAATTTGGCCTGAAAAAATTAAAAAGGATACAGACGAAATGCTAATTAAATACGTGAACATTAGACAAATGATATTCTTAAAGGGCTCGAATGAGGTACAATTTAAATACTCGCTAAAGGATGAAGTCAAGTTTGTAACTGTTGAAAATTTGAGAATATCAAGGAACATAGAACTAGTACCTGCGTATACAAAGCGTCAAGAAATACCTCTTAAGAAATATAATAGTCTCCTGGAAATGTGCGAAAAAAACATAATTGGAGAAGAATACCATGATGAATATAAATCCCTAATTGCAAAAGATATTCCTGTAACTTTACCAGAATCCGATGAAGAAGATGCTATTAGCAACTATGAATAATACTCTTATTTTATTTTTTGTTCGTGTTCCATATTAAAAAAAAATTAATTTCATTCCTGTTTTTTTTTCTAGTAGCAATAAATCTAGACCTACATTAAATTATTATGAAATTTGTTGAAAAGACATATCCCACAAAAAATTTTATAATTACCCAAAAATATTAAAGAAAAAAAGCCCTAACCATCATTTTTGCTATTTTTAGGCATAAAATGATATTTAAAATTATTGTAAATTGTATTTAAACAAAGTATTCATATAGATAGTCATTATATAAAAAATCGAACCCCTTTATCTTTTGAACAAGCTTATGATTTAAATTTCCTTCTTTCTGACCAAATTTACTTCTGCGGCTTAGGGCCTTTTGCCATTAAACCATCGATATTTTGGCCCATGAAAGAAAATTTGCCGTAATATACAACTTTAATCTTAAAGGCATTATGTAGGAATATCCTATACTTAATTAAATAGAAAATGTTGTCTTGTCTTGTATGTTTTTTGGCTCAAAATAGAAAATGGTTTTAAATGGGAACTGGGAACGAAAACCATAACCTCAAAAAATTAAGTTATAAGGTAAAACGTGAAACTGAAACCACAGAAGAAAAAAGGGTTTACTCAAACTACACCACAGAAAAAAAGGGATTGTTACTATAATTTTACTACTATGCAGACTACAAATCAAAATTAATTTATCAACTATATCTGTATCAAAAAGATATACGACCAAACCAATTTTAAAAATCGTCAAATAAAAAAGTGTCATTTTTCAAAACGAACATTTTTAAGTACCTATGCATATTGCTTCAAGAATAGCGTTTTTAAAAAGTAGTTTAATTGATAAGAAAAGGTACTTTTATTAAAATTCACTTTTTCTTTAGTAGGGTGTATCTCATATATTTTTTACCAAATTAGGTACACATACACAATAGATACTAAATAAAAAATTAATGCACTATTAATCTGATCCCATTTTTGTTTATTTTCATGGTTTTCGTGTTTTGTGCACTATCGGTACCAAGTGGTTGAAAATAAACGTGTATTTCCTAGAATTCTTTGTACAAGGTGACTTGATAGATAAGAGAGTATCATATTACCAGTAAAAATTGTTGTGTTTTTGCTTTAGCTCTGAGAATCGACATGTTTACTTTCAAGGTAAATCATAGAAATTTTAACGATATGTTAGTGGTTAAAGAGAGCTTTTAGGCATCTATTTTACAAAAGAATAACACCACAAACTATTGGTCAATGCTTTTCCTAACAGCCCTGCCAATATAAGTTACTAATTGTTTTTTTTAATGAAATTCTTGGTGATCACTGCACAGCCACTTATTTAGGTCTATTTTATGACACGACTGACCTTGATAACTTGGCCCTTAACGACCTTCTTACCGAACTTGAGGAGGATATCCAGGCCACCACGACTAACAATGAAATTGAGATTGCTATTTTGCCTCCTATAAATGCAAACGATGATTTTACAGACGAAGATTCTGGGGATGATAATGACGTAGCAATAAACAATTTACCAGCATTACAATTGTTAGCAGAAATTTATAATAAGGATGAAGAAAATAATATAAAAAATGGAATACATGAATTAGAACGGCATGGTACGCAAAAAATGTGGGATGAAAGTGATTATTTACCTTTGTCACATTTTGTGAAATCCAAATGAAAAAAAAAAGATGTATAAATGGGAAAAACTTGAACTCGGGGACGAAAAATTGAATATTCCATGAACACCAATTTCTGCAGCTGCCAACGAAAGTTTTCCAAAACGATTATGCGAACATTTTTTTGATGAAGAAACTATCAAACTCCTGGTTGACTTTACCAAAGCGGAACAGAAAAGCGGATATAACGTCTAAGGAACTAAAGTGTTTTTTGGGGGTCTTATTTGTAATAGAAATCTACCTAATCTACCTAATTTTACCTGATCTACCTAAGATATGGGTGACAACAAAAAAAAGTGACGTGAGCCGAATTTAACGGAAATTTATATAAAAAGTAAAATAAATCGGGATTTTATTAATTAAATAAGTTTATTTAATAAAAAAGGACTAAATCCGGTAATTTGGCGCCCAAACGTGGAGCATAGAAGTGTCGTCTAGGACTATCAGTGTAGTGTTTTGCTGCGGACATTTTTTCACCAGTTTCAGTTATGGAAGTAATCCGACTTCAGTTAAGTACCTAATTGCCGAGCAAAGCAGGCGCAAATGAGGCAAAGCATTTTATATTCTAGCTAGAAACATTACAGAACTTTTTTATATATGGATACATATATAATATATATAAAAATGGAATAGACAATTAATAGACAATACTTGCATAATCTAGGACAATTATTTTTAAGTTTCTGCAAAAAAAAAATTCATAATTTGGTGCAATTTAAATTAACTCAAGTTTAGAACATGAATAAATATAACAGAGACTATTATGTTGCGGACGAAACGCCAGAAAGTAATAACATAGGCGGCCGCTTTGTACATTTCGACCTAGACGATACTGTTCCCTCTTGTTCGGAAGAACAAACTTACCGACGAACCCCTGAGATTCACAGCAGTACTCCTAAGAGTACCAACCCATTTTCTTTGTCGATTGGTGAACCAATTAAACATCGGCCATGTGAGAACAGTTATTTGCATCGGGATTTATACAGCTTTCAAAAAAGTTATGTTCCATCGACAACAGTTAATATAAAAAATGAAAACAAATCTCCTAACTTTATTGACTGCACACCTGGATTGCCTACAAATCCATTTAACACTCCAATACGCCAAGGATTGCCTTCACTTGTAATGGAAGATGCTCTGTTTAAAATAACAGATACTTTTACCAAGACCCTACAAAATTTAAACGATCACTATACCAAACCAATTATAGATCAACCACAAACTTTGTTTCATGGCTACGACTATGATGACCCAGTACATTTTTTTGAAACTTTGGAAACATTTTTTACCGTGCAGGATAACTATCAAAAGGTTATTGTAGCTTCTGCTTTGTTAAAAGGTGAAGCAAAAAAGGGATGTAAGCCTACAATGGTTTAAACATTTCATGGAATTTTTTTAGAAAGCAATTTTTATACCGCTTTAATGACTTTTCTGTCATAGCCTCTGCTACTTCTTGACTTTATAGCGAACATCAAAAACTAAATGAACCTGCTGACGTATTTATTACAAAAAAAATGGCACTTTTTGCGAGACTTGATCCACTAAAAACAGATAACATGAAAACGGCGATAATTATTGAATTATTACGACCAGAGGTAAGATCACGTATCAGACCATTTGTTAACCAAAATTACTAATGTGAAGAACTAATAAAGAATGCTGCACATATTGAGAAAGACTTTGAATCTGAAATTGTTAATATAAAAAAATATTTTGACCAAACTTCAGATTTCCAGAAGTTTGATTATGATAGTACACTAAATAAAAACGTTCGCGTACAGTCATATCCAAACAATCAGAATCGTGGCAGACAACCACCTTCACCATGCAAATACTTTCAAAGGTGGCATTTTCACAGAGATTGTGCGCAAAATACTTTTAATCCAAAAAACGACCAAGAGGCCAGGGTTGGACGCCGCCAAACCAATCCAGGCCACAATCAACAATTTTTCCGGAACGATTCACCAGTATGGGAAACAGATATGAGATCTGCCCACCCGAGAAAATAAATGACATATTAGCCCAAAATTCGATTTCAAAATTACCCCGAATTGACATTAATATTCATGGCAAGACGATTTCTGCCCTTTTAGATTCCGGATCTAGTATCAATATCCTTCGAAGTGATATTTTACCCCATTCCTTACCCTTTCAATCATTAAACCAACACTTTATTTTGGCTTGTGGTGAGACTTCTATTCAATCCCTTGGAAATATAAATCTTGATTTTAACATTGATTCATTGCTGCTCAACACAAATTTTCAATTACTAAATTCCCTCAATGAAGACTGTATTTTAGGTGAACCCTTCTTGCAACAAAATCAAGTTATTTTGGATTTTAATAGAAAATGCGCATATATTGGCATTGATCAAAGAAAAACAGTATACTGGCACACACCTAAACATATTAGCCCCGGTAACCAAACTTTCCTAAAGGATTTACCACCGAAAATTGAGGAGAATTTAGATTTATTTAATCTGATTAAAGAATATTCTGATATTTTTAATTTTGGACTACGGCAATCAACAACACGAACAACGCAACATAAAATTTGTGTTTCAGACCCAAACAAACGAATTATACAAAAACCTTACCCTATGAACCCAACTTTAAAAGCAGTTATGTATCAAAAAGTCGACGAAATGTTATCAGCCGGAGTTATAAAACCTTCATCTTCAGGATATAGCTCACCTGTTGTTATCATCACCAAAGAGGGGAAAAAACCAAGATTTTGTGTTGACTATAGATTACTAAACCAAATTACGGATGATGAGCCCTCGTTTTACCAAACATATCTGAGACATTAAAAGACTTGGGAAATGCTACGGTTTTTACTGTATCTAAAATCAGGATATTGGCAAGTACCCTTGGAAAAGAATTCCCAGAAAATGATACAATCGAGGATACAATTTTTATAGGTAGATCAATCTAACCTCAAATCTTTAGGTATAAGGTATAAGTACCAAAACTTTGGCATTACAATTTTGCAGCAACTCAAATGCAATGCTAATAAATAATATTATTTCTACAAAAATTCAGTAGCAGACGAGATAGAATACAAAAGAATTCATCAATCAAAGATTTAATTAGCAAATTATCAATTAAGTACTTAATTTAATAATCTAAATACAATAAATAAACCTCAAACTCTGCATTGCCTGCTAGTTCTTTAATTTTCTATTGACAGTTGAATTAAGATAGTCTAATGTAAATTTTCAAGTAATCAAGTCATTTAACTAACGCTATAAGTTTTAATTCTGAATTTTCTTTTAACAAAAGTATAGGATATTCAAAATATCAAAAAACCCAAATGCAAATGTAAATAAGATTTTAATTATTCAAGCTTTTTAGCGCTAGAAAGTGCAATATTCTAGCATTAATAAAAAATATTAAAAAAATTATTGAAAACATTCAGAGATTTTAGATAAAATATTAAGTAAAAATAGGAGCATATACTTACTCTTTGTTTCCTTCTTTCCATGTAAACACTGTTGCACTACCACGAAGCCACCTGGTCGGACACCTGTTCCATCCTCAATCAGTATTGCTGTCGGCCCCAACACTAGAGACCATAGCATAACAGCCACTGCACAGCAAGGACGCCTCAGTATCGTTGGTATCCAGCCTTTATTGCCTAGACACATCTATGTCTACTGAGCCACATCGCCCAATCCATCAGCCTCATGTCGATATGGAAGTACCAAGATCAAAGAAGTCTTCCTCACACCATAACTAAGCAGAAGATGAAAGCAATATCGCCATTAACCGTTACTAACCATGTGTTACTAATACAGAACCGACGAAAAAGCAAGGCTGCAAACAATTGGCAAATCAAGAAGATGTACACTGCATCACTTGAACTATCACTATAACACTTCACAAATGATTGCCAATTTAGACAATCTTCTTCAAGAAAAGCCTTTAATCGCGCCGTTTCCCGAAGCCTTGCATCGAAATACTGGAATTGCAACATTTGCAAATTTCAAATAAACCGAAATTATCCAATTAAGGTTAGCTTACAAAAATGACTCTTGTAGCAACAAAACAGACGTCTAGCAACAACTAAGGATCACAGAAGAAAAAAGGGCTTTATGGGACAACAACCACAGAAAAAGGACCCCACGATATGGAACCAAAGTTAGCATCCCAAGCAGCAGGTTAGAAAATAAAGGGCTACCAAAAATCAGTATGGCATCGGCTGTCTACGCAATAGGCCTTGGCATGAACATCGGCAATGCAGTCCCTCGAATGGAGCACCCACAGCTACGGCGTGCTTTAACCATCCGGCCAACGGAACCAACCGCGCGTTGGCCCACCATCTAACCATTGACGACACGACAGAGCCGTACCCAGGCATGGACTTCATTTTGGTGTAGTGACCAAGTGTAAGTGAAAAGTGTTTAGGGACAGTTAAGATATTTCCTTTTATATAAATTTTGTTACCATTTGATATTCAATGATATTTTTTCTTTATAAATATAAATATAAATTTACGAAAGAAGGGACGTGGAGACAACTTTTTGAGTCAGTACTAGAATTTTGTTTAACATTAGTTTATTTACAAGTAAATAATGTAACCTCTACTTCCTTTCTGCCATCGCTGGGGGCCAGCTCTCTTAAGACCGGGGGATGTGTCACGAAAGAGGACAATAATACTTCATAAATCAATATATTTTTCATTTTAATATTTTAATCATTATTGGCGTTTAACACAGGCCATTCAACGCAACATGAAACCGGCGCCAAGTTTATTAAACAAATCTTAAAACGTTGCAATTATGAAATGTTATACGTACATCCCGATCTAACAATTATTGTGGTGTTATCAAGTCAGCAAAAATAAGGTTCACGACCTAAGTTTATTATTTTCCTAAAGTGGGAAAAATCGCTGACTTGATGGAACTACACATCGTTGGTAAAAAAAATATCGGAGGGCTTCAGTCCGTGACACATTCAGTTCGAAAATTTGTGAAATTTTGTTGGTCGCCAGCGATGAGCCCAAAATTTATGTAAGTATAATTTTATTTTAAACTGTTGGCAAAGGTTTAAATCCAGGTTTTTATTAATTTTGATTCTCTTTTGTAAACCCTTCAGGTAATTATTATTTTTATCTTTTTAATAAATTTGTTTTCAAAATCATTTTACTAATAGCCGCTAAGGTTCCGTGCCACCTTTACGTCCCTTGTCACACCCTAAAATCTGGACGTGACAATATCATTGGAAAAGTTCGTTACATATGTTTTTCTTGTTTTACATACTTTTAAATAAAGGTTTCCTTTAAAATTTATTTTGGCTCGCTTAGGTATTTTAAAAATACATTTTTATAAATCAAAATCTGAACAAACTTTGAGTAAGCAGAAATGTATTTACTTATTTATTTATCTTTTATTGTTAACAAGACTTTTACAAGTATTAACAACGTCCTAAATATAAATCTATATCTATAAGTAATAAGTATAAAAATTGATAATTAAATTTAAAAACACTAAACAATAGATAGTCAGTAGCACAAGAATATGGCAATAGAATCTATAAATAAACTTACACAAGATAAAAATAAATTGTCCATAATGCTCAATGCCCCCCTTAACCCGAGAATTAGCAGAAGTAGGTTTATTTCAGTATATTTTTATCAAAACCATCCTGATATCCTACTTTTTTTTATCACAATACCTACATACTATTGTGCGTGTATTTACTTTATAGTGAAATGTACCCTAAAATATATTTTTTGTTTTTAGAATTTTTTGTGTTGTTGACTTTCCATCAGAAAAAGACAAACAAGGACTGACCAGCATGGCAATTATATCAGACAGTTGGATTCTTGAGCATGACGGAAAGAAAATTTGTTTATGGCCATTGTACCTTAAAAATAATTTAAAATTATTAAAAAGCCACACAGTTCCTGATATTGAAAAAAGTTAAAAATGCCCCATTATTATTTAATATAAAACTGGTAAGTTCTTTCCACTTATATATAGTTCTTAATCAAACCTGTCTGAGACAACAAACATGTTCATGTTAATAAAAGTAGTCATAGAACCTAGATAATTAACAGAAATCAGCTCACCAAATATTTATATATTGCAAAATATTTTTTTTAGCATCGTATGAGAAAGCGAGAAAAAAAATTGAAGATTTGGAAAGTCTTACTGATTGTCCAGACACAGAATCTCAAAGTGATCATGAAGCTATTCAGACTAGAAGATTCAGACATAAAAATAAAAAGTATGAATGATTCTCTTCCCTTTCCAGTTCAGATGAAAATAACTGATGTTGAAGCTTTCTCAAAAAATTTTCAAAATGAATCTCAAGATAAAATCTCATCCCTTGTTCATTCCAAATTGGTATTACAAGACGCAAAATATGATTCTTCATCTTCCTCTAGTTCATTGGTTTTAAACGTTCCTGTTTCTTGACAAGCTAATAACATGCCTATTGGGTTGGAATCATCTGAAGAAACAACAATTCAGCAAACAAGCCGTGATGAAATTAAAGGTAATATTATAATAGATTATACACTCTAGTAATGCAATATGTAGTTTAATTGTTTTATTGTTTATTTCTTTATAATTTTTGTAGCTCTTCTTAAGTCAATATTCTTAAAAGTGGAAAAAGTAAGCAAAACATGTAATTTGTTAATGCAACTTGTTCAAAGTTAAATGAAAACAGATACTGCAGTCATTGGAGTTGAAAATAATTACCATACTAAGGAACTTCCTGCTCAGTCATTTGAAGACCTTGAAAAATTGAATGAGATGTTAGCTGAACCACCAATATTCTCAAGTGTAGTAAGTATAAAGTCATCCTGTGTTTATTAACATTTAATTTACATTTTGTTATTCCTATTTAATCTAATAAATTATTATTTTTAGTGTGGCACATTAACTATTATCGGCGGTAAAGACTTAACAGATTGCACTAGGCGATTGCTTTCAAAGATAATTGCAAATAAATTAGCCTTGGAGTGTAATTGGATGGGTCGCTTTATTAAAAGAGGATTTAAAGAATTTGGGAATATAGTTAATCTCATCATAGGTAAGATATTTTTTTAAGAGGTAAAATGATCTAAGACATAAGTCAAAATGAAT
Organism: Polydrusus cervinus; assembly: GCA_935413205.1. NCBI lineage: Eukaryota > Metazoa > Arthropoda > Insecta > Coleoptera > Curculionidae > Polydrusus > Polydrusus cervinus. The sequence continues at coordinate 58,549,042 of OW284510.1, read as the reverse complement.
GTTTATTTAAATGTGCCTTAACTGTTAAAATGTTCTTCACTGTCTTGTGTTGAGTGTGAGTAAAGAAAAGATGCTAGCCATTTTCTATTTTATTTCCTAGGTATATCTTGTTGGTTATGAGTTTTTTACCGCTTTTAAGTTAAATGGAGAAATATAATTATAAAAAATAAAATACAATTTTTAACAATACACAGTACCAGTAATTATGTATGTTTCAGGAGCTGTAAGGAGAAATCCTTTTTGTAAAGATGCCAATCAAAGACAAATAGAAGATCATATTAAAATGTGGCTAAGAAATGCTGGTGACAGAGAGGGAGGACGAGCCACCAGAAAAAACAAGCTGCAGTGGTAAACTCTCGAAAACATCCATAATATTTAAATTTATGAGTTTTTAACCTAGTTTTTTTTAAAGATTTTTTATAGCTAAAACATTTAATACAATTTAAGTATAAGGCATTTTTAATTATTTATTAGCTTTTTCTGATATTTACATTTAAGAAGATTAAATTGACATAAACATTGTTAGAATGTTTTATATTCCTATGCTGTATAAACTATACAAGATGTTAACTCTTCATTTGTCAATGTCATTATCGACATGGATTTATCACTTTAACTTTAGACAAATCAAAAAAGAAATATTTTTTAACGTCCCGACGCGTTTTAAATAAGGATATTATTTTCTTCCTTTGACAGTCATATTTTTACAGTCATAAAATTATTTATTTCGGGGGAGGTGGTTAACCCCCAAAACCCCCCCTTGGGTGCGCCACTGGTTGCGACGGGCTAGTGATCGAAAAAAATTAATTATCCTGTAAATGTTAAAATAAAGATATGGCGAGACCACAAGAACAATGTAATTTTTTTTTAGTTTCAATCATTTACTTTGTTGTTGGCGCCGCCGGTTATATTTCAGAAGCTTTTACTTTAGTATGACTATCAATAAGTTTAACCTTCTTATTACACAACCTGTAAGTGATATGATTAAATATTGCAATTTTTCTTAAACTAGCACTTTGTACCCCTACTCAAATTATAGATATATTGTTATAGTTGTTTCCTTTAAAGAATTATTAAATTTTTTCGTGTTGTTGCTTTTCTCCATACTGTAGCTTCTGAGATATCACCGACTTCCCGCAGTCAACCTGTATACCATATTAACAATGCCGAAAACGCGACGAAATTGGACGTCTTTAAGCTATCGAAAACCGATGTTTTAAAGACGTACAATTTTGTAACAATGTATGTCTTTGAGATGTTTTTGGGTTATTAGCGGATATTTTAAAGGAATCCTAAACATCTTTCGCCGATATCCTTAAGACGTCTTACAGATAATAATATATTTCCAAAATCTTAAAGTACAATGTATAGCCTGAAAAAAGAAAAGAAAATAAAACATCAAGAAAAATGGAAATATGGGGGGAATATTCACTGAAATCTCTTAGGATTTGTGCGTGAATTTCTTACTTTCAGAAATCTTGATATTCTAGTAATTACATGAAATCTTTATAAAAATATATAGATGTAATGCTCTATAAGTAATATTGACAGCATAAAAACAAAATAAATGTATATATTATAAAAAAATGTGTTTATACTAGAAAAAGTAGAATAGACAACATATAACCTAATTATGTAAGTACCATGAACCCAAAATGGCAAGAAAAAAGTAAAACTCTTTGTAAACGAATTATTATATTCTTATTTTATAAATCATTAAAATGTTAAGAAAAAAAATACACTAAAAAATTATCTAAAAACTTACCCAAAATTTAAAACTTAAAAACTTAGAAACTTAGCGAGACCAAAAATGTTTTTGTTAAATAGTTGAAATATAATAGTTTGGCTTGACTTGGTATACCTAGTGTATATATGGATGTAAAACGTTATGAGGATAAATCTATAAGATTACGTAATTGTTTCCGGGGTTGTGATAATATCCATTTCTTTGCTAGTTTTTTAAAGCGTATGAAATTATTTTCCAGTCTAATGTTTTCTGGAATTAATATGTAAATATATGAAGCTAAGAATGAAAATGATCTTTGTCCAATCATTTTATTGGCCCTAAGAGTCTTAGTGTATTTTGATTTTTTGTATCGAGTGTCGTGTTCATGTGAAATTATATCAAGTTCATTTCTTTTTTTGTGCTGTAAGCAAACTATTTTGTAACAGTAGCTTTGACATATGTCCATTAAACCACTTTCTTGGAATAATAAATCGCTAGAGTAGTAAAAGCCCTTACTATAAATCGTTTTTATAAACCTTTTTTGAATGACTTCTAATTTAGTTAAGTGACATTTATAAGCCCCGCCCCATGCACTTATGCCATATTGTAAGATAGAATGTACTAGTGAAAAATAAACAGTCTTTAAGTCATTTTCATATAATATGGTTTTAAGTTTTTTAAATTTATACAGAATTGATAATATATTGGCCCCAAAACCGTCCCCTGTGGAACACCGTACTCGACTTTTCTCAAGTCGCTTAATGATTCTGTTATTTGCACATATTGCAGTCGATTTTTTAAGTAACTTTCCATTAAATTTAATGCTATGCCCCTAAATCCTAAATTATTCAGTTTTTTTATTAATATCTCATGATCAACCGTATCGAATGCTTTTGCCAAGTCTAAAAAAATGCCTAATACAGCCTTGTTTTCATCCAGATTTTTGTATATATTATTCGTTAAATAAATAAGTGCATCTTCAGTGGCATATCCTTTTTTAAATCCAAATTGTTTATTGGAGAGGAGTTTAAACCTTTCTAAGTAATATATAATCCTTTTTTTGATAATTTTTTCAACAATTTTGGCTATACCAGAGATTAATGATAGAGGTCGATAATTAGTTATTTCGGACGGGTTTCCTTTTTTTAATAATGGCTTAACAATACCTACCTTAAACGCTGAAGGAAATATGCCTTCTTCAAAAATTTTATTTATAATATGACTTAAAGGATTTTTTATATATGGTGTAAGTATGCGTAGATGTTCCGATGTAATGCCGTCGTTCCCAGGAGCCTTGTTTGGTTTAAGTTCTCTTATGGTTTTCTTTACTTCTTCGGGGTCGGTGGGGTTAAAAAAAATAGAATGTTCTGTTATGTTTTCCCTGTTAGATACATTAACTTGTTTGGAAATGTTTTTAGCCAAATTTCTGCCTAATTTTGAGAAGTATTTGTTAAAAGAGTTTGCTATTTCTTTTGTAGTTTTCAGGGTCTTACCTTCAAAATGTATTTCTGAGATATTAGTTTTTTCCCTACATTTACCTGTAAATTTATTAATGGATTTCCATAAAGATTTACTATCTCCTCCATTTTTTTCCATCTCAAGCTTGAAATAATCTGTTTTGGTTTTAAAGATTAACTTATTTAAGGTCTTCTTATAATCTTTATACCTCCTTTCTTTTTCAATATTTTCAATGTTTCTCCTATAATCTCTATAAAGCTTTTGTTTATTTTCAATGGACTTCATTAATCCCAGAGTTATCCAGGGGTTTCTTTTTTTGTATTTTCTTTTATACTGCATTTCTATTTTAGAGTGTTCTAATCCTTTTTTAAGTTTTTCTATAAAGTAATTAGTACCATCCTCGATGTTTACACATCTGTAAACATTATCCCAGTTTACATTTTGAATGTAGTTCTGATATTTATTTTCATCTAATCTATAAGTTTTTGTTGTATGAGGTAAAGGGATATTATTTTCCTGATTTGGTTTTTTTAATTCTATCAGAGCAGCTATAGGGAAATGGTCAGTTAAATCGGTATTTAAAATGAAGGATTCCACATGTACATGATCACCACCTTTTAAAAATATATGGTCAATACACGAATTAGAGCCGTTTTGTATTCTCGTTGGTTTATTAATTAGTGATATAAAACCAAATTCGCTTAATACATTAAGATAGTTTTGTGAGTATTCTTTGTATGACTTTATGTCCAAGTTAATGTCGCCTACAAAAAAATGAAAATTAAGATTTCTATTAACGTATTTATCAAAAAAATTACTTAAATTGTCTATAAATGCATTCGGGCATGTAGACGGTGGCCGGTAAATGGCACTAATAAGAATTTTCTGTCCCAATTTTTGTACTGTTATGTTTAACACTTTAATATTTACAATATTATCACGTTCCAAGGAAAAACAGTTTTTATAATTATTTTTTACATATACTATAACCCCATCATTTTTATTGATGTCTCCCTCATTATAAATTGCAAAGTACCCATCCAACTTAAAGAAATTTAAATCCTGTACTTTCCAAGTCTCGCTAAGTATAATAATATCAAAACAGTACTGAAATTCATGTATCATGAGTAGCAACTCATCGAAATTTTTATTTATACTTCTTATATTGCAATGTAGTATAGAAAACCCGTTATAACTCAAATGTTTATATATTGGTAAAAATTGGGCTGAATTATCGATATCTTTCGACTCTATTTCAAGAAATGATAATTCGTCCAGGTATGAGTTCATTTTTTAATTTTTGTACCTACTATTTAATAGCTAAACTATGTAATATTAATTATTTGTATAATAAAAGGTAAATATTAGTAGAACTCCAGGGAAACCTAATAAAAATTTAAATATAATAAGATAAGCTTCTGTAAAGTAATAATTATAATGTTCTTTTGTGTAGTGGATTTGGTTTGGCTTCTTGTGATAATATTTGCGCCAGCGGTATGGGGACTGTAGTTGATTTTTGTCCTTTTCCTCTTGTGTGATTTCTTTCTTTCCCTTGACTTTGGATCTGTGTTCTTTTGCTGTTGTGTTAATGCCAAGTCTGTGTTTGTGCTATTTGGGTAACAATGTGTGGTAATAGCAAAAATTGGCGACAACAATACCTTTGAACTAATATATTTTTAATATTCATTTCATATTCAACTTGTTATACAAACAGCCAAAGCTATTTACCAAACTAAAAGAAGTTAAACTTATACCGGATGTTGCGCAATTATATTACCACATTCGTTTAGTTCGTTATAGGACACTCCAAAGTAAACGTGTTTATAAGTTTTCATGTTGTATTATCAAGAGGGTTAGACTTTTTCATATCAGCTTTGACCAGGTAATTAATTATAAAGTATGTAATATATATTATTTTGTGAGTTTTTATGGGTTTAAAATTGTACAAAATTTAAAAATGCAAAACCCTATGAAATCTTTATAAGATGTTATAGGACATTCCAAGGCAAACGTTTTTATGTCGTATTTAACAAATAGATTTATTTTCAATTTTTCATTTACTTTAATGGTCAAATTATTTATTTATAAGTATTCGCTCTTTTGTTTCATGAGGTCTGTTAAATAATGCAAATTACTGAATTTTAAATAGACTAGGAAATTCACATACAAATTGCTGGTCTCCAGTATTGATATAAACGCATTTACCGGCTATTTGATCAATATCTATTAAGACGTATGAATCGGAGAAGTCAGTAATGGTCAACAACTTTTCTGGACAAACATTATTTATCCGTAATGGGATGCATACCAACAAACGTACCTTGAGAGTAATTTTGTCAAAAATAATCTCAGAAATTTGACCATATGAGTTATTTTTCATTTTAATGAAGGAATTATCATGTCTTCCTGTTTTATAACTGATTGAACATTATACAGAATTGTTAATTAAAACTCTATGATAAGTTGTTTGTGTTTGTTTTAACTCCTGTGGGCCCGTTAACAAAATTTTTTAGTGTGTAAATATTTGACTCAAAAGAAAATGTAGAGGATGCCTATAAAGGCCCAGATCTTTTTACAGATTCGACAAGATGAGTTAAAAGATGCGCATTAAATGTCATTGCTGATAAATCATAAAACTTTTGAAAATTTGTAACAAAATTATACAAATAAAGTTCACATTTACTCATCTTCCGATGTTCTGGACTGCAGTAAAATAAATACAGCTTTCTGTAATAAAGCAAAATGCTCTAAATATTTATATTTCAATATATCAATAAAACAGGGTATGCCAAAAAAAAGCAACCAAGACCTTTTTTCCGAAGCTTTTCATTTGGCTCTAACAGAAAGAGTTCTGGGAAGTCGATGTATAATGGTGGGCTAATGTTATTTAAACGAGCATTAATAGATTTTATTGACTGTGGGGAACCTATATAGAATTCTTTTAACTGATCATAATTATACGATGTCCATATATCAAGCAGCTGTTTACAAGCACCTATTAGCACTGAATGCATATAATCAATAGTTTACCTATTGATTGGAGTTTACCCCACACAACATTTTGACATGGCATGGAGATGATTGGTGAAGGTCCCTTCATTCCTTTTATTCTTCTCTGACATAATAATGCAGTTTCCATGTTACGTATTACTTCGTCATGTTTTCTTAAAGGATAATTGTTGGTACATGGATATTTTATGACCTTATTTATGGTCTGCCCTGGATGCTCACAATAGGAACAACCATAAAGTCCATTAAATTGTGTAGACTTAAGAATCATAGGCCTTGCTACTGAGTCTACCGATATACATACCGAACTGATTTTGGAATTTACCACTTCCCCATTGTGACTCCAGGTTACCCCCTCAGTTGATAATTTTTTAATGTTCTTAGCAAATGTCGGAATAAATAAATTCATATTTGGTTCCACATTATCATACCATATACCAGCCAAAATTACATTGCGAAATCTTTGTGTAGGTGAGAGTTCATTTATTGTGAGTTGTATGGGCCACATAGAGTTTTTTGAAGAGGATAAAATTGGAGCTCCATCTGTGTTCCAATTAAAAGAAGTAATATCATAATCTTTACTTTTAACATCCCTATAAAGTTTTCCTTCATATATATTAGTTATGTCTCCATCTTTATTTACGGTATTATTAATACTATTTATTAAAATTTCATTGGAGAAATTTTCCAAAAAATATTTAAATTGATACTCCAAATCAATACTCAAGAAGTAGTTTTTTGAATTTAAACTTAATAGATATTTTCTTTTTTTATCAAATTCTTACAAACATTTTCTTTAGTGGAAAATTTACATTTATGACAATAAAATGTATATTGTATAACGTGATCGGGGACTGAAACAGCTTGGTCAATCATATAAGAACTAATAGGGCGTTTTTTTGCAGCTAGTGTCTCTACAAAGGTGATTAGTTCCCCTGTGGCAACTTTGGAAAATGAATGCCTTAACGAAAGCGATAAAAGCATAATTTTAATATCGTGAGCTGTAATACCTGACTCAGGAAAAATTATGCCATTAATAATATTACCTATATTACTTTTAGTATGAAAATTGGCTTTATTTGTAGACTCGCTTGTAGAGCTTGACGAATCCGTGTCTGAATTATTATCGTCGAAAAAAATTGGGGAGGGACTTCTAGTGTTTTGATCACGGTCACACTGATGTTAATGATCTTCATCACTGTCATTAAAGCATGAATTGGAATCTTCAGATGACGATTAATTATTACTGGATTCATAGATTCTTCCACCATTTGTATTGTTATTTTTACTTAACATGTCATTAACTGGGAGACTGTCAGTACTGCTGCTGCTACGGAGGGTAAACTTAGAAGTTGAAGGGGCAGGATTGTCTGTATTATTATTTGAAAAAACAAAATTAATTAACGATGAAGAGGAGTCAATGTGCAAGGAGGGATGTGGAATATTTAAAGGTAAAGGATTCGTGAGTTGAGCACTCGCAGAGGCTAAACGATGTTTCCAACGCCACCTAGTAGTTCTACTAGCCGCTTCGGAATAATAATCTGGGTTAAGCGCAACTTTGTAAGATGTATTTTTATCCATTTGAAACACACCAAACCCGAACAAACAAATGCTAGGTTAGGACACAGAAAAAAGAATGGTTGGGGTTAAGCTCAAACTGAAATATGCTTTATTGTCAGAAGATTTTTTATAATCCTATTGACAAAGCCAATAACTTAGTACCGTAAACCGGGGTTACTTTGCCCCTGAGTGGCTAACTTTGCACCACTTCGGGAAAAAGTTTCGTGACTGTATCAGTAAATGGTGCAGTAAATATGCAACCAAACATTCATTGCACCGTCAAGGACGGGCCTCGAGTGTCAGCCACGCGCATCCGTGATGCTCATACGCGTGATATTAGTCGAAGTACAGCTGTGCAAAGTGGCGGTTTAAAATTATCGATTATTTCACGCTGAAAACTTTAGTGTGTGTGGCTCTTTGGGTTTAAGATATACATTAAAGGTATGTAAATGCAGTTTTGAATATGATTTGTTTACAAAGCGTGATAAATATTTTTATTTAATAACTAAATTTAAAGGTTTTACCTAATTTTTTTCTTTAGACCTGCCATTTTTTTGAACTTTTGGGGTAACTTTACTCCGCGGCGCAAAGTTACCCCGCGGAGCAAAGTTACCCCAAAGTAATATCTTGGCGCGTTTTTTGAAATATATTTTTTCGGTTTTATCATAAATTGGCATAATATGTAAGTATCTAATGTTGGGTTTTGCTGTTACAGATGCCTAGAAGCTATAAAAGATCTCTCGGAACAAGACGCTATGCTGATTATTCAGAGGAAAAACTTCAAGAATGTTTAGACGAAATTCGAAGCGGCGGAATTTCCCACCGAAAAGCAGCGGCAAAATACAACATTCCAAGAAGAACAATTCTGAATAAATTAAAAGGAAAGCACAAGAATAAACCTGGTAGACAGAATGTCTTCACTCCCGATGAAGAAAATTGCTTTGTTAAGTGTCTAATATCGTTGGGAAACTTTGGATTTCCTTTAAATTCTATGGAAGCGCGTCAGCTTATAAGAAACTACTTAAATCGTTGTGGCAGGGAGGTGAAAATATTCCAAAACAATATACCCGGGGCTGACTGGATGAAAAACTTTATGAACAGACATCCCGATCTTTCCGTAAGATTTGCCGAGAACGTTAAACGTACGCGAGCAGCAGTCGATGAAGATATGTTAAGAAGTTTCTTTGAAAATTTGGAAAGTGAGATAGCTAATGTTCCACCTACTAACTTGTGGAATTTTGACGAGACCAACGTGACGGACGATCCCGGCAAGAAAAAAGTTCTTGTTAAGAAAGGATGCAAATATCCCGAGCTCATTCGTAATGCATCCAAAACATCTGTTTCTATAATGTTTAGTGGAAATGCTGCAGGAGAGTTATTGCCTCCCTATGTGGTATACAGGGCCACTAATATGTGGAGCACATGGAAGGAAAATGGTCCCAAGGGCTGTCGATACAATGCCAGTCCATCTGGATGGTTTGATGCCAATATATTCAATGATTGGCTCGAATTTCAAATGATACCCAGGCTTAAAAAAATACAGGGCAAAAAGGTTATTCTCTGTGATAATTTATCTTCACACATTACGGTTAGTGCTCTCCAATTGTGTCGCGATAATGGTATTCACCTAATTTGTCTGCCACCGAACAGCACACATTTGACGCAGCCACTGGATGTGGCATTTTTTCGTCCCCTGAAAATTGCATGGAGAAAAGTCCTATCAGATTGGAAAGATACCGCAGCAGGGATGAGAAGCACAAATATTCAGAAAGAACATTTTCCACCACTGTTGGCAAAGATGATGGAAATTATTACACCGCTAGCTGACAACAATTTAAAAGCTGGTTTCCGAAAGTGTGGGATATATCCACTAAACATTGAAGAAGTATTAAGCCGTATTCCAACACAAAAAAGTTGTGATCAAGGTTTGGTGCAATCAGAGTTTTTAAAACACATTGAGGCGAAAAGAGTAGAGGTAACGGACATTGTAAAAAGCCGCAGAAAGAAGTTAAATATTCCTGCTGGAAAAAGTGTATGCGCTGATCAACCAATAAGAGAAGACGATGAAGAAGCAGATGAAGATACCATTGTGGTAAGTGGATATGAAGAAATGATGGGCGAGACGTCTGGGAGGCGAAATGATACCAGTGGTATCGTCTTTAATGATAACTCTTCAGACGATGTGGATTTTGAGGAACTTGCTAAAGAAAAAGATAGAAACAGAGTTCGTAAATTTTCTAGAGGGAAAATCATCCCACCATAAAACCTCTTTCGCAGAAGTGGTAAAAGAAGTAGGGTGTTTCGTAGCATTTTACTATGAAAAGCAATTATACCCTGGAGAAATTGTGTCTTTTGATGACGAAACCGTAACTATAAACGCGATGCAGAAGTCCCTTAAGATGTGGAAATGGCCCAGCAGAAAAGACGAACTTATTTATACATGGACCGACGTTGTCGGTTCAATTAAACCTCCTAAGCAAGTGTCCAAGAGGGGTACGTATTGCGTTCCAGAACTAAATTCATTCCTTGACTAACATGAACAAGTTTTTTACGTTTTAAGTTGTGTTGTTCGAACTTATTTCAGTTGTGATTTAAAATTTACTACGAGTTTTTTACCTTTTATATTAATAGAGGATGTCATTTGAGTTTATAATAAAAAATAATGAGTTTCATTGGTTTTTAATTTTTTTTCCTGTACTAAATATGAGCCAAGGCGCAAAGTGCATAAGCTATGCTGTTAACTTTGCCTCACGTCTTAAATTACATGAGTTTGATGGCAAAATTTTCGGTGGAGCAAAGTAACCCCGGCCTATGGGAAACTTTGCTCCACTTTTTGACAAAAAAAATTTAGCATTTAAAAACTCTTTGGAAATCAATTACCACTTTATATATATTCTATAACAATCATTCTATAACCTCAATAACAAACAAGTTGCATTTGGATACTTTTTAGCATAGACTTTCGTTAATTTGTAAAATTCCTTCTAAAAATGGAGCAAAGTAACCCCGGTTTACGGTATCTAAATAAAAATTATACAAAATATAATGAGCAATTAACAACATTAAATAAATCGATCTAAAACAACAATAAGAAAAATGCAAACATTATGTCAGCAATATATTACCCAAGCAAACCTAAGATAGTATCTTCCGCTCAAGAGCTATTGGCAGATTATTAAATAGTATTTAACCATTACGGATATTATTACGATATATATTAAGATACTTTTCCCCGATACAGGGCCGGCTCTAAAAATTTTTCGATGCATACCCATGCCACGCGGAAATAATAGTGTGTATGACGTTGAAGGTGCTAGGCACACTAAAACTTTTCTTTATACAAATAACTGAAAGTAATCGATAAACAGTTTATATGTTTTAGTAGCATTTAATCTACAATAAATTGTTTTTTAATATTTGATGTTTTTTACAGGATAATTTTGTACAATAAATAAAAGTAAATATTATTTACCGTATGCGCACCAATGCAAAAAATAAACTATTAACTTTTAATTCACAATAATTAGCTATAATTGGTATGCAGAAGGAACGTTTATTCTGGAATTAATAAAACGCAAATAATGGTCGTCAATATACGCAAGTATGACAAAACTCGTAAAAATAAGTAATTGTATCAAAAATCATTTATATAAAAGTTGCAGAAGAAAGAAGTTATTAACAATTGAAAAAATGTAAAATTTAAAAACTGTAAGGCCTAACTTTTTGATATTCTCGACCACTGAAAACCATACAAATGAATGACTGAATGATAAGTAATTTGTATCCTACAAAAAATGAACCATACCTATTATCAATTAATCCTAGTATCGCCAGGAGACAAAACATTAATGATAACGCAGTGGTCGAAAATATCAAAAAGTCAAGTTGTCAGTTCTTAAATTTTAAATTTTTTCAATTGGTAATGACTTCTCTATTCTGCAACTTTTATATATATGATTTTTGGTACAATTACTTATTTTTACAAGTTCTACAACCTGTCAAAATAAATGATTCAACTTTAAGAACACCCTGTATATAGTAACACTTTTTGTATATTTTAATAACATTTGCATTACTAGATTTTATGTGTAATCGTAAATTGGTTTATTCGTTAATGAATTATTATGTTTATTAAAATTATGTTATGATTATAATAAATACATTTGAGGTGTGTATGCGTATATTATAATAATGTGTATTTCCGCTTGTTAAACAGGATATTTATGTTAAACATAAGGTTGATATTTTTAGGAATAAGGTAATAAAAAATCAGATAGGGACTTTATGTAAGCCCTTTTGCTATAAGAAGTACTGTTAAAAGGTTTCGTTTAAGTATAAAAATTTTAATTTTCAACAAGCTATATCTCAAAAACCGTTGGGTTTAGAAGTGTATTGCATTTATTTACATTAGAATTATAAATTTAATCCAAAGATATAGCAAAATATATTAAAAAATATCATTTTTCCTTGTTCCAAAGTGAACTGTTCACTTTTTGGTCCGCACCGGCACACTAATAAATACATAATATAGACATATTATGTATAAGACATACTCATTATTGGTCTTTGAAAACACGCAAAAGTTATTATTCTCTGCTAATTTAATTAGGATATAAAATTATTATACGATAATGTAGCAAATTTGTACCAAAAATGTATAGGAATAGTCCACGTAAAATGTAATGCTGCGCTATATAGAAACCCTAAATCCTAAATCGATCAAATAATTTTATACTTTAGACTTTATTTACTATTAAAAGAATCCATAAGAATCTATTTAAGTATTATTAGATTCTTATGGTTCGGAACGCCACTTTGATTCCAGTCTTGTAAACATACTAGATATTTAAAACTCGTGTCTGATTGGTCCAACCTGAATGTATTTCAAGCGGCCACAAACAACAAGAAGAAGTACTAAACTTTTTAACACTCCTCCGTAAAATCAATAAATTTAATATTAATCCATGTTACCCTATAACAACTTAAGGTAAACATGACAAATAAAAAAAACTTGCACTGATTTGACCATTCCGATACATGACTTTAAAAAGTCTAGTATTATTTGCCGCCAGGGATTTCATTTATAATTATCCTTTTTCGGCATTCAGAAGACTTACCATCTCTTTCTATTACATTCCTAAGTCACACTTATTACGTCGAATATGCAGACTCAAGAAAAATCTAGGGATTTTTACTTTTGGCTTGGCATGTGGCCATGAAAATCGGCGTCTTGCTGCAGTACTGTACCCACTGTGCCGCTAATTCTTTTTGTCGAAGACTCGAAAACGCTACATACGCAAACAACAGCCATACACATACTCGACAGACATGGCCCCCATATTTAGTAAAACACCCTCCTTGAAACACACATCATCACCTACACATACAACCCTGAAGGTCCACAAGACCAAAACAGCCCCTGAAAAATCAGATGTGCACAACCATCAGTTGGCGCACAATCTCCGTGAAAACAAACATCCTAAAGCACAACTGGAGGCTCAAGCCGCTCAGATTAGTGCCCTTCTCGAGAAAAACACCTCCCTTGCTCAGTCAATCACGCAGTTGACCCAGCAGAATGCTGGTCTAAACAACAGCGTGATGGACCTGACTAAAAACCTCCAGACCTTCCTTAACTCAAAAAGCCAGGTCTCCAGCCCTCCCCCACTTATGGAACTCAGTACGTGACGAGGATAGCGAGATCATCGTCGACCCAAAAGTCGCGGCCGTGCAAGCCCTTGCAAAAACAGACTTCCCGATACTTCCAGTGCTGGTCGCAGACCCACTGAAAAGTGCACACCCCGAGCTAAAATTGAACAGTCCCCGTTCAAGTAACGCTAAACTAACATAACACTTTGTAAAGCTGAACACCATCTCCAGCCAACACAAAGTGTCAGAAAACGAAGCCCACAGTTCTTCAATGGACACAAGCCCTGCCCCACCCAAAGCGAGCGAAAAAGTAGACACCCCCCCACTCAAGACCCCCCCCCCTAAAAAAACAGTAAAGACGCAGTGCCCATAGTCATCAGATCCATGGAAAAGTGGATGGCACTCTTAAAAACATTTAAGTTAAACAACTTAAACTATCATAAGGCAGCCTAGGCATCCAAATAACTCCGTCTCCGCCAATGACCATCGTGGCATGACAAAAATTTTGGATGCCGAAAAAACCCAATACCACACCTATTTCCTCCCAGAGGAAAAGCAACTCAATATAGTCGTAAGAGGACTAGACATTGGCATCCCGATTGAGGACATAAAGCAGGACATAGAGGAGCAAGGGTTCACACCCATGCAAATCTACAGGATCAAGCTTGGTCCTACAAAACGGGAGTGTCCTCTGGTAAAGATACTCTTACCTAAATCTCAGAAACACTTCTACAATGTCCAGTACATCGCGGACATGAGTGTCAAGATAGAATCCCAGAATCCCACAAACAAAGCACACGTCAAGCAGTGTCACAAGTGCCAGAAATTTGGACACTCAGCTGTGAGGTGCTATGCCAACGCAGCTTGTCGCAAGTGTGCAGGCCCGCACCTATACACTGCGTGTACCAAATCGATGGACACGCCTGCAAAGTGCATAAACTGTGGCGGCGAACATCCAGCCAGCCACAGCAGGTGCCCCAAAAACCCACGAAACCGCCCAGGAGTGCAACAAAACTCCCCTCCCCCCCCCCCACCCAAAAACCTGGCCAACTACAACAGGCCAGTAAATAGCACTACTTCATTTGCTAGCCTGGCCAAGAAAGACGTCCCAGCAGCAACAACAACAACTGCGCCCCCCCCCCCCCCCCAAAGCCCAAAAACCGTGCCCCCCCAAAACCCAAAACCCAAAACCCCCCTCTGCCCTCTGCCCCCCCCCCCCCCCCCCCCCACTGTTGCAAAGAACAACAAGCTCCTGGAACTACTCGTGCTTAGTCCGACAGAACTTCAAGCCAGGATAGATCAACTGGCAGCTCAACTGAGTAACAATCCTATACTTGCCCAACTATTTCACTAATGGATAGAAGGGTAAAGCCAAGCTCACTTTACATAGTAACTTGGAACGCAAACTCGTTATTTCGTAAGAAATACGAGTTTGCCAACTTTCTTTACGACAACAACGTGGACATTGCGTTAGTCCAAGAAACCTTCCTGCGCCCAGGAACAAACCTCAGGTTCAAAAACTATTCAGTATACAGACAAGACAGACCAGACAGGGTCGGCGGAGGCACGGCCATTTTCATAAAAACAGCAATCTCACATCTTTTGCTAGCCACGCCTGCTTCAGAAGCGCTAGAATGTGTATCAGTGAAAATTGATATGCAGGACGGCCCGCTCATTGTCAAGTCTGTATACAAAAGCCCAACTAGAGACATGACCATTGCTGATATGAACATCATTATCACGCAAGAAAATACCCCACAATTCAGTGCCGGAGATTTCAACTCCAAGCACAGACAGTGGGGTATGAAAGCCACAAACCAAGAAGGTAGGAAACTTTACAACTTCGTTTCCAACAATCTCGTTACACCGATTATCCCTAATGAGCCGACACACTTTGCCACAGTCTCAGCCGACATACTGAACTATGCTCTTGTAAAACACTTTCACTATAACGTAGTGACTAGTGTGATGCATGAGCTTAGTTCCGACCATACACCAGTGTCATTTGTAATAAGTACAAATGACGGCATAAACAACATCATTATGCAAGAGTATGTCAAAACAGACTGGACAAAATTCAAAACCATAGTAAATGACAAAACAACAGTCATTGCTGATATACAAAACATTCAACAACTCAACCAGGAAATACACACACTCACCACACACATACAAACTTCTGTACACGACGCAAACACTGTCACAACAAACACATACAAAAACCCATACACATTCCCGCCATTCTTGAAAAGAATGATACGGGAAAGAAACACACTGCGTCGCCGCGCAAAACAAACACTTGACCCTAACATCCATAGGGCCGCTACGCGTCTGACCAACGCAATAAAAGCCCTAGTTATAGAACTTCGAAACTATAACTGGGGTAAACTCCTCGAAACACTAAGCCCAGAGGACCAATCCCTCTGGCGCATTCAAAAGGTCTTTAACAAAAAACATTCAGCCCAAGTTCCTCCTCTACAAAGCCAGCACGGAATGGTCTACACTGACGAGGAGAAGGCACTCGCCTTCGCCTCGTCGCTGGAAACCCAATTCCGCCTCAACACGGATATCGACGATGATATCCACAGAGAGGCTAGAATGGAGAGACTTACCTCAGAAATACCTCGCCTTCAGCCAAACCCAGCCCACCCTGAGATCCCCCCCACTAATTCTGAGGAAGTAAAAAGTGTCATTAAACTGTCTAATCCTAAAAAAGCCCCGGGTCTAGATAAAATCACTAATCTAGCACTCCAAAACCTTTCAGATAATGTGATTGAAAATATCACAAAAATTATCAACTTTTTGTTCAAAAACCAAGCTTATCCAACAGCTTGGAAAACGGCAGTAATAATTCTTATCCCCAAACAAAATCAAAACCTCAAGTTTCCTCAAAACTGGAGGCCTATAAGTCTCATCTCGTCCATAGCAAAAATTTTCGAAAAATTTTTCCTGTCAAGACTATGGGACATAGTAAACGAACTCCACATAATGCCTGATGAGCAATTCGGCTTTAGAACAGACCACTCCACGGAAGACCAACTTGTCAGACTTGTTGACATAGCTACAGACGCCCTACAGCGAAGATACTCTACGGGTATGGTCGCTCTGGACGTCTCAAAAGCTTTTGATAAAGTCTGGCACGAAGGCCTTGCTTTCAAATTACATCATATCTTCAATATGAATGTAAATTTCACAAAATTCATCATTTCCTATTTAAAAAATAGGAAATTTGTCACACGTGTAAATGGTACACTCTCAGACGTCAGAGCCATTGAGGCAGGAGTTCCTCAAGGCTCCCCCCTTGCCCCCCCAACATACACACTATACACGGCAGACATGCCAAGAACACCACACGCCAATCTGTTCATCTACGCTGATGACACAGCGATGACGTGCACCGCCAAAAAGCTTGTGCACGTACACAGAGGCCTACAATCACAACTCAACGCATTAATGCACTATTTTTCTGAATGGAAAATAAAAATTAATGCGGAGAAAACACAAGCCACCCTTATATCAAACAAAAACAACATAGACATTGCACCGCTGACCATCGACAACCAAGATATCCCTTGATCCGATACACTGAAATATCTAGGTGTTACCATAGATAAAAAGTTGTCATGGAAAGCTCACTTACACAGTAACGCCAAAAAAGGTAAACAGTTCTTCGGCGCACTATACCCGTCACTAGGCCGAAAAAGTAAGTTAACACTTAAAAACAAAACACTACTCTACAAACAAGTAGTGCGACCGAGAATGACGTATGGTAGCCTAGCCTGGTGCCAAGCCGCCAAAGAACACAAAACACACATTCAAATCACACAGAACAAAATACTCAGAGCAATCACCAACGCTCCATACTACATTAGGGGAGCGGCAATACACCGTGACCTGAAGGTAGAAACCATGCATGAGTTTTTGAACAAACGACACACAGACTACTACAGGAAAGTGCATCTGCATCCAAACCATCTGATGCAGAATGCCTTTCCTATAAACAGACACCCGAACCTACAGAGAAAACGCTATAGGAGCTCCAACGCTCCTATGCTAGAATAAACACATATTTGTCTTTTCATATTAATCCATTATTTTATTTGTTTCAGGTTTCAGTAGTTAGTTGCGCCCGCTTTGTTTGTTTACATAAAAGATAAACAAACAAAGCAAAAGACTGGATCAAACCTTGCCACAAAATAAAAGGTATACCCTGTGTCTTTTTCTTTAGAGTAGAAAATAATAAGCACTATCCCTGCCTCTGGCAGGGCTGTTTTAATCCTACCCATATCCCTCCCCAAAAAATATGTAAGAGTGACTGACGTCACTAGCATGATAAAACATTAGAAATAATAGAGTAGAGACTCGAAAACGCCATCTGCATTTTTTAACGTGTTCGTGTTATATTCAAGAAATTTATTTTCATTCTGCATCTCGGCATATGTTCCTTTTACTTTTCTTTTTCCTTACCATGCAGTCTTACCACCGACCTACCGGTCGTCCATACCAAGTAATTTATATTTTTACTTTTTTTAATATACTAAACTTGCTCCATCCATACTTTAAGCAATTCACAAAAATATAATTATAAATATAATTATTACAATACAATGTTATGCTAATGAAATTTTCTTGATTTCTGTATATGGGTATAGATCAGTGTTCACTAGACGTCCCAATTTAGGCCACAAATTACAACAAAGGAAATTTGTAGTTCTTCTAAGTTTGGTGTACGTAATCCTCGCCCCACCCACAATACACAAATCCTAAAAATTAATTCAGTTTGACGTGGTGTACCTAAAACATTGAGTTGAACCTTATGTTCTTTTGAGTTTGAATTTTACGACTAGAATATTTTCTTTAGGTATAATAATTTCACTACGGATCTAAACTGCGTATACACTTAATACCAAAACTAACACTAATTATGATGTATGCAATTGTCAAATTTACTGATGAAGAGAAAACGCGCATTGTGCCATGTGATGACATTAAACACTTTGATCCTAAAGCCTTAAACACTAGAAAAAAATCTAGTAAAATTTCAAGACGATGATTCTTATTATCCTGCGCAAATTATGGCCACAAAAGATAAATTTTAATAACAGGAAAAGACAAAGGACTCATGCATAACTAATGTTGCTAAATAATATTTTAGATTCCATTGAAGTACTGGAACGCATGCAACAAACAAAAAGATTTCCATGTGTAAACAAGGCGCTATTAGAAAAGCGCAAGCGAGTCTGATTCAGATTGCAATAGAAACAGAGGTGGGAAAGATAAGAATAAACTAATAAAAAAATCTAATCTTAACTCGGTAATTAATACTTTACTGGCCACAAATTTACTTTTAACCTCGCTTTTAACTAGGTATACACTTGTATTTAATTTTTTTGAAAAAGTAATTCGGTATTCACAATTTCTTGTGCTTATATAAATAAAATTCACATAGTTCATCTCACTCACTGAAATATGCCTTGTTCTAAAAAATAATTTTTTATTGACAAAGATTAAGTAAAAATAATAGTATAGGTAGATTATTATAAAAATAGCAATATATTTATAAAAGTGATACTTACCTATATTATGTGTCTAATATTTTAGCTTAACATCACAGAAGATACAATTTTTTTAGAAAAATACAAAGCCAATAAAGAAAGCAGTGTTGAAAAAACATATGTAACTAAACCCTCCAAACATGATTTAGAAGTAACAAAAATAAAAAAGAGAAATGAGGAATTGACCCAAAAAGTAGAGGACTAACAGCGGGTTTCACAAAGAATTCTGCTTAACCGGGCGCTAAATATAACAAAATTTAATCAGAGTCGACAAATGCCTACTACGTTTAAACGTGAAATCGCCTAAAATATTGGAAGCAATGGCAGCTGTCAAATGTCAGAATAGCGAAAGCGAAAAAGGAATCGAAATTTTTTGATGAAAAGAGGTAATATGGATTAAAACAGAGTATTTTTAAATAAAAATTACTAAAAATACCCTTGGAAATACCAAAAGCCCATTAGACAAAGATAAAAGAAAGAATTCCAACCAAAAATATTATCAAAACAGACACAGTAAGTATCTACCTACAAAGTAATTAATTTTTAAATCTAAAAAAATCCGTTGTTCTCTTCAGTAGTAAACACTGTGACCAGTTTAGTTATTATTTTTATAAAATAGATTTCTTAAAGTCATCATAAGCATGACTTTTTAGAAAAAAAAATGTAACCAGTTGTTTGTATATTTATATTTTCTTTCATGTGTTTTAGCTGCCCAATTATCAATCCCAGAAGCAAGGCAAGAATGTATACAAAGGTAATGCAGAGTTAAATTAATTTTAAACTTTATGTGCATAATTGGTGCCCATATGCCTCAGTTAGAAACATTCTACTACCTTTCTCAGAACTCATAGAAAACTATATTTTCACAGGAATTGGAAAGTGCATTTTAATATTGTAGGCGGGCACTTTTTAAATACAATAGCACTCACAGGTAGGTAATAAAATAGTTTATTAGTACACTTTACTGGAGCCCCTTGTATAACTTAACATATTGTTCCGATATAGGTACCTACCCGAGAAGCTTCGAGTATCATGTTTATATTAGTATCCTACTGAAATAAATGGTAAATTTGAAGCACTTTAAAACACTTCATTTAAATTAGTTTTTAAATATATATTATTCAATTATTTAGGTCTCTTGTTTTGGTATAATTATAGGTACCTACAAATAAAAATAAAGTAGCCCAAACTATATTATTGCTGGTGACACAGATTTTTGTGTTGCCTAAAATTTTCACTATTCCCTTTTATCATCGTTTTTCTTGTTTATGCATCTATATGCACACTATTGTGGCATTTTGATTAAAGCAATGAAGTCTATATTATGACTTCTATGATTAAAACCCCAGGGCCTTGAAAATATTTTTAGATTTATAGATCGTTGATTGTTTCTAGTGACCCAAAACTGTGATAACTATTTCCTAAAACAGGGCTTTTCTAATATAATACAACTGCAACTACTTTTCACTGTACAGTCAATGTAAAAAAAATCACAAGCTATCCACAAAATCGAACAACTTAACAGGAAAGTAAAAAATAATTAGGTTTTACCGAAGGTTTTTCCTATGTACATAGTTTGTTTTTTAAATGGTTTATCATTGCCACCATAACCTGTTGTAGTAACCTGCATTAGATATTTTATAAAAAAATTAAAAGTAATATTGAACCAAAATAAGATCCCTATTTTCGTGGGTTGTGTAAGAAAAATAGAAAATGAAAAATAAAACTGGGTGATGTCAGTTTCCGGCGTAAACAACTATCAGGGTCACTCTTTGGTCTTAAAGATGATAAAGTACCAATAAATAATAAAATTAAAATAACACCTGGGGAAACTGTTCGGCATAAACAATTATCAAAGTCGGTACCTCTAGTCGATAACAAATAATTAATGGTCAATAAATTAGCAAATCAAAGAAACACCGCGAAAACAAAAATAAGCTTTATTGACAACTCGCGAAAACACCTGGGTGGGACTTTTCTCTAACCATCACTTTTTCGATAGCAAAGGACTGCTATTTAAATCTTGCGAGGTAACCGAGAGAAGAGTTCTAGTAATAATCTCAGAGAGATCAGTTTCAAAATATCAGTACCATTTTCATTAAAAGAAATTAATAATTAATCAAGTCAACCGTTTTCTAATAAAAGTTTTATAAGAATATTTAAAAGAAAACATGAACTTGCAATCAAAGTACTTCTTCTACAATTATAAAGCACAAGTAAAAGTTTTATAAAACGAAAGTGAGTGTTTTTGGGTTTTTCAAATAGTAAATTATTAATATATCTAATTGAGTGGCTCGTTTGTTATAGAATCCAACCATTTTTGAAAACAAATCTGTATTAGAAGGAAAGGAATAAGAACACAAAGTCTTCCTCCACTTTTATATTAGTGGAAAAGTGGAGGAAGACTTTGTGTTATTATTCCTTTCCTTCTAAATTACCACTCCACTTTAAGTATGGACTACTTCTTCAAATCTGTATTAATTATCCACTTCTTATTATAAAAATAAATCACATAATTACAGTGTAAAGAGCAGTGTTTTACTGGTTAGCACCGTTCCTCACAGAAGGTAAGAAGTATATTAGGCCAATCCGACCTGAGGTGTTTTGCCCTTAGAGGAAATTTATATTAAAGAAATTAGAAAAAGACCAAGGGCACTCCACTACATTGGTGTCAGGTTAAGGGGTGTACAAGGGTTAATTAAGGGTAGATTAAACCAGATAAAATAAGTCAGAATGACTGACCTTACACCCGCTGCTCCCATAACTCCTAATATTGTTTTGAATGCTCCCAAAATTGTAGTAGGAATTGAGTCCATACCTTTATATGATGGCACAACCAGCTTTGGCGAATTGGACCGACAATGAAATGGTGTCTATTGTACGGTTAAAATTAAGGTACAGGGCAAAGCAGTTTATTAAATCCGAACCATCTCTACAAACTACGGTAACTTGGAATACGTTAACTACGTTAACTTGGAATACATTAAAGGACAGTCTAAGAAAGTAGTTTATACGCCAATATGTAAAGGGCGCTGCCATGAAAAATTTTATGGAATGTCGACAAAGAACTAATGAAACATGCAGACAATTTTTAACTAGATTGAAAATCCTTGCAAATAGAACCATTACCATCACAGGAGATCCGGCCATCGATAATCCAATCAAACAGAAACTTGAGCAAGACATTACCATGCAGTTTTCATTAGGGTTAACTATGCCCATTAAGCAAAGAGTATTGTCAGGAAACCCAAAAGATTTAGAAGCAGCCCTCGTTATAGCAGAAAGGAAACAGTCGATAGAAAATTTACTTCACCCCTCAAATAACCGAGAGTGCCGAGCAGTCAATAAAACTTGTCATCAACCACAATTTAACCAACACTTTCCAAGATACAAAGAAGTAACAGCCCATGTACGAAATTGTTATACATGCCATGAACCTGGACACATCAGCGCGAACTGCCCTCGTAATAAATATTGAGATGATAGGCAGATAGGAAAGCCAAGTCATATAGCCAGGAAGTGGCTAATCGTTATTAGCCAAGAAGCCAATATCAATCTAAGCTATCTAGAAATAACCAAGAACAGCGATACCAATCCCAAGCAAGGAACTCCAACACAGCCCCTTTTCAACCCTGGAGCCAAGCTGTCAACGAGGCACAATGGGATTAAATAGAAAACTAAGGGTAGGGATATACGCATGCTCAGATGAAAGAATCCCCAGACCGTGTAATGTAATTAAGCTGAAGTAACAGAAATTTTGATGTTGAAAAAAAAAGAAGAAAATGGAAACAAGACTAAGTAGAATAGAAGAAATTGTAGAGTCGATTCAAATCAACATACAGACGTCCATGAAAAGTCTTCAATAATCTCTGAGAAACCGGCCGATTCTCACCTTCAAGCAAGCTCATAAGAGTTGAGTAAAGTACATAAAAACGTTACTAATTATCAAGAGAAAGCAAGGAAAAGTAAAGCACAATAAAAAGTAGGAGAAAATATGGTAGATAAAAAGAAAGTTAAAGAAAATATTGTAAAAGAAACAAAAATAAGTCAGGAATTTGAAGGTAGTCTTTCCGTAGTATTATCACAAGCCATTGTGATACCTCCAAATTGCCAAGCAGTCTGTTCCGCATCCGTGCGAAGAGTGTCTCGAGTTACGACTCCGTACATGGTTCTAGAACCAAGAGAAGACATTCCGACTGGACTGTTAGTAGCAAGAGTCTTGTGCAAGACAGGAAGGACAGTTCCTGTGAGACTTGTCAACGTGACAAATACAGACTTGATAGTTAACAAATATTTAATTATAGCTAGAACCTATCAAACAGAGGAGGAAAACTTAGATGAAGTAAAAAAGAAAGTTACCATAAGAAAAATTGACCTGAAAAACTTTGAAGAAATTTTAAAAACACTGAAATTGGAATCACCAAAAACCGATGCAGAAAAGAAATTATGGGAATTAATTATAGAATTTAATGATATATTTAAAACACCAGAAAAGAAATTAAGTTACACTTACCATTTTGTACATAGAATTATCACGGAAGATGTTCCACCTATATTAACAAGACCTTATTGGGTGCCATATCATAGGCAAGATATTATGAGACAAGAGATACAAAAGATGCTTGATTAAGAAATAATTATTGAGAGCCAATCAGCATGGAGTTTTCCTGAAATATTAATTGAAAAGAAGAGATATCCTGGCGAAGATCTACAATTTGGCCTTGTTATCGACCATCGTAAACTTAATGACATTACAAGGTCAGACTATTTTCCCCTTCCAAATATCCAAGAAACCATCGACAAGTTGACAGACGCAACTATATTTTCAACAATGGATTTAGCCTCTGGATATTTCCAAGTACCCCTTCATCCCGATGATCGCGAAAAAACAGCTTTTTCTACACCTGATAATCACTATCATTTTTTGCTGACGCCGATGGGAGTTAAAAACGCACCGGCCTCGTGGAGTAGAATGTTAAATCATATTCTCGGAAAATCAACCTACAAAGAATGCCTAATTTACTTAAACGACATTATTGTATTTTCAAGTGATGAAGAATCGCATTTAGAACGATTACGACATGTTTTCGACAAAATCAGGGAAAGCAACCTGAAGTTCAAGCCAACCAAGTGTCATTTCATGAAAGAAGAAGTAGAGTACTTAGAACATATTATTAAACAAGGAGGATATACTACAGATCCTAAGAAAACACAAATAATTAAATCGTACCCTATACCAAAAAACGTTTAAGAAATTTTTAGGACTATGTGGGGTTTACCGCAAATTTGTAGCCAACATTTTAAAAATCAGTCAGCCTTTAACTCTTTTAAGAAAAAAGAATGTGAAATATCATTGGGAAAATGAACAACAAAATACTTTTGACACTCTAAAACAAGTATTAATTTCTCCCCCATATTAAGATATCCAGACCTTACCAAACCATTTATAGTAAATACCGACGCCAGTGGAACGTCCATAGCTGCAATCCTTACTCAAGCACATAATGGAGTCGAACATCCCATATGTTATTCCAGCCGATCTCTCAATGATGCGGAACAAAGATACAGCACTATTGAACGAGAATGTCTTGCCATAGTGTATGCCGTAAAAATGTACCATAACTATCTAACAGGAACTCACTTTATTATGACATATCACCGGCCTTTAAAGTATTTATTAACGATTAAAGATGCTAGTTCACGCTTAGCCAAATATGCAATGTATTTAATGGAATACAGCTTCACTATTCAATATAGAAAAGGAAAATTAAACAGTAACGTTGACTCCCTGACACGCCTCAGAACAGAAAAGGATGTTTTAGTTGAGAATATCATAGCTGTGGTACCTGAAAACAAGGAACGAGATGAAGTCATGCCAATAACAGCAGTTATATGGAGCAAGCACGAATTAAAGAAGCTACAACAAGAAGATTTCTACATTAAAGAATTGATGTCAAAAACTTCGACAGATGGTATTCTAACTAGACGCAGAGAACAGCATCAAAGGAATGATCAAATAATTACTCCCTTAATAAAAGTGCCCGAAATAATAAAATTATACCACAATTCAATATACGCTTGTCATCCTGGACAAAAGAAAACGATAGAAATGATAGAACGAGATTTTTATTGGAAACCCCTTAAAAAAGATGGCAAGACCTTTGTAGAGACATTTGACAGATACTTACACAAACCAACTTATCAACCTCCAGTAGAAATGCAAGCAACACTAGTGTCCTATGTGCCCTGGGGAAGAATAAGAATGGACATAGTAGGTCCCTTAAATAAAACCAACAATAACAACAAATATATTCTAACTGGTATAGATTTCTTAACCCGATACCCAGAATGTATACCATACAAGACATTAGAGCTGAAACAGTAGCAAAAGCTTTCGTAGATTTGGAACTCCCAGAGAAAAATAGACTGTGGAACTCAGTTTATTGGAAAACTATTCTCAGAAATCTGTAAATTATTGGGTATCAATAAATTAAAAACCACCCCTTATCATCCAGCATCAAATGGAATCATCAAAAGAATGCATCGCAGCCTAAAAACTATAATAAGTCACTTTGTCAGTAATCATTACACCAGATGGGATGAAATACTTCCATATAGTTTAATGGCATATAGAAATTTACCGCATGAGGCAACATAAGATTCACCCTTTTTCTTAATGTTTGGACGCGACATGGAATTACCGATTCATTTGTCTATCAAACAATCTAATGTGACATATGAAATTGATGAAGCTTACTCCAGCAAAATGATAAAAAAATTTAAAATCGCCCACGAAGGAGCCAGACAAAATATAGATAAAAGTATACAGACCCGTTGTAAAAACCACAACTCTAAAAAGACAAGAAAGGAATTTAATTTAGGAGTTCTTGTGTATTTGTACACTAAAGCCGTCTCTGGTAAGAAAAACCTAGCTACAAAATTTTAGAGCAAATGGTCAGGTCCCTATCGCATCTCAGACAAGAAAGGCCCCGTTACTTTTAAAATCAAGGAAGTAAAGGGAAGAAGAGAACAGGTAGTCCACGCGGAAAGACTTGGGCCATGTAAGTGTAAAATACCAAAACAAAAAGAAAATTAGAACATGAAGAGGAAGAACAACAAGTAGTCATGGACAACAATATGTTACAAGAAGGAATTCACGAATTTATTAACCTATGTGAGAAAAGGCAAGAAATTCCTGCTCATCAAGAAGAAGAAGAGGAGGAACACTCAAATAGCGAAGAATCGGAAAATAGTGAATATATTTCTGCTTCTACGGACTCCGAAGAAGTTCAAGCCATACCGCTAGATCATGACAGGCGAACGAGGACGCGTGAGAAAAGATTGCCTGTAAAATACAAAGATTACGAATTATAAAAATGGACACTGAACATACCAGCAGTCCCAATGCATTTTCCCGTTCACGTCCCAGTCCCTTATCGCATTCCGATGCCAGTTCCCCTTCCACGTCAAGGAGAAAGAAACACCATTGCCGCCCCTAGGCCACCCCAGTTTGCAGCTCATGTGATTCCTGTTCCAGAGGAAAGAAACGCCATTGCCGCCCTTAGACCACCCCATCATGTCGCCCTTCCGCCGCTGATAAGAATGGACATCCAGGCCGCGCCAGAAGTTGAGGACCACGCCGCCTCCGACGACAGTGGAGTTGAGTCTGATAACCATTAGACTCCAGTGAGTACACCAATCAAACAATTGAGTGTGACTGATATAATAATAATTATTTATAACCTTCTTCATATTATAAATGGCAGAGTAGCACAAAATACCGAGTTGCTAACGACAATGGCTACAGCCCAGAATTCCAAACCAGCAGAAATAGAGCAACAACCCTGTGACAGAATTGAGATTTTGGAGAACCTACCTAATAAGTCTGTTCAGGAACTGATAGTTTTTGATTCAGAGTTAGATGATACAAACATTAAATCAGTTTTGGTATGTCTAGGTTCTGTCTTTTTATACCTACCTACCTTTTTATTTTTATTAAAAAACAGGTAACTTGTGGCAGTTTGAACCATTAAATATTTTTTTAAATTTTTAGTTTAAAAAAATAAGCTATGCTGGTGGATTCAATATAAAAGAAGTAATCAAAAGATTATTTCCTATCGTAGTCATGGATGAAGTATTAAAGTAATTTAGTTGGATTTGAGGAAAAGGCACAAAGAAGTTCTCAACTTAATTTATGTAAAAATATTGAAGGTATAAGGAATAATTTCATTAATATTTTCAACCGTAATTTAATTTTTATTAAAATTTTAGATGTAGTCAAGACAAATCCAAGTACTAAATTAACCACTGAAAAATCAGTGGAAGAAGTGATTTCCTTATTTCTTTCCAAGGCAACTGAGCGGTGCACAAGAAAGATGTAAGTTCACATAATGACCATTATTTATTAGATAAATTGCAGTGCAAAATAGATTTTTTTACACTAAAGGTATTTTGTTTCTAGGGCTAAAGCTGTTCATTGCTAAAACTAGGAGGACTAATTTTTTTATCTTGTTTTAAAGAGTACTTTTCAAGTGTAAGATATATTAAAGCATTATTTGTATAATGTTGATTTTAAAGAGTATTATGTGTAAGAATCTGCTTTTTGCTTAATTTTTTTTTCACCTTTTTTTAAAGAAGAGGTATATATTATATTTTAGTAATGTTTTGAAGTTTGCTCTGTACGATTTTTAATTTATGTCACCTGTATATTATGTGTCAATGAACAATTTTTTTTAAGTACCTTTTGAATTTGAAAAGTAGGTATGCAGTTTACTGATTAAGATTGCTGTCAAAAGGCATTGACAGTAGTGCAAATTATAGTACGGACATTATTGTTATAAACGCCTTATATTGCCGTTAAGAAAGGTGGGGGCACATATGTCATTTATGTAAGATACTTGTAATAATAAATCTATATGTTTTTTTAAAACCAAGTTGTTTAATATTTTAACCCAACGTCAATACTAAATTAATGTACCTATAGTTAAAGTTCGTAGTAAACAACAATAATGAAAGAATTAAGTACACACAATAATAATATAGTCGCCAAAATTTGAGACCATTCTTCCGTTCAGTCCCTTGAGATTTAGAAAATTGTAAGACAGCCTTGGTGAAAGTATTAAAAAAATACTGTTCATTGTTTTTTATGTGTAAACTAAATATATTTATATATAAAAGAACAAAAATGAATATTCTTAGCATATGCCATGAATTTATTTTGGCAGAATAAAAGATATTGCAAGCAAATATTTCATGGTGACCTGGAATATGCATGCAATATGCCAGTCATATGCCCTGGCAGATCTGGAATATTTTTGGGATATTATAATATGCCAGCGGAATATGCATGGAATGTGCCGTATGGGACATACTCCTGTATACAAAACCGCACAAAGCAAATTAAACGAAGTAATATGACACATTAAACATAAGCAAACTGTATAGCCTATATTGCGAAAAACATAACGAAAAATCAGTTTCAATAAAAATGTATGCTCGTGAGTTTTACCAAATGAATCCAAAATTCAAAAAACCAAAAAATGATACGTGCTTAAATGTGATATCTACCCTGTTAGTCAAAGAAAAATACTGTCACAATGAAGAAGAAAAAATAAAAATAAAAATGGAAAGAGATGAACACCTTACATCGGCAGATTTAGCAAAAGACGCTGACAAAAAAAAAGGACAAGATGATCCCTCCCACATTACCTACGCTTTCGATTAACAACAAGTTTTACAAACACCGTACTTATCGATGAACAAAATATTTTGTTTACGTCAACTTGCGACATATAATTTAACGATTCATAACTGTTTGTCAGGAAATTCTACACATTTTATGTCGCCAGAATGCACTGCAGGTAGAGGTGCAAATAAAATAGCTTCTTGTATTTACTTATATTTAAAGAGTATTCCATCCGAAGTTAAACACGTTGTGTTTTACTCAGATACCTGTGGAGGACAAAATAAAAACTCGTACGTTTGCTACATGTTTTATTATGCCATTCTTCTACGCGGAGTACACCAAACATAGATCATAAGTTTTTAGTACCCGGGCACACGCATCTCGAATGCGATGTGGATTACGCTTTGATTGAAAGGACAAAAAAAAACTTCAATTGACATACCCTCGTGATGGGTATCACCTTGTTAAATCTGCGAGCAAAAAAAATAAGTTCAAAGTGGAAATTATAGATCAAAACAACTTTTTCTCTTTTTCCGAACTCACAACAAGAACTGGTCCCTTGCAGTTTAAAAATAAAGAATTTAAATTAAGAAATATTTGTTGGTTAAGATATACTTAGATAGACTTAGATACAAAAATAGTTTAAACGAAGAGGAAGAATTTAAAGAAGTAAAGCTCTTGAAAAAGAATCAAAATATAAGCAGCTTGGAAACGTTTAGGCTTAATGTTTTATATACAGCATGGAGACCTATAAGTACGAGGAAAAAAGAAAATTTGTTAGAAATTTTAAATCTGCTTGACTCTGACAATCGACAAAAATATTCAAAGGGACACAGATCCAGATGTTGATATGTACAATCTCTCAGAAGATGAATACGAATAATAATTTTTAGTTTCAAAGTTTTCCAAGCATGTTCCCGTTTTTAAGTTTAGGGACTTACTAAGTTACTTTTAAAAATAAGTTGACTTAAAGAGAAAGAAAATTTCTATACGTCGCAGAGTAAACATCGTATTATAGTGTCCCGTCTAAACTAACGGTGATCTGTATTTTAAATTAGTTAAAAATATCGCGTTTTCGCGCAAATTGTACAATCACTTTTCACGTATTTAGTAAAAGTGTTTTCACGAAGTAAAATTTCCCGAATTTTTCGTTAAACTGAAAATTGTGCATTAAAATACCCCATAAAATGTTCCTTACCAATAAATAAAAACATCACTGCTATCAATATAAAATAAACAAACTGCATTGTTAACGTTTCTATTATATTCCGCGCCTACTATGCCAACAACCTAGGCCACAATTGTGAAGCTTCTTGTGTACCGCACATAACTCAGCATTGCAAACTCAAATATGTATTGTTTTAAGTGTGAAATAGATGATAAAGATACTTCCGGATTCCTATCATGCGACGGATGTGGCCGCTTTGTTCACAAAAAATTGGAGTGCTCAGATTTGTCTGCATCTGAGATTCGAGTTATGGAACTTAAAAGTAAGAGAACCCTAAAATTCTTCTGTTGTGACTGCCAATCTGGTCTGTTGAATGTACCAAAACTCATAAAGGCTATTGGCGAGTTGAAAGAAGAAATTAATAGGTTAAAAGCCCAATCATCTCCAACTACTGTACCACTCCCAGGGTAGGAATTCTATAGTGAACTAGAAGACCGTCAAGAAAGAGCAAACAATCTAATGATATTCAACCTCCCAGAAGGCAATGACGCTATTGAGATACCGAAATTGCTTGGTGTCTTGATCGACAACCCTCCTAAATTTCTCAAAGCAACTAAAATTGGAAAAAGGAATAAAAATGGAATTAGATCTATTAAAGTAACATTATCTAGTCAACCTGAAGTGCTCTCACTATTAAAAAATCGCTCAAGCCTTAAGGGCAAAAAAGTCTTTATAAATTCTGGCCTAACTTCCCAACAACGTGAACAAGAACAAGCTATCCGTATTCAACTGGAGAATCGAAGATCACAAGGCGAAACTAACCTGACTATTGTACATCGTCATGGTACCCCTGTTATTATATCAAAAAACCAACAGAATGCCTAATTTCATACAACAACGATCTCTCAATTTATTTCCAAAATGTCAGAGGCCTTTGGACAAAACTGAATTATCTCTTGGAGTCGGTCCCTGGATCTCACCACTAGATTATTGTTTTAGTAGAAACTTGGCTTAATGACGCCGAGTTGTATATGCAGGATTATAGAATTTATAGAAGAGATCGATCTCTCCAAACTAGTGTTCATTCCAGAGGTGGTGGAGTTCTAATTGCTATCCACAAATCCATTAAGAGTAGGCAACTTTTTGTAGATGACAACATCGAAGATCTTTATGTTATCATCGAAACCGGAAAGAAATCGCTTATCTTAGCTGGTGCTTACTTCCCGCCTTGGTCCCCCACCACCGCCTACGTTTCATTCAGCGAAAATATCGATAGGTTGTCAGAGGAACACCCCCATGCATCGATTGGTATTCTTGGAGATTTTAATCTAACCCATGCAACATGGGAAAATAATAATTTGAGCTCTGTTGCCAGATCAGTGCCTCCTGCAGCCCCTGTCGAGGTAGATTTTTTGGATGTAGTGTCTGGTATGTGCGCTTTCCACAATTTATATCAACTGAACACGGTAACGAACCATACCAACGCAATTCTCGATCTAATACTTTTCGATGATGTCAAGTGTGAAGTTCGTCCAGCCGATGATTCTATTGTTCCCCAGGATAACTATCACCCACCATTGGATATTACAGTGTCCTATACGTCTGATAAAACAAATAAATCTTTTTTATGTGATGGATATTATAGAGATTTCAAATCAGCAAACTTTAACTTAATTAATGATTACCTGGAAGCATTGTGCTGGGATGCCCTTCTCGCGCAGGATAGTCTGGATGACATGGTAAATATATTTTATAATGCAATTTATTCAGCAATTAAAATGTTTGTTTCTCTTAAACGAATTTTTTCAGGCAAATTTCCCAGATGGTTTTCACCAGAGCTTAAGCATTGTATAATTGAAAAAAAGAAGGCACATAAACGCTACAAAAAATCGACACTTCAAGGCGATTACAACGAGTTTACTAGACTACGTTTATCTTGTAAAAGATTATTGGCCGAATCAAACACATTTATTACTTTCACGGAAAATTCCTTAATAACTAATCCTAAACAATTTTGGAACTACGTAAATTCAAAAAAAAATAATCGCGATATCCCCAGTGAATTTCAATACAATGGTACTTGCAGTGCTTCCGGAGTGGAAATTGCTAATATGTTTACCCACTATTTTTCTCAGGTTTATAGTAGTAAACCCTGTCCTGATTACCAACGACCACATTTTGAGTACAATAACACTAATGCCTCTGATTACAATATATCAATATCGGATGTATACTCACATTTAAATTCTTTAGATATAAACAAGGGGCCCGGTCCCGACGGCATACCTCCATTAGTTCTTAAGCAATGCAGCTTTATTCTGGCCCGTCCATTACATACTATTTTTAATCTATCTATTGCCAAGGGACCTTTGCCTGAATTTTGGAAACTAAGTTACCTAACACCTATTCATAAATCAGGGAAAAAAGACTTGATAACAAATTATCGACCAATTAGCATATTAAGTACCATTCCTAAGGTATTTGAGCATATTTTAACTAAATATTTGAACTCATTATTAAGCCCATGTATTGATTTCAGACAGTTTGGCTTCCAAACTGGAAAGAATACCAAGCTCAACTTGCTTACTTATGTGGATTTCATTTCTGACGCCCTGGAGAATGGTTCTCAGGTACACTCCATATACACTGACTTCTCCAAGGCGTTTAACAGGGTCAACCATGGAGTTCTTTTGTCTAAGCTGGAAGGTCTGGGAGTTGGCGGTCCGTTTCTTTCCTGGATACGAAGTTACTTAACTGGGCGATCCCAGATAGTTCGATTCAATAATTTTCAATCCAAGAGTATAGAAGTCCCATCCGGAGTTCCCCAAGGGTCTCACTTGGGTCCCCTTTTCTTTAATTTGTTTATCAACGACCTTGGATCTCATTTTGATTACAGTCTGTTCCTCCTTTTTGCCGACGATTTAAAATTGTTCATGAAAATTTCATCACCGGAAGATTGCTTAAAGCTTCAGTCCGACCTAAACAAGTTAGTTGCGTGGTGCAAGACCAATGGTATGGAGCTAAATGCTTCAAAGTGTTACTCCATCATTTTTCTCAAAGCTAGGTCAGGGGTTGAACCACCTTATTTAATAGAAAATAATGTACTTTTTCCGAAATTAAGGATCTGGGTTTGACTATGGACTCAAGCCTCACTTTTATAGCTCACATCCAGAACACCCTTACTAAATCCCTTCAACTTCTCGGATTTATAAAGCGCATTACCAGCGAATTTACTAACACTAATGCAATTAGACAACTATATTGCTCATTAATAAGAACCCATCTCGAATACTCCTCCTGTGTCTGGAATCCTTGCTACAATGTACATATCCAGAATATAGAGAGGGTTCAACATAAATTTCTAAAATACATGGCCTTCAAACTTAATACTCCAGAACTAACATATTATCAGCTGGAATTTAACATCCAGATAAATACGCTAGAACAACGCAGGAATCTAAAAGACCTTAAAATGCTCTACAGCTTAATACATAATAAATATAACTGTCCTCTCTTGCTAAATAAAATAGGGTTGCATGTGCCTTCAAGGAAAACACGTCTGAGGAATACCTTTTCAATACCTCCTCACAGAACTAATTACGGCCAAAATGCTTTTATATCAAGGTTAGCCAGACTAGCCAATGAGCATCCCACACTCGATTTCTTTTCAAACAGATCGGATTTCATTAAACAACTACATACTATGATTTGAGCTCTCTAATTTCGTCACAAACCTCATCATTTATGTTTTTCATTTTATTTGAGTTATTAGATTATTTGAGTTTTTTTTCTTATTATTATTTGTATTGTTCACCCAAACATTTAATTATTTTGTATATGTTAGATTTAAGATTACCACTTTATTTGTGAAATTGGGCAATGCCCATTAATAAATAAATAAATTAAGTGTTCTTGACAATTTTTTATACGAACTTAAGTGCATTTGTATTTTTCTTAGCGTTAATAAAACTAATAAAAAAAATATATGTAGACTTGTTTCCTTTTAAGCGCCAGGACGTGACAGCCTAATGTAATAAAAATATACTTATTCCCTTTTTATCATTTTTGT
This sequence comes from Polydrusus cervinus, assembly GCA_935413205.1. Classification (NCBI taxonomy): domain Eukaryota; kingdom Metazoa; phylum Arthropoda; class Insecta; order Coleoptera; family Curculionidae; genus Polydrusus; species Polydrusus cervinus. The sequence goes on along the minus strand of OW284510.1, from coordinate 58,515,166 downwards.
CTTGCATAATCTGTTTGATAAAAAGGACATAAGTCAATGAATTTATGTAATATGCTGGTTTGTTAATATTATCGTTTAATCAGTTTTAAACATGCGCTAATTTAGCGTAGCTCACATAAAAAGGTGTTCTATTTAATAATTTAGCCTCTTTGTGAAGGCAAAATTATATTTCTAAATTTTCAACCGTCATTTCCCGCAAAATGTTAAAAGTGTACTTAAGCCCTTTTAAGCGATGACCACAGAGTTATCTTAGTGTAGGTTATTGGATAAGCTATATAAATATGGAGTGAGAGGTTCGGCATTGTCGTGGATAAAATCCTACCTAAAAGATAGAACCCAAAAAGTTGTTGTTAAGGATAAGCATGGTCAACAGTTCGTCTCTGATAAGTTGAAAATTAACCTTGGTGTACCACAGGGAAGCATTCTAGGGCCACTTCTGTTTATTATTTATCTAAATGACCTACCTACAATTTTATTAAGCCCATTTGTATCCATCGTAAATTATGCCGACGACACCAATCTACTAATTAGAAAGAAAAATATCATTGATTTATTAAGTATCTCGAAAGAACAATTCTTAATAGTAAAAAAATGGTTCCACGACAATGGCCTTATTCTCAATACAGAAAAAACCCAATGCTTAATTTTTAAGACATCTAGAAATAAGAAAAATACTCCTAATTCTATTACTATAGATAGTTCAAATGTTGATATTGTTGAGACTTGCAAATTTTTGGTTATGCACATCGATGCAAATCTTAAATGGAATACCCATACAGACGCCCTTTGTAGAAACCTTGCCACATCTTGTTATATGCTGAGAATAGTGTCTAGATATCTAAGCTTTAGTATTTCTCGTATGATATATCATAGCAACTTTTTATCCTTACTCCGTTTCGGTATAATATTCTGGGGTTACACATCGGGTTTGGGCAAAGTCTTTATCTATCAAAAGAAAGCTTTAAGAATTCTACTAAACATGAGTTATATTCAGAGTTGTCGTGGAGTATTTAAAACGCAAAAATTGTTAAGAACTCCGGGTATTTATATTTATGAATGCATTTTGTTTTTCAAAAAGAATCAAGGTAAATTCACTCATTTAAAAAAAGAACACACACATGATACGAGAGGTAGACTTTTTGATTATAATTTTCCAAAACACTCTTTAACATTGACGGAGCACAGCTGTCACTATGCTGCCATCACTTTTTTTAATATTTTGCCACAGCATATAAAGTGCATAAATAATTTCAAAAAAGAATTATTTGTTTATATTAATAATATTGAACCGTATACAATTCAGGAATATCTTGATTATAAAAAACAAAATTTGTGATTAGGTACCTGTTATAAATTTAAGTGTATTTTACAATTTTTTGTTGTTTGCAGAATTTAGAATATGTATTTTTGTAACATTTTATGACGTATTTCAAAATTTGTGAATTTTACAAATTTGTTTTGAAATAAATGCTTATCTATCTATCTATCGTTTTTTAATTTCTTTCATAATTCTTTATTCTTGTGAATCTTGCGATACGAGAAGGTGTTATCGAAGGCGAGAGGGTAAGTTTTTAAAATTTAATTTACTAATTTCAATATTAATAATGTAAATAAATAAAGGATCTGTAAGAAAAACCAAGGATATCATAGAATTTCTTATTAAATTTAACTTTAGCAAACTTTTATCCGACGACAAATTATTCGTGAAAGATTTAGGGATTTCTTGCCCAGATTTGAGCAAAATAATAATAATTAGTCAGGGTAAACCGCATCGTAGTTTTGATAATGCATGGTATGAAAAATGTAAATTGTTAGCGGGAAGTCGAATTTTAAAAAAGTTGTTTTGTTGGCCATGTCTCTTATTTTTAAGTAGCGGTGAAGATGCCAGGTCTAAAAATGGATACGATGATATTAAAAATGTATTTCGTTTAATTGAAAGAATACGAAAAGTAGGGGAAATATTAGCTGTACTTGTAAATTGCATCTTTTAAGTAGACAATATAATATTGCCAACGCTATAGATTCCGCTCATCGTCTCGAAATTGTAAAATTTAATGACCCAGTCAAAAAAAATCTAAATATCATAAAACAATTAATCGATATTTGTATTTTCCTTTGCAATCAGGATTTAGCATTTCGCGGACATGATGAGAGATCAAAATCTTTAAACAGAGGAAATTTCAAAGAACTTGTTCTTCCTATGACTAAGAATTGCGATACATTAAAAGATTTTTTGATGCTAATTCGATTTTTTCGGGGACGTCTAAAACAATTCAAAATTAATTAGTCGACTTAATTACAATATATTGTAATAAAAACCATTGATTTGGAAATATATAACTCGCCCTTCTTTGCATGGCAGATCGATGAAACAACTGATATAACTTGTCAATCACAACTTTCCGTTATTATCAGATATGCCAGGAACGGGGCTGTCTTAGAAAGATTTATGCGATTTTAGTTAGTTCTGGGCGTACTGCCGAAAATTTGTTTAAATTACTAACAGACACGTTCTCAAAATTCAATTTAGAAAAAAAATTTATAGCGCAAACGTACGATGGCGCACCCGTCATGGTTGGCAATTTAATTGAATTGCAAGCCAAAATTAAAACCGTAGCACCTCAAGCCCTTTTTACGCATTGTTATGCTTATTCTTTAAATTTGGTATTGAACAATGCGTGTAGCTCCGTTCCACAAGTGATAATTTTTTTTGCCAAATTGTCATCATTCTCCGCACATTTTTCAAAATGAACGAAAAGAACAAATGTTCGTATTACTTGTATGCACTTGTATGGCACATGGAAAGAAGGTGGTCCTATAGGGACCCCTTGTTGCAATCAACCTTGCTGTTCGAGAAGAAGCAGGTACAATCGGACGAACAGTGGGTGGATAGACACTGTTACATTCCGAGATTGGTTTTTAACAGCATTTTTACCCCATGCAAAATGGCTCGAAGGTCGGAAGGTCCTGATTGGAGATAACCTTTATTAGTTTTGCGTGTCTAGTTCCTAATTTAACCCACCTTTGTCATTGATATTGGATTATTTAGAGGCATGAAAAGCTCTTGGAGGATCACATTAACAGAATGGAAAACCCAAAACTTAAGACTGACTTTGATACCAAAGGATTGTTTTCCACGATTGTTAAAAAAATGTTTTGAATATATGGACACAATTAAGGTTAAGCCTTCCCGAGATCGACCAGATTTACCAGGAGATACCGAAATTTCCGCAATACGCCGCGTATTGAAAAATAGTTTTGCTGCAACGGGACTGTATCATTTTAATAAATTCGAGGTTTTAAAAAAATTACCAGAAAATGAAAGCGATAATCAAGTTGCTACCAACGTTGAAAGTTTCCTTACTAAATACCTAAAAGAAAGACGATTTGTAAATAATAGTGAAATCGTTACGAAAAGAAGAAAGAAAAGGTTAAATATTGAAGCAACAAAAAACATTGGCACTTTAACTGAAGAAGAGAGTGAACATCCAAACACCCAGCTTTCTGAGAGCAAACTTTCTGCCAGTTACCACTTTGACAACGATCATTCCGACATTGAAAATTTCCCGAGTGGTCCTAGCCAGACCAGCGAACAGACAGGTCCCTCCAACGCCCTAATTAAAAATAATGCACCGACGTTTATACCACTCACCATTATCAATCTGGAGACAAATTGTTTTATCCTGGATGAATTTAAATATGACGAAAATTCCAAAAAAGAAAAAAATTAGCAATTTGTCGCACAAATTTAAGAAACAATAGACAATATCTTTATTGTAAAATGTATGAGACCTCATATGCTAAAGAGAAATATTTTTATATTTCCTGTTGTAGATGATATTTTTTGTAAAATTTCTTGAAATAACATAAAATTTGAAGTTATGTCAACCTGTCATTAGGAGGGGTCGTTACGAGTTTCGTCAAAACATAGTAAAGTTATAAAGAAAGAATGTATTTTTAGTTGATTTGTTTTAATTTGGTTTAAAAACAATTTGTGTCGTGATTCTTGATAAAATAAACAATATTATTCAATATTTTATTGTTTTTTTTTACTCAAAAGAAAAGTTGCTATTTACTTCTTTTTAATATTTTAAGCCAGGGTTTCTTTGCAAAAATCACATACCTACTTTTATGGTGTGATCAAAGTAACCCCACTCGGCGTTTAACTTTATTACAGCATTTAATAATTAATTTTTCCGAAACCGTTAAATATTTTATTATGTGAATAAAAAGAGCGCATCAAGCCGATATTAGAATTAATTTTTAAATAGCCAATAGGTTAAATTAAAGGAAATATAAACAAATATTTTTTTTATTTTGATCAATATAGCCCCACCGACGGTACCCCAATTAATTGATGTTTTTGCGCATATCATAAATAATCCTAATTTCGACCAAATATCAATCAGTGAAGCGACTGGCTTATTAATTCATCATTTAGAAGAATCCACATTTATTTTTTATTTAGAAATTTTTAATCTAATTTTTCAACAAACAGATGTAATATATTCGATTTTACAAGATAAATACACTGACATCGTGTATTCAAGAGACCGTTTACAAGCCCTCCCAGATAGCACAAGCTGTCCATTGGACGTTCAAAATTGGTCCAAAACATATCCAGGCAGTCCATGGATAGAATCAGGTTATCCAATGGATATCCGTTGGTCGCATGTTTCTGGATATACTATTTTGGACATCCATTGGATATCCGAACAATGTCCATGCGTGATTAAATAATTTCTATAAATTATAATATAATATTAAATACACTTATTAAGTAAAAGAGAATAACTGATTTTCATTGTAACTATTAAAATACCTATTTCAAGATTTTAGATGTAGTAGGTATAAGTTTCAAATTACTCATACGCAGAGCGTATACATATATAATTGTGTATTTTGTTATCCTAGCGGTTTTAAACTGATAGCATAATTTATTTATTATTATGCTAAAGAAAACAAATGATATTAATAATTTAAAAGCTGCACAAAAGCCGTAAATCGAAAATTATACAAAAAACTCTGACGTCATAACCTGCAATTGATGTTCGCGAAAAACTGCATCCGTGCTCGTGGAAAAATGCCTAAATTCATAGTCTGTCATACTGTCATTGTTGTAAATTTTCCCGCATTCGTTTTTTACGACCTAACCTATAAATTTGCATCTTCTCCTCGTGATTTTACAACCTTTTTTCTTTTATGTGTTTGAGTTTGGTTGGTGGTGGTGTGAATTAAAGAGCTGATAAATATACTGTTTCAATAAGTTAAGTATCTTATTATATATTTTATTTAATCATGAAAGTTTGGCAGCGTCACTACAGGCGTGCCAGGAGGTCCTGTAACCAGTTTTTTGAACCCTGTAGTGAAAATACCGAGCCAGCTACCACCCAAACAGATTATTTTAATGACGTTGATGAACATTTTGAATTGACAAGCACATCCACCGATTCTTACTCGAAACTTGAGGTATTTGATATTTCCAACGATAATTCTTACGAGTGGCCCACTGAAAATGACAGCCGGGATGAAAATATTTTATCATTTCCGACACTTAATGAATCACTTGCTGAATGGGCAGTAAGACACAAGATAACTCAAGTTTCTGTAAATGACCTTTTAAAGACCTTAAAACCGTTACACATCAGTCTCCCGCTAGATGCTCGTACACTGCTGGAGACTCCTAGAAAATATCAACTTAGACCTGTTGAACCAGGCCATTACTATCATTTTGGTCTTAATAATTGTGTAACTAGTCTAATTTTACACTGTAATCCATCTAAGGTAAAAGATATTAGTTTTTTTGAAATATTAATCAATATTGATGGCTTACCACTGGCCAAAAGTTCCTCTTGCCAAGTTTATCCTATTTTATGCAGCCTTATTATTAATGAGACTGTTGTTGAGATGGTAGGTATATACCACGGATATAAAAAACCAAATGACCCAAATAATTATTTAACTGAATTTGTTTCAGAGGCTGTTGAAATGACAGAAAACGGTTTCACATTTTGTGGTAAAATTTATAAGTTTAGAATTAAAGGTTTTGTTTGTGACGTGCCTGCCAAATCATTTATACTTCTTATCAAAGGTCATTCAGGTTATTATTCTTGTACTAAGTGTGATATTGAAGGTAGTTATGTTAACGGGAGGGTTTGTTTTCCAGAATATAGTTTTCATTTACCGTGTGATCATGATTTTCGTGAAAAAACTCAGATTGAACATCATACTGGTACTTCCATCATAGAACAAATTCCAAACTTTAATATGATAGATAATTTTGTGTTAGATCCAATGCACCTTTTATATCTAGGGGTAGTAAAAAAACTGGTTCATCTTTAGTGTACAGGTAAGCCTCCTTCAAAATTGCCTTTAAGAGATATTGAAAAAATATCTGAACGCATGGTTTCTTTACAAAAAAAAATGCCATGTGAATTTAACCGAAAACCCCGATCTTTCATGGAATATAAGCATTGGAAGGCAGTTTCTGTTGTATTCTGGACCCCTAGTCCTCAAAAAGGTATTAAGTAGGGATATGTATCTAAATTTTATTTCATTACATGTAGCTGTAACTCTCTTGTCTAATGAGCGTTTACAAGTTCACTTTACTGAGGAAGCTAATAATTGTTTAACTTACTTTTTTCAGACTTTTTTAGTTCTGTATGGTAGGGAAAATGCTTCTCATAATATTCATAATTTGTTACATTTAGCTAACGATTCAAAAAATTATGGAGTATTAGATGAGTACAGTGCTTTTCATTTTGAAAATTATATGTCTTCAATTTTGCATATGCTTCGCAAAAATGACAAACCCTTACAACAAATAATTCGCAGAAAAGGTGAAATCAGTTGTTTGGTAAAAAACACTTCACAAAAAATCTGTGAATATCCTGAATTTTTTAAAGGACATTTTTCTGGTCTTGTCTTAAATCACAGTGGTTCCCAGTATCAAAAAGCCGTTTTTTCTAACTTTATTTTAAAAACTTGTGATCCTGATAATTGCTGTGTTTTAAAAGATGCCAGTATTATTATTGTTTTTAATTTAATTATAGAAAATAAGAAAAAGTGCATCCTTGGTAAAAAGTTTACCAAGACTGCAGATTTTTATACAGAACCATGCCGTTCATCAGAACTGGGAATATTCTTAGTGAAAGAGGAGGATCTAAATTCTGCCCAATTATGGAATATAATAGAGGTCGTTGATTTTAAATGTGTTAAAATTAATTTGGAAAACCAACATAGTGTCGTTTTCCCTCTTGTCCATATATTAAAAAGCAATTCTTAAAAACAGTATATTTACCTATTCTTCTGCTCAACATATTCACACATTTTATATAACCTAGATTTTTTTTTCTCTACATGCTATTTATTTTTTTTGAGTAAATTTTATTCCAAATTTTGTATTTCTGAGCAATAGTATTTATATAACACTGTATCGATAAAACATATAAGTATAGAAGTGACACCCCAAAAATTATTGTATCTTAAGATTTATGTCCTAATTACACTGTTTCTTGTTTTGCTTACAGTGTTATATATTGTTCTTTTTTTCTGATTATAAATTATATTTAGGTAATTAGTTTATATCTGGATCCTGGATCCTACTATACCATGATGAGTATAATAACCAACAAAAGTTGGACAGTTGTAGAGTTTCTAGAAACTAAGACGGTAGAAGCAGTCCCAACAGCATGGCTCCACAACAACCAATGTTATTGGCCACCAATGGCGAGGTCAAAAATTATGGCTGAAATAAAGAACTGTATTTCACCAAACACTTGTTGGCCCCTTTACGGCATTAGAATTTTTAAGGATGGTACATATGGTAAAGTAATATAAATTATAGTATATAGTATATCTATTTTTAGTTTTGGGTGATTATTATAAATCTGACGATTTATATTTTGTCTTAAGTCTACCAAGCTTCCAATATTTGGACGAAATATATTTGTTGTAATCTCAGAAAAACTTAGATATGCAACACATGTTACAATATATTTTTACACTTCTATGACTTGGGAGACAAAATCTAGAAGGCCAAGCGATCACTTGAATTGTATGACCTCAACACTTTTTTTTACATAATATGATTTCCTTGGGTATTCTACACATCATGTATATATTATATTCAATTTTAGAAGACTATTTCACAGCCAGGAAAAAATCAAGAAAAGCAGAAGACACGAGAGATTTAAATTCGGAATATGAAACTGATCAAAAGCGAAAAATTGTGAAAAGAAAAATTTTTTCATCGAGTTCAGATTCTGATCAAAAAGAAGAATTGTTGCCACCTCCTCCTAAAATAAAATTAAGTGTACCAAGAAAAGCATTAAGTCTAGGTGTTAATCTACATTTATTTAGTTTAAAAATTGTATAAAGTTGTTTTAAATATCAATAACATAATTATTAGTTCCTATTACTTCTAGAAAAAAATTATGAAGATGATATCAGTCTTAGTAAAATGCCGGATACACCAATTAAATCTCCAATTAAACCATTTTTGCAACAATGCAGTGGATGCCAAGAAATTAATAAAAAATTAGGTAATGCACTTACTCTTTTAAATACATTTTAATCGTGTAATTTTAGGTAGCACATTTACTTACTTTCATGTCCATTTTTTTTAATGAAAATCTAACTAGGAATGGTACCTAAGTAGTGTTAGTAGATGTCTAAATTTATTTTTGGTTGACTTTTACAGACCAGTTTTCGAAAGATGTAACTAGAAAGCTAACATCGGTACAGGCTAATCTGTATCAGATAAGGGAGGATTTACAAAGTATTTTACTACAACAAAAGATTCCGGAATTGGACGAAAATGTGCCCAAATTTTTACAAACATTTAATTTTCCCATAAAGGAACAAAAAGAACTAGAAGAAATTGAGACTTACCTTCAAAATGAACAAAAATTTAAACAAGCTGTAAGTTTTAAAACAATTTTAACATTATTATGTTTTTTTATACGAATGAACAGCACAGTAAAAAAGGTTTTTAAATTTTAGGCAAAACAACTGGCTAAGCTTGGAGGGAAAGACCTGTATGATTTTGTCAGAAGATGTTTTTAGGAAACCATAAATGATTACCTAGCCAGATTAGGCTCCCTTATTATTGGTAAGATCATTAAATAAACTTCATGCATAAAGTCCTATAAAAAAAAAATTATAAAATTCTTAGGTTAAGGGTTGCTTTTTAAATTTTACTCTATATAATACCGTTTAGAACCACGTAAATGGTTGCTATACCTGAATATCCTGTACGTATATTACATTCATTTTTTTTAGCTGCTTCAGAAAAGTATGGAGCTGGTGATCAGAAACTTATAGAGGCAGCCATTAGAAAATGGCTGCGAAGGGCTAATGAAAGGAGCAAAAATAAAGAGCATCCATCATTAAAATAATTTTTTTCAACATGTTTGTACTAAATAATAAATATTAACATATTTTGAGCAGAATTATTCAGACTTTAAATTTATTTTGTGACCGGACTTGAAATTATCTACAATTGGTATTCTCTATAATGGTACTTTATAATATACATAATAAGTAATGTCAAGTGGTTATATTAGAAAAAACTGAAAAACCTTCAAAAAGTGTTTCTACTTTTTCGCTTTATAGTATAGTGGCTTATAAAATATATACGATTCTTTTTTACTTTACAAAATGTTACCAGTATGAACATTAATTTTGCTGCGGATAAAAGAAATCTTTAAAAACAAACACTGCAGCTTTTTACAGGTAGGGGAGGGGGGGACACATTCGGCATGAGGGCACATTCAGCCACGTCTAATATTTCAGGACCTATTCAAATTTCGCGCGGAAAGTTTATGTGACACATGTTGTTTGTCCGTTATCTATCTTACCTGCAAGTTTTGAAGAGTTAGCTCCAATTTCGATCAGTAAGATAAGATTTGTCTAAAAAAGCCAATCTAAGGTAAATATTATTGTATTTTATTAACCTACTTCATAAATAAATGGTTTATAATAATAATAATGTCTGTATTAGTATTGGGAGTGCCTAATACTGTGTTTTAAGTAGAAATGAAAGTGAAATCTAACCTTAAAAAATTTCAGATGTAGCCAAGTTTCTATCTAAAACATACATTGGGGGCACATTCATCCACCATAGTAGGGGTTACATTGGGCCAGTGGCCGAAAGTGTCCTCAATATATTTTCAATTTTCTTTATTTTTAGATGCCACGAAAACGTGTAAATAAGACGGAGAGAGCAAATTTAAACGAATCTAAAATAACAAGAGCTATGATAAGCATGTTTAATAACACATATTCAGAAAGAAGAGCTGCTGAAGTATATGAAATTAAAAGATCCACCCTTCAGAGCCGAAAAAAGAAAATTTTGTCTAAAATAAGCAAGGAACAGTATTTGCAAAGGTATGGCAATGATGACTCTGGTCATGAGAGTGAAAATGACGATTTCCTTAAATACAACAATAAATATGCCGCACGCCAAATATTTACGACTGCTGAGGAGGATGAGCTTCAAAAATATATTCAAAAATGCTCTGATATTAATTATGGATTAACTTATGTCGACATAGAGAAACTCGCGTATGAGTATGCCACAGTTTTAAAAAAAAAATATACCTAAAGAATGGAAAGAAACTTGTTCTGCTAAAAGAGGATGGAGGGATGGGTTTATGAAGCGTCACCCAAATCTCTCACTTCGAAAACCTGAGAGTACCAGTCTTAGCAGAAGTATTGCATTTAATAAGCCCAAAGTAGAACAGTTCTTTATCAATCTGAAAAATGTGAAGGACAGGTATAAATTTACAGCACAAAAAATATTTAACATCGATGAAACAGGTGTCACAACAGTAATGAAGCCAACGAAAATTGTCTCTACGCGTGACAAAAAGCAAGTTTCTCAAGTAGCATCAGCTGAGCGGGGTGAGCTTGTCACCTTTGTAGGCATTGCAAATGCAGCTGGGCAGGCATTTCCTCCTGTTTATGTGTTTCCTCGGAAAAGAAACCTTTCTGAATTCGTGATCAATGGTCCACCGTCAAGTTTAAGCTTGGGAAGCAAAACCGGCTGGATGACATCAGAGATTTTCCCAGAAGTTTTGAAACATATTGTTAAGCTTACTAACTGCAGCTTGTCAAATCGTATATTAATATTACTAGACAACCATGAATCCCATGCTACTGTGACGGTAGTTAAATATTGCCGCGATAATGGAATTTGTTTACTAAGTTTTCCACCGCACACGACGCATCGCCTTCAGCCGTTGGATGTTGGAGTGTTTGGACCCTTTAAAGCCTATTGTGAGACATCTTTTAATGACTGGTTGACTTCCCATCCTGGAGAAACTATTAGCATCAAGCATATTTCTTATTTGACAAACAAGCCTTTCTTAAAAGCTTTTTCGGCCAGCAACATTGTTAACAGTTTTAAAAAAACTGGAATATGCCCTTTAGATCGTTTAATTTTTACTGATGAAGATTTTGCCCCAAGTTCGGTAACAGATCGTCCTCTTCCAGAAATTGAAACCATCCCAACATCAGATAATCACACAGAAACTACTGAAACAGTCAAAACATCTGTAGAAGAAAATATAAGTAGTGACTCTTTATGTAGTTATGCACAATTGGCTCCACTAATAACTCCGGAGTAGTTAGACCTTACCCAAAAGCTATAAGAAAGGAAAAGAGTAAACGTAAACCGGGTCAGTCACGCATCTACACCGATACACCGGAAAAGGAAAGATTGGAGGAATTGGAAAATTTGAAAGACATGAAACGAATTAGATTGGAAGAAGTAAAAAAAAATAAAACAGCCAAAAGTCTAGATTTTGTACAGCCGAAGAAGAGTATTAAAAAGAGAAATATTAAACAAATAGACACCTCTAGCGAGAGTGATTCTGATGTGTCCATTCATGATACAGACGACGATGTCAGTAACGAAGTTGAAGACATGGTTGAACTAAAAAATTATAATCCGGAAAATGGAGACTTTGTTTTAGTAAGATTTGTATCAGTTAAAAATGCGATGATTCACTATATCGGACAAATTATGACTGTTAATTCTGGTATTGCCAGAGTCAAATTTCTTAGACGGCACGGCCTATCCACTACATTTTACTATCCATCTATTGATGATTTGGCAGATGTCGAAATTAATGACATAATTTCAAAATTTGACCAACCATCAAAATCAGGAACAGCCAGAACTACTTCATTTTTTAACTTTCCTTACAATTTTGGTACTCTAATTGTACAGTAAGTACTTGTGAATAAAGCTTCTTAGAGTTACTTTGTTTTATTGTAAATTCAATTGTTTTAGTAATAATATATTTGATGGCCGAAACTGCACGCTCAAGGGAGTACATTCGGCCACTGGTTGGGTTTTAAAAAAAACCTTATAATTTTTTTTCTAAAAACAGTAGATCCAGAATATCGTCACAAGTACTTCATACAAATGTTAATAAAAAAATAATAGTTAAAAGTGACCTTATTTAAAACAATAGTTACAAAAAAATACTAAAAAATCTCCTTATAGGCCGAATGTGTCCCCCCCCCCCCATTGTCATTTTTTCTGAGAAATAATTAAATTTAAAAAATTTCATTATGTTAATTTGTCATAGAAAACAATTTAATATGCGATATTAAAAGTAGAATGCAGTGTCCTTTTAATGTCCATAACCTGTCCCAAGAAGTATCCATGTATGGACAAAATATGGTATCCAAAAGGATGTCCACAAGTGTGTCATTCGTATAGTCCAATGGATATCCATTGGATGTTAGGGGATTAAATAATGGACGTCCAGTGGACAGCCAGTATGTCCAGTTGTGGATATCCATAGGGCGTCCAATGGATCCAATTGTGCTGTTTGGGCTCCTTTTAAAATTGTAGGAATTTAGAAACGACGATCAAAATTGTGATAAAATATTCGAAAATATTTCTCTTAATTATAGCGAAGCCAAACGAAGAAACATTTCTGATATATCAGATCCAAGACTGAGATATAAAAAAATGTATATCGAAATTTTAGACACCGTGATCAACAAAATTAAAACCAGATTTTCGGAAATAGGTAAATTAAATTTTTTTGATTTGTTGAAAAAAAGTAATTTTGAAACCTATTTAAAATCGTTTCCACAAGAACTATTAGACTAGAGTTTATTAAAGCAATGAAAAATGTTTGATTCCGTTCAACTGAAAAACCAACTTTGTGTTTTATATTGCGACGATATTCTTGGCAATGAATCTAAAACGCCTTCCCAAATGTTGAAATTTATTACCGATCGCGACCTTAATCTGCATGCCGGAGTTATATAAATTAATATGCCTGATTGTGACTATACATATTACTTCCGCCTCAGTAGAGAAATTTTCTGGTTTAAAACGAATCAAACCCATCAAAACCCATGCACGAAATACAACTGGCCAAGACAGACTTTCCAATATATCGATGTCCTAACGGCAATACCACGTATCATCACTTTAAGCAACATTGCATTTTCTTGATCTACGTACTGCCGAAAATTTTACGCGTCAATAGGCAACGCCGCATAGTCAATGGATGATTCAGATTTTCTCATCTTGTAATAACACGTACGATGTGGTCCGTATTTCAAAGTAACAACACATATCATCAATTAGATTACATTGAAAATATTGGGTGGTTTTTATGCTCGCAGTTGTGGTTTATATTATGTATTTTTAATTTAAAAAAAATAGGTAAGTTTTTATGCACATACCGCTTTATTAAGTATGAATAAACAATTTTCAACATAAAATAGTTCCTAATTCTATGAAGCTGTGGTAAAAACTCCGAGATTAATTTATATCCGTTGATGCGTGTTATTGTATTTTATTTAAACTGATGATACATGCTATTTCCTATTTTAATAGAAATCTTTTTATTGTTGAATGTTTCTATATTAAATTAGAACAATGATTCCGTAATATTATTATAGCCATTGCATTTTTTTTTCCTACTAAGTACTGGTTTTTTAGTTACTAATAGTTATTAGGTTAATCATGATCAAATCGTCCTATCAGCGTCCTAACAATATGACAAAGTTACAGTGTTTTAAATTATTAGAATTACGTTTAACACATCTGATTAAATTAATTTTAAATAAGCTGATAAATAATTAGTGTCGTAAATGCCAGTCGTAATTATTGTAAAAACGTTGGCGTACATTTTTTTTCAGAAATGTCTTCAAGAGGTGAACGACTTTAACAAATGGTCCTTGCTGTCAACTCGAATGAATCTACACACAGAACTAACGCAGACAGCAAATGTTCTAATTAATCTCAGATGGAGAAAGCGTCAGACAATGCTAGTGGTTTTATAGATCTACAAAGCAAAAATAATGACAACATTGATATTTTACAGGCAGCAATGCAGAATAGTTTTTTGGAAATAGACGAAAATGGGGAAATCGTTTTTAAAGATGTACAAGGTGCAAATATAGGGATTCTTATAGAAAAGGAAAAGCAAACACTTTCAGAAGCAAATACAGATAAAATCTGAAAAAACTCGCCAAAAATTCACGACAGTCAGACAAAGAGAATAATGAACCGGCAGATACCGAAGTGGGAAAAAATCAGTGGCAAAATGAACATGCAAGAGGTCAAATTAGGGTCTCGCTGGAATGATCATATAGCTGGAAAAAAAGACCAAGTTAATACAAATATGTAACAAGACGATATCTTAGACTACAACTCAGAATCGGATCCTATTTACAATCCTTCAAACAGCTCAGATTCTGATTTAATCGACAATCTAACAAACGATTTAGAATCAGATTTAGTTTCGGCTCATGAAGATAATGATCAAGAGGTTAGGGAAAATGGAACTCGGAAAAGAAGGAGAAAGAAGCAAATAGACAAGTGGTCAAAGCAGAAAACAAAGAAAAGAAGAATGAGTGGAAAAAACTACTTAGGGTACAAACGAAACAAAGACGGTAATGTTTGTCATAATAAAGAAAGATATGCTAGAGTTTTAGGTCCAACTTGCAGTTCATCTAAATGCCTAAAATATAAAACGAGGTTGTGTAGTACAATACATGAAGATCAGCGTAAGGTATTGTTTAAGAAATTTTGGGATGAGATGAGTTGGGATAAAAAAAAAGTGTATGTTGGTTGTTTAATGGAAGTCAAACCAACTGGAAGAAAATACGTTGTAAAACTCCCGCCATAGGACTACCTATAATTATTATCTAAAAGTGGGAAATGAGAAAAAGCAAGTGTGTAAAAAAATGTTTTTGGCCACACTAGGACTAAAAGAGTAACTGCATAAGTGCAGTTAGTGGAATGGTTCCTTTAGCTGATATCCTTAATAATAGCAGGCGATCAATTCGACCTTTATTGTAAAAAGGCCTTAACACTGAAAACCAAAGCCAATATTTAAGACATATTCTAGAAAGCCTTCCTAAGATGCCTTCCCACTACTGAAGAAGGACACTAAAAAGTTTTACCTTCACGCACGATTATGTAAGAACAACTCAAGGGGCAATACAAAAACCTTTTCTTCTAACAGCCAAATACATGACCCATGACCAATTTAGAAATTATAATGATTAGGAACTCTTACGTTACAGAAGTATCAGACTAGGCCGTGGCACCAATGATCCAACTGTTACAAATTTAAGGGGTATTCATTATTTTCCTTATGAGGAAATAGGGTACAAAATTCATTTCGAGGAAGAAATAAAAGATCTTCTTTAAAGTTTAAAGGAAGTTGTTCCCAATAAACAAGCATTAAAATTATTTGATGCAAGACTAAAAATTAAAAAACAAAAATTTGAACACCTGCAAGATATAAAGTCTACATTACCACAAAAATATCATGGATTCTACAACAACCTTCAATATGAATAGTCATTATATCTCTTACATTTTTTTTTTTTTTGGTAATAAATATTTAATGATGTGTATTATTATTTCTTAGTAATACCACGTAATAACTATACTCAGTATTCTAAAATAATACGTAACAAACACTGTAAAATAGAATAATTTTTTTGCTTTTTTCGTTTGTTACTAAAAAGTCATAATAAACAAACGCAATTTTGACTACTGTCCTGAAAAATGGCTATGTTGTTGTTACGTGGTATTGCCGTTAGACCATCGATATCAATAATTTCAATCAATTCAGAGCTTCTTGTTGAATTAAAAAGCGATGCACTTTTTTATGATGAAATTATTGAATATTTTGCGGATCAGAAAAACCGTAGAATACCATTAAAATATAAACGAAGTTAATTATGGAGTTTATTTTTTTTGTGTAGGTACTTAAAGTGAATGCTTTTTTCCTTCTTCCTATATATCCCGAGTTTCATTCTATAAGATTTGACATATCCTAGATTGATCTTTAAGATAACCCTCCTGTTCGTTATTAATTACTGTATTTATACTACTCATTTTCTTACTGTACTAGACTATCAATAGGTCCGGCCTGTAACGCAACTGTCCTTGCACCCTGAAAAATAATAAGACATTAGAATACCACTCAGTCGGCAGCACGCGAAGACGCTGGGCTTTATTCTCAAAAATATGAAAATTATTACATTAAAAATTGTTAAAAGTTTGAACAAGTGTTTTATTCAACCGAAGAAGTGTTTTCGTATACATAGCTGGTCCTTTGAACGGGATTAGGCCAGTTATTTCATTTTCATAATCATCAAAACATCCGCCATCTTACCTTCGCATAGTGCTGCATCCTGCATAGACATTCGACCCGTGTGGCCTCAAAAGTTAATAGCCTACATCTTAATTAGAAGAACGACGAAGGAGTAAGTCCGATTTTATATCATCTTATATCCTACTTTTTACCTTACCGTAGAACGGGGCTAATCTAGAAATGCGGGGCAATTTTGGAAATCATGTTTTCGTTTATAAATGTGGCAACCCTGTCTATTCGTGACCTTCCTGAACGACCACTGTGCGGCGGTTCCTTCGGAAGATCTCGGCCGTTAGTTTAGTACGCGGTGAGTCTAGCAACAGGTGGTTTGTGTGTGATGTCGGCTGCCCGAAAAGTTGAGTAAAAATTGGCGCCAAATTTTATGTTGTCTACACGGCAACCCAACTGAGTTATCGCAGGTATGTGTATGTTAAATAATTGGTGTGGGTGTTGTTAATATTGACAAGTAAATTTATACGGATTAGTTTAACAGAAAATTTTTTATGGGCTATTTTGCAAAACGGGGCAACTTTGGACGACTTTTTTTGGACTGTCTAAAATAGCCCCGCGTTTCTAAAATAACCCCGGATTTTTTAAAATAACGCTGTTTTCCGTAAATTACAGACCATTTGCAAAATACTTAGGTAATTAATCATAGTATTGTAGGTATACTGATCGATAGTTTTTTTACAGGCAAAATGGTTCGCAACTATGTAAAAATTATGAGCCATACCAGAGATGGCAAACATTTTAATCCTTACAAAAATTATACCAAAGAAAATTTGCAGCAAGCAATAAGAGCAGTTCAGACAAAGGCTTTAACCCTTGATGATGCAGCTAAAACATATCGGGTCCCAAGGTCTACATTAGCGTTATGATGTAGACAGAAGAGCTTGTTTCCTACAGCAGGAAGACCTTGTCTTTTATCTACTGATGAAGAGAACATATTGGTAGAACATTTGAATCTGGTTGCCTCCTGGGGCTTTCCGTTCGATCGTATGGATTTAAGGTTGCTAGTCAAGTCATTTTTTGATAAAAAAGGACAGAACGAACCGAGATTAAAAAGTAATCTACCCGGCAAAGATTGGGCCACCAACTTTTTAAAAAGAAATAAGGACAAAATATCGGATCGATTTTCATCAAATATTTCTACTAAGCGGGCAATGGTCAATAGACAAAACTTAGATATATTTTTCAATAATGCCCGTGATGTTTTCACAAGAGTACATCCATCGCTTATCATAAATTTCGACGAAACAAACTTAACGGACAACCCAGGGGAAAAAAAGTTTATTTTTAAAAGAGGTAGTAAATATCCGGAGAGAATAGTAAATTCTACGAAGACTGCAATTAGTATAATGTACGCTGGTACGGCCGATGGACAACTTTTGCCAGAATATGTAGTCTACAAGTCTGAACATATGTGGAACAGCTGGACCCAAGGCGGACCTGAAGGAGCACGTTACAATCGTTCTCGGAGCGGCTGGTTTGATTCAATATGTTTTGAAGATTGGTTTTACACCATTATTGTTCCTTTTTTTAGAAACAAAGATGGACTTAAGGTTTGTTTTTATTCTAGATAGATACTGGTAGAAGGTACATTAACAAAAATATTTTATTGCAGGTTTTAGTCGGAGACAACCTTTCATCCCACTTTTCACCAGACGTATTGAAAACATGCCAGGAAATGAACATATCTTTTGTCTGCCTACCCCCTAATTCCACTCACCTCATGCAGCCCCTTGATGTGGCATTTTACGCTCCCCTGAAGAAATACTGGCGAGAAATACTTACTGACTGGAAGAAAAGTGGGGGGCGTAAAATGTCCACTTTGTCAAAAGACATATTTCCGCAACTGCTAAAGAAGCTTCGAGGGAAATTGTATAAAAATGATAAAGCATCGGAAAACCTAATTTCAGGTTTTCGAAAAACTGGTTTAGTTCCTTTTCAACCTGCCGAGCCAAAGCAAAGATTACCTCCCGAAGAAACCGCTGATCAACATACTCCAACTAATATTTCTGCTGTTGTGGTAGATATGTTGAAAGAGATGCGTTATGGTCCAGAGTCAATAGGACTGCAAAAGCAGAGAAGGAAAAAAATCACAGTGGAACCTGGAAAGAGTATTTCAGCCGCTGATATGCCTTCAACTAGTACAGCAACACCCCGAAAAATAACAAAAAAAGTAAATCCACCTAAAAGGAAAATACTATTACCTACAGCATTATCAAATTCATCTGATAGTGAATCTAGTATATCATTTGAATATAATGATGGGGGCAGTAGCCCTGAAAGTTTTGACAGTGACGACTTACCAATATTTTCAAAATATGTTCGGTCCCAACTTTCATCGGAAAAAAATCAAAAAGCATTAGCCTTAGAATTTACTACTGAGAGTGAGGACATACCACTCATGCAGCCGAGGAAAATAATCAACATTCCTCTAAATGATTTAGGTGAAGTTAGGAAACCGAGTGAAAATGAATGGGTATTGGTTGAATATAAGAGAAAAAATGTCGCATGCCACTTTGTTGGTAAAGTCATTTCAGTTTCAATCGATTCAATATGCCCATACACAGTAGAGTTTTTACAAAAATCGACTAAAACTGATCGTTATTTAATGCCATCAAAGAAAGATGTAGACGATATGTCTGCTGATAGTATCAAGAGAATACTACGACCTCCAAAATTAGATGGCACAGGGAAAAGAATTTTTTATGTTTTTAACGAGGATTTAACCTCATATAAATGTGAGTAGGTAGTAATGTGCCTAGATTTTCTTGGCTGGGAAGAAACCAAAAAATTTGTTAATTTTGAGATTTTTTTATAATCTTATGTTTGTTTTTGTGTTTATTGTTCATCCATTGTGTTTTACACTTTAACATTTGCATTATTACTTAGCTAATAAAATGAGTTTCTTGTGTTTTTTGGTGTTTTTATTCCAATTTTCCAAATTCAGGAGCGTAAATTAATTTTTTGGGGCTCCCAGAGAGAAAAAAAATATTTTTTAATCGTCTACTGTAGCCCCACGAGCGAGGCAATTCTACATTTGCGAGATATGTCGAGAATCCCCTATGGATAGGGGACCCATTTTGCAAATTGAAATATTTACTTTCGACATAGACCTTTCCAAAGCAATTCTTACAATAATTCATCCGCCGCTATATTTTATGATATTGACGAAAAAGTCCAAAAAAAGTTTAGAATAACCCCGTTCTACGGTATATCCTATCCTTGGACATATATCCTATATCTTGTCTGCTATTTAGCATTGTTTTTTGATATCTTATATATTGTAACTTAATTTTTTTTAACTTATTAGCATTAAATCTCAATTAATAAGATTTGGAACATATTTTATTGGTATAAAGATCTTACCCATCAATAATCTTATCTATACCCAATTAAATACAAGAATTTCATTAACAGAACCTTCATTAAATGATTTCTTTTCGATACAAGATGAAATCGATAATCTTCAATTTATGGGGATCTCTGAGACGGAGACAGCTGTGCCCGATAAGCTTGTTATTTTAAGAAGTAGCGAGTTAGAGCGCACAGAACTTGAGGAAAAATACCTTGAAATCATTTGCCAAGCTAAGGCTCATATTGATAGCTTTACACTTGATACCCAGTCTCAAAGCAGTGAGCATGAAAGAAATGAAAATCCTATCAATGCAAGAGTGACTAGTGGGGTTAAACTGCAAAATTTAAATATGTCTATCTCTTCAGGACAATATAGTGAGTGGAAACAGTTCTATGACACCTTTAAAACATTAACTGATACTGATACCTCGTTTACAAACATACAAAAGTTTTACTATCTTAAATCGTGTTTAAAAAATGAAGCAGCCGACGTAATTGACTCTCTCGAAGTGTCATCGGTTGGCAACTTTTACGGGAACGTTTTAAAAATAAGAAAATTATTACAAATAATTTAAATAAATAAGGCTATTTTTGACTTACCCAACATTTCAAAGGAATCACATCTGGCCCTCAGAAATTTATGTTACTAAAAACATACCATGTTTAGGTGCTTTAGGCTTACCTGTTGGCACATGGGACTCCTTGTATATCTTTGTTGTCGTATCAAAATTTGACAACTTTACTAGACGCGCTTAAGAGCAATATGAGACTGCGAGTGATCTTGCAAGCTTCGACGAGTTATCTACTTCTCTTAAAAAGCGATGTGAAGTGTTGGAAGCAGTTAGCACTCAATCACTGGCTGAACCTTCAAAATCTTATAATACGCATGTGCATCAGATCGATCAATGGTCCAAAAAACCGCAAAATGTAACTGGTACATATTTTAGTTCGAATCATTACACCTGTCCTTTTTGTAAGGGTTCTCATAACATTTATAATTGTGCTAATTTCTTAAAACTCTCAATAAATAATCGTATAAACGAATCAAAAAGATCGCATTTTTGCTTAAATTGTCTTAGAAAAAAATCATATAATTAAAGATTGTAGGTCAGAATCAAGCTGTAGGAGGTGCAATCGAAGACACCACAGTTTACATCATTTGGATTATCAAAGTAATAAACCTGATTATCAATCTAAAATAAAGGCAAACAGCAATAAAAATCTCAAATCGTCTTCTGAAGCCAATGAGGAGCAAGTTTCCACTGATAGGGTAGCTCTGTTAGTATCTTCAAGCCAAAGTGAGTTTAATAATATTCTTTTGGATACAGCAATAGTAAAGGTCCCAGATTCTAGTGGAGTTCTCCAACCTTGTAGAGTTCTATTGGACTCCCAATCAAACTTTATAGCCGAGGAAGCCTGTAAAAAACTTAATCTTAAATGGGCAGTCCTGGATTTATAATTAGGCCGTATAGGCCGTGGCCTAGGGGTGGCAGCGTCCCAGGGGGAACAGATTTCAGAGGACGGTCACTTGATTTCAGACGATAAAAGTCAAACACGTTCACTGGTTTTATCATGGTTTTTTATACTTTAAATAAATCCCTATAGAAGAAACTCATTCCTATCGAAACCTAGTGAGTGATAGATGAGAGCAGTGCGGCGGCGAGCGGACGGCAGTGGCTCAACGCGAAAGTAACAAACCCCGTTTCCCGCCCGCACTTTCCGAACCCTCTGCGCCCGATGTCGAATGAAGAACCTGAAATAGCCTCCGGCTCCAGAGATTATTTCAGAGTGAACACCTTTTTGGTCATCCTTGATAGACTGAGAGCTGAAATACAGAGAAGGCATAATGCTTACTTGAACTTTAAAGAAAAATTTTCATTTTTAACCAAAATGACTGAACTTTCAACACAAAGAGTTATACAAAAAGCCGAGTTTCTCGTGAAATATTATACCAATGATTTAGAGGACGATTTTTAATATCCTGCCAGGTGCCACTATTTTTTGGAATATTTTGTGTGCCGGACAACTTGAGTTAGGACCTGAAAAACCTATCCTTTAAAAAACTAAATTAGGTTGGATTATATCCGGAAATTGTGTCTTAAATCTTAATCAAGCGACTCATACATGCAAACGGCAGATTTACAGTCAAAATCCTCTTTAGTGAAAACCTATCGAAACTAGGCCAGTCTCGGTCTTTAACTTTAAATAGATAACCTTAAGAAAAGATTAATAAAAACCCACGATCTTGCCATTCAATACAATTACTTTTTAGTCGAATATGAATACCAAAGTCATATGATCAAAATTAAGGAGGAAGAGTCCTCTGATTTCACTAACTACTATTTGCCACACCATTGTGTACTAAAACCTTCCAGGGCAACAACAAAGGTGCGTGTCATTTTCGATGCTTCGGCAAAAACCGATACGGGCTTATCATTAAATGATGTGCAAGTAATCGGACCAACCATCCAAGGGAATCTTTTTGGTTATTAATACGATTTGGTAAATATCCATTTGTTTTAACTGCCGATATAGAAAAAATGTACCGGCAGGTTTTGCTCCACACTGATGATAGGAAATATAACAGAGTTTTTTGGAGAGACGATCCTTCAAAGGAAATATCCTGCTTTGAGCTTAACACCGTAATTTTAATTTACAGTACGGCTTCAGCTTCATTTCTTGCAACTAGATGCATTAAGCAACTTGCTAATATAAACACGAAGCTCAATTTTCATTGGGCAGTCGTGTTATTTCGGAAGATTTTTACATGGACGATCTTTTAACTGGTTCCTTTGCTAAATAATCTTTGAACATCTTAAAACAACAAGTAACCCTTATCCTTAGAAACGGTGGATTTAAACTTAGGAAATTTCTATCGAAAGAACCTTCGTTATCTGATGTTTCCGATAATAATCCTATGTACAATTTGCAACTTAGCAAAGATAATCTTCAAACAGAAACTCCAAAAACAAAATGCCTGTAAAAAAAAGAACAATCTTGTCTACTATCGCACATATATTCGATCCGTTGGGTTTAGTATCGCCAATAATGATAATTTCAAAAATGATCTTACCAGAATTATGGCAAATCAAATTACCTTGGGATGAATCTATTTCACTAAGTTTACACACTCGCTGGTTACAGTTTACAGATCAGCTTGAAGAGCTAAATGATTTAAGGATTCCACGATGTGTACTTATGAAAGACTCTATTATAATAGAACTCCACGGGTATGCAGATTCTTCAGAAAAAGGTTACGGTGCATGCATATACATAAGAGCTATTGCTTCTAGCAATGAAATATCAGCCAATCTTTTGTGTTCTATATCTAGTGGCAACGTCGCCCGGCATGTTGGTGTTATGTTGTTTTATTAGTTTTAACGTGTAATTTTAAATCATTAAGTAAGTGATTGCATTGTGAAAGTGAAGAAAACCCCGGAAGTGATAAATTCCCATTATTGTTAGATGGTAAGTAAACGGTGAATCGTAACAATATCTAAACAGCGTTGCCAACGGTGAACAACGCTGGGGAATTGCTAAACTTAGGTGTAAGCCTCCAATTTTTCCAAAGTGGTTTAATAATACTATGAAGGAGCTTATTATCATGAAAAAAATTGCACATAAAGAATTTAAAAGGTCTGGTTCCTATGAAGATTATGTTCAATTCTCACAATTACGCTCGCAATGTAAAACTTACTCTCAAATAAGTCACACTGAATCTATCGAAAACTTAGAACATAACATTCGTAACCAACGTGAATTTTGGAAATACATAAATTCGAAAAAAGGAAACCTAGATCTTCCAAGTTCTATGCATTTTGATGAGAATGTTGGTGAGTCTCCTGGTGATATAGCTGAATTATTCTCTCAGCATTTTGCCTCTCAATATGTAAAAAATAATTTTACTAGCTATGATCACAAATCAGATATGTTTGTGAATATAAATAAATATAGTACTTGTACCCTAGATATTTTTAACAGTATAACTAACTTAAATGTTAGCCTGCGGTGTGGTCCGGATGAAATACCTGTATAATTTTTACAAAGTACCAAATTTGTTCTATCTAATATACTCTCTGAGATCTTTAATAAATCCCTACTTCTAGGCATATTCTCTGATGAATGGAAACGTAGCTACATCATCCCCATCTATAAGGATGGTGATCGTAATGATATAAAAAATTATCGTGCCATATCGAAAGTCTCAATTATACCAAAAGTCTTAGAATCTCTAGTAACAAATTATATTACACCCCATTTTAAGTATATCAATATCCCGGAACAACACGGTTTTGTTAAGGGTAAGTCTAGCGTGACTAACCTTTTGGAGTATCAGCATAGTCTGTTAGGAGCCTTGGGAAATCATCATCAGGTAGATGCTGTCTATACAGATTTTACGAAGGCTTTCGACAGGGTGAATCACGATATTCTCGTGGCAAAACTGGCGGGCAAGGGAATTCAGGGAACCCTCTTAAAATGGCTACCTCACAGATAGAAGACAAGTGGTAAAAATTAAAAACTACCTTTTTCCTGAAATTCTTGTGTTGTCGGCTGTCCCATAGGGTGCACATTTATCACCATTTCTATTTAACTGCTTTATAAATGACTTAAAATTGTACATCAAGAATAGTTCTATAATATTATATGTTGATGATTTGAAAATTTACAAGATTATACTGTCCCTTGCTGATTGCCTTGAACTACAGAATGATCTAGATTGATTCATTATACGGTGTAATTTAAATGATGTACATTTAAACCCTTCTAAATGTAAAATAATAGGTTTCTATAGAATAAAAAATCCTGTCACCTACTCCTATAACTTAAATAACAATTTAATTGAAAGAGCAACTACCATTAGAGATTTAGGCGTCATAATGGATCAAGAACTTTCTTTTATTAAACCATTGAATATATTTCAAACAAAACCTTTAAGCTTTTGGGATTTGTTACCAGATCGCTTAAAGACTTTAAAAACATTTATACTATAAGAGATGTCTATTGTGCGGTGGTGCGCACCACAATTGCATTGCACTTTAGAAAAAGTTTTAAGAAGGTTTATTAGACATATTGCCTACAAATTACAAATACCATTTGAACTAATTCATTATAATTCTAGGTCTCTCAATGCTTGAAGACCGCAGATCATATTTCGATTTTTGTACCTTATACAAAATAATTAATGGTTTGATTGATTCTTCTGGTTTACTGCAACTAATAAATTTTCATGCACCAGCAAGGGTAACCAGACAAACTAATCTGTTTAGGATCAATTATCATAGAGTTAACTATACCTATCACAGCCCAATTTCGTGAAGCAAATGAGCTTCCTGCAAATATTGATTTTTTCAACCCTACACTAAAATGTATGAAGTTAAAATTAAAAAGATTGGTTCTTTAATGTATGTTCTCCTAGTTATGATGTTTTGTTGCGACAGCACTTTCGCTGAGTCCAGTTTTAGTTTTAGTATGAATATTGTTTTTGTAAATGGCAAGTCCGTTAATAAACATTTATTTATTTATTTAGAGTAGTGCCACTAAAAAGTATTTCTTTACCGCGCTTAGAATTATATGCAGTCGTGCTGCTTGCCAATCTTGTAAACAAAGTACGCGAATACATACATATAAACTTTTCAAAAATTTATTTTTATACAGATTCAACTATCACTGTCAGTTGGATACGAGCTTTACCTAAAAAGTGGAAAACCAACATCATTGCGTGAAAGGTATTGGCCTATTTCAGCACATAATTTAGTCAAACAAACAGTACATTCTTGTGTAAAATGCAGTAAGTTAAGCCCAAAAGAGTGTGCTTGTAATGGGATCATTACCCAAAATAAGATTTAACTCATCATTTTCATTTCCAAATGTTGGAGTCCATTACGCCGGCCCATTTATGACCCAGGACAAAAAAACTAGACCCTATAAAGAAGTAAAAAATTATGCTGTATTCTGGCCCCAGCCTAAGCAAGGTGCAAATAAGAAAAGAAAGATGTCAAAAAAATGGCAACAATACCATGCAAAAAAAGATAAATTAAAAATAAAAAAAGAAGTTTTAAAAAAAGGATAGAAGACAGAAAAATGAAAAAAGCATTGCAGGAAAAAATAAAAACTGATAAAATGGAAAATAAAAAAAGATACAGTCAAGAAAACAGATGGTGGAATCCTCAGATTCGGAAACTACGGATTCGTGGGTACAATCTGGAGACAGCTTGGATGATGTAAGTTTCAACTTAGGTAAAGATCCCCGAACCGATGATATTTTTGAAAGAGCTTCATCTTAAGATGAAAGACTTCTCTCAACCCTGGTATATAAGAAAGAGCATAAATTGCAATACAAAGAAGGTGATTTTGCAGTAGTGACTTTTCCGGGAAAAAAAGAGAGCACTTTGTATTATTTTTTATTTAAATTGGTCCAAACCCAATATATAATGTAAATAGAGCGGATGTTTTTTTTTAACTCAGTTCTATACAGGGTGTTCTCAAAGTTGAGTCATTTATTTGAACACGTTGAAGAATTCGTAAAAATAAGTAATTGTACCAAAAATCGTTTATATAAAAGTTGCAGAGTAAAAAAGTTAACAATTGAAAAAGTGTCGCCATTTTTTTATTAGTAATATTCAAAATAAAAAAATGTGACAATGACAAAAAACAGTTTCAAAATTTTTATTTTACAAATTAATTTTCAAAACTACTTTGCAAAATGTTATCTCTTTAATGTGTGAATTTTTTTATGACTTATTTTATAGTTTCTTCATTTTATTAATTTACTGATAATGATTAAATCTTGACTTAATATTCCTTTGATAATTTTATGATTGAATATTAAAGTTATTTTTAATTAGTGCTACAAAATCAATTCCTAGTTTCTGCAAAAGCAACTTTGCTCTTTACAATAACTCTCATAAATGAGATTTCAATTTTTAATTATTTTTCTATAAATATATTACCGACCCTCCACACTGGTAATACGTTTATTATAAATTATAACCTCCTTTTGTTGTAATTTTTGGAACAGGTGTTGTAATATGAATATTTTGTAAGAAAAAAGACACAAAGTCTCGGCCTCAAAATTCTTCGGTCTGTTTATCTTTGTAACATGTCCCACTTTGTAGTTTCTGAAGAAACTTGTGATCTATCGTCCACTTCAGTTTCACTTGTTTTTGCAACAGACGATGGCATACAATAAGGCAGCAGTCATCCTAATAGTAAAACACCTACGAAAAATGCTCATCCTATTCAGGCTTGTTTAACAACTCCTGGAAATATAATCCGTCTTCCTAAATTAAAAATAAAAAGGAAACGCCAAGGAAAAGGATTAAAGTCTGAGTTGCTTATGTCAATTCCTAACAAGGAACGTATGGAAAATGAAGTAGCTGAAAATGAAAGAATGGAGAAGGAAACCCGTTCCATGAAAAGAAAAAAACGCCTAAAAGAAAACGTAACTAAGCAACTCTTCACTACCGCCAACCCAAAAAAGAGGAAGAAAAATTCCACTGAACTAGACTTTTTCGATACCGACGCAGATTATTCTATTCATGATAGAAGCTCTGATTTTAAATTTGATGATGAGGAAAACGATCAAGAGGAAGAAATTAAGAAATTAGAGCAGAAATCTGAATGGATGTTACCAAACCAATTTGCTGTAGTTCAAGTTCAGGGCAAAACAAAGAATTCTTTCAGATACTACATCGCTAAGATCATTTCTAACTTTTAAGGAGGTTACCAAGGAGTATTTTACAAGCGATCAACAAATGCTTACAAGTTTTCGGAAACGAATGAAAAGTCTTTCATTCCTAATGAAGATATAGTTTTGAGATTATCAAAACCTACTAAGATGAACTCTGCTAGGTTTCGCAACGTGATCACTTTCACAGAGGACTTGACTAATTTTACAATGTACTAATGAACTTTTCCTACGACCACCTATGAAAATGAGAAAAAAGCACGGTTAACTTGGCTCGAAAGCGCCGAATATCACACGCGTGTTGAAAGAAAATATTTCAACTCTAGAGTGGAAATACAAGGAACACTATTTAATTTAAACATATTATGGTGCCAATTTGACAGACCGCACCTATTTATTAAAAAGAATAAATTTTAGAAAGCAGTTTATTGTCTAACTTATTTATCATGTATTTGTCGAGTGATTTCGAATTAGAGTGTGAAAATACGCCATCTGAAATTATAAAAAATGTTAATAATAAACTGGAAAATCTATTACCAGTCAAAACAAGCCCCGCTGAAGAAAATGTTATAATATTAAACAAGAAATGTTTATGTGTAGCCATAGCGTAGAGACTAAAGCTATGGCCTACAGATAGAAAGGTCACAGGTTCAAATCCCATCAGGAGTATTTTACTTTTTTTTTATAAAAACATTAAATAATTTATAGAATTCGGTATTTTGAATTGAAATCTTCCTTTTTTCTTTTTTTTCTGTAGACTATAGCTCTAGTCTCTACGCTATGCCTACCAATAAATATTTTTGTTTAATATAATATATGACATTTTCTTCAGCGCGGCTTTTTTCGAATGGTAATAGATTTTTCAGTATATTATTAATATTTTTCATAATTTCAGATGGCGTATTTTCACACTTTAATTCGAAATCACTCGAGAAATACATAATAAATAAGTTTAAAACTAAACTGCTTTCTTAAATTTGTTCTTTATAATAAATAGGGGTAATTTGTCAAATTAGCATCATATGTTTAAATTAAATAGTGTGCCTTGTATTTCCACTCTAGAGTTGAAATATTTTTTTTCAACTCTAGAGTTGAAATATTTTTTTCTCAAATCAAAGGTTTTTTAATAATTCCTTGTGGTCGTAGGAAAAATAGTGTACATTACTCGTGTGAAAGTGCTTATTCTAAAACTCGGAGAATTTCTGCACTCGGCTGACGCCTCGTGCTAAATATCTGTTCGTTTGAAAAGTATCACTTTTATCACTTGTTATGTAATATACTATTCTATTACGTTCCTACATTTCAACTTGTTTTTCGTTTGTTTATATTTCTTTTTCTACTTTAGAATTTACTTAGCTCGTCAATTTTATAATTTTCAAAACAAAAATAAGCTTTTCTCTCTTTGTCTGAGAATAGAATATTAATACTAATAATAACTAATAATTTTAAAAAGTGTGTTTTTGTATTTTTATGATGTTTTCCTATTCACCTTGCCACTTTGAGCACCATTTCGGAAAAGCCCCGCACTACGGGGTCTTGGCCCATTTGGTGGGGAAGAGCCCTGCAAAAATTACTTTTTAAAAATGTGTAATGTTTAGGCACCTAATAGTCAGACACCACAAGTGTTGTAGCGATGTTATCGATAAGATCCATACCTAAGACTTCCACCTAAAATAACCAAAAAAAAATCCCACTTGAAACAATCCTCTTATATAGAGAGAAATAATACTCAAAGTTAACCTTATTATATTTCTCCCTATTTAACTTGCCACTTCACTTCAAGTATGGACTACTTCTTCAAATCCTCTTATAACTAGAAATTGCGGGGCTTTACCCCACCTACCCTACTGGCTCATATTTCGACCACCTAAAAATAAAATATTTCTTGTGCAGATACCGGTGCGTTATTTTGCCAGATGTTTTATGCGGTTGTCCTTATAGTCGGTTAGTGGTTAAATAAAATTCCACTTGTTGCTTCGGCGCGAGATGAACCAGAATTGGTCGAAATTTCAACCAGTGTCACTCAGCGTTCTTAATAGTTAGCACACGTGTTTTTGACCACATTACATTGTTATTTTGTAAGTCTAAATAATTTTCACATTTTTATAATAAATTACATGCCTAATCCTAATACCTTGGGCTCATCAACAAACATAAAAAATGGGATAAGTAATAATAAATAAATAAAATTTATTTCCCATTTTTTAGAGAATTATGTATTTGCAATTGCATAGAACCTAATTATAAAAGAACATAGAAATCTATAGATCTATATACATACATATACAGGGCCAAGCATACGGGCCTGGGTCAGGGCCGCGTTAGGCAAATTGGTACCCTTGGCACATTTTTTTTGCCGCCCTCCTCTCACTAATAAAAATGCAAGTACATTTTTTATAACATATTTTTTTTCTTTGGCGTATTTTATTTTTATTTTCTACATTTTCGGATAGTATTTTCATTAAAAATTTTGCCGCCCTCCATCAACCTGCCGCCCTAGGCAGCTGCCTTTCTTGCCTAATGGATAAATCGGCCCTGCCTGTGGCCCATAAGCGTTTTGCTTATAACCACCCGCTTTTGTACACTGCCTGTTGGAAACCAGTGTATTATCAAAAA
This sequence comes from Polydrusus cervinus, assembly GCA_935413205.1. Lineage (NCBI taxonomy): Eukaryota > Metazoa > Arthropoda > Insecta > Coleoptera > Curculionidae > Polydrusus > Polydrusus cervinus. Next base: position 58,484,851 of record OW284510.1, on the reverse strand, counting down.
TTAAAATGTGGTACCTCTGGCGCCATCTGTCTGATTGTTTACCAACTAAATATTTTGTATCAGTCGTATGCTGATTGTCTTTTTATTTATTTCAAAAAGGAATACACCCCAAATAAATATAAGTCGTTTTCTAACCGCCATCACATTGTTTGCTTTAAGTTCTTCTCCTCAAAATCCTACACTGCCCCTGTCCTAATATTTTGGTAAACAGACATGGGTTTGTTGGTAAAATAAAATATTGTTTCAGGTTTAAAATGAAAGGCAAAAGAAAAATTAATCTCGAAAAGGCAAATTTCATCTCTATTCAGTACCGCATATTTAAGAGCAACTCCAATGGTTACTGCCATAAATGGTTTTAAAGCAACCGGCGTGTGGCCTGTAGATATGGCCGTTTTATTTGAAGCAGATTTCCTGCCATCAGCTACAACTGACATAGAAGTTGATCCCAGTGGATCTGAAAGTCAATTACAGTCCATTAGAGAGAAGGCTCCCGAACCTCAATCAGGGTCGTCCATTAGAGAGAAGACGCCTAAGCCTCAACCAGGACCATCCATTAGAAAGAAGATGCCCGAGCCCAGGATCTTCCAAAGAAAGTGACACTAGTTTTGAGTTTGTAAGTCCCGAAGCGATCTTAGCAGTGCCTAAAGTAAATCAATCCAAGAAACGAGTGTCAAGAAAAAGGGGCAAAACTGTCATTTTAACGTCTTTACCCTATAAAATGGAGCTGGAATTGGCTCAAGAAAAAAAACAGGGTATCGACGTGAAATCAGTGAAAAGAAAGATGGCCGATAATCAAACCAAATCTAAGACGATTAAGAAATCGAAATTGAAAAAAACTAAAGAATTAGAGTCAGATTCAGAAGGCGAAGATAGTGACACTGACTGCTTGTACTGCGGATACTTTTATTCAAATTCCACAGAGGGATGGATAAGCTGTTCTAGGTGCCATAAATGGGCTCACAATTCATGCGCAGGTGCAGAAGATGAAGATGATGAAGCAGTACTTGTTTGCAAACTTTGTCAACAGACTTTTCTTGGTTTAAGTTTAGTGCCCCATTTTGCTCTATACGACGGGCATAATGGGGTAATTTCCATAATTTTCTTCTTTTTGTAAAATAAGAAAAACATTTACCTTTTTTAACTTCAAATTATAATAATAAATAGTTAACACTATAACAATGATATTTGCCTAATTGATAAACCTTGAAAGTTGCAGATTTTTTTAAAATTCTACTTTAAACCTTAAGTACCCCGTTTTACCCGCTTGTCCCCTACGTGGCAGAATGACTTTTCCTGAAGTACATAGTCAGTTACGAATGGATGCCACATTTAAAAATAAAGATGATGAAGGTCATCACACTGGTATATCGATACTGGAAAACCTAAATATAGGAATGGTGTCACAAGTTCCAATTGACTATATGCACCTTGTTTGTTTAGGGGTAATGAGACGGTTACTACAGTTTTGGCATATGGGCAGACATGACGTAAGAATTCCAGCAGGAAATTTTGTATAACTATCAAATACACTTTATTCTTACCATAGAATACCATTAGAATTTTGTAGAAAACCCCGTTCCCTGTTTGATGTGGATAGGTTTAAAGCCACAGAGTTTCGTCAAATTTTGTTGTATACAGGTATTGTTGCTCTTAAGCATATACTACCTGCAGATATTTATTGCCATTTTTTAAATCTGTCATGTGCCATAAGAATTCTTGTTAAATGACCATGCACGTAAACTATTAAAATCTTTTATACTTTCTTATTCAGACATATACAGTCCTGAATATATCACCTACAATGTTCATAATTTAATTCATTTGTGTGATGATGTCCTGCAATATGGTTGCCTTGATAATTTTAGCGCATTTTCACCGGAATCCTATATGTATCATTTAAAACAAAAAATTTGTCTTACAACAGATAGTTAAACGACTTTCAGAAGAAGTAGAAGATTCTTCGACAAAAGGTCACTTGGCAAAAAGTAATGGTGTTTCTGAATTAAAAGTAGGTGACTTAATATTGACTAATCAACATCCCAACCATTATTGTTTCTTAAGAAATGGCACGTATTTGAGAATAAGTAGTATTTATAAAGAAACCGAAGACATTTTGGTAAGAGGTACAACTTTTACATCTGCTGGTAGTTTTTTTAATGAACCAATTGATTCCAGAATTTTATGTATCCATCAATGTCTTCTTAATGGGAACGAAATCTCCACTTTTGTAAAAAATATTTTATGTAAAGGGATGATGGTGCTATAAAAGGATTCTTTAGTAGTAATTTTGTTAGCCCATCTTCCTGAGACTAGTGGAAAGTAACAGAATAATATTTTTTACTCGTAAGTTTTGTAGTTATGTTCATTTGTAGGTGTTTTACTGGAGTGATTAATTGTTTTACTTGGTACCCTAAACTTAGTTTCTTTTATAAATGAGCTTCAAAAAATGTATAGGTACCTAGGTTTTTTAGAAATTTCTTGTACAGTATTTTTTAGTACACGCATAGGGCCAAACAACTATTAATGGAAAACCTACTTTGGGGATTGATTTTCCTTATTTATAATCTCTTTTTTGTAGTTTTCATAAATTGTTTTTTTAGAGATTTTTTTAAAACTTTTATAGTTGTTATCACATCCCGAATAAGTCATTAATTCCGATTAAGTCCCCTATCTCGATTATGTCCCTATTCCTAATACGACAACATCAAATAAATTCTAACCCTAATTAGACTTACAACCGATGGTGATATAGTACTTAATTAGTTGTAATATTTTAAATGTAAATTGTCTTGGGCAAAAAATGTCAAAGTATAAGTATTGTGAACTTCCCCATTTTTGGTAATGGTAAAAAAGTGTAATCATAATATTTAGTTATAGTTTTAAGATGCATTTAATCTATACCAAAAGATATCTTAAAATATGAGATACATTTATGAGTGTGTTGAATTAGAAGAAGTCTTATGACACACCTATGAAAAACGTGTTGGTTGTTTTTGTGTCTTACAGATTTTTGAAAAAATAACTGGAATTTGGTAGAACTATATAATATTTTAATAAATGCTTCTTACAATCTTACAACACAACAAGATAGATTAATTTTTTAGGGCTCGGGGGGAAAGCAAAACCTCTCATTTAAATTTTTATTTTATAGGATGAGTTTTGCAGTAGTCAAATTCTTAAATGAAAATGAGGATGAAATAGAAGTAATTTCAGAGGTTCCTTGTTCATGGCTTACCAAAGGTCAGAAATATTGCAAGTGGCCAGTAAAATATGCATCGATTTATATAGCAAAAAGCTTTCCCGCAGAAGAAACATAGGCTAAATATCCCATTGAAGTGGAAAAAATCTGTGGTTAGTGGCAAATATTTTATTTTCTCGCCTTATAGAAGAATTATGCGTCTGTACATAAATCTAGTCAATATCTGCTAGCGCATGCTCAACACGGGATTGCTTTGAAAACTTACAATTTACAATATAGAGTCTTCCTGGCTAACATTTAAAATTATTTACAAAAATAGAGGAGGTCAGGGTATACCAAAAAAACTGGACACACCTAATTTACATTTAAAAAAAGGTTCTCATTATGCTGAACACTTTTTAGATACTCTGGCAGAAGCCAAACAACTAGCCAAAAACGAAAAATCCGAAGGAAAAATCGGAAGAGGTTTCAGAGAAGTTAAACCAACAGATTACTTTAGTCCAGAGGAGGAGGAGGAGGTGAAGCGAAGAATTAAGAAAAAGAAAAAAAAAGTTGCATCAACAGTAGATATAGGTACAAGTAGGGGGTGCTAATTATTAGGAGTATTATTTTTACTATATTGTCTTCAATTTTATAGATGAAACTATCATCGAATTTTCATATGCGGACATATTTGGTAAGTAAAAACTTTTTAAGCTGTAAGAGGAAATATGATTAATCATATTTTTCCAAAATAAAAAATTATTATTTTCTTGTTACAATTGAAATTGTTTTTAACCCATTACAACAATTAAGCCATTTAATCAAATCTGGAAACAAGTAATATTTATGTTTCTTTTTAGATCACGACTCTGGATTTAGCTCCAACAAACCCGTTCAGCATTCATGCAGTGACATATCAGAACCTGACATAATAATTAAAGGTAAGTAATTTAAGGAATTTAGATTAAATTTGGCATAGAACCAGCTAGACCTATTACTTTTTTTTACAATTAAAATTGTTATTTAATCTATTACAACAAAATTTTAAGCCATTCAATCAAATCTGGAAACAAGTAATATATATGTTTCTTTTTAGATCATAATTCTGGATTTAGCTCCAACAAACCCATTCAGCATTCATGCAGCAACATATCAGAAACTGACATATTAATTAAAGGTGAGCAATTTAAGAAATTTAGAATAAATTTCGTGTAGAACCAGCTAGGCCTATTACTTTTTTGTTACAATTAAAATTATTGTTCATTAACCAATTACGACAAAGTTTTAAGCTATTTACTCAAATCGAAAAAATAAGCAATTATTTATATAAATATATTTCTTTTCAGGCTGTAACTCTGGATTAAGCTCCAATAAACCCATTTAGTATTTAAGCAGTGACTTATCAGAAACTAATATAATAAATAAGGGTAAGTAATGCACTTATACAGGCACTTAAAATTATTACATTGAGCATAGGCAGAGAGATATCAATTTTTGGTAATAATTATTTCTTACTTATTACAAAATTTTAAAGCATGAAATCGGACGATAAGTCATGTGCATGTAAAAAAAATAATTTGAAAGGTATATTTTAAAAAAAAAAACAGTTTAGATGCAAAAGGTGATGCAGTTGTTAATGGTAATAGTAATAATCAAGTGACCAATGAGTCAGGAATCGAGAAAGGCCAGGAGTGTCAGGACCACGACCAAGATATGTTTTTGGTTAATGATGGTATGTTTTCATACTTTACTTTATTCAAAAAAAAATGTGCAAAAATCCCCAAACAAATTCTTAAGTTCCTGCAATATCCCAACATTTCATGAATTGTTAACATTCTCTTGTTTGTAGATTTACAAGGCTGCAAGCTTATTAATTCAAAAGATGATACAGTAGACTTGTTAATACAATTGGCAATAGAGCAGCAAGCTACCCTAAAAATTATTTTGGAAAAAATAAATGCATTGGAAGTAGTGGAAACACAAGAAAAGCTGCGCCATCAGTATATTATGATTTTGCAGATGTATTACCATTAAAAACAATGAAATCCTTAATTGAATGTAAAGATAGGTTAAGTGAAAGCCCTACCATGACTGAACAGTTGGTAATTATTATTAAACTTACTTAGAGTAAGAAAGTTGTATATAAGTAATGCAGATAACTAAAATGCATATGGTATACAATAAATGTTAATTTTTAATATTTTGCAATAATAGTTAAAATTACTTTTTATCTGTCTGTTGGTTTATTTTTCCAATTTTTACCTAATTTAAATTTTTTACATTTCAGTTTAACAGACTCTGTCAAATAGGCGGTCTTAATGACAAAAATTATGTGCAAAAGGCAATCAAAAAACCATTGGTTGTTGATGATAGTTGAAAAAACTATCGATAGCATTTAAAACAGTACGTACTATCAATAGTTAGAAGAATTGAAGTAATAGCCGCATAATATCATTCGGTACTTATAAAGGCGTTAAAACAATAGTTTTTTTTTTATTTCTTAGGGGCTACTCAGAAATCCTTTGGGGGAACAACGGATAAAGATTTTGAGAAGGGTGTGGCTGAATGGCTAAGATTCTCGAAACAGACCGTTATAAGAGATGTATCTTATAAATTACTTTTTAATACAAAATAAAAATTTTATAATATAATAATTATCAATATTTTTTCTTTTATTTCTTGCGGCATCCTTAAGCATTTTCGGAACAACGTATAACAAGATCCAGAAATTTACATTTTTTGCTATTGAAGGAAACTAAAGGTTTTTACAAAATCGTTAAAAGGGTAAATGCGCTCTTGCAAATATATAACAAAATAATATATTATACAAAGTTAGAATAATATATTTACAAAATGGTTAAAGCAATATTATTTTTACAGGTACAGAAGTTACTACAAAATAATATTGAAAATGTAACTTTTAAATAACATTGATATTACTTTTGTAAAAATATGTAATTAATGTTTTGTAGATGCAACATGTTATTTTGCGATATCAAGATGTAGGACATAAGCGTTGTATTAAACATTATATAAATATTGCATAGCTTTTTTTGGCAATGTTACAATGTTGGTTTGCAATATTTTAAAACATTAATGTAACTTTTTTTATTTAGCGGGATACTACTACCACCCTCACTTTAAATCGTTCCAGCAACAACAATTTTGAACAGAACTTACCATCAACCGTCTCCTCCTCAATTATTTATCCTTCTATGATAAGACCGCACCCTAAAGCTGCCCCAAGAAAGAACAACAGAAAAGGCCGAGAAAAGGGGAAGTCCCGAATATTGACTGATACCCGGAAAAGAACAGATTCAAAAAATTAAAAATGGAACATTGCTCACAAAATCACCTTATTGCCAAAAGAAAGTTGCCAGCGTTAAGCGTAAAGTAATGGACAGCTCCGATTCAGAAGATTCTAATGATAGATTTTCTCTACACGATTCCAATGATTCTAATGGACCACTTGTTTTCTCTAAAGATGAAATGGACAATCTCAATACAACTGTTAAACCGACTACTGATTCCAATAACAGTTTTGAATATGTAGTGGGTGAGTTTGTTATTTTTATTTACGACGGAAAATACTTTCCAGGAAAAATTCTGGAAGTTCAAAGTGAAGTGAAAGTTCAATGTACAATAGTTACAATAGTTGGAAATGGCCTGACAAAGTAGACTCTGTGGAAAGAAATTGAGCAAAAAATTAACCCCCTCTAAAGAACCATTCAAAAAGAGAAAGGAAATGTTGCAATTCGGTGAAGATTACAAAGATAAATGATATGTTTATTGCTTTTATTTGTTTTATGACAACAATACCAACTTAACTGTTTTTCTTTTGTAAAATGTGTTTGGTAGTTTCAGATTATATAAAAATAAATATATTGTTCAAGGTACCTACAACTTCTCTCTGTTCAAGGTAGATCATTCCTGTTGTACCTCGTTCTGCAAACACACTTAAATACATTAAGATATTAACTAAGTGAAAATTGAAATTTCCAATTTTCTGTTATTTCATATGGTGCATAAAACCTATAAAAAACAACCGATAACGTAAAGGAAATGATAATATTTTATTTTTTGCTGTAAACAAGAATTTAATGAAAATAGGTTCGAGGTACAACAGGTTCCCCTACCTAATTTAAAATCTTTATATTTTACAACACATACTAAATAAAAACAAAACAATTTTAGCAATGTTTCTACAAGGAAAAAGCACGAAGAATTCAAAAACGCTTAAAAGATTCAGGTCAAAAAGTTTTTCACCTGAAAGACCGAGTGAAAGTCATTCCACAGACAAATTTCTGAATAGGAGCATTTCAATGGAATTTGGTAAGTTAAACTTGTAAATGAAACTAATAATATGAATAAATTTTCGTACGTCATAATTTACATATATTTTTACTTATTTCAGGAGATTCCAATACAGACAATCAACGGTCTGTTACATCCCCAAGTTTATTTAAAAAGGACTTTCTTAATTCTTTAGGTATTTATTTGAAAATAATAAACAAGTCTACTTTTTAAATTACTCTTATTTCCTTTTGTTTTATTTTTACTTAAATAATATGAACTATCTTTTTAGGTAATCAACAGGCAACAGATGGTCCAGCGAAATTGCATGAAGTAACCTTACATCATCAGCCTGGTATGTACTATTATGGGTGCTGGTGAAAGCCTTAAAGCTTGCCTTAAACCTTGCTATGCCAGGATTCTACTTATGCCCCTTTTACATTTTAATAACAATTTAAAGAGTTTTTAATTTAATTATTATTTACAGAATTTAAAAAAGTGGTTGTCGAGGAGCTGACGCTACTAAATCTTAAGCTCAATGTGTCAACAATATTAAGTTTGATGAGACAAAATGAAAATACAGCAACGCAAAAACCAGATTTATTAAAAAAAATCAAAATACTTAATAATAAATTGCCACTAAAATCGGATGAGGATCTCAAAGAGTTGGAAGATCGATGAGAGTAATTACAACTTCATGGTAATTAGTTAAACATAAGTATTTGACTGTTTAATTCCAATCTAAATCTGAATATAGTTAACTTATTAAGAAAAATAAGCGTTTGTTTATCTAATTTGTGGTTTTTGATGTTTGACAAGTGAAACCTGTTTTTTTCATCATTTTAAGGTCACCGAGTTTCGCAGAATGGGGGGACAATCTGTACCCCAAGAAGTACGAAAAATTTTATTAGACTACTGTCAAATGAAGTAGCTTCACTATATTCGTGGGAAGGAGCCAAACAAAAAGCACCACTGAAAAACCTTTTGTTGGCAAAATGTATATTAGGTCAGTATGTTGATTTGTTTTTCATAGATGTTATGATGTTATGTATTACACATCTATAATATGCTCCAAGTATTTTTATCTCTGCTTCTGCAGTTGGCCATAAAAATATATAGAAAATATTGTTGAAAATCGGTGATAATCAATCATGGCCTACTGCAGATTAAAACTACTTGGAACAGAGGATAGTGATAATAATTGAAAATCAGTTCCGATATGTGAGTTTAAATCTCCAATTAAATGATATAAAAAGAAGAATGGGTAATTATTTTTACAAGAGTTACAGTGGCGAGCAAAAAATTTAGGTCACTTAGGAAATTTGAAAAACAGAAGGAAATAAATTCAATTTCGAAATTTTTGGTCTAGTAGGCTTTTATCACTTGGCATGAAATGATGATGATTCGAGGAATGTACTGTTTACAGATGAGTCACGCTTTTGCCTCAATGGCTCAGACGGACGTCGACGAGTATGGAGAAGACCAAGAGAAAGATATGCTGCAGAATGCTGCAATTTGTATTAACCAGCGTCTTCCATATAGCGGTGGTTCGGTAATGGTTTGGGCAGAAATTACTGCACAAGCCCGCACAGAATTGGTCTTCAAACAAAATGGCTCCCTAACATCTCACAGGTACATTACAGAAATTCTCGAAGATCATGCGATGCCTTTTATGGTTACCATGGGCGAACATGGCATATTTATTAAGTGACCTAAATTTTTTGCTCGCCAGTGTATATATGTTTTTAGATGCTGTTAAGATTCAATATCCTGGCTCAGTTGACACTGACATAACATCAGTAATAAAAATATGGTTAGTAAAAGCCAAGGAAAGGTTCACAAGAAAACCTCAGGAACCTAACGTCACACAATCTTAGGAACCCAACCTCACACAAGATGTGAACTAACGTTATATGCTTTTTGTAAAATGAATAAGTATTATCTCAAGTTTTTATTATAAAATAAATTACGTATTTTTCTATAATTATATTATTTTTATTTTCCTTGACTGTGATTAAGTAATTAACAGTACCAGTTATTGACAGTGTTCTAGTCATTGACGTGTACCTACTTTTCTTTTGAAAATAAGGTAATTTGTCTGAATAAGATTAATATTTGTGAAAACTATGTTATATTAGGATGTTTGGCAACCTTGTAGCAAGTTTGAAGTAAATCAGCTGATTTAATTTACAGTTAAGAAATGTCGAAAAGTACAAGTGTCCGATTTTAAAATTCCGTTAAGCAAAGTGTTAAGGTAAGTAGACAAAAAAAATATTTATTTATTTTAGTTACAATTGCACTTACTTAATTTTATCTATGTGTGGGTGTGTTTGAAGGATAATAAATTAGATTTTTTTGAGTATTTCGTGTAAATAGGTCACGTAACCTAACTTTATCTAGGATGTCAATAACTGGTTCAAGCCATATCTGTATGTTCCAGTTATTGACATACAATGTCAATGACTGGTTCAGCAGCAAATGTTAAAATAGTCATATTTGAACTGCAAATTAATCCGAGTTTAAATGAATGCTTGGTTCCAGTAATTGACAGTAGATGAGTGGTGCATCAGATGTCAATAACTGGGGCATTTTTTTTAGAGATGACGCCAAAAAAAAATTACACTAAAGACCAACTAAATGCAGCTCTTGATGCTATAGCAAGTGGAATGCCTATAGCTACAGTAGCAAAAACTTATTCTGTCCCCAGAGTAACTTTAATATACAAATCAACGGGAAAACTACCAGTAGAGTGCCGAATGGGACCAATCACCACTTCATTAGAAGAAACTCTTCTAGAGCAGTGGATACTGTCTCTAGCTCAAATTCACCATCTAGTTAATAAAGATCAACTACTAGACAGTGTTCAGACAAACAAAAGAGCAAATCCTTTTACTAATTCTCGACCAGGGAAAAAAAGGTATAAAGCGTTTTTAAGAAGGCATCCGAATATAAGTGAAAGAGTTGCACAAAATTTGCTCGTGAAAAAGTATCTGAACAGCAAATCAGACAGTGGTAAGATTTCGACATTGACTGGAACGGAAATATTGAAGATACTGCACTATTTAACGTTTGGAAAGATATGAAAGGGAATGTAGTTGATAAGGTAGAACCTGAAGTGAATGTTGAAAACCCAGAAAAAGCAATTAAGGAACAGGTAGAAAACAACACCGATAATGTCGTTAATTTGAAACATTCCGTAAAAGAAAAAATTGTTGAAAATGAAATTGATATTTACTCTGATCCCGAACCTGGATGTTTTGGAGTTAATCTAGGAAGAGCAAATCTCGAAAATGAAGTGACACCAAACATTATTTTAGTACGCTCTATATACAGTTTTCCGCCAACATTTTCTTCCTTGGAGTTAAACAAAACTATTAATAATGCCTTCAGCTATACGACGTCCAATATATTATCACTAAAAGATCAAGTTCCCACTCCATTTAAAAAGGCATTGTTTTGACCGGAAGAAACCAAATCCAAGAAAAAACGGAAGAAAGAGAAAATTCCTTCAACCATCACCGCAAAAGCTTGGCAGGAATATCATTCAAAAAAGGAAGAAAATAAAAAGAAAAAAATGGAAGAAAAATAAAAAAAAGTTGAAGTGCGCAAACAAAAAAAAGATATGATAGCAATGGAGTTGCAAAATAAGATTAAAAGAAAGAGGAAAGTGTCAGAGTCTGAAAGTTCATTTGATGATAATGACGAGTGGATAGAAAGTAGAGATAGTATGGATGATGTAAAAATTGATGTTGAGAAAGAATAAGATAAAGACGATCTACCTCTATCTAGTCTTTTACACTATAGTTTAAAATATGATGACGTTCAAGTCGGGGATTTTATTTTGGCAATTTTTCTGGTTGGAAAGAGGCAAACGTTCTTCTATAGATATATTTGCATAGTATAAAAAATATATGCACAAAATGACATTGAAGTTGTATCTCTAAAATCAATTAATAAAAAGTCATCTTTTAGATTGGTTGAAAATGATATCTCGACTATTAAATTTAAGGATATCTTAGAAAACCTTCCCCGACCGAAACTTTATAATGTTGGTGACAGAAAAAAAATATGTTTTTTCCAAAGACATTGATATTTTCGAAGTATAGCATGTATTACATTAAAATTTAACTTTTATTTTACATTAGTTTTGTTAAAAAGTTAGTTAAAATAAATGTTTATTTTCTTTTGTGTCAGTTATTGGTATGTCAATTAGTGGTACATACAAAAAAGCTGAGCATCATTAACTGGTGCATCAAACTCACATTTTGTATGTATTTTTTAGAACCAAATTTTGTAAATTTTAAACCAAAGCATGTTAACATTTTATTGCTTAAGGCCCAAACTACAAGAAAAAAACCGACAAGTACCCTAAGTAAAGAATTTGGGTCCGTTAATAATTAATACGACAAATCATGGCCTAATAGTGTCAATTACTGGTACACTTACCTTAATAAGTTATGAACAATTCCAAATCGTTTTTAAGATATTGAATGTTGAAAATTTAAATTATCAACCATCAATATCTTGGAAATGGTTTGTAATTTTGAAGGGCAATATAAAAAAATCACATTCTTAGAACGTTCTTTTTTAGAATACTATAGATCTTTGCAAATCATGTGATAAGGACATTCTTAGAACGTTCTGCAGCACGTTCTTAGAATGTATTATGTCTGTTTCTAATAGGGGTTTGTAATCTATTCTTAGCACGTTCCGTTCACGTGCTGTATGTTATTTACGCACGTTCTTAGAACATAATATTTCTGTTAGAGGATATTCTTAGAATATGCATAGCAATTGATTTTGTTTAACAAAATAACAAATAATTTGCGTCAGAGATTTATTCATCATACCAATATTTCTACTCACCGTGTGTGAAAGAATGGCAAATAATTTTAAAAAATTTTTGCCGAAAAAAACAACATAAACAAACCCAAACAAAACTAACTTTGAGGATAGATTACTCATCGACAAGCTTTAGCGGGATTCACTTGTCAGTCGCTTTGTGGCGATTCGATTAAATCGATATATTTCAGCTCTGTGCCGTCGCCTTGACCCTTAATGAGATTACACATTCACTTATGCACATATAAACATAATTTCGCCTTCTTTATAGAGTGGGAAGTCAGGTCACACTTGGCAACGCCGCGTCGTCTGCTCGTACTTCGCCCCAGCGGATGCTTAAGTGTGTATCTTCAGTACGCTTTATCTTATGCTATCGTAAACATCCGCTTAAAACTAACGGCGCGAGTCGAAATATCCTGTGTTTTTCGTGTATTAAAGTGTTTCGCAGCTTTTCAATAAGGTAAGTCCCAAGATTCTGTTGTTGTATGTGGTATATAGAATGTTTAAATAGGGCGTCAACAGACCCGTATGAGTTATATTATTTCTTCTCGCCGACTATCAGTTACAAACCTTGCTTATGGGCGTGCTCTCTGCACATCAACTATAATATCTGATGGATTTGAGGAAAACGGCGTCTGCGGCCCGTTTCTATGAGACTCCGACTCGATCCCTTGAGACGTCGGCTCAATCCCTCGAGATGTCGGCTCAATCCCTCGAGACGTTGACTCAATTCCTCGAGACGTCGACTCAACCATTCTGAGTCGTCGGCTCAGTCCCTCGAGACGCCAGGTCAATTTCTTGGGAGGCCGGCTAAATCGGGCCGTCGACTCACCCCCCAAAACGTCAACATATATATAGAATTTTTATTATGCAAATCAATAGGATACATAATATTATTATGATACTTTCCTTTTTAGATGGCGTCGGCGTCAGCCTCACACACACTCTCAGAACTTTTCGCCTTACAAGCAGAGTCTGCAAGGGACAATGCGATTCTAGATAGAATTAAAAACCTGACATCAAAACAGCTCCCAGAAGGATGGAATGAATGGAAAATAATATCAATGAACAAAGACGATGTACTTGACGATCCCATTGACCCTCAGATCTTGAATAAAATTAGATTTGCATTGCCAACTATTGGTATGACTCGAGCTTTTAATCCAGCCATCACATATCTTTCCGAAAAGACATACCGTGACATGAAAATTAAGATGCTAAACTGGCCATTTTGTCTCGGACTCGTCATAACCCCATCATCATTAGCGGCGAAAATAAGGGGAACAGCAGCTCAGAACGAACTGGTTTTAGCGGCCATTGAAGACATGAAACACCTAATGATCTCACGAAAGGAGGCGTCGAAACTCTTATCGGGTGATGTTTCAGAACAAGAAAGTAATGCAAGTGAAGGCGTCCGAGAAGGAGGGAAAAGGGAAAGCCGATTGGATAAACTAGAAAAGAACCACGAAGAATTAAAGACCATGCTAGCTTCTCTAATGCAAAGATTAGAACCATCGGACACAATCTCTGAAATATCAACAATTGAAGGCAGACCCTCTGCAGATTCGGATCACTCCGACTCTGAGGACGACACACCCTGGTCAGCCCCAGAAATCCACCAAGTAGATGAAACCGATATTGATTTGTCACCCACGACAAGAGAACAAGAACCAGCTATTCCACCTCTGAAACCACGTATTTTGATACAGGGAAAAGAATGCCAGAGACTGGGTCGACCTTCGTTCAATAAAATAAGATACTCTGAAGTACATAAAAAGTTGCAAGCTGCCCTTGTTTTTGCTGCCTTACGGGTGAACTCTCAACTATTCCACCAAGCTTATGCCTCTCAAGATTTTAATGCTAAGATGGATTCATGTCTGGGAACGATTACGCACGGCTTACTTCTGCAGAGGGAGGCCTTTTCGAATGCGATTAAAACTATACTTTCAAAACATCCAGCAGCCAAAGAAGAAATCCAAAATAATTTACTAAAGGGGGATTTTAGAGAGCTCTCCGACGAATTATTACAATACACATGTGGCCGTCGGGCCGAGGCGATCGAACAAAGGCGTAATTTGTTTAAACCCAAAAACACCATTGTAGCCTCTCAGCTAGAAAGCATCCCTCCATCTAAAACGCATCTTTTTGACGAAGCTCAATTTGAAGATATTTACAAGCAACATGGGCTATTTTTTCGTCCCCCCCCCCCCCCCCTCCCCCAGCCTCTGGATCAAGCAATAATGCTAAATATAACTCACGCCGACCAGCTTATAGACAAAATGGAACCCGTGATAAAACCACTCATCGGCAATCAACCGTCAGCCAGTCCACCAAATATCCTGTCAGGAGTCACAAGAAACGAATTCAGACTACCGACAGATATCACCCATACAGGAAAGGTACTTCAACAAACCTGCCAAAAAGGCAATGAAATCCGCTTTCAGGGGGGACGCTTATCAAGTTTCAAAACACTGTGGAAATAAATGGGAGCACCGCAATCCATACTGAAAATCATAAGCGGTTACAAGATACCCTTCGTGAAAAAGCCCCCCCTCATACGTTTCAAAGAATGCAACTGGGCAGCATTTTCCACTGTAGGCATGAAAGAAGCGATAAAAGCTATGCTTGATCAAAATATCCTAGAAAGGTCCAACTTCACAACGGGTGAAACAGGATGGAAAAAACAGACCAATCTTCAACTTAAAAGGCCTAAATCAATACCTACAAACAAACAAATTTCAATTTAATCAGTCATTTCAAAATTCCCGATTTTTTACAGAAGGGAGACTTCATGGTGAAACTCGACCTACATCAGGCTTACTTCCATATACCAATTTACTACAATCATCGACGATTTCTGTCGATGGTATTCGAAGGAAACGTGTACCAAATGACCTGCCTGCCATTCGGCCTTCCACGGCCCCCTTAACGTTTGCAAAAATATCAAATTGGATTGCAAGCCTACTAAGAAACATGGACATTCGAGTTATAGTATATTTAGACGATTTCCTTCTGGTAAATCAAAGTAAGGAGGCATTAACCAATCAGGTGTAAAACACCTTTTAGAAAAGCTAGGCTGGCAGCTCAACATGACCAAATCCTCGGACGACCCAAAACATCGAATAGAATATCTAGAAATTGTATGGAACACCGAAAAGTGCACCACCTCATTGCCTTTGCAAAAACGTATATCCCTACACCAAGAAATATCCATATTACAAAATCGCCACTGGTATGGTCCCAGGCAAAAAAACTCTTGGGAAAGTTAAACTTTGCTTGCTGGGCAATTCCATAAGGAAGACTACACACCAGAAATTTGCAGAGAGCCAGCCTTCTTCTATCCGAATGCTTACCGAAAAAGAACTACCCAGTCCCAGTAACTTCCTTGACCAAATGCAGGTGGTGGTTAAGGCATCTGAAATCAAAAGGGCCGTTGTTTCAAAGAGACCCTTCCATTTTCATGACCACAGATGCATCAGACACAGGTTGGGGAGCGCAAGTAGGTCAAACCTTAATAAAAAAAAACCATGGTTGATACATCAGAAACATTGGCATATCAACAAGAAGGGGCTATATGCGGTATTCGAGACACTTCGATTACTCCAAAGCAGATTGAGGGGTCAGTCAGTAATGATACAGTCAGACAACAGAACAGTAATCTCGTATATCAGAAATCAGGGGGGACCAAATCCCTTCAGATGTTGGATCTAGCATATCATACACTGACATTAGCCAACAAACTACAAATGACTCTTCAGGTACAGTACATACATATATAGTGTTTTCAACAATATAGCAGACAGCTTGTCACGCCAGAAACCCTAACCAGATTGGCATCTATCGAACAAGGTGACACGGATAATATTCAAAAAATGGGGCAAGCCCATGATAGATCTTTTCGCAACAGTCCAAAGTAGTACCCAAATATGCTTTAAGGGATGTGAGAGATCAGCTGGCGGCCTTCACAAACGCTTTCAGCCGACAATGGGTTTTCCAGATAGCATGGGTTTGCCCTCCCCCGTGTCTCATTCCTCAGGTTCTTAGACATCTAAATCAGGCAAAAGAAACCTTCATTGTTGTAGCTCCGAGATGAGAAAAAGTTTTCTGGCGGGCAGACCTAAAGTATCGAGCGCTTGCTCCACCGTTTCAAATCCGAAACCTTCATCACCACCTAATGGATCTGTCAACCCACCGACCTCTCCCTCAGGGACATTTATTAAAATTGGAAGCCTGGAAAATACGGGGTGGTCTAGGATTATAAAAAACTGGAAAAGAGAGGACGTGCAACTTCTTACGAACTCATGGAGAAACTCATCCCTAAAAACGTATTTGGCGCCCTGGAAAGAATGGTTGGGTTGGTCCGCCAAAAATAAGGTTATACCACAAAACCCATCCCCAGATCAGGTTGCTCAGTATTTGGGTTTTCTCCACCGAGAGAAAAAATTTGCACCAGCAACAATCAAATTACATAAGTCTATCATTACGACCATTGCCAATCCGTCAAAATCAGAAAGTATATCCAAAGATCCAATAGTAAGACACATGCTTAAGGGAATTGATCTGTCTAAGCCCCCCGGGGGAAGAAAATACATATAGGATGTAAATAAACTACTATCCTGGTTAAGAACAGAGGTCACCGACAAGGACAGTGTTTTTCAGGTCTCCCGCCGCCTAGCTCTTATATTACTACTTGCTTCAGGTCGTAGAATTCATGATTTGACCTTATTAAAGATAGATAATGGTTCTATGGAGATAAATGATGGATTTATCGTGTTTTTGCCTGAATTCAGATCAAAAACCGACAAGAGTACGTATCGTCAGTCGGGATGGCTCCTCAAAAAGTGCTCAGAAACGACACACGATCCGGTTTTCAGTGAGGAGCTCAATAATTTATTCATTACTTCCAGGGGCATAGTGAAATCGGCCTCACGATCGGTCATAGCCGGATGGATAAAAACAGCCTTTAAAGAGGCTGGGATTACATACTCTGCCGGCAGTATCCGCTCAGCAATCGCATCAGCAAGATACGAAAATAATGTTCCTTTAGACACCGTTCTAAAAAATGGCAATTGGCAGGGATGTCAGAACTTTTACAAACATTATTATAAAGAAATAGAAAAGCCTTTGACCAAGAAATCTCATGCCGACTTAATTCAAAGCTCGTCTTCGGCCGTACCTTAGTTTTAGTTTTATTTAGTCTAACTATTATTTTTGTGTTCTTTCCCTACTTGTTATTCACAAGAATTTTAGTTTATGTTGGAGTTATACCTTGATAAATATTAAAAATACATATCATGTAGGGATTTATTTTAGGGATCCATTTATACCCTTTGATAAATATCTAATTCACAGTACGCTCTTTCTCGTCGCCAGACCCCAAACACTTCTCATTAAGGGTCAAGCCGACGGCACAGAGCTGAAATATACATTGTTTTTCCCAAAAATGGATAAAAACGATTATTTCAGGTCTTGCCTAGGCTTGACCCATTTAAGTTCTGACGAAGATACACACTTAAGCATCCGCTGGGGCGAAGTACGAGCAGACCACGCGGCGTTGCCAAGTGTGACCTGACTTCCTACTCTATAAAGAAGGCGAAATGGTGTTTATATGTGCATAAGTGAATGTGTAATCTCATTAAGGGTCAAGCCTAGGCAAGACCTGAAATAATCATTTTTATCCATTTTGGGGAAAAACGATGTATATTTCCGTAAAACGATTGTCGGTGGTAGCGATTTTGTAGACTAACCTTGAGTCAGGGTGAGACGAAGAGAGACGTAAGGGGAAATTGTCGACAAACTGTCGATTACGATTGTCTGTGGTTCCACTGCAGGTTTGTTACATTAAAAGTGCTATTTATCTATGTAAAAAGATTTTTCTGTCATTTTGTAGAAAACTGTGTTAAACTTGCTAAAAGACCACCTCAATACAACGAAAAATTGCCGCTAATACAGAGGTCACGAAGCATAAAGAAATTTTCCTTCGCTTTTCTTCTTCGATAATTACACAAAGTAGTATCGTCCGTCGTCACCCGTCGAGGTACGTGTTTTTAAAGTAAACAAACAAAAAACCCTCTTGGCCCTGTGAGTAATCCTAGCAGGAGTAGAATCACTTCGTTTTTCGTACCCGTCGAGCAAACAAGCGACGGAATTTGCGTAAATCAGAGATAATTAGTAGTGTTTTTATACAGTACGTTGTAAATATTTACGTTGCAAGTGCCTTTAAAATGCCAAAAAGGGGTGCTAGTGATCAACACAACTTAATTACAAGTGATAAAAATATAAAAGGACAAAAATACCCTTCAAATCTAAACCTTTTCAAAAAAAGCCTCCAAAAGTTCAAATTTTTAATAAAGAACTTACTGTTTACAATGAACAAATATATAGTTTACTTTAAAAAGGGGCGATATCTGAATGCAAATCAAAGCCGGGGGAGTTTTAGACCCCATATTTTCTAAGAAAAAAAACAGACGGAAAATACAGATTTATTTTAAACCTAAATTGTTTCATAGAAGCCCCTCACTTCAAAATCGAGGAATATCGAAGTGTCACTCGATTAATTACCAAAGATTCCTACTTAGCCAACATAGATTTAAAAGACGCATATAACCTGATACGCATTAACCCAAAATATCGAAAATATCTTCGATTTTCTTTTAATAATAAAATATATCAATTTAATTGCTTACCGTTCGGATTAAATACAGGGCCGAACCGAAGCCTACTACTTTGGGAGGGGAGAATTTGCAAAAAAAAAATTTTTTTTTTCTACATTTATAATAGTTAATTTATTAATAGTAAGCAGTGTTGCCACAAACTTTTTTTAATCGTAACAGACTTACTAAAATAGTAACGTCCTGTTCTGCTGCTTATCTCTTCCAATTCAAAGTGACTTCTAAAAAAAAAGGTCCACAGCTACGCAAAGGACAAACCGAAGCTACGCAAAAGCGAACCCGAACAACAGTAATGGGACTAGAAAACAAAAAGGTCTCAAAAAATCACAGCTCACAAAACGTAACAGATCCTTTAAAAACGTAACATGTCTGTTACGCTTGTAACAGATCGGCAACACTGATAGTAAGTTATAATAAATATCTATGCTTTCAAATGCACTCCGATATAAATACTCCTCAATGTCAACGTCGTCCAAGGAAACTTCATACTGTTCGTCGTGTTTAACATTTTCTAATATAAAACAAAAAATTATTAATTATTTTTCTAAACAATGCTGATAAAAAATTACAATTTTGTGTCAAAAATACTGTAGTCAATAATAGGGATAAATAAGAAATTAAGTTTTTCTTTATTTCATATTTTGAAGTAGATGCCAATACTCTTTTTTTAACTTGCCGCTAAAATGAAAGGATTTTCCGGAATACCAACACGTTTGATTTTTACCGAAATGCTTCCGTGAATTTTTGTTTCGTGAGTTTTTTTATAGTCCTTGTTAAACTCAGAACCGCAAGATAAGCATTTAACTAGAACTAGTGCTGATATAGGTTTCTTTTCCATAGGTATTTAAAAGAACAATAATTCCCTTGACAAAATAATTTAAAAAATTAATGTTTTAAACTCTGACTGAAAAGTCTAGAGAGAACTGATATCTGCATTCTGAAATAAACTAAATTAGGTAGATAAAAATAGGAAAATAATCCTAGTGTAACGCCCGCCCCATCTTGTCAGATTGTTAAACTTATCTAGTTTATCTAAGTTGGCCTAATTATCACTTTTATATACATGGGACGAGTTACAATATTTATTTGTGGGTTCGTGGACTCTGGGTATTAATTGCCTGGCAGGTACGCTCTCTTATCCGTATAAACACCATTAAAATAATCACTTTTCAGATAAGATGTCATCAGACGTTTGGTGAAACGACCTACAACAGCCTTGTTGTTACGGGGGTCGATTGAAATGAAATATAGATTGTTACTAAATTCATTTATTATAAAAAATGTTTAGAAATGATTAGAATTATTCATTACACTAATAGAAGGTCTCAATTAACCTCAGAAAGTCGAAATTGTTATAACTTCTCATATAAAAACATCATAACAATGGTTATACAGTCACGATAAACAATTAAGTCACTAACCTATTTGATGAACTTGCAAACCCATCATATTATGTCACAAATCAAAGATTCACAAAACAAACAACACTTATCTAGGTTACAAGATTAGATTTCGGTCTAAAGAGAATATGTTTTATTTGACATTTTACATTTACGTTTCCCTAGCACTTTTAAAAGACATTTCCGTTACACTTCACTATGTTTTGTAGTAGCACTTTTTACTCTTAGACTGGCACTGTCACTAGGTTCGTTTTTGACTGAAGACTTAAGACTAAGACTTAGACTCAGACTCTGACTGAGACTCTGACTGAGACTCTGACTGAGACTGAATTGCTACTGCTTTTACGCAGGTTTATATAGTGAAATTTGTGCTGAGATTGACAGTTCTCACGGGTTCATAACCCTACAAACGACCTCGGTGTCAGCAAATTCACAAGAATTTGCAACTAATTATTAACTTAACTTTCTAAGAACAGTAACATAAAACGGCCGTAGCCCCTACGCTAAAGTGGTTCTCACCATAAATCATACACGTTATTCTACGTACAGAGTCATAAATAGTATCCTTAAGACGCTTAGACTGCGCAAATGATGACAGTTAGAGTTTACTGCACTCTAAAGTACTGTAGCACCCTGTTCTCACGGTCACAATACCAAGAGTGATGGCGCATGCTTCTGAGTACGCCGCAATTAAAGTGTCATTCCTACATCTAGAACTTGCGGGTGGGCTTTTCTTGGATCTCTATCGTTCTAACGAGTCCGTCAGCGAAATGCGCGAATGAACACGTTACAAGAGTTTTGATTGGTCGAAACATAAGTTTAGAGAGGGGACTCGATAATCTGGATTCTCGAGCGCTGCTTGCGCTTCGTATTATTTCTTTTCGTTCGTGTGTTTCATTAAGAGCAGGTGAGCTTTTGTTGTTTTGTTTTTCTCGTATGGTTTTTATTTTATTTTAATTAAAACTATTAACCCTTCAATAATATTTTTATTATCTGATTTATTTTATGGAAATACTTTGCCAATAAGTGACATTACTCGTAACGTTTAATAACTTGGTATTTACGTTGGTATTACTCAACTAGTTGGATATTCTCTCGTGTACATTTAAAATACTTTTAAAGCAATTATATTTTGATAATTTAAAACCCTCTTAATAGTTTTGATTTTCGAACTTTAACTTAGTTTTAATTATTTTATTTATTTATTTAATTTCTTCTTATCTAGGTTAGAATGCGTTTATTCCTTTTATAATTTATAGACGTTAACTTTTATTTGTTTGGTTACCGTGGTATAGTTAAATAAAATGTTTATTTTTATTTATTTATTTAATATTTGGTTTTTGGGTTTTTCTCTCATAACTTATGGTAGTGTATTTTTATTACTAGGCTAGTGGGTCACCACACTAGTTCCGAAAAGCGGAATAGTTAAAAGAATAATAATACATTAATTTATTCTTTTAACTGGACCCCGCGGTCTATTTTAAGTTTTAAGCCAACTGCTGCCTCCTTATCTAAAGACGCCGACTATTATTGCGGCTAGCAGCCGCGGTTATCAAAGGGGTTGTTTAAAACAACTAGAGCTAAAGCAGACGCTAGGCCGACTTTGTGCGTGCCGCCCCGCCCGTAGAATAAAATAGCCTTTTTATATACTTATAATGTAGTGATTAATAAAATTGAATATGAAATATTATATTTTGCCAGTTGCTTTCTGAACATAGACAAAAGAATTATATAGGTACCCGTATAGAATTTTTTTGTTTTTGTCTATGTTTCTGAAACCAACTGACGTAACTTTGGGGGGAGGTTCCCCCCACCCCCCTGGGCCCGGCCCTAATTAAATATAGCATCACTTTTATTTACTAAGCTTTTAAAACCAGTTGTCAAAATATTAAGACAATGGAATATTTTGTTCGTCATTTCTCTAGAGGATTTTCTTATAATAGATTCCTCTCTAGTAGGTTAGGGTTGCCATACGTCCGTTTTTTTAACGGACAGTCCGTTCTTTTAACGGACAGTCCGTTCTTTTCAGGGCGTCCGTTTGTCCGGTCCGTTATATTCCCGCGTCCGTTATTTTAATATTAGCAATAAAACACAAAATTGAATTCAGCCCTGACTGAACTTTTAATTTAAATAAATAAAATAACTGGACATTTACCAAAATGTAAATATCGCCGGTGCGTCGTTGTTTAGACACCACCGGCCGATGTTTTCGCGGAATGGAACGAAGTAATACGATCGGTCCATCGACCATCGATCGTTTCTTTGCAGCAGCACTGTCAGCAGAGCGAACTGAGCAGCTCCTGTTTTTGATCCTGGTGACAAAGGTGGCTAGTGTTTTGTTTTATTATTTTGTTCCCTATACCAAAAATTGTTTGACTTTGGCCTGTGGCTTTGGCTGGGGAATAACATAGAGACTAGGGGCATCAAACATATTTAGATATTGTAAGTAAAGGTCTGTTTACTTTTCCATACGAACTATAGGTTTAAAAATTAACTTAGGGAAATTGTTTTAAACCATTTTTTAAATTTTTTTAGACGTAAAAATGGGGAAGCGAAAATGTCAATTTTCTGCAGAGTATAAAAATGAATTTCCCTTCTTAACAAAGGGAAAATTAGATTATATGGCAAGGTGTACCAAGTGTAATATCGAATTTTTAATTGCACAAGGAGGCCGACGTAATATATTGCAGCATACAAAAACTACCAAACATAGGAATATTTCGAATGCATCAAATATAAGTAAAGTAGTTACTTCCTTTTTTAAGAAAGTCGAACCTACGGACCAGGATTTAATTTGTGCCTCAAAGGAAGCCGCTTTTGCCTATCATACTGTGCAGCATGATTTTAGTTTTAATTTAACAACATGCACATCAAAATTAATTAATTGTCTGTACGACCCAAAATTTTGTAGCGCCAAAACAAAAACAGAGACTATTACAGTGAATATTATTGCTCCCGATATGTTCGATGAATTTTTTCAAAAATTACAAAAATCTAACTTTATCAGAGTTATAATTGACGCTTCAAACAGATTAGAAAAAAAATTGTTCCAATTATTGTAACGTACGTTTACGATTACGAAATTAACACGAAATTGTTGGAATTTAAAGAATTGCCAGGCGAGACGTCTGACATTTTGACTGAATATGTTTTCAAATGTTTAGAACAATTTAATTTGAAACAAAAAGTAATTTGTTTTTGTGCCGATAATACTAATACAAATTTTGGTGGCGCCAAACAAAAGGGTGTAAATAATGTAATCACCAAACTCCAAAATAATTTAGGCCATAATTTAATAGGAATTGGGTGCGCGGCACATATTGTGCACAACTGTGTTCAGAATGCAGTTAACAAACTGCCTGCTTTAGACATAGAATGTGTAATTGTAAAAATTTTTAAATATTTTTCAATTTATACAGTCAGAATCGAAAAATTAAAAGAATTCTGTGAATTTGCTGAGGTGGAATATAAAAAAGTACTCAGCCATTCAAGTACAAGATTTTTAAGTCTATTACCAGCAATTCACAGAGTTCTGGAAATTTTTGAAGGCCTAAAATCTTATTTTGTTTCTGATGATAACTGCCCCCATCTTTTAAAAACTTTTTTTGAAGACAAAGCAAATGAGTTTTACCCCTGCTTTGTACATGGTACTTTAGAACTTTTTAATAAAACTATTTTAAAATTGGAGGCAGAACAACCGACTGCAATCGAAATTTTTACCTGGTACAAAGCTCTAACAAAACAAATAGAAGAAAGAAAAAAGCAAAGATTTGTACCTTTTTTGGCACAGCAAATTTTAAAAAAAGAGGAGGAGTTAGGTCAGTTAGACTCAAAAAAACTCCTTTTGATTATTGATTATTTTGAAAATTGCTTGACATATTTAGCTTTGTGGGAAAACAATTTTGAAGAAATTAAAAATTTCAACTGGGTTTTATTAAAGGAAAAATTAGAATGGCCTTTAATTAATAATTCTGCAGAAATAATTAATAAACAACTGCATAGTAATGTTATTAACATAGATGATTTGTTTGATGAGGTAACTCAAATAAATTATATTTTTGAGCAAAGCAAAAATGTGTTACATGGATTTAATAGCCTCTCCGAAAATGGAAACTATTATTTACCGCATCCGAAGACGGCAGTTTCATTAATCTAAAAAAAATTGTAGAGTTTGTATTCTGTTTACCTGGAACCTCGGCTGCGGTGGAAAAAGGACTGCCAACAACCAGAACGACTAGCTCATCTGGAAGAGAAAATACAACGGTTTTATTGGCTTGTAGTGCTGCAGGTTCAAAGGCTCCACCACTAATAATTTATAAAGGAAAAAATATTTGGTCTGATTGGTATGCACCAGAAGGTTGTGGTTTCCCAGATACAGTTTATGCTGCCAGTTGCAACGGATGGATGGAAACGTCAATCTTTGTAAATTATTTTGAAAAGTGTTTTTTGAAAGTTGCTGCACCTCCTGTAGAAAAACCGGTGTTGCTGATCTATGACGGACATTCTACACATGTGGGTTTAAAATTGATCGAGTTAGCTACAGCGAATCACGTGACGATCATAAAATTACCTCCACATTCAAGCCACCTCTTGCAGCCATTGGATTTAAGTGTGTTTAAAAGTTTAAAAACTACTTGGGACCAATTTCTTTGCAAATGGCAACGATAACATCCCGGCCAAAAATTACCACGAAAAATATTCGCAAAAACTCTGGGTGAAATTTGGTTAAACACTGATCCCACTATAATAATAAATGGGTTTAGAAAAGGAGGGATAGCCCCATTTAATCGAAACATAATTCCAGAAGAAAATTTTGAACTTGCGGCACTAAACAGATGGAAAAATCATAATAATGAATTAGCGCAGACTAATGATGTTCATCCTTCCACTTCGTCAAATTTACAATCTGGCTCTCCAGGACCCTCTTCGGATACCGGAACTAGCATTACCAAAAAGAAGACCGAGTTAGATAAAGAATCAACTAGCTTTGAAGAGCTTCTACTGAAAAGTATAAAAGGAAATCCTCTAGAAACAAATTCAAGAAAAAGAGTTACTGAGGGTGCCACTGTTCTAACGTCCAAAGAGGCGATAGATTTTATTAAAATAAAGGAAACTGAGAAACAACAAAAGTTGAATAAAGTTAAGTCTAAAAAATTACCCATCACCAAGAAAAAGTTAGAGAGTCTAGAAGAATCGACAGACAGCGAGTACAGCACTCAAGAAAGTGATTATGAAAATTTGGAAGACATAGTAGAGAGGGAAGTGGATGAGCAAAACCATTTGGAAGAAATATCTCGAGATATTTCCACGAGAAAAATAGATGACTGGATTTTAACAAAATTTCCTAGAAAAAAGATTATTAAATACTTTGTCGGTCAAATTCGAAATGACAAAGATTCAAATTTTGAATTGCTGATAAAGTTTGTTCGAAAATAGTCAGAAAATGAAAAGAACACAATATTTTATTATCCAACTGTTGAAGACTTATCTGAAATTACGGAAGATCAAGTTGTTTTTGCCTGAACCACGTTTAGGACCGCGAGGGGAAATTATATTTGACGTAACCTTCGCTAATTACAACCTTCAGTAAAAATTTTTTCTATGTTTTAGAAACAATAAATGTGTTTTGTTTTTGTTAAAATAATTATTAGAATCCTAAATTAATTTGTTTCTGCTTTTTGGTGCGAGTCCTTGAGATATATATTTTTCTAATAAAAAGATTTTGTAAATATCCTGCTCTTTATTTTCTTGCTTTTTTAAATATAAAAAGTTGCTGCTCCCATGTTTTTAAAGATGGTTATGTGCTCCAAAAACAAAAACGTTCTTAACACTTTCAATTATGCGCTCTAACCCCGCACACATTCTAAGGCCATTAAATTTAAAATTACAACCAATGAACGCACTTGCCCCAGAATCGGGGGTTAGTGCGTCCACTGGTCATGACCAAAAATTATTTGAGGTATTTTAGTCTATTTAGGAAATATTTGATTTTTGCTTACAAAAATGCATAAAGTATAGATCCAAGTATGTCTCTAAGATAAAACATCCTGATCTATCAAAAAATAAAATCTGTAGCCATTTTTAAGTTTCACTTTTGTTATTTTTATATCGCACTTACCCCACTTGACCTTATATAAACTTTTTTTAGGTTTCTAATCAAGATATCACAAAAACCCAAGGAAAATAAAGAACTAGTATCTGGAAAAGCAGTAAAACAGCACATTATTTCCACACCAAGTACAAGTTCTGCTTCGGCATATGTAAATGATGAGCAGTCTAAATTGCATTCTGAATTAATAGGTACCCTTGATACCAGTGACTCCGAATGTAAACCAAAGACCAAAAAAAATAATTTATAAACAAAAATTTAAAACCGATTGAAAAAAACCATTTTATTGGATTGATGCATGTGAAAATGGTAATAGATACTGTAAAGTGTAAAGTGTGTAGTATAGTTTTAAAGAGTGGTACAACGAATTTTGAAAGGCATCAAAATATTTGCAACCATAAAATAAATAGAAAATTAGCAATGGCTGTGTACACGTTTAGTAGGTATAGAAAAGTGATTTTGTATTACGTGTAAAAAATTATTGGTTCGTTATTTTTACCACTTATAAGATGGTTTTGTAAAAAAATGTTTATGTTGTGTTTTTATATTGTCTTTTTACAATTTTCATCAATTTAAAATATTAAGTGGAAGTAGTGCCGTTCGGCCTATATGAGGATGGCGAAAGCCGAAAGCGCTCTGCTATGATATTAATAAAGATATTTTTTACACGTAATACAAAAACACTTTTCTATAAAATAAATATGCAAAAAAAATTGGAATTGTGTGGACGTATAATACACTTAGAAAAAATAATTTATGGACTATCCACGGCAGATCACTGACGAATTGTATTCCAGTTTCCTGAAGTTAACTAAATCAACCATCCATTCAATAAAAATCGTAAAATGGCAGGAAAGACTGGCTGATGTTATTTTTGAAACGCCAAGGAAATTTGTCCATTCGCAGACCTGAAGCACAGAATAAATAGCTATGCAACAGAAGGCTGATGAGAATTTAAAAAAAGGCGATATGCGAAAACTCTCCGAATAGTTATTTAAATGCTTTCAGGTGGCGCCATGAATAGCATCTGTAAGCCAACAGCGTATTTTGCGCCCTGCAGCTGAAGAATTTATCTAGACACGTTGCCGTTGCGACAATTCTCTTGCAATTCGATTTTATGCAAATTTATTGTTTCTAAAAATTTCGATTTTCAAGATTTATTTATTATTTTATATTATATCGCAGTGGATTGAATAGCAACACAGAATTTTATCTATATTTTGAAGTGTGTACAATTTTCATTCTTGGTTTGTTATTTTTTGTCACTAAGCCAAACCAGCGCGGTATTCAGAGCGGTTCGATATCGCTGCCCGAGTACTGTCGAGTCAAAGGAGCTAAACAATGGACACCTTTATAGTTATTTTTATTTTAATTCCTCGAAATTATATTAATTATTTACTATTTGCATTCAAAAAAAAAAATCCCGTGACATAAATAACTATAATGCATATATATTCAGCACTAACATTCTGAACTAGAACCTATTGAAAACATAATATCCCAATAATAAAAATTCTTTCTAGAGTATGACAAACCTTTTCTAGAAACAATTAAAACACGGCGGGAAAGCTGAAAGTTTAAATATATGAGGCGAGAAGGGATATTAATCGCACAATTCGTGCGACCTATTATATTGTTATTATCTTTGTTACGATAACTAAAATAGAAAAGAACAGATAATATCGAACACGTGTCGAATGAAGGCTCTGCCGGGTTGTCCATTTGCCAGTTTTGTTGTGCCGTCGGTACGTTCGTCTGCGTGCTTATTAGAGAGTGTATTTTTTTAAATTATTCTCTCAGTAAATAATTGAAAAATTTAAAAACTGAAATCGTAAAATTTTTTATTTTTTCTTGCTCTATACCAGAGGTTCCCAAACTTTTTTTTATCATAGACCACTTTAAAAATTTTTCTGGTTCCGGTGGACCCCCTGCAGCTACATTTCTACCATATCCCTATAAAAAAACACATTAAATATCATTAAAATACCATAGTAAAACAGTGGTATTTTTGGCTTTTTTAGAAATTTAATGTGGGTTGGAAATTAAAGGGGTATTTCTACGCAGGATTCATATGAAGAATAATGGTAAATAAATGTGGCTAGAATATAGTGTGAGTGTGAGAAAGGCAACGTGATTCTAATAGGGATTGGCGCCATTGAAATGTAATGAAAATCTATGTGTATTTAGTGTGTCTGAATTTTATGAGGTTTTTCATCATAGAATTTCAATGGTAAAGCATGGAATTGTAGTGAGCGGTTATTATTGTGATCTAAATAGGGATTTGCCACATCGTTGGTTAATGGTATTTTACGTGGATCCAATGGTCAGAATGGAAACGTGAGTCTAATAGGGATTGGCACCATTGAAATGTAATGAAAATCTATGTGTATTTAGTGTGTCTGAATTTTATGAGGTTTTTCATCATAGAATTTCAATGGTAAATGGTAATTTTTAGGTTCAGTTGGGGCAGAATATTTTTATAACTAGTAATAATTATCAAGCGGCATACATGAAGGCAAGAACCCCTGCATCCTTTATAAAAAGAATAGCTGTGGCAGTATTTGGGCTGGAAATATTAGCCAGCAGCTCAGTTTTTAGGCAAATATCGTCTAAATACCCGGAGAGGGAACCCAAGCCCGCTTTGGACCCTATTAAAATGAGGGCGTTGCAAGGTAATTAATAAAATAATGTAGCTTCATATTTTGTTTTCATTGGTTAAGTTATTTAGGGTATTTCTACTTGCGATTGCAGTCGCAATGGGGTCATGAGTATTTTCTGCGCGACTTTCTTAAACTGTTATAGGCAGTTGGCATACAATAGTTCAAGACAAACATTAAAGCAGCTATTTTTTGTTTATTTTTTAGACATACTCAAATTTTATTTAATAGAAAAGGGGACCAGTGAATGTAAGCTTGAAGACGAAATTAAAAATATGCCCCATTATATTATGGAAAAAATACGGGACCTAAACAGAGCCCCTAGAAAGAATAAAGGTATGTAACAAAGGACCAAAGATTAATTAATTTTAAGTTAATGGTTTCATTAGATATTTATATCAAATAGGAATACAAATAATTTCATTTTATTCAAATTTTAATTTTACAGATGCCATAATTAAAGAAAAAATACACTTAATATCTAATGCCTTACATCTTAATTGACAAAATGCTCAGTAATTCCACGCTTACTTTTCGAAATAAAAGATAATTTAAATTCGTTTAATCAGAAAATACATTAGAAATCTTCAGAAGTTGTGTGAGGGTGTGTGTGTGTGTACTTTTTCTTCTAACATATAATTTTAATTTGTTTAGGTGATAATCCTATTGCTGTTAATTCTTTGGACGATGATGATTTAACTCCAGATTTAGATTTATAATTACCTATAATTGAAATTTTCAGATAAACATTGGTTTTTATTTTACGAGTTTTTTCTTTATCTGCATACCTTTTACCTGTATTTGTTTATTAAGATGGTTTGACGTAAGAAAGTATGACCATATATACAGTTAACAAACTACCGACAGCAGCTCAGTATACAGGGTGCTACAAATTCGTGTGCGTACATTGGGATCTCGAAAACGGTAAGAGATATATGAAGATAGTTAAATTGAGGCAATGATGGGTATTTTGGGGCCTAATAATTTGGCGAAATAAAATTGGAAATATTCATTCCGAATACCTTCGGAAAAATCCAAAAAAAGCCGAAATTGTCAATTTTCGTTTTTAATTTTCTTTGCGCCTTAATTTTTGACATGAAAATAACAAAAAATACTTTTTGATAGCCATTTTTTATATTACACTTAGTTTCGAAATTTGTCCTTTTATACTTTAGATAACCAATGTCAAGTCAATTTTTTTAAATACGGACTTGGGACTTCAAATACGGTTTTAGGGATTTCTAAGCTTTAGAAATTTAAAGCAAATTTTTTTAAAAATTTTAACGTATTGTCATCAAATTGCACATTATCACTATTTCAAAATTATACTTTCTTACCATAACAATAATTTGATTATCTTAAGGATTAAATAATTTTTACACAGACCTATGATGTTTTTTTTATAAAAAATTGTTACTAGATAGTAGGTATGTACCTATAATAGTTTATCTGATTTAAAGGTTGATATATTTTCAAAATATTTGCTTGGACCGTAATGGTAAAGAAATGATAATATGAAATACTGATGATGTGTTATTTAATGACTAGAAGTCCCTAAAACCATATTTAAAGTTTTAGGTCCGTATTAAAACAAATTGATTTAAGGGTGGTATCTAAAGAACAAAACGTCAAGCTTTAAAAATAATAAAGCTATTGTGTAGAACATAAAAAACTGATATAAATAATGATTTTTGTTTTTTCTCAAGTTAAAAATTAACGCGTAAAAAATTTAAAACCAAAACTAAAAATTTCGGTTTTTTCCCTCGGATATCTTCGATGTTCAATTTCTTTTTACCAGAATATTAGGCCCCAAATTTGTAACTTTGCTTCAACTTAACCATCTTATTTAAGATATCGAAAAAAAATATATTTTAAATTTTTTTTACCCTAGAACATACTTGGTAAATAACCTTCAAGATTTTTGAGTTGTATTAAAAAACATAAAGCCCAAAAAGATTCTACCTTACTACATACTCATTTTAAAAAGCTCATTGTTGTATCACTGAAATCCACACACTGAATTACCATGGTTGCCCATTACAATACAATTCATTTACAACATCATTTCCCCGCCGTGCCACATTAAGCCCTCAGAGAAACCACATCTGATCACCATGATGACTCATCATATTCCTTTTAAGAAGCTCATTGTTGTACCACTGAAATTCACACACTGAATTACCATTGTTGCCCATTCAAATACAATTTATTTGCCACATTCTTTCCCAACCGTGCCACAATAAGCCCACAAAGAAACTCCATTAGATTACCTAGCTGGCTCATCATTTTCATTACTCTTCATTGTACCACTGAAATCCACAAACTGAATTACCATAATTGCCCATTAAAATACAATTAATTTACCACATTATTTCCCCGCCGTGCCACATTAAGCCCACAGAGAAACCACATCTGATCACCATGATGACTCATCATATTCCTTTTAAGAAGATCATTGTTGTACCACTGAAATCCACACACTAAATTACCATTCTTGCCCATTAGAATGCAATTCGTTTGCCATAATATTTTTCCATTAATAAGCCCACACGAAACCACATTAATGGCTCATCATATTAATTTTAAATAGCTCATTGGTATACCACGAAATCTCATTAAAGTTAGGAAATTCACACACTGAATTACAATGCGTATGCATTGAAATATGCACATTAATATCACAAGGTTTCCCATTACATAGATACCTGGTTATTTCAGAGAATAACCTACCTCTTAATAACACATTAAGAACCACAGAAATACCATTCTCCAAAAAATCATTGTTACACCATAAATGCATTGCTCATAAAAATCCATAGATTTGCCATCGACTCCAAACCCCGTCAAAAGGTGCCAATACACACTTCGTTTCTCATTATTTTCTTTACCATTGAACCATATTGTTTTTTTATATGATTTCAATGTGTTTTTTTTATAGGGATTCCAAAATCTCGACAAAAAATGTGAAGATTAGATCCAACTACAAAAATTTGCGTTGCGGCTGAGTTCCAACCACGTTAATTCGTGGTTTTCGAAAAAAAAGTGAGAATGATATTGCAAGTCTCGACACCTTGTCCTACTAAATTATGGAATATGCTAGTTTTAACTAGTGACAGTCGCTGAACTTCTTAAAATATTATCTGCCTACATTGATAGGTGAAGTCAAGCCAACATTTTACTATCGAAACCAAATAATTTTTCGTGGACCACCGCTTACAAATTGTGAACCCCAATTTTTTTGTCACGCCAACGTAGCGTAGACCCCCGTCGAGTCTCCCGTGGATCCCTGGAGGTCCACCTGGACCACTTTGGGGACCAATGCTCTATACCATAGAGTCAACATCAAAATCAAGCCCATTTTAATTCGTATGTCGAAAACTTTCCACCCAGGTTTATTTTCTTGTAAATGATTAAATTAAAATACGCCGGGGATACGTAAACTTTAGTTCTCAAGGGGATGCATGTTTTTGATATTTTTACCCTCCATCTGTTTGAACCCCTACGACACAAAATGTTCCTAAAAGAAAATAAAAAGGTTGTTGGTTCCTAATAAAAGTACCTACCATGTTCCAAAAATATCGCGTTTTATTGTAACATAAAGATTTCTCTCTCTAATACCTATATATTTGGTATTATCGTTCATCGATATTTATTTTTAATGTCGTTCGATATATTGATAAAAATATCGGTAAATCGAATTTTTGCCAACCCCTACCCTGGAGGCCTCAGTCTCCCTTGGGTAGCTTTTTCATTATTATTAGCTGTTATTTTTATATATATTTTCAAGGAAAAGAAGCTCCATATAGAAAAAAACTAAAATTTAATGTCAATAGTCCAGAAAAAAATGATGCCAAGTTTTTAAATGAATTAATTGATCTACCAGAAGTACAAGATACACCACGAAAAATAAAGCTAAAAAGCAAAATTCTGTTTAAAACAAAGGTTATAAGAAACTATCAACAGCGACTTTTTGTAATAAAATGCAAAGTCAGAAAAACAAAATTTACTATTTTTAACATTTTACCTTTCTTGACTTTCTTGTCAACTATTGTCAAAACTCTTGTTATGATGCAAATACGAGGGAATAAGAAATGTAGGGCATGGGACAAGAATGAAAAGGAATTTGCCATTTCTCTTTTTTACAAATCTCAGTCAGCATACAAGTTTCTAAGACGCAAAGGTGTTATACTACCAGCACCATCGACTATTCGGGGTTGGATTAATGAAAATATCTTTAAAACTGGTATAGACGAGGGAATTTTAAAGCATTTAAAAGCGAAATGTGCATCATTAAAGGAAAATGATAGAAAATGTATTTTGGCTTTTGACGAGATGAGTATAAAGGATTGTTTAGAATATAATAAGAAACTGGACATTGTAGAGGGTTTTCAAGATTTGGGACCTTTAGGCAGATTGCCAAAAAATGCCACACAAGCCTTAGTTTTTTCTTTAAAGGGAATATATTCGTCTTGGAATGTTCCTATTTCTTTTTTGTTTTCACAGAATTCAGTTAAAAAGGCAAATTTAAAAGAACTTCTATTATACAATCTAAAAACACTTATCGAAAAAAGGATATATTCCTAGAGCAGTTGTATGCGACCAAGGAACCACAAATAGAGGAGCCCTAAGTTTATTAGGAGTTACGAAAGATGCGCCCATTTTTTTGTGAGTAACTTAAAAATATTTTCTATTTATGACGTTCCTCATTTATTCAAAAGTGTGCGAAACAATTGGCTGTCTGGAAAATTTAAATATTTCAATAAAATATTTTCATTCAATATAATTAGACAAACTTATGAAATTGATAAAAATTTTGAATCAGCGAGGGCATTACCCAAAACTACTGACAGGCATATTAATCCAAACAATTTTGAAAAGATGTCGTGTTGTTTGGCACTCCAGTTGTTTTCACACTCAATGGCCGCTGCTATAAAAACATGTGCGTCACTTAAAATTAAGAAAAATGAGGGATTCGATACAGCCGAATTCATTTTAAATTTAAATAATCTTTTTGATGCACTTAATAGTAAACTACTATTTGCAAAAAATCCCTTTAACTGTGGCCTAAAATGGTAAATACCAATATTTATAAATATTGCAAGTGGTACCGAAGCAGTAAAAAAAGTTTTGGCCAAAAAATTAAAAACATTCAAAACTTATAAATGTGTTCTATGCAAAATTGTGTGTTAAATATTCTAATTCTTTAAGGTTGGGTTGCATAAAGATGTTTCACATTAATTAACTAACCAGCAACTTTAACTGTGACATAAATGACATTGACGGGCAACGTTTACTCACAATCAAAGGTGGCTGATTAGTCATTTTTTTTCTTAAAATCGTTTATAAAGACAAAATTTACATTCTAAGCATATATAGAAACTTAACATTTTTTACATTCTATGCATATATAGAACCAAAACCTTAACTAAATATTCTTATATGGTTCACACCATTTAAAATATTTTTTCTATTCACGCCGAGGAAGATTTACATTTCGTTGTATTTGTTCTCTGACTTTCCCCAGAGGCAATAGACTATTTTATAAAAATGAAACAATTTTCGTAGAAAAGTTCCTAATTTTGTCGCCCCTAATTATTTTACACCTTCTAATTCTTAAAATACATACCTTTAAAATCCTCTAGGTTATTTTTTTTTCACTTTATACTACATATATTAAGGCACTGATGTAAAATAGCCACACATTTTTATCTCGAATATCTAGAAAATATACCTCCAACAAACTTATACAATTTCCAAAATTATTAATATCATTTCCAAATTGTTTGCCTATCACGCTATTTAGCCAATTCCAGATCACCATTGCATAAACACAATCTTTAATTTGACGCATGGTATCTTCCACCACCTTACATTTTTGGCATTTATCGGACTGCCTTATTCTATGCCTAAATAACTTTTGTGAGACTGGTACAATATCATTTATTGTTTTATACACAGCCGAGCGTTGTTTTATAGAACATAAGGATATTGTATGAGACGTGTAATAAAGTTTATATAATGCTTTATAAGTTTTTAGAAACCCCTCAGAGTTTATTAGATTTTGACGGACATTTTAATAAAAAGTGTCATTATATTATGAGTGTTTATGGGACTAATTAAAAGTAATATTTTATAATTTAAAACCCTATTAAACATGCATAAGATCTTATGAGATATTCCCAGACACGCATGTTTATAGGTTTTTATGATTTATTTTCAAGAGGGTCAAGTATTTTTGTATCCGTTTCTATGGGTAAATACATTTTTGAGCATTCTATTTTGTAAGTTTTTATGGTGATACTGCCAGTAACATTTTATAATGTAAAATCACCTAAAACGTTTATAGTACATTTCAAAATACGTTTGTTTCTGAGTTTTTATGATTTACTGACAACAGAGATAAATATTTCTATATAAGTTTTTATAAGGTAATGAATTATAAAAAATCAAAGATCTTAGCCAGACCAATATTTTATGACTTTTTATGGTGATTCAGCCAGTAACACTTTTATTAATATAAAATCACCTAAAACGTTTATAAGAGTTTATAGTACATTTCAATATACTCATGTTTATAAGTTTTTATGATTTACGGTCAACAGGGATTAATATTTCTATATAAAGTTTATTAGGTATTGAATTATAAGAAATCAAAGATATATCAGCTCATGAGCTCAACCAATATTTTATGAGTTTTTATGGTGATACAGTCAGTAACATTTTTTATAATGTAAAATAACTTTTCTTGTAAAAACAGATTTAAATTTATTGAATTTCAAAATCATTTGGAAATTCACAAATATATCGTCGTTGCCGCGACGAAAGCTTCTATGTGACAATTTTTCATATTTAATCACCTATGTGAATATATCAAAAAATAGTGTAGTTATAACATAAAACTAAAACCTTTGTTGCGGAATCAGATAATAAACTACCGTCGTTGTTCGATAATTTTGAATAAAATCAGGGAAGTTAAAATGCAAAATTTGACTCCCCTCGGATGCAGGCTAACCATCTGGCCGTGCCGAGTTAATAATTTTAAATTCATTCTTTGGGTCAGGTTTTATCCGTATTTAACGCGTTATAAACACATTAAGCTGGTGCATAGAAAATTGTTATTATATTTGTGGTTTTTATGGGATCTCTTGCCGTCAAGGTATTAGTAGTTCTTTGAAGTTTATTTCCAGGGGGCTTTAAAGTGTAAAGTCTTGTCAACTCGGGGAGTTGAGGGTTTATAGGCCAGGAGGGTCTAAGGAGAATTATAAGGGGGGAATTACTATTTTTAAAGAGGGGGGATCTCAGGGGAACGGTTTTAATTGGAAGTAATTTTGTAGGGGACGCCGGTAAAAGGGCGACGGTTTAATGTGTACGGGGGTTGGATAAACCTGATATAGAGTCACGGGAAGTAAGGTAGTCTCTTTAAATTATTAGTATTGAGTAATAATTATTAACATTTGTGTTGCTTGGTCAGAGCCGTTAGCTCTTTAAGTTTTTAAATTATTTGTTAAACTTTGTTGACGATATACGTCCAGTTGTTGTTTTATTATTGGATTAATAAAATCCATTCGTTCTTGAATTTTATTCGTTTTATTTTCGTTGTTTTATTTCATTATGGGTAGTTACCCAGTATGGGGGGAGTCCACTTTGTCGGCGAAACCAGCGGCCCTGGGCCGCGAAGTTTTGCCGACAAAGGAGAAGGTGCGGATAGAAGTGTAGATTCAGTATTGAATAGGCCAAGGGGTCTTGTAAGTAAGAGTATGCGACGGCGCCTTCAGCGTCGCCGCCAGGAGGAAAGGTTGCGGGCCGCCCCTCTCCCATTGCGGGATTCAGAGGGTAATAAGGTTTATTTCACTAGAGAAGGGGTTAAGAGTTTCAGGGAGAGTTATAAAAATCAAGGGAATCAGGGAAGTATTATTCAGGGTAATGTTATGGGTTCTTATTCCACTCATTCGCCTGTGGCGCGGCCGGCCGATCCAAATAAATGGAGGTCAGATTCGAACTCAGGAGACAATTTCCTATGGGATCCACCAGGATCCAGACCGGGCCGACCTCCCGGAGGTGAATGAAGGGAATGAAAATAAATCAGAGAAATCAGGGGTTTTATGTAGCCTATCTGGACAAGATCTTAATGAATGCCCGGCATGCATTAATCAAGGGATTTTAAAGGAAATCGGGGTAGATATAGAGGGTAGGCCCCCTCCTTTGACTCTGGAGGATCGGGCCCGCATGCGGCGGGTTCGAATAAGAAATATAGTAAGTACTATTGGCCGTCCCGTCGAAACTGAAGACAAGGATACAGAAACCTACGACCCAGTACCTACTTGTAGGTTATATACCGTAAATCGCCAAACGGCGACGCAAAGGATAACAAAGACGACCCTGAGAAAGGATTCAGATCAGTACCGAGGGTCCTTGGCGAACCCCCGGGAACACCTTCTATGTGCGTTTAATACAAAAACATCCCGACGAAATCTCCTATGTGTTTATTATTTCACATAGTAGCTTTCGACGTGATGCAGCATATTGAAATTATTGCCATTGATTCTGAAGCTAACACGGTTTCTCGATGCTTCGTTATCGAATTGATGCTTTCCCGCCAATTTTCTGAACATATCGTTTGTGTACTCCAGTTAGCTTTTACCTTGATTTTACCGAAAAAAATACGAAATTTTCAGTTTTAAAGAAGATCTCTATATGACAATAGTGCTAATAGGTAAGTACATACATTGGAAAAATATAATTAACTGAATGCGGATGGTCGACTAACCATATTTATTTTTATGAGGTTACGTTAAAACTCTATGTATTCTATTTTACAGTATTTATTTATCAAAGGAATTACAGGGGTCTTAATTACCTAGGGCTATTGCTGTCCCGAGGGCCTCTTAATAATTCCTATGGTACATAGATAATTTTGTTTCTGATCGAATTTAATAACATTTTGTCTATTTTTAAAACTGAATAAATGACATTTAAATTGAAATTTTTGTTGTCAGTCGTTTGACTTTATATTAAAAAAGTATCTTAATTCCCTCTTCTTTTCAATTATATCTCAAAGGAGTTATGACCCTCTTTATTGGTTGCGTAACCAAGACGATATAGGTTAATACTATCCCGCTCAGAAATAAAACTCTATTTTATTTTTTTTATATTGCAGCTTATATTTACTGTGAATAAAAAAGAGCATTCGCAAAAGATTTTTTATAAATTTACTAAATGAAACACTTATAAGTTAATTTCCACTATTTTAATGTACAGTGTACGACATATGTTTCGCTATACTATAGCTTCTTCGAGTACTTCTTACAAGTGTTTCATTTAGTAAATTTATATGGATTTCCATCAAGTAGCGATTCCGTCAATTAAAGATTTTTTATAACTCGTATTTTTTGCGAAAGTCACTTGTTGACCAAAATAAGGTGACGCAAATCCTTACATAATTACATTTTGTTACAGAAAATGTCTCGTGGAAAAAAAATGGTGCAGCTCGCTCTAGATCAGACAGGCAATAATATAGAATCGATATTCATCGAGGAAGATAGTAATAGTGCCCACTTTGTCATATCCCCAGACAACGAGCTCTTGAAAGCGATTAATTCGGTCCTGGATAACGAAGATACTAAGAATGCACTCTCTGTCCCAAACAAAATTACAATTATTGAAAATGTTGAACTTAAGCCACCGGATCTTATAGCATTGCAGCCTGTCTCATTGTCTGAACAAATCTATGAGACACAAGAGTTGCAAGAGAATGGCGAATTGTCTAACAGTGACAATATCATTATTATTGGGCAAAATGAAGCAGCTAAAAATCAATACTTAGACACTGGTATTAAAAAAGAAGATATTATTACAGAGGAGGAGAATATGCAGACAGATAGCTTTGAACCTGATTATTCCAAAAAAGAAAAAACGAAGTCACAAGAAGAAAAAACCTATAAGGCATCTCAATCTTTAAAAGAACCTACCAAAGGACAAATACTTAAAAATTCTGCATTACTTCAGAAAAACAAACGTCTCCAGGGTCTAGATTATGTTGGTTGTAACCGAAAAGGGAACGAAATAAAGAAAAATATTCCCAAAAATAAACGTAATATTAAATTACGATGTCTGCATACATCCAAAAAGAGGAAAAGTACAAGATCTTTTTTATGTGGATGCTTCACTGAAGACGATAGACGTATAATATTTGAAAAGTTCTGGAAACTGGAGTCTTGGGCTGAGAAAAAAATGTTCGTGAAAGGGTCGGTAACAACAAGACAAATAAAGAGAAGGAGAAAAAATTTAACAAATCCAACCAAAAAACAAGAAGGTCGTGACATATATCTACAAAAGACAGATGATGAGAAGATCAAGGTTTGTCGTACATTTTTTGTCAACACCTTATCAATCGGAGAAGACACATTTAAAAGGTGGACAAAGAATAATTTTAATCTAGAATTACCAGCTTCAGATGAATTGGAAGAACCACGATCATGTGATGAACCTAAAGTAAATCCCAGAAAATCAGTTAGTACCAGCCTGGAATCGAATATAAAAAAGTGGCTAGATTCTCTGCCTAAGGTTCCAAGTCATTATTGTCGTGCTTCATCAAAAAAGATTTACCTAGAGTCGATTTTTCGTTCCTCTAAGCATTTATACGAAGTGTATCAAGAGTGGTGTAAAACAGAAACTATTTCCCCTGTATCGGGTTTAACCTTTTTCAAGAAAACCTTGAACAATCAGAATATAGCCATCCACCATCCATGTAAAGATCAATGCGATACATGCACGCAATATAAGACCAAACAACTGTCCGAAAAAGATTACTTGGACCACTTAAGGAAAAAATATGAAGCAAGGATAGCAAAGAATGTAGCTAAAGAGAGTGCTGGAAACAGAAAGATCGTCTTAACCATGGACTTGCAAAGCGTACTACTGTGCCCCAAAGTATTGGCCTCTAAACATTACTACAAACAAAAGCTGCAGTTGCACAATTTCACCCTCTATGTGCTGAATAACAAAGATGTGTTTCTATATGTCTGGCACGAGTGTAATGGTGGAGTAACGGCTAACGAGTTCGTATCTTGCATCCGGGATTTTATTGATACGAAAAAGAATGACTTCGACCATTTTGTCTTAATTTCAGATGGGTGCTCCTACCAGAATAGGAATAAAATCCTCGCTAGCGCACTCAGTGATCTAGCTGTTAAAGACAAACTCATTATAGAGCAACTTTACTTGGAGAAAGGCCATACTATGATGGAGGCAGATAGCGTCCACGCTACTCTTGAAAAATATTTTAATCCGCCTATAAACTCTCCAGGTGATTATATTGCGAAAATGAGAGCTGCACGCCCAAGTCAGCCATATACTGTCAAAGTTGTAGATTACTCATTTTTTCTAAACTTCGAAAAACAAGTTTCAAATTTAAAATCCATACGACCTGGAAGTATTGGGGGACCGGTGGTGACTAATATCAGAGCTTTAAAATACATGCCAAGTGGTGATATCTTCTATAAGTTAAACCACTCAGATGAATTTGCTATTCTACCCCAAAGAAAACCATTGGCCACAGCTGAGCCAGATCAGCTATATCGAGAGCCACTAGCGATTGCAGAGTCCAAATATTTGCATCTACAAGATCTGAAAGATGTTATAGAAACAGACCATCATGCATTCTACGACAATTTGCCCCACAAGAAGGACAAAGAAAAGGGAGAGAAACGAAAACAAAAAATCAAGGAAACGACGAGTTTAAAACACAAAAATAAGAAATAGAGAAATGTTGCGATTGTGTTTTTTTCATTATGTATTGTATTACATTTAAATTAATAAATCTCTTTTATATTAAGGTATAATATATTTTTTTATTTCAAAATTATTGTTATGTGCAATAACCCCTATGTGCAGACATGACGTCCACCGAAATCTCCTATCTGTATGGCATCAGCTAAAATACACATTTTTTAAATAATGGCATCAGTTAAGTATATATTATTTGCATGTAACTTGTTCATATCTTCATACAGGTGAACTGAATTAGAGAAATATGTAAATTTAATTAGCAAAATTAGGTTTTATTATGTTTTTTATGCCTACTGAAAACTTTTGTTGAATGCACATAGAAGCTTTCGTCGCGGCAACGACGATATGCATAATCTACAGTATTAACCAATATACATTTAGCGGAAATATCAGTGACACTAATTAATGTGTCAGTTTCAGAAAATTTAGATATTTGGAAACACTTTTCTAAACACACATCTTTAATTTTAAATGGATGACAAACTACAATAGTTACATTTACATTAATTTTCTCGTCTTCATGGCATATAATTTGTTTAATTTGGGCAAACGAATTATTTCTTAATTTTACAAAAGAGTTATTTGCTTTAGTGGTGCAGTTGTATGACTTTGTGCAATACATAGATTTATTGATCAAGATGCGATTATAAAGCCTAACTTTACTATTATTTTGATGTGCTTCATGATAAGAACCAAATAACTTAGTTTTAACAGCAGTATCATCCTGGATCTGTATTTCATGCTTGGCAATTGAATGGCAAAAAGTTTTGCAATGACCTGAAATTATGTCAGTATTAAGAATATGTTGTAATTTTTTCAAATTTAATGCTTTTGAGACTATTTGAGGTATGACACCAGTTGGCCCAGTTATGCAATGCTTAATATTACAAATATTTGACTCGAAGCAAAAAGATAAAGATGCCCACAACGGCCCAGAGTATTTAACAGAATCAACTAAGTGTGTTAATAAGTGAACATTAAAAGTCATGGCAAGTAAGCCATAAAAGTTTTGGAAATCCCTTACAAACTTATTCAAATAGATTGTACAGTTTGCTAAATTATCAGCAGAAATATTTGATTGAAGCAAAATAAAAATACTCTTTTGTAACAAAGCAAAATGTTCCAGGTATTTGTCATCTAATATTCCTCGTAAACAGGGTATTCCATAAAACAAAAGCCAAGATTTTTTCTCATTTGCTTTCCATTTGGCTCTATCTCAAATGGACCGCGGAAGCCGATGAATTTCTGAAGGTGGAGTAATATTTAGAAGTCGCTTATTAATTACTTTTAAAATACGGGGAGAACCGATATAAAATTCATTTTGATCGTTATAATTATATGTTGTCCAGATATCAAACATATGTTTAATGATACCAATTAATACTCAATGCATATAATCAATTGGTGCACCCCAAACCACATCATGTTCTGGAATATTTATAAGAGCTGATGGTCCCTTAGCACCTCTAATTCGACGCCCTGATGTATAGGCTAGTTTCATATCACTGATCGCCTCTTGATGGCAGCGCAATGGATAAACTTCTTCGATTCTTGTAGGATATTTAACAACCTTTTCAACAGTTTGGCCAGGATGAATGCAATAGGAGCAGCCAAAAAATCCGTTAAACGGTGTAGTATTTAAAATCATAGGTCGAGCTACGGAATCAACACAGCAACACAACATTGCAATTTTCGAATTTATTAAATCTCCTTGAAAATTCCAAGTTAAGCTTTCTGTGGCTAATTTTTGAAGATTTTTAGCCATTACACTTAAATAAAGATTCATATTTGGCTCAACGCAGTCATACCAAATACCTCCCAGAAAAACATTTCTGAATCTCTGAGCTGGAGGTAATTCATTAATAATAATCTGGATTGGCCAAAGTGAGTATTTTGAAGAAGTAAAAATTGGGGCCCCATCAGCATTCCAATTTAATGTGAGGTTATACCTTTTTTTTATTGCCCCCTTATACAGAATTCCATCAGAGACATCAGCAATAGTGTCAGACTTATCGCCATTAGTACTAATTTTATTGCGAAACAAATTTTGAACATCACTTAAT
This sequence comes from Polydrusus cervinus, assembly GCA_935413205.1. Taxonomy (NCBI): domain Eukaryota; kingdom Metazoa; phylum Arthropoda; class Insecta; order Coleoptera; family Curculionidae; genus Polydrusus; species Polydrusus cervinus. The sequence continues at coordinate 58,441,848 of OW284510.1, read as the reverse complement.
TTTAAATTATCTAAAACCATTTTTATCTGATATTCCAAATGAAGAGTTACAAAGTAATTTCTTGATTGAAAACTGATATCATTTTCATTGCTGCAAGTAGCACAGATAACCTTTTCATGTTTGATTGAGGACTTAGGAATTTTCTCTTTTGTACAGCCTTTGCATTTTTGGCAATAAAATGTATACTGCACCACGTCATCGGGTATAGAAAACTCTTTTTGAATAAAATAGTTAGTTAATGGTAACTTACGACCAGCTAAAACCTCAGTATATTTAATTAAATCAATAATTGTATCTTTAGATAACGAATGCTTCAAGGATAATGCCATTAACATTACTTTTAAATCTTGGAGACGAACACTTGATTCAGAAAAAAGTATTTCATCACCATTTAAAGGTATGTCACCTTTACCTTGTAAGTCATCTATCGCATAATCTTGAATAGGTTCATTTCTTATCTTTTCAGCAGGATTATCTAGTTTATTATCAGGAGGTTCCTGAAAATTGATATTACCGAAGTTGTTGATGCTCTCCTCTATATTTTCTGATGAAGACCCAACAGAGATATCGGTTTCCGATGATATAAGTGTAGATTCTGGTAAATCACAATTTTCAACAAATGTCTCTGACGAAGATGTTTCCAAAGTTTCACGATATTGCCGCTGTTTCCATCGCCACAGGGTAGATCTACTAGCTATCTCTGGAAAATAATCAGGGTTTAAAGCGACTTTGTAAGAACGCTTCATTTTTAGTTGTTATAAAATAGTTAGTATATAGCAAAACAAACAAAAACGCTAAAAAATATACGGTTTGGTCGGGTAATATTTTATGTCAAAACAAATAATCAAATTTATAGGGTTATGTTATCAAACAGCGAGCATTTTTCAGCAGTTTACCAGATGATAAATATTATGGTTACGCCTGGTTAGGAAACTATGACGTAATAGCTTACACTTTTAAATTTTAACCATAAGTTATAAACAATTTGCTTTAAATTATGGTGTTGTTAATATTTATCACCTCTAATTTCACTTATTAACAAATATTTTTTTCTCAACTGACTCGCGTTGTTTAATTAAGCGATATTCAATTCAACCGGTGCATCAGTAGGTATCCCAAAAATGAAATGCAAATTAATGGGATATTCTTAGATAAAATCGATATTATATGAATATGCCACAAAAAATAAGCCTTTGGTGTGTTCTGTTTTTAAGTTCTTTGGTAATCTTCTAGCTGGTATCCGGTAGTTTGCATATAATACATTTTCCTATTTTGTATTTTAATTAACCAAAAAATAATTTTCAAATATCGCGGCAACTAAAAATGACGGTGATAGGGTGACCCACACAACGTCCAATTACAAAGCATTATGCTTTGTTCGGCGCCAATTGGAATCCAGTCTGCTAACTTTGCTGCTTTTCTGCGTGGTCATTGCATGGTCATAGTACTGAATATGCTCATTTGCTCAGCAGCGTGGTGCGTGGTGTTTTACCGTGTTTTGTTTCGTGTTGGTTTCCGTGTTTACTAAGTTTTTCCGGGTTTTCTCGGTTTTTAGGGTGGTACTTGGCTAACAAAAACGAATCTATCCTTTATCTATAGAGACTTGGTTTGCCGCCTAGATTTTGGTTTTCAACTTCCCATCGGGAAGGACTCTTATTTCCGTTCCGCTTTCAAGGCGCTATACGCTGTTGTTTGCTTTTAATTCACGACATGTATGCTATTATATTATTTACTGACGAAGATAAACCGAGGATTGTCCCAATTGATGATATTAAACATTATAATGCTTCGATGCCTCTTAATCCCAGAAAGAAGTATCTTATAAAATTTGGGAACAATGGATACTACTCAGCCCAAATAATATTGGTATAAGGTATATGTATGTTAAAAATCATTTAATTACACTAGGTCTGGCTTAATTGGACAATTAACTTATTCCTTCCATTCATTCCATAATTCTACCTCTAAGAACAAAATTGGAGAACTCATAATACCTGCCAATAATGTATTGATCAAAATACCTAGAGGTAAGTACATGGTTGCATTGGTAATTTGGGGAAGATACCTATATGACCTACTATATATTAAGGGGAATTTCTAACCCGCACCAGTGGCGTAACTATACCATGGGTCTGACCGTTAGATTGTTCGGGGCCCTAACAGTGGCCGAAGGAATTTTTTGTTTTGTTTGTTTGTTACAGGAGTTTGTTTGGGCTAGAAGAGTTTAAGTAGTTTAAGTATTTTTTCCATTAAACAAAATAGCTAACCATTTAAGAACTATCCTTAATCAAATTATGCGCCAGTTTGTTGATGCGAAAATAAGGCTTATTAAATTTTAGATATCCATATATCGAGAACTTAAAAATTGTAGATTTTATTCAGTGTTCTTAATTTTGGTATTATTAGATACCATAAAAATTTAAAAAATTTATGTGAATCGCACTTAACACTTTCTTTTTGAACCCCGATTTCTATAGTTACACCACTGACCCGCACCTGTAAAACAAAGGGTTAGGATTAAATAACTTTAAATGATTATATACGCAGCAACCTTTTTTTCGTACAGTTAACTGTTATTGTATTTTTTATAGACACCATAGAAGAACTTGAGGATTATCAGACAAAAAAACGATTAAAAATACCCAATAAAGACTTGCTTGAGAGTGCAAGTGACACAGAGAGTGAGGCACGAGGAGAAACAGTTGTTAAAAAACATACCAAATTAGAAGTAAATCCAATTTCAAAAAGTGTAAGCTATCCAAAATGTTAAAACAAAATTTTTTTATTGTCATTGCTAACAACTTAAAAAGCACGTGCGGTAAAAAATTAAAAAATATGTATATACAGGGTGAATTAATGGTGTACCTACAGAAAAACTGCCAGTTTCTTGGGTAAAAATATTGCGATTCGGCCAAACTTAGCTAATAGTCCAAAAGTTGATAGTTTCAGAAATAGGTACAGTCACCTATTTTTAAAATTTTTTTATCGGTATACTTAAATTTAATTATTAAATAAAAATGTGGATAAAGAAAAGGAAATAAAAAGTATTAAGACGTATATACGGAATAAAATAAGCGACCTAGTACGAACTGTTGAGAGGCAAAATAAGGCCTATAAAAGTGGCGCAGGGGTACAGAACGAAAAAGACGAGAACATAGATGAGGAAGAAGAAAGTAAAGAGAATAAAGAAGAAAATAAAAAAAGAGATGAAGAAGAAGAAAATTATAACAGAGACGAAGAAGAAGAAAATGATAACAGAGGTAAGAAATGCATGATCTTTATGTAATAGTAATATTGATAATTTGGGAATTACAGTGACTGGCATAAAGTTGATGGCCACATGAATGGAAAAAAATTTTATTTAAGGAATATTCAAAAAACTTTTTATGCCGATCACCTTGCTTAAAGGGTATAACCTGAAAATTCATTTTGACATTATCACGTGACTACTCGTTTGGAGGAAAAATTAAAAAAATACATTTTTGTCATGAAAAGGGGCATTAGTTGACGAGATAGGTATGGCGAAACGTATTCGAAAAAGTGTTTAGATTTTAATTTTATGCTTGTTGGCAATGTTCAGGCCAACAAATTGTCTCTCTTTTCATGTGCAATTTGTTGTTTGTTATTCAATATACTTTTTCTTTTGTCTTTCATATAGCTTTAAAATACTTTTTTATTTTAGGTGAGACATTCAATTAAACAACGAAAATAATATTATACTCATTATACTATATGTATTTCAAAATAAAATCATTTTAATGGTTTACCTCACTTAGCCTTTTTGTTCAATGCCCTTTATTATAAAAGGATATTGGTAAGTACTTTATAAAAATTCATACATTTTCGTTAAATTACCATTAAAACATCATAAAAAATCTGAAAACAAATTTAGGATTATTACTGGAAATTATAAAGTATTGATAGTATTTTATACGCAGTTTCTCATAGAAACTTATTACATAATATGAAATGTACACCTACCTTATAAAAACTCACACATTGTCCTTAAATTACCATTAAAACATCATAAAAAATCTTAAAAACAATTTAGGATTATTACTTTTAGAAAATTTTTCAGTAGGGTAAACTGCACAGTTGTTGGCCAGTCGACAATTATTGGCCACCGCAAAATTATTTAAGAAAATTAAGAATACCGCTAAAATCTTAAAGTTCTAGGATATATGAGCCAGTTTTGGCAACATTTAACTACAACCCTAGAAATTTTTACCTTTTTAGGTTAGTGCATTTAATTTAGGTGGCGCCTTGTGTGTATACGTGTCTGTCTTGCGCTGTTATTTGAGCTGAATCCGGCATATTTACTAAGAAGAACGTTTACATTAGTGGCTATAAAATCATTGTTATTTGAGTTATCACTACAGTTTTTTGATTTGGTAAGTAATTATGAAGTAAACTTACAATTTTAGACTTTAGAAAACTGCTAGGTTATATTTTTCCCGCTTTTTTTTTGGTGGCCAACAACTGCAACAGGAAACAACTGTAAAACAGTAGTTGGCTACCGTGGCCAATAACTGAATAATAAATAAATTTTATAAAAAACCAAGACACAGTGGTTGGCCAGAAGCAATTTCAACGGAATTTTGAGTTCATTTTTTCTAAAAAAGAACCTACCTAGGTATCAAGAAGTGTATACGTTTTATTAATACGCATTTTTTAAGATACCATTTTTTTTTTCAGGTGGTGTAGAATGTCTTCACAAGCTTCAAAAAATGGAAAATTGGCGAAAAAATATACTGAAGAGAATGTCCAAAATGCTATTCAAGCCGTAAGTCAAGGCTTAAGTCAACTTGTGTTGATGAGGAAGTTATCGTCGTTAATCATAATAATATCGACGAGTCAGATTCCTCACCTAATTCCAGTGTTCCTTATGAAACAGCGGAAAATAATAAAATAACTGTTGAGGTGGAAATCCATGCAATTCCTCAACAAATTAAGGCTTTCAATGAACCAAGTACTGAAGAATATTTTAATATAGAAGACATACCCATAGTTTTTGAGGACAACATTCTAAACTTAACAACCATAGAAACAGAAGAGCTAGATGTTTCGGACAACGATAAAACTAATAAAATAGAGGATAACAGCAACTTGCAATGCAATCTTAAAGTCATCAATAGATCAATACCTTATCCATCCAAAAACCCCGGAACGAAAAGGAAAGCAACAAAGTGAAAAAGTTTCTTTTGTACTAACTTCAAGTGCCAGGAAAAAAGATCACCTTAAAAAGCTTGAAGAAAAACATGAAGAAGGACGGCTTAAGGAGGAAAGAAAGGCAAAACGAATAAAAATTAAGCAAACAAAAGAAGAAATAAAAAACAAAAAAACAAAAGTTTTAAGAACAAAAAAAAATTAAAAGCCCAAAACCAAACCCGAACTATTGAAAAATGATAAAATCAAGAAAGAAATTAAGGATGGGAAAAGTGAAAACACGGCAATTGAGAAAGCTAAAAGAAATTTATTTCATATGGAAGATGAAAGTGGTGTTCCTAAAAAGATTAATATTCTTTCCAGCGTTGTAATAAATTCTTTACCAAGCCCACTACCTAATCTGAAAAACCCATTCAGTAATTCGACAATTTTTAAAGACTTTGTTATTATTGTACAATAAACATTAAATATTCTTTTATCGGCACAAAATGTGCATTTTGTATGAGAACATATCACATCAGCTGTATAGAGAAATATTTTACAGAAAAAATTAATCAAGCTCTGTTTTTGTGCATCGTTTGTAAACCAAAATAAAAACCTATGTCATTATTATTAATAAAGTAATGTTCATTATGGATTTTGTTAAGTGTATTAACTTATGTCACTAGTATCTGACATTTAGTAAAAATAGCTGATCATTCATGTGTAAAGACCCGAAATTAAAATCTTATGCCTGCGATTCTTGTGAAACCTATCTCTGTAAAGCACACAGTGGATTAACATCATCAGAAATTAAAGTTCTGGATCTAAAGGAAGGAAGATTAATGAAATATTATTGCTCTAAATGCCTACAGTTTGAGGCACACATTCTTCTGAAAAAAACAATAGATGATAAAATCAGCATCATAGCGGGTAAGGATGAAATTATAACTCTCTTAAAACAAAAATTAACATATCTGGAAACCAGATGTAATACTGAATCATATAGCAAGATTGTTACAAAATCATCAAATACAGTAGTTAAAGAAAAACACCCTAATATACCAAATATAATTATTAAACCTAAGAACAAACAAGATGCAGAGAAGACCAAAATTGATTTAAAAAACAACATAAAACCTGCAGAAATTAAAGTTGGCATAAAGAATACAAGAAACACAAAGAATGGCAATGTCATTATTAAGTGTAATAGTCTCTCTGATGTTGAGATTTTAAAAAAGGAAGCTGAAGGCAAATTAATGGACTACGAGATACAAGTAGCAAAAATGAGGAAACCTAGATTTAAGATTGCTGGCTACAGTGGAGAAATAATAAACTTACAGCAAATCGAGCGTGGTTTAAGAGAACAGAACGACTTCATTTGTGTAAACGATAAATTAACAATAACCTACATTAAGCCTAATAAAAAGAACAACACATCCACAATTTATGGTGAATGCTGCGCTGAAGTTTTCCAAAAATTAATGATTGAAGGAAAAGTGTGTCTACAATGGGAAAGATTCCCTGTATATGAAGATATTAGCATACAGAGATGTTTTAAATGCCAACAACACTATCATAAAAATACAGCCTGTCAAAATGCTACAGTATGCGAGTATTGTGCTGATAACCATGATTTTCGCGAGTGCCCCAAAACAGTTAAAAAGTGTATAAATTGTGTGAATGCTAATAATAAATTTAATCTTAAGTATAATAGTAATCACAGTGCCAATGATCCAGCCTGTCCATCTTATCAATACCTCCTAAAAATTCTGAGAGGTAAAATAGACTATGGTAATTATGGCTACTAAACAAGAAATTGATGTCCTGCAGAAATTGGATGATCTGGATTGTATAAACATTCAGGAAAGTATTGACTGTGATTCAATTAGTTCCAAAATAGACTTACACCAAAAACTTCTGAACATTGTACATTTTAATATTCGCAGTATACGAAAAAACTTAAATGATTTACTAATTTTTATTGAAGCTTTTGACTTGTTCTTTACTGACATAATTATACTGTCAGAATGTTGGCAAATTAATGAAAAATTATATAACATAAAGGGTTACAATACATTTTATAACAACGCTAACTATAATCAGAATGATGGGGTGATTGTTTTTGTAAAACAGGAGTTAAACATTGATTTTGAAATTGTAAAACTTGTTCAGTCTGGTGTTACACTTGGCAGGATCACCTTAATAAAAAATGGTACTAGTTATGGTATTACATGCGTATATAGGCCCCCTTCTAGTAGTGTAGCATATTTTCTTGCTGACCTTGAAAATTACTTTCATGGTAATAAAAAAAGGGATATTGAGATATTACTTGGTGACATTAACATTGATATTCTTGATAAAAATAATGATAATGTAAATACTTATATCTCCATTATGAACTTCTTTGGCTTTCAGTCTGTTATTAACGGCCCTACACGCGTGACTCCAACCCACGAATCTTGTTTAGACCATATATTTCTTAGGATAAAACAACAAAAAAACACAATAAAGTATTCTTCTTTTATAATGAAATGTGACTTAACGGATCATTTCCCAGTAATGATTAACTTTTATAATAAAAATGTTACCGGAACAAACGTTTCTCCCTTGTATATTTCAAAAACAATAAACAGATTAAATTTTCAGACTTTTGGAGAGAGTGTGGGTTCCCAGGACTGGTCCAATGTTATAAACGTGAATAATGTTGAAGAAGCCACTAATACAATCACACAAATCATATCAGAAACTATAAAAAATTCTACAGAAACAAAAACTTTTATTTGTAGAGAATTTAAGAAACTTAAACCGTGGATAACTAATGGTATAATTCATTGTATAAAGCAAAGAAATAAGATGAAAAAAAAACTGTTATTAAACTATAGTGTAGACAATGACAATAAATATAAAACGTATCGAAATAACTTAAATAAAATTATAAAAAAGTGTAAAAAAGAAATTGATAATAGTAGAAATGACATTAGAAAAATGTATAAAATAATTTCAGATGCTACCAATGAAATATCACATAAAGGTAAAACTGATAATCTTCAAATAAAAACTGATAATGCACACTTATCTGATGACAAATCTGTAGCTGACTATTGTAACAAATTTTTTATAGAAATAGACCTAAAAATGTCTCAAAAAATAAAATTCCCTATTACACCTTTTGTTCATAAACATCAGTCCAATTCCTCTATGTTTTTAAGACCAGTAAATGAGTGTGAAATGATCAAACAAATAAATTCTCTAAAGGACAATAGTGCCTCTGGCGTTGATGGTATTGGCTCAAAAATTATAAAATACTCTCATGTTCACTTGCTAAAACCTTTGGTCCATATTATTAATTTAATCTTCAAATCAGGTACAGTACCGAGCCATTTTAAAACAACAGTAGTAACTCCAATTCACAAGGCGGGAGACAAAACTGATATAAATAACTTTAGACCGATCAGTGTTATAAATAACTTCTCTAAGATTTTTGAGAAATGTCTGAAGGACAGACTGGTTGAATTTTTTAACAAAAATAATATCTTATCAAAAAACCAGTTTGGTTTTACTAACGGCCTTAGCACCTCTGATGCAATTTATCAACTAACTAAGCAAGTGACCGATAATCTAAACCTAGGTAATAAATGTTTAACAGTGTTCCTGGACCTGGCCAAGGCATTCGACACTGTGCCCCATGCCGCACTTCTGGATGTGCTGGAGACCTATGGGGTTAGGGGCAGGGTGTTGGATGTAATGGGAAGCTACCTTAATGACCGGAAACAAATCCTCAAAATTGGTAATATTATAAGCGACCCATTGACAGTTAAAATCGGTGTCCCGCAAGGAACAGTCTTGGGGCCCATTATTTTCATAACTTATATAAACTCACTAACCAACTTAAATATTGACAACGGCACAATTATTTCATACGCCGACGACACTGCAGTAGTGTTCTCTGGAGAGAATTGGAATGACGTAAAAAATTCAACCAAGAACGGTATGACTAGAATAATAAATTGGCTTGATTCTTGTAAACTCACTTTAAATCTTAATAAAACGAACTACATTGCATTTTCATTAACCGCGGCAAACAGACCGAACTTTAATAATATAGAGATAAATAATCTGGACGATTATATCAATGAAGTCACCCATACTAAATATTTAGGGATTGTGATGGACCAATATCTCAAGTGGGACAAACATGTCCTTAAACTCACCAAAAATATAAGATCTTTGCTACATAAATTTTATATATTAAGAGACATATTGAGTGAAAAACTTTTAGTAAGCATTTACAAGGCCTTAATCGAATCCTTACTCAGGTATGGACTTGTCATATGGGGCGGTCTATATTCAAACTCTCTGAGTCAATTGAACGTTGTTCAAAATTACATTTTAAAAATTATTTTTAGAAAAACCAAGAGATTCCCCACTCAACAGTTATACTCTGAAGATATTATGAATGTTCGCTCACTTTACGTCTTGAGTACCTGTTGCTTTGTGCACAAAAATAACAAATTAAAAACTTATGTGGATCATACATACAACACTAGAATCAAAATAAATAAACACTTAAAAATACCAAACAGTAATAAAAATGTCAACTTACGCTTTATTAACTATCTTGCTCCAAAAATATATAATATTTTAACACCAGACTTGAAAAGTATCACTAATATAAAAACATTTAACATGAAATGTAAGGCCTTTATTACTACAAATTGGCCCAAATTTGGAATACTGTTTTGAATTTTGTTTATAACAATTTTAATCTTAAACTATTATACTGAGATATACTTCCCGCTTTATATCTTTTGGCTAGGTGTGTGTGTTCTTGGATTAGACTATTATGTTCTGTAAAAAAAATTTTTTTTTTCTTTCTTTAAAATTAATAGAAATATAATTTTACTTTTGCACATACAGATGTTTAGTCATCTAGGTGCAAGCATTAACAAGTTTTGTTAAAACCTAAAATAGTTCTTACAATTGTATATGTTAATAACTTTATAATTTGTTAATAAATGATTGATTGATTGATTGATTCATAGACATTAATACCTACTTATGTGATAAAATGTCTAAATAAAAATATCGGAATTAGAGTTGCCGACTACTATAATTTTAGCTATGCTAATAACTATGTCATCCTGGCCAATAACTATAATATTCGCAGTATTATCGAAAAATATTTTTTTTTATTACAGGTTAGTTAAAATATTGTAAATATTTTGGATCAATCGTATTAAAGCATCGTATAATAATATAAAATATACACTACGTTTTTTGGCGCCCCATACATACTAAATAACAAGAAAAAAGGACAATATATTTTTTAAGTGGCCAATAACTGTACACTTTACCCTACTGATAATTATTTTATATGGCAGTTATTGATAGAAGCTTACAGAACACAAAATGTAGGTACACCTACTATATAAAAACTCATACATTTTCCTTTAATTACCATTAAAACATCATAAAAAATCCTAAAAACAATTTAGGATTATTACTTCTAGAAAATTATACAGTATTGATAATATTTTATATGGCAGTTACTGATAGAAACTTACAGAACACAACATGTACACCTACCATATAAAAACTCATACATTTTCCTTTAATTAACATTAAAACATCATAAAAAATCCTAAAAACAATTTAGGTTTATTACTTCTAGAAAATTATAAAGTATTGATAATATTTTATACGGCAGTTACTGATAGAAACTTATAGAACACGAAATGTACACCTACCTTAAAAAAACTTATATATTTCTCTTAAATTACCATTAAAACATTATAAAAACTCATAAAAACAATTTAGAAATGTTACTTCTAGAAAATTATAAAGTATTGATAATATTTTATATGTAATTGTCTTTTCAATTTCATGTATGGAATATTCTCAAATCTCATAAAATATATATTATAAAACCCTATAAAAACTAGAGAGAGAGATCTATAAATCTCTTAAGAGATTTTAAGGTAAACAATGGAATATTTAGGAGCTTTATACTACTAAAAACTCATTCAATACCTATAATGTTTTATACGGAAACGTCTTTTCACTTTCATGTATAGAAACCCCTATAATCTCATAGAAAAAATTATATATTTTTTTTATAAGTTTTGATGCGACTTTTTTGGCAGGGTGGATATGCTTGTGTCCCTTAAAATAATTATCCAAACTTGAAGTAATTTATCTCTTTTCCGTTGAGAATGTTGTACCTGTAACAAAAGAAAAAATATTTAATACCAACACTTAAAACCTTAGTAGCATATTAACAATTTATAATTAAAGGTACATAATCCAATTCTAAATAAAATTTATATAATAATGATTTCTTTACCTTGCCAATGACAACAAAGGCCTCATCATTGATTTGTTTTGCCCCAATCCCTTGAATCGAACCTGCTTCATATTGCTTGTAGGCTTGCAAGCTTTTGTAAGCCTTAAGCTGTAGGCCGGTGAAATAACTGTGAGTTAATATTAAATTATACTTCCTGGTCCGTTCCTACTAGAACACCCTGTAGTATGCTCCCAGCGATGACGGTACCACTAAGTTTAAAGAGGCGAAATCTTGCGTCACCTCTAATAGACCCACAGTGTGCCTATTCATTACGCTTCTTAGTGTTGACGGTGTCGCGTGTCGCGAGTGATAAACATATTACCATATATTTGTGAGTGATGAAACGTTCAAAAGAGGTTCGGAGGTGTAATAATAGAAAGAATAAGATGAAACGCAAACTGGAAAAATTACTAGAAGCCATTTCGAGTTCCTCAAGTAAGTAGAATTTAATTCTTATGTTAATCGTTTTATGCGAGAGGTTAAATCACCTCCTCGACCTTCCATACAAAAAATTATAGGGAGTGGTTAAATCACCACTTTAGTTTTATACCCTATATAAAAGGAGGTTAAATCACTTCCTTAAAATTCTTAAAAAATAAGGTCGGTTAAATCACCGCCTTTATATAAAAAAGGAGGGTAAATCCATTTTCCCGGCTCAAGCAGCAGATTGCATTAAAATAGAAAACAATTCCACTTTCTTAAAATTCTTAGAAAATAAGGTCGGTTAAATCACCACCTTTACATAAAAAAGGAGGTTAAATCACCTCCATTTTCCCGGCTCAAGCAGCATGCAATGCCTTAAAATAAAAAATAATTTAAAAATATGGAAATATTCCTTTACCAAATTTCACAAAATAACAGTCAGTAAACTTTTGCCTTTACACTACTTAACTGTTACAATCCTTGATTCTAGTCTAAACATATCATATTTCATTACTTTTTAAACTCAGGAATTTCTTTAATGGGCTGCGATAAGAGGCTCTATTTTACGTTAGAATATATTATATAGGGTGAGCATTATATAACGCACTCTCTTTCAAAGTTAAGAGTACTAAGTTAAGTATATTCTTGCAGGCGAGTCTGACAACTCATCATCTTCCTCAGATAGGTCGCCACAAGTAAAAAGAAGACGTATTGTCGTAGCTTCTTCTGGCTCAGAATCTGAGGTAGAAAATACTTAAATGCTACCAAACGTACCTAACGTACACCCAGAATATGTGGAACTTTTGGGCACTAACCCAGATAACCTCACTCCAAAAGGAATACCCATTAATAAGGAACTAACGTCACGTTGGTCGAGCTACCTAACAGAAGGGTTAAATAAAGATATGAAAGACGAGCTTAAAAAGAAATGGGCCATACCAGATAATTGCATAAATTTAAACGCCCCAAAAGTAAATCCCGAAATTGAGCTGTTACTCAATGGATCGGAGAGTACCAATGATTCGATTTTTTCCCACATACAATCTGAAATGGGCTTAGGTTTATCAGCGTTAGGCTCAGCTTTAAATAAGATCCTGGATAACGATCTGAGTAACGTGAAAGTTGATATTTTACCTGGATTACTAGATTGTGCAAAATATATAGCTCAGGCACATTTTTTGCTAACACAACATCGTAGACATCAGATATATCCAAAGCTGAGTGCCTCTATGCAAAAAATCGCAAAAGAATGCCAGCCGGATCAGATGTTATTCAGCCAAGATTTTACCGATAAATGCAAATCTGCGACAAACGTTCATAAATCGAGCTTGGAGATGAAGTCGTCATCCAGAATTCCTAGCAAGATCCAAATCAATTCCAAAAATAATTTAAACTGGAAGCGCCCATTTACCAAAACCCGATTCAAAACAGCCCAGAATTATCAACTTTGAAAAGGTCAGAGAAGGAGGGGCCAAGAGCCGCAACAATGGTATCACAAACAGCAGAAGTGGAACCAGGGTCGCCAATACGGCAACAATCGCTAGAGGTAGAACAAAATTATGCGGGACGACTTAGGAACTTTTATGGCGAATGGCAAAAAATTACCACTAATTCATACATATTGCAATGTATTAAAAGATATTGTATACCTTTCGAATGCAACCCCATTCAAAGTAAACCCCCTAAGTCAAAAAAGTTTAATAATAATGAACTTATAGAGATCAAGAGAAACATCAAATCCCTACTATTAATAAACGCTATACAAAAATGTAAACCCAAAAGAAACCAATTTATCTCGCCCTATTTCTTAGTACCAAAACCTAATAACAAAAATAGATTTATTTTAAATTTAAAGGCATTAAATAAATTTATGTCACCACCGCATTTTAAGCTCGAAGACTACAGATCTGTTAAAAATATTGTCACACCCAACTTATTTATGACCTCGGTTGATTTACAAGATGCTTACTTTACCATTTCAGTAAATAAAGAGCATCGAAAATATTTACGCTTTATTTTTGAAGATGACCTATACGAATTTACCTGCGTCCCTTTTGGGTTATCTACGGCCCCCTTTTTATTCACTAAGATTTTAAAACCTCTTATGCAGTTTTTGAGAACAAAGGGTCTAATGTCTATAAATTATTTAGATGATTTTTTATTATTAGGATATACGAAAGAAGAATGCCTAAATAATATACATGTTACTATTTCAATAATAGAGACATTAGGATTTATAGTTAATTATAACAAGAGCTGCTTATACCCCAAAACGAAATGTAAATATTTAGGTTTTATTTTTGACAGTCAGACAATGACCATCGAATTGCCCCTAGAAAAGAAAAATAAAGGGCTAGTGGCTATTCATTCCTTTCTAAAATTAAAAACGTGTAAAATTAGGACATTTGCAAGAATAATCGGACAGTTAATTTCCTTTTGTCCAGCCGTAAAGTACGGATGGTTGCATACAAAATTATTGGAAAGAGAAATATATATAGCGTTAAAACATAATGAAGGTAATTTTGAGGGACAAATACGTATTAATAACATTATAGCAGACGAACTACAATGGTGGGTGCGCAAGATTCCTATTAGCTACGAGGTAATAAAGATACAAGAGTATACTTACGAAATTTTTACAGACTCATCCAGTACGGGGTGGGGTGTCTATTGCAATGGAGAAAGAGCACATGGGTTTTGGAGTGTCAAAGAAATAAAGCATCACATTAACTACTTAGAACTACTTGCTGTATTCAATGGCCTTACGTGTTTTGCAAGGAACGTAATTAAATGTTCTATACTATTAAGAATAGACAACACGACTGCTCTTTCATATATAAATCTTATGGGTGGAATAAGACATAAAAAATTATCCAAATTATCAAGAAAAATATGGCAGTGGTGTGAGGCCAGAGAATTGTGGATTTTTGCTTCCTACATCGCATCAAAACAGAATGTGGAAGCAGACAATGAATCTAGAGCTAAATATATAGAAACAGAATATAGTCTAAACTACAGAGTTTTTAAAGAAATTGTCGATACCTTTGGCACTCCAGAAATAGACCTATTTGCATCCAACATTAACGCGAAAGTACAAAAATATGTCTCTTGGAAAAGAGACCCAGCCTCCATTGCAGTAGATGCCTTTACCATTAGCTGGAAAAACACGTATTTTTATGCTTTTCCTCCCTTTTCACTTGTGGCAAGAGTTCTAAATAAAATAATAGCAGAACGTGCGGAAGGTCTTGTTATTGTTCCATTCTGGAAAACACAACCATGGTTTCCGATATTTACAAGACTACAAATTTCAGATCCGATATTTTTTCGTCCTGACCCCGAATTAATAACATCTCCTTTCAGGTCCAGTCATCCCCTATGGAAAAACATTACCCTGGTTACAGCACGATTGTCAAGGAATCTTTTTCACGACGTAGAATTTCAGAAGAAGCCTGTAATATAATAGGTTCATCTCTAAGCAAAAACACAATTTCACAATATAATACAGTATTCAAAAAATGGTGGTCCTTTTGTAAGCTTAACAAAGTGGACTTTTATCAACCTTCTACAAGTATTTTTTATAAAATTTTTAAATGAGCAGTATAAAACCGGCTGAAGCTATTCGACCCTAAATACATTTAGATCAGCTATAAAATGTATTATTCTAGGACAAATAGAAGACAAATTAATTAACAGATTTTTAGAGGGAGTTTTTAGACTTAGGCCAGTTTTCCCCAAATATAAGGCAACCTGGGACCCTCGTGTTGTATTAGAACATATATCAAAGTTTCATCCTCTAAAAACTTTATCACTACAAAAACTTACATATAAATTATCAACTTTAATAGCCCTTTCTACGGGGCAACATATCATAACCTCCAATGATAAAATTGAAATTTTAATATATGAAATGCTAAAAAGTTCTTCACCTTCAAAAGACCAACCGAGACTGGTATTGCCTTATTTTCATGAAAACCCGGAACTATGCGTGGCATCTACACTTTTGTTTTACATAGAAAAGACTCGGGAGATTAGGGGTAATGTATCTAATCTATTTATAACTCATAAAAGACCGTACAAAACAGCATCTGCTCAGACAATATCAAGATGGATAAAGTCGACCCTAAAAGAAAGTGGGGTAGATACAGAAGTGTTCACGGCGTACAGTACCCGTCACGCATCTACATCAATGGCCTTCAAGGCAGGGACTAGTATAGAAACAATTAGAGCAGCAGCAGGATGGTCTAAAGAATATGAGGTATTTTTTAAATATTACAATCGAGATATCAAAAACCCGTGCGAGTTTGCTAGTAGAGTAATAGATATAGAGAACAGAAATAAGTAGGTTTAGCATACTGTACTTTGTAAGTGTTTTATTTTCTTTTAATATGTAGCAAATAACGCATATTTAGTTTACTCCTATAAAACATAAAATATTAATTAGTCTACGTCATATACCTAATTTAGATACTTATCATAAATAATGATATACGTAATACATTTGAATATTATTATATTCTACTATAAATAAACTGCGGTTATGTAGCAAAGAAAAATGCTGATTTTTTCCTGGTTTTACCAAACGTAAACGTAAATTGCTCGTTACTTTAAACAACTACAGGGTGTTCTAGTAGGAACGGACCAGGAAGTATAATTTATGATTAAACGACTTACCTGTAAGGAAGTTCAATCGTAATTATACGACTGGTCCGTTCCGTATAGAACAATCCCAACCCTACGAAATTGTTTGTTCTCCCCCTACCCAATTTTAGCAATTTACGAACCTTTTTTACGAAGCGTAATGAATAGGCACACTGTGGGTCTATCAGAGGTGACGCAAGATTTCGCCTCTTTAAACTTAGTGGTACCGTCATCGCTGGGAGCATACTACAGGGTGTTCTATACGGAACGGGCCAGTCGTATAATTACGATTGAACTTCCTTACAGGTAAGTCGTTTAATCTTAAATAATTTACTAGATCCATCATAGCAATATTGGGCACTTTATTTACATCCAAACTCGTGCATGCACCAGGTGGAATTGCATAAGGGTCAACATGGTCAATAACACCGATTTTTTTTTTATCGTATAGGGTCAAATAGTATTCACTTCGAGACATTTTAGCAAAAAAGTCACAAGAAAATATCAAATAAAACACGAGAGAATACAACCACACGTTATACTAACGGAAATCACTTAAGAATAATTGATTTGTGTGCCCCCCAAAGAAAATGGCGGACGTGTCAAAGTCACGTGTTCTGGAATGGTCAATAGGAAGCCCGCGGGAAGCAGCGGTACCCTCGGAAGTAAGGCCGAGAAGCGCTGAAATAACGACCGATGAGTCATCATAGGTGGATACGTAGTTTTGTGTATTTGTTAGGGGTGGTATGGCGATTATTTTACATTTATGATAATAGGGTGATATTTTAGTGATTAATGTAAATGTTGCTTGTATTTAACTAATTTATGTTAACTGACAATTAGTGAGAACGTAAATTACATGTGAAAATTTACCTTTTTAAAGACTAAGGTAATGTGAAAGTGTTTTTTGCTAACATCGAAGTGAAGAAAATTCTGTGTAGTGACAAAAGTGTTATTACATTTCCCCTTAAAGTGACAGACATTAATACCTTTAAAAAAGTGTTGTCGGAATCAAAAATGTGTTTGTTGGATGATTTAAAAAAGAATAGTGCAGACACACAGAAACAAAAATTTCAGTTTATTTTGGAACTTTTACAGTCCATGTCTGAGGAGTTTCCGGAAGAAAAAAAATTAGTTTTAAAGTTTATTCAAGAACAGCTCAATTTATTAACAGTTAGTAGTGATAACTGTCTACGATATTCTTGTGAATTGTCACTGTTTGCTTGTTTATTGTACACAGTTTCTCCCCATGCATATACATTTTTAGGCAGTGCTAATAGACTTATACTTCCATCTCCACGCACCCTGAAGACAATATGTGCAAGTTTCAACAGAGATCCCCGTTTGGAGCAAACAGATGAAAGTTTTTTAAAATATGCCTCAAATAAGTTTAAGTTATTGGATTATCCTGACAAGACAATTGTCTTGATGATGGACGAGATTCATATTAGAGCTAATGTAGATTACAAGGGTGGTAATATTGTGGGTGGTGCCTACAATAGTGCAGCTCAACATGCCACTAGTGCTCACACCTTCATGATTAGCAGCTTGTTGTCACCATATAAAGATGTAGTCCATGTTCTTCCAGTAAGTAAAATGTCTGGTGAAGAATTGCACAAAGTTGTTAAAAAAAGTCATAACGGGCTTAGAAAAGATCGGGTTTGAGGTTATTGCTGTGATAACTGACAACAATGCATTAAACAGAAAAGCAATGTCGTTTTTTATGGAAGAACCTCAAGTTTTAGATACTTACCTTCATCCATGTGATGCTAGTAGACCTTTATTTTTTATTATAGATCCAGTTCACATAATAAAAAATATTAGGAATAATTGGATAAACCAAAAACCAGAGCAGGAGTTTAACTTTCCTGATTTTGAGATAGATGATTGTATGAGAATAGCCTCTTTTAATGCCTTAAAAGAACTTCATATGAAAGAAAAGGGTCAATTATTAAAATATGGATATACCCTGTCTTTAAAGGCTTTGTGTCCATCATCAATGGAGCGGCAGAGTGTACCATTGACATTGCAAGTTTTTAATCATAATACTGTTGCTTCTGCGTTCGAAACATGTAGAGAAGTTTCTTAAATTAAAATATTTCTTTAATATAACAGTAGAGGAAGGCTTTTTGTTCTTATTTCTTACCTTATACTTATTATATAAATTATTCACAAATATTTTTAAATGATATGTTTTCAATACTTATCCATGTTTTTATTTCTACTTTATATTTTATTAATGAAATATATTTTATAATTTTTATTGATAATTAAACATCTCAATAAAAAAAAATAATATTTGAAATTATTTTTGTCAGGTGAACTTGTTTATTTTAGGTTTTATGGTTATTTCATTTTTATAACGTGTATTGTGATGATTATTGTTAAAGGTGTTTATTTTTAAATATATATATATTAAAATGTTATAAATGTAAAGTTGTCTACTGCCAATAAACTGTAATAATCAGTATTAAGTATTCTCGTAAAGTCTTGGTGTATACCTATACGCACCCAGATAAGTACCTATTAAATACCTTATTTCTATTGATTCATATTTTATAGGTATAATTTATATTTCTGCAAAAAAAATACATTTAATTTATAATTGTGTTGGTTGTTGATTTTTTTAAAAATAAGTAGGTACCAATTAAGTATGAAATTTTAAGTTAAATAACATTTCTTTGGTAGGTATACTTTAAAAATTAATTTTAATACAAGTGCTTGTTTTTTTATATTTATATATATGTAATAAAATAACTATTATTTATAATTCATATCATAAAACAGGTTATTTTATGTTAACCGCCCAGCTACACGCAATTTTCATATATCCACCTGTGATGACTCATACTTGTCCGCTTCATGGCCTTGTTCTTCCGAGGTAGTGGAAGCAGAGGGCTTCCTATCTCAGCTTTGATAATTATGTTGCCACGTCTCTAGCATTCTGTTGCGTAGCTATATATTCTGTGCCTGAAACAATCAGCATTGCAAGAGTAAAGGTGGATTATCATGCATCCGTTATCCGACGATACGATGTCCGAAATTTTATAAATTGTATACGTCAAAATTTTGCAATTTACATATGTCCGAATATCTATCAAAATTTGCAAATAAAAGAAGAGTATTAAGTTAAGAAAAGAAGAAAATCACCAACTTAACCTAAAAATTGATGTAATTTTGATGTGAATTTAATTTGGTTTTCTTTGGCTTTTTTTAAAATTGAAGAAGAAAAATGACATCAAATTCATATGAAGAAATTCAAATATGTGTGGAGATAATAGGTTTTTATGATTTTCTGTAAAATATTTATTTAAAGTTTGTTAATTGCAGGATAATGAAACGGAGCAATTAACTATAGAGGAGTTGTTAATAAACTGTGTCAGTGGCGCAGCGAGGGGGGGGTTTTAGGGGTTAACCCCCCCCCCCCCCCCCGGACCCAGACGATTTTAAAATTAAAATAGCAAAAGTAATCCTAGACAACATGACAACAATGTTACAGACAACATGACAACAATGTTACTTGTTTTCAAAGCGCCACACATGCCGCCGATTCATTTAATTTTCCTTATTACCACTTAACGGTCGTCACAGGTGTCTGTTTTGTGATTTTGAGGATTACTGTGAGTTGCGTGGTTTACCATGGATAAATTTATAATCAAGAAACCGAAACTTGATTTTAATGTAGAGGCTCAGACTGCTCAGAGAAGGAACATCATTACTGTAAGTATTTTTTTTTAAAGCGCATTGAACTGCAAGTACGCTTGTCGAGGATTGCACCGTTGCCGTGTTTAGCACAATCGCAGGGTGTTCGATTTATATAGACTTATATTATTTTTATTTTGTGATATTTTCAATACACATTTTTGATTTTGATTTATATGTGCTAAACAAAAAAGTTAACTAAAAGGTACGAATTCAAAGGTATTTTTTCTGTGACTGGAAAAAAGTTTGACATTTTATCTCTTGACAGGAAACAAAGTGTCACTTTTTATGAAATTACTTTTTTCTCGAATATATAAGAAATAGTGTATTATACACATGAAAAATATAAGATTTGAGCTCTCGGTTTTTTGTCAACACAACCTCGAGCTAAAATCTAATACCTACTTTTTTCTCTTGTATAATAAATAACTTTTTTCTTACAGGTTACGTCAGACTTAACTAGTTCAGAATGCTCAGGCTCAAATAATAATAAAGTTATTGAAAAAAAGGCCGCGACATCTAAAAATATTGGTAAACGACATTTTCACGAAGAAAGCAATTGGGTACTTGATTTCGGGTCGTATTTCGGGAAAATAATCGATGATGTTACAAAGCAGAAACTTTTAGAAAAACCTTGGTCACCGAGTCTTTCTTTTAAATTTCCACCGTCAGGACCTAGAAACTTAAAATTCCAGATGAAATGGCTTGACGAGTGGAGATGGCTAGTTTACTCCCCTTCTCAGGATTCTGTGTTCTGCAAGTATTGTTCGTTATTTTCCACTGTTGTCGGGCAACAAGCAAGTAAAGGCGGAAAACTGGTTAATACGCCGTTTAAAAACTGGAAGGATGCCAGGGAAGAATTCAGAAATCATGAAAAACATTTATATCATAAGAATTGTTTCGAACGAGCTGCTAACTTTTTAGATAGTATGACAGGAAAATCTGAAAATGTTGTTTTAAAAATTGATAAACAACGAAACGATCAAATAATTAAAAATCGGGAAAGCCTTAAACCCATCATTAAAACAGCGATGTATCTTGCTAGATTGGGAAACTCATTTCGTGGTCACCGTGACTCTGGACTTCTTAACCCTTTCACTGCTCAAGACGAGATAACTCGGTTACAGGTAAACTGCTCCAGACGAGATAACTCGCATTTCAAAATTAAATAGGATCTGACTGCTCTAGCCGAATATACTCGCAAACGTAGTTCGCACATGTCAAGCGGCGGAAAAAATTTGTTGCGGTGGCAACATTGCTGCACAGCTGTATCGGTAAACACGTGTTTACGAAGCAGCGGTACGTTAAGACCTGTTTAGCACAGAACAAAAGTCTGTTGAGTAGTGTTAAGGTGATTTTGAGTGTATTTTGACGTGCATTAAAAATAAAAATTATAATATGTCGAAGAAATATCTAACGGATAAAGAGTTGGAGGATATTCTAACTAGAAGTGATGATAGTGATGCAGAATACGAACCGCCTTCGTCTGACGACGAATTAGCTGACGATTCGTCTGACGACGAATTAGCTGACGATAATCAACAAAGTTATATTTTGGATCCAAGCCAACAAAACTTGAATGTGATGGAAAGCGATTCAAGCTCACGCAGCGAACATGAAGAACCCCTTCCACAAGGCAGATTTGACTGGTCAACTGACGAGTTTTCGCCCGATGTTCACAAATTTGACGAATCCAGTTCAGGCTGCAAAATTCAAGGTACTTCAGCTCTTGATTTTTTTGAACATTTTTTTACCCCAGTTATAATGAAGTTGATAGCAGATGAGATCAATAGATATTACATTTTTTTATGTAACAACGATGTTCCAGTATCAACCCGCATGGCGAGATGGAAACCTATTGAATTCAAGAAATT
Organism: Polydrusus cervinus; assembly: GCA_935413205.1. Taxonomy (NCBI): domain Eukaryota; kingdom Metazoa; phylum Arthropoda; class Insecta; order Coleoptera; family Curculionidae; genus Polydrusus; species Polydrusus cervinus. Next base: position 58,419,720 of record OW284510.1, on the reverse strand, counting down.
GTATTGTTTTTTGGCTACTGCTCTTCTTATGCCCCACACCAAAAAGCAACAAATAAATAACTATTGGTCTACAGACCCGTATATAAGTACACCAATATTTCAGAGACTCATGAAAAGAGACAGATTTTTACTTATTTTGAAACTGTTGCATTTCACAGATAATGACCAGGTTCCGGTAGAAAATGATTCACTGATAAAAATCAGACTCATTGTGAATTGCCTTAGGGATAAATTCAAAGAAGGATTTGTGCCATTCCAGAACTTATGTATAGACGAAAGTTTGATGCTTTTTCGGAGTCGACTGTTTTTTCGACAGTACATTCCTTCAAAACGGCATAGATTCGGTGTGAAGTTTTTTTTACTATGTGACTGCGATACAGGGTACATATTGGATTTTATAATATACACAGGCGCTACAACTGATATCGCAGATTATACTGACAGATATGACATTGGCAAAACGGGAAGTATTGTCCTGACTTTACTTGAGCCCTATGTAGGAAAGGGACATAACTTGTATGTAGATAATTGGTATACAAGCCCTAATTTATTTGAGGCGTTGCACAAAATGAAAACCAATGGTTGTGGAACTGTTAAATCGATTCGTAAAAATATGCCAAAAATAACTACCAAACTGTCGATTGGTGAGTTTACCTATCGGGCGTGCGAAAAGCTCCTTGCAGTGCGATACAAAGACAAACGCGAAGTGAATATGTTATCCTCTATTCATACGCCAGACGTAAAGTCTGTTGGAACAAATCGAGAAACTGGTCGTCAAATATTCAAGCCAACATGCATTGTAGATTACAATACCTACATGGGAGCTGTTGACCAATCAGACATGCTTCTTTCTTCAGTCGAGTGCGTCCGTAAAAGCAAAAAATGGTACAAAAAAGTTTTTTTTCACCTTTTAGATATGGCGGTTCTAAACAGTTACCAAATGTACAAGACCACTACTGCGGATTATGTATCTATTGAAACATTCCATTTATGTATAGTAAAAGAACTTATTGACAAATATCACACACCTCTTCCGCGTACTGGTGGCGGGAGACCAATATTAGAAAATCCTGATAACTTGCGTCTAACCGAGAGGCATTTTCCGTCACATGTTCCACCTACAGAAAGAAAACAAAAACCAACAAAACGATGTGTTGTTTGCGCAAAAAATAACAAAAGGGCGGAATCGCGCTATATGTGTTCTGTGTGTGCTGTGGCACTCTGCGTAGTCCCATGCTTCGAAAAATATCACACACGAAAAGTGTTTTAGCTTGTTATAGAATATGTTATATATCTATCGTTCTTTTATTACGTATTATTATTTTGTTTTTGATATTGTAATAAATCATTTTGTTGTATTGAAATTTTGATGTTGTTTTATTTGTTACAATTTTAAAGTCGACAAAAATGCTTAACTTTCATAATATTTATTTTATTTATATTATTTTGTTGAAATTTAACATTATTTTTTCTTAAAACATATTATCCCATTGGACCATACTGCTCCAGACGAATATACTCGCAAACGCCAAAAAAACCCACACCTAGGAGTGCCACGAAAAAAAACCTTTGCGCAGTGAAAGGGTTAATATAAAAGAACCTCCAGTCAAAGGAGAGGGTAATTTTAGGTCTTTACTTAAATTTCGAATAGATGCAGGAGATGAAATTTTGACCAAACATTTAAGCACAGCTGGTGCTAATGCAACTTATATTAGCTGGCAAATACAAAATGAAATAATATCGTCATTCAATTCAATATTATTAAAAAAACTTGTTGACAAAGTAAATGCTGCAAGATACTTTTCCGTTTTATGCGACGAGACTACCGACATAAGTGGTACTACTCAAATGTCATTATGTGTAAGATTTGTGGAAAATGGCATGATAAGGGAGGAATTTTTGCAGTTTATTCCTGTTTGTAATGTCACAGGCGCTGGTTTAGCAAATACCATCTGCAATACCATGGTGGAAGTAGGGCTAGATGTAAATGTAAAAAATCTGGTTGGCCAAGGATATGATGGGGCTAGTTCCATGAGTGGTGCTTTAAGAGGGGCACAAGCAATTGTTCGACAGCGGTATCCCAAAGCTCTCTACGTTCATTGTTCGTCACACTGCTTTAATTTAGCACTTTCGGATGGATGTTCAGTGGCAGAAGTACGAAACTGTCTGGGTACTATCGAAGCTATTTATAATTTTTTTAATTATCCGAAACGACAACGGATTCTGGAAAATGAGAAAAATAAATTACCAGAAAAACTAAAAATAGAAAAACTTAAAAGATTATATCCCACCAGATGGATTCAGAGACATGACGCCGTGAATGCATTCGTTATTCTTCTAAAACCAATAATAAATGCCTTGTTTGAGATTTCAGCATGGACTGATAAAAAAACGGCAACCGACGCTCAATTACTTTCATCGGCAAATTGTCAAAGTAGCTTTCTTTTGTGTACTTTTGTGATAAAAGCTGTGTTTTCATTGACTTTGCCACTGAGCAAGTACTTACAGACTCCAAATTTGGACCTCAGCTTAGCTCTTCAGTCAGCTGAAAATGTAAAGAAATATTTTAAAAAAATGAGAGAAGACGACCAGAAGTCATTTTCAGATATTTATCAGGAGACTAAACCGATTTGTGACGAGTTTAATATTACAATTTTACAACCTAGAACCACTAATCGGCAAACTAACAGAAATAATGTTCCTGGATCATCGCCAGAAGAATATTATCGAAGGGCTATTTATATTCCATTTCTCGACCAAACAATACAGGCACTAGATGAAAAATTTACGAACCACAAAAAACTCTTGGACCTTTTCAAATACTTTTATGTCATAATAGTTTAGACATCCAAGACATTTTAAATTCCACCCAACAGCTTTTAGAATTTTATGAACTGGATGATTCTGATGATATGGGAGAAGTTACACTTTGGGTCCAGTTTATCAGAAATAAAACAGAAAAGCCACAAAGTGCGATTGAGGCTTTGGAAAAATGTAATAAAAATTTATTTCCAAAAATTTATAAACTTCTTAAAATAATGGCAACTTTACCAGTCACAACATGTTATTGTGAAAGATCGTTCTCTTCTTTAAAATTTTTAAAAAATTATTTGAGGAATTCTGTTAGAGACGATAGATTAAACGGCCTAGCTCTGATGTATATACATCCAGATGTTCCCATTCTGGAAGATGAAGTTCTTGATGTATTAGCTCTCCAATCTCGCCGTCTTGAAATTTTATTATAAATCATAATTTTATTCAGTTTAATTCATTACGTTAGTATTTTTTTTTCTCGTTTTTATTTAGTAAGTATACTAATTTTGTTGTTTATACTTTTTAATGTATTTTATATTATATTATATTCTTGTTTTTTAATACTCTTCTCAATTTTTTTTTTAAAAACCCCCCCTAATACAAAATTCTGGCTGCGCCACTGAACTGTGTAATGGCTAGACCCCCTTTATGGGATTCCAGACTTCCTCTTCAACAGTTAGAGACCAGCTTTGGTTGGAAATTTATCAAGAGTTTGGGGAAAACCCAGATTTTTCAGTTGAATACCTCATGAAAAAATGGCGTAACCTTCGCGACACATATATGTCAGATTAAAAGGGGAATACACGCCTAGTGGATCATCTGCGACAAAAAAGAAAAAATGGGAGTTCTTTGATATTATGTCGTTTCTAAATGATACTATAAGTTTTCGAAATACTGTATCAAACCTACAATCCCCAACTCCTGGTACAAGTAGTTCTTCGTCTCCAATGTTATCACCAGTATCAAATGATCAAGAAAGAACCCAAAAAACAGAAAAAAAAATCGAAAGTGCTATCATTGAAGCCTTAACTAAAATTAATAACGAAACGTTACCTCAACCAGATATAAATAAAAGCCTCTTCTTTTTATTGTTTGGAAGAGACATGGAATACCCCTACGATGAAATTTTCAAGCCTTTAAGGGTCAGAGATGATACGGATTCTAACTACGTGTCAGAATTCCTACAAAGAATGACAATAGCGCTGATATTCAGGATCTCAAACGGCATGGGTGATGGCGGTCCACAAGCGTAGCTGAAGGATACGTAGAAGAAAGCATTGAAAATAAAATGAAAAATTCTCAAAGGGTTTTCAAAAATATCCAACTACCCCAAGAAGTTCCCATAGGAATTGTGGTGAATGAAAAAAATGTTCAGCAACAACTACTTAATACGGCGAGGTCAGCAGTTGCATCATTGTCTAACTTAAATAATTGTTCTTTAAATATTTATTGTAATAAGATTTAAAATAAACGAATTTCTTTCTTGTAAAATTGTGTTTTGAATGACATTGACGTTTTATGCAGTAATGGTGCTATGCTGTAATGGTCGCTATGCTATATAAAATGCGAAAAAGAATATTACAAAATGCTTTTAGAGCATGTGGATTATATCCGTTTCACGTCAATGCAGTCAACTTTTCCAAAGTATTAAAATGTAAGATTGTACAGATAAAAGCCGTTCAAGAAACAGAACAGTATTGTAGAGTTCTTTTTAGAAAAAGATGTATTGCAAGATTTCCAAAAAAATGAGAAAATGTCTAAATAGAATGGAAGGGTAGAGGATACCTCTTTATTTTTAGTTTGGAAGAAGTTACATGAAAACTGTGACGGGATTGATCTAGATTATGGCACTGTCTAATAATATTAAGTTACGAATCTAACTGGTAGCGTTTTAGAAACAATGGTAGCGTTTCTTGACCGACGATCTAGATCCTTCCTTTCACAATGAGTTTAGATTTATCCCGGAAATAACTAGCTAATTACACCTTCATAGCAAGAGCACTCCAGTCGTGACGTTTCTCCTTGGATGTTAATTAAGGTGTTAATGGATATTATAACAACTTACCAATCGGGCCTTTACCAGATATTTCAGCTCTGCCTCGATAGTCCGCGGAAACGGCGCGGTCTACGCGCGAACGCGAACCGTCCACTCTTGTTAGCGTGAATCCCCTATCCCCTTGTTTATAGTGAGCAATAAAACACTAGATTTTCAAAACACTTAAATCTATTAACAACAAGAGATAAAGAAAAAGAAACTTTACAATATTAAACTTAAGATATTTACAATATAAGTGTAAGAGAATAAAGAGAGGTGTTTTCCTGAAATGATATCCAATATGCAATTAAAACCCAGACATGCGTTTACTGTGACAGAGAACAATCTCGAAAATAAACCCTTGATATGAGAAAACCACCCAATCTGATTTAGTTAAAATAAAGAAAACCCTGAAGTTAATCCTAAGATTGAAGAGTCTTAAACGACGATCGTAAACCCTGATATTTAATCCCATCTTTGCACTTTGAATTAAGATTCACTTTCACAAGAAAACAAACGCGAAAACATGAACTGTTTATTAAAACGGAAACTCGTGGGCTTCTTAGAGAGACTTTTTCGTAAGACATAAAACTCGGAACTGCCGCGTAAGAATAACCTTTCGTACCTTTCCCGTACAAACTATCCCTTCGAAACCTTTCATTACGAAAACGAACTTGGAACTTTCCCGTACCAATAACCCCGAGGAACTCATTTTAGTAGATTTGTCACTATACTTTCTGACCTCTTGTCAACCCCACTTAAAGTTTTATTGTTCCCAATAATTATGACTTCTACCCTATGGGATTACTTTACCCTGCTCGCGGACCAATCCCGGTACTCGTTACCGTCGGCTATTTTACCTTAGGTACTGAGAGATTTAGCCAATAGATAATAGATGGCTCCAATCCCACGGTTTGAGAAATAAAATACTAACCCTCTCTATAGATGCAATATTACCTATGCTCTATATCTTATATAAATGTACTAGAGATTTTATACTTAATTAACCTAAAGCACTAAGTCAAATGTGTTTAAAAAACCCATTTGGACGTTATGGGAAAAAGCAACACAAATGCGCTTGGCCTTTTCCATTCTTAATCGGATCGGCCAAGATACAGATCCCACAAACAACTTCCTCATATATTTTCCATTTTTCAGTTTTCCCAACATATGATTCATGTAGTATAATATACGCGAAACAGTCATAAAAGAGCCCTCCGGCGAAGGGTTTGTTGAACACATGCTGACCATCCCTCGGATCGACAGGCAGTTAGAAGTATACTTTAAAGAGAAAGTACCGTATAACTTTCTACGAATTGCTTCGATACCAATAAGGATTTCGAAAGTATTTTATTGCTTTATTTACCGAAAGCATCCTTTTAGTTTCCCCGTTGGGATAATGTAAAACATATGTATTCTGTAAAACGTGATTTTTACGAAAAAATCGAAATAAGAACAAAGCTAGAAATCCCGTTCTATTACAAAACATAGGTACCAGAAGTTAAGAATATTCAGCAGAAAGAAGAAAACGTCATATTTGAAATCGAAGAAGGCGTGATTGTAGAAAGTTAAGCCTTTTAAACAACCGATTTTGTTTTTAAAAACTTTTATTTTTATAAGCAGCAATTTATGTTTACAAATGAGAAGCAAAGTATGAATTTACAATGTTAAAAATGACAATATATAAGTTCGGTGCTATCTCTTTGCAAGCTCTGCTTCCTAGGAATCTTAATACTTGCTCAGCTTGACTATTCACATAACTAGAAGATATTAATTGGAAAGATGCAACTATTAAAGGTGCTGAAAATGATTTTTCACGTCAAGTTATAATAGAACAAGAACACGAAGATAAAAACGTTACATCGGATGAAGTAGAAGTGCAACTTAAAGAAATGGAGCTAAACAATAAAGAAAATGAATTAATCGAAAAAAATAAGGAAATGGAAGGAAGTAAAGAAAATGAAAAACTAATGCAACCCGAAAATAAAGAGAAATACGTATACGTACTGATGGAGAAGATCTGCAACTGAAAAAAATACAGTTTACTAATAAAAAATCCAACGAAAATAAAGTAGTCATCGAAGAAAATAAAGAAATCGAAGATAATAAAGGAAATGAAGAACTAATAGAGCAAGAAAATTAAAATGAAAATGTTATATCTAACGGCGAAAACATACAGTTTAAAGAAATGGAACCAATCAATAAAGAGAATGAAGTACATGTAAATAATATAGAAAGCGAACAAAATAAAGTAAATGATTAAAGAAAATGAAAAGAGTAAAGAATCTGAAAAAAAAATAAAGATAAAAAAGTATGTAAAAACATTTCTGCCAAAAATATTAAGAAACCAGAAGGTTTCATACCGTCTCCTTTTAAATCAATTCTGTTTTGGCCAGACGAAGATACAAAAATAAAGACATCTAGAGTTAAAGAGAAGACACCTTTAGTGTATCTATCTATATAACGAATGGAAAGACTATTTTTCATATAAAGAAAATAAAAAAACCGAAAAAGAAAATGCTTTTATTTTTATTTTTATTATTATTTACTGATTGTTCCGATATACCTCTGCCGTAAAAAAAATAATCAAGTAACTTGACTTACTTGATTTTTACTTTGTATGCATCTTTGGGCTTCCCTTTGACCCCTCTTTGTCTCCAGTAATTCTGATATTTAAGTAGTGTTAAATTACCAAGTTATTTACTACTATATTCTAGTATCTCTACTTCCCTGTGACAAATTTTTTAGTAAATTTTCTTACTTGCAAAGTTTTGCATTTTTCTATTCTTACTTATATTTTACCAGTGCATAAATAAATCTAATCGAGTTACTTTTGGGATTTGACACTCTTACAATTTAAGAAACAAGTAACAATCGATTTACTTAATGCTAAGGACTATAAAATGCAAACGAAGAATCAACTAACTGTACTTAGCTTTTTCGAAAGGGTTAAAACGATAGCAAAGATATAGCTAAGTCGACTTCGTTTAAAATACTAATTACCGAAACAAACTTGATAAACCGAATTATCCGCTACCTTATTATGCAAGTGGGGGTTGTCAGTCGTAATTCATTAATTCGAGTAATAAGTTGTTGCAAAAAGTGTCTAGTCGAGGGAAAAAAATGCTAGAAATATTAGCAAATAAATCCCATAAAAGTAGTGGGTAAGTACTTTATATTGTTTAATCTTTTTTTAATTAGATAAAGCGCTTTTATCACTGGTATAACCCTGGAATGCTAAGCTTCCTAAAATCTACGACAGCGATTTTTAATTTCGGCAACTGCAATGACAAAAATATAAAATTTTTACTTATTTATGATTCAACTTCTTTCTTACAATTAGAAAGTACAGAAAAAAGATAATAAACACAATGTTGTGACTACATACGTAATTGTTACTCTATGAAAATTTTAAGTTTGGCCCAAATAAATGATTGCTTTGGCAATATTTGTAGATTGCATCATTAACAAAAAACAACATGTCCTTGAAAAAAAAACATTTAAATTTTCCATATTTACACATAAGTTGTGACAACTAATTTTAAAAGCGGAAATACCATATAAATTTAGTTATCCGTATATAAAATTTCGTTGTGACAACTAAAATTTGTAGGTAGGGTTGGTTAATGTTATTAATTAGTTCCACAGTTCAATAACGACACTTTTTTTTTGGTTGTACAGACTAATTTTTGGGTTGAGTCCGATTTCACGAAAATAAATAGTTGTCAGAACCAAATTTTAGTAATCCATACCATGTTATTTTTAAGAGTGTGGCATTCGACCGTGGCGGTTCGGGTTCGATCCTCGAAGTGGGCATACGCAAAATAAAAAAGTACAGTACAATCGCGATAATATGAATATGAACGACTCAGTAGGTACTATGAACATAATATTTTTTACATTGACCACTCTGTAGTATGAATATCACTGTTCATACTACAGAGTGGTCAATATAAAATGAAAATCAAAATGCCTTTCTTCAGTTTGCTAAATTAAGGGAAAAATCAGAAAAATCTTGCTATAAAAGATTAGTTAAGTATCTTAGGTTAGGTTATTGTATCAATACACACTATGTAGTATGCTAGGTACAATAATAGTCTGTCCGAGCCAGGGTTGCCAGGTCTTCTGATTTTTCAGTAGATCTACTGATTTGATTTACCAAAATGTCTTATCGGTCTACTAAAAAATCAAATCTATTTATGATAAAATTGTAAATCCATAAAACCGTGTTAATAATAAATATTACTTAATTTTAGCAGAAAATTCAACTTCTCCAATTTTGTATTGTTTAGGTATTTAGTATTTACTGTTGTACTGTGTACTATGGAAATGTTTTATTTATTTTTTTATACGGTTACTATTTTCTTTTTTATTTCTATGAATATACATTAGCGTGGAACGAAAGAAGAATTTTTTACAATTTCACAATCGCTAGGGTAGCCTTACTTATATAGTATATCCTATAATATAGTAACCACCCGAAATTTTAAAACTTTTTTAAAACTCGTTCAGCTGCCCCCACCCTTATTTAATTTAACATGTACATACTTCTTATAGGAAAAAGTCTCCAAAAATTCCGAGAACCATGTCTAACTCACAATTATTTTTTATTTTTTTATTTTACAAATAATGTTTTCCACTTCCAGCCAGTATGTATAGTTAGGGACATTTTTAACTTTTTTTTTTCCTTTTCGCGGTTAAAAGCTTAATAGGCAAACAATTTTAATTGTTTTTTTATTTTTTTGTCATTTACCTGTGCCGAAAATTAATAAAATTGTTAGTAGTGCATGGTGCAAGTAAGCGTTTTTTCCTTGCACTTATTTCAGTTAGCCAAATTTCTTTGAAATATACCAATCGTTTCAAATGCTAGGAGGATAGGAGAGGGGGGGGGACTTTCGACGGGCTCTGTCTGTATATTTGGGTTATTGGTTTAAAAAAAATCTAAATAAACCGAATCTTTTTTACAGAGGCTCGTCACAACAACATTGTTTTAATGGAGCCACCACCACTGCAGTTACTCTTGCGTCTTATGAAAATCCGTCCCAATCTCAAAGAAAAAAAAACTTTTAGAATGTTTGAATCCAACCAAACTTTTTCCTGGGCCCGAACCGTGGGAAACCACATCAGCAAGAGCGGTGGTAGTCGAATTAGATCAACTTGAAGATTTGACTGGAAGTCATACGAACGAGAAAGAAAAAAACTACGTTAATCTTCAAAATGTAATAAAAACAAACACAAAGAATGAAATGCAAGAATCTAGTATTACTTCCACTTTAATTTTTTCTGATGATCAACTAGAAATCATTGCAAACACGGATGATATTGGAATAATTCCTCTAGAAGAAATACCTTTAGATCAGACCGTGGTCTTAAATAATGACTTAAATCTGGATGAAGTGATTGCAGAAGAAATGTTAGACATTAACAAAGAAATCCAAAGTGAACAAGCTCACGAAAAAATCCCTAATTCCAGTGAGAATATTGAAAATAAGAAGACTGAACATGAAGACTTAAAGAAAGCTAAGAAAACCAAAAAAAAATATGTACCTCAACTACTCGAACCATGCAAAAGAAGTTGCAGACAAAAGTGTCATGAACGACTTAATGAAGACAAAAAACAAATAATTTTTAAGAGTTACAACGATTTAAATTTCAGAGAAAAAATACTATTTTTAGATAAGCATATTGTCAAAAAGAAATTAAATATAGAAAAGTCGATGCTGATATACCCAGAAAATTTTCGATCGCATATAACCTACCACATGGTAAAAAAGCACCACAGCCAGAAAATGGTTTGTCAGATTCTCAGCCGAAAACCAATAATATCGAGAGCGAAGATTTGCGGCCAATGTGAACGCGGTAGATGACGAAACGGAGCAAGAGAATTCATTGTCAGAAGATCTCCAATCTAGTCCCAATAACGTCATAATGGTTTGCAAAAGCATGTTTATGAATACCCTTGGTCTTCGATCAGACTCTATAATTACCGATTACTTAAAGAGAACTGCAAATGATTTACCAATAAACCTAACAGATAAAAGAGGCCCAAAAAGGGCTGTGGCGAACAAAAATTACGCTGATGTAAACAAACACATTGATTCCTACCATCCACAAGTCTCACATTACAATTTAGAGCATGCCCCTAATAAAAGATATTTACCATGTGAAATAACTATTCGTGAAATGTACAAAGACTTCTTATTAAAGTTTAATAAAATAAGTTATGAAACTTATAGAAAAATATTCGATAAAGAAAATATAGGTTTTGCATCACCTAGTCAAGATGAATGTAGAATGTGCTCTACATATAAAAACCATGTTCACGAAAATAATATGCCAACCGATAAATTAGAAGATGAAGAAGCAAGAATGGAAGAATTAAGAAAAACAATATGTGACATTTGCAAGAAATACGACCTTCATAAAATTCGATACACCGTAGCAAGAAAACAATACAATGAAGACTCGAACAAGAAGTGGACTAATGATTTTGAAATTTAATCAGTTGATATGCAGAAAGTTTTAATATTACCGAAAATGACTATAAAAAATTCGTTTTTTGTCAGCAGATTGGTTGCTTTCCATGAAACGTTTGCTAACTTACAAGCAGCACATGAAAATAAATGTGTGCTTTGGCATGAAGCCATTAGAGGTCGAAATGGACCAGACGTTGTCTCGGCATTTTACAATGTACTGAAAAGGCTTAGCAACGAAACAAAGCACGTCATATTTTAGGCTCACAACTGCACAGCCCAGAATAAAAACTGGACCATATTTACGACTTGTGTCCTTTTCGTTAATGAAGAGTGGGGACCAGAAAGCATCACTTTTAAATATTTTGAGCCGGGTTACAGTTTTATAAAAGCTGATTCGGTGCATGGTCTTATAGGCAAAAAATACTCCAGAAGTTTTGGAATACGAAGACCTAGTTTATTTAATCGAATCATCAAATAATTAAACAAAGTAATTAATTTACGCGCCGAAGATTTCTTTGAATTCGAAAATGGTTGTCAAACAAGGAAAAAGGGATCAGACTTGGCAAAACTTAATGATATAAAATGTGTTCAATTTATAAAGGGCTCTAAAAAACTCTTGTTCAACTCTGAACTAGAACACGAATCTTTTTCTGAAGTGTCTTTTTTGAAACCGAAATTGAAATTAGTATTACCATAGCAGATCACAGTAGATAGAGGTAGAAACCAAAAGAAAAAAGATACTATTATTAAAGAGCTCACCCAGTATATGCCACCAAGAAAACAGATTTTTTGGAAGAATTTGCCAAGTAGAGAAGATGTTGAAGATTTAGGAATTTCTACAGTACATTCTTAAAATCAATAATTTTTTAAGCCTATGTAAGTCAAGACACAAATACCTACATGTACCGAAAATCCAATTTTATTAATTAAAGAATTTTTTAATTCGGCAGTTTTTGTTCAAGGGATTTATATGCTTGTACACACGTACTCATTTTTAGACATTATTTTTAATGTTGTTTTGTCACGTTTGAATTTCATTTTCATTTATTAAAAATAAAAATTAGTTTTTCATACGTCGTTTTACTTTATTATAAAAGCATTTAGAAACTTGTACACCTTTTACTCTATTTATCCAAGTTTTTTGTTGCTTTGCTTTTTGTAGTGTAAATTATAAATCCAGTTGTTTGATTGTTTCATTGTTTTTGCGCATTTACCTTATTTAAACATCTAGCATATAGAGTTACTTGCTTTTAGGATTGCATATCCAAGCGATTGTTGCATTTAGTAACTCGAGCACTATCAAAAACATAGATATTTAGTAGGATTGGAATTATATTTACTTATATCCTTAGAAAGAGGACAAAAAAACATTTAAGTTGAAAAAGAAAACAACTCTGAGGAATAAAATTCAAAAAAGTTATCAAAAAAAAAACATTTTAAAATAAACAAATCGATCCGGCCAAAACCTTTGGTTTTCGAGTTACTTGATTTTTCCTTTGTACGGCAGATCTTCGCACCTGAAATGCTTCAGTCTCCAGTACCAGTTTTATCGTTTACATACTACAATAAATTATAAATTTGGAACACTTTAGAAAATGGCTTCTTTTAAATTATTTAAAAAAATATAATAATAAAATAATAAAAAAAAAATTATAATTAAGAATTATTTATGTCTCTTGTTTTGGTGTAGTATTATTGTAGGAACAGACAGACAGACTAGCACAAAGTGTTATTGCTAATACACATTTTTTATATCGCTTTTTAATGTTTGATGTACTGTCTTATCCTTCGCTTTATTTTGATAAGCTATTGCAGAATAATTTTTGTTAGAAACAAATTCACTTTATAAATTCTAAAATAATTTAATGACATTAGAATAACACACAATAAAATTGTCTATAGTTGCCAGAAACTGCAACAACGGTTGGATACGCTAGTCTCTTTTACAGTTTTTTTCTGTTTATGTATATTGTGGCATTTTGAGTAAAACATAGATCCAAAGAAAAATCTATAAGACCTCTTTGATTGAAGTTCGAAGTTGACTTGTCAACCTATAGTAGGGTAACTGATCCAGTAATGGACATTGTACCAGTAATGGTCACTTGTTAGATTAATTCACTAAAAATAGGCAAAATATTTGATGTAACCCTAAGTTCGAATTGGCTTAATGACCAGATGAATATTAGCTATCATATCGCAAAACAATAAGTGGCTAACTTCACTTTTATGTCAACTGTCAAATTAACTTTTAAATTTGGTCAGTGTAAAACAGATGTTCTAACGGGATTTGTTTAAAGTGCCTTGCTTTTTGATTTATGCCTGCAAATTGCAATTTTACTGATTTTTTGCACACCTGGTAAGTTTAGACATTAGGAATGTATATAATATTTTTCTACTCCCACATGGAAATTTGCTGTTTCCTTTACACTTAAGTGGCGAGTAAAATAGGCTATTCAACTTAACTGTGCGGGAATATATCATATCCATCCTAGATAGGTAATGAAACTGACCAATCACAGGAGAAGCCTTAAAAGTACTGACCAATCACAGTATATTATTTTTACTGAGGCTCCGCTTTCTTTTTCAAGACACTAAATTATATAACTTAAATGTATATGGTACAATATGTTATTAATTTGTTCAATATAACAAAATCTATACGCATTTATAATAGATTTATCAATAATGCAACCTGCTGAATGTCCATAGAAAATTTCATGTAGCATCATTTTTCAGTTGGTTTTCCCATATTTAGCTTAACGTCTCGCTAGTCCAGTGGTAGAGTGTTGGACTATGGATCGTTGTGTGTCTCCGTCGAGTGCCGTAGAATTTTTAAAACCCTACCGTACCTCGATACACAACATTCTTAACGCATTTGGAATTCCAAAGACAATATTATAAGTTTTTTAACATTGATTTATCAATTGACCACAACATTCTTTAAATTCTCTATACGATCGACGATTTAATTCTTATCTTACAAGATAAAGAACTTGCAAACAGAAAATAAAGAAATAAGAAAAATACTTACCTGAAAAAGGAAAATGTCCATGAATAGGGGTGCCTCCAGCACCCCAACATCAAATAAACTAACAAAACCGAAAAATACATTAAATCCTAACGCACTCACAACAACGGATGATGAAACAGCTAGTGTAGCAAGCAATTCTAGCAGAAGATCTACAGCTGGAACTAAAATACAGGGACATATGCTAACTTATCTCAGAACCTACAAATCATATTGCCCAGACTGTGTTTCGTTTCACAAATCAATTATCACAAATAAAGAAGAATACGAAAAGAAGGAATTTGATATAATAGTACACTTGAGGTGTTCACAAAGTTAGGGGGAAATAATAACCATTCCACTACGGAGGAAGAAGAAAAAGCAAACTGAAAACACAGAAGAATTCGAAAGTTACTATGAGGCGGCAGATGAAGATACAAGCTTAGAAACAACCCAACAAGATACCAACAAACAAATTATTTAGCACATATTTCCACAAGTAACAATACACAACCCAGACACCTTACATAAAACCAGTAAAGAAATAGAAACAGAAGAGCAGAAACAAAAAGAAGAACAAAAAAGAAGAGAAGAAGAAAATAAACAAAAAGAGATTGATAAAAAACGCAAACACTCACCACCAACTGCGGACACTGACAAAATCACCAAATATGCAAGAATTTTTGAAAATCGCCAATTTATCCCATTACGTAACAGATTTGAAATACTCACAGAGAACGACGAAAGCGATATGGAAACCCAAAACGAACCAGAAATGCCACCATCGCAACAGCAAATACGAGAAAAAGCACAAGAAACCCTAACTAGAATAAAGAAAACTATCAAACCACCACCAATTGTAAGGAAAGGAATAATAGCGACTAAGACACACTTCACAGAATTTATAAAAGAAATACAAACATTGGTAAAAAATGGATTCAATATCAAATTTACCAAAAACAATATACTAATCTACATAGAAGACTTAACTGAATATCACAATTATAAAAGGACCCTACAACAAAAAGACGATGCAGAATGGCATACATATTGCACAACAGAAGAAAAGACTCACGGGTTTGTAATAAAAGGATTGGACCATTTACCCTCAACACAAGACATAGAAGAAGAACTACAAGATACTTATAACGTAACTGTTAAACAAATACACAAAATGAAGACTTTATACAGACCATTGTATTTGGTAATCACATCCTCAGAACATACACTTAAACAACTTCAAAATATCAAATACCTGGATTACGTAAGAGTTAATTGGGAAAGACGGAAATCAAACAATTGCATTATTCAATGCAAAAGATGTTGCCAATGGGGTCATGGAGCAACAAATTGTCACCGCGCAATTAGCTGCATTAACTGTGCAGAACCACATCAAACCACAAATTGTCCAGGAGATAAACCACCTAAATGCGCTAATTGTCAAAAAGGCCATAAAGCAAACTCCACGGAATGCAACGTGTACATATACAAAATAAATAACTTAACCGAACAACAACAAAAGCAAAATCAGAAGAGACAAAAATACATACTAGCACCTCAACCCCAACCAAATGCATGGGAGAGAAAAAAGGTCAGGGCAAGTGACACTACATGGCACAAAAAACGGTTGTGCAACTTATGTATGTAATTAATGCAATCATGCTCCTACAACACTTTCCCAAGTCATTTAAAAATGCAATAATCACACCTTTGTTAAAACCAAGCAAAAATCCATCCCTACCTGAATCCTATAGACCAGTAGCTCTCCTCCCCACACTATCCAAAGTTACCGAAAAAATAATTTAAAAAAAGATTACTGATCTAAAACTAGACCGAGCCATACCTGTCGAGCAGTTTGGCTTTCGAAGTGGGCACAGCACGACATTGCTAATAAGCAAGGTGGTGCAAGACGCGTTCAATAACATGAATTTAAGACAAAATACAGTGCTGCTTACTCTGGATATTCAGCAGGCTTTTGACAGCGTGTGGTTTAATTGTCTACTCTATAAACTCCTAACCATTCACAACTTCCCACTCTACATGGTCACATTGTTACACTCATACTTAAATGGGCGCACAATTAAAGTCAAAGTAGTGGATAGTGTTTCTCAATCTTTTCATATCCACTCTGGTGTCCCTCAAGGCACTGTCCTAGCGTCCAAGCTTTTTAACCTTTACACCTCAGATATCCCGCACTTCTCTCCCACGAGCTTTGGCATATTTGCGGATGACATACTGCTATATGCAAGCTCCTTCTTCGCAAATGTGGCAAAAGCACATATCCAGTATCACCTTAATATCCTTATCCCATGGCTCCAAGAATGGAAGCTCACCATTAATGAGAGGAAATGTGAGTGTTTGATTTTAACTAGAAAGAAATTAAACAAAAGAATTCACATTCCCCTTAAAATAAATAACACCCCAATAATCCCAGTTAATAAATTAAAATATCTAGGAGTAATCCTTGACTCCCGCCTCAGATTTTACCAACACACGTCCTCTATCCTCCACAAAGCATTTGGGGCAATGCAAAACCTATATTCATTACTTTCACCGAGATCCCCATTATCCCCTCGAAATAAATTGATCATTTACAAGCAAATCATCAGACCAGTGCTCGGTTATGCCGCCCTTGTATGGTGCAGTATGTCCGACGCGGAAATGCTCAGGCTATAACGATTCCAAAACAGAATACTCAGGAGTGTCACGTCATCTGGAAGGTACACAAGAATCAACGACCTTCACGACCTAACAAACATGGAAAAGTTCCAAGATTATGTGTATAACATATCAGAAAAGTTTTATAGAAGTAAACCGCAAATATTACCTCTTACAGAAAACCTTACCCAGGTGCGTGACATACACGGAGTCACACACAAGCCTGTGTATTCACGGCTACCAATTTATTTCAAGAACACGATTCTCCATTTCCTACCACAAGCTCCGCCCACCTTACAATATTAAGAACTCCGCCTATGGAGATAATAAATAACAATCAAATACTTATGTTAATATCGTTAAACTGTAAATACTGTAAATAAACGCTATAAAAATGTACATAAACATGTAAATAAAATAAAGAATGAATGTTGACAAATGAAGAATGAATGCAAACGAACGAAGCATGAATGAGGAAAATATAGTGCGTTGGGTGATGATCACCATGTTAACAAAATAAGCTTTAAAATTGGTTTTTTAAATACTTTTCCAACTACAATATATATTGAACCTATTGTCCTCGAAAAAATTCCCCAAGGGCTTCTTTTAGAGTTGGATTCCCAATGGTCCTGTAAAGTCGCAACTGGAAAGGACCGATTGCCGTAATGATGAAGACATATTATTCTCCCAGGGTTACTATCAGCCCCACCTGGTATCGACTGGGTGCCTTTCCTAAGTGGTAGCCGCTTTGCGTGCAAAAACTTGGAGTACTATACGATATTATAATGTAGAATAATATATCTATTATAAATAGTCGAAATAATAAAGAGGTTTAGGCCTCACTCACACGTACGCCTTTTCGACGACAACAGAACCGTAATAAAGTCGTCGTCGGTGGAGAGTAGCCATAAAGTATGGAAACTGCACGCAGCACTCACACGTCCGACGCATTGCCCACAATGCGGCGACAGTCGCAATGTGTTGACGGTATCATCCACTAAATTGTCGCAGGCGGTTGGCCAGCGCAACTCACATGTGCGATTCTCCAGCGGCACACCGACAACAGGCTGAACAGGTCGGTGCAGATATCAGTTTGAATTGTATTGGCACGCGGTAGTGTAGTGAAAATGGCTAACGAAAGTGAAACATTTGACACCGAATTGTTTATTGACGAAATCCAAAATCTACCTAGCATTTGGGACTACACAAGCGATGCTTATAGCAACGGAATTGAAAAGGCAAAGGCATGGGAAAACCTGTGTTCAAAATTAATTGACAATTTTGAAGAAAAGGAAAAAAAGGAAAAGAATGAATGTGGTAAGTACGTTTTATTCAATAATAAAAAATGTACATTCGATTACAAAACACATTGCACTTGTCATCTAAACTAAAGTCAGTATGAAACATCTATATTGTTAACAATCGTAATTCACACTTTCATTACGCGATCTTATACTGCCATGGTAATTCGCCCTCGGGACTAACAAAAAAATCAGCAAATTTATCTCTTATTGAATTGACTGTCCTACCAACGCGGAAATCCAAATTATTTTCAAACGGTATAAAATCTGCTGGTAGTGATAGAGTATCTTCATAATTGTAACCATCGCGTTTTCGTACTACGTTATGTAATATAACACATGCCTTGACAATGTCAGTGGCAAAGTCGTCTGATACATTCAGTGGTCGATGAAAAATTCGCCACTTATTACTTAATATTCCAAAAGAACTTTCCACATTTCTACGAGCTCGGGATAATCTATAATTAAACACACGTTTCTTCATTGTTAGTTGCTTTCCACTATATGGTCGTAACAAATTTTGGCCTAACCCAAAGGCTTCATCCCCAATAAACGAGTACGGTAAGGGGCTACCCTCGGTGCTAACTGGTTCTGGTTCTGGTAGATCTATTTCATTGGTTTGCAATAACTCATACAAACTACTATCCTTCCAAATTGTTGAATCGGAAGTTTTCCCGTAGGCTCCAATATCGACATATACGAATAAATAATGTGCGTCACACACAGCCAATAAAACAGTGGAAAAAAAATGTTTAAAATTCCAATACAATGACCCACTGTCTCGTGGATGAATAATACGAATGTGTTTCCCATCGATGGCTCCGACACAGTTAGGGAAGTTAGTTCTTATTTTAAATGTGTTTGCTATATCTTTCCACATTTCTGTATTAGGTTTTGGTAAATGGGTAGGTTGTAATTTAGTCCATATCTGGAGGCACACGTCCCTGACAATTTCACTTGCAGTTGTTGCACCACATCTAAACGAATAGTGAATCTCTTTAAAAGAACATCCTGTTGCTAAATACCTGAAAAAAATATATAAGACATTAATAATCCAACTAACCCAACAAACATACATTTATTGTAAACAATTTAATTTTTAGCTGTACAACTACAAAAAAAGTGGCGAAACTTACGAGACTGCTACAATAGGGAACTGAGAATAAATAATACACAGAAAAGTGGTTCTGGGGCAACTAAACGCAGAAAATATATGTATTTTGACAACTTAAGTTTTTTGAAGCCTATAGCCGAGAGAAGAGCAACAGAAAGTTCCATTAATAATGCTCCGCAAAACGTAGACAGAGAATCCAACGAAGACCGACAAAATATTGAAGATGGACAACCAAATAAAGACAATACACGTGGAAGGCAAAAAACTACTCAGCGAAAGACGACAAAAACTACTAATCAAGAAGCAGAATTAATCGCTAAATTGTCAAGCCGCTTATCCGATCGCATAAGCACAGAAGAACCAAAGATAGCTCACACTGATAGCGATTTACACTTCCTGCTGTCGTTATATGAACCGTTTAAAGCTATAGGCAGACACTTGAAAATGGATGCTCAAATAGAAATATTCAATGTGATTAAAAAATACTCACAACCTCATAGAGAGGGACCTTCGAACAGTTACGGAGGGTATGGTTATAATACACAGTCGTACCAAGATAGACAGCATCCGATGACCCCGTACGGACTCCATCCTTTGCAGGTTGAGGTTTCCCAAGGTGGATATGGTAACCTAAACGAGCGACCACTTCCGCAGGTTAAAGTTTCCCAAGGCCGATATGGTAACCAGAACGAGCGACCAGAGTTCGGGCTTCCCGATATCCGAAGCAATGAACCAGAATTTTTATTATCACCAGATGGCAATGCTCAACCACCGTCTTTCCCAAGTGAACCGGAATCTTCACCAGCGTCGCAAGATTCTATTTTGTCGCAACTTTTTTAATTAAAATTGTTATAAATACAGGAACTACTGATTTTATAAATAATTAAACTATTACAGCAAAATTTATTATTTCACTTACCTTATAGCTATTGCGAGGCGTTCGACCGAAGATATACTTTTCCTCATGGGCGTGTCGTTACGGTCCAAACTATTCTTTAACTCGTTTGACAAATAATCGAATGTATTTTTGCTCATTCTGAAGTAATTAAAAAACTTATCATCATACATCCTTAACAAAGGGTAGAGTTGATGAAATTGACTTTCAGTTCTATTTTGAATAATAGGATGAACCCAATAAATTCTACTGCGACGACGCCGCCTTCTTTGCCGTAACAAAAGCCACAACAGTGCTTCCTCTTTCAAATCCATTGTAGAACTGGCCGGTCTTTGTCGGTCATCTACCCAGACGTACGCCTGTACGCCGACTAAAATGTAGTTAAAAAGTCGTCCACTGCGGCGACAGCGTAAAGACAGCATACCGACCGTTTTGTAGTTGTATTGTCGTACGTGTGAGTGAGGCCTTAGAGAGACTATGGATGCGCTGGTCGTGAGTTCGAGCCCGGCAACCTCAAAACTTTTTTTTTACTTTTTTTAGCATTTTCGTCGTAGAAAAAATATACTGTTCAACTCGAGTGGATTGTCCATATTGCCCTCGGAAGTTTGAGCACTCCGCCTACGGCGTGCTCAATTTACTTCCTCGTGCGATATGGACATCGTATCCCCTCTTGTTGTACAAACTACTATTACTGTGAATTGCATTAACTGAGATATTAATACACAATTGGAAATTTGGGGGTGACCATTACTAATACACAATAAAACTGAGAGACCCAGTTTTGATCATCAGGGGTGTCCATTTATAGACAGAGCAGATTTAGTAATGGTCAACTGACTTTATTTTATTTGTTTATATTACATAATTTGTTTGTAACAAAAATAAAATGAGTTTTAAAAAAGATCATAAGTACTTATACTAAATATTAAAATAACAAAGCTCTTATTTTAATTTTTAGAAAATGGAAAAAACTAAAAAGGGCGGCACTCGAAAATTGTTTTCATATAGCGAGATAAATTTAAACAATGCCATAGAAGCTGTAACGCAAAATGGCATGAGTAAAAAATCAGCAGCACATGAATTTAATTTGCCTAGATCGACCCTTCTTAGAAAATTATCCTTGCCCACCCCTTCTCGGAGAAAAATGGGTCCAGCAACAGAGCTAACTGAAGCAGAAGAAAATGTTGTTGAAAACTGGATAATAGCAATGGCTCGAAAAGGCTTTTCTGTTCACAAACAAAATCTTCTGTTTTCAGTAAAAAATATGCTTGAAGAAACTGGCAAAGACACAAAATATTTAATAAATAAAACACTTAGACGTTCTTGGTTTCAAGGGTTTTTAAAACGCCACCCTAATGCTAAACTTAGATATGCCGAGGACGTAAGTAAAGCTTGGGCAGCAGTTTCAAAAGGTAGAATTGAAACATGGTTTGATGAAATTCAATCCTATTTACAAGAAGGTGGTTATTTGCAAATATTATTAGATCCAAGTAGGATATTCAACGCAGATGAAGCTGGATTTTGCTTATGTCCGAAAAGTGGAAAAGTTCTAGGTCCTGCAGGAAATAAAGAAGATTTCTATATTAGGGTGTCATCTGAAAAAGAGCAGATAACTGTGATGGCGACATTTTCAGCAGATGGCAAATATGTCCCTCCAATGTTAATTTTTCCTTATAAGAGAGTCCCACAGGCTATAGCTGAATCGGTTCCAGAGAACTGGGGTCTGGATAGATCTCAAACCATTTCCTTTTATACTTAAAATTCAACAATATTCAAAAACCTATGATTTTATTTGTCGATGGGCATCGATCCCATTTAACAAAGCCAGTTAGCCAATTGTGCGATGATAATGGAAATATTTTGATAGGGCAGAGTGCCATGAAAGGGACAAGTATTGAAAGGGACACCTGCGATTTAGACAACTTTTAATACTCAAGTAATAATTCCAGCTGGTGTACGTGACGCCCCCACCACACATAAACATTGTGCATTAAAGTGGGAAAGAGTTTAGCGCGCGCTGGAATAGATCTCCGGAGTCAGATGGTTTTAAGCGGTCAAGCGTGTGGTAGTGTGGTCACGATTATTTTGCCGTAAGTACCAAAATATACCAAATTTTTAGTAAAATTATTGCTAAAGGTAGTTTTATATTGTTTATGGTTTATAGCGTGTAATTAGATTTGTGCTATATTTATTAGTTTTTTTTATAATTACTTAATTTTGAAAAAACATCCACAGGTAATGAAGGGGACAGGAGTATTGAAAGGGACTTGTCCCTTTCATTACTTGCTATTTTTTATAAAATTAATTTCGATAATAATAAATTATTCTGGGTAGTTTTTTAGTAGTAATATAATAAAATAATTATTATTATTTTATATCTTCCCTTTTTTTTCAGAAAAATGGAACCGAAAAATACACCAAAAAAGCGAATAAGAAAAAATCCTACTGAGATTGAGAATGCTGTGAAAGAAGTGATACAACATGACTTGTCAATAAGATCTGTAGCTAAGTCGTTTGGAGTGGCCAAATCTCTTTTGGCTCGCCTCGTTAAAAAAGCTAAACAAAGTGACCGTCCTTTTTCTTATATATCAGATGTTGGAAATAGAAAAGTTTTTTCAAAAAACCAAGAGCTGTTATTAAAAGATTATCTAATAACAGCTTCAAAAATGGCACACGGTTTGGGTAGAAAGGGTACATGCCAATTAGCATTTCAATATGCAAAAAAACTGGGAAATGCTATGCCACCATCATGGAAGAAAACAGTGAGGCTGGTATTGATTGGTACAAGGGTTTTATAAGAAGACACAAAGACTTATCACTTAGAAAACCTGAAAAGACGAGTCTTGCTAGGTGCACTGCCTTTAACAAGCATATAGTAGATTCGTTTTTCACAAATTTACAAAATGCTTATGAAAAGTTTAAGTTTAAACCCGAATCTATATACAACGCAGACGAAACCAGTTTGTTAACTGTTGCTGAGTTACCAAAAGTACTTGCCGTAAACGGTGCAAAACAAGTAGGACATGTTGTGTCTGCTGAAAGAGGGCAATTGGTAACTATGTTGGCGTTTGTTTCTGCAACGGGGAACACCATCCCCCCTGCTTTTGTTTTTCCCCGTGGTAAATTCAAATCATTTATGATAGAGGATTGTCCAGTTTAAGCAAAGGCTTAGCAAACAAAACAGGATGGATGACTGCGGAAAATTTTTTCGTGGCATTTGAGCATTTTATAAAATATGCCAAACCCAGCAAAGAAAATCCTGTTCTTTTATTGGTTGATAATCACCAAAGCCACATAAATCTGGACGTTGTTATTCACGCAAAAGAAAACAATGTAATAATTTTAACTCTCCCACCGCATTGTAGCCATAAGCTTCAACCACTGGACGTTTCAGTGTTCGGTCCGTTCAAAGCTTTTTACAAAGTGGCTTTAAACAATTGGATGCTATCCCATCCCGGTACCACAGTTTCCATTTATAACATTTCAAGACTGGCAACAGAAGCATACGAAAAGACCTTTACGTATAAGAACATAACATTTGGCTTTAAAAAATCAGGAATTTTCCCTTTTAATTCTCACACATTTTCTGATGAAGACCCTAACCTCCTTTGTGTCTGATAGACCAGAACCTAATTTTAGCGATGAAGTACCCTTTGATCAATCGGCAAGTACTTCAACCAATCCAATTGAAACTCCAGGTCAAGCAAACAAAAATTCTTTGAAAAATCAGACCACGACCTTAAAGTTTACATCTCAGGAAATGGAGACACCAACTTCCCTTCCTTCAAGTGGACCTGAATTATTAACACCAGAAGTTGTCCGACCATTTGCAAAGGCGGCTCCTAGGGTTGAAAAACATAAAATTCGAAAACGCGGTTCATCCAAAATTATTACAGAAACTCCAGAATTAGAGAAACTAAAAGAAGAAGCTGCAGAAAAACAAATTAAGAAAAGAACCGAATCATTAAAGAAGACGAAAAACCAAAAAGCAAAGAAAATGATATTACAAGACAGCAGTAGCAGGGCCGAAGAATCAATAAAGTTTGACGACAG
Organism: Polydrusus cervinus; assembly: GCA_935413205.1. Classification (NCBI taxonomy): domain Eukaryota; kingdom Metazoa; phylum Arthropoda; class Insecta; order Coleoptera; family Curculionidae; genus Polydrusus; species Polydrusus cervinus. Next base: position 58,395,367 of record OW284510.1, on the reverse strand, counting down.
TGAAGATAGTAACGACTTCGAAGAAATGGAGAGAGAGAAGATCCCAGAAAACGTTAATATGGCGCCAAAAGTCAATGATTTTATTTTAGTCAAATTTCAAACTAAAGAAAAAAATACGTTAAAGCACTTTGTTGGTCAAGTAGTAAAAGTAATTAAGGATGATGAGTTTACAGTTAATTTTTTGAAGAAATCTAGCAAAAGTGATAACTTTAAAGTCTCTGAAAGTGAGTCTGCTTTTGACGTTAACTTAAGTGACATTGTATTAAAGCTTCCAAAGCCTACAAAAATGACTGGAACCAAGCGAGTGGAAGGCTTTTTATTATTTCCTGTTAACTTCTCATGTTTCAGTGGTCTTGAATAGTTGGCGTTTTTCATATATTTGCAAGTTTGCCGTCCTTATATAATAGTTTGCATATTACAGTTTATTTTTTATGATGGTTATAAGAACTGTTAAACTTTATATTTTTTTATTATTAAAGCTTTATTTTGTATGTTTGTAAATGTCCCTTTCAATAATTTTGTTGTCCCTTCCAATACATGCGTGGTGATGAAAGGGACAATTTACCCTTTTTTTTATTATAGTTATTATCACTACTTGTTTCCTTGAACTTTTTGTTGGCAAATTTAGTTAAACAAATATAATAGCTTTAAGTTACGGTTATTGCGGGTTTTAAACGGCTTTTTAACTAGTTGTGGTACCAAATGGGTAAAATGTCCATTTCATGGCACTTCTCCCCTATCACTTTTTCCTAATAATACCTATATAATGCAACTAGCTGAATAAATATCTGTATTTAGACCACTCAAAGCTGGTTGGAAAACTGAAGTGAGAAATTGGAAATTTCAAAATTTTCCAAAGGAAGTCACACGCTCTACTTTTGGTATCATTCTGAAATCTGTTTTTAGTAAATATGCGTCTGAGGAAACTATTAAAAATGGCTTTAGAAAAAGTGGATTGTATCCCTTGGAGAAAAACAATGTTGACTACACAAAATGTATACCAAATAGATAGATCTGCAAATATTTAAGAAAAAAACAACAAATAATATCTTAGAAGCATTAGAAAATAAAATTGATAAAAAAACACCTTTTAGAATTTTTAGAAACATATTCAAAAAAAGAAACAGACATATCTTGTTCAAAACTTTACGATGTTTGGGCAGTAATTAAAACGGAGCATGAAAACCTTCCATCAAGCGAAGAAATAATACTATATCTATCCAGTGCCTAAAGGTCAATAGTGTCATCAAAAAATTCGCCCAGTGTATAGTAGGCTTTAGTTATAAAAATATTCTTAAGTTTCCCCCGCAATTTTCTTTCACACTGGATATTTTTTAATCCTTCTGGGAGGTGGTTAAAAATTCTTTTACTCTGATAAACAATACTCTTATATACCTGAGTAGATTAAGATTAAACTCTTGACGCGTATTGTATGCCGAGGCCGCACCCAATTCATCCCCCCATCTGACACCAAAGTTCTACTTTTAGGACTTTAAAATCCAAATTGGAAGATAATGAAATTACTATCATACAGGCACGTAGCTAGGGGGGGGGGCCAGGGGGCCCGGGCCCCCCCCGAAACTCAAGATAAAATTAATTTTATGCGAAATATAGATTATAATATATTATTAGTATTATTAGATTTATTAGTTATTACAGTTCTGATTTCGACAATATAGGCATAGGCAACACATTAAACAATTCCTATACTATTAAATTTTCCCCGTGACAGTTTGGCAACTCTGCAAATAGCTTAAATACAGCCAGGCGCACTTCTCCGGATCCGGCCTCCCTTCCCTACCCCCAGTAATACGGAAAACCATGTTATTTTACACGCAGGGTTGTCCTGTCTCACGATTTTGTCTTTAATCCCACGATATGCTGAGTAATTCCCACGATTTTTATATTATTTGTTACAAAAGTTATACTTATATTGTTTTTTTTACTTAATAACTCGTTGCCAATAAATTGGCATTAGAGAAAGTTCTTATTTTTTCTTATAACTAGGGTTAATTGGCATCTTTTAATGAATTTTTACCATCCCTTGTGTGGAAAATCTAATTCAAAATTTATCTGACCGATTTACTTTAAACGAAGATATACTCCCAAGTTTTCAAATACTCCTTCCAGGCTTTGCTTCAATTGATGAACTACAAAAATTGGAAAATCTATATCAATATTTGGATGTTAATATGTCGATTTCTGCAGTTAAGGCTGAGTACGAAATTTGGTGGAGAGAAGTTGCCAACATTGATCCTAATACCGAAGTCCTTAAAGTGTTAGAAAAATGTAATACTATTTATTATCCTACAATAAACCATTTACTGTCAGTTTTGGCAACGTTACCAGTAACAACTGCCAGTGTCGAAAGATCTTTTTCGACAATGAAAAGAGTGAAAACTTTGCCTCGTAATCTAATGGGAGATGAAAGACTGAGTGCCCTCGCCATGGTTTCTATTAACTGGGACATTACTGTTAATCCCAACCGAGTAATTGATATCATGGCAGCAAAAACCAACAGAAGATTGTTATTATAATAATTATTATTGTCATAGTAGATACCTATAGTATTTAATATTTATAGTACCTATGTAATATTAAAAATACATATTTGTTTAACATTTTAAGATACCATAAACCCAATACGAAAAAAATAAGATTTTTGTTGATACAGTTGAAAACCAAAACCACTATAATTCAAAAAAGGGCGTGGCACCCAAAAATTTTCGTGGGCCCCCCCGAGAAGAAATCCTGGCTACGTGCCTGCTATCATAGTGGACTTTTCTGAAAACTATGTAAGGTGAGGTGGGGTAAGTGTAGACCTGGGGCAAGAGTGTAGCTACTGCATAAACTTAGTTTTATCAGGTATTGCAGCTCTATCTAGGAAAATATGTTGTAAATATCGAATTTAACTTTCCTAATATGACAGCGCTATTACAGACTTCCAGGTAATATTTTATTTTTAGGGTTATGTTTTGTTGTCACAAATTTATTTCCGCGCAAGTCATATGCGCAGTAACAAATCAGTGGTCATCGCGTTGCTGATAAAAGAATTATAAAATTTTAAGTTTTTTAGAAGAAGTTAAGGTAAGAGACTATATAAATAAGTAAATATTTTTTTTCAAAGTCGTATTAAACTCCAGTTTTTTCGATACTACACACTTGCCCCGTAAACTTTTTACCATGGGGCAAGTGTATAGTAAACAAGGGGATTAAGTGTATAGTACTGTACACTTGCCCCGACTTATTTTTTAATTTTTTATTTCAGGTCATAGCGGTACGAAATCGGCAAATATGGTATGAGTTTATAAAAGAAAATCTAATCGCTGTACAAAATACACGGGGGCTGATCTTGCTAAAGCTCTGGAGGATGTGGATCGAGGAATTATGACAGCATATGCTGCTAGCAAAAAATATAATATACCAGAATCAACTTTAAGTGCGCGTCGAAGGGGCGCTCGAGGAAAGAAAAGTGCAACTATGGGAAGGGGCCAAGCAATTCCACAAGAGGACGAAAGTAAATTAGTTGAATGTATTGCGACGATGGAAAAATGGGGATGGGGGCTAACAAGACCGGAAATTATACAAATTGTTGGTGAATATGTTAACACAAATGGTCTAACAACTCCGTTAAAAAATGGCTATCCTGGCGAAGATTGGTTCTTGAATTTTTGTCTGCGGCATAATCTTTCAATAAAAAAACCACAATCAGTGGAGTTTGCAAGAAAAAGATGTCTTGATCCGTTTATAATTCAGGACTACTTCACCCTTTTAAAAAAATGTATCCACGAATTAGACCTTCATAACAAACCAGCACAAATATGGAATCTAGACGAAACCAATTTGGGACTTGATCCATCTAAAACAAAAGTAGTGGGAAAGAGGGAATTACCATCTTCCCGAACGACAGCGGGTAGCGGGCATGAAAACACATCAGTATTAATGGCTGCCAATGCTGCCGGTCACAAGGCACCACCTCTAATTATTTTTAAGGGAAAGAACATTTGGAATGAGTGGATTGCAGGCCCAACTGAGAGCTATCCAGGAACCAGCTATGCTGCAACAGCTAATGGTTGGATGGAATCGGATGTGTTCCTAAACTATTTTCAAAAAACATTTCTAGAGGCTGTATGACCTGATAGACCCGTTTTGTTAATATACGATAGTCATGTGTCGCATATAGATCGTCGTCTTATTAAATCTGCTATTGATAACAACGTTACTATAATAAAGTTACCCCCACACTCTAGTCATCTTCTTCAACCACTCGATCTAAGCGTTTTTAAATCATTAAAAGCTAAATGGGATACTTTATTGGTAAAATGGCAAAGACATCATGAAGGTCAGCGGATTCCAAAAAAGATGTTTAGCAAACTGTTAGAAGAAATTTGGTTACAGCTTCAACCTAAAATAATAAGGAATGACTTTCGTAAAGGGGGAATATACCCATTTAATTCAGAAGTAATATCCAAAGATAAATATGATCCTCTCGCACACAAGCGATGGGAGGAACGTAACAACCTACAACCTGACATTCCATCCACATCACTAATAAACCTGGACGATGCTACATTACCACAAACTAATCTTCATTCAGATGATCTTCCTTCAACATCAACACCAACGCCTACTTTCAACCAGAGTACCTGTTTATTTGAAGAATTACTCTTAGCAACAGTTAAACAACATAGGGCAGCAGAAAATAAACCATCAAAAAGAAAAGTAGCGAGCGGAGCAGAAGTCTTAACAAGCGAAGAAGCATTCCATCTGCTAGAAGAAAAGGAAAATAAAAAAGGGACCGGTGAAAGCAATAAAATTCAAAAGCTGTTTAAAAAACGCTTAGCTGTAACGAATGAAGTCATAATTGAAAACGATGACAGTGATGAGGATTTTGGAGATGAAATAATTGAGCATGATGAACTAAATAATTTTATGGATGAGATAGAAAGACCTATATCAGCAATTCAATCAAACGACTGGGTTCTTGTAAGATTTGCAACGAAAAAATCATCCTGGTATTATGTCGGACAAGTAATTTCTGTTAATCAAAAAGACGACGAAGCAGAGGTAAAGTTCCTGCGAAAAATAAAATCTTTGGACCCAATGGCATCTGCAACTTTTGCGTGGGCTGACCCAGAAGATACATCGTATGTTGCGTTTAGCGATATCATCAAAAAATGTCTTCCTTCCCCCAATACGGCAGGGCAAAGAGGTTTAATTCGCTTTGAAGTAAATTTTCTCGTATGTACTATAAATATTTCATATGTTTGTTTTTTTTTACTTACATAAGTACTATGATTCTAGAAGATACTTTAAGTTTACAGTAAGGAATCTTGTCTTTGCATTCTTAAATAAAAAAGTTTATTTAAAAAAAAAATTTAAATTTTGAAAATTGTGGGATATGTTGGAAACATCCCGCTTTTACACTCTTGCCCCTAAGAAAATCTAACGTTAACAGTAGTGGAAACGTTAATGTTGTACACTCTTGCCCCAGACACCGGGGCAAGTGTATAGTATATGCAATGTTTTAAAAAAATAATGTTTTTTTTTGTTAATAATTTTTTTATGTAATACTAATAAGGGATATATATTAAAAACATTCCAAGGAATTATATGCCAACCAAGGAAGTAAATCATCTAAACACATATTAAATAAACTGTATTCAAATGCTCACTATTCCAATTTTACTTCACACTTCCTATATAGTTCAAGACCGTCGACAATATTCAAGACCGTCCACGGTCGTATCTTTGTGTTATCACGAAAACAAATAACTGACAAAAGCACGTTGTATTATTGCTCGTCAAGTGACAGCACATTTCTGGTAATTACAGAGACTTGTTTTTCTATAATATTTTGATCGTAAAGATTACATTATTCTAATTTCTCGATAGGTTTATGTAACCTTAGCCAGTATTTGTCGTAACGCAGACATATGAGAAGCTTAAAATGACAAGATGTGTGTCAACTATGGTCGATTTCTTTTCGATTGAAAACAATGACAGAAACACATTTTACAACAAAAAAATGCAAGAATTTTCATTTTTGACAAGGTAAAAAAGTAAGGTTTTAGGGATTACATCTTCACAAAAACAATACTTCAACAAAAGAAGCAGCCAACTACAGACCGATAAGTCTGCTGCCGTCAATGGGCAAAATAGCTGAAATAGCTATACTAAGGAGATTAAAAGAAACAACTGAACAACTAAACGTACTTCAACCTGAGCAGTGTGGCTTCAGAAGGCAACACTCCACAACACTTCAAGCTGCACGTCTCACAGAATACATAATTCAAGCCCAAAACAAGAAATCGCATCTAGCAACAGTCTTCCTGGATGTAGCCAAAGCCTTCGATAAAGTATGGCAACATGCACTAATAATCAAAATATATATATATATATATATATAAAGGCGGGCTACCCACCATATTTAACCAAAATCATACTAGCACTGATAACAGAAAGAACATTTCAAGTAAGAGTGGAAGACGAACTATCAATAACAAGAAATGCTCAAGCAGGGCTCCCACAAGGGGCACCATGCTCTTCACAACTATTTAACATCTACATAAGTGACCTACCAAGAAACATAAAACGATACTTTTCCTGTTTGCTGACGACTTAGCAATAGCGACAATGTCAAGGATACCGAGGATGATCACACTCAGGCTTCAGCAATACATAGATGAACTAATGAAGTGGGTAAGAAAATGGAAGCTAGCAATAAATGCTAATAAAACCCAGGCAATAATGTTCACCAAGACAAGACAAATTCCGTATCAAAACGTAAAAATAAACAATACAGACATCCAATGGGGAAACAATGTCAAATATTTGGGAGTCAAGTTTGACACAAGACTCACATGGACCCCTCAGCTGCAAACAACTCTAGCACCACTCAAGAAATAGACTAAAAAAGCAGAAAACAAAAACGTTTAAAATAACAATAAAAAACCAAAATCAAAAGAAAACAAAATAGGCAAGAAGCAAAGCAAGCAGAAAAATAAAAAAGGCAAAAGGTAAAACAAGCAGAAAATAAAATAAAATAGGCAGAAAGCAAACCAACCAAAATAAAACAAAAAAGGCAAAAAGTAAAATAAGCAGAAACAAATCAAAAAAGGCGAAAAGCACATGAACAACACCAAAAAACAGTAGAAAAAGAGAAATTAATCCAAGAAAATGAAAAGACAAGAAAAACAGAACAGATTAAAGTAAACAAAACAGTCCAAAAACCAAGAAAAAGAAGAAAAATCATAAAATCAGCCAGAAACAGAAATTCAAAAAAAACACGCCATCTAGTGGGAAAAACAAAATACAAAACAGTTAATACAACGAAGTAAAAATAGTAAGAGGTCTTTGACCTAACTAAAAATGCTAAATAAAATATAAGAAGAAGGGATTACATCATAACTGACATTTTGTTGTTTACTGTTTACGATTTACAGCGGTTAAAATTTTAAATTAAAACTATGGATATTGCGGCACAAGAATAAATATTTATTCTTGTTGTTAGACTGTTTAAAAAGCTTAAATGTATTTCCTTTATCTGCCATGCTTCCACATTGTGATCATTGGAATTAAACTCAAAGTTCTTTGCAACCTGCTCTGTCCTTATGAAAAATCTTTATTTATATTTTTATTGCATTCTCTTCAAATAAAAATGGCTTTTGAAAGAGTCAAGTCTTTGTCTATCGTTAATAGACAGGTACATTTAATGCAAATACATTGTAAAAACTAATAGTCATTTCTTAAAGTTTAAGATTAACAAGCCAGATCTTTATTAATTGAAAAGGTAACTTAAAAGTCGAAATTATTCTCTTCTGTGTCTTTAAAAATCTTAAATAGCAGGTAGGCTTTAAAAAGTAAAAAATAACACAAAAGTTGTAAAAAAATATCTTTACTTCTACTAGAAGTTTTAGGTTATGTCATGTTTTTGCGGTTTGGCATGGCCTTCTATATTTTGTCGACAAATCGGGCGTCCTTTTTTTGCTTCAACACAAAGTAGGTGTAGGTTTACTATTTGTGTCGCAAAAAAAGTGAAATTAACCGATTTTATGTTCAGAAAGTTAATAGATTGTTTATTTCGTAATATAACTAGAGCTAAAAGTTATTTTTAATTGCTAAAGGGATTATAATTAGCATATATTTGCTAGAAATTAATCGAACGGGGATTTCCTATCCTTCTTCTGTGATTTTAAAATAAAAGAGCTTTAACAAGTGGGCTATTCATTTATGTACCGTAAAGTGAGTATACTTTGCGCCTTTAGGGGATATTTTGCACCACTGATGCAAAAGTATTTAAAATTGAATAGTTCCGCCATTATGCTTTTTTATCGCGCCAAATCAGTTTCGATGAGTAGAGGACGCCACCGCCTGCTACCCATGCAGTGTTTAGTTTGGATATGACCACGCGGTCCATCAGAAGCATATTTGATGTTTTGGTGTTAGAAAAAGACAGGATTTTACATCGGAAAAATTAGTCAATTTAGCAGAAGTGTGCTGTAATAAAAAGGTAAGCAAGTTATTTTTGAGAGCTTGTATGATATATTTAACGAATTCAGTTGCAAAACTTAACCCAAATTAGATTGCAAACATATAATAGTGCGAGTTGTTATTTCTTGTATTTTTTTATAAATGGGGATACATTACACCTGGTGCGGTGTAGAGGGTCATATTAAAAAATAATCTTATTTTGTACTTGTGTAGGGTAAAAATAAGGCTCTACCTTATTTTACCTATTTTTGTTATATTTATAATGTTATTGAAACAATTATTCCTGAACCTTGGTACCAAAGGTGATGGTATATTATTTTATATTAACTATAAATAATAACATTTATTTAATCATAGGTTAAGCTTAGAGTTAAGGTTACAATTTAAGGTTAAGTTTAGTATATATAAAGACCAAGACTGATTTTGTAAATAAGAATAGATTGAATATACGTTTTATACGAATCTCAACGCCTCTGACTCGTCGAACCTACCAGACATGGCGATCCTGCCAGTCCAGTCACCATACTAGTGACCTTCCATGGCGATCCTGCCAGTGGACTAAGGTCCTATGGCATTCCTGCCAGTGGACTAAGGGCCCACGGCATTTCTACAAGTGAACTGAGGTCCCAAGAAGAAGAAAAAAAAATCAGAGTGTATTGTGTATAAGTGAATCATGGAGAGAAAAGGCCATCTTCACCCAGTCCAGAAACAGTGGTCCAGCCTACCTAGTCAGCCGATGGTGAAAAATGCTATACCACGGCGCCAGGCGAAGATGTAGTTAGCAGCCACCAGCAGTCCAGCCCAGCAGCACGTACGTGTGAGGCCTTAATAGAAGGTGAGGCAAAGGCCGCTCGTACGCAACGGGGGACTAGCTCATGGGTCTTCAGGAGTCCCGCTATTTGTGGAGACAACCACAGTACTGCACAATCACTAGGAAGGACGCACCAGTGAGGCACAGCTCGGTGAAAATTAGTAAGAATTTAGATAAGTTCATTTGATTGTTTAAAAATGGTAGTTAATAGGGACATATTTTAACCATATTTTATTTTTGAAAATTTTAATTTTAAAAAGTGTTTGGCCACCATGAGTGGAAATTTTGCTTTAAAAGCCGAAAATTCGTGCCAAATTTTAAGTATCAAAGAAATTTACCCGCAGATTTTCGCAATATAGGAGTTCGTCAAATCGTGGTAAAAAATTTTTTTAGAGGACATAATAATAAAAATAATAGTACATATCTCATGTAAAGCAAGAATACTTGCGAGGGTAACATCATACAATCAACATTAGCCGATAAATTTTTAGGGCATAAAGGAAACTTAAACTCTGTAATTTTAAATTTAAATGGTCAAATTTTATTCAAGTCAACTATAGATGCACCATTTTAAAATTATTAATTGACACAGCAGCTTCTATAAGTGTTATATTTAAAAATTTTATTACTAAACATGAATCTGTAAACACCGGAAAGGATATAAAAATAATTAGTTCAACATTTTTACGAACTTGACATTGAAATTTATTTGATGACAATTTAAAACATACATTCACGTAATTGAAAGTTTTGAAAATAAAATAAAATAAATGGAGTATTAATTAGGCTCAGATTTTTTTGAAAAATATAATGCCAAGATAAATTTTGAAAATTTGAAGTTTTCGTTTTTTACTAAATATAAAACTGTTTCATTTTTTTTTACTGAGAATAAAATTGTCTCAGTCCAATGTTGTCAAAACAAAAATCATATTTTAAAATTCTAGCCCGCTGTGAAATAATTAAATATAGCTATGTTGACAAATATGAAAATTGTATTATGTTACCAGGAGATATAGCAAATGGTATTTATATAACAAGTATTTTAGCTCGTCCGCAAAGTAATATGGAATCAATAAAAAATTTTGACTACACGCGACGCGGAAGTAACATTAACAAATTTTTACTTACGAACGGAGTGATCACCCGGGCGTAGTAGTTAGTAAAACGGCCTAATAATTCTTGTGAACTCTGTCCTGTTTCGATTCTGAATTTATTAAAATGTCTAAAAGTAAAAATATGCCTGCAGCATAGAAAATTTCGTCTATTTAAAAAAAAATATTGTCTATATGAATCAGTAGTCTTAATCGGCGTTGGCCCTAAGTGCACCGTCGAAAGCCCTGTAATTCAGGAACAATAATTATACGGAACATAAAGTTCGGGATTCTTGATCGACGTTTCGCATTTAACTGCATCGTCGAAAGAACCGAATGCCGTATGTGATGAATAATGAATATAATATTCGCGAAGACGAAAAAAGCGCTCAAATGTTTAAAAAAAAACATTAAAAAAAAAAGTTAATAATAGAGACCGGTATAGAAATAAATATCTATTATTAAAAATGAAAAAAGGATATTCGATCGTAAGACAAATAGTTCTTAATGATTTTCAGTTACTAGCGACATGAGGACACGCAAGGATTAATAGGACTTATAATTAAATAGGACGTATAATAATATAAAAATATTGTATTCATAAATAGCCTTAAGACAAGATGTCAAGGAATTAGTAAAAAGGTAACGATTGTTAAAAATGTAAAAATATTGTAAAAATGTTAGTCGTAAAAATAGAGTTAAAAAATATTTTAAATAATCCATATATAATTAAGTGAACGTACAAAAAAAATCAAATATTTAGTGATATTAGATTTTTTTCCCTCCCGCAGGAGATGTAGGGTAAAAATAAGGCTCTACCTAATTTTACCTATTTTTGTTATATTTATAATGTTATTAAAATAATCATTCCTGAACCTTGGTATCAATAACAAGGATATCGTCGAGGGTATAACCCTCTACCAAAGGTGATGGTATATTATTTTATATTAACTATAAATAATAACATTTATTTAATCATAGGTTAAGCTTAGAGTTAAGGTTACAAGTTAAGGTTAAGTTTAGTATATATAAAGACCAAGACTGATTTTGTAAATAAGAATAGATTGAATATACGTTTTATACGAATCTCAACGCCTCTGACTCGTCGAACCTACCAGTCACCTTACATGGCGATCCTGCCAGTCCAGTCACCATACTAGTAACCTTACACTTGGTGTAAAGTTTACCCATAAAGGAAAATACTAAGAAATAATTACCTTACCCTTTTTTTATAGTACACCAGCAAAAATGGGAAGAGTGCACAAAAGAAAACCTGGATCTCGAAGATACTGTGATTATACACCTGAAACCTTGGAAAAGTGCTTGTCTGCTATAAAAAATGGAATGGCTCAAAGAAAAGCAGAGGAAACTTTCAAGATACCCAGAAAAACAATAAATAATAAATTACATAATAGACATTCCCTTAAGCCAGGATATCCTCCCATATTTACTACAGATGAAGAGAATTCCTTTGTGTCTTGTATCCAATTAGTAAGCACATTTGGATTTCCAGTGGACGAATTTGAACTAAGATGCATTATAAAAACATACTTACAGTGGCAGGGAAGAACAGTAAAACGCTTAAAAAACAATTGTCCTGGAAAGGAATAAATAAAAAGCTTCTTGAAACGACATCAAGAACTGACAGTAAGATTTGCAAGCCATATAAAACGCAGTCGAGCAGCCATCAATAAAGAAACACTGACGGAATATTGTGAAAACCTTAAGAATAGTTTAGCTGACATTCCACCAGACAGAATATGGAACTATGATGAAACAAACCTCACTGATAACCCTGATTCTAAAAAGATCTTGAGAGAGCGCGGAACCAAGTATCCAGAAAGAATATGTAATTCTTCCAAATCTAGTATTTCACTAATGATGGCGGGAATCGCAGCGGGGGAACTACTGTGTACAAATCTTCGCATATGTGGGATACATGGACAGAACATGGGCCGAAGGGAGCACGCTATAGCAACACGTCTTCAGGATGGTTCGAGTCTCACACGTTTTCTAATTGGTTTGTATCCTTGCTGCTGCCTAAGCTAAAGAAGTGTGGTGGAAAAAGTGTCGTTATAGGAGACAACTTCTCATCTCACATTAATGTTCAAATTCTCCAACTATGTAGAGAAAATGATATTGCATTCATATGCTTGCCTGCCAATAGCACTCACCTTACCCAACCACTTGATGTGGCTTTTTTTGCCCCTATGAAGAGAGCATGGCGAAAAATTTTGGCAGACTATAAGGCAAGCTTTGGCCGCAATAGCAATGTTCTAGATAAACAGTGCTTTCCTCAGTTGTTGAAAAAACTTATGGATGCATTGTCTCAAAAATCATCAGACAACTTAAAAGCGGGTTTCAAAAAATGTGGTATCTATCCTTGCGATATAACGCCTCTTCTTAAAAGACTTCCGCCAAGCAATGATATGAATTCATTTGAAATAATTAAAAATTCTTTTATTGGTTATTTAGAAAACAAGAGAACTGAACTTACGTCCGTCAAACCTAGAAAAAAGAAACGCCTTCAGGTAGCACCGGGAAAAAGCATTGCACATGAAGAATTGGAGGAACCTTCAACCAGTGCATCTGTTAACGTCAACGATGATGACCAGCAAATTCATTTCAGACGTCATAGGGGACGCGCTGAAGATGAAATGTTTCAGAGCTCTGATAATGACCCCGACTTTCTACAAGAAATTGAAAGGGAAGCACAAGAAGATGGTGTATTTTCAAAGAAACTGGAGTGCAATGCTTTTAGTCAGGGAGTCCCTAATGTAGGGGAGTTAAAAGAACTTAAAAAAATACCAGACGAATACGTCATATTTCCTTATGAAGGGCAATTTTACCCTGGAAAAATAACGAAGGTGAATAATGATGGAGCTGCTATAAATGCAATGGAAAAAACTTTAAAGTCATGGAGGTGGCCACAGAAGGAAGACCAACTATTCTATCCTTAAAAGGATGTTATTGAAGCAATAAATGCTCCCAAACAGATATCAAAACGAGGATTATTTTCTGTACCGCAGCTAGATAAGGTATGGTGGGAGTAAATTTGTACTCTCATCTTCCTTTTAAAAATACCCGGGTGTCAATTTGTTTTTTTTTTAATTAGGTACCTACCTATATTTTTTTGACATATTTTATTTATCTTTAGTTTTGGAATTTTGTATCTTTTCAAATAAATCCATCTTTATGTTTCAAAGAGATTTATCACTTTTAGTTTTAAGATTTGGCAGCTGTTTAAACAAATATATCTTTATTTTTGGAATAAAAGTAGTAAAATGGTCTAGGTATGTTTTATTTTGTATTGTCGTATTTCTGTGGTGCAATGTTCACTTGGAGTAGGGTATACTTAGCCCAATTGCATTTTACTTCATAAAAACTAATACCAATTTTGGTGGTGTAAAATATACCCGGCATTTGGGATACTTTGCACCATTTTTTGCGTTTCTTTAAAAAGCAAAAAAGAGCTGCATTTTAGAGAAAAATAAGCAAATCATATTGCTATATCAACACACTTCCAATTGCCAACAACTGCAAGTCGCTGATAAATTTCCAGGATACATAAAATACCTGAATATTAAAAAATGGAGCAAAGTATACTCACTTTACGGTAGTGTAAATTGGTACCTACATGATTTAACCAATCAGGAAAATTTTTGTTCAATTTTTTTTTCTGTCATCGTTTTCAATCGAAAAGAAATATACCATAGATCAGGTTATTATTATATTATAAAATGGTGTCTGGTTCCACCCAGTGGAGGCGCCAGGATTTTTGGGATTGGAGGGCACAAATGGGCTCGATGAATTTTGAGTTGGCACTACCCAAAATAAAAGTGACTTCCAACAAAAAAAAGGTCGCCGGCCTCCCGACGCTCTGGAACGGAACGCCATATGTAGCGACCAATAAAACTTCCCTCTTGTTCTAAGTGATGTCTCAAAAAAAAAAAGTCATCGCTCTCTTGAAAATACCGTCCAACCACTAGTGAGTACGGAAAAATGTGTTTTCTCAAAGATACTCCAACATATACCAACAAAAACCACGCACCACTACTTATTTTTATGAAAGAATAAACAGATACCAAAATCAAATCTTACAATATTTTCCAAACCTTCTCCCAAACGCACACACCCTACGTGCACCCTGGTTATCCAAAAGTATTAAATGCACTACACAATGCATCACTCACTAAATACAATAAAACAGAAACAAATCCCAGAATTATTTGGGGCAGACTTCCAAGAAATCCTCAGCACTATACTCGACCATCTTCAAATATACACCGGCGCATCAAAAACTAACACTGGCATCGTTGCAGCATTAGTTACCCAAGAAACCATCCTCAAATTTAAAATGTCACAATACACCACTACCTTCACAGCTGAACTTTACGCCATCCTTCAAGCCCTCAAGTTTACTTTGGACAACAAAATTAAGCGCTCCGTTATTATATCCGACTGTCTCAGTGCAATAACCTCTATTACCCACACTTACCCTTCCCACCAAATAGTAACTTCTATCAGACATACTCCACCTACTACAAAATGATTCCCAAGAAGTAGTCCTACTTTGGGTGCCTTCCCACATCGGCATCCCAGGGAACAAGAAGGCCGACAACGCTGCAAGAAGTGCAATCACGGACAACAACTCAACCATCGTAACAGAAAGCACCGCGAACGACCTCAAAGCATACATAAAATCAAACACACACTTCCAAACAGCTTACACGAGGCTCTAGCGAACAACTCAAACAGTGCGAAAAACCTAATAACCTTTTTAAAGGACTGTAACTTACTAAAAGACATCTAACACATTAGGCACAAACAATTAATTATCAAATCAAATAAATATTTATGTAAATCCAATGTACCTGCGCTAATGACCCATCGCGGTCGATGCGCTTCTCCACCAAATAAAAAAAAACTTTTATAGTCAAGTCTCTCTTCCCCCGAAAATTCCACTACAATACCGGATCCATCAATTTTGAGGGGGGGGGGGGGGGGCACCAGGGTGGTCACTCATGTTTCTAGGGTGGGCCAGAGCCCCCCCTGGCGCCGCCGGTGGTTCCACCACAAAAAAAAATGTACTGGCATTACTGGTATGTGACGGTCTTAAATTCGACATATCAGCATTTCGATTTTGAAAGGTTTTTGGCATTTGAAACGCCGCGCTTGCCTAGCGTGTTGGCGAGTGGGAACCGAGTGTTGCATTTCCTCAACTCTCTGTTCAAACAGTTATACCGCTGTGACTCGGTAGTCAGAGCCTCTTTGGTTTTCTAGCATGGTGTACCGGATAGCCAGATAGCTACCACACGAGCAGGTGAGGTTGACATTTGGTCAGATTTTCTCTTCCCTTAATACCTTCGACCCTTACACCCCTAAGGAAGATAGCGGGAGGGAGATGGTACCAAACAGCAATGGAAACAAATGAAAGATGCCTTTTTTCAGGAGTAGACAAACGATGGCTGACGAAGATGAAGAAGAAGACGGTCTTGAATAAACATTTGTTTCGCCATCTTAAATTGTAAATATCCGTCTTAGGAAAGGAGAACCTGCGTGGCCACATAAAATGCACACCCACAGTACTATAGGTGAATAAAAGATAAATACATTTCTATCCTTTAATACCATTTTTATTTTTCTTAATTGTTGTGTCAAATTTGAGAATTAGCAGAGAATACCCCATATATCCATATTTACACAATAGCGGGGCATCTTACACTGTATTGTATATTTAAAAGTACCGCCACAGGTTCAGCCAGTCCAATAAAACGAAGAATAGTCTTAACCAATCAGAAAATGGAACGCAACTTGGTATTTAGCCGCTCGTCTAATAAAGTAGCTCGTGGTCAATTTTTAAGTATTTCCTTTTTGCATTGTATTATTGCTAATTTAGTTAAAAAACGTTTCTGTCATTTTGAAGAATATAAATCCATCAAACCATAATATATCGTTGAATTTGTCTTTTAAGTGACTATTAAATTCATAAAAAATATACAGGGCATTCTATTTAAAATAAAAAAAATATTATTTTTTCTGACTTACTCTGTACAACTACAGATTCACCCACCAATTACACATTTAATTGTTTTGGTTTTGTACTTTTTTGAATTGTGATCTTAATTTTGTGAATGTGGCGTTTTATATAATTAATCAACATCGATTTTGACTCTCGTCCCTGTATGCAATGTAAGCACTTGTATTTTGAGATTATGTTTTATAACCTCATGATAGTCTTCAGCACTACTTAACATTTGCAGTTCTTGCTGTTACAACACAAAGTATGTCGGTTTTTGTTGTCTTAATTGTAGTTTTGGTGGAACTGATGATGACCGTATAAAAAACGATCGAAACCGGTATCCAATAAATAATTTGTGGAAAAAAGACTTACTGAAGTTTTTTTTGACTTGTAGAATTAGACCATTGAACTCCTTGAGGGGTAACGAATAATAATGATTGATGCACTAGGAAAATCAAATTATTCAAATTTAAAAAATAAAGTACTTCTGAATAACCACCACAGGACATCAAAAACGAAACAGAGACATTTACTGGCAGCTCAGTTCTTTTTTGGAAAAAGGCTCAGACCCGTCGATTTTCTTTTCGAGGGAGACACAAAACTGGCAAAAAACCACGTTAACACGTGCAGCCCCCTGGACGGGGTGGCACCACCCCTAAAATCTTAAATGGAAAGGGAGTCGAGTGATACCTTATCTTAAAGGTCTTTCAATTCCCTTTATAATGATGTAAAATTCATGTATTTCAGTTCCTAGGGGGCTGCACGCGTTGACGTGATTTTTTACCAATTTTGTGTCCCCCTCGAAAACAAAATCGACGGGTCTGAGCGTTTTTCCAAAAAAGAACTGAGCTGCCAGTAAATGTCTCTGTTTCGTTTTCGATGCGCCACCCTGTATACTTTATATACCTAAAATAAATTAACAAAATTTAAACATCGAGTTCTTTTATTTCACAACATATTTTACAAGTAACAACGAATAAAATAAAGAAAATTTATTTTAAGATTTTTAACAATGTATATTAATGTGAAATATTGCATGGGAAATATAAATGTGTAAACTCAACATCAAAAAAGATGTATACATTCTACTACCAAAAAAATGATAAAATATTCATTTAAAATGGAATGAGTTAGGATAATACAATACATTTATTAAGTATCTACAAATTAATCCACTTTAGTGCCTAAAGAATAAAGTACTGTATACAATACCAAGTCATCTATTGACGGTAATTCTTATGAATTTCTGGCGTGATCTCATATACCAAGCCCAAAACTTCGGCGATAACCTAAAAAAAGAGATATAAAATTTGATAAGAAATTAACTGGGAACATTCTACAGTAAAAACAATCTATTTTAATATATATGTTAAGATGGAAAGTTCTTGTGTATAAACACCGAATTTGAAATTCAGAAAAAAGTATTTCCTCGGGCCGGATTCGAACCGACAACCTCCGTATATCCAGTACAGAGCGCTAACCAATTGCGCCATTAAGGAAGTAGGTTCACAACGGCAAATCGGGAAACACTTTCGTCCAAAAATTTCAAATTTTTACTGAGATACGCACAGTGATAGATATTGTAAAATCATTTTTACCCTTTTAAACAACAACATTACCGTTTCGGCAACCAGATGCATGCTTGTCAGGCGGCTGATTAATACCTATCGGTTCTTTTTCGTAAGAAAATCAAGTATGTATATATGTTAAGATGAAAAGTTCTCGTGTAAACACCTAATTTGAAATTCAGAAAAAAGTATTTCCTCGAGCCGGATTCGAACCGACAACCTCCGTATATCCAGTACAGAGCGCTAACCAATTGCGCCATCAAGGAAGTAGGTTCACAACGGCAAATCGGGAAACACTTTCGTCCGAAAATTTCAAATTTTTACTGATATACGCACAGTGATAGATATTGTAAAATCATTTTTACCCTTTTAAACAACAACATTACCGTTTCGGCAACCAGATGCATGCTTGTCAGGCGGCTGAATAATACCTATCGGTTCTTTTTCGTAAGAAAATCAAGTATGTATATATGTTAAGATGAAAAGTTCTCGTGTAAACACCTAATTTGAAATTCAGAAAAAAGTATTTCCTCGAGCCGGATTCGAACCGACAACCTCCGTATATCCAGTACAGAGCGCTAACCAATTGCGCCATCAAGGAAGTAGGTTCACAACGGCAAATCGGGAAACACTTTCGTCCGAAAATTTCAAATTTTTACTGATATACGCACAGTGATAGATATTGTAAAATCATTTTTACCCTTTTAAACAACAACATTACCGTTTCGGCAACCAGATGCATGCTTGTCAGGCGGCTGATTAATACCTATCGGTTCTTTTTCGTAAGAAAATCAAGTATGTATATATGTTAAGATGAAAAGTTCTCGTGTAAACACCTAATTTGAAATTCAGAAAAAAGTATTTCCTCGAGCCGGATTCGAACCGACAACCTCCGTATATCCAGTACAGAGCGCTAACCAATTGCGCCATCAAGGAAGTAGGTTCACAATGGCAAATCGGGAAACACTTTCGTCCGAAAATTTCAAATTTTTACTGAGATACGCACAGTGATAGATATTGTAAAATCATTTTTACCTTTTTAATCAACAACATTACCGTTTCGGCAACCAGATGCATGCTTGTCAGGCGGCTGATTAATACCTATCGGTTCTTTTTCGTAAGAAAATCAAGTATGTATATATGTTAAGATGGAAAATTCTTGTGTATAAACACCTAATTTGAAATTCAGAAAAAAGTATTTCCTCGAGCCGGATTCGAACCGAATTTCAAATTAGGTGTTTATACACAAGAACTTTCCATCTTAACATATATACATACTTGATTTTCTTACGAAAAAGAACCGATAGGTAATAATCAGCCGCCTGACAAGCATGCATCTGGTTGCCGAAACGGTAATGTTGTTGTTTAAAAGGGTAAAAATGATTTTACAATATCTATCACTGTGCGTATTTTAATATAGTGTCTGAAGATGAAATTATATTACGGCACTTCATTCTTCATAGATTACTTTACTTGGTAGTACTGCTTTTAGGTACTAGATGGCGCCAAACGTTTAAAGAAGAAAATATGTTCTCCTTTAGGCAACCCCTTATACATTTCGTTGCTTATGAATCATTTTTGCTTGTGGCGTAGTAATTAAAAAATTTCAATTTTAGGCAATGGGTAAGAACAAGAAATGATCCAAATCAAGGTCGATGTCCATAGGTTCTCCAAGATTCCGCATAAGGTCTCCTATATCTAGTTCGAGATCTAGCTTCCAATCTTCCAAATATCTTATAACTCTGTTTTGGAAAATAGACTAACAGTGGGTTGCACAAAGCTTTTTTAGAGTTAACGATCGTTAACTCCTTAACTACCGTTAACTTTTCATAGAAACCAAATAAATTTTGTTTTTTTAAGGCACTGTCAACATAATTTTCACAGAAAAAGTGACAGTTAGTTGGCAGATGCCACTAAAAATATACAGATGTACACATTTTCATTTGTTTCTTATCACTTTCGTTAGTTAACGAAGACATAACTTTAATAGGTCGATATACACTGATTAAAGTTATGGGTTTCAAGAATTTTCCAATATTATTGGAATTTTTTAGGAAAATCTAGCACTTTTACTTATAATTTTGGATAATATGATTAGCTTAAGGTTTTTTTGATCGATTAACTATAAAATTAACCTCTAATTTCTCTATAATTCAAATTTCTAAGATGATCTAATAACCTACCTGATTTATGAAACCAATATTTTAGTCACAGATTCCAAGAACCCCTTTTAGGTTTTAAGTAAAACTGTTGATTTTGATTACTCCTTCCAATATTTTACCTTTATTACAGCAGATTATTTCTTAATTGCCCTTGTGTCCAAATAGGACGTTTTAAACAAACATGTTTTCTAGTTTTCATCATTTCCAAACGTAATTATATATGAATAAATGCCCATGAAGTTTTCTGTAGGACCTGCTTAGGAATTTGTATATCTCGTGAAATAGACAGTCCCCAAAATTTTTCTTTAAAGGCAAAATCAGGAAATAATTGAAGGCACTCATATTCAATTTTTTTCTTGTCACAGGACTCTCTCTCGCGAATTTATACCAAATTTAGAAACAAACATAAAAAACTTTGTTTTATTACTTTTTAAAACAAATGACAATTGACAGACCATTGCACAGAAAATAAAAGGGTGTATGAGTTATATAATTCTCATATCCCAACAGGCAGTACGTGCCGGTATCTTAGGGGTTTAGCCCAAAACAAAATTGAATCGGCCCTGATTAAGGAAACCTTTGGAAGAAATTTTTTAGTCGAATTAGTTAAAACTATAGAAATTGCCATCTGTATAATTTGAATTGAAAAGTAAACATACCTATTTAAAAAAAAAAAAGAAATGGCATTTTCAAAACATTTACATGGGTTTTATTGAAAGTGTTACGAAAAATGTTAATAAAATCAAATAAGAAAGGGAATAAAATCGAAGTTCAATCAGAGCACAACGGTACTTTTGTAATACAGCGGCGGCGCCAGAGGGGGGCACTGGCCCACTCTACAAACACGGGTGCCCACCCAAAATTTTGAAAATGGGTTTTGTAATGGAATTGCTGTGGGGGAAGGGGTATTTGACTATGAAATTATTAATGAGAAAGGAAGCGAGATTATAGAAGGATGTAAAAAGAGAACGAAGATTGACCTTTTTTTGGGGGGAAAGCGCCCACCTTGAAATCATCGGGCCCGCTTGTGCCCACCCATCCCAAAAATCCTGGCACCCGCCACTGTACGATTGCTACCAATTTTTTATTCAAGTGCTGAATCAAATTTCGCCTGCGAAGGGCCTTTGCTCCCCCCCCCCCCCCCCCCTTATCAAATGGGTTGTTTTTACTGTAAGCCATGAAAGTAAGAAGATTTTTAGAGCCGGGATACGTTCTTTTCTTCTGGAGGTCATTTTTTTTTAGTCGCCTTCCTTTTGGGAATAACTCTTCTTCCGGTCAAAGCAACCTCTTAAGAAATGTTCTTGTTGCCAAAACTTCTTTCCGATCCGTAGTAACATCTCCTCTATTAAGTAGGGATGTCTGATACACCAGAAGTATCGATACAAGCAAGTATCGGTTTGAAAAAGATAAATAATCAAAATATCGATAACCTATAATAAACGTAACCTCCTATGACAGTGAGTTCTATAAAAAAATCTTAACTACTACCTCCCAACCTTGTCTTATCAAAAGTGACTTCTAAAAATAAAAGGTCCTCGATATATATTGAGTATCAATACATTTTACTGTGCATCATTCAAAAAGTTTCATTTGCATTCCTATAGTTGTTCAAATCATGATCTGTCGATACCATTTGATCGATACACAGTATTATGCATCGATACTCAAAAATATCGTATATCGATCGCGCATCCCTACTTTAAGGCACCTATACTCCACAGCCCTTACCTTACTTTAAAAACTAACATAAATTTTAATTTTCTGAATTTAAAGGTATAAAAACGCTACCCTTAAAAGCAAAATGAAGAGCCTATACGATTTCATTCAGACTGACAGTCCTAAGTGATCCTCATTCCCGCCGCAGTTTTGCTTCTAATGAAAATTTACATCAGCCTGGCAATCAATTCAAATTCTTGAAATTTGTCCTTACACAATTGGTAAAATTATTGTAATCTCTTTATCAAGCCTGTCAGCCTGAATGATCGTGTAAGGTTTGCAAAATATTTTATTCATAAAAACTAAAGTTCTTTTTGTCACTGAAAAATTTGACTTTATTTTTTTTTATCATGAACAAATACTTTTTTAACATACATATAAACATTTCATATTGAATATTCAAGAAATGATCCTTTAAAACTTCTTCATTTCCAGTTCTATCATTTTTCTGTGTAACTGCAGTGCCTAAAACAAAAAATAAATAAAATAATTACTAATGAAAAATAAACTACATAGTAATTTTTTTTTTACTGCAGTATTTGTACGTTATATTATCTACATAATAGGCTTTGCGGAAAACTTGTGCTTTGATTTTTTTTACATTGACTGATGAAGCCTCAAGTATAGTGTAGTATAATGCAATAAAGTAACAATATATCTTCAGTTTTATTTCTTTTACTTTACTTTTACTTGAAAATCCTTTATTGTCCAAAGAATACATTCTTGCTGACAAAGTATATAATATTTACTTATACATATAATATCATCACAGAACATAGGTACTCTTAATTCTAATGGACAAAGCTGTACGATATGACCAGTAAACCAGTCAAACGTTAAAAAAGAGAAGTCAGTTAGAACTAATAGTTCATGGTCAAGGGATACAAAACAATTTAAAACAATCATTAAAAAACTCTGAAATGGTATAGTAGGCTTTCTCTAGCAAAAGCCCTTTCACAGACAATTTGAATCTTTTAGGGGTTCTCAAAGATCTAATGTAAGCTAGTAAGTGGTTAAATACTTTTGTGCCAGTATAAAAAAAGGAATTTTTTACCAGAGAAGTATGGGATATGGGCAACTGCAAAACTTCCACTTGTCTCGTGCCGTAGTGATGCACCCTTAAACTATCTTGGCTCTTAAATTTTCAGTACAGTTCAATTTCAGTTGTATTATATTAAAAAAGCCATGTTTGAGAAAATATATGTCAGTTTTTGGCCTCTAAAATAATCAACGATACTTAAAAAATAAATAAAAAAAATAAACTTAAAAAATAAAAAAAGTGCTATAGGTTGACAAGTCAACTTCGAACTTTAATGAAAGAGGTCTTATAGATTTTTCTTTGGATCTATGTTTTACTCAAAATGCCACAATATACATAAACAGAAACAACTTTAAAAGGGACTAGTGTAAAAAGTTGCAACAGCTTATCAAAATAAAGCTAAGAATAAATATTAAATAGCGATATAAAAAATGTATAATAGCAATAATAGTTTGGGCTACTCGTTACTCTGTCTGTCTGTGCCTACAATAATACGACACCAAAACAAGAGACATAAATAATTGTTAATTATATTTTTTAAACTAATTTAAAAGAAGCCAGTTTCTAACGTGTTTTAAATTTATAATTTATTGTAATATTATGTTAACAATAAAACTGGTACTGGAGACTGAGCATTTCAGGTGAGAAGGTATATCGGAACAATCAGTAAAGTATATGGGCTGGATATTATGGGTTTTAATAATTCAACTAAGTACAATTATTCTATTACCTACCTGTGGGAGGATGATTTCTTATTTCAAAAGTGCTGTGTGTAATATTAAATGCACTTTTTTCTTTATTCCCTTACTAAGATAATATTTTAGTGCAAGTTCTGGGATAGGTATAGGAGAATTTTTTCTTTATTTCAAGCCATATGGGTATCAATGCCAATTTATGTCTTCTTCATATTCATTTAACTCTGCATACATTCACGTTGCATACATTTTATCATTGGTTTGGTTCAGAATTGAGCAGCTAAAATATGATACAAAATATAAACATAACAAATAACTGGTTACAGTTTTTTTGTGAAAAGCTTATCTTATGCTAATTTTAAAATATACCTTATGAAAATATAAACTAAGCTAGTCGCAGTGTCCATTATTTAAGAAAAAAATGCTTATTTTGGTTTAATAATAATTACTATATTATTATAACTTGTGGGTACTTACTTCGTGTTTTAATCATCAATAAATTTTCCCTTTTATCATTGCATAATATGCTTTTGGTATTTCCATAATTTGTTGTTAAAAAAAACTTAAAAAACTCTGCTTTATTCCAATTTAAATTTAATGCAAACATTCGGAACATCGGAACACTTTTTGACACTTCCAACTGACAGCTCCTAACCTATTTCTTTCCGTATTTTTGGCACTGTCGCACCAAAACGAAGTATGCGTTGCCACACAATTTATAAATTTTGTTTCTTATCCATGCATAACTAATTTTGCTTCGTGCAACCCGCTGTAAGACGATTTAAGCAGGCATTCGACCGAAGTCGCTATAGGAATACAAGTTGCTCTAGAGACAGAGCTAGTTCGAGAAACAGCTCTGGTTTTGGACAAGAATAATCAATCTCCAAGTCGATCGAACGTGTCCCAACTAGAGGCACGACCAGACCACTAGAGTGCCCAACCGGAAAGGAGAAGAGCAAGGAAGACGATGTCCTCCTAATTCATGACTGTATTGATAGCGAATTTTTAAATTCCTTGGGAGATGATCCACAGGCGAAAATTCCCCAAAGAACCGATATCCGCCCAGCTCTAGCTGCTAGATGGGGAAATTTCCTAGTTAACGGGATAGAAAAATCAAACAAGGAAGAATTACAAAATAAAATATCCAACCCCTCCAAACTCAATAGCATTACAAGTAGCAGAGCTAAATGTAGAAATAAAACAGATTGTGTCTCCAAATTCGATAAAGAGATATAAATATCAATTACTTTCAAAGACTCAACTAGGTTATGCAATAACGGTATTGGGAACTACAATTGAAAAAATATTAAAAGAAAATAATGATTTTGGAAAAACATTGTGTTAATTTCTCCTTGGGACGCAATTTTTAGACCATCGAAGGCTAGGGTAAATAGTCATGATTTACCCAACGCAAGAGCCAAATCTAAATTTTAAGACTCTAAAAACAAGAAAAAAAATTTACCACATGAAGATTTTAACAACCAGATATCGCTCCTGAACCTGGAGCATTAACAGCAAGGTTATGCCATTAACAGTGTTGCTTGCTGAAGAGAAACCGTCATTGTTGCTGAATGACGACATACTGCAGGTAAACCTGGACAAATATAAAGTTATTACTCACTCTTTAAGATCCAACCTCAGAAAGGTGGAACTGCAATATTTGCAAACAAGAAAATTGATATCATATATACAAAAGCCATTTCAATTGAAAGACAAAGTAAATTCTGTGTAGCAAAGCTTAAACTCGAAAACCATATGTAGTGGTTTGTATTTATAGGTCGCCACTTTGTGATTTTAATACATTTATTTCTAAATTACATGAAATTTTATATGAATTATATAGTCCTAATAAGCAGCTGATAGTTGGTGGTGACTTCAATGTAACTTTGCAACAAATAATCCATCAAATTCTGAATTTCTCAACAGCGAGTAACAAACCATTTAACTACACAAAAAGACGATTTTTTCACCAACAAAAACATACTGGCATTTCGGTCGCACCTGGAAAGAGAGTCTTGGACGGATGTTTCAGATGCGTGTGGTGTAAATGATAAGTACAACACTTTTGATAAGATAGTGTTCTATTATTTTGACACTTCATTTCCTAAATGCTCAAGTAAGATTAGTAAAAGTATAAAGCCTCATAACAGAGCCTCTAGTCAGACTTTAAGTCGATGGATAAGGGACAATGAAAGAAGCAGGTATAAACACAAAAATGTTTACGGGATACTCCACGCGTCCACATCTGCTGCCTTTAGAAGCGGCGTTCCCGTTAATGTTATAAGGAAAACTGCAGGCTGGACTGAAAAATCAAATACGTTTGCAAAGTTTTACAATAAACCTGTTGTAGACCCTAACATCTTTTCTCATACTCTAATAAATATTAGTAGTTAAGAACATGATAACGTTGGCATTATTCTAATTTTTATTTAAGTTTAATAATATGTAAATGTTTAGTTAAACTATTTTTTATTTATGTTTGGTACGTAGTACAAATTCTATGTTTATGTATAGATAGATAATAAATATTAGTAGTTAAGAACATGATAACGTTAGCATTATTCTAATTTTTATTTAAGTTTAATAATATGTAAATGTTTAGTTAAATTACTTTTTATTTATGTTCGGTACATAGTACAAATTCTATGTATATGTATAGATGGTAGCGGTTGTGCCACTTTACAATGTATATAATATAAAGTGCATTTTTATAATAGTTATTTATGTAACATGTGCAAAAAGTGTATGTTTATTGCACACGACATAAAAGTTATTCACCGAGACGTAGTCGAGATGAATAATATGTCAAAAAGAAACTTGTGGCGTACGGTAAAAATCAGATGGGTAAAAGTAGTGGAAGACTGACAAAAGGAGATTTTACTAAATTACTAGGAGAGGTCTTGACAGAATCAATGAAAGGAAAAAATGTTACTGCAGGATTTGTAAGCACGGGCGTATATCCTGTAGATCCTTCAAAATTTCCCAAAGAAGAATTCAACCCAATTGAATCGGTTATTGTTGAAAAAGGCCAAGCGACATTTTCTTAGTTTTGAGAAGAAAGCAAAGAACTGTCTGCAACTATTTTATATTATTTTTCACGAATGTTTTTGGTAAACGTATGGCAGTTATTCCACACACTACCTCCGCATCAAGCATTCTTTTTTCGTCAAATTATACAGGAAGATGAATGCTGCCGAATTTTCCTTATAAATTAAAAGGCCTAAAAATGTCGCTTGGACCCTTTCAACATTAAACGATTCAATTGATCTTAAGAATTATGAAACAAGAACACTAATTAAAAAGCAAGCAAATCATGGTAATTTTATAATTTTGTATAGTATTAAAATTCGTCTACTTTTACCCCAACTGACCCTAATTACTTTTAACAAAAATTTTATTACAAAAAGGTTTAATAGTTTCGACCTTAACTTGATGAAAATCCATAGTAAAATTATGAAAGAAAACAACACTGTTTTTTGATTTTCACTTATATTTGTCAACATGACACGTGTTTCACCGTCACAGCGGCTTCTTCAGATGTGAGGTATTCAAACAAAATTTCTTAAGCTCTAAAGGTTTCATTATAGACACTAACAATATTTGGAAAATACCATAATTAACAATCAGGTAAAATTATTTTAAATTTACTAACATTATACATAAGATTAGGTGATTTTAAATATGTTTAACAAAGGGGAGGTACAATTATCTATTTGGTCATTTAATAAATTAGGGGAATTTTTCATTTTGTTAATCTCTAAAGCCTCCAATAAATCAAGTCGTATTCCTTTTTGTTCTACGTGTAAAACATCGAAATTATTATTAAAAATATGATTTTCAGATTTTAAATGGTCTGCATATGTAGAATGTTTATTATTTTTAAGGAATGAATCTTGATGATCTTTAATTCTAGTTTGGAACGAACGTCCAGTTTGACCAATATAAGATTTAGGACAAGAGCCACAATTTAATTTATAGACACCGCTATTTTTATATTTACTATTTTGATCTTTATTGTTTTTAATAATTTTTCCAAGACTATTATTTGTTTTATATGCTATTTTAATATCATATTTGCCTAAAAAGTTCTTTATGTTTTCAGCGGGTTTGCCTATAAATGTCAGCGTTTTAAAATTAAATTTTTCTCTTATTGTAGGGAATATTTCTCTAATTGCTTTCCTGTACATCATTTTTGAATAAATATTGTCTAAAAAAATGTGAAGAAATCAAAAAAAAGATACGATGAAAATGACGCAGCTATATTATTAGCAATAGGATCAGTTTTAGAAAACCCGAAATTATCTTTAAGGAAGCGTGCACAAAAAGTGGATTTAAGCAGAAGTGCATTACACACAATTTTCAACGGAAACAAAATTATACCGCATAAGCCAAAGCTGCGGCATACACTTGAACTTGGGGATGAAGAGACACGTTTAGAGTTTTGTTTTTATGGATAGTTGAAAAGTAGGTTAAAGATAGTGAAACTCAAAGATTTTACAGATTTATTTTTTTTATAGATGAATCCACATTGGCATTGTGCACAAACGGGCACGTATCTTCCCAAAACAGTCGTCATTGGGCTTACGAGAATTCTAATTATGTAATAAACAAACGAAGTCACCGTTAGAAAAAAGTTAATGTATAGTGTGGATTTTTGTTTAAAAGGATCATTGGCCCATATTTTATAGAAGAAAATTTTAACCAGCACGTGTATTTGAACATTTTGAAATATTTTGTCTTACCATTTCTTAATACTTTAGAGCCAGAAGTACGTAATAATATGTTTTGGCAACAAGACGGCTGTCCTGCTCATTGCACAGCCTTGGTCAGACAATGGTTACTTAATTATTTTGGCGCAAGGTGGATAGGGAGGTTTAGCCCAATCCAGAATAATATTTAAAAAATCGAATTTTTGCATCGAAATTTGTATTTAGTCTTTATTTTAGTTTATAAACAACTTTTTTTTTTATAAATTTTTTGTTAAAAGTTATAAATAATTGTACTTCTCTCTTCAAGCATTTTTATGTTTGCCTAATTTATTAACATCTAATCTAAAATTTTTTTATCGTGAATTCATTTTCTCAACAAGCAGAAATTTTATAAAGACTTTTGGTCCTAAAATGAATAATTAGGATTTTTTTTCTCTTGGGGACTCTATCCGCGGACACACTATAGAAAATAGAAAAATGTTTTTGCCGGCGTACAGACACGATTAAAATTGAAAAAGTTTTATGCCTCCGCTGGGAATCGAACCCAGAACCTCTCGATTACATGTCAAGCGCTCTGCCAATTGCGCTACGGGGGACCTACAATTCTCTCACCAACTTCGGTCATATAACTTATTCAATTTTATGTTAGTAGTAACAGTCTGGAATCTCCTGTGATTCACGATGTGATCGTGTCTGTACGCCGGCAAAAACATGTTTCTATTTAAAAAGTATATAAACATGTTTTTAATATTCCCTCTAACATTCGCGAAGCATATAAAAATTGATTATAAAAAAGAAAAATAGTCCTGATTTGATACAGTCATTAAATAAATTGGAGTATCCGGCGAAAACTTATTTTTTCGATTTTGTCCAGGCAATTGGAGAAAAAACTACTATATCCGATTATTTTCATCCAAATACATGGGATTTATATAAGCCACTATCTAAAAGAAAAAACTGAAAATTTACAAGTAAGTTAAAAAAACCATATTTTTAAAAATTGCGTTTTCAATCTTTTAAAAATAAAATCTTGAAATTTAACTTATTATTGGCCTTGAATTTAATTCTAAACATCATTTTTCAATAAATTTATTAAATATCTGATCAGTTAACATCACTTTTTGTAAATTTGCTATATTTTTATTAATTTGTCCAGTAGCTACGCGCCGTACGTTAAAATCAATTTTTAAGTTTCGGACATCAAAAATGAGATGCTGCACTTGAGCCTTTAGTCATTAAGTAGTACAAGTCGAAAGCGGAAAATCATAGGCGAGTCCCGCATTTTTCAGGAAAAGTGGACAAACCTATGTTAGTTAGTTTGTAAATATTCAGGACAAATCTGTGTGTTTGGTATGTCGTGAACCGATTGCTGTTTAGAATATAATTTAAAAAGACATTATGAGACAAAGCGCGCTGCCAAACTTGAGGACATTAAAGGTCAAATGCTGGTTGATAGAGTGGAAGCTTTGAAGAAACAACTGCAGTTGCAGCAAAGCACTTTTCAGAGATCAAATATAAAATACAAAGTTTGTATTATACAAGCTTTTTATAATAAAGGTGAGCTATTTTGGCAACTAAATTTTAATTTATTTTTTATTCTATCGCAATTGATGAAAGTACGGATACAGCGCAGTTGGCAATTTTTATTCGTGGTATCAATAATAATTATCAGACAGTTTGACGGTATTAAATCGATACAATCTCGACCTTACAAAATTATCAGGAGTCATAATATGTAGATGGGGCACTAGCCATTGTTGGTAAAAATGGATTTGCAGCATTAATAAAAAGAAGCCAGGCTAAATTTAATGCAATACCATTGTATTATACATCAACCAAACTTGTGTGCTAAAAAAAAATTAATTTTGACCACATCATAAAAGAAGTTATTAAGATAGTAAATTTTATCAGGTCTCGGGGACTCAACCACAGAGAAATCCAAAATTTCTTGTCCGATATTGATTTGCAGTATGGGGATGTAGTTTACTTCTCAGATGTTCGTTGGCTTACTAGAGGAAATATGTTGTAGCGGGTGTTTAATTTTAGCCATTACATATAAGGATAATTGATCGTCACAAAAAATTTAGAGAAGTAAAATCTTTACTGGTTACAAAGGCTTACTATGCAATAAATGAGTTTTTTAATGATAATTTGAATTAAAAGTAATTAATGTATATTTTATGGCGTATGTGTATTTATGTATAGTCTGTTATTTGTTTTACCTTATTGAATATCATTAATTAGTGTGACTTTTTTTTCTTTTACTACATTTTATGTGTTTTTCTTGTGTAATATAGTGTTTGAGACTCGTGGCTTTGCTCACAGGGTGTCCTTTTGCTATAAAGCATATTTTGACTTTAACTTTGGTATTTTAAATAGAATACCATAGAGTTTTTAAAATAAGGCCAATCGGGCCACCTACATAAATGTTCAGGAGGTTCACGAAGAAAATAACAAAAGCGCCTTTTTCCATGTTGTTTAAACTTTGTCGAAGATTGCAGAAAAAGCAATGGAATGCCAATTGCGCAAGTATACAGAACAATACAATATCATACCATCATACCAATCAGGGTTTAGACCGCTCCATAGTTGCACCACTGGATTGCTAAACATTACTGAAAACTCACTGCGTTGGTGATGTTAGATTATAGTAAAGCATTTGACACGCTTGATCATGAAACGCTGTTTGTGATTCTGGAGTCAGTTGGTGTAGGTAGGGATGCCCTTAATCTATTTAAATCTTATATGAAGGATAGATACCAAATGGTACGGCTAACAACAGGAACCTCTACTGAAAAGTCTGTGCCCTCAGGAGTGCCACAGGGGGCGATTCTGTCGCCTCTTTTATTTGCCATTTATACAAGTAAACTCCTTCAACACCTAGAGTACTGTAAAAGGCATATGTACGCCGATGACAGTTAACTGTATAAGAGCTTTCTACCTCATGAGGCGAATGAAGCAGTTGAAAAAATCAACAGTGATCTTTTGACACTAACATCACTTTCTGCTCAACACTCTCTCAAACTAAACCCTACCAAATCCACGGCTTTATTATTTGGAAAGAAAAAATTATGTGAACAATTCAAGAATTCACTTAAATTGGAAATTAACAATGAAGTGATATCAATTGTAGACAACGCAAAAAATTTGGGTCTAATATTGGACAGATCATTTCGATATAAAGAGCAGGTGTCAAGGAACATACAGAGATCCTACTGTGCTCTAAAATTGCTTTACCCTCACAGGAATTATTTAAGTCTATCTACTAAAAAACAGCTCTGTGAAACCCTTGTCCTGTCACAATTCAATTACTGTTCAGAAGTTTATGGACCTGCTTTGGACATACGCTCGTCCAACAGGATTCAACTGGTACAGAACTCGTGTGCCAGATTTATTTATGGAATAAAAATATATGACCACATAAGCCATAAACTCAAAGAACTTAAGTGGCTCAACATGCGAAATCGAAGAAAACTGGCAGCATCGGTAATATAT
This sequence comes from Polydrusus cervinus, assembly GCA_935413205.1. Classification (NCBI taxonomy): domain Eukaryota; kingdom Metazoa; phylum Arthropoda; class Insecta; order Coleoptera; family Curculionidae; genus Polydrusus; species Polydrusus cervinus. The sequence goes on along the minus strand of OW284510.1, from coordinate 58,363,566 downwards.
CACAAGATTATTAAAAATAAAAAGCCCTTATACTTGTATGACAGGATTCGTTTTCGTGGTGATGTTCATAATATTAATGTTCGTAGAAAAGGGTTAATAACACCTCCAACTCATAGAACATCATTATTCGAACGAAGCTTTTCATATAACGTCGCAGCTATCTACAACGCAATTCCTGAGCAATATAAATTACTACCACACGCCGGATTTAAAAATGCCCTTAAAAAACATATTTTCGCGAAGCAAACTTAACCAGGTTATTTCTATTTCTATTTCTAAATGTGCATAATTGTTTTTTATAACCGACTATATATCTAATATTTAATTTGTAAGTTTATTATTATATAGGTACTTAAGTAAATCTTGTTCTTAATTTTAGTGAATAAGTAATTTTAAGAGGTTAAGTGGTAGAGCGCTCTTAGTAGTGAACTTCACCTCATTTGGTAGAAATATCTTGTAATAATACATTTAACTTTGTAATTTTTTTTTGTTACCAAATAAAGGCAATAATAATAATAATAATAATATTAATAATAATAATAATAATAATAATACATTTGGCAATATAACATACTGGATACTGAACGACCCCACGACAGCAACGAGCGAGGCACGCATTCGGCATTCGGGAAATCCCCTCAAATTGAACGGGCGTACGGCCGGTAATGTCCAGTTCAGTCCGTTTATTTGATTTTAAACAAACAGTTCCTGTTTAAAATAGGTGATTTATTTAAATCTATTAGCTTAGTGCTTAGTGTAGTGTGTACGCAGTGTTCGACTGTACGTGTACCGTTGTTAAGTCCCGTTCCTATTCATTCATTTCATTTTTTAAATTTATTATATTATTTATATTTGTGCATACTTACCTTTAAATTAATGTTTGTTAACGACAGTGTAAACCGACCTTTAGAGGGAGATTACTGAGATTAGGGAGGCGACCATTGTGACGATAGTTTGTAAATCAAAGAGTCGTAATAAAACGTTTCTTGTTACGTTTAGTGAAGTCGTTTAATTTCAAATAGAGAACCAATGTGAACAGAGAACAGAGTACAGAGTAGATTAACAATTCAGAAGTGGATTTGACTCATGTGACGAAAGTTCCCCAAAGAAACGAGAAATTTGTGATCAGAAATAAAACTTGTGTAACTGAGATGCCATACGGTTTAATAAAGGACAGTAACAATTTGTGAAGTTTGTAACGATAGACAACGTTACAAATCGTGACTGCAAACATTTAAAGTATCCTTAACTATAAAAAGTGATCATTTGCATTGGTGAATAAATTACATAACAAGTGAGCTAAAAAATCATAAAAGTAAGTTCATCCCGCCAATTTGAATGACATTCGCATGTTTACGGTTGGAAGCTAGACACGTAAGACACGTTTATGAAAACTGAATGACGAGAAGTTAGGCAAAACAAAGGCAGCTTAACTCCTCTGTGATTAAGAGAACTGAGCGACGTGAAGTTAGGTATTAATAGTGTCTATAGCTACAAAACGGACATTTAAAGATACAATTATTTTTACGGTAGTGTCAAAGGATACGGCAACGGACATTTAATTATTAAACGATTAAAATGTCGGATAAAGAGAGCTACGATAGTGTGAATGGCGATTTTGAAGAAAATCCAGTGAAACCGACCAGGGATGACGCTTTTTGTATGCAACGAATTAAGGAACTTGACCAAGACGTGATTTTTGAAGAAGTAAGTGAAATCCAAGGTTACCCTAAAGTTTCTTGCCAAGAATATGGTACGATATCCGATGAGGATGAACCTCGGGATGAACCTTTTATTGGTGAAAATTTCTGTAAAACTTTTCCCCAAAACACTGAAATACTTCCAAGTTTCGACTGACGTGGGCACCACGATTAGTTATTCTATCGGTGGTAAAATAGCTGACGAAAAAGCTAAACAAGCGAGTTTTCCAAAAGATTTGTCCGATATCTCGATAAATCAAATTTTTAGCGAGGGCAACATTACTGAAGAGGAGACTCAAGTGGAATATAGGGTTTGTAATGATGGCCCAAATTCGAGCCAAAATTTAAATCCTCAAACAAATTATTCTAGACGAGAACGTTTGTAACGAAAAGCACTACTGCAATTTGATGATCAACAGTTAAAAATTACCGACTTTTTCAATATTTGCAACGAAATCCAAGATTATTTAATTAGCGATTCAACTATTACACAACGGCTAAACGCAACCCTCAAAGCGATTCAGGATAAGGAAGAATTGGATTTAGAAAACCCATCTAATAATGATGCAATAACTAGCTTCTTTGACATGGTTAAGCAAGCTGCGTTAAGGAATACCAGAACAAAATCAAAACACTCTAACCGTTTTTCTTATGACCTAAAAAAATTATGTCTCTACATTTTCTTCACATCTGGTCGACTAGCATATGAGAGTCTATGCTCAAATATGTCGAATGCTTTCCCGTCAATCACAACATTATATAGAACATTTGACAACTTTACCAAAACATTTGAAGGTCAGATGAAATTTCATGAACTTAAAGCATTCCTACTAAACGTAATTATCCCCTTAAAGTTTTTATATCCGAGGATCAAACAGCACTTGTTAGAAGAGTTCGGTATAATCCAAATAATAATTAAATGGTTGGATTTGTGTGCAACCGATCGGATTTAACTGGCTTTCCATTACCAAATCAGTATTCAGTGAAATCTGTTAATGATATAAAATATGCTTTTGATAATGCAGTTTTGTCGAATTATGCTTATATCTTCATGGCTCAGCCACTGGTAGATCATGCACCAGCATTCTGTATGGTCTTGTTTGGTTCTGACAATAGATTCTCAGCAGATAAAGTTCTAAAGAGATGGTGTCATCTGAAGCCCGAGGCAAATGCTAATGGTATTTCCATTGAAGGATTTTCGTCGGATGGTGACACGAGGTGTCTTAAAGCTATGAAATCAAAGGCAAATTTTCCATTATCTGGCCCTCGATCTAGCCCCATAACTTCACCATACTTTAAGGTACATTTTTTACAATATAAATAGGGAAATGTACTTAAATTGATATACCGAGTGCTCGACCCAGTAATACAATTAAATAGTGACTCACTCCGGCCTTAAATAAGTAAAACTCTTGTTATGGTCATGACCCACTTTTTTTACATAAAAATGTTTAAAAGATTTTACCTCGGATTTTACAAAATTTACAACAAATATGTTCGCATTTCCAAAAAAAAATATTTTAATATATAAATTTTTACCCTCTAACTGCCTATAAAAAATGTAAAATAAAAGGATCTTTGGGTCAAAAATTCATAACTTTATAATTTGTTTGAAGGTTAGAGACAATGATGTATCATTAATGATAGACGTGTTTTGGACTTGCATGCATTGTCTATATTTCTTTTGTTCGTCAATACGTTTCAACTGGTAAATATCTCCAGCCGTCTTTAGGGGAATACTAAACAAGTAGAGAAGCTACAAGCGTATTTATCGAGGTATTTATACTATCTAAGGGGGCGGGGCCAATGACGCATGATTGATATCAAAATGGCTTTCGTCGTAAAAAATCTACAGTCAGAGCCATTTATCAGGCTCTCTATAAGGTTCTAGAATCCCTGAATGCAGGAAAGTCCACAGTGGCCATGTGCTTAGACCTGTCGAAAGCTTTTGACAGTGTGGACCACAGGGTACTTTTGGGAAAACTCGAAAAATATGGAGTTAGGGGCAAAGCAAACGAACTGATAAGATCCTATCTAACAAATCGAAAACAAAGTGTTATAGGAACAGACAAAAACGGCACTCGCATAACATCACGATGGGAAACAATAAAGAGAGGGGTGCCACAAGGATCAATACTAGGGCCTCTCCTGTATATTATATACACAAATGAATTATCCTCCATAACTGAAAATACTGTATCGTTTGCAGATGACACGACAGTCATATTCACCACTGATTCTGAAGAAAATGAGAGTGAAATAGTTCTAAGCACCCTCACTCTCCTTGAAAACTGGTTTTCTACTAACAACCTCCTTTTGAACGTCGAAAAAACTAAGCTAGTAAAGTTCAATTATCAGGTGAAACATGTTGAAACGACATATCAGAATGACACAAAATCCCTAAAAACAGTAACGACAACGACATATCTAGGATTAGAGCTGGATCATAGATTGGACTGGCGGCACTATATAGACAAATTATCAAAAAAAGTAGCGGGATACTGCTATGCTTTAAAAGTACTTTCATCCAACATAAACCCAGAAACAGCAATCATGGCATACCATGCCTATTAGGGTGGTCCTTATTTTTCGACTTTTGAAATCTTACCGCGGCACCTTGCCATACGATACTGTACCATAAAATATGAAACAGTATTTTTTTTTTTAATTTTTAGACAAAATTGAGGGGTCGCTACCAGTTGTCAAACTTTAACAAAATACATTGTATGACCACTTCAACTAGAAGTCTCACCAATTGATTCAAATAAGGGTTTATGTTGCGTTTCTAAAGTAAAACACGCAGGGACTCGCATAGTCAACCTCCCCCCCACCTGTCTGCCCCCAACCCAAGCACCTACGCGTCGAGATTAAATCCGCCCCGCAATTCAGTTGAAATTTATCGGTTCAAGAGAACGCACGCGTTTTGTTACAAAAAGCATACTTTATTTGTTTCAACCTGCAATGGTGTCTACAAGTAGCGGAGTCAGTATAGTTACCAGAAATAAAACTAACATTTGGCTAATCGGTCAATTACTGCCTAAACTAAACCAGTCAAAGTTGCCGTCTATAGGTGAAGTATTACGTTTGTTTTTTTACTAAAAAAGGGAAGAAAAAAAATCAATTCATGAATCTGCGACTTTGGCAGCATGCGAAGTGATAAATTTGTGGGAAAAAGCTCGCATACCAATGAGATTAAAAAAACATATAATTAAAAAAATCGAAAAGCATTTCAAAGGGTGGCAGAACATAAAAAAAAATAAAGAGAACAAGAAAAAACGATCGGAAGTGTTAAAGAAAAAAGAAGATTTATTTGATATTGCTCATTTTGATGCATTAAATATTATGACTGTAGAAGACGACAAGCAGTTCTTATTAGCACAACGACAAAAAAGACGTCAAGGTTTAATTGGTTCAGTAGATAGAAAAAGTTTGAGAAAATATAAGAAAATAAAAGTGTAAGAAGAACGTCTTCAAAAATTGCGTGAACGTGAAACCAAAAATATTTCGGCTTTGACACAAAAGTGCTCATTTTCTTCTTCTAGCACCACCAGCGAAGAAGCAACTGCATCTGATTTCGAAGATTCATCAGAGTTTCCGAAAGCTCAACCACCCCAAAAACGAGCTCGAAAAGACATTATTAATAGCCAATTAGCTTCTAGTCTTGATGTCTCTAAATTGAGTGCCAGAAAAGCAGTTCTCGTCGTGACATCTACTTTAAAAAGTGCAGGATGTGATCCATCAGAGTTTAATGCCAATAGATCTTCCATTCGTCGGCACCGTTTGAAAAATCGAAAAGCAGTTGCAGAGTCCCTCAAAATCGAGTTTAAACCTAATTTGCCATTAACAATACATTGGGATGGCAAGTTAATTGAAGATATTATTGGGCACAAGACTGTAGATCGACTGCCAATTTTCCTGGGTATATCATCAAAGTTTTTGAATAAAGCTGTGGAAACTTGGAACGATGACCCTGATTTTGTGGCTGCAAAAGAAATAGTTCATACTATGCGAGTAGTGAACGATACAGCTGAGCGTGTTGTTGCGCTAATGGAGGAATATAATAAATTGATTACAACCGATGAAGAGCAAAAGCAATTTCTGCTTTTGTTGGTGAAAGAGTATAGGAAAAAATTCCCTAATACTAACAAATCAACCCTTGTATCTTAAAAATAAATGATTTTAATATTTCTATAATATATCTTTATTTGTAATAATAACAATAATTTTGCATTTATTCTGTCCTGTGTTATAAATAAAAAATTCAAACTTATGTAGTGATTTTAAGTTCTTATTAAAATTCAAACCTTGGTAGCAACACTTAAATGTGACCTAAAATTTTTGAAAAAAAAACTGAATTAGTTTCTTAGGGTATATAACCAAATTATGTGGTGCCCCGTAAAAAAAAAGAATTTTTTTTTCTTAGTAATAAAGGACCACCCTAATGCCTATGTACACTCGCGATTGAGATATGGCATCATCTTCTGGGCCAGAGGAGTGGTGGCGGACAGAATATTTTTGCTTCAAAAGATGCATTCGAAACATTTTCAATCTAAGATTCATTGAAACTTGTAAACCGAAATTCATTGACACAAAAATTTTCACTTTACAATCATTATATATATATGAAGCAGTTCTATTTGTTAAACAAAACACTACTCTATTTAACACCTGTGATAGAGAACACCACCACCCTACACGACACAAAGACAATCTAAAAGACATGAGGTGTAATTTTGCATACATACAAAGGAATGTCCATTCGTCTCTCATAAAAATATTCAACAAAATTCCTATTCAAATTAGAAAGCAAAATACTATTGCTTTAAAGCGGTATCTAAAGAGACTGCTGGTCTCGAGGGCCTACTACACCTTAGAGGAGTTTCTTACGGACAAACTGTAGATCACTAATTTTGTCAAATGATACCGGAAATTTTAATGTTTTAATATGTTTTACTTGTTAGTTGAGTTTTAATTATAAACAGTGTTTTATTGTAAATTTTATTTTATGTCCAACATTAGTTAAGTTTGCTTTTATTTATTATTTGACACGTCCGACGCCTCATAGGCAAAATGTGTTATATTATTATGTATAAACTGGACAAATAAAGATTTTTCATCATCCTGATGACGTAAGCGGATGATTATAAGATTCAGGGTTTTGTTCAAGATGAGCCATTATTTTGTGTTTTGTTATGTTTGTGTGTGTGTTATCTAATGATATTTTCAATATAAAATATTTTTTAGGCTGAATTCTGTACCGAGAAACCTATTGTCGCACAAGATACAATCCACATCAGTAGAGTTGTGCCTGGTCAATTGACCGCGGTCAATTGACCGAGATTTTGACAGATTTTGACCGGAGAGATTTTGACCGGGTCAAAATCGGTCAAAAACTTTTAATTCAAGCAGGACCGCGCGCGGCGCTACCTAGCGTATCGCCCCACCACGATTGAGCTTCATGCGGCTAACAAGTCCAAACGTGTTATTACGTTGATGTTTTAATTAATGCAACTGTGTCTGTGTGGGTGTGCCATGATCGTTGAACAAGTTTGCAACTGTGGAAGATTTGAAGAGCATTTTTAAGCAAAATTTAAGGTAAGTAATTTTTTTGGTAATTCTTTGACAAGACCCCAGCACAATAATTTATATATTTTTGGGTAAATATAAATAAAATATCATCCCAAATAGATGAATATTTTGAAAATTAATCGTTTAACATTGCTTTGGGTCAGGTCAGGTTCCTTTGGGGTTATATATTAAATACAGGGTGTCCCAGATAAGAATGCACTCTACAGGTACCTCGTAAACCACAGGAGATACAGAGATGGTTAAATTAAAGAAAATTTGCGCCTCACTGAATCCTGTAATGTCATGTTTTTAAATATAAAAAAATTCCTAATTCTTCCGAGGATATTTAAAACCGAATTTTCGCGATTTTGTTTAAATTGTTTTATGATTCTATTTGAAGATATATGTCAAAATACATTTTACATTCTCCTTGCCACTTTTTCTCCCCTACAAGATGGTTTAAGTAAATTTTTGATTCGACGTTTCGAAAAATTTTGTTTTATGCTTAATAAATTCTACGTTTTATTCTGAATCTAACGGCGTATCATACTATTCATACTTATTATTTATTAGACGTTTCGGTATAGAAAAACACATCATCAATGAAAATAAGCACATTATCGAAAATATTTTTGTTTTTATTGTTGTATTTAAACACTAGTTGGATTTTAACATTTTGACTAATTTTTGAACTTGTATTAAAATATTATATGATACACGATACATATTCGCATATTACATTAAACTGTTTTAACTTTTAGTGTTCCTGAATATGAGTTTTAAACAGAAGATGACGAAACCACGGCATAAAATATGGGGTTGTTTCACTGAAGTTAGGGAGGAAAATAAGGTCAAAGGGAAATGTAGATACTGTGGGGCTACATACGTTACACATGTTGATAGAATGCAGAGGCACATTTTAAAACAGTGCAAGAAAATCTCTGAAAATGAGAAACAAAAATATGAAAATGAAAATGTGAGTACTTCATTAACTGTGTACCTAACCTAAACATTAACATTTTTAATTTTATGATGTATAATAAAATAATATATAATTAGAATTAATTTGTAGGGGAGCCTGTTCGACAGTGAACCAGTCGGGAACAGTGAACCACAACAAAATTGAGAAATCTGACAACGTCACAAATTACTTATTTGGTAGAAACGGTCATAAGGTGATCCGCTGTTGTCCCTTCAGTCAACGGGCGTCTGCTGTAAAAAGTACACGTGGTGTTTAAGAAAATTTGTTTTCGTGTGAAAGATTGTAAAAATTTCAAGTAAGTATTGGGATTTTTATTATTTTATAGCTTCTTTTCATCTTCACAATTTATCTTGCATGGTATTTTCAATGTATTTGGCCATATATACAGCAAAACAGTTTTTGTATTTGTAACGTTTTTCTTATATTTTTATAGCCAAATAAAATGGCGGTGCCGGTGGTACACACTGAACCAAATTCAACGGTTCCACAGTGAGCTGGTTCACTGTGGACCCATAAGTTAAATAATTAAATTGTATATCATGGTGCACATATCCTTGGTTTACCAGCTTAATCATTTTTGCACTTGGGATTACCTATGTTATTTTTTTTAGGATGCCGCGTCACAAAAAAGTAAAGAGAAAAATTGGAGCACACACAGAGGAGCAAATGAGAGCTGCTCTAGAAATGGTCGAACAAGGTATAAGCCGACGTCAAGCAGCTAAGCAAAATAATATCCCCTATCCCACTCTTCGTCGTTATGTACAAAAAAGGACCGAATTTGGTAATAACGTTCCATTAATTCCCAATTATGAAGTAAATCGGGTATTTACTTTGGCACAAGAAAATATGTTGGTTGATTACTATAAGATGTGTGCACTTAAGTTTTATGGATTGACCATCAAAGATTGCAGACAAGTTGCTTATGACATGGCAAGACTGAACAACATTAAAATGCCAGAATCCTGGAAAAGAAACTCCATAGCAGGCTTGGAATGGTTTCGATGCTTTCGAAACAGGCATCAAGATATCTCATTAAGAAAACCAGAATGTTGTAGTCTTGCAAGGGCTACGGCGTTTAACCGAGAAAATGTTAAAACATTTTTTGATAATTTAGCACATGTTTTAAAGAGAGAGCCGAAGTTTGCCGATGGAACGCGTATTTACAATTTAGACGAAACTGGAACTACGACAGTTCAGAAGCCCCAAAAGGTCATTGCTCCAACTGGATTATCAAACGTCGGAAAGGTGACCAGTGGCGAGAAAGGAACTTTGGTAACAACATGTTGCATGGTAAGTGCAACTGGACATGCGTTGCCCCCAGCAATTGTTTTCCCTAGGAAAAATTTTAGAGACATAATGCTGCATGGATCTCCTCCCGGAACCTTAGGACTGGCTGCTCCTACTGGATGGATGAACTCTAATCTATTTGTTGATGTTATGAAACACTTCGTTGCCCACACCTCTTCATCACCAGCAAATCCATCATTGCTAATCATGGATAATCATGAATCTCATCTATCCATAGAAGCGTTAGATTTAGCAAAAAGTTCTGGAGTCACAATCCTTACTTTGCATCCACACACATCAGCTAAAATGCAGCCATTAGATGTGGGGTTACTAAGTCCGTTTAAGACATATTACTATTCAGCTATGGAGTCATGGATGCTTCGTTATCCTGGAAAGCCTGTAACTATATACCAAATTGCTGAGTTTATCGGTCATGCCTATCCAAGGGCAATGACGCCTATGAATGTAGTCGCAGCCTTTTCCAAGTGTGGAATTTTTCCTTTTAATAGGGACATATTTTCCGACATTGACTTTTTACCAAGCAGTGTAACAGATCGCCCTCAACCTGACATTGAAACAGAAAATGCTCAACCTGGAACAAGTAAATCGGCTCCCATTGAAATAATTGACCCTTTCTCATCGAGCATTATCACCGAAGAGCCTCAACCAGGACCAAGTGGAACCTCAAATATTGCAAAAGATCCAAGTTCCGAGCCTACAACTAAAACATTTATAACACCAGATATATTTCGTCAGCCGTTAAAGGCAGGTCCTCGCACTGATAAGAGAAAACGTAGAAAAGTTAGAAAAAGCATAATAGCGACAGATACACCAGAAAAAGATGCCATAGCTATCGAAAGAGCAGGTACGAAAGCAAAGCAAAATAAATGCAAAAGGCAGGTTTTACAAGATTCGACAGGACCCAATAAGGTCCTATCTAAGAACCCAAAAACGAGGCGCAGACAGAAATCTGATTCAGAGACAGATGAATCTACAGAAGAACTTATAAGTAGCAATAGCTCATCTGGTAGTGAATGGTATGATGAGCCGGAAAATGATATTTTAATTTTAGATGAAAATTTTGCTAATTTGCCACGCAATCCTCAAGTAGATGAATATGTTTTGGTTCACTTTACAACAAAAAAACTCTCGATCTATTATATAGCGAAAATTCTAAAGCAGAACGATAATGATGATTATTCTGTATCATTTTTAAGAATGAAACATAAAGAAAACCAGACATTTGTGTTTCCAACAGAACTGGACTCTGCGGATGTCAAAAAGTCTGATATTAAGTTTATCCTCCCTTCACCCCAAATCATAGGTACCAAAAGAAGGCAAGAAACATTTACTTTTAAAGTCAATTTGTCTTTATTAAATATGCGCTGATTTTAGGGTTATTTAATTATTTTATTTTATGCGTTACAATGTGTAAGATTTTTTTATATTCCCTTATTTGTAGAAGAGTAATTATTTCATTTTTATTTTGTATTCGTATTTTATGCTGCAAATAAAGTTTTTCAAAAATTTGATTCATTACTGTCTTCATAGATAAGGTTGGCTCACTGTGTATTTAGGTGTGGTTCACTGTTAAAAGTACTATGGTTAAGTGTGGACCAAACCTGGTCCACAATTAACCAAATGCAATTTTTTTTAAATTCAACTATTTGTTGTTTTTTTTTCATTTTCTAAACCAAAAATTGTTCCAAAACCGAAGGTATGCAGCGTTTCCAATAAACTCCTGAAAAAAAAATTGCATACCGATGAAAGTAAAATTTTTTACAGCATTAAAAAAAAAAGTGGTTCACTGTCGAACAGGCTCCCCTATATGTATATCTTTTAGGTAGGTCGTCATGGTGAAGAAGATAGCGACAGCGACCTTCATGATGAAGCTGTATTTGCAGATGGAGAGCAAATCAAGAAAAAACGATCAAATTCATATGGGGAAGGTACTGCTGGCCCATCAGGGCAAAGAAATTTAAAGAACCAAAAAGTGGCGAGTTTCTTTGATCGTATAAACCCAGATCAACAGCTGGAATTGACCGAACATTTCTGCAATGCAGTATATTCTTCAAATTGCGCCCTCTCCATGTTCGAAAGTGAATATTGGAAAAAATTCTTTAACTTATGCAGACCTACTTTTAAAATTCCAAATAGAAAACAGATGTCGACTACACATCTAGATGTGTCCTATGAAAAGATAAGAAACCAAGTAAAATCACAAATTGATGATGAAGCGATGGTTTCGATCATGAGTGACGGTTGGACGAACATCCGAAATGAAGGCATTATTAACTACATGGCTCACACAAGTAAAGGAGACCTATTTTATGACTTCTCATTGCCAAAAGCGCAAAAACACACTGGGATATATATTGCTTCGGAGCTCAGCAGAATTATCGAAGAGATAGGTGAAAGCAAGGTCACTGCCGTTGTTACAGATAACGCAGCTAACATGAAAGCAGCATGGGCTGAACTGAAGATAAGGTACCCAGGTCTTCAATGTATCGGATGTGCTTCTCATGCACTAAATTTGTTAATGAAGGATATGGAGTCCATGAAGACGCTTCGGGATCATGTCATCAATTGTAAAGAAATAGTGAAATTCTTTAAATTAAAACATATTCCAAATGCAGTTTTGCAAGAGAAACAATGTGGCAACGGCAAATCCTTGAAAATGCCTGTAGAAACCAGATGGGGAAGTACAGTGGCTTGTATGGACAGCATTCAGGCCAACAAACAATCGCTTAGAGAGTCTGTCATAAATATTGATGTGGAGAGTATTGCTCCTGCTAAAATCAAGACTTCAATTTTATCTGATGATGTGTTCTGGGACCGGAACGAGAAATTTTTAAAACTGCTCTCTCCTGTGGTAAGACTGACTACATTTATGGAAAATACCAATGCGACATTGTCGGACGTGAGACAGAAGTTGTACAAGTTGAAAGATCAATTTTCTGCTCAAATGTCGGAAAGTCCGTTTTTGATTGCTGAAGAAACATCTCTCATGAAGAATTTTGAAAAACGGATTGAAATGATCTGTACAGACACCCATAATGCGGCCTATCTGCTGGACCCACGATATAGAGGAGAAAACTTGAAACATGAAGAACTAGAACGAGCTATTGCTCTCATAGTAGATCTTTCTTCAGCAGATGACCAGGTCAAAGTTATAGGGGAGATCACCAACTACAGAACACGACAAAACGTATTTGATAAACCAATTATCTGGGTCGCATCAAAGGGTGTTACTTCTGTATGTAAAACTCCATCCGATGTCACGCCCGTTACTTGGTGGAATAATTGGCTTCCGAATTGTTCATTAAAGGAGGTTGCTGTAAAACTGTTAAGCATGCCACCGTCTGCAGCCTCTTGTGAGAGAAATTGGTCCTCATGGGGCATTGTCCATAACAAGCTTCGCAACCGATTGAAAACCACTCGCTCAGGAAAGCTTGTTTATATAAAGTACAACTTAAAGCTGTTAAGTGGCAGTGGAAATAAACAATATGGAAATTCGGAGGAACCAGCGCTAAATTTCAGTAGTGAGGATGAAACGAGTGACTCAGATTCTGAACAATATAAAGGGAATGTCGAGGGTGAGTTCAGTGACGAGGACGATGTGCCGCTAAGTAAGCTAAGGCCAGCACTGCCAGATAGTCATTAGTAATTTACTAAACTAGATTAGTATTATACATAATATTTAGGTGTTATTTTTGTTTTTGTTGTACGTTACAATGATTTATTTATTTTTTGTTAGCTTTTTTAATAATAAAGACACGTTTCTATGCAATAATTATTCATGCCTTCATTTATTTTGACAAAACTGAGGAATTTGACCGGTGCTTAGTCAATTGACCGGTCAATTGACCAGTCAATTGACCACAAAAGATTTTGACGGTCAAAATCCCAACCCTACACATCAGTACAAAACTGAAATCAAGATTACTTAATTCAAATGTACAATTGCAAATGGGAAACAATGTGGTTTCTAAATCTCATTTAGAAGTCGTTATTAGAGACTATCCTAAAACCGAATACTTTTTATCTTCCAGCTATTTGGACGGTAAACCTATTTAATAATACTAATGCTGTCGTTACTGTATAACTATTTTTTTAGGTGCCGATAAGATGAACTTTAATGCAATAGACAAAATGTCATCTCCATGCGTAACTGAAATTCTCAAAATTATTCCAGAAGCACAAGCCACTCGACAGCTTTTAATACTGACAAGATATATATATACTAGATTCTTTTCTAGATAAATCTCTGTCGACCGCCGAATATATTTAATGTGGTATTCAAATTTTTTTTTCGTCTTTGGAGATTTTGAATAAAAAATCACCCCACTCATTGTCTTGGAAAAAACTGGATAACACTGAATTCATATACTTGCATTGAATTAAACGCACATGCACTTTTAATTTTAACTGAGAAATACCGAGATGAACCAGAGCTCTTACTTCCTTGGCTTTTTAGCAGCCAGCCCTGCGAAAAATTCTTCAGGCAAACAAGGTCAATGACAACCACCTACTCCACAGTGGTAAACTTCGACATGTTGGATATTTTAAGAAGACAACAGAGAATTCAAATTATTAATGAGATTGTAAGCGATTCAGGTATGTCAATCATGTTTTGTCAGTTTTAGTATAATTATTACAGCATAATAATATATTATTATATCCAAGGATATTAAGTCTTAATTTGATTGTAGGTGAAAAATTTGTTTTCCCAAGAGTAGCAAATGGGGAAACAAAACCCAAACTTGCCAAATTAAAATTCTTTCTGTAGGGGAAATTAGAGATATTCTTAAAGATGCTAGGGGTACTGCTTTGCATGATTTATATTGGCAGGGTATATCAATGTACTGCTAGACAATTAAAGCTATTTTATTTATTTTATTTATTTATTTATTTATCTACCATTAAATTTCTTAAAATGGAGTTGGACAGTTTTGTATGGCCCTAGGAAGACGTCCAGAATGTAGAAGAAAAGAACACTTTATATTTTATTGTTCAATAAAACTCTTAAATAATGGCCCCTTTAATATAAAAAGGAGTGATAAATGTGCCATAGAAAAAAATAAAAATTTAAAAAAACAGTTTTTATCCAAATAATTTTTATAATAATTCTTGTTAATATTTTCGATTTATTAAAAAAATAATTCTTTTATAAATATTTGTTTGTGTGTATTTGCACAAAACACATAGGGATTACCTGACAAACCTCAAACACTTTATATTTGTGGATGAATTTAAGAGTGAACTAAACATTATCGACGACCAAAATATTTAATATTGTACATAAGTACATGATTATAATGAATATTCAATAGATGTAGCCGTTACTTGATGAAGATCCATTATAGAAACTAGGTTAAAACCTAGTGATTATAATGATGTTAATCCTAAAGGTATGATGATGATGTTAATTTTCTTAAATTCTTATATCAAATATTTTTTAAGATAGTCTTAATTCTGTTTTTTATACATTAATGCTGTATCGCATTATTTGTATAACACACCCGAAACCACACCATACACAAAAAAAAGCATTCAACTACTTATTTTTTTCTTACCCAACCTACCCTCCTTTTGCATCAAATAAAACTCGCCACATTACTTTGCATTACTCTGCATTACTCCGCATTACCCTGCATTACTCTGCATTACCCTGCATTACTCCGCATTACGCAAAATTTAGAGAAAATCTGCATTACTGGTACACATTTTCGAATAGTGGATGACCCCTCGTTTTTAATTCTAATGAGCGATGTAACTTCATGTGGTATGGTATTATATGTTTTAATGCTTTTATATATTCGTGAATCCTGATCTTTTTTGTTCTTGCAAAATCAGTACGATAATTTAATTTTTATATTGAATTAATCCTGAGGCTGAAGGACCTCGGCCAATGTCCATTTAGATTGTATTTATGTATTTAAGTACAGTTTAATAAAAAACATTAAGTAAGTAAGTACTTATTATTGTAGAAAAAAAATTAAATAAATTTCAAAAATAGTAACTCATCTCACTTGTTTTAATAGATGAAAAAATGCCATACTAAATTGTTAATTTGTAAAATGTTTAGCTATATGATAACCTTTTTTTTTTGTTTGAAATCTTGCCAGTATAAATGTTAAGAAATAAACAAATTGGACAATTTTTTCATCAATTTCCCAAAACTTACTTATGTATTTCGAAGGTCTACAATTACTGTCAGTGATTCATCGCTTTCATATAGAGTGCAGAGGGATGTACTAAGTTAGAGAAAACAATTCCAGTGTATTTTTGAAATTCTAATAAAGCAAAATATTTATAAACTTAGTACAACCTGCTGCTCTCAATATAAAAGCGATAAGTCACTGACAGTAAATTTGGACCTGGAGTCTCTATATTGCAGTGAAGATCTGTGCACAATCATTCTCTACCTTTGCATTCCTGTACTTATTTGAATTTAGCTGATTTTACTTACTACATTTGTGCACTAAACCATTAATATACTCTAGTTACAGTTATACATTTTTAATTTTTTAACAGTAAAGATAACTGAGATATATTTTTTTTCCAAATTCACCCTCCAGATCAAAAAGATGATTTTATAATTTTTTTTGCATTATCTATAATTAGTAGTTATATTTTTAATAAACTCCCAAATAATATTAAATCAGAATCCTCTTTTCGTACTTTTAAAAAGTCTCTTAGGTGCTATCTTCTTGAACACTCATTCTATACTATTAATGAATATCTTGGTGGTTAATATTTGTACTTCTACATTTGGGTGTCCACCAATAATATTTTAATTTTTGTCTCGTGTAAGTTTGTTCATAGATTTTGTTACTATACTTTTGTGCTACTGAATGTTTTTAAATTTGATAACCAATTTTTATACTAACTATATAGATTTATATTTAAGACATTGTTAATGCTTGTAAGAGTCTTCTTAACAATAAAGGATAAATAAATAAATAAATATCATCAAAAAATTAGTAAACTGTCACCTCCCTATGCTATGCACTAATAAGAGAAATACCTACTCCATAAAAACTTGGACATCCTGTTGCAGTAAAATTTAAGGGTATATAAGTGCCCTGCTATAATAGTTTGATAAATACCACAATTGACACCTAATCATTGTATTGTCAAAGAATTTTTTTAAATGTTTGTGGTTATATATAAAATAAATATAAGAATCTAAGTTGGAACTTTGGTCACAATCTCGGTCGCAATACAACATTGTCAAATCATGTGACTAAAGTTAAAAGCAGAAAGAAATTTAAGTACCAAGCACCAAATTTCTTGAATTAAAAAAAAATACCTTTTCCTTTTGTCCTAGGACCAATCTATTCATTTCAGTAATTCTCGCCTTGGTATCAACATCAATTTTAGCAGCCACATCCTCTTTTGAACCCATGTGTTTAGCTTCAAATTCACGAAATTGACGTTCACGTTCTTTGCGATATTTCTCGATTTCATCTTGAGCTTCTTCCTTTGCCTGCTTAAGTCTTCTAGCCTTACCTTATAAGAAAATATTTAATATAATTTAATTACGAACACTATTTTTCATAGTCACAAGACCATTAGTCAATGCCAGTTTTGAGGCAAAAATACCATTATGGTAATACAAAAAGTTGTTACAAAGGCTTTAATTATTAAAAAGTACATGAATATTAAAATGATTAAACAAACAACTACACCCCACTAACACCCTACAACACCCCATAATAAAATTTAAAACTACTTACGTTTACGAGCTTCGGACACCTTTTCCGCTGCTCTTTTTTCGGCAGTTAACAATTGTTGAATACCTTGTGTTTGGCTGGCCATTTTTGCAAATAAACTAAGGAAATATAAAATATTTTATCAAGAAAAAAGAATCTAGAGTCACTTGACTAGAAAATCCAGGGCCAACCCAATGACAGTCATATGACTACAATCGATTTTATACGGAAAGTCCGAAATAGGCCGAAGATAAGACCAATCAGTAACATCCAGCCTGACACCCATTTGTTAGCATATGGTTGGCAACATTGAAAGTTTTTCGTCACAGAGGATGTTTTTCGAATTGGTCAATGCATAGCCTTCTCGATTTAAAGCCCAGTTGTAATGTTATATAACCCCCCTATTCACTAAAATGTCGTTTACCAACAATGTCGCCTAATAACTACTCTTGTTATAGATTTCATAACGACCTTCTCAACGACAAACTAAAATATCGCATTCTGTAAAGTTGTCGTTACGGCAATTCCATTTGAACTTTGAACGACTGCCGGATGTTTGTAGAAACATAGTACACAAACAATAATACACGACATACGTTTATCTTATAATCTGACATCAACGAATATGCAGAAGTTTTGCTGCTCCGCATAGGTTTGTCCTCTTTTACCTTAAGTAAAAAAAGAAATAAAAGACCTACCTGTGCCAATTCAGTGTTTGAATCGCAAATATTAAATATGTTTGTCTTCGTTGATGAACACTGGCACTAACCTCAATTTTGTATTGTTTATCACATTACTTTATATATTTCGAAAGCTGGTTAATGTTTTTAAAAGAATGACGGAAAAAAAACAAATAAGAAGCACGAAAACTACAAGAATGCAATATAGCATTTACTTAGAAGAGTTACAGTTAAACGAATTCATAAGAAACCACAAATTTGTGCCGGCATCGCGATGTCCTAGAACAGTGCTGGGATTTATTAACATTAAAACTAAATAGTTGTGGGGGACCTATAAGAACAACCTCTCAGTGGAAACGGGTAAGTTTTGGCTTACTAATAATGAGGGATATATCTAAAGTTTCTATTCTTTTTTAGGTTTTTACTGATTGGAAATGTCAACTAAGAAAGAAAGCTAGAAATTTAAAAATAGCTCAAATTTCGACAGGTGGAGGCGAACCCGAGAAGCCTTTGACCGATCTAGAAACAAAACTAATTGAACTAACTGGAACAGCTGTAGTGTATGGAATCGCAAATGTAAATGAAGTAGGGATTGTTGAGCCAGGTATGGAAATAAATGTGTTCAGTAGGTAACAATCATAAAAACAATGGAAGCGTAACGATCAGTGTTTTTATTAACCACAGTGAAATGAACTAAGCATATTGGGAACACTACCTTCTAATACCATCTTGCGAAATGTGTTTATCCTATGGGTGTTTGTAATATTTGGATATCTATTCTATTATAATGAACCTTTTTCAAATGCCCTGCTAATCCTAATTATGTTTACAGCTACACCAACACTTAATGATGTCATTCCATCTTGTTTAAAAGATGAATCTGAGCCTTTATGCCCTACAGAACCTAATATTAACAAAGAAAACATTCATTCTAATCATTGGTCGATGGAAAAAATACATTAAAAAAGGCAAAAAATACTGGCTCGCTTATAGACCAGGTGCAGTTACTACTTCAGGACAAAGAAGATCCGTCAATTGTAGTGTTACGTGAAATTAATGATAATCTAAAAAAGTTGGTCAATTTAAAAAAAAAGGAAAACAATATGTTACAAAAAAACTTAAAATTAAATATAATATAGAAGTTCACAGTGAAACGGAGGACAGCTCTTGAGATGGATACTGATTAGGCCTTAATAACAGTTCCTTTTTTTAGAAACTAGAGTATTATTTATGTTTACAGGGCAATTTGGTTGTCTGTGGTATTGGATACATACAGGTTTATTTTTCTAAGTATTGATGTTGATTTGTTATTTTATGAATACAAATTTTTTGTATACCTTAACTGAATTCCTTGTATTTTAAATATTAAGTTGAATCATTTAAATATTTTGAAATGTATTTTTAACATTTAAAATCACGCTATGAGGTTTTTCTAAAAAAATCTCTTGCTTAATATATATCATTACGTGTACACAGAATAATCCTAGGTTTTTGTTTTTTTGTAGCCAAATAAAAGTTCGTTTATGATTAAAATATTTAATATATTTACCAAAAAAAATTAACATAACCTTATTATATAAATAATGTTTGTATTAAATTATTTCTAATTCTTTGCCCTTCAGCGCGCAAATTGTTGTTATCAGGAACATCTGCTGGCTCGTTATTAATGTCCAATTCTAAAAACAAAACATTTCAAAACTTTTTCTTTTCTCTTTACCTTTAGATATCTGATGATTTGCAGGAGGTAAATCATTTTTCAGTTGGGTGAATCAACATTATTAATGGTAAAAAAAGATATTAAAAAATATATTTCTTTTTTATATTTTTTTGTTTATTCCTCTACCATAAGATCAACACAAAACTGTAAGATAATAATTTATAAACAACGATAATTAGATACGTCAAATTTTAAATAGTTGTTTCGAAAAAACAGTAAACGTTTTGCTTAATTTTTTATAGTTACCCATTTCTAAACCATTATCCACTATTCCATGAATGCGTAGGGTGGTTGCGCCAGTAGTCGGCCTTTTTTGATGATAAAAATTTTGATGTTTTAAATAAATCTGGTCATTTAATACTTGAAATCATAATATTGTACAGTATTTATAATAAATAAGCGATTGAAAAGGATGGAGAGAAATATTTTATTTTTAGGTTTTTCTGAAAAATATCAGTATTTCCAGAAGTCGGCCACATATTGCCTAGTGGCCGGCCATGCCCCTACCAGTAGTCGGCCGTCACATATTAATGGTTATTTAGCACAGGCCCGTGCTTGCATTTTTTATTCTGTCAATATAAAGAGGGAAAAACAAATTTTTATCGAAAAAACAAAAATTAAATTTCTAAAAAAACACTTAAATAAATGTACCTAGATAATAAAAATACAAGAAATGTACAAACACATTATTCGCAAAAATCGCAGTTATAATCTAGATCTTGCACCTCTTTATGGTCTACCAGCAAGCTTAATACATTCTAGGTGAAACCACCTAGGACAGCAGTCGCATCCGACATTATTTTCGCCTTCTGCTTTTGCATCGCTATCTGTACCATTTTTGACCAGGTCTGCCATTTTTAAATGAAGTTTCCACTTTTGTTTCCATGCAATACAATTTTTTGCACGGTTAAAATGAACTCTCTCTCTCTTTTTTTATGGGAAATCCATGCACATTTGGCCATCCAAATGGATTATCCATTCCAAAATTTTTTGTTCATTTTCGGTGCTTATCGCTTGCAACACGACCCGCGTGAGCCGGTCCTGTACAGTTGCACGTGGTAAACCATAGTTTCGGCAATTTTCTCGCATTATAGCTCAATTTCTCACAGAATCCAAAGCTTTTTTTAAGGACTCTTGAGAATACGTATAGAACTTTCTTTTTGGCCTGTGTGGCATCGTCTATAACGTAAAGAAGACATTTTTTTATTAGATTAAAGTACTTTTATAGCCAAAAAAATCTTGTGGCCGACTACTAGCACAATCATCAATTAATGAGTTTGCCTGTAGTCGGCCACTAACTTTACTATCATGTAGGGACTTTATTATTCATTTTAGACCCGGCCGTCTACTGGTACGTACGTTTTTGATACATCATAGTACATGATGGAAAGGGAAAAATATATTTATATGTTTTTGTAAGCCTGATAAAGACAAAATAGGTTTTTTTAAATTTTGCCAGTAGTCGGCCATATGGCCGACTATTAGCAGCTTTATAATAATTTAATGCCAGTAACCGGCCATATTGTTTTTTAACCAAAAAATTAAAATAAATACATTTAAGACCTGTTTACTAGTTATTTAAACATATATTATTCCAAAAAAACTTACTTCGGTTAAAATATCTAGAATAGAAGTAGTTTAACTTACCTTTAAAATTGTCTTGTTTGATCTTCACTGCTTTTCTAAACGGTTTTTGGAGACACAATGACTAACGCCTAATTTTTCGCGCCAATTTACGGAAGTTAGGTTTGACTTATAACAAAGAAATATTGATATATGTGTTCTTGAAAAGTAAAACAAGATAGCAAATGTAAGAAATAGAGCTAAACTCGGACGAAATTCAAATTATAAGTGATTAAAGTCATTTTTGGCCGACTACCGGAGGTGGCCGGCTTACTGGCGCAACCACCCTAGTATATTATGTAAAATTGCACATGAATAAATAATCTTTGGGACAAAACGGGGTTTATAATGCAATACCCTATCAGACAACAAACACCTAAAAAGGGCTTTCCAGAGACCAATGCATCTTTCAATGGTATTTCTGGTCAGGATATGAGATGCTGTATACCGGCCCTCTGGAGTTTCAGCATCAGCACCAACAATAGGTGTTAGTAAGAATGGTTCCAAGGGGTAGCCTGAATCACCTTAAATTTAAAATCAATTTTCAGTTCATAAAAATCATGTATTAAGACATATATTATATTTTACTAAGAATAATACATACCCAAAATCCAAGTAGTCCTGTCTCCATTCTGATAATAATTATTCATTGTCCATTGTCGAATTGTGCTCATTGCCCAAATCGCTGAATCATGCACTGAACCTGGAAATCTTGCATTTAGGGCCAAAATTTTTAAATTGGAATCACATATCTACAAAATTTAGGATCGAGGGAACAAGAGCACACTATCTATAGGGCTTTATTTCTTTAAGATATATCATCTAACTATAATACCTACAATTTGACAATTTAAAGAATGGAAACCCTTTCTATTTATAAATACATTTCCCGGCTTTTCAGCATCATCAGTATGGGGTGGAAATATTTTAATATGGGTACCATCGATACAGCCAATTACACCACTAAATCCAAATTTTTCATAAAACCTACAGAACAAATAATTATGTAAATATGTACGTTTATAGTTCTGTGGTCGGCACTTAAAAGGTCATAAGTCGATTTTTATTCAAAATTAGGTTTTTGGATATTTTATATCAAAATTAAGTATTCTATGGTCCCTTAAAAGGTCGTAAGCGAATTATCACTCCTTCCTACAATTTATTGTTGTTATAAAGGTCATATGACGAAACATGTATTAATATAATAACCGACAAAGCGGTCTATGTGCACATTAAATATTTCTAAATCCAAAACAAATCTCTTAAAATATCATATGTCAATATAAAATTTTGTTCTCATGACGCTATGATTCTTAAAAAGAAATAAATGCACTTAAACCCTTACAAGTATTGTGAATTTTCTTATAAAATTTAGTATGTATACTTAAAATATCCGACGTCTTAAAATCTACCTTTAAATAGTAATAAATATACTTATGTCTTTTTAAGGGTTTCTATTTTCCTACGATATAATACTTACGCGGAGATTCTACTCGATTGCCGCTGTTGCACTGACGGTTATAAAAGAGATATATTGATAAAAATAACGTAAGGAAAAAAGACGGAAACAAAATCGCACATAATTTTGACTAGGTAGAAACCACCAGTCTGAGAATATTCAATATTTTCGTAAGTGGGTGTTAATAATTCTGTATTTTAATAGTTTTTTAAAGTGATACAGAAACTAATAATTTATTATTCTTATTCTGTTTATGTTTAATTGAAGTGTTTTGTTTACGGAAATAGTGTATTGCAGTTATATAGCTTTAATAAGTAGTAATAATGCCAAAAACTCGAGGTGGCAGGACGGCCAGAATATTGGCAGCATGTAATCCCATAAAAGGTAAATAAATAATATTAATTATTATTAGTAATAGATTTTACCTAAATTTCAATTTGCATACAGGGTGCGTCAACAAGGTGTTCGCCTTCGATAGCGCCTAAACTGAGATTTCAAAAAAAGTTTTATATAAAAGTTATAGGGTTTGCAATGGAGAACACCGTAAAAATATTTCGCGCTATACAGGATGGCTCAAAAAATTGGCAATACATAAACATTATTTTTTTTAAATGAAACACCCTATATATTTTTAAATTTTCATATTCCGCATAGAATTATAATTATTTTTTAATAAACACATTAGTAGTCAATTCTTAATAGTTTTCAAGATATTGACTTTTGAAAAATGACATTTTTCAAATTTGACAGCTTCTAGCATTCTAACTGTATGTCTGAGAGCAAAACGGCTTACATGTTTCTTTTTTTGAAATCTCTTACAGTTTAGGCGCTATCGAAGGCGAACACCTTGTTGGCGCACCCTGTATAATATCGTAAATACCTAATTATTGATTTGATGTTGCACAGGAAAAACACTAACAAAAAACCAGGAACAGCAAAATCAGCCTCCAATAATTTCTAACGAGATCGTGATAAATCCAAAAAACGAGACCCGACAGTTACAAATTTTAAAACCTTTTTCGAATATTGTTGTGAAACCAGGAAAAGAGAGATTTTCTGTTACTTCCACTCTGACTTCGCCAATAATTGCCTTGGTAGATTTGCCTTATGGTAAGTAAAATATTTTATTACCTACCTATTTTAAGTTTGTTAAAAATTGATATATTTTACAGATACAAAAATTATAGAATGCGAAGAAATGAGCAAAGTATGTGAAACCCTGGTTCAAAGTAGTACAATGCAAGAAGAACATTTTTCACTTTTACCTATATCGGTAGAATCCAGTAATAAGGTGCCATCAGTTATTACGGATGATTTGGGTTTTGGTAAATAAACTATTTTAAATTGGTTAATTTAATATCAATTTAACAAAAATTATATATTTTTTAGATAACTCAATAATTGAATGCGTAGAGATGAGCAAAGTATGTGAAACCCTGGTTCAAAGTAGTACAATGCAAGAAGAACATTTTTCACTTTTACCTATATCGGTAGAATCCAGTAATAATGTGCCATCAGTTATTACGGATGATTTGGGTTTTGGTAAATAAACTATTTTAAATTGCTTAATTTAATATCAATTTAACAAAAATAATATATTTTTTAGATAAGTCAATAATTGAATGCGTAGAGATGAGCAAAGTATGTGAAACCCTGGTTCAAAGTAGTACAATGCAAGAAGAACATTTTTCACTTTTACCTATATCGGTAGAATCCAGTAATAATGTGCCATCAGTTATTACGGATGATTTGGGTTTTGGTAAATAAACTATTTTAAATTGCTTAATTTAATATCAATTTAACAAAAATAATATATTTTTTAGATAAGTCAATAATTGAATGCGTAGAGATGAGCAAAGTATGTGAAACCCTGGTTCAAAGTAGTACAATGCAAGAAGAACATTTGAGCCAAAGTGGAATTTCGTGTGAACAGAAACAAGGAAGTAATCAAAAAATGAAAGCCGAAGGAGATAATGTCGAAACTGACCCAGATTTCAATCCCAATGAGATAAGTGATAGTAGTAGCGATGGAGATGTTATAAATAATAAGATTAACGAAACGTATGTTAGTAATGTAAATGAAAAGCCATTTTCTAATAACAATGTAAAGAAAAGGAAAATGAATAAAAATACAGGAAAGGAGTACAAAACAGCAAAGGGTAAAGATAGAGAAGCAAGAAAGTTAAAACCATTGAGAGAAAATTGCAGAAATAAGTGCAGGGATAAATTAAGCGAAGATTCAAGACACAAAATATTTAATGAATATTGGGGTTTAGGAACACATGATAGACGTGTAGCACATATTGCGAGTCTTGTAAGTGTCCGAGAAACTAAACTAACTAGAACCAAAGTTAAAGGCAAACCCACAAGGAATAGATTTAACACATTAATATATAATTTTGAAATAAGTGGTGAAAAAGTACAGGTTTGTAAAATTTGCTTCCTTGCCACTTTGGACGAAACAGAAAAATTTGTCACCTGTTCAGTGACCAATAAAATGGAATCGAATAGCGGAATAACCCATACAGATCTTCGAGGTACTCACACTCCCAACCACAAGACGGCTACGAATAAAATAGATGAAGTCATAAAACACATAAATTCCTTCCCAGCCTACGAAAGTCACTATTCAAGGAGACACACGCAAAAAAAATACTTAGCTTCAAACTTAAATCTTAACAAGATGTATCAACTTTACTCTGAACCACATATGAATCCGGTTTCCATAAAAATATACGCGAGGGAATTCCACAAACTAGATTTGAAGTTTAAAAAACCAAAGAACGATACTTGTTCCAAATGTGATATGTTAATCGCTAAAGAAAAATATGCCGAAACTGAAGAAGAAAAAATGAAAATAAAAGAAGAAAGGGATGAGCATTTAGCATGTGCAGACTCTGCATACAAAGCAAAAGATGATGATAAGAAGAAGGGTATAGCAGATTCAACTCACGTAACGTACGCTTTTGATCTACAACAGGTCCTACAAACACCTCACCTTTCGTGTAATAAAATATTTTATTTAAGGCAGTTAGCCACCTATAATTTGACCGTCCATAATTGCAGTTCAGGCGAATCAAATCATTTCATGTGGCCGGAATGTACCGCAGGTCGTGGAGCAAATGAAATAGCGTCATGCTTATTTTCTCATATTATGTCAAACATCCGTGATGAAGTTAAATCCGCAGTTTTTTACTCTGACACGTGCGGAGGACAAAATAAAAATTCTTTTGTATGCTCAATGTTCCAGTATGTGATTCAAAAACACCCTAGCTTGGAAGTGATTGACCACAAATTTTTAGTACCCGGTCACACACATTTAGAATGTGACGTGGATCACTCGGTAATAGAGCGAGCTAAAAAGAAATGCAATTTTGATATACATGTTCCAAGAGATTGGTACCAACTTGTTCGCACGGCAAGCAAGAAAAATAAATTTAAAGTTGACGTTATGGAACAAGAACATTTTTTGGCGTTTTCCGATCTAATATCAAAAGGACCTCTACAAGCTAAAAATAAATCGTATAAATTACGAGAAGTTTGCTGGTTACGATATACTAAAGGGGAGGCTCTTGTAAAATTTAAATGCTCCTTAAAAGAAGAAGAACCTTTTAAAGACGTAACTTTTTTTAAAAAAGGACAGAACTTAAATAACTTGGTTAAACACACTCTTACTAATCTATATAGTGACCCACGGCCAATAAGTTCAAAAAAAAAAGAAAACTTACTTGAGATTGTTAATTTGTTGGACAAAGATGTCCAGCAATATTATTACAACTTGCGAGTTGACAAAAAAATCCAAAATGATACCGACCCCGATTTGGACAGATTGGATGAAGATAATAATTAATAATTTTTGATTATATAGTAATAATAAAAGTATTTTTTAAGTACAATAATCATGCTAATAATATATCATATTCCCCAGAACTGATTTTAGGCACATAGATAAATTTTTAGCTTCAAACCTTAAGTCCAGAATTTAACGGGCTAAGTGTACTTAAGCCCTTGTCAAATTTTATTTGTAAATATGTTTTAAGCTTAAATGAACTTATTGCTTTTTTAGACAAAAAATATTCAAAAAATAATGCATTATGTGCACTTAAGCCTTTCTTACCGATTTCATTTAGAGCTACCATAAATCTAATATGGTCATAAGTGTTGGAATTTTGGCTAAATATGGATTTTAAATATTTATTCAATGTTCTATTCAACGAATATTGCGAAAACGGAAGAATAAATCATGACATAATCCTATATTATGGATCCTCTGATTTAACAAAATAGGTATAAAATAATATAAACCTTTAACCTCGTTTTCCCACGATTGCGAAAATTTCACTTATGACCTTTTAAGTGCCGACCACAGAGTTAAGACTGGTATATATAAAAGTTAACTTTAGGCTACACTATACCTGCTTTCTACTTACATATAAAATTCATTTTATTAACGTCTAGGGGGAAAACTTACCCTGCTTTAACAGCAATTCGATGACCTAAGTGCATAACGTCGTAACCCACAAAAATTTCAAAAAGTCGGTTTTGGCGCCAATTAAATAATTTGCCTAACCTGCTTATTCTATCAAATCATAGTAAGCCACAGTCACCTTGAAATGTAATTTTACGCGCCAAAACAAAACGTCGTATTAACAGAGAGTATTGTTTGATTTGTAAAACGTCGGAAGCCACAGTTGGTCATAGGAATTCTAAGCGTCAGGTGGTTTTCGGTTTGGTGCAGTGTTTTTTTAACATAATTAGGTAAGTGATTATTATTATTATTGTAATTGACTACTCAATATAGTTTGTTATGTCCAGTTTTGGTAAAAGATATATACAATTATATCGGTAATACGCTAAAATGTGTCGAAAACCAGGATATAGTTGGATACGACATTTTGAATATTTTTATTTATAAGCTGTATTTTAGGGTTACGGCATTTTGTGGCAAATTATAACCCTGTAGTTGTTCTAACTATAATAGTTTTTTTTAGTATATGAAAGCAATTTATTTCAAGTTGTGTTCAAGAATAGTATGTTATTGTGCATTAGGTACCACTTGGAATTAATATTTTAATGTAGGTGAGAGGAAGTGAATACCTATAAGCTTGTTTGATTTTTTAGGATGTCGGGACGAACGGTGAAAATTATGGCTCTTACCGCTGCTATTAACTCAGATAAAAACAAAATAAATTCTCACACTGATCAAGATAATACAGGGGACATTAAAAGTCTCAAACCTTCAAAATCAGACGAACCATTCTCAAGTTCTTTGGACGACAAATGCAATGATTTTATTGAACAGGATAATATTATGTTTAATGATATCCCTATAGTTTTTGAAGATATCAATCTTACAGCAAATGCTTCAGTAGAATACATGATATTAAATGAGATTACTCTGCAATCCGATGATCGAGAAAAAGAAAAAAACGATGAGCAGACACATCAGATACTTAGTTCTGGTAAGTAACAATAATCGTATAAATCTCATTACGAATCAAAAAGACGCATCGGAAAAGCTTGATATACGTTTACACCACACGAGTCTGGCGACGGAATAAGCGAAAGAACCAAAACTGATAGGGTTAAATACACGTTTGAAATGATAATGATTGATAGGACTAAACTAGAGATTAACATTTTTTCTAATTTAATTTTAGGAAGAATTACAAGATGAAAATCTGAAAGCAACAAAACAACTTCACGTACCAATAAAGAAGAATCTGATATTAACACCCAAAGAGACTATATACCAGATGAAACAGAAAATAGTGACACAGGTTCAAGTAATAATGAGGACGAAAATATCATATTGGAGAGATCTATTAAAAGAAAGAGAAAAAAAGACACATCGACATGGAAAAGAGAAGTGAATAAGAAGCTAAGAATGGAGGGTAAAGAATATGAATCTTCTATGAAAGATGAGCACGGAAATGAAGTGAAAAGACCTGCTAGGAAATTAGGAGATGTATGTAAGTGCAATTCACTTGCTAGATCTTGTAATAAAATAGGTGAAGCAGTAAGAAAAGAAATATTTGAAACATTCTGGAAATTGGACTGGGAGACCAAGAAAAGCTACGTTAGGTTCCTTGTGAAGTACGAAGAGAAAAAAAGATGTTATGTTCAGACCGATACCAGAAGGAAAGGAACATTTTATTATCAACTGCAAGTGAAAAATGAAAAATTGAAGGTTTGCAAAAATATGTTTCTTACAACATTAGGAATTAAAGAACGTTCCGTTAGAGATTGGGTAACGAAGCCAAGTATCCATAGTATGCCAAAATGTGAGGATATAAAGAAAACACAAACAAATGAACAGCTAAGGAACATAGAACGAAAAGTATTAATGACAGAATTTATAAACTCAATTCCAAAATTACCATCGCATTACTGCAGAGCAGACACTAAGAAATTATATTTGGAGGAATCTTTCAAAAATAAAACAGAGGTTTACGATTTATACAAGAAACACTGCCAGGAATTACAAAGTTTGCCACTTTCTATTTGTGTATTCATGACAACATTGACTAAAATGAATATTTCTATTCATCAGCCAAAAAAGGACCAGTGCGATCTTTGTTGTTCTTACAAAGTAGGACAAATTACTGAAGAAGACTATAGATACCACATAGAAAGAAAAGAACTGGCTAGAAATGAAAAGAAAAAGGATAAGGAAGCTGCATCAAAAGGGGAATGTCATTTATTCACAATGGATGTACAAGCAGTTAAGTTATGTCCTATGTTGTATGCCAGCAAACTTTATTTTAAAAGCAAATTACAAGTTCATAATTTTTCTATCTATAATTTAAAAGATCATCATTGTGTAAATTACTGCTGGAATGAAGCAGAAGGCGAACTTGTGTCATCGATATTAACAACGTGTATAATAAAACACCTGGAGGAATTTTGCCTAGAGGAGAAAAAAACGATAATAATTTATTCGGATGGATGTGGGTACCAGAACAGAAACGTTGTACTGGCAAACTCACTTCTCAATTTTTCAATTGCACATGGTGTGACCATTTTCCAAAAATTTTTGGAAAAAGGTCACACACAGATGGAAGTTGATTCCGCCCATGCTTTAATAGAGAGAAAATTAAAAGGTCGAGAAATTCATCTTCCAAGCTAGTACCCAATTTTGATAAGGGAAGCTAGAAAACAACCTTTCCCTTTCGATGTCCACTATCTTACCCACGAATATTTTATCAAATTTGATGTCAAAGATAGTTTTAGATATCAATCTATTCGACCTGGCCGAAAAAAGGATGACCCTACTGTCAATAATCTGAGATGTCTGCAGTATTCTCCAGATGGCTCTATCTATTATAAAACGGACTACCAACAAGAAAGTTATACACCTCTACCAAACAGGCCAAATATTCCATCTGAATGCTTCAACAGGCAACAATTATATAAAAGTAGACTTCCAATAGCTAAACAGAAATATGACCATCTTCAGGAACTGACACAAGTTTTACCACCCGAGGTGAAGAAGTTTTACGACGACATTCCTTTCTGCGCTAAAAAGAAAAAAAATTAATTTATCTTTCCTTATTTTACTTAATGATTTAGTCGAGGATTTAGTTAGGACTTTTTTTATTATAACATTTGTGTATTTTTATAATAAATAATAAGTTTAAAATTATCTAAATTCTGCGTTTTTATATTTATAATTGATTATTTTGTTAAGTAAGTAACTTTTAAAAGGTCGTATGTCACAATCGTAAAAACTGCCAAATGTCGTAACACACTATGTTCTTAAATAAATAGCAACAAAATGAAATATGTATTCGGAAAACCTTGAATTTAAGATGTTATAAATATATAATAATAAGAATCCTGATTTAGAAAAGTTATATTAAAACTAGAAAGTTTTTTGTTTGCCCTGAACAAAAGTGCTTATTGGGCATACGACGTTTTGCACTTAGGTCTTCGAATTACAGCTTGCATGTCAGTAGGGAACTGGATATATCTAGCGGTAAAGTGTTATACCAAGAGACGCGTTCGGTAATTACATCTGGAGTGCTCAGATCGATCCGAATCGTTTGTTTATTACATCTAGATGTAGGGGAGGTAAAAATCTTCGTTCGGTAATTAAATCTAGATGTATCGGATCATGCTCGATTCGCTCAAAGCCTTTCGCTCAGGGGTATGAAACTTGGATAGGAAAAGACGCATCAAGTGTCACTTGTCTTCCACTACTTTTGCTGTCATCTTTCGACCAATCACGTTGCTCCATTTTTTAAATCATAAAACCAACCGTTGATGTTTTTCCTTGTGTTCGGCTTTGAAGGTATTTTTCATGACATGGCCCTTTGTTTAGAAATTATTTATGTTTTTATCGCAAATATCTCAAGATCGTGATTTTAAAATGCAAAAGAAAGTCTTATTGCATGTCTGGGTAAGAAGTTATATTAATATATTTAAGAAAAAAATCTGAAAACAGAGTTCCAACTATTTTCTAGCGGCAAAGGTCGATGACCCTAAATTTTAAAACAATTTTTTACTTTTCTGCCAGAAATAATTTAAGTATCTTGGTATGTATTTGTTGATTAAGCGATTTAAAAAACGTCTCTATTTTCACAAAATAATATTTTTTAATAAAAACTTCAAGTCAGTTTCTTATCGAGGTTGTTTAAAAATAAAGGCTCGATGTTATTGAACATATCGATGGTATAATGGCAAAAGGCCCTAAGCCACACTTTGGACTAAATTGAGATATATAGGGGAGAGGGGGGCACATTGGGACACGGGGCACAATTGGACTTCATCATTTAAATTGTTACTCTGCCACCGAATTCGCGATCGCCGTATACCAATAGGTGGCAACACCGCACTGTATTTGGCGGAATATTTTCGTGGTCAATGGACGTGATTTGCCGGCGTTCCACAAACATTTGTGTTTTGTAGACCTTTTTGTAACTTTTTCTACTTTGCTTGGTAAGTAAATATTTTTGTTATCATACTGTTATAACATAAAACAAATATAATACAGGAAATAGGTATAATCATTCTTTATTTTGTCAATTTTAAAGTTGGGAAAAGCCTAACCTAGAAATTTGTATATTCGGATTTGTGTTAAGATGATTTCAGGGGCAGTTTGGGACAGATGGATGGGGGCACATTTGGACAGTGTCCCATTGTGCCCCACTACAATTAATTTATTGTTCAGGTATCCTTTACTAGACAATGTTTTTTTTATATAGAAATCGACATGGTACGCACGTATAAAAGAAAAACCGATAGGGCCTTCATATCGGAAACAAACATGTTATCCGCAATACGTGATGTGTTGGAAGGTCGCCTGTCAATAAGAAATGCAGCTAAAGCATACAATCTGAAAAAGTCTAGCCTAGGAAATCGAGTAAAAAACATCAAAACAAGGAAGATAAGGGGAAATGAAGGCAGAGGGCAGGAAGACGCAAATAAGGAGGAGCAGATAACCTCTGACAATGATGATATACCAAAGCCTAGAGACGTTCCATTTGTTCCTGCGATCAAACGTCCATTTCAGTCGAAGTATTCATCACAGCAGGTTTTTAATAGCGACCAAGAAAAGCTTTGTGATTATTTGCTTCAAAGTTCAAAAATAAATTATGGTCTGACATATTTACAGTCACGAAAATTGGCATTCGAGTATGCTAAGAAGCTAAATAGAAAATATCCATCTGCATGGGATAAAAACGAAAAAGCGGGGATAGACTGGATGAAAAGTTTTATGACAAGATTTCCAAATTTGGCACTAAGGAAGCCTGAAAACACCAGCCTAGCACGGGCTACAGGCTTTAACGAAACTAATGTTACCCAGTTTTTTGACAATTTGGAAAATGCTGTAAGAAAATATAAAATTCCTCCTGAAAAAATTTACAACCTAGATGAAACGGGCGTTTCCACGGTCCTTCAAGCACCAAAAGTAATAGCAGCGACTGGAGTGAAGCAAGTGGGTCAGACAGTATCAGCAGAAAGAGGAGAGCTTGTCACGTTCTGTGCTATTATAAATTCTCTTGGAAACACTGTACCACCTGTTTATATTTTTCCAAGGGCTAAATACAAGTCAGTATTTTTGAAGGGTTCACCTACCGGCAGTCTCGGCTTAGCTAATAGATCCGGGTCAGGTTGGATGACCGCTACTCTATTTTTAGAAGTTATGAAGCACATCCAAAAATTTACAAGGTGCACTAAAGATGAACCAATTTTGATAGTGCTAGACAATCACGAGTCCCATACTAGCCTAGAAACCATCCTTTTTTGTAGAGAAAATGGTATTCATTTTGTGACATTTCCACCGCATTGCACACATCGAATGCAACCGTTGGATGTAGGTCTTTATGGGCCTTTTAAGACATATTTAAAAGTTGCATTCAACGATTGGCTTTTGGGAAACCCGGGCAAACGCATCTCGATTTATGAGATAGCGGAGTTATCAGGAAAAGCATATCATAGAGCATTTACGATGGATAATATTTGTTCTGCATTTAAAAAATGCGGCATCGTACCACTTAATAGACAAGTTTTTAATAGAGATGACTATGCAGCGGCATATGTTACCGATCAGGAGCCACCATCTAGCAATAATCAAACTTCAAACAACCGTAACGACCAGCTATCAACGTCATTCCAAACTCCACCTCCAAATAATGTAGAAGAAAATAACTTTAACGACCAGCCATCAACGCCATTCCAAACTCCACCTCCAAATAATGTAGAAGACAATAACTTTAACAACCAGCCATCAACGTCATTGCAAACTTTACGTTCAATATGTAACACGTCTACCGCCATTATTACGCCAGAGAGCATCCAACCTTTTCCTAAAGCACAGAGGAAATTGCCAACAAGTAAAGGAAGAAAATTGGGAAAATCAAGAATCCTTACTGAAACTCCAGAGAAGGACCGTTTGGAGCAAGAAAGACGAGAGAAAGAAAAAGGAAAAAGAAATGTTTTTCCGAGTGAGGAAGTAAAGAAGAATATTGCAGGAAAGAAAACTTTGAAAGATGCCCAGAAAAAGGAAAAGCCACAAAAAAAATTGCAAAATTATTCAGATGACAGCGATATATCAGAAAGTGGTGACTTGGTATTGAATGACAGCGAATCAGATTGCATTAGCGAATTTAGCAAAGATAATTCAGACGATGAATTCATGGAGCAGGTTATTCCATTACATGATCCCGAAACTATGATGCCTAACATTTTTCCGGGGGACTACCTTCTGGTCAAATATGCTTCAAAAAAGATGATTAAATATTTCGTGGGTGAAGTTGAAAAAATTGTTGACGGACAATATCAAATAAACTTTTTAAGAAAAAAGAATAAAGGTTTTGTGTTTCCAATTGTTGTTGACAAGGACCTAATTGACTTTGATCAAATTGAGCGAAAGTTACCGAAGCCAAAAGATCAAACTACTACAGCTCGTGCAAGATCAATAAAAAAGTTTTCTGTAGGCTTAATTGGTTACAATATTAACTGATTGATAGGTATGTTTTAAAACTTTTCTCATTTTTGTATTAAAATACATTTTTTTAAATAGATTTAAGTTTGTGCGATATAAACTGATTTGTAAGGTTTATCAGTTTCATATTTTTTTTTATTCACATACAGCTTTTGAGTTTTTTTTATAGGTCTAAGTGGTTGCAATATAAACTGATTGATAGATTTATAACCTATGTTTATATTGAAATATATTATCTTTCATGTTTTATTGTATTTTTATTAGTATTCAATAGGTGTCCACAAGTGCCCCTAGGTGGTCCAAATGTACCCCGTCATTGGGGTACATTTGGACATTTGCAGCATTATTTTAAAGTGAGAATAAAATATTTATTTTTAATATAAATACTTTCAATCCCTCATACTGTATACATAAAAATGTGAAGTTGATATTTGCTGAATTAATTTATTACATATCTTGATACGTATTGGTTTTATACGAAAAAAAAATATAAATGTCCCAATGTGCCCCCCTCTCCCCTATACCAACAAAATTAGAAAAACAAAACGATTTTTTTAAAACTGGGCCGAAGCCTCCAAAATAATCTTATAACCTTCTATTCTCATAATTATTGACGTAACCCACCGGTAACTTTTACAAAAAATTTTGGTCAGGCACTAATCGTTAAAAAATTAATATCAAAAAAAGACCTATTCCACATATTTCTTATGGGTCTATATAAATACAAAAGGTCCTAAGCCACAAATTCTGAACATTTTACTTAATAGCATTAAAATGTAGTTGTTTAACAAAATTACAGATGGCAATCATGTTAGGTTGGTTGCCGAACTATCCAGTCTTATGCAGATTATGATCGAGTGACAGCTCGTTTAACTCCTACCGTTTAACTTTTAAAAAGTGCAGTTTTTTCCGGAAAAACACATTACAGGTATGTAAAATCTTGTTTATATTATAGCATAAGATAGGGGAACTATTTTAGAATCATGAGAAACTGTAAAGAATACCAATTAATTATTATTCTTCCATAAAAACATCAGAATGAGGTTAGGTGGCTTAGGGCCTTTTGCATTATATGATTAAGGCTTATGCCTAAGTTAATACACAGGTTATATTAAATACCAGTGGCTTAGGTCTTTTTATTATTTAATATGGGTGATGGTTAGGCCGACTTCTTAAGGTTTTTTTAAAATACAATATTATTTTAAATTCAAAATGGTTTAAAAAGGGATTACTTAGCGCATACTAATAAATTAATAATTGTTTCAGATTAAAAATGGAATGTGGTCACAATACTAGAAGTATGAAAATAGTTAGGATGGCTCAACTAGCTCATACTATTTCCAAAGAAAATATAAGAGAAGTACCCAAAGAGAATAACGAAGATAGTCAGAACGGATCGGCTAAAGAAAGCCAGATAGAACATCATACAGAAAGTTTTAAGAAAAATAGTCTCATTCCCAAAGAAAACCTAGAAGAAATAAGCCCTAACGAAGAACGCGAGCAGCCTAATGATGAAAGCCCTATAGAAAACCCTGAGGAGGTTAACAACAAAGAAGACTTCGAAATAATTGCGAACAACAGATGTCAACTAGTACCTATGTAGTAATGTTGAAATTGTATTTAATGACGATGAAGAACTTCTTAATTATGCAGACAGAGTAGTTGCTTCCCTGGCAGAATGTGAGGAAACTTCAGATCAAAAAGATTATTGTGAAGCAGGACCGTCAAAACAAAAAGATTATTATGAAACATAAAAAGAATCACTGGATGATAAAGAACAGGATGATGACCTATATAGCCCTGAAGAAAACAGTACCGACTCATCTGATTACTCGGAAAATATTGAGAGAATAAAAAATAATCGAAAAATAAAAACAGCTAATAGTCTTTAACCAGAAAGATTAAATTTAAACGAAGTCGCAATTATTAATTTTCCAGTTCTTAATAATGCACCACCTTTAATTGAAGATGCAATGGAGAATACAGTAGGCGAAGATGGTAAGCGTTAAGCCAAAAAAATTAACCAAAGAAAAACAGCGAAAAAATTACGAGTTGAAGGTAAGGAATACCTTTCTTCAAAACAAAAGCTGATACCGGCAAAAGCGGTTCAAGAAATTCCTTGCAGGGGTTGCCAAAATAGTTGTGCAGAAAAGTTTGATGAAGAGGAGAGGCAGAAGATATTTACAAAATTTTGGGAATTATCAGATGGCCAAGCTCAGAGTTCGTTTTTACTCTCATCCATTGACTTTTCATCAAAAAACGCAAGTATACAAAAAAAGAAACTAGTAGGAGGGCACTAACAAAGGTATACAGGTTCCCAAAAGGAGAAGAAAAAGTACAAGTATGCAGACAGTTTCTTCTGGCGACTCTAAATATTAAGGAAAAGCGGTTAAGGAAATTATGTCAAAACAAAACATATTTAAGGACACCAAAAAAAGATATGCGAGGAAAAAATACTGTTCCGAAAAATAAAACAAAAGAAGAAACTTATAATCAAGTTGTGGAATACATAAAGAGGCTTCCAGCAGTACCGTCCCATTATTGCCGAAGCAGCACATCCAAAAAATATTTACCAGCTGAATTTAAGAATATTAGAAGGCTTTACAGGTTATATTATAAAGCATGGGTGGAAGAAAAAAGATATTATTTTGTTAGCGAACCACTATTTAGAAGAATTTTTACTTCACAATATAACATAGGATTTCACGTACCTCGCAAGGATAAATGCAGCATCTGTATTGGCTACAAAAAACAAGAAGCCTCTGACGGCGAGACAACAAAGTACAACATTCATATTGACGAAAAAGAGTTGGCAAAGAAATTATATTTAATTGATCAGAAAAAATCAAATTTAAATGGTTTTCTATGTAGTAGCTTCGATATGCAAAAGGTTCTTAGCACTCCACATGGTGAGCTGGATATGAGAATTTTTTATTATAACAGATATTCAGTGTACAATGAGACCATTTATGAAGCTGGAACACGAAATGCTTATTGTTACATTTGGGGTAAGGCCGATGGTAAGCGGGGAAGTAACGAAGTGAGCTCCATACTGTACAGTTATCTTCGTCGTGTAGATTTATCCAACAATGTTTCAGAAATTGCTTTATACTGCGACTCTTGTACTGGGCAGAACAAAAACAGAGTTGTAATGGCTATGTTAGCCTATTTTCTGAAAGTGGCTGTTAATGTAAAAACAATACAAATTACATTTCTAGTTCCCGGACATACGTACATGCAAGTAGATAGTGTTCATGGTTGTATTGAAACATATACAAAAAAATGTTAATCTGGGCGCCAAGTGAATGGCCTACTGTCTTACGAAATTCAAGAGTAAATCCACACCCTTATGAGGTTATTTCATTGAAATACGGTGACTTTTACGATTTTAAGGCAATCCAAAAAAAAATTTGGCCTGAAAAAATTAAAAAGGATACAGACGGAATGCTAATTAAATACGTGAACATTAGATAAATGATATTCTTAAAGGGCTCGAATGAGGTACAATTTAAATACTCGCTAAAGGATGAAGTCAAGTTTGTAACTGTTGAAAATTTGAGAATATCAAGGAACATAGAACTAGTACCTGCGTATACAAAGCGTCAAGAAATACCTCTTAAGAAATATAATAGTCTCCTGAAAATGTGCGAAAAAAACATAATTGGAGAAGAATACCATGATGAATATAAATCCCTAATTGCAAAAGATATTTCTGTAACTTTACCAGAATTCGATGAAGAAGATGCTATTAGCAACTATGAATAATACTCTTATTTTATTTTTTGTTCGTGTTCCATATTAAAAAAAAAATTAATTTCATTCCTGTTTTTTTTTCTAGTAGCAATAAATCTAGACCTACATTAAATTATTATGAAATTTGTTGAAAAGACATATCCCACAAATATTTTTATAATTACCCAAAAATATTAAAGAAAAAAAGCCCTAACCATCATTTTTGCTATTTTTAGGCATAAAATGATATTTAAAATTATTGTAAATTGTATTTAAACAAAGTATTCATATAGATAGTCATTATATAAAAAATCGAACCCCTTTATCTTTTGAACAAGCTTATGATTTAAATTTCCTTCTTTCTGACCAAATTTACTTCTGCGGCTTAGGGCCTTTTGCCATTAAACCATCGATATTCCGGGTAGGTAGTACATTACCTAATTTTTGCTTTGCAACATGATATAAGATATAACTACTAATATTATCAAGTTGACTGTCTATTTAAGGGTTTACAAGAATTTAAGTGAATAAAATAACCAAGTTAATAAGTTCTGGTCACTTTAACTTTAAATATACAAAAGTTTTAGTAAAAGCAAAATAGACAATAAAATCTTAAAGTTACTTAAATTGTTCTTTCTTTGCCCCTTTTTTGTCTTTGTATTTGATATGTGTGATAACTAGTCGTAAGAGAAATAATTTGCCAATATAAGATTTTTGTCGCTGTTCTCTTGTTTCATGATAAATCCTTCAGAATGTTGATGAACATGATGTTAACCAACTGCCACTGGATTTAGACCTGAACTTGATGATGCCCTTCACCGATACTGACCCTCACTGTAATAAGACCTCGACCTGATTTATTGATCTCTACTCGTACTGGATCTCGATATATGATTATGACCCTAAACTTATTTGTGTACATAGATGTGTGATCTCAGTTATTTATTTTCTTAATAAGATTATTTATGCTGCCGGTGTTTGTAGAGGGTGGTATGTAGTAGTTTGAGAACACTTTTAAGGAGGGTTAAGCCTTGGCCTCTGCTTTTGTATGGGTTAAGGAATCCTTCAAGACTTTATTTTATATAAATTAAATGATTTTATGCAATAAAAAAGTTGTATTATTGATTGTTTTACTAAAGATAAACCAAATATATTTGTCATCAAGGTAAATTAATATTTTGAAATTTAAATTTGTAGTAAATATTTTTATTAAAAATGCGTTGTTGTTACAAATCGTGCAGTGGAAATTGTATTTATTAGTAACAAAAACGTAATTAATAAAAATATTTACTACAAATTTTAAATTTCAAAATATTAATTTTGACCTTCAAAAAAATAAAAACATATGGTGGCTTCCCCTACCCCCCTTCCGCCAGCGTTAGTTCAAACCCACTACACTTTGGCGTTAGCAACGGCATTTAAAAGTCACAGCGGCATCTATCATTTAACACGTTAATAACTTTTCTCTTTGTTCGAGTTCTGTGCTTTCGCTGGACGAAAGAGATTAAGGCTGGATCCACATTGATCCGTGATACGCATCCGTTGTGTACCATATGATTAATATGAACCAATGAAATTTTAGGGAATAAAATCACGCACGTTTCAAGGTCGCCACGGATTGAAGTTGGTCAATTTCAACTTTTCATGCGTGATTGAGGTTAGGTTATTGTTGTGGGTTTGGTGGTGGACTGTCCTTTTTTCAAATATTTTTTACTTTCATTAAAAAGTTAAGACAAATGTCGAGCCAAGTCGCGTACCAATGTGCGTACTGCAAATTTTTCATAAACTCTCATTGCGAGGACTACATGGAACATATATGTTTCCGCGAAAAATTGAATATGCCCCAAAAAAAAAACTTTGCAATTGTGTTGTCTGGTGATCATAATATGTTGGAATTAGGTAAGATATCTTTATTTAATACGTATGTAGTAAATACTTAAGTTGTCGATAAATAATTTAGCTGGGTTTAGGGAGATTGCATGGTGAAGTAGAACATCAAAGTGAGGTTTTATTTTATGAACTTTTCACTTTTTATTCAGTTGAAGATCCAAGCATTACTCAGTCAGCAGTAGAACCAACAGAAGCAAGTCTGGAGGACGAAATGTTAATTTCAATGGTACAAAGCAAACGAGCCCTTTGGGATCACAGACTTCCTGTACTTCAAAGGTCACCGGCCAAAATAAAACAGCTGTGGGAGAGTATTGCTCAGGAATTGGGGGGTATGTTTAGTAATAATTAGAATAATGTTTTCCTCAAAAGCAAATCGCGAAAAGCTGAAGTTAAAGAAAAATTTAAAAAGTTGGTGTTTATACAGGATTTGAACCTGCGATCGCTGTATTGCTAGTACACTGACAAACTAGCAATGCAGAGGTCGCAGGTGCGAATCCTGCATGAACTGCAACTTTTTCAATTTTTCTTCAACTCCTCAATTTTCTTTCATTAAATTAGTTTCGGTGTCAACAAAAAACTTACTCCTTTAAAAATATTTTTCTTGTTGAACGAAAATTGTTAGCTCAGAAATGGAACTTTTCAACAAATAACTCAGAATATATATCTAGCAAAATTACGAGAAAATTATGTTTTTTTTAGGATGTTTGTCAGTTGAAATAATCAAAAAAAGATGACGTCAATTAAGGGATGATTTCATGAGGTCCCGTAAAAAAAGCAAAGCATATGTGCCCAGTGGTTCCGGATTGGAGGATGTCCCACCAAAACCAGCATTCAAATTTTACGAGGTTATGAAATTCTTAGACAGCACAGTGGATAATACAAGGTTAGTAATTACTCTCTACGGTCGGGAGGTCATTGTCTCCGAAAAGAGTTTTTACCTGCAAAGGTAAATTAAACTATGTACCTATACATACATTGCCTTTCACACCTACCTAATGCCCAGTTGTATAGATTCAGGTTAATCGGCATTTCATTTTTAAAGGTTGTGGTTATCTAAAAATGTCCTGATTAACCCTCAGTATGTAATTGTTATGCCGAATTATAACTTTATGATGAGCTCCAAACTTGGGGTTTAACCAACAGTTAATTTAACAGCCCAAAAAGCACAAGTTGAAAATAAGATATAGGTAGGTAATTAAAATGTTAAAAAATTACATTTTTCAGTTCAGTTCAAAATTCGCTATGAAGATACCAACTAGGTATCCGGTGTAACTGGGACGTATAAAACTGATATATTTTTATAATCCCTACATTAAGGTGGTACTTAATCTTACCTTAGCATTCAAATTGGGTGTAAAGTGACATCAAATTGTTGAAAACAAAAAGAACATAAAATGCAAAGAGTGTTTTCAACATTTTACAAACACAGGAAATATTAAATAATAAACCAATATCGATTAAAAAGCTGCAAAAATTTAAAAAAACAGCAAAAAATGTAAAATCAAATCTATATAGGTATCTAAAAAAATTGTAAAGTACTACTGACTTAAATTATTCTAACTTTTACAATTTTTTTACTACGTGTTTTAGCACAGTATCCAATATCAATCTCACTCTTGAAGATACACCTTTATCAAGTCGATCAACACCAGATTTGTTATCACCAGCAACATCAACTACAAGCGAGACTGGACGTAAAAGAAAAGGTATGTTTAAAAAAGTGGCAAGTGTGAAACAATAACAAAAACATTTTTTTAATTTATTACTTACAACATCTATTAAATTCTTTATTAAAAAATTGAGCTAACAGTAGTATTGGACACTTGTAAAACTGTCTGAGTGATTTAGTGGAGACTTGTAAATATTTGCTAAAAACTTTAAGCTTTCACCTTAACAGATTTAGCGATTAAATTTTACTTAATATTTTTAGTAAACCCAACCAATGCCACAGAAATAGAAATCCAAAAGCAGCTTTTAAAATCGTTACAGGAGGACACAACAAAGAAATATGATGGGATTGATGGGTTTCTTATGTTACTAGGAGAGGGGTTTAGACGGCTCCCACGACGAAACCAAGCAAAAATGCAAATTAGATTCTTGGAAATGCTGGCAGATAAGGAAGAAAGCATTGAGCAATTACTTTAAAACGCCCATCTAGTGTGTTAAATTAAAAAAGTACTTTTGTCTAAAAATAAAACTTTTTAATTATATTTTTGTTTTAGTAGGTCTAGCCCACCTTCTTTAGGGTTCATCAAGCTGTGGATACTAACCTGACTTAAAAAAAGGAAAATAATTTTTAAACTTCCTAATACAGTTTTCTACTAAGTAGGGGAGCAAGGGGCATAGTGGAATAGCGGGGCAAAGTGGAATTTATTATTATTTCATAGTAAGACTAGCGCCATCTAGGATTATATGCGTTAAACCAATACCATCGTTGCCACACTCGTATAGGATAGCGTCAGTTTCTTGAGATCAGCGAACGTGTACGGTTGGTTAATAAAAACAAGTTACGTTAACGGAAATTATAACCTCCTAAGGTAAGCAAATGTGCTGCATTTAACTTACAAAACGAATAATGTTTTTATTTTATGGTTAGCTGATAGGATAACCTTAATTCTAAACAGTAAGAATGACAAATATGGAAAAAGCGTTTTAAAAGAATTTTGATATAAATTGTTTTGACTAATGTAAACATGGGGCATAGTGGAATACTACATTTGGGGCAAAGTGAAAAACATTTCCACTTTGCCCCTAACCTATTTTTTCTATGTTTTTTTTCAGAATGGTGAGATAAAAGAGTGAGTAAACAGCACTCCTGGACAGAAGAAGCTATGAAGTTGGCGATAAACGAGATTCGAAATGGTACATGTGGCTACAAAACTGCTTCCGAAAAATATAATGTTCCCATTGGCACCCTGCATAGGCGTGTAAGAACAAGCAAAACAGCTAGTGATGCATCTAAACAGTCATTAGGTCGCTACAAAACTGTTTTTACTGTAGACCAAGAACGCGAATTGGCTAATTATATACTTTTAATGGAGAGTAAACTTTTTGGACTAACCATGCGAGACTTTAGAGCCTTAGCTTACGAGTATGCAGAAAAAAATAGGATTGGTAACAATTTTAATGCTGAAACACGTTTAGCTGGATATGACTGGGTGTATGGATTTTTAAATAGAAATCAAAATGTATCCTTGCGTTTACCAGAAAATACTTCAGCAGCTAGAGCATCAGCCTTTAATAAACCTAATGTAGCAACATTTTTTAAGTTACTGGGTGAATTAATGGACAAATATAAGTTTACCGCCAGTCGCATTTTCAACTGTGATGAGACAGGGATATCTACAGTCCCTAATAAGCCGTCAAAAATTTTATCACTTAAGGGAAAGAAACAGGTAGGAGTTTTGTCATCAGCAGAAAGAGGAGTTCTGGTCACTGCTGAAATCTGCTTTAATGCCGCGGGATTTCACCTACCACCGTTAATGATATGCCCTCGAGTAAGAAGAAACCCATTATTTGAGGTAGGGCTGCCTCCAGATGCCATCGTAGAGTACCATCCATCCGGATGGATGCAGTCCAACATTTTTGCGCCAATATGGTTCACTCACTTTCTTAAACATACCAAACCAAGTCCCGATGATCCGGTCCTCCTGATTTTGGATGGACACGCAACACATACAAAAAACTTGACCTTAATCCAAATGGCAAGAGAAAATAATGTCCATATTCTTGTTTTACCGCCACATACCTCACACAGGTTGCAACCTGCCGATGTTTCTTTCATGTTTCCCTTAAATTGCTTTTACGAACAAGAAGCAAAGAATTGGCTTAGAAACCATCCTGGGCAAGTTATTACTGTGCATGACGTTGGATCGATATTCGGTGCAGCATTCCAGCGTGCAGCAACTGCGCAGAATGCTATAAGTGGATTCAAAAATACAGGAATATGGCCCTACAATCCCGAAATATTTCCTGAAGAAATGTTTAGGGCTGCAGAAACTACTGACCAAGATCCAGAAAATAATAACTTAACTATTGTTCAACAGGAAAGAGAACAAAAGACTCCTCCTCCAGGT
Organism: Polydrusus cervinus; assembly: GCA_935413205.1. NCBI lineage: Eukaryota > Metazoa > Arthropoda > Insecta > Coleoptera > Curculionidae > Polydrusus > Polydrusus cervinus. The sequence continues at coordinate 58,319,685 of OW284510.1, read as the reverse complement.
CTTCAGTATAACTCGGGTTCAGTCCAAAATAAAGAAGAAAAGGCGATCATTTCTAAGGCACAAAATATTAACAGAAACGAACCGTCGTCGCCCCAACCTGGCTGCTCGTTTGCACACACACAGTCTTCTATTGAAGATGTCTACTATTCACCCAGCGAAATCATACCTTTTCCGAAAGCACAACCAAAACAAAGAAAACAGTTTAAACGAGGAAAAACTACGATACTTACGACTACGCCAAATTTAGAGGAACTTAAGGCTGCTAGTTCGACTCCTAAGATCGCGACAAAAAATGTAAAAAGAAAACTGCAGCCTATTTTAAGTTGCAAGCAAAAAAAATCGAAGGCGCACGATATTGAGTCTACAACTTCTGAATCATCCATAGAGGAAATATGCGATGACTCTTTATCCTCAGGAGATGACGAAGGTGTCATTATTTCTTCGATAGAACAACTATCAACTGAAAAGGTAACTTTAGAAAATCTGAATAAAAATGACTATCTACTAGTTGGACTTCAAAATAAGAAAGGTGACACGAAGAAGTTTGTAGCGCAGGTTGAAGCCATTGAAGGCGATGATATTCTGGTCTCTTATATGCGTGAATACCGACATATGTGCAACATCTACGTGTTTCCAGATACACGAGATGAAAGTTTTATCTACTTGCGAGAAGTTATTGGCCGACTCCAAACTTATGAGATGCTTAGGCACGGAAAAATAAGATTTTCCTAATTTATATTAAATATGTTTTAGCATTAAACGAATTTTTCTACTTTGCCCCGTATGTGGGGCAAAGTGGAAAATTTGTAAGCTTTTTAAAAAAAATAGGTCATTGGTTTAGTCATAATATTTTTGTATGTTTTTTCATCATTTTTGATACTAAATAGTATGTAGAAGTAAAATATGTTATTTGGGACACCATTGTTTCATTTATATTTTTTTGCGAGCTGTTTTGGTTCTAACTATTCCACTTTGCCCCACGTTCCCCTATGTAGCTTATTTATTAAAATAATCTTCATAAAAAAACATTTATTAAAAATCACTATTAGCTGCTTTTTCCCATTGCCACTCTACCGCTCCAATACGGAATTTCGTGCGCGCGCAAGATGGCAAACATTCATGGTCATGTGGGATTTGTAAGGTTAGTAAACAGCATGAAGTTGCACAGGATCCCAAAGTCCCGCCTCCTGGGGGCCTATTCTCGTTCTTGATAGATGGGAGAAATCCCACGAGAGAATGGTAAATTGTCCCATCCCACGGATCTTCTCTCGTGGCTCGATGCCCGTATTCTCGACAGATGTGAAGGAAGCTCTTGATAGAACCACTCTCAGCTATGTTGCCGAATTGCTGCAGTGCATTAAACCATAAAAATATGCAACTCTACTTACAATTAACCACATAATTAATATCGCCCTTAAGATTTAAGGAAGAAGAAGAGATGATAACCCCTTTTTGAGTGTTTTTCGTCAGTTAGTTTAAAATTGGTATAAGTATTAAGTATTCGTTGGATTAAAAGTGGTTTAAAACGTTGGATTTGCTATATGGTTTAAATATTATTTTATTAGTAATATCGCCTATTGCCTATAATTTATATAAACATTAATTATATTTATGGAGTGAAGATCTCTTTAAAGATGGGAAAAAGCGTTATTTTTATATAACAGTTACAACTGTTATAGTTATTTTTAAATAACAGCTTAAAATAACAGGTTTACGTTATTTTTAACATTTAGCGGTGTACGCGTATACTCGTTGTCAATGGGAACTGGTCACGAATGCAGTTAGCAGTTACAGCGAAACGGTTATGATGAAGTCCAATAGTAGGAGGCGGCAAAGGCCCGCGCGAGATCGAAGAGTGGTGGTAACACGTGTCGATAGGTAAAGGTGGAAGTGGAAGACGGAAGAATGCACGCCGACACGGTTTTGGTTAGTCAACTTTGTTTAGCGCCTGCGCTTGTACTGTAATATAATTATTGTGCGATTTATTGGATTTATTTTACCGCTAGCAGTGTAGTGCGCAGACAAAAAGATATATTTTTGTATTAAATTGTTTTAATTGTAAAAGTAAATATTAATAAATTATTTTTGGCTTTAACTTATAAACTTTTTGGTTTTTTTTTTAATCAATAAATGTTATAAACAATGGAGACTTATCTAAAAGGAAAAAAGTCGGTTCTTTGGAATTTCTTTACCCCACAAAATGAAATAAAAGCGACTTGTAATTTCTGTAAACAAAGTTTGTCATATAAATCGTCAATTAGTAACCTGAAGCAGCATATTCTGAGGAAACATCCATCTGTTAAATTAGTAGAAGACTCTCAGAAAACACCTCCAGGAACTATAGATGCCCCACCAACTGATTCCACACCATCCATATTAAATCCACCTGACAATTCAGCTGATAGTTCATCAACATTCAAAGATAATTCAAAAAGAGTTTGTTTAGAAGCAGGCTGTTCAACAGAAATCAAGGGCAAGGGTCAACTATACCAGACCCATTTAAGGGTACCCAGAAAAATTGGATTTCCACAAAAAAAAGGTATCGATAAAAAACTTTTAAAATTAATAACAAAGGATTTACAACCATTTTCTGTAGTTGAGGATGAAGCGTTTAGAGAATATACACATGCTTTAAATCCGTCATATGTTTTACCCAGCCGTAAAACATTATCTAATACTTTATTGCCTGCTAAATATGAGGAACTGAAAATCAAAATTTCAGAAATTTTAAAAACTGCGGAATCAGTTTCCATAACTACTGACGGCTGGACGTCAATCAACAATGACGGATTTATTGCAGTGACTGCCCATTTTATAAACAATTTATTTGAAGTAAAATCAGTTTTATTGGAAGTTGGTCTATGCAACGTTAACCACACCAGTAAGAATTTGGCAGATGAACTCAATAGAGTAGTTTTGGAGTGGGGTTTACAAAATAAAATTTTTTTAGCATTATCTGACAATGCAGCAAATATTAAAAAAGCTATAATTGACGAATTAAAGTGGAAGCATCTACCTTGTATAGCCCACACAATAAATTTAATTGTAAAAGATGCCTTAACAGCGGTTGAAACTCTTGTAGGGAAGGTAACAGACATTGTGTCTCATTTTAAACGTAGTACTGTGGCAAAAAATAAATTAGACTTTTACCAGAATCAGAATGGCAAAGAGCCAAAAAAATTGGTTCAATCAGTTGCTACAAGGTGGAACTCTGTATTTTATATGCTTAAAAGAATAGCAGAATTAAAAGAAGAAGTACGAGCATCCCTGGCTGCGCTCGGAAAGGAAGATTGGCCAATGCTATCCAATCAAGAGTTTGAGTATGTTACAGAACTAATTGAGATACTTGCACCACTGGAGTCAACAACAGTTGTCATGAGCGCTGAAAAATATGTTACTCTTTCGTCAGTTATAATAATCACGAATGGCTTACGAGATTTTTATAGAGATATGTCAAAAACTAGTTTTTCTCCTTTAGCTAAAAGTGTTCTCCAGAATATTATAAATGGCATTGATACACGTTTTAAAAACATGGAATCAAGCTCTACCCTTTTGTTAAGTACATTCTTGGATCCTCGATTCAAACACGTCGGGTTTTCAGCAGAATCCTTTGCAGAAAAGGCCAAAAATTTAGCTACAAATGCTTTAACATCAATAATTGAACAGAAAACCAAAGATAATGAAACCCCTGTGAATGCAAGTCTGCTACAACCACAAAATACAGAGAGTAAAAACTTTTCAATATGGAGCACATTTGACGCAAAGGCGTCTAGTTTTACTCCATCTGGAACTAAAAGATCTCGCGCTATTCTGGAAATTCAGAGATATTTGGAAGAACCTCTCTTAAACCGGTCTAAAAATCCGTTAGAATGGTGGAAAGAACATTCTTATAATTTTCCACATATTAGCGAACTGGTTAAATTAAAATTCGGTACAGTAGCTACTTCTGTACCTTGTGAAAGGACATTTTCAAAAAGTGGGCAGTTAATTTCTGATCGTCGAAATAGATTGTCATCTTCTAAAGTTAAACAAATTATGTTTGTTAGTTGTAATGAAAATATTTAGGACAACTTATATTCCTATAGTATCTTATTGGAAATATAGGTATTACGTTTTTATTATTTTTATAAGAAGTTTTTATTTGTTTTGTTTCGATTTTTAGTTGGTTTTTATAATTTAAAAAAAACCATAAAATACCAAATTAGTGTAGTTTTATTTAACAGATTTTAAGTGTACTCTCTCCGCCACTGTTAAATTTTATAAAATTATTGGATAATAGAAATGCAATCATTCAGACCCCAGACCATCCCTTATGGTCAGTAGACTTGGACTCGTCCAGCGCCAAAGAGCCGCAAACGTAAGCCATCACAGTATTATTATAAAATAACAGTAGCAACCGTCGACTTATTTTAAAATAAGCGGCGGCAACGACGCAATTGATGATCTTTCGCAAGCGCGAGCAAGCAAGCGCTTTCAGTTCTGGCGTTATTTTGCACCTGTTATTTTTAAACCAAAATAACAGTTACGACCGTTATGTTCCAAATAACAGCTTAAAAATAACAGATAGTTAAATAACAACCCATCTTTAGATCTCTTACCATTTCTTTATTTAACCTAAAAATATATAATTTAATTAAATGTGTGGGTAACCTAAATCTGTTATTTGCTTAATATTTATATTGCTTTTTACCTAAACATTTTTATAAATTGCGCGTCTGAAACATTTCCAAAGGCTAAGGGTGCCCCTCTTTGAAATTGTCTTCTATCGACATTTTCCATTTCTGCTTCCTCGAGACCTTCGAGATCCTCGACAGCATTATTATATAATATGATTTCCTCTAAATCCATTATTATGAAAATGTTCATAAACAAAATAAAAATAAATAACGCATAACCTTAAAAATATAAGATTATTTAACAAGGTACCTAATTGTCATGCGCCGATGGCCTCTTCTCTCAATTTATTTCGTTCTACTAAGTAAATGCAGTAGAGGGAAGTTCTCTCCAAAACCGAGAGAAGCATTTGCTCCCTCACTTTGTAGAATACAGCCCTACACATTTTCGAGAGAAACACAGAATAGGCCCCCTGAGAATCTGGCTCCAAGCACGAAGGCGTCAAACGAAAAGTCCCGCAGATCTTCCGGCGGTATCTTCCCCATATCTGGCACTATCTACCAGGGTTGTCCATCATCTGGCAATAGTACCATTAGCTCAACCGACATTCAGGGTTGTACATTACCCAAAAATCGTACAACAATTGCCTCTTCAGTACAATTATCGGAGATTGCACCTCTGCTTGATAATAATGATAATCTTAACCTCAAGGATGTAATGAAGATAATCACGCACCTTTATAGTATCATTATCGATCAAAATAATAACATTCAGTCCATGCTTGCTGAGGTTAAGGAGTGCCAATCCCTTCACACGAAGTTTTCAAATCTGGAGTCGGAGGTTGCCGATCTTCGTGCCAGCATTGGTGCCCTTAACAAAGCTATTAGTGCTGCTACTCCACATCACGAGGGTACTGCGGCGATCGCCGGGGCTGGTGCTGACTCAGAATCGGTTATTTCAGAGATGCATGAGCGTTCTCAGCGTGCTAATAATATAATTGTTCATAATATTCCTGAATCTTTCTCTGAACTTGTCGAGGCCAGAATTAACCATGATAATGCTCAGGTGGTTGATGTTTTGACAAAGATTGGTGTACCCCCTGGTGACTTCAAGACCTTCAGAATAGGTCGCCCTAACAATAATAACAACAAAAGACCTCTAAAAGTAATTTTCAAAAACACCGTAACTACTAGATTATGCCTTAGTAATAGGAAAAAACTAGCTGAGTCAAACATCGCTGCTCGCATCAGTGCTGACTTGACAATTATCCAGAGAAACTTTATTAAAAATTTACATCTCGAACTTGCTCGAAGAAAGGATCAGGGAGAGGAAAACTTAACAATTCGATATTTTCAAGGTAATCCCCGAATAGTAAAATCTAAATCTCTGCCAAAAAACGATACCAACGAAAATTAGTTTGCTATTTTCAAAACGCTGGTGGTCTTCGGACAAAGCTACGGGATTTTGGGTTGGCGGCTGCTACTTGTCAATATGATATTATTGTTGTTGTTGAGACCTGGCTAACGGATGATATTTTGTCAAGTGAGTTAAACCTCCATGGATATGTTATATACCGTAATGATCGAAACAGCAATACCAGCATCAAACAGAGAGGAGGTGGTGTCCTTGTAGCTGTGCGGAAAGAGCTAAACACTAGACTTATTTCTATAACTGGAGTTACAATAAAAGAGATTTACATATCTTTTAAATTAGGCTTCCAGAAAATAATCCTGGGTGCAGTTTATATTCCGCCAAGATCGGGTCTGGAGGTATACGAGAGCCATTGTTCCACAATTGTTGATCTAAAATCCACTTATCCTAATAGCTCCTTTTTAATCTTTGGCGATTGCAACTTACCCGAAGCTACCTGGATTAGGGAAGAGCATGGCACTCGTCCGATTGCTCATCCGTCATCACTGGCTCACATACTTAGCAATTCGGTGGGTCTCTTGAACTTACATCAACTTATTAATATCCCCAATAATAATGGTGTTTTTCTCGACCTGTGTTTTTCTGACATTCTGGACTGCACTGTCTCAGCAGCAGCTGATTTGTTGCTTCCAGTTGGAAACCACCATGTTGCCTATACTTGTGATATTATAGACTCTAGTGCTAAAGAGTATGTAAAATTTGACTTAGAATATTATGATTTTAAAGGTGCCGATTTTGTATCTTTGAACAATTATTTATCCTGTATAGATTGGCACTCCTATTTAGACAATTCTGATGTCAATCAAGCCTTAGAGAAACTTTATAGTGTGCTTTATCATGCCATTTCCTTATTTGTGCCTCTGAGGCGCTTTAGAAGCTCAAATTTTCCAGCTTGGTTTAATGGTGAACTAAAACAATTAACAATACAAAAAAAACTAGCTCATAAGCGCTTCAAGGAGGCTGGGAATCTTTCGGATTATGAAGAGTTCTCGACGCTCCGTGAAATGTGTAAAGTTTTGTCTAGTCAGTGTTATGCAGACTATTTACAGTCAGTTGAGCGCAACCTTCAAAGTGATCCGGGGGTTTTTGGCGTTTTTTGAGTGGCACGAGAAAGGTTGTTGGTTACCCCAGCGCAATGTATTTTGGTGATCAGCATGGAGACACCTGTGCTGATTCGGTTGACTTGTTCTCGGATTACTTTTCAACGGTTTATTCTAAGTCTAAGCATGACATTCCTGAGTATTATAATAATATGAAAGAGCCAATTAATTTCGGCGTCTTGAGCGTGGGTGTCGCCGATGTGTTTGAAGCCATCATGCATTGCAAATCTAGTTCTTCCTATGGCCCCGATGGTGTGCCCTCTGTGGTGCTGAAGGCATGCGTATGCTCTCTTAGCCAGCCTTTGAACTTTATCTTTAATTTGTCGCTTCAGACTGGAATCTTTCCAGATTTTTGGAAACGATCATTCATTGTACCTATATTTAAGGCTGGCGATAGGAGCAATGTGGCTGACTATAGGGGCATATGCGTGCAGTCTGCCATCCCTAAAATTTTTGACTCTTTTGTCACATCTTTGCTGTCGTGGGAGTGCAGACGAGTCATAGTTGCGCAGCAGCACGGATTCTGTCCGGGAAGGTCTACACTTACGAACTTATTAACTTACCACGATTATCTGTTGAACGCTTTTGAGAATAAGCTCCAGGTCGACAGCATTTATACCGATTTTTCGAAGGCGTTCGATCGAGTGGATCATAGACTACTTGTAGCTAAGCTGGAGGCCTTGGGCTTTGGCTCGGGCATTCTTCGGTGGATTCTCAGTTTCCTCACTGGTAGGGTTCAGAGAGTAAGAATAAATAATTATGTATCTAAGGAGATTGCGGTGCATTCTGGTGTACCTCAAGGTTCCCATATTGGGCCCTTATTTTTTATACTTTTCATAAATGACATTGGTTATTTTATCACATACTCGCTATACTTGTTATTTGCCGATGACCTTAAAATCTATAGATTAATTTACTCCAGTGAGGACTGTGATCTGCTTCAAAGTGATGTAGATGGCCTTTACCGTTGGTCTCAGATGAATGGTCTTGATCTGAATATTAAAAAATGTCACAGTATATCCTTCTATAGATCCCGTCAACCTATTAATTGTAATTATAATATAGCTGGTGTTGTCTTAGATAAAGTAGATAATATCCGTGATCTTGGCGTTACACTTGATAAAACCCTCACATTTGTTAACCATATTAATTCTATTACAAGTGCGGGGTATAGAAACCTTGGATTTGTATCTAGGAACTGTAGGGAATTCTCATGTGAGACCTTTAAATTATTGTACTGCTCCATGGTGAGATCCGGCCTGGAGTATGCCAGTGTGTTGTGGTCACCTTATTATCAGGTTCATATTCAGGCAATTGAGGGTGTGCAGAGGAGATTTCTGCGTGTTTGTGCGCACAAACTGTAAATTCGTTTCCAAAATTATCATATTGACTATCAACTTATTCTTAATAATATAAATATATGTTCTCTACAAGCTAGACGTTTCCTTTCAGATATGTGTTTTTATTTAAGCTTATTGGGGGTGATATTGATTGTGAATATCTTCTATCTGAATTATATTTTAATACCAGACACAATACTCGCAGCAGAAATCTCTTCTGTTTACCTTTTCATTCTACCAATTATGGCATGTTTCGCCCTTTAACCAGACTGCAGCGTAACTTCGATAGGCATGCCCTCGATATTCATACCACTCATCCTAAGTTTAAATTAGATCTTAAGAGAAAAATTCGTAGTAATTTATTAACTGACTCATACTAATTGTTATTATTCTAAAATATCTATCCTTAATCTATTTTGTTATTAGATTTTACTTTATTGTATATGTAGATACATTGTTATTTCCTTTGTTAATGGTGTATACCGTAAATAAATGAATAAATAAATAAATAAATAAATACCTTCAAAAAAATCAGCAAACCTTTTTCTTATTCTACTTGCATTTCTGCTAAAAGCATTGCTTCCTGTTCTTCCTATATCTACAAGCCCTTCAGTAGTTTCATTCAAGTTATCTAAACCTGAATAATGTCGATCATTACTTGACATAGACAGTTCTTTTTTCATAATAAAGTTGTGAAGGCATATTGTTGCCTGAACTATTTTTTGTGTGGTATTTAGTGATGCAATAATACCAAATGCGCATTCCACAGTGCGCCTTGCTCTACTTAATCGGTAATTAAAAACTTTTTTTCTTACATTTAAGTTTCCACTCCTTGGATAAGGTCTCATTATATTATATTCTTTTAATGCAAAAGCTTCATCACCAACCAACACATAGGGCAAGCTATCTGCAAAATTGCCAATGGGACAGGCAGGGGGAAAATCAAAAAGCTGGTTTTCAAGTGCTATGCCAATAGTGCTACTTTGAAACACACCACTATCGCTTTGTCTTCCGACTGCTCCAATATCAACAAGCAAGAATCTCATGTTGGCATCTACCACTGCCATCAGTATCATACTATGTGAGTTTTTGTAATTATAATTGTGGGATCCACTGTTTGGTGGTGCCTGAAAAAATAAATATAGTAGGTAGGTAGGTTCAAGTAGCTTTTACTTAAAGTGCATACAAAAATTGAAAATTGAATAGTTTCTGTTAATTTCACTTTAGAATGTATGTTTAAAAGCCAGTATATATTATAAATGGACAACAAGCCTGTGTGTTATAACAAAAAAATATATAATACCTGTATAACCACATGTTTTCCGTCCACTGCTCCAATGCAATGGGGGTAATTCCATTGCTTTTCAAAGTCCAAGGCAATGCATTCCCATCCCTCAGTATCAGGAATTTTCAGCTCTATTGGTGACAAGTGATCCCAGATTGCTTTACATACATCAAATATAATATTAGAAATTGATTGTGGAGAGATTCGAAATGCATATGACAGCGAGACCATGCGATCACCAGATGCTAAATAACGCAAAGTAATTGCCAGTCTTATTTCAGATGGAATGGGAGCTCTAACAACATATAGCTTTGAAATTTGTTTTTTAATTTTTTCATGCAGCTCATTAAATAGAGTGTGGTTCATTCTAAAGTAATTAAAATATTTAATGGGGTCGCTCTCCTTCAACTCTCGAATAAGGGTATTTCCACAGCCATATTTTAGTATGTTTTCCTCCAAAAAAATATTTCTTGTCCACATTGCTCTTTTCTGTGAGTTATGTGCAATAAGCCTTTTGCTTTGCAGATGCATTATGTATTGCTCCCAGGGAGGAGCTCTTACTAATTGTCTGGTTAAACACGAAATCAATAAAGTCCAATTAGTACCACTCATATTTTTAATAAAAATATTAAAATATTTTAAGGTTAGGTATCAAAAACGAAGGCGTATAAACGTATTAAACGGATTGACCTATGTGGATGACGAACTTTTCGGCTATTCTTGAAACGGACACGCACGTCCGTGATCACGGATCAATGTGGATCCAGCCTTAATCTAAAATTGTGGGGTTATGTATGGATAAAACAAGAGGTTTAAAAAATTTAACAATTTGTTTTTGTGAGTTCAACTCTTAAAATGAAAGAAGTTCAAATTTTTGATTCTGAAAAACAAATTTATTATAAGTTTAACATTTCAGACCACGAATATGATGAAATTTATAAGGAAGGAAGTAAGAATAATGCATTTTATTTTTTATTCAAATACTACCATTGCTTTTACAAATATAACATAGTACTTAAATGTAACACTGTTATCGGAAATTTCATTTGGCTCTCTCCATCCGCCCCCGCCGAAGCAATCTAAAATTTCGTCTTATACAGTTCGCCCCTCATCTGTATCACGTACAAAAATGTTGAACGCCAAGGTAATGAACATGATCATCAAAGATTTTTAACCGTTTTCTGTTGTGGAAGACGCAGGATTCAGAGAGTTACTATCGGCACTAGATCCCTCGTATCAGCTGCCCTCCCAAACAACGTTTAGTCGCAGCTTTTTACTTCAAATATATGACGATGTTTTGGCAAAACTCAAGGCTATGCTTGATGAAGCGGAATACATTACATTGACAACTGATACCTGGACATCTGTAAATGTTGAAAATTACATGGCTGTCACAGCACATTATTTGGACAAAAACTGGACTTTAAAATCTATTTTATTAGATTGTTTCAGCTTTCCTGCCCAGCATACGGCAGAAAATCTTCGAGGTGAGCTGCTGAAAGTTTTACAGCAATGGAATGTATCTGAGCGAGTTCATACAGTTGTAACTGACAATGCACGGAATATAACTGCAGCAATCAAATTAACAGGCTGGAATCATTTACCGTGTTTAGCTCACACTTTGAATCTCGTAGTTCAGGATTCAATGAAATTTATTGAGAAACTTCACAAGAAAGTGAAATGTATTACTGAGTATTTCCACAGAAGTACAACAGCTGCAGCGAAATTAAAGGACTTACAACTCCAGCTTACAGGAAAATCGTTAAAACTCATAAATGATGTAGTTACGCGTTGGAATTCATCATTTCATATGTTTCAACGACTCTCCGAAGTCCAAGCACCCTTAGAAGCAACACTGGGCATCCTTCATAATCCTGTGGTTGGATTAACCGAAGAAGAATGGGTAATATTGCAAGAGTTTTGTATTCTGCTAAAACCGTTCGACGAGATTACAACAGAACTTAGTTCAGAGAGCCAAGTAACAGTCTCCAAAATCATTCCAATGATTTCTGGGCTTCATTCTTATTTAAGTGGAATTGATACCGTTAAATCCGATATGGGTACCCAACTAAAAAATGAACTCTTACGAGGCTTATCTACACGATTTCAGAAAATAGAATACAATGCAGTCCTCTCACAAGCTACATACCTTGATCCAAGATTCAAGAAGAATGGTTTTGAAGAAAATAATGCAATTTCAACCGTAAGAGAAATTTTAAGTCAGGAAGTTACTAAAATAATAAGCAACAATTCCAAACATAACGAAGCCCAAGTAGATGACAAGACAGTAAATACATCAGAAGAAGAAAATGCTTCAGTCTGGCGCAGATTTGATAGGAAATTTAAATCCGGTAGATCTACGTTAACGACAACATCTATAATAGAATGCCGGCAGTTTAATGAAGAAGTTAACGTAAAACGAACTGAAGATCCATTAAAATGGTGGCGGTCGAGAGAAGTGGTGTATCCAAATTTAGCCAAGATAGCAAAAAAATATTTAGGTGTAGTGGCAACATCTGTTCCCAGTGAAAGGGCATTTTCAAAGGCTGGTCTGATTATTTCGGAACGGCGAAGCAGGCTAAAATCGGACACCGCCCAAAAGTTAATATTTTTAAATGCGAACATGAATTTTTTTTAACACTTTTTATAGACTTTAGTATATAATGGTTTCTTGCTTTCTTAATTTTGTCGTTGAAACTTAGAATTCCTAATATAAGAATTAAAATATAATTGGTTTTTTTATTTATTTATATTAGTTATAGATAAAATAAATAAGTATGTATGTATTATTATCTGTTACATTATTAATTCCTACTTTATAGACATTCTCTAGAAATAATAAACTTTTGCATGAAATTTGTAAATAAGGATTCTTAGTTTGTTTGTTCAAATCGGGTAGAAAGTAAAGTCGAATGTAAACTATCGGTATCTACCCGATACTAAATAAAGTATCAGTTGCACACCTCTATATAACAGTGATGTAAAATAAATAAGGACTCGTTACAAAGTAAGCGTTACTATGTGATCACTAAAAGTAAGGAGTCCTAATGTTATAAAAGACTCGTTACTTTTGGCATTTCGTTACTCTGAATTTAAATCTAACTAACTATTCTATTCTAACCAGAATTTTTCAGCGGGCGGTTTCGTTCGTAGACTTGATAGTCAACAACGGATGACGGACAAAACGTATCATAATTATTTTTCGAGCTGGATTTTGTTTTTACCTCGTCAGGCGGCCGATGGCTTGTCGTTTTGCATGTACTTTGGAGAGATGGCGTATTAATATTTGGTTAATTTGTTGTCGGGAAGCCATGTTGCGTGCTGGGTTGAGGACTGGAAGTTACCATTGAGAGATGCTGCAATGCTTATATTCTTATGTATTTTTAATTTATATTTCTTTTTTAATTTTAATAGACACTTATTTTATAAACATAATATAAATTAAGTATTCTGTTTTTTAGATTGTATAGCGTAAAGAAATTGTGTTTAGTCAAGTTCACTTCGCACACTGGTATTTAGAAAATTATAAGCAGAAACGAAGTGTTATTTGTTTATATTTTGTATAAATTGAAAACAAATGAATCTATTTTTTAATCAATACGCCATGTTCTATTCCTATTTGTTGTTATATTGTATGTTTTTATGTGTTTCTTAATCACATATTTGAGAATTGACAATAGTACATAACCTAGATTTAATATATTTATACTACAAAACATGAGTTGAGTATTTGGCAATCGATCAAAGCCATATTTTTTATTTTTAAAAGTAACGATTTACATAAAGTAACGAGTCCTGAGTAACGAGTCCTAATACCCAAAGTAACGAAACGGTCCAAGTCCTTAAAAGTAACGAAAATTTACATCACTGAAATATAAATTTTAGATGTAGCTTTGGCTACTACTCTTTTACAAAGAGAGCAGGAAAAGGAAGATTTTGTAGCTGCAAACCTTTTACAAAATGAACAAGAGCAATTTTCCAAAAACCTTGTCACAAGCCCACTTTTATGCCCCTCGACCCATGTTGATGTAGAAATAACAAATACTACAGATTCAGAAAACAAAAATTTAGGTACTTAGGTCATGTAACTAGTGATTTTTTGATTGCTCTTATTAAAATATAAGTATTGTTTAAAAAAACAGTAAGTATTCTAACTTTTAAGATTAAATAATTAAAAGTTTCCATGCAGGAAGCATTAAAAATATTCGACAGAATTTTACACATTTCCTAAACTGTCTGCAAATAATTTTTGCAATACTTCTTGTTAGGTAATGTTTAATAATAATGATTTTTTACGACTAGACATGAGAAATACTTTATCAGCCGAAGACATTTTTTGCACTTAGATACTGGTCTCAGCACTTCCCAACTTGTTCATTACATTCCTTTCTCTACTGAATTTAAGTTTTAAAAGCCTATTATTTTTATCGATTTTTATATAGCACGTAACCTAGGGATTGGAAAAATTAGTTTTGTTATTTTAAGTTTTGTTTTCAGAGAACTCAAAAATTTGGAGTGATGAAGCTACCAATCTGCTTATTACTTTGTGCAAAAAATATGATACAGAATTTGAAACAACGGTAAAAAAGTATGTGTGGATCAAAATAGCCAAAGAATTGACAGAAAAGTCTGGTCAAATATTCACATTTCAACAATGTAACACAAAAATGAAAGGATTAAAAATGATGTATAAACATGTTAAAAATCATAATGATAAGTCTGGAAATAACATAAAAACCTGGAAATTTTATAACGTTATGAATGAAATATTATTTTCAAAACCAGAAATAAATGCAAAGGCAACTGGTTCAAGCAAAAGAGGACTTATTGTCGGAGGTGTTCCAGTACAAAACTTTTATGGTGGTATTTATTTTTTATTTTTTTTAGGTACATAACTTCCAACTTTAAAATAATGTATTAAACAGTTGATATGCATTGTTATTAAAGACTTATTTAATTATAGTCTTAAATGTTGCTAGTAAAAAAAAATACTGTCAGTTGCTATGCAACCTTCATCCATTGTAATTTTGTTATTTAGGTGAAATAGAACATATTATGGAAAAACAATCAAATAATTGTGCCACTGAAACGCAGACCAGTTCCTCTATAGAAACGTCTCCTAGGACTTCTTTTAATTCTAACTTCATGAGAAAGCGAAAAACAACAGAAAATGCTGTTCAAAGGCGTCATAACGAGAAGATGTCTAGAACTGATAGATTTTTAAATATTTTAGACCGGCTGACTACAGCTATAGAAAACAAAAAAGAGCAAAGTGATTAAAATTGGTCTTGGTTAATTATTTTACTCAAAATAAAAACATTAGCATTTTCTGTTTTTCATAAAAAAATGATTCAAATTCTCATGTTTAAGTTGTTCCGTCTTACTGGTAGTGCCTATTTTTACGGAGTTTAAAAAGTTTAATTTTGTGAAATATATGCTTCTTATTCTATGCAGTTGCAGTTAAGTAAAAGTTTTGAATAACTATGTTATCATAATGATGTTTTTGATACTTTAAGTTCAATAATCAAACTATTTCCATTTATAAGTTTAAATTAGATTTTGTATTTCTTTATGAACTGTTAATAAATATAATTTATTTAAAAAAATTGCTTCTTTTACTCTTGTTAGCTGTCTTACACAAAATATTATTAGTTATCATAAAGTCAAAAAAGATTAAGCATTATTAATTATTTAAAAGATTAACAAAATGTGCAAATAGTTGTTTGATGAATTTTTTAAACAAAAACAATTTACCCACCAATTAAAATTGTAACTAAAAACAATGAATCTTTGGTAGGTTTTGTTTTATTTCCTGTTGGATTTATATTTTTAATAAAACCCTTGATATATTATAACTTTTTATTAACCAATTAACATAATTCGTTACATATTTATCTAGGTGTAATAATAGGGTGTTCCCAATTTGCTGGCCCATAAGATACATATATGCTTACCAGCTAAAATTTTGCTGACCCAAAAAAAAAATCCATTAAATTTTGAGATGTCAAAAAAACTTTTTACTGCTGATTTAATGAATTTAAGATATTTTTAAGAGGGCCTGAGGAGTGAGTTTTAAAAATATTAAAAATCGTTTAAATTATCAGCCATCTCCAAATTATTCATTATACCTATTATTTTGGCTACTACCCGGTTATTACTGTAACGTGTGTGAACACACCCTTAAAATAACTAATAAGTTAGGTTGGCAACAATGCCATGACGTCATATGTCAAGTAGGTTATAAATTAAGAAACCGATTAATAAAACCCCTCTCTGACATTCAGCAGTTGTTCTTATTCAAAACCCTAACCCACGTCATATGGCGCAGTACGAGTATGAATGAAGCCAGCGGGAACCGCCATTTTGTACGAGAAACCGTTGTTCGGGTGCAATTTGTATGGTTTTCACTGTTAGCAACAAATAAACGCTTTCCGAAGAGAAAAAAGACTGCAAATCAAAACTAGAATGGATTTCCGAGGCGTTCCACCCATGAAGTTTTCCGGAAATTTAGCAGAAAATTGGAAATTCTGGAGACAAAGGTTCGAGACATATTTGATCGCAACTGAAATCTGCAAAAAGGAAGAAACTACACAATGTGCATAGCTACTAACGCTAGTAGGCGAGGAGGGTATGCGAATATACAATACCTTCGACCTATTAGACACGGAAAAAGGAAAATTGAAACCTCTTTTGGAAAAATTTGAAGATTATTTCAATCCACGCCGTAACTTAACCTATCAAAGACACAAATTTCTCACGTGCAAGCAGAAAGATGGTGAAAGCATGGACCAATACATCACCGAGTTAAAGAATTTAGCAATATCAAGTGAACTGGGAGGCTTAAAGGACAGTTTAATAAAGGATATCATGATTTGTGGCATAAGGTCAGAGACGATGAGAGAAAAATTACTACAGGAAGATCACGATACATTGGACGAAGCTATAAAAACTTGCATTAACATGGAAAAAACTAAAGAAAGAAACAAAGAAATTACAGAAGCTCAAGAAAATGGTCAAATGGATGTAATTAGACGACAACCGGTAGCACCTTACCAAGGAAAAGAAAAAAATTTTGGAAACCGATCCCACTCCGTGCAAACAAAGTACCATAGTACTAATAGAACAGGTCCAACCCAGAGTGTAAGAAAATGCCAGAGATGTGGAAGAAGTCATGGACATGGTAAATGCCCAGCCCATGGACAGAGGTGTAATAGGGGAGACTGGGGCACATTTGAACACAAGGCACATTTGAACTTTTAGTTTTTAGCAACTCTCATTAAATATTTCAGTAAATTAATTTTAATACAGGTGGCAACACTGCTGAAAGCGTACGTGACCATTTGCTCAGTCGAGATCAGACTTGTTAGTACGCTGCCACACGCAAGAGAATGTTAACGTGTTAAAACGGTAAATTAATTTTGGGTTATATTTTCTGCTGTTGTGTCTGTATTACTTTTCCAAAGTGAATAAGTGGTATATTATTTGAAAGAGGTAAGTTTTAGTTTATTTTTAATATATTTGCTTTTATGGTTCTGATTCTTGGTTATGTCGAAAATAATAGTTTACCCAAAAATAGCACACTGGGGCACATTTGAACTAAAGAACTGGGGCACTTTTGAACTGGGGAACATTTCAACATTTCAACAAATTCATATGAGCAAAGAAAACAAAAATGAAGTGAGGAGTGAAACGTTAAGAAAAACCAAGAAAAAGCAACAAAAAAAGGATTTGATAGCTTATTTAGATGCCATACCCAAACTACCATCTCACTATTGTAGAAAATAAACTGACAAACTATATTTAGAACCACTTTTCACAACTATGACACAATTTTTCAACCACTATGTTAATTATTGTAATGAAAAGCCGATCTTACATTTAAGTAGACAAGTTTTTGATAAAACTGTTTCTGAAATGAAAATCTCAATTTTTCACCCTAAGAAAGATGCTTGCGATACTTGTGTGAAACACGAAATTGGAAATTTTGAAGATTATAAACTACATATCGAACGATAAGAGCTAGCAAGGCAGGGGAAAAATGAAGATAAAAAAAAAGCTGAAGAAGGAAAATGTTATGTGATTACTGCAGATCTCCAAGCTGTAAAATTGGCACCTTTTTTTAACGCTAGCGCTTTATACTACAGAACAAAGTTGTGCGTTCACAACTATACCCTATTTGACTAAGCTACTCATGATGTAGCTTGTTACTGGTGGAATGAATCCGAAGGTAAGCTAGTAGCCTCAGTTTTTGCTAGCTGTCTCATAGATTACCTCAACAAGTACAAAGATTATGGAAAACCTATTGTGATTTGGACGAACGGTTGTACATATCAAAATCGCAATTGCGTATTATCAAGTGCCCTTCTCATGTTTTCTATTAATAATAATATTGTAGTGGAACAAAAATATTTAGAACGAATGGAATGTGACTCTGTACATGCAGTTATTGAAAACAAGTTAAAGAACAGAGTTATTCATCTTCCTTCTGATTATGTTGCTGTTGCCAAAGAAGCACGAACGAATCCACGACCTTACGACGTAAAATATGTGTCATCCGATTTTTTCTTAAACTATGCAAGTGAAAAATTTTTGTCATCAATTAGACCTGGTTCTCGAACAGTAACTGAATTAAGATGTATAAAATACTTACCAGAAGGTAAATTTTGTACAAATGTAATTTTTCTGAAGATTACAAAGAATTACCCCAAAGAATAAAAACTTTTGAAAAGAACCCTAGATACGTGCCGTCGAGATTATATAAAAATCCTATAAAGATAAAAACCAGCAAATGGCAACACCTTCAACAATTGAAAGATGTTCTACCTAAAGAATGTCATCATTTTTATGACAACCTTCCACATCAATAATTTTGTTTTTCTATTTAAAGACTCAATAAAACTTGTTAAGAGCCAAAGTGTTTATTTTATGATTATTTGGAGTTTATTTTATTTTTAATAAAAATCATTAGTATTGGCATTGAATTTGTTTTATTTTTTTATCTAAATAGTAGGAATTACTCGTATCTCCCGATTATATATAATATTAAAATTTAATACAACGTATCTCCATTTTTAAACAAGGTGAATTAAAAAAATAGTTTTTATTAATAAAAATAGGCTGTTCAGATTAAAAACCATTTAAAAAATTATTATAGGCATCTTAAATTATAAAATGTAGGTATAAATCAGTTTTATTGGTCTCCTGTAAAATTGCTGTTTGGGAGATACGAGGTATTGTTTCTTAAGCGTCGATATACTTACCTACTCTTTTAACATTGTTTTATATTATGTTGACACATGGATCCATTGTTATTTAGGTTATAACAGGCAACTATACCCTAACCCCCCAGAAGACAAAAAATCAAACTAGAAAAGTTGAAGAAGTAATAGGAACAGAATTGAATAACCCATCACCGTCTATACTGGATTGGGATAAAAAGATAATATGTACTAGGTATTATTTTCTATTTTGTTTACTTACTAAGGCAAAGTTACTAAAACAAGATGAATTTAATATTAATTAGTATTTGTGGTGCTTTTGATGCGTTTGCCTTGAACTTGTAAAAATGTATGTTATTTGTGTTAGAGGAAAAAAAAATGAGTCTTGTGGCCTCAACCATTAAGGCCCATATTCGCCGTGTATACAAAAGCCAAGCTTATGATTTAAGCTGGCTTAACTTTACATTTTCATATGCACCGACGCAGAGAAGGTAACTAAGCGGGCTTAAAGTTAAGCCCCCAATTTTGGCGGCTTAAATTGTTAAGCCAACATTTTTAAAATATAGGTTATCTACTTTTATAAATTTACTTAGATCTTTTTTCTTATAATAAAATTAAAATACACCTTTTCAATCCAGTATGGAAGTGGAAGAGGAAATTTTTTTGGAGGACGATATTGATCTCTTGGACATCATTGATTTCGGTTTTCCACGGCATATTTATGTTAGGCCGAATTATATTCAAGATATGGATGATTTAAGGTTTTTTAGACGATTTCGATTAATGAAATCTACGGTGATATCCGTACTGCTACTTATAGAAGATCAACTGGAATTTGACAATGATCTGTAAGTACCTAGGTTATTTTAATTATTATAAATTATAACTCCTAGGTATTTGCCTTGATTTTAGAAATAATAGTGTATCTCCAATTCACCAATTATTGACTGCACTTATGTTTTACGCTAGTAGTGGTCATCAAATAAATATTGGTGATGCTATGCATATGGATCAAAGCACTGTTTCTCGTATCATAGCAAAAGTATCTGAGGCCATTGCAAGTCTGCGTAATCAGTTTATCAAAATGCCAAGTACTCAAGAAGAGATACTCTCATGTCAAAGCAGCTTTTACGAGATGGTGAGATTCCCTCGTGTTATAGGATGTTTGGATGGGACACATATTAAAATCCGTTCACCAGGTGAGTTGGAGTAACTATGACAGTTGTTTTACTCTACCTATCGACAGATAATTATTATTGGAGTACATGATTTTTCCTTGTTATTTAATATCAAAGTTTAACGCTTTTAGGTGGTCAGGATGGAGAAATTTACAGAAATCGAAAATCATACTTCTCCATCAATGTTCAGTTGGTGTGTAATAGTGATCTGAAAATAAATAACATTGTAGCTCGATGGCCGGGGTCCACCCATGATGCTGCCATAATTTTTAACAATTCCCGCTTGAGAATCAGATTTGAAGCTGGAGAATTTGGAAATGGTATTCTCCTTGGTAAGTTTATTCTTTGCCATGTTATGAGCATTAGAATCTCAGAAACCATAGGAGTTAGAAAAATAGTTCAATGGGGACAAAGTTGTGCAATTCCATCGGTGCTGATTACAATGTCGAATTTAATAGTTGCTCTAACTCCTATGGTTTCCGAGATTCCAATGCTCTTATGGCGAATTTGTAAACCCTGTAGGTACCTAGGTATATAATTTGATTTTTCAATTTTTTTTAGGTGATAGCGGATATCCACTGAAATCATATTTGCTCACTCCATTAACAAATCCGATAAGACGAGCCGCTCAACTATATAATGAATCGCATATTCGCACGAGAAACTGTATAGAAAGAACAAATGGTGTTTACAAAAGAAGGTTTCCCGCCCTTTGTTATGGGCTCCGGTGTAGTTTAAATAATGCGTTAACTGTGATCGTTGCCACGGCTGTTCTTCATAACATAGCGGTAACCATGCATGAAGATGTTCCGCCGCCTCCTATAGGCATAAATGCTGACGATCTAAATTATTTAATTAATCAGGGGCAAATTCCGCCAGTAAATCTACATGAAAATGTAATGTATGATTTCAGAAATGACATTGTAAATAGTTATTTTGCCAATTTGTAAAATAATACTTGAATGTTAATTACCCTTGAATTATAGCATTAACAGAGTATTACTTATCTATATTCATTACTATGTTAGCTACTTTGTGACAGTAAATTTATTTTATAGATGTTTATGTACTACCTAAGACCTAAGTATCGATCTATATATGTAATATAAAACACTTAAGGATATAAAATATTTTATTAATCATAACAAGGAACACATAGATAGTATGACTATGAAAACACTTTGTTATTTCATAGGTTGCTTGGAATGTGTAGGTACACAGTTATTTATCATTTTGTCACGTTAAGTAATCAAACTGTTAAAAAAAGTAAGTTAAAGTTAATCTTATCAAATACAATAATTGGGATCAAAAGTACCAATACTAAGGGGTTATAAACATTTCTACTAGCCTAAACACCAACATTCTGAAAAAAAGTAGTGTAGTTAGAAATAAAATTAAACTCAGATTCAAGAATCCTTATTTCCAGTTTATGCTTTTCGATAACTAGTTCATTTTCCCTTTCATTATGTTTCAATTGAGAATCAATCAGCTGTAGTCTTTTATCCAATAATAAATCGTACTTCTTGGCAATGTCCGATGATGCCAATGGTTTAATTACTGTTGCTGGACGTCTGCGATTTAAACTTCTTTGGGGTGTCTAACAAAAAAATAGTAAGTGTCATATTCATTTATCAACAACGGCAGTCAATTTAAAATAAATATACCTCTTCTAAAATTATTAACTATTACTATAACAGTCTAACCTCCCTATTTTCAATTGTATTGAGTTTTACACAACAGGTTGATACAGTGGGGAATAGGTATATACCTATAACTATATCTGAATATAAGTAATTTAACATTTTTTACTTATATATCTTACCTTATGATCTCGACTAGATACATTTTTTCCTGATTCGTAGTCTGGAACATCAAGTGCAGCACTAACAGGTGCTTGGAGTTGGTCAGGTGTATATTTTTTCCAACTGCTATTATTGAAAGTTCTTAAATTATTGGACTCTGCTTGTGTTATTTTCTCTAATACATCACTGTGCTTAGTGGAATTTGTAAAAGAATCAATAAAACCACTTGTACTCTGAAAAAAATTTAATGCAAATACAATAAGGTATTAATAAAATTGTAACTTGAAACATAAAACGTCTTAAAGTATATTTTGGAAATATTTTAGTATGGAGTAGGTATGACAAAAATGTCTTTAAATTTCCACTTAAGTGATTAATAAATATAAAATTAAATTTTACCTCCATTGCTTGTGAAAATGAATCTTTACTTCTTTCTTTATTCAACCCCATAGTCCACATAGTCGAAAACCACATTGTCGTCTTGTTGACAGACTCCAATAGTTGAATTCTCGGCATCATCATCAAACCGGTAGTGAGCCCCACAAGTGTTTTTTTGTTTAATATCGATATCAGAAGAGCATCGTTCTCTTTGTTAACTTTCGGTGGAGGCCCACCACCAGTTAGCATAATTTCTTTTTTTTCTTCCGCTAAGGATTTTCTTAATTCCTTTTTTCTGTTTTCATAACATTTTCTTAAGCAGGTAGCAGTCCTATATGTGGTGCAGGTAGAAGATGCGTTGAATTCATTTTCTATCGCCTGCCAGGCCCTGTCCTTGTGTGCCGAAGATGCTCTGTCCGTTTTTTTATCCTCCAGGGTATTTGCGTATTTATTCGCAATTATGCGAATTAAATGAGGTTTCTCCGAACTTGTGAAGTTCGGTAATCGCACTTTTTGGCTTTGGTCACTCATGACAGACACAAAACATATAGGTACTAAAGAAATAATAGAAAAGACGGATTAAAACTAAAAGAACAAAACGACTTAATTTTTGTTTGTATATAAAAATTGGGGTTAGAAAATAACTTGTTACCAATGACATGTTGCAATGTCATTGTTTTTTACCCAAAATTCCGGCGTTGCCAAACTAAAATAAGGCTTAGCCAAGCCACGCTTATTTACCATTGGCGCATCGTATTTTAATTTAAGCGAAGCTTTTTATTTCAGCGTGGCTTAGCTAAGCCGCGCTTAAGCAATAATACGGAGAATATGGGCCTAAAGAATTCAAACTGGAAAATTGGTGCCGGATTCTCAGCAAAGCAGTTGGCTACCCCTTTAACTTCAGTGCTGAACAGGAAAGAAATAGATGTATGTATTAATTTATTTACTGGTATATCCTAAATTTGAAGTAGGTGTGGTTGGTTATTTTACCAATAGTTTACAAGAAAAAAATAATGAAGGTATGACTGTAGGAGTTGTATGTATAGGGTGTTTCAAATACAGATATTTGCTTAATGGTTTATTTTTTTAGATTCTTGAATGTACATACTGCCAATAATGAATACCAAATAATGCCATTACACATGAAACTAGCATATTGATTTAAAATGGAAAACATATTTCTCTATTTTTTTGTCTGCCACTATACTTCTACATGTTTTGTACATTTTAGAAATATTTACAAGGTTGCTCGAAAGATATATATATATATATATAATATTAGCCCTAATCTTTTAAATCATTTTTTTTATACAGTGTGTCCACGTAAATTGGCGGCATATGGGAAACTTCTTTATTATTAATTTTACGAAAAAAAGTTATTCTTCATAAAAAGTTCTGCATGGTTCAAAACCTAAAATGCAACCATCAGATGTTTAATTTTTTCAGTCATATACGAGGTTTGTCAAAAAATGTGATTTTTTTCTAGAGTAAAGTACCTTTCTTTTTGACAATATCGATATAAAGAAAAGATGTTTAGAATTAAAAATAGCTTTCAAATATTCAACATTGTTTATTTAGGTACATTAAAAAAATATTTTTTTCTACATTTTCTCTGTAGGCTTTGCGAACTGTCTAAATATCGAAAATTCAAAGAAACGTCAACAATCGTATTTCAAAAAGTGCCACGGTATAAAAACTTTTTTTAGGCAGTCTAACAGTGTTTTTCAAAGTTTTTAGAGATCCGTATTGTACAGTTTTATGTTCGACAGACGTATTTGTTTATGAAAAGTTAGACATGCCACCAACATTAAGTCTGGAAGAGAAAATTGAGATTGTGCTAATAGTGGTAGATAAGTATAAAACATTTCGAGAAGCAGCAGACATTTTTAATTTCCGACATCCAGATAAAAATATTCACAATGAACCTGTAGAAAAATATTTAATAAATTTAAGACTTGTGGAGATGTACATAATAAATTTGGGAAAAAACGCCAAAGCATGGTAGAAAATAATGACATTGCGTTGCAAGTAATGCTCTCTGCAACTGAGCATCCTAAATATCCTTTGCGAAAAAGGACATCTTCATTGCCAATGGATATAAAAAAAGTACAGTTTCAAAGATTCTAAATAAACACAAATATCACCTTACAAACCTAAAAAATTTCATACTTTAAGAGCAGGAGATAATGATAGGCGATTTGAATTCTGTTGTGACATACAGGGAATCTTAGTAGATAACCCATTTAGGTCAAGGTGTATTATTTTTACGGATGAAGCAACATTCTCATCAAATGGAACAGTTTCTAGCCAAAACTGTCGTTGGTGGAGTGATACAAATCCACATTTTACGTTGAAAACTCGGGACCAATATTCGTTCAAAACGAACGTGTGGTGCGGAATGTATAAAAATCAAATAATTGGACCTTTTTTTTCTGAGAAACCTTGAATGCTGATCGTTATTTGTGCTTTTTAAACAATAGAATAAATGATTTTATTGACAACCTTCCCTTACTTAAACGTCAGGAGGATGGTGCGCCATGTCACAGCAGATTAGATGTACGTCAATACTGTTGAAATTGATACCCATTACGCCATTTATCTTTGGTTACGCGAACAATGGTAAATGTCTTGTGTTATGTTGGTTGCATACACAACCTACTAGTTATAAATATTTAGGTTGGTAATAAAGAAGTAACAAAAATTATGTCAAGTTAAGAACATCGCTGTCTGTTGTAAAAGTTGAAAAGTGTTTTTATACCTATAAAATAAAAGCTAATTACAAAAGTTAGTTGAGAGCTTTTCTTCACGATCCAACGGAGTTAAATATCCAACAGGTTATGGGCCCAGGTGCGTGCAAGTGAAGAAAAAGCAATAAAAACTTAAAAGTGTGGAGTTGTGTGCTCTAGCGGCAAAAACATAAAATAAAAAAAACAAACAAAACGGACAAGTAGGCGAGAAAAGTTTGAAAGTTAAAAAAAAGGAGTTTTTTAAATAGTTACCAATAAAAAATAAAAACCCATAATAATAAAAGTAAAAATGAATTGTGATACAGCGACCATAAAATTGAAAGGCGACAATTGGCCTGTGTGGAAATTTCAAACAATGATAATGTTCAAGGGGAGAGGTTATTATGATATTGTAGATGGTACCCGAATCAAGCCAAGTGGTGATGAATTAAATAAATGGCTTAAAGATGATGCAAAGGCTCAAGAGTTGCTAGTAATGAGAATGGAACAAGGTCCTTTAACTCACATACTATCTTGTGAGACAGTGCATGATATGTGGAGTAAACTAAGATCAGTTTATGATAAGGAATCAACCGTTAGTATCCATTTGTTACAACAAAGATTTTTCCAGCTTAAATTTGACAGTTCAGTCTCAGAGTTTATATCTAAAATAGAGGAAATTAAAACAAAATTAAAAACAGCAGGCGAGACTCTTTCTGAAACAATGATAATAACTAAAATATTGATGTCTCTACCTGAAAATTTTAAGCATGGGAAGCATGGGAATCTGTGCCTGTTGACAACCAAAAATTAGAAGAATTGATGGCAAGATTGTTACTCGAAGAAGAAAGATTTAAATCTTTCGAATCTACAACAGCCTTAAATACAAGGGCGTATGATAGTAAGCTGCAGACAAGGCAACGATGCCACATATGTTCAAAAGTAGGACATTTAGCGAAGAACTGTTATTTTAGAAAAAGAAATACAGCAGCCAGGTTTGAAGAAAGTAAACATTTAATGATCAATGGGAAGTAACATTCCTTCGATGCAAAGATAAAAGAAAGGGGGTTTTTAAATGGCCAACTATTCAGGATAAATATAATGTCTTGGAGAGTGACTTAATTAAGTGTATAAATCCAACAGAAATTGATAGAAGAGGATTGCTTCATTTTAAGCTTGACCCTAGCTTTTACAACATATCATAAATTTTATTTATTTGTTGCAACTTACTAAGCTAACTAATTTTTTTTTAAATGTTTTGTTTAGATTTATATCCTAATTTATAGGGTATGTATCTTTTAGTTGCTTATTTAGATTTAAATAAATATTTTTGTACCTTTCCAATTGCTGCATTTATTTGATAGAAAAATGTCTCTTTTCATTTTATTTTGAAAGCGTTGCTATTACTATTAACATACTTTTTAGATATCTGCAAATGCAGGTATTTTTTAACACGGGGTGTAAGCTTTGGCACTTACCTTCCAGTCACTAAATTTACAGTCATACCAAAGTTATGGTCATATCACTTTAACTTGATAAAGATGACAGAAACCCATTAAACACGCGTTAAATTTTACTTGACACTTTAGAGAAGTGAGGTTAGGGTACATTTCAAAAAGTGACAATTCTGTCAGATTTGTTTATTTTTTATTTTGCTGTAATTAAAGCCTTTTTTCGGTGGTATTCGTAACATTTGAGTAAAAATTATAGTTAAAAACATTTGTGGATTACGTGTTTAGTTATCTATGCCATTTGGACCGGTCAGTTTATTAAATTTAAGTTGAAAATACCTAAATGTTGGCGATGTTCCAGTTATGGATAAATAAAACTTCTTTGCTTTGAGTGGCAAAATAATGTTTTGGTTTGATAAAGAGAATTGTAAACTGGAAACCTACCCTTTATGGTGAGAGCAGAAGAATGAAAGCTAATATATACCTAAATTTAATTGAAGAAGTGATTTTAGTGCGAGAATTAATATAAATTGGACACCTCTTTGTTATGATGAAAGCAGAATTAAAACCTTTATATACCTCAAACTCAAATATGCTTTATTGTCCGAAGATTTGTATAATCCCATTGACAAAGCCAACAACTTAGTATCTAAAAAATTACAAATAATAAATAAAAAGTATTTAAATTATAATGAGCAGTTAACGCAGGAAGGACACAAAATATATAAAGATAAAAACCTACTCACAATTAAAAACAAGTTAAGACAATAACTGTGAATATACAAAGATAAAATTTAAAATAGAAATATTCAGGCAATGGTATTGATCACACTGGATTATCCATAAGATATTCCTCAACCGTATAATATGCCTTCTTAACCAATGTAATACTCCAAAGAAAAGCTGTTTCTACTACACAACTTAATTGAACAGTTTTATAAGAGAAAGATTACTGCATTTTAATTTCACAGCCATGTTATGTTTAAACCCAACTACATTTGTTAAAAACAATATTTTAGTCAAGAATATCAGAAAAATGCATCGAATGCACTTAAGTACGTATTTATGTGTTGCTTGAATTAACAAAAATATATATATTAATATGAAGTTATCAAAGGAAAGATGTGCCAAACTTCTACGAAGAAACTTTCTCTCGAACTGTGTAGTGTACAACTGGAATCGACTAAGTGAAGACACAGTCAATGCAACCTCAATAAACCAATTTAAGAATAGACTTGACAGACATTAAACAATGAAACAGCTCATTAGTCCATTACATGCTGTGATATTTACATGTAATAACAGAATAGTCTCATCGGTTTTATCTCTTACTATTGCTAAATAATAATTATTAATATGTGAGTTTTTTAGACCATTTTCTATTTTACAGGAATTAATTAGGTTAGTAATATTTTATACTAAGGTAAGGTGGGGTAAATGCAAGATTGGGGTAAATGTGTTATTTGGTCCTATAATTTACGCCCTTGAGCGTGAGATGGCGCCGCATGTATTAATTTCGTAGTTCAAGTGTCCTGGTCCATTCTGCAATGCGCATATCTATGTTGGTCACTTCAGTAAGACGCTTATGGCTGCGAGATAAACACCTGATTTTGCAGTGAGTTTTCAAATTAGTGTTACAAATTTGGGTGCCGGCTATTTTACATTAGGAAAAGTATTAGCAGGTAAATATGAGTTTACACGGTCAGATCGGGCCAATATATCGATTCAAATCGGAAATTATAATAAATACATTATTTAAGACCGATTTATTTTATGTAGTACATTTGCCCCGAGAAAAACGGTTTTGGGGTTAATGTAACATGGTTGTAAGGGGTAAATGTAATAGGCTCTGTTACATTTACCCCATTATTTGTTTTCGTTTAAGACTTATGGTTGATCATTTTTTGTTTTAGGCGTCATGATCAGGACATATGTCAAAAAATCCCAAGGCCCAAAATACAGTGAAAATGACTTTAAAAATGCATTGCTGCAAGTAAAGTCGGGACGCATGACTGCTTTTAAGGCTGCTAAAGAGTTCAATGTTCCATACTCTACTGTCTACACAAATAACAAGGGTGTACGTGGTAAAATAAAAAAAAGTAAAGGACGTTTAACAGTTTTCTCTCCAGAAGTGGAAGCTACACTGGCCAATGGAATTAAAACTTTGGAAAAATGGGGATTTGGGCTATCCAGGAATGAAGTTCTAAGCCTGGTGGGTCGTTTTGTGAAAGCTAATAATTTATCAACCCCCATTTAAAAATTCAACACCAGGGGAAGATTGATTCCTTGGATTTAAAAAAAGGCATAATTTAAGTATAAAGAAGCCTCAAAGCGTAGAATTTGCAAGAAGGAAAGCTACGGATCCTTTCACTATTTTTGGTTACTTTAACCTTTTGGGCGAAACTCTAAATACCCTGGGCATAAGAGATAAACCAGGCAGTATTTGGAATTTAGATGAATCGAGTCTATGTATAGACCCAACTAAAACTAAGGTTGTTGGTGAAAGAGGAAAATCCGCTTCGAGGATTACAAGCGGTCCAGCTAGAGATAACACAACTGTTTTGTTACTGGCCAACGCAGCTGGGGAAAAGGCACCTCCACTTATAATTTATAAAGGACTGCACATGTGGGATCAATGGTGTGCCCCAGAGGGTACTGGCTATCCTGGAACGGTTTACGCAGCCTCCAAAAAAGGTTGGATGGAAGCGGAAATTTTTAAAAACTTCTTTGAGCGCACCCTAATACCATCTCTTAGGGAAACTCGTCCAGCTCTTATCATATATGATGGTCATTCAACGCATGTAAGTCCTGAACTAATAGAATTAGCTATCCGGGAAAACATAACAATATTGAAGCATCCACCTCACAGCAGCCACCTCCTTCAACCATTAGACTTGTCAGTTTTTAAGGCCTTCAAAGACAAGTGGGATGCTAAATTAGTAACCTGGCAACGCCAAAATGTTGGTCGTAAATTGCCAAAGTCCATCTTTTCAAAATTTTTAGGAGAAACTTGGGAAAAATTATCTCCCGAAATAATTCAAAGTGGATTTATTAGAGGTGGAATATATCCATTTGATAAAACAGTTGTTCCTGAGGAGAAATTCTGCCCTGAAGCATTGCGTCGATGGCGTCGGTTGAACACTGAGAAGCACACTACATCAGACCCTGATCAGACTTTCAATGCTACCATTTTACGACCTAAACTGTCAACATCGCTTCACACGGACATCCTTAAGGTACCTTCGACCTCTACTGCCTCTACAGATGCAGTTCCAGAATCTTCTACCTTAACTGCCGCAAATCCGTTTCCAGAACCTTCTACCTCCACTGCCGCCGATCCGTTTCCGGAACCTTCTACCTCCACTGCCGTTACGGATCCAGTTCCAGCGTCTACTAAAACTTTCGAAACGTTACTGATAGAAATGGTTAAACAAAGTCCTCGCCCGGAACAAACGAAGAGACAGAGAGTGGGTACGGGAACTGAGATTTTAACCAAAAACGACGTATTAGAGAGACTTAAGCAAAAAAAGGAAAAAGAGCAAAAGAAGGGAAAATCCAATAAGCGTCATAAAAAAGAAGTGTCAAGTAGTGAAGAGGAAGATGAGAACGAAATAGAATACAGAGATTCAGACAATGAACAAGAATTTTTAGAAAGTCTTGAGCACGAAGCCGAAATACAGAACCAAAAAGAAAATTACATTACAAGTAGGGATCTGGATAAAGATAAGTGGGTTTTGGTAAAATATACATCAAAAAAGGTTACCAAACATTTTGTTGGTAAGATAAATAAACCAATTTAAAAAGACTGGGAAGTAAAATTTTTAAAACGAGTTTTAACTTAACGTCGAGATACATTTAAATTTGAATGGTCCCACGACCAGGACTTAGACACAATTGCCGAAAGTGACATTGTAATAATATTGCCGGAACCTATGACTGACAGGAGAGGTTTATTCTATTTTAATGTTTATTTTGATGGTTTTAATGTCTAATGTTTCCTTATTCAAATTTAGCTTCATTTGCCTGACTAGATTCTTGCTGTTATTTTTACGATTTAGATAAGAATACATTTTTTTTTGCGTTATTACGTATTTTTTTAACTTGTTACTTACTTAAAATAAGTGGAAAACAATTTACATTTGTGTTTTACTTTAGTTTTTATTTTATTGAAAATGATACCATAAATCATAATTCATTAAAAAGTTTGTAACTTCTTCAGTTATAATTTAATTTACTTGAAATAAATACCATATGCAGTAAACACCTTTCCTTTTACATTTGCCCCGTTTTCGAATCTCATATAGAGTACCTCTTGCAAATACAGGCAGCTATTACATTTGCCCCATTTGCCGGGGGTAAATGTAATATGTTGATATTGTTTTTAAAAAAATATGTTGCAAAAATGTAGTTTGACCTTTTACCAAAATTCCTTCATAGATGAATGGCAAAATGACTGAACACCCCATGGTATTTTTTGCAAAATTTTATTTGAATCATTCATATTCTTTATATAAGTCCAAAAGTCAACTATTCAAAAAACCAGTTGCATTTACCCCACCTTACGAAAAATGCATCGAATGCACTTAAGTACGTATTTATGTGTTGCTTGAATTAACAAAAATATAGTGCATTAATAAGAAGTTATCAAAGGAAAGATGTGCCAAACTTCTACGAAGAAACTTTCTCTCGAACTGTGTAGTGTACAACTGGAATCGACTAAGTGAAGACACAGTCAATGCAACCTCACTAAACCAATTTAAGAATAGACTTGACAGACATTAAACAATGGAACAGCTCATTCGTCCATTACATGCTGTGATATTTACATGTAATAACAGAATAGTCTCATCGGTTTTACCTCTTACTATTGCTAAATAATAATTTTATTATTAATATGTGAGTTTTTTAGACCATTTTCTATTTTACAGGAATTAATTAGGTTAGTAATATTTTATACTATATGGTTTATTTTAAAATATCTAGATACATATAAGCATTACGGCTTAATACTTATGCAATTTTTACTGCTTTTGAGAAAAAGTATTCCTAGGGAGCATGGTTAACAACTATGGGGAAAATAAAATAATCCGTATAAGTATAGTCACCTAATAAATGTATGAACGTCAATACTTACAATCCAATGTGTTTGTGTACTAATATATTAAAACATGATTAAAACTATAAGACTATGTTTTTATTTACACTAGCATAGTTATTTTTAAAAAATGAAAATTCTTTATTGATAGAAATCAAACTGAAACAATATTTTATTCTTACATTGCACTTTTTCTCATTTTTCAAAATAGGTAAGTTTATTTAGACAATTAAATAATAATCTATGCATACAAATACACCCTATATTTGTTAGATATGAAGAAATCAGGAGTAAAATTAAGTTTGCTTGAGTTGCAAGTGTATATACTTAAGTACTATTTAAAAAAATATATTTGTTTGATGACTACTAAAATCTTTGTAAATAAATATAACTCGAACTTTCACACCTATGACTTTTGAACTTAAGTACCAGAGGGTCCATATCTAATAAGAAATGGGTAATGTAATATATTAAAGCAACCAGTTTTTTAATAGTAAACTTTATAGCCTTGAATTTAAAAACCCGAGTAAAAACCTAACTGAAAATTTAGTAATAAAAATTAACATGACTATTTGATGATTAATGATTTTAATTAAGATTGAATAAAAAAAAACATTTAAAATAAAACGAAATTTTTATTATTGAAACACTAAATTCTCAAATTGATAACTTCAGCCTTCTGTTTCATTCTTCTTCAAGAACGTTAGTCCTGTGTTTAAGTCAGTATATATTCTGTTGTCTTAGACGTGACAGGTGGTTTATTGTTGAAAGTAGACACAGTTTATTCGGTATATAAATTTATTCGCAGAACACTACATAATATCACAGATTCGACATACTACTTTAAAATGGAGTAATAGACAGAGGGCTTGTGCGCACTGTACTATCGTTTTAGTAGGGAATTGTATCCCTACTCCTAGACGTTCGCCTTAAGGCGGCTCGTCTCTGAATGTCCACACAACATATTCTATAAACATGCTTCCTTGTGCTTCCCAAATTAGTAATTTATTAGTCCACAAATGCCTTTTTTTTGTCACGACGATAGGTCTTTCCTTTTCATAAATGGTTCTAAAAAAATAAAAACATTTTTAAAAAAACGCTGCTCTTAAGGCAGCGAAAATTTATAATAAAAAATTAAACTAATTTATTGTTACAATACTTATAAGTAGCTTTTGATCTTATTGTATGCAGTAGGTACTTGTTATTTTTTTTCTAGACTTTTTAATGGGCAAGCAAAAATAATTAGTGTTATAAAGAATTTGATTTTAGATTCTCATCCCCTGCCAGACAAAATTTTAAAATGGCACTTTCGCTCGCTTAAATATAAGATTAAAGAATGTAAAAGGAGCTTATTCTTGATATATTTACTTTCTTCATAAGAAGAAACCTGCAACCACGAAAAATTATTATTTTTTGATTTGTCAGGTCTTGACGTTTTAGGTTTTGTTTCCCATTTCAGTTGTGTGTCGGTCTTTCTGTTTGTTACTTCGAAAGCTTAAAACTTACTCAACAGTGATGGACATTTCATATGAAGGTTTTTCTTGGGTACAAATAATTACCCGACAGCCAGTTTTCTAAAATATTTATAATAGCAGCACAACAGGCATAAAACTGATACATAGAAAAATTGCATCGGTACCCTTAAGAGTTAATTCTAGTAGCAATTCACTATTTAACTATTTTATCAATATTGTGGGTTTAATGAATAATAACGATTTTTATAGACAAATTTAAAAAATTTTTTATTGACTATGACTATTAACGATCACGCTGTATAAAAAGACATAAAGTGAAGTAACACACATTGTATTAAGTGGTCCAGAAGACAGCCTACCCATTAAAGTGAAAATGGAATGGATTGAATTTTGATGAAGATATGGGTTTTGAAAATCAAATAAGTGTATTTAAAACTTATATATTTGGTTGCACAAAGATTTTTAACAACAATTAACTAAACAGAACATGTGCAAGTATTTTTGATGTTCGATAGGAAGGAAATATAGGGACTATTACTATCTCATATGGGACTCCCAAAGCTATTGAAAAGCACAGGGATATTCACGTGCTTTGATGAAGGAACCCCAAAACCATGTAGCGTGATTAAGGTTAGTGTTGATGGTAAGCCATGCCTTAATAGATTGTGGAGCAGTAATATCCCTGATAAAACCTGATATTGCCAAGGGGTTCTTTAGTAAGTCTAATATAAATTTAATTGATATACAGGGAAAAAAGATACCCACTTTTGGAGTATCCAATGTGTCAGTAAAATTTCCAGGAAATATAATGATAAAGCATAATTTCGTAGTAATAGAAACACAGAGTTTTAAAGCAGATATTCTTATTGAAATCGATTTTCTGCGACAATACGGCGTGAAAATTGATTGGAGCAATAATTGTATATATGCTTTGATAGTGTAATACCTTTAATGGAGGAAAAATCAACGAAGGAGATGGAGTAACGACTTGCTTATTTAGAAGCAGAATTAATGGAAATAAAGGGAAAATACTTGGGGAATAATGTAAAAATTCCAGAACAGATATTATCACAAGCAACTTCAATAACTTATCCAGCGTTACCACCAATAACGCAAGGTGGTCATTTGGAGACTGATGCTAAACAACTTAAGCAAGAAACCGAAGCCGCTGATAAATCATCTGGGGAAGCTGCAGCTCCTAGTGAATTTAAAGAAATGGGTACCCAGACTGTAAAAATAGTTGACAAGTGTTTAAATGTAACTGACAGTGAAGATTTAGTTACCAATGTTCCTGAAGATTTCGCAATGATTTCCTTACTTGAAGAAGTGGACATACCTCCAATGACACAGGCAATTTTTAGAGCAAATTTACGAGGATTGGCTGGCATTTCTACACCCTTTATGGTTTTAGAACCGAGTGACGAAGCACCGAAAGGATTACTAGTCGCTAGAGTGGTGTGTAAAACTAGCAAAACCGTTTCGTTAAGGGTGACCAACATTACAGAAAGTAATATAAAATTGAAAAGAAAAATGGTGATTGCTAAAGGTTATGAAACAGAATTAGTAGACCCTAATGAGACAAACAATAGAAATATGGTACATAAAATTAGCCAACATGATTCCAGTGAAATTTTAAGATTACTTTGTCTAGAGAAACCTACCACAGAGACTGACAGAAAATTACAAAAACTAATCATTGAATATATCGATATATTTAAAAGTCCTGATCAGAAATTAACTTGTACAACAAATGTTACGCATAGAATTATAACAGAAAATGTACCTCCTATTTTGAAACGTCCGTACAGAATACCATACCACAGACAAGAGGTTATGGAGAAGGAAATAAAGAAATTATTAGATGATGGATTTATTGTGGAAAACCAATCTCCATGGAATTTTCCAGCGATCTTAGTGGAAAAGAAAAGACACCCAAATGAGGATGGTGTACAGTACAGACTGTGTATCGATTATCGTGAATAAATATAATGATGATTTCTTTCCCCTCCCTAATATAGCCGAAACAATCGACAAGCTAACAGGCGCAAGTATCTTTTCGACAATGGATCTAGCATCAGGATATTTCCAAATTCCTGTGCACGCCGATGACCAAGAAAAAACTAAGTTTTCAACTCCAGATAATCATTACCACTTTCTGCGCATGCCTATGGGGATGAAATTCACCTGCTACTTATTCTCGTATGATGGGACATATTTTTGGAAAATTAACATTTACCGAGTGCTTAGTATATTTAGACGACATCATCGTATTTACAAAAGATGCTGATACGCATCTTGAACGTTTGAGACATGTATTCGAGAAAATGAGGGAAAGCAATTTAAAATTTAAGCCAACTAAGTGCCATTTTATGAAGTCAGAAATTAAATATCTAGGATATCTTATCAAAGAAGGCGGTTTTACAACAGATCCTAGTAAAACCAAAATAATCGAGACCTATCCAGTTCCTAGAAATATACGTGAAATTAGAGCATTTCTCGGACTATGTGGATTTTATAGAAAATTCGTAGCAAATTTTTCAAAAATAAGCCAACCTTTAACACTACTTACCAAGAACAATGTCAAATATCACTGGGGAGCGGAACAGCAAGGAGCTTTTGTTAGTTTAAAAAGAGCCCTCATCTCACCTCCTGTTTTAAGATATCCTGATTTTGGAAAACCTTCTATAGTTAACACTGATGCAAGTGCCACATCTGTTGCTGCTATTTTAACGCAAGTTTATGATGGAGTTGAACATCCGATTTGCTATTCCAGTCGTACACTAAATGACGCTGAACGACGATATAGTGCTATTGAAAGAGAATGCTTAGCAGTCGTTTTTGCAGTAAAAACATATCGCAATTATTTAACAGGGACTCATTTTACCATAATGAAAGACCACCGTCCACTCAAATATTTGCTTACCATTAAAGATCCAAGTTCAAGGTTAGCAAAATGGGCTATGTATCTTATGGAATACAGCTTTACAATTGTGTACCGACCCGGAAAACAAAATGAGAATGTAGATTCTCTCACACGTCTGAGAACAGGAGACACTGACCAAGAAAATGTCGTTTTAAGAATAAATAATGAAGAAACAGAACATTTAATACCAGTCATAAATACTATATGGAGCAAGGAGAAGCTTAGAGACCTACAAGGAAGTGATCCTGAATTAACAAAAGTGATGACAACATTAGAACTAGAAGACGAACAATACTACATCAGCTCCGATGGCGTCCTATATCGTCGCCGAGAAAACAATCAAAGGCATGATTTAGTTATGGCTCCACTATGTATAGTTCCTGATCTACTACAATTGTACGACAGCTCAATATTTGGTGCACATCCTGGACAAAAGAAAACCTTCATGTTAATAAAACGAGATTTCTATTGGCGCAGTATGAGGAAGGACGTTATTAAATATGTAGAGTAGTGCAGGTCTTGCAACCTAAGAAAAACAAATTATCAACCTCCTCCGGCTCTACAGAAAACCCCTATGCCAACATTACCTTGGGGACGAATCAGCCTGGACCTCGTAGGACCTTTAAATAGGACTAGGAATAACAATAAATACCTTCTAACCTGTGTGGACTTCTTAACCCGTTATCCGTTATCCCGTGTATACCGTTACCAGATATAAAAGCTGAAACCGTTGCTCGAGCTTTTGTGGAAAACATAACATGTCGCTTTGGAACACCTAGAGAGTTAATCACGGATTGTGGGACACAGTTTCTCAGTAAGCTATTTTGTGAGATCTGTTCTCTACTTGGCATCAGAAAATAAAAAACCACTCCTTACCATCCAAGTGGAAATGCAGTTGTAGAAAGATTTCATAAATCAATTAAAACCATGATTGGACATTTTGTCAGCGAAAATAATGATAGTTGGGATCTAGTTTTACCTTATTGTTTGATGGCTTACAGAAACTTACCACATCACGGACCAAAAGAGTCACCATTCTTTCTAATGTTTGGACGTGATATGGAACTACCTATCCATCTAAGTATACGAGAACGAAGAGTAAAATATAACGTTGATGAAAACTATGTAAGTGAATTTATGGCTAGAATGTATAATGCCCATGAACTTGCTAAAAGGAACCTAGAAAGAAGCATTCAATTACGCTGTGAAAGGCACAACCAAAAAAAGACCCGAAAAGAGTTTCAATTAGGAGATTTAGTATACCTTTATACTCCGGCTATTCCAGGCAAGAAATTAGCCTCGAAATTTTACAATAAATGGAGTAGACCTTCCAGAATCATAGGGAAAAAAGGTCCCGTCACCTTTAAAATCAAAGACATACAGGGGAAGAAGGAACAGCTTATACATGCTGAAAGGTTAAAACTCTGCAAGGAAATGGATTACTTTGCAGAAAAGGCCAAATTACATGAAAATAAAAATAAAAACGGTGAAAAGGAATCTGCTGAGAATCAAACAAACGACGTAGCTACTGAAGAACAGATACAGGATAATGGGGAACACTTTCTAGATCATGGACGAGAAGAAGGTCTTCCACCAGTAGCGGAGGAAACTGACAATGAAGATAGTGACCAGAACGAAGAAGAAGAGAAGGAGGAAGAAGAGGAAGAGCAAGAAGCAGAAGAATCTGTAGATTCTGGAACTTCAGAGTCTGAGGAAGAAAACAGAGAATATCCTGTGGAAATGAACAGGCGTACTCGTACTCGAGATATACGATTACCCAAGAAATACGAGGACTACGAGTTGTAAAAAATATATTTAAGGAGCCACCCAGTATTACAAAGTATTTAGAAATAATATTAGATTAACACTTTTTATTGTTGCAGTGAAGTTTTTCATCTTTATTATCCTAGTCCAAACTACTTACGCAGCACTAATTGCATATGACTGCCGAAATCCTTCGACTAATATAACAGCCATTACATTAAAAGATGTCAGTAATTGTCCTGATCCGGAAACAGGATATGATACCGAGGAAAAAAATGTACAAATTATAGAAAAACAAAAATATGAATATGTTCATGTGTATTCTTTTTTGATTGTAGTTACAAGAATAATAAGCCATTGTGGTGCATTTTCTCACCAATCCGCTGTTAATGGTGGCCTATCGACCTATATACATGAGTTAAGCGGCGACGAATGCAGAAAAACACACGCTTATCGCCAACTTAATGGAATAAATGGACACATATTGAAGAAGGAAAACGATGGCTTAGTGTAGTAGTTCAAGCTGATGTGAAGATTACTCTGCA
Organism: Polydrusus cervinus; assembly: GCA_935413205.1. Lineage (NCBI taxonomy): Eukaryota > Metazoa > Arthropoda > Insecta > Coleoptera > Curculionidae > Polydrusus > Polydrusus cervinus. The sequence goes on along the minus strand of OW284510.1, from coordinate 58,281,360 downwards.
AGATTATTTTACCAAAGTGTCTTTAGATACTAACGAAATTCATTTACAAAATGGAGTAAAATGCCCATTTTTACCACATGAATGTAATGATCATATTAATGGACAATCTACATGGGAAAGAAGTTATACAGATACGTGTAAGGAATTTAAAATTATTTACGACGGTATTGCCACGTTTGTACAAGAAAAAGGAACCCAAAAACCAAATACCTATTTAGTAGTCGAGGATCAATCAAAAGTATTCTCTATACAGATTACAAAGCGAAAAACCATTTGTGGCATGTCCGTATGGCAAAGTGAACATCCTAGATTATTAATATTAAAAACTATTTCAGATAATACCCCATTTAATAAAAAGAAAGAAAGTCAAGATGCTGACCTGTTAACCTATGTAAACACTAAATTTCTGTATGTGGAACAATCATTTAAGCGAACTATGAATGAAATGTTTTCGCAAACTATCTATAGAAGATGTTTACTACACAGGGAAGTTTTAAAAAACAGGTTAATGATGGCGGCTGTAAATCCAAATGCTGTAGCAAGCTTAATTAAAAATCAATTAGGATATGTTGCAAAAGTTAGTGGAGAAGTGATTTGCCTAATAAAATGTGTAGCGGTAGCCGTTAGAAGAACAGATCATTGCTACACCGAACTACCAGTCACTGCTTATAATAAAAGCTTTTATATGTCTCTGGTGACCAGAATTCTTCAAGACTATGGAGAAGACACTGAATGTAATTCAATTATTCCAGCCCTATATCAGATTGATAATAGATGGATTGGTTTCGATCCTTATCCAAATCATGGTATAATACCACAAGTAGATTCCGAGGAACCACACAAATTTCACACGATAAAAGATCTTTGTGCATGCGGACTTTACACTTATTCTGAGATCAGAAAAGCTCAGGAGGCGATAATGTTCCATTTAGAACGAAACGCTTTAAATAATATCATAACACACAGAATGGCATGTAAAGAAGTTCAATCCCAAGGTTTTTCTACGTTAAGCTTATTTAATAAGGAAGAAATTGAAAATCTAGCCAATAGCACGATCCGTAAATTATATGGCTATTTTACAATTCTAGGAGATTGGATCAGTGGATTTATTGGAATATATTTTATCTTTAGAATATTAAAGTTTGTGATAGAAACATTCATGAATGCTGTCGTTGTGCACCGTCTGACAGGTTGTACTCCGCACTTGTTAGTTTCATGTTGGTCAACCCTTACACTGTTTATATTACACAACAGACAACAAAAACAAAGAGAATTTGAAAAATCCGAACAACCAACTTTTTGGAGAAATGAGGATCCGGCGCGCAAACTGCCAGAACCCGTAGCGTCTACTGAACTAGGGGCTCAAAAACATGTAACATTTTTCATAGAAAATGAAGCTAACACCCTGCAACCAAACATACCAACCGCTCCATCCCCGCCAATTGGTCAAGAAAACTACGCATCTTTACGAAAAGAGTTATTAGTTTGCCGAAAATTAAATGGAGTATGTTTGACCGAAACAGTGAAAAATCATAAATATAATATCTTAATTGGAGCCCCCCAAGACATCTAGCGTTAAAAACCCAAATATATATTTTAAACCAGAAAAAGAAACGTACCTATTAATAAGAAGTACCTACTAGAGACCCGAGACGCGCTACCGTCTCCCAAGGAACCAACCGGAAAGAAAATCAATAATTAAGGCCTAATTTACACTTAAGGGTGACCACCTAACGGTTTTCAACTTTGGTCCGCGCTAAACTATTGCATTAGCTGCTTCTACGACGTTGGAAAAATTACGTCATGCAAAGCATGGAATAAAAGCGTGATGATGTACTTTTCCAGAATTGCCAGATTGTCAGTAATTATTGAGATTTTCCCGAAATTGGTCCGAAACGCCATAACAACAGATTGTTTTATGTATATAGGGTAAACCTGCCAGTTATTGGCCATGTGGAGTAATTGGACACCTTTCATTTATTTAATAAAAACAAGGAAACTTTATGTACTAGTTTATTCAGTTTCTCATAGATGGCCATATTATTCCAATTGCTGCTAAGTTCACATAAATCTCTATTTGTCAACTTTTTTGTTTTGGCGCCAAACCATATTTTGTGTCAAAGTGTTTCCGAAACGCAGTTTTCTTGGAAGATTATTAACAAAGTGTTTGTGAAGTTAAGTGTGACTGGTGTTGGTCGTAAAATATTTGAGTAATCTTGGTATATTAAACAGCTACTCTCGCATTAAAGGTATGTATTTTTGAAGCTTTTCAAACAATAATTAATGTAGGTTATGTTTTAGTGTGGTGTCCAATAACTAAAAGAGATATAAGTGAATTTTTAGTTATTGGACACTTGTCCAATAAGTGCAATTTGCAGGTATTTAATCCTATATCTATAGAAATGTAAAGTATCATGTTCTGTTTCGTTCAATATAAGTTTTATTAAATTGTTTGCGACCTAACCAGTTATTAAACGCCTGTCCAATAACTAATTATCCTATTGTCCTATAACCACTTTTATATGTTTAAGTTATTTATGGGATTTTAGAGATGCCTAAAAAAATGAGTATGATGTAGAGGCTATGGAATCTGCAATAAACGAAGTAAAGAATAATAAGATATCGTATAGGAACGCGGCATCAAAATACGGAGTACCAAAATCCACCCTTGAGTTTAAAGTAAAACATCCCGGTCATAAGGACACATGCGGACCGTCACCAATCCTTTCCGCAAGAGAAGAGTCTGAGCTAGTCACGTATGATATTTTTCAATTTCAAGTTTCATTGCTCAATTTAAACCTAATGAAAAACTTTTTTAGATGGATAGAGGAACTTGCATCTCGAGGATTTCCAAGGAAAAAGGAAGATATTTTAAACAGCGTTCAAAAGTTTCTAACAGAAAATCCCCGAAAACATCCTTTTAAGAATAACAGACCTGGTGATTGTTGGTTGAAGGTAATACTTAAAAGGTTGTAGAAATTTGCAATTAATAATTAATTGTTTTAGGCTAGTAGAGGGAGATGGTATGTTCAACGCCAATTTGCGCAGGTCCCTTCTGCGCATGCCCCAGCAGTGCGCAGGAGTGTGTTATATGTCATACGTCATCTACAGGGCTGTTTTAACTGTTTTTAAACAGGGCTGTTTTAGCTGTTTTTAAACAGGGCTGTTTTTAAACAGGCAGAAACAGCTAAAACAGCCCTGTAGATGACGTATGACATATAACACACTCCTGCGCACTGCTGGGGCATGCGCAGAAGGGACCTCCGCAAATTGGCGTTGAACATACCATCTCCCTCTACTAGCCTAAAACATTTAATTATTAATTGCAAATTTCTACAACCTTTTAAGTATTACCTTCAACCAACAATCACCAGGTCTGTTATTCTTAAAAGGATGTTTTCGGGGATTTTCTGTTAGAAACTTTTGAACGCTGTTTAAAATATCTTCCTTTTTCCTTGGAAATCCTCGAGATGCAAGTTCCTCTATCCATCTAAAAAAGTTTTTCATTAGGTTTAAATTGAGCAATGAAACTTGAAATTGAAAAATATCATACGTGACTAGCTCAGACTCTTCTCTTGCGGAAAGGATTGGTGACGGTCCGCATGTGTCCTTATGACCGGGATGTTTTACTTTAAACTCAAGGGTGGATTTTGGTACTCCGTATTTTGATGCCGCGTTCCTATACGATATCTTATTATTCTTTACTTCGTTTATTGCAGATTCCATAGCCTCTACATCATACTCATTTTTTTAGGCATCTTTAAAATCCCATAAATAACTTAAACATATAAAAGTGGTTATAGGACAATAGGATAATTAGTTATTGGACAGGCGTTTAATAACTGGTTAGGTCGCAAACAATTTAATAAAAATTATATTGAACGAAACAGAACATGATACTTTACATTTCTATAGATATAGGATTAAATACCTGCAAATTGCACTTATTAAACAGGGCTGTTTTAGCTGTTTTTAAACAGGGCTGTTTTTAAACAGGCAGAAACAGCTAAAACAGCCCTGTTTAAAAACAGCTAAAACAGCCCTGTTTAAAAACAGCTAAAACAACCCTGTTTAAAAACAGCCCTGTTTAAAAACAGCTAAAACAGCCCTGTAGATGACGTATGACATATAACACACTCCTGCGCACTTCTGGGGCATGCGCAGAAGGGACCTCCGCAAATTGGCGTTGAACATACCATCTCCCTCTACTTAGGCTTTTATTAGAAGACACCCAACAATTGTCCAAAGAACAAGTGAAGCAGTAAGTGGAGCCAGCGCTTGTGTTTCTGAGACGGATATTCGGAAATGGTTTAAAGATATAAACAGTTATCTGCTAAGCAAAAATATAAATATTAACGATGCTTTCAGAATTTACAATGGGGATGAAAGTGGTTTTCAAATTTGCCCAAACACCGGCAAAGTTTTTGCTACGAAAGGCAGTAAAAATGTTTATTCAGTTGATAAAGGGTCATCCAAGGAAAATATTACAGTGATGTTTTCGTTTTCGGCTTCTGGCTTAACTTGCCCACCAATGATAATTTATCCGTACAAGAGAATTCCGGAAAAAATAAGTTTAACTGTTAATCCTGATTGGGGAATCGGCAGATCAGATAATGGTTGGATGACTTCAGAAACATTCTTTGACTACATAAAAAATATATTTCATCCATTCCTATTACAAAATAACATACCATTTCCAGTTGTATTATTTCTGGATGGTCATAAGTCGCATTTAACCTATGACCTAAGTCTACTCTGCAATGAAGTTAATATCGAAGTGATTGCCTTGTATCCGAATACCACTAGGATTCTCCAACCATGCGATGTAGCAGTATTTAGGCCCTTAAAAATTGGATGGAAAAAAGTTGTTCGAGAATTTTATAAACAGAACCCTGGGCAAGTTTTAAATAAAATGACATTTGCTCCGCTTTTAGAAAAAATAGTTAAAAGTTATGTTAAAACTAAAACGTTAGTAAATGGATTTCGGGCATGTGGCCTATTTCCTTTTAATCCAGATGCTATTGATTATTCCAAGTGTTTGGGAAAGGAGAACAAACCTGAGGCAACAAAGGTAACAGTGCAGTAAATGTATCCTCTTAACCTACAAGCAACTTTTTGTTTTTTAGGAAATAGCTGTATCCACCATTATGGATCACAACACATTTATTGATTTGGTTCGAGAAAATCTAATAACTAAATTTAAATCATTTGATGCAATTCTAACTAAAGAGGGCTTTAATGAAGAGTTTCTGACTTTGTACATGGTTTGCAAAAATCGTATATTAAAGAAAAACAAATTAACCTGTGACGTCTGCAAAAAAAAAATTCACCAACGATGTATACCAAAAAGCCATAAAGAGCACGTTCCTGAAGAAGGTGACGATGATTTATTTATATGCCATATTTGCTATAAAGAGGAAAGTGACGAAGAAACTGATGAAGACTTAGAAGATGAAGAATATGAACTAATAGAGCAAAGAAATGTTAGAAGCAAAATGGCTAAACAAGATAAAGAAAGAGACGAGAGTATACAGAAACAAGTAGAAGTAGAAGATGCCATAGATCTTGAAAGAAAATCCAAAGTCATTATGGCTCAAAAAAATAAAGAAACACAATTTCAGAAAAAAAGTGACGAAGTAGAAGATATTACCAGAACTCTTGCAGGCAAAAATAAAGTCATAATGGTAAATGTAAGTGATGGAAATGAAGAAGGGCAATTTCAGAAAGAAAGTGACGAGAATGTGAAAAAAAGTAGAAGTAGAATTAGATGTTATGGATCCTAAAGAAAAAAAGAAAGTCGTAATGGCTAAAGAAAGCAAAGAAACGCAATATCAGAAAAAAGTGACGAAAATGTACAAATAGAAAATGTTGCCACACATGTTGAGGAAAAAAGAAGGTCGTAGTGGTAAAAGTAAGCAATGAAGACGAAGAAATGGAAATAGATGAATTATTTAATATGTATAAGAGAGAAATTGTAAACTACTAGGCTCTATGTTACATAGAAATACATACATTTTTTAGTTTTGTTATTTGTTTAGAGTTATCCAATAACTAATTTTTTTGTCCAATAATTAAATTTTTTGTCCAATAACTAATTTTTTTGTAAATCAATTAGTTTTTAATTTTTTTTTTAATGTCTCAAGTTAAAACATATTTAAACATTATTTTATGTAAGTAGAAACAATAAACTTTTATTGGTACCAAGCACCTTTCTGCATAGTAAAAAATAACTCATTGACATTCATTTAAATTGGAAAAAAACCTTAACTGTCCAATAACTACTAGGTTTACCCTAACTAAGTTCAAATCCATCATTGCAACATATTTTCAATTTGAAAAATAAGATGCGATACTCCTACTACAGCTTTGATAAATCTTAGTAAAAAGAAAGATGAATTGGATACACTGATCATACGATAAATTTTAGGGAAACAGACAACTTTAATTAGCAACAATTAGACCTGACCGAAACTTTAAAAAAGGTTGTAGTATCTATAGTATAATTTTATAAACAATCAGCAAGAATTTTGGGACAAAACAAACTAAATTGCACGATTCCTATATTATGGTATAAAAACATAACATGATAGACTGTTAAATTTTATCAATTTTATGGCGTATAAATAAAAAAGGGTTTTCAGTGAGATTGGATGGAAGAAATTTGAAAAAGCAAACAAAAAGGTAATATTTTATCTGATTAGGAAAGGTGGATAAGAGAGTTTTATACTGAACTTTAAAGGGAACTCTTGACAACACAGTTTAATATTATGATTTCTATATGCAAGTTCGACAGGAATGGTTTATGGACATATTAGAGAAGTAAATGGAATACTGTAATTAAAAAGCCTTAGCATAAGAGAAAGAAAATAAATAAAATCTCTAATTTATGGGCTTCCCGATACAAGAGTTAAGTCGGGTATACATCGAATTGTTTATAAAAAGGGAGAAATTAGAATTAAGTAATAAGAAAGGACAGAGCTCACGGGCAAATTGAAGAATAAATAAGGATAAAAATGTTTTTTTTTAAGAGAGAAGGATAGATTGAAGAATTTAAAATTTCCCCCACTAACTAGTAAAAAGGTGAAAATCTCAGCTTTAGAGACTCATTTCTCTTAAAAATTTTGTGTTAAATAAAACGTTTCATTTGAACAAAAAGAACTACGCCACCAATAAGTTTTTATGAGTGGTGATAATGAACTTTTAGTGAGCTTCTTGATCACTGAATATGTTTTGAAAAATATTAAAAAAAAAAAACAAGACATTTTCGCGTCGCGTCGCGCGTGCTATTCAATTGGTTTTATTTAATATTATTAACAATCATCAACCGAGAATAACCATGATGTGGATGGTGGTGTTTCTAACATATTTCAGAATGGTGCAGGACAGAGTAGTAAAAAATGTCCTGATGAGGATGGCCCTGTACCATTGCAGGGATTTATACAAACAGTTGGGCGAAAATAGACCATGCCATGCAGCGTTGGCTCCGTTACGTGCCACAATAAGCATGTGGAGTGCCCTACTGCATCTAGAATACCAGGCGTGCCGTACCTTGTGGGCACTGGAAGCGGGAAGTACTTATGATCCCAGGGAGTGTGACTGCGCTATATGTCAGCAAGCGCCAGATGACATCTTTAATCTGAGCCAATATTGGGATCTATTGGCCAGAGCTGGGATGCAATTTTGCCCGTGTCCTGTATGCCGATCCCATACTAACCAGTCCACCCAAAACCCGAGCTCTGATAGTCCTAGTACATCACGTGATCAACCAAGTACTTCCCGTACTGCTGCAGAGACTCTGACTAGTCAGCGCTGCCAACCTCCAACGACAACGGAGACTGGTATCGAAACTCCATCTGTACTGAAGACGGTGTTGGAGGCGCCGCCAATCCCCCGACGATCCCTGCCTCCCCTGATCCCCATGGGTCATGGGCGGCCTCGCTTAACTCTGATCCGTCCGCACATCATCCGGCCGGTGGGTCTTAGCCCGCCACCACCCCGCCAGGAGGAGCCGAGGGTAGGCTCCGATGCCAACCCACACTACCAAGTATCTAGGTCCCCGATGGGCTCCGCCTGACGTTCAGGCGACAATCTCCACCCAGGAGTGAGTAGCTACCAACAAGGGTTATTTTAGTAATTTTAAGTGTTTAAAGTTTTTATTTTAAAATTTAGAAATAATGTGTTTATTTTATGCAAAATAGTATAGTTACGACGTATTTTATCATATTTAAAATATAATTGTTTATTAAAAAGTCATACATTTCGAGGAAAAATTACGTTACTAAACTGCAGGGTTAAGGGAACCATATGATTTTTCGTTAGAATAATCGTAACAATCGTTTAAAGTTTCATATACCATAAAATAATTGATATATTATTCTGTTTAGTCATAAGAAAGGAAAATAAAATTCCATATTTACATTCCTATATATTTTTAAACTTTTTATTAAGATTTGATATACTTAAGTTTACTTTTATTGTTATTAATTATTAAGTGCCTAATAACATATAAAGTTGTAGGGCCGAGTGTATCTAGTAATTAACTTAGGGCAGGTGTGTGTTTCACCCATTGTGATCCAGCTGCCTTTAATTTTTTAGTCAATCCTATTAAAGATTGAATACAAAGTAATTTTAAGATAGTAAGTAAGGTAGGCCACGATCACTTACTTTTGGTGACCCTTAGTAAAAAAAAAACAACCAGCAAACTTTAATTTAATAAGAAATCTTTTTCATTTTAAGCCACTTTTAACTCAAATTTCTCGTACCGCAACTTTTTGACTCATACACGATCGGAATAGACGACAGCATAAATAAACATCGGTTCGTGACCTAGGATAAGGCCGTTCTTTTATGACTTAGTATTTGGTGACATAATGACCTACTTTTAGTGTGTTACTAAACCGTTGTTTATTTATCTAAATATTGGGTTGCACTGAACCATTTATTATTGGGAATTAGTTATCGAAATACTTTTATTAAAAAAGATATTTCGACTTAATTATGGACGGTGTGGTGTAGCGACCACAACATTTTCCCGGGATTCAGATTAGGTCCAGCTAAAATAATGGCGTAAGATTTCCAGGGGCAAACGGCTACGTGACCACCACCTCCATATGAGTCATACTCTCTCTGCGCGAGGTTTTGCCCGGATTCGAAGAAAAGACATTTTCGCACCACCTTATAAAAGCCTACGATCATATTTCCGATAGGGGTAGCGTCATCGCAAGATGGCTGCCGTACTCAATTGTTAGGTAAAAGTACTTTAGGCTTCCTTCCAGGTGCTACAAGGCAGGTTTGTCTTGGTTTAGTAAGTGTAAATAAGTCCTATAATAAATGGTACTAACCTTTGCCATTGATTTTAAGAAATTAGAAAATCGTGACGTAATTATAACGTTAATTAATTCCTGAATGAGGGTGACAAAATGTTTCATGCAAAAACGCACTTTTGATAAATGTTTACAATACTGCGCGGCTTTTCCTATAAAAAGCCAAGAAACTGTAGTGGAAAGTTAGTTGTTCCAGTCCTAATTAGTAGATATTTTGAACTACAAGTTTTCGGGCGTGAAGTAATTTTAAACAGTAAAGCGTGGAATGTCCAGCTAGTCTAGTATTCGGTGACCCCTTACCTATTGATAACCCAGGGGCCAACGTTCGTCTATTCCGAATCGATACGGTCAATTACCCTGCAGAAGTAAGTGCTTGTGGGCCATAGAAAGTATTACTTATTTTATTGAGGATAACTATAAATTTTGTTGCTAAGACTTATTGTTGGGTGGCTCCCCTATTTTTTATTAACAATAAAATAGTGTTCAAGACTTTAATAGTGTTTACTTCATAGTTTTAAATCGCCAAACTTAGAAAAAAAATTAAAACTAGAAATTTTCTCAATTAAAAACTTCAGCCTACCTATCAGTTAAATCTAAATTTTAAAAAAGTTTAAATATTGAGCTCTCACAAGCCTCATTATCTCGCCAAAAGAAATATCATTCTCAGTAGTGAACCAGATTCTCTCCGGATCCCGCAAAAGAAGAGTCTTTATCACCACCCACTTAATTAGCAGAGACAACCGACGTGGAAGGGTCGTAATACGTAAGTTATATCTATACCCTAGAAGTGGTGGGTATTATAACTTTTACCTAATTTATTATAAGGTGAACTTGGTTAACTGGGCCTACGGGGTAACTGGGCACCCATTTGAATTCTTGGCGGGAAAGCAATATTCAGTTGATGTCATTCTATTATTTTGTTTACCTTGAAGTTATCCGTCCATCGCATAAGAAATTATTTAATGGTGCGTACATTTTAAGACGATATTTTTGAAAAGTTATTAAAGGTTATGAAAATACTATTACATCAAATAGCATGAGATCATTGGTAAGTCTATAGTAAGCACATTATTCTGAATATTATTACTGTAAGGGTAGGCAACCCATAATACTGTATGGGTGGTTTTCAGTAACTTTTAAAATACCATGTCCCTGGGGTCTTAACACTAAATCCTTTGTAAAAACCCTAATTTTTTAAAATATTTGACTAGACAGGCATTATTTTATCGATTTACTAATACTAAAAGTGCAATATCTTATTAATTTATATTTTAATTTGGGGTTTGAAACTCCTGTTTCACATGACCGTCGTATGTCCCTGGAGCAAAATCCAATATTTGCTACCTTCTAAAAATATATTTCAACTTTTAAGTCGCCAAAGTACATGATATTTCACAAATGTTGGGTTTTTTGTGTTATAATATTGTCTGGAATTGCCATTATTGTTAATGTTTGAGCTAGAAATAATTATTGAACGCTGTCCCGACGTTTTCTTCACATGACCGTAGAAGGGCTTTTTAGGTTGTCTATTCGCCGCTAGATGGTACTGCATGTGTGAATTAAAATATGTTCTTATTGCAAATGGCGACAGTTACATGTGCAGTTCGGTTCGCTATTATTTACAGTTCTTGTTGTGTATTTTGATACAAAAAAGGTGAGTTGAAGTTTTTCGTATTTTTTCTATTAACATGACCGTCTATAGTGATAAAAAACAACATAACATAGTAATAAAGTTGCTCGCTTTGTTTTTTTGTCGGTTATTTACCGGTAAAAATTCTAACCTAAAATTCACAACATGGGAATAGGTTCAATTTTAAGTAATTAAAAATGAGTGAATTCACAGGACTGTCGAAGGGTTACTAAACTTGAAATGCGACGGTCATGTTAAACATGCGACGGTCATGTGATTTTTTGTAAATTAATGTATTTAATCACATTGCATAAGATTTTATAGGTCTTTATATATAACTTTCTGACAATAATTTTACCAAAATTAATGAATTTCGAATGTATAAGTATGTTTCTTTTTTTTAACAGAATTATGGATATTACAGTTTCCTCGCCGAATTTTAAAAAATACGAAGCATTGCGGATAAAGCTAAAAGAAATGAAGGAAACTGCTTTAAAAAAGCGAGCTGAATTAAAGATTGCTAAGAAAAACAAAACGAAAATTCAAAGAGAACCGAAGCAAGAAAAATTGAAGAAACTAACCAAAAAAGAAAACACATTGTCTGAAGAGAGAATTACAAAGACTGATATGTCACCTAGCATTTCGCCGTATAAGTCTAAAAATACTCCACCAGTACAAAGTAATATAATAACCAAGGAAGAAGAGAAAAATAATACACCAAATAAACCTAAACATACTAGTGATAGAACACCCGATAAAGTGAAGAAAAAGAATAAACCAAAGCAAACCAAAGCTACTAGTAGTGACCTGAATGCTAAAATTATACGAGAAAAAAAAACAGAAGCTAAACGGATTGAGAGACAAAGAATTCGGGCAGACCCAGAAGCTTATGAGAGAATGAAGGCTTACGAGAAAGAAAGAAGTAGAAAAAGAAGAGATAGTGGAAAACTGAAAAGTATTGCTGAAAAAGATCCAAGAGAGCAACGGAAGCAAAGAAAACAATGGAATGTAGCAAATAAAAAATACTATGCTCGAAAAAAAGAAGAAAATGCTAACATAGAATTAAATTTAGAACAACCTACAGAAACTCCTACTAGAAAAGAATTGGGTCGAAAAAAAGTTTTTGCCAGCAGATCAAAAACCTGTAGAGCTTTGCAGAAAAAGAGACTGACTTAAGAAAGACTTTTAAAGCGGCTGAAAAATGGAAGAAAAAATACCTAAGATTAAAAACAAAACTTAAAGCGCAATTATCAACACCGGAAAAAAATGTTGCTGATATCTTAAAGGGTGGAGAAGAACAAATAAAAAAAAACTATTGTTTGGAGAAGTTCTAGTTAAACAAATGAAAGAAAATGCAAGGTCAGATAGTAAAAGGCAGAATGTGTTTCAGGAGAAGTAATTAGGAAATTTAAGATGAAAGAAGAAACCAGAAAAATTATTTCATTGCACCGACAAAAGCAGGCAACAAAAGAATTAATAGTAAAGACAAAAAGAACGTCATTTTTAAGGGCACACGCAACAACAGTCAGACATTTTTTGGAAGCAGATGAAAACTCCGTTTTAACACCTGGAACAAAGATGACAATTACCCGAAGTAAAATCAAAAAACAAAAAAGGTTTTTGTGTGACAGTCTGCGCAACTTACATAAAAAATGTATCAAGGAAGTCAAGATTAAAATGTCCTACACTACATTTACACGGCTCGAACCTTTTTGGATAGTTCCACCGCAATTTTCAAGCAGAGACACTTGTATGTGTATCAAACATACTAACTTTAAATTCATATTACAAAAGTTGCATTACATTAAAGCTATCAACTTTACGTCCATTACAGATTTATCGCAAATACTTTGTTGCAAAGAAGAGAGGGACTGAGAATTTGTATAATCTGCAAAGAAAACAACGTTTGCATAAATCCGTCTTTAGTAAAAAATAATGACCCGATTTTTTTTACAAATGGGAAACTAGGACTGAAATGCGCATTATAAAGAGTCAAGAAAAACAGGTTAAGCTTACCACGAAACAAAAAATACCAACTACTCCTTGTGAACTAATAGAAGCTTTTTTACGGGAGATCCCAAACATTCTTCAGCATTCATACCGGGTGTTCCATCAGATTTCGTTTGGAAAACTTATTAAAGAAATTATGTCGTCAGATGAAATTTATGTAATTATTGATTTCTCCGAAAATTATATTCTTAAATGCGCACAAGAAACTCAAAGTGCACACTTTGGAGCATCCAAAAGGCAAATAACGGTACATACTGGTGCTTTTTATTACAAAGAGATTAAAGCCCAGGCGACCTGCACAACTTTCTGCAGTATTTCAAATTCCTTACGACACGATCCATCAGCCATATGGGCACATCTATTGCCGGTTCTAGATTTCATAAAAAGTACTTACCCCAGCGTAAGAATTGTTCATTTTATTAGCGATGGGCCAACTACGCAATATATAAACAAAAAAAAACTTTTTTCTGTTCACAGAATTTTGCAGGAAATATGGTTTTCTTAACGCATCTTGGAACTTTAGCCAAAGTGGTCATGGGAAAAGCGTTGCTGACGGGGTGGGAGGATTAGTGAAAAGAACAGCAGACTCTGCTGTTGCCCATGGTACCGATATTAACTCATTGGATTCTTTCAAGAAGTCGTTAGAGAACTTGAAAACAAAAGTTTTTGTTATTGAAGATCAAGAGATTTCAGATGTTGACGTTCAATTAGAAGATAAATCACTTAAACCCCTTCCAAACACAATGCGGTTACACCAGATCAGTTGGACGTCAAATTGTCATTTGAGTTTAAGAGAACTGTCGTGTCTAGAATGTAGAAACCTGCTTAAATGTCCACACTACTCGTTACATCCGGAATCGTATTCGTTTGGTACAGCTCAGCCTTCTAGTATCCTTTTTCTTACTTTAACTTTCAGTATATTTAATATTTTCGCTATTATTACCTGTTATTGTTGACCTTAACCATTTTAGTAGCCCATGCAATAATTGGTGATATGCAAATGCCAGAACTTTCACTACAAGAAAACAAAACAGAAGGTCAAGTGCTTGAAAATATCGAGTCAGGTGAATGGGTGGCAGCCATTTACAATGACATGTGGTATCCAGAATTGGTAACAAAGACTGATATTGATGAGATAACAATAACATATATGAACCGTTCTGGTCAATTCTTTTTATGGCCAACAAAGCCAGATGTTGACGTTATTAATAAAAATGGTATTCTGTGCAAACTGCAATCTCCAGAAAAAATAACCAGTAGACTTTTTAAGTTTAGTAATATATCCTTTGTTGAGAAATTAATGCTTAAGTTCTAATGTATGTATATAAATAAGTACAAGTTCCTGCAACTTATTTGTTGAATAAAAGTTTTTAGTTCCATAAAATGTGTACATAATAACAACTCCAAACCTATGACCGTCGCATTGAAAACATAACCGTCGCAACAAAAACATGACCGTCGCAACAAAACATGACCGTCGCATACTTTTTTCGTACCTCCTTACTTCTAAATTGGTAAAATCTGGCACATTTTGGTAGTTTATTAAAGAGTTACCATATGGCACTAACCAAAAAACTGTTTTCAGACTTTTTAAATTTATCTTATTGGTCATGGTACAATATCATAGATGACATAATCTAGAAATTACTATTATACTAGCTTTATGGTGGCATTATCTTATGCCTAATAACTTTAGATTCTTCTTTTTCTCACAGTTTGACAGTATAAAGTGTATTAAATGAAATTGCAGGTCAAAACCAACGTTAAATCAAAGCTAGCACTTAAAAAAAATAAAAATTAGTATGCGACGGTCATGTTAAAAATTTGTTTATTTTCTATTTAAAACCCTTTTAACTTTTATTTTCATGACACTCGAACACTTTCTTAACCATTGTGGCATATTTGACTAAGTTACCTAAAAGAAAAAACTCAGTTGAACTAAACCCGAATTTAAAATTTAAAAAAAAAATTAAATCGGCATCTTAAAAGATACTGAAAACCACCCGTATAAGCAGGGTTGTTCCCTCTGTATGTATTAAAGGGTAGGCAACTTATAATAATGTATTGGCAGGGTTGTTCCTTCTTGATGTTTATGATGTTTGACAGTGAAAAACACTGACACCAGTGTCTTAATAGATAGTTAAAATGCTAAACGTCTTTTATTTCGCTCCTCAGTTTTAAATACATAAAACCAACTTCCATGGCGCAGTCGGTAATAATTTATGGGTAAATACAATCAACAATAATTAAACTACGGCCGAGCCAATATAATTTCTAATTACAAAGCAGAATGGGCGATAATTGAGGGATTGCTCCTTTGTCCTTGAGAGGTAACCTTTCCGAGAACTGGAAGCTATGGCGAGCACGCTTTGAAAATTACTTGATAGCTTCAGAAATATACAAAAAGGACGAAAAGACCCAGTGTGCACAACTTCTTCACTATATTGGAGATGAAGGGTTTAAAATCTACACGACGTTTAAACTGGAAGACGACGAAAAAAATAAACTAAATCCCCTCCTAGGGAAATTCGAAAGTCATTTTATAGGCAAGGAAAATGTAGCCTATGAAAGGTACAAATTTTTCACTTATAGACAAGAGGAAGGTCAGACGACCGAGGAGTTTATAGTAGAAGTTAAGAAAAGAGCTGGTAAATGCAAATTAGAGAACTTACAAGAGAGCTTAACATTAACAGTGATTACCTGTGGAATTAAAAATGATGCTGTGAGCGAAAAGTTACTACAGGAAGATGACCTTAAGTTGGATAAAGCCATAGAATGGTGCCAAGTCATTGAGTCATCAAAAGCAAGAAGCATAGCAATGACTCGAGGACCCGTAGTGAAAAATGAAATTGATGCTGTCTACAAGAAACAAAATTCCACATATCGGGAGAAAACTGTTAAAAACTGCAACAGGTGTGGTAAGACAGAACATCCCATAAACAAATGCCCTGCGTTTGGTAAAATATGTTCATTTTGCAAAACAACAAATTATTTTGCAGTGGTTTGTTTTAAAAAGAAAAAAGCAGATGCAGGAAATAACAGAGGAAGGGTGTATGAAGTTAAAGAGCAAGATGGATAATGGGATAAATTCGATACTTAAAAATGAGTCTGAAAGTAATTACCTACTTATATGTGGGTAGCATAGACAAAACACTACAAATAAATGAGGTAACTAGTAGAAACCAGTGGCGTACGAAGCTGTACATAAAAGACATAGAGGTAGATTTTAAAATAGATACAGGAGCTATGGCAATCATTCTGCCATATAAAATTTTTAAATCTCTTGGGTTTTCCGATAATAATTTGATCCAGTCTAATGTAGGGCTTCATTCGTACACAGGTGACAAATTGAAAGTTATTGGTAATTGCATAATTTCGTGTGTTAAAAATAACAATACATATAAAGTTAATTTCTTTGTAGTAAATTCAGAGACAGATGCAATATTAGGGCTGGAATCTAGTATTAGTTTAAATCTTATTATGAAAATTGATAGCTTGCAATCAAAAAATACCCAATATTCACAATTAGTTAAAAAACATGAAAGCTTGTTTTCAGGTATAGGCTGTTTAAATACTCCATATCATATTGAAATTGATACTACTGCTAAACCAGTAGTACATCCAACAAGGAAGGTCGCTTTGCCCCTTCTAAGTGCACTAAAAGAATCTCTAGATGAGCTTGAAAAGCAAAAAATAATAGAAAAAGTTCAAGGTGCCTCAGACTGGGTAAACGCCCTTGTAACTGTTAAAAAAGCTAATAATAAGTTACGTATTTGTTTAGATCCCAGGGATCTCAACATGGCTATAAAGCGTGAGTACTATAAAATACCAACTTTAGATCAAATAACTAGTAAGCTGGCAAATGCAAAGTTTTTCAGCACACTCGACGCAACACAAGGCTTCTATCAAATACAACTTGATGAGGCAAGCTCTAAATTATGTACCTTTGGGACGCCTCATGGGAGATATAAATTTATCCGGCTTCCTTATGGGATCAAGTCCGCCCCTGAAGTTTTTCAAGCCCGGTTTGGGGAAATTTTTAATATAGAGGGTGCCGACACATATATTGATGATGTGTTGGTTTGGGGATCCACTAAGGAAGAACATGATAGAAGGCTGAATAAAGTGCTAGAGTTGGCTGAAAAACATAATGTTAAATTTAATCTTGAAAAATGCAAATTTGGCAAGAGTGAAATTAAATATATGGGACACATAATTTCGTCCCAAGGTATCAGTCCAGATAATACAAAAATTGAGGCAATAATAAAAATGCCAACACCTAAAAACAAGCAAGATGTGCAAAGATTATTGGGATTTTTGACATAGTAAGTTTGTTGAAAATTTCTCTATAAAAACTGAACCTTTGCGCATTCGTTTTAAAAAAGATAATGAATTTGAGTGGCAAGCAGAACAGCAGCTAGCTTTTGAATGCTTAAAAAATGCTCTAACAAGTAAACCAGTTCTACAATTTTACGATGTAAATGCTGAAACTATTATATCGGTGGATGCTTCAAAATCTGGCTGCGGGGTAGTAATCTTGCAAAATAACCTTCCATGTGCTTATGCCTCAATGGCTTTTACAGAAACTCAATGTCGGTATGCACAAATCGAAAAAGAGTTGCTGGCAATACTCGTGGGCCTTGAAAAATTTCACCAGTTTATTTTTAGTAAAAACTAATCACAATTTTTAAAAAGCCTTTAAATAAATGTCCAGCACGCTTACAGAGAATGTTATTACAAATTCAAAAATACGACATTGAGGTAAAGTACAAGAAAGGTAAAGAATGGATAATTGCAGATGCACTGTCACGTGCTTATATAAATGATGATCAAAATGTTAAGTACGAAATTGAAATTTTAGATTACGTTTGTATGATAGTGTCAGAAATTAATATTACAAAACAAAAATGGTCAGAATTTCAAGAACATACCAACAATGACAAAGAACTACAAGAGCTTAAAAAGGTAATTTTAGAAGGTTGGCCTAATAGTTCAAGAAAATTACATAATTCAATTGTAAAATATGCTCAATATAAATATGAGTTAACGGTTATTGATGATTTGATTTTTAAGGGGAAAGCTCTTGTTGTTCCCAAGTCTCTTCAAAAAGGTATGATGTCAAAAATACATTATAACCACATGGGTATAAATAAGTGTTTAACTTTGGGGAAAGGATCACTATTTTGGATTAATATGACTAATGATATTAGACAAAAAATCCTTAGTTGTCATTTGTGCTCAAAATACTTAAATTCTCAACAGTCAGAGCCATTAAATAGTCATAGTATTCCAAATTTACCTTGGAAAAAGTGGGATGTGATCTTTTTGAACTAATGAATAAGAAATACGTTTTGTTAATAGATTATTACTCAAAATATATAGAAATAGAAGATTTATGTAATGACACAACTAGTTTGCATGTAATTGAAAAGCTTAAAAGTATTTTTGCACGACATGGCATTCCCTTGACATTTGTTTCAGATGGGGGAACCCAATTTACTTCAAAAGATTTTTAAATGTTTGCTAAAGAATGGGAGTTTGACCATGTAGTAAGTTCACCAACGTTGGCACAATCCAATGGAATGGCAGAAAGAAAAGTACAAACAGCAAAAAATATTTAAAAAAAAAACTCTTGAAGACAATAATGATACTTTTATGGCTTTGATGCTTTTATACAGAAATATGAAAATAGATGGTAACTATAGCCCAGCTGAAATTCTCATGTCACGTTCTCTCAGAACAATTTTACCAACGAATAGTGATAACCTTAAACCTAAACAAATAAATTTTAGAGAATTTAATCAACTCTTACTTGAAAAGCAAGAGAAGTGTAAAAAATATTATAATAAAAATGTCAAAGATCTAAAACCTTTAACAGTTGGTATTAATGTAACAGTATAAATAAAACCAAAAGGTATAGGGTTACCAGCTGTTGTAGTGGATAGAATTAGACATAGAACTTATAAAATAAAAATGAATAATGGTAATATTTTAATTAGAAATAGAAGGTTTATCAAACCATGCTATCTTCAATCTGATACAAAAGTACACCATTCTTCATTTTATCTCCTTCTAGAAAATACTGTGGGTGTAGAAAATATTTCTATACCCGATATAACCGATTTGGAGAGTATTGTGTTTGGTACAGACAATAATGAAAAAAAAATTGTTTGTCGTTAAAAATGTTATAGGAAATGATCACGTTGATTATAAATCTAAGAATAATGAAGCATACGAATCATGTATAATTAATACTTATTTTGAGACGGAGTATCCAACCTCTATTCCCAGTGAAGAGAGTCAAGAGAATAGTGCAGAAAATCAGAAAATTGACATTGAAAATCCGCATGATATTGAAAATAATGATCAAAACATAAATAATGAAATAGAAATAGAGGAAGAATTTAAGTACACAAATATTCAAGAGACTGACGAGGAGAAAATTGGTGAGAAGGGGAAAAGAAAAATTCGTTTAGATATCAGGCAAGTAAATAAAGAGAAAAAATTAAAAGGAGAAGAATATTCAAATAGGAAAGGGACGATACGCCACCAAATTATCCAAAGCCCTTCATCTGCCAAAATACTTGCCCCTTTAAGTGTAGTGAGACCATTTCTCAAAATGACAGACAACAAATTTTTTCCGGTTTTTGGGATATACAAGATGATAGAGGGGAAAATAATTTTATAATTAATAATGTTAATAAAATTTCTTAAAAAAGAAAATACACCACAAGTTTAAACAGTCGAAGAACAAATACATTGAAGTATAACCTTTCCTATAATAAGAAAAAAAGAAGAACATGCAATAAGTTTTTTTTATCAACACTTGACATTTCGGAAAAGAAGGTATTTAATGCTCTAAATAATGTGACAGAAGTCGGAAGCGCAAACGATGATAAAAGAGGTAAACACACTCCTATAAATAAGACAAGTGAAAATATAATATCATTAGCAGTCAACTTTATTAGCAATTTACCAGCGGTGTCTTCCCACTATTGCTGTTACGTCCTAACTATTAATAGACATTATTGGCAACAACGCAATTGTAAATAAAAGGAGTAGGACAGAGGGATTATTAACAGTGTTGCCGATTGTTGGGTAATTACCCGAAAATCGGGTTTTTTGACCTGTTATGTGGGTAAAATTTTGTATGCGGGTAACACCGGGTATTTACCAAAATTGACATAAAGTCGAACAAACGTAAAAAGGACGCCTAGCAACCGATATGAATGAGAATGTGTCAAAATATTATGACATGACTATGGAGATTAAAGCTCGGCCCCAACAGTATCACGCCCAAAACAAGCCGTGGTGGATGAAAAAAAGAGGAAAAGTGCAAATCTAAACATAACCTAACTTTGGAAGAGTAAAAACAAACCAGTTCTGAAGCCGGATTGCGAACGCTCGATCCGTACCGTCGAAACGATTCGAAGGTGAAGTCGAACCGTAGTCGATTCGATAGGAAAAAGTTATTATGAACACATTTCGGAATGCATTCGGTCATTCTCGTTTTTAGGCTATCTTTTTGAACTACTCCTGTCAAAAATGTAATTAAGATGTCATATTTACGTCATATTTTTGGATGGATGGACCGGATGGACGACATTTTTATTTGTGTGGTTGTTTTTGTTTGGAGCGTGTCAGTAGTAAAAGTGAATTATTTTGTGTCGACAACTTTGTGATTTAAAAAAAGGTATTACAAAAATTGAAAATGTTACCAATTGTGAGAATGATTCGGAGAAACAATGAAAGAAGAATGCGTAATAGACGTTTGGTGCAAATAAGAAGGCATTTGAGAGATTCATACAATCCGTTTCTATTGCCGAATGCACGGTTTATAGAGCTTTTTAGACTCGACAAAGTTTCAGGTACCAACTTAATTGATGAGTTAGCACCCTACCTTCCAGCAGTGACGACTGTTAGGGGAATCTCACCACAACAGAAAGTTTTTGTTACTTTACAGTTTTTCGCAACAGGCACATACCAAAGACCTTTGGGAGAGCAATATAATTTTGGAATGAGTCAGACTGCTGTGCATTGTGCAATTCATCAAGTGACCGAGGCCATATCTACACATTTGTCCAATGGATATATTAAATTCCCAACAACCCTAGCTGAAAGAAACCAAATTAAAGCAGATTTTAATGAAAGATATGGCTTTCCTGGAACAATTGGAGCTATAGATGGAACACATGTAGCAATTTTAAAACCTTCAGAAGACGAAGAACATAATTTTTTTAATCGAAATGGTATATTACTTTTACTTTTTGTAACTGGTATACTGCAAATAAACTATTTAACTGTAAAACATTAAAGGATTGTTTTTACCTTTGTATATTATGGTAGTTTTAAAATTTATAATTAACCAGAAAAAAGTTTTAAAGAAATATTTCATATGTTAATTAGGGTTTATCTTGCAAAAAATAGCACTTCCTGACTGCACCAAAAATAAAATATAAAGTTCCAATATCTTTAGGATTAGTTTTCTGTAATTACCCAATCGACTAATGAATAATTATTATAAAGGTGTTGTTTTGTTTTCAGGATTCCACTCCATTAATTGTCAACTAATTTGTGATGCAAGGATGAAAATTCTAAATGTGTTGGCAAATTTTGGTGGTGCATCGCATGACTCCTATATGGAGCAGATCTGCAATTAAAACCTATTTAGAAAATAACTTGGCTCGTGATGAACAAGCGTGGCTTATCGGAGACTCTGGATATCCTCAGAGTGACATTGTGATGACACCTTTTGGAAATGTTGTTGAGGGCACACCAGAAGCAAGATACAACACTGCTCATATGCGTGCACGAAATGTAGTAGAAAGGTGCAATGGAGTTTTAAAAACAAGATTCAGATGTATCTTGAAAGAAAGAATTTGCAGATATAATCCAAAATTTGTCTGCGACATTATTAAATCTTGTGCGGTCTTACACAATATATGTATCAATGCTAATATAGATATAGAAGAATTTCCTTACAATCCTGAGCCAGAAAATATAGTAGATAACTTGCCTCCTCTCAATGTAGGGTTACAAGCTAGACAGAGAATTGTAGATAGATATTTTAGAGCCTAAAAACAACTTTTCTTTCAAGATACATCTGCCTTGTTTTGTTTTTCAACTTAACAAATTTTTGATTTATTTTAAAATGTGGATATAACATGATTTTTTTTTTACCTTTGTTAATAGCATGTTTTAAGGTAACTATAGTGTTACTTTTTAAGTTTTTTTACTTGTGAACTTGTAGGTAGATGAACTAGCCATCATTAAACAAACTTCATTAGGTCAAAAGTTATAGAGGTTAAAAAATTTGTTATACTTAATCTTTGTGAAATGCTTAGAACTTTTTGCTTTATGAAGGTTTTACCAATAGCAAATACATTCATACAGAATTGAAGAAATTATATATAAAAATTACTGAAAAAGAATTAAAAACTGTATTATTAGTTGATAAGAAGTATGGTAAATTGTATTTCAAGTTAATTAATAAATGTGTTGTTTTGAAGTGTTTGGCTTTTATTACAAATATTAAATATAATGGAGGTTTAGGTGAAGCAATAGTTATTTACTCTAAAGGGGCTGGGGATCTATAGGATATGAGTAAATGTATTCTAGAAATTAAAAAAATTTAATATAGGTATTTAATAAACATTTATTATCAAAACAACAAAGCATACAAAACATCCATTACGAATTCTATTTGTGGGATTTAACTAATAAGTCAGTCTTGTTATATAATACATTTTTTGTTTAACTAAATATCTAAATTGCGAACCAAAGAGGAACTTTTAGTGAACAAGGAACATAATACTAAACTAACGTCCAATTCAAAAAAGAGGTTTTGAAAACCACCCAGCGTACAGGTAGATAATTTACATAACATTACAAAAACTTTGTATTATTCTTTTTGGCAGTAATTTTTAGGTATTACCAAACCTATTTTGGATTGGGTAAATGGAACATATATTTTATACTTATAGAGTGCACCAAAACTAAAGTCTTAAAAATTTTTACACCGCAAAGTGTAAGTACTCCTTAAAAAAACTCAAATCTCACTTTCCCAATTACCTTAAATTATCCTAAAATAGATTTGGTTATAAGTAAAAATTTTTTATTTATAGTTTTTACCTATATATAATATGTAGGTAAATTTTTTAAAGTTGTTTTTCTTCATTTTTTACTGTCAAAGATACTTTCCTTAAGTTCTTTTAATGTCTTGTTTATGTCAGATAGATTGTTACTCACTTCAAAAACTCCCCTTTTAATTTCTATTAACTCATCTAGTGTTTCTTTGTTAAGCTGATTTTCAACATCTTCACTGGTTATTTTTCTTTTTTTTGAAACATTTTTGTAGTAATCATGATCACTTGGTGTTTTTGCAGTGTTTTTTTCTTCAGCCCCAAATACCTGAAAAATATTTTTTTATATTACAGAAAAATACTGCCTGTAAATATAATTTACAAATCAGTTTAAAAATAATAACAAGTACCTATTTTAAAAATTAATATTGTATAAAGTATTATTAAATAATAATTGTAGATCCAGTTGTTTTCTCTTTCTACCCTGAACTACAAGATGGAAGTCTGACTATAACAAATTGTATAGGTTACTTATTTTGGAGGATAAACAATACCTTAAAAGTTTCATAACAAAAAATATATGTAAGGGAAAAATATGCATGTAGTAAAAGTTGTATTGTTGTTTTGTATAGAAACTAAAAAAGGTGAAAGGAAAATACCTATGTACATTATAAATAAGTTAAAGGTTTACCTTTTGGTTTGATTTAATTAATGGAGGTTTACTTCCTATGCCATAATCAATCTGTTTACCAGCCTAGAAAATAATAATATAGACACAATGTAACATAATAATATGCATAATATTTGTATAAAAAAACACTACAATAACTTGCCTCAAATTCTAGATTTTTGCTTAAAGAAGAAGCAACAGTAGATGGGCTATTATTATGTGAAATAATCTAAAAGTAAAAAAATAGTATTAGTTAAAAATAATCACGACTGCAAATAGATAAATTGCACAATACCTTCTACTTAAAGAAAATACCTTAAAATTACTCACCTCAAATTCTTGATTAAATGAAGGGTACACATTAATAGATAAGCTATTATTATTTGGAGTATTATCAATTGGAGCAATCTACAAGAAATTGGTTAATAAACAAATAATTTATTTTTTGAATGATTACAAAGAAGTACCCTTAATCTGAACATACATAATTATACTGTATTAGAATTATTTTATATACCCCTATCTCAACACTGCCTACTCCTTCACAAAAACTTTTTCCAAGAATAGCCAAAATCCTTTCCTCGTATGGAGTTAATTTTATTTGAGACCCTATACCTCCACCAGTTTTAATAAATTCTTTGTTATTTATTGTTGCCTTCTTTTTAATCATATATTTAATATCTGCCCATGTCTACAAATAATAAATGTTGCATAAATATGTAAACTTTACTTTACTTTACTTCAATTTATTATAAACCAATCCTTATTCCTAATATTACTACTTGCCTTTCTTTACCTTTTGCCATTTTTCCACGCTTTTAGTTCCATATCCTAAAGCATTTAATCTCTGAGACAGCTCTTCCCACATCTTTCTTTGGGAAACTTTTCCGGTGGGGCCAGAGAATTGTCCTCGAGCAAAAGTTGGATGATTTTTCATATAATCTAATAAAACCACCCAGTGGTTCTCATTCATTTTAAACATGCTAAAAATGGTAAGGTAAGGTAAGTACATTTAGAATACTGTACTAAGGTCAACAAAGTTAATTTTTGTCCTATTTTTCAACATTCCATATACATCAAACCCTGAAATCATAGTAAAATTTATTTCAACTTTGGACGCTGATTCTGAAGAAAACTACTGATTTTTTTTCCAATCCATCTCAACATACCACCACCATTTAGGACTACTACAAAATTCAACACCACCTTCAATTTTGGAAAAAAACAAATTGCTTATAACTTTGTGATAATGAATTACAATTTATATTCTTATACTTACCTTATAAACCTTTAATATTTTGCAAAAATATTAACCGACAATCAACAACTAAACAAAATAACAAAAACAAACCGCCCGAAGTGAGTGAGTGAGTGAGTGAGAAACAATGACAGAAAATAAATAAGAATAAGATAGAAAATCATTCCGATAACACCCAGGCTATCGAGGGCTTCGATGCGACTTCCATTCGTTTTTTTCGCAACAAAAGCGTACACAATCGCTTTTACGAATAAAGATGGAGGATTCGGTACGTATCGACTGTTCATAATCCGGGCACTGTTCTGTGGTTAAAACTCAGTGAATTGAATAGTGAAGAAAAGAGTAGCACCAAATTTATAATTGGGTATAGAGGTAAGTTCCTAAGTTGGAGTTTGCTTTTGTTACTGTAAATTCCTTTTATTGTTTTTTTTTATGTTATTAGGATATTAGTAGGACCAATTTGCTACTTGTGATTCGTTTTTATGTAGTTTGTGTTTTGTAGTATATTATCATCATAATATGGTAATTGGTATTTAGTTGGTAAAATTTTGATAATGGATAGGTGGTTAATTAAGATGAAACCGGGAACAAGTCATAAACCAGATTTATCAGAAACTGTTACTTCAAAATCAAGTTTAGATGTGGTTATGGACATGGTGAAGGTACAACAGGTTCATTGCGCCCAAAAAAAAAACCTGGGATGCGAAATTTTATTTTTATCTCTATCTCTTTTTCAAATTTTTATCTTTGATATTAAAAAAAAAATTGTTATCCCACTTTTTTTTGGGTGCAATGGTACCTACATGACATACAAAATAACAAAAGATCAAATTAAAAAGTAATTGCTTGCCTGCTAATTTGATATAATTTATTTTTATATAAATTTTAGCAGAGCCGTCAAGAACCCGAACACACAGAAAATGCAGAGACATATAACGAAGCCTTAACTGATAATGAGAACGAGTCAGACAAGGAAGAGTCTGATGCTGGGCCTTTCGAAATTCCTGTTTCTAAACCCAAACGTCAGAAACTTCATCTACGTAAAAATACATTTTGTGTCTCCTGGTTAAAAATCCCTGAATTTAATTACTGGTTATGTAAATCAAATAATTCAAAAAAAGGTCATGAATATGCCTATTGTAAAGTATGTAAGTGTGACATAACTGCACACAAAAATGATATTCGCCGCCATAATTTAACGGAAAAACATCAAATGAATTCCAGTGTTATAGTGCAAAATAAAAGACTTTCCGATATGCAATTTTTGACAACTGACACAGACAATTTGGCTAAAAGAGCAGAAATAAAACTTTGTGCTCTATTAGCTGACAAAAATTTGCCATTCAGTTTATTGGATACTCTTTCTCCTTTGTGTGCGAACATTTTTCCAGATTCACAAATTGCTAAAAGCCTGACATTAAAAAGAACGAAAGCAACAGCTATAGTAACTAATTCTTTGGGAGTTCATTTTTGTAAAGAAATGATTGCAGTTTTGTCAACTCCAGGCTGCTTTTTCTCTATTATTATGGATGAAAGTACTGATAAAGCAACAATTAAACAGTGCTCCTTTACAGTTATCTATTTTTGTCCTACACAAAATAAGGTTGTAACAAAATTTTTTGACTCTGTTGAAATGAGGGAGGCTACAGCTGATGCATTGTACTCATGTCTTAAAAATGTAATAGTACAAAAAAATATTCCATTTTTTAATCTTACAGGTTTTTCATCCGACACCACAAATGTTATGTTTGGTCACTTTCATTCAGTTTATGCACTTTTAAAACAAGATCTACCTAACATAGTTTCTATTAAATGTTCATGCCATATGATACATCTTTCTGCATCCAAGGCATGTTTAAAAGTGCCGAGATCTGTTGAAGATCTACTTAGAAATGTGGGAGCTCACTTCAGTTGAAGCTGTGGAAGGCAACAAAAAGTTAAAGAATTCCAGGATTTTTTTCAAGTGGAATTCCATAAGATTTTACTTCCTTCTAATACAAGATGGCTTTCCTTAAAGGCATGTGTAGACCGCATACTTGAGCAATATGATCCCCTGCAAGCATACTTTATGGAAAATGTTTTTACGGACCCATCTAAAACAACTGAGGAAATGCTTAAAACCATGTCAAATAAGTTTACTAAAATATATTTGCAATTCATGAGCTACAATTTAGGCCTTCTTAATGATTTTATTATGTTTCAAGCTGAAACACCCCTTTTACATAAGTTAAAACCAGAAACAGATAAATTGCTCAGAACAATATGTTTAAATTATATGAAACTTTCATTTGTTAAACACAGTGATATTTTTACTTCAGATCATTTGGATAAAAGTAATTTTTTGCAATTAGAACAAATTTACTTGGGTATTGCCGCAACTGAAAGTTTCCAAACGTTAAAAAAAGATCCAAAAGCATCACCTGAAGATTTAAGATTATTTCTTGAAAATTGTTTACAATTTTATATTGCTTTAGCTACAGATATTAAAAAACGTTTTGTGTTTGATGACGAAATATTTGAACTAATTAATATTCTCGAACCAAAATTTGCTCAGTCATTTAAAATTTCATCTCTCGGAAACATTATAAAAAGGTTTCCTATTTTAAAGAACTTTGTAGATTTACAAAAACTAGATTCTGAATGGAAGGAACATGCTTTACTGGACTTTGAAAACATGGACTTGGATCATAAAAACGCCGAAGATTACTGGAAACAAGTATTTTTACTTCAAAACACTGCTGGAATGATAAAGTTTCCAAATTTAAAAAAAGTAATAACTCTTTTACTGATGCTTCCATTCTCAAACGCTTCTGTGGAAAGGGTGTTTAGTAACTTTAATAAAATTAAAACTGATATTAGAAACAAATTAAATACCAATACTGTAGCAGCATTGCTATATACGAAGAAAGGAATTCAAGAAAGTGGGGGAGTTTTAAAATTTGAACCAAGCAAAGAAATGTATGGTACTAATATATGCCAAAAAAAATATGAATAAATTAAGTGCACTGTCCTGATTTGGCTTTAATTGTTTTTGGTTGTTTAAAGATTTTAAGCTATTCCTCATTGTAGAGTATAGACTTTAATTGTTATCGTTTTTGTTAATCCTGATTGGCTGTGATTGTTTTTGGTTAATAAAACTGAAATTAGTATTTGTGGTTTTATTTCGATCTACTTTGACGAGCAACTGGAAAAATTATCTGCTTTTACTGTCATTAGTATAATGTAGGTATTATTATGAATTACGAGCATTTTAAAACTCCCGCTTAATTTTAAATTTTGTGAGGTTAGAATTTTTGACAAGGTTTAAACACGAATTTACAAATAGTTTAAATAATTTAAGGAACAGAAAAAAAATGATTTTTTTTGGATTTTTAAGATATCAGACCCAATTATAATTTGCGGGTAAAATGTTGGGTATTTTGCTTGACGATAACGGGTAAAAACGGGTTTTCCTTATATTTGCAGCGGGTAATGTCAAAATTAGGAACGGCAACACTGATTATTAAGAAGAGAGACTAGACTTTCTACTAGCAAGACGAAGTTTTGGATGTGTTCCAGTGTCCTAATAAATTTGTAATTTCACGAAAAATAGAAAGGTTGTAGAAAGTTTGAAAGTTGTTTCAGTTTTACAGTCCACTAGAAGGTGATCGACGCATCTCATCGACCCGGATTGTCCAGAAAATTAGAAAAAAATTGAAGAAAATTCAACAAGGAAGCCGGCAAGCTAAGCCTCAGCGCTGCCAAAGTTAAGAAAATAGCGAAGTGCCAACAGTTGACTGCTTCGGACTATTATGGTGACATCCAGACCGGAGTATTAGTGATCCTTTATTCCAAGTAAGTCCTTTCCAATTTGAATTTATTGTGGCTATTTGAATTGACATATTCAACATTGTAAAGAAGATTTAGGAATTGACATATTCTAAGAAATATACATAAGAAATTCGTATTATTATTTTTAAATATTTTGAGCTACAAAAACAAAAATGTCAGACGTGACAAAGTTAAAATTTAAAAGAGGTCAAATTAAAGGTGCCTGGACCCGCTTTAACACACATTTGACGTCCGTTCAAGAAGGTGATCTGGACGATAGTGTTATTACTGAGTTAAAATTTAGGTTTGATAAAATTGAACCGATTATCCATGAGTTCAATAGCGTACAGTCTGAAATTGAGTGTTTGTTGGAAACTACTGCAAATATCAATCAAAGTGATAAAAATAATGAGTTTACTGAGCGTGATAATTTTGAAATACTTTATTTTAAGTTAATATCAACGGCTAGTAAAATTATTTCAAAGTTTGAACAAGATCAAAATCATGACGCTCAAAGCCGAGATGGTAGTGTTGACAATGTATCAAATCAGTCTGAAAATGGTCAGTTTATTCCTTCGATAAAATTACCGGAATTAAGATTACCTATGTTTAAAGGGTCATTTAACAAATGGCTGGAGTTCCGCGATGCCTTTTTGTCATTGGTTGATCGCAACAGTACATTGGACAAAGTCCAAAAATTTTATTATTTGCGTTCGTCACTTGAAGGTGAAGCCGCACAGTTGCTTGAATCCATTCAGGTCACGAATGACAATTATGAGGTCGCGTGGTCAATTTTAACTGGCAGGTATAAAAATGATAAATTAATTATACATAATTATGTAAAATCATTGTTCGAGGCTCCTGTATTGACAAGGGAATCTTTTTTTGACTTGCGTAGATTGTATGATCAGTTTAATAAAAGAATTCGATCCCTAAAAGTATTAGGTCAACCCACAGACGAGTGGGATACGTTGTTAATTTATTTGTTAAGTAGTAAATTTGATAGCCGGACTAGGCGTGATTGGGAGTCTTTTCAAACTCAAAATAAATTACCAACTATGAGTGATATGGACAAATTTCTTAAACGAAAGTGAGAATTGTTAGAAAATTTAGACAATTCAAGGTCAGAACAGGGCAGGTTAGGTCATCAAAATGCAAAATCCCGAGTTCACGCAAATTTATATTTTTCAAGCGGTAAGAGTAAGTTTGCTTGTTATTATTGTAAGTCAAATCATTCCATATTTCAATGTGAATCATTTAAAAGATTAAATATTGTGAATAAAAACAAGGAAATAAGAAAACTAAATATATGAGTTAATTGTTTTAATCCTAATCATAACGCATTACAATGTGACAAGCTACCTTGTAAAAAATGTAATAAAAAACATAACACATTGTTACATCAGGAAGATCGGCCTGAATCGCACGATAGTGGGCCCAAGCTATCGTCACAGACGTCGCAACCTGCACCGGCAACATTGGTCGATACAATACAAGCACATGACTGTTTGAACGTGACACTGGTAACGGCTAACGACGATAAAGATAGGGTAAACCATACAGTTGTTGGCCCCCCAACAGTGATTGGCCCTTGTATTTTAAAATAATTTTAATAAGTATCGCGTAAACATGTGTTAAGCGACGATTGCATTGGTGTATAGTGTAAACTGTGCTTTACCAAGGTGCAAATTCCCGCCATAATCTATCACTTAGTGGTTTTCTAATGTTTGCGAATGAAACAGCGTGTTTTAGGAAGTGCCAATTTAAAGCAATTTATTTCAAAACAGGCCTTCTGGCCAATAACTGTAAATTTTGATTTGATAGTTTCTGTTAGTTGTTGGCCGCGGCCAATAACTGTCAGTCTAGGACGGCCAATAACTGTCTATAAGAGATTTAATATTATTATGAACAAATTAAAGAAAATAAAAACAAAGTAAGAAAAATAAAAAATTCCCCTACCAATAATTAATCAATACTTATTTGTTGCGACGCGATTTATGTTGTTTTGTTTTACTTTAGAATGCCAAAAGCAGCTCCTCATGAGACGTACATTAAAAAATATTCAGAGGAGTCTTTAAATAAGGCTATTGAAGAAGTCAATAATGGAATGCCCAAACGCACAGCATGCAAAAAATACAAGATACCCAGGGCCACTGTACAATTTAGATTTTCAGAAAAATTCACAAAAGCATCCCATGGACCCTCACCCATACTAAGTAGCCAGGAAGAGGACCTATTAGTTAACTGGTTAAATGATTGTCAAAGAAAGGGGTTTCCCCGGAGGAAGAAAGATATTCAAAGATCTGTTAAGCAGTTTTTAGACGACTCGCCCCGTGAAAACCCTTTCAAAAATAATTTACCAGGGTATGGATGGTACAAAGCATTCATGACAAGACATCCTGATTTGACAACACGAAAGTCCGAGGGGTGTAGGTTGCTTCCTTCGCCATCAGTGAACAAGATATCAGAAAGTGGTTTCACGGGATACATTCATATCTAACTGAAAAAGGATATGACGAAGTTCTTGAACACCCAAAAAGAATTTTCAATGCAGATGAGACAAATTTTCAACTGTGCCCGCAAAACAAAAGAGTGATTGCACCCAAGGATACGAAAAATGTGTATGAGATCGAGATGGGTGAAGCAAAAATGACATTGACTGTATTATTTAGTTTTAGTGCAACAGGAACGTATACACCACCATTAATAATATTTCCTGGTAAGAGACTTCGCAAAGACATAGGTGACTCGATACCTGAAGGATTTACGTTTGCGACCAGTGATTCAGGATGGATGAAAACGGAAATATTTTATGAATATGTGGCCAACAGTTTTTATCCTAACTTGCGAAAGTTAGGTACCCAGTTTCCTGTAATCCTCTATGTCGACGGCCATAAAACTCACATTGACCGAAAATTAAGCAACCTTTGTACGGATCTAGGGATTATTCTTGTTGCACTTTATCATAATTCAACCCGCATACTCCAACCAGCCGATGTGTCAACATTTAAGCCGCTAAAAGATGGTTGGAGAAAAGGACTTCTAGAGTGGAGGAGAAGTCATCCATCTAAGGAACTCACAAAAAAAAATTTGCAGGATTATTAAAAGTCGTAATTTCAAAATCAGTCTGCTCAGATATTATAATAAATGGTTTCAGGGCATGCGGGTTATACCCTTGGAATCCAAGCTCAATTGATTTTAGCAAATGTTTGGGAAAAACAAAGCAAAAACCAATATTGTGCCTCAAATTAACGATGAAAACATTTTAAAGTTTAGTAAGTTTAAAGAAATTATAGGCTTAGAAAATAATAATTTATTCACGCAGATGGATCAGCAAATGGATGTTCAACATGAAACAGATGCACACCAAATTTTATACCAACTTTGAAAAGAGTTTAAATACTCAAACACTGAGAAACACACGAAGAAGCAACGCTTTTTCCTGAAAACTTAAATGATAATGTACCAACGGAAGAAACACGAATTACTGAGGCGAATGGTAGTGAAATAGATACCTCTAGCAGCATGGTAGTTGATGAAAACCAAAACGAGAATTTGAAAATTTCTAACTCCAACGTATTGAACATTTCGAATATTCTCAATATATCTGAGGTAGACATTGTGTCTGCGCCCATTTACATAGAAAAATACGAATCTAACGTTTGGCATGAAATTATAATAGATAATCCTAAAAAAGTTTCTAATGATATACTTAAATAGAAACCAGAGGAATTTACCTCAGAGAGCGAGAATAATCTTATTCAAGAAGAACAACCCAAAGGCACTAACTTAAATCAATATTTGTACTATCCCGATACGCCGCAAAGAAAAGGAAAAAAACAATCCGAAAGACCTTCTTTTATATTATCGTCATCATCATGGAAACAATTTCAAGATGGAAAGGAGCAGAAAAAGCAAAATGAGCTCGAGGAAAAAGAAAACAAAAAAAAGGAAAGACAACGGAAGAAAATTGAACGAGAAGAGGCTCTTCTTGAAAAAAAAAACAAAACGGAAGCCGAAAGAGAAGAAAGGAGCAAAAAAGATTAAGCTTGATAATAATAGTAAAACATCATTAACGGAAATACCAAAAGAAATTATGCAGCCAACAGAAGAAAACATTACATTCCACAAACGAAATTTGGACCCTGATGAAGATTTCGGTGATGTTTTTTCGTGTTCTAATGATGACATAACGTTACAAGAACAAGGACTTGTGAAATACCCTTTGGAATACCTAGAAGAACCTTCTGTAGCATTGGATACTACTGAAGTACAAATACATCAAAGTAATAAAGAAAACGAAACAACTAAACAAGAAGATTTAAAAGAAACAAGACCTGACGACATCAAAATTATTATATATCAACACGAAACAACTAAACAAGAAGATTTAAAAGAAACAAGATCTGACGACATCAAAATTAATATATCATTACATTACATACTGAAGTCATCGATAGAAAACGGAAGACTTCAGCGTGTAACAAGAAAACTCGAATTCGGAGAACGCTCGGAAGACCAAAATAAAAAAAAGATATACAGATAGATTTTCAAGAAATTTATAAAGATGTAGATAGTGTAGATCAAAAAATTCAAGAAGATTGTATTTTTGTTCAGAATAATTTAAATAAGGGAATTTGTTTTTCTTGTACACAAAATATTACTTTTTTGATGTTAGGTGTAAGATGTCAAACATGTACCAGGTCTTATCACTTAATTTGTATTAAAAAACACAGCTTGCATAAATCAAATTCCAATATTTTTACATGTTTACCTTGTTTGAAACGTCGTTAAAGTTGTATTTTGCTGTTTTTTAGCTAGGAACTATTGTCCTTAATAGCGGGCCAATAACTATATAAGTTAGGGCCAATAAGTGTAAGGAAACGGCCAATAACTATCATTTTGGGTATTTTTGCCATTTATTGCAGTTTTTTCTATAAATTGTATACTTATACCCGAAAACGCTTAACTGTTGTTAAGAAATCCTTTTGTTTTAGTATTTTTAGGAATAAAAATTTAAATACATCAATCAGATTTTTTTTAAATTAACACCAAACCGCAAATAATTCTTAAAGGGCCAATAACTGTATCGCTTACTACAACAAAGGAATTTGTTGTTTCTATTCAAAATAGTGTTGTTGCACACTCAGCAAATAGGTCACAAAATTACGCTATTTTATCAACTGCAATAGTTAACGTAAAAGATAAATATGGAAAGAATTTTAGAGCGCGTATATTACTAGATCCTGGTTCACAAATAAATTTTGTCACGGAGGTTTTTTGCAATAAAATTGGCGTAAAGAAAACACCCGCAAATTATGAGATATCAGGCGTAGGAAATAATAGTTCGTTATCCGCGAATTATAAAACGAAGTTTAAAATTTATTCACAGTATAATGACTTTTCCAAGGAAATATCTTCCTTAGTTTTACCGACGGTAACCCAAGCGATGCCGATTTGTGATTTTGATCCGAGCCCTTTAAACATACCTAAAGATGTACAAATGGCAGATCCTAATTTTAATATAAAAAATGATATTGACATTTTGTGTGGCATTGGCTTATTTTATGAAATTATTTTAATGAATCAAATAAAGTTAGACAAGTCATTGACTCTTTTAAATACCAAATTAAGCTGGATATTAGGGGGTGAATTTTACCACGGATTATTAACGAATAAACAAGTAATTTTATGTCACGCAGTTGAAGTCAACGATAATATTCTCAATGACAATTTAGTAAGGTTTTGGCAAATCGAGGAATGCAACAGCGTTGCCAAAAGTAATAATATTTGCGATGTACATTTTAAGGAACATTTTCGGCGTGATGAAACAGGGCGTTTCATTGTTAAGATACCGTTCAAAGATAATATGTCCAAACTAGGTAGTTCCAAGGATATGGCGCTACGACGTTTCGACCTGTTAGAAAAGTGACTAGCTAAGAACGACGATTTAAAGCAACAGTACGTAGAGTTTATCAACAAGTATCAAAATTTAGGGCATATGACCGAAAAAATAGATATGATTAATGAGTTCAGTAATGAAAAGCCTGGCGATGCTTATTATTTACCGCATCATGCGATCGTCAAAGATAGTTTAACTACTAGTTTGTGCGTAGTATTTGATGCATCCGCAAAGACTGATAGCGGCTTGTCATTAAACGACGTGCAATGTGTAGGACCAACAATTCAAAACGATTTGTTTACTATTTTGTTGAATTTCTGAAAATATTTATATGTTATGAGTGCAGACATTTCAAAAATGTACCGTCAAGTCTTAATAAGTTCTGATGATCGACGATTCCAGCGTGTAGTAGTTTGGCTAATGACAAAATAACGTGGCATTTTATTCCGCCTAGAGCGCCTAACTTTGGCGGATTGTGGGAAGCCGGTGTGAAGGTACCTACTTAAACATCATCTAAGGAGAGTTGTTGGCAACAATAATTTACATTATGAAGATTTCATTACTATTTTAACACAAATTGAAGCCATAATGAACTCAAGGCCATTGTCTCCCTTATCCTCAAGTCCTGATGATTTCAATTCTCTCACCCCAGGCCATTTTTTAATTGGCAAACCCCTTACTTCCATACCCGAACCGAACTTACTTTATACTCCTGAAAACAGACTCAAACATTATAAGCTACTCCAGCAGATGGTACAACGCTACTGGGCCAGATAGAGTTTAGAATATATTTCAGAACTTCAAAATCGGCTGAAATGGAAACAAAACTCGGCTTCGGTAATCAAGATTGGTGATTTGGTCTTAGTTAAAGAAGATAACCTGCCACCATTAAAATGGAAACTAGCGCGAGTGCGACAATTGCATCCGGGCACTGATAATGTTGTGCGAGTCGTTTCAATTGGATTCAGTGACGGCACTCAAACTAAACGTTCATTAAATAAACTGTGCATTTTGCCAAATCAAGACTAACTGTATCAGTTAACCATTCAATTTTTTTTGTTGAAATACCTGTGCTATTTCAAGGCGGCCGGCATGTTACGTCCTAACTATTAATAGACATTATTGGCAACAACGCAATTGTAAATAAAAGGACAGTGGGATTATTAAGAAGAGAGACTTTCTACTAGCAAGACGAAGTTTTGGATGTGTTCCTAATAAATTTGTAATTTCACGAAAAATAGAAAGGTTGTAGAAAGTTTGAAAGTTGTTTCAGTTTTACAGTCCACTAGAAGGTGATCGACGCATCAATTGCAGAGCAAGTTCATCACGAAGATTCCTACCGATATTGGGAACCTCTCGAAGCTTTATACAATATACAAAGAGGACTGCAATGCTAGAATGTGCAAGCCAGCTGGAGAAAAAAGTTTTTAAAGATATTTTCAGAAATAAATTTAATATTGGTTTTCATCTTCCAAAAAAAGACAAATGTGTCACATGTGAACGGTACAAAAGTAATCCCGAATTTGAAAAAAATGAAGAAATGAAATGGCAAATCATCATGAAGAAAAAGACATAATTAAGGAACACTTTAAAACTGATCAGACCAAGTCTAATACTGACGTTCATCTGTGTACAACATTTGATTTACAAAAATTATTAAATACGCCACAGGGAAAAAACAATATGTTACTTTATTACAGCCGAAAGTATTCGTACCTTAATTTTACCGTTTATGAAAGTGGAACTAAAAATACATATTCCTATCTGTGGGGCGAATGTGATGGTAAGCGAGGATCCAATGAGATATGCAGCATTTTATTTATGTATTTAAAACTAGTTGATGACCGCGGCACTGTTAAAACTCTGGCCCTTTACTGTGATTCTTGTCCGGGCCAAAATAAGAACCGACAAATAATTTGTATGCTTTTTCTTTTCTAAATAAAGCGGTGAACATTGAAAACGTAACTTTACCATTTCTCCTCCCAGGACATACTATGATGCCTGTCGATTCAGTACATGCGACAATCGAGCACGAAGTTAGAAATAAAACTATATGGGCCCCATCAGAGTAGGCTACTCCAACAACAAAACCTTACGAAGTAATTGTCCTTAGCTATGATAATTTTCATGATTGAAAAGCCATACAAATGAAACTCTGGCCACTCAATAAAAATATTACGGTGGAAGGAGAATCTGTAAAATTCAAACAAATAAGAAGGTTTCAATTTACAAAGTTGAATATTATTGTTTTTTTTTTATGATTTGGGAGACGGTACTAAAAGATATGAAATAAACATGGTAAATACCAAACGAACACCAAGACAAACTGGCGAACTGCTACAGAAACTGTTTAAGACAAAAATAAGTTTACCTGATGCTAAATTTAAGGATCTGGATCTATGTAAAAAAAAACATAATACCAAGTAGATATCACACAGAATATTTATTAATGCCTCATAAAGCATCTATTCCTGACGTGCTCATCGAAACCGACGAAGAAGATGAGACCGAATAAGTTAATAGAATAAGTTAATAATGTTCTACACTAATTGTGTTTTATTCTGCATTTCCCATTAGTTTTTTTTACCAAAATAGTACTTGTTATTACTTATATTAAAATATAATGTAAGCTTATGTTAAAACTGTATGTGTTGTAATATCAAATAACTAATACCTACTCTGTGTATCTCTCTAAAATTTACTCTGTGTAATTCTTTTTGAATAAATAGTTAGTCATTTCAGAGAACTCAACAAGAAACAAGGTTGTTTTATTTTCTTCCACGAACAGGTTATGGGCCCAGAACTCAAGCAAAGGGCTTGTGCGGGATTAATCGGGAAACGAATAGTAAAACGTGTCTATAGTAGCTAACCGTGTCACGTTATTTTTTTTCTCGTTAGTTTGAGTGAAAATGGCCGTAAATTATTTGAACAGCGTTCCAAGGTTGGTAGGACGAGAAAACTACGACGAATGGAGTTTCGCCGTTAAAAATGTTTTTATCTTAGAAGGCCTGTCCAAATGCATTAATGGTGATGAAACAGATACGACATTGGTGGCGAAAGCCAAAGCAAAACTTATTTTAACTGTGGATCCCACTTTGTACGTGCACGTTAAAGATTCCGGTACTTGCAAAGATGTGTGGGACAAGATTAAAAAGTTATACGAAGATGTCGGTTTCACAAGGAAAATTGGCCTGCTGCGAACTCTAATTTCCCTGAGGCTGGATACCTCAGACTCCATGGAGATTTACATAAATAAAGTGATAGAAACTGCCCAGAAACTTCGGAAAACCGGATTTACAATTGGTGAAGAATGGGTGGGGTCACTCCTTTTGGCGGGACTACCTGACAAGTATTCTCCCATCCTGATGGCCATCGAACATTCTGGAATTGCCATTACAACAGATAGCATTAAAAGTAAGTTGTTAGATATGCAACCAGATGACGGATGTTCGAAGTCGGGTGCCTTTATAGCGAATAGTAGTAACAGTAAATACAGAAACCACTCAAGAGGTGGCGCAAGAGGTTTTAACGATAGTAGAGGGAGATGGGGGTTTCTGCGCCAATTTTTGCGGTCCCTTCTGCGCATGCCCAGACAGTGCGCAGGCGTGTGTCATCTGTCATACGTCATCTGTCATATGCCAGATGTCGCACTGTTGGGCATTAGCTACTTGGGCGTTAGCTACTTGGGCAATAGTATTCATTATATGCCACGTGTTTAGGATGACGTCATATTATGTTTAGGAAAAAGATGGCGGCTGTCACCTGTCAATTAAGATATGTCAAGCTCACCTGTCACATGTCAAATGTTAAAATTGAAATCTAACACGTGGGTCGTGTTCAGGGTGACGTCATAAGTCGTTTAGAGAAAACCTAAAGTCGATCGGCTAGCTGGTTCGAGAGATATAGTTTTTTGCGATTAGGGCCCTTATAGCTAAAGGTGAAATGGGGAAATTTGGCAAACGGGTATAAGATGAGTATACCTATCAGCTAGCGAAGAAATATTTCAAATATCTCAGTTAATAACGGTGCTAGACGTATAAAACCATTAGGGCCTTAACACAAGATATGTAAAATTGATTCTATACAATGGGTATTGGCAATGATTATTATTAATATAGTTCCAGGAGGAAATATCTATACAGTATCAGTAAAATCACCAAAGCTGCCAAAACGGTACATCTGAAAATTCTAATTTTTTCCATATTTACATTACTAAACCATGCCTATTTAATCCCAAAATCAAAATACTTCCAAGTCTTCAAATTATCAGTAAAACCATAATAATTGCCAAAACGGCACCTCAGATTTTTATAATTTTATCTAATATATCCATTATTAAGCCATACCTATAGAACCCCGCATTAAAAAAATAAGGCCATTTTGGAAATGCGCAGAAACCAAAATCGATGTTTCAGAGTTAAATAGGAGGAAATATTATGCGCAAATAGCAGAAAAAGTACCTTTGGTACTACGACTGCCGTTTTGGCACTATTTTAAGTATATTAAAAAAAAACACCCTATTAAGGTATTTTTAGGTGAAAAACAGAAAATACGATATAGACAGCGTTTATATTCATTAATATTAATAAACCTTCTAGGTGGTTCATTCATAGTCGTAAATATTTCAAAATATATATAATACATCTAAATTAAATAATCAGGTCAACTTGTTATTGTGGTTACGGATATTAAGTTGTTGCAAATAATGTATTATCAGTAGAATATTTATCAACTGCATGTGTTCGCTTAACCACAGACCGGAAACATGTCTGGCAGTGATAATAGTTAATTAAGCATTATTATCAGAATATTTATCAAATGTACACTTAACCACAAACCGGGAACATTGCGGTTGCTGCCGGATGTGATAACAGTTTCTTACATGCATTATAATGATTATTTTTAAAAAAATTTATAAGCGAAATGTATTATCAGTAGAATATTTATCAACTGTGTGCATTCGCGTAACCGCAGACCGGAAACGTGTCTAGACGCGATAATAGTTAATTAACCACATACCGGGAACATTGCGGTTGCTGCCGGATGTGATAACAGTTACTTACATGCATTATAATGATTATTTTTAAAAAATTTTATAAGCGAAATAATGTAAATGTAATTATTATATCTCCGAGAATGTGGTTAGCGATTAATTACCATGTTTAATAAACGTATGTAGTCAGAAGGATTGCATCATCTTATGGGTATAAATACGAGCAAAAGCATTCATTCTTCAGACGTTTCTAAGCGCTCATACATACAAGGTGTGGCTAGCGAATTCTAATTTTTTCTCAGTGTGTAGTGTGTTATTATTTGGTAAGTACAGATATTATTTGTTATATTATATCAGTGCATAATTATTTAAATATTGTTGGCTCTATCAAAAATTAGGTACCAAATAAGGTAGCACGGTGGTATATATTTTTAAAATGTATTGTTCTTTTAGTGTTACGACGTTTAAACTAAAAACAGAATAACTAAGGCTATGCTTGCTTATTAGACAATTATTTAATGGTAAAAATACTAAAATAAGTGTTTATATTATTTTAAAGTGAATATTGAACATTAGAGGTATACAGAAGCTGCTAAAGAAGGTTTTATACATACGTAATAGTTTCTGGCAGTAGATATTATAAAGTGAAAGTAAATTATTAAACTATCGCAAAAGTATTACAAACTGTTAAATATATTATGTAGGTATAACTATAGTAGAAAACAGTCTGTTTATATTGAACAATAACGCAATAATTTTAATTTTACAGAAAATGTTTGTTTGTGAACACTGCCAACGCTCCTTCACCACAAAGGGCAACCTCAAGAGCCATGGCGATTGCAGACTTACAGCTACAGTCTGCCAAACTTGCGGGGAGAGCTTTAAGTCAAGGTGGGCTCTTCGACGACACCAACAGGAGAAGCATAGGGCCCCCAAAAGACAAGCGACATCCTCGCAAGTAGCCATGGCCAAGAGGGCTAGACTTGTTTCGTCAGATGGTAAGTTATTACATCATACTGTGTAAAATTAGATATTTTATCATGCTATTATAAAAAGCGATAAGACATTCCTAGGCTGCCCGTCTAAATTATTTGCTATAACTATCTACATATGTCTCGCTCTTATATGAACATCATCAGAGAACAGGAAATTAAAACAAAACAATACGAAGGCGCCATTACAGATATTTTTAAGTGTAATAATTGTATAAAAAGTTATCTAAGCGAATATTTTAATTTATTTCAGAACCATCAACGTCAGGTTCATCTTCGCAGCAGCAGAGGCATTGCAGCGATTGCAAGCTAGATGTGCCTGTCTCCCGCTGGTCTAGCCACCTAAGGACCTTACGTCATCGGGAGAACTGCTGTGCAGTGCAGGAGGAAGGTGTAGAACTAATTAAAACATCATTCCGGAGCCGAATTGCTACCTATCGACTTTCCACAAACCAAGATCCCACCAACGTCCCCAGGTTCCTGGCTCATCTAAAAGAAAAATTTACAAGGTTGGTGGGAGGCATTGTTTCAAAATATGAACAACTGAAAGTCGGTGTAGAGCTTTTCGGCCGCTTCCTCCTGCAGACGAACGAGTCGGCTGAGGACAAGTCCTTTAACACTAAGTATGTGCTGGTGAATGGAGCGACGGACCTGGAGGAGCTGTTCGAACAGTTTGCTGCCATCCTAGACCGAAAGTATTCAGAGTTTTCGGAAAAGGATAGTGGTAAGTAATAGTGTATTTAAAAAAATATTAACTAACGCATTTTTACATCATTATACTTAACAATGTTTCTATTGTCACAGGGTGGACTCTTCAGCAGCTCCTCTATTTAGAATTAGGCATTAACAAGATCAACCCTCTGAAGGCATCATCATACATCCCGCTGCCAAAGGAGATCGACGCAAAGAAAGCTGTTCTAAACATTCAAAACACTGATCAAAAGTGTTTCATGTGGTCAGTCTTAGCTTCCTTGCATCCCGTAGATCGTACTCAACATGCAAATAGAGTCGCGAACTATCTGCCTTTTGAGAATGAGCTGGATTTCACAGGTATGGAATTTCCAATTAAACTTAGTGACATAGCTAAATTTGAACGACTCAATAATATTTCCATCAATGTTTATGGCCTAGAAAAAGTCTATAACAATGGTGAAAATAGTATTGAAGTCGTGGGTCCCTTATACTTTACGCCATCTCGCAAGGAGAGTCATGTAAATTTGTTATTAATTAGTAATGATTGTGAAAAAAGTCATTACTGTTTAATAAGAAACATGTCTCGACTGATCTCAAGCCAAATATCTAAACACAAAGAAGCAAAGTATTTATGTGATGGTTGTTTGTCGTATTTTTATTCAGAACAGAAATTGGAAGCTCATCAAGAACATGATTGCGGACACGTTTTGGCTAAAGTACCGACAACAGATTTAAAAAAGAATAAATACGGAGAAGAGGTCCCCGAGAATATTTTGAAATTTACAAATTTTGAAAAGAAATTAAAGGTGCCTTTCGTTGTTTACGCTGACTTCGAGACAATCCTTGAACCCTTGGATACAGAGCAAAATGAGCGGGACCCTGATACATCCTATACTGTTAGGACTCATAAACATGTACCCTATTCATTTGCATACTACATTAAATGTGATTTTGATGATGCCTATTCAAAGTACCAAAGTTATAGAGGACATGGTGCACATAAAGAATTTATAAAACGATTAGAGGCTGACTGCAAGTCAATCTATAATCATTTTATGAAGGAGGTGGTACCTATGTTACCTATAACAATGGAACAAGAGAATATGCATCGACAAACACCAACCTGTCACATTTGCGAAAAACCATTTAATGTAGAGGCAAACGATAGAGTTCATGATCATGATCATACAACAGGGCTATATCGAGGCCCCGCCCACTCTGTATGCAACCTAAATTATAAAATCCCCAATTTTATTCCTATTTTCTTTCATAATATGTCTAATTTTGATTCCCACCTCTTTGTCAAGGAGTTAGCTTATGCTGAGGAAAAGTTGGACGTTATCCCTCAAAATAAGGAAAAGTATATTTCCTTTACTAAACACGTCTTGGTGGATAACGTCGAAAACAAGAATGGTAAACAACAACAGGTATTTTTAAAATTACGCTTCCTGGACAGCTTACGTTTCATGGCTACAGGTCTGGATAAACTCAGTAAAAATTTAAAATCAGATCAGTGTAAAACGGTGCGAAAATATTTCGAGGATGATAATAAATTTGAACTTATTCGACAGAAGGGTGTCTTCCCGTATAATTACGTAGATTCATTTTCAAAATTAGACGAAAACAGGCTTCCATCGCATAAAGACTTTTATAACCAACTTAAAAAAGAGGACATCTCCTCCGATGATTACAAGCGTGCTTGGAAGGTGTGGAATTTGTTTAAATGCGATACTTTAGGTGAATATTCTGATATCTATTTAAAATCCGACGTATTAATTTTGACAGATGTCTTTGAAAGTTTTAGAGACGTGTGCCTGGCTACGTATGGTCTCGACCCTGCGCAGTACTTCACTGCGCCGGGTCTTTCGATGGACGCCGCCCTCAAGGCAACGTCCATCCAATTAGAACTATTGACCGATCTAGACATGGTGCACTTCTTTAAACACGGGATTCGCGGAGGAGTCAGTCAGTGTAGTGGTAGAAAAGCTTTTGCGAACAATAAATTTACACCTAATTATGACGCTTCAAAACCCAACTCCTACATCATGTACCTGGATGCCACCAATTTATATGGTGCAGCCATGTCTCAATATCTACCAACGGGAAGCTTTAAGTGGTTAGACGAGCTCGAAATTCAAAATTTAGATTATATGAATATAGCGCCTGAATCACCGACAGGATACATTTTAGAAGTCGATTTGGAATATCCGGACAGTTTACATTATTTACATAACGAACTACCCTTTTGCCCACAATCCATTGCGCCGCCAGGGTCTAAATTCCCGAAAATTACAAAATTAATACCCAATTTTATTAAAAAAGAGAAATACATCATTCACATTCAAAATTTACAACAAGCTTTAAATTATGGCCTTAAGCTTACGAAAATTCACCGCGTTATATCCTTTGATCAATCGCCCTGGCTTAAGAAGTACATCGATCTAAACACAGCGTTGAGAAATCAGGCCAAAAATAAGTTTGAAAAAGACTTTTTTAAACTTATGAACAATGCTGTGTTTGGCAAGACGATGGAAAATGTGGAGAAACGGGTAATGTTAAGCTTGTTTCCCACTGGGAAAATATTGGTAGGAGGTTGGGAGCCGGAGCGTTAATCGCGAAACCCCATTTCAAAGATCGAACCATTTATAGCGAAAACCTGGTAGCAATCCAGATGAAAAAACAAAAAGTGGTATATAATAAACCCATTTACGTGGGTTTTTCAATTTTGGAGATATCCAAAACCATTATGTATGACTTTTTGTATGGGTACATTAAGCCGAAATATGGTAAAAACGCGGTATTGCTATACACTGATACCGACTCTTTAATTTTAAAAGTTACAACACCAAATTTCTATGATGACATAACAGCTAATTTAAACAGATTCGATACTTCCAATTACTCTCCAGATAACCCACATAATGTTCCTGTAAACCAATCGATATTAGGCAAAATGAAAGATGAGTATGCAGGAAAGATTATTTGGGATTTCTATGGAACCGGGGCGAAAGCATATTGCGTTAATGTGGAGGGAAAGTTGACTAAAAAAGCTAAAGGGGTTCCTGACTACGTCACCCAAAAAGAACTGACTCTGGACGATTATAGAGAAGCGGTTGACGTAGAAGGAACTCAGATTCATCGTAGAATGAACACTTTCCGTTCGCATGAACATGATATGTATGTCGAACTGAA
Source organism: Polydrusus cervinus (assembly GCA_935413205.1). NCBI lineage: Eukaryota > Metazoa > Arthropoda > Insecta > Coleoptera > Curculionidae > Polydrusus > Polydrusus cervinus. The sequence goes on along the minus strand of OW284510.1, from coordinate 58,236,805 downwards.
AAATAAGGTAGCGCTATCATACGCGGACGACAAGCGTTACCTTATACCCGGTGATTTAGAGAACACGCTTGCTTGGGGTCACAAAGATATCGTATCGTATGAGGAATCATTGGAAATACCATGCGCTAAGACTGATTAGGACAGCTATTTTTGTTTCGACCCCCTTTAATAGCTGATGCCTTTGGAGGGCTGTGATATTAGGTTAGGTAGTTATAATAAAACTATTTTAGACTATGTATTTATTTTATTGTGATATTTAGAACATTATTAATATTGCATTATTTCTATATTAAAGACATGTATGTATGTATTTATTAATCGATACCGCAGATTTGTTTTTAAATAAACATGTTTGCTGTTTAATTATTGTCTTATTTCACCCAAAAAATAAAACACGATACTTGGTAGCAATAATTTATTGATAGTATTTATTATTAAGGTTGATCAATGTAATAACATGCCATGAAAAGGAACGTATCAGCTTATCGGTCCATCGCAATAAATATTTGTCGGTCATGGCGTCTTCAAACTTGAGGCTCCGCTTCTCACCATTCCGATGAAACACTAGAGTATACTGTCCAATAATCATAAAAATATCCATCCAATGTGCGTTAAAACAATCTAAAGTACTTAAGAATTCTTCAAATTCGCTATTTGAGAAATAAATCTTCCCATATCCAATAGTATCCAAAGTTACTTGTTTACGTTCTTCTTCTGTTGTATTAAATATAACGGTGATGCAATCATCAATCTCAAAGACTTTGCTTGGTTTGATTTTGCGCTGTACTACATCATCCTGCTGGCATCGAGAAAGAGATTCAAACACCTTATCCCAAGCGGAAGATGAAGAGGAGGCCGCCATTGATAAGTATTAGAGGCTAAGTTTTAACAACTGTTTAACCAAAACTTTATGATCTTCGTAGTATTTTATATCTCTTTTAAGCCTACGTATTTTTCGCAGATGTTCTTGGAGTTTAGCTCTAAGATCGACTGTCTTTACCATGAGCTGGAGACTAAATGACTAAATTCTCATAGAACTCTTATTAATATAAATAAAAACCAATGCATACATTTTTAATCTTTATTTAGGTAAAATATTATAAATATAGTCATACAAAATATAAGCATTCTTAATACTACAACTAGATACATCTAAACTATGATAAGGACAATCAGTAATACCTCTAGATAATTTTGGTACGTTAACACTATCTCTAATAAATTCTAAATTTATAATATATGGTAAATTATGTTTCATATCTAAAAATGTCTTTGTTAAAAATGCATCTTTAACACTTCCCTTGACATAAATAATGTCCGCATCTCCCAGGTCCTTGCAAATAATTGTATAAAGCTGACTGTAGTCGGTTTCCCCATAATTGTAGTAGAGCCCATGATGATTCCCATATAAAAATAATACTTGTTTTTGACAATCCTCTGGCAACATGTAAAACGGCTTAGCTGGTTTAAACAGATAACTCTTCATTTGCTTCCCATCATAAATAGCCAGCTCCTTGGCGCAAAAGTCTGGGATGCGAAATCCTTGAACATCTACTACAACCACCTTCATCTTGCTAAGGCTAAAGAACAACTGTCTACAACATGTCTCGTACTTGACCAGTTAAAGCCTGATACTCAAGAATACGATCATGCACAATAATACAAAATGCTCTTGAATCCGCAGAAAAGTTTTCGGAGCTTTGAAATTCCAACTTGACATCAATGGTGTTGCTCTTGATGACCTCATTTTGCTTTGTGCAATCAATAACAAACAGAGTTCTACTTGCAAAAGTAGTAAAGTCTAAAAGTGGTTCACTCTGTTGTTTTCCTAAATATGTTTTTTGAAAATCCGTATACATTTGATAGGCCTCGGTAAATTGACGGTTTTCAAAGTTTAAGTTTAACGCTTCGTAGGGATAAACCTCTGAATTGAGATGCAACTTGACATCGGTCACCTTTAAATTGTCAAAATAAGTACAATCAGCTTTATAGTTGTCTTTACGACTCTTCATAAAAAATACAATAACATATCTTGCTCTCTCAGACATGGTCTTAACAGTCCAAATATCTCTCTTTGTTGTTCGTAGAGCAGGCAGCTCATGTATCTCCCAGTTTCTAAACGGAATAAATATTGATTTGTTCTTGGCAATTTCATCCAAAAGACGTAATTTTACTGCATCGCTAGGATAGATGTGTTTAACTTTCAGCTCGACAGTTTTTAATTTAATTTCCGCCTTCTTATCTCCACTGGACTTGTAACAGTTGTCATCATGTCTGGCTCGAACCAGTTTAATTTTTTGTTACATTTCGATACATAATAACTTCATGCCTTATATGTAATTCAAAGATGGCGTGGTACAGCATTTTTTTGGTTTCTGATGGAATATATTTACCCAATATTCGCATACTATAATATGCCCTATTTAATTTAATTACAACATAATCGACATGACAGTCCCAAGAGAGCGTATTTTCTAAGCACATAACCTAAAACTTAGTGTTAGTTTTTAATTCTCACCATCATTTCTTATATTTAAACTTTCAGGTAGCTCGACACGTGATCTGTTCGTTCTGAAAATAGTTATACCTGTTTTGGAACTATTAATGATTAATCTATTTTTGCAAAACCAGTCATCAGCCTCTGTCATAAATGCTTGAATTGCCTGTCTAAGGGTGTCTAGATCTTTATTACGTAACAAGACATTAGTATCATCGGCATAGTTTGTAATTTAACGTGTGTCATTAAGAGAACATAATTCGGTTATATTATTAACATACAAAATTGGACCAATGACACTTCCCTGGGGTATTCCTATTAAAACATTCTTTGATTGTGACAAAACTTTATTGTTACCCTTACCTACTACTACTCTTTGTTGTCTTCCTGACAGGTATGACTCTATCCATTTAAGTGTTGTTCCTCTTATTCCATACAAATTTAATTTTTTAATAAGGATATCATGGCTTAATGTATCGTACGCTTTGGACAGATCAAGGAACAACCCCAAAGGAATGTCGCCACTCTCCAGGGCGGTCAGAATATGTTCGACAAATTCAAACACTGCGGTTTGAGTAGACCTACCCTGTAAGAATCCGTGCTGTGTTTTATTAAATAAGTTATTTTCAGACATAAAACTTAGAATTCGTTTACATATGACATGTTCAAAAATTTTAGAAAACGACGGGAGTAGGCTTATTGGCCGATAGTTTTCTATGTTGTTATAATCACCTTTTTTAAAAATTGGAACTATCAAAGCGTGCTTCATTTTTTCTGGAAATATACCAAACTCAAGAGAATTATTAACGACATAAACGAGAGGCTCTACTATTGCCGTTATGATAAACTTTATTAAGCTTGTTGATATTTCATCGTATCCCCAGCTGAATTTATTTTTTAATTTTTTAACAACCTGTAATATTTCTCCTTCGTTTACAAATTCTAACTCAATAGCTGCCGGACTTAATTCTATGTTCGAGCTGAAAGGTACATTCTTTAATTGTGTTAACAAGTTAGGCGCAATATTCACTAAAAATTCGTTAAAATTATTGGCTATTGTCTCTTTATCATCTTCAATCTTTAAGTCTTTGGCTGTTAAGTCCAGGCGCACTTACTTTTGTCATCGGAATTATTTAACCTAGCTACATAGTTTTGTTTTTTATATTTTTTTAATAGATTGTCATAATCTTTCTTTTTATTGGCATACAGTGTCTTATATCTACTATTTACATTTTTCATCATATATAGGATATCCAGATGATTTTTACACTCATTTATCTCAGGATTATTGGGTGTATACTTAGCTTTACTAAAATTTCTAGGTACTACCTTTGTAATCGGAAAGCATTCATTAAATTTGTCTAAAAAGAGTGTCATTAATGTGGACCACTGCTCGTTTACTAAGTGTCAAGTGCATAAAGTGTTTGCCAATCTATTTCTTGGAGTGCATTTTTAAATCTTAGTTTGTTGTATTAAAATTTCTTTTTTTACTAAATGTAGGTTTTGGTTTCTCCGTATTTAGTGTTAATTTTTGAGCTGTATGGTCTGAGATAAATGAGTGCAAAATTTGGGCTGTCATGTCACCTTCAAAATTTGTCAATATGTTGTCGATACAAGTTTTACTTGTGTTGGTTATACGCGTATAATCTGAGATGGATAATATTAAAAGATGCAATAACTGACTGTAGGTTTGACATATTAGTATTTTTGGACATACAATCTACGTTGAAATCCCCACCTATTATAAGGACATCATTTAAATTATTGGTACATACATGTAATAATTGTTCCATTTTACTTAGGAATATGTTAAAGTCTCCATTAGGGGGTCGATAAAAATAATGGTGTTCTTGGTTCCTATTTTCACTTCACATCCACAACACTCAAAATTAAATTCTTCACTTACACTTTTAATGTCTATTCTTCTTCGAGAAGAGGTTCCGTCAGCTTTATTTAAAAATTTTCTATTTCATCATAGTTAACACGAAGTTTTGTTCTTTGCAGTTTTATTTGATATGTTGGACAGTTTATGTTTCTAGCAGAGTGTGCTGTATCGCTATATTTCATCTGGCTGCAATTTGGACAGCAAAGTGTAGCCTTTTCACAGTCTTTGGAGGCATGTTGTTCCTGTTGTATTTATATCGATAATAATACTCATGCATTCCTAATGTTTCTGTCAAATATGAAACAATATATCTTTTGTCAAAACTTTTAAAATAAAGTCAGTCGTTGCTGAATGCTTAAAACGAACACTGTGTTTTATTTTCTGCAACAGGTTATGGGCCCAGACCCAAACGGAAAGTTGTAAAATAGTTTTTTTTCGTTTTTTTAAGTGCAATGACGGCGAATAATTATGTCGCGAGTGTTCCGAGGCTTATGGGCAGAGAAAATTACAGTGATTGGGCGTTCGCAGCCGAAAATTTCCTAATCATTGATAATTTAAATAAATGTCTGGATGGAAGCGAAACGGACGAAGCAAAAATCGCAAAGGCCAGACGGAGGAAAATGGAAGAAAGCCATGGAAAGTGAGCTTGCGTCATTTGCTGAAAATGAGACATGGGATCTTGTGGAACCTCCGCAAGAGGGTGTGATTATAGACAACAAGTGGGTGTTTAAACGTAAAATTGATAGTGACGGGCGTGTCTGTTATAGAGCTAGGTTAGTAGCAAGGGTCTTTATACAAAGAGAAAAGGTATTGATTATGATGAAACCTTCGCCCCTGTAGTTAGATATAGTACATTAAGAATGTTAATAGCATTATCTGTTAAACTTGATTTAGATATATTGCATCTAAATATATGTACAGCTTTTTTGAATGGTTTTTTGGAGAAACCGGTTTTATGAAGCAACCAGGGGGTTTCAATTCTCCAGAAAGAAATTCAAAGGTGTGTAAACTAAGAAAGGCTATATATGGACTTAAGCAATCCTCAAGAGCCTGGAATGTGAGAATAAATGATTTTTTGTTGAAATTGGGATATGTTAAGTCCAAATATGAGCCTTGTGTTTACATAAAGAGAGCTGACAAATCTTTGGTAATTATCGCTTTATATGTAGATGATTTTATAATTTTTTTAAACGATGTGACCGAGACAAAAAATTTAAAATCTGCCTTAAGCGAAGAATTTTAAATTAAAGAGTTGGGGGAAGCTAGAAAGGTTCTAGGAATGGAAATTAAAAGGGATAAAGATAAAGGAATCATAGAACTAAGTCAGAAGGATTATATAAATAAGATTTTAAATAGATTTAACATGAAAGACTGTAAACCTGTAAAAACTCCTATGGATGTAAATGTAAATTTTGATACGAATGAAGAATCTGATGGGAAATACCCATATCAACATTTAAGGTAGTTTGATGTATCTTGTGGTTTTAACTAGGCCTGATTTGTGTTATACGATAAGTTTTCTTAGTCAGTTTAACAATTGTCATAATGGTAGTCATTGGCTTCAGGCTAAAAGAGTTTTAAAATATTTAAAACAAACCAAAGACTATTGTTTGACTTTTAGTAGAGATAATAAGGAAATAGAAGGTTTTGTTGATGCAGTCTAGGGTGGAAATGTAAAGGATAGAAAATCTTATTCCGGTTTTGTTTTTAAGTTGTCAAATGGTAGTATTTCCTGGGAAAGTAAAAAACAAAAATCTGTTTCCTTGTCCAGCACTGAGGCAGAATATGTTGCTTTATCCGAAGCATTTAAAGAAGCTATATATTTGCAAAATTTGTATTCGGAACTAATTGGAAATGTTTGTAAAATTAATGTGTTTAACGATAGTCAATGTGCCCAGAAATTAATTGTTAATCCTATATATCACAAAAGAACAAAGCACATTGATATACGTTATCACTTTATTCGAGATATTATAGCAAATTATTTATTATCTATCTGTTACTTGCCATCAGAAGATTTGTGTGCTGATTTATTTACAAAAAGTTTAAGTTTTGTGAAACATAATGGATTTGTAAGATTGTTGGGTTTGTTATAGTTATATTTTTTTGATATTCCATTATTATTGATAAGTGGGGGTGTTGTATTTATATCGATAATAATACTCATGCATATGACCCATTCCTAATGTTTCTGTCAAATATGAAACAATCTATCTTTTGTCAAAACTTTTAAAATAAAGTCAGTCGTTGCTGAATGCTTAAAACGAACACTGTGTTTTATTTTCTGCAACAGGTCTCCACATTTACAACACCGTTCATTATTTTTACAGTATTTTGCAGCACGCCCAAACCCACAACATAAAGCATATTGTTAATGGTATATACTTTTTAATAAACACCGTAATTTTTTCCCTTTTCACAAACCATTTAGCAACAGCTGGTGGGGCTTGAAAGATCCAATTCTCTTTATTAGGGTTCCTACAGGACTTTTTGGTAACAACCTTGATGTTTTTTATTTCGGTTGGAAATACTGTCTTTATTTCGGGATTTTGTCTTACTAGCTGATCTATGATTTCTTCTGTCTGGTAACCTATTTCAATTCCTGTTATCATAAACATAGGATCGGTGTTTCCTATATCTTTTACAATAATGTCATTTACATTTTCAAAGGCTTGTGATAATTTATTTTGTTGAATTTTATCGCGACTCTGAATGATCACAGACCCATTCCGTAAAGGAATAATATTTTTAAAACCTCCATTAGTGTCTTTACCAGTACTCTCCTTTATTTTTTTATAGTAATTTTCGGATCCAAAATATCGGGAATTTTAACCAAAGTTTCTATTTTTCTTGCTGCAGTAGGGGGTGTTGTCCATGGAGCTGTCATATGACTGGAATTAGCAGATGTTGGTATTAACGACGTTGAAGTTGCTGTTGCATAAGTTTTCTGATGTTTTATTACATTTTGCTGACTTGCCACCAGTTTTTGATTTAGTTCTGCATTTTTACTTCCCAACTGTCCAATTTGGTATGCCATTCGTGTGAGTTGTTTATGAATTATAAGTGCAGCTTCTCGTAAGTTCGATTGATCATTTTTTGTTAAAGCTGGTTCACCGAATAGTTCTTGGTTTGTAACGTCGTAAATTTTATCTAGGGCCTCTATGACTACCTCTATCATTAATCCTGGGTCTACATCCTTTGTTTCTTCTTTAGTTTTTTTAATATTATCCTGGTTGATGATCAATTTATCTTCAGAATATATATCAGCATTGCATGATTGACTTCGTGCTTTTTTTTGGATATGTTCACTATCGTCTCTGGGTGGTGTTCTAATCAAGTTCTTTGTTGGTTTAAACATTATTTTATTGTCCGGTGGTTTAGGAGGAGGCATGTTTTGTACTTACCAAAACAGCCTTAAATTATATTTAATCCGGGCCTGTGTTTGATTTAAACCGACTTCCAACGCTTATCAAAAACGATAATCCTAATATAAACAAACATCAAAATACCAAGGAATGATATTTTGATAAGCAATAGTTTTTTTTGTGGGTCTGAAATATTTAAATTTCAGTAGTTTTGTCTCAATATCAAGATAAATGTTTAAATTAGGCGCTTCTTAATCTTCAAAATTCACTATTTTTTTACCACACACTGGTTGAACTAAGTAATTTATCCCTTCAAAAATTCAGGATTATTTAGTCACTTTAACTACATAAAAACACCTTGAAATTACGGAGCGAATTGAAACACGATCGACGAGAATGACATGTATTCCTTTTGTATGTAAAAGAATATGCCTAAACTGTACTTACAAATCATTATTGAATTCCAATAAATGTTCAATTTCTTGTAACACCTGTAATACTGTGGGCTTTCGTAAACGAAATCGACGGAAAAACGATAAATCGTCCAGGGTATTAAAATACTTTTCTCTGTTGTATTGTCTTCGTGGGAAACTCATTTCGATTATGTCGATAACATCAAGATCGTCTTCCACAAAAAAAGCATCTTCCATATTTTAAAAAATGAATCGAGAAAGTATTCAAAACACAATTTTTTACGTTAATTTGCAGAAAAACAAAAATTCTTAAACAAGAATTATTTCTGGTTTAATGTAAAATGACAGTAATGACATAAAATAAAAACAAGTTAAGTCCAGGATTTTGACGACTTAAAATTAAGAACAACTTTTGCTTGCTTTGTTGACCGTGCATAAGAAATTTGCGCTTTAAGTCGAAACGTTGAACTAAGTAAGAAATTATGTTAACGGTGCATACGGGCATAAGTATACGTGCACATTGGTGACCGAGCCGAGCGATACCGTGCTATACGAGGCCTAGCGAGTCCATCACAAACTATTTTGCCATTTATCGCTCTGCTCCGGACAAGCGTTAAGTATGAACGCAGCTACTTGAAATCACAGAATTGTATTTTTCGCCTTTCTCGCATAGCACGGTATCGCTCGGCTCGGTCACCAGTGTGCACGGTTACTAGAAAGAACGGTTGTCTGGTAACTTCTGACCAATTAGAGCCTGTCTGCTGATGACGTCACAAAACGATTTTTTATACGGGTCTATTATAAATGCAACAGACAAAGAGAGACAGATACGCCTTTCTATGAAATAAACCGAGAACGGTATATATATTTGATAGTTTTTTTTCATAAGGTTTTAGTATTTATGGACCTAATAAATTAGTTTTCCTATTTCTGGAAGCGAATTTTATAAAAATAAAATTGAACTGAAACTTAAACCGTAATTTTAAATAATCAGTTTTCTGTTTTTCTTTTAATACAAGTAGATAAGTCTACAAATACAGACCGAGCACAGGGTGCAATTTCATTTTACTAACTTTAAAGTTTACTTTAAAAAAACGCATGTGTATGTAGCTGCTGTTTTCAATGTTTATTTCAGAAAATATATATATAAATTTTGTTTATTTCTTACAAAACATATATTTTATTGTTCTGTACAGATAAAAAAGTAAATAATTATTGTTTGAATATAATAGTATATTACATAACAAGTGATGAAAGTGATACTTTTCAAACGAGGCACGAGGCGTTAGCCGAGTACGGAAAAAGTAATGTACACTATTTTTCCTACGACCACAAAGAATTATTTAAAAAAACCTTTGATTTGTAAAAAAAATATTTCAACTCTAGAGTGGAAATACAAGGCACACTATTTAATTTAAACATATGATGCGAATTTCACAGATCGAAAGGTCACAAGTTCAAATCCCATCAGGAGTACTTGACTTTTTTTTTATAAAAACATTAAATAAATTATAAAATTATTTTGAATTAAAATCTTCCTTGTTAAATGATCTTTTTTATTTAATTAAGGAAAGATGCATTAAACATAAATTTTAAAAAATCACCCAACAAGGAAGATTTCAATTCAAAATAATTCTATAAATTATTTAATGTTTTCATAAAAAAAAGTCAAGTACTCCTGATGGGATTTGAACCTGTGATCTTTCGATCTGTAGGCCATGGCTCTAGTCACTACACTATGGCGACCCATAAACATTTTTTGCTTAAGTTTAATATATGACATTTTCTTCAGCGGGGCTTGTTTTGACTGGTAATAGATTTTCCAGTATATTCTTAACTTTTTTATAATTTCAAATAGCGTATTTTCACACTGTAATTCTGAATTACTCGACAAATACGTGATAAATAAACTAAACTGCTTTCTAAAATGTGTTCTTTTTAATAAATAGGTGTGGTCTGTCAAATTGGCTACATATGTTTAAATTAAATAGTGTGCCTTGTATTTCCACTCTAGAGTTAAAATATTTTCTTTCAACACGCGTGTGATATTCGGCGCTTTCCAACCAAGTTAACCGTGCTTTTTTTCTCATTTTCATAGGTGGTCGTAGGAAAAATACATAGTTTTACTAAAACAACTTTAATTTACTACAAAGAAGCAAAAGTAACAGTTATAAAGATCAAACTTAGGACTCAATTAAGCTAAATTATAAGGGAAACTGCATAGCTTAATGCAAGTAATAAACTACACACACAAAGACGGTCTTGTAAAAAATCCCTTTAACAATGTCTTACAATGTCGAGGTAATATGATTCGCTGGCAACTGAGCATCATCAGATCTAACTACAAAAATGAAAGAAACATATAAAAATAAACAACACCTGCTTATAAAAATGTTTTCTTTTTAATACTCATCTTTGGTATTTAAATATTAAATTCTTATAGATACCCGTTGTCTCGCAAAAGAATATACTAAGTTTAAAGGGAATTGTACAATTTCGGAATCTAAATTGTTGTTCTTTTTCGGTCATATTGGCAACAGTGTCATTTTCACCTACGGGAAGCCAGCGGTATCCGTGACAACTGTTGACAATGACACGTATTGATATTGTGAGTAAAAAGTTGTTATTTTGACAAGTAGAAAATAAATTGATTGGAAAGTAATTATTGGTATTATTGAAATAAAGAAGAGTTTCCAGGCATAAATCCCTGAGAGAACATATGGTCCTTCGAACTACGGATAGAACAAAGAGAAAAATTGTAATTTTCCAGGTAAAAACTGAAGAAAATTGGAGAAAGAATTCCAGAAATCGGCGTTGTCCATCATCGACACCTCGATTCGAGGCTAGAAGAAATCAAGCGACGATTGCCGCATCATCGTCACCTTAAAGCGAGGCTACAAAGAAACAGCTGTTCTGCTTTTGCTGTCAAATGAAAGAATATTAGATTTGTTCTTTATTTATGAAAAATATTGGCTTTTGGCAAGATTTAAGTTGAAAATAGAGAGGGGGTATCCTATATCCTTTTATCCTGTATCCTTTTCTCCTTAAATTCTATTGGTTTTGTTGATTTGTTTAAGCAATGGTTTATTAATAAGTACTTTATGATAATTTAAATTTGATTACATTGGTTTAGTACTATTATCCTATAAAATGGTTGATAGTAAATTGGAAAATGAACTTAAAGAGTTTACAAAAAAACGCGGTATTTGTAAAACAAAGCTCACAAACTTTACAAAGTTTGTGCGAAAAGTGCAGGACGAAGTTGTCCATCGAGATGGCCAAATAGACCCTGCAAAATGTTTAGAATTAGAAACTCGAATAGATACTATTGGTAAGGTTCTGAATGAGTTTAACACGTATCAACAATTTTTGGAATTAAATGATGATAATGTTGATACACAAATGGAAGAGCAGGTGAGAACAGGTTTTATGAAATTGTTGGTATTGCAAAATTAACTCAATTAAACCTTGTAAAACAAAATCAAACTTTTGTAACGGGTGGTGTTAGTAATAATTCCCCTAATTCAAGTTTTAATAGCTCGGTAATGGCGCCAAGTTCACAACCTAAGTTGCCATGTATCGCTATACCAAAGTTTTCGGGTTTGTATGGAAATTGGTTAGAATTTAGGGACACATTTGTTTCATTAATTCACAATAACAATACGATAAGTGAAATAGAGAAGTTCTATTTCTTAAGGGGTGCATTGGAAGGAGATGCCAAAGAAATAATAACCGCATTGGAGATGTCATCTGCCAACTATTCAGTTGCATGGGATCTTATTTGTGATCGGTACAACAATGATGCCATGTTGGTAAATAACCATCTAAAATCGCTATTTGATTTACCAAAATTAGAAATAGAATGTGCTACAAACTTACGCAAACTAGTAGATGGCGTTAACAAGCATCTACGGTCGTTGTCTACCGTGGGGTTACCAACTGATAACTGGGATATTATTATTATATTTATTATTGCGGGAAAATTAGATGCAGTTACCAAACGTGCTTGGGAAGAAAATAAGCCAAAAAATATATTGCCAAATTTAGAACAGTTTAAAGATTTTTTAAAGTTCAGGGCTGAAACTTTAGAAGCGTTGGAAGATAAAAGTATGCGAAACCCCTTTAAACGGTCATTTCTTACTTTTAAACAATGTTGTGGGTTTTGCAGTGAAGAGCATTTTATTGCAAATTGTCCGAAATTTCTTAAATTATCAGTTTATCACAGATATGAACATGTGAAAAAGTTTAAATTTTGCCTTAATTGTTTAAAGCGCAATCACACTAGTAGGGATTGTACAATGAATGGTTGTTTAAAATGTTCTTCAAAGCACCACAATTTGTTGCACTATGAAAAACAACACGAGAAATCAGATACAAATAAAAAAAATGACGGCAATTCTGAAGGTAAGTCGCAAGAAAATCAGAGTATTGCATTGTGTGTATCAGCTCTTGGTTGCTCTGGTGATGTATTACTCTCTACGGCTGTTGTAAAAATAATTGGAAAGAATGGAAAGTGTGCTTTATGTAGAGTATTATTGGACAGTGGCTCGCAGAGCAATATAATTGTTTCAAGTGTATGTGATAATTTGGGTCTAGATGTGAAACCTGTAGATATCTCTTTGATTGGTGTTAATCAGGCTAGCTCTATCATAACAAAAAGATGTCAAGTGAAATTTCAGTCTTTGCATAATTCATTTGAAAAGGAAATCATGTGCTTGGTAATTCCAAAAATAAGTGACCCCATACCAAACTTCAAATTAAATATTTCTGGGTTGCAGATCCCCAATAATTTAAAGCTTGCAGATCCGGACTTCTCGAATCCCGGCCCAGTTGATCTTATTTTGGGAGTTGATGTTTTTTTATCATCTTCTTTGTATTGGACAAATAAAATTGAGAGATAATATGCCCATGTTACAAAAAACTCGTATTGGTTGGGTGATTGGCGGTTCATTGATGGGTAGTCCTGTTTCTAATCGTTCTGTACATTGTAACTTTTTGAAAACAATGGACATTCATGCACAGTTGGAGAAGTTTTGGAAGGTTGAGGAGCCTCCTTCAATCAATGTGCACTTATCTGATGATGAAACAAAATGTGAGGAACTTTTTGAGAAAACCACGAAGAGGGATACCTCTGGTAGGTTTGTTGTGCAAATTCCTTTAAAGTGCGATCCTGCTGAGTTGGGTGATTCTAAAAATTATGCATTAAAACGATTCTATGCCTTAGAGCGTAAGCTGTCGAAAAACGATGCATTTAGTGAAATGTATAAACAGTTTATGACGGAATACGAAAGTTTTGGTCACATGTCACTCGAAAAAGAGCCATTATCAAAAATTTCTTATTTTTTACATCATGGCGTCTTGAATGAGTCTAGTACCACTACTAAAATGAGGGTGGTCTTTAATGGTGCCCCTTCAGATTCTGGGCTTTCACTGAATAACATTCAGCATGTTGGGCCAAATATTCAGGAAGATTTGTTGTCAATTCTTTTAAGATTTAGACAGAATGATATTGTTGTTTGTGCAGACATAGAGAAAATGTATAGAATGGTACAAAATGATGAGCAGCAGCGTCGTTTGCAAAAAATATTTTGGAGAACTAATCCAGAAGAAGAATTAGGGGTATACACCTTAAATACAGTTACATATGGGACCAGTTCAGCAGCATATTTGGCTATAAGATGCTTAAAGCAATTGGGTTTGGAAAGTGTAGAAGAATTTCCAAAGGCTTCCAAAATAATCTTAAAGGACTTCTATGTCAATGATGTGCTAACTTCTTTTTCTTGTATTAAAGATGCTGAGCGAACTTACACAAAGGTTGCTCCACTGAAAGTCATAACTTTACCACGGTTGGAACTTTGTGGAGCTTTGGTGTTGGTGCAGTTAATAAACAAGATTAGGTTTTCGTGTGAATTAAATATTTCAAACTGTTATCTATGGTCAGATTCAAGTATTGTTTTAAGTTGGTTAGCTACTTCTCCCAACACTTTACAAACCTTTATTGTTAATAGAATCTCCCAAATTCAGTCTCTGACTGACATTAAAGATTGGAATCACGTGAGGTCTGAACATAACCCTGCAGAGCTCCTTTCCAGAGGTATAAAACCGGAAAACATAATCTGTAATAAATTTTGGTGGAATAGACCGAACTGGCTCAGCCAGCCCAAGAGTAATTGGCCAGATCTAAAGAAACAAGTGATGGTGTGCCATTCTTCTACGGATACTTCAACATTTCCCTTTGGTAATTTTTCGCAGTTTGTTAGACTTAAACGGAGTTAGATTTATTAATAATTGCCGCCCTGGCAAGCCCAAAATAAAGGGTACGTTAAGTACACAAGAATTAAATGAAGCGGTAAACTCGTTGGTATTGCTTTCTCAGGATGAATCATTTGCTCTAGAGAAAAACTTATTGGAATCAAACTCTATTGTTAATAAAGGGCCGTTAGTACGCCAACGCCTTTTTATTGATTTAGATGGCACTCTCCGCGTGGGGGACAGAATCCAATTATCTAATTTGGATTATGCTAAGAAGCATCCTGCTGTGTTGTCAGCCGACCACTCATTTACAAAACTATTCGTTGAACATATTCGTTTATTGCATGCAGGTCCTAAAATGCTCCTTGCTTCTGTGCGAGAGAATTACTGGGTCATACGTGGTAGAAATTTGGCAAAAAATAGTGTTTATCAATGTATTGAATGCTTTCGCGCGAAGCCTAGGCCAGTAAATCAAATTAAGGGCGTCTTAACTGAAATGCGCGTCCGTCCAATGCCCCCCTGTAATTCCCGTGGAATTGATTACGCAGGACCCTTTTTTATAAAGAATAATTTGGGTCGTGGGGCAAAACTTACTAAGTGTTATATTTCTTTATTTGTTTGTTTTTCTACAAAGGCTCATTTGGAGTTGGTTTCAGATCTAACAACCGAGGCCTTTATTGCTGCCTTTCGTAGGTTTGCTGCACGTCGCGGTTGTCCATCCTTTGTATTTTCTGATAATAGGTTAACTTTTATTTGTGCCAATACGGAGTTACGAGCATTAGGGGAATTTTTGCAAAAAAAACAAGGGTCTTTACTTAGCACTTTTGAAAATGAAGGAATAATTTGGAAATTTATTCCTGCCTATTCGCCAAATTTTGAAGGCTTGTGGGAGGCGGGTGTTAAGTCCTGCAAATATCATTTAAAGCGTGTTTTGTGTAATACCTCATTGACTTTTGAGCAATTTAATACATTGCTTACTCAAGTTGACGCCGTCCTAAACTCCCGTCCTCTTGTCCCCCTCTCTGCCGACCCAAGTGATTTTGATGTCCTTACCCCAGCCCACTTTCTCATTGGCAGAAGAATGACCTCACCTCCAGATCCTGATGTTCGGGAAGTTAAAGAAAAGAGGTTAAGCAAGTTTCAACATATCCAACACTTTTGGAGTCACTGTTTAGAAGAATACATTGCGCCAGTGTTAACTACTTTGGTTTTGTTGAAAGGGTACCTTTCAAGGTGGGGAGTATGTACAATTTCGGAATCTAAAATTGTTGTTCTTTTTCGGTCATATTGGCAACAGTGTCATTTTCACCTACGGGAAGCCACCGGTATCCGTGACAACTGTTGACAATGACACGTATTGATATTGTCAGTAAAAAGTTGTTATTTTGACAAGTATAAATAAATTGATTGGAATGTAATTATTGGTATTATTGGAATAAAGAAGAGTTTCCAGGCATAAATCCCTGAACCAGAACAGGAATATTGGAAACTTTTCAAAATATAATTTTTGCAATTCGTTTTATAATGTTTGTTTTAAATTTAAAGTTATTATAATTCAATTTATTAAACCATTTGTCCATTTCTTCTACACTTTTCTTCCATGAAATTGAAGGATCAGTTAAACCCCCAAAAGAAAGACTCTGAACTCAAGATGGCATAGCCAAAAACTGCATTCGTATGAATGCAGTTTTTGGCTCATTCTCATCTCAAGTGTAGCAACCCCGCTCAGGAAACCCTTTGCGATTTTTTCGTGCTAAAAAGCTTGCCACATACACTAACCCATCTTTTTCACATATATTTGTAGTAGATATGCGTGATGAAGTAGAGGAAGTATCACTTATTTAGTCACTTTATGCTAGCCTTTATAACCAACTTGGTTTAAGGCAGTAGACAAGATAAATTCTTCACTTTGCTTCCCCTCAACATTAGTGTTTCTTTGTATCATTCCGGGGTTTTTGCCAAGTACTCATTCTTATTCTATCTATAGCATTAAGGGGTGCCGGGTGGTCATGAACGAAGGCCCCCCTCGTTTTTATCTAAAATTTAAAAAAATTACAATATACCTATTACTTAAAAAAACAAAAGCATGTAGGTAGGTATTAAGATTTAAAGAGAATAATAATTAATTACCTTTTATTGTACTGTACTGATTAATATATTGATAAAATGTCCCTTTATCTTCAAATATAAGTCTATAAAACACCTTACAACTTTAAAAATTCGCTGAAAACCGCTTATAAGCTTCCGAAAACAGCAGAAACAATGCTAATTCTGTATACAATGTCTGAAAATATCGTTTTGTGACGTAAGCGATGACGTTTCGCCCGCCATGACACCGAGCTTACGAGGCAACCTATCTATCTAAAGACCTTGACCAGTGTGCACGTACACTAATTGCAGATGGCCGCCATGCGAGTAATGGCCATATTCTTTGTAGGTACATAAACGCGTTTATGTTTTAAAAATGATATGCACCGATAAAAATTTTACACTTTAACGAGTTTATATTTAAACGCTCATTTTTGAGCTTTTTTAATATTCTAAACGCGTTTATTCCTTGAAATATATTAGGTTATAGGTAGGACCCAAGGTAACCTTACTTTTATTAAACTAGTCTACTAGTTTGCGTTTGTATCTACTTCGTATTTATAGTTTTATACTATGGAACTAGAGGATGAGGTTTTATTAGTTGAAGACGTGGATGTTATCTACATTATAAATTTTGGGTTTCCCCGAAGAAGATTGGAACGACAGGACCATTTTCGGACTATGGACGATTTGTCCTTTTTCCGTCGTTTTCGGTTAACAAAAGAGGTCTTTTTGACGGTAGTAGAACAAATTGAGAATGTATTAGAGTTTCCAAATTATTTGTAAGTAGAAATATATAGGTAGGGGAGGGTAGTACACAATGAACCATAGTACACAATGAAACAGAGTTCTTAAACCCATTCAAATTCCGCGCCAAACCGTTCTGCACGCCCCACCACACAAACATATAGGTACTGGTAGAATCATCCAATGTATTTTGGCGCGCTTCAGTTGACCGTTGGCCGATCGCTACGGAGGTTGTTGTTTTCACGGGTAAGAAGTTTTTTTAATGTTTACATTTCAATAATGAATTTTCGTTCCTTTGGTATTTCTCAGGAATTTCGTTTTATTGAGTTTTATATTATGCATGTATTGGTATCCTAACCTATAAATCTGCCTTCATTTAACGTTCGAGAAGTATAATTTTTTAATATTTTTCTAGATTATTGCAAGGTGGTACACAGTGATACATGAACTGTAGTACACAATGATACGTGTGTCATTGTGTACCATGATGACCATCAATCTATTTTTAGTTTACAATTTCCAGTACCTATAAATTAGTTGGTCAGTTTATTTTAAAGTTTAATATTATTTGTTACTTTTAAAATGGTACACCAAAATAAAACATTTTATTCGCAGATGAGTCATGGTCCGACCAAAAAAAGAAAGAACCAGAGCCAAATTTACAGCTGAGGCTATGGCCGCTGCTGTTGCTAAGGTACGAGATAATAAAACATCATTTAGACAGGCTGCAGATATGTATAACTAATAAATATAAATAATAAAGCTCAGGAGGATTCATTATGTAACTATATCAAGACTTGTAGTGAAATGTCTTACGGACTCAACAACACAAAAGTCAGGCAATTGGCTTATAAAATGGCAATTAGAAATAACATCAAAGCACCGGAAAGTTGGCATACCAACAAGTGCTCCAGCAAGGATTGGCTGCGAGCTTTTATTCAGAGAACAGCATTCTTAAGTATCAGGAAGCCCGAAGCTTGCTCCCTGTCTGCCTCACTTCCTTTAATAAACATAATGTTAATTTGTTTTTCTCGAATTTGGGAAACGTTTATGAAAAATATCCATCAGCTGTCAAAGAGCTTTGAATTTATAACCTCGATGAGACTAGTACAACAACGGTGCAACAGCCTCAAAGGGTTCTTGCCAAAAAGGGGGTAAAGCAGTTGAATCAATGCTCAAGTGCTGAAAGGTACACTAGCTACTATAGTTGCTATTATTCGTGCGGATGGAACATTTCTGCCACCGGCAATGGTATTTCCTCGCAAGAAATTCAAGCAGATTATGCTGTCCGGAGCTCCACTAGGCACCCTAGGACTAGCTAATCCAAATGGGTGGATGACATCCGAATTATTTCTCGAAGTGCTGGAACATTTTATTAAATATTCTCAGACTACTTTAGAAAGACCTTCCATCCTTATTTATGATAATCATGAATCTCATGTGTCACTGCAAATTGCAAAAGCTGCAAAAGCTGCTGGGGGTAGTCATTTTGACTCTCCCTCCTCACACCAGCAACAAACTTCAGCCACTGGACAAAACAGTATTTTACTCGTTTAAGTCTTTCTACAATGCTGCTATAGATGCGTGGCTTGTGAATCATCCTGGAGTTCCCATGACATTATATCAAATAGCTGTGTGTGTCGGATACGCACATACTAAAGCGTTAAATCCTGAGAATATTATATCAGGATTTAAATCGACTGGAATTTTCCCCTTAAATAAACACATATTTTCTGATGTCGATTTTTTGTCGTCTTCTGTAACGGACAGACCCGAAGAAACTGATAGTGGTAGGACAGTTGATAGACGAGTAATTTTTATCTCCGATGAAGATCTATCCCAACCTCAACCAGGCACATCAGGTATTATTCCAAATCAGGCTGAGGCATCCACATCAGATGGACATTTTATAGATGCTAGTAAAATAGGTAAAGCTTCAACTTCAGAAGAAGCACTAAATATTTCTACAGGTAATCAGTTACAAGCAAGTATTGATCTCGCAGTTCCAGAACAACAGTAGATGGTTCCAACACAGTTCCGTTCCTTTCTCCACACGATTTTATGGGGTTGCCAAAGGCTGCTTTAAGAAAAAATACCAGGAAAGGTAGAAAGTCTACAAAAAGTATCATTCTTACAAGCACCCCTGAATTGAAAGAGCTGGCGTATAAAATAGAAGAGAAGAAAAGACCTAAGGTGAAAGTCTCAAAGAAAACAAAACAAAACTTATCTGAATTATCAAATGGCAACAGCAAAAAGCAAGGGACAAATAAAAAAAAGGATTACAGATTACATTACCGATACAGAATCGGAATCATCCATAATGGAATTTCAAGATTCGTCAGATGATCTGGCTGAGCTGCAATATTATAATCCCGAAGATGAAATAAAAAGAAGACCGAATATTATTGAACGAAATAACGGGTATCAAAAAAGACTCATTTGTGTTGGTAAAATTTCCTGAACAGGTCCATTATATTGCAAGAGTCCTAGAAGTATTAGAAGATTCGGATGACTACAGGGTCTCATATCTAAGGCAAAGTGCCAAGATATCGCCGTAGTATCAAAAGATGACATAGTAATGGTTTTGCCAGAGCCTATTTGTACAGCCAATAAAAGGCTGGCCGCATATTATAGGTTTGGAATTAATTTTCAAAATTTTAATATGCGCTAAATGTTTAATTTTTTACCTTATGTGCTGAAAATTTGATTTTTTTTTGTTGTAAATCACTTTTGTTTTTGTGTTTTTCCATTGTTTCAACATAGGTACTTAAGAAAAATATATCTGCTATGTAAGTTTCATTGTGTACCACTAGGTGTTTTATTGTGTACCATATATTACTGTGTGTACTATATATTATATAGTACACAATGACCCAAATCTCAAACTAAAAAAAAAGTCCAATACATTTTTTACTATGCTTCTGATTAAAATGGTGGCTTTGTATCTACTTGCAAAACATTCCTAAAAGTAATTTCCATAATTGAGGAAACTCAGAATGATAAAAAATTAAAAATTAAAAACAAAAAACTCTACCTTTGTGTACTACCCTCCCCTGCTTTTAGTATATAAACCTATTTTATTTTTTATGTGGTTAAAGGTTCTGTGAATACACTTCCATTCTAGGAATAATAGTTTATCACCAGCAAATCAACTGCTACTTGCACTACGATTGTATGCCGGCAATGGGCATCAAATTTCCATTGGTGATTTTGTGGGTGCACATCAAACAACGGTGTCTAGAATACTAAAGAAAGTTAGTAATGCATTAGCAGATCTGTGCCCCCAATTTGTAAAAATGCCAAGAGGAGAGGGAACTATTCACTTTTCACCAAATAGCCCGTTTCTTGGGTGTATAGATGGGACCCATATAAGGATTGAGTAAAGATAACAGCCCTATATGGGCATATTTTTTTCATGAGCCACTTGGCAAATTTTACTGTCTTTTGTTGATTAAAAATATTAATTATGGTTAAATATTAAAATTGTCTATCTTTTGAAGATTATATTCCAAACAAACTAAAAAGTTATAAGTTACTAAAAAGAAATTACCCAATATATTAAAATTTATGAAAATATTGGAAAAATGGCACCGTCCGTGACTGTCCCCAGACACAACTTGGTACTTTGAAGTTAAATATATTTTTTGTTTTATATAGCACATGCTTATAGAGGTCGTATATTTTTAATTCTTAACTATCCCCAAATATTCTACAAAATTTATATTATTGTCGCTTTAATTATAAATCCCATAAAACTGCATATACCATTGTCCCTCAAAATTTAGTTAAACGTCCGTGACGCTTATATTGCAACTTGAGGCGCCCTCTCGTGATAATTAAGGGTGTTTTAGTTATGTTTGTTTTGTTGTGGTGTTAAGGACAAGCTGAATTTGTAGGGTAAAAATAAGGACATTATGGTAGAATTACCAAATCCATTGTTTTACCTTTATTATTAAATTGTTTAATATTGTTGTTATAAAGTTACTGCTTAACATTGAACGCCATAACAAGGTTAAGTCAGGGGTTATAGTCATTGTCAGACGTGATGTGGTAATCACTCTTAATACTTATAAGGGCCGCTTGTACCATTCGGATTCTAAGTCACGCTTTTTTAAGCTGCGCTCAAATTAAAAACTAAGTTTAAATCTATTACCATTGTACGGTGTGCTATACGCGCCTCCTAGCGAAGACATACGGCACGACATCTATGGCAAGCATCCAAGGTATTCCGGAAGTCAGTCTACGCTTAGCGTTCTAGCAGACCACCCGCGGCTCCCGTCTCGGAGCATAAGGTAAGAAACCCTTTATCGTTCGGTACACTACATGGTGGCAGCGGTTCTCCGTTTTGCTGTTTGAAGTCGGGTCGCGAGGAATTCCACAGGAGTGCCGCTCTGTTGGAACAATAGACCTCGTTTAACGTAGTTTTCGAGAGTGAAAATCAAAAGATATTAAAGACTAAGCTGTGTTTTTGTGTATAAAAGAGTGTGGTTCGTTTTAAACATCATGCCTAACACGGAAGTCGGTCAAGTTACGATCAGTGCGGATGATTTTCTTAAGCAACAACAAATGCTTACAGACCTTTTACAAAGATCACTTGATGTGTCAACTACGCCACAAAATGCAGCCGTTATTCCCTCACCTGGACAGTTTTTTTTCAAATCCGAGGACTGGGAAGACTGGAAAACGTCGTTTGCAAGGTACAGACGTACGGCCTTGAGTAGTTACACATCGGAGCAACAGGTTGATTATTTTATAGGCTTATTAGGCGTAAAAGCAGAGAAAATTTTAAAATCTTTCCACTTATCGGGCACCGAAATAAAAGATATTGATAAAGTCTTGCAAAATTTTGATCGGTATTTTGGCCAAAGCAAAAACTTAGTCTACGAACGGGTAAAATTCCTCCAAAGAGTGCAGAAAGCAGAGGAACCGTGCGATGTGTTTATAAATGATTTGACAACTTTAGCCCAATCTTGCGAGTGGGGTACGTTAGAATCTGAAATGATCAAGCTTAGGTTAATAGCAGGCCTGTCTGATAGCCGTTTGTCGGTGCAGCTACAAGCACGTCCTACCGACACTCTGGAAGAAGTTATAAAACGCGTGCGGCTTGCTGAAACATTGCGTCAGCAACAAGCAGTCGTGCGTTCCAGCGCGCCAGCTCCGTCCTTGAATCCGTCGACAAGCAGTGTTGTCGAGAAAGAAATAGTTGAAGTAAATGAGTTACGACGTACCCACAGTAGATTTAAAAACCGTCAAAGCGATTATGGGAACTCTGGCGGTAAAAATTTTTCAAAATAAGATGACAAGGTAAATAATGAGCAGGAATGTAGGAAATGCGGGAAAGCACCACGTCATGCCTTTGTAAATTGTCCCGCAAATGATGACACTTGCATGAAATGCGGTAAAAAGGGGCATTGGCAGATAAAATGTCGTTCGAATTTTCAAAAAAATTGTTCGAGTAGGCCAAATAGCAATACGTCGGCAAAAATTGCAGCTGTCATTGAAACTCCTATACCCACTGGGGGAGATGATGATGTATTTTTTCTCGGGTCAGTAGAAAACACCAAATCGACACCGTGGCGGGCGTCGGTGATGATCAGTGGCGTTCCTGTTAATTTTAAAATCGACACGGGCGCTGACGTCACAGTTCTACGAGCAGATGTATATGAAACTTTAGGTCAAAAAGAAAAGCTTCAAGCTCCGGAAAACCCATTGTTGTCAGCATCAGGAGATTTAATGCACTTGTTAGGCACTTTCAACACAACACTCCAGTGGCGTAGCCAAAAACATACGACCACAGTATATGTAGCAGAAAATTTACACGAAAATTTACTGGGCAGGGGCACAGTAGAGTTATTAGGTATGTTGACGTGGATAGGCGCCGTCAGCAAGATCGAAGAATTCCAGGATGTATTCGAGGGTATTGGAAACCTGGGAAATTTGTACAACATCAAGCTCAGTGAAGGGGCGAGACCGTTTGCAATTTCAACACCTAGGCGAGTAGCCATACACCTCAGAGAGGCGGTGAAAGAGCATTTGGACCTGCTAGAGAAATCTTCGATAATAAGAAAAATTACAGAACCGACGGCATGGTGCGCCCCCATGGTCGTGGTTCCTAAAAAGGACAATAAAGTCAGAATCTGTGTGGACTATACTATGATAAATAAAAGTGTAGAGAGCGAGAGACTCGTTTTACCAGAGATAATGGAAACCTTAGCTCTTATCGACCCAGAAGCCAAGTATTTTTCAAAACTTGACGCAACGTCAGGGTTTTATCATGTTCCTCTGAGCGAAGAATCCCAACTGCTAACAACATTCATAACGCCATTTGGAAGATATGCTTTCACGCGCCTACCTATGGGTATCACTTCAGCAACCGAACGATTTCAGAGAGAGATGTTTGACACACTTGAAGGTCTGGAAGGAGTGGTAAATGTTGCAGACGACTCGCTTATTTTTGGAAGAACCAAAGAGGAACACGACAAGAGATTACAGCGCGTATTAGAGAGATTTCGAGAAAGAGGTTTAAAGCTTAACAAAAACAAATGTGTTTTTGGGGTCCAGAAACTTATCTTTCTTGGGCATGTAGTGTCAAAAGATGGCGTGTCCATAGACCCTGAAAAACTACAAGCAATTCATAAGATGCCAGAACCGACTGATGTTAGCGGAGTCAGAAAACTGCTAGGTTGTATCCAAATGCATGCAAAATTTATCCCTAACCTGGCAGATATAGCAAGTCCTTTACACCAGTTGTTAAACAAAAATAGTGAATTTTGCTGGGAGAATCCTCAAAAACAAGCTTTTTCCAAGATAAAGCAAGCATTGACAACAGCACCCATTCTGTCACATTTTGCACCAGGAAGACCAACGAGAGTGGCCGCAGATGCGTCATCATATGGCCTAGGGGATGTCCTGGAACAAAAAATGGAGATTTGCCATGGAAACCGGTGTGCTATGCGTCGAGGACCCTATCGGATACAGAGAAGCGCTAGGCTCAAGTAGAAAAAGAAGCGTTAGCCCCGACTTGGGCTTGTGAAAAGTTCAAACAATACCTGATTGGACAAACATTTTTAGTATTGACGGATCATAAACCATTAGTTGAGCTATTGGGACAAAAACCAATTTCTGACTTGCCAGCAAGAGTCCAGCGTGTTAGAATGCGTTTAATGCAATTTTCTTACACTGTGGAATATATCCCAGGTAAAGACATGATGATACCAGATTTATTATCCAGATCACCGATTGAATCGACAGATCCAGGCACTGATGCGCTATTGATCGACAACGTAGGGAGTTTCGAGGAACACATGACAAAGTCGTTACCTATTTTGGAGCCAAGATTGGCACAAGTAAGGCTAGCACAGCAGGCTGATGATCAGTGCACTAGGCTAATTAAATTCATAAAATCGGGATGGCAAAAAAATGTCAGAGATCTTTTGCCAGAAGATAGATCATTTTATGAGGTACAAGGGGAACTTGTGATCCAAAATGACCTTATAATGAAAGCAAATAGGTTGTATATTCCTCCAACTTTGAGAGCGAACATTTTAGAAAAACTTCATGAAGGACATCTGGGTATTGTCAAGTGTCGTGCTAGAGCACGTGAGACTATGTGGTAGCCAGGCATTAGCTGCCAAATAAAAGCAAAAGTTGACAGATGCGACATATGTATACAATACAGAACCCCACCAGTTGAAGCTCTCAGTTCAGAAATACCAAAATATCCTTGGCAAATCATTGGCTCTGACTTATTTGAAGTACGTGGAAAAACTTACATGGTAGTTACGGACTATTTTTCAAGATACATTGAGATTGCCATGTTATCCAGCGAGACAGCAAAAGAAGTCATTTCAAAACTTAAAGCGATCATGGGAAGATGGGGAATCCCAGAAAAACTGCGTTCAGACAATGGGCCTTGTTACAAAGCATATGAATTCTTAGCGTTTTCAAAAGAATATGGTTTTGAGCATGTGACAAGTAGCCCCATATTTCCTCAATCAAATGGACAAGCGGAATCAGGAGTTAAAATTGCGAAGAAAATTTTACTTAAAAGCGAAGATCCGAACATAGGATTGCTTAACTATAGATCAACAAAACTAAGTTGTGGATACAGCCCTGCAAAACTGATGATGGGTCGCAACATCAGAACTATGATTCCGGCCATAACAGAGAGCTACGTACCGGACTGGACTTATTTACCTGATTTTCGTCAGAAAAGAAAAGCAGAATTAGAAAAGCAGGCCGAAAACTTCAACAGACGGCATAGAGTACGTTTAGTAGCAAATCTAAAATGTGAAGACAGAGTATGGCTAACAGATGTCAAAACATTTGGGCAGATCGTAAACATTAGCCCGGAACCTAGATCTTACGTGGTTATGACAGAAGATCAGAGAGTATTCAGAAGAAATAGATCGTTTCTGTTGTTGGCAAATCAAGGAGATATCGAAAACAATTTTGACGTTGAGCTGCCTGAAGAAAACATAACCAGCACTCCCAACGTACAAGTGCATGCCCAAGCAGCACGACCTCCTGTGCAAAACATTGAAGGGGGAAGAGGAGGTAACGGACAAGTTAAGGTCCAGGCTCAAACATTTCAAAGAAACCAAACCCGGTCAGGACACACGATCAAACCACCGCAAATATTATGTTTGTAAAATGGTTCGTGTGTTAGACTATTGTAAATATGTTAATAGGTTATAAGTTCATAAAAATTAATCGTGCGTTTATAAGTATGTTAGGCATGTTAAAAAAAAAACTCTAACCGTGACATAAGTGTGCGTTAGGACACAAGTGCAAGTTCAGTGAAGTGCGACTCACGAGCCCGCAAAAAGAAAAGGGGGATGTGCTATACGCGCCTCCTAGCGAAGACATACGGCACGACATCTATGGCAAGCATCCAAGGTATTCCGGAAGTCAGTCTACGCTTAGCGTTCTAGCAGACCACCCGCGGCTCCCGTCTCGGAGCATAAGGTAAGAAACCCTTTATCGTTCGGTACACTACATATGGGAGAATTTTTAGCCGAGCTTTGTTTAGCTTCCCTTTATAGGTCAAATGAACTACTTTTGAATATTTGCTAACTTCACTGCAAAGATTTATTCATTCTCATAATATAACCCTATTTTTTATTTTATTCGTCGGTTTTTCTTACGTTTTTTTAGATGTTTTTAGTTTAAATTTTAATGCAGTGCCGTGAAATGAAAAACAGAATGGAAAATAAAAGATTTCGTAGCCAAAATTTCTCGAATAACGAAAAAATAACGTTATTAAATATTATCTCAAGGTATAAAAATATCGTAGAAAATAAAAAAACAGATGCTATAACAACAAACGAAAAGAAAAAGGCTTGGGAGAATATCACGAATGAATTAAATGCTGCGTGTCCTGGCAGTCAAAGCAGAGAAGTCTCAGTACTAAAAAATTTTTATGAAAACAAAAAAAAAGAAGTTCGGAAAGTTGTAGCAGAAGAGAAATGCCAGATTAATGCTACGGGAGGTGGACCTTCTCCAGTCATTAAAAAAGATATTTCTTTCGATTTAGTACTCTCAATTATGAACCAAAAGACTGTTTATGGTCTACAGAATAAGTTTTCTGACTTAACAGACCCACTTTTTAACAGCTGTTCCTCAGGCAGAACATCACCTTCAAAAAGTAATAATAATGAATTCGTTTACGAACTAAAATCATTTAATAAGGTATATCATATACACTATAGGAATGAATTTAAATGTATAAATATCAATATCTTGGAGGATATTCTTCTTAACTTTCAATCTAAAACCTATTTATCTATTTCAGGACCAAGATGAATTACCAATGGTATTTGAAGAAGGGAATGTAAGTATTGGCTAATAAAATGATGTATAAATATACAAATTTTATTATTTTTAGATTGATGTCCTAAATGAAATTGAAAATGTTGAGGTTAATCATTACAGTCAAAGAGAAGTTTCTGTGGATAATAATGAAGTAATAATAGAAACACAAACTTCTGAAGATGTAAGTTGTAAACAGCTTTTTTAATATAATGATGTTTAATAGCATTTTTATATTTATGTTTAAAGGCATCTTCTCATACTTGGAAAAAATTCACACCTAACAATTTAAAAGAAACTTTGTCATCTCCACTGAAAAGAAAGTTGTCACCATTATCACCAAATAGATGTCATGAAAAGGTAAGTTACAATAAAATTACATATTGGTTTAATTACATTTAAAAAAAATTTTTTAGTAGGTAAGTACCTAATATGAATATTATAGTTTTAAATAATTTTATAAAGGCATTTATTATAAGATGTTTTGTCAGTAACCATGCCAAACTTGTACTTTTTTGTTCCTAGAAGGGTCACCAGCTGCTTGTCTCACTATATAGGTTTTGTCACACATTTTTTTTATTCAAATTAATTTTTTATTTATTTACTGTCATATTATACATTTACAAAGTAAAAATGACATGGTCAAATTCAAAATCAAACAGAAGTACGTAAAATTCTGTACAATATTTGTGCTGTAAATTCATATTATTACACTTGATGTTTTATCAAACTTGCCTTACAACTCGTTTATTAACTTTAACATCTTTTGTTGTAATGTGAAACTTTACATCTGAATTATAAAATGACTATTAACACACTTTTATTGTTAGGAAATACAATAATTGTGTATTGATATAATTTTATATCATTTATCTAATTTTACAGGTTAATAACACACCAAAAGGCAACAGTTTTTCAAAACGACCTGCAACAATCGTTAGATCTTTGACCTCATCAAATATTGCGGAGAACTATGATCAGTTAGTTGAAAAAAGAATAAGAATTGCTTCAATGCAAGAGAAGCTACTACAAGCAGAATTTAAACATGGCAATGATGAAGCTGAAAGAAAAAATGCTGAACATGTTAAAAGAATGGAATTAATGAATATAGAGATAAAGTTGAAAACTAAACAACTGAATAGTTTTTGAGACTTAATTCTGTTGACAATATTTTGTTTTAATATCAGAAAAATGTTTTTGAATTGTTAATATTCTTTTGGGAATTTGTAAAAATGTATATGTTTAACTTGTAAACTTATTTGGAAGAAATATTTTTTGTTAACAAGTTTTCGTATTGTTTCTTTTGAGTATTACCCAAAACCAATATATAACCTATTGCCTTAAAAAAGGTATATGTAGGTATGTGAAATATTTCAGTAAGCTTGAAACTGGGGCACTTTTTATATTTTTGGTGTTGAGGACCAAAGAACCTCAAATTGACTTTAAAATTAAAAGTTATATATTTTGATCTACTCTATTTTATGAATGTTATAAACATAATATATATCATTCCATTATACATATGTATATATATCTTAAGATGGAAAGTTCTTGTGTATAAACACCTAATTTGAAATTCAGAAAAAAGTATTTCCTCGAGCCGGATTCGAACCGACAACCTCCGTATATCCAGTACAGAGCGCTAACCAATTGCGCCATCAAGGAAGTAGGTTCACAACGGCAAGTCGGGAAACACTTTCGTCCGAAAATTTCAAATATTTACTGAAATACGCATAGTGATAGATATTGTAAATCATTTTTACCCTTTTTTTTAAACAACAACATTACCGTTATGTATATATATATATGTGTGTACTAACAAATAGTGGACATGTATAATATGGTTCTCATGTTACATATTTTTTCTGAAAAGAGTTTAGTGAGAGTGATAGTAATCTAAGATTTTTGTTGATTAATTTGGGAATATTAAAATGAAATAATAAACTTCGGAAATTTACTTCCACCTTACTTTATTTTAAAAAATGCAAAGTTAATTTTATAAAACTGAAAAATAATTAATAAGTTGTTGTTGTACATCATTAAATTGGTAATTATTTATATTATTTAAATCTGGCATTTGTCCGATTTCTATAAGGTAATTTAACTCATTAATATCAATTTCTTCTCCTATTGGCGGCACTGGCTCGTTCATTTCTCGTGCTATATTATGTAGAACTGCAGTTGCAATTATAACAGTTAGTGTGGTGCTTACTTTTAGCCGTGATCCATAAGCCATAATAGGAAAGCGTCGCTTCCATATTCCTATAGTTCTCTCTATCGATATTCTAGTTCGAATTAAGGCCTCATTATATAATTGCTGCCCGCGACCATTTGGATCCGCTAATGGTGTTAAAAAATAATTCCTTAGTGGATAGCCACTGTCTCCTAAAATATGTTTTAAAAAATTACTTTTAATAAGATTCTTCTTTGCTTACAATGTAAAAAATTAATAATTGGTAGAAATAAATAAATTATATTTACCTAGCAAAAAGCAGTTTGGAAATTCCCCTCGTTCAAATCTTATTCGAAAATTACTGTTGTTAAAAATTGTGACATCATGCGTAGAACCAGGCCAAGAAGCAACAATATTTATGAATTTTAAGTCAGCTTTACATACAACTTGAGTATTAATTGAAAAATAGGACTTCCTATTTCTGTAGACTTTAGCATCATCCCCACCTGAAATAAAGAAAGGAGAAAATTTTAATTAGATTTACTTTTCTACAATCTAATTTTTGCAAATGTATGTGTAAAATGTGTTCCATAAAATTTTTGCATAAAATGTGCATGCTGGAGTTTTTATTTTACATAAAATGTGCATGTGGGAGTTGTATACAATTTTCACAAATCCTCAAGAGTTTACATCCAATCAGCTAATTTTGTAAAACCGGGGAGATGAAAGTAAGTAATAATCACCTGGTGACTGCATGCGGATCTGTGTACCGTCAACAATTCCTATAACTTTAGGGAACCTGGCTATATTGTAAACTTTTGTCTGTTCCCGTATGAAGTCATTTGGAGCTGGCATGTAAATAAACGTAGGAGCTAGTCTGGCTAAAGCTTCGGAAACTCTTACTACAATTCTGGAAACTGTTGATGGATCCATTTGAATAAAATCACCTACTGAACTCAAATGTCCTCCAGTTGCAAAAACACGAAGGCATCTCAACAGTTGATTAACTGACGAAACACAGTTATTCCTAAAAAAAAAGTATTTTATACAGAATTCTTAATAAAATCACATATGCAAAACAAATTAATATTTATGCATGCAGTAAAATTTTTACTTACAACTCGTTAGGGTAAACCAATTCATGTTCAATTAAACGAAGAACTTGCCTAACTGTATCTTTATAGAGTCTAAATCTGAGAAATGTTAACTGTAAAAAGACAATACAAAAACAAGTGAACTTGTTCGTTGTTTTTGCCACTTGTGGCATTGTTTTGTGGATCGAGGGATGTTTGTGTTGTGTTTTTGCATTGTCTTTTTACAGTTTTAATCAGTTTAAAATATTGGGTGGACGTGGTGCCGTTCGGCCTATATGAGGATGTCATCATGTAATCTTGACGAATAGTACTGAGGATGGCGAAAGCCGAAAGCGCTCTGCTATGATATCAATAAAGATATTTTTTACAAGTAATACAAAATCACTTTTCTATAAATGTAATTCTGTTTTTTGGCGCAAAGCTGAAGCCACGTGAAGTCTAGCAGATCAAAAAATAGTGAATTTTGCGAATAAAAATGGGCAAGCACAAGCGAAAACGATCAAAGGATCGATCTTCATCGCCGCA
This sequence comes from Polydrusus cervinus, assembly GCA_935413205.1. NCBI lineage: Eukaryota > Metazoa > Arthropoda > Insecta > Coleoptera > Curculionidae > Polydrusus > Polydrusus cervinus. The sequence goes on along the minus strand of OW284510.1, from coordinate 58,205,956 downwards.
CACTCCTAAACGAAACTATCGGAGAGAATTACAGCAACTTCAAAAGGAAATCCAGCTTATAACAAGAAGCATGTCAAGGTCAAAGTCAAGGGAAGCATCCACCAACCGAAGCTTCCGGAACAGCCGGAACACAACACCATCATCTCCATCAAGATCGGTCAGCAGTGTTTCTGATCTGCGAGATAGAACACCTTCTCCAGTTGAGACTGACATGGGTGTTCCTAGTCTGCGAGATAGGACCCAAAAAAATTCAAGTAATGTTCCTTGTCTGCGAGACGGGACATTACCTATTGATTATGAACCTAAGAATGGTAGCTTAGTACAGAAACCTGAACAACCCCCCTTATCCAAAGACATTTTTGAGCTTTTGGGTGAGGACCCCAAGGACAATCAGCCATTATCATTTGAATTGCATGAAGTTATAAGCCAAAACTGAAATAAAAAATGAAATATATGCCAGACACCCTACCACTAATGATATAAAGCTGGGCGCTCCTCTGTTAAATCCAGAAGTTTCTGCGGGAATGACCGCAAATGAACTTAAAAAAGATAAGTACCAAACATACTTTCAGGATCAGTTAGGACAAGGTCTAGAGATTCTTGGCCAAGCATTTCAATTCATATTACAGGAGGATACACCAGAAGGTGTTAAAAAGATATTGCTACCTTTAATATGTGATTCCACCAATATTTTTTGTGATCTACAGCACCGGTTATCTATACAGCGAAGATCATTCATAAACCCAACCCTACAAAAACCTGTAGCAGAATTGGCGTGCACAACACCAGTAGACAATATGCTTTATGGTGAAAACTTTGGAAGTCAGATAACAGCAATAAAGACTGCTAAAGGAATAAATCGTGAAATTAAAAATTTACAACCCAAAACAATGCAACCTAATAGTGGACCATCTACGTCAAGGTATCTGTTGAGACCGCCTTAATTATAATTGCGAGTGCCTTAATCCTTTTATAACCGCACATATTGCGCATAGAAGGATACAGTCCTTTAAATAAGTTTGCTCGACGAATACAACTCTCTTCTGCCACCAACACTGCTACTATACTAACAAAGTAATAATGATAACTCTTTGACCTACTGTAATTAGTGTAATGGACTGTGATATATTAGTTAATAAATGAATCAGCAAGACGCGGACTTTTAATTAAATTCTATTGTAACGTTAACCGTTATAACAGGGACGACGAGATAAAAGGAAAAACCGATTCGTTTGAGTAATTTGTGCGAAATTCCGGGTGAAGGTCATTCAAAGCCAAGTTCGTGATCGTTCAGTTAGAAGCATGGCAACAGAAAATCATACCTCGGGGTCAGTGCCTAAATTCTATGAATACGTGCCCGAAGTGGATGAATGGAAAATTTACGCCGAAAGACTTGAACAGCATTTCACAGCGAACAAAGTTACCGAAGACACAATTAAGGTAGCAATTTTACTAAGTTCGTTAGCACCGGCAACATACAAATTATTACGCAATTTAACTTATCCTGAATTGCCCAAAACCAAAAAGTTCACAGAGCTCAGTCAAGTCCTAGTAGCCCAATATAGCCCGTTAATCAGCATATGGAGGGAGCGAAGAAAATTTTATGGGACTTGTCAAGAAGCTCACGAATCAATCTCAGACTGGTATGCGAAAATACGTAGTGCAGCCAAGGATTGTAGTTTTGGAAATCATTTAGCTGATATCCTGAGAGACCGTTTCATAACAGGAATGTGCTCCGGAAGAATACTTGACCGTTTGTGTGAAGAAGCTGAGGAAAAGACCTTAGAGGACCTATTTGCTTTAGCATTAAAAGTGGAAAGCGTCACCAGGATGGAAAACCATGGAAGCATGAATTTCGTGCAACCCAAGCCAAAATTCCCGCCAAGATCTGTCAAACCAGACCACTCCCATCAGCGCAGAGGCATGATGCAGTGTCAGCGAGAACAACCAGGGTTTCATGGAACCATGGATGCGACCTCTAGGAGTCAAAAGCGGAAACAAAGCAGACAGCTTGTCAGCCATCAACAGCAACGACACAAAAATCCGGTCAGTACTAAATGTCACAATGATATCAATTTATGTAAACATTGCAATTCACCTAATTATTCTAGTTTTTTATGTTTCTTTAGGAATAATCGATGTGAAATATGCAAGAAAGTAGGTCATATATCCAAAATTTGTTATAAAAGAAATGTGAATTATATTGATGTTGAAAAAGAGTTTAATCAATCTGAATTATTAAATTTAGAAAAGCATTAAATAATGGATAGGGCAGGGCATATTTAATTTGGAAAGTAACCAAAATTCATTTGAAATAAAGGTTATTATAAATGAAAAATTCTATCCTATGATAATTGATACTGGTTCGTCTGTAAGCGCCATGAATATGGATACGTTCCAAAAAGATTTTTCTCATTTTAGGTTATATCACGATGACACAAAATTGAGAGGTTATAATGGCAGCGTATTTGTCCCCAGAGGATTTATACAGGCAGAAGTAACGTATAGAAACGTCACCAGGCTCGTCAAGTTCTACATCGTACTCAGTGGGGGACCAAATCTACTGGGACGTGACTGGATAGAAACATTCAACGTTAAGATTGAGATGATAAACGCAATATCAGCAGAAGGTGAGGTAAATAGACTGATAAGTAAATATTCGGATCTTTTTAATGATAAATTGGGAAATTTTAAATATTTAAAAGTCTCTTTAAGTTTAAAAGATAACGTAACCCCTATTTATTGTAAATATAGGAATGTTCCTCTTCCTTCCTTACCCCTTCCCCCCTCTTCCTGCTTACCAAGAAAAAGAAGAGGAAGAACTTTAAAAACTAGAGAAGGAAGGCGTCATAGCACCAGTAGAGAGTAGTGAATGGGCTACCCCTCTAGTACCTGTTTTAAAAGATGGTAAAATAAGGTTATGTGGTGATTATAAAACAACAGTTAATAAGTGTATTAAAGATTTTAAATATCCTTTGCCAAGAATCGATGACATTTTTTCTAAATTAAATAAAGGTATTTTGTTCAGTAAATTAGACTTAGTAAAAGCATACAATCAATTAGATAAAAAGTCAAGTGAAATACTTGAAACTGTCGTGGTTTATATAAAGTTTTACGTTTACCATTTGGTATCAAAACCGCAAGTAGTTTATTCCAGAAATCTATCGAAAGTTTATTTCAAGGTATGTCTGGAGTAGTGAATTTCATGGATGACATTGTAGTCACTGGTCCTAACTTCCAGACTCATGTTGAAAACTTGGAGAAAGTGTTTGCAAAACTTCAAGAAGCTGGACTAACCGTACAGAAAGAAAAATGTGAATTTTTTAAGGAAGAAATTGAATACCTAGGACCCAAAATTTCAAAAGAAGGCATTAGGAAGTCGGAAGACAAGATAAAGGCAATTGTTGATGCACCCAGGCCAACAAACACATCTGAAGTGAGAAGTTTCACAGGTTTAGTAAGTTATTATCATAAATTTATTCCTAACGTAGCAGATTCGCTTAAACCTATTTATAAATTGTTGAAAAGCGATACTAAATTTTTATGGAATGCTGAATGCGAGAAATCTTTCAGAAAAGTCAAAAGCATAATAGCGTCAGACATATGTTTAACTCATTTCAACCCCGATATTCCAGTTTATTTAACAACGGATGCTTCCAACACAGGCATTAGCAGATTTTTATCGCATGTAATTGAGGGTAGACATCAGATAGTTGACTGCACCTCAAGAACACTGATGCCTAGTGAGGAAAAATATAGTACAATAGAAAAAGAAGCCCTTAGCATAAGATATTGTGTGGGAAAATTTTACCAATACTTAATAGGAAAATTCTTTATTCTTAGAACCGATCACAGACCATTGATAGCTCTGTATGGAGAAAACAAAGGACTACCCCAAATGGCAGCTAATAGAATTTAAAGATGGGCATTGTTTCTGTCAGAGTTTGACTACAAGAATATATCAAAGAAAAAGACAATCCAATAGCAGACTTTATGTCCAGACTACCATTGAAGGTAAAGAGACATCAGAGGTAGAGTCTGATAGGGATTTGTATATAAATTTCACAGAAACAGTAGACTCATGGCCCATAGACAACCGGGAGGTAGGAAGACAGACACTAAAAGACCCTGAACTCAAGACTTAAAATACGTCAGAGAGGATAAGTGGCCATCAAAAATAACTCAAAAATTAAAGCCTTATTTTCAGAAAAGAGGAAATTTGACGGCTGATAAGAACATATTAATGTGGGGTCACCGAGTTGTTATTCCAGAAGCATTGAGAAACAATATTTTAAAAGAATTGCACTCAAACCATTTTGGCATCAATCGCACCAAAAGTTTGGCAAGATCAGTCATGTACTGGCCGAACATCGATGATGATATAGAAAGAATGTTAAAAACTTGCTTCCCATGTATGATAAATAAATAAAAACCACCGAAAAATGAACCAATAGCACGGCCAGAATCCAGAAATGTATTTGATAGGATACATTGCGACTTCTTGTACATAAGATCTCAAGTTTGTCTACTCTGTATAGATGCATATTCTAAATGGGTTCAAGTTTGCCCTGTAAAAGGCACCACAGCTCAGGAAACTCAAGAAATATTAAGAGAAATTTTTGCAAGAATGGGGATTCTTGAGAGGCAACGGAGTAAAACATGTAACTAGTCCTCAAAGTAACGGACAAGCTGAAAACGCAGTAAAAACTTTTAGGAACAAAATTTATACAGCGTTAAGTGATCCTAAAAACAACAGAGTACCATTACAAACATGAATCTCAAGATATAATAATAATATAATTAACTTACAGGAATACCAAGCATGCGACTACTAATAAAGCCCCTGCAGAAATGGTTTATAGTAGATTTCTACGCAACAGGTTAAGCTTGTTAAAAGAAACTGAAAAGAGTCCACTCAACGTAGAGGAAAATGAAGAACCAAGGAACAAGAAAAATATCTCAGTGTAGAAGAACCTTCAAAAGGGGGGAAGAAGTACTAATTAGAAACTATAACAGCCGGTTTCATAAAGCTTTTTTAGGTTTAGTGGGCCGTTAAAGCCTTAGTAACCGCTAAATATCTTGACAACTGTTTAAATTTTATGTTCTTAGCCTACTAATAAAATAATATTTATGACAAATATTGGCAGAAGTCTCCAGAAATACACACATTTCAAATGTTACTTTTGTTTTTTTAAATAGGTTTGGGTTAACGGAGCGCTAAATTTTAAACGGTCCAGCAGGACTGGTTAAATAAATATATTTTAATATTTTCTACTACAACTTAAATTTTTTAGGAATAATTAGAACTTTTGCCCATAATATAGGATAAATATGATTATATTATGTTTGTTTGGTTAGTCAACTATGAAATTAACCACCTTTCTATAATTAAACTATGCTATATACCCACCTCATTATAAATTCTTTTATCATCATTATGAAACAAATAATTTTTACAGATTTAAAAAAATCTATTTTCAATTTTAAGTAAAAAATGTTGAATTTGTACTTATTTACCAACAATATTTTTTATCTTTATTAAACAGCAAACTACCTATTTCGGGACTGCGATTTACTCTTCTGCCAAATATTTTTACCTTTGGGTCATATTCTCTTTTAAATTATATCCAAACCCATTTTTTAAATACCTAAAAATATCCTGTATTGGCCCATGAACTTTATTCTCTAATATAAAACACTGACTTTGAATGGCTTGCACTAATATTTTACTAAAAAGGTAAAATCGATAAATAACTCGTATCCAATTGTTTTGTTGTATTCAAATGATAAAAAGTAAATATCTTTGTTTTATTTAAACCCAAGATCTAAGAACCTTGATTTATACCTGATTATTAAGAAAAACATACCGGCAGTGTTGCCAGATTTGTGGGAAAAACAAATGGTGCAAACCAATAAGTTTCATGGTATTTTTCAAGAAATAATGGTACTTTTGTATTTTTATTCTTACAAAAGAAAATTACATAATACAAATATCAACACAAAATAAACATAAAAAAACATAATAAAAAACCTACAAATAAGAGTTAATCGGAAATTATATTCATAAAACAATCTTCGTCAGAATCAACAGATGAAGTAACTGTCTTTGGATACAGTACACTAGAAGTCGGGCCAGGTTAGGAGGGACTAGATACACATTTTATACAATTAATAAACTACCATATAGGTAATGGTATTTTTGTCACTTTTAAAGGTACGGGTAGATAATGAGGAACAAATGGTACATCTGGCAACACTGCATATGGACAAAAGACAATCGCCCGAACACAGAAGAGAATTGGGTCCGTGAGAATTTCAGATAATAAAGATAAAATCGTCTCATATGGTAACATTTAAGGGCGTCCCAGGCGCGGATCCAGAGAGGGGGCGAAGGCAGTTTTTCGCTCCCCCCCCCCTCTTCCCCCTGAGCCTCCCCAAATGGGTGTTTTTTACTGTGAGGCTTGAAAATTGTAGGGCGTGTCAAGGGTCAGAATTTTTTTTAGAAGTCATTTTTGAGAGTAAGATTTTAGGAAACGAGATACGCTCTTTTTTTTGTCTTCCCCCTTAGCAATATCCTGGATCCGCTACTGGGGCGTCCGTAGAATATGATTCAGGAAGGGGGGGGGGCGATAAAGTGAGTTCTAGTGAAAAAAAATACCCGGAATGAAATAGAATCTCCGTATTATAATAATGTCCCGAACTAAAAAAAAAAATCATGGCCTTCTACGATACATGTGAAGACAAGGAAGGCAAAAAGTATCTTTCTGCTCTTAACACGTGTAGAAAGCCATATCAATACCTTTAGCAACACACTATCGATAATTAAACAATAATCGATATAGTTGTTTTACAAATATCGATAATTCTACTGCCTGGGACAGAGAACTACAACATATGGGATTTAAAGATCAGATCAGATATGTATCTGTGCCATTCATCCCTTTCGTTTAAATATAAAGGCAAATATTGTGCTCTTACTTTTAAAACTAAAATGTAAATGTAACAATCTAAATTTTACATTATAAAAACAAAAAACCCACCCTTAAAGCGAAATATATTACTTAGAAAAACACAATATTATTTTTACAACTTAAAAAACTACCTTTATTATTGTTTTAAAGTCATTAACAAACACTTTTTTAACATTTCATTTTGTATTATAAATTCGACAAATTATAAATTTCAAACTGTTCATTTTCCATTCTTTTTTTTGCATGCACCTGAAACAAAAAATAAGTAAGTAACACAGATAACAGGTTATGGTGGCAATGATGAATCATTTATAAAATAAACTATGTACATAGGAAAAACCCTCGGAAAAACTCAATTATTTATCACTTTCCTATTCAGTTGTTCGGAATATCTACATAATAGGTTTTGTGATACCTAATTTTTTTTACATTGACTGTACACAGTGAAAAGTAGGTGCAGTTTTATTTAAGTTGTATGATATTAGAAAAGCTCTCTTTTAAAAAATAGTTATCACAGCTTTTTGTCACTAGAAGCAATCAACGATACTATAAATCTCAGAATATTTTCAGTGCAGGGAGGTGACAATTTTAATCATAGAAGTGATATACCTAATTTAGACTATTGCTTTAATCAAAATGGCATACTAAATGCATAAAGAAAAAAAAGATGATAAAAGGAAATAGTAAATATTTGAAGCAACACAAAAATCTGTGTCATTATCAATATTTTGGGCCATTTTTTTCGGTAGAATACTGATAGAAATAATATTAACATGTTACTTGAAGCTGCTCGGGTAGGTACCTACATTGAAACAATATGTTAAGTTTTATAAGGGGCTCCAGTAAAGTGTACAAATAAACTATTTTATTACCTACCTGTGAGTGCATTTGTATTTAAAAAGTGCTGGCCTAAGGTAAACAACCAGTCTTTGACACTCCACCAGTTATTAACACCACCTTACATTGTTTTAAAAAATAAGGGAACGGGTATAATTTGAACAGCAAATATGCGACAGACTTTAAGCTTACTACATGTGGCAACCCTGCAACATCACGCGTCACCATTGCAGTGGCCATTTCCATTTTATTCCTTGTGTTGTGTGGTCATGTTAAAAATCGTCGTCAGTTTAACGTTTTATTGGGCAAACTATTAAGGTAAGTAGTCGGTTATTACTTTATTTATGTTATTAGTTAATGAATTTAAATTAATTTCATGTACACAGTGTTAATTTGAACAGTGTAAATAATGAAATAAAAGTCAAAGAACTTAATAAAAGGTTAGGATTCTTTGCCAAATAATATGTGTCAATCATTGGCTGCTCAAATTAGCCAGTACACCAATAATTAACATCACTGTCAATGACTGGTTATAATCATTTTAGTTTCAAAATTATTCAAAATCCAGTGCTTAAAACTACAATGTTGCCAATATTTTACTCTTTAAAAATAAATTATTCTAACCAATCATTGACAGGAGATGTCAATAACTGGTTTTACTGTGTCAATCATTGGTTTTGATGGTTTTATTATTTTTCAGAAATGGCCCCCAAAAGAAATTATAGCATCCAGCAAATGGCAAGAGCTCTGGAAGATGTTCAACATGATATTCCAGTATCCGTAGCTGCTAAGAACCACGGTGTACCCAGAACTACTTTGATGTATAAGAAGGAAGGAAAATCACCACTCGTATGTTCCATGGGTCCTGCAACAATCTTAACTCAAGATGAAGAATCCATTCTGGTTGAATGGATTTTACAGCTCTCTGAAAGACATTTTCCAATCTCAAAGGAACAACTTTTGGATTCTGTGCAAAAAATCATGATACAATCCAAGAAAGAAAAATCTTTTGCAAATAATAATAGACCTAGTGAAAAATGGTTTGTGTTGTTTTTAAAACGTCATCCTGTGATTGCTGAAAGAATTTCACAAAATTTAACCCAAAGTAGAGAAAGTGTAACTGAAGATAAAATTCGAGGTAAAAACACATTGAGATAGATACTACCGCTACTGAAGTTTCAATCCACGGAGAGGATCAAGGACACGACTTTACAGCCAACATTGTCTTATCGGAAGATTTGATAATACCTGCTAGATGTCAAACCTTGTGTATGGCTAGTCTTCGCAAAGCATCACGAGTTAAGGCTCAGCATATGGTCATTGAACCATGTGACGATGTTCCATCAGGACTATGCATTGCCAGGAGTCTTTGTAAAGTGGGTTCATCCGTGCCGATCAAAATAATGAATGTTACCGAAAAGCCTATATTAATTACAAGAAAAAGCGTGATTGCCAAAGCTTGTGAAGCAATCGTAGAGACAAAAAGAGACTCTCATGTCCCATCAATAAAATCAATAAGTAGAGGTGATACCACAGATATACTTACTCAACTAGAATTAATTGGAGATCTGTCTGAAGACCAGGAAACGTTAAATCACCGCCAGGAAATATTAAAGAAAGAAATAGATAAACTATTAGTAGACGGAATTATAACGGAAAGTGAGTCACCATGGAGTTTTCCAGCAATTCTCGTCGAAAAGAAGCCACACCCAGGAGAGGAAGTGCAGTACAGCCTGTGCATAGATTTCAGGGCGCTTAACGATATAAGTAAAACGGATTTTTATCCTCTTCCACATTTAGAGGGTACCATAGATCGCCTGTCCGGTTCTAGCCTATTTTCCACGTTGGATTTGGCCTCTGGATACTTCCAGATACCGCTTCACCCCGACGACCAAGAGAAAACAGGTTTTTCGAATTTGACAACCACTAAGAGTTCAAACGAATGCCGATGGGCTTAAAGAATGCCCCAGCTACTTGGCAAAGGTTCATGAACCAAATATTTGTAAACTTGTCATATAAGGAGTGTCTACTATACCTGGATGATGTAATTGTGTTCAGTTCGGACGATATTGAAGAGCATCTATTAGGCTTAGGCATGTCTTCGAAAAAATGAGAGAGAGTAACCTCAAATTCAAACCTACCAAATGCCATTTTTTGAAAAAAGAAGTCGAATACTTGGGTCATGTTGTTTCAGGCGATGGATATAAACCTAATCCCGACAAAACACGAGTTATTTAACATTATCCTCCACCAAAAACCGTCAAGGATATCAGAGCATTTCTAGGATTAGCTGGGTTTTATAGAAAATTCGTTTCCAACTTTTCCAAGGTAGCAAAACCCCTTACTGAATTAACTAAGAAGGAGGTCAAGTTTGTATGGTCCGATAAGCAGCAGCAAGTATTCGAAACTTTAAAAACGGCTTTAATGACATCACCAATCTTAAAGTATCCCAACTTAACTAAGGAATTTTAAACACTGACGCAAGTGGGACAGCCTTAGAGGCGATTTTAACCCAAAAATATGAAGGATTAGAACACCCTGTATGCTACTCGAGCTGAACGCTTAATGCCGCCGAAAGACGATATAGCACTATAGAAAGGGAACTTTTAGCAGTCGTATGGGCTGTTAAGAAATACAGAATATATTTAACTGGAGTTCACTTTACCATTATTACGGATCATCGACCTTTAAAATATTTACTTACTATCAAGGATCCTAGTTCTAGACTCGCCAAATGGGCTATGTTTTTAATAGAGTACAGTTTTACGATCGAATATCGACCAGGAAGGATGAATACAAACGTGGACACTTTATCCAGAATAAAACACGACGAAGGAGTGAGGCAAACAAAAAATATAATATCCGTTATAAATACGGAAGAAACGATATCTCCCATATTGCCCGCTATTTGGTCCAGAGAAGATATCTCTGACCTGCAACAATCCGATCCGGAAGTACAAAGTTTAATAAACAACAACGATATGAATAATGATGATAATTTTTACATGAGCCTCGATAAGGTTTTCTATAAGACACGTGTAGAAAGTGAAAGAAATGATAAGATCGTGGCACCAGCATCAATGAGAAAAGATATTTTAGCGATTTACCATTCATCCGTATTTGCAGCCCACCCCGGACAACACAAAACGTTAGAAAGTATTAAGAAAGACTTTTATTGGAAAAGCATGAAGAAAGATGTAGTTAAATTTTGTGAACAGTGCCATTCTTGTAACTTACTGAAAACTCCCAACCAGCCTCCACCGGAACTACAAAAAACTCCAGTTCCTGAAAAAGTTTTTGGTTTTATCAGCATAGATATTGTAGGACCACTCAATCGAACTTCTCGGAACAATCGATACTTACTAACATGCGTGGATTTTTTAACTCGATATCCCGAATGCATTCCTTTGCCAGACATAACCGCCGAAACTGTAGCTAGAGCATTTGTCGATTGTATAACACTTCGTTTTGGTCCACCTAGAAAATTACTTACGGACATGGGATCACAATTTGTTTCCAAGTTATTCAAAAATATTTGTAATATATTAGGGATACAAAAACTCCAAACTACTCCTTATCATCCACAATCTAACGGTATCGTTGAAAGGATGCACCGAACGTTAAAGACTATGCTAGGACACTATATGACAGATCATGATCACGATTGGGACACATTCTTACCATATGCCCTTATGGCTTATCGCAACTTACCTCACAATGCGACCAAAGAATCCCCATTCTTCTTGATGTTTGGAAGAGATATGGAGCTTCCTCACCATTTACACATAAAAGAATCACGAATTCGTTACGACATTGACGAAAATTATGCCAGCGAATTAGTAACACGTTTACAAATAGCTCACGAAAAAGCTCAGAAAAGCATACAAGACACGATTAATGCTAGATGTACAAAGCACAACCAGAAGAAAACAAGAAAAGAATTTAAAGTTGGTGATCGAGTATATCTGTACAACCCGGCTATAAAAAACAAATTAGTTTCAAGCAAGCTGCAACCCAAATGGTCTGGTCCATATAGAATTATCCAGCAGAAAGGCCCTGTTAACTTTAAAATTCGAAAGTTAGAAGGAGAAAAAGAAGAAATGGTACATGCCCACAGACTAAAGATGTACAAGGGCGAGTCCGTCGACTTATTAGAGGACGATTCAATCGTCGAGGAAAGCGAGGATGAACCAGACACAGACAACCAGTCAGATCATCATAGTACCATTGTTTTGGACACGCCGTTTGAAAATAATAACACAAGAGAAGAAGATACCCAATCAATCATAAGCAATCAAAGTAGCCAGGAACTAGATAATGATGACGAAACAGCTGTAGAAAACAATCAGGAGAACGAGGATGATTTAGTTGAGTCTGACGAAGACTCCAACAATCAAGTCCATCACTCTAATCCAGCTGATTCGAATGATGATACCAGCGCAGAAGCAGAACTACAAGTAGATTTGCCGGATATAGAGAACAAAGATAATAACTCTCCCGGATCTTCGAATCATAGACCACGACGAGAAATAATTAGACCAAAGAGGTTTAATGATTATTATACTGATTTCTATGATGCTAGCCAATAAACATAAACAAGTCTAACATTACAATAATTTTAGTTTAGAAAAAAAACATTGACTTACCATTTTTATTGCAGTCATCATCACTTTGTTGATACTAATCAACTCACCGAGACTAGAGGCCGAATAATAGCCTATGATTGTCACAACCCCGAAACTCACATAACCGCTACGTCGCTTAGAGATGTAGCAGCCTGTCCCGATGTGGAAAAAGGATATAAGGCTAAGGAGAAGTTTATTCAGATTTTGGAAAGGAGAAGTATTGAAACCGTACCTGTCAAGACATGTCTCATAGAAGTTACCCGCCTTATAACTCACTGTGGAGCATTCTCTCATATTGCTGTACCAGAGGGAGCTTTGTTGACATACGTACACCAAGTAGGAGCAGAAGAATGCGCAAAAATGCACCAGTACAAGGAATATAGAGGGTTCGCCAACCAAATAATATCCCGATTAATCGTCAATGGCTCAATTACCGAGTCCATCACCTTAGCCGGCTCTAATGATAAAAACGCTAATTGTGAAGGCACTACGTATTCCGAAAATGGAGAACAATAGAAGAAAGTCATAGTTACTGCCACCATTAAAATACACCTACAAGAATATTTCGCCCAAGCTAAATTAGAATCAAATGAAATCACGTTAACTGACGGTGTGACGTGTCCATTTACTAAAACACTGGAACACGGTTCTACCCGAAGAATGTTTACAATTCGATATGCTTTATGAAGGAAAAAGCGCTCTAATTACCGAACGAGAAGAAAAACATGAAGGAAGCAAATATATTGTAGTAGAAGACCGAGCCAGAGTTTTTGCAATTCAGCTTATTAAGAAAGAAACACAGTGCGCTTCTGTGCTTTGGACTACAGAACATCCAAGAATTTTAATCTTGGAAAAACAGGACGCATATACTCGCACTCAGTGGACTTCCAGAACGGGAACACGTAACGCTGATTTACTAACTTATGTCAATTCCAAATTTTTCTATGTCGAGCAATCTTTTAAACGAGAAATAAATGATATGTTCCAACAAACAGTGCATAGACGATGTATCTTACACCGAGAAATTTTTAAGAACCGACTACTGCTAGCACCTGTATCATCTAATGCTGTAGCCGCCATAATTAATAACGCTTTAGGCTTTGTAGCAAAAGTATCCGGAGAAGTAATGTATATCATGAAATGCCTTCCTGTTGTTGTAGCTCTACGCCGTGAAGAGCAAAGTTGTTTTAGTGAACTACCTGTTACCGCCTATAACAAAAGTTTCTTTATGTCACCTATAACCAGAATCCTGCAAAGTCATGCAGAAGAAACAGAATGTTCAACGTTGGTACCGCCATTATACTATTTAGATAACAAATGGATTAGATTTAATCCTAGTCCTCAATTTGGCATTCTACCTAAGGAATTAAAAGTAGACAGAGAGGAAGAAATGCTTTTTCAGACTATAAAAGGGATCAGCGCAGGCGGAATGTACACCATGGAGGAAATCCAGAAAATACAAGACACCTTTTTATTTGGTTTAGAAAGACCGGCTGTCAGTAATATTCTTATACGAAAATTAGCAGGAAAACCCGTTCAGTCACAAGGTTACACATCATTAAATTTATTTGATTCCAAAGAATTTGAAGAAATGGCGAATTCCACTATCACGAAAATGTATGGTTATTTTGTGATTCTAGGACAATGGACAAGCAGCATCCTAGGCTGTTATGTCATATTTAGGATACTTAAGTTTTTCATGGAAGCTTTGTTAAATGCTGTGGCCTTACACAAAGAACATGGATGTTCATTTCACCTTCTGGCATCATTTTGGGATTCACTTACCTTATTTGTACTACACACTAGACAAAATGACATTATAAAAAGAGCTACGCAGGAAATACCTCGAAATACGAACACATATAAGTCTTTTGAAGAAGTACCGAACATGGATGACTTAAGACCAAGTTGTCCTGCACCCTCACCAACCGTTTTAATAGATCCTGTTACGTCATCAGCGCAGAATTCGCGATGTCCAGAAAATGAACAATTACATAGCATTGTACACTCAGAAATGAGACCAGTTTGGACGTTCCCCATATTACGTCATGAATTAAGTACCGTGACTCCGCCCAATACGCAAAACTAAAAATCAAAAATCTAGTTGTCATCACTGTGGTGTATAAAGTTCCCGACAGTTCGACGTGTATAAGTCGCCCTCTGTGAACCAATGAGTATACCTAATTAAAATATTAATTACATTCTACTTCTCAAATGTGCGACTTAACCAAATGACATGCAGATGGCGATAGTCAGCACAAAATTATTATTAAATTATTAAAACAGGTAGTAATAACCCGAGTGGGAAATATTACGATAAGTAACAGTTAAAACAATGGAGATTCGAAATTAAACCAAAGTGCGACCCTAATAAAAATGTTATCTAGGGTTGCCACCTGCACGGGCCTCGCCCGGCAGTGCCGGGCCTAGGGAGTGATCGACGGGCCGCCGGGCCAATAGAAATTTTGCCGGGCCGCCATGTGAACTGAGTAAATTCGAATTTCCCGCGTACAGTTACAATGTTCTTACCGCTCACGCGTCTGAAGCCATCTTTACACACACAAACGTACACAAACACAAACGCTAATACAATCGTCCACGGAACAATCAACAAGAAAATGCATTCTTGTTGATTCTTGTCGAAACACGTAAACAAGTTACAGCGAAAAAGGTCACAAAATTACGATAAAACTAAGAAAAGGTTGTAATGATTGAGGACATACTCGTTAGTGAGTGTAGCCAGTGGGCAGTGAGAGCAACAAATTCAGAACATATTCAAAATACGTAAGTACTTTAACAAAATTGTATATGTTTACTGCACGTACAGTGGAGATCGAATATTTTTAATGTGTGCGGAATGTTTTTTTTTTCACGGACGAAAAATTTGCGATTAAAGACATAGGCGATTTCTGCAAACGAATTGGAAAAGAAATTTTTCTGCACACGATGAAAATTTTTTTTTTACCACGGGGGTCAATAATCAAAAAATACATTATACATCTAAAGTACGCATTTTGGGGTTACATTAGGTATTAAAAAAATGTTATTTTTACTTTTTCTAGCTGGAAAAAATGTCCGAGTTACCGAGCAAAAAAAGGAGACTTCACAACACTAAATTTCAAGAAGGATGGTTGAAAAATCTAGAATTCAAGGGGTGGCTCGTAAAAGAAGACGAACATACAGGCATGTGTAAATATTGCGGCGCGAAATTCACTGTCAAGTACGATGGAGAAAAAGCTGTGAAGAAGCACTTGAACAGTGATAATCACAAAAAAGCCATGCAGTCTGTTACTTCCAATAAACTTTTGACGGCCTTGATGCCTGTAAAAGGTAAAATTTTTCTGCTATCTACGTTTGCGTTAATTTCTGAATAAATAAATTCTTTGCAACAAAAAAAATCTTTTGACCATATTATATACGTCTTGTAGAATACGAAAATAAAAGACACGTACTTATTTTTTTATTCCTCAGTCAGAAATTATAGAAGATACAGAATTCGAGAAATCCGTGATTTTCGCCACAGCAATTTTCAGAATACTTTTATCTCCAATTTTCTATGATTCGGAAAAAGAGTAAATACGAGTCAACTATTTTTTCGTATTCTAAAAGACGGGTATAAAATGGTGGAAAAAATTTTTTTTCATGCAAGAAGTCTTTTCTATTTCTGACAGTTTGAAAATGAATATGATTTTTTTTAAAATTTGTTATAATCGTCATTGAAATTTTTGTCAATTTGGATTTTTTGTGTTTCAAATGAAAATTCGGCCTAATCGTCATTTAATTCCATTTAATTTTTTGAACATTGAACTATTGATGGAATTGAAGTTGAATAAATGGAATTTATTATCATTTATACGATTTTTGTATATATTATTCGTCATTTTAATCATTTTTAATTAATTTTGTAACTCTAAATGTGTCAAAATTTTTACAGGTTCACTCGAGGAGTTGAAAATCTCCAAAGCTGAATTGGCCAGCGTTTACCATGGGGTTAATCATCACCATAGCTACATGAGCATGGATTGCGGCATAAAACTGGTACCAAAATTATTTACGGACAGCAGCATGGCCAAAAAAATGCAGTGTGGACGAACCAAAGCTGAGGCGTTGGTGGAGAATATTTTAGCCCCAAAGTCGATCGAGATGGTATTGGAAGATATGAAGGTTTTCAGCGATTCACCAGTTTTCTATTCGATCGCAACTGATGCTTCAAACAAGGGAAACAGAAAACTGTATCCAATCGCAGTCAGATACTTCGACATCAATTGTGGGGTCAAAGACAGAATGATCGATTTTTACGAAGATAGTAAAGAATCTTCACAAGCAATATTCGATCAGCTAATGACAAGCTCGGAAAGTCGCCACCTAAAAATCGATTTTTGTAGTTCGTACTCGGCAGATAATGCACCTGTGAATTATGGCAAGCATAATTCCGTTTATCAAAAGCTGACCTTGCGGAATTCGAAAATAATCAAAAGCAATTGTAATGCACACGTTATCCACAATGCTGGTCGGAATGCCTGTAAAGCTCTATCATTTGACGTGGAAACTCTGGTGTTGAAAATATTCGCTGAATTTTCGATGAGTGCCAAATCCGTTGACGTTCTGAAGCAGTGTTTCGATGACCTCGATATGGAGTACGAAGACGTTTTGCGACATGTGGTGACTAGATGGTTGTCCCTTTTTCCAGCAATCGAGCGGATTATCAAAAAATGGCCAGGTTTGAAGCGATATTTTATCAATGAAGGTGAAGATGAAGTTGACAAAATGATTTGGAGCTTCGTGAAAGATCAAGAGAATGAACTGAACGACGATCTAAACGAAAATTTGACGTTCCCAGAATGCTATTTGTACTTTGTACATCATTTTATGTATCATATGACCAAAAGTATAAAAAATCTGGAAAAAGGAACAGTGATGAGTACTCATATCCACAGTGTGATGACCGAATTGAGAGATGGGTTGCAAACCAGGAGTGATGACAAATACTATGGATCCAAAGTGAACAGAAGTCTACCCCATTTGACACAGCATCAGCGATCGAAATTCGAGAAAGAAGCATTATCGGTTTACCAGCGAGCTATCACATATTTGGGGAAATGGTACGATTTTGAAAAATCTCCATTCCAACATTTTTCAGTTTTGAATCTTGAAGACGAATTGGTGGACCGAAAACTATTTCTTCGAGCGGCTGAAGCGGTGAATCTTGATGTTGACGAAGACGCTCTTTATGACGAAGTCCTTTCTTTGACGAAGATTATCCCAAAAATCAAACAAAGCGACCTCCCTGTTGACATCAAATGGGTGAAAATTTTCGAAAGTTCTGACGGATTTGTCCAATTGCCCCTGATTGTTGGAAAAATTCTATCGATTCCCATCAGCAATGCCTACGTGGAAAGAGTGTTTTTGGTGATGAAGAATGTTTGGACCGATTTGAGGAATCGAATGCGAGTTGAACTGGTGAAGGCAGAGCTGTTGACAAAACTGAATTTCCACATGAGTTGCGAAGAATTTGCTGTTTTTTTGACTCGACCAGAACAAGAGCCACTCCTGCGGAAAGCGATGACGAATGAAAAATATGTATGGAAAAGGAAATAGCTATATGTATACGTATACGTTATTCATTTTGTGAAAATACATCAAGCTTAAAAAAAAACAATACATTTTTAAATTTCCCGCTTTTCACGAATACCCCCCCCCCCCCCTAGTCATCAATAACTTGCCGGGCGAGAGACGTGACCGAGGTGGTAACCCTAATGTTATCGGTAGGAAAGAACTTAAAACGTGACCTGTTGAAAGGGACCTTACAGACGGTCTACACAGGATAACACTATACCGGGTAAAATTTTCGTGAAAAAAATACTCTTACAAAGTAAATGTGCAAAAACGCTTATTAAAGAGAATAAAGTGAATACTGGACTAAAAATTACCATAAATAGTGGGGAAAATGGACAAAACATTTAGTCTTTATTCGAAAAAAACAGAGTGCGTCGGTTTTTACAATGGATTTTGAACCTTTTTTACGCTACGTCCGCCACCTAAGTTTCCACGAACAACGTCCACTTCTGTGGGCAACATTGTCAGACCTAAGGGAAGAATTTTTCTTGTTGGGGGCAGATGCGCCGTGTCACCCCCTTCTGTACCAATTACGGGCAAGAAACCGGCTACTGACAGGGTCCATGAAGACCTACGGCGGATAGACACCTACCAGGCAATTTACGATGGGGAAGCGGAAATACGGCCGTGCGATTGTGTTCATTGCGACCCGGCCGTGCGCGTGTTTCCGCCGCTAGAGGAGTTTTATAACGTTCCCGAAGTCCGTCGGGATTATCATTTACTACAGGCCGCCGCGGCTCAGGACAACCAGCCGTATCCGCCGCCTCCAAGGTCGCCGACCCCGCCAGTTGCAGCTCCAGAAGCCGTCATACCTCAGGCCGCTGTTCCGGAAGCCGCCCGACCCGAAGTCGCCATCCCCGACGCTTGGGCTCCACCGGTAGACATTCCACAGGCTGCTGCGCCCCAACCCGACGAACTAGTTAGACAGCTAGTTATCGGGCTTCCCCCTTTTTTCCCGTTGCACCACCCGCAACCAAGGGGCTTGCAGGCCATGGAAGAAGACCTCCTAGGAATTGTGGGGGAGCTCATTATGAATTGGATCGACGATGACTTCTAAACCAATTATAGAATTTAGTTATTAGGTATGTTAATTTTAAGATAGTATATAAGTATTTGCAAACCCATCAAACATATTTAGCTATAAGAGTGATTTAAAAATAGTAAAATGAGAATTATATTATTTTTAAAAATAATAAATATTTTATTAACCTTATTAATTAATAAGAGAACTGCCCAGTGGTCTAAAAAGATTTTATAGGTATCACAATTATTTTAACTATTTTTATTCAGCCTCACCTTTACTTAAAACAAGTGCTAAATACGCACGGATATAATCACACCGCGTATGTAATGCCTATACTATCTCAGCAGTTCAATTGTCGAATTAAGATTACGGTTATCACGTAACAGAGTCATAATTTAAAACGACCTAAACAAAATATTTCGGAGGGTCGAATGATGTAAATTAAAAATACGAGTGCAAGCAAATTAATTCAGAACTTTAAAGAAATTTTATCACTGTGGACAAAATTTCTTTTACGGGGTTATGAGGAATGTAGTGACCCACTAGCCTAGTAATAAAAATACACTACCATAAGTTATGAGAGAAAAACCCAAAAACCAAATATTAAATAAATAAATAAAAATAAACATTTTATTTAACTATACCAGGGTAAACAAACAAATAAAAGTTAACGTCTATAAATTGTAAAAGGAATAAACGCATTCTAACCTAGATAAGAAGAAATTAAATAAATAAATAAAATAATTAAAAATAAGTTAAAGTTCGAAGATCAAAACTATTAAGAGGATTTTAAATTATTAAAATATAATTGTTTTAAAAGTATTTTAAATGTACACGAGAGAATATCCAACTAGTTGAGTAATACCAACGTAAATACCGAGTTATTAAACGTTACGAGTAATTTCACTTATAGGCAAAGTATTTCCATAAAATAAATCAGATAATAAAAATATTATTGAATGGTTAATAGTTTTAACAAAATAAAAACCATACGAGAAAAACAAAACAACAAAAGCTCACCTGCTCTCAATGAAACACACGAACGAAAAGAAATAATACGCAGCGCTCGAGAATCCAGACTATCGAGTCCCCTCTCTAAACTTATGTTTCGACCAATCAAAACTCTTGTAACGTGTTCATTCGAGCATTTCGCTGACGGACTTGCTAGAACGACAGAAAGCTAAGAAAAGCCCACCCGCAAGTTCTAGATGTAGGAATGACACTTTAATTGCGGCGTACTAAGAAGCATGCGCCATCACTCTTGGTATTGTGACCGTGAGAACAGGGTGCTACAGTACTTTAGAGTGCAGTAAACTCTAAACTGTCATTATTTGCGCAGTCTAAACGTCTTAAGAATACTATTTATGACTCTGTACGTAGAATAACGTGTATGATTAAAATTTATGATGAGAACCACTTTAGCGTAGGGGCTACGGCCGTTTTATGTTACTGTTCTTAGAAAGTTAAGTTAATAATTAGTTGCAAATTCTTGTGAATTTGCTGACACCGAGGTCGTTTGTAGGGTTATGAACCCGTGAGAACTGTCAATCTCAGCACAAATTTCACTATATAAACCTGCGTAAAAGCAGTAGCAATTCAGTCTTAGTCTGAGTCTTAGTATGAGTCTTAAGTCTTCAATCAAAAACGAACCTAGTGATAGTGCCAGTCTAATAGTAAAAAGTGCTACTACAAAACATAGTAAAGTGTAACGGAAAAGTCTTTTGAAAGTGCTAGGGAAACGTAAATGTAAAATGTCAAATAAAACATATTCTCTTTAGACCGAAATCTAATCTTGTAACATAGATAAGTGTTGTTTGTTTTGTGAATCTTTGATTTGTGACATAATATGATGGGTTTGCAAGTTTATCAAATAGGTTAGTGACTTAATTGTTTATCGTGACTGTATAACCATTGTTTTGATGTTTTTATATGAGAAGTTATAACCATTTAGACTTTCTGAGGTTAATTGAGACCTTCCATTAGTGTAATGAATACTTCTAATCATTTCTAAATATTTTTTATAATAAGTGAATTTAGTAACAATCTATATTTCATTTCAATCGACCCCCGTAACAACAAGGCTGTTGTAGGTCGATTCACCAAACGTCTGATGACATCTTATCTGAAAAGTGATTACTTTAATGGTGTTTATACGGATAAGAGATCGTACCTGCCAGGCAATTAACACCCAGAGTCCACGAACCCACAAATAAATATTGTAACTCGTCCCATGTATATAAAAGTGATAATTAGGCCAACATAGCTAAACTAGATAAGTTTTACAATCTGACAAGATGGGGCGGGCGTTACACGAGGCCCTTTGTAATAGTCGTGAAGTTGTGGATGGACTTAATAAAAAAATATTTAAATTTAAGGCCAAAAAACACAACACATAAACGGTTTTTCCTTACTTTTCGCAATGGTTATTGCATAAATTCACCCATAGGTATAAATACTATGGGGAAAATTCCTAGTTTGATCGCTAAATACCTCAATTTCCCAAATCCAGAATGTTATACAGGGCATTGTTTTAGACGTTCCAGTATTTCTCACTTAGCTAATAAATGGAAGTGACTTGGTGACTATTAAGAAACATCGAGGTTGGAAGTCCTCAGCTGTTGCAGAAGGCTATATTGACACGTCACTGCAAAGGAAAATAGAGGTAGCACAAATGCTTTCTGTATCGAGCCCTTTTTCAAACTCACCTATAGTAGCTTCTGGCTCTTCTATTGCTCCCACACCTTCAACAAGCCAATACATTTCTAATGAAGGTCTGCTACAAAGACATATCTCTACAACAACCCATGAAGTAGAGGAAGTCATTAAACATGAAAATAATTACGAGCAAAACATTGTTTCAAATCAAAATATGCCAGACATTAAGTTTAGTACCCAAGACACTTCCACAGTTACTATAAATGTTTATACTAATTGTACTATTCAACAGAAGTAGAAATATATAGTTTTGATTATAGCAATATTTGTATTCTTCATCACAAAACACTAAACTCTAGATCTTGTTGTTTTAAAGTAAAATAATTGTCATATTTTTTAAGTAGAAGGTTGTTTGTGAAAGGTGTTTTTATCCTTTACACCGAAGCCATGTGAATGGCAAGGTATTTCCAATATTTTATATTTCTAGGTTAAATTTTCATTTACATGCCGCACACAAGATGGAGCGAACGAAGAGGTAAAGATGGAATTCAAACAAAGGTGGCTTTGAAAAACAAAATGTGATACCATGCTACGCTTTTCTTTGCGCCTGCGCACAGGTGCGCATAAAGATACAAATAAAACGCAAAATCTTACTTACCAAGTTTAATGAATTAAATGAAGTTAATTTAAGTTAAGCTGAGGGAGAGGGGCTAACTGAAAGCGTGCAAAAAAAAATGCCCTAGCTCAAAATGCCAGTGAGTAGGGGGGGTTAAATGGCGCCACCGATTTGTCAGCCGGGCAAATCGGAATCCCTCCAAGATCGCGTTGGGACCTCGCTCTCAGCTACACTTACTACTAAAAGAAATTAAAGAAAAACTGATCCGACCTGAAATGAAGGAAGGCAAAATAACATAACAATTGACCAGGAAGTGCCCTACGGTTTCTCAAATCAAACTCACCACTTTCTAAAACAATTTATTTATTCAAACATCTGCATCATTACCAACATTATAGAGATAGAGAACAATTGCTCTAAATGTTAAAAGAGGAATAAGAACAATTAATGATTATACTTCCGCAATTAGTCCGCAATAAAATCTGCGCAACCGCGGTGATATCACTTGTCGGTTTTACAAGGCGCTCTGAAATTATGGCGATAAACTTGACCCGATAAATGTTTAAAAATGAAAACAGATTGTACAAATAAATATTCAATAAGCAAGGCAATCGTAATTGTACGCGTCACCTAATTAGTCACTTAGCTGTTACGACGACGCAAGCTTGGTACGCCAGCACAGGCCAAACGTATAGACTGCAAACAGTGTCAGCGGTGAATATCGAGTAGGCTGCTACCCGCTTATGAGAATGTAGAACTGGTTTGTACCCGTGCAAAAGAACAGGATATAATATAGGACTCTTCTATCCGACCCGACGGGAAGACCAGGCGAGTGCTTCGACCCGTCCAAAGATAATTTATCGGTGGGTGTTTGGACCCTCTGTAAAGACCCTATAAAGAAAACAATCCGCGTCAGAAAGATACTTAAATAAAATTAAAACCACGTGCGCGACCTGAAAACCCCACATAATAACATGGCTGAAGGCCCACCCGACTTTAAAACCATATTGCAACGCTGTATAACATAAAAAAAAATACTACAAATTAATGGGCGCGAAAAAAAATCCCAAAAATGCACCCGCGCTTAATAAAAACAACTCCCCCAATAAATAAAAGCCCATTGCCCATTAATGACAGAAAAATTACTGCTGCGCATGTGCGACGCGACTGCGCATAAAAATGCACTACAATATCTGATGATAATTAATTCAACAATAAAAATCAAAAGTAACATTTTAAACTGAAGTTAACCGAGTTATCTACTGCGCATGCCCGAAATAAACGCTAAAATTTATTTAAAACCACTTAGTATTCTAGCAGAAAACCCACTAGACCCGAATACGTTAAAATCCCGAAAAATATCGACTGCGCATGCGTCAGGCGATGGCACATTTTATTAATAAAAATTACCACAAATGAGTCGGGGATACTAAAATAATTATTTAAATAATTTAAAAGTGGTTTTCTCCTTGAAATACTAGCCAAAAATAACGAAGTAATAAATTGAACATAATGCGCATGCGCCCAAAAATCGTACGATATGGGGCTCTAAAAACCCAGAATAAAATATACAATAAAACCCTCAATACCCTTTTACTAAATGACGTTCAGTTAAATTAACAGCTCAAGGCCGAACAAAAATGAAAGATAACTACTGGAAATAGATTATAAATTACAACATTATGGCTTAGAGCGCAGAAAGAATTAAAATCCGTGATATTAAGAAAATTTTACTACCACGACCAATACTAGAACCTACAGTATCACCCTACTGGTGATTCCCCCACTTAAATTTTTATTAACCTGAAATTCGAAATGTGGTTTTATAAGACCGTTATTACTGGATGAAGGCAAAACTAATTATCCCGATGTTGCAATATGAAGAGATAAAGTAAAACGCATTAAGTTAACAAAATGAAATCAGTACTAACGGTTTTAATAGCAAAACTAATAAATTAATGCGACTTTAATCGTCAGATAACAAAATTTAACGTACAAAATCAAGTAAACTAATAAGTAATTAAAGTAAATCAGTTAAATACAACTTCCACAAGCCTTCTAAAATATACAAAGGAGGTTTCAGGACACCACGTGACGCAGTATTAAACAAAATTTCCATAAATCAATCAGTAAAATCAAATCAAAGCATAAAACAATGACGTGAATCCATGAAATAAAATAAAATTAAATAACATGATGAAATAGCAACGTGGTTTTACCAAAAGGAGAGCAAAAAAAAACAAAATGGTAGCCTTACCCGTTGTTACTAGGGGGTCTGCTTGGCAATTAGCGGCTTCGACGCAGTAAAATCGGCAATCAGCCTTAATGACCTTACTTTTGACCCAAAATCAAATACTCCAACAGTCAATCACTTAGAAAGGTTACTTTATTAAGTTTTCTGCCCGAAATCCCAAAAATAAGGAAGTTATAAGAAACTTTTAGGAGCGAACAAACTTTACGTCTGAAGACTAACGGAGCCAGCTAAGAAGTAATGCTTCCTTGACCACGCTAGCAAGATGGCGAAAACGGCGGAAGTACTACGTGAATAAACCAACGCATTCACAACAACTTCCCGATAAAACTACGCGGGCTTTTCGAATAACCTTTAGAACCCAATCAACACACTTACTTAAATGAAAACTAGGACGCTCCTTTTAAAGTTAACAAACTAATCGGAGATGATTGAACCCTTGCACAACTAATTAATTTACCAAACCGGTACCCCATAACAAGACCAACCCTCTTCAAACAATCAAATAAAATTAGATAATTCAAACAACTTTACAATCCCTCACTTGACTATATAATAAGAATCAGAAGAAGAACACGTGACCCCTGCCCTAGGGACGTGCACCCGAAACGAGAATGGGTCTGGCCGTCGATATTGGCTAATGCTCCAAGGCCAAGGAAAACGATCGAATTTCCTGACAGAATAAAGACTCCCAGACCACTAAAACTCAATAAGCAAGAAAACAGCCCCTTCCCGGCGATGAAATTATCCCCATACAGAAATCAAATGATCAATCGAAAACCCAATAAACCTATTGATATGGCCCAGCCCTATTACAAACGAACCTATTTTCATACATAGCTCGATGTTCCTTTGAATGCAGTCAAAAATGACAAACAGCTGATTAACGTCAAAATCGACTGCTGGCTAAAAGAAAATACAAATAACAAAATGGGCTTTCTTTAGGAAATGATGACTTGAAGAGTCAGAGAAAATACGAGAAAAAGGCCCTACGACGATAGAGGTAACCTTTACAAAAATTTAACATTTTAAATAACCTATAAACATGACATAAATCATTTAATTCACAATTCCAAATTTACCGGATTCCAAACTATATTTTAGGGGAGATTACACAATAAACAGTAAGGAAAATTGACTCATTTCCCCGGGTAAACGATCGAAGAAGGACCTACCATAACTAGAGGTACCAAACTGAAGGAGATATACATTACAGTACTGTCGAAACAGGATCGAAACTAGAGATAAAAACTGACTTTAATCATGGAAATCTAAGATAAAACTACCCTCAAGGTAAGAAAATAAGGCCCAACTTCTATTACTTACTACTCTTAAGGCCACTTAAAGCAATTAATCCCCAACCACATTAACTATGAAAAAAAACCATCTCCCCGATAGGTATCGAAGACTAACAGAATGAAATAACAATCTAGGGATTCAAAACCCAATCCAAACAATATTTACCACAACCAGTCTAACCTGGCACCACAAAAAATCAATTCCTTCCTATGGGACAAAACGAAAGCCAAGAAAACATACAGGGTGAGCAAAGAAAATTGAAATGTACCGCCATTCCGTAGTTAAGGGGAATTTACAGACAGTAAAGTAAGGTCAGTAATTTTTAGATTTAAAACATAAATGGCTTCATAACTAAGATCATACTTATTCACAGTATTTAAAGAAAAATAGAACGATTGATTAGGTCTGTAAGCCAGAATTTCTTGACAAAATGGTGAGTCAAACTAAAATAAAATCATTAAATCCCTTAAAAGTTGAATTGTCTGGCATTATTAATTATTCATATGTAGCCATATAGGTCACTCGCTTTAACGGCTTTTTCAAACCGTTACAACCAACATCAAATAAAGAAAAAACGCGTATCGAAACAGCTTCATTACGATACGCAAATGCGTATCGTAATGAGCTTATTATGAACGTGAAATAGAAAAAGTTAATTTGTTACTGTTTATTTGGCCAGTGTTTACAAGTTGAAAGGTAGGCATTTAATTTCGATAGTGTAATTAGTTATTTAAGACTACATATAGGCATGATCTCCACACAGAATTTTTAAATTATGTTTGTTGCTGACCAAGTTACGGGGGGTGATGCATTTACCTCATGAAAAAAATCAAATGAGGGAAATGCACCGTGACCCTGGGAGATAAATGCACCCGCCAATTTTATTTTTTGTTTTTAGAACGATGCCGCGGAACTACATTAGGAAAGGTGCACGCCGTCCATATACAAACCAGGCAGCTCCAAGAAGCACTTGGTCTAGTAAGAAATGGCCAAATTACTATAAAAGGCTGCTGGACTCGATATGGAATTCCAAGAGAAACCCTTAGGGATCATCTAAAACAAGATTTACTAACAATCGTCCAGGTCAAACATGGTGGTTGGATTTTAAAAAAAGACACTATTTGTCAATAAGGAAATCAGAAGCCCTAGAACATTCACGTAAGACACAAGGCAGTGATCCATTTGTTGTTTACGAGTTCTTTGATCGTATTAATGAATCGATAAGGAGATTGGGTCTTGCAGATAAACCACAGCAAATTTTCAACTGTGATGAAACAAGTTTTTGCCATGACCCAACTAAAACGAAGGTAATAACGGCTACTGGGAAAGCATGTCATCGCTACACAGCAGGAAGTGGACGGGAAAATACATCGGTTCTTGCATGTGTCAACGCTGCAGGAGATAAAATGCCGCCTCTTGTTATTTTTAAAGGCAAAAATATGTGGGATCAGTGGATATCTAACGAAGGTTATCCCAATACAGGATATGCAACTACTCCAAAGGGCTGGATGACTCAGGAGGTATTTTACAATTGGTTCAAGGAACAATTCCTGCCATTTATTGCGGAGTCCAAACCTGTACTAATGATTTTTGATGGTCACACCAGCCACATAACTCCACAACTAGCAAAGGATAACCAAGTAGAACTTCAAAAACTTCCTGCTCATACGTCTCATTTGCTTCAGCCATTAGACGTCGCTTGTTTTCGATCCCTTAAAATAAAATGAGATGAAAACCTTAGTTCCTGGCAAAGGCTGCATCCGGGTCAACGACCATCAAAGAAAATTTTCTCCCAACTTCTTGGTACAAATTGGGCAAATCTGACGCCCGCCAATATTAAAAGTGGATTCAAAAAAACCGGAATTTACGACCCTGACTGTCCGTCCAGGGTTAATAGAGATAAATTTAATGTCTCTATCTTGGATAAAGAAAAACTTAAAAGATACAAAAAGTTTGTATTAGAGCAAGCTGGTCCAACCGAAACAGAAATTAATATAGAGAATACTTCTAAGGAGCCATTGCAGGATTCTGGGGAAACATCAGAGCCATTGCCCACAACTTCGGCTGAAGCAGAAGCTGTGCAAAAGCAAGCTGAACCAGAGGTTGGACTAGAAGCAGGATCTGATGATCCTGCTTCTACCTCCAACTTAAACCTGTTTGAGCGTATTTTACTTAAAAATATCAAAAGTGCACGAATGGATACCAATACTAAGTGTCCCAAGCAAAAAGTAGCAGGAACTGCTAAGATCTTAACTGCACAGGATGTTAACATAGTCATTGAAACAAAAAGCAAATTGAAATAAAAAACGAAAAAGTGTCCACCAAAATATCAATCTTCATCTTCCAGTGAGGAGGAATATGAAGAGGAAAATGATGACAGTGACCTAGATGTGTCTGATGAAAACTTTAGTTTGGTGTCAGAAAATGAGGAAGCTAGAGAAACGTGTGTCGATCAGTATTATCTTGTTAAGTTTTCAACTAAAAGGAATGTCAGATACTTTGTTGGCAAAACAGTGTCCAAGATTAATGATCAATGGGAAGTAACATTCCTTCGATGCAAAGATAAAAGAAAGGAGGTTTTTAAATGGCCAACTATTCAGGATAAATATAATGTCTTGGAGAGTGACTTAATTAAGTGTATAAATCCAACAGAAATTGATAGAAGAGGATTGCTTCATTTTAAGCTTGACTTTAGCTTTTACAACATATCATAATTTTTATTTATTTGTTGCAACTTACTAAGCTAACTAATTTTTTTTTTAAATATGTTTTGTTCAGATTTATATCCTAATTTATAGGGTATGTATCTTTTAGTTGCTTATTTAGATTTAAATAAATATTTTTGTACCTTTCCAATTGCTGCATTTATTTGATAGAAAAAGTCTCCTTTTCATTTTATATTGATATGTTGCTATCACTTTTAACATACTTTTCAGATATCTGCAAATGCAGGTATTTTTTAACACGGGGTGTAAGCTTTGGCACACTTACCTTCCAGTCATTAAATTTACAGTCATACCAAAGTTAGGTGCCGATGGTGCATTTTCCCCACACCGATGGGGTAAGTGCACCACCCGGCAAGGTTTTAAAAAAAAGCATATATTTTCTTAGCCCTTTGAACAATTTTAATTATTGCTTATAGAAAAAGATAGGTTATAAGCTACATAATGACCTACAGGTAACATAGTTTTAATATTCTATGTTTGAAAAAACATGTATGTGCCCAAAGTCCAATTTGTCATTTTAGGGTGTGCACTTACCCGCATTGACCCTATACTATTTTTAGTATTTTTTAAATTTATTAGTGCATGTTTTTGTGCTTGTTATTTTGGTTGGCGACTAAAGTATGTAGAATTATTTTTTGCTGCATTTAAAGGAGTTTTCTGACTTATAGGTTAGAATCAGATTTGTTTTTTATCTTATAAATTTTAATTTTTCTAGTATAATCAAAAGTCTAAAAGAAAATTACTAAATAAGGTTTCTGTAAGGTACCAGCGCCAAAACTTGTCTCAAAATAATAATATAGAGCTTAAAACAGATCTTCCGTCTTGTTCTCACAGCAGTAGTATTAACTTGCAACAAGCTTCTGAAATTAGAGAGGAAATTGTTCCCTATTGTTCTTCCTTATCTTCGGACTCTGAGCTATCAGAGCCTGATAACCTGACTATATTAAGTCTCGAGAGCTCTAGTTTATCTAAATATGAACCGCCGATGCTACCGAGAAACCGGATTTAAAATGCTCCCGAAAGGAAATGGAACAAGCTGTTGGAGCCTGGCTAAAAAGAGCACAAGAACGTAAGAGAAGGGAAGAACTTAAGCGTTAATATATAGTGCCTTAAATGTAGAAGCCACAGTATTATGTGTAATATGTAATATGCAGTACGTGTAAGATAAATAATAAAGATATAAAATGCAATATGTACAATTTTTTTTCAATTCCTTTTGCCCCTAAAACCACCACTTATGGAATGTCTCTGGAGCGTACATGTAATGTAATTAGGATGTTCTATGAACGTTCAGAGGATGTTTCAAACCCGTTTAATTGCATTCCTTTAACGTTCCGCGGGACGTTAAGGGAACGTTACATTTGTAGACATATTACCTATTGGGAACGTTCCAGAAATGTTGTGTAACGTTACAATACGTTTATAGAACGTTCAGTGAGTCGCAAAGAAACGTTCCAAGTACGTTTTTAAAGCGAAGGTGTGTTTGCTGGGCAGGTACGCTGAAGCAATATAACACGGCATATTATGCATGGTGGATGTTTTGTTCTAAAACAAACATCAATGTATATTCACCAAAGGTATCAGACATCTTGACATTTTTTCAGGAAATGTTGACAGAAAAAAGTTGGTCTTACGGAATGTTTAACTCCTGTCGTTCAGCCTTATCACTTATCTTACCTGGGGATATTGGTAAGGATATAATCATAAAACGATTCTTAAGAGGTGTATCAAAAAAGAGACCATGCAAACCCAAGTATAATTTTATATGGGACTCAAATATTGTTTTGCGATACTTGAAAAAACAATACCCACATGAAAAACTTACTGAACGAGATCTGGGAATGAAACTAATAACTATCATGACACTAATAACTGGACACAGACTACAAACACTCTCTAATAAAGGTAAAAAACGTTCACTTTGAAGAACAGGGTGTCCAGATCCTGATAACAGATCCCATTCAAACATCAGGGCCGAAGTCAGAACAACCTTGTCTCTTTATTCCATTCTTTGTTGACGATCCCAGCAAACATTAAAAAGCGGCATACCATCGGCCGAAATACGGCAACTACTTATAATCTCCGGCAGCGGCACGATCGCTTCTTCCCGGATAAGGTAAGATTGTGCTAGGCCAACGAATGACACGCTACCACAGAGGAATGATAGGTCGTCGCTGTCGCTATACCAGAGAGGACACTTCGGGTTCTGACCAATCAGGATTTTTTTCAAGATGGCGGAGGGGACACCGGGTGCCATAGCAACCAGGCCGAAATCCGGCATTTTCATTGGCCTGGTGTCCCCCTTATTTATGAATGACATAGTATTTTTACTACGACGTTTGGCAGCTTTTACGTTTTCTAACCTTACTATTTCTAGTGTTGCTGGGACTTTATATGATGAAGCAAATCCATTGATTTATTTGTTATTATTTTAATATTTTGTGATAAAGATATTTTATTATATTATATATCTTTGAACAAGACTAAATTTGTTTTACAGTATAGTATGTAGGTACCACAGAATTTCCTTCACTTTAACAATAGGGACATTAAAAAAATCGATATAGATTAAATTTTATTAAGGCTAGGAGCTTTCAACACCACAAAATTTGCAACACTATATATCTATCTCAGAGGTAGTCACAATAGTATTAACAACTTTGTGTATTTTCCCAATTTTATTTAGTTTCTTTTAAACATTTTAGGCAGGCAAGCTCGGCTTTTATTTATAGAGTACATTAAACGTTGGATTATTATTGTCATATTATAGATATTAGTTGCAGCGGGAATTATTCTTGTTAATTTCCTAATCAGATATATTCAATGGGGTGGTAGGCTGACTATCAGCACAGAATATATAGCTACGCAACTATATATTCTGTGCTATCAGTCTTCAAGCAAATAATGTTGTGGCCAAAAATTTGCCGGACCTTGTATTTTTTTAATGTGATTGTATGCATTACCATTACAGTCACATATTTTGACCTATTGTGAAGTATTTAAGCAATTTTAGATCCAACTTTATATTTAATAATTAAATGTTTCTACACAGAAAATTTAACTAGTTGATATTAAATAGATAAAAGAGGAAATAAAACAATTAACTTTCCCAAAGAAATTACCTGCTGCATCATGTTTGTAAGCCTACCTACATGTATGTATTTAAATGCTATTAAATTACTAGAGTTATAAAGAATGCCAGAGGGTAAAAAAAAGACCAGGAATAGATTTAAAATATATATTGAGTTACCAAATGATCACAGTTTTGTTAAAACATTCAGGTATATGACTAATAAGTATCAGAAAATCCACTTATTTTGTATGCATCTATTCATTTTTTTAGGTACCTAACATCTATTGTTGATGCTTTTATAGTCTAAATACGAAGATCTAAATGCAGCTATTGATCTTTAATTCGAGCACAATCTGTAATAAGCAAGCTCTAAACCTAATAGGCTACATTTATGAAATATCTATAGGCAATTTAGTACAAAATGAAAAAAAAAATAATTACGAAGTTAGGACCTATAATGACATTCAACGCCGGTTTATACAAAAATGGAGTAAGCGCCACTCAAAATTAACAATTGCATAAATTATTTACACTATTTACAATAATTTGAACATTTTAGGTATTGAGTTTACCATTTATAGACTGTATAGACCTTTCAAATAAGTAAAGAACATGGATTTTTGAAACAAACACCATAATAAAAACTGTATTAACCTTACTAAACAGTAATATTGGAAAATATGTACAAAAGTTAATTTTCCTTAAAAAACCGTGATCCAGGATTGGATATATTTCACTCGTCTTTCTTCTTACACTGAAGTTTTCTAGATCTTAATTAGCTAAATAAAATATTAATTATATATTAATATATTAATGAAAATAGAATACGTATATATATATAAATTTTGTATCATTATTAATAAAAACCACTTACGTAGATAAAATAAAACTAGCCTGAAAAGGGTCTCGGGAACATCTTTTCCACAATCAACCTGATAGTCATAACTTCTTCGTTACCTAAAAATAACAATTAATTTGTGTATGACACAAAATTTTTGATACAGTGTTAATAAGTATGTGCAAGAAAAAAAAAGTTTTTTCAAAAAAACAACATAAAGCTACTAGTCGCAGTTTCAACAACTGTCCTTGGTTTTTTTTTTGAAAAAACAATGGTCTCTAACAAATGGACTTCTTTGAATTAAAAAAAAGAGTACTTCTAAGTAATTATAATTGTGGTACAGTGTACACATTGGCTGGTTGAAATAAACATACTTACTTTATCTGTATTTTAACAATCATGATTTTCCTGATGGCACATTCGGTTTCTATAGAGGGCTTATAAATTCTGGGGCATTGGGATTCTGGCAAGTTATTTTCAATTACTTCATAACTTGTAACCTGTAGCTGTGTATTTGCAAACTTAAAAAAACTTACATTACCTCTTGGGGAATTAGGAAAGTTGTGACAATAATACAAATATTTTTCCTTTGCGTCTTCTCATTTTGAAATAGTTCGATGTTGAAAAATTATATGCCAACCACGTTGAGCAGTAAACCATAATGGTTTATTTATATTTAACGCTTTAATCAAAGCCCGAAGTTAGGACGGACATAAATAATAAATTTTGACGTGAAGAAAAGTTTTGTCAAAGTTTTGAGGTTAGAACAACTATTTATGAATGAAATGATTTCATCCCGTCGAAAAACTAAACTAGTATCTTATTAGGAAAGGAGCACATCGATCATCGTTTGTTATTGTTGGATCATAATATGAAAGAAAAAGATGCAAGGCAATCTGAGTGATCCTAGACAAAAAAGTAATCAAATCCTTGGCGCGAAAATGAACAGCCAATAAAACTCTTCGAAAATCTCAAGGTCACCAGAGAATTCGGCGAAAATACGAGAGTGTCCTCCCAGTAACGCTACATAAACACGCAGTCAACCGAGCAACTTACCGAACGCGGCAAGTTGTCGATCGTCCGTATCGCGTCGCATTTTTTGAAATTCGCGCCAGATGAAGTGTCAATTGAATACCGACATTACCGACCGACCGCGTGCGCGTCTTTGTCTATGGTCGAGTGAGTTAGCACGTGGATGCTTCTAGTTTTTAATTTTTTATGTTATAAATTGGTGTTTTTATTCAAGATAATTGTGTGTAAAATTTAAATGGATCATCCACAGTGGAAGGTGCATTGTGAGCAGGACTCCCAAAGGTATGTATAGACAAAAACACAGACTTGTATTTGTGAAGCTCTATGAACTTCAGGAGTTTTTTACAGTTTATTTGGTTACTTTTCTATTT
The DNA here is from genome assembly GCA_935413205.1 of Polydrusus cervinus. NCBI lineage: Eukaryota > Metazoa > Arthropoda > Insecta > Coleoptera > Curculionidae > Polydrusus > Polydrusus cervinus. Next base: position 58,172,022 of record OW284510.1, on the reverse strand, counting down.
ATTGTATCAAAATAGTCGACGAGCCAAAATGTATAGATTTTAAGTCCAAATCACGGTGGACACAAAATAGAATTATTAAAAATTTTTTTAATAAAGTCCTGCCTCTGCCAATTTATCGTGGTCATATTTCAAATGATCAAGCCTGTACAGCATCAGTTAAGACATGTACGCAAAATGAAACTTTTGCTGCATTGTATGCTATGCCTGAGAGCGAATCAAATACTGAAGATGTTTCTGTAACTATGGATGCTTGCCCAGACCGAGGCTCAGATGTAAATTTATATAGTGATGACAGTCAAATAAATTTACAAGCCAATTCTTTTTCTGGTAGCAGTAGTAGTGATTCTGGGGATATATGTTTTTCTGCCCTACATATATTATACATTTAAGTAAAATACTGGAAAACTTTTAATTTAATGATGTTTATATATTTTTTTAGTATCTTAAAGGTCAATAGTCAGACAACCACAAACACAGAGATTGACAATGTTATAAAAAATTGGTTCCGTAATGCTCCTGACCGGGAAGGTGGAAGATCAAAAAAAAAACTGACAAGTCGATAGAGTGATTGAACGGGCAGAAAACGCAATATATCAGCTATAAATAAATAAGGATAATTTGCTTTGCTTTCCCTTCTACCAGCAGCCAGCTAAGCATAGCATGCGATACGACGGGGAATTTATATTTCTCTTTATTTAATTTATATCTGGTATATTACGTTCTCTTTGTTTTGTAAAATCTTAATGGTAAATCTGTATGTGGCTTAGTCAGCACTGTACCACATTTCTTTGTTTAAGTTATTTTTATAAATTTACATAAATGGTGATACCTTCTTGCCAAAAAGTTTGAAACAAAATTGTTTACTCTTAACTTGACCCCATATAGACCCTTAGATTTAATGTTTTGGTAGTTCTGAAATTTGTTCCTAATGTTTCTTTATTTTTAATAGCTTTTAGATTTGCAGTAAAGTTGTACTGATGAGTATATTGTTTGGTACAAATACGAATATTAATATTCAAAGCAGGTAGTCGGCACTGTTTTAAATGCAATTATTTAAAAAAATTTATTTTTATGAATTTAATGTTTAATTTAATATTTAGGGATAATGTTAATTTTTAAATTATTTTGTTAAATTTATATAAATAAATACTTCATTGAATTTACGATTACTTTTTTTTAATATAGTAACCAATCTTTCACATTGCTTATGGAAAACGGATTTTAGTCGAATTTTCTCTAAATTTGGTATGGTGATTGCAGACCTCATCAACTTGATAAATATATACTTTAGGGAGATTTGAAGGTGGGGCCCTTATAGCTAAATCAATGTAATTTCTTACAAAATGTGTATTTTCTGTTTTACATATGGCGCTGCTGTAAGTTTCAAACAATTCACCAACTCAATATTATATGTTAAGTTAGTTATATGATAAGTTAGCAGATTTGTTTACCATATGAAAAAAAGAAAAAAAAGGCCACCATGCTGGCATAGAGTAGCTAATTTAGTACGGTAAAGAACTGGCGAGTAGATAACGGCTACATCTTGCCGACGGGGGGCCCTTATAATTATGGATCGCAAGTGACTCGGTAAACTGTCATGCTAAACTGCGTGGCCGATGGTGCACATACGCACCTGCCCGTTGCAGTAATGCCATCATCGGTAAGATCGAGCTCTGTCGGTTAAATGTCAGCGGCCAACCGGCGGCCGACGAAAAAATGTTTGCTGGGGTCCAAGTTTGTGTTCAGCATCGATTCTATTAGAATATATAGAAAGAACAGCGCTAAAATGCACTGATGCCCAGTATTTATTTTTATCAGGATCCAAGCAAATCCTTATCCAAACAAACATTATCAAATTGGGTAAAAATTACTCTAAAGAAGGCAGGTGTGAATACAATTATTTTTAGTGCGCATTCAACAAGGCATGCAGCAACTTCCAAGGCATTATTAAGAGGAGTATCAGTTGACACTATTAGAAAGACTGCAGGATGGTCAGATACCTCAAATACCTTTATTAAGTTTTACAACCGTCCAATTCATAACAATTATTTTTTGGCACGAACTATTCTGTCAGACTCATAGATTTATGCAATATATCGTCGGCGAAGAAACAATACCGCCTAAGTCGCATTTTTCTGAAAATCAAGATTTCATATTTCATCGACAAACAATGCCCATATCTATTGTTTCATGTCGATAAAATAGAATTTTATTAAATGGTTTGGCGCCAAATTAACTACTTCTAATACCGCCTAAGATTTTGGTCTCGAGAATTCCGCCTATGTCCAGCAGATATCATTAATTTTGTAAGATTATCGCGCATTGCCGGTGTTTTCAAGTGTGTAAAAAAGGTAAGAAAAATGTATTATTGTTGTAGTACTTTATACTTTGATAATTACTAGTGAGACTGCTAATAAAAGTTTGCTGTAGTTTTATAAATTAGCGATTTAAAAATAATCCTAAAGTTTAATATGAAGTTAGGCGGTATTAAATTAAATTAATATAGTCTTTCAAGAGTAATTAAATGAATTTGAGCGGTATTACCTTAACATTTAAAAGTATTTTTTATTTGATCAATTATCACAACAGCAATATTATGCTATCCTTTATTAAACAAATATAGCATGCATTTCTAGTAAACTACCTTTTTGTATTTTTAATTTTGTAAAATTCCGTGATTACCTTTTATACCGGGTGTTCCATTATGGATGGCAAAGTAAATGACGTTAACAAAAGTTATTGTTTAAAAGAAAAGTAGTTTCCTTATATTATTATCAGCGACTTAAGATGGCGTTGGTTGTCTTAAGTAACTATCAAAAGTTATTGTGTTTTTGCAGATATGGAAGATTGGGAAGAAAGTGATTCATTCACAAATGAAGTGGAAAATGATAAAGACAAAAGTATGTTTACCGATTCGGAATTAATACAGGCTCTTGACGAATTTCACGGCAAACGATCAACTAGAACATCGGATCGTGTTTCTCCAAAACGTGCTAAGTTCTTATTGGATGAAGGGTTATTGATTTTACCTGAGGCAGATAACGACAATAAAAAGTGTTATTCGACCCTTGATAAAAAAAAAACATTGGTCACAGCTTATTCTCCAACAACAATTCAAATAATAAACACCCTTGAAACAACAAGAAAAGATGAGTCTTCGGAGCCTGCTTATACAATTACAGAAGACGTTGAGAATCAAAACTCTCCTCGAACGTTTTTTGAGCTGCAAAGCTTGGCAAAGAAAAATGCTCAATTCACAGCTGCAGCGGATATATCTTTTATTTCTGATCATGACAACGATTATAAACCGGAAGCAGAAGCTTATACAAATACAGAAAACGTTGAGAATCAAAACTCTCCTCGAACGTTTTTTGAGCTGCAAAGCTTGACAAAGGAAAATGCTCAATTCACAGCTGCAGCGGATATATCTTTAATTTCTGATCATGACAAAGATTATGAACCGGAAGCAGAAGCTTCAGACTCGGAATTTTCTTTGCCTGAAAATTTGATCGATGATGTACCGTTTGACGGAAATGCACATGAACAAACAAAGCGGAAAGTTAATAATGAGGGAAACTGGATAGTACCTAAAAATAAGAAATTGAGGATGCAGGGAGAGTCGTATTTAGGCTTTCGTCAAACTAAAGAAGGAAAGGTATTTCACGATATTGAAAGAGAGGAGCGTAAAATGGGTGGGCCATGTAACTCTCCACTGTGTAGGAAATCGAAACAAAGGGCATGCGATAAAATAACTGAGGATATTAGACTAAATCTGTTTACTTCATTTTGGAAAACTATGAACTGGGACCAAAGGAGAACATTTATTGTAAACTCAGTTGAAAAAAATGAAGTGAAACGTCGCAAAACTCAAAATAATGAGGCACGGAGCGCCATCTGTATCGTTATTAGACACTCTTGAGCATACAGGGTGTGTCCCACCACTGTGCTGCCATAAGCAGCTTTGAGTTCTCTTTGTTTCGTCGGATCCTAGCTCTACTGATGAGTCATGATATGACGAAACGCGTCTAGGGATGGATCTGACGAAATAAAGAGAAATTCTTCTTCTGTCAAAATAATGAGTCTAGAAGAGAAACATCTTTGCGCTATTACCTCACTGTGCGCGAAGGATGTCCTATTCTCTTCGGCACAGAAAAACCGGGAGTGAGTATCCCGGCCAAGGAGCCAAGTGCTTCCACCTGCTTAATAATCGCAGGTTATGTGAACTGTATTATCTAGGACGCTAGCTGGACCCTTGCAAAGAATAAAACCAACTACTTGTTCTGTTTAAAATAAAATGTATAATAAAAAGATGTAGAAATATATATACAAAAAATACAGCTAAACGTCAAAAGACAAAAATAGAAACAATATAAAATAAATGTAAGATTCACTCTCTCCCATTCATTCATTTCTAAAATTAAAAATTGAATTCAAATACAAAGGAATAAAATACTAACTGTCCAAAAAATATAAAACTGTGATCAGCAGATGAATCGATGAACCCTCAGTCAGGTGTCATCTTCCCCGTGTCTCATTTATTAATTTAATGAAATGTTTGTAAATTCGGTGTAAAAAGTACTTAGATTTTTTATTATTATGAACCGACTAGCTGTAAATGTAGTGAACTTATCATTCAGCTGCACTCGTTAAATATATCAATATGATACCTGCGTCCAATAGAGGCTGGCTGGAACACCTTTGCTCGGCAGGTGAGCAGGATTCAGCACCTTACTCTAGCTGCGTAAAGCTTCGTAGCACAAGAAGAAGTTACGCAAATTTGACAAAAAAACTTTCCTTGGCACAGGAATAAGTAAGTGATAGTGTCGTCGCACACAGCACTGGTAAGACGCGACCTATCAATTTTTATGTACTGTTTATATGTATGCAATTAATTGAGGCTTTTTTAACCCGGTACCGAATGAGTTGCAATTAATTGAGGCTTTATTAGCCCGGTACCGAATGAGTCCCGTTCGACTCTTTTGTTTATGAGACACTGATTATATTATTGTTTATATCTAAATTGGATAGAGTGCCCAGTGTGGGCTATTTTCACCCGACACTGCCGAGGTCCCGCTCGACACTTTGGCTCGGAAGACACTAATTTATGTGAAATTAATTGAGTGCCCAGTGTGGGCTTTTTTAACCCGACACCGAATGAGTCCCGCTCGACTCTTCGGTTCGCAAGGCACTAATTTTATGCGAAATTAATTGAGTGCCCAGTGTGGGCTTTTTTAACCCGACACCGAATGAGTCCCGCTCGACTCTTCGGTTCGGAAGGCACTGATTTATTTATTGTTTATGTGTAAATTGGATAGAGTGCCCAGTGTGGGCTATTTTCGCCCGACACTGAATGAGTCCCGCTCGACTCTTCGGTTTGCAAGGCACTACTTTAATTATTGGCTATATATAAATTGGATATAGTGCCCAGTGTGGGCTATTTTCGCCCGACATCGCCGTGGTCCCGCTCGACTCTTTGGCTCGGAAGATACTAATTAAATTATTGTTTATATGTAAATTGAATAGAGTGCCCAGTGTGGGCTATTTTCACCCGACACCGCCGTGGTCCCGCTCGACTCTTTGGCTCGGAAGACACTGGTTTCTTCCCACATGTTGAACCGTATATTTTTCGGGACCAAACTTTCCCAAATAACCCCGCTGGGTAGAAAGCATAGAGATATAAAAATAATGTCTATGGTAGAAAGTAGAAAGTTGAAAGTACGTAAAAGTAATAACGGTCAACATGTGGCCCTTAGAAATTAGGGATAACTTTTACTTCATGCATGATTATTAATATTTGTGTACAGGGCGATTTAAAATTCATAAGATATTTACAAAAAACTATTTGATTAAAAATAAGAATAAAAAAAGAAGAATTGCGTTGTCCGCAACACTCACTATTGATGGAGTTCGGCAACAAGTATGCATGGTGACGTATCTTAATACGTGGAAAAAATACTGTGTCAGTTGTTCGAACCCTGCATAACCTGAAAACCAAGTATGAGGCCATCAAAAAGGACTTGCGTAAAAAAGTTTCAAAAAATAAACAAGAAATGTTCAGGACGGGTGGAGGTGTACCAAACATGGTGTACCAACACCTCTTACCCCATATGCGAAACAGATATACAATTTAATAACACTTAGTGTCGAGGGACTATCTCCTCGGTATGATGATGATGGTAAGTACAAAAGTCTTTAAAATTTTTAATGATAAATAGAACTGCAGTATCAAATTAAATTATTCAACTTATATTAAATACCTCGTTAAATACTAATATTAATAAATGTATCTTAAATAGGTATTTTTAGTATGTGCGGGAAGTTAGCTTCGAGTTACGCTCAGCACATACTTGGGGTAATAGGAACGGTCAAACATTTCAGCTAAAAAAAACTCCTATAGATGGTTCTAAAAATATATTAAAAAAATGTATACAACGAAAGGTATCGTCAAAATAATTCATACGGCTTTATTGTATCATTTTGTATTTTTTTTTTGAAAATGTATTTTAGGTTGGTGTTTTCGGATCTTGAGATTTCAGTAGCGGCTAATATAAAAATTTGTATTTTTAAGTTGTCACGGTTTGTGAATTTTATTATGAACCTATCTCGAAGTTAATGGTCTCAACTAAAGGGTTTTTGGTAACAAACTATTACAGCTTGTTTTATTTTATTTTTTTTTAGGTGAGTTCTTATTACCCAAAAAAAAAACGTTTTGGGGTAATAAGAACTTGGGTACATGGGTAATAAGAACTCAATAATATAATATTTTTTCCTTGTTGCAGATACTAATTTAACCGCATTGTGAAGTGTGACGCCATAAACTTAGTGATAGTTAAAGACAAGTTAAAAACAACCAAAGTGACGCTAAAATGCCGAGACATTATATAAAAAAAAGGATTGATGCTGGGGGGCGAGTGAATTATACAAAAGAAGCCATGGATTCCGCAATTGAAGCCGTTAGAATTGGACGTTTGAACCAAAAAGACGCAGCCGAAGCTTATGGTGTGCCAAGACCAACATTAACCAAAAAACTTAGTGGAAAGCTAAATCCCGAAATCACTAAAGGCGGCCGAAAAACCGATTTGACAACAGCTAATGAAATGGAGCTAAAAGAGTATCTGAAGGTACTTGGTCATTGTGGGGAAGGATTAACTAGGGAGGAAATAAATGACAGCAATTTGTGAAACAAAATAATGTAAAAACTAGGTTTACTAACGATCGTCCTGGTGACGAGTGGATCCGCCATTTTCTCCAGCGACATCCATACCTGTCAAAAAGAAAGGGGGAACAATTATCCACTAAGCGTCTTAAGGGAGCAGACCCGTTTGTCGTTTACAAATTTTACAACGATTTAGAAAAACTCTTTAAGGAAAGTGGCTACACCGATGATGATGCAAATCTTGTGTATAACTGTGACGAGTCTGGCTTTTGCCATGATCCTAAAGATACGTTTGTAATAGCAGAAAAGGGTACTAAGCGAGTATCTCTCAATATAGGAGGTAGTAGACGAGAAATGACGTCAGTTTTGGCATGTGGTTCCGCTTCAGGACAAAAGTTACCTTCATTTATAATATTTAAGGGTAAATACGTTCAATCGACCTGGTACAGTGAAAATGCATTTCCTGGAACAGTGGTTACAGCTTCCGAGAAAGGTTGGATGGAGGGTTCTATTTTTGGAGCATGGTTAAATCGTGCCTTTATTAGGCATATTCCTTCTGTTGACGAAAGGCAGGGAAAACCAGTCACTTTAATTTTTGATGGTTGCAAAAGTCATACAAAAGAGTCGGTTACGATACTGGTAGCAGAAAAGCGCATTGAACACAAGATAAATCTAGTGAAGCTTCCTCCAAACTTAACCCACGAAATGCAGCCATTAGATAAGACTTGTTTTAGGGCAATCAAAGCAGGATGGAATGAAGTAATACTGCATTGGCAAAGACAACATCGATCAAGACAGACACTGCCAAAAGACGCTTTTGTCGAATGTATTTCCAAGGTATGGAAAACAAAATTTACGTCTGTCAATCTTCGCTCAGGATTCATATCATGTGGCCTTTTTCCTGTGAATAAGGATCGCTTTCCAAAGGCTATTTTTTTGCCAACAGCTCTAAAAAGGTACGAGGAACATGTCGAAAGAACTCTGCTTTTGGACAACACTGAAGATCAGCAAAATGTACAGAAGGAGGCAGAGCATAATCTACAGGAAATAATTCAAGCTGAGCCACAAACAATGACACTGGAAACACAAAGGGATCATCATCATCCAATATCGTTCACAAGTTCAATAACAATAACTTTGAATGTGTTCGTGAAAAACCCATAAACTTCGTCGAAAATAGTGTAAATGTGATAAGTTGATGTTGTATGTGTTAAGCAAGTTTTTCTGCAGCAGCGAGATTAAGGGTAGTGCCCATAGTTAGGTACCTTTCACGCAAAATTAACTTTTAAAAGGTGTACTAAAAACTAACCTACAAGGCATGCTTTTACATAAAATTGACAGTTAAGACCTCAGATAATCGGAGCTTTGTGCGCGTAAACGAACTTTCCCGCCGAAAAACTCAACACGCTTGCATTGTATTAACCCAACTTTTAAGTGTTTCTAACCTAACATCTACGGAGCACCCGCAACAGATCCAGGGCCCCATCACTCGGAACACGGACTCATTGCCACCGGTCTGAATTAATAGCCCCATTACAGCCCTTTTTGCCATCAAACAACGCCAAATCCCAAACCAGTGACCAGGAGCACAGAAGTTAATTCAAGGTATTCATCGTAACATCGAACATTGAAAATGCTGGACATCTAATGGGTATTACTTAAAAGCTCCAGGTATTAGACAGGTATTGAAAGCTCTCCGATACGGTCGGAATCAAATGTGTCTAAAAGCTCTCCGATACGCCGGCTAACATCGTACGAGGACGTATCAAAAAGAACTTGCCAAAAATCGCAAAATTTTTCCAACAGGGAGGCAACCCTTTATCCGACTTCAGCATAAACTACCACATAAGTGGGACTTAACAGCACTAATTCACCCCCAAAATTTTGCAAAAATCAATCCAGCCGTTTTGGCTCCAGAGGGCTACTTACCCATTCCAAGTATCAGGAGCACAGAAGTGAATAGGGGTACACCAAAACTTTAAACCCTTATATCTCAGCCATCTTTAACCCTGGAGTGATAATTCAAACGCCATTAGAAAGGGAATAAATCAAAGTTAATAACCATACCCCTAAAACATCTATAAAGTCAACCTAACGGTTGTTGTGAGGTTAAGTAATCGCGAACACGCTAATTGTGCATCTTTAAACAAGTTGCTGCCGTCAGCAAGTATCGAAAGCAATGCAGCGATCATTTAAATGCTGCCGTAGTAAAGAATTTACCAACTACCTTTGCATAATCTGTCATGCTGTGTTCCACCCTAGTTGTATGGATCGATCTCCGGACATCGTTAAGTTGGGAGGTTACAAAATTTTCTGTTCGTCGAAATGTCAGGAACAGCAGGACGAGATGGATAATTCGAGAATTCTCTACGGGACTAAACTGCAGTCACTCGAAAGCGAGTTGAAAACAAAGGAGGAATACATCGCACGACTAAAACGCAGCAGCCTAAGCTTTGAAAAGGACGCATGTGACGCCGAAGAGAAGTTGTCAGCTCAGTTACATGAATTAAATCAACGCAATAAATTACTGTACAAAAAGATCGAGGAGCTTAAAGCATCTAGAAATGATACTTCCGCGCAAACAGCATTGTGGAAAGGAGAACGAGATGAGTTTGAGAAAAAGATCGCTGAACTTGCTAAACTCAATAAGAACATGATTACTTCCATGGAAACTCTTGAGAATGAAAACAACCACTACGCAAATGAACTAAAATTATTACGTCAAGAGGCAGCGGATCTCAGGGCTAAGAAATCCGTAGTGGTTTCCGAGGCCAATTCATCAACGAGGATTAATGACATCACAAAGAGAAAGCGTCTCCTTATCCTCGGAGACGGGAATGCGAGTGGGTGTTCGTCCCTGGTAAAAAATCTTGTCAACGTCGGTTTTGATAGTAATATCCAGATTAGGCACAGTAAGTTGTTTACTGACATAATCAAAGAATGCGAAGAATTAAGTAAGGGGTTTAATAAGAGTGATGTTGTGATTCTGTTCGTTCCTTACTTCGACGCTGTCAGAGGAAGGGTAACCGCTACTAGGGAATTGGACCGGGTTCAATCAATCGCTCTAGGGACTAATGTCATTGTAGTAGGTAGCGTCTATCATACCGATCGTCCAGTTCTCAATAAGTTCCTGCAAAGCCAGAGCGCCTTTTTTAAAATGTACTTCGATGGCAAGCCAAGCCACTTACATTCCGTTACTCTGCACAATGACTGGTGGAGTTCTAAACTTTCAATCTAAAAAGGAGCTTATTGCCTATATTGTTAATGCCTACATAAATAATTTCACTCAAACTACAGCACAAACCTCTATACCCACCTACGAAAACACGCTCTTAAACGAAAGCAACCAAAATAATTTTTTATAATCCCGTCTAAAACTGTAGATGTAGGTAATAGCAGGTTGATGACCATAACAGGATTCCAACGACCAACCTCAGAAGTCCTTAAACCCTCTTCGAACAACGACCAGTCTCCCAAATCGGATTGTTTGGGTGTTTATTATCAGAACGTGCGGGGTCTGAGAACAAAAACCGACAATTTGTTAAGGTCATCCTATGCCTCTAACCACGAAGTGATAATTTTTACTGAAACTTGGCTGAACGACACATTTCTTAATTCCGAATTGTTTAACCCCCAGTATACAGTTTTCCGCAGGGACAGAAGGTATGCTAAGCTTGACATCCAAAGAGGTGGCGGTGTGCTCATCGCGACGTCGGACAGACTAAAATCTTCTCTAATCTTAACTCCAATTGTCAACGAGTACGACGATCTCTGGATCCAGCTGCACACAGCTGGCGGTGACAGAATCATTGTTGGATGTATTTACTTGCCACCAAACTCATCCCTTGAAAGCTACCAGACTTTCTGTGCTACTTGTGAGTCCTTACGCAACACCTATGAAAACTACAGATTTCTGATTTACGGTGACTTTAATTTACCGTTCATTAAATGGATAGAGGAAAACGACTCCATGGTTCCTACTGAGCTGCATTCGCCTTCAGCAGAGGTCACCATTGACACCATGTATTTCCTTGAGCTTCGGCAGGTGAACTGTGTGAGCAACGTTCTCGGGAGAACTCTTGATTTGGTCTTCGTCGATGACTTTGACCAACTATCTTTTACCCAGAGTCCATTTCCATTACTACCAATCGATGTCTCTCACCCGCCCATCGAAACCCTTGCTAATATTCGACACCTAAAATATTTACGAAACGGAGACACTATTCCACTTCATCAGTTTCATCGTGCTAACTTCACCAATCTAAATCAATATTTCAATCAGGTAGACTGGACCTTTATATCTAATTCGGTTAACATAGACGCAATGATCAACCATTTTTACGAGATTATCTTCGACGGAATTAACAGCTTCGTACCAACAAAATTAGTCAAGATAGATAAGTACCCTAGATGGTTCGACAAAGATCTTCGAAAATCTATTGCCCTCAAAAATAAACTTTATCAAAAACACAGGCGCTCACGTCTTACCAGCGACTACGATGCACACTCTGCTGTTCGCCGTGAGGTCAGGTGGCGGACCGATATGTGCTATCTTCTGTTTGTCAGCAACACTGAGCATTTAATTCCTCAAAATATTAAACACGTTTGGACATATATCAACAGCCTAAAGAAGAATTCCAACTTGCCACTACACATGCAATATAACAACCAGAATCTAGAGGGATCCGCTGATATAGCAGAAGCCTTTGCATCACACTTTCAATCGGCATATTCTGAGCACACCAATGTCGACTTGACGAATGTTGAGCCAGTTCGTTCTGCTAACTCATTATCAACGCACACTTTTTGTCTTGACGACATTGCGCATAGGTTAAGAAGTCTCGACACGACCAAGAGGGCAGGCCCAGATGGAGTTCCTACAATCTTTCTCAGCAAATGTTCATCTTCACTGGCACTACCAATACAGCAACGCTCACTCGACGAGGGCTATTTTCCAGAAATATGGAAACATTCCAACCTTATTCCCATTTTCAAATCAGGAGACAAATGCGACATAGTTAATTATCGTGGTATATCCATCCTTTCTGCTATTCCAAAGCTATTTGAATCAATCTTAACTGACAGCATTTTCACTAATTTCAAGAACTATATTATCCCGGAGCAACACGGATTCTTCCAAAAGCGTTCTTCGGCAACTAACCTGGCGGTGTATCAGGACTTTCTCATTTCGGCTCTGGAGACTGGTTGCCAGGTGGATTGTATCTACACGGACTTGTCAAAAGCATTCGACAGCGTCTGTCATCCACTCCTTCTAAAAAAGCTTTCAGAAATCGGAATCATTGGAAACCTTTTATCATGGATCAAGTCTTACCTTTGCGATCGTCGGCAGCGTGTCGAGGTTTGCGGTACCCTTTCGCGAGAAGTGATAGTAACTTCGGGGGTCCCCCAAGGTTCCCACATTGGTCCTGTGCTGTTCCTTTTATTTATCAACGATGTCATGACCTGTTTCCAGTTTTCCCATGTTCTGGTATATGCAGACGACTTAAAATTCTATAACGTGGTCGATACCTACTCAAGAGGGTTGCAGTCTGATCTAGACAGCTTTGCTTCCTGGTGCTCCTCTAACTTCTTAAACATTAATGTCTCAAAATGTAAACATATCAGCTTTTACAAACTTAAAAATCCTATTATTCGGTCATATACCATTTCGGATGTATCCATCGAGACAGTGCATTCCGTAAACGATTTGGGGGTAATCTTTGACAGGCAGCTGTCATTTAACCAACATATCGAAAATGTTGTTTAGAAGGCACTTAGACTGCTCGGATTCATAAAACGTAACACTAAATATATCAATGACACCAAAGCTATCCTGTGTCTCTACAATTGCCTCGTTCGAAGTACCCTGGAATACTGTAATCTGGAGTCCACACTACAACATTTACAAAAATAGACTCGACAGGGTTCAAAGCAAGTTCACAAAATACCTGCTGTATAAACATCACTTTCCCTCTTGTAATCTTACCTACGAAACTAGGCTCATGTTGTGTGGAATGAAGAGTCTCGAGCAGAGACGTAGGGACGCGCTTTCTTTGTTTGCTTTCAAGCTTTTTAACAACATGATTGACTGTGATGGTTTATTGAAGCATGTCTCGTTCTTAGTCACTGAAAGGCGCACAAGGCAGCAGCCACTATTCCACGAAGCTTACCACCGCACCAAATACGGTCACACCTCCTTCACTAATAGACTAGCCCACAACTATAATTTGTTCTACGCCGACTGTGATATTTTTTGTGGTTCATTATCCAGCATAAAAACCTCTATTTTATTTAAGTAATATTTAAATGTTAATTTGTATAATTTGTATAATTATTTATGGGTTTTGTGATTTTTTACCATTTAGAATTTTGTTATTCTGTAGGTATACCTAAATAAATAAAATAAATAAAATAAAAATAAAAAAAGACTATTGACAGAAATGGCCATGGCCAATTCCAAAAATTTATACAAAATAAACTGGTCCCTAATAAGCCTCATACATCTACTTCCACTGACGTTGAACCTACAACTGCAAAGGATTTTCAAATATTTGTCAGAGAATCAGTAATTGGAAAAAGCAAACCGGCTCCTGTTGAACAACCAAAAAGGAAACGGGTATCAACCGAATATGGAGAAATTTTGACAATGAATGAAATTAAAAAAAAAAGAATTGCTAAAACAGCTAAAAAAAGTAGTCACAAGACTGAGAAAAAAAACAAGGTGATGTTTGTAAAACGTTAAATCAAAGGGGAGGAAGCTGAGACAAAATAAAAGACAAACCTAAAAATAGTGATAAGAAACGAAAGACAACAATTAAATACTGTGAAATATCAGAGACGGAGGAAGATGAGAGCGAGTTAATTTTTGAAGATTCGTCAGATAGCCCCATAGTATCCGACATCGATTCCGAAGATCCGCCACTCGTAAAATTTGCTAAGAAACCACAGGAAAAAATATGCAAGGACATAATGTTAGAAACTGACCGATATTATGCCGTATATTTCCAAAATCCGGATAACTCTTATATAGGACGTATTACTAAAATTAATGACGATGAGACATGTGTTATGAAGTTTCTACATGAGGGACTCAATTATATGTTCACATGGAACTACCATGCTACTGAAGAAATTATGCGCCAGAACTTTATTTTTTATGGGCCAATATCATTGGGAAATTACCCATTCCATATTACTGAACTGGATTTAATCCGTTCCGTAAAATTTTAAGAAGGATATTACAAATGCTTAAAACATGTTATTTTTAGTGATAAACGTGTTATTTTTAGTTTTTTAATAAATTAAGGATGTTGAATGAACCATTTTTTTAAAATAACATGAATGCTAGGTAGGAATCAACTAAAAATCCTTTGTGGGATTTAATTTTGCATATAAAACTAATGTAAAAAGTGAAACTCTTTAAAAATATTTATTTTAACATAATATGAAGATTTAAATGGTCACAACTTTTTTTCTTATAAACATATTTTAATATTATCAATATCTTTAAAAATTACGACATTACCTGTATTCTCTCTAACACCAGTTTCGGTCTATTGTTGCTACTTTTTGTTCAACAAATTGGTAAATTATTACTAACAAATATTAACGTATATTTTTTAAAAACTACCGCATTTCAAGTTGGTTTGTTCCACAGCAGTTATTTTTTCAGGGTAAAAAGAACAAACATGGATAAGTTCTTATTACCCAACGCGCGTCCAAACAAGAGCCATTACACCCCATACACAACAAAGTTCCTATTACCCCAAACTGGGTAATAAGAACTTGGTAGTGGAGTAATAAGAACTCTCATTTTTTTCATACAAAAACTAGGATTTAATATTCGTCGATTTTTCTTCTTAGGCACAAAAGGTCCACGACTAGGAATATTTAAAAAAAAAGCGATATCATAGACGATTTTTTTATAATTTAGTTTCAAAGTCAAACCATTGATTTTTTTTTTATACAATATACAAGCTACTACTGTACTCTACCTAAAATTTTACCTCTTCAAACACTATAGATAGGTATTTTTTATTTATCACAAAGTTGAATAACCCCAGAAAAGGTTTACCTTTTTACCACTGACAAATAATTCTTTTTTTAAATATTTACTCACTGTCAGTTAAAGCACATGTAAGTCGATACATTACATTCATTGTTATATTGTAGGTACCAAGCCTGTTAATCCATCTCTTTTGTCATTTCGTAGAGGCAAAGGTAATTTTTTTTAACAAAAGTATTGAAGACATATAACCGTAAAATTAAATGAATAAGTTAAACACGAACTATATCATTTATTTTATTTTCAGAAGAAGAGATGAATTGTCAGAAAGGAAATGAAAATTTAACAAGTACAAGTAGAAAGGGTAAGTCCGACAGGAGAAATTAGAAAATTAATTTTAATTCAAATAAAGAAATCTTTATACTTCTGCAAACGAAAACGTATAAAATAGTAATTTAGCAGAAAAGCAATAAAAATAATACTTTCTTATTTCAGATATAAGTACATTGGAGAATAAGGAAAATTCTGGGGAAAATACTGAAAGTCCAACAATCCATGCCAAATGGAATCCCACATTATTAAGACAGAGCACATCAAAAGCATTAAATGGTAAAATGTTTTTGAAATTCCATGGCCAGTAGGAATAATTTTTTTTTTAGTAAAGAAAAAAAATGTATTGACTAAATTACAGGCTGCAGAAAAGGTGTGTCTACTATCAAATGCAAAAAAAGATTTTCTTAGCAGAGGTGCAAATAAATTGTTTTTAAAAAGAACTAATATTTCAAGATTAGGAACACAACGTAAAACTCCTCAAAACAGAACAGGAGTTAAGAAACGCCCAATTAGATGGTGAAATCAAGGAAATTGAAAAAAACATAAAAGAACAAACATAAAAAAAAATTATCAACACCAACATTTTTTCAATTTAATCAACTATCAAATGTGTTATTTTATGTTCCTATTAAAGTACCTACTGCTAAAGTTTGTTAACATTTTGAAGTGTAAAAAAAATGTATTGCTTAGTGAAAAAGTACCAGTATTATCTTTTATGTATTTTATTACTTAGAAGAAAAATTCTATTTTCGTTACTCGTTTGATTATTTTTTATTATATATACAATCTTTTTTAGTAAACGGCTGTTTTATTTGTTGTTTTGATATTTTCATATTTATGTGATTAGAATACCTACTAATTGTCCCTATAGTTTTGTTACGCCCCGCCACTGTGTGTTTGCCAATAATAATTAAATAAAATAATTAATCGAATTGTATTATATTTTCTTGGCTATTTGAAAGGGAGCTCTAGTGACTGGCGAACAGATATTTTAAATTAAGGTTGGGTTCTTTTAGTTTTAATAACTGTTAGTGATTTTCCTGAAATATGGTTTGATTGATAACTATTCTACCAGCTGGTCGGCGAAAATAATAATCCACTGGGGTGTTGAGTATACATTTAATGTAATTATTTGGGTGTCGGACATTACAATATTTATAGTATATAAATTCATTGAATTACAACCATACATGCACCATGTTTCTTATTTCTATTATCATAAAAATACAATAAAATTAGTATTACTGCGTACTCGCCTGATTTAAGTCCCTGCGGGATATCGACGTCATTAAATACATATGTACACTTTTAGCACTGCGTGCATTTAGTTATAATAATACGAACATTTTTGGCACTGCGTGCAATTGGTTACAATATAAATATATATATAATTATCCCTGCGGGATTCTACAATACAGATGAATGAATAATTGTCTTTAGCTATTCAAGGATCTTAGGCACTTAAATTAAATTTATTAAAGTCATTCTCTAATTTAATGATAGCTGAAAACACCTATTAGGTAACAAATATTTAATAATAGTACTGCGTACATTTGCAAGACAATTATATAGGTTCTTTTCATCACTGAGTTCCTAAAGTCATTATTTATAGCCGGTTAGGTTGCACTTTGTCAAAAGTCTCTTGGCTATAGTACTGCGTACATCATAAGTTAGCACTGTATAATAATACCGTCAATGTTTATAAAAAGTCAAGTAACTTACTGCAAATAAGGTACAAGGCTATTGTTAGCATCGTTCTTAACTTTCGTACAGCTGGGCCAGGCTTCGAGCGTTGCACTCTTTTTTGTAAACACACTATCGATCTGATAATGTAAATTTTCGGGTTAAAATAGAGGCTGAACCCTGAATTATGAATTGTTTTGTAACTTTCTCACGACTTTAAAAATAATAAACAATTTTTGCATTAAATTGACTTAAGTTTAACTGGCCATTGAAAATCGAAGCACTAAGAGTTTTTACCCTTTTAGAAATTTAGAGTTTGACATGAGTCTAAGGAAATACTTTTGTCAAGAGATTCTGATATAATAACGCCGTTTGTCACGGTCCAGCGTTTTTATATCCGGTATGGTACTCGGTGATTTCCTCAAAGCGCAGAACTAGAATTTTTAAGGCGGTGTCCAGAAGATTATAGTCCCGCCTCCTATAGGTCATTAGCTTCCTTTGTTTTAAAATTTTTAACCTTGAATATTTTTTAAAATAAACATTTAGAGCGATTAAAAAAAACTAATAAAAGAAATTAAGGAAGTAAAAAGTAATAAAATGTCGTCGAAAGCGATTAACTTAATGGGTTTAGGCGATTAAAAAAATATTAAGTAAACAAAGTCCCAAGGATTTTCTTTTGTTTGTTTGCCGCGATGAGATAATGCGAGTTTAGAACGCTTGAACCCATATATGGTTTTGATTTTGTTCGACCAATGATCGACAAGAAGAATAATACGAAATTATTAAGAACACTCCCAGCTTGTATGAGTGAGAAGAACGATACTCTACATTCTGTCTTTTTCTATGCTTATTTGGCTAAAGATTTGATTCGGAATGGATCTCCGTATTTTCCTTAATAAAATTAAATAGAACTTTATTCAATTACACGGAATAAAATATTTAAGAAACACCCCTGACTTGTCACAAACGTGTATTCCCCAGAAAAAAAAACAAAGTAGTCATAACTCATTTGTTTTGGTTAATAAAAAAAAATATTTTATAGTGTTTATTACTTTTAGCAGTACTGGTTTACCGAATCAGTTTTAAACCAACATTTTTTACTAATTTATTAAGAGTCAATAATATCTATAAAATGTATAAATGTCATAAAAGCATTTCTGTGCTAACTCTAAAATTAAAATTAAAAGTTACAATACGGTAATCCTTACTAGTACAACACCCTTATGTAAATCGTAACAAAAAATAGAATTTAAAAAAATATATAGGACTACAAACTATCAATTAATAAATACAAAAAATGTAAGGCTAATTCGCCATAATAATAATAATACAAAAAAAATATATATAATATATTGAAAAGGTAATTCGGAGGTATAATATGGTCGTGGTACATTTGGATTTAAACAAAGTACTTACGGGGGGTTTATTTTCGTCATTTTTGCACATCACTCGCGCACTTGTTGCCTGAGTCCGGGGCACTAACTGGGATCTCCGAGGGCTCCAGTTTCATCATCTTGAACGGAGGCACGACTGTGTAAGGGGCGAAGGCCGATCTGGGCAACGGAACGGAGAACCTCTGGGTTCCTCTAGCCGGGATCAACCGGGGCACGGTAGGGGCTGATGCAATGGTTGGAGGAACTGCGGGTAGCTGGTCCACTATTTCCTGCATAGCTCTTAAGCTTGACAGGGCCGGTTGACAAGAGCTGGTGGGCTTGGTAAGGGTTGTTGTTGTGGACGTTGGTGGTGAAGTGATTGGGGAATGTAATTGTGGCGAAGGTCCCCCCGTTTGTGGCGTGGCTGTTTCTGGAGTTGGATAATTATGTAGTTTTGTTTTCCATGTAATCATATTCAACCGCCGGCAAAACGTACACTGGCAAGGGAAGGTTGCTCCGGCACGAGGCCCGTTTGTTTCCACCTTTCGTTGGGCTAGCTTCTGCAGGTACTCGTAATGGAGAAGGTGGATGTGGAAAAGATTTATGGCTCTTATTTTTCTGACTGCTTCTGTAGTTGGAGGTGCAGACCCACCAAGGCGTTCATGTAAATTCAGAAGAGACGTCAGTGCGGTTTCTATTAGCGGCAAGGCCATCGCGTACGATATGGTGTTTAAGTAGAATACGAAACTTTCGACGCAATTCTGGATCATTTTGATCGTTGTGTTGTACTGATTGTTCATGGCGTCTCCAAAGTTCTTTTATACGGGCCCTACAATAACAGTAACTTCTTAATGGGCTTGTTCCCATGCAATCTATTTTTAGATCTTTATACTTTATACATTTCTTTTCTTCATAGGGTTTTGTTTAAAAAAAAATTAACTACAATAGTTTTCGGTCGTGTTGCGATGATTATTATTTTTTTCCAAATTCCTAAACAGTTTCCCCTTCGTTTATGTAATTAAAATGTTTGTGCATTCTTCTTTTGTATACCCAAATATTTTGTGTACAATAGGAATTTAGGGCACAGGGTAGGACTATTCAATTTATTCATTTGCTAGATTTCCTTGTTAATTTCTTCGTATAGGGCTTCTGGTATTGTTTCTAATTGAACAGCAATCGACTTAGATTGGTTTATATTGCTATACTCGGGTGCAATATGAGTTTGTACCTCCCTTTAAGATACCGGTTGTAAATTTTGCCTTTCGGCGTAAATTTCTTCTGAATGGGGTTCGGTGTTGACTGATTGGGGTACCGGTAACGGCGGTCTCGGGTGATCGTAGGTAAAATTCGCCATAAAAGATAGTGTAGGTGGAGTCCATCTTCGGAATGCTCCGGAGACAACGTCTCGAGTTCTCAAAGGAGGTTCTTCCTGCGCATCTCTCGAAATTCTAATTTGCGAATGGTTTTTAGTAACCTTTACTAAATATAGTACATTAACCAAGACGCTGGTAATAAGTATTATTACCACAAGTGTAAGAGTGGTAATCGATATTGATAAAAAGGGTTCCTTTGTAGTAATTTCAGTTGATTTAGGTTGGTCGCATGAGTAATAGCATATTAAAGTATCAGACTCGCTAAGTACTGTAGTATCGTTAGCTAACCTTCTCAAATAAATTAAGTAATCCTCTGCACAATTCAAGGTTATTAAGTAGAAATTTTCTTTGGGTAAGACAACTGTTCCCTTTGTAAAAGTATTCATACTCATCCACTTCAACTCGGAAACTTCCTTACACTCCGTCTCAATGTAATTCCATTCTACTCTAGCTATAATTTGACTTTTAAAGTATTTTTCAACTGATATTCTAGGTTGCCATCCTTCCATTTGCTTAAAAATGGTAATCGTGTCTCTTGTCCATCCCATCGTAGGTACTGAAAGGGTAATTATAAGATAAGGGCTCCTCTATTTTCTTTTTTTTTGTATTTACTGTGTTTTTTCTATTCTTTGTATATACATGCATAGTTATCCCTAACCTATAATTTTAATCTAATCATAATACTTTTATTTTTCGCTAACTCGACTTATTAAATTGTTAATACGGTCCTGTCCTCCGATTCTCTCGGTACATCATCGTTCCCATCGTCTGGAGACTCTAGACTGGGAGGCGTCGCTCTCGCAGGTGCAGCTGGTTCCCTTTTTGGGTGATGTTTGTTTATAAGGTACAAAGGTATGTATTCGAGAAAATCTTCTACCTTTGTAGTACCATCGTAATTTGGGACCGCGTCTATTCCTACGAATATAATACCGGATGTACACGAAGTACTTGGTTTTGCTTCGTCCAGACTCATTTTTATTTATTTTTGGAAACTTTATAAATTATAGTTTTCAATATATAGGCATATGCTCAACACGTCAATATATTTTCTCGACCAGCAAAATTACAAAATTTTAATTTGACTTTAAAATTTTTTTTTTATATTAGAAATCCAGATATAATCAGAAAAATCACCCCTGAACTGACATTTATTGTCAGACAAGGACCCTGAGACCTGACACCATTGTTACGCCCCGCCACTGTGTGTTTGCCAATAATAATTAAATAAAATAATTAATCGAATTGTATTATATTTTCTTGGCTATTTGAAAGGGAGCTTTAGTGACTGGCGAACAGATATTTTAAATTAAGGTTGGGTTCTTTTTGTTTTAATAACTGTTAGTGATTTTCCTGAAATATGGTTTGATTGATAACTATTCTACCAGCTGGTCGGCGAAAATAATAATCCACTGGGGTGTTGAGTATACATTTAATGTAATTATTTGGATGTCGGACATTACAATATTTATAGTATATAAATTCTTCGAATTACAATCATACATGCACCATGTTTTTTATTTCTATTATCATAAAAATACAATAAAATTAGTATTACTGCGTTCTCGCCTGATTTAAGTCCCTGCGGGATATCGACGTCATTAAATACATTGGTACACTTTTAGCACTGCGTGCATTTAGTTATAATAAAACGAATATTTTTGGCACTGCGTGCAATTGGTTACAATATAAATATATATATAATTATCCCTGCGGGATTCTACAATACAGATGAATGAATAATTGTCTTTAGCTATTCAAGGATCTTAGGCACTTAAATTAAATTTATTTAAGTCATTATCTAATTTAATGATAGCTGAAAACACCTATTCGGTAACAAATATTTAATAATAGTACTGCGTACATTTGCAAGACAATTATATAGGTTCTTTTCATCACTGAGTTCCTAAAGTCATTATTTATAGCCGGTTAGGTTGCACTTTGTCAGAAGTCTCTTGGCTATAGTACTGCGTACATTATAAGTTAGCACTGTATAATAATACCGTCAATGTTTATAAAAAGTCAATTAACTTACTGCAAATAAGGTACAAGGCTATTGTTAGCATCGTTCTTAACTTTCGTACAGCTGGGCCAGGCTTCGAGCGTTGCACTCTTTTTTGTAAACACACTAACGATCTGATAATGTAAACTTTCGGGTTAAAATAGAGGCTGAACCCTGAATTATGAATTGTTCTGTAACTTTCTCACGACTTTAAAAATAGATAAAAATAATAAACAATTCTTGCATTAAATTGACTTAAGTTTAACTGGCCATTGAAAATCGAGGAACTAAAAGTTTTTACCCTTTTAGAAATTTAGAGTTTGACATGAGTCTAAGAAAATACTTTTGTCAAGAGATTCTGATATAATAATGCCGTTTATCGCGGTCCAGCGTTTTTATATCCGGTATGGTACTCGGTGATTTCCTCAAAGCGCAGAACTAGAATTTTTAAGGCGGTGTCCAGAGGATTATAGTCCCGCCTCCTATAGATCATTAGCTTCATTTGTTTTAAAATTTTTTACCTTGAATATTTTTTAAACTAAACATTTAGAGCGATTAAAAAAACTAATCAAAGAAATTAAGGAAGTAAAAAGTAATAAAATGTCGTCGAAAGCGATTAACTTAATGGGTTTAGGCGATTAAGAAAATATTAAGTAAACAAAGTCCCAAGAATTTTCTTTTGTTTGTTTGCCGCGATGAGATAATGCGAGTTTAGAAAGCTTGAGCCCATATATGGTTTTGATTTTGTTCGACCAATGATCGACAAGAAGAATAATACGAAATTATTAAGAACACTCCCAGCTTGTATGAGTGAGAAGAACGATACCTTACATTCTTTTTCTATGCTTATTTGGCTAAAGATTTGATTCGGAATGGATCTCCGTATTTTCTTTAATAAAATTAATAAGAACTTTATTCAATTACACACAATAAAATATTTAAGAAAGACCCCTGACTTGTCACAGTTTAAGTAAGTTGTTAATTTTAATTAATTAAAAACGTAGAAACATAATTTATATGTTGCTATTTTGTAAGGTGTAATCTACTGAAATAATTATTGATTAAATATCTTCGATGTTGATCCTTTTGTTCTTCAAGGCCTTCATTATTTTCTGGCATTTCGAGGTCATCAATCCTCCTCCTCCTTTTCATTAACTTCTAGTGGCTGTTCTTTTTCAGCAACTGCTAGATTATGTAGTATAATAGCAGTTGCTACAATTATATCTTGCGGGAAAGGAATTTTCATACGAAGTCCTATAGCTAAGCATGGAAAACGTCTTTTCCATATACCCCTATAGTCCTCTAAATAATATTTCTCGTCCGTACTAGAGATTCCTGATATAACCTTTCCGCTTCATTAGAAGGGTTTTGTAATAGTATCATTAAATATTGTTTACTGGCATAACCACTGTCTCCTATTAACAGACAATTCTGCATATCATTCTCAAAATGAGCTTTTAGAGCTGAATTATTAAAAATTGTTACATCTGGAACGGAACCTGGCCATCTTGAAACAATATTTCTGATCTTCATGTCAGGATCACAAGCTACCATTACATTAATGAAAAAAAAACCCTTCCTATTTCTGTACCACTCCGCCTGGTCTCCACCTGCACTTTGAATTTTTAAGTAGGTTCCATCTAGTATTAATAGTACTCTAGGAAACGATGCTATCTTAAAAAATCCTTGTGTGATTTTTACTATTTCTTCTTCTGGATACCTTATGTATTGATTTTTAATAGAACACAGTGTTCTAGTAACCTTTTTAATAACATTACAAACTGATGCACCCCTGAGTGGTCACCAACATTAACTTGAAAGTTGCCAGTAGCATAAAAGCGTAGGCCTATTAACAGTTGCTGCAGTGGATTTAAGGTTTCATTTCATTTTCATTTATTCATTTCATGTCATTACAAAAATTTGTTTACGTCATGGTATAGAATAAAACTTAAGCTAGATACGCTAATACATTTAGTTTAATATTTAAACAGAACTAGAACTAATCAATAATAAAGCTGACAACACATTATTACAATCACAATTAAAATTCCATTCAACAGTGTTTAAAATTGCAAATCCTGGCGCTCCTCTAGGTAAGCGTCATAGCTATAATACGCTCTACCGACAAGAAAGTCGGTTACTCTTTTCTTAAAAGCTTTAAATTTCAGATCTCTGGCCTCTCGTGGTATTTTGTTAAAGAACTTCACAGCCAAGTAGTTTGGGCCATTTTGGCATCTACGCAGTCTGCGGTAAGGTACCAAGAGATTCTCGCTGCCCCGCGTGTCCCTGCCGTGTATCTCACCATTGGTGGGATAATTATATTTATCTTTATTATGGTAGATATGGAGTGCGTTTTGCAGTATATATACGCATGGGATGGTTAGAATACGAAATTTAATAAATGACTCCCTACAGTCATCCTTATAACCAATGCGCGCCAGGACACGCACGGCCCTGCGTTGTAGCGAGAACACCCGACGCCACCCCGCAGAGTGCCCCCAAGCAATCGCCGCATACGACATTACCGAATGACATAATGCAAAATATACGTTTTTAAAGTTTGTGATGAGACTTTTAGAGAGAGATTGCGCAGCAAAAAGACGCTTCCACTCAATTTATGAGAAATAAACTCTGTATGTGGACCCCAGTTGAGTTCAGAGTCCAAATAAACTCCCAGAAATTTGGTCTTGTTTACAGTTTGGAAAGGCGTTTCGTTGACTTTCCGCAATGAAAAAATAACGTTATTTGTTTTATTCTGATTAAGAATAAGACCATTTGCCTGAAACCACTGTTCTACCTCCGATTGCACCTCGCATGCCCCGCTGATAACATCCTCAAGGTATCGCTAGCCACAGAGGCGGTCGTGTCATCAGCGAATACAACGTAGTGCCCCCTATAGTGTAGTGACCCACTAGCCTAGTACTAAAAATACACTATCTTAGAGTATGAGAGAAAAACCCAAAAACCAAATATTAAATAAATAAAAACATTTTATTTAACTACCAGGGTAAACAAACAAATAAAAGCTACCATCTATAAATTGTAAAAGAAATAAACACATTCTAACCTAGTTGGAAAAGAATTAAATAAATAAAATAATTAAAAATAAAGTAAAGTTCAAAATTAAAAGCTATTAAAAGGGTTTTAAATTATTAAAATATAATTGCTTTAAAAGTTTTTTAAATGTACACGAGAGAATGTTTAAATAATTTAAATAATTGAGTACTACCAACGAAAATACCGAGTTATTGAAAGTTAGGAATAATTTCACTTATAGGAAAGGTCTTTCCATAAAGTAAATAAAATAACCAAAATATTATTGAACGTTTAATAGTTTAAATTAAAGTAAAATAAAAACCATACGAGAAAAATAAGACAACTGCTCTCGATAAAACACACAAACAAAAAGAAATAATACGAAGCGCAAGCAGCGCTCGAGAATCCAGACTATCGAGTCCCCTCTCTAAACTTATGTTGCGACAAATCAAAACTCTTGTAACCTGTTCATTTGAGCATTTCGCTGACGGACTCGTTAGAACGACAGAAATCCAAGAAAAACCCACCCGCAAGTTCTAGATGTAGGAATGACACTATAATTGCGGCGTACTAAGAAGCATGCGCTATCACTCTTGGTATTATGAACAAGGTGCTACAGTACTTTAGAGTGCAGTAAACTCTAAACTGTCATCATTTGCGCAGTCCAAGCGTCTTAAGAATACTATTTATGACCCTGTACGTAGAATAATGTGTATGATTTATGATGAGAACCACTTAAGCGTAGGGGCTACGGCCGTTTTATGTTACTATTCTTAGAAAGTTAAGTTAATAATTAGTTGCAAATTCTTGTGAATTTGCTGACACCGAGGTCGGTTGTAGGGTTATGAACCCGTGAGAACTGTCAATCTCAGCACAAATTTCACTATATAAACCTGCGTAAAAGCAGTAACAAGGGAGTCTTCAGTCAAAAACAAACCTAGTGACAGTGCCAGTCTAAGAGTAAAAAGTGTTACTTCAAAACATAGTGAAGTGTAACGGACAAATCTTGGACAAGTCTTGTGAAAGTGCTAGGGAAACGTGAATGTAAAATGTCAAATAAAACATATTCTGTTTAGACCGAAATCTAATCTTGTAACCTAGATAAGTGTTGTTTGTTTTGTGAATCTTTGATTTGTGACATAATATGATGGGTTTGCAAGTTTATCAAATAGGTTAGTGACTTAATTGTTTATCGTGACTGTATAACCATTGTTTTGATGTTTTTATATGAGAAGTTATAACCATTTAGACTTTCTGAGGTTAATTGACACCTTCTATTAGTGTAATGAATAATTCCAATCATTTTTAAACATTTTTTATAATAAATGAATTTAGTAACAATCTATATTTCATTTCAATCGACCCCCGTAACAACAAGGCTATTGTGGGTCGTTTCGCCAAACGTCTGATGACATCTTATCTGCAAAGTGATTATTTTTAATGGTGTTTATACGGATAAGAGATCGTACCTGCCAGGCAATTAATACCCAGGGTCCACGAACCCACAAATAAATATTGTAACTCGTCCCATGTATATAAAAGTGATAATTAGGCCAACATAGATAAACTAGAAAAGTTTAACAATCTGACAAGATGGGGCGGGCGTTACAAATGGTGTCAGGTGTGAGGTTCCTTTAAAACGCAGGAATTTTAGACTTTGAGACTGTGGACGTCAGAGACTCAACCACGATAGTATTTTGCTTAGTTATATAGATTGTTACTGACGGAGGAAAAGAAAATAAAAGTACCAGTGATCTGGAACAATGTACTGATTGGTTTAGATTCAGTTCCTACTTACGATGGTTTAAGCAATATAGATGAGTTTATTGCAATTATTGAAGAAACTGCAACCCTTGCTAATTGGACAGAAGCTCAACAGGTTGCCATATCCAGACTAAAACTCAGAGATGAAGCTAATCAGTTTAATAAATCGGAAGAAGATCTTAAAACTACCCCAAGTTGGGATGCCTTATCCCGTGCCTTAAAGAAGCAGTTTCGACGAGCCGAGATCAATGAGGAATCTCGAAGGAAGTTTATGGCATGCACCCAAAGGACAGGGGAGAAGTGCCGACATTTTTTAACAAGGCTCAAATCACTAGGAAACAAAACGGTTGACTACACTGGAACCACGGCCGTGGATGATGTGCTGAAAATTCGTTATGAGGAAGAACTTATAACACAATTTATCATGGGAATAATGATGCCTATAAAGGCTCGAATTTTATCCTAGGCGCCCCAGACATTAAGTGAGGCACTAGAATTAGCCGAAAGAGAAGAAGCCATCGAAAGCATAATCAAGCCTTCGACATCTCATTGAGAATTCGTCAGAGGTCTGCAATCGTCTCATGACCAGGAAAGAAGTCAAGGTAACGACATAATTAGATGTTACCAATGTCAAAAAACTGGTCATCTAGCCAAAGACTGTCGTTCCGGAAGATCTCAAGAACTAACTTGTTTTAAGTGTCACCAGATTGGGCACTTTGCCAGTGCATGCCGAGCAACCAATACGAGGGAGCAACGCACGCAACGCAACAAGGTAGGGCATTTACGAAGAAATTGTTCCAGTAACCGTCAACGACGATCCGGTGCTCAAATAAATTTAAACGCCGGGGCAGCCACTTTTCGACCCCGAAGCCAGACTGCACCACAAGATGGAAACCGTCGATAGATGTACAAGAGGTCAGGGTACAGAGCTCAGCAAAAAACTTACGTCCGCGTAATACTGCTAAGGTAACTATAGGAACCAGACAGTGCTTAGCACTTATAGACTCTGGAGCTGCTGTATCCCCAGCGAAACCCGGTATTGCCGCAAGGTTTAGAATTAACCAAGGATGTGAAAGTAATCTAATTGATGTTCAAGGAAATGGTATATCTAGTACAGGAAAAATTGTATTACCACTCGAGTTGATAGCAGGAAAAGTGATTACTCAAAAGTTTATGATTATCGACACACCCTTAAGTTTTGAGGCAGATATACTACTAGGTCTAGATTTTTTACACAAATTTGGTGTTAAGGTAGATTGGGGAAATGGATGGATGAATGTATAGGAGGAAGTTGTAGCGCTGTTTGAATAAACCCAGAAAGTATCTAGAGCAAGTTGGTAAACAGTAAGAAACGAAGGAGGAACAGAGAGGAAGATTTTTGAGGAACTAAAATATCTTAGAGAAGCAGTTAAAAAGTTAGAAGCCAAATTGGAGGCGACGCTTAGGAGTAATTCTTCATTCCTGGGGAGGAGGGAGAATTTAGACGAGCAGGTGATCCCCAGTCACCTGGTCAAGTCAGAACAAACACAAATTCACAGCAACACTACCAATGTGGTTATGGAGTCTGCAGCTCCTAGAATTGAGGAAGATAGGATACCCATGTTGAAGAAGAAAAATATATCAGTTCCTAATGCTAAAAATATGAAGCAAGAAGAGAGCAAAGTTGAAAGTGTGCTCGAGACACAGAAGAAAAGGGAAAAGAAAGCAACAGAAATTGAGGTTGATACTATCGCTACTAAAGTTAAAATCCAAGGAGAGGATCAAGGAAACGACTTTACAGCCAACATTGTCTTATCGGAAGATTTGATAATACCTGCTAGATGTCAAACCTTGTGTATGGCTAGTCTTCGTAAAGCATCACGAGTTAAGGGTCAGCATATGGTCGTTGAACCATGTGACGATGTTTCATCAGGACTATTCATTGCCAGGAGTCTTTGTAAAGTAGATTCATCCGTGCCGATTAGAATAATGAATGTTACCGAAAAGCCTATATTAATTACAAGAAAAAGCGTGATTGCCAAAGCTTGTCAGGCAATCGTAGAGACAAAAAGAGACTCTCATGTACCATCAATAAAATCAATAAGTAAAGGTGATACCACAGAAATACTTACTCAACTTGAATTAAGTGGAGATCTGTCTGAGGACCAGGAAACGTTGAAAAAGCTTATTTTAGAATATATAGACATTTTTAGAGCTCCTAGTCAAAAGCTTACGCATACTTCTAAGGTAACGCATAGGATAATAACCGAAAATGTTTCCCCCATTACTAACCGACCATATCGCGTTCCACCGCCAGGAAATATTAAAGAAAGAAATAGATAAACTACTAGTAGATGGAATTATAACGGAAAGTGAGTCACCATGGAGTTTTCCAGCAATTCTTGTCGAAAAGAAGCCACACCCAGGAAAGAAAGTGCAGTACAGACTGTGCATAGATTTTAGGGCGCTTAACGATATTAGTAAAACGGATTTTTATCCTCTACCACATTTAGAGGGTACCATAGATCGCCTATCCGGTTCTAGCCTATTTTCAACAATGGATTTGGCCTCTGGATAGTTCCAGATACCGCTTCACCCCGACGATCAAGAGAAAACAGGTTTTTTGACTTTTGACAACCACTAGGAGTTCAAACGAATGCCGATGGGCTTTAAGAATGCCTCAGCTACTTGGCAAAGGTTCATGAACCAAATATTTGTAAACTTGTCATATAAGGAGTGTCTACTATACCTGGATGATGTAATTGTGTTCAGTTCCGACGATATTGAAGAGCATCCTTCTAGGCTTAGGCATGTCTTCAAAAAAATGAGAGAGAGCAACCTAAAATTTAAACCTACCAAATGCCATTTTTTGAAAAAAGAAGTCAGTCAGGCGATGGATATAAACCTAATCCCGACAAAACGCCTGTTATTGAACATTATCCTCCACCCAAAACCGTCAAGGATATTAGAGCATTCCTTGGATTAGCTGGGTTTTATAGAAAATTCGTTTCCAACTTTTCCAAGGTGGCACAACCCCTTACTGAATTAACTAAGAAGGAGGTCAAGTTTGTATGGTCCAATAAGCAGCAGCAAGCATTCGAAACTTTAAAAACGGCTTTAATGATATCACCTATATTAAAGTATCCCAACTTAACTAAGGAATTTATTTTAAACACTGACGCAAGTGGGAGAGCCTTAGGAGCCATTTTAACCCAAAAGTATGAAGGATTAGAACACCCTGTATGCTACTCGAGCAGAACGCTTAATGCCGCCGAAAGACGATATAGCACTATAGAAAGAGAACTTTTAGCATTCGTTTGGGCTGTTAAGAAATACAGAATATATTTAACTGGAGTTCACTTTACCATTATTACGGATCATCGACCTTTAAAATATTTACTTACTATCAAAGATCCTAGTTCTAGACTCGCCAAATGTGCTATGTTTTTAATAGAGTACAGTTTTACGATCGAATATCGACCAGGAAGGATGAATACAAACGTGGACACTTTATCCAGAATAACACACAACGAAGGAGTGAGGCAAACAGAAAATATAATATCCGTTATAAATACTGAAGAAACGATATCTCCCATATTGCCCGCTATTTGGCCCAGAAAAGATATCTCTGACCTGCAACAATCAGATCCGGAAGTACAAAGTTTAAAAAACAACAACCATATGAATAATGATGATAATTTTTACATGAGCCTCGATAAGGTTTTCTACAAGACACGTGTAGAAAATGAAAGAAATGATAAAATCGTGGCACCCGCATCAATGAGAAAAGATATTTTAGCGATTTACCATTCATTCATCCGTATTTGCAGCACACCCCGGACAACACAAAACTTTAGAAAGTATCAAGGTAGACTTCTATTGGAAAAGCATGAAGAAAGATGTAGTTAAATTTTGTGAACAGTGCCATTCTTGTAACTTACTGAAAACTCCCAACCAGCCTCCACCGGAACTACAAAAAACTCCAGTTCCTGAAAAAGTTTTTGGTTTTATTAGCATAGATATTGTAGGACCACTCAATCGAACTTCTCGGAACAATCGATACTTACTAACATGCGTGGATTTTTTAACTCGATATCCCGAATGCATTCCTTTGCCAGACATAACCGCCGAAACTGTAGCTAGAGCATTTGTCGAGCATATAACACTTCGTTTTAGTCCACCTAGAAAATTACTTACGGACATGGGATCACAATTTGTTTCTAAGTTATTCAAAAATATTTGTAATATATTAGGGATACAAAAACTCCAAACTACTCCTTATCATCCACAATCTAACGGTATCGTTGAAAGGATGCACCGAACGTTACAGACTATGCTAGGACACTATATGACAGATCATGATCACGATTGGGACACATTCTTACCATATGCCCTTATGGCTTATTGCAACTTACCTCACAATGCGACCAAAGAATCCCCATTCTTCTTGATGTTTGAAAGAGATATGGAGCTTCCTCACCATTTACACATAAAAGAATCACGAATTCGTTACGACATTGACGAAAATTATGCCAGCGAATTAGTAACACGTTTACAAATAGCTCACGAAATGCTCAGAAAAGCATACAAGACACGATTAATGCTAGATGTACAAAGCACAACCAGAAGAAAACAAGAAAAGAATTTAAAGTTGGTGATCGAATATAGCTGTACAACCCGGCTATAAAAAACAAATTAGTTTCAAGCAAGCTGCAACCCAAATGGTCTGGTCCATATAGAATTATCCAGCAGAAAGGTCCTGTTAACTTTAAAATTCGAAAGTTAGAAGGAGGAAAAGAAGAAATGGTACATGCCCATAGACTAAAGATGTACCAGGACGAACCCGTCGACTTATTAGAGGATGATTCACTGGCCGAGAAAGCGAGGATGAACCAGACATAAACGACCAGCCAGATAATAATAGTACACGTGTTTTGGATACGCCGTTTGAAAATAATAACCCAAGTGAGGAAGATAACCAGTCAGTCATAAGCAAGAAGGTAGTCAGGAACTAGATAACGACGACGACACAGCGGTGGAAAATAATCATGAGAACGAGGATGATTTAGTTGAGTCCGACGAGGACTCCGACAACCAAGTCAATCACTCTAATAAAGCTGATTTGAATGATGATACTAGCGCAGAAGCAGAACTACAAGTCGATTTGCCGGATATAGAGAACAAAGATAATCACTCTCCCGAATCTTTGAATCATAGACCAAGACGAGGAATCATAGACCAAGACGAGAAATAATCAGACCAAAGAGGTTTAACGATTATTATACTGACTTCTATGATTCCAGCGAGTAAATATAAATACATCTAATAATACCATAGTTTAAGTGAAGAACCGACTACTGCTAGCACCTGTATCACCCTATGCGATATACGAACATGGATGACTTAAGACCCAGTTGTCCTGCACCCTCACCAACCCTTATAATAGATCCTGTTACGTTACCAACGCAGAATTCGCGATGTCCAGAAAATGAACAATTACATAGCATTGTACACTCAGAAATGAGACCAGTTTGGACGTTTCCCATATTACGTCATGAATTAAGTACCGTGACTTCGCATAATACGCAAAACTAAAACTCAAAAATCTAGTTGTCATCACTGTGGTGTATAAAGTTCACGACAGTTCGACGTGTATAAGTCGCCCTCTGTGAACCAATAAGTATAATAAATAGTGGGGAAAATGGACAAAACATTTAGTCTTTATTCGAAAAAAACACGGTGTGCGTCGGTTTTATTACAATGGATTTTGAACCATTTTTACGTTATGTACGCCATCTAAGTTTCCATGAACAACGTCCACTTCTGTGGACAACATTGTCAGACCTAAGGGAAGAGTTTTTCTTGTTGGGGGCAAGTGCGCCGTGTCACCCCCTTCTGTACCAGTTAAGGGCGAGAAACCGGCTACTGACAGTGCGGGTCCATGAAGACCTACGGCGGATAGACACCTACCAGGCAATTTATGATGGGGAAGCGGAAATACGGCCGTGTGATTGTATTCTTTGCGACCCGGTCGTGCGCGTGTTTCCGCCGCTAGAGGTGTTTTATCACGTTCCCGAAATCCGTCGGGATTATCATTTACTCCAGGCTGCCGCGGCTCAGGACAACCTGCCGTATCCGCCGCCTCCAAGGTCGCCGAGCCCGCCAGTTGCAGCCCCAGAAGCCGTCATACCCCAGGCCGCTTTCCCCGAAGCCGTCGTACCACAGGCCGCTGTCCCGGAAGCCGCCCGACCCGAAGTCGCCATCCCCGACGCTTGGGCTCCACCGGTAGCCATTCCACAGGCTGCCGCGCCCCAGCCCGACGAACTAGTTAGACAGCTAGTTATCGAGCTTTCCCCCTTAGTCCCGTTGCACCATCCGTAACCAAGGGTCTTGCAGGCCATGGAAGAAGACCTCCTAGGAATTGTGGGGGAGCTCATTATGAATTGGCTCGATGATGACTTCTAAACCACTTATAGAATTTAGTTATTAGGTATGTTAGTTTTAAGATAGTATATAAGTATTTGCAAACCCACCAAACATATTTAGCTATAAGAGTGATTTAAAAATAGTAAAATGAGAATTCTATTATTTTTAAAAATAATAAATATTTTATTAACCTTATTGATTAATAAGAGAACTGCCCAGTGGTCTAAAAAGATTTTATAGGTATCACAATTATTTTAACTATTTTTATTCAGTCTCACCTTTACTTAAAACAAGTGCTAAATACGCACGGATATAATCACACTCCGTACGTAATGCCTATACTATCTCAGCAGTTCAATTGTCGAATTAAGATTACGGTTATCACGTAACAGTCATAATTTAAAACGACCTAAACAAAATATTTCGGAGGGTCGAATGATGTAAATTAAAAATACGAGTGCAAGCAAATTAATTCAGAACTTTAAAGAAATTTTATCACTGTGGACAAACTTTCTTTTACGGGGTTATGAGGAATGTAGTGACCCACTAGCCTAGTACTAAAAAAATACACTATCTTAGAGTATGAGAGAAAAACACAAAAACCAAAAATTAAATAATTAAAAACATTTTATTTAACTACCAGGGTAAACAAACAAATAAAAGTTACCATCTATAAATTGTAAAAGAAATAAACACATTCTAACCTAGTTGGAAAAGAATTAAATAAATAAATAAAATAATTAAAAATAAAGTAAAGTTTGAAAGTCAAAGCTATTAAAAGGGTTTTAAATTATTAAAATATAATTGCTTTAAAAGTTTTTTAAATGTACACGAAAGAATGTCTAAATAATTTAAATAATTGAGTACTACCAACGAAAATACCGAGTTATTGAAAGTTAGGAATAATTTCACTTATAGGACAGGTCTTTCCATAAAGTAAATAAAATAACCAAAATATTATTGAACGTTTAATAGTTTAAATTAAAGTAAAATAAAAACCATACGAGAAAAACAAGACAACTGCTCTCGATGAAACACACAAACGAAAAGAAATAATACGAAGCGCAAGCAGCGCTCGAGAATCCAGACTATCGAGTCCCCTCTGTAAACTTATGTTGCGACCAATCAAAACTCTTGTAACCTGTTCATTTGAGCAGTTCGCTGACGGACTCGTTAGAACGACAGAAATCCAAGAAAAGCCCACCCGCAAGTTCTAGATGTAGGAATGACACTTTAATTGCGGCGTACTAAGAAGCATGCGCCATCACTTTTGGATTATGTCCGTGAGAACAGGGTGCTACAGTACTTTAGAGTGCAGTAAACTTTAAACTGTCATTATGTGCGCAGTCTAAGCGTCTTAAGAATACTATTTATGACTCTGTACGTAGAATAACGTGTATGATTTATGATGAGAACCACTTTAGCGTAGGGGCTACGGCCGTTTTATGTTACTATTCTTAGAAAGTTAAGTTAATAATTAGTTGCAAATTCTTGTGAATTTGCTGACACCGAGGTCGGTTGTAGGGTTATGAACCCGTGAGAACTGTCAATCTCAGCACAAATTTCACTATATAAACCTGCGTAAAAGCAGTAACAAGGGAGTCTTCAGTCAAAAACTGTATAACCATTGTTTTGATGTTTTTATATGAGAAGTTATAACCATTTATGTCGGGTTGCACAAGGAATTTTAATAATAATTATTTAACCGACAAGTTTGACTGTGACGTTGACAGAAATAATTTTCTCACAATCATACTGGCTCGGTTACCTTAATTTTTAATTTACTAGTCACTCATCTTTGAATGTGAGTTTATAATGCCTGTCAAAGTCATTTATTTCACAGTCAAATTTGCCGGTTAAATAACTATTATTAAAATTCTTTGTGCAGCCCGACATTAGACTTTCTGAGGTTAATTAATACCTTCTATTAGTGTAATGAATAATTCTAATCATTTTTAAACATTTTTTACAATAAATGAATTTAGTAACAATCTATATTTCATTTCAATCGACCCCCGTAACAACAAGGCTGTTGTAGGTCGTTTCACCAAAAGGTCTGATGACATCTTATCTGAAAAGTGATTATCTTTAATGGTGTTTATACGGATAAGAGATCGTACCTGCCAGGCAATTAATACCCAGGGTCCACGAACCCACAAATAAATATTGTAACTCGTCCCATGTATATAAAAGTGATAATTAGGCCAACATAGATAAACTAGATAAGTTTTACAATGTGACAAGATGGGGCGGGCGTTACAATGGTTGTGCAAGGGTAAATCATAAATGGTCCCAGTATAGACCCTTGTGGCACACCCACCGTTAATTGGCCCGCTGATGACACTACCCCTCCTATGGCCACCATCTGAGAGCGATTCTCTAGATAGGATTGGATAAGAGTTATAGTTTTATTGCTAAAGTTGTAAGCCGAAAGCTTTTGAATCAGCAGGTCATGCGATACACAATCGAAGGCCTTGCTCAGATCACAAAACATGGTGTTAACATACCTTCCAGCATGAAAAGCTTCAGAGATGTAAGAGACAAGATCCATAATACCCGAAGATGTGCCCAGCCCCGATCTAAAGCCAAACTGACGATCTGTTAGGAGCTTGTTTGATTCTAAATATTTGGAGATCCTCTCAGCAATGCACTTCTCCAGAATCTTGGATAGAACAGGCAATAAAGATATTGAACGGTAATTGCTCATATCATCTTCATCCCCTTTTTTAAATATAGGGATGACCAGCGCCGTCTTCCATGCAAGAGTCAGGAAAAGTGGATTCCCGGAGGCATCTGTTTATAAGTTTAGTAATTGGCACAATAAGTAGTTCACGTACCAGTTTTAGAAGTTTGACTGATAAACCGTAGTAGTCTTTACTGTTTTTGTTTTTGAGTTTATTAAAAATATCCCTAATTTCAATAAAAGAACTGCCGTGAAAAGGCAAAATGATGTACTCGCAATTTTGCTCAAATTGAGGTATTATGCGCATTTTAATGTACAAACAAAGATCTACAAGTACTTCTTTAAACCATAACTATATCTCTTTTAGTTCTGGAAATAGTTCACTGGATAAATGATGTACTTAACAAAAAGTTTTGTCTAAAAAAGGACAAAATAATGTATTTTGAAATTTTATTATGTCAAAAAAGTTTAAAAGCCAGTACCGTTGTATGATATGACATTTAAATAATATTTTACAGCGGCAAAATAATGTACATCTACTTACATTATTTTGCCATTTAAGATTCTTGAAATTTTGATGAATAATACAAAGGTATATGCAATTGTACGTCCTTCTGCCGTGGTTTAACCTCACTTTTTAACAAAAACGTTGAAAACAGCATTGTTTTAATTTCTCAGGTTTATTTTACTTTTAAGTGAAAAAATGTCGTCGAGAGTTAAGTTAATGTTTAAACTGTTAAACAAAAATATAAGTAAGGTATGTATAAGAGTTTTATTGAAAACTATCTCATATATTATAGTTTTATACGATTTTTGTTAAATTTAGGCCCTGATTTTACCCAGGGTGTTTTTCATATACTTATTTCATATGAAAGGAGGGTATTTTTATCTAATTTCTTATCTTCTTCTTATTTAATTTTTAAAAACAACTTTGGAAAGTTGCTTGTATTAAGGAAAAATAGAAAATACGCGTGCCGAGCCCTTTTATTCAGCTGTTTTTTTTTTTATGATCGAGCACAAGCAGCATAGGAAAAAAAACTTTAGGGCGCTCTGGGAACAGTGCGTATGCGAAGAAAGGGTGGGATTATTAAAAGTAGAGTGTAACGGGTTAGCACTTGTTAGTTTAGGAAGGTTTTATTAAAAAAATACTTTTTTTTTGCTTCTACGTTCCTTCCTCATTATGGCAACGTCGCAGAGCCAGTTGTCGAATTAACCGCTCCTGGGAAACACTGCCTCGGAACCTGTATAATATTAATAAAATTGGATTCTATTTTGTAAATATAAAGCCGGTGGCAAGATTTGTGAGGAAATGTTTTGGAGCTGCGACTAGCACGGACTTATATGTTGCAATAATAAGTTAAATAAAAATGTCTGTTTTAGGAAAATCCTGACAAAGGTAACGAAGGAGACATTTTAGAAAGCGAAAGCGAAAAGGAGAGGGACGTTAACCAAAGTGGTATTAAAACAAAAGCTTCGACTGATATGAATTATAGTAAGGAAAAAGGCGAATTAAGACTAGAACAAAATGAAACTATAGAAAAAAAAGAAAATACATTTCCAGAGGTTGACAAAAATTTAAAATCACAATATTCCAATAATGATAGTATATATTTTGCAAAAAATGAATGTAATTTGGAACATGAACAGACAGTAAATCTCGAAACGAATAAAATGGTAACTTAAAGAAACTAAGAATTACTATAATAAATATTTTATATACAATTTTATTTTTTAGAGTGAGAATAATTTACTCTTTGATCCAGACGATAATGACGATGACTGCAAGGATCCCGATTATGACCCCGATCTTTCAGATAGCGATAGTGAAGAGGAAAAGGAAGTTAGCAGCAGAGGTATAAAACGAAAAACGTCAAATGAAATAAATAGAGTGGAAGAAGGTGAAATAAGCAGAGGGCAAAATGAAAATACACATTCGCCAGAAATCAACAACTTACACTAGCGAGGAGAGAAGTTCCTTACACAAACAATTTTGGGACCTTAATAGAGACGCTCAAAAAATATGGCTTTTAAATGCAGTTCAAGAGACACGAGCATCACGAAAAATAGAAGGAAGCAGAAGAAACTTTAGCCGAGTTTATACCTTCTCCAAACATTACGACGAAAATTCAATGAACTAAATACAAGTGTGTCAACACTATTTTTTGTCTACCTTAGGATATAAAAGTTCCTCAGTAATTGATCACTTATTAAAACATGCAAAAAATGAACATGGAATTCCAACAATGTTTCCTAAAGAAGATGGTAGAGGAAAGCATCCACCAAACCATAAAAAAAATAGAGACCTGATTAAGACACACATAAAATCATATAATCCCAAACCCTCTCATTACCGTAGGGAGCATGCTCCAAAACGGATATATCTTCCCCCAGAATTAACAATAAAAGCAATGCACAATGATTACAATAGTAGTTATCCAAACGAGAATATTTCGTATGAGTTATATAGGAAAGTTTTGGATGAAATGAACATTGGATTTTATCAGGCTGATGCGGATAAATGCAGCACATGTATCGGATTAGACTTAAATCCAACTGAAGAGAACATACTTAAAAAACAGCTACATGTAGAGGAGGCAAATGAAGTAACTATGTTTGCTTTTAAGATTTGTAATAATGTTATTGTTTTAGGTAACATTAAGAAGAACTTTATACACACAAGATGCCGAAAATGAGGATCCAGAAGCAGCAAAGAGTTACTCAGCTGACTTGCAAAAGGTATTTCTTTTGCCCAGAATGCCGAAAGTTAAAGACTCATTTTTTACTTCGCGCCTCATCGCATTCAACGAAACCTTTGCTGTTATGGGAAAAAAGAAAACACCACATTATTGTATTTTGTGGCATGAAGGCATAGCTGGGCGAAGAGCCGAAGACGTGGCGTGTTCATTTCTTAAATTTATTCAGTTACAAAGAGATACAAAAAACCTAATTATATGGTTGGATAATTGCACTGGCCAAAATAAAAATTGGGTTTTGTATTCTGCCTTAATTGTTTATATGAATTCTGAGTATTGCACAACTAAAAATATAACCCTTAAATACCTGTTAACTGGTCATACGTATATGTCCGCAGATGGCCTTCATGGAAAAATCGAACAATTCGTAAAAAAAGTTGGTAATGTTGAAGATTTTAACGATTTTACTGAGGCATGTAATAAAGCAGTCTCTAGAAATGAAGTCATAAATCTTGAAATTTCAGACTTTATGAAATTTGAGAACGTGTGTAAATTTCCTACGGCCGGTTCAACAAAGAAAAAATTTGTGGAGTGCCATTTTTAAAAGACATTGTGGAAGTACGATTTATAAAAGGTGAGCAAGAATTCTTTTACAAGACTAATTTTCGTGACGCAGAATATAAACAAACAAAAAATTTAATCAAACGAAAAGCAGATCTAAATTTACCAAAACCACTAACCACACTCCGTGGAGTAGCCACTAAAAAAAAGAAGGTATTATGAAAGCCTTAGTACCAGCAATGAAACCATCAAGAAAGTTATTTTGGGAAAATTTGATGACAAGTGAAAGTTCCCCAGATTTATTGGAACAAGGATATTAAATCGTTTAAAATTTTGAATTTTTGTTTTTTAATAAGAATACACCGTTAATTTGCATAATATGCACCATTATTTTGTTAGAAGTTTTTATTTTGAAATATAAAAATAATAAAACTATAAAAGCAGTACATCATTTAACCAAATAGCTCGTTTCTTATTTCATATAGAAACAATGGAAAAATAACGTATAGTATACTACATCATTTTGCCCAAGTTTTTTTGATTTTTTTTTAGTGAAAAAATGATGTAACTAACCAAAAACGACAAACTCTCAATAATAGCAGTAATTGAGATATTAGATACATTACTCAGGTTAAAATAATTCTGAATTGTGAAATTGAAAGCAATTAGGCATTTTTTAACGATTTGGCAAACAATTTAACTTAAAATCGATTTTTCTCTAAACTCTGTTTTGGCGAGTACAGCATTTTGCCTTTGCCCGGCAGAGAAAACTCCTGTATGTCAAAGCTTTCGCTGGGAGTATTTATTTTAAATGGTATGTGTTTAGTATTTATGTCATTGTTTAAGATTAAATTGGGTGCTACATTAATAAAGAACTCATTAAAGTCATCCGCCAAGATATTACCTGGTACAGAGTGGACCTTTTTACCTGTGTTTCGCTCTCTGTTGATTATGTTCCATGTACATTTTGGTTTGTTGGTCGAGTTTTGAATAAGATTGTATGTACGTTTGGCATGTACAGGGACATTATTTTAAGTGTCTCACCCGATTGGCGACTTTGCTATCGACCACAATAAAAAAACAATTATGTATTCCCTAACAGCTTTTAGTGAAGAAGCCAAATTTGATGTCAAAAAAAATCTATGTTTACAAATTTGACAGATACGACGCCATATTGGATTTTCTTAAATGGCAACCCTACCTTATAGTAAGCCAGCTGCATTCGCCTATTTGTTCCAACATTAAAAATATATAATTGTCAATATTTATTTTCAGCCGTTCCGGAGATATGAGGCTTCGAAGTTGGTGATTTTGTTATCATCGAATTAACAGAAGCTTTGAGATTAGAATCTCAATTTTTTCTAAGGATACGTACTTTTTTATGGCGGAGCCACCCATGCTATTGTCATATATGTCTGATGTCAAAAAATGACAGTTACGACGCCATTTTGAATTTTTTTAAATAGCAACCCACATTTATAACTATGTCAGTGTATGGTATTTCGCGGTCCGATTTCAAAAATATATAGTTGTCGATATTTATTTTCAACCCTTACCGAAATACGACCGTATCAAAAACTGCATCGTACGATTATGTGTTTTAAGTATCTCACCCCATTAAAATATAGAAGCTTTAAAATCAGAAACTCAATTTTTTTAAAGGATACGTAATTTCTTATGGCGGAGCCACTCATGCTATTGTCATATATGTCAGATGTCAAAAAATTATAGTTACGACGCCATTTTAAATTTTTTTAAATGGCTACCCACATTTATAACTACGTCAGTGTATGGTATTTCCCGGTCCGATTTCAAAAATATATAGTTGTCGATATTTATTTCCAACCCTTACCGAAATACGACCGTATCAAAAACTGCATCGTATGATTATGTGTTTTAAGTATCTCACCCCATTAAAATATAGAAGCTTTAAGATTAGAAACTCAATTTTTTCTAAGGATACGTCATTTCTAATGGCGAAGCCACCCATGCTATTGTCATATATGTCAGATGTCAAAAAATTATAGTTACGACGCCATTTTGAATTTTTTTAAATGGCTACCCACATTTATAACTACGTCAGTGTATGGTATTTCCCGGTCCGATTTCAAAAATATAAAGTTGTCGATATTTATTTCCAACCCTTACCGAAATACGACGGTATCAAAAACTGCATCGTACGATTATGTGTTTTAAGTATCTCACCCCATTAAAAAATAGAAGCTTTAAGATTAGAAACTCAATTTTTTCTGAAGATAAGTAATTTCTTATGGCGGAGCCACCCATGCTATTATCATATATGTCAGATGTCAAAAAATAACAGTTACGACGCCATTTTGAATTTTTTTAAATAGCTACCCACATTTATAACTACGTCAGTGTATTGCATTTCGCGGTCCGATTTTAAAAATATATAGTTGTCTATATTTATTTTCAACCCTTATCGAAATACGACCGTATCAAAAACTGCATCGTATGAGTATGTCTTTTAAGTATCTCACCCCATTAAAAAATAGAAGCTTTAAGATTAGAAACTCAATTTTTTCTGAAGATAAGTAATTTCTTATGGCGGAGCCACCCATGCTATTGTCATATATGTCAGATGTCAAAAAATAACAGTTACGACGCCATTTTGAATTTTTTTAAATGGCTACCCAAATTTATAACTACGTCAGTGTATGGTATTTCGCGGTCCGATTTCAAAAATATATAGTTGTCGATATTTATTTCCAACCCTTACCGAAATACGACGGTATCAAAAACTGCATCGTACGATTATGTGTTTTAAGTATCTCACCCCATTAAAAAATAGAAGCTTTGTGATTAAAAAATCAATTTTTCCTGACGATATATAATTTCTTATGGCGGAGCCACCCATGCTATTGTCATATATGTCAGATGTCAAAAAATAACAGTTACGACGCCATTTTGAATTTTTTTAAATGGCTACCCAAATTTATAACTACGTCAGTGTATGGTATTTCGCGGTCCGATTTCAAAAATATATAGTTGTCGATATTTATTTCCAACCCTTACCGAAATACGACGGTATCAAAAACTGCATCGTATGATTATGTGTTTTAAGTATCTCACCCCATTAAAAAATAGAAGCTTTAAAATTAGAAACTCAATTTTTTTAAAGGATACGTAATTTCTTATGGCGGAGCCACTCATGCTATTGTCATATATGTCAGATGTCAAAAAATAACAGTTACGACGCCATTTTGAATTTTCTTAAATGGCTACCCACATTTATAACTACGTCAGTGTATTGCATTTCGCGGTCCGATTTTAAAAATATATAGTTGTCGATATTTATTTCCAACCCTTACCGAAATACGACCGTATCAAAAACTGCATCGTATGATTATGTGTTTTAAGTATCTCACCCCATTAAAAAATAGAAGCTTTAAGATTAGAAACTCAATTTTTCCTGACGATATATAATTTCTTATGGCGGAGCCACCCATGCTATTGTCATATATGTCAGATGTCAAAAAATAACAGTTACGACGCCATTTTGAATTTTTTTAAATGGCTACCCAAATTTATAACTACGTCAGTGTATGGTATTTCGCGGTCCGATTTCAAAAATATATAGTTGTCGATATTTATTTCCAACCCTTACCGAAATACGACGGTATCAAAAACTGCATCGTACGATTATGTGTTTTAAGTATCTCACCCCATTAAAAAATAGAAGCTTTGTGATTAAAAAATCAATTTTTCCTGACGATATATAATTTCTTATGGCGGAGCCACCCATGCTATTGTCATATATGTCAGATGTCAAAAAATAACAGTTACGACGCCATTTTGAATTTTTTTAAATGGCTACCCACATTTATAACTACGTCAGTGTATGGTATTTCGCGGTCCGATTTCAAAAATATATAGTTGTCGATATTTATTTCCAACCCTTACCGAAATACGACCGTATCAAAAACTGCATCGTACGATTATGTGTTTTAAGTATCTCACCCCATTAAAAAATAGAAGCTTTGTGATTAAAAAATCAATTTTTTCTGAGGATACGTAATTTCTTATGGCGGAGCCACCCATGCTATTGTCATATATGTCAGATGTCAAAAAATAACAGTTACGACGCCATTTTGAATTTTTTTAAATGGCTACCCACATTTATAACTACGTCAGTGTATGGTATTTCCCGGTCCGATTTCAAAAATATATAGTTGTCGATATTTATTTCCAACCCTTACCGAAATACGACCGTATCAAAAACTGCATCGTACGATCATGTGTTTTAAGTATCTCACCCCATTAAAATATAGAAGCTTTAAAATTAGAAACTCAATTTTTTTAAAGGATACGTAATTTCTTATGGCGGAGCCACTCATGCTATTGTCATATATGTCAGATGTCAAAAAATTATAGTTACGACGCCATTTTAAATTTTTTTAAATGGCTACCCACATTTATAATTATGTCAGTGTATGGTATTTCGCGGTCCGATTTCAAAAATATAAAGTTGTCGATATTTATTTCCAACCCTTACCGAAATACGACCGTATCAAAAACTGCATCGTACGATTATGTGTTTTAAGTATCTCACCCCATTAAAAAATAGAAGCTTTGTGATTAAAAAATCAATTTTTTCTGAGGATACGTAATTTCTTATGGCGGAGCCACCCATGCTATTGTCATATATGTCAGATGTCAAAAAATAACAGTTACGACGCCATTTTGAATTTTCTTAAATGGCTACCCACATTTATAACTACGTCAGTGTATGGTATTTCCCGGTCCGATTTCAAAAACATATAGTTGTCTATATTTATTTCCAACCCTTACCGAAATACGACC
The DNA here is from genome assembly GCA_935413205.1 of Polydrusus cervinus. Taxonomy (NCBI): domain Eukaryota; kingdom Metazoa; phylum Arthropoda; class Insecta; order Coleoptera; family Curculionidae; genus Polydrusus; species Polydrusus cervinus. Next base: position 58,128,134 of record OW284510.1, on the reverse strand, counting down.
GTATCAAAAACTGCATCGTATGATTATGTGTTTTAAGTATCTCACCCCATTAAAATATAGAAGCTTTAAGATTAGAAACTAAATTTTTTCTGGGGATACGTAATTTCTAATGGCGAAGCCACCCATGCTATTGTCATATATGTCAGATGTCAAAAAATTATAGTTACGACGCCATTTTGAATTTTTTTAAATGGCTACCCACATTTATAACTAAGTCAGTGTATGGTATTTCGCGGTCCGATTTCAAAAATATATAGTTGTCGATATTTATTTCCAACCCTTACCGAAATACGACGGTATCAAAAACTGCATCGTACGATTATGTGTTTTAAGTATCTCACCCCATTAAAAAATAGAAGCTTTGTGATTAAAAAATCAATTTTTCCTGACGATATATAATTTCTTATGGCGGAGCCACCCATGCTATTGTCATATATGTCAGATGTCAAAAAATAACAGTTACGACGCCATTTTGAATTTTTTTAAATGGCTACCCAAATTTATAACTACGTCAGTGTATGGTATTTCGCGGTCCGATTTCAAAAATATATAGTTGTCGATATTTATTTCCAACCCTTACCGAAATACGACGGTATCAAAAACTGCATCGTATGATTATGTGTTTTAAGTATCTCACCCCATTAAAAAATAGAAGCTTTAAAATTAGAAACTCAATTTTTTTAAAGGATACGTAATTTCTTATGGCGGAGCCACTCATGCTATTGTCATATATGTCAGATGTCAAAAAATAACAGTTACGACGCCATTTTGAATTTTCTTAAATGGCTACCCACATTTATAACTACGTCAGTGTATTGCATTTCGCGGTCCGATTTTAAAAATATATAGTTGTCGATATTTATTTCCAACCCTTACCGAAATACGACGGTATCAAAAACTGCATCGTACGATTATGTGTTTTAAGTATCTCACCCCATTAAAAAATAGAAGCTTTGTGATTAAAAAATCAATTTTTCCTGACGATATATAATTTCTTATGGCGGAGCCACCCATGCTATTGTCATATATGTCAGATGTCAAAAAATAACAGTTACGACGCCATTTTGAATTTTTTTAAATGGCTACCCAAATTTATAACTACGTCAGTGTATGGTATTTCGCGGTCCGATTTCAAAAATATATAGTTGTCGATATTTATTTCCAACCCTTACCGAAATACGACGGTATCAAAAACTGCATCGTACGATTATGTGTTTTAAGTATCTCACCCCATTAAAAAATAGAAGCTTTGTGATTAAAAAATCAATTTTTCCTGACGATATATAATTTCTTATGGCGGAGCCACCCATGCTATTGTCATATATGTCAGATGTCAAAAAATAACAGTTACGACGCCATTTTGAATTTTTTTAAATGGCTACCCACATTTATAACTACGTCAGTGTATGGTATTTCGCGGTCCGATTTCAAAAATATATAGTTGTCGATATTTATTTCCAACCCTTACCGAAATACGACCGTATCAAAAACTGCATCGTACGATTATGTGTTTTAAGTATCTCACCCCATTAAAAAATAGAAGCTTTGTGATTAAAAAATCAATTTTTTCTGAGGATACGTAATTTCTTATGGCGGAGCCACCCATGCTATTGTCATATATGTCAGATGTCAAAAAATAACAGTTACGACGCCATTTTGAATTTTTTTAAATGGCTACCCACATTTATAACTACGTCAGTGTATGGTATTTCCCGGTCCGATTTCAAAAATATATAGTTGTCGATATTTATTTCCAACCCTTACCGAAATACGACCGTATCAAAAACTGCATCGTACGATCATGTGTTTTAAGTATCTCACCCCATTAAAATATAGAAGCTTTAAAATTAGAAACTCAATTTTTTTAAAGGATACGTAATTTCTTATGGCGGAGCCACTCATGCTATTGTCATATATGTCAGATGTCAAAAAATTATAGTTACGACGCCATTTTAAATTTTTTTAAATGGCTACCCACATTTATAATTATGTCAGTGTATGGTATTTCGCGGTCCGATTTCAAAAATATAAAGTTGTCGATATTTATTTCCAACCCTTACCGAAATACGACCGTATCAAAAACTGCATCGTACGATTATGTGTTTTAAGTATCTCACCCCATTAAAAAATAGAAGCTTTGTGATTAAAAAATCAATTTTTTCTGAGGATACGTAATTTCTTATGGCGGAGCCACCCATGCTATTGTCATATATGTCAGATGTCAAAAAATAACAGTTACGACGCCATTTTGAATTTTCTTAAATGGCTACCCACATTTATAACTACGTCAGTGTATGGTATTTCCCGGTCCGATTTCAAAAACATATAGTTGTCTATATTTATTTCCAACCCTTACCGAAATACGACCGTATCAAAAACTGCATCGTATGATTATGTGTTTTAAGTATCTCACCCCATTAAAATATAGAAGCTTTAAGATTAGAAACTAAATTTTTTCTGGGGATACGTAATTTCTAATGGCGAAGCCACCCATGCTATTGTCATATATGTCAGATGTCAAAAAATTATAGTTACGACGCCATTTTGAATTTTTTTAAATGGCTACCCACATTTATAACTAAGTCAGTGTATGGTATTTCGCGGTCCGATTTCAAAAATATATAGTTGTCGATATTTATTTTCAACCCTTACCGAAATACGACGGTATCAAAAACTGCATCGTACGATTATGTGTTTTAAGTATCTCACCCCATTAAAAAATAGAAGCTTTAAGATTAGAAACTCAATTTTTTCTGAAGATAAGTAATTTCTTATGGCGGAGCCACCCATGCTATTGTCATTTATGTCAGATGTCAAAAAATAACAGTTACGACGCCATTTTGAACTTTTTTAAATAGCTACCCACATTTATAACTACGTCAGTGTATTGCATTTCGCGGTCCGATTTTAAAAATATATAGTTATCTATATTTATTTTCAACCCTTATCGAAATACGACCGTATCAAAAACTGCATCGTATGAGTATGTCTTTTAAGTATCTCACCCCATTAAAAAATAGAAGCTTTAAGATTAGAAACTCAATTTTTTTTTGAGGATACGTAATTTCTTATGGCGGAGCCACCCATGCTAATATCATATATGTCAGATGTCAAAAAATAACAGTTACGACGCCATTTTGAATTTTTTTAAATAGCTACCCACATTTATAACTACGTCAGTGTATTGCATTTCGCGGTCCGATTTTAAAAATATATAGTTGTCTATATTTATTTTCAACCCTTATCGAAATACGACCGTATCAAAAACTGCATCGTATGAGTATGTCTTTTAAGTATCTCACCCCATTAAAAAATAGAAGCTTTAAGATTAGAAACTCAATTTTTTCTGACGATATATAATTTCTTATGGCGGAGCCACCCATGCTATTGTCATATATGTCAGATGTCAAAAAAATAACAGTTACGACGCCATTTTGAATTTTCTTAAATGGCTACCCACATTTATAACTACGTCAGTGTATTGCATTTCGCGGTCCGATTTTAAAAATATATAGTTGTCGATATTTATTTCCAACCCTTACCGAAATACGACCGTATCAAAAACTGCATCGTATGATTATGTGTTTTAAGTATCTCACCCCATTAAAAAATAGAAGCTTTAAGATTAGAAACTCAATTTTTTCTGACGATATATAATTTCTTATGGCGGAGCCACCCATGCTATTGTCATATATGTCAGATGTCAAAAAAATAACAGTTACGACGCCATTTTGAATTTTCTTAAATGGCTACCCACATTTATAACTACGTCAGTGTATTGCATTTCGCGGTCCGATTTTAAAAATATATAGTTGTCGATATTTATTTCCAACCCTTACCGAAATACGACCGTATCAAAAACTGCATCGTATGATTATGTGTTTTAAGTATCTCACCCCATTAAAATATAGAAGCTTTAAGATTAGAAACTCAATTTTTTCTAAGGATACGTCATTTCTAATGGCGAAGCCACCCATGCTATTGTCATATATGTCAGATGTCAAAAAATTATAGTTACGACGCCATTTTGAATTTTTTTAAATGGCTACCCACATTTATAACTACGTCAGTGTATGGTATTTCCCGGTCCGATTTCAAAAATATAAAGTTGTCAATATTTATTTCCAACCCTTACCGAAATACGACGGTATCAAAAACTGCATCGTACGATTATGTGTTTTAAGTATCTCACCCCATTAAAAAATAGAAGCTTTAAGATTAGAAACTCAATTTTTTCTGAAGATAAGTAATTTCTTATGGCGGAGCCACCCATGCTATTATCATATATGTCAGATGTCAAAAAATAACAGTTACGACGCCATTTTGAATTTTTTTAAATAGCTACCCACATTTATAACTACGTCAGTGTATTGCATTTCGCGGTCCGATTTTAAAAATATATAGTTGTCTATATTTATTTCCAACCCTTACCGAAATACGACCGTATCAAAAACTGCATCGTATGATTATGTGTTTTAAGTATCTCACCCCATTAAAATATAGAAGCTTTAAGATTAGAAACTAAATTTTTTCTGGGGATACGTAATTTCTAATGGCGAAGCCACCCATGCTATTGTCATATATGTCAGATGTCAAAAAATAACAGTTACGACGCCATTTTGAATTTTCTTAAATGGCTACCCACATTTATAACTACGTCAGTGTATGGTATTTCCCGGTCCGATTTCAAAAACATATAGTTGTCTATATTTATTTCCAACCCTTACCGAAATACGACCGTATCAAAAACTGCATCGTATGATTATGTGTTTTAAGTATCTCACCCCATTAAAATATAGAAGCTTTAAGATTAGAAACTCAATTTTTTTAAAGGATACGTAATTTCTTATGGCGGAGCCACTCATGCTATTGTCATATATGTCAGATGTCAAAAAATAACAGTTACGACGCCATTTTGAATTTTCTTAAATGGCTACCCACATTTATAACTACGTCAGTGTATTGCATTTCGCGGTCCGATTTTAAAAATATATAGTTGTCGATATTTATTTCCAACCCTTACCGAAATACGACCGTATCAAAAACTGCATCGTATGATTATGTGTTTTAAGTATCTCACCCCATTAAAAAATAGAAGCTTTAAGATTAGAAACTCAATTTTTTCTGACGATATATAATTTCTTATGGCGGAGCCACCCATGCTATTGTCATATATGTCAGATGTCAAAAAAATAACAGTTACGACGCCATTTTGAATTTTCTTAAATGGCTACCCACATTTATAACTACGTCAGTGTATTGCATTTCGCGGTCCGATTTTAAAAATATATAGTTGTCGATATTTATTTCCAACCCTTACCGAAATACGACCGTATCAAAAACTGCATCGTATGATTATGTGTTTTAAGTATCTCACCCCATTAAAATATAGAAGCTTTAAGATTAGAAACTCAATTTTTTCTAAGGATACGTCATTTCTAATGGCGAAGCCACCCATGCTATTGTCATATATGTCAGATGTCAAAAAATTATAGTTACGACGCCATTTTGAATTTTTTTAAATGGCTACCCACATTTATAACTACGTCAGTGTATGGTATTTCCCGGTCCGATTTCAAAAATATAAAGTTGTCAATATTTATTTCCAACCCTTACCGAAATACGACGGTATCAAAAACTGCATCGTACGATTATGTGTTTTAAGTATCTCACCCCATTAAAAAATAGAAGCTTTAAGATTAGAAACTCAATTTTTTCTGAAGATAAGTAATTTCTTATGGCGGAGCCACCCATGCTATTATCATATATGTCAGATGTCAAAAAATAACAGTTACGACGCCATTTTGAATTTTTTTAAATAGCTACCCACATTTATAACTACGTCAGTGTATTGCATTTCGCGGTCCGATTTTAAAAATATATAGTTGTCTATATTTATTTCCAACCCTTACCGAAATACGACCGTATCAAAAACTGCATCGTATGATTATGTGTTTTAAGTATCTCACCCCATTAAAATATAGAAGCTTTAAGATTAGAAACTAAATTTTTTCTGGGGATACGTAATTTCTAATGGCGAAGCCACCCATGCTATTGTCATATATGTCAGATGTCAAAAAATAACAGTTACGACGCCATTTTGAATTTTCTTAAATGGCTACCCACATTTATAACTACGTCAGTGTATGGTATTTCCCGGTCCGATTTCAAAAACATATAGTTGTCTATATTTATTTCCAACCCTTACCGAAATACGACCGTATCAAAAACTGCATCGTATGATTATGTGTTTTAAGTATCTCACCCCATTAAAAAATAGAAGCTTTGTGATTAAAAAATCAATTTTTTCTGAGGATACGTAATTTCTTATGGCGGAGCCACCCATGCTATTGTCATATATGTCAGATGTCAAAAAATAACAGTTACGACGCCATTTTGAATTTTCTTAAATGGCTACCCACATTTATAACTACGTCAGTGTATGGTATTTCCCGGTCCGATTTCAAAAACATATAGTTGTCTATATTTATTTCCAACCCTTACCGAAATACGACCGTATCAAAAACTGCATCGTATGATTATGTGTTTTAAGTATCTCACCCCATTAAAATATAGAAGCTTTAAGATTAGAAACTAAATTTTTTCTGGGGATACGTAATTTCTAATGGCGAAGCCACCCATGCTATTGTCATATATGTCAGATGTCAAAAAATTATAGTTACGACGCCATTTTGAATTTTTTTAAATGGCTACCCACATTTATAACTAAGTCAGTGTATGGTATTTCGCGGTCCGATTTCAAAAATATATAGTTGTCGATATTTATTTCCAACCCTTACCGAAATACGACGGTATCAAAAACTGCATCGTACGATTATGTGTTTTAAGTATCTCACCCCATTAAAAAATAGAAGCTTTGTGATTAAAAAATCAATTTTTCCTGACGATATATAATTTCTTATGGCGGAGCCACCCATGCTATTGTCATATATGTCAGATGTCAAAAAATAACAGTTACGACGCCATTTTGAATTTTTTTAAATGGCTACCCAAATTTATAACTACGTCAGTGTATGGTATTTCGCGGTCCGATTTCAAAAATATATAGTTGTCGATATTTATTTCCAACCCTTACCGAAATACGACGGTATCAAAAACTGCATCGTATGATTATGTGTTTTAAGTATCTCACCCCATTAAAAAATAGAAGCTTTAAAATTAGAAACTCAATTTTTTTAAAGGATACGTAATTTCTTATGGCGGAGCCACTCATGCTATTGTCATATATGTCAGATGTCAAAAAATAACAGTTACGACGCCATTTTGAATTTTCTTAAATGGCTACCCACATTTATAACTACGTCAGTGTATTGCATTTCGCGGTCCGATTTTAAAAATATATAGTTGTCGATATTTATTTCCAACCCTTACCGAAATACGACCGTATCAAAAACTGCATCGTATGATTATGTGTTTTAAGTATCTCACCCCATTAAAAAATAGAAGCTTTAAGATTAGAAACTCAATTTTTCCTGACGATATATAATTTCTTATGGCGGAGCCACCCATGCTATTGTCATATATGTCAGATGTCAAAAAATAACAGTTACGACGCCATTTTGAATTTTTTTAAATGGCTACCCAAATTTATAACTACGTCAGTGTATGGTATTTCGCGGTCCGATTTCAAAAATATATAGTTGTCGATATTTATTTCCAACCCTTACCGAAATACGACGGTATCAAAAACTGCATCGTACGATTATGTGTTTTAAGTATCTCACCCCATTAAAAAATAGAAGCTTTGTGATTAAAAAATCAATTTTTCCTGACGATATATAATTTCTTATGGCGGAGCCACCCATGCTATTGTCATATATGTCAGATGTCAAAAAATAACAGTTACGACGCCATTTTGAATTTTTTTAAATGGCTACCCACATTTATAACTACGTCAGTGTATGGTATTTCGCGGTCCGATTTCAAAAATATATAGTTGTCGATATTTATTTCCAACCCTTACCGAAATACGACCGTATCAAAAACTGCATCGTACGATTATGTGTTTTAAGTATCTCACCCCATTAAAAAATAGAAGCTTTGTGATTAAAAAATCAATTTTTTCTGAGGATACGTAATTTCTTATGGCGGAGCCACCCATGCTATTGTCATATATGTCAGATGTCAAAAAATAACAGTTACGACGCCATTTTGAATTTTTTTAAATGGCTACCCACATTTATAACTACGTCAGTGTATGGTATTTCCCGGTCCGATTTCAAAAATATATAGTTGTCGATATTTATTTCCAACCCTTACCGAAATACGACCGTATCAAAAACTGCATCGTACGATCATGTGTTTTAAGTATCTCACCCCATTAAAATATAGAAGCTTTAAAATTAGAAACTCAATTTTTTTAAAGGATACGTAATTTCTTATGGCGGAGCCACTCATGCTATTGTCATATATGTCAGATGTCAAAAAATTATAGTTACGACGCCATTTTAAATTTTTTTAAATGGCTACCCACATTTATAATTATGTCAGTGTATGGTATTTCGCGGTCCGATTTCAAAAATATAAAGTTGTCGATATTTATTTCCAACCCTTACCGAAATACGACCGTATCAAAAACTGCATCGTACGATTATGTGTTTTAAGTATCTCACCCCATTAAAAAATAGAAGCTTTGTGATTAAAAAATCAATTTTTTCTGAGGATACGTAATTTCTTATGGCGGAGCCACCCATGCTATTGTCATATATGTCAGATGTCAAAAAATAACAGTTACGACGCCATTTTGAATTTTCTTAAATGGCTACCCACATTTATAACTACGTCAGTGTATGGTATTTCCCGGTCCGATTTCAAAAACATATAGTTGTCTATATTTATTTCCAACCCTTACCGAAATACGACCGTATCAAAAACTGCATCGTATGATTATGTGTTTTAAGTATCTCACCCCATTAAAATATAGAAGCTTTAAGATTAGAAACTAAATTTTTTCTGGGGATACGTAATTTCTAATGGCGAAGCCACCCATGCTATTGTCATATATGTCAGATGTCAAAAAATTATAGTTACGACGCCATTTTGAATTTTTTTAAATGGCTACCCACATTTATAACTAAGTCAGTGTATGGTATTTCGCGGTCCGATTTCAAAAATATATAGTTGTCGATATTTATTTTCAACCCTTACCGAAATACGACGGTATCAAAAACTGCATCGTACGATTATGTGTTTTAAGTATCTCACCCCATTAAAAAATAGAAGCTTTAAGATTAGAAACTCAATTTTTTCTGAAGATAAGTAATTTCTTATGGCGGAGCCACCCATGCTATTGTCATTTATGTCAGATGTCAAAAAATAACAGTTACGACGCCATTTTGAACTTTTTTAAATAGCTACCCACATTTATAACTACGTCAGTGTATTGCATTTCGCGGTCCGATTTTAAAAATATATAGTTATCTATATTTATTTTCAACCCTTATCGAAATACGACCGTATCAAAAACTGCATCGTATGAGTATGTCTTTTAAGTATCTCACCCCATTAAAAAATAGAAGCTTTAAGATTAGAAACTCAATTTTTTTTTGAGGATACGTAATTTCTTATGGCGGAGCCACCCATGCTAATATCATATATGTCAGATGTCAAAAAATAACAGTTACGACGCCATTTTGAATTTTTTTAAATAGCTACCCACATTTATAACTACGTCAGTGTATTGCATTTCGCGGTCCGATTTTAAAAATATATAGTTGTCTATATTTATTTTCAACCCTTATCGAAATACGACCGTATCAAAAACTGCATCGTATGAGTATGTCTTTTAAGTATCTCACCCCATTAAAAAATAGAAGCTTTAAGATTAGAAACTCAATTTTTTCTGACGATATATAATTTCTTATGGCGGAGCCACCCATGCTATTGTCATATATGTCAGATGTCAAAAAAATAACAGTTACGACGCCATTTTGAATTTTCTTAAATGGCTACCCACATTTATAACTACGTCAGTGTATTGCATTTCGCGGTCCGATTTTAAAAATATATAGTTGTCGATATTTATTTCCAACCCTTACCGAAATACGACCGTATCAAAAACTGCATCGTATGATTATGTGTTTTAAGTATCTCACCCCATTAAAAAATAGAAGCTTTAAGATTAGAAACTCAATTTTTTCTGACGATATATAATTTCTTATGGCGGAGCCACCCATGCTATTGTCATATATGTCAGATGTCAAAAAAATAACAGTTACGACGCCATTTTGAATTTTCTTAAATGGCTACCCACATTTATAACTACGTCAGTGTATTGCATTTCGCGGTCCGATTTTAAAAATATATAGTTGTCGATATTTATTTCCAACCCTTACCGAAATACGACCGTATCAAAAACTGCATCGTATGATTATGTGTTTTAAGTATCTCACCCCATTAAAATATAGAAGCTTTAAGATTAGAAACTCAATTTTTTCTAAGGATACGTCATTTCTAATGGCGAAGCCACCCATGCTATTGTCATATATGTCAGATGTCAAAAAATTATAGTTACGACGCCATTTTGAATTTTTTTAAATGGCTACCCACATTTATAACTACGTCAGTGTATGGTATTTCCCGGTCCGATTTCAAAAATATAAAGTTGTCAATATTTATTTCCAACCCTTACCGAAATACGACGGTATCAAAAACTGCATCGTACGATTATGTGTTTTAAGTATCTCACCCCATTAAAAAATAGAAGCTTTAAGATTAGAAACTCAATTTTTTCTGAAGATAAGTAATTTCTTATGGCGGAGCCACCCATGCTATTATCATATATGTCAGATGTCAAAAAATAACAGTTACGACGCCATTTTGAATTTTTTTAAATAGCTACCCACATTTATAACTACGTCAGTGTATTGCATTTCGCGGTCCGATTTTAAAAATATATAGTTGTCTATATTTATTTTCAACCCTTATCGAAATACGACCGTATCAAAAACTGCATCGTACGATTATGTGTTTTAAGTATCTCACCCCATTAAAAAATAGAAGCTTTGTGATTAAAAAATCAATTTTTCCTGACGATATATAATTTCTTATGGCGGAGCCACCCATGCTATTGTCATATATGTCAGATGTCAAAAAATAACAGTTACGACGCCATTTTGAATTTTTTTAAATGGCTACCCAAATTTATAACTACGTCAGTGTATGGTATTTCGCGGTCCGATTTCAAAAATATATAGTTGTCGATATTTATTTCCAACCCTTACCGAAATACGACGGTATCAAAAACTGCATCGTATGATTATGTGTTTTAAGTATCTCACCCCATTAAAAAATAGAAGCTTTAAAATTAGAAACTCAATTTTTTTAAAGGATACGTAATTTCTTATGGCGGAGCCACTCATGCTATTGTCATATATGTCAGATGTCAAAAAATAACAGTTACGACGCCATTTTGAATTTTCTTAAATGGCTACCCACATTTATAACTACGTCAGTGTATTGCATTTCGCGGTCCGATTTTAAAAATATATAGTTGTCGATATTTATTTCCAACCCTTACCGAAATACGACCGTATCAAAAACTGCATCGTATGATTATGTGTTTTAAGTATCTCACCCCATTAAAAAATAGAAGCTTTAAGATTAGAAACTCAATTTTTCCTGACGATATATAATTTCTTATGGCGGAGCCACCCATGCTATTGTCATATATGTCAGATGTCAAAAAATAACAGTTACGACGCCATTTTGAATTTTTTTAAATGGCTACCCAAATTTATAACTACGTCAGTGTATGGTATTTCGCGGTCCGATTTCAAAAATATATAGTTGTCGATATTTATTTCCAACCCTTACCGAAATACGACGGTATCAAAAACTGCATCGTACGATTATGTGTTTTAAGTATCTCACCCCATTAAAAAATAGAAGCTTTGTGATTAAAAAATCAATTTTTCCTGACGATATATAATTTCTTATGGCGGAGCCACCCATGCTATTGTCATATATGTCAGATGTCAAAAAATAACAGTTACGACGCCATTTTGAATTTTTTTAAATGGCTACCCACATTTATAACTACGTCAGTGTATGGTATTTCGCGGTCCGATTTCAAAAATATATAGTTGTCGATATTTATTTCCAACCCTTACCGAAATACGACCGTATCAAAAACTGCATCGTACGATTATGTGTTTTAAGTATCTCACCCCATTAAAAAATAGAAGCTTTGTGATTAAAAAATCAATTTTTTCTGAGGATACGTAATTTCTTATGGCGGAGCCACCCATGCTATTGTCATATATGTCAGATGTCAAAAAATAACAGTTACGACGCCATTTTGAATTTTTTTAAATGGCTACCCACATTTATAACTACGTCAGTGTATTGCATTTCGCGGTCCGATTTTAAAAATATATAGTTGTCGATATTTATTTCCAACCCTTACCGAAATACGACCGTATCAAAAACTGCATCGTACGATCATGTGTTTTAAGTATCTCACCCCATTAAAATATAGAAGCTTTAAAATTAGAAACTCAATTTTTTTAAAGGATACGTAATTTCTTATGGCGGAGCCACTCATGCTATTGTCATATATGTCAGATGTCAAAAAATTATAGTTACGACGCCATTTTAAATTTTTTTAAATGGCTACCCACATTTATAATTACGTCAGTGTATGGTATTTCGCGGTCCGATTTCAAAAATATAAAGTTGTCGATATTTATTTCCAACCCTTACCGAAATACGACCGTATCAAAAACTGCATCGTACGATTATGTGTTTTAAGTATCTCACCCCATTAAAAAATAGAAGCTTTGTGATTAAAAAATCAATTTTTTCTGAGGATACGTAATTTCTTATGGCGGAGCCACCCATGCTATTGTCATATATGTCAGATGTCAAAAAATAACAGTTACGACGCCATTTTGAATTTTTTTAAATGGCTACCCACATTTATAACTACGTCAGTGTATGGTATTTCGCGGTCCGATTTCAAAAATATATAGTTGTCGATATTTATTTCCAACCCTTACCGAAATACGACCGTATCAAAAACTGCATCGTACGATTATGTGTTTTAAGTATCTCACCCCATTAAAAAATAGAAGCTTTGTGATTAAAAAATCAATTTTTTCTGAGGATACGTAATTTCTTATGGCGGAGCCACCCATGCTATTGTCATATATGTCAGATGTCAAAAAATAACAGTTACGACGCCATTTTGAATTTTTTTAAATGGCTACCCACATTTATAACTACGTCAGTGTATGGTATTTCCCGGTCCGATTTCAAAAATATATAGTTGTCGATATTTATTTCCAACCCTTACCGAAATACGACCGTATCAAAAACTGCATCGTACGATCATGTGTTTTAAGTATCTCACCCCATTAAAATATAGAAGCTTTAAAATTAGAAACTCAATTTTTTTAAAGGATACGTAATTTCTTATGGCGGAGCCACTCATGCTATTGTCATATATGTCAGATGTCAAAAAATTATAGTTACGACGCCATTTTAAATTTTTTTAAATGGCTACCCACATTTATAATTACGTCAGTGTATGGTATTTCGCGGTCCGATTTCAAAAATATAAAGTTGTCGATATTTATTTCCAACCCTTACCGAAATACGACCGTATCAAAAACTGCATCGTACGATTATGTGTTTTAAGTATCTCACCCCATTAAAAAATAGAAGCTTTGTGATTAAAAAATCAATTTTTTCTGAGGATACGTAATTTCTTATGGCGGAGCCACCCATGCTATTGTCATATATGTCAGATGTCAAAAAATAACAGTTACGACGCCATTTAGAATTTTCTTAAATGGCTACCCACATTTATAACTACGTCAGTGTATGGTATTTCCCGGTCCGATTTCAAAAACATATAGTTGTCTATATTTATTTCCAACCCTTACCGAAATACGACCGTATCAAAAACTGCATCGTATGATTATGTGTTTTAAGTATCTCACCCCATTAAAATATAGAAGCTTTAAGATTAGAAACTAAATTTTTTCTGGGGATACGTAATTTCTAATGGCGAAGCCACCCATGCTATTGTCATATATGTCAGATGTCAAAAAATTATAGTTACGACGCCATTTTGAATTTTTTTAAATGGCTACCCACATTTATAACTACGTCAGTGTATGGTATTTCGCGGTCCGATTTCAAAAATATATAGTTGTCGATATTTATTTCCAACCCTTACCGAAATACGACGGTATCAAAAACTGCATCGTACGATTATGTGTTTTAAGTATCTCACCCCATTAAAAAATAGAAGCTTTAAGATTAGAAACTCAATTTTTTCTGAAGATAAGTAATTTCTTATGGCGGAGCCACCCATGCTATTGTCATTTATGTCAGATGTCAAAAAATAACAGTTACGACGCCATTTTGAACTTTTTTAAATAGCTACCCACATTTATAACTACGTCAGTGTATTGCATTTCGCGGTCCGATTTTAAAAATATATAGTTATCTATATTTATTTTCAACCCTTATCGAAATACGACCGTATCAAAAACTGCATCGTATGAGTATGTCTTTTAAGTATCTCACCCCATTAAAAAATAGAAGCTTTAAGATTAGAAACTCAATTTTTTTTTGAGGATACGTAATTTCTTATGGCGGAGCCACCCATGCTAATATCATATATGTCAGATGTCAAAAAATAACAGTTACGACGCCATTTTGAATTTTTTTAAATAGCTACCCACATTTATAACTACGTCAGTGTATTGCATTTCGCGGTCCGATTTTAAAAATATATAGTTGTCTATATTTATTTTCAACCCTTATCGAAATACGACCGTATCAAAAACTGCATCGTATGAGTATGTCTTTTAAGTATCTCACCCCATTAAAAAATAGAAGCTTTAAGATTAGAAACTCAATTTTTTCTGACGATATATAATTTCTTATGGCGGAGCCACCCATGCTATTGTCATATATGTCAGATGTCAAAAAAATAACAGTTACGACGCCATTTTGAATTTTCTTAAATGGCTACCCACATTTATAACTACGTCAGTGTATTGCATTTCGCGGTCCGATTTTAAAAATATATAGTTGTCGATATTTATTTCCAACCCTTACCGAAATACGACCGTATCAAAAACTGCATCGTATGATTATGTGTTTTAAGTATCTCACCCCATTAAAAAATAGAAGCTTTAAGATTAGAAACTCAATTTTTCCTGACGATATATAATTTCTTATGGCGGAGCCACCCATGCTATTGTCATATATGTCAGATGTCAAAAAATAACAGCTACGACGCCATTTTGAATTTTTTTAAATGGCTACCCAAATTTATAACTACGTCAGTGTATGGTATTTCGCGGTCCGATTTCAAAAATATATAGTTGTCGATATTTATTTCCAACCCTTACCGAAATACGACGGTATCAAAAACTGCATCGTACGATTATGTGTTTTAAGTATCTCACCCCATTAAAAAATAGAAGCTTTGTGATTAAAAAATCAATTTTTTCTGACGATATCTAATTTCTTATGGCGGAGCCACCCATGCTATTGTCATATATGTCAGATGTCAAAAAATAACAGTTACGACGCCATTTTGAATTTTTTTAAATGGCTACCCACATTTATAACTACGTCAGTGTATGGTATTTCGCGGTCCGATTTCAAAAATATATAGTTGTCGATATTTATTTCCAACCCTTACCGAAATACGACGGTATCAAAAACTGCATCGTACGATTATGTGTTTTAAGTATCTCACCCCATTAAAAAATAGAAGCTTTGTGATTAAAAAATCAATTTTTTCTGACGATATATAATTTCTTATGGCGGAGCCATCCATGCTATTGTCATATATGTCAGATGTCAAAAAATAACAGTTACGACGCCATTTTGAATTTTTTTAAATGGCTACCCACATTTATAACTACGTCAGTGTATGGTATTTCGCGGTCCGATTTCAAAAATATATAGTTGTCGATATTTATTTCCAACCCTTACCGAAATACGACGGTATCAAAAACTGCATCGTACGATTATGTGTTTTAAGTATCTCACCCCATTAAAAAATAGAAGCTTTGTGATTAAAAAATCAATTTTTTCTGACGATATATAATTTCTTATGGCGGAGCCACCCATGCTATTGTCATATATGTCAGATGTCAAAAAATAACAGTTACGACGCCATTTTGAATTTTTTTAAATGGCTACCCACATTTATAACTACGTCAGTGTATGGTATTTCGCGGTCCGATTTCAAAAATATATAGTTGTCGATATTTATTTCCAACCCTTACCGAAATACGACCGTATCAAAAACTGCATCGTACGATTATGTGTTTTAAGTATCTCACCCCATTAAACAATAGAAGCTTTAAGATTAGAAACTCAATTTTTTCTGAAGATAAGTAATTTCTTAGGTCAGTTTTCTATTGTAAAGCCTAATCAAAGCCACCTTTAAAAAACTGTAGTATATGTTTAATTTTGTTTCCTTTTCCATTCGTTGGGAAAACTCTCAATCATTGTATGTCTAATTAAATTTGTATAACATATTTTGACAATATTTTTTGATAGTTTAAAATATTGAGAGGTAGCACCATTTAAATAGAGTTCACATTACATGGATACCGGGTCCGCCAACGAAGCGGGGATGGAAGATTAAATTATTATCGAGGAACTTATTAAAAATACTAAACTAGCATGAGGTATGGCCTTAAAAACGGCATATTGTAAAAATATTTTACATTATACTATACAGGGGGCTAAAAAAATGTGGCGGACTAAACTTACATTTTTTTAAAAGGAACACCCAATATATTTTTTATTTTATAATTCTCTATAATATTCCACTTATATTTTGTATAAACTGTCATATGTCAAAGTTTAAATGTTTTTGAGATATAGACGTATAAATATAATGTGGCATTTTCAGACTTTAACGGGCTCTAGCTTTGCAACGAAGCATCTTAAAGAAAAATGGTTTTCACCTCCATATCTTAGTTTATTATTCTCTACACAAAGAAACCAACTTCCGATTTACCATGTTAAACGAAAAAACTGGTTTTAACGGTTTAACATGTTAAACTGGAAGTTGTAACTTTTACATAGAGATATTTAAAACACATACTCATACGATGCAGTTATTGATACGGTCGTATTTCGGTAAGGGTTGGAAATAAATATAGACAACTATATATTTTTGAAATCGGACCGCGAAATACCATACACTGACGTAGTTATAAATGTGGGTAGCCATTTAAAAAAATTCAAAATGGCGTCGTAACTGTCATTTTTTGACATCTGACATATATGACAATAGCATGGGTGGCTCCGCCATAAGAAATTACGTATCTTCAGAAAAAATTGAGTTTCTAATCTTAAAGCTTCTATATTTTAATGGGGTGAGATACTTAAAACACATAATCATACGATGCAGTTTTTGATACGGTCGTATTTCGGTAAGGGTTGAAAATAAATATAGACAACTATATATTTTTGAAATCGGACTGCGAAATACCATACACTGACGTAGTTATAAATGTGGGTAGCCATTTAAAAAAATTTAAAATGGCGTCGTAACTATAATTTTTTGACATCTGACATATATGACAATAGCATGGGTGGCTCCGCCATAAGAAATTATATATCGTCAGAAAAAATTGAGTTTCTAATCTTAAAGCTTCTATTTTTTAATGGGGTGAGATACTTAAAACACATAATCGTACGATGCAGTTTTAGATACCGTCGTATTTCGGTAAGGGTTGGAAATAAATATAGACAACTATATATTTTTGAAATCGGACCGCGAAATACCATACACTGACGTAGTTATAAATGTGGGTAGCCATTTAAAAAAATTCAAAATGGCTTCGTAACTGTTATTTTTTGACATCTGACATATATGACAATAGCATGGGTGGCTCCGCCATAAGAAATTATATATCGTCAGAAAAAATTGAGTTTCTAATCTTAAAGCTTCTATTTTTTAATGGGGTGAGATACTTAAAACACATAATCGTACGATGCAGTTTTAGATACCGTCGTATTTCCGTAAGGGTTGGAAATAAATATAGACAACTATATATTTTTGAAATCGGACCGCGAAATACCATACACTGACGTAGTTATAAATGTGGGTAGCCATTTAAAAAAATTCAAAATGGCGTCGTAACTATAATTTTTTGACATCTGACATATATGACAATAGCATGGGTGGCTCCGCCATAAGCAATTATATCGTCAGAAAAAATTGAGTTCCTAATCTTAAAGCTTCTATTTTTTAATCGGGTGAGATACTTAAAACACATAATCATACGATGCAGTTTTTGATACGGTCGTATTTCGGTAAGGGTTGAAAATAAATATAGACAACTATATATTTTTGAAACGGACTGCGAAATACCATACACTGACGTAGTTATAAATGTGGGTAGCCATTTAAAAAAATTTAAAATGGCGTCGTAACTATAATTTTTTGACATCTGACATATATGACAATAGCATGAGTGGCTCCGCCATAAGAAATTACGTATCCTCAAAAAAAATTGAGTTTCTAATCTTAAAGCTTCTATATTTTAACGGGGTGAGATACTTAAAACACATAATCATACGATGCAGTTTTTGATACGGTCGTATTTCGGTAAGGGTTGGAAATAAATATAGACAACTATATATATTTTTGAAATCGGACTGCGAAATACCATACACTGACGTAGTTATAAATGTGGGTAGCCATTTAAAAAAACTTAAAATGGCGTCGTAACTATAATTTTTTGACATCTGACATATATGACAATAGCATGGGTGGCTCCGCCATAAGAAATTATATATCGTCAGAAAAAATTGAGTTTCTAATCTTAAAGCTTCTATTTTTTAATGGGGTGAGATACTTAAAACACATAATCGTACGATGCAGTTTTAGATACCGTCGTATTTCGGTAAGGGTTGGAAATAAATATAGACAACTATATATTTTTGAAATCGGACTGCGAAATACCATACACTGACGTAATTATAAATGTGGGTAGCCATTTAAAAAAATTTAAAATGGCGTCGTAACTATAATTTTTTGACATCTGACATATATGACAATAGCATGAGTGGCTCCGCCATAAGAAATTACGTATCCTTTAAAAAAATTGAGTTTCTAATCTTAAAGCTTCTATATTTTAACGGGGTGAGATACTTAAAACACATAATCATACGATGCAGTTTTTGATACGGTCGTATTTCGGTAAGGGTTGGAAATAAATATAGACAACTATATATTTTTGAAATCGGACTGCGAAATACCATACACTGACGTAGTTATAAATGTGGGTAGCCATTTAAAAAAATTTAAAATGGCGTCATAACTATAATTTTTTGACATCTGACATATATGACAATAGCATGGGTGGCTCCGCCATAAGAAATTACGTATCCTCAGAAAAAATTGAGTTTCTAATCTTAAAGCTTCTATATTTTAATGGGGTGAGATACTTAAAACACATAATCATACGATGCAGTTTTTGATACGGTCGTATTTCGGTAAGGGTTGGAAATAAATATAGACAACTATATATTTTTGAAATCGGACCGGGAAATACCATATACTGACGTAGTTATAAATGTGGGTAGCCATTTAAAAAAATTCAAAATGGCGTCGTAACTATAATTTTTTGACATCTGACATATATGACAATAGCATGGGTGGCTCCGCCATAAGAAATTATATATCGTCAGAAAAAATTGAGTTTCTAATCTTAAAGCTTTTATTTTTTAATGGGGTGAGATACTTAAAACACATAATCGTACGATGCAGTTTTAGATACCGTCGTATTTCGGTAAGGGTTGGAAATAAATATCGACAACTATATATTTTTGAAATCGGACTGCGAAATACCATACACTGACGTAATTATAAATGTGGGTAGCCATTTAAAAAAATTTAAAATGGCGTCGTAACTATAATTTTTTGACATCTGACATATATGACAATAGCATGGGTGGCTCCGCCATAAGAAATTACGTATCCTCAGAAAAAATTGAGTTTCTAATCTTAAAGCTTCTATATTTTAATGGGGTGAGATACTTAAAACACATAATCATACGATGCAGTTTTTGATACGGTCGTATTTCGGTAAGGGTTGGAAATAAATATAGACAACTATATATTTTTAAAATCGGACCGGGAAATACCATATACTGACGTAGTTATAAATGTGGGTAGCCATTTAAAAAAATTCAAAATGGCGTCGTAACTATAATTTTTTGACATCTGACATATATGACAATAGCATGGGTGGCTCCGCCATAAGAAATTACGTATCCTCAGAAAAAATTGAGTTTCTAATCTTAAAGCTTCTATATTTTAATGGGGTGAGATACTTAAAACACATAATCGTACGATGCAGTTTTAGATACCGTCGTATTTCGGTAAGGGTTAGAAATAAATATCGACAACTATATATTTTTGAAATCGGACGGCGAAATACCATACACTGACGTAGTTATAAATGTGGGTAGCCATTTAAAAAAATTCAAAATGGCGTCGTAACTGTTATTTTTTGACATCTGACATATATGACAATAGCATGGGTGGCTCCGCCATAAGAAATTATATATCGTCAGAAAAAATTGAGTTTCTAATCTTAAAGCTTCTATATTTTAATGGGGTGAGATACTTAAAACACATAATCGTACGATGCAGTTTTAGATACCGTCGTATTTCGGTAAGGGTTGGAAATAAATATCGACAACTATATATTTTTGAAATCGGACCGCGAAATACCATACACTGACGTAGTTATAAATGTGGGTAGCCATTTAAAAAAATTCAAAATGGCGTCGTAACTATAATTTTTTGACATCTGACATATATGACAATAGCATGGGTAGCTCCGCCATAAGAAATTACGTATCCTCAGAAAAAATTGAGTTTCTAATCTTAAAGCTTCTATATTTTAATGGGGTGAGATACTTAAAACACATAATCGTACGATGCAGTTTTAGATACCGTCGTATTTCGGTAAGGGTTGGAAATAAATATAGACAACTATATATTTTTGAAATCGGACTGCGAAATACCATACACTGACGTAGTTATAAATGTGGGTAGCCATTTAAAAAAATTTAAAATGGCGTCGTAACTATAATTTTTTGACATCTGACATATATGACAATAGCATGGGTGGCTCCGCCATAAGAAATTACGTATCCTCAGAAAAAATTGAGTTTCTAATCTTAAAGCTTCTATATTTTAATATACTTAAACACTTTTAATGGGGTGAGATACTTAAAACACATAATCATACGATGCAGTTTTTGATACGGTCGTATTTCGGTAAGGGTTGGAAATAAATATAGACAACTATATATTTTTGAAATCGGACCGGGAAATACCATATACTGACGTAGTTATAAATGTGGGTAGCCATTTAAAAAAATTCAAAATGGCGTCGTAACTGTTATTTTTTGACATCTGACATATATGACAATAGCATGGGTGGCTCCGCCATAAGAAATTATATATCGTCAGAAAAAATTGAGTTTCTAATCTTAAAGCTTCTATTTTTTAATGGGGTGAGATACTTAAAACACATAATCGTACGATGCAGTTTTAGATACCGTCGTATTTCCGTAAGGGTTGGAAATAAATATAGACAACTATATATTTTTGAAATCGGACCGCGAAATACCATACACTGACGTAGTTATAAATGTGGGTAGCCATTTAAAAAAATTCAAAATGGCGTCGTAACTATAATTTTTTGACATCTCACATATGACAATAGCATGGGTGGCTCCGCCATAAGCAATTATATCGTCAGAAAAATTGAGTTTCTAATCTTAAAGCTTCTATTTTTTAATCGGGTGAGATACTTAAAACACATAATCATACGATGCAGTTTTTGATACGGTCGTATTTCGGTAAGGGTTGGAAATAAATATAGACAACTACATATTTTTGAAATCGGACTGCGAAATACCATACACTGACGTAATTATAAATGTGGGTAGCCATTTAAAAAAATTTAAAATGGCGTCGTAACTATAATTTTTTGACATCTGACATATATGACAATAGCATGAGTGGCTCCGCCATAAGAAATTACGTATCCTCAAAAAAAATTGAGTTTCTAATCTTAAAGCTTCTATATTTTAACGGGGTGAGATACTTAAAACACATAATCATACGATGCAGTTTTTGATACAGTCGTATTTCGGTAAGGGTTGGAAATAAATATAGACAACTATATATTTTTGAAATGTGGGTAGCCATTTAAAAAAATTCAAAATGGCTTCGTAACTGTTATTTTTTGACATCTGACATATATGACAATAGCATGGGTGGCTCCGCCATAAGAAATTATATATCGTCAGAAAAAATTGAGTTTCTAATCTTAAAGCTTCTATTTTTTAATGGGGTGAGATACTTAAAACACATAATCGTACGATGCAGTTTTAGATACCGTCGTATTTCCGTAAGGGTTGGAAATAAATATAGACAACTATATATTTTTGAAATCGGACCGCGAAATACCATACACTGACGTAGTTATAAATGTGGGTAGCCATTTAAAAAAATTCAAAATGGCGTCGTAACTATAATTTTTTGACATCTGACATATATGACAATAGCATGGGTGGCTCCGCCATAAGCAATTATATCGTCAGAAAAAATTGAGTTCCTAATCTTAAAGCTTCTATTTTTTAATCGGGTGAGATACTTAAAACACATAATCATACGATGCAGTTTTTGATACGGTCGTATTTCGGTAAGGGTTGAAAATAAATATAGACAACTATATATTTTTGAAACGGACTGCGAAATACCATACACTGACGTAGTTATAAATGTGGGTAGCCATTTAAAAAAGTTTAAAATGGCGTCGTAACTATAATTTTTTGACATCTGACATATATGACAATAGCATGAGTGGCTCCGCCATAAGAAATTACGTATCCTCAAAAAAAATTGAGTTTCTAATCTTAAAGCTTCTATATTTTAATGGGGTGAGATACTTAAAACACATAATCATACGATGCAGTTTTTGATACGGTCGTATTTCGGTAAGGGTTGGAAATAAATATAGACAACTATATATTTTTGAAATCGGACCGGGAAATACCATACACTGACGTAGTTATAAATGTGGGTAGCCATTTAAAAAAATTTAAAATGGCGTCGTAACTATAATTTTTTGACATCTGACATATATGACAATAGCATGGGTGGCTCCGCCATAAGAAATTATATATCGTCAGGAAAAATTGATTTTTTAATCACAAAGCTTCTATTTTTTAATGGGGTGAGATACTTAAAACACATAATCGTACGATGCAGTTTTTGATACCGTCGTATTTCGGTAAGGGTTGGAAATAAATATAGACAACTATATATATTTTTGAAATCGGACTGCGAAATACCATACACTGACGTAGTTATAAATGTGGGTAGCCATTTAAAAAAACTTAAAATGGCGTCGTAACTATAATTTTTTGACATCTGACATATATGACAATAGCATGGGTGGCTCCGCCATAAGAAATTATATATCGTCAGAAAAAATTGAGTTTCTAATCTTAAAGCTTCTATTTTTTAATGGGGTGAGATACTTAAAACACATAATCGTACGATGCAGTTTTAGATACCGTCGTATTTCGGTAAGGGTTGGAAATAAATATAGACAACTATATATTTTTGAAATCGGACTGCGAAATACCATACACTGACGTAGTTATAAATGTGGGTTGCTATTTAAAAAAATTCAAAATGGCGTCGTAACTGTCATTTTTTGACATCTGACATATATGACAATAGCATGGGTGGCTCCGCCATAAGAAATTACGTATCCTCAGAAAAAATTGAGTTTCTAATCTTAAAGCTTCTATATTTTAATATACTTAAACACTTTTAATGGGGTGAGATACTTAAAACACATAATCATACGATGCAGTTTTTGATACGGTCGTATTTCGGTAAGGGTTGGAAATAAATATAGACAACTATATATTTTTGAAATCGGACCGGGAAATACCATATACTGACGTAGTTATAAATGTGGGTAGCCATTTAAAAAAATTCAAAATGGCGTCGTAACTGTTATTTTTTGACATCTGACATATATGACAATAGCATGGGTGGCTCCGCCATAAGAAATTATATATCGTCAGAAAAAATTGAGTTTCTAATCTTAAAGCTTCTATTTTTTAATGGGGTGAGATACTTAAAACACATAATCGTACGATGCAGTTTTAGATACCGTCGTATTTCCGTAAGGGTTGGAAATAAATATAGACAACTATATATTTTTGAAATCGGACCGCGAAATACCATACACTGACGTAGTTATAAATGTGAGTAGCCATTTAAAAAAATTCAAAATGGCGTCGTAACTATAATTTTTTGACATCTCACATATATGACAATAGCATGGGTGGCTCCGCCATAAGCAATTATATCGTCAGAAAAATTGAGTTTCTAATCTTAAAGCTTCTATTTTTTAATCGGGTGAGATACTTAAAACACATAATCATACGATGCAGTTTTTGATACGGTCGTATTTCGGTAAGGGTTGGAAATAAATATAGACAACTACATATTTTTGAAATCGGACTGCGAAATACCATACACTGACGTAATTATAAATGTGGGTAGCCATTTAAAAAAATTTAAAATGGCGTCGTAACTATAATTTTTTGACATCTGACATATATGACAATAGCATGAGTGGCTCCGCCATAAGAAATTACGTATCCTCAAAAAAAATTGAGTTTCTAATCTTAAAGCTTCTATATTTTAACGGGGTGAGATACTTAAAACACATAATCATACGATGCAGTTTTTGATACGGTCGTATTTCGGTAAGGGTTGGAAATAAATATAGACAACTATATATTTTTGAAATCGGACCGCGAAATACCATACACTGACGTAGTTATAAATGTGGGTTGCTATTTAAAAAAATTCAAAATGGCGTCGTAACTGTCATTTTTTGACATCTGGCATATATGACAATAGCATGGGTGGCTCCGCCATAAAAAATTACGTATCCTTAGAAAAAATTGAGTTTCTAATCTCAAAGCTTCTGTTAATTCGATGATAACAAAATCACCAACTTCGAAGCCTCATATCTCCGGAACGGCTGAAAATAAATATTGACAATTATATATTTTTAATGTTGGAACAAATAGGCGAATGCAGCTGGCTTACTATAAGGTAGGGTTGCCATTTAAGAAAATCCAATATGGCGTCGTATCTGTCAAATTTGTAAACATAGATTTTTTTTGACATCAAATTTGGCTTCTTCACTAAAAGCTGTTAGGGAATACATAATTGTTTTTTTATTGTGGTCGATAGCAAAGTCGCCAATCGGGTGAGACACTTAAAATAATGTCCCTGTACTATGGCTTTTTTGTAGGTTTTTTTGAATTCCTTTTTTAAGTGCACATTTGCTGGTGTTGGAAATTTTCTGGCCACGTCAGAGAGGAGTGCCAAGTGATCTCGCATGTCAGACAGTTCTTTATTAAACCAGGCCTGTATTGCTTTTTTTTATTAGAAAATATTGTTTTTCAGGAAAAGCCATATCATAGGCATCCTGCATTAATTTATTAAAAGAGTCAACTACGCTATTTATATTCGTGCCAGGATCCGAGATAAAATCCCAAGACGTATTAGCAAGAATATTATAGAACCTATTTTTACCAATCTCAGTCATGGGCCTAAACACTTTCTTGACTGTGCTGTTTTCAACTTTGGCAATCGGAATGTCAATTTGCTGCGCAAGGTGGTCAGAGAGACTGGTGTCTATCACGCTTACATCGGATGCATCTGCCTGAAAATTAATAAAGATATTATCTATGCAACTCTCATTTCTGGTACATTTGCTGGAATCCATAAGAGGTCATAAGATCACAAAGAGCTATCTCATCTCTTTGTTTTGTTCCGAAATGTACATTAAAGATTATCTGATCTTTTTCCTGGCTGTGAACTGTGCCTCTTCGGCGATTTTAACTTGCCGTGTGGGAACAGACCGATCAGTTAAGTTCCTCGGCTACTTCTGGACTGCCTGCACAAGCGCAAGAGTCTGTGAACATTGAAGTTATCTCAAATATGTGTGCCTACCAGAACATATTTCAGGTAAACAATATTCGAAACGCTCATGGGTCAATGCTTGATTTGGTATTATTAAGTAATATGGGAACTACTGTAAATATAGCGGAGGAAGCCATTGTGGATCCTGACTCCTATCACCCTTCAATAACTGTGACCCTTCGTAACCCCGTGGGCCATCGAAACAATGTTGTAGCTCAGCCTGACATTTATTATTATGATTTTAAGTCTGCTGATTATGAGTCTCTCAATTACCACCTTGGTTTAGTAAACTGGGACTTTCTTCTGAAGTATGGGTGTGTCGAAGAAATGATTAACACCTTTTATGATATTCTCTATGCTGCGATCTGCGTACTAGAAAATTTTAAAGATGGTTTTCTCAAGAACTGAAGTCCCTCACTTTTCTAAAGAAGAAAGCACACAATGGAAGCGGACTGGATTGGCTCGAGATTATGCAGTTCTCTAGGCTGAGAATGCAATATAAAAATGTGTCTAAAGACTGTTATAATAACTTTGTCCCTGAATCTGAGATGTCATTGGTCTCATTTAATAATATTAAGCCTTTTTGGAATTTAGTGAATTCTCAGCGAAAACAGTGGCCTTCGCAAATGTTTTATAATGATATATTTATTCAAAACGGTCCCGATCTGGCAAATCTGTTTGCAACATTTTTTCAGAGCGTTTATTCGGACCAGGAAATTAATGTTGAACCAACTACTTTTACAAGTAATTTGAATATATCCGAGTGCCATATATCAATATCTTCCATTTATGATGAGATGTGTAAATTGGATGTTAACAAGGGTCCTGGGCCTGATGGTGTTCCCCCGTCCCTTCTTAGGTCTTGCAGTTTTGTCTTGTCACGTCCTTTGTACCAAATATTTAACAAATCACTTGCAACTGGTACCTTTCCTAGTTATTGGAAGGTTGGTTACATTATTCCAATTCACAAACAAGGTGACAAAGCTAACATATCGAACTAACGGCCTATTTTCAATCTTAGTGTCATTCCTAAACTCCTGGAAAACTTAGTAACCAGAATCCTCACTTCAAAATTAAATCCTTGTATAATCGATCAACAATTTGGTTTTCGTTCAAAACGTTCTACAGACTTAAATCTGCTTACTTATTCAGACTTT
Organism: Polydrusus cervinus; assembly: GCA_935413205.1. Lineage (NCBI taxonomy): Eukaryota > Metazoa > Arthropoda > Insecta > Coleoptera > Curculionidae > Polydrusus > Polydrusus cervinus. Next base: position 58,100,918 of record OW284510.1, on the reverse strand, counting down.
CTCTCGGGTGCCCTCGAGGAAGGCCACATGGTCCACTCTGTATATACCGACTTTTCCAAGGCCTTTGATAGAGTGAATCATGCTCTTCTTCTATCGAAACTGCAGGGGCTTGGAGTGACGGGTGCTCTTTTGGCCTGGATCAGAAGCTATTTAATTGATCGATCTCAAATCGTGAGGATGAATAATTGTTATTCGGTTAAGTATTGAAGTACCATCAGGGATGCCCCAGGACTCTCACTTGGGTCCTCTATTATTTAACATTTTTATAAATGACATATCTTCATGTTTCCTCTTCAGTAAATTTTTGTGCTTTGCTGATGATCTTAAGTTTTTTGCAATGATTACTGACATTGAAGACTGTCTAAATATTCAGGAGGACCTAAACAGGTTGGTAGAATGGTGCGTGGCAAATGGCATGGAGCTTAACGCTGCTAAATGTAAGGTAGTCTGTTTCTCAAAGGGACGCAATCCAATCATCTGGAACTATTACCTCAACGATATCCAATTGTCATCAGTGACTGAGATCAGAGACTTGGGTGTTACCTGTAACCATTGTTCCTTATTCTTTGAGAGATGTTGACGGGTGGTTATGGTTAAGGACAAGGGCCTCGGCTAGCCTTGTCAGTACGGGGCACTATGGCCGTGGGTTGATGACCTTAGTTTACCTGTTGGAGTACTCTTCACGAAACCGGGCAAAACTCACCCTTTGGTCCAATGAACACCATTGGCTTTGTCAAATGTTTTTATGTTTCAAGGGCGCCATCCACAGCAAGATAAAGCGATTAAAAACAAAGCCAAATGCATGGTGCCACTCCTGTAGATGAGCCTTGGGCCAAATGGCTTTAAACAAACAGTATTTACTAACAAAAACACAGCTGTTTTGGTTGATATGATTTAATTAAGATTAAAGATTGGGTAGTCTCGATATAATTTTAATGCAGTTCAGGACACGAAGTCTCCTAGTGAAATCTGATAAACAAATATATTTAGGTGATAAAGTTCAAAAGTCTTAAACGTAAAGTGCGCATAAATATATGTTCAAAAACTTCATAAGATTCTCATATCTAAGTCGTTAAATACGGAAAACTTGCAAGTTCTTTACATGGGCGCTGTGCGACTCACATGACTGTTAATATTTAATAACTACTTTACATTACGAGCCTGCTTAACATGAAAATGACCACTTGTCACTTAAATAAAATAAACATATAGTCTACGTGTTACCAGTGAGCTGTAATTCTAACTATGTTACTTAGCTGCTCATATCCTGTAAGTCCTGAACAACCTGCGGGCTACAGGCGTCCCTAAATAAGCACCATGGGCTTGAATGTAGGACTACTTGCGATTCTGACCAAACTCGATAGGTATCGGTAGGTACCAAGGTTCTGATGACTCGAGACACGCTAACAATGGCCTGATCTTTTGAGTTGTCTTGTACTCTTAGTTTCGAAGAACTATGTCCTGCCAGTGAGTGAATATTCCGCAGCAAATGGGAGCAAGGACCCAAAAATCAGCAGCAGAAGTGGATGCAGTCTGCCTGCTTCTGAACTGTAGTCAGGAATGAGTTAGACTTAAAGACTATTACAGTTCAGTCCAGAACGTGACTCAAAGCAAATGATAAGGCTGAAAACAAATACTCGAATTAGGTTATGATAATCAACCAATGCGACTAAGATATCCTGAAAAATGTAAAACGTTCGGCACAATATGAATTCCTTACCCTTTTCGGTGATTTTGCCAGCATCGGCATGCCTGGATCAACAAAGATGAAATTTATATTTTAAAATTATCCAGAAACCACTAAGTGATGGCCCTATGCAGAGATGACAACCATCTAAGATGGCGAAAACAACTTCCCAAGTCGACAACTGTCGCCTTCTTTTTGAGATGGACCGCCAGAGGCGCTGGTCCCAGCTGTTTGCCAGTCAACAAAATAATAGATTCTCACCCACACGGAAGTGTTATATGCACATCGCAAGCATTGATACTTGAAGATAGATGGCAGAATCAGTACCGATTTATCCAAAATATCATTATAAGAACAGCGTCGACAAATATGAATTCATGGAGTTAAGTAAAAAAAAAATTGAAAATTTTCTTAAGCATCCCTTGATCCAATGAAATCCAATTTCAAAACTGAAACGGATAAATAACTAGCTAAAAGGGGTAGCTATACGCTCAACATATCTTCATACCTACTGTTAGTTTCTTACCTAAAATAGGGATAATGATATATAGATTCGGGTCTGAATGACGAATTTCGGTCTTTAATAAAATTTAGTTGTCAGCTAAACTTATTTATTTTGTCAATCTCCTTTTTTTGTTTTTTCGTTACTATCCAATTACAACAATTAAAACACTAAACTAAAAATAAAATATACAGTAAAAATAATATGTAACATTTCTTTCCTGCAGTAATTGTTCTTGGGTTTACTCTTCTTTGTTTGTCTGAACGTCTAAAATACAAAGTTTTGATACGGGTCGTCTTAGAATGTTTCCATTTGCCAATTTTACATCGACTGTTCGAATGCGTTTATCTCGTCCTGGATATAGTTGAATTATTCGGCCTTTAGGCCAAATGTTTCTAGGACCATTGGGATCAACTATGATGACGATATCATTTAACTTTATTGGAATTGATTCTTTGTACCATTTGGGCCTTTTAACCAAAAAGGGCATATATTCACGAGTCCAGCGTTTCCAAAAATAATCAGTCAGTTTTTGAGCAGCTCTCCATTTTGACATGAGGTTCATATTTTCAATGTCAATATTTCAACATTAGAAAATGATTTGGAGTTAGCGCTTCGGCTTTGTATGAGTCGAGGGAAACGTGAGTCAATGGTCGAGAGTTGATAATATTTTCACATTCTACGAAAACTGTTCGTAGAACATATTCTTTAGGATATTTCTGGGTTAAAATTTTTTTTATTGATTGAATTAGACGTTTCCATGCTCCACCCATGTTGGGACTTGCAGGTGGATTGAAATTCCAACGAATGTTTTTTATAGTACAAAATTTCCCAATTTCTTCATTTTTAAATTCATTTATTGCTGCTTGAAGCTCTTTGTGGGCAGATTTAAAGTTTGTGCCACAGTCACTATACAGCTCTTCAGGAAATCCTCGTCTGCAGCCAAATTGTCTTAATACATGAATAAATCCGTCAGTACTTAAATCCTGCGCGATTTCTAAGTGTACTGCTCTGGTAACCATGCAAGTAAAAATTACTCCATACCCTTTTTTCATGGCTACGTTTGACAGTTACCAAAAGGGGACCGAAAAAATCAACACCAGTTTTTATAAACGGGCGAACGGTTGGCTCTAGTCGGCAGTTCGGAAGTTGTCCCATAATTGGAATAGTCGGCGTTACTTTTCTATTCTTACATTTTTCACATTTAGCCCAAACTCTTCTTACAGCCTGTCGCATTCGCAGAATCCAATATTTTTGTCTTAAATTATTTATGACAGGTTCTTGACCATGATGGTGAACTTCTTCGTGATAATGTTGTATAATAAGTTTAGTTATATAATGATTGGGATCTAAAATTATTGGTGATTTAAGATCTTCACAAGCATTTAAATTTTCCAGTCTTCCATTTAAACGAAGAATTCCATCATTGCTTAATGTACATGTCAAAGTGTAAAGTCTGCTGTCCTTTTTTATTGGAATATTATTCTGTATACAATATATTTCCTTGTGAAAAGCGTCTTCTTGCACTTTCTTGTATATTAAATTTTCTGCAGATTTAATTTCTGCATTACTTAGTTCATTTGTCTTTAATTTTTCTTTGTTTTTATCATTGTGCTTACAATTTTGAATAAATCTTTGCATCCACGCTGTAGATCTCAGTAATTTTGTCCATTTTGAAAAAGCTTCTGGTTGAGGAATAGGAATAATATTTTTTGGAGAATTTAAAAATATAAATTCTTTTCTCTCTTCGCTTTCTTCAACCAAGTCTAAACGTAACTGTTCTTCTTTAAGCCAACTTTCTGGTAACTTTTGTAGAAACTGAGGTCCAAACAACCATCGACTGTTTAAAGAAAAATCGAGGTTATGGATCCGTTTAGTAGCTTCATCGGCGACATTCTCTTTGGAGCTTATGTAATTTCAATCTTTGGAATTTGTAATACTTTGTATTTCACCTAAACGTTGAGCAACAAATACCTTATATCTGTGTGCTTCTGATCTAATCGAGTGTAATACTGTTTTCGAATCTGTCCAATAATATATTCTTTTTATATTTAAATCCAAATTTTCTTTTAAATAGGTTCCTAATCGTGCTCCCATTAAGGCAGCTTGTAATTCTAGTCTAGGAATTGAAACAGGTTTAAGAGGTGTAACTCTTGCTTTTGCATTAACTAGCGCGGTTTGAATTTTGTCTCCTTCTTGACATCTTATGTAGGCAATCGAGGCATATGACCTTTTTGAGGCGTCACAGAAGACGTGTAGTTGGATATCTGAAATTTCTCGATTTAAAGTAAAATAAATTCGTGGAATTTTGAAGTTGAAAATATTTTTAAGATCTGTAATCCAAGTTTCCCACTTTAATGTCAAACTGTCTGTAATTTCGTCGTTCCATCCAAGTTTACTACGCCATATATCTTGTAATAGAATTCGTCCCTGTATAATAAAATTGGTTAAAAATCATATCGGATCAAAAACAGACATTATTACTTTTAAAATTTCTCTTTTTGTTGGTCGACGATTATTCTCTAAAATATCTTTATCAATTGTGTGAAATTTTGTTCTGAAAGCAAATGTGTCATCAAAACAATTCCAAAAAACACCCAAAATTCTATCGGTGCTATTTTCATTGTTAGGCTCAAAGTTTTTATCACCTTGTGCTTTTAATTCGGAACTAATATCTGATAAAAGTTCTTGAGAATTGGCTATCCAATTGCAAATTTGAAAACTGACTTTTGAATGAACATAAATAATATCTTTAATAAGTTCTTTACCTTCTTCTATTGAGTCGGCATTTCCTAAATAATCATCCATATAGTGCTCCTCTATAATTGCTTTTGTTGCGATGGGGTAAACGTTTTCCAAGTCACGAGCATTTCTATTTTTGGCTTCTTGGGCTAGGCATGGTCCATTTGTAGACCCAAAAAATACTACGTCAATTTCATAGGTATCTGGATCCCTCTGCCTATCCATTCCTCGCCATAAAAACCTTTGAGCTTGACAGTCTTCTTTCCTGACTTTGACTTGTAAAAACATTTCCTTAATATCCGATGTAAATGCATATTTTTTAATTCTAAAGTTGAGTAAAATTTTATGTAAAGAGTTATACAGGTCGGAACCGGTCAATAAACAAGTATTTAAACTTATACCATAAGATTTTGCTGAAGCGTCAAATACAATTCTAAGTTTATTTTGTTTATTCGGATTTACGATACCGAAGTGTGGCAAATACGAAGTTTTATTACTTGTTTCTTGTGACTCGGAATCTGAAAGTTTTCTTATATAACCTTTTTGCATTAATTCATTCATTTTGTCGCAATATATTCTACCATAAATTACATTTTTATCCATTTTTCTTTCAGTACATATTAATCGATTCATTGCATTTATTTTGCTTTCTGGAAGAACCATTTCTTCATTCTTCCAGAAAAGTCCTGTCTCATACCTATTACCTATTCTTTTCATAGTTTTTTCAAGAATTTTTTGAGCTTTTATATCATCTTTACATACTGATTTTTCCATTTTTTCTAAACCAAAACTCATCAATCATTCTATCGGTTGACCACTGTTCCTTTACTAGATTATGTAATATATCTAAGTCATCATTTTGTTCGGTGTTTACATAGCAAACAAAACTATCGTTCCTACTTGGCTCTGATTTAAGCGAGCAGTTTCCATGTATTACCCAACCTAGTAAAGTTTTGCTTAATGCGGGACCATTCCAAGGGCCTGTAATCATTTTTCTATTTACTAATAATGGCCAGTTATCTTGTCCAATTAAAATTTTTGGTTTAGCATTATACATTGAAGAAATTTGATTTTGTATATAAGGATATTGTTTTGAAATCTCACCTAAATTTATTGTTTGAGCTGGAAGTGATAATCCTTTAATTGTTCTTGCATGTCTAATTTGGAATACTTTACCATCATGTTCTGCCTTGATTGAAAAGCTTACAGTTCTTGAGTCCATCTGCTCTTTTACCTGATTTGTCCATTGAATACAGAGAGGCAGTTGAGGTCCATCTAGATTTAAACTATCTGCTAAATCTTGATCAATAAGCGTGACTGTAGAGGCGTCGTCTAAAAGTGCATACGTGTTTAGAGTTTTGTTATTACAATTATTATTAATTGTAATTATTTACAGGTACAATTTTTAAAAGGACTTGTTAATTGGTTAAAATGTGACAGTTTATTTCCATTTGTTTGGTTTCGTCTACTGTATTATCCGAATTTTCAATTTTATTTTTATGAAGAATTCTATGATGAGATTTTGGACATTTATTTATTCCACATATTTTCTTTCTTTTGCAATCTGCAAGGGAATGATATGGTACTAAACAAGAAGAAAAGAAGAGAGAAAGATTTAAAGGTATGACAGGTACTTAGGTGATGCAGGTCTTTATTACAACATAGACATTTTTTGGTTACCGTATTTAATTAGGCAATCCAACGATGTGTCAGAATGGCGGCTGGATGGCAAATACTGCTTTGTAATCCAACCGCCATATTGAATCACGTGGTTTGGATTCCCTAATACTGAATTTTGCCTGGCCGGTTTTTTTTTTCTTTGTTTTCCATTGTTATCGCTGGTTATGTCATAAAATTTTGGCATTTAAATTTGACAAGCAGTCATTGCTTTTTGATTTAACCAGTTAACTAAATTCTACAAGCTTAAAGTTATTTGTATTTCTGTTGGAAATATATTCAATCCACATCATTTTGTAGGAATTTGGAAGCTTATTAAGTAGCTCTTGTAACAAGGTAGGATTTTGTAAATGATCTGTTTCATTAAGGGATTCAATAGTTCCAACAAGATTTTTAATTTCATCAGATAAACTTATTAGGGTATCTAGTCTTTCCTCTTTAACAATCGGGATACTTTTTACCCTTTCAAGAAGCATATAAATTATGTGTTGAGGTTGTCCAAATCTACTTTCCAAAATTTTTATAAATTTAGCAACATTTTGAGGCATGATAAGTAGACTTTGCACAATCTTGTATGCATTGCCTTTTAAGCATTTTTGCAATCTACAGTGGTCTTCTTGAGAATATCCGCATATATTTGTTGAATTTTTAAATTGAAAAATAAAATTTGGCCATTCCATGGGATTTCCACTGAAGATTGGCAATTTTTTTGGCATTGACTGCCTTGTTAATATTTTTGTAAGCTGAAGCGGATTAACTTGCGTATTTAAATCAGAATTATTTAAATGTAAATTATTTTTATCTCTTGATTGACATTGACACTGTCATTTTCGTCGACATTTACTTCTTTTTTACGTATTTTTTCTGAAATTTTCCAAGGAGGACATCCTTTAATCCATGATTCAATATTAGGAGCTTCGGAATGTGACCCACTTGACTCCGTCTCCACTGACTCAGACTCACACTCTTCTTCATCCAATTTTGCTAATTTTAATTGAAGTTCCAAGTCTAGCATCTCGCGATCTAATTGCTTCTTCTTCAATTCTACTTCTAACTGTGCCTGCTGGCGTCGTAACTTGCTTTTCTCACTCATTTTTGATGTACCCTTGGTGCTTCTCTTCCCCTTTGCGGAACCATTGGATTCTAATGGAACCTGAACATTATTGGTGGTTGGAGAAGCACTGGTCCGGTCTACCGATTTAGTAGCCTTTTTTAATCGGGCACTTCTTAAATTAATATTTAATGACATTTTACCACAGGTTTGGGTCTGATTAAAGGCGAAGGACCATTTGTTAGTTTCTTACCTAAAATAGGGATAATGATATATAGATTCAGGTCTGAATGACCATTTGTTAGTTTCTTACCTAAAATAGGGATAATGATATATAGATTCGGGTCTGAATGACGAATTTCGGTCTTTAATAAAATTTAGTTGTCAGCTTAACTTATTTATTTTGTCAATCTTTTTTTTTGTTTTTTCGTTACTATCCAATTACAACAATTAAAACACTAAACTAAAAATAAAATATACAGTAAAAATAATATGTAACACCTACTAACTAAAAAGACACAATCTGCGCTAACTTCATTTATACGCAACCAACACACAAAATTACTTGACAGCTAAACTGGCACGCAGCACGCACCTCATACAACAACAATAAGTGACTTACACTAAGAGACACTTATATATGTATTGTTATAATACCATGTCTTATGAAAGCTGCTCTTACGTTCTCCCTATAATCCATGTTAAGTATCACCCGCACAGCCCTGCGTTGTAATGCGAAAATTCTACTTAGATGTGCCGAATGTCCCCACACCAAAATTCCATACACCGCCACAGACTGAGCATGGAAGGCTTGAAGAAGTGAAGCCCCCGGCATGATTTTCGCGAGGTTTTTTAAGATCTAATACTTTTGGTGAGGCTTTCTGCGGTGTGATTCACATGTACCTCAAACTTTAAAGACGGATCAAGGTACATGCCCAGGAATTTCACCTCCTCAGCATTTTCATCCGGCAGTTCCCTGAGACCGAACACCATGCTTTCTGTCTTACTTTCATTCATCGTCAGTTTATTAGATCTTAACCAAATATCAAGCTCCTTTAGATACTTCCTCATTCTCACCATGTCCACACATTCATCTGACTCAGCCGTGTTTGTATCGTCAGCAAACAGTAGCAGTCTTGATCTTGGGACCGCATTATTTATGTCATTTATATAGATAACAAACAAGAGGGGACCCAGGACGGAGCCCTGAGGAACTCCATGTTTGAGCTCCATTCATTCATCCGAAAGCCTACCATCATATGCTGTTTTCTGTTTACGTTCTCTTAAATAACTAGATATGAGTTTCAAGCTCAACCCGTCAATACCATAGTGCTTTAGTTTATCGAGCAGTATCTTGTGGGATACACAGTCAAAAGCCTTAGTCAGGTCACAGCAGGCAGCCCCCGCATACTTTCCCTCCTCAAAGGCTCCGAATATGTACTCCACAAGATCCAGAACCGCCAGAGATGTTGATCGGCTAGTCCTAAAACCAAACTGACTGCTAGTAAATAGATCGTTACTCTCAAAATGCTCGTAAGGTTGGTTCTTTAAGACATATTCATATATTTTTGATAATACTGGTACCAAGGAAACGGGTCGGTAGTTCCTTAGAGTAGATGTAATATGTATGTCCTGGCGCACTAAAAAAGAAAAGTGATAAAACCCTAAATATTCTATCACTCTCATAAAAAATAGACGCTTTTTTACCAAAATAACCCTCAAAATAGAGAAAATCACAAAAATTTCAAAAATTTTAAATATTTTAGACTTCAACCCTCTTTACCCTATATTTTACACAACCATTTCACAAAAATCATGATAAAAGTCATAATATTTGGAGTTCTCTGATAATTTCTCTATAAAAATTAAATTATGTTAATAAAATATAATTTGAAATAAAAATTAAAAAATGAATTCTATTTTAGATATTAAAAAGTTATGAAAAATTAGGGGATCCTAAAATGGGACCATCTAAATATTCTAATAAAAATTATTCAAACTCAATATTATGCGCATTATCAAGTTTTCCTTTATAAATTAATGACATATCAGCTGAATTAAATTTGTCTAAATTTTTTTTATTTATTACACTTTTAATACGTTCAGGTAGAAATACATTAAAAGTGTTATCTAAACATACAACAACTTGATCACCATATTTTGTAGTAACAAATTTGAAATTCGAAGTTTTATATTTTTTTCCCTCTTCAAGTTCATCTAGTTTTTTAGTTGGTAAAATTTTCATACATGTGTTAAGATCTCGTGCAGGATTCATCTTTATTTATATAGAAAAAATTTAACTCTTTATTTAAAATGAATTTTTATCAACACTTGTGTTTTTTAAATATTTTTTAGAAATAGTAAAAATAAAAGACCCAGAGACGCTATTTATGATAATGTTAATAAAATTGATATTAAAAAATATAAAGAATTCTGCGTCGGTCAAACACCGACGCAGAAATATATACAACCTACTACAATATTTATCAATGAATCGGGATTATATTCATTAATTTTATCATCTAAGAAAACTGAAGCTAAACAATTTAAAAATTGGGTAACTAAAAAAGTACTACCATCAATTAGAAAATATAGTGAATATAAATTACAAAAAGAAATAAAAGAATTAACTGATAGTTTTTCTAATCAGTTATATATTAAAGACGGCCCCCGGCCGTCTTTAATATATAATTTAATATAATCATAAAAAATCAGACACTTAAGTAGTATATTTCATTATAAAAATAAATGTGAATACAAAATAACCACTTGCTAATAAAAATTCGTTTTTAATAAAGGTGTAAATTATTTTATATAAATAAAAAAAAAAAAAATGGGGAGAATAGAGTGCGTATGTGGAAAAACATTTTGTAGAAATAATATTTATAAAAAACATTTAGAAAGTGATATACATCGAAGATTAATTAACCAGATTAGAAAGTGTACTTTTTGTAAAGAAGAAAAATCATATGTTCAATTTTATAAACATAAATCTGGTTTATCATATGGTTGTAAATCATGTGTAAGTGACTTCTCAATTGACAAATATGAAAATACCAAAACTATAATAGATTGCGTGTGTGGTAAACAAATTATTAATCATTCTTATAAGAAACATTTAAATAGTGATAGTCATAGACGAAAAATAAATAATGTTAGAAAATGTAGTTATTGTCAAGAAGAAAAATCTTATGAAGAATTTCATAAAAATAAAGATGATTATTCTTATTGTTGTAAAAGTTGTAGAGCAAAAATGTACCTCATTAAAAAAAATTCTAAAATTGTACTTTCTTAATAAAAATTTGTTTTTATAAAATAATATAAAATTGTAAGTTTTTAAAAAAATTATTTTGTATAAATTTTTTCCTCTATAAATAGAAATGTCTACGAGCTACTGTAACACTTGTAATAAAGATATTTTAAATCGTAATTGGATTAAACATATTCATAGTGCAAATCATCAAAATAAAATAAAACTTTATTGTAATGTTTGTGACAATGATATACCAGAAAGATTATGGGATAAACATATATCAACAAAATCACATAATAAAAATGATAGAAAAAATATTCGAGAAAATACATCAAGACCTCAAAGAAATATTCCTCAAAAATATTGTGGTACTTGTAAAAAGGATATTCGAAGATCATATTATAAAGAACATATTAAAACTAAAATACATAATGCTAATATATTAAATACTTTTGATAACTCTATTTTTGAAAAACCAAAAGAAAGAGTAATTCCAATCGAAAAGGATACAGCTTTTAATTCCAGAATAAAAAATTTATATATTGAAAATAAAAATGATATTGACCCTACTATATTTTTAGAGAATAATAAAAATCGTGTATTGGGAAAAATTAAACAAAATGTAAAAAGAAATAACCTTGTAACAAACTTATTTATGACAGCAATATATTCTAGAGGTGAAAGAGATAATTATGAAGAAAGTACATTTAATTTTAAAACTCAACATGAAGTTATAACACCAACAACAAATTTGAATGAATACTATTCAAATGCTTCTAACAAAATTATTAGAGAAATGGGTGAATTTGAAGCAAAAGGATCAAATTGGAAATTAAATAGAATTGATGCTCTAGAAATAAGAATTAATAGATTTATGCCATTAGTAGGTGCATCATATATAAAACTTCCAAACAATATCAATAATAAAAAAGCATGTATTAATGTTAAAAATGATGATAACAAATGTTTCCTCTGGTCTATTTTATCAGCTTTACATACTCCTAATAAAGATCCTCAAAGAGTTTCAAAATATAAAAAATATGAACATGAATTTGATAAGGAATTTGAAAATATTGAATTCCCAGTGAAATTAACAGATATTGAAAAATTTGAGAAACGAGTTGATTTCTCTATAAATGTATATTGGCACGAATCAAATACTATTCGTCCATTAAAAATAACTAATAATGAAAAACAAAAACATATTGATTTATTATTTTTAACTAATAATGAAACTAATCATTATTGTTGGATAAAAGATTTATGGAAATTGGTTGGTTTAAATATTACAAAACACTGTGGAAAAAGAGCATTATGTAAAAGATGTTTAAATAATTTTCCAAATGATGATAAATTAATGGAGCATAAAATATATTGCAATACGCATAAGGCTGTAAAAATTGAATTACCAGAAAAATATGATAATATAATTGAATTTGAAAATTATAATAGATCATTAAAAGTTCCATTTACAATTTATGCAGATTTCGAATGTCTTTTACAAAAAATAAATACATGTCAGCCTAATCCTAATAAATCTTATACAACAAAATATCAAAAACATTTACCAAATAATTTCGCATATTATATTAAATATCAAAATGAAAATTATAAAGATCCAATCAATTATAATGGTAATGATGCTGCTAAAGTATTTTGTGAAAATTTAACTAGAGAAGCAATAGAAATTGATAAAATTTATAGTGGAAATATTGGATATAAATTATCTGATGATGAGGAAATAATTTATAAAAATTCAAAAATATGTCATATTTGTGAACTTGATCTAAACGAAACACCTCCAATAATTGAAAGACGTAAAAGAATTTTAAATAATAAGATTGAATATTTTCAAGACGATGAAGCTAAAGTTCTTGAATATCAATATGACTTAGATATATTAGATGAAGGTAAAACAAAAGTTATTGATCATGATCATTTAACTGGAAAATTTAGAGGAGCAGCTCATTCAGATTGTAATTTAAGATATCAAAATCCAAAATTCATTCCAGTCTTCTTTCATAATTTAGCTGGGTACGATTTACATTTATTCATAAAAGAACTTGGTGGAGATATAAAATTAATTCCAAAAACTGATGAAAATTATATTTCATTATCGAAAAAAATTAAATATGATACAGGTTATATTGATGCAGAAGATAAACCAATAATGAGAACTATAGAATTAAGATTTATTGATTCATTTAAATTTTTATCAAGCAGTATAGAAAAATTAGCAAATAATTTAACTAAAGATCAATTTAAAGAAATGAAAAAATTTATTCCAGAAGATTTACTTGATTTAGCTATTAAAAAAGGTGTTTATCCGTACGAATATATGGATTCAGAAGATAAACTAAACGAAACAAAATTACCACCCAAAAGTAAATTTTATAGTAAACTTAATGATGAAAATATTTCTGATAAAGATTATAAACATGCTAAAGATGTTTGGAATAAATTTAATATTCAAAATTTAAAAGAATATACACAACTATATAATAAAATAGACGTTTTATTATTAGCAGATATTGTTGAAAATTTTAGAGAAATATCATTAAAGACGTATAAATTAGATCCAGCATGGTATTTTAGTTTACCTGGATATGCTTGGGATGTAATGTTGCGAAAAACTAATCAAAAGCTAGAATTATTAACAGATTATGATATGTTATTGATGGTTGAAAAAGGAATTAGGGGTGGGATTTCACAATGTTGTAATAGATATGCTAAGGCAAATAATAAATATATGAAATCATATAACTCTAAAAAACAATCAGAATATATATGTTATTTAGATGCTAATAATGAATATGGATGGAGTATGTGTAAATATTTACCATACAAAGATTTTAGATGGGAAGAAATTGATAATATTGATTGGAACAAAAAAATAATGAATACTTGTGATGATTCCAACACTGGATATATTCTAGAAGTTGATTTAGAATATCCAACAGAATTACATGATAAACATTCAGATTTTCCATTAGCTCCAGAAAATAGTATTAATGATATTAAACTTCCAAAATTGATGACAACATTATATGATAAAAGTAAATATGTAATTCATTATATGACATTGAAAAAATATTTACAATTAGGATTAAAATTGAAAAAAGTTCATAGAGTTATTTCATTTCAACAATCAGATTGGCTGAAATCATACATAGATTTAAATACAAAACTAAGAACAAATGCTAAGAATGATTTTGAGAAGGATTTCTTTAAATTAATGAACAACGCAGTGTTCGGGAAAACAATGGAAAATTTAAGAAATCGTGTTGATATAAAATTATGTACAAACGATAGACAATTGGAAAAATTAGTTGCAAAACCAAATTTTAAAGATAGAAAAATATTTTCAGAAGATTTAGTTGCAGTACATATGGAGAAAGCGAAAATATTATTTAACAAACCAATATATATTGGAATGAGTATTTTAGATACTTCAAAAATATGTTTATATGGATTTTATTATGATGTATTAAAAAATAAATATGAAGATAAAATTAAACTTTTATATGAAGACACTGATTCATTAATATGTTCAGTCAAAACTGAAGATTTTTATAAAGATATGAAAGATTATATAAATGAACTTGATACATCTGAGTATCCTGAAAATAATATTTATAATCTACCAAGAATAAATAAAAAAGTCTTGGGAAAATTTAAAGATGAAATGAATGGTAACATTATAAAAGAATTTGTAGGATTGAGATCAAAATTATACGCAATAAAACCTGACGATGATGATAACATAATTAAAAAAGCAAAAGGTATTAAAAGATGTGTTGTTAAAAAAGAAATAAAATTTGAAGATTTTACAAATTGTTTAGAGAATAAAAAACCAATATATAAAAAACAAAGTTTAATTAGGAGCAATAAACATGATATATATACTATAGAAATGAATAAAAAAACGTTAAGCGCATATGATGATAAAAGATATATTTTAGAAGATGGAAAGAATACATTAGCTTGGGGTCATTATAAAATAAATGTTGAAAGAGATAATTTTATAGATCATTTGAAACATAATAAAAAAGAATATGAAAAATGGGAAAAAAATTTATAATTTAGATAATTGTAATTCTTCTTCATAAATGCCTTCATCTACATCATTAACTTTAAAATAATTTACATTGGATTGATAAATTTTATTAATTGTAAATATTTCTTTAGTCCAATTAGTTTTTAATTTATTTTTGAATTGATCTACATATGATGATAATCTAACTCTATCACCAAGATCAAATTTTGGAACAGATTTTGAAATGGGAAACTTATATACAGTTAACAATAATTCATTTTCATTTTTCTTATTTACTTCAATAGGTTTCATTTTAATAGTTCTATGAATAGTGTTATTATATGTTTTAATAATATTTGGTAATACATTAAGCCATCTCAAATTTTTATAAATAATTGGTTTCAATTTATCTCCTAATGTTCTATTGAATCTTTCAACAATAGAAGCTTTATTATCAGTTCCAGTACTATACATTTTTATATTATGTTTATCTAAAATTTGTTTCATATCTTTGTTATAGAATTCTTTCCCTTTGTCTACATGTAATAATTTAGGTATTCTATCTTTTAAAATTGATTTAAACGCATTAGAAACTTCTAATCCTGTTTTTGTTTTTAATGGAATGGCCCATGCAAATTTAGAGAATGTATCAATCACATTTAAAATATATTTATATCCATCATTTGCTCTCAATAATTGCTTATAGTCATTATCTATTGGTTCATGTTTAGTTCTCAAATTATAAGAATTATCTTCTATTTTTCCTTTCGGTCTATAAAAAGAATATAAATCAGCTTGCCATGTATTATCAATTCCTTTTTGAACAAAATGTCTTGTTACAAAATTTTTTCTAACTGGTTTAAATAATTCTTGTATTTCAATATCTTCAGGAGACTTGGAAATATTATTTTTTTCAGAATTACAAATTTTACAAAATGATATTCTTCTCCAACGTTTGTTCTTTTTAATAAATTTTGGAATACCTATACTTTTAGTTTGTTTTTTACATGTTCTACAATAATCCATTTATAAAACAATTTTTATTGAGTATGTTTCCTTTTCTTTCCTTGAGGTTTATTAGAATTTTCAATTTTTCTTTTCTTTGTTGGAGGACTATCTTCTAATTTTTCATCACAATATAACTTTTCTTCTAATGTTAAGTTATTTAATAATTTATGAAGCTTGATTGAGTTTTCACAGAAACAGAAAAACATATTACAAATATAACAAGGTTGTGTGCCTTCCATTTATATAGAATTATTTTATAAAAGAAGTTTTATAGAATTATTTAATAAAAGAAGTTTTATTAGTTCCACAAATTTTACATTTTGATTTTAAAATATTTCTATTATTTTTAGTTTTTTCTTTATGTGGATTAACATTATCAGTTTTCTTTTTACATTTGACACAATATGATTTTGATTCCATTTATATAGGAAAAATTTAATAGTTATGGTGAATTCTTTTTATATCTTCTATTAATTCATTTTCTGTATAATGATTTAATCTATCAAAATAATTTCTAGAAAATTCAATTTTATCATGTAATTGTTCTTTCATTCTATTATATAAATTTATTGAATTTGGATTATATTCTACACTATATACAATTTCAGCATTTAAATGTCTATCTTGAATAATATTTAGTTGTTTTCTATAATTTCTTTGTTGACATCTAATAACATAATAATCAAAAGTTTCATTATCAAATAACTTTAATAAAATAAATTTGGATAATAATTGAGCATTTTGAGTTTTTGGTGCAATATCTGGTTTCATAGTTTTAATTATGTTTCCTAAATTTGTAATATGCTCACATTGTTTATTAATTCGATTATTAAGATTATTAATAATAGGTAAATATTTTTCTTCAATTTTATATTCACCATATTTTCTAATTGATGGTAAAACTTCTTCATAAACCCAATCTTGAAAATTTTCAGCTATTTTCATTTTAGATTTCATAATTAATGCATACAAACCTGGTTCATTAATAAAATTTGTATCCGGGTGTAAGTGTAACTGGTGGTTACCCTTTACTAGACCTTTATATTTATTAATAAATTTCGGTCTCACATTATTTTTTAAGGACTTTCTTGAATTTTCATATTTAAAAACATTACAAATATCTTTAGCTTTAAACCATGGTTTATTTTCATTATCCAAAATAAAAAATATATTATGATTATTGAATACACATATTTTATTTTCAATATCTATAAGAGAATTCATTTTTTATTTATATAGAAAAAATTGTATCTTTATTAAAAACGAAATTTTATAAGAAATGTTTATATTCAGAAAATTTACTTTTCATCATTTCACAGTAATCATATACAATAAATTTTTTATATATAAATAAAAAAATCTGAAATTACACTTTCTTAATAAAAATTCATTTTAAATAAAGAGACATAAAAATGAACATCAATTATTTAATAAATAATTATCCCATATATTCAAACATATCAAAATATTTAAACATAGGAAATATATTTAACCTTTATAATACAACAAAAAATAAAAATGTGTTGCCTTATTTAAGATCTGAATGGCTCAAAATTTCTATGAATATAGAATTATCCGAAGAATTCATTAGAGAATTCCAAAATAAAGTTTATTGGGGAAATATTTCTAAATTTCAAAAATTATCAGAAAATTTTATTAGAGAATTCCAAAATAAAGTTGATTGGTATTACATTTCTCAATATCAAATATTATCAGAAGAATTTATTAGAGAATTCCAAGATAAGGTTGATTGGTTTAATATTTTTTATCATCAAAATTTATCAGAAGACTTTAAAAGAGAATTTGAACATAAAAACATTATTTGATTTCCAAAAGAACAGTAATATTTGCTCCACCAAAATCAATTAATTTATTATCTTGATCACAAATCTTAACTATTATTGTATTCATAGAACTATGTTGAACTGGGAAAAAAATTGCATTTCCTAAAGGTTCATAAACTATTGGTTGTTTGAATGGTGATGTTATTTTAAATTTTGATATAATATCGGTCTCATACCTCCCTACTCTCATACCATCTGCTAAATTACAATGAATGTTTATAGTTTCTACAGGATACAATTTTCTTGGTCTGTCTAACACATCATTTGAGAAATTAAATGTGTTTGTTACTTCATTTAATTCTAAATCTTTAACAACTTTCTTAAGATCATTAAATGTGTATTGTCCAGGTGGAATAGTTATATCACCAATTTTATTATTTTCTTCTGTAAAATTAGGAATTAAATGTGTACTATAAAATGCAACGAGACCAACATTAAATCCATCGTTCTGGAAATGATGTTCAAAATGATGGTATAAGGTAGATTTATTGCTAGTTAGATCTATAATCATTTATAGAAAAAAAATTACTAATAAATGGACATTTATGGAAGAGTTGAATGTTGTTCTAAACAAACCAAAACAAGCCAGATTGAAATAAATAAAAAATTAAAAGAATTATCAAATTATGAAAAAAATATTCTTAATCAAGTAAATGCCTGCATCATTAAAAATCATGAAACCTTTAAAAATGATATTCTTAACCAAGTAAATACCGAACATAATAATATTGTTAACCAAGTAAACTCCAACCTAAAAAAATCACAGGACAGTCTTCCTAATTTAATCTCACAGAATATGGATGAAAAAATTCAGAATTTGGTTGATAAAAGCGATATAGAAAAATTGAAAATTAGTTTCCTGGCGAAAATTGCAACATTAAAAAATAATGAAATTAAAATGGTGAATAACACACTCAATCAACTTTCAAAAAGAATAGATGATCTAGAAGAAAAATTAAAAGATCTTGTAACAAAATCTCAGTTGGATAAAACCATTCAGAAACGATCCGCTGATAATGATGTGATTGAAAACAAAATTGAAAAAATCGAGAACAAATTAAACGTGTTTACTATTAAAGATGATTCTATTTCTGTAAATAATAGAAGAATTGTTGATCTAAATTGGGGCACAGATGAGACTGATGCTACCACAGTAAAACAATCATATACATTATCAGATATATTAGAAAATAAAATAAATAGCATGGAAGAAAAATTAAATAGTTTACCCATAGATCAATTTGGACCAGCTAATTAATTTTTATTTGCTTAAATGGAAGAATATCTAGAAAAAAAATTATATGTTTTTAGAAAGAGTTATAATTTTTATTATAAAATTAGTCTCATAATTTTAATCTTAAAAGTGTTATTTAGTGTTTCAGGCATTTCTAGCTATTATTATTTACCATTATCTTTATTATCTCTTGTATCAGGGATAATAGAAGTAATTGAAAAATCTATGAAACAAAATGAAAGAATCGTGGAATACAAATTAACTTATAAATTTTATAATTCTTTGTTAAATCTTTACCAAGTTAAAAAAATAACCATGGAAGAAATTAAGTTACGTGAAAACGATTTCATGGAAAATATTCAGTTTTTTCCTAGAGAAAAGTATATTAAACAAACAAGATTAAATGGTTATAATTTTTTATCTGTTATAAATGAATAACAAATATAAAATAACACCATTTAAATGTGGAGATGAAGATTCAAAATCATTATTTCCTTCACCTTTGAGATGTTTAATTCTAGGAAAATCAGGATCAGGAAAAACAACTGTACTATGGAATATTATAACGAAATATTGGGTGCCTTATGAGAATTTGTATATTTTTACAAAATCAATAGATCAACCAATTTATGATAATTTGAAAGAAATTTTTAAAAATGTAAATAAGATAGAAACACATTTTTATGATAATTGTGATGATATAATATCTGTAGACGAATGTAAACCCAATAGCTTAGTAGTTTTTGATGACTGTTTATTAGAAAAACAAAACAATATTAAAGAATATTTCGTTAGATCTAGACCAAAAAATATTTCTTGTATTTATTTAAGTCAAAATTATAGTTTAGTCGATTTACAAGTCATAAGAACAAATTTAAATTATTTAATTATGTTTGAGCAAGGTTCTCATTATATTAAAAAAATTTGGGAAGATCTTATTGGTAGTGATAAAACATTAAAAGAGTTTCAAGAATTGTGTAATAAATGTTGGAAAAAGAAACATGGATTTTTATCGATCAATTTACAAAATAGACGCTATTTCAACATGTTGGATTTATAACATACGTCTAACAAACATACGTCTAACAAACATACGTCTAACAAACATACGTCTAACAAACATACGTCTAACAAACATACGTCTAACAAACATACGTCTAACAAACATACGTCTAACAAACATGCTGTATAACATCTAACACCGAAAGTTACTTCTTAATAAAAATTTTATTTATAAATGGATGTTAAAAAAATTCAAAACTACTTAAATAAGGAGATTGCGAAGACTCAAAAAATGAAGAAAGTTTCACAAGAAAAAGTTATTGAAAATGTGGATGTTAATAAAATTGAAAAGATTCAAATAATAAAGAAAGATTTAAAAAAAACATTTGTAGATAAAAAAATTCCAGATAATGATTTAGAAAAAATAGTGGAGAAAGATGTTGTTGAAAATATTTATCCGAAAAAAAGAGAATTCACTAAAGAAGATCTTCAAAAATTAAAAGATATTAAAAAAATAATGAATAATGATTTTAAAAGATCAATTATGAGTGAAATTTCAGGTGAAGAAAATCGAGAAATGCAATTTAAACCTATTACTGACGCAGTAAAACATCTTGAAACAACAGTTAAAGAAGGTCAAGAAAAAACAAATCATGATATTAAAGCATTAGCCCCCTATTCAACTAAAAAATCTAAACTTTCTATTGGTTTATCTCCATTAGATATAGATTATACACCAAAAACTCAAGAATCTGGAACTCAAACACCACCTGTTATTAGTTTTGGAGAGATAGCTTCTATGTTTTTACATAGAAAATTTGATAAATCTTTCGGTGTCTATTATGATGAGAAAAACAAAAAATATAAGATTGGAAAAGAGTTTATAAAAATTCAGGATAATGACATACGTCTAAAAGGTGAATGGATAACAGGAACACAAGGATTGTGGGATTTAATAACTTCATCAGCCTCAGAACCACCTAACAAAAATGATTATACAGATGAAGATTTAAAAATGTATCACAAAATTTTACTTGAAACTGAATCAATTTATCAAAATAATGATAAAAGTACTGGAAAACCAAAATCTAGTGTTGGTAAAAAATATGCAGTTTTAATAAAACCTTTATGGAATGACATCAAATATGGACCTAATTCTGCTAGTGCAATTAATCGAAGAATTTCTGAAATTCAACAAGAATCAACTCCTAATAAAACTTTAGAATGGGATGATGGATATCTAGACCCACATTCACCATTATTTACTCCAAAACGAGGTGGTGGTTTAAAAAAATATTCAGAAAATCCTGTAGAATATAAATTTATAGAAAATTTAGATATATTGTTAAAAAGATTATATTTTATTGCTGCTGAAGAAAAGGCTGGAAATAATAATTTTCATAATGAAAAACTCGGTATTTTACATTTTTTTACAAGACAACTAGAGAAACTTTTAGATAATGAAAACGGTACAGAGATTTTAATTTCGTATATATCTAGATTACCTAAAAAAGTTGTTGGATCTGGATTAAGTAATGATTTTATAAATAACTTACCTTTTGAAATGCATTGGCCTGGTTATAATTATTTAGGACCTGGTACAAAATTAGACGAGCGATTAAAAAGAGGAGATAAACCTATAAATAAATTAGATGAAGCTGCCCAAGAACATGATATATTTTATAAAAATCATAAAGATACAAAAACAAGAAATAAAGCTGATGAAGTTTTAGAATATAAAGCTTGGGACAGAGTTTTAGATCCTAATGCAAATTTAGGTGAAAAAACAGCAGCTTGGGTCACTACAAATGTTATGAAAATTAAAAGACATTTAGGAATGGGTTTAAAATAACTTTTTTTTATAATTTTTTTATGTAATAAATGGAGTATCAAATTAATCTTTCAGATAATCATAAAAATAAAATTAAAACTGGTTATAAAAAGAAAACACCAGTTACTATTCAAGTAAGATCAGATCAAAAAGGAAATGATAAAATATTATTAACTCAAAGACAAATTAATAAAATTGAAAAATGTAAAAAAGAAAATAAAGGTTGTAGAATTACTTTAACTCATGATCAACTTAAGAAAAATCATTCTGGTGGATTTTTACCACTACTCTTTGGTGGGATAACAGCATTAGCAACTTTGGTTGGTGGAGCTGCAGCTGTGGCAGGTAAAGTTTTAGATAAACAAGCACAAGATAAAGAATTGGAAGAACAACAAAGACATAATAAAGTCATGGAGGGAAAGGGTTTAAAAAAAGCCAAAAAACCAAAAAAATAATACCTTTAACTAACTATGACATCGAAAAATTTGGAAAAAATATTAAAAATTTTAGAGGTTGTTTTATGAAAGATGAATTACCTAAGAAACCTAATAAAAATGAATCCGGAGTGTTAAATTTAGAAAATTCTTATCAAAACGGATCTCATTGGGTTTGTTGGGTGAAAAGAAATAATTTTAAAGTTTATTTTGATTCATATGGTGATGCTAATCCTCCAGAAGAGTTAGTAAAATATTTGGGGGAAGATAATCTTTATTATAGTGATGATAAAATTCAAAATTATAACGATCCTCCAATATGTGGTCATTTATGTTTAAAATTATTGGAAAATGTAGATAAAATGAAGAAAACAGACTTATTTAAACCCTTCATAGAAGAAGTAATTGAAAAATTACGTTTTTAATAAATTTTCCTCTATTAAATGGAGAACGTTTTTGAGAAATATTCAAACGCAATTGTAAGATCAGAGTATCATAATTATTTACCTATTTCTAATCTTCATTTTAATATAGTTAACAAAAAAACTGTTTTTAAAATTGATGAAGGGGATGGTTTTCTAAATGTTAGAAACGCTAAATATGACATCTCTGGAAGATATATCCACGCAGATGATAGTAAAAATTTTGGCGACAATACTAATATAAAATTAATTGACAACTTTGTAGGCCATTTATTCTCACAAATTGAAGTTAAAAAGCATAATAAACTTTTAGATGAAATTGAGTATCCTGGACAAGCTAGTACAATAAAAGGCACTGTTAGTTTCTCTTTAGATAATAATGGTCCAACAATTAACTCAGGATTTCAATCAAAATTTGTAGGAGGTGGTAATTTTCAAGTTTTAGGCAATTTATCTAACCTTGGATTAGGATTTTTTAAAGATATAAAATGTCCAATATATAAGGGCGGATTTGAAATTACTTTTACTAGAAATGGAGATAATGACGCGCTGTATAGATGGGCTAAAAAAAAAGATGATGGTACTTTTGATGAATCTACGAGACCACATAATGGAAAAATTATAATTGAAGACTTTATAATACGAATTCCAATAATTGAGTATGATGATATAAGTAAGGTTCAGCTAATAAACGAATTGAAAACGTTATCGCAACAAAATCACTATAATTTTATTTTTAAATCATGGCAATGCATCCAGCAAAAAAATATATCCGGAAAAACTTTAAATTTGGATATTACAAATACTTATAGAAATATTAGAAATCCTTTATTTGGTATGGTTGCTTTTCAGACAAATAGATTCGATAACCAAGATAAGGAAACAAGTGCATTTGATCACTGTAATGTGAGGAACATTTGGTTTGAAATTAATGGTAAAAGATACCCTGAAGAACTGGAAAACTTAGATTATGATAATGAAAAATTTTCAATTGCTTATGATATGTATATGGACTATAAAAGGGTATTTTATAAATCACATTTGGAATTACCTTTAATATATACAAACCCTGATCAATTTAAAAATAGCAGACCTATTTACGTAATCGACCTAACTAGACAACCAGAAAATATCTCAGAGTCTAGAAATAATATTATTTTACATGTAGATTTTAACAAAAATATTACTCCACCTAGTGGAAATGAAGGAACTATTGCATATATTTGTATGGTTTCTTTGTCAGAGTATTCATATGATATTATAAATAACACAATTAAAGAAAATTTTTAACTTATATTCATTAAAAACGTACAAGTATATCCCTCTATAATATAATAACATAATTTGAATAAAATGCATTATTTGCGACACATGTTTCTTGATATGTTTCCTGTACCCGAGAAACAGGATGTTGAAAAGATAAGCACAATGTGTCGTCAGTATGTTTAAAATCTAATTATTAACACACTTCCATGCGACTCATAATATTACTAATATATGGGAATTAGGAAAGGAAAATAAAACGAACAGAAGCACACTTCTGCTTATGTCAAATGATGTCGATTGACAGATACAGAACTACACTTTTGTGTGACTCATAATATTACTAATATATGGGAATTAGGAAAGGAAAATAAAACGAACAGAAGCACACTTCTGCTTATGTCAAATGATGTCGATTGACAGATACAGAACTACACTTTTGTGTGACTCATAATATGGCTGATTGACAGATGCAGAACTACACTTTTGTGTGACTCATAATATGGTATAGAATATATTTCATTTCCAAAATAGTTTTAAACTTTCATACTTATCACTATAAAACAAAATGTTTAAATAGTCCTTATGATTATAACATTCACTAATGGATATTGATAGTTTTAATAACTTTGGGAATTGTGCACACAATTTTCCAATAAAGCGTAGCGTTCTTCCATGAGTGTCTGAAATATTAAAATGTGTTTTTATAAAATTCTTCCAAGTTTCATTAAATCCTGATGTATTTTGTTTAATAAAATATTCAATATAAAAAAGATTTAAGTAATATCCAAATCTTGCACTTAGTTCAAAGTTCTCTCGAGTTTGACACACTAAATTATTTTTTATCTCACTCAAATGATTGTACAAATTATCGAAATTGTTCTCAAAATTACTACTCAAATCCACAATTTTTTCTTCACTGATTTTCAATTTCAAATAGTCATTAAATTCTTCAATATTCATTTTGTTTTTCTTTTTTGGTTTCTTTATGTTAAGTAAATTGTAGATGTTCTTTTTTGGTGTATTTGGCACAATAACTTCTCCATTAATAATTTTATTTTTAATATTACTGTAATTTTTTCTAATATCTAGTAATATAGTTGCACTGTCATTATGATACTTTAATAATTTAGAAATCTCACGTTGCTGCTGCACACTGCACATGATTATGAGTGACTGTGCAAATTTTGTAACCAAACTTTTATTTAGCATAATTTTAATGTATTTATATTTACAGTGGTGACAACTTTTTTATTTGGTGAAGTTCCTGTAATGAATAGAATTAATATTTTAATTATTAATTTATAGATGGTACTAGTGGTATGATTGAATTTTTGGTGAAATGTTTTTGTAGTTTTTTTCTTTATAAATGGAGGTTTATAAAATAACAAAGAACGTTTACATCGATGTAAATGAGGCTAAATCGTATCTTCCAGTTATAATTACTAATCGAGATGGAAAAATAAAGAAACTTTCGTTAATAGGATGTTTATTTTTACTAACCAATGAATGGGTAGAAAATTTACAATTACCTCGATTATTTTTTTGGTTGGAAACAAAAAATGATAATGAATGGGTATTAGATCAAGACTCAATTCAGCTTTGCCACTTAAACAAAAATTTAACTCAAAAAGTTACCTATTTTTCGTTAACAAATACTGCTAAGGAAATTAGAATTGGAGTAAGAAGTAATATAACCCAACATACTTCATTAATAAGGTTTGGAACTCTTGATTCAGGTTTTGTAAGTGGACAGGAAAGATTGCCAAGTATTAAAATTTATCTTGAAAATACTAGCTTAATCACAACAAATGAGGAGGATACTAGAAATAGGGGTGATAACATTGGAAATATACCTGATATATAATTTTTATACTGATAATAATATTTCTGTTTGATATAATTTTTTTATAACTTATATCAATAAAAATTAATAAAATATACAAAAATTTAATGATTATTAATATTATTAAATTTTATTATTATTAAGAATTCTTATCACCCATACCATTTCGGTATGAGTATAAATAATTTATATTTATATAATAAATTAGATTTTTACTAGTAGAAGAAATGTATATGTTTTGAAGTGTTCAGAGAAATTATCAGAGAACTCCAAATATTATGACTTTTATCATGATTTTTATGAAATGGTTGTGTAAAATATAGGGTAAAGAGGGTTGAAGTCTAAAATATTTAAAATTTTTGAAATTTTTGTGATTTTCTCTATTTTGAGGGTTATTTTGGTAAAAAAGCGTCTATTTTTTATGAGAGTGATAGAATATTTAGGGTTTTATCACTTTTCTTTTTTAGTGCGCCAGGACATACATATTACATCTACTCCTTAGATTGTCTTTTCCTCCTTTTTTATGTATTGGTATCACTTTGGAGTATTTTAAGCAAGCGGGAAAACTACCAGAATTTATGCTTATGTTGATTAACTTAGTAAGGGGAACTAATATTGGGTTTTTAAGAGCTTTTATCATGGGTACGTTAATATCATATATATCTCTGCTGGCTTTATTTTTAAGTGAATCGATAGCATCCCTCACCCGAATATAACTTACCTCTACAAATTTGAATTTTACCACCTTGGGAGCGCCCAGGTATTCCTCATGGCTCCTACCTGTGGGGGAAATCTTTGATAGTGTTTCCTGAGCTATGTTTTCGAAAAAGGCATTAAAGTCCTCCGGTGATAGACTTTTCACTTCTTTCGAGAAATTATTCTTACCCCTTACTGCATTTACTATCTTCCATGAAGCTTTCGCGATGTTAGAGGACCTTATTATATAGTTAGAATAGCTTTTCTTTTTTTGCATTTCGAACGTTTTGTCTGTATTCCTTTTTAAAGTAATTTATCTGTTGTTTCAAGTTGTCGGAGTGTCTGTTTTTATATAGTTCAGTCAGAAATTTCAGTGTCTCACGCATATCTCTTAAGTTATTATTAAACCAATCTATTTTAGTAGTGTGGTTAGTGTTTTTTCTATTTACTATAGGAAAGTAATGATTTATACCTGTGGTAAGTATCTGCAGAAATTCATTAAATTTATCATCTACACTTTTTCCCCTTTCACACACAAAGTCAAAACTTTGTTGTTCCAAGCTTTCCTACATCCCTCGCATGCCCTTGGCTGTAATTGGCCTGCACTCATGTACTCCCTGTATCGGAACCACTCTACATACCCTAACTGCGATATCTATGGCTAAATGATCAGATAACAGTGGTTCATACACGCTGGTATAGTATTCTAAAGAGCCACAAAAGTTTTCAAAGATATTATCAATACAGTTTACCTTATTTGTGTTCTGGCCATAGGTCCGAACATAAATATTCATGTTTTTTCCACGTTGGTACTGCCAGTTTAAACAAACCGCAGTATTTTTCGCGTTTGGTTCGCATTTTGTCGCACTGACAACTGGCATCCAAGTTGTTTACTTTTAGGAATTCCACATTATGTCCTTTTCAGAAATGTCAGGTGCAAGTCCACTAATAAACAGAAAAGCCATTATTTCAGCTACTTTGAGGGAACTATTTTGGATAGTTCTGGCTCCCTTCAATGGTTCAGGTCGTTTTACTAATACCGGGTCATTTCTTCTATGGGCTTTCCTTTGCCGTACTGTTTTCCATCCATCAGTTTGTTCGGAGTTTGTATTGTCAGCCTTTTCATTTTGTTTATTTTCAGCTAGCATATTAGAATGTTTTCCTTCTAAGTCAGTTTTTTTTGTAACGTCCATGCGCTGAACGTCATTTCTAGTATCGATAATTTTTGGAGTATCGATACCTCGTTTCTTATTTTTACGTTGTGGTATTAGATTTTTGTTTTTTAGTATTTCGGCAGTTTGCGACGCTTCAGATTGGTTATCAATGAATATGATATCTTTCGCTGCCGACTTTTTATCATCTGCAGCAGACTTCAGACGGGTGGTACGACCATGTGTTATCACCACTGTTGTCGGTTTTCTTGCTTTTTCGTTGGAATTCGGGCTGTTTTGAGGAAAAGGACTTTGATCCTGTTTGGATTCAAGAAGTTGTTTTTGATTTTCTTCCAGTTTTTTCAGTTTTCCCTTCAGTGCATCATATTTTTGCTCCAACTTTAGGTATTTTTGATTTATTTCTTGGTATAACTCTCTTAATTCAGCGATTTCGTTGTCGCCTCTTTGCAGGTTAGGATTTTCCTCTTGGGGAATATGTTTGCAGACGGCCGTTTTTGCTTTACTAGCTTGTTGCAAACATGCTGGATGGAAGCTGTTATTGCACTTTACACACTTTATAAACGAGACTACTTTCTTATCACAATGAAAACATAATTTCACATTTTTTATTGATCGAATCTTTAACCGTATCGCAACTTGCCATGTTGCCTTAACGTATATATAGGCGAGTTCGGCTTGGATGTTCTTTTTACTCTTTTTACACTTTTCGTTACAAATCCGTTCGGGTACAATCACTTTGAGCTAAAAGTGCATGCACCGAGTCGTTCGGGTCGAAACCGTGTGGGTTATTGGCGTTAGCGCCTAACGCACGTCTCGGGAGAAGATACGCGTGGTGCACGCATGCATACTTGTTTAATTTTTTAAAGTTGACAGCGGTTGTTTGCGTTTTTCAAAAGAACAAATTTAAAAGTGTGATAAAATGGCAGAAATAATTTCTGCCGCTTCTCATCAGCCAATAAATATTGAAAATGGGCAAATTTTGTTAACTAATGGACAAATATTACTTCAAAACAAAATAAGTAAGTTTTTATGAAGTGGTTATATACACTTACTACATTAGTTAGAAAAAGAAAGTTAATTAAGGAATAAGTAGCAAAGAAATTAGTATGATGGCAAAACGTTATATATCTATGTACCTATATAAGAATTATATGTATTTTTAGGTGGTGACCTAATGTCTGTACCTTTAAACACAGACATTTGCAATGAGATTAATATTAACGCTAAGGCCGATGCAGAAGTTGCGACAGAAGCATACACTGTCAGTGAAAGTCTCCAAGAGGATGAAGTGCAAGACGATTCAGAAGATAGTCAACAGTACAAAATTGTGGACCAGAGAGCGCGTTATTTTTCTAATTGAAACTGTTGAAACAGCAACCCACAGACTCGATTCGGAAATTTAAAAAAATGTCTATGGGAAAATATTTCCCAGGTTTGTTCAAAGGAGTTTCAAATAAAGATTACTTATAAGATGATAGAATCTAAATGGAAGAGCTTAAAGAGAACCTACAAGAGTGTTATTTTGCACAACACTTCTGGCAAGCAAAGAAGGTACTGGAAATTTTTTAATAAAATACATAATTTCATGCACAAAAGACCTGAAATAACTTCAGAAGCAACGGTAAGCAGCTTTGCGGGATTGAAAAGACATCAATTACTGGACTCAACACCTAGTACTAGTGTTACGAAGTTACTGAAGAACGAGACTTGGATAAAACACCTGAAACTTCCTTTATAAGAAAAAGACGACAACGAGAGAGTAAAGTTATGAAACGCCACAAAGATAAAATGGCTAGGATGAACAGATTTAACAGCTTATTTGAGAAAATGGTAGACAAAATGTAAAATCCTTTATATTATTTTTTTTGAGGTGAAAACAGTATAAATCTAAGATTTTTCTAATGTTCGAATTGTATCGTTAGCAAGCTTAGACCGTAACTTGCTTCACAGTCGTTACTTCTATTAAGAATAAAGTGTTTCTGTTAAGTTTTGTTAATTTTTGGTAACAATAAAAATGTCTTTAAAAACTTTTTTTGTTTATATATGTACTATAATTTAATTATCGAGGTTTCTCAGAAAAAAACTCACTTATTAAATTTTTAAAATTGATAAATGGGAACAGAACATACATTATTATTTATTGTTTTGCACTTGCTTTTTTCAGTTGTACTAAAAAATAATTCTTAAGTTGATATAGGATAAAAAATACAAGCTGAGATTTGATTAAAACTTTAATTAGAAAATATTTTGTATATGTATACACTAAATGGTATATTTATTTATTTTTATTGTTGCCTATCCCTATTGTTTTGCTGCATTGGTAAAGCATTACATATATTATCTCTCTTTATTAAAGCAATGCGGTTATTAAAAACTGCATCAAAATCCCTATAATTATGTGGATCATTGTTCCTTTCTTCTTCAGCTTCGTGTACCAAATTCATTTCATCTGCAGTATCACCATTTAAAATACAGATATTATAAAACAGACAGCTAGTAACAATTAAAAGACTTGCTAAATCCATTCTTTTTGTCTCTAAAAATTTCAATCTTCTTAACCTTCCCTTTAAATAGGCAAACGAATTTTTAACTGAAACACGAGCTTTACTTAATAAAATATTTTAAAAAATTTCACGTGGGGTCAGCATCCTATTGTTTTTATAAGAAGTTAAAAGAAATGTACAGTCTATAAGCCAAATCACCAACTAAATGACTGTCTTCATAAAATTCCACTTGTTCGTTTGTAATCCTGTGGTATAAGTCAGATCTTCTAAATAGTGTGTAATCATGAATCGAGACTGCTTCGCCTGCATACACATCGATAAATAGCTTCAGATTGTCAGAAGTACCCTGCAGCAAAAGTGAGTGAAAACCTTAAAAAATAATTTAAATAGTAATTAGCCTTGAATGCCAGAAATAAAATAATTACAAAAACAAACCTTTTCTATTTACATATGAATTAGGGTACTCTTTAGGTGCAGTAATGCGTATGTGGCTTCCATCAATGCAGCCTATTATTCTTGAAAAAGTAAAGATTAAAAGATTATTTAAACAATTCTCAGGTAATGTTAGAGAATAGGTACTTAAAGCTAGGCTGTTTTAAAAACTAATTGTGCCAATCATGACACACTAACCTGGAAAGCCATTACTTGAAAAACTATTTCTGATTTCCTGCTGTCTTTCCCTGTTGGGCCACGATATAATTTGGAAAATCCTATTCACTTTAAGGACCAAATTACAAGTACGATAAAGAACCTTCCGACATGTTGATTTCGATATTACAAATCTTTCAGCAATTGATCTATAAAAGTCATTAATAACAAGAGATCTGCGATTCTTTGCTTTATACTAGGTACCTTAAGCTTTCCATATTTCCGAGGTACCAAATGGTTATCATGAGTTCCTTTTCCACAGTTGTTTTCGGAAAGCCACTATGAAAATTATTTTCATTTTGAAGAAACTGGTTACACTTAATAGATCTTCAAATGTATGTACGTTTAATCTAAAATTTTGCTTAAACTGCTTGTCTGACAAAAAAAGGTACAGTGATCTCTGCATAGTTGTCCACTTTTTCCAGAACTTCTTCATTTTCAGATGAAGAATCAAAAAGAATATTTTTTGCAAATTCAACTATTGGCAGTTTAGGGTCCATGAGGTCTAACATTTGCCAAGCAAAATTTAAAAATATTAGGAGTACCTGTTCCCGGGGTGTCGCCACATCACCTCGGTACTGGTCTTCTTTATCTCTCAGGGTCGTTCTTTTTATACCTGGCGTCATAGGTGGGCGTTTTATCTTGTATAGTGAACATGTTGGTACTGGATCACGTATTTCAATATCAGAAACCTCTTGTTCTTCCGGCCGACCAATAGTACTTACTATCTTATAGATTTGATCCCGCCGCATACGGGCCCGATCTTCCAGAGTCAGCAGAGGGGGCCTACCCTCTATATCTTCCCTTATCTCAGTCATTAAGCCTTGACTGACACAGGCTGGACACTGATTTACATCCTCCCCTGACATGCTACATAAAATCCCTGATTTGACTACCTTATTTCCATCCCCCTCATTTACCCCCAGGAGGTCGGCCTGGGCTGAACTCGGATGATTTCCACAGGAAATCATCCCCTGAGTCTGAATCTGACCTTGGATCACTTTTATTTGCCCGGCCGGCCGCGCCACAGGCGAATGAGTGGGACAGAGTGGCACTGAACTCCCCTGAATATTTATCCCTGTCTCCCCTTGAATATTTAAATCCCTTCTAAAAAATGTAGCCCCTTCCTTTGTGAAATACATCTTATTTCCCCCCGAATCTTTTATTGGGAGAGGGGCGGCCCGCTGTCGCTCCTCTTGGCGGCGACGCTGAAGGCGCCGTCGCATACTCTTACTTTTATAAATAACTGACTCACTTAACCCGCTACCTTTATTCACTTTTACACCTCTTCCTTCGTCGGCAAAACTTCGCGGCCCCTGGCCGCTGGTTTCGCCGACGAAGCGGACTCCCCCCCCCATACCGAATAACTCCCCATACTAATAAAAATAAAAGAACAAACAAAATTTCTATTTATGCAATAGATTATAAAATACAAAGACTAACAATCATTAAACAAATCTTTATAAACTTAAAACGAGCTATTAGCTCTAACTCAAATGAACAAATTCTAATTGACATGAACAAACTATAATTAATATTTTGACACCCGTGACTCTACTTTAAACATCATATATCCCCCGCTCACATTAAGCTGTCGCCTATTCTCCAGGCGTCCCCCACAAAATTTCTTTCAATTACAAAAAAAATTACCCGGCTCAAGATTTCCTTAAATATCTCATAAATCGAATCTCCCTTCCTCTACTCCCGCTTTACCCTTCAGGCCCTCCTTGAGATTTTCCTATCCCCCACGACTCCCAGAGTCAAAGATCCCCGCCTTTAAAGCCCCTGGTAATAGAGAAACGTTTGACACCCTTACATGAGAAATTCCCATAAACCGCGATAAACTACTATATTCAAAGCACCAGCTTAATGTGATTTCCTCGCGCAAAACTTTCTGATAAATTTTAACACAAATTAGATTACCCCAAAGATTCTCTCGGCACGGCTTAGATCTTTAGAGCCTGCATCCGAGGGGAGTCAAAAAACTATTTTCTTCACATTATTCTTATATCGAGATTATCGACAAACGACAGTATGATATTGCCTGATTACGCATCATACCTATTGCCTACTTTTAAATGCAAAAATGTAATTAATTATTTTTAGGTTAGATATCTTGTTTTGTTTTGCTGTCAACTGTCCGGGTCTAAACATTCTGCTCCATTAACTCTGTAATCACGTGACACCGATCGACTCCTTATCCACTCCTGCTCCTTTTTAGTAAGCCGAACTCAGCTTATATAGATAACTTTAGTGCTTTCTGTTTCGAAAACTTTATGCCAATGTTAACAAAAAATGTTAGAAAAGCCAGTTTTCCATGACAACAAGTTGTTCAAAGGCTATCAGAGAAAAACAATGTACAAATTAAGAAGTCTAAGTCATTTGATGCATGCCTCTCTTACCAAACTGTGAGCCACCTCAGTTTAAAGTTTACCAGAATAAAAGCTACCGATTAAATTCAGCTACATTAGCTGATCGGTTTGTGGAATTGCTCGGTGGTGAAATAATTGCAATAAAAAATTTTGCATCATATAATCAAGAAACAGTTTTAATTGGTTTTAGTTACATTAGAACTAGGTCCTTGTTTAAGAAACCAGTGTATTCGGCATTTTTTGGAATTACCTTTATTAAGAAAATAAATGATATTATGTGTTACCATTTTATCAGTTCCTTGAAAACAAACCTCATGATATTGCCTTTGAAAGGAGAATTTGTTTGCCTTCCATTGCTACATTAAATTTTAATAACCCAAAGTGTATTATACCAAAATGTACAAAGATATCTTAAGTAGGTACATTATTTCTAGATTGTTATTTTATAATATTTAAGTATATACATATAACACAAAAATTTCAGATTATCGTGAATAATATGGTGTGGTATGTTGTGAAATTTACCAAAGAAAACTCTTTTGAGGTGGTACCAAAATCGTGGTACATTGAGTCTTCTTCGGAATGTTTTTGGCCCCCACCAACATATAAGACAGAAAAGATCTTAAAACTGATCGAAAACTGTGAGATTCCCGAAACCGACTGGAAAGTACATTCCTCAAAGAGACTGGGACATTACGGTAAGACCTTGTTATATTTTATTTTATTTAGTTTTTCATAGTTATCTGAAGTCAATATATAATTTAAAGTATATACTTTGAATTATATAGGGTCATTTTTAAGAAATCGTAGAATATTAAGATTTTTTTAAATTGCACTTATGTTTATGGTTTAAAAAAACTTTCAATTAAATTTTTAGAAGTTGTAAAAAAAATAATATTTTTGACACCCTGTAACTCACTTATCATTGAGTTCCTTTTCACCAAATAATATTAAGTACTGCAATTTAGATTTTGTTTTTGTAGCAATTTAGTTGGTTAATAAAGGATGAAAAAAGCTTTCCTAATTAATAACAGCAGTATATTTAGCAGTATATAATTTTAGAATCTAACAATCCTATAAGCAATTTTCACAACACCTTAGAATGTATATTTAAAAAAAGTTTTCCTTTAAAAAAATTAAAACATAAAAATAAAAAACCATGGATCACTCTAGGTATTGGAACTTCAGCTAAAAATTTGAGATGTCTCCATACAATGAGAAAATATACAGATGATCTTTATTTTATAAATTATTTTCTTAGGTATAGAAATATATATCGAAACATTATAAAAAAAGCGAAGCAAAACTATTATCAAGCACAAATTGAACAATCTCATAATATGGCCAAGGAAAGTTGGGTAATAGTTAATAAACTTAGAGGTAAAAATAAATCTCAATCGAATGTAATAAATTTAAATCCCAATACATTGAACAGCTTCTATTGTGAAGTTGCTAAAAATATTTCTTCACAGCTTCAGTCAAAGGTTAATCCATTAAGTTATTTACAAGAAACACCTACAGCCTAATCTTTCTTTCTAAGTGGTACTGATATTAGTGAATTAAAAAACATCTTAAAAGATATTAGAAACCGGAATTCCTCTGGTATGGATGACATGTCTGTGAAGATTTTTGAAAGCTTGCCGGAGTCGGCGCTCAGAGTTTTGGTTGAGGCAATAAATGAGTCCTTTGAGGCAGGTGTTTTTCCGTCATGTCTTAAAACTGCGGTGGTACTTCCTTTGCATAAGGGAGGGGATCTGGATGACCTGGCTAACTATCGGCCTATATCCTTGCTTCCTACGCTATCAAAGATAATTGAAAAATTGGTGAAAAAGAGACTTGTTAGCTTTCTGGAACGCCATAATATTTTAAATTACTGTCAGTTCGGCTTTCAAAGCTTTTTTTTATTTAGTAAATTAATAAACCATACCATTTCAATTTCTGGTAACAAAAAGACTAGACTTGGGCTTATATTATCCCAAAATCTTAAAATATTGTGTTTATTATGCACA
Organism: Polydrusus cervinus; assembly: GCA_935413205.1. Taxonomy (NCBI): domain Eukaryota; kingdom Metazoa; phylum Arthropoda; class Insecta; order Coleoptera; family Curculionidae; genus Polydrusus; species Polydrusus cervinus. The sequence goes on along the minus strand of OW284510.1, from coordinate 58,065,685 downwards.
AAGTTGTGGCATCATGTATAAAAATTGTTACAATTGTCCCCGGTCTCCCCTAATTATTGTAAGTTTGCCTGACAGTTCCTTGGCCGTACTTGCTGATAGTATTAACCATTCTTTTGAATCAGGCGAATTTCCATCCTTTTTAAAAATGGCAAAGGTCATACCTTTATACAAGGGAAATGATCCTGAGTCTGCTGCAAATTTTAGGCCTATATCTTTGTTGCCTACTTTAGCAAATGCCGACTACAGTCTTTCTTAAAAAAACACAACATTCTTTGCACAGAACAGTTTGGTTTTCAAGATTCCAAGAGTACAAATGATGCAATTTTTGCATTTCTTGAAAGGTTGTTTGTCAAAGGCATTCGACCGTCACAATCACGGAGTACTGCTGTGGAAACTTAAAAAATATGGAAAAAGGGGTAAGTCATTGGAGTTGTTTAGATCATACTTAACGGAGGTGAGTTTTAATAATCAGAGTTCTGAGCCATTAGAGGTTCGATCTGGAGTTCCGCAAGGATCTGTCCTTGGTCCATTGCTCTTTCTAATTTATATTAATGATTTAACTAGTGTTGATATAAAGGGTATATTTACGCTTTTTGCGGATGACTCTATCATGCTTTGGACGGGTAAAAATATAGAGGAGCTTGAGAGATATATTCAGAAAGATCTTGTTAAGGTAAAAGAGTGGACTGAAGCAAATTTTTTGTCCCTTAATGTTTCAAAGACCAATATTATTACCTTCTGTGTTCTCTAAGTGAGGTTAGTGTGGGGAACCAAGCAGTGAGCAGAGAGAGTGTAAATAAATTTTTAGGTATATATATAGATGATAAGTTGACATTCGAGGCACATATTGCTTACTTGTCCAAGAAACTGGCATCTAATTGCTTCGCTATTAAGCTGGCTTGACATGGAGCAAGACAACCTGCAATGCAATGCAAGACGCAATTTTTCTTGATCACAGGCATGCGCAGTATAAGCCCAGCTGATCGATTTTCGCGAAATATTGCCATTGCAACTTTATCGGTTTGGTGCCATTTCTATTGCATGCAAGTTGCAATTCTAGGGAAAAATCTAGTTACTTTTGGTTTACCAACCAACCAAATGTCAGTCAGATCAGCTGATTTAGTTTGTATTGTTTGGACCTATTATTTGTTTTCTTTGTTCTGTTGAAACTGTGTGATAAAAATGGATAAAGTACCCTGCAGAAAGTAAGTATACATTTTTTTTCGTTTGTCCAGTGTTACTTCTCTGCATATTTGCCTCTATCTTTTTTTTACATTACCTTTCCGACTGTCGAATTTTTAGCAACTAATAAGTTTATAATATGTGGTTGAATAATTCTATGATTCCACATAGGGCTGACAAAGATAGTCTGGATTTATAAAAACATTGCTGTAAATTGAGAATGACCTATTATACTTTATAAATCATTTAGCAACCAATCAGGCAGCCTTTCCAACTGAATTGCATAAAAAGACAGAGGTCATGCAGTAGAATAGCTCTACATGCACAAAAAACACTGAAATTTTTTTTTAGGTCTGGTTTTGATTGGCCAAGAGCAGCAACTTCGCTATTGATTCAGCTTTATGAGCAGCATCCATGTTTATATGTGACTACTTCAGCTGACTATCACAACAGAAACGTTAGGCAGAAGGCTCTTGAGAGCATCATTGGTCAATTTAATGAAAAAAACCTAACAAATCTTACCGTAGATGACATTAAAAAAAAAACCATGGTCTTAGGACCCAATTTTTAGCAGAAATGCTCAAAATAAAAAAGAGCGAGACGTCAGGAGCATCCACCGATACCATCTACAGTCCAAAATTGTGGTGTTTTGAAGAGCTTTTGTTTCTCCAGCAAGGTGCTGATGTTGTGGCAAGGCAAGAGGGACATCAAATTTATCATTGGGCACTGAAGAAGGACCTCCAGAAAGTGTATGTGTATACCATCTTTAATATTTATGATAAAGTGCTTCGAACTTTCATTGGCTTCAACTTATTTCACAAAGTATGGACTAATGCATTTGTGAGATAAGTAAAAAATAAGACAATGGAGGTTTGAAACACTTTATTATAATATTCATATTCTAAAAATGTACGTTCTAACGAAAATAATTTATTTTTCTTGTTTTATAGCTCACTCTTGAACCTGAGATTTTGTTTGATGATGATGTCAGTCAACTAAGTAACGCAGATATCAATATATTTTCTCCATTCTCAAGTAGAGATATATATCAAGATGACTCAAGACCCCCATCTCGAGAGGAGACCAGTAGAGGACCATCCCGAAAAAGCATCACCAGAACACCATCTCGGGAGGGCTCAGCTACCTCATCCTCGAAGCAACTACAACGAAAAAGAGGTGATAAAACTGGTGATTCCGCAGAGAAGCAGCAGCTAACATGCCTCTTAAACTCAGCTTTGACGACACTGGACAACATCAATAAACCCGAGAAAGAAGTCTTGCGCCAACCAAGAAAGCATCGCCCGTTTGCAGAGTAAGTTTCTGTTGAAATTTCTAGGTAAAACTAACATTATAGGGATTTCTGCCTTTGTTATCTACAATTTAAAATTTAAAAAATTCAATGTAGCTGTGTCACATACTAAAAGGAATCCAATCTGCTGACCACACAAAAAAATTAAAATCCAACAATAAAAATACCAGATGGGTGCATAGTGGGTTAGTTTTACACATAAAAATGACGTCAATATAGTAGGGGATGGTTTCAAGACCTTTGATACTTTTTCTTATTATTCTGATAAAAATAATTTATTTTCAGATTTATCGCTGAAGAAATGGAGGCTCTAGATGATGAAGAAATAATTGATAAATTAAAAAACAAATTTTTAAACCTTTTATATGAAGCAAAAAAAGAAAAAAGAGACAAGAAGAAAAATTAGTTTGTGTAGTTTTCTACGTAGTTTTAAGCTTAAATACTTCATTCCTAGGGTCTCGTTTTTTTATTATATACTTAATATACATAATATGTGTACTTTTCTACGTAGTTTTAAGTTTAAATACTTCATTCCTAGGGTCTCATTTTTTTTTATATACTTAATATACATACAGTTTTCAGAGTAAAAACTTTGTATCTGAATAAAATCTAGTTTTATTTACTGGTAAAATAACATATTTCAAAACATATATTACCTTACACATTCTTGGGCATAAAAAGCACAGTAAATAAGATACTACACTAAGTATGGTAAACAAAAAAAAATATTCTAAAAGTAAAAGTTTCTATGCTAAAACTATAATTAGGGTCAGAGAGATTCATTCTAAACAAAATCCTAAAAAAAATACAAGATATGTACCTAACTAAATAGAAAAACAAAAATTTCAATCAATATTTTCCTGCCATGGTACTCGACCACATCCATTAAAATATTCCTGAAATTCTTCCCTGATGTTCAGCGTTTCGTTTCTAGGTCTCCCATAATTTTGACGACTGAGCCCATAGATAAATTTGTATTGAGGATCTATTTCCTCAGGATGTTTTGATAAAGATGCATGCCCAGTCTCTTGATTTAAAAAATTGTGTAAAGTACAACAAGCTTGTGTTATTATCCTGGCTTTCTCAGGCTTCAAAGGTATTATGTTTATAAGAACTCTAAAACGATTTGCAAGTATGCCAAATGCATTCTCAACTACTCGTCTGGCCCTACTCAATCTGTAATTGAAAATTCTCTGTTCTTTTGTCATATTCCTAAAGGGATAAGGCTTTAGAATGAAGTTTGATAAAGCAAAAGCTGCATCAGCTACTATTACATGAGGAACTGGTTTAGATCTTCCAGGCAGTGGTTTGCTTTCTGGGATATTCAAAGAATTCATCACAATACCTTCAGAGAGATCACTTTCCCAATACACACGGCCATCTGACAGTCTTCCATTCATCCCAACATTTATATAAGTAAAGTTATAATTTGCATCTACAAGAGCCAGTAGAATAATGCTATGTTGTTTTTTGTAGTTAAAATATGCCGAACCTTGATCTGTAGGGGCTTTGATGACTACATGTTTCCCATCTAGTGCTCCAATGACATTTGGTGCATTCCATATCATTTCAAATTCTCTGGAAATTTCCAGCCACTCTGCTGTACTTGTGGGAACCTGAAAAAATAAAGAGACTCCTTAGCAGTGACAGGTTCTATAAAATATAGGTACCGTACCTTCAGATAATCTCCCTTCAGTTCTTCATAAATTGCCTCAGACACAACTGGAATAAAACGAGATATAGCACTCTCTGAAATTCTGTAATTAAACTGCAAGCTTCGAAAACTTTCCCCCGTAGCTAGGTATCTCAATGTTACAATCAGTTTCTGTTCTGCTGTAATTACATCTCTCACCAAGGATGTTTTTGTGATTTTGTGTTTTATTTTCCTCAGAAGTTTTTGAAATGTTTCTTCATTCATTCTCAAATAGTTTTTATATGTTTCCTCATCCAATTCTGCAGCCAAACTTATGTTCCCCCTTGTTCTATCCAACCAGGGCCTGGCCCACCAGCGCCTCGGTGCTCTTTTCTTTCCATCCGGCTTCAGAAGCAAGACTGCAGCAGCTATAATTATTGTCAGTGATGCACTGATCACTTTTTTCTTATTTATTTTGCTTTTTTCGGCTATTTTCATTTTTAAACTTCATTGATAAACAAAAACAAAATTTTGAGGTTAGAAAGATGGTTTACTTGTTTTTTTTGGGGGGATTGGCAGCAGTGTTGCAATGGCAAGAGACTTGCATAATGTCAAACAACATGAATCGGCAATACTTTGACCTTGCAAGAAATTGCTGCAATTGCTGCAATTTCTTGCAAGTTGTCTTGCCCCATGTCAAGCCAGCTTTAGGGTTATGGCGAGTTGCTTGGACTTACAGACTGTAAAAAATGCTTACTATTCACTTATCGAATCTAATCTTAGATATGGCATATAATTTTGGGGAGCGTGTTCTCAATATTTGTTTAACATGTTATTTGTTCTACAAAAGAGAGCCATATGTTTAAGGTAAATTGTATGGCCACAAGTAGACCACTATTCCTAACTCACAGGATTTTAACACTGCCATGTCTGTTTTTATTAGAGACCTCATGTCTAATCCATAAAAAGTTCCAGAATGAGATCAAATCGGTTTCAGTATATAATACACGCCGAACATATAGTGTAAACCTACCAATACCTTCTTCTAGTCAAACAAGAAACTCCATTTTATATCGAAGTAAAAACATATTTAATCAATTGCCATTACACATAAGGAGAATTGATAGTCACAAAAAATTTAGAGGAGAAGTAAAATCTTTACTGGTTACAAAGGCTTACTATGCAATAAATGAGTTTTTTAATGATAATTTGAATTAAAAGCAATTAATGTAGATTTTATGGCGTATGTGTATTTATGTATAGTCTGTTATTTGTTTTACTTTATTTTTACCTTATTGAATAGTATTAATTAGTGTAACCTCTTTTTCTATAGCAACATTTTATGTGTTTTTCTTTGCGTTTGTAAAAAAGTTAAAAAGAGAGCGTGAGGAAGAATTTTTCCGAAATCAGGTAAAGAAAAATGAAAAAAAAGGAAAAGCCAAGTTGAAATTTAAAATGTTAAGAGAGTTCAAAAATATGGGGGAAAATCCAGAAGGGACAACAAAAGACTAAGAAGTAAATAATTCGAACAAAAATAGCAGCAGCCGCAATTGGAGTAATTCTACTAAATCTGCATTTTTGCATTTTGCTCACACGTTCTTAAATTTTTGTTTTTAGTTTTAAAATATTATTTAAAAATTTTCTTAACTTCTCACGTAACAGATAACTCAGAAAATATCGAGTTAAAAAGCGAAAAAACCAACATCGACATTCCAGCTATTGGCTCGTGGGTAGCGACTATATATGGGGAACATTAGTATCCTGGTAAAAATAGAACTTAAATTAAAAGTTTTAAAATAACCAACTAAGTTTTATTTTTTAGGATCTGTCGAAGGTGTCCATATCACTGTAAAATTCCTCACAATGAAAAGGAAGAATTATATATGGCCCACAAAAGACGATATACAGAGAATTAAATTTAACGAGATTCTTTGTATTTTACCCAACCCCCCTAATGTGTCCAAGTCTAGAACTAACTTACTTTTTATCCCCGATGAAGACTTTGTCAATTCATTGCACTAACACGTACATTTTATAATTAATTGATTATCTATAAGTTTGTTTAAGTAAACTTTATTAATACCACCTAGTTAAAAATAAAATATGCCTTAATGTTAAATATGTGTTTATTTTTTAGTCACGTCCGTGCCGTCAACGTTTGTCATAATTTACTTAAGCAAAATCAAAATGGAATTTTTTTTTAAGTGACAAGTCAATTACCGATAGCGCTCTACTTAAAAAGATTTACAGTAATGTAAAGAAGAGGCTCCTGGGCCAACTAATTTAAAAATTGCTTTAAATATATGAAAAACTATGATTTTCACGTCCCATTTTATCTCTGCTTTAAAATTCTTTAACTTGACCCTTAATTTTCTTCTACATTTGATGGTGTATGTCTTTTTCTTAAGTATTTGTCTCATTTTAATGGCGGCAAGTCTGTAAAATTATTGAATGGAGCAATTAGAAATGACGTCACGGATGTGACAAAAATATCGACTGTACTATCAAGAACACCATTCAGCAGCTTATTAAGGAAGAAAATGTGGAGCCTTTATTAAAACCTTTAAATAAAAACAATAAAAGATGCAAATCAATCAATGTAAATCCAAATTATAGTTTTTTTTTTAATTTTAGTCGACGTTTTTCTGAAATGGCACATGAAAAAAAATATGCCCATATAATATAAAAATTTTTGTTTTTACTAAAAATAGTGTGATTTGTTTAAAGTATTTTTGACGTCCTATAGGAGGAGACGATGCAGAGGTATTCAGAAACCGGAAAGGGTACTTTTCAATAAAATTTTCATTATTATATCATTTCAAAATTATGGATATTGTGGTAAATTGGCCAGGTTCCACCCATGATGTTACTGTTTTTAATAGTAGCAGGCTGAAAGCAAGGTTTGAGAATGGTGAATTTAACAATGGGATTCTTCTTGGTAAGCATTACTATGTTTTGAATGTCTATACAGGAAGCCTAAGATAAGGAGGGCCTCTATGATTGCTTGCAAACAAAACGTCGTATAAAAAAAATTGTGATGCAATCCTTAATTTCATTAAAAGTCGCTGTGAAAAAGTTTTGTCAGTTTTCTCCTAACTTTAATGTTAACACAGGAAAAAAAATTTTTAAATCCAAAATTTCAGTTTTTTTGAAATAACTCAAAACTTAAAAATCTTACCAAAACTTTTTTAGTGAAATATTGTTAGTACTTTGATTGCGCAACTTTTTCCCCATTTAACCAACGTTGTATCTCTTACCATTAACGAGATCCCCATACTGGCCCTCCTTATCTTGGGCACCCCGTATATACTGTAAACGGAACCAATAAGTAACATGTAGGAAAAATAAAGAAAATATGATTTACAATAGATATGGTGTTTTTAGGAGATAATGGTTACACCTTAAGACCATATTTGTTAACACCATTGTTAAACCCAGTAACTCAACCTCAGCAACTTTATAATGAGGCTCAAATTCGTACTCGCAATACAGTGGAACGATGTATAGGAGTGTGGAAGCGGAGATTTTCTGAATTAGCATATGGGCTAAGATGTAATGTAGAAACATCGTTATCAATAATTGTTGCTACTGCCGTACTACATAGTAGGGAACTTATAGGCATACGAGACCATGGATATATCCTTTGGCATGGATATATCCCCCCGCCTCTCCACACATATATCCCCCCACTCTCATCCCCACCATATCCCCCCACTCTCACCCCCACCATATCCCCCCACTCTCATCCAAACCATATCCTGCCACTTCTAATACCACTATCCCATTATTTAAAGTCACAACAAATTAATTTGCAGATAGTTGTTGGATATATCCCCCTGCCTCTCCACACACATATATCCTCCCACGCTTAACCCTATATATTTAAATATCAGAAACCTATAAGGATTATAACAGTACTATTTGTCTGAAGTTGGAACAAATAAAGCTGCATCCCTTAAGACGCTTAAAAAAGAAAATTTATTTTTCCAAACAAATCTGTTCAAAAAATTCCGTTAACATCTAATTATAAATATAATGTGTACATTTTGTTTAGAAGCATCCAAGGATGAAAAATCCTGCGAACACAAAAGGAATTGTTGTCCTGCTGTTACAATTATATTAGCCCACTTAAATGGCGAGAAGGAATTTATCGATATGTCTTGTGAAGAGATACAACTGATACCCTTAGAATACTTAATAAAATATGCAGCGCCCTTTGAACTTTTAGAGATTTGGGGAAACCTTCCAAAAAGTTATAAGAACAATTTTAGGCTTCAAATAAGGCTCCCGTGCTACATACATTATAACAGACCAGAAGCAAGGGTACATTTTGACAGCCCAGCTGCTCCACAGGAAAATTGTTTTTATTGTCAAAAAGCCATAAATGAAATTATGTTATAAGAAATAAAAATTGTTTTAATACTGAAAAAAAAATATGTTTTATATTTTGCCAACATAAAAAACTAGAATTTAATGTGTCTAGACAATGTAAGATAGTTCAAGGATAATTCTAACCGATTACGTAACCAATTTAAAAAAACACCACAGGTATTTCAAATGTCAATATTATACATTCTAAAATCAACTTAACAAAAAAGTTCAAGGGAATATATTGCATATTTTAAAACCAGAATAAACATTAATCAAAAATAATGTGTCTGGTTTAAAAAAAAAAGTTCACAAACATTTTCAAGGGAATATTAGATAATACTTAGATTTTGAACCGGATGAAATGTTTCTCTGAATATATTAATAATATTGTCAATTACAATACAATCAATACAGATTCAAAGCGTTCGTAAAGTCGGCTCTAATCAACTGCAATAGAGTATAATTAAAATATATTTAAAATTGCCGCGTAGATACAATTTACTTTGTTTTTTAAAAATTTTCAACTTTGTAATGTTATAGCTTATCAAACTCTGAAAATGTCATATTTTAAAACATCATAATCTCAAAACCGATTGAATTTAGATATATAACATTTGCAAAATATTAATAAGAACCACCCCATATGTTTTCAGCCTAATATTAAATTATCTCTACAACTTTTGTATTTAGAATTTTTATCTAATTCTAGATATAAAGACAAAAAATTAACTTTATCCTTGTGCAATATCTGTCAAGATTTAGTGTTTACAAATCTATTTTAGTGTAAAAATACAACCTTCATAAAAAGGTTCGCTTGCCCTAACAAAAAATTTTTTTGCCGTTTAGAAATCTTATTACAAAAAAGATGTACTGTTATACAATGTGTGATAAAACTTAAAAGCCTTATGACCAATTAATTTATGAAAGAATGTGTTATAAGGTCAATAAAAAAATATATTTTGCATTTAATTCACTAATTTCCAAAGAGTCTTACAAAATTTCCCAAATGAATAAGTGATAACAATTTACAATAAACCTGTATAAATATGTTTTTTACGAACCCGGTATAACAGAACTTAACGTCAATATTATTTACCAAACAAAAACTTTTTATGAAGTTGCGTTTTACGCTAAAATTCAAAATAAAAAAGTTTCCCATATGTTTTGCATTGGAATGTACATCTTTTAAATTTATTTTAGTAGCCACATATTACATTGAGATATAAAGGATAGTTGTAATAACAAAAAATCAATATTACTAGTTACTTACCCCATTATTAGTTTACTGAAAAATCTTTCTACAATAGAATATAAATTAGAACACATTATTCACTATTTCATTGATAAGATAATTATTATTTCTATATACGATACCACATTATATGCTAAACTAAACACAGATTAGACAATACGTAAAGTGAAAGCAAATAACCTCGATTCAAACTTGTAAATAAATTTAAATTGCTTAGTATTACTTTCTTTTTCCAATGAAAAAATAAAATTTGGTCATGAATATACCAGGTGACTCGTAATATATTAGTAGTTTTCCATATTGCACCTAGAGACTTGAGAAACATTTTTTATATATTAAAGTGACTAAGGGAAAATGCTGTAAACAATTTTTAAGTTCTGCAATTTGTCGCAAGAGGGTACAATTAAAAATTAATTATTAAAAAATCTAAATTTCTCCGAAAATTCAAACATAAAGGTGTGCTCTTAATAACATTATTAGAAAGCTTAGACAATTCTGAATTATTTTGGTTTAAGCCTTATTGGTGTACCAACTTTAATAAGGGTTGGAAATGTTATTGAAAGTATAAATATTCAAATTGCTGTAACTTTTTAACGACTTATTCGATTTTAGCACATATAAGCTTGTTTAAAAGGAAAAATAAAATTTTGTATGAATCATAATATCAAATCGGGTGGCACAAAAATATTTAGAATTAAAGTGACTTAATAACATTATTAGAAAGCTTAGACAATTCTGAATCATTTTGGTTTAAGCCTTATTGGTGTACCAACCTTAATAAGGGTTGGAAATGTTATTGAAAGTATAAATATTCAAATTGCTGTAACTTTTTAACGACTTATTCGATTTTAGCACACATAAGCTTTTTGAAAAATAGAAAAATAAATACTTTTAATAGTAAAATCTAAAAAATTGCTAGAGATGCAATTTGTAATCAAAAAATAAAATTTTATTCTATAATGCAACTTAAATCATCAAGTTATTCTTATTTTGCATATTAATAAAGCAAGTCACCGAAACGATGAAGTGTGGAGGAAATTTGCATATCATAATGGGATATTTTTAAATAAAAGGCGCACATTTTGGTATAGCAATTCATTCACAATCAATTATTAGAGTAAAAAGTATGTATTCGAAACCATCTGTAGAAAAAATGTTACAGTTAGTGAGCAACCAAAATAGAGTAAATATTATTGATAATATTTTATTGGTGCCCGCAAGGGGGGAAGTAGAAGAGGCAGTCCAAAATTTAATAAATGATATTCAACTGCCAGTAGTAGCAGATGAATTCAATGAATTATTTGATATCGGTGAAATCCCGGAGTTTCCGGATGCCGACAATTTTTTGAATGTCAACAACATTGACGTTATTCAGAACGTCGAAGAAGCCATTCAGAACGTTCCAGAAGATAACCAGGACGTTCCAGAAGATAACCACAACGTTCCAGTTACCATCCAAAACGTAGAAGATGCTATCCAGAATGTAGAAGATGTTATCCAGAACGTAGAAGATGACATCTTGGAACCAAACGAGGTCGATGAAGCATTAATCATGAATGATGTGGAAATGATGGATGAAGAACAACAACAACAACAAATAGACATTGACGAGGAAGCGTTATTAATCGTAGAAAGAGACTTGAGTCTAGAAGAGATTCGAGTGACACGCGGTCAAGTCGAACAAAGGTTAGATCATTTCTTAGAAATGGTCACTAATTGTAACAACATCTTAGACGTGCTTCATCGACGTGAGCAAGCAATTAGAGACCATTTCCAAGGAATGATCGACCAACGACGACTTTTTCAAGTCTTTAATAGAAATATTTAGTGTTTATTAATATTTAAAAAATATAAAATTTCAATTGTTTTAAAATATAATTTTTTGTTTTTATTGTACAAATGTACAAATAGTTTTGACCAACGACGACTTTTTCAAGTCTTTAATAGAAATATTTAGTGTTTATTAATATTTAAAAAATATAAAATTTCAATTGTTTTAAAATATAATTTTTTGTTTTTATTGTACAAATGTACAAATAGTTTTGAATACATATTTCTTTGTTGTAATAAATGATTGTGAATCAAACATTTTTTATTTCAAAAAGAGTTAATTACCTGCAACACCCGAAATGGGTAAAAAATAGGTCACGCCTTGACGCAGTGTTATTAAAGTCAGTGGGATAGTAAGCATTTATAATAAAAAATATTTGTTATTTAAATAGCGCACAAACCGTCAAAAATCCTCATTTAGTTTGTATTAGTGTTTAAATACAGTATATTATTAATAAAAATGGAAAACATAAAAAAAACCGTTAATTTTAATGAAAAAAAGAATAAGATTTTCACGTTATTTGTCTGGAGTTATGCCTATAGGAAAGCAAGGGAGAGTGATTATGAACAGCATATCGTTTCCAAAATAGACTGAAATATGCAGAAAATAATTTAAGTTTTGTTTTGGAGCAAAATCATAGAAATAAAATATACAATGAACGTTTTATGTAATTTTTTTATTTTTTAAATAAATATAAATAATTAAACTAATTCGCTTTTTAATATCCATGTATTGTGGGATTTATCCATTCCCAACCATTTAACATATACTTTATTACCCTTTTTCCTTAAAACCTTCTCAACAAGATATACGTCTGGATATTTGACCTTCTGCAATTCTTCTCCATAAAAAGACCCTAGTATATCTTCATTTCTCTCATCTTTTAACAAATAAGTTTTTGGATTGGTTAGTTTAATTTCCATAATTTTAAAAATTTCATTAGACCAATTAGGTGTATATCCTTTCTGGAAAGCTTCTCTAAATTTGCTGATTCTAACATAATCTCCTTTCTTAAATTTTGATTTTGATGGATCAATGGTTTTTATTTTAGTGTAAGTTGATTTCAAAACATCTTTTTCATTTTTTTCAGTGACATCTATGGGTTTCATTCCTGTGGTTCCATGTTTAGTTGTATTATACTTGAAAATAATATCATCCAGAATATTTAACCATTTGTAATTTCCTTGCATACTAAATTGTTTCCACATTAAATTTTTTAACGTCCTATTGACTCTTTCAACAATGCTTGCCTTTAAATTAGAGTATGTATTGTAATGATTAATTTTATATTTTTGCATTAATTTAGCAAAGGTGGAATTAAAGAACTCTTTTCCTTGATCTGTTTGAATGTTTTTTGGTGGAGTTTTCGCAATGGTTAAAATATTTTCCATAGCTAAAGTTACTTCTGCAGCAGTTTTTCGTTTAACGGGTTGAACCCAAACAAACTTAGAAAATGTATTTATCACAACTAAAATATAGCGATACCCTTTATTCAGTTTTGCATAAGGCAACATTTCAACCAAATCTGCTTGCCACAAATCATTCAAACTTTTAATAATAACATTACGACGTTTATAAGTTTTTCTTGCTGGCTTATGTAGTTCATTGACCACATATTCCTTTATGTTGGTTTCTGTACCCATAATTAGGAACTGCTTATTTTTCTACTGCAACCTGACATTTTAATAACAATTCGCCATAAAATTCTGTCTCAGTCCCATGAGTTGTGTGATGGAATGAAATTAAATCTCCCTTTTTTAATTTGCAATCTATGGGATTAGTGATTTGCTCACCATTAATTTTTAGAAGAATATATTTTTTAGGGAAGTCAGCTCCTACGATTGTTGCAGATTCTATAGGGAATGCGTAACTTCGTTGTTTATTTTGCAATAATTCATACGCATCATCATCTATATCAGTGTAGAAATTAAACCTTCCGATAAAAGGTAAAACTAAATTATAATAGAGTTTTACTTCTGAAAGATCAATAATTTTTATGGGATTATTTTCATCACTATTTGTTGATGAATTAAATTGATTATCTTTCCCAAATATATGAGAGCCAAATATATGAGAGCCAAACTTATCAATCGACATTGTCGTAGTCGGAGATGGAATAAAAAATATATGTGTGACTATATGTATTTATTGAATTATTTTTGCTTCTCTTAACTCAGTTAATATTGATGTAATTTCGTTTTGATGTCCTGAGTGACCCGCTAATTGTGAAGATGTTAATAATTTTAACCTATTAATTATTTCGTTTAAATCATCATAATAAACATAATCTAACTTCTTGTTTGATAAGTTCATCAATATTCCCTTTCCGATTGAAGATTTACCAGACCTCGTAGAACGCGATCTTTGTGGTGGTAACAATCTCGATGTTCCAGGTATAACTGAAACATAACTAGGTTCTGAAGATATGCTAGCTGTTTTCAATAGGCCTTTTTTCACTAAATACGGCTTAATTATTGTTAAGTATTTTTTATCAGTTGACCCTTGAATTTGACTAATGGGGTCAAAATTTCGTCTATAAGCGTTTGTCCTCTTCAAAACATCCATATAATTATCCAAATCTTTTGGCGTATAACCAACCGGTTGTTTTTTAAAGAGTAACTCATACAAACCAACCGTCCCCTCATATCTTACACCATCCACTTTAAAATCCTTTCCTATGAAATCTACGTCAGAATTGGCAATCTGATATTTCTCTGTATTTATATCATGTCTGAATCCATATTTCGTGTCAAATGAGTCTTCAGTGTCTTTAATTAACCCATCCACAAACGTTCTTACTAACGGATCATAAGCATCCAAGTATTCCGCATAAGCAGGCGTTCTTGTTAAATTTAATACATCTTGGCGTATATTTTCTATAGTAGGTTCAATTGTTGTTTCTCCACTTGTTTCTATCCTACTAGACTCTGGTAGATTTTCCCAAAATACATCATCATCTTCTAGAAATGATACATTTGATGGTAGATATTTGTTAAATATATTTGATTTTCTTGGGACTACTGTTGGAGTAGGGAATTGAAGTTTTTCTTGTGGTGAATAGCTTTCTTTTTTAATAAATGGTTCTGTTTTAATTGACCTAATTAAATCTTGTAAAGGTTGAGTGATTGGTTTAAATTCTTTTTCCCTACGAATTTCTGTATCAGATAAATCTGATTTTAAAGCTTTATACTTTTGTCTAACAGCTTTTCTAGTTTTTATTAATTCTTTCACTGTTTTTTCATTCATCTTTACAAAGGAAAGTTAGGTTATATACTACAAAATTATGATTTTGTTCAATAGTTATATACTTTACAAAAAAATAAAAGAATCAAATCCTTTCCTGTACCGACCATTATTTACAGAACAATCTTTGTCTATAACCACAAAATCATATTTATGTTGCCAACACATTGAACATAAATCTTTAAACTCTTGAAAAGATATATCGCTATTTACATGATCATCATATATGTGTTTCAGATTGGTAGCATCTTGTTGAAAAATCACTAAAAGGTTGGCATTATCTCGTATAAGTTGTTTAGGAATAGATGAATATGTTTGAGATAAATAGAAACAGTCTGTATTTTTATGTCTTGAGAAACAAAAATAGTCTCTCATTAGACTTTGGTTGGTACAAACAATATCATCAAAAATAATTACTGAATTTGGTTTTATTTTATTTGGTGACACAATATCTTCTGCATTTGAGGATTCAAAATAACCTATACATTTTAGTGGTTCCAGAAGGATTTTCAAATATTCATATTTTGGTTGATACAACGATTTTGAATAGACATATACATTTTCAAATCTTATTCCATTTATATTTGTAATCAGAGATATAATTAAATTTGTTTTCCCACACCCCGAAGCACCAACAATCAATCCACGTTTACAGTTTCCCCCAAATAATTTTCCATGTTTCTGATAATTGTCTTCATTTAAATCAAAATTTTTAATTGGTAGAGAAAAATCTAGTTTTTCAATCTTCATTGTTTGAGTACCAGTATTTAAGTAAGAACATCTTATTTGATAATCACTTATATAATGATTAAGCATAATAAGAGTACTAACATTCGACACAAGGAACGTGGGACGAAAGGTAGTGGTTTACTCAATACGATAATTAATAAATTACCTGTAGAGTTACATATCCCATCATATAATTATTGTGGTCCTGGTACAAAATTGAAAAAGAGGCTCGCTCGAGGAGACAAAGGGATAAATCAGTTAGACGAAGCTTGTAAAGAACACGATATAGCTTATTCGAAATATACGGATTTAGGACGAAGACACGAGGCGGATACGATTTTAGCTAAAAAAGCTTTTAATAGATTCAAAGCTTCAGACTCAAACTTGGATGAAAAATTGACGTCTTTAGCTGTAACAGGAATAATGAAAGCAAAAACCAAGCTTGGTATGGGATTGAGAAAAAGAAGAAGTCAGAAACGTAAAAAAGGAGGACAAATATCTTTCAACAATGTTATAAGAAAAGCACGTCAAGGGATGGTTGGGAAAAAATTTAGTAATATAAAAGGCGCTGCTAAAAATGCTTTATCATCAATTAAAAAAACAAAATTAAAAATTGGGGAACCTAAGCAAAGAATAATTCCAATTCCGAAAACCGGAGGACTTTTACCTTTAATACCTATTTTTGCTGGATTATCCGCCCTGGGAGCTTTAAGTGGTGGTGCTGCTGGTATTGCACAAGCAGTTAATGCAGCTAAAAATGCACAAAATAAACTAAATGAACAAAAACGCCATAATCAGATTATGGAAAAAATATCCATCGGAAATGGTCTTTATCTTCAACCCTATAAAAAAGGGTGTGGATTGTATTTAAAACCCCATTCAAAAAACTGTTAAAATTGCTACCCCTTACTAGACCTTTGACAAATGTAGATTTATTAAAGTATGCCAATTTATTAAAATTACCAAATTTTAGAGGTGTGTTTATGAGAAATAAGTTACCAAAAATGATTAAAACTCATGAAACAGGTATTATTAATTTGGATGATTATTTGGGAAAAGGCACTCATTGGACTGCATATATCAAGAACAATAAAAACATAAATTACTTTGATAGTTTTGGAAATCTGCGACCTCCAACAGAAGTCATAAATTATTTTTTAAGCGATGGTAGCAAAAACAATATTAAATATAACTATAATAAATATCAATCATATGACACTTCAACTTGCGGTCAATTATCTTTACAATTTATTTATAATAATACGTTACTGTAATTAAATTTTATTCTTATTGTAACCATCATGTCGTTTACTATAGCCCTTTCTGCTAATTCCGCCATACTTCAAGCAGATTTTCATCCGCCTATTTACTTAAATACCAACACATCCTATGTTGTCGGTCTCACAAATTTTGAAACATTTAATGCTATACCAAATATAGATGAACAGAATAATAAGATTTATTTTGGGAAGAGTGGTGAATTTTTAACAATTCCAACAGGTAGTTATGAAATGACTGATATCAATAAATATTTACAAACAGAGTTTTTAAAGAGAAATATTTCATTTAATCTATATGCAAATAATAACACATTAAAATCCACAATTGTAACTTCTACTGATATTATTTTTAAAAAAGGAACAATAGGAAAAATATTAGGTTTTAATAATGGTGTAGTATCAGGTGACCAAGTTCCAAGGATATCGGAAAATCCTGCAGAGATTATAAAAGTCAATTCTTTATGTATAGATTGCAGTATTGCTGAGGGTTCTTATCTGAACGGAAAACCTGTTCATATTATTCATCAGTTTTTCCCTAATGTTAGTCCAGGATACAAAATAATAGAAAGCCCACAAAATATTATTTATTTTCCTGTCACCGTGAATGTAATTGATAAAATAACAATAAAAATAATTGATCAAGACTTGAATATTGTTGATTTCCGAAACGAGACAGTGACTGTAAGACTGCATGTAAAGGAAGTATAATGGTTATTCTTTATAATAGAAATACCTTAGACTTACGAAAGAAAGTTGTTATTAAAAACTATAAGAAGAATAAACATAGTAAACCAAGGATTAGTAGAAATAGAAACACGCAAAGGATAACACCTGAAAATAAAAACTTTTTAAAATCTTTAGGATTAAAGGTTTTAGTATAATGGATGTTTTAAATGTAAAACAAGATCTATTCATAGATAATTCTATAGTACATTCAGAATTTCATGGTTACGAACCATATTTACCTTCAAAATTAGGAAATAATGATGAAATTATCATTCCTGTACATGAAATAGAAAAATATACCTTACCTTCCGAAAGTTATCTTTACATTGAGGGTAAACTAACAAAAGGGGATGGTACAGTTTCAAACACATTAAAACTAATTAACAATGGAATAGCTTTCCTTTTTAAAGAAATTCGTTATCAGCTAAACGGAGTTACTATAGACTCAGTTAGAGATGTGGGGTTAACTTCAACAGTAAAGGGATATTTATCATATAATAAAAATGAATGCAATAGACTTAAAAACGCAGGTTGGTTCCCTATGGAAAACTCACAAGTCATTGATAGTGCCACAGGATTATTTAATGTTTGCATACCGCTTAAATTTTTAATGGGATTTTTTGAAGATTATAAGAAAATAATTTTAAATGCTAAACAAGAACTAATTTTAGTGCGAGATAATTCGGATAAAAATGCAACAGTCAATACCGTAGATGAAACTCCAAAAATTCAACTCAACAAACTAACTTGGAATATACCTCACATATCAGTAGCTATCCCTCAAGAATTAGCCCTTACTAAAATAATTGATAAAAATACTGATATACCAATTGCGTTTAGAAGTTGGGAATTGATTGAGTATCCGGAACTACTGAAAACAAATCGTCATAATTGGCCTGTTAAAACCTCTACAAAGGTCAATACCCCGAGACATGTGGCAGTTTTTTTCCAAAAAGATTTAAGAGATAAGTCAACAACTGACATGTCTTTATTTTCTAATATCAAGTTGCGAAACATCAAAGTTTTTTTAAATTCTGAGAGATATCCCTACAACGACTTATATTTAGACTTTGATAAAAATAAATTTGCATCATTATATGAAATGTTTTCTCAATTCCAAAAGTCATATTATGGTCTAACACCCGAACCAATATTTTCCCCAAAAGAATTCAACGACCATGCTCCTATAGTATACATTGATTGCTCACATCAAAAAGAAACAATCGAAACAGGCCCCATTGTAATGAGAATTGAATTTGAACTACATGAGGATCTTACTGACAAAATTTCCGCCTATTGTCTTATTATGCATGATAAAATTTTTAGCTACAACCCGTTAACTAAAAATGTTAGACAACTATAATGCGCATGTTTAATAATTCACATATAAGTTTTTTGTTTATGTATCAGATCTATTAGTATGGATGAAGAACTGCAACTTCGTATACATTACTTTCTAAAAGAATTGAAGAAATTAAAACATCAAATACGAAACTACTCTGACCAGAAATCCATGATTAAAAAATTTTCACTAATGAAAATATGAAATTCCTAATTATAGATATCCAGGGATTTAATATAGAATCCAGAAAATTTTTCGCAAAAGAGCTTGCTGCCTTTGATGGAACCAAAATATGTCACTACATCTTTAAATCTCCATTTAATATCAAGTATCTTTCACCTGAATTACATAAACAAGCTGTTTGGTTAATGAAAAATCATCATTGTATTCCATGGCATGTAGGATATACACCGATTCACAAATTTTCTGAAATTATAAAAGGTTTAACAGAAAATATGGATCATATCTATGTGAAAGGAAGAGAAAAAGCCGAATACATAAGAAAATACTCCCTAAGTCCTGTGATTGAACTAAACGAACATCCTGCTCTGACAGCTGATAAACCCACTTGCTTTTACCATTACAAGTCTTCATGTATTTGTGCGCTCACTAATGTATATACATTATATAATGATACAATTATGGTTGAATAAAACACATAAAATAAATATATTGTTTTTTATTTAGAAATATTTATAAACTAAGTTTCAAACACTTCACAGATAATTTCTGGTGAAACAAATGTCTTAACTTCACTCAAATATTTCTCAAAATCCAGTTCCTTTATTGTTTGTAGAAAACTTCTTAGATCAGAGGTATGTAAGTATATACTGCATGCTATAGAACCCTTTTGGTAATTTCTAGCGATTTCCATACATTCATCATATGTATAGAATCTATCAAACCCATACTCTGCTTCATGCTCAGCATCAAATTCTAAATTATCAAAATGTGAAGCCAAATTTTCCACAGCGGTTGTTAGGTTGTATGCTGGTCTTTCGCGTACATATGCTAACCACATCTTGAATATAAATAAATAAATTTAAGTGAAATTAAGGTATTAAGTATCAAATTTAAAGAGGTGGGGGGAAATAAAATAGAAAATTATATTTTACGAAATTTATTACTCAATACAACGTTTTACAAATTCATTGCAAGCATAAGTTTCCACATCCTCTATTATACAATCAGGATAAAAATTTATTAACTCTAAAACACAACACACATTTGAACTATTTAATATAGGTGAAATAATATCATAGACATTTTTTATTAAATCTCCATTTTTAGTTGAAATTCCACCAATCAGAACATTATAATAATTTGAAAATGCTTGTGATTTTAATATATCCAAACGATATTTTATTAAATTCATCAAGTTGAATAGTTGAATTAGGGAATCTTCAGCCAGAAAGATTTCATGTTCTCCATCTTGTACGAGCTTGATAATTCTCGAATTATTCATAAACACAAAGTCAATTTCAAATCCATTTCCCTGCAATGGTTGCCATCCAAATCCTTTAGAGTAGATGAAGCTCAACATATTTCCTTGATTACTAAGAAAGGATAACCATTGATCTTCATTAAAAATAACATTTTGGTTATACTTGCATCCACCAAGTTTAATTACCGGCTCATATTTTCTCTCCAAGGAAAATCCAATGCTGACCCATTTGGATTTGGATTTATTTATGTAGTATATGGATTCATTGATTAGACTACCATTGCGTTTCTTACTAAATTCTTCATTCTGGGATTGCATGTTGGTTGATTGATACATTATTCACAGGTAAATTGTATATTATGTTACTAGAGTCCTACTTGCGTGTTTAAATAAGTAATAAAAATGTGGTGGGGGAACTTGGATGGATGAATTTAGCAATAAAGGGGATGTGTTAATTTTAAAAATATCATTATATAACTAACAATGAATATGGATCTTTTTATAGATATCCAAGGATATGTCCTATGTTCCTTTGGATTTATACCGAAAGAAATGGCAATTTATGATGGAATCCGTTGTTCAAGTTTTTTGTTTAAATCACCATTTAAAAAAACATGTTATCTGTTGAAGATTTGAGAGTGGTTAATTGGTCTGAAGAATACCATGGATTAGAATGGGAATATGGGAATATAGAACTTAATGAACTTGATAATATTTTAAAACATGTGTTAAAAGCTTACGATTCACCCAGAATTTACGTAAAGGGGAGTGAAAAGACAAACTTTTTAAAAAAGTATTTGGATGAAGACTGTATTTATGCTATACCTATTGGTCGAGAGCCAAAATTAAGTAAATTTAAAAAAATTCCAGAATGTTACTTTCACAAAAATGTTAATCCATGGCATTGTGCTATAGCTAATGTAAAATTATTACATAATTATAAAAACTGTTATGAATAAACTTGTTTAAATAAAACACAAAAATAGTTTTAATATATTTATTTAAAATACAAATATGCTTTTAACAGTACATATCCCAACATACATAAAAATAATATAAAAAATATAATTAATAATATTATACATGTCTTCAAATTACATTCTTCGGATTTTCTATACAACTCTATCCATTCTTCCGTTGTTACAGAGGAACTATCAAAATAATATAATCTCAGCTTATAAGTTACAATGGAATATTTATTTACATCATCAAATTGGTATGAATGTAATCCATTATTTAGATTCATTCTCTTCCAAGATGATGGCCAAGTATCATTATTTTCATTATTAACCGATGAACAAATAAATACTTCTCGAACTTTAGGATCTACTTGGATATACAAAGTATTGTTTATGAATGCTGAGAGAAATAAAACTCCTACGGGTAGTAAAGTCATTTTTAAAATAAATATATTTTTTACGATTCTTAGGTTTTATATTGATCATGCACCATATTTTTTAAAATATCTACTAGATCATTTACATCCTCATCATCATCACTTTTGGATTTATCTTCTAAAATATCTACATGTTTATGTCCCCATGCTAGGGTTCTAAATGTATCTTTAATTATGTATCGTTTATCATCTTTTGGAGACAAAGCAACCTTATTTTTTAATTGTGTAAACATATCATGTAAAATTGAACGGAAAACATTCATTTTCCTAAATTTAATTTCAGAATTTTCAACCACATCTTTATAATCTTGTTTAGTAATGGAATTTTGTACAACATACTTTTTTACACCTTTTGCTTTCTTTTCAGATTTATTCTCTAAATTTACACAGTAAGCTTTTGCTCCAGTACCATAAAAACTTAAAATTGGTTGACCTGCAAATTCATCTTTCATACGTCCCAAAACAGATTTATTCTTAGTTATGTTATGTATATTATTTTCACTATAATTTGAGCTATCAAATTTTTCTAAGTTGTTTTGAATGTCTTGGTAAAAATTTTCTGTTTCCACTTGTAATATTAAACTATCAGTATCCGTGTATAATAAGATTGCTTTGTTATTATATTTACTCTTAATATAATCATAGTAAAAATTATAAATTACAGTTTTGGATAATTCCAAGACTGAAAAGCCAACATAAACAGGTTTATTATATGTCACTTTAACTCTTTCCATTTGTATTGCAACAAAATTTTCATTAAAAACTAAGCGATTTTTAAAATTCGGTTTTGCAATCAATGTTTGAGCGCCCTGTTTCTTACCAATATTTTCCCAATGTGTGATTAATTTAATATCAACGCGTTTATCAATGTTTTCCAAAGATTTGCCATATATGGCATTATTATATAATTTGTAACAATCTTTTTCGAGCTTATTTTTAGATTTGTTTCTCATTTCAGTATTTAAATCAATGTATGGTTTTAAAAATGGTGATTGTTTAAATTTAATAACCCTATGAATTTTAGTCAATTTTAATCCATTTTGAATTGCTTGTTGAAGATTTCGATAATGAATTACATATTTTTCTTTATTGTTTAAATTACAAATTAATTTCTTTTGTTTTGAATCAGGAGCACAAATATTTTCTGCTAAAAAAGGTAATTCATTGTGTTTTACATGTAAATTTTGAGGATATGTTATATCTACTTCCAAAACATACCCATATTCAGCATCGTCAGGTATAGACATAACATCAAGTATTTCAATTTCTTTTCGTGACATCCAAGAAAAATCACTTCTTGGGAGATATTGACTTAAACTATGGCCATACAAGTTAGTTGCATCTAAGTACATTATATATGAATTTGGTTTATCAGAATCATAATTTTCAAAATGAGCATTATTGGCTTCAGCTTTTCGAACGCTGCAATGGCAAATTCCACCCCTTATACTATTTTTAAAAAAAATGTAACATATCTATATCTGTTAATAATTCTAATTTAACACCTGTCATCTTTAACATTGCATCCCAACTTAAACCAGGTAATGTATAATACTGTGCTGGATCAAGCTTAAAATTGTTTAATGATACATTTCGAAATGCTTCAAAAAAGTCTGTTAATATAAGAACATCAGATATTAAATAAATTTTTGTATAATCCAATAAAGTTTTACAATCAAATAAAATCCAAATATTAATAGCTCTGTTGTAATCTGAAGGATCTATAGGTTCATCTTTTAGTTTATTATAAAAATGATCTATACTTGGAAGTTGATTATCATACAACTTTTCAAAAGAATCAACATAAGAATAGGGGTAAACACCTTTTTTGCGAATTTCATTAAACTGGTTAATGTCTTGAAAATGTTTTTTAATTTCTACACATTGATTTGATTCCAAACTTTCACCAAGTGACTCTAATGAACTTGCAACAAATCGAAAAGAATCTAAAAATCGCATTTTAATAAACAGATTTTTTTCTTTATTATCTTTGTCTTTATATTTATCAACTAAAATTGATTTTGAAAATGAAATGTACTTCTCTTTGTTTTGTGCGAGTACATCAATATTATCATCTTTACAACAGAGTTGTTTAACAAATAAATGACTATCGTAACCCGTTAAATTATGAAAAAATATTGGTATGAAATATGGAATTTTGAAATTTAAGTTACATATACTGTGAGCTACGCCCCGAAATTGACCGTTTAAATGATCATGATCTCTCACTTTTTCACTTTCTTCAACTTTTTCATTACATATATGACATTTATTGCAATTTATATAAGCTAATTTCTGTTCGTTTGATAAGGGAATCATTTTCACAATTGGTTTAAGATGATTATTATAAATTCTATGTACATGACCTTCAATTCGTTTACAAAATTCATCAGCGGCATCTAATCCGAAATAGGAATCCAATACTGATAAAGAATCGTCGTATGAACATTTAATGAAATATGAGAAAGCGTATGGTTCATGTTTAAACGTATTTCTAGTATATGAATCGAAATCGTTTTCAGGTTGTTCAAATTCTAATGGTTTCAAAAAGCACTCAAAATCCGCATAAATTACAAAAGGAACTTTTAGCTGTCTTTGGAAATTTTCAAATTGTAGAATATTTTCCGGTATCTGCTGACCATACTTGTTAATTTTGATATTGGTGGTTGGAACTTTTGTATACAAATGATTACAATCATTTTTTTGATGAATCTCCAGTTTTTGTAATGATCTAAAATAAATTAAACAACCATCACAAAAGTATTTTTTAAAATGACTTTTATTAATTTGAGTTGTTAATAATCTTGACATATTCTTAATCCAACAATAATGATTATTTTCACCATCACTTATCAACAACAAATTTACATGTTTGTGAAGTTTTTTAGCAGTATAATGAAGAGGTCCAACTACTTCATATTTTTGTTTACTTTCCTCTCTCTCCAAACCGTAAACATTTACTGATATTTGGTTAAGCGATTCAAATTTGGATATATCTTTTAACTTGACAGGAAACTCTATTCCATCGAAATTTAAAAAGCCGAGAAAGTTTGGATATGAACTTGTTCTATCAGAATGCATCTCTGCAGGATATAATGCGCTTATCACACTCCACCCAAAACAATAAGAGTCATTATTCTTTACATTAATTACTGCCTGTTTCTTTGCAATTTCTATTGGTAAAGGAATATATGATGATGCTTTGATTGGATTATATTTGTTTATGTTAATCTCTAAATGCAATATTTTTTCCAAAGCCCAACCTGAACCATTTTCAGCAAATATTGACACTTTTTCTTTTATTTCCAACAAAAACTGGTTATAAATATCGTTTAAATTTGTTGTTGACATGATTACCTTATTTTTAGTATTAAATGATTTAGTTTCTATTGTCTCCTTTGTTTGTAACAAATAATCTCCAAATAACTCAACATTAATCTTAATACATCTATGCTTAACTAATTGTTCTGAAATTAAACTTACGAATTTTTGTTTAACTTCCTCAAAAAATTCATCAATATCTACATACTTTTTGTCTGGAAGAAGCATGTAGGATATAATTCTGCTTTTGAACGCAGATGTTATAATTTTCACATTATCATTACTTTTAAGTTTGTTTTTATGAAGGTTTGAACGTAAATGTGCACTGAGTTTATTTTTAAAATACCATGTATCACAATCTTTACAACGTGATAAAGTAATTTTAGGTATACTCTCTTCTATTTTAAGTTTTTTTGTAGGTGCATCACATAGTTGGGATTTAGCTTTTCTTTTTACACCGGATGGTCTAGAAGGACACGATTCCTTTTTATGTCTATACACGTTTGTTTGATGTTTAAAATTTTTTTTACAATCACTGCACTGATACATCTTAGACTAACAACTAAAGACACTCTTACTTATTCTTCTGCAATTAGATTTCTTTCTCTAATTACATCTAACCACACATATGAGTCCAGTGCTAAACTTATTAGACTTAAATGGTCATTAAAATATTTAGCTTTAACGACTCCTATAAGAACTTTATCGCACAAGTTTATACCTTCCTCAATCCACCTAATTAGATTATTATCACGACACTGTAATTGTAAGAGATGATAGTGTGCTTTAACGAATACTTTTTTAATTTCCAACACTTTTGTTGTATGTCTAGGTTTTAACATTGTCTAGTTACCTATTAGAATTCACACATTTTCTTAGGATGATTTCTAAGTTGACAACACGAGACTGTATTCAACTTGAATAACTACTAACTCTTTTCACAATAATGTCTAACGAACTAAATATGTACTGATTTGGAACCACTTGAGATACATAACTATCTGCAAATTAATTTGTTGTGACTTTAAATAATGGGATAGTGGTATTAGAAGTGGCAGGATATGGTGGGGGTGAGAGTGGGGGGATATGGTGGGGATGAGAGTGGGGGGATATATGTGTGGAGAGGCGGGGGGATATATCCATGCCAAAGGATATATCCATGGTCTCGTATGCCTATAAGTTCCCTACTCTACATAACATTGCTGTGGACATGAACTTAGAAGTTCCTCCTCCACCAGAAAATTTAAATATAGAAGAATTAAATTATCTCATTGAGCAGGAAAACATTCCTTATTTGCCAATATTGAATGAAGGGGCAAATATCCTTCAGAACAATTATAGAGATATTTTAGTAAATAATTATTTTGCCAATTTACCATTGTAACTGCCTAAAACAATGTTGCAGTTAAAATGAAGTTATATAAAGTATTTTGTTTAATGCCTACAGAACAATATATTTATTTTGTCTTATTTATATTATAGGACTTTATTATACAGGGTGTTTCCTAACCTCTCTGAAAAAAAATGAAGGAGGCGAGTCCTCACCTTATTTTAAGACGAAAATGTGGCATACAACTTTTTCACATGTCGCTTCGTTTTCGAAATACAGAATGTTAAAAAAATTGAAAAAGTAATAATAATCATTTTAATAAATGAACTAATTGTAAAATTTAAAATTGACCCAAAGTAAAGTGCTCTAATCCCTTATGTTTAACAAATATCATTAGAATATCGTTTTGCATTAATTAGTAAAATGATTATTATTGCTTTACTAATTTTTTTAACACCCTGTATTTCGAAAACGAAGCGACATGCGAAAATGTTTTATCCCACATTTTCGTCTTAAAAAAAACCTCCTTTATTTTTTCAAAGAGGTTAGAAAACACCCTGTATATAGGAGTTTGTAGTTTGTACCCAAAGTTCTTGTAAAAGTTTCTTTAGGACAGTTATTAATAAAAATAAAAATAAAAAATTTAATTTTAATAAACAAAAAACACGAAGTTTATTTCAACATGGAACTTTATTCACGGCTTTAGGACGTAAGAATATAGGAACTGATATATCACTTTCAAGACATTTCTCTAATAAAAACAAAACAGGAAATTCCATTAACACATAATATGCATATAACAAGGTTTATAGCACCAAAATAAACTATAAACACTTAAGTATTGAATACAGTACCTTTTACCTATACCCCTGTATCGTAGGGGAGAGGGTTCAGCCTGGTGGAGGTTTCGGCCACAGTTAATTGCTCTTTTAATTTTTAAATTTACCGCCATATCTTGGTTACCCAGGCTGCCTCTGGATGTTTTCTGTGAGCTGCTGTCATTTAGAGACTAATTAATCACGTTTTTATTTAGTGAAAAAATAAAGTTTGTTTTAAAGCTTTTAAGGTAAGTTTTTGTCCGGAATAATATGATAATTTTTGTGACTGCCTTTTTGTCTTAGATGTTTAGTTATATTTAGAAAAAACATGTTATTCTACAAGCGAAAAACGAACAGGGAAATAGACGAAAAAGATATGAAACATGCAATTTGTGCTTATTTAAGAAAAGAAGTAGGTCTCAATAAATCTGCAAGACGACATAATTTGAAACGTTCAACTCTGCAATCACGTTTAAAAATCTTGCCTGCAAATAAAACTAAAGAAGATGTATTAAGGAGCCTTGAAGATTTGGGCAACGAAAGTGAAGGGGAACAAAATAGAGCGAAGAAATTTGAAAACAAATTTGCATTTACAGTAGACCAGGAAAGAGACCTTAGCAAGTACTTAAAGCAAGCTTCTGATCTAAATTATGGTTTGTCTTATAAACATGTTCAGAAACTAGCCTACCAGTACGCCAGTTCCTTAACTGGTTGCAAAATTCCTTAACAATGGATTGACAAAGAACAAGCAGGTAAACAATATATTTTAACTTATTATTTATCAATTTAAACCATTGTATTTTATGTTTAGGTGACGAATGGAGAAAGGGGTTTATGAAAAGAAACAAGGATCTTTCATTGAGAAAACCTGAGAGTACCAGTTTGTTTCATGGAACGGGATTTAATAAATCCAGAGTTGAAGAACTCTTTACAAATTTCAATGCAATGTTAGAAAAACATAAATTTACTGCTCAGCAGATATTACCCCTTGATGAAACCGGAATAACGACGGTGATGAAATCTGTAAAAGTTGTCAGCAGTAGAGGAAAAAAGCAAGTCGGGCAAGTAGCAAGTGGAGAGCATGGTAAGCTCGTAACGTTTGTTGGCATTATTAATGCCACTGGTTCTACAGTTCCCCCTGTTTTTATTTATCCACGAATTAGAAATATAGAAGATTTTTTAATCAATGGGCCAAATGATAGTGTGGCATTTGGTAATAAGTCTGGCTGGATGACAGCAGATTTATTTTTAAAAGTTCTCAGACATGTTGTGAACTACACACGTTGTTCTCCAGAAACAAGTTTCTTCTAATAGTGGACAATCATGGATCTCACACTACAGTTCCTGCAATCCCCTTCTGCGGAGATAATGGAATAATACTTTTATCGTTCTGTAACGAAGTTACATAATTTTTACAAGGTTAACCGGAATAATTACTTCTCTGTTTCTCTCATACACGACACCAGACTGCTCCAGGTCATCTCAGCCGAGTAGTTCTGTCTAGTTATGATTCAAGCCACAGTTCAACTATACGACGCCGGACTATATATTATATAAAGGTGTTGAATTTGAAGTAGGAGATATTATTGCCCTTCGAACACTTCCTATTCAAACCGGACAACCAACAAAGACCCAACCCAAGTTCAAAGGACCATTAGTTATTGTTGAAAAATTAAAAGGAGACATCTATAGAATTGAAACCCTAAACGAAGCAAGTCCATACTACTCGACAACAGCCCATGTTTCACAAATTAAAATATACCATAATGCAACCGATAATACTATTTAGGAAAATGACCTACTCGAAGAAGAAGATGATGAATTTGTAACTGCCCCGATTGATGATAGTAGTGGAGAAGAAAGTCCCGACAATACTGATGTTGATCCAGAGGATGTGTGGGAGCCAGAGGATAAAGAACCAACTCAATCCACCGTAACTGAAAATACCAAATGTGAAAGACCCAAACGAAACGTCATAAAGCCCCAAAGATACAATGACTATGTTTGAGACAAACATAGAGCAGGATGGTCGAGTGTTGTAAATATTATCTTTTCGAGTACCCTTGTGCCGATTTACCGAACAGGATCCGTAGGCAACCCGCAATGCCTGGCGATCCAGTGGAAGAGAGAAGTTTTAAATTTCAAAGGCTAAATCGTTCATTTGTACCATTGTCATACCACCGGTTACCACCGCCCATTACGCTTCCATACATGACGCCGACAATTTCGTATCTCTTTTCCTCTCACATGCAGAACCGGACTACTCCAGGTCATCACAGGCGAGTAGCTCTGTTTTGTTTTTATACAACGGGCCGCAAATTCATTTTATCACCTTTATACAGGTCCGAGTTGCTGCAGGAACTCTGATTTGCTTAATGTAAATTCAGACCGGGGAAAATAGACTATCTGTCTCTCTTACACACATACACCGACACAACATACACAATAACACACACATCATACCGTCCTTCTCTCACTTATACATTTTTTCTATACACTGTTAGATAGCCAGAACGTGTAGGTCCGCGGAATTCATACGCAGTCACGCATGCGTAGAGTAAAATCGATCTACAATTTAAAGACCGCCACTGAACTGCTAGTCGTATTGTATGTGTATTGAAAACAGCTGGTCACGCCGCGAGTGCGAGATCGGCATTATCGGCAATAGGCATTCGCGTTCAACAGTTCATCGTGAAATCAACAAGTTTTAACTTGAGTTTTAGTTTGCTTCCCCTGTTTTTGTTGTGTGTTTTGTACTCGTTTTGTTTAGTATTGTTAAACAGGTAGGTGGATATATAAAGATCCCATTTAAAATAGGAAAATTAGGATCACAAGAAATCAGGGATGGGTTGTGTATGATTTTAGTCTTTAGTTTTTATATGACTTTCGACGGATTAATATTGAATCTAACTGATATCGAGCCGCGATTATTTTCTTATTTGACTTTTGTTTTATTTTTACGAAGGCTTGCAGGGCCACATGCAATAGAAAAAAAATGATTTCTTAAAATTTCGACTTATAACACGAAATTTTTAAAATTTCGACTTATAACTCGAAATTTTACTGTAAAATTAACTAAAAAAAATTAAAATTTCGACATAAAAAATTATTATTTATAAAAAGTTGTTTGGAACAATGCCAAAAAAATAACAGTGAACTTAAAAGAAAGTAATATGCATCACAAATGACTAAAAAAGGGAATGAAATAAGTAACAAAAAAGTCTGCGTGGCTGAAAGAGAAAACCTAGGAGAAAATGATATTGTGGAAATCGCTTCTTCAGATAAAGATCCGGACAAAGATCACATAGAAAATGTCTCAAAAATGTACATTAGAAATATACTAAAATCGGAGAAAGATACAATTCCCAAAAACATAAGGGATACCTTAGAAAAAGTAAAAATTGTGGATCTTAAAATGCATGACAGAGATTATGCAGAAATAGCATGTCCTTGCTGTAGAATTAACTCCAAAATCAGCTCAAAGGTTATAAAAACTAGGAAGAAATGGATACTATCGAACTTTAACAAGCATCTTAGAAGTCATTTGAAACCACAAACACCCAAAACAACAAAATCGCAAACAAAAAAAGGACAAACTTGCATCCACACCGAGATCCAACCGACGATCCAATCTCGGACCCAATCAAATATTTTATCGTTTATAAAACAAGATGGGCGTAAATTAACCAATACTTTAAGTCAAGCTTCAAGTCTTTTACTTCAAGTTGTCATGAAGTAGAACCGAGAGGAGAACGTTCGCAATTCCCTGAAAAAGGACTGTGTGATGCAGATGATTGTATTTTGGATTGTATGGTCACAGGTGTATCTTTTGATATCAGCAGGCCTACCCTCGAGGCCGAGCCCAAAGCCACCACTCAGGAAAGTGGATTCATCTCATCCAGTTCGTTATCGGCAAGTGTCTCAAAATGGAAAGACCCGAAATACAGTAGTGCACAATAATCAAACTGAAATTACAGATTTTCTTAAGATTGTTCAAAAAATTGATGGACTATTGGAAAATCAAACTAATATTAAAAACAAGATTTTATCAGCTTATAAGCCTGAAGACAGGGGCATTTCCGAAGGTGCTACGAATAATATTAATGGGTTTTTTGACTATTTAAAGACACCATCGGAGCGAAATTTTAAATCAAATAAACATGCTCACAAGTTTGATGAACCTTTGAAATTATTTAGTCTTTACCTTTATTTGGTTGGCGGGCGATTAATGTATGGGACACTACCTGCAAATTTAAATAAGTCTTTACCATCTCTCTCTGCAGAACACTTGACGAAACGTGTACAATTAAAGAAGGCATTTTGCGAATGGAAGAGTTGAAGGATTATTTACAAAAAAGAAATCTGCCCCTCCATGTATATATAAGTGAAGATCAGACCGCAATAATGAAAAGAGTTGAATATGATCCGAAAACAAACAAGATGATTGGTTTCGTTTTACCTCTACAAGACAACGGATTTCCAAATTTAGACAAATTTACTTTTAACAAAGTTTCTGATGCTGAGAAGGCTTTTACCAATAGTGATTTGTCAAACAATGCATGTATTCATGGCGCAGCCTTTATGTGACAATGTGCCAGCATTTTGTTGCGCAGTGTTTGGGACAGATAACCAATTTGATTATATCAAACTGTACTAAGGAGGTGGCAGTTTATACAAGTGGAAGCTAAAAAACAAGAAATATCGGTAAAAGGTTTTTCTTCCGATGGTGACAATCGTTGTTTAAAAGCAATGCGAATATTTTCAAAGTTTTCCCCTGAAGAAAATACAGAATCATCTGAGAAATCAGGAATAAATCCATACAATGAATATTTTGCAGTAAGTAAAAATTTGTTGCTTTTAGTTGTTTATTTTAAAAGGTAAGGTTATCCATTGTTTCTCGGTTTGGTTATTAGACATATTTTTTAGATGCAGTATGACATTGAAAGTCCATTGGTAACACAGGACACAATCCACATTGGTACCAAGTTAAAAACAAGACTCTTGAAAGAAGGAATAAACATGCCAATGGGTAACTTCAAGGTTTCAAAAGCGCATATAACAACTCTTATGAATTCTGTCAGCAAAGATAAACATTGTCTGTCTCCGCATGTTTTGGAAGGTTAACATTTGGGTTAATTTCATAGGTATCGAATAATGACGCCGTAAATTACGGTTTTAAGCAAGGTTTTAAGCTCATCTCTCGGCTCATTTTTTAAAGTCGAAAATCCTATTAAAAATTTGTAGAATTTTAAGAACTTTAAAAAAATGTTTTTTTGGTTAAAGAAGGTGAAAGTAGGTAATTGATATTATTTTTTAGATTCTGACAAAATGAACTTTAAAGCTATTTACCAATTGTCTTCTCAAAATGTGATAAACTTGCTAAATACCATAAACGATAGTAAAGCAACCCAGCAATATTTACAAATAACTCGGTATGTCTTGGATGCCTTTCTAGACAAAAGCATTTCAGTTGAAACGAGAATCTATTATATGTGGTACAGTATATTTTTTATAAGATTTTGGAAGAGCTGGCTGGCAGAAAATATAATTAATTGTCAAAAAAATTGTATTACATATAATACCTATACATGTATCGAATTGAATGGACATAATATGCTTCTTGCCATAGAAAGATATAGGAATATAAACAGGCCAGAGTTGTTTTTACCTTGGTTATGTTCAAGCCAACCCTGTGAAAAAACCTTCCGGTAACTTAGGTCCATGACAAGTACTTTCTCAACAGTAGTGAATTTCTCTATGAAGGAAATATTACAAAGACTGCATCGTGTTCAAGCACTCGACGAAATTACCTCAGATTAGGTAGGTGCATACAGCATATTTATTTACAATACATATTAATAATTGAACAGGTATATGGCAGGTTTTGCAAGGACCCTGTATTATTTAAGATATGTCTGACCTCCCTGAAAATAGGGTGACTAAATATACAATATTTTTAAAAACTATTCTTTTTTAGAAACAACGAACCGTTTTCCTCGAGAAGATAACAAGAAATTAGGTTATTCTAATAAAGCAGAAATTATATTACCAGACATCGAAGAAATTCTAAATATACTTAATAAAGCTAAAAAAGACGCTTTTGAAAAAACGAACGAGTTATGTATGATTATAAAAGACCCCAGCAAAGCAGCAACGTAAGTTCTAATTCCGCCTTTGCAGTCAAAAATCATCGATAAACAAGACTTGAATAAAACAGATACAATTAGAAACAGAACGGAAGATGAAGTACCTACTGTCGGTAGATATTAAAGTTCAGGATGATCTCTCATTATTTAACACTTTCTCAGAGTTAGAGTTAAAAGACTACAGCGAAAAAGGACAAGTGGATTTAGATTCTTCATATGTTAAAGTAATTCTAAACAATGAGCAGACAAAAATAGTCAGAAAATCAGCTATTTGCTGGTTTTTTGGTAATAAAAAGGGACGTTTATCATCTGACCGGATACAGCGAGTTAAAGGAATGCCTGTAGGAAACACTAATAAAAAACTCAAAACAAAAACCACTCATCAAAAAAAAATATTGGAAAACAAAAAAAGAAGACAGGAAAAATATATATTTCAGAAGATGAATGCTCGGATGAAACCAGTATCAGTGATCAGTATTCATTGCACTCAGACTCAATAAGTGACGATTTTTCAGATATTGAAAATACCCCAGAAAATATCGAAACAGAAATAAAAAATATTGAAATAAAACTGGAAGCATACTATGCTGTGATTTATGATACTCGATGGTATTTAGGCCGCATAATCACGACAGACACCTTTAAAAGTACTACTTATAAAATTTTTACATTTTAACTTAGATTAATAATTTTGGCCGAAAACTGATGATATTACGGAAGTTGAAAATAAATACATATTTTATGGACCTGTTAAACTCTCAGGATGTTGCCCATTTTATTTGAAAAGAGTAGATGAAATGGGTATTTCCAAAAAATACAAAGACATGAAAAATAATCCAGGATAGTAGGTTCATTATTTTTTTAATAACCGTTTGTTTCGTTTATAGAGTTTTTTACATTTTTATACCAAATGTTACTTATTAATAAACACGAGAATAAACATTTATTTTTCTATTGATTTTGCTTACTTATTCATTTTTCGGTGAAAAACGGTTAGAACAAATTAATTTCCATGTTTTTAGCCGGTAAATTTTTCAGCAATGATTGGCATTACAGGGAGTATCGGCAGTAAACGGCAGTAAACAGCAGTATTGGCAGTAAACGGCAATATTGGCAGTAAACGCATTATTGCCAGTAAACGGTATTATTGGCAGTAAACGGCATTATTTGGCAGTTGGTGTACACATTTTAACTGGGTATTTTGCCCCTCGGGTTTTCACTTTTCAGGTTTTTTTGTGAGTTGTGTAAGGTATTTTATTTGTTCTTGAAAACAAATGTTTTATTGTAGAAAAAAATTAATAAGTTAGATGTCTGATAACAGGTTTATTTATTAAATAATGTTATTATGTACTTACATATTTTAAAGGTAAATATGTATGTATATATTGATTACTATTATTTACCTTCTTTATATTTTAGAAGCAGAAATGGACCAAACAACAACCGTACCTGTATGGATTTTATGTATACCTACAGAAGGCTGCTTATGCACATTGACATAAAAAATAATACTGGTAATTGTTTGCCTCAAGAAGCAATTAATATTTTGGAAGTCTCGAGTGCTAGGGTTCCACTACAAATTTCAAATATGCTTTGGGAACGTCGCCGTGAAACAGAAATAGCAAAATTAGGAAAAATAGTTAATATTCTGCCCACAAACTTAAATGAGCTATAAGAAAATGCTGTTGCCTACATATGTGGTTTTATTATTAAATTTGTTAAGACAAAAATATCATGCCAGACCTGCATTCAGGCTTTGATAAGTGATTTTGATGATATGGACAGGGCATTAAAACTAATAAAAAAAAGTCTAGGGGTGGTCTCATCTATCCTTCTCGAGGAAGAAGGGAAATAACTTTCAAGGTTGAGCATACAATTAAATTAATTTTCAAGATTTTGGGTTTCCTTCCAAAAAAAGATATCATGCTTGAACTTCTTTTACGAAAAAGTGGACACTTTTTAATAAATGATAGTATATTTCCTTCCTTAAGAGATCATGTTCTTGATTACGCCCCATATGAGATAAACCACAAAAAAAGACTAATTGATATAATTGTAAAAAAATATGCATCAATTAGGCTAAATAGTTTGGCCCATCAAATTAATTCGAATATTTCTGGGGAAAGAATTTTATTTTATTTATTTAATTTTTTATAAACAAAAACATTTTACATAAAAACATAGTATGTTCATTCTAAAATTAACACAAATAGAAAATAACATATCAACATAATTTATAACACCTAGGTGTGGAACACCTGTATGTGCGTAATTTACATTAAATATACATATTTATGTAATGTATTTAACAGATGCACATTCAGAAAAAAAAATAATACATTTCTAATATCTAGTATTACTTTTTAGTGCAAGAACCGAAGGAAAGTAGAAAAAGAACTAAAACAATTTTAGAAACCTAACAATATTATTAAAAATATAGTTGTTCAGTTGTTTTTTGAATTGCCTTTTGTCAGTTAAGGTTCTAATATTTTTTGGTATTATTATTAAACAAACTGATTTTATTTAGACATCAGTAGAGGTATTTGGGCAGTTTTAAATTTAATAAAATAAAACAACTGGCATTCGGGGAACAATTGAACAATTTGAAAGGTTGTTTTAATTATTTGCTTTATATTATATAAATTTAGTGGTTTTGTACATTGTTGCTTACTAGAATATTTTGATAATTTAACTGGTTTAAACTTATTTAAGTACTAAATGACGTATACAGCTATTTGATTAGCTAGGCGTCACCCATTAAGGCCTTTTTGAATACATATTAAATACACTTAAATTTTAAGTATATAGTATCTAATAAAAATACTGTCACTATAATTGAATAAATTGAATTGATTTTTGCAAGGTTTTTAAATTCTTTTTATTTCTCTTTGCAGACCCTACAAGATCTTTCAGTCTGACAGACCTGAATGATATTAATCCTTTGTCAGCCAAGCACACGAACTTTACAAAGTTATTTGTAAAGTTTGTGGCCAAATCAATTGTTGAAATTTGATGGCATTACACAATCAGTATTACCGTAAAGTGGGCATACTTGCAACAGTGGTATAACTTGCAACAATATGAACCTGGTGGAATGTTTGCTTTCCCCCTCCCCTAGGTTAGGCCGCGCGTCAACCGCTTGCGTGTTTACGTTTAGTACGGATCGGTAGGTCGACTTGTATGCAAGTATAGCGCTGCACAAAATTTACTACGATAAATTTGGCGGGATTTTTCGTCGTCTACGGTAAGTGCTCTAAATTGTTTCTGTATAACTTCCCCTGTTCAGAGTTTATTTACAGTGGGATTTGTATCAAATTTGGATATAATGTGCTTAGATGCTTGGTCTAAAACCTTAAATACCCAGTTTTGATTTAAGTTAAAAGATTTTTGTAAATATATTTTTTTTTTAATTGCATGTCCAGAAGTGGGTAACTTGCAACATGCCCCGAAAACACAAAAAGCAGTTAGGGAGTAGATCGTACCGAAATTTTTCCGACGAAACTTTGGAAGCTGCATTACGGGCTATTGAAAATGGTTCCGGAATTCGGGAAGCATCCCGGAGATTCGGAATTGACCCATCAACACTCTCACGGAAAAGAAGGAATTTGTTTTCCCGTAACCCTGGGAGGCAACCAGTATTTCCCAAGGAAGAGGAGGAAGCATTTGTTAATAATATCCTTTTGGCCGCACAGTGGGGGTTTCCATTAACCTCATATGATATACGGTTAACAGTAAAACAATACCTGGATCGTAAAGGTGTTCGGGAGAATCGTTTTGGAAATAACAATATGCCAGGTTTGGAATGGGCAAGAAATTTTTTAAATAGGCACAAATCTAAGGTAGGCTGTAACTAGCCAATAATTATACAAATTTTAATTAATTTTAAAAATATATTTTAGCTTTCTGCGAGATTATGCGAAAACATAAAGCGGGCCAGAGCTCAAGTTTCCAGTGATATGATTAATGAATATTTTACTGAGTTGGAGAATAGTCTTGAAAATGTGCCTCCTCAAAATATTATTAATTATGATGAGACCAATTTTTGTGACGATCCTGGTCGTCAAAAAGTCATTGTTAAACGAGGTGCTCGTCATAGTGAAAGATATATGGATTCGTCCAAGACATCAGTGTCTGTTATGATGGCTGGTTCAGCTGCAGGGCATATATTACCACCATACGTCGTCTATAAGTCGCTACATTTATATGACACATGGACTGAAAATGGTATAGAGGGTGCGAAATATAATCGGTCGAAGTCAGGGTGGTTTGACATTACAATATTTGAAGACTGGTTTTTAAAAATTGCTTTGCAATATTTCCGGCAAAAAGATGGACCAAAAGTCATGATAGGAGACAATTTGTCGAGCCACCTTTCAGATCGAGTGATGCGTACCTGTAGAGAACATAATATTAGATTTATATTATTGCCGCCTAACTCGACACATTTATGCCAGCCATTGGACGTGGCGTTTTTTAGACCAGTTAAATCTGCTTGGAGGGATGTTCTACTTAATTGGAAACAAAAAAATAAAGGTTGTATTCCAAAGGATCAATTTCCAAGATTATTAAGACAAACTCTTGAAAAAGTGAAGCCTGAAAATTTGGTAGCAGGATTTAGGGCCACAGGGATATATCCGCTGAATAGAGAAGAAGTGCTAAAGCGACTGCCAGATTGGTGCCAAGCACAAGCACCTTTAAATTAAGACGCCTTAAACAATAGTTTTACAGACTTGTTACAAAAGATTCGCTTTCCAGATGAAAATAGGCAGATTAAGCGCAAAAAGAGATTAAATGTAATTGCAGGAAGAAGTGTATCTTTTGATACAAATGAAAAAGACGAAGCAACAAATGTAATAGAATCTGAAGATCTTATAGAAGATGATTTTAACACAAAATTATTTCCGAGAGCCACCACTTCAAAAGAGAGCGACAGTTCGCTCTCGGATAGCCACATGTCTGTCCATGATTCAGATTCCGACAATTGGGATGAATTTAACTTAGAACCAAATGAATACAATGAAGGAGACTACATATTGGTTCAATTTATTCCTGAAACAAAGAGACGACAGGCCGTGATGTATGTTGGTCATGTTCAAGAAGTTTTACGTGAAAATGATAATAATAATTCACTGTATTGCAAATTTCTAAGAGCGGCCGCAGGTACAAAATTGCCTAAAAATAGCTTTAAATATCCAGAAATTGATGATTTATCAATTGTCGATATAAATCAAGTAAAAATGAAGTTACCCGCACCGAAAGCAAAACGTGGAGTTTATACATTTCCCGGTCATATAATATGTTTTGTTTAAAATTATTTTTTATTATTTAGTTTAGGGCATTTTGTTCCTTTTTGATGTTCCTATAAGAATTTAAGTTGATTATATGTTCCTATAAGTTGATTATACGTTTATTTTTGTATTTTTAATAAAAAAAACTAAATAAATGCATTTTTTTTAATCTACAATCATACCACTACCATTCAAATACCCAAATTATTTTTTTTAAATATTTTTTGTGTTGCAAGTAAATCAATACGCGCTCCTAAATGCGATTACTACTGAAAAAAGACACCTGTTGCAAGTATCCACTTTAGTGTGTCTAACTTGCAACACCCGGTTTTTTTTAAAAATATATATTAAATATTCATTTTATTCAAAGTTTTTTGTTAAAATCGGATACTAGACCACAAGACTAAAATTTTGGTACCAATAATGTAAAATTTGACAAAAAAATAAAAAACTTATTGACAAAAGAATTTTGAAAATGTTGCAAGTATCCCCACTTTACGGTACTAACGAACGTACAACGTCAAGTTTGTGGTATTACTGTTAATCCCTTTTTAAAACTATCGGTCTGAATAATGGTGTAGGGTCTGCAAATAAGAGCAATTTGAAAAAAAAAATATTAATATGGAGCATGCCTCGCTAGTGTGAGTTCGCGACAACGGTTTGTAACACTGCCTTGGTACTTTACTTGGTCGGAGTGGGCACGGATGTTAACAGGCCCCAAAGTAATTAATTTGGGAACGATTTCACTTGCAAAATAGATATTGCAATCATAAATATGAGGTTTGCTGGACGCAAGTTATAACAATATAAATAATTTCAACAAAAACTTTTATTTGGTAAAAAGCCAAGCTAAAAACGAACGGAAAACAATGAACTGAAATTTGAACAAATACAACGAGAATGTTTGGTTAGGTCCAGTGGCGGATTTAGAGCCCCCCCCCCCCCCCCCCCCCCATCCCAGGGAAGATTGATTATATTATCTAAATATTCTAAATGATAAAACGACATTACTTTATTTCGTAACTAACAAAATTATTTATGAATAATACGGTTTTTGTATGTGCGTTAAATGCAATATTATACCTCAAAATAAATAGTGCACGTATGTTTATATACATCGGGCAACAGCGCATATAATACTTCCGAACTGTAGTTTTCGCGTGTTCGTTGTTCTTGTTGCCTCAACGTATTCCGAAGCGGTCATGCGCTTGTCGAAATCGTAGCGTGTGCTGCGTGCTTTTAGGGGTCTGTGGCTGCGTGGTATAGTTTTAATGTTATTATTTCCATTGAATGATTTTGCAGAACTTTTGCTCGAATATGTCGAATATTGTGCTTAATTATTTTAAAAGAATTAGAACAGAGACAGAAGCAGAAGGAACTAAACACAATATAAAAAAAAAAAGAATCCGATCATCCCATTTTGCCGCCTGATAAAAATGTTACTAAAAATGTTGAAGTTGAAAGTTTAGAGATTGAAATTACTAATAATTATGATATTGGATTGTATTTGTCAGCAATGGCCAGTATTGACGACACGGCACGCTACAATTTACTAAAAAATCATTGGGTTCCCAATGAAAATTTTGAATTTCCCTTTTCCATCCATAAAAAAAGAGGGCGCGACGAACGGCGAAGAGCTAACCAAGGACATCTCGCAAAACACGAATGGTTAGTTTTTTCAAAAGAGAAAATGGGGTTGTTTTGTGTATATTGTGTCCTTTTCGCCGAAACCTTAGTTGGCGGTCGCCACAGTCAATCTCATAATGTTCTACCACAAAAACTAGTGAAAATTCCGCTAACTACTTTTTCCAAACTAACTGGCCGGGATGGAGATCTCATTACGCACGAAAACTCGAATTATCACATTGATTGTGTTAAAAAAGGTAAGTTTTAGGTTAGGCTTAAAGTAATATTACCTACTAGGTACTTTTGCATTTAGTTTAATTTAAGGGGACCTGCCAAAGAGATTTCTACCTACGTTTAGAATGTAATGCAATTTATTTAACAGGCGAATCACTTTAAAATCGCATATTACACAAACAGTTTTGGATTCAAGAACAAAGCTAATATATCAGTTAATAGTATTTTACGTTACAGGGCCAGAAAATGGTCTAGATGTTGGTCGACGACATTTTAAATTTTTTTTTAATTTTAGGGAAAATTTTTCTTGCTGTTTATGAACATCCAGAGCTGGATATTAGAAATAGACTTAGTGAAGAACGAAAAACCCAAGTTCTTGAAAACCGTCAGAGATTGGTGCCAATTCTAAAAACTATTATTTTACATGGTAAACAAAATATTCCACTAAGGGGTCATCGCGATGATGGACCGCTATTTGCAGAAGATGGAGAATCTAATTTGTTGGACAATGATGGTTGTTTTCGAGCTCTTCTTCGATTTCGGATTGACGCTGGCGATGTTCAGCTGCAGGAGCATTTGAAAAGTACTGGTGCACGTGCGACCTATATTAGCAAAAACATCGCGAACGACCTAATAGAATGCTGTGGGCAAGAAGAGTTTTACTCTATTATTTTTGATGAAACAACAGACGTTTCAAACCATTCCCAGTTAAGTTTGTCAGCGAGATTTGTATATAATAATCGAGTAGAAGAACATTGTTTAGGGTTTATTGATCTTCATAAATTAAATTACGGAGAAGCTAAATCAGGCGATGCCGTAGCCGATTCTGTAATTGAGCCCAAAATTACTGGAACAATCTTGGAACAATCGGTAGTTAAGCAGATGAAATCACTGGGATTAGATTAAAGTAAGTGTGCAGGTGTCGCCTATGATAACTGTTCGGTTAACATGTCGGAGGTAAAAGGCGCAGCACAAGAAATACAAAAACACGCAAAAAATGCCAAAATTTCCCCTTGCTTTAATCATAGTTTAAACTTGGTAATATCTCAGTCACTCAAGATTCAATCAGTAAAAAATGCCACTGGTACCATACAAGAGATTGTTACTTTCTTTCATCTTTCGGCAAAAAGAAATTTTGTACTTTGCAAATATTTAAAATGTAAACTAAAAAGCCCATGCCAAACACGTTGGATAAAGAGACATCACTCTATATTGCAATTCACCACCGACTTGCCTCTTATTGCCGACGCATTACAAGAAATTTTGCAATGGGATGACAATATTTCATCTACCAAAGCTCATATTTTAGTCAAAGCAATATGTGATTGCGAGTTTATACTCACAATATATTGTTTGTCTGATTTTTTTAGTGTCACATTTTCCTTAAGCAAATATTTGCAAGGTTACAGTATTGATTTAAATTCAGCCACAAAAAATGTTAAAGGCCTACTTCAAGTTTTGGAACAAAAAAGAACAAATGCTAGTAATTTCTTTACATCAATAATTTTAAAGCAAGCTACTACACTAACACACTAACGAAACTCGAAGTAGATCTTAAAATTCCCCGTCTTTGTGGCAGACAAACGAACAGGGATACTTTTTCCGATTATAAAAGTCTGTCGCCTGCTGAATATTGGAATAGGGTGATATATATTCAAATTTTGGACAAACTAATAGTCGATTTAAAAGCTCGTTTCAATGAAAAAATTATTGAAAATTTTAGTTTAAATACTTTAATTCCCAACACTCTGAAAATGACAAATGACGACAGTCTTATTAATTCTTTAACAACAATAACGGAACGGCTTGGAGATCTTCTAGGAAACCCTCTGGTAACACAATTAATGGGTGAAGTACAGTTATACAAACAAAACTCTCTTCCAACTGATAACGCGCTAGAAGCTCTTGAAAACTGTGATGCCAATTATTTTCCGAAAATTAACGCCTGTCTTAAACTTCTTTGTACGTTTTCAATTTCTGTTGCCACCGTAGAAAGAAGTTTTTCCACTCTAAGAATTTTAAAAACTTACCTGAGGTCTACCATGCTAGAAGACCGCCTTAACGGCTTAGCTTTACTATATATCAATCGAAGTATGGATTTAGACATAGATGAAATTTTATCAACCGGTTTGCAAGCAAAAAGAGACGGCTTGCTTTTGTCATTTAAATCGATTTTTAAATTTTTTGATACTTACAAAATGGTATAAAAAACTTTAAAGATAATTTTTAGTTTCGTCTGTTATTTTTTGTCTACTCTTAATAGAGCATTGTTTTGCTTATTTCAGTATTTTATTTTTTTAATTATGTCTTAGTATTATTTCTTTGTATTTACCTTCTTTTCGGCACAAAAGAGTTCTTTGTACTAAATAAATAATACCGAAAAAACCTACCTCTCGTTTTAAATTTTATTCCACATTAAAGTTCCGTAAATAATAGGAATGTAAAAGTTGTGTCTACAAATACTGAAATTGCGGTTATAAAATAAAAAAGTTTTGTTTTTCCTGTTACTACTAAATTTGGTTAATTTTTGGCAAAATTAGGGCGTGGCACCCTGCGGCGCTTTTACCCCCCGACCAGATCCTAAATCCGCCACTGCGTGCGACCTTAGCATTATGGAGAGATATGGTACACACAAGCTATCAAGTTTTTAGGGCAAGGATGGCCATATAGTCAAACCAGGCAATGGAGCCGCAGTGCACCTGTGCACTATGTGTACCCCCAACTGAACGTTTATTTACCCCTGACTATTTCTGGCGCATCTGGTATTATGCCCAACTTCCGGGTTGTTGTTGCCCAGTTTGCCAACAACAACCCCGAAACTTACCTCATGGAATTAACAACAGGGATGTTTCAACACAGACAAATTATACAGAAACTCATAATATCGATACCTTAATTCGCAAACCGGCTAACTCCACTTTTTACCTAAATTGGCTTTATTGTGTTTACCGAAGAATTGTAACTTTTCCGAGGATTTCAAAAACAACTAACTCCAGATTTATCACTTATTGGTTTATAATCGCCTATAAGAAAATCGGACAACTCCAAGTGCCTTGAATCGCAGTCGGTTAACTCCGTATTATCGGCCATTTTATATACCTGACCACAGCGTGTAACAGGATCCCCTGTTTTGTCCACAAAACTTGTTTGTACTAGTTTGTAGTTTGGTGATTTATTAGTATTTTGATTATAACAAATAATTTAAGACATAAGGTAAGTGCCGTGTGTATTCTAACACAAAAATGTTACTTAGTTATGATTTTATTTATATTTTAAATTAGATCTGGAGTTAGCTGCTTTTCTATTTGTATTTTATTTATTTTTGTGGAGTTGCTTATTGTAAAGTTGTGTGATGATGTAACGGATAGTTCAAAAAAACGTTATAATTTTGTAATAATACATTATATCATTTGAATTTAAGCTTTTTGTTTATAACATTGACAATGGCGCACACAGATTTGGTCTGTGGAGAGCGCCTTAACAATAATAGCGTTTGGTGTCACGTTCTTTTTTTATGATAATACCAACAGAGGGATAACCAATTAATACATTTTTGCAGTACCTTAAAATTGCAACGTATAGACGGCGAATAGCGCTCCAACTCCTTATTATTTTAAATATTTATGTTTCCGGTTATATTTTGCAGATGTCTCGCTCTCAGAAAATACTCAAACTTGCTCTTGCAGTAGACAAGGATGATAATAATGGCGCACTAGTTAAAGAAGATACCAGTACTCGACCTGAACGTAAACTGTCAGATGATCTTGATAATTCTGTCCTTCCCTTTTACTCATTTGATTTTCCTGAATTTACTATTGAAGATAATGTTGTGATTGAAACCATTCCAATACAAACTTTACCCAGTAACAAAGTAATAGAACGACCAGTTGAACTTAACGAAGATGTTTTGTTGAGCTCTTTAGTTGATACGCAACCC
Organism: Polydrusus cervinus; assembly: GCA_935413205.1. Classification (NCBI taxonomy): domain Eukaryota; kingdom Metazoa; phylum Arthropoda; class Insecta; order Coleoptera; family Curculionidae; genus Polydrusus; species Polydrusus cervinus. The sequence continues at coordinate 58,021,247 of OW284510.1, read as the reverse complement.
ACATTTGTATCTCGTGAAGATTATCCTGCCCTGCTTGTTAACGATTGTAATGATCAACAGGGGCCTATTATTAAAACGGCAGAGGAAAATGTTCCGGTGATTCTTGAAATTGCAAAACACAATATGATTGGTAGCATAGTACCTTACAGTGACTCCGAATCGGATGAGTTTGAACTAGAAAGACCAGTAGTTAAAAGGAAAAAACGTTGCCAAGTATAAGCAAATGAATGGGAAAGTAATAAAAACCAAAGACAAAGAGAACAAGGATTAGAATATTGTGGTAAAAAGAAGATCGATGGGAAATGAAGCAAATATATATAAAAACAACCAAAAAAAAATTAAACCCCGTTGTAAATGTACTAACGGAAAAAAGAGTGTGCTAAAATGTCATATTATAACGGAAAATGACAGAAAGGAAATTTTTGGTAAATTTTGGTCCATGACATGGCAAGAAAAAAAAGTTTATATAGATGGATTGGTAAAAGTTATACCGACGTCTAGACAGAGAGATAGAAAAGATCCTCAGGTTTCCAAAAGATCAAGTACGTTTATATATCAACTTAGAAAAGGCGAAGACTTGATTAAAGTTTGCAAAACATTATTTATAAATACTATTTGCATTGGAAAGTCCAGTGTTTGGCCCTGGAAACAACCAATACATTCTTTGAAACAAGCCGAGCAAAAAGCCAAAAGCATCAAGGAAGACGTCGCGAATGAAAAAACCAAACCTTTTACCAAAGATAATAAAGAACTTAATGACTTTATAGATGGTATACCTAAAATGGAATCCCATTATTGTAGGCAAAGAACATCCAAATTGTATTTACAACCAGACATCAGATCAAAAAAAGAATTCTATACATTGTACGTTGAATACTGTAAATCAAAAAATATGAGCCCTTTGTCTGTAGCAACTTTCTCAAACACACTTACTGTAAAAAATGTATCGCTATTTAAACCAAAAAAAGACCTTTGCGAGACATGTAGGGGGAGTTGGGGCACATTGATACACGGGGGACATCGATACATCCCCTTCAACTCTAAATAGGTATTATCTGAGACGTTTGTCTATTCACTCGTAGATGGCGCTGGTAACCACAAAACGACCATAAATTTTTGGCGCTCTGTCAGTGACCGCCTCATTGTCGATCGCTTCGCATGTATTCTGCATTTTCTAAAGTAAATTTGTTGATTTGACTTTGAGGTGTAATTTTTGTGTTGTTTTAAATACTTAGGCTACCTGAATTGATATCAAAGGTAAGAAATTGTTTATATTTCACTAAACGATATCGAGTTTTACTTTAGCTTATTTGATTTTCGGGATGACAGGTGTTTTATTCAATATGGCTGCTTGGGGCAGATTGATACATTGGATATGGGGCAATTGATACGTATCAATGTGCCCCATAAGGTGTATAGTTTAATAATAAAAGTGTTTTTTAGTGAAAATGGTTCGAGTGTACAAGAAAAAGACTGAAAGGGCTAAAATAGATGAAAAGGCTATGAATTGTGCAATAGAAGATGTAATCGAAGGAAGACTATCAATAAGAATAGCCGCTGAAAAGTACAATGTACCCACCTTGCAGCATAGAGTAGAAAAAAAGAGGGCTGAAGCAAATGGAGAAGAGAAAAAGGACTTTTTTTCCAAGTATTCCTCACAGCAAGTGTTCACCGCAGCGCAGGAAAAACACCTTAACGAATATATTATAAAATGCAGTAAAATGCATTACGGTCTGACTTTGTTGCAGGTACGACAACTTGCTTATGAATATGCGAAGAAATTGGAATGTCATTACCCTTCATCATGGGATATAAAAAAATGTGCAGGGGTCGATTGGGCATTTGGATTTCGCAATAGAAATAAAAACATAAGTTTGAGGAAACCCGAGAATACCAGTGTTGCAAGGTCATTTTCTTTTAATAAGTCTGCTGTAGCAGAATTTTATACAAATCTTGAAAATCTTCTAAAAATACGTCATTTTACGGCTGATAGAATAGTAAATTTTGATGAAACCGGTATTACTACGGTCCTTAACACACCTAAGGTTCTGGCGGAGAAAACTCAGCGACAAGTCGGTCAGATTGTGTCTTCCGAAAGAGGTGAACTAATTACATTTGGGGGCATTATAACTGCTATTGGAAATACAATTCCGCCCATTTTTGTATTTCCAAGGGTTAATTACAAAAGCCACTTTCTGTTGGGTTCACCAGAAGGAAGTTTGGGATTAGCATCGAGAACCGGATGGATAAATGGTGACCTTTTTTTGGAGGTCTTAAAACATATACAAAAACATATGAATAGTACAACAGAAAGACCCATCTTATTACTTTGTGACAACCATGAATCTCATATTTCTATAGAGGCAATCAATTACTCACGTGAAAATGGCATTGTATATTTGTCCTTTTCTCCTCACACCTCCCATAAACTACAGCCTTTGGATGTGGCTGTTTTTGGGCCATTTAAGTGTAAGCTGAAGGTAGCATTTAATGACTGGCACATTAATCATCCGGGGAAAGCACTATCAATATATGAAATACCGCCATTAGCTAAATTAGCATACTTTGAGTCATTTACCGTTAAAAATATTACGAGTGCCTTTACAAAGCCGGGTATATGGCCTTTCAATAAATTAGCCTTCTCAGATGACGACTTCGCACCTTGTGATGTGTACATTAACAAACAGTCTCAGGATAATACGACAGATGTAGATCTTGAACTTCAGATTTCAACTAGCAATGACATCGAGCCAGAATCACACTTAACATTAACCCTGACTCCGAGGCACTTTACACCTCCACCAATTGATATTGATGCTAAAAGGTTGGTACAACCTGAACCAATACCCTCAACGTCAAACGCTATAACACCTGAATCTGTTAGGCCATTGCCAAAAATTATTAAAACAGTTCTAAAGAGGAAGGGAAAATCAAGAATCTACACCAACACGCCAGAAAAAGAGAGGCTTGAAGAATTGGCAAAAATAAAAGAACTAAAAAGGAATAGGAAAGAACAGATACAACGCATCAAAGAACTTAAAACAGCAAGAAAGTTACTAGGTTTGTGTCCAGAATCTGATGTTCGTGCCAAAAAAATAAAAAAGAGAAAACTGTCTGAAATAAGCAGTAGTTCCTCAAGTTGTACCAGTGATTTTGAAGTTAAAGATTTTTCATCAGACTCAAACTTTTGCCCATCTGAAGACGAAGCTTCTGACAATCAACTGACGCCAATTAAAATAAAACCAGAAAATTTAAAAGAAGGAGATTTTGTCCTTATTAAGTTTGAAAATAAGAAAAGCATAAAACACTATGTTGGTAAAATTCTTTTAAAATATGATAGCAGCGAATACCAAGTTTCGTATCTGAGAAAAAAACCGTCAGGTAGCTTTGTCTTTCCAGATGTGAAGGATGAAGCCTCAGTTAACATAACTGATATAATACTACAGCTGCCAATGCCAACCGTTACCAATGGTACCAACAGAACGGCGTCTCTTTTTTATTTTAAATTTAAACAGTTCTGTTATAATTTGTAGATATGAGGGTTTAAAATTTAGTTAGTCTTCTATATGTAGTTTAAGTTATGCTTATTTCATTTCCATTGTATTAATAAATATTCAAATATATTGTGTTAATTTTTTTTATACACATTTACTTCCGTAATTTGTGTTATGATGAGTGTTGGAGGATGTGTATCAATGTGCCTCATACCTGAATCAATCTACCCCTCTTCGGGGGCACATAGATGCAAATCCGACTTTCTAAATTATCTCGCGTGGCATCTATTATTACTAAAATAGAGCAAATATTTAATCAAAACACATAAATAAAATCACAAGTCATTAAATATAACATATTACTTTTACTTTCTTCTACCGGATAAGACCTTTTACTTTCCTCCAAAAAAAATTGCATCAATGTGCCCCAACTCCCCCTAATGGATTTATACTGGGACATATTTCTGAACAAGTCTACAACTTACACATAGAAAAAAAGAATGAAGCACGTACTGAAAAGGACAATGATAAAAAAAAATCAAGATTATGTATTCACAGCAGATCTTCAAGCTGTCCTTTTAGCACCACGTTCTAATGTGTCCAGTCATTACTACAAAACAAAATTATGTGTCCATAACTGGTGTATTTATGATCTGAAGACACAACAAGGACACTGTTTCATATGGAACGAATCAGAAGGTGGTTTAAATGCAGAAGAATTTGCAACCATATTGTCCAAGTTCCTGCAAGATAAAGTTATACCTGTCATACGATCTGCAGGGGACAACAATCCTAGTATTGTTTTGTTTACCGACGGCTGCACTTACCAGAACCGCAATGTTGTCATAAGTAATGCCTTGCTTAATGTAGCAATGATAAATAATGTCACAATTGTTCAAAAATATTTAGAAGTAGGGCATACTCAAATGGAGGTCGATAGTATGCATGCTATGATAGAGAAGCGATTAAAAAATCAAACCATTAATGTTCCTGCTGAATATATTCATATTTGCGAGAATGCGAAAAAAACGTCCCCATATGATGTCAAGTATCTAAATTATTCATATTTCAAAACCTTTCAATCAGTCCAATTCTACAAATCGATACGCCCTGGTAAAATGAAGGGAGATGCAAAGGTTAGATTTTTGTGTCATAACTATATTACTAACCCCAATTAACCATTATTAACAACACTTACTTTATAAGTTAGAAAGATAGTCATCGTTTTTGTTTTGTTTATCTATAAATACATTATATTTGTGTCTGAGATTAATTGTAGCAACATTGTAGCAAGAAGCATATTGTTTAATTTTTTTTTGTCATTAAATTTTTTTTGGAAAATATTATATACCTAGCCCTTTTGTTATGCCACGTAACGCCAGATATGCCTCAGACTTTAGCCAGTTTTATCTCTCAGCATCATTCATTATTTTTAGAACTTTTTTCGGTTCCAGTTAGACCAAAATTTCACAATTTGACGCATTATCCTTATATAATGAAACGGTCTGGTCCTCTTACTAAAACGTCTTGTCTTAGATATGAATCTAAACATCGCCAGTCCAAGTTAGCAGCTAATTTTGTGGCGTCCAGGGTCAATATAACTCGTACACTAGCCATTAAACATCAGCTGCAATTAACCTCCAGATTTCTTAATAAGAAAGGATTTCATGTTGATATTATATATTCTCTCAAAGAGAGTGTCACTGATTTTGAAAAATCATGCTTTCTGCAAATGTCTACAAGTTCATATTTTCGTGAGTTTTTGCAAACAGCTGTTTGTAAATTAAACAGAATTTCTGTTGGCAGTACAACTTTTAAGCTTAAAGATGTAATCATGACTAAATATATTGCAAATCTTCCACAATTTGGAAAAATAATAGCAATAATTATTAACCAGGAAAATATTTTTTGTTTTTTATACAAATTATTAAAAACTCTTCCATTTGATATGCACGTAGGTGCTTTTCAAGTAGAACCCCTAGAAGGTACTGCAAATTTGTTTTTTTAGATATGTATCATGTTGATAGTTTCACACCAGTAACTATTGATAACAAGTTAATTATAACAGTTTAGTTTTATTTTGTAATAGTATATAGGAAAAGTACAATGGGTTAGACCATAAGAAAGTTTTAGATATTTTAATTTACTTTAGAGACAAAGTGGGTTATTACAATATTTTTACGGTGCACCACTGTAAATATTTAATGTTGCAGCAACGTTTCTATTTTTAGTCAAATATCTCAAGTCATTTTTCGCTAAGTTTTTTAAAAATCCGAAACTTATCTTACACCGTGTCTAATCTAATTTTTGTATATTACCACACCTGGTGCAAAGTATTTAAAATATTTTGTTGTTTACGCATTGTTATTCGTTATATGGTTGCAACACTATACGTTTTTTTATCGTCATGTAGGTACAAGGAAAACCGACATAAATGCCCGTTATAAAATATTCCCTAGTTAGAGATAACGTGTTTTTTATTTTCTATAGCTTTTCGGTATGCCAACCCGCACTAACGATTTTTTCCTTGGACACGTCAATGTTTCTTTATTTTTGTTAAATATTATTTTTTTTTATGTTTTCTTTATTTTTGTTAAATATTATTTTTTATATAATAGCCATTAATAAAAAATTTTTTACCTAACTGTTTTTTCATTTTCCTTATTTTTTATTTCTTTTGTACTATTTGTTTAGTAAGTGCTTACCTGCATAACATTTGAGCTATTTTATTACAATACCTATAGGCACAGAATATACAGGGTGACAATTTGAAAACGAACAGCATTTACTATTGCCTCTACCAATGATAGTATGAAAATTTGGCGAAACACGTTAATTGATATATCGAGGGGGACATTTTTTAAGACATTTGTTGTCGTGTTACTTTCAACCCCCTAACCCCCAGGGCACCTACCCCTAAAATTTTAAATGGCAACCCCTATTTATTTTGCCATTTTTGTGTTCCTTATAAAATTCTACATAAACTGTAACTTTTTTTTTTCAAAAAATGTAATTATTTTATGTTTTCTAGTGGCGATATCGAAGACGAAATGTAGAAATACATTCCAAATTCCTTTATTTATTTACATTTCGTCTTCGATATCGCCACTAGAAAAAATAAAATAATTACATTTTTCGAAAAAAAAAAATGATACAGTTTATGTACAATTTTATAAGGAACACAAAAATTGCAAAATAAATAGGGGTTGCCATTTAAAATTTTAGGGGTAGGTGCCCTGGGGGTTAGGGGGTTGAAAGTAACACGACAACAAATGTCTTAAAAAATGTCCCCCTCGATATATCAATTATTGACGTGTTTCGCCAAATTTTCATACTATCATTGGTAGAGACAATATTAAATGCTGTTCGTTTTCAAATTGTCACCCCGTATAGCTACGCAACAGAAGGCTGATGAGAATTAGACAAAAGGCGACATGCGAAAACTCTCCGAAATGGTTATTTAAATGCCTTCAGGTGGCGCCAGGAGTATCATCCGTAAGCTAAAAGCGTATTTCGCGCCCTTCAGACGAAGAATTTATCTAGAGCGTTGCCGTTGCGATATCCTCTTGCAATTCGATTTTATGCAAATGTTTTTTCTAAGATTTATTTATTATTTTATACTATATTTTATATAGATAGATAGAAACGTCTTTATTTTTCAACTCGGCGAAGAGCAGCATTGCTGTTTACTTAACCGAGCATATACAATGCAAAAATACATGTCAATATTACTGCTGATTGAATAGCAGCACCAGTGGCAGCGAGCCGTCTTTATTTGGCTGAAATATTAATATTTTGTATTATTTCCGATTATATCGAAAGCAGTTCCAGTGAAACCGGAAGTTTTCTAAAAGTTCTCCTCCATTATAAATTACCCGTATAACCTACAAAAACGTTGGAGTTTATGATTTCATAATTTATAACAAAAATATAATAACTTAAAAGGTTTGCATTAGGGTTTGCTTTACGTTTTTTTGAAGTTTTTGTAACATGTGTGACATTTTTGCATCTATTAAAAAGAGAAAAAGTCCATTTTGTTCCCGTCACAGAACAAAATACTTCTTCCTTTATATACCTAATATAGGTAGTGGGTAGTGGCTAGTGGCTGTTGATAATCTTATATTCTGTTATTGCCTTTGTTTTGAAATTCTAAACTACATTCTATAATACTATTTTCGAAGTAGTCTCCAAAAAAAAATTATAATAAAGCCAATAAATTAATAACAGAATTATATTGGTCAATAAATAATCGATCACCTGGTATGAACGTCGTTGAACTAGTAGCAATATAATATTAATTTATGTATACCTATTTATTACCCATTTTTGTTAGTAGTATTATTGACTTAGTAAAGTAGATTTAGTAAATAGGACATTTCTTTTTGTTACGACCATAGAGAAGGATCAATAGCTTTTAATTATATCGCATGCTATTTTTTAAAAATTTGTATATTATATATTTTTAGTTAAGAAAAAAATTAAAAGAAATAAAAATAAATTAAACTTATCTACCCTGATTTTATACTGAATATAATGAGGACCCGTAATACTAAAATCACTGAATATTAAGTAGCTATATTATATTTTGTGCGAATATCAATTTAATCGGTCAAGTTAACTCTAGTTTTGATAATTTTATGGCACATTTTAAAAATTAATATCGATGCCTGTCAAATTATATTTTATTGTTTGAATGTCGTTATTCAATATATCAGGTATATTATCGATATATTGCTATATTACCCAGCCCTAGTCGAAACTATTGGTATCAAAAAAATTCTCTAATATTACTCTTTTTGCATAATCTACTTGAATTTACAAATTGTCAATGAAGCCGATTGGGAACGAAGGCGACGATATGTTGCGATTCGCTATACAATTTAAATCCGTCCCTGGGACGTTATCTAAATTGGCATGCCAAATTTCATATCACTCACCGCAATAGTTTGAAACAAAAATTTGGAGTTACATTTCGAATAGGTAGTAGGTTTTTCCATTCAATACTACACAATTATTCTTAAACCATATTTCCCTATATTTACCAACACGGCGTCACGTTTGGCACCTATGCACAACCGTGAACGGCATCTCTCCGGTAAAGAATGAACAAAAGTCGTTTAAAAACCATATAGGAAGCCAGCGGGAAGCAATGGGCTTCCTATTTCAGCTTTGATATGTTGCCAAGTCACTAGAATTCTGTTGCGTAGCTATATATTCTGTGCTATAGGAAATACTTCCAATACGGTAAACGTTTATCTTTGACTGAATTTTTTTACTAATAAATCATTAAAGTAACGTTTTAATAAAATTTTGATACACACAGAGAAGCAGTAATTACTAAACAAATAAGCAGTGATTACTAAACAAATAAGCAGTGATAACTAAACAAAAAGGCAGTGATTACTAAATAATTGTGCTGTCCTTACTAAACGACCACACAGTAGTTACCACACATAGATGTTAAAATCATGTACTATAACCAAAATATTAAGCAGTAACTACTACACGATTATGTATTGGTTACCAAACGATCATGTAACAGGTACTAAACAATCTGGCTAAGAGTAATCATTGCTTTATTCCTTATTAATATTCCTTTATGCTGAGGCAGACAAGTGTTTTAGTAATAGTTGCCACATAATCGAGCGATCGCTGCCATGTTGTGTAGCAGTCAAAGAAAAAGATTTAAGCAACAACGGCTATATATATGGATTGGTAATAACAGCAAGTTTTTATGGGTCATATGGCTGGTAAAATATGTAGTAGTGATTACTAAATAGACTCAGCTAAATATATTTAGCAGTAACAACACGACGTTAGAGTTGGCGCTATATTTACCCTAATATTTTGCCATAGTTGCTTTATAAAAAGCAATCATAGCTAAGCCCAAAAAAGGAGGAAGAATGAAGCGAAATACGGCAATATTAACAGACACGCCAGAAAAACTACTAATTGAACAACAAAATTTAAAGAAGAAAGTCCCAATGAAGCACAGCCTTTCTCAAAAACAAGAAACAAAGAAAAAATCGCTGGTGAAAACGCAGAAGAATAAAAGCAAAATACAAAAGAGAGCATCAAAGCTAACAGTCGATGATTACTCTTCAGATTCTTCCAATGAAGAAACTCTCTGTTTGGTATGTAGTGGCCCATATTCTACAAGCAAAGAAGATTGGTTGCAATGTAGAGAATGTAAAAATTGGGCACATTTAAATTGTTCGGATAAAAGTCTCTATTATGTTTGTATAAATTGTAAATCTGATGACGACTAAAGGGATTGATCACAATGGTTAATCCCGTAGAATATATACATATATAAATAAATAAATAAAGCCTTTATTAAATTCAACAGACAATCAAAAAAAAAATGTTAGATTACGGCGAGATCTAGCACTGCTATTCATCTAACCGTCTTAAAATAAATATTAAAGTAAATATAAAAATAAAATAACAATCATAAAAAAAAATAAAAAATGAAAATTAAAAGTCATTAATTCTTTACTAGGGTAAGACCAGCCCCATACTGACATTGTCAGTGCGCATGTCCTAGCTAGTAAATAATTAGTTAGAGCAAAATGTGAATAAGTGAGAAATGTGACAATATGTAATTAACAAAAAGGCAAACAAATAAAGGAAATTTTTAAATAGATAAAAAAAAAATAACAATCCTATGTATTTTAAGGAAAGGAAGTTATAAGCATACAATTTATAGTAATAGGAGCAGAGAGAATACTATAAGGACCTTTTGACGGCCTTCCTGAAGCTCGCCACTGCGGTAAGCGACTTTACACCTGGTTGCAGAGAATTATAAATTTTTACGGCATTATAAGTAAAAGAACGCTGGAACTGTGCGGTTCTGTGCTTTGGAACACTGAATCTTTGGCAGTGACGTGTAAATCTATCGTGGATACCACTCCCACGAATTAGTTTTTTAAAGAGATATTCAGGATTATTAGTTAAAACAATTTTGTGCACCAAAGTGGCTAAATGCAAAGAAAATCGCTTATCTAAATTCAGCCACCCTGAAGCATCAAATAGTGGAGTCACATGATCATATTTTCGAAAATTGTACGAGAACTTTAAGCAAGCATTTTGTAATTTTTGTAGGGTATTCTTTTCCCTAACAGTCAATGCAGGCCAGTAAACAACATCACAATATGACAAGAGAGATAAAATAAGTGAATCGCATAGTCTTAATTTGATTTCAGTAGTTAGAGCATCTTTATGCATATATAGAACTTTTAGTTTATAATAAGATTTTTTTACCAATTCAGATACATGGCTTTCAAATCTCAACTTTATATATATACTATATATATACTATATATATTTTCTATTATTTCAAGTTGTTTAAGCTTCTGCTATTTCCTTTTTTGAGAAAGAAATAAATGTTTTTTAACAAAACGTTACTTTCAATTTATGTTTCCACAAATACCGTAGTCACCTTCTCTTAAACTAACGGACTAGTTAAACTTGACTTTGACAGAAATGTTATGGGAAATGGGTCTAATTTGCTGTACCACGTAAGGTCGGAATAACCCCAGATATATTATAGACTACACTATCTGTTACAATTGACACCACTCATGTTACTATTGACACCAGCTGGGTGGCAATTGTAACACTCGTAGTAGCCCCTTTAAGAGTTGCATATTTTTATCTCTTTTATTTTAGTAAGTTTAAGATGTAAACATATTATTCACATAAGAGCTCATATTCTTAGAAAAGAAAATTTAAAATTTTTGAAAGCAAAATGAACTCATAAAATATAAAAGAGTTGATTTTGTTACAATCGACACCGGTCTCCCCTATTATTTAAGTTTTACCATTTTCATACCTATTAAATTTTGGAAAGAAATAGGTCGGAAAAAGATAATATGGTTTAAGTCTCATTTTAAGTTACTGCACACTTTTTCGCTTGGTGCAAATCAAATGTTAAATGTTTTTCTAATGATAAAATCGAGTATGTATAAAGTAAAATCGTTATATAAGTAAATAGTCAAATTTAAGGTCTAAAATAGATATATTTTAACAAGTTTGTTAAAATAAGCTTTTACCTAGGTACCAACTTTTAATAACGCACTGATATCCAAATTCCTATGAATAGTCTATAAGAATCTTTAATCATTTTTGATTTTTTATGAAGTACTGAGTTATATACCCACATTTTTTATTTTAGAAACTGACAAGATGAATTTCGAGGCAATTGATAAAATGTCCGCTCCTTGTGTAACCAATCTATTAATGGCAACTAATGATGCGCTGGGAACTGCAATACTACTAAGGATAGTCCGATATGTTTTAGACTCTTATCTAGATAAGAGTTTGAGCGTTGTCGAAAGAGTCTACCGAATTTGGTATTCGACGTTATTTTTGAGAATGAACCTGAAGCTAGCGGCCAACGGCCGAATAAATAAGTATTTCGCGCGGAGTGTACCACATAGGCAGTGTATGCTTTCCCTAATAGAATTATAAATATATATTTTATTTATATTATTATTGTGGCAAAATTAGAACTATTATAGTGTATTTAAAAGGTGGAGAGTACGCATTTTAATAGGCGCTATTAATACCAAAAAAATAAACTACAAGGTCGATTCAACAATTAGGGAGAAAACAATTTCTGCAAAAATGGTAGTTCACAATAAAACTTCGTGGAGGGCTTCATTATATTACAAACCACAACATATCTAAAGGATTTTTCTAAAAATAGGGTCTACGGGGTTCATTCAGAAACTTTAAAAACATAATTTTTTACAAAAACCGTAGTTTTAACTAGTTCACGTTAAAACTTCGTGGCTGGCTTCATTATATTACAAAACCACAACATACCTGAAGGATTTTTTCAGGAATAGGGTCTACGGGGTTCATTTATAAACTTTAAAAACATAATTTTTTACAAAAACCGTAGTTTTAACTAGTTCACGTTAAAACTTCGTGGCTGGCTTCATTATATTACAAACCACAACATACCTAAAGGATTTTTTCAGAAATGGGGTCTACGGGGTTCATTCAGAAACTTTAAAAACATAATTTTTTACAAAAACCGTACTTTTAACTAGTTCACGTTAAAACTTCGTGAATGGCTTCATTATATTACAAACCACAACATATCTGAAGGATTTTTTCAGAAATAGGGTCTACGGGGTTCATTCAGAAACTTTAAAAAAATAATTTTTTATAAAAACCGTAGTTTTAACTAGTTCACGTTAAAACTTCGTGAATGGCTTCATTATATTACAAACCACAACATATTTAAAGAATTTTTCTAAAAATAGGGTCTACAAGGTTCATTCAGAAACTTTAAAAAAATAATTTTTTATAAAAACCGTAGTTTTAACTAGTTTACGTTAAAACTTCGTGGCTGGCTTCATTATATTACAAACCACAACATACCTGAAGGATTTTTTCAGAAATAGGTTCTACGGGGTTCATTCAGAAACTTTAAAAAAATAATTTTTTATAAAAACCGTAGTTTTAACTAGTTTACGTTAAAACTTCGTGGCTGGCTTCATTATATTACAAACCACAACATACCTGAAGGATTTTTTCAGAAATAGGGTCTAAGGGGTTCATTCAGAAATTAAAAAAAAAAAAAATTTTAAAAAAAGGAGTTTTAACTAGTTCACGTTAAAACTTTGTGAATGGCTTCTTTATATTACAAATCACAACATATCTAAAGGATTTTTCTAAAAATAGGGTCTACGGGGTTCATTCAGAAACTTTTAAAAAATAATTTTTGTATAAAAACCGTAGTTTTAACTAGTTCACGTTAAAACTTCGTGACTGGCTTCATTATATTACAAACCACAACATACCTGAAGGATTTTTTCAGAAATAGGGTCTACGGGGTTCATTCAGAAACTTTAAAAAATAATTTTTTATAAAAACCGTAGTTTTAACTAGTTCACGTTAAAACTTCGTGAATGGCTTTATTATATTACAAATCACAACATATCTAAAGGATTTTTCTAAAAATAGGGTCTACGGGGTTCATTCAGAAACTTTAAAAAAATAATTTTTTATAAAAACCGTAGTTTTAACTAGTTTACGTTAAAACTTCGTGAATGGCTTCATTATATTACAAACCACAACATATCAAAGGATTTTTCTAAAAATAGGGTCTACGGGGTTCATTCAGAAACTTTAAAGAAATATTTTTTTACAAAAACCGTAGTTTTAACCAGTTCACGTTAAAACTTTGTGGCTGGCTTCATTATATTACAAACCACAACATACCTGAAGGATTTTTTCAGAAATAGGGTCTACGGGGTTCATTCAGAAACTTTAAAAAAATATTTTTTTATAAAAACTGTAGTTTTAACTAGTTCACGTTAAAACTTCATGAATGGCTTTATTATATTACAAACCACAACATATCTGAAGGATTTTTCCAGAAATAGGGTCTACGGGGTTCATTCAAAAAATGTAAAAAAAGTATTTTTTAAAAATTTCTACATACACGTCAACAAACCTTGCATGAAATACTAGAAAAATCTAAAAAGTGGGACTCATCTGACAGACGTTCCAAATCCCTACATTATCCTGTAGCAGAAATGATTGTGTTGGATAATATGCCCTTTTCTATTGTACGGAATATAGGATTTAATAGGCTAATGAACAAGATTGTACCAAATTATGTTTTACCAGATAGACAGTTTGTGAGCGATAAGATTATTCCAGAAATATATGATCGCGTTGTTCAGACTATACAAATTAAGATGACAGCTGAAAACGCCAAATATATATCCTTTACATCCGATGTCTGGACGTGTGAACACACAAATGAAAGTTTCATAAGCCTTACAGGACACTGGATTACCAACAATTTTCAGTATAATCATGTAGTCCTAAACTGTAGACATTTTCCTGGCAGTCACACAGGTCAAGCGATCAAAAATATGTTTCTAGAGATGCTTCAAACATGGAATATAGACATTTCTCGTGTCCATATACTTATTAGGGACAATGCTTCCAATATTGCCAAAGGATGTAATGATGCCGATATAGATAGTGCTCCGTGCTTTATTCATACATTGCAGTTAGCAATAATGGAAGGTCTTAAAATTTAAAGATCAGTGAGTGACTTATTAGCAACCTGCAGGAAAATGGTAGGCCACTTTAGTCATTCATCTAAGGCATGTTCACTATTGAAAAATATACAGACTGAATTAAATACCCCGCATAGAAAATTAGTACAGGATGTACAGACGCGATGGAACTCTACATTTTATATGCTTAGACGCATCCATGAAGAAAAAAGAGCATTAACTGTTTATTGTTTTGATAATAACTTGGACTCATTAAATGCAAATCAGTGGGCTTTAATTAAATCTTTACTAAAGCTACTGGAGCCTTTTGAGGAAATTACAAGGGCAATGAGTTCGGATCTGGCGTTAATTTCAGACGTTATTCCAACTATTACTACTTTCGAAGAAATCGTCCATATTTCTCAAAGAGACCGGATATAGATTAAAGAAAAAAAGAAAAAAAAGAAAAAAAAAAGGGGAAAAAAAAAGGGAAAGACTTTGTTGTCTTTCCTTTTTTTCTTTATTACTACTTTACTCAAGTATTTGTCAAAGGAACAAGAACAACAATCCTTTGTTGGGGTTGGAACACTGAAAGAGTTTTTATGTGAGGGAATAAAAAAAAGATTTCATTTGACATTCAAAAGCAAATGAACCTGAAGCTAGCGGCCAGCGGCCAACGGCCGAATAAATAAATATTTCGCGCGGGGTGTACCAAATAGGCAGTGTATGCTTTCCCTGATTATAAATATGTATATCTTTTATTTATAATATAATTGTGGCAAAATTAGAAAAACTATTATAGTCTATTAAAGGTGGAGTGGGCGCAATTTAATAGGCGTTATTATTACCAAAAAAATAAACTACAAGGTAATAGCCTCTACGGGGTTCATTCAGAAAATTAAAATAAACATTTTTTTACAAAAACCGTAGTTTTAACTAGTTCACGTTAAAACTTCGTGGAGGGCTTTATTATATTACAAACCACAACATACTTGAAGGATTTCTCCCTAAATAGCCTCTACGGGGTTCATTCAGAAAATTAAAATAAACATTTTTTTACAAAAACCATAGCTTTAACTAGTTTACGTTAAAACTTCGTGGAGGGCTTTATTATATTACAAACCATAACATACTTGAAGGATTTTTCCCTAAATAGCCTCTACGGGGTTCATTCAGAAAATTAAAATAAACATTTTTTTACAAAAACCATAGCTTTAACTAGTTCACGTTAAAACTTCGTGGAGGGCTTTATTATATTACAAACCACAACATACTTGAAGGATTTTTCCCTAAATAGCCTCTACGGGGTTCATTCAGAAAATTAAAATAAACATTTTTTTACAAAAACCATAGTTTTAACTAGTTCACGTTAAAACCTCGTGGAGGGCATTATTATATTACAAACCACAACATACTTGAAGGATTTTTCCCTAAATAGCCTCTACGGGGTTCATTCAGAAAATTAAAATTAACATTTTTTTACAAAACCCGTAGTTTTAACTAGTTCACGTTAAAACTTCGTGGATGGCTTTATTCTATTACAGTAGGTATTATAGTAAAAAAATGTTTATTTTAATTTT
This sequence comes from Polydrusus cervinus, assembly GCA_935413205.1. Lineage (NCBI taxonomy): Eukaryota > Metazoa > Arthropoda > Insecta > Coleoptera > Curculionidae > Polydrusus > Polydrusus cervinus. The sequence goes on along the minus strand of OW284510.1, from coordinate 58,005,146 downwards.
CTGAATGAACCCCGTAGAGGCTATTTAGGGAAAAATCCTTCAAGTATGTTGTGGTTTGTAATATAATAAAGCCCTCCACGAAGTTTTAACGTGAACTAGTTAAAGCTATGGTTTTTGTAAAAAAATGTTTATTTTAATTTTCTGAATGAACCCCGTAGAGGCTATTTAGGGAGAAATCCTTCAAGTATGTTGTGGTTTGTAATATAATAAAGCCCTCCACGAAGTTTTAACGTGAACTAGTTAAAACTATGGTTTTTGTAAAAAAATGTTTATTTTAATTTTCTGAATGAACCCCATAGAGGCTATTTAGGGGAAAATCCTTTAAGTATGTTGTGGTTTGTAATATAATAAAGCCCTCCACGAAGTTTTAACGTGAACTAGTTAGAACTACGGGTTTTGTAAAAAAATGTTTATTTTAATTTTCTGATTGAACCCCGTAGAGGCTATTTAGGGAAAAATCCTTCAGGTATGTTGTGGTTTGTAATACAATAAAGCCCTCCACGAAGTTTTAACATGAACTAGTTAAAACTACGGTTTTTGTAAAAAAAATGTTTATTTTCATTTTCTGATTGAACCCCGTAGAGGCTATTTAGGGAAAAATCCTTCAGGTATGTTGTGGTTTGTAATACAATAAAGCCCTCCACGAAGTTTTAACGTGAACTAGTTAAAACTACGGTTTTTGTAAAAAAAATGTTTATTTTCATTTTCTGAATGAACCCCGTAGAGGCTATTTAGGGAGAAATCCTTCAAGTATGTTGTGGTTTGTAATATAATAAAGCCCTCCACGAAGTTTTAACGTGAACTAGTTAAAACTATGGTTTTTGTAAAAAAATGTTTATTTTAATTTTCTGAATGAACCCCGTAGAGGCTATTAAGGGAAAAATCCTTCAAGTATGTTGTGGTTTGTAATATAATAATGCCCTCCACGAAGTTTTAACGTGAACTAGTTAAAACTACGGTTTTTGTAAAAAAATGTTTATTTTAATTTTCTGAATGACCCCGTAGAGGCTATTTAGGGAAAAATCCTTCAAGTATGTTGTGGTTTGTAATATAATAATGCCCTCCACGAAGTTTTAACGTGAACTAGTTAAAACTACGGTTTTTGTAAAAAAATGTTTATTTTAATTTTCTGAATGAACCCCGTAGAGGCTATTAAGGGAAAAATCCTTCAAGTATGTTGTGGTTTGTAATATAATAATGCCCTCCACGAAGTTTTAACGTGAACTAGTTAAAACTACGGTTTTTGTAAAAAAATGTTTATTTTAATTTTCTGAATGAACCCCGTAGAGGCTATTTAGGGAAAAATCCTTCAAGTATGTTGTGGTTTGTAATATAATAATGCCCTCCACGAAGTTTTAACGTGAACTAGTTAAAACTACGGTTTTTGTAAAAAAATGTTTATTTTAATTTTCTGAATGAACCCCGTAGAGGCTATTTAGGGAAAAATCCTTCAGGTATGTTATGGTTTGTAATTTAATGAAGCCCTCCACGAAGTTTTATTGTGAACTGCCATTTTTACAGAAATATTTTTTCCTCTAATTTTTGAATCCACCTTGTAGTTTATTTTTTTGGTAATAATAACGCCTATTAAATTGCGCACACTCCACCTTTTATAGACTATAATAGTTTTTCTAATTTTGCCACAATTATATTATAAATAAAAGATATACATATTTATAATCAGGGAAAGCATACACTGCCTATTTGGTACACTCCGCGCGAAATATTTATTTATTCGGCCGTTGGCCGCTGGCCGCTAGCTTCAGGTTCATCAAAAGCAAGCACTGTATAATATCTACAATTCTGGATCCAAGATTCAAGCTGATGTTTTTTCAGACAGGTCAATTTGAGCAGATGAAACTGGTGGTAGTTCAGGAATATGTGTCAGACATTAGAGAATCTGAATCTGAACGAGATTTTTCTGGTGATAGTGATAGTGACGAAGACATTCCGTTGTCAAAAGTGATGAAATTTACATTTAAATCATATCCCCATAATGACAAAAAAGAAAACATATGGGACTGCTTTGATGAAATAGCTGTTGGTTCATCAGCGCAAACGCAGGAAAAAAATTTGAGTGGAAAAGTTAGTAAGAGGCAGCAGATCAATGAAGAAATAACAACATATTTAAATATACCACTAATAAAAAGAAAAGATGACCCTCTCAAATGGTGGAATGAGAAAAAGCTTATGTTCCCAATATTATCTGAAATAGCTAGAAAATTTCTATCGGCACCAGCAACCAGTGTATACAGTGAGAGACTTTTCTCAGAAATTGGGAACATTTATAAGGAAACCAGAAGTAGGCTATTGCCAAGAAAAGCTGAGAAACTACTATTTTTACATCATAACTTAAGAATATTGAACTTTGAATACTAATTATTAAACATTATTGCAACTTGAAGTGTATATTTAATATGTATAATATTAAACCACAATTATTATAGTTTTGTAAAAATTTCTAGTTTTAGCTATTTTATAAGATGTTCGCAACATTGCTATAGGTATTATATAGCTCCTGCGTGTTTTATATTTTTCTTATTTTACATGTTTTTCACTTTCTTTACTTTAAATAGTTGTAGGATTTTATAGTTTTAAACAGCTTTACTGCCAAAATTTTCTAATAGTATACAATAAAGTATTACAATTTAATTTGGTTTGATTTAAGTCAGGCAATTATATTATAATCACAAATAAATATGCTTCGGCCGAAGCACCGGCGCTTCGGCTTGGGTATTAGCCGAATATTCGGTATTCGGCTATCCGGCCTAAACCCCGCTTCGTCTCATCCCTACTATTAACCTTGTTACATCTATGAAGAAGTAGAAAAAGATATTTAGTATGTTTTGGTTGAGGTTTTTTTTCTGCATTTCAGCTCTAATACTGTCAATAACTGGTTTTTTACCTTAATTATATTTTTTTTTCGAAATTTTAGTAATTTTAAGGGTGTCGGTAAAAAATCATAGTTACCTGTGGATTAACCCTAGGCAAATATAATTTACATTGTGGGTACATTAGGGTACGATATATTGATCTATAATAATGTTTTTTAAATCTCTTATACAGAGCGTTCATTATAACTTGGACAACTCGATAGTTTTAAAAATGCTTTATTTCATTTTTTTAAATGAGACCCCCCTATTTTTTTAGGCAAAAGGAACCTTAATTTATTGTTAATTTGAATTTCGCCCGAGTTTAGCTCTATTTCTTACATTTGCTATCTTGTTTTACTTTTCAAGAACACATAGGGTCACCTAGGGTTAGTGTGACAGCGGTGTTAGTGTGACAATATTAAATACTTATTTATATTGTGCCTTTATATTACATATAATGTGATATTGCGCTTCTATTGCATTTCAACATATTATTTGAAAAAAAATTTTTCAGTCACTTCTGATTTTTAGGTAAAAACCATATTATGTTTGCATGTATGTATTTTATTTCCAATTCATAATTCTGATAAATTAGTCCAAATTTTGGATTTCTTCAAAATTATTTCTATACAATTATGAATTTTTCTATGCATGGTAAGGCATCATCCATTTTAAACATCTAATCCTATTTTAAACGCCCAACTGTCTTTAACTATTATTTTTTTAGGTATATCACAGTAACCCCACAGGTTTTTACATTGTGGGGCTTCTGTGACAGTGGAACATGGGTATAGTGTGACATGTGTCACACTATCACCCTTTACTACTTTAGTTTGATCAGGTTATGTTTGGTGGTTATTGTTTATGTTATGTACTGTGTTTTCAGCGATTTAAATACAAAAAAAGGTATGTAAAAGTCCCCTTATTTGTCCTATAACGACTACTTACGAGAGTACTTATGTTTTTTACTGAAATTTGATGAAATTAAAAAAAGCGAGGTTATGTTTAAATAATTTGTTACCTTTTTTGCTTTTTAATTAGGAATTCATAATAAAAACCTAACAATAAATCTTACCTAAGTAGGTAGGTACGGGATACCTATGTGCCTTACTGTTTTAACGCTGTAATGAAAAACTAAAGAATTTTTTTTCTTTACAGCGTTAAGAGCAAGATGCCTCGAGTCTATAAGAGGAAATCGAATAAGGGTTTGCAAGGTGGAAGATGGACACAAGAAAGTTTAAATCAAGCAATAAACTGCGTTTTATCAGGGCAAATGTCAGCTTACCAAGCATCTAAACATTATAAGATTCCAAGATCTACCTTAATATTGAAAAGTAAAGGATGGGGTGGAAAAAAACCAAGGAATTCTACAATAAATTCTGGAAGTGGTGGAAAAAGTCCGGCAATTTCTGCAATTTATGAAGAACGACTTGTTAAATATCTAAGTGTAATGAATAAATGGGGTTTTGGACTTTCCAAAGAAGAAGTGAAAGATATTGTGCAAGGATTCGTTCAGAAGAACAACCTTACTGTCCCTTTTAAAAATGGTCGACCGATGATTGGTGGAGAAATTTTAAAAATCGTCATCAAATGTCTCTTAAAAAACCTGAACGTTTAGAGGGTTCCCGTTCAAGACAAGCCGGAGATCCTTTTATTGTTAATAATTTTTTTGACCTGCTTGGCGAACTTATTCATGATTTAGGTCTAGAAAACAAGCCTGAAGCTCTTTGGAACTGTGATGAAACTGCATTCAATAAAGATCCCGGCTCAACCAAAATTGTATGCAAGAAAGGTCAGCCTGCAAAAAGATTAACTGGCGGTAGTGGACGAGAGACAACAACAGTCTTGGCATGTGGAAACGCTAATGGGGAAATGTTGCCCCCTACAATAATTCATAAGGGGAAGAGAATTTGGGATAGCATGTTTGGTGGTCAGGACTCATTTCCAGGGACATTATATTACACAACTGAAAAGGGATGGATGACGGAGGTGGTTTTTCTTATGTGGTTTAAGAAGTGTTTTTTAGTTCGTGTTACACAACGACCAGTTATTTTAATTTACGATGGTCATCTGTCGCATATTAACATTGAACTATTGGAAACAGCACTGGAAAATGATGTTTCGATTTTAAAACTACCTCCCCATACTTCTCACATCCTACAACCATTAGACGTTGGTGTTTTTAGAGGATTAAAAATTAAGTGGGATCAACTTTTAACCAATTGGGCACGGCATCATATTGGGCAAAAATTATCTAAAAGTGAATTTTCAAATGTTTTAGGACTGGCATGGAAAGCAATAGAGTCATCGTGGCTTGTAAGTGGTTTTAAAAAAACGGGAATATATGACCCAAATGTCTTAACACGAGTCAATAGATTAGCCATTAAAGAAGAAAATTATCATCCTGATAAACTAAAAAGATTTAAAGAAGAGTCTATTAAAAGGAAAATCCAAGAACATCGAACAATGGTCAACCCCATAACCGAGACGATAATAGAGGATGCTATTGCTGGCCCATCCTCCAGTCCATTAAGAGAGCATGAAATCGCTGGCCCATCCTCCAGTCCATTAAGAGAGCATGAAATCGCTGGCCCATCCTCCAGTCCATTAAGAGAGCATGAAATCGCTGGCCCATCCTCCATCAGTCCATTAAAAGAGCGTCAAATCGCTGGCCAATTCTCTAGTCCATTACAAGGGAGTCAAATCAGCGAACTTCCTGTAAGCGAAGACACACCAGGGAAAGTATTTGAGCATATGCTTCTGGAAAAGATAGTTCAAAGTAGTGCAAAAAAAACTGTTAAACGAAGAATTGATACCGCAGAAATAATAACAAAAGAAGAATACATTAGTTCTTTAAAGACAAAAAGGCTGAGTCCGTTAAAGGAAAAAAGAATAGCTGTCCAAAAATAGTCAAGAAAAAGTCAAAGAAAGATGAATCAGATAGTGATGAGGAAATAGAAAATATGTCTTTAGAAGAAACTGACGAAACAGAAGAGGAATTGTTAGAGGAAACTGCAACATTGAAACCTACAACCAAGGAAAATATTAAGCAAGGCTCATTTTTAGTTGCAACTTTTAAGGGTGGAAAACGTGGTACAACAGTTTTTAAGTATGTGTGTGTAATTGAAAACTTTGATGACACTAAAGATGAAATAGAAGTGGTAGGATTAAGAAGTGTTGATAAGGATAAAAAGAGTTTTGTTGTTAATGAAAAAGACAAGTCATTTATTAGAATGTCTCAGATTATAGGAATATTGTTGGATCCTATATTATCCCTTAATGGTGAAAGATTTCGATACACTTTTAATGGAAAAGTTGATGTTTTCGAATGTTAGATGTTACTGCTAATAAAAATAAGAAAATATCTTCAATAAAATATATGTTTAATAAAAACATTGGTGTTTTAATAAGAAATTTGCCCATTTTTTTATAAAATTACCAATTTTTCAAATTTCAAAATTTTTTATAATACCTATTTCTTTAATGTTTTTTTCTGTCACACCAAAACACACTCAAACCTAGATGCTTTTAAATGGCAAAATTAGCTGTTTGTCACACTATCCCTAACCTTAGTCACAGTAACCCCATACTGAAGGGATAGTGTGACACCTAACTAGAGTTGTGCCTGGTCAATTGACCGAGATTTTGACAGATTTTGACCGGAGAGATTTTGAAAATCGGTCAAAAACTTTTAATTCAAGCAGGACCGCGCGCGGCGCTACCTAGCGTATCGCCCCACCACGATTGAGCTTCATGCGGCTAACAAGTCCAAACGTGTTATTACGTTGATGTTTTAATTAATGCAACTGTGTCTGTGTGGGTGTGCCATGATCGTTGAACAAGTTTGCAACTGTGGAAGATTTGAAGAGCATTTTTAAGCAAAATTTAAGGTAAGTAATTTTTTTGGTAATTCTTTGACAAGACCCCAGCACAATAATTTATATATTTTTGGGTAAATATAAATAAAATATCATCCCAAATAGATGAATATTTTGAAAATTAATCGTTTAACATTGCTTTGGGTCAGGTCAGGTTCCTTTGGGGTTATATATTAAATACAGGGTGTCCCAGATAAGAATGCACTCTACAGGTACCTCGTAAACCACAGGAGATACAGAGATGGTTAAATTAGAGAAAATTTGCGCCTCACTGAATCCTGTAATGTCATGTTTTTAAATATAAAAAAATTCCTAATTCTTCCGAGGATATTTAAAACCGAATTTTCGCGATTTTGTTTAAATTGTTTTATGATTCTATTTGAAGATATATGTCAAAATACATTTTACATTCTCCTTGCCACTTTTTCTCCCCTACAAGATGGTTTAAGTAAATTTTTGATTCGACGTTTCGAAAAATTTTGTTTTATGCTTAATAAATTCTACGTTTTATTCTGAATCTAACGGCGTATCATACTATTCATACTTATTATTTATTAGACGTTTCGGTATAGAAAAACACATCATCAATGAAAATAAGCACATTATCGAAAATATTTTTGTTTTTATTGTTGTATTTAAACACTAGTTGGATTTTAACATTTTGACTAATTTTTGAACTTGTATTAAAATATTATATGATACACGATACATATTCGCATATTACATTAAACTGTTTTAACTTTTAGTGTTCCTGAATATGAGTTTTAAACAGAAGATGACGAAACCACGGCATAAAATATGGGGTTGTTTCACTGAAGTTAGGGAGGAAAATAAGGTCAAAGGGAAATGTAGATACTGTGGGGCTACATACGTTACACATGTTGATAGAATGCAGAGGCACATTTTAAAACAGTGCAAGAAAATCTCTGAAAATGAGAAACAAAAATATGAAAATGAAAATGTGAGTACTTCATTAACTGTGTACCTAACCTAAACATTAACATTTTTAATTTTATGATGTATAATAAAATAATATATAATTAGAATTAATTTGTATATGTATATCTTTTAGGTAGGTCGTCATGGTGAAGAAGATAGCGACAGCGACCTTCATGATGAAGCTGTATTTGCAGATGGAGAGCAAATCAAGAAAAACGATCAAATTCATATGGGGAAGGTACTGCTGGCCCATCAGGGCAAAGAAATTTAAAGAACCAAAAAGTGGCGAGTTTCTTTGATCGTATAAACCCAAATCAACAGCTGGAATTGACCGAACATTTCTGCAATGCAGTATATTCTTCAAATTGCGCCCTCTCCATGTTCGAAAGTGAATATTGGAAAAAATTCTTTAACTTATGCAGACCGACTTTTAAAATTCCAAATAGAAAACAGATGTCGACTACACATCTAGATGTGTCCTATGAAAAGATAAGAAACCAAGTAAAATCACAAATTGATGATGAAGCGATGGTTTCGATCATGAGTGACGGTTGGACGAACATCCGAAATGAAGGCATTATTAACTACATGGCTCACACAAGTAAAGGAGACCTATTTTATGACTTCTCATTGCCAAAAGCGCAAAAACACACTGGGATATATATTGCTTCGGAGCTCAGCAGAATTATCGAAGAGATAGGTGAAAGCAAGGTCACTGCCGTTGTTACAGATAACGCAGCTAACATGAAAGCAGCATGGGCTGAACTGAAGATAAGGTACCCAGGTCTTCAATGTATCGGATGTGCTTCTCATGCACTAAATTTGTTAATGAAGGATATGGAGTCCATGAAGACGCTTCGGGATCATGTCATCAATTGTAAAGAAATAGTGAAATTCTTTAAATTAAAACATATTCCAAATGCAGTTTTGCAAGAGAAACAATGTGGCAACGGCAAATCCTTGAAAATGCCTGTAGAAACCAGATGGGGAAGTATAGTGGCTTGTATGGACAGCATTCAGGCCAACAAACAATCGCTTAGAGAGTCTGTCATAAATATTGATGTGGAGAGTATTGCTCCTGCTAAAATCAAGACTTCAATTTTATCTGATGATGTGTTCTGGGACCGGAACGAGAAATTTTTAAAACTGCTCTCTCCTGTGGTAAGACTGACTACATTTATGGAAAATACCAATGCGACATTGTCGGACGTGAGACAGAAGTTGTACAAGTTGAAAGATCAATTTTCTGCTCAAATGTCGGAAAGTCCGTTTTTGATTGCTGAAGAAACATCTCTCATGAAGAATTTTGAAAAACGGATTGAAATGATCTGTACAGACACCCATAATGCGGCCTATCTGCTGGACCCACGATATAGAGGAGAAAACTTGAAACATGAAGAACTAGAACGAGCTATTGCTCTCATAGTAGATCTTTCTTCAGCAGATGACCAGGTCAAAGTTATAGGGGAGATCACCAACTACAGAACACGACAAAACGTATTTGATAAACCAATTATCTGGGTCGCATCAAAGGGTGTTACTTCTGTATGTAAAACTCCATCCGATGTCACGCCCGTTACTTGGTGGAATAATTGGCTTCCGAATTGTTCATTAAAGGAGGTTGCTGTAAAACTGTTAAGCATGCCACCGTCTGCAGCCTCTTGTGAGAGAAATTGGTCCTCATGGGACATTGTCCATAACAAGCTTCGCAACCGATTGAAAACCACTCGCTCAGGAAAGCTTGTTTATATAAAGTACAACTTAAAGCTGTTAAGTGGCAGTGGAAATAAACAATATGGAAATTCGGAGGAACCAGCGCTAAATTTCAGTAGTGAGGATGAAACGAGTGACTCAGATTCTGAACAATATAAAGGGAATGTCGAGGGTGAGTTCAGTGACGAGGACGATGTGCCGCTAAGTAAGCTAAGGCCAGCACTGCCAGATAGTCATTAGTAATTTACTAAACTAGATTAGTATTATACATAATATTTAGGTGTTATTTTTGTTTTTGTTGTACGTTACAATGATTTATTTATTTTTTGTTAGCTTTTTTAATAATAAAGACACGTTTCTATGCAATAATTATTCATGCCTTCATTTATTTTGACAAAACTGAGGAATTTGACCGGTGCTTAGTCAATTGACCGGTCAATTGACCAGTCAATTGACCACAAAAGATTTTGACGGTCAAAATCCCAACCCTACACCTAACCCACTTAAAAAAATATTAATGTAAAATAAATTTTAAAAACCCGACATGCCTGCTCACTGTGCAATGGTTATGACAATTGACCAGAAATTCTTCATTAAAAATGTGAAACCGTTCAATTAAAAACAAATATACATTTTTTTATTTTAAAGTCAAATTTGCATATTTTTACGTCACACTAACCCTAGGTGACCCTATATCAATATTTCTTTGTTATAAGTCAAACCTAACTTCCGTAAATTGGCGCGAAAAATTAGGCGTTAGTCATTGTGTCTCCAAAAACCGTTTAGAAAAGCAGTGAAGATCACACAAGACAATTTTAAAGGTAAGTTAAACTAATTCTATACTAGATATTTTAACCGAAGTAAGTTTTTTTGGAATAATATATCTTTAAATAACTAGTAAACAGGTCTTAAATGTATTTATTTTAATTTTGAAGAAGTAGTCCATTCTTAAAGTGGAGTTAATTTATAGAAATAAAATAAAAAACATAAAGTCTTTCTCCACTGGTTTATTAAACATAAAGTTAGAAGGTGGTAGATGTTCTACATGTTTCGGGTGTAGCAACACCCATCATCAGGAACAAAATATAAAGAGAAAAATTCATAGAAAGGAACAGACGTAAATGGTGAGTGATAATGAACCTCGATGGAGCTCTCATCAAGCCATGGAAGTTTAAATGTTGAAAAATGGGATAGTGATTAGAAGAAAATTGACATATTTAAGTCTTAACACTGACCATGGGCAACAGGTAACAGTGGTAAGAGGGGGCCCGTTTGGGCAAAGAGAAAAATTTTAAGAAATGTAAAAAATGGAGACTCACAGGTCAAGAACCCTCATCACGGGAACCGTGGAGAGAAAGAAAATTTATTAGTTTAGCCCTCTTTTTAAGGGAAAAATAAAATATTTTAGTTAAGAAAAGTAAAAGGCATAGAACTGATGTAGAATCTCAGTTCATAGCCGAAAAACTAAAAAATTTTTAAAAAATTTTTAAAACATTTAAAAAAAAATTGTTCCCCTAAATAAAAATTTTCTTTAAAATGTTTTAAAAATTTTTTAAAAATTTTTTAGTTTTTCGGCTATGAACTGAGATTCTACATCAGTTCTATGCCTTTTACTTTTCTTAACTAAAATATTTTATTTTTCCCTTAAAAAGAGGGCTAAACTAATAAATTTTCTTTCTCTCCACGGTTCCCGTGATGAGGGTTCTTGACCTGTGAGTCTCCATTTTTTACATTTCTTAAAATTTTTCTCTTTGCCCAAACGGGCCCCCTCTTACCACTGTTACCTGTTGCCCATGGTCAGTGTTAAGACTTAAATATGTCAATTTTCTTCTAATCACTATCCCATTTTTCAACATTTAAACTTCCATGGCTTGATGAGAGCTCCATCGAGGTTCATTATCACTCACCATTTACGTCTGTTCCTTTCTATGAATTTTTCTCTTTATATTTTGTTCCTGATGATGGGTGTTGCTACACCCGAAACATGTAGAACATCTACCACCTTCTAACTTTATGTTTAATAAACCAGTGGAGAAAGACTTTATGTTTTTTATTTTATTTCTGTATTTATTTTAATTTTTTGGTTAAAAAACAATATGGCCGGTTACTGGCATTAAATTATTATAAAGCTGCTAATAGTCGGCCATATGGCCATTATGGAATCAGCACGTATAGTTGACCATCGACAAGATTACTTGCGCAAAATAAAAAAATACCGGGATGCATATAGGGATATAATTTATCTTGACGAGACGTGGTTTGATACCCACGATGTCGTCCAATATGGGTGGGTAGATAACAGCAAAAAGTGTAAGTTAAGTGCTCCATGTTTCAGGGGAAAAAGAATTATAATTCTTCATGCTGGAAGTAAAGATGGCTTTATTCCTAATGCGTTGTTGTTGTCTGCCAAAAACATCAAGCAATCCTCTGCTGATTATCACGAGGACATGACAGCCGACTTATTTGAGAAATGGGCAGAGCATGCAGCTCTTACCAAATATACCACCCAATTCAGTAATCATTATGGACAACGCATCATACCACTCTCGTCAGAAAACAAAAGTTCCAAACACTAGTACCAAAAAGGCCGATATATTTCAATTTATGAAAAATAACGGCATGGAAATATCCGAGAGAAAGACAAAAAAGGAATTATTGGAACTGATCAAAAAGCAAAATTTCAAAAAGGAATATGTTATTAATCAACTTTTTGAAGCAAACGGTCATTCTATTTTACGTCTGCCTCCATATTATTGCGTTTTTAATCCCATTGAGATGGTCTGGGCTGATATTAAAAGTAAATTGCGAAAATATAATCAATCACCAGAATTAAGCGAGTCTGTAGTAAATAATATCAGGACAGTAGTAGATGAAGTAAACAAAAGTAATATATGGAGGGCGTGTGTATCTCATGTAATAAAAAAAGAAAGTGAATATTGTAGCTTACCACCGATCACTCCAATTATTATTAGTGTAAATAACGACCGAGGGGTATTCCGCAAGGGAATTTTGGTGTACAAACTTCAGGAATTAGTGGGGAATTAGAGGAATTAGTGGGGAATTAGTGGGGAATTAGAGGAATTAGTGAAGAATTAGGGGAATTAGTGGGGAATTACTCGGGAATTAGTAAGAGAATGGTGGAATTAGTAGGGAATTAGAAAGAAATTGGAAGTAAATTAGTAGATCGCGCAACGTCGCATAAAACTGCTAATGCGTTGTCACGGAGCGGCGCGCCGTGAGCCGTCTTTATTTTGGTTCGTCAAACGCATGGTGAAGTTCTCGGTGAAGTTATTTCGTTATTTTTGAATAAATAGATTTACAACAAATAGTACTCACTCTCCTAGTATATCTATCACAAGTGACTATACTGCCAGTGTGGTGATTTATCGTTGTGTATATTTATATTCAGTAAAAAGTAAGTAAATAGTTTTTATAGTGTACGAACAATAAATAAATTTTCTAACCTCAAAAATAAAATAAATTTTAATGTTTGCATACTAGGAATGGCAATTTAAATTATTAAAAACCCCCCTAGTTTAGAATTACATTTTGGAGACTTTGTTTTTCATTTCATCTCCAATATGTGTACTATGGACTATTTCCTCAAAATTAAAAATATTAAGCTACAGATGTTTCTAACGACTTACTTAAGCGTAATATTAAAAAACAAATTTATTTGTAAAACATATTATTTTGTTTCATCTTATTATAGTAGCACATAGGTGTGCAGTTTTTAGCGAGGGGAGTTTTTGGTGTTTCTTGGGATGTTTTGATTGACTTTGTTGGGTTATTTTGCAGATGAGTGATATTGGTGAACCGAGTGGTGAACCGAGTGGTGAACCGAGGAGTGAACCGAGGAATAGTGATGTTTTCGCAGAGGCCGAAAGGGCGCTTAACACAAAAATACCAGACATTTTAAAAAACTTACTAAAATGTTGTGGTTATGAAAATGAAGCTTTAATAGCTGGAATGACAAAAGCAACTATATCAGAAATAGAAACGTTCGCAAGGACTGATTTATTTCAGCTGATTGATGAAGAGGATCGAGCAAAATACTATGGAATATATAGCAAAAACCCGACTATTTACAAAATGTTACCAGCTCACCAACAAATCCTACTTTGGATGGTTGAATATTGTAAAAAGAAACGAAAATCACACAAAATTGAAATTCAAGCATCTGTGCCTAGCAATCAAGAAAGCCCCCCTAAGAAGAGGCCTAAAACATATGTTGAAACTTCGAAATTTTTAAGTGAAGGATCCCAGCAGGAATTAGACAAACCCGAAGACAATCTTAGAGGGATTACCACTCAGAGGCATGTCGTGAACTTAACAGACGAAAATGCCCTAATTTTTCGAAATTTGAAAAAATGGGCAAAATTAAAAGCAAATACTGACTTTTGGGAAACGCTTCAGCATAAATTTGATGATATTAAAATTGTAACTTCACTGGACAAATATGACAATATCTTTTCCCTAGTAACCTGCTTCTGTAACGCGACATACAAACTCCCGAAAATACGTAAACCTGGAAAAAATCAAAAAAGTTGGATTTACTCTAATTTTCATACACACTTGATGACCAAACATCTTAAAACACAAAGCACCTCGATATTCGATGTATCGACAGAAATTCCTCATAGTCCTCAGCAACAGTCCATTACTTCCTATTTGGTAACCAAGAATCCTATCCTGCACGACGAATCATCAAATGTTAAAATTCTTAGTGACGTCGTTTTAGCTCCTGCCTCAAATTCCACCAATACTATACCAAAGAAACAATGTGATTTTGATTTAGGCTCAAGCTCGGGCTCAAGGTTACATTCCGCATCAAGCACTGCTTCCGACACGGCGTTTGGTAACCTCTCAGATGGCTGCGACCGTATCCGGTGCCTTGAAGAAGATAATAAGTGCATCGATACAAATACCCGAGCAAATACCTCATCGAATCAATTATGCGAAATAGACAGCCAAGACGAGAACTCGGACGAGAATAAAGTACCATCTAAATGGAGTAGAAAGAAATATCAAAGACTTTAGAGAGAGAGACGAGCTAGAGAAAACGTGTTAGACGACCAAAGTTTAATCACGAATTACTTTTTTATTGCTGAAAAAGTGACTGAAGTAGCAAGTAGAAATAGTGAACTGGCTGAGGAACTTTTGAAGAATATCAGTGAAATAGAAACTGTACAAAAGACTGATACCTCCGTGCCTGATATACCGCGATTACTCAAAACGTTGCAAGATTTATCCCTTAATAATTCTACTTGCCCTAATAATCGAAACAGATACGATGATGCTACAAAGAAATTCGCAGTATACCTGTTTTACATTGGAGGTAGGTTACTTTACGAAACACTACAAGCAAATTTAAAGGATAGTTTACCTTCAATTTCTACGCTGAATAGATTCTTGGACACTAAAAATGAGGCTCTACAAGAAGGTGGATTTGATTTTCAAGGCCTATTGAAACACTTAACTGATAGAGGTTTAGCCAAAATGATTTGGGTATCCGAGGATGGCACTCGTGTGACGGGCAAAATTGAATATGACAGCAAATCTAATAAAGTGATAGGATTTGTATTGCCATTGAGGGATGGCCTGCCTCAACAAAATACGTTTCCTGCCACTTCTGCTGACGCAATCAAGTCTTATTTTCAAACTGGAGTAAAAGCAGCATATGCCTATGTAATAATGGCTCAACCGTTACATGTTGGGGCATCAACATACTGCCTGTCCTTATTCGGAACTGATAATGCATTTACCACTGAGCAGGTTACTTTAAGATGGGAATGGATGAAGGAAGAAGCTAAAAAATTTGGTATCACAATTATGGGATTTTCCTCAGACGGCGATACTCGCCTTTTAAGAGCTATGCGTTTGAATACTAATTTGATGCCTCGTATGGCACCTGAATTTAAAGAAACAATTAAAATGACCCCAGAACATAAAGATATACTTCACTGCGAGCTTCACTCTTTGCCAGTTCCAGATTGGGAGTGGTACCACTGCAGCATAGAAAATGAAGAATGTTATGTACAGGACACCACCCATATTCTAACAAAATTGCGTACTCGTTTCCTGAAACCAGGAATAAATCTTCCAATTGGAAAATATACTGCCACCTCTGATCATCTCAGGGACTTAATCTTAAAGGTTCCAAAAGACAAACATCTTCTGACAGATTCTGATCTCAAAAGTGAAGACAAGATGAATTTTGCGTCCGCGGAAAAAATGTCCAGTTTGATAGTAATTGAACAACTAAAAAAGGAAATTCCACAAAGTGAAGGTAGTGTGGCGTATCTAAAGCTTATGTACTACGTCAAATTGTCGTTCTTAAATTCCAGCATTGCGTTGCGTACCAGACTGTATAGCATCTGGTATGTTGTATTTTTTACTAGAATTTGGAGAGCCTGGATTAAAGAAAAAAAAGAATATAATACAACAGACAACTTTTTGACCAGTAACTGTTACCTCTGCATTGAGATTAATGCCCACGCATTAATTAAACTAATACTGAAGCTTAAAAGCGGTGAGTTAAAACCAGAGATGTTCAGCATCGGCATTTTTGGTAGCCAAGCATGTGAATCCTTATTTCGAGCTGCTAGGTCCATGACCTCTACGTATTCTACAATAATAAATTTTAGTATAAAGGATATGCTGAACCGAATTGAGAGAATTAAGGCAACAATTGATACCGTAAATGATCTGAGGGGGACTTTTACATTTCCTAGGGAAGAAAAACGATTAAAAAACATACTAAAGAAAGACAGTTTACCAAGTGAGGAAGAAATTCTTGATTTGGATATTAAAGCTACAGTTGAAGAAGCTTTACAAAATGTTATAGATGACATGAAACCTTTTGGAATTAATGCAAAAGAAAACGATTGGAAATATATGCAGGTATCGTTAATAAAACGGAAACAAAATTTCAAAGATGATAACGAGGAAATCGACGAAGAAAATGAAATCGATCAAGATGTGGCACAAACAAATACTATTAGTAATGAGGACGATATAGTTATGGACCTAACCTCGGACCTAACTTTGGACGAGATTTGTAATGGAAATGGCGAAAGTTCTATAAATTTAAAAGACTTTTCCGAGGACTTTTCCGAAAAAGTGCATAGTGTCTCGGAAAAATCACCGTATTTAAAGCTAATTGTCGGAAAAAAATCTTCAATTATTAAGAAGTCATCGTACTGCTGGCTTTTAGATCAGTCCAACGGTAGAGTAAGTACTGACCGATTAAAAAGATTTATAGGCGGTATAAGAAAAACACCGAAGAAAACACATTTCAAAAATGTTCAGTCGACCTCTCGGTCGACCTTGACTAACAAAAGGAACAAACAGAAGCTATCCCCGAATAAAGTTTGTGGCACAAGCACTGACTCCTCCACTGACTCGGATGTGATAGAACTCGATGACTTCTCGGATGGCTCCGCTGATTTGGAGGAGATTTCAGATGAAACGGAAAATGTATCGCAAACGGCCGGGCTTGAGGTACTCTTAGAAAACTATTACGCGGTTTTTTATGACCAGTTGTGGTTTATTGGTCGGACAATTGAAGATAAAGGAAACGAACATTATAGAATAAAGTTTCTGAAATCAAAGCTCGACACATTTATTTGGCCGCGATCAGAAGACATCGATACCGTCCATAAGAATTTTATTATTTACGGTCCTATTAATTTAATTGGTGGCGGTCCATTTCAATTAAAACGGACAGACCAAATTAATATTAAAAATAAATTTAAAGCGTTTAAAACACAATAATTTTAATGTTTGTTCAATAATGTTTTTTTGATGTAAAAATAAATTGTTTCTTTCCCCAGGATTTTTATTTTAACACCTTCTGCAAACATCTAGATGCTTGATTTATTTTACACCATCTTGTGGCCTAATTTGCGTAACAGATTTGGTGAATTAATAGGAAATTAGCTTGTTAATTAGTAAAATTAGAGGAAGTACTTGATATTTTTTAAAGCTAATAAGGAATTATAATATACAGGGTGTTACAAATTCGACATACGAGCATTGGAATCTCGGAAACCATAGGAGTTAGAGAAACGGTCAAATGGGGGCAAAGTTGTGCAATTCGATGCTAATTAAAATACCGCTTTAAAAGTTTTAAAATTTCAAATACTTCCGATATTATTCGAAAAAAAAACGAAAGTTTCCAAAATCGTTATTTTATCCTGAGCTCATTTGAATAAAAATAAATGCCACTTCGTCATTGCCACTTTTTCTCCTCTACAAAATGACGGTATTAAACAAAAGATCCGACGTTTCGTCTCCGAGCGGCCATCATCAACTTTATTTTTTTAAATACGGACCTGGATTTTTTTTCACCGATTTTTAAACCCTCCTATCCTGAAAATGTAATGGCGGTATTACTTTTTCATAATAATAGGTTGCATTTGCTTACCTATTGGTTAACGGATATATTTTTGAACATTTTAGATGTTAGAACTTCAATAATAAACTCAAATTTTCATGAAACTTATTTGTAACGATTTTTATAAAAATAAAGTGCTTAGTTAATATTGTGATTCGTTGCCAGGACCGGACTGACAAATATAAATTATGAATTTAAAAAAAATTAGCAAAGGAAATTCATTATTATGTGAAAGTAATACCGCCATTACATTTTCAGGGTAGGAGGGTTTGATAATCGGTGAAAAAAATCCAAGTCTGTATTTAAAAAAATAAAGTTGATGGTGGCCGCTCGAAGACGAAACGTCGGATCTTTAGTTTAATAAAGTCATTTTGTAGAGAAGAAAAAGTAGCTATAACAAAGTGTCATTTGTTTTTAAATAGCTGTTCAAATGAGCTCAGGAAAAAATAAAAACGATTTTGCAAAATTTCGGGTTTTTTCGAATAATATCGGAACTATTCGGAATTTTAAAACTTTTCAAGCGGTATTTTAATCAGCACCGAATTGCACAACTTTGCCCCCATTTGACCGTTTCTCTAAGTTTTATGGTTTCCGATATTCCAATGCTCGTATGTCGAATTTGTAACACCCTGTATAAGGGGAATTAGTAAGAAATTAGAGGAATTAGCAAGGAATTAGCGAGGAATTAGAGGAATTAGCGAGGAATTAGTGGGGAATTAGAGGAATTAGTGGGGAATTAGAGGAATTAGTGGGGAATTAGAGGAATTAGTGGGGAATTAGAGGAATTAGTGGGGAATTAGCGAGGAATTAGTGAGGAATTAGAGGAATTAGTAGTAATCCTGGGAATTAGTGTACACATTTTTTTCTGCGGTTTACCCCTCGATAACGACTCAAGTTCTGAAAACTCTGATAGTGAATAGTGACAATTTTCTCTTGACAACAAAAAATCGTTCAATAGGTGAGTGTCAATAAAATTATCCTAGAAATATTTTTACCAATAAGAACTAATTTTATTGGTTTAGTAAAACATATTCACATTTCCAGCGCCGCCCATGTTTCATAAACGAGATGCCGCCTATAAGCCAGTTTTTATTTTTACGTTGTCTCAATTGACTTCGTATAGACTTTACCTCGGAAGCCTGGAGAGCTTACCACACGAAGAAAGAAAAGGAGAAGAAAAAAAAAATTGAAGAAAAAGAAGAAAGAAAATTGAAAAGACAAGAAAAGCTCCTGAAAAAAAAATGTAGGAACTACAGAGAGTTCTGAGGCGGAAGACTACGAGGAGTGGAATGCAAGTGGGAACAGTTCAGACGAGGTTGATATTTTTGAAGATAGGAATAAAGAGTTCTGTGCTTTAACTCAAGGGGGCATATCTGTTGGAAGCTATGCTCTTGTAAAATTTATTGGTGGAAAAAGGCAAACAACAATTTACAGATATGTTTGCATTATACAGGAAATTTTGGAAAATAACGACATCATGGTTATGTCTATGAAATCTGTAAATGATAAGAACATTTTTGTTTGCAATGATAAGGATATATATCGTGTGTTCAAAAAAAATATATTTTAGGTTTATTACCTACTCCGCGTATCTTAGCCTCTGGCGAAAGAATTAGATATGAATTTTGTTTACCAGTAGATGTTTTTGAATCATAAAGGATTGGATGTATTTTTTTTCGAAATTTTAGTAATTTTAAGGGTGTCGGTAAAAAATCATAGTTACCTGTGGATTAACCCTAGGCAAATATAATTTACATTGTGGGTACATTAGGGTACGATATATTGATCTATAATAATGTTTTTTAAATCTCTTATACAGAGCGTTCATTATAACTTGGACAACTCGATAGTTTTAAAAATGCTTTATTTCATTTTTTTAAATGAGACCCCCCTATTTTTTTAGGCAAAAGGAACCTTAATTTATTGTTAATCATGTCATATAGGTATCCAAATATCATTTTTGAAATATTTTCACTGTTTCCAAATTATAGTTGACTATGGAATATCCAGGATGTTTTTACTCACCTAGGGCAGTATTGGTGGAACGGCACCAAAATGAAAATATACCTTTGCAGGATTATCCTGCTGAAAATGAAACTAACTTAAACAATTTAAGTTATACCTAGTAGCTTAGAGAATACCTTAAATAACAATGAGGTTATTTCCATCCTGCAAGAATGGGGTATGCCTAATCTATTTGACAAAATAACAAGTACCTACCTAAGACATTTTGTTCATTTAAATTAGTGTTCTATTTTTTAAAACAATATTTTTGTCTGTTTAAAGGTTAGAGACAATGATGTTTCTATCATTTAATAATATTTTTATTTAAAAGGCATATGCATTTAACATTTACCTACAGGGTGGCCCATTAATGCGAGAAAGTCCAATATATCAGTTGTCAACAGAAATAGTGAAAAATATTACACATAAAAGCTATATGATTCATTGAAACGCATATTTTAAAAATATTTTTAGATATACAGGGTGACCAAAAAATTCGGAGGGGCAAAATGTAAGTTTTTTTAAATGGCTACCCCTATCTTTTTTTAGGGAATTCAACTCCGCATGAAATTCAGCAAATGCTCGAGTATTTTAATTTGGTGCTTGTTGCGGCGTTGCCACGCTGTTTATAATTTACTAAAAAATCCAAGAAAAAAGACTAATTTAAAACTTCTTTAAAAAATAGCTAATTTAATTTTTTTAATACATGGTTACGGTTTTGTATACCCGAGGGATGGTAAAATGATCTTATTAAAATAATCTGACCATAATTTATACAGGGTAACTTTTTACGGAGGTGCCATTATTGCTATATTTATAAAGTATCAAATCTTCATTTTTTTAAATGGGACACTCTGTATATTAATGGGTCATGTTATGAAGTATTTTATGCCCTCTAAATTTGGAATTATAACTCATGTCCCAAAATCTACCGTTTTGTCACAATTTTGGATTTTATTTGAAAATGCAAAAATAGCATTATTATGTTTTCTTGGAAGGCATGACTCAAACAACCCAATAAACACATTTCATTCCGGGAACGTTCTATTTAAGTCCCCTTAGGTCGGAAACGTTCCAGTCTTAATCGGTATGCCCCTCGAACGTTCCAAAGCAGTAGTTCCTAGAACGTTACACGGGTCAGTTCCGGGAACGTTTTAAAAAGGTACTTGGTAGGCGATCTAAACTCTGTGCAAAATTAAACGCTTGCAGATATAAGGTAATACATTTCGAGAATTTCCATCAAATATTCAAACATATAATATAAACAGTCGTCTAAGTGAAAATTATGAGCTTCTTACAGTCCTGAACGGTATGTCCATCGAACGTTTCAGAGCATTTGTCCCAGGAATGTTGCACGGGTGCCTTCTGGGAACGTATTAAAAAGGTGCTAAATAATTTAAACCTAAGGTGTATATTTTAGATTTTAGGTTAGGGACAATGTAATATTTGGCTGATCGGCTCTAAAAGGTGTATCGGGGCCACAGACTTCGGAAAAAACGGGGCGATTTGTACGTCATTATAACAGAGTTTGTTTTTAAATATTAGAATAAAATTCATGATGATGTTGGTTTTAATATTATGTAGGTCCTTTACAAAATTGTTTTAAAACAAATTTTTAGCAGTCAGTAGATAGTACAGAACGCTAGGAGTTTGGCAACATCGCCGCATCAGCCTCGACTAAAATATTTGTCCGCTTCGTTTAATTCTATTTGGTAAAAAGAGAAAGACATCATCCTATCGGCCATATTGAATTAGGGGTTTTGTCAATCTTCGTGTTTGATGTTGCCAGATCGCTATCTTTATACTATTATTTGTTTCCGAATGTATACGTTCCAAACGCTTTTTTGTTCTGTGACGTCTGTGGTGCATACTCTTTTTCTGTTCTGTGGTTCCAGCGAGTCGAAAAAAATGGCGTGTTTCGTGTTTCCGTTTTTTGGTTTCCGTCTTTCGTGCGTCTTTCCGTCTGGTTCGTTTGCGTTGGATTCCATATATTATTTGGAAATATACTATTTTTAGTCTTTTTTAAATTTATTAGTGCATGTTTTTGTGCTGGTTATTTTGGTTGGTGACTAAAGTATGTAGAATTATTTTTTGCTGCATTTAAAGGAGTTTTCTGACTTATAGGTTAGAATCAGGTTTGTTTTTTATCTTATAAATATTACTTTTTCTAGTATAATGGATCAAAAGTCTAAAAGAAAATTACTAAATAAGGTTTCTGTAAGGTACAAGCGCCAAAACTTGTCTCAAAATAATAATATACAGCTTAAAACAGAACTTCCGTCTTGTTCTCACAGCAGTAGTATTAACTTGCAACAATCTTCTGAAATTACAGAGGAAATTGTTCCCTATTGTTCTTCCTCATCTTCGGACTCTGAGCTATCAGAGCCTGATAACATGACTATATTAAGTCTCGAGAGCTCTAGTTTATCCAAATATGAACCTACGGGCTTAAATTCTCAGCCAATCTTACAGTCTGTGAGCCATTCCTCGGGTACTTGTCTTTCGACACAACTAAATACATGGTCTGTTGATCATAATATAACCCATGCTGCATTACATGACTTATTAGGTATCCTAAAAAAACATAACATGGATTTACCCAGTGACCCGAGAACATTACTGAGAACACCACGAAGTAATAAAATTGATGTTGTACACCCTGATGGCTTATATTACCATTTTGGGTTTCAAAAAGCTTTAACTATTTTAATTGAGGAATCAAAACACTTACTGAAATCCAATAATTTGGAAGTGTGTGTAAATGTAGATGGGTTGCCTCTGTCAAAAAGTTCAGGAAGTGATTTATGGCCCATACAAATAAATCTCACAATCAACAAAAATGTAGTTGAAATTGTGGGGGTTTATTATGGCAAAGAAAAACCGAAAGATGCCAACCTATATTTGGAAAAATTTGTGGAAGAAGCAATCCCCTTATTAAATAATGGAATACTACATAATAAGTCACATTATTTAGTTATCATTACCGTAACGCGGGGTTAGTTTGCACAAGGGTGGTAACTTTGCACAACGTGTAGATTTCGTAAATAAATTTATTCCATATGAAAACCGGCAACATTGGATGCATCTCGAGTGCACGCGGTGATTTGTTAGAGCATGTTTAGGGTTCTGACAGGTGGCAGAGGGACATAGTAGTGGCAGTTTTGGAGAAAATTACCATTTTATTAATGTGTTAAATTGGTGGAAATAATAATAGTGACATTCTAAGGTACGTACACCATACATACGTTTATTTTGCAATCAAATGTGACTAGTATTTATATGGAGTGTTGTCTTATGCACTTTTTGGCGGTAAATTTGCTTCAATCGGGGTTGCCGTTGTTAAGTTATGGCGGTTAGATTGAAACTTGGTACTTTGCGGTGGTAACTTTGCACACTATAATTATTTACTTTTATTTGCAGTTCTGCATCAGATATGCCTAGGATTTACAAGAAAAAGCTTGGAGCGAGGAAATATCGTAATTATGATCCTGCTCAATTAGCTAGAGCAGTATTTGCCATAAAATTTGAAAACATCAGCTACCGAAGGGCGGAAGCGCTATATGGTATTCCAATGAGAACGTTATGCAACAAAGTCAACAACAAACACACTTTAAATCCCGGATCACCTACAGTATTAACCGAAATAGAAGAACGACATTTCGTAGACGTTTTAATCGCAGCTAGCGAGTATGGTAGCCCATTGACTTGTTTTGACCTTAGGTTAGTAGTGAAGAAGTTTTTAGACCGCAGTGGAAGAAAAATCAAAATATTCCCAGACAATCTTCCGGGTACAGAATGGGCGCTAAATTTTTTGTCCAGACATAAGGACAGATTATCTAAGAGAAGTTGCCAAAATATCAAATATGTTAGAGCCGAAAAAACAGAAACCGAATTTATAAATTATTTTGATAACTTGTCAAAATCGCTAGAAGGGGCTCCAATCTGTAATATTTTGAATTACGATGAAACAAATCTTACGGACGACCCGGGGGCCACAAAATGTATATTTAGGAGAGGGATGAAGTATCCTGAAAGGATAATGAACAGCACTAAATCCTCGATATCAGTGATGTTTGCGATAACCGGTGACGGAAAAAGTTTACCACCATATGTGGTCTACAAAGCGGAGAGAATCTACGATCAGTGGACAATTGGAGGTCCTCCGAATACAAGATATAACCGCTCAGCTTCAGGGTGGTTTGACAGCTCATCATTCGAAGATTGGTTTGAATCAATAGTAGTGCCGTGGGCAAAATGTCTTCCTGGTAGAAAAATAATAATAGGGGACAATTTATCCTCACACATTAATGTACATATGTTTCAAAACTGCCAGAGGAACCAAATAAGTTTTGTTTATCTCCCACCAAACTCCACCCATTTATCGCAACCACTTGATGTTGCTTACTACGCTCCGTTGAAGAAGAAGTGGAGACAGATTTTACAAAATTACAAATTGAAAAACCCTAGAGAGTCGTCTGTAAGCAAGACATCCTTTCCACATCTTCTGAGAACCCTTGTGGACGAGCTTAAAACCAAAGACAAACAAACCATAACAAGCGCTTTTAGGGCAACAGGAATAATTCCTCTTGATCCTTCACAAGTCCTTAAAAGACTTCCAAAACAAAGAGCCGACAGTAACTTACAAAATGAGGTGTCTGAAACTTTAACACAATTTTTACAAGAAATCAGGTCTCCTCCAGAAACGGTATCAAAACCTAGAAAAAAGATGCTAAGGATAGAACCAGGAAAATCTGTCAGCTACGAAGATATGCGAAATATTTCTGGCGATTTAGCTGCTCCATCAACAAGTGGACTTAGCAAATCAACGAGAGAAAATAGCCCCGAAATTGATCCGGAAAATGACGGTGATAGCTACCTTACTATCACAGAAGATGAAACTTTAAAAACAAACATCAATCCTGAAATAGGGGATTATGTTATTGTGCCCTTCGCAACAAAAAAAACCCTTGTTCACTTTGTTGCTTTGGTAATTGAAAAGCCTTTTGCTGAAGTCAAGGTTAAGTTCTTGAGAAAAAAAAAGGATGGTAGTTTCGTATTTCCACAAGCAGATGATATTTCTGTCCTCGATGTCGTTGATATTATTAAAATATTAGATAAACCTGTAATTTCGCCGAGAGGATTTCACCACTTTGAACATAACTTTTCTGAATATAATAATATGCGTTAGGTAGTTAGAGTTAGCTTTTAAGTTGTTCGTTTTTCACTCATCACACTATATTTTTGTTATTTTTAAAATGTTTATTATGTAAATTTAAATAAAGTCGTGTTAAATACAATAAAACTGTTTATTAAATTTTTTTTTCTCGTGAATATTTTTACTGGCTAATAAAATAATTATTTAGGGCGTGTAATGTGACCCATATAACGGTCATATTAGGCTCCTAAGATCATTTTAAACGGGTGTGCAATTTAACACTTTTTTCAAGGTAACTTTGCACACTTTTTAATATTTTTTAAATATGCTTAATTGTTATTATTTCTTGCCGTTTTTAGGTGAAATATGTAAAGAAAGCTTGAAAATTCTACATACTTTAATTTCAAGCTATTTGAACCTAAGACTTAAGAAATATTTAGAAAAAATTGCAAAAACTGTTGCAAAGTAACCCCGCATTACGGTAAAGGTTTTATTTGTGATGCGCCTGCAAAATCTTTTATAAAATATACTAAGGGACATACGGGTTACCAGTCTTGTTCAAAATGTAACATTAAAGGTGAATATAAAGACAATAAAGTCTGCTTTCCAGATCTTGAAAATTTTCAGTTGAGAACTGATGCCAGTTTTAGGGCAAAAGAGCAGGAAGGTCATCACAATGGCACATCAATTTTAGAAACTTTGCCAAATTTTAATATGATATCTAGTTTTCCTCTTGATTATATGCATCTTGTATGTCTGGGTGTTGTAAAAAAGTTAATCCTAAATATGTGGATCCTTGGTAGACCACCCTATAAATTATCAACATTTCAAATAGATCAAATTTCATCAAAACTTATAGAAGTACAAATAAGTCAAACACCGCAAGAATTTGTTCGGAAACCAAGGTCACTTTCTGAAGTTAGGCGCTGGAAAGCTACCGAATTTAGGCTTTTTCTATTTTATGTTGGTCCTGTTGTTTTAAAAGACTACCTATGTCAAGAATCATACCAGAATTTTTTATGTTTACATGCAGCTTTTATTTTTCTTTTTAAATGTGAAAGACTTGAATATGCCAACGATTTATTAAAATATTTTGTGGAAACATTCATAATCATTTATGGCCAGGGAAATGTGTCACACAACATTCATAATCTGTTGCATATTGTAGATGACTCAAAAATGTTTGGAAGTACAGAAAATTTCAGTGCTTTTCCTTACGAAAATAATATGAGGTTTTTAAAAAGAATGATTCGAAAATGTGGCCAGCCTTTACAGCAAATAGTCAATAGAATAGCAGAACGACAACACAGAAGTGAAAATAATTTGTTAAGAACCAATATTTCAGAGTTTCCTCAATTAAAATTAGAGCATCATGATGGTCCAGTTTTTCCAATTTTTTCAGGTTCAAAACAGTACAAAAAAGTTTTATTAAATTCCTTCACATTGTCAATTGACAATGCAAATAATTGTTGTTCAATAAAGGGTAAATATATTGTAAATATTAAAAATATAGTGTCTTATAATAATCACATAAAAATCATTGGAACAAAATTTAACCTCCTGGAAAACTTTTATGATTTACCTTGTCCATCAAACAAATTAAATATTTTTTTGGCATCCCAGGAATGTGCTCTTCAAACCTGGTCTTTAACAGATGTTACCTATAAATGTTTTAAAATAAAATACCATAATAAATTTGTAATTATTCCACTTCTACACACTACACAGTAACCAACCAATACAAATTCAACATTACCAAATAGGGGTACTTATTCCTATTATAGTTATTACTTTGCATAAAAATTAGATATATAAAATAAAAGTAAAATGACGTCACCTCCTTCCTGGACTGTGGTGATTTTTGAAGCCACTGAGGACGAGAAAGAATCGGTACAGGCAGTACCTTCATCGTGGATCAATGGGGATCAATGTGTATGGCCACCTCTTCCAGGAGAGCGAATAAATGTGGCTTTAAGAAAGGGACAATATAGCAAAGCTTGGCCAAGTCATAAAGTTCGAATTTTACGAAATTCCACCTATGGTAAGAGTTATTTAAAATTTAAACACTATTTTAAACACAAGTAGGTATGAATGTGAAATTAAGTAAATTACATATTTTTTAAAATTATTATATAACCTTTTTAAAACACTGCTATATGTATTTACATATACTTTTAGCCACGACATAGGTAGGTATAGAAGTTCCATGTGAACTAATATTTTCTGTTTTAGTTGACTACAATCTGGCAAGAACAAAAGCTAAAAGGGCGGAACTGACAAGTGATTTGGGGACTGATGAGGAAGAAACTATTTTAGGAAAAAGGAGGGTGCGAAAATCTCGTCAATTGTCTACTTCAGAATCAGATATCGAGTTTGAAACACCACGAGACACACCAAAGAGAAAAAAAATTTTTTTACCCGAACCACCTATATTGACTTTAGGATTCCCGAATACAAGTTCTTGTAAGTATAATAATCAGTGATGGAAGTATTTTATAAAACACAGCAATGAATAAAGCTGTTTAAAGTACTGGGTGAGTCATTAAATACAACTCCCATTTAACATTGTTTTCTTACTTTTAAAATAAAAAGTATTAGATACAGAAGTTTTGGGATTTAATTTAAATTTAGGTTTTTCATAAAAATATATTTTTGTAAACAATGTTTGTTATAAAAAGGTCGCACCACAATGATGTTCTAAAATGTTACTTATGTTTTTTTTATGTAACTGTTTAGGCAACACTAATGAAAAAGAACAAGAAAGGCTCTCGAGTCCTTATGCACCTGCAAAAAGTGAAATTTTAGAGACACCTGCTCTGGATAGATCCTTTCAAAAAGCCAAGGAAAAAACAAGAGACCAAGAAAGTAAGTGCCTACCCTATAACCTACCTTATAGATAAGTATCCAATAGTGTCTGTAAAGTCTTAAAATCTTTTAGATCTTGTAATGTTTTTGTTTATTTTTTTACACACTTTTTAGATCAGCCATGTTACTGCAAAAATGGACAGAAAAGTCTTTTCATTATTAGAAATCTATTACTTGAATTAAATGGAAAAGTAGACCAGCTGCTGAGTAAACCAGCTGCTGGTGAGGTGATGAGTGAGCAGGAATGTGATATTTTAGCAAAAACAAATATCAACTAGGTACCCTATAAAAAGCATGGAAGATTT
The DNA here is from genome assembly GCA_935413205.1 of Polydrusus cervinus. Lineage (NCBI taxonomy): Eukaryota > Metazoa > Arthropoda > Insecta > Coleoptera > Curculionidae > Polydrusus > Polydrusus cervinus. The sequence goes on along the minus strand of OW284510.1, from coordinate 57,977,016 downwards.
AAATAAGTTAAATGAGTTTTTGGAAACAAGGGATCATTATGTGACAATGGTAAGTAAATTATATTTTGCAAACATTTTTATGTTTACAGAAAAATATTTTTGTGAGATGTGTAAGTAAATAAACCGAAGGTGTATTTATAGTTCGCATTCGCCATTTTTCCTTTTTTACCATTATTAAATGTGACTGGCAGTTAATTCTATATGGCCTTGGAATATTCAGAGAAAACTACTTATGACTTATGTAAAGGTTTTTAATGATTTTGCTTGTTTTAGGTTAACTTTTTGTCAAAACAGGGAGGAACCAATTTGTCGGAAATAATAAAAAGATGCTTGGCCCCCATAATTGCTGACGATATTGCTTTGCAATTTTCCTTTCAAGGAAGGAAACAAAAGCAACAGTTTAAAACTTTGCAAATTTGTAAAGTAGTACTTGGTAAGCTATAGCTTTCTAGTCCCAGACAGTCGACTATTTAAATATTTTTTAACAAAAAGAAAACTTAAAAAGTCAAAAAGAAAAAATATCAAAAAACTTTTTTATGTAAGATTGCTCTTTTTCAGCAATACCTTGGACCTATCTCGGTACAATAATTAAATAAACATAAATAATTTACAATACAATAATAAACATATCTATATGCTTTATTGTCAAAAAACCAACTTAGTTTTTTTTCTAAGATGGTAATGAGAAACTTATTGTATTATTTTTAGATGCTACCGAGAAATCTGATTTAAAATGCTCCCGAAAGGAAATGGAACAAGCTGTTGGAGCCTGGCTAAAAAGAGCACAAGAACGTAAGAGAAGGGAAGAACTTAAGATAGTGCCTTAAATGTAGAAGCCACAGTATTATGTGTAAGATGTAATATGCAGTACGTGTAAGAGAAATAATAAAGATATAAAATGCAATATGTACATTTTTTTTTCAATTCCTTTTGCCCCTAAAACCACCACTTATGGAATGTCTCTGGAGCGTACATGTAATGTAATTAGGATGTTCTATGAACGTTCAGAGGATGTTTCAAACCCGTTTAATTGCATTCCTTTAACGTTCCGCGGGACGTTAAGGGAACGTTACATTTGTAGACATATTACCTATTAGGAACGTTCCAGGAATATTGTGTAACGTTACAATACGTTTATAGAACGTTCAGTGAGTCGCAAAGAAACGTTCCAAGTACGTTTTTAAAACGAAGTTGTGTTTGCTGGGAAGAGGGGATATTGTCATTTCCTACTTTTGAAAGTGAAAACTTATTAAAATTAGTATCAAAAAGTAATTGAAACATTATTTTGACATGTGATAATAGGTATCCGCTTTTGTTTGAGTCATGGCCTACGAAGATAAAAAAAAATAGAGAGAGAGAGAGAGAGAGATCCCATTTTTGTTACTCAAAATAAATAGTCAGAGTCGTAACATAAAGTTAAACAAAGATAACTAGCATAAGACTTGTCAAACTATGACCACAAGGAACCGTACTAGGACCAATTCTGTTTATAGCTTATATAAATTCATTATTAAAAATAAATATCAATAATGGCACAATAATATCGTACGCAGATGACATAGCGGTCATTTTTAAAGGTACAACATGGGATGAGGTAAAAAAAATGCTATACAGGGAATTAAGATAATAAAACACTGGCTAGATTTTTTCAAGTTGACACTAAATACATCAAAAACCAACTATATAGCTTTTTCTCTAACCTTATCTAATCGTCCTAATTTTAGTGAAATAGAAGTTAATGACTTAAATGATGTTATTTGTGAAGTAGAAACCACAAAATATTTAGGGGTTACTATTGATAAACACCTTAAGTGGCACATGCATGTCTTAAACCTAACAAAAAATATAAGGAAATTAATTTACAAATTTTATACCTTAAGAGAAATTTTTGGGAAAAAATTGTTACTTTCCATATATAAAGCATTAGTAGAATCCCTAATTAATTATGGCATAATTGCGTGGGGTGGCCTGTACAAAAATTCGCTAAAACCATTAAATGTTGTTCAAAATTACATACTGAAAATAATTAATAAAAAAAACAAGCGCTACGCAACCCACTTACTTTACAATGCAGAAATTTTAAATGTCCGATCCCTTTATATATTATCAGCCTCAATATTCATTCATAAAACACCTGAACTCAAAAACCATATTAATCATTTACATATTGCGCGAAGCAAAACTAACAAGCATCTAAGAATACCACATAGTAACACTACAATCAATTTACGTTTCTTCAGTTATCTGGCTCCTAAGATATATAACATATTACCTATAGAAATTAAAAATATTAACAATATTAAAAAATTCAGGAAGCGTTGCAGAACATTTATATATACAGACAATCATAAATTCATTGCCTTATTCTAAAAACCTATTCTTTTTTTCCGACGGATATCTGTTTAAAAGTTTTACAGCGGGTTTCATAAAGAATTTGGCTTAACCGGGCGCTAAATATAACAAAATTTAATTGGAGGCTGGCAAAGGCTACTACGTTTTCACGTGAAACCGCCTAAAATATTGGGATCAATGGGAGTAATGGTCAAGTAGGGCCAGTAAGCCGGACAACGCTACGTGCTACGTGCCGAGAACAGCTACTGGTATCCTGTTAAACGTTTAAATACACATTTTGTAAAGGTGTACTACGAGACTTGGGGTATTTCGCACGTAAGTGCCGGCAACAGGCAGTGATATATCCTGTTAACGTCTAAATAGACACGTTTCGTAGAAGTTTCATCGGAAACTTGGATTAATTATTCTCGCGTCGAGAACTTTGGGGTTTTTGCCGAGAAAAGTGACTAGATATCACCTCGTTCATGTGAGTTGAAGAACTGCCCTCTCGGTCATTCAGGTCCTTCGATAACATCGATCGGGGGGTTAAGCCAGGGAGGAAACGTCGAAGCCATTGACCGACCAGCCAATAAAACTTTGGAGGCGGAACCGTCGCCATGGTTACAGGGTTAAACATATGCAAATTGCAGACAGTCAACGTTGGTCAAATGACTCGCGCTAAGGCGGCGATACATCAAGGGAAGCGGCAAGCTTTGTAAATAGGAGAGCCAAGGCGGCAAAACTCAAAGGATGCGATTAGTTTTATTCGCAGAAATTTGTCTGGCTATTGGAATATTGAAAGAAAAATAGACTTCATTTAGGCATAAAATTATGAATTTCAACAACTTAGATAATAAAACCACATCTATAGTTTGAATTATACAAATCAAGAGATTTTTATCTTGTTGGAGAGTGATTCTCCAACAAAAACTATACATTTTAAAATAATTTTTTTCAAGTTTTTTAAATGGATGTATATTATTTGGCTATGGCTAATTTTTTTTGTATACAAGCATATAAGTTATTTCCAGGCTTTTTCGAAATAATTGCAAATTCATAAATTATGATGTATTAATAGAGTTATCACCAAAATTAAGCATAGGCGACTAGACTTAATTACAGTAAGGCCCTTCGCACACGAAGCTACTAAAAAGAAACAAAATACAAACTTAAATTACCAACCATTTACCTACTTAGTAGTTGTTGCCCATTTACCTATTTCAATGAACATCCGCACATAACGCAACTAGGTAGTTGGTAACGTTACTAACTAGTTGCGTTGTGTGCGGATGTTCATTGAAATACATGGGCAACAAGGCAACAACTACAACTGGTTGGTAATTTAAGTTTGTAATTTGTTTTTAGTAGCTTCGTGTGCGAGCGGCCTTAATGTTCAAAATGCATTCCATTTTAATCTGTGCACAAGTCAACACGTTTTTAAAAAGATCTGTTTACATCCATTCAGGTGACATTCTAACAAGAGGGTTTATTAGTAATGGTTATGTAAAAACCACTGTAGGCTTTGAAATTAAATAGGGTGAATGCTCCGGTTAGCCGACCAGCTTCGGTTTTCGACCACTGTCCGCAAAATTGTCTAAAATTAAGAAAACCCGCCAATTCTTAAAGTGTTTAAGTTCGTTACTGCAATATTTCAAATATCGCCCATACATCAGCTTTGTTTTCTTCCTCTACCGGCATAAAATAAAAGTGCTAATTTTGTTTAGTTTCCGACCGTTAGAGCAGTCATCAACACGTGCCCGTTTTGCTTACAAAATTTTAGTGAATTAGTTGTCTGAAAATAGTAAGTATCTTTGAATTTATATATAGAACGACTATAGTTTGATTATTTTAAGTAGTTACAAAGGTTTTAATTTAAGCGAAAATACCATAAAAATTTGTATTTATTAGTATTTATTAAAAAAATAAGGGTGCCCTGCCAAAAATGGCTGATTCAATCTTTTAAAAAACTATTCAGGTTTAATAGGTTTTCATCGGAACGTAAATGCAATCATGGTTCTGTATAGGTAGGTCATTTTACACACATAGATCTCAAATAGGATTCTATATGTGCTTAATGGTAGACATTTATTGATAGCATTTAATATGTAAATTCTGAATAATTTTTATAAGCCTTAATAAGTTTTAATGCGATCGTAATCTGAATAGTTTTAAAAATGGATATACTAGTTCAAATTCTATAGTAGTATATATTTAAGGTAAGGTGGGGTAAATGCATTTTTGGGGCAAATGCAATCATTTCAGCTATTTATTCAATAGTAAAGATTCAGACAGAACTAGTAACGCCATCTAGTAGAGCTTCATCATATTAATAACTCGACATAAATGTAAACCGTCTCAGCTACAGTTGTTGACCGCGAGGACGCATGTTTTGTTTTAACCTGAAAACCGAGCTTGTTTTTGCCCAGCGCTGTGGACGTATTTATTCGGCATTGGAAAATTATTAATGTAAGTAACCATTTGTGTTGTAATTATGGACTATCGTTACTGTTAATTTGCGGTTTTATTAGCACAGGACCAATAGTTTTACTAACTACGTGGTTATTGGCATGATTGCACTTACCCCATTAAAATCTCGGATGGGGAAAGTGCAATCACAAATTAACGGTAAAGTGTAATCAAAATATTGCACTTTCCCGATAAGTTTCTTGAAATAAATAATTTATTCTTATTACAGATGGTTCGAAATTATATACGAAAAACCCAAAGAGGGACAGGATACAGTAAAGAACAACTAGAAGCAGCCATTCGTGACGTGAAAGCCGGTATAAGAGGTGTAAGAATGGCCTCAGACCAATACTCGATCCCGTACAGCACACTACAGAGCTATGTATCTGGTCGACGTGGTAAAAAAAGTCAGACTGGAGGCCGCCCTACAGCTCTAAAACAAGAGGACGAGGACATGCTTGTCGAGTATTTAAAGTCATTAGAAAAAAGCGGATTTGGCATGTCAAGAAAAGAACTCTTAGATGTTATTCAACAATATGTTAACAAGAATAAAATTCAAAGTCCATTCAAGAATGGTCGCCCTGGCAAGGATTGGTTTATTTTATTTAGAACTCGCCATCATTTATCAGTAAAAAAGCCTCAGTCTGTTGAGTACGTACGAAAAAAACAGACTGATCCCTTCATTATTAGCGAGTACTTTGATTTACTGTGGTCGTTACTTACAAGCCTGGATTTACTTGGTAAGCCTCATCTCATCTGGAATCTTGACGAGACTAGCATGTGCACAGATCCAAGTAAAACTAAAGTTGTTGGTGAAAAGGGTAAACCATCATCACGGACCACTGGGGGAAGTGGTAAAGAGAATCTTACTTGCTTGGTAGCAGTTAATGCAATAGGGGACAAAGCACCACCGCTTGTAATTTTTAAAGGGCTTAATCTATGGAGTAATTGGTTGCCCGAGACTCGGGAAAATGAGTGTTCAGGTATGACTTTTGCTGCAAGTAAAAACGGCTGGATTAACTCTGAAATATTTTTAAATTTCTTGAGAAACAATCTGATACCGGCATTACCTCAGGAAAGACCCGTCTTGTTGATATATGATGGCCATGCTACACATGTCACTAATGATGTTATTGCTCTTGCAAAAACACAAAATATACACATTCTAAAGTTGCCGGCTCATACAAGCCATCTGTTGCAGCCACTAGATTTATCCGTTTTTAAATCTGTTAAGGTAGCGTGGGACGAGAAGTTGTGTTCTTGGCAGCGAAAACATCCCGGAAAACGTCTTTCAAAGAAAGAATTTGCTGTATTGTTTGGAAAAATATGGATCGCTGTTAACAGTGATGTCATTAAAAATGGATTTAAAAAGGGGGGGATCATTCCGTTTAACAGAAAAGTTGTTAGCTCTGATAAGTATGATCGCGACTCCTGGCTACGATACCAACAACATAAACGGCAAGCCGAAACTACCACTACCGAAAATACAAATGAACAACAAGTCACTGCTGCTTTCACAATTGGTAATACAGAAAATCAAGCAAAACCCGAAGATATTGCTACCTTAAAAGTATCTACCTTCCAAGAACTTTTATTAGAAACAATACGGTCCAATCGAAATGTCGACCAACTACAAATTATTAATCCTCGAAAAAAAGTTGCTGCAGGTGCGGAAGTAATAACATCTAAGCAAGTGCAAGAAATTCTTGAGGACAAACAAAAGAAAATAAAGAAACCAAATTCAGAGGATAAAGACATGAATATTGCAAGTACTAGTGGACTGAACATAAAAGAGAAGAAAAAAAAAGAAAATATGAATATTCAAGTTCCGACGTTTCAGATTATGAGGAACCACACTACATTGACACAGATGATGATATAGATCCAGAATCAGATATTTCAGACAATATTCCGCTTAGTAAGTTAAAAACGACGATCATAGATGACATTGAGAAAGAGGTCAGGTGCGAGAAAATTGAAGTAGGAAGTTATCTAAGAGTTCTGCTAAAATCAAGAAAATGTGAACAAACTTTTGTGGCAGTAATCACAGAGGTAATCGATTTAAATAATGAGGTTTATGAATGCTCGTTTATGAAGTCGGCTGTTGGCAAAAAATATCCAGAAAATTGCTTTGTTTTTCCTGATAAAGAAGATAAGTCGATAATATACAAAAATGAGATTCTAGAATATCTGAGTAACCCCAAAATAATTAGACGCGGACATTATATTTTTAAGTAAATTTCGTGACTTATTATGCTTATTATGACTTATTATGTTTGCTTATTTGCATTTTTATAATTATTTATAGTTTGAAATCGCCTACAAAAACAAAAAGAACTTTTCATTTTTTTATTTTGCTTTTAACAGGCTTAATTTCCGAAATAGAATAAGCAGTATTATTTTTTCATGTATAAAAATAGTTATATAGCTCTGCAATTTCTTTTGAAATAAATAATTAACGTTGGTGCAATTTTTTTTTTATTTATAAACATGCTTCAAAGTGTATTCCTCTTTCCCGACTATATTTTACTAATTCTAAATGAGTATTTTTATACCCGATTGCATTTTCCCGTTGCCGCAGGGAAAATGCAATCACTCGCAAATAAAAAAAAATAAATTAATTACTTTTCAATAAAGCACAATATTCAGAATTTTTCAGATTAGTATTAACTACAACTCTTAAGAGTCCTTACTTACCAAATCTCCAATCGCCCCTATTATAAACCATTTGTTAATATTACTAGAAAGTTACACTATTAAAATTTCTGGTCGCATTTACCCCACCTTACCTTACTTTCCAACTCAATGCTAGTTTTAGTTTCTATAAGATTTAATAGGCAAAACCTTAAAAATTCTTTATATACCTTGACAAGAATGAATGGGACCTTGTTTTTATAGTTATTTTAATGAATATACGTATAAATATTATACAGGTATTTAAAGGAATTTTCGTACTAAAGATTTGATTATTTTGGATAGGAGTGAATATGCCATAACCAACTAACCTTTCATGTGAGGCAATGGTTATGAATATGATCTGGTTTTTATACGTATTTATATGAAAATGCACACCGAAATTCTATAGGTATTTAAAGGAACTTTCATACCAAATATTTTAATATTTTGGATAGGAGTGAATATGCCATAACCAACTAACATTTCATGTGAGGCAATGGTTATGAATATGATCTGGTTTTTATACGTTTTTATATGAAAATGCACACCAAAATTCTATAGGTATTTAAAGGAACTTTCATACCAAATATTTTAATATTTTGGATAGGAGTGAATATGCCACAACCAACTAAGATTTCTTGTGAGGCAATGGTTATGAATATGATCTGGGTTTTATACGTTTTTATATGAAAATGCACACCGAAATTCTATAGGTTTTTATACGTTTTTTATATGAAAATGCACACCGAAATTCTATAGGTATTTAAAGGAACTTTCATCCTATATATTTTGGATAGAAGTGAAAATGCCATGAACAAGTAAAATTTTAAGTAGGGTAATATAATATAGATATTAGTATCCTATCGCAAACATAGTTTTCTTCCAATCTTCAAGGTGCCGGAAGAATAATTTGTTTTAAAAAGTCAAAGTTTAAAATTCACATGTGTATATCAATTTTGCCTATAAATTAATATTTATATTTATTGTAAATCGCTGCATCTAAGACAATAATGATTATATTGCCCAGCAAGAACCACAGGGAGGTATGAACATTCCTTACCGGTAAATAATTGAGCTAGGTATATAGGTATAGAAGTGACTGTTAGTAAAAATACCAGTATAAATACAAAAGAGTACAAAAGTTTTATTTTCAAAAAAGATGCTTGGATATATACAATTAAGTTCAAAAATAATAAAGGAAAAAAGGGTTTTAATCGCGCACTTGACAAATAAAAAATTAGGCTCGAAAAAAATCCTGTTCTCCCTTACACTTTTCCCAGTCCCTAACCAAGCACATGGTGATCAAAAGAAACAAAGTCATATTAAATCGAATATAAAAGAAGAGTCTAAATTATATAGCAGCAATCCTAAAAAAATGTAAGTAAATCAAACGCAAACAAATAAACCACCTAGTATTAATAACTTTAACACCTGCTAATTCGGCTCTACACACTGCTATTTGAAGAAAACAGTCAAATTAAAAAATATTGATAACAAAAGAACTATATATATATATATATATATATATCTAATATATGCCTACATATAACATAAATAAAAGTTTCAGTTTAATTACTTTACTGTACTTCTACAAGATTTGGAAATTTACAAATATAGCACTCTACATCATTAATTTGAAAAAAAAAACATTTATTCATAATCTTACTGACATGTACAAGTTTTAGCACAGATGGGGGTGGGTTAGAAACAACAGCCCAGCAGTTTTCAACAGAAATACCTCTGATTGTAAATTTTTCGCAAGGAACCACTTTTACTTTCAGTATTATTCCATTTTCTGGAAAATTAAAATTTTTTTAATATTTTAGCAAATACGCCATTATCTATTTCTACTAAAAAATTATTATTTTTTTTGTTTAAAGAATAATTTTCAGTTGAATATTGAACATTATTAACTAGAAATCGATTATATGCTGTCACAGAGGTGTCCTCATATTTCTCTTTCCACCCAGCCCCCTGAAGTTGAATATCAAGTTCTGTCTTTGAGCCTGTTTTGTTAAAAAATATTACATTTTTCACAAATATATTACAATCTAAAGATAATTTACTTGAATCTAATAACTGATATAAAATATTTCTTTTAAGGCTTTTATATACAATTTGCTGATCAACTGCGTTTGGACCATTAACATATTTTTTTAGTGTTCCTATACCATGCTCATAATGAAAATTTGAGGTAGCCCATAAGGGCCCACAATTTTTTACACTGTCGACTAAGTGGGTCAGTAAATGCACATTGAAAGTCATTGCCAAACTCGTATATAGTGTTTTAAATTCTTGAACAAAATTTTTCAAACATTTCTCTGCTGTAGTTAAATCAGAGGACAAAATATCTTTTTGAAGCAGCAGATAAATAGCTCGTTGAAGCAGACATAAATGCTTTAGATACTTTTCAGGTAATATTTTATTAAGACAAGCCACACTATAAAAAATAAGCCAAGACCTCCATTCTGTGGCTTTCCACTTGGCCTTCTCAAAAATAGATCTAGTTAATCTATGGATCTCATTAGGAACATGAATGTTTAGAAGGCGCGCATTAATTTCAGTAGGGATAGATGGAGAGTTCTACGCCCTCCATTTACTCCAAGGCATCTGCGCATGCCCAGGCAGTGCGCAGACGTGTGTCATATGTCATACGTCATCTGTCATGTCACACTCTTGGGCGTGAGCTATTTGGGCATTAGCTACTTGGGCGTTAGCTACTTTGGCATTAGCTACTTGGGCGTTAGCTACTTGGGCAATAGTATTCATTATAGGCAACGTGTTTAGGATGACGTCATATTATGTTTAGGAAAAGATGGCGGCTGTTACCTGTCAATTAAGATATGTCAAGACCACCTGTCACTTGTCAAATGCTAAAATTAAAATCTAACACGTGAAATGTATTCAGGATGACGTCATAAGTCGTTTAGAGAAAACACGAACGCGATCGGTCAACTGGTTTGGAAGATATAGTTTTTTGCGATTAGTGCCCTTATACCTCGAGACGAAGCGCTGAAATTCGGGTTGTAGACAGAGGTATATAGGACCTATCTAGAAGTGAAAGATTTTTTCAAATATCTCAATTAATAACAGAGCTAGATGCATTAAACCATTAGGGCCTTAGCACGATAAAGTCGTACAAAGCACTGGCAATGCTTATTTCTTAGTAGGAATATACTTCGTATAATACGGTATCGTTAAGATTGCGTCATCTCCATTTCCTATATGAGACCAAGGTCAACTGCAGATCAGCTAAATGAACAGTTAAATGAACAGTGGAACAGCTAAATGAACAGTGGAACAGCTAAATGAACAGCTAAATGAACAGTGGAACAGCTAAATGAACAGCTAAATGAACAGTGGAACAGCTAAATGAACAGTGGAACAGCTAAATGAACAGTGGAACAGTTAAATGAACAGCAGTTAAACGGATCAACAGCACATCGGGTCAAGACGCGTTCTTCCTATGATAGCAGGAAAGGGGGGGAAGAGGAGGAGGAGGAAAATCAATGATAGACGATAATTTCAGTAAAAACCTTTATTTCCCACTAATATTACAATAACTAATATATAACCTAATTAATATCTAACCTATTTAATATCTAAACTACTTATTTAAGAACAGTGACGTCACAAAAGATTGATTAAAGTATATTTAAACTTTTCGAACAGTTCCCACTAATGGTGAGTACTTTATAAGCTTATCATGAATAATAAGACAGTATGCGGTAGTATTTGCTGGAACATTTTCTTTCGTTTCAAACTCCAACCTGACATCAATAATCCCCGAATTTAATATTTCATTTTGTCGGGAACAATCAATCACAATTAGAGGAGCATTTGTTAAAAAGTCTTTTGGAGAGAACAGTGGTTCATTTTCTTTTTCGTAAAAACATTCTTGGAACTCTGAGTACATTTCATACAAAGAAGCAATTTGACCTTTAGAAACATCTAAATTTAAATTATCATACGGATACATTTCAGAATTTAAATAAAGTTTAACATTAAATACATTACAATGATCAAACAAACTACAGTTTTTAGCTATCTTATCCTTTCTGTCGGTTGAAAATCCTAAAATTACCCATCTGGGACGTTCTACTTGAATAGCATTCTTTATAGTCCAGGTATGCTGTTTAGCCGTTTGTAATGTAGGATATTCAGCTAGCTCCCAACTTCTAAAGCCGACATCTAATTCGGTGCCAGTTTCAATAATCTTTAGTAGATCCAATCGTTCCATATCAGATACCGAAATATGAGGCAGCTTCCAAACAATTTTATCTATTGTAACCCCCATATTCTCGGCTGCGTTAGAGTTGATAATTGCATTTTTATCAGTATGACTTCTTAATAAGACCAATTCATGCTTCACATTTATTAATATCTTCTGAAAATCCTCTGCAAATCCCAAAATCGTGCGTAGCGGTACACAAACATTAAATGAGCCGGTAGTTCTATCAACCACATCGCAAGTAAAATTATCATCAATGCTCCATCCGGCGTTCTTGTATTTCTTAAGTTCGTTTGCATTATACGAAACATATCCCTTCATTGAGGTGGCTATTCCAGGATTACGTACTGAATCCAGGATTCTACCCCCAAGCTCAAATCGGATTTCTTCAAACAAGTGACAAAAGAAATTGTTTACAAATTTTGCTGTAGTTGAAACAGTTGAATCGTCTTGTTTTAAGAGTCTTCCTTCCAGATATATATGACTAGCATAAGGCAATGTGTATATATCAGTTTGCTGAACAGGAATTCTTATTTCATCATTGTTGTTAAACGAGTTGGAATAAGGCAGATGACTGTGTCTTTCAATTTTTACTATTGAATTGTCAAAGACAAGAGATTCAGATACGTTTAGTATACTCATTATGTATTCCCTTTAGGGTATATCCTAATGATTTGAGATACTTGCTATTATCAGCTGACAATTTTTTAACTTCCTTAGAGGACTTCAAAAGCTGTTCGAAATTAATAAGTTTGTGACAATTATATTTCACAACCATTCTCTACAACGTATACTTAACTACTAAAAACATGTGCTTGTAACAAGTCTTATATAACTTTCTTTAAATGAAGCCTGATCGTAATGACTTCACCTCTAAGGTTTATTGCATCACCATCCTGATCAACAAGCTTTAATTCAATATTACTTATTAATCTGGTGTTAATTGGCATATAAATTACGTTTTGAGGAATTTCGATTATTTTAAATCCTGCGGGGACAGAGGGCGAAAATTCATGGATTGTATGAACTAGATTACTATTGTGATATGCTCCAGTAACAATATTACACTCTACTTTAATAACATTTACTTTAAGGATATTTACAGGTGTAGGAGATACATGTTTAGTACCAGCCTGCAGTTTCATATTGCGGAATCCTAACAAGTCTCCAATTGAACCCTTCTTGGAGAAATCTACGGTATGAGTACATTTAAGCTCACATTTTAGCGTGCTCGTATTTCCATTAAGGATTAGACCGCAATTAAAATCTGGGTCGATATTATTCTGCTGCTCAATTGCTTCTTGTAGGTAGTCATTTAGAGCTGATATTTCATACGATCCGACTGGAATTTCAAGTACAACATCACCCACATAAAATGTATTGTTATTTTCGTCTATATTGGGGATGGCGTTAAAAGTCTCCAAACTAATAAGTCCCATCACATAATCACTGTCGTTATTTCTCAGATCCAATGGAGGGGAATAATAAGCTTTTAAGACAGAACTATTACCACTTAAGCAAAAGGTACTCATCTCGAAGGATTTTAGAGACAACTAGTTCATTAACTTAGTTGTTATGATATTTATAAGGTGTAATGTAAAGCCCCAATCCACTCTTGTATTTCTTTAAATACAGACCACTGCCACTTTTTCCCAAAGCTATAGACTCCATAGTTTCGTTGTGCCTTTTGTCTTCCTCTAACTTTTGTTGAGCACTTTTTGCATCGTTAACAGCTTTTGCAATACCAGCAGCACCACCACTTAATGCTCCCAATGCGCTAAGGCCGGCAAAAAGAGGAATCAAAGGTAGGAATCCTCCTGTTTTTGGGATCGGAATTACTCCTGTAGGAAGTACTTTTTCAACTCCTGCGAATGATTTTAAAGCCACTTGCGCTGCCGACAAAAGATCTTGGGGTTTTTCCTTAATAATAGCCTCTCGCGCTCTGTTTAGGGCGGATATAAAGGGAATCCCCTTGCCCCTTTTAGTAATTCGTTTTTTTACAACTTTATTCTTAAACTTCTGCATTGTAGACCAGTCAGTACAACAACCTTAGTAACACTAATACTGTGGTATTAATGCGAATGTATATATGAACGTTAGTTAAGTATACTGTTCAGTTATCTAGTAGCAGTTGTGGAATCAACAGCTATTTTTACTGTTCATTTTGCTGTTACAATGCCATCAAGTCTTGCCGGTTTGGACCCTGATGTTCAAAAAAGAATAAAGGACGCTGCTAAAAGTATTAGAAAGAAATATCTGCAACTTAAAGCAGAACGAGAGGGAGAAAATGATAATCAGCAGATGGAAGATGAGGAGGAGCTTAAGAATGCACGTACGGTTCAAACTGATCCTAAAATCATTAAACTTATTGATAAGCATTCTCAAACCGTTAAAGATTTATATAAATCACTAAAAGAAAACCGTTACGAAAGTGCTCGTGCATTGGAAACTTCATATCGTCCTCTGGCTAAAATGTTAACCAAGACAATTGAAAAATCTACTTCAGGCAAGCTGTTCACGCCTTTCAAAACCCATGCTTCACTAAAAAGACCAAAGAGTGAAATCAAACACTCTTCAACATTGGTTAAGAAACCTCGATATCCTTTAAATTTTAATACTCCTAATAAGAAAAAAGATCGCCACGATGAACAAAGACAGGAAGAAGAAGAAGATCATGATGATAATGTGGAGATAGAAACTATTGAGATACCAAATAATGAATCATTTAATCAAACAATTAACTTTGATAATGACGATGCAAACACTACCATGTTTGAGTATAATCCTCGCGAAAGCTTTTTTTACGACGATGACTTTAGACTTGATCCTAATACCCAGCCAATTCAAGCCGATGCAATTCCTGAAGAATCGTTTGAAGAATACATGGAACAGTATGATGAACTACCTCGAGAATATATGAGAGGGCTGATACGTGATACGGATAATCAGTATGATCGTACTTATCTGAGGCATGATTATGAGACGGATCATTTGTATTTTGGTGATTCCGAACTTGAATTTAAAGGACCAGATATTGTTATCAAGGGACAAAATTTCAAAGGAACTCCTGGTCTTTATGAGCTTATGTTTAAAACTGTTCCTTTAAGGAATAAATTTACTGCTTTAGACGAGCGAGTCTTTGCAAAAATAATTTTACTAACAAATGCTTATAAAAGAAATTTCAATCCTGATATGCAAGTAGCAGGAAATAAGGGTGCGAAATATACGCATATAATAAAGCCTCTCCTTGAAAAGGTTCGAGAAGACAGCGATGCTAGTCAAAAGGAACGAGATAAGCAGTTGCGAATTGTTAGGAAACAGCAATATCAAGGACATGGATTCAACCAACAGTCCCCGAATCGTTCCAATAACAACACTTCTGATACTTTTAAAGAATATTCCAATAATAAAACTGATTACGTGTATTGGGACGATCCAAATGAACTAGTTGATCGGCTTAGAAAAATATTAGCAAGTTCTGAAGTAGGTAATAATTCACACATTAACGAAATAATCAGTATAGAGGAAGAGTTGAGAGAGGCTGGAATAATAGAATAAATATATTGGATGTATGAAAATGTTATTAGTTTCAAGATGACTATCGATAAATTCGGTCGTAATCTGGCCCATCCGTATCACTTGTCTAGGAAGCTAAAGAAGAGTCCAGAAGTGGTACGAGAAGTACAAACAAAGCAGTTGTATGGTTTTATGCATATGACTCTGTCTGGTAGCGTCGATTCATCGGGTAATTGTATGATTCATGGCCAGCCATTTTACAAATTTCCTCTCAAAAGTGGAACTATTGAATATGTAAATGTTCATCCTCAAGATGTACGCACTACAATCAACAAGCAACCATATACGATGTTACTGCTTAAGAAACTCAAATTTTCTGATAAAATATCATTTTCAACCAAATCAAATTCTACCGTGCTGTTTGTAGAATTTTTAATAAAGTATCCAATTGAATAATTAAAAATATTATTAGTTAGTATAATAATTCTTATTTACTTCCTCTTCCTCTCACCACTTAACTATTGTAGAGGGGAGGAATAGGGTTTAAAAGTGACTGATAGCGATTCATTAACGTTCACTTTTATTAGAAACGCCTAACAATCATGGCATTAAAACTAACGACAGAAAATTGGCAGAACAGTTTATTACGAGCTGTTAGAAAAATTGAAAATGATTTTAATAAAGAAATTAATTTAAATACAAAGTCTGTTATGGCAAGTAGTTCATCTTGGGCTATATATTATAATGAAGAAATAATGTATTATACACAAGGTGCAAAGTTGTGTAAAGATTATTATGAAGGAAAAGATTTGCTCAAATTATTAGAAGGACTTTTAGATAATGAGTTTTTTAAGCAGATGATATCTTTAAAAAAATTTGTGCCTGAGGATCAAACGGATGCGTTGGAGCTAATTCGTTTAGCAGAATGTAGCATTGAGAATTTTGGTGAATACAGTAAAAATGACATTGATAATTCGGACGAGGACAGTGATTAAATATGACCGATTATTCTTAAATAAGTAGTTTAGATATTAATAAGGTTAGATATTAATTAGGTTATATATTAGTTATTGTAATATTAGTGGGAAATAAAGGTTTTTACTGAAATTATCGTCTATCATTGATTTTCCTCCTCCTCCTCTTCCCCCCTTTCCTGCTATCATATTAAGAACGCGCCTTGACCCGATGTGCTGTTGATCCGTTTAACTGCTGTTCATTTAACTGTTCCACTGTTCATTTAGCTGTTCCACTGTTCATTTAGCTGTTCCACTGTTTATTTAGCTGTTCATTTAGCTGTTCCACTGTTCATTTAACTGTTCATTTAGCTGATCTGCAGTTGACCTTGGTCTCATATAGGAAATGGAGATGACGCAATCTTAACGATACCGTATTATACGAAGTATATTCCTACTAAGAAATAAGCATTGCCAGTGCTTTGTACGACTTTATCGTGCTAAGGCCCTAATGGTTTAATGCATCTAGCTCTGTTATTAATTGAGATATTTGAAAAAATCTTTCACTTCTAGATAGGTCCTATATACCTCTGTCTACAACCCGAATTTCAGCGCTTCGTCTCGAGGTATAAGGGCACTAATCGCAAAAAACTATATCTTCCAAACCAGTTGACCGATCGCGTTCGTGTTTTCTCTAAACGACTTATGACGTCATCCTGAATACATTTCACGTGTTAGATTTTAATTTTAGCATTTGACAAGTGACAGGTGGTCTTGACATATCTTAATTGACAGGTAACAGCCGCCATCTTTTCCTAAACATAATATGACGTCATCCTAAACACGTTGCCTATAATGAATACTATTGCCCAAGTAGCTAACGCCCAAGTAGCTAATGCCAAAGTAGCTAACGCCCAAGTAGCTAATGCCCAAATAGCTCACGCCCAAGAGTGTGACATGACAGATGACGTATGACATATGACACACGTCTGCGCACTGCCTGGGCATGCGCAGATGCCTTGGAGTAAATGGAGGGCGTAGAACTCTCCATCTATCCCTACTAATTTCTTTTAAACATGATGGAGATCCAATATAATAAGTTTTTCCAAAGGTTGTCCAAAGCTCCCATAATTGTCTAACAACACCCAAACAAACAGCATGCATATAGTCTATGGGATACCCCCAAACTATATTAAAACCTGGAAAATTAATGAGAACTGATGGACCTTTTACACCTCGTATTCTTCTGCCAGATTTTAGGGCAGCTTCCATGTCATTAATAATTTCTTTTGGTTCTCTAACTCGGTAAGGTGGAACATCCAAAGAATATCTGACTTGCCTATTTACAACTTTTCCAGGGTGATAGCAGATAAAACATCCATAGAAGCCATTAAATTGAGTTACATTTTGTAGCATGGGTCTTGCAACAGAATCAACACAAACGAGCAACGGGAATATTTTTGATGTAAATACAGTGCCATCACTGTTTGACCATTGAACTCCTTTAAATGCTATTTTGTGAGTATCTTCAACTAGAAACTTTAAAAATACATTCATTTTTGGTTCACACTTACCCAACCAAAAACCAGCTAAAATAATATTACGAAAGCGGTTTTCTGGTGGCAATTCATTAACTGTTATTTGGATTGGCCACATTGAAATTTTAGAAGATGGGAAAATTGGTGCCCCATCAGTATTAAATGAATACGAAAAATCAAAATTATACTTTTCTTTTAAATTTTTATACAAACTACCATCATAAATGTCTGTAATTGAATTATTAGAAACTCCGCTGGTACCTATGTGTTAAGTTATTTGCAATGTAATTTTGTATAGAAGGAGATTGTAAAAAAGTTTTAAATTGATATTCTAAATCTAATGTTATGAAGTAATTAGCTGAACTGTTAGTAAGTGAATTTGATTTATGACAGGAAAAGCAGATAATAAATTCATTAACTAGAAACTTTTGTGATGTAGTTTTTAAAATATTTTTACAATTAACACAATAAAAATGATATCTAACCACTTGCGTAGGTGGACAGAGCTGTTTATCTATAAGGTAGTTGCTAAGAGCAATCTTTTTGGCAGCACAAGTCTCAATCATGGAAATTATATCGTTAATTGCTTCTTTTGATAAAGAGTGGCGAAGAGCAAGAGCGGTAATCATGGTTTTGAGATCAAATACTGTTATATTTGACTGAGAAAAAATAATATCTGTTGGGTCTACTGTACTTGATGAGTTTGGGATATTGCCCAAGTGATTGATATTTTCATTGCTGCAATTATCTTGATCAGAATAACCACAGTCGATATCATCATGTGTGGATTTTTCACTGGTGATATTACTACAGTTAAAGTCTTTACCTTGAAAGCTATTTTGGGCATTAGAATGACTGGAGCTATCTGAAGATATTTCAATATTACTTTTAGAATTTGAGAGTGTAGTTGCACTATCTGAGTTAGCCTCATCTTCTGCCTTCTTTATGTTACAATTTGGTTGAATATTACTTCCTGAACTTATCTGGACTTTATTACTGCCTTGTCCTTGCACATTCCACAATGATGACAAATTTTGATCAGAATGTTTAAAACTATCACTATAGCCGGATCTAGATGAGCATGCGCTAGCACTAACATTACCTTTATCGGCTTTACCTTTGGCACGCCATTCTGTAGTTCGAGAAGATTTACCAAAAGAGTTGAGTACTTTTTTTAAATTTTTTATTTTTTCAGATGCATCTTGTCCCGACTGTTGAGACATGGCTTAAACAAAACTAATCCCGAACAAATTAACACACAATAGTCAATAGTTCTATAGCGTCCGGGTTAAGTATTTATTCAAAAATAAAGACAAAAACTTAGTAAAACCACAAAACTGTAAACAAACAACCAACAAACAACATATTAGAGGTTCTGAGGTTATGTTATTTAATTTTATATTTTATGACACTTCGTTTTTTCACAGAGTAGAGAGTACAAGTAGAAGTGGCTCGCTTACAAAAAAAATTATGAAAAAGCTACCGTTACTGCTGTTATTAGTTTATATCAAGATCATTTCCACGTTTACATTTTGGGTATTGCTCTTAGGGTGTAGGCATCGAGATAGAATAAACATTGTATCTCGATGGATGTAGGCAACTGATTCCGAAACCACAGTTTACAGAAAGTCTACTGTACTAAGTTTTGAAAATTGTACCCATACTCTGTGATACACCCACAGAGTATGCTGCCCACATTGCTCAACCGGTGTTGCCAGCTGCTAGGAAACTTCCCAACTATTAATTAAATTCCCTGAAAGAAAAACATTGAAAGATATCCCTTTAATCTTTTAAAAATGGTAATTTTACGGACAAAATATTGGGTTTTAGTATATCAAGCAAGACACATATTTTATAACAATGCGTTCGCTATAGGGAAGAGCGGCCCATGCAAATTATGTAGAAAAAGTATGTTATCTGCAATTTTTTAAAGTTGTTCCTCTCCAATGATTTAATTATTGGTTATTGTTCCTATTTTTTTCTTATTCGGTATATTTGGAATTAAAAAAAAAAACTAGATAATGGGAAATTTATTTTTACAATGTTGCAACACTGTTTATGTGATCGGCCAGACGGCCATCTTTTTTCCTTCTTCCTTCTTTCTTTCTTTTCCGAAGAAGAAGCCGTTACGACCACTTCTTGCGATATTTTGTTTATGATAAAATATCAATTTTTTGAATTTTGTGCGGCGTGTTTTGTTGGGTGATCTTTGTTGCAGGTAAGTTTAAGTTTTCTAGTTTTAGTTTTTTCTATTTACATCAGTTTAAAGTGAACTAACCTCATTTGTCGTAAGGCAAGACAAACTAAAATGGTTTATTTTAACTTACATTAAAGCTGGATTTATAGTTGCATGTCGTAAGAAGTAACATTAAGCAGTAAGAGAAATCTGCTCTAAAAAGAATTAGAATTACTAATATAGAAAACTGATTATATTTTTTATTCTTATGGTATCTATAAATCTACCTTAACTTCAAGTAAATAGGTATGAGCATTTAAAAATTCTTTCTGAATAAAAGTGTTCCAGCATTTTAAAATGGGATATTTTTAGTTCCCCTATTAGATGTTAAAAAATTAACTAAAAATTAAAATTTTTTAAAGTCTATATGGTAAAATGGGTATAAATTTACCCTCGACTGGAGTCTGTCTGTCAAGCCTTTGCAAGTATGGTAACCGCCACAAATACAATATTATTGCAAACATGTTTACATTTCTATTGTCTGTATAAAAATCCACGAAAATGTTGCCTCTTGGTATACAACTAGGATATAGGATCTTTATATTTTATACATCTATTAAGATGTACAAAATAATATATACATTAATAATAAGGTAATGATCTTTTAATTTAAATTATTCTTTACTTAATAAGTATAAAAATGTTTAAGTTATTTTCCCAATTTTATTACAGAAATTAATGTATAAATACCTATAATACCTAAAACAGTTGCAAAAATAGCCCGTAAGTAGGTATATTAACACATTCGCTGCCAAGCCAAATTAATAAAAATTGTCTCCTGTATGTGTGTGTACCAAACAAGATACATGAAATCTAAGGTTACTGGCTATTTCAGTTTTTTTTTGTTTTTGTTTTTAAGTGAATATTTGAAAAAAATTATAAGCAGACAGTGAAATTATAGTATGTTTCTAGCATCATGCGCCACAGAAGACACTCTGAGAAGACATATTTTTTATATCGGTACGCCACAGCAGACACTTTAGCGGACACATAGCGCTAAAAACATAGCCAATCAGACACCCGTGTCCGCCCTGGCAGCGAATGTGTTAAGTATACAGGGTGATTCACGTTGAGTGGCCTATTAGAAGAATTCGGAAATGAGTAAACTTATCTTTCTAAAAATTTGATAGCAGTCATAGTTGGCTTTGAGCTTTTAAGACATTATATTTTGACGATTTTATTACTTCCGGTTATACCGGAAGGTAATGCCGACTTTGCTATTTCAAATGGAACACCCTATATATTTTAGCATTCTTGATTACCTTTTAAAATGTAAATAGCTTTTGTTAATATTAATCTATTTCTATCTCTAACCGTTTTTGAGATATAAATTATAAAAGGATTTTTTTGTGTAAAAACGCTCCGAGAAGAAAGTTTAGTAACTCTGAAACTAATAAAGGTAAACGTTTAAAATCATGTAAGCTTTCAAGTAATACATAGATCTTTAGTTTAGGTTTCACGTTTTTTATACAGGGAGTTTTTAAAATTGTGCCAATGTTTCCATTTTTAAATAAATGTGCATAAGTCAATTTTTGCAAATAGAACACCCTATTTTTTAGCTTACTAACGTGTAGAAAATTAAATTTCCTATTTAAATGCCTTTTATGTTACAATCCACATTTTTAGTGGTTTTGGAATTATGAGCAATTTAAATAAAAAATCTTAAAATTTCTGTTTGTGTTAATGCGACATTATTTTTGAAAAGAAGACTTCGACTGGGATTTTCGTTTGACTTTGAGCTTTGTTACCATTTGTTATTAAGTGCCTATGTTCGTTGCTTAGCTATTTCTAATTATCAAAGTCAAACGAAAATCCCAGTCGAAGTCAGTGTCAAAATTAATGTCGCATTAACACACAGAAATTTATGATTTTTTATTTAAATTGCTCATAATTCCAAAACGACTAAAAATGTGGATTGTAACATATTATGCATTTAGATAGGAAATTTAATTTTCTACACGTTAGTAAGCTAAAAAATAGGGTGTTCTATTTGCAAAAATTGACTTATGCACATTTATTTAAATGGAAACATTGGCACAATTTTAAGAACTCCCTGTATAAAAAACGTGAAACCTAAACTAAAGATCTATGTATTACTTGAAAGCTTACAAAATTTTAAATGTTTACCTTTATTAGTTTCAGAGTTAAAGGCCTTTTTACATTGCGTGTAATTGCAAGAAAAATGGCCTGGAAGCATGCGCTTCGACGACGTTTTAATCAGCTGATGCACGTTTTCCCATTTAAAACCTGCATCAGCTGTTTAAAACGTCGACAAAGCGCATGCTTTCAGGCAATTTTTTCTTGCAATTGCACCCAATGTAAAAAGGCGTACACATTTTTTAGTACCGTAAAGCGGGGTTACTTCGAACGGGTAGCCTAAATTCGAACATTCCCCCCTCCTTTCGCTTTTCTCATCACAACGCGAAAATCTTTAGCGCGATCGAACTTGTTTGGTGGCGAATTAAAAGTAGGCAGTCGGTCGAGTGTCTTAAGGTTGTTTGGACGCATTTTAAGCGGTAAGTAATTACGGGGTAAATTTTATCATGTATTCGTATTTTTAACGTTTTTTAGGTTAGTTGCAAACAAACATCTGTATTACTGATCCTATAAGTCATATCTCTATATAATCTTGTAGAACTATTGCTTGACATGTCATTAACATGACTTGCAATAAAAATTTTGATTTTAATAAATAGGGTAATTACAAAAAAATTAAAAGCAATTTTTTTACTTTTAGAGGGGCTAATTCGAACATGGTGCGAAAATATAAAAAAAGGCTTGGGGCCTTGCATTATGTCAATTATTCAGAACAATCTCTGGAAAAGGCACTTAATGATCTCAGAAAAAAGAGAATGAATTATAGACAGGCATCGGAAGTGTATGGAATCCCGATAGCCACCCTTTCCAACAAAATGAAGAAAAACCATCCATTGCTAGCAGGGAGGCGACCAACTTTAACAAAAGAAGAAGAAGACAGTCTATCATCGGCAATTCAAAAAGCTGCAGAGTGGGGCTTTCCTCTAACTAGGTTGGACATTCGGTTATTGGTTAAGCAGTTTCTTGATTCCCAAGGTAAAAACATTAAAACTTTTAAGAACAACATGCCTGGCGTAGACTGGTTTTACAGTTTTGTGAAGAGAAACCCTATTTTAACTGAACGTTTATGTCAAAATATTAAACGCTGTCGAGCTGAATTGAATCCCGAAGTTATTAACCACTATTTCGAAAATTTGTCACAAAGTCTACAGGGTGTGCCAGCATGTAACATCATGAACTATGATGAAACTAATTTATGTGACGATCCTGGTAGGGTAAAGGTCGTTTGCAAGAAAGGTACAAAATATGTAAATAGAGTTTTAGATTCTAGTAAATCCAGCACCTCTATAATGATTTCAGTTACTGGGTCTGGAATATTATTACCCCCCTATATAGTTTATAGAGCCCAACACCTTTACCCTACTTGGACAGAAAATGGCCCCGCTGATACAGTGTACAATCGTACCAAAAGCGGTTGGTTTGAAGGCGCCGTCTTCGAAGATTGGTTTGAGAAAGTGGCTCTACCATATTTCAGAAGATGCGAAGGAAAAAAAATTTTAATGGGAGATAATTTATCCAGTCATCTTTCCCTCAGAGTGATTCAACTATGTGAAGAAAAAAATATTGAATTTGTACTTTTGCCACCCAATGCAACTCATTTACTTCAACCATTGGATGTGGCTTTTTTCGCTCCATTCAAAAAAGTCTGGAGTTGCATTTTGACGGAAAGGAAACAAAAAAACAGAGGCGTTCTCCCAAAATTAGAATTTCCAAAAATGTTGAAAAAACTATTTGACACTGTTGGACTTAATGCTGTCAACAATATTCTTTCTGGTTTCAGAGCCTGTGGAATTATTCCTTGTGACAAAAATGTTGTTTTGGACAAACTTCCTAAACTCACGCCTAATCAACTGGATGATCAGCAAAAACAGATTGATATTGACCAGCGCTGGTCCGCAACTTTCACTGATTTTCTACAAAAATCAAGAACCTTGGAAAGCAGACAAAATATAAAACGAGGAAAAAAAATTAATGTAGCGCCAGGAAAAGGAGTAAAGGCATCTGATTTAGGCCAGCCTTCTGTTTCAAGAGAGTCGAGCAGCTCCGACGATGAAATTGTGTCTGATAATGTGGACCAGTCTAACTCTGACAAAGAAAGTGATGATGGTGCCAACAAAGAACAAAACAATCAATTGATTTCGGACAAAAATATTGGATCAGATGAAGACTTTATGGTGGATAATTATGTTTTAGTCACCTTTAAATGTCAAAAAAATACTGAGAGATATTTTGTCGGCAAAATTACTGAAGTTTTTGCTGACCAACCTGAGCTTTTATTGGTAAACTTTTTAAGGCGAAAATCAGGTGGCAAACAAAATTATTTTTATTATCCAGATGTCAAGGATGAATCGTTGGTGAACCGAAAAGACATTTTGAAGAAACTTAAACCGCCAAAAGATTTTAGAAGAAATCGATTCATATTTAATAATTTACCGGTAGAATATGTTATCGAATAAATTTTAAACATTTTTATTTTGTTTGTTCGTTTTTACTTTTAAGAAGTAGGTACTGTATTGGCTGATTATGTTATTGGAATATTTTGTTTTTACTTTGCATTCGCATAAAAATTTAGTTTTTAAGTTTATATGGCTCAATAATGTTTAAAATCACGTTGTGTCTTAAATAAAGCATTGTTTTATCAAAATACTTATATCATTTTTTTTATTTTAAATCTCCTATATGCTTAAAATATTTTAATAGTTCGAATTTACACTTATCTGGGTCTATATTGAAATTTCTGTGCGTTTTAAGACTATGTTCGAATTTACCCCACTCATAGGGGTAAGTTCGAACAACCTTTATCAATTAAAAAAAAATACTATATATATTTTTTTAATAATTATGAAGATTGGAATGCCTAAAGGAAGGTTCAATAAAGTTATATTTAAATTTTGGGTAATTTTTCTTAAAAGGTGTCAACACAATATTCAAAAAACCTCCAAAAAGCGTTCGAAGTAGCCCCGTTTTACGGTATTTTAAGTATTAGACTGCCGTATGTTTTTAGAGAGCAATATTTTTGTGCTAATAATGACTACAGACATATCATACGCCTACGTGCGCTTCATCGAAGATGATAAATTTGAAGTAGTGAGTACTTCAAAGATATTAAAATTTACTAAAGAAAATATAAACTTCAACCTCAAATATAAAGTTGAGTGGACGGACGGAAACCATTATTGGGCCAATATTATTTATGTAAAAGGTAAGTCATAGTAGTAACACAAACTTCACAATCTCTTTATTCATCAAAAATCTATTTATAAATTATTTGGACTATAATTATTAGTCTTTTTGTAGGTTATTGGGCAATAAAGGGGGTGTAGAGTGCATAGAACGGATTTTTACTTCAAAAATATGGGGGGGGGGGGTATTAGTTAGGACATAAACATACAGTTAATAACAATAAATATTCCCCTTGCAAAAAACAACAACAATAGAAGTAGGTATAAGGTTTTTTTTCTATGAAATATTTTATGCCTTTACTTAGCTGAAGGTGCCTTACATTGAAGAGTGTACATTACATTTTATTGTTTTTTTTTATTTAACCTTTTACATTATGAATAGACAATCAAAATTTTGTATAATTATTGTTTTTCGCTGGTTCTTTCTATCTTACACTCCATGCAGTGTTAATTTTTTTTCTATCAAAATATTGCTCATACATTTTTTAGGTATATTAGTTACATCTAAGTATGTTTTCTGTTTTTAGATACTCTAGAAGAGCTTAACAAATTAATTTCCAAAAAAAGAGTAAAATTGACCCCGAAAACTTTTTTACTCAGTCAAAGCGACGACAGCGAGGATGATAGCGAAGACGAAAAAAAAGTGAAAAAAAAAAACACCAAAGAGTCGGCCTCTTAACCATTTTGTAAGTTAATAATTTTAATTTTAACAATGTTACACAATATACATAATAAAATTATCTGCATACTAATGATAACAAAACCTTTCCTACCCTTTAACAGAAACCTCTGGAAGAAACAATACTAATGGAATACGACAGTAGTAACAAAAAACAAACAAAAGACCAAAGTTGTCAAACCCAGGAAAACATTACATCCCTAGAGGAAATCCAACTCCTGAGAAAGGAAATGGAAGAAATTACACTGTTGAATAAACAGTTACAGAATATTGTAATTAACAAATTTAATGGTAAGAATTATTCTCATTAAGCACTTAAGGATAAAAATTAATTATTAGTTTTTACTTCGTATTTTTCCTTTTTTCTGATTCGCGTAAAGAGTAAAATACCCTCATTGCTCTCCAGAAAGGAAATGGAAGAAATTACACTGTTGAATAAACAGTTACAGAATATTGTAATTAACAAATTTAATGGTAAGAATTATTCTCATTAAGCACTTAAGGATAAAAATTAATTATTAGTTTTTACTTCGTATTTTTCCTTTTTTCTGATTCGCGTAAAGAGTAAAATACCCTCATTGCTCTCCAGAAAGAAATGTCATTTAAGAGTTGTTTAAATGTCGGTGTTATACTTAATTAACAAATTTCCCTTACTTTGGACAAAAAATAGGAATTATTTGTTTTTTGTTCTGTGAATAAAAATTAGATTTCAGTCATACACACAGTTCTCAAATCTTATTTTCTATAGATTTTATTAAAGATAACCGTAAATATTATGTCAGAGTAGTAAATATTATGGCCTTTAAAAATAAATGCATACAGCTTTTACTTATTTTTGATAGGGGAGAACGGGGGAATGGCGTTCACGGGGGAATGACGTTCACCCCAATATCTAGAAATCCATTTTAAATAATGCCGCCAAATACATGGTGCCTCCTAGCGTGAAACATTTAAGTTGGTATTAACATGATTCGGCAGACTTCAGTTGCATTGCAAACGTCAGAGAAGCATTTTGTGTTTTTCCTGATTTGGCATGTAATAAAGCACGTGTGATTTTTAAGGTTTTAAATCGACCTGGTCAAATAACTTTCCGACGATTTATTTTTCTGTGAAGGTACGTACTATCCACTATATTGCTATGTGTATAGTTTGCTCTATTTTTTTTCGTTTTATTTTTAGGTTGTTTTTATATTTATTTAAATGTGTCGGGGTAATCGCGTTGACCGTCATTACCCCTTATGGGGATAGTTACCCAATTATTTTATTTAACTGGTTATTTTATTTTCAGATGCCAAGAAATTATAAACGGAAAACTGAGAAAGCTAGTTGGACTGCGGATGATTTGTCAAATGCAATTGATGAGGTGAGGAATGGAATAGGTCAAAGACAAGCTGCAAGAAATCACCACATTCCGTTTGCTACGTTCCAACAAAGGTACAAAACTCTAGGAGTGGGTGCTCCAAGTATGGGAAGAAAACCTGTGTTCACAAAAGAACAAGAGACTGAAATTAGTACTAACGTCAAAGCACTAGCTAATATGTATTATGGAATTACTCCAATGCAGTTGCGTAAGTTGGTGTTTGAGTATGCTGAGAGACTACACATAGAAAACTCGTTTAACATGGAAAAACGTATGGCAGGCATAGACTGGTTGGGAGGATTTCTTAAAAGAAATCCATCGCTTTCAGTTAGAAAACCGGAGGCAACCAGCCTGAATAGAGTAAGAGGATTCAATAAGACTGAAGTAAATTTGTTTTTTACTAATCTTGAGAGAGTTATGTCGAAATACCAGTTTCCCCCCCACAAAATATATAATATGGATGAAAGTGGCTTTACGACTGTACATGAAACCGGCAAAATTATAGGAATAAAAGGACAGAAAAGATTGGGTTCCATAACATCCGGAGAAAGGGGAAAAACCACTACCGTAATTTGTTGTATGAGCGCAGCTGGAAGTTACGTGCCTCCAATGTTTATTTACGCTCGGCAGCGAATGGTTCCAACACTGCAGGTTAATGGACCTCCAGGTGCAATATACAATTGCTCTGTAAATGGTTGGACGAACGAGAATCTTTTCACGATATGGCTCAAGCATTTCAATAATTATGCAACCCCAACAAAAGATGAACCCGCCCTACTTATTCTAGACAATCACGGAAGCCATATTACACTTGATGCTTACAATTTTTGCCGTGATAATAACATTACAATGCTTTCTTTGCCCCCTCATTCTTCTCACAGGCTACAGCCATTAGATGTTGTATTTTTTGGCCCACTTAAACGGGCCTATAATCGAGAATGTGACTTGCACATGAAAAGCAAACCCGGTGAACCCATTACGGTATATAAAATTGCTGAGTTATTCAATAAAGCATATTCAACTATAGCGACAATTTCAAAAGGGACGTCTGGATTTTCATCTACCGGCATCTTTCCTATAAACCCAAATGTATTTTCCGACGAAGATTTTCCACTGGAATCTGAAGCCGATGTTGAAGCAGTACAAGATATAGAAGTTAATCTCCTTGAGCCTACGAATCAAAATGAACCATCGTCAGATGAGGAAGACCCTACACTTAAAGCTCAACAACCACTTGAGCCTCAATATCAGCCAGACCAGCCAGTTTCCTTCCATGACCTTTCACCTCTCCCTGGGCCAAGCAAAATTTCAAAACTTACAAAGAGGAAACAACATTCTGTTATAATAACAGCTACCCCTGAAAAGATTGTCCTGGAAGAAAAAGAGGAAAAAAGGATTCTACGTCAACAAAGGTTAAAAATTAATAAAGGTGTAAAAAGAAATGTATATGACATAGAATCAGCGGTAGCCAGTAGTTCTAAAAGAGGTAAGCCGGATGACAGTTCTTCCTCAGATTCTGAAGTTGGGGTTGATAAGGTTTGCCAGGATTCGTCTGACGATGACGTAATGCAGTTTGGTGAAGATGAAGAAGTTGGTGATGGCGAAAGAAAATTGAGCATTGATTCGGACGCGCCAATACAACCAAACGATTTTGTTCTTGTAATGCTTTGTAATGAAAAGTCAAAAAAAAAGTTCGCTGCACAAGTGACAGAATTACGAAAACAGGACCTAGTGGTAAAGTATATGCGGCAATACCGAGGTCAGCAAAATGTTTTTATTTTTCCGGATGTTGACGATGTCAGCTGTGTCACAAAACATGAAGTTATTGGGAAACTAAGCCACCCCGAAACGTTGAGATATGGAAAAATCAAATTTAACTAGACGTTTTTTTAGATATAAGTTGTGTTTTTGTACGTTTAATAAAAATATTTTCTAATTAAAACCTGTGTTTCCTCAGATTTAACTATGACCTCCATTACCCCTATGCGTGACCGTCATTACCCACAATACGGGGTAATTACGATCAATGTAGTCATGTAAATATTTTGTATTTTTCTCAAGCAATTTGCATTTTTAAAAGTCTTGAGGACGTTTATGTTGAAGGTTACTTATATATAGATAGTTAGAAGCTAAAATAGATAAGATAAATCGCAAACGAAAAAAATTATGAATTAAATTCAAAAATTGAACGTCATTCCCCCGTTCTCCCCTACACTCTGTTTTATTTTTTGAATAATCTAAAGTATTTTATTTCCATGAAATTTTGTGACACACTTTTTAACTTAACTTATCTTTCAAATGGTATATTTATTTCTAAAACTACAAAGTTTTTTCTTCATTTAGGTTTTAATCGTGAACCTCCGCCAAAAAATTAATAATTTACAAAAAGTTTTATTACTATTTTTGTCCAAATTAAGCTAAATTTAATAATTGGGTACAACTTAAAAATGAAACCAAACTCTATATTCAATTTTTATGTAGTAAAAAATGAGGACTACTTTTTGACTGTTCCTCGTATACTAAAATAAGTATTATTTTGGTTTGAAAATATGCAGAACATTTTCGAAATAATATAAATTTATTAAATTCAAAATAGAATGTTTTCCATATGCTGCCCACTTTCTGACGTCACTGTATATGGACTAGAGTAAACTTAAGTAGGCTCATTAAAAACTAATTTTTGGGTATATGGTCTAGTTATTTTTATTAACTTGCTATTATTTGTAATTGATTGTTAGTATTGCCCATAAACTTCAGATTGACTTTTGTATGGTAGCTTTATTTGTAAAAAAATATAGGTGTACATTGATATTTCTTGCTTTGTAAGATTGTAAGTAGGGCCTATATAAATATGATCCAATATGTTTAAAAAATAATTAGAAATCCTAAAACATTCCAGTGATGAAATGCTAAAAACATTTATTAATTTCTAATCTCTAGATTGTCCTAATAAGGCAATGCCTGCTGACAACGAGATCGTGAAGGCGTCAATTGGAGACCTCGTCCCGGGTACTGAGGTATCTGTAAAAGTAGCGAAAGGTCCTGTAGTTGCTTTTTTTTTGTTGTTGTCGCATTGATATTACTTTAGATAGTGTTGATAAAATTTATACTATTTCCCAATAACCCAAACCAGATTTTTAAAAAAATAATCTTTGAAAAATGGAAAATAAAACTTGGTTTAAATAATAAAAATCTACATTTCCAATTATATCATACATTTTTGTACAAAGCATACAAAAATAAAATGAAACGGCGTCATAAAACAATTTCTTATATTTTATAAATTATCTTAAATAATCCTTTATTGAGTAGGGTTCTAAATTAATAAAGTTATTTTTTACCTTAACTTTAAAATATTTTAAGCCTATTTATACATTTATTATCATTTGGAAAATTGTTAAAGAACTTTCACCACAAATAACCTGGATTTTCTTCCGTTAATGTTAGTCTATGGATAGGGTAATTTACATTTAGAGTTCTAGTATTATAATCATGGAAAGTTTGCAGTTCAAAAGTGTTTCTATTTTTATAGAATAAAAACAAACATTCATAAATGTACACATCACAAACCGTTAGAACTCCACATGGTTTAAAATCATTCTTACAACTTTCATTAAAAGCCATTGGTTTTATTATTCTGAGTGATCGCTTTTGAACTACAAATATTTTTTTTTATTAAGCTATCGCTACCCCAAAAAATAATTCTGTATTTCATAATGGATTGAAAGTTTTTTCATAGTATAGGGTGACTTCGCCGGTTAGCCGGCCATTGCCACTTTTCGGCCAATTCTCCAAAAAAGCGTTAAGAATAGTGGTATTTTCATATTTGAATATAATATAAGGATATATTCATTTTCAATCACATATCCCCCCTCTAAATTCAAATTTTCACCGCCCTTCTGTGACCTTGTTAACTATCAGTGACAGTTGAAAAGCGCGGCAAATAGCTGTATGATCACTTGTTGTTTCGTTTAAGCATTGTGTAGTGTGTGTGGTGTTAGAAAAGAGTAAGTATTATTTAAATATCGCCTATTGAACTAAAGGGGAGCTTGTTTTACGATAAAGGATGACCAAAACAAACTTTTTCACTAAAAAAAGTGTATTTTTTTGCATACCTTATAATTTAGGTTAGGTGGCCGGTAACCAGATAGGGGAGAAGGGGGAGGATTCGGCTAGGGGGAGGATTCGGCCGGTCGCAATATTTCGTTATATATTCAAATTTGCCGCGAATTTCAGCCATCATCCAATACGTTATAAACGCCTTTAGTATATTCCAGAAGTTGGTCGAGATACAAAGCAGTGTTTGTGTACAGTAACAAATTATTATTTTTGGCCCAAAAAGGTAATTATTTTGCTCCTACAACTTGAGACATATTACATTAAATTGTCCTATTGCATTAATATAATAATTGGAGCGTAAAATCATATATTTAATGAACATTTTCATGATGTTAAACTTTTGAAACTAAAACACATGTTTTATTTATAGTCGCCATTGTTAATTTTATACATACGGGGAGGATTCGGCCAGGTCAGGAAGGGAGCATTCGGCTGGCCGAATCCTCCCTGTGATATTTTTTTTAGTTAGTTTTTTTTCTTATTTTTTATGGTTTTAGATGCCGCGTGTATATAAAAGAAAAACGCACAGGCAGACCGACGAAAAAAAAATGAAAAACGCCATCTTGGCTTATTTAAAAAATGAATCTGGTCTTAATGAAGCTGCAAGGCAGCATGATGTAAAAAGGACAACATTACAATCCAGGGTGAAGATTTTACTAAAAAAGAAGACTCGCCAGGAAGTAGTAAGGAACATGGATGATTCCGGAAATGAGAGCGTCGAAGAAGATTCTGCAATTAATAAATATGGAAACAAGTTCACGAATAAACAAATATTTACTGTCGATGAAAAAAACCAGCTTTGCTGCTACATAAAGAAATGCTCCAATTTAAATTATGGCTTATCATATACTCAGGTCCAAAATTGGCGTATGAATTTGCCATGAAAATGTCAAAATCTAAGATTCCCAAAAACTGGATAACCAATAAACAAGCTGGTAAGTTACATTCGTAAACTAAAAAGCTCACATTTATACGTAAGAAAAATTGTGATTTTATTATAAAAATCTAATTGGTATTTCAGGAGATGATTGGCGAAAAAGTTTTATGGATCGTCATAAGGACTTGTCACTGAGAAAGCCAGAAAGTACGAGCCTAATGAGGTCGATAGGATTCACCAAAGCTAAGGTTGACACATTTTTTGAAAATTATGTCCAAGTGTTGGAAAAATGGAAGTTTAGGCCTGAAAATATCTATAACCTAGATGAAACAGGGATCACAACTGTGTTGAAGCCTACCAAAGTTGTAAGTGAGAAGGGAAAGAAACAGGTTGGGCAGATTGCGTCTGCTGAGAGAGGTGAGCTGATAACATTTGTGGGCATTATTAATGCCGTTGGAAATACTATCCCACCTGTGTTTGTGTTCCCGAGAGTAAGAAATCTTAATGATTATATCGTAGATGGTCCTACTTCTAGCATTGCTCTAGGGAGTAAGAATGGCTGGATGACCTCGGAGAATTTTTTAGAAGTTTTGAAGCATCTAGTCAGCCACACTAAATGCTCACAAAGTAATAGAATTTTACTTTTGCTGGACAACCATGAGAGTCATACTAGTGTTGAGGCAATTATATACTGTAGAGAAAACGGTATAACCCTCCTATCATTTCCCCCACACACTACACATCGCTTGCAGCCTCTCGATGTGGCAATTTATGGCCCTTTCAAAAGTAAACTTTCCACTGCTTTCAATGACTGGTTATTATCTAATCCAGGAAAAGTGATAACGATTAAGCACATTCCCATGCTGTCGTGTCGCGCCTTCATAAGTTCTTTTACGCCGCAAAATATTACAAGCTCCTTCAGAAGCCCAGGAATATGGCCACTTAACCGTCTTATCTTTACCGACAAAGATTTTAAGCCAAGTGATATTCTTGACCGTACGATAAATCCAGATGCCGAACAAGTTACAGGAAAAAACGATGAACAATTGCAAAAAAACATTCAAACACCGGAAAAACAAATCGTTACAGAAACAAGTCCAGAAATCCGTTCATTAGATCCAAGACCAAGTACATCAAAAGATCTTACAGAAAATGGGGAGGTAATAACAGACCAAACCTTAAAAAATAACATTTTAGAACAGCTACGACCACTTCCTAAAATGATATTTACTGGAACAAAAAAGACCAACAAAAGACAGTCAAAATCGACAATCTACACTTATACTCCAGAGTTACTAGCTAAGCAAGCATTAGACATTGAAAGACAAAAGAAAAGAAAAGAAAGTGTGACAAAGAGTAAGGTAAAGAAGAAAGTGTTTTCAACAGAAATTGATAGTAGCAGTGACAGCGAGTCTGATATATCGTTAACTGAGGCGGATTCTGATGACTCTATTCAGTCTCTAGATGACTTAGATGATGAAGAATTAGGCAAAGGGGATTTCGTTTTCGTAA
This sequence comes from Polydrusus cervinus, assembly GCA_935413205.1. Taxonomy (NCBI): domain Eukaryota; kingdom Metazoa; phylum Arthropoda; class Insecta; order Coleoptera; family Curculionidae; genus Polydrusus; species Polydrusus cervinus. Next base: position 57,943,243 of record OW284510.1, on the reverse strand, counting down.
AACTTCACAAAGAAAAAACTCTGAGTAAAACTGCGTTTTGTTATTTTATTGGTCAGATTTTAGACACTCTTGGCAATGAACTAAAAGTAAAGTTCCTTCGGAGGCGTGGAATTACTTCAAACTTTCACTTCCCATTGGTTGAAGATGTCAGTTGGGTGGCAAGAGAGAATATTCTTCATAAATTACCTTCTCCATCTGCAAAGGGCACGGCTCGCACACAATCTTTATTTCGTTTCAACTTTAATTTCAGCAGTTACGATCTAAGATAAAAAAAATTATGTCACCTAATGCATATCCGTTTTTACTTTAGAAAATGTATTTGAGTTCCATTCCTTATATATTTGCTAGAATAAACGTTCTTTTTGGTATATTGACATCCTAATTTACTAAGCCGAATCCTCCCACCCCTCTAGCCGAATCCTCCCCAGGGACAGGGAGCTTTCGGCCATTTACACGGCTTTAAAAAAAGCGAGATATTCTAAAAAAAAACAACATCTATGATGTATGTACTTATAGGTGTGGTTAACAAGTCCCTAAACTATCAAATAATGTCAAAAAAATTATAATATGTTCGATATTGTAGATGATATAACCTACAAAACAGAAACTGGCCGAATCCTCCCCCTTCTCCCCTACCTTAATTTTGATTTTGCCCTTTTTTCGGCCAGGCTGGCCGAAAACCGGTTAGATTAATACAGAGTTGTTTTCCTTTTCTATCCTTTTGTATTTGTATTATCTCTCCTATGCAAAGACCATCATTTTAAAAATTTATGTTAAAATTCATTATCCAGTTTTCGGCCACTATGAACTTATTTGCAGACGTAGATGTTTAATTCGAAATATGTGGCCGAAAACAGGTAAAAGGTGTCGTGTTTTCGTCCAGGCCAATAATTATAATTATTATAAACCACTGATTTTTGAAAAATGTTTTTTTGTAATTGCAGATGAAAATTTAAAAAAGAAATAATGTCAAAAAGGGTCCTGCAAAAAAACAAAAGAGAAAATTCTTTAAATATACTGACGCGCAGCTACAAGAAGCTCTAAAGGAAATAAGAGAAAATTCAATGAAAATTCGGGAGGCCAGTAGGAACTATGGAGTTCCAAAAAGTACCCTTCAGGACTACATGAAAGGAAAGGTGCCTAAAATATCAAGAAAAACTGGACCGGAGCCACTATTACAAACTATTAGCGAAAAGAAAATTGTTGAATGGGTAATGAATTTGGCAAAATGTGGTTTTCCTATCAAGAAAAGTGATCTTATGAGTACTGTAGAAAAGATAGTCAAAGATTTAAATAAACAGCACTTATTTAAAAATGGTAGGCCAGGGCAAAAATTGTATGGTAATTTTTTAAAGCGGAACCCTGAAATATCATTACGTGAAGCAGAATCCATAAATAAAGCAAGAGCCATAGTTACCGAAGAATCTATTAGGTTATGGTTCAGAGAATTACAAACATTCGTGACTGAAAACAATTATTTAGACATATTAGAAGACCCCAACCGCATGTTTAACGGCGACGAATCCGGATTCTCCATGTGTCCAAAAAGCGGCAAGGTTTTAGCGCCAAAGGGATGGAAGAACCTATATCATGTTAAAATAGGGCAGGAAAAGGAAAATATTACAGTTCTAATAGTTTTTAATGCCAGTGGAAAAGTATGCCCTCCGGTTGTAGTCTTTCCATACCTAAGACCACCCAAGCAACTTATCGAAAATATGCCAGAAAATTGGATATTGGGAAGATCTGATACAGGCTGGATGAAGTCAAATATATTCTATGAATATATAGCGAATGACTTCAATAAATGGTTACTAGAAAATGACATAAAAAAACCAGTACTCCTATTTATAGATGGTCATAAATCTCATATGACCATGGCCTTAAGTGAGTTTTGTGAGCAGAATGGAATTATTTTGTATAGTCTTCCTCCCAACACCACTCATATCCTCCAACCAGCGGATGTTAGCGTATTCAAACCTGTAAAAACGGAATGGAAAAACACCGTCAGAAACTGGCAAAGTCGGGCTGAAAATATTAATTGCTCCATCACAAAAATAAATTTCTGTACAGTTTTTAAGGAATGTATTGAAAATCTTAATATGGAAAGGTATATAATTAACGGTTTTAGGAAATGCGGACTTTTCCCTCTAAATCCTAACAACGTAGATTATACAAAATGTGTTAAGAACACACTTGAGAGACAGAATAATCAGTATGTTGAAGAAGATTCTACGGGTACAATTACAGTTAATGATACAAAAGCCTCCAAGAAAGTTTTGGAAATGATTCGTGGCAAGCTGGTTAGCTATGGCATTAATGTTGATGTAATTCTTGAGGAGATCAAGGAGTTAGAGGTTACTATCTTCCCTGCCGAAAATACTGCGTCCGAGAAATGTCTTTTCAATCCAAGTGAGCAGGAAGAAGACAATGTCATTGGGTCATGCGTGTTAATGGACGATGTAACTATTATTTCTTTAGATGAAATTATTATTATGCCAGAAGATACAGTGGCTTTATCTGAAGCGAATGAAGCGACAAAATCCCAGCTTTCATTAAAGCCATTAGTTAGTACAGCTATGAATAAGGATGTAAGAAACATAAAAGAAAATGACAAACCTAAAGTTATAAGTAATGTACGAATTGATACGCTAAATGAAAAAATATTGAAGGAATTAAAATCAGTAAATCCTATTTCAATAACACCTAGTGCTTATCAGGTAAAGGAAAATCATGAACTAATTCAATTTCAAGAAAATAGCAAATCTGAATCCAGTGATCTGCCGTCGGTGAGCAAAATATTCCATAACGAGAATGAGAATTTATCCCAAGAGAAAGAGCACATCTTAGAATGGCAAAAAAGAAGAGCAACCCCTATCAAAAGGTTCTAGAATAAATAAGTCGCTTACTGCAGATTGTTTTGACCGCCATTTAATATATCCAGAACCAATTCAACCAAAGATAAAAAATGGGACAAATAATCAATCCAAACTACCAGGTGCTATTGCCACAAAAGCATGGAGGAATCACTTTGCAGAAAAAGATCGAGTCAAGAAAGAGAAAACAGAAGGAATTGAAAGAAGGAAACAAATAAGAATGGCAATGAAAGCTAGAAAACAAGCTCAGTTAAAAATTAAAAAAACCTTAAAGAAACGGAATAATAAAAGTGCGTTGGCGACACGAAAAACCAAAGCCAGGCATGATATACATGATAACGGGGTCAACGAACAAAGACAGAAAGTAAAATGTGCTTCATGTGAAGGGGAAATGGTGAGTGACACAGAGATAGAAGATGATAAGAATATTGGTTGCGATAAATGCACAAATTGGTTTCACATGAAGTGCACTGAATTTTCTGGGATACCTTATATGGAAGCAGCTTTTAAAGATTACATTTGCTATCGTTGTTCTTAGCAAGTTCTTAGCAACGCTTCTGCATGTGGCGGTCCATATTCATTGATTTTCACTGAACTTACCTAGAATCTTGTCATTATTTCAAAGTTTTGCTCTTAGTTTTAAGATTTTTTTTTGGTATTTACGTATTTATTTAGTATTTAAATACTCAAACCGTACTTTGTTATTATTCAGAAATAAATTTTTTGTAAATGAAATTATAATTTCGTTTAAGTTAATCAAAAATAGGTAAAGGTTACCAAATATAATTTGGAGGTCGAAAACAGGTATTAAAACGGCCGAAATGAGGATGTTTTTTAAAATAGTGGCCGACAACGGGTAAATTTTTGGCCGATAACTGTTCTTGTTGTCCGAAAACAGGCAAAAATGCACATTTTGTGCATTTCTTGTTCTTTATAAATTTTAGGCAAAGTTAAATACTTTTTGGGCGAGAAAAATAATTACTAAATGTCTATAGAGTATCAATAACATGGGTTGGTCGTAATACACATAAAAATATTGATTATTTGAATTTTTCTATGCCAAAAAACTGTTAACTGGCCGAAAACCGGCGAATTCACATTCAGTAGTAATTTTTTTGCAAATATTTTTTAGCAGATCACTAAACAATATGACAATAACTATGTTTTTTAGTTTGCGACCACCTTTTTCATTTTTATTTAGCCTTTCTTGTACACATTTTAAAACGTGGTCGAAAACTAATTCATACAAATTTTATTATCGACCGCTATGTTTTTAGCCATGTTTATAACCTATTTTCTTCTTTCAGTGTCACCAATTCGAAGATCTCAAAAAAAATCTCAAAAAGAAAAAAATACTAATAGGAAAAAGAAAAATGTTACTAAAAGATGCCAATATTCTGAAGAAAACTTAAAGAGAGCTTTATATGAAGTAAGAGAAAATAAAATGAAAATAAGAGAGGCCAGTCGATTATTTGGAGTCCCAAAAACCACCCTAATAGACAGATTGTCCGGTAGAGTTCCAGAGAATTTAAGGCAACCAGGCCCACCTCCTCTGTTAACGGTTGAAGGAGAAACAAGGATAAAAAATTGGGTAATTAATCTAGCAAAATGCGGGTTTCCTGTAACCAAAGAAACACTTATGGAAACTGTTGCCAAAATTTCCAGAGATAGCCAAGTCAATTTATTTAAAGAAAATAGACCAAGTCAGACATGGTATCTTAACTTTTTAAAGAGGAACCCAGAAATATCCATTCGAGAAGCTGAAAGTATAAATAGAGCAAGAGCTATCATTACAGAAGAAAGTATACGAAAGTGGTTTCATGAATTGACAGATTATTTGAGCCAAAATGATCTTTTAAATATTTTACAGGAACCAGAAAGGGTGTTTAATGGGGACGAGGCGGGTTTTTCCTTATGCCCCAAGACGGAAAAGGTTCTCGGACCAAGGGGATTTAGAAATCTTTATACTGTTAAACTTGGAAACGAAAAAGAGAACATAACCGTTCTAGCCGTTTTTAATGCTGGCGGAAAAATAGCTCCTCCTTTGGCTGTATTCCCATATCTCAGAAAACCTCCAAAAAACGTGGTTGATAATATACCTGACAACTGGATATTAGGAATATCAGAGAAGGGGTGGATGACAGGGGATGTTTTCTTTGAATATTTATCAAATGATTTTAACAGGTGGCTTGAAGAACAAAATATTCAAAGGCCGATAATCCTTTTCATCGATGGGCATTCATCCCATATGACTTTTCCTTTAAGTAAATGGTGTCAAGAAAATAAAATTATTTTGTATGCTTTACCACCAAATACTACGCATATGTTGCAGCCAGCTGACGTCAGTGTCTTTAAACCTATGAAGCAGGAGTGGAAAAAAACAGTTAAAAATTGGCAAACTAAGCAAGAAAATATAAATTCATGCGTTACGAAAACAAATTTCTGTTCACTTTTTAATGAAGTTCTTTCCAAAACAGATGATTTAGCTAACTATATTAAGAGCGGATTTAGAAAGTGTGGCTTATGTCCTTTAGATCCAAATGCAGTGGATTATTCGAAATGCATTTTAAATACTGCCGAAAAACTAACGGAAGGAAGCAAACCTAGAAGATCAAATCCCAGGAAATCAAGTCCTAGAAAATCAACCGAGGGTATTACAAACCGCGATCTAAGGTCGGCTGAGAAAGTCATAAATAAAATTAAAGATAATTTAACTTTGTACGGTTTAAATGTTGAAGTTATTTTAAACGAAATAAAAACCCTGGAAGAGAAAGTGTCTCCAGCTAAAAGAACATCAAATAGGACGACTACTGTTCTTGAAGAAAAGCCCTGCACCTCAGCCTCTATGTTCGACACTTCATTAACGCCCTTGCAACTAGATATAAATTCAAAAGAAAACTATATCGAAACAATTAATAATGCTCAGGTTATATTCGAAGTTACTAATGATGATGATTTAAATGTGCTTCCCATAGAATCCGACGTTTCGATTCCTGATATATCGTTGAGCTGCTTGACTAAGTCCTTTTTAAGTGCTTTTAATGAGACTAGTGAAACAAACACGAAAATTATAGAAACATTTATTCACGAAAGTAAAAACGTTGACAGTAATGTTACAGTAATCAATAATCATAATAATGAAATAAATGAAGAGATAAATAATCCTAAGATAGACGTTGTCGACATAAATTTACAGACATTCGCGAGAACTCCTGATCCTGAAAGAAATAATATTTTCAATGCTGGCAATCAATTTTCGATATATGGCAATAGTAACGAGATTAATAATATTAGAGAAGAGTGTGAGACAGTTATTAACGACTCCAATAATGCACTGGGCAAGAAAGCATTCGCTAAAATGCTAACAAAAGCTTTTGCAAATCATCTTACTTACCCAGTACCAGTAAAAAGAAGCAATAATACAAATAGAAATAAATCTACAGAGAAGACTCCAAGCGCAATATCTTCAATAAAGTGGCGAGAGTATTATGAAAAAAAAAATTTTGAAAAAAAAGAAAAAGAACTTGAAATTAATAAAAGGAAAGAGGAGAGAAAAAAAGCTAAAGAAAGCAAATTACAGAAGAATCAAACATTAAAAAACGCAAAAAGAGTTAAAAGAACTGAGAAGGAAAATATTTTAATACGGAAAAAGAAGGTACCATGTGCATCCTGTAAAGAGGAGTTAAATAGTGATACAGATGACGATGAGAAAAAAAACATTGGATGCGACTTCTGCGATGAATGGTATCACAAAAAATGTACCTACTAAGTTTTGCAATATTCCATATAACATAGCTGCTACCAAAGAGTACAAATGTAATAATTGCAATTAGTTTGTATTAATTTATTTTAGTTCATATTTATTTTTGTTTTAATTGTTCGTAAGTTTGTATACTTCGCGAAAAGTTAACTAGGTATATTCCGTTTTTACTTTTACCTCTTAGTTACCGAATCAGTTAGGATTTGTCTGTCAAAAATGTTTTTTTTTATAAAAATGTTTATCAATTTTATACTAAGTATTTGTTTTCTACCGAAATAAACATGTTTAATATAATACATTATATGATTTTCAAATTCATTGCCTTCTTCAATACGTGAACGGATAAATAAACTAAAATGGTCGTTAACTAGTATAATTATGGTCGATAGTTGTGTAACATGGTCGTTAAGTAGTATAATAATGGTCGGTAGTTGTGTGGCATGGTCGAAAACCAGTAAAAATGACATTTTTTATTTATTTATTAATATCGTTAAGAACCTTGTTAGATATAGTTGAATGTTTATAACAACCCAATTTCTAAATACGTATAATACTAAAACTAAGCAAAGTTTTGAACGTTAATCCCTCTACGCAATTTTTATGATTAGTTAATGTAACATTTTTTGTTAACTGGTCGAAAACCGGTGCAATGACCCTATGTTGTGGTTTGTAATATAATGAAACCCTCCACGAAGTTATATTGTGAACTACCGTTTTTGCAGAAATTGTTTTCTCCCTAATTTTTGAATCGACCTTGTAGTTTATTTTTTTGGTATTAATAGCGCCTATTAAAATGCGTACTCTCCACCTTTTAAATACACTATAATAGTTCTTCTAATTTTGCCACAATAATAATATAAATAAAATATATATTTATAATTCTATTAGGGAAAGCATACACTGCCTATGTGGTACACTCCGCGCGAAATATTTATTTATTCAGCCGTTGGCCGCTGGCCGCTAGCTTCAGGTTCATGTAGCATTCCAACTGGTACCCAAATACCATTTAACGTGCCAACGCCATTTAAAAAAGCTTTATTTTGGCCGGATCCAAAACCCTCGACGAAGAAAAAAAAGTTAAAAGAAAAAATTCCTTCAGTTGTTACCTCGGAAGCCTGGAGAGCTTACCACACGAAGAAAGAAAAGGAGAAGAAAAAAAATTGAAGAAAAAGAAGAAAGAAAATTGAAAAGACAAGAAAAGCTCCTGAAAAAAAATGTAGGAACTACAGAGAGTTCTGAGGAAGAAGACTACGAGGAGTGGAATGCAAGTGGGAACAGTTCAGACGAGGTTGATATTTTTGAAGATAGGAATGAAGAGTTATGTGCTTTAACTCAAGGAGGCATATCTGTTGGAAGCTATGCTCTTGTAAAATTTATTGGTGGAAAAAGGCAAACAACAATTTACAGATGTTTGCATTATACAGGAAATTTTGGAAAATAACGACATCATGGTTATGTCTATGAAATCTGTAAATGATAAGAAAATTTTTGTTTGCAATGATAAGGATATATATCGTGTGTTCAAAAAAAATATATTTTAGGTTTATTACCTACTCCGCGTATCTTAGCCTCTGGCGAAAGAATTAGATATGAATTTTGTTTACCAGTAGATGTTTTTGAATCATAAAGGATTAGGATGTATATACTTACTGAGTTGACGAGCAAGTTTGTTAATATAAGTAATAAGTATTTATATTTTACTTCCAAATACAAGTATTTTTAATTTAACCTTTAACTATTAACCTTGTTACACCTATGAAGAAGTAGAAAAAGATATTTAGTATGTTTTGGTTGAGGTTTTTTTTCTGCATTTCAGCTCTAATACTGTCAATAACTGGTTTTTTACCTTAATTATGTTTTTTTTCGAAATTTTAGTAATTTTAAGGGTGTCGGTAAAAAATCATAGTTACCTGTGGATTAACCCTAGGCAAATATAATTTACATTGTGGGTACATTAGGGTACGATATATTGATCTATAATAATGTTTTTTAAATCTCTTATACAGAGCGTTCATTATAACTTGGACAACTCGATAGTTTTAAAAATGCTTTATTTCATTTTTTTAAATGAGACCCCCCTATTTTTTTAGGCAAAAGGAACCTTAATTTATTGTTAATCATGTCATATAGGTATCCAAATATCATTTTTGAAATATTTTCACTGTTTCCAAATTATAGTTGACTATGGAATATCCAGGATGTTTTTACTCACCTAGGGCAGTATTGGTGGAACGGCACCAAAATGAAAATATACCTTTGCAGGATTATCCTGCTGAAAATGAAACTAACTTAAACAATTTAAGTTATACCTAGTAGCTTAGAGAATACCTTAAATAACAATGAGGTTATTTCCATCCTGCAAGAATGGGGTATGCCTAATCTATTTGACAAAATAACAAGTACCTACCTAAGACATTTTGTTCATTTAAATTAGTGTTCTATTTTTTAAAACAATATTTTTGTCTGTTTAAAGGTTAGAGACAATGATGTTTCTATCATTTAATAATATTTTTATTTAAAAGGCATATGCATTTAACATTTACCTACAGGGTGGCCCATTAATGCGAGAAAGTCCAATATATCAGTTGTCAACAGAAATAGTGAAAAATATTACACATAAAAGCTATATGATTCATTGAGACGCATATTTTAAAAATATTTTTAGATATACAGGGTGACCAAAAAATTCGGAGGGGCAAAATGTAAGTTTTTTTAAATGGCTACCCCTATCTTTTTTTAGGGAATTCAACTCCGCATGAAATTCAGCAAATGCTCGAGTATTTTAATTTGGTGCTTGTTGCGGCGTTGCCACGCTGTTTATAATTTACTAAAAAATCCAAGAAAAAAGACTAATTTAAAACTTCTTTAAAAAATAGCTAATTTAATTTTTTTAATACATGGTTACGGTTTTGTATACCCGAGGGATGGTAAAATGATCTTATTAAAATAATCTGACCATAATTTATACAGGGTAACTTTTTACGGAGGTGCCATTATTGCTATATTTATAAAGTATCAAATCTTCATTTTTTTAAATGGGACACTCTGTATATTAATGGGTCATGTTATGAAGTATTTTATGCCCTCTAAATTTGGAATTATAACTCATGTCCCAAAATCTACCGTTTTGTCACAATTTTGGATTTTATTTGAAAATGCAAAAATAGCATTATTATGTTTTCTTGGTAGGCATGACCACAGTCCCCTTTACAGAAAGCCGCGATGTAAGAAATCTGGCAACATGGGATGGAGATCTGGTTTAGTTCAATTTCTTGACGTTAGTACATGCAATTTATGCTAAACAGGTGGTTGACCTTTCGGCTTTCCTAAATAATTTGCATTTTTTATCCGGTTTTCATTGATATCTAACAAAAAGTTTACCTAAAGTTATCGCTAAGAACCCCTACGAAAGATTATAGTGACTATTTTTGATGCGGTTTTGCTGTAATATCATTAATAAAGTGATAAACCAAGTGAACGACCGCGGCAACCGTTGCCTGCTGACTCGCCGTTTGTGTAATGGCGGGGAAATTTTGTGTTTTAATTTAAACGTTTTGTTTATATTTTTTGGCTTGTTGCGTGAACTTTATTGTTTTGTGCGTACGGTTAATTTATTAAATTCTACCTATGTGTTGGCTGTTTATTTAGCTTGAAGGTATCATATATAAGTTAGGTTAAAAATTATCAGTGAAGTTTAAAAATTTCGTTAGTAGGTAGTATTATAGTACCTAGGACCTAGATACTTTGGTAAGTACTATTTTTTAAATTTAGTTATCAAAATGCCAAGCCCCTGCTGTGTTCCTGGATGCAATTCTAACTATCAAAGTGCTATAAAAGCAGGAGAAGAGACTGTTTCAATTTTTCACTTCCCAAAAAATGAAAATCTTAAAATTCAGTGGCTAAAAGCCATTCCAAGAGCTAATTGGTCACCTACACCGTATTCTGTAGTTTGTGCTAAACATTTTGTCCCAAATGACATTATTCGTGAGGATATTTTACTTTTAGCTGATGGCACCACAATAAAAATTCCTACTAAAGTAAGACTAAATTTATCAGCAGTTCCGTGCATTTTTCCCAATCTGCCTGCTTATTTGTCAAAAACTGTTCCTATTCCCAGAAAAAGTCCAGCAGAGAGAAACAAGGAACACCAAGAACGTAACACTGAAATTAATCAAGCTTTCGAACAATCAGATTTTATTAAAAGTTTTGACGATATTAACAATTATTCACAGAAAATTAATATTTCTGAATTTTGGGAAGTAAAAATTGAGAGTGGCTCAAAAATACATTTTTATAGTTTAGATTTGACCAATAACTGTATAAATATTGTTAATCAGGTTTCAGTGGACAATGATATGAAGGTAAATGTTTTTTTAAAAGGTAATGAATTGGCTTACAATGATTTAAAATGGATATTACCTTTTGAAATGAAACTAAGCAGGTGGTCTCAGCTTGAAAACTTATTGTCTCGGTATCAATTCATACATTGTGAAAGTAACGAGTCAGTAAACCAGGTAGTACGTAATTCTCTTAAGACAAGCGTAGATTTCTTAAACAAGGCGTTAAGCTTACTAAATTTGGAGACCTCAGAAGATGATAACCAATCCTATAATTCAGAAGATAATAATTTGTATAATAGAATATTACTTTTGATCGATCAAATAAATCTACTTGTAATCAAAAAAAAACATTACTCACCATCAACAATAGTAATGTCTTTTATGTTGTACACTCTTTCACCTTGTGCCTATGATCTAATGCGAGATTATTTGAGTCTACCCACTAAAAGATACTTACAGTATCTCTCGTCAAGCCTAGATGTGTCACCAAATACTTCTCCAAATAGTACCAATAATGACAAAACTACAACTAATTATTTAAACATTGTTTCTAGCTCTCTAACACCCAATGAAAAAATTGTTAATTTGTTAATCGATGAGGTGTATGTTAGCAAACGGTTAGACTATCGAGGCAAAAATCTTATTGGTGTAGCTTCTAATCACAATTCTTTGGCCACCACTGTATTGGCATATAGGTATGATATGTTCATCTTTTGGCAACTTTTCTGAAATTGTAAAACTGCTACCCGTAAAAAATATAAAAGGGATAGAAATGGTTCCTGTCACTAATAATGTCATCTCTTTAGTACAAAAAAATGGTTTTCAAGTTTTAGATATTATAACAGACAATCATAGGATTAATCGTTCATTATTTACAAATTTAACAAACAATTTAACTTTTTTTTCAAATCCAGAATATCCAAATAGCAAAATATTTACAAGCTTTGATTTTGTACATTTATCGAGGGGTAATTCACTAGCGAAAATGGTGTACACATTCCAGAAAATACGAGGAAAATACGAGAAAAATACAGAAAATACGAAGAAAATACAGAAAATACGAAGAAAATACAGAAAATACGAAGAAAATACAGAAAATACAGAAAATACGAAGAAAATACAGAAAATACGAAGAAAATACAGAAAATACGAAGAAAATACAGAAAATACGAGGAAAATACCTCAGAAAATACAGAAAATACGTGCGACAATCAATTTGGCAATGACGTAAAATCGTTGGAAGATCTGACAACGCTGCAGGATTTTCGACGGTTGATGCATAAAAGGTTATGTTTACGCGAGTGTCCACGGTTGTCACTAAGTTTATATTATTGCGACATTCTTGTGCTGGCCTGTCTGTGTAACACCAACGAAAAACTACCTATTATATCGATTATTATATGTACCTACTTAGGTAAGTATATTTTCGAGTGTAAACAATTAATTTTAGTTGCCATAAATAAATTAATCGAGTAGGTTAGTTTAGGTTTTTAATTATCGAACACAGCAAACCGCGCTGCAAATACTGGAAATAGTCGAAACACATTTATTAGACTATTTGGATGACATTATTTTTCTTTGTTCCTCTACGCAGATATTACATAAGACCCAAAAACCACTGAAAACAATGTAAAGCCAGAGACGGTGATTCAGCGGCAGCCGTATTAAGGTGGTGTCAGTCCATACCCAAGTGACCAAGCTGTTCTATGTGATATCACAAATTAGTATCATTTAAAGATCATTGTGATATATCAAAAGAGATATAAAATCAACAAATATGTGCTATAAAATGGTTTGTCATGGCCATAAAATAATGTTTAATCACACAGCTCTCTAAATGTTATATGCTAGAGGCATATCCGTTTTACATAATTGTTTCGTTACCGTTACATCTCTACTATATCATGGGGAAATCACAAACTCAAAATTGTCTTTTTAATAGGATTCTGCTTTACCGATATGTCGTTGACATTTGCCAAGACCTCTAAGTTTTAATCTATCTCATTTCTGTTTTTCCTCCATCTTGGAAGCATTTTCTGCAATTTCAGTTTTTTGTGTTTTAAGTGCAAAATTGGGCATAAATATTGATAATACAAATTTAGGTAAGTAAGTAATGCATTGCATTTCCTTATCTGATATATTTTTTCGGCGTTATTGAGTTTTGTTTCATTATTTGCAGCCAAAATCATGCAACGCCAGACAAAAAAAAATTTTTAACCACCAATAGGCAACAACAAAGACTTGCTGCGAATGTTTCACACGATGGTAATCAACATAGAATGTCAAATCCCATTCCTGAACTACCAAACACATCAATAAGTGATCAAGTGTCTTCCGATGAGGCACTACTACAAATATAGATAATCCTTCATATGAGGCAAATATTATCCACCAAAACAAAAACTAAAATAGAGCCTGTTCCTGAGCTTCGCAGTGTGGTGTGCCTTTTCTTAGTTGTAAGTAAAACTGAAATAATTTAAATAAAAAATATTTATGTAATTTATAAGTAACTTCAGTAACTCCCTACTTTTGTTTTAGAGCTCAGCTACCTGTTCAAGATTAAATTTATTTGTATAAATTTATAATGTATAAAATACATGAATGTGACAGTGTAGCACGGTGTCAATAAATACCTAGGTATATGACTGCTTTTTTTATTTTAACTTTAAAACATATCTATCATGATCTATTAAGAGTGCAAAAGTGGAATTCTATAGACTTTAAAGATACCTTTAGTTTTATAGTTTTTCATTACCAATTGGCTATCAAAATTTTTTTAAAGGCTTCAATCTATAAAATTATTATGGAGCACTGAACATAATATTGCATATCTCTTTTCACTGCTATATAAATTTATGTTCAAGAGCTTTCTAATTATAAATATATTTTATTTAAAACGTTATTTTTTCATATTTTCTCTGATTTTAAACATATTGTTAACATAAATTTGAAAATTAACTAAATTAAGCTACTTATAAATTGATGCAAATTTTGGATGCTATATTCACACTATCTGGATGCAATATTTACACAACCAATATTAATAAATAACTTTATTAGAGGAATGTAAATGTTATGTGGTGAAATTGCTTCAGGGATGTAACACTTACAGATCTTGTTCTCTATTAAACTTGTAACATATATGTACAACGATTGTTGTCTCTACAGATCAGTGTTACATATTTGTGATATATTCATAATAGCGCGTTGAGGCGGACATTTTTCTAAACAAGGACTATACAAGGACTAAGCTAGTGATATAGCTGTTATTTTTAACAGAACAATGTTTTGCCCCTGTTATGGATCAGGTTTGTATAATGGTCACTTGGGTATTTAAGGTGGTTACACAAGTATTTTTTTAGCGAGGAGTCTATCTTTGTTGGTAATCCAATATGATAAGCCAAATCTGGCAAAATCATGTTTCAATCTAGTATAAACCGAGGTATAAACCTAAACTAGCCGCAAAATCTCAGTTGTATGCTCTGTTATGTGTAAGGCGGTCTCTGACTGCAAAAAGGATATAAAAATCCGAAGCACAATGCTATCACTAAGACGTCTGAAGAGAAAGGGGAAATAAATCCAATAATTATAGAATTTTAAGCAGCATATCATAGGTGTGCGTGGCAATTTTTCTACCATAAATTTAAATTTTATTAAAAGAAAATACTCGAGGAAATACACGGTGTCCCGTAAGAATGCACACTATAGGGATCTCATAAACTACAGGAGATACAGAGTTGGTTAATTATATCATCAAATAATATTGATGATGATTTTTTCGCCCGAAACGTCAGATAAATGTAAGAAGCGATATGTCGTGGAATTTGGAATTAAAGTTAGAATATTTTAGGCCTCGTTTTAGGCAGAACACAAAATTTGTCGACTATTTAAAAAAATGACCCTAATGATGGTTACTGGAAACGAAACATCGCATTGAAAATCTATGAACCCCGGCTTGTATAGCAGAAAAAGTGGCAATGAGAATTTGAAATTTATTTTGCCATATCTTTTTAAATAGAGTCAGAAAAAAATAAAAACGAAATCGGGAAAATTCGGGTTTTCCCTCGGTTTTTCCCAAATATCTTCGGAAGTAATAGGATTTTTTTAGATTTCCAATCGTGAATTTGAAGGGTTTAGCCTCGGGTTTAGCTAAGCGCAACTTTTCTCTAATTTAACCATCTCCGTATCTCCTGTGGTTTACGAGATTCCTCTAGTGCGCATTCTTACATGGGGCACCATGTATATACCTACAGAACATTTGCTACGTTTCAATTAATTTATAAACCTGAAAATAAATTACAAATAGACAATATAAAATGTATTAAAATCAATTATTCATTAAAGATATATAATATGTACAATAGTAGACTGTATGAATATTATCTCAAATATTATATTGCACTTTATACTTCAATATTGTATAAAAAAAGTAGCAGATTTATACCTGAATGGAAATTAAATAGCAATTGCAATAATATTAAACAGGTACCTTCTTTTCAGCTTAGGTATAAATGGAGAAAGATGAAGATGCCGCCGCGTCTTCCGCTTCCTTGGATATTTATACAGAAGCGGAAATGGTTTTAGGTTTAAAAATACCGCCAACATTAAAAAACCTTCTTGTTTTTAACGGCTTTGAAGATGCCCCTATAATTGCAGATATTGACGATGAAGCAATAAATACCATTGAAAATTTTGCACAAAATCAGCTGTTGCACATTATTAGTCAGGAAAAATATGCAGATTATTATGGTCATTTTTCTAATTGTCCAGAGCGATTTCAAATTGTGGCTGGGCATAAAAAAATTTTACGTTTATTGATACAGTTTTGCAAAGAAAAGGCACAACAAAAATTAAAAGCTTCCAGTGATTTTTCTCAACCAGGCAGTTCAAAAAGAAAAACTAAAAACCAAAAAGTTAACAAAAGCCGCTCTGCAAACCTACAAGATAGCTCTCGAGAAAGCTCTTCTGAAAACAACTCCTCCGTATTGTTGGATGCAACCCCCAATGTAAGCCCAAGTGAAATAAATTTAACGGAAGAAAATGCGAACTTGTTAAAAGCTTTGAAAACCTGGTCACAGAAAAAAGTTCCCGGTCATATGCAATGGATGTCGCTCACTCATAGTTTGGACAGTGTGATTATACATACAAAGATATGGAAAGATGATCTGATGGCTAGTATAAAATGCTTCTGCGGAATTACCTACAAAATTCATCGAACTGTAAAAAAAGGTTCTAGCGAAGTAAAACGATGGAATCTTTCCAATTTTCAAAATCATTTATTCAAAAAACATATAGACCTCGATATAGACGGATCATTGCTCGGATCATTGCCTTGTAAAAAACTTCAGACAATTGACTCATATTTTCAGCCCTGTGAAAACCCAAATAAGAATGTTAAAATAAATGTACTTCAAAATGTACAAATTTGTAAACCTTCCTTATGCAATGATTCAACCTCGGATTCATCTTTTACAGCTTCGTGTTCTCAAGCGGCTGTCAGCGGTTCTCAAACGGTTGTCAGCGGTTCTCAAACGGTTGTCAGCGCAATATTAGAATCTTGCACTAATGATTTGCCTAATCAAGTGTCTTTGCATAAGGATGTGTCCAGTTCGAATGTACATCTAGGAAATACTAGTGTAAAAATCCGTAATGTCCCTTGTAATGAAAGTAATGCTTCTTCAGATTCCTCAAATTCAAAACCCATTGAGATTTATCCTGAGGCTAATGCTAAATTGCTTGATTTCATTCCAATAAACTTATCTGATGACTTGTCGAATAATACAGAAAATAATTTTAATGAGCAGTGCCTGAATTATTCACCATTAATCACACCTCAAAGCGAGCCTCAAAATAACAACTCGTCAAAATGGAAAGCGTTAAAATATCAACGGTCAGAACGAGAAAGAAGATCCAGGGAAAGAAACGTCGAAAATCAAAGTCTAATTACAAACTATTTTGGGCTAGTAGATAAAATATGTGAGACCGCTTCCCCTGAAATTATCGATAAAATGGTTTCGAAAATAAACGATACTGAAAAAGTGTATACAGAAGCACAGATAATTGACGATTCTATTGAAGGTAAAAGAAAGACTTTATCTTTTTTTTTGCAAAAATTGTTGGAAAATGCTGAACAAAATTCCAAAAATACCAGTAGTAAAAGAAACTGTTACGATGACCTAACTAAAAAAATAGGCATTTATCTCTATTATACAGCAGGTCGCCTTGCATACGAGACTTTGTATGCAAATTTAAAAAATTGTCTTCCATCAATATCAACAATTAATAGATTTCTTGGTGAAAGTCGAACTCGTATAGAGGAAGGCGAATTTGATTTTAAGGGATTATCCACCTTTCTTGAAAAAAGAAGCTTGTCCAAAGTCGTATGGATTTCCGAAGATGGCACGCGAATAAACGGCAAAATCGAGTACGATCCAAATTTAAACAAAATAGTTGGATTTGTTTTACCATTAAAAAATGGCGTTCCAGAAAACGAAACATTTCTTGGCACATCATCTGAAAAAATTCAAAAATATTTTGAAACAGCTGTTAAAGCATCCTATGCCTATATAATAGTGGCGCAACCTCTTTCTGCTGGGGCACCGTCATATTGCATTGGTGGATTTGGAACTGATAATAAATTTACATACAAGGATGTTATTCAACGGTGGGAATACATGAAATCTGCTGCTAAGGAATATGGAATAACTATTCTTGGATTTTCCTCTGATGGTGATACTCGTTTATTAAAATCAATGCGAATAAAATCTGGGATATTTGTTTCAGATAGCGAAAACACTTGGCCATGGTTTTTAATGAATATGAACATGTCAGATGAATGTTATTTTCAAGATTTTGTTCACATTTTAACAAAGCTCAGAATTCGATTATTAAATGAAAAAATAACATTAAAATTTGGATCATCTGAAATATCGTCAAAACATCTACATAATCTTCTTAAATTGACATCAAAGGATCAGCATATGCTTACTTCTAGCGATCTTAAACTCGAAGATAAGATGAACTTCCAGGCAGCTGAAAGGATGTGTTCATTACCAGTTATTGATCTCCTAGGAAAAATAGATGGGACTAAAGGAACTGTTATATACCTAACAATTATGAATTATGTTTTAACTGCATTTCTAAGTAGTGATTTGGCTGTATCAGAACGATTATATAAAGCATGGTATGTTGTATTTCTCTTGCGGATCTGGAGATCATCGATTAAAAAAAATAAAGCCTTAACTTTAAAAAATAATTTTATATCTTCGAATAGTTACATGTGTTTAGAGCTAAACGCTCACACTTTAGTTAAACTTATCTTATTATTTAAATTTAAAAACATTGAAGGGTTAGATCTTGATATGTTTCTGTTATCATATATGAGCAGTCAACCTTGTGAAAAACTATTTAGAACAGCCAGATCCATGACTTCGACATTATCGACCGTCATAAACTTTAGCATGAATGATTTAATTAACCGAATTGAACGAATCCGTAGTATCAATAACATTATTAGTGATATTGGTGGACAATTTTTTTTTCCTAGAGAGGAAAAGCGTTTATTGGCAATGATGTCTCCAAACATGCTTAACCCAGAAGAGCTTTTAAGCCTTGATATCGATAAAACTGTCAATCGAGCCTTGAATGATGCATTAGAAGAAATAAAAAATATGGGTATTATTGCACAACCTAATGACTACTTATCAGTTGATATTTTGCCTGGTACTTTAGACGACGAATCTTGCGATGAACTTGATGCAACTGAAATAGTCGTAGGTCCATCAGATACTAATACTATTTCAGATTTAAATCCTGTTTACTGTTATGAGTCAGAAAAACAAGTAACAGGGTATGAATCACTGTGTTTAAAAGATTTCTCCGGTAAAATTTCCGATGTACCTACTAATTCACCCTACATAGAAGTTAAGCTAAAGGAAAAAACAGTAGTTATTAAAAAGTCCTCGTTTTGTTGGCTTTTGGATGAAGCTAATGGTAGGCTTAGTACAGACAGGCTTCAAAGATTTATCTCAGGTAAATCCTCGGGTAAATCGAATGTTAAAGCACCTAAAAGCAAGATAAAATGCGAAGCAAAACGTCCAAGGAAAGAACCATTATTTGACGAATCGTCAAATTCTGATGACGAACTTAACTATGAGAATTTAAAAAAAAATTATGCAGCTTCCGAAACAGCTTCGGACAAAATGTCGTTATCTTCATCCGAAGAAAATGTATCAGAAATAGACTTGCAGATAGATATTGATATTGAGAAATATTACGCCGTCACTTATGAGAACCAGTGGTACATTGGAAGGGTGACGGAAAAAGTAGACCAAGAAACCTATAGATTAAAGTTTTTAAAATCGGACCTTGGTCAGTTTATATGGCCTCGTTGTGATGACATTCAAATTGTTCATAAACAATTTATTTTCTATGGGCCGATTGAGCTTATTGGCAATGGCCCTTTTGAATTGAAAAGATGTGATTATCTAAATTTACCAAAAAAATTCAAACTTTTAAAAAAATACCGGGATTAAAATGGGACTAATTACCAGTATAAACAATAGTTAATGCCGGAGCTAAATTATTTCTATTTGGGTTTGCATGGGAAATCTGAAGCCATTTTTTATAATTTGCGAGGTAATCCGTTTATTTTTTATAAATTAAGCATTTATATTTAGGTCTCTACTACTTATTTCTATTTGGGTTTGCATGGGAAATTTGAAGCCATTTTTTATAATTTTCGAGGTAATCGGTTTATTTTTTATAAATTAAGCATTTATATTTAGGTCTCTACGACTTATTTCTATTTGGGTTTGCATGGAAAATCTGAAGCCATTTTTTATAATTTGCGAGGTAATCTGTTTATTTTTTATAAATTAACCATTTATATTTAGGTCTCTTCTACCAGTTAGTTACTTACTAAATTTGCCCACCAAGGTACTTACTTACTTAAACACGAGCTTAAACATCTAAAAAAATTTAAAATATAAGCTCGAAAATAAGTATGTGTACATGCCTAAGTAAGTGGGTACCTCAGTAGGTACCTGCCTATATATATATGTTTAAAATATTATATTTTTTTGAGAAAAATAAAATAATTTACTTTATTAAACTGCTTTATTTCGTAATTAACAAATAGAACTATTACAATTTGGAAACCCCCGTGGAAACGACTAGCAGGTATAGCGTGACGGTTAGCTTTTCTAAAATAATCAAAAGCAAAAACAAGCTTTTTGCTATGCAACATAACCCTAATAATTAAGTTAGGCCATACAATAAATTATCAAGAAAATATTAGAAAATTTTTGAAAGTTACAGAAATAGTAGGAACATACAGAAACTTATATTTTATGAAATATAAAAAACATCGCAAATAAGGCAGTATGGAAAATAGTGTACAAATTTTTCATCAGTGAATAATAATTATCCCGATGCACTGGCAAAAATGGAGTAGTTACAACGAGAGTTACAAGTTCTTAAAAATATCAGGAAAATACAGAAAATACGAAGAAAATACGAAGAAAATACGAAGAAAATACAGAAAATACGAAGAAAATACAGAAAATACGAAGAAAATACAGAAAATACGAAGAAAATACAGAAAATACGAGGAAAATACAGAAAATACAAGGAAAATACAGAAAATACAGAAAATACGAGGAAAATACGAGGAAAATACAGAAAATACGAGGAAAATACGAGGAAAATACAGAAAATTCGGCAGTATGGAAAATGGTGTACAAATTTTTCATCAGTGAATTACCCCTCGACATTTATTTAAAAATATAATTAATAATTGGCGGAATTTAAAGAACCTGGACCAAACATTTGTATTTCCTGATTTCGATAATTTTAGTAACATTAAATATGCAAAATTTGCAGATATTAAATTGATGTACCACAAAGAAAAGAGTATGTTAATAAAAAAAGCTTTTAAACTTAGTTACACAACAGTTTTTCCAAATAACCTTGAGCGTCAAAAAGTTTATCTTGCAGACAATATATGCCATCATTCTACTATTGCCTCTCTAAGAGAATATGGATTTAAAGACACTGCAGATTTTCTAGAAATTATAAGGCACTGGTGGGACATAGTAAATAACACTAGCGTGTTAAAGGCCAAAATTAAAAGAAATGAGTGGTGTAAGCCCATTACAGGAATTGACGATGAAACTGTTCAATTTTTAAAAAAATTTATTTTGTGGCTAGATGCGTGGCATAAGCTTGAAAATAATAATGGTCGCTTCACAAATGATACTCATTCTGCACTTCGACATAGTGTCTCAGTTTTCATTGAAATTATTAATTATTCTTTTCAAAAATTTTCAATATCATACATACTTCCAGGTAAATTTACCACAGAAAAATTGGAAAAACGTTTTGGTAAATACAGACTTTTAGGTGGATGCAATTATAATGTTAGTTTTGACGACATTATTAATGCTGAAAAAAAGATTCGCCTAAAACACATATTCAGAAAGGTATCTGGAAAAAAATTTTCACTTTCCGAGATCCAAAAGCAAAGTGACAATTGTTACCAAGAATGTGATCTGGACTGGACTGTTCCACAAAATACCGATTGTGACAAATTTTTATTTTTACTCGCCACAGACTATTTAAGTGAGTATGAGATTGATGAATCAGCTGAGATATATATCTCAGGCTATGCTGCACACAAAATTTCGAAAAAAATCACTTGTAATATTTGTATTTCTTTGCTGGCTGAAAGTAAAGGAAATTTTATCCAAAATGAATATTTTGACTATTTGCAACGTGGCGGCTTAAGTATCCCAACAGACATTAATAAAGGGGTGCTATTTCATATGTGTGCTATTTTAGAAAAAATTATTAATGACGTTTCCACTGA
The DNA here is from genome assembly GCA_935413205.1 of Polydrusus cervinus. Taxonomy (NCBI): domain Eukaryota; kingdom Metazoa; phylum Arthropoda; class Insecta; order Coleoptera; family Curculionidae; genus Polydrusus; species Polydrusus cervinus. The sequence continues at coordinate 57,921,403 of OW284510.1, read as the reverse complement.
ATATGACTTTCTTAAGATAGTTAACCAGAAAGCTATTTTAAGTGATTTAACTTGGAAAAGCATAGAACAAAATGAAGTATTCAGTGATTTTTTTTCAATATGTGTTTGTGGTAGGGAGTATAAAACTCTCCTTATAATGGCTTGTTCAATATTTTCAAATATTTTACTGAACGATTACGTCAAGAAAAAAAAATAACGAATATGCCGCAGAAAAATCTCTATCTAAAAACAAAAAAAGGAAATTGGACACTTTAAAAAAATAAAACTTATTAATTTTTAGTTTATCTAGGATATCATACAGCTACCTTTTTACTATTTACTAGGTAGGTACTTTAATCTTGGTATACTTTTAATTAATTTTTTTTAAATTGTTAGTATGAAATAGGTGTGTTTCATAAATTTATTAGAGCCTAATCTCGACGCAGGATCCCGAGACAGGTGAAAGATTTTCAGTTTTTTAAATTGAAAACGTGAGGAATTTCTTTCGTTCTTTCGTGCTAACTATGACAAAAGGTTTGTATGCACTTGCGAAATTATATTGCCCAGTTCCATTGTACTTTTTAAAAAACACACATCCTAAACGCGTTTTTAAATCTTGTTTTATACTCTGTTTACATTTATAAGCCGCCTTTCGCCCTGGCTAATCGCTTATACAAATAGATCTTCATCTATCAGCTGATGCGGCGTTGCCAATTCTTACATCGTGGCTTTCTGTGAAGGGGGCTGTGGCATGACTCAAACAAGAGGGGATATTGTCATTTCCTACTTTTGAAAGTGAAAACTTATTAAAATTAGTATCAAAAAGTAATTGAAACATTATTTTGACATGTGATAATATCCGCTTTTGTTTGAGTCATGGCCTACGAAGATAAAAAAAAAGAGAGAGAGAGAGAGAGAGAGAGAGAGAGATCCCATTTTTGTTACTCAAAATAAATAGTCAGAGTCGTAACATAAAGTTAAACAAAGATAACTAGCATAAGACTTGTCAAACTATGACCAGAAGGAACCGTACTAGGACCAATTCTGTTTATAGCTTATATAAATTCATTATTAAAAATAAATATCAATAATGGCACAATAATATCGTACGCAGATGACATAGCGGTCATTTTTAAAGGTACAACATGGGATGAGGTAAAAAAAATGCTATACAGGGAATTAAGATAATAAAACACTGGCTAGATTTTTTCAAGTTGACACTAAATACATCAAAAACCAACTATATAGCTTTTTCTCTAACCTTATCTAATCGTCCTAATTTTAGTGAAATAGAAGTTAATAACTTAAATGATGTTATTTGTGAAGTAGAAACCACAAAATATTTAGGGGTTACTATTGATAAACACCTTAAGTGGCACATGCATGTCTTAAACCTAACAAAAAATATAAGGAAATTAATTTACACATTTTATACCTTAAGAGAAATTTTTGGGAAAAAATTGTTACTTTCCATATATAAAGCATTAGTAGAATCCCTAATTAATTATGGCATAATTGCGTGGGGTGGCCTGTACAAAAATTCGCTAAAACCATTAAATGTTGTTCAAAATTACATACTGAAAATAATTAAGGTAAACCGCCAGTTATTGACACCCTTTTAGTGATTGACACCCATCGAATTAATAAAGGATTTTAAGAAAACCAGTTAATAATTTAAATTTTAATTTTGGTTGAAAGTTTTATTAAAGTCACTCTGGCAACCCTGTAGTTCGGACATGTTTGTTATTGCCGACATGTCGGTATAAATTGTTCCTAAATTTCATCTGTGCTTAATCAAAACCATAAGGTAAGTACTAATTTTCACATGTCTTTTCTACGAAAGTTTTGAACTTAAAATTTAAATTTGCAGCTTTCCAGCATCGAAAGTAATTCACTAATCATATATTGTAATTTAAACCTAACCTAAAATATCCTGGATTCATTTTGTTAACATGTCAATTACTGAAATGAAAAATAAACCATATTTTAGTTATCGACACCCCCTGTCAATTACTAAATCTTTAAAGATTTTTATTTTTTAATGGTATCTTATTACACAGAAAATTACAATGTTGCCAATAAGACTTGTATTTTTGAATGTTTGTTACAACTAGTAATTGACATAGGTGTCTATTACTGGGGTGTCAACTACTAAAAGTAGTCCTTATTTGCAGATTACTACTTCTAACTCAAGTAAGCATGGCTCCCAAAAAATTGTATTCAAAAGAGCAAATGAATATGGCTTTAGAGTTAGTTCAGAGAGGCAGTTCTATAGCGTCTGCCGCTAAACAAGCTAAAGTGCCACGTGTAACTCTCCTCTACAAAGTGTCTGGGAAATCACCAAAAAGCTGTTCTATGGGTCCACCTTCAAGCCTGACTTGTGAAGAGGAAACTATGCTGGTCCAGTGGATATTAGAACTAACTAAAATACACTATCCAATTAGTAAAGTTCAACTTTTTGATAGTGTTGAATACATTATAAAGAAAAAACCAAGAAAGAATTTTTTTGTGAATGGCAGACCTGGCGATACTTGGTTTAAAAATTTCTTGAAAAGGCATCCTGAGTTAACAACAAGGGTTTCTCAAAATTTAACAATCTCCAGGGATAGCGTTTCAGAAAAACAAATAAGAAACTGGTTTTCAGAAATTCAAGAATACCTTACAAATGAAAATTTATATGAAATAACAACAGAGCCTGATCGCGTTTTTAATACTGACGAAAGTGCGTTCTTTCTAAACCCCAAAGATGACAGGGTTATAACAATAAAAGGCGAAAAAAACGTATATCAAGTGTCAGGTGACGAAAAAGAGAACTTGACAGTTCTTGTGATAGCCAATGCTAGCGGCAAATTTGCTCCTCCCATGATAGTTTACAAATACACTAGAGTACCAAGTCATGTTGCAGAAAATGTTCCTGAAAGTTGGGGTATCGGAACATCCGAAAATGGTTGGATGTGCGGAACCACATTTTTTGGTTATATGGTCAACATATTTGTACCATGGCTTGAAAAGGAAAATATACCTAGGCCTGTTCTGCTGTTTCTAGATGGGCATGTCTCACACATGACTCTTCAACTGTCCGAGTTCTGCTCTCTTAATAAAATAATTTTAATCGCACTTTACCCCAATTCAACACACCTGTTACAACCAATGGATGTCTCCGTTTTTCGCCCATTAAAGTGTCGTTGGAAAAAAGAAGTTAAAAACTGGCGGTTTCAAAATAATGGGGTAAAGTTGCAAAAGGCAAACTTTGCTCCAATTTTTAAAAAAGCGTTAGAGCAAATATCGCCTGAAACAGTACAAAACGGATTTAGAGTCTCTGGTTTAAGTCCGTTCAATGTTGACAATGTAAATTTTAATAAAATATCCGTTAAAAAGCGTGTAATTAATGTTGACACCTCATCGAGCAACTTGAACCCCAGTTTAGACGCTCATACCCTATTAAAGGCTATAGAGGAAAGGATTGGCCAACCTAAAATTGATCTTTTTTTAGATAGTTTACTAAATAGTCTTCCATGTCCAGTAGAAGACTCATCGTTATTTACCTTGTGGAAATCCTTGTATCAAGAAAAACAAAACAATGAGGCTCCCCAAGATCTGGTTGTAAATAATGTTAATGATCAGCAGGATAATGAGGCATCACAGGATATAGTTCTGAATAAAATTAATGATCAGATTCCGGTTACTGAACAAGATACTGTTCTAGATCAAAGTTCAATTGTCGATGAGTGCGAATCAATTGTTGATGAAAATTTAGGTATTAGTTGTGAGAACCTCAAACAAAAAGATGCAGCAGATGAAGCAACTCAGCAATGCTCTTCAACATCATCTGCAATTACATTACCTTTAGACCTTCCTTCTCCATATAAGTATGTTTTAAATTTTCCTGAAGCCTCAGCATTTAAAAAGAAACAAACAAAAACAAAAATTTCTTCAGTTATTTCTTCCCAAAAATGGCAAGACTTCAATAGAAAGAAACAGGACTTAAAACTTAAGACTATGCAAGAAAAAAAAGAGCGGGCTCTACTAAGGGAGAAAAAAAAGATTGAGAAAGAACAAAAAATAGATGGTGTAAAAAAACGCGTTTTTATTGACTCTGATAAAAAAGGAAAAAAATTACAAACTAAAAAGAAAAAAATAACTAAAACAAAAGAATTTGATAGCAGTGATTCACAGTCAGAAGAAGAGTGGGTACCAAGTGATTCTACTTCAGAAAGTAATAATGAGTTTGATGAATCCATTAATTACAATGAACATAGAGATCCTAATGAAAACAATTTTAAATTAGATTTAAATAAGAATAAAGACGATACAATTAAAGTGAGTGACTACATTTTGGTTGCCTTTCCATCAGAAAAAAAGAGTTTTAAAAATTATGTCTGTGTTGTACAAGAGGTGCTAAGCAAAGATGAAGCTGAAGTAGTTGGTATGATATGCTGTAACAAGGAAAAAACTATGTTTAAATTGAATGACAAGGATGTATCTGTTATAAATTTTTCTCAAGTTATAAAGAAAATGGAGTTTCCAAAAATGCTTCTTGCTGGTGATCGATTAAAATATGAATTCTCAGAGCCGCTGGATGTTGAAGAACCCAATGCTTCTTAATAAGTTATCTTCCTAAGTTTTTAATTTAATTACTGTTTAATGTTTTTTTTAAATAAAATCTATTTATGAAAAAATCTATTTATTTTCCTCTGTCAATAACTGGACTGTCAAACACTAATTTTTTAAAAAATGTTAATGTCAATTACTAATCCAGCTGCTCATACTGTTTTATAGAAATATATTTAAAAAAAACTAAGTGTTTTTATTACCAAAATGTTAGCTTTACAATAAGAATACATTAAAGTAGTAGTAAAAAAAATACCAATTGATTTTAGCTTTAAAACTTCCTGCGATAATATATTTTTTGCTGTTAATGTGTTATTAAGGGTGTCAATAACTGGCGGTTTACCTTAATAAAAAAAACAAGCGCTACGCAACCCACTTACTTTACAATGCAGAAATTTTAAATGTCCGATCCCTTTATATATTATCAGCCTCAATATTCATTCATAAAACACCTGAACTCAAAAACCATATTAATCATTTACATATTGCGCGAAGCAAAACTAACAAGCATCTAAGAATACCACATAGTAACACTACAATCAATTTACGTTTCTTCAGTTATCTGGCTCCTAAGATATATAACATATTACCTATAGAAATTAAAAATATTAACAATATTAAAAAATTCAGGAAGCGTTGCAGAACATTTATATATACAGACAATCATAAATTCATTGCCTTATTCTAAAAACCTATTCTTTTTTTCCGACGGATATCTGTTTAAAAGTTTTAGTCTAGAGATAAGTTTATAATGGTGTTTCTTTGTTTAATGCATATTAGCTGTGCAAATATTTTAGGATATTTTTACTTGCTTTTGCACATTGTTGGTGCAACTATTTTAGATTAAGTTTATTTAGCTATTTATATAATTAATTACTAAAACAATCAAACAAAATGTTACTGATAATTTAAGTGCTTTTAAGATACCATTGCACATACAGGGATTTAGTTCCCTAGGTGCAAACCCAAAACTCCCTATAGACAATTATTTACACTGTTAGATTTTATTTATATATACACAATTTGTTATAATTTATAACCAAGTATGTAATATATATATTTCTATTTCTATTCTACTAATGTTGAATGATTTGGTATTGAAATCTGCATTTAGACAATAAAGATCAATATTGTTCAATATGTTTTGCGTTGGTTCAAATCGGGTTAAGATAGATTTGAATAAAAGTTAAATAATCATACCTATATTTTGCTGGTATCAGGATGAGATTCTCCTTGACAATAGTTGATGGGGTGGTTAGGCGTTAAATTGCCTACGGGGTGCGACACATAAACGTTGCACAACAGTTCACTTTTTATTGATTTAGTCACCAAATGACTTGGCAGTAACAGCACTTTGGACTTATGCACCTAGCAGAGAGGCTACACAAGAAATTAGGGGTAATGGTCAAGTAGGGCCAGTAAGCCGGACAACGCTACGTGCTACGTGCCGAGAACAGCTACTGGTATCCTGTTAAACGTTTAAATACACATTTTGTAAAGGTGTACTACGAGACTTGGGGTATTTCGCACGTAAGTGCCGGCAACAGGCAGTGATATATCCTGTTAACGTCTAAATAGACACGTTTCGTAGAAGTTTCATCGGAAACTTGGATTAATTATTCTCGCGTCGAGAACTTTGGGGTTTTTGCCGAGAAAAGTGACTAGATATCACCTCGTTCATGTGAGTTGAAGAACTGCCCTCTCGGTCATTCAGGTCCTTCGATAACATCGATCGGGGGGTTAAGCCAGGGAGGAAACGTCGAAGCCATTGACCGACCAGCCAATAAAACTTTGGAGGCGGAACCGTCGCCATGGTTACAGGGTTAAGCATATCGAGGGTCACAGTGCAGGACCTCGTATGTTTTTTTTTATGATTTTAGTTATTTATAATAAACGCTTGAAGAATGACTAGCGCCATCTGTTACTTGTGCAATCAAAAATTATTCTTAACTGCCATCTATGTTATTTTCATAGAAGTAGGACCACGTATAAAAATGCATCAAATGTAAAGTGCAGTACCTCGTATGTCGGCTAACCGCCATTAGAAGTGACTGTCTGTAAGTTGTTATCCAAGTTTTGCTGATTTTATAAGAATTAGATTGCCTTTTTATAGTTGTTTATATTATCAATGATACTTAATATATTTTAGAATAATATTAGGTAAGTAGTAGCGATGTATTAAATAAGAGTAATGTTATAAAAATACTTTAAACTTAAGGGTTGATTATACGAGTTCCTGCATATGTTAATGGTCAACAATATTTTAAATTTATACGAGGTCCTGTCATGATTTTCTTGCTTTCAGATGTTTTAAAAATGGGTTCAAGAGGGAAAAAAATATTAGCACTGGTGCAGAACAACACGCGCGATACAGAACAAAGCAACGATGAACATGATAATATGCAGTGCAATATTCCTCCTCAAATTAGCCAAGTTGATGTAGTCAAGATGATAAATGATGCGGTCTTGATTTTTACTGATAATGATGATAACGTTCGTGACCTTGGTATAGTCCCGAGTTCTCCATCAGAAGCAGAACCAAATAAACAAATTGAAGAAAATCAAGAACATGTTTTTGTAGAGTTTATAGATCCTGCAGTAAGTTCGTTGGATTCATTTGGTTTCAAAAAGGATGAAGCAACAATAGAGTTAATTAATTCACCTCTGCTCAAAGGCAGAGCAGCCAAAATATTTGAAAATGAAAACGCTAAAAAAGTGACACAGAATAAGAATAAGGATGATATTGAATATATTCCAAGTAACGAATCAAGTTCTGATAGTAGTGATCAAGAAGATATTATAAAGAAAGACAAAAGTGCCGAGGGAACACAAGAAGAACTAGCAGTATCAGATCTTGAAGAAAACAGTGAAGACGAAAGGAGAGTACCAAGCGAAAGAAAAAAACGGAAAAAAGGCCGAAATCAAAGAATAATAAATAAGAAAAGACGTATGGAGGGAAAACAATACCTAGGATTCAGAAAACCAAGGGGACAAAAAAATACCTTTCAAGATAAATCTAGGAGCCAAAGATTTCTTAGGCCTAGATGTCAATGTGGACCAGAAAAAAATGCTTCCAGACAATGCGCATCTGTCACAGAAGAAAATCGAAAAAAAATATTTGAAGATTTTTGGGATAAGATGTCTTGGGATCAGAGAAAAGTTTATGTATGTAATACGGTTACATGCAAGACAGCTGAAAGGCAAAAGAATGATTCTAGACGAAAATCTACACTAATTTATAAACTTCCTATGAGAAACGCTAGTTTTCCTGTTTGCAAGATTATGTACCTAAATACCACAGGACTAGGGGAGTGGTCGGTAAGGAATTGGGTGCTAAAAAATGAAGATGGGATAGTCGAAAAAAATGAAAGTATGGTCCTCAAAAGACCGATAAGAACGAACGGTAAAGAAGAGGATTCTTTATTTATGAGTGAATTCTTGAATTCCCTTAACAAATTGCCAGCGCATTATTGTCGTAAAGACACTTCAAAATTATACCTGGAGCAACACTTTCAATCTCTGAATCAGTTGTATGAGGAATATAAGAAGCAGTGCCATATTCAAGTTAAACAATGTCTCTCACTTACGAAGTTATCAGCCATGGTAAAAGAAATGAACATTGGTCTATTTAGGCCAAGAAAGGATAGATGTGATGAGTGTTATAAGTACGAGAATGGAAACTTAGATGAAAGTAATTTTCTTAAACATGCAAAAGAAAAGGACAGCGCTAGAAACGAAAAAGATAATGATAAAGGCAAAAGTATTTTAGGAGAATGTATTGTCCTTACAATGGATGTAGAAGCTGTGAAACTGTGTCCCCAAGTACGAGCTAGCTCTCTTTACTACAAGGTAAAGCTGTGTTGTCATAATTTTACTTTGTATGATTTAGCCACAAATCATGCAACTTGTTACTGGTTTGATGAAACCAAAAGTGACTGTCAAGCTTCCGCATACTCATCTTGTTTAGTTGATTTTCTAAAAGAAAACTACTTAGACAAAAATGATAAAAGAGACATAATAATCTTTTCTGATGGCTGTACTGCCCAAAACCGCAACAGTATTATTTCTAATGCTTTACTGTACCTTTCTGAAACCTACAGTGTCACAATCTATCAAAAGTACTTAGCCAAAGGTCACACCCAAATGGAATGTGACAGTGTTCATGCCACAATTGAGACTGCACTGAAAAATAAGGATATTCACTTGCCGAGTGATTATGCCAGAATTACCAGAGAAGCAAGAAGGAAGAAACCAGCTTACATAGTAAAAACACCAGATTATGATTTCTTTGTGAACTATGGAGTAAAATCGTTAATGAAATATGACTCTATACGCCCTGGAAAGACAACGAATGATCCAGTTGTTACAAATATCAAATCACTTCAGTATAATCCAAATGGCGAGATAAAGTACAAGTTAAGCTTTGACGATGAATTCTTGCCTCTTCCCCGCAGAGCCAAGCCGATTGATCTGGCGCAAGCCAATTTTCCTAGACTCCACAAAAGTCTTCAAAAAATCACCAAAAAAAAGTATGATCATCTGCAGGAAATAAAACAAGTAATTCCAAAAGACTGCTGGCCATATTATGATTCACTTGAATTCCAAGAATGAATTCCCATTTTACTATAGAAACTTTCCTTTTAATGTTAGATAATAAAATATTTTGTATGCTTACTCAAATAAAAAATTGTAATTAAACATTTCAATAATTTTATTATACTAATAAAATGCATTACCTCTTATATTTTTCAAAGGAATGGTGCAGTACCTCGTATGCAACATTTTTAATAAAAATCGGGAAAATTTTAAAGTTTTCATGATATATAATTGGTTTATCAAACCGAATCAAATAGCAAACATTAAAACTAGAAATAAAATATAACAAAGAAAGGTTTTTGCATTTTTTGTAAAATCATAAAAAAAATCATACGAGGTCCTGCACTGTGACCCTCGATATGCAAATTGCAGACAGTCAACGTTGGTCAAATGACTCGCGCTAAGGCGGCGATACATCAAGGGAAGCGGCAAGCTTTGTAAATAGGAGAGCCAAGGCGGCAAAACTCAAAGGATGCGATTAGTTTTATTCGCAGAAATTTGTCTGGCTATTGGAATATTGAAAGAAAAATAGACTTCATTTAGGCATAAAATTATGAATTTCAACAACTTAGATAATAAAACCACATCTATAGTTTGAATTATACAAATCAAGAGATTTTTATCTTGTTGGAGAGTGATTCTCCAACAAAAACTATACATTTTAAAATAATTTTTTTCAAGTTTTTTAAATGGATGTATATTATTTGGCTATGGCTAATTTTTTTTGTATACAAGCATATAAGTTATTTCCAGGCTTTTTCGAAATAATTGCAAATTCATAAATTATGATGTATTAATAGAGTTATCACCAAAATTAAGCATAGGCGACTAGACTTAATTACAGTAAGGCCCTTCGCACACGAAGCTACTAAAAAGAAACAAAATACAAACTTAAATTACCAACCATTTATCTACTTAGTAGTTGTTGCCCATTTACCTATTTCAATGAACATCCGCACATAACGCAACTAGGTAGTTGGTAACGTTACTAACTAGTTGCGTTGTGTGCGGATGTTCATTGAAATACATGGGCAACAAGGCAACAACTACAACTGGTTGGTAATTTAAGTTTGTAATTTGTTTTTAGTAGCTTCGTGTGCGAGCGGCCTTAATGTTCAAAATGCATTCCATTTTAATCTGTGCACAAGTCAACACGTTTTTAAAAAGATCTGTTTACATCCATTCAGGTGACATTCTAACAAGAGGGTTCATTAGTAATGGTTATGTAAAAACCACTGTAGGCTTTGAAATTAAATAGGGTGAATGCTCCGGTTAGCCGACCAGCTTCGGTTTTCGACCACTGTCCGCAAAATTGTCCAAAATTAAGAAAACCCGCCAATTCTTAAAGTGTTTAAGTTCGTTACTGCAATATTTCAAATATCGCCCATACATCAGCTTTGTTTTCTTCCTCTACCGGCATAAAATAAAAGTGCTAATTTTGTTTAGTTTCCGACCGTTAGAGCAGTCATCAACAAGTGCCCGTTTTGCTTACAAAATTTTAGTGAATTAGTTGTCTGAAAATAGTAAGTATCTTTGAATTTATATATAGAACGACTATAGTTTGATTATTTTAAGTAGTTACAAAGGTTTTAATTTAAGCGAAAATACCATAAAAATTTGTATTTATTAGTATTTATTAAAAAAATAAGGGATGTACGGTAAACTGGTATAAGAAAATTAACGAAATCTAGTTTTCGTCCAGAGCGGTCGAAAACTGGTTTATGATGTTTATACTATTTCATCTCTTTTCAGAATAAGGGAGCACGTATACGTCTCACTCGTTTTTGTATTGTATTTAAAATAATACATATTTTTCACCTACCAGTTGTCGTACACTGTTTGAGCGCGAAATTTAAAATTTCTTTAAGGTGGTCGAAAATGGGTATTTAAACGCCTAGTTTCCGACCAGTTAACAATTGTATAAATTTCATATGTACGAAAAGCGGTTTCCTTATCGACCATTCTGAGGTTTTGTTTTCATTATTTACAGACACAAAATAATGCCAGTCAGAAAAAAGAACGAAAAGAAAAAAAAACAGTTAAAGTAATTGAGAAAAAGAAAAGATTTCAATATTCCGAAGAAAGTTTAAAAAGAGCCCTATTCGAAATCCAAGAAGGAAAAATGTCTGTTAGAACCGCAAGCAGAGAATTTGGAGTCCCGAAAACCACGTTGCAGGACCATAAATCAGGAAAAATTCCCCAAATTCCAAGGAAGACTGGACCCCAACCTCTTCTTAGCATTGAGGGTGAAGAGAAAATAGTCAACTGGCTAATCAATTTAGCAAAAGGTGGTTTTCCTCTAAAAAAAGCAGATTTGCTTGATACAGTTGAAGCAGTAGTAAAAAATACCGAAAAGGAAGCCCTTTTTAAAAATGGGAGACCAGGCCAAAAATGGTACCTTAGTTTTCTAAGAAGACATCCCATTATAGCGGCGAGAGAAGCAGAAAGCATAAATAAAGCCAGAGCGGTAATAACAGAACATGGGATAAGACTTTGGTTTGCAGATCTGAAGAATTATTTAATTGAAACCCACAACGAAGATATTTTAGAAGATCCAAATAGAATTTTAAATGGCGATGAAACAGGATTTTCACTTTCTCCAAAAACTGGGAAGGTGCTAGCTCCTAGGGGATGGAAGAATGTTTATTCAGTAAAACTTGGAAACGAAAAGGACAACATAACGGTACTTCTTGTTTTTACAGCCAGCGGAAAAATAGCGCCTCCGTTAGTTTTATTTCCGTACATTAGACCTCCGAAAGCCTTAGTGGATAGTATGCCTCCAAATTGGATTCTAGGTAGATCTGACTCTGGGTGAATGAAAGGTGACAATTTTTTTGATTACATTGCAAATGATTTTAACGAATGGGTGACGCAAACAAATTTAAAGAGACCCATTTTATTATTAATAGATGGACATAGATCTCACATGACAATGCAACTAAGTGAATTTTGTCACCAAAATGGGATTATACTTTATGCTTTGCCTGCTAACACGACGCATATCTTGCAACAGGCAGATGTAAGCATGTTTAAACCGTTTAAAACAGAATGGAAAAAAACAGTTAGAAATTGGCAGAACCGTCCAGAAAATATTAACCATTCTATCAATAAAATAAATTTTTGCCAAGTCCTTGCGGAAACAATGGAAAAAACGAGGATGGAGAAACACATAGTCAACGGCTTTAAAAAATGTGGACTATACCCTTTCGAACCGAATAATGTCGATTACACCAAATGCGTAACCAATTTTTTAAAACAACCTGCACCCCTACAAATTCCAGAAGAAATAACCACATATGAAATACTGACTGCAAGAAAGGTTATTGAAAGTATTAGAGGAAAATTAACCGAAAATGGAATAAATGTAGATTTAATAATGGAAGAAGTTTCCAATTTTGAAAAAGACAAAAGGAACTTGGGAATAACTTAGTGGGTGCCGTGTTCCCAATGGAGGCATTCGACATAAATTATAATACAGAAATACTTTTAGAAATTGATGAAATAGAAGAAAATGAAATAGTTACTGTGGTAGATGAATTGAATGAAGAACCAGATGTTGAGATGGGAAATTCAAATTGAAAATAAAGAAGAAATTTCAAACCGAACTTTAACATTTCCGGACCCATATATTGTATCGGAAGTTAATAGTAATGAAGTTTTAAATAAAGAAAATGCCTTTACTAAAGATAACGTATTAAACAACACCAGAGACAGTTTTGAAAATACAGAGACAGAATACGATCAGATAAATAAAACATACTTGAAGCAGGATGGTCAGACTGATGAATTTGAAATTAAAGAAATATTAAACAATTTATTAACCAAAGTGTGTCATGCTGAACAATTAAAACCGGTCGAGGAAAAAGACAGAATATATGATGAAGACAAATTACATTGTGATAGTAAAAATAATACACCAAATATACAGGTACCAAAAAAAAGTATAAGTCTAGAAAGCGATGAGTCGGGACCCAGTACCAAAATTCAATATGTACCCTTAAATGTGTCTATTGAAAATGTGTTGAAATATAAAAACCCTCCTGATATTTCAGCAAAAAGTTTTAAAGAAAAAGATAAATTGCCTATGGCAATAAGTAGTCAAGCATGGAGAGATATAAATAACAAAAAAGAAGAAGAGAAAGCCAAAAAAACTGAATCTATAAAAAGAAAAAAAGAAGAACGGGCACTTGCCAAAGAAAATAAAGAAAACTCAAAGAAAATTAGAAGCAACAAAAAAAAAATCAACCGGTGAAAATGATTCGTCAATAAAAGAACATACGCCAAAACAAATTATTAGCTGTGCCGCTTGCGATGAAGAGTTGATCAGCGATGTTGAAGAGGATGAGGAAAAAAACATTGGGTGCGATATATGCCCAAGATGGTTTCACCTCCGGTGTACTGACTTCATTGGCCTTGCTTATGAACAAGTTGCAACCAACGACTACACATGCTATGCATGTTCTTAATTTTTTAATTATTCGTTTTTATTCTGTACTGCTTTGTTAAAAAAAGTAATATATTATATTCCTCTCCATTATCGTATTTTGTCTACAACATGTTAAACGATCGGTCGAAAACTAGTGTGAATTATCGAAAAATGGATATACCCGACCGAAAACTGGCTTTTTCCTGGTCGGTGTTAAGCAACTGGCGGTCGAAAATTGGTTAATATGCGTATTTCAACTTTTTAAATTTTTTAAAAATTTTTAGTACACTATAATTTATATCTGAAAAAATACTTTAATTCTTGAATATAGATATATCCGTTTTTATTTTTTTCATTACCTATTTAAATTTCTGGTTCAAGATATGACATTTTAAAGTTCAATTTTATGTTAACTGGTCGAAAACTGGCGCACTCACCCTATAGGGATTTATTTATGATAGTAATATGACAAGTTCTTTCATTATCTTAAAAAAGTTGATATTTAAGGCGAATAAATTATAATGCTTTTAATAAAGATGAGTCAGTTGATTAATACGATTTTTGTACTTGGTGAGGACGACTTAAATACCAACTTTTTTAAATTAATTAAAAAACTTTTCAAACTATAATAAATAAATTCTATTTTATTTCAAAACCTACCATGGTTTTTAGGCATACCCAGTACTAATAAAACAATTTGTTAACATATTATTATCAGAACGTGTTGACTTGTGCACAAATAAATGACATTTTGAATATTTACTACAATAATTGTAGGTACACCGATAAAAAATATATATACCGTAAACCAGGGTTATTTTACACGGCTAGGTGACTTTACACCAAGTTACTTTTCATGATACTTTTTTATATTATGCTAACTTTGGCAACAATGCGCTCGTGCATTGCGCTGTACTTCAAAGCTGACCAAACGACAAGTCGACGCAGGTCTAAACGGAAAACGCACGTGGTTGCAGTAAGGCATTAGTGCTTAATAAGTAAGGTTGTGGCAAATAATTGTGTATCTTAAACTTCAGAAGTAAGGTTTTTGGGGTCGAACTAGAAACAGTTAGGTAAGTTCTATCTATATTTCTGATAAGTATAGTCACCTAAGGTTGTCCTACCAACGTTTAAACAATATCTAACTTAAACTTATGATTATAAAAGTAAAATTTCGCAGCTGCGGTACAGTGATTTTGATCGCATGGGTGTCTTTACATGATTACTTTTTTGTTCCAGACTATGTAAATATGGGTCGAATTTACAAAAAAAAGTTGGGATCCAGAAGATATCTCATGTACAATGCTGAGCAACTGCAGCAAGCTGTAGGAGCCGTAAAAAATTATGGAATGTCTTATGCTGAAGCTGCTAGGCGGTATAAGATAAACAAAAAAACGCTTTGGAACAAAGTTAATGGTAAGCATCTTGCAAAGCCTGGGGGGCAACCTGTATTAACAGAAGTGGAAGAACGTCATATCGTGGACGTTGTTGTTGCATCAGCAGAATATGGTAGCCCAATAACATCACTAGAGCTTAGAATGATAGTCAAAAGATATTTAGATTATGTTGGCAAACAAATCAGTAAATTTAGTGACAATCTTCCTGGAACTGAATGGGCTCTTAATTTTATAGATCGACACAAGGACTTATTATCGCAAAGAACTTGTCAGAATATTAAGGGTGTAAGAGCTCTAAAAAATGAAGATGAAATCAACATGTATTTTGATAACCTTGCCGAGAGTTTGAATAATGTGCCAATTCAGAACATACTTAATTACGACGAAACAAATTTATCAGACGATCCAGGTGCCAAAAAATGTATCTTCAGGAGAGGCATAAAATATCCAGAAAGAATTATGAACACGAGCAAAGCGTCTATATCTGTCATGTTTGCTATCAGTGGTGATATGAATGTCCTGGCCCCTTACGTGGTTTATAAAGCCGAAAGGCTTTATGATCAGTGGACCATCTGTGGTCCTCCAGGAACTCGATACAATAGATCCAAGTCAGGATGGTTTGACGCGTTTACATTTCAAGAGTGGTTTTCAACTATTGTATTACCATGGGCAAAATCCAGACCTGGGCCCAAGGTGATTATTGGGGATAACCTTTCGTCGCACTTGAATGTTGATATAATTATAGCATCCCAGCGTAACAACATCAGATTTGTATTTTTGCCTCCCCATTCCACCCATCTTACTCAGCCCTTGGATGTCGGGTATTATGCCCCGATGAAAAGGGCCTGGCGAAAATTATTAGAACAATTTAAACTGCAAAATCCAGCGGAAAAGGTTTTAAATAAAACCTCCTTTCCATCGCTCCTAAAAAAATTAGTAGAATATTTGAAACTAAAGGATAAGGAAAATATTGCAAGCGCCTTCAGGGCCACCGGAATCATTCCTTTGAACAGGAATCAAGTTTTGAAAAAGCTGCCCCAGGCAAGGGCAGAAGAACACGTCGTGATGCAAAGAGTGAGCGATAGTCTGCTAACCTTTTTAAAAGAAACAAGAAATCCGTCACAGCCTGCGGAGAAAAAGCGAAAGAAAATGTTGAAAGTGGCGCCAGGGAAATCGGTTTCCTATGAAGAACTTTGGGAAGACCAAGAAAATACCACACCCGAAAGTGAAGGGAAAAAGATATTTGAAGATGAAGAAGATCAGGACAACAATGATGACCTTTATTCTATTGAAGAGACCCTTGAAGAGAACTTTGAAGAAGACAGCGATGATGCCCTTCCACTGGATCATATTATACCAAAACCAGGAAAATTTGTTGTGGTAGCATTTCCAACAAAAAAAAGCATTCGGCACTTTGTGGGCCAAATATTGGAGAGTCAGGATAGGCCAGAACTATTAATAAAATTTCTACGAAAAAAAGGTAAAAGTTTCGTGTTCCCAACTGAAGATGATATTTCCTTACAGCAGGAAAATGATGTCGTAAAATTCCTAAGAGAACCTGCTGTTAGAAGGGGTGTTTATACATTTCATGGTCTGAAACTTGAAAGGTATAATTTAATGTAAAAACTTTGTTGTTGTTGTATTGTTTAGTTTCAGTATATTTTCGTATATTTTATAAATGCTTTTTATATTGTCGTTGTGTATTAAAGTATTTTTTCATTAAAATTGACTTTTATTTGATTATAAGTAGTATATAATAAGCTATATTCATGATTTACAAATTAGAAAAAGTATCTATGAGAGTTTCTGCGTGTAAAGACACCTATATTAAGCTGTTATGTAGTCTCTTAGTACGTTTTTAATACTCGTATAAAGTGACCCCGATTTCAAGGTGACTTTACACAGTTTTTAATAAAAAAATATATTATATAGCAGGTTATATAAAACAAAAATATTGTCTGAAAATTACTTTAAAAACCTTAAACTATGACATAGTTATAGCTGTGCCAGATATCTTTAAAAATAAACGAGATATTAAACGAAATATACCAAAATCGTGGTAAAGTAACCCCGGTTTACGGTACCCAGCAAACACAACAGTGGCGGAAAAGGGTCGGCCGCTATCGGACATCAGCGGATTGGCACCTAATGATAATGGCGCCTGCTATACCACTGCTAGTCTCTCGCGCGATCACGATAATCGCTTCACATCGTTCTTAAAGGGTATCTTTCCGCTACCGCAATCGCGCTGCTTAAAACCATAATAAAATTCTATACGCGTACGTTTTGCTGCCGCGAACCCGCCTAGGGTTGGCAGCCGCCTTTTAGCTGCTGTTCCGTGACTGATTTCACGCTTAGCACATTCGATTTTGAATTTCCCGCACTGTCACTTGTCAGTCGTGTAATATTAATGGCAATGGCGGTTTGGTTATTTTAAGACGGCGTGCTTAGAAAAACGTTTTTTTTCGATTTTTTTTTTATTCTTTTTCCGGTTTGTGGTGCAATGGAGGGAGAAATGGAGGAACCGTAAGTAAATGTTTAAATAATAATAATAATGGCTAGTAATAGACAGAAAAGACGGGTTTTGGCTCAACAAGTTAATGACATTCTAGGGGATTGCTCTGCACCAAAAAAATTCGGTCTAACGATGAAAATACTATATGTCCAAGAAATAAAAAGTGAGGTGAAGAAGATGAATGCAACTGACCAAGTGCAGAAAAAAAACGAATTCCAAAACTTACAAGAGGAACTAAATTTTTTGAGTTATGATGCTTTATTAGATTTCGATGAAAAATTGAGGGATATGGAGTATTTTGACATGATGGTAAGTATTTCCAGTTTTCACATGTAAACCTGAAATGTAATATAAATGATTTAATTTAAACAGCTATTATTTGTGCTAGGGTCATTGCATCGGTTTCCCGTCCAGACCTGGTTTTCGACCTTTCTATGTTTTATTGCCTTGCATAAGGAAACTGTTTATAAATGTCTTCATTGGGTTAAGGGTGTACTGAATAAAAGCATTATAGGGATAACATTTTGGACTAAGTATTTATTTTAGTTTTAAAAAGTACATACCACTACTTGTTACAACTATCTTTATTATTTAACATATAACACTTGGCTTGGCCGTTTTATGAAAAAAAAGTTCACAACTTTCCTGTTGACACAGAGAACACAACTTAATAAAATCAATTAAGTTTCGACAAGTTATAATGAATTTACTTATAAACAAAGACCATAATTGGCCGATAATCGCTGTACTCGCGACGATAAGAGAAAAACACCCTGACAACGGGTAGTAATTTACGTTAAAAGAGCGTATTGATACGGTCAATAGCACCGAGCTCTTGATGCGAAAATCGATCTGCGACTGATTTTAGAACAGTGGACTGTAATAATTTTGGATACAAAGAAATAGGTCGAGACGTAGAAGGGTGTTTTTGTAGGTAAAAAGAGAAATCTTACGCCACGACGTTTTTGAATAAATTAAACCGTACAAAGAAATAGGAATAAATTACCATACAGGGTGAACTGAAATAAAATATTTATTTTCCGAACATCCTCCCCCCGTTGGCGTGAAAACGTCAAATTAAAATAACTTCTATAAATATAAAACATACATTTACACAAGTGTATCTAATAGAAAAAACTTTAAACTATAATATACCATGACAGTAAAAGTTCAATACCAGATTACGAGAGACAAACAGTGAAGCATAATATATTAACTAAATATGCGGAATTCCAAAAAAATATTTTTTTTTTTTAACAGAAATTATCACTTATTGGTAAAAGACATAATTTGGTAATGGGTCTGGTAAAAATACCATCTTTAGTTTTTAGTTTAACTACCCTTACTTTATTGTCAGGTCCGGGAATAGCTTCTAACACTCTCGCTCTGGGCCAAATTAAAGGAGGAACATTATCTTCCTTTACCAATACAATATTGTTAGGCTGAATGTTATTTGATTCTAAAAGCCATTTAGAACGATTTTGTAAGGTGTTCAAATATTCTATGGACCATCTTTTCCAGAAATCTTGTTGTAATTTAGCACAATGTTGCCAACGAGTTAAACGATTTACTTGAGTTTCAGTTAAATTTCTTTCTGGAAAAGACATTAATGCAGTTCCTATCAAAAAATGACCTGGAGTTAAACATTCAAGGTCAGAAGGATCTTCAGACAGAGGACACAGTGGTCGTGAGTTAAGAATCGCCTCAATTTGAGATAGCACTGTACTTAACTCCTCAAATGTTAAATGACTATTTCCAACGATACGAGTAATATGAAATTTAGCACTTTTTATAGCCGCTTCCCAAATTCCTCCCCAATGAGGACTTCGGGCAGGAATGAATTTCCATTGAATTTCTAATGAAGAAAGATAATTGTTGATAATGTCTAAAGTAGTCTTTAATTTAAAAAACTCACTGACTTCTTTCAATTGATTTCGACTTCCTACAAAATTGGTTGCATTATCAGAATATATTATTTGTGGATTTCCACGACGGGCAATAAACCGCTTTAACGTTAACAAAAAAGCATCTGTAGACAGATTTGACACGAGTTCTATATGAACTGCTTTTGTTGTCATACAGACAAAGAGAGCAATATAACATTTTGTGAGAGGTGCTCGACGAAGATTAGAAGATTTTATTAAAAGCGGACCACCAAAATCGATTCCAACACAAAAAAATGGTCTGACAATAGTAAGTCTATCCTTTGGTAAATCCGACATAATTTGTTTAGAATTCGTTTCCTTCCTAAATCTGAAACAGACTACACAATTTTTAATTATCCGCTTAATTTCTCGTAAACCATTTAATGGCCAATATTTTAAACGAAAATTTGAAAGTACTGTTCTGGCTCCAGCATGGTAAAGACAAAGATGTTCTTTTCTTAACAATAAATTTACAACATGATTTTTTGATGGAAGTAATAAAGGATGTTTTTGATTATATGCAAGTTCTGCTTGAGAGAGGCGACCACCGACCCTTATAAATCCATTAGAATCTAAAAATGGTTTTAAAGATCTTATAGCCTTAGATGTAATTATTTTATTTGACTGAAGTTCTGATATTTCCTGTGAGAAATATTTGAGTTGCACTAATTTAACTATTAAATCCAATGCCCTTTGAAGTTCTTGCACAGAAAGTGGACCAATCAATTTATCATTTTTTGAATTAATATTATTATAAAATCTTAAGCAATATGCTATAGTCCTTTGTAATTTTAAAAATGATGAGAACTTAAGAAAAACATCTTCCATTCCTAGTTCTGCGTTAATTTGAATATGAACCATAGATTTAATATTTTTTTCTTCTTCTGAGGTATCTATTTTTATATCATAAATTTTTAAATCGAGATCAGATTTTTGTACAAAAGAGGGACCGTTCCACCAAAGAGATGAATTTTTTAATTCTTGAGGACTTGATCCTCGAGAAACCAAGTCTGCGGGATTTTCATGGCTAGGAATATAGAACCATTTGCATGTTTCTAAAGTCAACTCCTGAATATTAGACACTCTGTTTGCTACAAAAGTAGTCCATCGAGAAGGATGAGAATTTATCCAAGCCAAAACAATCTGAGAATCAGAAAATAAATTTACACTATCAAATTTTAAAACATCTTTAAATATTAAAAGAACTTTAGTACATAATTTTGAAAGCAAGACAGCCCCACATAATTCTAGTCGAGGTAAGGTCACTGTTTTCATAGGAGCAACTCGGGATTTGGAACAGATCAATCTGCAAGATACTTTTTTATCTTTAGATACAGCACGAATATAAATACATGCTCCATACGCTCTCTGACTAGCATCGGAAAATCCGAGTAATTCTACTTTTAGGTATTCATTATTAAACATAAAAAGAAATCGAGGAATTTTTATCTCAAACAAATGTGAGAAATTTGTAGAAAATGACTGCCATGCCTTGGCTAAATCATCAGGTATCCTTTCATCCCAGTCGATCTTAGCTTTCCATAGTTCTTGCATAAAAATTTTTGCACTAAGTATTACTGGACCAATGAAACCTAATGGGTCAAACAGTTGAGCAATTATAGACAAAATATTTCTTTTTGTCAAGGACAAGTCATGAATATTTTTTGGTAACGACATTGTGAAATTATCATCTTGTGGGTTCCAAGTGATACCTAAAACCTTATTGGATGTATTTTCTAGAATAATATCATCATCTTGTTGAAGATAACCTTCATGTAAGGATTTCAGAAATTTTTCTGAATTTGAGTACCATTTATGTAAAGAAAATCTAGCTGATGCACATAATGTAATTAATTCTTGAGACAATTTTTTAAGTTCTTCTTCAGAATTTGCAAAACAAAGAAAATCATCTAAGTAACACTGATTTAAAATTGCTCTTGAAGCGAGAGGAAATATATCTTTATTTTTATTTGCGAGCTCTACCAGACATCTGGTGGCGAGATAAGGGGCACAGCTAGTACCGTAGGTGACCGTAGTCAATTCTATTTTTTCCAAGGACTTTTTTATACTATCTCTCCATAATATAGTTTGTAATGAATACTGATCAGGATTAACTCGTATTTGACGATACATTTTTTCAATGTCACAAATAAATACAAAGGGTGAGGAACGGAACCTACAAAGAATATCAAATAATTCTGGTTGTACTGGAAAACCTTTGAGTAAAATATCATTTAATGAATATCCAGAATTAGTCTTCATGGAAGCATCGAAAACAACACGTAATTTTGTAGTGACACTTGATTCACGGATAACACAGTGATGAGGCATATAATATCTGAATTGAGAATTTTCGTTTTGAATTGGAGATACAATCCTGGCATGGTTTAAACCAACATATTCGTCAATAAATTTTTTATAATCCACAAAAAGTTCAGAATTCTTTTTAAATCTATTTTCGAGATAAAAAAATCTTTTTTCTGCTAAATGCAAAGAGTCACCTAATTTGAGCATATCTTCATTATTTTTAAGGGGTAAATCGACTTGAAATTGGCCATTATCCAAAATTTTTGTTGTTTCTTCAAATATTTTTTCACATCGTAAATCATCTGGTGATAAATTGGGCTTATTCTCGACTTCTTCCAAAGACCAAAATTTGGATAGAAGTGTTTCAAGGTCATTATTGACGTTTTGAGAATTAGATTGAAGACTTTGAATAAAAAATGAAACATTAGACTTTAATTTTGATGACTGGCGACAATTTGATATTGCACCTGAGATGACATATCCTAAATGTGTGGATTGTAAAATTGGCAAACCTTTACCTAGGTCAATTATTTCTGGTTTAATTAAATCTCGATGTACTTCAGCACTTAATAGAATATCTATTTCTGATGGAATATGAAAATAGGGATCTGCCAAGGGTACCTTAAATGGAATTTGTAAAGTTTCTTTATTAATTTGAACTTGTGGTAAATTACTTGTAATTTCATTTATAATAAGACAAGAGGCATCAAAAGATTTATCTTTTTCGAGAGTTGAGAATAATTTTATATCCACCATTTTATTGGCTACAGTACTTTTGTTCGATATGACTGAAATACGAGTCTGCATATCATAAGGATGCACACCTAATTTATTTACTAAATTTTGTGTTATAAATGAACTTTGACTTCCAGGGTCTATTAGTGCTCTGGCTGTAATACTTAAACCATCTTTTGCCATTAAATTTACTCTAGCAGTAGCCAACAGAACAAAAGATGAATTTTGTGAAAATGCAGTATGTGACATGGCCGTTACGCTACTGCTTGATGACTTATTATTTGAATTTTGACGATTCGAATTGACAAAAGTATGAGCTTGAACGCTCTGAGAACTTTGAGCTTGGGATGAAACCCCTTGAGTATTTGTATTGCCTTGACCTGACGATAAATTAGTAGTATTTCCATCTTGAATTTTGTTATTATGAACAAAAAATGGATTTTTATTTATATGTAAAATAGTATTATGCTTTTTATGACATACATTACAGAGCTTCTCACTACGACATTGTGAAAAAGCATGTTTTCCTAGACAGTTTGAACATCTTTGATCAGTATTTAAAAAATTCAATTTTTCGTGATGAGCTAAATTTAAGAATTTTTCACATTTATTTAGAAAATGATTTACCTGATTACAATAAGCACATTTCAAAGTATTTTTATTCCAATTTACGTTTGAGTCTGAAATACTCAAATGAGTACTAAATACTGGTCTATGCTTGTCTGCATAATATTTACCCTTATACTTATTAAACCTTTTATTTTCAGCCTGAGGATCAGATGTAGTAGTGACCGTTTCTAAAATTTCACATTTCTTTTCCAGAAAATTATAAAATTCTACCATAGTAGGTAATTTTGTTCTATCTCTTTCATATTCAAAAGCTTTACGCATATTTTGATCAAGTTTTTGACATAAAATATGAATTACAAGCACGTCCCATTGATCAACTGGTAAATTAAAGTTTCGTAAAGATTCAATTTGCCGTTTAATATTTGTTAAGAATTCTCTTAAATTTTGAGAATTTACTTTATTAATTGGAGGAATGTCTAACAATTTTTGAATATGAGCATTAACAATTAAAGAATTGTTAGAGTACCTTTTCTGTAAAATATCTATTGCTATTTTAAAATTAACGTCTGATAGTTGTAAATTATCAACTAAATGGAGTGGCTCATTTTTCAAATAAGTTTTAAGATACATAAATTTTTGAATATCAGTCAAATCAGGATTATTTATTATTAAAGTTGTGAAAAGTTGAAAAAAAGACGTCCATTCCGTAAAATCGCCTAAAAAGTTAGGTATATTTAATTCAGGTAATTTGACATTAGTCTGTGCCGTTTGTGGGATTAAAATCGGCTGTACCGCCTGAGGACTTACTGAAGAAATTGGCTTTAATTCAGAAATTTTACGCAATATACCTGCAAAGGTATCATAATATTTTAACTCAATTTCTTCTCTATCTTCATTATCGGAATTATCTGTATCCAAAATCTCTATATCATTTTGAATATCTTTATATTTCGCATAATGTGAATTTAATTCAAGCTCGCGAATTTGAAATTTATAAACATCGGTTTCGATATTTTGTTGACTTTTAAACCAATTGACTATCCGCGAAATATTTTGTTTGCAAACTTTTCTTTGCTTTTTTAATATATCCATTTTGATAAATATCCCTAATATAATGACAAATCAAAAGTACTAAATAAATTCAATAATAGACTTCTAAATACAAAACATGCTTAAATACTTAAACTACAAAGATTTGATTATAGACTTTTCATGAAATAATGTCTAGTATATGTTTTCACTCCAATTCTGGAAAGTCTCTATTGACGGGTTTTCTTGCATAGACACGAAAGTCTCTAATTTTCATGTGTAAAGTGAAAGTCTCTAAAAATGGATTTGCTCCAACAATCAAACAATTGAAAGTCTCTAATTTAGCATTTACGGAAAGTCTCTATTGTTACCTTTACGGAAAGTCTCTAATTTTTGTTTACTTTTATGGAAAGTCTCTAATTTGGCCTTATTAGCATAAATTAAAATGCAATAACTTACAGTCTGTTGAGGTGAATTCCTTTGTGGTATTTTGCACTTTTATTTTATTGTAGTTTTTTCGAGTTATCCACTATATTATATGTTCACTGGCACGGGCCACAAATCCGGGTCGTTTGGACCAAATTGTTTATAAATGTCTTCATTGGGTTAAGGGTGTACTGAATAAAAGCATTATAGGGATAACATTTTGGACTAAGTATTTATTTTAGTTTTAAAAAGTACATACCACTACTTGTTACAACTATCTTTATTATTTAACATATAACACTTGGCTTGGCCGTTTTATGAAAAAAAAGTTCACAACTTTCCTGTTGACACAGAGAACACAACTTAATAAAATCAATTAAGTTTCGACAAGTTATAATGAATTTACTTATAAACAAAGACCATAATTGGCCGATAATCGCTGTACTCGCGACGATAAGAGAAAAACACCCTGACAACGGGTAGTAATTTACGTTAAAAGAGCGTATTGATACGGTCAATAGCACCGAGCTCTTGATGCGAAAATCGATCTGCGACTGATTTTAGAACAGTGGACTGTAATAATTTTGGATACAAAGAAATAGGTCGAGACGTAGAAGGGTGTTTTTGTAGGTAAAAAGAGAAATCTTACGCCACGACGTTTTTGAATAAATTAAACCGTACAAAGAAATAGGAATAAATTACCATACAGGGTGAACTGAAATAAAATATTTATTTTCCGAACAGAAACGAAGTGTTGTTTTTCGTCCAGTAATGTTTTTTTAGTTGCGGGCATCTATACCAAATTTAAATATAGAAGTGGCTCACTCTAACTGTGGCAGTAACAACCTGTCTAAAAATCCAACGTGTCTTGATGTTAGGACGCCATTATTCACGTGTGTGTTTTTACTGAAAATCTTAGTGTGCAGGCGACTTGGAAACAGTAAGTAAATTGTTTAACTTTATTACTAAGTGGTTGCTTATAATTGCAGATAGTTAGGAAGTGATTACATTGTTAAAATAAGCAAAAAATACTATATTTACTTTTCATTTTTATAAGATATTGGATGGTCGGTATCCAGATTATAAAAATTGCTGTTTTTTAGTTATCGACCAGAGTGGTCGAAAACCGATATTAAAAGTGCTTTTTTAGACTAAAAAATCTACATTAAGTAGTAATTTTTTTGCAAATATTTTTTAGCAGATCACTAAACAATATGACAATAACTATGTTTTTTAGTTTGCGACCACCTTTTTCATTTTTATTTAGCCTTTCTTGTACACATTTTAAAACGTGGTCGAAAACTAATTCATACAAATTTTATTATCGACCGCTATGTTTTTAGCCATGTTTATAACCTATTTTCTTCTTTCAGTGTCACCAATTCGAAGATCTCAAAAAAAATCTCAAAAAGAAAAAAATACTAATAGGAAAAAGAAAAATGTTACTAAAAGATGCCAATATTCTGAAGAAAACTTAAAGAGAGCTTTATATGAAGTAAGAGAAAATAAAATGAAAATAAGAGAGGCCAGTCGATTATTTGGAGTCCCAAAAACCACCCTAATAGACAGATTGTCCGGTAGAGTTCCAGAGAAATTAAGGCAACCAGGCCCACCTCCTCTGTTAACGGTTGAAGGAGAAACAAGGATAAAAAATTGGGTAATTAATCTAGCAAAATGCGGGTTTCCTGTAACCAAAGAAACACTTATGGAAACTGTTGCCAAAATTTCCAGAGATAGCCAAGTCAATTTATTTAAAGAAAATAGACCAAGTCAGACATGGAATCTTAACTTTTTAAAGAGGAACCCAGAAATATCAATTCGAGAAGCTGAAAGTATAAATAGAGCAAGAGCTATCATTACAGAAGAAAGTATACGAAAGTGGTTTCATGAATTGACAGATTATTTGAGCCAAAATGATCTTTTAAATATTTTACAGGAACCAGAAAGGGTGTTTAATGGGGACGAGGCGGGTTTTTCCTTATGCCCCAAGACGGGAAAGGTTCTCGGACCAAGGGGATTTAAAAATCTTTATACTGTTAAACTTGGAAACGAAAAAGAGAACATAACAGTTCTAGCCGTTTTTAATGCTGGCGGAAAAATAGCTCCTCCTTTGGCTGTATTCCCATATCTCAGAAAACCTCCAAAAAACGTGGTTGATAATATACCTGACAACTGAATATTAGGAATATCAGAGAAGGGGTGGATGACAGGGGATGTTTTCTTTGAATATTTATCAAATGATTTTAACAGGTGGCTTGAAGAACAAAATATTCAAAGGCCGATAATCCTTTTCATCGATGGGCATTCATCCCATATGACTTTTCCTTTAAGTAAATGGTGTCAAGAAAATAAAATTATTTTGTATGCTTTACCACCAAATACTACGCATATGTTACAGCCAGCTGACGTCAGTGTCTTTAAACCTATGAAGCAGGAGTGGAAAAAACAGTTAAAAATTGGCAAACTAAGCAAGAAAATATAAATTCATGCGTTACGAAAACAAATTTCTGTTCACTTTTTAATGAAGTTCTTTCCAAAACAGATGATTTAGCTAACTATATTAAGAGCGGATTTAGAAAGTGTGGCTTATGTCCTTTAGATCCAAATGCAGTGGATTATTCGAAATGCATTTTAAATACTGCCGAAAAACTAACGGAAGGAAGCAAACCTAGAAGATCAAATCCCAGGAAATCAAGTCCTAGAAAATCAACCGAGGGTATTATAAACCGCGATCTAAGGTCGGCTGAGAAAGTCATAAATAAAATTAAAGATAATTTAACTTTGTACGGTTTAAATGTTGAAGTTATTTTAAACGAAATAAAAACCCTGGAAGAGAAAGTGTCTCCAGCTAAAAGAACATCAAATAGGACGACTACTGTTCTTGAAGAAAATCCCTGCACCTCAGCCTCTATGTTCGACACTTCATTAACGCCCTTGCAACTAGATATAAATTCAAAAGAAAACTATATCGAAACAATTAATAATGCTCAGGTTATATTCGAAGTTACTAATGATGATGATTTAAATGTGCTTCCCATAGAATCCGACGTTTCGATTCCTGATATATCGTTGAGCTGCTTGACTAAGTCCTTTTTAAGTGCTTTTAATGAGACTAGTGAAACAAACACGAAAATTATAGAAACATTTATTCACGAAAGTAAAAACGTTGACAGTAATGTTACAGTAATCAATAATCATAATAATGAAATAAATGAAGAGATAAATAATCCTAAGATAGACGTTGTCGACATAAATTTACAGACATTCGCGAGAACTCCTGATCCTGAAAGAAATAATATTTTCAATGCTGGCAATCAATTTTCGATATATGGCAATAGTAACGAGATTAATAATATTAGAGAAGAGTGTGAGACAGTTATTAACGACTCCAATAATGCACTGGGCAAGAAAGCATCCGCTAAAATGCTAACAAAAGCTTTTGCAAATCATCTTACTTACCCAGTACCAGTAAAAAGAAGCAATAATACAAATAGAAATAAATCTACAGAGAAGACTCCAAGCGCAATATCTTCAATAAAGTGGCGAGAGTATTATGAAAAAAAAAATTTTGAAAAAAAAGAAAAAGAACTTGAAATTAATAAAAGGAAAGAGGAGAGAAAAAAAGCTAAAGAAAGCAAATTACAGAAGAATCAAACATTAAAAAACGCAAAAAGAGTTAAAAGAACTGAGAAGGAAAATATTTTAATACGGAAAAAGAAGGTACCATGTGCATCCTGTAAAGAGGAGTTAAATAGTGATACAGATGACGATGAGAAAAAAAACATTGGATGCGACTTCTGCGATGAATGGTATCACAAAAAATGTACCTACTAAGTTTTGCAATATTCCATATAACATAGCTGCTACCAAAGAGTACAAATGTAATAATTGCAATTAGTTTGTAATAATTTATTTTAGTTCATATTTATTTTTGTTTTAATTGTTCGTAAGTTTGTATACTTCGCGAAAAGTTAACTAGGTATATTCCGTTTTTACTTTTACCTCTTAGTTACCGAATCAGTTAGGATTTGTCTGTCAAAAATGTTTTTTTTTATAAAAATGTTTATCAATTTTATACTAAGTATTTGTTTTCTACCGAAATAAACATGTTTAATATAATACATTATATGATTTTCAAATTCATTGCCTTCTTCAATACGTGAACGGATAAATAAACTAAAATGGTCGTTAACTAGTATAATTATGGTCGATAGTTGTGTAACATGGTCGTTAAGTAGTATAATAATGGTCGGTAGTTGTGTGGCATGGTCGAAAACCAGTAAAAATGACATTTTTTATTTATTTATTAATATCGTTAAGAACCTTGTTAGATATAGTTGAATGTTTATAACAACCCAATTTCTAAATACGTATAATACTAAAACTAAGCAAAGTTTTGAACGTTAATCCCTCTACGCAATTTTTATGATTAGTTAATGTAACATTTTTTGTTAACTGGTCGAAAACCGGTGCAATGACCCTATTACTTGATCCTATTTCTTCTTCAAAATTTAAAAATGTTATAAAACACAAAAAATTAACCTTTGATACATTTTGTGTTTTTCGGACACCACATTATGAAAATAATTTCAAAATGTAGGTACCTTCATCCTGAAATGTTTTTTTAAAACTTTATATCGTCGGCTTACTTTCAAAACCTCCTAAGTCTGATTTTTACCAATTATGAGGTTTTGATAGAAATGAATTGAAAATAATATTCGTCAACGTCCAGCAAAAGCTGATAGGTCTAAATTTATTGTAGCGACATCTATCCGAATATTGTAAAACCTTCTATATCGATACACCGTTTGACGTTACTCAAAACCTCCTAAGTCTACATTTCACCATGCGGTCATCAGTATAAGAATGTGTGCTAGTGATTTTTGGCTAATTACTGGCTAAAATCCGAAGAAATAGTAAAAAAGTGACTTTATTCATTAGAACACAAGGTAAGTAATTCATAATTAACTTTAAAATTTTGATAACTGTCTTATTATTTTATAAATTCCACTAATTTGTACTAAAAGCGACTTAGGAGGTTTTGATTTATCCTCTTTCATGGCAAATATTGTTAAAAATTAGACTTACACGGTTTTGATTCAAGCAATATTATTATAAATTTAATGTTACTTTTTAAATTATTATTTATTATAATATTGTAACTTTTTTTTTCCAGATGTACGGGGGGATGAGCAGAAATAAGTTTATGGTAACTTTAGCTACAGCTACAAATTCGAACGAAACTAATGGTGCTTCGTCGAGAACGGAAAGTATATCGGATTCATTTTTGGAAATTAAAGCAAATAGCAACAATGATGCTCCAGTAATAAATTTTAATACAAACAATGAGATTGAAAATGAAAATTGCCTTGATCTTCAGCACGAAATAGACGAAGCAGTTAAAGTATTAATGGATGACTGTGGAAAAGAAAATCATGAATTATTGTTGTTAAGCGATCTCAAAAGTAAGTATTTACTTCATTTTTACTAAATAATTTTATTAATACGAATAAATTGTAGGCGCTACAGAAACTGTAATTTCCAATACGCACCAAGAAATTGACAGCGAGGATATTGCCCAGCCTGGTACTTCAGGAACTTTTATGACCAACCAGGAGCGATGTGATAATGATCCAAACTACGTGCCCAATGAAAGTGAATCTGAAGAGAGTGGAGATGAAAATCTTGACATCAGTATACAACTGCAAAGAAAAAATTTGGGTATAGAAAATCGTGAACCAGAAAACGAGATGTTAGTCGAAAACATTGAAGAACACATTGAAATTAGAAGAAAAAGGAAACGAAAACCTGATACTGGGAGTTGGAAAAGGCAAGAGTGTAAGAATAAACGTGAGAAGGGTGAAAAATATGAGGGGTTTAGAAAAAATACAGGGGGAAAATGGGTAATTGACGTAGACAAACCACCTCGTGAAATGAAACCTTTTTGTAACTGTAAGATGTCAGAAAAATCAAAGAAAGTAAAATGCCGAATGTTCACAGAAGAAGATAGACAAGACATATTTAATCAATTCTGGCACAATATGACTTGGTCTCAAAAGAAAATTTACATTTCAAGCCATGTAGACAGCAAGGCTCCAAAAGATTTGAAAAACCAAATCAATGAAAATTCAAGACGGTCTAATACATTTGTATGCCATTTAAAAAAAAATGGTGTTCGTGAAAGAGTGTGTCAAGTTTTGTTTTTAAATACTCTTACCTTGGGAACTTGGTGCTTGCATAACTGGACAACTTTAGGTAAGGATCAAAATATCGATCCTCCTGGTACTGAAAATGTTAATTTGCCTCACGCAATTAGGACGAAAACTAGGGGATGAATCAGACAGAAGCGTATTAAGGAACTTTTTTATGGAATTGCCGAAAATGGAATCCCATTATTGTAGAGTTTCATCGACTAAGAACTATTTGGAGCCTATTTGGCAAAGTAAAGCTGCATTATACAGAAGTTATATTCAGTACTGTGACGACAAGAGTGTTAAATGTCTATCCATGAAGACATTTCATGAGGAGTTTGCTTCCAATAATTTAAGTTTATATTCTCCGAAAAAAGATCAATGTGACCTTTGCGTCTCATATAAGGCTGGAAACAAAGATGAGCAGTTATATAATCAACACATTATCAAGAAAAATAGAGCACGCGATGAAAAATCATCAGATAAAAGCACGGCTCGGCACGTTTTTACAATGGATCTCCAATCAATACTTCTTTGCCCAATGCTTAAAGCTTCAAAAATTTATTACAAGAAGAAATTAGTGGTCCATAACTTTACCTTGTTTAATTTAGTAACAAAAGATGCATATTGCTTCCTGTGGCATGAAGCTGAAGGAAAAGTCAGCGCAAATGAATTTGCAACAATTTTGTACAATTTCATAGGAGAATCCAATTTGTCAGAAGGGGAAGAAATTATTTTGTATAGTGATGGATGCACTGCCCAAAATAAAAACTCCACTTTGTCAAATGCACTTTTGCATCTATCAGTAAGCCAGGGCATAATTATTACTCAGAAATACTTAGTAAGTGGCCATACCCAGATGGAGTGCGACAGCATGCACTCCACAATTGAGCGAAAAATCCGTAATAGAGAAATTTATTCGCCTGCTGGCTATATTGCTGCTTGCAAATCCGCTCGCTTAAATCCACAGCCCTATCAAGTTAAATATTTAAATCACACATATTTCAAAAACTTCACTTCGCTCAATTACCACACTTCCATTCGTCCTGGCTATAAAACAGGAGATTCAACTGTTAATGATTTGTGTGCTATTCAGTACAGACCTGATGGAAAGCTATACTACAAATTGAATTTTGATGATAATTGGATAGTATTGGAAAAGAGACTAACCAGGAAAGATCCCGGGGTTGGTGATATAGTTCCTCTTTATCAAAATCCACTACCAAATAAAAAAAGTAAATACGACCATTTACAGCAATTAAAAGAAGTCATACCTGCGGACTATCATCTTTTTTATGACACACTACCATTTAAAGCGGACTAATTATTTTTATTTTTTATGTTATTTCGTTTATTATACCTAATACGTATTTCATGTGTTTTTATCATTACTTTCCTTTGTTTAGTTCATATTTTGATAATATTTTGTACCCATGTATTACTATGTAGAAAGAATTTGGAATAAACAAAACCTACCAAGTCTCCAACATTTCCTGTTTTTTTTGTTTCAAAACCTTCTATGTCTCATTAAAACTTATATTACTGTGATATTAAGAAAAAATTTGAGTGAACAAGTCAAAATTAATTATAATTTACACTTAATAAAATATCAGCTCACAAAATTACTGTAAAATACTTTAAATACGTTTTTTGTCCCCCCTGTAAAATTAGTCTAAAACGACTTAGAAGGTTTTGAAAGTAAGCCGACGATATGATCTGTCTGTCTTATCTTGCAGCAGACAACTCCGGTTCTTCTTGGAGATAGAGATTTATCTGAGTGCACCAGAAAAATATTAAATGCCATTATGGGGCCAGATTTATCCTTAAAAGTTAATTGGATTGGCGCTAATTTAAAAGGAAGTTTTCAAAAAGCTAAGAATCTTCTGAGGCTAATCTACGGTATGTTTGTTTTACTTTTTGTCGTTGTTTATTGTATTCACAAAACAATTTTAATTTAGAAAACAGAATATATTCTAAGAAATTTGAAGTCATTTTACTATTTATTGCTTTTCTGTCAATATTCTTATTTATAGGCACCATAAGGAGAAATACTTCGTGTTCCTCCGCAACAAACGCCGAAATTGACAAAGTGATAAAAACCTGGCTAAAAACTCTGCTGACAGGGAGGGTAGACGAAACCATCGACGAAAATGCGGTATAACTGAACATAACTGAAATAGATAAAACAAAAGTTTATAGGTATTCTATTTATAGCAACAAACCTTAGTGAATTGGATGAGGTACATACTTCATTTCGTTGCATTCATTTTATTTTTATTTAGAAAAAATATTTTAGTTATTTTTAAATCTGTTTTTTTTTGCGGTTCAGGTTGTCCAAACAATGAAAACATTGGATATAAATTAAAACAAGCATTTTAAAATAAAACAGAATTTGTATAATGAGCATTATGCTGCATTTTCTAAAAAGAAATTAAGTTGTCTATAAAATTTATTCTTTTTTAAATTAAAATGCATGTTATTTGATCAGCCTGACCACCAATAATCTTGTTTATTTTAACACTTTAAAAGTGTTTTCCTGAGGGAGCAACACTAAAACTTCAAAAAAAAATTGTTCCTACTTTTATATACAGGGTGGCTACTATTTAATTGACCACCATGGGTATCTTTTAAACGGTAAGTCTTACAAGTGGATTAAATTAGAGAAAATACGCCACTTTTAAAGGTCTCTTAAGATCCAGTTACCGCGATGCCAAAATGTTTTTATTTCCTGAGATACAGGGTGGTTTGTTAAAAACGTCTAGAATTAGTTCCTTTATTAGCTCGAATCATTTCAATTTTAAGAAAATGTTCTTCAATTAAAATCTTTGTATTATTTTCTTCTCTACAAAATGGCGTTATTACCTTTTTTATATGTCTTGGTATATCTGAGATATCATGGTCAACTTCATTTTTTTAAATACGGACCTGGGCATTTTAATTTTATTTTTGAAAGTTCATTTTACCATAAATGCAATGATGTACGTTATCAGGAAATTTTTTGAAATATTCTCAGTACGCCTATGGTTTCTCCAAATATTTTAATTTTTGCTTTGGAATAAAATTAAATTAAAATAGAAACCCCTAAAAAAAATAATATTTTAAAAACCCATAGGCGTACTGAGAATATTTCAAAAAATTTCCTGATAATGTATAATTTGTGTCGAAACTTACATCATTGTATTTGGGCTAAAATGTGCTTTCAAAAATAAAATTAAAAAGTCCAGGTCCGGATTTAAAAAAACAAAGTTGACCATGATATCTTGGACATAACAAGTGATATAAAAAAGGTAATAACGCCATTTTGTAGAGAAGAAAATAATACAAAAATTTTATTTAAAGAATATTTTCCTAAACTTGAAATCTTTCGAGCTATTAAAGGAATTAATTTTAGACGTTTTTAACAAATCACCCTGTATCTCAGGAAGTAAAAATAATTTGGCAATGTGGTAAGTAGATCTTAAGTGCCACATTTTCTCTAATTTAACCAACTTCGTAGGAGTTGCCGTTTAGAAGTTACCCATTGTGGTCAATTAAATAGTAGCCACCCTGTATATACATACTTACTTTATTGAGTGTTACTGACAAATTAAGGTCT
Source organism: Polydrusus cervinus (assembly GCA_935413205.1). Taxonomy (NCBI): domain Eukaryota; kingdom Metazoa; phylum Arthropoda; class Insecta; order Coleoptera; family Curculionidae; genus Polydrusus; species Polydrusus cervinus. Next base: position 57,887,101 of record OW284510.1, on the reverse strand, counting down.
TATGTTTACCTCATAAAGACCAAAGAAACTTTTCATAAGTATAAGCATAAGTTAATAGAATCTTATATAATATTAGGTTTAGCGCTCTAGTGCTGTTCTTGTTTTTTTATATTTTATAATACATACTCTGTAAGCAAATTAGTAACTTGTTCTAGTTCAAATATAGGAAACTAAAAGAATATATATATATTTTTTAAAATGTTGGTATATATGAATATCTGTTATTATGAATTTAGACTTTTTTAAATTAAAAACTGTATAAAATATTCGGTCGTTTAAATATTAATCACTCCCATATTTACCTTTTGGCACAACACAAATATTGTATTTCAGAAACTAGACATTCAATCAATAATCGTAAAAATTAGTTTTTTTTGCATCACCCAACTTGCCTGATTAGTCGACCTGTATCATATTATTTTTTGTCAAAATCCAAGTTTTTCTGTAATATGTAACCTTATATAATGTCTGCTTTTTTTACATTTAGCAATATTTACATTCTGATAATTTTCAGTGTTTTCCAGGCAGTGTATACTGCCTCTTATCTCTTATCAATCTTATGAGACTAATGTCGAGACCCCCATTGGAGAATATAGGGCCAGAGCCCTATATTCTTCAATGGGGGGTCTCCTCTAGCGAAACGAGTGCGCTACGCCAGGGCGCATGAGGAGTTGTTCCGCCTTCAAGGCGCTTTAAAAACGCGTTTAAAGCGGCAGGTATGCCACCAGCGTTACACTGGCGGGTCATCGCAGGTATGTTAAAAAGATGTCTGAGATCCGCCCAGCGGCCGACTGACGACCAGCCGGTCATGGGCGTACTGCATTCCGCGGCGCCTTCCGCGTCTGGAGCGCTAGTGCGCTTTCTCAAAGGCGGCCTCGAAACGTCGGTGTTTCTTTGGCGCTGTGTTTGTTGGGTAATAGGGCGTTTTCACACTAGCCGACACGACACCGGCACGACAACGACACCGGTGGACGCGTAATCTCATGTAAGTAAAGGGAATGCTTTCACACTTGCCGATATATCGTTAGCGTGTCGTTACAGGCGCCGACAGGTCGGCGAGCAGCAAGCGCTCCACTCGTGTCGTTGGCGGTTTTTCCTTTTTCTAGATGTTTTGGTTTATTTGTGTTAAATGATAATTTCAATGAACTTTTAAAAGAGCTAACTATGGCTAATTTCAAGTATGACATTGTTACTCTGATAGAAGTTGTAGAGTCAAAACCGTGTCTTTGGGACAAAACAAATGAAAATAATAAAAATAAAATACTCAGAGAAAACAGTTGGAAGGAGGTTTTTCAATTTTTAGAAGACGGATATGAACAATTGTCAGCAGCAGAAAAGAAAAAAACAGGTAAGTTTTTAGTGTTTTATTATGAACGTTTAAACTATAAACAAAGACAGAACTTAGTGTAACCTACTATACATATTCAGGGTGATTCTTCTCAGATCTCGTCGTTTGTAGCTTCGTTACTAAAAATAGGACTTTTAAATTTTGTACCTATAATCTGCATGTTGAAGTGGATTTAAGGAAAATATTTTTAATTATAAAGGGTGACCCAAAAAAGTGTAACGTCATAAGAACATATTTTTGAACAGATTACGTGTTTATAATTTAAAAGTCCTAAGTTAAATTTTAACTGAGCTACAAACCACTGAGATGAATCACCCTGTATAAATACAAAATTCTTAAAATGTGTTGAGGGCGTTGATGGGATGGTAGTTTGTTTATTATTTCCCTTCGATCAAAAGTATGCGTGGCATTTTTAGGTAAGTAGTACCTCATTAAACGGAAAAATTAAATTTTTGACAGCTGCCATGGTAGTGCACCCTCTTTACTGACAAAATAATTCGCAAAACAGGACCGTACACCTTGTCCTGTCTTATTAGCAGACTGTTTCAAGGGTTCCTTGGGATGAGGTATTCTTTTCAATTGGGAACTGGAAACCAAAATTAAATCGTCCGTACGATAACCATCTTTTACGCGTACTATATTATGTAATACTACACAGGCTTTGACAATGTTTTTTGAGAAAGTTTTGGTGTAATTGGCCTCGCATCTGGAAGATCCAATTCCAAATTAATTAGCCTTCTCCAAAATTCAGTTCCTTGTATAATGGAAGAATCGCAGTCCTTCCCATATGCTCCAATATCGACGAAGAGAAACTTGTAGTCTGCATCGGCAATTGCCAAAAGAACTATTGAGTAAAACTTCTTGTAATTGAAATTCATTGATCCAGCATTAGGGAAATTTTCTATCCGAATATGTTTTCCATCAATGGCCCCGAGACACATAGGAAAATGCGCTGAACTCTCGAATTTATTGGCGACCAGGGTCCAATCTTCTTTCGTCATTTCTTTGAGGAAAGTTGGTTGAAATGTGGCCCATATTTGGCGACAAATTAAATTTGCAATTTCACTTAACGTTGATATTCCAATACGGTAGGTATAATGTAGTTCGGTCAACGTACACCCTGATGCTAAATATCTGAAAAACAAACTATGCTCATTTAGCATTCTTTCGTGGAAATTTATTTTAACTTTTTATTCCATAAAATTAAAAATTATTTAAATTTCTTTTTTATTACAGGCGAAATGATTATGCAGAAGTGGTCAAATGTTAGAGATGCATTTATGAGATCTCTACGAACCAAGAGTGGGCAAGGCGCAAAGAAAAAATATGTATATAGCGAACATTTAAACTTTTTGCTTAAAGTAGCACAAAAGGACGAAACCGAAAGCAATTTTACCCAGAGAAGTTTTGATGGAGAGACTGAAGAAGAGTATGACTTGCAGTCACCATTAGCAGGTTCCTCCAATGCTACTTTAACTGGAGACGACATATCTACAACATCAGCTAACACCCCATCCACTGTTTTACCTTTGATAAAACATAAACAAGACAGAAAGAAAGGTGCAAAATCCAAACGAGAGCTAGACTTTGTAGAGAGGGAAATTTTAACTGAATTGAAGAAGATGAAATCGTCAGAAAATGAATCGCGGTCAGGCCCTTCTACTCACCCTGTTCCAAACGACAACGAAGTAGTGCTCCTATCATTTGTACCCCACACACGAGATATGAATGAGACAGAACTTATGGACTTGCATATGACAATTTTAAATAAAATAAAGGAAATTAAAGATAAACGAGGCATTACTCAAATACAAGCAAACTCTGTTCTGACTTGTAACAACTCTTCCTTTGCTGCGCGTCCGCTGCTAGGTGTTAAGACTACTAGAACGACTGCGTCTAACTACACATACTCATACTCCAGCCCACAATGTACTGTGACCAGCCCGTACCTTTCTCCTTCAGGCTCACTTTCGACCCAGAACTCCACATACTCATCAGACTCAAGACCACAAGATACTGTGCCCAGCCCATATCCGTCTCCTTCAAGCATAATTTCGAACCAGGTGGACGAACAAGAGAACGAGTATGAACACCAGCACCAGGAAGAAAGACCAACCCGAAGGTTTCTAGTGAATCCCTACCAATCACTATTTGACTACTGCAGAATGAACTTGACTTTGTTACTATTTTAATGTTTAGATTTTTATTTGAAAGGCAATGTTTCCTCTCAGGATTTTAGATTGTAATGTTCTTGTTAGCATATATAATACTTTTGTCAATAATTATTTCAATTATTTCAAATTAATACTAGGTATGGTAATAGTAATATGGTAACAAAGTTACCTTATTGTCACAGCTAGCATTTCCTCAGGTGGTATGGCCATTCTAAGTTTCGTATCTGGTTTTTTGATATCGTCAATTAATTTGCTCAGCACATAGTTAAATGTTTCATGACTCATTCGAAAGTAATTGAAAAATTTTTGAGAATCCCTAGTCAATTTCTCAAAAAGAGTGTAATAGGTGCCCTCTAAGTAGCGCACCTTCAATAATGGATGTATCCAAAATTTTCTTTGCGGTCTTCGCTTTTTGAGTCTTAAATGCAATAAATATAGCAAATATAACTTATTATTTACAGGAGCCATATTTGCGAATACCGGCACAACACTACGACACGACAGAGATGGCTGTCGGCAAATGTGAATATACTCGCCGATTTATCGCGTCGGTGTCGCTACCGTGTCGTGATCATGCCGGTGTCGTGTCGGCTAGTGTGAAAACGCCCATAAGGCCAATAAATATTTGTTTGAAGAAAATGTACTCAAATTGAATATAATTTTTTTGTATCAAATACAATTTACCCAGACGGCACCCAATGTTTGTAGAATATGCCTATTACATCTTATTTACCAAAGTATATTGCAGTATTCTTGGAATATTCCATAAATATACCGAATATTTTATATGCCCAAGAGATATTCTAGGAATATATTTCACCAGATATACAGAGGATATTTGGTTTTTATATTGCAAGATATTCCACCTGCATATTGTTAAGAAAAATTTTGTTTAAAAAAATTACCTATTAATTCACACGTTTCTGGTGATTATGTGCTCACATTATTTTTATAACCCTTATTTATTATTCTTTTTCTTATGTCTGCTTTCGCTTTGAAGCCGACTACGCCAGCCCTCGGATTTTATTGTTCTGTGCTCGGATCATGCTCGGATCCACAGAAAAAAAAGGTTTGTTGGCTCGGATCTATCTGTAGCAGCAGATTATATTTCGATAGGCATTTTATGATTCGCGCGCACTTGTATTGAGTATCGACGCAAAAAAATAAAAAACCTTCCTAATTTAAACAGTGTTAACCCGATTATATTACACTCCACCTTTAAATAACAAATTTAAAAAATTAACCTATTATTAAATAAAAAAAAGTAACTTGCTCGCTGCGAGATTTGAACCAGCGACGCCAAGCTGCCTGCTACGCAGTTGATTGAATTTAAAGCGTGATTGGATTGGACATACTCAATATAATATACGCATGCGCGCGAATCATAAAATATTGAAATCTTTGCTTCAGCTAGTATAATAACTATTGAAAACATATAAATAATGCAAAAATATCCAAATTAAGGAATTCTATAACATTTATGACTGCATTTTTATTATTAAATAAATAGAGCTTCGTTCGTACAGCAGTTTCCAACTGATCAGCGCGCTTCCGATTGGCTTAAAACGGGATTCCAACTTCAATAGAATACATGGAAAATATAATGACTCAATATCAAAAAAACCATATAATTGTTGGTGACTTTAACCTTGATTTACTAAAAATTAATGATACCGAAGTAAAAAACTATACACGCTTTTTAATCCTAAATAATTTTGCTCTTAAAAACAATATTAATATAAATAGTGCAACCAGAATAACAGATAACACTAATAAAATCATTGACCACATAATGACCGACCAGAATTATAAAAACAAATGTGTAGTTAAAGTCGAATGCAATCCCTTGTCGGACCATGAAAGACTTGCAGTGGACATCGAAGAACAAACAAAAGTATACAAACCTAAAGTAACGTATAAATCTAGGGCAGTTAATTACAAAAAATTTAAAAATTTATTTCATCACAGAACACGTAATAATAGCATTAACACGTTTCAAGAACTTATTGATTTAATCCAGTTATGTAAGTGTGATTCGGAATATGAAAAAGTAATAAAATGTCGGGAAAACAATACCTGGATAACTCAGGAACTACTTCAGTTAATTAAAGAACGAGACAAGGCGTATAAAAGGGTGCGTGAAAATAATAATAATGATGACCTGGCTAAAGAGTTTAAAAAAATAAAAAATAAAGTAAACAATAAAATAAAAAGTTTAAAAAATCAACACTTTAGACAAAAATGGAGTGAAGCTGGTAATGATCATAAAAAACAATGGAAAATCATCAATGAATTAGTAAAAAATAAAAAACACTCGACTAGTATTAAGGCTCTAACAGTTTATAATAGGACAGTGGACGATCCGGGTGAAATTGTTAATATTTTAAATAAACACTTCACTAGCGTAGGTAAAAACATTGTTGAGGAAATTGATTTGGAACTGAGAAGCCTAGCAAAAAATGGCCAAGACAATTTTAAATTTAATGAAATTCAATGTCAAAATAGTTTATATGTAGAGTTAACAACAGAACAAGAGGTGAAAGAAATTATGAAAGAGTTAAAACGATGTTCGGCCCCAGGCCATGATCAAATCTCGGTGTATGATGTATGTAATTTAGCAGATGATCTTATTCCAATTTTGACTAAACTAATTAATATCACATTGAATACGGGTTTATTTCCTGATGAGCTCAAGGAAAGTAGGGTCACTCCCATATTTAAATCAGGCTCTAAAGAGTCTATGGGTAACTACAGGCCGATAAGCATAATAAGCGTATTTTCTAAAATAATCGAAAAAATAATAAAAATAAGAATATTAAGCTTCATAAATAAATACATAAAACCAGATAAATACCAATATGGCTTCATTAAGAACAGTAATACACTGAGTGCGAGTATGGATCTGGTAAATAAAATATCGACAGAGTTAGATAATGGAAAAATTGTAATTGCAGTATTTGTTGATTTAAAAAAAGCATTTGACGTTGTCAGTGTGGATGTTTTATTAAGGAAATTGGGTAATATGGGTTTTAGAGGCGCTGTATATAGACTATTGAAGACGTATCTAACGGGCAGACAACAATATGTGAAAATGGGTGATGTAGCTAGTTGTAGTGAGTCAAACGAGTGGGGAGTGCCGCAGGGCTCAGTCCTTGGACCCTTGCTTTACTCGGGTAATATGGGTTTTAGAGGCGCTGTATATAGACTATTGAAGACGTATCTAACGGGCAGACAACAATATGTGAAAATGGGTGATGTAGCTAGTTGTAGTGAGTCAAACGAGTGGGGAGTGCCGCAGGGCTCAGTCCTTGGACCCTTGCTTTACTCGTTGTATGTTCTAAGTCTTAGGAATGCAAATCTTGAATCTCGATACTATATATTTGCGGATGATACAGTGTTGGTTTATAGTGATAAGGATGAGAAATATCTTGAAAGGTTTATAAATTCAGATTTGAAACGTTACTCTGACTGGTTACTCCATAATAAGCTTAGAATTAATGTATCAAAAACAAAGATTATATTATTTAAACAAAAAAATAAAATTATTCAGTTACCCGTAATTAGGCTAAATAATGAAATTGTAGAAAGAGTGACAAATATAAAGTATCTTGGGTTAGTTCTAGATGAAAATCTCAACTGGAAGGAACATATAAATCAAATAACTAATAGGATTGTACCTATGATAGGGGCTGTATATAGATGTAGAAACTACTTAACATATAAAAGTAAAATGGACATCTACAATGCTTACTTTCTGTCTTGTTTTAGATACCTGATTCCTGTGTGGGGCACCTGTGGTCTGGTTGAATTTGAAAAAATGCAAGTGCTACAAAATAAAGTCTTAAAAACCCTTTTTAGGCCTCACTCACACGTACGCCTTTTCGACGACAACAGAACCGTAATAAAGTCGTCGTCGGTGGAGAGTAGCCATAAAGTATGGAAACTGCACGCAGCACTCACACGTCCGACGCATTGCCGACAATGCGGCGACAGTCGCAATGTGTTGACGGTATCATCCACTAAATTGTCGCAGGCGGTTGGCCAGCGCAACTCACATGTGCGATTCTCCAGCGGCACACCGACAACAGGCTGAACAGGTCGGTGCAGATATCAGTTTGAATTGTATTGGCACGCGGTAGTGTAGTGAAAATGGCTAACGAAAGTGAAACATTTGACACCGAATTGTTTATTGACGAAATCCAAAATCTACCTAGCATTTGGGACTACACAAGCGATGCTTATAGCAACCGAATTGAAAAGGCAAAGGCATGGGAAAACCTGTGTTCAAAATAAATTGACAATTTTGAAGAAAAGGAAAAAAAGGAAAAGAATGAATGTGGTAAGTACGTTTTATTCAATAATAAAAAATGTACATTCGATTACAAAACACATTGCACTTGTCATCTAAACTAAAGTCAGTATGAAACATCTATATTGTTAACAATCGTAATTCACACTTTCATTACGCGATCTTATACTGCCATGGTAATTCGCCCTCGGGACTAACAAAAAAATCAGCAAATTTATCTCTTATTGAATTGACTGTCCTACCAACGCGGAAATCCAAATTATTTTCAAACGGTATAAAATCTGCTGGTAGTGATAGAGTATCTTCATAATTGTAACCATCGCGTTTTCGTACTACGTTATGTAATATAACACATGCCTTGACAATGTCAGTGGCAAAGTCGTCTGATACATTCAGTGGTCGATGAAAAATTCGCCACTTATTACTTAATATTCCAAAAGAACTTTCCACATTTCTACGAGCTCGGGATAATCTATAATTAAACACACGTTTCTTCATTGTTAGTTGCTTTCCACTATATGGTCGTAACAAATTTTGGCCTAACCCAAAGGCTTCATCCCCAATAAACGAGTACGGTAAGGGGCTACCCTCGGTGCTAACTGGTTCTGGTTCTGGTAGATCTATTTCATTGGTTTGCAATAACTCATACAAACTACTATCCTTCCAAATTGTTGAATCGGAAGTTTTCCCGTAGGCTCCAATATCGACATATACGAATAAATAATTTGCGTCACACACAGCCAATAAAACAATGGAAAAAAAATGTTTAAAATTCCAATACAATGACCCACTGTCTCGTGGATGAATAATACGAATGTGTTTCCCATCGATGGCTCCGACACAGTTAGGGAAGTTAGTTCTTATTTTAAATGTGTTTGCTATATCTTTCCACATTTCTGTATTAGGTTTTGGTAAATGGGTAGGTTGTAATTTAGTCCATATCTGGAGGCACACGTCCCTGACAATTTCACTTGCAGTTGTTGCACCACATCTAAACGAATAGTGAATCTCTTTAAAAGAACATCCTGTTGCTAAATACCTGAAAAAAATATATAAGACATTAATAATCCAACTAACCCAACAAACATACATTTATTGTAAACAATTTAATTTTTAGCTGTACAACTACAAAAAAAGTGGCGAAGCTTACGAGACTGCTACAATAGGGAACTGAGAATAAATAATACACAGAAAAGTGGTTCTGGGGCAACTAAACGCAGAAAATATATGTATTTTGACAACTTAAGTTTTTTGAAGCCTATAGCCGAGAGAAGAGCAACAGAAAGTTCCATTAATAATGCTCCGCAAAACGTAGACAGAGAATCCAACGAAGACCGACAAAATATTGAAGATGGACAACCAAATAAAGACAATACACGTGGAAGGCAAAAAACTACTCAGCGAAAGACGACAAAAACTACTAATCAAGAAGCAGAATTAATCGCTAAATTGTCAAGCCGCTTATCCGATCGCATAAGCACAGAAGAACCAAAGATAGCTCACACTGATAGCGATTTACACTTCCTGCTGTCGTTATATGAACCGTTTAAAGCTATAGGCAGACACTTGAAAATGGATGCTCAAATAGAAATATTCAATGTGATTAAAAAATACTCACAACCTCATAGAGAGGGACCTTCGAACAGTTACGGAGGGTATGGTTATAATACACAGTCGTACCAAGATAGACAGCATCCGATGACCCCGTACGGACTCCATCCTCTGTAGGTTGAGGTTTCCCAAGGTGGATATGGTAACCTAAACGAGCGACCACTTCCGCAGGTTAAAGTTTCCCAAGGCCGATATGGTAACCAGAACGAGCGACCAGAGTTCGGGCTTCCCGATATCCGAAGCAATGAACCAGAATTTTTATTATCACCAGATGGCAATGCTCAACCACCGTCTTTCCCAAGTGAACCGGAATCTTCACCAGCGTCGCAAGATTCTATTTTGTCGCAACTTTTTTAATTAAAATTGTTATAAATACAGGAACTACTGATTTTAGAAATAATTAAACTATTACAGCAAAATTTATTATTTCACTTACCTTATAGCTATTGCGAGGCGTTCGACCGAAGATATACTTTTCCTCATGGGCGTGTCGTTACGGTCCAAACTATTCTTTAACTCGTTTGACAAATAATCGAATGTATTTTTGCTCATTCTGAAGTAATTAAAAAACTTATCATCATACATCCTTAACAAAGGGTAGAGTTGATGAAATTGACTTTCAGTTCTATTTTGAATAATAGGATGAACCCAATAAATTCTACTGCGACGACGCCGCCTTCTTTGCCGTAACAAAAGCCACAACAGTGCTTCCTCTTCCAAATCCATTGTAGAACTGGCCGGTCTTTGTCGGTCATCTACTCAGACGTACGCCTGTACGCCGACTAAAATGTAGTTAAAAAGTCGTCCACTGCTGCGACAGCGTAAAGACAGCATACCGACCGTTTTGTAGTTGTATTGTCGTACGTGTGAGTGAGGCCTTAGTTATAACAGACTTACACACACGGAGGCTCTATACAGAGAGCTGGGTATCTTGAAATTAAAAAAAATATAGGAGTTAGAGCAGGCTAAATTTATTTATAAGGTAATAAAAAAAAGCAAAAATCAAACTCAGACATAGTTTTTCATGATGATATACACAATCATTGTACTAGATCTTGTAGTAACATATATCCCGATTCAATAAGAACCAATAAAGGGCTATATAATCCTATCCAACAAGCGGCAAAGGTTTATAATGGACTGCCTGAAAATATTAGAGAGGTAAACTCAGATATAATATTCAACAGGTTAATAAAACAAAAATTGTATGAAGGATGTGCATTATAACCAAAAGACTAACGCTTTTTTGTTATCAATGTTAATTATTATAGTTATTAAAAATTGTTCACCGTGGACTATTAAATTTAGATATCCTTGTTACCAGTGTTATCAAACACTGATTAAGGGATTTGTGTTTGTTAAAATGTAAAAAAGTTGTAAATTTGTTGTTAATAAATGAATAGTTTCAAAAAAAAAAATCGAGCTACCTGATTGGCGCTGATCAGTTGGAAACTGCTGTACGAACGAACCTTAGATCTATTATAAAAGTTTTCACTTTGGCAACTCCGTGTAGTTCTGTGTACTGTTGACAACCCTGTTTGCTGTCATATTTCTTTTTTATGTCATGTCGTTTGGTTTGGCGCACAAATTAGGTACTCCGTTGCTGTAATTTGTGGTTCGGCGGTTTTGGCTTTTTTTTATGGCTTGCGTCAGGTTTATTTTATTAATTTTGTGCCCAAAAACCACTACAAAACATAAAAACATTTTGTTTGTATTGTTGAGAATAATGTAAGTACCTAACCAAATTGATTTTACAGAATGAAAAAATCTTTCTTTAGAAAAGTAAACAAACAGACTAAAGAGTCTTTGTTGCTATCAGGCAATGATGCCTTATTACGTGATAACACAGAACGTGATAATAGTAGATCCAAGCCTGAAGGTAACAATACGTGTGTATTAAATACTAACCCTTCTGAGAACTCTTCACACCAGACTTTGTCACAAATATTTGTAAATACTCCTAACTCCGAGCCGAACTTATTAACTGACCCCTTAACTACCGGTAGCGAAAGTTCTCTTTCTCCAATATTTCATACCCATTCATTATATTATGGTGAAGCCTCGGGTGAAGTGTTGTCACATGTAAGTGAAAATGTGTACGAGGCAGAACCTAGTTCTTTTCAGACTAGTTCCACATTCGACACTCCTTTTTCTGCCCCATTTTTTAAAGAATTAAAAATTTGGGCTGTGGAAAATAGCATTTCCCATAAAGCTCTGAATGAACTGTTACATATATTGCGAAGAGAACCAGGGTGTGGTGAAGCTATTCCTAGAAGCGCTAGATCTTTTCTAGGAACAGTTCGTCAAGTACAGACCAAAGATGTGGATCCTGGAGTTTATTGCCATTTGGGCATAGAAAATACTGTAAATGTTTTTTTTTCGCATAAACCAAATAAACCCTCCTGAACAACTTGATGTTGCGGTGAATATAGATGGACTGCCTCTTAGTAAAAGTTCCAGCAGTCAAGTTTACCCTATCTTATTAAATGTTTTAGGGTTAAAAATCACACAAAATGTTGTGATGGTGGGTATTTACCACGGTAATCAAAAACCAAAAGACCCTAATGCATTTCTGGTGGACTTTGTAAATGAGTGTATTTATTTATCTAATAATGGTTTATCATTAGTAGGGAAACAAGTTGGTTTTAGAGTGAAATATTTTCTTTTTGATGCACCAGCTAAATCGTATCTTTTATCCATAAAGGGACATAGTGGTTATTCATCTTGCACAAAGTGCTGTCAAGAAGGTACTTACATTAAGGATAGAGTGTGTTTCCCAGATATTAATTTTAGAAAAAGAACTAATAACAGTTTTAGGAGTCATCAGGATGATAATCATCATTTAGGATATACCATTTTACAAGAAATTAATTATTTAGATCTGGTAAATGATATCCCACTGGATTATATGCATCTGGTTTTATTAGGAGTTACTAAAAAGCTGTTAGTTGGGACCTGGATTTTTGGCAGGCCACCACACAATTTACCCAGTAAAAGTATTAGCAGCATTGATGCATTAGTTAAAAAAATTACTGTTTATATACCATCTGAATTTCATAGAAAATCCCGTACAGTTTTAGAAAGCAAAAGGTGGAAGGCCACGGAATTAAGATTATTTTTATTGTATACTGGCATTATACTTGTAAAATCAGTTTTGTCAGAGGAGAAATACAACCATTTTTTATGCCTATTTGTTAGTATAACTATTTTAGTTTCCCCCTATATGACACATTTGTATGATTATGCAGAAAAACTACTTGTATTTTTTGTTGAGGAAACAAAGAATATTTATGGACCTCACTATTTGTCACATAATTTTCACAATTTTTTGCATCTTGTTGATTGTGCCCGTCGGTTTGGACCCTTAGATAATTTCAGTAACTTTTCCAGTGAAAATTATTTGCAAATTTTAAAAAATCTTTTGAGAAAAGGAGACAAGCCGTTGCAACAAATTGTGAAAAGATTGTCAGAAAGAATAATATGTGTTTAAAAAAATATTAATATAGAAACAAAATGTTTTCTAACATGTATAAAGAATGTTTCTCCTTTATTACCATCAACCCAGTATATAAAATTGGTTACTCCTAGCTTTGCCCTAAATGCTATTTATAAACGAGATAACTGTTGTAAATTAAAAGATGGGAGAATATGTTTAGTATTTGGTTTCTCCTATGGTTCTAATAATTCTATATTAGCCGTTATAAGCCACTTTAAAACTGTACGCGATTTTTTTGAAATTCCTTGTAAATCTACAATAATAGACGTTTTTTTCGTGACAAACTTATATGAAATTTGTGAAGTTATAGATGTGACACAAATTTTGTACAAATGTGTTTTGCTACCTTACCAAGATGGCTTTCTGACTCTTCCTTTATTACATACTCGTACTAACACCTAATGACAGGGACTTCATTCCTTTTTTGAATCAATTTTTTTACGATTTAATATATTTGTTGTTTATTTATATTTTAAACATTATCAGTTTCTTTTTGTATATATAGGTTTTAAAACAACCAAATAGATAGCTAGTTTAAAGGTAATGCTTTTTGTTTTTGCCATCTATAATAAACAAAAATCTTGCATAAAACAGTTTTAAATCGAGGGGCAAACTGCTGACAAAAATGTTGTACACCGAATTGTACACCTAATGCCAATACTGCCACTTGTTTGTACACCAAAATGCCCCAGCGGCTTACCCCTCGTTTTAAAATGAGTGCAGGTAATTGTTATTTGCAGCGTGTTACAAACTAAATATTATTATTTTGTACCTACTCCTCTTATTGTAAGAACTTTAACAAAAACCTGTATTTTTTGATGCAATTGAACATTTGTTGTGTAAATTATTGTAAATGTAATTTATTACTTTATTGCAAAAAGTAATTAATGGGGGGCTGGCAAATTGTAAAATTCCCTGAGGAAAATAATATGGTAGAGGCTGTTCCTTCCTCTTGGATTTTTGAAGACTTGGGAATTGTGCGATATATTGGCCAAACACCATATCAGAGAGTAAAATAGCCAGTTGCATTAAAAGTCAGCAAACACCAATAAGGGCTGATTGGAAAAGCCATGCTGTATTGGTTTTGAGTAAATGTCCATATGATAGTTTTGCTGTGGCCACACAAAAAGTTAAAAAAGCCCAATACACAAGTGGCTTGAAGTCCGAAGGCGAAAAAAGTGATGGACTATTAAAAAGGTCTAGGAGGCGTAATCCTAGATACGTATCATCTGATTCTGATGATGAGACGCCGGTAAAGAGGACACCAAGAAAGTCGCCAAGATTTAAAATGCCCACACGTCCAAGAGTTCATCGTAAGTTATACAGTTAATTCATTATTATGTTCTAACAATAAATTGTAAATAGTATTATTGTACTGACTGTTAAACTTATATTTTGATTTTTTAACTTTGTTGGAAGGTAGGACAAGCAAACAGTCTTTTAAGTATCTGTAATTTTTTTAGATATGTCTTCCCAGGAGACTTTAGCTAGAGTAAAAAATAATCTAAGTGACAGATTATCTTCGGTATCTGGATCCGTCTTCGCAAAACCTGGAATGTGTTCTTCACCGGCTACAGAAGGTAAAATAATAGTTAGCAGTATTATTTAATGCAGGATATGTTATTTATATTACTTTTAGGTATATTTTCCCAGGAAGCTCTTCCAAATTTAAAAAATACATCTGTTTCTGTGTTCTCAGAAGCCGGAACATCTTCCGCAAATACATATAGCAATACGGAAGCTGTTTCTGCAAAAACATCAACAGTTCCAAATGGTAAAATTGTTTTAACTTTGTAATACCCTATTGCCTATTTATTTGTTGTTTCATTCTGACTTTGTCGATAACATTTATTGTTTTATGATAATAAAGCATATTTTGATTTTATTTAATAATACTAATAATAATAATAAGTTTATTTAAATATCCACATAATATAATAAAATGTTTATATATCTTCTCGAATAAACTTATTCTTTAGTCCCCCGAAGTAAAATTATATCTTAAAATAATCAGGTTTTTTCAGACTCTTCCGAAGTAATCAAGTTACTTCATATAGTTAATGGCAGAGTGGCCCAAAATCATAAGTTGTTAGGAGCTGTTTTAATGCAGTTGTCAGATATTGCAACACAAAAAGAAAACCCTGATGCCACTTTAATTGAACCTGATGTATCGCTGACCCTACCTGCAAAATCTGACATAGAACTGCTCGAACTAGATTGTAAAATGGACGATAGTACCCTAAAAACATTTTTAGTAAGTTTTAATTATCTAGTTCTATTTGATAATATTGCACTAAAATTTTACTATGACCAAATCAGCTGATTTTTAACGACAGTCTTTTGCTAATGAAGTCAAATGTCTAATTCCAATTGTTATCAGTTCTTCTGATTTTTTTTAGTTAAAGAAGCTAGGCCAAGTTGGAGGAAATTGTTTAAAGGATAGCATAAAAAGAATTTTCCCAAAAATTGTGGAAGACGAGGTCTTAAAACTGTATAGCTGGGTTGGGGGCAAATGAAAGAAAAACTTTTCTTTACTCAAGATAACTGATGTTATAAAAGGTAGTTTGTTTCAATACTCAATTTTAAAATTATAAGTTAACTAAAATATTCTTTTAGATGTCTGCAAACAGAACCCAAACACAAAAGCCTTCACTGAAAAAGCAGTTGAAGATGTTATTGCTGTTTTTTTAACAAAAGCATCTGAGCGTTGCAGCCGAGAGATGTAAGTAGAATAATAATAATTTACCTGAATTACAGTTTCAACTATATACCGGGTGTCCCAACGATGTGTGGAGGAACCGAGGGAGGAACTGTAGCTTCAAAGCAATAGCAAATAGAAAAAAATGTTTTATATAAAACTTGGAGAGACAGCTTAGCTCTATATTTTAAAATTATTTTGATTTATACAGGGTGGCTCAAATAAGTGTGGCGATACAAAGTTACATTTTTTAAAATGGAACACCCTGTATATTATGCCATTTTTGAATCGTACTGAGAATTCTACATCTATTTTATATACACACCACATGTCTTAATTAAACTGTTTTTGAGATATTGACATCTAAAAAATTACAGTTATCCCACTTTCACACGCTGCAGCGTTCAAATGGTGCATCTTAGAAAAAAACGGTTTTCACATCCCTATATCTTAGTTTTTTATTTTCTACCCAAAAATGCCACTTATCGGTTTTACGTTTAAACCTGTAAAACCGATGTAAAACCGGTTTTTCGGGTTTAAAGGATAAACAGAAAGTTGATATTTTTAGGTAGAAAATAAAAAACTAAGATATAGGGATGTGAAAACCGTTTTTTTCTAAGATACACCATTTGAACGCTGCAGCGTGTGAAAGTGGGATAAATGTCATTTTTTAGATGTCAATATCTCAAAAACAGTTTAATTTAGACATGGGGTGTGTATATAAAATAGATGTAGAATTCTTAGTACGATTCAAAAATAGCATAATTATACAGGGTGTTCTATTTAAAAAAATGTAACTTTGTATCGCTACCCTTTTTTGAGCCACCCTGTATATATCAAAATAATTTTAAATTATAGAGCTAAGCTGTTTCTCCAAGTTTTATATAGTAAAACATTTTTTTCTATTTGCTATTGCTTTTTAGCTACAGTTCCTCCACACATCGTTGGGACACCCGGTATAAAAGAATTATGTAAACTTTATATCTTTTTCTGGTGTGGGTGATTTCTTACTGTTTTTTTTTCCTTTGTTTTTAGAAATAAGGATACTGCTAAAAGCACACTTTAAGCAAAATAAAAGTGAACAAGTGAACAAGAAATTGCAAAGTTAAGTTTTTTTCAACAAAGTTACACTCTCGGTTATACCTATATGTACTTTTGTATTTTTTCATATATGTAAACGTTTAATAAGTATGTAAAGTCAAACAAATGATGCTGTTTTTTTTTGCCAAAGCTTAAATGTATGTAGTGTTAATGTATTTTTAGTTTTATTGGTTTGGAAGGTAGCAGCGCGCTTTTCGCCTACCCCAGTTCAGTTCCTCCTAGTGAATTTTTAGTTTTAAGTTTGCACAAATAATGTTGCTGTCTTTGAGACACTTAGAAGAAAGTTGTTTTTGTTTTTTTAAGATATTCTAACAAGTTTTCTAAATATTGAATATTTGTTTTTGTAATACGGCAAAAACAAAATTTTATTGACATGTTCACTGAAAAAAGGTGCCTTACTTATGTTTGGAAGACAGGTATTTTTTTATAAGCAGTTTTTTTTATGTTATATATGTTTTTGTATAGGTAATGTTTTTTAAAAAATAATAAATTACTTATGTTATTTACCAAATAGTAGTTTTTTATTACTTTTTACAAAAATATGAAAATCCCCTTAATTTTAGCTAAAAATCATCCAGAAATGTTATTTCTTACCAATTTTAAACAACCAATATGGGTGTTCCTAAATATCATGTACATACGAAGGGAGGCAATTCTTACCAATGTTTATGTTTATATACATTTTTAGTCATGAAATATGCCAGAGTATTACCGCCTTCCGTATGTACATGATATTTAGAAGCACCCTGTATAAGCACACAAATAATCAATTTTTTTGATATGCTCAGGATATATGTCAGACGATATAAATATATTGCTGGCATATGTTTCATGGTGACCTTGAATATCCCCTGAATATTCCTAAAATATGCCACGGGAGATATGACATATTCCTGGAATATATGAATATGCTAATTGAATATTCTGGGAATATACATGCAATGTATTTGTGCCGTCTGGGAAATGGGTTACCAAAACAGAAGAACGTATTGGAAAAAACAAACAGAATATTAAAGTAAAAATCACTTCCAAAACAAAAGTTCTTGCTTCTGTAGTATTATTGATTGAGGAAATTAACAGATCCCTGCCAGAGTTTTGTAAACACACCTATAACATTATTCACCAACAAAAAAGTTTTAAACAAAGAAAAAGTGAACTAAAACCAAATGAATTTGCGGTCCTAATTGATTTCAGTGAAAATTATATATGCAAATATAGTGAAGAAGTACAATCTGTTCATTTCGGTGCTTCCAAGTCGCAAATTACATTACATACCGGGGTTCCTTATACAGCTGCACATGAAAATAATACCATAGGCTTTTGTACAGTATCAGCATCCATGCGACATGACCCTTCTGCCATTTGGGCTCATTTATCTCCTGTATTGCACATGATACAAAGGGATTATCCTTTGGTGGATACCTTACACTTTTACAGTGATGGACCTACAACCCAATACCGAAACAAGTCAAATTTTTTCTTGTTTACTCACTTTTGTAAAACATTAGGATTTTCTAACGCCTCGTGGAATTTCTCAGAAGCGGGGCATGGTAAAGGAGCTGCAGATGGCATAGGTGGTGTATTAAAAAGAACATGTGATTTAAAAGTAGCTGGAGGTCATGATGTTACTGATGTAGCATCCTTTATTAAAGCTGTCTCAGACATAAAAGTAAAAATATTTCAAATTCATGAGCATGAGATACCCAGCATTGATGCTACTCTGCAAAGAAGTTTGAAACCCATTCCAGGATCTATGAAGTTACACGAAATTGTATGGACATCCTCTAATGCACAATCCGTTGGACTTCAAGAGTTGTCTTGCAATGTATGCAAATTTTCTTATGATTGTGATCATCATGGTGTAGTTCCACATAAGTGGACTTTTATGCTACAAGGTATCCTTTTAAAAAACATTTTTTCCTATTTGACTTTGCATTTTCTTAAATGATAAATTATTATTTTTATTTATTTTAATTTTTCTTAACAAATAATTAGATGTATTAGTTAAAACTACTAAAACCAAATTAATTGGCGAAAATAAAGAGAAAAAAATCAATTGTGCTTCATGCGAGGACATCCTGGAAAGCGACACAGAAGAAGATCTAAAAAACGTAGGTTGCGACACCTGTCCCCGTTGGTATCATCTTAAGTGCACAAAATTTAAAAACCAAAAATACGAAGCAGCCGCAACAAGTGATTTTATTTGCAACCTGTGCAAATAAAATTTTTCCTCTAGGAAATGCATTTTACTTTTATGTTAACTTAGATTACATGTAGGTACTCTTACCAAATTGTTTGGGTAAAAGTGGTACTTTTAAGGTTAATCTTATTAGGTACGTGTTTTAGTTTTTAATACAAACTCTTTTCTTGTTATAAGTATGTTAGGTTTGTTTTAAATGTAACAATATTAACAAAAATAGATATGTATAGGAATATTAAGAAACTGACTTTTGTTCCATTATATTAATGTCAAATATGCATAAATTATAGAAATTCTATTTAATCTTCTTAAACATTAAAATATAGGTATATGTGTATATGAAAAGTTCTTTATACCTCATTTACCTCAATACCGTATCCTTTATATCAAATCCGTCCACCCATTATCATTACCGTCCTCGCGCTAAAAAACGTCAACATAAAAAAATGTATGTAAGAAAGCAAGAGTTTTGTGTTATAGGAGGCAGTGTGACACATGTAGAATGAATATTTAGATAAAATTATATTAGAATTCATGTTTTTTTCAACATAAAACAGAAAAACTGTTCACTTTTTACTTGTTTTATTAATATTATAGAAAACAATTCCCTAAACATACCTTTAAAAGTATTCTAGGTATTTGTTAAACTTATTAATGCAAACATAAATAGCATTGTAATGCCCAAATAACTCTTTTTACACATTTATTCCCATACAACACCAAAAATACACTTGTTTAAGTACAGAGACGGTAATGATAAAACCTATGCCAATAACTCAAAAACACATAAATTATTAAAAATGTACGCCTTGCTTTTTGTGGCAGTGGCCACTTTTTACACATTTAATAATACAGGTTGACTTTTTGTATGGTTTTACCTAGAAATAGGTACGTTAATTTTTTTTTTCAGGTTTATTATATCTAATATTAAAACTATTTGAAAATTACTCATAACGCAACTAGGTAGTTGGTAACGTTACTAACTAGTTGCGTTGTGTGCGGATGTTCATTGAAATACATGGGCAACAAGGCAACAACTACAACTGGTTGGTAATTTAAGTTTGTAATTTGTTTTTAGTAGCTTCGTGTGCGAGCGGCCTTAATGTTCAAAATGCATTCCATTTTAATCTGTGCACAAGTCAACACGTTTTTAAAAAGATCTGTTTACATCCCTTCAGGTGACATTCTAACAAGAGGGTTCATTAGTAATGGTTATGTAAAAACCACTGTAGGCTTTGAAATTAAATATAGGGATTTATTTATGATAGTAATATGACAAGTTCTTTCATTAACTTAAAAAAGTTGATATTTAAGGCGAATAAATTATAATGCTTTTAATAAAGATGAGTCAGTTGATTAATACGATTTTTGTACTTGGTGAGGACGACTTAAATACCAACTTTTTTAAACTAATTAAAAAACTTTTCAAACTATAATAAATAAATTCTATTTTATTTCAAAACCTACCATGGTTTTAAGGCATACCCAGTACTAATAAAACAATTTGTTAACATATTATTATCAGAACGTGTTGACTTGTGCACAAATAAATGACATTTTTAATATTTACTACAATAATTGTAGGTACACCGATAAAAAATATATATAATAAGGCCAATAAATATTTGTTTGAAGAAAATGTACTCAAATTGAATATAATTTTTTTGTATCAAATACAATTTATTTATATTTAGCAACTTGTACTTGTTTCGAAGAAACTTGGATGTTTGAATAATTTCACATATTTTTTTGATTAATAAAAGGTTAATTCAAATAAATAAACATTGCGTGAAATAATTAAAATTTCGTTACATTTAAATGAAATAAATATTTGTTAGAAAATATATAAAAATACCGAAGTAATGATTGGACTCTTCAGTTTATTTGAACCAAATAAATATTGATTTTACTCAAACAATAAATTGATTGTGGTTGTGCCACCTGTAGGATGCTATCGGACCGGTCGTACGCGTGTTAGAGCCTGTTAGTTCTTCCATGACGCTCGTGCGGTGTGCATCCATCCATTCGTTTGTTAATTTGTGGCATTAAATTTCGGGAAAATGGGAGAGGAGCAGTGATGCCAGGTCTAGGGAAATGTCCCTAGTTCTAGGGACAAATGACTAAATTTATTTTTACTAGGGAAATGGGGAAATTCTAGGGATTTTTTATCTCTTTTATGACAATTATATTTAATTAATTAGGATATGACGGATTGACCTCTACTGATGTCAACATATATAAGTATAATAATATAAAATGGCAGAATGCTGGCAGCACTGCAATGAACAAACCCGCACAAACCCTTTTTTCTTCTGTGACTGTAACCGGCGGCGATATTGTGGTGACGCGGTGTTTGATTCCGGCCCGAACGCCGATTCTTAATTTTAACCGTTGTAGGTATTATTTGTTTCGTTATACGATACGAATGAATAGTGTTTGAACTATATTTAACGTGTTATTTAACTGAAAGTGCTGGGTTTTAATATATGAATTATGGATTCTGGTTCGGAATATTCTGATGATGAGAGGTAAGTCGTGTAGCAAATATTTAATAAAATTAACTGAAAATTACCTTTTTAATCAGAAATCAGCCGTCTACTTCACAAAAGAGACCTTCAACACCAATCAATAAAAGAAAAGCTCGCCATGAACTAGGATCAACAAAAAAATATATATGAGCAAAAATTTAAAAGTGAGTGGCTGGAAATTCCAGAATTTGCAGGTTGGCTTCAGGAAGATAATAACAGCGAATATCTTTGTTTGTGCACATTTTGTGATTCTCAACTGAAGTGTGGGAAATCAGAATTAAAAAAACACATGGATACTGAAAAGCATAAGAAAAAAAAGCTATAAAGAGGGGTATACTACCTGTTGATCAGTTTTTTGTCAAAAAAACCTTGCATTCTCGGAAAGCATCACAATGTTGCGTTCCAGGTTGTGGAACACCACACCTTGTACCAGTTTTAAATCTAGGGAATTCTAGGGACAAAAATCTAAAAACATAGGTACTTTTAGCTGAGAGCAGTTGGCATCATTGGAGAGGAGGTGAAAAATGTGCTAGAGGAGTTTCAATTGGGTCACCTGTGGCCAATTTTCGAAGGTGAGTACTTAAATTAATCTTATTTTCTTAACTTTTCTTAAATTTTAGGCAACGATAAAATGACTCACGAGAAAGAGAACTAAGATTTTGATTTGACTATAACTGCTATACTTAAATTTATCTTATTTTTTAACATGAATTTTTGTCCCTCAAAAACACCCATTTTGAGCTTTAAATTTTAGGCAATGATAATATGACTTATAAGAAAGAGAATTAAGATTTGACCATAACTGCTACCTATACAATTATCAGAAAACTATTTTAGTATTCAAATAAATTGTGTTCAAATTAAACTAAAAAAATTTAAGGCAAGCTTCATATTTATTGAACCAATACCACTCTATTATGTTTATTGTCAAATTTATTTGTAGTAAATAAATATTTTATTCTTCTAAATCCAAAAAAATTAAATATATGTTCCTTTATCTATATATTATACACCTACCTTATTAACAAAGTATTAAGCCATTGAGTCAAAATATATTTATTTGGTTCAAATAAGCGATGCCGTGGTATCTAACAATTTATTTTAATTCAAATTTTCCGTTAATTTTAAATAAACCATCTTTTGGATCACAAAAAATAATTTGCAATGTATAATTATTTTTTGACAACAATATATTTTGCAGAAATTAGGGTTAGGAATTTTATTTATGTTTACAACATTTTAATATTAAAATCAATTTGAAATTTTATAAAAAATACTTACTAATATGTTTTAGGTTTAAGTTGAATATACAAGGTGTTCTTGAGAAATCTATGTTTTCAATATTGAATCAAAATAGGCATTTACTTTTGCAAAATTTGCAATTTTGAATTTTTTAGAGCAAAAAATTGACGATCTAGAAACATTAGGGAGCATACAGGATGACCAAATACCCCATTTAACAATTAATACAATGGGCGATACCATTAGGCTTAAAAAAGCCATTGCAAAACTTAAATTGGTAGGTGATTCATGCGTGATACTTTTATTCATAATGATAATGATAAAGCACAAAGCACATTTTATATACTGTTATATATATATATACACAAGAGTCTCGGGATCGACGATGAGCTCCCCCCGAAAGAAGCCGAACTCCGATGCCGATTTTGTGCGTTTACATGTCGTCCGAAAACAATAATAAGATGTAGGTGTATTTACAAGTTTACATGTCGTTTTAAAATGATATAAAATTACTTTTTATTTATGAATATTTCCGGCTTTAATAAAATCTGGGCACATTATAATAATTTAGCAACTCCGTAGGTACGGTGGTGAACTTTAATTATTTTACAAAAAATACTGAATAGTATAATATAATTAATTTTTAAAAAAATGTAATATATTTCTTGACAAAATGGTGAAGCTAAATGACAATTTTTTACAAACACTGAATCGTATCAAATTAATAATGGGTAGATACCATACAATGACATAATATACAGAGGTTCCAATTTTAAATACTTACTTTTACTTTTTCGTGTCCAAAACAACAACTCATAGTTTTTGCGCCCAATATTGGGCGACGTCAATGGCGTTCTGTTCTGCATTCCATAAATCATTTAGAGAGCAGGTGTTGGGGCAGTTCCTGCAGTTCGTAAGATGTGCCATGTCCTGTACTTCTCCGCAGCCACAGAAGGCGTCTTGATGGTCTATTTGGTTCCATCTAATTTTGTTGGTTTTCACAGCTGCAACTCCAGTTCTGATCCTATTTAATGTTTTCCACGTTTGCCAGTCTAGGTCCATTCCTCCAGGATCTTTTTGACATAGTGGGTAATTGTCGGGGGGTTCCTCACCAACCATTTTAAGGAAGCCTTTGCGTGATTTTAGCCTTCCATGTATCACGTATGTCCCGTATAGGGGGTGTCTCTCATCGAAGGTCTGCTTAAATTTTTCTGTGTATTCAGCAACCTGGCGGCGCATCGGGGGACTGGCAAAACCGGCCGCTCTGTAGAGTGCTGGTAAAGGTGTTGCTTTCATGCAGCCGGTGGTTATTCGACATGTCTCATTGAGGGCTATGTCGACCTGTTGGGCGTGGCTCGATCTATTCCATACTGGGCAGGCGTATTCTGCGGTGGAAAAACTTAACGCCTCTGCCGTTCTTTTAAGCACCAAAGGTCGAGCACCCCACTTACTAGAGGCGAGTTTTTTGAGAGCATTATTTCTTGATGTTACTTTTTGCCTCGTCTTAATACAGTGCTGTTTATAGGTAAGCGTTCGGTCCAAAGTAACACCAAGATATTTTGGGAAATCCGTGTGTTCCAACTCGCTACCCTGCCAACTGACTTTTAATCTCCGTCTTGCCTGTTTGTTTCTTAGATGAAAAGCACTCACTTGGGTTTTTGCTGGATTGGGCCGCAAAGCATTTTCTTTGTAGTACTGAGCCATCCGTTCCAATGCTTCCTCCAGTTTCAGTTCAACTAAGTAAAAATCCTTATCTTGTACCGCTAAACCAAGATCGTCAGCGTAGACAAAACTTTCTGAGTCTTCCACAAGAGGATGGTCGTTGGTGTAAATATTAAAGAGGATTGGGGAAAGAACACTCCCTTGCGGAAGGCCGTTTTTTTGATCTCTCCATCTGCTTTTCTTACCATTTAAAACAACATAGAAACGCCGGTTTTGTAGTAGAGATGATATAAATAAGAAAAATAAATTGCTTTAAAGTTTGCAAAGTTTGACACTAAACTTTGGACACCCTGTACAATTCGTATGATTTACTTGGTGAATGAGAATGGTCGACATTATTTATTAAGTACCGTTCTACTATTCTTTATTAATATTTATTAAGTACCATTTTAATTCTATTATCTAGGCATTATCATTATTAGTTTTTATTAATTTTTAAAACCAGTGATGCAAAACTGATTTTTCTTAGAATTTTTTTTTTCACATATAATACTGAACCGATTTTATTCAAATTCTAGGGGTATGAAGGCAACTATAAGAGGCATCCAAATAAGTAAGAATATATATAGCATGTAATCTAAAAAAATAGATCCTTAAGACGTCACACTTTTTTTGAACACCCTGTATAAAAATATTTTCCTGAAATGCCCCCTAGGCTGGGATACAGGTAAAGTTTGCAAAATTGTAGGGTAATAATAAGGCTTTACCTTATTTTACCTAATTGTACAATTTAATGGTATGTATAATATTATTGTTACCTTTACCCTGATATCAATAACGAGGATATAGTCGAGGGTATAACCCTCTATTAAAGGTAACAATATGTTATTGTACATTAAATATAACAATAACATTTATATAATCATAGGTTAAGCTTAGAGTTAAGGTTACGAGTTTAAGGTTAAGTTTAGTATATAAGTAACTATGACTGATTGTAAAATAGAATAGAAGAATAGAAAATATATACATTTTATACACGTCTTGATGACTCTCTCTTATCGAACCAAGTAGTTACATTACATGGCGATCCTGCCAGAGGACTTTATACAAGTCTTGAAAAAGAAAAAAAAAGTAATTAAAGTGTAGTGTCCAGTGAAAAATATTAGTGATGGGGAAGAATCAGAGCAAGGAAACCCAGCCCAGACCTATACTAGACTCAAGCCAGGCCTGCAGACAGCCCACTACAGACCCGGAGCCAGCCCGAAGGAATAATATATGGACATTAAGGAATTCCGCTATCTATTGGAAGAAGCAAAGGTGTTCCACAGAAATATTGGCAAAGATTCCGTAAAGAGGCGTAGCTCAACGAGAGTAATAGAGAGTGAGTTGGAAAATTTAGATAGGCTTATTAGGGAATTTGAAAATTTAAAGAGTACATTTAATAGGTAACAAAACAAAGCTGAATTAATAGCCGATGTTAAAGAATATGCTAATTGTTTAGATCAGTATTTTAGGGCTATTAATGAGGTTTTGAGTAATAGGTTAAAAGAGGCCAAAGCAAAAGAAACAGAATTACCGGGCGTATGTGACTCCGATTCTGATTGTTTTGAAGAAGCCAAAATGGGTGAAAAATTTGATTTAAAAACGGCCGCATCTCTGATGCCACGCATGGATGGTACGGAGAAAACGACAAAAGAACTTATTGACGGTATCGAATTATACGACTCGCTACTGGACGATGCCGGAAAAAAGAGTTTAACTAATTACGTTTTAAAAGCAAGATTGACGGGTAATTCAAAAATAAGAATGCGTACTGAATACGCATCAAATCAAGCCCTTATTAATGATTTAAAAACTCTTTTTCTCTGCAAAAAGTCTGCTAGTGCACTTTCTGTCAAATTAAACGGTGCTAGGCAAGCAGGTAAATCCATTGAAGAGTTTGGAAAAACTATAGAGGATTTACTGCTGGACCTAACCATCGCCCAATCGGACGGAAATGACGAAGCCTTAAGGGTAATGAGTAGTGTCAACTCTCATTGATATGTCAAAAAATGTCAGACTTACTCAAATTTTATCTTGTCTTGGCCTCCTAAGAAGTAATCGAAATAAATAATAAATCTCAACTTTTAAACTCCACCTCCCTATTGTCGAAAATACTATAAAATAACCTTACCCTGCTTTCGATCTTTGTCACAGTCAATCAACAGCCAAATTATTATTTAATTTTAACAATCGCGCAACAACGCTAACGATCGCGCAACAACGCTTAGGCAGGCCAACACTATTTAATGGACCAGCGCAAACATCGGGACAGTGTTGCCAGACTGGTCAACGAATTATTCTGCGGAGTGGATCATTTGCTGAATTGTGTATCAAGGTTGTATTATCAGATATATTTTTATTGGCCCCTTGCCCTTACTTCGTCCTTATCAATAGTTTCAATAAAAACAAAGTTATGAATATTTTCATTGTATACTGTATTTTTAAATCTAATTGTTAAAGTATTCCTTATTTAATAAAAATTCTTTAAAAATCTGCACATTACGAAATGATTCTGCAGCTCTGCAAATATGCTTCCAAAAATCTGCTAAAAGCAGAAAAGTCTGGTAGGTGTTTATACGGACGATAATTTGAAAAATATTGCTAATACGAAATGATTCTGCAGCACTGCAAATAGATATGCTTCCAAAAATCTGTTAAATGCAGAAAAGTCTGCTATTCTGTAATTCTGTTAGGTAGTTATTTATACGGACGATAATTTGACAAATAATGCTAATCGAAAGGTATAGGTATATGAGTACGAGATCGTCTCGAACTGGGGATTTGCTGAATCCTGAATCCGAAAAGTCAAACCTAATCCTAATCGGAGTATGAAGTGTGGTGCCGACCCGGCAATAATGATTTTGCTCCAATATTGACATGTCTTTTGTTGTAAATTAAATTAAAAATTATTATTAAGGATACTATTTTAGTATTTATTAGCATGCCTAGTTTGAAAGCGTAAATTAATTCATGTAATGTTTAGCGATAGACAGGAAAGCATCAAAACGGTAGATCCACCGCTAAAACTAAAGATCTGGCAACACTTATCAATATTAAAAACGTCATTGGCTGGCTGCATTCCATTCCCTTCTACCCAGAATTATATTAGTATTCGGTTTTACTCGGCTGTATATATAGTGCGTATCATATGAACAATTCACCAAATTTCAATATTTCCACCTGGAAGTTAACCGTGAAACTAGGTGTACATGCAAGTAGATAGTGTTCATGGTTGTATTGAAACATATACAAAAAAAATGTTAATCTGGGCGCCAAGTGAATGGCCTACTGTCTTACGAAATTCAAGAGTAAATCCACACCCTTATGAGGTTATTTCATTGAAATACGGTGACTTTTACGATTTTAAGGCAATTCAAAAAAAAATTTGGCCTGAAAAAATTAAAAAGGATACAGACGGAATGCTAATTAAATACGTGAACATTAGACAAATGATATTCTTAAAGGGCTCGAATGAGGTACAATTTAAATACTCGCTAAAGGATGAAGTCAAGTTTGTAACTGTTGAAAATTTGAGAATATCAAGGAACATAGAACTAGTACCTGCGTATACAAAGCGTCAAGAAATACCTCTTAAGAAATATAAAAGTCTCCTGGAAATGTGCGAAAAAAACATAATTGGAGAAGAATACCATGATGAATATAAATCCCTAATTGCAAAAGATATTCCTGTAACTTTACCAGAATCCGATGAAGAAGATGCTATTAGCAACTATGAATAATACTCTTATTTTATTTTTTGTTCGTGTTCCATATTAAAAAAAAAATTAATTTCATTCCTGTTTTTTTTTCTAGTAGCAATAAATCTAGACCTACATTAAATTATTATGAAATTTGTTGAAAAGACATATCCCACAAAAATTTTTATAATTACCCAAAAATATTAAAGAAAAAAAGCCCTAACCATCATTTTTGCTATTTTTAGGCATAAAATGATATTTAAAATTATTGTAAATTGTATTTAAACAAAGTATTCATATAGATAGTCATTATATAAAAAATCGAACCCCTTTATCTTTTGAACAAGCTTATGATTTAAATTTCCTTCTTTCTGACCAAATTTACTTCTGCGGCTTAGGGCCTTTTGCCATTAAACCATCGATATTACTGGTAGGTAGTACATTACCCAATTTTTGCCAGCAACATGATATAAATATTGATATTATCAAGTTGACGGATTTACAAGAATTTAAGTGAACCAAATAACCAAGGTAGTCTATATAAGTTCGTCATTTAAATAAGGTAATTCCGGGAGAGTTGCCCCACCGGTATAGACGCCCCTGTATTCATATTTCGCGCCTAAACTAAAATTTCGCACCATATTCGCTAGTTACTCTTCAGTTATGCCAAACTACTCGTCGGTGCAGGTGGTTGTGTTTGTGATCCCCTTTGTTAGCGAGATAAGGATATTTAAAGGTAAGTTTCCATCTAAACAATCATTATAATAAGATTTAACATGTTTAGCGATAGATATTTAGTATATTTTTTGATTTTGACTGTGCAAACTGTGGTCACGTAGTATTTTGAATCTTAGATAGAGGTTATGTATGTAATAATATCCAAATATGTAGTGCATGCGTGTATGGCTATGTGGGGCATCTATACCGCACGAAAGGATAGATGCCTTGGGGCATCTAACCCGTACAAAAGGACAGATGACCAGCGGCATCTATTCCCAAAATCAGTTTCTATTTTTTTCTAATTTCCTGTTTTTATTTTTGTAGGATGCCTACACAATATAAACGAAAACCTGGTGCCAAGCCGAGGAGGAAATGGCGGCAAGAAGATTTGGAAGCAGCTTTAAGGTGTTTACATTCTGGCGAAATGGGAGTTAATGAAGCTTCACGAGCATATGGTATCCCCTCACGAACACTGCGAAGAAGAAACACTCAAGGACCTAGACCTGATATACCTCTTGGTCCCCAGGGTGTTTTGGGAATAGAAAACGAAAAAAGACTGGTAAAACATGTTCAGAGACTAGAACAAGCCGGATTTGCTCCTGATAGAGAAACGATTCGGGCATTGGCATTTCAATTTGCTGAAAAATTGGAAATAAATCACAGGTTTAATCGTGAAACCGGATTGGCTGGCTATGATTGGTTAAGCTTGTTTTTGAAAAGAAATAAAGAACTAAGTGTAAGGCAGTCGCAAGGATTATCCATTGCTCGAAGCCAAGGAATGAATCGAGACGAAGCTACACATTTTTTTGATTTGCTTGAAAAAATTTACACGGAAAATAATATGTTCGTTAGACCGGAAAACGTCTTTAACATGGGTGAAACCGGGTTCCAAATAAATAACGAAGCGGGTACGGTAATCGCTACAAAGAGGGCTAAGGATGTTCATACCTTAATTTCATCCGAGAGAGGCGAAAATGTGTCCATTGTTGCCTGCTGCAGTGCGGAGGGACGATTTCTACCACCAGTCGTTATATTCAAGGGACAAAGAGAAAAACCAGAATTCAAAGATGGACTGCCTTCAGGTTCCAAAGTTTTTATGAATCCCAAGTCATCGTACATTACTGCTGAATTATTTTTTAAATGGCTACAAGATCATTTTACTCCTCGTAAGCCGCCTGGAAGATCCATTTTAATTTTGGACGGACATGCTTCCCATACAAATTCTTTGGAAATGTTGGAATTTGCAGATGCAAATGATATCGATTTAATTTGCCTTCCAAGCCACACCACTCAAGCACTACAGCCACTTGACAGGGCATTTTTTAAATCCCTTAAACACAGTCTAAAACGTGAAGCTCGACAGTGGATGAGACATAATCCAGGAAGACAGCTAAAGCGGATTCAGGCGAGTCAACTGATTGGAAAAGCATGGGAAAAATCAGCTTTAGTAGAAACTGCTCTTTCGGGTTTTAGAGCAACGGGAATCTTCCCTTTAGACTCCGATGCCATTCCAGACCATTTTTACGCAATTGCTGATGTAGCATCTTCTGCCAGTACTGAAAACTCGGCCCAAGTTGATTCTTATGACCTGACTAAGGTACCATCAAGACAGCTTAGTCCTATTACAATTCAGTACAAATTTTCTCGGCAACCCAACGATCTTTCTAAACAAGACAATGTCGAATCTACAGAAAAAACTAGCGATGTAGCATCTCATGCAAGTACTAAAAAGGATGTCAATTTCCTGTCAGATGTTACTGAACGACGGTCACCAATTGCGGGAACATCAAAAGAGTTAAGCCCAAAACCAATACCCAGATCTTCTAATGTCAAACATGCTCTCAAGCGTGACAAACAAAAATTTAAAGAGACGCCAAGCAAATTTCTTCACGAAATTTCTCCCGTTCCAATAATTCAACCTACCCAAAGAAAAAGAAAAAAGCAAGCTGCTCAACTCCTAAACGAAAAAATATTAAAGAAAAGTAAAAACCAAAAGGTATATAATGACGCTGGCCTTTCTGAAAATTCCGACTCTTCAGATAATGAAACATTAGCCGAAATTACAAAGAAAATTAAAAGTACTGTTAAGTCATCTTCAAAAAATACGAAAATAACAAAATAATCTGAATCGGAAAAATGTGTTGAATGTTTGGAAAACTATTTTGAAACAAAAGAGACGGTGGATTGGCTTCAATGTACAGCATGCCAAAAATGGTATCACGAGACATGTTCCTTGTACGGCAATAAATGCAACTTTTGTGGAAGAGTAGAAAAAAGAGCTGAGAAGGCCAAGAAAGACTTAAAAAAACTATTTTAGGTTAATTTTCATGTTTTAATCTTGAAAATGTTTAATTATTTTGCTCTTTTCGCCAAATTTTACTTTTAATTACCTATATTTTTTTTTGTTCTTTTGTATAAGAGTTTATTATTATTTTTGTAGGATATTTTTGGTTTCCTACTCTTATTTACCTTTATTTTAATAAATATTGTACACATTTTTTAAAAGATACTTTTAATTTATATCGTTATTTAATATAATCTACAATTTACTATTCCCACTGCACACACGTTGTGAAAATCATATGGCAATAACATTAGAACACTAACGTTTTTTTACACAACATTTAATTTTGTAAAAAAAAAAGTTAATAATTTCAACATTATTTTTTACAACCTATTAATAACAACTGTTGGGTCGAATATATTATTTTTAGAGGTATTTGTGCAATGTTTTATTTCCCAACGATATAATTATATTACTACTTATAACGTTACTTAAATCAACATGTTTTTCATTTGCACAAAATGTATTTTTAAATTTGGCGCCCGATTTAAACTACCTCGTGTTGACTTCGCTTATGTTCGGAACTGGTCGCAACCACCCCGCCCATGAGCAGCCTCCGGCTCCCGGCCCAGCGTCCATTCTACTACTACCTTTTTCGTTGTCTTATTCTTGTGGTCTTTCTTAGTTTTGTTTTGCGATTCTTAAGTAAAAATTAGTGGTGGTGTGTTTTGTGATATGTGCCTCTTTTATGTTTGATGTGTAGGTAAGTTTTCAAATTTCTTTTTTTATATTAACAACTCTTTGCCGTCGGAATATCTACAGAAACTGGCCGAAAAACGATGTGTCACCAATGGCCAAT
Organism: Polydrusus cervinus; assembly: GCA_935413205.1. Lineage (NCBI taxonomy): Eukaryota > Metazoa > Arthropoda > Insecta > Coleoptera > Curculionidae > Polydrusus > Polydrusus cervinus. Next base: position 57,855,129 of record OW284510.1, on the reverse strand, counting down.
ATCGCCATGTTTAATTTTGACTTATTTTTGTAGGCTTTCGCAAATTTTAAAACCGAAAAGATATGTTTAGCACCTAAATTTTATGTTTTTAAAATAAAAATATGTAATAAAAGAAGAAAATAATGTTTAAAAAAAAATATCACCCCTTTTTAACCAGATTTAACACCTAACCTTGCTGGTAAGATGATGACCGCGGCTATCCTACCGTTTCGTTTTAAAATAAAAGGTCATAAAATTTAAAGTAAAAATAGGTGTTTAGTCAATGGTCAATTAACTATCGTAAAAATATTGAAACTTTATTTTGGGATTAGGCGAGGGATTAGGATTTTTATGACAGAAAATTTGTTATCTTAGAAGATTTGGCTTCATCTTTATATAAAAAACTCACCAGTTGGTTACTTTTATTACTAGTGGCTTGTGTTGCAGGCTTATAACAATTTTTTTTAAGTACATATTTATGCAAACTTATAAAAAAACAAATACATCTAAATAATAATCCCGAGCATGGGCGCCGGAAGGGGGGGGGGGGGGGGCAAAGCAGGGCACTTGCCCCCCCCTAGAAAATTAAATATCCGATTTTTTGACTTTATCAAAGCAAAATACTATACTATTTTAATAACACCCAATAGCTAAAATCTTTACTACGGTGAGTTTATGTAAATCTGGGCAACACTGCATCGCTACATGTTCGTATTTTCTCCGCAGTCGTCTGGCGTCTCGGTTCTCTTCGCATTTTTTGCGCATTAAGGCAAATTCAAGTTACTGTGTTAGACATGTATAAGTAAAGTGCTATCGTTATAACTAGAAAAAAGTACGAGGTAAGTTGTAAGTAAGAGTATTAGTGTTGACAGGTCATACTTTAAGCACAGTATACACGCAAATGTATGTATACAAGATAAATATCATAGTTAAAACATAAAAATAAACATATTCCTGATCTAAGTTTTAGCAGGGCTTGGATTAGAAGGATGTGTATGTTGTGTGTCATATTAAACAGATTTGCAGTATAGGTACGGTATAGGTTTATTTTTATACCTAACTTTAAAGTAAATGATTTCTTTAATTTTTTTAAATTCAATATTTATTCTTTTTTGACAAAAAATTGTACCTCCCCTTTTTTGCTTCTTTAACTCGCTTATTAAGTATCTGTATTTTGTTTTTAGAAATCGAGAATAATGGATATAAGAAGGTTTTTCAACAAAAAAACGGAGAATTTTTCGGTATGAATGGCTACAAAACTACGATTGGCTTGCTTATTCCAGTAAGCTTAAAGGTGGACTTTGTATAAATTGTGTTATGTTTCGCCCAAGTTTAAGAAGAGGAATATTTGGATCTTTCATTGTGAAGCCATTTCAGAATTATAAAGACTTTCATGAAAGCGCTAAAAAACACATGTCTTCCGAGTGGCACCGTTCATCGACAATAAAAGTTCTAAATTTTCGAAAAATTTTGGAGGGTAAAAGTACCTGTGTTACTGAACAGCTTAGTAGCCATGAACGCGAGCTGGTAAAGTCTAATAGGGAAAAACTTGTGCCAATCCTTTCCACTATAATATTCTGTGGTACCCACGATTTACCTCTCCGTGGTAAAACCACTGGAAATTTTGATGATCTCCTAAATTTTAGAGTCGAAAGCGGAGATTCAGTATTAAAATGTCATTTGGAGAATTGTGCAAAAAATGCTAGATATACTTCTCACCAGACTCAGAATGATTTACTAAAGATTTATGGTGATATTATTCGAGAAGAAATTATTGACGGTTTCTCAATCTTAGCTGATGAATCTGCTGATATTTCTGGTGTTGAGCAGCTTTCAATAGGAATCAGATTTGTAGATAAAAGAAATTTAGTACGTGAGGAATTCATAGGATTTACTGAGCTCACGTCCATGACTGCTCTAAGCATATCATCAGCTATTTTGGAAGTATGCGAAAAAAATGGTTTGAACATGCAAAGGTTAGTGGGATTAGGATTTGATGGTTGTGCAACAATGGCAGGGCGCGAAAATGGAGTTCAGAGAATAATTCGTGAGAAATATAATAAAGCTCTATTTTTTCATTGTGCTTCGCACAAGCTCAACTTGGTAGTCAACGACTTGAATAAAATTCAGGATGTGCAACATTCAGTAGACGTTATTAAAAAAGTAATTAACTTTTTCCGCGAAAGTCCATATCGGAGAAAATATGTTCCAAAAATTCCCCTATTTTGTGAAACTAGATGGTCTGCCAAGTATAAATCTATAAGAATATTTTCAGAACATTTTGTGGAAATAAGAAACGTGCTTGAACATTTATCTTATACAATGGAAGTAAATGGAGATACACGATCAAAAGCCAACCAGTTGTTATGTGCTATTTCTAATCCTAAATTGATTGTGTGTTTGCATATTATTTCACACTATAGTGGAAAACTGGAGCCTGTATGTAACATTCTTCAAGCAAAATCCATAAACCTTATGTCCGCAAGAAAACATATTCAAATACTCTTATCTAGTCTAAAAGATCACAGGGATAATGCGGTGACTTATTTTAAAGCTATTTTTCAAAAATGTGTGTTGGACGGGGAGAAATTTGATGTTCATATCAATATACCTAGATTAGCTGCAAGGCAGACTCAAAGGGCTAACTACGCTACTGATAATGCTGAAGACTATTTTCGCTTTTCTTTGTTTATTCCTTATCTGGATTCAGTTATTCAGTCGATTGAAATCAGATTTTCCCAAGAGACGGAAAACGCTTATGCCCTGTCTATTTTTCACCCCCATTTAATCACGAACGATGAAACATTTAGTCTGTTAAAAACAAAAATTCATACCATCTCAAAACTGTATGAAATCGAAAATTTGGAAGTTGAAGCCGAAACTTGGAAAGAAATGTGGGTGTCAAAACACGACACTGACCTCGAGCAGCTAGAGCTGGTTGAATTAATAGATAAACATTGCCTGTTCTTCCCAAACATCAAAAGAGCTCTAAAAATTTTCTTAGCTCTACCTCCTACCACAACAACAATTGAAAGATCTTTTAGTACCCTCCGTCGTGTAAAAACCTGGTTGAGATCAACCATGTCTGAGGAAAGACTTTCTGCTCTCTGTATGCTTAGCGTTCATCGAGAATTTGTAAATAAAAATAAAAACGTTATATATTATTGAAAAAGCAATAAATCGATTTTCCCAAAACAGGAGAAATCTCCTATTACTTTTCTCCCATTAGATACATAAAAAAGTGTTAATTATAATAGGGTGTAAATTTTTATCGTTACTTTAGGTTAAGTTAACCGTATGTATGTATTTTTGACAATAAAAATATAAAAGTTTCAATTTATCTTTACTTGCCCCCAATGGCGTAGCCAGGCGGGGGGGGGGGGGGGGGTGTGCAGGGGATCCGGGGCCCCCTACCGAAATAAAAAAAAGAACTTATAAATATATAAAATATAATTGGGCAACATAAAAATTCTTTGACGGCAACACTATCAGTAGGTATCGCGCCAAATAAAATAACAAGTCATCCACCCAGTAACTACAGCTTCAGCAGAAAGAAGTTTTTTCCACTTTAAAAAGATTAAAAACATATCTGAGAAACCATTCAGGCGAAGAGAGTAGGTGCAAGTTTAGCTTTAATAGGTATTCATCAAAAAATCCACATTGATTTATGAAATAATCAATATATTTTGTCAAAACAGGGGATGAATTATGGTTTAGTTTTAGGCAAAAAATATGTTGTGCTTTTAGTTTATGGTTAATTTTTGTTTTTAAGTAGGTAAATAAAAAATATACCTTATTTTTAATATTTTTTTTGCTTAATTATGCTTATTTCATGAAGAAGTTTTTGTTTAACAAGTATAATATCTGTTTTATATTACCTATATTAGTGTATTTGTATAACTCACTACAAGTTTCTTTAAATATGCATAGGTATTTTTTTATTTTGAAATTTTTTTTGATTCTCCAAATAAAGGTTTTTGGGCGTGGCACCCAAAAAAATTTTCGCCTTCGCCGATTGGCCTGCGGCGCGTCACCTCAAAACTAATATTCTGGCTATGCCACTGCTTGCCCCCCCCCCCTATATTGGATCCTTCCGGCGCCCATGATCCCGAGGGTAATCCAATTTTTGTTCATTTTTTTTTAGTTTCACAAACACCTGTCATTCAAATGCAAAAGCTGAATGCCGTCCTGTACCATCGAGATAGAATAAACAAGGAGGCGACATCACGTGACTAAAAGTGACCCTACCTGCGACCTTTAAAGCTTGATCTTTCTGTCATTCATGTAGTCAGCTGTTCGATCAATCATAATCGAGGTAGTTTTAGATTTTATGAGAAGGTTTTCAATTTTTGTGTAAAACTATTGCTACTGTGTGATAGATATTAATTATTTCTTGTGCCGTGCGAAGTTGTTCCAGCAGAAAAGCGGTGGATAAGAAGAAAACGGCGAAAATTACGTTTCATAGGTTAGTATAAATCATATACTTCATCTGACTTTAGCATAGACAAAACGATAATGGAGTATGTTCGATATGCTAATGCCCGATTAAAAAAATTAAATGTATAAAAATAAAAAAAATGAAATAAAAACAGTTGTGTTATTGGCTTGTTTTCCCTAAAACCCAATTTTTATCGACAAAAAAAGATCGCTGTGAATATATGTTGATGCTAATAGAACTATATATGGTTTTTGGATTCCAATTGTATCAAATTGGAGTTGATTTCAGACGTCGTTTACGATTGCACGTTTGTATCTTTAGGGATTTGAACCTTTTAAGATTAGAACACTGGAAAACAAGCTGAATATTGAACTTGTTTGTATCGGACTATGGATAGAACTCTAATTCATATATCTAAGTCTCGGGATGCATTTAGTGTTTTAATCTCAAAACGTCAAGATCCCAGAAGATGCTTCAAACAATCGTAGGCGAAAGGTAATCGGAAATTTGGTACGATTTGAGCCCATAAACCATTATAAGAATACGTTTATAAAGTATCTAATACCAAAATATTATAATTCAAAAATATTCTAATAGGTATAAAAAGTTGAAAATATAGAATATCTAATGATAAAATACCATTATAAATAAGATAAAATATAGTGCTTTATCACAAATTTTAAACGTTAAAATAATGTTAAACGTTTTTGTCCGCAACGTTATTCTACATTAGAATTAAGTAAATATAAAGATATTTTATGTATAAATGATAATACAAAAACAACGTTAAAATATCTTGTGTTTTTTACCACAATGTTATTTATCGGCCGATTAAATGTTATTTTCATATTGATAAACATGTCGTCGGCTTTATGACGAAAAGGCGTATCTCAATATTTGGCCAAAATGAGTTTTGTCTATTTTTAAACCCGTGATAGCTCATATTTTGTTGTTACGAAGGGGCGTACCTCAAAGTCAAACCGTTTGTATTGTACAGACAAAGAAAAAAAGCCCTAAGTATCTCAAATACTGCAACATTTTATTATGACAAATAGGCGTACCTCAAGTTACGCCTATTAGTGATATTCTTTTTTTAACCAGGCAGCGTGTTTCTCGACATAGGCCCTTGCGGTCTAATCTGCTAATCGGTACATTTGGCGTCACTGCAATATTTATACAGACGCCTAATTAATACTTAATACTATGCGTTCCAAATCAGTCGGCCGTTAGCACTGGCAAGGAGTGTGCGTGCGTGCGTAAGTCGTTTTTGTGTCATTTTACACGTGTTACGAGTTACGAGTGTACTGAGAATAATAAAACCGTAAGGTAAGGAACAGATTTAATATTATTACATTTAGAAAGTTTATTTTGTATATCTTTTTTAGATATCTACCTTTAAAATGGATGTGCTGGTCAAGTGGAAGGATCAAACTGTGAACTGTGTTGATACTAGCCTATTAAAAACTATTAAAAAAAATAATGAATTTAAAGTGGGAACTCGAGTCAAAATACTTTTTGGTAAGAAGTGGTATTATGATAAGATCATTATGGTCGAAAAGAAATCCACACTTACAACGAATGACTACGATTCATCAGATGACGAACCGTTTTGCAAGAAACTTCTTCAGAAAATTGAAGATAATGGCTCGCCCACTGTTGCCAAGAGTATCACAGCGGGACAAACTACAGGCGATTATTTAAAAAATTCTGATATTCAATTAGTAAATAAGGACAAAAATTCTGATGACGACGTACCGATGGTTGAGTTATTAGATAAGTCAGTTTTTGACAAAAGTTATGCAGTTGACGAAGCTACTGAAAAATCCACTAAAGAACCTAATTTGGAGTTGGTGAAGGAAGCTACAGAAACGTTAAAAAAAAAGGTTAATTATGATATAAGTGACGATGAGCCGTATGCCAATATAGACTTGAGTGATATTGATGATCCGACCTATATACAAACATGTGAAGTCCCTCGATGTAAAAAAGAAGTGTTTAGTTCGTGTGTCCGTTGTTACATACTTATGTGTTGGGATCATTTTAAGGAGGAATATGAAACCTGTGACTGGCATAGCAATAAGGATTTTAAATCTTTGCCGCACTTTACAGAATAACTAAAAATATTGTAATATTAATCTTCTTTATTGTTTGTTCTTCCTTGTTGATGTTATAGTAAAATATTATTTTCTTACAAAGTCTAAACATTTATTTTGTTGCCTATTTTGTGTTGAGTAATAAATGAGTTAATACGGATCTTTGTCCCAAAAACCATTTTTGATTTTTGTTTACTTTAGATAAAGTCTTATTTTGTAAATTAAAGATATTCGCATTGGTAAACTTGCCGAATTGTTAATTACTTGTTGGTTGACTTTAAGTTACTTGATTAGATTAGTGTAAAAATAACAATGTGTAAACTTTTATTTTAAAATAATAAAAAGTTCTTACTATTATTAGCTACCCAGCTACTCACTTTAATTTTTTTTGTATTTATTTTCTTGATTTTTTGTATGTTTAGTTTATAAGTACCTACGTTGTAGTAAAATAACAATACTAATAAACGTTTTTTCAATTAAATAGCACCTTATTAGTACTTTCTGATTGATACTATTAGGGCGTATCTATTCCATACCAATTATTAATATTATGACAAAAGGGCGTATCTGAATAAATAATTAATATTACTAATATTTAGAGTATAGATATACATCAAATAAGTAACATAGGGTTCTAGTTTTCCTTCAACTCCAACATATCGCTCCAAAAAAACCTCAAAAAAACTTAAAACTTAGTGCCAGACTCAAATAAAAAGTCGTCATTTTTTTAAAATTGCTCTCCTGTAAAGTTGTAAATATTGAGTTACGCCTTTTCGTCATAAAGCCGACGATGTGGTTCGCCTAGTCAACGTTTTTTAATACCATATTAATTTAACATGGTTTTAATGTTATTTGGTTGACTGGGTTCTTTAAGACGCGGGGCATCTGTCCCCTTCATGTAGGGCATCTCACCCGCATCCTAGGGAGAGATGGCCAAAAACGCCATTTTGATTTTTCGAATATAAGCCTGCAATTATTGCATATTTTTGAAAAACAAGATATTGTATGTGTTCTTGATAAGTTGTCGTACAACTTAATTTTTTAAAAGTTTTAGGACCCTCAATATTGAGGAGCTACAATTTTTCTTAGTTAGGTGGGGCAACAATCCCGGAATTACCTTATACAAAAGTTTTAGTAAAAGCAAAATAAACAAAAAAAAATCTTAAAAGTTGCACAAATTGTTCTTTCTTTGCACCTTTTTTGACTTTGTACCTGATATGTGTGTTAACTAGTGGTAAGAGAAAGAATTTGCTAATATAGACTCTGCTCGCTGTTCTCTTGTTTCATGATAAATCCTTCAGAATGTTGAAGAACGTGATGTTAACCAACCGCCACTGGATTTAGACCTGAACTTGATGATGCCCCTCACCGATACTGACCTCCACCTGATTTATTGATCTCCACTGGTACTGGATAGTGGATCTCGACCTATCCTTCTCTAAATTCTGAACTTTAATAATTATTATGACCCTAAACTTATTTGTGTACCATAGATGTTGTTGGAGAACCAGTGGCGCAGCGAGGGGGGGGGGGGGGGTTTAGGGGTTAAACCCCCCCCCCCCCCCCCCAGACCCAGACGATTTTAAAATTAAAATAGCAAAAGTAATCCTAGACAACATGACAACAATGTTACAGACAACATGACAACAATGTTACTTGTTTTCAAAGCGCCACACATGCCGCCGATTCATTGAATTTTCCTTATTACCACTTAACGGTCGTCACAGGTGTCTGTTTTGTGATTTTGAGTTTAATATTACAATTTTACAACCTAGAACCACTAATCGGCAAACTAACAGAAATAATGTTCCTGGATCATCGCCAGAAGAATATTATCGAAGGGCTATTTATATTCCATTTCTCGACCAAACAATGCAGGCACTAGATGAAAAATTTACGAACCACAAAAAAAACTCTTGGACCTTTTCAAATACTTTTATGTCATAATAGTTTAGACATCCAAGACATTTTAAATTCCACCCAACAGCTTTTAGAATTTTATGAACTGGATGATTCTGATGATATGGGAGAAGTTACACTTTGGGTCCAGTTTATCAGAAATAAAACAGAAAAGCCACAAAGTGCGATTGAGGCTTTGGAAAAATGTAATAAAAATGTATTTCCAAAAATTTATAAACTTCTTAAAATAATGGCAACTTTACCAGTCACAACATGTTCTTGTGAAAGATCGTTCTCTTCTTTAAAATTTTTAAAAAATTATTTGAGGAATTCTGTTAGAGACGATAGATTAAACGGCCTAGCTCTGATGTATATACATCCAGATGTTCCCATTCTGGAAGATGAAGTTCTTGATGTATTAGCTCTCCAATCTCGCCGTCTTGAAATTTTATTATAAATCATAATTTTATTCAGTTTAATTCATTACGTTAGTATTTTTTTTTCTCGTTTTTATTTAGTAAGTATACTAATTTTGTTGTTTATACTTTTTAATGTATTTTATATTATATTATATTCTTGTTTTTTAATACTCTTCTCAATTTTTTTTTAAAAACCCCCCCTAATACAAAATTCTGGCTGCGCCACTGTGGAGAACCACTCTCTAACAAGAGAAAATCCTTTGAGGTTTGCCACCTTGGCTTTACTAGTCTGCACGCCATTGTATTTATTTACAAAGCTTCCCGCGTCCTTTAATGTATCGCCGCCTTAGCGCGAGTCAAAGTTAACTGTCTGCAATTTTCATGTTCAACTCTGTAACCATGGCGACGGTTCCGCCTCCAAAGTTTTATTGGCTGGTCGGTCTCAATGGCTTCGACGTTTCCTCCCTGGCTTAACCCAAAGTCTTTAGATAGATAGGTTGCCTTGTAAGCTTGATGTCATGGCAGGCGAAACGTCATCGCCTACCTTCTTTTCAGACATTTGTATACAGAATTAGCATTGTTTATTCTGTTATTCCTGTTTTTGAAGTGGTTTTCAGCAAATTTGTAAGTTGTAAGGTGTTTTAGAGACTTATAGTTAAAGATAAAGAGACATTTTATCAATATATTAATCAGTACAGTACAATAAAAGGTAATTAATTATTATTCTCTTTAAATCTTAATACCTACCTACATGTTTTTGTTTACCTAAGTAATAGGTATATTATAATTTTTTTAAATTTTAGATAAGAGCAAGGGGGGCCTTCGTTCATGACCACCCGGCACCCCTTAATGCTATAGATAGAATAAGAATGATGATAGTACTTGGCAAAAATCCCGGAATGGTACAAAGAAATACTAATGTTGAGGGGGAGCAAAGTGAAGAATTTATCTTGTCTACTGCCTTAAACAGGGCTGGTTAAAAAGGCTAGCATAAAGTGACTTAATTAGTGATACTTCCTTTACTTCATCACACAGATCTGCTACAAATATAATATGTGAAAAAGATGGGTTAGTGTATGTGGTAAGCTTTTTAGCATTAAAAAATCGCAAAGGGTTTCCTAAGCTGGGTTGCTACAATTATGAGAATGAGCCAAAAAATGCATTCGTATGCTATGCCATCTTGAGTTCAGAGTCATTCTTTTGGGGGTTTAACTGATCCTTCAATTTTATGGAAGGAAAGTGTAGAAGAAATGGACAAATGGTTTAATAAATTGAATTGTAATAACTTTAAATTTAAAACAAACATTATAAAACGAACTGCAAAAATTATATTTCGAAAAGTTTCCAATATTCCCTTTAAATTAGTATATTCTTTTGCGAGACAACGAGTAAGGGAAAGTGGGGGATTTGTGCGCAGTGGGCAATTGTGCGCATGGCGTTTCCCGCGTAAATATCGAAAACCAACGATTTCGGCAAGTGCCGCCACCTAGCAGATGTTAATTCACGTTGAGTAGCGTGGCGAGATCGGCTTCAGTTCGTCGACAGTAAGCATGCCGTGAACAAATCTGTGTACAATTATTTTGTTATAATTTTGTGGGTGTGTGAAATAAGAAGGTAAGCCGACAATTTATTCCATATTATTTTGTAGCATACACAGTCGTATTAAGGGTAGTTTTAGGCACCTTTTGATGTCAAATACATCTTTGTAGACATTTTTTTCTCTGTTGGGGCGTTATTTTAACTGGTGACGTAACAAAACTAACTTTTATTTTTAACTAAGGTACCTGTACCAAATAAGGCCATGCTTTTAATAAGGCCAGCGCCCTCTGTGAGCTAACATTGAAACCTCTCAGCGAAATTCATATTTTTCCATGATTAGTAATCTGCTTTATATGGAAGTTAAATTATTTGATGGTTCCTATGTCCCCTTTTAGATGGCGATACACTCGCTTCTGATTTCTTGCCTGCCACGTTGTAATATTGTAGGTTGGAATTTTTCCATTTTGTGACCGAACCGGTAGTGTTTGCTGGATTTTTTGTGTTAAAAAGGATAAAAGACTTCTACATGAGAGTTTTTGGTAAGTACAAAGTCTTTAGAATAATTTGTTTTTGCATAACAATTTTTTTTCTGATCAATCGCGATATTCTCAATAAAGCCACGTGGCTCTGTGGCCTTAATATGCACACTGGCTTTATTAAGAACGCATTATTTTTCGTTTTTAACCGTTATTTTGTTTTGGTTTTAAAATTCAAGTGAAAATGGGTTTATAACAACTCATTCCCCTTTTAAAAATTTGTAAACTTTTGAGGGTGGCCTTATTAGGAGCACATTAAGGTAATAAATCAGGTGATTTTTTTTCAGACTGACCGAAAATGTTTGAAACACGAGCAACCCGAGCATTATGGAACGAGGACGCTTTACGTCAAGCATTAGAAGCTATTTCTAATGGAATGGCCGTTCTTGCAGCTTCCAAACAGTATGGTATTCCACGCCGTACTTTAAGGAATCACGTTGCAACTGGATCTAAGAAAAGAAAGTTAGGTCGTGACAGCCTTTTGTCTGTCACTCAAGAAAGACAATTATGCCAAAGAATTTTCCGTCTAGCAGAAATTGGGATGCCGCTTACTAGTAAGATTCTTCGAAGAAGTGTATTTACATTTGTAGAACAAAATGGTATGAAGCATCCATTTTCACTGGAAACTAGATTAGCGGGAAGAAAATGGATGAATCTATTTTATAAAAGAAACCCGGAGGTAGTACAGAGAAAAGCTCAACCACTTAATCCCGCAAGAGCTCAAAAACTGAATAAAGTTGTAGTAGGAGACTATTTTGAAAAACTAAAAAAAGTCCTTAAGGACTTAAATCTACCGAACCAACCACAAATGATATATAACATGGATGAAAAGGGCTGTCGCCTTACACTACATCATCAACAGCAAGTACTTGCAAAAAAAGGGTCGAAAAGGGTACATCTTATTGGGCAAGAACATGGGGAAAATGTCACTGTGGTGGCTTGTGGAAATGCACTGGGGCAATCAATCCCTCCTATGATTTTATTCAAGGGTAAACGCCTGAAGCCGGAGTGGATTGATTTAATGCCGCCTGGAACTTCAATCGAAATGACAGCAAAGGGCAGTATGACCACTGCAACTTTTATCAAATGGTTGGATCATTTTTCAAAATACAAACCCCCTGGTAACTGTTTGTTGATTTTTGATGGAGCAGCCTCGCATCTAGATGCTAATATTGTTGATTCAGCTGATTCACACGGTATAACCCTCTTGTGCCTCCCAAGCAATACCACCCATGAACTGCAACCGCTCGATAAAAGTGTGTTTCGTTCATTTGAACATTATTGGGATCAGGAAGTTTTAAGATATTGGACACAAGAACCTGAACGCAAAATTACAAAGGGAAGATTTGGGCAAATTCTCAGCACAGTTTGGCCCAAAGCCATGTCTCCTGAAAATTTAATGGCAGGTTTTCGAGCAACTGGGATCTATCCACTTAACCCAAATGCAATTCCAGATATAGCTTTTGCACCCAGCATTTTGACTGAACGAAAACAGCAACATACAAACGCTCTTATTGAAGACCCAAGCGACCGTAACGACGACCGTAATTCTCTAATGTACATAGCTAGTAATGACTCAGATTCTGATTGGTCAGACTCCGATCTAGAACCACTTTCCGTATTTCGTCAATTGCCATCCTGTAGTTCGCCTCCTATGGTAGTTTCGAAACAATTATCAACACCTTCTTGTTCATTCTGGTCCCAAAATGCTAATGATGCGTCACCGATTGCGTCACCTTCGACAGCAGTTGACACATTGAACTCCAGTTTCATAGAACTGCTCCCGACTCCTGAATTAAAAACTGCCAATAAAACAAGACGCAAGGCAATTAATTCGTCAGCTCAAGTCGTCACCAAGGATTTATTCAAGACAGCATTGTCAACGAATGCATTACCTGATACAAAGACTAAAAAGAAACCAGTAGCAAAAATACGCGAATATCAATCTGTTGTAGCATCGTCACAAAAAAATCAAAGCAAGACTACAGAATCTTGGTACTGTTTCCTTTGTGAAAAGGACGAAGTCTTGGACATGCGGAAATGTGTCGTATGTTTCGCTTATGTGCACGAAGCATGTATTGGGTTAACTAAGGATGATAAACTCCAGTTCGTCTGTCCCCGATGTTCAGTTTAAGCCTATTTTATTATTTTTCGTTGTTTTTCAAGACTTACTATGTTTGTCTTTGATTATAAAAGTTGTATGACGTTCTAAAAATAGTGTTTTGAATTTTTTACGAATTGACCTTATAATGTTCTCCATGATCCGAATAAGGCCATTCGTATTAAGTTTTATTTTTAGCTTTTACTTTTTTACTATTTATTTTTGATTATAAAGGTGTAATGATGTTCTTAAAATAGTGTTTTATGAAAATAAATGTTTCTCTCCGGTGTTTTAACTAGTTTTTCATTTTTTAAGACTTGGCCTAATTATGTCCGCCATGATCTAAATAAGGCCATTCATACTAAGTTTTATTTTTAGCTGTAGCTCATACCTATCAAGGAAAAAATAAAAACTAAAAATATGTCTATATGTGATTATACTTATAGATAATAATTTATCATATTTATAATTATTTGGTCGGGTGAGTTTCAAAAAAAAAAATAAAACTTCTTAAGGTGGCCTTAATTGGTATAGGTACCTTACATCTTAGTTACCATAACTACATTATCATGTTGCAGCCATCACTTTTTAATTACCGAGTTCCCTATACTAATTTACCTAGTTATTGCTATTGGCCAGACAAAGGTAGTAATAATAAGTAGGTACGATGTGAGACCTGACGTCACACCAACTGCCGCCATTTTACCTGTATCTAACGATTTAGCTGGTATTACTGAAATAGTTATTTTTATTCCAAATAATTTTATTTAATAATAATTATATTTTTCTATTTGCGATTTTATAAGGTAAGTTTTCTCAATTATGCAACTTATATTTTAGGGCGGTCATCAATTTCGGAGAAATTATTCCAGTAGGTAGGTATAGGGGAGCAAGGGGCATAGTGGAATAGCGGGGCAAAGTGGAATTTATTATTATTTCATAGTAAGACTAGCGCCATCTAGGATTATATGCGTTAAACCAATACCATCGTTGCCACACTCGTATAGGATAGCGTCAGTTTCTTGAGATCAGCGAACGTGTACGGTTGGTTAATAAAAACAAGTTACGTTAACGGAAATTATAACCTCCTAAGGTAAGCAAATGTGCTGCATTTAACTTACAAAACGAATAAATGTTTTTATTTTATGGTTAGCTGATAGGATAACCTTAATTCTAAACAGTAAGAATGACAAATATGGAAAAAGCGTTTTAAAAGAATTTTGATATAAATTGTTTTGACTAATGTAAACATGGGGCATAGTGGAATACTACATTTGGGGCAAAGTGAAAAACATTTCCACTTTGCCCCTAACCTATTTTTTCTATGTTTTTTTTTTTCAGAATGGTGAGAAACTATAAAAGAGTGAGTAAACAGCACTCCTGGACAGAAGAAGCTATGAAGTTGGCGATAAACGAGATTCGAAATGGTACATGTGGCTACAAAACTGCTTCCGAAAAATATAATGTTCCCATTGGCACCCTGCATAGGCGTGTAAGAACAAGCAAAACAGCTAGTGATGCATCTAAACAGTCATTAGGTCGCTACAAAACTGTTTTTACTGTAGACCAAGAACGCGAATTGGCTAATTATATACTTTTAATGGAGAGTAAACTTTTTGGACTAACCATGCGAGACTTTAGAGCCTTAGCTTACGAGTATGCAGAAAAAAATAGGATTGGTAACAATTTTAATGCTGAAACACGTTTAGCTGGATATGACTGGGTGTATGGATTTTTAAATAGAAATCAAAATGTATCCTTGCGTTTACCAGAAAATACTTCAGCAGCTAGAGCATCAGCCTTTAATAAACCTAATGTAGCAACATTTTTTAAGTTACTGGGTGAATTAATGGACAAATATAAGTTTACCGCCAGTCGCATTTTCAACTGTGATGAGACAGGGATATCTACAGTCCCTAATAAGCCGTCAAAAATTTTATCACTTAAGGGAAAGAAACAGGTAGGAGTTTTGTCATCAGCAGAAAGAGGAGTTCTGGTCACTGCTGAAATCTGCTTTAATGCCGCGGGATTTCACCTACCACCGTTAATGATATGCCCTCGAGTAAGAAGAAACCCATTATTTGAGGTAGGGCTGCCTCCAGATGCCATCGTAGAGTACCATCCATCCGGATGGATGCAGTCCAACATTTTTGCGCCAATATGGTTCACTCACTTTCTTAAACATACCAAACCAAGTCCCGATGATCCGGTCCTCCTGATTTTGGATGGACACGCAACACATACAAAAAACTTGACCTTAATCCAAATGGCAAGAGAAAATAATGTCCATATTCTTGTTTTACCGCCACATACCTCACACAGGTTGCAACCTGCCGATGTTTCTTTCATGTTTCCCTTAAATTGCTTTTACGAACAAGAAGCAAAGAATTGGCTTAGAAACCATCCTGGGCAAGTTATTACTGTGCATGACGTTGGATCGATATTCGGTGCAGCATTCCAGCGTGCAGCAACTGCGCAGAATGCTATAAGTGGATTCAAAAATACAGGAATATGGCCCTACAATCCCGAAATATTTCCTGAAGAAATGTTTAGGGCTGCAGAAACTACTGACCAAGATCCAGAAAATAATAACTTAACTATTGTTCAACAGGAAAGAGAACAAAAGACTCCTCCTCCAGGTCTTCAGTATAACTCGGGTTCAGTCCAAAATAAAGAAGAAAAGGCGATCATTTCTAAGGCACAAAATATTAACAGAAACGAACCGTCGTCGCCCCAACCTGGCTGCTCGTTTGCACACACACAGTCTTCTATTGAAGATGTCTACTATTCACCCAGCGAAATCATACCTTTTCCGAAAGCACAACCAAAACAAAGAAAACAGTTTAAACGAGGAAAAACTACGATACTTACGACTACGCCAAATTTAGAGGAACTTAAGGCTGCTAGTTCGACTCCTAAGATCGCGACAAAAAATGTAAAAAGAAAACTGCAGCCTATTTTAAGTTGCAAGCAAAAAAAATCGAAGGCGCACGATATTGAGTCTACAACTTCTGAATCATCCATAGAGGAAATATGCGATGACTCTTTATCCTCAGGAGATGACGAAGGTGTCAATATTTCTTCGATAGAACAACTATTAACTGAAAAGGTAACTTTAGAAAATCTGAATAAAAATGACTATCTACTAGTTGGACTTCAAAATAAGAAAGGTGACACGAAGAAGTTTGTAGCGCAGGTTGAAGCCATTGAAGGCGATGATATTCTGGTCTCTTATATGCGTGAATACCGACATATGTGCAACATCTACGTGTTTCCAGATACACGAGATGAAAGTTTTATCTACTTGCGAGAAGTTATTGGCCGACTCCAAACTTATGAGATGCTTAGGCACGGAAAAATAAGATTTTCCTAATTTATATTAAATATGTTTTAGCATTAAACGAATTTTTCTACTTTGCCCCGTATGTGGGGCAAAGTGGAAAATTTGTAAGCTTTTTAAAAAAAATAGGTCATTGGTTTAGTCATAATATTTTTGTATGTTGTTTCATCATTTTTGATACTAAATAGTATGTAGAAGTAAAATATGTTATTTGGGACACCATTGTTTCATTTATATTTTTTTGCGAGCTGTTTTGGTTCTAACTATTCCACTTTGCCCCACGTTCCCCTACTAGGTACAATATATTTTATCTTTGTGTAAAATGTAAAAATACGACAACTAGATTTTTTTAAAACTACATTAGCTTTTTAATATGTTGTATGACTGCATTGTTTTACTACGACCATTTTTTTAAATACCGGCCTGGACTTTTATTTTACTTTAAAAACTCCATTTATATTACAAATAGGTCTATATTATGTCCTGCATTTGACGTGTGCCTAATTAGGGGAAATGTGCCCGTGATGGACCCCCGCCTATGATGGACCACTAGCTGTATTTTCAAATTTCCGCGCATAATGCACTATCATCATATTGGTTAGGTTGATTGACGTTTATAGTCAGTTGTTTACGAGCTTTGACGCCAAAATAAAGAATTTTTGTTAAGTTAATTAAATAAGTTTAAATTGGTAAGTATTAATATAAGAAAATAGCTTGGCATGATGTTAGATAAATTTTGTTTTACGCTCAGCTAAAATCTGCTTTTGTTACTGCTGTTTGAAGGAACTGTTCCATGTTAATTGCCGGTAAAAATTTGAGGTTATGACAAAGAACAAAAATTCATGGGCTTTTTATCGGATTTATTGAATGTGGCCTATGATGGACTCCTTAGTTGGGTCCAATGATGGACCAGGGGTCCATCATTGGCAATTGAATAATTATATTTTTTAAATTTATTTTCTTGTTTACTTATAGATAATGGCATTTAAATAACGACAACAGTGGGACGAGCATGACATGCGGCGGGCTATCCAGAACATTCAAGAGCACAATATGGGCTTTAAGTTGGCTGCAAAGACCTTCAATGTTCCTAAAACTACTCTACGAAGGCGTTTAGCTAAACAGGACAGTTCTAAGGGTTATTTAGGTGGACGAAAAGCAATTTTCACTAAAGCCATCGAAGAGGAGATTACAAATCATATTATTACAATGGAAACACGTTTTTTTGGACTAACTTCTAAAGATTTGCGGCGGATGGTATTCGAAGTAGCCGAAAGAAATCAAATAAACCATTGTTTCGATCGTGAAAACAAAATGGCAGGTTGGAAATGGGTTAGGGGATTCTTAAAGCGTAATCCCCGAATATCTTTGCGAAGCCCAGAAAGTACATCACTAGCTAGAGCCCAGGCTTTTAACAAGCCTAATATTCAAGCCTATTTTAATGCACTATCTAATACTCTGGAGCAGAACAACTTTCTTCCCGAAAATATATATAATATGGATGAGTCAGGGTTGACTACGGTCCAAAAGAAATGCCAAAAAATATATGCTACAAAAGGTCGAAAGCAAGTTGGTGCCCTTAGTAGTGCAGAGCGTGGGCAACACGTAACCGTAGTGTGTGCAATGAGTGCCATTGGTACTTACGTCCCTCCTGCACTTATTTATCCTCGTCAAAGGATGAACGATGAACGTATGAACGGTGCTCCCGTTGGAAGCATAGCTTTCCCACAAGAAAAAGGTTGGATGACCAGTGAAATTTTCTGTAAATGGCTAAAGCATTTTGTAAGATACACAAAAGCGTCTAATGAGAATAAGGTTCTTTTACTCCTAGATGGCCACAGTAGCCATAAGAGTTTTGACTCTCTGCAGTTTGCAAAAGAGAATGGCGTTATTATATTCTGCTTCCCTGCCCATTGTTCCCATCACGTTCAACCATTGGACGTTGGATTTTTCCGGCCTCTTCAAACGTATTTCGATCAAGAAATACAATTATGGCTGCGTCAGAACCCGGGAAAGGCAGTAACTCAATTCAAAATAGCAGGTCTTCTCAATCAAGCTTATTTGAAGAGTGCTGTACTTACCGTCAAATGCAATAAATTCATTCAAAAAGACCGGCATCCATCCTTTTAATCCTCATGTCCTTGAGGACTGGCAGTTTGCACCAGCTTTAGCAACGGATAAGCAGATTCCCGAGGCTCAAGGCGTTATCACCCAAATGGAATTAGACACTCAAGCCCCATCTACATCTGGTCTTAACTTGTCTTCATCGTCTTGTCTCGACATTTCTGTGGAAGAAATTTTACCTCCACCTCAAGCTGTAGCCAATGGCGCTGATAATAGAAAAGGCCGAAGACGTGGAAAAACGGGTCATTTAAATTCAACACCCGAAATTCAGGAACTTAAAGAGAAAGAAATTGAAAAAGAAGCAAAGCTGAGAAAACAACAAGCCAGAATAGTAAAACGGAAACTTATTGTCAATGATCATGACACTTCTGATGAAGATGAAGCCGCCTTGGAGAAATTTTTGAAGAAAGGCCAAGACCAAGACGATGATGATGCTAGTTGCCTTTACTGCAATGAACTTTATTCGCGCTCTCGTCCCGGGGAAAACTGGATTCGGTGTCAGGCTTGTAGGTCGTGGTGCCACAATGAGTGCGCTGGTATTGCGCCCCGTTGCAAGTCGTTCATATGTGAACTTTGTGTTTAAAGTTTTTAAACTTTTGTTTGTTTAGGTTTGTTTAGTTTGTACCTTCTTCGAATTATATTTTGTCTAATAAAAGTTTATAAATTCAATTTTATTCATTTATTTTCAATGGGGCCGACTTGGGCACAATGTGCCAATGATGGACCCCTCGACCAATTTTTAAAAAATGGCTATATTATTGAACAGGAAATTATTTGGTAAAAAAATCACCCTATACTATATTTAGCTTCCAAATAGGAATAGATTTTTATATAAAAAAAAAATATCTCCAAAAGTAAAAAAGATATAATGATTTTCCCTTAAGAGGTCCAACATAGGCACATTTCCCCTACAAATAAAGTGTTATTTTACAAAGCTCTCAAATCATTCAAAACGATTTTTTTCTGATTGCTGATTTAAATAAAAAAATAATGTAGAATTTTAAATTCCCGCCAAAATATCAGCAACGGTGGCAACGTTGTGAGTCGGCCATGCTCGTAACTAGTCGTTACGAAACCGCCGACGGCCCCGGCCGCGGCCAGTGGGGATAGCGGGAACGCGCGTGCATTCTTTCTGTGGTGCATTCTGCGTGAGAATCTGCGTGTGGTAGCCATTGGTTTGTTTCCGACTGAGCAACCTAATATTTTTTTGACAATGAGTGACCACTGTGATCAGTTTGTGATAGACAAGTTAATGCAGTACGATTTAGAGTGCCTGATACAAACTTTTTCAGGTAAGGCGTTTTAATACTATTAATTTAATCATTGTGAGCCTTGATGACAATATTTTACCTTTAATTATTCGCACATGTACTTACAGTGCAACTTTTTGGAAGTTGTAATATTCCTTTTTTAAGTCTGTTTAGAGAGTTCAGACTGCCAATAAAATACCTAAGATATTTAAGGACGATTTCAAAAGATAACGTGAGTATGGATTCAGGTTTTAACGTTTCAAAGTTGGTGTTATTTTGCACTCTCCTGATTGGTTAATGCGCGTAGGAATTTTGTTGTTTGTGTGACGTGTAACATCATCAGTTTACCATTTTAAATTTACTACAAGCACCACCTACAAGCTGTAAGTAACTGTAATTTAGTTATTTTTGTTTTAAGAAAGATGGTGGTTTTCTGTCAATTTATAGATATGAAGTTGTAAGTAAGGATTATTTTAATTAAGAATTAAAGATGATAAAAATTAAACATTATATTTTTATCCTTGTTAACGGTCGAGAAAAGCATTAATTAAGTACTTTGGGTTGATTAAAATTGCATTATTTTATGTTTTAAACTGAAACCAACCACTGTAAATAAAATTAACTAGAAAATTTAAACTTTTATTTTGTTAAATGCTAAAAAAAAGCTAATTTTTTTATAGAAAATTGTTCAGTTTAGTTTAGGTATCCTTTTTTCGGCAACAAGATACCTACCTATGTAATAGGAGAGACATAAACTATTTTATATTAGGTAGGTACCTAGGTACTTTGGGTTTTCAGCACAAGCAAGTTGCAACAAATTAAGTTCTAAAGAAAAATATGTTAACAAATAGCTAATTAGGTATCATGTTAGGTATTTTATATTTTAATACTTAATAAAACATCAAAGGCTATTTAGTTTTAGTATTGCCAATTCAAGCATAAATAAACTCTAGATTAACGTAAATTTGTTTCACATTTACTTTTTTATTTTTCTAATTTAGAAAACAAAATAAACCAATCTGTGTGGCCATCTCTCCTTAAATCAGATGAAATTTTAAAAGACTTAATTCCTCAAGTGGGACTCAGAATCAAATTCAAACAGCAGTTTTCTTTGGACACATGTGATTTTGTTTATGAAGGTAAGTTGTATAATTATATGAGTTTATATTTGACTTTTACCCCCCATTCACTAAAGGATTTTTAATTTAGACCATCAAAATATTTAAATATTATAGTCGCCCAGTTGTGTTTTTACCGTGGCTTTATTTTGATTTTATGCCTATGATGATCTGTTGAAATTAAATAATTTTATAGATAAATTATTTTACCGGGATGCTGTTGCAAATATATCAGTTATTAGAAATTACAATATGCACAACAATACTTTTTTCTTTATAAATTTAAAGAAAACCCAAAAGAATAATTACAATACAAAACTTAGTTGACTTATTCTGA
Organism: Polydrusus cervinus; assembly: GCA_935413205.1. NCBI lineage: Eukaryota > Metazoa > Arthropoda > Insecta > Coleoptera > Curculionidae > Polydrusus > Polydrusus cervinus. Next base: position 57,833,956 of record OW284510.1, on the reverse strand, counting down.
AACTCATTTTAAACCCAGAACTGTCAATTTAGGACAGCTTTTAAATTAAACCCCTTTAGTGAATATAGCTGTTAGTTTTTATATATAATTGTCCAATAAAAATTGTTGAATAACAATATTATCGTCCGTTTTCTCTGGGTTTCCCCTGGACCAATTTTACGCCCACTGGTTTTTTCTTGCCAATTTTTAGTCAAACAAAATAAAGGTGTATTTTTGCAGCAGCAACAAAAGTAGGGCATAATTTTGTGGATCCTCAAAAAAAGTACAGTTAGTTGTACTTGAAACTTTGAAGAACAGTATAGGGCCGTGTTTAAAAAGAAAGAACTGTCCTACCTACTAAAGAAATATATATATATATATATTATTGTACAGGGTGTCCCAAATTCGAGGGTGACCATTGGGATTTAGGAAACTAGAAGAGATACGAGGTCGGTTAAATAGAGGTAAAGTTGGGGAATTTGGTGCTCATTAAAACGCCCTTTTTAAATTTAAAAAATTTTGAATACTTCCGAAGATTTTTGGAAAAAACCGAATATTCGCGATTTCATTTTTATTTTTTTACGACTGTATTTAAATAGATACAACAAAATAAATTTCACATTCTCATTGCTACTTTTCCTGTTTTATTAAATGTTGTTGTCAGATTTTTAAACCGACGTTTCGTCTTTGAGCTGTCATCATCAACTTCGTTTTTTTAAATACGGCCTTGGATTTATTATTACGAATTTTAAGAGCCTCTTGTATTCCTAAACCAACGATGTATCGCTCTTATTTAAAAAAATTATATTAATGGATTTTTCCATAAGAACTCATGTGTTAGAGAGAGACAAAAAATATATTTCTAATAGGATTGAAAACAAACACTTTTTTTACAATAACGCATTTCCTAGGTTTAGGAACATAGGAGGCTTTTAAAATTGGTAATAAAAAATCCAAGGCCGTATTTAAAAAAACGAAGTTGATGATGACAGCTCAAAGACAAAACGTCGGTTTAAAAATCTGATCACACTATTTTATAAAACATGAAAAGTAGCAATGAGAATGTGAAATTTATTTTGTTATATCTATTTAAATAGAGTCGTAAAAAAATAAAAATGAAATCGCGAATATTCGGTTTTTCCAAAAATCTTCGGAAGTATTCAAAATTTTTCAAATTTCAAATGGGCTTTTTAATGAGCACCAAATTCCCCAACTTTGCCTCCATTTAACCGACCTCGTATCTCTTCTAGTTTCCGAGATCCCAATGGTCACCCTGTACAGACCAATTATACCGGGTGTCCCAACGATGTGTGGAGAAACTGTAGCTTCAAAGAAATAGCAAATAGAAAAAAATGTTTTATATAAAACTTGGAGAGACATCTTAGCTCTATTATTTAAAATTATTTTGATTTATACAGGGTGGCTCAAAAAAGTGTGGCAATACAAAGTTACATTTTTTTAAATGAAACACCCTTTACATTATGCCATTTTTTAATTGTATTGAGAATTCTACACCTATTTTATATTCACACCCAATGTCTAAATTAAACTGTTTTTGAGATATTGACATTTAAAAAATTACATTTTCCCACTTTTACAGGCTGCAGCGTTCAAATGATGAATCTTAGAAAAAAAAGGTTTTCACCCCTATCTTAGTTTTTATTTTCTACCCAAAAATATCAACTTTCTGTTTATCGTTTAAACTTGAAAAACTTGTTTTACAGGTTTAAACGTTAAACCGAAAAGTGGCATTTTTGGGTGGAAAATAAAAAACTAAGAAGGGATGTGAAAACTGTTTTTTTCTAAGATGCACCATTTGAACGCTGCAGCGTGTAAAAGTGGGATAAATGTCATTTTTTAGATGTCAATATCTTAAAAACAACTTAATTTAGACATAGGGTATGTATACAAAATAGGTGTAGAATTCTCAGTAAAATTCAAAAATGGCATAATATACAGGGTGTTCCATTTAAAAAAATGTAACTTTTTATCGCCACACTTTTTTGAGCCACCCTGTATAAACCAAAATAATTTTAAATTATAGAGTTAAGCTGTCTCCCCAAGTTTTGTATAAAGCATTTTTTTTTATTTGCTATCGCTTCGAAGCTACAGTTCCTCCACACATCGTTGCGACACCCGGTATAGGTCACATGGTTTTAATGGGTCATCCTAACTATATTGCATGCTTTTAGTATGGTTGCTTTTTGTATGTGTATGTGAATGGGGGGTAGGTCTGGCTTTTGTTAGGTTCGTACAAATAAGTGGGGCGTGACTCCGGTTTTTGACATTATAAAAGGTAGCTTGGTTACTTTTTCTTGTTTCCATAGTTTTTGTTTATTAATTGTTATTATCTTTGATATGTCATAAGGTATTGGTAGTAGGTATACTTGAATAAAAAAAAATGTTTGGTGGTTGTTAAATTTGACATTTAAAAACAATTTTAAATATACGGGACTAAGGTGGGACCTGACCCGATTCTGTTTATATATTATATAGATAAAATAGATTTTTGTTTTAACTTTTTTTTTTAGAGAATGCTGAATGTTTACCATCTAATTCATTCGGCTCTCCATCAGCTAAGACTTCAAGCGCAAGTACCCTAAGTTTAGTGTCTGAAGACACAAACATAATAATAGAAGATATTACTGCATCAGATCAATGCAAGGAAGGTAATGGAATTACATAAGTATTTAAACATACGGTTCTTAATAACTCGGCTATAGAGGAAGGGAGGTGAGACGCAGGACCCGGTATAATATTAATGTTTAAATTACTATGGCACTAAATTCTTTCATTTTGCTTTGTTTATTTATGATATTATGTATTAAAGCACAATATATTCTAATAATAAACTGATCTTTAAATATTATAATTATAGGTTTTTATATAATATTAATGTTAAAATTACCATGGCTATGGCACTGAATTCTTTTACTTGGCTTTGTGTATTTTTATTATTATATATTAAAGCACAATGTATTCTATGAATTAGTTTTTTTAAAAGTATTTTTTAGGTTCTAAACTTAAAAACGTTTTTGCCTATTTGGTAAAGGTAAGTTTTGAAAACGTTTTCTTACCATTTGTTACGATGTAGCCCATGCGAATTACTAAATTTAGCATCCACAACAATCGGTAAGTGCTTCAAGAAGAACTTATGATGATAATCCTTAATAGTAGTAAAGGTTCTAGTAACAAACTATCTTGGCATCAGAAAGAGGAGCTACTGTCATAATATAATACACTTGGTTACGATGACCAATATTTAAAGTTCGCCCACTGAACACACTTTGAGAAAATCATATGGCAATAACATTAGAACACTAACGTTTTTTTACACAACATTTAATTTTGTAAAAAAAAAGTTAATAATTTCAACATTATTTTTTACAACCTATTAATAACAACTGTTGGGTCGAATATATTATTTTTAGAGGTATTTGTGCAATGTTTTATTTCCCAACGATATAATTATATTACTACTTATAACGTTACTTAAATCAACATGTTTTTCATTTGCACAAAACGTATTTTTAAATTAGGCGCCCGATTTAAACTACCTCGTGTTGACTTCGCTTATGTTCGGAACTGGTCGCAACCACCCCGCCCACGAGCAGCCTCCGGCTCCCGGCCCGGCGTCCATTCTACTACCTTTTTCGTTGTCTATTCTTGTGGTTTGTGGTCTTTCTTAGTTTTGTTTCTTAAGTAAAAATTAGTGGTGGTGTGTTTTGTGTTTGATGTGTACCTAGGTAAGTTTTCAAATTTCTTTTTTTATATTAATAACTATTTGCCGTCGGAATATCTACAGAAACTGGCCGAAAAACGATGTGTCACCAATGGCCAATATCGCCATGTTTAATTTTGACTTATTTTTGTAGGCGTTCGCAAATTTTAAAACCGAAAAGATATGTTTAGCACCTAAATTTTATGTTTTTAAAATAAAAATATGTAATAAAAGAAGAAAATAATGTTTAAAAAAAAATATCACCCCTTTTTAACCAGATTTAACACCTAACCTTGCTGGTAAGATGATGACCGCGGCTATCCTACCGTTTTGTTTTAAAATAAAAGGTCATAAAATTTAAAGTAAAAATTTTGAAACTTTTTTGGGATTAGGCGAGGGATTAGGATTTTTATGACAGAAAATTTGTTATCTTAGAAGATTTGGCTTCATCTTTATATAAAAAACTCACCAGTTGGTTACTTTTATTACTAGTGGCTTGTGTTGCAGGCTTATAACAATTTTTTTTTAAGTACATATTTATGCAAACTTATAAAAAAACAAATGCATCTAAAGTGAGAGACATGAAAAAAGCATAGCCGTCCTCTCGGCTGTCCTTGAGTGAAAGATACAGAAAACAATATCGATGTTTTTTTTCTAAAAAAATTTAGACTAGAAAATCTGGATAATCCCGAGGGTAAGTAATCCAATTTTTGTTCATTTTTTTTTAGTTTCACAAAGACACTAGAAGTAACCTACTTACCGAGATACCTACCTATTTATATAATCTTAGATGGATACAAAAAAAAGGTAATAATAATAATATCTTTTTAGGACAAAATCTTAAAAAGACATAGCAACGTCAAGGAAACTTGTGTAGGCACTGCCTTCACTTAATAGATACAAACTGTGTTTACTATAATAATATAAAAATAGAAATATAAAATATTTAGGCTTAGCTTATAGGGACAAAACTAAATAAATAAAATGCTCTGTAAATGTTTAATTTTTATATTTTTATGAATGCTGCTTAGCAATAATAATAATATTTAAGTAGACAACAAACAAGTACCTACAAAGCTACATTTTATTATTAATAATCATGATATATTGACAAGCCTATGGAAAAAGTATTTAACGATTGTTTTTTATTGGACCGTTTTCAAAAGTGACATAATTTTTTAGGCCAATAGACGTAAAAAGGATTTAAGTTTAGTAACAAAAAAATATTTCAACAGTATTCTGACGAAGAATAAAAATGAATATTTAAATTTTAAAAAGAATAAGTTGGCTAAGAAAGACGTTGAATCCCAACTCGAATCCCAAACACCTGAGACAATATCCATAAAACCGAGCATAAAACATAATATACAATTTAATAAAATATTTGAAAGAGTGACAAACGCAAAAGAAAGAGAAAAATATGAAGCGAGCATAATAAATAAATCAAAACCAAGTATAAGGAGAGATTATGTCACTGGATTGTTACCAACAATATTAAACAGACAGTGGTTAATCAGCTATTGAACATTTTGCCAGATAATATGCATCTGCCAAAAGATTGTAGAACACTATTAAAAACAACTAGGAGAGTAAATAATATTGAACATATGAACAACGGTGGGTCATATTATCATTTTGGTGTTGTTGCAGGAATAAATTATGTTTTAAATAGTATTACAGATAATGAGATTCCAGAAACATTAATTTTATTTTTAAATGTTGATGGGCTTCCCTTAACTAAATCATCAAATAGTCAGTTTTGGACAACCATATTAATAATGTTCCTTTATCTGAACCTTTTTTGGTAGGTGCCTTTCATGGCTTTAAAAAACCAGCTGATTTAGGAATATTTTTAAATCCACTTATAGAAGAACTGTTGCAGAGTTTAGACACAGTAACAATAGAAAATAAATTTAAATCAATTGAGTTAAAAGCAATCATTTGCGATGCCCCAGCTAAATCTTTTTTATTAGCAATAAAAGGACATAATGCTTATTTTGGCTGTACAAAATGTACAACGCGAGGTGAATATTATGATGGCAAAGTTATTTACCCTGACATAAGAGCACCCTTAAGAACCAATGAATCTTTTAGGATGAAAATTGATGATGAATATCATATTTCTGACACCCCCTTAACAAAACTAAGTTTAGATTTAGTTAAAGATATTTCTATTGACTATATGCACTTAATATGTCTGGGGGTTATGAAGAGATTAATTTTAATATGGATAAGAGGCAACAAAGAATTGAGAATTCCATCTCTAAAAATTCAAGATATTAATAATAAATTAAAAAAATGTCATCAGTTTATCCCTTCAGAATTTGCTAGACTTCCCCGGACATTTGAAGAAGTTGACAGATGGAAGGCAACTGAATTTCGACAGTTTTTATTATATACAGGTATATTGGTTCTAAAAGGTGTTTTACCAAAACCTCAATATGAGCATTTTTTATTGATAAGTATAGCAACCAAAATTTTAAGGCCGGTTTAGACGCTCATGCAATTTGCGCCAATTGGCTTGTGCAAACCAATTTGCACAAGTAAATCGTTGCATGTGAATGGAAGCATGAGACTTGTGCAAGTCAAAAAGTTTGGCTTGAATAAAATCTGTTCTGCCAGATAATTTGCATGAGGTTGGTGCAGTTGTTTGAGCGTGTAAACAATGTTTGCCCACATTTTTCTAAAAATAGCGTACGCACGTGATTTTGAGAGGTTAGATTTTGTTGTTTACACTTGTAGTTTGTTGTTGCCGGATTCGGTTTGTTATTATTAAAAAAAATGTCGAATAAAGAAAAAGAGTTTCTTCGTGAATTCATAGAACTATATCAATCGTTTCCTTGCTTGTGGAAAATTAAGTGTCGGGAATATTCTGACCGCAATGCAAAAGCTCAAGCATATAATATTTTGATTGAAAAACTTCAAACCGTTAACCCAGAAGCTAACAGAGACAGTGTTGTTAAAAAAATTAATTCCCTACGTACCACCTACAGAAAGGAGTTAAAACGAGTTCTGGAGTCCGAAAGGTCAGGTGCTGGAGTAGAGGATATTTATGTACCCAATTTATGGTATTATGAATCAATGAATTTTATAAGGGACCAGGAAATTCCACGGAATACGAAATCAAACATTGAAGATACACAGTTAAATGTAAGTATATTTATATTTTTTTTCTTTTATTACAATAAAGCAAATTATGTCTTATCGAGTCTAATGAGAAACCATTGTTTCCTGCCAAGATACTTTTCCAGAATTGTTAAAGTATATTTTAAATTGCTCTCTTACTTCTTTTGCTTCTGCAGAGTGATTTCGATTATAGCCGTTTTGAAGGTCCAATAGATTATCAGAGTGTGTTCGTAAGCCAAGAGTAATATTTCCAGTTATAGTATCTTCAACGTCAAACACATCATTAGGTGTATATGTGTTTGAACACTTACGTCTCAAAAAATTATGTAGAGCACAACAAGCCAAAACAACTTTATCAATATTATATACCTGTAAATTAATAGTGGTGTGAAAAATTCGAAAGCGATTGGCTAGAATCCCAAATGAATTTTCTATAATTCTTCTGGCTCTTGATAAACGGTAATTAAAAATTCTTTTTTCATGATCAAGTTCTTTTTGATTATATGGTTTTAAAAAATCTGGCCTCAAAGCAAATGCTTCATCTCCAACAAAGGTATAATTTAGTGGTGGTTCACCGTCAATGAGTGGTTCTGGTGCTGGCAAATTTAAATTGTTTTCAAGTAATTTGTGCATAAATATAGTATTTTCGATTACTCCTCCATCAGATACGCGGCCATTGGTTCCAACATCACACATTATAAATTCATAGTTACCATTTGCAATTGCCATCAAGACAATACTGTGCGTTTTTTTATAGTTGTAGTAATAGGATCCACTTCCAGAAGGTGCCACAATCTGTATATGTTTTCCATCTACAGCCCCCAAGCAATGGGGATAATTCCATTTATCTTGGAACACACTTGCGATTTTTTTCCATTCAGCTGCAGTTGTGGGAAACTAGAACAAAAAGATAAATATTAATTACCGTGTAATTTTTATTTTTTTTAATCTTTTTTTCAGGATCCTACGAGTCCTGCTGCTGAATCAATCACTCTTGAGTTTGAATCTACCGATGTGTCTTTACCACCCACACCATGTTCAACTTCATCGCAAACATCTTCCAAGTCATCGAAATTACATAAACGTAATGACAAATGCGACGAAGTGTTAGATGTGATTGGAAAACGGTTAAAAAGTTCTTCAACAGTAGATAAATTTACTGATATTGGAAAAGTATGGGCATCAAAATTGAGGGACCTTCCACCACAACAAGCCATGCACGCAGAAAAAATAATTAACGATGTGCTGTACGAAGCTCAAATGCAAAATTTAAACCGAAATTGCTTTGTACAAATTACAGGGGAACCTTCAAGGAGCAGACAACCGACATTCGACACTCAACCACCATTCAACCCTCAGCCCCCAATTAACCCTCAGCCCCCATTCAACGCTCAGTCCCAATTCAACGCTCAGTCCCAATTCAACGATCAGTCCCAATTCAACGCTCAGTCCCAATTCAACGATCAGTCCCAATTCAACGCTCAGCCCCCATTCAACGCTAAGCCGCAACCCATATTTAACACTCAGCCCACATTTAACAAGCAGTCTAAATTTAATACTTATTCTCTGTTCAACACTGCTCCATCATACAACGCTCAGTCCCCTTCAAATACTCACTCCCCATTCAATCGCCAGCCCCTATTTAACGCTGAAAAACCCCAAACACATCAAATGGAAAAACAAGTTCTACCCACTCAATCGTCTCATACTCACCAAGAACAATGTGAACAATCTGAACAACGTGAACAATCTGACCATCGTGACACAAATAATGTTGCACAATACTTTCACAACTTCGACGATTCACAAGAGAGTGAAGCGCAATAACATTATAAAATGATATTTAAATGATAAAACATACAGAAATATACCTAAATAAAAAAACTTACCCTTAAATATGTTTGTTTCAATACAGTGTAAATTGCATCACATGTTTCGGGAATTATAGCACTTAGAGCTGGTTTAGATATACATGTTGAAAATTTCATATCTTCGTAACTCCTACCTGTTGCCAAAAACCTTAATGTAGCTGATAGTCTTTCATGGGGGGTTATTGAACGTCTCATAACAGAATCAGCTCTTAAGTTTAATGGTGTAACCAAATCTAGCAAATGCTGGTATGTACTTTCGTCCATTCGCAAATAGTTGCGAAAATCATCCGGTTCACTACGTAATTCTGCTATTAAATTTGTATGTGAAAACAAATCCCTTTTCAACAACCAAGGTTTAACCCACCTTTTTCTTTTTCTTCTTAAAACATTTTTTTTAATAATGCAAACCGCAGCAGTAGCAAGTAGTAAAGATTCCTCATCAATATTTTCCATTTTCTATTAATTTTTCTTTATTTATTTAACCAACACTATAATGCCCACTGCGCAATTAGACTGAACGTGTAGACAGAATTTTTTGGCTCAGTTTTTTGCACAAATTTGCATGCACAAATCAGTTTGCGCAAATTGCATGAGCGTCTAAACCGGCCTTTTTATGCTCCAGGAAAAATTGCACAGTTTACCTTCACTGTGCAAAAAAAATGTTGGCAACATTTGTGACAGATTTTAAAAATATATATGGACGTCAATACATTACTCATAACATTCATAATCTGATTCACATATGCGATGATGTAGAGAAATTTGGCCCTTTGGACAATTTTAGTGCATTTTTATATGAGAATGAACTATACAAAGTTAAAAAATTAATCAGAAATGCCCGAAGACCTTTACAGCAATTAGTTTGTAGAATCACAGAAATCAGAAGACATAAGATACAAAAGGAACCCATAGTGTATCCGATTTTTCAACAACCTTTTGTGGAAGGACATCAAGAATATTTTCAGACAGTTAAAAGATCAAATTTTTTGTTTAGCATTTCTACCAGAAATAATATTTGTGGCTTGAGCAACAATAATATTATGTTAATTACTAGTATTTCTAGGGATAAAATTGGTGGCTTCAGATTTTGCAAAAAAACTAAATTATTTAATGCACCTATGCCTTCAACTGACTTAGATATATATGTTGTTTCTCAATTATCAGAAAACATGGAATACTTTAATATTGATGACATTACAAAAAAATTCTTTAAGTACTATATCAGTGATGGTATTTTTATTGTTCAAGCAATATTGCACATCTTTTAAAGTGAGTATGATTAATGTGGGTGTGGTATATGGTATTCTGCGGTATTTTGAATGAATTTCAAATTATTTAATTTAGACTATATATATTTCATTTATAATAAGTATCCCAGAAATTAAACTATTTTGTAGGTTGAGGACATGTCCAAAAAAGATATTAAACTCTATGCTGTGGTAAAATTTAAAGAAAATGATGAAAGCTATAATGTAGCTACGGTTTTAAAATCATGGATTTACAAGGCTGGCAATGAAACAGTATGCAAATGGCCTGCTAATAAAAGGCTAGATTTAACTAACCTTTTAAAACGAATGACTGAGCCAGAAATAACCTGGCAGAATTGGCCATGTCAGGTATATAAAGAATTTGGTAAGTACTTACACCTCTACCGGGTCCTGCGCCTCACCTCCCTTCCTGTATAGCCGAGTTATTAATTAAGTTAGGATTTTGATATTTTACAGTATTTACCTGTATGCTTGGGTGCATCTCAGGAAAATATTTTTGATTATATAGGGTGTCCCAGAAAAGTGTGGCGATACATAGTTAATTTTTTTTAAATGGAACACCCTGTATATTGCACCATTTTTGAATTGTACTGAGAATTCTACAACTATCTTATATACACACAAAACCGTTTTTTTTTAAGATGTACCATTTGAACGCTGCACCGTGTGAAAGTGGGATAAAAGTCATTTTTTAGATGTCAATATCTCAAAAACATTTTTTTTTAGACATAGGGTATGTAAGTATGTATACAAAATAGGTGTAGAATTCTCAGTACGATTCAAAAATGGTACAATATACAGGGTGTTCCGTTTAAAAAAATGTAACTTTGTATCGCCACACTTTTTTGGACACCCTATATAATCTAAAATATTTTCCTGAAATGCACCCTAGCATACAGGTAAATACTGTAAAATATCAAAATCCTAACTTAATTAATAACTCGGCTATAGAGGAAGGGAGGTGAGGCGCAGGACCCGGTATATACATACTTAACAGCTTTAAAATCAAGACCATCGAAATATTTGGATCTTATAGTTACCCAGTTGTGTTTTCACCGTGGTATTATTTTTTAACATGTCATATAACGTTTTTGTGTTAATTTGATTTTTTTGCAATTAATTTGCATAACTGATAAATAATTTTATGTTGTTGCAAATAAATTTCAGGTCTATTAAAGAAAACATTACCTACATACATAAACACTTTTTTCTTTATAAATAAAAAAAAAATATTTACAATACAAAACTTAGTTGACTTATTCTGACACTGGTCATTATAATCCCAGAACTGTAAATTTCGGACGGTTTTAAATTTAGAACTCTTAAGTTAATATGGGGGTAAATGTTATTCAATAAAATCCATTTTATTATATTTATTTATGTTTATCTAGGTGATTATATTACTGCACGTTCATATGAACGGCGACTGGTCGAATTGGAAAACACGAGTGACTCTGTATCTGATGATTGTACAGAGACAAACTCCAAACCTCTAGGAAAAGGTTACAGAAGAAAAATACAGAAAAACAGGGGTACCTCAGGTAAATATACAAAAACTGTTCAATAAAAAATCACAGAAAAATTTAATCATACCTACTTGATGACTGAGTTTCATAATAATTGATATTAAGCTGCTAAATCCTAATTATTTAAACATCAGCCTTAATCTGTTACTTAGTGTCCATATTTGAGTAATATGTTACATAGAAATTTTTCATGTATTTTTAGACACTGACTCGTTCTCTTCTAATGAGGAATGGGAAAAGGAACTTCAAAATAAGAAAACAGGTTAGTTCACTGTTAAGTAGTTACCTACTTGTACATTAAATGAGCATAATTAAACTTTTGACATCAATATTTTGAGAAATAAAATCGTATCAATTAGCACTTAGAGTTAATTAATTTACCAGTAATTTTTGTATGGCTATACCTACTGTTATTTAAATATAATTTTTTACAGGTGCAACAGGAATCAAAGAAATTGACAATATTGTTTGTATTAATACTGCAACAGGAATCGGAGAAATTGACTTTGACAGCCCGCATAATGAAGCTGATAAAGAAGGTAAGTTATTACAATATTAAATAATTAATAATAATAATAATTAAATATTAAACAATATAAAATAAAATAAGGTGTACTTACAGGTCTTAGAGGTCTAAACATAAAGAACATAAGTGAGACGCTTTATTAATCTTTATGTTTAGACCTGTAAGTACATCTTATTTTATTTTATTTTAAGAACATCCTTTTGTAAACGTTTGAATTTAACTGTCCCTTTACAACTCGTTTTTCGTAATTTACAGAACGCCCTGATGATGGCCTTGTAGGGCCGAAACGTAGGCATGATAAATTTTGAGAAGGAAGATAGGACTTTCACTTTTACCCTTCACTATTATACTATTAACCATGTCCCTTCTGGATGGCAGTCACGATTTCGTTATACCATAAATATATATTTAATTATATTTTACAAACTTTCTTATAAAAGTATTTTTATATAAAGAATTTTTTGGTAAATACATTAATCTCTATAAATGACGCTTTGGGTTTCTATTGTTGTTGATTTTAATATTTTAGAAATTATTTCTTAAATAATAAGTTTTGCCAACATTTTCACAAGCATTACTTGCTTGGGTTATAAATTATATAAGAAATAAATTATTTGACATTAAAAATTAAATGATATAATACATTTCCAACTAATAATAATAAAATAATAAATTGTTGGTCAGCTTTTTTCTTAGACTATTAATTAAAATATAAATGGCAGAAAAAAGTCTACAAGCCCTTACTATTTTTTTTTATTTTAGCCCAAATCCTCGAAGGTCTACACATGAAATTAAAATTAATTGAAAATAAGATAGATCGACTTCTTCTTATAGTTGATAATAACGGATCCTCGAATGGATCCATTGAAGATACTATATTACATATTTCTTTTCCGCTTAAGAGTGTCGAGGATGTGCAAAAAATGGAAATAGAAATGGAAAATCCGAAAACTTTAAATACAGTCGTAAGTTTTTTATTAATATTGATTTCACTATTTATTATATGTAATGATACCAAAGGTTTGAAATGTATATTTAGATTGGTGCCTTTTGAAAGAACTTTAATTGTCTTTTTTTTATTAAATAATAATAAAAACCATTAAAAAAAAAGAAAAAACTGTATTGTATTAGGTAATACAATGACTACACCATTTATAACTAGAGTGACAACGCAGCGAGTGGAGCAATAGGCGGCGGCACGGAAAAATTTCAAGCCTAAATCTTAGAACAGCGACAGATTTCTGAATTCGCCGAGACGCTTTCGCCATGGAATTTCGTAGGAATTCCCTGTGTCGCCGCCTGTTGCCTCACTATAAAAAGTAAAAAAATGTGGCTCACCCTTTGTAACAAAAAAAGTGTATTTTACTCAGTTGTTTACTGGTTTTTAGCGCAGTATGTTACAACTGGTTGGTGGCAGTGACTGTAATAAATTAATAAGAAGGTGCATCCAAAGATGCTTCACAGACGACTTTTTGAAAATTTGTTCGTATACAGGGGCCAAGAACAATTTTCCCCTAAGGGACTGTAAAATCATCCTAGAAATTAAAAGTAAGTGTTGTTTTTTTTTAACTTTTCTATTGAATATGGGATCTTTACACTATTGGGCAGTTCATTATACTGAATAAGTTTATTGTGGAAAAAAAAGAAACGATAAATTTAAGAGCAAAACGGTTTCTGATACTTAATTTCCGGTCACAGAAAGTATTATTTTAGAATACAGAAAAAAAACTAAGAACCGTTTTACTCTGAAACTTATTTTTGGTAGCTAGAGCCTGTCAAAAGAGTCCAAATGTAATTTTTCAGTTGCCAATACTTGAAAATTAATTGATTTAGATATGTGATGTTAGATGTGTCTAAAATTAGCCAAATAATCAAAGTATTGAAAAACATACTTGAATATATTATACAGGAATCCATATGGGCATCTCATTTAAAAAAAATACTTTACTCCCACCCTTTTTTAGGAGCACTCTGTATAATCTCAAATATTTTAGGAAAGTGCGTTTGGAGCCTCTGTACATTTTATTTATAGCACTTTTTTCTAATAACCGAGATATCATAGACTCCGATTCAAACTTGAATGGTACAGAGTGTCATCAGAACGTCATCACCGTGAAAAAGGACAACGCGTTATATCGCACTCTAAAAGTGTCGGACGAGATCGATAGGAACCAGCGTTGCCACATTTATTTTGGCGAATCTACTTTTATTTTATTTTGAATCTACTAAAATCTACTAAATTAGGGGAGGGCACAAATGGGCTCGGTGATTTTTGAGTGGCACTAAAAATAATAGTGAAAAAAGGGTCGCGGCCTCGACATAGGCAGCAATAACCATAACCTAAAAAAAAAAAAGGTCGTCGTCCGATATTAAAATAAATAAGTACTTAATTAAAATAATTTTTACAATAATTATATTGTTAATGGCATATTTACATTATTGAAATTGATATTAAAATCTACCAAAATCTACTAAAGAAAATATGCCTACTGAAATTTTCTGAAGAAGGGTGAAAATCTACTAGATGTGGCAACGCTGATAGGAACATCTTTAGTTTTGTAAAAGCATAGATAAAAACCGTAAAGTTGGCAACATCGAAGACGCTATTTCTGAGACTCGCGGTAATAATGGGATGCATGTTTAAGCGACCGGTTCTCTTCGCATTCTGGTTTCAGCACGCAAAAATTAGCAGCATTGTCAAATCATTTAATTAAAGCAGGGCGCTCTTTTGAACGCTTGATTAGTTAAAAATGGGCGGACACTGAGTGAGAAGGCAATAGTGCGGACTTTGTCAGGTATGACGGCCCTGTACTATTCAAGTTTGAATCGGAGTCTACTAATCGACCATCTTGTAAGTTTGACTCATTTTATTGTTCTTTTTAGAAACTGCTCAGCGGTCATATACTTCATCTGACTTTAGCATAGACAAGACGATAATGGAGTATGTTCGATATGCTAATGCCCGATTAAAAAAATTAAATGTATAAAAATAAAAAAAAATGAAATAAAAACAGTTGTGTTATTGGCTTGTTTTCCCTAAAACCCAATTTTTATCGACAAAAAAAGATCGCTGTGAATATATGTTGATGCTAATAGAACTATATATGGTTTTTGGATTCCAATTGTATCAAATTGGAGTTGATTTCAGACGTCGTTTACGATTGCACGTTTGTATCTTCAGGGATTTGAACCTTTTAAGATTAGAACACTGGAAAATAAGCTGAATATTGAACTTGTTTGTATCGGACTATGAATAGAACTCTAATTCATATACCTAAGTCTCGGGATGCATTTAGTGTTTCAATCTCAAAACGTCAAGATCCCAGAAGATGCTTCAAACAATCGTAGGCGAAAGGTAATCGGAAATTTGGTACGATTTGAGCCCATAAACCATTATAAGAATACGTTTATAAAGTAATACCAAAATATTATAATTCAAGAATATTCTAATAGGTAAAAAGTTGAAAATATAGAATATCTAATGATAAAATACCATTATAAATAAGATAAAATATAGTGCTTTATCACAAATTTTAAACGTTAAAATAATGTTAAACGTTTTTGTCCGCAACGTTATTCTACATTAGAATTAAGTAAATATAAAGATATTTTATGTATAAATGATAATACAAAACAACGTTAAAATATCTGTTTTTTACCACAATGTTATTTATCGGCCGATTAAATGTTATTTTCATATTGATAAACATGTGATTCGCCTAGTCAACGTTTTTTAATACCATATTAATCTAACATGGTTTTAATGTTATTTGGTTGACTGGGCGGTTTAATATTTCTTTGCTCTTCTAACAATAAAATAGGTAATAATTAACAAACACAATTGTTGAAACAACAATATAACGTTGCTCCTAATAACTAACTATATTAGTTACCATAAGAATATTTATTCTTTCGGTTACTAAATAAACTCAGTTATGATGACCAATATTTAAAGTTCGGGTAACAATATTTCTTTGCTCTTCTAACAATAAAATAGGTAATAATTAACAAACACAATTGTTGAAACAACAATATGACGTTGCTCCTCATAACTAACTATATTACTTACCGTAAGAATATTTATTCTTTCGGTTACTAGAAGTACTTGGTTGACTTAAAAAAAGTTAGTAGTGACTAAAGCTAGAATAATCGCAGCAATAAAACTTAGCCTTCGATACTAAATTTCCTCTTATCGCCATTTTCACTAAACATTCTTGTTATGGAAACTAACATTTTGGTATCCCAAACTAACTCATTTTTTAGAGTGTGCAAAAATAATTTTATCCATATGGTATCTCTCCCACCGCATACGTCTGATCATCTGCCCTTGACTTGACATTTTTTGGTCCTCTCAAGCGCAAACTCTATGTGGAGTACGACCTTCATCTCACCAACACTGCTCATGAAAGGATCACGGAATACGATGTAGCTGAGCTTTTAAATAGAGCATTATTAAAAGTAGCTACTATGGAGAAAGCTATCTCAGGGTTTAGAACTGCAGGGATATATCCGTTAAATCCGGATAGATTCACTGAAGATGATTTTGCACCTGCAAATAAGGTACTGTCGGGTCATAAGGCCGGGCAGGTTATAAGGCCATGTCGGCAAAAATCCCACAAAAATTAATTATTTTATACGCTTAGCGCCATCTATACTTGGGATGACTTTAACTGACCCAAATAACACGTAGCTGGAGCGCCACAGTCACTCCGCTTGGCAACAGTGCGCTGCCAACAAAATCCGTTGAATTTTAAGTGCTGTGGTGTAAAATTTCTGGATAAAAGGTATGTGATATTTTCATTAGTTTAATATAGTTGTGTCTATATTTTGGAGCATATGTTTATGAGGATGTCAACAACACTTGCAGACTGTTTATTTAAATTATTTGTCTATTTTGTGAATTTATATAACCTCAAAAAGTATATACGTACCAAACAGGTAATAAGGCCCGGCCTTATTTCCTGCCTAAACAGATAATAGGGCTCCGGCCTTATTATCTGTCACAATGGTTTACATATTACATAAGTGCCTACGAATGCCTGCGTGCCTCGAATAAGGTCCACCTCAACATATGTACATACTTACTTAGTTTTTTTTTTAATTTACAGTCATGGGAAAGAAAAATCGTGGAATAAGGGCAAAATGGACAGACGCAATGATGAAGGAAGCGCTGCGACTTGTGCTACTGGGTCATTCCCAAGAATCTGTAGCACTACGCTGTGGAATTCCTCGTCGAACATTGAGAAACCATTTGAAATATGGTTCGAACAAACGAGTGCTGGGTTCAAGACCCCTGTTAACCCAACAACAAGAAAACGACTTGGCAGAAAAAATAATAGGTTTTGCACAAAAAGGATTTCCGCTTACCGCTAAGGTGCTTCGTCGTAGTGTTTACAAATTTTGCGAACGACTTAATGTTAATCATAAATTTAACAGAGAGAATCAATTAGCAGGAAAAGAATGGTACCGATCATTTTTGAAGCGACACAAAAATATTTCGGTGCGAAAAGCACAACAATTAAATCCAGCTCGTGCACAGAAATTAAATCATTTTTTTGTGGATGATTATTTTGAGAAGTTGAAGAACCTCTTGGAGAGAACAAACCTAAAATACAAACCTGCGAATATATACAATATGGACGAAAAGGGCTGTCGGCTCATGCTACATCATCAGCAGAGGGTTCTAGCAGAAAAGGGAGCTAAAAGGGTGCATTTGATAGGGCCAGAACATGGGGAAAATGTCACAATTGTGGCATGTGCAAATGCGCTTGGCAATGTAATACCCCCGATGATTTTATTCAAAGGGCAGAGGTTAAAACCTACTTTTTCTGATGGACTTCCAGAAGGGTCACTTGTGCACATGGCTCCAAAAGGAAGCATGACTACAGAGATATTTCTTAAATGGTTGGAGCATTTTGCACAATTCATGTCTCCCCCTCCAACAATTTTAATATTTGACGGAGCATCAAGTCACCTTGATATAACCATCGCTCAAAAGGCAGAATTGTTGCAAATTGAACTTTTATGTTTACCTAGCAACACTACACACGAGCTCCAGCCAATGGACAAGTCCGTCTTCCGGTCCTTTGAAGCCCATTGGGATCAGGAGCTTGTAGATTATTGGGATCAACATCCTGACAGGAGATTAAACAAAGAAAGGTTCTCAGATGTCTTTACTCCTGTTTGGGGTAAGTGTATGACCATTAGCAATGTATGTAGTGGGTTTAAAGCAACTGGGATCTATCTCTTCAACAAAAATGCGATACCGGAGTATGCATTTGCTCCCAGTCTTCCTACGCAACGCCTCCATGAAGAAAACAATGCTCCCAATTTACCTGATGATAAAATCAGTTATCAGCCTAATATGGAAGACCACTGGGATCCAGACGATGAAATTCCATTGGCTCAGTTGATCAAAAGAGAAGCTGCCAAAGCACAAGGCATAAACAACTCTTTTTCTAAAGAGCTCATTACGCCCGATATGCAGCCAATTAAAGGCAAGGCACGAGAAAAAGCATTGAACTATCGAGCTCAAGAAGTAAAAAGAGATATATTCAAAGACCCCAGTTCTAAAAATGTTAAAATCACTTCATCAAGAAAGTCATCTGAATTGCCGACCACCAGCAAAGCTGCAGCAGAATAAGATTGGATGTGCTCTGCTTGTGATAAGAATTATGTGGCTGATATGCGATCCTGTGCATTATGTGGAATCTGGGTGCATGAGGAATGCGTTGGCCTTACTAAAAATGACACTGAGGAATTTATTTGCCCGCAATGCATGCCATAATTGTTTAAAAGTATTTTGTTTATCCATGTTTGGCCTGATATCCTAGTTGGTAATAAGGCCAAAATCGTTTATTTTAAAATTTTATCATCTAAACGTTGGTATAATATTTTTAAGTTTATCATTTTTAACATTTTTAGGAATACTTATACATTTTATTTACCTTTTTTATACGTTAAATATCAAATGTTTAGTTTGGCCTTATAACCTGCCTAGGTTGGTAATAAGGCCAAAATTCATTTTTGTCTTGTTCTAGTTTTTAGGCGTTAATATATGTTTTTTAAGTTCCTGTTCCTCAATATTTTTGGTAAATAAAGAGTTTAGTTACGTTTTTTATATGCACAAAGTCGAAATTGTTTATGCATTTTTAAATAAAAAATAAATAACGTTAACCCGGCCTTATTACCCGACAGTACCTTACAATGGGACCATTAATAGTTGAATCCGTTCCAACTAATACATCGCTCTATACAAATCAAAATAGCCTGGCTGCACCTAATACAGCTTCCATACCCAAACCTCAACCCTCTACATCACGGGAAGATTGTCAACTTACACAAACTCAAAATCTATCTACGTCGACAAACTCATTCTTTACCTTTGCTCCGATTCCCAAAAAAAAGCAACCAGCAGTAAAGAGGAAGTGTCGCGATAAACTCAGTTCCGAAATACTAACAGCAACGCCTATAAAAGAACAACTGGAGATAGCGCAGGAGAAAAGAAAATCAGCGGCAGACAAGAAAGCTGTGAAGGGTGTCAAAAGAAATTTAAGTATTTTGAACGACAAAAAATACAACAAGAACAAAAAGAAGTTAGTGAAAAAAAGAAAGCTGACGGAAACTAGCGATGAATCTGACACTGACCTCAGCGCTGACCTCTCTGATGACGACGAGCAAGATGATTTAGATCTTTTCGAAAATTTGGCTAATGCTGACAGGTCTAAAAATTCTAATGAAATATGTGGCATTTGCAATGAGTTCGGTCGTAACCGAGAACTGTGGTATCGGTGCGTGAACTGTTCCATTTGGAATCATGCAGCTTGCAGCGGTGCTGACCGTGCTGACGGATATATCTGTGACCATTGTACTGCCATTTAAATAAAAACTTAGCTGATGTTACTGAATATTGTTAATAAAAAGAGTTTTTCATTGAATTGCTTTATATATCCCAATTTGATCTTTAATATGTACTTAAATCAATACCTCAGTTACCACCCTATTATGCGCACAATTCCCCACCATCTGCGCACTTATTACCCCATGGGGTGGGGAATCATGCGCTTTGTATTTACTGTACTATTTACTTTGTTACTTATTATACAAATGTTTGGGAGAATATCCTTTTCCATAATGAAAGTATAATGACTCTTGCTTAAATTTATCTGAGTATCTTTATTTTACGATCAACACTTTAGTCACAGGAGCACATTGTGCTTAGGTGCGCACAAATCCCCCACTCTCCCTTATCTACAAGAATTAAATATTTAAATACTAAAGATGATTCCAGAGTATTAAAAAGAAAACATTTATAATGCAGGTGTTGTTATTTTTATATGTTTCTTTCCTTTTTGTAGTTAGATCTCATGATGCTCAGTTGCCAGCGAATCATGTAACCTCGACGTTATTAAAGGGAATTTTTACAAGACCGTCTTTATGTGTGTATATAGTTTATTACTTGCGTTAAGCTATGTAGTTTCCCTTATAATTTAGCATAACTGAGTCCTAAGTTTGATCTTTATAACTGTCACCTTTTGCTTCTTTGTAATAAATTAAAGTTATTTTAGTAAAAATATGTATTTTATATTCAAACAATAATTTTTTACTTTTTTATCTGTACAGAACAATAATATATATGTTTTATAAGAAATAAACAAAATTTATATATATATTTTCTGAAATAAACATTGAAAACAGCAGCTACATACACATGCGTTTTTTTAAAGTAAACTTTAAAGTTAGTAAAATGAAATTGCACCCTGTGCTCGGTGTGTATTTGTAGACTTATCTACTTATATTAAAAGAAAAACAGAAAACTGAATATTTAAAATTACGGTCTAAGTTTCAGTTCAATTTTATTTTTATAAAATTCGCTTCCAGAAATAGGAAAACTAATGTATTAGGTCCATAAATACTAAAATTTTCTAAAAACGATCAAATATATATACCGTGCTCTGTTCATTTCATAGAAAGGCGTATCTGTCTCTCTTTGTCTGTTGCATTCATAATAGACCCGTATAACAAAGACGTTTTGTGACGTCATTAGCAGGCAGGCTCTAATTGGTCAGAAGTTACCAGGCAACCGTTCTTTTTAGTAACCGTGGGCTTAACCCCCCTATCGATGTTATCAAATGACATGACCAGAGTTCAGTTCAAAAACTCATGTGAACGAGGTGACGTCTACACTAACAAAAATGGATTTACCCATGTCGTGGGTTACAAAATTAGAGCTACTTTAACGCACGTCTATATGTTGTTCTAACTAATGTAACAAACTTTTTGCCGTTTGTTACAACTTAAATCAGCCGTTGCTGAGGTATTCATTATTTTCTAAAAATTTCTAATTTAATTTAATATTAATCCGCAAATCTAATTCACTACGCCCATGTCATTTGCCCTTGGAATAATGAATTTACTGGCTTGAGGCGACCAGCGCATCTGCTGTCGTTTAAAGTATTGATTTTCCCCGTGTCACTTAGGCAACTTATAATACTACCTGTAGCAATGTTAATTTTTCATCTAACGGGAGGACCCAGCTGATGAACTTGACCTATATTTCTTTAGTTTAACCGGCAACGTGTTTGAGAAATGGTCAAACTCCTTTCTTATTTCGAAATTCGAATGATGTCTCCGGTTTGTGAATCATATTGTTGAAGTGTCTCTTTGAATTTGACCGAGTGAATGGTGATTTTAACCTGGATCATGTGATTTCTGTGTAAGTTTTATTGGCTCCTGTCCTGTCATTTTTTATGGGCTAGTAACCATAAAAGTGATTGACGCGGAATCAAGCGTCCCTTTCCTTCTTGGCCAGTGCTCAGCAGGGCACGTTTTCGTTTTGCAGTAGTGAATAATACATTTTTAATGTAACGATTAATGTCGGATAGAAATTTTACTACAAGAGAATGAAGCTTAATTGGATTTTAAGTCACGTCTGAGCCTGAAGAGACCAGATCATCAGGTAAATTAATAAATTAATAAATTTTACGCAAGGAATGCGTGTAACGCCCGCCATTTTGTTTCAGGTCTTTCACTTTTAGTCATGGATTTTTAACCTATGGATTCTTTTAATTATTCTTTCATTTATGGATTCTTATAATCTTTCTTTCACTTTTGGACTCTTTTAAGATTCGTTTACTTATGAATTTCAAGATACTGTAATTATATCCTCACTTTGCCCTTAGTATGATCTCTACACTTAGTCTGTAGGATATAGCCCACCTTCAGTTTTTTTCTGAATTTTACCCCCAAAGTTCCCTTAATACTTATATAGAGGGTTACTACATCTGTAGGGCCTTGTCAAGGGTTTATTGACCCTTCCATACTGGTCCTGCTTCTTGAATACCACGAACTACTCGTGAGTATTTAGTCCTATCTCCATGTTGGAGAGTTAAATTTTCTATTTTAACTTCATGTTACTGGGGTACACCCAATCCTGAACTAAACTTCATATTTTACATAGACGGTGAGTCACGAACTCATTACGTTCTTAACATCCCAGAGGTAAACTCGGTTTCCCGAGCAAGAACCTGCTGCCTAGTATGAAAATACTGTAGTTCTTCTGGATTTTCCACGCCACATGTGGGATCCATAACCTCACTTATGAAGTTTAGAATTTTACTCTGCCATTCTGTTAATATATAAACCGATTAGGTCATGATAAAACCTTGGCAACCTTGAGAAGCTTTCTACTGAATTTCTACTTGGATGATATCGGAATGGATGTGAAGAAGTTGATCAAGACCTACCTACCGTGTCGGCCTGGACGTGTATTGAGTGTATGGGAGTGAAGCGGGAACTTGAGACGTGACGTCACTCTTCCCTATCCCTTAGCAGTGTTGCTGATAGTCCCGCTGACATACATGTGTGGTTATGCCCTTTGTACAGTTTTTGCCTGGTGGCCCTAAGCTAACCACGCCTTGGTAGCCCTTGATGTGACGTGGACCTACATCTATACCTATACCTGAAAAGATGAGTATTCTTTCTCTCCGTTTAGATATTTTGGGTTAAGTAAAATTTCACCTTTTGATTAATAACTAAGTATTCCTTTTTATCACGGCCTTCGCCAATTTGCCAATAATTAATTCTTTAATGATGTCATGTAACTTTGTCAATGATCAATTTTATCACTCGTAGAAGTATTATAACATAAAATATTAAACTTTATCTCTCGGGAATGACCCCGGCTTATAGTGTAAGCTATTTATTTATTTAAGGGGCGGTTATTCCCTATTAACCCTTTACTTGTAATAGTATTTGGCTTTAAATACCGACCAATGGGTATTTATATTTAATAATATTTTAAATATTATTAGCTTTGCACTACCTATTTACCTCCCTTACTTTATATTTTCCTGGTTCTTTCTTTTTCTTCCTTCGCCTTAAGCCGGCCGATCTGAGTGGTCCGCTTATCTTTGGTGGGAGTTAACTAACGCAGTTAACTCTACCTTCTGGGTGTTAGTTCTTCAAGAACCCGAAAGGACAACACCTACGCTCCATTTATTTTCCCCTTCTAGTAAGTCGATCCTCTTAGTGATCCCTTACCTTCCTGTGTATTAACCGTACAAGGTTAATCACCCTTTAGCTGTTATAATTTACTTCTCCTATACTGTACCCAGATAACTATCTGGGTTTGGAAAGCTTGAATTTCTTTTTTTTTTGTAAATACAACTGAGAGCAGTAACCATAAGATCATTATTCCTTATTTATTAACGTAAACTCAATCGTGCGTAGTATTGGTAATATTAAAGTGTACTAGTCGATAAGGCTAGGTATATATTATAATTTAAATTTGGTACAGCAATACCCTCCTTCTTCTGTCTTACTATTAGTATGAATAAATTTTGGTTATAATCTGGTAAATGTATATTTAGTGATACCTGTTCACAGTGGTTTATTACTAAATCTTTCTGCAAAATTTTTTAGATTTCTTTTCCTGTAAAAATATATTAAGTATTAGGAATAGTTTCGAGGGTTTATAAGATTTATTATTACATTTTATTTGAAAATAGATCACTTATTGTGAAAATGCTAAGATTGTAAAAGTTATCAGTAAATTTTCTTTGAAAATAGATCACTTGTAATAAGACTTTTCTTTTTGTTTCATTTTTCTTTAACTTGGGTTCGAACCCCATGGGTTCTACCCCTATTTATCTTTAACTCTTCTGTTAAGTACTATACTTGACTGGCGCCCATATCTAAGTCTGAGTAAGTTTATTTAGTTTGGAAAAGAATCCAGCGACCTATCCGTTCTCCAAAAACCAGATAACTGAGCAACCGAGGTACCCAGTTGGACAGTGTTGATGGGATAATTGTCATTAATTTTTGTTACCGATTTTGACTAGTTGAAATGTATATTTTTAGTTTTGATCAGGAGCCTATAAAGGCACTGGAGTTTCGCCCTTTGTTGGTATGAATTAAAACCCGTTTGAAAGAATTTTTTTAGAGAATTATTTTATTAAAATCCTCCAGTTTTTTTAGCCAACTTACATTGACAATTATTACCCACTCCACGGTTACACTAAGCCTACGAATTATCACAAATTATTTAAAAACGCTGCAATAATCCAGCTTGTTTTGGTTCGCCTCAACAAAGGAAGATATTTTTTATCAACATTTGTGTGCATTATTTTAACTCATTACCATGTGTAAATTATTTTGAGTTGGAATAATTCAGGTCTTGTTTACAATAAGTCATAAAAAGTGCTCTAAATATACATCGTCGGCTGACAATTATAGTGTTCTATATCCATTTTTGAAGAAAATGAGCTAATTGCATGAAAAATTTTCTAAAAAAATTCTTGATCTATATCCAGTAAAATTTCTGTGTTAAGTTATACCATATTCAAGCTGCTGGTAATTTATTGGTCTTTATCCAAAAAGAAAAGGATAATATCGTCGTTTAAGAAACAATACCGCCTAAGTAACATTTTTGTTAAAATTGATATTTTACACTAAATGTCCTAATAGCGCTCATATGCATAGTCTAACTCCGCCCAACTGTAATTTAAACCAATGGATTTGCCTCCCCATCCATTTTAAAAATACCGCCTATTGAAAATCGTTTGAAAATACCGCCGATCTCTCCGTCAACACGTTATATTTTGAGGTTATACGAAGCACCGGCCGTTTGTGAGAGTTTTTTTAAATAAATCAGGTGAGTAATACTTTTTAATGTGGTTTTTATTGTACTGCATATAAATTAAAGTAAAGTATAAATTATACTTGGAATTATAAACTTGTTCCATTAAAATTAAATTAAAGGCGGTTATGGAGTTAGGCGGTATTAAATGAAATACATTTATATTTCTTTAAAGCAAACATGCGACATATGCGGAATTAATTTTCATGGATTATTATTTTTTTATCTTAAATATGTTTTGTCCAATAGGTATTATGGACTGGGAAGACAGTCAGTCATCCACCGAGGAAACGACAGAACAGAATAGCAACCTTTTTAGTGACTCGGAACTTTTCGCCGCACTTGACGAATACAAAACAAATTCAAGAACTATAAAAGTAGACCAACATGTTACACCGTCCCCTAGCGGTCTGATTTCGGTAGAAGCAGGTCCTAAAGCGGCACATTTTTCGCTGGAAAAGGGAATGCCTATTTTACCAGATGAAAATACTAAAACTCAAGATGATTGTCAGAGACTAAAAGGCGCTCGAAATTCAAACTTCCCTTCGACAATGGTGAAGATTCATGATATCTCTTCGGCTTCCAACGTGATTTCGTTAGAGAAAGTGCCTTTCTTAGTTTTACCACTTAAGGAGCAGTTACCAGAGAAAATTCAAAGTTCGATATTAGGTATGGCAGTGTCTGAACCGCTAAGCCCAATTAACATCGAACTTGAAGCAAGTACTGCTGAGGATAGTGCTTATGAACCTGGATCAGATTTAGAATCAGATAGCGCAACAGATGATGAAATAAATTTAGCTGAAGCAGAATCGGACAGTGTGCCTCTGGATAAAGCCCCAAACATTCCATTTGATGGTGATGCACATCAAGAAAAAAAGCGCAAGAAGCGAAATCAGGCTAAATGGAAAACTACTAAAAATAAAAAACTAAGAATGGAAGGAGAAGCCTATTTAGGCTACCGTAGAACTCAACAAGGGCAGATTTTTCATGATGTTGAGAAAACTGAACGCCAAATGGGGCCACCCTGTCATTTTGAAATGTGCCAAAAATCGAAGGTCAGATCATGCAATGAATTGCTAGAAGAAAAGAGGAAAGAACTTTTTAATGCTTTCTGGAAAACTATGACCTGGGACCAGAGGAGAACGTTCATACTAAATACTGTAGAAAAGCAACCTGTTAAACGTCGCAAAAATAAAAGTGAGAATTCTAGGCGCCAAGCAACCCTTCATTATTTCTTAAATATAAATAACACAAGAAAACAGGTTTGCTGTAATATGTATCTCAATACGTTTGGTATTAAAAAATGGACTGTACGTTATTGGATAGATAATAATCATAAGGAGGGAACTATTGCTCCAAGTTCTTTAATAACTCATTCACGGACTGCTGATGTAGCGTCAAGTAGACGAAAAGTTGACAAGGAATTTCTTAAAACGTTTTTCGATTCTTTACCTAAAATGCCTTCTCATTATTGTAGGCAATCTACCACTCGAAAATATCTAGAGCCTATAGTTACGTCAATTTCTCAGCTTTATAACTTATATCTAGAAAAATGCCAACAGGAAAATAATATCGTAAAGGTGAGCAGATTTACTTTCGATTCAATTTTTCAAGAACAGAATCTATCCCTTTTTTCTCCGAGAAAAGATCAGTGTGATTTGTGCTGTGCGCACCAAACAGGAAATCTTGCTGAGGAAGAATACGTTAAACATATAAAAGGAAAGGACAGGGCTAGAAGTGAAAAAAGCCAGGACAAGGAAGAGGCAGAAAATAATTTAGCACACGTTTTCACCCAAGATCTTCAGGCTGTTAAGCTAGCTCCTCTTACTAAAGCTAGCGCATTTTATTATAAGAAGAAACTTAACATACACAATTTTACCATGTATAATCTTCAAACACATGAAGTTGCTTGCTACTGGTTTGATGAAACCGCCACGGATCTTGTAGCATCTTCATTTGCATCATGCATTATTCACACATTATCCAGCATTTTACAAAAAAATCCTTTACCGGTTATCCTTTGGTCAGACGGGTGTAATTATCAAAATCGAAACGCCGTCTTATCTAATGCATTGTTACATTTAAGCAAAGAGTTTAATGTTGATATAGAACAGAAATTTCTGACCAAAGGACATACGCAAATGGAGTGCGATTCTGTGCACAGTGCTATCGAAACAAAATTGAAAAACAAGGACATATATCTACCTGGACAATACTGTACTACTACAAGAGAAGCTAGACGAAAGCCTTTTCCATATGAAAGCCATTTTCTAGATTATACTTTTTTTAAAGACTGTTCGGGAAAAGACTTTTTGATATATGACTCAATCAGACCAGGAAGAACGACTGGCGATCCAACAGTTGTAGATATCAAGGCGATTAAGTACAGTAATGGTGAGACTATTATCAAAACCAATTTTGATCACCAGTATTCAACATTACCCAGAAGACCGAAAAAAACTGCTGATAGTTTCTCTTTACTTGCAAGTGCCCCACCGTTAAGCAAAGAAAGACGAAAGATTTCATATTCTAAATGGAAATACCTCCAGGAACTGAAGACAGTCTTAACTCAAGATTGTCACTCATTTTATAACGAGATTCCCCACGATGGACCAAACTAACAAGTTATGTGCCTTTATTATTTCACTCTATTAGAGGCATATATCGAATTTTTTCTTTGTTATTTTTTAATTAGCTACTTAATAAAGAATTTGTTTTGGAATTAATTCGTACTAACCCTATTTTGTTTCGCCTCTTTCATATAGACATAATACCGCCTAAATCACAGTTGTATAAATTGTTGTTCAACCAATACCGCCTAAGTAACAAAAAACTTTTTTAACTCCACTTTTTAAAACAAAAATGTATTTCAATAATAAATTGTTCATTATTTTGATGTTGAGATCTTAAAATTAACGCAAGTTTTCATTAACTCTAGTTACCAGGTAGTTTTTTTCGTCTCCTGAAAAGTTTGTCCTTTTGTACTTGGGCGGTATTGTTTCTTAAACGACGATATTTACTCTTACACTGGGCTATATCCAATTTAAATATTTTCAATAAATTTTTGTTCTATATCCATCATGATAAAGTAAATTTTCAACGTGAAGTTAAATGTTCTATATCCGTTGACAATGACATTGTCTTATTATACTTTAAATTTTACAACGCGTGCAGTGCAGTTATTTCAATTGTTTGGACATTGTTTTGTGTGGTATTTTGAGTGACTTTTTAAAATAATTGTGAATAAAATGAGTGACATTTCTTCACTACCTCCTGACAAGCCATCAGAGTGTCCTACGGATGCTTGGAAGTAAGTGTAATTGTAGTGGTCCTAAATATAACCTAACTTTTGAAAACTCTAGGTTTAGATTGTGTCTAGACTGGACATTTTAACTTATTTTGGTCGTGAAACCATTCTTAAAAACGTATAAATCTCTGTATAAATATATAACCCAGCTTTTTTATTTTAATTATTCAATATTTTTTTAAATATTAGGGGAATGCGGGACAATACCGTGCATCTAAGTAAAATAATGTTAAAATTTTGCATTTTTCGTGGTAACATGAATGTGGGAAAGTTGCTAAACGATTGCAATTATATGTTTAACTTATGAAAGCTTGAGTTATTTGACCAATAATAATTTAAGGTCTGACCTCTAATAAATCAGGGACAGTTCAAGGAATAGGTATTTAAAGGTTAACTAACAACGTTTACGAGTTAAATGGTAATATTAGTACATAATATAATAAATTTATTAATATTTTAAAATTGTTATCTACTTAGTGAATTGGAGTTGGCTGGAAAGAAGAAACTATGCCTAATAAATATGACATTGAGAACATGGACATTTTAATTGTGGACGAAAAGGCAAAAAAATAACCCAGCAAGAGTTACCCATAATGCCGGAAGTGCAGCCATTAACACAGCTTAATATCGGAATACCAGAAAAAAAGGCAATTCGGGAAATGCTACCTCAAATGCCTGAGAGTGAAAGGGAATTTTATACAACCATACTATTGTAAACCCAGGATGTGAACAAGAACAAAAATTTAAAAACAAAATAAATATTGAATTTTATTTTTTAATTTTAAGAATTGTTTATATAGTATGTTGTTGTACTATTTTGAGTTTTGATAATATTTTTTGACTTTCTTTATTATTATAATAAAAACATTTTAGGCTATATCCCGGCAATTCTAAAATCTATGCTTTTCGTGTTCTATATCCAAATGCACAATGCACATCCTGCTTTAATTTTTTTTAATAATATTAAACTGTTATATTTTAACTTAAATGCTACTATTGATGTATTAGTAAACCCTCTGTAGTATTTGATAATGAAATATATTTATTTCTATAAATAACCGAAACTTTGCATTTGAATTCCAAACTTTCAAAAGAGATTATCTCAATACTCCATTTTGTGGATATGGAACACTATAATTGTCAGCCGACGACATGTCAAAGGTAAATCACGGACCGAAAGGTCACGGAAAGTTCCGAAATTGTGCTCGTGTCGGTTTGGCGCGAGGCGAGCAGTTTATTTTCCATTAGTCGAAAGTTAAGACACGTCGCGTCGCCACGGTCCAAATTAATCGTGACTTGACTTGCCCTCCGCGCAATCGTTTTTTCTGTGGATCGGTGGGTGCCGTCTGTTTGTGTTCTGTGGTGCCGTCTCTTTCATCTGTGTTTTACCTGTGCTGTGTACTTACTTATACAGTTGTTCAAGTTCTGTGTTGTACAGGTACACCTAGTTTCACGGTTAACTTCCAGGTTGAAATATTGAAGTTTGGTGGATTGTTCATATGATACGCACTATATATACAGCCGAGTAAAACCGAATAATAATACCATTCTGGGAAGAAGCGAATGGAATGCAGCCAGCCAATGACGTTTTTAATATTGAGTTGCCAGATCTTTAGTTTTAACGGTTAACCGTTTTGATGTCTTCCTGTCTATCGTTAAGCTACCATTAAACATTACACGTGAATTAATTTACGCTTTCAAACTAGACATTCTCATAAATACTAAAATAGTTTCCTTAATAATAATTTTTAATTTAATTTACAACAAAAGACATAAATGTCAATATTGGAGCAAAATCATTATTGCCGGGTCGGCACCACGCTTCATTCTCCGATTAGGTATACCTATCTTAAGTCGATTAGCATTATTTGTTAAATTATCGTCCGTATAAATAACTACCTACCGGAATAGCAGACTTTTCTGCATCTAACAGATTTTTGAAGGCATATCTATTTGCAGAGCTGCAGAATCATTTCGTATTAGCATTATTTTTCAAATTATCGTCCGTATAAATACCTATCAGACTTTTTTGCATTTAACAGATTTTTGGAAGCATATTTGCAGAGCTGCAGAATCATTTCGTAATTTGCAGATTTTTAAAGAATTTTTAATAAATAAGGAATACCTACTTTAACAATTAGATTTAAAAACACAATATACAATGAAAATATTCAGAATTTTGTTTTTTCTGAAACTATTGGTAAGGACGAAGTAAGGGCAAGGGGCCAATAAAAATATATCTGATAATACAACCTTCATACACAATTCAGCAGATGATCCAATCCGCAGAATAATTCGGTGACCAGTCTGGCAACACTGCCCCGATGTTTGCGCTGGTCCACTAATAGTGTCGGCCTGCCTAAGCGTTGTTGCGCGATCGTTAAAATTAAATAATAATTTGGTCATTGATTGACTGTGACAAAGATCGAAAGTGAGGTAAGATTATTTTATAGTATTTTCGACAATAAGGAGATAGAGTTTTAAAGTTGAGATTTATTATTTATTTCGATTACTTCTTAGAGGGCCAAGACAAGATAATATTTGAGTACTAAGTCTGGCAGTTTTTGACCTACCAATGTCGAGAGCTGTAAATTTCAAGATGACAGCTGGGTCCGCTTTTAGAATATTTTTTTAAATGAAAATGGGGTTTTGGTTGGGGTTTTTGAATTGGAGAATTCTCCAATTAACATTTTTTTTTTAATTTAAAAAACATTTAAATTACTTTTTGCAAAAATTTTTCGTGTCCATTGATTGTTGCTGTTATAATATTTTTAAATGACTTGAATGAAATATTCTTAGCCCTAAATTGTCTTAAATGGCTTGTTCTTTACAAGATAAATTTGAAGCAGCTATTTTTGGCGAGCTAGTCGAAATTACCAAGCTGCTGTTCGTATGTTCAATGAATGATATCCGGAACGCAAAGTATGCAGAAATTTTTTTCAAAAACTAATTTTAATTTATTTTTAATTACATTTTTTTTTTAAATTTTTAAATTAGAGGATGTCTCAAGCATTAAAATACCTTTAAAATGGGGTATCAGTAGACGAATGTATTCCAAAAACGCGGACCCAGCTGTCATCTAGAAATTTATAGTAGTATGTCAAAATATGCAAGATTTATGTCGGGTTGCACAAAGAATTTTAATAATAATTATTTAACCAGCAAGTTTCACTGTGACAGACGTAACATTGGCATAAATAATTTTCTCACAATCATACTGGCCCGGTTACCTTCATTTTTAACTTACTAATTACGCACCTTTGAATGTGAGTACCTATCTAATTCCTCTCAAAGTCATTTATGTCATAGTCAAACTTAATGGGTAAATAATTATTAGTAAAATTATTTGTGCAACCCGACGTTACTCAAATATTATTGTTTTAAATTTCATTAAAATATACCGAACGATTTAGAAGTTAGAGGGGTGGGGGGGGGGGGGGGGGGGCTTTAGTTCTTCACTGTATAACATAATTTTATAATTGTAGTCAATATCTTGGGATATTTTCGATATTTTTTTTGTTTAATGTCCCAGGGAAAGAATTATCCTAATTTTCTTATTAGAACAGTTTGTTGTTTTGGGCACAACTTACACAGCATTATCCCGTTAATCACTGTTTACGCAGTTTTTTTTTAATTACTGTATAATTGGTTTATTTCCTAAAAAGAAAACTAATAAATGATCCTAAGATATCTACTCCCAAATTCAGGAAGTGATATAAAATAACAATGGGTAATAGGAAACTAAACTGTGTTGTGATTGGTGAAACGGCAACAAAACCATTTTTCGAACTTTGTGATGAGCAATTTAGTTGGATTCATCGTTCTCATCAATTTATCGTTTATTGTTACAATTTGACATTGACAGCACCTGTCGAATTTTGATAATAATTTCTTTTAGTATATATCCCTAAAGGTTAGTTCATATACTTGGACGCGAATCGCAAACATACGCAAAAAAATCGCGATTTTTTCCTATTTCATATACGATACGACGAATATTCTCGAAATATTGACAGAGTGACATTGACATCACGTATTTATTTTTACCTATAAGTAATTCCGTTTTAAGTTTTCATTACTTTTTCATTGTTGATTAAACTTTAATTATCAAGAAACGTCCAAATGAACAATGCAAATTTGTTATGTTGGCATTGGTGACGAAGACGAGCGATCGCTGCCTATTTATTGTTAAAAATAGAGCACACAAAACACAGGTCAATAGAAACCTGCGAGATTTTTCAATTTAGAAAGAAACAGGGTGCCTATCATAATTTAATTCAGGAAATGAGGCTAAAGGATGACAACATCAATCTTCCCGCAACTAATTTTAAATCGGCAAATAAGATAATATATACCTTCAAGATTCTCGTCCTCTAAATTAAAATTTTGCGAATTCGCAAAATAACTTAAAAACCTCTTGTCATTTTTACCGCCACTAAATTTAATTTGAAATCGACCAATGAGAATAAAATTCGCGATTCGCCTTTCGTGACTCGCGTCTATATGAACTAACCTTTAATCACTGATTCCCTTTGTCACCTTGTCTTTGTGTCCGCATAGTTCATTGTATCAATATCGTCGATCATTACAATTTGACACCGACACATCACATGTCAAATCGCAATAAATTTTATTTATTATTAATATTTAAACAGCGAACAATTAAACCCTTATACCCCCCCCCCCCTTCCCCCCAACCCCACCCTTGTAACCCAATTAACAGCAACCTATTGCCAGCGGGTCTCTTAAAATCATTGCAAAGCATTAAAATCACATTATCTTGTTTACTAGTGATCAAAGGAATTTCTTTCTCTGTCTTACACATACTATTGTTTTGTAAAGACGCTAAAAGACGAAGTTTCACGACCCGAAAATATATAGGCTGTTGCGGCTAAAAATTGCAGCAAATTTAAAATTATTTTATTCACCTGGAAGATAGCCGTGAAACTAGGTGTACAGTACTTGTACAGCGTTTTGTCTCCATCCATACAGGTGCCATTTGTTTGAGTTCTGTGGGTGCCATCATATTTTAAAAAATTTCATCCCTGTTGGTCAGTTGCATGGTGTAAAAGTAAAATGGGGGATGCATACAAATTATTATTAATGGAATGGGACCTTATTAATTTCGTTGATCAATTTGAAGGTAAGTGTAATACAATATGTTAACTTTAGTGCAACACGTTCCCGACAACTATTTTAATATTTCTGAAAAAAAGGTAATAAGTAGGTAGTAAAAGAAAGTATGAGCGTATAGGATTCGGAAAATTCTTTAGAAAGGATCGAGGCCATTTTTTTAATTTTAATTTAGTTATGGATTTCCATAGTTTGTTGTTGTAGTTGGTTCTATCAATTAATTGAATATTATAATTACAATAAATAAGGAAGCTTTGGCAACGAGAATTTTGTGTTCTTTGATAATAAAATAGTGATTTTTGACTTTGACTTGGGTACCTACTTGGTAAAAATATAATAATACAGAGTGTGCATGAATTTCCTTGCTGGATGGAAAATAATGTTGTAGTTTAGTGATAAACAATGTACCTATATTGACAAGTGTGATATAGGCTTCATTTTTATTGTGCCTGAGAGACAAATAAAGATTACTTTAGGTACTTTACTCATTAGGTACCTACCATATTTTGGGAAAAAAAATTCAGTCTTTCCATTTAACAAGCAAATTCACGCTGCACACGCTGTAGATTAAGTGTAATATTTTTTTAGCGTAAGGAATAGACGATGTTTCTTTTGACCTTCTAGATGAAGAAACAATTAAAACCATTTTTCGACAAGCCGGACCAAGGCTTAAATTTAAAAAACATGGAATGGGTGAAGGTTTGTTTTACCGTTTCGGTTTAAGTCGAGGAATAAAAATAATTTACTTTACAATAAATATAATAATAAATATTTGCTTGCTGATACTCGTGAGATAATATATAATTTGAATTTTAATGTGGATGGGTTGCCAATACATAAAAGTACCAAAGAATCTTTTTGGCCAATTCTCTGTCATATAACAAACTATGTTGAAGAACCTCCTTTTATTGTATCACTTTACTGTGGGCCAGGAAAACCCCCTCTTAATGATTTTTTTTTTAAATTTTGTTGCGGAGATTAAAGATCTGTATGAAAATACATTAATAGGAAAAAACATTATTAAAATAACATGTAATTCATTTTGCTGTGATACACCTGCTCGTGCATTCATAAAAGCCACAAAAGCCCACAACTCTTACCATGGTTGTGACAAGTGTATTGTTCGAGGTACTTATGTAAACAAAAGGATGGTTTTTCTAGATTCAAAAGCTGCTAGTAGAACTGATGCTAGATTTATTAATAGAGAATATGGCGATTACCATAAGGACATCAGCCCCTTATGTGAAATAAATATTGGTATGGTGTCAGGATTTCGAATTGATTACATGCATTCAGTTTGCCTTGGTGTTATGAGAAAGTTACTGTTTTTGTGGAGAGATGGTAGTAGGCTTTTTCGGTTTACAGCAGAAAAATTGGAAATTCTTGAAAATAGACTCAAGAAAATTCTGGCCAATTGAATTTAATCGAAAACCAAGAACACTTAAAGATCTTGAACACTGGAAGGCCACTGAATATCGTCAATTTTTATTATATATTTCACCTGTTCTAAATGATATTTTAGCTCCACACATTTTTGCCAATTTGATGCTCCTTAAATATGCAATAACAATTTTGCTTAGTGAAAATCTTAATAATAGTTATAATGACTATGCTGATAAACTTCTCCGATTATTTGTGTCTGGTGGACTTCATATTTATGGTGACGAATTTGCAGTCTATAATGTTCATGTGTTAATTCATCTTGCATAAGATGCAAAAGACTTTAATTCGTTAAATAATATAAATTGCTTTCGCTTTAACACGTTCGTTACCGTAAGCTTTTACTGCGTTGTACGTTTTGAACCAAAGCTGTAACTTTTAGACAAAAGGTTTTTATGAACTGAAAACAAACATTCAGAAGAAGCCAAAAATTAGTGCATTTCCGGAACCAACTACCACTATAATGGCATATAGGTGACTTATAATGTTCCCTAACACCCGCTGTATACAAACGATGCAATAGAAACGAACCGACTCAGGTTTAGACTTGCTTTAAATACATGATAAATTTTGCCACTAAAGTGGTAGTCGGTTTCACACATTAGACACCGATCGCCACTATAGTGGTAGTCGGTAACGAACGTGTTAAAAACTATCTTGGTTTCTTGAAACATTCTTTGAGAAAATCGAATCAAAGCTTACAGCAAGTTATTAATCGAATTCACGAAGGGCGCACTATTGTAGAATGTAATAAAAAGGACATAATATCTGTTTCAGGAAAATCCTTTAATATTGAAAATAGTGATAAAGTATTTTATCCAAAACTTTCCTATAGAGATTGGACATTTTCTACTTATGATGGAAATAATTGTGCTTTTTTTCAAGATAATGAGTTTTTATTGATGGGTTTTTCAATGAGTTAAATAAACCTCATATTCACGGCAGAAAAATGGATATTGTAAAGCCATTTCAGACTTATCCTACTGAAAGCACTTTTATGTCATTATTTGAAGTTAAGCTAAGTGATGTTAGGATTTGTAAATTGGCTGATAAAATTGTTTCTAAGGGACTACTAGTGCCACATTCGAATAATAATTATATTTGTTGCTCACTCATTCATTTTCTTTAATTTCTAGATTTCCACTATGATTTGACTAAATTTCTTTTTGTAGATATTTTAATCCTTACATCCCCTATGTACGCTTCTAACTAATGTATAAGATGTAAACTACAAAGATGTACTTTAAGCTATGTTTTTATGGTATCATCTTTTTTATACCTTTCTTGTTTTGTTGTGACTGTGTACAATATAGTATAATGAATAATTATCTGCTTCTTAATTATTATTATAGAGAATATGTAATTGTGGACTTTCCAGAAGAGAGTAAAAGCGGAGAAATATGCATGGCCTTGATATCTAGTACCTGGATAATCGAAGAGAAAGAGGTATTTTACTGTTACTGGCCGACTTACTTAAAGTCCACTCTCTCAAGAGAAAAAGCTGTAAAGAGTCACACTCCTTTACATCATCAAAAATGTATTAAATGTGTGGTGCTGGTCAAGCACACCAGTGGTAAGAACTTAACATTCAAAAAAAGTTAAAAGCAGCAAATAAAACCTGACTTGAAAAACTCCTTATCAATCATTAT
The DNA here is from genome assembly GCA_935413205.1 of Polydrusus cervinus. NCBI lineage: Eukaryota > Metazoa > Arthropoda > Insecta > Coleoptera > Curculionidae > Polydrusus > Polydrusus cervinus. The sequence goes on along the minus strand of OW284510.1, from coordinate 57,797,272 downwards.
TAGGTACCTATACCTATGTATGATTCTTTTTTTTGATTTGTATAGGATTAGTGCTCCATTTGTAGTAACAAGCAATAAGGGACCACTTTTTCTCACATGACTGTTTTTAACTTTTTTTTTTACTGTAGAGGTCACATTAAATTAGTACTATAATATTGGCGGATTGTTTAATGCAATACAATATGTATGTCATTGCTTAATTTTAATTAATTTTAGATGACTATGATAAGGCTTGTTTAAAATTAAAACAACTTGAAGATAAATCAGAACATTCATCGTCTTCTACAGAAGTGGACATTATTAAGAAAATAAATAAATCTTATAAATCCAATAGACATGCCGATTTTTTATATTCTTCTGATGGAAGTGATGATGACACACTTATTCCTACCCCACCCAAATTTCAAGAAAACACAACAGTAAAGTTATATGACAAAATTAGTAATCGATTTCCCGAGGAAAACAAAACAACGAAATCTCATCATGAAGTAAGACCCCTGGACAGTTATGAACGAAATAGTAATAGATTTACTGACGAAGAAAAACGAGGAAAATCAGATGATGAAATGAAGCCTGCCTTATTTGATAACAAGAAATGTCATTGTGAAAAAAATACAAGTAGGTTGACACATATTAAGAGCAAAGACTACCCTAGAAGGATATCATGATTGACTGCATCGGCCTCTCTCGGTCAAAAATGTAAGCTAATGGAAATAATACTTTACGCCATATCTGGCAACAACGCCAATGACCTTCCTAATAATTATATTTTATTTTAATTTTTAAATTCAAGACAAGCCGGTACGAAGAGATTAGTCACCATCATCCAGGTAAGAAAATGGTCTATGGAGGTATAAAATATATAGGACGAGGCGTAGAGTTATTAAATTGGGCTTTTCATGTTTTGCACACTTTACCAGTATCTTAGGACGCGTTTCCAAAAAATTTTTTTGATTATACAGGGTGTCCCAAAAAGTGTGACGTAATGATATACCTATTTTTTAAAATTACATATATATATTTTCTTGCCACTTTGGACACTTTATTTATTATTATATATTTATCCACATTAAACAAGTATTTTATAGAAGTCGGTTCAGTGATATCAGCGAAAAGAAAAGAAAAAAATAGATCAGAACCAGAAGAATGTCATCATGATCGAGTTAAGATAATGGTCTATAGAGGTATAAAATATCTGGGACAAGGCGCAGATGTTATTAAGTTAGGCTTTTCATGTTTTGCAGACTCTACTAGTATCCTAGGAAGCGTTTCCAAAAAATATTTTTGATTATACAGGGTATCCCAAAAAGTGTGACGTCATGATATATTTTTTTAAATTACATGTCATATATTTTCTTGCTAATTTGGACACTTTATTTATTATTATATATTTACCCACATATAACAAGTATTTTATAGAAATCGGTTCAGTGATATCAGCGAAAATAAAATAAAAAAGAACCACTAGTTTTAAAAATTATTGAAAAATAGAAATAAAGCTCCATTAGGAAAATTCTACAAGGTACTTAATAAATAAGGTCTAACTGCTTTGTCAACAAAGTTTGATTAATACGAATTATACAGAGTGTTCAAAATTAAGTGTTAAACTTTTACATCAATTTTTTTTTTAATTTTCAATTGGAGCCCGGTATATTTATATGCCATTCGATGCGGAATAACAAAAGTACCTTTGCGTGGTTAAGATTTTCTAATACCCGAGTTTGACTTTATTATAGTTTTACTTTATTAAGGGGCGTTCATAGGACGTTGTTATAACGTTCTGTTTTTGCCCATCCTAAAAAACGTTTTATAGACGCCCTTGATAACTTCCACTGTTTTCAATTATTTTTCTTATAATTTATTAGGAATCTATGTTTGAAAGGATTTATGCTGGCTATATCAACTTAACATGTTTTTTTATTTTTTGTAATTTTTTTATTCTAATGACGAGCGAAAACAGCATTTAAAAAATTTATATTCTCTTCTAGGTACCCATTTAAATTTTTAAGGCATCAATAAGTAAAATGTTTTTACCTCTAACCTCAAAAACAACATATTTAACTATGATAACTATTTCATAGGTACACATCAAAAATAGACGGGCGAAGCAAAATATATTTATTTATGACTAAAAAGTTCAAGTTAACTGGTGTGAAGTTGGCAGAAAAAGTAAGCAGCCAAAATAACGAACATTGTCGAATGGGCAGTGGCGTCGGACTATTGAAATGAGGTATATACAAATACAAAACACCAAGATTTGAAATGAATTCCATTTTCGGCTTATAACTGCCACTGATGGAGAACTGTAGCACTAGTAGCACCCTACTTACAGTGGCGTAGCCAGCCTTTGGGGGCGGGAGGGGCAAACATATGATGGGGCGCTCCCCTCTTCATAAAAAGTGACTTATAAAAAATAGGAGGTCGACACCTCCACCACGAACTTCCTCTTGCAAAAATGGACCTATATCAAATAATAAGGTTTATTATGATGTAGACTAGTAGACGGGCACCAAGCGCAACGGGGGCGCCTGGCCCTCACCTGGCTACGCCATTGCCTACTTACCCTGTAAATATAAATAAGTTGCTATGTTTAGATTTCGAATTATTAATTATAATAAGACAGCAGTCAAAAATGGAAAACTTGAAACTGCTTGCGAGTGAACGTCACTGAATTTAATCTTTAGTGCTATTAGTGCTCAATTAGTCAATAGTTCGACGCCACTGATGCCCATGCGACAATGTTCGATATTTTGGATTCTATCTTTTTCTGCAAACTTCACATCAGTTTCAAGTTAATTATTTTTTAGTTGCTTGAGTGGAGTTTGTTATAAACTACTATTATTTTTCCATAAATTCGTATTATGTCTGCCCACCCAATCGTACCTAGGTACTTACTTTACTGTACGACAGATTTGAAAAGAAAAATGCCTCGAACTTCTACACATGTCGCTCGAATTTCATTCAATATGTAGATACTCAGCTTGACATTTGATAAATATATATTCCCTCTTACCCGCATCCTTTTCATTTTTTTTATACTGGGTATATCAAACTATTTTATTGGTCCTTTTTAACCACAAGCTCTAAAACGACAACCAAATTTTTTTTCAGAACTTCTATTTAGACTTTATATTGTATTATAAAATAATTGTTTAGTATAATTCTTGCTAAGAATAACAAAAAATGATATTTTTCTCTTAAAGCATGTTTTCCTAATTTATTAACACCCTGTACATCTGTTTTATAACTTTTACATGGCATTTTCTTATCTAGCAGACATTTTTATAAATAATTGAATCTTTAATATTCATTTTAAGACCAAAAATAATAAAAAAAAAAAATTATTGTCAATTCCATCCAACATTTTGACATTTTTTTCTGAACAACATTTTATTCTCTCTCACCCTTTTACTTCTAAGAAATAGTAGCCCCTAGCCTATATGTACCATATAAACAAACACTAGAACGGCAGCAGAGTTTTGGTTTGTCTTTATTTTATTTATTAAATAAAGACAATGCAAGTCCAAAACTCTACTGCCGTTAAAGAAAAGTCTGTATTCAACCTTTAAAGTTTAAACAAACGAAGACTACTTATTCACAATCTATTTTAAAAGTTCTCCCTTATGATGAAAACATGTTATACTATTATGTTGAATTAGCAATCAATGTAATCAAATCAATCATCGTAATATTCACAATGAACCTCATAAAAATAACAAACCACAACAAATTATATGATATATCATAATATTATAAAACGAGAAATGTTCAAATGCTCAAATGTTGCATCCTTCATCCTTCTGAAAAACCTATCCGACTCGACTCGACGTATTTAAATTGCCACGTTGCCAAGTTTTTGCATCATGGAAATGGCGCTAACAGAAACACAATAAGCTTCAATTTCATTTTATTAAAAAAATAATGGATTATTGGTCGAATAGAAGGTACAGAAGTAATAGTTATATATAAAACTATAGTGCTATTTCCAGTTCTTAATTTTTTTGTCTATAACATGGCCTAAATCGACTATTAAATAAAAAAAATACGATAACTAACACACGGTTTTGAATCTCGTAATGTGAAGCAAATACCATGGAGAAATATACAATTTTACAACTTTCAACCAGAAAAAAAATAACAAATAATTTAACGTAATTCTTACAAATCAAATAATCTATCTGCCATAAGGTTTACACGAGAAATTGTTAAGCTGATAGAATGGCGAAGGTAAATTAATTATTTGTCTAGTCTTCGGTCTTAAAAGCTTTAAATGTGGTTTAGAAAATACTTTTTCTAGATATATAACTAATTTATGTTTCAGAAATGTTGGAACGTATGTTGCGTGATATTCAAGCAATAAAACTAGATGTCAAATCTCTCTTACAAGATTTCAATAATACTAAGTTGACAGAACACTTGGATGGACAACTCCATTTTCCAGAATACCATGATCTTCAAAGCTTAAATGAAAAATTGGCAGAAGAAGACTACTTTAATAAAATGGTAATAATTATTAAATTGCTTTTGTTTTGCTTAACATCTAGTACCAAATTTTCTTGTTAAAATGTATTTCCGTATAACTGAAGAGAGCAGAAGAACAAATTTAAATATTTTTGATTTTTAAAATTTATTTTTTTAGCAAGCGTCAATGTCCTTGTTAGGAGGAAGAGATTTGAATGATACTACCCGAAAAATATTATCCCTAATAATAAGCCACAATCTTTCCTTAATTATTAACTGGATAGGAGTAAACGAGAAGGGCAGCTTCCAAAAACTAACAAATATATTAAAACCAATTTACGGTAAGATATTATATTAAAATTAAAAGTGTCTATTCTTTAGAAAGAAGCTACACAATTTTGGACAATTAAGAGTTTTTTAGTGTTTATGAAAATAATATTAATTTATAATAAATATGATTCATTTTGTATTTAAAGTAAAATATAATATTTTTTTTTAAATGTGCAATGTATGATTTTAAAAGGTATGTATGATGTATGAATTTTTAGGTGCTGTAAGAAGAAATGCATCTACATCAAACGCTACGAACACAGAAATAGACAGCTCTATTAGGAGCTGGATAAAAAATGCTCCTGATAGAGCCGGCGGACGAGCCAATCGAAGAAAAAATAAATAAGTATAGGGGTAAAAGTTTTAAGTAATAAGTTCAAAAAATTCCTCATACCTTATTAATATAATAATTATCAACAAGCTAAAAATCTATAATTAAAATTTAGCCAAGCATTTTCCAGGCAATAAAATCACAATTATTTTCAAAAATTTAACACTGCTCGTAGGTACCTCAGAAACTGAGCGTTTTCGAAAATATTTTTGTAGGAACTCTCATATGCTGACCAAATAAGGGAATAGCCCGACCTTACATTTTCGTGCAAAATTAATGTATATTCATTTAGTCATTCACAACTTTTAATGATTTCATAAGTATATACCTAGTACTAAGAATTTATGTTTATTTCTAAGTAAGTAAGTAATAAACTTTTATTACAAGTGAGTTACGTATCATTTATTCCTGTACTGCTTTTCAATAAAATTTTAATTTCCTAGAATGCTAGAAAAATTACTGCTTTATTATATATGTATACATACAAAATCGCCTTAATGTCAACCCAGATTACTACAAAATAAAAGGTACAGGATGTCATAAAACTCCTTATATACAAACATTCATTTTTGTTGTTTTTCGTCAGGATTTAAAAAAACAATTAAATAAGCAGATTTTGTGCTAAAAAAATCATTTTTATACAAATTTTAGAATAAATTATGTAGAATAGGTATAATGTTTTCTAAAACCTAAAAATTATTCTAATTTTTTGTCATTTAAAATGCAACACTGCAGGCATATTATATTGTATATAAATTAAAACTTTAGTAGCCCATATTATATATAACAATAAAAAAAATCAGATTCATTTTTAGGTTTCACAAAACCACTGTTAGTCGTTTATAAAATTGAGTTTTTAACATTTTTCTGCAGAAAAATACATAATTTTTAAATTTAAAAATGCAATGCTTTTGGCAAGCGAGAGGGCCGCCCTAGCGGCCCGCCAGTGGTATGTGCATGGCTTGCTTGGTGGTTGCCCGACTCTCTGCCACCCTTCGGCCAGGCGGACATGCCCTACTTACATGCCGCGCCGGCAGCCATACACGGACCGAATACAGCCTTTCGGTAAGCCGTGTCTGGGCCGTTGTCGGACCAGCCAGCTTGTGTTTGCTGGGAAATCAGTCATAGGCTGATGAATAAGCTGGAAAATGACTGTGCATTAGAAATGATTATGTAAAACTGTCAAACTTTTGGGTTAGTTTTTTTAATGCAATACCTTTTAAAATTATACGGATTATTTAATATTTAAATCTTAAGGTTTTTACTCTCGGAGCAACATGTTGAAAGCTTTTCAGTCGGATCAAAAAAATTATATTTTAGTTTTCCTGCCTCTATTTTTTTTATATGTTCACAATTTTATTTTTCTGCTATCACATTTCCAGCTAAATGCTCCGAAGTTTGAAAACCGAACTTAGCCATGCCATATATATACCTACTTATAACAATAATTGGTAATTTCATTGTTTATACCTACTTATGCGTGTTTTACTTTTCCAGATCATTCATAAACACATACCTCTGCTCTATACCTCTATCTACTATTTTAGGGTAAAAAAAGGTAGGCATGGGTCTCGGTATGGTTATGGGATAATATTTATTTTGTGGGGTTTTGTATTTGAATTTAGTAATTGTATTGAACGATTTTTTTAAGTTTTAATATTACTATTTGTACAGGGTGTTTCAGCCTTGTCCCCTTGTGGTGTGGCATGTCAAAATGGTTATTTGGGAAAAAATATAAAATTTGACTTTCTTGTGGATTTCAATAACTTCATACAAATGAATTTGCAAAAATTGACAGAAACTTGTAGGTAATCATTTTTTTTACTGTAGGTGTCGCTGATAGAATTTCTTTCTACGTACTAAGTAAACTGTACACTATAATAATAAATATCTTTTGTAGTAGTTTGCATTTTCGTAACATAAAGAATGTCACACAAAAATACAAATTTATTACAGACTTCTTTTAGCCCAGTTTTTTCCAAATAACTTTTTTGGTTCACCTGTAGGTACCTATCTATATAAAAACTTCAAACATCACCAGTACGCGCCGATTTTTTTCTACAAACTTTGGGTTGACACCTCTGTTCTAGTTCTGTTGAATAAGAAAGCTACAAAACCCAAGGCTGAAACTATAAACAGACCTTACTATATGTGTCATTTATGTCCGCTTATTTGTTTAGTAAAAATTGATGTACCACTACAGGGTGTCCCAGATAAGAATGCACTCTACAGGGATCTCGTAAACCATAGAAGATACAGAAATGGTTAAATAAGAGAAAAGTTGTTAAATTTTGTAACGTCATGGTTTCAAATTAAAAAATTCCGAATGCTTCCGAAGATATTTGGATAAAACCGAATTTTTGCGATTTGGTTTTAATTGATTTATGATTCTATTTGATAAGACATGTCAAAATAAATTTTACATTCTCATTGCCACTTTTTCTCCCATACAAGATGATTTAATTACATTTTTGATCCGACGTTTCGTTTAGTCACAACCATCATCAACTTTGTTATTTTAAATAGTCGGAAAATTTTATTTAATGCTTAATAGATTCTACGTTTTATTCTAAATCAAACGGTGTGTCACACTTATTAAATCTTAGACGTTTCAATTTCTTCCATAACGTTATTTAACATTTCTGGAGTTATTTTATTTATTGCAGCTTGAACTTCAGCCATCAACTCATCATTATTTTAAAAAGTCTTCCAGTAAACTTCATTATCAAGGAATCGAAAAAAAAAGTCCATTGGCGTAAGGTCTGGGGATCGCGGAGGCCAGTTTATGGGACCATGTCCGAAAAATTTTTCTCCTGAAGATGAATGCTTCTGCATTCAAAACATGTAGAGAAGTTGCTCTGAGAAGGGAAGGGAATACCCAAGCGAGTGTGAGCATATCTGGCTCGCACTAAGCGAGTTAATCCTTGGAATGAAGCCAGCGAAAAAAAATTCGAGCACTGCCTCTGTCGTAAGCGATATTTTATATCACTTAAAATCCAAAAATAAATAAATTTTAAACTAATTAAACAATTCTCCATGGGCGGTCGCATCATTTAAAAAAAATAGCTATAAAAATATCACACAACATTTTTCTTGCTACCCATTTTTAAAATTTAAAGAATTCAAAACAATGGACTGTCATTTGTGTAATGATTCATTTTTAAATTCAAATGCTTTATTAGCACATCTTAAATATCTACATCAATGTAAAGAAAATAGTTTATATATCTGTCGTGTCAAAAATTGCAAAAGGCATTTTCCCGCTTTAAATTCTTTTAGAAAACATTTAAGATATCACGAACAATTTGGTCTCGAAAACAACACTAAATTGCACGCATCTGGTTCAAAACACTATCCCATATTTAGCGAGAGGGAAAGTGGAACTTCCCCTGTTTTAAACGCTAGTGAAGATATATTAATAAGTCAAAACTTTTTTAATGAGTTTAAAGACCAGTTGTCTAAAAATATACTTGTATTTATCTGTGGTCTCTACATTAAGGGAAATATACCTAGAAAGTCGGTTCAAGAAATAATTTCAGCAGTTAAACGATTGTTAACTAAACCCATTGAACTTTTTCAAAATCAAATACACTGTGTTTCAAACCTAAATGATGGTGAAAGGAATTTATTAAATAAGTATTTTGAAGAGTTTCGTAGTCTGTTTCATAATCTTGATTATACTTCCTGGTCCGTTCCTACTAGAACACCCTGTAGTATGCTCCCAGCGATGACGGTACCACTAACTTTAAATGGGCGAAATCTTGCGTCACCTCTGATAGACCCACAGTGTGCCTATTCATTACGCTTCTTAGTGTTGACGGTGTCGCGTGTGATAAACATATTACCATATATTTGTGAGTGATGAAACGTTCAAAAGAGGTTCGGAGGTGTAATAATAGAAAGAATAAGATGAAACGCAAACTGGAAAAATTACTAGAAGCCATTTCGAGTTCCTCAAGTAAGTAGAATTTAATTCTTATGTTAATCGTTTTATGCGAGAGGTTAAATCACCGCCTCGACCTTACATACAACAAATTATAGGGAGTGGTTAAATCACCACTTTAGTTTTATACCCTATATAAAAGGAGGTTAAATCACTTTCTTAAAATTCTTAAAAAATAAGGTCGGTTAAATCACCACCTTTACATAAAAAAGGAGGTTAAATCAACTCCATTTTCCCGGCTCAAGCAGCAGATTGCATTAAAATAGAAAACAATTCCACTTTCTTAAAATTCTTAGAAAATAAGGTCGGTTAAATCACCACCTTTACATAAAAAAGGAGGTTAAATCACCTCCATTTTCCCGGCTCAAGCAGCAGATTGCATTAAAATAGAAAACAATTTCACTTTCTTAAAATTCTTAGAAAATAAGGTCGGTTAAATCACCACCTTTACATAAAAAAGGAGGTTAAATCACCTCCATTTTCCTGGCTCAAGCAGCAGATTGCATTAAAATAGAAAACAATTCCACTTTCTTAAAATTCTTAGAAAATAAGGTCGGTTAAATCACCACCTTTACATAAAAAAGGAGGTTAAATCAACTCCATTTTCCCGGCTCAAGCAGCAGATTGCATTAAAATAGAAAACAATTCCACTTTCTTAAAATTCTTAGAAAATAAGGTCGGTTAAATCACCACCTTTACATAAAAAAGGAGGTTAAATCACCTCCATTTTCCCGGCTCAAGCAGCAGATTGCATTAAAATAGAAAACAATTCCACTTTCTTAAAATTCTTAGAAAATAAGGTCGGTTAAATCACCACCTTTACATAAAAAAGGAGGTTAAATCACCTCCATTTTCCCGGCTCAAGCAGCAGATTGCATTAAAATAGAAAACAATTCCACTTTCTTAAAGTTCTTAGAAAATAAGGTCGGTTAAATCACCACCTTTACATAAAAAAGGAGGTTAAATCACCTCCATTTTCCCGGCTCAAGCAGCAGATTGCATTAAAATAGAAAACAATTCCACTTTCTTAAAATTCTTAGAAAATAAGGTCGGTTAAATCACCACCTTTACATAAAAAAGGAGGTAAAATCACCTCCATTTTCCCGGCTTAAGCAGCAGATTGCATTAAAATAGAAAACAATTCCACTTTCTTAAAATTCTTAGAAAATAAGGTCGGTTAAATCACCACCTTTACATAAAAAAGGAGGTTAAATCACCTCCATTTTCCCGGCTCAAGCAGCAGATTGCATTAAAATAGAAAACAATTCCACTTTCTTAAAATTCTTAGAAAATAAGGTCGGTTAAATCACCACCTTTACATAAAAAAGGAGGTTAAATCAACTCCATTTTCCCGGCTCAAGCAGCATACAATGCCTTAAAATAAAAAATAATTTAAAAATATGAAAATATTCCTTTACCAAATTTCACAAAATAACAGTCAGTAAACTTTTGCCTTTACACTACTTAACTGTTACAATCCTTGATTCTAGTCTAAACATATCATATTTCATTACTTTTTAAACTCAGGAATTTCTTTAATGGGCTGCGATAAGAGGCTATATTTTACGTTAGAATATATTATATAGGGTGAGCATTATACAACGCACTCTCTTTCAAAGTAAAAAGAGTACTAAGTTAAGTATATTCTTGCAGGCGAGTCTGACAACTCATCATCTTCCTCAGATAGGTCGCCACAAGTAAAAAGAAGACGTATTATCGTAGCTTCTTCTGACTCAGAATCTGAGGTAGAAAATACTCAAATCCTACCAAACGTACCTAACGTACACCCAGAATATGTGGAACTTTTGGGCACTAACCCAGATAACCTCACTCCAAAAGGAATACCCATTAATAAGGAACTAACGTCACGTTGGTCGAGCTACCTAACAGAAGGGTTAAATAAAGATATGAAAGACGAGCTTAAAAAGAAATCTGCCATACCAGATAATTGCATAAATTTAAACGCCCCAAAAGTAAATCCCGAAATTGAGCTGTTACTCAATGGATCGGAGAGTACCAAAGATTCGATTTTTTCCCACATACAATCTGAAATGGGCTTAGGTTTATCAGCGTTAGGCTCAGCTTTAAATAAGATCCTGGATAACGATCTGAGTAACGTGAAAGTTGATATTTTACCTGGATTACTAGATTGTGCAAAATATATAGCTCAGGCACATTTCTTGCTAACACAACATCGTAGACATCAGATATATCCAAAGCTGAGTGCCTCTATGCAAAAAATCGCAAAAGAATGCCAGCCGGATCAGATGTTATTCAGCCAAGATTTTACCGATAAATGCAAATCTGCGACAAACGTTCATAAATCGAGCTTGGAGATGAAGTCGTCATCCAGAATTCCTAGCAAGATCCAAATCAATTCCAAAAATAATTTAAACTGGAAGCGCCCATTTACCAAAACCCGATTCAAAACAGCCCAGAATTATCACCATGCAAAAGGTCAGAGAAGGAGGGGCCAAGAGCCGCAACAATGGTATCACAAACAGCAGAAGTGGAACCAGGGTCGCCAATACGGCAACAATCGCTAGAGGTAGAACAAAATTATGCGGGACGACTTAGGAACTTTTATGGCGAATGGCAAAAAATTACCACTAATTCATACATATTGCAATGTATTAAAGGATATTGTATACCTTTCGAATGCAACCCCATTCAAAGTAAACCCCCTAAGTCAAAAAAGTTTAATAATAATGAACTTATAGAGATCAAGAGAAACATCAAATCCCTACTATTAATAAACGCTATACAAAAATGTAAACCCAAAAGAAACCAATTTATCTCGCCCTATTTCTTAGTACCAAAACCTAATAACAAAAATAGATTTATTTTAAATTTAAAGGCATTAAATAAATTTATATCACCACCGCATTTTAAGCTCGAAGACTACAGATCTGTTAAAAATATTGTCACACCCAACTTATTTATGGCCTCGGTTGATTTACAAGATGCTTACTTTACCATTTCAGTAAATAAAGAGCATCGAAAATATTTACGCTTTATTTTTGAAGATGACCTATACGAATTTACCTGCGTCCCTTTTGGGTTATCTACGGCCCCCTTTTTATTCACTAAGATTTTAAAACCTCTTATGCAGTTTTTGAGAACAAAGGGTCTAATGTCTATAAATTATTTAGATGATTTTTTATTATTAGGATATACGAAAGAAGAATGCCTAAATAATATACATGTTACTATTTCAATAATAGAGACATTAGGATTTATAGTTAATTATAACAAGAGCTGCTTATACCCCAAAACAAAATGTAAATATTTAGGTTTTATTTTTGACAGTCAGACAATGACCATCGAATTGCCCCTAGAAAAGAAAAATAAAGGGCTAGTGGCTATTCATTCCTTTCTAAAATTAAAAACGTGTAAAATTAGGACATTTGCAAGAATAATCGGACAGTTAATTTCCTTTTGTCCAGCCGTAAAGTACGGATGGTTGCATACAAAATTATTGGAAAGAGAAAAATATATAGCGTTAAAACATAATGAAGGTAATTTTGAGGGACAAATACGTATTAATAACATTATAGCAGACGAACTACAATGGTGGGTGCGCAAGATTCCTATTAGCTACGAGGTAATAAAGATACAAGAGTATACTTACGAAATTTTTACAGACTCATCCAGTACGGGGTGGGGTGTCTATTGCAATGGAGAAAGAGCACATGGGTTTTGGAGTGTCAAAGAAATAAAGCATCACATTAACTACTTAGAACTACTTGCTGTATTCAATGGCCTTAAGTGTTTTGCAAGGAACGTAACTAAATGTTCTATACTATTAAGAAGAGAGAAGAAAGAACACGACTGCTCTTTCATATATAAATCGTATGGGTGGAATAAGACATAAAAAATTATCCAAATTATCAAGAAAAATATGGCAGTGGTGTGAGGCCAGAGATTTGTGGATTTTTGCTTCCTACATCGCATCAAAACAGAATGTGGAAGCAGACAATGAATCTAGAGCTAAATATATAGAAACAGAATATAGTCTAAACGACAGAGTTTTTAAAGAAATTGTCGATACCTTTGGCACTCCAGAAATAGACCTATTTGCATCCAACATTAACGCGAAAGTACAAAAATATGTCTCTTGGAAAAGAGACCCAGCCTCCATTGCAGTAGATGCCTTTACCATTAGCTAGAAAAACACGTATTTTTATGCTTTTCCTCCTTTTTCCCTTGTGGCAAGAGTTCTAAATAAAATAATAACAGAACGTGCGGAAGGTCTTGTTATTGTTCCATTCTGGAAAACACATCGTTCGGTCGTTTTTCGATATTTACAAGACTACAAATTTCAGATCCGATATTTTTTCGTCCTGACCCCGAATTAATAACATCTCCTTTCATGTCCAATCATCCCCTATGGAAAAACATTACCCTGGTTACAGCACGATTGTCAGGGAATCCTTTTCACGACGTAGAATTTCAGAAGAAGCCTGTAATATAATAGGTTCATCTCTAAGCAAAAATACAATTTCACAATATAATACAGTATTCAAAAAATGGTGGTCCTTTTGTAAGCTGGACTTTTATCAACCTTCTACAAGTATTTTTATAAAATTTTTAAATGAGCAGTATAAAACCGGCTCAAGCTATTCGACCCTAAATACATTTAGATCAGCTATAAAATTTATTATTCTAGGACAAATAGAAGACAAATTAATAAACAGATTTTTAAAGAGAGTTTTTAGACTTAGGCCAGTTTTCCCCAAATATAAGGCAACCTGGGACCCTCGTGTTGTATTAGAACATATATCAAAGTTTCATCCTCTAAAAACTTTATCACTACAAAAACTTACATATAAATTATCAACTTTAATGGCCCTTTCTACGGGGCACAGACTGCAAACATTATCAAAAATTAATATCCAACATATCATAACCTCCAATGATAAAATTGAAATTTTAATATATGAAATGCTAAAAAGTTCTTCACCTTCAAAAGACGAACCGAGACTGGTATTGCCTTATTTTCATGAAAAACCGGAACTATGCGTGGCATCTACACTTTTGTTTTACATAGAAAAGACTCGGGAGATTAGGGGTAATGTATCTAATTTATTTATAACTCATAAAAGACCGTACAAAACAGCATCTGCTCAGACAATATCAAGATGGATAAAGTCCACCCTAAAAGAAAGTGGGGTAGATACAGAAGTGTTCACGGCGTACAGTACCCGCCACGCATCTACATCAATGGCCTTTAAGGCAGGGACTAGTATAGAAACAATTAGAGCAGCAGCAGGATGGTCTAAAGAATCTGAGGTATTTTTTAAATATTACAATCGAGATATCAAAAACCCGTGCGAGTTTGCTAGTAGAGTAATAGATATAGAGAACAGAAATAAGTAGGTTTAGCATACTGTACTTTGTAAGTGTTTTATTTTCTTTTAATATGTAGCAAATAACGCATATTTAGTTTACTCCTATAAAACATAAAATATTAATTAGTCTACGTCACATACTTAATTTAGATACTCATCATAAATAATGATATACGTAATACATTTATACATTTATATATTATTATATTCTACTATAAATAAACTGCGGTTATGTAGCAAAGAAAAATGCTGATTTTTTCCTGGTTTTACTAAAACGAGACGTAAATTGCTCGTTACTTTAAACAACTACAGGGTGTTCTAGTAGGAACGGACCAGGAAGTATAATCTAAGATTAAACGACTTACCTGTAAGGAAGTTCAATCGTAATTATACGACTGGTCCGTTCCGTATAGAACAATCCCAACCCTACGAAATTGTTTGTTCTCCCCCTATCCAATTTTAGCAATTTACGAACCTTTTTTACGAAGCGTAATGAATAGGCACACTGTGGGTCTATCAGAGGTGACGCAAGATTTCGCCTCTTTAAACTTAGTGGTAGCGTCATCGCTGGGAGCATACTACAGGGTGTTCTATACGGAACGGACCAGTCGTATAATTACGATTGAACTTCCTTACAGGTAAGTTGTTTAATCTTAAATAGTGAATTCTTGATACTAAAATACTTGGAAACGTTTAATTATTATATTAAACCTACCGAATTTGTTGTTGGTGTGAATATTGAAAATAAGAGAAATTTACCCTCAGAAAAGTCTTATCTGGCCCAGTATATTCCTATGGGCCCAGTTTTAAAGGCATTTTTTCCCTTACCTGCTGTTTTTGAAAAAACTATAGCCTATATGAATTATCTTAAGTCAAATTCTGATTCTATATCAAACATAATTCAAACTGATTTTTGGAAAAATAAGATTTGCGATTTTAAAACAAATGACATAGTATTACCGCTATTTATCTATTACGATGACTATGAGGTAGGCAATCCTCTTGGCTCACACGCAACCATTCATAAACTTGGAGCTATTTACTATTTGATACCATGTGTTCCCTTAAACTATCAATCTTTACTAGAGAATATTTTTATTGCTATGCTATTTTATGCCAATGATTTGAAAAGATATGGAGAACAAATTATGTTTAGTAAACTGGTTAATGAACTGAACTGTTTAAAAAGTAATGGCATATTGGTCGACATCAATGGCAAAAAAATTAACATATTTTTTTGCACTACTCTATTCTTGGGTGACAATTTGGGTCTCAATATAATATTAGGTTTTCAAGAGAGTTTTAGCGCCAATTTTTTTTGCAGGTTTTGCAAATCTGTAAAAAAAGATACCAATGAATTATGTTATGAAATTACGTCATCTCTAAGAACTTATGAATCGTATAATGCCGATGTATTAGAAAATAATCCTGTAACAACGGGCATAAAATTGTCTCCAATTTTAAATGATATAAATGGTTTTCATGTAACTTCAAATTATTCGGTTGATATCGCCCATGATATTTTTGAAGGTGTAATTCTTATGGCATACTTGTTAAATCAGTTTATATTAGTGAATAAATATTTTGATCTTCGATGAACATTTATTTGCGTGGAATATAAAGATATCGGAAAAGCTAGATTATGTATTTCACGATAATATTCCCAGTTTAATTGTTAGTGTCATAATAAAACGGAACAATCGCCTTTTTGTAGGAACATAAGTAAAATAACGGTTACTTATTTTTTTGTGTGGGTATACAGAGTGTCCCTTTGTATTGTGTCGACAAATTTAAGCAGGTTTTTTTTTGTACAAAAGCAATGAAGTGATATTTTAATAATACATGCCCGGGAACTTTTCTTTTTCAAGATAAAAGTTACTTGCTGCTGCTTTTTTTTGCCTATCTATATTTACTTTTTGCTTCCTCAAGATACGTATTTATTCAAGATTTGTAGATGTGTACCACATTAAAGTACGGACCGGATTAATCTATTGCCATTAAAAACTAACTACAGGGTGTTATTTGGGGGGGGGGGGAGTGATCATGTCCACTCGATCTTTGTTTTTATACGATACTAACTGTTCTTTTGTATAAAAACCTACTTTTTTTTATTATTATTTTTATTTTATCATTATTGTTGGTCAAGGAATCACTTTTTTAAATGTGTCGGTACAATATTGATTTACTCTGTATACCTACCGGCAATAGACTTATACCTACAGGATAATAGTGAGAAAAAAAATAGCGAAGCTATAGCTAATGGAGACTGAATAGTTTGTAGTTTTGTAAAATATTATTATGTTTATATTTAAAGACTGGAGGCTTCTATGAAATGTTATTTTCTTCGTTTTTAAGTTTTGTTCCACTTTGTTTTTTATTTATTTAAAACTACGGATAGGTAGTTAGGAATACTGGAAAACAGCTTATTCACGTTTCTGACGTTTCCATTTTTGTGGTAATAGAGGCAGAAGCAAGTTTTAAGATATGCATCTGAATTTACCTTACATTTTGTTCTTAAACCGCTTTTTGTTTCCTTGTTTATTTACAAATACCTAAATTAACTTTAAGTATCACTCAAAAAGTACCGGTTAAGGAATACCGAATATAAAATTTGCTTTAACTCTGTACAGAATTAAAATTATTCAGAAATAATTTCTAGTTTATGATAACATTCGTTGATTTTGTTATAAGTTTATTAATTGAGAGTTTGGCTATATTAGTTAGTGTATTCTAAGAGCCATTGAGAGCCTAAGCCGTGAACTTTTTTATTTTACCAATAAATTAGCGTACCTTAACTAATAACTTTGTTTGAATTTGTTTCCAGATGCACTCCTAAACCACATCTTTTTATCTTTAAAAAAATGGGCATTTTTTAAACCATTGTTCTATATAATGACATTATAACATATGGACCGGGCTTCGCGGCAGTTTATCGACTCCAGCGCAGTGCGAGAGAAAACGGAGCTAATTTGGGCAAAAAGCTATTTGGTAACGTTATTGTTATATTTGTATGAAAACCATTAAATACAAAATATTTTAAATCATAGTTTTTTTTATTTTTATGTACTCATAATTTGCCACCCCTTTTAAATGTTTTAAAAATTTCCCACAATCGCTTAATAATTATGGCTAAATATAATTAAAATGCTAAATTATCATTTAAACTCCATAAGACTCCATGTATTCAACAGAGCTTTTGCCCAGAATAGCTCCATATCTCTCTCGGACCTTTCTTACTAAAATGTTGGCTGCACACGAACGATGCGAGGATACGGCCAGGACCGGTCCATATGTTGTAATGTCATTGATTTTGAACCACTATAGTGTATGTAAAAAAAAAGAATAACTGACGCTATCGTCGACAGGATTACAAAAAAAGTTTTTAAAAAGTTTGTACCTATATATTGACGGAGTGCGTCCATACCTGAAAAAAAACACAGGACGGAAAAAAATGCAGTGCTAGGACTGGCTAATAATTTTTATTGACATTATAGACAAGTGATGTTTTTTTCAGGTACGAACGTAGTTACCCTGCACCATACTTCTTTAAAGTTACACCTGCATCTTGTGGATATTTTTGATGTAACTTTTTTTTAAGAAATTACAATTTTTTCCCCATTTTACAAGATTAATAATTAAGTTACCAATGATATACAAACAGGAGTATTATACTTATACTACGATTAAGATAATTTTATTTAGCAAAGTGAAAATCGCTTTTCTTTGACTATATCAAGTTGCCCTTTTGAAGAGATCGTCATCACTTCATTCAAAGTTATCGTAGCCTCAGTGTGCTCCCGGGCTGCTCCCCTGTCTCTTTATAATTTATTATTTGATCAATTTTTTTTAAATTTACAACTAAAATATTTGTCATATCTTGAAAAAAAAAACAGTTAATTTAATTCCACACAATGTGCGGGCGTTAAATCAAAGAAACATTTTGAGTTCCAATGGTCCGCAATTTAGGTACTGGTAGTCCAAAATTTGGGCTATGGTAGTCCAAAATTTGGGCTATGGTAGTTCAAAATTTGGGCTATGGTAGTCCAAAATTAGGGGATGGCAGTCCTAGCTCTGGGTCGTTCTATCCCAGTAAACAAAATATCACAATTCAGATTATATCTTCTGAAAGCCCAACGTGTGAGTTATTGCAGCCATCATCGTAAGCTAGAGCAACATTAACAATCAAGTTTTGATAGCTCAAATCATGAATTAATCTAGCCCGAGTGGTAACGCATTCACATGCACATTGGGCTCTGGCACCTTAAGCGATGAATTGTTTCAGCCCACGTCGAAAGCTACCTTAGTTAGCTTCTTTAGTTTTACGAGCATACATCATGTGTTCGTAAAACCCAATTAGGATTGAAGAAAAGAAGAGAGTCGGGTTTGTATTACGTGTAAAATTTTTTATTTTGTTAAAATCTTAGCAGAGCGCTTTCGGCTTTCGCCATCTTCAGTGCTATTCGTCAGTATACAATGATATCCTCAAGGTGGAATAGCATTTTGTCCACACAATGTTTCAAAAACAATATTAAAATTGTAAAAAGACAACACGAAACAAAACATAAAACATATTTGATTTAAAAAGACATGTTGACAATGGTAAAGGTAACGAACAACAACACTTGTTCGTTACCTTTAAATAGAGTGTACAAGCGCAAAACCAAACGACAATCATGGAGTAAAGAGAACATGCGAATTACCATAAATGAGGTTAGACAAAACAACAAAAGCGTAAATTCCATGGCAAAACCATATAATCTCCCGAAACCAACTCTTAGAAGATATTTGAAGCGGGATCCTGAGGAAGTACGGTTAAAATCTCCCCTAAAATAATATATTGTTAAAAACAATGATTGGTCTTTATTTTCAGGAATTTCCTTGCAATGCTGGTCGATTCAAGAGCACGTTTTCTGATGTGGAATTAGAAGAACTACGAGAGTACATTATTAATATTGACAAACGGGCATTTGGACTAACCAAGGAGCAATTCAGCACGATAATTTATGATTTTGCGGAAAAAGTCACATTTCACACAGATTTAACACAAACAAGAAGAAAGCTGGACGACACTTTATTGAGTGGTTTATGTGGAAATATAACTTTTCCCTTAGAAAGCCAGAATCGACCTCGATAGCTAGACTTATGGGATTTAATCGCCAAAGTGTTTCCAATTTTTTTAAAGCACTTAAGGAGCTCAAAGAAAAATATAATTTCCAACCCAATCAAATTTACAACGTAGATGAAACCGGTGTATCAACAGTTGCCACAAAAAATCCCAGGATAATTACCCCAAGAGGCAAGCGAAGAGTAATTAAGATATCTTCTGCGGAACGAGGAACTAATATGACTGCTGTATGTGCGATGAATGCAAGTGGGACATTTGTTCCCCCTTATTTGATTTTCCCTAGAGTTAGAATGCAACCAGCCTATATGAACAACACACCTGCTGGTTTTGCAGGTGTTGCACATGAAACCGGATGGATGACATCGGCAAATTTTTTAAAATACCTGGAACATTTTATCCAATACGCTCGTCCTAGCGAAAACAACAGAGTTCTGCTAATAATGGATAACCATGCAAGCCATGTTACCTTTGAAGCTGTAACATTGTGCAGGGAAAATTATATTTCTCTCTTGGGATTTCCCGCACACACCAGTCACAGAATGCAACCATTGGATGTGTCTGTGTATGGCCCCTTAAAAACAGCATATAGTAGGGGTTGTGATGACTTTTTGACAAACAATCCTGGAAAAGCCATTACACTAAATGACATTGCCTCAATCTTTAGAAAGGCCTATTTAAAAGTAGCAACCGTCGCAAATGCTATAAACGGGTTTCGGGCAACTGGCGTAGAGCCGTTTGATTGTGACATTTTTACGGACATTGACTTTGAAACTGCACAAACGACAGAAAGGGAACTTGACGCTGAACCAAAGTTAATTGAGGAAACTTATCAAACCGAGAGATTGCCATCCGAACTAATTCTTTTGAATTTTACAGCAAGTACTAAACCTGTGCCTTCCACATCTGGTCTTGAGCGTATGACAGAGTCAGTAACTCCCAACAAAGAGCAGATGGAAGCAGCTAATATTGAAAAAACATTAGAAACTCCTGATAAACAATGCCAGAGCCAGACAATCAAGATGGGATTACCTTCTCTGCCTAAAGCAAACAGGCAGAACAGACGTTGTAGGAAAAAGCTGCCATCACTTATAATTTCTAGCACGCCCGTTAAAGATGCTTTAGAACAAAAGCACAATGAAAAACTTGAAAAAGAAAAGATAAAACAAATGAAAGGTCCGTCGAAGAAAAAAATCAAAAAAATCAGCAGCAAATCGGTTCAAGAAAAAAATAGTAAAGCAAATAAACAAAATAAAAGCAGAAGTGTAAAGCGCCAAGTATTTGAGTCATCTGATTCATCTGAGAGTTCCGTAGATGTAGCTGTGGTGGATAGTAATGATGACATGGACGAAGAGGTTGAAGATGATGACAGACTTTGCATATTTTGTGAAGATGAGGGCAAAGATAATGAGCTTTGGTTTCGTTGTAATAAATGCACCAAGTGGGCACACGCAGAATGCACTGGACTTAATTTGAAGGAAGCAAAAGCAAAAGTGTGGGTGTGCGATTTTTGTTGTGAATAAAATTAAGTCATAATTTGAAATTTTCTGTTCGCCCTTGGCTTTTTGTAATACTTTTGACTTTCCTTGCTTTTAGTTCTTGTTTATCTTTAAAAAAAACCCTTTAAAATGTATAAATGTATTGTTTTATTGAATTTTTACCATATTCGTCAACTTATCAGCAAAAGCGGGTAAGATGACGATAATTACATTTTTTTTTTCAAAAAAAAATTACCAACCACAAAGTGAAAATTTTAATTAAAACTGATTCAAATATTTATTAGTCACTTAAATATTATATGCCCTGCTGTAAAAAAACATTTATTGATAAGAAAATAGAGTTTTAATTGGACCGCAAACCTTAAGTTCGTCATCTTAGGGCCCTCTCCCCTATATTAAAATTTGAATTCTGCTTTACTTGAAATTACAGGTTTATTTATTTAGATCCTTACTTTTTCAGAGCTTCTAAGCCATTTGGTAAAAGAAATCGTTACAATAAAGAAGGATCTTAAACAACTTATACTCCTATAAGCTCCAGTTCAGATACCTATTACCGAAGTGTCATTTTCCGAGCTACACAAATGCCAGTTATATGAAGATTTGGTTAAATTTAATGATGATTTGAAAAATGAAGAGTTCTTCAAAAAATGCGTAAGCACAGTTGTTTCAAAAATTATTAGATAATAGCCCTGAGTTATAATTTCCAGATACATTTTTTTGTATACATAGATGTTTTTTCCAATTTTAGTTTCAGTTGTTTAATTTTAGGTATAGGAACTTGAGCATCTTACTTAAATTTATAACTTTTGAGTGCTTTAAAATGGATCTCGTGGGGGCAATGACTACAGTGAGAACACTAAGCAAGAAACATCTTTCTAACGTTTGCTAACGTTAATTTAAAGGAACTTAAAAAACGTTTTTTCCCAAACAGTTCATTGACGTATTAATGACAATTTTATTAACGTTTAAAAAAATAACATCAATGACATGTTAATTTTAAGTATGGGATTATAACATTATTAACGGCACTTTTTAGTAGTGTAGCAATTATGTTAGACTAAAATACGTTTTGTTTTTACCATCACATACATGTTTTTATTTTAATTTCTTTGTTACGTTATGTATTAAACGTTTTTAAAAAGGAAATATCTTGTCTCGTCCAATAACGTAATTTTATTAACGTTCCTGAAACAGGTTTACTACAAAGAAATAATTATGTTAATAAATATCACCAATTAAATTAAAAACGCCCTAAAATGTATACAATTTCGCAATAGTAATGTACCGTCCATTTTACTGATAACGTTCCGGTGCCGTTACTTTAGACACGACGCGCAAATGCGATGCGGTCAACATAACCTCTAACTTTGATTCGTTTTTTCTTTCTTGTCCATCCAAGTGCGAAGTGCGGTGAGGTTCTTGTTTACGTGTGTGTGTGTTTTATATTAAAACTTAGTTTTCAATTTCAAAAAAAAGATGGATAAGGTGAGTAGGGGAGAGCCACCAACAGTGGCCATGGCTGGTACAGTGGCCGCCAGTGAATATTCTTTTACAAAACGGACACTGTTAGCGCCCTCTCTTGTATGCATGCTTAAGTATGTTACCAACACGTGGCGCGCCAAATACTCTCAGTTAAATGGCCGACTTTGTCGTAACAAGTGCGACTTTGAAATTCGGTGTAAAAAGTTTTTTATTAGAGTGACTTTTCGTGTTAATCATTCAAAGCTGGTAAGTGTTTCAGTTACTTTATTGCATGTTTCTTAAGGATGTGTTATTGCAGTACGAAGTTCAGTGGTAAAAGACTAAAGAATCTGCATTGTTTTTCTGTTAGGTTAAGTTTTATTTTTTATGTCCCTTTCTTACAGTGGCCACATTTCGGAACGTACAGTGGCCACTACTCTCATATATTATAAAGGGGTGACCACTGTTCCTTATATTATTTGAATAAAAAAATATTTAACACATTATTTTATGTTTTTGATACAGCCCGAATTCTAATATTATTCTTAACTAGGATTATTCTATTTTAGTAAATATGCCACGAGAACCCCCCAAAAAAGTGGGGATTGGAAAGACACAGGGGGAAACAATGAGGGCAGCCTTAAATGACATTAAAAATAATGGACTGTCAGTGAAAGCTGCAGCCTTACGTCACAAAATACCGAGAACCACACTAAGAAGGTATGTCAAAAAGTTCGAAAATGTTGAACCCGAAAATATTCAAGCTGGTTTAACACCTAACTATACTGTTAACAGAATATTTACATTAGAAGAAGAATTCCAGCTATGTAAATATTTACAGATTTGTGCTAAATTATACCACGGACTCACTCCAAGAAATGTTAGAAAATTAGCCTTTGAGTTAGCTATTGCTAATCGTAAACGGGTTTTGAGCTCCTGGAAGGAAAACTAAATGGCCGGAAAGCATTGGCTGACGCAGTTTTTAAAAAGAAACCCATTATCAATTCGACATGCTGAGGCTACATCATTAGGACGTGCAATGGGGTTCAACAAAGCGGTTGTACAGAAATTTTTCAACAATTTAAAAGAAGTTCTCGAAAAATTTAAATTTCGGTCAGATAAAATTTATAACGTCGACGAGACTGCCCTAACGACTGTTCAGGAAACTGGAAAAGTTATAGCTATGAAAGGACAAAAACATATAGGGCAAATAACTTCAGCCGAGCGAGGAACGCTAATTACGATGTGCGGAGCAATCAATGCGAATGGAAATAATATTCCACCTCTTCTCATTTTTCCTAGGAAATACCTTAAGGACCATATGCTTAAAGGAGCGCCTAATGGGACTATTGGAGCAGTAACGCCTTCGGGTTAGATGACTACTGAAGTATTCGCCCAGTGGCTGAAGCATTTCATATTATATAGCCATCCAACCAAAGAATTTCCAGTGTTATTATTAATGGATAATCACATTAGCCATGTTTCAATCGAAGTTATAAAACTAGCCCGAGAAAACAATGTATGTTTATTAACATTGCCGCCACATACCAGCCACAAGCTTCAGCCCTTGGACCGAACTGTTTATGGACCGCCAAAGTCTTATTATAATAGTGCATGTCAGTCGTGGTTGACAAATAATCCAGGCAAACGTATAACAATCTATGACGTATCCGAAATCTTAGGGCAAGTGTACAACCTTGCATTTTCAACAAGCAACTGCGTGTCCGGTTTTAAAGCAACAGGGATCTTCCCATTCAACGAAAACATCTTTGTCGATGATGATTTCTTAGCATCCACTGTAACCGATATGCCTTCGCCTGCCAATGTAACTGATATGTGCACGCCTGCGCCTGTCAGAACTGAAACAATTGATGACGCGATAGCAGGAACTAGCAATAAATCTACTACCGATGTAGAAATGGCTCACACCTTTTGCTCAGAAGATAGAACACCTCCTAAAACAATTATTAGTCCCGAAATGTTACGACCCCTACCAAAATCACAGATTACGGAAAAGAAACACATTCGGAAAAAGAAAACTACCCAAATTTTGACAAGTACGCCAGTTTATAATGAACTTGAAGCGGCCAATAAAAATAAATCAAGGAAGGAAAGTTTGAAAAAAGCGCCACAAGCAAAAAGAAAAGTTAATTTGGCAGATACGGAGAACAGCATATTATGCGACAATAATAAAAGAAAAGACAGCATCGATAACTCGAGTGATTCGACTACCGATGACCAGAGTTTAGATCTTACTGATTCCGATGAAATTGATTGGATAGAAGAAGCTCAACCTAGCACTAACGAAGATTTAGGAAACATTGATGTAGGAAGTTTTATACTGGTGAAATTTTCCACTAAAAAACAAGTTAAATTTTGCGCTGGCAGAGTTACTGCTATAGACATAAAATACCGCGAATATTGTGTCAGTTTCTTACGCAAGCGCATAGCATATACATTTTATTATCCAGATGTCCCAGATCAGACCAATATACCATACATAATATACAAGATATTGTAATTCATTTACCACCCCCAACCTCAACTGGCGGAACTGCAAGAGTTCAGAGCCTATTTCATTTTGCGGTTGATCTTTCCTCATTTAATTTATATTAGTTTTAAACCTTTTTGCATTTATATGTTACATGTTTCTTTTGTTTTTCAATGTTTAAACTTATAAATTTTCTAATTAAAGGATTTTGTATGAAGTGTTATTACCTTATTACCAAGTTAAAAACAGTCTTTAATATGCTTTTCAGAGAAACCACTGTACCGACCCTAAATGGCCACTGTACCACTGTGTGGTTCGGTACAGTGGCCACAGTGGTATGTTTTTAAAAAAATATTGAGGAAAAGATCCTATACTTTTTGAATTAAATAGAGTCATATTTGTACAGCCTTATCGTATATGTAGTCAAAAATAATTAAAAAAGCATACATTTCTTAAACGTTCTTGAAATACGTGAAAATAAAAAAAAGGGTGGCCACTGTTGGTGGCTCTCCCCTACCTATTAGATTCGTTTATTAATTTGGAAATCTCGATGTTTTGTAAATGATCACAGTTAAGTATATAGCTCATAGCTATTAAACTAAATAGAAAAATAATTTTCGGTAATTGCCGGCCATTTATTTTATGTATGCGTAGGCCCTATTATGCCCCTATGCCAAAAATTGATATTTTTATGACTAATAAAATAAAAAAAGTTTGAGGCCTAGATTACGTATCTCGAAACCATTTTCTCTGGAAATGCTTTTAGTTTGTTGAAATATTCTTTAAAGATTCTATTGTAAAGGATAGGTTTTTATTCAAAATGGCCTTCAAAATTAGCATTTCTTGGTAAGTATTGTTAAATTTTCTAATAAAAGTAGTAGAGGTAGACGAGGATTAGAAATGGGTCATAACATAATCCATGCAGTTTGGTACTTTTTCCCCTATTTTTCTTTCTTTGGATCAATTATTTACTAGGTATACTTTTATGAACAAAATCAATACGGAAATAGTTCACAAAATTTCCATGCTGCTTTTTTAATTGCCATAATATTTTCAAATGTATTTTTTAAATTTATTTACAGCGTTTATATAAGTCATATTCCCTGCCATTTTCCAAGCGACATATAAGAAGATTAATTAATACATCAAATAACGGAGCATCTGAGGAAATGCATTCAAGTCATATTAGCACTAGTTTGGATACTAACATTAATAATAGCACTGTTACTAATTTTGCACCTTTAGAAGTAGATTGCAGTTGTACTAACAATGCTGTTTATACTGACACTGACCCTTTTAATAATCAAAACAGCATTTTTTTAATCGCTAATAATTACAACTATAATGTTCCAAATCCAAGTTCACCTCCTAGAGAAACACCTAGTTTCAATATCAATAAAAATAAGGAGTTTTTAAAATCTTTAACATCTTGGGCAGTTAAAACTTGTTTAAGCCACAATGCATTTAACGAATTGTTAAATGTGTTACGCTCTCATTCAGATTTTGAAGAAATCCCAAAAGATTGCCGAACATTGCTTAAATTTGACACGTCTTTAAAAAAATACATTAATTTAATTGTTCCAGGGCAATACTAGGGGAGAGTGGGGCAAGTTTGCCATACGGGGCAAGTATGCCAATGCGATTTATTGCCATCGGAGCAGTTCGGGAGTGTCCGGATGTTGTCAACTAATGCACCTGATCACGCATCTGTTAGTTGAAAAGACGCCGTTGGCTTAGACAGACGCACGTGGTTATAGTTGGGCATTTTCGTAAACGGGACTTTTTGGTATAAGCATTTACAAATATTCAAGAACTAGTTTCACTGTTTTTAAAGTTATTTGAGCAGTGCTAATATTTTTTTTTTGGTGAGCTGACAAAGTATTCTTACAGAGCTACCAGCCGTAAGTAACTAATCTCTATTATGAAAAAAAAAATTCTCTCCATGTGAATAGTGGGGCAAGTTCACCGGTCAGTGGCGAACTTGCCCCGCTCCCGATTTTGTATATCTAGGTCTTAATTAACACCTTCCTTCTCTTTATTTACAAACAACAAAAGCTATATATATGTGTGAAAAAAACTGCTAGAAATACAAGCCAACCGTATTTTACACTTTATTTATAGTACTAGGCCTATGATACTTAGTTTTTGCTTGTTTCAGTTATATAATGGTAAGAAACTATAAACGCAAGCAAGAGGATGCCTACAATGAAGAAACTTTACGAAGAGCAATCGCCGATATAAAGGAAAATAACATTAAGGTCCTCTCAGCTTCCAGTAAGTACAATATTCCAAGGAGCACTCTGCGATATTGGGTAAACAGAGAGTTGCCAGATGAACATAAGAAAGGAAGATTTCAACATGTGCTTAACAATGAACAAAGGGAGGAGCTGAGAGAACATATTTTAAAGTTACAGCGAATGTTCTATGGGATATCAGGAATTGATGTGAGACGGCTAGCTTTTCAGTATGCCGAAGCCATCCAGTTGCCCCATAGTTTTAATAAGACTTAAAAAATGGCTGGAAAAGACTGGCTTATTTCTTTTAATCGCATGGAAGATTTGTCGTTCAGAATGCCTGAAGCAACAAGCATGGCAAGGGTGGCTGGTTTTACAAAAGAAAAAGTAGAACGCTTTTTCAGAATTTTTCTAGAATGCTTGACAAAGTATCAGTTCCCGCCATCTAGAATTTTTAATATTGATGAGACGGGGCTTTCTATTGTCCAGAAACCTCGGAAAATAATTGCTCAAAAGGGTGCTAAGCAGATTGGCCGCATTACTTCAGCTGAAAGAGGTAAAAACATAACTATGATTATCGAAGAAATCGTCCATATTTCTCAAAGAGACCGGATATAGATTAAAGAAAAAAAGGAAAGACAACAAAGTCTCGGTCTCAACAAATATAATTAAGTGGTTACACGTGTTTCACCCTTTCGGGCATCATCAGACCTAAAACAAAAGACCTAACTAACAGATACACGAATAATTAAAGACCACTAATTACCCAGAATTTAAAACAAAAAGAAACAGTTACAACATATTAAAAATGTAAATAACAAAAACAAAAAATCAAATGTCAGGGAGCAGTCGGGTCAATTGGATCAATAAGTCCAGTGAAACGAATGCGACGGGATCTAACTATGTTCAAATGCCTGAAAATATGAAAGAAGATGAGAGCGTAGCCAATCTGTTCTGTGCATTAAAAATTAGCGAAAGGTGACCGTCCCGATATCAACATCGGGTTATAAACAAAACAAATCATAACCAATTCATTTACTAATATTGTTAAAAATCAAATTAGGTTCAAAATTAAACACGTCGTTGACACAAGTAAGTATGGGACTTTTTTTGGCCTTAGTAATCTCCATTTTCTCCAACAGATCCAACTTCACACCCTTAGAACATTCGTGCAAAACCTTGATATTTGTAGGGGAAGAGAACTGGTGTCCAGAAGTTAACAAGTGATTAGCGAATGCAGACTTAGTCTCGGTGAAATCCGAATATTTATACTTATTGACAAGGCTGAGATGTTCCTGTACTCTAGTGGATATCCTTCTACCTGATTGGCCGACATAAACCGCTGAGCAATCATCACAATTTAAGGCATAAACACCAGACTTTGCAAAACGGTCCGTTCTGTCCTTGATCTTAACCAAGTGTTGTTTTAAAGTATTAACTGTCTTAAATGCAATTGAAATATTTAGGTTTTTAAAAAACTTAGCTAGTTGTAAGGATATGCTACCAAAAAATGTAAGACATTTAAACTTGTTTTTAACATCTGTGGGTTTTGCATGTATAATATGGTAAGAGAACTTGTATTTGTTAACGAATTTGTAATAAAGTTTATTTATAGACTTAATTGGAAAACCATTATTAAGTGCCATTTGTTTAATTATGTTTAGTTCTTTAGTAAACGCCTCTTTAGATAACGGCAAATTAAATAGTCTATAAAAGAAAGAATTGAAAGCAGCAAATTTATGTGAAAACGGTGAATTGGATGTGAACTGAATGATGTTATCGGTAGAAGTTGGTTTTCTGAATACTTCAAAATTGATGTTGTTGTTATTTCTTATAAGTAAAAGATCTAAGAACGGTAGTTTCCCCTGTGTTTCCCTTTCTAGTGTGAACTCAATCTTATCATGTAAGGTATTTGCAAATTTTAAAAAATTATTTAATTCAACCTTTTTTTTTTTTTTTTTTTTTTTTTTTTTTCAATTTAATGATAAATTTTTTTTTTTTTTCAATTTAATGATAAATTTTTTAGACAGATTACGGGTTTGGCCATGGGTTCATGTCTTTCCCCTTTCTTGAGCGAGGTGTTTATGAATAACTTGGAAAGTAAAATTATGAATAGTCCCTTTGCAGGCTATCTTAAAGCATATAAAAGGTATGTAGATGACATTTGTTTAGTGTGGGACGGCAGCGAGGTTGAATTAAATAATTTTTTAAAATTTGCAA
This sequence comes from Polydrusus cervinus, assembly GCA_935413205.1. NCBI lineage: Eukaryota > Metazoa > Arthropoda > Insecta > Coleoptera > Curculionidae > Polydrusus > Polydrusus cervinus. The sequence continues at coordinate 57,767,829 of OW284510.1, read as the reverse complement.
ATACCTTACATGATAAGATTGAGTTCACACTAGAAAGGGAAACACAGGGGAAACTACCGTTCTTAGATCTTTTACTTATAAGAAATAACAACAACATCAATTTTGAAGTATTCAGAAAACCAACATCTACCGATAACATCATTCAGTTCACATCCAATTCACCGTTTTCACATAAATTTGCTGCTTTCAATTCTTTCTTTTATAGACTATTTAATTTGCCGTTATCTAAAGAGGCGTTTACTAAAGAACTAAACATAATTAAACAAATGGCACTTAATAATGGTTTTCCAATTAAGTCTATAAATAAACGTTATTACAAATTCGTTAACAAATACAAGTTCTCTTACCATATTATACATGCAAAACCCACAGATGTTAAAAACAAGTTTAAATGTCTTACATTTTTTGGTAGCATATCCTTACAACTAGCTAAGTTTTTTAAAAACCTAAATATTTCAATTGCATTTAAGACAGTTAATACTTTAAAACAACACTTGGTTAAGATCAAGGACAGAACGGACCGTTTTGCAAAGTCTGGTGTTTATGCCTTAAATTGTGATGATTGCTCAGCGGTTTATGTCGGCCAATCAGGTAGAAGGATATCCACTAGAGTACAGGAACATCTCAGCCTTGTCAATAAGTATAAATATTCGGATTTCACCGAGACTAAGTCTGCATTCGCTAATCACTTGTTAACTTCTGGACACCAGTTCTCTTCCCCTACAAATATCAAGGTTTTGCACGAATGTTCTAAGGGTGTGAAGTTGGATCTGTTGGAGAAAATGGAGATTACTAAGGCCAAAAAAAGTCCCATACTTACTTGTGTCAACGACGTGTTTAATTTTGAACCTAATTTGATTTTTAACAATATTAGTAAATGAATTGGTTATGATTTGTTTTGTTTATAACCCGATGTTGATATCGGGACGGTCACCTTTCGCTAATTTTTAATGCACAGAACAGATTGGCTACGCTCTCATCTTCTTTCATATTTTCAGGCATTTGAACATAGTTAGATCCCGTCGCATTCGTTTCACTGGACTTATTGATCCAATTGACCCGACTGCTCCCTGACATTTGATTTTTTGTTTTTGTTATTTACATTTTTAATATGTTGTAACTGTTTCTTTTTGTTTTAAATTCTGGGTAATTAGTGGTCTTTAATTATTCGTGTATCTGTTAGTTAGGTCTTTTGTTTTAGGTCTGATGATGCCCGAAAGGGTGAAACACGTGTAACCACTTAATTATATTTGTTGAGACCGAGACTTTGTTGTCTTTCCTTTTTTTCTTTAATTATAACTATGATTGGTACAATAAGCGCAACAGGAACATTCCACCCTTTTTGATTTATCCTCGGGTTAGAATGAATCCGCAGCTATCGGTTGGCACATTCCCGAATACTTCAGTAAACTGCAATGCTTCAGGTTGGAGTGATGGTGACTTATTTCTCAGGTTCTTGGAGCATTTTGTAAAATGTGTTCTGCCTTCTAAAGAAAAACCAGTAATGCTACTCTTAGATGGTCACGGAAGCCATAAGACTCTAAACGCTATTAATTTTTGCAGAGAAAATGGTATTTTCATGATCACCTTTCCACCACACACTAGCCATAAATTACAACCCCTTGACGTTGGAGTATTTGGGCCATTTAAGGCTTGCCTTTCTGCCGAGATGGATAACTATATGACAAACCACCCGGGCGAAAGGATCACAGATTATGTAATGGTACCACTTATCAAAGAAGCATTTATCAGAGCCTTTTGTCCTAAAAATATAATTAAAGGATTTGAGAAGTCAGGAATTTACCCATACAATAACAATATTTTTGAAGATCATGAATATATAGGTGCCACCGCAAAATATTAGCCTTGCTTTTTAAATATATACATATAGGGTTTTATAACAAAACATAAAAATTTAGAAACAGACCAAACCTGATATTTCCTGTTTTTTTTCTGATGTCTCGGAGGTAGAGAATATTTACAATTTTCTTTCACCAAATTAAGCCTCAAAATACACAAACTTTTCCTCAATGTCACCATCTTGGTATCGCTTACCGTTTTTGAGATAAATTAAACCAAACAATTTTTTTTTTCAGAATACTGTATTTCAATATTAAAGCAGGACAATTTCGAGGTACCTAAATGGTATGATTTTTGTATTTTTTTATTTTATATGATTGATTTATAATGTTTTCATAAACTGTGTCATTTTAATTATTATCGAATCGAATTAAATAATTTTTAAATGAATCAATGAATATTAATACCAATATTATACTTTGTTTCAGGTATGGTTACCAAAACGTTTTTTTTTATTTATACAATTATACATAATAATGTAACTGTAATAATGTATAAATGTCACTAATAAAAAAAATAAAAAACATTCCTTACAGAATTAACATCCTTTTATTTGAATTATGCTACCTGCATACTTACTATGAATTCAAAAATATGTTCAGTAACGTGACAACCTTATTTTAATTAGAAAGCGGCACTATAATCAAACATACACATGGAAAATGCAATACTATTTATAAAACCAAAAGATAACAAAAATATTATCTGTATTTTACACTTGGCCGATAGCCGCAAATTCTCTCTGCTTTTAATTAAAAATAACATTACTGAAAAAATCAATACTATAAGAGTTTTCCACATTTTTTAGGGTCCAGCGAAAATTTCCAATATAGAATTTTAATGGAACAAAAAGACATTGCAGACGGGGAGTGTTCAACATTTGTTGAGGCGTTTGTAACAGTTTTTTCATTATATTTTGTATTTAATTTACGATATCCTGTAGAGGTTAGTTCTACGTTAGAACTAATACAGCGATATTTTTTTGGTATTCATCCAGAGACTGGTACAAGGTCAAAGAAAAAAAATACGAAAAATAAAGTTATTAATTTAATTAATAAGATATGTAAATAACCTTTGTTAAAAGTAAGTTTGTTGCGAGAAAAATAAATTGGCGCCTTTATTTTTCCCGCATACTGACATACTAAAAACTTTTTATTTAGTTTTTATTTTTCCTGATCGTGGTATTTATTATTGGATATTTATGTAGTTTATTAATGTACAATATATATACTGTTTTTATATAAAATTGTTTAATTGCTGATTTCCTTTATACCTATACACTATCCAAATTTTGATCCTTGTTAGATACCCACAGTTACTAGGTAAAACTAAAAAAAGTTGCTTGTATATTCATTTTGCAAAAACACTATAATAAAATCATATAATTATTCAGACTTATACTAAGCAAATTTGAAAACAATCCAACTTCTACGTAAATTGGATTATAGTGATAAACTGATGAGAAATTATAAGGCACCGGCTACAGGTTTCCAAAAGTAAGTTTTATCACCAGCTTTATATTTTAGATACATTTCTTTATTACATAGAAGTAATATCTTATCTACAGTCTAAAAAATCATGGTGAAATTTCATAAGTATACTGTATTTTTTACGCTATATATTTAGGAATTATTTTTTTTCTCTACATACAGTGTGACAAGTAAAGTCCGCATCATATGGGAAATTTTTTTATTCGTAGCTTTATTCGAAATTTGACTTTGGCATCAGTTTCTGCTTCAATCGAGATGAAAATTTAACCAAAAAATAGTAGTCACGTGATTCGCATTATAGGTCAAATTTTAATTTTTTTACAAAAAAATTTAAAGAGTGGGGTTATTTGACAAAATATTGAAAGAAGTTATTTGAAAAAGTTTTTCTAAATACAATTATTAGCCCATATGCAAAATTTCAGCTGCCTAAGATAATTTTGATTTTTTTCCCATATTTTGTAAATTACACCACTGTTGCAAAATAAAACTCGATGCAACCTACATAAAACTTCTTAGTTGCAACAATGTCTTATTCCAGACACATTTCCTTTAAGCTGGCGCCATATTAAATGTGAGTTTTTCTAAAAAATCCAAATAGGGCTTTTAAAATTTCGTCACATGTGATGCAAAGTTTATTTATTTTTGACCCTGTATAAGATAGCTTCATAAAATAAGTATTTTTGAACACGTAGTTTGTGTCTAAAAGTAAAACACCTTAATATTAACAAAATAGTATAATTGAAAAGAGTCTAGTTTTCTAATCAAAAATCATATTATAATAATTTATAATTCCACCTTTTTAATTTATATTAATTAAATTTAAAACTCTTTTCAATTATACTATTTTGTTAATATTAAGGTGTTTTACTTTTAGACACAAACTACGTGTTCAAAAATACTTATTTTATGAAGCTATCTTATACAGGGTCAAAAATAAATAAACTTTGCATCACATGTGACGAAATTTTAAAAGCCCTATTTGGATTTTGTAGAAAAACTCACATTTAATATGGCGCCAGCTTAAAGGAAATGTGTCTGGAATAAGACATTGTTGCAACTAAGAAGTTTTATGTAGGTTGCATCGAGTTTTATTTTGCAACAGTGGTGTAATTTACAAAATATGGGAAAAAAATCAAAATTATCTTAGGCAGCTGAAATTTTGCATATGGGCTAAAAATTGTATTTAGAAAAACTTTTTTAAATAACTTCTTTCAATATTTTGACAAATAACCCCACTTTTTAAATTTTTTTGTAAAAAAATTAAAATTTGACCTATAATGCGAATCACGTGACTACTAGTTTTTGGTTAAATTTTCATCTCGATTGAAGCAGAAACTGATGCCAAAGTCAAATTTCGAATAAAGCTACGAATAAAAAAATTTCCCATATGATGCGGACTTTACTGGTCACACTGTATAAGTAAAATTCAACTTATATGTACTGAAAACAAAATAATTCCTAAATATGTAGGTAGCGTAAAAAATTCACTATAATATTATGAAATTTTACCATGATTTTTTACAGTGTATATACTACACTCAAGAATTGGTACTTTTACATGACTGAACACGTACGATTCATGAAGTATAAAGTTATAATTACACAGATATGCATGCTAATTTACATGGTTTTATAAGTAAATTATTTTAACGTCCATAGCGGTTCAAGTATTTTTACATTAAAGGGTAATTAAATATTACATGGAAGATAAGTGAATAGTTACATGGTCGTATAAGTTCAAAGTTTACCTGTGTTTCCTGGTGGTTTTTTACTTGGAGATCCATGGCCTTTTATTACCAATGAAGGTTATGGTAAATTTACATAAAAAATTTTTACTGTGCACGAATCATGCACAGCATACGAGAAGACGGGCAGTTTTACTTGCGACCTGTGTTTGTAATCGTCAACTTGCCCCTATGGACTAATCAACTTGCCCCAGTACTGGGGCAAGTTGACGAAAAGACAGTTTTTTAATAAATTTTCTGTAACTTTTTTAGATTTAAGTTTTGTTTCGTTTTTAGAATTTTAATTAGTAACCCAATAATGGGACTACCATATAAAAATAAATCTGCTTTAAAAAACTAAACGGTCTTTTTTCCGCAGCATTTGGCCCGTAACATCGTCAACTTGCCCCGCTCTCCCCTACATTATATATATTTTGAATCATGTAGGAGTATACAAGGGGGGATTAAAAGCCACTACTAACTTATACACATTTTTTAAATGGGAGATATTTAAAATAATGTCTATATCAGTCTATCATTTTTGAATGAAAGTTTATTCTACAGGGTCGTGCATCTCACCTCCCGTCTTCCCTAGCTCACTTAAAAATTAAGTAAACATTTTGACATTTTGCGGACTAGACCTGTATCCTAGGGCGCGTTTCAGGAAAATATTTTTGTTTATACAGGGTGTTCCAAAAAAGCATGACGTCATAAGGATCTATTTTTTAGATTACATGCTATATATTATGTATCTGTTTGTGCATGTCAGTTATATTAATTAATCAAATAATTTACTAACGTTTAGAAAAACTCTATATCATTTGATAGGAATAAAAGTCGGTCTAAACCACAATATCTTTAATGAGAAAATATGTTTATGGGTAATTTACATGGATAAAAGAAGAGAACATGTTTCGACCTTAGAAAAGGTCATCATCAGCTCTAACTAGAAAAGTTTCGTGGACAAGCTAGTACATTAGTGCAAAAATGGTGATGTAGAAATTAAAACATAAAATTTAAACAGGGGTAGAGGTTTTTATAGCATAATATTATTAGACCTAGTCTGAAAAATATGGGGGTGGACAGAATGAGTGGTAGAAAATATTGGAAACCCTTTGTTTGTTGTTTGTTGGGCAAGAATATACACTCTCTCATTAAAATATATTCTTTTTTCTTTTTTTAATTTTAGTAAAAAGTCGAAATCTTAAACCTTAAAGGTCGTGATTCAAGACTCATAGATAAATATGTGGTAATTTTTATTCTATTTTAAAAAATCCTTTTAATAAAATATTCAATCTGCTTTAAGAGATAAACAGGGTGTAGGAGAAGCCATCATCTTAGCGTATTTTTAATTCTTTCTTTAATTCGGCATATTAGAAGAAAGAAAGAAGGCAGAAAGAATTATAAATACGCTAAGATGATGGCTTCTCCTACACCCTGTTTATCTCTTAAAGCAGATTGAATATTTTATTAAAATGATTTTTTTAAATAGAATAAAAATTACCACATATTTATCTATGAGTCTTGAATCACGACCTTTAAGGTTTAAGATTTCGACTTTTTACTAAAATTAAAAAAAGAAAAAAGAATATATTTTTGTGAGAGAGTGTATATTCTTGCCCAACCAAGGGTGAACAAAGGGTTTCCAATATTTTCTACCACTCATTCTGTCCACCGCCATATTTTTCAGACTAGGTCTGATAATATTATGCTATAAAAACCTCTACCCCTGTTTAAATTTTATGTTTTAATTTCTACATCACCATTTTTGCACTAATGTACTAGCTTGTCTACGAAACTTTTCTAGTTAGAGCTGATGATGACCTTTTCTAAGGTCGAAACATGTTCTCTTCTTTTATCCATGTAAATTACCCATAAACATATTTTCTCATTAAAGATATTGTGGTTTAGACCAACTTTTATTCCTATCATATAATTATTAACCATTGTGAGTATGGACTACTTCTTGAATCTATATCATTTGATAAAATCAATCAAATGAATAGCAAATCCTATCATACTCTAACAACACCTCAATCTTGTATTTGTTTAAATCTATCAAATAAAGATATAATCTACTCTAGCTTTATAAAATCTATCACTTTAAGATTGAATGTATCCAAAACCATCTAATTTTTAACGGTCACTCAGTCTCGGCACAGATGGCTCTGTCTGTATTCCAGTTGCTCGTAACACATCGTGAAGGGAAGAGCTGCGCAGCCGCTGTCGATATTATTTGAAATTTGTGTTTTGTGTAGTGAATTGCAGTTTGTTACTTCCAGACTTAATTTTAGAAAAAGGTAAGTCTTAAATAATCAATTATGATTGGTTTTTAAAAACTTGAGGTTATCGTGGTATGTCAAAAGGAAGCATTATTAACTGTGGATGATGTTAAATGTACTAAATTATATATTATAAATTAATAAGTAGTAGTAATAATTCATAGGCATAACTAGGGGTGCTTAGCCCCCCTCTTTGATTCAAAATTAGATTTCCCTTCTCTTCCTCCCCCTAGAACAATTGGTATTTTTTAATCTCTGTTGTTTAACTAGGACGACTTTTTTTAGAAGACATCTTCAAAAGGTGTAGAGTGAATTTCTACACGGGGCTTAAGCCCCCAAATGTAATTGTATATTTACGTCAATGTTTTATGTATTATAATTGGGTGTAAATATGTGATAAGTAATAATTATTTGCATTAGGTTTAAAGAAGACAAACATGTCGAGACTTTTTGCAGACACTTTCGTCGAGTGTTTAGACACAAGCTACGCTAAAAAGGCCAAGTCTTAAAACAAACATATTCAGTTCACCAAATTAATGAATAAAAACTGCATTATCTCAAATTGTGCTTAGGGTTTCGAAGGATCTGAGTTTAAAGTATTGAAAAATCTGTGCAAGAACTGCCAATAAGTGAAAATATAACTTTATTTCAGATTTTTTAGTGGTACCTAAGTAAATTTAATGTAAAGGTATAATTACTATAGCAAAAAAAATATAAGTATGACAAGAAATATTTAAAATTTCATGATTACGATTTTATTTACATAACTAAAGATTCTTTTTTTTTCTCTTTATCGGTAGAAGTCATTGACTGTCGCAATAATTGCCGTGCAGGGTGGCCAATTATTGGCATGGTAAAAATCCCTCGATCTCAATTCTCGGGATTGGCACTCTTCTCCTTTTAATTTGGCGCCAGGATTTTTGTTAGAGCAAAAAAATCCCAAACTTCTATTTTTCACTGTCCAACTTCCTTTGCCGGATATAGTTGGTGGTCTGATTCCTGTGCTAGTTGATAGGAAATATTATTGATGATTTCGTCCTGAAATGTAGTAACTAGTACAGAACCTCCCAGTTGGCAGTTTCCCAGTGAAACAATTTCTTTAACCCGTTTTCTGTAGATTTCCAATGACAAATTTGTCGGTCGGTGTCGGTGTACCGAGTGTATCAGCAGTCGGCTATACGCACGAGCTGGACATCTTGGGATCCCCGCGTGTATTATATCATATCTTTCTTAATCGTCCGCATCCGGGATGTAACTTCGGAGTTCGGACTGGTAGGGGTAGGGTAGCGGCAGCGTTGCCAGGTCCTTAAATTTTATTTTTCCCAGATTTTACTTTAAAAGTTTCCAGATTTTGATAAAAATTCCCCAGATTTTTTGAATTGAAATAATATAAAAATGTTCTATTAATATTTATTATATTAGGTAGGTATAGTGGGTACACAAAACTATAATAATTATTTAAACATACACTGAAAAAAATGCTGGTTTTATGCCAAATAAATGATTTGTTTGACTTATTTTTATTGGGACCAAATAATTTTTATTTGTCTGACACAAATATTGTTTGTATTAAATAAATAGGATTATTTGAATTTACTATGATATTTGTTTGGTTAGTAATTATTTACGTCAAATAAAATGTATTTACTATTTTAAAACTTAACAGTGTTTTGAAATCTTAAATGAATATTTATTTGTGGTAAATAATTATATATTGGGCTACCGGTTCTTTTGGATTCCGCGAAATTAGGACGACGGGAAGGGTTTGCCAGATGACCAGTCGCTAGTAGCCCGCCACCCTGACAAGTTCGAGGTCCCTGTCGAGTAATTTGTATTTTGTGTTAGTGCTGGAAATAAGTGCAATGGAAGTTGAAAATTGGCTTCTAAACCACAATCTTGACCACCTGTGGCCTTCACTTGAAGGTAAGTTAATTTTTTCATATATATCTATATTGTCAAAATAATAAATAAATACAAAACATGTGCATTTTAAGTTAAATTGAACGACAACGATAATATTATGTATAGAAAAAACGGTGATATTAATAGTAAAAGTATTTTAACTTCTTGATATGTAAAAACTACATAACCATACCTATTTTCTTATGTTTTCACTATTTTTGCAAGTTGTAGATCAAACAAAATGGCCCCAGATATTTGCGTTACCTGCTGCCCAATTTATTTATACATATTTATTAGTCCTAAATACATGGATACTTAAGACAAACATTTAATTATTTGTGACAAATTATTGTTTATTAATGATTAATTTAATTTATTTGATCCAAATAAAATATTGTTTATTAATGTAAACATTTAGTTACTGCAGGTAAATATGAATTTGTTTGAAGGAAATACTATGTGTTTTAAATAGAATAAATATAAATTTTCCACACTAAAAACAATATACCGATGAACGAAATAAATAGCAAAAATTAACTTAAGCAATTTTTAAAGTCCACTCGTTTTTTTTTACCCCAAGAGTTTTTTGTTTGTTGATTAACTTGTCTCTTAAAAATATTATTATCTTCCATTAAATATGTATAAATATGAGAAAATCTCCCAAATTTGCATTAAGTTGACAGCGATCATTTTTTTAGGAAATAACATAGATGAGATGGAAGTCGTAAAACAAATAAAAGATGAAGAAATTGAAACATTATGTCAAAAAGTGTTTGATGATAAAATTCGTCTTAGACGACAAATTGAAACTCTGACTTAAGAGGTAAGATAAAAGTAAAATATAAGTTATACTCTATATTTATGCCTACTAACCCACTCAGTGCTGTATATTGTTAAGAAAATCAAATAAATTAAGATTCTTATTTTAGTATGACGACGAAGCTCCCCCTAGTAAGAAAATGTTACAAGACAATGATATTGTGACAAACATCAGTGATATACTTATTTTAAATGACGATCAACCACAAAGTTTCAGCAATCAGGCATAGCTGTTACAACTTTGGAAACTCCATTAGCCACCACAATTCAACCCGGTACCATTGTGTCATCAGTTGTTGAATTTTCCTATCTATATATAAGTATATCCTATAAAATTAAAAGTAAACACTGAATATGCCAATGCTGAGAAGAGTAAGGTCACCCTGTATATAAATAAACCATGTTTTGGCTTAAATAAATATATATTTCAACGAAAATATTATTTATTATTTATTTAAATCCCACCTATTTAATCCAAATAAATATTTATTTGGGCAAAACAGTGTTATTTGTGATAAACAATATTTTATTTCAATTAAATAACAGGAACTAGGTATAATTTGAAAAATTATTTAAAATAAATAATTATTTTGTTATGCCAAATAAATATTTATTTAATAGTAATATATATGATTTATAAGAAACAACACATTGTTTGGATTAAATATCGCAGGCTTGCTGACAAATAAATATTTTGTTGATAGAAATAAGTTATTATTTGCTATAAAAACTTGTTTTCTCTATCAAACAAACATTTATTTTAATCAAATACCACATATTTGAAGCGCAATAAATGAATTATTTAAATCAAATAATATTTGTTTAAATATAATAAATTTTACTATCAGCAGTCAAATAATTTTGGACATACTTTCAAATAAATATTTGTTCAGACAATAGGAAATAAATATTTGTTTCGGCGAACTCCATTTTTACTTAGATTAAATAAATTATTTTTTCAGTGTAGTGACATTATGTTTAACATTTTGTTATCGATATTAAAATTAATCGATGTTCTGTTGTAAACTTTTAAAATGTTTTTGGAATGTAGAATGCCTTCTAGAGTCTTATTACACAACCTGTTTCGGATTTTGGTTTTGTTTAAATTAATAGCGCTAAAGACATGCTCAACACTAGGTAGGACTACTATATAAACGAGACATAAAATATTTTTTACAAAATTGGACAAAGTTAGAAAACACTCGGTGTTATTTTTTAAAGAAAAACCTTACTCCAAAATGGTACAAAGTCGTCGTCAAAAATTAAGCTTTCCCTTTCAGTATTTTCTAAACAGCCTATATTCTCTATCTAAATCGTTAATACTCAAATTATTCATAAAATTAGGAAATTTTGAAGCCACTAGGGCAATACTTTGAATAAAATATTTTAAAAAAAGATTAAAAAATATTGGGATCTCGTAAGGTGACCCTAATAAATATGGCTCATAAGTGCAGTCTGCAGTGTTGCCAGAGGGTATCAAGAAATTGTACAAATCACAAACATAAAATGTACCAAATTTTGAACTTTTGTACAGCCATCAAAAATTACTTATTTTTTAACCTCGTACCAAAAACAGTAATATTAATATTTTTAATTTATTTATTTAGTAATTTATAATGGTAATGGTATAATATGTATAATAATATTAATGAATTTTTAGGATATAATATTCTATAAATTATAAACATATCGCACTCGTTACAAAACAGTGTCATAACACAAAATTTTTGAAAATTGTGTTTTTAGGGTATTATTACTATTTTCATTAAGATCTACCAATCAGTAAAACTGACATATTTCTAATTCGCATAGTTTCCGCGCGACGCGCTGATGTCAATGTGCCTTTTGACGTTTCTGCGCGCATCTTGGGCGGGAAGAGTGTCTTAAGTTAGTATGTGACTGACCGTCAAGTAGTGATCACGAGTCATCATGCCGCGAAACTGTCCTATTACAACATGTGACACTGTTTCTGATCGAGGTAAGTAATATAAACAGTCTTTACCTAATGTTGTGACACAAATCTTTTATGACAGCGAAATTTCATTACAGAAGAGTGACCTATTATGTAATATGACAGTGTTTTTGAATATATAATCGGTATTTAATGAAATTTCTTACTCTCAAAGAGTCATATTTTATTTTATGAATGTTTCAATTATTGATTTTGGCAGTTTAATTGTAAACAAATAACCTAATTTAACTTGCGATAGTTTTTTGTGTCGATTAGTGAAAAGTTGACAAAACATATTTTTTTCATAAAATGACTTATTGAATTGCAATTTTTTTTAACGCCTCTTATTTATCATAAAGAAGTATTTTTGTCGGTCACTCAATCGAAAAGCGGAACTTAAAAAATAACTTAATAATGTAAAGGTGGAATAAATTCAGTAAATTAAAATTGGAAAAAACAATTTTGCCACAGCAGCTCAGTAACAGAGTATTATGACCCAGAGGTCGTTTTTCCAATTAAATTTACTTTATTTTCCACCCCCTTGCGTTTTAGGTAATTTTTTTATAGTGGTTCAGTTTAAACTACTTATTATTTTCTGTTTTTTTTTACATTGGAAATTACATATAATAAAATAGTATTAATCTGCATACATGTAAGTTGATATAATACTGCTCTAACTTTAGAAATTAATTATTTTATAAAAAGAAGTAGTATAAAAATTCAACAAGAAGATATTTATAGTAAAAAGGAAAATGGATAAAAGAAATCTCTGCGTATACAAAACAACTTACATGATGACTATTTTAGTGTTGGTAATTTTAAATGCAAAAAACTTCATTATACACACGCATAAGAGATTATGGTATAATTGCAGAAAGATTGGCTAGTGAAACAGGGCGCAGAGCTCTTTGTTTGCGTCTTATATTACAAAAACGGGGAAATGGTATCGACAACAATTATTGCATAGCTAACATTGAGGTAGGATTATACAGAGACGCCATAACGTGGCTAAAAGTGACCACAGGTAGATATATTGAATCGACGTTTATGTCAAACAAATGTGACCTTTTGACGTTTTATGACGGGAGAGTGTTTTTTTAGTTTTTTGTGTTTTATATTGTTTTTCGAGTGATATTTATATTAACTATTTAAATACAATAATGGTTTCTTGTGCTCATCGTTCTTGCAATAGCAGGGATGCAGTCGACAAGAAAAAATCTACGGGAATAACATTTCATAAGTAAGTAAACAAAAAACAGGGTTGTATTTAAATAAGATGTATTTATAGATTCCTTAAAGCTTTAAGATTTTTTTACTTTACGCACCTTTTAGCCATTTTAAGAAACCTAAGTGGTAAATTTTAGCTTTTTCAAGGTTAAATTTTTCAAAAAAAAAAGTTAAAACTTAACTAGTACCTAAATAAATTTATTTTTAAGTCTTATTTAAGCATGGTTGTATAGTATTTAAATTGTACGTTTTCCTTTTAGATTTCCTAAAGATCCTGCGCGCCAGCAGATCTGGTTGCAGTTTATTAATCGGGGGGCTTGGAAACCAACAAAATATAGTGTTTTGTGCTCAAAGCATTTTTCTGAGATGTACATTGATCGAACCTCAAAATGTGTCGTTCGCTTAAAAGAGAATGCCATTCCTACCCTTAATCCCTCCCAGGTATATATAAAAATATATACCTATTGTATTTATACAACTTTAGTACTATTTTTTTAAATTTTATTGTTGTTTTGGTAAATTACAAGGTTTTAATAATTTTAATACGATAAGAATATTCTTGTTCTTATAATAAAATAGTATTTATATTATTTTTAAGTTTTTTTTTTTAATTCCAGGAGCAAATGGATGACGAATTGACAGAACCACCAGCCAAGGTTAGGATATTGTCAAATATTTTGATTGTACCAGCAAAATGTAAAAATTTTGACCAAGATATAAGTATCCCTTCAACAAGTACTGCAGGTTTGGCTAAAGATATACTAGCAAGGCCATCAACTTGGCAAATAGGTGAACCTGTTTCTCCCAGGAAAAGAAAATTACTGAATAAACTAAAAACAACACAGCGTATAAGCAGGGAAAGAAAAACAAAGCTGATATATTTGAAACGAAAACTGATGCGAAGGGAAAAACGCATAACAAATATGAAAAAAATTCTTAATGAACTAAAAAAAAAGAAACTTTTACAAGATGAGCATTTAGACGTGCTTTCTAAACTTGGAGGGCCTCAAGAATTATTTATGAGGCAATGTAAAAAAGCATCCAGCAAAGCTCTACCAAAATACTACTCAGAAGAGATAAAAACGTTTGCATTGACACTTCATTATTACTCCCCCGTTGCCTACAATTATGTAAGAAAAACATTTAACGTATGTTTACCACATACACGAACGATAAGCCGGTGGTACCAAAGTATCGATGGAGAGCCTGGATTTATTAGCGAATCGTTTCAGGCTTTAAAGTTAAAGGCTTTCTATGAAAAAAAGAAAGTTATATGCAGCCTCATTATTGATGAGATGTCAATTAGACAACATGAGGAATGGGTTGCTCAAAAAGACAAGTGCTACGGGTATGTAGATATGGGAACAGGAGTCAAAGAAGTTACTCTTGCTAAAGATGCTTTCGTCTTTCTTTTAAACTGTGTAAACGGTTATTGGAAAATACCCGTTGGTTTTTTTCTTATTGCTGGTATAACAGCAGAGCAAAAAAAAGGATTGGTGTTGCAGTGTTTGGAAAAGTGTAGTGAAATAGGAATTGAGGTGGTTAGCTTAACATGTGATGGTCCTCCAGTAAATTTAACCATGGCAAAACTTTTGGGTTGTAACTTGGACCATGAAAATTTAAAACCATTTTTTAAACATCCATCGACCAATGATGATGTGGTTTTTTTTCTGGACCCATGCCACATGATAAAGTTAGTGAGAAACACTTTGGGTGAAAAGGGTTCCCTAGTGGATGAAAACAATGAATTAGTTTGTTGGCATTTTTTAAAAGAACTAAACAATTTACAAAGAAGTGAATCCTTCCACTTGGCCAATAAATTAAGGGATCAACATATTGCTTTTGGCAAACAAAAGATGAAGGTTAGGCTGGCAACTCAAGTCTTTAGTGAGAGTGTTGCAACCGCCTTATCATTTTGTAAAAATGAATTAAAAATGAAACAATTTGCTGGGGTTGATGCGACAGTGAGATTTATTTTAATTATGAACAATTTGTTCGATATTTTAAACTCTAGAAATTTGGCACAATGTCATTACAAAAAACCAATATCTGCAAAAAATTATGAAACTATTGATTTTTTTTTGAATTCTGCAGATAAATACATAAGCTGTTTAAAAACACACGTAGGTGGTCCTTTACTTTTAGATTCACTGAGACATACAGGATTTTTAGGGTTAAAAATATGCATCTCTAGTCTTAAAGTATTATTTAAAAATTTAGTTACTAGGAATAGATTACAGTTTTTGCCACTTTATAAATTCTCCCAAGATCACATTGAGCTATTTTTTGGGTCCATTCGGTCCCAAGGAGGTTACAATAATAACCCCACTGCACGTCAGTTTCAATCAGCCTACAAAAAATTGCTTATTCATGTGGAATTGAGTCATAGTTTTCATGGAAATTGTGTCCCGTTAGAGCAACTCCACATTTTAAAATGTGACCCTGTACATCAAATAAATGTCACTTCAAGAGATTACAGGGCACTAGGAATGGAAGAACATTCTGACAGCGAGTTAAATGATATTATCAGAGATCATGATTATTTGCCAGACCCGCTGTCAGAATATTCAAAACATATTATTACCTATATAGCTGGATTTATCGTACATTCTTTAAAAAAAAAAATATTCTGTACAGAATGCATATCTGCTTTAACAAGTGACACGAGGTATATGTATCTATATTCTTTTATAGATAAGAAAAATAAAGGTGGACTACAATATCCCTCAACAGATGTTTTGGAGATATGTATTCTTGCGGAAAAAGTTTTGAAAAACATTGTTTTTTCTCAACAAATATCTGCAGCAGCTTTAGTTACCACAATATTAAAAAAGTTTGTAAATAAAAATATTTTTTTTAATTTAGTAGTTCATAGCTTTGATCAGTCGGCTTTGGACAGTCACCGAGTATTGCTAATCAAAGCTGTGGCAGAAAAGTACATAAATGTAAGGTTGTACCATTTCGCCAAACAAAAATCCAACAAATCAGAAAGTATTAGGCATCATAGTAATAAGATTGTTTTATTTAAGGGACAATAAATTTTTGTTTTTCAAGAATTTGTTTTATTTTTTGTGTGTAATAGCTGCACATTATCTTATTTTAGAATATAAAAAAAGGATTGTCAATAAAATTATAGTAATAAATATGTATACAGTGTTCGACAGTGACTTATATTAGATAAATCCTAAAATTTAGACAAACTGCACTTAAAAAGAAAATATGTGAGCTATTTAAATCAGTAGAAACCCTAGTCCCAAAGACTTTTATTTAAAACATATTTTTTTTTTATTCAAAAAGTTTTCGAAATAAAGCATATTGCGGGACTTTTGCTAGACACTGTATTTTAAAACAAAAAATGATATTTACCGAGATATTTACATTATATGATTATCTTATTATAAGCTTAATGCTAGCGTAATACATATAAATATAAATAGTCCGGACCTGGCGAGGCATCCATATTGCAACTACTATTAGCCACGCCTAGTGGTACCGTTTTCTCGACGCGAAATTAAATCTTATGGCGCCTCCTTATAATCCTACCTCAATGATAGCTAACCACCCGCAAACACCACCAGTAAGCAAAAGATGAATATGAAGGACCTGGATACATAGAATATTTACCAAAAAAAGGTAATAAAACCACAGAACTGTGAACGTAATAAAGACAATTAGAATGCGTGCGTGTTTGTGGTTGGTCATGATGTATGGGCGTGTGTGTGTGGGTATATATGTGAGTGTGTGACGTTGTGGAAGTATTCATTCTATTGGCAGCGGTTTTTGTTATATTACATCTACTTTTTTTTTTGATGCAGATGTGACAGAAACCAATACACAGAACGAGACGGAACAAAATACAGAGGCTGAACAGGGTATCCTAAATTATACCGAACAAGAAGCTGTGGATAAAAACCCAGATAAGACTGATGCAGGAAAGACTGAAAACTGCTTAAACAAGACTGAAATAGAAATACCTATGGACATCAGCCTTAATGAGAAGGCATCTGAAGAGGATATTAACATTCCTAGGCTGGAGATATCTAAACGAGAAGAAAACCTGGATAAAACGGAAGCAGTAAAAGAGACTATGAATAACAAATCAGATGATAGTGATGAAGAGCAAGACTTTAGCAGTGATGACAGCATTATTGATCCAAATTATCAGCCAGAATCGGAAGCTCGATCAACCAATCGAAATTTTTTAATTATTTCGCCGAATCCTGCAGTTGACATTCCCATCAAAAGATCTCCTCTAAAGATTGGAGGCAAAAAAAGGAAGAAAGGTGTGTCAAAAGATATTGCTAAAATAAATAGAAACTTAGGTCAGGAATATATAAGCACGAAGACAAAAAAAGTAATGCCACCAAAAAAAATTGGCCCTATGTGCACCGAAAAGTGCAAATGGAAATGTGCCTCAGTCATTTCGAATGCTAAAAGATAGGAGCTGTTTGAACAGTACTGGGCGTTAGGCGACCTCACTCGCCAACGAGAATTCATTGCCAGAAACTCCAAAGTTTTGAAGCCATCCTACCATTTCACGAAAAAAGACCAACCAAGAAATTGGAACTCATCGTTTTTTTTTTTTGTTATTGACTGCAAAGCAGTCAGAGTATGTAAGTTGTTTTTTTTAAGACCAACCAGAAAATATACACTTTCTGGACAATTTTTCGTCCAGAAAATAACGTTTTGCCGGTCTCGGGACCGGAAAAATCCTTTGCAAGTCCCTTACGTCAATTTTCCAATCGCTCTTAATGGAATCTACTTTGATTTCGTTACTAAGGTAACAAAATTTCGAATGTATTGTTGAGTGACAGTTCGTTTGATGAATTTGTTGTTTATGTCAAACTTGTTTCGCGAGTGCGCAAATTTTAAAATATTATGAATTCAGATTTTGAGTTATCGGACACGGAAAATGAGATTCCAGAAGAAATTTTGGAAGCAGCAAGGAAAGCGACTTATGATATATTACCAGTAAAATCAAAAGCCCGTTACGAGAAGTCATACGATGCATTTAAAAATTGGTGTCGCGAAAAAAAAGTGAAAAATGTAAAAGAAGAAGTCCTTTTGGCATATTTTGCTGAAAAGTCCCAAAAACTGGCTTCTTCAACATTATGGCCATAAAAGATAATGTGAACATTAATAATTTTTTTAAACTGATAGCGTTCATTAAAAAGAAGTCTGTTGGTCATAAACCGAAGAAATCTAAAATTCTGTCAGGAGAACAAATTGAAACGTTTCTGAACAATGCTCCCAATAGCGAATATCTTCTGCTTAAGGTAAGTTAAAATAAAAATCAAGTAAAAACTGGTTACAATTTACAATAAATTTTAATTCTATTTTAGGCGCTTTTAATTATGGGTTCGGCAGGTGCATGTCGCCACGAGGAACTCGTTAATATGGCAATCGATGATATCGAAGATAAGGAAACAATGTTGATAGTTAAAATACCCATAACCAAGACAAATACCACCAGGACGTTCATTCTAAATTCCGAAAGAGATTTGCAACTTTATAGGAATTATTTGCAATTGAGACCACCGCATACTAACCATAAACGGCTATTTGTTTTTTTCAAAGATGGGAAGTGTTCAACCCAAGTAGTAGGATTGCATTCTGTGGGAAAAGCCCCTAGCAAAATCGCTTCTTATCTTAAATTAGACAATCCAGGCGAATATACCGGCCACTGCTTTCGTCGAAGTTCAGCAACTCTACTAGTAGATGGAGGAGGTGACATTATAAATTTAAAAAGGCATGGTGGATGGAAATCTTTCACTGTAGCAGAAGGCTACCTAGAAAATTCAGTAAAAAACAAAATTGATATAGCAAACAAAATCCAAGCGGGATGTTCCAAAGATAATATACAGAAAACTAATTTTGTTACCACTACCACTACAAAAAATATAACAATTCCCACCATTTCAGACACATCTTCCCTCCAAATATTTAACGTTCACAATTCTACATTTAACATAAATAATCAAAAATAACGTATTTTCCAGTTTATGCAGTTTCCAGTATTTTTATTCTTTTATCTGGTTTTAGTAATGTTAATCAATTTTTTATATAAAATGAAATAAAATATAAAGAATTAAAAAATGTATTATATAAAAGTGTCGGTCTTAAAAAAAATATTGTACGTCACACCGGAAATTTGTGTTTTTCAGGTCTACCCAAGATTCCAGGACTCGCCTACGGCTCGCCCTGGAAATGCTTGTCTCGACCTGAAAAACACTTCTTTCCGGTCTTGTAACATAAATTACTATTTTGTAAACTCGCTTGGTATTTCAGACCGAACTGTGAGGACAGTAAATCGAAAGCTAGATGACAATGGATTCTTAGAAGGCGAAAAAAGAGGAAAACACGATAACCACCAAACACTTGAGAGAGATAGAAAAGAAGCTGTGAGAGAATTTATAAGTAAAATACCAAGGACCGAATGCCATTATCTGAGGGCTCAGACCTCTAGAGAATATATAGATGGAAGTCGAAGTTTGTCGCAAATTTTTAGAGATTACGAAACTGGGGAGAAAAAAAAATAATTTTCTACACCGATTTTAATATTTCTCAATTTACGCCGAAAAAAGATCAGTGCGCTTTGTGCGAATCAGTTAAAAATGATACAGTGGATAGTGGTGAACTGAAAGAAAACTACGATGAACATCTTTTTCAAAAAGAACTGAGCCGGATTTCCAAAGAAATCGACAAAATGGAAGCACATGAGAATGTGAGCAATGTAGTTTGTACTTTTGACTTGCATTACCATGCCCAATAGGTAACACCTCCAATTTCTACTACAAATTAAAAATGAACTGCTATAACTTCACTATTACAAACATCGTTTCGCAAGAAACTACTTGCTTCTTCTGGCATGAAGGGGGAGGAAAGCGTGGAGCAAATGAAATTGCCTCATGTGTTTTCAAGTATTTATGTCTACTATCGCAAAAACGGGAGGGTCAGGATAATATAAAAGTAACATTTCATTCTGATAATTGCACTGTCCAAAATAAAAATAAATTTACAAGTGCAATGTTTTTGTACGCTGTGCAAAAACTACCTAACATAATAACAATCAATCACAAATTCTTAATATGCGGCCACACACAGAATGAAGGGGATTCGGCACATTCCCTTATCGAAAAAGCCGTTAAAAGATATACTAAAAAAAGTCCGATCTACACCCCTGCCTCGTATACCGACATAATCAAGAAGGCAAAGCCAAACAAGCCTTTTTTTAAGTTAATTGAAATGACTCAAACTGATTTTGTCGACTTTAAGAAATTACAGACTCAATTGGGATCAAACTTTGATACAACGATAACTGGCGAAAAGCTCCAAACTTCACAATACAAGATTTGTACCTACGAAAATGATATCCCGTTATGCTTTTATGTGCAAACCACCTACGATTGTGAAATTCCACATAAAGTCGACGTTGCATTTACCAAGAAGACAAAAGCAAAAAGTAAGGACACCCAAAAAGAGAACAAAATTAAAAACATTTTCGAGAATGTACAGCTCACTCCAGCATATGAACGAAAAATAGAAATACCTGCTAACAAAAAAAAGTAACATAATGGACCTTATAAACGCAAATCAGATTCCAAAAAGTCATGCACTTTACTATAAGGGTTTATTTTCTGAGTGAAGTAGTTTAAATTTTCCTAAGAACTTTTTGTTTGGCCCATTTAGTTTTAGTTATTTTTTGGTAGTCAAATACTTTTTGTTGTTTTGTAATACCATTTTCAGTTATTAATATTTTGTGTTGTTTTGTGGTACCATTTTCAGTTATTATTGGTATTCAAACATTTTGTGTTGTCTTGTACTATTTTCAGTTATTTTTGGTAATAAAATATTATTTTTGAATTGGTCACATTGTGTTCTTTGTATTATTGCCTTTTTACAGTATTTACAAGATCACATCAACTTGTTTTTAATGGCTCTAACCATTTTTAAAAAAAATAATCTCACTAACATTTATGGTAGAGGTTATGATATAAAATAAGTTACATAAACCGTAGCCATTAATACAGACTTCTTATAATATCACTTTTTTAATTGTACTTATAAGAAGATTAAATTATATCATTTAGTACCTAATTAGTTTAACCAGATCAAATAAATCTAAATCAGGAAAAGTGTCACAACAAAAACTAATGGCGACGTAACCCAGTGTAAAATGAAAAATTTGATGGGGAGATCTACCATTCCAGATATTATTTGTTTTGACATTGTTGCACATTATACTGACGTAGTAGCAGATCGCCGTAGCTTGAGTAAGAGAAAGAAAAAGTGCGTGCATCAGTGCCTAATTGAAATTGACTCACTAGTCAGGATAAGTGTCATAACATATCAAAAAGGGTAGTTTTAGGGGTTGGAATCAAATTTGATCACATTTTATTCAATGGCTTTAAAAAATAACTCAAGTTCTACCAAGAAACATGGCTAATATTTAAATTTTCTCTACAGTGTCAAAAAATGAGCCGTCCAAATCATTAAACATCTCTATCACAAAACTGAGTTTTTTGTAATGTGACAGTGTTCTGTAACAGGTGCGATATTATGTGCATAATTAATCTTTATTTATAAACAATATTTTTATTTAGTAACGATGCCTTATGCCTCTTTCTGTGAGTTTTAGCTATTAAATGATAGGGGGCGGCACGAGGATGAAAATGTACCAGAAAATGCTGTAAATGTACTTTTGTACAGATGCGTTCGAAATGTACCAGATTCGTACAATTGTACCAGCTCTGGCAACGCTGGCAGTCTGATTTCCCCAGATTTTGGGTGTTTTGGCCAAGTTTCAGCGTTGCCACATTTATTTTGGCAAATCTACCTTTATTTTTGCTTGAATCTACTAAAAAATTTAAAAAAAATACTAAAAATCTACTTTACAAAAAAAGGCTGAAAATAATGAATTGGTCTAATTTTTTTATTTATTGACGAAACCTAAACATATAAATCTTAATACTAGAATAATTAAAAGAAACAAGATCTTGAATTTCGTCAGCTTGTTATACGTCAAATTGTTATACAAAGTTTTATCATCCATTAACTTAATCATTGTTATATCGAGTTCAAAATTTGTGCAGGACTCAGTACAAAGCCAAGTGGTTCTGTTCCCATTCTGCTCAATATGATTGCTCATAAGCTCGCTTCATAATTTTCACATTAAAAGCAATTTAACACTGCGCATTTGTTTTCACTATTTAGGATAAAGCGAAAACCGTGTTGCGATTAGAATAAACTCAGTTGTTGGGGAAATACAACGGTGAACCCGCATAAGGCATAAAGGGGAATCACCGACAAAAAAGTAGGCGAAGCAACCAAATGAATAAAAATAGCAAATTAGTTACACATCTACCAACATAGAAATTAAAGTAAATAAGTACTTAATTAAAATAATTTTTACAATAATTATATTGTTAATGGCATATTTACATTATTGAAATTGATATTAAAATCTACCAAAATCTACTAAAGAAAATATGCCAACTAAAATTTTCTGAAAAAGAGTGAAAATCTACCAAAAAAGTAGAAATCTACTAGACGTGCACCGCTGCCAAGTTTTTCTCCAGTCCCCAAATAATTTCAAATTTCCCCAGATCTGGCAAAAATCCCCAGGGTTGGCATCGCTGGGTAGCGGAGTTCTCGAGGCTCTCGAGTTGTTGCATTAAGATTCGATATTTATGAACTCGGGCGGTGGCTTACTATACGCTGCGCCGTCTATCGACAGAAAAAATTACTTTATACTTGATTTTACTTTTACCGATATATGGGGAGTATGGGATTCCATATCACTTTCATTTGACACTCCACTTGATTAAAAAAAAAAAAATTTTCATCTAGGAATCTAAAAGTAAAATTTTTTAGATTTTTGCAACTAATACTTTTTAAGATAGTGGGAAGGTATGAGATTATTTCACTGAAAGTCCCCTGGAGGAGCTATTTTGTGAATTAAAATTAATTGAAAAAACAGTGACCACAATCATTTAACTTTTTGATTTTTTCTTGATGAATTCCACTTGATTGGATTAATTTTAAAAATTTTACTTTTAATGGGTGGTTTACTCCCTAAAAATGTACTTTTTTAATGAATGTCTTATTGGTGAGCTTATAAAAAAGTACAGCCATGCATTTTTCCATTTTTTTAAATTTGTGCAACTAATACTTTTTGAGTTAGATGACCCTTCTAAAGGCACACTAAGGGCTAAATATATACAGGGTGTCTGTCTTAGATAGCACCTAAACTATTAAAGATAGGGAAAAAAGTGTAATACAAAAGTTAAAGGGTTTTTTAGGCTGCATAATCCAAAAATATTTTATAATCTACAGGGCGGTCCTAAAAAGTGGTACTGAATAATAAACAAGAAGATTAGAATAGATTTTGGGACATGAGTTGCAAATTTAGTGGGCATAAAATACTTAATAACATGACCCATTAATATACAGAGTGTCCCATTTTAAAAAATGAAGATTTGATACTTTAAATATAGCAATAATGGCACCTCCGTAAAAATTACCCTGTATAATTTATGGTCAGATTATTTTAATAAGATCATTTTACCATCCCTCGGGTATCCAAAACCGTATAACCATGTATTAAAAAAATTAAATTAGCTATTTTTTTAAAGAAGTTTTAAATAAGTCTTTTTTCTTGGATTTTTTAGTAAATTATAAATAGCGTGGCAACGCCGCAACGAAGATTAAAATAAAATATTCTAGTATATGCCGAATTTCATGCAAAATTGAATTCCCTAAAAAAAATAGGGGTAGCCATTTAAAAAAACTTACCCATTTAACCCTCTGCTTTTTTGGGTCACCCTGTATATCTGAAAATATTTTTAAAATATGCGTCCCAACGGATCATATAGCTTTTATGTGTAATATTTGTTGCTATTTCTGTTGACAACTGATATATTGGACTTCCTCGCACTAATGGGCCACCCTGTATATGTGTTTCATTCTGTCGCACAGATTTAAAATGTTAAGTACCTACGTTTTAATAACTAGTTATTTAATATTTCAAAAACTTGTTTTCAGAAGCAGGAATATACTCGCTGAATGCGTTTAAATTTATGACAGATGGGTTGTTTGGTGAGCACGATATGGAAAACAAAATTATGTTTAGAAAACATATCGTGGACTGGAGAACTATAAATGTGTGTACTTAGTTAACTTTAAAACTTAAACTATTGCTCCTATTTAAAATTATTTTTAATATTTTTAGGGAATAGGTAATTCTCGTACTCTGGATTCAGAAAACAATGATGTCATGTGAAAAAAGATGTAGGGGAAAGCGGGGCAGAACGGGGTAGTGGGGCAGAACGGGGTCCCCCCATCAAAATGCGAACGTGCAAACGGAAACATTCGAACTTGCACTGAAGGTCACCTAAACGCATCGGTTACATTTTAGGTACGACAGTTGCCCGAGAAACGTGGATCAGGAGGTTAGTCACGTCAGTCTCGTGAATTTTCGTGTAAATTTGTAGTTTTGGCATCCATTTTAACCACCGTAAGTAATTTGTTTAATAAATTTTAATCTATTTCAATTATGTACTGCAAAGAAAGTTTGTTTAACAACATTTTTATTACTTTAGCTTTGCGCTAGGAATGTTTTTTTTTACCAAAATTCTACTTTAAAGTAAAGATTGCACATGGGGTGGGGTACAATGGGGTACCCCGTTCTGCCCCGTTAAATGTCGTACCTAATTTAGTATTATTTCAGATGGTTAGAAATTATGTTCGGAAGACAACGCGTCAGGAATGGAGTATCGAATCAATGAATACAGCAGTTGATGCAGTTGTTAGTGGACAAATGGGATACAGGAAGGCCGCAGAGCAACACGGTTTTCCCCAAACAACTTTAGAAAGGTATGTTATGAAAAAAAGAAACGAACAGCAAAATTTTGTTGTTGATAAATCTGCCGGGAAATTTCACTGCGTTTTTTCACAAGAACAGGAGATAGAACTGGTCGACTATTTAAAATCTATGGAAGCAAGACTTTTTGGCTTAACCATGATTGACTTTCGACGTTTGGCTTATCAATTAGCTATACGAAATCAGTGCCACCATAAATTTAATGCAGCAGCTGAAATAACTGGAAAGGATTGGATGCAATGTTTTTTAACCTTGTTTTTTAAAACTTTGACGCTACGAAAACCAGAATCGACATCGGGAGCTCGAGCAATGGGGTTTAATAGGGTTGCGGTGTCACAATTTTTCCGCCTTTTTTTGGAAACCATAGACAAATATAAGCTAGGTGGTGACCGCATCTATAACTGTGACGAAACGGGGTTGACTGTGAATCCAAAGGGCCATACCAAAATTTTAGCCCTAAAAGGAAAACGTCAGGTAGGCACCTTGACTTCCGCTGAACGAGGAGAAACCATAACTGCTGAAATCTGTTTTTCTGCTGCTGGAGCATACATGCCACCTATGCTCATTTTCTCTAGAAAACGGAAGCAACAGACATTCGAGTTAGGCTTGCCACCTGGTTCAGTAGTAGAAGTTAGTGATTCTGGATGGATAACCACCGAACTTTTTTTAAATTGGTTCAAGCTATTTGTTACATTTTCTATAGCAACAAAAGAAAATCCGGTGCTTTTTTTGTTAGATGGGCATGCAACCCATACCAAAAATCTTGACCTAATTTTGCATGCACGTGAAAACGGTGTATTATTATGATTTCCACCACACACCAGTCACAGGCTCCAACCCCTAGACGTTTCCTTCATGAAACCGCTAAGTACATTTTATGAACGCGTTGCAACCCAGGAAAAGTGATAACCATATTTCAAATTTCTACGCTTTTTGGTGCTGCCTTCTTAAACGCAGCAACTATGAAAACGGCGATAAACGGATTTCGCAAAACTGGGATTTTTCCCCCCAATGAAAATGTTTTTACCGAAGTTGATTTTTTACCGTCTGCTACCACGGACATTAAAAACAACAACCCTTTATCAGCCAATGACACTTCTAGTGCACTGAATGAAGAGCCGAGACCCGAGACGCCAACGGAACCTTCAATCTCAAATTCACCTCCTGCGGCTCCTGCTGGAAAAAAATCGGATATAAGAAAATCAACTGAATCTTCTTTAACTGTATCAGCAAATGACATTTTAAATCCCTTACCAGGTTGCTCTTCATTGAAATCGCAAAACAAATATGCTTCCTCCGATGTCAACAAGAAAATTGTTTTTCCCTGTTTGTCGCCAGAAGTTGCTTTACCCATTCCAAAAATCGAACAAACAGTTAAGAGAGTTAATCGCAAGAGAGGTAAAACAGCAATATTAACCTCAACTCCGTATAAGGAAGAACTAGAAGAAGCAGCTGCAAAAAAGGATCCGAAAATGAAGAAAGAAGGTGTTAAGAGAAAAATTGGCAGTGAAAGGCAAACAAGTAGCATTGCGAAGAAGAAGCGAAACCCTACCAAGGAACTGCCGATAAAAAAGGTAGATGCTGATTCATCTTCAGATAAAAATAGTGACGTAGATTGTCTTTACTGCAATGAATACTGGTCCAAGTCTGTTGAAGGGTGGATTGCCTGTTCAGCGTGTCACAAATGGGCACACAATGCATGTGCCGGCGTTGATAGTGAAGACGATGAATTTGTGCTTGTTTGTGAACACTGCCAATCCTAAGTGGATTTTTGTCTGCGATTCTAAATTTAAATACCAAAAAAAAATTAAATAAAATTGTGTATTTTTTTTAACTACATTTTCCCCACTAACATTATATTTCAGCAAGTCTAACTAAATGTTATTCGAGTTCTGGTAAAAACATATAAAAACCCCGTTCTGCCCCGCTTATGGGGCGGAATGGGGTAAAATACACTTTTTTGGTTTCTTATAATTATTTTTTTTAAAATATTTATTTAACTACTGAAAATGGCGAAAAGGCTTAATTTACATATCAGGTAGATAATAAACTGACAAAAAAAATTTTTTTTTTTGTTAATGTCTGTAGTGAAAATCAAGGATCAAACGTTAAGTACCCCGTTCTGCCCCGCTTTCCCCTACGACTTTATGTTTCAACAATCGTGCTCATCCAGTGATCGCTCACTGGACGATCGGGAAACATTATCTCCGGTAGAGTTTGTAAGTTAATTATTTTATATAAGTACCAATACTGTACTGATCCAATATCATCGATCCGATATCTCTAAGAAATTGTGACTATTAATTTTAAAAACACTTTAAAAAAGCAAGTAAAACTACTTCAAAAATAACGCCGCATGCGAGATTCTTTAACAAAATTAGTCAAAACTGCAGAAATTAACTGGATATAAATTTAAAAATTAAGTGGATACATCTGTTTACACAATATAAAGACCGCATGCAAGCATTTTGTACAACAAGTAAAAACTTTACTAAGTCAAAGTCAAAGAAAAGCGTATAGATTCGATTTTTTTTGCCAACCGAGATGCTGACAATTAAAAATATTTTTCAGAATTTAGACGCATATCTTGACAATGCAGGTCATAGAATAAAAAAAGCTGCAATTGAGAACAATGGTCACTTGTCAATGTTATGTCGAGAAACGATTCGAAAAAATCGTCCATTTTCTCAAAGAGACCAAAGTAACAACATAAATAGGAAGACAAAAATCACAAAGTCATGAGGTATGACTTTGTGATTTTTGTCTTCCTATTTATCGAGAAACGATGATACGTGACATCGTTCGCCACTATCTCAATGCAGGTTGATTCATGCACGAAGCCGATTTTCATCGACTAACGGATGACATATGTAAAAGTTTTTCTCAAGAAACAAAGGTAAGATTCCTCCGACATCGAAACCAATGAAAAAAATTAAGAATCCCAAGAAATCATCAAAATATAAAATATTAAAGCATAGGCATAAAACTTTTTCAATTTTAATAAACCCACCCACCCAGTTATATTTAATACAGACAACTAACAAAAAACACCTTAAAAATATTAATAATTTACAGAATACCTACTAAGGTAGGTGTATACAATATCGCCATGCTGACAATATCGCCAAGAGGCTTTATCTTCGCTAATTTGACTACCGAATAATATATTGCGCTAGGCGTATTACCTCGGCAATGAAGCAAGGCCATTACGAAAAGTTTGTTCGGTTATAACCACAAATTTTAGTTGTTATGACAGATTAAACAAAATTATCTGTTTTTTCCGAGTCAGTTATTAATTTAAACTATAAAGTTATTGTTTGTTGTGTAGTCCACACTGTGGTAAGTACTTTTTGACGTTAGGATATTGTTTTATTGATCATTAAGATGCGGTAAAAATTTTTTCGAAATACGGTATTTTGTTAAAGTAAACAAATTCAAAAGTGGGCAACATGATTGTTTGCAATATCGCCAGCGCAACTGTTCGGCAATATCGCCAATGGCGATATTGCTGGACCATTAATTTTTAATTTGGACGGGCTACTCTTAACTTGATTTTCTACCTATAATTTCGGTTTTAGTTTTAGAATACCATGCATAAAGAGAGAAATCGGGGAATAAGAGGAAAATGGAGTGAAGAAAATATGCAACATGCCATAGCAGCTGCTAGAAATGGAATGTCTGTTAACTCAGCTAGCACAGTTTTTGGTGCCTCGAAGAACTTTAGGAGATTACATAACAAGAAATATCACCTCAAAATTATCGATGGGACGTAAATGTATTCTTAGTGGTCAACAAGAGGAAGACTTATCCAACAGAATAATTCGATTGGCTGAAGTGGGGTATCCACTAACTTCCAAAGTGTTAAAACGTTGCGTGTTTAATTTTTGCGAAACAAATGGAATTAAAAGTCCGTTTAATACGGAAAGGAAAATGGCTGGTAGATTTTGGTTTAAAGGGTTCCTACAGCGACATCCAGAAATAAGAAATCGCAAAGCTCAAAGCATGAACCCTGCAAGGGCTCAGAAGCTTAATAAATTTATTGTAAAGAATCATTTTACCAAACTCGGAAAAGTTTTGAATGACCTGGACATAATGAATAGACCAGAGTGCATTTACAATATGGACGAAAAAGGCTGTAGATTATCACTGCACCATCCGCAATCTGTTCTCGCAAAAAAAGGGGCCAAGCGAGTACACATTGTGGCAAATGAACATGGTCAAAATGTTACCATTGTCTCTTGTGGTAATGCTCTGGGTGCTGCGATTCCTCCCTTAGTCTTGTTTAAGGGTAAAAGAATGAAGCCGGAATGGATAGATTCGCTACCACCGGGAAGCTCGGCGATTATGACAGCTAAGGGAAGCATGACCATTGAATCATTTAAACAATGGTTAGAACATTTTGCAAGATACAAGACACCTGGTCCCTGGCTTCTGATTTTTGATGGTGCTAGGTGTCACTTGGATTATTCAATTGTAACTACCGCCGACGACTTTGGGATCACATTGTATTGCTTACCAAGCAATACCACTCATGAGCTACAGCCTATGGATAAGGCAGTATTTCGATCTTTCGAGCACTATTGGGACGAAGAAGTCCTCAAATATTGGGCAAGACATAGGGATCGTTCCATTACAAAACAACATTTCGGGATAATTTTTTCTGTGGTTTGGGACAAATGTATAGTACCGTCAAACATAAAATCTGGTTTTTTAGCGACGGGCATTTTTCCGTTTAATTCGGATATTTTACCTCCAGAAGCGTTTGCCCCAAGTATTGCAACACACCAGGAAAATCCTGTCGAAAATGACGACCCTCCGGTGAATCCAGGCCCCTCGGGAATTGCTACAAACCCATCCAAACTAAGTCTAGCAAGTAGGGTAGTCACACCTCCTCCAGGTTCCTCAAAAGTTGCTAGAAAGCGTCAAATAAGCCAGTCAAGTGACAGTAGTATTTCAGGAGAAAGTGAAATTGGTGGGATGAGTACCAGCGATAAGGACGGCAATAGTGAAAATGCAGAGACTTATGGGGATGGAGAAAATGGCAATGAAAACACTTCATTTTCCGATATGCTCATTACTCCTGAAATGGGACGTAAATATGACACAAGACCTAGAAAGCCTGCAATTAACAGCAGAGCGCAACGGGTTACCAAAGATATTTTCAATAACTCTGACCTAAAGGGAAAAACGTCCACTCCCAAGGCCAACACTCCAAAAGTACCGTTTACTACTGCTGGCAAAAAGGACTACCAATTAAAAGTCGATAGTAGCAAAGGTGAAAGCTGGTACTGCAAAGCTTGCCACGAGGACAGAGTTGCAGACATGCGATTATGTGTTGTTTGCAAATGTTATTTGCATGACGACTGCTTAGGACTAACAAAGGAAGACACGTTTAATGGATACATATGTCCTTACTGTTCATAAAAAATAATCATGTTTGTTATATATGTTGATCTTAATAAATGGTTTGAATTTTATTTAGGCATTTTATTTATTTATTCATTGGCGGTATTGCTTACCCCCTGTTGACAATATCGCCAATTGACAATATTTTAAAAAAGTGCTAATAAAATTAGTCAAAAGAGCAACAAATTGCCATGACTATTTTTAATAGTTTATATATACTCTAGGGAACTTCACCTGATCGAACATTTTTGTGTTACTTTGCTATAACATTGTCAAAAAAAATCGAATTTGCTTAGGGTGGCGATATTGTATACACTTACCTTATTTCAAGGATAACAAAAAAAATACTCCTTGTGGAAAGCTTTATTGGGCTTATAAAAACATGGCATCCAGGTTAAGAAAAGGAAATCTTTTTCCACTTGAAAAAAGAAGAAAAATAACCAAAAATACAGAGAGTTCCTCAAATCTTAATTATGGTAAGTATAACTTGTGTATATATATAAAGCAACATAATCAGTTCTTCAAAATTTTTAATGGAAATATTTACAAAATCACACATGACGACATGTTATTTTGTATTTAGCTAGTTAAATAGACTTTTTTTTTAGTCAACGTGTGGCAAAATCTTGTTTAAGGAGCTAGTTGATGTGCTAAAGAATTGATCAGCGTATAACCAAAAAATTAAGAAGAGAGAGAGAGACACACGTTACGTCTTATTTTCATGCTATCATGTATGATTATTGATTAATAATTCTGCTGAAACCGACCCAGCAAACACAGAAGGTCGGTAAATGGTTGGGCCTATGGTGGCAACAACGGCACGGCGTTGGCAACGGGCGCATAATACCGAACCGGTATTGGTCCATTGTTGGTCTTACAGCGGTGGCATATTAAAGGATAATTTGTAGCGGGCCGGTTCTGGCTTGCCAATCGTTTTAATGTCATTGGTGCTCCAGTATCTTGCCAGCGTCGGTTATATTGCGTGTGCCATTGTCAGTCATAAACGCTAGATAAATAGCACTATATATTTATTTATTCAAATAATAATTGTTAAAATGGGGAGCTGAGATAATGTCAAACTGATAATAATATAAGTTCATTAAATGTTTTAAACATTTCAAAATTCCTCCGTAAATGGCATTCAACGATAACTAGCAATGAATTAGAAATTGAATTTGGCGGCAATTTTTAAAAGTTGTCTAATAGGATGTGGCTGATATGACGCTTTTGGTTGGTAGCTTTTGTTTTTATTAACATAACCAAACTTCTTTCCTTTCTCGTGGAAGTCGCGCGTGTCCAAGTTGATCGCGTGTTTTTATTTTAATAATGAATAAATAAGAGTAAGTATATTCCTTTATTTTTTGCTATCAGGACTAATCCAATATATCAGGTGTAATTTAAAAATAATTTGCTATTGTATAAAGAATTGTGTAGTCTCTCTGGCAAATAGGTGAAAAACATCTTTTTACCTATATAAACTGCTGGAACTTTGAAACGCATAAAGAAAATTTTTGGTCTATATTTGAAATGAAATATCTCGGAAAATATTAAACATATTTGAACGCGGTTTAAAGCATATTGAAGCTTATTGTTTGGTCTGAGGGTGTATTGATTAGTTTTGGTTTGAATAAGTTTTAGTTTTAAGATACAGGGTGGTAAATGAAACAGTGCAAATTTAACAAAATTTCACGAACACCCCATTTCGTTGCAAATATATTTTTGCTTCATTTCTCGGTTTTAAAGAGAACACTGGTTCAATTGAAAAAAACAATTTTCTGGGTTTTTGGATAAATGTGTTACATTTGCCATAATTAGAGTTTAAGCGAAAAACGACACTTTCGTATTTCATCCACCTGTATCTGTGTCGCAATTGCTTGAAAAAAAAGGGTTTTAAGTTATTGTTAGTCCCAAATTCTTGGCTTTTTTACGTTGTAAAAAGATTTTATACAGGGTGAGAAAAAAATGTACTTCCAATAATACCCTAATAATATTAATGTTTTCATTACCCAGTACCATTTTTTCTCGGTTCAATTTAGTGACACAAGTCATATTTTTGAACCTCAAATAATACAATCAAGATTGCCTTGATAATTTTGTTTATTGACATTTAAGTTGTGATGGCAGGTAAGTTATTAATTTTATAAGAGTGTGGTGAATTCAATGTTTATTAAATAATAAGTTCAATTTAAAATGCGTAGATTTACTAGTATGGAAAGAGAAAATTGCTTAAGGCTCCTTAATCAAGGTTTGGACCAGAAACAAATTGCTGAAATTTATAATGTGCACCAAAGCCGCATATCCAGGCTTAAAACCCGATTACAAACCACTGGGAACCACAATTACCAGTACGGCGGAGGAAATAGAAAAATTGATATTCGATCGAAAAGGGCTTTATTGCGGATTGCCAGACAAAATCGAACGAAATGTTCTAGGCTCCTTAATGATAGTTTTAGACGACAAACGGCTATTCGAGTTGAGCTATACGAAAAACTTTGAACAAAAATAACTTAAGGTAGGTACGCTAGATTTCGGATAACAAAAAATGTGAATTACCCAGTGTCGGTGACGGTGAGTTTAAATAAGTGTTGCTAATGAAATGTTAATTGTTGTAGAGCTAGGAGAAGGGCTAAATGTACCAGGTTATTGCAGCCTCATAGAGCTGCCCGGCTTGCGTGGGCACAGCGGTATCGTCACTGGGTTCATGAAGATTGGATGCACTGTATGTTTTCTGATGAGACTAGGTTTAATCTTTTTCATTCTGATGGAAGAATTCTAGTGTGGCGAGAGCCGAACCAGCGGTATGAAGAGGACAACATGGCTCCACAGGAAGCCTTTGGCGGCGGAGGCATCATAGTGTGGGCAGGTGTCATGTACAACGGGAAAACCGAATTGTACATTACGCTTCAAACTGTCAATGCTGAACTCTACCGAAATTACATTATTCTTCCAATTGTAGTCCCGTTTGCGACAAATTACGGTCAGAATTTTTTATATATTGATGACAATGCTAGACCTCATAGGGCCCATATTGTAACAGAAGTTTTGCGTACCAATAACATTAATCGAATGGATTGGCCAGCAAAATCTCCTGACTTTAACATAATTGAGCATGTTTGGTCTTGTTTAAAATATTTGGTGAGATCTCGGGACAACACCCCACAAACTTTTGACGAGTTAGCTCAAGCCATATTTGAGGAATGGGAAAATATTTCTCAAGAGTTTATTCGCAAGTTAGTAGATAGTATGCCTCGCCGGTGCGCAGATGTAATACGCGTTAGAGGGGGGCCTACAAAATATTGAATCAAATATTGTTGACTTTTATATATCAGATAGCGTTGTTTATTTTTAATTAGGTACCTACTTAAGTTAATTTACAAGTATTAGTTTGTATCATTTAAATCATTTAAACATCAATTTTTAGTTAAGTTAGTTAAAAAAGTTTGTTAATATTATTAAAATAAAAAATTAAAAAACCGTCTTCACATTTTAATCCATAGTTTTAAACACTGGCACTTAATTTTGAGAACCATAATAATTTCTTGTGTCACCAAATTGAACCGAGAAAAAATGGTACTGGGTAATGAAAACATTAATATTATTAGGGTATTATTGGAAGTACACTTTTTTCTCACCCTGTATAAAATCTTTTTACAACGTAAAAAAGCCAAGAATTTGGGACTAAAAATAAGTTAAAACCCTTTTTTTCAAGCAATTGCGACACACATACAGGTGGATGAAATACGAAAGTGTCGTTTTTCGCTTAAACTCTAATTATGGCAAATGTAACACATTTATCCAAAAACCCAGAAAATTGTTTTTTTCAATTGAACCAGTGTTCTCTTTAAAACCAAGAAATGACTCAAAAATATATTTGCAACGAAATGGGGTGTTCGTGAAATTTTGTTAAATTTGCACTGTTTCATTTACCACCCTGTATCTTGAAACTAAAACTTATTCAAACCAAAACTAATCAATATACCCTCAGACCAAACAATAAGCTTCAATATGCTTTAAACCGCGTTCAAATATGTTTAATATTTTCCGAGATATTTCATTTCAAATATAGACCAAAAATTTTTTTTATGCGTTTCAAAGTTCCAGCAGTTTATATTAAAATTTGAATTCTGCTTTACTTGAAATTACAGGTTTATTTATTTAGATCCTTATTTTTTCAGAGCTTCTAAGCCATTTGGTAAAATAAATCGTTACAATAAAGAAGGATGTTAAACAACTCATACTCCTATAAGTTCCAGTTCAGATATAACCGAAGTGTCATTTTCCGAGCTACACAAATGCCAGTTATATGAAGATTTGGTTAAACTTAATGATGATTTGAAAAATGAAGAGTTCTTCAAAAAATGCGTAAGCACAGTTGTTTCAAAAATTATTAGATAATAGTCCCGAGTTATAATTTTCAGATATATTTTTTTGTATACTTAGATGTTTTTACCAATTTTAGTTTCAGTTATTTAATTTTAGGTTTAGAAACTTGAGCATCTTACTTAAATTTATAACTTTTGAGTGCATGAAAATGGATCTCGTGGGGGCAATGACTACAGTGAGACATGAACTGTCATTAATAAAAGGTAAATATAATTTTTTTTGGGTAGAACTATTTGATATTTGACTGCGCCACTGAATAAAACCATGCAACTTCTTTAAATTTTATTCAATTGCCTAAATCATATTTTATTTGTTTTACTAGTCATTTATTTTATTACTATTGATCTTTAAAAAAAAATAAACAATAAAAATTAGATTCAAAGGCTTAAACAATTTCTTTTAATTAATTTTTAGCAGCAGCACATAAAATTTCTCGGGTGAGGAACTGCACTGACACAGAAGTCAATCACGTTATTATGGTATGGTTAAGAAATACCCCAGATAGAGAAGCTGGCCGAAAGAAACCAAACGAACCCATCACGTCCTCTTGGATAGTAAGACGAACTCGATATTTTTATGAAAGAAATATTGTTGTAACTTTTACAGGATTTTTTGTGAGGACGTTCGATTTTGGTGGAAAATAAATTAATTTTTTTGTTTAACTACCAAAGTTTTATTACTACTATCTTACAAAGGTGCAAAAAGTCTGTTGCATTTTCCGTTTCACTATAATTAGGATTCTAAAATTAAAGTATTTTTTTTTGTTAATCTCTTGACAATGACAGAATACTAACTAACAACCATGAGGAATTATTATTAGTTTTGAAAAGTTTTAATTTTTCTATCAAGTTTACATTAATGCCTTTTATAATTAATTTGAAAGGCAAAGCCTAGTTTTAAGACCGAGCAGTAGCGACGTCTTCGTTATTTTTTTATAAATATTTTATATTTGTTAATCAAATTACTTTTAAACCGGCATTTGGGTCAATTACCAATATTTTGGTTGTCGAAAAATAATTAGTAGTGTTTTATATATTATTTTTCACCAAAATGCGGAAAATTTGGTCTTAAAACCCGATATACAGGGTGGCCCATTTGTCTGACAAAGTAATATACCGTCTCTACTATTAAAGATATCAAAAAAAAGTTTTTATAAAAGTTGTGAGGTACAAAAAAATATATGTTCTAAAATTATTTTTAAACATACAGGATAGTCCAAAAAAGTAGGACAATAAAAATATACATTTTTTTAAATGGAACACCCTATATATTTTAGCATTTTTTGTTTCCTTACAAAATTATCCATATGACGCCATATTTAGTTTTTTAATTTTTTGCAACGTTGCCAAACAAAATGCAAAATTCTTAAAATTTTGGAAAAAACATGATAGTAAAAAATTACCTGTATTTCTCAATAAGAGTATCGAAAATCGAAAATTTCTTGTAAGCTCTTAAGTTTAGGGATAGATAAACTGTCTTAAATCTTTAAGCACCGAAAATTTTGTACAGGGTGTTTTCTGTTGACATCCAAGTATACAAAATTTTAAAATACAATAACTCTGTTTTTTTAAATGAAACACCCTATATTTATTAGGCTCGTCTGATAGATATTGTAAGTATCTTTTATTATTGTTAAGTCATAAAGTCTATACGAAGACAATTGAGACAACGTAAAAACTAAAAACTGGCTTATAGGCGGCATCTCGTTTATGAAACATGGGCGGCGCTGGAAATGTAAATATGTTTTACTAAACCAATAAAATTAGTTCTTATTGGTAAAAATATTTCTAGGATAATTTTATTGACACTCACCTATTGAACGATTTTTTGTTGTCAGAGAAAATTGTCACTATTCACTATCAGAGTTTTCAGAACTTGAGTCGTTATTTACACTAATAATAATTGGAGTGATCGGTGGTAAGCCACAATATTCACTTTCTTTTTTTATTACATGAGATACACACGCCCTCCATATATCACTTTTGTTTACTTCGTCTACTACTGTCCTGATATTATTTACTACAGACTCGCTTAATTCTGGTGATTGATTATATTTTCGCAATTTACTTTTAATATCAGCCCAGACCATCTCAATGGGGTTGAAAACGCAATAATATGGAGGCAGGCGTAAAATAGAATGACCGTTTGCTTCAAAAAGTTGATCAATAACATATTCCTTTTTGAAATTTTGCTTTTTGATCAGTTCCAATAATTCCTTTTTTGTCTTTTTCTCGGATATTTCCATGCCTTTATTTTTCATAAATTGAAATATATCGGCCTTTTTGGTACTGGTGTTTGGAACTTTTGTTTTCTGACGAGAGTGGTATAATGCGTGGTCCATAACGATTACTGAATTGGGTGGTATATTTGGTAAGAACTGCTGCTCTGTCCATATCTCAAATAAGTCGGCTGTCATGTCCTCGTGATAATCAGCAGAGGATTGCTTGATGTTTTTGGCAGACAACATCGACGCATTAGGAATAAAGCCATCTTTACTTCCAGCATGAAGAATTATAATTCTTTTTCCCCTGGAACATGGAGCACCTAACTTACACTTTTTGCTGTTATCTACCCACCCATATTGGACGACATCGTGGGTATCAAACCACGTCTCGTCAAGATAAATTATATCCCTATACGCATCCCGGTATTCTTTTATTTTGCGCAAGTAACAGTGGCGTAGCTACCGGGGTGGCAGGGGTGGCATTGCCACCCGGCGCCAAGTCAAAATAGGCGCCGCGTCGCCGTCGCGTCCCAATCACCCAATAATCTGAATATTATGTAATATTACGTAAATTGTATGTTTTTACTCTTACAGTCTTACCCCTCACCCTTAATTTAGTTACATGCATATTATGCTAAACAAAAAAGTCGGATTTTTAAGTCAAAAAAATAATCATATTTAAGACCAGGCGCCGCGACCTGTGTGAATTGGCGACAAAGTACCGCTAAAAGCGCCTATTTTGTTTGAAAAATGCCGCTAAAGGTGGACCGTGTTTGATCGGCATTTTTTGTCCCGAAAACGATGTTTTAAATACATGGTAAGTATTGAACAATTTTATTATATATTTTCTCAGATTCCTCTGTGGTTTTTAAAGTAAAGGTCGATGAAAATAGTTTGATAGTTATATTTTTTAATTGTGGTGTTCTTTGTCCTTGTTTGAAGGCTTCGATATCGAAAAAGTAAGCACCTCTAATACATATTTTATATTTTTGAATTAGGTACATCATTTTAGAGAAAATGGGACTTTCTATAATACAGGGTGTTTACTAAATGGGTGTTTTTCACTTCTTTAAATATCATTTTTAAAATAACTTAAATAATGGACCTATAAGGCGATAAAATTATAATTTTAATTTCTTTTTTTACAGTAAAAAATCAATCAATCAATCAATGTATTAAAAAATTTTTTGTTCTTTCTGTAAGTCGTTTGTTGTTTTAGTCGGTCTAAAATGGAAAAAAATAAAGGAAAGAAGAAATTAAGTGGTTGGGCAAACTTAAAACGGAAACAAGAACAAGAAATGGAAAAAAGCAAGTTGCCCAAAATCAGTGCTTATTTTCCGACTACTTTAAAACCAGATCTGGAAGTGATGGAAGCGGAACCTAGCTGTGAGAAAATTCCAACATTAATACAAGACGAAGAGGAGGAAGTTGAGGTAAATCGTGAAAAAAATGTTAAAGCATCTGAAGTTTTTAAGCAACTTACAAACGAAAATGCTTCTCGTTCCGCCGATGAAGACCGAATGCTAGAAATGTTAATAAAACAAAATTACCCTACGGACAGAGGTTATTTCGATACCATTGTCAGAAGTGATGTAATTAAAAAATTTATTTTAAGTTACGGGCCCTGTAGGCCAAAAGGCATTAATTTTCCGAACACCAATGGCAGGTCATTTTCTTCTCATTACTACAGCTCCAAATCCAAATGCGGGTTAATCGTTGACCGTATGTGGTTGTGTTACTCTCTCAAGCTGGATTGTTGTTATTGCGAACCTTGTTGGTTATTTGCTGATAGAAGCAGTCAACACTTTAAGTTAAGTTGGGTCAGTGGAATATCTAAGTGGAAGACTTTATGCCAAAAAATAGAAAAACATGAGACTAGCGCAACACACATTGCCGCTTGCGTTACTCACGATGCCTGGAAACATAATAAAAATATTCTTGATCCAAATTTCCAGAAAAAGTATTTAGAAGGTCATAATTTTTGGCGACAAGTCTTACACAGAGTTTTAGATGTTACACTGACATTGTCTCTATGTAATCTACCATTTAGAGGCCATTCTGAATATCATAATGACGGGAAATTTTCTAGCACTAATACACCTATTATCGCGTTACGATACGGTTTTACAAAAGTTACTGGAACTTCCAAAAGGTTCAACAAAGTACTTAAGTCCAACCATACAAAATGAGTTTATTCATATGTTGGGAACTGAGGTAGAAAACAAAATTTTTGACGATATTCGCGCAGCTCCATTTTATACAATAATTTTGGACACTACACAAGACATATCCAAAATTGAGCAGTTGAGTGTTGTTTTTCGCTATATTGTCTTTCATAAAAATGAAAATAACGAAATCATACAGGTTGAATGCAAAGAGTCGTTTACTGGATTTTACCCCATAACGCATGATCGAAGCGCTGAAGGTTTAAAAAAGTTCCTTACGAACTTTTTGCAAGAAAAAAATATCTCCATCAGAAAATGTAGATGTCAGGGCTACGACGGTGCTGCTGTTATGAGCGGTGCTTATAACGGTCTGCAATCTAAAATAGTTGAGTTAGAAAAAAATGCTCAATACGTTCACTGTGCCGCTCATAACTTAAATTTAGTTATAAATGATGCTGTCAATGGAGTTCCAGAGGCAAAAAATTTTTTCGATATTGTTGGTCGCCTATATAATTTTTTTTCTAACAGTATTAAACGTTGGGAATTACTTAAGGAATCCCCAGTAAGTAAACTAACGTTAAAGAGATTGAATCCTACTAGATGGTCTTCTAGAAACGATTCATTAGACGCAATGCGATTTAATTTTAAAGATATTTTAAAGGCTTTAACAGAAATTTCGTTAAAAAGCAAAAATAGCGAAGAAAAATCCGAAGCAGTCGGCATTAAAAAAAAGTTGGAAAATTTTGAATTTTTATTTCTTATTGTATTATTTTCCAAAATTCTTCATTCTATAAACATTATTTCTAAAGTTCTTCAAAATAAGAAGTCTAATATTGGTCAGGCTTCCAATTTATTTAAAAATGCTTACAAAGAACTTTGTGAACTGCGTCATCACAAATATGATGAAATTCGATGTGAAGCTTCGGATTTAGCAGCAGACTGGGGTATTGAAGCTTCTTTTACTGAAAGGAGACAAAAAATTTCCAAAAAATTTTTTGACGAACTTGCATCCGATAGTAAATTTACAACAGAAGAAAAATTCAAAAAAATTACATTTAATAATATTTTAGATATTGCGTCATTCCAGTTAAAAAATCGCCTTTCCGGTTTTCAAAATGTTGTTGATATGTTTAAAGTCCTCGAGCCCTCATTTCTGGCCACGGCTACTGACACTGAGTTACACAAACGGTCTAAAATGCTGAAAAATAAATACGACGATGACTTAACGGACAATTTTACCACCGAAATCGTCAGTTTTCGCTCAGCTTTTCGTGAAAATTTAAATAAATTTTCAACAATAGAAGAGCTGGTTGATTTTATATTTTGTAAAAATCATACCAGCTCATCAAACTTTCCAGATGTGTGTACCGCACTATTGATATTTTTAACTCTTCCAGTAACTTCCGCTTCTGCCGAGAGATCGTTTTCTAAACTTAAGCTTATTAAAAATTTTGTAAGAAACAGTGTCAGTCAGGAGCGTTTAAGCAATCTAGCTATTCTAAGCATAGAAAATAAGTGCGCACAAGAAATTAACTTTGATAAAGTGATCGACGTTTTTGCTAGTATAAAGAACCGAAAAAAATATTTCTAATAATATGGATTAGAAATACTTTTTGCGCGTAAAATTATGTAATATTAGATAATATAATAAGGGTTAATAATAAGTTACATAAGTTATAGCAAATGTTATTTTTTAGTGAATATTAGTACGCTAAATAAGGAGGTTATGACTTTTTTGTTAGAATAAGTCCTCATTTTTATGCTTTCTGTAAATAAAAATATTATATCTATGACTTGACTTGACTCTGAATTTTATTATTATGCAACTATATCTAAATATACCAGGAATCAGAATCAAAATAAAATATATCATCTAGTTATACGGTAGGTATGTCCACAGATGACGTTTACAAGGGGAGAAATTAACCAAAAAAAAATTACTTGAACAGAATGGAGATTTTTCTGTACGCCTAAGGCGCCACAGTAATTCTTGCCAACCGGCGCCGTCCAGTCTAGCTACGCCACTGGCAAGTAATCTTGTCGATGGTCAACTATACGTGCTGATTCCATAATAACCATTCGTTTGTCCAATTTTTTATAACTAAAACCGCCATCTAGTAAACCATTTCTCAACGTATCTAACGATTTATAGTTATAATCTGGATATTCTCGTAGCTTCTCCCGAATCATCTCTAAGGTTGGCACTCTATTTTGATGATAAAACCCATACACAACTCGACGAATAAAATCCTTGTCTGTGGTATCTTTCTAGTTTCTTCTATGTTTCTTAAGTTTTTGGCCAACTTTTTTCCGTTTAATAGAATGGTCCACTACATCTCCAGCACTAATAATCCTATAAATTGATGCACGGCTAACTTTGGTTAGTTCACAAATTCTATCCACAATTTTGTTGTCTGAAGAACCCCTATTTTCACTCTTAAGACAAAAATAAATATTTAAAATAACCCGTTGAGTTTAAACGTGTAGGTCTTTGTTTACAATTTCGGCTTCAATCGACTCTAAATTAGCATGACACTCCTCAGTTTCGTTGTCACTAGTATCGAAAGGTCGCCAAAATGCCATATTTTTTCGAATTATTAACCAAAACACTAATTAAATAAAAGATTTTACAAAATATATCCACTAGAAATAATTAACCCTTCGCGCAGCCACCCACCTGTTAGTTACCGCACTGCCATGTAACAATCATAAATATTTTAAAATACATCTGCTCCATGCTATTTTAATAATCTAAAAATAGAATCCAAGAATTTAAAAACCACCAATTAAAATCGCAACTTGACAAATCAAATGTGCGGGTTATAGCTCCGCCCACAACTTTTGATGACAGGCGCATATCAAGTCCACGTTGACTCGACGAGTCGACGCTAATTTCTCGAATATTTGTATAGAGAGCGATCAATAGATATTTTGTTATTTTTTGTCACTGTGTGATACAGTAAGTTGATCGGACCCCGATATTTACATTGTCTCAACTGACTTCGTATA
Organism: Polydrusus cervinus; assembly: GCA_935413205.1. Taxonomy (NCBI): domain Eukaryota; kingdom Metazoa; phylum Arthropoda; class Insecta; order Coleoptera; family Curculionidae; genus Polydrusus; species Polydrusus cervinus. The sequence continues at coordinate 57,725,506 of OW284510.1, read as the reverse complement.
GACTTTACCTATACCTAAATTTACTAGTTTTGGCAATATTTCGATGTTTATTTAAATTTTGGTGAAAAAAACTATAATTTTTATTTTTCTAGTAAGCCATGACCAGCAAACTAAAAACAAATGTAATTAAATATTATCCCATATTAAAATAAATTAATAACCATAGTTAGTTACGTATTTATTTAATTTAATAAAATTTTGTTTTTATTACGCAACTTGATATTGAAAATAAGTTCACAAACATTATAAATATAAATATAATAATTATAAATATGGCATTATATTCAATTACATTTGTTTTGACTTTGCTAGTCATGGCTTACTAGAAAAATAAAAACTATAGTTTTTTTCACCAAAATTTAAATGAAAATCGAAATATTTCCAAAACTAGTAAATTTAGGTATAGGTATGACTTAACAATAATAAAAGATACTTACAATATCTATCAAACGAGCCTAATAAATATAGGGTGTTTCATTTGAAAAAACAGAGTTATTGTATTTTAAAATTTTGTATATTTGAATGTCAACAGAAAACACCCAGTACAAAATTTTCGGAACTTAAGAATTTAAGACAGTTTATATATCCCTAAACTTAACAGCTTACAAGAAATTTTCAATTTTCGATACTCTTATTGAGAAATACAGGTAATTTTTTACTATCATGTTTTTTCCAAAATTTTAAGAATTTTGCATTTTGTTTGGCAACGTTGCAAAAAATTAAAAAACTAAATATGGCGTCATATGGACAATTTTGTAAGAAAACAAAAAATGCTAAAATATATAGGGTGTTCCATTTAAAAAAATGTATCTTTTTATTGTCCTTTTTTGGACCATACTGTATGTTTAAAAATAATTTTAGAATATATATTTTTTTGTACCTCACAACTTTTATAAAAACTTTTTTTTGATATCTTTAATAGTAGAGACGGTATATTACTTTGTCAGACAAATGGGCCACCCTGTATAGCTTATTTCGAGTTAAACACTTATATATTTTTAATAACATTGCCGAACGCATAACTATTCAGTCCTAAAATACCCAGCATTTTTGTAAAATGAAATGGCAAAGGAATCGTTTTTAGGCCCGCATTGGGCTTTTGCACGTATGCCCAAAGTGGGCCGATGCATAACCTACATCGGACATTAACATTTTATTGAAACAGGCCCGTTTCTGTTCCGACGTTAGCATCTGGTTGTTTAACCGGCAATGGTCCAGCAAGCTTTAAGGTATGCACACAAAGAAAGCAGGTTGCCTGCTTACTGGCAGTCGGCGCCTATAAGCGCCGATAATTTAATTAGCTTTTAAATGGTAGTGGACATAGACAAATCCTGTCGGAACTGGTTACCAGCGCGAATCGGCACCGACGAATTTACCGGAATGAATTTTTAATTCTTGGTCGCTTGTTGTCGGAGCCGGACGAGGGTTTTGTAAAGATTACTAGTAAAAATCATCAATTATAAAATGGATATTGAGATTCTAATCTCTGCTATTTTTACAAGATGTGCATTGTGGGACAAACGGCTAAAGTCTTACAGCAATCGAAATGTTACACAACATTTATGGAACGAGATAGCAGCTGATATGAAAATGGACGGTAAGTTTCTTTTATTAATATAATAACCTGTTTATTTCCAATATTTTATGAAAACCAAACAATACATATATTAAGTACACAAAGTAGAGAAAACGGCATTACGATTATAAGAAGTTGTTTTAATTGCGATAAATTAAGGGATTATTAGAGAAAAAGTTTGTAAATATATCTCTAATTGTTTTAGCTGTATTTAGCGGTCTTCCAGCAGCTTGATTGTCACGCTTCCTTTGCACAATTTCTACATCAGTTAGGTGTCTTTGAAAACCTTCCCTCTCAAGGATGGTGTTATGTAGAACACAAACGCATTTAATAATGTTGTCTGCCACAAGTATATCCGTTTCGATGGGCTTTGACAAGATACGCCAGTTTGAAGTTAGTATTCCAAAAGTACATTCAATTGTTTTTCGAGCCCTGGAGAGTCTGCTGTTAAAGTTTTCATGGTCGATAGGCAAATTTTTGCTCCCGTAAGGTTTAAGTAAAAATTCTAAAAGTGGATAGGCTTCGTCCCCTATAAAAACATATGGTGCCTTCGTATTTGTACCTGGAAGATTAGAAGGTTCCGGCATTTTGATTTCCTTTGTAGTTAGTAGTCTGTAAAAATCTGAGGACTGGAAAGTTCCGCCGTCACTTTGTTTTCCATAACCGCTTACGTCTATAGCAATTAGTTTATAATTTGCATCTGCAATCCCTTGGAGTACCACAGAGAAATATTTCTTATAATTAAAAAACATAGACCCAGTATTTTTAGGACAAATAACACGGACATGTTTTCCATCAATGGCGCCTATTACGTGCGGAAAGTTCCATATGTTATAAAAGTCTTCAGCTATATTTTTAAAAGTGTCTTTTGTTGGAATAGGCATATGTTCAGGCTGTAACTTTTCCCAAATTGCCACTACAGTTTCAGATATAATATTTCCTACAGTTGAGGCTCCCATTCGAAAAGAAAATGCCAGAGACTTAAATGAACAGCCTGTCGCTAAATACCTGAAACAAATAATAACATGTTAACTTTTTTTGACAAAAAATACAAGCACCTTTTTTATTTTTTCAGAAAATATGTTACGAAAAAAATGGAAGTATTTACGTGACCAGTTTGCTGTGGAGTTAGGAAAAATTCCAAAACCTCGGTCGGGGGATCCAACACCTCCTAATTACACGTCAAAATGGCCACATTTTTATTCGCTTCTTTTTTTGAAAGACATAGTAAGGTAAAAGGACCAATAGATGACACCTCTGAATTTACATCCAATAGATGACACCCTATTTCAAAATTCACATATTTAGAATCACAAATCCGGTAAAGAACATCTAAATATATGACAACACTGTATGACCTTTTTACTCCCTTGCATTCATTTGTCGCGTCAGTCGGCATTTGACTTTAGTGCGAATCAGCCATTTTGTGAAGTGTAGTCGTCAAGACATGTAATTTATCCAATAATTTGTCAGAAGTGTTAAGAAGGTAAGTAAATATTTAAAATTTTTGTTGTCCTATTTTTTATAGCTGATCTAATCTATGGCGTGATAATGGGATAACAGGGCCTAGTTTATGTGCTTCTATGAAGAAAGGTTTTAAAAAACTGTTGATAAATGACATGGCGCCTGTGTCAGCTATTGGCGTAAATATATTGTTTAGACCCATAGCGGACATAGGGTGTCAGGTATTGGAATTGAATATTTTCGCGACAAGTTACGTCAAATGATCAAGATTGTAAAAGCATGCTTCCTCATATTTATTATACTGCTTTGATACAATCGAATCCAATGGATGACACGGGGTGTCATCTATTGGTTTTATTGTGTCATCTATTGGCTTTAGTACCCACATTTGTAATATTTTCATAATTTTTTTTATATTTGCTTACAGATGCCTCCTCAACAAAAAAAAATTTTAAGGTATACTCCACAAGCCATTGCCAATGCAATAGAAGAAGTTAAAAATGGGTGTTCCATAAGAGCAGCAGCAAAAAAATTTGGAGTTCCAAGGATAACGTTACTTTATAAAGTTAACGGGAAATTACCAAGAATGGGCCCTAAAAGTATTTTTACGAGTGATCAGGAGAATATTCTTGTATCCTGGGTTATCTCCTCTGCCAAGGCTGGGTTTCCAGTTACAAAACAAATGTTTATGACTAACGTAAATAGGTTGGCAAAAGAGTTGGGCATGAAAAAAACCCCTGGTGAAAAATGGTATAAGTTATTTCGGGACCGACATAAAATAATCTCTGATAGAATTTATCAAACTTTAATCCGTTCACGTGCAAATGTGACACAAGAGAATATAGTTAACTGGTTTAAAGAGGTATATTCATATATAGAAGGTCAAGGTCTAGTAAATGTTTTAAATTGCCCTTCGCGCGTATTTAACACCGATGAAACAGCGTTTTGCTTAAATCCTAAGAGTGGGAAGGTATTAGCTGCAAAGGGCAGCAAGTCTGTATATCTAGCAGGAGCTAACGACGAAAAAGAAAATGTCACGGTCCTCATGACGGTTAATGCTATAGGACAGATTGCTCCTCCAATGGTTGTTTACCGGTACAAAAGAATTCCTTTACACATAACTGAAGCCGTACCATCCACTTGGGCAATAGGGAGATCTGAAACTGGATGGATGACCCAGGAACTTTTTTTTGAGTACTTGGCAAATATTTTTTATCCTTGGCTGCTAAAGGAAAACATTGAACGTCCCGTCTTATTTTTTATGGATGGCCATTCATCCCACATATCTCTACATGTGTCCGAATTCTGCGCGAAAACTGGGATTGAACTTATTGCATTATATCCCAATGCAACCCACTTAATGCAACCACTGGACGTTGCTGTGTTTCACAGTTTAAAAATTAAGTGGAAACGACAGGTTCAAGATTGGAGAATGTCTCATACAGGTGAAGAACTAAAAAAAAAAGATTTCCCTCCGCTTTTGCAAGAAGCTATTAACGGAATAGAACCTTCTGTAATAGAGAACGGGTTTAGAAAATGTGGGCTAATTCCATGGAACCCCCAGGCAATAACCCTGCCACTTGATGTAAAGCCAATAGGTGTTACACAAGAAATACAGGATATCAACGAGGTGAAAAGATTTTTACAATATTTAGAGAATGATATTGGCGAAGAAAAAACTTCAGAATTTAAAAGAAATGAAGGTGACTGGTCTGGAGCTGAAAAAGATGTATCTCTCTACAATGTCTGGAGACAAAATCAGGACATAATAAAAGCTGTTCAGGTACGTCTTAATGCCACATTTTAATGAGACATTTAGTTTTTTTCTTTGCTTTTTTTTTAGTTGAATCTGAAACCAAATTCTGCCCTCGAAACGGTAAATGAAAGGGCATTAGAAAATAACGCCCTAGAAGATATGGTCGAGATGTCAACAAAGTCCGAACAAAAATCAGAAGCACCAACTGAAAAAAAAAATTGAAAGACAATGATGAAGAGGAAAATATAAATATTTTCTCAATTGCACCTTTAAGCCCTACTACTAATGCTACCAATGTACTTAGACCAGAAGATCCAATAGCGGGCCCATCTAATTTCAGTGCAAATTTAACCCCCAATAAGCAAAGTATTCCAGATAATCAAAGCGCCAAAGCTAATGCAGACCCCGATATTCCTTCTCCATTTAAGCGTGTTTTATTCTGGCCTGAAACAAAACCATCTACCTCTAAGAGAGTAAGAAGAGAAAAGATTCCAGCTGTCCTAACTTCGCCGGAGAATAGACTTTATTTTAAAAAGAAATTGGATGCTAAAAAGCAAAAAATTGATGATCAGTTTCGAAAAAAGATTAAAAGAGAAAAAAAAAGAAGGAAAAAGAAAAAAAAAAAATTTGGACAAGATTAAGCAAAAGTATAAGAAGAGCAAAGGAAGTAAAAGAAATACAGAAGAGGACAGTGACACCACAGCATCAGATTCGTTATCATTTAAAAGCACAGACTCCGAATATGATGAAGATTTTGAGATAACTGAAGAAAATGAGACACCATTGGAAACTGTCACTGCTAAGAGTCTAATGAAGGGTGATTTTGTTCTCTGTGAATTCTTGGGTGGCAAACGGAATCTGACAAAATTTATATATCTATGCATAGTGCAGGTAAAGGGCAAAGATATTCAAGTAATGGGACTAAAATCCACCGACAAATTTAAAAAGGAGTTTGTCCCAAATGAAGACGATGTATCATCTGTAACCATTGAGCAAATTATGGGCAAAGTAGAACCCCCAGAAATTTTAAGTAGAGGCGAACGCATCAGTTACATTTTTAAGAAAGCCTTACCTGTCAAAGAAATGTAAACTATCTTGTTCTTTTCTATAAAATCTTGTTTGTACTTAGGAATCATAATTTGTTTACTTATGTTATTTAAAATATTATTTTTTTTATATTCTAAACTATTATATTAGGGGTGTCATCTATTGGCCTGAAACATGATGTCACCTATTAGCAGATTGACTTTTGCATGTGTCATCTAAGGGACGATTGAAGAGTGCCAGAAAAATATTTTTTTTATTTAAAATTTTTACTAAAACCAAAAAATGTTCTAACAGTATTATTTAAATCATTATGGACTATCTATTAAAATTTTTGTTTGATCAATATTAATATATATTTAACCAAAATTGGCATTTAAACTGTTGATTTTCCTTAAGAGTGTCATTTATTGGGCCTTTTACCTTAAAGGCTAGAGTTTCTAGTGGAAATTGTAATATAAAAACTGCAGAAAGTACACAAGTCGAAAATAGTCAGACAACTGTCGATATTGATAACGAGGTTCCAAACGACGATTTAGATATCGAAATAAACACATCACAAAATGAAGATAATCCTGAATCAAGTTCTAATGAAACCAATGAAACCGAAACATACGATGGTAGAAACAGAATAGAAAGTCAACAAGCGTCAAATATACGTAATATTAAAAAAACGATTAAAAGAAAACGGGAAGCTGAACCCTGGAATGATCAACTTCTTAAAATTGAAAAAACAAAAATTAGAATATTTACAAGAAAAGGCCAAGCGATCACGGGTGACCGAGGAGGATGTTGATCACACCTGTTTTTTTAAAAGTTTGCTCCCTCATGTGCGTCAAATTCCAGTAAACAAAATACTGTCATTTAGAGGACGCGTGCAGCAACTTGTTGATGAATACGTCTACGGACAATGTTCATCTTTTGTACCAACTCCTCAACTTTCTCCGTATCCTGGCAGTTCATGTTCTTCTTCATCCACGTATACTACACAAGTTTCGCATCCATTTGAACATTCAAATTATACCACTACAACCCATGATATATTGTTAGAACAAGACTTATCAAACAACTTGCTTAACCTTAAGTAGACTGAGTTTATAGCCTCTCTTCACAAACTTTAATATGTGACTTAATAACTTTATTTTGAATTTTCATTTGTCGTTTATTATTATTCCTTATTTTTACAACTATGTGTTTAATAAATGGTTTCTTGATAAAAATTGAGATTTTACTCACCTAATAGTAATCACAAGTCTTTCTTCGGGAAGAATTGGCTGTTTGTGCCAGTTGCACCACGTTTTTGTTAGGCGCTGTTCAATTTTTCCCAAGATATAGTTGAAGGTATTAAATGTCATCTTCATGTACTGAAAAAACCGTTGCTCATGTTGTTTTAAAGTCGGAAAAAGATGATGATATTCCCCATAAAATGCTCGATCTCGCCTACTGGATGTATTCCTTGTCTTTTTCTTTGAATTCGTAAAAATGCATTTTCCAGTAGAACAAATTCTTCATCTGAGGATGAACTAGACATCTTGACTCCATAAAATCTGCTTTAAGACTAGCAGATAACCAGTATCCTCTATGTACATTTCAGCGGAAAAACCGGCACCGGTTTTCGGCGCCTACAATAGGCGCTGAATAACCTGCTTTCTTTGTGTGTGTACACTTATGCATCGCGCCGTTTTAACCCGTGCTGGGTAATCGTCGTTGGCCCACAAGTCGGCCGGGCGGACATTCCCTATATGTGGCCCAGTACAGAATGCCGATAGTGGTCCGTTGAGAAGTGCATCGGCAAGCGCCCAGTTGCCGGTATCGGCCTTCTTATCCTGTGTTTGCTGGGGAGTTAAGAATAGTGTTCACGCCATCCTCTTAATAATAAAATATACTTTTTATAATATATTGAAAAATCGCTATAAGGTTATTTTGATTGAAACTCTGAAATTTCATATAATTTTACTATAACAGCAATATACTTTAAATAGAGAAGTGGCGGGAAACAGCAAATGAAAGGAAACCAGAATTTAACAACTCCGACCAAAAAAATATAATAACGTTTTTAGATAAATGGCCTACATATACCAGAGAAAATAGCCAACGACTAGTAAGTATCACAATAATCATAATTCTTAAAAATAAAAACCTATAAAGGAAAATTTGACTTAAAATATTTTTTTTTATTTATTACGTCATAATAATCAAATAGGTATAGAAAATTAAAGGTACCAATCTTTAAAATTACATATTAAAAACATACCATTTCGGTCAAATTTTTCTATACAGGATGCTACTATACAAATTCCCGCGCATACATGCATGGAGTTTTTTTAAAATGGTTAAATGAATAATAGTTAAATATCAGCCCGCGCACATATTTTACTTACATGGTATATAACTCAGTTTATTGCCTTATTGGAAATTCTGATATAACAAATAGTTTTTTGGATTTGTACAACAGTGTAATAATTTTATTGTTGTTGCATCACTTAATTTTTTTTAATATTAAACTATTTTGATTATAGATAGATATTGATTTCGAGATTGAGCATAAGGGCAAAGTAAGCAATTTGCATGAAAAGTGACAGCCATTTATAAACAAAATTGTTCCTTACTTAAAGATAAACATTAAAGATAAGAACAGTTTGGCGTTGTTGAAGAAACTCGATACCAAAGACATATTTTTAAAAAAACATGGATACAGGTTTTTATTAGAGTCATATATAATTTGTCCAAACCTTATTTAATTTGCTTTGGTAGTTTGGGAGCAATAAATTACAAACTAAAAAAATTTTTTGTATAGTTCTGGATAAAAAAAACAAAAAAACAATCTAGAATCAATTTTTAAACTAATGGCATTTGGTGAGATTTATTACAAGGAGTCTAGAGATACTATGAATCCAATAATGCTTATCTACATATTTTCATATACGGTGTTTATAATAATTAAGGTTTCAAAAACTGAGCCAGAATAAATAATTTTAATCTCGCCTCATTATAAGTAGTAAAACTGTTTCTTACTTTTATTAACAAACTGCAATCGATAGGTGCTGGGGGGTGTGAATTGATATTATTACAACAAAACTCTCAAATCTACAAAACAATATATTGACCTATTTATGAAGTCACAATACAATATCAAAAGTCAGATTAATATAATAGTTAAATAAAGTTCATATTTAATATAGGTAGGGGAAATATGTACAAAATGACATATACGGGTAAAACGACATAGCATTTAAATGTTCACTGCTAATACATTTAAAGTACTTACACTCACCATTTCCGGCCTTCTAGTAAACGTAGAACATGCTGCCGAAAACTTAGTAGGTACGCTTCATGCATCGATGTGAGCAGACCGGCTTAACATGTGATTTTGTTGAATTTGAGATTTTTTTGCGGGCCTTCATATTTCGTCAATAGGGTAGGTATTTATATTTTAAAATAAGTTTTGCTAATTGTTCTGATTTGCGTACCTATTTATGTGCCATGCCTAATAGTTTTTCATGAATAATTATAGCGGTTATTTTTTTATTCAGGTTAGAGTTTAATAAATCAGTTATGTACAAAATGACATATACCAACAACGTCCAAAATGACATAGTATGCCATTTTACCCATACGTATTTTTTTGCAGATAGAAAATAATGCCGCGAAATTACAGAAGATCTTCTAAACGCCAAAGCCGGAGTGAATTATCGATTAGTCATCTATAATTCACTCAAATGAAGCTGTGAATAAAAAAGAAATGGGATGGTTTAAATCAAGAAATTATATTGGGGCTAAAAGAACATCCTGGCAGAGTGGTAACACACTTGCAACTGGTTATCTTTTTGGGAAGGCATATGAGAAAGTAGCATCTGTACAAAATGCCTGTAGAGATTTTAAGAAAACTGGTATTTTGCCTCTAAATCCACATATTATTCCAGACTATGTATTCGAACCAGCGGAAACAACTAATATTCCTCAAGAATCCATTAATAACATTACACTTAGAGACATCAGCCAAACACCTGAGCCTATATCTATTGCATCTGACTTTCAAATAGAAATAATAAGCACTTCGCCAAAAAATGTTTTACAGTTTGCTATCGACACAATATCTCCCGTGCCACATGGAAAATATATAACCGGACAAGGCGAAAGGAAACCCCGTAGCAGACAGAATATTCATGAACTGACTTCAACTCCAAATATGGACGAAGTTAAAGCTAAGGAGGCCTCTAAAGCTGCATAGCCTACACTCGCAGGAAAGAAAAATTTACTAAAGTTGTGAAATTTGGCATTGATGCTCCTCGCAAACCAGAACCATCTACATCTTCATCAACATCCACATCCAGTCTAAATCCAACAGCAAAGTATCTACACCTTTAGATCTTAGTTCGGAATCTGAGGAGAAACCTTTTGGCGATATGAATGATGAAGATTATGCATGCATTTATTGCAATGATTTGTTTGTGCTTTCCAGACCAATGAAATATGGCTCCAGTGCATGGATTGTAAAAATTGGGCACATTCTCTATGTGCTGATGCTCCAAAGTCTACAAAAACATTTATTTGTGAACTATGTTCCTAATTACCTACTAGTACTGCTTACCTATTTTTTGTTTCGTGTTATTTTTACCATATGTCATTTTGTACATATTATATGGGTAAAATGGTTCAGGACATATCTTCTAAGAAAGTTTGGAAACTCCTTTTTTTGTATAGTTATAGTATTGCCTTTTTCAGTTTTCTACCGTCAATATAGTACTTGTTGTTTATCTCATTTGATTTTTTAAATATTTTGTAAACTAAATTTTTAAAAAATTAAATATAAAACACTATGTCATTTTGTACATATCTCCCCTATATATACAAAGAGAAAAATAATGTTTTTTTTATGATGATTGGCATTTATAAATATCCTATTTTTGTTACTCAAAATAAATAGTCAGAGTCGTAACATAAAGTTAAACAAAGATAACTAGCATAAGACTTGTCAAATTATGACAACTACTAATGTTGAATGATTTGGTATTGAAATTTGCATTTAGACAATAAAGATCAATATTGTTCAATAGGTTTTGCGTTGGTTCAAATCGGGTTAAGATAGATTTGAATAAAAGTCAAATAATCATACCTATTTTGCTGGTATCAGGATGAGATTCTCCTTGACAATAGTTGATGGGGTGGTTAGGCGTTAAATTGCCTACGGGGTGCGACACATAAACGTTGCACAACACTTCACTTTTTATTGATTTAGTCACCAAATGACTTGGCAGTAACAGCACTTTGGATTTATGCACCTAGCAGAGAGGCTACACAAGAGATTAGGGGTAATGGTCACGTAGGGCCAGTAAGCCGGACAACGCTACGTGCCGAGAACAGCTCCTGTTAAACGTTTAAATACACATTTTGTAAAGGTGTACTACGCGACTAGGGGTATTTCGCACGTAAGTGCCGGCAACAGGCAGTGATATATCCTGTTAACGTCTAAATAGACACGTTTCGTAGAAGTTTCATCGAAAACTTGGATTAATTATTCTCGCGTCGAGAACTTTGGGGTTCGTTCATGTGAGTTGAAGAACTGCCCTCTCTAGGGATGGCAACGATATATCGATATATCTGATATATCGATTTATTTTAAAAATATATCGATTTAAATATATCGATATCAGACTCGCGATATATCGAAAAATATATCGATATATCGAATAATATATCGATATATTATTTAATTGCTCTCTGCTCTGCTCGGGCCCTCTGGTAATGCTATTGCTGATAAGAGTGTCGATGTTGAGTATTGTTGAGACTTGTTTACACAACTACACAACCACAACACACAACCGGCGTCATGTCAACGGAAGGGTTAAACAACCGCACAACCGGACTAACTGGTCGTTAGTTTGAAAACGGTTAGTGTAATTGAAACATCATCTGTCAACTTCAACTGATTGTAATTCATTTCGAATGACTTCTGCTCTGGTGCAGCACCAACGAATTTTCACTCACACAGACTCACAGACGATAGCATAAGAAAGAGAAGGATAAAAACAAAACAGATTAAGGCCGCTGTCTATATTTTACTATTTTATAATTTTACCCGGATTCGCTATTATTGCTATTCATTTTGATTTTATTTCATATTTCAATCCGATTCCGGTTTCCGGTATTAATGAATTACTGTTATCAGTGTTATCATGGCTTCATTGGCAGTGGCACTACGATCTTTTATTTGGAAATACTTCACAAAAGTATCGAAGGAAATTTCGGAATGCAAAATTTGTTCAAGAAAATTAAAAACGTCGGGAAATACTACTAACTTAAAGAATCACCTCAAACAAAAACATAAAAATATTTACGAAGAATTGTACTTTAATAAAGAGGGTGAAGTTCCGGCAAAAGAAAAAACTTTAGTCCTAAGACAGCAAGAAGAGAGGTAAGTGAACCCTTCTGGCCTGGTTTTAAGTCGAAACCGTAACCATATTATCATTAACCAATGTTTTATAGAGTGTTGCCACAGATGTGAATGAGAATGACTGGTCCATTGCCTCATCATCATCTACAACAACTCTTCAATCGGAGGGAGAGGCATCAAGTAGTAAAGTGGTTGCTCAAGATGAAGAAATGCCACATATTAATTCTACCCCCAGTAGTACTAGATGGCCAATTGCATATAATAAATCTCAGCCAATGCCAATAAGGACTAATTTCAGACAGCCAACAATTACAAAAGCGATAAAAGATGTTCGGTCATTCTCTGGTAAGCAATAACATATTTCTTACTATATTCTAAATCCTAAGTAGTCTAACACAGGAACATATATGTTACCGATCCGATGATATCATTGATATCACATATAATATTCTCTTTTACTTCCAGATGGCGGTTCCAAAAATACAAAAATAACTGAAGCTATTGTTAAATTTGTCATACAAGACAACATGCCTTTTAATACTGTGGAAGGCAAAGGGTTTCTTAATTTGTTGAAAGAATTGACCCCTTTGTACAAAGTTCCTACAAGAAATACTATTAAAAATAGAGTCGATAAACAATTTGAGGTTATGTCCGGGACATTCAAAGGCAATATAAACTATTTTACTGTAACAACAGATATATGGACGGCAGATATGCAGGCCAAAAGTTTTATTGGAGTAACTGTGCATTTTATCAAAGATTTACATATGCTTTTAGCTACTTTGGGAGTTAGTGAACTAGATGAATCACATACCGCAGCATACATTGCGTCAGTATTAGCCAGTATTCTAGGTGAATGGGACATTGATGTAGAAAAAGTGGTTGCAATAGTAACAGACAATGGTGCAAATATGGTTAAAGCTGTACATGATTTTGTGGGAAAAAACAGGCATGTACCGTGTTTTGCCCATACATTAAACTTGCTGTGCGAAAACGCTATAAAAAATACAGAAAACTTGTCGGTTTTGATAGAAAAAGTACGAGCTATTGTTGTTTGGTTTAAGCGAAGTGTGCACGCTAGTGATGAACTCAGGAAGGTGCAGAAAAATAAGGGCATACTCGAAGGAAATTGTCTCAAATTAATACTAGATGTGAAAACAAGGTGGAATTCCACATATTTCATGATAGAAAGGTTCTTGAAATTAGCTTCACTGCTTGGAAACATAATTTTATCCAATGTAAATGCACCAAATATGGTAAATGCCATAGAGCTCGAAGAATTAAAACAGATCTGCCAACTTCTTTATCCATTGGAACAAACAACCAAAGAAATGAGTGGGCAAAATTATGTTACGCTGAGTAAAATAATTCCCATGATAGGGTGCTTAACATCACAGTATAATAAAACTATTTGTGCTGCAGATATAGCAAGAGACCTTAAAACTTCAATCATAAAGGAATTTGATAAAAGATTTGCATCTGTGGAGAAATGCTTTTTGTTGGCAGCATCGACAATTTTGGATCCTCGTTTTAAAAATATTCATTTTCAAGATCCACTCGCCCTCTCAACCATTATGAGGCATCTGAAAAATGAATTAACGAATGCATCAGATCAGTCTTCTTCATCTTCTGATTTTTCCGATAGAGGTGATGAAGAGCTGGCTGCTTTTGATTTGTGGGCCTATCACAAAAATATTGCACATACAAAAAAGAGTAGAAAAACTGGAGAAAAATTTGACGAATTAACTCAATATTTATCTCTGCCAGTCAGAAGTTTGAAAGAAGATCCACTGGAAATATGGGATGAAATGAAAATGGTATATCCCAACCTTTATAAACTGTCACAAAAATACATAAGTGTGGTAGCTACTTCAGTTCCCAGTGAGAGGTTATTTTCAAAAGCTGGTGCAACTATGACAAAAAATCGTAATCGATTAACTGGGAAAAAACTATCCAAACTTCTTTTCTTAGGGTATCTTCCGGAAAAATTGTCCATTTAAGAAGTTATAGGCTTAATTATATTATTTATTACATTATATTATATACCGACAAACGACAACAGTCAGAAAACCTTGGGTTTTATTTTTTATATACATTTTTGGACATGATATAACTAATAAATATTTATTATCTAAGGATAAAGAACCATTTCATTTTTTATTGTGTCTGTTCTTTCCCATTCATAAATATATCGATATATGGCATATATCGATATATTGTGTCCGATTTATATCGACATCGATATATAGGTTGCGATATATCGTTCGATACGATATATCGATTTAATAATTTTTTTTACCATCACTAGCCCTCTCGGTCATTCGGGTCGTTCGATAACATCGATCGGAGGGTTAAGCCAGGGAGGAAACGTCGAAGCCATTGACCGACCAGCCAATAAAACTTTGGAGGCGGAACCGTCGCCATGGTTACAGGGTTAAACATATGCAAATTGCAGACAGTCAACGTTGGTCAAATGACTCGCGCTAAGGCGGCGATACATCAAGGGAAGCAGCAAGCTTTGTAAATAAATACAATGGCGTGCAGACTAGGAGAGCCAAGGCCAAGGCCTTTAGATAGATAGGTTGCCTTGTAAGCTTGGTGTCATGGCGGGCGAAACGTCATCGCCTACGTCACAAAAAGTCTTTTCAGACATTTATTTGTATACAGAATTAGCATTGTTTATTCTGTTATTTCTGTTTTTGAAGTGGTTTTCAGCAAATTTTCAAAGTTGTAAGGTGTTTTAAAGACTTATATTTAAAGATAAAGAGACATTTTATCAATATATTAATCAGTACAGTACAATAAAAGGTAATTAATTATTATTCTCTTTAAATCTTAATACCTACCTACATGTTTTTGTTTACCTAAGTAATAGGTATATTATAATTTTTTTAAATTTCAGATAAGAACGAGAAGGGCCTTCGTTCATGACCACTCGGCACCCCTTAATGCTATAGATATAATAAGAATGATAGTACTTTGCAAAAATAACGGAATGGTACAAAGAAATACTAATGTTGAGGGGGAGCAAAGTGAAGAATTTATCTTGTCTACTGCCTTAAACCGCGCTGGTTATAGAGGCTAGCATGGGCGCCGGAAGGGGGGGGGGCAAAGCAGGGCACTTGCCCCCCCCTAGAAAATTAAATATCCGATTTTTTGACTTTATCAAAGCAAAATACTATACTATTTTAATAACACCCAATAGCTAAAATCTTTACTACGGTGAGTTTATGTAAATCTGGGCAACACTGCATCGCTACATGTTCGTATTTTCTCCGCAGTCACGCAGTCGTCTGGCGTCTCGGTTCTCTTCGCATTTTTTGCGCATTAAGGCAAATTCAAGTTACTGTGTTAGACATGTTATATGTAAAGTGCTATCGTTATAACTAGAAAAAAGTACGAGGTAAATTGTAAGTAAGAGTATTAGCGTTGACAGGTCATACTTTAAGCACAGTATACACGCAAATGTATGTATACAAGATAAATATCATAGTTAAAACATAAAAATAAACATATTCCTGATCTAAGTTTTAGGAGGGCTCGGATTAGAAGGATGTGTATGTTGTGTGTCATATTAAACAGATTTGCAGTATGGGTACGGTATAGGTTTATTTTTATACCTAACTTTAAAGTAAATGATTTCTTTAATTTTTTAAAATTCAATATTTATTCTTTTTTGACAAAAAATTGTACCTCCTCTTTTTTGCTTCTTTAACTCGCTTATTAAGTATCTGTATTTTGTTTTTAGAAATCGAGAATAATGGATATAAGAAGGTTTTTCAACAAAAAAACGGAGAGTAGTGACAAATTAAAGCCTCTTGAACCACTGAAACCAGAACCTAGTACATCTACTAACGAAATAAGTACCTTAGATTCCTTAGAAGTAGTTGGTGAAGGTAGTGACTATTCACATTCTGGTGTCGATCCTGACCGAGATCCTGACTCGAATGCAACTTCGTTATCTGCTGCTGCTGCTGTTGGTGGAAATCAAAATATTCATCCTTTGGATGTAGGGAATTTTATTGTTAACCATAATTCTATTTCCGATGAAACGAAATATGCGGTATTGACGCGACCTTTTGTTCCCGATAAAAGCTACAATTTTAAAAGGGACTCAGATGAAAAAAGAATTTTTCGGTATGAATGGCTACAAAACTACGATTGGCTTGCTTATTCCAGTAAGCTTAAAGGTGGACTTTGTATAAATTGTGTTATGTTTCGCCCAAGTTTAAGAAGAGGAATATTTGGATCTTTCATTGTGAAGCCATTTCAGAATTATAAAGACTTTCATGAAAGCGCTAAAAAACACATGTCTTCCGAGTGGCACCGTTCATCGACAATAAAAGTTCTAAATTTTCGAAAAATTTTGGAGGGTAAAAGTACCTGTGTTACTGAACAGCTTAGTAGCCATGAACGCGAGCTGGTAAAGTCTAAAAGGGAAAAACTTGTGCCAATCCTTTCCACTATAATATTCTGTGGTACCCACGATTTACCTCTCCGTGGTAAAACCACTGGAAATTTTGATGATCTCCTAAATTTTAGAGTCGAAAGCGGAGATTCAGTATTAAAATGTCATTTGGAGAATTGTGCAAAAAATGCTAGATATACTTCTCACCAGACTCAGAATGATTTACTAAAGATTTATGGTGATATTATTCGAGAAGAAATTATTGCAGAAGTAAACGCAAGTGACGGTTTCTCAATCTTAGCTGATGAATCTGCTGATATTTCTGGTGTTGAGCAGCTTTCAATAGGAATCCGATTTGTAGATAAAAGAAATTTAGTACGTGAGGAATTCATAGGATTTACTGAGCTCACGTCCATGACTGCTCTAAGCATATCATCAGCTATTTTGGAAGTATGCGAAAAAAATGGTTTGAACATTCAAAGGTTAGTGGGATTAGGATTTGATGGTTGTGCAACAATGGCAGGGCGCGAAAATGGAGTTCAGAGAATAATTCGTAAGAAATATAATAAAGCTCTATTTTTTCATTGTGCTTCGCACAAGCTCAACTTGGTAGTCAACGACTTGAATAAAATTCAGGATGTGCAACATTCAGTAGACGTTATTAAAAAAGTAATTAACTTTTTCCGCGAAAGTCCATATCGGAGAAAATATGTTCCAAAAATTCCCCTATTTTGTGAAACTACACTGAGGGAAATGCCTTAATACAACTGTTAGCCTGACACGAGTTTAATAGTGGATATACAATATTGTATATTCATAATTACACATCTATACTTACTGTTAGAACCTTGTCACATTGTAGCAGACAAACCCGTTGTGCTACAATGAGGAATATACCCGTCATACAATTTTTCTTCTGTAGTTAAATAGCTCGTACCCGTTATATACTGATCCTACTATTTTAATACAACTAGTTATATAAATAAAAACTTTCTAAAATGTATATAGTAAGTATACAAATACTGTATAATGGTTATACACCAATTGAAAAAAAACAATAAGTTACTCCGGTATCAAAAAGTTATATAACCCCAAAAATCAGTTGTATTGCTGTAGTACCCCTTGTTGTATAAATTACCTACTTTTTCAAAAACCGCGCCAATCTCTAGCCAATCAACGTAGCTTCCGAACGACCTGTCGAGCAGCCGAGTTCCGCCGAGGCCCGCCATTTCCTTTGTTCTTTCGTTCGGCTCGTCGCGTGTGCGCATGTTTTTTTCTTTGCTTAGACTTTTTAGTTTTTTGGAAGAGATTTTGTGGTCATGGAGTCCTTTGGACTAGCTGAGGACGTGTTGGAAAGGTTTCTAGGTAAGTACATTATTAAAAATCCTATTTTCAATAATTTAATTTGTTTTATTGGCATTTATACCGAGCTCCATCTAGCGTTCATCATATCATGGCGGCTTTTTAAAATCTTGCGTAGGTAATTGTTGATATTGACTTAATACTTATTGAAATTATTATATTTTTTGTTGTGGATTTGTACCTTAAAACTGTCATTTACCTTTATGTTACCTATAATAATATTTAAGTTACCTATCTATAAAATAGGAGTTAAATATGTTTTTATACGCATTTTTAGTATTTTTGTTCGATATACTTATATGAAACTTTTGTTCAAGTTTTGATGCGAGGGTAAAGTTTTAGGTCTTGCGTAACAGTTTCTTGTACAAGGTGTTTCATAAAATTTTGGCAGATCCTGGTGACTGTGATATTTGAGATACAACAAAACTTTTCTGACAAAATTTATATGGCTTCATCCAAAACGTAAGACGTTCCCCACTATCGAATTCATAAGTTAAGATTCTTTAAAATTATTGCCGTTCACAAGTTGTTTGTAAACTGTTAGCATAATGCTATAATAATCATTGATAAATTAAAAAAAAAAGAAACAATTCAGCTTCTCTTGTGCATTTTCTGGCTTATTATATACTTTTTTCTATGAATCTCCCTGTATTTATCTCTGCTGAATAGCGTATAACACTTCCTTTTCGAAAATTCCTATATAATAAAGTTGTTGGCCAAATTAGGTAGTATAAATATCAAAATATTGCTAATTTATAATATACATGTACGTTATAACAGTCGTCGTTATTTAAATGGTCAATAGTTTAGTAACAATTTGATATTTTAATAGCCGATATTCCAACAAATGGCTGAAATGAATACTTGAAATAAAAATTATATATTTTTGATAACAAATTTTATATACAGGGTGTCCCACCGGGAACCGAATCGATCGATTACGGAAAAACTATATATAATTAAAAGAAATTTTGCAATTTGGTTGCTTACTAATGTCGGTGGGGGACATTCGTCTAAAATATTTTTAAGAATCTGACACTTCCGGTTATACCGGGAGTAGATGTCAACTTTATTTTAAATGGGACCCCTTACATATTTTTAAATATTCAGATTCTACCTAAACTAATAATAATTTTTTATTAAATTCATTATTTGTCTATACTTAATAGTATCCGAGATATTGACTTTTGAAAAATTACATTTTTAAACATTGACAGCTTATAGCTATCTAACAGTATACGTCTTAGAGAAAAACGACTTATAACTTTCAATATTCTCAAGAAAATCACCTTCTTGTTAAACCGGAGGAAATATATTACCTGCTTTCGAGTTACATCCGGTTTAACCGGAAGTTGATTTTTTGGAAAGATAATAAAAATTAAAGATAGGGCATAGAAAGATCTACCATGTAAGCCGTTTTGCTCTAAGACATACTGTTAAATATATTTAGCTATAAGCTGTCAAAGTTCAAAAATGTCATTTTTCAAAAGTCAATATCTCGGAAACTATTAAGTATAGACAAATAATGCATTTTATAAAAAATTATTAGTATTTGATGAAGAATCTGAGTATTTAAAAATATATAGGGTGTCCCATTTAAGTTGACATCTAATTCCGGTATAACCGGAAGTGTCAGATTCTTAAAAATAATATAGATGAATGTACCCCATCGACATTAGTAAGCCACCAAATTTTCAGATTTTTCCTATTTATAGTTTTTCCATAATCGATCGATTCGGGTCCCGGTGGGACACCCTGTATGCTATTGAGCAAAGAGTTGAAATACATGGCAAAAAAGTATATAACAAGCCAAAAAGTGCATAAGTGCAATTGTTTCTTTAAGTAAAGTAGTCTTATATGGAGTAGTTTATTACAATAATTATGATATACGTAGGTACAGGGCATATAAATGTAACTAAAACAGGTAAGACTCATAAAAACTCATAAAACTAAAAATATATGATGTATTAAAAAAAAAATTATATTAATGGTCAAATATGATAATACAGGTATCTATATACAATCAATCTTGACCAGTATTGAAAAATTGTAAACTTTGTATATATAACTAAAGTATAACCATTTACAGGTATAAATGGACCCCCGCTTTAACTTTTTTATTCAATGGTATTAGAAGGAACGGTAAATTGAAAAGTTGTTGGTGTTTTCCGAAAGGTGTCGCAAACAAAAATATATTTTTTTCTTATAGAACACCCTGTATATAATATTTCTAAATGATAGACCTGGTCTACCTGATAAAGAATATATAATTTGTTATACTTACTTGAAATGTTGAAATTGAAAAAACGCATATTAAAGTTAATAAGATAATTAAGTAATTATAGTGTGGCATGGATTCTAGGTGCTTTCCATTGCATAAATATCGACAAGATTACTACCCACCCAAAGAAATAAAAATTGATTTTTTAATCCATAACATAATATGTACCTACCTAATAATTCTATTATTTATAATGCATATCTTTTAAACAACATTTAATTTGGAAAATTAATAAAAAAAATAAAAAATAGCCTGCCATAAGCACAATTTAATTAATAATAATATGCGTTTCTTGACTTAAACATTTAAAGTGTAACATAGGTTAGGTTAGGTATAACAAATTATATTATTATTTATCAGGAAGACCAGCTCTATCATTTAAAAATGTTATATACCGGGTATTCCATAAGAAAAAAATATATTTTTGTTTGCTACGCCTTTCTGCAACACCCTATCTATATATTATTTAAACTATGTCGTAAAAAACTTTATGTTGTATCCTACAACTTTGGTATACCATTTTTTAATATCATCATAAATAAGTTAAAGGGGGGGTGGGGTCCATTTATAGTGGAACACCCTGTACATACCTATATAATAAATTTTGGCCAGTATTGAAAAATTGTATACTTGGTATACAACTAGAGTATACCCATTTACAGTTACTATAACAGTAAGTTTTGGTCAGTATTGAAAAATTGTATACTTGGTATACAACTAAAGTATAACCATCTACAGGTACCTATACAATAAATTTTCGTCAGTATCGAAAAATTGTATACTTGGTATACAACTAAAGTATAATCATAGTCAATCCATATTATTGCTGATATATAACAGGGATATATCCATAGACAATTCATATTATTGCTGATATACAACAGGTATATACGGGTTATAATATCGTATAGAACCTGGTAATTGGTTGGTATACAATTGATACTAACCAATATATAATTTTTATGTAATCGGTATACAAGCTACAACAAATTGACTATGACTGCTGTACGAACGGTATACAATAGTATTATAGTCATTATTGTAAATTTCTTCACATTCCAGAAGAACGCATTGTATTACCCCAAAAAACAGTTCACTTGTCACCAATAGTATATTCCTTTTGTATAATCTTTATATAATTTTTTTTTAATGGTTAGTTTCTCTTCTCTCAGTGTAGATGATCTGCCAAGTATAAATCTATAAGAATATTTTCAGAACATTTTGTGGAAATAAGAAACGCGCTTGAACATTTATCTTATACAATGGAAGTAAATGGAGATACACGATCAAAAGCCAACCAGTTGTTATGTGCTATTTCTAATCCTAAATTTATTGTGTGTTTGCATATTATTTCACACTATAGTGGAAAACTGGAGCCTGTATGTAACATTCTTCAAGCAAAATCCATAAACCTTATGTCCGCAAGAAAACATATTCAAATACTCTTATCTAGTCTAAAAGATCACAGGGATAATGCGGTGACTTATTTTAAAGCTATTTTTCAAAAATGTGTGTTGGACGGGGAGAAATTTGATGTTCATATCAATATAGGGGAAAGTGGGGGAACTGTGCGCAGCGGGTAACCGTGCGCACCTTTGAAACGTCAGATTCCGAGGTATTTTAAGAAAGTGTTGGCAACTATGCTTGACTGACGTGTGAGACGATTTGCTTAAGCCACGAGCGGTGGCTATGGCTTGACAGTTGTTTACTGTATTTGCATATGTGTGTATCGATGGTTTTTGATGTTATTTTACACGTGCATGAATTAAGACGGTAAGTCAATATTTCTCAAGTAACTGTTCTAAAATAGATATTTTCTTAAACAATAGGATCAACTGCTTCTGCCCATGCAATTTCGGTACATTTTAACTACATAATTTTTAGGATATTAACGGATTTATTTTTAGAGTCATGAAGGGGTAATTATGCGCAAGAATGCGCACCATTACCCCGCACTTAATTAAATGGTAAAAAAATTAAGTATTTTTCTTGCAGATGCCACGCAAATACAAGCGGAAAACGAAGATAAATTCGTATAGTGAAGAATCACTACAGGCGGCGCTAAATGCCATACGAAACGATGGCAAGAAAATTAGAAAAGTTGGTAGATTTTATTCTATTCCGGAGTCAACTCTAAGGAAAAAACTTTTACAAAATGAATCCAAAATCAATCCTCTTGGACGAAAGGCAATATTCTGCAGCGAAGTAGAAACCGAATTAAAAGAGTATGTCTTGACACTAGCAAAATTATTTTATGGCATAACACCTAAACAGCTGAGACAGTTGGCATTTAAATACGCAGCAGCGAACAACATTGATAACGAATTTAATAAAAATACTCAGCTAGCTGGTAAAGATTGGCTATACGGCTTTCTTAATCGAAATCCTGAAATAAAATTAAGGCAGCCTGAAGGTACTAGCCTTAATAGGATTGCGGCATTTAATTTCGAAGAAACTAAACTCTTTTACTCTAACTTGGAAGAAGTTTTACAAAAGAAAACATTTGAAGCTAATCGAATTTTTAATATGGACGAAACAGGCGTAACTACCGTTCAGAAAAAATGCCCCAAAGTTTACAGTCAGAAGGGAGTAAAAAGAGTAGGAGCTGCTACTTCAGGCGAACGAGGTAGAACGATAACAAGTGTCTTCTGCATGAGTGCTGCTGGGAACTACATTCCACCCATGCTAATTTATCCCAGAAAAAGGATGGTTTTTACACTTCAGAAGAATGGGCCAGTGGGTGCCCTTTACACATGTTCAAAGAATGGGTGGATAAACGGAGAACTTTATCTTGATTGGTTACACCACTTTGCAAAACATGTGAAACCCACCGCTGACGATCCAGTATTACTTGTACTGGATAACCACTCCAGCCATATATCCGTACAAGCGTATGATTTCTGCAAAACCAATCATATCCATGTAGTGTCTCTACCGCCTCATACTTCACATCGCCTACAACCCCTGGACCTAACTTTTTTTGGGCCTTTAAAAAACGCGCTTTACAGGGAATATGACCTATACCTAACATCGACAGGTCATGAAAAAATTACAGAATATGACATAGCAGAGCTTCTGAATAAAGCTTTTATTAAAGTGGCATCCATGGACAAAGCAGCTTCCGGTTTCCGATCCTCAGGAATATTTCCCTTTAATCCAGATCTATTTAATGAAGACGATTTTGCTCCTGCCCAACAATTAAGGTCATTTTCTGTAGAAGCTTGCGAAGATCCTAAAAATGACACTGGTGAATCCAACCAAAAAATTAACAGTGTTTCTGATCCAATAACCCCAGAGCCTCAAGAAATTTTAGACAGTCAAATAGAACAAGAAGCTATAATGGCAAAAATAGTAATAAACGAAAATCAGCCGTCTACATCCAACTTTGTCCAATATTCTTTACCGTCTACGTCCAAACAAAACAACTCATTTTTTAAGTTTGCTCCAATTTCCCAAAAAAAATCTAAAGAATCAATAAAAAAGGTTTCTCGTTCTAAGCAACACTCAAAAATCCTTACTAGTACCCCTATGAAAAATGAATTAGAACTAGCTGAAGAAAAGAGGAAGAAAAACAAAGAGAAAAAAATATTAAATCAAATGGAGGAAAGAAAAAGACTAATAAAACTACAGAAAAACATAAATCCAAAGTTCAAGACGACGAAACAACCGAGGTGACGACACAGAATGATCGCAATAGTGATGAAGTGGAAAAATCATATTTTACCATTCCATCTTCCAGTTTTTACAAAGATAAATGCCAAGAACCCAAAAAAGTTAACGCTGCAAAAAGAGTGCGAAGGCGCATAGATCAATCACCAGAAATAAATCAAAGAAAAAGGAAAGAACCAGAGTCCTCTGATTCATCTGAAGTATCTAATGACATGGATGATAATGATTTATGTGACGATGATGAGTTGGATGATATTATCGACTTAAGCTATGTCCCGTCCGATGAAAATCCCGAAGAAAATATTACATGCGGAATTTGTGGGGAACAAGGGAAAACTGAGCTATGGTATAGGTGTGTCGTATGCGGCTTATGGAACCATGCAGCGTGTACCGGTGAAGACTCGCCTGCACAATACATTTGCGACTTTTGTAAATCCTAAAGTTTGAAATATATTTTGGTTTAATAAATATTTTTGGAATGTTTTATGCCCTAATCTGCTGCGCATAATTCCCCACTCAATGCGCACGATTGACCCTCTGGGTGGGGAATTGTGCGCAAGTGCACTTTTGTACTTTTAGCAGTATTGTACTTTAAAAACTTTATTTTTTCCTATAATTGATTTACATGCTGAAAGTAAACTAAATAGCACTTCCATTACGGTATTTACATTTAAATTATCTACAATGACATCAGTGTTATAACGATTTCCGCTTAAGTGCGCACAGTTCCCCCACTCTCCCCTACCTAGATTAGCTGCAAGGCAGACTCAAAGGGCTAACTACGCTACTGATAATGCTGAAGACTATTTTCGCTTTTCTTTGTTTATTCCTTATCTGGATTCAGTTATTCAGTCGATTGAAATAAGATTTTCCCAAGAGACGGAAAACGCTTATGCCCTGTCTATTTTTCACCCCCATTTAATCACGAACGATGAAACATTTAGTCTGTTAAAAACAAAAATTCATACCATCTCAAAACTGTATAAAATCGAAAATTTGGAAGTTGAAGCCGAAACTTGGAAAGAAATGTGGGTGTCAAAACACGACACTGACCTCGAGCAGCTAGAGCTGGTTGAATTAATAGATAAACATTGCCTGTTCTTCCCAAACATCAAAAGAGCTCTAAAAATTTTCTTAGCTCTACCTCCTACCACAACAACAATTGAAAGATCTTTTAGTACCCTCCGTCGTGTAAAAACCTGGTTGAGATCAACCATGTCTGAGGAAAGACTTTCTGCTCTCTGTATGCTTAGCGTTCATCGAGAATTTGTAAATAAAAATAAAAACGTTATTATTGAAAAAGCAATAAATCGATTTTCCCAAAACAGGAGAAATCTCCTATTACTTTTCTCCCATCAGATACATAAAAAAGTGTTAATTATAATAGGGTGTATATTTTTAATGTTACTTTAGGTTAACCGTATGTATGTATTTTTGACAATAAAAATATAAAAGTTTCAATTTATCTTTACTTGCCCCCAATGGCGTAGCCAGGCGGGGGGTGCAGGGGACCCGGGGCCCCCTACCGAAATAAAAAAAAGAACTTATAAATATATAAAATATAATTGAGCAACATAAAAATTCTTTGACGGCAACACTATCAGTATCGCGCCAAATAAAATAACAAGTCATCCACCCAGTAACTACAGCTTCAGCAGAAAGAAGTTTTTTCCACTTTAAAAAGATTAAAAACATATCTGAGAAACCATTCAGGCGAAGAGAGTAGGTGCAAGTTTAGCTTTAATAGGTATTCATCAAAAAATCCACATTGATATATGAAATAATCAATATATTTTGTCAAAACAGGGGATGAATTATGGTTTAGTTTTAGGCAAAAAATATGTTGTGCTTTTAGTTTATGGTTAATTTTTGTTTTTAAGTAAATAAAAAATATACCTTATTTTTAATATTTTTTTTGCTTAATTATGCTTATTTCATGAAGAAGTTTTTGTTTAACAAGTATAATATCTGTTTTATATTACCTATATTAGTGTATTTGTATAACTCACTACAAGTTTCTTTAAATATGCATAGGTATTTTTTTATTTTGAAATTTTTTTTGATTCTCCAAATAAAGGTTTTTGGGCGTGGCACCCAAAAAAATTTTCGCCTTCGCCGATTGGCCTGCGGCGCTTCACCTCAAAACTAATATTCTGGCTATGCCACTGCTTGCCCCCCCCCCCCCCCCCCCCCCCTATATTGGATTCTTCCGGCGCCCATGGAGGCTAGCATAAAGTGACTAAATTATACTTCCTCTACTTCATCACGCAGATCTGCTACAAATATATGTGAAAAAGATGGGTTAGTGTAAGTATGTGGCAAGCTTTTTAGCACGAAAAAATCGTAAAGGATTTCCTAAGCTGGGTTGCTACAATTATGAGAATGAGCCAAAAAATGCATTCGTATGCTATGCCATCTTGAGTTCAGAGTCTTTCTTTTGGGGGTTTAACTGATCCTTCAATTTCATAGAAGGAAAGTGTAGAAGAAATGGACAAATTGTTTAATAAATTGAATTGTAATAACTTTAAATTTAAAACAAACATTATAAAACGAACTTCAAAAATTATATTTCGAAAAGTTTCCAATATTCCCTTTAAATTAGTATAACGTCGTTTAAGAAACAATACCGCCTAAGTAACATTTTTGTTAAAATTGATATTTTACACTAAATGTCCTAATAGCGCTCATATGCATAGTCTAACTCCGCCCAACTGTAATTTAAACCAATGGATTTGCCTCCCCATCCATTTTAAAAATACCGCCTATTGAAAATCGTTTGAAAATACCGCCGATCTCTCCGTCAACACGTTGAGGTTATACGAAGCACCGGCCGTTTGTGAGAGTTTTTTTAAATAAATCAGGTGAGTAATACTTTTTAATGTGGTTTTTATTGTACTGCATGTGTATACCAATTAAAGTAAAGTATAAATTATACTTGGAATTATAAACTTGTTCCATTAAAATTAAATTAAAGGCGGTTATGGAGTTAGGCGGTATTAAATACATTTATATTTCTTTAAAGCAAACATGCGACATATGCGGAATTAATTTTCATGGATTATTATTTTTTTTATCTTAAATATGTTTTGTCCAATAGGTATTATGGACTGGGAAGACAGTCAGTCATCCACCGAGGAAACGACAGAACAGAATAGCAACCTTTTTAGTGACTCGGAACTTTTCGCCGCACTTGACGAATACAAAACAAATTCAAGAACTATAAAAGTAGACCAACATGTTACACCGTCCCCTAGCGGTCTGATTTCGGTAGAAGCAGGTCCTAAAGCGGCACATTTTTCGCTGGAAAAGGGAATGCTTATTTTACCAGATGAAAATACTAAAACTCAAGATGATTGTCAGAGACTAAAAGGCGCTCGAAATTCAAACTTCCCTTCGACAATGGTGAAGATTCATGATATCTCTTCGGCTTCCAACGTGATTTCGTTAGAGAAAGTGCCTTTCTTCAGTGTCTGAACCGCAAAGCCCAATTAACATCGAACTTGAAGCAAGTACTGCTGAGGATAGTGCTTATGAACCTGGATCAGATTTAGAATCAGATAGCGCAACAGATGATGAAATAAATTTAGCTGAAGCAGAATCGGACAGTGTGCCTCTGGATAAAGCCCCAAACATTCCATTTGATGGTGATGCACATCAAGAAAAAAAGCGCAAGAAGCGAAATCAGGCTAAATGGAAAACTACTAAAAATAAAAAACTAAGAATGGAAGGAGAAGCCTATTTAGGCTACCGTAGAACTCAACAAGGACAGATTTTTCATGATGTTGGGAAAACTGAACGCCAAATGGGGCCACCCTGTCATTCTGAAATGTGCCAAAAATCGAAGGTCAGATCATGCAATGAATTGCTAGTAGAAAAGAGGATAGAACTTTTTAATGCTTTCTGGAAAACTATGACCTGGGACCAGAGGAGAACGTTCATACTAAATACTGTAGAAAAGCAACCTGTTAAACGTCGCAAAAATCAAAGTGAGAATTCTAGGCGCCAAGCAACCCTTCATTATTTCTTAAATATAAATAACACAAGAAAACAGGTTTGCTGTAATATGTATCTCAATACGTTTGGTATTAAAAAATGAACTGTACGTTATTGGATAGATAATAATCATAAGGAGGGAACTATTGCTCCAAGTTCTTTAATAACTCATTCACGGACTGCTGATGTAGCGTCAAGTAGACGAAAAGTTGACAAGGAATTTCTTAAAACGTTTTTCGATTCTTTACCTAAAATGCCTTCTCATTATTGTAGGCAATCTACCACTCGAAAATATCTAGAGCCTATAGTTACGTCAATTTCTCAGCTTTATAACTTATATCTAGAAAAATGCCAACAGGAAAATAATATCGTAAAGGTGAGCAGATTTACTTTCGATTCAATTTTTCAAGAACAGAATCTATCCCTTTTTTCTCCGAGAAAAGATCAGTGTGATTTGTGCTGTGCGCACCAAACAGGAAATCTTGCTGAGGAAGAATACGTTAAACATATAAAAGGAAAGGACAGGGCTAGAAGTGAAAAAAGCCAGGACAAGGAAGAGGCAGAAAATAATTTAGCACACGTTTTCACCCAAGATCTTCAGGCTGTTAAGCTAGCTCCTCTTACTAAAGCTAGCGCATTTTATTATAAGAAGAAACTTAACATACACAATTTTACCATGTATAATCTTCAAACACATGAAGTTGCTTGCTACTGGTTTGATGAAACCGCCACGGATCTTGTAGCATCTTCATTTGCATCATGCATTATTCACACATTATCCAGCATTTTACAAAAAAATCCTTTACCGGTTATCCTTTGGTCAGACGGGTGTAATTATCAAAATCGAAACGCCGTCTTATCTAATGCATTGTTACATTTAAGCAAAGAGTTTAATGTTGATATAGAACAGAAATTTCTGACCAAAGGACATACGCAAATGGAGTGCGATTCTGTGCACAGTGCTATCGAAACAAAATTGAAAAACAAGGACATATATCTACCTGGACAATACTGTACTACTACAAGAGAAGCTAGACGAAAGCCTTTTCCATATGAAAGCCATTTTCTAGATAATACTTTTTTTAAAGACTATTCTGGAAAAGACTTTTTGATATATGACTCAATCAGACCAGGAAGAACGACTGGCGATCCAACAGTTGTAGATATCAAGGCGATTAAGTACAGTAATGGTGAGACTATTATCAAAACCAATTTTGATCACCAGTATTCAACATTACCCAGAAGACCGAAAAAAACTGCTGATAGTTTCTCTTTACTTGCAAGTGCCCCACCGTTAAGCAAAGAAAGACGAAAGATTTCATATTCTAAATGGAAAGACCTCCAGGAACTGAAGACAGTCTTAACTCAAGATTGTCACTCATTTTATAACGAGATTCCCCACGATGGACCAAACTAACAAGTTATGTGCCTTTATTATTACACTCTATTAGAGGCATATATCGAATTTTTTCTTTGTTATTTTTTAATTAGCTACTTAATAAAGGATTTGTTTTGGAATTAATTCGTACTAACCCTATTTTGTTTCGCCTCTTTCATATAGACATAATACCGCCTAAATCACAGTTGTATAAATTGTTGTTCAACCAATACCGCCTAAGTAACAAAAAACTTTTTTAACTCCACTTTTTAAAACAAAAATGTATTTCAATAATAAATTGTTCATTATTTTGATGTTGAGATCTTAAAATTAACGCAAGTTTTCATTAACTCTAGTTACCAGGTAGTTTTTTTCGTCTCCTGAAAAGTTTGTCCTTTTGTACTTGGGCGGTATTGTTTCTTAAACGACGATAAGGTAATTCCGGGAGAGTTGCTCCACCGGTATAGACGCCCCTGTATTCATATTTCGCGCCTAAACTAAAATTTCGCACCATATTCGCTAGTTACTCTTCAGTTATGCCAAACTACTCGTCGGTGCAGGTGGTTGTGTTTGTGATCCCCTTTGTTAGCGAGATAAGGATATTTAAAGGTAAGGTATTAGGGTGTTTTGGGAATAGAAAACGAAAAAAGACTGGTAAAACATGTTCAGAGACTAGAACAAGCCGGATTTGCTCCTGATAGAGAAACGATTCGGGCATTGGCATTTCAATTTGCTGAAAAATTGGAAATAAATCACAGGTTTAATCGTGAAACCGGATTGGCTGGCTATGATTGGTTAAGCTTGTTTTTGAAAAGAAATAAAGAACTAAGTGTAAGGCAGTCGCAAGGATTATCCATTGCTCGAAGCCAAGGAATGAATCGAGACGAAGCTAAACATTTTTTTGATTTGCTTGAAAAAATTTACCCGGAAAATAATATGTTCGTTAGACCGGAAAACGTCTTTAACATGGATAAAACCGGGTTCCAAATAAATAACGAAGCGGGTACGGTAATCGCTACAAAGGGGGCTAAGAATGTTCATACCTTAATTTCATCCGAGAGAGGCGAAAATGTGTCCATTGTTGCCTGCTGCAGTGCGGAGGGACGATTTCTACCACCAGTCGTTATATTCAAGGGACAAAGAGAAAAACCAGAATTCAAAGATGGACTGCCTTCAGGTTCCAAAGTTTTTATGAATCCCAAGTCATCGTACATTACTGCTGAATTATTTTTTAAATGGCTACAAGATCATTTTACTCCTCGTAAGCCGCCTGGAAGATCCATTTTAATTTTGGACGGACATGCTTCCCATACAAATTCTTTGGAAATGTTGGAATTTGCAGATGCAAATGATATCGATTTAATTTGCCTTCCAAGCTACACCACTCAAGCACTGCAGCCACTTGACAGGGCATTTTTTAAATCCCTTAAACACAATCTAAAACGTGAAGCTCGACAGTGGATGAGACATAATCCAGGAAGACAGCTAAAGCGAATTCAGGCGAGTCAACTGATTGGAAAAGCATGGGAAAAATCAGCTTCAGTAGAAACTGCTCTTTCGGGTTTTAGAGCAACGGGAATCTTCCCTTTAGACTCCGATGCCATTCCAGACCATTTTTACGCAATTTCTGATGTAGCATCTTCTGCCAGTACTGAAAACTCGGCCCAAGTTGATTCTTATGACCTGACTAAGGTACCATCAAGACAGCTTAGTCCTATTACAATTCAGTACAAATTTTCTCGGCAACCCTACGATCTTTCTAAACAAGACAATGTCGAATCTACAGAAAAAACTAACGATGTAGCATCTCATGCAAGTACTAAAAAGGATGTCAATTTCCTGTCAGATGTTACTGAACGACGGTCACCAATTGCGGGAACATCAAAAGAGTTAAGCCCAAAACCAATACCCAGATCTTCTAATGTCAAACATGCTCTCAAGCGTGACAAACAAAAATTTAAAGAGACGCCAAGCAAATTTCTTCACGAAATTTCTCCCGTTCCAATAATTCAACCTACCCAAAGAAAAAGAAAAAAGCAAGCTGCTCAACTCCCTAAACGAAAAAATATTAAAGAAAAGTAAAAACCAAAAGGTATATAATGACGCTGGCCTTTCTGAAAATTCCGACTCTTCAGATAATGAAACATTAGCCGAAATTACAAAGAAAATTAAAAGTACTGTTAAGTCATCTTCAAAAAATACGAAAATAACAAAAGAATCTGAATCGGAAAAATGTGTTGAATGTTTGGAAAACTATTTTGAAACAAAAGAGACGGTGGATTGGCTTCAATGTACAGCATGCCAAAAATGGTATCACGAGACATGTTCCTTGTACGGCAATAAATGCAACTTTTGTGGAAGAGTAGAAAAAAGAGCTGAGAAGGCCAAGAAAGACTTAAAAAAACTATTTTAGGTTAATTTGTTTTAATCTTGAAAATGTTTAATTATTTTGCCCTTTTCGCCAAACTTTACTTTTAATTACCTATATTTTTTTTGTTCTTTTGTATAAGAGTTTATTATTATTTTTGTAGGATATTTTTGGTTTCCTACTCGAATTTACCTTTATTTTAATAAATATTGTACACATTTTTTAAAAGATACTTTTAATTTTTATCGTTATTTAATATAATCTACAATTTACTATTCTTTAAGACGTGGGGCATCTGTCCCCTTCATGTAGGGCATCTCACCCGCATCCTAGGGAGAGATGGCCAAAAACGCCATTTTGATTTTTCGAATATAAGCCTGCAATTATTGCATATTTTTGAAAAACAAGATATTGTATGTGTTCTTAATAAGTTGTCGTACAACTTAATTTTTTAAAAGTTTTAGGACCCTCAATATTGAGGAGCTACAATTTTTCTTAGTTAGGTGGGGCAACAATCCCGGAATTACCTTATTATTTTGCGAGACAACAGTAAGATCGGGTATTATGGCCTACGCGGCTAATATGGCACATCATATATCCGAAATCAATCGCCGCAGTGTGTCAAATTTGTGCGTTAAGGTACCCACACACATTCCGGAAATTCTCAGAGGAATAACTGCACAGGCCTGGCCTTGAGGATTACCGGAGCGTGTGTGTGAGAACGCCTTAAGTTTTATCGGACTGTACAGGTCGCCGATTTAGAATTGAAAAACCATTTGATATTCCTGCGCAGGCCGTGACTGCACAGGCCGACCGGAGTGTTTTATTACAATATTTGAGATATTAACATTGTGCCAACATGTCTCGCGAATTTCTAGAGGAATTTATTGCAATTTATGAGTCTGAAACGTGCCTTTGGCAGGTTAAAAGTAAGGATTATCACGACAGGATAAAAAAGGATGCTGGGTATCTACGCTTAATTGAAAAATTAAAGACGACTGAACCGAATGCCTCTAAAGATGTGGTTATAAAAAAATTAATAACTTACGCAGTGCATACAGAAAAGAAATCAAGAAAATAAAAGCGTCAATTAGGTCGGGAGCCGCAGGGGATAGTGTATATAAACCCAAGTTGTGGTACTTTCACTTGTTAAGGTAAGCCTGTTTTTATTAATCAATTTTATAATAGTTATCTATATTACTAGTGGGTACGGTATATGAGCTTCATTACAGTAACAAGATGAGTATATTGTTACGACGACGTCGTAGACCGAGCCGTAGTAACCACACTAGTGCTGAGGAGCCTTACCGTATATATACCGTATAAATATAATATACGAGTGTTTTCTTTCAATTGAATTTATGCATGATCCAGGGGCGCACTCAAAGCCTTTTTAAGAGTTTTTTAATTTCAATAATAATTCAGTATATCTAATATAGCCGGGTGTTATAGAATGTTGTCAGGAAAATTTAAGGACAAATTTTATATGTAGCCGTATATAGGTAGGTACGATTATTAATTAATTGCCGCATTACGGCAATACAATGGGACGATATTTTTTTGTTTTTAAATTATAATTCAAGAATAATTCTTGTTTATTGACTTTTTTTTTAGGTTCCTGGATGATCCCGACACTCCAAGAGCATCTTGCAGCAATATAGACAGCTCTGATGATGATATAACTGATACGCAGGTAAATATAAAGTGATTTAAAGATATAATTGGTTGGAAAATAATATTATTTATTGTAACACAGAACACAATATAAATGTAGCTGAGTTCTCCGTTAATAAGTGTTATATTAGATCCATATAGGAATACATGATGAATGTTAGATAAAGTTAAGTTGCCAAGGAATTTGACCTTCATTTGCAAAATAATTCATGAAATCTTGCTCGGTAAGCGCAGTGTATTTCCGGGATTATTTCGTAGCAACGGAAGCATCTGACTATTATCTGAAGTGTATCCTAAAGTAGTAGTTCCATCATCTGTATTTTCTTTATCAAAGCATTCCGGCGGTGAATAGAAACTTGGAACTGATTTTATTAAAAAATTATGCAAGACGCAACAGGCCATAACGATGGATTCGATGTTTTCTGGTTGTAAATTGATTACTGTGTGAAATATTCTAAATCTTGCCGTCAAAATGCCAAATCCATTTTCAACAATGCGCCTTGCACGTGATACGCGGTAATTGTATATTTTTCGATCTTGGGAAATTAGGTCTGCTTGTCTAAAAGGTTTGATCATGTCTTCTCTCAAAGGAAAGGCATCATCTGCCACAAAAACGTAGGGCAAAATGCGAGAAGAGTTCCTACTTATGCTAGGCTTCGGGATATTTAACCGGTTATTTTCCAGTCTTTCAAAAAATTTTGTATTCCGAAGCACACCACCATCAGAAACTCTACCGTTTGTTCCAAAATCGCACATGATAAATTTATAGTTTGCGTCCACAATAGCCATCAAAACCATACTATGTCTTCCTTTATAATTGTAATATTTTGACCCACTTCCATGTGGAGCAAAAATGGAAATATGTTTGCCATCCATGGCACCCAAGCAATGTGGAAAATTCCATTTTGCTTCAAAGTGACTCGCAATATTTTTCCAATCTTGTTCCGTTTAGGGAAACTGCAACAAAAAAGTTCATTAAAAAATAAAGTACATTAAGAAATAACAATACCAAACAGAATCATTTTTTGATGGTGATTTGATTTTTTTTCTAAGGTAGAAGCTCAAGATGACACATCACAAGAAACTATGAATAGTGAATCTATTTCTCCATGGGGGACTGACGGACAGGAACATTTTTTTTCCGAACGAAGTGTTGCCAGCACTAGCACTGCCAGCAGTGGTAATCAACCAACACCACGCCGAAATAAAACAATTAAAAAACGTGTTCTGGAAACCCAGCAAAATTCTCTAACTAACGATGTCCTTGAAACTGTTAAAACGCATTTCAAAAAGCCAGAAGACCGCTTCGATGTTGTTGGAAAAACGGTTGCTATAAAGTTGCGTGGTCTCCCAAAAGAACAAATGCTAATAGCAGAAAAAATTATAAACGAAACTTTGTTTGAAGCTGAAATGGGCAAATTAACTTCAGAAATTCAACAGCCGTTTGCCCAATATCACTCCCCGACTCCAAGCACAACATTTTCTCATCGAAATGCTTCCACTTCTCATTACAGTAACTTCACTACAATGCAACCACCAGTATATCAACAGTCGCAACTACAATAATAACATGAAAATGGTCTACATTCACGCGATTCGTTACTACAGGCAGAATCGGCAGCTTCCCTTGTGAGAAATTTTCAAGAATAACTGAATTAATCTTATTGCTTAATATTTGCTTTCTGATTTTTGAATATTAGTAATAAAAGTAATAATAAAGTTTATATTCTTATTAAAATTGTTTATAAAATGTTACTTACCTTTAGATAATCTTTACGCAGGACATTGTAAATAGCTTTGCATGTGTCTGGAATTATGTAACCGAGGGCCTGGGGTGATATTATGGTTGAAAATTTCAGATCTTCGTAACTTCTTCCGGTTGCTAAAAACCTCAATGTTGCGGTGAGTCTCTCGTGGGGTGAAATAGCTAGTCGCATAATGGTATCGTTTTTTTTTAATGAGTGGTGTTACCATACCTAGGAGTTTTAAATAGGTATCTTCATTCATCCTTAGATAGTTGTGCCAATCTTTTGGCACTAGCTTCAATTCTGAAAGAAGATTAATATGGGAAAAATAACCCCTTTTTTTCAGCCATTCTTTAAACCAAATTTTTCTATTAATACGCTTTTTTACGCCACTTTTACGATACTTTATTGCTATAATAAGACCGAGAATAGCAACACAATCATCCGATGACACCATATTTGCTAGTGCCGATAAACTGAACTGAACAGGATTCCTGAAGGATTTCCTGAGCGTGTGTGAAGCCGGGTGTATTCAGACCAAAAAGCATGATCCTCAAGGCCAGGCCTGTGCAGTTATTCCTCTGAGGATTTCCGGAATGTGTGTGGGTACCTTTAGCCTACTGTGATATCCCCGCCTACGAAGTCAGTCACATCTTCCCGTCCATGGTGTACAGATACGTTCGTGAGAAGCGAATATCTATTTTAACGGTTTCGGATCTAATTTTTCGGTAAGTTTATTAGTTTAATATTAATTTAAAACATAGATAAATTTGAATTTCACCTTTACCAGTTAGCATATATGTTCTTAGGTAAATACTTAACCATAAGGTTTTGATTGCTTTCATTTTAATTTTGAGGTTATAGATTAGAATTGTTAACAGGTGCTTGGCGGTCAATATGGCCTGCCATGGGGTATGGGTATGGCCATAAATTTTTGAAAGATAATTTAGGATTAAAATAATGATTATTATTAGTGTAGTATTGATATGCTTATTATTTTTATTTTAATATATGTCGCGCAAAGTTTTAGACTCCACAAAAAAGTGTCAAAAATGGAACAAGGAATCCATGAAGAAAGCTATAGAAGCTTTAAGGACTAAACAAATGGGCTCTGTCAAAGCTTCTAAAGTGTACAGTGTTCCCCGTACAACACTAAGGCGTTTAGCGGCAAAAGACACAACCATTGAGGTAGTTACATGCGCCAAGTTAGGAAGGAAGCCTTGTTTACCTGCTGAAATCGAAAAAATGCTTGTAGACTATATTCTAACGATGGAAGCAAAGTTTTTTGGTTTGGTACGAAAAGATGTTATGACTTTAGCATACCAACTTGCAGTAAGAAATAACATCCGCCACTCCTTTTCTGCTAAGAACCAAAGCGCCGGAAGAGATTGGTTAAAATTATTTTTACAACGTCATCCTCAACTGTCTTTTCGTCGCCCAACAGGGACATCGTTTGCTAGAGCCAAAAGGTTTAACAAGGAAAGTGTTGATACGTTTTTCAGTATTCTTGAACAGCTAATGGAGCAGCATAAATTCTCAGCAGATAGAATCTATAACGTTGATGAAACGGGCATTAGTGTAGTACCGTCACAAATGCCTAGAATTTTGGGACGTAAGGGTAAAAGGCAGATCGGTACCCTAACATCTGCGGAAAGGGGTTCCCTTATCACATGCGTAATGTGTATGAGCGCAGGAGGATCGTTTATGCCGCCATTAGTGATATTTCCGCGCAAATGAAGTCATCCACTTCTTATGAAAGGGACACCTCCAGGGTCCATACATGAATGTCATTCGTCTGGCTGGATCCAAATGAACTTGTTTACTAAATGGTTTAATAATTTTCTTGCAATTGTTAGACCTACAGCAGACTCTCCGATCCTACTTCTTCTTGATAGGCATACCAGAAACTTGGACGTAATTGATCTAGCCCGCCAGCACCATGTCCATCTGCTTTCAATTCCACCCCATTCAAGCCACAAGATTCAACCGTTGGATAAATCATTCATGGGACCACTGAAAAAATACCTGGCTGATGAAGTTCGATGCTGGATTAGATTAAACAACCTTTGACTCAGTACGACATAATGGACGTATTTGGTCATGCTTATTTACGTTCCCAAACTGGAGAAATCGCCGTTAGTGGTTTTCGGGCCACTGGAATATATATAATTTTCCAGATATTTTTGTATTAACCTGTTTTGTGGTAGGATCATATGGCCTATCGTATTAATGTCCAATATGGACCAGGGCCATATTACCCTACCATGTTTAATTATACTCTTTTTGCAAAGTTCTAAAAAATGTTTTTTTTCGGTTGAATTTTTGAAATGTTTTTTGTTTTTGTGGCGTAATATAATAGCAGATAGGTTAATTGACTGTATTACGGCATTAAGGCGAATGGGTGTCAAACACACTTATTTATCTTGAAGAAGTAGTCCATACTTAAAGTGGAGTGGGAATATAGAAGGTAAAAATAAGAACACAAAGTCTTCCTCCACTGATATATTATAGAAATATTTAGTCAACTTCTCTACATGTTTCGAATGCAGAAGCATTCATCTTCAGGAGAAAAATTAAAGAAGAAAGGGCCAGCAGATATCACCCTAACTGAGCAACATAAATATAGGTTCGGTATAAAATGAATGAAGGAATCAATACACATTGCATTGTGAATAAGAAAAGTATATGGGTTGAGACTTAAGGTACTGTGAAAACTTTAAAGGTGGAGTGAAAGATTTAACATCTTTGTGTGGAAGAACTGTCGAGAAATCAGAATGAAGTAAAAGGGAATGATCATTAAGCAAGCTATTAGCTAGTCATTAGAGAAAAACATATTTTTTTTGGAGAAGTAAATAAAAGTGTGAGGAAGAAGACTATTAAAAATTCATTGGAAATTTAATTTAATTTAAAACATAATTGCTGGATGTAAACCTCAAAGGTTTACGAATAAACGTAATTAAAGTGGAAAAATAAACATTTAATTTTACAAAATTCTAACATTTTGGCTTTATGGAAGAAAATTTTTTTTAATTCAGCTCGACCGCTACCGCGTGCTTTTCCAAAAAGAGGTCTTTATTTATGTTGCTCAGTTAGGGTGATATCTGCTGGCCCTTTCTTCTTTAATTTTTCTCCTGAAGATGAATGCTTCTGCATTCGAAACATGTAGAGAAGTTGACTAAATATTTCTATAATATATCAGTGGAGGAAGACTTTGTGTTCTTATTTTTACCTTCTACAATTATTTATATTTTAAATAATCCTTATGGTGTGCCATAATACCCGATCTTACTCTATCTATAAGAATTAAATATTTAAATACCAAAGATGATTCCAGAGTATTAAGACCGAAGACTACACAAATAATTAATTTACCTTCGCCATTCTATCAGCTTAACAATTTCCCGTGTAAACCTTATGGCAGATAGATTATTTGATTTTTAAGAATTACGTTAAATTATTTGTTTTTTTTTCTGGCTGAAAGTTGTAAAATTGTATATTTCTTCATGGTATTTGCTTCACATTACGAGATTCAAAACCGTGTGTTAGTTATCGTATTTTTTTTATTTAATAGTCGATTTAGGCCATGTTATAGGCAAAAAAATTAAGAACTGGAAATAGCACTATATTTTTATATATAACTATTACTTCTGTACCTTCTATTCTACCAATAATCCATTATTTTTTTAATAAAATGAAATTGAAGCTTATTGTGTTTCTGTTAGCGCCATTTCCATGTTGCAAAAACTTGGCAACGTGGCAATTTAAATACGTCGAGTCGAGTCGGATAGGTTTTTCAGAAGGATGAAGGATGCAACATTTAAGCATTATTTGAACATTTCTCGTTTTATAATATTATGATATATATCATATAATTTGTTGTGGTTTGTTATTTTTATGAGGTTCATTGTGAATATTAAGATGATTGATTTGATTACATTGATTGCTAATTCAACATAATAGTATAAAATGTTTTCATCATAAGGGATAACTTTTAAAATAGATTGTGAATAAGTAGTCTTCGTTTGTTTAAACTTTAAAGGTTGAATACAGACTTTTCTTTAACGGCAGTAGAGTTTTGGACTTGCATTGTCTTTATTTAATAAATAAAATAAAGACAAACCAAAACTCTGCTGCCGTTCTAGTGTTTGTTTATATGGTACATATAGGCTAGGGGCTACTATTTCTTAGAAGTAAAAGGGTGAGAGAGAATAAAATGGTGTTCAGAAAAAATTGTCAAAATGTTGGATGGAATTGACAATAAATTTTTTTTTTTATTATTTTTGGTCTTAAAATGAATATTAAAGATTCAATTATTTATAAAAATGTCTGCTTGATAAGAAAATGCCATGTAAGTTATAAAACAGATGTACAGGGTGTAAATAATTTAGGAAAACATGCTTTAAGAGAAAAATATCATTTTTTGTTATTCTTAGTAAGAATTATACTAAACAATTATTTTATAATACAATATTAAGTCTAAATAGAAGTTTTGAAAAAAAATTCGGTTGTCGTTTTAGAGTTTGTGGTTAAAAAGGACCAATAAAATAGTTTGATATACCCAGTATAAAGAAAATGAAAAGGATGCGGGTAAGAGGGACTATATATTTATCAAATGTCAAGCTGAGTATCTACATATTGAATGAAATTCGAGGGACATGTGTAGAAGTTCGAGGCATTTTTCTTTTCAAATCTGTCGTACAGTAAAGTAAGTACCTAGGTACGATTGGGTGGGCAGACATAATACGAATTTATGGAAAAATAATAGTAGTTTATAACAAACTCCACTCAAGCAACTAAAAAATAATTAACTTGAAACTGATGTGAAGTTTGCAGAAAAAGATAGAAGCCAAAATATCGAACATTGTCGCATGGGCATCAGTGGCGTCGAACTATTGACTAATTGAGCACTAATAGCACTAAAGATTAAATTCAGTGGCGTTCACTCGCAAGCAGTTTCAAGTTTTCCATTTTTGACTGCTGTCTTATTATAATTAATAATTCGAAATCTAAACATAGCAACTTATTTATATTTACAGGGTAAGTAGGCAATGGCGTAGCCAGGTGAGGGCCAGGCGCCCCCCTTGCGCTTGGTGCCCGTCTACTAGTCTACATCATAATAAACCTTATTATTTGATATAGGTCCATTTTTGCAAGAGGAAGTTCGTGGTGGAGGTGTCGACCTCCTATTTTTTAGAAGTCACTTTTTATGAAGAGGGGAGCGCCCCATCATATGTTTGCCCCTCCCGCCCCCAAAGGCTGGCTACGCCACTGTAAGTAGGGTGCTACTAGTGCTACAGTTTTCCATCAGTGGCAGTTATAAGCCGAAAATGGAATTCATTTCAAATCTTGGTGTTTTGTATTTGTATATACCTCATTTCAATAGTCCGACGCCACTGCCCATTCGACAATGTTCGTTATTTTGGCTGCTTATTTTTTCTGCCAACTTCACACCAGTTAACTTGAACTTTTTAGGCGTAAATAAATATATTTTGCTTCGCCCGTCTTTTTTTATGTGTACCTATGCCTATGAAATAGTTATCATAGTTAAATATGTTGTTTTTGAGGTTAGAGGTAAAACCATTTTACTTATTGATGCCTTAAAAATTAAAATGGGTGCCTAGAAGAGAATATAAATTTTTTAAATGCTGTTTTCGCTCGTTATTAGAATAAAAAATTCAAAAAAATAAAAAAACATGTTAAGTTGATATAGCCAGCATAAATCCTTTCAAACATAGATTCCTAATAAATTATAAGAAAAATAATTGAAAACAGTGGAAGTTATCAAGGGCTTCTATAAAACGTTTTTTAGGATGGGCAAAAACAAAACGTTATAACAACGTCCTATGAACGCCCCTTAATAAAGTAAAACTATAATAAAGTCAAAACTCGGGTATTAGAAAATCTTGACCACGCAAAGGTACTTTTGTTATTCCGCATCGAATGACATAAAAATATACCGGGCTCCAATTGAAAATTAAAAAAAAAAATGATGTAAAAGTTTGACACTTAATTTTGAACACTCTGTATAATTCGTATTAATCAAACTTTGTTGACAAAGCAGTTAGACCTTATTTATTAAGTACCTTGTAGAATTTTCTTAATGGAGCTTTATTTCTATTTTTCAATAGTTTTTAAAACGGTGGTTCTTTTTTATTTTCTTTTCGCTGATATCACTGAACCGATTTCTATAAAATACTTGTTATATGTGGGTAAATATATAATAATAAATAAAGTGTCCAAATTAGCAAGAAAATATATGACATGTAATTTTAAAAAATATATCATGACGTCACACTTTTTGGGATACCCTGTATAATCAAAAATATTTTTTGGAAACACTTCCTAGTATACTAGTAGAGTCTGCAAAACATGAAAAGCCTAACTTAATAACTCTGTGCCTTGTCCCAGATATTTTATACCTCCATAAACCATTATCTTAACTCTATCATGATGACATTCTTAAAACTGGTGGCTCAGATCTATTTTTTTCTTTTCTTTTCGCTGATATCACTAAACCGACTTCTATAAAATACTTGTTTAATGTGGATAAATATATAATAATAAATAGTGTCCAAAGTAGCAAGAAAATATATATATATCTATGTAATTTTAAAAAATATATCTATTACGTCACACTTTTTGGGACACCCTGTATAATCAAAAATTTTTTTTAAACGCGTCCTCTGGTAAAGTGTGCAAAACATGAAAAGCCCAATTTAATAACTCTGCGCCTCGTCCAATATATTTTATACCTCCATAGACCATTTTCTTACCTGGATGATGATGACTCATCTCTTCGTACCGGCTCGGCTTGTCTTGAATTTAAAAATTAAAATAAAATATTAAATATTATAATTATTAGGAAAGTTATCGGCGTTGTTGCCAGATTTGGCGTAAAGTATTATTTCCATTAGCTTACATTTTTGACCGAGAGAGGCCGATGCAGTCAATCATGATATCCTTCTAGGGTAGTCTTCGCTCTTAAAAAGAAAACATTTATAATGCTGGTGTTGTTATTTTTATGTTTCTTTCGTTTTTGTAGTTAGATCTCATGATGCTCAGTTGCCAGCGAATCCTGTAACCTCGACGTTGTTAAAGGGAATTTTTACAAGACCGTCTTTATGTGTGTATATACTTTATTACTTGCGTTAAGCTAAGTAGTTTGCCTTATAATTTAGCTTAACTGAGTCCTAAGTTTGATCTTTATAACTGTTACCTTTTGCTTCTTTGTAATAAATTAAAGTTGTTTTAGTAAAAATATGTATTTAATATTCAAACAATAATTTTTTACTTTTTAATCTATACAGAACAATAATATATATGTTTTATAAGAAATAAACAAAATTTATATATACCGTGTGTAACAGGATCATGGTACACCTCCGTATCTCCGTTAGTTTTAAAGGTAATTGATT
Organism: Polydrusus cervinus; assembly: GCA_935413205.1. Classification (NCBI taxonomy): domain Eukaryota; kingdom Metazoa; phylum Arthropoda; class Insecta; order Coleoptera; family Curculionidae; genus Polydrusus; species Polydrusus cervinus. The sequence goes on along the minus strand of OW284510.1, from coordinate 57,682,979 downwards.
GAAACTTGGGATATCCTATATACATAATAAGCGGCATTTTTTGACCTAAAAATGATTTTTTTACTTCCGGTTTCGCCGAAAGTGACACCAACTTTCGATTTTTAAATGGAACACCCTGTATATTATTACATTTTTGAATTCTGCATAATTTTCTGAATCCAATGATACTACAAAAGTGACATTTCAAGCGTAAAAAATATTTATTATTTAATTTTTAATTTAAGTGTGCCATGACGGTTCCGATTTATTCCAATTGATCTGTCTAATGCTAGAAAAATCACAGTCCCGTCAAAAATACTAAATTGCGTTTTTTATAAGCAAATAAAATTCATCGTAATCGTTTTTGGGGTAAAACTCAATTTTTCCAAATGGAACCATATTGGTACCGTGGTACCATTTCTTAGTACTATTAATAAGGAATTTATTCATACCTGGAAATAACATGTGCAATAAATACAATTAAAATTACTGAAGTGACTTTGGAATACAAAAAATGAACACAAACTATTACATAAATAATTAACATGTCCACTTTTTCATCTCTTGTATAAATGTGCGGCATTTTGAACAAAAATAACAACATAACAAAAATAACAACAAATGTAAAGACTTTTTTCCAATACACAATAAAAACAGCGATAATTCAACGAATACTTATTTGACAATCTGAATAATTTCATTGTTTTCAAAGCCTCCTTAGTAATCTCCTCATTAAATTAGAACAAAATAATTGTATTTTCTTTTAGCTGTAATTTTGATTGTATTTATTGCACATGTTATTACCAGGTATGAATAAATTCCTTATTAATAGTACTAAGAATTGGTACCACGGTACCAATATGGTTCCATTTGGAAAACTTGAGTTTTACCCCAAAAACGATTACGATGAATTTTATTTGTTTATAAAAAACGCAATTTAATATTTTTGACGGGACTTCGATTTTTCTAGCACTAGACAGATCAATTGGAATAAAACGGAACCGTCATGGCACACTTAAATGGAAAATTAAAAATTAAATAATAAATATTTTTTACGCTTGAAATGTCACTTTTGTAGTATCATTAGATTCAGAAAATTATGCAGAATTCAAAAATGTAATAATATACAGGGTGTTCCATTTAAAAATCGAAAGTTGGTGTCACTTCTGGCGAAACCGGAAGTGAAAAAAAAATCATTTGTATGTCAAAAAATGCCGCTTATTATGTATATGGGCTATCCCAAGTTTTAATCAATTACCTTTAAAACTAACGGAGATACGGGGGTGTACCATGATCCTGTTACACACGGTATATTTTCTGAAATAAACATTGAAAACAGCAGCTACATACACTTGCGTTTTTTTAAAGTAAACATGAAATTGCACCCTGTGCTCGGTCTGTATTTGTAGACTTATATCTACTTATATTAAAAGAAAAACAGAAAACTAAATATTTAAAATTACGGTCTAAGTTTCAGTTCAATTTTATTTTTATAAAATTCGCTTCCAGAAATAGGAAAACTAGTTTATTAGGTCCATAAATACTAAAATTTTCTGAAAACGATCAAATATATCTACGGTGCTCTGTTCATTTCATAGAAAGGCGTATCTGTCTCTCTTTGTCTGTTGCATTCATAATAGGCCCATATAACAAAGACGTTTTGTGACGTCATCAGCAGGCAGGCTCTAATTGGTCAGAAGTTACCAGACAACCGTTCTTTTTAGTAACCGTGAGCCAAGGCGGCAAACCTCAAAGGATGCGATTAGTTTTATTCGCAGAAATTTGTCTGGCTATTGGAATATTGAAAGAAAAATAGACTTCATTTAGGCATAAAATTATGAATTTCAACAACTTGTGCACCACATCTATAGTTTGAATGATACAAATCAAGAGATTTTCATCTTGTTGGAGAGTGATTCTCTCTTAGGCTAAGAGCAGTATTCGAGCGATTACGACAATCAAATTTTAAAGTCCAATTAGACAAGTCGGAATTTTTACATAAAGAAGTCACATATTTAGGGCACAAAATAACAAAAGACGGAGTAAAACTAAACCCTGATAAAGTAGACGCAGTAAAGAACTTTCCAATACCAAAAACGCAAAAAGATATTAAATCGTTTTTAGGCCTTGCCGGTTATTACCGTAGGTTTATAAAAGATTTTGCAAAAATTATCAAACCACTTACACTGTGTCTCAAAAAAGGAGCAAAAGTAACCCATACACCTGACTTCATTAAATCTTTTAAGCACCTTAAAGAACTCTTAATAAATACCCCTATACTTAAATATCCTGATTTTGAAAAACCTTTTACCCTTACAACCGACGCATCAAATATAGCCCTTGGAGCTGTACTCTCACAAGGAGACCCTACAAATGATCACCCTGTAGCTTTCGCGTCCCGCACCTTAAACGAAACGGAACAAAGATATTCTACTATCGAGAAAGAACTTTTAGGTATCGTTTGGGCGTGTAAATACTTCAGGCCATATCTATACGGTAGAAAATTCAAAATTTATACAGATCATCGACCCCTTGTTTGGCTATTTAATTTAAAAGAACCCAATTCTAAACTTGTACGCTGGAGACTTAAACTTGAAGAATATGACTACGAAATAGTTTACAAAAAAGGTAAACAAAACACAAACGCAGACGCGCTAAGTCGTATTTCTCTCCATGCTATCGAGTCTGAATCAATTATAAATAACTCCGGTAATATAAGCCAAGATATCGACGAATTTCTCCAACAAAGCTATTGTCAATTTAACCCCGAAAATTTAGATCCAGACGACGCAAGCAGACAGCTTGAAAACAAAAATAAATCAAAAAACCCGAAAATATTAATTTTACAAGATGTACAAATCACACCCCCTAAAAATAGGGCTAATCCTGAAACGAACATCAACCCCGCCGATATTACCATAGATCTTACCAATGATGATAACGACCATATAAGTAATACAGTACATAGTACAAACGCGGAGGATAATTATTCCAACATGAGTATGCTAGACGAAATAATTAATAATAAACCCCACCAAATTATTATAAAGAAATCACCCTATGACGCATATACCAAAACCAACCACGAATACTTCGATGGTCATCAAATTATTCACGCAACACTACCCACTAATATTGCAACAATTACAAATTTTCTTAAAGAATTTTTAAACACCAAAAATACATATGTTTATTTCTTTTCGAAAGAACTACGGCCTTACTTTCAACAATCCATGAATAATCATTTTAAAAATTTAAAACCTATAGAGTGTTCAAAATTACTAAATAATGTTGCACTAGAAGAACGCGAATTATTGATTAAATATCGACACGAAAGTAAAACTAACCACAGTGGAATCGAAGAAACATGTAAATTTTTAAAAGCCAATTATTATTGGAAATCATTAAAATCCGATGTTACGAAATATATAAATAATTGTGAAATATGTCAACGATCAAAATATAATCGTAAACCACCCAATCAACCCTTAGTGTTAACCGAAACACCGAGTAAACCTTTTGAAATAATTCACGTGGACACCTTTATAGTTGGAAAACAAAAATTCTTAACAATAATTGACAAATTTTCGAAATATGCACAGGCATTACCTTACACGGGAAACGTAGTATCATGTTGCGATCAACTAATAAACTTCTTTTCATTCTTACGTGTACCAAAACAAATCGTATCAGACAACGGATCGGAATTTCTAAACGAAGTTGTCAAGGGCTTATTAAATACACATAATATAAAAATCCATTTTACAACCCCCTATCATCATGAGTCCAATTCTCCCGTAGAACGACTACACTCAACCCTAATCGAACACATTTGAATTTTACGTGAATCAGAACCAAACGCTGACGTAACAAAATTAATGCCATACGCAATTATTGCCTATAATAATACAATTCACTCAACTACAAATTTTACCCCTTACGAACTTGTGTTTGGACACACTGACTCTAGAGACCCTATGGATTTAATACCCTCACACGTGTATACGGAATATCTAAATAATCATAAAAATAATACACAAATCTTATATGAAAAAATTACTGAAGATACTAAAGAATTAAAACTAAAAACCATAGAACGAGCGAATAAGAATAAAACCCCGAATGAACCAAAAATCGGATCTCAAGTCTATAAAAAAAAGCAGATAACCGGTCAAGCAAAATTAAAAAGAAATTCTTAGGCCCATATCTATTAACGCGTGTCCTAGAAAATAGTAAAATAGAAATCGAAAATCCAAAAACAAAACGCAAAGAAATAATTCATATCAATGAAACTAAAATAATGCCCCTTGTTCCAGATGGAGCTGGACAATCGTCACAGGAACAGTAAAATTTCATGATCTTAACAACCACCCCGGAATGCTACCCTTCCGACTAGGAACCGCACAACTCGAGACTACCAAATGGTCCTTTATTCAAAATTTTGACTTAACCCCTTTGATTTTCAAATTTGAAAGTATTAAAAATCAAACCCAAAAATTAATTTTTGGTATTAATTTAAGTATTAAATATTACCATTTAAATACGCCCATAGAAATAAAAGAGGAATATTTGACCCCTTAGGCACCTTTATCAAAAGTATAAGAGGAAACTTAGACCAAAATGATGCAGAACAAATTGATGCAAGAATTAAAAATATTGAAAATAATCAAAATAAATTAAGAATTGATGCTATCAATCAAATCACACTCTTAAGTTCTACAATCAATAGATTTAAATCAATAATATCTAAAATTACGCATAATGAATTGATATTAAAAGGCCATATTCTTAAAATAGAGGCAATAATTAAAACGATCTCAATACATCAAACCAATACGAACCAATACTTCTTAATTCATATTATAATTAACCAAATTACACTATTATATTATTATTATTACAAAGAAGAGTTGAGGTTGAAAACCTATAAACTCTATTATACTTAAACTAATAGTCTTGAGTATATCGAATCGCACAATCAATCTATAACGTGCTTGACAAAATTGAAGTAGCTACCACTTTTGCTAAATTAAATGTCCTTCATAATTCAATTGTCAACCCAAACGAACTTTTACATGAAATACAAAATATTAATAATCATTTAAAAAAGGATAAACTTCCCTTAGAAACTAACATCCAAAATATACTTAATTTTGAAAAAATAATAACAATAAAAAGCTTTTTAAAGGGATTTAATGTTATATTTATATTAGAACTACCCCTTGTTGAGTCAGAGACATATCAATACTTCAAATTGTTTCCTTTACCAATTCCCAATAACCAATCATTTTTCGTCAACATACCCTATAAACCCTACCTGGCACTTAGCAATTACAAGAACACGTATATGGACCAGGAATGTATGAAACTTCAACCCCAGAATTACCTGTGTAAAGAAACACGTACTTCCCTCGTAGAAGACAGCCCTTCCTGCGCAGTTCAACTTATTAAACACCACACCAATGTTACTTACTGTCACCCCTTTAAGACGCAAATGCACGAGCCACAAATAAGAAAAATAGTCGATGGAAAATGGTTAATTAAAATTCCAAATCGCCTAATCAGTACAATCAATTGCCAAAAATCAATTGATAATGTACCCTTGTTTGGATCTTATCTACTAGAGTCTCCGACCGACTGTAAAACAACAATAAATGCAATCATATTGGAAAGCTTCGAGCCAAGCCGCATCAGCTATTCTGAAGTCAGCCTACCTGTGCTGAACCTAAGCCTAATCGAACAACATCGATCAGCCTACAACCCTCCTTCCATGGACCTTAACTATGTCAATCTTAAAGCCACTAAAGACATTGCAAACCAACTACAAGCCCAGAAGAAGGACCTCCAAGAAATGACGTCACCAGTCTATTTCAATCGAACTAGTTTTTGGATAATATTGATTTTTATTATTTTCGCCTTGTTTATAACCTTTACCATATATAAAAAATATGTAAGGAAATCTAAGAATATAATTCAAATTAAAACTAATTCATCTAACGAAACAAATAATCCAATAATTTAAGAATCAATAAAATATTGATTTTCCAAATTTATATTTTTGCGAAATCACGCTTTTTAGAACGTGCTTTCATCTAAGAGGGGAAGAGTTACGTTCCCATGAGAACTATCTTATCTGCTAAATAAGCAGAATCTTTATCTTTATTCTTAGATTTTTAGTGCTTCTTTCACACGCTGATTCAGCATCGGCAAATGTTATAAATACATGTAATGAACATAGAAGCTTCAGTTCTAATTGCACTGTCCTTTGATTGAAATAAAAATTTTTAAAAACAACTTTTCTTTGAGGCAGTTGTAAACTCTCTTTACGTACCGTTTACAAAAAAGAACGCGCCAAAATAATGATATCTACCAAAAGTGGTGCTGGTGAAGATGATATCTACAAACCGACGTTATGGTACTTTGATTTGCTTGAGTTTCTGAGTGACCAAGATCAAGTAAGACAGTCAACAAACACTATCGATGATGAGGCACATCAAGAGGAAAGTGAAAAAGAGGTAAGTCATTTCTATTTATTAAATAATAAAAGTAAATTTTATAGGTATTCAAAGCATTTTATTGTCCAAAATTATTTAATTCTCTTTTTATAACGTGTAATACAAACTATGACCTACTGAAACACTAAATTATCCTGCCATGGGACTGAGCTCTCATTGTTAAAATAGCCACAAAACTTTTCTCTAACTATTTTTGAATTATTACAAATTTGGCCTCTTCTTCCTCTTTGAAGGTCATACATTAAATTGGGGTCACACCTGTCTCCTAACTCAAGAGAATAATCTGCAGAAATATTTTCTCTATCCATACTTTCTGGAGGTGTGTAAGTTTGTGGAGATTTCTTGCGAAGAAAATTATGTAATGCACAACATGTCAAAACAACCTTGTCAATGTTTTCCATCTTTAAATTTATAGCGGTGTGGAAAAATCGGGACGCTAAAATGCCGAAAGTGTTTTCAATAGTCCGCCGAGCTCTGGATAACCGGTAGTTAAAAAGTCTTCGTTCTCTATTGAGTGTTTCTCTACTATATGGCTTGATAAGATCGGGACGCATTGCAAAAGCCTCATCGCCAATAAACGTATATCCAAGAATTTCATTAGAATTGGGCATATATTCTGGATTAGGAAGTTTCAGATCATTATTAACTAGTTTTTCATAAAATGTGGTATTAACAATTACTCCACCATCAGAGATTCTACCATTTGTGCCAACATCGCAGTAAATAAACTCACAGTTCGCATTAGCTATTGCCATAAGAACTATACTATGCGTCTTTTCGTAGTTAAAGTAATATGATCCGCTTCCCTTGGGAGGAACAATTCTGATATGCTTGCCATCAATACTGCCCAAACAATGCGGAAATTGCCAGTTTTTTTCAAAGTCGGTTGCTATTTTTTGTAACCACTCCTGATCGCTTTTTGGAAACTAAAACAAAAGAAATTACATTATTCTTACCTTTATTTTGTAGTAACTAGTAAATGCATGTTCCTATCGTTTAGTTAATTTTAGCGATGAAATTTTAAAAAATGGAGCTGTAAATGAGTTAATGGAATTTTGTTTTGCATCAAACATGCTTCAATTTTTTTTATACATTTTCTTTACGGTTGTATTTTTATTTTCTTATAAAACTGTAATATGTTGTTGTTTCAGGTTGATTTAGAATATTAGAGTTTTCCTGCTACACCATCTACCGGTCGGCTATCTACTCCAACTAGTGACACCACTACTAGTGCCCTGCTACCTACCCGCACTTTAAATCGCAAAAAGAAGGCGGCCTCAAATAACAATAAAACAGCCGAAGTTATGTCTAAAATTAGTAAAAAATTGGATTTCTTGCAGGAAGATTCACATGACCGATTTGGAAAACATGTCGCTGATAGACTTCGAGCAGTCCATCCTGATCAACTTAAGTTTGCAATGAAACTTATCTCTGATGTTTTATTTGAGGCGGACATATTATCCTTAAATAGATATTCCAATATTATGACTGAAGACCATCACCCTCCTCCTCAACAGTCTCAACGAGAAACTAGACAGCAACACTTTAACCAATATGCGCCACATTCTGTCACCAATACCGAACCAAATGGACAAATTCCAAGTCAGGGCTGGCATCAAAGGTATAACGCAGCGGAAATCGGCCAAAAACAGCATGCCCAACAGCTGCAAATAATTCATAATACAACCACACAGGAGGAACCCGCTAACACAAATGTTACTCTTTCCAATATTGAACAGAATCCATGCTTCACGTCGTTCCATAACCAGCAGCAGACACCACAAAGGAGCATCTTTCCATTAGTTACGAAATTTTCACAACAAGCGAACCAAGCAGAACATCACTCACTACTTGAGTTTGGCCAGCAGCAAGTCACAAAGCAGGTATCACACAACCGAACCCTACTTTCAGAAGAGGACACAGATTCTAATTCCAAAAATATTGTTCCGCATGTTTTAAACTTTAAACCCAATGAGGGTGTTTAAATCAATAAGAAACATGTTATCACTAAATTAATTATAGGTAGTATTTATGTATTTATTAGAGAAGACGTTTTTTATTTCTACTTTTCTTCTTCAATAATGTTTACTTTATTTCTTTTTCTAATAAAAATATTTTCTAAAATTCACCTTTAGGTAGTCTTTTTTTAAAACCCTGTAGATAGCATCACAAGTTTCGGATATTATTTCACTCAGTGATTGCTTAGACATGATGGTGGTGAATTCCAAATCTTTGTAGCTTCTTCCTGTTGCAAGAATTCTCAATGTGGCAGTAAGTCTCTCATGAGCTGAAATAGCTTTTCTCATGCAGGTGTATTGTTACGCCAATCATCTGGTTCAAGTTCTCGTAATAATCTGATATGAGAAAATTCCTGTCTTTTTAACAACCATTCCCTCGACCATCTTAATCTTCGATTTTTTCGTGTATTTCTGCTTTTTATTGCAATGCAAATAGCAAAGAGCAACCAAAGAAGCGCTTCTTCCATGACCAAAAATTTCGCGAAACTAAAATATGACCGATTAGTTGGAAACGTGGACCCACTATCTTTTGTAGGTACTTTTTGTCGAACGATTTGCATGACCATTTTATTGTTCGATAAGACGTTGTATCTGGACCGGCCTTAACGTCATTTAAAAGTCACAGCGGCATCTATCATTTCACACGGTAATAACTTTTCTCTTTGTTCGAGTTCTGTGGAACAGTCTGCTTACCATACCGCAAGAAGCAAGTCGCGTCCTTAAAACCCACGAAGCTTCCTTATGCCCATTTGTACCAACGTATTTAAGACCAGACTTTACCCTAATCATTCCTTAAGGCCTTTTTACATTGGGTGCAATTGCAGGAAAAATGGCCTGGAAGCATGCGCCTCGACGACGTTTTAATCAGCTGATGCACGCTTTCCCATTTAATACCTGCATCAACTGTTTAAAACGTCGACAAAGCGCATGCTTTCAGGCAATTTTTTCTTAAAATTGCACCCAATGTAAAAAGGCCTTTAAACCACAAACAAGCATTGCACCAACGATAAGGAGATCTTAAACGGATACTTAAGTCCTTATTTTTAAGTTCAGGAATTCCATCACTTAAAACTTTCCTTAGAGTGGTTAAAGAGGTTATGTTTTCAAATTTGGGTACCCGATTTCTTATTTTTTTATTGTTTTTAATGAAGACGACTTCCTAGGCGATTTTCTGGATGAAGGTTTGGAGGTGGTGGATCTGGTGGAATTCGGTTTTCCCAAGAAAGTTTTCTTACAATTCTTTTTTTGTTGTCCCAATATTTTTTTAAACAATCAGCACTTCGGGCCTCACCTGAACAAGCTGCATTAAAAGCTTGGGAAATTTGTTCCCAGGCTTCAATTTTGTCTTTATTGGTTAAAGAGTCCGTTTTTTTTGTTTTCGATAATATTTTATTTCTGTGATATTAGGGACAGCAGGGCAACTGTCTCCTTATCCGTGAAATTTTTCGATCTTTTCCGTTCACTCATATCTTTGAATTTCAATATTTAAAGAACGACGGATCACTGCAAACATGTGGCAACTGTTTTTGGAGACAAACTAATGTTTGTCTCCGTTTTCGATCGATTTCAGACACAAGAAATTTTATTATTTTATGCAATAAAAGACGGCGCGCTCCGAAGTCACGTCGGTTCTTACGTAGCGAATGAATCATAGTGGTTTAGGTTAGAATAGAATGATAGAATTAAGAAAAGCAAACAAAAAATTGATAGAGGAACTAAAAAGTTTTTATTTTCGCAACGTTGCCAAATATTCAAACGATTTCGATCAAGGCGCTTGTGGATTAATCCGATTAATCAGTAGTTTACTATAATTAGGTGACCAATGACGCTGGTGCATGGCTTCCTAGACTAATCATTCCTTAAAATTAAATTATTCCTTAACTAATTGTCCCTTAAGCGTAATGTTGGTACAAATGGCCATTAGTCTGTAAACGCTATAAAGTAGTCATAGAAACTAGTGTTACCCGATTATTACTTGTATAATAAATGACCGTAAGATAAACGCCGTAATCCGTATTATTTATCCCTCGCTCCAAACATTACAACTGGCGACGAGGTAAAAAAAAGGGGATAAAAAAATTGCGCGGAAAAGTAAGAAAAAGTTAAAACGTGCTCACAAAAAATGGCGTCAGCCAAGTTTGCCGAGTTTAACGGAACCGACGACGACTGGGTTATATACTCCGAAAAGCTAAAAATGTTCTTTGTCGTTAACAATATAACTAGTGAAAACGCGAAAGTGGCTAATTTGTTAAATCTAGTCGGAACGGAAACGTATAAAATCTTAAGAAACCTGTGCCATCCAGATATTCCAAAAGAAAAAACGTTTACGCAATTAACAAAGCTATTAATGGCCATTTGCGCAGCTTCGAAATTAGATAATCCCGAATTAATTTTTAATTCTGAATTAAGCTTTCTGGGTTTGCACCGTTGATAAACTTATGAAGATTAACAAATTCTTAGATCAGACATAAGAATGATCTGACAACGATGCTTTATTTAGGGTTTTTTCGTTTTTCGTGTTTTGACCATTGATTAATTGATTATTAGACAAGTGGTTTCATTTTAAATGTTAATTGTCATAATTTTTCGTTACGTTACGTTTCTTGATTTTGAATAATTTTGATTTCATTTTGTATTATTATTTTCTTTTCGGAGGTATTGTGGGCGTCGTACACAAATTTCGCATTTTAGGTCTACTTGAATTTGTCCTGTTTTTGCTATGAAGAGGCAGCGGCAACCCAACTTCACAGGTCAGGAGAGAGAAATCCTTATTACTCTTGTTGAAAAATACAAGAATATAATTGAAAACAAGCAAACTGATGGGGTGACCACTGAAGAAAAAAACAGAGCGTGGACTGCCATTGCCAAACAATTTAATGCCGGAACTCCTAATCATGTTTGTAGAACTGAGGAAGCCTTAAAAATTTTTTATAAAAATTTGAAAAAAGATTTGAAGAAAAGGGAAGCAGAAAATAAAAAGGAAGTATATTTGACAGGGGGTGGTCCTGAGCCTACCCAATTTTCAGATAGTGATAATAAGATTTTATCACTCATCAGTATAAAACAGTTTTGGGTTTAAAAAAACAATATTTGACAATGATGCTTCTCATGCTTCGGAACTGGCACAGAGCAGTGCAGATCAGAACTTCCAGAAAAACAATTTTGTTGATGACTTCGAGGTAAACATAACTTTTGGTTCATATATTTTTTGAGTTTGTTTTTGTAATTTAATATATGACTTCATAGGAATTTTTTGTGTGGTAAAATGACCCGGGAATATTTTAGTTTTATGGCATACACTTAATTAAATCATGAATAGAAAACTTAATAGAACCAATACATTTTGTTTATTGTTTGCTACAAAACAAATTGTTAACAAAATTGTTTTATGGTTTTGACACAAAGAATCAAGTGTTTTCAGAAATTATTTGATTTTTTTAGACGCTTCTAAATATTGAGCCTGGGCCTGATTGGAAACATTATAAAGCATCTAACCTAAAGAAGCAGCCTAATGTGGCACTAAAAAACAAGACAGTAAGCATTAAAAATAAAGTTAATTATCAGTTATTACGTGTTGTGACGGCAACGTTGTATCAAAAGCATAGCTGGTCACTCGCGTCTAGGGACAGATTTCAACTTTCCGATCCCTGGCCCACGCATGCGCGTTACACGCGCTTTTAAAGATTAGAGGTTATGGTGGATTGTTTACTTTTGACTCTTGTAGGGCATTTTGGTGTAGATTAATATTTTATAAAATGAAAATGGCCAACCGATGTACCGTTTGTAAAAAGGACTTTCCTAAAAAGTCTAAATTAAGAAGTCATGCAGAAAAGTTTCACCCTGGTATGTTTATTCATAAAAGATGTTTAACGACTTTATACCTAATAAAATTATTTTAATTTCTAGATTTAGTAAACGAAATTGCTCCAAAAAAGGTATTTAAGATTTCAGCTGTGTGTAATAAGTGCTTAAAAACATTTACAACATACTCAAACCTTAAGAAGTATGTGTTAAAATTCCATCTTGGTGAGTCTTGATATCAATTTACTCTATCACTTACCTGTTTTAGATAAAGTTAGTCAGCTCACTTTACCGAAGGTGTATAACTACCAATGTAAAGAATGTAAAAAGAATTTTTCAAGTATTAAGCGTTACAATTATCATCGGAAAATCCACTTAGATAATATCAGAAAACATGGTCAATTAAAGGGCAGTTTATGTGGGTTGATTTGTGTTTCTAAACAAACTTTATATATACATTTTAATGAAAAGCACGACATTAAAATTTCATCTAAAAAATTGCATTTTCCAAATGCAGAAAAGTTTAAAAATTGGAAGAATTGTTTGGAACAACAAACACAATCTTTATATGTTAAACAATTCATATAAAATCTTAAATAATTGTATTGTAAGTAACTACATTTGCCAACGTTCAGGATATTATATTACCAAGGGAACCAATAAAAGGCATTTAAAAACTCAAGGTAGTAAGAAAATTAATGGATTTTGTCCATCTGAAATGCACATTAATGTCTCGGAAAATGAAGAGCATGAAGTATCCTTTATAGAGACTCATGTAGGACATGATAATTCATTGGGACATTTGAACCTAACTTCTTCTCATAGAATGAAAATTGCTGAAAATGTGCCCTTTGCGGCTATCCTGGATGAAATTAGAGATTCTGTAGCTAATGAAAAATTAGAAAGAATTCATTTATTAACAAAAAAAGATCTACATAATATAACACAAACATATAATTTAAATAATGACTTCATGCGTCACCGAAATGATGCAATAAGTATAGAGTCATGGGTAAACGAAGTTGCTGAAAGTCAAACTGTTTTATATTATAAACCACAAAATAAGCCATGTGATCGTTATCATCTGAAGGAAGAAGACTTTATTTTAATTTTTATGCATCCTGGTCAACTGGAAATGCTGTTTAAATTTAAAGATGATTGCATCTGCATAGACGGAACTCACGGTCTCAATGCATATCAATTTGAACTTACTACTTTACTGATTTTAGACGATATGAGGGAAGGGTTTCCCTGCTGTTTTATGTTTTCAAACAGAAGTAGTGAAGAAATTATGATTATTTTTTTTGAAGAAATAAAAAAAAGATTAAACAGACCAATCCAGCCTAATGTTTTTATGTCGGATATGGCTGAATACTATTTTACAGCTTGGGTAAAAGTAATGTTACCACCAAATCTTAGGTATGCATATTCAAAGTCTATTATTATTATTATTATTATTATTATTATTATTATTATTATTATTATTATTATTATTATTATTATTATTATTATTATTATTATTATTATTATTATTATTATTATTATTATTATTATTATTATTATTATTATTATTATTATTATTATTATTATTATTATTATTATTTTCAATGTTAGTTTTCACAGCAATGCGTATTGCTGGTATTATTTACAGTACAGAGAAGAAATTCATCTTAACCTGTACTGTTTAGGAACTTCCGTACTATATGGCATGTTTGGAGGATGACGCTTTTCTGGATTAGTTGGTATAAATAACCTGATAGGCCCAGTTTTTCCAAGTTGGGCTTGAAATTATGATCGGAATTATGTCGATTTTATCTAGCTTTCATATATTTTTTATCTCTATAGCCAAATTCGAGTACTTGGTCTTTTTCTCCGATTCGGTTTTAGAGAGGTTGTGTGTTAGTGGGCAACCTATATCGATTATGAAAGCTTTCTTGGTGGTTTTTTCGATAAGAAGAATATCCGGACGGTTGTGGTCTACTGTTCTATCCGTTATTATTGGCCTGTCCCAGTATAAGAGATATTCAGGGGATTCAAGGACTGGCTCGGGTGAGTATTGGTAGTATGGTGGAAGGTTTTCCCTTAGCCCTAGTTTATGGGCCAGTTCCTTGTGGATGATCTTTGCCACCTGATAATGTCTCCCCAGGTAAGTGTTGGGGGCCATAGCACCACAACCCGCCGTGATATGTTCTATCGTCTCTCCGGGGCAGTTGCATTTTCTGCACACATCTTCCACATTCCTTTTCATGATGACCTTTTCATAGTTTCGAGTTCGAATGACACGGTCTTGGATAGAGATAATAAAACCTTCTGTTTCAGCGTGAAGCTGCCTTTTCTCTAACCAATTCAGTGACATTTCTCTATCTATGAGTGGATTTTGGAGTGCAGTAGGGTATTTGCCGTGTAGAGCTTTCTCTTGCCAAGGTACAAGCTGTTGACTTGGCAGCGCGCGGATGATGTTAGGTAGTCCGTTTCGCTTTAAGTTGAGGGCTGTATATCCAGCGTCTGCTGCAACCACTTTTTTAAGAATTTCCCCATTCGATTCTTGGAAGTATTTTCTCATAGAGGTCTCTTGCGACTTGCACAAGTTATATATATTAATGAGACCTCTTCCTCCCTCCTTTCGTTTTAGGTAGATTCTTTCAAGTGCAGAGCGTGGGTGGTGAAATCTGAATTTTGTTAGCAGCCTGCGCGTAAGCCTATCTAGTTCGTGCAAATCCGTGTCTAAATACTTAAGGATTCCGAATGAGTAGGTAAGTATTGGTATTGCCCAGGTGTTGATGGCAGTAGTAAGGTTACCAGCATTCAGATGAGTATTAAAAAGCTTTGTTAGTCTGCTTTTGTATTTGTTTTTAAACTCCCTTTTTAGGCTTGTGTGGTTTATTTGTTGGTTTTGGGAGATGCCTAAGTATTTATATGTTTTGTCCTCATCTAATATATCTATGCCTTCAAGCAGTCCACGATTTTGTTCAGTCTTTCCGCGTACGACATTCAAGATTGCGCACTTGTCTAAGCCAAACGACATTTTGATGTCATCGCTAAATATCTTGGTTATTTGAATTAGGGACTGTAGGTGGGTTTTGCTTTCAGCGTAGAGTTTGATATCGTCCATAAATAGAAGGTGGTTTATTCTAAAATTCTCAGTTAAGTTGGGACGATATCCGTAGGATGTTGATTTTAGTAGCGAGGACAGTGGGTTCATGGCCAAAATGAACCAGAGGGAGCTTAAAGAGTCGCCTTGAAATATACCTTTTGATATACTTATATTGCCAAGCTTCTCTTGTCCAATATGGAGATTGGTATTCCATTGCTCCATTACGGTGCCTAACATGTTGCGCATTAGGGGGTGTACTTTGTATATTTGCAATATCTTCTTTAGCCAGTCGTGAGGAACAGAATCGAATGCTTTACTATAATCTATGTAGCACATATTTAGATTTCGCCTTTTAACTTCTGCCTGTTTTATAATAACGGCATCGATTGTAAGCTGTTCCTTGCAACCCAAAGCTTTCCTAATACAGCCCTTTTGCTCATCAGCTACCAGGTTGTTGTTTATGCAGTGTGTGTATATTTTTGAATACATGATTGATGTTAAAAGTTTATACACTACTGACAGACAGGTGATCGGTCTGTAATTTTTTGGGTCGTTTACCTGCCCTTTTTTAAATAAAAGGAAGGTATTGCCACTGGCAAGATGAGCTGGGAAGTGCTCGGGGTTTAGGAGAGCCTTGCTAAAGCAGTTTGCGATAACAGGGTGTAGGGTGGTGAAAGTTTTGAGCCAGAAATTATGAATTTGGTCAGGTCCCGGTGATTTCCAGTTAGCTAAGTTCTTAGTGGCATCCCTTATGTCGATCGATGTTACTTGCGGCTCAGGCATTTCTTGCAAAGTTTCAGCCTCGGCTTCAACTTTTTCGAGCCAGCTTGCTTCTTCATTGAAATGGGACGCGTCAGACCAAATATTACTCCAAAACGCATTAAATTGGTCTTTATTTATGTCATTAGCTGGAGTAAGGTCATTTTCTTCTTGGTTCAGTGTCCTACAGAAGGTTTTTTGGTTCGTGGTGAACTGTTGGTTTTGTACCTTCCTCTTTGTGGCTTTATTGTATCGCCTTAGACGGGCACCTTTAGCCTTACATTTTTGTCTAATGTTGTCTCTTACGATTGTTAGCAGCCGTTTTATATCGGGACTGTCTAAAGGAATACTCTCTGCTTTCAGCATATCTTTAACCTTTTTAGCAACCTTGCTGCTAGAGTTTCCACTTAGATGTTCTCCAATGATATCACTTTGTGCTCGTAACTGGCTTATTTGTTTTTCTAGTCTCATTTTCCAAGCGGGTACCACTTGTTTCTTGGTACTTTTCTTATCAGTTCTCTGATATAATGCCTGACCATTGAGTTCAATTACAGTTGCTGCTGCAGCATATAACCCACCGTGTAATGTCTCGAGGTCCTAAGTTCTATTTAAGGACGTCCCTGCTGCTAGGTTTACTCTCGCTAGTATTTCGTGGGTTCCTTTCTTGAATCTTAGTTTAGGGATACTCGGCCTCAAGGTCGGGTCACTATTTTCGAATAAGGACAAATTTTCCAAATATTTTTGGTTTATTATTATTATTATTATTATTATTATTATTATTATTATTATTATTATTATTATTATTATTATTATTATTATTATTATTATTATTATTATTATTATTATTATTATTATTATTATTATTATTATTATTATTATTATTATTATTATTATTATTATTATTATTATTATTATTATTATTATTATTATTATTATTATTACTATTATTATTAATTTTTCAGACTTTTTTGTACGTGGCACATCGATCGAGCCTGGAGAAATAATTTAAACAAGCTTTAAAGTCAAGAGCTAAAAGTAAGTTAAATTATATTATCTAAGCATTGTTTCACCGACTTTTATTTTTTAGAAAGATGTGTATCGCCAACTACGTACTTTGCTTCAAGAAAGAGATCCTGAAGCCTTTTTAAGTATGCTCAATAATTTTGTTACATTGATGTTTTCATCTATTGAAACTATAGAATTTGGTCGTTACTTTAAGCAATATTATGTGGATAATGCTGAGTTGTGGGCATATTCCTATCGCCTTGGTGCAGGCATTAATACTAATATGCATATTGAGCGTATGCACCAAACGATCAAATATCTTTATTTACACGGAAAAAGTGTCCAACGCCTTGACAAAACAATTCACATGTTAATGAAATTTGTTAAGAACAAATTGTTTGATAGGGTGATCACTATGAACAAAGGTAAAATTTCTTCAAAAATCACAGAACTACGAAAAAGGCATAAAAATAGCCAAAATATGAATATAGTCTCTGTCATGGAGTGTGAAATGGGCTGGCAGGTTCCCTCTTCCTCAACCTGTGAAATTTATCTTGTAGAAGAACAAAAAGTACACTGTGATTGCAAGTTAATTTGTTCATCGTGTGAAGCTTGCCTACACTCATATTCATGTAGTTGTTTAGATAACAGTATCCGCTGGAACATGTGCAAGTACATACATCTGATATGTCAGTACAGAAAATCCGTTGGTGAGAATCATACTAGAAATGAAGGTAAATGTTATTAATTATTATACATTTATTTTTTTACCACCTAAATCAGTATTTCCCAGTTTAAAAGGCTTCACTCGGCATAATGTGTGACTTCTAAAACACATTTCAGTAAGGCTTTAGATCCGTATAATATTGATTTATAGAATTTTTTTAATATAATGATTTTGCAGGCGCCATATCATCGACGATGAACACTTAAAAAGCATTTTTAACAAAAGAAAAAAAATTGGTAATAAAAATGTGGTAGTGTAGTAATTTGTTTATTTTTTTAGATAAAACCAAAAATCTGGTTATTGATGAGGGCAGAAATGAGTTTAATGAAGATCCGCAACAACTTATTCAGGTTCTCAGCAAGGAAAAGGAGAACACAAATCAAGCGGACTTACATGCTGAAAAAGAAAAATTAAAAAGAAACCTATCGCGGCAAATAGAAAAAATAACAAATTTTGATCAACTGGAAGCTTTTAAAAAAATCATAGCCCCTGTGGAACCGACTATGGCAGCCCTAGAGAAAAAAAATGAAAATGTACTTCGTACACCCAGCGATAAAAACATCCCACACAATAAAAGTATTGACAAACAACGCAGTTTGTTTTCAACAAGAAAAAAAATTAAAAAGCCCCACTCCTATTTAAATAAACCAACGGCTCAAGAGGCTGACGATACTGCTGTGCAACTTTTAAATGTATAAATTTAATGTTTTTATTTAATTAAACCATTCAATAATAAATGAAAATATAATAATATTACCAGTATTTAATTATTAAACTGACGTAATGTAAGAATAAAACAGTAACAGAAGTCATTTATTTCATAAGTATTACCTTTCAACTGTATTCCTAAAGACATACATTCATAAAAAATTATTCCAAAATACCCTAAAAGAGTAAAAAGCATGGAGCTACTTGATTATTGCTCTAAGGTTAAAAGTAAATAATCGACCATAACCTCTAATCTTTTAAAGCGCGTGTAACGCGCATGCGGGGGCCAGGGATCAGAAAGTTGAAATCTGTCCCAAGACGCGAGTTAGCTGGTCATGCTCGGTGCCGCACGACCGGTAACCCACCAGCGTTGCCAGAGCTGGTACAATTGTACGAATCTGGTACATTTCGAACGCATCTGTACTAAAGTACATTTACACTATTTTCTGGTACATTTTCATCCTCGTGCCGTCCAGCGGCGGCGCCAGGGTGACCCTATAAACATCAGTGCTCCCCAAAATTGATGGATTCGGTTTTGTTAGGGAATTTCCAGGAGCGATGACCTCTTTTTTTTTAGAAGTCACTTTTGATTTGATCCCTGGCGCCGCTACTGATGCTGCCCGAAATTCTTCTTTTGGTACGAGGTTAAAAAAATTTTGATGGTTTCGTCCTCGTGCCGCCCCCTATCATTTAATAGCTAAAACTTACAGAAAGAGGCAGTTTTGCAATAAAGTTTTTAATATTTCATCGCCTATCGCCATCTATATATTGAAGGAAAACCTCAAAAATTTAGCAGATTACGGCTGTATCTGACGAAACTGTAACTTGGAAATCTTCTTTGACAAATAATGGCGCAAATCCGAATCATATAGTCCGGGGAACTGTCAAAATTCTCCAAGTTTTTGTTTGGGTAAAGTTCCTTAATTAATGCGTCCAGAGTTGCCAGATCTCACGATTATTCGTGAGATTACACGATTTTGGTTCCGTTTTCACGATCTCACGAATAATGTAACAATTCTCACGATTTTTGATTAAATTACTTTTAAATAAATTATCGCATTTAAATTAAATGAAACCAGCAAAATACTGTGAAATTTGTTAATGGAATTAGCGATCAGAGGTGTGGACCTTTTTTTTCCCTCACCAGCTTAGGGGGTATGTTGGGAGGATTTGGTTTTTGTGGTGTTGACCTTTTTCTTTTCCATCACCTTTTGTCGGGCTACAGTACTTTTCAGCGAAATGAAACACACTAAAAAACAGAAATTACAAGGGTATAAACAAAATTAATAAGTAATTTGTAATCTCACGATTTCTCACGATTTTTCGTCATTGAATTTCACGATTTCTGCGTCATCTCATCTGGCAACCCTGAATGCGTCAAGTTATTAAGTTTGTGTTTTAATTGATAGTGCTACTAAAAGTGTTTTACGTATTACGCTTTACGTACTTTTGAAGAGAAAATGGATAGGTAGGTATCACTAGATGGGGGATGTTTTTGTTACGGCAAATAAAATATCACATTTATGTGTTGTACTAATTAAAAAATTTTAAACAGATTTATTACCAAGATATTAAAGGAGAAAGAGCCAGGGCTAACTAGTCCTTGCTCTTCGCATTCACAGCCTTCTACTTCATCGTCGGATGTATTTAGACCGCCTCCGCAACCTCCCTCGGAAAGAATTTCAGAAAACAGTGATTCTACATCCGAAGCAGAATTATCCAGTTAGGAATATGAGGATAGACCTCAAAAAGTAAGTGGTTACTGTAAACTGTTCTTATTAAGTTAATAAATTCTGACACCAATTACATACCGCGGAGGCTACACTTACTTGACTTTAAATAACATGAAATAACGAACTAATTTTTTTTATTTATATTTCTTTCAGAAAAAGCAAAAAATTATGAACACAAATTTAGACAAGAATGGTCGACAATGTTTCCACGGGTGAAATTACTTAATAATGGAGATAAAATATGTGCTATATGCAACCACTCAATTGAAGGTGGGGCAGCTCATCTAGCAAGGCATGAAAATAACCGTCGCCACAAAAAAAAATTCAAAAAGGTTACAAATACAGGAAACATTGCAGAATTGCTTAAAAAATCTTCCGATAAAGAAGGACTGACAGTTTTAGTTAAAGCAGCTGAGTATAAATTAACTATGGGTCTCATCGCAGAACACAATTGTCCAATGTTGCTAATGGATCATGTTCCTCAACTCCTGGTATCTAGCATTCCAGATTCCCAAGTTGCGAAAAACTTAAACTGTGGAAGAACAAAGACCACTCAAATAATTCATATGTTGAGAACTGAGGCTGAAAATGAACTGGTACAAGAACTAAAATCAAAAAATTTTTCAATAATAATAGATGAAACTACGGATATCTCTACAAAAAAATGTTTAGCTGTTTTGCGCCGTTTTTTGAATGTCAATCAAAGGTCCATTAAGGACCAGTTATTTTCACTTGTAGAGGTAGAGGATTGTTCTGCAAATAGTCTCACGAACGTCATTTTGGATCTACTAGAAAAATTTGAAATTAACCATAATAACGTTATCGGTTTCGGTGCAGATAACGCTTCTGTTATGATGGGTCAAATAGGGGGTGTACAAGCAAAACTAAAAGAAAAAGTTAATGCAAATATTTTTGTCATCGATTGCATTTGCCATTCCCTGCATTTGTGTGCATCAGAAGCGACTAAAAAAATTCCTTCTACGGTAGAGGAATTTGTTCAGGATATTTACAATTACCTATCTAGAAGTCCCAAAAGGCTCGCAGTGTATCGAGAATTTCAAGAGTTTGTTGATACAAAACCCCACAAACTGTTAAAGTTAAGTCAAACCAGATGGCTATCCTTAGAGGTAATGTGGAAAGCAAACATATAGTTATTTTAAAATGCAATCTTTTTTTTTTAGATGGTGGTTCGACAAATCTTGGAACAATGGCAAGCCCTTAAGTTATATTTTACTGGCGAAGTCGCAGAAGAAAAAGAATTCGCAAGACCAAGACTTATTTTAGACAAATTTAACGATCCAGAAATTGAGTTGTACCTACCTTACATTTCTATCCTACATTTTGCCCATAGTGAACAAACTAAACATAGAATTTCAATCTGAAAAGCCAAAGATTCACTTATTGTACGAAAGGATTTCTTTACTATTTAAAATTATTCTAAAAAATTACCTAAAACATGAATATGTCAATTCTGTTAATATTTTTAAAATAAACGCACACAATGCTTATCAATACCTGCCAAATAAGGAAATTTACTTAGGTTATAAAATTGCAGAACTACTAATTAAAAAGAAAAATATCACAAATGAAGGTTTAATAAGGTTTTATAATAATTGTATTTATTTTTATGTAGAGCTATGTCAACAAATTCAAAATAGGTTTCAAAATATACCACAATTTGAAAATTTTCAGTAACTCGATCCAAACTTACTGTTAGAAAAACCTGTATCTCTTTTTCCGTTATTTCAACAGTATCCTTATTTAATACCAAATCTCAAGGAAGAGGAAACCGCAAATGAAGCAAGAGAGTTATGTAATTTGTCAGAGACGGTAAAAAGTAAATTAAAAGAATTAGAATTTTCAAATTTTTGGTTTGAATTATATACTTTTAAAAACTCCGCCAATGAAAAAACATTTAGTAATATATGTGAATTCGTGTTTAATATTTTGTCATTGCCACACAGCAGCGCATCAGCTGAAAGAATTTTTTCAAAATTAAATTTAATAAAAACGAAAACACGAAATCGCTTATTGCCCGAAACGTGCAACTCCTTGTTAATGGCCAAATCTTTAATGGGTGAAACTCCATGTTTTGAGTGGAAGCCATCTGAATCGTTACTAAATAAAAATATTGTTTATAAATAAAGTTTAATTATGCACATAATATGTTTATTTTTATAGTATATTATAATCCTAAAAATGCATTTATACTATTATACACATACCATTACATTTTATGCGTGACCGATCGTAATAATGACTCAAAATTACCAAATAAATAAATTAAAAATATTAATATTACTGTTTTTGGTACGAGGTTAAAAAATTAGTTGCCGCCGTTCTGCCCTTCCTTCTTTCGAATTAGGCCTTTTTCCTCTTAGTTCGCTGCCAGGGCCATTCCCGATGGGACCTACAGTTTAACGTGGGTTCCGAACCACGATCCTCAATCATGCGACACCCCCCAAGGGCTATCAACCCTTGGTTTATTGCCATTGCATGACCTACCGATTGGGGAGTCTGTACCTTCTTCCGCACCCCACGAGATGTCCGATCTCATCAGGCCTGTTTACCGGCGTGAATGGAGTGGGTTGGGAGATTATACCTTTTACACTCTTCCCTGCATTCTTAAATCCATTAAATTTTGGACATACTTTTTTTTATTGTACGTATGCCCATTCCGGGAATCGAACCCGGGTCGCCGCGGTCGAATGCCAGTAGCTCTACGTCTGAGCCACAGCCGCGGTTAAAAAATAAGTAATTTTTGATGGCTGTACAAAAGTTCAAAATCTGCTACATTTTATGTTTGTGATTTGTACAATTTCTTGATACCCTCTGGCAACACTGTAACCCACCAGTCTGCAACCCGCTCCGGAACATATATGATATATGTAGTAAAACTAAATGGCTGTGATTATACTCGTAATATAACGTACTCTACATGTTGAAAATAAAACTCGTAATGAAATAGTGACTTTTATTTATCCAAACACAACAGTGGCGCAGTCGGAAAACGGAAAATCGCTCCAGAAAAACCGGGAACGCAAGCGTTCTGTCTTAAAGGTCGGCGTGGTCAAGCAAAATGGCGTCTTCAGTACTTCGTTTTTACGAGTTCAATTCGGACGTGGATGATTGGGAACTATATTCGGAAAGGTTGGTGCAACATTTTATTGTAAACGGCGTAGAAGAGGAAAAAACAAAGTTTGCAATTTTATTAAGCTCCGTAAATCAGTCAACGTATAAACTGCTGAAGCATCTGGCGTTTCCTTCAGCCCCGAGTGATAAAACGATTGAAGAACTATGTAACCTTTTAAAATCACAATTTGGCACCTAGAAGAGCATATGGAGAGAAAGAATAAAATTTTATGGGCTTGTCCAAGATTCCTTGTCAATTTCTGAATGGCACGCCATGTTGAGAGGAGCGGCAACACTGTGTAATTTTGGTGCAAACTTGGAAAAAGTCCTTTTAGACAAATTTGTCACGGGATTATATCCCGGGAAAATCCAAGATCGTCTCTGTGAAGAGTCCGAGTTAAAAAGCATTAAGGAGATGGTGACCCTGGCATTGAATCAGGAAAGTCTTTTCTCTCAGCGTGAAGAAGTCCAGTATGTTTCAAAATTCCCGCCAAGACCAGCCAATCAGAAGACGACAAATCACTTCAGTTCAAAGCGTCCTCACGTGGATCATTAACAGCCAATCAGAGGACGACACCTTCAGCAAAGCAAGATGCGCACGTTGCGCAGTCAAACAACGAGTCGTTTTTACGGACAGACCCAAAACGACAGAAGCAACAGACGAAAAAGTCAAAACACAAATGTAAACAAACAAGTTTATAATCAAAGATCTTGTGTAGTGTGCGGTTTAAATCATAAAAGTGAGTGTTTTTATAAAAATTTTAGATGTAATAATTGTAATAAAGTTGGTCATCTAGCAAAAATGTGTAGAATAAATAAGAAAAATGTAAATTTTGTGGATGAGAATGAAGGCAACTATTTTGAGAGTGACAAGAGCGAGTATGAATCGGAAAATGAATGTTTTTACATAGATAAAAGTACTGCTGAGAGCAGTGTGAAAGAGAGTAATAGAGAGAAAGCACATAATAAAGAGTATTTTGAAGTTTTTTTTAATGAAAATTGTGGCTCTGCTTTTTCTGCAATGACAAGGCAGTGTTATGAAACTAATTTTTCTCATTTTAAGCTGGAGTCTGGAAACATTTTTTTTAAGAATTATGATGGTAAAATTTTCTATCCTGATGGTTACTTTAAGGCTGACGTAGTATTCAGAGGAGAAAGGAGGTTGTGCAGGTTTTATGTGGTCCCCAGTACTACGAGCAACATATTAGGACGCGCCTGGATGTCACAGTTTAAGGTAACAATGAGTTTTGTAAATAGTGTCATATTAAATAAAGAGGTTAGCAGTGTAATTTCAAAATTTCAAGGACTATTTCATGATAATATAGGTAAATATAAATATAAAAAAATAAATTTGGAGTTAATCGATGAAGGGGTAAAGCCAATTTTTTGTAAGTCAAGACCTGTTCCCTTTGCTTTTAAGGAAGCTGTTGATAAGGAGCTTAGGAAGATCGAAAGGGAGGGTATTATTACCAAAATAGATCACAGCGACTGGGCAACGCCAATTGTTCACGTCATTAAAGCGGATCAAACAATCAGGTTATGTGGTGACTATAAAACTACCGTAAACAAATTTTTAAAACCAAATAACTATCCTGTGCCTAAATCAAATGAAGTTTTAGCCAAATTTAACAATGCTGTGTATTTTTCCAAAATAGATTTAAAATTAGCTTATAATCAAATAGAACTCACTGAGGAAACAGCAAGAATGCTAGCATGGACAACACTCAGAGGTATCTATAGGGTAAATCGTTTGCCCTTTGGAATAACCCCAGCAACCAGCATTTTTCAGAAAATCGCCGAGGAGGTGCTGCAAGGGATTGATGAAGTGGTGAGTTTTGTAGACGATATTGCTGTAACAGGTATTTTATTAAAAGATCACAATAAAAAATTAAAATTGGTATTTGAAAAATTGCAAAATGCAGGATTTACTGTAAAGAAAGAGAAATGTAATTTTGTTGTAATGGAAATAAATTACTTAGGGTTTAAAATAATTAAAGACGGTATAAAAAAATGAAAGGTTGATGCAATTTTAAAATCGGAAAGGCCAAACAATGTATCGGAAACTCGAAGTTTCATTGGGTTGGTAAATTATTATTCAAAATTTATTTCTGTGTTAGCCAAAATACTGCACCCCATTTATAAATTGCTAAAAAGAGATAATGTATTTTGTTGGACCAAAGAACGTGAAAGAAGTTTTAACGAGATAAAAAACAAATTGCAAATGACATTACTTTAGCTCATTTTAATCCGAATAAGTATCCGATTATACTAACAACTGATGCTAGTACTAAGGGTATTTCCGCTGTTTTAAGCCATACTATAAATGGCAAAAATAAAATTGTGGCATGTGCCTCGCGAACTCTTTAACCATCGGAAAAAAATTACTCCACCATACACCTCGAGGTATTGGTAATAATTTATTATGCTGTAAATAAATTTTTTGAATATTTGGCAAGCTATCCTTTTACCTTAAAAACAGATCATAAACCTTTAGTTACGATTTTTGGTGAACAGAAGGGTATCCCTCAAACTGCTGCTAATCGACTTCAAATGTGGGCAGCCTTTTTATCAATGTTCAATTACAAAATAATGCATGTTAAGGGCACTCAGAATCCAGTAGCAGATTATTTATCAAGAAAGCCTTTGGCTGAGGATGTACAAGAACACCTAGCAGGAGAATATATAAATTTCACGGAAAAGGTCAGCTCATGGCCAATAAATAATGATGAAATTCGTATGAGAACAAAAGAAGATAAAGAACTCAGTGTTGTTATGGAATATATAAGGAGGAAACACTGGCCAAGAAAAATAACAGAATATCTCAAACCATATTATACCAGAAGAAATGACCATATTGAGAATGAGGTACTACTCTATGGACATAGAGTATGCATACCGAAAGTTTTAGGAAAGAAATATTATTTGAACTTCATGACACTTATTTTGGTATTGCCAGAACAAAGACTGTGGCAAGGTCATTAGTGTTTTGGGAAGGCATAGACCAAGACATTGAAAACTTCATAAAGTCTTGCACGAGTTGTTTGGAAATAAAACAAGATCCTCCCGAAATAAAACAAGATCCTCCCAAAGCGACACTCACTCCATGGCCAGTAGTCACAAAACCTTTTGAGAGAATTCATATAGACTATTTTGAGTTTAAAAGCAAAATGCACCTAATATTGGAGGATGCATTTTCCAAGTGGATGGAGGTTATTCACATAAATGGCACTACCTCCTCAAAAACGTAAGATTTCTTACGAGTAAATTTTGCAAGATTTGACTTGCCAAAAACGTGTGTCAGTAACAATGGACCATCATTGGTGTCTGCCAGTTTAGAAAAATGTTTCAATGAATATGGAATAGAACATATTACGATACCTCCATATTATGCTCAAAGCAATGGACTTGCTGAGAATGGAGTGAAAACCATAAAGAATAAACTAAAGGCAGCATATCAAGATCAGAGAAACAAAGGAATGTCACACAATGGTATATTATCCATCCATACCCAGACGGCACCCAATGTTTCTAGAATATGCCTTTTACATCTTATTTTCCAACATATATGGCAATATGCATAGAATATACTATCAATATTTCCAATATCGCATATTTCAAAAACATATTCCATACTTATATTTTGTATATATTCGCAGATTATTCTGTTTGAATATTCTGCAGATATTCATAAGGCATATATATTTATTTTTGAACCGACATAAACTTATATTTTATTTTAGACAGGCAAATATTTGGAATCCAGAAACAAAAACCACGTTTATTTTTTTTTAAGTAAAAAAAAATTAATATGGTCCAATAGCGTTCAGGATTAAACATTGTAAATAAATTTATTGTTGTCAATTTAACCTTTATTACTTATCGCCAGTACATCAAAGTTAATTAACATATTTTAGGAAGTGACTGTTGCACGGTTCAACCGTGACGGTAAAATAATGCATTTTTTACAGTCCGAACGAAGTTTTAACTTTTTTAATTACATACCCTTGTGCCACGATATTGTTTTGATTGCTTTGATGTACTGGCGATAAGTAATAAAGGTTAAATTGACAACAATAAATTTATTTACAATGTTTAATCCTGAACGCTATTGGACCATATTAATTTTTTTTTACTTAAAAAAAAATAAACGTGGTTTTTGTTTCTGGATTCCAAATATTTGCCTGTCTAAAATAAAATATAAGTTTATGTCGGTTCAAAAATAAATATATATGCCTTATGAATATCTGCAGAATATTCAAACAGAATAATCTGCGAATATATACAAAATATAAGTATGGAATATGTTTTTGAAATATGCGATATTGGAAATATTGATAGTATATTCTATGCATATTGCCATATATGTTGGAAAATAAGATGTAAAAGGCATATTCTAGAAACATTGGGTGCCGTCTGGGTATGGATGGATAATATACCATTGTGTGACATTCCTTTGTTTCTCTGATCTTGATATGCTGCCTTTAGTTTATTCTTTATGGTTTTCACTCCATTCTCAGCAAGTCCATTGCTTTGAGCATAATATGGAGGTATCGTAATATGTTCTATTCCATATTCATTGAAACATTTTTCTAAACTGGCAGACACCAATGCAACAGTCACTTCCTAAAATATGTTAATTAACATTCCACATTACTTTTTTCGGTTTTGGTTTTGCGTGGTATGTGAAAGTGAAAAGTGAGTAATTTTGTGCCTTTTTCGTTTTCTTTCGCGCTTATTTGCCAATTGTGGTAAGATTTTCTACTTTCAAATTATTTTAACAAGGTAAGTTTTCGTATAGACAATAGGAAAAGTTTAATATTTGATAGGTATTGTGCATTTCCACCACAAGGCTACCTCGGCTACCTAGTTTTCTTTGGTAGGTTCGTGATTTCCACCCATACCTATAGGTAAATAATTTTCTTAATGTCCTTTAATAATATTAATTTAGATTTAATTTGCCTAAAAACTATTAAATTTCTTGATTGATTAAATTGTTTGTTTGAAAAATGGTAACATTAAAAAATATGTAGTTATTTTACTTTATTTCGAATTTATTTCTTGAGCTACGCTACAATCAAAAATATTTCTAAACGACCTACACACCTTACAAATTTTATATTGCTTTTTTTCATAGGACCCAAAATATTTTTCGCTGGTCCGGCTAAACCCATTTATTTGATCCCCATCATTTGCAAGGAGAGTTCTGGGTAAACTATTCTAACATTTTTTTGTTCATTTGTTTTAGAACTAGCCTAATGAAAAACTCTTTCTTAAGAAATGTGAGGAAATTTACCGAAGATACTTTACAAAATGTAAACCACGAACGGAATACTTCTGTTGAGGAAAACTTAACAACTGAAATAACTGAACAGTTTGATTCCAATACTCCTGAATCACCGCACTGGGCTGACGAACAGTTCTCAAATAATCAAATTCTTAATGCTCTCGGTGCCGGTGATGATATGAGTATTAGTCACTATGACTTAAAAAACCAGACAGAATTACCTAATTTGTTCTATGGGTTTGATCTTAAAGATATATTATCAGCTAGTAAAGTAGATTTAGTTATATCTAATGCTAATGATAAATTAGAGTTTAATCTATTAGAGAATATTGAGAAACTTAGGTTGTGGGCTGTTAGGAACCAAATTTCCCATAAAGCTATTTATGAACTACTGTTTTTATTACATTCTTTACCATGTTTTGCCAATATTTTTATTCCAAATAGTGCCCGAGCTTTTCTTGGGACTGTTCGAAATGTAAAAACAAGAATTGTGCCTCCTGTCCAACTGTCGCCGCGTCCAACTGTCACCGCGTCCAATTGTCGTAGCGACCAATTTTCCGCGTCCAATTGTCGCGCGCCCAATTGACCGCGTCTAATTGTCGGTAATCGCCTAAAGAATACTGTTATATAGGCATTGAAGTGGCAATTAATAATTTTTTTGCATTTCATGATATCAATCCTCCTAAACAAATTGAAATTGCTGTTAATTAGATGGCTTACCTATTAGTAAGAGTTCCGGGAGTCAATTTTACCCAATTCTGGGTATTATATTAGGTTTGAATCAGTGGCGGCTCGTGGGTGATATTAATGGGGAGGATACAATCGAAAGTAATTGCAGCAAGCAGGAAAGCGCCGCAGGCAATGCGCCCAAAATTTGTCAAAAATTCACTCAACTTCTATCTAATTTCGTAAATTAGATTAAATTTGATTGAGCTTTTTTTCTTTAAATTAAAGTAGTTATAGATTCACACATTATAATTTGCGTTATAAGTTAATTTAGAGTTTACATCACATTTTTAATTTCAACTTTTTCAAAACGGTAAAAAAATAGACTTAGATATTACTACACATTTTAGAATTTTAACGTAATTAAACGTGATGTCATTCGTTTAAAACCATTTTAAAAAATAAATAAAAACAAATTCTGAATAAAAACTAAGTAATGTATCTTATTCCTAATTTAATAAAATATTATTCGTTACAATTACCCCTCTTAGACCCTTCAGATTCGTTGTGTCCTCGAAAACTTAGATCCTGAGACGACAAATATAAAATAAAATCGATTAATTTTGTTAAAATTTCACGATTTTTAATCGGATTTTCACTAACCTTATTATTATGATCTCACGTCTCACGTAATTGTGCAAAATCAATACCATTTATTATAGTTTGTTTCCGTAATAACTTAAATTTAACACTTGATGTTACCTATGTGTTCTTGTGATTTTCGTGTCTCTCAAGCTCGCGTATCTACTAAATTTTTTAAATCATTATTACATCTTAACTTTCCCCAGCAGAACGATTTATCGGAACAATACCAGCAAAACAATTTGTTTCTTACCTCGGATCCAGTTATAAATATATTTTCGATAATAATATGTTTTAAAGCCACGGTTTTGTTTTCCTGTACTTACTACTAGGCTTTTTAATTCTGACTCTGGACGTCTGTTTTTCACTACAAGTTTGTCATCGTAATTTAGGGAATTAAACATTATTAATGTTTACGAAATTTTAAACAAATGTGTACGTTTACCTTATAAAAGTGGATTTGTTATATTACCTTTTTTACACCATTGTTAGCTACTTTTTGGTCAAAAGCATTTAAGAGTAAGTTAATGATATGTGTATTTAGTTGCATAAAATATTTTTTCTAATGTTAACCTAAATAATTTATTGTAGGTACTTCCAATTTTTTTATAATATCATTAATGTGTACACGAAAATACTTGTTTATATTAATTTTTATTTAATTTTACTTTAATTATTAAACATAGTATTGTCCATATCACATGTCCATTAGCTTGTTGATATTTCTACTAGTTACTTTATATTATAATAGTTATTTCAAATTAATTTTAGTTTTAATTATATTTAATTCAATTTCATTTTTTTTCTTTTAATGTATGTATTAGAATCATATTACTGCTGCTGAATAATGGTCTTGGTTTGGTATCATTGTAGATTCATTATAATAATGGGTGGATACCAAATAATAAAATGTATTGAAGAAAACACTGTTGAAGTTGTACCCTCTGCATGGCTAACTCAAGAAGGAGAACAACAAATATGTTTTTGACCCAATACACCATCATATAGTGCAATTTCAACAGCCATAAAAAGCCAACAGTCACCAAAAGATGACTAGAAAAAGTATGCCGTTAAGGTTTTAAATAAGCACACTTATGATTTTTTTCCACCGCAACGGCCAAGGCTACCAAGGCAATATACGACAGCTGTTTAGAGAGTGGAAGTGAAGGAATTCTTTCTGGATTAGAAGAAACTGAACGCAAGCGATTTAGAAAAAGAAACAAGAGATTTATTTCGAGCTCTGATGAAGATGAGCAGTTACCGTTGAGGAAGTCACCGAGAAATAAAATAAATATCTCAAGGTCACCAATTAACTATCCAACTCCTCCAAATCAAAGTAGGTTAATATTAATTTTTTTTTCTTTATTTCACCTGCAAAAGTTATGTATCCAGTACTAAAACTAATATGCTTTTTAGGAACGAATTCTCAAAATATGTGTTCCCAATCCCAAGCGGTCCTAAACGTAACAACTTGGAAAAGAAAATAACAGCATTAGGAAAAAATTCTCAGGAAAAATTCAGTTCATGTATAAACAATGAAGGTAATATAAGATAATCTATAGTTTAGTAATATCTAATATTTGTTTTAATCTTTGTAGAGCTTTTCACCCAAGTTATTCGACTGCTGCACATTATAAATGGCCGGGTGGGGCAAAACGATGAATTAATCACTACCTTACTAAATTCAAAAGAATCTGCAAGCATAGCTATATCTGAAAATGAAACCCCTGATCTTGATATTCCTGCCAGATCTCATGAAGATCTCATAAACTTGAGAAAAAAAACTGGATGATTTGAGAGTTAAAGAATTTTTGGTAAGGTTTAAAAAAAAATACTTAAAAAAAATTACAACCATTTTTATTTGTCATTTTTAGGTAAAGAAATTTGTTCATGTTGGAGGACATAATGTTAAAAAAATAATTAAGAGGATACTTCCCAGGCTTGTGTGTGATGAAGTCCTAAAGCAATTTAGTTGGATTGGGGGAAAGGGGAAGAAAATATTCTCCCACCTAAAAATATCTGCTTTGATCAAAGGTTCGACTCGAATATTGACAATATAAATTTGAATGAAATTTTTTCAATATTAAATAATATGTTAATAATTCTCTTTAATTATTTTTTTTCAGATGTTTGTAGACAAAATACAGATACGAAGACAGTGACAGAAAAAGTAGTAGAAGAAGCAGTGGCAGTCTTTCTTACCAAAGCTACAGAGAGATGCAAGATAGTAAGATAATAAAAAATTTATAAAACTATATATTTTATACCATTTTAAAGATTTCGATTGAGTTTTGAGATAGAGTACTGAAGTATAGTACCTAATTTAAATAATTTTTTCGGTTTCATTTTTAACAAAATTAGAGTATGCCAATTTTTCTAAATGAAATTTTGTTGTTTCTTTTAGGATGAAGGAAAATAAAAATAACACAGTCGAGGACATCGACGATCAATAATTACCATTTCTACATAAAAAGAAAGTTAGATCTAAGTATTTGGATCATGTTTATTTAACTTTTTACATGTTAGTTTTGGATACTTAATAGATCTTTACAATAAAATAAGCCTTAAATGTCGGATTGCATAAAGATTTTAAACAATAAACTAATCACATGACGGTGGCATACATGACATTGGCAGAAATAATGTTCTCGCAATTAAATTGGCTCTTAACTAATTAATTATTGTCTAAAATCATTATGGAATCCGACATTAGTGTTTTTTTATTTATATCTAGTAAAGTTACAAATAAATGATAACTTTTACCTGTATCTACGCACATCAAACAGTGAAATTGCTACGACCTGTACTTGACTATTCACCAGTAGAATTTACTAGTTTTTCTTTAAATATATCATTTAACATTATTTTTTATTTAATTTTTACATTACAAAAGAAACTATTCTTTTTTTTAATAAGGAATGACGGTCCACTTGTGGCTATAGGTCAACCTATAATAAATTAAGGTTTTTAAAATTGATAACCATATTCCTGGCATATCATATTCCGATTGCATATGAATTATATATGCCCTAAATATATTTTGGAATGATACAATATATTGAAGGCATATGTTTCATGGTGACCTTAGATCATTCCTGAAATATGCTCGTCATATATGTTGTGGAGAATATGGCATATTCCTGCAATAGTCTAATATGCCAGATATATATGGTTGGCATATTCATGTAATATGTTTGTGCCGTCTGGGTAGTAGTTAGGTTAATTTTAAACGAACTTTGGGCGTGGCCCTGAAAAATTTTCGTCTGCGGCGCTTTACCGCCATTTTCACTAGGTACAATCTTATAAACTACATGTAGTCCCGACTGTCCCTCTCTCTCCAGAAAAAAATGTCCTACTTACGCCCACTGAGCCCCCCCCCCCCACCCCAGCATAATATCTGCTATGCCACTGCTTCTTTAGACAGGAAGTTGAATCGTTTTAAAGATAAATATCATCAAGGTATGTGTTTTAGAAGCTCCAATATAAGGACAAATTATTAGCTTTACGTTTTAAATATAGACTAAAAAATAAATACAATAGGTAGAACCCCAATTATCCGTGCTCCACGGGACCGGACCAGACACGGAAAATTGTAAAGTACGGAAAACTGTAAAGTACGGATAATCCGAACATTTATTTCTTGTATACATATACTACATAGAAAGAAAAAAAATAGATCTCTAAGTTCAAACTAACTTTTAAATTGCATAAAAAGATAACAATAAAACACAGAATTCTACAAAAGTAACTTTTACACTAAATAAGCACAATAAAACTCTACATATAGGTAGGTTTAACTTGCATTTACATAAAGCGGATGCTGATATGTATTTCAGGTAGCTATGCTGAAAAACTTGCAAACTCAAAATACAACTTCGATAATGGAAATCATGGCACGGATAATCCGCAGGCCGGATAACCCGCGCACGGATAATCAGGGTTCTACTGTAGTGTACCCGGATCAACGTAAAAACTACGAGATAGTTATTGGTAGGTAAATACAATATCTGTATTATCACACATAATTGTTGTCATTTTCCGATCTTCACACTAAATTTCCTTATTTACGTATGGGTGGTATATGGCATTGTACCTATACCTAGTAGGAAAAGCTGAACATTCCCGGACGACCGTAAAGATTGTATGTCGAGGCGCAAGCCCATACTGACAATACGGAGTCCGGGAATGTGGCTTTTTCTACGAGGTATACATACATACATACATACTATTTTTCCGAAAATCAAAAATTATTAAAATGGCATAACTTATTACAATCAACTTTAAAATTTTGAAATAAATATTATTAACTTTGTTCACAAATAAAGGATGCCATTAAATATTTGTGTTGTAACTATGGAAACCCAGTAATATTGAATTTAGTTTACAAGTAGCTGTACAGAAATAACATTTCCTTACAGAACAATAATGGATTATTTCCTAACAGTAATTTTCCGTTGCCTAACAACGACTAAGTGTAAGGAAATATTGACTTTTACTTTCAAAAATATTACTAAAAATGTCAATATTTCCGATCAATTTTCGGAAAAAATATTTATTGTACAAGTAATGATAATGAACCTATGAGTTTTAGAAAATATTCATACCAACAAAAAAGGTATATTTCTAATACAGAAAAAAATTGAGCAATATCCTTTTGTAATACTATATTATTTAAAGTTGATAAGGAACAAACTGATCATAAAAATAGCACCACCGACGAATATTTTTGGCGAGATGAGGGGAGATTAAGGAGATTATCATGCTTTTGGTTGGGGGCGGAGTTGAGCCCCCCTCCCCGTAATTCCACTATTGATTAAAGAAAATAAAATAGGATACCAGAATAAATATATTACTGTTAAATTTTGTAATAATTTTATTGATCAATTATCCCATTTTATGGTCGGGTATTATAAATTTAAAAAAAACTAATTAAATAAGCGTTTAATTAATTAATTTTAGGGCAACTTCCAGTCCTCAATATTAATACAACGTAGTACTCCTTTCCTACTCGTTAGCGCCACTATATTTAAAGAAGTTCGGCCCTG
This sequence comes from Polydrusus cervinus, assembly GCA_935413205.1. Classification (NCBI taxonomy): domain Eukaryota; kingdom Metazoa; phylum Arthropoda; class Insecta; order Coleoptera; family Curculionidae; genus Polydrusus; species Polydrusus cervinus. The sequence continues at coordinate 57,647,871 of OW284510.1, read as the reverse complement.
TGCTTCCCCGCTATCCTCCGTTACTCTCCCAAGTATCGTCATTAATCCTTTAGTGCTTGTGGTCGCGTCACGGTTTAGTGAATTTGTGAATTTCTAAAGAAAAGTGCAAAGTTAATGTAAGTAATTAGTAATTTAGACTGTGTTTATTCATTTAGAATGGATAGGGAAATATTAAGACGATTAAAACATCTTGAAAAACAATTAAAAGTAAAAAGGAATAAAAGGCGTCGTATAATTTCGTCCAGCTCTTCAGATTCCACAGAGCCCTCGGCCGGGCAGAAAGGGTACCAACGTAGTAGATCACGTGACGCACTCGACGTGCGTAAAGATATCAAAAGACGTCGTAGGAACAGCGGAAAGCGGGAGTCGCCGCCAGGTCGAGATGGGTCGACAGAATCAAGGTGGCCGCCGTCTATTGAGAGTTGGAAGGAGGGCGCTTCTTCGGGATCGTCGGTGCAGCGGCGCTCGAATGTGCCGATGTCGACACAGACTAGAGAGCGTAACCAGGGTGTTGCGAGCTCACATTACACTGGTGAGGGGTCTAACCTGGGTGTTAGAACACCTCCCGTAATATGTAATAATCCAGAAGAATCGACTACGCCTCCATTAATACTCACGGAGAATCAGTTACCTGAGGATATCCTGCAGATTTTAGGGGAAGACCCTCAGACAACTACTAAAGATGCATTAGTTTTACATGCTGCAGTGTGTACCAGGTGGACACATATTTTAGCTCAGAATATTTCCGAGGAAGATAGAAAAACTGTTTACAATCGCTACCAGATTCCATCAAATTTAGAAACACTAAATCCCCCTGAAATAAATCCAGAAATAGTACCTCATTTGTCATCCTATCACAAAAATAGAGATGCTGGATTTGTCGTTTTTTAGAGAAACTTGGCTCATAGTTTAGTAGCTTTAGGTGTTGCACTAAATACCATTTTCTCTGATATGGACTCACTCCCAAAAGAACTTAAAGACAAATTTTAGAACCGTTATGGGACTCGGGACGTTTACAGGCTAGCCTGTTTTGTAAAATTTCAGAGACACGTCGTACTTTTATTATTCAGACACTTAATAAGCAGTTTAAGGAATTAACAGAAAGTACCTGTCCTGGAAAATACTTATTTGGTCCAGAGTTAGGCGAGAAAATTAAGGAAGCAAAGTCCCTTGAAAATATGGGAAAAAGTCTTTTTATAGCTTCCGGATCTTCTTCATCAAAAGATAAAAATAGACAAGGCGCTCATGGTTCGCCTGGAAAAAGAGGGAGGGGAGCAAATAATTACTCGGGAAACCGACCACGCCCGTTTCGTCACTGGAAGGAAGCGAAAGACCAGAGAGGGCGTCAACATCCTTTCACGACCCAGCATCAAGTCAACACTTACCGCCGTATTCGGAAATAAATGTAAGTGATATCAAATTTGCAGGACGATTAAAATACTTTATTCAGAATTGGACTGGAATAACTTCCAATAGAGTTGTTTTAAGCTGGATAAAAGGCTTCAAGATACCTTTTGGGGAAAAACCTGTACAACAGTTTCTTCCTAGAAATAATTGTCCTGTACAGACATGCCAGATGCAGGAGGCTATTGATGATTTAATCCAGCTTGGAGTAATCAATTTGTGTGAAGATGTTCCTGGCCAATTTTTATCTAGTTATTTTTTAGTTACCAAGCCAAACGGTGACAAGCGTTTTATATTAAACCTAAAAAATTTAAATAAGACAGTTAAAGCCCCTCATTTCAAAATGGAGGATTACAGATCAGTGTCGAGACTAATACAAAAAGATTGGTATATGAGTTCTATAGATCTTAAGAATGCCTATTTTCTGGTTTCGATAGACCCTAAATTTAGAAAATTTTTGCGGTTTAGATGGGGCGTAAAGCTATACGAATTTTCTTGCTTACCCTTTGGCTTGGCTGTTGCTCCATTTCTTTTTACTAAAATTATCAAACCTGTTATTGCTAAGGTGCGTAGCCAAGAAATTCCTTGTGTAAATTATTTGGACGATTTTTTAATATTTGGCAGCAGTCCTAAAGTTTGTGAAAGAAATGTAAAATATACATTAGACTTATTAACATCTTTAGGTTTTGCAATTAATTTTAAGAAGAGTTCTTTACAACCTTCAAAAATTATAACATTTTTGGGATTCATTTTTAACACAGAGACTATGTCAATTAGTCTTCCAGAGGACAAAAGAAGGGTCATTTTAATTAATATTGACAAGTTCCTAAATAACAAGTTTTGTTTTATTAGAGAATGGGCTCGTCTTATAGGTCTTTTAATTTCTGCATGTCCGGCAATAAAATACGGATGGCTCTATACAAAACTTTTAGAAAGAGAAAAATTTCAGCTTTTAAAGGTAAACAACATGAATTTTGATGCAAAAATTTTACTTTCGGACAAGGTCATTCCGGATTTACTTTGGTGGAAATCACATATTTTAACAGCATTTAATAATATAAGGCAAGATGTGTTCAGTATAGAAATTTTTACAGATGCTAGTCTAACCGGTTGGGGAGCTTGTTTTAATAACCAAAAAACACATGGATGGTGGACGGATCAGAAAAAACTGAAACATATTAATTTTCTTGAGCTTAAGGCTATATATTTAGCTTTAAAATGTTTTGTTAAAGATTTAGTTAGTTGCAATATTTTAATAAGGTGTGACAATACCACGGCTTTAGCCTATATTAATAGGATGGGTGGTATTCAACACTTTGAATTAAATTCTTTAGCAAGGCAGATTTGGCAATGGTGTGAGAGGAGAGATATATTTTTAGTAGCCTCATATATTAATACAAGTAATAATAAAGCAGATTTTGAGTCGCGAAGAGTGTTAACCGATACAGAATGGTCCTTATCCCCAACAGTTTTTGCCCAGATTTCTAAAAGTTTTGGAAGGCCCCAGATTGATTTATTTGCATCTAGTGCAAATTATAAGTGTAAAAATTTTGTATCTTGGCATCCTGACCCCAATGCTTTTGCGGTAGATGCTTTTACTTTAGATTGGCACAATTTAGTTTTTTATGCATTTCCACCATTTTGTCTTATTCTAAGAACAATTCAAAAGATCGTATATGACAAAGCAAAGGGTATAATTGTAGTGCCTTGGTGGCCATCGCAGGTTTGGTTTCCCTTATTTCTTAAATATAAAGTCGGTAAGCAGCTTAAGTTCAGGCCACGTTCTGATTTATTGGTTTGCCCTTTTAGTGCAAGAGAACACTCCAACTCCAAGCAGCTTACCCTGGTGGCCGCAGTCTTGTCAGCCAGGCCTTACGAATGAAAAATATTCCAGAAAATGCTATACCTACTATGATATCTTCAATATCAGACAAGACTTTGTTGCAATATAATACTACTTTTAGGCTTTGGTGGAATTTTTGTACGAAAAATAATTTTTCTGTGTTTAAATCAGGGGTTTGTGAAGTGATTATTTTCTTACAGGGCATTTTAGAAACTAAGACACATAAATTTGGGACATTCAATAGCCACCGAGCCGCTCTTTCTTTGTTATTACTTGATAATATAACTCACGATGTAAACCTTAAACGTTTTTTAAAAGGCATATCTAATTCACGACCTGCCTTACCAAAGTATAATACTACATATGGGACACTAAATTAGTTACAGAATACTTAGAAAAATTGCATCCTTTAGAAGACCTTAATTTAAAAGATTTATCCTCAAAATTAGCAACATTACTTGTACTTATTACGGGTCAAAGGGTTCAGACCATTTTTTATATAAAAATCAATAAAATAACCGAATCCGCTAATGGGTTACAGGCTTTTATTGAGGATAAACTGAAAACATCAGGCCATAATAAAGTACAGCCTTGTTTGGAGATTCCTTTTGGTAGAGATAATCCTTCTTTATGTGTTGCATCAATCCTAAAATACTACATACAAAAGACTAAAGAAATCAGGCCTACCAATGAAGTGTATTTGTTTTTAAGTACACGGTATCCTCACGCACGAGCATCCAAAAACACAATAAGCAGATGGGTGAAAGAGACCCTCCATAAAGCTGGGATTGACAAACAGTTTACAGCACATTCAACCCGACATGCGTCAACATCCCATGCGTTTAAGAAAAATGTGTCTTTGGATGTAATTCGAAATACTGCAGGTTGGTCTAATAACTCTGCAGTGTTTCAGAATTATTACTTGAGACCTATTTTTAATACCTCCCAATTTGCAAAAACAATATTAGAATAATATTTAGTTTATCTAGAAATACTTGTTATGTTACAAAATCAAAATTTGTTTATTTTATTTAGAATTAGAATTACTTTTGTTCTGTCACAAATGAAAATTGTGCAGTTTATTAAAAATTGAGTTTAATTTCATTTTATTACAAATGATATGTTTGTTTGTTCATAATTAAAAGTTTGTTTCCTTTTAATAAAAGTCTTCGCAATGAGTGTTATATATCTTTGAACATCTACGTTGTATTAATATTGAGGACTGGAAGTTGCCCTAAAATTAAATGATCAAACGAACTTACCTGTGATGTTCGATCATAATTTTAGTAGACTTCCAGTCCGAGGATATTAATATCCCACCCATCCCTGAGAGGTATACCCCTTAGATTGCGAAGATGCTTAAATTCAAAGGATTAATGACGATACTTGGGAGAGTAACGGAGGATAGCGGGGAAGCACAGGGCCGAACTTCTTTAAATATAGTGGCGCTAACGAGTAGGAAAGGAGTACTACGTTGTATTAATATCCTCGGACTGGAAGTCTACTAAAATTATGATCGAACATCACAGGTAAGTTCGTTTGATCATTTAATTATTAATGATACAACACAGTTAGTGGTAAACATTGGAGTATAAATCAGTTTAGTGATACAAATAACATAACAAGTGGGGATCATCATATAGTTGCATTTTTTTTTTCAAAAAATATATAAAGAATTCAAAACTTTCTAAGCGACTTTTTTGAGGTATTGAAGAAAACAGATAAAACTTCATAACTGGCAGATTGACACATCAGCTTTAATATGAAAAATAATAATACCTATAGATGTATACAAGCTGTTAACTAGATGCTTGTATTTACAAAAAAAGTAGGTACATACTTTAAGGTAAAACAAACGTTCTATGTGCCTTGGGATATACAATTATTTTTAAAAGAAAATTGGCAATAACAATAGATTTATTTATATTATGAGTAATTTGAACAGATTCATAAATACAACTCAATATTGATCTAACTGTCATTTAGAATGTTTTTGATTATCACACCTCATATCGCTGTTACAAAAGTACATTTACACTATTTTCTGGTACATTTTCATCCTCGTGCCGTCCAGCGGCGGCGCCAGGGTGACCCTATAAACATGAGTGCTCCCGAAAATTGATGGATTCGGTTTTGTTAGGGAATTTCCAGGAGCAATGACTTTTTTTTTTGTTTTTTTTTAGAAGTCACTTTCGATTTGATCCCTGGCGCCGCTACTGATGCTGCCCGAAATTCTTCTTTTGGTACGAGTTTAACCCGTAAGTACTATGCACGGGTCCTAGGGACCCAGAGCACTTTTCTTAATTGACATACAGCGCCATCTTATGAGATATGGCTCTAACTCTTCGTGTATTTTCTAGTTGGCGCGTAGTTGTTTTAGTGTTGTACTTGACGTGTTACTGCTTACACGTGTTTATCCCAAAGAACGTTTATTGGGTCCCTCGGACCCATTCATAGTTTAAGTGTCACTCTTTTGACAAAAACGTGAGTAGTTTTTTATTATGTGTATAATATATTTTAACAATAAATATACATATTATATAGTAAAAATAGAAGATTATTTATAATTTACTATACACAGAGGCGTTTTTAACTGTTTTATGTTGAATTTTCATGATAACCAAAAAAATAATGGCGTCATTTATTTTATTTTTTTTTAGCGATATGTCTCGCAGAGGTCTCTCAGATGAGGAATTGGCAGCTATATATAACGACGATGAATTTTGGAGTGAATTGCCCGATCAGGATGTTGCCGATGAACCATCAAATGCTTCGGTACTAACAGTAGACAACAGAGAGGACATTGTAGGGCAAGTTTTAGATCATGCAGATCAGAGTGACCAAGAAGAGGTGGATCAAGAAATTTTTAGCGACCATGACACTGCCAGTGAATTTTCGGAAGATTCAGGTGACGAATGGAAGCCTAGTAAGGAAAATAGGCATACAAAGCTTAAAACAAAACAAACCGTTAACAGCGATACAGAAGAAGAAGATGAAGAAATTGAAAAGGGATATTGGTATGGAAAAGATAAAACAAAATGGGCCAAAAAAGCACCTGTTGAGCGTAGAACTCCAGCAGAAAATATCATATCTTTTTTGCCAGGACTTTGTGGTCCAGCTAATGATAAACAGCCAAGAGATCCATTGGAATCCTGGAGTCCTTTGGTAAGTGACGAAATGTTAGAACAAATTGTTGTCTATACCAATCAAAGAATTGCCAAAGTAAGAACCAATTATGCAGCATTTAAATGTCGCTTTCAGTCACGCCAAAGATATCGTCTTTCATACATTAACGACACAAGTCTTAACGAAATTAAAGCCTTTATTGGCTTATTATATCTTCAAGGTATTTTTAAGTCTAACCATGAAGATCTCAGGTCTATGTGGAGTACTGATGGCACTGGACGGGATATTTTTAGATTTACTATGACTTTGGCGCGATTCACTTTTTTGCTGAGCTGTTTAAGGTTTGATAATGCTGATACTAGGAAAGAAAGAGCTTCAGTAAATAAATTAGCCCCTATTTCGAACTTGTTTCAAGAATTTGTTTTGCGATCACAGGCTAACTATACACCAGGTGCCTACCTAACTATAGATGAAATGTTAGTGCCTTTTCGAGGCAGGTGTGCATTTCGCATGTACATTCCGAACAAACCTGCTAAGTACGGCATAAAGATACAAATATTAGCCGATGCTAAAACACATTACATGTGTAACGCAGAAGTATATTTGGGCGCTAGAAATGATCAAGGAAATAGGACCAGTCCATTACCAAATCCTACCCAGGTGGTACTTCGCTTAGTTAATTATCTACCCATTAGATCCAATAGAAATATAACCGCGGACAACTGGTATTCTTCTATAGAAACGACAAATGAATTATTAAAGCTAAACTTTACGTACGTTGGTACACTGAAAAAAAATAAAAGGCTAATACCACTAGAATTTCAGGCTAGTCGTCAACGAGCAGTAAGCTCTTCCCTTTTCAGATTTCAGGGGAAAACAACTATTGTCAGTCATGTGCCAAAAAAAGGAAAAGCAGTCCTGTTAATATCTACTATGCACCATAGCAACAATATAAATGATGAAACAAAAAAACCTGATGCTCTAGATGAAAAATGTGCAACATATTCTACTTCCAGGAGAACTCGTCGCTGGCCAATGACAATTTTCCACTGTATACTAAACATTGCTGGAGTTAACAGTAGAATACTATATCAGTGTTCAAGCAACGGGCACGAGATATCGCGTCATGCTTTCCTAAAAAAACTTGGACGCTCCCTGTGTGAACCATATATTCAAGAGAGAATATCCAACAAAAGCATTGGTCGTCAGTTTCGTGAATCTATGGCGAAAATGATTGGAACTTTTTTGCCAGTTGAAAAAGTACCCCGAGAGACCGTTTCTAGGTCAAAGAGGAAGAGATGCACTTTTTGTCCCAGTGGGAGCGACAGGAAGACAAGCGTGCACTGCGTAAGCTGTAAACAGCCTATTTGTTTACAATGTGCCAAAAAAATATGTCCTAGATGTATGGACCAATAAGTTTTTACAAATTTTGTATAATAATATGTATTTTGTATGTTTATAATAAATACTTTATTAAAAATAAATTATTTATAATTATTTATGAAAAAAAAATGGGTCCCGGGGACCCTGGCATAGTACAAAGGTACTATTTTTGTAGCATACTACTTACGGGTTAAAAAAATTTTGATGGTTTCGTCCTCGTGCCGCCCCCTATCATTTAATAGCTAAAACCACGAGAGGCTGATTCGCCCAGACCGTGCCGCGACGTTGCCACATTTAATTGAATCTGCTGTTGGTGAATTTACTGAATTTTTTTTTAGTTTGAGTTGAGTGAGGTTATGCATAAGTACACAACTTTAGACAAGGGACCCTTCTCTAATCTAAATCTAAGATACACAACATAAATTCATCTGAAAATATGATTTTATGCAAAAAATTATTTACTACACAGTCCACACACAACAGGCATGTAAGAGTAGTACACAATCAAGTTCCAAAACCATTTAGTTATGGAAAAGACTCCCGTTGGAGCAACCAGTGTCTGGATTGTGATTCGTCTTTCCCAACTAATAAAAGATTAATAAATCACTTAGAAGAATTCCATAACATGCAATTTCAAACACAGTCAATTGTTGTGACGAATTCAAGTGGTTTGTATATTTATTTATTTTTTTTATTATAATATACATGTTGAACATAATATTATGAGAAATTATTATAAAAAAAATAGATAGGTACCTACCGAAGCACCTACCTACAATCTGATTTCCTAAACTGTTATAATTTCCCCGTTTTAGATTTTGAAAAATGGAAGGCCGAGATGGAACAGTTAAATCACTGCTACTATGTTTTAAAAAGTAAAATAAAGAGTACTACTGGGGAAATATCATATTATTACTGTAACCGGAGTAAAACAAGTAAGAATAAAAGGTTCAAGTTTAAACATATTTCACCTAGTCAGCTCAAAGGGCATGTTATTTATTCTGCTTTGCATTACCTAGGACATATCAATATATAATAATAGTTTTAGCTAATTGTTTGTTACTTAACAGGTTACATTTCAAAAGAATATAAAGAAGACGCAACAAAAGCCAAACTCCAGAAAAGTCAGGGATTATGTAAACGGAATTACTCTTGTACCAGCCACATAAAATTAATAAATGAAAATAATAAAATACTTGTAGAGTGGCAAAAAACTCATTACGGTCACTCGTGTGATTTGCAACACATAAGATTGCCAAAAACTGAGAAGCAGATTAGGATAGAATGAATCAAGATTAAAATATTTTTACACAACAATTTTTATTTTCAGAGTATTGGAAGCTACACGAGATAACATTGGGGACCATATTAAGAGAGTTGACTTGTTAACCTCCAAAGATGTACGAAATATAAAAACTGCCTATGGAATTGAGTCCAAGGATGGTATAAGACATTGACAATGATGCATTGTCAGTGGACCTTTGGGTTGAGGAGTGCAAGAAACTCAAAGAAAATCCTGTAATATTTTACAAACCTCAAGGCCAAGAAAATGATATTCTAAAAAAAGAAGACTACTGCCTTGTCATAATGAATTCATTTCAAAAGCAGATGATTAAAAAGTTTTCCGATATAATAACTGTAGATGGTACTCACGGTTTGAATGCATATGATTTTGAGATGACAACATTAATGATTATTGATGAATTTCATCATGGATTTCCAGTGGCCACAATGTTTGCTAATAGAAAAGATACCGTAATACTCAGTATATTTTTTAACGCGATCAAGGAAGCAGTAGGTATGTTTGCTTTTGCTACTCACATTTATGTTCTAAATATGGTTTGGTTAATTTTAAATATTATTGTAGGTGTAGTTGGTGGCAGGATATTTATGTCTGATATGGCAGAAAATTTTTTCAATGCTTGGGTTATGGTGATGAGTGTAGGTTTTCAACATTTATTTTGCTCCTGGCATGTTGACCAAGCATGGCAAAGAAATTTAAACAAAATTTCTAATAAAGAAAAACGTCATGAGATTTATAAGTTAATAAAAATTTTACAGCAGCAAATATCTCAATCGGATTTTTTAAATGCACTGGATAATGCCCTAAATTTCATGTGCAATGACCAAGAGACCGTAGACTTTGGTCAATATTTTAGAAATACGTATAGCCACAACTATTCAAAATGGGCTTACTGTTTTAGAGAGAATGGCAACTTGCACACTAACATGCATTTGGAATCAATGCACAAAGTTCTAAAATATTTCTATTTAGAGCGGAAAACAGTGAAAAGGCTGGATAAGGGATTAAATTCTGTATTACAATACATAAGAGATAAATGTGTAGAAAGGCTAATACGAATCACCAAAAAGGAAAAATTAAAATCACACATTCAATGCAAAACCCAAAATGAATACAGTAATTTGATATCCGAAGACTTCTCAGCATATACCCAGCAGTATGCTCCCACATCTAATAAAACAGACAATATACAAAACAACTTAAAAATTCTTATTTCAAAATTAGAAAATTTCGATTATGCAACCCTGGATAATTCTGTTCTTTCACAAATCCATCGCCATTTAGTAATAATAAACAATCTAACAAGCTGTCCGAAATTAATAAAAGATGGCGACGAATTCAAAATTCAAAATAAAACATTAAAAAGAGTGATTGAACCTCAGGTTAGATTTAAATCGACAAAAAAGAAACGTGGAGAAATAAAAACCGGTTTAAAAAAACCTAAACGCCAAGAAGCAGTTAATATACAAGAAAATTTAATTGAAGCTGTACCCCAAGAACTAATTTTATTTAAATCTGTATCAGCGTCAAATGATCATAATTATCATGCTCAATGAAGTTAATGAACCTGGTACATATCTAGTACCCATGTCTGATTCTTCATTAAATTATTATAATACAGATTTTATAGGTTTAATAGGTACCTAGGTATATTTTTGTAAGCATATCTATACATCCTAAATTGGTTTTGCAAAAAACTAATTTGTAAATAAATTTGTACCATCAAAAATTTTAAAATTATAAATAATAGTAAAAGTAGGTATTTTGGTTTTATTTTTATTTGAAACCCAAAACTTGCCATTGCTGATTGTTGGTGGTAGGTACCTGAGAAAGTTCTCCTGTTGGTACTACCAATCATACTGTATAATAATTAATAAAAATTATTATAAGTGTTTAAATAAATACATTTCTTATAGGTAGGTAGGAACCTATTTAAGAATGTTGGGATGTTTTTCTGAGCAACATGTATTTCTTTATTAAAAATTCCTACATAAAAAAAACACTTTACAAAGATTATAACTTAGATATGAGATAGATCGAAAATATAACTTAATTTTAATCTCAACTTTTTATTTTCAGTCACAGGAAAATAACCCATAGACATGTCTATGGGAAAAACAGAAGTACGTGTACCTCGTAGGAAAATCATATTCTCGGGCCTGCAGGGCCATAAAAAAGAACAGACTGCGCCTTATTAACCAAATTTTATCCTCGTTCGATAATATGATATTTTTCCTAGCAGATTCACATTGTTACTATTTCCACAACCACAGATCTAATCTAACCGAATGTTATCAGTATAAATAAAATAATTAATTAAAATATAGTCATAAAGTACAAAGTGGGAATGATTATAACCTCAAAGTAAAAAAAAATAAAAATACACTCAAGAGTCACCAACAGCAGATTGGATTAAATGTGGCAACAGCGCGGCACCGTCTGGGCGAATCAGCCTCTCGTTATAGTCCGGGGAACTGTCAAAATTCTTCAAGTTTTTATTTGGGTAAAGTCCCTTAATTAATGCGTGAATGCGTCAAGTTATTAAGTTTGTGTTTTAATTGATAGTGCTACTAAAAGTGTTTTACGTATTACGCTTTACGTACTTTTGAAGAGAAAATGGATAGGTAGGTATCACTAGATGGGGGATGTTTTTGTTACGGCAAATAAAATATCACATTTATGTGTTGTACTAATTAAAAAATTTTAAACAGATTTATTACCAAGATATTAAAGGAGAAAGAGCCAGGGCTAACTAGTCCTTGCTCTTCGCATTCACAGCCTTCTACTTCATCGTCGGATGTATTTAGACCGCCTCCGCAACCTCCCTCGGAAAGAATTTCAGAAAACAGTGATTCTACATCCCAGGCAGAATTATCCAGTCAGGAATATGAGGATAGACCTTAAAAAGTAAGTGGTTACTGTAAACTGTTCTTATTAAGTTAATAAATTCTGGCACCAATTACATACCGCGGAGGCTACACTTACTTGACTTTAAATAACATATGAAATAACGAACTATTTTTTTTTATTTATATTTCTTTCAGAAAAAGCAAAAAATATATGAACACAAATTTAGACAAGAATGGTCGACAATGTTTCCATGGGTGAAATTACTTAACCCTTTCAGGCATGGTGGTTTCATAAGTAAACCATAGAATCAAAAGTCGGTATTTTATCTCGCAGTGGTTTTAAATCAAAACCAGCCAAACTACTAGCGTCACCTGTTAACGGGTAGTTTTATTAAGCGCCAAGCAGAGAAAATTCTGCTAAGATAGTGATGCGGAATCAGGTAATATCCTACCGCTATTCAACGATAAAAATTCATAAAACTGATGGAAGTAAAATGTAAAATTTGACTTCCCTGGACGCAGGCTTAGCGATAGGCCGTGCCGGGAATAAAACCGACTACTTGTTTTCAGGGGGGTTCATTCTAAATTCGTTAAATCAAATTGAGATTAATTAAACGCGTCAAGCTGGCGATGGGTAAATTTCATGGCAATTCAATAAAAGACTGTTTCAAGTATAAAGTTTTTAAATGTGCGAGGAGGTTCTCCCGGGAAGAGCATTATCCAGGGGATAGTTGATTGCGGGAGGGAAAGTGGTTTTTATTCCTTTAGAAGGAAATTGTTTTCTTTGTTTTGTTGTGGGGGATGTGTTAACGCCAGTTTGACGTTGTCGCGTTGTTAATGAGAAAATATTTTATTTTGTTTGGATTTGTTAATCCTGTTCATTAGTTTTATGAAGTTATTAAAGATTTGTTGTTTTATTGAAAAATATATGTAAGTGTGTTCTGTCTAAAGACATTTATTAAAATAATCATTTTGTTCAAGTTGTTTGAATTTGTTTGACAATAAATAAATTGTCTGAAAAATTATTCTTTCTTTTATTTGTGTTAAAAAGTTATAATGGGTGATCAAGTAGTTGGGGGGGAAGTCCACTCCGTCGGCGGGTCTAGCGGCCACCGGCCGCGACACCCTGCCGACGAAGGTCTAAAGGTGAAGAGTGATTATGGGCGTTTGAATAATAGGGTTTCGGGGTATAAGAGTAAATCTGAGCGGCGTCGCCTTCAGCGGCGTCGTTGTGAAGAGCGACGACTCCTGGAGCCGTTGCCCTTGGTTGATGAAAATGGTATAAAACAGTACTTCACTCAGGAAGGGGAAAAGAAATTAAGGGGAATAGAGGGACAAAGTGTTTCAAGGGGATTAGATGGTATTGCGCCTAATATTTCGGTTTTAAATAGTGACGCCGTCCAAGAAGAGTCACGCCGAGGGGCGCAATCAATTCGTAAGGAAATTTCCTATAAGAATCCCTCAAGTCTGAGGAGGGCGGAAGTCCCTGGGGAATTATTAAGGTAAGAATTCAGGGGTGAAAAATGTATTTTGTCCGGCAATGATGTCGGGGCCTGTGAGGCATGTAAATTATCGGATTTTATGTATGAAGTGGAGAATCGGCCGCCTCTGTTATCAATAGAGGATCGAGCCCTATTAAGACGGGAGAGGATCCGTAAAATCGTCAATACTGTTAGCATGCCCAGTACTGTAACAACTAATGATTTTGATAAGGAAGAACGGGACCCAGTGCCGACCTGTCGGCTATATACAGTTCGACACCCGATTCCGATGCGTCGCTGCATAAAAACGACCCTGAGAGTAGGAAATAACCAGTACCCGGAAAGAAGGGTGTCAGCCGGGGAACATGTCGCCCAACATATGGGGCAACCCATTGTAGAAAACAATGGGCAACACCGGAGTATGCCGGACAACCCAGACAGCGGAACGACATCGGAAATAAAGGAAGCAGGAACGCAGACAGAAACGGACTGGGTTCATTATCGTGCAATAAACCTAGTGGTATGGGCTATAAGAACGTATGATAATAGGAGAGAAGACTAAATAAGAACAGGTCCAGCTAGGGGAGATATCGTGCTACTAGTCAGCGAAGTAGGCCTATGCCAGCAAAAGAACGAGCCAGAAATACTACAGGAGATCCAAAGCCAGAATTTATCGGCGATTTACAAGAGTGGAGTTTGGTTTGAACAGGACAAGGAAGATAGCAACATCTGGAGAATTTTGGTACCCAGAGCAATCCGAAATAAGTTGCTACAAACTTTCCACGAAGATAAACACCATACCATGGGAGAGACAATAATAACAACAAATTGCTTCTTCACATGGTGTGGCATGAGCCAGGATGCAGTCAATTACGTTGAGAACTGTGAAACATGCAATAATATTTCCGAAATGTATCACCAATATGGGCTGTTGGAAACAATACCAGCTGTGGCACCTATTGAAATAGTGCTGTTGGGTGCAATTGAAGATCTACCAAGGACAAGGCACGAGCGCTATAGTGCGATTCTCTGGCTATGGGATAATTTTAGTGGATGGGTGGAAAGCCGAGCAATTATGGCCCTGAGTGGAAAGCGAATCCAGGAATTCTTAAAGCAAGATTTGCTCAGTCGTTGGGGCAAGCCAAAGATCATCGTGCTGCAGGATTCATTAGTCAAGTTCCAGCAGGAAATCAGGGACATAGTTCCTTGGACCCAAATATGCGAACAAAGGGAAGCATTAAATATTCATGCATGGGTCAAGTTGGAAAATTTAAGACAGGAACTACATCAAGTTAAACGTGACTGGCCGGATGCGCTAAATATATATCTGATGAGGATACGGGATGAGGCAGATCCAGAAACCATAATGACGCATTTTCAATATATGATGGGGTATCCTAGGCATAGGAATGTATTCTATAGAATAGAAGGAACGGGATGTTAACAGTATTAATAAAGGTTCAATTTCTGAGTGGGGTAAAATAAGGGGAAATATAAAAGTTAATGAGGTTTTAATTATGTATTAGTCGGGGCAAGAATAAGGTTTTAAAGGGAAAATTTTGGATTTTTTTTATTAAAAAATTCTGGCGCTCAATGATAAGAGGGGTGTAAGAGGAAAATAAGATTTTGAATTTTGTATTAAATAAAAGGGGGGAAAGTCAAATAAATAAATCTTAATGGTGTTAATGGGTAGTGTGAGATTGAGGTTTACGAGTATTTCTGAAAAAAATGATAATAATCCTGGAGTCGCAGGATTAAATTATGAATTTTAAATATGGAAAATTCGAGTGTTCGGTGATTTCAGAAATCTCGGGAAATGGGGTCAGTCAAACACTAAAAAGTTAAGGGGAAGTTATGAGAAAATAATAGGGTTTTCAGTAATTGTAAGGTGAAAAGAAAGGCTGTACAGGGAATATTGTAAGACTGAATAGTCGTAAGAAAAGTAATATTTTTAAAATGTAACTTTGAGAGGTTGTTATATATGTAATAGAAGGTGGATCGGAGATTGCCTGATTCCGCTTTATTTTTTGTAGATTTTTACTTGGTTATCATTTTCAATGATCCCCAAGTTCAATCTAGGGGGGGGGGGGGTGGTGATGCGGAATCAGGTAATATCCTACCGCTATTCAACGATAAAAATTCATAAAACTGATGGAAGTAAAATGTAAAATTTGACTTCCCTGGACGCAGGCTTAGCGATAGGCCGTGCCGGGAATAAAACCGACTACTTGTTTTCAGGAGGGTTCATTCTAAATTCGTTAAATCAAATTGAGATTTATTAAACGCGTCAAGCTGGCGATGGGTAAATTTCATGGCAATTCAATAAAAGACTGTTTCAAGTATAAAGTTTTTAAATGTGCGAGGAGGTTCTCCCGGGAAGAGCATTATCCAGGGGATAGTTGATTGCGGGAGGGAAAGTGGTTTTTATTCCTTTAGAAGGAAATTGTTTTCTTTGTTTTGTTGTGGGGGATGTGTTAACGCCAGTTTGACGTTGTCGCGTTGTTAATGAGAAAAGATTTTATTTTGTTTGGATTTGTTAATCCTGTTCATTAGTTTTATGAAGTTATTAAAGATTTGTTGTTTTATTGAAAAATATATGTAAGTTTGTTCTGTCTAAAGACATTTATTAAAATAATCATTTTGTTCAAGTTGTTTGAATTTGTTTGACAATAAATAAATTGTCTGAAAAATTATTCTTTCTTTTATTTGTGTTAAAAAGTTATAATGGGTGATCAAGTAGTTGGGGGGGAAGTCCACTCCGTCGGCGGGTCTAGCGGCCACCGGCCGCGACACCCTGCCGACGAAGGTCTAAAGGTGAAGAGTGATTATGGGCGTTTGAATAATAGGGTTTCGGGGTATAAGAGTAAATCTGAGCGGCGTCGCCTTCAGCGGCGTCGTTGTGAAGAGCGACGACTCCTGGAGCCGTTGCCCTTGGTTGATGAAAATGGTATAAAACAGTACTTCACTCAGGAAGGGGAAAAGGAATTAAGGGGAATAGAGGGACAAAGTGTTTCAAGGGGATTAGATGGTATTGCGCCTAATATTTCGGTTTTAAATAGTGACCCGTCCAAGAAGAGTCACGCCGAGGGGCGCAATCAATTCGTAAGGAAATTTCCTATAAGAATCCCTCAAGTCTGAGGAGGGCGGAAGTCCCTGGGGAATTATTAAGGTAAGAATTCAGGGGTGAAAAATGTATTTTGTCCGGCAATGATGTCGGGGCCTGTGAGGCATGTAAATTATCGGGTTTTATGTATGAAGTGGAGAATCGGCCGCCTCTGTTATCAATAGAGGATCGAGCCCTATTAAGACGGGAGAGGATCCGTAAAATCGTCAATACTGTTAGCATGCCCAGTACTGTAACAACTAATGATTTTGATAAGGAAGAACGGGACCCAGTGCCGACCTGTCGGCTATATACAGTTCGACACCCGATTCCGATGCGTCGCTGCATAAAAACGACCCTGAGAGTAGGAAATAACCAGTACCCGGAAAGAAGGGTGTCAGCCGGGGAACAATAGCTTCATTATGAAGGTTTAATTATTGAATATGGCTTTGTTTTGAGTGCCGTTTGACCGCGACTGTTATTTTTATTAATATTATCGTTTTTTTTTTTCAACAAAATAGGTAAGTACTGAATTTATTTGTTAACTTGCATTGGTATAATTATCGTAAAAGGTAAATGCGTGGTATTTTTGCTAAACAGGTGATAATAGCAACGGTTTTTATTATGGTTTCGTTGCGAAACCGGTATGACGTAATTGCTACCACTTTTCAGCACGCCTAAAACTAAAAACTAAATTGCTTTTTGTAAATAAGAACTAAATTGCACCATTATTTTTATTGTTAATATTATAAAACAATTTACAGTAATGTTTTTTTGCAAAATTAATAAAAAATAACAATTTTTTTTATGGTTTCACCGTGAAACCAGTGTGGAAAAAGACAAAAGAAATTCTATTTTCATGGTTTTACGACGAAACCAGTGTGAACTGAACGAAATATTTTTCTATTTTTTCTAGATATGGAACGCGTTTTTTTAAACAAAATTACTTCATCTCAATGTTACGACTTACTAGACGAAATTCCTTCTGGAGGTGAATCAGAGGTCGAGTTTCCAGAGCTTGATTTTCCAGAGCTCTCTCAAATAGAAGAGGAGGATTTGGTGGAACCAGTCTTATTAGAAATAGATACTCCCGAGGAGCCCTCTCAAAGTGATTCTGAACCTGAAGAGGATGTAAATGATAGAAACATTGGTGTTGATGAGTTTAGTGACGAAGATGACCTACCCCTTGCTGTTTTAGCAAATCAGTTAAATCTTGATAGATGGAAGAAGGTGGAATTCAAAAAAAAAAACAATTAAGTTTTCAAGAGGTTGTTGGTCCAAAAAATCTACCAAATGGGCTAAAGGATCCTGTCGATTTCTTTTTGTTACTTTTTGATATGATCGATACCATCGCTTTTCAATCAAATTTATATTCTAATCAAAAAGGAGATCATTTTGCGCCTACTAATCGCGATGAAATAAAAAATTTTATAGCAATAAATATGCTCATGGGCATAAAACAAATGCCTAGTTATAGGGATTGCTGGTCATCATATCCTCAGCTGAGAGATGAATATATATCTAACATAATGAGCCTAAATAGATTCAGCTCTCTCCTTTCCCATCTTCATCTAAACGACAACTCTATTATGCCGGTAAAAGGGCAACAACAGTACGATAAATTATATAAAATTCGACCATTTATCGATAAATTACGGGAAAATTTTCAAAAATACTATGGCCTTTCAATGGAACAGGCAGTTGATGAAACAATGGTCAAGTTCAAAGGTCGCATATCCTTCAAACAGTATTTACCACTAAAGCCGATAAAAAGAGGATTTAAAATTTGCTCTCTGCGATTTTGACATATATACAGGAAAGGATGGAGACAGAGTACAAGAAAATTTGGGAGCAACCGTCGTCAAGAAACTTACTGAGACTCTCACTGGAAAAAACTACCATGTCTATTTTGACAATTATTTTACTTCTGAAAAACTTCTGGAAGAATTAGCAGAGAGAAATATTTATTCATGCGGAACAGTTAGAGCCAATAGAAAAGGTCTTTCTCAGTTACTTCAAGATAAAGAACTATCCAAGGGTGAAAGTGACTGGGCCGTAAATGGTCGTAACATATCTTGCGTAAAATGGAAGGACAAACGCGTTGTTCAGATCTTGTCCTCTATCCATGATCCTTCAAAAAACAATAAAATCAACAGAAGACAAAAGGACGGAAGTCTGAAAGAAGTTTATTGCCCCGAACCTATCACGGAATATAGGCGTTGTATGGGATGTGTCGATCGGGCTGACATGCTAAAATCATGCTACGATATTGACAGAAAGTCTAAAAAATGGTGGCACAGGTTATTTTGGCACTTCGTCGATGTCACGGTGGTAAATTCATATATTTTGTATCGAAGCTCACCGAATGCGGAGAAACTTACTATGACATTTTTTCGTTTGAGAGTAATTTCTGGGCTTATTGGTGTTACCAAAAAGTGCACACCCGGCAAAAAAACCGTTCTAAGAGAAAACAGATTCAAACCATATGTGCCCCCTGAAGTCAGGAAAAGCAATGCACTTCATATGCCTGTTCATGGTGGATCTAGGCGATGTGCATTATGTAGTACTGCGTCACAGCCACATCGCACTAAATGGGCATGTAACGTAGGATTATGTCTAAATGCAGAAAAAAACTGTTTTATGACTTACCATAGCACCTAAATATATATTATTTAGATTATTTGTAAAGGACTTTTAGTTGGTTATATTTTTAATATTATGTCATAGTGGTAACTATGGGAAACCATGTCCTGGAGGACTTCTTGGAATATATTTCAGATAAAAACGTTATTTTGTCTTATTATTAGAGTGTAAACTGTTTAACTAACATAAAATAAATTGGTTTCGAAGAGTTTTTCTTTTGTGTGCCTGAAAGGGTTAATAATGGTGATAAAATATGTGCTATATGTAACCGCTCAATTGAAGCAGCTCATCTAGCAAGGCATGAAAATAACCGTCGCCACAAAAAAAATTCCAAAAAGGTTACAAATACAGGAAACATTGCAAAATTGCTTAAAAAATCTTCCGATAAAGAAAGACTGACAGTTTTCGTTAAAGCAGCTGGGTATAAATTAACTATGGGTCTCATCGCAAAACACAATTGTCCAATGTTGCTTATGGATCATGTTCCTCAACTCCTGGTATCTAGCATTCCAGATTCCCAAGTTGCGAAAAACTTAAACTGTGGAAGAACAAAGACCACTTAAATAATTCATATGTTGAGAACTGAGGCTGAAAATGAACTGGTACAAGAACTAAAATCAAAAAATTTTTCAATAATAATAGATGAAACTACGGATATCTCTACAAAAAAATGTTTAGCAGTTTTGTGCCGTTTTTTGAATGTCAATCAAAGATCCATTAAGGACCAGTTATTTTTACTTGTAGAGGTAGAGGATTGTTCTGCAAATAGTCTCACGAACGTCATTTTGGATCTACTTGAAAAATTTGAAATTAACCATAATAACGTTATCGGTTTCGGTGCAGATAACGCTTCTGTTATGATGGGTCAAATAGGGGGTGTACAAGCAAAACTAAAAGAAAAAGTTAATGCAAATATTTTTGTCATCGGTTGCATTTGCCATTCCCTGCATTTGTGTGCATCAGAAGCGACTAAAAAAATTCCTTCTACGGTAGAGAAATTTATTTAGGATATTTACAATTACCTATCTAGAAGTCCAAAAAGGCTCGGAGTGTATCGAGAATTTCAAGAGTTTGTTGATACAAAACCCCACAAACTGTTAAAGTTAAGTCAAACCAGATGGCTATCCTTAGAGGTAATGTGGAAAGCAAACATATAGTTATTTTAAAATGCAATATTTTTTTTTTAGATGGTGGTTCGACGAATCTTGGAACAATGGCAAGCCCTTAAGTTATATTTTACTGGCGAAGTCGCAGAAGAAAAAGAATTAGCAAGACCAAGACTTATTTTAGACAAATTTAACGATCCAGAAATTGAGTTGTACCTACCTTACATTTCTATCCTACATTTTGCCCATAGTGAACAAACTAAACATAGAATTTCAATCTGAAAAGCCAAAGGTTCACTTATTGTACGAAAGGATTTCTTTACTATTTAAAATTATTCTAAAAAATTACCTAAAACATGAATATGTCAATTCTGTTAATATTTTTAAAATAAACGCACACAATGCTTATCAATACCTGCCAAACATGGAAATTTACTTAGGTTATAAAACTGCAGGTTAATAAGGTTTTATAATAATTGTATTTATTTTTATGTAGAGCTATGTCAACAAATTCAAAATAGGTTTCAAAATATACCACAATTTGAAAATTTTCAGTTACTCGATCCAAACTTACTGTTAGAAAAACCTGTATCTCTTTTTCCGTTATTTCAACAGTATCCTCATTTAATACCAAATCTCAAGGAAGAGGAAACCGCAAATGAAGCAAGAGACTTATGTAATTTGTCAGAGACGGTAAAAAGTAAATTAAAAGAATTAGAATTTTCAAATTTTTGGTTTGAATGATATACTTTTAAAAACTCAGCCAATGAAAAAACATTTAGTAATATATGTGAATTCGTGTTTAATATTTTGTCATTGCCACACAGCAGCGCATCAGCTGAAAGAATTTAATAAAAACGAAAACACGAAATCGCTTATTACCCGAAACGTGCAACTCCTTGTTAATGGCCAAATCTTTATTGGGCGAAACTCTATGTTTTGAGTGGAAGCCATCTGAATCGTTACTAAATAAAAATATTGTTTATAAATAAAGTTTAATTATGCACATAATATGTTTATAATTTATAGTATATTATAACTAAAAATGCATTTATTCTATTATACACATACCTTTACATTTTATGCGTGACCGATCGTAATAATGACTCAAAATTACCAAATAAATAAATGAAAAATATTAATATTACTGTTTTTGGTACGAGGTTAAAAAATTAGTTGCCGCCGTTCTGTCCTTCTTTCTTTCGAATTATGCCATTCCCGATGGGACCTACAGTTTAGCGTGGGTTCCGAACCACGATCCTCAGTCATGCGACACCCCCCAAGGGCTATCAACCCTTGGTTTATTGCCATTGCATGACCTACCGATTGGGGAGTGTGTACCTTCTTCCGCACCTCACGAGATGTCCGATCTCATCCGGCCTGGTTACCGGCGTGAATGGGGTGGGTTGGGAGATGATACCTTTTACACTCTTCCCTGCATTCTTAAATCCATTAAATTTTGGACATACTTTTTTTATTGTACGTATGCCCATTCCGGGAATCGAACCCGGATCGCCGCGGTCGAATGCCAGTAGCTCTACGTCTGAGCCACAGCCGCGGTTAAAAAATAAGTAATTTTTGATTACTTGATTAAGTAAAATAAAGAATATCGAAATTTTTGAGCGCTTTGTATGCCAGCCAATAGAGCGGGGGGAGGGGGGGTTGCTCTCTTTGTTCCTGGACAAAAATGTAGAAACGGCGGTTCTTTTTGACAGGGGGTGAACTAGGAGGTTGCCCCCCCCCCCCCCCCCGTTTGAAAGTTACTGTGTGGAGCGCCCATGTATTTTTTGGGAATAAATATGCCATAGACTGAGCTGAAAAAATATGTTCATTTGTTTCAACAAATCCAAGTACAAGGGAAATTTAAAAAGTAGGGTCCTAGGCGGTTTTAAAAATATCACACAATAACACATAATTATTAATTCATGGACATGTCCAGGTTATCTTAAGGGGAACACTCTCCAAATAAACTTGCCTAGGTTAGGTTAGGTTAGGTAAGAGTGGCAGACCCTTGGTTCTGACCAAACAGTCTCACGTAGTCCTGATTAGGTCCGTTGTGATACCACACGTGTTCCGTAGAACCCACCTTCATCAGATCACTGATGGTTTATGCGACGTAACCGCGGAAGGATTTTAACACCTCATTCAAACCAGCCACTACTGTTCAGAAATCTGCTCAGCCGTCCAAGTTGTAAGTTGCTTAGTTCCTCCAGGCTATCGAAAGATGATTCACCCAGAGTAGTGAACCTCCTTCTTGCGAGGCCAGGGCATTCACACAGAAAATGTTGAATACTTTCTTCCTCTTCCTCATCTCTGCAACTTCTGCAGAAGTCGTTAGTGGGTATTTGCATACGTTCGGCATGTCTACCGAAGAGGCAATGTCCGGTAACAACCGCAGTAATATTTCTCACGTCTTTTCGACTGTGTCTCAATAGCTCTGCGGTTCTCTTTTTATCGAATGTGGGCCACAGTTGCCTGGATGTACAGGTACAGGTTGTCAACCCTGTCCATCTGTTCTGTGCAAGCTGCTTGGCCGTGTAGTCAATCTCCTCTTTGACCAATCCCAGTACTTTGTTCACTGTATTGTCTGCTAGATCAGCTGGCATGCCTGCGCCCTCTCTTGCGAGCGCATCGGCAGCCTCGTTGCCATCTATTTTGGAGTGTCCAGGAACCCAGCACAGAATAACCCGATGTTGGTTGCCAAGTGTGCATAGATTGTTGCTGCATCGCTTTACGAGCTTTGATTTAACGCTGCTGGAACAGATTGCCTTAATCGCCGCCTGACTATCACTGAAGATGGTGAATGACGAGGCTACTCCCAAGCCAAGGTGTTCTTGCAGGATATTGACCGCCTTCTCTACTGCCAGTACTTCCGCTTGAAAAATACTACAATAGTTGGGGAGTCTATACGATTTCTGTATTTGTAAACTTTCGGAAAAGACCCCGGCTCCCACACCAACGTCCATTTTTGAACCGTCTGTGAAGATTGCGTGATCTGTTTTCGTTATATTCTGATTGCCTTCCCACTCTTCCCTACTCGGAATGAGTATAGAATACCTTCTATCGAAGCATGTTATTGGGACAGAGTAATCAGTCGGGTCTCGTAGATTATTCCCCGGGTGAATCTTTAGTATACTGCTGTGCCCGTAGTTGGTTTCCTTCCAGAATTTCGACTCTTTCAGTCGCAGGGCACTTTTTGCAGCTATACTTTTTCCATAGATATCCAAGGGGGGTATATATAACATGACCTCTAGCGCCGCTGTCGGGGTTGACTTAAGGGCTCCGGTTATTCCTAAACAAGCTGCCCTTTGTATCTTTGTTATTGACTAAGTGTGCACTGCTTTTTCCAAAGCGGTCCACCAAACCAGGACCCCGTATATTAATATAGGTCTTATAATAGCCGTATAGATCCAGTGTACTATGTGGGGTTTTAGTCCCAATTTTTTTCCAATTGCTTTTTTGCAGGCATATAATGCTACCGACGCTTTTTTAACTCGTTCGTGCAAGTTTATGCCCCAGTTTAGCTTGGAGTCAAGTACCAATCCTAAATACTTTGCTTTTTCCTTAAGCACTAAAGCATTATTGTCGAGTACTGGGAGTCTGAAGTTCTCGATCACCCTTCTGCGTGTGAATAGAACTACCTCCGTTTTTTCGGGGTTGATTTTTAACCCGCATTTCATGGCCCACTGTTGTAGTATTCGTAGCGCCATTCCTGT
The DNA here is from genome assembly GCA_935413205.1 of Polydrusus cervinus. Classification (NCBI taxonomy): domain Eukaryota; kingdom Metazoa; phylum Arthropoda; class Insecta; order Coleoptera; family Curculionidae; genus Polydrusus; species Polydrusus cervinus. The sequence goes on along the minus strand of OW284510.1, from coordinate 57,623,914 downwards.
TAGGTCGCTGATTGTGTTTACAAATTTACCTGACACTAGTATAACTATATCGTCACTTTTATTCCAGCCTTCTCCAACGCTATGAGAACTTTATTTAGAACTCTCAGCCAGAGTGTTGGTGACAGAACCCCGCCTTGCGGAGTTCCTTTTCCAGCAAATCTGACCATCTCGCTACTTCCCAAACTGGAGCAGATTTGACGGCCTTTCAACATCCTCCTAATCCAACGGCAGATGTAGTTATCGACCCCTGTTTCTATTAGAGCGTCGCACACTGCCTCGGTCGTGACGTTATTAAAGGCTCCTTCAATATCCAAAAAGGTACCTAGGGTGTACTCTTTATTGTTAAGGGATTTCTCAATAGTGCCTACTACTTCGTGTAGCGCCGTTTCCACTGATTTCCCTTTGGTATAAGCGTGTTGAGACGAGCTTAATTCTCGCTCTCTCACCGAGTTCTTGATATGCAGATCCAGTAACCTCTCCAATGTTTTGACAAGGAACGAAGACAGGCTTATTGGTCTGAAGTCCTTGACGGTTACATGACTGCTCTTACCAGCCTTAGGGATGAAGACTATTTTTATCTTATTCCAGTCAGCCGGCATGTAAGTAAAATGCAAGCTGCTTCTGTATATCACCAAGAGCCAAGGGATCAGGATTCTCTTCCCTCTTTGTAGCATGGCGGGCATTATCCCGTCTAATCCTGGTGATTTGTAAGGTTCAAATGAGTCAATCGCCCATTCTAGCTTATCGTAAGTGACTACTGATTTGATGCTATTCAAATCCGGAACGCCTCCTTGATCGATAAGGGGCTCTATGGCCGATGTATTACCAGGAAAGTGGGAATCAATCAGCAGTTCAAGGGTTTCCCCACTACTCTCTGTGTATGTCCCATCATCCTTTTTTAGAAAAGAGGGAGCACTAGGCTCCTTTGATAGAACTTTTCTAAGTCTAGCGGCTTCGTTTGTACTCTCAATCCGCTCGCTGTAATTGTGCCAAGCGCTTCTTTGAGATTTTCTAATCGCTTTCTTGTACGTCTTTAGAGCCTCTCTATAAGAGCTCTCATCTTCAGTACGTTTGCTCTTTGCTTTGTTAAATAGCCTTCGCATGTCCCTTCTTAGCTGACCCAGCTCTGCGTTCCACCATGGTGGGTATGGCTTTTTCGCTGGTCTGCTTATCGGACAGCTTTTGAAAAATGCTGCTTCCAGGGTATTTGTTAGTTTGTTAACTGCTTCATCAATTGAAGCCTTATTTGGTAAGAGATTGTTGGGAGGATTTGCCAGTTCTCCAGAGATGATTCCGCAAAATTTTTCCCAATCTGTTCTTTTAGGGTTACGAAATGGTGTAGGTAAGTACGTGGACTCACTGATATCAAATAGAATCCAACGATGGTCCGAGAACGAATCCTCGCTGGACACTCTCCAGTTTTGTACCTTTAGATCGTTAGATTCATTTGTAAGCGTGACGTCCAGAACTTCCTGTCTGTTCGCAGTAACAAATGTAGGTGTATTACCGTTATTGCATAAGCTAAGGTTAGTATTTATAATAAAATTAAAAAGACACTCACCTCGGTCATTGATGTCCGTGCTACCCCATATTGTGTGATGGGCGTTGGCATCACATCCCAAGATTAGGCTTTGCTTAGAAATCCTGGTAGATTCCACAATATTTTGGACATCTACCGATGGAGTTGGAACGTCATGCGTCATGTATACGGATGACAGTATTATTGGTGTTCCTCCTTTGCGCTCCAGTTTGACCGTAAACTTGCCTAAAAATGTTTCTTACCACTTTTTTACTCACTAGTACTTATTATTTATATTTAGGTGGGGGAAAATTATTTTCGAAATATTACAATTTAAGGAAGCAATTAAGATTGAATGGTTTAATTCAAAGAAAAAAGGATGATTCTGATGAAGAATGTCTCAGTGGAAAAGAAAGGGGTAAGTCGTTTCCTATAGTATATATTTTAAAAAACATTTTCAGTGACGTAATATTTAATTTTTACCTACATAATGTAGCTCAATGTTTTACATAGAATATTATGTTATCTGTATGCTTTGTGTAAAAATATTGGTTTTGATATTAAATCAAAGTTAGTCAACTTTCTTCATTGAAAATGATTTATTAAACTGCAGCGCACTTATGTTGTAGTGGTTATAGTAATTTTATTTACATTATAGAAAATAAAAATGACAATGAAGAACATACACATATTGCTGCCATTGAATGGCTCAAACACAATGCATCACCACAACTTCAGGTGAAAACAAAGTGGAAGGAAACAACAAAAAAAGAATGAAATTATTAAAAAACACTCCAATACATGATTATTTAAAACGCTTTCCAGTATTACAAACCAATAGTGGATATAATATGGTAAGTATATTTTTGTGTAATAGTCTTTTTATCTTTAACAAGTGTGGGAAGTGTGATTTTTCCACACCAGACTACTTTGTATTGAAGGATGAACAGCGTAGTGCTACAGCAGTCGAGGGTTGATAAGAAACTTTCCCCACATGTTATGTACAAAGTGCCTAAGCCTTATAAATTTAATACAATTTAAAGTTTTTTAAAATTTTAACGTTTTGTCATTTAATAACATAATTTTTCAATTTATCTTTTTATGTCATTACGGTCCTGAACATTTGAAGCCAAACCAACAAAAGAAAATATTTCTGATTGGAATAATCCGTCCATTTTTACTCAATGAGGCTTAATATTTTGTAGGAAAGAAGACCTTAAGTCTCGGCCCCAAATATTTTTCTTTCTGTTAATTTTTGTTATATGTTTCGCCAGAAACTGGCATTATCAGACCGTATAAACAGTAAAAAAAATTTGAAATTGTTTTTGAAACAAACAGAAACGCATTACAGTAACATAACTAGACTAATACTGTACTAATAAAAAATAAAATTACTTCTCATACCTTAAAAACTTGCTTACTGTATTGTTACAGTAAATCTTATTGAAATAATAAACGGTCTAAATACCATAACTTCCTGTAATGTAATGTAATTTTAATAGTTATCCTAAAAATAATTTTCAGGCCCGTAATAGTACAGAAAGAATAATGTGATATTTGATGCAAAGCGTAAAAGTTTTAAAACCTTTAAATTGTAATAAATTTCCTAAGCGTAGAAGTCCCTAAAAAATTTTTTTAAATTCCAGGTCCGCATTTAAAAAAAATGACTTGAGGTTGGTATCCAAAGAACGAAACGTCAAATTTAAAAACTAATAACGCCATCTCGTAGATGTAACATAAAGAGCGGTTAGAGAAAGTGGTTTCGTTTTTTTCCTAAGTCAAAATGAAAGCGCAAAAAGTTAAAAACCAAAACTAAAAATTTCGTTTTTTTTTCGGATATCTTCGAGGTATTTGGAATATTTATAACTTTTTTTGACCAAATTATTAAGCCCCAAAATACGCAACTTTGCCTAAATTTAACCATCTTCGTATCCCTTACCGTTTACGAGATTCCCTTGTACGCACACGAATTTGTAGCACCCTGTATATGTATATACAGAAAATGTTAAGTTTATTGTCAGTACTAATAAAGAAGGAAGTGCATTTTTTGGCCATCGCGGACAGTGTGTGTACTGTGTTTTTCATTAAAGTACGCAGGGATTCAAACAAAATGGACATTGGGGTCCCAGGGAGCCCATTTTGTTTGGAGCCCTGCGTTGCGTATCTTAATGTAAAAAGCAGTACACACTGTCCGCGATGGAAAAAAAATTCACTTCTTCCTATATAAGTATATTTTTAAAATTCTTTTTAGTTCATTATCGAGTTTAAGGAACTATACGAGGAGAATGATATGTTTTACTTAAAATGGAATATTTTTGCACAGAGAATATTACAATATGCTGAAGCTAATAGTAAGGATAAAGTTGTTACTCAAATACTAAACGAATTGGAAAGTGAATCTATCACTGAAGGTAATGCAGTCATTTAATATTTCAAGGCCTTTAACAAATTTACTTACTCCAGACCACTGATTTATTCCACCGCACATGCTCTCCTAATAAACAAAATCATAATATCTAGATCAGTTTAAGATCCTCTAATTTTCGTTTCGTAATGTATAACTTGTACTTCCAGGCAGGTAAAGTCTACCTGTACACAGGACAAGGACCATACTTTTTAAAGTAATATAGGCTTCTTTCCAAAAGTCGGAATAATCTTGTACAGTTTTACATTTAAAGTTATTCTACAAATTTTTGGTATGTTCTTAATCCTTAGGAGATAAATGTTTGCAATTGAAACCGAGATTTAAATTAAACTATTATAAAACGCAAGTTTAAGGGACAGTTCGGATTCTTGCAAGCTCTCCCACTTACTTACATGTTCATAGTTCTATTAACTATTTTTATTTGAGCACTGAGTATCTACATTCTTATACGACCTACAACAATTTTTTTTTTGAGGTTAAATAATTAGTTTTTTCCATAAAAATAAATATATTATATTAGTGACGAAACGTGAGGAAAAAAAATAATACAATTCATTAACTGTTTATCATAATAAACCTCTATAATACAAACTCAAAAAAATGTTCTATAACGTACGTTTATTATAGTACCCGTCATATTAAAAACTTAACTAATCGGACGGGTAAAATATGCTTACCTTATTGTAGATATTTTTTAGATGGGAGGAATAACAATTCTAAAGGTTTTAGCGCATTTGGTAACTCCTGTGGCAGTGACCAGAAAGTGGAAGCCATCAAAATCAGAAATTGAAGAAGCATTTATTATGCACATCAAGGTTTAATTTTTATTTTAAGATTTTAAATACTAGTTATATAGTTACGTACTTAGTTATTAAGTACTATTAAACATATTAGGTAACGGTAACTGGTAACCATGACTGAATTTTATTATTCGCTGTTTTTGAAAGAATTCGTCCATTTGAAAGAGACAAAATATTTAATATTTTGTAAAAAAAGACAAAGTCTCTGCCACAAGTAAATATTTTTCTGTCTGTTTATTTCCGTTACATTTAGCCTGAAACTGGCAGCATCAGACCTTATGATGTGCTTTTGTTTGTTTTATAAATAATTTTAAAATTTTTGAATTGTTGAAACATTTTACAGCAATAAACAAACAGAAACATCTATTTTTGTTCCGAAGTAATTCTGTCACTGTAAAGTTAATGAAACCAGTTTTTTCTTTAATAACTGGGTAACTTACCATGAATATAAATACAAAGTCAACTCAGTTTTACTTATTAACACATCTGAGTTATTACCTCATTTTGGTGTAGTTCAAAATATTTTGGTAAGTAGTGAGAATCATGTTTGTTTTATGGTAAAAATATTTTGTTCAAATAATTTCAATGAACATTTTTCGACTTATGAAGCATATTCTGCAAATATATGTAGTTTATTATTTTTAGATGATATTTTAAATTATAACCCTTGTTTAACGGTACATATTAATGATATTTTCTTTGTTACAATTAGTGTTGGTTGTTATGCAAAAACTATATTCGTTTGTTTTGTTATTAGTGGCCTTCTATTAGGCTGAGTCAGACATTTTAAGCAACTCGTTTTATCAACAAAATATACATGTATTTTTCTAAGAAGTTATAATGATAAAATTCAATACACTGTTCTGTTCTGCATAGTCAGTTAGTTATATAAAAGTATTTGACTAAACGGCTACAATATATTACGGCTCTTAAAATAAATAGTAAAGTACAAGTACACTCACTGTTTTATTATCACACGACCCACCATACCTTCCAACAGGTTATGGGCCCAGTCACTATTTAAAGTGATCGCGAGTGAGTGTGAAAAGTAGGATATTAAGTGTAAGAAAACAGACAATAATAAAAACAATGGACAGTGGCACATCAAGTGTAATGAAGCGAAATCTAAAACTGTTTAATGGTGAAAACTATTTAATGTGGAAATTTAGACTGTCTGAAATAATTGAACAAGAAGGTGCTAGCAAAGTATTACACGAAGATCCACCAATACCACTTACCGAAGAGTGGACGAAATGGGAGCGATTTGCAAGAGGAACATTAATTGAATATCTAGATGACATCATACTATCACAATTACCGCCAGGTCGAGCGACAGCTCGGGAAATTTTGAAAATATTTGATGGTTTATATGCATGTAAAAAGATATCCACGCAGTTATGTGTTCAGGATCGTCTGTTTAATTGCAAATTAAAGCCAGACACCTCAGTGAAAAAGCACATGATGGAAATTGAAGAAATGGTGCGTGATTTAACTGCTTGTGGTATGGAAGTAAGTGAGACAACAAAAGTATGGTATATGTTAAACTCATTACCCTCGAGTTATGCGCCAGTAAAAGCCGCAATCAAAACTATGACGGATGAAAGGCTCACATTAGCGTTTGTTAAAGGAATGCTAATGGAACATGAAGAATTTTTAGTGCGAGAAAATGCCGATACAAGTATGAAAGCTCTTCATTTTCGTGCTACAAATGCAAACGAAAAGTGGAAACGAAAAGAAAAATTCTATCAAAGAAATAAACCAACTTTCAAAAATAAGCAAATACAAAAATGTTTTCATTGTGGGAGAAAGAACCATCTTAAACGTGATTGCTATTTTTACAAACAAAGTATAAAAATGCAAGGAAAACACAACAAAAGGAATAATAAGGAAGCTAGTGCTTCGACAGCAGTGGTTGAGGAATCATTTGCTTTTATGATGTGTAATGAAAACTTAAATTATGACTCTTCACAAAATATGAGCAGCTGGCAGAGCCCGTTCAAATATCTGTGGCGAAAAAGGGAGCGGCCATCGAGGCGACACATATTGGAAGAATAAAAGTCAACACAACCCTCGGCTACAGCGGAGACTTGATAAATGTCCTCTACAGTAAGAATGTGCCAGCAAATCTTATCTCAGTGAGGCGTATCCAGGAGGCTGGAATGTCGGTGATATTCACGGAGACGGGCTATGTGGAAATCAAAAAGGGAAATACAACAATGATTAAAGGTAAGCGCATAAATAACCTGTATATTATTGAATTAATAGTACAAAATGCGTTCAATACAGCACAGGCTGCTGGCCATGTCGCTGCGGCTACAATTGTTCAGAAAAATAAAATATGGCATGAACGATTGGGCCACATTAGTAAAGACAAATTTTCTAAAATTAAAATTAATGAACTAGCAAGTGATAATAACTGTTTAAAAGATATAAACCCTATTAATTCTTTATGTGAAGCGTGCATAAGCGGAAAACAAACACGTCTTCCTTTCACCAAAATAAAAGATAAAAGTTATATACAAAGACCTTTATTTATAATACATTCGGACGTCTGTGGGCCGATAACACCTTCTACGATAAATAATAAAAATTATTTTGTAAACTTTATTGATGATTATACTCATTATACCGTAACCTATCTAATGTCAAATAAATCAGAAGTATTCACTTGTTTTAAAGATTATGTTGCAAAAGGTGAGGCTCAATTCAATACAAAATTAGCTCATTTAAATTGTGATAATGGTCGAGAATATTTATCAGGCGAAATGAAGGAATTCTGTAAACAAAACGGTATAACATATCATCTTACGGTGCCGTACACTCCGCAACAAAATGGAGTTGCGGAAAGAATGAACAGAACTTTAACCGAAAAAGCACGTACGATGATATTAAGTGCGGGTCTAGATAAACGCTTCTGGGGCGAGGCAGTTTTAACTGCAACATTTTTAGTAAACAGGTCACCAACAAAAGCGATAAAATTAAATAAGACACCGTATGAGATGTGGCATAATAGAAAGCCAACATTGGGTAATTTAAAAATATTCGGTTGCACAACTTATGTACACAATAAAACAAAAAGAACTAAATTCGACAGTAAATCATCCAAGGGAATTTTTGTAGGTTATGTGCCAAATGGATATAAAATTTTTGATCCGAAATCGGAAAAATTCATAGTTGCACGTGATGTAATTTTTGATGAAATTACATATAAAACATCAAGATTAGAACTTGATGATTTGGTAAAAATTGGTAGCGAAATTAATACTAACTCAGAAAATTTATCAGCAGGTGGTGATGTTGATAGTAATATAGTAGATTATATCATTCCTGGTGAAACGGACAAAGAAAGGTGCAAACAAACCCTTAATGAAAAAGGTGTCCCTGAAAATTGCACTCAAGGTCAAACATCCTCAATAATAGATGTCCCTGAACCAAAAAGAAGGAGCTCAAACAGTAATGATGAAAGTCCGTACACCTCAAATAAATTGAGAAAATTAAATAATACACAGGATATGAGAAGGAGTGAAAGATTAAAAGCTAAACCAATAATATCTTATAAAGACCAACATTTTGAAATAAATAATTATTTAGTAGGTAAGCAATTGCTAGAAAATAATATTCCCACATGTTATCAAGACATAGCTGAAAGTGCATACAAAGCTGAATGGGAAAAAGCTATAAAAGATGAATTAAAATCATTAGAGAAAAATAAAACGTGGACGCCAAGTAATGTAAATATTGTCGACTGTAAATGGGTGTTTACAATAAAAGGCGATAGAAACGGAAATTGGGTTAAATATAAAGCTCGCTTAGTAGCGCGCGGTTTTAGCCAAAGAAAAAATTTAGATTACGATGAAACCTTTGCACCGGTTGCACGTATTAGTACATTTCGGTGCCTGCTTGCGTTACCAAATCAATATGATTTATTAATTCATCAAATGGATGTTAAAACAGCATTTCTGAATGGGACATTAAAAGTAAACATTTATATGCGTGTACCTGAAGGTGTTGTAGTTTCAGAAAATAATATAGTTTGCAAATTAAATAAATCTTTATATGGATTAAAGCAGTGGGCTCGGTGTTGATACGAGTGCTTTAATAACATATTAATTAAAAAAGGATTTGTGAATTCATCAGCTGATAATTGTCTATATTTCTTGAATAAAGGCGATATAAATAAAAATATATATATAATTTTATATGTCGATGATTTGGTAATTGCAACTAAAGATATAAATACAATGAAAAATCTTAAAATATTTTTAATGAAAAAATTTGAAATGGTTGATCTAAAAGAAATTAAATACTTTCTAGAAATAAGAATAAACAAAATAAATTCTGAAGTTACATTAGATCAGACTACTTATTTGAAAACTATATTACACAAATTTAATATGAGTGAATGCAACCCCGTCAGTACACCGTTGCCCGTAAAACTAAACTATAATGCATTAAATTCAGAAGAAAATTATGATGCACCTTGTAGAAATTTAATTGGCTGCCTAATGTATGCAATGCTATGTACACGTCCAGATTTGTGTACAGCGGTAAATCTTTTAAGTCGATATCAAACTAAATGCAATAAAGAGCTATGGTTATGTTTAAAGCGGGTGTTAAGATATGTAAAAGGAACGATAAATATAAAATTGGTGTATAAACGTATTGATAATTATGAAGAAATATTAACAGGGTATGTTGACGCTGATTGGGCAAATAATAATGTAGATCGCCGAAGTACAACAGGTTGTTTATTTAAATTATTTGATAATTGTATGGTAACTTGGATTACACGGCGACAAAATTCAGTTGCTACCTCATCGACTGAGGCAGAATACATAGCTGTGTTTGAGGCTGTAAAGGAAGCTTTATGGCTTAGATCTCTGTTAGTTAGTATTAATGTCAATATGTTGAAGAAACCAATATTATTATATGAAGACAATCAAAGTTGCATAGCAATGGCAAATAATCCAGTAAACCATAAACGTTCTAAACATATCGACATTAAATACCATTTTACACGAGAGCAAGTAGAGAACAAAATTGTCTGTTTAAAATATTTGCCCACAGGTAAACAAGAGGCTGACCTATTGACGAAATCATTGCCACCACATCAGTTCAAGACATTAAGAGAGAAAATGGGATTACAAGAGAAAAAGTGTTCATGATCTGGTTAGGTTTTTATGGGGTTTTTCCCTAACCCTTGCAACAAATGTTGGATCATTAGTCGTTAACTCCCCATAAGCCGTAATGTAATGAATTCAAACTTATAAATTTTTGAGGGGGTGTGTTGGTTGTTATGCAAAAACTATATTCGTTTGTTTTGTTATTAGTGGCCTTCTATTAGGCTGAGTCAGACATTTTAAGCAACTCGTTTTATCAACAAAATATACATGTATTTTTCTAAGAAGTTATAATGATAGAATTCAACACACTGTTCTGTTCTGTATAGTCAGTTAGTTATATAAAAGTATTTGACTAAACGGCTACAATATATTACGGCTCTTAAAATAAATAGTAAAGTACAAGTACACTCACTGTTTTATTATCACACGACCCACCATACCTTCCAACAATTAGTAAGTAGTTAATGTTGAACTTTAGTTAGTTATCTTTTTTATATGTTCTCATAATATAGGAAACATATTTCTTAAAATTTTTCTTTTACATTAGCATTTTCGTAATGCGTCCGGGACACCCAGCGTTTTGTAAATACTGAATTTAAATTGCAATGGTTTTTTCCTATATTATATGAACAACCTAAAGGTTGATTTTATAAATTTGCTTGTTTCTTTTTTAAAAGATAGTTTATTTTTCTCTTTTTTACTTTACAGGGTGTCAAAAAGTCTGGAATATTGTAAATGGTTCCAAAAGTACTGAATATAATTTTTTGTATATTGGCACAACTAGAAAGGATGTAATTGTGCAAAGTTAATCAGAAAAAATACAAACTTTTGTTAATTTTAAATATAACATCCTATACATATTTGAAAAATCGAATAGTCCCTTAAAGACAAATGTCACGATATAGGATTTAATTAAATCTATCCAGTAAAATGTGAATAGGAAATATTTAAAATCTGAACAAAAAAAGCAACTTAGTAGATGTTCAAAATGTTTACCATTTTTAGTTAGAAAATAGCCAAGCCTGTAAATTTCCATAAGAAAAGTAATCCATGGAATGACATATTTTATTTCAATTACAAGACTTTAAATTTTCAATATTAACCGGTTTATTTCTCTAAACCTTATTTTTTAAATCACAGTAGATGAAGTGGGCCGGTCCTAGCCCACTTCATCTACTAAGCGATACTAAACTAAAAAACGAAAAAAAAAGCTAAAAATCTAAAAAAAATACCTAAAAAACAAGACAAACTACCTAAAAATCTGTGAAAATATCTAAAAAAAACTAGACAAAAACGATAAAACTAAACTAAAAAACTAGAGAAAATGCTTAAAAATAGCTAACTGAGAAAACAGAACTACTAAAAAATCAGACTAATAAGCTAAAAATCTGAAAAAACGAAAAAAACTAGACTAAACAAACTAGACTAAAAAAGCTAAAAAACTAGACTAAAATTGTTCAAAAATGATTAACTGAGGCTGACTCAAAAATATTAAAAATTTAAAAACTGAACTAAAGTGAACTATTCATTTTTTTTAAACTCAATTCTAACACCATCAGCCTCGTTAAGACCTTTAAATATTAAAGATAAATTCATATTATTGAGTTCAGAAATATTTTTTTTATCCATTTTATCTACAAACACTTTAGGTAAAAATGTATAAAACTCTTCAAAGTCCACACGAATTGTAGGACCATATTGACCTATTGTTTTTTCAAAATTTAAAATTTTATAGGGATGATCAATATCAAATTCTTTTAAGTTTTTATACTTCTTTTGTACTTCAGGAGAAGTGTATTTATTTAATTTGCTCAACAGATCCATTATTTATATAGAAAAATTTTTTTAACAATAAACGTTAGTTTTAAAAAAAAATTTCAAGTTGTATTTTTTAAGCGTTTTTGAATGAAAATTTGATGTTAAGTAGAAGTGGGCTAGAAACGGCAAAATATAACTACTTTTTTTCTATATAAATAATAATGGAGAATAAAAATGTTAAAAAAATCACACAAACATTTTTAGAACGAGAACGAGATATTAATAAAGGTAAAAGATGTAGCAGTTGTAAAGAAGAAAAATCCTATGATCAATTTTATGCATATAACCCAAACTACAATTATTGCAAAAAATGTATTAGTGAAATTATGAAAACATATTATAAAAATAAAAAGGCTAAATGTGGTTATGAAATAGATTGCGAATGTGGTAAAAAAATTTCACAATAACAATATGAAAAACATTTAATGACTGATATTCATAAAAGAAGAATTCTGAAGGTTAAAAAATGTAGTAGATGTAAAAAAGAGAAATCATATGACAACTTTAACAAAAATAAAAATGAGTTCAATTATTATTGTAAACAATGCTTTCATGAATATAAATTAACAAAATAAATGAGGTAAAAAATTTTTTTTTAAAATATACATTTTCTTAAAAAAATTTTTCTTTTAAATAGGAATTAAAATGGCGTCTCAAACGATGAAGCAAAAATTAAATGAATTATGTTTAAGAAAATATAATGAAAGTTTGAAAGAGGTAATAGATTATATTTTTGAGGAACATACAAAATCTGATTTGTATCAGTACTGCAGAGAAAATGAAATTAGAAAATGTTCAAAATTAAATAAACCTGAATTAGCAAAAATTGTTACTTATGATTATCATAAACGAATAATACAAACCGAGCATAGTAAAATAAAAAATGATTTAAAATTATTTAATTTTGATAAAGATATATTTTCTAATGAAAAAATTAAACAATATCCATATATTAAAAAACATTCTAAACTATTCAATTTTAATGGAGATGTATTTTCTAATGAAAAAATATATGATTATTATAATGTGCATAAATTTGATAAATCAATATTTGAAAATCCTAAGAAAAGAAATATACCAATTAGAATTAAGACAGCTTTCAAATCTAGATTACAAACTTTTGATCTAGAAAATATAAATGATATTATTGATCCTTGGAAATTTTTAGATGATAATAAGAATCGCATATTGGGAATAATTAAACATAACGTAAACAGAAATAACCTTAAAGTGAATATATTTGTAACCGCAATATATTCTAGAGGCGAAGGAAATAATTATGAACAAAATACATTTAATTTTAAAACTGAAAATGTAATTATAACACAAACAACAAATTTAAATGAATATTATTCAAATGCTTCTAACAAAATTATAAGAGAAATGGAAGAATTTGAAGCTAAAGGATCAAATTGGAAATTAAATAGAATTGGAGGTTTACAACTGCGAATTAATAGATATGTACCATTAAGAGGTTTATCTTATATACAACTTCCAGACAAAATCGTTAATAAAAAAGCATGCATTAATGTAAAAAATGATGATAGCAAATGTTTTCTCTGGTCTATTTTATCAGCTTTACATACTCCTAATAAACATCCTCAAAGAGTTTCAAAATATAAAGATTATGAACATAAATTTGATAATGAATTTAAAAATATTGAATTTCCAGTAAAATTAACAGATATTGAAAAATTTGAAAAACGAGTTGATTTCTCTATAAACGTATATTATGATAATGGAAAAATTAATCCATTAAAATTAACAAATAATGAAAAAGAAAAACATATCGATTTACTATTTTTAACAAATGGCACAACTAATCATTATTGTATATATATATATATGGAAATTGGTTGGCTACAATATTACAAAAAATGAACATAAAAGAGTTTTATGCAAAAGGTGTTTAAACAATTTTCCAAATGAAGAAAAATTAAATGAACATAAAGAATATTGTAATATGAATAAAGCGACAAGAATTAAATTACCAAAAAAATATGATAATATACTTGAATTCATAAATTATAATCGATCATTAAAAGTTCCATTTACAATTTATGCAGATTTCGAATGCCTTTTACAAAAAATAAACACATGTCAACCTAATCCTAATAAGTCTTATACAACAAAATATCAAAAACATTTACCAAATAATTTTTCATACTATGTTAAATATCAAAATGGAAATTATAAAGATCCAGTCGATTATAATGGTAATGATGCTGCTAAAGTATTTTGTAAAAATTTAACAAAAGAAGCAATAGAAATTGAGAGAATTTATAGTAGGAATATTGAATGTGAATTATCTAGCAATGAGAAAAAAATATATAACAATTCAAAAACATGTCATATTTGTGAACGAAATCTAAAAGAAACACCACCAACTATTGAAAAGAAAATAAGAATTTTGAAAAATACTATTTAGTATTTTCAGAACATTGAAGACAAAAAGATGAAATACGATGTTGAATTAGAGGATGTATTAAATATGTTAGATGCTAGTAAAAGAAAAATTATCGACCACGATCACGTAAATGGTAAATTTAGAGGTGCAGCACATTCAGATTGTAACTTAAGATATCAAAATCCTAAATTCATTCCAGTCTTCTTTCATAATTTAGCTGGTTACGATTTACATTTATTTGTAAAAGAACTGGGGGGAGATATAACTTTAATTCCAAAAACTGATGAAAATTATATTTCATTAACGAAAAAAATTAAATACGATACAGGAAATATTGATATAATAGGTAAACCAATATTTAGAACTATAGAATTAAGATTTATTGACTCATATAAATTTTTATCAAGCAGTTTAGAAAAATTAACAAATAATTTAACTAAAGATCAATTTAAAGAAATGAAAAAATTTATCCCAGAGGATTTACTTGATTTAGCTATTAAAAAAGGTGTTTATCCATACGAATATATGGAATCAGAAGATAAACTAAACGAAAAAAAATTACCACCCCAAAGTAAATTTTATTAATGATGAGAATATTTCTGATAAAGAGTATGAACATACTCAAAATGTTTGGAATAAATTTAATATTCAAAATTTAAGGGAATATACACAACTATACAATAAAATAGACGTTTTATTATTAGCAGATATTGTTGAAAATTTTAGAGAAATATCATTAAAGACATATAAATTAGATCTAGCACGGTATTTTAGTTTATCTGGATATGCTTGGGATGTAATGATGAGAAAAACGAATCAAAAATTAGAATTATTAACAGATTATGATATGTTATTGATGGTTGAAAAAGGAATTAGAGGTGGGATTTCACAATGTTGTAATAGACATGCTAAAGCAAATAATAAATATATGAAATCATATGATCCTAAAAAACAATCTAATCTGATACTAAATACTAAATACTAATCAAATACTAAAATTATCTTGTTTTGAAAGCAATTTGGTATTGATTGGATATGGCGATACGAGCTGTAGGCAAACTTGATAATGCGGTTTATTGGGGAGAGAGTTTAGGAGCAGACAAATATTTGTCTAGTTTGATGTTTGATAATATTGGAGCTCATCCGTTTAATGGTGATGAGCTAACCAAAAAGTACATCCCTACTATGATCTATCTAGGGAGTTACGGTAGGCTGATCCATCATCTAGGTGACCCTAATGCTAGGATTAAATTAGATCTTGTGAATGTAGCATTACTTGGTGAAACGTTGTCTCCTTGCTTGTCTAATAATTTTCGATTGGATGCTATTAATGCTAGGATAACTTTTATTGAGAGTGTTAAATCTCTAATGTACTATCCTGACCTTAATGTAATCACTGAAGCTAATAGGGCATCATGGATTGCTGACTGTGCAACTTTATTAAACCCAGCAACAACAACTTCAAGCTCTCTATACTTTGATGATGCAGACGACAGAGCTCATTATGTTGCAGCTGCTGAAAATTTTTGGCCTGCAGACATTGAAGATGCTGACGACTTAACTGTAGAGCAGGCTATTAGAATACTACACTATATCCACGCTGTAGGTAGATCAATCAATCAGAATATATATGTTATTTAGATGCTAATAATGAATATGGATGAAGTATGTGTAAATATTTACCATACAAAGATTTTAAATTTGAAAGAGTTGAAAATGTGGATTGGGAAAGGAGAATAACATATACTGGTGATAAATCTAAGATTGGATAGATTCTAGAAGTTGATTTAGAATATCCAACAGAATTACATGACAAATATTCAGATTTTCCATTAGCTCCAGAAAATATTATCGATAATACTAAACTACCAAAATTGATGACGACATTATATGATAAAAGTAAATATGTAATTCATTATATGACATTGAAAAAATATTTACAATTAGGATTAAAATTTTCAAAAGATTTAGTCGCAGTACATATGGATAAAACGAAAATACTATTTAATAAACCAATATATATAGGAATGAGTATTTTGGATACTTCAAAAATATGTTTATATGGATTTTATTATGATGTATTAAAAAATAAATATAATGATAAAATTAAACTTGTATATGAAGACACAGATTCATTAATTTGTTCAATCAAAACAGAAGATTTTTACAAAGATATGAAAGACTTTATAGATGAGCTTGATACATCTGAGTATCCTGAAAATAATATTTATAATCTACCAAGAATAAATAAAAAAGTCTTCAGAAAATTTAAAGATTAAATGAATGGTGAAATTATAAAAGAGTTTGTAGGATTGAGATCAAAATTATACGCAATAAAACCTGATGATGATTGTGAAATAATTAAAAAAGCAAAAGGTATTAAAAGATGTGTTGTTAAAAAAGAAATAAAATTTGAAGATTTTACAAATTGTTTAGAGAATAAAAAACCATTATATAAAAAACAAAATTTATTTAGAAGCAATAAACATGATATATATACTATTGAAATGAATAAAAAAGCGTTAAGCGCATATGATGATAAAAGACATATTTTAGGAGATGGAAAAAATACATTAGCTTGGGGTCATTATAATAATAAATGTTGAAAGAGATAATTTTATAGATCACTTGAAACATACTAAAAAAGAATATGAAAAATTGGAAAAGAATTTATAATTTAGATAATTGTAATTCTTCTTCATAAATGCCTTCATCTACATCATTAACTTTAAAATAATTTACATTGGATTGATAAATTTTATTAATTGTAAATATTTCTTTAGTCCAATTAGTTTTTAATTTATTTCTGAATTGATCTACATATGATGATAAATCTAACTCTATCACCAAGATCAAATTTTGGAACAGATTTTGAAATGGGAAACTTATATACAGGTAACAATAATTCATTTTCATTTTTCTTATTTACTTCAATAGGTTTCATTTTAATAGCTCTATGAATAGTGTTATTATATGTTTTAATAATATTTGGTAATACATTAAGCCATCTCAAATTTTTATAAATAATTGGTTTCAATTTATCTCCTAATGTTCTATTGAATATTTCAACAATAGAAGCTTTATTATCAGTTCCAGTACTATACATTTTTATATTATGTTTATCTAAAATGTGTTTCATATCTTTGTTATAGAATTCTTTCCCTTTGTCTACAAGTAATAATTTAGGTATTCTATCTTTTAATATTGATTTAAACGCATTAGAAACTTCTAATCCTGTTTTTGTTTTTAATGGAATAGCCCATACAAATTTAGAGAATGTATCAATCACATTTAAAATATATTTATATCCATCATTTGCTCTCAATAATTGTTTATATTCATTATCTATTGGTTCATGTTTAGTTCTCAAATTATAAGAATTATCTTCTATTTTTCCTTTCGGTCTATAAAAAGAATATAAATCAGCTTGCCATGTATTATCAATTCCCTTTTGAACAAAATGTCTTGTTACAAAATTTTTTCTAACTGGTTTAAATAATTCTTGTATTTCAATATCTTCTGGAGACTTGGAAATATTATTTTTTTCAGAATTACAAATTTTACAAAATGATATTCTTCTCCAACGTTTGTTCTTTTTAATAAATTTTGGAATACCTATACTTTTAGTTTGTTTTTTACATGTTCTACAATAATCCATTTATAAAACAATTTTTATTGAGTATGTTTTCTTTTCTTTCCTCGAGGTTCATTAGAATTTTCAATTTTTCTTTTCTTTGTTGGGGGACTATCTTCTAATTTTTCATCACAATATAACTTTTCTTCTAATGTTAAGTCATTTAATAATTTATGAAGCTTGATTGAGTTTTAACAGAAACAGAAAAACATATTACAAATATAACAAGGTTGTGTCCCTATTATTTTTAGTTTTTTCTTTATGTGGATTAACATTATTAGTTTTCTTTTTGCATTTGACACAATATGATTTTGATTCCATTTATATAGCAAAAATTTAATAGTTAGATTGAATTCTTTTTATATCTTCTATCAATTCATTTTCTGTATAATGATTTAATCTATCAAAATAATTTCTAGAAAATTTAATTTTATCATGTAATTGTTCTTTCATTCTATTATATAAATTTATAGAATTTGGATTATATTCTACACTATATACAATTTCAGCATTTAAATGTCTATCTTGAATAATATTTAGTTGTTTTCTATAATTTCTTTGTTGACATCTAATAATATAATAATCAAAAGTTTCATTATCAAATAACTTTAATAAAATAAATTTTGATACTAATTGAGTATTTTGAGTTTTTGGTGTAATATCTGGTTTCATAGTTTCAATTGTATTTCCTAAGCTTATAATGCAATCACAGTGTTTATTAATTCTATTATTAAGATTGTTAATAATAGACAAATTGTACCAGTTTACCAGCATGCTCAGTTTACAACCTAATATAATTTAAGGGTATTTTTATTGTTGTCATTTTACGTAGTAGATCGTTGTTAATAAATAAAAAAAGACACTGACAAGAAATTTAATTTTAAAAGAAAAAACTGGAATATCGTCGTCTTACGAGACCGGATACTAATATATTTACTATTTTAGGTAAGCAAACCATAATAGTTGGTCCTTCGAGCCGGATAAACCAACCCGCACTTGGAGAATGTCCGAAACTACTAAGAATGTTAGAAGGAGTTCTAGACTGGCAAATAAGATTCCCAGCAATATTAAAACTTGCCCGGATCTTGGCCAAAAATAATTTTCTGTGGGGCGCCGGATGGTACAAGACAACCACCAGCCTCAAAATGCTGACAGCGGGAAAATTCAAAACTCTAAAAAGTCAAGCAGAAAATCGGGAAAGAGCAGGTTGAACTCAAAGAAAAGTGATTCTACAACAAGAAAACAAAATCAAGCTAGAATAGAAGTGGAAATACAGAAGAAACAGCTTGAACAGGAAGCCATCAAGAAACAACAGGAATTATTGGATTTACAATTGGCAATGAAACTCGCTCAAATTGAAGACGAAGATTCAGAATACGACGGAACCTGTTCTGGGTCATCTGTTAGTGGGTCAGTGGCAACGGAGCAGCCAAATTTACAAACATGGATGAATGGAGAAACGCCGTGGGAAAAAACAGAAGTAATACAAAAGGAATCGAAAGAGGTAGTAAATACCTCACATCAGGTATGTGATGATAATTTAAGTATTGGCGAAATATATTCTACTTCAAATAATGGCAGAAACGAGAATTTACATCTTTCAAAAATGTTAACCAGACAATCCGTTCCCAAAGAACTGCCAATTTTTTATGGCAATCCATCTGAATGGCACAACTTTATTTTTAATTTTCGTAACTCTACTAAAATTGGTGGTTACTCAGATGAAGAAAACATGTGTAGACTTCAGAAGTGCCTGAAAGTCAACGCCAGGAAAATCGTCAGTTCTCTTTTAATACTTCCTAAAAACGTGAATAAAATTATTAATATTTTGGAAAACCGATTTGGTAGATCTGAACTTATAATTTATATACAGTTAGAAAAAGTAAAAAAATTCCCAATAATCAGAGAGGAAAAATTAGATAGCATTATTGAATTTTCTGACGAAAAAAATAATGTTGTCGCGACTTTAGAAACACTAAATGAGGAAGATCATTTACGAAATCCTTTACTTTTACAAGAGCTTTTAAATAAACTGCCGACATCGTATCAATTAAACTGGATAGAATATATTTCAGCTAAAAATCCTGCAAAAAATGAACACAAATTAGTTTTATTTTCACAATGGCTAAATAATAAATCAAATGCCGCTTGTCACATACACATTCCTCATTCTGACACGAAAGTCAAAAATAGACATATTAATAACCATAAAAATGTGACATTGGCAATCAAAAATTCTGAAAAAACCTGTATATGTTGCGGAAAGCAGGTGTATTACCTATCTACTTGTCCTAAATTTAATTTATTATCTACGGATGAGAGGTGGTCTTTTGTTAGGACAAATAAAATTTGTTTTTCATGTTTAGTACCGTTCCATAGTAGTAAGGTATGCCAAAAAAGGCAAAGATGCAATGTCGATGGTTGCAAAAGGCCACATCATGAGCTACTACATTCAACCTATACAAACAATCAAACTGATTCGGAAATCATACAGACGGTAGAAAAGAATTGCCATGTTATGTCAAATAAAGAAGTTTTGTTAAAAATTTTACCTGTTGTTTTGTTTAATGGAAATATTAAAATTGAAACATATGCTCTATTGGATGACGCGTCCACTGTAACTTTAATAGACCAAGATTTAGCGGATAGATTAAACCTAAGTGGTCCCCAAAAATCATTGTGCATACAGTGGACCAATAATCAAACAAAAGAGCAAAATGATTCTCGAATAATTAGTGTAACAATTTCCTCTTCCAAACAGGAAAGCAAGAAGTATAATTTGAGACATGTAAGAACCATAAAAGGATTAGCCTTGCCTTCACAGACGGTCAAAATGGAAGAGTTATTACAGAAATATAAATATCTCAAGGAAGGAATAGATTCAATAAATATGGCCCAACCGCAAATTTTAATTGGACAGGATAATTGGCCTCTTTTGATAAGTAGACAGGTAATATAAGGACCCTGGAATGGACCTGCTGCTTCCAAGACACCATGGAAATTGTGAAAATAGCAGTCACAACTTACGACAGCAGTTTATATGTCACGTGGATCTAAAAGAAAAAGACGATCTAGATATTTTACATGATCTTGTAAAAGAACAATGGAAACTAGGGACATATGCAACTGCAGATCATAAAAAAACGATGTCAAAAGAAGATATGCGAGCGCAAGAAATTTTAAATACAACAATGAAAAGAATTGGTAATAAAATGGAAACAGGATTGTTGTGGAAAGACAAGGATATAATTTTACCAGAGAGTAAAGAAAATGCGTTACGACGACTTAAATGCACTGAACGAAAGATGGATAAAAATCCTATTTATGGACGGAAATATTGTGAAAAGATTGTCGACATGGAAAAAAGCAGTATTTAAGTTAGGCAACGGAAAATTACTGTTAGGAAATAATCCATTATTGTTCTGTAAGGAAATGTTAATTCTGTACAGCTACTTGTAAACTAAATTCAATATTACTGTGTTTCCATAGTTACAACACAAATATTTAATGGCTTCCTTTATTTGTGAACAAAGTTAATAATATTTATTTCAAAATTTTAAAGTTGATTGTAATAAGTTATACCACTTTAATAATTTTTGATTTTCGGAAAAATAGTATGTATGTATGGGTGATTATACAAAAGTTTGGTAACTCGATGTCTTCAGTCAATAAATAAGACATTTTCGTAAATTTTGGATATATCTCATTATATTAAAAAATAACTATACCCCATTCATTTGTTCACTCAATTTAAGTTACTTAATGCTAAAGCAAATCTGTAAAAAAAACAATAAATACTCAAAAACGTCAGTTCTCTGGCGTGTCGTAATCCCAAAAATGCTCAATCAAGTGGTTGTATATTAAAATATGTCTTATATTTATCATACATTTTATTGTTTCACTGCAATCTGTAATAGTTTAATAATATATTACAAAAATTTCATGGTAGAATTTGCAGATAGCCATTTTTTAAAATTTAACAAACTTTGTGTTCATTTTTACCCGTCAGTCCGTTGTCGATGTTAAAATTTAAAATTCCTGCAAACGTCGCCGATACAAGGTTAAATTATCGGTAGAGTTTTGACTGTTGGTCGTTGAGTAAAGTTGCAGAGCGCTCAATTTGCTCGGTAGCCATTACGTTATCGTGGTAGTCGCGTCGTTATCCTGTGTGCATATACCGATCCAGAAAAAACTTCAGTACTGTGGTGAGTAATTATTTCTTTATGTGTTTATATTTTGTTTTGATTTATACCTAGGTAACTATGATTTATTAAAAAGTAACATTATAATAATTGAAAATACCGATAGAATCATTAGTTTTAATTATAAACTCAAATTTGCCTCCTATTCATCAGTACTCTGTAGTCAGTCCTATGTCTCATATTGCGCCAGAGGACTGACGCGATACCAGGGTGCTGATTTTAATTTTAATTTAAGAGCTGTTCCATCTCAAATGCAAAGATTTCTTTTACTTATTTCAGACTAAATCATCATGCCGCCTAAACAAAAAGAAAATTTTTCTAGGGAAGACATATTAAAAAAGAAAAGAGAGGCCGAAAAGGCTCGGTTGACCAGAATTAAAAGTGACCCAATTAAATTAGCCGAGTATAAAGAAACACAAAGGTTACAATATTAAAAAAAAAAAGAAAGGACAAAGGAAAGGTGTTAAAAACATGACACCTCGAGAGCTGCAGATGACTAGAAAAAAGTGGAAAGGATATTCATTTATGTATAGGCAAAAACAATCATTGAACCAAGAGGCAACTAATTTTGTACATCAGAATACACCTCCGACTAGCGATAATGAAGATCAACCAATAATTCCTGAAAGAAACAACCCTGACCAACGAGCGCAAGAAGCAAAAATCAATGTTGCCAGATTTGGTGATTTTGAACCCCATCTGGTGATCTGGTGAAAACTTTTGAAAAAAGTCTAATTTCTGGTGATTTTTCGACACTTATGATAAGCTTATATCTTAAAAAAAAACCAAGAGAAAAATGGCTCGATTGTGTTTTATTCTTCTTTGTTAAAAATTCGGTGACATCGATGCAAAAACTTATTGAGTTCAAAAGCGGAAAGCGTTTGTCTTTGTCTGGAAACTCTCTACTTCTCTGTGCCGAATATTTCTTAAAAGCGGGGATTCACAGAATTTGTATCTATTTTAGCAGTTACTGTTTTATTTAGCAGTTTTAGTATTATTTTTAATAACAATAAGTTAATATAAGTACCCATTTGGTTAAAAAAGGTAAGTTTTTACACATTTTTGCCGTTGTTATTGTCTTTGGTGAGACCTTTGTCTATTTTAAAAGCATGCAATAGGTATTTAAAATTATTTCAAAGCAAATTTTTTTTAGAAAAAATGTAGTTACTTAATTAAGACCAGATTTTTTTTAGCATAAAATACCAAAATATGGACCAAAAAAAAAAAATAATTTCTTCAAATAATGAAAATTGTTTTAACTTTTCCGTTACAGCGGATATTATGAAAAAACATAATAATAGTATGTACTCCTAATAGAGCATTCAATTAGTTGGTTATTTTACCTGCCTATGGTTAGAATTTGTGTTATTATACCGAAAATTTTGTTTTAGTCAGTAATAAAATGTGTTTCGAAGCAATATATTTGATTTTACATTAATTATAATATATGTTGTATGTGATTATGCGAGAAATTAAGAATTTGGTGATTTCTTTCAAAATCTGGCAACTTTTAAACCAAGGTTCTGGTGATTTTTAATTTTTTGACCTGGCAACATTAAGCAAAAAGGAGAAGCCAAACACAAAGAGTACAGAAACAAGCAAATAAAAAAAATGACTGCTACTATTTCAAAACTCAAAACTAAATTAAATACTCAGCGCCAAAAGTATAAACGAGTGAAAAAACAGTTAAGGACTATTTACACACATCAGGTCCGTATCAGTGCCGTGTCAGTTCAGTATCAGTGTCAGTGAAAAATAAAATATCGTGACCTGAGTCTCAAATAAACCTGTTCAGACAAGTCCGGCGCAGTGACGTTTTTTTCCATCAGTGGTTCGTCAGTGTCATTTCCGTGATTTTTATTAAAGTCGACTGACGAAAATCGATTCGAATTTGTATTGAATATGGATGAAAAACTAATCAAGTTGGTACGAAATTATCCAGAATTGTATGACTTGTCACACAAAAAATATATGGATGCTGGTTTTAATAATAATTTGTGGAATATTATAGGAAAAGAACTAAAACTCGAAGGTAAGTTGGTACTTTATATATTATAAATTGAGATGTAGGCTTTAGATTATAGGCCTTATAATAAAGAACAAAAAAAAAATATTTAAAACAATGATTATCCTAAATTCTTTCGTTTTGCCATGGCACACGTCCAATTTCTTAAGTAAAGTATTCTGTAAACAATTCTCTTGCTCTAAATGTGTCATTAGTTGCATTTCCCCCCTGCATAGGTAGATTTTGATGTCCTTGTTCTTGCGGAACATTATTCAAATTTGAATGTGGAAATTTATATGTATGTGTATCATATGTTTTAATGAAATTATGTAAAATAGAAGCTGTCAATATTATGTTATCCACATTTTCTGGTTTAGCCTGGATTCTTCTCATGAAGATTCTAAATTTTTGTATTAAAATCCCAAAAGAGTTTTCAGAGGCCCTACGAGCTCTACTTAAACGGTAATTAAAAACACGCTTAGAATCATTCAATTCTCTTCCTGGATATGGACGCATCAGATAGATAAGGAGCGTCGATATCTGTACCTGGTAATGGCTCTTGCTGTGGTACAGATAAACTGTTATTTTGAAGTGCTTTTCCCAAATTCGATTTTGCAAAAATGCCACCATCGCTATTTTTGCCATACGCACCAACATCAACAGCTACGAAATTGTAATGTGCATCAACAAGGGCTAACAGTACAATAGAAAATGTTTTCTTGTAATTAAAAAATTGCGATCCGCTGTTTGGGGGTGCTTGGATTGTGAAATGTTTACCATCTAACGCCTCCAAACAGTTGGGGAAATTCCAAATTGTGTTAAAGCTTTGAGCAATAGTCTTCCACATGTCTTCTGAAGGTTGCGGCAGCATTTCACTTATAAGATGTTCAGATATGATTTTGCAAGTTTCCATTACAGTGTTTTGCACTGTGCAATGCCCCATCCGATAACTAAATGATATAGTTTTTAAGGAATCTCCAGTAGCTAGGTACCTAAAACAAAAATTTTTTTTATTAAAAACGTTATTTTATTATAATTGTAATGTTTATTCACTGAAGACAAATTTTTTTCTAGGTTTAGCATGTAAGGCGAGATGGAATAATATCAGAGATAATTACAGGAAATCTGTAAAAAAAACGGCAACAAAAAGTGGACAAGCCTCAAAAATAATGAAACTTTATAAATACGCTGAGGCATTGGAATTTCTAAAAAAAATTTTTGATGAAAGAGATACGAAAGGAAATATTGAATTCCAAAAAGACGATACTGGGGACCAGGAAGCTTATTATGGAGAACAAGCCAGTGAAGAAGAGATCACAGTCCATGATGTAGACTCACAGACTGTTGTAAAAGAAACTGATGAAGAATCAAGTCGTGAATCATCCGTGTCTCAAAGGGTAGAGAAACGAATTCAGCAAACTCTAAAAATTCCTAAGAAAAGAACAGCCCCTCAGAAAAGTGCACCTTCGGCATCTTCTCAGTTAATGGAGTACTTAATTAAAGAAAAGGCGGATGAACCTGCTACATCCCGTGCTACATCAACGTTGGCGCCAACCCATCCCGTTGATGCATTTTTAAGTGGCATAGGTGCTACTTTAGAAACTTTTAATTCATACGATTTGATCTTAGCAAAAAAAGAAATATTTGATGTAGTTCAAAAATATGAAATGCGAATGATTACAGCATCGGCACAGACATCAGGGACATTATCGAGTGAGCACCAAAGTGGATATTCAGGAACATACCGTGAAAACCGTTTCATAACTCCCAGTGAAATGACACAAGGATCATCTTCAAATATGTCTACAGAAAGTCATTACATAAATTTAACATCTCCCGGTGATATGACACATACATAAACATCCTTTTCAAATACTTCTACAAGAAACTTCACCCCAACAATATCATACACTCCAGAACATGATGGCAGTGTTTCCGAGAGATTGTCCCTTGAGAAACCAAACACACTCCGATCGTTTTTTGGTAGTTATCAGGACAAATAAATACATATGTACCATCGCGCCGATAAAAAACTGGGACAGGAAATTTTTCTATTTTCTCCTAGACTATTAAGAATAATTTTACATCAAGCCTGGTACCAGTAAAATGTCATGAAAATTTGCATGTCAATAAAGATTGTCACTTTATGATTGACTCGTCAAACATACAATCATATATTATTTGTAAATATGCCACAATTAACCCCCCAGCAAAAGGCAATTATTTATAGTCGGTTGCGAGATAGTGTTGCTATTAGGGATATTGCAGATGAACTGGGAGTAAGCAAGAATACCGTGCTATTGGCAAAACAAAAAATAGCAAGACATGGGACTATTATTAGAAATGCAGGTTCTGATCCCCCTAAAATTTCTACTGATGATCATGATAGAAGACTGGTAATTATCTAAGGGATCATCCCTTCGAAACTGCAATCAAGGCAAAAGAAGAGACGAATTTTCCAGGTTCTGCAAATACCGCTAGAGACAGGGTTCGAAATTCCCATATACGAAGCCGTTGTGCTGCCAATAAAATTTTTTTAACGGAAATAAATAAACAGGGCAGGTTAGAATTTGCACATGAATATATTAATCAAATAAATTTATGGGAAACAGTTATATTTTCTGACGAGAAAACTTTTCAGTCATGCAATAATGGGAGAATTCGGGTGTATAGGCCTTCCGGCATGCGGTATGATGAGAGATACACCCACAAAACCAACCAAAGTGGGCGTTTCTCCATAAATGTTTGGGGCTGGATTAGCGCTAGAGGACCAGGACTTTGCCAAATCGTCGAAGGAAGACTAACTGCAGCAGTATACGTTAATATACTAAACGAAGTGATGATACCATCGGTAAACGCTGTATACGGTCAAAATTACACATTTCAGCATGATAATGCTCCAATACACACAGCGCGCATTGTACAAAATTTTCTCCAAGAAAATAACATAGCAGTTCTTCCCTGGGCTTCGAAGAGTCCCGATTTGAACCCGATAGAAAACATTTGGGTTGCCATGGTCAAATCTATGTATAAACATGATTTTCAACCTAGAAACAGGGATGAATTACGTCATAGGATAAATCAAGCTTGGGATGAAATAACTGTCGAATTATGTAGAAACTTAGTTTTAAGTATGCCACAAAGGCTCCAAAAAGTAATAAACACAAATGGTTCTATGACCAAATATTAATTTTGTGTTGTTTTGACAAACTTTGTGTTCGCAATTTTTTTCTTTTTATTAAATGTATTTTATTACCTGTATTAGCTTTATTTATTATTTTGTGGTAATGGTAAATATAATAATTTATAAAATATTTGACTTTAAAAAAATCTAATAAATTTACTTTATCCATATTATATGATGTCTCTCAAATTTAACCACCCCGTATCGAAAAATACAAAACATTCCATTATGTAACCTAGGTTACTTTTTAAATTTTGAATGTTTTTCCTTTTTAGCTCTAGACACCTTTTATAGTCTAGGGGATATGTATTTCTTACATTGTTTTTGTAAATCTCATGTCCCAGTTTTTTATCGGCACAATAGTACATTGTATCTTTATATAAAGTAGTTCACGTTTCAAAAAAAAATTGTTTTATTTTAACTTACCTCAAACAAACTGCTAAGCGTTCCCTCGGTGTAATAGCTTTTCTTCAATGAGTGTCTTGTTTCATTAAATGTATTTCTATTTTATGAAGCAATATATTAAAACAATTTTGAGACATTCTGAAATATTCAAGGTATTTTGTTTCATCGTCGACCAATTCTTTATATAGAGTAATAAATTCTCCTTCACTTTCTCGTTTCATCCAAGCTTTATGTACCCATGTTCGTTTCTTGATTCGATTTTCTTCCTCTTCCTCATCTAGAGCTATGGCAATAATAGCCAATTCTTTGTTAGTAAAAAAAGCCATCTCTGAACGTTGATGGAGCACGGATAGCACTGATACTGAACTGACACGGCACTGATACGGAACTGATGTGTGTAAATAGTCCTTTAAAGGTCATAAAATCTGGTGAAAAAACACCAAAAACAAGAATTGAAGAAATGAGTGAAGATTTTACTAAAAGGAAAGAATTAGTAAAGAAGGCTCTATTCGGAGAAGTCATGATAAATCAGCTAGAAGAAAACTACGCAAATATAAAGAGTCATAAAAAAAAGGCAGACTTTAAACAAGTTATTTTTGGAAATAAAATAAACAAATACAAATTATGGAGAGTCAAAAACAAAGCAGTGACATAAAAAAACTGGACATAACTTTCCAAAATCAAAAAAAAAAAAGAATGGAAAAATGATGTTGCAAAAATCAGTCCAGCAATTTTTAGAAGATGATGGTAATAGCCGCCAAGCAGCCGGGAAGAAAGAATTTATCTCTCGAAAACAAATTAAAAAACAGAAGCGATTCTTGCTTGATACTTTAAGAAATCTTCATAAGAAATTTTTAAAAACTGTTCCATTTGTAATCAGTTATTCCTTGTTTACTCGACTACGACCACTTTGGGTAGTACCCCCTACCTTGTCACACCGTGACACGTGTGCTTGTACTATTCACGAAAACATGGACCTCATTCTTGCTGCTCTAAAGAATGCAAATATACTTGCTGCAATAAGCAATCATCAAAATATGCTGGAAATGCTTTGTTGCGATCGATACACTGAAAAAGTCTAGAGAGAACGTGTGAAGATTGTTGCTTAATAACTTTGACTTACTTAGAATTCGATAATGCAAAGCCGATCTTATTGAAACAGTGGGTGAGTAAAAAGGAATGAAGTTGAAGTGACGAAGTATAAAAAAGAAACACAGAATATCTTGCCCATAGATCTCATTTTAAAACTTGAAAACAATATGAAGAATTTTTTCCGCCATGTGTTCTACATACTTCACCAATACAACGTAATCAGACAACTGAAAAACTCTTTATATGAAAACGATGCCATAGTACACATGGACTTTTCAGAAAATTTTTGTACTAAGTATAATCAGGAAATCCAATCTTTTCATTTTGGCGATTCACGTACCCAGCTTTCACTACATACTGTTGTTGTATACTTAAAAGACTCTGTTATTTCACACTGCACTATGTCATCAAATTTGTCCCATAATGTCGGAGCAATTTGGGCCAATCTACAACCAGTGCTAGCATCACTGCCATCAAATATTTGTCATGTACACTTTCTCAGTGATGGTCCTGTCACTCAGTACAGGAACAAATCCATGTTTCACGTATTAGGTTGTAAACTGCACAAAATGTATCCTAACATTATGACATATACGTGGAACTATCACGAAGCCGGCCACGGAAAGGGGGCACCCGATGGTGTTAGGGCCACATGTAAGCGAACAGCAGATCAAGTAATCGCTACAGGAGGTGATGTAACTAATTTGAAAGAGTTTGTTGCTGTTATTCGCGAGAGATGCCAAGGTATACGAGCAGATGTCATCGATGAACATGAAATCGAGCAAATGAACAATGTAATTAACGCAAAGTCGTCTGAATTAATCGCTTTTAAGGGGACTCTATTGGTCCATCAGGTGACCGGCTCTGCATATGTTCCAAATCAACTAACAATAAAGGCACTTAGTTGTTTCTGTGACTCTGATGTTTGTGATCATTATAGGCTGGGATCCATTAGGTATAAGACAGCACAGCAGGACACACATCTAAATGTTTCCACCATATTCACGGACTCAGAAGACGATGATCTACTACTATCCACCTATGTGAAACGCAATAATGACAACTCTAACTTTAATTATTAGATGAGATATTTGGTTGAATACACTCTTAAAAAAAAATGATTAAATTTTAAATCAAGACCAAATCAGAATCAACTAAATCCAGGTCCCCACCGAATTGATTAAGAAAATTAACTCTGCCTATTGATTAAATTAAACAGCCTGTGATTAACCAGTCTTAATCAATACTGATTAACCTATTGATTATAATTAAATAATTTTTTATTAAATATTTTTATTTAATAATGATTAAATTGGCTTTAATGGGTAATCTTTTAATCACTTTTGATTTAAGATTCTCTTTTTTTTTAAATATTGCAACCTTTGTGTTTCTTTATACTCGGCTAATTTAATTGGGTCACTTTTAATTCTGGTCAACCGAGCCTTTTCGGCCTCTCTTTTCTTTTTGTTTAGGCGGCATGATGATTTAGTCTGAAATAAGTAAAAAAAATCTTTGCATTTGAGATGGAACAGCTCTAAAATTAAAATTAAAATCAGTACCCTGGTATCGCGTCAGTCCTCTGGCGCAATATGAGACATAGGACTGACGACAGAGTACTGATGAATAGGATGCAAATTTGAGTTTATAATTAAAACTAATGATTCTATCGGTATTTTCAATTATTATAATGTTACTTTTTAATAAATCATAGTTACCTAGGTATAAATCAAAACAAAATATAAACACATAATGAAATAATTACTCACCACAATACTGAAGCTTTGTCTGGATCGGTATATGCACACACGATAACGACGCGACTACCACGATAACGTAATAGCTGCCGAGCAAATTGAGCGCTTTGCAACTTTTCTCGACGACCAACAGTCAAAACTCTACCGATAATTTGACCTTGACTCGGCGACGTTTGCGGGAATTTTAAATTTTAACATCGACAACGGACTGACGGGTAAAAATGAACACAAAGTTTGTTAATTTTTAAAAAATGGCTATCTGCAAATTCTACCATGAAATTTTTGTAATATATTATTAAACTATTACAGATTGCAGTGAAACAATAAAATGTATGATAAATATAAGACATATTTTAATATACAACCACTTGATTGAGCATTTTTGGGATTACGACACGCCAGAGAACTGACGTTTTTGAGTATTTATTGTTTTTTTTACAGATTTGCTTTAGCATTAAGTAACAGTTATGTGAAGATGACTAGAAGACGCTTCCCACAGAAACCGTAAACGCTGCATTTTTATACTAGGTTATAAATATATGTAAAATGGTATCATTATTCATTCTCGCTTTAATCTTTGCTTGTAACTGTAATAAATAAATTTTTTAAAAACAGTTTTCGGCTTTTGCGACTCTTATTTGGCGCAGTCGGTAGGATTTGTGCAGTTTTTCGTTCGAATTATTTTCACGGCATCGGGTCCGGTTCGATCGCGTAAAACGTGGATTTCAATCCTTTGGCATTCATCCAGAACTTCGCACGAGCCAGCCAAGACGAGGAGAATCACCCCCGTGCAGACAGGACGTCATATTTGGTAAGCCAAGTGCCTTATCCTGTTTTTCACACCATTTTTTCTTTCTTTTCCCTAAATAGGAAAACCTCATAATTTTAGGACAAGATTTTTCTCCGTATAAGAAAAGTCCTGTAGATTTAAGATTTTTGAATTTTGCTTTTTGTAAAGTACGAAAATAATTTTGTTTTGTTGAAACTTACACGTATTAGCGGTTGCAATATTATAAAAAAATATATACTGAAAATACTGCATTTTAAATAAGCGAAGAAATAGTATATTTATTTCGGTTATTTTATTATTTATATAGGCATAGGAAAAAGCCGCAGGCTTAAAACTATTTCAGTACATGACTGAAAATAACGATTTAGATATAGATCTACTTGTAAGTGATTTTTTCCAAAGGTTAAACATAAAAACTACCCCTAAAGAAAAGATGGCTAACGCACCTGAACCACAGGTTCAAGCACCAGGCCCAAATTTAAACATGTTAAAAATGTACGTTGATATAATTCCAAATTTTGATGGTGATGCAATCACCCTATCAAATTTTATATCTGCATGTGATTTTATACAGGTGAATTATGGTCAAACTAACGATAACATTTTAAAGAATTATTTAATTCGCGTTATTCAAAATAAACTGATAGGCAGGGCTAGATTATTAGTAGGCTGTCGAAACGAATTAGATACTTGGGACAAAATCAAAGGTGCTCTTCAAAATTGTTTTGGAGACAACAGAAATTTAGAATGTCTTGAACAAGATTTATTTTTAGCCAGACCTAATAAGGGTGAAAGTACCTTAGATTTTGCCAAAAGATTGCAAATATTACGTAGTCAATTAGCCCAAAAATTGACGTCTATTCCGGAAGTTATAATGCCCAATGCTTCAAAAATTATTTATTTGAACCAGTATGAACAGATTACGTTGAGAACGTTTATAAGAAGTCTTCACGGACCCCTACAAAGTGTCATACGCCTAAGAAACCCCGCGAATTTAGAAACCGCGATTACCCTTATAACGGAAGAAGAAAACTTTCAATATACGCAAAATCTATTTAGAAATCCGCCGCAGGCTGAGTCTAAAAATGTACCAAAAAATAATTTCCAAAATCAAAATTTTACGAACAAAAGTTGGAGTCCAAACAACCAATTTTACCACCCACAAAGACCGATGAATTATTTGTCACCAATAAATAATTTTAGAAATAACCAACCGATGAACAATTTCCGTTATAATCAACCGATAAATAACTTTCGGCAAAATCAATACCAACAAAATTTTCAAAACTCTCAATTCCCGAGGCAACCGATAAACGTGCAACCCCGGCAATTGCCACCCCCGCGTTTTCCGACAAACCGCGAAGTGTTTGGCCCACCAAAAAATGTATTTAAGCCCACAGGGCAAGTGCCAAACAATCAACCTGAACCAATGTCGACGAGATCGCGAAACTCAACAGTTCAACAAACGGCATACCAAGGGTATGATCAAAACAACCCTTTTAAGAACCGCGCGAACCCGCTACATATTATCTCAGAAGAATTATTTCAAATAGAAAACCCCGAGAATCTCGAAAATACTGTAAATAATGAGGCTGCAAGCCAAAATACAGAAACAACCCCAGATACGCAATTAAACCGTTACGAACCCCAAAATTATAATAACGAGTACTATACCCCAGATAATCACTATGAATACGATGGCTATGGCGATCCTAACATCGAATATTCCGAAGACTACGACAATTTTTATGAAAATTTTCAGATTACCAGCCAGAACAACAACCAAAAATAACAGTAACTGAAATGCATACAGAAATTAATAGCAAGTTACCGTATATCGAAATCCAAAACCCACCTATAAAACTTTTAATTGATACCGGCTGTTCTCAATCAATGTTAAGGCCATCTATTGCGGAAAAATACTTTCCAGATAAAATTTTTACATGTCCTACTAAAATACGCACAGGCATAGGCGAGAAAACGGTTCTCTCTAAAGTAAATATTCCGGCACCAAAAGAATTAAAAAGCAATGAAAACATAACTTTTATTCTTTTTGACTTTCATACATTTTTCGATGGTATATTAGGGCTCAAAGAAATTCAAAATCTAAATTTTGTCATTGATTTCAAAAATAATTATTTGACAAATAAATTTACAAAAATTCCCATATTTTATCCGAATTCGCAGAATAAAACTTATAAAATATGTATTAACCCACACGAAGTTGCCGCCGTGCAAGTACCCGTATCTGTTTACAACGGTGATATCATAATTCCTGAATGCAATAGAGATAACGTTCATTTTGCAGAAACACTAACTGTAGCAAAACAAGGACTTGCAAAAACAGAAATTTATAATTATTCTGACGAAACAGTAATATTAAACCTTTGGGAACCTATACGCGTAATTTCTTTCCCAGACGCGAAGAAAGAGGATTTCGAATTATTTCACATGGAAAACTTCCTACCTGATAAAAATACAGAATCGTGTAAAAATATAAAAACCGATATTTCAAAATTAATTCGAATCGATCATTTAAATTCGGAAGAACAAGAAGAGATATTAAAAATTTGCCGAGAATTTTCGGACATTTTTCACAAAAATGAGGATAAATTAACATTCACTAACGCGATTAAACACGAAATAAAAACTACGGACGAGATCCCGATTCATACAAAATCGTATAGATATCCGTTCATTCATAAAAACGAGGTACAAAAACAAATAAATAAAATGTTAGATGACGGAATAATCAAACCTAGCCAAAGCCCTTGGTCTAGTCCAATTTGGATTGTACCCAAAAAACTAGATGCGAGCGGTAAACAAAAATGGCGGATAGTTCAAGATTATCGTAAAATAAATGACAAGACGATTGATGACAGGTATCCCCTGCCCAACATTACAGACATATTAGATAAACTAGGTAGATGCCAATACTTTTCAACTCTTGACCTCGCTTCCGGGTTCCATCAAATCGAAATGGACCCGAAATCGGTAGAAAAAACGGCATTTAGTGTCGAGAACGGGCATTACGAGTACGTAAGGATGCCTTTCGGCCTTAAAAACGCCCCCGCAACATTCCAAAGGGTCATGGACAATGTATTAAGAGGGTTGCAAGGCACTATATGTCTCGTTTATATGGATGACATAATTATTTTTTCAGCCAGTCTAGAAGAACATATAAAAAATCTAAAAGCAATTTTTAAACGCTTACGCGAAGCGCGATTTAAAATACAACATGATAAATGCGAGTTTTTACGAAAAGATGTCGAGTTTTTAGGGCATGTTATCACGCCAGAAGGAATCAAACCGAATCCAAAAAAAATTATAGCCATTCAAAAATTTCCGATTCCAAAAACGGTTAAAGATATCAAATCGTTTCTAGGCCTCTTAGGATACTACCGCAGATTCATTAAAAACTTTGCCAAATTAACAAAACCATTCACGAAATGTCTAAAAAAAGGCGAAACTATACTACACACACCTGAGTTCATCGAAACTTTCGAAATGTGCAAAAATCTGTTATGTAATGACCCTATCTTGCAATACCCGGATTTTCAAAAACCATTTAATTTAACATGCGACGCATCCAACGTTGCTATAGGTTGCGTGCTTAGTCAGGGAAAAATAGGAAATGACCTTCCAATCGGATATGCATCACGCACTCTCAATCCAGCAGAAATGAACTATAGTACGATAGAGAAAGAACTATTAGCAATCGTATGGGGAACGAAATATTTCCGCCCTTATCTATTCGGACGTAAATTTACTATAGTTACAGATCACAAGCCACTTCAATGGTTGTTCAGTTTGAAAGAACCAAATTCTCGTTTGGTAAGGTGGCGCCTCAAACTTGAAGAATATAATTATAAAATCGTGTACAAAAAGGGCACGCAAAATACAAACGCGGACGCACTCTCTCGTGTCGAAATTCACATGACCGAAAATGAATCCCTATTAGGCAACCCCGGAGATATTGATCAAGATATCGATCGATACTTACAAACAGACACCGACCAACCACCAACAGTAGAAGACTTAGACAACTTAGATCAAATATTTAATGTCAATCAGCCAGTAGAAAATATCGAAGCTCTCGAATTACCAAGAGTACGAGAACCAGATGACAATGAAACAGTACACTCGGCTATAGAAAATCCTATACTTAATATACCATTTACCGAAAATGCTGTAAACTACTATAGTCACCAAATAATTATTAAATACAAAAAAAGTAATACCTATCACGTAATAAGTTCGAGTCTTTTTGATAATATGAAAACGCGTAAGGTCGTTAATCTGACCGAAAATCTCGAACAGGAAATAATTAAATTTTTCAAAGAACATGTCAATCCAAAAAACATGCACTGCTTGTATTTAGAAGACTCAGATATTGACCTATTACCAAAAATAAGTACAGTACTGTCAAATACATTTAAAAACCATTCTTATCGTTTATTAATTTCTAGAAAATTACTAACGGACGTCACTAACGTACAACGACGAAAAGACCTACTTAAATACTATCACGAAAAAACATGTCACCGTGGAATTAATGAAGTTTTGTCTGACTTAAAAACTTTATATTTTTGGCCCGGTATGAAAACAGAAATTACCGAATATATAAATAACTGCGAAATTTGCCAACAAGCAAAATATGATAGACACCCTCCGAGAATAAAATTTGCATTAACACCAACGCCCAAAGAACCAATGGAATCCATTCATATCGACACTTTCCAAATTCTAAATACAAAATTTCTTACCATCATAGACGTATTTTCACGATATGCACAAGCATACCCCCTAGAACCCGTTTGTAACGCAGAAACTACCCTTGACAAACTTATTCATTTTATAACTCATTTTGGTATACCGCAACAAATCACGTGTGATAATGGCCCCGAATTCAAAACATCACTTTTAACAGACTTTTGTAAATTACATAAGATAAATCTACATTTTACTACCCCAGGAAATTCCAACAGTAACAGCCCTGTTGAACGCCTTCATTCTACCCTCTTAGACAATTTCAGAGTAATGAAATTAAAAGACCCTAAACTAAGTATAAAAAAGACAATGCAATATGCAGTTTTAGGATATAATAATTCAGTTCACAGTGTTACAAAACAAAAACCCTTTGACGTAATAAACGGTCGTGTCAAAGCAATTGACCCCTTCGACTTAACGGACGAAATGATTTTAAATCAATTTATTATAGAAAGACGAGAAAGATTAAAACACCTCTACAATCAAATCCATGAAAATTCGCTCAACGAAAAAACGCGTGTCATAGAAAAACGTAATGAAAACCGCGAAAAACCTCCTACATACGCTATTAATGCAAGCGCCTATGTTAAAAATAAAGCAGCCAAACGAAACAAAGCAAAACCAAGACAAATCAAAATAACAGTTAAAGAAAACTTGCCCAATAAAATAAAAACTGCTAAAGACAAATTAGTACACAAATCTCAGATCACTAGACCCCGTACTAACAAACATTCTCTTTCACAGGAAAAAACCAACGACCCACAACATGACCAACCTCAACCCGGTTGTAGTTATACTCTTGACGATAACGACTCTTGCTAGTGGTAATGACATTGCCATTACAGACATAAAATCTCCCTTACTCCCATTTCAATTAGGAAAAGCGCGAGTACTCGAGAATAAACATACCTTTATTCATTTTATAGAAATATCACATCTTAGCGATCAACTACGTAAAGTTGATCAATTTTATCAAACAGTAGAACTAAGCTTAAATGTATCTAGACCTAAGGTAAATAATAATAATCTTTTACGCAATTTACTTACGCATGCGCAACATTTAATTTTAAGTGCAAAAAACAAACTTAATAATATTACCCCTCATAAACGCGAAAGACGCGGTTTATTAAATATAGTAGGGAAAGCTCAAAAATGGCTTTACGGTACACTAGATAGCGATGACGGCGAAAGATTTGACAACGCCATATCTGTGTTACAAAAGAACCAAGATTCTATATACCATGAAATGTCTCTTCAGATGTCCCTAACAAAACAGCTGATTAACAATTATAATAAAACGATTTCGCTTCTTAATATAAATCAGCAACTAATAAAACAAAGGTTAGAATTTTTTCAATATAACGTTAACCGATCAATAGATGATATTTCGGCTTATTTAAGAGCTCAAAATACATTAGATCAAATAATTCTAAATTGTCAAAATATAATCACATTTTTGGACAATTTGGAAAACGCGCTTATGTTTGCAAAATTGAATACTTTACACAGTGCAGTAATTTCGGGCACTGAATTGAACAATATTGTAACTTATTTGACCGGACTATATAAAGATAAAAAAATAATAAATTTTAAAAATATTATTTCTTACTACCAACTATGCGGACTTCAAGTAAGTTTCTCAAATAATAAAATTATTTTCGCAATACACTTTCCGATTATGAAAAATGAGGTTTTCGATAACTTTTACCTCATCCCAATTCCTATTAACCAATCAATTATTGTTCCAAATTATCCTTACCTTATACTTGGCAACAGTCAACTGCAAGAAGACTATGAAGATTGCCCCTACATAGAAGACATCTACATCTGCCAAAACCGATTGAAACCACTGTTTAGCGATTGCATCGTATCAATGATCCGCGACGCCGAAAATCAAAACTGCAACATAATGCCAATACATCTACCGAATCCTATTATAAAAGCCATAACAAGCAAACACGTAGTAGCCATACCTACAAACAAGCCTTTGAAGATTTTCAAAAAATGCCAGTCCAATGGAGAATATATGTTCATCAAACAACCCAGCCTAATAGAAATACCAATCAATTGCGAAATCAAAATATTGGATTTCCAATTGTATAATAAAGAAGAAAATGTCAAAGAAAACCCACTTAACTTACCAGAAATTAAAATTAACAAAGAAAACAAAT
The DNA here is from genome assembly GCA_935413205.1 of Polydrusus cervinus. Lineage (NCBI taxonomy): Eukaryota > Metazoa > Arthropoda > Insecta > Coleoptera > Curculionidae > Polydrusus > Polydrusus cervinus. The sequence goes on along the minus strand of OW284510.1, from coordinate 57,585,815 downwards.
ATCACATGGATCAAGACCCAATCAATATCCATTCAATCGATATGGAAGAAATACATGAACTTCAAAGAAAAGCACAATCCATGAAGACCCCCGAAAAATATGAAATCCATCCAGTTGGCTGGAGTTTTCTAAGTACCATAACTACACTAGCTATTATGATATTGATAGGATACGTTCTGGTAAAAATATATATTAGAAGAAGAAGAAGCTTAATCACCAATCAATAAACCCAAATCAATTTAAGAAAACATATCAACCCTTATGTTTTCTTCTTAAGGAGGGAGGAGTTATGTGAAGATGACTAGAAGACGCTTCCCACAGAAACCGTAAACGCTGCATTTTTATACTAGGTTATAAATATATGTAAAATGGTATCATTATTCATTCTCGCTTTAATCTTTGCTTGTAACTGTAATAAATAAATTTTTTAAAAACAGTTTTCGGCTTTTGCGACTCTTATTTTAACTTAAATTGAGTGAACAAATGAATGGGGTATAGTTATTTTATAATATAATGAGATATATCCAAAATTTACGAAAATGTCTTATTTATTGACTGAAGACATCGAGTTACCAAACTTTTGTATAATCACCCATACATACATACTATTTTTCCGAAAATCAAAAATTATTAAAATGGTATAACTTATTACAATCAAGTTGAAAATTTTGAAATAAATATTATTAACTTTGTTCACAAATAAATGATGCCATTAAATATTTGTGTTGTAACTAGCATATCTATATATGCGGGTATGTTGGTCCATTTTCTTATTTTATTTTAGAAACAATTAAAGCCAGTTGCTGTTTTAATAGCCATTAAATATTTTGCGTAGGGTAAAGAATAAATACGCATCTAACTAGATGTCTTTAAAGGGCTATTTTAGGTAAAGTGGTTTTTGAATTATATGGTGATAACGAAAAGGGGGCCATCATACCCGAACTTCCCCTACAGGGTAGTCAAAAAAATTTAAAATTTTAAAATTTTCTAACTAAAGAGATAACTGCCTACCCTTGATTTCTATTTTTGAGCAAAATTTAATAACATAATGTTAATTAGAATGACAAATTAAGTATTTATAACTAAATTTGTATTCAACACACTGTATAGGAAAGTACAATTTTATTGAGTGTGGTCCCAAAAAGAAATTGTAAGTAACACTAATCACAGACTCAAAATAAGTGAATGCATGACAAGTTGTTTTAATAATGCGTAACCCCTTTTAACCATTTTTGTATTTTACGATTTACGAGATCCCTGTAGTGATCAACGAAATTGTCACGCCCTGTATATTAATAGGTAAGAAACAATTTAATTGTTTTATATAGGTACTACTTTTTGGCAATAAATAAGTATTCGGTTAACTATTTGTTTATTTTTCTGTTGGATACACCGTTCAGTCCGTTCCTATTACAACAAACAAGAGTGCATGAAATTTAGGGAACACATAACATTATACGTTGTTCAAAATTCTAAAATACATACAATTTTAAACTACATTCGTTCCTGGTTTACTACGAGGTATCTGTCAACGCCATAAGTAATGACACTTGCTTATCACTGGTTACTGGTTGTAACTCCACCAGCAAGATCGCATTGACTCCGTCAGCGTCAGGGTCCGTCCGCGCGGGACTAAATGCGATGTGGTCGCTTGACCTTAAACCAGCAATAGACTGCTGTCAATAGTTATGGCTACTATAACTATAAATTATACTTTATAGCCACGTCCTTATATAGAACACTCTGTAGTAACGCCTCTGGAGTTACACTACGCACTGTAATAAAAGAGAAAGAGACATTTCTATCCGTACCACCCTCGGTCTCCTCGGATCGTTCGTCATTACGTTTCAGTGCGCTACGCTATCCACTGTGTTAATTTGTTGTGTGAAAATATGAAGCGTTTTAAACAAAAACTTTTAAAGTTGCTACAAGAGAGTCAAGAGACATCGTCAGAAGATACAACTAAGTATCATATTATTTAAAGCATTTTATTTACAAGTGCAGGTACAATGGAATCCAAAATAATAAAATAATAACCCTTATAGGTTATTATTAATAACCCTTATAGGTTATTATTACCGAATCATAAATAAACATCACTGCTTATACAGCGATGAATATATATATATATATATATATATATATATATATAAATTATATTATCATAATATATAAGTTATTATTATTATTATTATTATTATTATTATTATTATTATTATATAAATATATGTACAATAGACATTGTTGCTTATACAACAATGAATATCAAACTCGACTTCAAAAATTTGGTTACACCCGTCTCTACCTAAAATAATTCTAAGAAGCCTTATCAGCGGCAGGCTGTTTCCTAAAGTCAGATTATTTACCTGAATAGATATCGAGTTCGTTGTACTAGAGTGTTAATAAAAATGGATGTTTATGATTTTTTGTTTGATGCCATCTTATAATGGTGTCTTGTTAAATACAAAATGCTATCCATACGATCAATTTATAAAAAATTGGATTGTTTATGCGGTCCTTGATTTAATTTTATCGGTAAATGTGAACCTTTTTTCATAGGTGATTCACATACAGACGAGACCTCTTCTTCTCCGAGCTCAGAAAAAGTTACACGGAGAAAGAGGCAAAGGAAAAAGCGAAAGAAGTCACGTTCGCCGGTACGCAGACGAAAAATTCAGAGGCGCGCGATTATAGAGTCTTCTTCTGACTCCGAAACCTAACATAACCGAAAAAATTCCCAATATTCTTGGTGCTCTGCCATCTGACAAGATGGCTTCAGGGCCATCATTAGACTCCGAGATTGTGACTCGCTGGTCTAATTATTTAACTCAAGGGTTTGATAAGGACACCCGAGAGTTATGGACAAAAATTCCCTTTCCCGGTAACTGTCCATTATTAGAAGCTCCAAAGCTAAACCCCGAAATAGAAGCTATACTTTCTAGCACTGATTTCAAGAAAGATTCTTTTTTGGCTAATATTCAAAGCAAATTTGGCAAGGGGCTCGCTTATATGGGATATGCCTTGGATAAAATTATTAAATCTTCATCCGAAAAGGAGGAATACAAAGAAGTTATACACAAAATGGTAGAATCTTCCCAGATGTTGTGTGAAGGACATTATTTATTGTCTGTACACAGAAGGCATCAACTTTTTTCATTTATAAAAGATCCATCAGCGTTAAAGGTTGCCACTGAATCAAAATCGGATGAATGGATATTTGGTAAAGATTTTGGTGAGAGGTCTAAGACAGCTCAAACAGTTCTCAAATCGGCAACAGAGGTATTATTAAAGAAACCCTCCTTAAATATGAGACCAAGCACTTCTTACGGGAGTTGCAGAGGACCAGGATGAAGTTTTCGCAGCCAGAAAAATTCAACAGAAGAAACTACACACAACAGAAAAAGAGGTCAATGAGGGACGACTACAAACAGAACCGATACCAGAAATTTCGGAAATACACAAGGAATTAGATCAGGTAGGCAATAACAAATATGCTGGTCAGATTGCTCTTTTTAAAAATAATTGGAGTAAATTAACACAAAATTCACAAATTATAAAATGGGTTGAAGGATATACAATTCCGTTTGTAACTACACCTTTTTAGTCAAAAGGATCTTCTTTAATAAATAATCGTTCTAATAAGGAAGTAGAAAATATGGAAAATAGCATTAAAAGATTGTTGTCATTTGGTGCTATTGAACAATGTAAACATAAAAAGGGCGAATTTTTATCTCCTTATTTTTTAGTCAAAAAACCAAATGGCGACTTTAGATTTGTATTAAATTTAAAATCGTTAAACAAGTTTGTAGACACTGTACATTTTAAACTTGAAAATTTAAAGAATGTAAAAGACCTGTTATCTCGAAATGTATTCATGTGCACCATTGATTTAAAAGATGCATATTATATGGTCCCAATTAATAAGAAAAGTAGGAAGTTTCTAAGATTCCAATTTAAAGACTGTCTTTTTGAATTTACATGTCTCCCTTTCGGATTATCAACAGCACCATATGTGTTTTGTAAATTATTTAAACCAATTATGCATTTTTTAAGATCCCAAGGTTTTTTATCAATTAATTATTTAGATGATTTTTTATTAATATCTCAAACCAAAAGTGATAATTTAAAAAACTTAGCAGTTACTTGTAATTTACTTTTATCATTAGGATTTATTATAAATTTTGAAAAGTCAAACCTAGTACCATCACAATCATGCAAATTTTTGGGTTTTAATATAGATAGTCAAAGACTTGAAATTACATTGCCAACTGAAAAAGTTAAAAAATCACTGTTACATATAAACTATATCAAGGAATCGAAAAAGTTTAAAACTCGTGAATTTGCCAAGCTTATTGGGTATTTAATTTCAATTTGCCCGGCATATACTTACGGTTGGCTCTATACTAAAGAATTAGAACATTTAAAATTTAAATCCTTAAGAAAAGAGGGTGGTAATTACAATGCTTATATATCTTTAAATAAATATTGTACTAGGGATTTAGATTGGTGGATACACAATCTACACAAATCTGGTTGTTCTATACAAAAAGAAGATTATTTAATGGAGATTTTCTCAGATGCTTCTTCTAGTGGTTGGGGCGCATCTTGTGGCACTGAGCAAACACACGGTTTTTGGGACCCACATTTTAAGAAACAGCACATAAATTATTTAGAACTTATGGCCGCATTTTTATCTTTGAAAAGCTTTGCTAAACATTTATCAGTCTGTAATATCTTATTAAGAAGCGACAATAAAACCGTTATAGCCCTTATTAACAGAATGGGAAGTTGTAAATATTCTCACTTACATAGATTAACTAAAGAGGTTTGGCAATGGTGTCAAGAGCGACAAATATGGCTCTTTGCATCATATGTAACATCAAAGAATAATAAATCTGCTGACAGAAAATCACGTATAAAAAATATAGAAACTGAATATTCATTGAGTACAACAGCTTTTACCAAGATAGTACAGAGATTTGGACAACCAGATATCGATTTATTCGCGTCTTATTCTAATAATAAATGTAGTAAATATATATCTTGGAAACAAGATCCTGGTTCTTATGCTGTGGATGCGTTTTCTACATTATGGTCCTCATTCTTTTATGCATTTCCGCCTTTCACCATAATTGGTAGAGTTTTAAGTAAAATAATTAAAGAAGGCGCAGAGGGTATTGTGGTTGTTCCAGAATGGAACTCTCAACCGTGGTATCCACTTTTTCTTAAACTACTAGTAGAAGATCCTGTATATTTCAAACCACATCATAAATTAATTTTATCTCCTTCCAGAATGAACCACCCACTGTGGGACCGTATTACCCTGGTTGTCGGGAGATTATCCGGCAAGCTTATGAACAACGAAATATAAGTAACGATTGCGTCCCAATTTTACTAAGGTCAGTAAGTGAAAATACACTTAAACAGTATAATTCTTCATTTTCTAAGTGGTGGAATTTTTTGTAAAGATAAAACTATTAATATTTTTAGTCCATCTCTTAATAATTTATTAGAATTTCTAAATTTTGAATTTTCAAAAGGCGCGTCATATCAGACGCTTAACTGTCATCGGTCGGCTTTAAAAATGTTGTTTGATGTGGAAGATAAAAACAATATAATTAAAAAGTTTTTAAGAGGCACCTTTAGAATTAAACCCGTCTTTCCAAAATATAATGACACTTGGGACCCCAAACAAGTATTAGATTATTTGTCAGGGTTTTTTCCCTTAAGTACCTTAGATTTTAAGGAATTAACCTACAAATTAATTACGTTAATGGCCTTAATAACATCACAGAGAATTCAAACCTTTAGTCTTTTAAAAATAACAGATATTAATAAAGATGATGATTCCATAACAATTATTACTCAGGCTTTTCTAAAGTCATCAGCCCCCAATCGACCACAGCCAGTTTTAAAAATTCCATACTTTAAGGAAAAACCTGAGTTGTGTGTTGCTTCAACCATAGTAGAATATATTAAAAGAACAGGGCCATTAAGAGGCGAGGTTGAGGAACTTTTCATTACCCATAAAAAACCCTATCACAAAGCAACTACACAAACTCTGTCACGTTGGATTAAAATTACTTTAGAAAAGGCTGGTGTAGACACCACTCGCTATTCTGCCTATAGTACTAGGCACGCTTCCACTTCAGCAGCCTTTCGCAAAGGTATAGATATTGAATCTATAAGAAAAGCTGCTGGGTGGTCCCCAAATTCAAATATGTTTGCCCGTTTTTACTGTAGGCCTTTAATAGATAGAGATGCTTATGCCAAAGTTATTATCTCAAATAAATAGCTTAAAATTAATTTTATATTATAAAGTAGGTTGCCTTTCGTACTTTATCTTTAGATTATAAGGAGTTATATAATAATAAATAAGTTACTTATATTATGTACATACGTTAATTAGGATATTAAGAACTTATAACTTAATTATGTATGTATACATATATTATTATAACAATAATTATATTTTTGCCTTTCATTAAATAAATTGTAAAGCACAATATTATGGATTTATTCAAAAATCAGATACTATATTTACTTTAAACATCTACAGAGTGTTCTATATAAGGACGTGGCTATAAAGTATAATATAAGATTAAACGACTTACCTGTAAGGATGTTCAATCTTTATTATACGAGTAGCCACGTCCTTATATAGAACAACCCACCCAGATCCCTGTTATCTATTTTCTGCTAACTTGTTACTAAACCCCACAAACCAAACTGATTTTTGAGCTTCACAGACACTTCAACGTAATGACGAACGATCCGAGGAGACCGAGGGTGGTAAGGATAGAAATGTCTCTTTCTCTTTTATTACAGTGCGTAGTGTAACTCCAGAGGCGTTACTACAGAGTGTTCTATATAAGGACGTGGCTACTCGTATAATAAAGATTGAACATCCTTACAGGTAAGTCGTTTAATCTTATATTATTTTAAATGTCCTAATTAGATACCAAAAATAAAATTCCGTAAACTTCTTGCGAGATTTAATATCTTGTAGGACAATGGACAATTATAGAATATTTTAATATAACGCTTAAATAAATATATACCTACGCTTCATTGATTTTATACACCAGAGCCATTAGAAATCATATAGAAACTTATAAAAGGTATCAATGGAGGAGATTAGACCCTCGCGAAACCGCCATGCAGGAGGCCCGAACATTGAAGGGGCCCCAACAAATCCTTATCACCGTCACTTAAAAGTATATAGGAAATAGTGTTTTGTCTCGTAACAGTTCAGATAAATCTTCTAAAATAACATTTTTTGTTTTCATAAAAAGTTAATTTTCCTTTCCTCTCGTCAGAACCATCCACAGAAGCGATTTGCCATATCATGGCTTATCAGTGAAGTTAGGATCTAACGAAAGAAAGGAAGCACAAAGTTCAATTTGAACAAATTATGGGAAATTTTTTGTTACATATTTGAATAATTCATATTAATTATTTTACATTTCTTGACAAAATGGAGAGAAGAAGCTATTCGGACGACTCGGTAATACAATAATTTTTGATTCGGTTGTATTTTTTCTCAGATGGCCACTAAAATCATAAATTATATTTCGGCGTCCAATCCTCTATATCACTTTAACTGTAGTACGTACCATCGTACTTTCGCGCACAAGGTTTAAAGACAAGTTTCCTTCGCCTCGCTACTCCCTTCAATCCCGGTCACCCGCCTACCTACAATCAGTGTGTTTGTTGTGCTGTTCGTGCACGCGTCGCCCACATTATTTCGTTAGCGTGGCTTACGCAAGGTCGCTTAAAAAAGCCAGATTTAGTGAAATACAGGCTTTGCAGTGTTGGTTGTTGTCGTTGGAATTCTAGCTGTTTTTGTTGTAAGTAATATTATTTAAGTTACTTTAATTTAAAGTTTCGTTTTAGTTTTTCTTTCCAGATGGGAAGATCCAAGAAAAATAAAAGAAGGCGTGACCGCTCATCGAGTGGGTCTGAGGATTCTGTAGATCCTAGATTACTAGTTAAAAGACTAAAGCAACTAGAAAAGGAAGTTAAAAGCCACTATTCACGTGTTCGGGACCACTCCACGCATAGACAGTCTCGTTCTAGGTCTCGTGTTAAAGAAAATAGAGTAAGCTTGTTCTCGATCGAGAAGGAGCGTGTCTAGAGAGTCGGAGTTTACAAGTCGTAGTCGTGGCCGTGTAAGCCAGGATCGGCGTAGTCGTGGCCGTGTAGGCCATGATCAAAATACCTCACCAAGGTCAGAGCACTCTTATGACGACCGTTCTCATGTCGAGTCGGTTGTTAGTACAGGTGTATTTGGGAATCAGCGACAGCGTTCTCACAGCCCACTTTATAGACCAGCGAATAGCACGGGTGGTGCTATGTTAGAGGACCCAGAGGATACTGTAATCCTCCATGACAATATTGATCTAACTGAAAATGCTTTACCGGATGAGTTAGAACAGGTTTTAGGTCTTAAACAAGATAAAAACGGTTCTAGTGGTTTTTCCCTTCATGCCCGATTAGCAACTGTTTGGAAAAATATTTTATTAAATGGATTAAAGAAGGAAGAGCTTGTAACTCTGTTGGATTCCTATGAAATTCCTACAAATGTGGGAGAACTAATTCCGCCAAAATTAAATTTGGAACTTGGTCCTCTTCTCAGAAAGCAGGATCAGCCTACGGATAATTCTCATGTAGAAGTACAGAAACAAGTAGGCAAAGGCCTATGTGCCCTGGGTAAGGGTATCAACTTAATCTTAGAGGACACTGGTAATACCATGCCATTGGAATTTAAAGTAAAATTGCTTACCTCTCTGTCGGATTCAGCACAAATTTTTTCAAATGTGTTCCACCGCGTGTCAATAACACGAAAAAATTTACTTAGCCCGTTAATAAACAAGAATGTTAGATTTGTTAATCAAGACCCCTCCGTCCGAATTTTTATTCGGTTCAGATTTAGGGGAAAAGATTAACACCGCTAAGAATGTCGAAAGTTTAAGCAGAGACTTAAAATTGAAGGCATTATCCGGGGCTTCATTCACCTTTCGAAGACAATTCAGTGGAAGTTCGCCCAATCAAAAAAGTTTGTCGGCTTATATTCCAAATTTAAACCGCCAACGCCTGACCCGTCGAGTTGGGGAGACGCGGTCATTCAGAGGGCAAGTCCCCAGAACTGTTCGCGGGGAGAATCGTAGAAACAACCTATGGAACAGTTACAGGGATCAGAAGAGAAAGAGAGACTAGTAGGGGTAAGTAAAAAGTATGCAGGACAACTTAAATATTTTTATAACAACTGGTCAAATTTGACTACCAATCCAGTTGTACTTGATTGGATACTGGGATATAAATTACCGTTTAGTAGTAAACCCATACAATATTTTTTGCCCAAACCTAAAAGGCTCTCCCTTACAGAGAGAATTAATGAATTATTACAGAATGGTGTAATCGGTAGATGTAAACCCCATCCAGGTCAATTTATTTCAAATTTTTTTCTTATAGATAGACCAGATGGTAGAAAACGCTTTATTCTAAATCTTAAGGGTTTGAATGTTTTCATATGTACGCGGCATTTTAAGATGGAAGACGCACGGACCGCAGCTAAACTCATTCAAAGGAATTGTTGTGGTGCTACTATTGACCTCAAAAATGCTTACTATTTAGTCCCTGTAAGAGATAATTATCATAACTATTTAAGATTCTACTTTGAGAGTCTTATTTAAATTTAAATGTCTTGTTTTTGGCCTGGCGTCGGCTCCATATACTTTTTCTAAAATTACGAGGCCAATTGCGCAACTATTACGTTTGAACGGAATTTCCTGTGTTAACTACTTGGATGACTTTTTAATTTTAGGTCAGACAGAAAAAGAGTGTTCAGAGAATGTTATCTTTGCCACTTCTTTGTTAACCTCTTTAGGTTTTCTTATTAGTATAGATAAAAGTGTCTTAGTCCCTATGACCAGGTTCAAATTTTTAGGCTTTATATTTAATTCAGTTTCCATGACGGTAGAGTTACCAATTGAAAAACGGGAAAGAATATTAAAATGGGTTAAATATTTCCAGTTTCGTAAGAATTGTAAAATTCAATTATTTGCTCGATTTCTTGGTCTCCTTATATCTGCTTGTCCAGCGGTAAGATATACCCAAGCAATTTGAAAGAGAAAAATATTTAGCTCTAAAGCTCAGTCGAGGGAATTATAATGCTAAAATGACACTGTCTGGTAAATTGTTACCTGACTTTTATGGTGGTCCAAGAATATTATGTATACTTGCATTCAGTTAAAAAATGACAACTTTTCTTTGGAGATCAACTCTGATGCAAGTTTATCGGGATGGGGCGCCTTCAGTAACGGAATTACAGTATATGGTTCGTGGGACGATTCATTGAGAAATAAGCACATCAATTTCCCGGAACTACAAGCTATATTTTTAAGTTTAAAACATTTTGCTTCTAATCTCCGAAATAAAAATGTCCTAATTCGGACAGACAATACGACAGCTTTGGCATGTATTAATAAGATGGGTAGTATACAACATCAGCACCTAAATAATTTAACCAAAATCATTTGGCAATGGTGAGAAGCAAGGCATCTGTGGGTTTTCGCTTCATACATAAGGTCAAGCGAAAACTGGCAAGCAGACCGGGCGTCACGTATACTGCCACCTGAAACTGAATGGACATTAAATGATAATGTATTCTCACAGGTTAAAGATGTTTTGAGAGTTCCGGAAATTGATCTGTTTGCTTCGTGTGATAATCACAAATGCGCCAAGTACATTTCTTGGTTTAATGACCCAGGGGCCGAAGCAGTGGACGCCTTTACGATAAACTGGAGCACATTAAACTTCTATGCGTTTCCACCATTTTCACTCATTCTTAGAGTACTGCACAAAATAGTTTCTGACAGGGCAGAGGTATATTAATAGTTCCATTCTGGCAATCACAGCCTTGGTACCCTTTGTTTTCAAGGTTAATTTAAGGGTATCCTCTTTTCCTTGGCCCATGTAATGACCTACTTCTCTCTCTTTACAGGCACATTCAATATCCTTTATCACGCCAGCTTATCCTGGTGGCCGCCAGGTTATCCGGGAAGCTTTCCGGGTAAAGGGCATTCCGGAGGAAGCTATGGACACCATGCTGCGGTCTTTGACGGATTCAACAATAAGGCAATACAGTGTAACTTATAAATTATGGTGGAATTTTTGCATGAAAAATCAGGTTTCACCTTTCGTTTGTCATGCAACCCTTGTTATTTCATTTTTTGAAGAACTGTTGAAATCTACAAAAAAAAATGGGCCATTCAATTCTCATAGAGCAGCGTTGTCGCTTATATCTTCAGAGAACAATGGGGAGGATCTGCATGTTAAAAGATTTTTAAAAGGAGTGTTCAAGCTTAGACCACCTCATCCACGGTACGATTCGACTTGGGATCCTAATCATTATTTTCAAATATTCGTACTAGATAATTTTAAATGTACGTATAGTAAGCAAGTAATTAACACATGCACTTCTTTCAATTTACCTACCTTTAATTCAACATCATTTTCTTTACTTGCTGAAACGAACTACACTAAGAAAATTATTTAGTTAAAACAACTCGATATATTATAAACCTAACTATAATCTGTAGTAGAATAGGCGCCAGCCTACACTGAGAAAATAATTTATATATTATAATAATAATTGTTTTACTAAATTATCTTGTTGAGCAAATATTAGTTATCTTAACAAAAAATATAGTTAATATAACAACAATTCGCAGTAATCTTAACATTCTCCTCATGTAAACTAAATAAAGAAACCTTGTTAAAACTTTATAGTAGACGTAAATAAGCTACTGATCTGTTTTCACTAATGTGTGCATTTTTAGTAACTAAGCATTTAATTCTTCTTGAAATCAAATATATCGCTATCTAATTTTACTAGTATGTCTACTTAAAATAGCATATGATTAAGTAGAATCTAATAACACATGATTTATTAAAATAATAATTCAGTTTAAATTGACAACTTAGTTATATTAGGCAACCACTTATTTATAACAGCATGCAACTTAATAAATCATTTTAAAAAGACGGCCTAAACTGACCAATCAGGTGGGTTCCCGCTAGTCACATTACCAATTTGACGGTATTTTACCGGCTTCATTTATTGTTTGTGTTTTATCTTGCTAGGAGTTAGTGTGGGAGTAAGTGGCTAGGAGGTAAGTTATCCGTTTTTTTTTAAATCATAATATAAAATATTGTTTTTGTGATGTGATGATCAGGTAAGTTATTAGTAAGTAGGATAATCTAATTAATAAAATTATATAATATATGTATTATTATTTCTTGACTACCCCCGAAATATTATGTATTATGGTGGATTTAATACAGACAAATAACATAACATAAGAAATAAAATACCGGAGGTTACCATTAAATAAAGAGACTTTTTGCACCTCTTAAATTGTCATGCTTTTGTGGTTATGGTTATTCTGCACATACGCAGTGTCAGAAAGGCGATCCGGTGTGCTTATTAACCATAACGGACTCCGTTATTTACGGAAGATAAGGAAGAGCTTATCGTAATCCTTATGGTTATGCTTAAACTGCATGGTTGCTGGAATATACAAAAGTTATTAAGCATCATTACTATGAATCAAAATTGTGATAAGCAATTAATTAAAATCCGAAGCAAATAGTAGCTTTACACGGCAATAAACGACGATAAAAAGAAAAGTGGATTCTTTGAAAGAAATCAAATGGACCTGGGTGTACTGGGTAGATTCTGCTTTTTTTATATATATGTTATATGCTCATATAACCACGTGTCGGATTTGACCACGAGTAACCCGGTGTCATGTCAGCATATTGCAACGAACCTGAGATGCTTTGTAATTAGTTACTTCATGTCGCAATTCACACGACCTTAAGTTGCTGAATAAGCATTTATATTATTATAAATACCTTAATAATTTACATTGTGGCATTCATTAATTTAAAGACCGTTACTCTGTCCGTTTTTATGTTCAACTTTGTGTTATAATTAAAAGTACTGTGTTTGTGAAAAATAAAATTTTTTTAAAAGTTAAGTGAGTTTTGAGTAAGATAACAAATTGGCGCAGTCAACGGTAGGATTCTTCTAACGCTGTCAGAACAAGAAACTATCTAACTGGTAGCGGCGGATTTCAATCCCTTAAAGAATAACGGACCTGGAAACTTCGAGACAGCTCTCACTTGTTATACTACGGAAGGAACACCTAGTGAAGCCCCTGGTAGTCAACTGTCAAGAACACGACCACATCGATGTTCCTATTGTAAGTTAATGAATCATCTCGTTTATTTTATTGTTGTCTTATAAACTGTTCGATTTTCTAAATATTTGACCCCCATTTTACCTATTAATATGGTGCTTTCCCAATATATTATTTTTATCCTAAGCGATAAAACAATTATTTTTTGTACCGCGATATTTTAATTGTCAAAATTAAAATAATAAAAATTACTTCGCAGGATGAATTCGGTTTACCTGAAATCGAACCCTATAAACTATCAGAAATATTTTCTATTATCCCCGAATTTGAAGGGGATCAGATCTTTTTAGGAACATTTTTATACGCGTGTGACCATGCGTACGATATGGCTACAACCGACCAGTTCTCTTAGTAATCCATATCAAAAATAAACTTAGGAGAAGAGCTGCACAACTCGTGAGTTCTAGAAATCCTGGCTCATACTTAGAAATAAAACAACTTTTAAACTTACATTTCGGAGACTCTAGGAATATTTCATCCCTTATACAAGATCTTCAGAGACTGAAACAACTCCAAAATGAGTCACCCCTAACATTTTTGAATCGTCTTCAAGTTTTAAACGCAAAAATACACGCGAATATTCAAAAATCTACTATCCTAAACTCCGACCAAAAAACTGCTTAAGCATCGCTAATCGATACCATGGCATAAACACCTTATAAGTAGGGCTAGAACCCAAATTAGGCCAACTTATTCGTGCCGAAAACCCAAAAGGTCTTTTAGAAGCCCATTCTCGTATCAGAAGAGAACTCCAGTTATCATACCTGGAAGTACATAAAGTAGACAAGCCCAGCTTGCCAAAACCCAATTTAATCCCTAGAAGGTTACCACCTTAACCCTTAAAATGTTTTAATTGTGGCCTCCTTGGCCATACCGACAATCAGTGTCGTGCCCCGCAACAACAACGCTCTATATATATATAATATAATATATAATAACTACTCACCACAAAACCGCCCTTCTTTCGCAAATAGAAATCCTAATTTTAGGCCTAATCCCCAAAGAACGTACCACGTTAATGCTAACGACTATCAACAGGACGATTTTGAGCCTTACCCCAATGACTATTATCATTACAATGACTTTAACGACTATCAAACCCCTTCGAACAATCAGTCTATGTATCCCGAATATGTTCAGACCAACGATTACTACCAGTCCGAACAACAACTAGAAAGTCACCAGGATTTTCCCTCACATCCCGTGCAACAATACCCTCCAGGAGAGAACTACCAAGCAATAGATCCCATAAAACAAATTCAGAGCCAGATCCAAACAATGAACCTGGACGATATGAATCCAAACCTCAACTTCCTGGAACAAACATTTCTTTAAGCCCGCTTCTTACCGTCAACTCTAAAAACCTTTACTATATCAAAGACAGTACCCAAAAATTTAATCTACTTATCGACTCTGGAGCAGGTATTTCTATCTTCAAAGAAGAAACGGTCAAAAACTTTAAGCAAAGGACCCCCGAAAATGTAATAATGTATTCAGGGCATTACTGACCAGAAACTCTTTATTAACGAATCAACCCTAGTTCCGTTTACTTCAGGAAACCCCCATAAGGTTTACATTTACAACCTTGATATTAATTTTGATGGTATATTAGGCCTAGATTTTCTAGAACATTACGAATGTGTAATAGACCTTAAATCTAAACAATTGATTACAAATTTTAAAACTATTCCGCTTTATAAAGTCGAAAATCCGGTGGAACTAACAAACAAAAATATTTCGATTAACCAAAATGTAAACAAAATATCAATAGAACCTCGTACCGAAAGAGTATTCAAATTAAAATGCGACCTTGTAAATACCGATGCTATACTTACCGCGCAAGAAAAGGATAAAGTCAGGTTACCGAATGCATTGGTAAGAATAAATAAAAACGGTGAATTTTATACATCTATTATTAATGCAAACGCTATCCCAAAAGAGATAGTTTTTTCGAACATATTATTGGAATCGGTAGATGACACTACCGAACCGATATACAGCCTTAATGCCGGCAATAAAGAAAAAACGTGTCCGCAGGACAGAACCGCCTTAATACAAAACCAATTAAGAACGGAACATTTGAATGACGAAGAAAAAGAACTAGTCACAAATTTATGCTATGATTTTGCGGACATATTTTACCTTGAAGGAGACGCCCTCTCATTTACAAACGAAATAAAACACTCGATCGAAACTAACGGCGCACGCCCCGTTTTCACTAAATCTTACAGGTACCCTCAAATACATAAAGAGGAGGTAAAATCCCAAGTTAATAAAATGTTAAGTGAAGGAATAAGGCTTTTCGTATCACCCTGGTCATCACCAGTATGGGTGGTCCCCAAAAAACTGGATGCTTCTGGTAAGCAGAAATGGCGCGTAGTAATCGATTACCGAAAATTAAACGAGCTATCGGTAGGTGATAAATACCCCTTACCAAATATTTCAGATCTCCTGGACCAACTAGGAAAATGTCAATACTTCACGACATTAGATCTCGCCTCTGGATTCCACCAGATAGAGATTGAGCCCCAAGACGTCCCAAAAACTGCTTTTTCAGTAGAAAATGGCCATTACGAGTTTGTTCGAATGCCTTTTGGTCTTAAAAACGCCCCGTCCACATTCCAGCGCGTCATGGACAATATCCTATTAGGCATTCAAAATGAACGATGTCTAGTCTACATGGACGACATAATTATTTACTCTTCGACTATCCATGAACACATCTCGCGGTTAACCGAAGTTTTTAAACGCCTCAGAAAATCTAACCTTAAAATTCAACCCGACAAATGCGAATTTCTAAGAAAAGAAGTTGCATACCTTGGTCACCTCATTACCCAAGATGGCGTCAAACCCAATCCATAAAAAGTGGATTGTATTCAAAATTTTCCAGAACCCAAAAAATCTAAGGACATTCAATCGTTTCTGGGACTAGCAGGATATTACCGCCGTTTCATACCAAATTTCGCGAAAATTTCCAAACCTCTCACCAAACTATTAAAAAAGGATACCCCTTTTCTGTTTGATACAGATTGCAAAACGTCTTTCGATGAATTAAAGAAATCACTTATCACACGGACGCCAGTGCATTTGCCATTGGGGCCGTACTTTCACAAGGCTTAATCGGAAAAGATCTTCCTATTGCATATGCTTCCAGAACCTTGTGTATTGCGGAAACCAAATATTCAACTATAGAACGTGAACTACTTGCCATCGTTTGGGCCGTAAAGCATTTTCGATCCTACCTATTTGGTAGAAAATTCACTCTGGTTACTGACCATCGACCCCTAACGTGGCTTTTCTCCATTAAAGACCCCGGCAGTCGTTTAGCCAGATGGCGCCTTAAATTGGAGGAGTACGACTATAAAATAGAATATAAACCCGGAAAAATAAATAAGAACGCGGACGCCCTATCTCGAATAAAAGTAAACCATTTTCAAGAATGCGCTAAATTTCAGTCCAAGCATAGTATTCTTGCTTCGAACGAAAATGACCAAAATAGGCCCTCCACGAACGCGTTACAAAAGATTCCGGAAGAAGAGGACGAAAATAGTGAAACGGAAATTGAAACGGAAAAAGTTAAAGACGAACAAAACAAAATCAATCATCGACTATTCAAAATTCGAAATCTCCAATGCCCAACTCTTAGATAAAAGCCACAAAAACATAGTCACATTCTTTTGGCAAAATAAAATGGAAGATCTCCATTACAAAATTATTGAAGATATTTTCGAGGAACAACCCGAGTTTTCACAAGACAAAATAAACATTTTGGCAAGTAAAAGTGTCAACGACCGAAAATATTTCATAATCCCCTTACGATACGACCCTGGGAATGTAGTATCCAATTTATTTTATACCCTATACAAGGGTCAAAACGAATTTGACAACGCGAACACGTACTGTATAGAAAACAATTTAAATTTACCTATATTGGAAATTCTTTCCTTTATTTTTGAAGAAAAGGACATAAAATTAAAAATTTGCCAAAACATCGTTACGACCCCCGATGTTAATCAAATTCCAATAATATTAGATCAATATCATCAAGGCAAAAATAATCTACATCGTGGCATAAATGAAACCATAAAACGAGTAAAAGAAAAATACAACTGGCCAGGCCTTACCAAAGACGTAGAAAAATTAATAAAAAATTGCGAAGTTTGTCAAAAAGTAAAAATTTGCCGAAAAAACTTAAGCACTCCACTCGTGATAACTGAAACGCCAAAAACTCCCTTTGAAAGAATCAACATTGATATATTTGAATACCCGACGCGTAATTATGCACTAACTATTCGGGACGAACTCACCAAATTTACTCAAGCCTATCCATTGGGAGACAAAAAGGCCTCCACGGTAGTTAACACCTTGCTTATATTTTTCCAGCACTACGGTACGCCACTGCGAATTCATTGCGACCACGGTCGAGAATTTGACAACACATTGCTTAAAGATCTATGCGAACTTTACAATGTAAAATTAACCTTCTCGAGCGTTAACCACCCACAATCAAACGGTTCCTTAGAAAGATTTCATGCTACCCTTACCGAAATGCTTAGAGCCCATACGGCAGAAAATCCCGACGAACACCCATTTAACATACTCCCTTACGCAGTTATTTGCTATAATAATACTAAAAATAAGACCCATGGTTTTACACCTTATGAACTCATTTTTGGACATACTTCCAATAGACCTCCCGAAACCCTATACGATCAAAAGGAACTGATTTCAAAATATGTTAGAGACTTAAGCAATCGAATGGAATATTACTATAAAGTTGCACGAATAAAAACCGAGCAGCAAAAAGAAAAAGCCAAAATACGATTCGACAAATCTGTCTCAGGAAAAATTCCTGATTACAAACCTGGCGATAAAGTATACGTTAAAGAATCGCAAATTAAAGACAAGACTCAAAACAAATTTAACAGGCCCTTTGAAATAAAAGAAATTTTTAGAACATCGGCAACCTTGCAAAATCCTCTAACAAAACAAATCCCTAAAATTAATTTTGATAGATTAAAACCTTACTACGAATAGTCACTTCTTTTCAGACTCTTCGTGCTACTATCAGCCGCGACGGCGCAGTACACCATAACACCTATCAATAACACAGTAGGACTCTTCTTCCATGAAGAAAATACCATCAAAGTTTCCAACGACAAATGGACACTCTTGGTCTATAAAGAGCTACAACCCCTTAAAGATGCAATTTCAAATAATAATAAAATCCTTTCCCGTTTAGTAGAAATGTTTCAACTCCCTAAAATGTTACCTTTTAAAGCTGATGTCCAAACACACATTAGTCTCTTAACTCAAATATCGGACTCGGTGAGTCTAAAATACAGAGAAATCATGTCAGACACTAAACAGTATAATCTACGAACAAAACGTGGTATATTCAATGGCGTTGGAACTGTTTGGAAATCCATAACAGGTAACTTGGATGCTTCGGATGGCGAATACTTTAATGATTGCATCGAGAAAGTAACTCATGACGAGCACCAAATAGAAAATTTATTAAAAAATCAAATTTCGGTAACTACATCGGTAATCAGAACTTTTAATACCACCATCCAAAAACTTCAAATAGACGAGGAAACTTTTAATCAAGATATTTTAGAAATAAGGAAAGCTCTCCTTAATGTTTCAAATTATATGATTTTCTATGAAGGTCAAATAAAAGTATTAAATATATGAGAAACGCTAATGGAAAGCTATGTATTCCTAGAGGACTCTCTGAACGATATATTAAACGCAATAACTTTCGCACGTCTTAAAATTCTTCACAGTTCAATAATTACCCCAAGAGATCTGGTCTCCTCTTTACAAGATATTTCTCGATCTTTAGTAAAAAATAATTTACCCTTACCGACATACGGGTCAAACATCGCCGAATATCTAGACATTATAGAACTAGAAGCTTATCAATCCGACTCAAAAATAATTTTCGTGTTTAAAATACCACTAACTGATCCCGAAACATACACCCTTTACCACCTGTACCCAATCCCGATCTTAGATAATCGAACAGGTCTCCACCATATTTTTCCAACCACTCAAAAATATATCGCGCGTGATGATGATTCATTACTCTACATATCACTGCGAAACCTGGACAATTGCAAGCAATTAGGCACCAGCACCAAAGTCTGTTCTAACATCCTTCCATACCCAATCGACAGCGATGCCATGTGTGAAGCCCAACTACTCAAATACCTTAGCAAGCTACCCAAGACATGCCAAACTTCACTGCTTCTTGCCAAGGATTACAATGTTCAAGAGCTCAGCCAAAACTATTGGTTGATTACCATCTCTGACTCACTACCAGTCACAGTTAAATGTGAAAATAAGGACGTTGTCACTAAACTGCTTAATATCAATTCCCTTCTGCAGCTACAACCTGGATGCACTGCCTTTATTGGGAACACTAGGGTCCATGCTAGATACCCTGTTGACAAATACAAAACGTTGTCATACCAAACTCATCCAGTAATAATACCCTTCGAATGCTGTGAACACCTTCCTGGCAAGCCTCACATCCCCGATCTAAAACCATTAAAACTGAACCACATCGACGTTGAAGATTTGAACATTGCACAACACAAACTAAATCAATATTCTGATGAGCTGGACAAACTTATCAACGAGCCTTTTGTGAACAAACATCTCCATTGGTTCACAATTTTCACCATCATCTTGATCGTTGCCCTAACGATCCTGTACGTCTTTTGTAAATGTAGACGTAAGAGACATCCCAGAATCGGATTGGCCATCACCAACGACAGCTCTGGTCTACCACCTCCAATGCCAAGACCAAAAGAAACCGTTCAACAAAAATTACGCCACCTGATGCCAAAAAGACGACCCGGCCGTTCAATGGACGAAGCCTTGGATCAAGAAGCCTTGGAACAAGAACCCTTGGAACTTCGGTCTCTCCATGGACGCTAAAAGTCGCTGCAAAGCACCGACTTTTTTATTAAAGGGGGAGTTGTTATATGCTCATATATCCACGTGTCGGATTTGACCACGAGTAACCCGGTGTCATGTTAGCATATTGCAACGAACCTGAGATGCTTTGTAATTAGTTACTTCATGTCGCAATTCACACGACCTGAAGTTGCTGAATAAGCATTTATATTATTATAAATACCTTAATAATTTACATTGTGGCATTCATTAATTTAAAGACCGTTACTCTGTCCGTTTTTATGTTCAACTTTGTGTTATAATTAAAAGTACTGTGTTTGTGAATAATAAAATTTTTTTAAAAGTTAAGTGAGTTTTGAGTGAGATAACATATATTTTCGACTTTATACACTTGACTCAATCTGGCAGGCCTGCTTTTATTGCAACCTAACCTTACTTTTTTATTGTTTATGAAATGATTGAAATGTATTATAATTTATATCGCAGTTTTGTCGTCAAATTAATGCTTATAATTTTTTGTTCTGTGAATTAATGTACTTACCGAGAGTGAAGGGTGGTATTTGTTCTGTTTTTTAGGGTGTGTGTTTCTCAGTTTATTAATTTTAATTATGCAAATACCACTGTCCAGAAACATCCTTATGCCGGTAAAACGAAGACTGCGTTTTACTGAAGAAGACGATTTAAATCTCCTTCGAGAAGTGGCAGCGCAAAACCCCTTTGAAAACCCATCTGTGTGGGCAAATATCAAAGAAAATTTATTTATCTTATCCCATAAAGATTTTTCAATTAAATCATTAAAAGATCATTTAGACCTTTTAATAAAAGCCTGGCTTGGTAAAATAAACATTTTAAAAGATAGGTAAGTAGTATAATACCTAGTTACCTACAATAATTGAAGTGAAAAGATTTTCTTCACAAATTATTTCTTTTTATCCATGACAGGTCCCACGAAATTATTAATTTTAGATCAGGTATGGAAGAAACCTATAATGAAAAAGACCAGCTGTGCCAAAATATTAATGACTACATGCTGCAATTCAGAAGGAATTCTGAGAAGAAGAAAAATGCTTCATTACAGGAAAAAAATGTTGGTAAAGCTGCCAGAGATAAATGGGTAACTAATTTGTCTTCTAATATTGTGGAAACTCCAAGTCCTCATAATATACAGGAGGCATTACAAGATCACCTTTATTTTGATTATGGTAGGTTGGTTAATTGATTTTAAAAAGTCCTTTAGTTTTTATATATTCACAATAGTTAGCTGTGCATATCTACAATTCTTTGTAAAGTTAAAGTCTTAGATTAGTAAAGTATGCATATTAGTTAAAAATTATACCTACAAATGGTGTGTATATTCAAAAATAAAGCCTTGTAGAGTGGTGTGTAAATGTAATGCATCATTTTATGTTGAGTTTTATGGGTTAAATAGTATTCGAGGTCAGTTCTTCTGATGATTAAAAATATATTTTTTTAGATATTATCCTAGGAAGGGAGGGAAGTTTAGAAATAGAAAATACCCCTACCGGGACACCTACCAACTTGAATGTACCTAATTGTAGTGGTAAGTATTTAGTGACATTCACAAACTATAATTTTGTGAAAATTTTGCAATACCTATTTAGCTTCTACTATTTTTTTTTAGCTGCAGTGACGCCACAACCTTCCAATCCACCAGAAAGTACTGAAAAAACCACTGCAACACCAGTGTCATCAAAAATTTTAAGTTAGTTTATGGTTTTATGAACATTTAATTCTAGTCTGTACCTGTGTACTAGTTTTCAAAAATATTATTTATACATTCGTATTTTATATTATACAGTGTGCCTGCGGATGGAATCCCCAAGGAGGAAAACATCTCTGTTGTTCATTTTACGACTAAAAGTGATTATTTATACAAAGTTCTCCTTGTTATAAGTATGATAGATTTGCAATATGCAAATTTTATATTAGATGTACAGGGTGTTAATAAATTGGAAAAATAAGAAAATGCTTTACAAGAAAAGTACTATTATTTATTCGTTTTAAAAACAATTTTATAAAACAAAGTTGTACATCTTGTATTTATATCGATAATAATACTCATGCATATGACCCATTCCTAATGTTTCTGTCAAATATGAAACAATCTATCTTTTGTCAAAACTTTAAAAAAATAAAGTTAGTCGTTGCTGAATGCTTAAAACGAACACTGTGTTTTATTTTCTGCAACAGGTTATGGGCCCAGACCCAAACGGAAAGTTGTAAAATAGTTTTTTTTTCGTTTTAAGTGCGATGACGGCGAATAATTATGTCGCAAGTGTTCCGAGGCTTATGGGCAGAGAAAATTACAGTGATTGGGCGTTCGCAGCCGAAAATTTCCTAATCATTGATAATTTAAATAATTGTCTGGATGGAAGCGAAACGGACGAAGCGAAAATCGCAAAGGCCAGAGCCAAGCTCATCTTAACGATAGATACATCGTTGTATGTACATATCAGAGATACAAGCACAGCGATGGACCTGTGGAAAAAATCCTTATTCGATGATTGTGGATTCACCAGAAGGATCAGTTTGTTGTGAAATCTCATCTCTATGAGACTTGAAAATTGCGACACAATGGCTTCTTATGTAAACCAGCTAGTTGAAACTGCACAGAAACTAAGGGGTACAGGTTTTCAAATTAACGAGGAATGGATTGGTTCGCGGTTGCTGGCGGGTGTGCCTGAAAAATTTTCGCCCATGATAATGGCGATCGAGCACGCTGGAACCTCCATTACGACGGACGCCATCAAAACTAAACTCCTTGATATGGAACACGATGTCGATAAAACAGGAAGTGCTTTCGCCAGCAAATTTCAGAGACGAAATGGTAAAGGAGGTGGCAACCCTGGAGGTAGGTCAAATGAATCTGTCAACTCAAACGTCAGTGGAGATGTCAAGAAACAAATCAAATGTTATGGTTGTAAACCATATGGACATTATTTAAATAAATGTCCGAGTCAAAGCACAAATAAGCAGAATTTTGTAAAGAAAGGCAATAATGCGTTTAGTGCAGTTTTTTTAAATGGCAGTTTTAGTAAACAAGACTGGTATGTAGATTCCGGAGCCAGTGCTCATATCACAGTGTTGGAAAATCTAGTGCAAGATGCTACATTTAGTGATTTGAAGGAAATTATTGTGGCCAACAATAATAAAGTACCAGTAAAATGCATGGGAAATATAAATATACAGAATAAAGTGAGAAATCAGCTGCATGATGTTGTCATAAAAAATGCTCTCTATGTTCCTGAACTAACAACAAACTTGTTGTCAGTAAGCCAGCTTATAAAGAATGGAAATTCAGTGGTTTTTGAGACTGATGGTTGTGAAATATATAATACGAAAAATGAATTGGTAGCCACCGCAGATTTAGTGGATAGTGTATATAGATTAAATACACAGAAGTCAAAGGTTGAAATATGTTGTTTAGCCACAGCAAATACCTGGCATAGAAGACTTGGCCATATAAATTTTGGAGATCTAAAGAAAATGAGCAGTGGCGTAGTAAATGGAATAAACTGTGAAAAGGTAGAGAGAGAAAATTGCATTGTTTGTTGCGAAGGTAAACAAACTAGACGATCATTTAAACATGTAGGCAACAGGGGAAATGATCTATTAGAGGTTATACATGGGGATGTATGTGGACCTATGGAGGTGATGTCTATAGGAGGCTCTAGATATTTTTTAATTTTGAAAGATGATTTCAGCCGAATGTGTTTTATTTATTTTCTTAAAACAAAAAATGAAGTACTCAAACATTTTAAGGATTTTAAGGTTATGGTAGAGAATCAGAAAAACAAGAAAATAAAAAATTTTCGGACTGACAATGGTGGAGAATTTTGTGAAAAAGAAATTCAAGAATTTTTAAGAAAAAATGGGATTGTTCATCAAACAACTAACAGAACACCCGCACAGAATGGGCTAAGCATAAGAATGAACAGGACAGTGGTCGAAAAAGGTAGATGCCTTCTTTTCGATGCCAAGCTTGAACATTTTGGACTGAGGCGGTCAACACTGCAACTTATCTCAGAAATCGCTCGATAGCAGCTGGGTTAGAAAATAAAACTCCATATGAAGTGTGGAATGGTTTCAAACCAGACCTGAAACATTTAAAAATATTTGGTTCTACTGTAATGGTACAAGTTCCTCATTGTAAAAGGAGGAAGTTTGACAAGAAATCTGAAAAAATGATTTTGATGGGTTATGGAGAAACAGTAAAGGGTTATAGACTTTTCAATCCACAGACAAATTCGATAGTAACAAGTAGAGAGGTTGTGATCATTGAGGACACAGAGTTATTGGTCAGTTTGGACTATGAAAATGATGTTCCTGTTGATAAATTCTCAGAAAATGATCGAGCACCCTCAGAGCCAGAGGAAGGTGAATTACTGGTTTCAGTGGGGGATGTTTCTAATGAAGTAGACGATCTAAAAGATGAGGATTTTGTGCCTGATGAAGAAACCGAAACATGTAGTGAAGTGCGTAGATCTGTAAGAAATACTAAAAAGAAAAACTATGATGATTATGTGACCTATATGTGCGCAAGTGTAGATCATCAAGATAAGCAAATTGATCTTGATTGTGATCCTACTAGTGCCAGAGAAGCGTTGTTCAGGCCAGACGGAGGAAAATGGAAGAAAGCCATGGAAAGTGAGCTTGCGTCATTTGCTGAAAATGAGGCATGGGATCTTGTGGAACCTCCGCAAGAAGGTGTGATTGTAGACAACAAGTGGGTGTTTAAACGTAAAATTGATAGTGACGGGAGTGTCTGTTATAGAGCTAGGTTAGTAGCAAGGGGCTTTATACAAAGAGAAGGTATTGATTATGATGAAACCTTCGCCCCTGTAGTTAGACATAGTACATTAAGAATGTTAATAGCATTATCCGTAAAACTTGATTTAGATATATTGCATCTAGATATATGTACAGCCTTTTTGAATGGTTTTTTGGAGAAACCGGTTTTTATGAAGCAACCAGAGGGTTTTAATTCTCCAGAAAGAAATTCAAAGGTGTGTAAGCTAAGAAAGGCTATATATGGACTTAAGCAATCCTCAAGAGCCTGGAATGTGAGGATAAATGATTTTTTGTTGAAATTGAGATGTGTTAAGTCCAAATATGAGCCTTGTGTTTACATAAAGAGAGCTGACAAATCTTTGGTAATTATCGCTTTATATGTAGATGATTTTATAATTTTTTCAAATGATGTGACCGAGACCAAAAATTTAAAATCTGCCTTAAGCGAAGAATTTAAAATTAAAGATTTGGGGGAAGCTAGAAAGTTTCTAGAAATGGAAATTAAAAGGGATAAAGATAAAGGAATCATAGAACTAAGTCAGAAGGACTAAAAAGTTATGGATATTTAAATCCAGGTACACCATTGTATGTGGCACCGTCTAAAATTAAACATCAAATTGACATGTTATTAAACAAAAATATAATCAAAAAAACATACAAATTTTTTGTATGTTTTTTTTGATGTACCTACCTGTATCTCAAGAACCAAGCCGTTGCGGAACCATGTTCATATGAATTTTTTATGTTAAATAAATTCTAAATAATCGTCAAAGATTCGCCTCTTAATGTTTATACGAGTTCTTAAAAATAAAATATTGATTATAAAAATGCTTTACATAAATTATTTTATTTTAATTTGAATACATTTTTAGAGCTACGATAAGTGGAAACTATTACATTGCGGAAAGCAAAACTTTCCGAATACAACATAACATTACAACCCTTCGCGGCAATAGTTGGGCCTCTAGCTAACCCTGAGGGTTATTATATTGTGGTGGATGATGTATTTTACAAAGTCGGCAGCAGTATAAGAATGATAGAGCTGTTGTACAAATTATTTCATGGATTAAACATAGCATATCCAGATATTTATGGATGGGGTACTATATGGCATGAAGAACACTAAAAAATCTGCAGCAGCTGCCTCAGTGATTGGTGACATTAAATATTATTTACAAAAATTAAATAAAAATTGATATATTTATAGTAGGTAAGCTACTATAATTACTTATATATTTTAATAATTTGTTAGCTATGCCACGGTGCTATTTTTGTTAAGACTTGTTTTTTAAAACCAATGCTTTAATAACTCATTTAAAAATAATACATCGATGTGAAAACAATCATATTTTTGTGTGTGGAGAACAAAACTGTAAAAGGCATTTTCCGTCACTAAAATCATATCGCCAACATTTAAACAATCTTCATAATAGAGACTCAATGGGATCTAATAATTTTGTAGAAGTAAGATCTCAAAATCAAAAAAGTGAAATTCTTCTAGATCAAAATGTTCCTTCCGAGGTTCCTTCTACTTCAAAATTAGAATGTACTGTCGATGAGGTACAAACATCCTTTTTGGAGTTTAAGAAACAGTTATTTCAAAATAATATTAATTTTATTTCATTTCTTTATGCTCAGAATACCTTTAGCAGAAAGGACATCCAAAAAATAATTAATAGCTTTGTAACATCATTATTTCTCCGTAGATCAATCGTGAAATAAAATTAATTATGAATATTCTTGACGGAATGGTGAACGTTCCTAAAGAAAAACTTCAATAACCCTTCCTTAGGAAATTGCATTTTATTCAAATTCTATCACAAAAATAACTTAAAATCCAAGTAAATATTACTTCTTTTGGTG
Organism: Polydrusus cervinus; assembly: GCA_935413205.1. NCBI lineage: Eukaryota > Metazoa > Arthropoda > Insecta > Coleoptera > Curculionidae > Polydrusus > Polydrusus cervinus. The sequence goes on along the minus strand of OW284510.1, from coordinate 57,558,945 downwards.
CTCCACTTCTTCTATAAAATTTAGGTACTTCTATGGAAGCTCAGTTGGTGTATGTGCTGATTTGGCTTACGTATGGCAGCGAAGGGTACATGAGTACTTTGGCCGTTTCATAAGGTATTTTTGGGATTTTATAGTCAGTACTTAGTATGTATTTTCCTGGTGCACCCCTATTTGGCGTTAGTCTCCGTATCCAGTATGTAAACACTGAAAATAAAGATATAGTATTACCAGTCATCGACACTAAGATTGTTCATGATTCAGGAAAATCTATCATCAAAGCATTTATCTAGACTGAAAGATAAGGTCATTAGCCTACCTGTGCAGCTGTATGTGTACTGTGTAGTCAGTTCGAGGGCCCCAATTGTCAAATTCAGGTATGTAACCTCCGTTAAGTTCTTGAGTACCGTAAAATTGGGTGACTTTGGCCGTTGCGGTGACTTTGGCCGAAAAAAATATTTTGTTTTGTAGGTCTCTAGCCAGAAAGTGACATATTAGTTGTAATATTTTATTGCAGAATATTAAAGGTCTAAATGTAAATATCCGATTCTGCATAAAATTTGGTCAATAAGACTATTTTTCTGTTAACGTCATACAATTATAATATTATAAAAAAATGTGCTAAAAATTTAGCCCCAAAAACTTTGGATCTGCAGAGGCAGGTGCCACCATCTCGAAGCTGTTTGTTGTACTGAGTGGTTAGGAGTCTATTGTGATAATCTATGCGGATCAATATTAATATAATGTTTCACGTTGTGGCAGATAGAGGGCGGCCAAAGTCAAACGATCTTTTTTCTTCAAAGGTGGTATGACTTTGGCCGGTGGTTCATTTCTTTTAAACGGGCTAATACCGGTGATATTGTGCAAAATAGTTTATTTTTACCAGTGCCCTAAGGTATTGTGTTGGTGTAAGAAACACATTTCGATTTAGATAACTAAATAGACAGCAGGTAAGGTCGAGTGAACTTAGGTTTGGTTCTTAAATTAATAACTTTTTTGTTGTAGGTTAGGGTCACCTAAATTTCCCACGCAATGGGTCGCTATAGAAGAAGAATTGATAGTCGTCCTTATAGAAATTATTCGGAAAATAAATTAAACACAGCTCTTCATTTGATTACAACAAATCAGATTTCAGAACGAGATGCATCTAAACGATTTAAAATTGCGCGATCTACCCTGCAAAACAAAAGAAAACATCTTCACGAAAAACCAGCTGGAGGGCAGACTGTGCTTTCGACTGATGAAGAAAAAAAGATTAAAAATTATATTTTGCTGTTATCAAGGTATGGTTTTCCAATGGATAGGAATGATCTTAGATGGATGGTTCAAACGTATTTAAATCGTAAAGGTGTCACAATAAAATGCTTTCGTGATAATTATCCTGGATTGGAATGGGTTAGATTGTTCATTGGTAGACACCCAGACCTTACAGAAAGAATGTCAGCCAATATTAAGAGTCAAAGAGCTTGTGTTTCCTTAGAAACGATTAATCAGTATTTTGATAATCTTGAATTGGAGCTTCAAGAGATTCCGCCGTCCCACATTTGGAATTATGATGAAACAAACCTAAGCGACGATCCAGGAACAAAAAAAATTATTACAAAACGTGGGTGTAAATATCCGGAAAGGATCATAAATTTTTCAAAGCAATCTACGTCTCTCATGTTTTGTGGTAGTGCTAGTGGGGAAATCCTGGATCCCTATGTTGTTTACAAGGCACAGAATTTATACGACACGTGGAGTATTGGAGGCCCTGCCCATACTAGATACAATAGATCAAAAAGCGGCTGGTTCGAGTCAAACATCTTTGAAGATTGGTTCAAAAATTCTTTGCTCCGACGTTTAAAAAAACTTGATGGACCTAAGATAATTATCGGAGATAATCTTGCATCCCATATTAGCGTCCATGTATTGACGCTATGCGAGCAAAATAATATAAAATTTTTGTGTTTGCCACCAAACACGACTCACTTGACACAACCGCTGGACGTTGCTTTTTTTCGTCCTCTAAAACAGAAATGGCGAGAAATTCTCAGCAACTATAAATCGACAACGGCCAACAAAACTGTAGCCAAATGTGATTTTCCAAGGCTGCTAAAAAATCTCATGGAATCGTTACGAGAAAATGGAATCCACAACCATCGCTTAGACGACCACAGAACCTGTCAATGGCCAGAGCGAAAGGATTCACAAAAGAAAATGTTGATAAGTTCTTTTCGATCCTGAAACCCCAACTTGAAAAAATAAACTTTGACCCGTCAAAAACTTTTAATGTAGATGAAACAGGAATATCTGTGGTACAACACAAGGCTTCCAGAGTAGTTACTTCCAAGGAAAAGAAACAGGTTCACAAACTTTCATCTGCTGAACGTGGGGCCACAATTACAGTGATAACCTGTATGTCAGCTGCAGGTCAGTATATCCCCCCTTTACTAATATTTCCACAGAAAAGGTGGCAAGCAGAATTGCTTGACGGAGCTCCTCCAGGGTCAATAGGGGCATGCTCAGATTCAGGTTGGGTCACTGGTCCGTTGTTTTTAAAGTGGTTTAAACATTTTATTTCCATTGTCAAACCTTCAAAAGAGAAGCCGGTAGTGCTCATCCTTGATGGGCACTATTCACACACGAGAAATATAGATGTTATTGACCGGGCAAGAGAGACCGGAGTATCCATAGTTTGCCTTCCTCCTCACTCAACAGATAAGCTACAGCCTTTGGACGTAGCGTTTATGTTTCCTTTAAAGACTCGATATGCAAAAGCCATAGAAAATTGGATGGGCTCAAATCCAAACAGAATTGTTAGGAAATGATACCGTAGGTTCCGCTCCGCGGCCCTCGACCTGCGTCCTCGTGATTATTGCCTCGGCTAGAAAGCTCAGCGGGCATGTCGAGCTCCGCATCTCGACGCAGTGAGGGTTTACCTAGGGTAATTTTATCAATGATGTCCTCCTCAGGGCCGGCAACACCTGATGTCATCATTGTTCCTGCAGACATAATTGGGATATTGCCAATGTCCGTGAATTCCATATCTTTTGGTTCTAACTGGCGTGGTGTCTGATGATGATGGAGGGAACCAGGACAACCATAATGCTCCAGCTCCACCTCAAGTGGTTAGTCCAAGAGATATTATGCCAGTTCCAGTAATCCAGCCTTCCACATCTTCTAGAGCGGGAACTTCAATTTTGGTAACAGGAAGTGACCATAAATCGTCTGTAAAATCCTCGATAGAAAAGAAACAAATGGCGGAAAACCGCCAGAAGAAACAATCCCAGTCAAATGTGAAGAAACGACTCATCATTGAAGATAAAGATCAGCCTAAAATATCATCAAAAAAAACTCCTAAAAAAAACGAAGGAAGATTGCTTGAGTTCAAGTGACTCTAAAGATGAAACAGAGGTTCCACTGGTATCCACCGACGACGAGGATAGTTCAAACGACGAAGATGTGTCATGTCCTATTTGTGGGAGGCGTTACGCTCAAGACAAGCGAGGAGAGAGATGGGTAAAGTGTTCCAAATGTTTCAAGTGGAGCCACGAGTTGTGTTAATCTTCAACAACAGTCAGAAAATTAGTGTGTGATTTTTGTCTGGATGGTTAAATAGACGGAACGTACACTTTTAAGTATAAAAATGTTTAAGTTTCCTTTGATTAAAAAGTTAAATATTATAAGAACGTTTATCATGGTTTTAATTAGATTTACAATTTAAAAAAAATAAGTAGATAGGGGGGCGAAATTAGGACACCTTTTTGCAAATCACAATTTGTGCGCTCTTGCGTTCTGTTTTTAATTTTCGTTTAAACATATTTATTGACTAGAATTAAACTAGTAGAACTATTAGATATGGAGTTGAGTTCCCTAAATAATGTTTTAATTTATTTTTAACTCTCAACAAACTTTTGCTTTTTAGGGTATAAAATGTTCTACAGCCAGCTAAACTATAAAAGTGCATTTTTCAAATATTAGTATTTCAGAAAATAGTATTAAATTTGGGAACATATACAATTATTAATACATATCAGTGTACCTATATTAAGTTTTAACAATATTTAAAAATTATTTACATAGTGTGTTCCGTGCTTAAAAATTACAATTTTGGCAGAAATTTTTTAATGCGATTTTTTCAAATGGTTCCAAATTGATTCAGATTAAACTTCTATTCTTCTAATTAGGTTTTTATGAATATACCGAAACTTGGCTGCAGGACTGTATATTAGAGTCCCACTCTACAGGGAATATATTGGTATAAAGTGTTTTAAATGAAATAAAAATGTTTGATAGAATTGAGGAAGTTGCTGGTTTATTAATATTAATGAAAAAAAATATAAATAAATATACGATCGTGATCAAGTGGTTTATAAAGAAATCACAATAGAGATTTTTCCATTCTTATAATAATCATTCTAATGTTACTATGTACTCTAACTTTCATATTTATTAGAAGTTCTTGAAAGACCTACTCAAAAGCTAGCATTGAGGAGGAGCGAGGCTATTTAGCCCACGTTAAAATACATATTATTGAAATAAATGTTATGATATGCATAAATGGTACCTCTAGAAATTACATGCCAATCAAGTCACAATAATGAAAATATAGATAAGTAATACAAAACTGTCAAAAATAATAGTAAATATTAGATTTCTCTCACTGTTTTATGTTGTGGTTTTTTTAATAATTATCTTATTAGTGTCACAAAATGTAGATATGAGATTGTCTAAAACTTCTTGTTTAGTCTCATAACCATGTAAATACCTTCAGTTTAACTTGTCAACAGAATACATATTAGGTACAGGCCATAGAAATTAAAATTTCAACTTGATTCACTTACATCAGCAAACGATGAGAATTTAACCCCCCATTATGCAAATGAAAACCCCATTAATAAAGAAACTAATCAGGAAGAACCAAAAACTACTTGGAAGGATTAGACCCCTAAAACGCTGAAAGGACCAATTTCAAAATCATTACAAGGTATGCTTGCATTTGGTACAGTGAATCATTAAACCTGAGCTTTTACATAACGTAAAACTGGAAATCGTTTACAAAAATTGTAAGGCTTTAAATTGATGAAAGATGTTTGATAAATTTATATTATTGCAACTAATAAAAAGTATTATAGTGTTATTTATTGTTAGTACCAATTAGTTTTTAATTTTTTATACTTTTTCATTTATTTTTAGTTATGAAAAAGGAAAAGCAGAGATGACCAAACTACAACTACAGGCCTCACAAAAAAATTAATACTTTGGCAGATTCAAAAAAGGAGCTCATAGACCTTCAGATAAAACATTTAAAGAAAGAAATGGAACATATAGGGCAATTGCACGAACTAAAACTGAAAAAGCTCAAGAAGATTTAAAGTGTTTAAAAATGGATGTAGAAATAAAGGAATTGGAGATAAATATTAAAATTGAAACGTTAAAGAAAATATTGAGTAACAATTTTAATTTACCATAAATTATTACGAGAGGCTGATTCGTCCGGACCGTACCGACGTTGCCAAATTCGCGTCCGATTTGGATTTGGTATTTGACATTTGGCGGCTTGGCGGGAAAAATGTACCTAACCCTCAATAATAATATTAGTAAAAGTTTTCACACTGTTCACTGGTGAAAATAAAAACGTGTTTAGTATTTTTAATAATAGTGGTGAGTGGCGACTGATCAGTGTCAATAGTGTTTCCAACATGCCTGTAATGTGTACAGTATGTGACAAGCTCTTCTCTACACAATCGTCACATAATAGACATTTAAGAGAGGTTCATAATTTGGAGCCGAAGCCGATTTCATATGGAAAAGAAAGTGTTTGGAGTTTTAGGTGTATTAAACAGCAGTGTGATAATGCATTTCCTACCAATAATCGATTAATAGATCATCTAAAAGTAGTCCATCAAATCAAGTTTCCAAATCAATCTTTAGTTATGCAAAGTATGAAGGGTAAGTTTAGCATGGGCCCATCGGCTTGGGTACCAATAGGTACCATAGCATTAATTACCATTCCATTGTCATTGTTTTATTTTACTAACAACCTACTACTTATTTTTAACAGAATTCGAGAATTGGAAATCAAGCATTGAAAAGTTAAACAATTGCTATTACATCTTAAAGAGTAGACACTTCAGTACAAACGGTGGAATTGTTTATTACAGTTGCAATACAACAAAACAAGTAAGTTAGGTACTTGTACTAGCAAAGTTGTTAATATTAGCAAATACGATTTTTTTCATTCTAAGCATAATTACAATATTTTATTACAAATTTGGTTAATAATTTTAGGTTATTTAGCAAAAGACGGTGAACAGAGAGGCAGATTGCAGAAAAGTCAAGGATCTTGCAAGATTGGCCATTCATGCACCAGTCAAATCAAAGTGATAAAAGAAAATGGAAATATTTCTGTTGAGTAACAGAAAAAGCACTATGGTCATGATTTTGATTTTCAGCATATCAGGTTGCCAAAAGCAGAAAAGAATACTATTGCTACAAAACTTGTTCACGGAGTAACACCACAAAGGTAAAAACTTGGGTAAAAATTTGACGTGACATAATTTAATAGTAGTTATTAGGATCGCATATAATACACTGTAAGTAATATAATTTACTAAGTGATACGGGGACCCATGTAGTTAGTATGTATGTAATTTTCTGAAATGTTATGTATGTTCCCTAATTCTCTATGGAATTCGATTCGAAACGGTCCAAAAATTTTCCAATTTTTTTTTAGCTATACCAGCTTTAAATGTCCCAAAATGTGAAGAAAAACTAATTTGAGCAAACAAATATTCTGTCAGCCGGTCTTTTCATTGGCGCGATAACTTTTAAAGGGATTGACCTCAAATTTGGTACACAGAGGTGGGTATCCACAGGAGAATGGGAAGAAAAAAATCGAGTAATATGTCGTTTGCAGGGTTTCTTAGTACACAGATTTTGATTTTACAATCGATATGACATTTAATCAAAAAATAGTGGTGTCGGTAATTAGCAAAAAATAATAAAAATTAAAAGATGCTTATCTGTATTTTCCTGAATATAATATTGACCAGGGAAGCCTGTCTTTTTCGGTGAGTCTATCATTGATTTGTTAGTTTTTTTTACATTATTTATTTTTCTGAAGACTAGTACTCCACGAAAAGGAGAAAAAAGTTTGAAAAGTAGTAAGGAAAAATTTTATTTTTATACTTATTTAAGTTGAACTAGTACTTATTGTATGGTTGATACCTAATTGAATGTCCTGTAACTTTTACTCTCGTAAAACGTTTAATTTTGTGTCTACACGTTTATATACATATTTTCTTAAGAATCATAGTAACCACATACACATAATTATAATACACCTACTAGTGTATAGTTTCTACCTATATATATAGAAATTTTCCATATTTTATTTATTTTCTGTTTGTTTGTGAATATTTAACTAAAGTAACTAATGTTTAACATTTTTACTTCTATTGTCCATTTTTATGTAATGAAAAAAACTAATAATTTACATCCATTGTAGTGCCCTGAGGATGACGCTATAAACGTCGAAACGTCGGCATTGAAACCAATTGGTTTTCCTGTTTTATTTGACCCCTTCCAACAAACTCCCTCCATTGAACACAAAATAAGTTTGGCCAACCTAAGCGAACCCCTGCAAGATGCCGTTGTTGAGTCGACGGATAAACGTTCTGTAGAATGACGTTTGTTAATTCGAAAAAGTTGGCACAACGTTAAAAGGAAACTGAGATAACTACTAAATAATTAGTATGCGTCACAACGTCGTCAAAACGTTGTAATTTTACTTAAGTTTCGTTTTTAACGTTTATTAACCGTCGCTGTAGATCCCAAATAATTGCCTATTATAAGTCGTAATTTGAACAACGTGAAAACCTCTTTTCTAACGTTACCATTTAACAGAAGTTATGTTCAACGTTAATACGTCGTTGTTTGATAGGTTAATGGGCAAAGTTCTAAAATATGACCAATTTATGCACTAAACGCAACGTTAATAATGGTGTAGAATGTACTTGGTACAGTGTCATAAAATTTACTGTTTTAGGTACAATACCTATTTTAGGTGGCAGTACGAAATATAACTTAAGTACACAACAGTTTCATTATTAATAGCTATACTTATTACCAAAAATATATGCTAGTTATCATAACCATGGAAACCACTGCAAACCACCAATGACAATACAGTATTCTGGTCGTTTCCATGGTTATGATAACTACGTGACCGCATATATTTTTGGTAATAGAGTATAGTCTTTTTGAAATATTGAGGACGGAATAAGAGTTAAAAAAAAGGGACAATAACATTATTTTATTTCAGAATGTCTACCAGAAAATATTATCGATATTCCAAAGACAATCTGAAACAAGCATTAGATGTTGTGAAACGCGGTACACCTTTTGCAACGACAGCAAAGGAATGTTCCGAGAACAACCCTTATAGGCAAAATCAAAGGAAAATATCCAGAGGAATGTCGAAGTGGGGCTTCAACAGTGTTGACTTCAGATGAAGAGAATTTGTTGAAACAATGTCTAATAAAAATGGGACAAAAATGATTTCCTGTTAATAAGGACCAACTACTTGATAGTGTGGCCATGTTAGTCAAGCAGGTAACCCTTTTCAGCCCAACAATGCCATATGGCGTACCCGAAACTAAATCTCATTTTACAGATTTCTGTTAAATCGGTGATGAAGAGCATTCGTGTAATTACCAAGTATGGTTTATAGATGGTAATAACGGTTCCAAATCAAATATTATTCTTTCAAATTTAGTCAAACGACAGTTTTTGTTAACGGTGGAACTGATTTGCGTTCTTCAAGAAAGCGTGATTTTTTTAAGGTAAGTAATGTATTTATCTTACACAAAAAAATTATTTTTACGTTATTTGTACACTGAGGTTTGTATTTTTTTGTGTGGACTAAATCTAGTAATTTATTTTAATATAATAGGGCCTCAGAACTTTTTGACTCCAAATGGCGCCAGTGGGCGACGCGGTACAATTATTTATGTAATAGGGTTGTAGCGGCTGTGTGCACTTTTTGAAGTGAAAGGGAAAACAAACTTTTGTATTCAAGTGCATTACAATTTAATGCACTTGAATACAAAAGTTTTTTTTTATGTGTGTTCTCCGAAGGAAAATATGCTTTTATAAATAAAAGAAAACTGTTTTTTAATTAATGTATAGAATAAAAGAACTTTAGCTAACATTTCTTTCTGTTACAGATGACCCGACCAGGTTTGTCAGAACACGAAGAAAAACAACTACTCCTGTTACCGTAGAGTGGGGTTACTTTGCCCGCGGGGGTAAATTTGCCCACTAAGAAAGAAATTTGGCAACTTTTTATTTCTTCCTAATTTGTAAATATGACAGTTAGTTTTTGCCGACAAGTAGCTGTGAACAGGTGGTTTTACCAGCTAAAATTGTCAAGAAAGTAAACACGTGATAAAATGCGTATTTATAATATCTATAATTTCTAATATTTCTAATGACTCTCGGGGCGCTGGGATTAAATCAAGTGGTGTTTAAGCTTGTTGTTATCAAACTAGATACCTTTCCTAAAAATATGCTGGATTATCACATTCTTTTAATAATTTGTGTGAAATATATTGAATAAAATATGGCGACATGTATTTTTTTCCATAGAGGGGGCAACTTTGCCGCCGACATTTTTACCTTGTATTTGATGATAACTTTTGGTTTAAGATACCAAAATGGTTAGAAATTATAAGCGAAAACTAGGCTCCCGACGGTATAGGGATTATACCGAAAAAAACTTAGCCCGTGCTGTTGACGTCGTGCGTGCTAGAGGTATGTCTTATGCAACAGTTGCTAACCTATTCAATGTCCCAAAACGTACCGTATATAATAAAGTCAAGAACTTACACCAAAAGCCTGTTGGCGCACCAACCGTTTTTGAGGCTTGTGAAGAATGACAAATTGTGGATCTTTTAATAGCAAGTGCGGAGTATGGATTTCCCCTTACAATGTTTGACCTTAGAATGATTGTAAAGGATTATTTTGATCATTTGGGAAGAACAGTTAAAATATTTCCCAAAATATACCTGGTAAAGATTGGTGTTATGGATATTTAAAAAGGCATAAACATCTTTTAACGCAAAGATCATGTCAGAATATAAAAGGAGTACGTGCTCAAACAACGGAAGAGTCAATAGAGAAGTATTTTGATAGACTAGCAACAAGTGTTAAAGATGTTCCACCGCAAAATGTGTTGAATTACGACAAAACTAATTGAAGCGATGACCCGGGGAGGAAGAGATGCATATTTAAACAAGGTACAAAATATCCAGATCGAATTATAAATTCAACCAAATCTGCAGTTTCCATCATGTTCGCGGCTACAGCTATGGGAGAACTAATGCCGCCTTATGTAGTTTATAAAGCGAAACGGCTTTATGATAAATGGTGCTTAGGAGGACCCCCTGGGACACGCTACAACAGAACGAAATCGGGCTGGTTTGATGGGCCAACGTTTATGGAGTGGTTTAAGACGATGGTAGAGCCATGGGCAGAAAAAATACAAGGACCTAAAGTTATTATAGGAGACAACCTTTCGTCACACCTTAACATCAAAATATTACGCTCTTGCCAGAAGCTCGACATCCGGTTTGTGTTTTTGCCCCCAAACACAACACATCTTACACAGCCCCTCGACGTGGGATTTTTCAGATCCTTAAAAGCAGCCTGGAGGGAAATACTAACGACCTACAAAATAAAAAATCCAAATGTGTCAACCTTAAATAAGATCTATTTTCCAGTTTTCTGACTAAACTGATTAATAGGATGCATTCCAAAGGCCCAGGTATTATACAAAATGCATTTAAAGCCTCCGGTATATATCCATTGGATAAATTTGAAGTCACGAAAAGAATACCAAAGAACAAAACACAAGAATTGAGAGAAGCAGGACTAATTAATGAAGCTGTTTTAGATTTTCTGAAGAAAAAACGGAGCCCTGGAATGCAGCAAGCAAGGCAGAAAAAGAAAATGTTGTCTGTTCCTGCAGGGCAGTCTATTTCCCATTTAGATTTGTTTCCAAACTATTTAGACGAGCTTGAGGCTGGACCATCCACCGTAGTCTCTAATGATGAAGATACTTTTAATGTCGTAGAGGCAAAACTAAGAAAGGACATAGATGAAGCCGGATTTGCAATAATTCGGTATGACAAAAATAAATCAAAACTTGGTGACTTTGTAGTTGTAAAATTTAGTACGAAAAAGCCATTGAGACATTACATTGCTATAATTTTATCTTTTCAAGATGATGATTTAAGTAAAATATATGAGAAAAAAAGCAAACATTTGTTTGTTTTCCCTAATATCGATGACATTGCAATTGCTATCGAAGATGATATCGAAACTATTCTCAAAAAACCAAAAATTATCAGAGATATTTATCAATCTAGTGAGGATTTAAGTGCCTTTAACTTTTAAAGATGTGACCTCTTAAACGTTCCTACATTTAGTTTTAAAGTTTTATTTTTGCTTCGCGTTTAGGTCGTTTTTTAAATAAAAAAAGCTACAGTTTGAGTATTTTTATCCTCTTCTAATTAAATTTTCCTTATCTATGTGTTTTATTTTTCTGACAGACCCAAAAAACCTAATTTTTGTAGCCATTTGTGGCAACTTTTAAGTGGGCAAAGTAATCTCTTACTTAGCATATAGCCAGCTTTATAACGATTTTATAAGCAACGGTAAATTAGCCCCACATACACAACACAACTTTGCCTAATACAAAATAGTTTAAAAAAAAACGTTTTGTGGCTCGAAATGTCTTATGTAATTGTTGGGATATGCTTACTGAAACACTTTTACAATCCTAAAAATATATTAGGAATTGCAAACCTTTCTTTCAAAAAAATAATGCAGCATAATATTCTAAAACCATTGCAAAGTAACCCCACTTTACGGTACTAGAAGGAGATATATCAGATATAGAAATAGAAGATGATGATTCTGAAGAAGATATTGAAGAAGCAGAAGAGGCCCGGCTTCGAAACTTGTTTGATCCTGAACCAGGAAGTGAAGAAGAGCAGCAGGTATTGTCCAACCTTCAAGTAGAATTAGCAGCAAACCGGCACACAGACGAGTTTGAAGAAGATGATAACACACCATTATCCTTTTTCGTCAAAAGTAAGCCTACCGTCCGTTCAAAAAAACAAAACTGTTGGGTAAGGAGTGACTTACAAAATATCGAAACACAATGTGACATATCATATGCATATCCCGAAACTATACAAACACCACTAAATTATTTTAAATAATTTTTTGATGATAAAATAATTGACAACATAGTTAGCCAAACAAATTTATACTCAGTATAAAAAGATGGGACCTCTACAAATACTACATCAGCCGAAATAAATCGTTCAAATATATGCCTAGTTATAGGATGTACTGGGCCAAGGAGACCCGTTTTGCACCAATAGCTGATGTTATGTCCAGAAACAGATTTGACAAACTTAGAAATTATTTACATGTTAATAACAATACACTTATGAAAGCCAAAAATGAAGAAAATTATGACAAGCTATTTAAAGTACGGCCACTTATAGACAGTTTGAAAGGAAACTTTTCAAAAATTGAGCCCGAAGTTAATAATTATGTAGAGGAAATATTGATTCCGTTCAAAAGTCGTCATTCATTGAAACAATTTGTAAAAAATAAACCTCATAAATGGGGTATCAAAATGTTTGCCCGAGCAGGAGTAAGTGGCATTGTTTATGACTTTTTATTTTATTTCGGCAAGGGAACAATAAAAAATGCATCGTGTCTTGGAATAAGCGGCGATATCGTCATACGACTTACAGAAAACTTACCACGAAATCAAAATTTTAAAGTATTTTTTTGACAACTGGTTTACCTATTACGATCTTTTATGTCATCTGAAAGAAATTGGCCTTTTAGCTACAGGTACTGTAAGGATTACCAGACTGCATGGATGCAAACTAAAATCGGATGACAATTTAAAAAAAGAAGGTCGCGGGTCATATGATTTCTGCATTAAAAAAATCAAAGTATTATAGCTGTAAAATGGTTTGATAATAAACCCGTCCATGTCGCGTCAACCTATCAAGGTGTTGCGCCTGTTAAAAATGTGAAGAGATGGTCTGTAGCCACCAAAAATTATATAGAAATTCCAATACCAACTATCATCAAATAATATAATTTAAACATGGGTGGTGTTGATCTCAATGATATTTGGTTGCCTTATATCGAATAAAGTTGGGAGATACTATCTAAGGATAGTATTTGCTTGATATATGTATAGTAAATGCATGGCTATTGTATCGTCGCCACTGCAGTCAACAACAACTAAAATTTAAAAAATTGATGGCGTTTAGATCTGAAATTGCTCATGCGCGACTGTGAAAATTTCATTAAGAAGAAAGTTGGTAGACCTTTGTCACGTGAATCGCCCGAAACTTCAGAGCCGCAACAAAAAAGGCGAGTTGTTTTGAGTCCTATGGACGACCTGAGATATGACAATATTTCCCACTGACCCGAACATATAGGACAAAAAAAAAAGATGCCGAAACTGCATAAAAGCATATGCAAGGACTGGATGTATGAAATGTAAGATTCCCTTATGCTTAACGAAGGACAAGAACTGTTTTGTAGCTTTCCATACTCGATAAATTATTAGTATATATATTTTTATTTCTGTATTTTAGTTTTTTACAAATAAATAGTTTATTCTTACAGCTGATATGTCATTCATTAGTTTAGCCCACTGACTCCAAATGGCGTCGTAGTTTTTTTTTTAAAAGCATATTTATTTTCATTTAAAGATATATATCACAACTATATACAACTTACTAATAAAAAAAGGGAAGACATATTTTTTTCAGAACTTTTTTGGGCTGGAAAGGGTAAAATCGCTCAAATAAATTTGCAGATGGTAGGCCTGGGCGGCATTGGTTTGAGGGATTTCTTCATAGACATCCAGATATTACTGAACGTTTATCTCAAAACCTGTCGACATCGCGAGCATCTGTTACGGAGGATAAAATTAAAACATGGTTTAAAGAAATACAAAATTATTTTTCTACGTCTAATATAAACATTCAAGACCCTAAAAGAATTTTTAATGCAGATGAGTCTGCATTCTTTGTGGCACCCAAAGGAAACAAAATATTGATCAAAAAAGGAAGTAAATTAGTTCACGATAGATCTGGAGACGATTGAGAGTGCCTGACAGTAATGATAGCTGGAAATGCAGCTGGTATGCTAGTACCCACAATGATCATGTATCCGTACGAGAGGATTCCTAAGCATATTGTAATGAAAATGCCAAGTAAGTGGGGAATTGGCAAATCACCCAGTGGGTGGATGACATCAGAGTCATTTTTCGAGTATATAGCAAATATTTTTTATCCATACCTCGTATCAGCTGGTATTGAATTTCCTGTTGTATTATACGTCGATGGTCACAAATCGCACGTGACCTTACCAACAACAGAATTTCTGCCGAGAGAAGCAAATAATTTTAATAAGCGTTTTTCCAAACTCGACTCACATATTACAACCTTTGGATGTGGGACTATTTAAAGCTTTAAAAGTCGCTTGCAAAAAACAAGTTCAGAAGTTCAAGACACAGAATTGCTACAAACCACTAAACAGAGAAAACTTCGCGCCACTCTTAGAACAGGCATTAAATTCTGTAACCAACATGGAAACAATATTTGTTAATGCTTTCAAAACAACCGCCCTTTTTTCATTTGATTCTTCCTCCATCAATTTTAATAAACTGGTAGAGAGAAACGACCAAGTTGAAGCCTTGAAAACACGAACTGAAAATCCTGAAATAATTAAACATTTACACTTTTTACAATTATATATTAAGCCTGAAACACTTCAAAAATTTAATGAACATAATAGGGGACCTGACTGGACAGGAGATACTGATAATAAAAATTTGTATGAAGTATAGTATAATATCTTTCAAGATTCTAAAGTGGTCCCCATACAACAAGAAAGTACGTTAACCAATGTCGTTATTGAGTGCGAAGATGGAATAGTGTTTGATAATGACGTAATTATAGAAGATTGGGAAAGTTTGTTTTCACCAAAAGATGATAACAAACAGATAAGCAACATTAATATAACCATAGGAAGTAATATAAAAGCAGAAATGGGTAGAGTAGACACAGAAATGCGGATAAAGCAAGTATTGTAGAAGACCCAGAAAACGTTACAGTAGCTGTGATACATGCTGAAAAGAGAGAACCATCATTAGAAAATAGAGAAAATCGAGGCCTAGAAACAGCAAGAAATACAGAAACTGTTACAAAAGAAAATGTCATAAGCTCATACCATGAAGAAATAGCTGAACTAAACTTAGCAAGAGATAATCTAATTTCTAATGCAACCATAAATAATACCGATGAAAAAGACAGCTCTGATATAATGGTAGTATCACATGAAATAGAAATTAGCAATGAGCAAAAGAAAGATATAGCCTTCTTTCAAGAAGGTTGTATAGAAAATGACAACAATTTCTTAAATCTTCCCGAAAAAGATTTAAAACATGCAACACCAGAGAAAATTACAGGAGATTGTATAGAAAATGACAATAATTTCGTAAATCTCCCAGAAAAAGATTTAAAACATGCAACACCACAAAAACGGGGGCTTAACTTTGACTTTCCTTATATTTTTAAAAAAATCCAAAATAGCCAATCGGCTTATTTTAATTTGTAGAATTCCAAAATGTTGCAAAAAACTATTTTAATAAAAAAAAATAACTTAACAGTTACTTACCTTAAGCATATCATCAGTCTTTCTTCTGCTCCAATAGGTTTGCGAGACAGACATTTTTCTTCAGTAATGGCTTCTCTTATGGCTTTCAGTAAGGAATGGAACTTAATCCTCGTCATTCTGAAATAATTGAAGAACTTTCTTTCGTCCTTCATTAAATCCGGAAAAAGGTGGACATATTCCCCAAAAACACTTCTTTTGCATATTTCGTGAACCCACACTCGTTTACGTTTTCTCCGTATTCGAAACAGTTCTTCTTCGAGAACAATGGCGAGTTCCTCACTGCTCGAAGACATATTCGCAACTAATATTCTAATTTTTCCGGCGATGCCGATAAAATATATGCGATACCCTAACCAAAAATCCGGCGAACACCGTCCGTTCCTTCCGTACCGCCCGTCCGATGCCGTTGTATGTGCGCGTACCTTTAATCGGCTTAGTTTGATGTCTAGTATCTAGTATAAGTTCTTTTTTTGATAATTAAAATAATAATTTAATTATGTACTATGTTTAAAGGGAAATATCTCGAAAACCGTTAAAGATATTAAGATCAATCAAGTACATTTTTTGACTCAGAAAATGCCCCTCTCTTAGAAACTGTAATTAAAAAACACCTAATATCACAGGTAAGAAAAAAAAATTATATATTTATGAAGCCCAGTGTACCCAGTAAACATTGAAACTTACACAAACTTGCAGGAAGTTTGCTTGGCCTTGCTATTACAAGTTTTCAAAATAAAGCATGCGATAAGCGTAACGCACATGTTCTTTTGAAAAGTCGCCTTCGTAAGTTCGCAGCATATGATAAAAATTAAGTTTGGGTTTGGAACCTTGCCGAATATTGTCTTCAATAAACACTCCACAAATTTCATGCTTATCTATTCTGCAAGAACATGGTTTATTGAAAAGTTACGGCATTTTTCAAATGCGTGCTCACCCAAAGTCAACAAAGATTAATTTACAAATTTACACTTTCTAAAACTTGTGGATAAATGCAATTTGAAAATTGATGAGTCGGAGAGTAATTCATTGATTTTCTCGTTGTGTTTAGGGATTATATGTATCTCTCTCTAATATGCATTTAACTAAATATGAAGAAACATGACATATATATTTTGAAGAAGTAGTCCATTCTTAAAGTGGAGTTAATTTATAGAAATAAAATAAAAAACATAAAGTCTTTCTCCACTGGTTTATTAAACAAAAAGTTAGAAGTGGGTAGATGTTCTACATGTTTCGGGTGTAGCAACACCCATCATCAGGAACAAAATATAAAGAGAAAAATTCATAGAAAGGAACAGACGTAAATGGTGAGTGATAGTGAACCTCGATGGAGCTCTCATCGAGCCATGGAAGATTAAATGTTTAAAAATGGGATAGTGATTAAAAGAAAATTGACATATTTAAGTCTTAACACTGACCATGGGCAACAGGTAACAGTGGTAAGAAGAGGCCCGTTTGGGCAAAGAGAAAGAAATTTTTTAAGAAATGTGAAAATGGAGACTCACAGGTCAAGAACCCTCATCACGGGAACCGTGGAGAGAAAGAAAATTTATTAATTTAGCCCTCTTTTTAAGGGAAAAATAAAATATTTTAGTTAAGAGAAGTAAAAGGCATAGAACTGATGTAAAATCTGTAAAGAATAAAAGAAAATGTTGAATAAAATACATTGAAATGATTATTTTAATAATTCACTAGTAAAATCTCTTTTATATGCACAAAAACGGGGACTTACCTTAGTTCATAGCCGAAAAATAGAAGAATAAAATTTTTAAAAAATTTTTAAAGAGAATTTTTATTTAGGGGAACAAGCCCGAAAGGGCTGGAACCCCAGTGGTCGTTAATTTTAACATAACCAAAATTAAACTTTTAAAAAAGGAACTAAAAAAGACTGGAGAGTCGGAGTACTTTTGAACCTTGTATTAGGCACGAGGTCAAAACGGAAAAGAATTTGAACTTGAACTTGAACCAGTGATTCGTCACTTGACACAGATCTTCAAGGTGGGGAAATGACATATATTTTAGCGGGTAATTTGAAGGAATATATTAAATAATAACATGACGGGAAGAGCTCAATCTAGGTTCAATAAGATAAAAAGGGTAAATACCACAGCAAAGTGAAATACAATTCAACCCCAAAATTCATAGCAAATGTTAAAAAGAAAGAAAAATAAAACATTAAAAATTCCCTGTCACCACTTACACAAACAAAAGCATTGTACATTTTGGTGACCTCTATTGGGAAAGTTTAAAATTATTTAAAAGTTAAAGTTAGAAGAAAACTATAATATGAAGCATTGAAGGGTAGAAATCTAAAACATCAACCGCGACATCTACGAATGGAGGGTTGAAATAGGTATATGAGGTAACTGTAAAACAAAAATTATAGCTGAAGGCTGGGTTAAATAAAAGTATGGTTAGAAAAATTATTTTTGAAAATAAAAAATAAAATAAAGTAAAAGGACCGAAAAAGGAACGTTAGACATAGAGAAGGGTAAGTTTGATTATTCAAAATTGAGAGAGTTAAAGAATTGAGTGGCACCATGTTGAAGTTGGTCATTTAAGCAAATAATATTATTATTGTTTAAGGTTTTGTTAATTTCAAGAATTTCTAACAGATCAAGTTTGTTACCCTTATTACAAAAATGAATGTATTCAGTATGAGAGTCCTGAATAAAATTATGTTTATTGATATGTATGTGTCTAGAGAAATTAGATTTAATTTTAGAAGGTGAAAGATTAAGATTTTGAGCCTTCTCTATTTCTTTACAGTGTTCCTTAATTCGGGTTGAGAACTTACGTCCTGTTTGGCCGATGTACACAGCAGAACAGCCCTCGGTCGAACAATGCAAGCTATAGACACCAGACCTATCGGAGGAAGGTATAGGGTCCTTAGTGTTACCAAGGAAACGCTTTAAAGAGTGTTGTGTTTTAAAAGCTATATTAATATTGAAAGGTTTAAAAACATTCTTAAGTTTGTAAGAAATGGGGCCCCAAAATGGGAGGGAAAAGTATTTCTTGGGGGTTGTGTCTTTAGATATAAGGTTTTGGTTAATGTATTTGTTTAAATGTTTATAATATATTTTATTGATCAAATTTAAAGGGAAGTTATTGTTAATACCTATTTGTTTAATTAAGTTTAATTCAGTTTCAAATTCTTCAGTGCCCAAGGGGATAGAAAAAAGTCTGGAAAAAAAAGAGTGAAAAGAAGCAAATTTTTGATTGTGTGGGTGGTTAGAATTATATGGGATAATGGAGTCTGTACTGGTGGGTTTATGATAGATAGAAAAATTAATTTTATTATTTAACTTTGTTAGTTTTAGGTCCAGAAAAGGGATAGAACCATCAACTTCCATTTCAAAAGTAAAATTGATGTTGGGGTGTATAGAATTGAGGAAATGGATGAAAGAGTTAAGATCTTCTTCAGTACCAGTAAATATAGCAAAAATGTCATCCACGTATCGTTTAATAAAAAATATGTGTTTAAAAAGGGAGTGAGACTGTATTTTGGATTCAATGAAAGACATGAAAACCTCTGCTAACAGAGGGGAAAGAGCTGAGCCCATAGCTAGTCCAGTAACCTGTTTATAGAATTTGTTGTTGAATTGGAAAAAATTTTGTTTAAGAACTAAGTCTACTAGAGTGCAAAGGCCTTCTACATGTTCAGGTTCTAGATCGGTGTTATCGGTTAGTAGGGTTTTAATTAAGTTAATACAGTCATTAGCGGGTATACTTGGGAATAAATTAGCAACGTCAAAAGAAACAAGTAAAGAGGAGTCAGGGATGTGTAGATTTAGAAGGTCTTTAGAAAGGTCTGAAGAATTTTTGACAGAAAAAGAACTTTTAAATTTAGTCAGATCTAGTAATATATGGTTAAGCCAAACACTCAATTTGTGGCACGGTGAACCACAATACGACACCACAGGTCGGACAGGGATGTTCTGTTTATGAATCTTGGGGAGACCATAGAGCAAAGGGGTTGATGGGTTGATAGGTGTGAGTTTAAATTTGTTAGTATTGAAGAAGATAAGAGTATTGTTGACTTTCTTTAAAGTAGTTTTAAATAGTTGAATGAACTTATCAGTTGGGTTATATTGTAGCAGCGAAAAATCATCAGAGGAAAGGAAATTATCGACCTTATCAACATAAAGTGGTCTCTCCAGGATTACCAAACAATTGCCCTTATCGGCCTTAGACACAACCAAATTATTATCAATGATTTTGGATTTCAATGATTTAAGTGCTCTAAACTCACTTGCATTGTTCGGCTGAGGAATATTAATATTATTATAAAATTGATTAAGAGATGTAGTACAGAGGGATCTCAATGTGTCCTTCTTTGTAGTTTCGTAAGTATTAGATATTATGTTTTCGCAATCAACAGCAATGGTCTCAAGGTCTTTGATTTTAGGTTGAAAATGGAAATTAAACTTGAGACCCATATTGAGTAACCTCAACTCGTGCTCATCGAAACGAGTGTCACTCAGGTTGAGGGTTCTATCATTAAACTTGAAACCATCATTGCTGATATTTTTTGAAGGATCAATGTTAAATTCTGAATTAAAAATTGTATCATCAAAACTAATGTTATTAGTGGTAGAATTATTTGATTCATTGACAAAAGTAGAATTCTTCTGCTGTGTACATCGGCCAAACAGGACGTAAGTTCTCAACCCGAATTAAGGAACACTGTAAAGAAATAGAGAAGGCTCAAAATCTTAATCTTTCACCTTCTAAAATTAAATCTAATTTCTCTAGACACATACATATCAATAAACATAATTTTATTCAGGACTCTCATACTGAATACATTCATTTTTGTAATAAGGGTAACAAACTTGATCTGTTAGAAATTCTTGAAATTAACAAAACCTTAAACAATAATAATATTATTTGCTTAAATGACCAACTTCAACATGGTGCCACTCAATTCTTTAACTCTCTCAATTTTGAATAATCAAACTTACCCTTCTCTATGTCTAACGTTCCTTTTTCGGTCCTTTTACTTTATTTTATTTTTTATTTTCAAAAATAATTTTTCTAACCATACTTTTATTTAACCCAGCCTTCAGCTATAATTTTTGTTTTACAGTTACCTCATATACCTATTTCAACCCTCCATTCGTAGATGTCGCGGTTGATGTTTTAGATTTCTACCCTTCAATGCTTCATATTATAGTTTTCTTCTAACTTTAACTTTTAAATAATTTTAAACTTTCCCAATAGAGGTCACCAAAATGTACAATGCTTTTGTTTGTGTAAGTGGTGACAGGGAATTTTTAATGTTTTATTTTTCTTTCTTTTTAACATTTGCTATGAATTTTGGGGTTGAATTGTATTTCACTTTGCTGTGGTATTTACCCTTTTTATCTTATTGAACCTAGATTGAGCTCTTCCCGTCATGTTATTATTTAATATATTCCTTCAAATTACCCGCTAAAATATATGTCATTTCCCCACCTTGAAGATCTGTGTCAAGTGACGAATCACTGGTTCAAGTTCAAGTTCAAATTCTTTTCCGTTTTGACCTCGTGCCTAATACAAGGTTCAAAAGTACTCCGACTCTCCAGTCTTTTTTAGTTCCTTTTTTAAAAGTTTAATTTTGGTTATGTTAAAATTAACGACCACTGGGGTTCCAGCCCTTTCGGGCTTGTTCCCCTAAATAAAAATTCTCTTTAAAAATTTTTTAAAAATTTTATTCTTCTATTTTTCGGCTATGAACTAAGGTAAGTCCCCGTTTTTGTGCATATAAAAGAGATTTTACTAGTGAATTATTAAAATAATCATTTCAATGTATTTTATTCAACATTTTCTTTTATTCTTTACAGATTTTACATCAGTTCTATGCCTTTTACTTCTCTTAACTAAAATATTTTATTTTTCCCTTAAAAAGAGGGCTAAATTAATAAATTTTCTTTCTCTCCACGGTTCCCGTGATGAGGGTTCTTGACCTGTGAGTCTCCATTTTCACATTTCTTAAAAAATTTCTTTCTCTTTGCCCAAACGGGCCTCTTCTTACCACTGTTACCTGTTGCCCATGGTCAGTGTTAAGACTTAAATATGTCAATTTTCTTTTAATCACTATCCCATTTTTAAACATTTAATCTTCCATGGCTCGATGAGAGCTCCATCGAGGTTCACTATCACTCACCATTTACGTCTGTTCCTTTCTATGAATTTTTCTCTTTATATTTTGTTCCTGATGATGGGTGTTGCTACACCCGAAACATGTAGAACATCTACCCACTTCTAACTTTTTGTTTAATAAACCAGTGGAGAAAGACTTTATGTTTTTTATTTTATTTCTATAAATTAACTCCACTTTAAGAATGGACTACTTCTTCAAAATTAAAGGAGCCGGTCAGGCCTTTCTAGTCCGTGAATACAAGGAAATCCTGCTCAAGAGAAAGTTGGTGGAACTGGACATATGGTTCAACAACGAGTGCATTCGAAGGAACCTACAGCCGAGATACATCTCCCTTAGAACCCACATCAATTCTTTATCTTCAAGGAAAGCTATCCAGGCAGCAGTCAAGGTTTGGCTAAAGGAAGAGATCAAAAAACAGTATTTTAAACTTAATCTTATTAATCTAAAACTTAAATCTCTTTTCTACGAATTAAATTATATTCTACACCCAGCTCAATGGGACTCCTTGTGTCTTTCTCTTAACAATTATGTCTATGATCAAAAAACTATTAAATTCCAACGTCTTCAAACTAAACTAAACAATCTAAGTTACCATCAAGATAAAAAACTCAATCTTTCCTTTAACTACAATTCTAATAATACAAACAATATTTTTAATTCTACTTTTGTCAATGAATCAAATAATTCTACCACTAATAACATTAGTTTTGATGATACAATTTTTAATTCAGAATTTAACATTGATCCTTCAAAAAATATCAGCAATGATGGTTTCAAGTTTAATGATAGAACCCTCAACCTGAGTGACACTCGTTTCGATGAGCACGAGTTGAGGTTACTCAATATGGGTCTCAAGTTTAATTTCCATTTTCAACCTAAAATCAAAGACCTTGAGACCATTGCTGTTGATTGCGAAAACATAATATCTAATACTTACGAAACTACAAAGAAGGACACATTGAGATCCCTCTGTACTACATCTCTTAATCAATTTTATAATAATATTAATATTCCTCAGCCGAACAATGCAAGTGAGTTTAGAGCACTTAAATCATTGAAATCCAAAATCATTGATAATAATTTGGTTGTGTCTAAGGCCGATAAGGGCAATTGTTTGGTAATCCTGGAGAGACCACTTTATGTTGATAAGGTCGATAATTTCCTTTCCTCTGATGATTTTTCGCTGCTACAATATAACCCAACTGATAAGTTCATTCAACTATTTAAAACTACTTTAAAGAAAGTCAACAATACTCTTATCTTCTTCAATACTAACAAATTTAAACTCACACCTATCAACCCATCAACCCCTTTGCTCTATGGTCTCCCCAAGATTCATAAACAGAACATCCCTGTCCGACCTGTGGTGTCGTATTGTGGTTCACCGTGCCACAAATTGAGTGTTTGGCTTAACCATATATTACTAGATCTGACTAAATTTAAAAGTTCTTTTTCTGTCAAAAATTCTTCAGACCTTTCTAAAGACCTTCTAAATCTACACATCCCTGACTCCTCTTTACTTGTTTCTTTTGACGTTGCTAATTTATTCCCAAGTATACCCGCTAATGACTGTATTAACTTAATTAAAACCCTACTAACCGATAACACCGATCTAGAACCTGAACATGTAGAAGGCCTTTGCACTCTAGTAGACTTAGTTCTTAAACAAAATTTTTTCCAATTCAACAACAAATTCTATAAACAGGTTACTGGACTAGCTATGGGCTCAGCTCTTTCCCCTCTGTTAGCAGAGGTTTTCATGTCTTTCATTGAATCCAAAATACAGTCTCACTCCCTTTTTAAACACATATTTTTTATTAAACGATACGTGGATGACATTTTTGCTATATTTACTGGTACTGAAGAAGATCTTAACTCTTTCATCCATTTCCTCAATTCTATACACCCCAACATCAATTTTACTTTTGAAATGGAAGTTGATGGTTCTATCCCTTTTCTGGACCTAAAACTAACAAAGTTAAATAATAAAATTAATTTTTCTATCTATCATAAACCCACCAGTACAGACTCCATTATCCCATATAATTCTAACCACCCACACAATCAAAAATTTGCTTCTTTTCACTCTTTTTTTTCCAGACTTTTTTCTATCCCCTTGGGCACTGAAGAATTTGAAACTGAATTAAACTTAATTAAACAAATAGGTATTAACAATAACTTCCCTTTAAATTTGATCAATAAAATATATTATAAACATTTAAACAAATACATTAACCAAAACCTTATATCTAAAGACACAACCCCCAAGAAATACTTTTCCCTCCCATTTTGGGGCCCCATTTCTTACAAACTTAAGAATGTTTTTAAACCTTTCAATATTAATATAGCTTTTAAAACACAACACTCTTTAAAGCGTTTCCTTGGTAACACTAAGGACCCTATACCTTCCTCCGATAGGTCTGGTGTCTATAGCTTGCATTGTTCGACCGAGGGCTGTTCTGCTGTGTACATCGGCCAAACAGGACGTAAGTTCTCAACCCGAATTAAGGAACACTGTAAAGAAATAGAGAAGGCTCAAAATCTTAATCTTTCACCTTCTAAAATTAAATCTAATTTCTCTAGACACATACATATCAATAAACATAATTTTATTCAGGACTCTCATACTGAATACATTCATTTTTGTAATAAGGGTAACAAACTTGATCTGTTAGAAATTCTTGAAATTAACAAAACCTTAAACAATAATAATATTATTTGCTTAAATGACCAACTTCAACATGGTGCCACTCAATTCTTTAACTCTCTCAATTTTGAATAATCAAACTTACCCTTCTCTATGTCTAACGTTCCTTTTTCGGTCCTTTTACTTTATTTTATTTTTTATTTTCAAAAATAATTTTTCTAACCATACTTTTATTTAACCCAGCCTTCAGCTATAATTTTTGTTTTACAGTTACCTCATATACCTATTTCAACCCTCCATTCGTAGATGTCGCGGTTGATGTTTTAGATTTCTACCCTTCAATGCTTCATATTATAGTTTTCTTCTAACTTTAACTTTTAAATAATTTTAAACTTTCCCAATAGAGGTCACCAAAATGTACAATGCTTTTGTTTGTGTAAGTGGTGACAGGGAATTTTTAATGTTTTATTTTTCTTTCTTTTTAACATTTGCTATGAATTTTGGGGTTGAATTGTATTTCACTTTGCTGTGGTATTTACCCTTTTTATCTTATTGAACCTAGATTGAGCTCTTCCCGTCATGTTATTATTTAATATATTCCTTCAAATTACCCGCTAAAATATATGTCATTTCCCCACCTTGAAGATCTGTGTCAAGTGACGAATCACTGGTTCAAGTTCAAGTTCAAATTCTTTTCCGTTTTGACCTCGTGCCTAATACAAGGTTCAAAAGTACTCCGACTCTCCAGTCTTTTTTAGTTCCTTTTTTAAAAGTTTAATTTTGGTTATGTTAAAATTAACGACCACTGGGGTTCCAGCCCTTTCGGGCTTGTTCCCCTAAATAAAAATTCTCTTTAAAAATTTTTTAAAAATTTTATTCTTCTATTTTTCGGCTATGAACTAAGGTAAGTCCCCGTTTTTGTGCATATAAAAGAGATTTTACTAGTGAATTATTAAAATAATCATTTCAATGTATTTTATTCAACATTTTCTTTTATTCTTTACAGATTTTACATCAGTTCTATGCCTTTTACTTCTCTTAACTAAAATATTTTATTTTTCCCTTAAAAAGAGGGCTAAATTAATAAATTTTCTTTCTCTCCACGGTTCCCGTGATGAGGGTTCTTGACCTGTGAGTCTCCATTTTCACATTTCTTAAAAAATTTCTTTCTCTTTGCCCAAACGGGCCTCTTCTTACCACTGTTACCTGTTGCCCATGGTCAGTGTTAAGACTTAAATATGTCAATTTTCTTTTAATCACTATCCCATTTTTAAACATTTAATCTTCCATGGCTCGATGAGAGCTCCATCGAGGTTCACTATCACTCACCATTTACGTCTGTTCCTTTCTATGAATTTTTCTCTTTATATTTTGTTCCTGATGATGGGTGTTGCTACACCCGAAACATGTAGAACATCTACCCACTTCTAACTTTTTGTTTAATAAACCAGTGGAGAAAGACTTTATGTTTTTTATTTTATTTCTATGACATATATATGTTTTACCCATTCGTTTATGCTCTCAACTTTATTAATATAATGGTGTGAAATTATAGTAACATTTTTTTTTGAGGGGTTTGAATGCGCTGACCTGACTTCGACGCCATTTTTAATTAAAGCTTTTTGTCAGGTTTCAGGTTTAGCCTGCGTCCCGGGTTTTATTCTGTAATATATACCTAATTAAAGTGAAATAATTATTATTCTAATTGTGTTGCGTCTTGTTATAACATATATAATAAAGTAAGAATTAAATATTTGGGTCCAAAACCCTTTAGGGCCACACAAACTAGAAGTATTTTAGTGAAAATAAGAGAGAACCATCATTAGAAAATAGAGAAAATCGCGGCCTAGAAACAGCAAGAAATACAGAAACTGTTACAAAAGAAAATGTCATAAGCTCATACCATGAAGAAATAGCTGAATTAAACTTAGCAAGAGATAATCTAATTTCTAATGCAACCATAAATAATACCGATGAAAAAGACAGCTCTGATATAATGGTAGTATCACATGAAATAGAAATTAGCAATGAGCAAAAGAAAGATATAGCCTTCTTTCAAGAAGGTTGTATAGAAAATGACAACAATTTCTTAAATCTTCCCGAAAAAGATTTAAAACATGCAACACCAGAGAAAATTACAGAAGATTGTATAGAAAATGACAATAATTTCGTAAATCTCCCAGAAAAAGATTTAAAACATGCAACACCACAAAAACGGGGGCTTAACTTTGACTTTCCTTATATTTTTGAAAAAATCCAAAATAGCCAATCGGCTTATTTTAATTTGTAGAATTCCAAAATGTTGCAAAAAACTATTTTAATAAAAAAAAATAACTTAACAGTTACTTACCTTAAGCATATCATCAGTCTTTCTTCTGCTCCAATAGGTTTGCGAGACAGACATTTTTCTTCAGTAATGGCTTCTCTTATGGCTTTCAGTAAGGAATGGAACTTAATCCTCGTCGTTCTGAAATAATTGAAGAACTTTCTTTCGTCCTTCATTAAATCCGGAAAAAGGTGGACATATTCCCCAAAAACACTTCTTTTGCATATTTCGTGAACCCACACTCGTTTACGTTTTCTCCGTATTCGAAACAGTTCTTCTTCGAGAACAATGGCGAGTTCCTCACCGCTCGAAGACATATTCGCAACTAATATTCTAATTTTTCCGGCGATGCTGATAAAATATATGCGATACCCGAACCAAAAATCCGGCGAACACCGTCCGTTCCTTCCGTACCGCCCGTCCGATGCCGTTGTATGTGCGCGTACCTTTAATCGGCTTAGTTTGATGTCTAGTATCTAGTATAAGTTCTTTTTTTGATAATTAAAATAATAATTTAATTATGTACTATGTTTAAAGGGAAATATCTCGAAAACCGTTAAAGATATTAAGATAAATCAAGTACATTTTTTGACTCAGAAAAAGCCCCTCTCTTAGAAACTGTAATTGAAAAACACCTAATATCACAGGTAAGAAAAAAAATTATAGATTTATGAAGCCCAGTGTACCCAGTAAACATTGAAACTTATACAAACTTGCAGGAAGTTTGTTTGGCCTTGCTATTACAAGTTTTCAAAATAAAGCATGCGATAAGCGTAACGCACATGTTCTTTTGAAAAGTCGCCTTCGTAAGTTCGCAGCATATGATAAAAATTAAGTTTGGGTTTGGAACCTTGCCGAATATTGTCTTCAATAAACACTCCACAAATTTCATGCTTATCTATTCTGCAAGAACATGGTTTATTGAAAAGTTACGGCATTTTTCAAATGCGTGCTCACCCAAAGTCAACAAAGATTAATTTATAAATTTACACTTTCTAAAACTTGTGGATAAATGCAATTTGAAAATTGATGAGTCGGAGAGTAATTCATTGATTTTCTCGTTGTGTTTAGGGATTATATGTATCTCTCTCTAACATGCATTTAACTAAATATGAAGAAACATGACATATATATGTTTTACCCATTCGTTTATGCTCTCAACTTTATTAATATAATGGTGTGAAATTATAGTAACATTTTTTTTTGAGGGGTTTGAATGCGCTGACCTGACTTCGACGCCATTTTTAATTAAAGCTTTTTGTCAGGTTTCAGGTTTAGCCTGCGTCCCGGGTTTTATTCTGTAATATATACCTAATTAAAGTGAAATAATTATTATTCTAATTGTGTTGCGTCTTGTTATAACATATATAATAAAGTAAGAATTAAATATTTGGGTCCAAAACCCTTTAGGGCCACACAAACTAGAAGTATTTTAGTGAAAATAAGCACGTTATAAGTAGGACGATTTTTAAGAAAATTAACACCAATTTTTTAGAGAAGCTAAACAGTTTTACTAGTTTTACGATATTTATTTTTTACGATCACCAACAGGTAATAAATAATTTAAATTCTGTTTACCTCAGAATTGACTTATAATATTCATGTTAAAAAAAATTTTCCTAAAAATTGATGGGCAACTTTGTTTTCAATGTATCTTAAAATAAAAAATTCAAATCAATTGTTTGAACACAATATTTACATACCCATATATATTTAAATAAAATGGACAAACCATTCGTAATAGGTGTATATCATGGCACAAGCAAACCTCACGGTCCATTTCTGTTATTAAATGAATTTATTACAGAATACCAAAATATTAAAACAGTTGGAATTTTACATAAACATAAAATGTTTACAGTAAAAATTTTAAAAATTATTATGGACGCACCTGCAAAATCTTTTGTTTTGGGTATCAAAGGACATAATTTATATACTGGATGTACGAAATGCACAGGAAAATTTATTAATAATAGAATGTGTTTTACTCAACTTAATTGTGCTCTAAGAACTGATGAGAGCTTTCGCAGTCAAAGTGATGATGAATACCATCGATCTAATACACCACTTCTAGCTTGTGATATAGACTTAGTCAAAGATGTTCCTTTAGATTACATGCATTTAGTTTGCTTAGGTGTTATGAAAGCACTGTTGAAAATGTGGATACAAAGAAATAAACAAGTTGTCTTAACCAAAGTCGATTATGAAATTTTGGATTCTGAGATTCTTGATATTCAAAAATGTATATGTATGTAGCTATGATTTTTCTCGGACACGTAGAACGCTAAAAGTCTTAGACCACTGGAAGGCCTGCGAGTTTTGACAGTTTTTGCTTTATTTCCAAGAAGTTATTTCTGTTAACTTACCTCATAATTCCATAGAAACTGAAAATATACAGATTCCTGTTAATTTCTTAGAGGTATATGAAGTATCTATAGATGGTACATTTACAAAACCATCAACTGTTTCTTCTGACAACCATGAACAAGGTTTACAAATTCAGATAGAAAAGGAATTTCTAAAAAATGTTGAATATGAAGACGATATTCAAGCAGAAGAAGAAAATATAAAAGAAAAAATTTTGTGGTTGTATGAGCAGCTTTAGTTGGATACCGCCACCATATTTATTTGATATCTGTATTTATTTCTTTGTACCAAATAAAAGGCATTATTATTATTATTATTATTATTATCATTATTATTAATATTATTATTAAATAGGCATCAAGACGGTGAATAAGAAAGTAAGAAAACGCAAATCTGAAATCAGCAAGTGGAAAATGAATGAAAACAAAGAAAAAAGAATGAAGGGAAAGGAATATAAAGGACTTACAAAACATAATGGGAAATGGATGTATAATCAACCAAGAAAAGCAAGGCAAATGAAACCCTTCTGTAACTGCAAGCATAGCGGAAGCGACACTAAAATTAAATGTAATCTTTTTACAGAAGAAGAACGACTAAATATCTTTGAATATTTTTGGCAGGACCTGACTTGGGAGCAAAGAAAAACCTACATAATCAGTCTAATCGATACTGCTACTCCAAAAGATAAAAAAATATAAAAAATACTGTATCACGCCGAACCGTCACTTTACTCTATCCTCTTAAGAATAATAACATTAGAGTAAGAGTATGCAAAAAAATGTTCATTAACACTCTTGATATTGGCGAATGGTCTCATAGTTGGGTGCTATTAAATAAATCTGAGAATAATTCCAACATCACCGCAGAGAGTGATTCGGTTCCAGCTAAACTTGAGGTCACAAGGAAAAGCAATACATTTTCTGAAAAACAAAACAATTTAAAATATTTTTTTCATTCTCTACCCAAATTAGAATCTCACTATTGTCGAGCGTCCACACAAAGACTTTATTTAGAAACGCTTTGGCAATCAAGGCTTTCCTTATATAATGAATATGTCAAGTTTTGTAAAGAGAAAAAGATGGTTGACCCCCTTAATACAAAAGTATTTTTTGGACAATTTGACAAAAATAATTTGAGCTTATTTAGACCTAGGAAGGACCAGTGTGACGTCTGTGTGTCATATAAGTCAGGTAACATTACATATGAACAGTATTTTGCGCATACCGAGAAAAAGGACAGAGCGCGGCGAGAAAAGAATTATGATAAAGAAAATGCTAGTCATATTTTCACAGTAGACATGCAGTCCGTTATTCTGTGTCCTATGTTAAAAGCGTCATCAATTTATTACAAAAAAAAACTTGTTGTCCACAATTACACAATTTACAATCTAAAGACTAATGATGGTTTTTGTTTTTTGTGGCATGAAAGCGAAGGGGCCGTTACTGCTAACGAATTTGCGACGATTTTAACTGATTTTATAGAGAACAAGTCTAACGTAAAATCTGGTAAGGAAATAATATTTTTAGTGATGGCTGCGGGTATCAAAACCGTAACGTCACTCTCACTAACGCATTACACAGTTTATCTAAAAGGAAGAAAATAACTGTAATTCAAAAATATTTATTTCCTGGTCACACTCAAATGAAGTGTGACAGTATGCACTCAACTATTGAACGAAAACTTCGGAATCAGGAGATCTATACACCTGCAGGATATCTTTTAGCGTGCAAATTGCACAGAAGACAACCAAAGCCTTATTCAGTGTAGTACCTAAACCATACATATTTTAAGAATTACAGCAAACTATCATTTTTTACGTCAATTCGCCCAGGCGTTAAAGTGGGAGATGAGACTGTCAACAACTTGTGTGCGCTCAAATACACCGATGAGGGCTCATTGTTTTTTAAAACTAACTTTGATAATGATTTGTCACAACTTATCAAAAGAAACAGTAAACCAGTTCTTGGTACAGAGAAAATATTGCAACTTTATGACGCTCCCTTAGCTATCAAAAAATCAAAGTATGAGCATCTCTAAGAGTTGAAAAAGGTTATTCCAAACGATTATCATCTTTTTTATGACAACCTTAAATACCAATAACATTTTAAATATTTATGCTTTTATTATAAGTTAATTTATTGTATTACTTTTTGAATAATACTACGTAATATCTTCGCTATTTTACTGTCAAACTTAGTGTTAGTTCTAATAATGTTTAAACCTTGTAAGTCTTGGTGCAAGTAAAATTTTTCATTACCAAAACCTCCTACGTCTTTTTTTCTTAAAATTTCTTTAGATTTGACAAAAATCTAATTAAAAAGTGGTCAAAAACATTTCAGTTATAAATAAAATTTAAAAAAAATAATAAAGGTGTGTAATGTAAACTACCGTGAAGTTTTTATTGTCTCCTGTAAAATTTGCTCTGAAAGACATACGAGTTTTTTAAAGTAAAACGACGATATACATACTATACTAGGTTGCAGCTACTTGAAAATCATTTATTTAAAAATATTTAAAAAACAGGAGTTTTAGCTGAAGATGCATTCTTAACATGTTTTCCTTTAAAAACAGTAACTGAAATACAGGATTTTGATCAAAATTTGAAGGAAAACGATGGTCTTAAAGATACTTTTTAGTATATCTTTCTTCAATATTTGGGAGGACATGATGGAAAGAATTGCATAAACCGTTGCCTTGAAAAAATATTTTCAAATTATGTTGGTCAGTTCTGCTGTTGGACCGGAAAGAGAGGAAACCTTAGAGTTGCAGATCTTTGCATCCTGGATGTTATTAGTTTGACATTTAAACCATTTTAGAAGCAGTGCGACTGTCGTTCCCAGTAACGCAGGACTTTTTTGAAAGCCATTTGATGTGTTGGTTTCAACAGGCGAAAACAAGGTACCTGAGGCAAGACAAACGACTGGTAGGTCCATTTTTTACCATTAAAAATTTCAGTTATAGCTATTAAAATATTGATTTTTAAAACCTTCGAAATTATCATTATTATCTTTCACACTGATACTGTCTAATTGCAACTGAAAATACCCCCTGCAATTTCAATATAATAATAGGTAAAAATTAATGTCGTACTATAAACTGTAAGATTTCTTTAATAGGTTTTTCTGTTTCAGGCTCAGAACACCAAAGATAATAATTAAGACAAAAATAATTATATAATTATACCGTAATATACCTGCCGCTCCATTTGAAGATTAAATTAAAATATTAATTGTAGCTTGCAGTAATATTTCATGAACAAAAATATATCATATGAATATTTCAAATGTAAACTTGTAGAAAACTTTTTTTTTATTAGCTGAAATGTAATTTCAGATTGAATACTTGATTCAAGTTCACAATAATTATAAGTATGTGTGTATACAGTTGAAAGTTTAAACTAAATATGCATAAAACTTGATTTGGAAAGTTTAAAATTGCAAATTTCGTGCAAGTTAACATAACACTTGAATATTTACCTTTGCTTTTATAAGCTTACGGCAAGTTTCAAAAATACTTAAAATAATAAAATTTTTAATGCTTTATACACAAACTAGAAGGTAAAATAAAAAAAATTATTGGTTTTGCCACGTTGCTTGTTTCCAACTGTATGGTGAATTTTATAGTGTTATATAAAATTTTGAAATTTGTTCAGCTTTGTTTACATTAACCTCATATTTGTTGTAGAACACAAGGCAATATTGTGAAAAAAAAAACAAATAACAAGCAATATTATTGACACCTGGGAAGAAATCACCTCACAAGAATGCTTTACCCCTGTAGCAAGCTCTCTGTCACAAGATTCACAAGATGAAACTGATAATAATGAACTCATTAACAGTCCACCAAGTACTAGTTGTAGTAGCCCCCCTTACACTACCCCTAATGCTAGTAGGTGCAACAGTGCTTCAGAAAATCAGGAACCCCCTACCCTTTTAAACAAATTAAAAGCAGCACGCAACCAGACAAGAATCGAGCAAAATTCAAAAAGAAAGAAAGTAGATGAGCCACTGGAGGCATTAGTTCATACTGCCAGCACCCTTGGGCAAAATATTACAAACTTTTTAACCCAAAATGTAAATGATGTGAAGTCAGAAGATTATTATTTTGTGTTATCCATGGTTGAATCCTTAAAAGGAATAAAAAGTAACAAGGAAAAAATGTTACTAAAAGCTAAATTTTTAACACAAATTGCCGAAGTAATTTGGCGGCAGGAAGAAGAAGACAATTAAAACATTTGCTGAATGTTGGATCAACATTGTTGGTCAAAACCTTTTGAAATAAACTCAGTATGATTATGTCAACTTGTTTTTCATTAAATCTATACAAAAAACATTAATTAAATCTGTAGCAGCTTAGAACTTTTATGATATTAAAAATAGAACATTTGTTATAATGAAGAAAAAATCAGTTATAAAACTTAATTTTAAAAAATAACTTAATTTATGGGTAAACCACCACGGTTAACATAATTCTCTTGCCAGTGAACCATTCCGTGTTGAGAAATGAAGTAATCAGCAACTCGATCTCTCTGATTTTTTGCTGCATTTGTAGCATTATTTAATCCTAGTCTATTCAGTGATTTAAGAGTTGGATTTTCTCTCCAACTACCTGGACGAACTTCTCCATTATTACCTATGTAATCGGCAAAACCTTAAAAAAATTTTTTTGTCAAGGTGGCGAAAATGGTGTACAAGTTCAAGAAAATACAAGAAAATGCAGAAAATACAGAAAATACGAGGAAAATACAGAAAATACGAGGAAAATACAGGCAATATAAGTAAAATATACGTAATAAAAAATACGTGCGGCAATAACATAAAATCGTTGGAAGATCTGACAACGCTGCCGGATTTTCGACGGCTTATTATTAATAGGTAATGTCCACTGTTGTGTGTTTTGTATTATTGTGACATTACATTCTTGTGCTTGCCTGACTTTTCACTAACCTGCCTACCTTTAGGTACCTAATGTAAAGGCAAGCACACACAAGTACACTTCGTTCTTTTGTAGCAGATTTGCCTGTTCGGGTAAATCAGTACAGGTAAAACGGTCACAAAACCAAGGTGTGTGGCTAAAATCCGTCCTTCTTGCCGGCGCGGCGTTCAAAAATATCTGCCGACGCTTGATTTTTCCGGACCGTTTTGAACGTGTTCGAGCAAGTTGGTCAAGTGTATACGTGTACACGCAGTAAAGAACGGCGAACTTTACAGTGGAGTGAGCGGGATTTCTTTGTATTATTTGGTGTTTAAGTCGTAATTCCTATTGTTTTAAGCCAGGAAGATGACCGATTTAAGCATTTTAGTAAGGAATTTATAATTGAATTTATTGAAGCTTATAGAAGCCATCCGTGCCTTTGGAAGGTTAAGCCTGCAGAGTGCTCTAATCGAGACCAAAAAAATAGGGCCTATGAAAAGATGATTATTAAGTTAAAAGAGGTTGATGAATCTACAACAAAAGAATCCGTTAAGAAAAGAATAGACTCTCTCCGCGATTGTTTTAGAAAAGAGTTAAAGAAAGTTAGGTCCTCTAAGAAGTCAGGTTCGGGTAGTGATGATATATACAAGCCTCACCTATGGTATTACGACTATTTATTATTTTTGACAGACCAAGAGACGCCAAGGGAGGGAGTAACCAATATTGACGAAGAATATTAATCAAATGCCATAACGACTTTATCAATATTTTTAACTTTTAAATTAATTGCAGTGTGAAAGATTCTAAACCTTGCCACCATAATACCAAATACGTTTTCAATTATACGACGGGATCTAGATAGTCTGTAATTAAAGATTCTTCTTTCTCGGTTCAGTTCTTTCTGGCAAAAGGGTTTTAAAAAATCGTCTCTTAACGCGAAAGCTTTATCTCCAATAAATACATATGGTAGTGGTTCATTACTAATATCTGTTGTACAACTGGCTGGTAGTTGTAGAGTGCGACTTCGAAGTTTATCATAGAATTGCGTGTTCTCGATTACCCCACCATCGGATACTCTACCATTTGTGCCACAATCGCACATAATAAATTCATAATTTGCGTTAGCAATCGCCATTAATACGATACTGTGTGTTCCCTTATAATTATAATAAAATGAACCGCTATTTGGAGGAGGCACTATATTGATGTGTTTACCGTCCACAGCTCCCAAACAATGAGGAAAATTCCATTGTTCTTCAAACTTCTTGGCGATGGTTCGGTTGTGGGAAACTGGAAAAAAATTATCTAAGGTAAAGTGGGGTAAGTGTGTTTGCGGGGTAAGTGTGTATGTAGTATTGTTACGATTTTACCAAAACCTGACGTTACTAAACGAGATTTACATCGTTTAATTTAAAAGCTTGTAGCTCCATTCGTTTTTAACTTAAATAAATTTATTAAGCGCAATCGATATCTATAATTCTGTACTTTTACACATTTGCTCCAAAAATTGCAATCACTAGATTTATCCAAGCAATGTTGGCCACTTACATACTTACCCAGTTCTACGGGGAAAGTGTGTACTATGAACATAATTTTAATAGAAAAATAATATCTTCGGAACAAATTACTATAAAAACTTTCAATGCAGGTCACCTAAAGCTTATATCTTTAGGTATAGGTGGATGAAATTTTAATTTAAAATATCTAATTCTTTTTTTAATACACCTAAACACGAACTTATGAAATTTTGCTACACACTTACCCCACCTTACCTTATATATTGTGTGTTAAAGTATTTTTTAATATTAGTATAATTAATTTATTTTCTGTTGCTATCATTGAGTAAGTATTCAACCAAAAACTTCATAGTTTTTTTTATTTTTTTTTCTTAGGATGAAACCTGCACGCCTGTACGCCTGTACGCTCTCCGGCTTCTCCTGAAAATGTGTCCACACAGAGATTGTCAGATGGTCCCGATATCCCTCTTAGATCTACAGTAACTTCTGGCAGTGGCATGTCAAGAAAGCGTATAAGGAACAAAGCCGACGAAGTTTTAGAAAAAGTTAATGCAAAATTGGATATCAGTGAAGATAAATTTGACGTAGCAGGAAAAAATATAGCCAATAAATTAAGGGATTTACCGCGTGAAGCTGCACTTATGGCGGATAAGTTAATTTCTGACGTTTTGTTTGAGGCAGCGTTGGGGAATATTACGAGAAACACAAAAATGTCTTTGACAAATGAATTAATTCCACAACAACAATCTCAAGCAGCTACCCATCCCTACATACAATTCGAAAAAAATACAAATCTTCAAAATAATTGTGCAGGAAGATATCTTTCAGACTTTACTGTAAATTATCTCGATTTGGAATAAATAATTTACTTTTTACTGAATTACTTGTTATGTTAGAGTATCTATTAAATACATATAATATTGTATGTTACGTGGCACAAAATGTATTTTCAGTTTTTCTCAAAATAAAAAAATAAATAATTTGTTACCTACCTTTAAATAATCGTGCTTCAAAAGAGAAAATATTGCACTGCATGTTTCTGGTATAATTTTCCCAAGGGCTTGAGGTGAAATAGCAACAGAAAACTTTAGGTCTTCATAACTCCTTCCGGTTGCAAGGAATCTTAATGTGGGGGTAAGGCGCTCATGTGGTGAAATACTTTTTCTCATATAGGTATCCTGCTTTTGAATTAATGGTGTCACTAAGGCAAGTAGTTCTAGATATGTTTCTTCGTCCATTCGCAGATAATTAAACCAATCAAGTGGTTCTAGTCGTAACTCATTTAATAGATTTACGTGGGAAAATTGTATTCGTTTAAGCAACCATTCTTTAATCCATTTTGAACGTTTTCTTTTTGAATTTTGTATTTGTACAGCCAATGCCGCTGCTACTGCTAACGCCATCGTAGAATTCATGTTCACGGCGAAGAAGTTTAAAAACAACTAAATGAAAAGCCCGCCAAGTGTGTGGATATACACGTTGTTCGTTCTTAACGGTTTAGTTATAACCGGACGGGCAAATCTGCTACAAAAGAACGAAGTGTATGGGGGCCTGTGGAGACAGTATTTACGGAGTAATTATTCTATCGACTTAGATAACTTGGAATTCTTCCAAAGATTTCGTCTAAAAAGCAAACGGTCTTAAACCTACTTAAAGAAATAGAGGATCGGTTAGAATATCACCATGATAAGTTTTTTTAAAAATTTCTTTCCATCATTTTGGTTTACGCGTTTTATACGAATAGGACTATTTAAAGTAAGGTAGTCGTACCAATTATCGGCACCCAGTAAACACATCTGTGACATTGACATAAAATTTACGAAAATTCAAGACTTACAATTAACACTTCCTTATTTTTACGTAAAATTCATATAAATATTACGTAAACTAAAAACACGTGGAATATTGAACATAATATTTACGTAAAATGTAAGACGTAGCCTTTATATAAAGTTGAAAATGTA
The DNA here is from genome assembly GCA_935413205.1 of Polydrusus cervinus. Taxonomy (NCBI): domain Eukaryota; kingdom Metazoa; phylum Arthropoda; class Insecta; order Coleoptera; family Curculionidae; genus Polydrusus; species Polydrusus cervinus. The sequence continues at coordinate 57,521,297 of OW284510.1, read as the reverse complement.
TATAAAACATTTTACTTTCATTTTAGTCAAACTTTGTTACATCAGATTTATATAATGTTGACGTAAAATATTTAATATCGTTTTTTAAACCGAAAGTATCTTATAAAATATGTTCTATACCACATGTGCTCTCTTTTAATTAACATACATTAAACAAAAAAAGCAATTGGAAAGATCGGTCTAATAATATTCCATGTGCAGCGTTGCCAGATTGGGGAATCTTGTTTTTTGCCACTGATGAAATAAGTTATATATTTACATAAATTATTACTTAAGGTAGGAGTTGCATTCTCTGGTCTTGGACGTGCTATCAAAATCCATTACTTGGACATACTAAGCAAAGAAACGATTAAATGAGAAATAATTTTTATTTTTTGGAACTGGCAACACTGCATCACGTTGCAACGCGCCATTTTGTTAGGTTAGAATTGGAGAGCCGAGCGAGGGCTTTTCATTTTGTTAGTGTTTTGTGTTGTACAGATTTGACTCATTTTACCCCGTGTTTATGTCCCTCAGTCCCAGATTGTATCAGAATTGTTTATATGTTTTGTGAGTCTCAGTTGTTTGTGTTCTGTGAGTCTCGGCCAGTTTGTTTTGTTGTTTTCTCAGGTACAAAGCCCTGCTGATGGCCCAGCGAGAACATTAATGGTTATAAGTATACTATGAGGGGGGGGGGACGATGACCTAGTGCCTGAAAAAAGAAGTAGGAAACCTAAGGTTTGCACTAGCATTAGCTTAGATATCGATTTTACACCACCCATCAAGAAGAAAGAAAGCTTCAAAAAACACAATAGAGCGATTAGTCAATTCTGCAAAAGAAAATAATGTATCAGGCTCTGCACAAGCAAATGAAACATTTAAGGTTCTCGCAAGCTATGATAGTAATACGCTAGTACACCAATCAATTGAATTGGATGAAGTATTCAGTGGAAACAAAAATGATACTGAAGTGGAAATTCAGAGTGTGTATAATGCAAGATGTTATATGTTCTTGTAAATGTAAAGGTAATTTTAATAGTTATTTGTCGGTTTGCACAGATTTTAAACAATAATTAACTAGCCAGGCAACTTTGTTGTCATGACATTGGTAGTAATAATTTTCCCTCATTAAAGTGGGCCAGTTGGCTTAACTTCAGATTTATTTAATCAGGCAACTTTAATTGTGAGTAAATTACTGTCAATCACAGCCTGGTTACTTAATTATTGTTTAAAATCTTTGTGCAACTCGACATAAGTTAAATTTTAAGTGTCTGTTTATAAATAAAAAATTTTAAATTATGTCTTCTCATGCAGTGGGCTAGTTTTATAGGTTTATTAATATCGGTATGTCCGGCGGTCAAATATGGTTGGCTACATACGAAACTTTTGAAAAAGAAAAAATTAAAAACCTCCAGAATAATAACATGAATTTCGAGCCAACTAAATGGGTGATTCCCGATCTGCTTTGGTGGAAGGCATCAATTTTTACTACATTTAATGATATAAAAAGGGATACATTTTTCATAGAAATATTTACTGACGCATCGTTATCAGGTTGGAGCGCATGTACAAATAATCAAAGCACACACGGCTAGTGGGATGAGGCAGTTAAGAAAAAACATTTAAATGGAGTTTGGCTGAATTCGCCTTCACAAAAATTGTAAATGTTTTCAGTACACCTGAAGTAGACCTATTCGCTTCTAATATAAATAATAAATGTATAACATATGTGTCTTGGATGCCCGATCCCAATTCAGCCGCTATCGATGCTTTCACATTAGACTGGAGTAACATGTTCTTTTATATCTTTGCTCCATTTAGTATGATTCCTAGAGTGATCCAAAAAATCTTGCAAGATAAAGCAGAGGGAATCATCGTTGTACCTTGGTGGCTAACACAACCATGGTTCCCCTTGTTTATAAAATATAAAAAAGGCAACCACATAACATTCCAGCCAAATTCACACCTTCTTTCTTGCCCCTCTAGGGAAAAACATCCCATATCCAAGAACCTTACTCTGGTTGCCGCAATCTTATCAGCCAGGCATACAGACTGAAGTATCTCCCAGAACGTGCCATTAACACGATTCCACACTATATTTCTAAATCAACAATGTCTCAATACAATACACAATATAAATTATGGTGGGTTTTTTGTAAAACCAATAAAGTAAAAACGATAAAGGAAGTTATAGAATTTTATCAAAGTATTTTAGAAAACAAAATATAGATTTACATTGGACACAGAGCCAGTAATTAACTATATTAGGACCATGTTTCCATTGGAAAACCTCTCACTTAAAAACCGAGCCTCCAAACTAGCAACTTTACTTTTACTGATAACTGGATATCGGATGCAAACCATTGCCCTAATTACTTTAGAAAATATCGTAGAAAGTCCGGGCGGCTTTACTTTTACTAATAACAAGTAAAACCAAAACTTCGGGAATAAAATCGACACAACCGTGCTTATATATCCCATACTTCAATGAAAACCCTCCGCTTTGCGCCGCCACTTTAAAATTTTACATAAACAAGACGAAAAATCTGCGAAGTTTAAAACAAAACAAACTTTTCCTAATCTCTAGACCACCCTTCTCAAATGCATCCAAAGATATTGTTACTAGATGGGTCAAACCCTAAACAACGCAGGTATCGATACATCCATATTTACACCCCATTCAACAAGACATGCCTCCGCATCAAAAACCTTTCGGGCTGGTATTTCTTTAGAAGTAATACGCCAAACTGCAGGCTAGTTTTCATCATCAAACATATTCGCAAAATTTTATAACCGCCCGATCATAGACCAGACACAGTTTACTAAAAGTATTCTAACTTAGCGATAACAAAATTTGTATTCGCTAATTATTATTCGTTTTATTTTAAGATAGTATATCATATATTCCAATATTACCATATAAGTTACGTTAGTTAAGGAAACTCATTTCAGGTTTTAAAATATATACCATGTAACCAATAAAATTTGATATATTTTGAAATATCCAAAATAACAAATACTGGTACTTATTTATTTAACTCAGCTTTTATTACAACTTTTTGTGCTTTAAACATCTACGTGGTAAAGTGATATCGAGGACTGGAGGGCGTCCTAAAATCATTAGATCAAACGAACTTACCTGTGAAGTTCGATCGTAATTTTAGTAGCCCTCCAGTCCGAAGATATCACGTCCCGCCCTTACCCGGCTAGCTTAGCTATTTTCCCCCAAGTTGTAAAAAAGTAGGTTTAGTTATTTAAAGGAATGAAACCTGGAAGAGCGGTGCCCCGGTCCCGGACGAAGGATGGAGAGAGGAACCGATTTCTTTAAAATAGTGAACGAAAGAGCTCGGGAAGTTACTACGTGGTAAAGGGATATCTTCGGACTGGAGGGCTACTAAAATTACGATCGAACTTCACAGGTAAGTTCGTTTGATCTAATAATAAGAGCCTATTGCAAGCCGCCAAATCAAATCAAAAATACTTATTTAAGTATCAGAACAAGTAGGTTGGTTATTTTTATCAATAAAAATAAATACCTTAGTAGTTAGGAACTTGTTTATTATTAAGAAGAAGAAGTTTATATAAAAAGGTACAGTCACAGTCTAGATATAAAAAATGTCAACAAGCATCAATAAAAAATAACGTAGTTTGAAATCAATAAAAGTAAAGCTTAAGTGATCTACAAATCGTTTTCTTCCTAAAGTAAGATCTCGTAAGCCTCCCTGACATATACTGTAACAGGTTATGGGCCCAGGAACGTAGTGTTAACAAGAGATTGTGCAAAAAGAAAAATACAGTAGTAAATTTGCCTCAGTTAACTAGATCTACAAACTTTAATAACTGGAAATTGAGGGTGCAAACCTTGTTAGAAGAGCGACAAATATCGGAGGCTCTTGAAAAAAGTGAAGATAAGATGATTACACAGATGAGACCACAAAAAACGGATTTAGAGTAAAAGATACCAAGGCAAAAAGCTTTATCGTTCAGTGTCTCACTGACCAGCACTTGGATTTAGTAAAAGATTCTGACATGGCAAAGAAAATGTTTTTGATAGAAAAAGTGTATTTACAAAGCTTTCAGTAAAGAGAAAGTTACTAACTTTAAAGTTGAAAAAACACGAAAAATTAGAGGATCATTTTCTGGTTTTCGATACACTAATAAGAGATCTCGAAAACTCTGGATCAAAAATAGAAGATGGGTATAAATACTTTCAAGTACTGATAGATGATTTCTCACATTTTCTGGTTGTTAAACTTTTAAAAAATAAGAACGAAGGGGAATAAAATTTAATTGACTTTGTAAAACTCATTAAAACACAACATGGATTAAAAACTAAACGTATTAGAGTTGATAACGGTGGGGAATTTACTTCAAATGCATTTAAAAATTATTGCAAGAATAAAGGGATTGAGCTGAAATATACCATGTCATATACTCCACAAGAAAATGGCACATCAGAACGTATGAATAGAACTTAAATGGATAAAGGACGTACAAAATTTGTCGAGACAAATCTACCAAGAGAAATGTGGGGAGAAGCAATTTTATGTTCAGCCTATGAACTTAACAGGTCACCAACAGTGTCAAATAATGAAGAAACTCCAAATACAAAATGGTATGGTAAGAATGACTTGTCAAAATTAAGGGGTTTTCTGCAATAATTTGTTGAAAAACATTTTTTTATAAACATGTTTATATAAATTATATTAATGTGTTTCCTGTCAATACTGCCACAACAGTGGGGGTAATTCCATATCTGCTCATATTCATGCAATTTGTAGCCATTCTTCTTGATTCTTAGGCACCTAAAAAATTATACATTTGAATATAATTTTACTCTCATGGCGTCTTAAATAGTGACAAGCAAATGATTATAAATGTTTCATACTTACACACACATAAAACCATAATACAGTTTTTTTTGTTGCTTTTTAAGGAAGAAGATCAACCACATCGAGACGCTGCAAGTCTCACCAAAACATGCGAAAAAAAATTGAGTGAAAAAATATTTCACGTGCACCTACAACCAAAGGTTTTAAGAGAAGGGCAGAAGACGCAAAATCTGAAGAAGCGTACACTGTTATGAAACAGCTTTCAAGTAACCTAAAAACACGAGATGAGTTCGCTGTATTTGGTGAATATGTAGCCAATACCTTGCGAAATATCAAATGCAACTCGGTTTTAAGCTACGCAAGATATGAGATTAATGGCGTTCTTTACCGAGCAGAGGCCTCAGACATATCACCAAATACAACTGAGCCATCCACCACTCCGGTCGCTACACCACTATCTGGGACATCGACCAGTCCTTCCACTACACCTGCACTTGGGCCATCCAACACTTCATGCGGCACACTTTCATTACCTGCTACGCCACTTCAAACAGACCCTGAATCATGCGAAGATAAAGACGACTACAGTGAAGATGATTTAGACTTTTCACAAGTTTTAATGAATTTGTAAGCGTCGTGTAATAAATAGTTTAAATAGTATACTTACTTGGATTCTATCACTCAAACTCTTTATGAGAGCATTGCAAACTTCTGGCACAATATTCGAAATACTCTGCTTAGAAAATTTAAATAAATAGCTTAAACTTTGATAAGAATCTCCACTGGCCAAAAATCGTAAAGTAACTGCTAAACTTTCTCTTACTGGGATAGCATCTCTAAACGTCGTGTCCTTCCTGCCTATTTTATGGCCAATTTACTTTATAAGGTAATCAAAATCAGCACTTGTCATTCGTAAAAAGTTTTTAAAACTACCATTACATCGAATCTCTCATAAGATCGGATAAGAGAGCTGTGCCACCATATTTCTCTCGAGCTTTTAGCGATGGCCGTACCCAAAATCTTCGTTTAACGCGCCGGCGCCGTTTAGACAATATAACACAAGCTGCCGCAGCCATAACTACATCCTCTACGTTTGGTGCCATTTTACATACTGCTTAACTAATGAAAGATTATGATGTATTTGTTTTGTTATATAGTTTGGATGCTCCTTAAAAATGTTAAGTTTTCTAACAAGTTACACAACAAGTTAATAAAACAAATTTGTTATAAAACTTTGTTATATAACGTGTTTTGTTACATAGTCTGGACACGGCTTTATTATTCTATCTCGATGGGTTACATATATGCTTAAAAGGCCGCATTCAACATTTTTAGTTATTCTTGTATGCTACTATGCAATTTCTACATTTGAAAATATTTTGCTGTCTTTTTTAAAAACAACAACACTGCGGGTTTTTTTTCATATACCTACAGTAATCACTAGAAAATAAAAGGGATTATTTTTTAAATTTTTTAATTTAGTAAGTATATTATTTTGAAAATTTTCTGCATATTTTCAATCAAAATATTACTTTTTATTTTGATACCTTATCACAAATATCGTTTAAAATTTATCAAAATTATTTTGTTTTGACAAAGTTCTTCATAGAGTAGTAGTTCAGTCGTCGAAGAGTGAAGTCGGGTCGGTAGTCTTGGTTAAAAAGTGCAATAAAGTTATAAAAATGGGTCGAATCTCTCAACAATAGAACATCTGTGTACCAAGTGTAAAAAGTGAAGTCCACAATTTGCTCGCTGGAAATAAACTACTTTGTTACCGATACTCGTAAAAATCCTCCAATTCATCGGATATGTTTAAGAAATTATTAACTTTTAAAAAACAACTTTACCATGGAATGCGAGGGCTGTAAGATCAAATAATCCAAACAAAACAATAATTTTCACTGTGATGTGTGTAAAAAGGGGCATTGCAAGCAATGTGCACGTTTAACGACATATGAAATCAAAGTACTTAGTCAACAAAAGGATAGATGTCTTCAACTAGAAACACATCAATTACTTCAGAACACAATCCAGGACAAAACAAGTATCATAACCAGTAAAGATGAGATTATACAAATGCTTAAAAAGAAAATAGAAGAGCTAGAATGCCAAGAATTTATCCCGGATCAGACAAAACTATCATACAGTGAAGTAACGAAAAAATTTGACAACAACTTGAAGGTAAATAATAATGTACCAAGTTTAATAATTAAACCTAAGCAATTCCAGAGTGCAGGAAAAACTAAGACTGATATAAGAAATAAAATGAAAATGGATAAAGTGAAACTTGGGGTAAAGAATACACGCAGTACCAAAAATGGCAGCATTATAATTAAATGTGATAGCAAAAAAGACGTTGAAAAGTTAAAGGACGAAGCTGAGGCTACATTACGTGAGTATGATATTCACCTTACAAAAATGAAATTGCCTAAATTTAAGATAAAAGGCTACGAAGGTGATTCAAATTAGGAAGAAGTTGAAATATGTATTAGAGAACAAAATAAGATTATTTCTGAAAGTGACGAATTAAAAATCACATATATAAAAAAGGCAAAAATAGGAAGTCAGAAATTCTCCACAATAATTGAAGAATGCTCGCCACAATTATTTCACAAACTCATGGATGTAAAGAAAATCTACATAGGCTGGGAAAGATGTCCTATATATGAAGACCTAACGATTCAAAGATGTTTTAATTGCCAAGAACACTATCATAAAGGTAGTTCCTTTACCAATAAAACTGCTTGTGCATATTGTGCAGAAGAACACAAAATAACTGAATGTCCAAAAATTTAAAAAAAATGCAATTCTTGTACAAACGCAAATATTAAATACAAACTCAACTACAACGCTGAACATGAAGTAAGTGATCTAGAATGTCCCTCCTATCAATATCTTCTTAAAATACTAAAAAGTAAGACAGACTACGGATATGCCCATTGATTGTCAAGAAATTAACTTACTACAAGAATTAGATATATTACAATCTGATATTCTACAAGAAACGATAGACTGTGACCAGGTTGTTATTAAAATCAATTTAAACACTAAACTGCTTAATATCATACATCTTAATATACGGAGTGTACGAAAAAACTTTAATGAGTTTTTAACTTTTCTCGAATCCTATAAACTCAATTTTTGTGATATGATTGTGCTCAGTGAATGTTGGTACAATGACGGCCAGTATAGTATACCAGGATACAAAACTTTCTACGACAATGCTTGTCTCAATAGAAGTGATGGAGTAATCATTTTCATAAAGTCTGACTTAAATACTACTATCACCAATTTTAAGCTTAATAAAACCAGTGTAAGCGTTACTCAAATTAAATTTATTATTGAAAATACTCAAATTGGTGTAAATTGTTTATATAAGCCTCCATATAGAGACATATTTTTTAAACAAGCCAACTAACCATATCGATATTTTTATAGGAGATATAAACATAAATATTTGCAATCTCCAGGATAATATAGCAAACTCTTATGTGTCAATATTAAATCATTTTGGATTTTTATCTGCAATTAATAATCCTACACGGGTCACAAACGAGTCTGCTTCGTGCTTAGATCATATTTTTATACGAAAGAAATTAAAAAATAGTTCTTTAACATTTTCATCATTTATACTAAAATCTGCTATAACAGATCACTATCCTATAATGCTTAATATTGATAAAGAAAACATTAAGAAAAATTCGACTTCAAAATATTCCATTTACACAAGCTACAAAACTGATTATCATAAATTCGAAAACTTAATTCAAAAACAAAATTGGTCGACTGTTATTGAGTCAAATGATTCTGATATTGCATGTAAAAAATGTTATGAGGCTTTTCTGCACATTCTAAATGAATCTAAAATTAGACAAGTCACTAAAATAATACAAAAAAAAATTAAACCATGGATTACAAATGGAATTATTAATTCTATTAAACACCGAGATAAACTAAAAAAACGTTTACTTTTAAATTATAGTATTTTAGATAATAATATGTATAAAGAATACAGAAACAACCTCAATAAAATAATCGAAAAATGTAAATATGACTATTATAAACGAGCAATAGAAAACAACCAAAACAATATTAAAAAAATATATAGGAATATTTCACTCATGTATAAATTTTCCCATAAGAAACGTTAAAAATAAAATAATATCAGCGGATATACAACGTTGCCTAGACAACGTTGTATATCCAACACACAACAATCGAACCTATTTGACGAGAGTTTTTTTTTACCTTTTTACTGCGAACGTGATCGTTATTGTTATAAGTTCCCTTCGGGAAATTCATTGCTTTTGAAAAACAAACCCTCTCAACAGATAACGACAAAGATATAATTATGGCATAAATGAAAAAATATAAATATTATTTACCTAAAAAAAAAACCCCAACCCGGGTCGTCCGGGGTCGTCCTGGCGAAACGCAACTCCTTAACACTTGAGCCATCAAAGGCTTTACATATTATTCGTCAATTATTCAAGAAGAGTTGTCTTAGGTGCAGCATTGTAAAGCAGTGAAATACTGTATCGTAGATACCTGTTTGTTTGTATTGTTATTATTAAAAAAGTCAAAATGAACCGATTTGGTCATGCACTTAATGAACAAATAGACAAAGAAATTATAAAAACGACCCCAAAAAATACAATCAAATCAAATAAGAGTGTTTGGAAGCAGTTCATGGAATTTTGCACCGAAAAAAAATATACTTTTGGCCGTGATACTTCGGCATCCGAGCTCGCGTCAATTTTAAAATGTTGGGCTTTTAATATGAGGAAAATAAACGGCGAAGAATATAAAGAACATACAGTAAAACTCCTTTGGAATGTTACAGCGAAATTACTAATGGAAAAGTACTTTAATGAGTACAATATTAAAATAAATCCCTTCCATCAAATTGAATTTAAAGTGGCCCGAGACGCAAGAGATACAAAAAGAAAAGAATTACAGGGTATGGATGGTAAGCGTAAGGAATCAGCAAATTTCTTGACCTATAATGAGTTTGAAAAACTTATCCAAACTTGCGATGAACAAACCCCAGAAGGTATCAAAAAAAAAGTATTTTTTTGTTGTCTTACGAACTTGCTTGGAGAGGTGGAGAGGGCGCAAGAGCCGATACAACATTTTTTAAAGAAGAAACCGACAATAGTGGAGAGAAAACAGGTAGGATCGAATATAACCCTGTATTTTCAAAAACTACGCAAGGGGGTAGCCGAAAACTAGCCGATTCAAAGTGGCTGGTGAAAAATGACACAGATCCTAAAATTTGCCCCGTCAAAATGTTTTTAAAGCTCCAAGAAAAAAGAAAAAATGTCACCAACACCCGACTATTTTTAACTCCAAATCCATATTGGAAAACATCCGGAAATTGGTTTAAAAATAGCCCCGTAGGGGTTAATGAGATATCGGCTTGGACAAAGAGGCAAGCAAAAAAAACAGGGCTTAACATTACCAAAAAAATTACAAATCATTCACTTAGGGCTACTGCTGTATCAAAACTGGCCAAAAGCGGAGTTTCAGAACAAAACTTGATACAAATCACGGGTCATTCCAATGCAAAATCCATATCCAGCTATTTACAAATGGATGAAGACCACCACAGAACTATCATCGAGAAAATGAGGAAACGCGGAACGGAACTTCAGCAGACTCCTCAGACTCCAACTTCTTCTATGACGAGCAGCAGCAGCAGTTCCATGTAATCACAAAATCAAAATGTAATTAACAATTACAATAATTGCAATTTTTATTATTCAATCAATAATTAGTTAATATTTTTCAATTGTTTGTTGCTATTTGTTAAGTTTTTTTATAAAATAAAAAAAAAATTGTTATTGGATTTCAGTTACAGTTTTAATTATGTTATATGAAATTGAAAATTGTATGATAAAAATTTTTTTTTATATATATTTCATTCTAGAAATATTCTCCCTAAATACCGCTCGTGCATAAAAATTAACCAGATAAATTTCATTCAAGCTTGTTATACTAATTCCACTCGTTCTTCGAACTCGTGGAATTATAAATAACAAGCTTTCATGAAAATTATCGGTAATTTTTAAGCACTCGTGGTATTACCCCCGATTATATCTGAAGCAACTGATCAAAATACCTCAAAATCAAATACCAAAATACAAATTAAAAATAATAACACAGAATTCTCCACCGCCAAAGCTATGGCTAATTTTTGTAATGATTTTTATGTAAATATTGGCATTAAAATGCATAATAAAATTACCACACCATCAATTAAACCAGATGTTAACATAAACACTTTTTCGTCCATGTTTTTAAGGCTTGTTAGAATAACGAAATTATTAAACAGATAAACTCTCTTAAGAATAATAATTGTGCTTCAGGTATAGATTTTATTGGCGTTCGGCTAATAAAGTCATTTCACTTATATTTATTGGAACCTCTAACCCATATCATAAACTTAATTTTTAAAACAGGTCTGTTGTTACACCCATCTATAAAGCCGGCGATAAAACCAATATAAGTAATTATCGGCCCATAAGTGTAATAAACAACTTTTCAAAAATGTCTTAAAGAAAGACTGATCAATTTTCTTCAAAGCAACAACATTCTCTCCAGTAATCAATATGGTTTTACAAATGGGTTGAGCACTGAAAATGCCATATATGAATTGACTAGCCAGATAACCAATCAATTAGATAATAACAAAAAGTGTATCGCAGTGTTCCTTGATCTTGCAAAGGCATTTGATACTGTGCCCCATGATTTGCTCTTGAATGTTTTAAGTTCATATGGCGTAAGGGGTACTGTATTAGATGTCTTTGAGAGTTACCTTAGGGATCGTCAACAAATAGTAGAAATTGATAACATACACAGTGATCCGTTAACCGTAAAAATTGGAATACCTCAGGGTACAGTCCTAGGACCAATCTTGTTTATTTACCTACATAAATTCCTTAGCTAACACGAGTATTAATAACGGGATAGTCATATCATATGCTGATGATACAGCTGTGGTATTCAAGGGTGAAACTTAGAGTGAAATGAAAGGGTCAGCTATGGATGGAGTAAAAAAAATTAAAAACTGGTTAGATTTCTTTAAATTAACCTTGAATACCTCTAAAACCTATTACATAGCTTTCTCTGTTACTTCTTCTAATCGTCCTAATTTTAATAACATAAAAATTGAAAACCTTGAAAATCTGTGAAGTAAACTCAACAAAATATTTGGGAATTACTATCGATAAACATCTTAAATGGGGAGCACATATCAGTTATTTAACAAAAAATATTAGAAAGTTAATTCATAAATTTTATATTTTAAGGGAAATAATTGGAAAAAAATTAGTACTCTCCATATACAAAAGTTTAGTAGAATCTCTAATAAGATATGGTATTATTGCGTGGAGTGGAATTTACAATAACTCTCTAAAACCTCTAAAGGTGGTTCAAAATTGTATCTTAAAAATAATTAATAAAAAAAGCAAGCGCTATTCTACACAATTACTTTACCATTCAGAAATCCTAAATATTCGATCACTGTATATTTTATCAACCGCCGTATTAACACATAAAACTTCTACATTAAGAAATTACATTAATCACCCATATCAGACGCGCAACCATTTAGACGGACAGTTGACAATTCCTAAAAGTAGTAAAAACATTAACCTCAGATTTATTCATTACTTAGCTCCAAAAATCTATAATGTTCTACCACTAGAAATAAGAAATATTACAAGTAGAAAAGTTTTTAGAAAAAAATGTAGAATTTTTATAAGTAGTAACTTAAATAAATTTAGTGTATTATTTTAAAATTATTTGTTTTCACAAAATTTGATGTTTACGCACCCAGGTGCATAATATAATATCCACATTATATTACTTATACCATTCATTATGACTTTATAATATATACTATAAACAACATTTTTTTTTATAAATAAGATAGCGTAGCGTAGTATATAGTAGCTTTTAATTAAATCTGTGTATTACTTGTTTTAATAACGATTTTTGTTAATTAGAATAAAATTTTGCACATACAGGGATTTAGTTCCCTAGGTGCAAAAATTAAATTATTTTATAATAAATAAACTTATTTAGGTACTTATATAACTATGCATTGACACCTGTTATCAACAATATGTAATATATTATTATTATATTATCTCCAACCAAAATAATACTCATTAATTCCTGTGAAAGTAATATCATATAGGAAAAACAGCCTAAAACTCTAAATCGTAAGTAAGAGTAAAATACCCTCATATTGCTTTCCAGAAAGAAATTTCGGTGTTATACTTAATTAACAAGTTTCGCTTACTTTGGACAAAAGATGAGAATTATTTGTTTTCTGTTTTGTGAATAAAAATTAGATTTCATACACACAGTTCTCAAATCTTATTTTCTGTAGATTTTATTAAAGATAACCGTAAATATTATATCAGAGTAGTAAATATTATGGCCTTTAAAAATAAATGCATACTCTTTTTACTTATTTTTGATGCACTCTGTTTTATTTTTTGAGGAATCTAAAGTATTTTATTTACATGAAATTTTATGACACACTTTTTAACTTAACTTATCTTTCAAATGGTATATTTATTTCCAAAACTACAAAGTTTTTTCTTTATTTAGGTTTTAATTGTGAACCTCCCCCAAAAAACTAAAAATTTACAAAAAGTTTTATTACTATTTTTGTCCAAAGTAAGCTAAATTTAATAATTGGGTATACCTTTAAAATTAAACCAACTCTATATACAATTTTTATGTAGTAAAAAAATAGGGCACTTAATACTTTTTGACTGTTCCTCGTATACTAAAATAAGTATTATTTTGGTTTGAAAATATGCAGAACATTTTAGAAATAATATAAATTTATTAAATTCAAAATAGAACGTTTTCCCCCCTTGTTTTATATTTGGCAAGAGAAAAAGAGTTGGTGAAAGAATGTTGAATGGTGGACCTGCTGGCTGCGCGGGGTTCTGCACTGACTCCGGTTGGGTTAATTCTGATATTTTTGTCGAATGGTTGAAATATTTTATTAAGCTTGTACGTCCAACTAAAGATCGTTGTGTATTATTGATTTTAGACATTCTTTCCATCTCAACATCAATGCTATTGATATAGCTAGAGAAAATGGAATTGTAATGCTCACACTTCTCCGCACACGACCCATAAGTCTGCTTTTGAAAATTGTGTAGACACTTTTCAAAAAAACATCCTGGCAGAAGAATTAGCTAAATTGACATACCAGCCCTAGTGAAATCAGCTTTTGAAGCAAGCGCCACAGTTAACAATGCAACTAATGGTTTTCGCAAATGTGGAATCTGGCCTTATAACAGACACACTTTCACAGACGCTGACTTTACACCGTCCGAGCCATACTTCATTAAGGATGTGGAGCTCAAAGCTGGTCCTTTAGTACAGGACACACACAGCTGCACCTGGCTCGTCACTTTTCACCATTGACGCTTCAATGCCACAATTACACCACACCCCTGATAAGCAAACCAGCCTGCAGAATGAACCAGACCAAGATGGACAATACAGATCTCGAATTCCCACAAAAATAAATAATATGCCATTTATATCCAAGGCTGGACCATCAAATATAGATTACAGCCTACCTAGAAAAAATTTGAGAATATTGAAAGATAAAAATAATAGACAGTAGCGACTCGGAAGGTGATGACCAGCTATCTTTTTTCACCAGCAGACATATTGCCGATACCAAGCGTTGGCCCAAAGGTGGAGAATAAAAGGAAAAACAGGTGCCAAAAATCTGAAATAATAACTGGTACCCCATTTAAGATGGTACAAGAAGAAAAGCAAAAGAAAAAGGACACTAAGGGAAAGGGAAAAGGTATCAAGGGAAAGGGAAAAAATAACAATACAAAAGAGGAACATAAAGAAATGAAGCTAATCTTTCGAAGGCCTCCCATAGGGAGATTTACAAAGAGAATGTGAAATTATTTCTAATCATGAAACATGTAATAAGATACACATTCAGTGTTTAAGTGAAAATAAGGAAAATGATTTATGATGATTTTTATTGATATTGAGCCAGAATAAATAATTTTAATCTCGCCTCATAATAAGTAGTAAGACTGTTTCTTACTTTTATTAACAAACTACAATCGATAGGTGCTGGGGGGTGTGAATTGATCTTACTTTGATTACAACAATCAAAATCATGTCTACTTACAAAACAATGTATTAAACTATTTATGAAATCATAATACATTATCAAAAGTCAGATTTATGTTAAAACAGTTAAATAAAGTTCATGTGTAATATAGACAAAGATAAAAATAATGTTTTTTGTAATGCTGATTGGCATTTATCCCATTTAGGCAATAACGAATACTTATAGGTTTTACGTTGGTTCAAATAGGGTATCCGATAGAATTGAATAAAAGTCAAAGAATCATACCTTTTTGCTGGTCTCAGGATAAGATTTTCCTTGACATTTTAATCTACTATTGATGGGGTGGTTAGGCGTTAAATTGCATACTGGGTGTACCACTTAAACGTTACACAACACTTGCCTACTGGGTGCGACACAAACGTTGCTCAACAGCAGAGAGGTACACAAAAATTTGGTGGTAATGTTTGTATAATGTGGTCTGATTTATTGTATCAATGTTGCTCGTCCTTCCTCTGTGGTTGTGTGACCGGCCTGTTGGGCGTGTCATGTTAGTGGCGGTGCGAACGACGGACAATTGACAGTTAGTGTTAGTAGACATGTTATGGGATTGCGCCATAACAACGTGGTACAGTTTTTTATTAAAAATAACTTGTTCATTCGTTAGTAATAATAAAACATGATTGTGAATCTGGAACTAGTGTTTTATTAAGTACATGACCAAGTTATACATGGTGTCAGGTTGCTTGTGAACCTACGAAGAAGCTTGAAAAACTTGTTTTTGTCCGGCCTATCGCTTGTTGTATTTGCCGCGAGAGAGACAAAGAAAAATGGAAAATTATTTTAAGCCTCCAGAGCCGCTTGTGCTTGAAGGAAACATCTCAGACAATTGGAAGAGGTTTTCGCAGAAATTTAATTTGTTTTCAAAGGCCACTGAATTGAATACCAAGGATGAAGAAAAGCAAATCGCTTGCTTTTTATTTTTGATTGGTGACGACGGCCTTGACTTGTTCAATAGATTTACCTTTCAGGCGGGTAAGGACAAGATTTTAAAAGAACTAATCAGTAAATTTGAGGACCATTGCGCGCCCCAGAAAAATGTGATATTTGAAAGGGCAAAGTTCA
Organism: Polydrusus cervinus; assembly: GCA_935413205.1. Taxonomy (NCBI): domain Eukaryota; kingdom Metazoa; phylum Arthropoda; class Insecta; order Coleoptera; family Curculionidae; genus Polydrusus; species Polydrusus cervinus. The sequence goes on along the minus strand of OW284510.1, from coordinate 57,505,229 downwards.
ACATAATAGTACAGAAAGAGGCGCAATCTTTTAATAGTTTTTTGACTGATCTCAGAAAAGCAGTCAAAACGACTGACTATCCCAATCCAGAAGAAATGATTAGAGATAGAATTGTGATAGGCTTAAGAGAGACATCTAGCAAAGAAAAATTAATGAGAGAGGCATCATTAACCCTAAATAAGGCCATAAACTTCTGTAGAGCGACAGAAACGAGCAAAGATCAAGTTAAAACCTTGGATAGTGAATCCAGAGTTGATGCCATCAGAGCAAGTACATCGAGAAAGTATAGTAAGCACGAGAGTAAGCTAGCTATGGGAAAAGACCTTAAGACCTCCTGTAATAAGTGTGGTTACCGACACAAATTTGAGAATAAGTGTCCTGCTACTGGAAAGACGTGTGCCAGATGCCAGGGTCGTGACCATTTTGCTAAGATGTGTTCAGCAAAAAGTGATACTGGTAAAGGTCAATCCAAGAAAAAAGTGCATTGTGTGACGAAAGAAAAAGACAGTTCGGAGTCAACTAGTGAAGATGGTAGTGACTATGAGTTTTTTGTGAGTTCGGTTGACACAGTTCGAGAAGAAAGCAAGATCAGTACCGATACTATGTGGACCAAAAATGTACGGGTCAATGGTAAGCTTGTGAACTTTAAACTAGATACCGGAGCTGAGGTAAGCACCTTACCTTTAGACATTTTAAATGAAGTTGCTCCAAATTTGACCATAAGAAAGTCAAATGTTACTTTGTTGTCATATGGTGATCCAAGTTTTAAGCTGAAGTGTTTAGGTGAAGTTGTGTTAGAGTGCCAAGTGAAAAAGGGTACAGAAAACATTTCTTTTGTGGTTGTTAATGCTAAAGACCAAATTCCTTTGCTAGGTTTACAAGAATGCTTAAAATTAAAGTTAGTAAAAAGAGTAGATTCTTTATGTAAACAAAATTGGTTTAAAACTTTAGATGATGTTGTTTGTAAATATTCCAATGTATTCGAAGGGTTAGGAAAATTTCCTACACAACACCATATAACTTTGAAGTCAGAAGTAAAACCAAAAATAAATGCTATTAGGCGAGTGCCTCATATTTTGTTAGAACCATTGAAACAAAAGTTATATGATCTTGTGTCAAAAGATATCATAGAAAAAGTTGATAAACCCTCAGAGTGGGTACACCCTCTAGTTATAGTGGAAAAACCAAATGGTGACCTTCGATTATGTCTAAATCCAAAAGATATGAATCAAGCTATACAACGAGACCAAAATCTTAAGCGTGTGTTAGAACTAGCTTCTAAATACAATATAAAGTTTAATAAAAATAAAATACAATTCAAAAAAGAGTGTTAAGTTCATGGGTCAGATTTTTTCACACAAAGGTGTAGAGACTAATAAAAAGTATGTTGAAGCCATTTTAAAAATGCCTGTTCCAAAATGTAAGGCAGATATTTTAAGATTTTTAGGCATGGTCAAATATATAGGCAAGTTTATACCAAATCTTTCTAAAATAACTGCTCCTTTGAGAAATGATACCAGAAATGCATAACCCCTTGCAATTAGTAGAATCCCAATTGCAAAATAGAAATTTAATTCAAATTACTCGAAGTGGAAGAGAAATTATTATAAAACCCAAAAAATTAGACTTGTAAGGGGAGATGTATAATGTGGTCTGATTTATTGTATCAATGTTGCTCGTCCTTCCTCTGTGGTTGTGTGACCGGCCTGTTGGGCGTGTCATGTTAGTGGCGGTGCGAACGACGGACAATTGACAGTTAGTGTTAGTAGACATGTTATGGGATTGCGCCATAACAACGTGGTACAGTTTTTTATTAAAAATAACTTGTTCATTCGGTAGTAATAATAAAACATGATTGTGAATCTGGAACTGGTGTTTTATTAAGTACATGACCAAGTTATACAATGTTCACGTACCTACGTGCCGGGAACAGAGCTAATGGTAGCCTGTTAACCTTTAAATACACTTTTTGTAGACGTTTCATCGGAAACTTGATTAATTAATCTCGCGTTGAGAAATTTGGGGTTTCTGCCTAGAGAAGTGACTAGATGTCACGGTTACTAAAAAGAACGGTTGTCTGGTAACTTCTGACCAATTAGAGCCTGCCTGCTGATGACGTCACAAAACGTCTTTGTTATACGGGTCTATTATGAATGCAACAGACAAAGAGAGACAGATACGCTTTTCTATGAAATGAACAGAGCACGGTATATATATTTGATCATTTTTTGAAAATTTTGGTATTTATGGACCTAATAAATTAGTTTTCTTATTTCTGGAAGCGAATTTTATAAAAATAAAATTGAACTAAAACTTGGACCGTAATATTAAATATTCAGTTTTCTGTTTTTCTTTTATTGTAGGTAGATAAGTCTACAAATACAAACCGAGCACAGGGTGTGCAATTTTATTTTACTCACTTTAAAGTTTACTTTAAAAAAATGTACGAGTTGTAGCTGTTGTTATCAATGTTTATTTTTTAAAATATATATAAATTTTGTTTATTTCTTATAAAACCTATATTTTATTGTTCTGTACAGATAAAAAAGTAAATAATTATTGTTTGAATACAAAAACATTTTACTAAAACTACTTTAATTTATGACAAAGCAAAAGGTAACAGTTGTACAGATCAACCATCAGGTAAGCTCAGAGACGAATCTAAGGGCGAATAAGCACCTGATGATTAATAAATTTAGTAGTACTTAGATAGTAGATGAAAAAACCTAGTTGTTGAGTCCAATAAAATTTGGCGATATCATGACAATAAAAGTTTTTTTATGACTACAGCCACCCCACCCCCCAGACCAAAATACGTGCTTCGCTACTGATTAAGCTACATTATAAGAAAAACTACATCAATAAGTAATAAAATAGGTACACACGCACTAAACGAAGTCTCATAAAAATTCCCTTTGACGTCGAGGTTACATGTTTCGCTGCTACCTAAGCATCATCAGACCTAACTACAAAAAGCAAAGAAACACAAAAATAAAAACACCTGCATCATAACACACTAAATATTTGATGATGCTCAGATACCAGCGAAACATCCTGGACATAATTAAAAGAACATTTTATGAGAGGGTAACTTTGTGTGTGTATTTTATTACTTGACTTAAATCGGGTCTCAGTGAAAATTGACAAATATCAATTTTATTTATCAAAAAAAATGAATCCATTTTAGTGATGTATTGATTGAAACATACCGTTTCCTAACACTTAATTAGTTCACAAAAAATAAATAACTATTACCTTATATATTTTATTTATCAATATACGGGACATGCCCATTCGCACTGACCTCATAGTCATTAGTCTAACTAAAATAACCAGTGCACTACACAAATACAAACATTATTAAACAGCTAATACATCTTTTTTTTTTAATTACTAGTAGGTATTCTTTTACATTTCCAATGGTTGTAAATTTATGTTAAATAAATCACCCCTAAACCTGTTCCCCTTTTCATTATTCTATTGATTGGGGAATTTTCACTATACACAGTATATCTATTTGATTGGGAGTTAAAAACTTTGAGAAAATTTCCTTAACCTTGCCTTCTAAACCTTTATCTGTGCTGTCAATTTTATGTTTAAGGTTTTTAATTTTTTCCTGTAGAGTTCCTATTGTTTGTTTAGCTAATTTGGTTTTTTAAACATGCATTTTCTTCTTCAAGATCCCTGTACTTTTTAAATTCTCAATTTCAAAAACAGGGGGAGAAAGTCGAGAAAGAGTTTCTGTTTTTACGATATTAATTGTATTTTCTTCAGGTATCAGAAGATTAGAAAAAATTTCCTTACTTTCCTTTTTTTCTCTCTGATGGGGTCTTGTTGGTTTTATTTGGCAATACTATAATATGGGTATATTGCTAAAATTACAAAACTATGTTAAGTTTAAGTTACATTATATTTGTTTCTAACTTACCAGTTTTTTTAGCCTCTTAGGTTGAGAGTTAATTAATTTAGAGTGTATTTCGTCCTCAAATTGACAAGACTCAAAATGTTTACTGCAAATCTTTTTGTGGTTAGGGACGTTAGGGTTAAAGGTGTCTTTTCTACAACAAAGTTTAACCCATTGCTTTCTTACTATATGATTTTTAGGAAATGTAAAAAACCGCACTGCTTCTCCATCCCTCTTTGCGTTTGCTTGGCTGCTTTTACAGGTAGCGATACTACAATATCGTCCCAGGCATCTTAAAAATACAAATAAAACAATTTTTACCTAATTTACTTTGAATGTGATTTATGTTTATTATTTACCTTTTATTGCACTATACTGATGAATATATTGATAAAATGTCTCTTTATCTTTAAATATAAGTCTCTAAAACACCTTACAACTTTGAAAATTCGCTAAAAACCACTTCAAAAACAGAAATAACAGAATAAACAATGCTAATTGTGTATACAAATGTCTGAAGAGACGTTTTGTGACGTAGGCGATGACGTTTCGCCCGCCATGACACCAAGCTTACAAGGCAACCTATCTATCTAAAGACCTTGACTAGATGTCACCTCGTTCATATGAGTTTTTGAACTGAACCATAGAAAAAAGAAACAAGTTTAGAATAAAAAGTCTTATGGAGCACAATTTTTGTTAATAATTGCGACGTGCAGTCAACGGATGGCGCCACTTACTAAAAATATCCTGAGAGATGGCGCTCGCCGCGTACAGAATAGTGCAGATTCCTGTTCACTGTTGCTTTGTCATCTTGTCCATTTTAGTTTGATCATTGTCCATTTGATTTGAAATCGAAACGGTTTTTCTTCGGTACTTTTTTAGTTTGAGCGCATCGCAAGTTTAATTTTGTATATTTTATAATAAATCTGTGGAAGTGTCGCCATGGATAATTGCTATGTACATCCAAAAAAGTGTTGTGTGCAAAACTGCACAAATAGAACTAGCAAGCGACATCGATTTCCAAAACGTTATCCGGAGGTGTATAATATTTGGATTGAACTTGTAAAGCCTCCAAATTATAAAAATTTAAGTGTAGAGGAAATAAATAAGAGATATTATATATGTGAAAAACATTTTGACCCTAAGTGCATTATTCGTTCCCGGAGTGGTCTTAAAATTAATGCAGTTCCTACACTCAACGTGCCAGGTAAATTGAAGATTGAAAATATCATTGCGAGCAAAAGCAACTGGGACACACAAATTTACTTCTATCTCCTGTATAACAAAATTTTTAACTTTGATGTTTAAATCAGTCACTGTCAATTGTTACTAGAGCCATAATATCGATAACATGTTTTACGGTACAGTTTTGTTTATTAATGTAGCGCATAGGGTCTAGACTAGAATAATATAAACAAGTGTCGCAGTTTTCTTGCTCGCAATATGGTACCTATACTTTTCAAATCAACACTATAAAACAGACCTATTATATTTGAATATTAAATATATAGGTAGTCGTTAAGATATTGGAGGTATATACATATCTACTTGAAATAATATATATTATGTATATATATCTACAATAGGTATACTTTAAGTACACAAATTTTATTGTTGTTTTGAAGGATTTGCTGATTTTAATGTGGAAGCAATCGCAGGAAAAGGAGCTCGCCTGATAGATGGTGGATATATGAAAGGTATGTCGTTACTTGATATACATTTCCATGCAGAAAAAAATCAATAGTTTAAAATAAAAAGATAAAAGGTTTAATTCCCCTAAACTGTGCAAGATTTTTGTAGAATATTCGGTAGAATGACAATTGTAGTCCCTATAAGCATGTATTTACATATTGCATGTAGGTATACTGTTGTCCAATTATTTAAAGAAAAACTATATATCTTTGGTGTAAACTAAGTATGGTTGCTTTACAGTAACTTATAAGTAATATATTATATGGATGTTTCTGTATAAGTTTTAGTTATATATTATCACATATTCCATTAATTTTTCAGCAGATCCCTCCAGGGCACCACAAATGATGCTGCCTCGCATTTTACCACAAGACACTTAAGGTAAACCGCCAGTTATTGACACCCTTTTAGTGATTGACACCCATCGAATTAATAAAGGATTTTAAGAAAACCAGTTAATAATTTAAATTTTAATTTTGGTTGAAAGTTTTATTAAAGTCACTCTGGCAACCCTGTAGTTCGGACATGTTTGTTAGTGCCGACATGTCGGTATAAATTGTTCCTAAATTTCATGTGCTTTACAAATTACACCTGTGCTTAATCAAAACCATAAGGTAAGTACTAATTTTCACATGTCTTTTCTACGAAAGTTTTGAACTTAAAATTTAAATTTGCAGCTTTCCAGCATCGAAAGTAATTCACTAATCATATATTGTAATTTAAACCTAACCTAAAATATCCTGGATTCATTTTGTTAACATGTCAATTACTGAAATGAAAAATAAACCATATTTTAGTTATCGACACCCCCTGTCAATTACTAAATCTTTAAAGATTTTTATTTTTTAATGGTATCTTATTACACAGAAAATTACAATGTTGCCAATAAGACTTGTATTTTTGAATGTTTGTTACAACTAGTAATTGACATAGGTGTCTATTACTGGGGTGTCAACTACTAAAAGTAGTCCTTATTTGCAGATTACTACTTCTAACTCAAGTAAGCATGGCTCCCAAAAAATTGTATTCAAAAGAGCAAATGAATATGGCTTTAGAGTTAGTTCAGAGAGGCAGTTCTATAGCGTCTGCCGCTAAACAAGCTAAAGTGCCACGTGTAACTCTCCTCTACAAAGTGTCTGGGAAATCACCAAAAAGCTGTTCTATGGGTCCACCTTCAAGCCTGACTTGTGAAGAGGAAACTATGCTGGTCCAGTGGATATTAGAACTAACTAAAATACACTATCCAATTAGTAAAGTTCAACTTTTTGATAGTGTTGAATACATTATAAAGAAAAAACCAAGAAAGAATTTTTTTGTGAATGGCAGACCTGGCGATACTTGGTTTAAAAATTTCTTGAAAAGGCATCCTGAGTTAACAACAAGGGTTTCTCAAAATTTAACAATCTCCAGGGATAGCGTTTCAGAAAAACAAATAAGAAACTGGTTTTCAGAAATTCAAGAATACCTTACAAATGAAAATTTATATGAAATAACAACAGAGCCTGATCGCGTTTTTAATACTGACGAAAGTGCGTTCTTTCTAAACCCCAAAGATGACAGGGTTATAACAATAAAAGGCGAAAAAAACGTATATCAAGTGTCAGGTGACGAAAAAGAGAACTTGACAGTTCTTGTGACAGCCAATGCTAGCGGCAAATTTGCTCCTCCCATAATAGTTTACAAATACACTAGAGTACCAAGTCATGTTGCAGAAAATGTTCCTGAAAGTTGGGGTATCGGAACATCCGAAAATGGTTGGATGTGCGGAACCACATTTTTTGGTTATATGGTCAACATATTTGTACCATGGCTTGAAAAGGAAAATATACCTAGGCCTGTTCTGCTGTTTCTAGATGGGCATGTCTCACACATGACTCTTCAACTGTCCGAGTTCTGCTCTCTTAATAAAATAAGTTTAATCGCACTTTACCCCAATTCAACACACCTGTTACAACCAATGGATGTCTCCGTTTTTCGCCCATTAAAGTGTCGTTGGAAAAAAGAAGTTAAAAACTGGCGGTTTCAAAATAATGGGGTAAAGTTGCAAAAGGCAAACTTTGCTCCAATTTTTAAAAAAGCGTTAGAGCAAATATCGCCTGAAACAGTACAAAACGGATTTAGAGTCTCTGGTTTAAGTCCGTTCAATGTTGACAATGTAAATTTTAATAAAATATCCGTTAAAAAGCGTGTAATTAATGTTGACACCTCATCGAGCAACTTGAACCCCAGTTTAGACGCTCATACCCTATTAAAGGCTATAGAGGAAAGGATTGGCCAACCTAAAATTGATCTTTTTTTAGATAGTTTACTAAATAGTCTTCCATGTCCAGTAGAAGACACATCGTTATTTACCTTGTGGAAATCCTTGTATCAAGAAAAACAAAACAATGAGGCTCCCCAAGATCTGGTTGTAAATAATGTTAATGATCAGCAGGATAATGAGGCATCACAGGATATAGTTCTGAATAAAATTAATGATCAGATTCCGGTTACTGAACAAGATACTGTTCTAGATCAAAGTTCAATTGTCGATGAGTGCGAATCAATTGTTGATGAAAATTTAGGTATTAGTTGTGAGAACCTCAAACAAAAAGATGCAGCAGATGAAGCAACTCAGCAATGCTCTTCAACATCATCTGCAATTACATTACCTTTAGACCTTCCTTCTCCATATAAGTATGTTTTAAATTTTCCTGAAGCCTCAGCATTTAAAAAGAAACAAACAAAAACAAAAATTTCTTCAGTTATTTCTTCCCAAAAATGGCAAGACTTCAATAGAAAGAAACAGGACTTAAAACTTAAGACTATGCAAGAAAAAAAAGAGCGGGCTCTACTAAGGGAGAAAAAAAAGATTAAGAAAGAACAAAAAATAGATGGTGTAAAAAAACGCGTTTTTATTGACTCTGATAAAAAAGGAAAAAAATTACAAACTAAAAAGAAAAAAATAACTAAAACAAAAGAATTTGATAGCAGTGATTCACAGTCAGAAGAAGAGTGGGTACCAAGTGATTCTACTTCAGAAAGTAATAATGAGTTTGATGAATCCATTAATTACAATGAAAATAGAGATCCTAATGAAAACAATTTTAAATTAGATTTAAATAAGAATAAAGACGATACAATTAAAGTGAGTGACTACATTTTGGTTGCCTTTCCATCAGAAAAAAAGAGTTTTAAAAATTATGTCTGTGTTGTACAAGAGGTGCTAAGCAAAGATGAAGCTGAAGTAGTTGGTATGATATGCTGTAACAAGGAAAAAACTATGTTTAAATTGAATGACAAGGATGTATCTGTTATAAATTTTTCTCAAGTTATAAAGAAAATGGAGTTTCCAAAAATGCTTCTTGCTGGTGATCGATTAAAATATGAATTCTCAGAGCCGCTGGATGTTGAAGAACCCAATGCTTCTTAATAAGTTATCTTCCTAAGTTTTTAATTTAATTACTGTTTAATGTTTTTTTTAAATAAAATCTATTTATGAAAAAATCTATTTATTTTCCTCTGTCAATAACTGGACTGTCAAACACTAATTTTTTAAAAAATGTTAATGTCAATTACTAATCCAGCTGCTCATACTGTTTTATAGAAATATATTTAAAAAAAACTAAGTGTTTTTATTACCAAAATGTTAGCTTTACAATAAGAATACATTAAAGTACTTGAAAAAAAATACCAATTGATTTTAGCTTTAAAACTTCCTGCGATAATATATTTTTTGCTGTTAATGTGTTATTAAGGGTGTCAATAACTGGCGGTTTACCTTATATGTCAGTATTCTCAAAGACAAGCATTTTGGAAAGTAAGCGATTTGTTACAGTAGATATTATTTAACAATTTGGAAACATTACTATAGGTATACTTTAAATAGTTAAAATGATCTGGATAGGTTTTACGACTGATATATGTTGAATTTTCTTTTTTTTCTTACAGGTTTAGAGCCAGCAGCAGTAGTGCCTAGCAGCTCTCATACAAACATTACTTCATCAAAGGTGATGACTACCTTGATGAATACTGTACAAAGTAAGTGAATTATTATATGCATGCATTTCTATAACAATAATATCCCTTGGTCTTATCAGAGTTATGTATATTATTAATATTAATTTATCAATAATTAAGTTAAAGGTATTGATAATTTTTTTTATGAGATAGGTACCTCTATTTTAGGTAAAATTATGAATTTTTTTACAGGTCCAGAGTTGCCACCATTAATGATGAGCACCTCATACACAGAAATTGCCTCCACACCTGACTCATCGTCTGTGGGTAGGTAATTTTTTATACATAAAATACATTATTTACTTCTATCTAGCAGGATTTGTACCTATGTGTGTAAATATGAGGAGAATGTTTAATTAACATATGCCTTTTTTTACAGAGCCAGAGTTACGACCTTCTACCGAATCTACCATGAACATCCCCATTCCATCAACGCCAAAGATGCCTACTTTGAGACGTAAGATATTTTTCATTTATTTTGTTACAATATATATATTTATCTTATATTTATCTTAGATACTGATAAAGACGTAAAAGACGTGAAAATACCGGGGGGAGGGGGGATGAAACAAATAATAATTCTGATATTTAAATTTTTTTGGAAAGGGTCCATCTTTTTATCTTAAAATATGGGAAGCTTCTTTCTTAATATTTGCTCCTTGAATAAATGTAAATGTAAAACCATTTAAAGTAAGGTAATATATCGATATATATACAGGGTAGCCAGAACATGGAAAAAGTCACAATTCACTCAAAAGGACAGAAGTCGCATACTCTGTTAATTTTTATTTTAAAACAAAATTTTAAAAAAAAAGCTATATTTAGGTATATGTATATATATAACAATATATATTATATACGGGGTGTCCCAGATAAGAATGCACTCTACAGGGATCTCGTAAACCATAGGAGATACAGAGATGGTTGAATTAGAGAAAAGTTGCGCATAATTGAATCCTGTAACGTCATGTTTTCAAATTAAAAAAATTCCGAATGCTTCCGAAGATATTTGGATAAAACCGAATTTTCGCGCTTTCGTTTTAATTGATTTATGATTCTATTTGAAAAGACATGTCAAAATTAATTTTACATTCTCATTGCCACTTTTTCTCCCCTACAAGATGGTTTAATTACATTTTTGATCGGACGTTTATCTGTATCTCCTATGGTTTACCAGATCCCTGTAGAGTGCATTATTTTCTGGGACACCCGGTATACAGGGTGGCCTGTGTAATGAATGCGCCATAGAGTAACCACCAACTCTACACATGAAAATAATAGGTTTAAGATAAATGTGCTTAAGTTAAATGTTGCTTGTTAATTAGATACAGGGTGTTAAACTTTAATTTCTAAAATAATTTTCAGAAAGAATATTAAATTTTGTGCTTATTCATTTGTTTTTTGTAAAAACAATAAAGTGTGTGGCTAATTTTATATTTTCCAACGCCATGTCATGCCTAACCTGTCATAGATAGGTATAGGATATGATACATGTTTTATGCTTAGAATTTCTTGTAGAATGCATATTGTTAAAAATATACTGGGTGTTCTATTTGAAATAACAAAGTTAAGTGTACTTCCGGTTCAACCGGAAGTGACAGTCAGGCGTTTGAATACCAAAAATGTGCGCACAGTGCAACCATAGAACCTACCAAAATTTCGAAATAATATTTTATTTTATAAGGACGTGACAAGCTGGTTAGTAATATCGTTGTCACCCGGTATAGGTACTTTTTAGAATGAAAAAGTAAAATGTCTTAGTTTATGGACTATAGTGGCCTCCCATGAATAAATCCAGTGTCCTCAACATTTTCTCATCATAGGATATACATATTAAACGAAAAATATACATATTAATTATTTTATGTTTTAGGTTCTGGAAGAAGATTTATATTGAGAGATTTAGGAAAATCTCGAAGTTCCTATTTGTCACCGACAGCTAAAAAGTTGTATAACACAATGACGAAATGGGGAACGAAAATTAATTATATAAAGAATCGGCTAAAATCATATAAAGAGCGGTTAACCGTTGCGGAGAATTTTGTAGAGTCTACGGATTTTATTGATCTCTTAAAATATATCAACAATCCAACCTACAAATTCGTAATGTGTCAAGTAAGGAATCAACTTTTAAAACCGAAAGGTAGGAGATATACACTTGATGAGAAAATTTTGGCGCTTAGTATTCACAAGTCAAGTGGAAAAGCTTATCGCTTTTTAAGCAAAATGTTTTCCTTACCTACACCAACAACTTTAAGAACTCTATTAGCTAAAATTCCTCTTCAGCCTGGGATAAATAAACAGATATTTGGGTCATTAAGGGATCATGTGCAGAAAATGAAATCGGAGCAAGAAAAAATATGTGTACTAATGTTTGACGAACTGTCAATTGATTCCAATATAACGTACGATAAAAAGAAAGATTCCATCATGGGTTTAGAGAACTATGGCACGGGGAAGAAGGGATTATTAGCAGATCACGCTAATGTTTTTTTTTTGAAAGGTATATATAGGCAATGGAGGCAACCTCTTTCTTTTACATTTAGTAATGGACCTGTAAAATCCATCAAGTTAAAGGTAATGATAAAGCAAGTCATAACAGAATGCCAAAAGATAGGTCTAGAAGTAATTGCAACCGTGTGTGACCAGGGTTGCACCAATCAGTCTGCTGTTAATATGCTGCTTAAAGAAACTACAGAGCAATTTCTTCGCACCAACACAAAGAACCCATATTTTGGATTTCTGGTCAACGGGCAAGAAATTATACCTTTGTTTGATGTGCCACACCTATTTAAAGGTATCAGGAATAACTTGCTGACAAAAAATTTACACTTTGTTTTGGATGGGGAAGATAAAGTTGCTAAATGGGTCCATATAGAGCAATTTTACAATTTAGATTCGTCAGAACCATCTTTACGACTTTGTAATAAGTTAACGGACCAACATGTCATTCCTAAGAAAATTAATAAAATGAAGGTGAAACTATGTACCCAAGTTTTTAGTCACTCTGTTGGTGCCCTCATGAAAAGGCTTGCAAGTTGGAGTAAGTACATTTTAAAATGAATCTCTTACTTTATTTTTCTTTCTGTAACCTGAACCTAGATACCACTACCATTGGGAAGTCCAATTGCATCTATATCCTCTACAAATTATAACTATTTTATTATAATTATTACCAAATTTTTTTTACTTTAGATGTATAATTAATAGTAAATTTTACACTTATTTGTAAAGATACCTAATTCTAGAGTTGTGCCTGGTCAATTGACCGCGGTCAATTGACCGAGATTTTGACAGATTTTGACCGGAGAGATTTTGACCGGGTCAAAATCGGTCAAAAACTTTTAATTCAAGCAGGACCGCGCGCGGCGCTACCTAGCGTATCGCCCCACCACGATTGAGCTTCATGCGGCTAACAAGTCCAAACGTGTTATTACGTTGATGTTTTAATTAATGCAACTGTGTCTGTGTGGGTGTGCCATGATCGTTGAACAAGTTTGCAACTGTGGAAGATTTGAAGAGCATTTTTAAGCAAAATTTAAGGTAAGTAATTTTTTTGGTAATTCTTTGACAAGACCCCAGCACAATAATTTATATATTTTTGGGTAAATATAAATAAAATATCATCCCAAATAGATGAATATTTTGAAAATTAATCGTTTAACATTGCTTTGGGTCAGGTCAGGTTCCTTTGGGGTTATATATTAAATACAGGGTGTCCCAGATAAGAATGCACTCTACAGGTACCTCGTAAACCACAGGAGATACAGAGATGGTTAAATTAGAGAAAATTTGCGCCTCACTGAATCCTGTAATGTCATGTTTTTAAATATAAAAAAATTCCTAATTCTTCCGAGGATATTTAAAACCGAATTTTCGCGATTTTGTTTAAATTGTTTTATGATTCTATTTGAAGATATATGTCAAAATACATTTTACATTCTCCTTGCCACTTTTTCTCCCCTACAAGATGGTTTAAGTAAATTTTTGATTCGACGTTTCGAAAAATTTTGTTTTATGCTTAATAAATTCTACGTTTTATTCTGAATCTAACGGCGTATCATACTATTCATCCTTATTATTTATTAGACGTTTCGGTATAGAAAAACACATCATCAATGAAAATAAGCACATTATCGAAAATATTTTTGTTTTTATTGTTGTATTTAAACACTAGTTGGATTTTAACATGTTGACTAATTTTTGAACTTGTATTAAAATATTATATGATACACGATACATATTCGCATATTACATTAAACTGTTTTAACTTTTAGTGTTCCTGAATATGAGTTTTAAACAGAAGATGACGAAACCACGGCATAAAATATGGGGTTGTTTCACTGAAGTTAGGGAGGAAAATAAGGTCAAAGGGAAATGTAGATACTGTGGGGCTACATACGTTACACATGTTGATAGAATGCAGAGGCACATTTTAAAACAGTGCAAGAAAATCTCTGAAAATGAGAAACAAAAATATGAAAATGAAAATGTGAGTACTTCATTAACTGTGTACCTAACCTAAACATTAACATTTTTAATTTTATGATGTATAATAAAATAATATATAATTAGAATTAATTTGTATATGTATATCTTTTAGGTAGGTCGTCATGGTGAAGAAGATAGCGACAGCGACCTTCATGATGAAGCTGTATTTGCAGATGGAGAGCAAATCAAGAAAAAACGATCAAATTCATATGGGGAAGGTACTGCTGGCCCATCAGGGCAAAGAAATTTAAAGAACCAAAAAGTGGCGAGTTTCTTTGATCGTATAAACCCAGATCAACAGCTGGAATTGACCGAACATTTCTGCAATGCAGTATATTCTTCAAATTGCGCCCTCTCCATGTTCGAAAGTGAATATTGGAAAAAATTCTTTAACTTATGCAGACCGACTTTTAAAATTCCAAATAGAAAACAGATGTCGACTACACATCTAGATGTGTCCTATGAAAAGATAAGAAACCAAGTAAAATCACAAATTGATGATGAAGCAATGGTTTCGATCATGAGTGACGGTTGGACGAACATCCGAAATGAAGGCATTATTAACTACATGGCTCACACAAGTAAAGAAGACCTATTTTATGACTTCTCATTGCCAAAAGCGCAAAAACACACTGGGATATATATTGCTTCGGAGCTCAGCAGAATTATCGAAGAGATAGGTGAAAGCAAGGTCACTGCCGTTGTTACAGTTAACGCAGCTAACATGAAAGCAGCATGGGCTGAACTGAAGATAAGGTACCCAGGTCTTCAATGTATCGGATGTGCTTCTCATGCACTAAATTTGTTAATGAAGGATATGGAGTCCATGAAGACGCTTCGGGATCATGTCATCAATTGTAAAGAAATAGTGAAATTCTTTAAATTAAAACATATTCCAAATGCAGTTTTGCAAGAGAAACAATGTGGCAACGGCAAATCCTTGAAAATGCCTGTAGAAACCAGATGGGGAAGTACAGTGGCTTGTATGGACAGCATTCAGGCCAACAAACAATCGCTTAGAGAGTCTGTCATAAATATTGATGTGGAGAGTATTGCTCCTGCTAAAATCAAGACTTCAATTTTATCTGATGATGTGTTCTGGGACCGGAACGAGAAATTTTTAAAACTGCTCTCTCCTGTGGTAAGACTGACTATATTTATGGAAAATACCAATGCGACATTGTCGGACGTGAGACAGAAGTTGTACAAGTTGAAAGATCAATTTTCTGCTCAAATGTCGGAAAGTCCGTTTTTGATTGCTGAAGAAACATCTCTCATGAAGAATTTTGAAAAACGGATTGAAATGATCTGTACAGACACCCATAATGCGGCCTATCTGCTGGACCCACGATATAGAGGAGAAAACTTGAAACATGAAGAACTAGAACGAGCTATTGCTCTCATAGTAGATCTTTCTTCAGCAGATGACCAGGTCAAAGTTATAGGGGAGATCACCAACTACAGAACACGACAAAACGTATTTGATAAACCAATTATCTGGGTCGCATCAAAGGGTGTTACTTCTGTATGTAAAACTCCATCCGATGTCACGCCCGTTACTTGGTGGAATAATTGGCTTCCGAATTGTTCATTAAAGGAGGTTGCTGTAAAACTGTTAAGCATGCCACCGTCTGCAGCCTCTTGTGAGAGAAATTGGTCCTCATGGGGCATTGTCCATAACAAGCTTCGCAACCGATTGAAAACCACTCGCTCAGGAAAGCTTGTTTATATAAAGTACAACTTAAAGCTGTTAAGTGGCAGTGGAAATAAACAATATGGAAATTCGGAGGAACCAGCGCTAAATTTCAGTAGTGAGGATGAAACGAGTGACTCAGATTCTGAACAATATAAAGGGAATGTCGAGGGTGAGTTCAGTGACGAGGACGATGTGCCGCTAAGTAAGCTAAGGCCAGCACTGCCAGATAGTCATTAGTAATTTACTAAACTAGATTAGTATTATACATAATATTTAGGTGTTATTTTTGTTTTTGTTGTACGTTACAATGATTTATTTATTTTTTGTTAGCTTTTTTAATAATAAAAACACGTTTCTATGCAATAATTATTCATGCCTTCATTTATTTTGACAAAACTGAGGAATTTGACCGGTGCTTAGTCAATTGACCGGTCAATTGACCAGTCAATTGACCACAAAAGATTTTGACGGTCAAAATCCCAACCCTACCTAATTAACATCAATAAAAATCCCCTTTTTTTTTATGGCCTCCAGCCACATATAGGTATAATATAATTATTGTTTCCCCATATATTTTGGTCATATATAAATATATTAATATTTGTACAAGGCGAGATCATTTTGCTATACTTTTGATACAAGCCGAGATCCGTTTTGCAAGATGAGATCCAAAATCGGATCTCGACTTGCACTACGTGTATATGATGTTATTTGGGTTTAGGGGGGCGGGGAGAGGGCGTACACGAAATTTAGGTCGGATCTGATATGGAATCAGACAATAAGTCACTGTCGTTTTACGATAATTTTTTATAAAACTTGTAATGTTAAAGGAAATAATTCGACTTCCCCGGACGCTGGCTTTCTGTTTTAAGCCGTGCCGGTTTCCAATCTTTGCGGTATTCTAAATTAATTTGTAAATTCAAATCCGGTATAAATTGGGTGAAATGCGTTCTTAGGCTGACGGATTATTTTTTGTGAAATTTATGGGAATCAGCGGGATTCTGTTTTGCGATACGCAGTAAGTAATTTGAAAATATCTTAGTTGGGACCTTTTTCTCTTTTGGGGAAATTTCATTAAAGGGGGGCCAGATATTGGGGGAACTCCAGTAGAGCCGTGTTTAAGAGGGGAATTCTAGAGAGGGGAATTCAAAGGGCTAAAGGGGAGTTGAAGTTTTTAGAAGGGCCCGGAGGATTGAAGTTTCAGGGAAGAAGGGGGGAAACCAACAGATAAAGTTAGATTGTATATTATTTTATTATTCTCTTTTTTCTTTTTAAATAATATTGGGTTGAAAAATAATAAGATCAGGGATACGCGAGTTTTAAGTGGATTCTATGACCCGTGGAGAATCCATAGCGATCAAGCTAATATTTTGTATTTATTAAGAAAGGGGGGAAAGAGGGAAAGACGTCAGCTTAACACGTATGAGAAAGGTTTCTTAAAGATTAATGTTGTAAAGGGATTTTAAGTAGAATTTAGTATTTGTTATGAGAACTATACCGTTTCTTTTTAAGAGTAATATTTGTTGTTAATGTTTGTTCGATTTTATTCGACAGTAACTTGTCGATCTTTTCTTGTTTGAAAATAAATACTTGTTCCTTAATTTATTTGTTTTAATAAAAGATATTAAAAATGGAATTTAAAAGTAATGTAGTCAGAGGGGAAGTCCACCCCACCGGCGGAGCCAGCGGCCTGGGGCTGCCACGTTCTGCCGGTGAGGTTAAGGGGGGAATAATGGGATTTCAAGAGTGTGGTGAGTCAGGGAGAAGTCGGACTGTGCGGCGGCGCCTTCAGCGTCGTCGCCAAGAAGAGCGGCGGCGAGCCGCCTCTCTTCCTGTAGTAGATAAAAATGGAAATAAGATATATTATACTCAAAGGGGGGAAAGGATGATGAGGGATCTCATGAATAATCGGGGTTTAAATGAAATTATGAATAGTAAGAATTTTGGTATGAGAATATCCAGTAATTCGCCTGTGGCGCGTGAGGCGGCGGGGTTAGGTGAATTCCGAGCCCAGATTCGGATTCAGGATGAAATTCTGGATCCAAATCAGGAAAATTCGGGACCGGCGCGCGAGCCGCAGGTGAATGATCGGATAGGGAAAAAAGGGATTTTTACGAGGGTTTCTTGTAATTTATCAAGGGAAGATCAGGGGCAATGCGAGGCTTGTCAAATCGGAAGGCAATTGGGATTTAATCAGGGAATAGAGGTCAAACCTCCTTTGTTGTCTTTAGAAGATCGGGCTATAGCGCGGAAAAAGCGCATTATGAATATCGTCCGCACTGTTGGCCTCCCTATAGAGTCTGATGATGGTTCAAGAGAAGAAACACGAGATCCTGTGCCAATTTGTGGTTTGTACTCAGTCAAACACCCTAGGAAGACACTGCAACAGCGACTGCCGACCCTGAGATCAATAGAGACAGAGTCCCGAGGGATCAGGGTGTACCCCCGGGAACATGGCGCCCAACAAATGGGGCAACTCTTCACAGTCAGTGATGAGATTTACCGGAGAATGCCGGAGAACCCAAGTGTCAAAACTAGTCAACGAAAAACAATGGAGATACAAACACAAACAGAAATCGATTGGATTTTTCACCAGGATATAGAGTTAATGTCTTAGATTGTGAAAACTTACGAGAGCAGGCCGAAAAGTCAAATACAAATGGGACCATCACTGGGTGACGTAATAGAACTAGCTGGCGAGGTAACATTAAACCAAAAGCAATTAGCCAGTGACTTCATGGAAGAAATGGAAAGGTGCAAGGATAAAATAACAGCAGTAAAACGTTACAATGTCTGGTTCGAACAGGACCGGATTAATGAAGAAATATACAGAATTCTTGTACACAAAATTACGAGACAGGAAGTACTGGAGAAGATTCATGGGCCGAAACACATCGAAGCTGGGGAGATGGTAACACTGATTAACAACTTTTTCACCTGGGATGGTATGGCCAGTGACGTCACCAGATTCACAAGAGAGTGTACGACATGTCAAAATTTATTGCAAATGTATCACCAACATCAGATTTACGAAGCGATACCAGCATTGGCTCCCATGGAGATAGTGTTACTAGGAGCTATCCAGAACCTGGCCAAAACACGTCACGAACATCTCAATGCCGTGTTTTGGTAATGGGATAACTACAGCGGCTGGATAGAGTGCCAAGAACAAACAATCATTAATGCCGGAAAAATCCAGAGGTTCCTAATAAGAAACGTGCTCAGTAGATGGGGAAAGCCGAAAATAATAATATTACAACAAACACTGGTAAAATATAGCAACAGCATTAAAGAAATAGCACCATGGACGCAAATATGTACACAAGAAGAGGCTAAAAACATTGATGAATGGAAAGAACTTCACAATCTGGAGAAAAAACTTCGCCAAGCAAAAAGGGAATGGCAGGGGACATTGGATGTATACCTAATGGAGATAAGGGATAGAGTGAACAAAGAAACTGGAACAACGCCTTTCCAAATGATGATGGGCTACCCACGTAGCAAGAATATTCTATATAGGGAAGATCCAACGGAAGGTCAATAGTGCGGCGGAAAAGTTTTGGAATTTTTTCTATAAAAAATTTCTGGCGCCTAAAAAGAGTTTAAGGGGGAAATTGGTTTTAATTTGAGTATAATAATATGGGTTTTTATTAGAATTAAGAAATGTTCAAAGGCTGTAAAATGATGATATTTGTAAGACTGAATATTCATAGGTTGTAAAAAATGTGATCTCCATTTAAAATGTAACTTTGATATGTCTGATATGTAAGATTGTATAATTTATTTAGTGTTTAGTCTGAACTATGACTGATTGTCTGATTCCTTGTTTTTTATCGATTGAACTTGGTGATGGTTTTTGACCATCCCCAAGTGTAATCTTGGGGGGGAAGTGATACGGAATCAGACAATAAGTCACTGTCGTTTTACGATAATTTTTTATAAAACTTGTAATGTTAAAGGAAATAATTCGACTTCCCCGGACGCTGGCTTTCTGTTTTAAGCCGTGCCGGTTTCCAATCTTTGCGGTATTCTAAATTAATTTGTAAATTCAAATCCGGTATAAATTGGGTGAAATGCGTTCTTAGGCTGACGGATTATTTTTTGTGAAATTTATGGGAATCAGCGGGATTCTGTTTTGCGATACGCAGTAAGTAATTTGAAAATATCTTAGTTGGGACCTTTTTCTCTTTTGGGGAAATTTCATTAAAGGGGGGCCAGATATTGGGGGAACTCCAGTAGAGCCGTGTTTAAGAGGGGAATTCTAGAGAGGGGAATTCAGAGGGCTAAAGGGGAGTTGAAGTTTTTAGAAGGGCCCGGAGGATTGAAGTTTCAGGGAAGAAGGGGGGAAACCAACAGATAAAGTTAGATTGTATATTATTTTATTATTCTCTTTTTTCTTTTTAAATAATATTGGGTTGAAAAATAATAAGATCAGGGATACGCGAGTTTTAAGTGGATTCTATGACCCGTGGAGAATCCATAGCGATCAAGCTAATATTTTGTATTTATTAAGAAAGGGGGGAAAGAGGGAAAGACGTCAGCTTAACACGTATGAGAAAGGTTTCTTAAAGATTAATGTTGTAAAGGGATTTTAAGTAGAATTTAGTATTTGTTATGAGAACTATACCGTTTCTTTTTAAGAGTAATATTTGTTGTTAATGTTTGTTCGATTTTATTCGACAGTAACTTGTCGATCTTTTCTTGTTTGAAAATAAATACTTGTTCCTTAATTTATTTGTTTTAATAAAAGATATTAAAAATGGAATTTAAAAGTAATGTAGTCAGAGGGGAAGTCCACCCCACCGGCGGAGCCAGCGGCCTGGGGCTGCCACGTTCTGCCGGTGAGGTTAAGGGGGGAATAATGGGATTTCAAGAGTGTGGTGAGTCAGGGAGAAGTCGGACTGTGCGGCGGCGCCTTCAGCGTCGTCGCCAAGAAGAGCGGCGGCGAGCCGCCTCTCTTCCTGTAGTAGATAAAAATGGAAATAAGATATATTATACTCAAAGGGGGGAAAGGATGATGAGGGATCTCATGAATAATCGGGGTTTAAATGAAATTATGAATAGTAAGAATTTTGGTATGAGAATATCCAGTAATTCGCCTGTGGCGCGTGAGGCGGCGGGGTTAGGTGAATTCCGAGCCCAGATTCGGATTCAGGATGAAATTCTGGATCCGAATCAGGAAAATTCGGGACCGGCGCGCGAGCCGCAGGTGAATGATCGGATAGGGAAAAAAGGGATTTTTACGGGGGTTTCTTGTAATTTATCAAGGGAAGATCAGGGGCAATGCGAGGCTTGTCAAATCGGAAGGCAATTGGGATTTAATCAGGGAATAGAGGTCAAACCTCCTTTGTTGTCTTTAGAAGATCGGGTCTGCGCGCGGAAAAAGCGCATTATGAATATCGTCCGCACTGTTGGCCTCCCTATAGAGTCTGATGATGGTTCAAGAGAAGAAACACGAGATCCTGTGCCAATTTGTGGTTTGTACTCAGTCAAACACCCTGGGAAGACACTGCAACAGCGACTGCCGACCCTGAGATCAATAGAGACAGAGTCCCGAGGGATCAGGGTGTACCCCCGGGAACAGATCTCATCTTGATACAAAAATGTGTATATATAATAGATACATACACCTTTATTTAATTATAATTTTTAATGTAAAGTATAACTAAATATATTTTTAGATATTCAAGACAATAATAATTTGGGGAAAGAAGTTGGTGATACTGCAGATCTTATTCTATTTTTGGATAAGCTTTTTGACAGTTTGAATGTCACCAGGATATCAAAAGCAGAAGCGAAACCATTAAAATGTAGCATAACAGCAAATTCGCCGCACAGGGAATTTTGGATTCAATCTTTAAAGGTACTTGAAACAATGAAATTTTTTTGCTTGAAAAAGAATAAATATGTTTCCAATCCCACCTTGACAAATCTTAAATTTACGATATCTGCGTTTATATACTTAACAGATTTCCTTATAAATAAAAGGAACTTTAAGTTTGTTCTTACTGGAGCCATAAATCAGGATCCACTGGAAAATTTTTTCAGTTACATTCGTAGCCATGGTGTTAGAAACACAAATCCGAATTGCTCTCACTTCATTTCATCGTTTAAATCATTACTTACAAATAACTTCATGGCAGCACACTCGCCAGGATCAAACTGTCAAAAGGATTCATGTGAAGAAGCATTAGATAATTTAAGAACATTTTTGACTGGTGATGAGGTCGTGGCTGGTGTGGAGCCTCTTCAAGAAAATGTTCCCACACTTTCACTTCCCCGAGACATACTTATTAATAAACAAAGCAGAATTGGTAAAAGTACAATGGTATATATGAGTGGCTTCCTTGCTAAATATATTTTAAAATCTAACCAGTGCTCGGAGTGGAAAAGCAATTTATTAAAAAGAGATGGGTCAATCATAGATGACGTTGTTATAGAAGCTAGGCAATACAATAAGGCAACACTGACGAGGCCTGGCAACTATTTTTATTTTTTAGTGTCAAATTCACTGCTTTCTCTCTTTTATTTGATTCCAAGACTGTGTTCAGAAAATCATATTTCCAAACTTTTATTTCAGTATTTACAGACAATTTTAATTTTAAAGTAATAAATTGTCCTCAGCATAATTTGGGGGAAAAAGTTTGTCGGGCCATTATCAAGTGTGCCCTATTTTGGTGGTGTCGCAGCGTTAATAAAATAGCAAAGGGAATTGATACCAAATATAAAACATTTTTAGGCAATAAACCAAATTCTAGCTATGTAGACCCAGTTAAGGTACAGGCATATAAAAAATATGAATTAAGAAGAAAATTTAACCCTTTAGCGATCTCTGGTACATATTTGTACCACTTGTCATTACAGTCGATTTACGCGTTAGTTTTAGGTTAAACACCAACCTTACGCCGCATTTAAATGCTTTAGACGCTCTCTGGTATAAATACTTACCATATTAAACATATTGCGCCACCTGCATTAAAAAATTCAAACTTCTGTCATAATGTGGTATGTATTTGTACCAGCGAGCGTTATTACATAATTGTGTTGTAGAAGTAAGTTTTTTGTGTTTTTTTGTGGCTTATATATTAAAACAATATAAACTGCTGGAACTTTGAAACGCATAAAGAAAATTTTTGGTCTATATTTGAAATGAAATATCTCGGAAAATATTAAACATGTTTGAACGCGGTTTAAAGCATATTGAAGCTTATTGTTTGTTCTGAGGGTATATTGATTAGTTTTGGTTTGAATAAGTTTTAGTTTCAAGATACAGGGTGGTAAATGAAACAGTGCAAATTTAACAAAATTTCACGAACACCCCATTTCGTTGCAAATATATTTTTGCTTCATTTCTCGGTTTTAAAGGGAACACTGGTTCAATTGAAAAAAACAACTTTCTGGGTTTTTGGATAAATGTGTTACATTTGCCATAATTAGAGTTTAAGCGAAAAACGACACTTTCGTATTTCATCCACCTGTATCTGTGTCGCAATTGCTTGAAAAAAAAGGGTTTTAACTTATTGTTAGTCCCAAATTCTTGGCTTTTTTACGTTGTAAAAAGATTTTATACAGGGTGAGAAAAAAGTGTACTTACAATAATACCCTAATAATATTAATGTTTTCATTACCCAGTACCATTTTTTCTCGGTTCAATTTGGTGACACAAGAGATTATTATGGTTCTCAAAATTAAGTGCAAGTGTTTAAAACTATGGATTAAAATGTAAAGACGGTTTTTTAATTTTTTATTTTAATAATATTAACAAACTTTTTTAACTAACTTAACTAAAAATTGATGTTTAAATGATTTAAATGATACAAACTAATACTTGTAAATTAACTTAAGTAGGTACCTAATTAAAAATAAACAACGCTATCTGATATATAAAAGTCAACAATATTTGATTCAATATTTTGTAGGCCCCCCTCTAACGCGTATTACATCTGCGCACCGGCGAGGCATACTATCTACTAACTTGCGAATAAACTCTTGAGAAATATTTTCCCATTCCTCAAATATGGCTTGAGCTAACTCGTCAAAAGTTTGTGGGGTGTTGTCCCGAGATCTCACCAAATATTTTAAACGAGACCAAACATGCTCAATTATGTTAAAGTCAGGAGATTTTGCTGGCCAATCCATTCGATTAATGTTATTGGTACGCAAAACTTCTGTTACAATATGGGCCCTATGAGGTCTAGCATTGTCATCAATATATAAAAAATTCCGACCGTAATTTGTCGCAAACGGGACTACAATTGGAAGAATGTCATTCCGGTAGAGTTCAGCATTGACAGTTTGACGCGTAATGTACAATTCGGTTTTCCCGTTGTACATGACATCTGCCCACACTGTGATGCCTCCGCCGCCAAAGGCTTCCTGTGGAGCCATGTTGTCCTCTTCATACCGCTGGTTCGGCTCTCGCCACACTAGAATTCTTCCATCAGAATGAAAAAGATTAAACCTAGTCTCATCAGAAAACATACAGTGCA
Source organism: Polydrusus cervinus (assembly GCA_935413205.1). Lineage (NCBI taxonomy): Eukaryota > Metazoa > Arthropoda > Insecta > Coleoptera > Curculionidae > Polydrusus > Polydrusus cervinus. Next base: position 57,480,958 of record OW284510.1, on the reverse strand, counting down.
TCCAATCTTCATGAACCCAGTGACGATACCGCTGTGCCCACGCAAGCCGGACAGCTCTATGAGGCTGCAATAACCTGGTACATTTAGCCCTTCTCCTAGCTCTACAACAATTAACATTTCATTAGCAACACTTATTTAAACTCACCGTCACCGACACTGGGTAATTCACATTTTTTGTGATCCGAAATTTAGCGTACCTACCTTAAGTTATTTTTGTTCAAAGTTTTTCGTATAGCTCGGTCACAAACTCGAATAGCCGTTTCTCGTCTAAAACTATCATTAAGGAGCCTAGAACATTTCGTTCGATTTTGTCTGGCAATCCGCAATAAAGCCCTTTTCGATCGAATATCAATTTTTCTATTTCCTCCGCCGTACTGGTAATTGTGGTTCCCAGTGGTTTGTAATCGGGTTTTAAGCCTGGATATGCGGCTTTGGTGCACATTTTAAATTTCAGCAATTTGTTTCTGGTCCAAACCTTGATTAAGGAGCCTTAAGCAATTTTCTCTTTCCATACTAGTAAATCTACGCATTTTAAATTGAAGTTATTATTTAATAAACATTGAATTCACCACACTCTTATAAAATTAATAACTTACCTGTCATCACAACCTAAATGTCAATAAACAAAATTATCAAGGCAATCTTGATTGTATTATTTGAGGTTCAAAAATATGACTTGTGTCACCAAATTGAACCGAGAAAAAATGGTACTGGGTAATGAAAACATTAATATTATTAGGGTATTATTGGAAGTACACTTTTTTCTCACCCTGTATAAAATCTTTTTACAACGTAAAAAAGCCAAGAATTTGGGACTAACAATAAGTTAAAACCCTTTTTTTTCAAGCAATTGCGACACAGATACAGGTGGATGAAATACGAAAGTGTCGTTTCTCGCTTAAACTCTAATTATGGCAAATGTAACACATTTATCCAAAAACCCAGAAAGTTGTTTTTTTCAATTGAACCAGTGTTCCCTTTAAAACCGAGAAATGAAGCAAAAATATATTTGCAACGAAATGGGGTGTTCGTGAAATTTTGTTAAATTTGCACTGTTTCATTTACCACCCTGTATCTTGAAACTAAAACTTATTCAAACCAAAACTAATCAATATACCCTCAGACCAAACAATAAGCTTCAATATGCTTTAAACCGCGTTCAAATATGTTTAATATTTTCCGAGATATTTCATTTCAAATATAGACCAAAAATTTTCTTTATGCGTTTCAAAGTTCCAGCAGTTTATTTCACGGTAAGTATACCAATACATATTATGGATATTTTTTGATTTCGTTATAAGTTAGACTAAATACGCCACCAATAACACGAAAATGATTTATTAATAATTTGAGGTTAAAAATGGCGCGAAACATCGAACCACCTGTTTAGGTTTATTTTTAATATTATAACAAGTACCTATTGAAGTTAATAAATTTAGGAATAAATAATAATGGTAGATGGTTTATTTTTCCTGAAAAATAACAGTTTGTCACCGGCCAAGATAATTTTTGAGATTAGAAATATGGTACATATGTGTACCAGAGAACACAGCATGTTTAAGAAATACAATTACATTAAATTTATATATAACTAAAGTTTTTTTATAATTCCTTTACTAAAACACAAGATTTTTAATTCCGCGTATGTTTAGTAGACGAACACGCCGCAGGCGAAAATTTTTTGGGTGCCATGCTCTTTTTCAACGATGTGACGTGGTTTTGAAGCAGAAAAAAGGAATAGTAGCGCCGCGGACAAAATTTTTTTTTGGTATTACGCCTCTTTTACTGATTTGTCAGTGTTTATTTTTTGGTATGGGGGGGGGGGGGGTAACTACCCCTATTACCCCCCCCCCCTTCAAATACGCGCCGGCTACGATGTTTCGCTTAGAATTATGACATTTTCAAGGCGCGTTAGATCACCGGCATTTTATTATGCTTATTCATATTTTTTTCCTTAATTTTTTTCAGATGGATCAACGAAAATGGTATAATTTGGACGATCCTAAACACGTACAGTATTTGATGGACACGATAACTGATGATATGGCAATAAATTCAGATGCAGAAGGCGACGAGGATGCAGATGATGATATATCGCCTAACTTATCAGATAAAGGATCTGTAGCTGGTTCGTTAATTTTGAGCCCGAAAACATCAAATGTCGTTGACGAGAAGGAAAATCTGTTCGAGAAACCTGAAAGTTTTATTCAAACAGAACATTCACAACAAAGTGATGTAAATGTTCACACTCTTGGTAATGTCAGCGACACAGGCGAATCTAGTAGTTCTTCAGAAGAAAATATCAGTGAAGAAGAAATGTTTGATTGGGAAAGAAAATCAGCAACCCCAAGTGAATTTTCCAAAACGGATTTCAAACAAAGATTTGGAATAACGAGATTCGCAAAATTTGACATTTTTCAACCAGCATCCATTTTTTTAAACATTATATCTCCAATTTTTCTTCAGTATCTTGTAGACCAGTCAAATCTATATGGAGCTCAAAAGGGACAAATTTTAAATTTAACGGTTACAGAGTTGAAAGCCTATATAGGGATTCTAATAATAATGGGGTTTCATACGCTACCTAGCATGCGCCTTTACTGGAGTACCGATCAAAACTTTGGCTGTATACGAATTCAAAATGTTATGCCCCTAAAAAGATTTTTAAAGATTACCCGACTTTTACATGTAAATGATAACACTATTATGCCTAAAAAAGGAGAAAATGGGTACGATAGACTATTTAAAATCCGCCCATTTTTAGATTACAACACTAAGAGATTTAGGTTACTTTTTGATCCATCACGTAATCTCTCAATTGATGAGTCGATGGTTAAATATAAAGGACGTAGTAGTCTTAAACAGTATATGCCCATGAAACCAATTAAAAGAGGTTTTAAGGTCTGGGTCATAGCCTGTGCTGTAACGGGGTACTGCCTAGGAATGTCTGTGTATGAAGGTGCTGAAGGAAAAACTAATACCAACATGACACTTGGTGAAAGGGTTGTTAATAAATTATCAACTGCATTTGAAGGTTTTGGATATTGTCTGTTCTTTGATAACTTCTTTTCGTCTGTTTTAATGGCAAAAAAGTTATTAGAAAAGAAATTTTTTTCTTGTGCTACTATTAGGCAAACAAGGAAATGGTTTCCACAACATATTCTAACAGAGGATAAAAAAATGAAAATAGGAGATAGGGATGGTGTCATATACGGAAACACGGCAATATCAAAGTGGAAAGACAGAGGAAAAAAGTCTGTTAGTATAATTAGCACTATGCATAACCCACAAGAAACAGCACATATACTTAGAACTCAAAAAGATGGAACTAGAAAGCTTGTTAGTTGTCCAGTTAGTGTGGCGGCATATAATAAATATATGGGTGGTGTGGACCATTTTGATCAATTGCTTTCTGCTTACAGTATTTCCTGGAAAAGTAGGCGTTGGTGGTTAAGAATTTTTTATTACTGTCTAGATTCTTGTATAGTCAACAGCTACATATTACATAAAACAACCATCCAACAAATTTCAGCATCCACAAAGGCTATGACCCATCTAAAATTTAGATCGATGTTGGCATCAGAACTTATAGGATCGTATTCTGGAAGGGCAAAGCCTGGCCCAGTTGCTGCATTTGGACGTGGTCGAAAAAGAAATAACCCTGACGGAAGGGCTACAGTTCATAATGTCAGCAGACTTAATAATGTTGGGAAACATTTACCGACAAAAGGAACACGAAGAAGATGTTGTCACTGCAGTACTTTGAGGAAGCAACAACGATCAAATATTATTTGTATTGAATGCAATGTAGCATTATGCCTCGAATGTTTCGCACCTTTTCATAAAGTTTAATAATAATTATTAAGTAAATTTGTTCATTAAGGTTATCTCGAGTTTTTTTAAAAGATTTTTTAATGTTGTCATATAAATAACAATATATTTTCAATTATAAATTCATATACTAAAATATGGTACATATTTGTACCAGCAAATATTATACATTTTTCCAATGCAGGAACGATCACTGGTACATATATGTACCACCCCATATATCAAAAAATAAAGGTAAACTTGACATCTTGATATCATATTGTTCTTTAAAATGACCCTAATAGTTCATATATACCATTAAAAAACTTTTTTTTTAAGCCCCAGAGTCTTGCCCGTTAAAGGGTTAAACCAAAAAAATAATTTGTATACAAATTACGCGGCTTCGTTCGCAGTTTGCAGTCATACCTCAAATTATGCAGAAATGTACTTATTATTCACTCCCTATAGATTGAATTTCAAAAAGTAAGTAATTTGTGTTTTAATTAAATATTTCTATGGAAATAAGGTTTACCGAATTGTATCTCAATTTTTCCATAAAACAGCAATGTTTGGACGAAGTTTTTCTTAACCTATCTGCTTTCTAAATTCTATCGGTTCATCAGGTCTTAAAACAAAATCTATTTTAACAATTAAAAAATTATATAAGGGCATTATTGGGTGTCTAAAGTTTTTGTATTCTTGAGATAATTGCCTTTTTCGCCGGCCTTCATGTATTTATTTCTGTACCCATTTATTAAAAAATGTGTATCATTGTTTGGTTTGATTATTACAAAAATTGTAAATTAATGTATTGCCTTTAGGATATTATATAATTTTTATTTACCCTGGATAGGATATTATTGGATGCCATATTGAATATGGGATTTTTTGTTTTAGTGTAGTTAAGTTAGTAAATTGTATATTTTTTTTTACATACAAGAGTGCGTGCTGTTCTTTTTTAGAAATAAAAACATGTTTGTAATCAAAAATAGCGAGGCACAAAAGAAATACCCTACTCGAACACTAAATTATATCTATCCCAGGCATAGATTGACTTTATATAAGAAGGGAGCCTATTATCAATGTATTAAGATATATAATGCTCTACCAAACCATATAAACAGACATACAATCTTAAAAAACTGGAAAGGTCTATATTTTAGCTTATTAGTAGATTTAGAACCATATACAGTTGATGAATTTTATAGACATTTAAATTTGTATTGAGGAATAATACCTTTGTTTGTTTTTCTTTTTTGTGACACTATTTTATTGTATGCTGCGTACTTTTAAAATAAAGATTGTTTCAGTTTATTTACATGTATTACCATAAAATGTATTCTACAATGTAAATCTGAATAAAGATAAATTATTACCACTTAGGATATATATTACTCTTAAAAATATTGTGTATGTAGATTTTTATGAACGTTTTCCTTTTAACACAAAAGTACCACAATAGTTATTTGTGTAACTAGTGCAAAAAGTATATCTTTGTTACATGATGCATGGAAGTTTGCAGTTCGAGACTAAGTCGAGAGCTGCAATCATGGCATGCTGAGCAAGGGCGGATTTAAGGGGGGTACCCAGACGATATTTGTGTGTGCTGTGAAGATTTCATTACATTTCATACTTAAAAACAAATCAAAAAATTATTAGTTTGTTAAAATACATGAATAAAATAACAGAAAGAACATGATTCGAGTGAAACTCTTGTCTATTTCTGGGTGGAATTGCGAATTTTGTTCGTTGCATCCCCTTATTATTATTAAACATTTAATTTTTCTATTGTTTTGACATTTTCATAAACCTTCCTTACATACTTAAACTTGTAGAAATAAACTTAAAGTATGATAAGTACTACAAGTTTATTTCTAACAGTTATTGTTGATTTTTTTCCCGTCCTCCCCTTAGGCCCCTCCCAGAAAAAAAACCTGGATCAGCCCTTGATGCTGAGTGCAACAAATATGCTTTTTGCGCGTATTGCACACACCATTTTTTCTATGACCGAATTTAATTTTTTTTTGATCAAATTTTTTGAAGATTAAAGTATTTTACAATTTGTAATTTGTACTATATTATACAGGAAATGTTACCTTTTTACCCATGTTATATTTGGTTTTGTGTTTTAAACTTGGTTGTACATACTTTTGGATGTTATTATTATTAGACAATAAACTTAATTCAAATTTGTCAACATATCTTATCTCTTATTTCCCTTTTATTTTCGTAATAAGAATTATTTATCAATTGCATGTGTTTAGTGCATGAAAGTTCGTTTTTCTTGGAATAATGGTTGGACGTGCAATGAGGGCAGGTCTTGGTGCATTATCGCTAATAATTTTATTAGGGACTTTGCGTTCTAAACTTGTTTCTTTTTTCTATGAACTGAACTCTGGTCATTCGATAACATCGATCGGGGGGTTAAGCCAGGGAGGAAACGTCGAAGCCATTGACCGACCAGCCAATAAAACTTTGGAGGCGGAACCGTCGCCATGGTTACAGGGTTAAACATGCAAATTGCAGACGGTCAAATGACTCGCGCTAAGGCGGCGATACATCAAAGGAAACGTCAAGCTTTGTAAATAAATAATACAATGGCGTACAGACTAGGAAAGCCAAGGTGGCAAAGCTCAAAGGATTTTCTCTTGTTGGAGGGTGGTTCTCCAACAGATATTAATTTAGATAGTGTTGATAAAATTTATACAATTTCCCAATAACCCAAACCAGATTTTAAAAAAATTGTCTTAAAAAAATGGAAAATAAAACTTGGTTTAAATACCTAATAACAATAATAAAGATCTATATTTCCAATTATATCATACATTTTTGTACAAAGCATACAAAAACACAAAATGAAACGGCGTCATAAAACAATTTCTTATATTCCTTTATAAATTATCTTAAATAATTTTTATTGAATAGGGTACTAAATTAATAAAGATATCTTTTACCTTAACTTTAAATATTTTAAGCCTATTTATACATTTATTATCATTTGGCAAATTGTTAAAGAACTTTCAAGACAAATAACCTGGATTCTCTTTCGTTAACGTTAGTCTATCTCTATGGATAGGGTAATTTACATTTAGAGTTCTAGTATTATAATCATGAAAAGTTTGCAGTTCACAAGTGTTTCTATTTTTAAAGAAGAACAACAAACATTCATAAATGTATGTACACATTACAAACCGTTAGAACTCCACATGGTTTAAAATCATTCTTACTTCATGAAATGCCATTGGTTTTATTATTTTGAGTGATCGCTTTCGAACTACGAATATTTTTTCTAATAAGCTATCACTACCCCAAAAAATAATTCTGTATTTCATAATGGAATCAAAGTTTGCATAGTATATTACTCTCATTCCCTCATGTATCGTATTGTAGTTATAAATATTTTTTAAATAAACTCTTGCTGGGTGTTATAAAAACTGTATAAAATTTATATATTATAGATATTAGTGCTATATTGACCCAAAGTTTATTATTTTAGTGCATGTTGTAGTATATATACATATATCAAATCTAAATGAAATTTTCAGGATATTTATATTGGTTACAAAATTAAAATCAGCAAAAATGCTTTCAACGACTGTTTTAATCAAAAAAACAGTTCGTTATTTGTGAGAATGTTGACCGTTCATGTTTTTGACATTGAGATATTAAAAACGAGTTCTGTAACTGCAAATGTTCCAACCGGACAAAAGGTCCTTCGAAACCAAAATTATATCCGACCAGGATGGCAGCAGTTTTTGGTAAGTCGTAATTATACTAAATTAAATCAGTCAAATCAAATATAGCTTTATTTTCATAAGAATAGTATCTCATTGACACAGTATCCTAAACTAAAAACCATAATAAAAAAAACAACAATCGACAAGAAAAAAAAACCATGTTTATAGTTAAAATCAATCAAAATCATAGAACGTTCAGGCACAGGCGCAGTATAAAGGACACCATGGTGCAACTTTTCATTAGAAAAGTTTAGAGTTGAAAATATTATCATGAAAATAACATTCTTCCCGTTATGGTTTTATTATATTATAGTTTTCAACTGCCCAGTCAGAGCAGCTCAAATCTTAAAAGTTTTCGCTGTTATTACAAAAAGGCCTGTCTCGCTTATACAACTGTTCAGGAAAGCGGGTTAAAAAATACCGATAACAGAATTTATAATGAAGACTTATTAATATAAGAAGTTTACATAGCTAAAACGATAAAAACCCTTTCTAATAACAGCGACGAAGTATTTTGATTGTAACGAGCAAGGCGCATAAGTAGGGGAAGTTTACCTAAAACGGGATACTGTGGTAAAACGGTATACCCTAATTATTTTGTGTTACATGCAGCGCCATCTGTTGTGCAATTGACATAATACTTCCTGTTAGTGTATAAGTAATCCTCAGCAGTTTAACCAAAATCGTGAGTGGTGCAGCGTCACTAGGTGAGTTTTTAGGTTTTTAACATATTTTTTGTAATAATTTAAATATACAAACATAAGCTTTTTGTCTTCATGGCGAATCAGATGACGGCGATAATTTTTTTACCAGTTGCTAGGACATAAACGACCACTTAACGTATGAAATTTTAAGGTTATATTTTTATATGTAAAACTTGCAGGCATTGTTTGTTTACATGTCGATGTGTTGATAAAATGGGACGCGACGAGGGCTTCTAAAACGGGATATCCCATTTTAGAAACACAGTGCTCGTTTTCTGTTTTAATTTGAATACGATTGCGGTGGACATTGCTGTTTTTTTTTAATTGCAGATTCAAGTTACTATTAGCAAATATGGCACCTCGGAAAACAACTCGTCAGTCTTGGTCCGAGGAAAGAATGGCGGAAGCAATTAGATCGGTTTCGAGTGGCAAATATGGTTATTTAAAAGCGGCAACAGTTTTTTCTGTACCAAAGAGCACTCTTGAGCGGAGAGTGAAAAACTTAAACAAAAACATTACCGGGCATGAAAAAGGCTTGGGAAGTCGACAACGAACTTTTTCGCGCCAAATGGAAGAACAACTAGTTGACTACGTAAAAACTATGGAGAGCATGCTTTTTGGGTTAACGTGTACAGATGTGCGTAGGCTGGCGTTTCAGTTAGCAGAAAGGAACAATTTAAAACATTATTTTAATGAAAATAAAAAAATGGCTGGTTGGGTTTGGCTCCGATCATTTATAAATAGAAATCACCTTTCCCTAAGGAAACCTGAAGCAACATCGGCAGCTCGCGCTAGGGGCTTCAATAGAACTGCCGTGGGAAAATTCTTTGATTTGCTGGAGCCCCTGCAAGATAGATACGCGTATACACCATCTAGAATATTCAACGTTGATGAGACGGGCTTAACAACTGTACAGGGGCGTCCATCTAAGGTGATTGCTATGAAAGGTAGGAAGCAAGTAGGAACGTTAACCTCAGCAGAACGGGGGACACTATGCACTGCGGTAATATGCATGAGTGCTGCAGGGACATATGTTCCACCCATGATCATTTTTCCCAGAGTTCGTGCCAAGGAAGAATTTTCGACTGGGCTACCCCCTGAATCCATAGTTGCCTACCATCCTACTGGTTGGATGCAATTGAATCTCTTCGAAAAGTGGTTTAACCATTTTTTACAATCTACCAATGCCTCAAAAGAAAATCCTTCGTTACTTATAATGGATGGTCATAAAACTCATACTCAAAACATAGCTGTAATAGAAAAAGCCAGGGATCACGGTGTTACAATGTTGTGCTTACCGCCACATTGTAGTCACCGCATGCAACCGCTAGACGTTTCTTTTATGGCTCCTCTATCGACATTCTACAGCCAAGAGGTTGAAACATTTCTAAGGAATAATCCAGGTAAAGTCGTCACAATTTACCACATAGGCAAATTATTTGGAAAGGCCTTCTTAAGGGCAGCAACACCCAATAATGCAATTCATGGTTTTGAAAAAACTGGCTTATTTCCCGTTAATCGCCACGTTTTCACTGATGACATGTTTATAGCTGCTGATCCCACTGATCAGCCAGAAAATGAATCAACTTTAACAGAAGAGGGTTCACCCAGAAGGAGAACCATCATTTGCAATCAGGCACCAAACACCATCTCCATCAACTTCATATTCTGCCCACACACTGCCAAAATCAAATTCAACTTGTCCTCATGAGTCAGATGACAGCTTCTCCAGTGATGATGATAAACCTCTGAGCAAAATTCTTAAAGATTATGTTTCACCAGAAATGATTCAACCATACCCAAAAGCAGCATTAAGAAGGCCTGTGAAAACTGCAAGGAGAGGTAAAGCTGCCATCTTAACGAGCACACCTTATAAGAATGAACTGAATGCCAGTTTAGAGGCGAAACGACGTAACGTGCCAACCAGTAAATTGCCATCTTTGAAAGGAAAGAGACTTTTGACGGGAGAATCGGTAAAGAAAATCTCCAAACCACAGAAAAATAGTTCGACCGAAAAGAAGACCGGTGAAGCAACAAACAAAACTAGGGACCAAGAAGATGTGAATGGGAAAAACAAGACCAAGGACAAAAATACCAAAAAAATATGCATAACCAAAGAAAACAGTGACGATGAAGAAAATCCTGTGTGCTTTTATTGTGAAGTAGATTTTCTAAGTAGCAAACCTGGTGACCCGTGGATTCGGTGTACTTCCTGCCAGAGATGGGTCCACGAAGCTTGCGGTGTATCAAAAAACGAAGACAATTATTTTATATGTGATCTGTGCTTGGAAATATAATCCCATTTTAGAAACACTACTGATCCCGTTTTAGATATATATGTTCCTAAAATGGGCAATTTGTATTGCGCAAGAATTTTTTTTTTTTTGGTTTTATGTTTAATACTTTTATATGTTACGTTTATTTTTTGAATAAAGTTATGTTTGGTATATCCATCATGAGTGTTGTCCATGACTTTGTACTTCAACTTTTTTTTTAAATTAAATCCAAAGCTTAAGTATCCCATTTTAGATAGACTTCCCCTACTACCTAGAAAAAAAAAGGAACCGATGATTTTAAGCTGCTATCAGAATTGGCAAAAACTTGAGTGAGACATGAACCGAGTACTACGAGGTTATGTATAATTATATTAAACAAGTGGCCGTTAGTTATTTAGAAGAAAACATTTATATTAATTTATTCTTTCTTATCTGTTATTGTTTAATTCTGACAAAATTTATGTTTAATACTAGTTAATACTATCAGCTAGATGTAACGACTGCATAACTATTCTTCAGACTGTAACACTAAAAAGGATAAAGGATGACGGCTAATTTCTTAAAGCTAAATTGCATTGCTTGCGTTGTTTTATTTCTTTTAATAAACATTGTTATATTGCTTGTTACAGGCAAGAAAACGCCAAGCAATAATGGCGACGACGAACACAAGCAGGACGAGGCATTGTCAATAGAATAATAAGGAAAAAAGAGATTTAATATAATATATAATATCTACATATATAGATATGAAAAGATATAAATTGATACTTTAAAAAATGTATTATTGCATCAAAATCCCACGATTTGTCATTGTAATACAGCAGAAAAATTAAGAGAGTTTAAGTAACACAAGAGTCAATGAGTAAATTTTAGAAGTGTTAGAAATTAAAGTATAGATCTGAAAATTTAAAATCTTTTTTTGACGATTTATAGTTTTATTTTGCACGCCACTGGGTATTTTTTTATTCCCAGAAGTTATTTAAAAATCTAGAAAGAAAACATACTCTTTATTTTATGTTTTAGAATTATTTATATTCTAGAATACTTTCGCTGTTTTATTCTCTTTCATGAAATGAAAATACGTTTTGCAATATGCTCTTTATTTTTAATGTCATAATGGAACCAATGAAACAAAACCTTACAAAAATATGTGGTTTATATACCATATTGTGGTGTCTTAAAGGAAACCCCAAAACGTTATTTATTCAGTATAAAATAAATTTGTTCTGATACAAAATAAATAATAACTTTTAATCCTTTAATTTAGCGGACTTTATACCACTACCATAAGTTAAATAAAATAAGCAGTGGCATCCTAAATAATGTGCAGTACCCATGCTCGTATCCACCAACAGATATTTTTGCTGATTAAGTTCTAATTTTGATTAATTACATTGGTAACCACCAATCAGCTTTTTTACTTAACTTGCAAAATAACCTTACCAACTATATCGCCATTAAAGCTTATTGCAGGATTAACTAATTCTAATTAACGTGTAAATTGGTGGATACGGGCATTAAAATTATTTAAACCGGAGTTCAAAAGTGATATGCTTTTCCCACTAAACTCTTACCAGCAACTATATGATCTAGCTTAGTAAGACCTGTAGGGAATATCACTATAAGAAGAAATAGAAGAGTATTTTTGCATTGAGACCCCACATGCAACATTAAGACCTGCACGGTCCTATAGCTTAAGAGGAAATGGACAAGTGTTTTTCTAATAAAACCCCACCTGTAAGGACCTCTAGCTTAATAAGAAATTACTTATTCAAATAAAAGTATTTTCCTATTAAGACCTTACCAGCATAGGAAATTACTATTCAAATTTCCTATTAAAACCCCAGCTGGAACTATAGAGACCTGTAAGAACCCATTAATAGGAAACTACATATTCAATTAAAAAGTATTTTTCTATTAAGACCTTATGCATAGGAAATTACTATTCAAATAGAATAGTATTTTCCTATTAAAACCCCACCTGGAACTATAGGGACCTGTAGGAACCTATAGCTTAATAGAAAACTACAGATTCAATTAACTATAGGATATCGTTAAATTATGCTTATTAAGACCCATAGGTTGGTAGGAGATTACTATAAATAAAAGGGTATTTTCGTATCGAGTCTCGTCACCAACTATGGGATATCGTTAAATGTTGCTTATAGTTGCACATAGGTTAATATTGAAACCTATTACGCCGTTAAAGTTCATTCCTATAACTTCCTATTCAAAACAACTTAATAAGGCACGTTTATCCTTATAGCCTATAGGAAAGTACAGTTTCATTAGAAGAGTTTATTCCTATAGATACATGTATTTGCAGAATAAAAATATTGTTAAAAACTATAGAATACTATATATTTTTTTTATATTTTATTTTTGGCAGGGATATAATTATGACGAAACTGGGATAACCAATGTTCACAAACCTACCAAGATTTTGGTGCCCGTTACTCAAAAGCAAGTTGGAAAAGTCACTAGCGTAGAAAGAGGCACCCTGGTCACAATGTGTGCTACAATTTGAGCTAACGGAACATTTGTTTCACCATATTTCATCTTTCCTAGGAAGAATTTTAAACAGTTTATGCTTATTGGAACACCCTCAGGTTCAGATGGGTCCGCCCACAGCAGCGGATGGATGACATCTGAGGATTTTATAAATTACATCAGACATTTTATTACACATGTGGCAAGGAAGATCCGGTCGTACTAGATTTTTTACTAGAGTAGATAACCACAAAAGTAATTATGCTGTTACCGTGCTTAATTTATGCAAAAAAAAAAATGGAATTGTTCTTCTTACGCTAGCCCCTCATTTCAGCCATAAGCTGCAGCCTCTGGATGTCAGCTGTTTTTTTCCCTTTAAAAATTATTATAATAAAGTCTTAGACAATTGGATGCTGAATCATCCAGGTACTCCAGCGTTCATTTATGATATTGCTGGTGTGGTCGGTACAGCCTTTCCCTTAGCAATGACTCCCGTTAATATAATTAAAGGTTTTGAAAAAACGGGAATATCACCACTTAACTCTCAAATATTTTCTGACTCTGACTACATGTCTTCCTTTGTTACGGATAGGCCTTAAGCAATTCGTCTTGATTTTAAAAATATTAAAGTAAATGAAAATATTGAGACACAAGATAACTTCCAAGATCACTTAGCAGAGAGTATCACTCCAGCAGCAGATCCAGAACGAGAAGCATGAAACAAACATAACTTCAAACAAACCCCCATCACCACAACTAGGAAAATCAAACACAAAGACATTAATTACACCGGAAGTAATTAGATCCCATTTAAAAGCAGCTGAAAGGAAACAATCAAGAAAAGGAAGAAAAAAAGGCAAAGTCACTAATTTTGACAGATACTCCAATAAAAGAGCAGATAGAAAAAGATTATGAAGAAAGAATGCTGAATCGATAGCTGATTGAATCGAAGAAAAGGGCTGTTCAGAAGGTTAAACGTAAGGTTTTGAACGATTCAAGTTCGAACAGTACACATGTAGATGAAAATATTTATTGTGATTCGACAGACCTAGAGAGCGATCCTGAAGAAGATTTAGAACTCAAGTCCGTAGCAGTAAACGATTATGTGTTGGTTAAATACGAAAATAAATCTTAAGTTAAACATTTTGTTGGGCAAGTTATTCTTAAAGAAAAGGATGATTATCATATTTCTTTCCTAAAGCGTTTGCCATCTGATTTTGAGTTTATTTTTCCCGACAAAAGTGACGAGGATATTGTTAATTCAGAGGATATTGTGATGAAACTGTCGATTCCATTTAAATCAGGCAGCCCTAAAAGAGCAGCTTGTCAATATTCTTTTTCAGTCAATTTGGACAAATATAACATTATTTAACTTCATTTTTTATGAATAGACTTTTTCGATTCTCATGATTTGTACTAAATTTAATACCTAATTACTAAATCCCACTAAGTACCTACCAAGGTATTTCCCACTATACACTACTGCCTGGTTCATAGTGGGAACAATCGTATATAGTGGGATTTATTAATTATTATTAACACTTAACAATTTAGAGTTAGTACATGATAGCATAAACTAGTTATTTATATTCTCATTAGTTATGGATACTTACCATCAGTAATATCCCTACATAAAAATAATTACAGCATTTTTAATTTTTTTGTCCCACTATAGACCACTTTACCCCAAATTATTTTATCAGATAGATTATAACAAAGATAAAAAAGGAAACCAAAGAAAAATAAAATTTTATAGCTACTTTTCGTTTAATGCAAACCAACTCAGACTCGCAATCTTCACCTTTGAATACAGTTGAATTCGGTATGTAAAGTTGATAACCAGGTACATTGAATTTCATCTTATTGGGATTCTTATCAAAATTATTTACATTTTAGGAAATGATGATGAAAGTTCAGCACTACAAAGCAGTGAAACCCCAGGTAGGCCCGAGAGGTGTCTCACGGTAGGAAATAGGTGTACATATTTTCGTATCGTGAGACACCCCTTAGGTAGGCCGTAAAAGCGGTCTGTACACCTGTGAAGTTCTTCGTGAATTCGGTAGTATTTACACAGTGGAATCATTGTGCATTCAGCTGAACGTGTTCTGACTTGTGAATAACGTCACCAAGAATTTATTTGACGTCCAAGTTGGCTCTTTACATTATCAAAGTTAGCCTTAAAGTGACTTCATGAATAAATTCACGAAGAACATTACAGGTATAAAGATCGCTTAAGAAAAGATACTTACCACCAAAGTGACATGTTGAGGTTCTTCAAATGCATTATTTTATTTTCTTTTGTAGAGAACAGTAAACTTTGGGAAGATGAGAATATAAAAAATTTAGTACACTTACGTAAGCAATATGGTAAGGAGTTTTCTTCGGGAGTAAAAAAATACACCTGGAGTAAAATTGCACATGCATTAAGCGAAAAATTTAAGCAGTTATATTCTCAACAGTGTGATATGAAATGGAAGGGGCTTAAAAATACCTATAAGGCTGTCAAGAAGCACAATGACCAGTCGGGGAACAATTATAAGTTTTGGAAATGTTATGATTTAAGTAGACGAGGTACTATTTGATAAACCGGAAATAAATGCCACTGCAACATGCTCCAGTGCAAGAGGACTTGTTGTCAACAATGACAAAAATGCGAGCCAAAATGTTAATGGTAAATACTTATTGTAAAAATTAGGTTATATGGAACTGTACTTAATTTGTAAATTAATACATAAAAAAATAATTTGCCTTATCTAAACTATAAGTCCAATATTTTTGTCAGTGACTCATCGCTAGAATATAGAGAGTCCCGGGTTGTGGGACGTTGGGGGAATCAGTTCCTGTGGCGTATGCATGTCAAAAAATAATAATGAAAATTTCTTCGAACCGTCATAATATTTTTTTTGTAAATTTGTACTTTTTTTTTATCACATTTTACTCACACCTAAAATTAGTAGCAACCTTATATTATTTTTTATATCCACTATATTCTACTATATACAGGGTGTCCCGTAACTTATGGGCCGTAGAGTAACTGGAGATACTAGACATCAAACTAAGCCGATTATATCATATACGTTTTTTCGGATTGTCACTTCTCTTTTTTTTTGTTATTTTAATTATTTACTATGTTTTTTTGGATGTTTAAAAGAAAATGTCTCGAAAACCGTTAAAGATATTAAGATCAATCAAGTACACATTTTTGACTCAGAAAATGCCCTTTTAAGAAACTATAATTGAAAAACACCTAATATCACAGGTAAGAAAATAAAATCATAGATTTATGAAGCCCAGTGTATGCAACTAGCGCCCTCTGGTTTGAAAATGTCAATGTTTTAAATCATATCTGATTATGACGGATTTAAAAATGCCATGTCATCAGTTGGCTTCGGTTATCGACGGGTGTTTGATTGATTGTCTTTTGTCTAGTGTTTGTTTTGTGGTGATATACGGGCGTTGTGCTGGTTAATTTGTGTTTGTGATTATTACAGTACATAGTGATTTTAGTATTTGTAACATTTAAAATGTTAGTTAAACTTATATTCAAAGATACGAAAAAGTATGCAAAAATTGCCGGTCACAACTATCGTCTTCTAATAAGAAGATGATGCCGTATCAGAAGTTCCTTTAACCCGGTTGGAAGGAAGGACCAATGCTGGTGGCCCTCAAATAAGGATGTTAGCAGCCTGATATCTAAAAGAACACCACCAAACATTGACATTGACATTGAACTGTTATACATGTATTGAATTAAACGCACACATGCTGATAAAGCTCATCCTTTTGTTTAGAGATAAAAATATTGGTGGTCTTAATTCTACTATGTTTCATCTAAACAACTTTTCGAGCCAAACTTGTGAAAAGCAACCGGTCGGTTCGGTCAATGACGTCGACCTTCTCGACCGTTATACATTTTTCTATTAAAGATTTTCTTTAACGTATGACTAGAATAAGAACAATTAACAATATTGTTAACGATGTACACAATGCTTTTGCTTTTCCAAGGGAAGAGAAGAAAACAGGATTTCGTAAATCACTTAGGACTGTAACCGATGATGAAATTAATAATTTAGATATTGAAAATTGTGTGGAAAGTGCTTTAAAAGAAGCTATACTGAAAGCCCAGAAGGTTGGATTAACGGTTACTCATGATGCCTGGGCTACCCTAGATCTACCAGCAAAACAGTTTGAAGAACTTATTCAACATATTGAAGAAGATGAAATGGAAACCGAGGATATATTAGAGGAAATTCCAAGGGAAGTTCCAGAAAAACAATCATTCCATATTATATGCGACGAAGAAAAGAGCGGAGAGCTACATTTAGATTCTATGGAAGTTAAAGATTTTTTAGAGAGTATTTCAGATATTATGGAAGATTCGCCGTACATAAAAGTTAAAATTGGCGACAAAGCTTCAGTCATAAAAAAGTCCTCATATTGTTGGTTGTTAGATGAATCTTCAGGAAGAGTTACTACAGATCGACTAAAGAGGTTTGTAACAACCAGTCAAAATAAACTACATCGTTTAAGAAGGCAATTCAAAATAAAAATAAAAAAAAATCGAAAAGATCAGAGCTAGATACTGGTTCTGATGAAGCTGACGAGTCTCAGGTAATTTTAGATGACTCAACAGATACTGAAACTTTCTCCCACACAAGTACTGATAGTCATTCTCATAAAGTAGACGTATTGGAGCCTCAACTAGAAAAATATTACGCGGTACTGTATAAACATCAGTAGTACATAGGGAGGGTAATAGAGAAAACGGAAGATCATTTTAGACTTAAATTTTTAAAAGCTAAATTACAGTGTTTAATTTGGCCAAAAACAGAAGACGTTGAAGTTGTTCATTCAAAATACATTTTCTATGGACATATCAATTTAGTTGGAAATAGTTCATTTTCCTTATCTAAAAGCGATTCTATGAATGTAAAAAACAATATAAACTTGCTAAGCAGCGTTTGGGTTTATAACTCAAATCGGTCTACAAGGTCTATTAAAAGCTCGATTAAAAGACTCTAATCTTTTTAAAAATATTATGGTTATTAGTTCTAAATTTAATTTGGAAAGTTTTTTTCTAGTTTAACAAGTAAACGCAACAAAAGCCGCACTATTTATGAAGACCTGCATCGTCCGCTACATAATAACAAGATTAATTCAATCAAAAATGATTCTGTTGCTATCTCGGTTGCTATTTACTTAATTACTTTTACTTACTTTTTCAATAAAAAATACTGTTGGTACAGGGATAGTAACAAATGTGACTAACATTTATTGTCCTACAAAAGTAAGAAATTATAATAATTGAAAACATTAGATTAGATGACAGATAATGCACATCTTTTTGGTTTTGTAATGTAATGAGATTTTCTTAATCTCCAAAATGAATTTTTAGTTTCATTATGTAGGTAATATAGATATATTTTTCTTGATATTTTTTTCAAATACACCCTCGAATATATCTAACGCTGTTCATTATTTACTATTATTATAATAATCATTATTATTCGTTTGTTTTGATAACATTTAAGTATTAGATTTAAAACTTAAGAAATGCAGTTGTATCCTCTAATAAAAATTTTTTTCAAAATTTTAAACTTTTTGTATTTTACCCCTTTTGGCTTCTGTTATAAAAATTTTTACTCAATGAAAGCAAATAATCTCTTTATTTATTAAATACATATCAAGTCATTTTTCTCTCGAATTTGTAATAATGTATATAATGTTGTATTCTAAAAAAATATGGTGATTTCAAGTGTATAACTTGTAAATTCATGTGTAAAATCTTGTGTTTTCTTGTGAAATCTTGTAAAACCTTGTGAAATTCTGTGTAATATTGTAAAATCTTGTGTAATCTTGTGTGTTCTTGTGTAATCATTGTAAAATCCGTGTAATCAACTGTGTAATCTGTGATATCAAGTGGTTTTGTGTAATCTGGTGTACAAAATTTACCTGCCGTTTACCCCTCGGAAGTTGTAGAAAACCTTGAAGCAAATAATGATATTCAAATTTATGAATTTTACCTAGCTGATTTTAATACTGATGACTCTGACAGTTTCCAATTAGACAATGATGTAAGATATTTCCATAATAATTAATAGGAACTTAGCTATTTGTTTATTTTTATTATTATCTGCATAAGTGGAAGTACCCACTTATGCAGAAACTAACCATCATTAGGGATTATTACCCTAAGTACATTTTTTTTTATTCCCACATAACATTATCTACTTTTTTTAGGTCAACATTGAGGAAGTACGTGAAAATTATAAATCAGTGAAAAAATACTATCAGAAGTGTCCCCTATTTAATTTTTTGAAACCTCTAAATGAAATGCTAATAGTACAACCTTCTGGTTCAAATATTACTAATGCTGCACCAAGCAGGAAAATTATTGATTCAGGCAATGAATTTTCCCATGTGCAATCTACCTCTACATTAAGGTCAGGGGGTGACAAAACGCCGAAAAATGAAAAAAGAAAAGATTTCCCATCCACAACATCCGAAAGAACTTTTGTATTAGGAAAAAGAAGAAAAAATGCTAAAAATTGAACTTCTTAAATTATAAATAAAGTGCAAGAAATCTTTTCTTTTTTCGAAGATTTAAGTACAAACTGAAATTATATATTTTTTAAATTTTATTGGTTATACTTCTTGGTATATTTACGACTTTCACATGATGTTCCTAGTTTTTGGCTGTTTAGAAAAATTGTATTGATATAAAACAAGTTTTACTTCCGGAAAAATTTTGGCAATATCCAAATTTCCCTAAAGTTTCTTAGAAAAAATGTAGGTTGGTTGGTGGAAATAACACCCAAATAACATATTACTTAAGTAGTTTTTAGCTTAATCTGTTCTTGCCATAAAGATTTAGTTATATTTTAGGTATAAATTTGCAAACTTAATTATTAGCATGTAACAAAAATATACTGAAATGAAAAAAAGAGTTCTGTTTAATTTAAGCATTTAATTTAGTGTCACTTTTTTTTATATACTGTTGATTTATTACTATGAGTATGAAATGAATGAATAAAAATGTAATAAAGTTATGAAAGCTATTCTCCAATTTATTTTCCATATTCGTGTTCTGAAAATGATTTATCTATAAATGGGTTTTGTAAGAAAATGCAAT
Organism: Polydrusus cervinus; assembly: GCA_935413205.1. Taxonomy (NCBI): domain Eukaryota; kingdom Metazoa; phylum Arthropoda; class Insecta; order Coleoptera; family Curculionidae; genus Polydrusus; species Polydrusus cervinus. The sequence goes on along the minus strand of OW284510.1, from coordinate 57,460,809 downwards.
TTCAAAGAAAAAGAAATTTATTTATCAAATAATACTTATGTATATTCAGGCATTATATAAAAAAAAATTGAACAAGCTGGGTTTCAGATTTGCATATTATGCTATAAGTAATAAAATAAGTGTAATAAGTGTGGTAACCACTCACAATTGCCCAAAATAGTTATTAATGAGATATCTTCTAAAATCGACAACTATATTTTGAGCTTCATTCTGATCAACACAATGTCCAGGATCAACGTTTCCAAGCTCGATCAAATAATTTAACTCGGCTTCATCAATTTCGTCAGGAAGTGGGGGTACAACCTTGTTTTCAGCAGCCACATTGTGCATAACAGCAGCAGCTACTATTAGGTTACTAGCAAATTCCGGTTTATACCTTAAGCCCTATGCTAAAATTGGAAACCTTCTCTTCAAAACTCCAAATAGTCTTTCTATGCAATTGCGTGTTCTTATATGGGATTAATTGTACAATTGTTTAGCTTCAAGGACAGGATTTTGAAGAGGGACTAATAAGTAGTTTCTGTTGGCATATCCACTATCACCTAGAAATTATACAATTCATATCATAAAATATTGTACAATACACTTACGGTAGGTGTCTTTACAGGATGAACTATTTTGAAGACATGGACACTATGACATTTTTTAAAAGATTCCGCCTGACCAAAACTGTTCATACTGTTCTTCAGGAGATTGAAGATCAGTTAGAGTTTGATCATGATAGGTACGTATTCGTACGTAGGTTTAGGTATGTAGGTACTTATATAAAATTACTATTTGATAAAATCCTTCATTATTGGTTAACACAGTGTTTTTACATCAGAAAAAGATTGTGTAGAGGAATATTTTGTAATCTGATTATGTATCACGTTCAATAGGTACTTTTAGTTATAAAATTTTTCAAAGTGTTTTTTTTTTTGGTTTTTCAGAAATGAAAGTGTTACGCCCATAAACAAATTACTTACCACTCTAAATTATAAAAAAATAAAGATTTTATGCTACTGGTGCACACTTGTCTGTGGTGGCAGATTTTATGGGCATCCATGAAAGCACAGCAAGTAGGATAATACAAAAGGTGTCCTATGTTTTGTCAAGACTACGACCAAATTATATTAACATGCCACAAGAAGAACGCCTTCTTCAACCCCAAAATGATTTTTTTTCAAGTGGCTTCATTCCCAAAAGTCATTGGATGCATAGATTGTACACACAAAAATAATTTCCCCAGGTACATCCTTTTTAATCCTTTCTTTATTGGTAATACATTATGCATTTTACATATTTTCTTTACTAATAAATATATTTTAGGTTTGTTAATGGCTTGCGTTTTCTCAGTAAGATTTTTTTACTTGCTTAGGGGGTGACGATGCTGAGGTGTTTCGTAACCGGAAGGGTTATTTTTCCATGAATGTACAAGCTGTATGTGACAGTAATCTGAAGTTTAGCACCATTATGGCTCGATGGCCAGGCTCAACTCATGACAGCACAATTTTCAATAACTCTCGTCTTCGAGCACAGTTTGAAAATAATGATTTTCCCAATTGTGTGCTCTTAGGTAAGTTTATTTGTTTTACCTCCACATCACAAATAACTGAGACACTCTCAGATATTAATTCTATGACAAATTATAACGACTCGAGTATCAAGTAGTTTGGGAACATATTGCACTGCTTCAATTGACAAAAATTTAACATGAACTGTTATAATAAGGGAAGAATTCTCTGAATGAAACGAAGAATTTTTTAAAACCGCTTCACAGGCATAACTCGAGCTACTCTATCAACATGAAAATTTTCATCCGTGGACCCCGGTAAAAAACCCATAAAAATCAAAATTCCTAAAAATGATCTTTACTCTTCTAGATGGAGACCTAAAGTCTGTCCAAGTTGCTCGGCGTAAAAGTGATATTATTTTTGAGAAAATATTATACATGAATTGGAGGTAAAAACGTGTTATTAAAATTTTTTTTAGGTTTTCTTTAATTTCTTTATAAACTGAGCATTTACTTCATTACAGGTAAAGTACCTATGACCAATGTTTTGTGTTGTATATTGATGTAGTAGTAGCGTCTTGGTCCATTGTTTTATCTTGCTTCTTTCAGTATCAAATTTGTGTAATGCAAGAAAATCTTTAACGCAACTCAACAATTATAATTTTTTTAAAGATTTTTAACTTCCTTACATAAATCTATATATTTTTTAGGAGACAGTGGATATCCCCTGCGGATTTATTTGTTAACACCTCTACTGGATGCTCAAACTAGGGACAACAGCTATATAATGAGGCACAGATACGTACCAGAAACTGTGTGAAGCGACTATTTATTTGGCGTTTGGAAAAGGAGGTTTCCAGTTAGGGCTTATGGTTTAAGACTAAAATTAGAAACCTCCTTGTCTGTTATAGTTGTCACTGCCGTGCTGCACAATATAGCACGCAACATTGAAGATGAACCGCCAATGGATGCAAATCAACAGGTTCAACAGTTAAATTATCTGGTAGAAATGGGAATGATACCTGAGCAACCGGCCATAGAAAATGATGTTAGGGGACAAATATTTAGAAACGAAATAATTAATTATTTTCAAAATAGACAGCAATAATTCAATATCGTCGGCTTAATCGGCATTATGCGTAACTCCACATTTGGTCAAAATATGGTTATTAGTGCCATCTAGTAGTAAAAAATGTATTCTAAAAGCTGGAACAAGCCGTATCTCCCGATTTAAATTAGTTTATTTGCAATTTCAGAAGTAGAAAACTTCGTATCTCCTTTCCCGCAATTTCAGTAGGCAAAATGCGTAAGTCCATTAGTTAGCCATAACACTTAAGGCAAGCACACGTGTCGTGCATCTGTGAGTTTTTAAAACAAAGTGTAAGTGATAATAACATTTGTATTTTTTGTAGCACTATCCCTATAAAGGTAAGGCTAACTTCTATGTATTAGAGACAGCATTTATTTGCGTCAATAGTTATTATAAAAGATCAAAAGTATGATATTTTATATTTAACGGAGTTACGCAGTGTTCGGAACGTAATTTTTGGTAGACATACGTTGTTTGAAGAGGAGTTACGTATTTTTCTATGTGGTTTTAATAAACATATTTTTAACTAGATCATGGCAAGGCGAATAGATAAAATATTCAAGGCATTGGAAGTTGCTAATAGTAACTTTCAGGAAAATGCAACCTACAGTTTAAATGAAAGCCAAAACTTTCCCAGACATTTTAGTCAAAACACTAACATCGATGTTATGGACGCTATTTAACAAGCTGAAATAATATTTTTAAATGATGAGGGGAAGTAAATTATATAAGAATAAGGTATCATAATATAAAATATAAATGCATATTATATAAATTGATGTTTAATAACTATGCAATTCAAAAGTAGTAAAATTTATCTTTTATCAATATAATATTTTTTTTTTCAGATCAAATAATAAATACTGTAAATGTATGTTCAGTAGAAATGCAAGTTACCAACGAATGCATCAGAGAAGCAGTAGATGTACCAATTATCGAAATTATATTTGAGTTTGAGTCCAATGAATTTAAAAATAAATAACAAAACTAACAAAAACAATAATATTTAAATTTAAAATACAATTTTAAATAATGTTGTGTTTTTAGGTGAAACGTTGGGCTCACTTGATACTGGTAATTCTCTTGACATGAAAATTGATCAGAATAATCCCATTATTAATGAAATACCTTCTTGTTCTGGAGTTGGGCGTTATGAGGTTAAGCAGATCTTATTACTGGAGAATGCATCAACAAGAAAATAGTTAACAATGATCCTGACTTTGATCCAACCTTAGAAGATGGCAGATCTAACTCAGAAGATGAATCTACTGAGAAAACTGAAAACATACCAAAAGATGAAACACCACGACGAAAACGTTTCACAAAATATGAAGTAAACATAAAGAAATGGCATGAAAACTTAAATCGAGTTAATAGAGAAAAGGGGAAACCATATGCCGGGAAAAGAAAAGAAGATGGAAAGTGGAGGTACGATGTTTTAAAGAAACCGAAGTTAATAAAAAATGCTTGTCTCTGTAAATTAAGTGCAAATAATAACTCGGTTTTAAAATGTCGACAGCTGGATCAAATGCAAAGAGAAGGTATTTTTAAAGAATTTTGGCAATATACTTGGGTAGAAAAGAAATTGTTTATAAAAAACCATGTGGTTGTACATCCTACCGCTAGAAAAAGGGGAAATAATAATGTTTCAAGGAGGACATATTCAAATCAGTTTTATTTGGGCAAAGCCAGATTACGAGTATGTCAGACAATGTTTCTTAATACAACAGGGACACGAGAGTGGGTAATAAAGAAATGGGCTAAAAATAATATTTTAGAAACACGACAAAATAATGACGAGTTAAATTTAGAGCATGCGCAAATGCTTCCCACTATTAATCCACCTGTAAAATTGCTGCATGCTTTTTTTGAAAGTTTGCCAAAGTTAGAGTCCCATTACTGTAGGGCTTCCACATCTAAGCTCTATCTAGAACCCATTTGGAATTCTAAAGCCCAGTTATATAAACTCTATAAAAGCGATTACTGCAAAACACATAATGAAAAACATGTTTCAATTGCAACGTTTCATAAAGAATTTGATAAAAAGCGACTGTCACTTTATAAGCCGAAGAAGGATCTCTGTGACACCTGTGTTGCCTTTAAAACAGATAATTTAACAGAAGACAAGTACAACGAACATATTGTACTAAAAGATGAAGCAAGAAATGAAAAAAGTAAAGATAAAGAGTCAGAAAATGAAGTATTCACCATGGATCTTCAATCCGTTCTGCTTTGTCCAAAATCCAATGTCTCGTCACTGTATTATAAAACAAAACTGGTAGTCCATAACTTTACGCTCTATGATCTCAAACGCAATCAAGGATACTGTTACCTTTGGAATGAGTCTGAGGGTGGCTTAACTAGTAACGAGTTTACAAGTATCATAATCCATTTTTTAAGTGAACATCTACAAAAATACTATCCGTCAGAGAATCGTACTAACATTCAATTTATATTATGGAGTGATGGCTGTGGATATCAAAATCGCAACACGACTTTATCAAATGGCCTCTTTAATTTTGCTTTTGAAAAAGGAGTTACTGTAATTCAAAAATATCTACACAAAGGCCATACACAGATGGAGGTTGATAGTGTTCATTCGGTTATTGAAAGAAAGATTCGAAATAAAAAATTAACATTCCAGCCGATTATGTACATATTTGTAAAACGGCGTGTCAAAAAACATCTTATAAGGTTGAGTATCTACTGCACAACTTTTTAAAAAAGTATGATGAACTAAAATATTTTAAATCGATCAGGCCAGGAAAAATGGTTGGAACACCATTGGTAATTAACCTAAAAGCACTAAAATATTCAAAGGAAGGAGTTTCTTTTAAACTTCGTCACTCAGCAGAAGATTGGCTACCTCTACCAATAAGACTTAACCTAAAAACCATCCGGGCAACTGATGTTCATAACTTACCACAACTACACAAATATAGACTTAAAATTAAAGCCGAAAAATATGAACACCTTCAACAACTTAAGTTAAGCATGGAAAGTGACTATCATGACTTTTATAATAATTTACCCCACAAGTAAACAGTACCTTTTAGAATAAGCCAATAATATAAGGAATAATACCTATTAATCGTTACGAAAAATAAGTTAGTTGTTAATTTCTTTCTTAATGCATAAAAGTATTTCATTTTACGTCGTATAAAATTTTTTTATTTCCAACTACCTGTGTTTTATTAGGACAAATGCGTATCTCCAGTTTTAAGATGAAAAATTAAAAAAGGAAAACTGCCTATCTCCATTTTTTTAATAAAATAAATAAGTTGTTTAGAAAAATTAAGTAGACGCATAGATTTTGACTATTATACGATATTATCTACCCATTAAAGTAATTATTTTTTGTTAAATTAAGTACAATTCTTAAAAAATCAGTTTATTGTGTCTCCTGAAAAATTTGCAAAAATGGAGTTACGCATAATGCCGATTAAGCCGACGATATGTTCAATTTAAATTAAAACTGATTTTAAAATTATTATTGATATGAGATTCTGTGTGTACTTACTATCTTAGTTTAATAAAAAAATGTTTTTTTAATTGTAATATATCTTTAACAGAAATAAACTTAGTTCTTACTAAAAAAAAAAACATTAAAAAGATATTGGAATCAGATTTATATTACAAACCAACAATACATAACACATACAAACAAACAAAACATAATGTAATATTTACTATAGTTATATAGAAGCAATATATCCTTAATGCTAAAAAACATTTTTTATAAATGCAGGAACTACATATTAATATTAAATAATGCAATTTGCCTATGAGCAAGAATAATAGCATTGTACTATTAAAACATGTTTAATGCTAAACAAATTAAACTTCTATAATTGAGGACCAGAAGTAACAAAGGGGCTAAGTGCCAATTTGCTGAAAAATGAGATATTCCTATAGATAGGTGCTATGTGCCTTCGACTATATCCTATCAAACGGGCAAAGTGCCAGGACTTTAAATTTCGTAAACAATCAGACAGATAGATGGCGCTTTCTGCAAGTGCTAGGTCATTTCCACATCAAAGGGCTCAAGTGCCGTAGTACGCATTGTTGTGTTGTGCATTCATTTGGTTTATTTCCCACCGGAATATATGCCACGTGCCACACGGCTGTACAATATTATAAAGTAAGCTTTAAAATGAATATAGAACGTCGCAAAAATGGATTGGGGAGATTAGGTGACGAACAGAGAAAACGCAAAAATGCAGGACAGTCCTATAATAGGAGAAATGGAAATGATGTAGGCGAAAAAAGGATACCTAACCTAGAAGTAAGTTATTATTTCTAATGTAGCTATACGTGTGTAAAAATTATAGTGAACCAGAACCATATTTATTTTGTGTAAACCCTAAAACGTTCTTTTTTTTATAGATAACATGTAAATGCAAATTTGGGTGCAAGTCGTTAAATTACGCAAATAGATTGGCTCTTTTTGAAAAATACTACGAGTGCAGGCCTGACGTCCGCGGAACATACATCATGGGTTTATTATAGTTGACCGACGTGAAGAGAAGAAGGCATGGCTCATATGAAGACGCTCGTGAAAGTCATCGTCAAGCTACCATCCACTATAGCCTTCCAGATGGAGAGGGTAATATTGTAGTTGTTTGCAAATTTACGTTTATGAATACTTTCGATTTGACAAAAAAGCATTTGGAGACTATTATACAAAAGAAAAAAAGCGGTAAAGTAGTTTATAAAGATATGAGAACTCGTACAGCCCCTGGAAAATGTACACAGGATGACAAAAAACTTGTTACAGAGCACATAAATAGTATACCCCGAGAACAGTCTCATTATTCGCGCGCAAAATGTGCAAAGGAATATATTAGTCCAGATTTAAATATTAACCGCTTTTATAAAGCGTTCAAGCAGAAATATCCCCACAGCTTGGTCACTTATAAGTTTTACAGAAATGTATTAAAAAATGACTTTCCAAATGTTTCATTTAGAGCTCCTAGAAGTGACACCTGTCGGAAATGTGACTCGTTAAATTGCAAAATAAAAGCGCAAGTTGAAAGAAGTAGGGCAGCAAAGGTGGAGTTGGACGTCCACCATCGAAAGGCAGAAGTAGCTACCATGCTAATGAAAAGGGACATTGCATCCTCGCAAGTACCAGGAAGCACCACTAGTGTGTTTTCAGTGGATTTAGAACAAGTCATGTTCGTACCTACATTGACCCATTCTGATATGTTTTACATGAGCCAACTTTCATGCTATAACTTAGATATCAGTTTTGGGGATAACAAGAATTAATTTATGTGTTGCTGGCATGAAGGAGTGACAGGACGTGGCGGTAACGAGATTGCGTCCTGCTTATTACGCGTCCTAAATATGGGCATTACAGGAAAAAGGAATGTTGTTATTTGGAGCGACAACTGTACCGCCCAAAATAAAAACAGAATGGTTGTATTTGTTTACGTATTTTTGGTGAGTTGTGGACTCTTTGACACCATTGAACATAGGTATCTTGTCAGTGGTCATAGCTTCCTTCAGTGCGACAGAGATTTCGCCTTGATTGAGAAAAGAAAGCGTAAGTGCGCTCCGATTGTACCTGAGGACTTACACGATGTAATACTATCAAGTACACACACAGGCCGATTTGCAATAGTAAATATGTCACAGGAAAAATTTTTTGATGTACAAGCGGCAGCCGATAAGCTCTTAAATCTCAAACAAGTGAATATTAGCAAAGTTGTACGATTGAAGGTTAATTCCCAACAACCTGGTTTTTTGTTTACTACTGAAGCTTTTTCTGAAGTAGCACAATGGAAAGCAACTCCGATACTTAAAAGAGGAAAAACCATGGAAGACCTAAAAAATATCTCAATTAACCAGCTACCACACGTAAATAAGGTTGGTGACAATAAGAAAAAACACCTAAAATCAATGATTCCGTATTTACAAGACAAGAAACACGAAGCATTCTACGTTGATTTAACTAAATAATATATTGGCACTTAGCCCGTTTCCCATTTTTTTGTTTTTAACTTTATTTAAATGTTCAAATTTTCATTTTTTTTTTGTTGTTTCTATCGTAGTATATTTACGCGTAACGCAAATAATATATATTAGATAATTATTTGGAAATAAAGTATGTTGTTTTGGTATGTGAAGGTTTTTTATTAATTTCTCTATTTAACAATTTTGTTACTTTGTTACTTTCGCTCCTCAATTAATAACATCCAACATAGTCCATGGAAGGCCTATTAAACAAACTTATAAATTAGACCACTTAAGACTATTAGCAACAACCACTTTTAACCAGAAAACTTCTTAATATGTAGGTATAGTAACTTAGTGCTTATATGTATGTATTTACTGTTATGAATAATAATTTAGAGTGTTCAATCATCAATTGACTCGCCAATTAAATTATCAAAATTAGAATTAGAGCCTTGCACAGTGATTGAGCTCTTGGGTATTGTATTACCTTGCATAATTCTGTATAACTGTTGTTTCTTAATTTTTTTTTCTAATTGCAATATCTCAACTCTTTGTTCATGTTCTTTCTTCAAACCTTCCAACAGTTCTATTTTTTTTTTCAATTAAGGTTTCATACCGTTCCCCCAACAATAAGTCTCATTAAGTTACAAGAAACATGCAAAATTACAGTGTTATTACAAATATTATAAATTATCTATTGATTTTACTAAGCCTATGCCTATCAGACAGAATACACAAGTGAAAAAACCCTATTGTGGAAAAAATAAGAAAAAATAGATACAATAAACACATTATTTTCTGATATATCTGAATATTCTCCTGAAAAATGGCAAAAATAGGTAGACCTCAGTGCCTCCTATTGTCCTGAACAATATCTACCTTATTAATATTTTCCTTCAACGTTTCATTTGGAGGTGCCTTTAGCATACTGACAGAAGGTCATCGGCATGGTCCTGCGAAATGATGTGAACTAATTGTTTCCTGAAAATAGAACAATAAAATCAAAATAATTTATAATGAACTTTTTACTAAAATGAATAGTTGTTAAAATATTCTCACTTTTATAACATTTTCTGAGTCAAAGGAGTTGCAAAGATTGTGGCCGATTTTTTCATCATTTTTTATTTCCATATAGTCATCATCACATGGAGCCAGGGAGTCTTTTACACCATACAATGTTTTCTCACTTAGAGTCGATATTAAAATTTTGTCAGCGCTATCCCGTTCAGGAGGTGGTGGTGCTCCCTCTCCTGTACGAAATATTTCCTTTTTTTCGTTTCCCAACCTCTTACGAAGTTGTTCTTTTTGGTTGTTGTAATTTTTTTTTAAAGAATCTACTGATCTTTTAGCCACGCCAGGCGACATTGAATTGAAGTTCTGCGCTACCTCTTCCCAAACAATTTTCTTCCCCTCAACTGAAGAACCATCAGTTTTTTTTGTTTTTAATAATATGCCTTCGAGACGCAACTAGCCTTAAAAGGGTTTCTCTCTCACCACTGCTATAATTTGGTGCCCTTAGGGCCGGCTTTTCACCCATATTCATGTTTATAATGATTGCATATATATTTATAAATTTAAATAAACAAAAATACGTTGACGTTAATATTTTTATCGCCTTGGTAAAAAAAATGGGCAAAACAAAAACTCTCAAAACGATAAACAAACAGTAGTCCGGCCGGTCGTCGTGGAGTTCGTCACGCATTGGAAACGCGACGAAATATTCTACGCAAAAAAGGCTCTTAAAAATAATCCGATTATGATATGTGAAGTGCTTACTAGTGCAAATTATGATCTATTTATAAAATCTCGTGAAATATTCGGAAAAAATGTTTGGACTATTCGGGTTAATATTTTTACCCTTCACGATAATCAAAAATATTCAGTTAAAAACATACAGGACTTAAAGAAAATCACCAAACCCTAATTTTTACAAACAATGTGACCCGCATAGCCGTAATACTTGCATATTTCCTATTTACTTTTCAACAGTTATTTTTTTTTATTATTATTATTGTTTCGAATTTAATCATATAAACACATTCCTAAGGAACAGATTGTTTATTTTTTATTATTTTTTTATTTTACTTCTTATTACACACCTACATTATATAAATTATAAATTATAGCCAGATTTAGATATCTGTTTCATTCTCATTTTTCTTTAACTTCACTAATTTCCACTTTCCGTAGTAATGAGGAACAAAACCTTAAAAATCGGGCACATAAATGTTAGGTCTTTAACTTCTAGCTTCGCAACCTTTAAAGAGTATGTGCTAAGTGAGAGTTTTGACGTAGTCGGTGTAAGTGAAACATGGATTACAAAAAAGATTAGATCCAAGGATATTGATATACAGGGATACAGATTTGTCAGACAGGATAGGGTGAGTAGGGGTGGTGGTGTCGGAATTTATATTAAAACTGATCATAAATTTTCTCTAATAAACAACGACTTTACAAAAAATGAACATTTTGAACAGGTATGGATTAGAATCCCTGTTGGTAATATTGCTTTGATTTTTGGCTGTGTTTACAGACCACCTTCTTATTCAGTTTCAGATTTTTTAATTAATTTCGAAAATGTAATAACCACATTGGTGCCGTTAGGTAATGAAATGTTATGTACCGGAGATTTTAATGTGGATTTCTTGAATATATTTTCATATGATGTCACTCAATTTAGTTCCTTGTTAGAGTCTGTAGGGCTCACTCAATTAATTAATAATCCCACTAGAGTCTCTTCTACTTCTACCACACTTATTGATCTTTTCATAATCTCCAATCCTGATCTAGTAAAACAGTGTGACACTTTGCCCGCCCCGCCAATGTCAGATCATGAGTTTATTGGCTGCGAACTCACTTTGCTTAATAAGACAAAAGAAATAACCTTTAAAGAATATAGAGATATAAACAAAATTAATATTCCCCAATTTCTGGCAGATCTGCAATCAATCCCGTGGAGAAATATATACGATCTTGAAAACATTAACGATAAAGTAAAATTTATTAATAATACCATTACAACCTTATTAGATCTTCATGCCCCTATAAGACGAGCTAGATTTACAAGAAATAAATACCCATGGATAACTGAAAATGTTAAAAACCTAATCAAGCTTAGAAACCAAGCTTTGACTAAATTTAAGAAAACCAAAAACCTAACGCACTGGGAAGATTATAAATCTATTCGTAACTTGACAACACTCACTATACGCAACGAAAAAAAAGCATTTCTTGAAGAGAAAATTCGGCTATCCCAAAATATATGAAAGGACCTGAAAAAATACAGCGTAGGTACTGGAGGCAGTAAAGTAGATATTCCCGAGCATCTGAGAGATGCTAATCTGGTAAATAATTTTTTTAGGTCCTCCATACCTGTGCCTAACGTGAGCAACAACGATCTCTATAATTTTTATAAAAACAATGTTAAAGTTAATATTATGCAATCTTTTAAATTTAAATTGGTGACAGATATAGACGTGTTAAAGATAATTTCTAAAATAAAATCAAAAGCTAAGGGGCATGAGGGTTTAAACATTGATATAATAGAACTTTATTGCCCATTTATCGTGCCTTTTCTGACACACGTAATAAATAATTGTATAAAAAACTCAATTTATCCAGATAGCTGGAAAAAGGCGCTAGTGGTGCCATTGCCAAAAAATAATGATCCACGTGAACTGAAGGATCTTCGCCCGATTAGTATATTGCCATGTATATCAAAAATTCTTGAAAAAATAATGACCGAACAGCTTACAGAATACGTGGAAATAAACAGCATCCTGCCTGCAACTCAATCTGGTTTTAGAAAAAATCACGGCTGTTCCACTGCATTAACAAGCGTAACCGACGATATATTTCGGGCTGCCGACTTGGGAGAAGTAACTGTTTTGACACTTCTGGACTTTTCAAAAGCGTTCGATACTCTTGACCACCGACTATTACTAGGGATTCTTCATTATATCGGTCTCAGTGATCATGCTGTTGAATTTTTTAAGAGTTTTTTTGAGGGTCGAAGACAATGTGTTAAGCTCGGTGCTGAGATTTCCAGCGAACTAGCTTTAACTACTGGTGTCCCCCAGGGATCTATTATTAGCCCCCTATTGTATGCCATATATACCTCGTGCCTGCCAGAGGCTATTAAAAAATGTAAAAAACATTTCTATGCAGACGATATACAGTTATATTTATCCTTTAGAAAGGAGGACGCTGTTGGAGGTTGTCAAGCTATTTGTCAGGATCTTGAAAATATCCAAAAAGTTTCCTTAGAACACTCCTTACACCTTAACCCAAAAAAATGCTGTGTAATGATCTTCGGTAAGAAAAATGACGTCGATAATGTAAAAGACTCACTTGATATAAGGATATGCGACTCGGTATTACCTCTTAGAGACAATGTAAGAAATTTGGGAGTGGTTTTTGATGGTGCCTTGCGTTTTGAACAGCACATTACGCAGTGTGTCCAGAGGGCCTATGTTAGATTAAAACTTCTCTATAGTAATCGCCATGAACTATCAGCAAAACTCAAAATTTTACTTTGTGACTCACTTGTACTCTCCATATTTAACCATGGAGATGTAGTTTACGGTAACTGTTTAACATCCAATCAAAAACAAAGAATCCAAAAGGTTCAAAACTCTTGTTTACGTCTTATCTATGGAATCCGGCGACGAGATAGAATATCCCATAAGCTAATTGATGCAAAGTGGCTGAATATGGAGGGAAGGAGAAAGTTACACGAGGCCTGATTTTATCATAAAATTGTATCCAATCAGAGTCCCCCATATTTATATGCCAAAGTGGTTTTTAGATCTCATATACATGACATAAATATTCGAGCTCGGGGTATGATAACCCCACCCCTGCATAAATATACTATGTTTGAACGATCCTTTACTTTTAATATTGCAAAGTTATATAAAAAGCTAGTTTTGAACTTAAAGCAAACACAACCAAATAATATTAATGTAACAAACGTATATTAATGAAAATTTTATTTTTTAAACTGAAATGTAAAAAAAACAATGAAAAAGGATTACAGCCTTATTTATTGCAACAACTTAAACTACCATGACACTTCGAATTGCATAAAAGCTTCTTGCTTTTACAGCTACATTTAGCCCTAAAACACTTCTTTTTGCAGTTACAACGTGTATAGCCTTGCCCTCCACTTTTTGAATTAGCAGAAGCTGCGTCTCTTAATGACATTTTTGAGTTGAAACCTTATCCATAGAAAGTAATTTTTCTTTACAAATTGCGATTTGATTGCGGGTAAAAAGTTTTTTCAAGGTACCATTTTTGTTTGCTAATTTATATATATATATATATATATATATATATATATATATATATATATTATTATTATATAATATCTGTTTGCACCATTTACGATTTCAATTAAACTTAACAGAGCTTGCTCAAATATTTAAGTTTTACTTATATTTCCTACCGTTGCACCACTACAAATTTATCAAAACTTAATAAAGTCTCGATTCTTGATGGCAACCTCACTTTAAAGGAGCCATTTTAACACTCCGTTACTCGCGTGGGGTATTTTAGACCCCACGCTATATTAAATAGTCGATTTTTCCGGTGGTGGGGAGCGTTGATTCTCAACGCTCTCGCTAATCCTTACTGACAGTCTGCTTTATAACTTAAGCCGTACTGCAGCAAGAAGATTGTCTGGGGTGTTTTGGACCCCACGCGACCTAATTTGTATATGAAAATATTGATTGGTAAGTCAGTAAAAGTATTAAAAAATGTACGCATTTCTTAGTATATTGTTTGTATTTTAGTTCAAAATGGCTAGCAAGGCCCGGACCAATGGATGAAGTGGTTAGAGGAAATAGAGAGGGAACCAAATGTATCAGACCAAGATGATAGCGAAGGTGAAGAAGACAATGTGAAGTATAGTGAACATGATACAGACAGCGAACAAGAGGGTGAAGCCGAGAATCTAGACTTTGCAGAACAAACAGAATGGAAAGAAGATAATTCTATAATTCTATAGAAGGTATACCGTATTTTATTGGGAAAGATAAAGAATCCAAATGGAGTAAAATGCCACCTCCTTCTAGTAGGACTAAAAAACACAACCTAGTTATAAAAGTACCAGGTCCCATTGGCAGAGCAAAAAATACGAAAACTATATTGGAATGCTTCCTAATTTTTATTGATGAGAATATTATAGACACGATTGTTACGTCTACCAATATATATATTGAGAAATTTTCTTCGCGACAGAGATGCAAAATCCACAAGCGCTTGTGAACTAATAAGCTTTTTGGGAATATTATACTTGGCTTAAACACTTAAATCTGGCAGACAAAATATTTTAGACATGTGGAATACGAATGGGTTTGGTATAGAATTAGCTTACCTACTCACTATGAGCTACAACAGATTTAGATTCTTGTGTCGTTGTATTCGATTTGATAACATTTACGATCGTGTTATTAGACGTGAAGTAGATAAACTAGCGCCAATAAGAGATGTTTTTAAAAGTTTCGTATATAATTGTCAACACTTATTTGTTCCTAGTTTATACCTAACCATAGATGAACAATTAGTAGCATTCAGGGGAAAGTGCCCTTTCAGACAATATATGCCGTCCAAACCATCGAAATATGGAATCAAGATATTTGCTATGGTGGACCCTAAAACAATGAATACAATCAATATGGAAGTATATACTGGAATTCAACCTGAGGGTCCGTTTAAAGTCAGTAATGCGGCGTCTGATGTAGTAAAGCGGTTGATAGTACCTGTACAAAACACAAACAGGAATTTATGAACAGGTGATTTACAAGCATTCCGTTAGCTAAGGATATGTTACGGGACCAAAAACTAACAATAATCGGCACTATTAAATCAAACAAAAGAGAACTTCCATCAGAATTCGTAAATACTAGAGCTCGTCCTGAAATCAGTAGTTTATTTGGATATCAAAAAGACTTAACCATTGTCTCTTTTGTTCCAAAAAAATACAAGAATGTTCTTGCTTTATCGACTATGCATGGTGATGATGAGATAGATAAAACCACAGATAAACCTGAAATTATTATGGCTTATACCCGCACTAAATTTGGAGTAGATATTGTGGATAAAATGTGTTCAATATAATGTAAGTAGGAATAGTAAACGATGGCCACTTACAGTTTTCTTTCATGTTATGAATACTGCCGGTATTAATGCCTTAAATTTATATGTTGCAAATAATAATTATAAGTCCACTGCAACGACGGATTTTTTATTATCTTTGTCGGCCGAATTAATTACACCACAAGTAAAGCAAAGAATTTATATTAAGAATATACCGCGTGCACTTAGGGCTAGAACTTGCCATATATTTAACATCGATGACACCCTACCAATGGAAACAGATGCGCAACCAGAACCAGAGACATCACAATCTGTAAAAGGAAGATGTGTTTTATGTGATCGCAAAAAAGATCGAAAAACTAAAACGGCTTGTTCTTCATGCAGAAGTTTGGTGTGCAAAGAGCACTCTAAAATAATTGCAACACATGTGCAGCCAAAAAGGACCGAGTTAAGAGTGATTCTGATTAAAATTTTTTTTTTGTAGTTTGCTAACACGCCTTATTGAAATAATACTTATGTTTAAAGCTTTTATTACCTTTTTTTTGTTTTGGTTCTTTAATATATTGTTCTTTTATTTAAACACATTTAACTTACTTCTCTAAGTCATGTATAGAACGTAAATATTTTCATGGGGTCTAAATTACCCCCACGCGAGCAAAGTCGTTGCAAATTGCTGCGCGAGTAACGGAGTGTTAATAAAAAAGAAAAAAAATAGAGGTTAATTAATACACGATTGATACTATTGACAGACAAGTAGACGAAAGATTTTCAAAATACCTGAAACGCATTTTTAGTTTGTGCCTAGTTCTTTAAAAAAGGAGAAAGAGAAGCGAAACAGGGGATGTAATTTCACTGGTGAAGAAAAGGAGCTATTACTAGCTTTGCAAGGGTACAATTGAAAACAAAAAAACTGACGCTGCCAGTGCAAAAGAAAAATATGAAGCATGGGAGAACATTGCGCGGGAATTTAATTCAGAATCTCCGAATTTTATTGTAGTGTAAGAATAAATTAAATATATAAATTGTTTCTTGTAGTGACTGTAGAATTTGTACACTTAGTATTAATTAATTAATAATTAATTATTATGATAACCAATATATAGACGTAAGGTAATTAAGGTGATTTATTTATAATAAACATAATTTTGTAACATAAGCAATTTTATAATGGGTACATGATTTATTATTTTTTGATAGAATAGAGATAATTTTTAGTTGAAAGCAGAGAGTTTTATTTAACAAAAAGGGGGTAGTAAACCCTTTAAAATCCCTTCATCACATGGCGACCCTGCCAGTATCAACGGACTCTTAATTCAATAACCTACATCTGCTGAGAAAAATAAAACATGTCTTCGATAAAAACAAAAATTGTATTGAGCACAATTGCATTTTTAATTTTGGGACCAATGCAAAAAGTATATGAAACAGAATGCGACATGACAAAATGCGATAAAGAAAGTGAAATAATATATGGCAAGCAAAGTTCCCCCGTGGTCACAATAAATGAGGTGAATGCAGAAAAAATGACATGGAAAAAGAATGAAGAAATTTTAATTACAAGGCGATCACGATACACGGCTTATTGTTACCAGGGTTCAATAATAGATCCTAACACCGGGTGCGATATCCAAAAGAAGCACATGAACATGAAGAAAGTAGAAGCTATAAAAAATTATGGAAAGGGACACTGTCCAACGGGATATGAATGCGGGATGGAAGATTGCGTGGGCACTCCAGCATCAAAATGTTTGACAAGCGAACTAATAAACGATGTAGGGCCTGCATCAATGGGATTTCTAGGATCTAACTTAAATCATCTAGCTTACCACACGTGTGTATCCAGATGGGAATGCTATTTACATAAGATGATAGTGCGTACTAACTTAAAGCATAAGGATGGGCATATAATAAGATTTTTTACTACCCATGACAATCAAAATGTTGAACTGGATAACAATTTCTTTAGGAATGGGAAAGAAACATATGACAGTTCTATGATATTTAGCACTAATGAGAGAGAAGAGGAACCTGTAGTTGAAAACATAAAATTAAAGTGCTATAGCTCATCTCCTCAAAATATCAGATGCTTGATTGATTTTAAAATATCTTTATTTTTCGTATTGTTACATTTTATATCAGTATTTTACTTAATTACTACATACAATTTACAATTTAGAAATTATAACTTAATATATAGTATTTTGTTCTTCCCGCTATGGGTATTGGGGATTCGTGAACAAGGCAACGCCTTGCTGGGGCTGATGTTTGCCCAGGTAAAATAATCTGATTTTTAGTTTATTTATTTGGTCAGTTCCAGTAATCTATAACTGCCATGAGGGAATTATTTTGCTTACGCTTAATAAAAGTTTTAAATATTTATTGCTGATTGTTAAATTTTACGCTCGGTGTTTACTGGAAAAATAGATGAAAAAAACAGCTTAAGTTTTGAACAGGTACAGAAGCAGCGCAGTTTTATCAAAATTTTGATTTGAAATTATCAAGTTTTTGGGAATTTTGGGATGGGAGGGGCTCTGAAGCAGATGATGAATCAAAAACTGTAGACATAGACCAAAAGTATCTGCAAGGAATGAAAGAATCATCTCTCTACACAATAAATGACCCAGTGATAACAATAAAGGATGGTAAGGAAGTAAAAATTCATTCAAAAGGCCGCTCTAACAAAAAAGATAGTGCAACAACTTTTATAGAAGAATCAGTGCAGAAATCACCAACGATAGAGGATCTATTAAGCATTACGAGTGGGTTGAGGATTACACAAATGCAAGGAGTCTACAATACGTTTGAGAATAGGCAGGCAATAAACGATATAGAGAGAGTCATGACCATGATGATAAAATACCTATCGAAAATACATCCCTTTCTCCTATCACATGTACTAGACGGAACCTTCAAAACAAAATGGTTGAATGACGATATATTCCAAATGTGTCCCTGCAGATCTAGCGTGAAAATTCCTGCCCATACCAATTGTCATGGTGATTTTGAATATGTAGATGGTGAGCCAATACCGAAGAAAAATGTGACAGGAATTGGATGTTTTTTAATCGATGAAACTAAGATAAAAAAAAAAGTGAGAGTTATAAAGACAAGGGATTTGGATCTTGACATCATAGACTATTCACTCCCCAAAGAATCTGCAGCGGATGCATCAATATGGGATTGGCTAGTGGAACAGAAGAACTACTGACAAGGAATATTCATCAAACACCACCAAAGAGAGCATAACAAATCTCATTAATGGCCTTGGAATATTTCCTAATTGGAAAAACATATTACTATATTTTTGCACCCTGTGTTCAGTTCTTAGCCTTGTGCAGATGTTGATAACACTTAGGAGATAGTTGTAATGTTATAATATTTGGAAAATTAGTATATTGTTTTTGTCTCAAGAATGAGTGTTAATGAAAAAAAAAATATCGGATATAGAAATGCGTCAAATAATAATAAATGATTTTCATATGCTACCGAGCGGCGGTCATACAGGCAATAACAGAATGTATAATAACATAAAAAAGTACTATTTTTGGCCAAGTTTACATGCAGACGTTAGCGATTTTGTAAAGCGCTGTGATCATTGTCAAAGGTTTAAACATTCTAGGCCTAATATTGAGCCGATGTCAATAACCACAACTGCTTCGTCCGCTTTTCAAAAATTATTTTTAGACCTGGTAGGACCTTTGCCGGAAGACATATACGGAAATAAATATATACTAACATTGCAGTGCGAATTATCAAAATTTGTCGAAGGTTACCCAATCAAAAATAAGGAAGCACAAACGGTTGCAAAATCTTTTGTGGATAACTTTATTTTAAGATATGGGATACCTGAAACAATTGTGTCAGATCAAGCAACAGAATTAATAGCTACAACTCTAAAAGACGTTTGCAAAATTTTACAAATTAAACAACTTTCTTCAACAGCTTATCACCACCAAACACTAGGATCATTGGAAAATACACATAAAAATCTAGGCGCTTATTTACGAATACAAACAGCAGAACACCATGACAGTTGGAGTTCATGGGTTCAGTTCTGGTGTTTTGCATTCAACAATACTGTTCACACTAACACAAAGTACACTCCCCACGAACTTGTGTTTGGTAAGCAATGCAAACTCCCTTCAAATATTAACACGGGTACTGAACCATTGTACAATTTCGATAACTACCCATTAGAACTAAAATATAGACTACAGGAAGCTTGGGATGATGCCAAAAATAACCTTATTCATTTAAAAATACAACGAAAAAATAATCACGATTTTAAAGTTAACGCGAAAACTTATAAAAAAGGGCGACCAAGTTTTAGTAAAAAATGAAACCGGGAATAAACTCGAACAAATTTTTACCGGTCCATATGTGGTAGTAGAAGATAAGTCACCAAATATTGTAATTTTAATAGGGAATAAATTTAAAGAAATTCACAAAAATAGAGCTAAATTGTATAATGATAGTAACCAGCGTTTGTAAGAAAAGTTTGTAAATACGGATACGCTCAACATTTTTTTTCTTGTTTTTTTTTTCCGTAGGAGGTGTAGTGTAAGAATAAATTAAATATAAATATATAAATTGTTTCTTGTAGTGACTGTAGAATTTGTACACTTAGTATTAATTATTATGATAACCAATATATAGACGTAAGGTAATTAAGGTGATTTATTTATAATAAACATAATTTTGTAACATAAGCAATTTTGTAATGGGTACATGATTTATTACTTTTTGATAGAATAGAGATAATTTTAAGTTGAAAGCAGAAAGTTTTATTTAACAAAAAGGGGGTAGTAAACCCTTTAAAATCCCTTCATCACATTATTTTGCGATCTGCAGAATCCCTAAAAAAGTTATATGCAAACTCAAGAAGGCATTTAAAAAAGTCGGTCGGAGAAGAAAAAAGACAAACATATTTAACTGGAGGTGAGCCTCCTGGCAAGCCGTCAGCTCTGCATTCTAGGAATCTTGATACTCGCTCAGCTTGTCTATTCACATAACTTGTAAAAAAGATTGACTTTTTTTAGTCAGATTTCCTATACCTACTATATTATATAAATGGAAAGTTTTTAAAATCATTGCTTTCTCTGTTTGACAAAAATTGTTCTGTACCAATAATAAAATGTTTTGAGAAATCAGTAAAAGAAGAGTTTCCATATGTGGCCAATATCTTGCTGGGCCCTGTATAAATTCAGTTTCAGCCTGTATTTTAAAGTACATATATTACTTGTTAGAATGAAGCAGATCTTCAAGCAAGCCGAACAAATACATGGAATAGATACAAACCTAACGATCTAAAAAAGGCGAAGCACCCTTTGTTAAAAAGAAAACTAGAGGTAAGCTGACACATTTCTATTGATAATCATAATTATTATGGAGAAGACATGCATTTTTAACAGACCTACGTTAACAGATTATTGCTCTTAGTTTTCCGTTCCCTAATAATAATTATACAACCTGTAAAACCAAGGTATTTTGGTGACTCATTTATAAAATTATATATATTTTAGGGTAACACTGATTTTAAAATGTCACGCCGTAGACCTCAAGCTAATTAAACCTTTACATCCTCCATATTAGGTGAAAAATACGAGGAGCTCGTTAACAAAAACATTGAGTTGGCCGATGGGTTACAAAAAAAACACGAGCTAAGAATGCTTCACGGTAACATATATAAAAAATTGTCCGCAACACAAAACTTCTAACTATTATCCGCAAAGTACCAAAATCTGAAGAATACTAGCCACCTCTTTATTGTTTTTATTGAACGAACCGTTTGTCTTTGCCAACAGAAAAGTGTACACTGGTACACACTTATTTTTATTATGTCTAGAATTTCATTATCGTCGTCCAGAAATAATTCGTTTAAATTCCATTAAAAAAAAAACACACAAAAAGAAATAATATCGCAAAAACAGAAACTTGTTAAATTATTATCACCCCACCAAACCAAAAAAAGGGAAAATTAGGTTAGAAAATCAGGATTAACTAATGTAAACCACCGATATTGATAGATTAGTTTAAATTCGGTTTAAGCCTCAATTTTAAAGCGGTGCATAAGAATAAATCCCACTAAACGAAATTAACTATTTATTCCAGAAAAGGTATGTACGGTGTACACCAGCGTTAGTGCTTAAGCTTAAGCTAGTTTTTCATAAACCAAATCAAAGAAAGTCAGAAGAGTCGCTATGCACCACCCGAAAACAAAACTGGCTTAGGTAAGTAAAGAATAAACTTGACAACTCTGGACAACTAAGAAGGCAATTTTTGATGGATCGCGGTTAACGTTGGTATATAGCAGGATGGGGTATTTTATAGTTGTGTCCTTTTCTAACATTTTTGAACTTAGCTTAACCTTACCTTAATTTAATTAAAAAACAGTTTTTGTTATTTATAGGTGTTTTGCGGTAAGACATCGAGTTCTGTGTGTAGGCATATCCCTAGTTGTGGTTTGAATTGCAGGAAAATTCTGAAATAAAGAACATGTATAATAAAAAAAAATTAAAGAGCTCCCAACTTCCGAAGAGGCAAGAAACATGGACAAAAATTGATAAAACTTACAATTCATTTTCTCCACAAAAATCAACATGAATATCTACTAGCTGCTACTACAGATAAACATAAAGTAGTAAGAAGTCTTTTTACCTGTTAAATTTACTTATCTGTAACTTATCTAACATAATTAGGGTGGCTAGACCTCCCGATTTAGGCGGGAGACTCGGAGACTCCCGATTTTCATTTCAAACCTCTCGCTTTCACATTTTCTATAGTAAATAATATTAGGTGGGTTCGG
This sequence comes from Polydrusus cervinus, assembly GCA_935413205.1. Taxonomy (NCBI): domain Eukaryota; kingdom Metazoa; phylum Arthropoda; class Insecta; order Coleoptera; family Curculionidae; genus Polydrusus; species Polydrusus cervinus. The sequence continues at coordinate 57,438,363 of OW284510.1, read as the reverse complement.
GTTGCTCACTCCGAGTCACTTCGTACGCACTCTGACTGTTCAGGTATGGCTTTTTGGCGTAAGCAGAGTAACGCTCCTTGCGTTCGGGTTACACTAAGTAGAGTTTATGGAGCTTACTCCAATAGTTCCACCTCGATTGTGAAAACTTAGGGTATGGTCCGAAAGTAACCACAGTGATGGTTTAGTGTTCTGTAATTAACCAATGGTAGCGGTAACCGCAAAATAGGTTATTATATATCAGCATCTCGTCCTCGAGATCACTGTAATTTGACTATGTAGTATCGCTTTTTGGTATTGGATTGCGCAACAAAGTTTAAAAAGAAGATATTTCTTCGACAGGTCTCTACTTTATCTGCGTCGCTTATGTCATTACGCTTTTTTGTGTACTTTTGGCGTCACTAAATATTACCGTAAGTTAAAAATTTTGAAATCTAATTATTTTACAGGGTATTTAATAAATTTTCAGATGGGAAAACATCAGACAAAGCGCGAGAGGTCATATCCAAAAGAAAAAACATTAGCTTCAAGAGCTAGAGAACGAACACGTTCTTCCTCAAGGTCAAGGGGACAAAGATTTTCCTTATCCAGCGAAAAATGTTCATTTCCTAAAGAGCGAAGATGCCCTTATTCTGAAAACCCATCATCATGGTACCATCGAAGAAGTTCTTCATTAGATACACGAAAACGTTCGTCTTCAAGAGAACAAAAACGTTCGTCTTCAAGAGAAAGACGTTCTTCAAAAAGACAAAAACGTTCGTCTTCAAGGGAACGAAGACGTTCTCCTTATAGAGAGCATAGAAGTTATAGTTTCAGCATTTACTCAACTAAACGAAAACGTTTATCAGTTGGTTCTGAACTAAGGGAATTCAAGGCAAAAATTAGAAGATCGGCAGACTAAAAGGTCCTCGGACTCTCCCTCAAGTACACACGGTTCAGGTTATACAGAAGAGCCCAAGAAGCTCACTCCAGAATTACCACCGACCTGCGAAGACTTGGACATACTGCTGTTGGGAGAAGAGACACTACTTGCCTTGGGGGAGGATCCAAAAAGTGAGAGAGCCGATTCATATGAACTATCAAATGTCATAAAAAATAGGTGGGAAGTTATTTTAACTAAAGGACTTGATAAAGAATCAAAATCTGAATTGGTAGAGAAACATAAACTTCCCAAAAATCTGCCTAATTTAAAAGCACCAGTGGTGAATGATGAACTAAAAAATGCTATTCCACCCAATGTTCCAAGCAAGGATAAATTTCTGGAAGCAAATCAGACTCAATTAGGTCATGGCTTAGCTGCACTAGGGGCAGGCTTAAATAGTATTCTAGAAAATAGACCAAAGGTAACACTCTCAATGTGTAGCGATGCTGGTAAGGTACTAGCGGACACGCATTATAACCTATCAGCATCAAGAAGGGCAATTATAACACCCACCATAAATAGAACAATAAAAGATGTAACCAATTTAACCCCTATTGAGGAATCTTTATTTGATTTAAACCTGATGGAGCGGGTTAAAACTGCAAAAGCAGTTGAAAAGTCTGTTGTGGATTTTAAGCAATCATCCAGTGGACAGATGTTTAAGAGGCCATTAAATTCAACCAACCGAACAAACCAGAATATGCTTTTAAACTACCGGGGCCCGGCTCGATACCGGTGGGAATCGAGACCAGTGGCCGCTTACCCTCATCAAGACCGAAGGAGGAAAATACAACACTCCTTTCAGAGGAACCGGAAATAAGTACTACAGAGATAGGTATATTTGCTGGTAGGTTAAATAAATTTGTACAAGAATGGAAAACCATTCTAGCTCCCAATTCAGTACAGTTGGACTGGATAAAGGGGTATAAACTACCTTTTACAACTGATCCTAGCGGTTATGATGATTCTTTTCACAAATTTGGAGGCTCTAGGACGGAGTCTACAGCCCTAAACTTAGAAATAAGTAAACTTTCCAAAAAAGGAGTCATACGGAAATGTGTAGAAATTAGAGATCAATTTATTTCACCATTTTTTTAAATCAAAAAACCTAATAAGGAATATAGATTTATTCTTAACCTTAAAAGATTAAACACATTTTTATGTCCTCCACATTTTAAAATGGAGGATAATACAACTGTCCTTAAGGTATTAAAACAAGATCACTATATGGCTACAATTGACTTAAGGGATGCTTATTTCTTAATTCCAATATACTCAGAGTTTAGAAAGTTTTTAAGGTTTAAAATACAGGACAGTCTTTATGAATTTACATCCCTCGCATTTGGATTAGCCATAGCACCATTCTTATTTACGAATACTTTAAACCGGTCCTAGGATATTTTCGAGGGCTAGGAATTACATCCGTAGTCTATTTAAACGATTTTCTGATTTTAGGTGATACGAAAGTAGAATGTTCTCAACATGTTAAAATTGTTGTTGATTTGTTACTTTCGTTAGGCTGCGTTATAAATAACCAAAAGAGTTGTTTTACTCCAGCCAAAAGATGTAAATTTTTAGGCTTCATATTTAACAGCGAAAAAATGACAATAGAATTGACACAGGAGAAGCGTTTAAATATTATTAATTTTAAAAACGAAATTCAATACCAAATTATTTTAAAGATATAAATTCCTTGCTTTAAAGGTCACATCAGAATTATAATAGATCAATGGTTATGTCAAAGAGCCTAATTACGCAAATTACAGCTAAAGTAAATCATATAAGACATGACACTTTTACACTAGAGATCTACACAGATGCGTCAAAAACCGGGTGGGAGGTGCATTGTAATTATCAGACAACTCATGGTTGGTGGAGCCCGGAAGAATGTAAAAAACATATAAATATTTTAGAGTTAAAAGCTATCTTTTATGGGTTAAAGCATTTTGCTAAATATTTAAGATCTTGCAGTATTCTTATTAGAGTAGATAATACCACAGTTCTTTCTTATATAAATAAAATGGGTAGTGTTCAGTATCCGGAATTAAATATTCTCACTAAAAAGATATAGCAGTGGTGCGAAACAAAAGATCTCTAATTATTTGCAAGTTATGTTCATACAAAAGAATATAAGGCAGATGAAGCTTCAAGAAAGCTCTCCCTAGAGACGGAATGGGAGTTGACGGATTTTGCATTTAGAGATATTATAAGCTGCTTAGGTAAACCTGAAATAGACTTGTTTGCATCAAAAGCAAATCACAAGGTTAAAAAACACATATCCTGGCATCGTGATCCTGAATCCGCAGGGGTTGATGCGTTTACATTTTCGTGGAATACTGCTTTTTTTTTATGTATTTCCTTCTTTTGCACTTATTAGAGTGTTTTTGGTCCGCACACTTGTCACTGAATTTTGTGGTTATCGTTATACACGCCTTTATGTTTATTAAGGATACCGGACGTGGTTAATTACGGAGGATTAGCGGTATCTTTAAAAGAGTGCTTATCGTTATATTTGACAATTTTGACATTGACATTTGAACTTAAATTGTTGGGTTTTTGTTTATGTTTTCATTTTGTGACTATTTTTTTTTACTTTTCGGCAAGTTTTAAGTGATTTTCGTACAATTTTGTGGAGTATTTCCAGCATGAACGTAGGTACGCATTTTCTGAATTATTTAAAGCTTATTAAGATTAAATAAAAATCTATACCACCTTCCTTTATTAAAACAAAATATTGTCTGTAGAGGTGGTGATTGATTAAACAATTCAATGCTTAGTTTTATGTTGTTTTAGATATGAGCAGCAACAATCAAAGCCCAAGTATACCAAAAAAAAACAAGGTTACGCTTTCGGGATGAAGATGACTTGATCTTCCTACGAGAGGTGCTGGGATATAATCCCTTTCGATAGCCAGACCTGTGAGCTGTAATCCAGGAACATGTATTTGCAGCCACAGGAAAGTATTCTTCCATTAAGACACTTAAAGATTATTTAGATCTTTTAATCAAAATTTGGTTTGAAAAAACAAAAAAATACAAAGATCGGTGTGTTTTCTTTGTTTCTGTTTATTTTTGTATAAACTACCCTGATTTTCTTTACAAAAAATGAATTTGTTTTTAGATCTGGCATAGAAGAAGATCATACAGAAAAAGACAAGCTTCTTGAAAAAGTGTATGATATAATGTTGGAGTTGAAATTTGACATTTTAAAGTAAGATAGCCATTTTGTTTAAAATATGTGCCCTCGTCGATTGAGCATAAAAACCGTACGCTTTACTTAACCGTTAACGTAGTGTAGCAGGTTGTTATAAGTGATGAGGAGAAGAACCGTACATGTCCGTGACTTGTACGGGGTTTCATCTCATTCACACATATTTTCGGCAGTTGTTTATTTGCAAGCACAGCGGTCGCCTCGTGTGTGTATTTCTTGTCAAAAATACCCAGATTTTAGTAGTTATCTAAACTTTTTAAACAAAATATGTCAGCCAGTAATAGTGGAGAAGCAGATGTTATCGGCGTTGGTAGCAGAAAAAGAAAAAAGAATAGTGATGGTTGGAAACACAACAAAATAAAAACAGCACGTTTGCAAGGCCAGTCATATATTTCTAAGAAGGGAAAGCATGTTGAAGCGAAGGCTGTAGGACCTGAATGCAAGTAAGTTAATATTTTTTGTGCGTAAATATTAAAATGTCTAACTATAATATTTTGTAGCTGCAAACAAAAATGCATGCAGCAATTTAATGCAGAAGAAAAGATAGAAATAATGTCTAACCTATACGACGGTAGGCCAAAAAACGAACAAGACACATATTTGCAAGGACTTATGGAATTAAAGCCTATTCAGAGACATAGAGTAAGAAATTTAGAGCCTAAAGAACAAAGAAAATCAAATTTTTCATACTTTGTTATGAAACAATCAAATAGAATTTCTGTATGCAAGCAGGCATTTATAAGCCTTCATGCCATATCACATTGGCAAGTTCAGCGTTTAAACACCCTACTTCTAGCAGCAAAATCTCCAAAGGATCTTAGGGGCCGACATAACAATAGACCCCGTGCAATATGCAATGATTGGACTATGAAAATTAAAGAACACATAGAGTCGTTTCCCGTTAAAGTTTCCCATTATTCTTCCAAAATCATTCAATATTTGGATGCATCCTTAAATGTCAAGAAAATGCAGTCTTTTTGTAGAGAAGCATCCCCAGTTAGAAAATTTAGTAAAATACGAATTCTACCTAAAATATTATAATGAAAATTACAATCTTAGGTTTGGAAGACCACAGGTTGATGTATGCTCAGAGTGTGAAAGACTTGGGGCTAGGCTTAAAGACAGTAACCTTAACGATAATGCAAAGAGAGTAACTGCGGCGGAACTTATGGTCCATAAAAGGCGTGCAAAAAAGTTTTATAATAAAATGAAAGAAGTAGAAACTTTGTGTAATGAACTACCAGAAGTAATGGGTCTAGCTTTTGACTACATACAAAACATGCCTCTTCCTCACATTCCCGAGTAATATCCCAAGACCAGCCACCAAATTTGTTTCAAACAAAGCATTAAACCCACTGCGATTCCCAGAAGTGTGTTGAAGGAAGAAATTGGTGAAACAAATCGGCTGCCGTGTTGCTAGTGACCTGTGGATCCAGTTTATGTCCTCCTAGACTCAGATCGACGCTTCAGACGTTAAGGCCCTTTAGCCACGCCTTTATAGGGATTCCTTTGGTTGTGTACCTCTACAATATAAGCTCTATGGATTCATCCTTGATTGTATTGTAAGTAATTGCTAAATTGCCATTTTTTTAATGTCCGCTCCATCCGATCGTTTAAAAAATATTTTATTACGCAATAGGGTTTCTTTAGGGTTAGATATTCCAGAAAACCAAGCTGAAAATAATTCTGATAGTAACGTAGATAATACATTAGATAGGACTTTAATTCCTGGAACCCAGGGTAACGTAGATAATACATTAGATAGGACTTTAACTCCTGGAACCCAGGAAGAACTAGCAAATTTATTTGATAATTTAAACCTAAATCAAGACAAAATGGAAAATTTAAGATTTTATACATCCCTCTTGCCAACATTTTCAGGCAAGCAGGATCATTTAGAAACTTTTATTCTTTCTATAAACGAATTTTATACACTTTATTTTAATAATACAAACGAACAAAAGACGGTAGTCTTAGCCGCCATCAAATCGAAATTAGTTGAAGATGCAAGAAATTTCTTACTTTCTAGACCAGATTTATTAGACTGGCCCTCTATTAGAGAGGCATTGAGACAAAAATTCGGTGATCCTATTACTTATATAGTTTTAATGCAGGAATTACAATATTTAAAAATAAACAAAGGTGAGAATATTTTACAATTTGTCGATAGGTTAAAAACATTTGTGCAAAGGATCGTTTCTAAAGTACAATGCGAAGTCGAAGATAATAATTCAAAACTTATTTTAATAAAACAAATAGAAAACACGTCAGTGTTAATTTTAACAGCAAACTCGCCCCAAACTTTGAAAACGATGCTTATGATAAACCGCCCTGAAAAGCTAAGTGACGCTCTTGCGCACGTAGTTAATTATAACATGGTTGAATCACAAATCAACCTCGCAACTAACTATTCAACTTTGCAAACCCCAGTACACAGACAACATAATATTAATAATAATCAGAATAACCGAATAATAAATAGACCTTTTAACGTACAACCCCCACATACAGTACAATCTCCTTATTTCCCTCGACAACCCATTTTTGTACAACCCCGACCTGTACAAAGACATTACCCAACAAATGCTCAGGTTTTTGGCAACCAACCTAGATTTGCACCACCGCAAAATAGAGCTCCTCGCCAAGAAGCACCTGTCCCTATGTCCACTTCCACTATAGGACCTTCCCGCATGCAACAACAAAATCAACCTTCAACCAGATATCAAAACTTCTTTCAGTCTACAGGACCCGCAAATTGGGTATCCCAAGAGTTATATAACGTAGAAGTACAACAACCTCAACCCCCATCTAACAACTCCTATGAGGAATTCCAACCCTCAGAATATACTCAAGACTCCGCATATAATTCTTATCCCGTAGAACCGTCGTTTTCAGAGTCCGACATACCTGTCCAAAACTATACAACCCAAAATGTTGACCTTGAATCAACCGTCGAAAATAATAACGAAAAAATGTTTGAACATGGCATCGAATCAAAAATTAATTTAAATAATATAGCACAGCAAAATGAACTGCCGTATTTCTATCTACCCCAGAAAAAAATTACGGTACTCATCGACTCAGGCGCTTCCGATTCCATTATTACTCCAAAAATTGCAGAATTATTCCCAAAAAATGTATTTTTTGAGCCCTTTGAGGTCACTGCCTATAAACAAGTTTCTAAAGAAAATAAAAATTTAAGAATTCCTTTGCTTCAAGAACTAGGTATTGCCCAAGATTTTAAATTAAAAGTCCTAAATTGGCATGACGATTTCGACGCACTTATAGGCACTAAAGACCTTAAAAATTTAAATGCCCTGATAAACTATGAAAATAAAACATTAAAGTTACAAAATATTACCATACCTTTTTCTCTTATCTATAATAAACCACTAAATCAACCTATTCAAAATCTTACTAACAATTCTCTTATTATACCATATGAAAAAGAAGCAGCCACTCCGCCCTATTTTTCAATTAACGATAAAATTATCCCCGACTCTCTTATCAAGGTTAATAAGAACTTGGATAAAATTCCAAATCCAATCCCTCGTATAGGTGTTAACTTTCACCAAAGAGTTAAGATTATACCTCAGGATCAATTCGAGCTACTTAACTCCCCATCAAATATCCTAATAAAATTTAATTTAGAAAAACTAGTACAGCTCGACTATTTAACCTCTTTCGAAAAACACAAAATTTTATCACTCTATCGTGACTTTCAAGAGATTATATGCCATGAATACAGTCACCTTACATTTGCAAACAAACCCAACCATAATGGCATAGTGGAATCATATAGTAACATTAAACAAAAATATTACTGGCCTAAACTAAGAAACTCAATTACAAATTTCTTAAACAAGTGCGAAATATGCTTACAAAGCAAATATGAAAGACACCTCTATAAAATTGCATTCGAACCCCCACTACTTTTAGAAAAGCCCTTTAAAACAGTTTGCTTTGATATTTTTCAATTTTTGGCGATAATAGATTCATTTTTTAGATATGCCCAAGCGTATTTTATACCAGATCAAAACGCAGTCACGATTCTTAACAAATTTCGTTCACCATAACACCCTCCAAAGATTCGTTTCGGACCAAGAAAAGGAGTTTCAACATAATCTTTTTAGAGAATTCTGCCAACTTCTTGGTATAGAAATGTATTACACAACTCCCAAAAATGTATCCTCTAACAGCCCCGTAGAGAGACTACACTCCACCTTACTTGAAAAATTAAGAATGCTTGAAAGGAAAAATCCCGATGAAACATCTCAAAACCTTATGATTGCTGCCATCCTTATTTATAATCAGAGTATTCACTCAACTACCGGACATTCCAGTTTTTCTATATTATACGGCCCGTACCTCAATGAACCAAATCTAAACAACGATTTAACACTTTTTGAATATACCGAAAAACGAAAGAACGAGCTACTACCCTTTTATGAACATGTATATAAAACAAGCTATCAAAAACAGCCCCAGAATACCCAAAGACAAAATAAAAACACCGAAGAACCACCCACAATACAAGACGGTCAAACTATATATAAGAAAAATACCCTTCGAAATAAAATGAACCCCCAGTACATACCTATAAAAGTAACAACAGTAAATAAAAATACAGTAACAGGAATTTCAAGGAAAAAACCAATTACTACACATGTTCAAAAAATTAAAAGACTTAGAAAAAATCCTATTTCTTTTCAGCCTCCCGATCCTAATCCTGCAGGCTCAATTGAACCCTTACCAGGCCCTTCAAATCTACAAACTTCCTAATAATGGGTATTACATAGAAGAAATATCTTCTTCCCTAGTTATTAATCATTATCATACAACATATATATCATTTAATATATCTAGTATTAAGTTTACTTTATCCCAATTGTTAAGCAATATTATAATTTTAGAATCTATGGTAAACAAGCAAAACAATAATTTTACAAAAACACAAATTTTTCATTTATTTAAAGCATTAAATAGCACTTTCGACACATATGCAAAGTTGAATGTTTATGAAAACAATCGCAAGAAACGAGGGCTAATGAACTTTATAGGCAGCGGTATCAAGTTTGTCACCGGCAACCTAGACAATACTGACCTAGAGACAATTACTCAGAATTTAGAAATACTTAAGCATAATCAACTAAACACGATGCATAAGATTAACGATTTCAGTTCGTTTGCAGGCAATATTATGAATAAATTCAAAGAAAATATAAATATTATAAATGAAAATTCAAAAACGATTAGGACCGAACTTTCAAAATTAAACAATGAAATAAATATAATGTTATCAATACAAGATCAATACATACAAATCAATAATTTAAATCAATACTTGGAAAAACTTTTAAGAATTTTCTCTTTTGCACATTTAAAAACCCTAGATCTCGAAATTTTAAGCTTAAATGAAATAAATGAGCTTTGGAAATATCTAGAAATACACTACCCAAGAAACACCCTATGGTCTATTAAACATGCATCAGAACTCACCCTTATTTGTAAAACCGGTCTTTTAATTCTGAACGAAATGGCAATTCTTGCAATTAAAATACCTATTTTTGAAAGAAATGTTTGTAATCTAAAAATTGTATACCCTATACCGAACAATGAATCCAAAATTTTAATTAGCCCTAGCAAATACTACTGTAACGAGTTGTGGTACAAAAATTGCGAAGAAATCAACACAAAATGGATGTGCTCCGAGCCACTTACCAACAGCTGTTCCTTAAGCCAAAACTGTCAGTATGCTACTGTCCAGAACAACTACCAAATACACACTTTAACTTACAAAAATGCCCTACTATTTTGTACAAAAGCTTCTGAAATGGCTTATGAAGACTGTTTCCAATTCCAAAAGGTCACCCTTCAAGACTGCTCCCTTATTCAAAGTCAATGTGACGTTATTATCAATCAAAGCAAATACTCCTTAGCCATAAACAACATAACTACTATATATCCAGAGGCAACAAACCTTCAGCCGACAAATTTTACCTTAAACCTACAAATCAAGCATTTAGAGGACCCTACTAAGATCCAGAAAGATCTTTTAGAACCCATTAGGTTTGAAAACCTTACCCCTCAGAAACAAACACATTATTTTATCTTTTCAACAATCTGTATTGTTCTTGTATGTATTCTGAGCATAGCTATCTATCATTGGAGAAATCACAAGTATTTGAAAGCTATCCCTATTAAAACCCTTCAAAAGATTATCAACGAGGACGTTGAAAGATCTCAGGGTGGAGGAGTAATATCCTAAGACCAGCCATAACTGCTGAATAGAGAAAAGCAAATATTGAATATTAAACTTTAACATTAATTTCGTGTCAAAGCTACTTGCTGTTCGTATTAATTGTTCATCGTAGTTTTTAAGTCTTTTTACTTTAAGTATAAGTTAAGTTAAGCCCTTTTTGTAACAATAAAAGTTTTTTAAAAGGAGCTTTGTCGGTCGTGTCATTTAATTCCCGTTCAGGAAATTTTTTATTTAAGGCAGCTGTGGGTGTACGCATTTCAGGTACATAACTTTAAAGAAAATACCGGTCATTTTTTTACCTACCATGAAGGCCAAGCTCGAAAGGGACCTGATGAGGTGTGCACATTCCTTTATGACTACATAATAAATCATATACCCCCTGAAATAACTGAGTTACACTTGTTTTCCGATGGATGTGCGGGGCAGAACCGAAACCAAACCATGGTCCGGTTTTTACTAGCCTTGCAGGCGACCAAGCGATTTAACAAAGTTTATCATTACTTCCCAATAAGAGGACATTCGTTTTTACCCTGTGACAGAGATTTTGGTTGTGTGAAAAGGGTTTTTAAAAAACACGATCGAATTTACATTCCTGAAGAGTATGAAGAGATGATTATATCAGCGAGAAAAAAACAACCGTTTACTGTGAAGCAAATACGATATACGACATTATTGATTTCAAAAATTGGTGGCCTGCTAACTACAAAAAAAACATGTTCTATTTTGGTTCGTGGTGCTAATCCGAAAAAACAAACTTTTGCTGTGTCAAACTACAGGCAGTTCTTCTATGATATGTAGATGGTTTCGTATCCGACACATTTAAATTACTAAAAGAACATAAAGAGAGCCCACCTCTACCCAATGGTGTCGCATATAAAGAACCAGTTCCAATCAATGAAAAGAAAATGGCCGATATTAAAAAGATTATGTCATATGTCACTGGTGAGCAGTTAGAATTTTACTACCATGTGACATCATGGAATACGACAAATGCCGAAAATGACGATTAGATTTTGTATTTCAAACTAACAGTTTATTTTTTTATTATTCCTGTATGATTTTCTAATAAATTTTTCAATTTATTTGCACTTTTTCTTATACTGAGATGAAAAACCGTACATGTCCTTTACCTTTTTTAGCTGTAAATGGTACGCCTCTTTGTTTTTGGGAAAACTTATTGCTACAAATAAACCCCTATCCACCAGATCTAAAACTTTTCTATGCATACCAACACTGTAAAATGAGTAGTTTAAAAGTTTATAGGTTTTTATTGAATTTCTCGAAATGATATTTTTGGACACGTACGGTTCTCGAACTCACCGATTCAATTATAATTCTGTTTTGCTCAGTTTCCAAAATGAAGAGGAAGTAATGGCTACTAAATTGGATAATGTTATTTCAGTAGATAACACAATAATATTAGATCATCAATACTCAAGTAAGAAGTTTCATTTACTCTACTCACGATACTTATTAGCCTAATTAGTAAATGACTCCTCCGTGCCATATTTTGTCACTTCATGCAATCTCTTTATCATAAAAGTTTTTTCCTAAAATACTATATTTCGCAGAGTTGCATTATTAAAACTGCCATGGAAAGACATAGGCTTCTCCACTAAATTGTTATTTTTTTGCATTTTCAGAAACCGCAGTTAAACAAGAGACGGCAACCTCTGAGACAACGAGAAAAAGACCCATGGAGCCTTACTCCCAAGAAAACATCAATTTTTGTCGTAAGATTTTTTAGTTTATAGTTTATTTTCACTCACAGGAAGTCTGTCTCTAACTAGTGTTTTATCCTTCTTTTATTTTTTTAGAAGAAATTGGAAAGATGAAACAAACTAAAAATTTAGCGCCTACAGTGCAGATTGCGGAAACTTTTTATATTGAAAACCAACAGGCACATGCAACAACTTCTACTAGTAAGAGGAAAATTTGTTTATTAGGGATTTATTTAATTAAATTGAGATGTGTCAAAGTCTAACTGCTATCCCTGATGGTCCAACTTTTCCTTTTAAAGATTTTAAAGAGATTTGACTGTAGTTTGTTAAATGATTAGCAAAGTATTTAATTTTTGTTTATGTTTTGTTTTAGAAAACACAAGTGATATTAGTCAAACTCCAACAGGATCTATGAAAGGCAAATACAATGTTTTTAGTGAGTATTTCAAAGTAATTGAAAATATTCAGTACTTAAAGTTAATAAGCACAACATAATTGATTGACATAATTTCTAGATGAGTTAGCAAAGTATTTTTTTAGATAGGAACAAAAACCGAGTACGTAAGTCGAGCACCCAAAACCAAGGTCTGGCGATTGTTCAGGAGTATGATAAGAATCAAAATGAAATGAAAAGAAAAGAACTTGAGCTCCGTGAGAAAGAACTACAACTGAGGAAAAAAACTGGAAATAGAAAAAAGAAGATTAGACTTTGAAGAAAGCAGAGAGAAGCGAAAACAACAAGAAAAAAGAAAGACACTGGAAATCTTGGAAAGTTCGATATCTAGTTTAACCAAAATAGTGGAAAACCAAGAAAAATTAATATATTTTATTGTCACCGCAAAAAAATAGGTAAATTCTAGCAGGACCTTTTAAGAAGAAGGTATTTAGGATAGGTAGCTAAAGTAAACTTATCCAGTTTTTTTTTAATGTAACATTTTTTGTACTCTTTAATAGTTCAATAAAATTTATTTGTAGTACAAACGTCTTTACTTGATTAAAGTACACCCTGTAGTTTGAAAATAGCAAAAAAACCAACTTTAAAATTATTTACATAATTAAAACTACCCTATATTTTTCTAAAAGATACATATTTTCTGTTGAATATAATGCTAAACTATCTACAAACGTCCAGATGGAGACATAATGATGTAAACCACTTAACAAACTAAAAAAAAATATCATTCACCATTGAGATATTGTTCCACTGTTATAGGATTTATATTAAAAAACTATGCAGTTTGACTGCCATAAAGGCAAGTGTAACAATTTGCAACAGCTTTTGATTTTTTTTGAAGTCTGAATGCAAATTCTGCCACAACCTTACAAAAAGACCACTCCACTGCTTCTCTGACTGAAGACATGCTGTTATTGAACATCTCTTGTTCAGGGTTTAAATTTCGTCTAGGAAACGGACAGAGTATGAGTTCTCTGATGCCGTAAGCCTGGTCTCCATATATTACAAAATTGCCTTCTGGAAATATGTTTTTTTTCCAACTGACCATAAAGGCCACTCTCTCTCAGGATACCTGCATCATGCCTTCTTCCCTCGAAGGGTCCCATACAGTTAATGGTTAAACCATCAGGAGTAACCAAGCTCTGGTACTTTAAGCAATGGGTCCTTTTGTGATCAGAGTAATACTGCTGTTGATCTACCGATGGCCTGCAAATGGGCCTTATTGTCCCATCAAGAAAGGCCCAACAGTTTTGAACTGCAGCCCCTTTTGCTGCAACTGCCTGAAAGAGAGGAAACTTGTCAGAACTAAAAAACCGTCTTGCTGTTAGGGGACCAAGCTCTTATAAAGACCTCCATAAACCTAGCAAGCCTATCTCTATAAAACTTAAAAAGTATTGTCCACCCTTTAAAAATTTTGTGCTGTTCTGTTTTCCAACAAAATTTAAAAAAAGGTGTGGTTGCTAGCTTTACATAAAAATTTATTATACCTATTTCAAACTCATGATGATGACTTTTTGACTGGAGGCATATTTTTGACAAACTTTTCTTAAACTTACATTTGAATAACCTTGAAGTTTCTCTGCAGGTAACCAACGGTGAGATTCCAGATCCATAAGTAGGTGGTCAAAGGTTTCTTCTACAAAACCTAACACAAAGTTTGTAATTTCTAAAATTGCAGAAATACTACGGTTACCAAAAAAAGGTCTAATGTCCTCAAGTCTATTTGGATATGCCTGTCTTTTCAATGTCATGCATAAAGCCTCAACTCCTAAAAAAATAAATAGATATACCTAATTTAGTTAAAAATATAGAACCTAATCCTGATTTTTTGCTAAGAAATGCAGCTTTCGATGGGTACCACCAAGAAAGTGATCTGTGCAGATTTTGTGTTAGGTGTGTATGTATGCTGGATAGGTATTAAGGACTTATTATTAAACTATGTATTATCCGCACCCTTAAACAGAAAAAATCAACTCAGAAGTAAACTAACCTGTAGCAGTATGTCCTGCCTGAGTTTGAATAAATTGTGGTATTCCGAGTGTTGCAACCAGACGGGGTATGTCCTCTTTGTCAAATCGGAAATGAGTTTTACAGTCTGCTTCAGACCATTCCTCTAGATCAAATGGAGGCCTTCTGACAACACGATCTCCTACTGCTGCTGGTTGCTCAGGACCACCAAAAACATCTTGCAATATTAAATTTCTAATTAGGTTCATATTAATCTCACCCTCGACCTCACCTCTTTGTATCACAAACTGAATTATTTCTTCCATTTATCAATTTTGTTCATCAAAACAAAGAAACAAACACCAACAAATAATTTTAAGGTTATAACCAAGATTAAGAACTAACCTTAAATTGTGACAGTTTGTCTGGTGCGTCCAAAAACTCTCTGATTTGCGACGAAAAGTTATGGTTATTAACCACAAATTTAACCACAACTATAACGAAATTGACGTTTAAAGTGACTGACCAAAAACTCTCTATTTTAAGAACCTTAAATAAAATTATATCAGATAAGGCAGAAGCAATCTTAATGTGCCAGAATAGCCCACACAACCATGGTAACCATTATTTAAAAAACTATTGATATCTCAAGTAATAGTTTTAAAACCCAATATTAATCTTTTGCGTTCTCCTTTCAGACAGGCACATCCTCTGGCAAAGACCCTTATCCTGGTTGCAGGGAGGTTATCGGGGAGAGTTTTCTAAGAAAGGGATATCCTAGGAGCAGTATCTCCACTACACTCCAGTCTTTGTCAGAGTCAATGCTTAGACAGTATAACTCTTTTTACAAACGCTTCTGGGAATTTTGTCAACAAGTAAAATACTCAGCCACAATTCCTCAGGTATTAACCGTTCTCCAGGTTGAACTAGATTTAAAAAATTCTGGTTTTGCCACATTTAACCAACATCGAGCTGCTCTAGCCCTTATTTTGCCTGGTGAATTGGGACAAGATCTACAAATACGTAGATTCTTAAAGGGAGTTAGAAGGTTGAGGCCTCCAAAACCAAAGTATAATGTTACGTGGGACCCACAGATAGTGTTAAATTATATAAAGCAAATAGGTACAAATGAACAGTTAACACTACTAGACCTATCTAAGAAGTTGATTGTTCTATTGGCTTTAGCCTCGGGGCAAAGAATTCAAACTTTTCATAACATAAAAGTGGAAAATATAATATTTAATGAAGAAGGGGCTCACATGTCAGAAAAAGTTCCTGAAAGTGTAAAAGAAAAAGTAAGTAATAAAAAACCAGACAGAGAACAGTTTAGCCCAACAGATATTGAAAATAGAAGACAAAAAAGGTATGAAGAAAAATTAAAACAAAAACAAGAAATATTTGAGTGGTTTAAAGAAACGTTCAGAAAATAATAAATTTACATATTAGCTGAGGTACTAGCCTAACTTGTTTACCTAGGTTATATTTAGAAGTTTTTTTTTAAGTTCAAAGCTTGGCTATGAGAAAAACCGAATATTTATTTGTTAAAACATTTGTTGGCCATTTTCGAAAAAGAAAACCAATATAAACATTTACAAAAAACACTTTATTGTCTTAATACTCGACGTAAATTATCTCGTCCAATTGAACCTAACTTATTGAAGTTCCTGTCCACATCTCCGGCCAGTGGTTGAAAAATCGTCATCATCCGGTTCAATATTGGCCTCAACTTCCAGAACATCAACCTGTAGTACACAGATATTATGAAGTAGTACACAACAAAGTACATAACAAGCCATTACGTACTTGCATGCCCATTCAATATCTTTAATATCAAAACATTTTAATCATCTGAATTTATTTTTTAGTAATGCAAAAGCCCTTTCAATAGTAGGTAGGGGAGGCATTTTTTTCTTGAAAATTAAATGTTTGTGTAGATTTGGCAACATCACTCCAGCCCACGTTCAGTTATTTACCGCCATTTTTGACAGTGGAAATGTGTTCATTTTAGTGGCAAGAAAGTTTTTTTTTTCTGGTTTGTCTTCGGCAGTTTGTTTTAGTGCTTAAGGTTAGTATTTTTAAAATTTTTAATTGTATAGCATATTAAATAGATATTGAGGGTAATTTTCGTAATATTTTTATTTTTTTCTAAATACGTTGAAGCATGCATAGAGGAAAACTTGAGCAGTATTTATAGGAATACTTGATCATGGTCAAGTATCCCATGCTCATGTATCCCCTCCTAGTATGTTAGGTTTAAGTTAGTTTTAGGAAAAGGATTAAATATATTTTTTCTAACTCCAGATGCCTCAATATTATAAAAGAAAGCCTGCGGCAAGACCACGGAAAAATTGACCCAGAAACAATAAAATTAGCTGTATCAGAAGCAAAACAGCCAAACCCTAAGTTGTTAACAGTGGCAACAGATGCCAACGCTATAATGACTTCCGATTACAAGAAGAGAATGATATTTTCTAAGGATAATAAAATAGAACTTGCTGAATATTTATTTGAGTAACTCGTGTAACTCTTAGAGAACTCCTAATTAATTATTGGTTGTGTGTATTTATAATATAGCTGAAAGTGACGTATTGTTTTTGACTATGAGTTGTTTTTCTCGCAATCTTTGCTCAATATTCTCCAGAGTCTTAAAACTTTCCTAAAAACCAAAACATTTTTTTAGACGTGACTAAAGTCGCTCGGTACTTGTTTTGGTCAATATAGAAAATTCCAGAAGTACGTAACAAATAGAATGTCTTTCAAAGGTTAAAAAACAAAACATTCTGGGGTGATCTAAGTCGCCTTGAAATTATTTTTAGGAAAAATACAAAAACGTAAACAAGGTTCCCGGCCTAAGTGAGACCTGTCGTCACAACTTTGGTTCTGGAATATTCTAGAACTTTTCTATATCAAACATGCAGAAAATCGTTAATGTAAATATTTCTACATGACATCACATGTTTCTGTTTACCAATCAAAACAAGAAAAGGAAAAATTTTAATTTAGTTCTGCGTTTTCGGTTAGAGTGAATACAGGTATTTTGAAATTTTTTATTTTAATTTGAAATTAAGGTACAGAAACTTTATTATCATTGAAAGATATAAACTTATTTTGATTTAATTATATTGCATGCCTCGACTCGTAAATAGAGTATCAATTGTAGTACCTTCAGCCCTGCGTCAACCACACACTATGTCCAAAATTAAAAATAGGTCGGTAAGCGGTGCCGATTCGTCATCTAGGATCATTCTTTCGCAGTGTGTCAACCGCACAAGACGATACGGTTCGTTTCCTAGTAGGAATTTCGGTCGATTTTTCGTAAGCGTGTTAAGTGCATTTATAGGGAAACGTTCCTTTAAAAGAGTGTGGTATTTTGTTAATTTTTCTATATTTTGGTGAAGTGTTAGGTTAATATGCCGAAATTTAGTGATACAATTACAAGAGCTAAGATTAAAAAATTAGAGGACAAACTGAAACAAATTAAAAAATCATGTCGTGAATATGATTTTGAACAACCACGCGTGTAAAAAAGAGGTGCCGTGGGTACCGAAAACCGAGCAAGCTACGTCGTGAACGTAGTAGCTCTTCTTCTAGCACTTCCTCGAACTCCAATCCCGGAAGTTTGTCCACAGAAAGGCCTAGTAAATATCGTCGCATCATTTCCTCGGACGATTCGACAAGTTTGAATAACAGTGTTTGCGCCGAAAGCAGGGAGATAAGCGACCTTCCTTCCTCATCTTCTGTATTGCCCGAGGAGGTTATATCCTTACTGGGTCCTGATGTTGCGAAACCTGTGAACAAGGGACCGGAAGTTCAACCAGACTTGGCCGAGAGGTGGCTGGCGATCCTTAAACAGGGTATATCTCAAGAAGAACGAAATTGTCTAATATCAGAATATCCTATTCCTGCCAATTGTCAGCAACTGAACCCACCTAAGCTCAATGAGGTTGTAGGCTCTGCTTTTTCGGATTCTGCCACGCGACGAGACTTACGCCTAGCACTTTTACAAACCCAAGTAGGGGCTGCCGTTAGTGCTCTGGGATTAGTCCTTACTGATTTGTTGGAACAAAATGAGGGAGGCGTTAATAAAGTCGCTATAAAAAGATTAAGTGATTCCGGCCGTTTATTAGTTGACCTTTTTCACTGCGAATCTAACTCTCGCAGAGAACTGGCTACGATGATCCTTAACAAGGATCTTAAGGATACCCTAGAAAAGACTATTGTCACAGAATGGCTTTTTGGTGATGACCTGGAGGAAAAAATAAAGGCCTCTAAAAATATGCAGAAGTCCGGTCAGGAACTTCAACCTGTAAAATCTACCTCCTCTACAAAGGTGTTTAAAAATTTAAACTCCAAACGTCTGCCCAGAACTCCGTTCGGGACTCGTCAGGGCAGACTTCCAGTTCACCAGTCCCAGAATCAACGCAACAGGCCATGGCAACAGCAGGATCAGCATCACCGACAGCAGTCGGACAGAAGAGGCCAACCATCGAAGTTCAGGAGGAGGAACCCTCGAACGTAGTGGCCGAGGTGAGTAAAACCGCAGGCAGGTTAAGACTTTTCTATGAACAATGGGAAAATATTTCGAGTGATAGGTGTATATTGTCATATATTAAAGGTTTAAAAATACCTTTCTGTAAGAGACCTTACCAAAAAAATGCCCCCAAAGAGCCGAACTGGTCTCCAAGGGAAACAAGGCAACTAAAACTTTGCTTACACGATCTAATGGGAAAAGGTGCGATCTCAAAAACTCGAAAATGTAAAGGACAATTTATTTTCAATATATTCTTAAGACCTAAAAGTGACGGTTCGTCTAGGTTAATACTAAATCTTAAATCTTTAAATAAATATGTTTTAAACAAGCATTTTAAATTAGAGGACTATAAAACGGTTACCAAACTTATTAAAAAAGATTGCTTTATGGCTTCCTTAGACTTGAAGGATGCCTATTTTTTAGTATCCATTAACAAAAGAGATAGGAAATACCTAAGGTTTTACTTTAAGGGTTCCTTATATCAATTTAATTGCTTACCCTTTGGCCTAAACTGTGCGCCTAGAGTTTATACCAAAATCATGAAACCGGTTGTATCTCTTTTAAGAAGCAAGGGTTTGGTCTCGAATCTATATTTGGATGATTTTTTACTTCTTGGGGACACCTTTGCGGAATGTCGAAATAATGTGCTTGTAACGCAGAATATCCTTAAAACATTGGGATTTATCATTAATTTCGAGAAAAGTTGTTTTGCGCCGCGGCAGAGCTGAATATACTTAGGTTTTAAGTATGATAGTGAAGAATTTACAGTTTCCCTTCCAGAGGAGAAAATTTCCAAATTAATTCGATTAACAAAAACTTATAAACAAAAAACTTTTTTCAAAATAAGAGACTTTTCTTTTTTCATTGGCTCTATTACTTCATGCTGTCCAGTCATACCTTATGGTTGGGTTTATACAAAAAATTTTGAGCGGGAAAAGTTTAAAACATTAACAAAATGCGGGGGAAATTTTAATTCTAAAATGCAAGTCTCTTCGACTAAATTATCTGAGGATTATTCTTGGTGGCTTCAGCATTTTCGTAGTAAAATGTCACTTAAACCTCATTCTTATGTACTCGAGATATTTTCGGATGCCTCCCGAACAGAGTGGGGTATTTTTTGCAACATGGTTTCTGGTCCGAGGAGGAGAAAAAATTTCACATCAATCACCTTGAACTCCTCGCAGCATTCTTCGGTCTAAAATGTTTTGCGTCTGGACTTTCAGACTGTTCAATTTTATGTAGAATTGACAATAAAACTGCCATAGCTTGTATCAATCGGATGGGTAGTGTTCGATATCCTAGACTCAACGAAATATCTAGAAGGCTATGGAAATGGTGCGAGGAAAGGCGCATCTTTATTTTTGCTTCATATATAAAATCCTCAGATAATTGGGAAGCAGATGAGCAGTCTAGAATGGTTAGTTGCGAAGCGGAATTCGAGCTAAACCCGGTAATATTCGAAAAAATTACCAGTATTTTTGGAAAACCAGGTATAGATTTATTTGCAAGTAGGACTAATAAAAAATGTGAGACTTTTGTATCATGGCGAAGAGATCCAGAAAGTTTTGCGATTGATGCGTTTACTCTCCCCTGGTCTAAATTAAATTTTTATGCATTCCCCCCTTTCTCCTTATTGTTAAAGGTTTTACAAAAGATTTCAGATGATAAGGCGGAGGGCATCGTAGTCGCCCCTTTCTAGACCACCCAGCCTTGGTACCCTCTTTTTACTTCCATGTTAACCCAAAATGCAGTGTTCTTTAAACCTAAAAATAATTCACTATTGTTCCCTGACAGATCACCGCACCCTCTCTGCCAACAACTTAGCCTGGTGGTAGGGCGCTTATCAGGCAAGCGCTCCAGAGGAGGGGAGTTCCAGCTGAAGCCCTAGATATTTGTATGGCGTCCGTCACAGAGTCGACATTAAAACAATATAATACTGGTGGAGCTATTGTATAGAACATAATATTAATGTTTTTTCTGTGACTACTGAACACTTAATGAAGTTTTTAACAAAATGTTTTCAAAAGGGAAATTCGTATGGAACTCTAAATTCTCACAGATCGGCTATTTCACAAATAGCAAGCGTTGATCTTTCTAATGACTTTAGGATTAAAAGATTTTTTAGAGGTATTTATGGTCTCCGGCCGAACTTGCCTAAATACGAAATGACCTGGGATCCGTTAATCGTCCTTAAATTCCTAGAAAAACAGATTAATAGTCAACTAAACCTACAGGATTTAACGCAAAAAACATTAGTTCTGTTACTTTTAGCCACGGGCCAACAAATACAATCAATAGCAAGCATAGAATGTTGTAATATTACAGAAACAACAGAGGGTATTAATATAAAAATTCCTAAAGGATTAAAAACATCCAGACGGAATAAATATCAACCTAATATTTCCATTCCTTTCTTTCACAATAACAAACAACTCTGCGTTGCAAGTGCTATTAAATTTTATGTAAACAAAACAAGTAACCTTAGAAATGCCCTGACATATAATCTTTTCATAACTCATAAAAAACCTTTTAAGAATGCGTCATCACAAACGCTCTCTCGGTGGGTAAAAAATATCCTAAATAAGAGCGGTATAGACACAAAAATATTTACGGCCCATACCACTCGGCACGCGGCCACTTCAGCGGTGGCCCGTAAGGGTGTGAGCATTGACGTTATTAGGCAATCGGCTGGTTGGTCCGAAAAATCGAGTACTTTTGCAAGGTTTTATCAAAAACCTTTGCATACTAACAATTTTTCAGAAGTAGTATTAAACTGTTAGATTTAGTTACAGAGTAATTATAGACTTGTTTCAATTTGTTACTTACGTTGTCAAAACATTATTCAATAAAACTATTTTTCTTTCAAAACCGCATTTGATCCTTATGAATAACGAACCACCAATAATGTGCAAATGTATCCTAAATTCGTTTTAAGGTTATCTGAACCCGCTTAATTGTTGCATGTCTTAGCTTTAAACATCTACAATTGATACTATATTTACGAGTCGAGGCATGCAATATAATTAATGGATCAAACGAACTTACCTAAGTGATGTAAATAGACTCCCACCCCCCACCAAACTAATTAGTATATAATTATGTGTTTTCCCGATACATGCAACAATTTAATGGCTTTGAAAAGAATGATCCTAGATGACGAATCGGCACCGCTTACCGACCTATTTTTAATTTTGGACATAGTGTGTGGTTGACGCAGGGCTGAAGGTACTACAATTGATACTCTATTTACTTCGTCGAGGGATGAATATAATTTAGATCGAACATCACTTAGGTAAGTTCGTTTGATCTATTAATTATTTCTCTCTTTTGATAGTGATTTACAATCATCGCGATTATTTTGAATTTTCAAAATTTTATTCATTTATTTTCTTGCGCCCGTTTTTTTTTAAAGCTGCCTTAATTTAATTAAATTTTGTTGAAACATTTAAAATTTGTTTGGCTTGTTCGTCGTTTTTATTTAATTTAGAAATTTTGAAATATATAAAAATATTTTTGACTTTTTAAAATTGTATTTAATTTAAAACGTTATTTATTTATTTATTTTTTTTAGTCTCTTTAAAATTTAAATTTATTTAAAAATTTTAATAAAACATTTTTGATTTTTGGTAACTTAATAAAAATTGCTTGGTGATTTTAAAATTTTCATCAACAAAATATTTTTAAAATATTTATTTTCTCATTAAATTTTTGTACGTATGTCACAACAAAACATGGGTAAAAAGTATAAAAAAATTGTAAAATATGCTGTAAAACTCATTCAGGACAATGTAAGTAGGTACGCAAGTTATCAATGTAATTTATGTAATAATAAAGGGCATCGAGAGTGTGCAAAATAGGTCAAAAATGTTTGTTCAGCTACCTACGTCGGTCAAACGGGCCGCAAGTTCTCGGTCAGGGTGGGTGAACATTGTAAAGAGATTGTGAAAGCCAGAAATTCAAACCTTTCTCCTTCAAAAATTAAATCAAATTTTTCTAGACTTATATATACTGAAAACCACTCTTTTAATCCTGATTCCATTACTAAATACCTTCATTTGTGTTACAAAGGCAATAAACTAGATCTTCCGGAAATTTTAGAAATTAACAAAACTATAAACAATACTAACATAGACTGTCTAAATAATCAAATTCAACACAGCAGGTCTCATTTTTTCAACTCTCTTAATTTTGATTAATGACCTTTTTGTTACACCTTCATAATATAATAATCTTTTTTCAAAGTAACTACAATTAATGTTTCTTACAACCCCTCTGGTTTTCACTTTTTCTCACGTCCCCATATGATAAGAGTCAATTTGGTTTTTGTTTTTTCTTTCTTTAAAGTTTCCACTCAACTTACAATTACATATTTTTTTAGATTTTTAGAATTTTCCTACAGTGCGTTTTTGAACAAGTATTCATCAAAGTGTTATATTTTCGTCTTTTACCAATTGGACTTTAACCCGCAGTCTTTTATGGTCATTTCCAATTTTATTTATAAGTTTGAACATGTTTTTAAGTGCACTATATTGTTTACATTGATTTATTACCATTTTCATAGTACCTTGTCATTCTCCAGAACGAGCATCTCAGGCTCCCATGTCCTGTTTTCTTGTTTTGTTTTATGTGATTAGATATCTTTTGTAAACCTTGACTGAGCTTTAAATTTGTAAAAGATTTGTCAACCCCACTTTTCTCTGTGACTTTCTATAGATTTAACACTTTTCCTCTGTGTCAGCCTTCAGCCTACTTGCTCTTCCAACCAATTTTCTGTGCTTTTTTCTCCAAACGCCCTTCTTTTAATATTTAAAAGAGCTGTCATAAATTTGATAAGACTGTCTTTTGGAAAACGTGGTATCGTTTCCATTTCAAGTATTTTGTAAAATCCAAATTTTATATTAAAACTAAAGTCTAAAATGTTATTCAAGCCCAAAATGTTTCATTACTTTGGCTACACTTACTCTTAACTTCATTATGAGGTAAGGTTTTTCTATTTTTGTTCAATAGATGTGACCTAAAAGTTATCACTTTTTCAGGCTTACATCTTTATTCAAGAACTTTATTTAGGAACTTTTTCAAATATAGTTTTTCTTCCTCAAACTTCTTTTTCCAAAGTTTTCATAATGATTTTTCTTAAAAAAATTCTTCAATAAGTTTTCATAATGATTTTTCTTAAAAAATTCTTCAATATAATTGAACATTAACTTTTTCTGCTGAACCCTTCGTTCTACATTTGAACTCTTATGTGCCCTAAGCCATAAACCCTTAACTTTTTTTTCTCTCTTTTTCATAATGCAAGTCACATTATGATTTTCTCTTCGTTCTATTCATTGAACCGGTTCTTTGTGCCTGCAAATTTGGATGCTCCGTTAAGGTGATATCTAATAATTTTTCTTTTTATTTATTCTCCTGAAGATGAATGCTTCTGCATTCGAAACATGTAGAGAATTTTTCAACCCATAAAAAAAATGTTTTCTTTAATATAAAGTGGAGGAAGACTTTGTGTTCTTATTCCTTTCCTTCTAAATTTCCACTCCACTTTAAGTATGGACTACTTCTTCAAATTCGATAGTATCTGGACAGAAGTTCGAAAAAAAAAATAGAATATTTTTATGAAAATGATGATTTAAGCCGAATGTGTCCGGGAAAAAAAGAAACTATAACATTTAAAAAAAGTAAAGAAACAGAAGCGGTATTTGAACTATTCTCTAAAAGAGTTACACGCCAAATTTTGTTGTACTTATCCAGATTTAAAAGTAAGTTACACCTTCTTCTGTAAGCTAAGACCTTTTTGGGTAGTTCCATTGAATGTGAAAGAATGTGACACATGTTTATGTGAAGTGATCAAAAGTGTTACATGTTCTACAGAAGGTTAACTGAAAGAGGCATGTTTCAGAAAAAAATGTCCTGAATGTAAGACTAAAAATGTTGAATTTTTAGACTATAATCCTAGTGAGCTTGTAAAATATGAAAAATGGTTGTCAAAAAAGGAGAAATTGTTAGTTAAAGGTCAAGAAAAGATTAATTGCATTAAAAAGGTTAAGGAACCTATTTACTGTAACAAAAAAGAATTAGTACTAGAATTTCAAAGGAGCTTGCCAATGCAAGAATAATCAGCTAGTTGAGTATCCCAAAATTAAGGAGAATTTGTAAAGACCAGGGTTGTATTTAAGCATCAATCTTTCAAACTTTTAAAAATCGAAGAAATCGTCCATAATTCTCAAAGAGACCGGATATAGATTCAAAGGGAAAAGTAAGAGAGACTTGGTTATCTTACTTTTCCCTTTCAAACTTTTGTTAACATCAATTTTCATTCGGTATTTTTAATTCTTCAATATTTTGTATTCAACTTTCACATTCACCACTACAAATTTCATATGTTCAAACATTGTGCAATAAATTTTAAATTGTTTTTAAATAAGGTTTTTATTTCTGCAGGAGCCGAGAGTATAGAACAATTTATTTAATTAAGTTACTATGTTCTCTGGCGCCCTTAAACAAATCTTAGCGTAGGAAAGGCACTGAAACTCGAACTCACCAGAATAAGAGTCTCAAAATTAAATAAGCTCGGGTAATTGAATAACAACCGTTCAACTTTTATTATAAAAGTAATTCCTCAAAGTCAGAATACACACCATGGAAAAGCGAAGGGAAGCCATGGACGTTTGTGCATGCAGATTTCTTACTCGAACATTAACATGGAAGAAAAAGAAAACAATGCGGATAATAACATGGAAGAAATAGAAGGAAACGCGAACATTAACATGGAAGAAAAAGAAAGCAATGCGGACATTAACATGGAAGAGAAGGAAAATGATTCGGACGATAATTGTAACATTAAAGGAAGAGAAAATACTTCGAAAGTTAATATTAAAGAAGAACAAAAATTTTTTTTATCATTTTTCAGAAGATAGTGATCATTCTGTTGTTAAAGATCGACATTTTATTAAATCAGAGTGTGGCGACGATTCTGATTCAGATACTTCAAAAAATGATATCGAATCTTCTGAAGAAGAAAATCTACTTTTGGCAGTCATAAGAGAGAGAGGCACTAAAAATGAAAGACAATGGAACTCAGTTCATGTCAAAGTATTTTCAAATATTGGCATCAAACACAAGAAATTATCTGTGGCCCGCCCTCAGAGTAATGGTCAAGCAGAGAATGCCGTAAAAACCTTTAAAGGGAAGATAAAAACAACACTTTCAGATCAAAGAAACAAATGAGTTAAACTGGAAACACTGATAAGTAGATTTTTGTTTAGTTTTAGAACAACAAATCATGAAATCAATGGAGAGACACCTGCAAAATTGCTTTGTGGAAGGAAAATTGGGACAAGACTAAATCTCTTACAGGAAACAGGGGTCCCAGAAGAAAACTCAATCACTATCACCATCAGAAAAGTTTAAGAAAACCACAAGAAGTATTATAGCGAAGGAAGAGTGAGAAATTTCAAAGTAAATGAAGAAGTTATGACTAAAGTATACAGAAATAGCAAGGAACTATGGACTGATGCAAAAATAGTAAAGAGTATTGGTAAAACTACATACCTAGTCAAAATAGAAAATGGATATGTATGCAAGAGGCACGTTGACCAGTTAAGCAAAAGGGGTAGGGAAGGCTCGGCAAGGATACAGACAGGCATACAAGACAGGTTTGAGTAGATTGCAAAATAGAATACAGTAAAAGCGCCCAACTTGCAACTGGGAGGTTACTTGCAACAAAATGCATGTCTTTAATTACGGCCCTGTATCTCCCAAACTATAAGAGATCGCACTGCGCTCAATCGACCTATACATTGTTCGGCGGTCGCAGGTCGTGGTGTGCAAGAAAATTTGGCGGTAAGTGTAACTTATAACATGGATAATTTTAGCTCAATTATATAAAATTTTAGTGATGTTTTGTTGATAAAAAACCTCGGATGCGTAGAATAAACTAAAAGTAGTAGAGAAGTGTAATAACGATATTTGCAATGGGCAAAGGTTCCGAACCATAACCTAAAATTTTCAAGATCTTAATATGAACATGGTCTGATTAAAATTTTTTTCTAGTTTGCAGCTAACTTGCAACGCTTAGTCGCTAACTTGCAACATGCCCAGAAATGCAAGAAGGAATCTTGGTGCACGTACATAAAAATTATAGCGAAGAGACTTTGCAAAATGCCTTGGCGATGCTTGACACTGGCAAGTCATTATGAGCAGTATCGAAAATCTTTAGCATTACAACTTTCACACTGTCTCGAAAAAGGCGGCGTTTGTTTAGTAATAAACATGTGGCTCCGAAAGTACTTTCTGACCAAGAAGAGCAGCAGCTCGTAGAAGAGGTTAAATCGGCGGGAAACTAGGGATTCCGGATCACTGCTTATGATGTAAAATTAATTGTAAAACAATATCTGGTCAGAAAAGGTGTTAGAGAAAAAAGGTTTAAAAACAATATGCCAGGTAGAAGATGGGCTGAAAGGTTTTAAGAAGATCATAAGGAGCTGACGAAAAGAAACTGCGAGAATATTAAGCGATCCAGATCTGAAGTATCCGGAGAGATAATTAAAACATACTTTACGGAGCTAGAAGTATCTCTTCAGAATGTTTCACCAAGTCATATACTAAATTACGACGAAACAAATTTTACCGATGAACCCGGTAACATTAAAGTTATCGTCAAAAGGGTTAGCAAACATCCAGAAAGGTGTATTGATAGCAGTAAAACGTCAGTTTCAGTTATGATGGCTGGAACAGCTGATGGAATCTTACTCCCACCATACAGGGTGGCCCATTTGTCTGACAAAGCAATATACCGTCTCTACTATAAATATATCAAGAAAAAGTTTCTATAAAAGTTGTGAGGTATAAAAAACTAAACTAACTAAACTAAAATAATTTATTTATTAAAAAATTAGTAAACGCGAAAGTTCTCACTGATGAAGAAGCAAAAATTTAACAATATATAATAAGTCTCACCCAAAATATATGGGTTACCAAAAATGCATAAAGCCGGCATACCATCAAGACCAATCGTTTCATCTATTCAGTCTCCATTATATAAACTATCAAAATATCTATCAAATTGCTTATCAAATATTACAGGAAAAAATAATTACTACATAAAAGATTCTTTTGAATTTAAACATTTTATTGATACCGTAAGAATACCCAATCACTACACACTTATATCACTAGACGTTGTTTCTTTATATACTAATATTCCCAACGATCTTTTATAATAACCCAAAAGTGGAACCAACTTAAACAACACACAACACTTACACAAGAACATTTTATAGATGCTATTAACCTTACCTTAAAAAACAATTATTTTCAATATGAAAATAACTTCTATAAACAACTGGATGGTTGCGCGATGGGTTCCCCTATATCTTCCACAGTAGCGCAGCTAGTGATGGAACATTTAGAGGAAAACGTAATTTCTAAATTAAATTTCAATATAACTTTTTTTTTTAAATATGTAGGGGAGCAAGGGGCATAGTGGAATAGCGGGGCAAAGTGGAATTTATTATTATTTCATAGTAAGACTAGCGCCATCTAGGATTATATGCGTTAAACCAATACCATCGTTGCCACACTCGTATAGGATAGCGTCAGTTTCTTGAGATCAGCGAACGTGTACGGTTGGTTAATAAAAACAAGTTACGTTAACGGAAATTATAACCTCCTAAGGTAAGCAAATGTGCTGCATTTAACTTACAAAACGAATAAATGTTTTTATTTTATGGTTAGCTGATAGGATAACCTTAATTCTAAACAGTAAGAATGACAAATATGGAAAAAGCGTTTTAAAAGAATTTTGATATAAATTGTTTTGACTAATGTAAACATGGGGCATAGTGGAATACTACATTTGGGGCAAAGTGAAAAACATTTCCACTTTGCCCCTAACCTATTTTTTCTATGTTTTTTTTCAGAATGGTGAGAAACTATAAAAGAGTGAGTAAACAGCACTCCTGGACAGAAGAAGCTATGAAGTTGGCGATAAACGAGATTCGAAATGGTACATGTGGCTACAAAACTGCTTCCGAAAAATATAATGTTCCCATTGGCACCCTGCATAGGCGTGTAAGAACAAGCAAAACAGCTAGTGATGCATCTAAACAGTCATTAGGTCGCTACAAAACTGTTTTTACTGTAGACCAAGAACGCGAATTGGCTAATTATATACTTTTAATGGAGAGTAAACTTTTTGGACTAACCATGCGAGACTTTAGAGCCTTAGCTTACGAGTATGCAGAAAAAAATAGGATTGGTAACAATTTTAATGCTGAAACACGTTTAGCTGGATATGACTGGGTGTATGGATTTTTAAATAGAAATCAAAATGTATCCTTGCGTTTACCAGAAAATACTTCAGCAGCTAGAGCATCAGCCTTTAATAAACCTAATGTAGCAACATTTTTTAAGTTACTGGGTGAATTAATGGACAAATATAAGTTTACCGCCAGTCGCATTTTCAACTGTGATGAGACAGGGATATCTACAGTCCCTAATAAGCCGTCAAAAATTTTATCACTTAAGGGAAAGAAACAGGTAGGAGTTTTGTCATCAGCAGAAAGAGGAGTTCTGGTCACTGCTGAAATCTGCTTTAATGCCGCGGGATTTCACCTACCACCGTTAATGATATGCCCTCGAGTAAGAAGAAACCCATTATTTGAGGTAGTGTAATATGAGGGTAAAACACTCTGTATTAGTATATTGTATTTAGTGTTCTAATTAGTTATTATGATTAGCTAGTATAACAATACTGTCGATATAACAAATATGTAATATAAACATTAGCATAAGTGGAACAACGATGTATGTGGCGACATAGATTAAGATTGAGAATATAGTTTGATGTTGAATATGAAACACCGTTTTCTTTGAACCCTTTGCTGCCACCTATCTGAACATCAAATTATTACATGGCGATCCTGCCAAAAAACCTTAAGAAGAAAAGCACTTATATGGAATAAAATGGGTAGTGCCAAGTCTAAAGAGAAAATAACCAGGCCTCGAATGGAGACAGAGTACATTTTGATAACACTTGTAATAGCCGTTATCCTTTTAATCATATATAGT
The DNA here is from genome assembly GCA_935413205.1 of Polydrusus cervinus. Classification (NCBI taxonomy): domain Eukaryota; kingdom Metazoa; phylum Arthropoda; class Insecta; order Coleoptera; family Curculionidae; genus Polydrusus; species Polydrusus cervinus. Next base: position 57,408,252 of record OW284510.1, on the reverse strand, counting down.
TAGAATTACCAAGAACGAGTTGAAGAAAATCAAGGGATGAATTGGTGACGAAGCAAGCAGTATACCATTTTTTTAGGTTCTTTTTAGGATTATAAAGATGGAGTTTTGGAGCTTAAAATTGTTACATGGTTTTATTATACTTATGGTTTATTACACTTATGGAAAAAGAAGACGGAAAATGGACATAAGAAACAAGGAAATTTGTAAAAAATAGAAGAAAAAAAAATATAGACTCGGTTATAATTACCAAATTAGTGATTAAAAAGAAACATTTACTAAGTAAGTTATAGAATTAAGTAAATTGTATTGAAATAGGGCCTATTTAACAAGTACTTTGCTATTAAATAATTAGATTAGAGAATACTCTAAGAGTGCTATAGAAATTTCTTTTTAAAAATGTATCAGGAAATTATAAATTTTAATAAACAAATCGCGGAAGGTTTAAGTAGTGATAACCAAAATGAAGTATAAACCGGGATAACCACGCGAAAAATATACATTCAAATATGTCAGCTTTTGACTTAAAAGTGGCCACGAGCCTCTTGCCTGTAATGGATGACTCGGAAGCTATTACACATAAACTAATCGACGCGGCAGAATTTTATCATTCTATGCTTAACGATGATGGCAAGCCTATTTTAATTAAATTCATTCTGAAAACACGAATTTCAAATAATGCGAAATTGAGATTAAAGTCTAGTTACGATTCTATGGATTCATTATTAGGAGACATAAAAAAACATCTTTTAACGAAACAATCCGATACCGCCCTTCAGGCAAAATTGTTTTCCGCCAAGCAAGGCGATAATACTGTTTCTGAGTTTGGTAAAAATCTTGAAGATATCTTAGTAAATCTGACAATTTCTCAAGCAGACGGTGATTCAAGAGCTTTTGATATTTTAAGACCAATAAACGAAAAAATCGCTATAAAAAGGTTTACAGGTGGCCTTAGAAATCATAAACTCAGCACAATCATATCTGCTAGAAATTTTGAATTTTTAAGGGATGCCATTAGAGCGGCGCAAGATGAAGAAATTTCCTCTCAAAGCAGTAATCAACAAATTTTCAATATGTTTAGAGGAAGAGGAAACAACAGAAATTTTTCTGCAGGTTTTAACAGAGCTAGAAACTCTGGAAGACATTTTAATAACAATTTCAATAGAAACGTAACTAATAGAAATAACAATCATGTTTCTAATTATCAACAAAATAATTCTCGCTTAGGTAATGGTAATAGCAATCCGCAAAGTCAGCGTTTTCAGGGGGGACACCGAGGACGTTCGTTTACTCGCGGTTATCGTGGAAATTCGCGGAGACAAATAAATTTTGCTGACCAAGACATTAATGCAGGCCAGGAAACGTTACCGTATGATGATTCTAGAGAGAAAACAATTTTTGTCCCTAAAGTAGAAAATAGTTGTGATAATATTTTTACTTACTCCGAAAATTGCTCAAATTCAGTTTCTTTTAGAGTAAACAGCAAAAGTTTAGGATTCTTAGTAGATACGGGAGCATCATTGTGTGCGCTTAAGTTAGAACATTTAGACGCAAGTATACCTTTACATAAGGAAAATCTTGAAATTAATGGCATAGGTGGTAGAGTATGTTCCTTAGGTTATGTATACTTAAATCTCGCTATAGGAAACATAGAATTTAGGGAAAAGTTTTATGTAATTGATTCGTTGGAATGTCATACAGATGGTATAATTGGGAGAAATTTTTTAGGGAAGTATAAAGCTAAATTAAACTATGAGGAAAATACTTTAGATCTTTTCAATGAGGGAAAGAATGTTATTTTAGACTTAAATGCTTGTTGTAGTCATATATTAGTGTTACCTGCAAGGTGTGAAAGTATTCAGTACCTTGAGACAGGGTTAAATGAGGAATGTGTTGTTATGCCAAGTGAGTTATGCCAGGGTGTGTTTGTAGCAGGAGTGATTGCACAACCAGTGAATGGGAAAGTTCCGGTTAAAATTTTGAATACACGGGAAAGTGAAGTACGCTTGAGAAATTGCTTACCTAAAACTGAGAAGCTCAGCAGTTATGAGTGTTGTCAGTTTACTTCTCAAAATATTTCAGTTAATCGAGTAAAACAGTTATTTGACATGCTTAAACTTACCTACTTGAATAAAGAAGAGAAAGATTCAATAGATCAATTATGTGCTAAATTTGCAGACATATTTCATATGCCTGGGGATAAATTATCTGTAACAAATATTTATAAACAGTCAATTCAAGTCAAACCGAACACTCAACCAGTTTATATAAAACCTTATAGACTGCCTCAATCTCAGAGGGAGGAAATAAATAAGCAAATTTCCCAAATGTGCGATAATGATATAATTGAGAGTGCGCAGAGTGAGTGGTCGTCGCCTGTTTTACTGGTACCGAAAAAGAGTGAGACATCAGGAGAGAAACGTAGCAGATTGGTTTTAGATTACAGATTTTTAAACCGTAGTTTAGTAGATATCAAGTGGCCTATTGCAAATGTGGTTGATATTTTGGATTCTCTTGCGGGAGCTCTTTATTTTTCGCATTTAGATCTAAGTCAGGGGTATTATCAAGTGGAACTAGATGAACAAAGTAGAAAATTGACAGCCTTTACAACTGATCGGGGGCAATGGCAAATGAAAAGATTGCCCATGGGGCTAAAACTTAGCCCCAGTGCCTTTTCTAGGATAATGACAGTTGCAATGGCAGGTCTAAACTACGAAAAATGTTTTGTTTACCTTGACGATCTAATAGTATTCGGGAGAAATCTTAAGGAACACAACAAAAACCTTATGGACGTTTTTACTAGACTTCGTAAAGTAAATTTAAAACTAAATCCCTTAAAATGCGAGTTTTTAAGGAAAGAAATTCTTTATTTAGGTCACATTATTAGTGATAAAGGAATATCTCCTGATCCTGAAAAAATTAAAGCTTTAGACGAATATCCCGTTCCAAAAAATTCAGACGAAGTTAAACGTTTCGTGGCTTTTGCAAATTACTACAGAAAGTTTATTCCGAAATTTGCGGAGCTATCTGTACCCCTAAACAAATTGTGCAGAAAGTATGCAAGGTTTGAATGGACGGATGAATGTAACAACTCATTTAAAATCCTAAAGAACGCACTAAGTCAATATCCAGTTTTACAGTATCCTGATTTTGCAGAGAAAAATGAATTTATACTTCAAACTGATGCGTCAAAGTCAGCTATTGGAGCAGTACTCTCAAATAAAAATAATAGACCAGTGGCGTACGCCAGTAGAAGTTTAAATAAAGCGGAAATAAATTACCCTATTATTCACAAAGAACTTTAAGCTATCTACTGGGCTGTAAAGCATTTTCGGCCTTATTTATATGGACGCAGATTTAAAATAGTAACTGACCATAAACCTTTATTATACTTATTTAGCCTTACTGACCCATCCAGCCGGTTAACAAAATTTCGATTCGGCCTTGAGGAATATGATTTTTACGTTGAGTATGTGAAAGGAAGTGAAAATGTCACCGCGGATGCATTATCAAGAATTATCTTGACATCTGAGGAATTGAAAAGCATGAATAATGACATGATTGCTGTTTTGACCAGAGGACAGTGTAAGAGTATGAAAGAGCAAGATTGTGTGTTGGACAAGGATAACCTTAATGTTTGGCCTGATCAACCAGATATTGTGGAAGTTCTTAAACAACCTAAAAATTGCACTGAGTTAGTTTTAACGACATCGTCCAAAATAAAAACATTGTCAAAAGATATAACTGAACACTTGGGGAGTTTTTATTATGTTCCATTGCAACTTAGTTTGTACTTTAGTCAAAATACTCGATCGGCATTGGCGCGAGACGAAATGCTGAGAGATTTGGCCAAAATAACTAAGAAAGCAAATATAAATGAATTATATATTTTAAAAAATGAGAAAAATAGAATGTTTATTAAATGGATAGGTAAGGAAATAAATAGTAATCCTAATTGGGGGGGCCCCCGTATAAATATTGTACAAGGAGCTAGCAAAATAATAGATAATGATGAGAAACGAATTATTTTGAATGATTTTCATTTACTTCCCACAAGTGGACATGCAGGCATAAATAGAATGACAAATAATATAAAAAAGTATTACTTTTGGCCAGGCCTAGATAACGATGTTGCAGACTTTGTAAGAAAATGTGACACTTGTCAAAAACAAAAGCATTGCAATCGTTATACTAGACAGCCCATGGTTATTACGTCGACAGCCAATTATTCTTTTCAAAAAGTATATTTAGATATTGTAGGACCACTACCAACAGATGTAAATGAATTTGTATACATCCTGACTTTACAGTGTGAGTTAACAAAATTTGTGGAAGCATATCCTATAAAAAATAAAGACACCGTATCTGTGGCAAAATCATTTGTGGAAAACTTTATCTTACGATATGGAATTCCACAGGAAATTGCAACGGATAGGGGTTCTGAATTTATTTCTTCCACTATGAGTGAGGTTTGTAAGCTTTTAAAAATAAATCAAATTTATTCCACGGCATACCATCATGAAAGTATTGGTTCTTTGGAAAATTCACATAAGGTATTGGGTGCCTACTTAAGAATTCAATCCGAAAATAATGATGCAGCGTGGAGTACATGGATTCCTTATTGGTGTTTCTCTTATAATACTACAGTCCATACTGAAACTAAATATACTCCTTTTGAACTAGTCTTTGGAAAGAAATGTCAGATTCCTAATAATCTAAATAATATGTTAGAACCCATTTATAACTTTGAGAATTACCCTATCGAGTTAAAGTATCGGTTGCAAACGGCTCATAAGGATGCAAGAGCTAACTTATTACATTCAAAATTTAAAAAAAAGCAAAGTTATGATGAAAAAATAAAACCCATTCAATACAAAAAAGGCGATTTAGTACTTGTAAAAAATGAAATGGGAAACAAAATCGCAAGTCCTTGTTTTCTGGGTCCTTATTTAGTTATCGAGGATGAATCTCCAAATGTAAAACTGATGAAAGGTAATAAGGAGATTGTAATTCACAAAAATAGAACTAAGTTATATCATAGTTAAGTAATTTCTAGGTAATAATTTAGTAGTAAGGAATCGGCCGGCCCTACTTTCGTATTCTTCTCTATCTATATACTATTTATTCTAGGTCTGACTACTCTAATTTTCTTCCTTTTCTTTCTTCATTTCTTGAATTCTTATTGACTAAGAAAATGTTTGTTATAAGTATAGTTATTATTTCACATGAGTTAATTACTTTCATATTATAATTAGCAGGAATTTCCATTTGAAAACAAAGTGTAAATTCCTTAAATTTCCCGGGGAGGTGTAATATGAGGGTAAAACACTCTGTATTAGTATATTGTATTTAGTGTTCTAATTAGTTATTATGATTAGCTAGTATAACAATACTGTCGATATAACAAATATGTAATATAAACATTAGCATAAGTGGAACAACGATGTATGTGGCGACATAGATTAAGATTCAGAATATAGTTTGATGTTGAATATGAAACACCGTTTTCTTTGAACCCTTTGCTGCCACCTATCTGAACATCAAATTATTACAGTAGGGCTGCCTCCAGATGCCATCGTAGAGTACCATCCATCCGGATGGATGCAGTCCAACATTTTTGCGCCAATATGGTTCACTCACTTTCTTAAACATACCAAACCAAGTCCCGATGATCCGGTCCTCCTGATTTTGGATGGACACGCAACACATACAAAAAACTTGACCTTAATCCAAATGGCAAGAGAAAATAATGTCCATATTCTTGTTTTACCGCCACATACCTCACACAGGTTGCAACCTGCCGATGTTTCTTTCATGTTTCCCTTAAATTGCTTTTACGAACAAGAAGCAAAGAATTGGCTTAGAAACCATCCTGGGCAAGTTATTACTGTGCATGACGTTGGATCGATATTCGGTGCAGCATTCCAGCGTGCAGCAACTGCGCAGAATGCTATAAGTGGATTCAAAAATACAGGAATATGGCCCTACAATCCCGAAATATTTCCTGAAGAAATGTTTAGGGCTGCAGAAACTACTGACCAAGATCCAGAAAATAATAACTTAACTATTGTTCAACAGGAAAGAGAACAAAAGACTCCTCCTCCAGGTCTTCAGTATAACTCGGGTTCAGTCCAAAATAAAGAAGAAAAGGCGATCATTTCTAAGGCACAAAATATTAACAGAAACGAACCGTCGTCGCCCCAACCTGGCTGCTCGTTTGCACACACACAGTCTTCTATTGAAGATGTCTACTATTCACCCAGCGAAATCATACCTTTTCCGAAAGCACAACCAAAACAAAGAAAACAGTTTAAACGAGGAAAAACTACGATACTTACGACTACGCCAAATTTAGAGGAACTTAAGGCTGCTAGTTCGACTCCTAAGATCGCGACAAAAAATGTAAAAAGAAAACTGCAGCCTATTTTAAGTTGCAAGCAAAAAAAATCGAAGGCGCACGATATTGAGTCTACAACTTCTGAATCATCCATAGAGGAAATATGCGATGACTCTTTATCCTCAGGAGATGACGAAGGTGTCATTATTTCTTCGATAGAACAACTATCAACTGAAAAGGTAACTTTAGAAAATCTGAATAAAAATGACTATCTACTAGTTGGACTTCAAAATAAGAAAGGTGACACGAAGAAGTTTGTAGCGCAGGTTGAAGCCATTGAAGGCGATGATATTCTGGTCTCTTATATGCGTGAATACCGACATATGTGCAACATCTACGTGTTTCCAGATACACGAGATGAAAGTTTTATCTACTTGCGAGAAGTTATTGGCCGACTCCAAACTTATGAGATGCTTAGGCACGGAAAAATAAGATTTTCCTAATTTATATTAAATATGTTTTAGCATTAAACGAATTTTTCTACTTTGCCCCGTATGTGGGGCAAAGTGGAAAATTTGTAAGCTTTTTAAAAAAAATAGGTCATTGGTTTAGTCATAATATTTTTGTATGTTTTTTCATCATTTTTGATACTAAATAGTATGTAGAAGTAAAATATGTTATTTGGGACACCATTGTTTCATTTATATTTTTTTGCGAGCTGTTTTGGTTCTAACTATTCCACTTTGCCCCACGTTCCCCTAGATGATTGCTTAACAGCAGTACCAAATGACAAAACCAACGAGATTTTAGAAGCTTTTAATAATTTCCACCCTAAATTACAGTTCATTGCAGAAATTGAAACAAACAATCAAATAAATTTCCTTGATCTTACTTTAATTAGAGACCTAGAGCATAAGAACTAAATGGTACACTAAAAAAATCTGGTCCGGCCGCTATTTAAATTTTAACTCTTGCCACCCTAAAAATCAAATAAACAGTGTCATTACAAGTCTAACTGACCGTGCTATTGCCTTAATATCAGCAGAATATCGACCAGAAATCTTACAGAAAGTTAAACTAACACTAATCAATAATCATTTTCCCGAAAATATCATATCAAAAATTATTAAACAAAGAACACACCGCTTTTATAATAAATCAACAACTAAACCCCTAAAAAATAAAAATAACAGATATGTTGCAATACCTTACACGAACGGTCTCTCGGAAAAAATTCAACATATTCTAGCCAAACACAATATAAATGTATGCCACAAGGCTCAAAATTCATTAAAATCACTGTTCACACCACTAAAGAGTCAAATACCCAAAAATGAAAAATCCAACCTCTATATTATATAATATCTATATAAATATATCTCTATATATATCTATATAATATAATATATTCCATCCCGTGCTTAAATTGTCCTAAGAAATATATAGGTATGACCACACAACTTTTAAACAACCGACTTAAAGGACACAAATACACAAAAAATGCCACTACTGCTCTCCACAAACATGCAACTTCCTCGAATCATACGTTTAATTTTAATGAAATCAAAATTTTATCCCAAGAGTCAAATTATCGAAAACTAACCATAAAAGAAATGATTGAAATAAAAAAAGAAAAGGATGCCGTCCATTACAAACCCGACAAAGAGAACCTCAGTCAAATTTACCATAGTTTAATAAAATAAATTCCTAACCCAAAACTTTTGTACATCTTGTATTTATAAACAAAACTTAATTAACATCCTGTATTCAATATGAAAATCTTTAAAAATTAGTACCTACGTATAAACGGTATCTGATCTTTTTTGGTGTTTTGTTTTTTTATATGGAGCCTCGCTAAACGCATAAAATAAGACTTCAGTTCAACATAATACAAGCAACTCCAAGGTACGTTTCCTTATTTTATTCAAATTTTTATCTATTTTCGAAGACTATTATTGTGTCTGATAGGAAAATGTTAAAAAATATTTGTGTTATTTTGAAAATTGTGTATGTATTTTATATTTTTAGATGAATAAAGCTTGAAAAAGTACGACAAAACGTACGAAACGTACGAAACGTCGTTACATTAAAATGAGCTGTTTTTTGTGTAACCTTGTAAACCCAAGAATTACCAAATAAAAATTAAAAAACTATATGTTCTAAAATTATTTGTAAACATACAGGATGGTCTAGAAAAGTAGGACAATAAAAAGATACATTTTTTAAAAACACCCCATAATTAGTTTTTAATTTTTTGCAACGTTGCCAAACAAAATGCAAAATTCTTAAAATTTTGGAAAAAACATGATAGTAAAAAATTACCTGTATTTCTCAATAAGAGTATCGAAAATTTCTTGTAAGCTCTTAAGTTTACGGATAGAAAAACTGTCTTAAATCTTTAATGACCGAAAATTTTGTACAGAGTGTTTTCTGTTGACATCCAAATATACAAAATTTTAAAATACAATACCTCTGTTTTTCTTCATCTTCAAGATGAAGAAGATGCGGCTTATTGTAAACATTGCCTTCTCTTTTCTACGTCATTCGCGGGCCATAATACTAGTCAGAGTCTTGGAGCGTTGACGAAAAAACCATTTAGAGGATGGAAAAAAGCCATCCAAAAATTTGAAAATCATGAAAGTGCACAATATCACAAATTTTCTGTACCTACTTTATAATTTAAGGAAAAGTAATTCCAGTCAGTCCGTAGACAAAATGTTATGCAAGTCATCTGAATTAATAATTAAACAAAATCTACAGCGGCTAATGCCAATTATTAAGACGATACTTTTTTGTGGAAGGACGGGGAGCTCTGGACTTAAACTCTGCTATAAATAGAAGCGATGGTAATTTTCGCAATATACTAAAGCTAAGAGCAGAATCTGGAGATCAAACACTTGTAGATCATTTTAATTCTTGTGGTGGCAATGCCACCTATTTAAGTTGGGACATTCAGAACCAAATATTGGGAGTATGCAATAAATTATTCGTTCAAAAAATCGTTGACGAAATTAACGACGCCAAAGCATTCGTGATATTAGCTGATGTTTCAAATAAACAACAGTTGACTTTATGTGCAAGATACATAAACAAGAAAGATCAAATTTGTGAAAAATTTCTACAGTTCGTTGAAATTACTTCTGCTACTGGCACTTCTATAGCGGCTAGTATTTTGAATACTTTAGAACAGTGTTTTTCAATCTTTGTGTGTATACGCGACTCCTTTACGGGATGAAAAATTCTCACGACCCCCTTAAAACTTATACAGACAAAACTTTATTAATTTAAATTAGTGTGTTTATGATTTTCTCTATTTTGATACACATCTACAAGTGGAAAGAAGTAGTCTATGCCTACCCCTACTGGAAAAAGCCGTGATTTATATATTTTATTTATATATGATACCTATCTATTAATTATTTATTTGTACGCAAGGGAGCCGCGAAAGCTTTGAAAGTAAGTAGCTACGAGCAAACTTGGTAGGCTGCGTGCGGATCTGGCTTCGTCGCGAGCGAGAGGCACATATCGCGCCACCCGCACACTAGAATGTTCTTTTGTTTCAACTCTTTCTCACTTCACGGCAGGTCAACGATGAGTTTAGACGTTAAACATTACCGTGTTATTGTTTTGTTTTTCACTTGCTTGGCCCAATTATAAAATAGATAAGTTTCTCAAAAGATCGTAGCTTTCAACATCTGGTACAAATGTTAGTGGTGGAGGTGAATCAAAACCGAAAAAAAATAGACATTATGACGAGAATTACTTAAAGTACGGGTTTACAGTCATAAATAATAAACCTTAATGTGTAATTTGCGGCGATGTTTTATCTCGTAAGAGTATGAAACCGTCAAAACTTCTGCGGCATCTCACGACCAAGCATCAAAAAGAAGCTGATAAACCGTTGGAATTCTTTGAACGAAAATTAAAAGCTCTTAGTCAGCAGCAAAATACTATGGTCTAGGTAATAAAATAGTGTTGTTCTAGTCTTATACAAAGCAGTAGAGTTGTAAAAACGCTCAACTCAGCTCAAGCGAAGTCCAGCCTATCAATAATCATTGCTATTTTTAGTAGATATTGATGTGTTTGATGATTTATTTATCCAATATCTTTATTTTTTTAGTGTTTGCATACTGCTAAAATTAATTGCAACTCAATGTTCGTGTGCAAGGCTTGTGCGCTTTTTATTTGTTAGTCATGTATTTATTTTGATATGTTATATTGTTCTATTTTTTGTTTTAGGTATCCAGCGTAAACGACTCAGCATTATTAGCTAGCTACAAAGTCGCATATCGAATTGCTAAAGCAGGGAAGCCGCACACAATTGCAGAAAATCTTATTTTGTCAGCTGCTTTAGATATGGTCGAAATTATGGTCAGTAAGCAGGAGGCAATCAAGTTAAAAAGCATACCGCTTTCTGATAATACTATTTCACGCAGAATAAACTATATGGCCAATGATATTCGAGATCAAATAGTCAAAAATTTATAGAAGAGTTCACATTGATGACAATATCACAGAAGAAATTTTGTTTTGCAAAGCACTGCCTGCAAATACTTCTGGCCAGTGTTTGTACGATATGTTTTTAGAAAGCACTTGCAACTACGACCCCCCCCCCCCCCCCCCCGCGGGGCGGAATAATTTTCTCAAAAATCGACCTTTCACAAGCATATGCTGAAATTTGTATCGATGAAAAATCCAAACAGCTAGTCACAATTTCCACGCACAAGGGTTTATTTCAGTAGATCAAGGGCTCCCCTACGGCGTTGCATGTGCACCTGCAAAATTCCAAAAAATAATGGAGTCTTTGACACAGGAATTAGAAGGTTGTGTGTGCTTTGTCGGTGATATTTTAGTCTGTGGTAGAAATTGGTCAGAACATTTATTCAGATTAAATAAATTATTATCTAAATTACAAAATGTTGGTTTAAAAATTGAACCTGAAAAATGCACATTTTTTTAAGATAAAGTATGTTACCTTGGTTACATAATCGATAAAGATGGGTTCCATACTACTCCATACAAGTGATGAAAATATGCAAGATCTTGACTTTCAGCAACCCTCTGATTCCTCTGAAAACGACATTGATGTTCAGCAAAAGGAAGGTAATACCAATACCGAGGTGGAAAGAAATAAAGAAAATATAAGGTTTGAGTTTGAGAAATATGTTGACGTGGGCTTGTGGCCAGATTTGCTAAATAATGATTTTATTAATTTCGTCCTCTTACATGAAATGATTGACTTTCAGAATAAAGATCCGAAAAATATATATTCAGCTTCAATAAAGAAATACAAAGAACAAAACAGATCTTTTTCAAATAGGTATTTCACTAGGAAAATGAAAAATGGCCAATTACTGGAAAGATCTTGGTTATGTTATTCAAAAAGGGTTGGTACTGTTTTTTGTTTGACGTGCAAACTTTTTTCTAAAACTCCTTCTCAATACACAACCGGATTTTCTGATTGGACACCCATAGGATTTTGTTTAGAAAATCACGAAAATTCTAATGAACATAAGAATTCAATGTTAGTGTGGTTGACACGAAAAGAAAATAAGTCTGTTTTAGACAAGCAGCTTCAGGAGCAATTAAATAAAGAAACAGAATATTACCACAATGTCCTAAAACGGGTTATTGCAGTGCTAAAATTTTTGAGTATAAGAGGTTTAGCATTTAGAGGTTCCGAGGAAGTATTTGGTTCTCCACATAATGGTAATTTTATGGGTGCTCTAGAGCTATTGGCAGAGTTCGACCCATTCATACGTGAACATATTGAACAACGAGAGCTGCGACCAAACCCTGTAATATCATATTAATCAAAAACAGTATATGAGGAATTAATTGAGATTATGGGTAAACAGATAATTAAACAAATTATAACTGAAATAAATAACGACGACACAAAGTATTATTCAATTGTGATGGATTCAAACCCAGATCTGTCTCACGATGACCAACTTGCTATTGTATTACGATACTGTTTTCGGGGAAAAGTGTATGAAAGATGTGTATCTTTCATTAAAATTAGTAGTCATACTGGCTTATATTTATTTAATATTCTACAAGCCTTTTTGGAAACAAATGGACTACTACTGGATAATTGCAGGGGACAGTTATATGACAACGCTGCTAATATGGCCGGAATCTACAATGGTGTACAAGCACTACTAAAAGAAAAAAATAAATCCGCGGATTATGTGCCATGTGCTGCGCATTCCCTTAACCTGGTTGGTCAAGAATCCGTGAAGGTTGCAACCGAAATTGTAAACTTTTTTGGAGTAGTGCAAAAAATATACGTTTTCTTCTCTGCTTCGACCCATAGGTGGGAACTGTTAAATCGTGAAGCAAAACTAAAATTTACGTTAAAAAGTTTAAGCCAGACCAGATGGTCTTGTCACTATGATGCTGTCAGAGCTTTGAAAAGTAATTATGATGGCATTATGAAAATTCTCAATAGTTTCGGCGAAAATGACGATGAAAAAGTTGATTTCCGAAAAGAGGCACGAAATTTATTTAATAAACTGGCGAAACTAGAAACTGCAATTTTGATTGTTTTTTGGGAAGAAATTTTGGAGAGATTTAATGTAGTTAATAAAAAAGTACAGAGCCCTGGTTTAGACATTGGTGAAGGCAATAAGTTAATTGTGTCATAAAAAGAGTTCGTGAAAAACATAAGGCAACAATCAGATCAGAAGCTAAAGGAATACGAAGAGAAAGCTAAAAAATTAAGTACTAGTGTGGGGACAGACTACAGTGACATAAATAAGGGACGCATTACTTCAAAATTTCCAGATAAATCTACAGATAAAGTCTCAGTAAACGGTGCAGAAAAATTTGAAAGAGACACGCTTAACGTTGCGTTGGATAAGATGATTATGGATTTAAATAATAGAAGCCAAGCCTATGAGACATATAGCAAAAAATTTAAATTTTTAATGGATTTGCAAGACAAAAATCAAGAACACATAGATCTGGAAAGTGTACGTAATATTATTGATTATTATCCAAATGACGTAGACGAACATTTAGTGAATGAGTGCATTCAGTTAAAATCTTACTTACTGCAGTCTAAGACAGAGTCTTACACCTCTTGCAGTGAAATTTTTTGGCTAATTTATGAAAAGAAACTTGTTGATGTTTTTCCAAACTGCTATACCATTTTAAAAAAATTTTTAACGATGCCGATCACTAGCTGTGAAGCGGAGCGCTCATTCTCCAGGATGTCGTAAATCATCAAATTGAAAAAGAATTAAGTAGGAAAGAAAAGGCCGAAGATGTGTCTAGGATTGTTGACTTAGAAGACCAGGTAATAGCAGTTTACGACTTACAATCCGTACTAAATGTTCCTTGTGGCGACGTTTCACATTTTTTCTATAAGAGCCGTTTGTCATGTTATAATCTCACTGTATACGATATTCAACAGAAAGAAGGTTTCTGTTATTTTTGGAATCAAAGTATTGCTCATCGAGGAGCCAATGAAATTGGCAGTTGTGTTTACTATTTTTTGAAGAAACAAAATGAAAATAAAGTCAAAGATGTAATTTTTTATAGTGATAATTGCAATGGACAAAATAAAAACAAATTTATTATTGGAATGTATCTATACTGTTATCCGTTATGGAAAATATGGAATCTATCACGCATAAATTTTTAATCGCAGGTCATACACAGAACGAAGGAGATAATATGCACTCTCTGATAGAGCGAGAAAAGAAAAGGAAACTGAGATCTGGTCCGCTTTATGTTCCCGCGCAATGGAGCACCATTATAGAGTTAGCAAAGAAAACGGGTCATCCGTACCAAGTCAAAAACATGTGTACCGAAGATTTTTTTGACTTAAAAAAATTAACTTCCTCTTTGGGAAACAATTTTAACATAAATGAGCTCTCACAAAAAGTTCTATGGAATAAAATAAAAATCATAATGGTTAAAAATAATGCCCCCTATTTAATCTTCTATAAAAAGTCTTATTCGGACCAAGACTTTAAGTTAATAAATATTAGGTTTAAATCACCCAGAACTATGCCAGACCCACATTTTTCGCAATTGTATAATGGACCTGTTTCTATTCCCTGTACACTTAAAAAAGGTCTAGTGGAACTTTGCGAAGTTAATAAAGCTATTCCAAAAGTGTATTGGGACTTTTATAAAAATTTACTGTCTGATCAAAATGTAAAGAAAAGTAAGAAACAGGCTTCAGACAACAATGATAATTGTCCAGAATGCGAAGATTAAACCTTATTTTTAAGTATTTTGTTACTAGTGTAGGCAGAAAAAAATGTAATATTTTTCATTAAAGCATCACTAAGTTACTTTTTTGGTTTTTATGGTTTTACCTAGTTTGTCAAATATATTTAAGTTCATTACTTCCATATTAATAGAAACTTCTTTAAAAAATTAAAAATTATTTAGTTCAAAAGGGAAATATCTTAACTTTTTTCAGAAAAATATTAATTTTTTTCAATTATACCCAAATTAATTACTCAAATCCAAGGATTTACTAAAGAAAATAAAAAATAAATACCACTATACTTAGATAGATAGTAGATTCCTATTTAAATAATATGCTATTATAAAAGTACCAAAACTTTAAAACGTTATTTCCACAAAACACATTATTTCGAGATGTTTCTATTTTGAACTGGGGTAGCGATATGTCAGTAAGCAAATATTACTAAATAATACAACACATTACTTACTTTCGACTAACAATATGTTTTTCCATAAATAACATTTCGAGGGTTTAGAGCCATAGTGACGTAGCTACAAAATTGACGTTTTTCAGTTACGCGAACCATCTTACTCAAAAAAATGCTAAGAATGTAGTGCCAAATGAACGGAAGTGCTAGTTTCACTATTAAACAAGTTACCAAAATCCGTAACTACAAAAATACACGTCTGTTTAGTGCAATAATAGAGTAAGAGCGGTTACGTGACTCCGCGTTTCCCAGCGTGTACGTAAGCGGCGATTAAGTTCTTCTGGCACTAACTAATTTTACGTGCTGTAAAAATTTATGTTGAACATCCCAGTGTTAGTTTGCCACAAACAACATCTGTAAAAAATGGACTAAAAGACCTGTTGATGGAAGCTAAAATAGCCTTTTTTCCATGGTGGCCTCTCTACTAGAACCCTTTCTTACTAAGTATGAAACAAATAATACACTTTTTATATACAGATTTTTATTACTTGTAAGTCTGCTACAAAAATTTCTAAAAAGCAGTTGCATCCCAGACAATTTAAATAAAATTCTAAAAGTAGACTTGGGCTTTGAAACTGAAAAAAACAAACGTTTCAGAAAAAGAAAAATTGTTGTTTTTAAGCGACTGTTAAAATTTTATGTCGCCAACTTTTTCAAAAATTATAAATAAAGTGCTGCTTTGAAACAAGACCGGCACAACTCGAAATTTTTAGTTTTCACGATTTTTACAACAAACTGCTTCAAATTACATCTAGTTTCCTTTCCAATAGAGAAACTAACCGACTTTGGTTCTTTTCTGTTAGATGTCGCCACCTACATTTTGGCTCATCTCAAACAATAATATAGTTTTGGAACAAGACCGTACCAAGCAGGGTTGCCAGGTCTACCGATTTTTCGATAGATCTACCGATTTCGCTAGTCAGCTACCGATCTACCGATTTAATATTGAAATCTACCGAAAACTAAAAAGATTAGATTTTTAGCAATTTCTGGGATAACTGCCAAATAGAATGTAAAAAAAAACACGTGTTTTTCTGTCTTTATTACGGTATTTTAGCGAGTTTCTTTGCGAAAACTCTTTTACTACCATATAAATTTATAGTAATAGGCAACACAAAATACTTCAGAATAATTTATTTTGCTGGACACAATTTTAAATCCTATTGTTGCCTGATGTTTTCAGGTTGGATACTTATTACTCTTTTATTTTGACGGTAACCGTTTTAAAAATTCCCCCGAATTGCTTTCTTACCAAGTTCCAGAATTTTGTTTTAATTCTGTGTTCAAGGGAACGAAATTATTTAAAAAATAAGTGATAATGAAATGGATAGCGATGGCGAAAAGGGTGAAAGTGGAGAAGAGAGAAGCATACAAGGCCCTAGTAGGAAAAGGAAAAAAAATATTTACAAAAATATAAAGAAGAATGGACAGAGCTGCCCGACTTCAAAGGTTGGCTAACTTATAGCAACAAGGGGCCCCAATTCGCTAAGTGTAAACCTTGCAATAAAGATATAAATGTTTCCAATGGTAAGGATGCATTAATTAAACACAGACTTGGACAGTTTCATAAGAAAAAGGTTGAAATAATTGCTAAGCAACCCAGTCTCATCGATTTTGCAAAAGTGGGACCATCAAAAAATAAGACGACGGAACAAATTAAAAAGGTATATTTTTTGGAAAATTTAGTTAAAATTTGAATTGTATACAATCAACGTATTTTCATTTTTAGGAGAGATTCGCTTGACTGCTTTTGTGGCTGAGCATAATTTGCCATTTTTAGTAATGGACCATTTAATCAAGACAGTTGCTAAAGTTTGTCCAGATTCAGAAATCGCACAAGGTTTAAGTTGCGGAAGAACAAAAACTACAGCTATTGTAAAAAATGTATTGGGTAAACATAGTTTTAATTCTTTGTGTGCTGTACTTCGTGCAAATAATTTTGCTTTAATAGCGGATGAATCTACAGACAGAAGTAATAAGAAACACCTTTGTTTAGTTGTCCGATATTTTAATAACCTTGAAGTTTGTGACTCCTTTCTTACCATTATAAAACTTGCTGGTGCAGATGCGGTAACACTATATATGCATATAATTACTTTCTTTAAAAATTATAACATACCTTACAAAAAAAATCTAATAGGTTTTGCCTCAGATGGGGCAAATGTTATGATGGGGGAACATAATTCACTTATGACTTTGTTAAAGAAGGATGTACCTTCTCTATTTATAATGAACATCATGGAGAATCCCGGGCTGTTGCACTGGACATCTCTAGGGCTTTTGATCGTGTTTGGCACGATGGACTTCTAAGTAAATTGCGATCCTACGGTATGCCTAATGGATTTTGTTTATGGTTAACCAGCTTCCTTAAGAACCGTTCTCTGCAAGTGGCGGTTGACGGGTTTCTCTCAGACACCTTCACCATCAATGCCGGTGTTCCTCAAGGGTCCATATTGTCGCCTACCCTCTTTTTACTGTATATTAACGACCTTCTAGTGAAAACCCAAAATCCAATTTATAGCTTTGCTGATGACAGCACACTTGTCTCATCTTTTACCTTGACTCCCCAAACATCCGCTGCCGACACACATCTTCGCAGGCAGCATGAAGTATTGCGCCTCAACAAGGACCTGGAAGAAATTTTGGCTTGGGGTAACAGTAACCAAGTCGAATTTAATGCTAAGAAAACCCAGGCAGCAGTCTTCTCCAAAAAGGTTAACATTGCAGAACCGGATATAGTCATGGCAGGACACGCAATTCCCCTAGCACCGTCTATTAATTTGCTGGGGGTCAATCTGGGAGGTAATATGTCTTGGCATGATCACGTTGCCGCAATTGCCAAGACAGCTGCACAGAAACTTGGTGTACTTTTCCGCACCAAAAGGTTGTACACACCTCATCAACTTTTGACACTCTACAAAGCCCAGATTCGACCATCATTAGAATATTGCTCTCATGTCTGGAGCTCTGCACCCAAGCACACCCTTCGGCTACTGGATTCCATTCAAAGGAGAGCCGTTCGTCTGATCGGCGACCCCGAGCTGACCAAGACCCTCGATAGCCTGGAGCATCGAAGACAGGTTGGTGATTTGGCTCTCTTTTACAGATATTTCCATGGCAGGTGTTCGACTGACATTGCCCACTTGATTCCACCTAGAGCAATGCAAAACAGAAATACACGGCGAACCACTGCCGCTCATCCATATGTTGTTCAGCTTAGTACTCCTCGAACTTCATTGTTCAAGAATTCTTTCATCTGGAGAACGTCATCTTTGTGGAATGATCTTCCTGAGGTCGTGTTTCCCAATGAATACAATCTTCAACGTTTCAAGACCAACGTTAATCGCTTTCTTCGCACACGCACCGCTCCCAGAGCGCCTTAAAGGATTTTTCCTACAGTGCAAGTGTTTCATCATAAAAAAAAAAAAAAAAAAAGTGTATCTGCCACTCGTTTCATTTATGTGCCTCATATGCAAGTCAAAAACTGCCACGATTTGTTGAAGATTTAACACGCGACATTTATAATTACTTTAGTTCCAGTCCTAAACGAATTTCAGAATTTGAAGAATTTCAAAATTTTTGCAATATTAAAATACATAAAATAATGCATCCGTCACAAACTCGATGGTTGTCGGTTCATTCTGTTGTTGTAAGAATACTGGAACAATATAACGCTCTGAAATTATTTTTTACGGATGCTGTCAGCAAAAATGACTTATTAGCAGCTGAAACAATTTTGCAACGCTTAAATGACCCCACTACTAAGCTTTTTTTACAATTCCTGGATTATGCACTACCTTTCTTTAACAATTTAAACAGAGAGATGCAGTCACAAGCTCCAAAAATTCATTTGCTACATAAAAATATCTGTAATATCTTGCGGGATATTTTTGACTGTTTTTTAAAACGTAATTATTTAATGACCACTCCAATAGATCAAATCGATTTTCGAAATCCAAGAAATTTTTTACAAATTGAGGAAGTATATTTTGGTGCTAATGTCAATAAAACTATTTTGGAAACGACAATAACGGCAGAGCAATTACATTTTTTTAGAGTAAGATGTTTAGATTTTTATGTTGAAGGTTGTGCCCAAATAATTAAACGTTATCCACTACGAGATAATCCTGTGGAAAAATTTAATTTTTTAGACCCGGCTGTACTTAAGTCGGGAAATATTCAGTCTATTTCTAATGTAGGAATTATGTTTCCAAATTTAATCAATGCTGCTGATTTACAAACGCTTGATTCCGAATGGCGACGATTGAGAAATTCAACTGACATTCATTCGTTTTCTGACAATGTAGAATTGTTTTGGAAGCAAGTTAAAAATCTCAAATCTGGTGACGAAACAGTAATATTTATTACATTAACTACATTTATCTTTAATATTCTTATCCTCCCACACTCATCAGCAAATGTTGAAAGAGTATTTTCCCAGGTAAATTTAATGAAAACCGATTTAAGAAGTAGGTTAAATACCGACACTATTTCATCGTTATTGCATTCCAAAAGGTATATTGGTTCAGATAACTGTTACGGTTTTAAAATTGAAAACAAATTGGTTTCAGATATGACTGATATAAATTTATACAGAGGTCAAGATTAAACACTTCTCTTGTATATTATACATTATACATGTATAATCTTAATATGTAGGTTATTTAGGAAAACGCATTTTTTTACGTTTTTTAAAATATTTGTATTGTCTTTTTATAAATATATATAGGTACTGTTATTGCATTTTTATTGTATCATTAAAAACATTCACCATTTTCCAGTGTAAATTTAAAAAATAGGCAAAAAAATGTAATCTCACCTTTATAGTTAAAATTTTGACAATTTGGTAGGTATTTGGCGCCAAGAATTAAAATAGCGAATACTCGAAATACTCAAATACACCAAAATAAGCACTTTTTATACAGAAGGTAAATCTACCGATTTTTAACGAAATCTACCGAAAAATTACGAGCCTGAAATTACAAATTTTCACCTGGCAACACTGGTACCAAGTTAGTCGTGTTTGAACCATTTCGGCGTACGCACGTAGTTTTCTATCTGCAAGATTGTACCAATTTGTGATAGACCGCAGTTAGTGGTAATAATTTTTGGGCAAAATCGTCATTTTTTTAGTTAGTACAGTCTCGTGCAAAATATTTTGAATGGTAAGTATTTTTATTTTATTTTTTATATATTTGGTATTTCTTGGGTATATTAGGTTATTGATAAACAACTCGTTGTAAGTCACGACGTTTCGTACGCTTCTATCGTACTTTATCGATTACGATATATGACACACTAATAAACGGATTTTATCAGTAAAAACGACATAAGTAGAAATTTTGGCGTTTTTAGAGCCTAAAACCAAGTATTTTGTTGTTATTTAGATAACTTATAATTGACATGAATATATTTTTAGACTAAATCATGTTAAATTTTCTGTTCGATTTTAAATTGTTGACTCTACCATATTTTATTATTCTCCTGTGAAAATATGAAATTTCACTTATGACGTTGTTGCAGCAAATAAGCGATTTATTAAACTAGTCTCATTATTAATGCAAGAAATGTACGCAGTACAAAACAATGTATAATAAATAAATTATGTATAACCTTTATTGCTACGTATTATTAAGGATAGAGTGCAAGATAACACAGTGAGTTACGAACATTTTAAGAACTATAGACAAATATCAATGGACATTTAAAATAGACAATGCGCCAAGTGACTAATAGACAGTACGCAGTACATCGTATAAACATTTAAACGTTTATGAAATTATGAACTATTTATTAACATGGAATTTGAGAATTAAAGCTGTTTGATTTTTGTAACTAGCGATTTAGATATAGTAACAATAAACCTAATTTTAAATTATCCGTGAGTTATTATTTTCTTCGGCCACATAGCAGAATAGGGCAACAGTTCTTAAAAATATTTAAAAACCCAAATCAAACCATATCCTCTACAAATGTCGCAGCCACTTTAAGCTCCCTTTAAATTCGGGATCGCTACCTAAGCGGCCGCCATTTTTTAGAGCATAAATATAATACGCTACTTCGCTACGATCACGACCATTTTGACATAAAAGTTATCATTTAAAAAAAAAAATATTTTCTAGCCCCAAATTATCAACCCCTTTTTGTTCCGTGACAATAATTTACAAACTTAAGAAACATTTTTACGAAAATGAGTACATTATGCGGTTTTTCTTTATGTATTTACTGTTTTAAAATGGCAATTATTTGTTTGTATATTTAGTAACTGTATTTGTTGATAAATAAATAGTAATAGTAACATTTTACATTTTAGATTTTCGGATGAATACTTCAATAGTAAACCTTGCCTTGCACAAACCCGTTCACCAGAAAAACTTATCAGTGCAGTATCGCTTAGTGATCGCTACTGTAGCGCCACTTTCTGGTGAACGCAGCCAATTACATCGGTTTGGCGGCAAATCTAAAAAGTAAAATTCTTTTCTTAACTCTTGATATACTTCTTATGCACAATCTAAACCTTTCATAACACACTCTATTTATCGATTAAGAAAACTAGAGCGAGCTTAAAACTCTTTTAAATTCATTTACCTACAGGCATTTTAAAATAATTCAAATTATCTTTTTCCGTTTCCGGTCGGTGATCGCGAATGACAAATAACGCCAGACGACGCGACGCCACTTTCCGCGTGCTGACGGCTGACGTGCTCTCCGCCAATCCGCCATGCGGGAAGCGAACCAAAAAAAGTGAGAATAACAATTAAGTGTAGCGGAAAAAATGTGTGGAAAGCCCTTATAAACATTTATCCATGGTTATATACAGGTAAGAGGAAAGTTTATTTTTACGATTGTTTTAGTCAAAATGGTTTCATGTCGCCATCGCATAGAAACTTGAGAATTTTTCAATTAAATCATCTATATATAAACAAAGAAAAAGTACATTTAGGATGTTTAAGACAAAGCACCGCTAATAATTCAAACTTTTTGTCAAAATCTTATCCTTATCGATTTTTAGTCAAGCATAATAAAGATAGATTTTTATTGTACCAATACAGATGCAAATAAACCAAAGAAACGTTTCCAATTTGCTGTTAGACTAGACTTTGTATTTTCAGCTAAAATATGCTTTTTCTTTGGTGCTGTAAAGTTACTGTAAACTGTAATTTTAACTTTATAAATAGATATTCGGCCGGTATTATTTTATTTAGTTTCTTGGTCTTAACAAAAAGTAGGACATACTTTAATGTATATTTAGAAAAATGTAGGAGCATTTAGGTGTATTTAATAAACCTTTGAAGAACAGTCTCATAAGAATTAGGAGTACTGTCTTACTAAAAAAAGGACTTATATATTATACCCATATCGTTAAGGTAAGGCAGTAAGTACTCATTGTAAATTACTTTTTTGCTGACATTCTGGAATAAGTATTTCCTTTTTTCATTTATTTTTTGGGTAATTAAAATTATCAGGCCTCATTCAATTCAATTTAATTTAATAAAGTACATACTTAAATATTATTTTTAAGTCAAATTACAATTAATTTAAATTATTTTTCATAGTCGTGATCATAGTCTGCAGTACCTAGATGACCTAACATCCGTATGTGCTAACTTAAGTATCCTATAACATACCTATGTTGGGTAACATTTTTAATAATAATTAACTAACTAGCAAATTTGACTGTGACATAAATGACAATGGCAGGCATTATTTACTTACAATCAAAGTTGCTTGATTAGTAATTTAACAATTACACTAACCGGGCTACTTTGATTGTAAGAAAATTATTTCTGCTAATGTCATGTATCTCACCGTCAAAGTTGCTGCTTAGTTAATTATTGTTAAAAATGTTCATGCAATGTACAATAAAATGTAAAAAATAAAACTATAACTAATTTAGCAAAAACCAAAAACTGGCTCCAAACATATAAACTGACATTAAATTTAGCAAAGACAAACTACATAGCTTTTTCACTTACTAACGCGAACAGACCACAGTATCATTCAATTACAGTAGATAATCATTGTTAAGAGAAACTTCATCTAAATATTGATTATGTAGCAAACATGTTGGCTATTGGGAATTTGCTCTCAAAGTTAAAGTAGGTTAAAGTGTTTGACAGAATGCATCGCACAAAACAAATATCAGAATTGGCATTTAAAAACAGTCTATAACAAATACTGAGCCTGGTATTTTAAATTTTTTAACCTTACTTTTTTTACTTTACTATTAGGTTATCTTTTATTTAAACTAAGAAGATTTAGGTACTTACTGACATTACAAGAATTGACTACTTATATGTAATATTTCTTTCAGGCTAAAAGATTGGTATCATCTGCATAACATATGACATTTTCGTTTAGACCGTCTGCTATATGGAACACAAGTCGTTTACAAAAACAATAAATAGTCTATACTTTCCTGAGCTATTTTCATAGTATTATTCATTCCTACAGACCCATTTGACGCCGAGTGAAAGCAATGTATGCCTACATAAGATATTTAAACGATGAGGACAAAGAAATTGTCCCAATTGCTTCAAAAAGTACATGATTAACCGGAACAACAATCTGTACGAGGGCACAGTGATTTATTTGGGAAGTAAGTATTCTTTTGTCTTTGTTCAAGATTTGAACAACGAAGCAATAAGTGTTTCCTAGTTGCATGCCAATATTTTAAAGGTGTTGTTCGTTGACACATTTTTGAGACTTTCTTTTGCCTCTGAAGTAAAAAGGACTTTACAATTAAAATTGGGGTTAACTGCTTTTGTAGATTTTGAGGAAAAATTGGAAACAAAAATTAATGCACAACGGCCAAGAATTTCATCTCAAGTCCATAGTGAATCTGAAGATAAAAATCTTAAAAAGAGAATACCTGTAAGTACAAATAAGACGTTATGTTTTTATTTGTGTAATATTTTGAGTGCTTATAGTGACTAAGCTATTTTGATAGTTTACTCAGAAGTAGTATTTGATTTATTTCTGTGGTTTCAGGGTAAAAGTGCTTAAATCATATTTTTGGTGATATGAGCTTTTGTCAGTAGTTTACTCTAGACTTTTTCCTGTTTTGTTGAGTAAAATCACTTCGTCAGTCGTTTGCTAACGGTAAATTATTATTATGATTTAGGTTGAAAAGAAGTGACTAAGTTAAATTTAGTTGGAGTTAAAAATCATAACAACACTTTGGATAATTTACATGTAAATTGTCGCATAGCAAATATTCTTAATTGTATTTAAGATATATTCGTCTACTATAAATATTCTGAATCAGTCGGATAAATAAACCTATGTCAATTTAGGCAGTTTATCTCTCATTTAAAGCAAAATGTTGTCTACATAAGTCGACATAAGTACTTATTCGCGGTACCTAAAACATATTTCATAACAAACTAAGTCGAGTTAGTCACTTGCATCCAAAACGAAACGTGTTCCATTAGCGCGATATTGCAAGCGGTCTTGACTTGTTTGTGAATTGATTTTGAAGTGCTACATAGTGTTGTTATTGCCTAATGTGTTAATAATGTCTTCAAGAACCAAAAATATACTTACCCTGGCAAGTTTTGAACAAAAAGTTGGTAAGTAATGGGTTTTAAACCGGTAAAGCTACCTATTTGAAGGTTATGTTCATATTTCTATTAGCTACTGTTTCCTGTTTTTCTGAAAGTAGGGTGGAAATATAGGTATATTGTCACATTGCTTTTGTAGGTACCAGTCTGATAATTTTAAATAGGTATGTTATTAATTATTAATATTTACCTAATATGCTTAAATCTTTACAGATGATTCAGAATTATTTGGAAATATTATAACTGAATATCCAAGTACTGATCTATCACATGTGTCGTTGCCAATTCGATCTGTTGAAGATACTATTTCAGTTAATTATGGTAAGTTTTAATAACAAATATTAACATTGTTACTATTTTAATTTATTATAAAATTAACTATATCTACTGGTAATTCTTGGAGACGTGTAAGATTTCAAATCTGGAGAAATACTAAGGGAAAGTAGCGAAATGCAAATAGACATTCCTGTCAAATATGGTAAGAGTTTTAAAGATAGAAAAGTAGATTTTTTATTACCTAATTTCATAAACAAATTTTTAAGGACTCCTCACAGAACCCACTACACAGCCATACAAAGCAAACGATTTAGAATTGACAGACAACTCATTTATGCCCATTTCCACCAACTTTTCTATAGGGATGGAATAGGTAGAAAGATCCTAAGTTGTGGAGAGTTCCTAAATCCCAATGGATTCCACCACTTGCATTTGGGAAATCCCTAGTTAAGAAAGGAATAGCGCTGGCAACCACGCAATTCTTATTCGAAGTTTAGGGATTTTTATATTTTACCTAGGGGGTGGTGGAACTTACCATTTTTAATAACCTCAAAGTATAACTATAACCTAAGTTTCGTTTTGTTTATAAACACCGTCGGTGATAAATACTTTGTTGTCTATGTTTTTAAAGTGGAGATCATTGTAAAAATGGAAAGTACGGGAAAAAAAATTAAGCGCGCTCCAAATTATACATCCTCAGAAAAAGAGCTGTTGCTTAATATTGTACAACACTATAGAGAGATTGAAAACAAGAAAACTGACGCTGTATCAGTAAAAGAAAAAAAAGAAGCTTGGTTGAATATCGCTATGGATTTCAATAGTCGTTCCCCTAGTATGAACTGCAGGTCTGCAGATTCACTGAAAAAATGTTTGACGAAATGAAGGAAGATATTCGTAAAAGAACAGGGGAATTTAAAAAAGAACTCTACAAAACTGGTGGGGGCCCCGAAGCCATTCTAGTAGCCCAGCCAACTGACGAATTGTTATTATCAATTGTCAATAAAAAATCCATTGAGGGATTAATGAATCCATTTGATTGTGATGTACCCTCGGATGCCCCCAAGGACAATGAGGAAATAAAGGTAAGTATCGTCAGGTCAATTTAAAACAATACTATTCTGATGTAAGAATAGTGATAGTAGCGTATTTGGTTTACCATTCAAAGTACTCTTGTAATTTATATAAATTATTGTTATAGCCAATGAGATTTTAAATGCATATACGCTCATATCACATTGAAAGTTTTATGTTCTTGAATTGATTAAACATTGAAGTTTTTAAGAATTTTTATTAAAGTATCCATTATGTACGTCAATTAGTTATACTTTATGATAATTGTAGGATCTTCAGTGTGAAATCACAGACCATGATGAAATGAAAGCAAAGGTAAATACATTTACTTTTATATTAAAAAATTCAAAGTAATGTTGGTTTCTGTATTTTTAGTACATAACATTTGTGCTCAAGATATTTTGTCAGCTGCTTATATACCTACTAACTTTTTTTTACTGGAATATTGTTTAAAATTTGCTAATTGATTTTGATTCTTGTAGGAGTTATCAACTTCGGGTGAAATTGAAATTATATATTCCGATAACCTTAGGCCAGGCTGGAAAAAGGCCGAGGATACCCACAAGTGGTGTTTTAAAGAAAAATATTGAAATAGTAATGCATTGAGGCCATGCTTTAATAGCTATTTATGTATCAAGGGCGTTACGGGGACTATAATGCCCTGAAGGTAGAAATAGCCCGAGGGCCTCTGGCCCGAGGGATAGGTTTCTGCCTGATGGGCATTATAGTCCAGTAAAGCCCGTGGTGCATACAATGCTTTATGTTTTACCTAAAAAAGAGTTTTTCAATGACTAATTACATTATTTATTCGCAATATAAAAAATAAGTTGCACCTGTACCTGTATACGTAAGTAGATAATGACTGGTGTTAAGTTTGACTTTGATGTTTCTGTCAGTTAGTCAGTTGGCATTTTTTATTTAACGATTTGCTCAAAATGGAAGAAATTCCACAAAATATAAGAGAAAAGGTCATAAAAGCGACCGAAAATCTTTTGCCAGTTAAATCAAGGCAACAGTATGATCGGGAGTATGGCATATTTGGTATTTGGAAAGATACGAACACAATTCTTCAAATAACCGAAAATGTTTTAATGGCATATTTCCAGGAACTGGTAAGTTATTGATTTTATTTTAATACATATGTTTAACAAACTTTATTATTTTTAGTCGGAAAAATACAGTCCGAACTCTCTCTGGACCAAGTATTCTACCCTAAGGTCTACGTTGATGGTCTATGAAAATATAGACATTTCGCAATACCATCGTCTCATATCTTTTTTAAAAGTTAAGTCGAAAGGATACGTCCCGAAGAAGTCTAAAGTTTTGGAAGGAGAACAAATATTAAAATTTATTAAGAAGGCTCCTGATGATATCTACTTGGTACACAAAGTCATATTGGTAATGGGTGTTTTTGGAGGTTTAAGACGAGATGAGTTGGTCAAAATGACCATTGATGACATTGAAGATAGAGGAACAGTCTTGGTTATAAAGGTACCAGAAACTAAAACTTCAACTTCAAAAAGTTTTACTATCATCGAAGAAGATTTAGGCGCTTTAAATTTAATAAAAAAGTATACAACATTAAGACCAGCTGGAATAAAGGAGCGAAGATTCTTTATTACCTATAGAAAGGGTCGATGTACAGTACAACCCATTGGAAAAAATACCATAGGAAGCGTCCCAACATTGATCGCAAAATTTTTAAAACTGGATAATGCAGAAGCTTACACCGGCCACTGTTTGCGTCGCACATCGTCAACTTTACTTGTTGAGGCAGGTGCTTCGTTTGAAACGCTAAAACAACATGGGAAATGGAAAAGCTCTTCAGTAGCTGAAGGATATATAGAAGAAAGTATTTCATCCAAAAACAAAATAGCCAAAATGATTGCCAATTCAGTTAATTCCGAGGTTAATTCCGTAGCGACTATTGAAAATTCTTTAATAGACTGTTCTTCTATACAAAATAGCGTTAGTGCTACCACCGCTGCTACCATCACAAAAAACACCGACCATTCTATAGTGGGATCAGCTACATTTTCCGGGACATTTCAAAATTGTAATTTTTATTTTGGAAATAAAGTTTAATTTTTAGTATTGTTTAAAGAAAAAATTATTTTTTGTATAAACTTGATCTTTATTGTGAGAGAAATAAAATTGGATAAGCAATAAAATTTCCATATTAGCGCATTAGGGTAATATAAGCGGGCATTATCATAATGCCCGCTTATAATGCCCTAGGTGTGATAGCAGGTATTATTGCTATCATAACATATTCCGTTTCTAAGGTATTATAGATCAATAATAGATAGGTAAAACATAAATAAAATAACTGTTGCAAAAAAAAAATCATAAATAATTATAAGGTATATAAATAATTTTAAACACCTAAGTAAAAAAAAACACGAATATTGTACCCATAGAAAGTGTACGCTAATTCTTTAAATTTATCATAAACATAATCTACACTAAACTAATGCTTAGGCGATTTTCCCCTTCTTTCCTTTTCAAAAGAAAGAAGTAAAATATGTACCTACCTAAGCAAGTTTAACATACTCAACTTTTTTAACTTTGCTTGCGTTTGCTGACATTTTTTTTGAGAAAATTTCTATTCTATTTTTAGACGTATAATACACCAACAGGTATAAGTAGCAGACCCACTTCAAAAATCCTAACTTCCTCAAAATTAGGTGAACTATACGAAGTTTTGGTTCACAAGAAGCTGGAGTTGGTAGAGTGTTACAAAAAAGAACATGCACTACGAATGCAGTCTCTGGAACTAGATATTGCTTTAAAAAAAAACAGCTAAATGTAATGAATAATAATAATCATAAAGATTGTTTGTTGGATGCCACTATGTTTTAGTGATTTACTTTTTGTTTTGGTTTTAATGAAAATCTTTTTTTTTACCAATTTCCTTAAATTACTATATTTTTAAAAGTTCTAACAGAGGCTTGTTGTTAATCACCCTGTGTCCACAGATTGTCTTAACTATAGGTACTTTTCAGTGTTTAGAAAAAAAGGGCCATTCTTTCATCAATAAATACAATACAATTAATTTTAAATACCCATTCTAAGGCTATCAACTATCTTGGAAACCATAAAATTTTGAAAATCCAAATATTTAGTTTTTCAGCAACATGTACATCAAAATTAAAGTTTTTTTTAATGTGAATCATATTTAGTATAGTTAAGCCGATCCTTGGACACACTGTATAAAGTAATGAAATATCTTAACCATTATCATTTTAGACAGTTAAGAATATTAAAAATGTATTTAGTAAAATTATAAATGTACATTTTATTGTAAATAAAAGTTCACAATATAAAAAAGGAAATTTTTGTTACTAGCAGTTCAAAAACTCTAAGTAAGAAATACAGCTTTACTGATTGTGATTTCTAAAATTAACAGCTCTTGTTAGGAAGTAATTAAACTTTTGTGATTTATCAGTTGTTTAGTTAAGGGATTTCCTCCCATTCACTAGCAGCACTACTAAAAAAATAGCCCTCATAGCTTATCAAATTTTAATAATCCATTTTAAAGATTGCCAAAATAATTCACAACTTCATTTCTAAATATCTGACCAGGAACTACCTATATCATTAGGATTATTTATAATATTAGGTATATTTCCTATTTCTATCAGGTAATTTAAATTTCCCATATCATTTTCTGCAGGGGGCTCCCCTTCATTTGCATCTATTGCCCTGTTATGAAGAACTGCAGTAGCAGGAATAATAGCCAAAGTTGTTGATAATTTTAACCTGCAGCCATAGGCTAAAATTGGAAATCTTCGTTTCCATACTCCAAACAGTCTCTCGACTGTATTTCGAGTCCTTATCTGTGCCTCATTATATATATAAAATGTTGTATAAAGGAAATACATCGCCATACGTATCTAATAAAACAAATTCGTGTCGAGAAGATTTTTTCATATCTAAAATAGTGCACATGGCAGTGAGACAAGATAAACCTGGCATTTTATTTTATAAAGTTGACTTCGCTGGTGAATTTTTGGAAATTAATTTGAATAGGAAAAGCAGACGAAATATTATTATTCCTAATAATCTGGAACCAATAATGAAGAACGTTCCTAAGCCCATATCGAAAAAAAAGTACGATCATCTACAAAAATTACTGCCTTGGGTTCCAAAAGCATTTCATAATTTCTACATTTCCCTTGCATATGATGGACGAAATGAAGACGAAGAGTGTTAAGTTTGAATGGCTTCTACTAGGTTCATTGTTCTTTGCAGTATTTTTGTAATTTGTTTTGTTTTTGTTCTAAGAACGTCTGAAATATTATTTTTATATTTTTAACATAAATACAGGATAAAACATAGCTCGTGAATATTTTTTCTTTTACTTAACATAGTTTGCCTTGTTAAAAATATAATTAAACTTTTACATAACATTAAGTTAAGTCAGTCGGTTTTATATTTTTCCCTAGTCAAATAACGTCAAAGTCACTTTACAAAAAAGCGGTTATACCTAACGAGAAATAAATTAGAACTAAACAAAACTAAGCTCAACCTAATAGTTTTCCAAAGGACTAACGAGTATATATTTAAAAATAAGACTTGTACATGGGAAACAGAAAAAAAAACTTTAACCAGCTCTCCTGCAAAATCAAAGTTTTTGACTTGCTTCTGAGGTACTGAAATGATATTAATAAAAATTAATAATTTGTAATTTGTATTGTATTTAAGTACTCGACAAACTGATGCAAATAGGTTTTAAGCAACGTCATTGTTACCAAAAAGTAATATGATTTTAGGCAAAGAATGTCCCTAATAGGGTATCTGATAAAATTCCTTCTTCGTAAGACAAACAAGAAAAAAGAAATAATATAAATCTTCAAGGAAAGCATAGCAAGGTATGTTGAGATATTCCTATACAAATAATATTTGCTATACCTACCTACTTACAATGGTCATTTTTTTTTAGTTTGACAATTAACTTATTTGAAAATGCCATGTTGAAAAAAAGTGATATTTGTCAAATGTAGCTTTTATTTGTTATCTTTTTAGAAATGTGATCAATGTGAAAATTCAAAAAAAAACAATTGTGAGTTTAAAAGCAGAAATAGTGAACTTGAAACTTGAAAGAAAGGATTTATGTAATCTGAATTTTGCTTTACAACGAGAAGTAATCAATGAATTTGCTGAACTAAAGGGAATGTACAAAATCCACTTTATGAATAATTATTCTTTGTAGTGTTTACTTTTTCCAGGTTTTGTTAATTACTATATTTTACTTCATAATTTTTAGTAGTCGAACTTGTTAAAATTCACTTTTGTTTTTAGATTGGTACAATTTAATCATTTTAATATTTTTTGCAGAACGAATTAAATCGGCGCCTATTGTTACTGAGGACTCTCTACCTTCGATATTTATCAGGGAAGATACAAACTTGGTAAGCCATTTATGATATAAACATCACATAATTTAATATAAGTGTACACTAATATTCCTTGGTAATTTACCACTTGAATTTAGTAATAAGCAGTAATGCTGATTTAATCGATTTTTTTTAAATTCTTATTCTTAACTTGTTAGGCAGTTAACTTTGTACTTATAAATTGGGCTATTTCCGACAGTTTTATGCTTATGTATTTTTTAGATTCATATTGGCAATGATATATGGCTTCCATTGTCTAAATACAAATCAATAAAGATTCAAACCAAAACCTCTGCCGGATTTGTAAAAAATATAGCTGTGGCCATATTTGGCATTGACACATTAAAAAATTCTTCAGTTACTGGCAAATCGAGCAACAGAACAAAAGGTGAGCCACGGCCTCAGTTGGATCCTTCAAAAATTTTGGCAATTAAAGGTATGTTAAATTTGTTAGCAAGTTTATGCAGGGTGGTAGCTATTTAATTGACCACTATTATTATTTTCAAAACGTGGTTATTAAAAAATCTGAATATTTTACTTAGCAATATCATTTGATTAAATGCTTGAAATTACTCAACACCTACTAAAATACAAAGACCTTGGTGCTGTTAAGTGAAGTTTAGGCCTAATATTGAATATAGTTTAATAAGTTAATTGGTAGTATTAAATGTTATTAAATAGATAACATGTCTGTCGTCAGAATTTAATAAAGGCAATAATTTTGTTTAATACATTTGAAATACCTAAATATGTATTTTCCTATTAATGCGACAAGCTACTTAGGATAAGAATAAGATTAAGTCATCAAGAAATCGTGGAATGGAATACATCTCTTGGAAAGGAAAGAAGCAATCAGCAAGAAAAATAAAGGAACCTTGTAATAATAAATGTTGAATAAAATGTGTCCAGAAAATTAATGAAGAAAGATATATTTTATTTAAAGAATATTGGGAATTAGGAGACGTTAATCGTCAACGTGATTTTGTAGCAAGATATGTTACTGTTAACCCCAAAGTTAGAAGTAGAGTTCGTAGATCTAAAAAAGAAGATATTACAGAAGATGCAAAGAAAACCGATGCAACAGACTCAGAATCATTCGATGACAATGAAAACAGCAGACGAAATTTAACTTTTATTTATTGTCTTCCCAAAAACGGTAATAAGGTTCAAATTTGTAATACCTTTTTTTTAAATACGCATCACAATCAGTGCACAGGTAGTTAAAACAGTTTTTAATAAAACTGGAACTTCAGGTATTGTTTCTAAAGATAGACGAGGCAAAGTATCTTAGAACACTCTTACTAACGAGTCCGTTAAACAAACTATTAGAGACCATATAAATTTATTTGCAACAGTTTAAAGCGACTATTGTAGGCAGAACAGTTCTCGCAAATACTTGCCAGCAACTCTTAATGTAAGCAAGATGTATGCATTATACCTTGAGTATTGCTAGGGCAATAATATAGTAAAGCCAGTACATGAAGCCATTTATAGGAATATTTTTAACAAAGATTTTAATTTATCATTTTTCCAACCCAAAAAAGACCTTTGCGATATTTGCCACAATTACGATAGTTCTTCTCTAGAAGAAAAATTATCACTGGAAGAAAATTATCACATCCTAAATTAAAAATAAAAATACAGCAAGGGAAACAGTCAGAAAAAGAAAGAGCAAATGAGAACAAGGGTAACATTTGTTGCGCTGTCTTTGATTTGCAACAAGTGTTGCAGACACCTAAAATTAATGTTGGTCTGTCATTTTACAAATTGAAACTGTCAGTTTTTAACTTTACTGTATTTAATCTGGCGACCAAAGGGTGTAATTGTTACATGTGGACTGAAGTTATTGCGAACAGAGGAGCCTCCGAGATTGGCAGTTGTTTACGTTTGTATATTATTGCACAGGCAGAAAACGGAATTCAAGAATTTCTTCAAGAGTTTCTTTTCAGACAACTGTAGCGGTCAAAACTGAAATAAATGTTTGTATTCTTTATACAATTACTTATCTCAAAAAGATCAGATAGCAATTAAACATACTTATTTGGAAAAAGGCCACACGCCATACACAGTGTGATAGAAAGAGCTGCCCGTAACATACCGATATACACACCGGAACAATGGTATACTATTGTAAGGTCAGCCAAAAGAACAGATCCTTATAATGTATTGGAAATTAGCATAGAAAATATATTCGATTTAAAAGAACTAGAAAAAAAACATGCATCAACTGGGAAAAAGATGAAGAAAACGAAAAGGTGTTTCTAAGTAAAATGAAAATAGTTAAAACAAATCCAGAGTTTCCAAACACGTTGCTTTTTAAAGTTAATTACGAAGACTCAGCCTACAAAAAATTAAAACTGACAGAGAAAGGAAGAAAAAAATAGATGTAAAAATAGCGGAAATAAATCTGAAGCAATGCTACGGAAAGGAAATTCCTTTAAAACAAAAAAAGTATGACCATCTTTAGTTTCTTTGCCAAAAAGGTGCAATTCTAGCACCCTATTATACCTATTTTCAAAGGTTACCGTTTTCTTCCAAAAATACAGCTCCCGACTCCGATATTGACGAATAGATAGTTCGTGTTAATTAATATTTTTTATGTTAAGTAAACTTAATTTTGTATTTCTTTCCAGTTAATGGTTTTTACCGTTGTAGTTTTTATTGTTTAAATAGGTAACCCCCTTTAAACAATGTTTATATCTAAAAAATAATCATAAAAAATATTAGATTATTTTCCTATTATCATATATTTTTAGTTAAAATTTAACATATTTACATATTCGCACCTCCAATGCAATACTAACGCAACTCAAAAAATACGAAATTGAGTTATGTTGCGGATTATATTACTTAGACCTTTAATTCTTTAAAGCAAAAGTAACATAACTTAAAACATTATGTTTGAATTTTAAACTAACTATATGTTAGTATGATTCCCAACCAAACTAAACTTATTGTCAATGCAATAGTAACTTATTTTGAGATATGTTGGTATTGCATTAAAAAAAAACTAAATTTTTTCGAGCGTCAGTAACATATTTTAAGTTACGTTAGTATTGCATTTGGATAATTTTTGCAGAATAAACTTTATAGTGTATGCGTTTGACTTGTGACGACATGTTTACTCTGCATTTCCCCTATTACTAGCCGAAACGACCATTGTTTATTTGGTTTGTGGAGCAATTGTTGTCTTTTTTTAGTTATATAGTTTGATTAACTGTGTATAAAATGAGTTCACGTGCAAAGATGATGGTTGAAAAGGCAAGAAATTCCTTTCAAAGTGCGTCGCAAGTTAAACCGGTAAGCAAAAATATTAATACTTACCTATAACCTAACTTTGATAAATTTTACTTGTTAGGAGAGTAGTGGGTAAAAAGTGATTTCGTTGTTATACATCGCTCACATCGAGCTATACAGAGTGCGTATAAAGTCACCCTCCCTGTTAACTTTTGATTAACAAATATGAGAATAATGAAATTTTGGTACTTTTAATAACAACTAAAATACTACTTTTTTAGCATAAATTCTTGTGTTCAAAAATGCCGGCAGGGCGCCATTTTGAATTAATTTTTTAAATGGCAGGTGGGGTCGAGTGATATTTCGTCGGAAAGATATTTTTAATCTACAAACGATTCCAAAGTTTAAAAATTCGATTTATTTGAAATTTTAATTCTATTCAAAACGGCGCCATGCCGCCGCGGGTGACTTTATACGCGCACTGTATATTACGGGACCTCATCCTGGACAAAGTGTGTGACTTTTTTCTTGTTACTATTGTTAAATTTAATTTTATTTCCGAATAATTAAATATTATTTAGAGTAGAAATATATCAGTGGATTATTCAATAAACATAATAATAATTTTATAAGTTTAATAGGAATGAGAATACGTTTCGTTTATTGTGTTTAATGTTAACTTGTAGATTACAAGTAATATGATATTTCTCTTGTTTAATAATATAGGTCCACCCAATCACTGTTCCAGCCTTCTCTGATGGTAACAATGGGTTTTCTGGGTATATAGAGCTATCGCCAGTTGATTTTTGGCAAATGCATAACAACCAACAGGACGAAACAAGCTCAAATACAGTGAGTATTGTAATTATCTACTTTATGTTTGTTTAGAGTGTGTTTTAGATAATAAGATATCTCTGATTATAAGCTGGCTGATTGTCGACAAGACAGGTGGCCATTGAAACTAAGACTAAGACTATATTTATCTCTGATTCTAGGGTCAAGATAAAATTCCTTCCTTGGAGCGTGAAGTCGATAATAATTGTGATGGTGAAATACAAATTGATACAATTCAGGAGGAAGTAAATAATTTCGAGCCAGACGAAATATTGAATGACAGTTTGAGAAGCTACGGTACGGAAGAAATCCAAGAAGAAACAGTACTTAATGCGAATAAACAAGATGTAGACGTTTTATCGGATAGCAACACTTTCGACTCAGATGATTCAAATTTAGATCTTCTGACACTTAAACATAAATATCAAAAATCGTGCCAGGAAAAGCATATCATAGCCCCAAATATTTTAAATAATGGAAGCAATTTAGTACACAATAAAGATGAAGTTGGGAAGGCATTGAAAAATAAATCTCGAAAAAGAAAAAGAGATGTAAATGGTTGGAAAAGAAATATCAGGAAAAAACAAAGAAATTCTGGTAAAGCTTACATATCAGTTAAGGGGAAATCAGTCCCAGAACGATAGTTAAAAGAACCGTGCGACCAAAAATGTAGACAGAAATGTAGTTTATCTTTTACAAGAGAAGATCGAGAAAAATGTTTTCAATATTTTTGGGATATCCAAGACAATGACAAACGAAGGCAGTATATTTCTTTACATATAAGTACAACGGATCCAAAATATAGATATTCGTTGGAAAACAGTAAGCGATCTAAAAATCAAGCATACTTTTTGGATAAAAATGGTGAAAAGATCAGAGTCTGCAAATATTTTTTTATGGCTACACTGAACATTGGCGATACAATGATTCGTACCACCTTAAAGAAAGTTGACGATACCGGAATAGTTCAAGCAGATATGCGAGGTAAGCACGAGAAGCAAAGAAAGTTGGATCCAAGCTTGCGAGACGGTGTTCGAGAACATATTAATTCTATCCCAAGGGTAGAGTCTCACTATTTAAGAAATCAAACAGAAAGGGAATACTTTGAAGGAGATTTAAATATTAGTACATTATACCGAATGTACGTCAAAAAATGTATAGAGCAGGGCAAGCCCTATGTAAAAAAATGCAATTATGATATAATTTTTAATACGGAATACAACATAGGATTCCACAAGCCAAAGAAGGACCAATGTAGCGTTTGCGAATGCTACAAAAAATCGAATGATGAGCAAAAAGCCGAACTCGTCCAAGATTACAATAAACATTTAAAAGATAAGGAACTATCAAGAAATGAAAAAGCAAAAGATATAGCAGACGCTATAGAAAATAAAGAAACTAAACTTGTGGCAGTTTATGACTTGCAAGCTGTGCTTCCTACCCCATTAGGTGACGTATCTTCATTTTATTATGTAAGCAAGCTATCAACGTATAACTTGACCATCTTTGAAGCAGGATCAAAAATTGGGCACTGTTACGTGTGGAGTGAAAATATTGCCAAGAGGGGAGCAAATGAAATCGCTAGCTGCGTCCTAACTTTTCTACAAACCATTTGTGATGGCAAAAAAGATATAATCTTTTATTCTGACAATTGCGCTGGCCAAAATAAAAATAAATTTGTTGCTGCCATGTACCTATTTGCCATCGAAAATTATAACATACATAGTATTACTCATAAATTTTTGATAAGTGGCCATACGCAAAACGAGGGGGATTCTGTACATTCTTGCATTGAACGTGAAAAAAAGAGAGTTCTCAGAGGAAGCCCAATTTATATACCCGAACAATGGGTACCCGTGATCGCATTAGCAAAAAAACATGGTAGTCCATATCAAGTTCATGAAATGGATACCTATGATTTTTTGGATTTTAAAGATTTGGCTGGCCAGATCGGAAATAATTTTAATTTGAATACGGACAGTGAGAAAGTAAACTGGCCTGGAATTAAAATTTTAAATTTCAATAAAGATTTTCCACGCTCAATTTTTTACAAATTAAATTTTGATGACACTGATTATCATAGAATAGACGTACAAGGCCGTAAAAGTACCAGATTGCTACCAACAAATTTGTCGTTACAAAAGGCCTATCACGAACCTCCAAAAATATCCAAGAAGAAGAAAGATGGACTAGTTTCCTTGTGTCAGAAAAATGTAATTCCACCCAAATACCACTTTTTTTTAATTTACAGGCTGTAACACTAGGCCCTGGGATAAAGAAATACTTAAAACTTTATAATAAAAGAAAGCGGAGATGAAAATCTAATCCCAGCACTAGTGCCCAACTGGTTACCTCGGCAGCTTCATCGGAGAACCTTTAGGTCGTGGTATTCTCTTTTTTATTTGAACTAGCTAAAAACAAACTTACTCAGACTTAGATATGGGCGCCAGTCAAGTATAGTACTCAACAAAGAAAAAGAGAAGAAAGGCAGAACATTAAGTGGTAACGTCCTAACCTAAGTTATAAAAATGAAACTCAAATATGAAAAACAATTAATCTATTTTCAAAACAGAAGGAAATCATAGAATTTAACAGTGACAATACAAAGTATTAGTGCCAGTATCATATTTCTAAAGGAAATAAAATAATACAATTACTCAAACACATTAAGAATACTTAATATATTTTCAAAAAGATTGAAATCATGAATTTTATAGAAATACTCAAAAATATTAATTTAGTTATAAAAAAATTATTCGTAGTAAAATTATAGTTACCAACATGGTTGACATAATCAAAATAAAGAGAAAACGAAGAGAGGAGAGTATTGCAGTATCAAACTCAGTAGCATCAAAAATACTATCTGGCATTAACCAAAAAATATAAACTAAGAACGATTGAAGGGTGAACCTAATTTTCAATCGCCCTTATAAAAAAGTGATCACATAAACGTAATTAATAAATACCTAAATGAAATATTATATCTACTGGCAGTTCAAAACATTGGTAATATCAGAAATGTTATAATAAATAA
This sequence comes from Polydrusus cervinus, assembly GCA_935413205.1. Lineage (NCBI taxonomy): Eukaryota > Metazoa > Arthropoda > Insecta > Coleoptera > Curculionidae > Polydrusus > Polydrusus cervinus. The sequence goes on along the minus strand of OW284510.1, from coordinate 57,369,808 downwards.
ATACCAAGCAGTAGGTATTTAAGGCAAAATGATTTTAAATGTAATAATTTAATGAGAAATAAGAATCACTTAGTAATAAATTTATCAGTCAGGTAATATCAAATACTAACAATAATATCTGAAATATTATAATAAACAAAACCCAAAATATAGATAGATATTCCTTAATGAGGAACCGAAATAATTACTAAGAATTTTATCAGAACAACAATATCGAATAATAAGAATAATAGTACCTGACCCATAAATACCAAATAACCATAGAAATATGACTTACTAAAGTAATGCAATTATAGCAAATAATAAGCGTTTAAAACTCAATAGTTTTAGATACAATAATAGGTTAAGGAGGAATAAAATTTAATATTTTATGTTATAATACTGCTACGAGTAATAAAATTGATCATTTACAAAGTTACCAGACATCATTAAATAATTCATGATTGACAAATTGGCGAAGGCCGTGATAAAAAGTGAAAATTAGTTATTAATGAAAATGTGAAATTTTACTTAACCCAAAATAGCTAAACGGAGAGAAAGAATACTCATCTTTTCAGGTAAAGGTATAGATGTAGGTCCACGTCACATCAAGGGCTACCAAGGCGTGGTTAGCTTAGGGCCACCAGGCAAAAACTGTACAAAGGGCATAACCACACATGTATGTCAGCGGGACTATCAGCAACACTGCCACGGCAACACTGCCAAGGGACCTGGAGTAGTGACGTCTCACCAAGGTTCCAGCTTAAATCCCCATAAACTATATACAAAACGTCCAGGCCGACACGGTAGGTAGGTCTTGATTAACTTCTCCACATCCAATCCAATATCATCCAAGTAGAAATTCAGTAGAAAGCTTCTCACGGTTGCCAAGGTTTTATCATGACCTAATCGGTTTATATATTAACAGAATGGCAGAGTAAAATTCTAAACTTCATAAGTGAGGTTATGGATCCCACATGTGGCGTGGAAAATCCAGAAGAACTATGGTATCTTCATACTAGGCAGCAGGTTCTTGCTCGGGAAACCGAGTTTACCTCTGGGATGTTAAGAACGTAATGAGTTTGTGACTCACCGTCTATGTAAAATATGAAGTTTAGTTCAAGATTGGGTGTACCCCAATAACATGAAGTTAAAAATAGAAAATTTAACTCTCCAACATGGAGATAGGACTAAATACTCACGAGTAGTTCGTAGTATTCAAGAAGCAGGACCAGTTTGGAAGGGTCGATAAACCTTTGACAAGGCTCTACAGAGGTAGTCAAGTATTAAGGGAACTTTGGGGGTAAAATTCAGAAACACGGAAGGTGGGCTATATCCTACAGACTAAGTGTAGAAATCATACTAAGGGCAAAGTGAGGATATAATTACAGTGTCTTGAAATTCATAAGTAAACGGATCATTAAAAGAGCCCAAAAGTGAAAGAAAGATTATAATAATCCATAGGTTAAAAATCCATGGTTATAGGTGAAAGAAAGATTATAGGTGAAAGAAAAATTATAGGTGAAAGAAAAAGACCTGAAACAAAATGGCGGGCGTTACACTCATTCCTTGCGTAAAATGTATTAATTCATTAATTTACCTGATGTTCGGGTCTCTTCAGGCTCAGACGTAACTTAAAATCCAATTAAGCTTCATTATTACGGTAATAATTGTTCTATCCGAAATTAATCGCTACATTAAAAATGTATTAATCACCACCGAAAACTGAAAGCGTGCCCTGCTGAGCGCTGGCAAATAAGGAAAGGGACGCATGATTCCATGTCAATCACTTTTATGGTTATTAGCCCATAAAAAATGACAAGACAGGAGCCAATAAAACTTAATACCGCGAAATCACATGATCCAGGTTAAAAGTCACCATTCACTCTGTCAAATTCAAAAAACTTCAACACTTTATTTCAAAAACAAGAGCCATCATTCGAATTTTCACAATAAGAAAGGAGTTTGGCCATTTCTCAAACACGTAGCCGGTTAAACTAAAGAAATATAGGTCAAGTTCATCAGCTGGGTCCTTCCGTTCGATGAAAAATCACCAATGCTACAGGTAGTATTATAAGTTGCCTAAGTGACACGGGGAAAATCAATACTTCAAACGACAGCAGATGCGCTGGTCGACACAAGCCAGCAAATTCATTATTCCAAGGGCAAATGACATGGGCGTAGTGAATTAGATTTGCGGATTAATATTAAATTAAATTAGAGATTTTTAGAAAATAATGAATACCTCAGCAACGGCTGATTTAAGTTGTAACAAACGGCAAAAAGTTTGTTACAAATACCCTCCTCCAACGAAAAAATTTTAAAAAAAAATATACACTTCCACATTTAAAGATTACATAATATACCTTCGGCAAACAAAGCCTGTTACAATTCTTAGGTACTAACTTATATCTAAATAACTCCTAACTAACCATGGAAGAAGATATGTTCACTCCGAGTCGTCAGAATCGAAGCTGTCATTTTTATAAGCTTTTAAATCTTTTATATGATAACGACCGATATTTCTATCGTTCTCATCGATCAACTCATAAATTAAAGGTGAGATCTTTTTTAATATGGTACATTTAATGAATTTTTTGGCCAGCTTTTTGGAAAAATAATTGCCAGCATCAGATAAAATAAAATTTCTTTTATAGACAATATCACCTTCATTAAATTCGAGGTGTCTTTTTCTTAGAGTGTAATATTTTCTATTTCTTTCGTAAGCGTTATTTAGTTTCTTAGAAACTTGTTCATAAATTTCAGGCAATTTTGAAAGTTCCTTAGCCAGGGGGTGTCGATCGTCAAATTGGTATGGGGAAAGATTTAAGTTGGGTCGTATATGTTCTGTCACTGGTCTAGGATCGTCAGTACGTCGTGAGTATCGGGGTGTATCATGAGGTAAGGTTCCTTCTGCCGATCGATGAACAAGTGCTTCGGTCTGAATCACTACTCTAGGGCTCCGAGAGCTCTGAATCAGTTGTTCATTCTCAGCAAAAGTACTCTGCGAGGTAGGGTGGCTTTTTCAGAACCTTCAGAATCGCTTTCATTAGAATGTTCTGAGGGACATTCATCAGAAGTTTGCAATTGTACTAAATTGATATCATTTTTTTGTGCTTTAAGTTTTAAATCGGTAATAAGAGACATAGTTTGAGTTACTAAATCGATCTTTAAATTCTGTTCCTCGTCATTGCTGGGAGAAACACAATCCAACCTATTTTGAACATGTAATAACCTCGTTAAGGTTCTTTTTTAAAATCAATATGACGTTTATCTGAGTTAAAAATAGTTACCAATCCTTGAAAGATTACCAGTTTCCGGCGACAGATGTCAGCGTTTTGCTGGAAATCTAAGGGTGATTCTAGATGAGTGATGATAGAATTATCTCTTTCCGCGCGTAGGAGTTCTCGCAAGAGTGACTTCAAGGTTCTGACCTTACAGCTTGGATCAACTTCGACTCTTCTGGCATTGAGTTCGAACATTAGCTCATCTTTCCACAAATAGTCGGGATTCATTTTCAACATTTGTAATAACGTACCTAAAAACTTCCAAATACAATTAAAATTTTATCAAAATGGTGTCTCTATTGCAAATAAAGACACTTTTATAACAGTTCCTTATTTTGGTACTGCAATACTGAAAAAAGAAAAAGGGAAGAAGAAATTTTGCGTCTGGCAAGTGTTGAAATTTATTGTGATTTATAAAAATTAAAGTTGCGACTTAGTTCAAAAAATTAATGAGAAAATGTTGGAGATTTTGACAGGGGTGCCACTTGAATAGTTATTCCTTATTAACAATAACAAGAAACAAGTTGTAAATTGCCCATTCAAAACTGGCCCCACACGTTGCGGCGTCACTTGAAACACTAGGCCCTGGGATAAAGAAATACTTAAAACTTTATAATAAAAGAAAGCGGAGATGAAAATCTAATCCCAGCACTAGTGCCCAACTGGTTACCTCGGCAGCTTCATCGGAGAACCTTTAGGTCGTGGTATTCTCTTTTTTATTTGAACTAGCTAAAAACAAACTTACTCAGACTTAGATATGGGCGCCAGTCCAGTATAGTACTCAACAAAGAAAAAGAGAAGAAAGGTAGAACATTAAGTGGTAACGTCCTAACCTAAGTTATAAAAATGAAACTCAAATATGAAAAACAATTAATCTATTTTCAAAACAGAAGGAAATCATAGAATTTAACAGTGACAATACAAAGTATTAGTACCAGTATCATATTTCTAAAGGAAATAAAATAATACAATTACTCAAACACATTAAGAATACTTAATATATTTTCAAAAAGATTGAAATCATGAATTTTATAGAAATACTCAAAAATATTAATTTAGTTATAAAAAAATTATTCGTAGTAAAATTATAGTTACCAACATGGTTGACATAATCAAAATAAAGAGAAAACGAAGAGAGGAGAGTATTGCAGTATCAAACTCAGTAGCATCAAAAATACTATCTGGCATTAACCAAAAAATATAAACTAAGAACGATTGAAGGGTGAACCTAATTTTCAATCGCCCTTATAAAAAAGTGATCACATAAACGTAATTAATAAATACCTAAATGAAATATTATATCTACTGGCAGTTCAAAACATTGGTAATATCAGAAATGTTATAATAAATAAATACCAAGCAGTAGGTATTTAAGGCAAAATGATTTTAAATGTAATAATTTAATGAGAAATAAGAATCACTTAGTAATAAATTTATCAGTCAGGTAATATCAAATACTAACAATAATATCTGAAATATTATAATAAACAAAACCCAAAATATAGATAGATATTCCTTAATGAGGAACCGAAATAATTACTAAGAATTTTATCAGAACAACAATATCGAATAATAAGAATAATAGTACCTGACCCATAAATACCAAATAACCATAGAAATATGACTTACTAAAGTAATGCAATTATAGCAAATAATAAGCGTTTAAAACTCAATAGTTTTAGATACAATAATAGGTTAAGGAGGAATAAAATTTAATATTTTATGTTATAATACTGCTACGAGTAATAAAATTGATCATTTACAAAGTTACCAGACATCATTAAATAATTCATGATTGACAAATTGGCGAAGGCCGTGATAAAAAGTGAAAATTAGTTATTAATGAAAATGTGAAATTTTACTTAACCCAAAATAGCTAAACGGAGAGAAAGAATACTCATCTTTTCAGGTAAAGGTATAGATGTAGGTCCACGTCACATCAAGGGCTACCAAGGCGTGGTTAGCTTAGGGCCACCAGGCAAAAACTGTACAAAGGGCATAACCACACATGTATGTCAGCGGGACTATCAGCAACACTGCCACGGCAACACTGCCAAGGGACCTGGAGTAGTGACGTCTCACCAAGGTTCCAGCTTAAATCCCCATAAACTATATACAAAACGTCCAGGCCGACACGGTAGGTAGGTCTTGATTAACTTCTCCACATCCAATCCAATATCATCCAAGTAGAAATTCAGTAGAAAGCTTCTCACGGTTGCCAAGGTTTTATCATGACCTAATCGGTTTATATATTAACAGAATGGCAGAGTAAAATTCTAAACTTCATAAGTGAGGTTATGGATCCCACATGTGGCGTGGAAAATCCAGAAGAACTATGGTATCTTCATACTAGGCAGCAGGTTCTTGCTCGGGAAACCGAGTTTACCTCTGGGATGTTAAGAACGTAATGAGTTTGTGACTCACCGTCTATGTAAAATATGAAGTTTAGTTCAAGATTGGGTGTACCCCAATAATATGAAGTTAAAAATAGAAAATTTAACTCTCCAACATGGAGATAGGACTAAATACTCACGAGTAGTTCGTAGTATTCAAGAAGCAGGACCAGTATGGAAGGGTCGATAAACCTTTGACAAGGCTCTACAGAGGTAGTCAAGTATTAAGGGAACTTTGGGGGTAAAATTCAGAAACACGGAAGGTGGGCTATATCCTACAGACTAAGTGTAGAAATCATACTAAGGGCAAAGTGAGGATATAATTACAGTGTCTTGAAATTCATAAGTAAACGGATCATTAAAAGAGCCCAAAAGTGAAAGAAAGATTATAATAATCCATAGGTTAAAAATCCATGGTTATAGGTGAAAGAAAGATTATAGGTGAAAGAAAAATTATAGGTGAAAGAAAAAGACCTGAAACAAAATGGCGGGCGTTACACTCATTCCTTGCGTAAAATGTATTAATTCATTAATTTACCTGATGTTCGGGTCTCTTCAGGCTCAGACGTAACTTAAAATCCAATTAAGCTTCATTATTACGGTAATAATTGTTCTATCCGAAATTAATCGCTACATTAAAAATGTATTAATCACCACCGAAAACTGAAAGCGTGCCCTGCTGAGCGCTGGCAAATAAGGAAAGGGACGCATGATTCCATGTCAATCACTTTTATGGTTATTAGCCCATAAAAAATGACAAGACAGGAGCCAATAAAACTTAATACCGCGAAATCACATGATCCAGGTTAAAAGTCACCATTCACTCTGTCAAATTCAAAAAACTTCAACACTTTATTTCAAAAACAAGAGCCATCATTCGAATTTTCACAATAAGAAAGGAGTTTGGCCATTTCTCAAACACGTAGCCGGTTAAACTAAAGAAATATAGGTCAAGTTCATCAGCTGGGTCCTTCCGTTCGATGAAAAATCACCAATGCTACAGGTAGTATTATAAGTTGCCTAAGTGACACGGGGAAAATCAATACTTCAAACGACAGCAGATGCGCTGGTCGACACAAGCCAGCAAATTCATTATTCCAAGGGCAAATGACATGGGCGTAGTGAATTAGATTTGCGGATTAATATTAAATTAAATTAGAGATTTTTAGAAAATAATGAATACCTCAGCAACGGCTGATTTAAGTTGTAACAAACGGCAAAAAGTTTGTTACAAGGCAGAGTAATCTTTCTATTTTTAACCGTTTGTTTTGTGTTTTATATAATGGCCTTGCATTCCTAAATATAAATTTTTAGGATAATATTGTTAACTACCAGGTATTAATAAAATTTAAAAATATAAACAAAAAACAGTTACAGTTTAATGTCATAATATCATTTAGTTTCCCTTAATAACAAAATTTTAAGACAATTTATCTGTATTTTTAATTGCTTTTTAATAATTATCTAAATGCAATACTAACACAACTCGAAAAAAAAACGATCATATTTTCTTATTAAATTAATTTGAAATAGATCTTAAATTTTATAAAATTATTGGTATTCGTTACATTCAAGCCTGTATAGAAAGGGTTTTGTTAAAGAAAAAAAAGTACCAAAACACTAAATGGTAACCAGATTACGTACAAACATTCAAATCCTAAAAACTTTAAATGCGTTTATCTCAAAACTATGTTTTTTGAGTTGCGTTAGTATTGCATTGGGGGTGCGAATATATATATATATATATATATATATATATATATATATATATATTTTTTGAAACCTGCGAAATGTAGGCTGAAGATGGGAATCGCAAAATGTCGATCCCTATACTAGAAGTGTGTTGCACCGTGGTTTTATTACAGTTACCTTTTATCTTTTGACGTCACACTTCACGTGAACTGTTCTCTGCATTAAGATTGATTCCTGGAGATGGCGGTACCGCTTATTCAATGCCTGCCTTGCTTTGCATCAGATATTGAAATGGCGGCCTCGCAGTCAAGGGAGTTGCAACTGATTTATGGCAGTCCGATGAGTCCAAACAAGGACGAAACGGCCGTCATTGTCTAATCAGGCCCCAGGGAGTCCATTTTGTTTGGAGCCCTGCGTATCTTAATGCAAAAAGCAGTACACACTGTCCGATAGCCAAGATTTCACCTCTTTCTTTATAATAGTACGGACAATATATTTTCTTTTGTTTAATTTCTTTAAAAATGGCTTTAAAAACGGAATAGCGCACACCCTAGTGGGTTCGATGCGATCTATTTTTTGAAACCTGCGAAATGTAGGCTGAAGATGGGAATCGCAAAATGTCGATCCCTATACTAGAAGTGTGTTGCACCGTGGTTTTATTACAGTTACCTTTTATCTTTTGACGTCACACTTCACGTGAACTGTTCTCTGCATTAAGATTGATTCCTGGAGATGGCGGTACCGCTTATTCAATGCCTGCCTTGCTTTGCATCAGATATTGAAATGGCGGCCTCGCAGTCAAGGGAGTTGCAACTGATTTATGGCAGTCCGATGAGTCCAAACAAGGACGAAACGGCCGTCATTGTCTAATCAGGCCCCAGGGAGTCCATTTTGTTTGGAGCCCTGCGTATCTTAATGCAAAAAGCAGTACACACTGTCCGATAGCCAAGATTTCACCTCTTTCTTTATAATAGTACGGACAATATATTTTCTTTTGTTTAATTTCTTTAAAAATGGCTTTAAAAACGGAATAGCGCACACCCTAGTGGGTTCGATGCGATCTATTTTTTGAAACCTGCGAAATGTAGGCTGAAGATGGGAATCGCAAAATGTCGATCCCTATACTAGAAGTGTGTTGCACCGTGGTTTTATTACAGTTACCTTTTATCTTTTGACGTCACACTTCACGTGAACTGTTCTCTGCATTAAGATTGATTCCTGGAGATGGCGGTACCGCTTATTCAATGCCTGCCTTGCTTTGCATCAGATATTGAAATGGCGGCCTCGCAGTCAAGGGAGTTGCAACTGATTTATGGCAGTCCGATGAGTCCAAACAAGGACGAAACGGCCGTCATTGTCTAATCAGGCCCCAGGGAGTCCATTTTGTTTGGAGCCCTGCGTATCTTAATGCAAAAAGCAGTACACACTGTCCGATAGCCAAGATTTCACCTCTTTCTATATATATATATATATATATATACAGGGTGCGCCAAACTCAGTGGCCTATGAGAAATATTTAGAAAACGACAAAAGATATTTTTATGAAAATTTGAGTGTGTTCATAAGAGCTAATGTTCTAGCGTTGGAAACTATTTTGAAAGAGGCGGTGTTGCCAGATCATCTTGAAACTACTAGCAACTTAAGAATTATAAATAGAACACCCTGTATCTTATTTTACTTTTTGTTTCTGCTTAATAAGACAAATATTTTTTGTATTTAATATGCTATGCCTATGTCTTATAGTTTTTGAGATATTAATTAATTAGTTATTTTTTGGGGCCAAAACATGCTAACCAGAAAATCAAATATTTTTGTGATTAAGGCACTTAGAAAGTTAAAATTTTTAAATACAGTTTTAAAAGCATGGCCATCTAGGAATTTTGACGATTTATGACAATATTTTTACACAGGGCGTCCCAAAAAAACGTAAACTTCGTAATATAAAAGAATTGTGATATAAGTATAGCTAAGAAAATTGTAATATAATATTAAGTGTATACAAATAGATATGTTTCCTAATTAACATTAGGAAATGACGAAATAATAAGTTGACCGAATTAGTTCAATTATTTGTAATGTGTATGCTTTGTATGCAATTCAATATAAGTGTTGATATAGCACAATCAAGGGGATTGCTGCAACGCTTATATTGATAGAGAAGTCAATAGATTTAGTTTGAACATTAAACTAGTAACTTGTTTTATTGACGTCACCCAATAGAATGCATTAGAGCAAGGAAGAACATCTTTATAATTATTACATGGCGATCCTGCCTAAAAAAGAACAAATAATGGAAATTTAGGCAAAATTGGTATGGAATAATGGATGGCAATATATTAATTCAAAGGAAAATGGGTAAAACTCAAAGCAAGGAGGAGATAATTATTGCCCAAGCAGAAAACAGTGGGGGACAGACCACTTCTGCACATTTTGGTTCCATCCAGGACAGGACAAGGACAGTAATAGCAACCCAGAGTAAAGCAGAGTTGTAAAAATAAATATGGATATGGGTATATGGTTAATGTATGAATAAATATGGTAAAAATAAATATGGCTATGGTTATATGGTTAATGTATGTATAAAAATGGGTTATAATTATGTGGTTAAATGGTATATGGTTACATGGTTATATGGATAAGTTGGACATAAAAATTATAAGTAAGGAAAAAATATTATGGAATGCCGAAAGAAGTTGATGAATTTAAATATTTACTGGAAGGATTAAGAGTATTCTCTAGAAACATTGGCAAAGACAATCAAGATCGAAGAAATAGTTTAAAGGTACTAGAATATTATTGTAGGAAATTGGACAATTTAAAATTACAATTTAATGAAATTAGGGATACATTTAAGAGTAAATCGTATGTAGGAGATTTAATAGAAAAAGATAAATTGTATGTAACCGATATAAATAGATATTTAGACCATTTGGATAAAACTTTGCAAGAAAGACTTACAGAAACCCAATTGCTGAAATTACCATCTGTGGAAAAAATTGATTCTAATTCTTCAGATAGTGAAACGGATGTAAAAATGTCTGAAAAATTCGAATTAAAAACCGCAGCGGGTTTAATTTCAGCAATGGATGGCTCTGAGGCTTCCACGAAAAAACTTATTGATGCTATAGAGTTGTATGAATTAGTCTATTCTGAAAAAATAAAATAAAAAATCCCCAAATTTTTCAGTTCTGCCAAATAAACTTTTCTTGAAGCCACTGAAAAGGAGCATTCTTTTTACCCTTCGGCAAACTTTTCTTGCAGTGTATCGATTGTTTCGAGAACAGTGTGCGAACTGAAAAACCCTTTAGAATTTGTATAGTATGTTACCAGTGGCCCCAAATAATCTTCCCGGTGGTCCTCCCGCACCACCGGGAGATATTCTACCTCCTTCAAGTCAATTTGAAGTAATAGGGACTAGGGAATTTTACGGGATCTCCTTTAATCGCCTTATGGCATTACAAAAAATTTTAAAAAAAATTGCAGTGAAAACAAAAGGTAAAAATGATATTATTCTCAACTTTTTTAAATACAACACCCTGTATTTTATTTTCTTAACGAAATCTAGCTTACATTTCCTACAAATAAGTATAACATGTTCCTATACCTATCTTTAACCAATTCGATCTTACAAGGCATTTAAAAAAATTAATAACTTAATAAAAAGGTTTAAACATATTTAATAGTAGGCTTTGGCAGAATTCTTTTAAAAACAAATAAAAAGGAACAAATGTCAACCGAGATGTCAACTTAATTACTTATATTTTCTTATATTTAAAAAAAAGTATTAATATGTGCTTACATAGTAAATTAGTATAGTTAATATTACGTGCTTCGTTGTAGCTTTCCGTATTTTCTATCTATAGCTCCTAGAGATACCCTTACTCGTTGCTCTAGATCCCGCTTGGAGGTAACTGGAGTTTTATAAACTTTTTCTTTTATTGTACCCCACAAATAAAAATCTAAAGGAGTAAGATCCGGAGATTTTGAGGGCCTATTCCATGGTCCTTGTTGACCAATCCATCTGTCTTCAAATATGTTACATTATTATGTGCGCATTTTATTAGTTGCATTACAAAGTGGGGACTTTCTCTAAACCAGAAATGGAAATTTCTTCGATTAAAAATGCCTTCCCTTGAAAACCTAAATTTTTCTGTCCAGATGATATTTTTAAAAAAATCGGGGTCTTCTTGTGTCCGGACTAATATCATTTCACAAAAGTACAAATAAAGAAAAAGTTTATAAAACTCCAGTTACCACCAATCGGGATCTAGAGCTATAGATAGAGAAAAAATACGGAAAGCTACAACGGATCATGCAATAATAACTATTCATGAGTGTTTAAGAGCAAACAGGGGCCATTTTAAGCAATTTAGTTATTAGTTTTACTTATATTTAAAATTTTTGTACCATTTCATTATTTTTTTACCATGTAAGCACAAATTATTATTTTTTTTTAAATATAGGAAATTAAGTTGACGTTTGTTCCCTTTTATTTGTTTCTGAAAAAATTCTGCCAAAGCCTACTATTAAATGTGTTTAAACCTTTTTATTAGTTATTAATTTTTTAAATGCCTTGTAAGATCGAATTGGTTAAAGATAGGTATAGGAACATGTTATACTTATTTGTAGGAAATGTAAGCTAGATTTCGTTAAGAAAATAAAATACAGGGTGTTGTATTTAAAAAAGTTGAGAATGTTGCATTCTTTTATATTACGAAGTTTACGTTTTTTTGGGACGCCCTGTGTAAAACTATTTTCATAAATCGTCAAAATTCATAGATGGCCATGCTTTAAGAACTGTATTTAAAAATTTTAACTTTCCAAGTGCCTTAATCACAAAAATATTTGATTTTCTGGTTAGCATATTTTGGCCCTAAAAAACTACTAATTAATTAATATCTCAAAAACTATAAGAGATAGGCATCTCATATTATAGACAAAAAATATTTGTCTTATTAAGCAGAAACAAAAAGTAAAATAATATACAGGGTGTTCCATTTAAAATTCTTAAGTTGCTAGTAGTTTCAAGATGATCTGGCAACACCGCCTCTTTCAAAATATTTTCCAACGCTAGAACATTAGCGCTTATGAACACACTCAAATTTTCATAAAAATATCTTTTGTCGTTTTCTAAATATTTCTCATAGTCCACTGAGTTTGGCGCACCCTGTATATTTAATATGTAGTTTCTTAAATAAAAATATTTTGATAAACTTTTTATTATATTTTTTTTTTAAACGAAACGCAAATAAATCAGATTCTAGACATAAAAGTGGACAACCCCACAAACAAATATACCAGATATTTACCATTAAATACAATAATTATTACGTACATTACTTTTATTACACAACTTTATTGAAATGCAACTTCCTTAGAACAGAAATATGTAGTTTTTCTAATATGACCCTAAATATCAATGTCCTGTTAACTCTTACTACAAAATAACTTGCAAAACTATACTATTGTTGAAATAATTATGCCATTGCTAAGACGGCATTGATATAATTATTATTTGGGCCTTATAATAGTAGGCTAACAAAATAGATGGGGAGCTCAGAATTATACTATGTATACAAACACAGAACAAACCTATGTCTAGAAAGTGGACTTATACTTGAGTGATTTAAAAATATTCTATGTCAATTTTTTTTAATTACATGATTTTTTATTAAATTAAGGGTATATTTAAAAAGGTGCTAATTTAAAGCATTTGGGCAAATTTGTATTCAAATAAAATGTGTAATTAAAGAACCAGGTAAAAAAATCGTTTCCTGAAAACTTTACTTTTTGGACTTGGGCTACTTCTGTTTTCAAGCGACGATTTTCTTATCCTCATTCACAAAAATTACAGAAAATTCTTAAAATTTAAAGTAGAAAACAATCTCTATGAATTTACATGTTTGCTCTTCGGAATTTCAGTAGCCCCATTTCTATTTTCCAAGCTCGTCTGGCCAATACTCAAACATCTAAGGCAACTTGTGTTGGATGTATCTTAGAATAATTTACATAAATGTGGCAATATTGTCATGCTGGCAAAAACTATATTCCTAAACCAAATAAATTAGTCGTTGCTGAAACTTAAGAGAGACCACGTCGTATTATTTTCCCTTTTCCTGCGCATATTTTAACAGATTATGGGCTAAGCCCAAAACGTTTCGGTGTTTGCAAGGGTGTTGTAAAATCGTAAAAACGAGTTATTTTGAGTGCTACGATGGCAGTGAACCATTTGAACAATATACCGAAGTTCTTGGGGCGTGAAAATTATTCAGATTGGGCTTTTGCAGTGGAAAACGTGTTCGTTTTAAAAGGATTGTCAAAATGTATTGATGGCTCCGAAACAGATACCGTTTTGGTGGACAAAGCCAAGGTGAAGTTAATTTTGACAGTAGATCCTTCATTGTATATTCACGTGAAAGATACAAGTTCAGCCAAAGAAGTCTGGGACAAGTTAAAAAAACCTTTATGAAGATTCAGGGTTTGCACGAAAAGTCGGTTTGCTTCGTAAATTGATTTTGTTGAGACTGGATAGTTGCGAATCCATGGAAACACATATAGTGGCTATGTGTTCAAATTAAACGGAGGTCCAATATCATGGCAAAGTTGTAAGCAGAAAAGTACTGCATTGAGTAGCACTGAGGCTGAATATATTAGTCTTAGTGAGGCGTCCAAGGAAGGCGTTTATTTAAAAAACATTCTGGGGGAATTAATCGATTTTAAAGATAGTGTCACTATGTATAATGATGGTGATGGTGATAGTAACAGTTTTTTTGATTTTATCCCGAAAACTCAAATCATACGGTATAACTATGCCATCATAATCGGAAAGTAGATTAAATTTGAAAGAAAAACGCAAAAACCGCAATCCGGTATCTTTATTTGCTTCAGAGTTATTTATAATAATACTAGTTTTTTTTTTAATTTTCCCGAAAACTTACATCATACGGTATAACTTTGACATCATAATCGGAAAATATATTAAATTTGCAAGAACTGTAAAGACCCTAGTTTAATATCTTCTTTTGTTTCAGAGTTATTGCCAAAATAATAACTTTTACCACTTTAATTGCACAAGTGATTGTTTTCAGTCTCGTTGTCAAGCAATACACCACAAAAATAATTTTAAACTTTACGATTGTGCAAGTGTGTTACTCATTTTTTCATTTTAAAATTAATAATAAAATTAGGGAAAATTTATAATTCAGGTATAATTCTAATATGGTGTTTTAAAAATAGATCTAGATAGTCGTGAAACAAAATCAACCCCTGTCAAAATTAAATCCGTTGGCAACTATTTCAATTTATTTGTCGCCATGGAAACCTGTCAATTTTGTTTTACAGCTATCTAGATTAATTCTTTAAACACCATATTCGAATTATTTCTAAATTAGAAGTATTGGGTAATTATATAATTAATAAGTAGTTTTGGGCCATTAGAATAAAGGGTGACAAACCTACATACTCAAAAAAGTTCAAAATATTTTTTTGTCGTGGAATGCTTAATAACAACTATGAAAAAATTCACATCTTCAATTAAAGTGTTAAAAATTATTCTTTTGGTAATAACACTGAAACGAAAGAAGATATTAAACTGCGATCTACATATTTTTTCTTGCAAATTTAATCTACTTTACGATTATGATCTCATACTTATACCGTATGATTTGAGTTTTCGGGATAAAACCAAAAAAACTGCTATCACAAATTACGCTCTCTAGCTATTTTATTAGAAATTATCGTGTACCAATGGATACGGCAATTAAAAGTACTTCCCTTTCTCTTTCAAACAAGCTTAAGTTTACTAAAATCGGATAAGTTGTTTAGAAGTTACAACAAATTAAATTATTCAATAGCTTCCCCCACTCTTATCAATGTCGGTACGCCAATGAGCCCTAAACCAACATGATGCAGAATTATCTAAGCTTTCCAATGATGTTACCGAAGGTATACGTTAATGTGGGAATTTTCGGATAAATTTAGAATTTCCATATTTAATTTTCAATTGTGTCCTCTTGCGGCAAAATGCGGAACTTAAAAATAATTTCCAGGATTTTCTCTTAACCACTTTAATTACGATTTTTTTCCCTGAGTTTCTATGCCCATCCATAATGGGACACCCGATATAGTAAAAATGAAATCAGAAAAAAAAAATTTGTAGTAGAGATTTACACTGACTCGAGTAGTACAGGGTGGGGGGTAGTTCATGGGAAGGATTCGACTTTCGGGTGGTGGAATCTAGAAGAAAGAAAGAAACATATACTTAGAACTAAAGGCAATTTATTACGGATTAAAATGCTTTGAAGACCAGTTGTCATCATGTAGTATTTTAGTTAGAGCTGACAACACCACTGCCATTGCATAGGTCAATATGGGCAGTGTGCAACACCCCGAGCTGCATGCTCTTACAAAAAAGATATGGCAATGGTGCGAAGAAATATATGGCTACACGTAAATTACATCAATTCTAAAGAAAATTTAGCTGAAAGGGGTTCTAGGACGATGTCCTATGAGACTGAATGGGAATTAGCGGATCATGTATACCATAAAATAACGTGAACTCTGGGGCAATCGGAAATCGATTTATTTGCTTCAAACTTTAATTATAAGGTCGAAAAATACATTTCTTGGCATTGGGATCCTGATTCTATAGCTGTCAATACAATATCCTGGAGTAACATTTTTTTCTATGCATTTCTCCCTTTGCTGTGAGTCTTAAAACCCTGTAAAAATACTAAACGATAAAGTAAAAGGAATTGTAGTGGTACCCTATTGGCCAAGCCAGCCCTGGTACCCCCTTTTTAAAAAACTGTTAGTCTCTAAAGAAATTATACAAAAACCTAACATTAACTTATTATCATCTCCGTTTAGCAAAGTGCACCCACAACATCAAACACTTTCCCTGGTTGCCGGGAAATTGTCAGGACAGCATTAAAAAAAAAGGTTTTCCAGCTGAAGCACTAGATACAGCAATCAGTTCTATAGAAAAATCTACATTGAAGCAAGCATCATTATGTTCATGGTGGACCTCTTGCAACACCAGGGACATTGACTTCTTGACAACCAAAGTGGAGAATGTAATTAGCTTCTTGCAACATGAATTAGAAACAAAAACCTATGGATCTTTCAACCAACCAACACAGAGCTGCACTCTCTTTAATTCTTCCCATAGAAATTGGGCAAAACCTCTTGGTAAGGAGATATCTAAAAGGAATTGATAAATTAAGACCCCCTAAACCAAGGTATAGAGTAATATGGGACCCGTCTGTTGTACTAGAATATTTAATAGCCCTACCTGACAGTAGTAACCTGTCACTGCCTCTCCTAGCTAAAAAGTTGGCCGTGCTTTTGACACTGGCTACAGGTCATAGATTACAAACGCTACACCTGATAAAGGTAGAGAATATCAGTTTTTATGAAGGCGGGGCCCATATATATCCACCAGTCCACCAGGATATTATCCACACAATCAAATTACACCAAAAGACTCTTTCTGGAAATATCCTTCATAGCACAAGAACCAAATGCAATAAATAAAAAAACTGATATCAACGTTTAAGTGAAATATATTCTTACTTATTGCATTTGGATAAATTACCAACAATCAATGTGTCTGAAGATTCTTTGCATAATATTTTATAATCACAATTATTTAAAATCAAAAGAAGTTACTAACTATTTCATACTCATTCCTAAAACCAACCCCACACGTAATTCACGAGATGGCGCCACACTTGACACAGAGGAGGACTTCAGAAGTTGGTACCTAACCTATCGATGCTGTACATGACGTCAAACGTCAATTTTTCAGTTACAAAATGTCCGTTGAAGAAAAAAAGTCCAGTTGGAATTTTTAAGAACTTTCAACTTATTTTAAAATGTAGTGCTTGTGTTTTATTCTAATTTTACTTAACCTGTTCAATGTTTTTACTATATTGTCCAATTTATTCTTACATCTATATGAACAACCTCACAAAAGTATTAAGTAACATACACCTGTTGCTCTTTGAGCACATGGTTTTACACATTTTTCTCTAATTGTAGTTTCCCTGAAGATGGAAATAAAATTTTCCGAAAGCTTGTACCAACTTTAAAGAGTACTCTTTCATTTGCTGCATATCCCAATATTTCCCTAGTGTAATTCTTAACTAGTCAGCAACGACTACCCTATCCATATATATATACATACATGAGAGGGATTAGACGGAATTTTATCGGCCTATCTGAGGTGATAGATGGTATCGCTCTTCTTAGACGGTATCGAATTCTTCATAGACGGTATCGTCTTCATAGACAGTACCGCAGCCGCCTCCATAGATGCATTTCAAATAGAGTGGAAAGGGAAATGTGACGAGACCATACCAACACTTAACTTACGTGTGGGGTGGTTTAGATGGCATTTTTTATGTCTATCTAAGGTTATAGAAGGTATCGCTCCTCTTACACGGTATTGAATTTTTTATAAGCGGCATTAGTTTATAATAATAATCATAATAATAATATATATTACACTGAGAAAAAAATCAAATACCTGATATAAAAAATAATACTATATCAGCTATTAGATTTCCACATACCTATTTGGACAATGCGACAATTGGCTGCTGTATCTAAGCTCGCTTTGCTAAAATGTGATTATAGTGGTAATATTTATTTCTAATAGTAGTTATGCCTTGTAATAGCTGATGTTTTTAGTAATTATATTATTAGTAGCGGCTATATTATGTTTTATACCTAAAATAAGGCTATGTTAATAACAGCTAGTGAATATGTTGTAAGTATTATAATAGTGTTACTAGTGACCAATATAAATCGGTATACCCTATATCGAATATCTTACTGTTTTTTTCACATAACAGATAGCTTATACCCGATATAAGAAAAGTTCTTATACATATTATAAGAAGGTTCTATTACTGTGTATTAGGATATCTGATATACTGGGTGGTCCACTCCGATGAGATATGATTTGCCAGATTTGCCTGTAAAAAGCTAAAAGCCTAATAAATAATATATTATATGGCGTTTTTTGCGTTGACTTAACTTATGATTGTATTCGCTAGAATTTGTCAATAGACATTCTATATTATGCTATATTACACCAAAAAAAAAACTGCCAATATAACGAACATATCTTTATTGAAAAGAAAATATAGTTGTTAAAAAAAATACGGTTTATAACTGTATACATACACGTATTATTTTAAATTACCAAAAAAAATATAATTCTCAAAAATATTTCTCAACGCATATTTGGCTGAGTTAAACAAAACAAATAGCATATAGAATTTTAAGCTACATATTAGCAAATAAAAGTACTTGAAAATATACTGAGTTATAAAAGCGTTTAAACAAAAGATTACCCTTTAAAGGAATAACTCAACTATAAGCCTGTGTTTTGCATATATAACAACTGGTCATCTTTAACAAACCTTAGTTTTTAATTAATATACTTAAAAGGAAGTTTATAACTTATACAAGGACTTATCTTCGAACAAACATCAAACATCCATACATACGCCATACGCCGATTCTGCTGGATACTTTGCATTCATAGTATGAAAGCTCTTAAATGTTAAATGTTATATCCAGTGCCTTTATAACGCTGTCAGCTTTTTATTTAACTTCATTTATTATAACGTAGTATTCTAAGCTTCTTTCTTTCACTCCCACACAAAGAATAAACGGTTGAAGATAGTTTTTGTTTTATAAAAAGGTGCGCATTTGTTGAGTAAGCGGTACTTCATTTTAGTAATATTGGTATACTTATATTATTTATTTAATTTTCAGAACATTGTTTTTTTGGAAGAAAACCTGGAGAGAAGAAAAAGTAATCTTTTTGAAAAACCACACACTGAGAAAATCGACCAACCTTGGAAATTGGAATCAAAAATATTGGTTGCAGTAACTGATATTTTGATTTCAACAACTCGGATTAACGGCTAATGGAACTTATTTATTTTTCTTGTCATGTTTAAGTTGACAGAACCCTAAAATTTGCTGTAGGGACTAAAAATATGGGTATGCGGTCACTATTTGACCAAATCTGATAGTTGTCACGAAAAGGTTGATTAGGGTTGATAAAGAAAGTTGTTGATGGCTTGTGACAACCGAGCTGTCGGTTGATCCAACCAAGGACTGGTCAGGTTTACCAAAAGTTTGGTCGCCCCAACAACAAAACAAGACGCCTTGTTGATAGAAGTAAGAAAGAGGAGAACCGCCATTTTTTGTATGGCCATTAAAAGGTACTGGTTTCTACTGTGCTGGTCGTGTTAACAAATAAAATATGTTAAAAGAAAATTGTTTAAAATTTTGTTTTAAGTGGGCTTTGCCAGATTACGTAAAAATGTGTATTTCATTCAAATATTTCATCTTTAAATGTTTATTATTTAATCAAACGAAATAATCATTTGTTTGTGGCAGTTCCATAAGCAAACCTAATTTTGTATTTTTATAGTATAATGATATTGTTTAAAAGTCCATTATGTTTAAAAAGGTTAGTTATAGCATGTTGCTTTAATAACTGTTTTTAGTTTACAATTTTTAAAAACCTTCCGAGACAGTTGCATACCCTATAGTGCAATGAAAATTGTTTAAATAACCAGATAAACAAGTTTTGGCTGTATCAAACTTTTTTAATGTGTTTTAGTTTTGTACTATCTTAATCTGGTATTACAGGGAATTTCTGTTTTTATCGTTTTCTGTATTTTTTTTGTGATGTTTAATAAAGGAACCTTAATGGCCATTTCCACCAACATTTTATAGCTTTCCTAAGTTGGGTATAGTTTTGAATGCCAGCATCAATAATTTTTATTTAATATCGTGATGAAAGTTTGTTTTTTCTTATTTTCAAAAATGAACAACTAAGTAGACCCGTAGATTGATGGAGTTTAAATTTTTATTTTAGAACAGAAATATGGCTAAGAACAGAATTTTTATGTCTCGAGGACATTTATAGATGATGATGAAAAATATTAATAACAAAAATTCGCAAATTTTTTCTGTTTATGTCATATTAGGTATATTATATTGATAATAAGAAAATTAAGAAAGGAAGGTCAAAACCATTTTGAGCTGAACGTTCCAATGATCCAATGTTACACGTTACACCCTGTCAAAGTCTAAAAATCCCATATTTTAAACGTCAATACATATTTATAAAACACAAGGATAAGCTTATCCTTTTATTTTATAAATACGGCCCATTATCTCAAAAACAATTGAATTGAATTTTGTGGGTAATTAGAAAATAATATAATTACATAATAATATTCAATTTAAAAAAAGTATGTTTGATATGCCTTGAATATTTGGGACACACTGTATAATTTTATATTGTAGACCTTCCCATACCTCTATTTTTAAAAACTATTGAAAAGTTTAGATGCTATGAAATCCTGAGTTCAAAATGGGCCACCCTGTATGTTCCAGATTTTTGGTTGATGTTGTTGTTGCTTGAATTTGTTCTTTTGACTAAAATATATTTAAATAAACATACAGCTTTTTATTTTACCCCCGCCACCCATTATAAGTAAAGTAATAAAACGCTAAAAATGAACCGAGTGTCGGTAGAACGAATTCGATCGCGGAGGTGGAATCCTAGCGTTGCAGGTTCAAAAGATTTCCGCAGTAGTCAGTCGAAGTTTTGTGGCCATGTAGTACACATTAAAAAGGAAAATGTGTATTCTACTTATGCTTGAAGAAGAAGCAGAAGAAGACAATTGTGCCCTTCGTTTAGTTAAGAACAAAAGACGAAAAGTAGACGAAATGTTCTTTGTAACCCTTAAGTTTACAATTATACAATGGTGGATATTGTTTCACTAAATTTATTAAAGTTTCTTATTCAACACACGAAAATTTGCTGCTCATTTTTAAATTAAAATTCCATTCCGCGTTCCGCTCTCGGTTAAAATCAATAATCGACTGAATAGAACTGACGACCGAAACCGATAAAAGTCAGCGGAAATTATCCGCGGAGACGGACCGACTCTAGGAACCCGCCTTCATTTAAAAACGCACAATGGATTCCAGCGAACTTCGGTCGCGGTCGGTTTCGGCCGACCGACAGTCCTAGGAAACCGTAACTTTAACCTAAAAGATTTCGTCATAAATTTGACAACAAGAAAAGCATGTGTTATTACATCGGAAATACTATACAGATAGAACAAGAGGTTACTGTATCGTTTTTAAGAAGACGTGGAGCAACAAATAAGTTTTATTTTCCAGACATGGAGGATAAAAGCATTATCTTAAGAGACGATATTGTTGCTAAATTAAATGTTCCATTTAGAACTGGAACAAATAGAACCCTATTTTATTTTCGCTTTAATTATAACTTTGGTGGTTACGATTTAAGATAAATATTTCATAATATTGTGTTACATCTGTTTTTTCTTATTACTTTGTCGTTTCATTTAGTTCCAAAACACTTATTATAGCCTAGTTTAATTTTAATATTGTTAATAACAATTTCTTTAAATATATTTTTACCAAATATTTGTGTTCTCCTTGTTCTGTTTTCGGCCGAACCCTCCCTTAATTAAAATGTCCTGTGGCCGAAGCCTCCATGGGTTGGGGAGAGGTCAGCCTTATTGCAAGCCAATAAAATAAATAAGTAATATATAATTGTATATCAGTTAGTTTGCTTTTAAGAGACAAATAATATGCAATGCATGAACAAGTATTTGTGAAAACAGGTGTAAATAATAAAAATAAAAAAAATTACCGATACATATATGTGAAAAGGGACTGAATGCTCCACCCGGTCCCCTAATTATAAGTGTAATATTTTCAATCATATCTATATCTTAATGGGAAATAAAAGTAAAATAAAATATATTTATTTAGGAAATCCGACCTAGGGAGAGGGGGCCACCTTGAGACAGACGCCATATTATCGGAATCGCGTGTCATAAATTTTGCTCCTCCCTATAGATCAAAGTAAACGAAACGTTAGTCGGTATCAGCTCGGTGAGACTTCTTATAGGCGGGATCGAAGCTAGTGACGTCAGACCTCCAGACTTTTTCAAATTAGGACCTACGTTTATCCCCATCAGTTATGTCTTAATATTACACCTACGTAGTTATTTCTACAAAGTGAGCTATGGTAGGCGAACTTCCTCTGACTCTATTTGTCTCTTTTTACATCGAATGAAGATAACTTGATGCAGGCAGAGATAGGTACTTGACATGAATAGCACGAGCCGTTAAATTATATTACAACCTAACTTCCCTAGCAATTGAGCACAAATGGAATTGGCCATGGATGAAAAATATGAAAATTAGACCAAGCATTTTTGATATTCTTATTTGATTCTTATATTATTTTTAATTTTCTAATCTTTTTCCCAAAATGACCGTTTTCTTTTGGTTTAGTTATTTTTATACGTTATTATTACATTATAAAAGTCTCTCAGATCTTGCAAAAATAATTATATTCCAAACATATTTTTATTTTAAAGAGTTTTTGTTGAATTTCACTTAATAACTTTAATAAATGTAGATGTCCACTAAATCATTTATAGTATATTTATTAATTGTAGGTAGGTAACACAAATACCTACAAAATATATTTTTTTTGCTCCGATTAGAAAATTTTAACAGTATGTTGTTGTAGTAAGTTATTCATTAATTTTTTTGTTTCATATTCTTTTAGGTTAGCTATTTTAAAGAATGTACGCGAATCTTTTGGTGATTATGCATGAATTAATGTTCAGTACGGGAGCCACTACAGCTGGTAATGTAGGTTAATCTGGGAAAGTAAGTAAATTTTGGGAATAAAAAGAAGAAATAGATCCTCATATAGGTAAGTAATGTAGTTTTTTTACATAGATATAGCAGTGGTTCTCATTGACATATTTTTTTTGTGACTGATGTAACTATTGGTTGTTTGGTTTTAAATATACCTAAATACTTTATCATTTTTTGACAATGTTAGGTCTAGGTACATACACCTCTTAATTAGGAGTCCTGAAGTATTCCTGTAAATATCCTTCATGCAAAAATGGTTACTATAACAAAGTTGTTCAGGAAGATTATAAAAATAAAATTTTTTATGGATTACCCACAAATGTTGAGGCAGCAAATGCTTGGAGCCAGGCTTGTAATCTAAGTCCAAGTAAAAATGTTTCTTATTTTTTTGTTTGTGAAGATTATTTTTGTAAAGACTATGCCAATCCTAAACTTCCTACCCGGCTCAACAATGGAGTTATTCCCCATACTCCTAAAAATTGTAATTCGCCTAATTGTACACATTTTCAACCCCGTGCTTTATTTTCCTCCCATAAAAACATCTACTTCTCAGGAAAGTCATGGCCAACCTGCTGTAATCTTGTCCCAGCCATTATTGCATGTGTCTGACTCCGCAACTCAGTCAAAAGATGCCCACTTTGAGGAAGCTTCTATTATTGTTTCACAAGATGTAACATCTCCAAATCTACATGAATCTTTTCTTGATGTTTCTGAGGCATCACATGAGGAAATAGTAACCGATGATCTGACTTGTAACGACTTTGATCACTCATATAGTAAACCAGGAACTAACTATTCTAAATGTTCTAAAATGGCTTTTAAAGACCGGTATTCATTTTTAAATCAAAAGGGGACAGGAATACTATCAAAAGCTGGCTTAAGTAAAAAAGATCTAATCAAAACTAAAAATCATGACCTTTGTGCTATTAGAAATCTCTATGAAGATGGTCGTTTTGAGTACATCGAGGAAAATTTAAATCAGGTTACTCAAGACTTTATAAATTGTCAACTACGAAATGCCAGTAAATATGGACGATGAACTATAAAAGATATAGAGAGATAAAGCCTTTGCCCTATCAATCTACACGAGAAGTCCTCGGTTGTATAGATATTTGCGATCTTTTTTCCAACTTCCATTTATAAGAACTCTTACAGCGGGTTTCATAAAAAAAATTAGTTAACCGTGTATAAGAAACAAAATTTATAAATTTTGTGGCAACGCATACTTAGTTTTGGTGCGACAGCGTCTAAAATACGAAAAGAAATAGGTTAGGAGCTGTCAGTTGGAAGTGTCAAAAAGTATTCCGAATGTTTGCATAAAATTTAAATTGGAATAAAGCAGAGTTTTTTTAACAACAAATTATGGAAATACCAAAAGCATATTATGCAAAGATAAAAGGGAGAATTCATTGAAACACGAAGTAAGTACTCAAGTTATAATAATATAGTAATTATTATTAAACCAAAATAAGCATTTTTTTTCTTAAATAATGGACAACCAATGATAAAATGTATGCAACGTAAACGTATGCAGAATTGAATTAATATGAAGGCATAAATTGGCATTGATACCCATATGGCTTGAAATATTGAAAACATTCTCCTATACCTATCCCAGAACTTGCACTAAAATACTTACTATCTTAGTAAGGGAATAAAGAAAAAAGTACATTTAATATTACAAATATAGGTACATGCATGCCAGCACTTTTGAAATAAGAAATCATGCTCCCACAGATAGGTAATAGAATAATTGGACCCAGTTCTGCAGAAAGCGACCAACCCACAATATACTAAAAATTGGACTAAAGATATTTTTCGGCTATTTTTTTCCTATTCTTTATATTGCAAAAAGCGACCAACCCATATCTTGGCGTTTAAAGGTCATATTAATTTTCAACCGACAAAAATATTTCTATAACCTTAAAAAAGTGATTGCAGAAAACAACCAAACCACATGGCATACAAAAATATTTATCTACTGTTAAATATCTGATTGCAGATATCGTCCAAACTACTAGGTCGATTTTTATTATCCGTATAACGATCGACCAAGTGGTTTGGACGCTTTCTGCAAATCTAAAACTGTCGCGTAGCAACCGGTTAATATGGTTTGGATGTTTTCTGCAAGTGTGTGATCTGTCGCGTAGCAAGCGGTTAATATGGTTTGGATGTTTTCTGCAAGTGTGTGATGAGTTTAAATAAAAAATGTCCCGAATTCACGGGAGCACTGATGCTACACTAACTATTGTGTAGTTTTTTAGGACGGCCAAAAGTGATTTTGATATTTTAATTTTGTTCTAGGCAGAGAAAAAATATGCGACTCTCATAATAACACCGTTTCAAAAAATATTGTGGATGTTTCGGAAGTTCCGGAGCCGGCTTCTGTTACTAGTTGGAATGACACTACAGATATTATAATTATTAATAATAGTGTTATAAACTTAGAACAGGTGGAACAACATAATGTAGAAGCTGCTGTAGATTCTGAAGTTCAGTGTGGTTTAAAAAATAACGAAAATAAAACTTTTACTACGTTGGAGGTTTTAAGAATAGCTACTACCAAGAAAAATGAAAGTTCAAAAGTAAATATGATGGGCTGCTTTGACGAAATAGACCACGATTATAATGAAAAAGGTATCGTATCTATCGATGTCAACAGCGTAAAAAGCAACGGAGAAAATCCGTTACAAGAAATAACTGCTGGTAAGTAATTTAATAATATACAGTGTGTCCGTAAAATCTCTTGTATAAGTTATCCCCAACAAAATGTATTTTAAAAGTTGTGCTTCAATTATTAAAGTCTCAAATTAATAATACCGCTGGTAAAGTGGACATACAGAAAGGAAAAAAAATAAGAAATTCTAACATTTAACTGTAATAATTATGTGGTTGGTATTTCAATATACTGACAGTATTTTTGTTTATTTATTACAGATGTATTCAGCCTAAATAAAAATACCATTGAAGGAAAAATTACAGAAAATAGAAACCATAGTACCAGTTACAATGAAATCAACATTATTAGAAGCGAAACAGATTCTGAGAAAAAAGAATTAAATAGTAACAAGGAGTTTAGGGATAAATCAAAAATACAAGAAATTACTTCTGAATCTTGGTCCGATAATTCGGTAGCTGATCCTCATTATGAGCTTCCTGTTCGCCGCCACGTTGTTGCCGACTCTGAGGAAGACGAAATTATTATGGAAACAGATAAGGGAAGACCTCAAAAAGAAAGAAAACGAAGATTTAAAGATCAGTCTAGAGCTGAAGGAAAAAAAAAAGAAGCGATGGTAACACTACCTATGTAGACTATAAAGCACGCAAGAAAGAACCAAAGGATTTTATAGAATTTGATTGTCGATGTAAATTAAAATGCACAACATTTGTTTCTTTCGATTTACGGAAACGACAATTTGAACAGTTTTGGTCACTAGAGTCTTATACCAGTCAAAATAATTACATAACTGCTGCTGTAAGCGAAGTTCCGAAAAAAAGAAACTATGGTAGAAACACTGAGAGACGCAACTTTTCTAGAACTTACAAAATAGCAGAGAAATGTTTGTAATGTTGCTTTCAGTAATTTCAAAAGTAATGGAGAAAGCTATTAACCAACAACTCCTAAAGTATCTGGAAGGGCTTAACATTATCAGCGACCATCAATACGGTTTTCGTAAGTCCAGATCAACAGGTGACCTTCTGGCATATGTCACCCATCTTTGGAGCAACACCATCGAACATCATGGAGAATCCCGGGCTGTTGCACTGGACATCTCTAGGGCTTTTGATCGTGTTTGGCACGATGGGCTTCTAAGTAAATTGCGATCCTACGGTATGCCTAATGGATTCTGTTTATGGTTAACCAGCTTCCTTAAGAACCGTTCTCTGCAAGTGGCGATTGACGGGTTTCTCTCAGACACCTTCACCATCAATGCCGGTGTTCCTCAAGGGTCCATATTGTCGCCTACCCTCTTTTTACTGTATATTAACGACCTTCTAGTGAAAACCCAAAATCCAATTTATAGCTTTGCTGATGACAGCACACTTGTCTCATCTTTTACCTTGACTCCCCAAACATCCGCTGCCGACGCACATCTTCGCAGGCAGCATGAAGTATTGCGCCTCAACAAAGACCTGGAAGAAATTTTGGCTTGGGGTGACAGTAACCAAGTCGAATTTAATGCTAAGAAAACCCAGGCAGCAGTCTTCTCCAAAAAGGCTAACATTGCAGAACCGGATATAGTCATGGCAGGACAAGCAATTCCCCTGGCACCGTCTATTAATTTGCTGGGGGTCAATCTGGGAGGTAATATGTCTTGGCATGATCACGTTGCCGCAATTGCCAAGGCAGCTGCACAGAAACTTGGTGTACTTTTCCGCACCAAAAGGTTGTACACACCTCATCAACTTTTGACACTCTACAAAGCCCAGATTCGACCATCATTAGAATATTGCTCTCATGTCTGGAGCTCTGCACCCAAGCACACCCTTCGGCTACTGGATTCCATTCAAAGGAGAGCCATTCGTCTGATCGGCGACCCCGAGCTGACCAAGACCCTCGATAGCCTGGAGCATCGAAGACAGGTTGGTGATTTGGCTCTCTTTTACAGATATTTCCATGGCAGGTGTTCGACTGACATTGCCCACTTGATTCCACCTAGAGCAATTCAAAACAGAAATACACGGCAAACCACTGCCGCTCATCCATATGTTGTTCAGCTTAGTACTCCTCGAACTTCATTGTTCAAGAATTCTTTCATCTGGAGAACGTCATCTTTGTGGAATGATCTTCCTGAGGTCGTGTTTTCCAATGAATACAATCTTCAACGTTTCAAGACCAACGTTAATCGCTTTTTTCGCACTCGCACCGCTCCCGGAGCGCCTTAAAGGATTTTTCCTACAGTGCAGGTGTTTTATCATAAAAAAAAAAAAAAAAAAAAAAAAAAACACTTGCTATATCTCCTTGTCGGGTAAATACTGCACTTAAAAAGTTTCATGGTCGTTCGCCTTTATTAGACCAACGAGGTGTTAATCAAGGTGGTAGCAATAGAACACCTGATAACAAGGTTGAAGAAGTCATTGATCAAATTAATAAAATACCAAAATATATTTCACACTACTCACGAAAGAAAACTGAGAACGCACAAAAGTTAAGAAGAGAGGTTTTAAAAATGCCAAAGAATAAGAGGAATATGAATGCCTAACTTTCGATCTAGAGAAAACTTTGCCACTTCCACGCATTCCAACGAATATTGTATTTTATAAGAGACAACTTTGGCTCTACAATGCGGACGTGCATAGTGGGAAAGATAATAGAGGATACTGTTATGTTTGGGCAGAAGGCGCAGCGGGAAGGGGGGCCCAGGAAATAGGATCTTGCCTGTTAAAGCACCTTCAAACAAAATATGTATCTTCAGTAGTAAAGCATCCTATATTATGAAAACATGTAGAAAAAAACCCACTTGTGGTAACCGAAATGTCCTCAAAAGATTTCTTTGGAATCATAAACAGCGTCGTCAATTGGACGCGCAACATTAGGACGTATCTCATAAAGATGCAAATATTAGTTTTTGCCCGGTTGCTTGTAAGTCTTCCGAGGTTATACAAGGTGGTCTACTTTATAATAGCAGGACTTCAATAGCCGATGGAATTTTTTTTAAGATAAAAAGTTCATATCAATATAGGTCCGTAAACGGTTAGTTTTTCGATTAAAATCATTATGTAAATATGATTTTTTTTTTCGTATTTACGTCCTTACCCCTCAGCCTATCTATAGATTTCTGTGTCTAGCTGTACAATGACTTTTTCTTTAGTTTGCCTAAAAACACTCAAATAATTCTCATGTCACATACCAAAAAGACTTTATGATTTCCTGTAGGTACCCACCTATAAAGGTAAATAAATGTCTGTAACAATCAATTATTTTGACATGTGACAATATAATTCATATCTTAAGTTGCTTAAGTTGTTTAATGGAGCTTCAATTTATTAGAAGTCAAAAAGGTAACGACATGTTACTATATAACGGATATACCCATAAAAAAGAAAGTGTTATTGATAAAAAGACGATATGAAAGTGTGCAATTTACAACAAGTGCAAATGTCCTGGAAGGGTTCACACAATAGGAAATGAAGTTTTAAATAGCTCAAGTCACAATCATATTACTGATGTTGCAATAGTTGAAGCACAGACCGCTGTTAACTCGGCGAAACAAATGGCTATAGAAGTAGGAGCAACTACCCAGGCAATATTAGCTACGATTTCCCAAGGAGTTTCAGAGGCCGCAGCAGCTCAATTACCCTCTGTCCAGTTCATGAAAAGAACAATACAGCGAGTTCGACGAAAACAGGAAACTGCGCCAGCCAACCCAACCAATCTAAATGATCTCTGCATTCCAATGGAATTTACACAGACAGCGGTCCTGGTGATCAAAGAATTCTGTTGTTTTCGACACAGAAGAATTTGGATTTTATGGAGCAATGCGATCATTGGTTTGCGGGCGGAACATTCACATGCACCCCAAGTTTATTCACGCAACTATATACCATTCACGGCGTGCAATACAGTAATGTAATTCCAACTGTATATGCACTTCTCCCAAGTAAAAGTGTAAACATTTACAGACGTCTGTTCCAAGAACTGAAGCAACTTAAACCAGAACTACGCCCAAGAACTATTATGTTAGACTTTGAGAGGTCAGCTATAACAGCCATACAGCAAGAATATCCCAATGTTTTAATACGTGGTTGCTTCTTCCATTTCACACAGTGCATTTGGAGACACATTCAAAGTTCAGGACTACAAATGCGGTATAGCCAAAATTCAGATTTTGCCCTACATTTGAGAAAATTAGCAGCGCTGTCTTTTATATCAGAAGATAACGTTATTGCTGCATTTGAACAGCTCCTCGAAAGTAACTTCTACACAGAAAATGAGGAAATCATGTTACCTCTAATCAATTATTTTGAAGATACATGGATAGGCCGTTGTGACAGGACAGGCCTACGAAGACCCCCATTGTTTGCGATTAGTTTGTGGAATTCTTACCAGTTTGTTGAGAAGGATATTCCGCGGACCAACAACTCTGTTGAAGGATGGCATAACAGTTTTTTTTTCTGTGCTTGGTGCAGTACATCCTAGCATTTGGATATTTATCACTGCTTTAAAGAAGGAAGAAAGTTTAAATCACTTAAAGGTTGAGCAATTAGTTGCCGGTTGTACGGTACCTTCTAAAAAAATTTATAAAGACACGACAATCGTTTCAAACTATGCAAATCGACCACTTTTAGAATAATTGCGTGGAATCGCGCACCATTTTCAGTTCCAAATATACTTTAATGTGTAATAAATCAGGTTAGCTCCATTTAATTGTTTCTTTTTGATTAAAATTTTAAAATAAATATATATATTTATTTTGATATTTTTTTTTTCAGCAAAGCAAAATTATATGCGTCCTTTATGACCACGTTCTAAAGCCTTGCGTCCAATTGACCCCGCGTCCATTTGTTGTATGCGTCCTTTTGTTTCGTGTCCAAATGTCCGCGTCCTTTTGTCGCACGTCCAAATTTCCGCGTCCTATTGTCGTAGATTCGTACATATCAAAAGGGTCAATTTCTCTTCCCATATTTTTTGGTTTCTAAACCAGACGGTCATAAAAGATTTATATTAAATTTAAAGAAATTAAATAATTTTGTTAAGAATACGCATTTTAAATTTAAGGATTCCAGGACAGTATTAAAATTAATTCAGCCCAATTGCTATATGTCAACCATAGATCTAAAGCCGGTTTTCCACTAAACGGACAAAACAAAAACAACACAAAAACTCGTGTCGAATAAAACTAAACTGCAACTTTTTGCAAACATTTTGAAGACTGGCATGTTTTGCGACAGTTGGAGTTTTGTTTTTCGGGTCCCGCTCGGAAGCGGTAAGATCAAAGAGTTTGGCGTGTTTACGAACTCGAGTCTGTCTAGACAGCAAGTTGCGTTTTTTGCGTACACAGTTGCTCTTGAGCTCTCTTTGTGCCTATTGGAAAAGTGTGGTGTGTGGTACAATTAGTACAAAAATAAACAATATACCAAGGTAAGTTAATACGAGACGCTTACCAATATGTATATGTATGTAGTATAAATATAGGTATACTACCGTCAAAAAGTCAAAAAGTAGAGTTGACATTAAACTTATTTTTCAAAGCTATTTTTTTAAAAGCAATTACGAATTCTGCGTAAAATTCTACGTTTAATTACGTAGAATTCAAAATTGCCTTTAAAAAAATTGTGTTCCATTTAAGG
Organism: Polydrusus cervinus; assembly: GCA_935413205.1. Lineage (NCBI taxonomy): Eukaryota > Metazoa > Arthropoda > Insecta > Coleoptera > Curculionidae > Polydrusus > Polydrusus cervinus. The sequence continues at coordinate 57,338,418 of OW284510.1, read as the reverse complement.
AAAATAAATTTGTAACAAAATCTAATTTTTGACGCACCCTGTATTCTTTTATTTTTAGTGCAAAAAATACGCAAGAAAAAATATAATTGACATGTCCCAGCATTTTTTTTGCTTCTCTGTGGGGGGGGGGGGTCCAGCCCCCTGGACCCCCTATAAATACGCCACTGTTAATATTAAAATATTTACAGATTATGTCTGAGAAAAAAAGGCGTGGACCACAGAAGAAATAGGCATCTTAATAGAGGCCTACAGGGAACACCGGAATTTGTGGGACCCTAAACATTTGGATTATAAAAACAGAATAAAGAAAATGGATTCGTACAAGGCAATTTCTGTACTTTTTGACACCAGCACGGATGAAGTCGAAAGGAAAATCAAAAATATAATTTCTCAGTATCACCGAGAAAGACGAAACTTTAAAAAAATGAAAAAGTCTGGGGCGGCCAGCACTTTAAAGCAAAATGGTTCGGTTACAATGCCATGAGTTTCCTACACGACAAAAATCAACCTAAAAAAGGCATTTAGATCGGTGGGGAATATGAGGTAATTTATTTTTTAATTAATCAATACTTTATTGACAATATCCATGACCTATCCGCCACAAATAATATATAGAGAACACTTTATTGACAAGTACAATTAGGTATTACGCATAATTTAGTTGCCAGGGTACGTGTCCTTCCTCTGAAATGAAATATTCACAAAATTCATTTCTCATATCTTTAGCTTCTTGCATAGGTTTCCTTGCCACATTTTGAATAGGTAACATTGATTCAGTTGATTGTGGTATATTCCTCCATGAGCCATGACTGATTGTACCCGCATCTAAATATTCTATGTCAAATGATCCTGGTGGTGAATATCTATCTCTTGTCTCGGCATTTCGACGTAGGTAATTGTGTAATAATACACAAGTTTGTACAATTTTTTCTACTTTAAATGGTTCTAGTAGTACGGGTTTTCTTAAAATTCTAAAAACAGATGCCAGTATTCCAAATACATTTTCGACTACTCTTCGAGCTCTGCTCAGACGATAATTAAATATACGTTGTTTGGATCCCCGTTCTTAATGTCCAGAATACGGTTTCATGATATTAGCCGACAAGGGAAATGCATCGTCTGCCACAAAAACATATGGTAAAGGTTTTTGTCTACCAGGAAGGGATGAGTTTTGTGGTAGGTTAAGGGTTTCTTTATTCAAACATCTTGCAAATCCAGTATTTTTAAACACTCCTCCGTCTGATATGCGACCTTGGCAACCAATGTGCGCATATGTAAAATTATAGTTTGCATCCACTATAGCAAAGAGGACAATGCTAAACGTTCCGTTATAGTTGAAAAATTCACTTCCACTATATTTGGGGGATTGCATGACGACATGTTTGCCATCCATACTTCCAAGGCACATCGGATAGTTCCATATTTTGTTATATTCTATCGCACGTTCTTGCCATTCTTCTGCGTTTTTAGGTACCTGAAATAGAAAAAAAATTAAGTAATTAATAAAAATTAATTAGGAAATACCTATATAAAGTAGAACAAATACGTAATCGGGCGAAAAGCATTCCTCTGTATTAAAATTATTTCATATTATTCTCCCTTTGTTTCCAACTGTCCATGACAACAAACGCCTGCAAACCAGAAGTACAAGCAATATCCAGTTTTGTCAGTCCACAAGGAACAAGAGAGACAAGGAAACTATTTGATGGCACTACAGTCAGCACTGGAGGATACAAAGGTCGGTTCCATCCTTTTTATTCCTTTTATTTTTGCATATTTAACCTATATTAATATCAACTCCTAATCAAACAGTGCGGACACTTGAAATAGTAGCGCAAAATCGTTGCTATTTTTTCTTTTAATCTATATTTTTCGCAGATTTTCTTTAACCTAAGCTTCATTTAATACTACAATCTGTGACTAAACCTTCCATAAAACCTAAATCTTATATTCTTGAACCCAAATTGTTGAATTTTTTTAAACTTAAAATTCAACAATATTTTTTATTACAAAATATATTCTTTAATATTTTGTAAAAAATCTATATTTTTGCATTAAATCTATTAGGTACATACTATAAGAAACCTAAAACTATAATATCTTAAGTTTTTTCTTATTTTTTTTTCTTTCAAAATCTAAATTAATTTTGATTGCCAGCTGTTACACATACGCTGTTTTTAAAGAAAAAATTAATCTTAAATTGTCAATATGGCTGAAAATAATGATACTAATCCAGCTGATGAGGGGGAAAAGATTCAGGAGAATTATAAATTTCTGGTAGCACGTCGCGGTATTGTAAAAAGTCAATTAACTCGATTTGATATATTTTTACAAAAATGTACACCAGTTGTTTTACAGCAAAAAAAATCTGTGATTGATTTGCAAACTCGCCTGGAAAATTTGAAAAATTCAATAATTGATTTTAAGCATGTACAGGGACAAATCGAAAAGTTGTGTCTAAATTTTAATCTAGCAGAAATTAATCAGCAAGAAGATGAGCGCGACAAATTCGAAACCAAATATTATGATTTATTTGCTAGGGCAAAATTAACACTAGATTAAGTTCCAAAGGACTTGCCTCTAGCCCCTTCTAATATTAATTCACCTCCCGTTTCGTTTGGCGTCCAATCAGGTCCTCGTCTGCCACCAATACCTCTACCACAATTCTCGGGATCTTATGAGACGTGGGTAAATTTCAGAGACACCTTTGATTCTTTGATAGATAAAAATCCCCACCTCGAAAATGTAGAAAAATTTTACTATTTGCAAGCTAGTTTAAAGGGCGAAGCAGCACAAATAATTAGCTCATTAGCAACTACAGATAATAGCTATTTAACCGCTTGGTCCCTTTTACGGGACAGGTACGAGAACAAAAAGGGTATTGCACACACTCATGTAAAAGGTATTTTTGAGATAACCCCGGTAAAAGACGAATCTCATCAAAACTTAAGAAAATTTTTGGACTCATTTCAGAGGCATTATAAATCATTAGATAACCTCGGCGAGAATGTTGCAGATTCGAGTACGATTTTATTATATTTGTTAACCTTAAAATTAGACTTATCTACTCGTAAGGAGTGGGAAAATCGATAAGCCTATTGAACAAACAACTTTAATACATTTTTCTCAAATAAATTCGTGTCCTCTATGTAAGGAAGAGCATTTAATTTATGCATGTAAGCAGTTTATCGATTTTCCAGTACAACGTCGATTTTCCGAGGCTAAACAGGCGAATCTTTGCACGAATTGCCTACGCCCTGGGCATCGTAATCTAGACTGTAAATCCTTTCACACCTGCAGAACTTGCAGAGGCAAGCATCATACTTTGCTTCATATTCAACGCAATATACAATCACAATTAAATAATGCAGGAAATAATCGATCAAACCCAATCGCTGGTATAAATTCAACCGTTAACCCGACCAGGTTGCCAAATCCTCCAACAACTCCTCCAAATCCGCAATTGCATTCTCTAGATCCTCAAACAAACCATTCAAATAACGCATGCATGTCATGCACTAACCAAAACCCAGCTAATTCTGTTTTATTATCCACTGCTTTAATAAATGTTTTCAACCAAAATCGTGAATTAATTTTATGTCGAGCAATTCTCGATAATGGCAGTCAATCCAACTTTATAACTCAAGATTTATTAGATAAACTAAACTTACCCTCTGAATCTATAAATGTACCCATATTTGGTATTAATCAAAAAACCACAAATATCTCCAAACGTGGAAAACTTAAGATTAAATCTATTCACAAAAGTTTCACTTTCGAAATCCCTGCTCTCGTCATAGACAAAATCACCGATTTTGTGCCTCAGCAACCGCTTAATTGTCATAATCTGAATATACCAAGCGATCTATCCCTGGCTGATGACGAGTTTTATAAACCTGCGCCTATAGATATTCTTATTGGCGCTGGGTTATTCTATGAAATTATAGGTTCAAATCAAATCAAACTAGGCAAGAACAAACCTGTTTTGTAAGAGACTAAATTCGGTTGGGTAGTCGGTGGACCAGTGACGTTTCTGACAACTGTAAATCCACCTTCATATCTTTCATTTACTTGTACAAATGATGTACAATCTTCTTTGGAGCGATTTTGGAGTTTGGAAGAACAACCTGAAACTAAATCAAAGTCATATTCAAACGAAGAATTGGAGTGCGAAGCTCATTTTCAATCTAACACGATTAGAGACAGCCACGGTCGTTTTCAAGTAAGCCTGCCTCTAAAATCCAATGTAAATATGCTCGGAGATTCCTTTGATATTTCTTCGAAACGTTTCTATGCTATCGAAAGAAAATTAAACAAAAATCCTATTCTCAAGGAATATTATTCTAAATTTATGTCTGAATATGCTGATCTTGGTCATATGTCAGAAATTGACCCAAACTCAAATTTAGCCTCCAAATACCCTATAAACTACTTGCCACATCATAGCGTTGAGAAACCAGACAATCTAACCACACGTCTACGTGTCGTTTTTGATGGTTCGGCACCGACTTCCTCTGGAATTTCAATCAACGACACTCTAATGGTCGGCCCTACTATTCAAAATGACATTTTTTCTATTTTAATCCGTTTTCGTCAGCATAATTTTGTGCTTACTGGTGATATAGCCAAAATGTATCGGCAAGTGCTCATTAATCCAGAACAGCGTGACTTACAGCGAATATTATGGCGTGATGATTCTAGTAAAAGGCTTCGGCACTACTGCCTCAATACAATAACCTATGGTCTTTCTAGTTCAGCATATCCTGCAACTCGATGTTTAAAACAAATATCACTAAACCACCAAATCGATTTTCCAGACTAAAGTCGAATTATTTTACTCGATTGTTATGTTGATGACATTCTTACAGGTGCCCCTACCGAAGAAAAATTAATAACCATAAGGAAAAATCTTACCTCAATTTTTAAGTCATACGGATTTGACTTACGAAAATTTAATTCAAATGAGCTAGAAGTATTGTCTGATTTAACTTGTAATAATGAAAATTCTATACAATATGTCATTACTGATTCTCAGAACACTAAAACCTTAGGGATATCCGGGAATTCATTATCTGATTTATTTATTTATTATTCAAATATAAAACCCTCATCTTCCATAATTACCAAGAGAATTATTCTCTCCGCTATTTCTAAAATATTCGACCCCCTTGGTCTCTTGGGCCCTATGATTATACAAATAAAAATACTGTTGCAAAAGCTTTGGCTACAAAAAATTGATTGGGACGCGCCCATTCCGCGCGAACTTTATAAAATCTGGATCAATTTTGAAAAACATGTAGATCTAGTAGACTGCTTTAATATACCTCGACAAATAACGTCAAAAAATCCAATTCGGCAAGAAACCCACGGCTTTTGTGATGCATCTAATAATGCTTACGGGGCGTGTATCTATGTAAGATCTATTAACTCTGACGGTGATATTTTTTGCAATTTGCTATGCGCCAAGTCTCGCGTAGCACCTTTAAAGGCTATTTCGCTGCCCCGTTTAGAACTATGCGGTGCTTTAATATTATCAAGGCTAATGAAAAGAGATTTAGAGACGTTGGATATTCGATTTGACAAAATATTTTATTATACTGACTCTACCATTGTGCTCTGTTGGCTATCCTTAGAACCTCGTCAATTAAAAACCTTTGTTTGTAACCGAATTTCTGAAATTCAAGATAATCCAGCAGATATCATATCTAGAGGAATCACCCCTGATAACCTTAAAAACTGCAGTCTATGGTGGCACGGATCTCCACATCTTTCTGAGAACGCCGAAAATTGGCCAAATGACAAGCATATATCAAATTTTTCTCGAAAATATTCAAATTCAGAAATTCCAGAATTCAACTCGAAAACTATAACACTTATAACCTCAGAAACCCACTCGATATTTGAAAAATACTCAAGTTATACCAAACTTATAAATGTTGTAGCATACTGCTTGCGCTTTGTCGAGAACGCAAAATCTTCCAATGCGAGAAAATCTGGATCTCTAACTCCAGAAGAACGCAATCTAAGCCTGATTCTGTTAGTTAAACTGCTACAACAGGAATGTTTTCCAGAAGAGTTACAAAAACTAACTGCCAATAAGCCCATACGACCTAACAGTAAATTAAGCTCTTTAAATCCATTTATTGACGAACATGGCATTATTAGAGTAGGTGGCAGACTTAGGCATGCTAATATTGATTTTAACCCAAAGCACCCCATCGTCCTTCCCACTAAACATCCATTTACTAAATTAATTATAACTGATATTCATACTCGGTATTTACATCCTGGTACTCAGGCTACGCTCTCTTTCGTTCGCCAATATTTTTGGCCATTAAACGGCAAAAACAATGTTCGAAGCATTATTAGAAAATGTATACCATGCTTTAAGGCGAATCCAAAATCTCTTTCAAATATCATGGGTGATTTACCCAGACAGCGTGTAACACCTTCACGTCCGTTTTTGAATGTCGGCATTGATTATGCTGGGCCGTTTTTATTAAGAGATTCTAAATTCCGCAATAGGCGCATTTTAAAATGTTACGTTTGCATTTTTGTTTGCCTAGCTACAAAGGCGATCCACCTTGAACTTGCTAGTGAACTCACTACTGAGTGTTTTATAAGTGCCTTTCGTAGATTTGTTTCCAGGCGTGGTTTGTGTCAAGAGGTCTATAGTGATAATGGCTCTAACTTTGTAGGGGCAAAAAACGTGCTACAGGATATTTATGATACCCTGAAATCTGGCTCTTTCCAGTTTTATATTAATGATCAAAATATTAAGTGGCATTTCATACCCTCTCGATCTCCACATTTTGGCGGCATTTGGGAAGGAGCAGTGAAGTCAGTTAAACATCATTTGCGTCGCGTTTTAAATGAAAATCCTTTAAATTACGAAGAGTTTTATACGCTACTCGTTCAAGTGGAAGCAATCCTTAATTCCTGTCCTTTGATACCCTTATCCAATGATCCCAACGACTTTGAAATTTTAACCCCCGGCCATTTCATTATGGGACATCCAGTTAATATGGTTCCAGATCGTGAACTGAAACATGAGAAGGTAAATCAACTGCCACGATACCAGCACCTTCAACACATGTTTCAAAGCTTTTGGTCTCGATGGTCCAGCGAATATTTACATACACTCCATCAACGATCCAAGTGGAAATTTCAAACCGACCATGAAAACCTCATCGGATGCCTGGTGCTCCTAAAAGAAGACAACGTTCCTCCCTGCCGATGGCCAAGAGGATGAATTTCATCAGTAGACCCTGGAAATGACAATGTTGTGCGTGTTGTAACTGTAACAACTTCTAAAGGAACTGTAAGGCGTAGCATAGTAAAAGTATGTCTACTTCCTATTGGTGACAATTTTGACAATTGATTTTTTCGAAGCATTTGAATTCAGATTCATATTTATGAAACTTTTGTGTTACCTTCTATTTTTCTTGAAAACTATCTTATGCGGGATGTTTTCAAGGGCGGCGGTTTGTTCGGTACTTGAATAATCTGCTTTCAGACAGAATGCATTCCATTACCAAAATTTGCATTTTTATGACTGCCCTCGCTTCTTCCAACTGGCTAGGTAGTCTTGCGGGGTGGAGACGCTGAAAGGGGAACCGATCGATACGTTGGTCGGCGAGCGATGTCATAAAAATGCAAATTTTGGTAATGGAATGCATTCTGTCTGAAAGCAGATTATTCAAGTACCGAACAAGGTCCATTACCTAATTCATTCATCATTTTAGGAAAGCGAATCTTCAGATGAAGAAATAGCACCCAAACTATATCTGATATACCTAGTGAAGTCGAGGGTGAAAACTCTCAATTAACTGACGAACCGACCTCTGCCTTATTAAGGACTACTGAGAGACAAAAAACCCCAAATGCTCCCTCAATACTGAGCCCAATACATTCCCAACAAGAAATTAACTTTGCAACACCAAAAGTGAAAAGTGGCAAGAAAAATAATAAACGTTTGGAAGACGTCAGTGAAAGTAGCCAAGTTTTACAAATGATGAAATCTGTATATGGAAAAAAAGAGCGTGATGAATACGACGTGTTTGGTGAGATGATAGCAAATAATTTAAGAAACATACAATCAGAGTACGTCAGAGTCTCTACACAACCACAAATATCGAATTTATTGTATAATGCACGTATGTCCCAGTTTCAACTAAATGCTCAATCTTTCACGCCACTCCCTCAAGCGTCGACATGTACACCTTGCACATCCGATAATGCAACTATGGGATCTGAACAGGATGATAAACAACAGGTTAATATTTTGCAAACGGCTTTCAGATCAGCTTTTGGAAATATAGATGGGCAAAACTATTAATGTGCCGTTACTTTACCCACTTTAAAGTATTTTTAACGAAATCCAAATAATTTTTTAGTTATGTTTCTAGTTTTTTTGGAACTATTTGAAAAACCTTATTTTGTTTACTTACTTTTGGTTACTAGTTCGTTTGGTGGAAAAGAACTGAAAACTAAAACAAAACTCCGACAATACTTTGTCTGCTTGGTGGAAACAGAGTTTCAAATTTGTACGAGTTTTGTTTTCTGTGTTTCAAGAAACAAGAACAAAACAGAAACTCGACTAGTCCGTTTGGTGGAAAACCGGCTTAAAGAATGCTTACTATCAGGTACCCATTAACTATCATTATCGTAAATATTTTAGATTTAAATTTAAAAATAAAATATTTGAATTTATTTGCCTACCATTTGGTTTTTCTCTGGCTCCTTATTTATTTATAAAGATTTGTAAACCTATAGTTTCCTTTCTAAGAAGAAATGGAATAACAACAGTACTGTATCTAGATGACTTCTGGATAATGGGCAAGGATAAACTAGAATGTAAACCACTTGTTACAAGGACATTAGGGTTATTAGAACAATTACGTTTTTTCATAAACTTTAAAAAGAGTTGTCTAGAACCTTCAATGCATTGCAGATTTCTAAGTTTTTTGTTTAATAGTGCACAGATGACTATAAGTCTTACATAGGAAAAGAGATATAAGATTTTAAGGTTGTCTCGAGAAATGATTATAAGGAAACATTGTACGATCCGTCACTTTGCTGAATTTATAGGAAATTTAGGTTCAGTTTGCCCTACTATCAAATATAGTTGGCCATATACAAAACAGTTTAAAAGAATTACATATATACCGTTAAGAAAGAATCAGCTGGTTTATAATTCCAGTTAGCTTACAGTCAAATTTTAAGTGGTGGATAGAAAATATACTGAACTCATATAATAATATCAGGCAGGACAGCTATGAGGCAGAGATATTTTCTGATGCAAGTTTAGCAGAGTGGGGGTGCTTATTGCAGGGGCCAGAAAGCCCAGGGCTGGTGGCATCTTAAACATAGACATATAAATTACAAGAGCTGTTGTAGATTTTTAAGATAGCTTATAAAAAAAAGTTTGTTAGTAAAACATCCTTAGAACTCTTGTCGCGTTCTAGGAGGTTGAATTTTATATTTGCTAAACAATAAAATATTTTGGGCAAAACCGCAGTCTTTAAACATCTACCAAGTGATCGCAAGGACGAGGCACCGAGATATAATTTAACAATTAAACGAACTTACCTGTGAAGTTCGATTTTAATTATACGAGGTGTCTCGTCCGCCGAGATCACTCCCGCCCAGATTTAAACCACAGCCCTCGTTTACTATGGATTTGAAAAGCCTACTGGTTTTTTTCTACACTTTAAAATGAATGAAGCTGTCAAGGAACCTGTAATACCGACCAAGAAAAATTCTTCTTTAAAATATCGTGGCCAAAAGCATAGAGTAGCGATACTACCAAGTGATCTCTGCGGACAAGGCACCTCATATAATCACAATTGAACTTCACAGGTAAGTTCGTTTAATTGTTAAATTATCACTCAAAGGGCCGGTTTATTAATCTGCTGATAAGGTCTCTGATTGTTACCAAGAGCATAAATTGTATCTCTTTGATAACCTTCCGCAAAACTTCTAATCAGTTTATCAATAAAATGTTTACCTAATGACAGATAACCAGAGCTGTACAATTTGGCAACATGTGGTTGCAAAAGCCACCAAATGAAAGAATATAGGATTATATTAGCATTAGTCGTGAACAGTCGTGAATGGTGGATACGTTATATTTTGTGATTTTTGCGCTTTACATATTCTTTTAAGTAGAGGAAAATGAATATAAAGAAAGAATACGAAAAATTTGCAAATTTTTCGTTTGCTGAAACAGATCTTTTTTGTAACCTTGTCTGCAAATATGCCAGATTGAGTCCAAGAAAACTGACTCATTTTCTTAGAAAGAAAAGGGGGAAGCTTGGGAAAAACTCTCGACGGAGTTTAATTATAAAAACCAGGGACCTGTAAGAACTTTAACTAGCCTAAAAGGGATATATAAATGTATCAAAAAAGAACAATACTTACTTACGAAAAGAAATGAAATTTCGCAGTAAACAACATACTTTACAAATGAAAAAGGAGGAACAGGAACTCCAAGATATTATTCTAGATGGTGAAATTAAAGAACTAGAAAAAAAGATAAAGGAAGACACATTAAAAAAATTATTAGGTAGGTAGTAATGCTTTTGGTAGGTATTCTATAAAATCCTAAAATTTACTGTTTAATCCTGTCAAAATACAGTTGTTCTTATTTAGGTTTTTGTTAGTTTCAATTTTATGTACATTTAGTAAAGAATGATGTCTTAAAACGAATTTGTTGTTTATAAACTTTTATATTTAAAATAACAGGATTTGTATTTAAAATATTATTACTATTATGTCATGTTTGGGGTTTGATGATTTTACAACCAGAGCTGAGAGACGGCAAACAGATAAGCTTGCACCTATTTCAAACTTGTTTAATACCTTTGTTAAAAATTCTAAAGACAATTACTCACCTGGACTATTTTTAACTATCGACGAAATGTTGGTACCGTTCAGTGGAAGATGTAGTTTTCGCATGTACATACCCAACAAACCTGCCAAGTATGGCATAAAAGTTCAAATTCTAGCAGACTCAAAAACATTTTATATGTGTAACGCAGAAGTTTATACGGGAAAAAATGACTCAACAAGAAAAACAAATTTCTTACAACCGACGGATGTTGTATTGCGTATATCGATTTATCACTCTAATCGGAATGTCACAGCTGACAATTGGTATACAACCATGGAACTTGTTCGTGAACTAAAGAAGAAAGGTCTTACATATATAGGAACAGTCAAAAAGAATAAGAGGCATATTTTACCAGAATTTTTACCCAGTAGACAAAGACCTATGGATTCGTCCATTTTTGGATTTACTTCTAATATCACAATTGTATCGCATGTTCCTAAAAAAGCAAAGAGTGTTATTTTGATCTTCAGTATGCACCATGATAATAAAGTTGATATAAATGATACAAAGAAATCCGACATAAATTTGTTTTATAATTCCACAAAATCTAGTGCCGACTCTTTGTATCAGAAGTGCGCAAATTATTCAACTTCCCGACGTACGTGATGAGGAAAGAAGAGTTCTATCATTCTAAAAACGCGTGAAAGGTTAAGTTTGATGTCAAACGTCTAAGAAAGTGATTGTGTCCTTTAACGACCCATATTTGCATGTGTAACGTTCAGTTTGGTCAGTAACCTGGTAAGTTTTTAGCGGTAGAATAAAAAAAAATTATTTAAAAAATAGTGGAATATAATTAAAATGTGATACACTTTTTGAACTTTCCTCTTTACTAGACTTAATTTTAATAGTATAAATAATATTTGACAAAAAGTTACAAAATCGTCAGTTACCTGTGCGTCAGTTACCTGTGCGTCAGTTACCTGTTAGAATACCCACAGGTTACTGACGTGTTCCACAAGTAACTGACTATTTTTTTTCTACTTTTAGAAAATAGGCAAGTCAAAAGAAAAAAAAAATTAAACCTAAAAACTTAATTTTTGAAAAAAAAACGGGAATAAGAATTGCGATAAGAAGATTAAAAGAAGATCCAGAAACATGGGCAGCACATCAAGCCAAATGCAGAGAAAAATACAAGAAACAGAAGGAGAAAGGAGTAAGAAAAACTGTTGCTAAAATGAGTGCAAGAGAGCAACGGCGACAAAGAAAGTCATGGGCAAAATACTTTCGTATGTATAGGCAGAAAAATAAAAGCATAAACGAATTTTTATCCCGATGTACACCTTCTTCGTCAGACCAAGAAAATATTCCTGTTGAAAATCGTCGGCTGTTAGAAGGAAAAAGACTATCAAATTTAAACAAGGTACGCCGGTGCAGAAAAGCAAAAGAAACTAAAATTTTAATACACAAGTTACAAAACAAGATTCAAAAATATAAACAGAGACTAAGTCGTAAGTTTATTGAGGCAAAAACAAGAAAAAAAAAGTTGGTAATCGTAGCCCTTTCACACCTAAGACGAGAGTGAACAATATATTGGAAAACTCTAATATTGACCCCAGTAAAGTAAACGAGGTTAAGAAAAGTTTACTTTTTGGAGAGGTACCTAAATATAAGCCTATCTGGAACAAATTCTTCTCTAAAGACTAACAAAGAAAAACAAGTTTTTAAAAAGATATTGACTGGCCGAACTATTAAAAAATATCGATTTAGTTTAGAACTTTCAAGTTTTTCCAATCGGACTTGCTCTCTTTTGAAAGAAATAACGCTGTTAAAGTGAAAAAAACCACTGAATTGCTTTTAAAAATTACTAACTTCTTAGAACTGGAAAATAACTCGAGAGCCTGTCCAGGAAAAAAAATGACGTAACGAAACAGAAAATCACCAAACATAAACGGTTACTTTGCAAACCACTTAAAAATCTTTACAGTGACTTTAGATTCAAGTATCCAGAAATTCAAATAAGCTACATATTTTTCTCTAGAAATCGTCCCTTCTGGGTAAAACCTATGAACGTAGCAGATAGGGATACTTGCAAATAAGTCACACATGCAAACATGGAATTATTATCATTATCTCTATACACTGAGGGGCTTGTAAATGTAAATGATTATGTACTGGTTCGATTTCTGACAAAAAAAACTGTGAGTCACTACGTCGGAAAAGTTTTAGAAACAATAAAGGGAGAATATCAGATACATTTTATGCGAAGGAAGAAACTTGGATACCATTTTGTCCTGACGTAATATCAATCTCTAGTGCCCGCAGACGATGTTATGAAGTTGCCGCCTCCGCATTTTGTTGGTGGAACTGCCAGATCTACAAGAAAATTGGCTTTAACTGTAAAATTTGACAATGTTAGTTAGTTCGTAACTCCGTTTTGCTTTTAATATAACTGTATTGACAATAAATGTTTTAAACGTATTTCTCCGTCTGTCACATTTTGTATCAATTTTCCCGTACACTGTATCAAATCTCCTTTACTATGGGAGGTCTGATACACTTAACAGTTTTTTTTAAATTCAATATTTCCTGCCATATTTTAAATTGTTTAATTTAATTGGCGCTTTATTAATTGCAAGTTAGTTGGCTATATGGGGCACCACATATAATATTTATGAAACCCTATTTATATCGTGATTTTTTGATTTTAATATTAAGTATATCAACCCTCCCTAGTCTTCCATAAATCCTTCCTTTCTGATAAATATCGTAAGCCACAATACACCAGAAATATTTTTAATGTTGGTATTTTAATAAGTCGTAAACCCAATGCGTTTAAACCGTAGTGCAATACGTCGTAAGCCATAAAATTTTTATTTCATGCAATAGATCGGAAGCCTAACCGGCGCGCGGGTACCTGTTAAATTAAATTGGTTCCCAACACATAATACTTTACGGTGTTTTTTGTGTGAATTTTTAAAAAAGTAAGTAGTTTTTCTTATAAATGTGTTAATTATTGTATATTATACCATCAGGGACGGATGGGACCCCTTGGACCAGCGCGAGAAGTTACCGTGAAGCGGCGCCATCACGTGCCAGAAAAAAAGATTTAAATTGCTGTGATCAACGTAGGTTGCTATCTATTTTATTCGGATCTAAAAACCTAAGACATTTTTTTTACAATAATTCTCAAATAAAGAAAAAATTCTTCATTATCACTTAACTAAAAAAAAACCTATGTTATAATGGAATTTTTATTATTATACTTAACAAAAATCATATAAACAAATAAGGATTCCCAAAACAACTCTTAGGAACATTAATTGAAAACAAAACTTATAACTAATAAAATAATCATCACAAACAAAATAAAACAATATTCTTTTCCAAAACAAATAAATATCACAATAAAGGAACTTTTAATTCTTAACACAAAATAAAATAAACATTATAAATAATAAAAAAAAACAATACTCCATAAAATAAATGATGGCATTTAACTAAAAAAAACTCCTTTTTTGATGTTAATACAACAGTTTTTTGGATAGTAGAGTGCTGGATCTTCCCAAAGCATCAATGACCTCGTCATTTTCTATTTTATTTAGAATGTCCTTTTCAAAACTCGTCAGCATGAAAGCATCCAATCGGTTCTGGCTAAGAGTACTTCTTAACCTGTTTTTTAAATATTTTAGTTTGGAAAAACTTTTCTCACAGGCTACCTGGTAGATTGGAAGAGTTAATAAATATTTATATGCTAATTCCGACATTCGGTAAGCCTTTTTATACATATTGTATTTGAGAAGGATGGAGTAGCAGCACAATGTGCAATTTCTGCAACTTTTGCATTGCATACGGTTTTCTTGATTGCCATCATCATTATCAGAAGATTTCTTTTCAAAATTGAAAGTATAAAATTCATCGATGCTAAGTTTTAAAGTGTCCCAGTTTTCCTTAAAGTTCTCTAGCTTATTCTGAAGTTTTTGGGAGGTGAACCTTTCGTCCACTGATTGAATTATTGTATCAAGGACCATATTATAGGTTTCTGTTCTAAATTTGTCAATGGCATTATTCAATTTTTCATTTTCATCCTTGTATTCTTCTCCTGACATGTTTTTCAATCTTCTTACTCTTACTGCTGGTAAATTAATTTCAATTTAAATATCCCCAATCAATGTCTAGATCCGAATCAATAGCCTCCCATTCGGTTACTGTCCACTTAACAAACATATCGCTAGTTTCTTGTATATTTTTGAAATCTCTAATAATTGTATGAGAGTTTAGACTAGTTTAGAGTTAGTAGGTGGATTTTGAATAAATAGGCAAGAGTTTTTTAAGAATCGGGCGTTTTATTTAACTAAATGAGTTAATTCTATTTTAGTAGTTTTTTTCTATATTCTCTATTGTCAATTGGTGTTGCTTATGATTTAGAGTTGCCAAATTAGTAGGAATAGTAGGTATTTTTTTCCAACTCTGATTTTTTAAATTTTATGTTTAAGCTTAGATTTATTTTTAACCAAAAATTTAAAAAAAACCGTGGTGACGCTTAGGGGCGCCTGATGTGCCGGCGCACCGGGAAATGTCCCGGCGCGGCGTCCCGGTGGGCCCATTTGCCCCTGTATACCATGCAAATGTTTGTTTAATGCGAATTCTTATAAATATGGTAAATTATGTGTTTTAATTTAACCTTTAAAATGTATTCTGGGATAGGACATATCGCTGCCTGATTATTACAAGGTTGTATGTTACAAAATTGGATAATACCAAATTAAAATGTAACATGGTTCTATGTATCGCCAGCTGTTCATAGAACCGTGTAAAATTCAAATTGCCGTTCAAAATACTTCACAAATCCCAAAAAATCAAAGGTGTAT
Organism: Polydrusus cervinus; assembly: GCA_935413205.1. Classification (NCBI taxonomy): domain Eukaryota; kingdom Metazoa; phylum Arthropoda; class Insecta; order Coleoptera; family Curculionidae; genus Polydrusus; species Polydrusus cervinus. The sequence continues at coordinate 57,322,716 of OW284510.1, read as the reverse complement.
GTTTTTAAAATAGGAAGTTTGAGTACCATAGTTCTATGTTCAACATACAACTATGTTATTTAAATATTTCTGTCATAATAATATAACAAAGTTGTATGTAAAACATAGGACTGTGGTTCTTTATTTGTAAATATTATTTTAAGAATAACCAGGGTGTATGTTGTAACATACACCTTTGTGTTTTCAACTTTATATGATTCTTATAGGTTATGTGTAAATACCGATAGTAATAAAAAGTTATTAGTGCTCAAAATTTGTGTATTGTTTGTGTTTTAAAATGGACCAAAATAGTGACAATGAACAGTACTGGGATGGGTATGATTCCGATAAAGATGGGGAGTATGTACCAGAAGAAATATTGCCTAAAAAATGTATAAGGTAAGAAATTCCATAAATTGCGGTTCAATTTGAGGTTACATTTTTGTAAAAAATTCTAAAAAGAAATTACTTTAGTACATAATTTAGTAAGTAATACCTTATTCATATAATCCGTTGTCCAAAGGACGTAATTAAGTTGTTGGGATTCGGGATTTTAGCCATATTTATAACAAATCGCTTTTTTCTAGTATAAAAATTAGAGGAAAACTAATAAGAATACCATCATGTGAGTCAAACAAGCAGAGTGCTTCATCTACACAAACCAGGTTAGTAAGTGTTGTTATTAAGATGGTTCGTTAGTTTGTACCTAAAATATGTATTTTTTTTAATATACAGGGTGTGCAACTTAAAATGAAAACAAGCTTATATTTTCGTTATTAATGTTAAATTAAAATTTTAGGGAAATCATAGGCGGGGTTTTTAGTGAAAGATTTAAAGGTAAAGTATACCTTTAGCGATAATTCAAAAAATTTACTTATGAGATCAATCAATTTGCCATCTCTCAAAATCCAGAATAACAAAATTTCTAAAATTTTAGGTCCATAGCAAATAGTGCTCTCTGGAGTCATACATAAACACATTAATTTTTAAAAAATCAATACCTACAGTAATAACGAAAAAATAAACTTACTGTATAATATTAATAGTTTCATATTGTTTGATTTAAGGTTGGTCGTAACTAGAGCTGTGAGGTCTGGAAAAGAGAACGACAAAGATTATGCATTACCTAAAATCGATGAAGGGGCTGGACTTGGAGATAAAGGGCAAGATGATGCGTTACTCAAAATTATTAATGTAGGAAACAATAAAAAACAAGATAGTAATCATGCTTCTAATTACTTGAATCAGAGTAATGCATTAACGGACGCTGATCCTACAAGGTTAGTCAATAATAATTTATTTGTACGTGGGTAGTTGATGCTAATTAATAAGTTTGTTTTTTCAGTTCACTAGAAGATGACGATCATGTAGACTTGAACTTGGGGAATATAAACGAGAATGAAAACATGGAAACTTTAGAAAACCAAGAAGAAATTCTTCCAACTGAAGGTACAGAAGTTCAGGAAAAAAAGCTTCACGGAAAAGATCCAGAAACCCAGAGAAATGGGCATGCAACATACGCAAAGAGAAGTTTGATAAAGGCCAAGAATACGTAAGCTCAAGGAAGAAAATACAACCAGCTCGAAAAATTCAAACAAAAAAGGACTGCTATGAAAAATGCATTTATAAATGCTCCAGAATGTTAAGTGAAGAGGACAGAAAAAAAATATTTTCTCAGTTTTATGAATTAAATGCAAGAGAAAAACAAATTTATATTTTAAATACAACAGAATCAAGTAATCCTGAGCGGAGAAGAAAAGGAAAGACTTCTGATAATTCGAGAAAATCCAAGAGTTATAGATATTTTTTTACCTTAAATAACAATAAGATCCAGGTATGCAAAACTTTTTATTGTGGGACGCTAGCAATAAGTCAAAAACCGATATATACTGCGCATAACCGTTCAACAATATCGAATACCCTTCAAAAAAGTACTCAGGGGAAACATAGAAAGAAATATACCTCAGATGGTGCAGCAAATCTAGTAAGGAAACACATAAGTATGTTCCCTAAAGTTGAAAGCCATTATTGCCGCGCAGATTCTAAAAGAGAGTATCTTGATGGGAATCTTTCTATTATGAAGATGTACGACATGTATAAAGATTTTGCTAGAGAAAATGATGCAAATCCCGTAAAAATTCATGTGTATCGTAAAATTTTTTGTACAGAATACAACTATTCCTTTAATAAACCATCTAAAGATAAATGTGATTTATGCGCTGAAGTAGATCTTCAAAAGAAAGAAAAAACCTTAAGTGAAGAAAAGGAAAACGAATATGTGAGACACCACAATGAAAAAATTTTAATGAGAGAAGAAAAGAAAAAGGATATTGAATCGGGAAAGCCAATTCTATGCTTTGACTTGGAAAATGTTTTGACTTGCCCCAAGGGTGATGTAAAAATTTTTTTCTAGAAAAGTAAGCTCAATGTCTATAATATGACCGCCCACTTTTCAGTAAATCGCAAGGTCTACTGTGCAATCTGGTCTGAAGCCACACGTGGGAGGTCTGGTAATGATATTGCCAGTTCTGTATACAAAATTTTAAGAAAAGTCGTAGAGGACCACCCGTTGCTAGAAGAATTAATATTGTGGAGCGACAGTTGCGTGCCCCAGAACCGTAACAGTATTATGAGTTTTATCGATTGCACATCTGCTACAAACAAGTACAAATCTAAAAACCGTTACAATGAAATTTTCCGTGCCTGGACATTCGTGTGTACAAGAAGTAGACTCCATTCACAGCGTTATAGAACGGAGTTTAAGAAAGTCTGAGTATTTTTCTCCTGTGTCTTTGCTACGATTTTTATTGAAAGTAAATACAAAAAAACCTTACACAATAATTCAAATGCAAGAAAAAGATTTTTTGGATTTTAATTTCCATTCTTCTAAACTTAAATACAGTTTAGTTCCTTTTGCTAAAGTTGTATCGTTACAATTCACAAAATCTTTTTTTTTAATTAAGTACAAGACGTCCTTCTCTGAATACGAATTTTCGTCTATTAATTTGAGACAACGTAGTGTAAGAAAGCATGTTGCAGCTGAAAGTGATGGAAATATTCCAAATTGCATTAAAAAAAATGACGTCCAATCTTCCTTGGGTAAAAACAAGGTTGAAGCACTAAAATCGATGTTCAGGTGGATGCCCGAAACTGATAGGCATTTTTATGAACAAATATTTTCAAAACTATAAATTATTTCAAAAAAGAACTGACAATTCTATATAAATGACATAGTTGTAAGTTACATTTTGTACGAATATATTTGAAAATGGAGTAACAAAGTTGTATGTTTTTTCTATTTTTCTATAAATAGGGATAATATTTTTAAAAATTTTTGGTTTCCTTTTGTATGTTATCCTAATAATAATTTTAGTATTTGCAGAAAAAACAAAAACATAAAAAAGTGTTACCACAACGATAATCCATGGGGCAGAATATTTAGCATAGGTTTTCTCCATTTCATGTTTTTGTATCATACAACCTTGTAATAATCAGGCAGCGATATTGCACCTTATACTTTTGAAAAATTAACATAATTGAAAATGTTTTTATTTTAATAATTTAATATCCATTAAGCATTTAAAAAAGGGAATCTTTCAAAGCAAAATTTTAAAGTTTAAAGATTTTAATGTAAAAAGAATAAAAACGTAGTGTTACTAGAAAATGTTATAAACTATGTAGATAACTAAGAGGCTATAATTTAATTATTAAATCAAACTAGTTTTATCCTTAATTATATGATTTAAGTTTTGGGTTGCTAAAATTTGTAGGGTAATTTATAGTACCTACTATTTAAAAATAAAAAATAATATATTTTTATTCTCATTACTTTCAGAATGTCAAGTCGAGCTGCTCAACAAGACGAGCTCTTGCTATTTAAGACAATAGTTTAGAAGATAGAAGTTCAAAATGAAATACTGTCAATCTGTTAAACCATGAACCGTTAACAGCATACGAATGTATTTTTTCCAATGAAGTTGCCTTGCTAAATCAGGACCAGATTATTGCAGAGTCACCTACGAGAAATTATAGTGACATGTATGATAACATTGTTTTAACCCATGACAATGACATGTACGGTGAAATTATTTTAACCCAATTGGAACCAGTTAGGATTAACAGTCCTATCTATGTCTTTGTACAAAATCAAGATTTGGATTTAGAACCAGTTTTAGTTAATAATGCTAATTTAAACAAAAATGAAATCCACGAAGTAATTGAAGTTTTAGAAAGCGAATCAACAGCAAGGCAAGCTTTCAATGGAACATGGGTGGTTCACGAAAAGTTAGCTGAGAAGATTGGTAATAAAATATTTGACGACAGCAAGGAATCAAACAATGTCGAGAGAAAAAGAAATATAGCAGCAGGACCTGAAGAATGGGACAAAAATAAAAACAAAAAGTTAAGAATGAGTGGACAGAAGTATAAAGAATTCACAAGAAATAAAAATGGAATAATAGATCATACTACAGAGAGACCTGCCCGCAAGTTAGGCCTTCCGTGCATGTGCAAAAGCAAATATAATTGTAACAAGTTTTCTGAACCAATTAGAGAAGAAATTTTTAAAAGATTTTGGACACTAACATGGGATCAAAAGAAAATGTTTGTTAGGTCGCTAGCTAAGTATATCGAGAAGAAAAGATCCTAAACGCAGAATCCTTCAAGACGAACAGGCACCATTTTATATCAGTTACAAATAGGCAGTGATACATAAAGCGTTTACAAGCGCATGTTTATGTCGTCGCTTGACATTGGCGAACGAATGATTAGAAACTGGTTACCTGAACCAATAGAGCATGGTATGCCATTAGGCAAAAATGAAAAAGAAAAATCTAAGAAACAAAGAGAGGATGCTGGGAAAATCGAATTTCTAAAAGATGTCATTGAGCTGCCTTCACATTATTGTAGGAAAAATACAAAAAAAAAGTGTACCTTGTAGAACCATTTAAACATAAAACAGAGATATAAAATGTGTATAAAGAAGAGTGTAGTCAAAATAACACAGAGCCAGTATCGATTTTTTCTAGCAAAATTTTAGAGATGATGAATGTTGGAATGCATAAACCAAAGAAGGATCAATGCGACTTGTATTGTTCATACAAGGTGGGGCAAGTAGAAGAAGAAGTTTACAAGAAACATTTAATAAATAAAGATAGGGCCCGTGCTGAGAAGGCGATTGCTAAAATAACACATTAACAGTGGATGTTCAAGCAGTTCAGTTATGCCCTGTAGTCTTTGCCAGTAAATTATATTTTAAGAGTAAACCCCAAGTCCATAACTTTACATTGTATAATATTGAAACTCATCAGTGTAAAAATTATTGCTAGAACGAAACGGAGGGAGAAGTAGTTTCGTCAACATTTACGACATGTTTATTGGACTACTTGAAAAGATATTGTTTGAAGGAACAAATATCCATTATAATTTATTCTGATAACTGCCGATATCAGAATAATAATGTAGCACTTTCAAATGCGCTTTTATCATTTGCTGTTAGAAATCAAGTAACTATATTCCAAAAATACTAAGAGAGGGGTCACACTTAAATGGAGTGTGACTCCACTCATGCATTAATTGAAAGAAAACTAAAAAATCGTGAAATTCACATCCCAAGTCAATATTCAGTTTTGATAAAAGAAGCCAGGCGTAAACTATTTCCACTGGACGTTTAATATGTTACTTTTGGCTTTTTCATGAAATATGATGATCCAAAATTAAATGATGTTAAAATATTCAAATATTCCCCAGAAGGCAAAATATTTTTCAAAATAAAATAAATTATGAGGACGAGTATGTGTGTCACACAAAACAATAATGTAACTTTAAATTATTTAAAAATTGTGTTTAAATTATCTTTTAATATCGTTACTATTACAAATAATTAAAATAATACTTAGGACAATATTATTTGTTCCGTCACAAAACGTTTTTCGTGTCTCCTGTAAAATTCTATATTTTTAGGTTACGACCTATTGCGCCTAAGCTATCGATATGATATTGTTACCGATAAAAATAACAAATGTGTTATAATAAACGATTTGTTATTGCTTTGTAATAAAACCAGTATGTATTTTTTTAAAAGCAAATAATTCAAGAAATTTAAAACACATAAACACAGCACTTATCTGGATTTAAAATCAACGGAGGTAAGAAATGAACATACCTACTTATCTTCATAAAATTTAAATTAGTTTTATTGACCTGTTATTATTAATTAATAAAGTTGGGCATAAAAGCATTGATGTGTTAATTAGTGAAATTTAAATACTATGCGTAGGCTATGCGTATATGGCTTGAGTGTTCCAAGAAAATGGCAGAATGAAAAGATGGCGGACAGTGATTGGTTTTCAAGATTTATGCATCGTCACCCAAGACTTTCAATTAGAAAGCCAGAAGCTACGAGTTTAGCCAGGATGACAAGTTTTAATAAAGAAACAGTCAAAGTATTTCAAGACAAGTTGGAAGCTGTCATGATCCGTCATTCGTTTACTGCTTCTCAAATTTTCAAACTTGGATGAAGTAAGATTTACTCTGTTAAGAAATTATTAAATTTATTAATCGTTTTCTATTTTTCAGACGGAAGTAACTACGATTCAGCGGGTTAAAAAAATTGTGGGAAAAAAAGGGAAACATCAAGTAGGTCAAGCAACGTCAAGAGAAAGAGGGGAATTGATCACTCAAGTAGAGATAATTTGTGCAAATGGTAACGTCCTGCCCCCCCTTTAGTAGTAAATTAAAATCTGCATAGTTTGCCATCATTAACTTAAAAAATATTCTGTCAAGAAAACAACTTTTAAATGTTTACTATGCCTTGGTTTACTGCCACCTAAAGTATATGGTTTTATGTTGGGGTCAGGCCACTGACCTAAACAGAATTTGTGTCTTACAAAAAATAATTATAAGAAAGGTATTTTCTCTAAAACGGTTAGAAACATGTAGACCAACTTTTAAAACTAACAAATTACTAACTTTACCTTCTATTTTAATCATGGAATCGGCTATCTACGTTAAGAAACATTTATCAGACCTGTTTCTAATGTTCATAACTATGAGACAAGACAAAATGAAAACATTTTAATTACTAACTATAAACTATCCACCTACAAGAAAAGTCCACATTGCTTTAGTAGTTATGTTTTTAATAAACTCCCAAATAATATTAAATCAGAACCCTCTTTTCGTGCTTTTAAAAAGTCGATTAGGTGCTATCTTGTTGATAACTTATTTTACACTATTAATGAATATCTTGGTGGTTAATATTTGTACTTCTACATTGGAGTGTCCAACAACAATATTTTAAATATTTTTATTTTTGTCTCGTGTAAGTTTATAATAGATTCTGTTGCTGTACTCTTGTGCTACCGAGCAAAACGATAGTATTCCAAGCACTAGTGATACTGCATTAAAGAGAAAAATTTAACGCCAGAAAAAAAAAACCTAAATTCATCTTCTGAATCTTCAGATTATGAAGAACCAACTTTTATCGACACCGATGATGACATGGATTTGGAATCAAATGACTAGAACTAGCCGATCAAGTCAAAGGAGTGACAAAAATTACCCTGGAGAAACTTTACGAGAACATAAATATCCTGAATCTCAAAACTCAGGAGAGATGCCATTGAGCGAAGTGAAAAAAATAGATAAAGAAAAAAAACAAGAAGAAATGGCAGTTTGTACAATGTACATACATAAAAGTTGTAATAAAATCCGAAAAGAGTCGAAAGATATTTATTGGCTTAGTGGTCAAAATAATCGAACCCTTTAAAGTGTATAACTGTCCTTTTTTGAAAGCAGCTATTGGACAAAAATATCCCAAAAATAGAAGATAAATCAATGGTGTATAAGAAAGAGATTTTAGAATGTCTAAATTTTAGACAAACTCTAAAAGGACCATTGGTCAGACGTGAACATTATACTTTCTTCTCTTCTTAAGTTTTTACCTGAATCGTTTAGTATAAGTAGATCCGTTTTTTATTTGTTGAAAAAAATGTGTTTTTTTACTTCATTTTTTGAAAAGTATCATACAAAGTTTAAAAATATTGTTTCTTTTTGTCAGTGGTACTGTTTCACAATTAAACAAATTCAAAAAATATTTGTTACCCCTTTTTTTAAGCCCATTGAAAATGTGATGCTCTTTCCCCACTTCATTTTAACAAGGTTTTACGTATAATTTCAAGTCTGATTGTACTTACCCACTCTCGTCGGGAAAGAGCAATCACCTACAATAAAAAAAATTCAGAATTTGTAAAGTTTTTATATTTTGACCATTATTACTAATATAGAACCCTTCAATGAATTTGCAAAAAAATTCAAAGTTAAATATTAATATTGGACAAACTTATGAAAGCTATTGGAATTCCTGGTTGCATTTACCTCACCTTACCTTATACATTTTAGTATGTATGTTACCCGTCAGCTGATAAGCAAGGCACGATTCCATAAAACCTGCTACGCGTTGCAGGATAGCCGAGCCAGCAGAGAAGCGGAGAGTCGACCTCGGATCGACGCGATGACGCGACTTTGACGGAAGACGCAAGGCAGTTCTCACTGTACTGTCGTGTTGTACCCATGTTAAAAGCTCGTAATAAATAATTTTTGATAAAAGTATTAGTTTTTGTGACATTTTTGTATTTAATGCTATTATCAGAAGTGGGATCTTAAATCCTTGTCCGGTGTGCTAGTCGGTACGGTTCAAAAGTGACTTTTTCGAGTAAAAAAAAAACAAAAAACTATAAAATGGCCGAAGAAGGTGAAATCTTTAGTGACAGTGAGGACAGTGACTTAGGAAGGAGGGACGCTCTACCCCCCAGTGCTAAACGTCCTAAAGCTCAGTGGCAGGAAACACTCATAAACTTAGTAGCAAACCAGCAGCAACAACTTGCCCTATTATCTAGCCAAACAAAGAGTGTGACGTCACCTTCGCAGCCAACGCCTAGTGATTCAGGAGTGGAAACTTCGAGTGCGCAAGTACATTCCTTTGAGATCACGAGTTATGACCCTGACAGAAGTGCTTACCCAATTAACGAATGGCTGGAAGATTGTACAAAGTTAAAAAAAGAACTTAACGTCAGCGATATTGTAATGATAAGTAAAGCTGGCAATGCATTAAAACATCGGGGATATCACTATTATCGTGATTGGCGACCCCTTTCGAGAACATGGGACATATTTTGCAATGATCTCATTGTTGCATTTCCTGATCAGGAAACACCTGGAACGCGGGCACACATTGCTGCCACGTTAAGCAGTCGCGATTGTGATTCCTTGTCTGATTATGGGAACCAAAAGCTACGATCAATAAATCGGTTTTATAGGCATTTACCTTGGAATATTATTATCAGCATGGTTGAGTATGGTTTGGAACATACCGAAGCCCGTTCTGCGATTCGTGTTCAAAAACCAGCAACTGAACGTGACCTATTAGTATTACTCAGCGAGTTTGATGCCCGCCGTGCGAGAACATTTAAAAATCACGCAGAAAAACGAGGAATGGATCGAAGATCAAAGGAAAGACCAGATTTCAGGGTCGCGCGAAATGGACCATCGACCTCTAAATGCTTTAAATGCGGCCGGCTTGGACACCATCAAAATAAGTGCCGATCGGTCCAGAAAGATGAAAAGACCAGCGAATCAACCCTAACTAGTGCGTCAGCCCCTAGCAAGGTTCCGACGTGTGATTTTTGTAAAAAAATGGGCCACACCGACAGCAATTGTTGGCTTAAGCATGGAAAACCTAAAAAAGAGTTCCTAATAAAGAAATGACGCCATTTATCAACAACACCGATAGCCACAGTCTTATACGAAGAAAAGGCGCTGTCATTCACATATCTCATCGACACAGGTGCTGAGCTGTCAATTATAAAACATTCCGTAGTTATTGCTTTAGACGGTATTATTAAGCCAAGTCGTGAAGTGCTTGCCTTTGTAGGATTCGGAAACCAGACTGTTTATCCTCTCGGTGTTTGTAATCTGATATTTGTTTTGCCGACACTTACTTTAGAAATTAGTTTTGTTGTGATTTCCGATGACGTTATTCCGGGTGAGTTGGATATTATTATTGGCTGGGACATGATAAGCAAGCCCTTTGTGCAGTTAGTAAAAACCAGTACCGGACTTGAATTACAATATCAACAGTCGTGTAAGATTCAAAAAGTGCTCGTTGGACAATGTGTTCCTAAAATTATAATTAATCAACCTAATTTAGATAATGACTTAAAGTTGTATTTAGAAGAGTTGTTGGGGCAATATAAGGATAAAACACCAGACCATATTTTAACCGGGAAAATGACGATAACATTAAAAGACAATACTCCAGTGGTATATCGTCCTCGCCGATTAGCATACCAGGAGCGTGTTATAGTCGCGAATATTATTAGTGAACTTTTAACGAACAAAATAATTCGCGAAAGTAACTCAGAATATGCCAGTCCTATAGTGTTGGTTACGAAAAAAAATGGCCAGTCAAGACTGTGTGTGGACTACCGTGACCTAAACAAAAAAGTTGTTAAGGAAAGATATCATTTACCACTTATATAGGACCAGTTAAATGCTTTATGCCATGCCAGATATTTTACCATTTTAGATATGAGGTCCGGTTTCCATCAAATGGAAATAGAGGAATCATCTAGGCACATTACAGCTTTTGTGACGCCAGATGGACTATACGAATGGAACAGAACACCATTTGGATACGTTAATTCACCAAGTATTTATCAGCGAGCCATCGATAAAGCTTTAGGTAAACTTAAAGGCAAAAAGGCATTTGTTTACTTAGATGACGTGTTAGTGCCATCAACTACCATTTCAGAGGGACTGCAAAACTTGGAAGAAGTGCTAGAGGCTTTAGCTACCTTAGGATTTTCTTTGAATTACGAAAAGTGTGTTTTCATCGCAGAAGAGACTGAATATTTAGGAGTAAGACTGAGTGCAGGAACCGTTCGTCCGAGTATAAGAAAAGTTACTGCGTTAACACAAACCATCGCCCCTACTAATGTAAAAGGTGTACGGCAATTTCTGGGATTAGCAGGATATTTTCGCCGTTTTATCAAAGGTTATTCTCAAGTTACAGCACCAATAACATCCTTATTAAAGAAAAATCATCCGTTTAAGTGGACACTTGAGTGCGAGTCAGCAAGGCAATTAATTATTAAGAAGCTAACTGATTCTCCTGTATTGCGTCTTTATAACCCTGAGTTGCCCTTGGAATTGCATACAGATGCTAGTTCTATAGGCTTGGCGGCGGCTCTCTTTCAAAAGGAAAATGGCATTCTTCAACCCGTTGCATATTTCAGCCGACGTACTACCGCTTGTGAATCACGTTATCACTCTTATGACTTAGAAACACTTGCAATCGTTGAGGCAGTGGAACATTTTCGAGTGTACTTGTATGGACAACATTTTACTGTGTATACGGATTGTAACTCAGTGCGGGCAACTGCCCTAAAAAAGAGTTTGCACCCTCGTATCGAGCGCTGGTGGATAAAACTTCAAGACTATGATTTTTCTATCGAGTACCGCCCTGGACATAAAATGCAACACATAGACTATTTAAGCCGAAATCCAGTGGATGATGTCACCGAGTTAAAAGTCTGTGCTTTAAGAACAATAAACATAAACAAAATCGCCGATAACAGTACACTCAGGGAGTTTCAGCTTAGTGATGCATTTTGTCAACACATATTCGATAATCCGGACTTTGACCCTGACCTAACTGTTGAAAGGAACATGATTATAACCAAAACAAAACCTTCGAAATATTTTGTGCCTGTCGCAGCGCGATTGCTTACAATGACTTTATATCATGATGAGTCATCGCATATAGGATGGGATAAGTGTATTTAGAAACTGCGAGAAGATTTATATTGGCCGAAAATGGGTCGGTGTCTAAAAAAGTACATTAAAAATTGTCGAGCTTGCACATTAGGAAAATCGCATACTGGCCCTCGGCGAGGATTTTGGCAACAAGGAGAAAAACCAGATGATATCTTGGAAAAATGGCACATTGATCATGCCGGCCCGCTAGTTCAATCGAATGGATGCACGCAAATTCTTGTCATCATTGACGCTTTCTCAAAATTATGCCGACTACAGCCAATTCCGAGAAAAACATCTGAATGTTCTATTCGTGCGCTATTGCCGGTTTTTGAAGAATTAGGCAGACCCAAACAGATAGTGGCAGATCGAGCAGCTGCTTTTACTTCTACCATATTTCAAAATTTTCTAAGCGAACAGCAAGTTGAGTTACATCATATTGCAACTGGTGTACCTCGAGGAAATGCCCAAGTGGAACGTCTCATGCGCACAATTTTTAATTTATTAAGAGCCACACTTACGCATGAAAAAGAAAACAAGTGGACGGTCGTCTTGCCAACAATCGAAGACAATTTGAATGTAACGGTCCACTCAGTAACTGGTTATGCACCTACCGTGTTGCATTTTGGCACAAACCCAAAATTGGCAGCAACTCGAAAATTTTTGGGTAGTGAACTACCTAATGATTCATTTATTGATCCAGAAAAGGCTGTCGTAGTAGCACAACAGCATATAAAAAAGTTTGCTGACCGTCGAGCTCAACGATACAATGAAACTCGGCGTCCAGCCACATTATTTAAGCCAGGTGATGTCGTGGCCATTGAAGATTCACAGCTTGCAGGTGGAGGAAAACTGAGGCCAAAATACAAAGGACCATACACTGTTCAGAAGGTCTTACCACATGACAGATATCAACTTCACAAGAAGGGACAGCGAACGACAGTGGCCGCTCACGATCAGTTAAGGCCATGGTCGGCGCAGTAATTATAAAATGGTGAGTGGCAATCCCACAATGTTAAATTAAAATAAATTAAATTATGTTTGCTTAAATGGTGGCAATCCCACCACAATAAATTTAAAAATATTTAGTGGCGATCCCACTAATGTTTGATGAAAGGGGTGGCAATCCCACCACAAGTAATTAAAAAAAAAACATTTAGTGGCGATCCCAGTAATGTTTGCTGAAGGAGTGGCAATCCCACCACAATTAATTGATTGAAAGAAAAAAAACATTTAGTGGCGATCCCACTAATGTTTACTGATCTATCACCTTTAGTTGAAACAATGATTATCGGCACTCCCACTAATAATGCCTGCTGAAATCAATGGCAATCCCATATAAAATAATAATACCTAAGAACCACTAACTAACATAAAGAGTGGTTATAATGAAAATACTGCTTCCTAATCTTTTTTTAGGTACCAGAAAAATAAATAAAGAAGTCGCGTGGACGCTTCCTTGTAGGATGGCCGTGTTACCCGTCAGCTGATAAGCAAGGCACGATTCCTTAAAACCTGCTACGCGTTGCAGGATAGCCGAGCCAGCAGAGAAGCGGAGAGTCGACCTCGGATCGACGCGATGACGCGACTTTGACGGAAGACGCAAGGCAGTTCTCACTGTACTGTCGTGTTGTACCCATGTTAAAAGCTCGTAATAAATCATTTTTGATAAAAGTATTAGTTTTTGTGACATTTTTGTATTTAATGCTATAATGTATCTGTATCACCACATAGGTATGTCTATAATTAGATCTATAGTATAAGTCGGAAATAATAGTCAGTGATTCATGGCTTTCATATAGAGTGTAGTTAGGGGAGACAATTCCAGTGTTTCTTTGAAATTTTAATACAGTAGAATATTTATTTTCGTGAATTTTTTTTTCTCTGACTTTATATAAGCCGTTGCTCTCGATATGAAAGCGATGAGTCACTGACTATTATTGCCGACTCATACTATAGTTACCTTGAAATCCATTTACTCCAAAATTCTGAGAAATATCTTTCTGCCTATCTCCATTAGGCTAACTGATTATTCTATAATAATCGTTTACCAAGTGCACCAATCAGGTTCGTTTTAAAATTGCCCAACAAGTAGCTTTAGTTAATCCGAATCGATTTGCAACTGATCTGAAAAATTATAAAAAAAAACACAAATAAATTGGATTTGAGTCACAAATGTCAGATTCGCTGAATTCTACAGAGGCAATAAAAATAGGTAGATTTATTTAAAGTACGCATTATTAAATTTTTGGAGATATATTATTATTTTTAGCAGATTATATTTTACTCAATTTCTGTTAACTTAGAATGCTCATAGTCATAAACATAGTCACAATTTTTAGGTAGTTATACAACATATCGGGTAATGATTATAAAGTATCGGATACTTGTGCGCTAAATATTGATATTTACTCGTTACTTATAAAAGTATTAGTTGCACATCACTAGTTTGGATTGTTTTTTACCAATCACAGTTTATTAATAAAGCATTTGAAGTTACAATGTTGCCGCTATTTGTTTTATTTCAAATGGTACAATGATACAATTTTTGCCAGTGGTGGCAATCATTGATTATAGAGTGGCAATCATTGTTCACTTCTTATTGTTTATTTTTTCATTCCAGAAATGGCATCGAAACGTAATTACACTACAAAACAAATGTCGAAAGCTTTAGAGGACGTTAAAAAGGGGATTCCAGCAGCTTTTGCATCCAAAAATCATGGAGTTCCTCGTGTAGGTATGCAACACCTATAACACTTCTCCTAAATCTGTTAATAACCTTTAGACTTGGTTGTCTTTTTAGTATTTAGCCTATAACTTTGTTAAACCGCATAAACGGCAAAACTACTCGCAGATAGATGGCGAAAAACCACAAGAACAACAACTAGAAAAAGTACGCGTGTATCGGCGGCAGTAATTATTATTATTATTATTATTAGAAACTAATGTTCTGTTAAAAATATAAACCGTTAATAAAGTACACTTACATAACTAACTGATCCTTTCAATACTATCGTCCTACCGTAGGTTATGGGCCAAAGTTGATTTGATCAGTTGGTAAAAGAAGGAAAAAGGTTGGTGCAGTGGAATAGTGAAAAGTACGGGTTCCCGAAAAGTGGAGAGTCAGGAGGGTAACAAAATTGCCGACAAAAATATGCAGTTGTTTTATGTTAAACCAATCGATGGAAATTCGTTTTCAAACTTAGAATTTCACATAAAACTTCTACTAGAACAACAAGGAGTCTCAAATGTATTAATGGAGGAGCTCCTACTGCTCCAGAGGAATTAGCCAAGTACCAGAAAAGCGATATTAAGGCAAGAACATTAATCGTACAATGCGTATACGAGAATATATTGGAAATGATAAAAACAAAAACAACAGCGAGGGAAATTATGGAATGTCTAACAAATATATATATATATATATATATACAAAAAAGGTATTTCCACGCAAGTGGTTCTCCAAAGAAAATTACGTGCTTTGAAGTTAGAGGGGTCGCACTCGTTGACAGAATTTTTCACAGAATTTGACAAAACTATCTGGACGCTAATTCTCGAACTTAAGAGAAGTGATCGTTCCTCCGAGAGAAGGGATAATTCACATTGTATGGTCGTTCTCTCGATGTTCATGCGCCATATTCTTGAAGCCGTGCGATGATGGCCGACCGTGTGATCTGACTAAAATCTAAACTCTATGGATAAAAATAAACCCTTTTCTCTTCTATGGGATAAACTGCTAACTTCATCGTTTTGACCATGTGTTAAAAACATGTTTCATTACGTCTCGTGCATCTAGTTTTACTTTTAAGCTTGATGTGTTTAAAGATTGTGCTTTACGGAAATAATATGGCCTATACCGAAAATAAGATAAGGGCTGGTCCAATCAACGGAACACAGAAAGACATTTTAGTAGAGTTTATGAAGCAACATTAAGATTTCCAAAGTGGTAAATTTACAAGATAATTTACTTATAAGCTAAAAACCTTTGGAACGAAATAGCTGAACAACTGAAGGCTGTTACAGGAGGGGCTCGTAAAGAGTGGAAGATTTGGAGTAAAATAAGTTGTATTTAAGGTGTAAAAATTAAACATTTACTCACTAATATTTTTTATTTTAGACATGGCAGGATTTTTAAAAAAATGTGAAATTGAAAGTTTCAAAGAACAAAAAATATTTACATGGTATAGGAGGGGGTCCAGAAATTATCACCACTTTGGACGATACAGAGAAATCCATCATAGATATGATTCCAACTGTGTCAACTTATGGAGAAATGATTGTTGTCGTACCAAACACTTTCTTTGAATTTGTTAGGGTATGCACCTACTGCCTTGCTTTTTATAACTAGTTTTTAATATTTTACTTAACAGAATGAAGTAGTCGTAGATGATGATGGAATCGTAAAAAAAATACCGATGTTGAAAACATGGACAAATCAGCACAAGTAAGTTTTAACTACAAAATATAATTATTATACATTATTTTATTAATGATACTAGTGAGCTATATTAAACATAATGCAGAAGTTATTTTATATATTTTCAGGATCAATATGAAATGGATCACGAATATGCTTTGGAGCATGTACCGACAACCAGTACACCTCTAACTAAGAAGTTTAAAGTTTTGTCAAAAACCAGAAGGCTTGAGATTTCTTTAAAAAATTGTCAGAACTTGGTCAAAGTAGAGGAAGGAAAAAAAGGATATTATGGAAAATTATTATAAGGAGAAATTTAGGTTTTATCAAGATAGAACGAAATATGAAAATGAAAAATTATTATTAAAAGAATATAATGAACTAAAGCATGAATCAAATTTAGTTAAAAAAAGAGATTTAAAAAAAAATAGTATTTTTTTAATAAAATATATTTTTTAATTTTTGTTGGTAAATAATCGTTTAAATAAAAACATAAATATTTGAAATTTGTTGTCCCATGGACTTATTTATTTTAGGGTTTATGGTTATTTCATTTTTATGACGTGTATTATGATTATGGTTTTTAAACTGTGTAAGATTTTTATTTTTAAATATGTATATTAAGATTTTATAAATGTTTCAGAATATAATTTTATCGAAGGATAAAGATAATCTTTATTAAATATAATTTTTAGAAACCTTTTCTGTAATATTTCTAATTTTTTAACTAAAGTTTTATAATATTATATAATGATCTGCAAAAATGTGTAAAGATTTAACAATTCCAAAGAACTATCATAACTTTTAGAATTCTATAAATACCGATAAAAATATGAGACAGTTTGCCGGAGCCAAATGAAAGCGAAAGTTCTGACGAAATCTAAATTATTCTAAAATATGATTTAAGTTTTTTACTATGTTATTATTTCTATTTTTGTAGTTTTCAATATTAGAATGTTCTTTTTGTTCCACTTTTACCATAATAAAGATTGTATAACTTCACGTATATGCATTTTATTAAAAAAATTCCTATGCCACAATCACGAATGTAACTTTTTTCGAAAATTTATGGATATTTTGTAAATCATTGATAACATTTCTAAAATATAACTCTAACATCTGGTAATAAAAGTACAAAAAAAATGTTGCATTAAATCCTGATTTTTAGCAATTCATTAAACGTTTAAAATTCGAATATCTGCTAACGGTCATTTTGCACGTCGTGGGTGTGGCATTGCATCTACGATATAATAGAAAACAAAAAAACAGATTCTGTTACTGCCAAAGAAAAATGTGATTACTGGGAAAAGATCGCTGTGGAATTTAACCGTTCTGGCCCATCTTGTCCTTGAAATACAGAATGCTTAAAAATGTGTTACGAAAACAAAAAGAAACTTTTGAGGAAGTTGGTAGCTATCAAAGGCGAGAGCAGTATAAAACTGGGGGAGGATTGCCGAAATTTGATGAAAAAAAAGAGCCTGGCGATGAACTACTGCTATCTATAGTTAGTGATAAAACAATTAAAGGTCTGGAACACTCTTTTGGGGGCGATGCCATGGATATAATACCTCCTGTAAGAAAACCTCAACCAGAATGCAATTTTTATGAAGCTGATGATAACATTGAAATTTCATGGGAAACAGATTGTGACGACTACACTTTTGAGGTGGATGTCCTAATATTTGAAAACTAAAAAGTTTGCTTCTCGATTCAGTAATGGTGTCCAGCATTTATTTTTTTGCTGGTTAATTAAATACTTATAGCACTGTTAGGCTCTATTTATATATTAAATAAAAACATATTTGCAGCTTACCAATGAAAACCTAAACGAACCACAAAACATGCCATCTACCTCAACCTCAAAGCATCAGGAAATTGCCAATAAGCGTAAGGTAGTTTAAAGTAAAGGTAATCATAATATATAATAATATTATCTAAAGTAACATTGTTAGGAAAAGGCAATCAAAAAGGGTTTCTAGGAGGTCATCAGCCTATTTTCTCAGAAGAACTGGAATTGGGCCTCGTAAATCATTTAACCAATATGTCCGACCGACTTTTTGGACTAACCTCGATGGATATAAGACGATTAGCCTTCCAGTTAGCTGAGTCTTTAAAACTGAAGCAGAAAAAATAAGATGGCGGGGTGGCAGTGGTTAAAAGATTTCTTGAAAAGACATCCACAACTTAGTTTTAGAACACCAGAGGCAAAATCCATTGCACGTGCCTCAGCATTCATCAAAGTTCAAATCGATAAGTATTTTAACGTGTTGTCACCCCTTTTAGAAAAATACAAGTTTCGCCCGGAGTCAATCTATAATATGGATGAGTCTGGGTTTACGACCGTACAATCTAGAACGGAACGTATGGTAGCTACAAAAGGACGCAAGCAAGTGGGTGTTGCCACAAGTGCTGAAAAGGGGCAAAGGTTTACAGCGGTCTGTGCAATGAATGCTCTTGGAAACTACATACCACCGGCTATGATTTTCCCCAGAAAGTACATGAAACAAGAACTAATAGACAAAGCTCCAATAGGTACAGTGGGATATGCCCAAGAAAACGGATGGATGACAACAGAAATTTTTTTAAAGTGGCTTCTCATTTTAAGGACCATTCTAAACCTTCAGAAATTAACAAAATTTTACTCTTATTGGATGGCCACTGCAGCCATAAAAATATTGAAGTACTCGAGTATGCAAAGAAAAACCATATCTTCTTTGCTTTCCTCCCCATTGCACTCATCGAGTACAGCCCCTCGATGTAAGTTTTTTTGGTCTGCTAACGACCTATTACAATTAAGCAATCAGAACATGCATGTTACAAAATGATAAGCGTGTAGTTAGCCACTTCCAAGTGGGAGAAATATTTAATAAAGCCTATGCTAAAGCTGCAACAATTGGCAATGCAACGAGTGGTTTTAAAAAAACCGAAATCTATCTTTTCGATCCTAATATTTTTCCAGAATGGATGTTTGCACCATCAAAAACTACAAATATCGATATAGCACCAGGTATTATGATAATTGCCTGCAATGACGATCAGTCCAAATACTCTCAGGTCCCTCCAGAAATGGCTGCTGCTACAGACTATGAAGTAAAAAAAGCAAGTACTTTATGAATGATCCATTAATCCTAAAAACCTCTGAAATTACAGAAAATCAAGCACAACAAGCGTCTACTTCTACGACTGGTTAATCAAATTCTAAAAGCAATGTGATGACATTAATAGAAGAGCTATTGATGCGTAATCAGGCAATATCTTACCGATGTTTAACGATAAAATTTCATAAAACTTGTGGAAATAAGAATGTAAAAATTGACTTCCCTGGACGCAGGCTTTATTAAAGGCCGTGCCGGGAATAGCCGACTACTTGTTCAGGGGGGTTGAGTTTAATTATTTGTAAAAGTCAGATTAAATTATAGTATAGCGTTAAGCTGGCAATGAGCGTATTTTACGGTGATAAAATAGGAAATATTTTAAATGTTACGGGGAGTTCTCTCTGGAATTATTGGGATAGTGAATCTAAGGGCCAAGAAACTGAGGTACAGGGTACCTAGACTGTTTAATAGGGTCGTGATTAATGATAAATAATTACGGGAGAGAAGAGTTTTCTACCGGGAGTAGAAGTGTTATTTCTTTGTTTTGTTAAGGAGGGTGCGGCAGTGCCGGCTTAACGTCGTTGTTTCTTTTGTTATTAGAGTAAATTTTATTTGGGGAAAGTAATCCTTGGTTCATAAGTCTTATGAGATTTATCTTTTAGAGTTTATAATTAATAAATTAATCGACTTACCTGAAGGAAGATTAATTTGAATTATATGAACAATCTCCTCCGAACAGATTACATATATAAACACATGTAGTTTCCATCTCTCCGTGGGAACAGTCACAAGTTCAAAGCCTAAAAATAAATCTTTGGGGCCGACCCTGTCGCCTCTATTAGGCACTCGTAATAGGCCCTTGATATGTTCTTCAGTTCATTTTTTAGTAAGTTCTAAATATGTCGCTTAGTTGGGGATCATTTGGGGGGTGGTGGGTATGTAATCTGTTCGGAGGAGATTGTTCATATAATTCAAATTAATCTTCCTTCAGGTAAGTCGATTAATTTATTAATTATATTTCACAATCTCCTCCTCCAGATTACATATATAAACACATGTAGATGTTTAAAGAGAGCGACTATTTAGTATTGTAGATAATTTCTGTTTATCGTTTTTGGAATAAAACTGTAAGCTTTATAATAGCATTGAATTAAACTATGGTAAATTACATATGTAATGTGTGTGATGAAAGTTAACTTAACTAGTAACTGAACTCTCTTTATATTATCAATTTATCAGCATATTAAATCAATAGGTATAACTAACCATATTCCTATCATATTTAGTTTAGCCTTGAAAAGCTCCCCTAACAATACTATTTGTACTAGTGGAATCAGGTGTATTATAAAATCTGTTAAATGTGTGTGATTTATTTCATCATTCCGCTATTTTTCTTCAACATACTTCTATGTTGGTGCACTGTCGATGTTGACGCGTGCCCTGAAACTTTATCCCTTAAAGACATTATTTGTGTCTATACCGTTTTCTTTTAACACGTATTTTAGCCATCTGCTTAGTGTTTGCATTATTGCTGCTGTATGTGACTATTTGTATATTATAATGAGTTTTAAAATTGAAGAAGTACCTAGTCCATATATAATGAGTTTTGTCTCCTGTGGACGATATTCTCTAGATTTTCCAGGTACAATTTAATAGTGTTTGCTATATGCAATTCTAGTTTACTTATGAAGAAGGAGAAGACAAAATCTGATTGAGCTTTATTTATTTTCGATGTTTTAATTCTTTCAGAAATTATATTCTTTATCCTGTCGGCATCTACCTATATATTATATGTATTTGTCTTTTAGATTTATCTTTGAAAAGATTTGTATCCTATGTCCTGACGTCAGTGCTAAGAAAGATATGAGTATTTTAGACATTTGGAATAAACTTAGAGGTTCTAAGGGTATAGTTTTCCCAGATATATGGGAACTGGATGTGAGTTCCAGATATTGTCATACCTTGGCTTACTGGGTGCATGTTTATGTATTTCATATCCCCTTCCCCTATGTATAGGATCATACCTACGCCAGCTTTGCAGAAATTAACGGAGCTATACGCAGCACCTGTTCGAAACATGGAATTTAAAAATCGTAATTAAATGAGTTATGTTATATACCGGGGTTGTGTTTGTTATGAATACAAAACTGCCCCTATTTCTGTAGATATCCAGACTATTGTCTAAGAGTACTGTCCGTTACGGAACCTGTAATAGCGTATAATCCTTCAGTGGGGAATTTTCTGTATAAAAAAAAAAAAAGATTGCTGGATAGATTCTCTACTACCAGAAAAAACTTTTTCCCCGATAGATGTTATGGCATAGTATCCGAAAGGGGGGAAAAAACTAAGGTTTGGGTATGGGGTAATATTTGCGTTCATTAATAGGAATTTTTTTATGAATAAACGGTAAGCTGAGAGGTCCAATTTGTAACAGCTAGGATGCCCTTAGCTTTGTCTTCGAGAACTTTGTTAATCACCTTTGTTAAAAAGGGGGGGGGGGGGAGAAGCATAGAATAATTTTAGTTACCAGCTTATTGTGAAAATATCAATTTCGCGTGAATCAGAGTCCTTAAGCCACAATAGATATCATTTAGTGGCAAAAGGTCACTATTTAGTTGGCCGAAGTTACGAACTATGAAATCATAGTATTCGTGAGAAAGTTCGTACTCCGTTTCGATGGATAAGGACCTAGATTCAGTCTGCTTCAATATTTTCGTTAGTGTTGATGTGTGGGACAGAAAAAATAATTATATTTTTCCCTCAAACCATTCTCCAAATTTTTTTGAAATATTATTAAGATTATTATATTTTGCTCCCCTGAGTAAGATATTACAGTTTCCGGCATTTTGCAGGATGATTTTGAGACATTAAAAAACATGCTAATAACTTTTAGTATAGGTATGTTGTTTTTCTTTTCGATTGAATTCCAGAACCCATGAATTTTTTCTCTATTGCAATAGCCTTCCAAAGATGCATCCGATGCCCTGGCTAATTCGAGATAACCATTTTTTATATTATTTTGCTCGTAAGAATATTATTATTTATCCAACACTGGAAATAATTTGGTAAGTATTGTGTAGGTGCATTATTGCCTAAAAATTGCCCTTATTAATGTTTAGTCCTTTAGTTTTTATTATTTCAAAAATGTTTGTATGAAATCAGCCGTATTCTACACCTGGAAAACTTGCTGTTAGTTTACCTATGTAAAATAAGCTGCAAATTTCCTTTTTTGTAAAAGTTCTTACCTGATAATTTTACCCATATTTGTAAAATTAAGATTCTTTTGTCTATATCGACAGGTAGTAAAATTGTCATAGCTTCCGAGTCAAAATTGAACCCTTAATAGGTGCATGATTTCAAAACATTTTTTGTTTATTAATAATAAGTCCTAACTGTGATAATTGTGCTATTGTAATGACTATACGTCATATATCCGTCTCTCTCATGTTCGCTCTATGCATAAGAGTCATCTAAAAAGGTTAACTTAGTCACGCCCCTTTTCCTTGAAGATTCCTTTAATAGCTTTATGCACAACGGGGGTGTTATAGACACGTCAAGGGCTAAAGAGTTGAATTGATATACTTTTTGTTATTAAACATAGACCTGGGGTTTTACGACGACTTACATGAATTGAAAATAAATAATAAGCGTCTTTTAGGTCAAAAGTGGTAAACAAAAAATAATTTTTGTAAATCAGTTTTAAAACGTGTTCGATAATCTCCTATTTTGAAGTGCGGTAGGGACAACCGTTTATTTAGATTTCTTAAGTTTAAAATAAATCTGTTTGAGCCCTCTTTTTTATTTATTATTGATTTTTAAAAAATAGCTGAGATAAAAAAGAATTTCCGTTTTAAATTGGTATAATTGGTGACCGCACTGACTAATATTTAGGGGTAGAAATAGTTAGGTAATGATCAGTAAAACAGCTCAGAAATTCAAGGTTTGTATTTTGCCCGCGTTCATTGTTTGATGAAACATAACAATGGAGATGCCCAGCTTTTAGGAAGGAAAAACATTTAAAGGCTGTAGTGGGGGCCATGTGGCACCCGGAAATTGGCATAAAAATGGAGCGTGAAAGGTGACGTTATAACTGTAAGGCAATCATGTGGCCCCTCCCCCCTTTTGCCATCTGTACATGTGTACAGACTTACGGCCTCATTGTTTGATAAAACAACAATGGATATGCCTAGCTTTTAGGAAGAAAAAACATCTAAAAGCTGCAGTAGGGTCCATGTGGCACCCCGGGGGTTGGCATACAATAGGAGCGGAAAAGGAGACGTTACAAACTGTGAAATTTGTGGCAATCATATGATCGCCCCCCCATTAAAGCCATCTGTACATGTGTACAGACTTACAACCTCATTGTTTGATAAAACATAACAATGGAAATGCCCAGCTTTTAGGAAGGAAAAACATCTAAAAGCTGTAGTGGGGTCCATGTGGCACCCCGGGGGTTGGCATAGGATTGGAACGTGAAGGTTGTGATAATCATTTGGTCGCCTTTCCATTATTAGCCATTTGTACATGTGTACAGACTTATGGCCTCATTGTTTAATAAAACATAACAATGTAAATGGCCAGCTTTTAGGAAGAAAAAAACATCTAAAAGCTGTAGTGGGATCCATGTGGCACCCTAGGGGTTGGTTAGAGATATTCGTGGTTCGACCTGAAGTGGTCAAATCAAATCAAAATCAAAGTGGTCAAGTCAAATTAATAACATGTGGTATTAATTTAAGGTTCATCATAAGGATTCTCATCTGAGCTATCATAAGAGCTACTACTAGAGGAGCTATCTAAACCTTAAAGAAACAAAGGAACTTTGTAACCTTAGGTGTTGTTAGGTATAATGTACCCATACATTCTATATATTATTGGGGACTAATTTTTTGACTAAAACATTTAAATTAAATGCAATATTAAAAGTTATCAAATATCTGAAAGTCCGGTCCTGTTTGTCGAGGCAAAGGGCCACAGCGTAAGCCGATACTTCTAATTTATATTGAAGGGGTGTTTATGTTAACACCATTAAACGACAAGCGTGTGTTTGAAAACTATAAGTTTAGCTAGTCTTGTGGCATGACATTATACAGGATGGCATAAAAAGAAGGTTGGTGTATTGAAAGTATAGAAATGGAGGTAAATAATATCGTATGATAAAATTCCGTTATCAATTATTGTAAGTAGTTTGGTTTTCTGTTTCGAGCCGAGTGGCCAAGATACGAATATTTAAATTATGTTAGAGCAGAAATAATTACATTTCATGCGAACTGTAAGTACATTTTTTAGGGGGAAAGCTTATATTGGGCAGTAAACCTGTACTAAATATATATTTAGACGGTGAATAAGTACATATTGGTATTGCTCTAGTGTTGGCCTGTGTAGTTTGTGCATGTGTACAAATATACAATTAGTGGTTTTCCAGTTACATATATGTACATATGTATATGAATGAAAAAATCAATGTATTTATTCTGTATTTGTTAACAGGTCATGTGACCGATGTGGCTGGCATTAATTACGTGTTTTGTAATCCGGAAAATAGAAAACTTATCTGATTGGTGACGCGGTCGTATCTGTGGGGTTAGAAACAGAAAGCCCTATATTCCTTCTTACAATAATTCCTCATTGAGTGGTATCTCTAATGTGTACTTACTCGAACTTGAACAATTTTTTAAATTTCCCATATTTCTAGCACACAAAACTTACGGCGCAACTGTAACTTTGAACCTGCGGTACGTGCCACACGAAAAAATGAACTGAAGAACATATCAAGGGCCTATTACGAGTGCCTAATAGAGGCGACAGGGTCGGCCCCAAAGATTTATTTTTAGGCTTTGAACTTGTGACTGTTCCCACGGAGAGATGGAAACTACATGTGTTTATATATGTAATCTGGAGGAGGAGATTGTGAAATATAATTTCGTTGTAAAGTTCAAGTTTAACCTGTGTTATTTGTTCTTTAAGTTAATCATTGTGACAATAAATATTGTCTAAATTGGAAGTTTGTGTTATCTTTTATTTCATTAAATATAATATGGAAGATCAAGTAGTTGGGAGGGAAGTCCACTCTGTCGGCGGGTCTAGCGGCCTCCGGCCGCGACGTCCTGCCGACGGAGGTCTTAGGGTGATGGAAGGTTATGAGTGCCCAGTTGTCGGGGTTTCAGGGTATAAAAGTAAATCGGAACGACGCCGCCTTCAGCGACGTCGTCGTGATGAGCGACAGTTCGCCGCCCCGTTGTCGCTCGTTGATGATAAAGGTTTGAAGCAATATTTCACTCGGGAAGGGGAGGAAAGAATCAGGGGAGTTTTGGACCAGAAGGTTTTAAGGGAATTGAATGTAGTTGTGCCCAAAGTTTCGACAATAGTGAGTGACGCCGTCCTTGTAGAGTCACGTCGAGTGGCGCAATGGATAGAGGATACAATTTCCTATAAAAATCCGTCGGGTCCATCGAGGGCCGAAGTCCCTAGGGAAATTCAGGGAGTTATTAATGGGAAGGAAGTCAGGGGCAAGTCTTGTGAAGTATCTGGTCGAGATATAGGAGCATGCGAAGCATGCCAGGTTTCGGGTTTCTCTTATGAGTCGGCGGATCGCCCGCCTCTATTGACGATCGAAGATCGGGCCCGGTTGAGGCGTCAGCGAATCCGCCGGGTGATAGATACTATTGGCGTGCCTAATACATCGAGTAGTCCGGATGATGAAGTTCGGGACCCAGTGCCGACCTGTCGACTATTCACAGTCCGACACCCGATTCCGATGCCTCGCTGCCAAAATCCGACCCTATGAAGAACTAAGCCAAAGTACCCGGAGAGCAGGGTGTCGCCCGGGGAACACTATCACCAATTCCTATTGTTACTAACCAGCAGAAAAGAAAAAGGATTAATAAGTCGACTCACGGAGCTATTAACACAACACCTAATTTAGAAGAAGCAAGGGAAATACACAGACAGAAAAGAGAGGTAGAGGAAAGAAAAGCAGCCAAAAAGGCCAAAAAGAAATTAAAAATAGACGATGAACCTGAAAATGTGGAACCATTTACAAAAGATGATAACGACGATGATGATGCATCGTGCATTTATTGCAATGGCCTCTATTCGGAGTCACGGAAGAATGATTTTTGGATTAGATGCCAAAATTGTAAATTGTGGGCACATACTGAATGTGCCGATGTAGAGAGAAAGGTTAAAAACTATATATGTGACTTATGCAAACCATACGTATTATCTTTTGTTTCAAAAAGAAGGTTAAGGGCTTCATTTTTCTTCCTTTTTTATGTTTATTTATTAGAGTAACAAACTTGTTGTTTTTTTCCATTGTTTAAATAAAGATTATGTAGCATAAGTTAGTCCGTTTATTATGCATATTATTATATATTTTAAAGTTTTTTTATAAGTTATAGCACAAACACGACAAAAATTATCCCAATAGAATAAAGAAAATAATTAGTTAGTCTCATATCTGATCTGATTTTTTTGAAACGTAAGAATTAAAGAATGTTTCAGTTTTTGAAATTTAATTTTCCTGAAATACCGCTAGAACGTGTGTAAAGCGATGGTGGACCAACAAAACCTTATAGGTGGACCAACATATCTATATATGCGGGTATGATGGTCCATTTTCTTATTTTATTTTAGATACAATTAAAGCCAGTTGCTGTTTTAATAGCTCTAAAATATTTTGCGTAGGGTAAAGAATCAATACACATCTAACTAGATGTCTTTAAAGGAGTATTTTAGGTAAAGTGGTTTTTGAATTATATGGTGATAACGAAAAGGGGGCCATCATACCCGAACTTCCCCTTTATTTGTCTAAGTCTTAGACTTGATTATTTTATGATTAAAAACATCATTCCTCGATTTGATTCGGTAATTTAGTAACTAAATTTTATTTGAACACCATAATAAAAAACGTTGTTTAAAGTTCCACAAATTATTTTATTTTGTGATAGAATTTATTTACTTTCAATGGAGGGAGTTTGTTGGGAGGGGTCAAATAAAACTGGAAAACCAATTGGTTTCAATGCCGACGTTTCGACGTTAATAGCGTCATCCTCAGGGCACTACAATGGATGTAAATTATTAGTATTTTTGATTACATAAAAAAAATGGACAATACAAGTAAAAATGTTAAACATTAGTTACTTTAGTTAAATTTTCACAAACAAACAGAAAAATAAATAAAATATGGAAAATTTCTATATATATAGGAAGAAACTATACACTAGTAGGTGTATATTATTATAATTATGGGTATGTGGTTACTATGATTCTCAAGAAAATATGTATATAAATGTGTAGACACAAAATTTTGTCTCAAATTACCGATAAATTTGTAAAAATAAAAAAACTACTTTTCAGTGTAATTGTATATTAGAACATAGTTTTTCATACCGAACAATTTTTCATAATTACAGTTTTGATATTGTCAAAAATAAAGGTACTTTACTCTTGGGGAAAATTCATATTTTTTGACAAACCTCGTATACGACTTAAAAAATTTAACATGTGATGGTTGCATTTTAGGTTTTGGACCATGCAGAACTTTTTATAAAGAATAATTTTTTTTCGTAAAGTTAATAATAAAAAAGTTTCCCATATGCCGCCAACTTACGTAGACACTCTGTATATAGGTAGAAACTATACACTAGTAGGTGTATATTATTATAATTATGTGTATGTGGTTACTATGATTATCAAGAAAATATGTATATAAATGTGTAGACACAAAATTAAAAGTTTAACGAGAATAAAAGTTACAGGACATTGATCAATTAGGTATCAACCATACAATAAGTACTAGTTCAACTTAAATAAGTATTAAAAAAAATGTTCTTATTACTTTTCAAACTTTTTCTCCTTTTCGTAGAGGACTAGTCTTTAGAAAAATAAACAATGTAAAAAAAAACTAACAAATCAATGATAGACTCACCGAAAAAGACAGGCTTCCCTGGTCAATGTTATATTCAGGAAAATACAGATTTAAGCAGAAAAAAGTTTGAAAAGTAATAAGAAATTTTTTTTTAATACTTATTTAAGTTGAACTAGTATTTATTGTATGGTTGATACCTAATTGATCAATGTCCTGTAACTTTTACTCTCGTAAAACGTTTAATTTTGTGTCTACACATTTATATACATATTTTCTTGAGAATCATAGTAACCACATACCCATAATTATAATAATATACACCTACTAGTGTATAGTTTCTTCCTATATATATAGAAATTTTCCATATTTTATTTATTTTTCTGTTTGTTTGTGAAAATTTAACTAAAGTAACTAATGTTTAACATTTTTACTTTTATTGTCCATTTTTTTTATTTAATCAAAAATACTAATAATTTACATCCATTGTAGTGCCCTTAGGATGACGCTATAAACGTCGGCATTGAAACCAATTGGTTTCCCTGTTTTATTTGACCCCTCCCAACAAACTCCCTCCATTGGGTCACAAATCTATCACTGTATTTATTTACTTTTGTTGATTTATTTAAATTACTTGTAAAGTTTAATATTAAACTAATAATTCTTTGAATATAGCTTTTTCTATCTTTTTTAATTGTTTCGGTAAAGTTTGAAACTAATAATTTTGCCGCACAACGTCAATCGACTCACACCACGGTTGCGCAATGCGCCAGTGAGGTACGAGGACGAAGTGTTCAACTCGCAACGTGGTACAGCCTGCACGGCTTCTTTTATCCGCACACCAAAATTATTTTGTAAAACCCGTGAGTGTAAAAACTTGTGTTGAAGAGAAAACGAACTACCACCCTGAGAGCCCTCAGTAGACGTGCCATCCAGACGTCATTAGAAGTCTGGTAAGTGCTAGTTTATGGCGTTGTGCGAATCGTGAATTATGTAATCTACAGTCCGCTCTATTAATTAATTATTTTTTTTTGTATTGTAATTAAAATATTTTATACTAAAAACTTTTTAAAAATATCACATACCTTTAACCCTTTGTGCCCTAGTGGTTTCACTATAAAACCACCTACTAAAACATTTATTCTTACTTTCCTAGTGGCAATCTCGTGAAACCATACGTAGAGTAGCTCCGCCTACTATTCCCTTTCTTCAAATACGCTGCTTTGGTTGAGCACGTTTTTATATTTTTGACAGGTAATAATATTTTAAAAATTCGTCCGTTAGTAAGTGCACGTGATTATATATTTGGTCAGTTTTTTTGCTGTTTTGAAGTCATGAGCGGTAAGTTTTGTATTTTTTAGTGTGACATAATGTTACTTGATGTAGTTGATATGTTTCCGAATACATTTTTTTCAAATAACTAGTCTCTATTTATACAAACAAACGTTGGTTTCATGTCAGAACCAGTAGGGACCTGTTCGTTATTTTATCAAATTGTTTTGACTCTTTTTATCTATTTCGGTACCACATGTGTTTTTTTATGCTTTTGCTAGGAGTAAAAAAAATTTTTTAGAACTTTTTTATTTTAGAAAAAAAGAAATATTTTTTCAAAGATCTCGAAGGAATGACATCTGAGGATATGTTTACCTTACTGGAAGATATTCCTTCGGATAACGAATCAATTGTCAGTGACGATGATCAGGAAGAGCTGGAAAATGTGACTATTGATAACATTGAATTGTTGGACCTAAATGACATTCCCATTATCTTTGCCGATGATATTGATTCAAACATAATTGACCAGGACGACAATGACAGTGACACAGAAATGAATGAGAGTCTTGACGTAATAAGACGAAGAGAGCTGGCTAAGCTTCATATTTGGACAACTTCGATAGACAGTTGTATACAAAATAAAAAAACATTTTCTGAAACAAGTGGCCCAAGTATTCCAGACAACTTGGAATCACCCACAGATGTCTTTCTTCATATATTTCCACAAAATCTTATTGAGAAAATTGTCTTCCAAACTAACCTTTATGCATTGCAAAAAAGTGGCGGGGACCCTAATGCTTTTACTCCCACTAACGCAAATGAAATTAAAACCTTTGTTGGGATAAATATTCTAATGGGTATAAAAAAAAACTGCCAAGCTACTGCGATTACTGGTCATCAAGGCCAGAACTGAGGGATCATTTTATTAGCGCAGCTATGAGCAGGGATAGGTTTGCGTGGCTTTTGGGTAATATTCACCTAGCTGATAATTCTGTTATGCCGCCAAGAGGATCCGCTAATTATGACAAACTTTACAAGATTCGATTATTGTTGAACACACTTACAGAAACATTCAAAGGATCTTATAATCCCTCTAAGAACCAAAGCATTGACGAATCCATGATCCGTTTCAAGGGGCGCAGTACTTTAAAACAATTTATGCCACTAAAGCCAATAAAGCGTGGCTACAAAGTCTGGATAAGAACAGACGAATCAGGATATGTTTGTCAATTCCAAATCTATAGCGGAAAAGTCAGTGATGTTGCTGAAAAGGAATTAGGGGCTCGCGTAGTCAAAGATTTAACCAGAGACTTGATGGGGAAAGGACACAATGTTTATTTTGATAATTTTTTTAACTCTATACAACTACAAAAATATCTCCAGGCTGCCCTTATTTATGCATGTGGTACAGTCAGGAATAACAGAAAAGGTCTTCCTGGCGATTTAAAATCAGATAAGGACCTAATTCAAAGAGGAGATTTAGACTGGCGTGTCAGCAAAGATGGTCTGGTTTTTTTCAAGTGGAAGGACAGAAAAGTCGTATCGTTCCTTGGTAACCATCAAAATCCTTTAGAAGGCGGTACTGTATCAAGAAAAGAAAAAGATGGTACTTCAAAAGCGATTAATTGTCCAATTATGGTAAAAGAGTATAATGCCCATATGGGTTATGTTGACAAAATGGATATGCTAACATCTATTTATGAAATTGATCGCAAATCAAAAAAATGGTGGCACCGAATATTATGGTACTTTATTGATGTGTGTGTTGTAAATTCATTTATACTTTTCAAACAACGAACAGACTCCAATGTACCAAATCTAAAAATATTTAGATTATCTGTAGCGACGGGCATGATTGGAGTTGGGCAAACAGTTCGTTCTAGAGCACCACCACCCAAAGTTATCAACCATTTTAAACGCACAGTACCTTCTGAAATAAGGTATTCTCATTGTTCGCATATGCCAGTATATTCGAAATCCAGACGATGTGCATTGTGCAGTAGTACTCAGGAACCCCATAGGTCAAAATGGACATGTAGCACGTGCGATGTGGGATTATGTTTAAGCGATAGGAAAAATTGTTTTCAGTTATATCATCAAAACTAACTAGTGTAAAATTAAAATAATATTTGTTTAAAGTTTGATAAATAAAGAACTATATTTTACAGCCCATTTTATTCCCTAGTGGTTATGTGCCGAAACCATGGCCTGGAATCAAAAATATAGTTCAACTAAAAAAAAGTGTTAATAATATATTGTATCTTTTACCAATTGCTACCATATTTTATAAAAATGTGTTCATATTTAAAGAAAAAAAGTATACCGGGAACAAAGGGTTAAGGCATAAGTTATAACCTAAATCATGGTGAATTCACCTTTACCCATTAAATCCTTAATTTAAAAAAAAATTTGGATTTTAATTTTTTTAAATTATTTTTAAAATTATCTTTAAACCTTTTTCTACTTTTAATATTTCTTACCCAACCAAGGGTGGCTAAAAGGGTTTCGGTCACATACTGCCTAACCCCATATACCCCTAATTTTAGACTATCTAGTGATATTATGTTTTATATACCTCTACCCGTGTTTGATTTTTATACCATCATTTTTATACCAATGTATTAGCTTTTCTACGTCACTTAAAAGGGTTCTCTATTTAGAGTTGATGATGACCTTCACTAAGGTCGAAACATGTTCTCTTTCACCAATGTAAACTACCCCTAAACAATTTTTTTCATTATTAAAGATATTGTGGTTTAGACATACTTTTATTCCTACCATTTAATTATTAACCACTGTGAGAAGGGACTACTTCTTGAATCTAGACATATTTTTGCTGGCGCACGGTTATGATACTCGCCATAAAAGTAAAATATTGTATTATAAAAATATTTAACTCCTGTGCAAATAAAATTAGAAACCTGCCAAAGAATACACTTGAATGTATTTTTTTTAAATATCTAGTCAGTAAGGCAATTTATAATATTAATGAATTTTTTAATGATCCGAGAAAAAATCACCTGTAAATATTTGTAGAATTTAAATATAGGAATATAGGAAACGATACAAAATAACATATGATGATTTATTTCAGACCAAGTCTAGACTTTAAACCTGTTATTGTCATTTTTAATTTCTTATTTTAAACTGTCATTTTAAATTACTTTGTTTTAATATGTTTTTTTTATTTCAATTTTAATATTGTTAAGATGATTTATTTCAGATCAAGGCTAGACTTTAAACCTGTTACTGTCATTTTGAATTTTAATTTTCTTATTTTAAACTGTCATTTTAAATTACTTTGTTTTCATATGTTTTTTTCTTAATTCAATTTTAAAATTGTTAAGCTGTAAGTAATTAAACTTAAGAACTGTCATAGTAAATAGTATTGTTAACTTTTGACATTGTTCAACACTCTCAGGGTATATTTTGTTTATTGTAAACATTTAAGCAAATAAATATTCATTCATTCATTCATACAAAAAGATTTTAGTTTATTTGTAAGTAAAACAAAATATAAAAATATTTTGTATTCGTTGCACGTGTTTTAGGTTATCGGGGTCAATAGGATTAAGAGCTGGGGTTAATAGGATCAAGATCTATATGAAAATACCTAGAAATTATAAACCTAAAGTAGGAGGACAACGCTACAAGAAACCTGATCCAAACATAATTGAAGGGGCTAAAAACGATGTTAATAACGGGTATAGTATACGATAAGCCGCAAAGAAACACAATATTGCTTACACCGTGCTGCAAAGACACCTCCAAAATGTTAGTGTTAAAAAACAAGTTGGTAAAACAGTATTAAGTGAAGCCGAAGAGAGATGTGTTGCAGAAAAATTACTTACATGCAGTGAGTGGGGTTACCCCTTGGATACCTATGATTTGTGATTAGTTATACAACAATATTTAAACAGAGCTGGTAGGATGGTGCCCCGTTTTAAGGACAAACTTCCAGGTAAAGAGTTCACATATAGCTTTTTGAAACGACATTCAAATCTGCTGTCGGAGAGAATGTGCCAAAATATAAAACGAGCCCGAGAGCAACAATTACAGAGTATTTTGAATGCCTTTCTGCAGATCTAGAAGGTATTCCCGCCAGCAACATAATAAACTACGACGACACCAATCTTCGCGATGACCTGGGACAAAAAAAAATTGCAAGGTGGGGATGTAAATATCCGGAGCGAATTATGAATCACGGTAAGTCGTCAACCTCAATTATGTTCGCTACTTCTGGTAGTGGAGATCTACTTCCATGTTATGTCGTCTACAACAAATTACCGGTAATTTGTGTTTTTTTAATTTTAGATTTGGTCACAAACGTTGAATCAAAAATCTTAACGGTCAAGTATCTTGAGCGTAAAGGAAAATTTTTATATGGCCTGCTAAGGACGACGTGGAAAAAATACATTATCAGAAAATTATATGTACTATAAAGGAGCCCAAAAGCATTTCTAAAACCAGGTCTGATCTGTTTTACCTAACAGATGAAGAGAAAATTAATAATTTATTTGAAACTGATATTATTTCCTAAAACAGATACTCACTACATGTTTGTCTATAATTTTTCTATATTTTTTAATGTTTAATAATAAACTTTTTTCGTTTTGTATTATGTTGTTTACGTAATTGTCCGAAACAAATATGTAATCGTCCGAAACGCTTGACACACCTATTTTATTTTTTTTACGTGGCTTTTTATATAAATTTTAATATTTTTTAGTTTAAGTACATATCAATTAGTCAATTACATGTCTATTTTTGCCAGACCACGAAGTAATGTTCAGATGACAGAGAAAATTCACAAAAAATAAAAAAACTACTAAATTACTGCATAATTTTTTAAGTAACACCTTCATGTTTAAAAAAAAGATGGCATATAAAGTTTAACTGAAACTGTAAGGGGCTAAACTCCATACTAAACACTTACAGTAGGGGCGTTTCGGACAATTACAAAAAAAATGCATTTTCTCGAAAAACTGCACATATTATTTTTAGGACCTTTTGTTAGCACCGTAAAGTTAAAGCTTCATCAACACTGGCAAAAAAATTTTAATGCTTGATTTAAATTTTTATTTTTTTCAAAAAATTTTTGAAAAAAGGCCATTTAAAAAAAACTTCCGTAAGCGTTTTCTAGAAATTTGCCGATTTATTCATCTTTCATTCATTCAGCTTTATTCCTGCCGATACCCAAGAAAAAAATATTTTGGAAGAGGCACAAACATCCAGAAAAACCAAAGGGGTTAAAGGGGTTTCCAAAAAAGTTTTTAAATAAGAAAAGAAATTGGACTCTAGCGATTCGGACAGCGAACATGACAATAACAAAACTTACGACGATTCTAGCTCAGAATATGACATTGATTAAGGAAATTCAGTTATTTAAAGAGGATTTTGAAGAAAAAGTACTTAAAGTTAAAGATTTTGTATTGGTCAGGTTCCAAGCAAATAAAAAAGATTTTTTCTATGTTGGAAAAATATTAACAGTTGAAGAGAAAGAGATCGGGTAACTTTTTTAAGAAAAAGCAACAAAGTGCGAATTAAATTTTTTTTTTCCCGGACACGAAGATATTTCTATCGTAAAAAATTCGGATGTTTGCACACCATCTTCCTAAGTCACGATTATCAGGAACAAAAAGGCAACAGAATTTTTTACAATTTGACGTTCAATTTGGTGAACTCGATATTCGTTAGAGACGTTAGAAGTTTTTATATTGTTTTTAGAATGTTCAGTTTTATTTTTTGCCAAAAGTTTTGATACCAAAGATGCCACAGATTCACATTTGCATTCATTTCTAAGTTCCAGTTGATGTATTATATAATAAAGGTTATACTTTTATACATCATTCTCTTCATTACAATCAACCCAAACAAACAACAAACTTGTCCCATTGTGGAAATTTAGAGTCTCAATGTGGAACATGCTTTGAGCCACAATGCAGGGTTTTTAAAAAAGAAACTAATGGATCAAAATATTGCATGCTACCGAATAGGAATCAGGGGCAAAAGTGGTACTGGCCGTTATTTACTTGGCTCTTAGACGTTGCAATGCAAAACAGTTGGCTATTATATAATAGATCACGAACACAAAATGTACCACAAAAATACTTTAGAAGGGAAGTGGCCAACGTATACTTAAAAAAATATTTAGTCCTTCCTAAAGGCCCTGGAAGATGGGCGACTTCTCTAGGATCTCCCTCTACATGTCGAAAATCCAACATCAGATTCGATCGAATGGATCACTTTGTCCAACATACACAGGGAAATAAAAAAAGACGATGCGCTGCAAGTACATGCAAATCAATAATAAGAACCATGTATGGAAAGTGTGATGTTGCACTATGTTTAGATTGTTTTAAACCTTTCCATTCACGTTAGTTTTTTGTTGTATTGTTATAATAATATTATGTAAAAATAAAAAATTAAATTTTTTGTGTCTTCTAAAAACTAGTGTTTTTATTGTTTGCAACAAATCAAGTCTACTTGCTACCGTTTTTGTACCAAGTTTTTTCATTTTAAAATTTTGCATAGCACAAACGCCTAGCGTTGCCATATGGCAACAGCAAGTATCTTAAAAACCATAGTTCAATTTTTTTTTTAACATTTTTTTCAGTTATATTGTTCATATTTAAGTAATATTACCGAAGAAAAAAACTAAATACGAAAAAAAAGTATCTGGGTGCTAATGGGTTAAGTACCTTCGGTGCATATGGTCCTAAGGCCCGGTTGCGCAAGCAATCGTTCAACGATAATTCTATTGAACTGTGGATCATCAGTGCTCGTAAATCAGTGGTTTCGTGTTGTACCAAAGAATACCAGTCGGTTCACTTCACTTGATCTTGGAGCATTTCGATTTTTGTGAAGGCCAGAGATAGACTTAATTGAAGAAAACGGGATAATGTAAACATAACCTTACAATTTTGGTGGTTGTTTTAAATTTGTTATTTTATGTTTTTTTTTTGGAAATCATGGAGAATAGATTTTCGAGTTCCCTCAATTTTACGGCAAGAGAAGAAAATATTCTGATAAATATAATTAAAAAGTATAAGGAGGAAGTAGAATGCAAAAAATCCGACAATATACCAACAAAATTAAAGTTGAAGCTGGATTGAAAATCAGTAAAGAATTTAACACTCATATAGGTGAACCCTATAGACGGGAAAAGATTTTAAAAACAAATACGATAATCTAAAAAAAACGATTAAAACAAAAATATGCTGATCACAAAAAATACATAAATGGAACAGGTGGTGGGCCACCAAAAGACATTCTAGGGTCACAGTTAACAGGTCTTACATTACATGATAGTGATGCTACTGCAGGTTCATAACAAACTACTATAACATGCAATTTTTAGGTGAACAGTAGGGTTTTCTATAAAATTAAAATAATGCTAATTTTTAAAATCCTAGAGTTCTGTTTAACGAATGAGTAGTAATGGCCCTGACTGCATCTGAGTGAATTTCAAAATATTCTTCCATTGCATGTCACTTGCAGATATTGATTTTTTAATTTTTTTTAAATTATGGCAATACCCCTATTAGTTTTAATCGTTCAACGTCATTTAGATATTTCTTAATTTTTAAAATCCAGAAAAAAAATTAATAACAGAAAATATCATTATACTAGCCTGTCACCAATGGGTGCGCTGATCTATGTTGTGTATACATTTTTTTAAGGTGGATTTATTTATCAAAAATTACCTATATAGTTGACATCTAGATAGACTGAGCTTTAGTAATCCATTACCAATTTGTATTTTTTTCGAAAAATTCATTGAATAAAATTGGTGTTTATTTAAACCAAAAAATGTCTCAGTGTCCTGGGCGATATGTGTAAACGCCCTCTACCGGACGTGCGACTAGAGTTCATTTTATATTTTCAGTGAAATAGTACAGTAGCGATGACCACAGGAGGGTGAAAACGTATTTGTGGTTTTTATTTTAGTTTTTAGTATTTTTGAGGTAAGTTTTTGACAAAAATTTGATGCGTACATTTATTACGTCTTAGTATACTGGGAGGTTGAAAAGGGATAAGCAATTTTTGGAATTCAACTTTAAAAAATGGAGTAAAGGATAAAGTTAGGTTATATTTTGACCCTAGAAAATAAACAACTCCTGACGTGCAGTGGTGCCAAACCACACAAATAATAGTAGCATTCTCAGTATACTGGTTCTCAATATACTGGCATTTGGTTACATTTAAAAGCCAGGTTACTGATAAATGGTCAGTAAACTGAGTTTTCTGTTAAAGACAATGCAATTAATAAATTTAAATGGGTAGGTACCTAGTCTTCCTAGAGATTTTTGGGAAATGGGGTTGGCACTGGCAACAATTAAAAAATAAATCAAAATTATTTATAGGTATGTAGGTGAAGTGGCGCTATAGTAAAATGGCGAGACAAAGTGAAAAATGTAATTAAAACAAAACCTTATAGACTTTTTTACTTTAAGGATAGGGGCAAAGTGAATTAATTTTTTTTAAATTGCAGGGATGGTCAGAAAGTATAAAAGGAAAACAAATCAACACCAATGGATCGAAGTAAATATGATTGCAGCCATAACAGCTTTCAAGCATGAAATATGAGTATCAATAAGGCTATGGCAAAACTTTCAGAGTTCCACTTGCGACATTGTTTCGCAGATGTAAGAAAGCTGGTAATGTTGAGAATCTGGCCAAGAAGCAGTTATGGTAGATTTAGGCCCAATTTTAATTTAATAAGCCTTCAAAAATAATTGCACAAAAGGGAAAAAACAAATTGCCGCTTTGTCATCGGCAGAGAGAGGCGTGACTATTACATCGCTTATTTGCTGTAATGCCATAGGATAGACCATTATATTTCTCCGTTAATCATTTTACCAGGGCTAGAAAAAATCCATTGCTGAAAATAGGCCTTCCTCCTGAAACAGAAATAGTATATCACCCGTCAGGGTGGATACAATCCGAAAAATTTGCACCAACCTGGATAAATCCTTTTATTAAATATGCTAAGCCGACCTTTGAAAGCTATGTGCTACTTATTTTGGATGGTCATGCCACCCACGTCCGAAATTTAATGCTGCTGGAAATTGCCAGACAAAATAATGTCCATATTCTGGTCTTATCACCACATACATCACATCGTATGCAGGCACTAGATGTCTTATTTATGTATCCATTAAGAACATTTTATGAACAGCATGTGAAAACATGGCTCCGAAATCATCCAGGCAAGGTAGTAACGGTTGCTGAAGTAGAAGAATTATTTGGAAAAGCTTATTTGCGTGCAGCAACGGAACTAAATGCTATAAGTGGCTTTAGGAATACTGGAATATGTCCTATGAATCCTGAAATCTTCCCTGATGAATTATTTGAATCTGCAGAAACAACCAACAGAGAAATTGCAGAAGTAAACCACCATAACACTCCTGAAAGAAATATCAATCGACCTGGAAACGAAACTGAAATTATACTCCAGTCACCAGTAGCGACTACCAGTTCTGCTGTGGTAACAAAATTTTATAAATATTATATTTTAAGTATTTTGTTATGTGTCTTAATAACTGGTCCAATAAATCGGTAGATTCCCCTTCTCGGCCACTCTGTCCGAGAACTGGTCCGCTACGTTAAAAATATATGTATCTTTTTCTAGCCTACTTGATTTTCAATTTAGTTTTTCTTGTTAGATACATTAAGCGACTTTATTAAGACTCCTGGCGCGCTACTATGTTCACGTTTGTTAGCGACTATGTCGCCACTTCGCAACTATTAATATGTTCACAGAAATCCTCGCTTTTGGGCAATATTTTATGTAGAATTTCAGCGACTCGCTTTAGGGTGTCGCTGGAAGCGCTTTTGTGTGTTAGAGAAGGATGCGATATTTGTTTTATTTTTGTTTATGGTTTATCTTTTTATGTATTAATCTAACCTTACTTTAACTTGTCATGTAAAATTTTTAATATTTTGAATTTTGAGACAAATTATCATCAATATTTTAATTTATTGGAGCAAACTGTAATAATTAAGGTAAGTAAAGTCATATTTTCCGTAGGTACTTTTTTTTAGGCACAATTAATTAGTGCTGTGCTACAGGCTACAGACATTTTAAAGACTATTTTTTGTTTTAGATGTTACCTGTTATCATTTTAAATAATATTATTATAAATGAAGAGGAGAGAAAAGAAGTAAGGAGAGTTATTAATCAAGAAAAAAATGTGCTTCGAAGTGCCAGTGACCCTTTCTATATGACTGATGAGCAGTTTATAGATTTGTTTCGGCTAACTAAACAAATAGTCAATGAAATAATATTTCCAGTTTTGATTCCCCATTTACAGAAAATTAGTCCCCTGGCACTTCCAGCAGGGCAAAAAAACCTACTGGCTTTAAGCTTTTATGCCACAGGAGCATATCAGAACCGTTTGGGCTTGGACTGGAAATTTCCTGTAAGCCAACAAATGATGTCTATTAAAATTCATGAAGTCACGCCCCTTATACAAAATGAATTAGGAAACCAGCGGATCCAGTTTCCAACACAAAGAAATGATATTAACAGAATAAATGCCAAGTTCATGGAGCGCACTCGCTTTCCTGGAGTTTTGGGTGCTATAGACTGTACTCATGTTCCTATATTGGCACTCAAAAATCAAGAACATAATTACTTGAACCGCAAGGGCTATCACTCTAAAAATGTTCAAATTGTAAGTGTTATGAATAAAGTGATTATTACTTGTTCATTTAAGATATAGTGATAAACAAGATGATATATTTTATGCAGTTTTATAGATTGTGCATGCTAGGCCTTAAAATAAATTAAAACCTTAATAGAGTGCTTATTGGATTCAAATTTGCAATACATGCATTCATTGAATGTTTTCATTTTTACCTATGTTATACTTACCTAAGAGGGAATATGTGAAATATTTGTCAAATAGGAATGTTATTCTTGAAATATTTAGAATAACATTCCTATTTGATATCATCGACTTTTATTATAAAGTCGATGATATTTATGTCTTAAATCTATTACCATCAAGAATATCCATGCCTAATACTTATTATTACATGTTATATGAGCACTTATACCAAACTGCCTTTAATCGTTGCTTTCCAACTTTAAAAACAAAAATTGCAGTAATACATTGAACTTCAGTACTTAAGTTAATGGGTTATATATTTTGTTTTAGGTGTGCGACTATGATCTACGAATTTTGAACATAAATGCTAGGTTTAGTGGAGCTGCCCATGATGCTTATATAATTAGAAATTCAACAGTTTTTGATTAATTGCTGCATAGATATAATGAAGGTAAGTCCATTTCAGTACTAGATGTTTTAATTTGTTAGTTTAATTAATTACTGGCCAACTTTCAGTAATTTTCGTTATTATAATACTAGCAAAATACTTTGCTTGTAACAATCATTATAATACTAATAGATCAATATACAAAAAAATATTGCCTAATATTAAAATAAAACCTATATTGTTATGATAATATTTATGATTTCTATAAACATAATTTATTTATTTTAAACGTATACATATTTTTAGATGAAACCAATACATATCCTCCAAAAACCTTTTTTAATGACTCCTATATTAAATGCAGAGCCTGGCACACCAGAAGGTAATTACACATTTGGGCATGTAAGGGCTCGAGTTGCAATTGAACGGCTTAATGGAGTCCTTAAGGCGGTGCCGGTGTTTAGATGCCTATCTGGAGAGAATAAACTCAGGTATGAGCCAGATATGATTGGTAAATAAATGCTTGTGCTATTTTACATAATATTCGACTACAAGGTAGACTCCAGCACATACCAAATAATGATACAATAGTATTAGAGGATCCAGTTTCAAATGAAACTAACCCGCCTAACCTAGAAGACCAAAATGGGATTAGAGAAAGAAGACTACTTATACAAACATATTTTCAATAAGGATTATTTTTAAAGAACCTTTGCAATTTGGGTTTCCGTCATTAACTTATTTTAAGATATATTATTGTTAAATTACTTAAAATAAAAATACACTAAATAGGTTTCTTTGTTTTATTAATAAAAATCTTAAGGTAATACTAAACAAATTTGTCTTAAAAATAAACCTATGCTAATGAACAACAAATATTTTTCAACAAAAATAAAACTTTGAAAAGTATTTAGTCAAAATCACTTAATTTATAAGGCTCTAATTCTAGTAACATTTTTTTTATTTCCGTTTTGAATTCTCTCTGTGAAGTAATACAGTTTAAGCTGACTGAAAGAGCTTCCTTTATCTTGGCTTGTGAAACAATAACAACAACAATAAGTAAGTAAATGAATAATCTTTCTCTGCCATGAACGAAAAAATAAGAAAATTAGTCTCAACTACATCTGCCTTTCTAGGTGATTTGTAACAGAGGCAAAAAATTTTCGGTTTGTGAATAAAGTGCAGAAAGGAAATTATAAAAATATAACCTTCAAATTATTGTTTAAATAAGAATTTTAATGTTTTCTCCAAATTGCAATTAATCGACAATAAAGTGTTATTTATGCCCTCCAAATTTTTGTCTATATTTTTTAGAACAACAATATCGTCTTTATTTATTTCTTAAACCGATTCTGCTGTGTTACGTAAATGTCTTCTTCTTGAAGTTGAAGGCGTCTTGTCACCACCTGTCTTGTTTGTTATATCAAAGTGGGTATCTTCTGGTGCAAAGTCGGGTTAACAAGAATTAGTTTCTATGACAACTCCTGTTTCTTGGTGGGTGTCCTCAGTTAGTTCTTCATTCCAATTACGGTCTAAATACTCTACAGTAATTATTTCCTCTTCTATATTGTAGCTATTCTCTTCTAAAAGTATAAAGAATGTTGATTATTATTTAAGCTAAGTCTTGGGAAAAACACCTTTTTGTATTAGGGTGAAAATGCAAGGAGTAGTAAATGTTTAAAACAGGACGCTAGAGGCAGGCCTAGGGTTTAATCCAAACTCCCAAGGGTTTACCTTTTAAATACATTTTTTGTATTAAGCAGAACTAATTATTAAAATAATTGCTTCTGCTTAACTTTTCACAGACTGATTAACAATAATTTGATGAAGAGAGAAAAGTTTGTATTAACATGAGCTATTTGGTTTATTGCGGCGTTTATAAAAAATTTTCATCCACGAACATTAATTATTGTTTCAGCATGTCAAGAATGCTGAAACTACTGTTTGTGGATGAAACATTCTTCTTAAAGAGAAAATTTGTATACACCCAAAATAAATCAAATAGCACATTGGTCCTCTGCAAATACAATTAACATATATCTAAAAAAAATGTTTTTTAAATATGTATTGACTATGTGTATAATTGTGTTATCTGTCATTATACCTACCTTTTGTTCTTTTACTATTTAACCCATCTGAATGGAGTGATGGTGGTAGTTTCTTTTTTATTCCCAATTCTTCTACTTTGTCGTCTACAATTAATGAATACAAACGTTGGTCAATTTTTGTGATTATTAATGATGACCCTTCACCACCGCCAGTTTTTGTTATGTCTTTTTTATTGTTGGAAGCCTTTGCTTTGATTTTTGACTTCCAGTCTGTGATTCTTTAAAAGTTAACAATAAAAAATTCAGCATTAAGTACTTATTGTCCACAGAGATTTAGAAATCCACAGCACGTACAAACTTACTCTCTTACAGTACAGTTAATGCGGCAACTTAATTTTAAAAAGGCTATAATATACTTATTTGCTAAAATAGATATAAGTAGGTA
The DNA here is from genome assembly GCA_935413205.1 of Polydrusus cervinus. NCBI lineage: Eukaryota > Metazoa > Arthropoda > Insecta > Coleoptera > Curculionidae > Polydrusus > Polydrusus cervinus. Next base: position 57,279,557 of record OW284510.1, on the reverse strand, counting down.
TCTTTTCCTTTTCAAAACTTAACATTGCATAAAATTAAGCTGCTGTTATAAACTGTTAGTTAAACGGTATATTAGTTAAAGGGCTGGCCCATACAGTTTTGTATAAATATAGGTATATTCTACTCTGCAGTTGTAAAGCTAAATGGGTTTTATTATAAAAATTCGGGTTTTAACTTACCCTTTTGAACTCTCCCACTGTTAAGGCCCCATACCCTAAAGAATTCAATTCATTTTCTAGGGTTTCCCATAATTTTTGTATTTTACTCTTGAATTTAGCCCAACATATTTGTTTGTTATTATAACGGGATATTTCTCTGCGAAACTCACTATCAACTCATAATGTGCATTATTTAATCTCATTTTTTATTTTTCTATAAGTAAATTATACTAACTAAAATAATTTAATTCGAAAACACTAAAAAGTAAACATAAAAATTTAGGGTAAGGAATATGAAATTGACAGAAGATCATTTTAGGCATCAAAAAAAAGAAACACCCTAGTTTTTAACAGTAATTTGTCGTTTCGCCCGAAATCACCCGAATCCAACCGGCGACGATTGAACATAGTGCGATTAGACTCAACCATCGCTAATCACATCGCCAGTAATCTATCGCTTTTATTCGTGAACATAGTAGCATCCCTGGACAAAGGCTCCAAGTTTAAAACACGTGAAAAGCTGTCCGAGAAAAGGTAGGTGTAAATTACTTCTCGGACATTTTGCATTATGGGTGGTGCTTTTATTTTAATAAAAAAGTGTAACAATTCTTATAGTTATCTTTTTATGTGGGGTATAATCAATAAAATTAACATGCCATTTAATAAATTAATTGTGTTTTCAGATGGCACCTCGGATATCCCCATAGTAGAAAAAAATATCGAAATTAAAAATCGAACAAAAAACCTACCCCAAGAAAGCTATTTTCCTACTCTAAAGAAAATCTTCAGCTTGCATTAAAATCAATCAGAATAGATGGTGTGGGTGTGAGAGCTGCCGCTAAAGAATTTGGTGTTCCTAAAAGTACCATTCAAAATAGAATATCAGGGAAAACGCCGGATGTACTATGCAAAACAGGTCCACAACCAATAATAACAGTAGAAGGCGAAAAGAAAATCGCTAATTGGGCTGAACATGGCTAAATAGGGTTTTCCAATTAAAAAACCCGAACTAATGTAAACCGTCAAAAAAATTGCAAAAGAAAATGTCAAAATAGACCTATTTTTAAACAGAAACCCTGGCGAAAGATGGTATAAAAGTTTTTTAAAGAGAAATCCTGACATAAGTCTAAGGGAATCTGAAAGTATCAACAAAGCAAGAGCTGTATTAACCGAAGAGTATATAAGATCCTGGTTTGAGAAGTAACAGAGCTTTCTAAAAGAAAATAATATTGAAGATGTGATGACAGACCCTACTCGAATATATAATGGAGACGAATCAGGCTTTTCTCTTTGCCCCAAAACAGGTAAAGTGTTAGTCCTCGTGGATATAAAAATGTTTACTCAATAAAATTGGGTAATAAGAAGGAAACATTAACAGTATTAATTACCGTTTAATGTTAATGGTGATATTTGTCCCCCTCTTGTAATATTCCCTTATGTCAGACCTCCAAAAACCTTAGTTGACAACATGCCAGAAGATTGGGTCCTGGGTAAATCAGATAGTGGCTGGATGAGGAGCGATGTTTTCTATGAGTACATAGCTAACGATTTTAATCAATGGCTTAATAGACATGACATTAAAAGGCCGATAATATTATTCATTGATGGGCATAAATTGCATATAAATATGTCGCTAAGTGAATTTTGTGAAAATCATAAAATTATTCTCTATGCACTATCAGCAAATACGACACACATTCTTCAGCCTGCCGATGTTAGTGTTTTTCGACCGTTGAAGCACCAGTGGAAGATACCTATTAACTATTCGAAAATGGCAAAGCGAACAAGAAGACCCTAACACTTCTGTAACAAAAATTAATTTTTGTAAAATATTTCAAGAAGCTTTGAATACCACAGATATGACACCTTGCATTATCAATGGTTTCCGCAAATGCGGATTATTTCCTTTGGAGCCAAACAATGTTGATTATACTAAATGTGTAAAAAACATTCTGGAAAAAAATGTTAGTAAGCGATCCATTATTGGAATAACAGCGAAAGAATTTGAAACAACAAAGAAAGTAATTAAAACCATAGAGAAGGAATTAATTGATCGGCAATCTACTAAAAAAGTACAAATTATCAAGGACATTACATTAAACACATTAAATACAATTACCATAATCTTATTTCCGATATTGATACAGGAGCTCCAGAGGGGGTGGGTTTGGTTACAGTAAAATGTTTAGAAGTTGACTTGCGCGTATTTTATTTCAGAAAAATCCTTAAGTGGCCGACAACAGGTACTTTCACCCTATGCCCCTTCAAATGCAATTTTCAGTTGGTATATGAATTTGCAGAATTTATTATTAGCATCTGTATTTATAGAATGTATAAAATTGAAATATATTTTTTCAACAAGACAAAACAAATTATTGTACTTACCCTGTTAAGTAAGTGGCCTTAATGTTTCCATAATTGGTTCATTTACTTGTTTATTTGGTATCAGATTTACCCCGATGTGGTATTTGCTATGAAATGTGTACACCGTGTGCCACAAAATTACAAAAATTTTGGTAGATTAGGGAACAACATTTTGGCTATGACATGGGACAAATGCGATACTTTTAGTTATTTTGATTTAGCTTGATATTTTACGCCCTACCAACTTGACACTTTTGTAATATTTTTTTTTAATGTAAAGTGCACTGTTTTCTTAAAACAGTAAATATAAAAAGTTTAAGCTTCCATGCAAACTTTTGTTTTTATCAAGGCCAGTCAAATATCACAAAATACAAACATTTATCCCCTATAGCATATGATTATGTGCGTAAAGCCTTTAATACGTGCTTACCCCATTGGCAAATGGTTAAAAAATGTTAATGCTAATCCTGGTTACACCCAAGAGGCCTTTGACACTTAAAAAAACATGTTGAACTTTCAAAAAAAGCTACATTATCAGCGTTGATTGTAGACGAAATGTCAATTCGTAAGCACCATCAGTGGGATGGTAAAAAATTTCATGGGTATGTAAATTATGGGCTTGATTTACAAGATGATTCAAATGCACTGGCCAAAGAAGCTTTTGTTTTAATGGTTGTTTGCATAAATGGGAAATAAACTTACAAAAGAGATTTATTTTAATTTATTTATAAGCACCATTTGTCATAAACCTATTTATAATTATTGTACAACGTAGTTTTTAAGTTATTCGGTTTGATAATGTAGTAGTACTATGAAACTGCAGTCACTATACAGTCAATAAAGTGATATTATAACAAAGTAAATTATTCATATTGTTTTTTGATTTTCGTCATCATATTTTTTTTATAAATTTGTACTTTTTTCTATGACATTTTACTCACCCCTAAAATTAGAAGCAACCTTATATTACTTTTTATATCCACTATATTCTACTATATATACAATAAAATACACACACACAACTAAAAATTGATAATAAATTACACAACATGAATAAACAATCGAAACCCTTGGTTGTCGTCGTTTGCCACATTTATTTTTTTTCGTAAAAGGAGTCACTGTATGAATTAATGATGTAAAGTAGCCATTAATATTAATCAATATCTGTATTTTAGATGGTCCTAATTCAAGTAAAGAAACAATAATAGCCCTACGACCATTACAAGGGACTATAAGTCATCATTTACGACACGATAAGTTTTTAGGTCTGTTAGGTCGCTTAACAACAGCAATGGAGGGTAGTTTGAGTAATTCCCAACCCCCTAACGATTTAGACAATAATTATATTTTTTAAAGCTACTTTTGTTTTTTTTTCAGTTTTGTTTTTGTTATAAAGCGATATATGGCGATTTTAGTTAGTACGCGTTTCGCTAACACAGATCGCATCTGTTATCTTACTATAGTTATTAATCCTTTAAAATCACCCTTCAGTATGGAGAAGGATAATGATAATGTTCCACCCGCACAGGGTAGTAGTTCCAATGAACCCAAGGGAAAAGGACACTCGCGAAAAGAGAAGCGACAGGATAGGTCGCAAGAATGGCGAAAGAATCAAAATGCTAAGACACTCGCTGATTTCGATAGTTACAATATGCAGAAGCTGACTAACACTTTGTTTTCAGAATTTCAGTCATTCGATGAGTACTTAAAAACCGCGCGAGTTGATCCACAAAAGCAGTCCGTTGGTCTCAACACAAGTACGCGCTCTATTGGTTTGGCAACTTATGAAACGAGTCTTAGAGTTAACGCACAGTTACAAGACCTCGTAGTTCCAGTCAATGAGTTATACCGTGTATCTTTAGCACAGCTTGAAGTCAAGATGGATGAGTCTGACGTGGGCATAGATTTTATGCACGAGCCACCAAATTTAGTGTCGAACATTATGCCTGTCGACGCGAAGGTGCTAGTTAAGAGTAACCCATTAAACTTTACTTCCGTGAGTGGGGTTATTAACAGTATTGGACGTTTTAGTGTTGGTGCGCAGAAATATGTGCCGTTTAGGACCACGGATTTAGATCCCTTGTCTATCCGGTTCTCAAATCTTAGACAATATGTCCTGGCGTGTAATGACCCAGGTTTTGATTTGTTATTTAGGCAAAATGCCCTCCGGTATAATCCTATACCTGGAGCAATATGGGAAGGTGGACCCGAGGAACCACTACTCAGTAACCCAGATGAAATAATTCCACCTGGTTACCAGGCCGCAAATATGCGTGCTGACTTCCGAACGGTGAAGGCTTTCCTGGGCAGGGTCGGGAAGAAGATGCCCAAATATATCGGTACTGTAAATTTTTCGCCAAATGGTAATCCGGGGCAGTTAATATGTACTAAAGTTAATCATGATTCGCCCAGAATTCAACGGTGGCTTAACGTTCCTCAAATCGCAGAAATTGAAGGAGATGTGACAGATTGGTGGTCATTGAGGGACCTTAAGGTTAGTGAAGCCGTTACTGGCATGCTAAATCTTAGCGGCGAAGTTCTGGTACATATGCCGGCGGAGATATATACTCAGAGATATCTCAGTAGGAACGAGTTTTCCGCCGTGGATGCCTACTCCACGTCCTGGATGAATTTGGTATCCGGTATGTTAGGATGAACATTCCCCTAGTCAATAGCTTGCTATTGGCCTTGCTATTGCCTCTTATCAACGGTAGGGCGTACATAGCTTCGGCAAAGATGACAGTAGCGGGATAACCCCATACTGCTCTAACCTTTTCTTCCCCCAGAGGTGCAATTGTGACTTCTAACATAAGCCAAACTATCGGGTAATAACATGTCACGGCCTTGTTTTATTTCATGCCAAAATGCTCTGACTCTTCGTATCGCATCAACATCTTTTCGAATGTCATTTTTAACTCGGTATCCATGCTGAATCCAAGGTAAACCAGGAGATGAGCTCCAAATATCTAAGTCTTGTTGGAAAATGTCATTTAAATGAATCATTGGAACTTTTCTCTCAAGGAAGAAATCTCTCTGAACGTCCATAATAGCAAGCTCAAGTGCTGGATCGTTTGGTCTAGCCGTATTGTTCTTGAATTCAAGGATATCGCGACGAATTAAATCTAGAGTAACGGAACTTCTATGATATGGTAAAGTTTCTAAAGGTATTTGATCTATAAGAAAGGGCGATGGCCCGATGTCACCAAAATGCCTTTGAGGAAAACCCTGTTTTCGGTATAGTCTCTTTAGTCCAGCGGAATGCATACTGGATAAAACTGCTCGCCATTCCTTCTTGTTTATTTTTATAGATAATTATGATATAAAAAACTATTTCGTTGATGAACTATTACATTTTGGTAATGTATGTTATAAATATTATCTCCAAAATACTGCAGTATGTTTTTCTTAGATACTAGTAAACCTAAGTTATTTCTAAGAGAAATATTTTAGATTGTATTCGTTTTTGGTGATCTTTGTCATATAGATAATATTTTTGATAAAAGTGCTAATTTCTGTCCCTATACATATATATCAATGTACCACTATGAAGAGAAAAATGTTTTAGTTGACTTTCATATATATTTTTTAGGGCAGTTGATATAAAATATGTTAATTTTCAGTTTTTATTTATTTGACCATACTAAATACATTTTTTCTAAAAAAAAAATCAGTTAATTTCTAGTTGGTTCATAATTCTTAATCTTTTAGCAACCGCCAACTGATTACCCCTCAAATTAATATGGACAAAATCGTTCTCATCATTTGCATATCTTTCTTCCTCCAATTCTTGTTAAAGGTCTACGAAGTCCTCAGCCTCATCTCCATTTAATAAACATATATTGTTTAAAATGCAGGCAAAAACAATTAATAAACAAATCAGGTCCAGTCTCACGGTTTCCATTACCTTTAGCCTTCGAAAGCGAAGAGCAAAGAAAAAATATGTTCAATGCAAACTCTTATTTGTAACAACTTTAAATTGAAGTTTTTTTGCCTGTTTGATAAATTCGCATTATTCTTAAAACTAATCATCAGAGGCGCCAGTTCTAACAACTGGTATTTGTTTTTATAAAAGACAGTTTTGTGGACAGAATTGCGAGCGTGCTGTCAGATCTAAAAACCTGGCTTACCGACAGTGGCGTAAAAACCCTACTCCTGAAAATCGCGCCATCTTTGTTACCACCCGAAACCAATGTAAGCAAATGATAGACCAAAGCAAAGAAGCTCATAACGAGAGAATCAAAAACAAACTTCTTGCCAGTCCTAACGGATCAAGGTCCTTTTGGTCAGTCGCTAAGGCCGTCAGCCAAAACTTTACAAAGTCAACTATTCCACCTCTAACACGTTCCGACGGCACAATAGCAACCACAGCCGGGGATAAAGCAAACCTACTTGCTGAACTGTTTTCCTCGCATTCCACTGTAGACTTTCAGGGAAAATCACCACCCAACATTCCCTCAGTTCAATCGCAAATGTCTGAAATCGTGTTCCGTCAGCGTCTTGTTAAACGGATTCTTAAAGGACTCGACGTCAATAAAGCTTCTGGTCCAGACGAAATTCCTATCATTGTTCTCAAGACATGCGCCGATGAACTTACACCAGTATTTTGTAGACTTTTTAACTTATCCTACAAAAAAGGAATATTTCCATCCTGCTGGAAGTCGGCGCGTGTCCAGCCTATTCCAAAGAAAGGTAAAAAGACCCTGCCAAGCAACTACCGACCCGTCGCATTGCTTTCAGTAATTTCAAAAGTAATGGAGAAAGCTATTAACCAACAACTCCTAAAGTATCTAGAAGGGCTTAACATTATCAGCGACCATCAATACGGTTTTCGTAAGTCCAGATCAACAGGTGACCTTCTGGCATATGTCACCCATCTTTGGAGCAACACCATCGAACATCATGGAGAATCCCGGGATGTTGCACTGGACATCTCTAGGGCTTTTGATCGTGTTTGGCACGATGGGCTTCTAAGTAAATTGCGATCCTACGGTATGCCTAATAGATTTTGTTTATGGTTAACTAGCTTCCTTAAGAACCGTTCTCTGCAAGTGGCGATTGACGGGTTTCTCTCAGACACCTTCACCATCAATGCCGGTGTTCCTCAAGGGTCCATATTGTCGCCTACCCTCTTTTTACTGTATATTAACGACCTTCTAGTAAAAACCCAAAATCCAATTTATAGCTTTGCTGATGACAGCACACTTGTCTCATCTTTTACCTTGAGTCCCCAAACATCCGCTGCCGACGCACATCTTCGCAGGCAGCATGAAGTATTGCGCCTCAACAATGACCTGGAAGAAATTTTGGCTTGGGGTGACAGTAACCAAGTCGAATTTAATGCTAAGAAACCCCAGCCAGCAGTCTTCTCCAAAAAGGTTAACATTGCAGAACCGGATATAGTCATGGCAGGACACGCAATTCCCCTGGCACCGTCTATTAATTTGCTGGGGGTCAATCTGGGAGGTAATATGTCTTGGCATGATCACGTTGCCGCAATCGCCAAGGCAGCTGCACAGAAACTTGGTGTACTTTTCCGCACCAAAAGGTTGTACACACCTCATCAACTTTTGACACTCTACAAAGCCCAGATTCGACCATCATTAGAATATTGCTCTCATGTCTGGAGCTCTGCACCCAAGCACACCCGTCGGCTACTGGATTCCATTCAAAGGAGAGCCATTCGTCTGATCGGCGACCCCGAGCTGACCAAGACCCTCGATAGCCTGGAGCATCGAAGACAGGTTGGTGATTTGGCTCTCTTTTACAGATATTTCCATGGCAGGTGTTCGACTGACATTGCCCACTTGATTCCACCTAGAGCAATGCAAAACAGAAATACACGGCGAACCACTGCCGCTCATCCATATGTTGTTCAGCTTAGTACTCCTCGAACTTCATTGTTCAAGAATTCTTTCATCTGGAGAACGTCATCTTTGTGGAATGATCTTTCTGAGGTCGTGTTTCCCAATGAATACAATCTTCAATGTTTCAAGACCAACGTTAATCGCTTTTTTCGCACTCGCACCGCTCCCAGAGCGCCTTAAAGGATTTTTCCTACAGTGCAGGTGTTTTATCATAAAAAAAAAAAAAAAAAAAAAAAAACATATTGCTTTGGAGTCCATAACATGGGGACAGATGAAGTTGTTATGTACACTTGGAATAAATCAGTTGCATCAAGGGGACCACAAGAAATCGGTATTTGTCTGTTGAATTATTTTAAAAATTATTTTTAAACTAAAAAGGGTGTGATATATTTCGACCAATGTGGCGGACAAAATCGGAACATCAAAATTGCGGTCCTTTGCAATTTCGTGGTTTTAAATCCAGATATTCCTATTGAAGAAATTGATCATAAGTTCCTGGTCAGCGGTCACTCATATCTACCGTGTGACCAGGACTTTGGGCTTTTAGAAAAACAAAAAAAGTATTTTCAAGAAATTTTCCTGCCTCAGAATTAGAACAAAGTTATTCGTAGTGCCAGAAAAAAGAATCCAGTTGAAATCGTAGAAATGTCGACAGAAGATTTTGTATCGACTAAAAAGCTCGAAAAAAATATAACTAACCGAAAAATATCCCTTACTGGAGATAAAGTTGAGTGGTTAAAATTTCAATGGTTACAGTATCGTAAATCTGACCCATATGTTATACGCTACAAATATTCAAATAATGATTTTGTTGAATTTTCTAAAGTCACTATTTCTAAGAGGAGCACTCAGGATATACTGACCATAGAAACCCTGTATCCAAATGGCCATTCCATCACTGTACCTATGAAAAAAGATTTAATGCCAGCCATTCATACCTCCCATTTATCATGATTTTTATGAAAATTTAAAAACATCAGGTGATGCAGAAGATCTTCTGGATATATCTGACAATGTGCAGAACGTAGAAGACGCTGAGTGAATGAAACGTATCTCTTTTTTCAATAATAAGCTTTGTTCAGTTTTCCAAGGCATAAAAAATGTTTTGAATAATAATATTATCTACTCTTATTTTTATACTTATAACAATAATTCCAGAGTGGCCCAACCCACATTTTTTTCTTAACCTTTTCAAATTTTTTATTTTTGTTAGTGTACATCATAAACCAGGTATCCTCACAGCCTATTAAAACCCAAAAGACGGCAATTTAACATTTTTGTAATATTAAAGCAATACTCGAAAATAAGTCTAAAACTTTAAACCGCTTTTTCTCGAATATCCTTTATTTGGGTTAGGCCACTCTGGTTCTGAGCGTCTCAATTATACGTCGGTTATGTCATTGAACTGGCAGTTTTTTTTTATACATTACAATAAATTGCGCCAAAATTTTTTGTACAATCTAGCAACATGAAATATGCAGTGGTTACATTTTATCAAGAAAATAATGTGTCTGAGGTACCGGTGTCTTGGTTATCCCAAAATAGGGTTATGTGTTACTGGCCTCCCAAAAATGCCAAAACCTTAATAGAGTCTGCAGCTGAACCAAATCTTCAAGATACTGGTAATTGGTACCCAATTCAACTGGAATGTATGTGTGGTATGTAAAAAAAACTTTATTTGGCATAATAGATTCTATTAAGCAATTTAATTTAGGCTATTATACACACTTTTTCTTACTAATTACGTATTTTTTGTTGTTTAATCACTTTGAAATTTTTAACAGATTCATTAAAAGAAGCTAGAAGAAAAGCAATCGATATGTCAGCCAGTGAAGATGAAGATGAATATTTGGGACGTGGTTTTAGGAAAAAGAAAACGATATTGCCTTTTTCACCGCCTTCAACACCAGGATTCCGAAAAGGAAATACTTTGCGTGTGTCACCACCGCCTTCACCATTAGTTTCCCAAAAGTTAACTCCTGCATCCGGAACCATTCATAGTCATAATAGTAGCTAAAAAATCAAAAATGCACCTGCTAATGGTTAAAGTAATAGTATCCACAACCCATTTGAATACAGTTTGAATGTCACTGGAATGTCAGGTACTTATTGACTGTGCCAAACATTTGTTTTATTTTATAGGACAGAAGTAGTATGTGTGTTAAAAAATGTTCTTCGTGCCGTTTTTGATTACGGTGTTAATTTGTTTTATCTTTTAGGACAGCAGCAGTATTACCATATAAATAATAGCATGCCTAAGGAACAATATGTCCTACCTTTAGAAAATTGGTGGAAGGTGCTATGGCATCCATTTTTTAAATTATAGCAGAGAATGGAATGTACCAACCTTGTAACATAACTGCCAAATCTTACCACACATTACAATCAAGGGCTGTCGACTCTTAGGAAATAGCCTCAGGAAGTCGTACTTACTTCAAGTTTGGACCACACATTACAATGAAGGACTGTTGACTCTCAGGAAGTAGTACTTTAAGTTTGGACCTCACATTACAATTAAAGCCTTGGAAACTAGTACAAGTTTTGACTTGCAAAAAGGTAGATTAGGGTCATTTAATTTCTGTACATAAAAATTATTTTTCTGTATTTATTTTAAATATTGAAGTAATATTCTGAATTTTGTGTTACAGATAACCCAGAACCCCTACCACGTAACTTCAAAGGTAATACCTAACTATCTGAATTTATTTTTTTATATGAAAAATGATGATGATAGATTGGTTAGGTTCCGAATTTAAAAAGATTGGTAATAGACTAGATAACCTAAAGTTTGGACAAGGACAAATTTTGCAAGCTTTAAATAAAAAAATCTACAGCACCCATGCCATTGGAGTCGTCCAAACAGTTTTCCTCAACTATGAAAAACTTTGACGACATAAGAAAATTCAATGAAAATTGCATGCAAAAATGCATCGTTGTAAGTCAGGATTAAGATTTGGTTGTTTTGGGTTAGAAGAGACATGGTTTTTAAAAAGGCACTATATATATTTTATAATCATGTTTTATTATAAATCAGGATTAAAATTTGGTTGTTTGTATTAGAAGAATAAATGGCCACTATGTATATTTTATGTTAAACTAGGATTCAAAATTGGTTGTCTTGTTAAAAAGTAAATAGTTTTTAAATAACCGCTATATATAATAATTATGCTTTTTACTGACCTGCGTGAGATGGTGTTGTTTTAACGTACATAACGGGATTTAATGAAACTATAGTAGCTACTGTAAAATTTGACATTGCACTTCTAAACTCTAATTTTATTATAATGATAATTGCGTTCATTTTTAATTTCACATAACAAATGCGAACTAAATAAACTAAGAAATTTATTGTATCAATAATTAATATATCAAAAAAGTGGGATATTTATATTAATTATTATTATAATGCATCTTCTCCAAGAATACCTACCAAAAATGCCTAGAGCCCTTTTATGGACCACCTGTTTGGTGGTATGATACTACTTCAAGAGTGATTTAAGCAATCATATTTATTAAAAATAAGGTATTTTGAGGACCGCCTGCAGAACGCCTGTTAAAGTCTGCCTGTGGTAATACTACGTAGTTATTCCCAATACTACTTCTGCTATAATCCCAAAGTTATCCTATTTGCCTACTTTTAAAGAAAGTTTACAGGAGTTCCTAGGTACTTCTAAAGATACTGCTAATGAGGCGGACATTTCGCATCACCTAGGCACGCCTACAGGTAGCCTGTAGGCTCTGCCTAGGCGTTAATAATATATGAAATGAAAGGTATTTTTTGTATTCATTCGTTGCTAAAAAAGCGAAACCATCACATTGGAAAATTTGTTTAGAAATTTTCCTTTCATTCTGAAAATGCTTCTTGCTTCCTGGACAAATTTGACGAGACCTAAGCCCTGATGATGGCCTACAATTAGGCCGAAAGCGCTAGGCAATATTGAATAAATTACGCTGAATACAAAAAATACCTTTCATTTCATTGAAAAGCGGCGTACAACCGACCTTTCCCCCTTTTACGTTAATAATATACCCATTGCGTTGATCTTAGGTAGCTAAAAAGCATGCTCTGTGCTGGCTAAGCTAATGGGATTTGTATTACCTCTTGAAGGTGGCATTCCTGATAATAACACCTATGTCGCTTCTAACGCTAAAGCCATTCAGGATTATTAAAATAGGCGATCGGATCATTCATAATGGCACAACCGTTGCATCCAACTGCTCCAGCATTCTGTTTAACGGTATTTGTACCGACAATAAGTTTACCCCAAATGATGTAACTTTGCGATAGAAAAGAATGATGACAGAGGCTTCAAAGTTTGGTATAAGAATTTTGGGTGTTTCATCAGATGGGGATACTCGCCTGCTTAAAAGCATAAAAATCGAGGCGGCTTGTTCATCTTTAGCTCCCAATGAATCATACGAATGGTGTCACATTGATATTATATAATATATATATTGATTTGAAATCGGAAGGTAAAATGAATTACAGAAGTGGCAAGAAAATTTGCGACATTTAAATCCTAAACCTAGTACACGACATTTTCGACAGCACTGGAACAATTTTATATTTAAAACTTATGAATTATTTCATTACTGCTTTTATAGAAAAAAATACAGATTTAGTAACGACACTCAATAAAATTTGGTATGCAATATTTTTTTGTAGATTATGGAGAACCTGGACAAAAGAGCATACTAAATATACATTAAAATACAACTTTTTAACTTTCTATCTACATATGTAGTGAGCTAAACGGACATATCGCACCATCAGTGCAATACCAATGTATAGTCCGGCCAAATAGATTAGGAATTCTTAAATAATAACCGCAAATTGGGTAGATAAATTATTTTGGAAAAAGGTCTTTATTAAAATTTTAAATTTAAAGGAAAATCGGGAAATGATAATACAATATTTTTTTATTAAACAAAAGATAAAGAAAAAATCCCACAATGCTTCGTGCAAAAGTAAATCTCAGAAAACTAAAGATTTTCAAAATTTATTAAAAATAAAAATTAATTGAAACCCGTAGGAAGAAAAAATTAATTATAACTAAGCGTTCCACAAATAAATACATAATAAATGTCAATATTCAAAATTTTAAAATAATATTTTCTTAAAAATTCTACCAAAAGTTCAGCAAAAATACTGTAAAACATTCACAAAAGGATCGGATTAAATTTAAAAATTATTAAAAAAATATTTTATTTATAAATAAAATTTAAAAATATTTTAAATAGTTTACGAAAAATTCAGATAATATGTTAACCCATTAACGCCCAGCGTCATATTTATATGACGGTCGAGTCTGCATTTTTTGCCGCTTCCTGGAAGTAATAAATAGCAAATCGGCTGTGCTAATGTAAACAGTTGTACCCCGACCCCCAACTTATGTGGTCAGTTTATGAACATTCTATTCATCGGGCGCACCGTTAAGTTGTAAAGAGCGCGTACTTGTCTACCAAGTGCACTGTGATATACAATCAAGGATTACAAAAAAAATATAGCAGGTAAGTGATTTCTCTATCTGGTTTAGATATGCTATTGCATGTACTTTGTTCTGTGAAAACTAATATTTTGCTGCAATATGAAGAGTTTTTTATTAAATGTTACTAAATCTTCTGTCCTATAAATATGACGCTGGGAGTTGCACTCAAAATTTGATATATTATTGTATTATATTTACAATATTGTAATGCAAGTTATATTTTACGTTACAGCTGGCGATATGAGTAGACCGTTTAAAACATTAGAAGAAGCTGTAGATTACCTGTATTCTGAGCAGATTGAAGCAAAGTTAATAGCAATACCTCCAGATGCCAACGAATTGACGGACGAGGAAGATATCAACGATGATTTAGATATTCCAGTTGTCAATGATGTTCCAGGTAATATTGAAATTAATTTTCATCATGAGCAAGAGGTTGACTTTGAAGATGAAGATAATTTACCCCTAAGTGCATTTGTTACAAATATGCCATCAACTTCTAAAAGCAGTCCACCAGCAAAGAGAAAAAAATTAGCGAAGAAAAATGTCACAGCTCAATGGCGAAAGATTTCTCCAAGTTATACACAAAAGCCTATAGGGAACAGACATGAAATAAATTCAAATAATCTAAAAACATCTCTGGTGGATTTTACACCGGTAAACATTTTTGAGGAATTTTTTGACAACAATGTTTATGAAATGATACTTAACGAAACTAAGCGATACGCCGCCACCCAGAAAAATAAACACGACCTTTCTATCACCATCGGCGAACTAAAAGTATTTGTAGGCTTTTTGATATTCACTGGCTATCATACTTTACCCAGTGAACGAGATTATTGGTCCGACCAGGAAGATTTGGGAGAGCCCATAGTTAAAAACGCTATGAGCAGAAACGCTTACTTAGAGCTAAAGTCAGTCATACATTTTCAAGATAACTCTAAGGCTAACGAAAATAAAAATGATAAGAGTTTTAAAATCCGTCCACTTTTTCAAATACTAAATACGAATTTCCGCAAATGGGGCATATATCATGCAAATCTATCAATTGATTAGATGATTGTTAGGTATTATGGACATCACTCACCAAAACAATTTATAAAAGGCAAACCTATAAGGTTCGGCTACAAACTTTGGGCTATGTGTGGAGAAGATGGGTTTTGCTACAATTTTTCACTATATTGTGGAAAAGACTTATCACAAACGGTTTATGTTGAACCTCTTGGCACTAGAGTTGTTACCAACATGTTGTCAGTAGTAGAAAATCCAGAAAGTTATTCCATTTATTTCGATAATTTCTTTAGCAGCCATGCCTTGTTTCACAAGCTGAATGAAATGGGATTCCGAGCAACTGGAACAATTAGGGAAAATAGAACTCAAAAATGCCCTATAAAATCGTCAAAAGAACTTGACAAGGAAGCAAGAGGATCGTTTGACTACCAGTTTGATGAGAAAAATGAGATACTACTTGTCAAATGGAATGATAATAAATGTGTATTACTAGCAAGCAATTTTGATACTGTGGAGCCACTAGCGTCGGTGCAAAGATGGAATAAGGCAAAGGTTGGCCGTGCACCTATCCCTCAGCCAAGAATGATAAACAATTATAATCGCTACATGGGAGGAGTAGATCAACACGACTGGCTCTTAGAAAAACATGGTATTGCAGTAAGGGGAAAGAAATGGTATTGGTGTTTATTCACACGTGTCATTGATATGGCTATCGTAAACGCATATATATTATACAAACACATTCATGGGAAAAACTCCATTTCTATAAAAGACTTTCGAAGAGCAATTGCTACTCATTATTTGAAAATTGGACAGCTGGGCTTCTACTTCAAGGTTAAGGGTGTCACCTTCTTGATAAACGAGATAAACAACGTCGTTGTCAATTCCCAGCTTGCAAAAGCAAACCGCTAACTTTCTGCAGAAAATGTAATGTAACATTATGTACACCATGTTTTACAAAATTTCATATCAAAAATTAATTTCATATTTTATATTTATATGCATAGTAAAACGTTTAATTTTTTTATACTAACTGTAATTAGTTTTGGTTAACATCAATTAGGAAAATATATTGCTTTCAAATACATTTTACCAGAGTATTTTTTATCCTCACATTCGCCTAGCGTATTTATAGGACATCACTTTTCAAAAAAACCACTTGTTCTTTTCAGATTTCGTCGATGGCATTACCTTTTATAGTCCCCAAATAACAAAATATTCAGTTTTTACAAAAAAAAAATAAAAAAAAATAAGTTGCGTTAACCCTTTCACTGCTCAAGACGAGATAACTCGGTTACAGGTAAACTGCTCCAGACGAGATAACTCGCATTTCAAAATTAAATAGGATCTGACTGCTCTAGCCGAATATACTCGCAAACGTAGTTCGCACATGTCAAGCGGCGGAAAAAATTTGTTGCGGTGGCAACATTGCTGCACAGCTGTATCGGTAAACACGTGTTTACGAAGCAGCGGTACGTTAAGACCTGTTTAGCACAGAACAAAAGTCTGTTGAGTAGTGTTAAGGTGATTTTGAGTGTATTTTGACGTGCATTAAAAATAAAAATTATAATATGTCGAAGAAATATCTAACGGATAAAGAGTTGGAGGATATTCTAACTAGAAGTGATGATAGTGATGCAGAATACGAACCGCCTTCGTCTGACGATGAATTAGCTGACGATTCGTCTGACGACGAATTAGCTGACGATAATCAACAAAGTTATATTTTGGATCCAAGCCAACAAAACTTGAATGTGATGGAAAGCGATTCAAGCTCACGCAGCGAACATGAAGAATCCCTTCCACAAGGCAGATTTGACTGGTCAACTGACGAGTTTTCGCCCGATGTTCACAAATTTGACGAATCCAGTTCAGGCTGCAAAATTCAAGGTACTTCAGCTCTTGATTTTTTTGAACATTTTTTTACCCCAGTTATAATGAAGTTGATAGCAGATGAGATCAATAGATATTACATTTTTTTATGTAACAACGATGTTCCAGTATCAACCCGCATGGCGAGATGGAAACCTATTGAATTCAAGGAATTGTATTGTTTTTTGGCTACTGCTCTTCTTATGCCCCACACCAAAAAGCAACAAATAAATAACTATTGGTCTACAGACCCGTATATAAGTACACCAATATTTCAGAGACTCATGAAAAGAGACAGATTTTTACTTTTTGAAACTGTTGCATTTCACAGATAATGACCAGGTTCCGGTAGAAAATGATTCACTGATAAAAATCAGACTCATTGTGAATTGCCTTAGGGATAAATTCAAAGAAGGATTTGTGCCATTCCAGAACTTATGTATAGACGAAAGTTTGATGCTTTTTCGGGGTCGACTGTTTTTTCGACAGTACATTCCTTCAAAACGGCATAGATTCGGTGTGAAGTTTTTTTTACTATGTGACTGCGATACAGGGTACATATTGGATTTTATAATATACACAGGCGCTACAACTGATATCGCAGATTATACTGACAGATATGACATTGGCAAAACGGGAAGTATTGTCCTGACTTTACTTGAGCCCTATGTAGGAAAGGGACATAACTTGTATGTAGATAATTGGTATACAAGCCCTAATTTATTTGAGGCGTTGCACAAAATGAAAACCAATGGTTGTGGAACTGTTAAATCGATTCGTAAAAATATGCCAAAAATAACTACCAAACTGTCGAGTGGTGAGTTTACCTATCGGGCGTGCGAAAAGCTCCTTGCAGTGCGATACAAAGACAAACGCGAAGTGAATATGTTATCCTCTATTCATACGCCAGACGTAAAGTCTGTTGGAACAAATCGAGAAACTGGTCGTCAAATATTCAAGCCAACATGCATTGTAGATTACAATACCTACATGGGAGCTGTTGACCAATCAGACATGCTTCTTTCTTCAGTCGAGTGCGTCCGTAAAAGCAAAAAATGGTACAAAAAAGTTTTTTTTCACCTTTTAGATATGGCGGTTCTAAACAGTTACCAAATGTACAAGACCACTACTGCGGATTATGTATCTATTGAAACATTCCATTTATGTATAGTAAAAGAACTTATTGACAAATATCACACACCTCTTCCGCGTACTGGTGGCGGGAGACCAATATTAGAAAATCCTGATAACTTGCGTCTAACCGAGAGGCATTTTCCGTCACATGTTCCACCTACAGAAAGAAAACAAAAACCAACAAAACGATGTGTTGTTTGCGCAAAAAATAACAAAAGGGCGGAATCGCGCTATATGTGTTCTGTGTGTGCTGTGGCACTCTGCGTAGTCCCATGCTTCGAAAAATATCACACACGAAAAGTGTTTTAGCTTGTTATAGAATATGTTATATATCTATCGTTCTTTTATTACGTATTATTATTTTGTTTTTGATATTGTAATAAATCATTTTGTTGTATTGAAATTTTGTTGTTGTTTCATTTGTTACAATTTTAAAGTCGACAAAAATGCTTAACTTTCATAATATTTATTTTATTTATATTATTTTGTTGAAATTTAACATTATTTTTTCTTAAAACATATTATCCCATTGGACCATACTGCTCCAGACGAATATACTCGCAAACGCCAAAAAAACCCACACCTGGGAGTGCCACGAAAAAAAACCTTTGCGCAGTGAAAGGGTTAATGGGTTAAAGTGTTTAAGTGGAAAATCTCAAGGAAAATTCAAAAGAAAATATTTATTTATGGAATAAATATATTTGAGAATTATTTTACAATCAGCCTAAGAGTTCAAGTATTTATTCAGGAAAATTCAGAAAATAAATTCTAAAAATAATTCTACAAATTTAATAAACTCACCTGTTAAATAAAATCCATAAAATCACAGAAAATTACGTCAAAAAGAAAAAAAAATTAACAGATGCTGAGTTGGCAGCTATTTTAGAAGAAGAATCAGATAATGCATTGGATCCCTACGAAAACTCTAGCGACGATGATCCCGATTATTTGACAGATAGCGACGATAGTGAGTCCGAGGACGAAGATTCTTCACAGCATTCGCACGAACGTTCTCCCGCCCCAACCGTTTTACCACAGCCATCTCTAACAAACCCTGCATAGAATCCTACAACAGCCCCTAACATTGACTGGGGTTATACTGAAGTTCCAAGTCCAAATTTGCCTTTCATGAAAACGACTGGTTTACTTGTTGTTATTGATCCATACATCCAATAGATTATTTTAACCTCATAGCGACAGATGAATTTTTCGATATGCTATGTACACGGGCTAACAATCATGTAATAGATTTAATTGCACTGGGCTTAGGACAACAGCCAAGAATTGCTGCATGGGTTGATGTCACTCCAAAAGAAATGAGAACTTTTCTCGGGCTACTTTTTCACATGGGGACAATCAGACTTAATAGAATGAACGACTATTGGAATAAGCATTATCTGTTTAACCTAACATGTTTTTCATCTTTTATGAGTCGTAATCGGTTCTTGCTAATTTTAAGAAGCTTGCGGTTTGAGGATACTGAGAGTCACGAAGCACCAACTCAGTTGGGCAAAATAATGCCTTTGATAAATTTATATAATAATAAAATGGCCGAAATTTATTATCCTACAAAAGAATTATCAATCGACGAGTCCATGGTCTTGTGGTGAAGCCGGTTAAGATTTAGGCAGTACATAAAAAGCAACAGACATAAATTTGGTATAAAGCTATATGTTTTGTCTGAACCTAACGGCACCGTTCTTAAGTTGTTGGTATATGCTGGTTCTGAAGATCCTGTGTTATCCGGGGAAAGGACATACCGAAAAAGTTACTTTCGCTTTGTTGGCAGGTAAATTGAATAACGGGCATTCCTTATACATGGATAACTTTTATAATAGCGTACAGTTAACTAAGGACTTGCTACGTAGTAACACGTATGTAACAGGAACCCTGCGTTCAAACAGAAAAGGAAATCCCGAAGCAGTCGTAAAAAAGAAACTAAACAAAGGCGAATTATTGGTTCAACACAACTCGCAAAAAGTATGTGTGGTGAAATGGAAAGACCGTCGTGAAATTTTGGCAATTTCAAGCGAACATAACGCGCGCATGGAAACTGTGACATCCCAGCGTGGTCAAAGAAAAGAAAAACCTGCCATGATAAATAAATATAACCAGTTTATGGCAGGAGTCGATCATTGTGACCAGATGCTGTCTTACTATTCCTGTGAACACAAAACACTTATTTGGTATAATAAACTCGAGATTCACATATTTCTAGTTATGCTGCTTTCTTCATTTTACCTTTTCAAGAAAAATAATCCCCACAATAGAAAACCCTTCTATAACTATAGATTATCTATTATCGAGAAGCTGCTGGGACCTCCGCCACCAGAGTCATTACCAAAACTTAGAATAACTCATCTTCCTGAACATTGCCCTAAAGGTGACGGGCTCAATGCAAGAATAAAAGGGAGACGATGTCAGGTTTGCTGGGAACAAAGAAAAGAAAGAAAGGACTCAATTTATTATTGTCCGTTGTGTCCAAATCAACCTGGATTATGCTTGACGCCACGTTTTTGTGAGTTCCATTCAAAAAAATAGTTTTGTTTCTAATTTTTTTAGTTTGTTTTATATTTTTATAAATAGAAGATTTAAATGTTTATTTTTACATGCCACAGATTTCAATAAGTTTCTTTGCTTTATTTTATTATACTGACATTACTGACAAAAGTTTATTTTTTGTTTACAAATGTTTCTATATTTATGTATTTTTAGTACATTTTTTAAATTTTAGTGTATGCTAAAATTCCAAAGAGGCAGTCCCCGGCACATAATACGTAATTAGCCTGTCCTGTGCCGGGACCGCCCCTGGGGCGATTTGTGTTTTTTTGAAAAAAACTAACAATTTTCAATCTAATACAGTGCTTGCAAGCTAACACAAACATTAAATTAGGAAATAAAAAAAAAGTAGGTGGCACACCGTCAGTCCTCACTAATATTCCCCGGCAGTGAATGTGTTAAGTAAAAGTTTTGATTTTTATAAAATAATTTAGAGTATTTTAAATCAATTTTCTTGATAAAGAAGTAAATGTTCTATGGTCGTAAAGTGTGTAACAATTGTATGCAAAATTCTGTGTAATATTAAACATACATTAGGTGGCTCCTAAATTTTAAAAAATAAGTGTACTTGTGAAGCCTAAAATATATATATACTGCAAATAAATTACGTGTATGTTAAAACCTGACTAAGTGTATAATTTCCAAACTAATTCATACTGCCAATTAAAATTATTAGATTATAATAATTTTCATAAAAAAAAAATCCATAAATAGCTAGACATCTTATATCTACAGGGAAATAAAAATTAAGGGGTTTTTACAGTGAATATAATTAATAAAAAGGTTGCCAGCAATAAGCACAGGAATCTTCCGAACCCAGCAAAATTCCATCATTTTATTCGAATCCAATTACAAATATTTTATCAAGCCGCTCGGATAATATTAACTAAGAAATGGGTGGGTGCGATACCAACATAACTAAGAAAAGGTGGATTTCGAGTTATGGTGCCCTTATAACACCTAAAGTGGTATATTTTCACTGCAATAACAACATATCTTCATACAAAAAAGTCATATCCCTTAAATAAAAATATTTATTTCAACACATCTGCTAATGGTCGAAAATTTCAGGACAATACCAACACATCTAATTTACGTTGGTATTGCAATATTCGCTTGTTTTAGTTCATTTGCATTGTGTGTTTCAGTTAATAGGGTAGGTTATGTAAGAATACAGTAGTAGTTTTAAGTGAATAAGTTGTTAAAAAACAAAGAACTCTTGGTTCAAATGGCACGTAAGGAATTTCAGGAGTAATCGGCTGAAAATTCGGTAAGTACCTGATATATTTTAAATATTTATAATAGATTGTTTTTATTTAATTGCCTAAATGCGCCCCTGTTTTTTGGTTTATACCGGGTTAGTATAAAGTACCGGAACGCTTTAAAATCTTCAAAACCGCTTAAGCTACAATTACAAAATTTGGCATTTGGAGGTTTGAAAGTATGGCGAATTGAACAATGAGATCGACACTGTTGCCAGATTTCCCAATTTTCCGCTACACATTGTCGTTTCGTTATCTCAAATGGAATGCCCAATTTATTTTTATTGCAATGAATTGGGCGTCTCGAACTTAGTAAGATCCTAATTTTTCAGAATTTTATCTCTACTAGTTCCTGAGCTATGACAACACCCCATTTTCAGTATAAAGTATCAAAACGCTAAAATATCTTCAAAACCGCTAAAGCTACGCTTACAAAATTTGACATTTGGAGGTTTTTGGGTATGCGGAATTCAACAATGATATTTAAACTGTTGCCAGACTTCCCAATTTTCCGCGACACATAGTCGTTTCGTTATCTCAAATGGAATGCCAAACAGGCCCATTATGTATATATAGATAGAAGACAATATTTCAGTTTTGACCGAAACGTCATACATTGATAATGGATATATAGAATTATCTCCTATAAATATTATGACGAGAACTAGGCAAGCATATAACACAACAAAAGACAATTATTATTTGTCTGAAATAGTAAGTAGATAAGAGTGTTTTTTATATTTTATAAAATGTAGGCACTTAATGTTTAATATTATTTTGTTTATTGTCATATTATTTGCTTAAAGTAGGGTGACCAGACGTCAGGATAAAGCCGGACATGTCCGGCTTTTTCGTTTAAATGAAAATGTCAGGCCGGCTTTTTGTCGTGTCCGGCTTTTTACCAATCAAGAATTCTAAATAAAAAAAAACACACATTTTATCGTTATTTCTTGTTTCAAATTTCCCAAGCTGGCAACGCCGCGTCGCCCCGCGTATATCGATACCACCTTGATCGATACCGATTGACACAACTAGAAACCACGCTCGTTCGTGTTCGTAGAATCGTTCTTAGTTGTTTTGGAAGCGCAAGCGAATAACATGTCTAAAAGAAAGTGTAAGTTTACCGAAAAATTGGCGGCAAAATACAAAATTTTTATAAAAGGTCGAAATGAAGAAGAAGCTAAATGTGTGTCTTGTGATTCGTTTGTTTCTGTTTGCAATAAAGGAGCAGCCGATTTGGAAAAACATATTTTTACTGAAAAACACAAGAAAAGCCTCCAAGCGTCATCGTCCTGCATGAAACTGGAAAACTTTTTTGTCCAAAAGAATAGTTCAGTTGATCTTAAAATCAAGGCTGCCGAAGGTACATTAGCATATCACACAGTTTCTCACCATCAGTCTTATAGATCGTTGGACTGTACTTAAGAAGGTAGGTCAACAAAAAAATATAGGTATACAGAGGTTGTTTTAAAAATATAGTTATTAGTAAGTTTTTAGCAATAGATTTGTTTGTTTTAGATTATTCCGGATTCAGAAATAACTGCAAAGTTTGGATGCGGAAGAACCAAAACAGAAGCAATTGTTAATCATGTACTCTCGCCTCACGCACAAGAAACATTAATATCAAGCCTAAATTCTGTAAATTTCTATAGTATCGCTACAGATGCAAGTAATCATGGAGCTACTAAAATGTTTCCCATTGTGGTCCAGTACTTTCAATGGTCTGAGGGAATTTAAACAAAGTTATTGGAATTATCTTCCCTGTCAAATGAAACTGCTGCAGCCATATCAAAATATCTGATTACAACCATTCAAAAATTAAAAATTACTTTTAAGTGTATTGCATTTTCCGGTGACAATGCTAATGTTAACTTTGGAGGTCTCGCAAGGCAAGGACGGAAAAATGTTTTTAGCAACATAAAGCAAGACTTGAATTCAGATATAGTTGGTGTAGGTTGTCCAGCCCATATCCTTCATAATTGTATACAACATGGAGCTGATTCGCTGCAGTGCGATGTGGACTACATCATCTTCAAAATATTTAACTACTTTTCAATCTACACAGTTCGAACGGAAGCATTAAAAGAATTTTGCGATTTTGTCGAAATATCCTATCAACCACTTTTATATCATAGCAAAACAAGATGGCTATCCATGTTTCCGGCCATTGAACGCATTCTTAAGCTCTATCCGGCACTAAAATCCTACTTTCAATCTCAGCAAGACTGTCCAGCTATGTTAAGGAAATTTTTTGAGAGTGAATTTTCAGAAATGTATTTATGGTTGTTACATTCAACTATGCACATTTTCCATAGAAACGTTGCTTTAATTGAAAGAGAAAATATTTCCATTTTAGAAGTACAAGAAATTCTTGCATTAGTCCTCACTGCACTAAAAGAAAGGTTGTCCGAGCAATTCATACCATTAAAATTAAGAAGTCATTTAAATATCCTAAGTGAAAATGGATCAGAAAAAGAAGTTAATGATTTTAATGAACAAGTGTGGAAATTTTATTCTAAATGCATAGACTATTTAGAAAAATGGGCCGCTCCATTAGCAGAATATAAGTCATTTCAATGGATGCTTTTAAATGATACAAACTTTAAATTTAATGATATTTTACCCTCTATTGAATTTTTATTAAAAAAAGGGGTAGAAATTAATGACACAAAACTAATAGATGAAATTTTTTTGTTTAAAGATTTTTTGAAAAAAATGCAAAATGACCACTTTTTATCATTATCTTTAGATAAAAAGTGGTCTTACTATTTTAAGCAGTTAAAACAAATAGATTTATCAGCAGAATTGCTGAAAATTTGTGAATTCTACTTTGCTATTCCGGCACATAATGCTGCCGTTGAACGAATGTTTTCTTTAATCTCGGCGCAATGGACCAAAGAAAGGAACCGTTTTTCTATTGAGTCAATAAAAAGCATTATAATGTTAAAATTTAATTTGAAAATGTCGTGTGAGGAATATTATAATTATTTAATGGACAACCCCAACATTTTAAAAAAAATTGGTTCTTCCGATAAGTATAAGTAGGTAATATATATATACATATAAATAAGTAAAAAAATTTTTATTTATATTTAAATATATTTTTTGTCAGGCTTTTTTATTAAAAATCAGGCTTTTTTGTCCTGGTTGTCCTACTTTTAGGCAAATAAATCTGGTCACCCTACTTAAAGGGGCAGCAGAACCTTAGGTTTTACGTTTTACTAAGTAACTAAACTTTAAAAAAATACTAAATTAGATCATTTTTAAGGTTACTAATAATCAGGACACTGATAACACAATGACATGTGGTAAAACAGCTACCACACAGCCTGTTCAAAATGTTTTGACTTTGTCGACTGCTGGATGCTCTAAAGATTTACCTCGTGTACTGATTTTATAATAATGTTGAATTATGAGAAGCTTAAGCCTTTTTTGAGATTAAACGACCGGTTTCCTTTATCTCCAACGTAAATAATATTGATTATAGTTTGAAGATACAATTTTATTTCGTTGTTTACTATATTATTATCAGTTTCACAAATTACATATTATTATGATACTGGGAGGCCAGTATTAAATTTGTGTTTTTTCTTTAATGTAGTTGGAAGAATATAGTTACCTTTTTATTAAATTATTTCATTTCAATTTTTAAAAAGAAAATAAATACTTAAAATAAATAAATAAAAAATTATAAAAAAAAATAAACATAAGAAATCACTATTTTGTTTTGTTTCAAGGATAGGAACCATGATTTCAAGTAATACGTATAGTCATTAAAAATGTATCTAATTGTTGTATTTTTTTATAAAAGTTTTAAAAACAAATGCTAAAAAGCACTACAATTTCTTTTTCTTATTTTAGGACAATTTGAAAGAATAATATACAGATGGTCGTTTTCTACAGAAAATTTCTGTAGCAGAATCAACTAGTTTCACTTCCGATGATTTCCTTTACAATAAAGGACAGGTTATTTAAGAAATAAGTTTAGAGACTACTGCGGAAGATAAGAATTACGAAACTGAAAGTGACACCAGTATTGATCAGATGATTCAGATTTAAATTTGCAAGTAATTAAAGACAGAATGACAAGACTCGTAAATAAAAATACTGGAACGATACAAGAAGAAGTTATTGACAATAGAGTGGAAAAATTGAATTCAGAACAGAATATAGGAACAAAGACCCCCACAGTAAACGAAAATTCTAAAAAAAAAGTCGTAAACAAAAGAGAAACATTAGCGAATGGAGACGCAATACTAGGAAATATATGCGCAATAAAGGACAAAAATATATAAATTCAAAAAACAGGAGCACACCAAAAAGACGACGTGCAATGAAAAATGCCACTTTAAATGTCACTCTACGTTCTCAAATGAGTGAATGTTTTTAAATCCTTTTGGGACATTGGAGATAATGCAAGACAACGTCAATATATTTCTTCTAGCATGGAAATTGTAAACCCTAATTATAGATACCCGAAAGAAAAGAAAAAGAGGTCACTTAATCACGCATACTTTTAAGTAGGACATAAAGAAAAAGTTTAAGTGTGCAAAACGTTTTTCATGGCAACACTTGACATTGGCGACACCATAATTCGCAATGTTGCAAAATATCGGAATAACAGTTTTATCATAGTATCAGATATGCGAGAAAAGCACAAAAACCAAAAAAAATTAGATTCGTCCCTTAAGCAAGCTGTGAAAGACCATATTAATGTAATCCCTAGAGTATAATCGCACTACCTACGAAACCAAACCAAACGAGAAAACTTTGAAAGTTTCCTGAATATTTCTATTCTCTATAGGCTGTACAAACAAAAGTGCTTAAAAGAAAGCTCTAACTATGTTAAGAAAGCAGCGTATGCAAACATTTTTAATACGGAATTTAACATGAGTTTTCACAACAGAAAATAATAAAATGGTTGCAGTTTATGATCTACAAGCCGTCCTACCTGCCCCTTGTGGTGACGTATCTGAGTTTTACTGCAAAAGCAAACTAGCTACTTACAAATTTACAATTTATGATATTGCACCAAAACAAGGTTATTGCTTTGTGTGGAGTGAAAATATTGCTAAACGTGGTGCCAAGTAGTATAGTAATGTAACATTTTTGTTGCTTAAAATGTAGTACCGTTAACTGAGAGTTTGTTACAGCCAAGCTATTGCAATTGTATTTATTTATATCATTCAAACAAGATATTTAAAATTAATAATATTGAAAAATTAATTTTTATTAATAATAACTGAACACAATCAATAAAGCGTATTGATACAAATTTGTTTTGAAATAGATCTGTTGCCCAAAATAATGAAGAAGCTAGAAGCTCTATCAGACGATATGAAGTATTTGATGCTGTGCCAAGTGATGAAACAATCGAAATAAATTTCCAAACATTGGAAACATTTTTAGAAGATAATATTTTACGTTCAACAGTCATTCTCTTTCTTTTTTTCTACAATTATTTTTGTAGTGTCCATTCCTTAAAAATACTTCATAATTAACACACCTTTATTTTCTAGTGTCTCATTTTCCAATCCGTTAGAGGGAAAGATAGCGTGGACACAATAAGAAGAATTTTGGTTAAAAGCCAATGCTTATAATTGGACAGGAAGAAATAAAAAAAAACTTTTTAACTTTCAAAAACATAATGAAGTTAATACTCGCTTAAATAATGAATAATAAATATATTAAAAAATACTTTATTGCATCAAAAAAATGCATGCTTGTTGACCTTACCTTGTGTACAAAGTCACATTGTACTGTTAAAAATGTGATTTAGCCATTTAAACTAGCATACACTTTTCAATAATATTTTCATTTGCTACACATCTTTAAATATCAGATGCTGAATTGTATTTAAAAGCAAATGTCTCCAATGGTAGGTACGAAATAAGAGACAAATTTTGTTGTATCTATTCAGTGGTTAAATAAGGTACAAAGCATTTGAAAAACGACAAGTTAATATATGTCAATTTAGTGATTGCAATGCAATGCTTATATTCGTTTTTTTTAAATCACTCACATTCAGTAGTATAAAAAATCTTAACTTTGCTAATTTAAACAACTCGTGGCTCCCAATGTTACTAATAGTGCCCACTTCAGTTTGAACATCTTAATCGATTACTGCTGATACAATTGAGGATGCTCAAGGAATGTCAGCCAGACTGCAGGAGAGGGCCAAGCATTGGTTTGCTCTTAATAGGCTTCACCTCAATAGCGACAAAACCACTAGCGTAATGTTTTCAATGAGAGATACAGCCGCCGTTAACTGGGACGTCACTACAGTCAAGTTTCTGGGTGTACACTTGGATTATAGACTGATGTGGGATGCCCATATTGACATTCTATGTAAAAAATTGAGAAGCAGCCTGTTTGTGCTTCGTAACTTGACAAATAGTGTGTCCCATAATATTTTGCGAGTGGCCTATTTTGGTCTATTTCACTGCAGACTAACCTATGCATTGTTGGTGTGGGGACATTCGTCCCAGTCTGAGAGAGTGTTTGGATTGCAGAGAAGGGCTGTGAGGTTGGTCGCTGGATTGGGATATAGGGAGGATTGCAGAGCAGCTTTTGTGCAGCTTCGCATTCTGACCTTGCCATTTTCATATTGGAAAATCTGTTATATGTAAAAAAAAATATTGATTCATATATCATCCATGGAGATGTTCACCAATATAATACGCGTGGAAGAGAGAATATACAGCCACACTACTGTCGCCTAAAGAGGACACAAGACGGTCCTAGTTTCTTTAGGCCGAAGTTTTTTAATAGGCTTCCTACTGCTGTGAGGGACTTGCCAATGAAACAGTTTAGGACCAGTGTCATAAATATTTTATTAAAAAATGCTTTCTATAATGTTAATGATTTTCTATCGATGGACAGGTGATAATTTTAATCTGTTTTGTATTTTATGTCCAAGAAAGGGTTTTTATCTGTGTCAATGCTTTTTATATATTTTAAGCGTGTAATACTTATGTTTTAATTTTTGTCGACTGACTTGTGTAAGCGCTCTTTCTGTGTATTAGCGCCAAATAAATTATTATTATTATTATTATTATTATTATTATTATTATTATTATTATTATTATTATTATTATTATTATTATTATTATTATTAATTATTATTATTATTATGTTTTCAGTGTTCTGTTTCTCAGCTTTTTGTTGGTAAGGCTGGTATTATTTACAGTACAGAGAAGAAATTCATCTTAACCTGTACTGTTTAGAAACTTCCGTACTATATGGCAAGTTTGGAGGATGACGCTTTTCTGAATAAGTTGGTATAAATAACCTGAAAGGCCCAGTTTTTCCAAGTTGGGCTTGAAATTTTTCGTCATAGCTCCCTCCACCGATATTATAATCGGAATTATGTCGATTTTATCTAGCTTTCATATATTTTTAATCTGTATAGCCAAATTCGAGTACTTGGTCTTCTTCTCCGATTCGGTTTTAGAGAGGTTGTGTGTTAGTGGGCAACCTATATCGATTATGAAAGCTTTCTTGGTGGTTTTTTCGATAAGAAGAATATCCAGTCGGTTGTGGTCTACTGTTCTATCCGTTATTATTGGCCTGTCCCAGTATAAGAGATATTCAGGGGATTCAAGGACTGGCTCGGGTGAGTATTGGTAGTATGGTGGGAGGTTTTCCCTTAGCCCTAGTTTATGGGCCAGTTTCTTGTGGATGATCTTAGCCACCTGATTATGTCTCCCCAGGTAAGCGTTGGGGGCCATAGCACCACACCCCGCCGTGATATGTTCTATCGTTTCTCCGGGGCAATTGCATTTTCTGCACACATCTTCCACATTTCTTTTCAAGATAACTTTTTCATAGTTTCGAGTTCGAATGACACGGTCTTGGATAGAGATTATAAAACCTTCTGTTTCAGCGTGAAGCTGCCTTTTCTCTAACCAATTCAGTGACATTTCTCTATCTATGAGTGGATTTTGGAGTGCAGTAGGGTATTTGCCGTGTAGGGCTTTTTCTTGCCAAGTTACAAGCTGTTGACTTGGCGGCGCGCGGATGATGTTAGGTAATCCGTTTTGCTTTAAGTTAAGGGCTGTATATCCAGCATCTGCTGCTACCACTTTTTTAAGAATTTCCCCATTCGATTCTTGGAAGTATTTTCTCATAGAGGTCTCTTGCGACTTGCACAAGTTATATATATTAATGACACCTCTTCCTCCCTCCTTTCGTTTTAGGTAGATTCTTTCAAGTGCAGAGCGTGGGTGGTGGAATCTGAATTTTGTTAGCAGCCTGCGCGTAAGCCTATCTAGTTCGTGCAAATCCGTGTCTGAATACTTAAGGATTCCGAATGAGTAGGTAAGTATTGGTATTGCCCAGGTGTTGATGGCAGTAGTAAGGTTACCAGCATTCAGGTGAGTATTAAAAAGCTTTGTTAGTCTGCTTTTGTATTTGTTTTTAAACTCCCTTTTTAGGCTTGTGTGGTTTATTTGTTGGTTTTGGGAGATGCCTAAGTATTTATATGTTTTGTCCTCATCTAGTATATCTATGCCTTCAAGCAGTCCATGATTTTGTTCAGTCTTTCCGCGTACGACATTCAAGATTGCGCACTTGTCTAAGCCAAACGACATTTTGATGTCATCGCTAAATGTCTTGGTTATTTGAATTAGGGACTGTCGGTGGGTTTTGCTTTCAGCGTAGAGTTTGATATCGTCCATAAATAGAAGGTGGTTTATTCTAAAATTCTCAGTTAAGTTGGGACGATATCCGTAGGATGTTGATTTTAGTAGTGAGGACAGTGGGTTCATGGCCAAAATGAACCAGAGGGGGCTTAAAAAGTCGCCTTGAAATATACCTTTTGATATATTTATATTGCCAAGCTTCTCTTGTCCAATATGGAGATTGGTATTCCATTGCTCCATTACGGTGCCTAACATGTTGCGTATTAGGGGGTGTACTTTGTATATTTGCAATATCTTCTTTAGCCAGTCGTGAGGAACAGAATCGAATGCTTTACTATAATCTATGTAGCACATATTTAGATTTCGCCTTTTAACTTCTGCCTGTTTTATAATAACGGCATCAATTGTAAGCTGTTCCTTGCAACCCAAAGCTTTCCTAATACAGCCCTTTTGCTCATCAGCTACCAGGTTGTTGTTTATGCAGTGTGTGTATATTTTTGAATACATGACTGATGTTAAAAGTTTATACACCACTGACAGACAGGTGATCGGTCTGTAATTTTTTGGGTCGTTTACCTGCCCTTTTTTAAATAAAAGGAAGGTATTGCCACTGGCAAGATGAGCTGGGAAGTGCTCGGGGTTTAGGAGAGCCTTGCTAAAGCAGTTTGCGATAACAGGGTGTAGGGTGGTGAAAGTTTTGAGCCAGAAATTATGAATTTGGTCAGGTCCCGGTGATTTCCAGTTAGCCAAGTTCTTAGTGGCATCCCTTATATCACTGGATGTTACTTGCGGCTCAGGCATTTCTTGCAAAGTTTCAGCCTCGGCTTCAACTTTTTCGAGCCAGCTTGCTTTTTCATCGAAATGGGACGCGTCGGACCAAATATTACTCCAAAATGCATTAAATTGGTCTTTATTTATGTCATTAGTTGGAGTAACGTCGGTATCTTCTTGGCTCAATGTCCTATAGAAGGTTTTTTGGTTACTGGTGAACTGTTGGTTTTGAACCTTCCTCTTTGTGGCTTTGTTGTATCGTCTTAGATGAGCTCCTTTAGCCTTAGATTTTTGTCTTGTATTGTCTCTTACGATTGTTAGCAACCGTTTTACATCGGGACTGTCTAAAGGAATGCTCTCTGCTTTCAGTATATCTTTAACCTTTTTAGCAACCTTGCTGCTAGAGTTTCCATTTAGATGTTCTCCAATTTTATCACTTTGTGCTCGTAACTGGCTGATTTGTTTTTCAAGTCTCATTTTCCATGTTGTGGTTGTTTTCTTATCAGTTCTGAGATATAATGCCTGACCATTGAGTTCAATTACAGTTACTGCTGCCGCATATAACCCACTGTGTAATGTCTCGAGGTCCTCAGTTCTATTTAAGGACGTCCCTGCTGCTAGGTTTACTCTTGCTAGTATTTCGTGGGTTCCTTTCTTGAATCTTAGCTTAGGGATACTCGGTCTCAAGGTCGGGTCACTATTTTCAAATAAGGACAAATTTTCCAAATATTTTTGGTTCGTATTGTCCGTATCAGCCTGTATAGTTTGATCTTGTTCATGTATTACTTCCTGCTGTGCTGTTAGTTCTTCCACATGCTGAAGGTTGTGCAACGTTCTGCCAACTTCA
The DNA here is from genome assembly GCA_935413205.1 of Polydrusus cervinus. Classification (NCBI taxonomy): domain Eukaryota; kingdom Metazoa; phylum Arthropoda; class Insecta; order Coleoptera; family Curculionidae; genus Polydrusus; species Polydrusus cervinus. Next base: position 57,247,585 of record OW284510.1, on the reverse strand, counting down.
CGCCGTATTTGATCTATTTCAGCTTGGGGTAGCAGGTGGTTAGCATATATAGCTCTTTGACGGCTCGCTACATTTTGTTCGGTCATTTTTAATTCCGGGTGTAGTCTGGTTATTTCTCGGTGGAGTTTTATTCTCCAGCCAGGGCGGGGGTTATCTTCACAGTCGTTAATCAAGAGGAATGCTTTGATAAAGCTTCTATTCATGTCTCGACTCCACTTGATTCGACCGGTTTCTGTTCTTCTGGGTAGACCAGCGGCAGTTCTATCGACTCCAGGGTCGGGCTGCAAGCTAGTCTCCATTACGATGTTTTCCTCGCCGGTGTTATGTTCACTAATAGTTCGGTTGTCGGCAGGGGCTTGTCCTAGCATCCTGCCGTTAGTTACATTAGTACTAATCGAAATATTATTATTATTATTATTATTATTATTATTATTAAGTATATTAAAACAAAAAACCAGGATTTTTTTTTCTCGCTCACCAGTAATTTACAATATGTTGTGATCTCTGTGAAATTTTTTAGTTATCGTACAAAGAAGTTCATTGAGTAGGAACACTACCGAAAAAACTGTTGAGCAAGTAACAAAACACGTATTTGCGTAATGCATGTGACAGGGATGGAGGAAGAGGAAAACGAGCAATATAATATTTAAACTTAAATATGTTTTAAACTATAAAAAAATAAAACCGTTGATCATATATCAAAATGCCTGTGTTTTGTTTTGGCCAATATTCCTCTAGCTATGAATACATCCTATAAATGAATGCAGCAAAGGTTGACTCTGGTAAGATAAAAATGATTTTATATGTTGCATATTATTTTGGTTTAAAAAAATAATGTTGCTTTAGTAAAACCCTCCCGGTGCTAATATTTTAAAAACGCGATATATATGTTTTTTCAAGCCAAATAATAATGATTTTTTAAAGATTGCGAAGATTTTCATATAGAGATTAACGAAGATTTACTTTTTAAGGACTATGTTACCCTACGAAACTTTATGGAAAATTCTTCAGTAAATTTTGATGAGCTAACTGCCAATCAGCAATGGGTAGCATATTTTCATAAAAATAATGCCCCCAATTTTTCAAAAATATGCTCAGTTATTTTCTCCCTTTCGCATTCCAACGCAATGAGCGAACGAATTTTTAATTTAATTAGTTTAGCATAGAGAAAAGAGAGAAATAAACATTCAAACATTAGAAGCAGAGTTAAAGGTGAAACATAATTTTAACTACTCTTGCCAAGAATTTTCAAAGTTTTTAAAAAGTGATGGTACGAGTATTTTTAAAAAAACTCAATGATGTCAGTTTTTTGACAACGAACTGGCGGAAACCGATCCAGATACGACCTCAAAGTCCACCCAAAGTCATTTGAAATATTTAGGAGTCAAATTAATGACGATGATCTAAACATATTCAAAGTTTGTCTAGGAACAGGGATAAGACCGCAAAAAATTTAATCTCAGATGTTATATGATGTTTGGTATAAATTTGTTTCTGGGGATGTGAACTACCAACACGAATCACTGAATTTCAATTACGTTGAGGATAATGATATAATAGAATTTCCATTTCCTGAAATCCAAGAATCATTTTCTACCATCAACAACACAGCTAAAAATATATATTTAAATGATTTAGAATTGAATGCTATAAATACTATGGGTTACTTGGGGCTATATACGTAAATGATGAAGCTTCAACAAGACTGACCAAGGTCGAAACATCGAAGACGTTTGTAAACTTGAACCTGGTGAATATTGATAAAAAAAAATACTGCAAAACAAAGCGAAACGGGAAGAAGTCAGCGAAAAGAAAGATAATTCTTCAATAACACAAATAAAGGCAACAGAACCAAATAAAACAACCAAAGAAAATGTAAATCCAGAAATAGGTGTATTGAAAGAGAAAACACGTGTGATAAACATAGTAAGATCGAAGAAAATTTGCAGGAACTTTTCAACTTACCCGCGATTACAAAAGAATCGCATCAAGGTCTCAACTTCTTGATGATACTCAAAAACATTTACGAGCATTGGCAGTTTTGAAAACCGCAGGTATTACTTTCTACCGCCATTTTCAAGGTTTTTGATAACCTATGCAATATTTTGCAGCTACCCAAACAGAAAATTGATATTTCTGTGTCTAGTTGAAATCAAGTGAGTCATGATATAAAATCCATGGTTTCAGTTACATTTAAATCTGCCATAAATAATTTTGAAAGAAATATATAATATACCTATCTTACACAAAACTACCCTTGGTTGGATAATTTCTGGACCCATTCTGATTTCTAATCAAAAACAAGTTTAACACTTTTTCTTTCTAAAGAAGAAACTTACTGTGGAAATCATTTTAAGCAAAATATTACTCAAAATACTGATGGTCGTTTTATTGGTACCATTCCACTTAAAGAATTACCGTCTATCTTGGGTGACTCTAACCATATGGCAACAAAGCGTCTCCTAATTTGGAACAAAAACTCATGAAAAACCCAACCTTAAAATTGCAATATCATGATTTCATGAATGAATACATTCAACTTGGACACATGTCTCTCTCAGACACCCCAAGTAACGATTCAGAGTTTTTTCTTTCCCATCACTGTGTTTTTTAGGAATCATCCACTACTACAAAATTAAGAGTTGTATTGGACGGATTTGTCAAATCCAGTACAGGTTACTCAGTAAACGAAATTATGATGAATGGGCCCAACATACAAGATAATTTATTTTTTATTTTACTGAGATTCCGTGAACATAACGTTGTTTTAAGCGCAGATGATGCCAAAATGTACCGTCAACTCTTGGTGGCACCAGAGATTTTGTGACCAGTACAGTTACAAATCAACCTCAACCTTAAAACACTTTAAATGGTCTTAAGAGCGACGAAATAACTGAAAAATTAGCACCGTCTGACCAATCGACTGACGAGATCTTCAATTTTACATCTTACACAGATATATTATGCCAGTTAGTCCAACATCATCCAGAGGGTACCCAAACTTGAACAGAGGTCTTAAATAAAATTGCCACTGAACCATGCTCTTCAAAAGAGATAGTAGGGAGGGAGGGGATTACACATCTACTCACATTCTGAATGAGCTATTGGATTATGAAAAAGAAAGACAAAGAAAAATAGGTTTAAAATGTTCAAAAACCACCAAAAGAAAACTTGTTCAAGAAAATTTTGAGGAAGTAGTACATTCTTAAAGTGGAGTTAATTTATAGGAATAAGTAAAAACATGAAGTCTTTCTCCACTAGTTTATTGAAACCTTAACGGAGAGAAAGTCATAGGTAATGTAACTTGCATTATGAAAAAGAAAGGAAAAATATGGGTTTATGGCTTAGGGAACATAAGAGTTCAAATGTAGAACGAAGGGTTCAGCATCTGTATATAACTTCATTATGAGATTTACATCTATATTTTAGAACTTCTATAAGGAACTTTTTCAAATATAGTTTTTCTTCCTCAAACTTTCATTTTCAAAGTTTTCATAATGATTTTTCTTAAACAATTCTTCAATTTTACATTCTGTTCAATATAATTTAACATTAACTTTCTCATATACAGATGCTGAACCCTTCGTTCTACATTTTAACTCTTATGTGCCCTAAGCCATAAACCCATATTTGGTCTTTCTTTTTTCATAATGAAAGTTACATTATGACTTTCTCTCCGTTCTACTCATTGAACCGATTCTTTGTGCCTACAAATTTTGATGCTCCGTTAAGGTGATAATAATTGATGGTAATAATTTTTCTTTTTATTGATTCTCCTAAAGATGAATGCTTCTGCATTCGAAACATGTAGAGAATTTTTCAATTCCTTTAATATAAAAGTGGAGGAAGACTTTGTGTTCTTATTTCTTTCCATCTATATATTATACAGGGTGTTCATTTGAAAACTTCCCACCACGGATTTATCGAAAACCACTAATTAAAAGGAAAAACGCCGAAACACGTCAAAAGATGTGCCAAAGGGGACAACTTTTTAACCAAAAACTACTTCACCCCCTTTTACCCTCTGCCCCCCGGGGTCATCCCCTTAAACATTTTAAATGACAAGGGGTATCAAGTAATAGCTTGTTTGAAAGGTCTTTCAAAGTGCTTTATTTTGACGTTTGATTTTTTTAAATTGGTCGATTCGTTTTCGAGAAAATTAGAAAAATCTTTATTTATCTTAATTTGTTCAGATAGAAAAAAAACACACGAAAATATCACTTTTTATTTCAATAAGTGTTCAAAAACCAACATAAACAGCAATTCGGAAGATTATACGTGGCAGCAACTAAATAACAACCAGAATTTATTTCCGCCATCTTTTTATCAACACAGATAACATTGCTCCAATACCTGCAGATATGCTTATTAACAAATCCATTTAGATAAAATGTGCATTTATCACTGAAGCAGATATTCTTTACATGAATGGTATTATCATTAATCGCTGCAGTCATTTGTTCACAAAACTCAACTCGCTTATCGAAATCATCTTCGGTTAACTCTTGCAATATTTTCATTTTGAATGGATGAAATTTATGTAATTTAGTAACTGTGTGTACAGAGCCTATTGAAATACCAGTCGCATCAACAATTTTGCGTAATAAAGTATTAGGATTTATGCCAAAATGACCCAAAACTTCAACTTGAGCGGCTTCATCCAAAACTCTACGATGATTACGTTTTTTATTTGCAACAGATCTAGTTTGAGTAAATTTAGTACCAAGGTCCACAACATACCTATGCGAAGTTATCTTTTCCGGATGTCTGACCTTAAATGTGACGGCAGTTTGCCGCACATTGATTTTGGGCATCATAAATTAGAATCATTTCCAGTCTTTCGGCTAGTGTGTAAACCATTTTGGAATCAATCATGTGAATCAATCAATTAATTTTCACTATCCCGAGATTGTCACAAAGGTAACTGACAGCAAATTAAATTATTTCTTTTCCTTAGCAACTATAAAAAACTAAACAGGTATAAGAATAAATACAGTTCGCCCATGTTATCTGTGTTGATAAAAAGAAGGCGGAAATAAATTCTAGTTGTTATTTAGTTGCTGCCACGTATAATCTTCCGAATTGCTGTTTATGTTGGGTTTTGAACACTTATTGAAATAAAAAGTGATATTTTCGTGTGTTTTTTTTTTCTATCTGAACAAATTAAGATAAATAAAGATTTTTCTAATTTTCTCGAAAACGAATCGACCGATTTAAAAAAATAAAGCGCTTTGAAAGACCTTTCAAACAAGCTATTACTTGATACCCCTTGTCATTTAAAATTTTTAAGGGGCTGACCCCGGGGGGCAGAGGGTAAAAGGAGGTGAAGTAGTTTTTGGTTAAAAAGTTGTCCCCTTTGACACATATTTCGACGTGTCTCGGCGTTTTTCCTTTTAATCAGTGGTTTTTGATAAATCCGTGGTGGGAAGTTTTCAAATGAACACCCTGTATATATTTATCTTTAAGTATACCTACCTATCATTATAGTAGGTACCTATGTTTTTCATATATTCAAGCGTTACACTTTTTGCGACAATGAGTATCAATTCAACATGAATTAGCTATATAATATGTCTTTACTTTTAAAAAGTGTTGTTAAAAATTTGGTTACTCGTTATGTAATATATAAATTTTAACAGTTTTTTGAAATTTTATTGGTGGTATATATAAATATCGTTTTTCCATATTTTAGAGAACGAATTTCAGCCGCAACTTGCATCGGAAAAAATACTTTGCAACGAATGAGACAGGAAGGGCAAAAAGTACATGCCAATTTGGCCACTACATCTTTTAAAACGCCACCAAAAAAAGACCTTCCCATAAAATTGTCCTGAGTCCTGGAAATATTTATGATATTAATATTATTATTTAAGTGTAGAAAAGCGATCGCCTACGGTTAGAGGCAAGTATTAAATAACTAAGTTTTTTGATTATACCTTACAAATATAGAATAAGAACTAATAATATATTATGATTTTTAGGAATTTGACATAAAATGCAAGATAGAGGCATGGAGTTTAAGGGAAGTACAGAAACATTAAGAAAATTAATACATACTATGGGTTTTAGGTAGCTATGCATAAAATAAAAATATAATAAATTAATAGTGTAAATTACGTTAGAAAATATGTAGCTACATCGCATATAAATGTTTGCTTTATATAATAAAGTTTCTTAAAATTGGTTTGTAGATGGAGAAAGACAGAAGACAATAGAAGTGTATTAACGGAAAGTCATGATATTCGTTTGAAACGAATAAACTTTCTTAAGCAAATGATACAATGCAGAGCCGAAGCTTATATCCACAGCAGCCATACGCAACCCCATCAGTGGTCAGATCAAAGTGGCAAAGAGTTAAAAACACCCATCTCGAAACGAAAACGGCTGATTATTGTTCATGCTGAGGGAGAAAATGGTTTTATTCCTAATGGGTTGCTACGCTTTTCTTTGCGCCTGCGCACAGGTGCGCATAAAGATACAAATAAAAAGCAAAATCTTACTTACCAAGTTTAATGAATTAAATGAAGTTAATTTAAGTTAAGCTGAGGGAGAGGGGCTAACTGAAAGCGTGCAAAAAAAAATGCCCTAGCTCAAAATGCCAGTGAGTAGGGGGGGTTAAATGGCGCCACCGATTTGTCAGCCGGGCAAATCGGAATCCCTCCAAGATCGCGTTGGGACCTCGCTCTCAGCTACACTTACTACTAAAAGAAATTAAAGAAAAACTGATCCGACCTGAAATGAAGGAAGGCAAAATAACATCACAATTGACCAGGAAGTGCCCTACGGTTTCTCAAAACAAACTCACCACTTTCTAAAACAATTTATTTATTCAAACATCTGTGTTATTACCAACATTATAGAGATAGAGAACAATTGCTCTAAATGTTAAAAGAGGAATAAGAACAATTAATGATTATACTTCCGCAATTAGTCCGCAATAAAATCTGCGCAACCGCGGTGATATCACTTGTCGGTTTTACAAGGCGCTCTGAAATTATGGCGATAAACTTGACCCGATAAATGTTTAAAAATGAAAACAGATTGTACAAATAAATATTCAATAAGCAAGGCAATCGCAATTGTACGCGTCACCTAATTAGTCACTTAGCTGTTACGACGACGCAAGCTTGGTACGCCAGCACAGGCCAAACGTATAGGCTGCAAACAGTGTCAGCGGTGAATATCGAGTAGGCTGCTACCCGCTTATGAGAATGTAGAACTGGTTTGTACCCGTGCAAAAGAACAGGATATAATATAGGACTCTTCTATCCGACCCGACGGGAAGACCAGGCGAGTGCTTCGACCCGTCCAAAGATAATTTATCGGTGGGTGTTTGGACCCTCTGTAAAGACCCTATAAAGAAAACAATCCGCGTCAGAAAGATACTTAAATAAAATTAAAACCACGTGCGCGACCTGAAAACCCCACATAATAACATGGCTGAAGGCCCACCCGACTTTAAAACCATATTGCAACGCTGTATAAAATTAAAAAAAATACTACAAATTAATGGGCGCGAGAAAAAATCCCAAAAATGCACCCGCGCTTAATAAAAACAACTCCCCCAATAAATAAAAGCCCATTGCCCATTAATGACAGAAAAATTACTACTGCGCATGTGCGACGCGACTGCGCATAAAAATGCACTACAATATCTGATGATAATTAATTCAACAATAAAAATCAAAAGTAACATTTTAAACTGAAGTTAACCGAGTTATCTACTGCGCAAGTTATGTGAACACAGTTAACATCAGCTTCCCACGGAAAGAGACTCATCAGCACATTCCGAGATAAGAAGAGGAGAAGTTATAAATACAAGTAAAACCTTTTGTTAGCCAACTTATTATTATTCTTTCGACGTGAAATCATTGTTAGACGTAATAAAGTTCCTGTAAACCGAAATTTGTGTTTTTTAAAAAAGTGTTTTCAAAAGAAAGAAACTTAACTGGCGCAGTCGGTAGGATCTTTTCGGAACGGTTTCAAAAGTCCCCAAAAATCGCGACGTGTAACCGTGTGTCTGTTTAGACTTAACCGGAAAATCCGAGTGAACACTTCGAAAAAACCCATTTTGGATTACAGTGCTACCAGGTAGAGGACAAAATAGCCAACCCCTGGAGCTCGACCCAGAAGATTGGAGAAGACAAAATAGTGGACCCAACTTCACCGTAGATTAAGAAAAGGAAAAGAACAGGATGAAAATATCCATGTAAGCAAGTTTTGTTTTCATTTTATCCATTATTCCCTATATTTCTAGTGCATTTATAAATTTTAGTTCGTAGGATCTCACTTTAAACGGAAATAGTTAATTTCTCTCAAATAAAAGTATCTTTCTCTAAATTGAATATATACGTATGTTAGTATGTTAAATGTCTAATTTGGAAGATTTAAATACAATTTTCGCGAAACTGTCAACAAACGCGTTATTAGAAACAATTCACGAAACAGGCGCAGAAACATCATTTCAACCCGAGCTATTTCAGCCCGAAATTAGTGATCAAATAAACAACTTAACGGAAATAATTAATAATACAGAAACGCAGTTTCAAACACCAAACCCAGTAATATTACCAGCTAGACTAAACATGCCTCCAACCACGAATTACCAACTATTGAAATTGTACGTTGACATTATACCACAGTATAATGGCGACACCCACACTCTTGGCATTTTTATAGAAAGCGCCGAAAATTTAATAAAGGCTTTCTCAAGCCAAGACGCGGACTTGAATACATTCATATTACGCGCAATAATTGGTAAATTAAATGGGAGAGCATTAACCCTGATTGGTTCTAGAATTGAATTAAGAACATGGGAAGAAATTAAGCAAGCCCTAAAATTATGTTTTGGCGACCAACGTAATATTGATTGTTTAGTACAAGATCTATTAGCTCTGACACCAAATAAACAAGAAACACCCTATAATTTTGGCATGAGAATACAAGACCAGCGCAGTCTAATAATTTCTCAACTTAACCAAAACGGTAATATAAGTACAGAAGAAAAAGTTATTTATCTCAAAAGTTATGATTCTCTTGCTTTAAAAACATTCATAAAAGGTTTAAACGGTCAACTTCAAAATAACATCCGCCTAAGAAATCCCGATTCGCTGGAAAAAGCAATGTCTCTCGTAATAGAAGAAGAAAATTTTTATTATAGCCAAAACAGAAATACTAATTTAAACACGCAATCATTTAAAACGGTACAAAGAATAACACCCATACAAAAACCATACGTACCACATACTTTTACGAACAACCAACCAAGACCTAATTTCAATCCAAATTTCAGCTTCCCAAGACCACCTAACTATACCAATACCCCATTACGATTCCCAAATTTTAATAATCAACCTCGATTTAACCCACCGAATTTCACTCATACCAACACCAATTTTAATGCAAACCCCTTTTATAGAACCCCTTTTAATAGTTACAATAACCGACCTATGTCAACCCAAAGTAGGTTAAGACCATTTAACGGGTTTAATAATAATATAGGTCAGGGACAGTTCAATAACCCAAGTAGACAATTCCAGTCTAGTAACTCATATTCAAGACCCGCGTTACCTAAACCGGAACCTATGGACACGTCGTCTGGTAATACTCATCTAAACTACCTAAACGCGCAATACCAGGAGATGCAAAACCAATTAGCGATTGATGAAAACCAATACTACGACGAAGATCAATTTGACCAATATAATCAACAATTTTACAACACTTTTCCCTTGCAAGAAACTAACGTGAATTACTACGGTGGTTACGATAGTCAATATAACAATACAAGTAACACAAATATTCCTGCCACCCATGCAGAGCAAAATTCTGACGAAATAAATACGATAAGACAAACTACAGAAAACACATGCGAGAACGACAATAATGTAAATTTTCGCGAGGTTCAGCCTCAAACCGAGACAACTTAATAACCCTTAATTTCAATAAAGCTAATTTACCCCATATTTTCATACCCGAGTTGAACGCAAATTTTTTAATAGACACAGGCAGTTCTAGAAGTATTATGAACCCTGAACTAGCCCACACGTTCTATAAAGATTATATTTTTCAAGAAAACTTTAACATTCAAACAGCTCACAATATTTCATATCACAATGAAGTAATATTAATACCCATTTTCAAAATTTTTAATGTCAACGAAGATCACAAATTTTACCTTTTCAAATTCAGTGAAAAATATGATGGCCTTATAGGTACGGACCTCTTAAAACAAATAAAAGCTTCAGTAAACATCGACCAAAAATTATTAAGCACGCCCCGTGCAAATATAAATATTATCTATGAATCGGAAGAGTTTACAGAATTTAAGGACAAGCTAAAAACCAACAATCATATTATTTTTATCCCACCACATACAGAACAAATTTGCAAACTCCCGGTAAATTTAGAAAATGGTATAGGCCTAACAAATCACATAATTTTTGCCAAAAATGTAGAATCTCCCTGCGCAATCGTTAATGTAAAAAATTTCTTTGCTATTACAACTATTACTAACACAGACGAACGCGAAGTAAAAATAACATTGAGTACTCCATACGAAATAGAAACGTTAAATATCGGAGAATTAAATTTTATCGAAAAAATGGACACTAACCAAAATTTTGATCAAAATACTGATATTATTCTAAAAAATAATTTATCAAATATCAGAATAGATCATTGTAACTCCGAAGAAAAATATGCTATCGAAAAACTTTGCTGCGAGTACCGTGACATATTTTATACGGATAAAATCTCATTAACGTTTACTAACCAAGTTAGACACAAAATCAATGTCACAGACGAAACGCCAATTTTTACAAAAACATATAGGTACCCCGAAATCCACCGAAACGAAGTTAAAACACAAATCAAAAAAATGCTAGACCAGGGCATTATCCAAAATTCCACATCACCGTGGTCATCACCGATTTGGATTGTACCAAAAAAACTCGATGCCTCAGGCATGCGCAAATGGAGACTTGTTATCGACTATAGGAAATTAAATGATAAAACGATATCGGACCGGTACCCTATTCCGTGTATAACTGCAATGCTCGACAAATTAGGCAGAAGCCAATATTTTACGACACTTGACTTAGCCAGCGGGTTCCATCAAATCGAGATGGATCCAAACGATATCCAAAAAACAGCTTTCTCTACTGAAAACGGTCATTACGAATTCAAGAGAATGCCTTTTGGGCTCAAAAACAGCCCCTCCACCTTCCAGCGCGTTATGGATAACGTTCTGCGCGGCTTACAGAACGAGATATGCGCAGTATACCTAGATGATATAGTAATTTTCTCAACCTCACTACAAGAACATATTCAGCGACTAAGACTTGTATTTGACCGCTTACGTAAAGCAAATTTAAAATTACAATTAGACAAATGTGAATTCTTAAAAAAAGAAGTAAGTTACCTAGGGCACGTGATTACAACCAACGGCGTTAAACCCAATCCGGATAAAATACATGCAATAAAAAATTTCCCGATCCCAAAAACTCAAAAAGAAATTAAAAGTTTCTTAGGACTTATTGGATATTACCGAAAATTCATAAAAGATTTCGCTAAGATAACAAAGCCCCTAACATTGTGTCTAAAAAAGAACGCGACCGTAAAAATCGACGATAAATACATCGCAGCATTTAACACATGCAAAGAACTATTAATGAACGCCCCAATCCTTCAGTATCCGGACTTCAAAGAAAAATTTATTTTGACTACGGACGCATCACAAATTGCTTTAGGTGCAGTACTATCCCAAGGCAATATTGGATCTGATAGACCAATAGCCTTCGCTTCCAGGACCTTGAATGAATCAGAACAAAAATATAGTACTATCGAAAAAGAATTGCTAGCCATTGTTTGGGCTTGCAAATATTTTAGGCCATATATATTCGGCAGAAAATTTACTATTTACACGGATCATCGCCCACTCGTTTGGTTATTCAACCTAAAAGAACCAAATTCTAAATTAGTTAGATGGCGCTTAAAACTCGAAGAATTCGATTACGATATTATTTACAAACCCGGCAAATTAAATACAAACGCTGATGCATTGTCACGTGTGCAAATCAACGCAGTAGATAATGAATCGGTTTTAGCAAACCCCGGAGATATAGATATTGTAGCCTTAGACGCTTTAAGAAACATGGCCGAGAACGTTTTACAAGACACTAACGAACAAAACCCCGAAAATACCCAAGGCCCAAGTACCAATCGAAACACAAAACAAAAAGCCGATAAAATAAAAATAATATCTGATATCCAAATCACACCACCGGACCAATCACTTATCGATACACAACATTCAAATGTGAATGAAACAACCAACGAAGGTATAAAAATATTAGATGAGATAATCAATAACAAAATTAACCAAATATTAGTTTTTCCATGGCCTCACCACAAAATACACATCTTACAAGAAAATTATCTAAACCATAAAATTATTACTTTGAAAATCCCAGAACAAAATAACGAAAATCTTATTTTTGAATTTTTACGCGATTATACAATACTAGGGAAAACCTATCATATATATTTTCACACAGACCAACTTTATATTAACTTTAATCAAGTTTATCTCAAAAAATTCTCAGAGCGAGGACCGAAACTAATTAAATGTACCAAACTAACTAATACTGTCACAGATATAGAAGAGCAAATAATGTTAGTAAAAAATCACCACGAAGGAAAATCGAACCACAGAGGCATCATTGAAACAATCGAACATCTAAAAAGAAATTATTATTGGATAGGACTGAAAGAAACGGTGTCAAATTTCATAAATGCATGTGACACATGCAATCGCGCAAAATACGCTAGGAAAAAACCATACACCCCGTTAATTGTCACCGAAAGGGCTTCAAAACCCTTTTCAATAATACATATTGACACATTTACGTTCGACAGTAAAAATTATTTAACATTGGTGGACGCATTTACCAAACTAGCCCAAGCATACCCGATAGAAGGTAAAACAGCCATTCATATCAGTAAAGCCCTAATTAAATATTTTTCTTGTTACGGTATTCCTGATAGATTTATTTTGGATAACGGAGGTGAATTCAATAATGAAACTGTAAAAGAAATATTGGCTTTACATAAAATCAATGTTCACTTCACAACCCCTTATCATCACGAATCAAACGGCATAGTCGAACGATTCCATTCAAGTATTATCGAACATTTACGCATATTATTGGAAACACACCCGAGTGATAAAGAAAATATTATGGATTACGCCATAATAGCTTACAATAACACCATTCACTCAACTACAAAATACACACCATTTGAACTAACCTTCGGTCACACTAACGCTAGGGACCCAAATGAAATCTTCATACCACAAGCTTTCTATTCCGACTACGTGGAAAACCATAAACAAAAATTAGATCGTGTATACGAAAAAATAAACCAAAACCTAGAAACCCAAAAAGAAAAAGTAGTATCACGACATAATACCGAAGGAGACACAAGTAATGAATTTAAACTAGGACAAACTGTCTTTAAACAAAACCCTCAAAATCGAAATAAAAAGTCTAATAAATTTTTAGGTCCTTACGAAATAACCAAAATTCTCGAAAACAATAAAGTCGAAATCTCATCCAAACTCAAGAAAAATAAAAAAGAAAATATTCATATAAAAGAATTGAGAAAACCTAAGAAACCTAATATTGTTGCAGGTCCCTCATCCTCATCGCCCACGCGACAGCACTAACCTATCCCAAGTACTATGACCTTAACCACAACCCGGGACTACTACCACTAAAACTTGGCAACGCGCAAAACAGAATAGACGTTTGGTCTTTTATACAAATCTTTGACATAACAAACATAATCAACGAATTTCGTGCACTAAAAATTAATTTTAGAACATTAAAAAACATTTTTATGAGTAATAAAACCAAAGCTGGTTATAAAGACGAATTTGTGAACTCGTATTATTTGGCACACTCATTAGAAAAGAAAATTGAACAACAAATATATCAACTAAACCCTTCTTTACTATTAAATAGAAAATTATCAAAACGAGGACTTATAGACGGACTAGGATCTATAATAAAATCAATAACGGGCAACTTAGATAGCAACGACGCTTTACGTTATGAACATGCAATCGGAAAACTCACTAATAATCAAATAAAAATCAAAACATTGGTAGATGAGCAAATTACACTGCTTGAAAAATCAATTGATACCTTTAATAAATCAATTCATGTAATTATAGACAATCAATCAATGTTACAAGCCAAAATTATTCTTATTGAACAAGCGCTAAAAACAATTGAAATTAGAAATATAGAAACATACCTATATGTACGCATTCACCTCTCAATTTTGCAAATAATTACAGCTTATCAAGAAATTTATGATATTTTAGAAAAAATAGAAATTGCCATAAGCTTCGCCAAATTAAAAACGTTTCATAACTCAATGATAGAACCAACAGAGCTTCTAGAAGAAATAAAATATATAAAGACACATTTATTTAACAAAAAACTGCCTTTCGAACCAAAAATCGAAAACATTCTACTTTTCGAAAAAACTATTATAATCAAAAGTTATTTAAGGGAAAATAAAATAGTATTTATATTGGAAATACCAATAGTAGAGAGTGAGGGTTACGATTACTACCATTTATATGCACTTCCCGTGATGCAAAATAATACCTTTTCCTTCATTCTACCCCAATCAAAATACCTTACCCTAAACGAACAAAACTATATGCTCTTTGATCAAGAATGTCTACAAGTTGGTGCAGAAGAATTTATTTGCCATGAAAGCAGCCCAATATCAATAAAAGAAGAAGAAGCACCCTGTGAAGTCCAACTTTTAAGCCTCTCCAAAAACTCAACAAACTGCCAACTTCTACCAGTGCACATTACAGACATTAAAATTCAAAAACTTGAAAACAACAAGTGGATTCTTGTTTCACCCGGTAGTATTATAATAAAGCAAAAATGTAATAGTGACCGCGAAAGTAAACAAGTAAAAGGAACATTTTTAGTCGAAATAGACTTAAGTTGCGAAGTACAAGTCGGTAAACAGTTATTAAAAACCTATCGAAGTGTCCAAAATAAATTCAAAAACATTGAACTTCCAAAACTACAATTTAATGAATCAGAGTATTATGCTATAAACGCAGAACAAAACTTTAAACCTCTAACAATCAACAGTGTTAACTTGGACGAACTAAAAAACGTAAAAAACGCGTTAATCTCTCAAAAACAAAAACTTAAATTAATTTCGGACACGGATATCTATGGGCCGTATAGTTCCAATTTTTGGACAATATTAACCATTTTATTGATTACAGCCATTGTCGTACTTGCTGTCTTCCATTTTCGGAGACGCCTATTAAAGAAAAAACCACCGACTGCCACTGCACGACAAGATACCCAGGAAGTCCAAGCCACCCCAAGAGATGTCCGACTTCCCCAACCAAGTGTTACCCCTCGGATTTCCCTCTAAGAGCGGAGGAGTTATGTGAACACAGTTAACATCAGCTTCCCACGGAAAGAGACTCATCAGCACATTCCGAGATAAGAAGAGGAGAAGTTATAAATACAAGTAAAACCTTTTGTTAGCCAACTTATTATTATTTTTTCGACGTGAAATCATTGTTAGACGTAATAAAGTTCCTGTAAACCGAAATTTGTGTTTTTTAAAAAAGTGTTTTCAAAAGAAAGAAACTTAACTCGCATGCCCGAAATAAACGCTAAAATTTATTTAAAACCACTTAGTATTCTAGCCGAAAACCCACTAGACCCGAATACGTTAAAATCCCGAAAAATATCGACTGCGCATGCGTCAGGCGATGGCACATTTTATTAATAAAAATTACCACAAATGAGTTGGGGATACTAAAATAATTATTTAAATAATTTAAAAGTGGTTTTCTCCTTGAAATACTAGCCAAAAATAACGAAGTAATAAATTGAACATAATGCGCATGCGCCCAAAAATCGTACGATATGGGGCTCTAAAAACCCAGAATAAAATATACAATAAAACCCTCAATACCCTTTTACTAAATGACGTTCAGTTAAATTAACAGCTCAAGGCCGAACAAAAATGAAAGATAACTACTGGAAATAGATTATAAATTACAACATTATGGCTTAGAGCGCAGAAAGAATTAAAATCCGTGATATTAAGAAAATTTTACTACCACGACCAATACTAGAACCTACAGTATCACCCTACTGGTGATTCCCCCACTTAAATTTTTATTAACCTGAAATTCGAAATGTGGTTTTATAAGACCGTTATTACTAGGGATGGGATTTTTTTCGATATATCGATAGTTATCGATAGTTATCGATATATCGAATAACAATATGTGAAACAAAAATTATCGATTTATCGATAACTATCGATTTTTCGATAACTATCGATTTTTCGATAACTATCGATGTTTCGATAACTATCGATTTTTCGATAACTATCGATTTTTCGATAACTATCGATTTTTCGATAACTATCGATATATTGTTAACCATCGATATATCGATACCTATTGATATACGAATAACTATCGGTAATCATCGAAAAGAAAGATAAACTCTAGGATAAAGTACAATACGATCGTCTCCTTTCCACTTTCTTCCAATTAAATTATTATCAAATATTACAATAGCATTATTATGATTTTTGCTGCCATCTAGCGTGTACCGTATGCACTAGTTACGTTAAGCCGCACAGAAAGGCATTTATAATGTCATAATTATTCTTGGTAATTATATTTGCGTCATTAAGTTGACAGCTATTAGAGATATCAACCGACTTTTACTTCTTGTCTAAGTGTGTTGTGTTTTTACTGTTTTTGATTGGTGTTTTATGTAGTGGAAGTGTTTTAAAATAGTGGCAATTAATTATTATTTCCTATTTGGTAAGTAATTTAAGAATTACCTACCTATTTTACCTTAGATCGATTGTTTACTACCTTAAAGGTATTTGGTCTATCAGTTTGTTAATGGCAACTTTAATTTTTGTCTTTTTATAAAAATTCTTGGAGAACTGGTTAATTTTAATTTGTCCAAAATTTATCTACGGATAAACATTACCAAGCACTGTTGAAAAAGACAGCGGCGGCTCCGGCGGTGTGCCCAACAAACTATTTTCAAGATGTAAAACAGATTTTTGCACTCGCAATACTGACTTGTAGTAGGTACTGCTAAGATTTGTACTAGGTATTTGAAATTATTAAGAAAGTTTATAGCAATTTATATAGTATTTTTATAACATTGGGTCCAAAAAGCATTCTTAGTGAACAAAAAACCTCCTTGTCAACAAAGAAATTTTTTAAAAAAAGTTTGAATTTAGGCATTATTTTAGCATAATAAACTGCCAATCGTTTTCAAGCAAGAAAAATTTCGCCTGAATTTAAAAGGTAATATTTTCTGAACCAGATATGATATCGACCACTGGTTTTGAACGGTTGATAGATTTATCCCTCAGGAAACAATTGCCAATGTTGTACAGTCCTAAACTGTCAGAAAATGTTAAATCTGGAATATTTATTTTTGATTGTAGCTGCTTAGTTAGTTCGAAATCTGTTATATTTAGGTATATGACATGTTATAAGAAAAATATTCAGAAGTTTTAGGAGATTCTAAAAAGTTAACAATATATAGGATGTACCATTTAAAAAAACCTAACCTGTGACTGATTTCTGCAATACCCTGTATATATTTATATTATTCTGCAAATAGCTTACATTACTCCGAGCATTATTCTGTACAACTTTTATTTTTAACATTTTTATCTAATGCAAAAAACAAAAAGTTAAGAGAGGGGGGACATTATAAATGATCACCGTGTACCTACTAAAGATGGAACGTGATTCCAAGTTATACGGGAATTTGTAACACTAGCAAAATTATTAAAAAACGTGTTCTACTGCTACGAGGTAGGTACATCAAGTACATACCTACCTAAAGAATATGGAATATAACGACAGGCTAAAAAGATGTCATTAGGTAATTTTAGTAGTTAAATATGTATGCTTTTAGAATCATGTCATCCGACTCATCAAGTAGGAGTGCCGTGTGGAAGTATTTTAAAAAGGAGAGTGCTGGTATAGCACAATGTCTGGTGTGTAGCAAAAAAATTCATAATAAAGGAAATACTTCGAATCTGCATTCTCACTTAAAATATAAGCATCCAAATAAGCAGTTGGAACTTAAGAAATACAGTACTCTATGTGAGGAGGAGGAATTTGCCTCTAGTAGTGGGACTGACTTACAAAGCGGAGATTTAAGGCAAGTTTATAAAATATTTTGTAATAATATCTAATAACGAAATTTTTAACTAAAGCGGAAAATTCATAGTTTTATAATGAGTAATTTTTCTATTTTCAGCCAAGATCAAGAGAGCCTTTATTTGATTGAGCCGGTTATAGAAATACGAGAAGGTGAAGCCATACCGGAAGCTTCAAATGTCAGTTTAAATTCACGTGAAAGTCAAAGTCAAATGCCATTTTTTATTCCAAATACAAAAAGGACCACGAAACTGGATAAGTCCGTATCATATTTTATTGCTTTGGATATGCAACCATATAGTGTTGTGGAGCAGGATGGTTTTAAGCAGCTTATTAAAACAATGCAACCTGGATATAACCTGCCCTCTCGTAAAACAATTTCAGAAGTTTTGATTCCCAGACTTTACTGCGAGACGAAAGCAAAAATAAAAAAAATTGTAGACTCTGCCGATTTTGTTTCATTTACAACAGATGCTTGGACCTCGAAAGCCTCAAAACCTTATATCTCTCTTACAGTTCATTTTATTTTGGATTGGTCCCTTAGGAGCGCTGTTCTAAACTGTAGGGAAATGAGCGAAGATCATACGGCAGAAAATATTGCAACAGTTGTGAGTGATCTAATCATAGAATGGGAGATACCAGATAACAAAGTGGTTGCTTTTACTACAGATTGTGGATCTAACGTGGTGAAGGCGATTGAATTATTGGGACACTGTCGTGTAAATTGCTTTGGACACGCAATTAACTCGGGCATAAATGCTATATTTAGTATGGAAACTTTACAATCTGAAATTGAAAAAATTAAAAAAATACAGAATATTTTTGCTCAGTCTTGGCAACTAGACCGAGAACTTAGAGATTTGCAAGCAAAGTTTTCGTTGCCTAGGAAAAAAATTCCTTCTTTTACCAAAACTAGATGGTGGTCCATCGTAAACTTAATAGAAGTAATAATAGAACAACACACAGCATTGTCTTCCTTACTGCAAACATATAATAAAGGAAAATACCGAAATTTATGCTTGTCAGTAACAGAGATTGATATGCTTAGCGCTATAAGAGATACATTAAATCCATTGAAAGAAATTACAGAAATCTTAGCTGCTGAAAAATATATTACTGCTTCAGCTATATATCCGATTTGCCAACAAATAAAAACCAACGCAGTTAACACGACAGATACAGATGAAACCCAACTTGATGAAATGAAATGAAATGAAAATTGATATAATTCAAAAAGTTATAAATTATTTGGATAAACGGTATACAGCAACTCCTAGCCAAATGTTTATCGAAAAATGTACCTTTTTTGATCCACGATTCAAACAATTTCAGTTTTATGAGGGCTCAAAGTCTCAGGCAACCGTGAATGCATTAGCATTTGAAGTTTTAAAGGAAATGGAAGCCCTTGAATATTCTAGTCCCCAACCAAAGAAAAAAAGAACCGGCGGATTTAGCTTACTATTCTCTAACTCAAAATTTGCGAGTGCAGATACTTCTTGTAAAGGAGAATTAAAAAAATTTTCCGATAGTCCCCCTGCAGATCCGGAAGAAGATCCACTAGTTTGGTGGAAGCAAAATGCATCTATATACCCTAGATTAAGCCAGCTGGCAAAAAAATATCTTTGCGTTTGTGCAACAAGTGTGCCATCTGAAAGAGTATTTAGTAAAGGCGGACAAGTGATTTCCGATAACCGCACTAACTTGACCACAGCTCACTCGGAGCAGCTAATATTTCTTAGTTGCAATAAAGAATATGTCCAGAAATAATATCGCAAAATAAATCCGGGTTAATTTTCTTTCAAATTTAATGTGTTTTTGTGGGTGTATGTGTGTCATGGGGATGGAAATTTATTTAGGTATATCGATAGTTATCGTTATCGATATATCGATAGTTATCGATATATCGATAGTTATCGATATTTATCGATATATCGATAGTTATCGATATTTATCGATAGTTATCGATATATCGATAACGATAACTATCGATAACTATCGACCTATCGATAACGAAAATATATCGATAGGTAGATCACTATTACCTATCGATAGGTGAAAGCTGATATCGCCCATCCCTAGTTATTACTGGATGAAGGCAAAACTAATTATCCCGATGTTGCAATATGAAGAGATAAAGTAAAACGCATTAAGTTAACAAAATGAAATCAGTACTAACGGTTTTAATAGCAAAA
Organism: Polydrusus cervinus; assembly: GCA_935413205.1. NCBI lineage: Eukaryota > Metazoa > Arthropoda > Insecta > Coleoptera > Curculionidae > Polydrusus > Polydrusus cervinus. Next base: position 57,227,119 of record OW284510.1, on the reverse strand, counting down.
CTAATAAATTAATGCGACTTTAATCGTCAGATAACAAAATTTAACGTACAAAATCAAGTAAACTAATAAGTAATTAAAGTAAATCAGTTAAATACAAGTTCCACAAGCCTTCTAAAATATACAAAGGAGGTTTCAGGACACCACGTGACGCAGTATTAAACAAAATTTCCATAAATCAATCAGTAAAATCAAATCAAAGCATAAAAACAATGACGTGAATCCATGAAATAAAATAAAATTAAATAACATGATGAAATAGCAACGTGGTTTTACCAAAAGGAGAGCAAAAAAAAACAAAATGGTAGCCTTACCCGTTGTTACTAGGGGGTCTGCTTGGCAATTAACGGCTTCGACGCAGTAAAATCGGCAATCAGCCTTAATGACCTTACTTTTGACCCAAAATCAAATACTCCAACAGTCAATCACTTAGAAAGGTCACTTTATTAAGTTTTCTGCCCGAAATCCCAAAAATAAGGAAGTTATAAGAAACTTTTAGGGGCGAACAAACTTTACGTCTGAAGACTAACGGAGCCAGCTAAGAAGTAATGCTTCCTTGACCACGCTAGCAAGATGGCGAAAACGGCGGAAGTACTACGTGAATAAACCAACGCATTCACAACAACTTCCCGATAAAACTACGCGGGCTTTTCGAATAACCTTTAGAACCCAATCAACACACTTACTTAAATGAAAACTAGGACGCTCCTTTTAAAGTTAACAAACTAATCGGAGATGATTGAACCCTTGCACAACTAATTAATTTACCAAACCGGTACCCCATAACAAGACCAACCCTCTTCAAACAATCAAATAAAATTAGATAATTCAAACAACTTTACAATCCCTCATTTGACTATATATTAAGAATCAGAAGAAGAACACGTGACCCCTGCCCTAGGGACGTGCACCCGAAACGAGAATGGGTCTGGCCGTCGATATTGGCTAATGCTCCAAGGCCAAGGAAAACGATCGAATTTCCTGACAGAATAAAGACTCCCAGACCACTAAAACTCAGTAAGCAAGAAAACAGCCCCTTCCCGGCGATGAAATTATCCCCATACAGAAATCAAATGATCAATCGAAAACCCAATAAACCTATTGATATGGCTCAGCCCTATTACAAACGAACCTATTTTCATACATAGCTCGATGTTTCTTTGAATGCAGTCAAAAATGACAAACAGCTGATTAACGTCAAAATCGACTGCTGGCCAAAAGAAAATACAAATAACAAAATGGGCTTTCTTTAGGAAATGATGACTTGAAGAGTCAGAGAAAATACGAGAAAAAGGCCCTACGACGATAGAGGTAACCTTTACAAAAATTTAACATTTTAAATAACCTATAAACATGACATAAATCATTTAATTCACAATTCCAAATTTACCGGATTCCAAACTATATTTTAGGGGAGATTACACAATAAACAGTAAGGAAAATTGACTCATTTCCCCGGGTAAACGATCGAAGAAGGACCTACCATAACTAGAGGTACCAAACTGAAGGAGATATACATTACAGTACTGTCGAAACAGGATCGAAACTAGAGATAAAAACTGACTTTAATCATGGAAATCTAAGATAAAACTACCCTCAAGGTAAGAAAATAAGGCCCAACTTCTATTACTTACTACTCTTAAGGCCACTTAAAGCAATTAATCCCCAACCACATTAACTATAAAAAAAACCATCTCCCCGATAGGTATCGAAGACTAACAGAATGAAATAACAATCTAGGGATTCAAAACCCAATCCAAACAATATTTACCACAACCAGTCTAACCTGGCACCACAAAAAATCAATTCCTTCCTATGGGACAAAACGAAAGCCAAGAAAACATACAGGGTGAGCAAAGAAAATTGAAATGTACCGCCATTCCGTAGTTAAGGGGAATTTACAGACAGTAAAGTAAGGTCAGTAATTTTTAGATTTAAAACATAAATGGCTTCATAACTAAGATCATACTTATTCACAGTATTTAAAGAAAAATAGAACGATTGATTAGGTCTGTAAGCCAGAATTTCTTGACAAAATGGTGAGTCAAACTAAAATAAAATCATTAAATCCCTTAAACGTTGAATTGTCTGGCATTATTAATTATTCATATGTAGCCATATAGGTCACTCGCTTTAACGGCTTTTTCAAACCGTTACAGGCTTATTAATTTTTAAATCAGGTTAGATATTATTATTTTTATTATTATTATTATTATTAGTATACGAAAAGCCCACTTAATCATTTTTAGCTCAGTAATTATTACGTGGTCTACTTAAAGGTATTAGCAGGTGCTATTTAGGTCTCTCATCCCCTAATAATCATTTACATTTCTTGTTAAAAATGGGGATATGTACTTGGCCTTAAAGGATCCCTTAAATAATTAATTTGGGATTGTTTACTATTTTTATGAAATATTTTAAGGCAATTAAAATTGTTGTTAAAACTTCTTTGTAATATTTGCAATGTATAATATATTTTATTATCGGTAGGATCCAAAAGTGACGATTACCACAACGGTATGAACCATATAAACTTCATGAAATGGGTCGAAGCTCAGCTGCTGCCTAATTTGCCGGAGAAATCAGTTTTGGTAGTAGATAATGCATCTTATCATAATGTAACTGTAGAAAAAATATAACATCGGCCAGCCTGAAAGCGGACATGATAAGATGGCTCCAAGAAAAGGACATCCTGCCGGCTGAGTAGTGGGTTAACATTTGCACACATGTTAAAAATTATGACAATGGACAAATTGAAACAGAGCATTTGCTGGATACCACCATGGACCATTTACGCTTTACGGTAGATACTGGGACATCGGACGAAAGCTTGTCAAGTTCAAGGGCACAAGAGAGTAATAGTAGCCGTAGCTTAGGAGCACACTCCTTGTCTGATTCAGACTAGATAAGGATCTTGGTTTTTAAGTCTTAATTTACATTCAATGACATTGTTTAATTTTATAGGTATTATGCATATTGATTTAATATATTATTATACATTTTCATTTTGGTTAGTATAAAGTTTGCATACACTGTAAACAGGGCCTTATAAACAAAATGTAATATTTTGTTTGTTGTATATGTTCTAAATAGAGATCTTTATTATTGTTATTATTTATATTCGTCAACACATTGATCTGGCAACACTGTCGTTTGTTTTGTTTTGGTTGTGTGATAAAATTTCAATTTTTTCGGTGAAAATGTTGAAATAAAATAGCAAACTTATCAACTGTGGATAAAACTAAAATAATAACACCACTACAAACAAAGGCAAGTCTTAAATAACGCAATATACATCAACAAATCACACCTTCTGTTTACGTTCTACTGGAATTCACCAGCCACGTTGCCACATCTTCAACAAATGTATATTTAAAGGGGAAAGTACGGAGGATATGGAGAGCCCCGAGGGGAAATGTATGAAATGCAGGGAGGACATTGATGAGAATGAAAACTACTACTCCTGTGATTCCTGTCTCAGAGACATACATACAAACTGTGCGAAACTATCAACATCAGAAGAAAGATGTATGCCTTTAAAAAAACGTATGTTACTCTACATATGCTCTGACTGCAAGGTATTGTTAACTAGACTACCCCACAGTGGCGGCTACTGCATAAGAGCTGCAGAACCGCCAAAAATAAGCAAGAACCTTCAAAAATAAGCAATAAAAGTAAAACAACAATACCAAAAATATTCAGAGAATAAGTTGTATTTAAAGCTATAACATTTACAATTGGATTGTGCTCTTGCTGTAGCTCTATGTGCAACGAATGTCGGACTACACGGACCGACCGCCGCGCTTACTATCAGTGGCGCGGCCGGGTGCTACGCTACGTAATGGCTGCATTGGACCGCTTAACTTGAAAACATAGCAGGTCAACCGGTATTCAGTTCGAATATTACCTCCCCTCTTACGTTGTTCGCCCCTTCACTGACGTCACGTACGTTTTATCGCGCTATTTTTACATAGGTCTTGTACTGCATCTTCGCCAGAACCGTCAACGGTCTCATGTTGAGTTTCGATTTTTGGACGGCCGGGCGGCAGTGATTTTTGTGCTATCGTGCTCTCGTGTTGAAGTTGTCAGTCAGTTGTCGGTTTTAACTCGGGTTTTATATATTGAATAGTATTGATTCAATATTATTTTAATGTGTTTATTGTGTTTTGTGATTTTGTGTACCTAATTAAAATGGATGTCATTTATAATTTAATAAACGTTAAGAAATTTATTACGTATACATACGAAGAAAAAATTAAATTAAAGCAAGAATCACGTCCATTACCAGACATTTTTATTGAAAAAACCGGGTCAAGTCGTGGAAAAACCTATAAAAGGCAATTTACCAGTGAAGTGTATTCAAAAAGTAGCTGGATATGTGGGTGTAACAAAATAAATGCTCTCTTTTGTTTTCCTTGTGTGCTTTTTGGTGAAGACAAATCGTGGACACAAACTGGAGTGACAGATTTGGTACATTTAAGCCAAAAAATAAAGACCCATGAAACTTGCAAAAATCATTTACATAATGAAATGGCTTTTGCTTTGTTAGGTACTGTTAATATAAAAGAGCAACTAGATTCTGCGTATTGGATAAATGTTAAAAAATTTAATGATGAAGTCACAAAAAACCGGTATATTTTGTCAAAAATTATTGACTGCATTAAATTTTGTGGCATATTCGAATTGGCACTTCGAGGGCATGATGAGACGGATTGTTCTGACAATCCGGGAATTTTTCGAGGCCTAATAAATTTTAGTGCAGAGCTTGATAGAACCTTGGCGGAACATTTAGATAACTCTACAGTGTTTAAAGGGATTTCCAAAGAAATCCAAAATGATATTTTAGACTGTATTTTAGAAGTATGTCAGATGAGGATCTTGGAAGAAATACGTCAGTCTTCGTATTTGGCAATCATGGTTGATGAAACGACGGACGTGTCCGCAAAAACACAGTTAGTGGCAATACTCCGGTATTCGCGAAGTGGCGAACCTGTTGAGCGCTTTTGGACCTATATAAACCCTACAGGCGTCAATGCCGAGTCCCTTACACAGGATATTTTACTTATTGTGGATGCAATATTGCCAAAAAATTCAACGACCAAATTAATTGCTCAAAGTTATGACGGCGCAGCAGTAATGAGTGGCAGGCATACTGGAGTACAGGCAAGAATTAAAGAAAAGTATCCGTACGCTCATTTTGTGCATTGCTATGCACATCAATTAAATTTGATAATGTCTAAAGCTGCTTCGCAAAATTCACAAGTCAGACTTTTTTTTGGAAATTTGCAGGAAATTCCTGCTTTTTTTAAAAATTCTCCACAGCGTGTAGATGTACTAACCAAAACAGTTCAAAGAAGAATTCCTCATGGTGCTACAACTCGTTGGAATTTTAATATCCGTACTGTTAATGTGGTTTTTGAACATCGAGAATCGTTTATAGAATGTATGGAAAAAATAGTAGAGTCTTTTGATAATCCAACGGTCTGTAGTGCAGCTTCTGGCATCAAAAGAATTCTTTTAGATCAAAATTTTATTTTTTGGTTGACATTTTTCCATCGTGTCATGCCGCATGTAGATATTCTTTTTAATGAGCTACAAAAAAGACGAACAGATCCTGTTGAAATCGACCAAAAAATTGATAATTTTAAGCAGAATGTTTCCTCAATAAGAAATGCAATTCCTGAAGTCATTAATGAAGCCTCTTCCCTATGTATTGAGCCCTTGCCTGCTAAAAGAATTCGTAAAAACAACAGTGACTTAGATCATCGTATTGCGGGTATAGAAGTCTGCGAAACAATTATAAATTGCGCAGAAGATCGTTTTGATTTTAAAAACCATTTATCAGTGGCCTCTCTATTTCATGCGGATAAATTTAGTGAATATTGTGTTAATTTTCCTGACGAAATTTTAAATTTAACCTGTTCTGCTTATCCAGGCATTGATAAAGAACGTCTCAAAACTGAGTTATCCGTCATTTACTCTAGAGCAGACTGTAGAAATATAAAAGGAGCAGTACCGTTTTTAAAATTTTTAATAGAAAATAATTTATCAGGACCATTTCAAGAAACAAAAAATATACTAGACATTCTAATAACCATACTAATGACTACTGCGGAGGCTGAAAGATCGTTTTCCACATTAAAACGAATTAAAACGGTTTTACGCAATTCTATGACTGAAGATCGTCTAGTGGCATTATCAATGCTGTCGATAGAAAAAAAGATGATTAGTGAGATTCCAAACTTTAATGAAAAAGTTATAGACGTGTTCGCGTCAAAAAAGAAAAGAAGAATCGATTTAATCTATAAAAAGTGAAATTACATTAATTAGGCATAAATTTTATTATTCATACATTTTTTTTTAATTAAAATCTTATTTAACCCGACAAGATGGGTACATGATTCGGTTGAGACTTTTAAAACATTTTTTATTTTTGTGACCAAACTGAACACTATAATACATTTCTCCATTTTTGTGTACCTATTTCTGCGGAAACTGGTAAGTTTAAACCTATAATACGTTTTTAGCTTATTTTTCCTACTTGAAAGCAATCGTCAATTAAAAAAGGGCGTGATTTTTCCCCTGCGGCGCTATTTTATTTTTTGTAATTCCCTGGGTTGTGCACTGTGCAGCCATCGGCACGAATCCCCGATTAATTTTCAACCGGCTAATTGCATGCAAGCTATTTTTACCTACCTAGGTACATTACATTGTCCAACAAAGTCAAAATATGCTTTATTATTAAAAGATAATAAATCTTGTTCACAAAGATTTTTAATAAATTAAAATAAAGATATTATATAATGGCATACCTTTAATTTTTTTCATTTTGAAATGCAAAAGAAATAATATCGATATCGGATATCGTTAAAAGGCCCAAAAAAGGGGCGTGGCACCCAAAAATTTTTCGCCTACGCCGGATGGCCTCCGGCGGCGCCTTCGGCGTTCACTTCTTGGTGCAGCACCTACACATTCTTTACTTACGAGCCGCCACTGCTACCCCACATTATAAAAACGCTTGAAGAAATCAAGAGTGATGTAGCTCAAATAAGGGAAAAACAAGTAAAGGACCAGACCCCGTGGGAAAATACACAGCACAAATCATATGCCGACGTCTTAACACCAAAACCACCCTTAAATACGGAACAAACCATAGTTATACGAGCAAAAAATAAGAAAGACGCTAACAACACACGAAGACTAATGCAAGAAAGGCTAAATCCATCAGAACTTAATGTAGGTATAAAAAGAGTAAGAAGTACAAAAAATGGTGATATTATAATTAAATGTCCCACTTAGGATGAGGGAGATATACTAAAAGCTGCCGCAATTAGCAAGCTTGCAGACAAATGTTCAATAGAAACAATGACAAAAAGAGCAACAAAGATCAAAATCACTGGTGTGAGTGAGGAGCAACCCCAAGATCTGGAAATAATTGAAAAAAATTTAAGGCAACAAAACAAATGGATAGACGCGGAAGATAAACTGACGGTTACCTACGTAAAGCATATGAAAAAGAAAGAAAATTTAACAATCTACATTGAATGCTCAGTTGGACTTTTCCATAAAGCAATTGGCAGGAAAAAGATTTACCTGGGATGGCACCGATACCCAGTGTACGAAGACCTGAGTGTACAGAGATGCTTCACCTGCCAAGGATTTTTCCACAAAAATACCAACTGTACTAACAACCAAGTCTGTGTACTATACAGTGGAGAACATGATGTTAAGGACTGCAGATCAAGTATAAGAAAGTGTAAAAACTGTCAAAACGCTAATATAAACTACTCCACCAAATATGATATTCACCATGCGGCGAGTGACGTGAGCTGTCCCACATATCAGTACCATATAACAACAGTACAAAGACTATAGAAATAGCCTTAACAAATTAATTAAAAAAGTTAAATATAACTACTATAAAAAGAAAATAGATGAAAACAACAACAATATTATAAAAATATATCAAATAATAAATGACATAACAGGTGACAAAAATAAAACCTCAAAAAACATAAAAATATTGAATAACAATAACGAGGATTTTGACAATGACAACAACATGGCTGACTACTGTAACAATTACTACATAAATGTAGGCGTCGAACTAGAAAATCAAATTAACACTCCACAACAACCATACCGACTATCTACAATAAGCGCTTCTAACAATTCTATGTTCCTTAGACCTGTGACTAACCTAGATCTTATAAAATCAGATAGTGCACCCGGCCTGGATGGAATAAACAATAAATTAATAAAAATTATAGACCCACACATAATTACACCCCTAAAACACATTATAAATAGAATCTTTGAGACTGGAATTGTACCACATCACTTTAAAGTATCCGTTATAACACCAATACACAAGTCCGGTTCCATAAATAAAATACATAATTATCGACCAATAAGCCTTATTAACAACCTTGCAAAAATATTTGAAAAGGCCCTTAAGGACAGACTAGTAACCTTCTTGAAATCAAATAATACTCTATCTAATAATCAATACGGATTTACTGAGGGAATAAGCACTGCGGACGCCATACAACACCTAACATCAGAAATTACAAAAAATATGGACAACAGCTTAAAAACAATAGTAGTCTTCATGGATCTCGCTAAGGCGTTCGACATGGTACCCCACAAACAGCTACTGAGTGTTCTTGAGCATTCTGGAGTTAGGGGAGCTGCACTGGGCGTCTTTGAGGGATACCTTTCAAATCGACATCAGCATACAAAAATTAACAAAACAATAAGTTCCGCAGAAATTATTAAAACAGGTGTCCCACAAGGGACCATAATGGGCCCAATACTATTTATAAGCTACATAAACTCACTATTGGGTATGAATCTTGAGGGCACAGCCATCTCCTATGCGGACGACACGGCTTTGATTTTTGAAGGTCACACTTGGATTGAGACTAAACAAAAAGTTATTCTAGGAGTAAACCAAGTAAAAAATTGGCTTGAAAGCTTTAAGCTCTCACTGAATATACAAAAAACAAACTACATCGCATTCTCCCCAGTAAATCAAAACAGACCGGACTTTGACAGCATTGACATAACTGAACATGACTCCATTAATTCTTGTGAAAAAACAAAATATCTTGGGATAGTGATCGACCAACATCTTAAGTGGAACCACCATATAAACTATGTAGTAACCAGGATAAGAAAGCTTGTATACAAATTTTATATATTGAGAGAGATCCTCAATAGTAAACTTACTGAATTAATATATAAAGCTTTAATCGAACCTTTGTTACGCTACGGAATCACAGCATGGGGTGGTGCCTATAAGACTAACCTAAAACCACTACAAACTGTTCAGAATTATGTACTAAAGGTTATACTAAAAAAAAAATTATACCCCACGAAATGTTTATATAATGAGAAACTTCTAAATATTCGGCAATTATATATTCTGTCTACTTGCAATTTTATGCACAAAAAGGAAAAAAACAGTAATATCCATTCACCACAAACATAACACGCGCAATAAGACTAATAAAAATGTAATTATTCCTAAAAGTAAAAAAACCCTCGGTCTAAAATTCCTACATAACTTTGCCTCTAAATTTTATAACTTGCTACCTCTCGCTGTTAAAAATATAGCGCAGCCAAAACAATTCAACAAACGCTGTAAAAGTTGTATATCCCAAAACTATATTCTCTTTGAAAATATTGTATAGGTAATTTGTTTTCCTTTTTGTTTGTTGCTGTTGTTGTTAAGGAGTAACATGTATGATAAATGTTATTATTAGAATAGCTTTAGAAGATAATATAAATATAGTAACTTAAGTGACACATACAGGTATAAATATATACCTAGGTGTCAAAATACAATTACTGCTAAATATAACAACAATTAATGTATATATTATAAAACATAATTGTATAAACTTTTGAATAAATAAAAACAAAAATATATTAAAAATATTTATTTTCAATTTTTCTTTCATTTTTTAAATGTACCTACACTGAAAATAAATCTCATCATTAATACAAAAAGACACCCCTATGCTCTGATAAAATATTTTCCGCTTTTTTTTACTCCCTTCTATAAAATCTATGTATTAAGAGATATATTTTTTTAAATCCATTTTTTTAACTCTTAATTCTCGGCTACTGACTTTGACGTCATACCTTCGCGCATTGCCATACACGTGGCTGTACCCATTTGAACTTTGGTCAACTCTAGTTTGGAGATCAGAAGGGGGCGGCACAAATTTTTGTATATTATAAGTCATTCATTGCTTTCATACAGAGTGCAATGGATTGTACGATGTTAGAGGAAATTTTATTGGAATAGATTATTAATTAAATTTTTTTAAATATAGACAGCTAAAAAAACAGATGTGACCATTTTGATCTAAAAGTATAAATATATTTTTAAAAACAGGTTCGTTATTTTTTTGCATAAGAAGAAAATAAATTAAAATTATGATTGTTCTGGTTTATTATAGTCAGTGATAAAAATGTCAGTAACATAAACATTTATAATTAAACTGTTAACTTTAAAAGGAATAAAATTAACCTAAAAGTTTCATACAAGCTAGAACTTAAACAATAAATAGAAGACAGAAACATTTCAATGTACATTCATCTCTTTAAGAAGGAACAAACTTTAACTAAAACTTATGTCGACAAGCTAGGTTGTTAATTTAAGAAAAGTATAAAAATCTAAATACTCTCAGTGATTCATCGCATTCATATAGAGTACAACGGGTTGTACGATGTTAGAAGAAACAATTCCAATGTATTTTTAAATGTAATAAAACAGAATATTTATTTTCATGGCATTTTTTCCTCCGACTTCGTATCACTCTCAATATGAAAGCGATAAGTCACTGACAATATTTAGATTTTTACAATAATTTATCACTTTTACGAATACCACCTTTGCTATAAGATTAGATTAGGCATTTAAAAAAAACTGACTACTACCATGTATTCTATGGTATACTTAACACTTCTCCAAAATTTAAAGAAAATTGTCTCACACTATATATATTTACGAATTTTCAACTTTGAGACCATTTAAAAAAATCGATCGACCACGGGCCGATCTGACTACTACCATGTTTTTTATGGTAACTTAACACATATCCAAAATTTAAAGAAAATCGTCTTTTTTTGTAAAAGTTCCTAGACGTGCGTTTATCGTAATTCCTGTTTTTTTTCTAGTACAACCCTGATTACTGACGTAATACGGCTGATCGTTGGGAATATTAGAAAAAATCGAGTAAGCGATAAGTATTCTTTCGTTGAAACCCCCTAACCAGTCACAGGATAACGTCCCTCTCTTCCCATTTAAAATAAACCATCACTTGTGAAAAAAATTATTTCTTCATATTTACGAATTTTCAACTTTGAGACCATTTAAAAAAAAAATCGATCTGACTACTACCATGTTTCTTATGGTATACTTAACACATATCCAAAATTTGATTGATTGAAAACTGATCAACATTTATATGTTAGAGTCATATAGGCTCTCTTCGGTCGTTCCTTCGTCAGGTCCTAGCCTCACTGTTGAGCCATGATATGGCGAAACGCATCTGTGGATGGATCTGGCGGGGGAAACGACCAAACCTTCGATTAACAATATGTATACTGAAACATGATTTGGAGGCTTTCCGCATTCCACTTAAAAACGGCGGCGTTGCGCTTTTTCGCGATCGACCCATCGCCCATGTGAACTCACCAAAAAAATTTTGTCGCTATTTTGCTGATAGATTACTTTTAAAGATTATTGAACAGAAAAGAAAAAAGAGAGATTGATTCCTTTTCCCCTTTTATATTAATCCTAATTGATTTGAGTTCAGCGGAGTTTGACTGGCGGTTACTTTTGTTTTTTCTTCGAGATCTGTTAAATATATTTCTGTAATTTATTTTAATCAGTTTAAGTTTTTATCAAAAATGCTTATTTTGTTGATGTTTATAATTGCAACAGTCCAGATGCGCCACTTGATAGACTACATGCCTTGTACATATGCTGTGGATGGAGTTACTTTGGCATTAGCCCGACGCATACTAGATCAATCGATTCCTCCTGGATATCGTTTGGTTAATATCCAACCACATACACAAACAGGTAAGCAAGAAATTATGTAGGTAGTGAATTTAGTGGTCTCGTGAACAATTTCGCGATTGTGGTTTATTTTTAGAAAAATTCTAAACTATTAAATTTTAGGTGTTATTGATTAACAACGAACACCGCACGAATTTTTAATGAATTAAATAGAATAAAACAAATTATTCGGTAGAATTTTTCCTATAATTTAAATTGTCGCTGTAGAATCTGTCTGTAAAAAAAATGTTAAATAAAAATAATTTGTAACAGCTTCTATAAATCCCCTCTTAGTTTGAAGTTTCCTTTTTAATACTTAAAAAAAAATATTTTAAACCAGCACATTAATATTTTAAGACCAAGATGTTAGTTTTTTTATTCACCAAATATAACCCAAAACTACTTTTGCATTCCAAATATTTTAAAAGTTATTTTTCTAATGACAATCCTACTATGACATACTCAAATTATAAGAAATTCTGCCAAAACATAAATTTTTATTTAATCTTGTATATAAACTCATGCCGGTTTATGTTTAAAATTCTGTCGAAAATGGAGTTAGTGGGTTAAGATATGTTTATTGTTCTTAATAATTTAAAAGTGCATTTTATACTTTCATAACTTTAACTAAAAATTGTATTTGATCTTAATTCTTTTCCAGGTAGAAATCCCCATAGATGGATATGTCATGTGACTTCGAACGTATTGACAATGTATACAGGATTGATTGTCTTTATTTGACAGAAGTGCGAACTGCATTTCGAAGACACTGTCCATACGGCTGTGATGTAAGCCAAATATCTGTGGCAGGATCTATAAATCAACGTTTTATTTCCGTGAAAATTCTGATGAGTTGTGGGTGCACGATAATACCACGGCGGCGAAGACGTCATTCCAGTTTACAATGTAGACGAGGGTTTACATCGGAACCGTCTTATTGTACAGGAAATAAAAATTAATAAAAAAATATGTTATATTTTTTATTTTTTAACTTATTTGAGCTGGGCTACATTCTTGGTGAAACGAAATCTCCATTATATGGAAAATAAAACAGTGGTTGCTTGTTATGTTTCACAGTTTTTTAAATCTCATTCTCAATAGCACACTATTTTAAATAATTATCTGAACCTTAAAATTAAAATAGACTTCTAACAATGTATACCCATCTGTTAAAACTAAAGACCATTGTTAGGTCACGTAGAATTAACATAATTATTCATCATGTAAACCTTAATTAAAATTAATAAATATGATATCCTAAACCGTAAAAAATGTAATACACACACAGCTTTTTGGTATTAATAAGAACCGTTTTTATCATTTTAACAAGAATTGTTGATTTCGATATTCCTTGAGAGTACCTAAAAGCTTCTTATACGATACACAGAATGTTAAAGTTAAAAAAAAAACTATTTTTTAACACCCTTGATTCAGGAAACGAGAAGATCCTAAACTTAACCCATTAGTTCCCAGTGTCAGTTATAAGGGACCCATAAAATATTGGCTATATTTTGAAGAGTACGGATAACACGCGTGAACAGATTAGAATTGCCTTCGGCAGACGTGATTTGACAAGTCAGGTGTATTCATTTCGATTTCTAACGTAAATTGTTCGGTTGATCAATATGGATCCGTCGCTATATTCGACAAAAAATCGTGGGTAAGTTTTTACTTATTATTTTAAATCTATATTTATTTTTGGGGGTTTACTAGCATAAACTATTTCTCTGGTAATTAGTTATTATGGTAAGAATGTAAAAGTTTTTGTTTTTGCTTCCGGGTGTAAAATACATAAAGGTAAATATTTCGTCCCTTACAAGGGATGCTAAGCGCTCTGACTTGTTTGTTTCAGATTGTCCTTGGGACAACTAATAAACTGTTTAGAGGAAGATGAGGATTTGCCTCAGTCTAACATTTATATATTACCTCCAGATGATGGGAACGAAACAGAGGCTGATAGCGATCAATCTGACGACGACCATGAAGCCAATATAAATCATCTACCCCGCGGAATATTATCTTAAGAATATGAAATGGCGTACGTAAATGACTCCGAAGAATCTGACCCAGAGGATTTACTGCCCTTATCAGTCATTCAGCAAAAGCTAAAAAACAATCAAAATAAAAAAAACATCCATACCAAAAATCTAGATGACGTGAGCCTAGTACTGAACGGCCGAATAGCAATATTGTTATTACGTGTAGTCCAAGCGAACCTTCGGAAGAGGCAAAACTTTCAACTAGTCCAGTAGATTTTTTTAAACTGTTTTTCGATGAAAACCTTTTGATGGCTGTTCTTGAAGAACGTAATAGATATGCCCAACAAAACAACGCACAGTTACACCTAAGTTTAGTTGAACTGTATGGTTTTGGGAGCATTCCTTTTATCAGGGTACGGAAAATATCCAAATCGAAGGTCCGGTGAAGAAGATATTCTTAAAATACTACAAAACAGCATACGTCGAAACAAGTTTGAAACCATACTAAAGTATTTACATTTTTGCGACAACTCAAAATTACCTCAGGATGACAGGCTATATAAATTAAGACCGTTGATTGACACCCTAAACCTTAATCAGAAAAGATGCTGGTTTTGATGAGCATGTGTCCATTGATGAAAGCATGGTGCCATATCACGGTAAACACTATGCAAAGCAGTATATTCGTGGTAAACCTATAAGATTTGGGTATAAAATAGATACATGTATGGCTTTTGGATAATCGTTTAGAACAATATTCAGTTCAAAGTAAAAAAGAATGGAATGATCAGCCCAGGGGCAGCTACAAATTTCAATTCTGTAGTTGTACAGTGAAAAGACAATAAAGTCGTGTCTGTTGCCTCAAACGTTGAGATCACTGAAGTTACTAGCACTCTGCGTTGGGATAGAGTTACTCGATCTAAGAGAAGCGTGCCTCAGCCAAAAACAGTTGGCGACTAAAAGCTCTCAAGGAATATCAAAATCAACAATTCTTGTTAAAATGATAAAAACGGTTCTTATTAATAACCAAAAAGTTATGTGTGTATTACATTTTTTACGGTTTAGGATATCATATTTATAAGGAAAAAAAAATTGTTTGATGTTCCCTACCATTCGTAAAAGTTTGTCCTATATATAACATATTATTTTGTTAATTTTTATTTCCTGTACAATAAGACGGTTCCGATGTGAACCCTCGTCTACATTGTTAACTGGAATGACGTCTTTGCCGCCGTGGTATTATCGTGCACCCACAACTCATCAGAATTTTCACGGAAATAAAACGTTGATGTATAGATCCTGCCACAGATATTTGGCTTACATCACAGCCGTATGGACAGTGTCTTCGAAATGCAGTTCGCACTTCTGTCAAATAAGGACAATCCGTCCTGTATACATTGTCAATACGTTCGAAGTCACATGACATATCCATCTATGGGGATTTCTACCTGGAAAAGAATTAAGTTCAAATACAATTTTTAGTTAAAGTTATGAAAGTATAAAATGCACTTTAAAATTATTAAGAACAATAAACATAATAATATCTATTTTCGACAGAATTTTAAACATAAACCGGCATGAGTTTATATACAAGATTAAATACAAATTTATGTTTTGGCAGAATTTCTTATAATTTAAGTATGTCATAGTAGGATTATGTCATTAGAAAAATGTTAACTTTTAAAATATTTTGAATGCAAAAGTAGTTTTGGGATATATTTGGTGAATAAAAAAACTAACATCCTGGTCTTAAAATATTAATGTGCTGTTTTAAAATAGCGTTTTTTAAGTATTAAAAAGGAAACTTCAAACTAAGAGGGGATTTATAGAAGCTGTTACTAATTATTTTTATTTAACATTTTTTTTACAGACAGATTCTACTGCGACAATTTAAATTATGGGAAAAATTCTACCGAATAATTTGTTTTATTCTATTTAATCCATTAAAAATTCGTGCGGTGTTCGTTGTTAATCAATAACACCTAAAATTTAAATGTTTAGAATTTTTCTAAAAATAAACCACAATTCGCGATATTGTTCACGAGACCAGTAAATTCACTACCAACTTAATCTCTTGCTTACCTGTTTGTGTATGTGGTTGGATATCAACCAAACGATATCCAGGAGGAATCGATTGATCTAGTATGCGTCGGGCTAATGCCAAAGTAACTCCATCCACAGCATATGTACAAGGCATGTAGTCTATCAAGTGGCGCATCTGGACTGTTGCAATTATAAACATCAACAAAATAAGCATTTTTGATAAAAACTTAAACTGATTAAAATAAATTACAAAAATATATTTAACAGATCTCGAAGAAAAAACAAAAGTAAACGCCAGTCAAACTCCGCTGAACTCAAATCAATTAGGATTAATATAAAAGTGGAAAAGAAATCAATCTCTCTTTTTTCTTTTCTGTTCAATAATCTTTAAAAGTAATCTATCAGCAAAATAGCGACAACATTTTTATGGTGAGTTCACATGGGCGATGGGTCGATCGCGAAAAAGCGCAACGCCGCCGTTTTTAAGTGGAATGCGGAAAGCCTCCAGATCATGTTTCAGTATATATATTGTTAATCGAAGGTTTGGTCGTTTCCTCCGCCAGATCCATCCACAGACGCGTTTCGCCATATCATGGCTCAACAGTGAGGCTAGGACCTGACGAAGGAACGACCGAAGAGAGCGTATATGACTCTAACATATAAATGTTGATCAGTTTTCAATCAATCAAATTTTGGATATGTGTTAAGTATACATTGTAAAAATTATAATAAGCATATGGGCGGAGTCGACAAATTGGATGCCCTTGTGGCCGTCTATAGATCCAGATTTCGACAGAGAAAGTGGTACTGGCCGTTAATATTATATTTATTAGATGTATCGGTCGTGAATGCCTAGTTACTTATGCGAAGGCTAAAATCAACCCACCCAGACTCTGTGAGTTTATTATTTATGGGACACAATACCTTGTATTTTTAAACACTTTTGTATGAATAATTTATTTTGTTTTTGTTAATTTAATTTTTTTAAAGAAATTGAATTTTTTTATTAAATATTTTGTCTTTTTATAAAATCTAAAAATAAATAAAAAGTCACAAACCTAAAAAACAAAGCTAGAAATTTGTCGAACAAAATAAACTCTGAAACACAATAATACCCAAGTCTATTCTACTAGTTTTATGCTCTTTCCCTGAATAGAGGTTTTATTTTAAAACAAAACACCTCTTGTTTTTTAAATCGCTGATGTACGTTGTCATATTTTGCCAGGATGACACCTTTGTAACTAGTTTGTTTTCATATTGGTTGATTCAAATTTTAAAGTGGTGATAACCTATTAAATGCTACGTTATTTTTAGGTCGATGTTCCTTCCGTCATTTTTGATTTACCTTGTATGTAATCCTTCATCTATATTACGTAATTGCATTGCCATGATACGCAAATGTAGAGGGACAACATAAAAAAAAAATATAATATACTTATGTCACCTTATAACATAACAAATCTTTTTTGGTTGTTTCGTTGAGCCTGATAATGTTAATATTACAGTGTTGCCAATTCGCGTGGCGCTTTGTTAACATTTGTAACAATATTTTTTTTTTCTATACAAAGATTCAATAATTCTTAATTTAAAATACGTGACTTTAATCATGCAGACGAACGAAATATTTACCTACCCAAGCAGTCACATAGTCTATGTTTATATGTTAAAACACCATTAAGATTAGGGATGGCAACGATATATCGATATATCTGATATATCGATTTATTTTAAAAATATATCGATTTAAATATATCGATATCAGACTCGCGATATATCGAAAAATATATCGATATATCGAATAATATATCGATATATTATTTAATTGCTCTCTGCTCTGCTCGGGCCCTCTGGTAATGCTATTGCTGATAAGAGTGTCGATGTTGAGTATTGTTGAGACTTGTTTACACAACTACACAACCACAACACACAACCGGCGTCATGTTAACGGAAGGGTTAAACAACCGGACTAACTGGTCGTTAGTTTGAAAACGGTTAGTGTAATTGAAACATCATCTGTCAACTTCAACTGATTGTAATTCATTTCGAATGACTTCTGCTCTGGTGCAGCACCAACGAATTTTTACTCACACAGACTCACAGACGATAGCATAAGAAAGAGAAGGATAAAAACAAAACAGATTAAGGCCGCTGTCTATATTTTACTATTTTATAATTTTACCCGGATTCGCTATTATTGCTATTCATTTTGATTTTATTTCATATTTCAATCCGATTCCGGTTTCCGGTATTAATGAATTACTGTTATCAGTGTTATCATGGCTTCATTGGCAGTGGCACTACGATCTTTTATTTGGAAATACTTCACAAAAGTATCGAAGGAAATTTCGGAATGCAAAATTTGTTCAAGAAAATTAAAAACGTCGGGAAATACTACTAACTTAAAGAATCACCTCAAACAAAAACATAAAAATATTTACGAAGAATTGTACTTTAATAAAGAGGGTGAAGTTCTGGCAAAAGAAAAAAACTTTAGTCCTAAGACAGCAAGAAGAGAGGTAAGTGAACCCTTCTGGCCTGGTTTTAAGTCGAAACCGTAACCATATTATCATTAACCAATGTTTTATAGAGTGTTGCCACAGATGTGAATGAGAATGACTGGTCCATTGCCTCATCATCATCTACAACAACTCTTCAATCGGAGGGAGAGGCATCAAGTAGTAAAGTGGTTGCTCAAGATGAAGAAATGCCACATATTAATTCTACCCCCAGTAGTACTAGATGGCCAATTGCATATAATAAATCTCAGCCAATGCCAATAAGGACTAATTTCAGACAGCCAACAATTACAAAAGCGATAAAAGATGTTCGGTCATTCTCTGGTAAGCAATAACATATTTCTTACTATATTCTAAATTCTAAGTAGTCTAACACAGGAACATATATGTTACCGATCCGATGATATCATTGATATCACATATAATATTCTCTTTTACTTCCAGATGGCGGTTCCAAAAATACAAAAATAACTGAAGCTATTGTTAAATTTGTCATACAAGCCAACATGCCTTTTAATACTGTGGAAGGCAAAGGGTTTCTTAATTTGTTGAAAGAATTGACCCCTTTGTACAAAGTTCCTACAAGAAATACTATTAAAAATAGAGTCGATAAACAATTTGAGGTTATGTCCGGGACATTCAAAGGCATTATGAAAAATATAAACTATTTTACTGTAACAACAGATATATGGACGGCAGATATGCAGGCCAAAAGTTTTATTGGAGTAACTGTGCATTTTATCAAAGATTTACATATGCTTTCAGCTACTTTGGGAGTTAGTGAACTAGATGAATCACATACCGCAGCATACATTGCGTCAGTATTAGCCAGTATTCTAGGTGAATGGGACATTGATGTAGAAAAAGTGGTTGCAATAGTAACAGACAATGGTGCAAATATGGTTAAAGCTGTACATGATTTTGTGGGAAAAAACAGGCATGTACCGTGTTTTGCCCATACATTAAACTTGCTGTGCGAAAACGCTATAAAAAATACAGAAAACTTGTCGGTTTTGATAGAAAAAGTACGAGCTATTGTTGTTTGGTTTAAGCGAAGTGTGCACGCTAGTGATGAACTCAGGAAGGTGCAGAAAAATAAGGGCATACTCGAAGGAAATTGTCTCAAATTAATACTAGATGTGAAAACAAGGTGGAATTCCACATATTTCATGATAGAAAGGTTCTTGAATTTAGCTTCACTGCTTGGAAACATAATTTTATCCAATGTAAATGCACCAAATATGGTAAATGCCATAGAGCTCGAAGAATTAAAACAGATCTGCCAACTTCTTCATCCATTGGAACAAACAACCAAAGAAATGAGTGGGCAAAATTATGTTACGCTGAGTAAAATAATTCCCATGATAGGGTGTTTAACATCACAGTATAATAAAACTATTTGTGCTGCAGATATAGCAAGAGACCTTAAAACTTCAATCATAAAGGAATTTGATAAAAGATTTGGATCTGTGGAGAAATGCTTTTTGTTGGCAGCATCGACAATTTTGAATCCTCGTTTTAAAAATATTCATTTTCAAGATCAACTCGCCCTCTCAACCATTATGAGGCATCTGAAAAATGAATTAACGAATGCATCAGATCAGTCTTCTTCATCTTCTGATTTTTCCGATAGAGGTGATGAAGAGCAGGCTGCTTTTGATTTGTGGGCCTATCACAAAAATATTGCACATACAAAAAAGAGTATAAAAACTGGAGAAAAATTTGACGAATTAACTCAATATTTATCTCTGCCAGTCAGAAGTTTGAAAGAAGATCCACTGGAAATATGGGATGAAATGAAAATGGTATATCCCAACCTTTATAAACTGTCACAAAAATACATAAGTGTGGTAGCTACTTCAGTTCCCAGTGAGAGGTTATTTTCAAAAGCTGGTGCAACTATGACAAAAAATCGTAATCGATTAACTGGGAAAAAACTATCCAAACTTCTTTTCTTAGGGTCTCTTCCGGAAAAATTGTCCATTTAAGAAGGCTTAATTATATTATTTATTACATTATATTATATACCGACAAACGACAACAGTCAGAAAACCTTGGGTTTTATTTTTTATATACATTTTTGGACATGATATAACTAATAAATATTTATTATCTAAGGATAAAGAACCATTTCATTTTTTATTGTGTCTGTTCTTTCCCATTCATAAATATATCGATATATGGCATATATCGATATATTGTGTCCGATTTATATCGACATCGATATATAGGTTGCGATATATCGTTCGATACGATATATCGATTTAATAATTTTTTTTGCCATCCCTAATTAAGATACGTAGGTATTGAATTACGACTAAGCGGTCTGGGATACAATCTCAGACCGAGGTAAAAGAAAGAGACTATTGGGTTTAGTTCCTTCATGATGTAGAGTTGGTTTCGTTTTTATTTAAAACGTTTAAATAGTGACTGGGTGTAGTTTTTTTGCGTGCCTGTTTTGCTGAATAGGGTGAGTTTTTCACTGAGTAATTGAGTATTATCAATTAGGTTTTGGTTTATCAAGAATAAGTGACTTGGAATGTAAGGTTGTCTATTCCGGCGCAGTACATTGCGGTCAGTGTATGGGTTTGATGGGATTACTGTGGTCAGTCTTCCCATGGGCTCCGGTGCTGTGGTCAGCCTTGGCTAGTGACATTGCGATCAATGTGCTAGTAAATGCCTGTGAGTCTATCGATAGTTTGGGCACTGCGGTCAATGTCAACGGAATAGAGACTTAATACACATTTTGTCAATTCTTTTGCTTTACATTAAACTTAAGATTAATAGTGTGATATAAGTAAACTATTATTGAATATGAATACTATTAAGATTAATATCAAACCTAATGTTTAGAAAGGCTTATTGATATGATTTTATAGAAGGGTAACTGAAAGGAATAATGATTTTACGTACTTTATCAATATCAAATTTTAGTAACTTTTGTTAATATAAAACCACTTCTTGGTAGACTTGATTACACATACTGTTTTTCTTCTTTATTTCAGGTACGCCATCTCATGCCCGCTCATGGCTTGCTAATTAAGTATTTTTTTATATATATTTTTTTTAAATTAAATTATTAATATAGCCCTGGAGTATTTATCAGAAGTGGGATAGTACACGGGATCATACATAGCCATGATTATGAGATGACGTACTAACTAGGTTTAAAATTTTAATGTTCTGTTTTATTTTTACTTATAAAAGGTTACGTATAGAAAACGCAATATTATGAGTTCTCAACGCGGCAAAAGAGTATTACCATCGACATCGCAAGAAGTAGAACGTTGTTCTTCACCTCAACGGTCTTGTGGTTCTTCACGAACGAGTGACGATTCGATGGATCGTTTTACTGCCGCCATGACTAGTTTTTTTGAACGTTCGCAACAACAAATGACCGCTAATACTAATGTTGTTAGAGGAGATGTGGTCCCTGTTTATGACCCGAAAATGACCAACGACTAACAGTTGCTAATTGGTGCCAAAAAGTAGATTAACTAGAAATATATCATTGGTCGGAGGAGGCTACTATTTATTATACAATGTCTAAATTAAAAGGCTTAGTTGAGGTTTGGTACAAGAGTCAACCTACCAGCAAACTTACCTGGGAAGAATGGAAGCAACGACTAGAGATTGGATTTTCTTCAAAACGAGATTACTGCACCGAGTTACAGGAAATGTTAAATCGCAGATGCTGTGTCCTGTATAATTGGAACAATACCTGATGTTATTGTTCAGACGGGAGCTACGGCAGGAAATCATCAAACCCCTGAATCATTTTACGGCTACCTAAGTATCTTAAGTTTCTTGCCAACCACTTCGATACCCAACACACCATTCTTGAGGATAAATTCAAAATCAAAACACCGACAGTTTACAAGACCTTTCAACAAGACATTTCCTTACCAACGATCAGATAATAATGTAATATCCTACAAATGTAAAAAACCTGAACACACTGCTAATGTTTGCCAAACTTCTGATAAGATAAAGTGTAATTTTTGTCAACGTAATGGACACTTGGAGGTAGATTGTTTTTCCAAAAAGAAAACACAGCAAACAAAACAGGCCATCTGACTAGTAAACGAAGCAACAAATCAAAAGTTTTATAAAGACATTCGTATTAATGACATTTCATCTTTAGCGTACGTCGATTTGGGTAATTTATGTAGTACCATTCGTGTATCCGAGGTTGAACGAATTAGTTTACCTATTGACATAATTAACATTACTATGCCTTATGGTTATGGAAATGGAAGGATATCTACACTAGGAACGGTTAAGTTTGCCATCACTGTAGATAAAGTTAAAAGAAGATAAAGAAGCAATTACCGCCCATGTGGTACCCAATTTAGCTCAAGAGCGCCCAATTTTATTAGGAAGAAACTTTACTGAGAAACCTAGTATATTGGTAATTAAAGATGACGTACATTTTTTTAAACAATTACAAGATCCACAGTTATTTGCAATAGAAACTAACCCACAAGAATACAAAGTAATCTTACGTATTACTGAAAACTTTACACTACTGCCCAACCACTGAGGAAATGTACCCGGATATAGTGAAGGCTTCAAAGGAGACGTATTTATCGAAGCCAGCGTCAGGTCTCCCGAAGATAACGACTATTGTATTTCGCATACTGTAATATCATTTAAAAAAAAGGTATGCTCAGTAATACCATGTATTACCATTAATTAATATATTTAATTTATACATTAACTAGAAGAAATAATACTTTTAAAAAAATTAAATTTTTGCAAGAGCATGGCCCTGCGTTAAGGAAGAAGAACCTCACCAAGAAGTAATGTTCATTAATAAAAAAGGAATACCACCTTACCACTAGAAGATGGCCAAGTCAGTCCAATCAACAAAGAACAAAAACTTCAACTGTATAAACTTTTAAATGAATTCCGAGATTGTTTGCTCTGGATACAAGAGAACTTGGTTGTGCAAGATCAGCAACCATGACAATTACACTAAACGACGACAAACCTTTTACATACAGACCATACAGAATGTCAAAATCGGAATAAAACGTAGTCTTGCTACTAAATAAAATAATATGAGAGTGCGACACACAATATGCTTCACCTGTTTTACTGGTTACAAAGAAAAATGGTGAACAAAGACTTTGTGTGGATTATAGAAAATTAAACTTATTAACCGTGAAAGATAACCATCCCTTACCACGGATAGACGATCAAATAGACAAACTACAAAATGGAAATTATTTCATAAGCCTGAACCTAAGATCAGGTTATCACCAAGTGCCAGTTGTAGAGTCGTCAAGAAAATATACCGCTTTCGTAAGCAGTTCATCAATCGTATTTTAACACACACCTATATAAAGGTGCTCCGCACATATTTCCTTTTTTAAATGTGTTTAAGTGTGCCAATTTTTAAGTGTCTGGTATTGTTCTGTGCGTTATAAAAAGTAAGTTCTTTTTCACGTCAAATAATTTTATCGTAATGTTTACATAATTATTAAGAAGGCAAAAACTAAATATATTTATTTCTTAAAATCTGTCAAAGCAAAAAACTTTATATTTTTTATCTGTTCCTTATCTTTATTAATTCGAATTCGAGCATTCCAAGCCAAATATTTTTTTTTCTTTTACGACTGTTTACATTTGAGGGAATCACCACACCTTTTGCATTGGATGTATTGGCGATAAATATTTACCAGGTCAGGAATTGAAAAATTGTACTTTTATAAATTCCAAAACACTCCTTGAACTGAGTAGGGGAGATTATCGGATTTTTTTTTTAATGTTGGACTCCTTAACAATTGCCTCGCTTCCTTGTGTACTTGCCAGTTGGAAAGAAATGTCTTTAATTTTTCAATGCTGTGTAAAGAAAAACCAAAATAACTGAGTTTGTGTAAAATGTAACAACTTGTTTTATCCCAGCTGCCTGGAAAGAATGAGAAAGTACACTATCATCGGCAAAAATATGATCTATTGTTCAGAGGAGTGTATGGAGGCGGATGAAAACAGCGAGGTGAATGACCTAAGAAACATAATTAAGGAACTCCAAACTGACATCGACCACAAAGATGAATACATTAAAAGAATCAAGCGCAATTCTGTTGCATTTCAGAGCGACGCCCTTGAAGTAGAATCTACGTGAAATCGACAAACTACAGAATACCATTAAGGACCTAAAAAGAAACGCAGATAACAAAAAAATGAGTCCGCAAAAGATAGCGCTAAACTGGAGACTGCTAGCAGATCATGTCAAACAGCTTTGACTTCTCATTGTGACGTGGGCGGAGGGGGGGGGGGGGGGGGGGGGGGTAAAGCAAATATATCGTCCAGCATGAGGTTGTCAATTGTCAAACCCTTGAACCCAGCACTAAAACCATTGACAACAAGAAAGAGGAGAAAAAGAAAATCATTAACATCAAACAGAATAAAAGAACTCAAGTGGACAGATATGTCAAAACGGACCTAGAATGCCTTGACGCAATGCAAGATGTCTCTGATCAAGTAGGAAGATATGTCAGAATAAACCAAGACTGCCTGGAAGCAATACAGGATCCCTCCACTTACGAATTTCAGGATGAAGACAATCCTAAAAATGCTGACCAGGAGCGCATGATGGTGGAACATCAGATTACATCCCAAATCTCTATAAAATCTAGGCCACAGATTCTGATTCTTGGAGATGGCGGAATAAAGGGGTGCAGCGGCATTCTAATAAAATGCACCAATTCTAGGTTTGACATGAACTGCCAATTGGTAGTGTCAACACTCACACTCAAAGTCTGGTTCAGTAAGCCTACTGGTATGGAAAAAACTTCACTAAAAGGGACTTCATCGTTATGTTTCTTGGCATAACTAACATAAAGATAGGTCAGAGCTTCGATGGTTTGTAATATGAGGGTAAAACACTCAGTATTAGTATATTGTATTTAGTGTTCTAATTAGTTATTATGATTAGCTAGTATAACAATACTGTCGATATAACAAATATGTAATATAAACATTAGCGTAAGTGGAACAACCTGTATGTGGCGACATAGATTAAGATTCAGAATATAGTTTGATGTTGAATATGAAACACCGTTTTCTTTGAACCCTTTGCTGCCACCTATCAGAACATCAAATTATTACAGGTTACCAGCTTGATGATTTTTTTGTTTTGGGCGCTAAAAACAAACTTTATCTTCATCGGAATGCCTTATGACTTATACAATAAAATCCTTAACACCAGAATCTACAATTTTAATAAAAAAAATATATGGACTTATATCAACTGCGCCTGCAGCGACATTCCTTTTATCGATTCAGAAAGTCTAAAGGAATCACGAAATAGACATTTTTCGTATTATGAAAAGGCTGAAATTATGCAATGGATAAGCACAAAATACATAAACCCTACAATGATAAATGAAGAAGACGAAACCTCTCCAGATCCCTTCACGGTCGACGTGGAAACGCGACTGGCGGCACTACGAGCGCAAAGTCAGCCTTCAGCCAATGTAGTGAATAACCAAGCTTTTCTCACGAAACTATAAATCTGTTAAGCCTAATGTGACACTACCAAATGACAGTGCCCATCCAGTACCAGAAAAACTCCAAATCTTTCAAGATTTGCCATCTCAAATAAATTAAATCACATGGAACTTCTTCCCAAAAGAATGCAACCACAAAAACTATGCATTACGGAAACATGGGGCTCAGACGAAGGTGTGAAGAGCATGATTATCCCGAATTATAAAGTGGCATCTTATTTTTGCAGGGAATCCCACATACATGGTGGGGTTTGTTCAATCTACGCAAGTCCAGAAATAATAGTAAAAGACTTCAACGAAACAATAAATTTCAGCATCGAACTTCATGTTGAATGCTGTGCCACACAAATAAAAATTTCAGGAATAAACATAGCAATTATTACAATATACAGACCATCACCCTCTGGAAATATAAACATATTTATCCAGCAGACCACTGAGCTCCTGCTACACGTCACAAAAAGGTGCGACAATGTTGTTCTGTGCGGGGACCTCAATTTTGACAGCCTAAGGCCGCAGGAGCAAAACTACAACCAATTAAATAAAAATACCGAGAAGTAGATATAATATTTTCGCCTGCTTATTTATTGTTTAGCAAAATGGATCGGTTCGGTGTTAAGCCCGTTTATGTATGTAATCGCTGTGAATGTGTTATAGAGTAGGGTGGGGCAAAACGACGCACGGGGGAAAAGTTCTATCTACGAATTTTACCCCAGTGTGTGAAAATCTGGCAACGTGTATGCCAGTCTTGATTAGTCTTCCATGTGCCAAAATCGCTACGAAATGTACACAAAGTTTTGATAAGTGTTTTGAAAAATATGAGGTAAGTTACATTTTTTATAGAGAAAATCGTATGTTTTTGTTTTAAACTCTAAGATATTGTATAGACTCCTTAGTTAAGCTATATTATATGGGCAACAATTAGGTTAAATGTCAAGCCTCTGAAATGACAATGGCAGTGTCTCCAGTATCGCTGCATACAACAGTAGATTTTTTTAAAGTTACGGAATATATGGGGCAAAAGGCCGAATTAGGTGTGGGGCAAAATTCCGCAATGCGGACTTTTACCCCATCAAAATAAATTGTATACACGTTTATATATTTTTAATGCTTATTTGTTTTAGGTCGTATAAAAGAAAAACTGATAGAAAAGCATGCACGGAAGACATATTACAAGCAGCACAAAGAAGAATAAGTGCAGGTTTCCAAAAGAAAGGTGGCAAAAGAGCTTGGGATAGATGAGTCTACTTTACGAAAGCGGTTAAAATCAGGACATGGTGTCGAAAGTTTGGGATGTTCTAGAAGTGTTTTTACAGCAGAAATGGAACGTCAACTTGTACAGCACTACATAGATCTGAACAATCGATTCTACGGCATCACTTTTAAAACACTAAGAAAACTTGCATATGAATATGCAGTTTTAAACAATTTAAAAAATCCGCTTGATCCAGCTTTTAAAATGGCTGGCAGAGATTGGGCACTTACCATTATTAAAAAATATAATCTTTCACTGAGGGCTCCCCAAGCCACTAGTTTAGCAAGAATGATGGGTTTTAACAAAGTACAAATAAATAGGTTTTGTGAAAATCTAACAGAACTCTACAAAAAATTCAATTTTTTACCAAGTGCTATTGACAACATGGACGAAAATATAGAAGAAGTTGATATACTACCTGGCACTAATTCATCTACCGATTTCCCAATGAAATGGACGAAAAAAGACAGATTCCAGCAAAAATTTAAAAGTTTCCGTTTATCACAAAACTTTGGATCAGAGCTTCCTAACATTGATGATGCAACACCTCCACAAATATTTAAGAATATATTCTCGGACGAGCTACCAAACAAGATTGTTAAGGAAACCAATCTGTATGCCAGTCAAAATAGGCATAATTTTTCTATTGAAATAGATGAAGTTCAAGCTTTTTTTGGAATCCTTGTAATAATGGGATTCCATCAACTTCCTGGGATGAGAATATATTGGTCATATGACCAACATTTCCGAGTGGAAAGAATATGACCTTAAAACGTTTTTCAGCCATTCTACTTCGCATTCACTTGAATTTTATATATAAATAATAAAGTGCCCAACAAAAGGTGCAAGCAACTTGGATTGGCTATATAAATTGAGGCCGCTTATCGGCCATCTAAATAAAAAATGTAAAGATTTGTTTTTACCATCCAAAGAGCTTTCAATAGATAAGAGCATGGTAGGCTTCAAGGGGCGCTCAACTTTAAGGCAACATATGCTCATGAAGCCAGTCAAACGGGGCTTCAAAATTTGGGTTCTCGGAAATATACGAATTAATAAAATTAGGTACAGCTTATTATTAATTTAATCCTGACACTACCTACCGAGGTACTTGTTTTTGACCAAACTTTTCCATCACTTTAGAAATTTTCTTTGTTCCCTCGCATACCTAAATAACGATATTTACTCTCACTTGTCTTGGGTCCACATTCCAACGTCCAATTTTTGTCTTTTTCTATCTCTATTTATTATATTAAATTTTAAAAAACTTTTTAAAATATTTCTTTCTAGCAATGTTTGGTAACGACGCAGAAATTCCTTTGCCTTTCCTTGCTAGAACGAAATATTTTAGAAAGTTTTTTAAAATTTAATATGATAAATAGAGACAGAAAAAGACAAAAATTGGACATTGGAATGTGGACCCAAGAATATATACTAACTTATCTAAAACTTGGAAACAACGAAAGGGAGAACTTTTTGCAAATGAATTATCGAGTTGCCCTATGAAACCACCTCCGTTACAAAAATAGCCTCATTGCTGGACCCCAGGTTCAAGAAAGAAGGTTTCCGCAACCCTGAAAATGGTTCTGTGGCAGTAACTCAGCTGGAACAAGATATGTTGGGTATATTAAAAAAAAAAACAGGAGAATAAAAAAACAAATCTTAAAAACCAAAATCCTGTGTCAACCCAAGAAACAGATTTTTCAGCCTCACTTTTTGGTTTTCTTCAAAAGAGGAATGACTCAAAAATAAAGTCGTTGGCCGCAGACGTAATAATTAAAAAACGGCAATAATTAGAAACGGCTAACTCTAACCAGGAGACAGACCCTCTTTTATATTGAAAGGTATTTCTTAAAAAAATATTATGATGTGGATTGACTCCCCTAGAGGGGTGTGCATTCAAATATTTGTGTATTCCAGCAACGTCAGTGAAATCAGAGAGATGCTTCAGTACAACGGGCCTTATAATCACTGATCGGCAATCTCACCTGAAGCCAGAAGATGTAGACAAGATATACATTTCTTCATAGGAATATCTAATATTTTTTAATTTTCGTCCAATGTTTATGAACAAAAATAAAACAATGTTTATTGCATTATAAATCATCATAGTATATTTGAGACACTTGTATACTTTACCCTCTATGACAAATAATACTGGAAATTATTGCATTAATAATATTCACTATTGATATTTCTCACTATGCATTGGCTACAAGGGGTTGGTCTGACTATCAAATACTATCAATATTTATAGATAGTCAAAGACACGACTATGGTTAACTAGTATAGTATAGTACTATACAATTACTAATCAAACTATTTATTTAACTTAGAATACATATGAGCAACACATTTCACAAAATGTAATCTAGAGATTTCCCCTAAATTGTTACGATTATATTCTTAAAATTTCAGTAATAAATACTTTATTAGAAAATGAAAATAATTTTTTGCTTTGGGTCATCGACGGCAAGTTTATGGTAGGGATTAGACGCGTCGAATTTATGGCAACCTTAACAGGTATACGTAGTCAAATAAGGATTAACTAAAATTTATTCACGCCAAAAAAACTAAAAGTAGTGAAAAATCTGAATACATACTCAATTTTAAAAAATTTGCTATAAATTATTGACCAAATTTGTCAAAATTTGGACGTAGATAAAAAAAAATTCGGGCTTTCCGCCTACCCACACTAACAAGGGTGCCCCGAAAAGTTTTTCATTGCGCTCAGGGGGCAACTGCCCCCCATTGCCCCCCCCCCCCTGTATCCGCGCCTGGTTGCTGACATAAAATACAGGGTGTTTCATTTAAATTTAACAAGTTATTACCATTTCAAACTTGTGAATATTTTGTCGTACTTTTTAAACACATTGGCTAGTGAATTTTTCATAAGTGCGACATAAAACTGCATCATTAGTATACTCCAGTATGAATTTGTTTTGAAAAAGGAAAATGCATGTTGAGAATTTAATCATTTAATTTTTGTTCCTATATTTTCACAAGTTAGGAAATATTTCAAAACCCGTAAGGTTTAAGTATGGTAAAGCCTAATAATACCTATTCTTATTTTAATCGTAAAACCCAAAAATGAAATAAATTACAGGGCATTCCATTTAAAAAAATACCAGTATGATATGCACCCCTAACAGGCCCCTATCGATCCCAAAACTTTTTTTTTTATCTATAACAAATAAGTTATCTATAATATTTCGTGTCGTATAACATGAACAACCCTGTATATTAGGTATTTTTACATTAAGCGGTAGTCAGTAGTGGCGCTGTTTAATATGTCAACGAATTTTGCTGTTTTCCTTCGAAACTGTAAATAAAAGCATAAATTGGATTAAATATTTTAATGGAGAAATATACTTTAAAGAATTCAGTGGAAATCGCATTTCAATATATCTTGTCTAACTAAAGATATTAACAATACATTATGAATGTAAAATAATTAAGTACCCAGATACCCCCTACTGCCCTATGCAAAGGGAAATTGAATATGCAACTTTTTGCCCACTTTTTTTTTATTAAAAATATTATTTTACATTTAGGAAAAGGACTGTTTTTCTGATTTTCTACTGCCCACGATTCACGGTTATTTTGATATTCTTTTTAGGCTATATAATAAATGAACAATGTTTCACCTAATACAATTCAAAGTTCCCTTCGTGGACCGCTCATATGACATTTACGCCAGCATAGATATTTCAAGTCAAGGAACTAATTTAGTTACAATAAAGGTCAAAGGAAAAAGAAAGCCAATTGCTGGCCGGATATTATATAGTAATGGTAAGCGATAAAGTTATCAAGTACAAGTAATTTCTTGTAGATTGTAGGTAATTTCTGTTTCAGAAAATAAAGAAATTCTTAAATGCCTTCAAAGGGATGTACAAGGTGTATGTATGCAAAGTCAAGTTGACGTCTTACTCAAAAGTATTGTTGTGTAAATAAAAACGTCATATTTCAACAGGCGATTACTTACCGAAGCCCCTGAAACGATTATACAAGGTGCCCCGGTAGGAGATGTATCATCGATGACAACAACAATAGCAACACCATTACCTAAGCCTATTACGGAATCGGCAGAAATAAATTCTACGGAAGAAGTGGCCGAGCCAACAATCGAGAGCGTTGAAAATGCAATAGGCCTATTCGACGACCTTAAGTATGTACATTACAGTTCGAGGTGACGAATACGATCATGGTCTTATTTCCCAAATTGAACTTGACTTCTTGAAGAATTCGGACAATTACATTATAGACGCATCGATTGACGCGGTTGTCGAAAACAATGGTGGTAAGTTGGACACTTATACTATGGGGTTATTTTATTACATAGAAGTTAGGCTAGAATATAAAGAAGTATCATTTCACGATATATATTTTATTATTTTGTCGTTTTCAGAAATATCCGAGTTGCAACAAAAACCAATCAGTGATGGAACAGACGAGCGCCTTTCCATCATAGATTGCTTATCACCATCGCTAATCACCCACTCTGCAAAAAGGGCGCTTTTTACTACTGATAAAGGCGATGATACAGGTAATAAGTTTTACCCTCTTCCGAAATATGCATACAATCTATCCCATGCTCACACGCACAACACAGATTTTTAATTTGCAAAGTGACAGCAAAAAGTTATAATTCCTTTTCATGTATTCTGGTTAGTCTCAAATGTCAAGGACTATTGTTTAAGACGAGTGCTAAAATGTGAGTATTGACTAAGGGTTGGTACACTCTTTCCCAAAATATAAGATCCTGGTTAGAGAGGTGGTTAGATGAGTAGCCATGGCTAGATTTCGCCATCTATAACAATAATTGCACCCACTGATGTAATATTGAACGTATATAATAAACATACATTTATTATTATTAGGATGATGTAGTCAGGTCTTTGGAAGAAGCAACAAACATGGATGACTTAAGACCAAGTTGTCCTGAACCCTCACCAACCCTTATAATAGATCCTGTTAAGTCACCAGTGTAAAATACGCGATGTCCAGAAAATGAATAATTACATAGCATTGTACACTCAGAAATGAGACCAGCTTGGACTTCCCCTTGCGTCACGAAATAATTACCGTGACTCCGCCCAATACGCAAAACTAAAAATTAAAAATCTAGTTGTCATCACTGTAGTGTATATAAAGTTCCCGACAGTTCGACATGTATAAGTCGCCCTCTGTGAACCAATGAGTATACCTGATTAAAATATTAATTACATTCTACTTCTCAAAAGTACGACTTAATCAAATATTATTTAGGTGGCGACACTAAATGACTTTAAATTATTAGAACAGGTAGCAATAACCCGAGTCGGAAATATTGTGATAAGTAACAGTTTAAACGATGGATACTCGAAATTAAACAAAAATGCGAACCAAATAAAAATGTTTATCGGTAGGAATGAACTTAAAACGTGACCTGTTGAAAGGGGCCTTACAGACGGTCTATACAGGATAACAATATACAGAGTAAAATTTTCATGAGAAAGAGACTCTTACAAAGTAAATATGCAAAAACGCTGATTAAAGAGAATAAGGAATAAGAGGCTAAAAATTACCATAAATAGTGGGGAAAATGGACAAAATAATTAGTCTTCATTCGAAAAATATGGTGTGCGTCGGATTATTAAAATGGAATTCGAACCAGTTTTACGATATATCCGCCATCTGAGTTTTTATGAACAGCGTTCACTTCTGTGGGTAACGTTGTCGGAGCTACGGGGAAAGTTTTTTTTGTTAGGGCAGATGCGCCGTGTCACCCCCTACTGTACCAATTAAGAGCGAGACATCGGCTACTTATAGTGCGTGTCCATGAAGACCTATGGCGGGTAGACACTTACCAAGCGATTTATGATGAGGAAGCGGAAGTGCGGCCGTGTGATTGTGCTCATTGCGACCCAACCGTGTGCGTGTTTCCGCCGTTAGAGGAATTCTATCACGTCTCCGAAATTAGAAGGGAGTATCACTTACTCCAGGCTGCCGCGGCTCAGGCAAACATGCCGTATCCGCCGCCGCCGCTTTCAAGGTCGCCGAGCCTGCCAGTTGCAGCCCCAGAAGCCGTCCTACCCCAGGCCGTTTTCGCAGAAGCCGTCCTATCCCAGGCCGCTTTCCCAGCAGCCGTCTTATCCGAGGCCGATATCCCCGAAGCTATTGCTCCACCGGTAGCCATTGCACAGGCTAGCTAGACAACTAGTCATCGAGCTTCCACCCTTAGTCCCGCTGCAAGGCCCGCAACCAAGGGGTTTGCAGGAAATGAAAGCGGGCCATCTATGAAGGGTAGGAGAGCTCATTATGAACTAGCTACAAGATGCCCTCTAAACCCACCACCCACTTATAGACTTTTTAGTTGTTAGGTATGTTAATTTTAAGATAGTATATTATAAGTATTTGCAAACCCATCTGTAGAGAACCACAACCACCTGCATTCTACCAGTCTAGAAGGAACGGTCGGAAATGGAATATGATTAGATTGTCAGTTAGTTAGCTTTTAATGCCAATAAAGTTCGTATTATTTATCAGAGTCTAAGTAATTTCACCATCAAACATATTTAGCTTTAAGAGTGATTTAAAAATAGTAAAATGAAAATTTTATTATTTTTAAAAATAATGAATACTTTATTAACATTGTTAGTTAATAAGGGAACTGTCCAGTTGTCTAAGAAAGATTTTATAGCTATCACAATTATTTTAACTCAGTGGAATATTCCACATTTAAACTCTTATACATTTATTTTTACAATGCCACGTGTGTATTATTTTTTCTTACCGTTCTACTTATTGAACTTACAATGTTGATGCTCCCTTAATGTGATATCTATCAGTTTCTTCTTTTTTATTTATTCTTCTGAAGATGAATGCTTCTGCATTTGAAACATGTATAGAGAAAAAAGTTTTTCTAAACCATAAGAAATTCATTAATATAATAGTGGAAGAAGACTTTGTGTTAGTAGAGGGAGAAGGGGGTTTTCACGCCAATTTGCGGAGGTCCCTTCTGCGCATGCCCAGACAGTGCGCAGGCGTGTGTCATATGTCATACGTCATCTGTCATGTCACACTCTTGGACGTGAGCTATTTAGGCATTAGCTACTTGGGCGTCAGCTACTTTGGCATTAGCTACTTGGGCGTGAGCTACTTGAGCAATAGTATTCATTATAGGCCACGTGTTTAGGATGACGTCATATCATGTTTAGGAAAAGATGATGGTTATCACCTGTCAATTAAGATATGTCAAGGTCACCTGTCACTTGTCAAATGTCAAAATTAAAAATTAATACGGGGATCGTGTTTAGGATGACGTAATAAGTCGTTTAAAGAAAACCCGAAAGCGATCGGTCAACCGGTTCGGAAGATATAGTTTATTGCGATTAGTGCCCTTATACCTCGAGACGAAGCGCTGAAATTCTGGTTGTAGGCAGAGGTATATAGGACCTATCTAGAAGTGAAAGATTTTTTCAAATATCTCAACTAATAACAGAGCTAGATGTATTAAACCATTAAGGCCTTAACACAGCACAGTCGTGCAAAGCACTGATAATGTTTATTTATTAGTAGAAATATACCTCGTATATTAATTATATTTACAAATTACTGTATCACCAGTAAAATCGTCAAAGCGTCAAAACGGCACATCTAAAAATTCTAATTTTTTCAGTATTTACATTAATAATCTATACCTATACAACCTCATAATCAAAATACATCCAAGTATTCGAATTATCAGTAAAACCATAATAACTGTCAAAACGGCACCTCAGATTTTTATAATTTTATCTAATATATCCATTATTAAGTCATACCTATAGAACCCCGCAATAAAAAAATAAGGACATTTTGGAAATGCGCAGAAGCCGAAATCGGTGTTTCGGAGTTAAATAGAAGGAAATATTATGCGCATATAGCGAAAAAAGTACCTTCGGTACTCCGGATGCCAAAGGGCACCTTTTAAATGTATATTTGAAAAACACTTCATTTCGACATTTTTGGGAAAAATTAAACGAAAAACATAATGGGGCAGACGTCGTAATACATTCTATATATGAAACAATAATCGAGAGAATATCTATTATAAAATATATTAGAATCTTTAGATATCATACTTTAGTAAAAAGACTTGTTCTAACAAGATGATGATCTCATCAAGCGAGAAAAATCAACTTGTATGTAATTAATATGCAAATCATTAGTGAACGGAGATTGCAAGTATTTTTCCAACTATCACGCTATAATGACCTCAACACGAGGAGAAAGTCACCCGGCTTGCAACGTGTTTCGCGGATGTAATTAATATTCAATGTCGTGACTGGTACGTACAAAGTGAAGGGTATAGGGTATAAATACAGTGGAAAACAGGCAAGTAGCATCAGTTATCATCGAGCAGAAGTCGTGACGTGTTGTGAAGATTAGCAAACAGTGTAAAATTAATAATATCGTAAGTACCATATTTATTATTATATATATATTATATTGTGTGTTATTTATCTATCTAAGCCATGCATTAAATAAAGAATTCGTTCTAAACAATCAATATCTGCATTATTTAAGGGTAATATAGGATGTAAGAGAGTACTAAAGGGGTTGATATAAGTGATTATTAAAGGGTTATATTGATGCTCGCCAGATATTATGTTATGATGTGAACGTTAATTATTATTTAAAACAATTTTGCAGAAAATGTTTGTTTGTGAATACTGCCAGCGTTCATTCACCAGAAAAAACGACCTCAAACGTCATGGCGACTGCAGACTTGCAGTTCAAATCTGTCAAACTTGCGGGGAGAACTTTACCTCAAGGTGGGCTCTTCAATGTCATCAGAAGGAGAAGCAGCATAGAGCCCCCAAAAGACAAGCGTCTTCTTCGCAAGTAGCCATGGCTAAGAAGGCTAGACTCTTTTCGTCAGATGGTAAGTTATTGCATCATATTGTGTAAGATTAGGTATTGCATCATACTGTGTAAGATTAGAATATATTGCATCATAATTTTTAAAAACGATTATAAGGCATTCTTAGACAGTTTGTATAAATTATTTGCTATAACCTATGTTTGGACATATATGAACATCATCAGGAAAAATTAAAACGAAGTTGCCATTACAGGGCGGTAATAATTGTATAAAAAGTATTATAAGTGAATTTTAATTTATTTCAGAACCATCAACTTCAGGTTCATCTATGCAGCAGAGGCATTGCAATGCCTGTCAGTTAGATGTGTCTGTCCCCCGTTGGTCCAACCATCTAAGGACCTTAAGCCATCGGGAGAACTGCTGCGTGGAGCAGGAGGAAGGTGTAAAGCTTGTAAAAACATCGTTCCGAAGCCGAATTGCTACCTACCGACTTTCTTCAAGCCAGGACCCCACCAACGTATCCTTGTTCTTAGAACACCTACGGGAAAAGTTCTTAAGGTTGGTGGGAGCCGTACTACAAAAATATGACCAGCTGAAAGTCGGTGTAGAGCTTTTTGGCCGCTTTCTCCTGCAGACGAGCGAGTCGTCAGAGGTGAAATCCTTCAATGCTAAGTACGTTATGGTGAATGGAGCGACGGACTTGGAGGAGCTGTTTGGACAGTTTGCCGCCATCCTGGACCGGAAGTATTCAGAGTTTTCGGAAAAGGATAGTGGTAAGTAATGTTGTAATGGCTTAAAACATAATACTTAACAATGTTTCTATTGTTACAGGGTGGACTCTTCAGCAGCTCCTGCACTTAGAATTAGGGATCAATAAAATCAACCCTCTAAATATGGTATGGTATGGAATTTCCGATTAAACTTAGTGACATATCTAAATTTGAACGCCTTAATAATATTTCTATCAATGTCTATGGGCTGGAAAAAGTTTATGATAATGGTAAAAATAGTATTGAGGTTGTAGGTCCCTTATACTTTACTACATCTCGCAAGGAGAACCATGTGAATTTGTTATTAATTAGTGATGATTATGAAAATAGTCATTACTGTTTAATAAGAAACATGTCTCGACTGATCTCAAGTCAATTATCTAAACATAAAGAAGCTAAATATTTATGTGATGGTTGTTTGTCGTATTTTTATTCAGAGCAAAAATTAAAAGCTCATCAAGAACATGATTGCGGGCACGTTTTGGCTAAAGTACCGACAACTGATTTAAAAAAGAATAAATACGGAGAAGAGGTCCCCGAGAATATTTTGAAATTTACAAATTTTGAAAAGAAATTAAAGGTACCTTTTGTTGTTTATGCCGATTTCGAGACAATCCTTGAACCTATACCTACAGAGGAAAATGAGTTGGATCCTGATACATCCTATACTATGAGAACGCATAAACATGTGCCCTACTCATTTGCTTACTACATTAAATGTGATTTTGATGATGCCTATTCAAAGTACCAAAGTTATAGAGGACAGGACGCACACAAAGAATTTGTAAAACGGTTAGATGTTGATTGTAAATCAATATACAACCATTTTATGAAGGAAGTGGTGCCTATGTTACCTATGACTGCGGAACAAGAGAATGAGCATCGACAAGCAACAACCTGTCATATTTGCGAAAAAACATTTGACGTAGAAGCAAACGATAGAGTTCATGATCACGATCATGTAACGGGGCTCTATCGCGGTCCAAGTCACTCTGTATGCAACCTAAATTACAAACTTCCCAATTTTATTCCTATCTTTTTCCATAACATGTCTAATTTCGATTCTCACCTGTTTGTCAAGGAATTGGCCTGCGATGAGGAAAAGTTGGACGTTATCCCCCAAAATAAGGAAAAGTATATTTCCTTTACTAAACATATCTTGGTGGATAACGTCGAAAACAAGGAGGGAAAACAACGACAGGTATTTTTTAAATTGCGTTTTTTGGATAGTTTTAGATTCATGGCTAGTGGGCTAGATAAATTAAGTCAAAATTTAAAATCAGAGCAATGTAAAACCGTGCGTAAATATTTTGCGGAAGAGAATAAATTTGAACTTATTCGACAGAAGGGTGTCTTCCCGTATAATTACGTAGATTCATTTTCAAAATTAGACGAAAACAGGTTACCATCGCATAAAGACTTTTATAATCAACTCAAAAAAGAGGACATCTCCTCCGATGATTATAAGCGTGCTTGGAAAGTATGGAATTTATTTGAATGTAAAACTTTAGGCGAATATTCCGACATTAATTTAAAATCCGACGTAATAATTTTGACAGATGTCTTTGAAAGTTTTAGAGACGTGTGCCTGGCTACTTATGGCCTTTATCCTGCGCAGTACTTTACTGCGCCGGGTCTTTCGATGGAGGCCGCCCTTAAAGCGACATCCATCAATCTTGAGCTTCTGACCGATCTAGACATGGTACACTTCTTTAAACACGGTATTCGCGGGGGAGTCAGTCAGTGTAGTATAAGGAAAGCTTTTGCGAATAATAAATTTATGTCTAATTATGACGCTACCAAACCCACCTCTTACATCATGTACCTGGACGCTACCAATCTATACGGAGCAGCCATGTCTCAATTTTTGCCAACGGGGAGCTTTAAGTGGTTAAACGAAACCGAAATTCAAAATTTAGATTACCTAAATATCGTGAAAGATTCACCAACAGGTTACATATTAGAAGTTGATTTAGATTACCCGGAAGATTTACATTCTTTGCACAATGAACTACCCTTTTGCCCAGAATCCATTGCACCGCCAGGGTCTAAATTCCCGAAAATAACAAAATTAATTCCAAATTTCATGAAAAAAGAAAAATATATTATTCACTACCAAAATTTGCGTCAAGTTCTAGAGTATGGCCTTAAGCTCACTAAAATTCATCGTGTAATATCCTTTGACCAATCACCCTGGCTTAAGAAGTACATCGATCTAAACACAGCGTTGAGAAATCAGGCCAAAAATAAATTTGAAAAAGACTTTTTTAAACTTATGAACAATGCTGTGTTTGGCAAGACAATGGAAAACGTGGAAAAACGGGTAGATGTCAAGCTTGTTACCCATTGGGAAAATATTGGTAGGAGGTTGGGAGCCGGAGCGTTAATCGCGAAACCTCATTTTAAGGATCGAACAATTTTTAGCGAAAACCTGGTAGCAATCCAGATGAAAAAACAAAAAGTCGTATATAATAAACCTATTTATGTAGGTTTTTCAATCTTGGAAATATCTAAAACAATTATGTATGACTTTTTGTACGGGTATATTAAGCCGAAATATGGCAACAGCGCGGAATTGTTATACACTGACACCGACTCCCTAATTCTAAAAGTAACAACAGATAATTTCTATGACGATATGACGGCAAATTTAAGTAGATTCGATACTTCCAACTACTCACAAGATAACCCACATAATGTTCCTGTAAACCAATCTATACTTGGTAAAATGAAAGATGAATATGCAGGAAAGATTATTTGGGATTTCTATGGAACCGGGGCGAAAGCATATTGCGTTAATGTGGAGGGAAAGTTGACTAAAAAAGCTAAAGGGGTTCCT
The DNA here is from genome assembly GCA_935413205.1 of Polydrusus cervinus. Lineage (NCBI taxonomy): Eukaryota > Metazoa > Arthropoda > Insecta > Coleoptera > Curculionidae > Polydrusus > Polydrusus cervinus. The sequence continues at coordinate 57,187,282 of OW284510.1, read as the reverse complement.
GACTACGTCACCCAAAAAGAACTAACTCTTGACGATTATAGAGAAGCGGTTGACGTAGAAGGAACTCAGATTCATCGTAAAATGAACACTTTCCGTTCGCATGAACACGATATGTATGTCGAACTTCAAAATAAGGTAGCGCTGTCATACGCGGACGACAAGCGCTTCATTATACCCGGTTTCGAGCACACGCTTGCTTGGGGTCATAGAGATATAGTATTGTATGAGGAATCATCGGAAATTCCATAAGCTAAGACTGACCATAGCTATCTTTGTTTCAATCTTCTTGGATAGCTGATGGTTTTAGAGGGTTGTGATATTAGGCTAGGTATTTATTATATTATTATTTAATTTGTTTATTTATTGTATTATTATTATTTATTATTATTCATTGTATTAATATTTATTGTATTATTATTTATTATATACATAGATGAAAATGTTAATTTTTTGTATTAAAATGTGTATCATATATACAAATAAACACAGGATTTCTTTGTATTCAAATTTTTTGTCTTATTTTACCCCCTCTCCCTCTTCCCCACTAAGGAAAAAAAAACAGATGTAAATTTTTAACATTTATTTTACAACAGTATAATATTCAATGTTTAGTTTAAACAATGCAGGTATATGTCTTGCAAATAAACGAATTAGCTTGTCAGTCCATCGAAACAAATATTTGTCTGTCATGGCATCTTCAAACTTGAGGCTTCGCTTTTCGTCATTACGATGAAACACCAAAGTGTACTGTCCAATAATCATAAAGATGTCAACCCAGTGAGTGTTGAAACAATCAAACGTACTTATGAATTCTTCAAATTCATCACTAGAAAAATAAATCTTGCCATATCCAATAGTGTCTATGATTACTTGTTTACGCTCTTTTTCTGTAGTGTTAAATATAATTGTTATGTAATCATCAATTTCATAAACTCTGCTTGGCTTGATCTTGCGTACAATATCATCATTATCCTGCTGACATCGAGAAGGAGATTCAAACACTTTATCCCAAGCGGATGATGAAAAGGAGGCCGCCATTGATAAGTATTAGAGGTTAAGTTTTAACAACTGTCTAACCAAATATTTATGATCTTCGTAACACTTGATATCTTTTTTCAGCCTACGTATTTTTCGCAGATGTTCTTGGAGTTTAACTCTAAGATCGACTGCCTTTGCCCTAAGCTGAAGACTAAATGACTAAATTCCAACTTTAGCGCTAAATATTTCTTTCGTAAGGTATTACCCGTCTGAATAATTCTTTGCTTAACATCCTTACCGAGATTCTTTTAAATAAGAAGCCATAACAGATAAAACAGCTAAAATCAGGTAAAAACCCGATAAAAACAGCTAAAAACCCGCTTAAAAACAGCTAGCGGTTTTTAAAAAACAGCTAGCGGTTTTTAAAAAACAGCTAAAAACCACAAAAAACAGCCCTATTTAAAAACAACCCTGTTTAAAAACAGCTCTATTTAAAAACAGCCCTGTTTAAAAACAGCCCGGTTTAAAAACAGCCCTGTTTAAAAACAGCCCTGTTTAAAAACAACCCTATTTAAAAACAGCCCTGTTTAAAAACAGCCCTGTTTAAAAACAGCCCTGTTTAAAAACAGCTAAAACAGCCCTGTTGTGTTGTTGTTGTTGATTCGATTTGTTAGGATATGTCTATGTTCAATGATGTGCTATGACTTAGGGAATTAAATACCTAATAAACATGCTACGATACCGACTATTATTAATATCATTATCTTTAACAATGACTAAGAATCCAAACATATCTTATCAATATTCCGAACAAACACGTTTAAAAGTACCGAAGGACGTGCATGTATTAACATGCTCGCCGTAGGTTTATTTCAAGCGAAAATCATTCGGGCTAAATCAAATCAGTACCTTAGCATTATCAAGAACCAGTTTTAAGTATTTTTCGATAAGTATGTCACAAATAGAATAAATTAATATCATTGCTATTATAACCATATGGAAGGCATAATAAATTTGATAATTCAGTATAACCATTACACTTCTAACATACGTATTTAACTGGGATTAGCATAACAACTATCGCTGTTTCTCTAAATATAAACTAAGGATAGAAGTATTCAGTTAAAACATTTATATAGAAATATTTAACTGAATTACTAGGCCAACAAAATTAATACAAATAATTTTATTTTTATATATTTATTTCAACATCATTCAAATAACAATATCTAAAATTATATAATACCTTTACATTATTCTGTGAACAATGCCACATACTTGAATCAGAATCGTGATTATAACATTCTGTTTTATTCATAAATGTGCTTAATTTAAGATTATCTTTATTAGGAATATTTACTATACAAGAATTAAAAACATCAAACTCTCTTAGAAAATTTGCTTTCATATCACCCTTTACCAAAATTCTTATATTATCAAATATATATGAAGCTATTATAGTGTCCAATATTTTTGGTATATCATTCAAATCAACATAACCAGCTTCCCAAAGTAGGCCATGATATTGGCCTTCTAAATAAACAACAGTTTTCAATTCTTCCGATTTTAAAAATTTCCGAGGGAAAGGAGGTTTAAAGAGATAAGTACTCAATCGTTCGCCATCATAGAATGACATCTTCTTTGGAATGAATACATTTGAAATATTATAACCTTGTATGTCAACACAAAGTACTTTGAGAACCATCTTTTAAAATCTATTATATTTTTAATATAATATTTATGCTTGAACCATCTATTACTTACTAAATGTTTAATAAGAACCCGTATGTCTTAATATATAAGGATTTATATCACGCAATCTTATCTCCCTCCCTCCCTCCTCTTCCTCCTTAAATATAAGAATGAAATTTTAATTTGCCATTGATCTAGAGAAACCATTAGTATAAACTAATCTTTTAAACCAATAATATCTACAAAATCACATAATATAATAACTTTTTTAAACATCAACCCTCCCTAGGGTTTGTTTAAAAATTAAATAAAAATTGTTTCTCTACAAAAGTAATTTGTTTAATAATATAATCTGCTAATTTGGGGTTTATTCGGATTTTGGACTTGTTTGGACCACTGCGGTTTTTCAGGGTTGTTTAAGCCACGTTTGGGGTTTTCGGGGTTGTGGGAAATACGCGCGGGGACGCGCGCCCGAACAAACCCAAAAAACGATCGAGATTTAAACAAACCCGTAAAACAAAAGTATTTCCCACAACCCCGAAAACCCCAAACGTGGCTTAAACAACCCTGAAAAACCGCAGTGGTCCAAACAAGTCCAAAACCCGAATAAACCCCAAATTAGCAGATTATATTATTAAACAATTTTTATTTAATTTTTAAACAAACCCTAGGGAGGGTTGATGTTTAAAAAAGTTATTATATTATGTGATTTTGTAGATATTATTGGTTTAAAAGATTAGTTTATACTAATGGTTTCTCTAGATCAATGGCAAATTAAAATTTCATTCTTATATTTAAGGAGGAAGAGGAGGGAGGGAGGGAGATAAGATTGCGTGATATAAATCCTTATATATTAAGACATACGGGTTCTTATTAAACATTTAGTAAGTAATAGATGGTTCAAGCATAAATATTATATTAAAAATATAATAGATTTTAAAAGATGGTTCTCAAAGTACTTTGTGTTGACATACAAGGTTATAATATTTCAAATGTATTCATTCCAAAGAAGATGTCATTCTATGATGGCGAACGATTGAGTACTTATCTCTTTAAACCTCCTTTCCCTCGGAAATTTTTAAAATCGGAAGAATTGAAAACTGTTGTTTATTTAGAAGGCCAATATCATGGCCTACTTTGGGAAGCTGGTTATGTTGATTTGAATGATATACCAAAAATATTGGACACTATAATAGCTTCATATATATTTGATAATATAAGAATTTTGGTAAAGGGTGATATGAAAGCAAATTTTCTAAGAGAGTTTGATGTTTTTCATTCTTGTATAGTAAATATTCCTAATAAAGATAATCTTAAATTAAGCACATTTATGAATAAAACAGAATGTTATAATCACGATTCTGATTCAAGTATGTGGCATTGTTCACAGAATAATGTAAAGGTATTATATAATTTTAGATATTGTTATTTGAATGATGTTGAAATAAATATATAAAAATAAAATTATTTGTATTAATTTTGTTGGCCTAGTAATTCAGTTAAATATTTCTATATAAATGTTTTAACTGAATACTTCTATCCTTAGTTTATATTTAGAGAAACAGCGATAGTTGTTATGCTAATCCCAGTTAAATACGTATGTTAGAAGTGTAATGGTTATACTGAATTATCAAATTTATTATGCCTTCCATATGGTTATAATAGCAATGATATTAATTTATTCTATTTGTGACATACTTATCGAAAAATACTTAAAACTGGTTCTTGATAATGCTAAGGTACTGATTTGATTTAGCCCGAATGATTTTCGCTTGAAATAAACCTACGGCGAGCATGTTAATACATGCACGTCCTTCGGTACTTTTAAACGTGTTTGTTCGGAATATTGATAAGATATGTTTGGATTCTTAGTCATTGTTAAAGATAATGATATTAATAATAGTCGGTATCGTAGCATGTTTATTAGGTATTTAATTCCCTAAGTCATAGCACATCATTGAACATAGACATATCCTAACAAATCGAATCAACAACAACAACAACAACACAACAGGGCTGTTTTAGCTGTTTTTAAACAGGGCTGTTTTTAAACAGGGCTGTTTTTAAACAGGGCTGTTTTTAAATAGGGTTGTTTTTAAACAGGGCTGTTTTTAAACAGGGCTGTTTTTAAACAGGGCTGTTTTTAAACAGGGCTGTTTTTAAACAGGGCTGTTTTTAAATAGAGCTGTTTTTAAACAGGGTTGTTTTTAAATAGGGCTGTTTTTTGTGGTTTTTAGCTGTTTTTTAAAAACCGCTAGCTGTTTTTTAAAAACCGCTAGCTGTTTTTAAGCGGGTTTTTAGCTGTTTTTATCGGGTTTTTACCTGATTTTAGCTGTTTTATCTGTTATGGCTTCTTATTTAAAAGAATCTCGGTAAGGATGTTAAGCAAAGAATTATTCAGACGGGTAATACCTTACGAAAGAAATATTTAGCGCTAAAGTTGGAATTTAGTCATTTAGTCTTCAGCTTAGGGCAAAGGCAGTCGATCTTAGAGTTAAACTCCAAGAACATCTGCGAAAAATACGTAGGCTGAAAAAAGATATCAAGTGTTACGAAGATCATAAATATTTGGTTAGACAGTTGTTAAAACTTAACCTCTAATACTTATCAATGGCGGCCTCCTTTTCATCATCCGCTTGGGATAAAGTGTTTGAATCTCCTTCTCGATGTCAGCAGGATAATGATGATATTGTACGCAAGATCAAGCCAAGCAGAGTTTATGAAATTGATGATTACATAACAATTATATTTAACACTACAGAAAAAGAGCGTAAACAAGTAATCATAGACACTATTGGATATGGCAAGATTTATTTTTCTAGTGATGAATTTGAAGAATTCATAAGTACGTTTGATTGTTTCAACACTCACTGGGTTGACATCTTTATGATTATTGGACAGTACACTTTGGTGTTTCATCGTAATGACGAAAAGCGAAGCCTCAAGTTTGAAGATGCCATGACAGACAAATATTTGTTTCGATGGACTGACAAGCTAATTCGTTTATTTGCAAGACATATACCTGCATTGTTTAAACTAAACATTGAATATTATACTGTTGTAAAATAAATGTTAAAAATTTACATCTGTTTTTTTTCCTTAGTGGGGAAGAGGGAGAGGGGGTAAAATAAGACAAAAAATTTGAATACAAAGAAATCCTGTGTTTATTTGTATATATGATACACATTTTAATACAAAAAATTAACATTTTCATCTATGTATATAATAAATAATAATACAATGAATAATAATAAATAATAATAATACAATAAATAAACAAATTAAATAATAATATAATAAATACCTAGCCTAATATCACAACCCTCTAAAACCATCAGCTATCCAAGAAGATTGAAACAAAGATAGCTATGGTCAGTCTTAGCTTATGGAATTTCCGATGATTCCTCATACAATACTATATCTCTATGACCCCAAGCAAGCGTGTGCTCGAAACCGGGTATAATGAAGCGCTTGTCGTCCGCGTATGACAGCGCTACCTTATTTTGAAGTTCGACATACATATCGTGTTCATGCGAACGGAAAGTGTTCATTTTACGATGAATCTGAGTTCCTTCTACGTCAACCGCTTCTCTATAATCGTCAAGAGTTAGTTCTTTTTGGGTGACGTAGTCAGGAACCCCTTTAGCTTTTTTAGTCAACTTTCCCTCCACATTAACGCAATATGCTTTCGCCCCGGTTCCATAGAAATCCCAAATAATCTTTCCTGCATATTCATCTTTCATTTTACCAAGTATAGATTGGTTTACAGGAACATTATGTGGGTTATCTTGTGAGTAGTTGGAAGTATCGAATCTACTTAAATTTGCCGTCATATCGTCATAGAAATTATCTGTTGTTACTTTTAGAATTAGGGAGTCGGTGTCAGTGTATAACAATTCCGCGCTGTTGCCATATTTCGGCTTAATATACCCGTACAAAAAGTCATACATAATTGTTTTAGATATTTCCAAGATTGAAAAACCTACATAAATAGGTTTATTATATACGACTTTTTGTTTTTTCATCTGGATTGCTACCAGGTTTTCGCTAAAAATTGTTCGATCCTTAAAATGAGGTTTCGCGATTAACGCTCCGGCTCCCAACCTCCTACCAATATTTTCCCAATGGGTAACAAGCTTGACATCTACCCGTTTTTCCACGTTTTCCATTGTCTTGCCAAACACAGCATTGTTCATAAGTTTAAAAAAGTCTTTTTCAAATTTATTTTTGGCCTGATTTCTCAACGCTGTGTTTAGATCGATGTACTTCTTAAGCCAGGGTGATTGGTCAAAGGATATTACACGATGAATTTTAGTGAGCTTAAGGCCATACTCTAGAACTTGACGCAAATTTTGGTAGTGAATAATATATTTTTCTTTTTTCATGAAATTTGGAATTAATTTTGTTATTTTCGGGAATTTAGACCCTGGCGGTGCAATGGATTCTGGGCAAAAGGGTAGTTCATTGTGCAAAGAATGTAAATCTTCCGGGTAATCTAAATCAACTTCTAATATGTAACCTGTTGGTGAATCTTTCACGATATTTAGGTAATCTAAATTTTGAATTTCGGTTTCGTTTAACCACTTAAAGCTCCCCGTTGGCAAAAATTGAGACATGGCTGCTCCGTATAGATTGGTAGCGTCCAGGTACATGATGTAAGAGGTGGGTTTGGTAGCGTCATAATTAGACATAAATTTATTATTCGCAAAAGCTTTCCTTATACTACACTGACTGACTCCCCCGCGAATACCGTGTTTAAAGAAGTGTACCATGTCTAGATCGGTCAGAAGCTCAAGATTGATGGATGTCGCTTTAAGGGCGGCCTCCATCGAAAGACCCGGCGCAGTAAAGTACTGCGCAGGATCAAGGCCATAAGTAGCCAGGCACACGTCTCTAAAACTTTCAAAGACATCTGTCAAAATTAATACGTCGGATTTTAAATAAATGTCGGAATATTCGCCTAAAGTTTTACATTCAAATAAATTCCATACTTTCCAAGCACGCTTATAATCATCGGAGGAGATGTCCTCTTTTTTGAGTTGATTATAAAAGTCTTTATGCGATGGTAACCTGTTTTCGTCTAATTTTGAAAATGAATCTACGTAATTATACGGGAAGACACCCTTCTGTCGAATAAGTTCAAATTTATTCTCTTCCGCAAAATATTTACGCACGGTTTTACATTGCTCTGATTTTAAATTTTGACTTAATTTATCTAGCCCACTAGCCATGAATCTAAAACTATCCAAAAAACGCAATTTAAAAAATACCTGTCGTTGTTTTCCCTCCTTGTTTTCGACGTTATCCACCAAGATATGTTTAGTAAAGGAAATATACTTTTCCTTATTTTGGGGGATAACGTCCAACTTTTCCTCATCGCAGGCCAATTCCTTGACAAACAGGTGAGAATCGAAATTAGACATGTTATGGAAAAAGATAGGAATAAAATTGGGAAGTTTGTAATTTAGGTTGCATACAGAGTGACTTGGACCGCGATAGAGCCCCGTTAAATGATCGTGATCATGAACTCTATCGTTTGCTTCTACGTCAAATGTTTTTTCGCAAATATGACAGGTTGTTGCTTGTCGATGCTCATTCTCTTGTTCCGCAGTCATAGGTAACATAGGCACCACTTCCTTCATAAAATGGTTGTATATTGATTTACAATCAACATCTAACCGTTTTACAAATTCTTTGTGTGCGTCCTGTCCTCTATAACTTTGGTACTTTGAATAGGCATCATCAAAATCACATTTAATGTAGTAAGCAAATGAGTAGGGCACATGTTTATGCGTTCTCATAGTATAGGATGTATCAGGATCCAACTCATTTTCCTCTGTAGGTATAGGTTCAAGGATTGTCTCGAAATCGGCATAAACAACAAAAGGTACCTTTAATTTCTTTTCAAAATTTGTAAATTTCAAAATATTCTCGGGGACCTCTTCTCCGTATTTATTCTTTTTTAAATCAGTTGTCGGTACTTTAGCCAAAACGTGCCCGCAATCATGTTCTTGATGAGCTTTTAATTTTTGCTCTGAATAAAAATACGACAAACAACCATCACATAAATATTTAGCTTCTTTATGTTTAGATAATTGACTTGAGATCAGTCGAGACATGTTTCTTATTAAACAGTAATGACTATTTTCATAATCATCACTAATTAATAACAAATTCACATGGTTCTCCTTGCGAGATTTAGTAAAGTATAAGGGACCTACAACCTCAATACTATTTTTACCATTATCATAAACTTTTTCCAGCCCATAGACATTGATAGAAATATTATTAAGGCGTTCAAATTTAGATATGTCACTAAGTTTAATCGGAAATTCCATACCTGTAAAGTCCAGTTCGTTCTCAAAAGGCATATAGTTCGCGACTCTATTTGCATGTTGAGTATAATGAACCGGATGCAAGGAAGCTAAGACTGCCCATTTGAAGCATTGCAGGTCCGTATTTTGAATGTTTAAGACAGCAAGCTTTGCTTCAATCTCCTTTGGCAGCGGGATGTAGGATGATGCCTTTAGAGGGTTGATTTTATTGATCCCTAATTCTAAGTGCAGGAGCTGCTGAAGAGTCCACCCTGTAACAATAGAAACATTGTTAAGTATTATGTTTTAAGCCATTACAACATTACTTACCACTATCCTTTTCCGAAAACTCTGAATACTTCCGGTCCAGGATGGCGGCAAACTGTCCAAACAGCTCCTCCAAGTCCGTCGCTCCATTCACCATAACGTACTTAGCATTGAAGGATTTCACCTCTGACGACTCGCTCGTCTGCAGGAGAAAGCGGCCAAAAAGCTCTACACCGACTTTCAGCTGGTCATATTTTTGTAGTACGGCTCCCACCAACCTTAAGAACTTTTCCCGTAGGTGTTCTAAGAACAAGGATACGTTGGTGGGGTCCTGGCTTGAAGAAAGTCGGTAGGTAGCAATTCGGCTTCGGAACGATGTTTTTACAAGCTTTACACCTTCCTCCTGCTCCACGCAGCAGTTCTCCCGATGGCTTAAGGTCCTTAGATGGTTGGACCAACGGGAGACAGACACATCTAACTGACAGGCATTGCAATGCCTCTGCTGCATAGATGAACCTGAAGTTGATGGTTCTGAAATAAATTAAAATTCACTTATAATACTTTTTATACAATTATTACCGCCCTGTAATGGCAACTTCGTTTTAATTTTTCCTGATGATGTTCATATATGTCCAAACATAGGTTATAGCAAATAATTTATACAAACTGTCTAAGAATGCCTTATAATCGTTTTTAAAAATTATGATGCAATATATTCTAATCTTACACAGTATGATGCAATACCTAATCTTACACAATATGATGCAATAACTTACCATCTGACGAAAAGAGTCTAGCCTTCTTAGCCATGGCTACTTGCGAAGAAGACGCTTGTCTTTTGGGGGCTCTATGCTGCTTCTCCTTCTGATGACATTGAAGAGCCCACCTTGAGGTAAAGTTCTCCCCGCAAGTTTGACAGATTTGAACTGCAAGTCTGCAGTCGCCATGACGTTTGAGGTCGTTTTTTCTGGTGAATGAACGCTGGCAGTATTCACAAACAAACATTTTCTGCAAAATTGTTTTAAATAATAATTAACGTTCACATCATAACATAATATCTGGCGAGCATCAATATAACCCTTTAATAATCACTTATATCAACCCCTTTAGTACTCTCTTACATCCTATATTACCCTTAAATAATGCAGATATTGATTGTTTAGAACGAATTCTTTATTTAATGCATGGCTTAGATAGATAAATAACACACAATATAATATATATATAATAATAAATATGGTACTTACGATATTATTAATTTTACACTGTTTGCTAATCTTCACAACACGTCACGACTTCTGCTCGATGATAACTGATGCTACTTGCCTGTTTTCCACTGTATTTATACCCTATACCCTTCACTTTGTACGTACCAGTCACGACATTGAATATTAATTACATCCGCGAAACACGTTGCAAGCCGGGTGACTTTCTCCTCGTGTTGAGGTCATTATAGCGTGATAGTTGGAAAAATACTTGCAATCTCCGTTCACTAATGATTTGCATATTAATTACATACAAGTTGATTTTTCTCGCTTGATGAGATCATCATCTTGTTAGAACAAGTCTTTTTACTAAAGTATGATATCTAAAGATTCTAATATATTTTATAATAGATATTCTCTCGATTATTGTTTCATATATAGAATGTATTACGACGTCTGCCCCATTATGTTTTTCGTTTAATTTTTCCCAAAAATGTCGAAATGAAGTGTTTTTCAAATATACATTTAAAAGGTGCCCTTTGGCATCCGGAGTACCGAAGGTACTTTTTTCGCTATATGCGCATAATATTTCCTTCTATTTAACTCCGAAACACCGATTTCGGCTTCTGCGCATTTCCAAAATGTCCTTATTTTTTTATTGCGGGGTTCTATAGGTATGACTTAATAATGGATATATTAGATAAAATTATAAAAATCTGAGGTGCCGTTTTGACAGTTATTATGGTTTTACTGATAATTCGAATACTTGGATGTATTTTGATTATGAGGTTGTATAGGTATAGATTATTAATGTAAATACTGAAAAAATTAGAATTTTTAGATGTGCCGTTTTGACGCTTTGACGATTTTACTGGTGATACAGTAATTTGTAAATATAATTAATATACGAGGTATATTTCTACTAATAAATAAACATTATCAGTGCTTTGCACGACTGTGCTGTGTTAAGGCCTTAATGGTTTAATACATCTAGCTCTGTTATTAGTTGAGATATTTGAAAAAATCTTTCACTTCTAGATAGGTCCTATATACCTCTGCCTACAACCAGAATTTCAGCGCTTCGTCTCGAGGTATAAGGGCACTAATCGCAATAAACTATATCTTCCGAACCGGTTGACCGATCGCTTTCGGGTTTTCTTTAAACGACTTATTACGTCATCCTAAACACGATCCCCGTATTAATTTTTAATTTTGACATTTGACAAGTGACAGGTGACCTTGACATATCTTAATTGACAGGTGATAACCATCATCTTTTCCTAAACATGATATGACGTCATCCTAAACACGTGGCCTATAATGAATACTATTGCTCAAGTAGCTCACGCCCAAGTAGCTAATGCCAAAGTAGCTGACGCCCAAGTAGCTAATGCCTAAATAGCTCACGTCCAAGAGTGTGACATGACAGATGACGTATGACATATGACACACGCCTGCGCACTGTCTGGGCATGCGCAGAAGGGACCTCCGCAAATTGGCGTGAAAACCCCCTTCTCCCTCTACTTGTGTTCTTATTTCTTTCCTTCTGTTGAAATCAGCCGGTCAGGCCACTCTAGTCCGAGAATACAAACAAAACCTACTAAGAAGAAAACTGGTACAATTGGATATAGGGTTCATCAATGAGTGCATCAGGAGAGGACTTAAACCAAAATTTGTATCACTCCGTTCAAACTTCTGCTCTTCTTCTTCAAAAAAAGCCACCAAACTGCCACTAAGGTTTGGCTAAAGGAGGAAGTAAAAAAACACTATTTTAAACTTAACCTCGTCAATTTAAAACCTACATTTCTATACTTTAAACTCAATTACATTCTACATGCCTCTCAGTGGGACTCTCTGTGCTCTTCTTTCCTCACATATGTTCAAGACATGAAAGATGCAAAATTTCAACGTTTAAATCAAAAATTAATTAATCTTAACAATTTCTACAAAAAGAATTCTTCTCACAATTATAATCTTAACCACACCAATTTTGCTTCACCTAATAATAATAAAAATTTCATCAATTCCACTACCTTTATTAATAACAATACATCTTCGCTTAATATTAGTTTTGACAATTCTATATTTAATTCTGAATTAAACGAGAACTTAAATCTCTCTAATAATTTTCCAAACTTCAACTTTCATGCTAGAACTCTGAATCTGAGTAATACTATTTTTCCCAACCTGAAACTAATCTTCTTAATTATGGTATAAAATATAATTTCCCCTTCACCCCCGAGGTAAAAAATCTAGGAGTACTTGCTGTTGATTGCGAGCACATCATCTCAAAATCCAATGATCACAGAGGAAAACATATTCCAATTCATCGAACTGCGGCAGGACGGAGAATACGAAAATAAAGTAGAATAAAAAAATTAAAAGAATAAACTTTCCTTGATAGTTATTTTAACAGTTTTATTTATCCTTAAGCGAAAATTAGCCCTTTTTAACAACTCTCGCTTTTATGTATGGAAACTGTCGATTATTTCTTAAAGTAAAACCAAAAATAATATAACGAACGTTTACAAACATTTGCAAATGTTTTTGAATTTTTTTTTTCGCTAGCCATCTTTAAGAAATACTCTACCGTTTCCGCCACCCGAATAAAGAACCCTACATCCACAAAATAAATTTAATAACGCGCCAAATAAACTCCTCCCCCAGGCCTGAGGTAAACACCTTTAATTGGTCGGTTTAAGTCCCATAACGGAACTGCCGGCTGTTTGTACTCTTGCACCTAACTAAGCACCGACAGTTCTCGACCAGTCTTGAGCTAGCTGTGTAGGGAAATGTGTCTTCGCTTTCACTATGTATAATTTTTTCGCGGAATAGAAAATTTTGGCACGTGTCTTATTTTGTATTTGTAAAACAAATAGTTCGTTATATTTGTAAACTTATGAGTAAAAAGGTAAGTTTTGGATATTTAGATTGTGAAATATGTCCTGCTTTTTTAATTACCTATTTCTTTTAACTAAAATAAAGAGAAAATAGAGACAAAATGCCGTGACCAACAGTAAGACAGTGTCTCACTGTTGGGCAGGCATTATTGCTAGCTATCTTTTCGGATATGTAATGTTTATTTTTCTTTCCAGGTCAAAAATGAGTTAGAAGAAGCCGAAAATTGACAACTTTTCGGCAGAAACCATGAAAGAGGCCGTTAATCTTGTTATAGAAGGAGGCAGTTTAACACATTTACGCCTACGCACAGTGTGACGGATTGGCAATCTAGCGGGACTTAAGTAGGAAATTTTAGGTTCATTGAATTAAGTGTCATTAAGTAATTAGCATAAAAACATTCCATTTAGGTCAAATCGGCACTAATTTTATTGTTAGGTAGAGAGGCATGGTCATAATTGCGTGTAAAACCCAAGGGAAGCAGGTATAGATTACATAGGCCTTTTTGGAAAAGCCCGTCAGTCGTGATAGTTATTTCAAAGTGGATCGTTTATTGGTGTAATATTTTGGCATTTGTGTTTTATTTGGTGTTCTAGTAAATCTTATAGGTAAGTGTTTTTTTGGTGGTAAAATTATTTATATTAAATTTCGGGAAATACTGTAAAGATGTAACAAATTGTGTATACCTTAAATTGTTTGTAGACAAGAAGTTTCTTATATGGGCGAATATGGACTTCTGCGGGTACTTAATCTTTTAGTTAGAATTTCTACTTTATGGTCAAACAAAAAAAAAAAATGCGTCTGCTTGCGTCTCTCTGAGAAATTTTTATTTTATTTTAGAATGGCTCCTATAATTTCCCGGCAAGAAATTTTTCAAGTTTGGGTGGACCAAAGTCAGGCAGAGCGCTATGATGCAGTGTGTGACTTTGTTATTAACAAATTTGGGCAAGTCACATTTCCCGATGATGTTGTTTTGGACTTAAAGAATTCTTTAAGAAGTGTGTGCCAACAAATGGCGTTGAGGTGGCAAAAAAGTTATCGAAACCGGAACAGATTTTTAAAGAGCAATTTTCAGTGGCTTAATGGAACAATTACTTTTCCTGACAGTATTTATCATTCGCTACCATCTACATCCGCGGATCAACCACCTTCTGTTTTGGGTAGACCACGCAAATTATTTCAAGACAGTTCGGAAAAGACAAAAAAGAGAAAGCTTACTAGCTTGGTGAAATCCACAAGTACCGAAGAACTCGCCATGGCTGCTGAAATGAAGCTGCGTAAAGAGGGGAAAAGAGATTCTGCAGCAATAGTAAAAGAGTTGTCAGCAGCATCTCCCGCTCGTGGCACCCGTATTAAAATAAGTAGGCAGTTAAGAAGAGATAATCCTAAAACATTGTCAGTTGATGAAGCTCTAGCACTAATGATCGACGCCAACCTGTCAACGCACCAATATAATGTGACAAGAGGACAGGTAAACAAAATAAGTCCTAAGCTGTTCCCATCGTATTATGCAATTAAAGAAGCAAAGAAGAACTGCTACCCTACCAATATCAACGTAACTGAAACTTCAGCAGAAATTCCTCTACAGTCGCTAATAGACCACACCATCTTAAGATTATGTGCAGCACAAGAAGAAGTGTTTGAAGTGGTTGAAGAAAGTATTACCGAGTTTAATATTATTTTTAAATGGGGCTGTGATGGAGCCCAGCAAACCCGTTATAAACAAAAATTTGCAGCTGAAGGTCAAACTGATGAAAATTTATTCAGCATATCAATGGTACCGCTTCAAGTTTATTGTATTAAAGATGACTTCAAACAAGTCATCTGGCAGAACCCATCACCTTCTTCAGTGCGGTATTGTCGACCTATACAGTTTATTTTTGCAAAAGAAACAACTGATTTGGTGGTTAGAAAAGTGAACTCTATTGAACAAGAAATTACCTCGTTAGTTCCTACTAACGTGCAAATTGCAAACAAAACTTTTATAGTTAAGCCTTTGTTAGTTTTAAGTATGATAGATGGAAAAATTTGTACCTCACTGTCTTCGTATACATCTTCACAAACTTGCTTTCTGTGTGGTGTCACACCAAAAGACATGAACAAACCGGAAGTAATTGCAACAAAAGAAATTGATTTAAAATTGGCTGCTTTTGGTTTATCACCCTTACATGCGTGGATAAGATTTATGGAGTGCCTGTTACACATTGCATATAGACTAGAAGTAAAAATTTGGCAAGCTCGTGGGCCTGAAATAAAAACAAAAGTTGCCAATCGTAAAAAATATATACAAGATAGGTTTAAAAAAGAAATGGGTATCTTGGTTGACATGCCTACACAGCAAGCAGGTAATACAAATGACGGCAATACAGCTCGAAAATTTTTTAGGAACCCTGAAAAGACGGCTGATATAACGGGTATAAATTTAGAGTTAATTATGCGCTTTCATGTGATTTTAGAAGCAATAAATTGCGGATTTTCACTAAATGCAAATGTATTTGAAGAGTATGCTATAGCCACGCGAACTTTGTATTTAAAAGAATATTCCTGGTATTATATGCCCAGTAGTATACATAAAATTTTGTTTCATAGCAAGATTGTTATTGCCTCTTGTATTCTTCCAATAGGTCAACTTTCCGAAGAAGCACAGGAGGCAAGAAACAAGGATAGCAGAAGGTATAGAGAGCAGTTTACAAGAAAGACTTCCCGTATTGAAACAAACGAAGACCTAATACATAGACTTCTAATATCATCCGATCCTCTATTAGCTACTTTTAGGCATCCTCCTAAGAGATCGCGCGGAAAAATTACAACCGAAGTACTTTCTTTGCTCTCAATACCTCAGCTGTATTCTGGTTCAAGTAGTGAGAGTTCTGAACTTGAATCAGATGACTCAGATTAATTTAGTTCATTACAATATCATTATAATACCTAATAGTAGATAAAGATTGTTTTTTTGTTATTTAAACAAAAATAAATGTACTGTTTAATACAAAACGCTTAATTTTATTTACAATATAACTATAAACCACACAAACTTTTTTTGTGCATTCTATCAGAATGCACAAAAAAACTATTTTTTTTTAAACTGAAATATTCACTTTATTCGAACTAAAAAGGGTTTCTTGTCCTCTAAAATTGCACTTGTGATTTTAATACGTAAATAACTATTAAAACATGTTTATACAATACACTATCAATAATATTAGGTAAAAAAAAATAATGAATTATGCAGGAAAACATTTCGTCCCGCTAGATTGCCGATCCGTCACACTGTGCTACGGTCCTCCTCAACTGGGAGAGGAGAAGGGAAGTGGGAATATTATGAGGCTATGGAAAAGATATTTGAAGAGGACAAAACAGTCAACATTGGTCACACAATTTCCTCATTTCCGAAAAGTTCATCAAATTTAAAATTACTAGAGGCAGTGGCATCCACTACAACAGATAACACTCAATTTCAATTTGTCTCAACTGATAGCTTAGCACCAAATCCATATTTAAGGGTTGAAACCGATAATATTGAATCAATACAAAGCACTCCATTAAGATCACCGAATGATGGTTTAGTAGCAAGTGTGACACCGTCAGCAGCTCCAGAGAAAATACTAACTCCTACATCAGTAAGCTCACTGAAAAGAAAAAAACATGAGAGAGAAAAACAATTATATGGTCTTCAAAAGAAGCAAATTGAAGTGGAAGAAAACAGGGTGAAAGATTTATAGTTGCTGAGGGAAGCTATTGTGCAGAACAACAGAATCCAGAATGAAAGAAACGCTTTGTTAAAGCAATTTTTAGAAAAGTAGTTTGAAGGAAACCCTATAGGCTTAATTTTGACAAGCCCCATATATTTCCTCTGTGTTATTTGATTTATAAAAAATAAAAATTTGTACCCACCGACATATCAGTATTTATTTTTGAATTTTTATCAGGTAAAATAAAAACAATTAAAAATCAATATGTGCTATTGTGTTACACTTGTGCCCTTATGTTATTTTTAATTTATAAACTCTGTGACCTGCTACAAACTATTTTAATGCTAATGTAGGTACCTAGTCAGAAATTAAATAAAAAATAATAATTATACTTAAGCCCTAATAGCTTTCTATCGTAATCAAAACATAACAGCATGGAATAAAACAAAATTAGTTTAACAATAATCATTTTATTCAAACTGACCAACAATCATATTTCGCTTCTGAACTGCAGATTCTTCCAAATAAGCCACTTCTTCCTGTTGCTGTGGTACCACATTTTCTAGAATGTCCACATTATAATCATCTAACCCTTCATAATTTCTGTCTAAAATAAAATTGTGCAATACACAGGCAGCTGCAATCATGTTATTGCCGAGTTCAAAATCACTTATATCAAGATATCTTAGCCTTCTGAACTTTCCTTTCAATAGCCCAAGAGCCCTTTCAATAATTGACCGTACACTACTGAGTTTTGTGTTGGAGATAATTTGGGCTCGTGTTAAATGTCCATTGTCTCTAAATGGAGTCATTAAATTTATGCTTAGTGGATATGCTGCATCTCCTAGAACATGAAAATTATTTGGTATAATATGATCTTCAGTCATTCTTTGAAAAATGGGGCTATTCTTCCTGGACTATCAATGTAGACATCAATAAATTTGCCCCTGTGATCGCAGGTACCTGTAAATAAAATTCATTCAATTTACACAAATAATTAGACATCTCTTTATACACAATTTATCTGACACTAGATAATATGAATATATAACTAAAATTTTAAAGTTATTATTTTTAAACAAAATGTTATTTTAGAGAATTGGAGGATGTTTATTGAAAATAACATAAGCTAATTGTTAAATTATCTCTGCCCCTACAGGGGCTCTATGCTTTATAATACCGTGTAATATAATTCACTAAATTAAAAAATAATAATATCTATAGTACTTATATAAAAACTACTACCAGTTTACCTTACCTTGCAATATAATGGAATGGAATCCTTTCCTATTATAAAAGTCCACTTCGTTTCCAACAGGTTGCTTACAAGGAATGTGACAGCCATCTATGGCACCAATAATTCCAGGAAATCTTCGACACCTGTTTTGGAAAATCTAAAACAAAAAATGTAGTTAATGGTGGTTAAGGACTAAAAAATGTATGTCATGGTATCGGTGTTCTATTATATTAAGAAAATATTTACCATTGCTGTTCCTTCGTAGGTATTTGCATCGGGCCAAACAATATATTGTGGTAACAAGCTAGCAATCGTGATTACAATTTGGCTAAAAATGCAATGGCCTGTACTTGCTGGCAAGTTGAAACGGTCACTAGTTGCCAGAAAGCTTTCTTGTTTACTCGGGACCCACACGCTAAACAATACTTTTTTTCTTAAAGGTGCCATTTCATCTGGATTTATTAGTCGGTTTCCCAGTATTTGTACCAATTCCTAAGAAAATAATAAGGTTGGCAATGTAAGAAAACACAATCTGCAACATCATATTTAAAAAACATGTAAAATTTACCTCTGCTAATTCTCTGGACATCCTGAAATGTTCAAAGAACTGCAGATCATTGTAGTTTGGGATTATTTGTTCGAAATAATCTTCATTTCTCACTGGCACTTCCCGTTGGTAAATTTCAAGAAGGGGCAGTGGTATGGCAAGATTATTTGCCATATTCCTCACTATATTCATATTTAGCATATCATCGTCAAGAATAAAATTTAAAAAAATTGCGTCCTGGTTATCCATTTTAAACGTTTTTGTATAAAAGCAACAGTCCCAAAACTAACATAAATTAAACAAATAAAAAATTATACATACCCTCAAAGAAAATAAAGAATTCGATGACATTCAGAAGAAAGAACGTTCAGCAAAACTCATCGAAATCACTCATCGTCACGTGACCGCTTGCCTAGCGATTACCCATCATTTGTTTGTGCTGAATGCGCCCGATCTAGTTCCGAATAATTTACCCGGAGTGCAACTCAGGGCCCCGTCGGAAATTGAATTTGATATGAAAGGTGATAACGACTGGGACAGTGATGACGATCTACCACTGTCCACTTTTGTTAAAAGACGACCAAAACACATAAAGACACTCTCATTAAAGATTTAGATTCTACGTTTATGCAATGGCAACCAGTTGAAAGTGTACAAAACAATCGTTCCCCTGGAAATATTTTCAAGCTGTTTTTTGATGAAAACTTGATAGGAGAAATTGTCAATTTTACCATTATTTATGCACAGCAAAAAAACCGCCCCGGTGACGTTACTGTAGACGAAATGTACTGCTTTATATGGGTGTTACTTGTCAGTGGATATACAACTGTTTCAAGGCGACATATGTATTGGCAAAATTGCCAGAATAAACTTATATTAGCCGCTATTTCTAGAGATAGATTTCAATTCATAATGAGTAATCTTCATTGCAATGATAATACGTCGCTTGATAAAAATGACAAGTAATCTAAACTGTGACCTCTTTTCAACAGCCTAAATAAAAGGTTTTTTGATTATGCCCCAGTTGAAGAGAATCACAGCTTTGATGGGGCTATGATACCGTATTTTGGGAGACATAGCGGTAAGCAATTTATTAGAGGTAAGCCTATAAGGTGGGGGTACAAAGTTTGGGTAGGTACCCTACGCCTTGGATACATTGTTTATTTTGATCCATACCAAGGTGCGTCGACAACAATTCCGGACAAATATAAAGACATGGGTTTGGGAGCGTCAGTTGTTCTTCAATATGCAGATGTTTTACAAAAAATGCCTTATCAGCCTTTTCATTTATTTTGTGACAATTTCTTTACATTTTTCTCACTTCTAAAGGAGCTAAAATTGAGGAACATCAAGGCAACTGGTAGCATACGGAAAAATCGGATCCCTCAATCTCCATTTAGCAATGCTACCGTTCTGAAGAAAAATACACGAGGTACATTTGAATGGGGTGTTGCCGATAATGAAATCGGTTTATGCAAATGGAATGACAACAGCGTTGTTACTTACTGGAAATGAAAAAATTTTTTAATGATTTTTTCTCGACTTATGAGACCTTCTATTAACCATTTTTAAGAAAAAAACATACGAAATCGGAAAAAAAAGGTTTCAGGGTCAAATGGGTTAAGAAAAGTTGCTACCTTAAAAGAATTATCCTTTCAAACCTTGGCAAGATATCTTACAAAGACTAAAGAAACTGAATGCGTCAATAATATTCGAATGACTCCCAACTATGAAGTAAAAAAAGATATTTAGGCAGGCCGAAGAAGACGCTCTTGAACAATATATAATGTTAGCGCATGTTTTATGGATTATCGACTTTTGACTGTAGAAATCTTGCTTTTGAAATGGGTATTGAAAACAAAAAGGAAGTTCCTTTCAAATGGCTTGAGACTAAGATGGCAGGCCTGAAATGGTTTCGACGTTTTCGAGCTCGTCATGAGCGACTTTTATTGCGACCGCCAGAAGGATGCAGCTTGTCTCGGGCAACTTCTTTTAACAAGCATAATGTTTCGATTTTCTTTGAAAATTTAAAGGCTATTTACTTAAGAACTTCTAGTTTTGCTGATGGACGTAGAATTTACAACTTAGACGAGACCGCGACTGTAACAGTTCAGAAGGCACAAAAAGTATTTGCACTTAAGGATGCGAGGCAAGTCAATAAGGTAACAAGTGGTGAGAGGGGTACACTGGTCACAATTTGTTGTATTAATCCTACAGGTCAGTTTTCACCACCAGCTATGGTATTTCCTAGAATCCACTTTAAGGAACACATGCTTCGGGGTGCTTCTTCAGGTACATTAGGGCTAGCTGCTCCCAGTGGATAGATGAACGCTCAGTTGTTTTTGCAAGTAATGAAACATTTTATTAAATGCACAAACAGTTCAATGGATTCCCAACTTTACTAATATATAACAATCATGAAAGTCATCTTAGTATTTCGGTTCTTAACTTAGCTAAGAATAACGGCGTTACAATTTTAACCTTTCCACCGCACTCCAGCAACAAAATGCAGTCACAGGATGTTGGCGTTTTTAAGCCTTCTTCAACATCATATAATGCCGCCATAGACGAGAGATGTTGCAACATCCTAGTAAACCATTATCAATATACGAAGTAGCTCAATGCGTTAGTATTGACCATGAACAGGCCTTCACCCCCCAGTAATATTATTGATTCATTTAAGGAGTGTGGCATATACCCATTTGACGAGAATGTTTTTACCGACTTAGACTTTCTTCCAAGCTCAGTAACCGATCGCGTAAATCCAGAAGAAAACCAAGATATTAATAAGATTGCTCAAAAAGCTGAAGTTATCATTGTCGATGGGGATACGGCTTATCAAAATGAGGACACAATTAAAAACAGGAAGACAAAAAATAGTCCAACTGCTTTAAAGAGCCTTGAAGAATTTCAAGGCTTTCCTAAAGCCGAGCTTCGTAAATCGACAAATTCCCAAAAAAAGGCGAAAAGCATTGTAGCTACTGATACGCCCGAGAAAGGTGTAATAGAGAAAGGATATCTTCAGAAAATAGACAAAATGACCAAGAAAAATGAGATTCCAAAAGTTGAAAAAGTTAGAAAATAATTATTCAGTGATGATTCCGAAAGCTCAGGTCAAGAACTAGTTTTAGACTCGTGTTCAAGAGACGAGTGTTTCTATACATTGGACCTAGATGGATTTAAAAGTTTAGATAGAAATCCAAGAGAAAACGATTTTGTGCTTGTAGAGTTTGTGGGGAAGTTGGAATAACGAAAAGCTTATTTTGTTGGAAAAATTTTAAAATTAAAAATTAAGTCAAGCCAACAATATGAAATCACCTTCCTTAGGAAACAGAAAGAGGATGCAAGCAATTTGTTTTTCCTGATGTTTCGGACGAATCTGTTGTTTCCTTAACTGACTTAACTTATTATGCCACCTTCACTTCTTTGTGGACATACAAGCAGCCAAAGAGCCTTCGTTACCTTTGAAATAGGTTTTAATTTATTAGACATCCAATAAATGTTATATATTATATTATTTAGTTTATATAAATCCAAACGACATATTATAGTTATGAGTTTAATTTCTTTTATTATTTTTTATCTCTGTAACTTCTGTTTAAAATCGTTGTTTAATACAGGATTTATTTAGTTAATGTGAGCACTAAATATTTTATTGGAATGTGTAAACCAGAGAATAATACAAGCTTATTTTAAAAATAAAACATATTACAAAAAATATATAAGTTTGTTGTTTTAAAATAATTCTTATTGTTGGGTATACGGTGTCTTAAAAATCAAAATATAACGCATATCTTTTCTTCGTGCCACATTAGAAGCAATTTCAAAAAGTCACCGGCGACCCTACGTTGTGGTTATTGTTTCAGTTACGTTACGTTGTGGTTCTAGGGTTAAATGAAATATTAAAAAGATAGAAACGTCAAACTTAACCTACTTTAGCTGATTTGTGGTACCCTTGGTAGTACCTACAAAATGACAGGGCCATAAAAATGTTTAATACTATAAAAATTATATTCCATGTCAATAAATATTTGTTTATTCCTGTATGGCATATTTAATGCATCGTTTTAGTCTCTCTTGAATGTTGAAATACTGTACAGGATGTAACAAAAATTAAAAGTTCAAATTATCAATGGAAAAAGGTTTTTTTTTATTTATGACTTGGCAGTACTGCTAGCATTATTGTTTAACGCAACTGAACGTGGGTAGGGGGAGGTGGTGGCCTCCCCTCCTTTTTAACTACCCCACCAGACTCAAACTCTGGATGCGGCACTGGTTGTAATAGAACAAGCATTTGCTCTGTTGAAGGGTAGGTTCAGAAGATTAAAGCTGTTAGAAAACACAAAAATTAAACATATTCCATTAATCATAATTACTGCGTGTTTGCTGCATAATACATGCAGGAATTTTAATGATAATTATGCAGCAATTTACATTGAAGGGGAATTGGAGGAAGAATGAATCATGAATATAATTGACCAAAACCAATTAAATGAAAATGTAAATGAAGCAATCTTGAAAAGATTAGAAATATTGTACCGTCCACCTCTCTAGGAAATTGTGTGACTGAATATCATTAGGGGAAAGTGTCCTATGATGGCATCCTGCCTATGATGGCATACCAGCCCTGTTTCCCCAACCAACACATTTTTGTCACTCGTCGTATAGTGCCGGTAAATCTCACATCTTGGTCAGTATGGAAACAGAGTTTCGTAAGGTTGTACGCGTTTCTGTGTGCTGCGACGTAAAACATGGTTTGTAAAGTTTTGATCTAATTTTGTAGTCATTCTCATGGATATAATTTGGATTGTTATAAGGCATTTCTGTTTATCTTTTTACTTGATGCTCAGTAGACATCTAGTATTAGATCTGCTATACTAGGATAGATGATTTGTAATAACAAATATTATTCTTTTGTTATTAATTTGTCAAGTGTATTTTTGCCGATGATGGCATATAATCAACTTGCCTATAATGGTATGGTATGCTGTCATTGGCTAATGACTATTTTAATGTACTATTTTAATGGTACCTACGAAAAAAGCTGGCGCAAGGCAGACATGGAGAGAAGAGGACATGCAACAAGGTATAGAAAATGTCCAGAGTAAAACTATAGGTTGGCGTTTGGCCTCCAAAACGTTTAATGTTCCCTTTACTACTCTAAAAAAAGAGTAAAGCAAAAAAAGGGGAGCAAAAACGATACCTTAGGAAGAAAGAAGCCGGTTTTTGATACAAACCTAGAGCACCTTTTAGTTGAAAAAATTAAAGATATGGAAAGTCGATTATTTGACATAACTGCGAAAACTGATTTATGAAATAGCTAAAGCAAATAAACTGAAACATAATTTCAATCAAGAAGAAAAGAAGGCCGGCTACAAGTGGTTGAAAGGTTTTCTTCTCTAAGAACACCAGAGAATACTTCTATTGCCAGGGCTCAAGCCTGAAACTATAAACGCATATTTTAACGCATTAAAAAACGTTATGGAAACTTTGTTTAGACTAAATATTTTCAATATTATGTATATTTTAATACTGTTCGGAGTTAAAATTATTTTAACTTCTATTTTTG
This sequence comes from Polydrusus cervinus, assembly GCA_935413205.1. NCBI lineage: Eukaryota > Metazoa > Arthropoda > Insecta > Coleoptera > Curculionidae > Polydrusus > Polydrusus cervinus. The sequence continues at coordinate 57,162,883 of OW284510.1, read as the reverse complement.
GTTAATGCAAATTTTTTTTTTTGCTTATTCATTTCTATTACAGACCCAAAAATGTTTGTTGCGTTTTTCAATAAAAATACATTTGAAAGAATGATCTTTTTTTAAATCGGTTTGTCTACCATCATTGGCTTAAGTACCGTGCCATCATAAGAACATTCGTCCTATGATGGCTCAAAGGGAAAAAATTTAGAATTCGCTTCTAAAAGAAAAGTTTATGACTTTATTTAAAATTAAAAAATTCAACTAATGGTGCTGCAACACAGCCAATTATATGACTTATGACCATTCTTGTAGCATAAAGTAGAATATTTTAAATTTCAGTTTTCCTTAGAAGTGCCCTACCTTTTTGAAAGTTGTGATTAAATAATAAAGGGTGCATGTGCTTCATTTACTTATTTTGGCATTACATAAAAGCTATTACTCATAGTAAAAAACCATACTGTTGAGACTTAATAAAATGTATAAAAATTAATAAATTAAACTGGTAATGTAAGCATAATATAGTAATTTTAATGACCATATTCAATTTTTAAATTCCTATAATTAGTGAAAGCCGTACACAAGTGTAGTCAATAAAATTATATATAACTAATTTTAGTTTGTCCAAATAAAAAAAAAAGAACCTATATATTTGTTAAATTAATAAGCACCTTTTAGTTGAAAAAATTAAAGATATGGAAAGTCGATTATTTGACATAACTGCGAAAACTGATTTATGAAATAGCTAAAGCAAATAAACTGAAACATAATTTCAATCAAGAAGAAAAGAAGGCCGGCTACAAGTGGTTGAAAGGTTTTCTTCTCTAAGAACACCAGAGAATACTTCTATTGCCAGGGCTCAAGCCTGAAACTATAAACGCATATTTTAACGCATTAAAAAACGTTATGGAAACTTTGTTTAGACTAAATATTTTCAATATTATGTATATTTTAATACTGTTCGGAGTTAAAATTATTTTAACTTCTATTTTTGGTTAATGCAAATTTTTTTTTTTGCTTATTCATTTCTATTACAGACCCAAAAATGTTTGTTGCGTTTTTCAATAAAAATACATTTGAAAGAATGATCTTTTTTTAAATCGGTTTGTCTACCATCATTGGCTTAAGTACCGTGCCATCATAAGAACATTCGTCCTATGATGGCTCAAAGGGAAAAAATTTAGAATTCGCTTCTAAAAGAAAAGTTTATGACTTTATTTAAAATTAAAAAATTCAACTAATGGTGCTGCAACACAGCCAATTATATGACTTATGACCATTCTTGTAGCATAAAGTAGAATATTTTAAATTTCAGTTTTCCTTAGAAGTGCCCTACCTTTTTGAAAGTTGTGATTAAATAATAAAGGGTGCATGTGCTTCATTTACTTATTTTGGCATTACATAAAAGCTATTACTCATAGTAAAAAACCATACTGTTGAGACTTAATAAAATGTATAAAAATTAATAAATTAAACTGGTAATGTAAGCATAATATAGTAATTTTAATGACCATATTCAATTTTTAAATTCCTATAATTAGTGAAAGCCGTACACAAGTGTAGTCAATAAAATTATATATAACTAATTTTAGTTTGTCCAAATAAAAAAAAAAGAACCTATATATTTGTTAAATTAATAAGGTCTAAAAATAAATAAAAATTTCTTAATATGCCATTTATTTGAAAACATAGTAAATCACATAAAATGTCCTAAATACTATTTTATTAACACAGTTTTAACATATTTATAATGGCATAAGCAAAAATAAAAAACAAATATATATCCTTACAGAAACACGACGTTGTATTAAATTCATCCAACAAAACAAGAAACTATAATCCTACTCTTTGGGTTTATACTGAGTGCTAACATACAATAAAATAATATACAAGAAAAACTAAGCGCACACCTACCTAAACAAGAAAAATCTAATAAGGTTAAAAACTTAGTTTTAAAATACAAATTTCACAACTACTAGTATTTAACTATACAGAAAAAACAAACACTTTTTTGCTGGTAGCTTTAATACTAATAAGACCTATTTTAAAAATAATTTCATTCAGAGTCTGGTATAGTTTGACCTGTCTGATGTTCAACTGCTGTTTTAGATATTTTTAAGAACTTATCATATTTTTGCATTTTTCTTTATGCCTCTCTTCGACTCCACTGCGTTTCCTTTTGGTTGAAGTTGAACTGATCTCAATATCGGAAGCTTCTTCGAAGGCTAATAAAAGGTTGCATATGTATGCAAAGGTTGCCAGTCATAAGACATGGTTTATTTTCATTTACATAAATAGGGCTTGTTTAAAAAAATATTAATTATTTTTAGTTGATTGTAAATATATGGAGCATACCAACTTCACCTGAATATAACTGTGCAGTATTTCCACATTGGTTATTATATATTATTATTTTGGCATGTACATAAATAATAACATATCAAAAGTACCTGATTTTTTGAAGGTGAAAACATTTATATTTTACAAAACAATTAAATTTATGCATAAACAATTATGATACATATCTTATTATCCTCTCATATGGGCCTATCCTCTGGTGAATTATTAAACGTGGAATGTGCATACCAAAAATTAACTTACTATTTATTTGAAGTCTATTATCAGAAGTATTACAAACAGCTATCGGCATCACTTCTGGTTTTTTACTTAAAAAACTGTCTATAGCTAAAAATAATTCCCATTTTTTTCTGTCATTTCCTGACTTGTTGTAATCTTTTATTTTTTCGTATGTTCTTTTAAGGCCTTTCCATCCGGAATCACATTGATCACCCATCACTTACGTCATATCAGACAGCTGAGGTGCTATTTTTAGCCATACATTTTTTTAAAATTCTTCATTAAACCTATCAAAATTCGTTTCAATTAATCTTATTAAAAGAAGAGTATCTTGTGAACTCCATTTCAATAGCTGACCTGGTATGTTCTCGTCTTCAGAAACTACAGAATTGTTAACCTGATACCAAAGGTGTTTCGAATGTAATCTGTAGGTTCATAGTACTTTAATTTGTTGTCTAAACAAAATCTTATAGGTAGGTTTACTCGCAATTTTATAAGGACCGATTATAACACAGTAGGTATTTATATTACCTGATATTTTTGAAAGAGAATATGTCCCTCTTCATTAGTAAAAGCTTCTCCTTGGTTTAGAACTAATTTATGTGTGTCTTGAGAGGGTAAACTATCCATATTTTGAGGTTAAAAATTCATTATAACGATACAAAAGCGCATGCTTCAAATTCTACACTCGACGTGCACGCTTATAAAACTCGGAGTATGCGGAGCTACTCTAAATGTTTAGAGACAACAATCCCAAATGCAGAAGAGTTCACTCGGAGGGTCAAAAATTACAGAATGTAATAAATCGAGCACGCTCGAAACGTTACGAGTATCAACCCAAACGTGCCCGTTGATATCGTATTTCCAGTGTTCAAGCGTCAGCTGAATAGTGAACTTCTCAACAGCAGTAAAATCGTATCGGTCCGTAGCGTCCTACGTCACCGAACTGAGGCGTGAAAAGGTAGCCCTATCGTAAGTATATTTTTATGGTTAATAATTGTTAGTTTTCTCTTATGTTCATTTCTCGTGAATTGAAATCGTGCTTTTTTGTTTGACATTCTAAAAATATTAATAATATAAATTAAGTGGTTTTTATTATAACAGAATAATGAGTTATGAGGCCGAACAAAAATGGCTGCAGCAGTTGGCACAGGAGGTTTTGTCAGAGTGTGAAATAGAACAGGCCGATGATGGAAATGATGATGATGAGCAAGATCATATTGAAAGAAGAACAGATGATTCAGATACCAAGCAAGAACCTAAAGAAGAGCCTTATGAGGAAGAAAATATTCTAGAAACAGAGCAAGAAGAAGCGTCACCATCACAAACATCTACAAAATATACTTTACGGAAGGATCAGATAAGTTATACTACATCGGTAAAGATAAAGTCGCAAAATGGCGAAAGCACTGTTCGTCATCATCATCATCGTCAAGATCCAGAACAAGAGAAAATATATATATATATTCATCCAACTAGCTTCTGGGCGTCCGTACATTAACGATTTGCTATTTTCCAAGCGTCCGGCTTGTTGGCGCTCTGTTGAATCGCCGTAGAATCTGTGCCCACGTGATCATAGCACTCCACAGATTCGAAATCTTTTGGACGCCCGGGAAATAGTAAACGCTACTGTTTTGAATATTATTGGTATATTATTAGTAGCACGGGTCGGCCGGTAAAGGTGCTAGGCGTCACCTTTGTATATTCTTTAGGGATATATTCTACCTTCAGTGCGTCGATTACCAAGCGTCCTTGGCGACATCACCTTGTGGCAACGCTGTAGGTATATTTTTAGAATTCTTGTAAGCTGGCGTCTTTGATAAATCATTTGATTTGAAATTTGAACGTCGTTATGCTTTCTCTTTCTATGCAAATAATTATATGTGTTGTGAAGTGTGTGAATTTATTTAGTGGTGCATTTAAAATTTATTTTCGGTAAGTAAATAAATTTAAATATATTTTAAATAATTCTCCCATTTTTTTTACTAAATAATTGATAAAAAATATACAGGGTGATCCGTAATGGATCGGTCATAGGATAAATTGAGATTTATCTAGATTTAAAAAATAATATGAATCAGCTAATTTTGCATTAGTAGAATGTTGCTTATAAGATACGGCGGCGTTAAAGTTTCAATGTTAAATTTTGCCTTTATTTTATATTTTGGATAGTTTTAAAGCCATAGTTTAGAAGTTACTAAAGTGTAGGGTTGCCATCCGTCCGGGTTTCCCCGGATTTGTCCTAGTTTGGAGGAGTCCGGGGAGCGTCCGGGCGGAGTTTTCTTTACAGTCCGGGTTGTCACGACTTGCCGTCTACCGACAGTTACGGAACGACGCTATACAGGGTGTTCCTTAATGACGTACTTATATTTTAGGGTGTGATTCCTCAAGTCATTTTATGAAGAGAAGTTCATATAAACATATGTCCTAAATGGCTAAAAGGTTAATGGATTTTGTAAAGAAAAAGGTGCTATGACAAAAGTATTTTAATTATTAGGTTAATTAGTTACCACAAATTACTTCATGTCGTTTGAAAATAGTATTCTCTGTTGATTATTCTAAAAAAATCACAATATTCTAAAAGAACCTATACCAAGTTATTTGTAATAAATTTAATTGGGAACCGAGAGAGCGAAAATTTGTCTTGTTAAACTGCTCTTCTTCTTGACCAGATTTACAAAAAAACTAAACAAATTTTGAGTTTTTTTCACCAATAAAAAATTGGTTTTTATGTAGCTGCGAGAAAGTTATTTTCATGCAAAAAAAATCGAAGAAAATGATTTTCCAATTAAAACAATAAAAATTTAAATTAGACGGGCGGGGCGGAAGCATGCCTATTAATGAAGGTGGTCATTTTCAACAATTTTTATAAAACAAAAACATGCATTATCAATGTTTATAATAATAAATAGTAGAGCTAATTTAATTATTTTAATTAAGAACGGTCTGCCTTAAAGGTTAAAGCTAAAAAATCCGGGGTTTTTGAGCTTCTTGTCCTAGTTTAATGATTTTACAGATGGTAACCCTACTAAAGTGACTTATTTCTAGGTATACCGTAAAATGGGGTGACTTTGGCCTTAAAGGTGACTTTGGCCAAATTCGGAAATAACTTAATTTTGTCACTGTGGCACTTAAAAGCAGTTTTTAGGTTTGGTTATGAGTTTATTTTGCTGCTAATAACCCATATCAATAAATTTACCTGAAAATATATTGTAATATACGTATTACGTAATTTTTAGCCAACATTTAAAACAATGTTTATTTTTGTTACAAATTAAAGGGTACAAAAGGTGAACGATACAGAGTATTCTATGGGCGTTGAAAGTATTTCTGTGGACTTTTTATTATAAGGAACTATATTTTAAACTATTAATTATAAGAAACAACTCTTTGGGCAATTTGGCCAAAAATTAGACCTATGTCAAAGTCGCCCCTTCATTTTTTATGTAGGTGGGGATGTCTTTGGCCGGGCGGCCAAAGACACCTCAATATATTATGAGGTAGGTACCTAGGTATCTTTTTGTAGGTTTACGCCGGTAAACAATCAAAAACCTAACCTCAAAAATTGTTTGCAAGTTTTGTGCCGACGCTGTACAACTTTAGATAATTTAAACAGTTTTTAGCGCGTTTTTCAAGCACAGGTAAGGCAATTCACTTAATTAAGTAGGTAAGACTATCTTTAAACCTGATTTTTTTAATTTTTAGGTTTAAACATGGTCAGAAAATACAAAAAAAAGATTGGTGGCAGACCGTATCGAAACTATACCACGGCCAACCTTCAAGATGCCTTGGATGCGGTAAGAGATGGAATGTCTGAGCGTCAGGCTACAAAGGTATTTAAAATACCTAGAGGAACTTTGCAAAATAAACGAAAGAATTTGCATCAAAAACAAGCTGGAGGTCAAACAGCCTTAGGTGAAGATGCTGAAAAGGTTCTAGAGAAATCACTGGTAGCTTTGGCCAACTATGGATTTCCTGTAAACGCTACGGAACTAAGACGACTTGTTAAGGACTACCTTGATAAAAAGGGCGTACAAATTAAAGTTTTTAACGATAATTTGCCGTCATATGAATGGGCTAAATTATTTTTGGCTCGACATGGAAATTTAACGGAGCGGTTTGCTGCAAATATAAAATTGGCAAGAGCGGCAATCACTCCCGAATGTATTAATAATTATTTTGATAATCTCGAGCAAGAAATTAAAGATGTGTCTCCCAATAATATCTATAACTATGATAAGACCAATTTAACGGACGATCCTGGTCGGAAAAAAATTATTACAAAGAGGGGTTGTAAATACCCAGAGCGAGTTATTAACTCATCGAAAAGTGCAATATCACTTATGATATGTGGAAATGCTGTAGGAGAATTGTTACCCCCCTACGTGGTCTACAAATCCACGAAAAATTTATATGATACATGGACGCTGAACGGTCCCAAAGGAACGCGATATAATAGGACCATTTCAGGGTGGTTTGACAGCGAATGTTTTGAAGATTGGTTCAAATCATTAGTACTTCCGGTGCTAAAGAAAAAAGAAGGTGTAAAAATTTTAATCGGGGACAATCTTTCCTCACATATAAACTCAACAGTTATAGAGTTGTGTGAAGAAAATAACATTCGGTTCGTTTGTTTACCCCCCAACACAACCCATTTAACGCAACCGTTAGATGTCGCATTCTTTCGACCTATGAAGATTGCGTGGCGCAAAATTTTGGAGAGTTACAAACTTCAAGGATCCAAAACTTTAGCAAAATCAGATTTTCCTCAGTTGCTTCTAACACTAATGACAAGTTTGAAAGAAAACTGTCAAAAAAATTTACAAAGTGGATTTCGTAAAACTGGGATACATCCTTTGAACCGAAGAGAAGTGCTTAATAAAATACCCCATCTGACTGGTGAGGAAGATGGCATAGGAGTAGACACACCGGTATTAAGTGAAACCGTGCTTGACTTTTTAAAAGAACAAAGATTCGGAAAGGAGAAACAAACCCAAAGAAAAAAGAAGATTACGATCACTCCGGGTAAGAGCGTGGGATCTTCCGATCTAGCTATACCCTCTACCTCAACCAATTCAAATAATATGTATGATCTAGCTATACCCTCCACCTCATCCAATTCCAATAACATTTATGAAACACTCGAAAGTGAAGATAGTGACAGTGGCAAAGCTTTACAAAAAACAATCAAAAGAAAGCGAGAGACACCAAGTGAAATGGAGAAACAAACCAAGAAAATCAGCAATAAGGCTTTGAAAATAAAGAAACGATCTCAAAGACAAGAAAGTGACGATTCCTCAAGTGCAGACGAAATATTGAGCCTTCATGACTCCTCATCAGAATATAATGAAGACTTTTCGGATCTGGAAAACATTGAGGCAACTCAAGCAAAATCTCCATCACCTAATAGACATGTGCAATATAACGTATTCGATTACGTTGTGGTGCAGTACGAAAAACAGTTCTACCCTGGAAAAGTTATTGAACATTCCAAAGATGGATTGAAGGTCTCTGTGTTAGCCAAAAGTGGTATTAGTCAATTCAAGTGGCCTAAACCAGAAGATGGTACAAGTGGTGCGATATTATAGAAAAAATTGAAGAACCTTTCGCTCTAGGCAACAGAGGGTTTTTTAAGATCCCTGAAATGTCAAAATATGACGATAATATATGTATTTAGATCTACATTATTTAAATCCAAAATGGTGTTTCTTTACAAAATAGTTGTTAAGGTATAATTACCTATTTGTTTTTGGTTCATAATAAAACGATGTTTTTGTTAGAAATAGCTGTTAAGTTAAAGTGTCGCTTACAATAAAAGATATTTGTAAATAGTTGTATTTTTATTAAAAAAATTATCAAAATTGCCAAATAACGGCCAAAAACCTAACCAAGATATTTTTGAGGTGGCCAAAGTAACATATGGCGTAGCTCGAAATTGATACAATTGCTTATTTCAATATATTTACCATAAATGACCTGGCTGGCCAAAGTAACCCCGAAGTCGGGTTGACTTTGGCCACCATTAAAAAAAATTTTCACAGGACAATGGGACGCCCGGTATGTTTGGAGATATGCTAAATTGAACAACCTAAGATAGACTAAAATTTTGTAATGGGTTGCCAAAGCGTGCTTTAAAAAATGGCCAAAATATGGCATCTTAAACTTGGAAATCGGCCAATGTCACCCCATTTTACGGTACAATAATCAATATTATAAAGCATATGGCCAGTGCGTGCATTAAACGAGTGAAATGCGAATATTTTGAATACAAATAACCATCTATTTTTTCCAAAAAAATTGTTCACAAATTTTATTCAAAATTGCAATGGAGGTTTGCATAAAAAAATTACGCTAAAAAACAATTATTTAATAGTACCTATGTATCTTTTAAACAAGCAAAATATTACTATGGCTGAATCGTTTTATTTTCAAGCCTAGAAATTATAGTTTGTTTTAACTTTTTTGTGTGGTTGTACACCGTAGGGATAAGGAAAAAGACAAAAATCTTTGTGTTTTATATGTCGTTAAATTATTAAAATTACAGATGCCAAGCTCTTTCAATCCTTTTTTTTAATTTATAAAGCCATCATCAGGGCTCGGCCCAGTCAGGTTAAAATAAGAGAAGAGAGGAAATGTCAAAAGCCTCTGTAATTTTAATTATACACCGATATACAAAACACATAGATTTTTGTCTTTTTCCTTATAGTTTGTTACCCCAGAGCTCATGCATACGAACAAGTATGTTCTTTTTACTATCTGTAAGGTAATAACATTTTTTGAGAACGCTAGTTAAATTGTCAAAAAAAATCCTAATTGAAATTTAATTGTGTACTTATAGGCTATTGATTATGTCCTAAAAAGCAGGGTAATAAGGAACTACAGAGTGGGTGGGTTTTTATTGCATGAATCCTTCAATTGGTTATTCAGAATGAAAAAACCGCAGCCTGCTATTATTAAATGCAACCCTGGCGGTTTTTTGAGTATATCTCGAAAACGAAGCAAAATTTGTGGGTATTTTATAGGAAACATTTTATAGAGAGCTAGATTTTCTATCGATATGGCGTAATTAAAAAAATTTACAACTCTACTCAGTTCAAATTATATTAAAAAGAATTTAACAAAAAAGTGCAAAAAATTAAATATGTATTTGTTTTTTTTTACTTTTATGCAAATAACTTATTTTTTAGCAGTTATAGGCATTGCTTCTTAGAAAATACAGGATATTAAATTTTTTACAGAAGACGTATTTTTTGATGAAGTTTCAATGAGATATGACCGTTTAAACCTTGTCATCTTTTTCGGTTTTTATTGAATTTATAACAATATCATTTTGTTACTTAGTTTTGAATGTATGCAATTGAATTTTATTAAATAAAGACATATTAAATTAATTGATCAACAATAAATAATTGTTATATGCAATATTGATCGTATGAGGCCTTTATTTTGATATTGCCCATAGTACAAAATTTTTTTATATTTCAACAATAATATTGTCAAACTGGATTTCAATTTCTTCGTCGACTTCTTGAAGAACATCATCTTCAGATACCTTTGGTACTTGAGCATTGTCACAATTAACTCCTAGACATTCTTTACAGAATATAGAGCAGGTAATTTTCTGCAACCACAACTTCCATGACAATCTGTGGTTTATTCAAAACTAAGTAACAAAATGATATTGTTATAAATTCAATAAAAACCGAACAAGACGACAAGGTTTAAACGGTCATATCTCATTGAAACTTCATCAAAAAATACGTCATTCTGTAGAAAATTTAATATCCTGTATTTTCTAAGAAGCAATGCCTATAACTGCTAAAAATAAGTTATTTGCATAAAAGTAAAAAAAAAACAAATACATATTTAATTTTTTGCACTTTTTTGTTAAATTCTTTTTAATATAATTTGAACTGAGTAGAGTTGTAAATTTTTTTAATTACGCCATATCGATAGAAAATCTAGCTCTCTATAAAATGTTTCCTATAAAATACCCACCAATTTTGCTTCGTTTTCGAGATATACTCAAAAAACCGTAAGGGTTGCATTTTCCCCCCTATGTCGTTTCCCCCTCTAATTTATGCAATAAAAACCCACACACTCTGTAGTTCCTTATGATATGACATAATCAATAGCCTATTATGCCGAGTCTCTTCTTTCTGGTTATGCCATTGAATAAATTATGAAAAAATTATTTATTACATATTCTGTAGGATTTATATCCAAGATATGTTGTATTAAATATTTTTTTTATTTGTAAAAATAAGAACTTGTGTCAATAAGTAGAATTGGTAGTATTTTTTTTTTAAGTTCCCCACTCCTTGGCATATTTTATCGCCAATATTAAATTTACGTGGTAATATTTTTTGCTTTTAGATATGGATAGAAAATCAAAAATTTTATCCATAGCTCTTAGTAAAAAGGACAGAGATTGCATAGATTTTCTAAAAGTTGGCAGTTATGAGACCAGGGGAACGGACAATAATGAAAGACGTCTTTTTTTTCAAGGTGAGTTCTACATATTTGTATGTTGAAGCTAGATATTTATAATTATTAATTTCCTTTGTAGGACAACATAAACTACTAGAAAATAACAACCAAATTCAAGATAGTCACCCGACAACACCTAAAACGAAAACACTTCAAGAATCAAGCGTTTCATCCACAGAAAAGATTCATCAGACAAGAGTTCAAGTTACAAAAAAGAAACTGTTTGAAGAGGAATCTAGAGATAAGAAATCTATAGATCAGCTTCAAAGTTTAGAAAATTTGGTTTCAGATGGAGTAACATCTACCGTTGAAGAGAGAGATACAAGCGATGAAAGCGACGAAGCTAAAAGTAGCGGCAGTGAGTACATTCCATCTGCGGCATCGTCAGATTCTGAAAGCGATGTGGATGACACTGCCTCTACAGAACTTGAAACAGTTGATAGGAAGAAAGCGGTAAGCATGATAGATATTATTTATTCAAAGGGTTTTCGTTTTTGGAGCTTAATTATTGGGATCTCGGTTATTATCAGGGATACGAAGTACCTATGTATGTTAAATTATGACAAAATAATAGATTTTTAAAAATGTTATAAAGATACAGATCACTTAAAAAAAAATACATACACAATACACAAAAGTATCAGCAAGCTGCAGTAAGTAAGATCATGTCAATTATCTTTTTTTAATAAGCGAGAAAATTCATTTATACGGGCTAGTTCCTAAGTACTCTACTATTTTAGATAGCTATTCCTCAGGTCTTTTTGGGAGAAAAGCCTCATAATATATTTAAAAATGTCTATTTTCTAAAAAATAAGGTGTTAAATTTTTTTTTAAGTCTTTTTTTAATTATTCTATTTTTTTTTCAAAGGTAATACTGCTTATTAGAGGGAATGGTTTAGTAAAAAGAGAAACAATCGCTTCACCAGGGGCGTGTGTGTAGGTAGTGGTGTCCATAATTTTTTTTAATATGTGATATTAATAATTGTGTAAAAAATTTATTATCCTTATTCAATACCTGATATGAGATATATTTAAATTAAATTTTTTTCCTAGTTTTTCAGTTGCAGCTTGGTTTAGAGAAAAAATGCTATTTTATTTTAAAAAACACGCAACATTTATTGCTATTGTTCATTAGGATTCTCTTATTATGTTAAATCAAATGTAATATTGCAATAAAAAGAACGTGTTTTTTTAAATAAAATGGCATTTCTCTCTTAAACCAAGCTGCAACTGAAAAAATGCTGAAAAACATCTTGGTCATATTGATATTGAATGTGGATTACAGAAAATACTCACACAATTAAAAATATCAGTGGCATGGATATTATTATATATTTTTGTTTTAGTTACAAAAATCACAACCTATACACATACCCATTGTGGAGAGATTCAATTCTACTTCTATTGCTTTTAATAAGCAGAGTAATTGTTGAAAGTTTGACGGAAAGAAATCATTTCGTTTTTAGGACGATCAAAAAAAAGAATCCTGTATTTTAGAAAATAGAAATTTTTTGGTCATATTATGCTGAAATGAAGTTATTGTTATAAAAATACCTGGTGAATAACTATCTGAAATATTTTAGATTACACCCGGTCTAATGAAAAAAGCTCCCCATGTATAATTTTATACTTCATTTGGTTTTTGTTTTAGGACACAATATCTGATGTTTTAACTAAAGATACCGAACCTCCAGATTTAGTTGTTGCAGCAGTGGTTACAGCAGCAAAAAATGAGCCTAAGGATTTTGGAATTTACAAGCAAGATGGTAAAGTTCGCAATGGAAAAAAGAAAATGGATTTCTGTTTCTACTGCGAGACTTCAGTGTTAAACTTTGCTAGACATATTGCACGAAATCATTCGTCTGAAATCGACGTTCAGAAAATATTGTCTAACGCCCCTGGTAGTAAAGAAAGAAAACGGCTATTGGACCTCCTTAGAAAAAAGGGTAACTTTATAAATAGTAATGTAGCCCCTAAACCAGTTCAAAATTTGCGTTCGGCGAAAAATATTTTGCCCTGCAGCAATTGTCTTGGATTCTTTTCTGAAAAATTATTATGGAAGCATAGACGTAAATGTACCAATTCAAAGGAAAAAAATCACCAAGCAGCTGCTCAAAACATATTATTAGCTAATTTAAAAATTGACCAAAATTTAAAAAACACTGTTTTCCCCAGGATGAGAGCAGATGAAATTTCTCTCGTTGCAAAAATGGACCCAATTATTTGCGCATATGGGGCTAGATATATTAAAGTTCATAGGGAAAAACATTTCATTAACGTGGCATCTAGAAAAATGCGAGAGATTTCTCGCTTGCTAATCGAAGTCAGAAAAATTGAACCTACTATTAAATGCGTTTTTGATGCCTTGAAACCCAAATATTTTGACACTTTAGTAGTTGCTACAAAAGCAGTGGCAAAATATGACGTAGAAAAGGAAAAATATGATTCTCCAACCTACGCAATGAATATGGGCACGTATCTAAAGCAGTGCGCTGAAATTGCCATTATATTTGCTTTAAAAAGAAAGGAAATCGCTGAAACAGTTATGTCTGCTGAAGCAGATGCTGATTTAAAAACTTTAATTAAAATTATTGAATCACAATGGCAATATGAGATCTCCAGTCAGGCTGCCAATGACCTCAATATTAATAAATATAACAAAATCACGCTCGTGCCCCTTGCTAGTGACTTAAAATTATTAAAAGAATTTTTGATCACGAAAGCTAATTTAGCCGTTTCTGCTCTTAAGAATAAATACGATGTAAGCAACTATATAATGCTTTTGGAGACTATTTTTTGTCGCGTTATTTTGTTAAACCGTAGACGTCCCGGTGAATTGCAAAGGTTAAAACTGGACACCTATGAAATTTTGGAAAACAGCAATCCTTCGTTGAATTATGAGGAGTTCTCGGAAGTTGTCTCACCAACCGAAAAGATCCTTCTTAAAAGGTTCAAAAGAATTGTAATAAGGGGCAAAAGAGGACGTGGTGTTCCCGTCCTCTTTAGCCCAGATATTCAGGATCATATAAAAATTTTATTGGATTACCGAAAAAAGTTAGTAAGTGAAAAAAATCTATTTCTATTTGGAAATCCACGTTCAGTTGAACCTATATGTAGTTACAAAGTTTTAAAAAAGTATGCAGAGACATGCGGAGCAAAAAACCCATTTGCTATCACGGCAACCAGACTACGGAAGCACTTGGCCACGCTTACACAATTATTTGATATGTCAGAAAATGATTTAGAACAGTTAGCTAGCTTTATGGGACACACCATTGGGGTACATAGGGAAAACTACCGTTTACCGAATGACGTGTACCAAACTGCGAAAATATCGAAGCTTTTACTTTTAATGGAGAAAGAACAAGCTGGTCAGTTTAAAGGGCAAGCGCTTAATGATATAAATTTAAACCTGGACGATGATTTGATGACAGAAAGTGAAAATGATAAACTTGATAAATTCCCATCACCCGTGCCTGAAATTTTAGAACCCACAACTTCCAAAACGCCAGAGCCGAAAGAAACATACGTTCCAAACAAACAAAAACGAGTTTTTGTTAAGTGGACGGATGAACAAAAAAGTATTACCAAAAAATTTTTCAAGAACCATATCAAAAACAAAAATCCTCCTAAGAGAAACGAGTGCGAAGATTTAAGCAGTCGTCATCCTTAAATATTTTCAAATAAAGATTGGCTTAAAATTAAAGTTTTTATCCAGAATGAATATCAAAAAAAATAAATGTTCGAACAGATTGCAGAAATCAAAATTGGTATTTAAGAGTTCATTATTTTTTATTTACGTTTCTAGGATTATTTATTTTTATTAATTTCGTTTTCTGCAATCGGCATTATTTGAAGTTACCTGGATATGCTTAATTATATATTTGCTTAAGTTTAATAAAACACTATTTAGTAAGAAAGTTGTTTTTTATTGATTTCGTTATCAATTTTTCTATAAAGATTTATACAATATATGTAATACATGTGTACATAAAAAAAGGAACCCATTTGTGATTTAACAATCCAAAAAAAACTTTGGAAAATCCTCGGACACGTATTCAATAAGTCTTAATTGAGCATTTTTTGATATAAAAATTAAATATACCGGGTGACCCAAAAAGTCTATGAACCAAACTTATATTTTTGTAAATGGGACGCTCTATATTTTAGCATATTTTTGTAGTCTACCTAAAATTCTAAATATATTTTAATAAGTAGATTATGTGTCTAAACCTAACATTTTTGGAGATATCGATTCTTAAAACTTTGGCGGCTTATAGCCTTCTAAAAGTACGTCTTAGAGAAAAAAGGTTTAAATGTTCCTATCTTGCCAAAAATATAAATTCTCTGTTACACCGGGAGTAACTCGATAACTGAAAATATTTTATAGTACTGTCGGTTTAACCGGTATTTTATATTTTTGGGATGATAATAATAAACTAAGCCGTTTCGCTCTAAGATATAATGTTAGAAGGCTACAAGCTGTAAAATTTTAAAAACCTCATTTTTCACAAGTCGATATCTCGAGAACTATTAGGTTTAGACCTTTCATGCATCTATTAAAATAAACTTAGAACTTTAAGTTGAATTAAAAAAATCACAAAATTATTGGGTGTGCCATTTAAAAAAGTATAATATAAATAACCACTCCCCATATTTAATTTTTACGCCAAGAAATGAGGAATTGAACATTATTATATACGTGTCCGTTGATTTTTCTAAAAATATTTTGGTTTAAATAATGAAGTTATTCGTTGTGGTAGATAATGCAAAAATATATATTTGATATATTATATATATTCATCCAACTAGCTTCCGGGCGTCCGTACGATTCGCTATTTTCCAAGCGTCCAGCTTCAACAGAGCGGACGCCCGGAATCTAGTTGGATGAATATATCAAATATCTTCTCGGACTTCCATTGTCTTTATTTGGTTTTATCCAACAACGCTTCGGTTAGTACTATCTCCAACCGCTTTCAAGTGTAAACTGATTTTACACTTCAAAACAATAAATATAGAAAGTTAACATTTAAAAGTCAATAAAACTTTTATTCTGTAACATCTTAGTTAAGTCCCCATATTTAAAGCGCATAAATTGTTGTAATTATTAAAAACATTGCCTAATCGAAAACTACCATACCATTCAATTTCAATATATCTATCTAGCCTGCTCCGTGATTCACCGATAAAGAATGTTATTACGGTTGGGGGGTAGGAGGAAAAGGTTATTCGGACGGGCTTAAATCTGGCAACAATGCCAGACGCTCCGTAATCGACTGAATAAAAGTCAAATATACGAATGGGATGCTAGGGGGCGGAAATTTAAACGTTTTTAGTATATTTTGGACGCTTTCGAGTGGTTTTATAAAAGGACGCCGAGATATCGGTGATATAGATCTTTAAAAAATATTTCCCGGCAAATTTAATTTTAATGACCCGTGACGACATCTACATTTGAAGTTTAAAATATATTCATTTTTAAAAGTAGGAATTCCTTGAGAAATTTGTGGTGGACGCTCAGAGGAGGAGTTATGAAAGGACGCCCAGAAGATAGCGGGATGTATATATATTGTTACTCAGTTACCAGGAGTAAAACAGCCTGCTCGAGACCTAGTTGAACCTGTAGAAATATGGCGAAAATTTTTTGACATTTCTGTTCTTGAAATTATCGTGACGCATACTAATGCACATATAGTAAGTTTTGCACAAGGAAGATATTGTAAAGACACTTACACAAAACCAACAGATGTCATCGAAATTAAAGCTTTAATTGGTTTATTATACTTGAAGAAATGAAATCGACTATGCTCTGAAGAAATATTTGCCACCGATGGAAGTTCAGCAGAATTTTTTCGACTCACCATGTCCATGCAGCGTTTGCTTTTTCTCTTACCACATATTCGATTCGATGACCACAATACAAGACTCGAACGAAAAACCAGTGACAAGTTAGCGCCTATACGAGAAATTTTCCAGAAAGTTGTCAGTAATTATAAAGACCAGTTGTCTCCTTCTCAATTAGTGACAGTGGATGAAATGCTGGTTGCGTTTAGAGGAAAATGTGCATTCAGGCAGTATATTCCTTTAAAGCCAGCTAAGTACGGGGGAAAATATTTGCGTTATCAGACGCTAAAATGTTTAATACCATGAATATGGAAGTTTACCTAGGTAAACAACCACAGGGTTCTCCGTTTGAATTGAGCAAGTCCCGTATAGATGTCGTGTGTAAATTGGTTGAACCAATTAATGGAACAGGCAGAAATGTTACCACAGATAATTGGTTTACCAGCGTGAAGCTTTGCACCAAACTACTGGATGAGCACAAATTAACATTATACATTATTGGGAACAATAAGGAAAAATAAAAGACAGTTGCCTCCACAGTTTGTGAATGGTTTGAATCGTCCTATCCCATCAAGTATTTTTGCATTCAAAGAAAATTGTACTATTGTGTCTTACGTTCCAAAACCTAAAAAAAACTTTTTGCTCGTATCCTCAATGCATGATATCGACGAAGTCGATGAAGAAAGCGGAAAACCTATAATGATTTTGGAATATAATCATATAAAAATAGGAGTGGACATGGTGGGCCAGCTATCGGTAAACTATAATGTGGCGCGCAATACAAGAAGATTGCCACAAGTTATATTTTATGCTTTGCTGAATACCAGCGGAGTAAATGGATATGTCATATATAACTGCAATAAAAAAAAATGAAGCTGATACAATCCTAAGAAGGTATTTTCTAACGAAACTTGCAATTGGTCTAACTGAAAATCACCTAAGAAGAAGATACAGTGATCATCACATGCCAAGACCAAAAGGAACAAGAATAAAAGAAATATTGAAAGTACCAACGGAAGAGCCGCGACGAGATCCCAATGAACCACCACGTACAGGGCGTTGTTTGAAATGTACATCCCGACAAAACCGCAAGACTAAATACTTCTGTCGGTTATGTAATAAGTTTCTTTGTCTGGAGCATTCCAATATAGTTTGTTTTGTTTGCTTGGAAAAAGTAGTTTTTGGGAATTTTCAATAACAATAATGATTTTTTTTTTATTAGATATGAGTTATTTTTTATTTTATGTTATGTTTGTATTTGTTGATTTATGATCAATAAAAGTTATTAAACGAACTAATTTTTAATTTTTTTGACTATTAGAGATGATTATGCAGGACTACTTCAAAGTCGGTATGTCGGACCGACGTCACCGGAAATGTGATTTTTTACCACGTCACCGGTGGAGGGTTAACTTGTGTTGAACACAAAACTAGCTCCACAATAGAAATAAGTTTTCCTTCAAACATACTGTTCTAGGTCAAGAACAAAACCTAAAGCAATATTGTGTAGCACCGCTGTTGCCACAGTTACAGAAAGTGCATTGTTACACACGAGCTCCAGCCAATCGACAAGTCCGTCTTCCGGTCCTTTGAAGCCCATTGGGATCAGGAGCTTGTAGATTATTGGAATCGACATCCTGGCAGGAGATTAAACAAAGAAAGATTATTAGATGTCTTTACTCCTATTTGGGGTAAGTGTATGACCATTAGCAATGAATGTAGTCGGTTTAAAGCAACTGGGATCTATTCCTTTAACAAAAATGCGAAACCGGAGTATGTATTTGCTCCCAGTCTTTCTACGCAACGCCCCCATGAAGAAAACAATGCTCCCGATTTACCTGATGATGAAATAAGTTATCAGCCTAATATGGAAGACCCCTGGGATCCAGACGATGAAATTCCATTGGCTCAGTTGATCAAAAGAGAAGCTGTAGAAGCACAAGGCATAAACAATTATTTTTCTAAAGAGCTCATTACTCCCGATATGCAGCCAATTAAAGGCAAGGAACGAAAAAAAGCATTGAACTATCGAGCTCAGGAAGTACAAAGAGATATAATCAAAGACCCCAGTTCTAAAAATGTTAAAATCACTTCATCAAGAAAGTAATCTGAATTGCCGACCACCAGCAGAGCTGCAGCAGAAGAAGTTTAGATGTGCTCGGCTTGTGATAAGAACTATGTGGCTGATATGCGGTCCTGTGCATCATGTGGAACCTGGGTGCATGAGGAATGCGTTGTCCTTACTCAAAATGACACTAAGGAATTTATTTGCCCGCAATGCAGGCCATAACTTTTTTTTAAGTATTTTGTTTATCCATGTTTGGCCTGATATCCTACCTAGGTTGGTAATAAGTCCAAAATCCATTTTTTTAAATTTTATTATCTAAACGTTATTATAATATTTTTAAGTTTATCATTTTTAGGAAAACTTTTTTCTACCTTTTTTTACGTTAAATAAAAATGTTTAGTTTGGCCTTATAACCTGCCTAGGTTGGTATTAAGACCAAAATTAATTTTTTCTTGTTCTAGTTTTTAGGCGTTAATATATGTTTTTTAAGTTCCTGTTCCTCAATATTTTTGGAAAATAAAGAGTTTAGTTACGTTTTTTATATTCACAAAGTCGAAATTGTTTATGTTTTAAATTAAAAAAAACCCTTTATACAAATCCCCAAGAGCTATATAAAGTATTAAAAGAACTCAAAAATACTAGAGCGCCAGGGGAGGATGAAGTGTCAAACATCCTTCTCAAAAACATACCACGTAAAACTGTTATACAACTTCAGTACATAATAAACGCTATTTTTTGCTGCAGCACTTTCCGAGCCAGTGGAAGAGGGCGATTATAGTGCCAATACTAAAGCACGGTAAACCGGCTGATAGACCAGATTCTTATAGGCCAATCGCCCTCCTCAGCTGCCCCAAGAAGACTGCGGAGAAAATAATCCATCATTAACTCAAAATCAAAAAATTGGACCAGAATGTACCGGAGGAGCAATTCGGGTTCAGGGAAAACAGGGGCGCAGTACTGCTAGTTGCGCATGTCGCACAAAAAGCGCTGGAAAAAATGGAAAAAGAGCAATGTACTATGCTACTGGCCCTGGACATACGGCGAGCCTTCGATAGTGTATTCTTCAATGGTTTGATTTACAAACTCATCACACTACACAATTTTCCACCTTACATAATAACACTGATGCATTCATATATAACAAACAGAACCCTAAGAGTAAGGGTGGGAGATGATTTGTCCTCTCCTGTAACTCTGCATGCTGGATTGCAACAGGGCACGGCACTGGCGCAGCGCCACTGTTCAACCTTTATACAGCCGATATTCCAGGTTGTCCAAACTCCAATCTGGCTATATTCGCGGACGACGTACTAATGTACGCAAGCTCGTATTATGCAAATGTAGCCAGACAGCACCTTTCCAATCACTTGAGTGTCCTCCTCCCGTGGTACGAGAAATGGAAACTTGAAATAAATGAAGAAAAATGCGAGTGCTTAATAATTACAGCAAAAAGAAACAATGTACACATAAATCAACACCTAATAATAAATAACAAAGAAATAGAACCCAAACAAACATTAAAATACCTAGGAGTTACGCTAGACAAAAAAATGACGTTAATACCAAACACGACAAGAACAGTACAGAAATTCTACGCAGCGCCAACAATTCACAAAAATTACTTAGACATGGATCATGTCTTTCACCACAGAACAAACAGACAATTTACAATCAAATGATCCGACCAGTACTAACCTACGCAGGACCGGTCTGGTGCAGTATATCAGACCACCAATACAACAGACTACAAAAAGACGACTATACAGGGTGTGTCAGTAAGGTGTCTGTCTTAAATAGCACCTAAACTATTAAAGATAGGGAAAAAGTGTAATACAAAAGTTAAAGGGTTTTTTAGGATATATAATCTAAAAATATTTTCTAATCTACAGGGTGATCCTAAAAAGTGGTACTGAATAATAAAAAAGAAAATTAAATGGGACATCCAGTATGATTGTCTAAAATATGATTTAATGGAATAAGGACTTTGCAACCCTATTAAAATTTTTGAAGTGAAATGCAACGTTGCCAAGTAATTAATTGTTTTCCGAAATTTTAGTAATTTTAAGGGTATCGTTAAAAAATCATAGCAACCTGTAACAACAGTAATAAAGCACAAAATGTTAGCGAAATAATTTTGCAATGACAGCTGTGACAAAGAAAATTATATATTTTTTCTTCCAAAGCAATCTTGACTAAATTGTTTAATTAGAACTTTATTTTTTTACCCTGATTTAAGACAAATCCTAAAATATTTCAAAAACTATGATATTTAGATATATGACATGTTTAACAAAAAAGTAAGGTTTTTGAAAGATAAATTCTTTTGCCTAAAAAAATTAGGGGGTCCCATTTAAAAAAATCGAAATAAACCATTTTTAAAACTATCGAGTTGTCCAACTTGTAATAATCGCTCTGTATAAGAGATTTAAACAACATTATTATAGATCAATATATCGTACCTTAAAGTACTTACAACGTAAATTATATTTGCCTAGGGTTAATCCACAGGTTGCTATGATTTTTTAACGATCCCCTTAAAATTACTAAAATTTCGGAAAAAAATTAACTACTTGGCAACGTTGCATTTCACTTCAAAAATTTTAATAGGGTCGCAAAGTCCTTATTCCACAGCTTTCAACCCTTTTCAAAGAAAAATTAACAAACCCCACGTTTATAAAGTTTTATTTGTAATTTTTGGCAAATGTCCGTAGAATAACGTCTCCTAAGCGCCTATAAGGGTTAAATAATTTGTGTGTCAAAAATACCACCAGCAGACAGACCACGCCCTTTTTTAAAAAAATAACATTTAAATATGCAACCGGCATTTAATAATACATAAAATTGAGACAGATTTTAGCCTAGCACTAATACAGTCGGCAATCAAAGCTCTAAATGGCATCTTTACGAGAATACCTCAAACAAGCTTACATAAATTCTAAATCCGATGAGTCCATCCCATTTACAATAATTCACATTTGTTCCACCCATTTGTTAAAAGCCGTTTTAACAAATTTTAAAAAAATCTGTAGATAAAAGAAACACCAAAGGATTGCCGGGGGAGCAATTTGAAAATTAATTCATTGCACTAATATGACTTTCGCCAAAGCAGTTTTCATCCAAATTACTAATGTTTTTGGTTTTGAAAAGCAAACGCAACACTTGAAGATAACATCAATAATATTACTATATTTGTTGATTTAACGGATTCAGAAGGTGAAATGAACATGAAAGACTATAACGATACAGATCATGACAATTAAAAGACAATACACAGGATTACGTCACAGCTCACCTTTCTATATTTTTTAAAGAAATTTTAGATAGAACAAAATCTTCAGTCGAAATTAAATTTGGCCACCAAGACAATGAATATTATAATGCAGAATTTTTGGGGTATCTTATGGAATATATATTACCTTATTTTCCACTGGGGTCGGGAGTATTATTAAAATATTTAAATTTAGTTAGAGATTCCAATAGTACAGTAGAGAATTGGTTTAAAATCATAAAAAAAGATATATTCCATTGCATTCTATTCCATTAATATCTCGCTACCCAGATTTATCCAAATAATGAAACATATTTTATGGCCTCGACCGTTAGAACGGCAATACAGTTTAAAAACACAACGACAAACAAGAAATGAAAGAAAAGATAGACCAGAACTTGTAATGTGGATGCCAAAAAAAAATCTCGCAGGTATTTTAACTGCCCCAAAATTGTGTCAACCTCGTCAACCAGCCCACAACGATTCAATAAAAAAAATTTCGAAATCGCTTTTACGCCTGTAAACATAAATATTTATTTATTTAATCAGCAAGACTAACCGAGGAAATGTCTTAACAATCCGAATAAAAATATAGTAGGAAGAATATAGTAGGAGGAATTGTATTAGACAAAATGCATTGGAAACTTTACTTCCATGTATATGGCTGTATGATAACGTTATTAACGCTGTTCTTTTATTAATTCAAGGGATCGCTCATTCTAACAGGCCTAAATGACTAGTGTTTGAAACTTTCATGACCGAAAGAATAATGAACGGCGCCCTAAGCATGGGGCAACAAAGGTGGGCCGAGATTGCCAAAGTGTAGTCTTATGGTTGCTGGCAGTCCACCTACCAGGTCATTGGACAATATTTATCGTAATTTTTCCTCATCGTTTGTTTTTATATTTAATTTCTCAGCATGGCCAGCCCTACAATAAAAATAATTAAAAATATTTGTAAATTTATTGAAAATTATAGAACTGCAAGAATAAAAAAATTAAATCGTTGGCAAAACTACTCTGATTTAAAATTAGCTTATTTTTAACAATTTTAAAATAGCGTTGTTTAAGCAAAATATTATTTTCAATAACGTTTAATTGACATAATAATTTTAGCTTTTTTTAAAATTGAACCCGTAGTAAATAGTGCGTCCAAAAAGTATTTTGTAAATAAAAAATATACAGATTATAGAAGAAGTAATCAATTTCTATGAAAACAGATTATAGGAACTCCCTATTGAAATTGTTTATTATTTTTGTTTAGTACTAACTTTCACATTTGCGAAATAATCTGTAACCAAAATATTTTTGGTTACAGTGGTTTTTGCATAAATCTATTGTTCTATGGAAAGATTATGAATGTATTTTTTTACAGGGAACTCAGGTTTATCAGAAAACACTTCGACAAAAAAATACGTATCTGAAATGGTATTCCAAGAAGTACAAAAAGTACCAAACGAAACAGCTACAACTTCAAGGGATGCAATAGATAGTCCAATAGTGGCTGAACTTAAAACTTATTTCAACTTAACCACAAACACAATAGTGGGCGAAATACTAAGCTGTAGTATCTCTGGCCAAAAATTGTTTGAAGATACCGACGAAATGGAAATACAAGTACATAATATATATAGTAAACACTCTTGACGGAAAGTCAGAACATGAATCAAAACAATCTTCAGAGAGGGACCCTTACGTAACCGATAGTGATTCGGACCATTTACCGGAACCAGAACCATTCATTGCTCCAGCAGAACCCGATATTGCTCCAGCAGAACCCAATATTGCTCCGGGAGAACCCGTAATTGCTCCAGTACCTAAAAAATCTACAAAACGGCAGATAAATTCAAATAGATGGAAAAAAACACAAGCTAAAAGCTAAGGAATATTGCAAAGTTCTTCATAAACAGCAAAAATAAATTAGTTCCGGAAAATAAAATGAAAAACAGTTGTAGAGTCTCTTGTCGTCAGAAATGTACAGCAAGGTTTTTTCAAAGATCAAATAAATTAAATTTTTTAAGAGTATTGGTCGCTAGGGGACATAAATCGTCAAAGGAACTTTATAGGAAAATACGTAAAAAACTGTTAGCAAAAAACTATGTATGTTTTGGATCTACAGTTCGAGAAGATACGCGGGGATTGACTAGTACTCCCTGCGTTTCCGAAAAAACCAAACAACTCATCAGGGACCATATATCGTTTTTTGAAAAAGTTGAAAGCCACTACTGTCGAAAATACTCTTCCAAGGAGTCTCTTTCACAGGCGCGTAACTACAGGGGGGCCTAGGGGGGCCGCCCCCCCCCCAGACGTCGCTAGGCCCCCCCAGAAAAAAGCTGACTTTGTAAGCTCGCTACTCGCCTCGCAAATATAGAATCAATTTTTACATAACAATGAACGTAACGTACATGCGCGGCGGCGGCGATCCCGATCGAGATCTGATCCACTCACGACGATAACGCAAAGTATGTCCGCAGACCGCAGACGGTCGTCTCAGAGAGAGCCTTAAATCACCGAGAGGACTGAGAGGAGAGGAGAACGAATCTCTTGCCACGACCCCACCACCCCACGCCGCTCAAGGTCAGCGCAAATCAAATCGCAATGTGCATGTGCAGGTGCACTGTGCAGACTGCAGAAGTGATACAGGCATTAACAGTTTTTTAGTAGCCTGGCCATTATATTAGAAATATTACAGATTTGTTTGTGGTTTTGACTAAATATTTTTCCTGTGCGTGCTGTGAATCTAAGTTGCTGATGTTATACAGTGGCTGAAGAAGTAATTTACTAAGCCCATTTAGCCAGCTAATAGTCTATAGTGCACAATTATTATTTCTTAATTCACAATAACACAATTCCTAATAGCCAAGCTGCTAAGCTAAAAGCACGGCAGAAACGAGTGTTTATATTTTTTATTTATGCTTGAAAAAAGGACATAACCTTACTTTACTTTTGAGTATTGTGTACCTATTGTTTTATGTTTCAAATCAATAGGTATTCTTATTTAAAAGTTTTGTCATAACTCGACAAATGATAAGTATTTTATTTTTAACTTTATTTAATATAAGAATATAAAAAAATAATATTTTTGTTAATAATAAGATGTAAAGATGACAGATCCATGCGCAAAATCGTAATTTACATAGCCTATTGTGCTCAATTTTTAAAAAGATAAAAGTTGGCCAGCTTTGTAAATTGTGCACTAAAATGCACTAAAATATAAATTAGGCACTAAGAGTTGGCTAAGCGGCTACATAATAATATGAAACTGAAGATTTAAAATAACGCATTAAGAAATATTAGAATTGTGCATTATACATACACTATTAGCTCATAGCTCATAACCAGGCTTTAAAATTAGTAAAAAAAATTATTATTGTTATTATTTTAAGGTACAAAAATGAAACGAGTGACAGATATTCGAGACTTTTTTAAGTCCAAGAAAAATGACAAAAAAGAGATTTCTGCATCTGAGACAAACAACGCGCCAGCAACAACTTCAGAATCATCACCAACAACTCTTATGGCTGACAAAACTGAAGAATTCACACAAGACAATAATATTTTGGTGGAAACGGAATTGCCATCGACGTCTTCATCAAGAACCATGGAAGTCAACATTCATGATACTTTGGGCAGCCTAGAGAGTGGACCACATCAACCAAGACTAGCAAAATTTCCTCAGACGAAATTTGATAAATTAAGATCTTTTTCGGTTACATTCTACAAGAAATATTCTTGGTTAGAATACAGTGAGAGACAGGATAAAGTTTTTTGTTTTGTCTGCAGAGTATTCGGTAGCCAGTGTAATATCCGTGATCAAAACGAAACGTTTTGTAAAATAGGGTTTTCTAAATGGAAGAAGCTTTCCCAATCGTTGACTAAACATGAAAAATCAGTTTACCATTCTGAATGTGCAAAAATGTACATAGAATACAAGAAAGTCGAATCCGCTTCAGGCCCGGGGAACGTTTCTGAACAATTAATATCATTTCATGAGTTGCAACTTTTGGAAAATCGTGAATATATGAAGAAGTTAATTGATATAATTTTAGTTTTGCTACGACAAGGGCTACCCTTGAGGGGTCATCGAGAAGAAGTTTCGTCAAACAATAGAGGAAACTTGTTAGAAGTCGCTGAATTGTTTTCGGTTTATGACGAAAAATTTTCCAAGTATTTTAGTAAAAATATAAATTATTGTAGTCCTAAGTTGCAGAATGAAATAATTGAAATTATAGCCCAGCTTTCTCTGCAGAAAATTGTTTCAGAAATCAAGAGTTGTGGATTTTTTACTTTGATGGCTGGCTGGCGTTCGATTTGCATAAGATTTGGAAGTAGAGGAAAGATTTCTCAGATTTATTAACTGTTCCAATTCCAGAGACGCCCAAGGTTTAGCTAACATCATTTTTGATTTTCTAGAAAAATCAAGCTTAAGTAATATCCCAATAGTGGGGCAGTCCTATGATGGGGCAAGCGTCATGGCTGGAAAACATAAAGGATTACAAGCTTTAATTAAAGAAAAACATCCATCCGCAATATATATTCACTGTTTAGCTCACAAACTAAATTTAGTTGTAGTCGATGCTTGTACAAAAGTCTCACCAGCTGCTTCCTTCTTTAACACTATGGAAGCATTATATGTTCACTTTTCTCTCCCAGGAAACCACGAAAATCTTAAAAGGGTTGCAAAACATTTAGGTATTGATTTTTTGGAAATATCCAGTCTCTCGACTACTCGCTGGGCGTGTCGATTTAAAAATTGTAAAGCAGTTTTGGAAAATTATGAAGTAATTAAAACGACACTAGAAAGCGAAATAAGAGAAAACCATGACAGGCATGCAGTTGAAGCTGTTGGTTTGTTAGCATGCATTCAAAAGGCAGACTTTTGCATTTGCCTACACATCTTAAACCATGTTTTATTGCTTGTACTTGCAACCAACACCACCGCCCAGCAACACACACAGGGACAAGGTAACCACGTTCAATTTAATCCTAATCGTTCTGACGGAACGCCGCAACGTACACATGGAGGAAGGTTTGGAGGTCTGGGTGTTCCAGTGCAGCTGGCCCATACACCACCTCAAGCACCACATAGTGTGCCAGTGCAGCTGGTCTATACACCACCGTACTCACCCGAGGAGTTGGCAAGACTTATTAACTTAATAGTACAATCAGTAAATCAAGTAAATTTAGGCAATAGTAATAATAATCAACAAAATGTAACAGGCACGAGTAACTCTACAACGAATAATTCGTTATTAGACGTAATAAAAGTTTTACCCCACTTTGGGGATGACGGTAGTATACATCCGGTGGAATTTTTGCACCTTTTAGAAAATATAGTAGACGTAAACACGTTACCTTATACAAAAATAGCCTTTATAATAAATAGCAGTTTCAAAAAGTCAGCCAAAACCTGGTGGGACGCTTTCTTCGACCAGTTTCTGAATTATACGGAATTCAAGAAAGTTTTTTTAGAGAATTTTTGGGGCGCAGACCGACAGATAAAAATAAAATTAAAATTGGAAGCAGATAGGTACGAGGAAAATGGCGGACTCCTTACGGAACATTTTAATAAATATGTAAGCTTATCAAAATATTTAAACCCACCGTATACAACTACGGAGCTACTTTGCATCATAGCCCGACATTTTCCTCCAAACATATCAGCAATATTAATAGGGGTGCAAACATTAACGAGAATACTAGTAAAAGCGCGAGCCTTTGGCCACTTAGTTTTGTTTTACCAAAGAAGTAAAGTCACTACGTGCCTGGTCGTTAAATTTTTCTAGGTGAGTTTTCCTAAAGTTAATTGACATATTAATATTTTTCTCTTAACCATAATTTTTTATTTGTCCCCCACACGTGGCCTATCTTACTGACTACGTTAAATTTTTCTAGTACCTACCTACAGGAGAAGTGTGAAAAACAATAAACTGAGATCTTTCCAAACCATTTTTGTTTTCATTGGCTACCACGAACCCTACCACGAACCAAAATACCCTCGAGAAAAAATACGCCGAGTGTTCCACCGCAACTTGTACTGAGTCAATACTTTCAAGGCAAGGATGCTACTATCGGCAAAGCAAGTTCGATAATAGAAGGTACCTTAAAAACTCTAGAAGATTCCAGAAATGACTTTGACAATATTTATGCCCAAATTCAAAACTTTGCCGAAAATCATGATATTTCTCTCGAGCCGATTCGGGTATCAAAAAGAAAGAGGCAGATCCCTGCAAAAAATATGGATTATGTTGTGGAAAGTACCCTGGGACATGAAGGAAGCATAGAAATTTCATCAGAATCATTAAATTCGAATCATTCAGAATCAGAACATTGGAAAATAAATATTTATTATCAAATAATGGACAACTTGATATCCAATTTTAGAGACAGATTTTCAAATTTACCATTGGCGCAAGCAGCAGATGCATTATTTCAGTTAGATATTAATGGAAGCCGAGACTTAATTACAAATTATTCCTCTATTGCTGGTGTTGATGTGAATATGCTTGAAGCCGAAGTAATGGTGGTGAAAAATATGCTTACTATAAAAAAATTGGAAATTAATCTAGAAGCAATAAAAACGCATATCAAAAAAGAGTTTTGTCCCAACCTCTTCAAATTAATACAAATTGCTATTTCTTTGCCGATAAGTTCCGCTAGTTGTGAGCGCAGCTTCTCTGCCATGCGTCGAATTAAAAATTGGACCAGAACTACAATGACTCAAAATCGATTCGCCAATGTTTCCATCATAAACATTGAAAGAGATTTAGTTAAAAATGATGTTACAGCCGATCGCGTCCTGGAAGTATTTTCACAACCAAACCGGAAATTAAAGTTTATTTAAAGCTTAGATATTTTTTATAACGCCCGTGCGGTCCGTCGTTTGTCCAACACCAAGTTTTTGATTTTAAATATTATTATTATTAATTTGCTTTTTTTTTTAATTTAGATTTTTTCTTTTCTTTTAAGTATACCTAGTTGTTTATTGGTTTAGTGTATTATGGAACAAAAATCAGTAGATATCTAAAAAAACTAGGACGTCTGCTGATAACAATAATAAGTAGATACGCCAAATCTAAGAATTTTGCTATTGATTATTTCGTATTTCGTACACTTGTCAATTTCGCCGTTTCGTCCAATCGAACCGTCTCGTTTAAGCCAATCACCTCTAGTATAATACTAATAAATCCCCATGGGATTTTAGCGATTAAACGTCGCTATTGTCCCGTCCAGTTCTGTTCTGTCACAATATTTCGTCAATTATTTTTTTCAAACCTTTTCGGAAAATTTCTGATATTATAATACAATTTTATTATTACATTAGTACTTAGTACTATATTTATTTACGTACTTGCTTTTATATTATAATACACCCATGTATATTTTCATTATTTCATTCCAATAAGTTTGTTATTGTCTATAAATTACACAATATTTAAAAAACCTATCAATGTAATTTATTATTATTATAACTAACCTAAAATTTTGACGTATTACTTTTGCTTTAATTAACATATTTTGCTGCAAGGCTGGCATCCAAACATACAATAATAAAATTATAATAAATGTATTTTGGTTGTCAGCCTCAAACTGATTTGGCAATTTTACTCGTTGAACTTTGGGCATTTTTATTCAACGATGCACGAAATAATCTTGCCAAATATCACTCGACCATCATTTTTTTATTGGTTAAATTTTCCATTTTTCACTCAAACTTTTTTGGCAATAGGTACTCGTTGAACTTTGGGCTTATTTATTCAAAAATTAAATCCCTCGAGCTTCGGTCTCGGGATATAATCAGAATAAACATGTCCGAATTCAACTCGAAAAATTTCCAAAAAAAGTTTTTGTGACAGCTGAAAAATCTAACCGATAAAGAAACGAGGTATTGTGATATTACTGTTGATTATTGACCAAATTTGTTAAAATTTGGGCGTGGTCCAAAAAATTTTTCGTCTGCGCCGCATTTCGCCGGCGGGCTTTGTCCTTTTTGCATATGTCCCGATAGGCCCACCCTAGGCCACCCCCAGGTCAGAGGGCTAGTTACGCCACTGCTCTTTCACCTAGCCTTAATATAAGAAAAATGTATGATTTGCACTTAATACATTGCATAAACGTTAAGGAAACTCCTGCTGGCAAATCCTTTTAAACAATTTTAATTTAGGATTTCACGCACAAAAAAAAAACCAATGTGATTTGTGTACCAACTATAAGAACTCAAGCATAGAGGAAAAGGCTGCATTACAAGAAAAAATTGACAGGCATGTTGCCAACAAAAAAAGGATGAGAAATTTCAAAAACGCGCATAAATTAGGAGCAAAAAATGATGATTATTTTTGTATTGCTGAGTTCGATATATAGTAGATTCTCCCCTGTCCAAAAACTGAAGTTGGGCAAGCCTACTACAAGTCTAAACTTGCAACTTACTATTTAACTGTCTTTGATGCGGCAAAAAAGGGGATACTGTTTTATGTGGCATGAGGTTATAGCATCAAGAGGCTGCTGTGAAATTGGAAGTTGCCTACTTCAGTTTTTGAAAATTAAGTCACAAGACAGTATTAAAGAGATTGCCTTTTATTCGGACAACTGCGCGGGACAAAATCGCAATAAATACATATTTTTAATGTTTATGTCTGCAGCTTCAAAATATAAAATTAAATAACACATAATTTCTTTGAAGTGGGGCACACCCAAAATGAGGGTGACTCTATGCACAGCAATATAAAGCGTGCTTCAAAACATATTCCTTTTCGTCATATTGAACTGCTTGCAGAAAAAAACCTTACTATGTCAAAGAAATGAACCTTAATGACTTTTTTGACTTGAAGGCTTTATTGCAAGACACACAACAAAAATACAAATGAGGGATCCTTTTATATCAGCTGCCATGTCACGTGATCGTTTCAGTTGGCTTCTTAGACACCTTCATGTCAACAATAATTCCATTCAACCTAAAAAGGGTGAACCTGGATATCGTCGGCTTAACATGCAAATGTCGTAAGTCCACTTTTGGCCAAAAATGAGTTATTAGTGCCATCTAAACTGCTGGAACTTTGAAACGCATAAAGAAAATTTTTGGTCTATATTTGAAATGAAATATCTCGGAAAATATTTAACATATTTGAACGCGGTTTAAAGCATATTGAAGCTTATTGTTTGGTCTGAGGGTATATTGATTAGTTTTGGTTTGAATAAGTTTTAGTTTCAAGATACAGGGTGGTAAATGAAACAGTGCAAATTTAACAAAATTTCACGAACACCCCATTTCGTTGCAAATATATTTTTGCTTCATTTCTCGATTTTAAAGGGAACACTGGTTCAATTGAAAAAAACAACTTTCTGGGTTTTTGGATAAATGTGTTACATTTGCCATAATTAGAGTTTAAGCGAAAAACGACACTTTCGTATTTCATCCACCTGTATCTGTGTCGCAATTGCTTGAAAAAAAAGGGTTTTAACTTATTGTTAGTCCCAAATTCTTGGCTTTTTTACGTTGTAAAAAGATTTTATACAGGGTGAGAAAAAAGTGTACTTCCAATAATACCCTAATAATATTAATGTTTTCATTACCCAGTACCATTTTTTCTCGGTTCAATTTGGTGACACAAGTCATATTTTTGAACCTCAAATAATACAATCAAGATTGCCTTGATAATTTTGTTTATTGACATTTAAGTTGTGATGACAGGTAAGTTATTAATTTTATAAGAGTGTGGTGAATTCAATGTTTATTAAATAATAACTTCAATTTAAAATGCATAGATTTACTAGTATGGAAAGAGAAAATTGCTTAAGGCTTCTTAATCAAGGTTTGGACCAGAAACAAATTGCTGAAATTTATAATGTGCACCAAAGCCGCATATCCAGGCTTAAAACCCGATTACAAACCACTGGGAACCACAATTACCAGTACGGCGAAGAACCAGGAAAAATTGATATTCGATCGAAAAGGGCTTTATTGCGGATTGCCAGACAAAATCGAACGAAATGTTCTAGGCTCCTTAATGATAGTTTTAGACGACAAACGGCTATTCGAGTTTGTGACCGAGCTATACGAAAAACTTTGAACAAAAATAACTTAAGGTAGGTACGCTAGATTTCGGATCACAAAAAATGTGAATTACCCAGTGTCGGTGACGGTGAGTTTAAATAAGTGTTGCTAATGAAATGTTAATTGTTGTAGAGCTAGGAGAAGGGCTAAATGTACCAGGTTATTGCAGCCTCATAGAGCTGCCCGGCTTGCGTGGGCACAGCGGTATCGTCACTGGGTTCATGAAGATTGGATGCACTGTATGTTTTCTGATGAGACTAGGTTTAATCTTTTTCATTCTGATGGAAGAATTCTAGTGTGGCAAGAGCCGAACCAGCGGTATGAAGAGGACAACATGGCTCCACAGGCAGCCTTTGGCGGCGGAGGCATCACAGTGTGGGCAGGTGTCATGTACAACGGGAAAACCGAATTGTACATTACGCGTCAAAGTGTCAATACTGAACTCTACCGGAATGACATTATTCTTCCAATTGTAGTCCCGTTTGCGACAAATTACGGTCAGAATTTTTTATATATTGATGACAATGCTAGACCTCATAGGGCCCATATTGTAACAGAAGTTTTGCGTACCAATAACATTAATCGAATGGATTGGCCAGCAAAATCTCCTGACTTTAACATAATTGAGCATGTTTGGTCTCGTTTAAAATATTTGGTGAGATCTCGGGACAACACCCCACAAACTTTTGACGAGTTAGCTTAAGCCATATTTGAGGAATGGGAAAATATTTCTCAAGAGTTTATTCGCAAGTTAGTAGATAGTATGCCTCGCCGGTGCGCAGATGTAATACGCGTTAGAGGGGGGCCTACAAAATATTGAATCAAATATTGTTGACTTTTATATATCAGATAGCGTTGTTTATTTTTAATTAGGTACCTACTTAAGTTAATTTACAATTATTAGTTTGTATCATTTAAATCATTTAAACATCAATTTTTAGTTAAGTTAGTTAAAAAAGTTTGTTAATATTATTAAAATAAAAAATTAAAAAACCGTCTTCACATTTTAATCCATAGTTTTAAACACTTGCACTTAATTTTGAGAACCATAATAATCTCTTGTGTCACCAAATTGAACCGAGAAAAAATGGTACTGGGTAATGAAAACATTAATATTATTAGGGTATTATTGGAAGTACACTTTTTTCTCACCCTGTATAAAATTTTTTTACAACGTAAAAAAGCCAAGAATTTGGGACTAACAATAAGTTAAAACCCTTTTTTTTCAAGCAATTGCGACACAGATACAGGTGGATGAAATACGAAAGTGTCGTTTTTCGCTTAAACTCTAATTATGGCAAATGTAACACATTTATCCAAAAACCCAGAGAGTTGTTTTTTTCAATTAAACCAGTGTTCCCTTTAAAACTGAGAAATGAAGCAAAAATATATTTGCAACGAAATGGGGTGTTCGTGAAATTTTGTTAAATTTGCACTGTTTCATTTACCACCCTGTATCTTGAAACTAAAACTTATTCAAACCAAAACTAATCAATATACCCTCAGACCAAACAATAAGCTTCAATATGCTTTAAACCGCGTTCAAATATGTTTAATATTTTCCGAGATATTTCATTTCAAATATAGACCAAAAATTTTCTTTATGCGTTTCAAAGTTCCAGCAGTTTATAAGAAAATAATTTAATCTATCTATCCTCAAAACGTTATTTTTCAGAAATTAACACAGCGACCTGTATTACCGATTGTTTAAAATGTAGTCCATCCGCTCTGTGGTAACAAGTTAATTGTCGTAAGTCCAGACAGTTTCGATAAATTGGCGGGATTGTGCGTATAGTCTTAGTTTTTAGTGAAAATACGGTAAGTAATAGTACCATTTAAATTGTTTGTTGACTAATATTGTATTAATTAGACACAATAGAACAATTTTGTATGATTAAATTTTAATGTGAGTCTCATTTCGTCATTTAAGCTAGCTATAAAAAGTTTACTTGGACTTACTACATTTTATAAAAGGGATTTTGCTGTGAACGAAAACAGCCACTAAGGACTTACTTCATATTAATAGAGTAGTACAAAACATAATGACAATAAGATTATGAAAATTTTTTGGATTGTGTTTTTTTTGTTTTTATCGTCTAAAGTATACGGTTTCTAATGATTTTATTTATTATTGTACTTATACTTAACCCGTAACTACTACTAATGGGTCCATGGGACCCGACCGTTTCCTACTTGCTGGAATATTTCGATAAGTGTTGGCAAATGGCTACATTGCGTCTAGGAATTCTAATGCTTTATACATACATGTACAGTAAATACTTAATAAAATGGTGTTACTAAAAAAATTAATATTTTATTTATTACTATATAAAAAAATTAGGTACTTGGACCCGATAGTAGTAAGCACGTAATATTTTCAGTATAGTGCGTAGTAGTAAATAGTTGTTATATTACATAAGTCTACAAGTTGCTTTACAAATGTTTTTTTTGCAGCAAGATGGCACAATTTCCCTCTAGAACTATGAAAATTCTAGCTTCTGCAACTAGTACTGAAACTGTCTGTCAAAACGCAGAACATTTGTAAATAACGGATAACCTACTTCAAAATGATGAGATGGTTATACCTTTTAACCAACTAGAAAATAATACTACGCTAAATTGCAATCCCAGTCAAAACGTAGGCATGCTATTAAATAGCAATAATGAAGAGAAAAATGACAAACATTAAGGTTTAATAGTGGTTGATGAAGAATAGGATTACCAGATCTGTTATAATTTGAAATACATTACAGAAGTACCCAGTTGCAGCAAAGAAAGTCCCGAGGTGATGAGTGAAAATGAACAGAGAAGTAGCCACCAAGATCTCCAGCCAACAGTGGACAAAAATGATAAATTCAACGCTCCTGCTATTAACAAAAATCAGTTTTCTGAGAGTGAATCCGATTCTGAAACTTTTGTAAACAATAGCTCATCAAGCAGTAGTGAGAATGAATTTACTCAGCCAAGAAGAAAAAGACAAAGACAAACGAGACATTTGGTCAACGAAAATACCTGGAAACAGAAGGTAAATGAACTTAATAGAGAAAAAGGAAACGAGTATAACAGTAGGAAAAAAATTAATGGTGTTTGGACACAGATTGAGAAGCCAAGAAGATTAATTGGGCCAATTTGCGAATGCAAACTATCTTTAGCAAAAAAGAACTCCAAAACTGGTCTAAAGTGCCACAAATTAACTGAAGATGACCGACAAAAAATCTTTAAAAAATTCTGGGAGGAAATGAAGAAAGGAAAAACTCGAAGGAGTTTTTTGAAACCCTTCCTAAAGTCGAGTCGCATTATTGTAAGGCAAGTTCAAACAAGAAATACTTGGAACCGACATGGATATCAAAATCAGCACTATACACAGTTTATAAAGAAGTTTGGTGTATAGAAAAGAGTATACATCATCTTTCAATAGCAACTTTTAATCACGTATTTGACGAATTTAATTTAAGCTTATTTACACCTAAAAAGGACGAGAGCGACAAATGTGTGTCTCATCGAACTGGAAATCTCTCGGAGGAAGAATTCGTAACACATCAAGAAAAAAAGAGAGAAGCTAGGGAGGCGAAAGACCTAGATAAAAGCTTAGGGCTTAGACAATGAAGTGTATTGCCTAGACCTTCAAGCTGTGCTTCTAAGTCCGAAATCAAACGTTTCTTCGCTGTATTTCAAAACAAAACTTATGGTTCATAATTATACAATCTATAATATGAAAACCGGTGATGGCTATTGCGTTATCTGGCATGAGGCTGCAGGAGGTGTTACTGCAAATAATTATGCCTCCATATTATGCTACTTTATAAAAGAGCATGTGTTAAATAAGCTGGAAAATGGGAAATCCCTAATACTTTGGAGTGTTGGATGTACCTCACAAAACCGCAACTCCAAAATTTCCAATGCTCTTCTTAATATGTCTATGAAACATGGTGTAACAATTGAGCAAAAATACCTGGAGAAGGGGCATACTCAAATGGAGGCAGACTCCATGCATTCGTGTATTGAACTGAAATTAAGAAATGTCTCGATTATTGTACCAGCCGAGTATGTTGGAGTTTGCCTCCATGCAAGACAACATTCCCGTCCGTACATCGTTAAATATTTGACATTCGAGTTTTTTAAACACTTTGACAAATTAAAATTTTTCACCTCAATAAGACCTGGTAGAAAAATTGGGGATCCGACAGTTACAGACTTACGTGCAATAATGTACAAACCTGATGGGCAAGTGCTATATAAACGTAGACATAATGCTGAGAATCGTATTTTGGAATACAGAAATACATATAAAACCAATCCATGTACGTTAGAAGATCTTTCCCAGCTATACCACAGTGAGATACCAATTAAGAAGATCAAGTACGATCACCTTCAAAGCCTAAAAGCTAGTTTAAGTAAAGATTATCATACATTTTACGATAACTTGCCGTTTAAAGTATAAATTTAAGAAATATTAGCATTTATTATTTAATATTAAAAATGTTCTCTTGAAAAATTTGTTCCTTGATAATATTCGTTTGTGTTAGTTATTTGTATATTATGTACCTAATAGTTTTAGTCTTATTGATTTCGTTTAAGAAATACATCCGCTGGAAATATAACATCTATAAGTATGAATTTTATTATCATTTCACAAATAAAAATGAATAAGGTCCAATATATTTTAATAAATATGACTGAAAATGTTGTCACAAAAAAAAAAGACAAATTGACTTTTGTGAATAATATTTACATAGGTTTATTTAAACATCTAAGAAAAATGTATGGTTCAATAAACTTAATATACAGACAACTAGAAGTTTTTTTGCTCTCCTGTAAAATTAACCATTTGGGACTTACTACATATGCATGTTAAGCCGACGATATGACAAACTCTATAAAATAAGGCCATTACTAGACACATTATCACAAACGTTTTTAAATTCATATCAGTCACAAGAAAATCAAACTGTAGATGAGTAGACGGTAAAATTTAAAGGCCGAATAAGTTTTCGACAATTCTTACCCAAGTTACATGCACAGAATCCCATGGAAACAGCGGATTCAGCAGATTCCCAGTTTCATCTTTCCGAGAAGCTGTTATCTGTGTTCTCAGCCAAGTTTCACTTCTATTGTAAAACAAAAATCATTCTTTGGCTACATTCAGTTGTACACAGTCGATTTTTATAATTTGTATTTCTTTTTTAATAAATTGTTTTTTTTTTCAAAACAAGTGTGGGTGTTCGTGTTATTTAAGTCCCATAAAACGCATAAACGTGGATATAGCCGACCAATCTGCTTTTGTATCACAGTTTCAAGTGTACACAGGTAAAATTGAAAGCGTTGAACGAAATCTCGGAACAAGAGTTGTCAAGATTTAACCCGTCCTTTGATTGGGAATATTCACAATGTTTTCTTTGATAATTACTTCAATGATGTGCAAAAAGATTTGCTAAATGACAAAATTTACGCTTGTGGTACCACTAGAAAAAGAAGAAAATTAGAACCTAAAAATTTAAAAGAAGACAAGGTTATGAAAAGGGGAAATACAGATTGAAGAATTACGAAAGGAAGCATACTCTACCTCAAATTAATGGA
This sequence comes from Polydrusus cervinus, assembly GCA_935413205.1. Classification (NCBI taxonomy): domain Eukaryota; kingdom Metazoa; phylum Arthropoda; class Insecta; order Coleoptera; family Curculionidae; genus Polydrusus; species Polydrusus cervinus. Next base: position 57,125,030 of record OW284510.1, on the reverse strand, counting down.
TAATAAAGCAGTTCGCTTTTTAAGTAATTTTCATACCCCTGACGACATTACAACTATTTTAAGAAAACAGAAAGCTGGATCAATATTGGAATATCCCTGAGTTATATAGTTAGAAAACCCTTATCATTATATAAATTGTTTACATTAACTTTCCATATAAATACGCTCCTTATCTAGAGTAGCTCACTTAATATTCGAATTTCAAGTAGTTAAGTCCTTATATTTTTATAAATTACAAATTATAATTTAAATAAAGTGTTTTTAAAAACAAAGTGTTGAATTTAATTAACTTAACTGGCGCAGTCGTAACGGATCTTTGAAGACCAGATTCAGCACGTTTGGAATCAGCATTTTCGCCAATTCCCGAAACAAGCTACCCTAGCCGTTGGTTTCAACCATTTATCAAAGAGACCCACCTTCCAACCACACCTGTATTCTGGCAGTATCATCACGGAGAGTAAGTGATTTTCCTTTCCAAACCTTTCCTTTTATTATTTTTTGTACAATTGGCATATGTTATTTTATTTTTCTATTTTTATTACAAATATTTTAGACATATATTTTATACAATAATTTTATTTAAACTTATGTCCCTACCAGACGTACAACTTACCTTGTCAGACCAAGACTTACAAAACATAACTAACCTTTTAAATCCAAATACCGAACAGAGAATGTCAACAACAATACAAGCAGCAAAAGAAATTGCACACACTCTTAGAACATTTAATGGCAGATCTGATCATTTAGAATTTTTCATAAATTCAGTAGATAAGTTTTATGATAGATATTATACGAACACACTTGATGAATCTCTTAAAGAGTTTGTAATAGCTACCATTCATTCTAAAATAATTGATACAGCAGGTGATCATTTACTTTGTCATCCTGAACTAACTACCTGGCCTTTAATAAAAATCGAATTAAAACGAAAATTTGGAGATCAACACATTATCACAACAATTAAACTTCTTAACAAAAAATAAAAACGAATCGGTTTTAGAATTTTTAGAGAGACTAAAAATATTAAAAACCGTCCCGAAAAAAAAGATGAGGATATTTGTCTAGTGTGTTGTGATTATGGAAAGAACGAAGTTTGGTGGAGATGTCGTGGATGCACTGGATGGTCTCATTCTGCATGTACTGCATTTGAACTCGTAGAAGACTTTATTATATGCGTTAAATGTGATGCGAATATCGTATAGAATAGCGAATGATATTACCCCTTAAGGTGGTCGATATTTCCCAAAAGGATGGATAATATAGATCAAAAAATATATTTTTATTTTTTTGTTTAATATTGGTTAATTATTTCTTTTTAGTTTATTCTAGTGCTTTTTTTGGTAGAAAAGGTATCAAAGGAATATTTGGCCAAATAAAAGTGTTTAAGTTCTAATATGTTGCGTTTTATTTAGAAAAAAGTCTTAGGTGGTCGATATTAGAACACTTTCCCCTATCCCCTACTGAAATATCTCCTGTTGTAAATAATAACAAACCCAGTTCAAGCGCATCGAAAGATATTTTACAAAAATTAAGCCCTATGCCAGAAAAAGTTATAAATATAAGACGTCGTACTACAAAACAACATTCCAAAATCCTAACAAGCACCCCCTTAAAAGAACAGTTAGAAGAAAAAGAGAGAAATAAAATTAAAAAAGAACGGAGAGTTAAAGGAAAAAATATTCCAGGTAAGAATTTGGTTAAAGGAAAATCTGGTAAAAGAAAGCTAAGCAATCAAAGTAGTGACAACGACCTTCCCTTGGCAGATCTAAGCAATAAGTTAAAAGAACATAAGAATAAAAAGAAAATGAATCAAGCTAAAGATTTAGCTAAGAAGCAACTTTTTATCAGTGACGAAAGTAGCGAAGAAGACGTTCCGATAAATACTTTATGCTGATGACATGGAAGTTAGTGTAGATGCAGTAAATAATGTCCAGGGCAAGCAAGCGAATGATATCTGTGCCATATGTAGGAAGTTTGGCCGAGATAACGAATTATGGCTCCGCTCCTGAATTTGTTCCGTGTGGGTCCATAAAGAGTGCAGTGGCAAACAATCTGCGAAAAATTTTATTTGTGATTTTTGTTAACTTTTTGGTACTAGGAATTAAATATTACTGTAAAGAAAGCCTTATTTTTAGAACACGGTATCATCAGACCAGGTTGATAATACCGCGTTTTCATTGATCGAAATTTGTCATTTGGACTTAATTATCATGTAAGACTTCTATTGGCTGACATCAACAAAGTTGGTATACATTAATGACTAAAGCGTGTTTTCCTTAAGGGCGCGCCAATATCCGATTCTCCCCTACCACTGAACCGAGGGGTCTATGGCTGCCGCAGTCGGTGTAAATATTGGCCACAATCCTGACACAATCAAGTGTACAATACTTGACAATCCCACACAATAGCACAATCATCTCACAATTATTCACAATATTTAACAATGTTCCACAATCTTGAACAATCTCTACACAATCGCAAACAATCTTTACACAATCTCAAACAATCTCTACACAATCGCAAACAATCACTACACAATCGTTTACAATCTCCCACAATATTATATTGACAGCGAGGTTGACAGTATGAACCTCAGATTGCCAATTAGCCAAATAGTGTTTTTTTGTTAGTAAAGTATTATATATTAGTTACTATACAAGCAGGTATGTAAAATAATATAATTTATTTGTAAAATATATTTTTGTTTTTATTCCGTTAATTTGAAATCCATGTACACAACTAATATAAACAAAAAAAAAATAACGGAAAATCTTGTAAAATAAAAAATAGGTTTGAAAAGAATCTTTAATAGCGAGTTTAATAGTTAATTCTGTGAAAATATAAAGTTGAGTATTTCTCCGAAAACGACAAAAAACAAAAAAGGGTCATTCTTCAGGAAATTGTAATTTTAAATTTATAAAAATAAATTAATAAAATAGTAGTATTTTAGCAGGGTTTTTAGCTCGGTTTTTAGGTAACAAGCGTGACCGAATATTCGTTAATTATTCGACAAACCAAATACTCGGTACAGCATCCTTAGCCACTATATTCCTTGATGTATAATAATAACCTCGATAATAACTATAATTTTTTAGTGTGAATAACTACACAAAATGACAGAAGTCGAGACAGAAGTATTGGATAATTTAGCACAGAGATTTCTCCCCGGTCTGCCTAGATATTTAAAAATTATTTTAATTTACTATGGCTATGATAATATAGAATCATCTGATGACTTTGCTGATGCTGATCTTAATAATCTTGAAAGTTTTGCCAAAAATGATTTTCTTGATGTAGCTGATTTGGAAGACATAAATATTGTTTACGATGCTGTGTATAAAAAGCTGTCAAAGAAAGGCAATTTAAAATTTTAGAAGGACATAGAAAAACGTTAAAAGTGTTTATCAAAAGATGCAATGAAAGTAAAGAAATCACATCCACTACATTATATGAAAATTGTGGAAAAAAATTGCCAATCAAAACACATTAAATGAACCTTCGAGTGAACCCCCATTAAAAAAGCAGAAACTTAAAGACATTCAACAAGCGACCCCTACAAGAACTTTAAATGAAACTGAAAATGACAATTTAATAAAAAATGTTGAACACGTGACTGAAGACTGGCAAGTCAGTATATTTCGAAAAAGCTGAATATCCAAGTTGCTATAGAAGCGGAACGTGATAGTCCTTACATAGTAAAAATTGTTTGTCCATTTAAAGACTGTCTGCGATCTTTTAATGTGACAGCACCGATAAAAAGATCTGAACATGAAAAACACTGGGTGCTATCGAATTTTAACAGACACATCTTGAACATGCATCAATCTTCAAAAGAGAAGGAAACCAAATAAACCATTGAGGAGAAAGTGAAGAGTATAGATCACTTCTTCAAACACCAAGTCAAACACCAAACTAAAAATGGACAGGATAACCATAATGAGACATTCCAGGAGACATCCATCAATGTATCAATTTCTAATCTAAATGAGAGCTCTTTAGAAAATATTCCGGAAATTCACCAAATTGATCTAACGAAAAATTACTCCTATGAAAATGATACCGAAAGTGATGACGAAAATTTACTTGAGACAAGAAACCGTAACAGCTCGCCTAACAGTAAACCTGATACATATAATTCCTCTACACATCAGGTTTTTGTAAATATCAGGAGTGTGAAAGAGCCTAGCACTCCTGTTACATCTATGCAGTCTCAACTGTCTGAAACGACGGGCAAATTAAATATTCCAATCCAGTTGAAAGAAAAGAAATTATTGAATATACAGAAACTTATACAAGGAGGAAAATTTGGTCCAGCTAGGAAATGGAACGCCACTATCGAAAAATTGAAAATTCATGTTTAAATGACCAACTGACTTTATTTGATTACTATTCTGTTCTTACTAGAATGGAGAATGTTATAAAGGAAAATACAGAATTTACCACCCAGTTATCTAGTGCATTTGAAACAATAGAAAGTCATAAATATGACAATGTGCATGGATTATTACAGCATTTGTTAGATACTGCCGTAGCCAACAATGGAGGCAAGTTTAAAAACCGATTTTCTGATGTCTTAAAGAAATTTTGTTTGTATGTATATTTAGTTGGAGGACAACTGTTATATGAACTGCTTCACCGAAATATGGCCGGGGTATTTCCTGCTTTGTTAACACTTTATACTATTTTGGATGCAAACCCACAAATATGTAATGAAGCTTTAAGAATGGAGCAACTTAAAACATATTTAGAAAAAAGGAACTTACCAAAAAAGATATTTATCAGTGAAGATCAGACGGTCATAATTAAGAGAGTGCAATATGACCCCAAAAGCAACAAATTGATAGGTTTCAAATCGTCACTAGATCCAATTACTGGAATGCCACAAGAAAAATCGAAATAGTTGATCAAAAAACTACAAAAGTTCTCGAAAAGAGATGGAAGCGTAAAAATAAAACAGAACAAAGGAGAATTAATCAATATAGTCATAACGATGATCAATACAAGGAATATGAAATAGCCAGACCATACCAATCAGGGCCATCTAATCTAGAAGAAGATACTTCAAGCAGCAATTCATCACAAGTAAATATCAATAAATCAGAAGATAGGAAAATTACTCCTTCAACATCTCAGATGAGAATAAAGCTACCAAGTATATCACAGGCATGTGACAGAACGGGTATTTCTGATAGGGCAGCAGCAATTCTTGTTAGTGCAGCATTACAAGATATTGGAATACTTACTACAGAGGATGCATCAAAAATTGTCGATCGTAGCAAAATTCGAAGAGAAAAGGTAAGAGCTCGAGTAGACCACAAGAGAAAGGACAAAGAGGAAGGTCCTGAATCGGTATATGGAATATATTTTGACGGCAGAAAAGACCAAACGTTAGTTCAAACAAGTGAAGAAAGAATTTCGTCCAAGAAAACGAAGATTGAGGAGCATATAGTCCTAGTTTCAGAACCAGGATCCCAATACATTGGTCATTTGAGTCTTGCATCTGGAACTTCACCAAGTATAAAGAGAAGCATTCTAGAATTTTTGGAACATAATTTTAATCATTCTAACTTGCAGGCTATAGGTTGTGATGGTACAGCAGTAAATACCGGCGCTAAGAATGGAATTATTAGACAGCTTGAGCTTTCGCTAGATCGATCCCTACAATGGTTTGTTTGCCTATTGCATGCAAAAATTATGTTATTGAAGCATTTCTTTCTAAATCTACATTGATTTTGGACAGAATCTATTACATATGGTATTGTACATTTTTTTTTCAGAATATGGAGAAATTCGATAAAAGCTAACAAATTTAGTACAGAAAAAAATTGCATTACTCTAAACAGCTACACGTGCATAGAATTAAATGCACATGGAATGTTGCTTATGTTAGAGAAATGTCATAATAATAATAACGATATCGACTCCTTCCTACCTTGGCTGTTTTCAAGTCAGCCTTGTGAGAAAATATTCAGAGAAACTAGATCCATGACATCAACATTTTCAACCGTAGTAAACTTCTCTCTCTATGATATCACCAAGCGGCTCACTCGAATTCAAGCTTTAAATGAAATTAGTTATGATTTGGGTAAGTCAAAATCTCTACTGTCACAAATTCCCTTTTAATCCTAAGTTTTGATTTCAGACGGAGAAGTGTTTTTCTCCCGCGAGGAAAAAGGGAAGATGGGACTAGACTCATATGTTAAACCACCTGCGCTTCCGATAAAGATGAAATAATAGCAGTAATGAAGAGAGCCAAGAATGAAGCCATAAAGGATGCCCAAAGCTTAGATATGAATTGCAATTACTCAGAAGCTGTTTGTAATGGTGTTATACCAAATTCATGGGAATCCATTGTAGAAAATGAGGCAAAAGAAAAAATATTTATCCGAAGATGATGCCACATTTATACAAAAATATTTGTCCATGCTATCTTCTGTGGAAAACTTGGAACTGAATAATGAAACCAAAGCAAAAAAATATAATATTAAAACTAAAAGAAATTCCCCTTATATATATATATGTTATTTTAAAAAACAATAAAAGAGTTACAGTAAGGAGAACATCACTATGTTGGCTCTTTTCAGAAAACCATGGAAGACTTTCATCAGATAGGTTACTGCGTGTAAAAGGACTGTGTGATTCTACCAAGAAAGTAGCAAATAAAAGAGGAACTCGATTGAAAAAAAAAAGAAAAACAAAGCATATAAAAAGAACATCAAGCAGGATCAAACAGATTCAACGGAATACTCAGAGTGGTCCGAGGAGTGTTCATACACTAGTGAAAGTTGAGAACGAAAGTTTTCAAGAAGATGAACAACTTGATGAACAACAAGGTATTGAAGAGAAAAAATACTATGCAGTAGCCTATTTCTGACAGATATCATATAGGTTAGGTTAGGTTAGGTAAGAGTGGCAGACCCTTGGTTCTGACCAAACGGTCTCACGTAGTCCTGATTAGGTCCGTTGTGATACCACACGTGTTCCGTAGAACCCACCTTCATCAGATCACTGATGGTTTATGCGACGTAACCGCGGAAGGATTTTAACAACTCATTCAAACCAGCCACTACTGTTCAGAAATCTGCTCAGCCGTCCAAGTTGTAAGTTGTTTAGTTCCTCCAGGCTATCGAAAGATGATTCACCCAGAGTAGTGAACCTCCTTCTTGCGAGGCCAGGGCATTCACACAGAAAATGTTGAATACTTTCTTCCTCTTCCTCATCTCTGCAACTTCTGCAGAAGTCGTTAGTGGGTATTTGCATACGTTCGGCATGTCTACCGAAGAGGCAATGTCCGGTAACAACCGCAGTAATATTTCTCACGTCTTTTCGACTGTGTCTCAATAGCTCTGCGGTTCTCTTTTTATCGAATGTGGGCCACAGTTGCCTGGATGTACTACAGGTTGTCAACCCTGTCCATCTGTTCTGTGCAAGCTGCTTGGCCCTGTAGTCAATCTCCTCTTTGACGAATCCCAGTGGTTTGTTCACTGTATTGTCTGCTAGATCAGCTGGCATGCCTGCGCCCTCTCTTGCGAGCGCATCGGCAGCCTCGTTGCCATCTATTTTGGAGTGTCCAGGAACCCAGCACAGAATAACCCGATGTTGGTTGCCAAGTGTGCATAGATTGTTGCGGCATCGCTTAACGAGCTTTGATTTAACGCTGCTGGAACAGATTGCCTTAATCGCCGCCTGACTATCACTGAAGATGGTGATTGACGAGGCTACTCCCAAGCCAAGGTGGTCTTGCAGGATATTGACCGCCTTCTCTACTGCCAGTACTTCCGCTTGAAAAATACTACAATAGTTGGGGAGTCTATACGATTTCTGTATTTGTAAACTTTCGGAAAAGACCCCGGCTCCCACACCAACGTCCATCTTTGAACCGTCTGTGAAGATTGCGTGATCTGTTTTCGTTATATTCTGATTGCCTTCCCACTCTTCCCTACTCGGAATGAGTATAGAATACCTTCTATCGAAGCATGTTATTGGGACAGAGTAATCAGTCGGGTCTCGTAGATTATTCCCCGGGTGAATCTTTAGTATACTGCTGTGCCCGTAGTTGGTTTCCTTCCAGAATTTCGACTCTTTTAGTCGCAGGGCACTTTTTGCAGCTATACTTTTTCCATAGATATCCAAGGGGGGTATATATAACATGACCTATAGCGCCGCTGTCGGGGTTGACTTAAGGGCTCCGGTTATTCCTGTATCTTTGTTATTGACTTACTGTGCACTGCTTTTTCCAAAGCGGTCCACCAAACCAGGACCCCGTATATTAATATAGGTCTTATAATAGCCGTATAGATCCAGTGTACTATGTGGGGTTTTAGTCCCCATTTTTTCCCAATTGCTTTTTTGCAGGCATATAATGCTACCGACGCTTTTTTAACTCGTTCTTGCAAGTTTATGCCCCAGTTTAGCTTGGAATCAAGTACCAATCCTAAATACTTTGCTTTTTCCTTAAGCACTAAAGCATTATTGTCGAGTACTGGGAGTCTGAAGTTCTCGATCACCCTTCTGCGTGTGAATAGAACTACCTCCGTTTTTTCGGGGTTGATTTTTTATCATATAGGAAGAGTAATAAAAATTGAAGAAAATCTTTGCTCCATAAACTGTCTAGAACAATTTATGGATACATATCGATGGCCTGCAAAACCCGAAATGGAACTAGTAGAAAGAAAGTTCATTATATATGGTCCAATTCATTTTAAAAAGTACCCTTTTAAACTTTCACGATCTGAACTACCGAAAATTACTAAATTATTTAAGAAAATAAAAGTTTAGATATACCCTCGAATATACCTAGCAGATTACAGATTAAGATGAACAGTTAATTTTTTAAACGAAATTTAAAATAAAGTCACACAAAGCTTTTTAATATTGTTGTTATCATTTTTAGCACCGAAATTCACCATTATATTTTCATTCACATGTACTGCCATTTAATATTAGCTAGGTAGTCCAAAATAAGTAACACAGTCTCCCCCATTTAAACACAATTCCGTAACAATCATACACAATCACACACAATAAAACCAGATTCTCACAATCAGTTACAGAACATCCCACAATCCTACACAATTTTACACATTCCCTTAAAATACTACACAATCCCTTACAATGCTACACAATACTACACAATTTCTTAAGGGATTGTGTAATTTGGCAGTCGGTGTACAAATTTCCTGGAAGCCATAGACCCCTCGCTTTGAACGTTAGGCAAATTAAATTTGGTGGCAAATTTAAGAAAGAAGTCCAGGGGTTCCTGGTTGATAAAGCATACTATTCTGTAGATGAGTTCTATAATGACAACCTTTAATTTTGTCTTTTTTCATGTTAGTGTCTAAGGTTGTATTGTTTTAACTTTATTTAGTGTAAACAAATAATGCATGCTTACAAATTGTTGTTTGTTAGTGTTTTTTTTTATATTGACTTAGTTTTCTTTTTTTGGTAATATGCTTTGTCAATTAAAATTTGTTTTTTTTATGACAATAAAGCTAATTTTAAGTTTGAGTTTATGAAATTCAGCACCAAATATAATTTAACTGTTATGTTTACCTTCTCTGCAAATGAAGAAAGCGGTTCTCCTATGATTATATACCCATACCTGATGATGTCTACCACAATAACTCATTCCGTGCCAGATAGTTGTAGTATCAGCCAAGCGCGGATCCAGGAGGGGGTGGGGGGCGGGGTCATATGGAACATGAACACCCCCCCCCCCCCCAAACAGAGAAACACAAAAAATATATTTAATGTTTTGACTTACTCTGCAGCTTTGTCAAAATAATCATCGCAACATCGATAAATAAGGTAGATTTTTTCTATTCATTGAATTTAAGAATAAATAGATAAGCATAAAAAATTATTTTCAGAAACAACTGCTTTATTGAATTATTTTAATAATAATCTTTGAGTCGCCGCCGGCCCTGACGATGAAGAGAGAGGGAGAAGAGGAGATGAAAAGTTAAACCGAATCTCTCCAGATGTGCTGGATTTATTTAAGTTAAATAATTTCTAGCCAAAAACATCTTATATGGAAGCAGACATGCTGGCTTATCCACCGGTTAATACAGCAGTGGCAGAATTTTTATTATGTATTACTAAATGGAAACGCGAAGTTAAAAACGGCTGTAAAATACCTGAATTTACTTCCACATATAATTGATAACCGTGATCCTGATTTATTCCCCAATATTAGGATTTTTTTCAAATGCTTGCTAACTACCTTTAAGTGCAGCAACAGGTCCTTCTCGACTCTACGTCGAGTTAAAACGTGGCTTAGAGCAAAGACGTTAAAGGAACGACTAACTTTCTTGGCTTTGATGAATATACATAAAAACATTATCGTCTACATTGATGAAGTTATAACTATATTTATAAATATTAAACAAAAAAATCTAGACTTTGTAATTTTAGAATCAACGCTTTTTTGCCCTAAAATGTTTATGTATATTTTTTATTTTATTTTATCGAGCCGCTACCTTTGAACGACAGGGTTCTAACTGCTGTTTTTTGCAAAATTGAGATTTTTATATAATATGGTTCTATGTGACAATTTCTACCAAATAATAACACTGTCAGAGTCATCTATTAACTAATAGCCGAAATAATCAAAGGCCAAGGTTCTATCTGACGCCTAAAATAGAGATAATTTTGTGAACAAGGTGGTAAGTACAGTAGTTACAACCTTGTCATAAAAATGTGTTATGATATTACAGATACAACCTTGTTCTTCAAAAAGTTACTTCAAATACAACCATGTGCGCTTATTTTACAAGCGTTTCTACGTTTCAATAATGATAATAGTTTAATCAAAGTTGGTAATATTATTGACCTCAGCAATGTTAATATTTTACCAGTAATTCCTATCATGTGCAATAAAAATCAAATTTCAAACAATCAGGATGAGGTTAAAATAACTAAAAACTTAGTAGTAGAGGAGAATTTAGGAAAACTGATAGACGAGTATAAAGAAAACAGAGAAAAAGTTGATTTTGTGGAACTACAACCTGTTATAGCCAAAAATACTTCTGAACAAGTGCTTACAGAAACCATGATACAAAGTAAAGAGATACTTGAAGATAATTTTGAAAATAGTAATGTGACAATGCAGGACCCTTAAATTAGTATCAACCAGGATGTAGGTGCAGTTGTCACTATAAAGGCTAGTGAAAAAAGAAGTAAGAAAAAGAAAGTCCAGTTGTTTTACCTGGAAAAGTACGCAGAGGAAGTTTCTGTGTCAATCGGGTAAAACATATATTAATAAAAGAAAAAAGTGGTGGAGAAGAAACAAGTAAATACAAAAAAAGATTGCAAAAATAAATGTAACTTTAAGTGCGCAACATATGTTTCGCAAAATGAGCGACAACACATTTTTGAAAGCTACTACAGCCTGGATCAAAATGGGAAATACGAGTTTATTAACAGAACAACTAGTAAAATGACAAAAAATCGCAACACTACAAACGAAAACTCTCGTAGAAATTTTGCATTTAAGTTTGTAGTAAGTTGTATTATAAAAGAACAAAAAATTGAAGTATGTAAAACTTTTTACCTCTCAAAATTAAATATTTCACAAAAACCAATATCTAATGTACACCAGAAGAGAAATCAAATAAGTGGTATTCCTCAGAAAGATATGAGAGGGAAAACTAACCGAAATCATATAAGCGAAGGTCAAAAAGTAATTATAAGAAAACACATTATCAGTTTGCCAGCTATTGAATCGCATTATTGTAGAGCGAGGACAAATAAAAAGTACCTTGAATCCAATTTAAACATTGCTAAAATGTATGATCTATATGTTAGTCAGGAAGAAAAAAATGATAAACAACCAGTAAAAACTTCATATTACAGATATATATTCTGCACAGAATTTAATATCGATTTCCATGTACCAAAAAGCGATAGATGCGGAACCTATGAAGTATATAAAAATATGGAAAAAGAAAACAAAGAACAAGAAACCGATATCGTGAAGAGATGATAAGAGGAACTTCAAAGAAAAAAAACGTAGTATGAGAGAACAGATAAAGAATCAGATACCCCAGTTCTAATATTTGACATGGAGAATATTCTTACATGTCCAAGGACTAAAATTGGACCTTTGTTCTATAAATGGCAATTAAATATCTACAACCTTACTGCATACTTAACCCCCAAATTGCTGACATAGCAAAAAGGAACCCCTTCTTCCATGTGGTAAGGGTTACAAAACATTATAAAAACTCAAAGAGACACTTACTCAGTGGATTTGTTTGGAGTTGTTTAGCGTTTTCAAGTGTAAGGTTAACCTCTGCCCATTTGGTCATTCAAGTCAAGATGTAGAAGCACAATCTCAATTTAGAGCAGTTTCCAGCCAGTGCTCTTGATAATGTTTATTTCAATTGTTAAATTGTTTATTTCTCTTTTGGCCTGAGTTGACTGTAAAGCGGAAATTGTTTATTTTGAACTTAGAACAAATAGTGTCGTATGCGAGTTTTAAGGAAACAACTCTTCTTTAGAGAAAACCCTCTAAATTTACTAATTTAATAACTTTATTTTTATTTCTAAAGATTTCTATGTTATTCATTATACTGTAATTGTCAATCGCTTTGCTTTGTTTCGCTTTAATAAAACTATTAAAAATCTTTGGTGTTTAAGTAACTAAATAGGGCACAACAAATTAAATAAATTAAAACATAATTTTAAACTATCTAAGCTACACGTTCCCGTCGCCTACCATTTTGATACGCGACAATATGACGCTTTTGGTTAGCAGCTTTTGTTTTTAACATAACCAATCTTCTTTCCTTTTTCGCGTGTTGGCGTGTTTTTATTTAATAATGAATAAAAAGTAAGTATATTCCTTTATTTTCATTTATATTCATATTAGGACTGATCCAGTATATCAGGTGTAATTTAAAATATTTAAACGGAATACAAAAAAGCATGAGCGGCGACTCGTTAAACAAAAAGTGGAAATAATTTTAAGCGACGTCTGCTTCTTTCAGTCTTATCTACATCTATTCACATTCAACCAATTCCCACTAGGTTAGATCAATGGTTATATTTACCTCAAAACGATATAGTTGGGTGCTCTACGTCAACCTCCACTAACGTAGAGGCCTCACCAAACCTTGATTCTCATCTGGAACAAATGGATGTTGGCAAGTGCTTGAAATTAACTAATTTAAACCTAACAACAAACTATGGGTCTGAATTTTGCAACCCCCTAAACTTGAAATAAAATACTTTTCAGGTGAGAGCATTTCTGAGGTTTCGTATAATTCGGGCTGTAATGACTTGGAAAACCTTGACAGTAATCTTAAAATTCACACAAATTTTAAAACGCTTCTAGGGACTACGTGATTTGAATTTCCTGATGAATATGTACATAAATGGAGAAATTCCCCATGGCCTTGACATCCAGTTCTTGGATTTTTGAACAAGATGGTAATCTGGGGTGTTACTGGCCAACTTACCTGAAATCAACTGTACAATAGGGTGGTCCTTATTTACGAAGTTTTGAAATTTAATGGTCTCACCCCATAAATTGTTTCCTTTCATGGCAAAATAAAAGTCAGCGAAATTGGAATTGAATTGGACAACCGCAAACCGTGCCTCACGAACGCCAAAATTTAAAAAACTATGGCCAATTTCATATTTCTACATAAAGGCATAAAATGCAACTACGTTCCCCTACTTCTAAAAATAGAAAATTAATATTATAATTATTAGACGCAGGACGCTTACAAGTCGGTACTTGTCGAGAAGTAGTTGGAGAAACAGTTGCGTCACCGTCTGCGCTTTGCCTTAATTTGTTGTTGTTTTTCGTTACGTGTTAGTAGTGTTCTTATGGTCACCGGATCGCATTAACGCATGAAAATGGCGTGCAAGCGAAAATTACGAACAAATATATTCTTAATAGGCAGTGATATATCGCAAATTACTGGTAGTAAGTTACCATCCAACAGACAAGTGCTGCAAGTGTTCTTTTTCAACATGCGTTGTGTGAACTTACCAATTCGTGAAAGCGCCAAGTTAACTATAGATGAAACGGTAATTTTTTGGCAAAAGGCTTCAATTCCCGTGAGACAACCTCACCATTGTATTGCAAAGTTAGAAGCGTTATATAATTTGTGGAGAAATTTGCAAAAAAATTGTAGGAGAAAGAGTGAAACGCAGAAGTCTAAAGAGGCTGAGTTTACTGAAAAACTGGATGACCTGTTTGACATAGCACATGCCAATGCCCTTGAAACAATGAAATTAAAAGAAAATAGAGAGTTCCTTATAGCTCAAAGACGGAAAGGAAGGATAGGGTGCATAGGACCAGTAGATAAAAAATTTGCAGATGCAGAAAAAAGACGGTTGGATAGATTGGAGAAAGAACAGGAGAGACACGAAAGAGCGAAAGTAAATCAAAGTAGTCAGATTGGAGGTAAGTCTTGTATATTTTATTGCGAACTTATTATGATTTTAAATTAATTAATTCTTTTTAGTAATACTAACTGATTCAGATGAAGATACGCTTGAAACATTTGAGACTTCAGAGACGGAGCAAGACCAACCAGGACCTTCGAAATCCCGTAAACGTGCTAGACAAACTTTTATTACCATAAGACTCGTAGCTACATTAGATAGGTGCAAAATAAGTGACAGGGATTCCGTCCACATCTTAATGGCAGTCGCAGAAGCACTTGGTCACTCTGTTGATGACTTAGTAATTAATAGGTCCTCCATTCACCGTTGTAGAGAACGTCTACGATCAGAACGTGCTTTAGAATTAAAAGGGGAATTATTTACATTAAAACAAGCAAAGGCACTTACAGTTCACTGGGATGGTAAGCTACTTCCTGCTTTGACTGGAAAACAAAAAGTTGATCGTCTACCAGTTATTGTGACATGTAACGGCTCGGAGCATTTGCTTGGTGTTCCCAAACTTTTATCGGGTAAAGGTGATGAGATGGCGTCTGCGGTATATCGCCTACTTGAGGAGTACCAAATATCAGACAACGTTCAGGCCGTTTGCTGCGATACTACAGCTTCAAACACCGGTCGACTCAATGGAGCTTGTGTTCTTTTGGAACAAAAATTAAAAAAGGATCTACTATATCTACCTTGCCGTCATCATATATATGAGTTGGTATTAAAATGTGCATTTGAGGTGTGTGTTAGTACATCATCTGGTCCTGATGTAGCTATTTTTAGACGCTTTCAACAAGCATGGTCACAATTGGATCTTCAACTGTATGAGGCCGGCGTTCAAGACAAAAATGTATCCGACATTATCAGCGACGACCAAGAAAGCATTTTAAAATTTTGCCTTGATCAGCTAGAATTACATCATCCCAGGGAAGACTACAAGGAATTATTAGAGCTGGCAATTATTTTTTTGGGTGGTCAACTGAAAAAAAAAAATATTATTTAGAATTCCAGGTGCATTCCACCATGCGAGATGGATGGCTAAAGCTATTTATTGTTTGAAGATCTTTTTGTTTAGAAGTCAGTTCCAAATGACATCATATGAAACGGCATTAAAGATGTTTGCATCTTCATCATTCGTTTGTACATAAATGCATGGTTTTGTTGCCCAGTAGCTGCTATGGCACCACTTCAGGACTTGAAGTTTCTGAAAGGTTTATATCTTTATAAAGACACGCATGAGGTTTTATCCAGAAGAGCCATATCAAAATTTTGTGGTCATCTATGGTATCTTTCCGATGAGCTAATGGCCTTGGCATTTTTCGACAAAAGCATCCCTTTGGAAACTAAAATCGAGCTAGTAAAAGCGACGCAGTTGAATAAAGATGATGATTGTTCCTTTCCTGTTAAGCGTCTAATTATTTCAGAGAAGGATATCCCTACCTTAGTAAATCATCCGCTACAATATTTTGCTTCTAAACATACATTAAATTTTTTCAAACGTTTTAAGATTCCCTGTCAGTTTCTACAAGAAAATCCAGCCTCATGGGAATTCCTACAAGATTTCAAAGAGGGATCGTTGCTTGTACAAAATCTTCAAGTAGTCAATGATACCGCAGAAAGGGGAGTTAAACTCATGGAAGAGTTTAACAGTGTTCTTACAAAAAAAGAAGACCAGAAGCAGTTTCTTTTGCAAGTAGTAAAAGATTATCGTAAGAATTTTCCTAGCTGTAGCAAACAGTCTCTTTTGCCAAAAGTAGATACTTCATTAAGTAAATTTTTGAAATTTTCTAATTTTTTATGAATCTTCTGGTTTATTTATTATAATATATTTTAATGTTATATACATATTTATTAAATGATACCTGTTTATAAATAATTATTTATTTTAAAATTTTGATAAAAAATCCCGTAAAAGGAGGTCATTGAGGCACGACTTACAATTATCCGATTGAGCTGAAATTTTCCACATTTATTTTTTGGTCCATTTGGAAAAGCTTTAAGGGGTGAGACTTAGGAATTTTGCAAAAATATTTTTTTTGTTATAAATAAGGAAGAAGACTATTCTAAATCATCTCGAGATAAAAAGAGAAAAGTGGACAATTTGTACAAGGCGTGTAAAATATTCTTCGAGTAAGCTAAAATACTATTTATCAAGTTAGACATATTTTCTTGTGGTCAAAACTGCCTTCTTTGTAAAAAATAATAAACAATGTCCATCTTATCATTTTTATAATATTAATAATAAAATGATTGATGTGATTAGATAATTATGAAGAGGTACAAGTTGAACTGAGGACTCTGGAAGAAGAGGAGCCATCGCAATGTGAGGGTCAAGCAGTTTTAGCAAGTTTGAAACTAAAAAGCTACATATAAAACACCAACATTCGGATTTTGACTATTCATTTGCTAGTGATGAAAATGAAGAGAAGATTACAAAAGCTCCCAGGCATTTTATTAATAAAATTTTTAATGCTTACCCTATTGGTTACAGAATGCCACGAACATATAAACGAAAAACTAACAGACAAGATTGAAAAGCTAAGCATATTGAAAAACCCTAGAAGAAGTAAATCGGGGAATGCCCGTGAAAACTGCTGCTCGTATTTTCAATGTTCCAAGAAGTCGCTCAAACGGCATGCTATGAATATAAATAAGATAGCAAAGCTAGAAACAAAGTCCCTTGGAAGTTGCCACCCCATCGCTCTCAAACTACAAGGAATAAAATTGACCCCATTAAAGACAAATTATTACAGTTGAACAATTCCGAAAGAAAATCGACACTTATCATTCTTTAAAGGCATTATTCCCTTTCTGAGTTCTTTCGATGAGGACGACATTTTTTAATTACAAATTGGCGTCCTTCAGCTAATTTTCAATATTAAAAGCAGAAATCATTAAGAAGAACTACGGAACCCATGACACCAAGGATAAGAAACTATACATTGAAGAGTTACACATCAGAGTCACCAACTACAGCTAATATTACGTATCGCAGGGGCAGCCAGGGACTAATAAACATGTTTTTCAGTCGGAATTGCAAGCGACTTCTGCAAGACAGTACTATTAATCGCAGGGGCAGCCAGAGCCTAATAAACAAGTTCTTCGGTCTGAAGAGGGAATGCTATCTCCCTCATCATCATCAGTATCGTCGATTGATTTCGGCAACGATTCATTATAAGTATTTTCATTCTACTGCGTCCTTTAAATTTATACTAATAAAGATGTTAGAGAAAACTGCACGAAAGAAGAAAGAGTGGATGGAAAAGCAAGTTTTACGAACAAGATGAGAGACAGGGACGGACAGCTGAGAAGAAATCACAGAATAAACGAAATGAATGTAATAAATGAATGGGTGGAAGAAATGCTAGAAACGGAAGAATAGGAATAAACAAATGTGAATCTTAAACCATAAAATTAAAGAAAGGTGAACCATAAATCATGAAAAAGGAAGAAGGGTGAATTGTAAACTATAAAATTAAATAATGGAAGAAAAATTAATCATTAATAATACAATTGAGTAGCAGAAGAGAGGTAAATCATAAAACATTAGATTGAACAAAGAAGAAAGGTAAACCATAAAGTATAAAATTGAATAAGAACATAAAGGTAAATCGCAAATCATAAAATTGGCCAAAAAAGAAAGTTGAACCATAAATCATGAAATTGAAAATAGGGAAGAAAGGTGAAAATTAAGGGAAACTAGGATTTTAAGGTAAAAACACAAAAAAAACGCAAAATAAGAGAAAAACAAAGGACATAGGATAGGTTGTAACTAGGAAGTAAATATATAATTAGTAATAGGCCGAATAAAAGAGGGAATGAATGGGAACTAATAAGGGAAAATAAACAGTAAGTAATTCTAGTATCGGGAAATCTTAGTATGGAATTTTGAATAGTATGGGGAAATTTTAGTAAGGGGAGATTAACAGGGGCAGCAAGGGAAACTGGAATGAGAGGATGGGAAAATAGTAATATAACTGTAAATAGGATAACGTAAACTGGAAAAAGGAATTAAAAATAGGAATTGGTAAAAAGAACTAGTACTATACTACTAACTGTACATAGGATTAAGTAACTCTGTACATAGTTAAGGAATTTGTAGTAGGTTAAGTGTTTTTAGAAAAAAGCCAGTAGGCAAAAAAGAGAAAAGGAAAGACCAAAAAAAGAAAGAACAAAAAGAACAAAAAAAAAGAGAAAGAAGGAAACAGAACAAAAATAATTAAAAACAGAAGGGCAGTCTTCTTTCCCAGCGGATTTTGCGCTGTAACCATCAGCCTGAGGGAATGCCTGACGATCGATGGATGCAGTAAGGAGACGTAGAAGAGTAGAGGTTCCCTTGAGAGTGCATTTCGGGAGATGGAAGATAGGTTTCGTCGGGTAAAACACGCGAGGTTTTAAGCTGAAAGGCAGGCAACCATTTGAGCAAAAAATTCTACTGCCACTGACGGGACTCGACCGGACCGGGAAAAAAACAGCCAGGTTTAAAGGGTTGTAAACCAGCGCCGGCCCGGTACCGGACGCATCCATTAGGCACGTGTGTTTACTACATTTACTCATTTAAATTTTTACAGTTTTGCATTTGTTCACAAAAGGCACATGGATGCTATTATGTCCAGTGTGACAAAAAAAAGAACTATTAAAAAACAATTTGAGATCTATACTACCTAGAATAAAAAAGAAAATAAATTTATGGTAACCGGCCAATAAAATTCGTCAGACGATAAAAATCTGCAAAATGAAAAATGGGAGGAACTATCTGTTCTCCTAAATTCATGTTGGGATGGCCCACTAAGAGATCGTGTGTCATGGAAAAAGGTTAACCTGGTAAGTTTGAGTATATTTATAGTTAATTATCCGTGTAACGTCCAAGAGTTAATATTAGAGACTTATTAGGTGAATCGGCTTTCTACTGCTAGGTACATTTTGTTCCAAGAAAATTCATATATATTTTATTTCATTTTGTCCAGTAAATCAACTTACCATGTACTCATTTGCCGCCGGTAAGTGGAACATTACAGTGTCAGGTACTGTCATGTATTGCCTAGCAACCATCTTTTGTTTTTAGAAATAATGACTTTTTACTTTGGATTTTTGACAAGTTGTCACTGAAAATTATAGGAAACAAAATGTTCAAATACACATATTGTACCAACTACCAACTTTAGTAAATGAAAAATGTTACGCAACTACAGAATAGGCTCTCTTTTACAATTTTTTTAATAGTCTACTTAACTAAAGTTAGTAATTTTTATTTTGTTTTCAATATATATCTATCGATACCAAATAACTTTGTGTAGATGCTTTAACTTGTAAAAGTATTTTTTCTACCAACTTTAGTAAATGAAAGATATTACGCAACTATAGAATAGACTCTCTTTTATAATTTTTTTTAAACATTTTGCTTAGCTCAAGTTAGTAATTTTTATTTTATTTAAACTGTATTTATATTCTTTACTCAAATATTATAATTTTATCTATTTGACAGTGACAAGCAAAAGACAGTTACAATTTAAGGTCATGTGATTTAATATTGACAATAATATTTTAAAATTTTTAATAAACATTTCTTTTAATTCTTTTAAAAAGGATTATAAAGACAGGATGAAATAAAATACCACATGATACACGTCCGTTAGGTGTTATTACAGCACTCGTTTACATTCCAGACTCGGCTCCTACGTCGCCTCGTCCGTAAACCAACTCGTACTGTAATAAGTCACCTACCGGCCTTGTAACGTAATATACTAATGTATTGCTCATGTTTTCTAAATTCATTATTCTGGATTCCCTCATTTCTGAATAATTTATATACAAGAATTAATTCCACTTTAATATTTTAAAAGTTATTTTGGTACGCTTTGTGTGCTTTTAATGATATTTATTAAAGTTATACTTAGTATAAATGCGAATTTGATGTAGAATATTTAGTTCTGAAGGTATATGGACATTTATCCTATCACGCTAAACGGGTATAGCACCTAAAAGATCTATTTTTGAAAGCCGACTTAACCTATCTTGAAATATTAAGACATGTTACTACTAGATGGTTGTCCTTGCTACCTGCTGTGGAGAGGATTTTGCGAGGTTTTCCAATTTAAAAAAAATATTTTTCCGAAATGAATGAAAATTGTCCAGTGGCTTTGAAGAAATATTTTTTAGAAGCTGGTTGTTTGAGAACAGAATACTTTCTGGCATTTTTTCAAAACACTTTAAAAATATTTCATGACGCAATATTATTACTAGAAAGAGTTGATATTTTGTTCAGCGAAGTATATGATATAATTAATAATTTGCGATCAAACTTAACCAAAGAATAACCGACAATTTTTTTGGATTTACCAGTACAAACATTTTGAAAAAAATGAGCGTTGACGAGCAACAATCCATCAAGAATTGTTTTATAATGTGGTATCGAAGTGCACTAAAATATATTGAAGATCGATTTGATTTCACAGAAAACAACAAACTGTCCGTACTAAAGATGTTTAATTTGGAAAAAGAGTTTAGTTTTAATGATTTGACTGTATGTTTAGACAAAATGTCAATCTCTACACGAGAGAGTGCCATTGATATGGATCAGTTGTATGAGGAGTTTTGTCAAGTAAAGGAAGCACTTTATATTTTAATTAAAGAAAAAATGAATGCTGATATTACAGTAACTCCTTTTGAGCAATGGCATAAACTTTTCTTTAAGAATAAAACCTTAGTGAATTTAATTAAAGTATTTCAATATGTGGCGTCGATTCCGGCGTCAAACGCTCACGCAGAGAGAATTTTTTCCCTCTGTGGTAAAACTTGGACTGACGATAGAAACAGATTGACGCCTGACCACGTTAAATCCAAATTTCCAATTAGAGTTAATTTCAGTGAAACATGTTGTGAATTTTTCGATTACGTGATAAAAAATAAAAATCTCCTAAAATCCGCCAAATCCCAAAATAAATATTCATTTAAAAATAAAAATTAAACTTAGTCTTAGTATGTATGTAGTTAGTATATTAGTATGTAGTATGTTAGTATGAGGTCGAGTTTCCAATCTAATTTTATTGTAATAAATTAGTAGGTTAGTTTAAATTTATTAAAAACGTGTTTTTTAATAAGTCCCGATATTATCTTGCCCGTCCCGATTTTGTTTCCAATAAATCCCGAAAAAGTCATTTCCAGAGTTGGCAACCCTAGTTGTGAGCCATAGTACTTGATGTGTTGTTAAAAATTGAAATAATATTGTAAAACAGTGTAGATTTTGCTCCCTTTCAAAATTTTAATAAATAAAATCATGTATCATTGTGACTTTGTATTTACTTCGATACGCAGACTGTCGCACTCGGATTTTTCTCTGAACGTGTATGTAATTTTTCAGGAAAATTTGGACATAAAGTAAAATTTGATAAAGCCATCTTACATAATCACATTGAGAGTTTTAACCCATCAATATCGCATTATCGAAAGGAACCCGCACCTAACAGGAAGTATCTCCCTAGTGACATAACTGCAACTCTAATGTATCAAAATTTATTAAGCAAAAATCCCACAATGAAATGCTCATATGATTTGTATAGAAAGGAAATTAAGTCAAAAAATATCTCCTTCACGAAACTCGGCTCTGAGAAATGTGAAAACTGTGCCAAGTTCGATTTTCAGGGCCACCATAAAGAAAATATGCAACCAGAATGTAGCCTTTGCAAGGCATTCACTGTGCATATAAATAAGGTAAAAAATTCAAGAAAAATATACAGATCGGACGCAGAAGCCAATTTCAGGAATAATGAAGTTGTTTTAACTCTAGAAATGAGATTCAATAATTTCTACGATTGGATAGACAATACGTTACAAGTAAAAATAAAGAAAACCGAACTTTATTACACGCGATGCACGTTTAAAATGCTGTTAGAAAACTTGGAACGCGACCCTACAAAAACATTAACCCAATGCTGGAAGGATTACACAATTGCAGATTGCCTACTTAATATTAAACAATCGATTGGTGAACTTAAACAATCGACATTAAATGGCTGCTGGAAAAACCTATAGCCAGAAAGTGTAAAGTCTCATACGAAGGTGCCTGATATCAGAGACGAAATCAAAGAAATTGCTGATTTAGGAAAGTCATTACATGGAGAGGGATTCGACGATATGAATGAGGAAGACATAAAACAGCTATTTGAATCGCATAATGTTGAACTTACTGAAAGAGAACTTATAGAACTGACGGAGAACATTATGAAGCTCAAGAACAAGGTGAAGATGATGAAGTAGTCCCGGCACCAAAGCAGTTGACGTTGAAAACGCTTAATAAATGTTTTACCATGGCACACGATCTCACCGAGCTGTTAATCAGCGAAGATCCTACAACGGAAAGAAGTTTAAAAACTAAACGAGAGGTTTTTGCAGCATTGGCAGCATACAAGGAAGTTGAGAAGAATTTACGCAACGAAGCTATACAGTCAAAAATTACGTCTTATTTCTCTTAAAATTAATGTTTTTGTTTGTATTTTTAAAGATGTTTTATATGTATTTATGATGCCATAGTATACGTTTAATGTTTTCATACATAATATGTACATATGTACATACATACATATACATATTATGTATGTATGTACATATTTAATAAAAGTTTATGTAATTTAATATATATTAATGTTTTTGTTTCGATATACGCGGTTTCTTTTTACGCGGTGTTTTCAAAGAACGTAACCCCCGCGTAAAACGAGGGACGCCTGTAGTGCTTTTTAAAGACTTAGATTTAATATTATAGCATAAGCATAATATTATTTATGGAACGTCATAAAAAATATTCCTATATTAACAAAGAACTTTATTAATCGAATCAGAGATCATTTGATGTTCATTTAATTTAAATTCTATATTATGCATTTTTGTTGTAACCATACCTTTAAATTAAATTGCTATTGAAATGTTTTTTTTGGATAAACTGAATATGTTTTTGTTTGTAATTTATCTTCACTTGAGTAAATAAACATTATAAAATCTTATCTCACCTAGATCTAGAGTTAATCAAGGTGCAATGGACAACAATATAACTATTCTGAAACTTCCCCCGCACACCAGCCACCTACTACAACCTATGGATTTGGCGGTATTCAAAAATCTAAAAACCAGATGGGCATCTAAAATTGCCAGCTACCAAAGAACAAATTTGGGCAAGAAAATTCACAAGCGCGAATTTTCAATTTTAATTGATCAAATTTGGAGAGAAGCAAGCAGGGATTTACTAAAATCAGAGTTTAGGAAAGGCGGCATCTACCCTTTTAACAGAAACGTAATTAAACCCTCTAAATATGACCCTAAAATGTTAAGAAGGTATGAGCAATCTAAGAAAGACAAAATGCAAAAATCCACACTGCCACTTGAAAATTTAGAACTAAACAACGAAGCTGGTCCAAGTAGTGCACCCGATGGAAACACAGCAGTCCTCATATATGATAGCATAGCAGCTGATAATACCACAACGAAAACTACAAAATACATTTATCATTTAAAAATTTACTTTTGAGCACAATAAAGCAGTCACCTCGCCCTAGCCAATAGAAAGAAAATAGATCCGGGGGCAGAAGTGATAACTTCGACGGAGAGCTATGCGATTAAGAAGAGCGCGGAAGAAATAAAAGCACAGTTGGAAGAAGACAAAGCCCAGAAAAAAAGGGGAAAGGCAACAAAAGAAAGAAAACTAAAGAGATAAAATCAAGCTCATTGTTACGGTTTCGTTTTGCCCTGTATTCATTATTGTAAGTTACCTTGGTTACCAATGAAGTTTGTTGATTTTTGTTGATGTCACTTTGACAATTAAGATTTGGGAAGCAATTTCTGGCTTAGAGAGCTGAACAAGTATTAGTTCCAATTTAGAAAGTCCGGACCTTTATTTCTTTTTGCTTTGCTGGTGCAATTAAATCGATTTGTAGAAATAAAAAGGTAACCGGATTTCGATTTCATTTAAGAAGGCCAAGACCAATCTTCTGGTAAGTATTTTTTGACATCGTTGTGATTCAGCATATCATAATAGCATTGTTTTTTATTTCAGATAAGATATTGGCTTGTAAAGGGGTGAAGCAGGTTGGAAGCGCAACTTCGGGGAAAAGAGGTGTCATTGTTACAATTATTACCTGTGTCAATGCCATAAGAAATAGTGTTCCGCCCTTATATATATTTCCGAGGATATGATAAAAGGTGCTCTTCCTGGTTCGGTTGAATCGGCTCACCCTAGCGGCTGGTCTAACAAAATGATTTTCTAGAGTATCTTCGGCACTTTATTAAACATGTAAACTGTTCTACACGTCTCCATATGACAAGATTTAATTCTAAAACTTTCCACTTGACATATAATTACATAATTTAGTATAATTTTTCCAAACTTTTCCTACAGTGCTTTTTGAATAAGAATTTTCCAAGTGTTATATATTTTCTCTTTACCAATTTGAACTTTAAGGGGATTCTTTCCTTTAAAAAAAGCTATCAATTTGGAGGATTTTTATAAAGGATTTGTGACTGCTCTAATTATCCGATGTTATTTAAAAAAATATATGTTGTATACATAACTCAAACTTGGAGTTTCGTTCAACCAGAATTTTAAAAAAATCAATAAAAGGCCTATAAAAAAATTCGAAAGTTAGACAAAACTAGCTCAGCTTTAAAAAAACATTACACGTATATTTTTACAAATTAACCAAAAATAATGGAAGATAACCCAATTTTAACATATTCGTAGTATGCTGTTAAAATTTGAAACAATTTGATGCATTAGAATTGCCAAAATTCCATTTTAAAAATTGATTGTTTTTCATTTAAAATCTGATAAAATCCAAGCGTTTACGCATTTATCCTTCACAAGCTTTCTCTCTTGCCGCCGAGGCGGCTTGCCCTTTGCGACACGCTTTCCTCGTTGCAGATTTAATTTATTCGTTTAATACTGTTCGTTCTTCGTAGTCAGTGTAGACCAGTGCAGTGGTGTCGAATTTTTAGTGGTTATTTTTATATATTTTGTTATTAAATTAATTGTGTCAGCTGTGTGTAAAATGGGAAATAAAAAAACATTAAAACCAAGTAGCCATAGAAAAAACAAAGTTTTAATTGCAAAACGAAGGTAAGTAGAATAACATTTTTTTAACAATTATAGGTCGCTCAAAACTTTAAATTAACTAATATTATTTATTTTGACATTAAATATTGGCGCCAAATATGCTTTGGGAATGAATGAAGTCAACCATTAAAATTTCTGTTTTAACCGTTAGTTTGATATACAGTAGGTTCCTTTACCCACCCTTAAATTAAAAGATTATTATCTGGGGTAAGAGCTATTTGTGTTCATGATCGGGTGCTGAAATGTGGGTGTTTCTATGTTTGTAATTATTTTTTCTGGGCGCCATATATCAAAAACTCGTATACGAAGTGACTTTAAATTTTGTACAAAAATACAAATAATAATGTAAACGGGATCCCTCCATTGGTTTTAAGTATCATTGGTGTACAGTAGTATTTTTATTAAAGGAGCTCAACAAAAAAAGATATCAAAAAATACCTACAATCGCTATTTTATGGACCGGGTATGAGAGTGTTTTTTTTTTAGGTCGGTGATAATATTATCTTTAATTATTGTTTAGTAAAGAACTATGCGATTACAAAAAAAAACAATTACCTACATAATTTATGGCATTTAATTTTACCGTCAAATACAAATCAATGTTTTTGGGGTATAATTTGCACAATAAGTTTTTGTTCTTGGGCTTTGTATATTTTAACGAAAATTTAAATTATTTATTTGCAACATTTTTAAAAAGTTCATTTTATTTTTTTAAATTTTATATATAATATTTTCCTTTTTAAACTTGTAGGTACTTATTAAATTTTCGTTCTTTTCAATAAATTTACTATTATTACGGAGAAAATAAAATAAAATGCTGTTGCTCCGATAAGTTTAAACATCGGAATCATAACTCAAGGAAATAATATTTATCTAACTAGACTAAGCACAATCGATACCTAAAACAAGAACAACATAATTTAGATTGTGATGATGCAATTTTACATTCCGTTGCATCCCCCTCCCCCCACTTAGACAATAGCATAATTTAAAATTAGTTTTATTAGTTAGATAATTATTTTCAGGTATGATAAGTGGCATAAAAATAAAACAAAAAGCTGTATGGTCAAAGAACCTTTAACTATGTCGACCGCTGAAAACAGAGAAAATCATGGGAATACAACAGAATTAGAATTTTCTCAGACTTCTTGTTACTCAAAAGAAATACAGTCTCATTTATCATCAGTAACGCCAGCTGAGGGGTAAAGTTCGTGATTTTTTTAAAATATTCTTATTATAAATATACTCTTTTAGTTCTTTGCCCAATATAACAGAGGAAGGTATATTTATCAATTCATCGGATATAGAACAACCTTGTTCCTCAACGTCACAAGTTATGGAAGGTACCGAATATATACAAAATACATATACTGACATTGAAAATGATAGCACTTCCGTCACTCCTACAAATGAAGCAAAAGGGAAAAAAAGGTATTATTAAGTCATTATTATCATTAATAATTTAGTAATTAAATTTATTCCATTTTAGATCTATGAAACATGAATCTTCTCTTCTGGAAGGTAATCGTATAGTAAATATCAGGCATTTCTTTGAAGAAATTGTTTCATTCAATCACTGTGGACTGTTCTCCTGTACATCACGAGAACTGGAAATAGTAAAGGAAACAAGGAAAGGATTCATGTCACAGGTTGTTATTAAATGCAAAATGTGTAGAGAAGAAAAAACCATTACCTTAAGTCCAGACGACGCAAAGTTAAATTCAAATCAGGCATTTGTATTTGCAACAATAAATATTGGTTGTGGATATTCACAGCTTTCAGAATTTTCTAGCATTCTTAACATCCCACCAATTGGCTATAAACTATATAAAATGGAGGAAAAAAAACTACATAAAGTTATAAAAGAGGAGAACTGGAAGATCATGAAGGAAGCTGGTGCAGAAGAAGCTAAGATTGCTAGAGAAAATGGTGAAGTAGATAAAAATGGGATTCCAGAAATAACAGTTATAACTGATGGTGCATGGTGCAAAAGATCATATCGCTCAGCCTATAATGCTCACTCCGGAGCGGCATGCATCATTGGTCAAAAAACAGGGAAACTGTTATTTTTGGGTATAAGAAATAAATTCTGTGCGATGTGTCAATTGAATTCTTCTAAAGATCATCTCTGCTTTAAGAATTGGTCTGGTACGTCAACATCTATGGAAAGTGATATTATACTGGAAGGTTTCACACGAAGTATAGAGATGCACGGGGTAAAGTACTCACATCTAGTGGGCGATGGAGATAGCAGCGTTTTTAAAAAATTGCAGATTGCCAAACCGTACGGTAACTTTGCCATTCAAAAAGTCGAATGTTCTAACCACCTATTAAGAAATTACTGCAATAACCTTAAACAGCTGACTACTAAAAAATTTAGTTCAAAAGGTTTGGCTATCAGCAGTAACTTAAAGACAACTTTAAAAAACAAGATCAAAAGATTAAGAGTTGCCATAGATTGCGCTGTAAAATATAGAAGAGAAGAAAACGTATCTTTTCAACAACAGGTGCTATATCTTAAAAAAGACATTGAAAACAGCATATTACATGTTTTTGGAGATCACTCGAAATGTTATAAATATTTCTGCAAAGGCGAAAAGCCAAACGAATCGAACCTGATTCCAAGCATGCAAAAGTGTGGACTATATAGTGATATTATGTCTCATGCAAATCGGCTTATATATAACAGTAGAAGCTTGATTAAAAATATGACAAATAATAACGCCGAATGCTTTAACAGTGTCATTGCAAAATTTATTTCCGGAAAAAGAATCGATTTTTCCAAGAAAGGTGGGTACTCGCTACGTTGTCAGGCTGCTGGTATTTCCTTTAATGAAGGCGCAAATTATCACTCCGTCTTGCACAAAGCTCTAACAGGTACGAGCCCAGGAAGAACCATGAAAAATTTTATCAATATGAAAAAAAAAACTGCCGGAATTTTGTGTAGGAGAAAGTTATTCGGACGAAAAAGTAAATATGTCAAAACATACACCAAAAAAAGTAGTAGCCAGGAAATTGACAAAGATTATGGTGATGTTGAAGATCTGATTGATGATGAAGAGTGGACAAGGCAAAAAAATTAATTTTTAAATGGGTTAAAAAAAGATAAAATGAAAGTTCAACTGATTATGGAATCCACAAAGGAACAGGCCGATTCAGTACTTTGGCATCAAGAAAGACGCAAAAGAATAACGGCATCGATTTTTGGTAAAATTTGTAAGCTACGGTCCACAACGGATCCAAACAAAATAGCAAAAACAATGCTTAAGAATTTTACAGCAGTGAGTACTGCTTATGGCATCGATCATGAGCCCATAGCCATTAAGGAATTTGCCGAATTGTTACAGATAAAAATAGAGCCGTGCGGTTTTTTTGTGGATGAAAATGACTTTTATCTTGGTGCAACACCGGACGGACTTATAGGGCAAAATGGTTTGGTGGAAATAAAGTGTCCATATAGTTGCCGGCAATTAAGCCCAATAGATGCAATCCAGACAAAAAAACTAACGTACATGGAACCCGGACAGCATGACGAATTTCATTTAAAAAAAAACATACTTATTATTATCAAGTACAAGGACAATTACATGTAACGAAAAGAGACTTTTGTTATTTTGTTGTGTGGACACCAAAGGGATTTATCTATGACAAAATTATGCGGGATGATGATTTTTTTGACAATATGAGAGAGAAACTAAAAAGTTTTTATTTTAATTATTACTTACCTGAGTTTTTAAAAATGGAATATAAAATAATACGTGTTTAAAGTTTTAGAATGTTTTTATTTTTTTCATATCCTATTATAATAGCAAAATAAACAATTGGTCGCCTGACAATTTCATAAAAGATATGCCCAAGAAACCAAATTCCTTTTGAAAAATCATCCAAATTTATACCTATTTGTAAAAGTAAGAATTCTCTTAATTTTTATTGGTGGTGGTATTACCCTCTAAGGTGAGTTTTAAAAAATCCTTTTTTAGTGGATATTTGGGGCGTAAACTAAAGCCACAGACATTATTACAAATAATTATTTAATTTGTAGGATTACTTACTTACCACCTTATAGGACGAATTGTAATATTCTTTCTTAGTGGACGTCTATGGCTTAAAATAAAGCTATATGCAAAATTTCAACTTTTAAACATCAATACTTTTCTTTAAGAGTTGAATCAGTCAGTTACCTTACAATTTTATAAATTAGTGTATTATATCATGTGGTATATGTGATATATTATTGTTATTATTATAGGTAAGTATTACAATAGTTATTTGTATTAAAAAATAGTTATCAATTATTATATAATACAAACATAATAGATTCTTTGTCACTCTTATTTACGCTACTGAAGTCCATCAAAAATATTGTTTAAACGCGGTATTCATACGGCACAAAGCGACCTTCATGTGAGTAAAGAATTCTTGGCCTGTTCGCAGCCCCAATAGACCAGTCATTTAAAGGACGTTATAACGCGGTGTTTAGGCCAATAACGAATTTATTAACTGTCGCATTCGGCGTACTCTATTTAACTGAAATATGTTTACACGTCGGTTTTATTAAGCTACGCGCAGACAAATGCATAGTCATCTGCTACCACTAAAAAAAGAAAGAATCCCCTTAACCTCGCGGTGTTTTATGGTTATTCCCCATATTACTTATAAATTTGAAGATGCATTGTGTACACTATATTATTACTGTTGATTTTATCACCAATTTCATAGCACCTTTTCATTTTCCTAAAACAAGTATAGGCCCCATATTCTGCCTTATTGTTTTAGGTCATGCAATTAGATATCTTTTGTAAACCTTGACTGAACCATAAAAATTCAGGAAAATTCTACTAATCCTACGTTTTGCTCTGTGACAATAACCCAAAAATGTTCTCTGTTGTAGCCTTCCGCTTATTCAGAGTAATACCACCACTGCTCCAGGTTTTTTCTGTGGTCCCCCCCTCTTATATTTCGAAGAACTGTCACCAACTTCACCGGATAACCTGTCGTTTCAGAAAAGAACGCGGTAGCGGTCCATGGTTACTAGAAAGAACGGTTGTCTGGTAACTTCTGACCAATTAGAGCCTGCCTGCTGATGACGTCACAAAACGATTTTTTTATACGGGTCTAATATGAATGCAACAGACAAAGAGAGACAGATACGCCTTTCTATGAAATAAACCGAGAACGGTATATATATTTGATAGTTTTCATTCAGTTTTCTGTTTTTTCTTTTTAATATAAGTAGATAAGTCTACAAATACAGACCGAGCACAGGGTGCATTTTCATTTTACTAACTTTAAAGTTTACTTTTAAAAAACGCATGTGTATGTAGCTACTGTTTTCAATGTTTATTTCAGAAAATATATATATAAATTTTGTTTATTTCTTATAAAACATATATTTTATTGTTCCGTACAAAAAAGTAAATAATTATTGTTTGAATACAAAATACATTTTGCTAAAACAACTAATTTATTACGAAGCAAAAGGTAATAGTTGTACAGATCAAACTTTAGGACTCAGTTAAGCTCAGTGGCGTATCTAAGGGCGAATAAGCACCTGATGAATTTATGATACTAGGTGAAAAACCCCATTTGTTGACTCTAATAAAATTTGAAGATATCATGACAATACAAGTTTTTTTTTATGACTTCAGCCCTCCCTCCCCCAGACCAAAATACTTGATTCGCTAAGCTACAATATAAGAAAAACTACATCAAGTAATAAAATGGGTACACACACCAAACGAACAGTTTCATAAAAATTCCTTTTGACAACGTCGAGGTTACATGTTTCGCTGCTACCTGAGCATCATCAGACCTAACTACATAAAGCAAAGAAACATACAAAAATAACACCTGCATCATAAATAACACAGTAAATATTTGATGATGCTCAGATACCATCATACTAGCGAAACATGCAACCTGGACGTTATTCAAAGAAAATTTTATGAGATGGTGACTTTTGTGTGTATTTTATTACTTGTACTTAAATCGGGTCTGTTCGTAAATATTACTTCTTCATATATTTTATTTATCAATATACGGGACATGCCCATTCGTACTGACCTCTTAGTTCTTAGTCTAAACTAAAATAACCAGTGCACTACACAATGTTATATCTACCAACCTTACTTTGTTTTCTTAAAAATATTAGAAATTAACTTAAGTTGATTATTATTAGAGGAAACCACTAAATGGCTCACGTTTTGTCTATATTACTTTTGGTTTCCTTACATTCTCTTATTTTTGGCTTCGAATACTAAATAAGCTTAGAATCTTCTTATTAATTCAAAGACACATTATCCTTTAATAGCATTCCTCCAAAACTTTATCTTAACGACTTTTTGTTCTCACGCATGTACGTTTCTTGTCATGTACTAATGGACGATTGTCACGTTCACACGCTTATATAAAACTGTTTGATCCGATGCAAAGATATACATTATTTTGACTACTTTCGTGAAGCTCACTATTATTAGCTTTACAATACTTTAAAATTTACTTAAACTTTTAAATGTAATAATCTTTAATAAATAAAAGTGCGACATGTGTGTGTCATTTGCAAGAATCAACTAGGATCCCAACATAAATTGGCGCAGTTCGTTGTAGGATTTGCGGAAAATCGGCACCTTGTGACGGGAAGATTTCAATCGACAACCAATTAAGACCGAAAATTCTGCTACAAGTCACGGTTTGTGTCGGGAAGAGGCATCTAAAACCAAACAAATCGACGAGTTTCAACTCCTTGGACTTTGGGACCAATAATTCGCACCACGGAGAAGATCCTAACTGAAGGCGAAGATTGACAACCCGAGGCGACGAAAGTGCAAGAAAACCACAAGAGTAAGTCGTACTTTTCCATTCTATTTTCAATCCCATTATTTCATTATTTAAGTTAATAAAGTTGTTTTAAAAAATTTTACTTTTATTTTATTTCTACTCTCATATATTATTTCATTAGTGTTGTTACAAGAAATTCTTACATTAAAATTTTATTTATATAATATTAATAATAATAAATAATCGTAATGGCACCTCCAGAAGTAAATTCGTCTACTGGTGAAAATGCTACTGATACAAACAACACCCCAGCTGAAGTTATTTATAACTTGTCATTTTTATGCTCTCTCATTGCTAAACCATTTGACGGTAATCGCGTTGATTTATATGAATTTATCTCAAATAGTACAAATGCCTTTCGTTTTGCAACACCTGACCAAACGAGTGCATTAATAGCATTTGTCATTTCAAAAATTACGGGTAGTGCTAAAGCTCAACTTCGAGATAAAGTTATTAATAATTGGGAACAATTAAAAAGTTTGCTCTTACGTTTATATTCCGATAGAAAACATTATACTCAATTATGGAAGAACTGAACACAATTAAACAACATAATAATGAACCAGATCAATCTATTTATAACCGTGTTGACAAAATCTGTACCAGAATTTTAAATTCATTGTCTTGCCAAGACGACAGGGAACGACTTGGTAGGGTAGAAATAATTAAAGAGCTTTCATTACAAAGATTTATTTTGCACAGTTTACCCGATATATCTAGATTTCCAAGGGGCAACGAACCAAAAACATTATCAGACGCTTTGAATGCAGCTGTAGAAGAGGAGCGGGCTCTTCAAATATCAAAATCCAATTTTTCACATAATAACAAATATTGTTCTAATTGCAAAACGAAAACTCATAATACAAAAGACTGTTTTAAGAGACAACGCCCGAGAGAAGCATCTGTTAATATAAATACACCTCAAAATAATCCGCGACAAAGTAACCAAAATTTTAACAAAACTTGCAATTATTGTAAAAAAACCAGGACATCTTATTGTAGATTGTTTTAAAAGGAAAAGAAACAACGAAAAGTATAATAATTCTTATCCACAAAATACTAATCAAAGTAATAGCGTTCATTTAAACGCGAAGACTTCCGGGAATCACGTTGTTTCCGCGGAATGGGCTTAAGAAAAAACGGCGCACAAAATTTCAGATCAAATAACTATCCTATTTTCAATGATAACATAAATAAAAAATGTACTCCCAATTATTCTAACTTCCCTAATAAAAATCAAAAAAATAATTTTAGGTTTGATGGTTGTTATCCGGTTTCTAATAATTTTAAGGGTCATAGTAACTCTTGCCGTAGACCACAAACCTTATCAAATGAATCAACAGTTAGTTTTGATGGTTGCAAACCGGTTCATAATAATCATATGGGTCATAGTAATTAAGTAACTCTTGCCATAGACCACAAAATATATTTAATGATTCTCAGATTTCTTTAAAATATTATAAAATATTTTCGAATAATATGAACAAAAGTCCTTATAAATGCACGTGTCAAAATAAAACATTTAAATTTCTATATAAATAATAAATCCCACAAAGTCCCGGTCTTAAAAATTCTTTAATATAATGGTTACATGTTTCGCCCACAAATGAGCATCATCAGACCTACAAACGTTTGATCCGATGCAAAGATATACATTATTTTGACTACTTTCGTGAAGCTCACTATTATTAGCTTTACAATACTTTAAAATTTACTTAAACTTTTAAATGTAATAATCTTTAATAAATAAAAGTGCGACATGTGTGTGTCATTTGCAAGAATCAACTAGGATCCCAACATAAATTGGCGCAGTTCGTTGTAGGATTTGCGGAAAATCGGCACCTTGTGACGGGAAGATTTCAATCGACAACCAATTAAGACCGAAAATTCTGCTACAAGTCACGGTTTGTGTCGGGAAGAGGCATCTAAAACCAAACAAATCGACGAGTTTCAACTCCTTGGACTTTGGGACCAATAATTCGCACCACGGAGAAGATCCTAACTGAAGGCGAAGATTGACAACCCGGGGCGACGAAAGTGCAAGAAAACCACAAGAGTAAGTCGTACTTTTCCATTCTATTTTCAATCCCATTATTTCATTATTTAAGTTAATAAAGTTGTTTTAAAAAATTTTACTTTTATTTTATTTCTACTCTCATATATTATTTCATTAGTGTTGTTACAAGAAATTCTTACATTAAAATTTTATTTATATAATATTAATAATAATAAATAATCGTAATGGCACCTCCAGAAGTAAATTCGTCTACTGGTGAAAATGCTACTGATACAAACAACACCCCAGCTGAAGTTATTTATAACTTGTCATTTTTATGCTCTCTCATTGCTAAACCATTTGACGGTAATCGCGTTGATTTATATGAATTTATCTCAAATAGTACAAATGCCTTTCGTTTTGCAACACCTGACCAAACGAGTGCATTAATAGCATTTGTCATTTCAAAAATTACGGGTAGTGCTAAAGCTCAACTTCGAGATAAAGTTATTAATAATTGGGAACAATTAAAAAGTTTGCTCTTACGTTTATATTCCGATAGAAAACATTATACTCAATTATGGAAGAACTGAACACAATTAAACAACATAATAATGAACCAGATCAATCTATTTATAACCGTGTTGACAAAATCTGTACCAGAATTTTAAATTCATTGTCTTGCCAAGACGACAGGGAACGACTTGGTAGGGTAGAAATAATTAAAGAGCTTTCATTACAAAGATTTTTTTTTGCACAGTTTACCCGATATATCTAGATTTCCAAGGGGCAACGAACCAAAAACATTATCAGACGCTTTGAATGCAGCTGTAGAAGAGGAGCGGGCTCTTCAAATATCAAAATCCAATTTTTCACATAATAACAAATATTGTTCTAATTGCAAAACGAAAACTCATAATACAAAAGACTGTTTTAAGAGACAACGCCCGAGAGAAGCATCTGTTAATATAAATACACCTCAAAATAATCCGCGACAAAGTAACCAAAATTTTAACAAAACTTGCAATTATTGTAAAAAAAACAGGACATCTTATTGTAGATTGTTTTAAAAGGAAAAGAAACAACGAAAAGTATAATAATTCTTATCCACAAAATACTAATCAAAGTAATAGCGTTCATTTAAACGCGAAGACTTCCGGGAATCACGTTGTTTCCGCGGAATGGGCTTAAGAAAAAACGGCGCACAAAATTTCAGATCAAATAACTATCCTATTTTCAATGATAACATAAATAAAAAATGTACTCCCAATTATTCTAACTTCCCTAATAAAAATCAAAAAAATAATTTTAGGTTTGATGGTTGTTATCCGGTTTCTAATAATTTTAAGGGTCATAGTAACTCTTGCCGTAGACCACAAACCTTATCAAATGAATCAACAGTTAGTTTTGATGGTTGCAAACCGGTTCATAATAATCATATGGGTCATAGTAATTAAGTAACTCTTGCCATAGACCACAAAATATATTTAATGATTCTCAGATTTCTTTAAAATATTATAAAATATTTTCGAATAATATGAACAAAAGTCCTTATAAATGCACGTGTCAAAATAAAACATTTAAATTTCTATATAAATAATAAATCCCACAAAGTCCCGGTCTTAAAAATTCTTTAATATAATGGTTACATGTTTCGCCCACAAATGAGCATCATCAGACCTACAAACGTTATTGTGTTTGCAAAATGTGCATATAAAAAACATAAAAGTATCTTACCTAATTACACAAACAAAGAAACATTTAAAAATTAAAAATATATATACACCTCACCCAACTGTAAATAAAAACATAAATAAATTATACTGAGTGGGGAGTAACAACCTTCACCTTTTTTAGATCTCCTTTTAACAAGAAACAATAATAAGATTGAATTTACATTTACAGGAAACCTTTTTCTACTGATAACATAATTCAATTTAATTCTAACTCACCTTATTCCCATAAATTTGCAGCTTTCAACTCTTTTTTCTATAGGCTGTTTAAACTTCCTTTATCTAGAAGTGCCTTTAATAAAGAACTAAACATAATAAAACAATAAGCTTTTAATAACGGTTTCCCATTAAGATTAATTAACAAACTTTATTATAAATTCGTCAATAAATACAAATTATCATATAATATTTTACATTCAGATATATCTAACAAAAATAATTATAGATCATTAACTTATTTCGGTAACATATCTTTACAATTGGGAAAATTCTTCAAATCTTACGACATATCACTAGCTTTCAAGACTAATAATACGCTTAAACAGCATCTAGTCAAAATTAAGGACAAAGTTGACTCATTTTCAAAGTCAGGTGTGTATTCTTTGCACTGTGGAGAGTGCCCTGCAGTGTATGTAGGACAATCAGGACGAAAAATATCGACCAGAATCCAGGAACATCTTAGTTTTGTTGATAAATACCGGAATACTGATATAACTAACACGAAATCAGCGTTTGCAAACGTTAGAATCAAAACATCAATTCTCGGCACCTGAAAATGTAAACATACTTCACGAATGTCAGAAGAGCAAAAAGTTGGATTTACTTGAAAAATTAGAGATAACCAAAGCTAAGAAGAGTCCAGTCCTTACCTGTGTTAATGAAGTTTTTAATTTTGAGCCCTATTTTATTTTTAATAACATAAACAAATGATTCGCTTTTATATCCATAACCTTTTGTTCTCCCGCCTTTTCCGGTGACATTTGACATTTCTCTCTTTAGTTTTATTTTTCTTGGCACTAACAGGCAAAGTTGGGCATTTACTTCGTGGGCTACTGTTGACCAATCTATGGAAGGTTGTTACTCCCCACTCAGTATAATTTATTTATGTTTTTATTTACAGTTGGGTGAGGTGTATATATATTTTTAATTTTTAAATGTTTCTTTGTTTGTGTAATTAGGTAAGATACTTTTATGTTTTTTATATGCACATTTTGCAAACACAATAACGTTTGTAGGTCTGATGATGCTCATTTGTGGGCGAAACATGTAACCATTATATTAAAGAATTTTTGAGACCGGGACTTTGTGGGATTTATTATTTATACTTAAATCAGGTCTCTTGGAGAAAATGGACAGCTTTTTCGAATTTAAATTTCTAATAGACACAGGTGCATCAGTTTCTAAAGACCTTGGAAGCGGTCGAGCTAATAAAAATATTTTTTTGGAAAAAGTCTTTTAAAATGAACAAAACCTTTAAAATTCACTATTTCTATTACTTTTATTCGTAAATCAAGAAGAGGTAAGATATTTCTATAATTGGTCACTTGATGTATCCTAAAAAGATGTCTTTTTCTTTTTTTAGGTTTACATCCAGCTAGGATCACATTTTATATAAAAAAAATTTTAATAGTCATCTTCCTCACACTTACATCCACTTCTTCTCTATATTTTCTTAAATGACTAGTTAATAATTTCTCTTTTGCTTAAATGATTATTCCCTTAAGTTTTATCTTTCGAGAGTTCTTTCACACAAAGATTTCAAACTTTTCATTCTACCTTTAAAAAAAAATTTCACAGTGCCTTAAGACTCAAACCCACATAATTTTCTTTCTCACAATGCAACGTGTGTACCTGTTTTCTCACCGCTCCACTCATTTTTACATCGAACCTGCAATTGTGTTGCGTAGTTAGGGTGATATCTACTGGTTTTTCTTCTTTTATTTATTCTCCTGACGGTGCTCCGTCGATGTTAAATCAGATTTCGTCCAGAGAAAGTGTTACTTTATCCGCAGATGGATTCAACTCACCCGAAATGATTCGACCATTTCCAAAAGCTGGCCCAAGAACTGCTTCCTCAAAAGGAAGAAAAAAAAGGAAAATGTCGAATATTAACGAACACTCCTGAAAAAATGGAAATTGAATTTAATAAAAAAAAGTATTACAAAGATCCCAAAAGCAAAGAAGGAAGAAGGAATTGTTGTCTACGATGACGATTCAGACTAGATGCTGAAGATGAATTTGAAATGGATTCCATAGAAGAATGCCAGGTTAAACCCACAGAAGTCAAACTTTCCAATTTAGCAGTAGGTGATTTTTTACTTACTAAACTAATGGGAAAAAAGAAAATACATAAATCCTTGCCTAATGGTTCGATACGTACGAAGAATTCCCACCAGCAACAAATTTTATGGCTTAGGGGTCAAGAATTTAATATTGATCTTCAAGATGTTTTACTCAAACTTGCACCACCACGTCAGGTTGGATTGTCGGAAAGGCAAAAAGGAATTCAAATTTTCGATTTAGATTTCGAGATGTATAATGTTGAATAGCAATTTTTTGGCGTTTATTTTTAAAGTTATATGCAGTCCAAGGTACACTACAAACCCGTAGTGTACCTTGAATTTTTTTATAATATCCCGAACGTTACTTTAGATAATAGTCTCTATTTTGGCATGTGCCAATAGGACATAAAACCACATGTTTTAGTTATGAAAGTTATTTTTTTGACCCGCGTCCCTGCAAACATGCCCTCTGGTATATTTTAGAAAAAATAAAGTGGTACCCACTGACTTTTTGCCATGTGGATGTTATTTCTGATTATACTGGTCAATTCTACATAAAAATGGTATCTTACGTTTTTCTCCTCAGGCACACCGTTCTTAATTAAAATAATTAGCTCTACTATGTATTACTATTAACATTAATGCAAAATTTTGTTTTATAAAAATTGTTGGAAATGACCATCACCTTCACTTAACAGGCATACTTATTTAATTTAATTATTTTAATTAGGAACGGTGTGGAAGAAAAAACGCAAGAGGCTATTTTTGGCTAATCAGAAATAATATCCACATGGAAAAATGTCAGTGGCATACCTACCACTTTTTTTCTAAAAAATATCAGAAGACAAAAAATAACTTTTATAACTAAAATATGTGTTTTTATATCCTATTAGCACATGCCAAAATTGAAAATATTATCTAAAGTACTTTCGGAGATATGTATGACCAAAAACGCATTAAAAAAATATAATTCAACACTCTGTGGCAAAAAATTCAAGCTGTTTAGGACATATGTTTATATGAACTTTTTTTCATAAAATGACTTGAAAAATCACACCCTAAAATATTAGCACATCATTAAGGAACACCCTGTATAGATGTTGGTTTATGATCATTTTCAATTGCAGAATAATCAAAATTGGAAAGTCTCTTATTCTTGAGTGCAACTTGTCTTCGCAGTAGAATCAATTTTCGCTTTCTCGTAGCACTGACTTTTTTAGTATACTAACTGTAGTTTTTTGAGTAATTTTCTTTTTCTCGGTGTTATGTCGGTGAAGCTCAAAGAACTAGGGCTTGTTAAAGGAGTTGAAACCATGAATCGATTTGTCTATAGAGATATAATGCAAAATGTAATGTTGCCTTATGCAGAGTGGGAAATGCCGTTGCGTTTTATTTTTCAACAGGATAACGATCCAAAACACTCTTCACGAATTGTTCAAGAGTGGTTTCAAGAAAATAACGTTAGGGTTTTGCAGTGGCCGGCACAATCCTCAGACCTTAACCCCATTGAAAAATCTATGGAAGGAAGTAGAACGTGGAATTCGTACACAATTATTTCCAAATAAACAATCATTGGTAAATAAAATCAATGAAGTTTGGACAAATCTTTCCGAAAATACTCTCCAAAAGTTGATTGATTCAATGCCGCGACGTCGGCAAGTAATAAATAATAATGGATATTCTATTAATATAATACTTCTGGCTATTGTAATTATTAAATGTGTTTAATGTTCTTTCATCGTAATATCTAAAATAAAATACTATTGACATAATTTTTTGATTTACTTATGTCGCACTTCATTTCGTCGATTTTTATAATTATAAATATTTCTCTACCTTTATTTTGTTTAAAGTGTACCAAAATATTGTGAGATATTACTGATATTGTGGGGATCATATTTCATTAAAGTTAGCTGGGGATCACAATCATATAATTAAATTTTCAAATTCAAAGAAATAACAGCACTTTGTTGCTCTACTTTTGACCAATTATATAATAGGTAAAATTTACATTTTTTCTAATAAAGCAGTTTTTTTAAATGTAAGCATTTAATAGAAATTATTATTGTTACCTATATAAGCACTTTTTGTTGAATGTTTGTTATATCGATAGGAGAATGTGACGGAGGACGTGGCAGTAACGAAATATGCACGATAATTTACAATTATTTGCAAGAAATTGATCGAAGACAAACCGTCAAACATCTATCACTAAATTGTGATAGTTGTTCTGGTCAGAATAAAAACAAAGCAATGTTTATATTGATTTTGAATTTTCTTAAGGACTCGGTTAATATAACGTCAATCAGTGTACGATACTTACTACCAGGTAATACTTATGTGCTTTTCGACTCTGTTCACGCAACAATTGAGCGGTTTATTAAAAAACGCATAGTGTGGGCCCTATCAGAATGGTGTACATTGATAGGGAACTCTCGTACCATGCCGAAACCATTTGAAACAAAAAAAATGGTCTTTAGCGACTTCTTAGAATGGAAAAAGATATCTGATGATGTACTAAAAGCGGGTAAATTCAAATGTAATAACGGAAAACTTATTTATAAATTAGCGAAATTAGGAAAATACAATTTGAGAAAGGTAATCCAAATATACCTGTTGACTATTCATACAATGACTGCATACATTTTAAGATGTATTTAAAAGGGAACTACCGAAAATACTCTATTCTCAAAAATTATGTATTTCTGTTCAAAAGAAGAGAGACAAATTGATCTCTGTGACAAGAATATAATTCCCCTAAGGTTTCAAAATGAATATATGTAGGCAAATGAAAACGGCGGCTATTCCAGATAGGCTACCAGAATCCGATGACGAAGACGAAAGCGATTAAGGGTTCTAATATTAGATTTTTGTCGATTAGCTATAACACATTTATAATAACTCACATGTACTAACATAGGGATTATAAAGTTTTGTTAGTTTATTACCAAAGAGATTTGTGTTTAGTTAAATAAATTACCTTAAAAGAATGATTTTTGGTTGTTTCTATGTTACATTAAGGGACTGTATCTGAAAATAATTTTTTTCGTAAGTGCTGAACTTACGATAATTATCAAAAAATAAAATTGTTTCTGAATATATCAAAATTATGTAGTACTAGACTTACGATAAAACTACATTGGGATATTATTTTGGATGTCGCCAAAGTATCGTAAGTCCAACTATAAAAACACAGGAATTATTTTGAGGAAAAACCATTACTTTTTTTTAAAAGCTCATCATAATACGTCCGGATGCCAATTTTCACTTTAATTTGGCATTTATAAACAGGATTATTGAAAAAACTACTCTACTGTAAAATTTACCAAACGAGACTTACGATGTTATGGCAGAAAGGTATCGATATTTACCAATAAAAGTTTTTTTTTCTACTAGGTACTGTATAAATAAACTAACTTTCGGGCCCTAGCAACACGACAGATAACGAAAGTAAATATTCGAGTTATTCGAACTGACAATACTTAA
Organism: Polydrusus cervinus; assembly: GCA_935413205.1. Classification (NCBI taxonomy): domain Eukaryota; kingdom Metazoa; phylum Arthropoda; class Insecta; order Coleoptera; family Curculionidae; genus Polydrusus; species Polydrusus cervinus. The sequence goes on along the minus strand of OW284510.1, from coordinate 57,083,192 downwards.
GTAACTAGTTGTCATGGATTATTTTACAGGTGGAAAAAAACTTATTTTATCATTTTTATTTGAACAAAATGAAAGTTTATCACTTAACAATATATTGATCAGAGAACAGTGGTAGAAAAAATTTAATACATTACACGATGCGAAAGCCTTTTTTGGTGGTCGGAGGTATTAAATCACCTCGGCTTCGCCTCGGCAATTCAAAAATCTCTTCACACCAAAAAATTAACTTTCGCATCTAGTAATGTAAATAACTATAAATTTTACATAACCATTTACTTTATTGTTGCAATAATAAAATTGTGTTGGTAACTAAGGATTTAAAAGTAATTAAAAAAAAATCAATCAAATTTATCTAGGACATTTTTATTTTGTAATACAAATTTAGAGTAACTTAAAATTAAAAAACTAGCTGCACCAGTTATGGCAAAGCCATCAAGTTTTGAGGAGTATCTGATATATTTATACAATCTTATGATGAAACCATCGAATCTCATAATTATTATTGTCACATCTCACATCTTATAACATTGCACGCTCATCGTCTGGCTTTTTACACAGGCACCACAAACTGTGTACAGGGTGGCCAACTAAGAATGCGAGGTACTGTATCTGGGATTAATCGTAGAGACTTGCGGCAAAAAAAATTATTACTAAAACGGCCAAGAGAAAAACCTGGAAAATATTTTCAAGTTTCTGGAATGGCCGCTAGGAGGCGTAACTGCAATCTTGAATCTAAAAAGTCATATTTCTGTAAATTCCGCTATATTAACCTAATTTAAAAAATTCTGGTCTTTAAAGTTGAGGATAATGTGAAACTTTCTTCGACATTCCTACAGAAATGGTTAATTTTCTTAACAAAATAAAATGCATTGGTATTATTTTTTTCTTATGAAAAAGTGGCTAAATGATGCCTAAACTAGCTCGCGAACACCGCATCTCGATATCTTATTCCTAACCCAAAATATCCGCAATAGAAAATTTTATACGAAAATCCCTTAAATTTTTATTTTATTGTATTTTTCTGAAATTAACAGAAGCATGCCATGGAAACAAAACAAATATCACGTTCTATGCTCAAGAAAGACAATTAACAGAAGCAGGCCATGGAAACAAAACCTAATCAAAACATTAATAATCCAAATTGTCAATAGTTGTCAAAGTTTTGCGTTACTTTGAGTAATTTTTGTGTTTACAAAATGCATTTTACGAATGATGAAGCTGTTGATATGCTTGCGGTTTATTTTGAATGTCTTCAGAATGCCGCAGTAGCTAAAAGAGTTTACGCCGCTCGATATCCAAATCGGCGTCCTTGCGATGTGAGAGTTTTTTCCCGATTTGTGGCGAGTTTACAAGTCAATGGTTGTTTTCGGCCTAAGTTTTAACGGCAAAGAATTGGAAAAACACAAGAAAATATTAACTACCTACATACTGAGTATATTGAAGGAAATCCTCATGTTGACACAAGAGCATGTTGTTGAGTTGAACATATCACGAACAACGGTTCAAAATATTTTGAAGGACCATAGGTATTCGTTTAAACTTTTTTTAATTACTTTTAGAATGCACCCATATCATGTCGCTTTGCATCAGGCCTTGAAAGAGGAAGATTTTAATCGGAGGTTAGACTATTGCCATTGGATGCTAGGTATGAATATGATACCAAAATAGAGAATTTTTATGTCAAATTCTTTGGATCGATGAATCCACCTTTAGTAGTGACGGGAGAGTCAATCGACATAATATGCACTATTGGTCTGCAGAAAATCCACATTGGTTGCGTGAAGTTCAGCACCAAGGACGTTGGAGTTTAAATGTGTGGTGTGGCATACTAGAAGGCAGAATTATTGGGCCGTATTTTTTTGAGCAGGCCCTAAATGGCAATGTATTTCTTGACTTTTTGACCAATCAATTACCGTTGTTGTTGGAAGATGTGCCTTTGGAAATAAGACAAAACTTGTTTTTGCAGTTGGATGGTTGCCCAGCACATTTTGCCTTTATATTAATGCAGTATTTCAACAGCGGTGGATTGGAAGAGGAAGTCTGTTTCCATGGCCTCCGCGATCACCAGAACTCAACCTACGACCAGAGAAGATTTGAAAAACCGGATTCGTAATGCAATACGTAACATACCGAGAGCCGAAATTAAAACTGCAGTTTTGTCTACCCATGAGAGGCTTCACCAATGCATATAACGTGATGGTCAACTTTTCGAGCATTTGAGGGGGCATTAAAAATCTTCCTTTTACAAATCCGTCTTTTTAGGGCCACAACTTACATAATAGAAAGAATTTCAGAAAAATATAGTTACAATAAAATACAAATTTAACGGATTTTCGTATAACATTTTCTATTGCCGATATTTTGGGTTAGGAATAAGATATCGTGATGCGGTTTTCGCGAGCTAGTTTAGGCATTATTTAGCTACTTTTCCAAAAGAAAAAAATCATACCAATGCATTTTATTTTATTGAGAAAATTAACCATCTCTGTAGGAATATCGAAAAAAGCCCTCTAGCGGCGATATGTAAAACTAACAAAACTTTAAATATATTGATGTTTATAGCCCTAGAATAGCCCAAGTTTATTCGAAGATACAGGATGTTATTTACGGAAACGTTTGGATACCCCCAGCACTTTATGTTTAGAGATACTGCAAAAAGTGTTAAACAAAAAAGGTTTACATTATCCTCAACTTTAAAGAGAAGCATTTTTTAAATTCGGTTAATGTAGCGGAATTTACAGAAATAGGACTATTTAGATTCAACATTGCAGTTACGCCCCCTGGCGGCCATTTTTTCCAGACACATATGTACGGAAAACCACTCTTTCAATCCTGATTCCAACACTGAATACCTTCATTTGTGTAACAAGGGCAATAAACTAGATCTTCTTGAAATTTTGGAAATTAACAAAATTATAAACAACATTAACATAGACTGTTTAAATGATCAAATTCAACACAGCTGCTCTCATTTTTTCTATTCCCTTAATTTTGAATAGTTTTGTTACACCTTTTACTAAAAGTAAGTTTGTTTTCAAAATTGAAGACTCCCAAACTATCTGGTTTTCACTTTTTCTCACGTCCCCACATGACAAGATTCAATTCTATTTAAAAATGTTTCCACTTAACTTTATAATCTTTTCCTGCAGTGCTTATTGAACAAGAATTTTCCAAGTGTTATATATTTTCTCATTACCAATTTGGACTTTAACCCAGCAGTGTTTTATGGTTATTTTCCCCCATATTACTTATAAGTTTGAACATGTATTGTGTGCACTATATTGTTGTGGTTTATTTCATCACCATTTTTTTTTATAGTACCTTCTCATTTCTTAAGACAAGTTTAGGCTCCCACATTCTGCCTTCTTGTTTTAGGTTATGCAACTAGATATCTTTTGTAAACCCTGACTGAGCCATTAAAATTCAAGAAAATTCCACTAATCCCACGTTTTGCTCTGTGACAATAACCCCAAAATTTTTTTCTCTGTTGTAGCCTTCCGCTATTTCAGAGTAATACCATAACTAATCCAAGTTTTTTTCTGTGGTCTCTTCATACGCCCCTCTTTTTTCAATGAACTGTCACTAACTTCACCTAATAATCTGTCTTTTTGGAAAAGCACGCGGTAGCGGTCGAGCTGAAATAAATTTGTTTCTAAAAAGTCTTTTTAAGATGAAAGAATTTTTTTAAAAATCAATATTTCTACTTTTATTTTCACTACTTTTATTCGTAAACCAATGAGGTAAGATTTTTCTATAATTGATCACTTGATGTATCCTTAAAAGATGTCTTTTTCTTTTTCAGGTTTACATCCAGTCAACATTAATTTTTTAAATAATTATTAATAGTCTTCTTCCTCACACTTACATCCACTTCTCCATATTTTCTCTAATGACTAGCAAACAGCTTTATTTTGCTTAAATGTTTATTCCCTTTCACTTCAGTTTCATCTTTCGACAGTTCTTTCACACAAAGATGTTAAACCTTTCATTCTACCTTTAAAGTTTTCACAGTGCCTTAAGATTCAAACCAACATACTTTTCTTGCTCACAATGCAACGTGTGTATCTGTTTCCTCACCGTTTCACTAATTTTTACACAGAACCTAGAGTTATGTTGCTCAGTTAGGGTGATATCTACTGGTCTTTTCTTCTTTTAATTTTTCTCCTGAAGATGAATGCTTCTGCATTCGAAACATGTAGAGACGTTGCTTAAAATATTTCTAGAATATAACAGTGGAGGAAGACTTTGTGTTCTTATTTTTTACCTTTTAAATATTGTATGTTTAATTCGCGATTTTGATTGCGCCTTTCGGCTTGGCAACGTGGACAAAACTAATAATGAAAAACCTTGTATAATTTTGGTCCTTTTTGTTCGAAATCTAAAACGCAATAAGATATTTAATGTAAAAAGTTATTAAAAAAATCAAATTTCACTATTTTTGAGGATCTCACTAAGAAAAGACATGACTTTCTAATAGATGCCAAGAAGTATGGAAAATCCAGGGTGTGGTCCGTCAATGGTAAAATTATAATATGTATTGAAGACAACAAAAAATCCATTATTTTCAATTTAAATTGTTGTGTTGCTGGTCTGACTCTTAATGTTTATTATTATTCGTGGGATACTGCTTGGTCGATACGGTAGAACTAGACGCATATTATTTTCCATCAAATGTAAAGGTTTGGTTTTTTTGTCGCTTCATATGTAAAATGCTCCAACAATGTATGTGTGTAGGTTAATAATTTTAATATCTTTATCAGGCATGATATTTTTTTAAATTAGAAACTGTTTAGGAAAACCCAGGCATTTTAATTTTAAATGTATCGCATGGCCAAAGCATGGCATAGCATTTATTTTTGTTGGGCACTTTAGTTTATCTGCTTTGTTAGATTTAGTCTTTAAAGGTGTCAGTTAACTGTCTTAAGTCTACAGCAAATTAGAATGTATATAATTTTAAGATTAATAAGTTTGCAGGCTATATCTGGGAGTTTGAGTTTATCATCAGGACTGTCAGAAAAACAGCAGCCGCTTTATCTAGAAAAGAGCGCTCCAGGCGAAAATTTTCTTTAAAATACACACTTTCATGCGAAGAAGTAGTTAAGTCCGTCTGCAAGATAATGTATTTGAACACACCAAATATTTGTGATAAAAAATAAGGGTTGCATGGGCAAAGGGCAATAGATCAGCTATTAGAACACCAAGCCCAGATCGACGAGGCAAGCATATTCCTACAAATAAGCTTCCAGAACATGTAATTGTGGATATGAATAATCACATTGATTCATTACCTAGAATGCCTTTTCACTGGTGTCGGAAAGACACTAGCAAGGAATATTTGGAAGCAGACCTAAATAAGGAGATAATGTATAAATTATACTTAGAACATTGCAAGGAAAAGCAAGTTAAGCCCATCTCAAAAACAATATACAAAGCCATTATAAAGAAAAATATTGGATTTTTTCGTCCAAGAAAGTGCTGGTGTTACAGCTATAAGAAAAACGATCCAGAAGAAGGTGATAAGACAGGAAAAACTTTAGAAGTATATAGACTTTACATTCGAAGAAAAAATGCTGCATATGAACAGAAAAAAGCCGATAAGAAAGCTGCCCAAGAAGATAAATCGATCGTTTGTGCCAACCAAAAATTAGACTTATAAAAATGGATTTTATAATAATTTAATATTGAACGCTGACGATCTAAAACTTGTGAACGTCACTGTAAGTTTACTTAGTCCAATTCAAGAAATATCCTAAACTCTGTCTGGTGAAAATTATGTAACTGGATCCACCTTTTTTTACCTATTTGTATTGAATTAGCTAAAATGCAGGTAGATAATTATGAAGAAATCGAAATCTAAGATGCGGCGTTGCCATTTTTGCAAGGTAACCATTTGACGCGCGTTATCTTTCTTTCATAAGATGACTGTTAGGGTGTATTGGCTAGAATGGTTGGTTAACTTTTTCAGTCTATCATTTTTAAATAAAACAAGAAATGAAAGTTTGTTTTATATTCAAGAATTTGTTGGTTAGGTTAGGGAGAGTGTTAATTTTTTTGTAAAGACGTACCTAAGTATTGTATTTCTAAATAAATGTATTCAAGTTTACCATTACATCAAGAAATCTATTACATATTTAACAATTCTACGCGTTCGGTTAATTTCCCGTTACCTCACCACTTTCTCAAGAAATCTATTACAGTTTCTTATTTCCACGATATGTTTTTTAATTAACTCTACCATTGTGTTTATAAAATAATTATAATTAAAGTTCGCCATTTTATCAAGAAATATATTACATAATTTATTAACTCTACTGGTTTGATTGAAAATACATTTTATTAAACTGTCAAAATTATTTCTTATTGTAATAATAAAAGTAAAATAATAATTATCTAGCTATATTAAGAAAAATACTTACCTTATTATACTTTACATGCTTCCTCCTGACAATCTTATTCATGTTATTGACATTGTATTTAAGTTTAGAGGTTTCCCTATCTAAGCACTAAATAACAGTAATAATAATTGAAGGGGTAAGTGGATAAAGGTGCTAACTGACTTATTGTTAAACATTCATATTTTTAGTGAAAAAAGGTGCTAGAACTAGTTTTCAGCTTCTGACCTTTATTTATTACTATTCTGTGAATTATAATTATTATTCACAGAATTGTAGTGAATAAAGGTCAGTTGAAAACCAGTTCTAACACTTTCATTCCCTAAAAATATGGATTAAAAATTAGTTAACTAGCCCCTTTATCCACTTACCCCTTCAATTATTACGACTTTGCCAATAACTTGGCAACGCTGCACATGACGTATCGATTGTTTCACGCGTTCCACAAGCTCTTGTGATATCGTACGCCCTTAAAATATTCGTTATTGGTACAACACATATAAAAAACTTCTTCTTAGGATTACGATGTGTCAGGCATTTTACACAAAGGATCGGATTTACTTTTACAATAATTTATAAGGTTATATATGAAAGCCGCACATTTTTTTGGAAGAAATTTGGAATAGAGAACTTAAGATTTTGTGAAGTTGGTAAACGCCAAGAAATACACGCAAAATAAAAGTTTTAAGAGCGAGATGTATTAATTAAATTTATACGTAAAGTTATAACTTATAACGCTTAAAGTCAATATGTGTACAATATTTAAATACATTTTTATTAAAATAATAGTAAAATCCTTATACTGCTTTGATTTTAAGAGACACGTATATTATATGCTTATTTTTAAGGAGAAATACGTCAGAAATAATTTTATATAAAAGAGATTAAACTCGTTTTATGTTAATTAGCCATTGTAACAAAAGCCTTATGTAGGCTTTATACATAGATGATGTTTGTACAAGCGGAAGGCTAAATATATAATAGGTCATATTCCACAGGTGTAGAATATGAGCTACTATGACAAATTTTTACAACGTGACAACGCTGTATTTAAATAAAATAATCTGGGTTTTACAACTAATCGGAATGTTTTACGATAAAAATGAATATTGGGCGATCCGATATTTGCGCGCCATCTACGAACTTCTAATTAAAGCAAATCTCATTGACCACGGGTTTCTTTTCCGATAGCATATCATCATATCTGCAAGTCCTTTACTGTACTGACCTTTATACCGATACTTGCAGATCCTTTTTCCTTTTGCGCCTATGTACTGCTGCCGTTAAGCCAACCGCCGGACCGCTTAGAATCGCGAAACCATTTAATCACGCCAAAGCCGGAATCATTTATTTTAGCCGAGAGTAATTGATAAATAAAATATACCTTATCGCGAACCGATGAACGTATACATACAACCTCCTTTCTCTTTAACTGGTAAATTCCTTCATTTTAAAACCGATAATAAATGGGGCATATTTTAATGTAAAGATCTTTGAATACAAGATGTTTTAAAACCGATTGTTTTTTTATATTATTCCTTCGCACCATATGCAGTTGAACGCCTGGATTATTTTCTCTACTGTCTAAAAGCTATCCGAAGGCAACTGTGGGCCTCTTACCACATTAATCCAAGAGGTGGCGCCCGAGATACCGTTGGAAAAGAACTTTCGTCCTATAGTCGCATTTATCAAATCACGAATAAGCGACGTGAGCAATAGGTTAGCTAAATAGATAGATAGGAATTCATACAGAATCGAACAGGCCCTTCACAATGGATGGATAACTGCACTGGGCAGAACAAAAATTTTGCTTTCTATCCATCGAATATTTGCTACATTAACTCATCTTATTGCTCAACCAATGAAATTATATAAATATTTAGTTAAAGGTTATATATTCATGGCTGCAGATGGCTTACATGGTCAAATTGAGAAATATATGAGAAAAGCAAAGAACATCTACGATTTTAACGGTTTTAAACTGGCTTGCACCAAATCTTCCAGTCGTGCGGATGTAACCATTTTAGGCCATAATGATTTTTATAAGTTTGAAAATATAATTCGTAGTCGAAGATCAAATCAAGGCGAGGAATTAATTCCTTATTTTAAAGACATTGTTTATGCTAAATTTACCCGTGGTTCAACCGACTATTCATACCAAACATCCCCAGAAGGCGACTTTTTGACTACAAAGAATACGTTAAAACGAGAAGCAAAATTAAATATGCCTTATACTGATGACCACGTACAGAGGAGTATCAGTAAGCAAGAAAACAAAAATTATCGCTGATCTTGTTCCGAAGATGCCAATAACTAGAAAGCAGTTTTAGGTCGAGCTTCTCGAGAATGATACCTTAGTTAACGATGGTATTTAGACTAAGGACTAAGTCTGTGTTCAAGTTAAGAAGTAGTCAGTGTAAAAATGTATTTCATCTTCTTTGTTTACTAGTGTTTCGTCGAAATGTATTGCTTTAATATTTCCATGGTTAAACTATTTATGAACTGTTTGTCCTAATTAAGAAACTGATCCTTATAAATAACAAGGTAGTATATCCGACTTTAACAGCAGATTTAAAATAATACTCTTGTTATTTTGCCTCAATATTTATAATTATGCGATACTCTTTTTATGTTCCAAAACCGACGGCGCCATTTTATTCAGTCTTGCCGCTGCATTTGTTGCTGAACCACACGTCTGGGCCGCTTGACACAACAGTCCACTGGTAAGTTGCTTTTATAGTGTTTTAAGTAGTTAAATTAAAATAATTGTATGTAATAATTACTCAATAAGTACCCGAGCACTTGTGACTTTTAAATATAGAAACATTTTAAATGAATTTAATCTAGATATAAATAAAAATATTTTCCTTTTCATTTCGCCAGATCCATCTCTAGACGCGTTTCGTCATATCATGACTCATCAGTAGGGCTAGGATCCAACGAAAAGAAAAGGGATCTCCAAGCTACTGAAGGCAGCACTTAATGGGACACATCAGTAAGATGTGGCACGGAGCGCCATCTATGTCTATACTTGCAACTTTCACAGTCCCCTGTCATTTTTTAGCACATGGTCTTTGCTTCAGGGGACTGTTTAATCGTCTGTCGCTGTCCATAAATATTTATTTTCTGCGACGAGGTATGATGTTTGTTTTAGGGTATGCGTCGGCTCCGTCATGCCGCCTAAATTGAAAATTAAAAACAGAGAAGAAAACAGAAGCGTATTAAAGAACGATTGCGGTATGAAAGGATTAAGAATGGTCCACAAAAAAGAGAGGAAAGAAAAAAGAGCTTAAAAAATACGATATGAAGAAAGAAAAGGGATCAACAAAACTGGTGAAAGAAATGAACAGTCGGCGTCGTAGCATAAGTCTGCGAAAAAAAACTTTGACGAAGCATTGCACTTCCTATCGTGCAAAGAAAAAGGCTTTGCAAGAGGTTACAAATAGGTTCGTTAGAGAAAATACGCGAGTGTTCAGCCCCAGTATATGTTTCTCCGGCGCCACCATTATCTCCACTCATGAAAATCTTCAGCAGTTGCATTAAGCAATGCAAGAAAGAAACAAGCTAAAAAAATCTGCGAAAGAATTATTACTTATAATACCAGTAGAGGTCAAATTATTTCCGAAAAATTTTTCGAGCTTATTAATATTTTGAAAATTATCCCGAGTCGAAGACTCATGCTTCAACTTCTGCAAAGACAATTTAAGAATCTCTAATTCAAGAACTAGCAACTACTTGCAATCAATCTGCCATAGTTTATAATAATTGCGTTTTTCATATAAACAGTAATTATAATAGTCAAAATAATATAAAATAATTAGATTTATTATTACTTGTAACCATATACATTTAAATAAAAAACTGAAAGCTTTTACTCCTTGTAGTTGCATAAAAATGGCAACCTAGAGCGTAACATAATAATTCTTCTATTTTATATCAATTTTGAGTTACTACAAGTGGAAGAAAGTTATAATTTTATTAAATGTAATGTGCTTTGCAGTTTCGGTAATGGCTTCGCCTGCCCTATGAGATATTGATTTTTACTTGTTATAGTTACACGGTAATGCAGTTTTTTAATGAAACATATTACATTCTTTGATTTTTTATTTACTTTGGGCTACTACAAGTGGTATAAAATAAATTTTTTTTTAGTTCTATAGAAACATTCATGAACAGATTTAGTTTATCTTGTCACCAATGGATTCTTAGCCTATAAACTGTTGATTTCTACTGATTGTAGTATCTCAAGAATGTCATTTTAGGATCTAAAATATTATGTTCTTTCATTTTATAGTTACTTGGGCTTACTACAAGTGGTAGAAAATCATAATTTAAAAGGTTTTTCGGAACCCTGCATGAACAGATTTACAGCGCGTCACAGTTTTGGCAGCCAGCAATTTAGACCATTAAATTGTTTGATATTCTGTCATTATAAACGTCTAAAAATTTCCAGTATAATTCGCTGTTGGGTACCAACGAGGAAAAAATTTCCTCTAAAATTCATTCGCTGTCATGGTAATCTGTCAAAAATACACGTTTTGATTGGTTAAAAATTACAGGTGTGGAATTTTCGGGGATAATACCATAAGTGCATAAAAATTTCCGAAAATTTTGGAAAATTAAATGTTTTTTGATGCATGAGTTTATTTTAATCGTTGTTTCAAACTATAAACTGTCCAACTCCGAAGGAGGATGGCTATTTTTTGAAACAACGATGACAATAAACGAATGCGGTTTCCAAAAAACATTTCATTTTTTAGAATTTTCTGGAAATTTTTATGCACGAATGGTATTCGGTAGAAAGTTTACAGAATAAATAGCTAACACGTTAACATTTTATCTTAGTTTTTTATTTATTAAAAGTAATATTACAATAATTATTGTAATTTATTATATATTGTGTGGTCTTATTTGAGTCCATAATACATGGTTAGAAACGTCAAAGTTGACTTCTTTATTACATTAAATAACTTGGCGTTACGGAAAATGTTTATTGGGAATACACTTCATCGATATCTCCAGCACACACATATCAGAGGTTTGGCATACAGTGAAAGCAATCGCAGGATCAGGATACCCCACTTCATTGCGATGCCTACGCACTTATTGGTACTATTTCTGATTCCCCACCTATTATTGCAGAAAGTATAGCAGAACATGAGCACACCAGTGGCAACGAAAACTATGATCAACAATTTATACAATTGAAGGGACAACATGCCCTTTAACTCAGTGGAACTCGAAAACGCTATGAATTAGACTAAACCCTTATCTCCAGGACCTGATTCCCTAGATTACGAAGTAATAAACCACTTACTTCCTGATTTCAAAATAGCTCTACTTAACCTGTACAATAAAATCTGGACATCACATAATTACCCACCACAGAGGCTTAATAAAATTGTCCCTATAATAAAAGAAGGAAAAGACCCCCTACAACTATCAAGTTACAGGCCTATCTGCCTTAACTGATGCATGGGAAAAATACTAGAAAAAATGGTTAACAAGCAACTAATCTGGTGGCTTGAATCTCGAGGACATACTACAGACTACTAAGCTGGTTTCAGAAAACATTGCTTAACTATAGAACCAACTCGTGTATCTGGAGAGTGCTATACGAGAGTCCTTCAGAAAACGAGAACATCTGGTTGCAGTTTTCTTCGATTTTGAAAAGGCCTACGATATGACGTGGAGATATGGAATCCTAAAGAAACTTCACAGCTGGGGCTTCCATGGCAACTTACCTTTGTTTATATCATCCTTTCTCTCAGATAGATCTTTTAGAGTGAGAGTGGGAGACATTCTACCCTCCCCCAAGAACCTAGAAAACGGAGTCCCTCAAGGGTCCACACTGAGCGTAATACTGTTTGCCATAGCCGTGAATAATATAGCATCTACAATTGGCCCTACAATAGGAAAATGCTTATATGTTGAAGATCTTTAGTAAAGCATCTAATCGAGAGTAGCAAAGCAGTAACGTTCATATGGGTACCAAGCCACGTAAGCATCACGGGAAACGAACTGGCTGACACAGAAGCACGTAACGCAACCACATCCGAGTTACCGGGCGTAAAACTGCTAAGGAGGGACGATATCAAAGCTCACTTAGAGCTAGAAATAACAAGAAGATGGCAAGAATGGAACCAATTTAAAGACAATCAAAATCTCTGTCCAAAGAGGGAAACCTAGTAGTAGACTTAACGAGAGCCGAACGCATAAAAATTCACCGATTAAGACTAGGCCATACAGCCCTAACACACGCATACCTTTTGGAAGGAACTGAACAACCCATGTGCGACCTATGCGCGGAACCCAGTAACACATATAATAAGTGCCTGCCCCCCCAGTACAGAAATACAAGACAGATATATCACCTATCAGAGGACCTGGCCGAAAAGCTCAATAACGGACAAAACATTAAAAACACAATAAAATTCCTTGAAGCTACTAACTTATTTAATAAAATCTGACTGAAACTTCAGAGAAACAAGAAAGATCACTAAAACAACGAGCATTAATCGGCAAACGATGCTAATAGACGTCAATGCACCTTAACAAAAAAAAAGAACAAAGAAAAAATAAACAAGACGTTGCTAAAAGAAAGCTTGAGAGTAGTTAAGAAAAAGTAAAAGATTTGTTGTCAGGGCTGTAATGACAGACGAGACTAGTAAAGAAAAGGAATGTCCCTACCATAATAGTGACGACGAAAATGACTGTGCATGTCTTTACTGCAACGATTTGTTTAGCAAATCAAAATCAAAATAAACTTTAAAATGTCAACTTTGCCAAAAGTGGGCTCATGCAGATTGTGCCGGCGTACTCACAAAAGCAAAATTATTTATTTGCGATCTTTGCAAGGACTAATTTTTACCATATTTAGTGTAAGCGTTTTCATATATATGTTTTTGATGTTCTTTTTATTCGTAATGCCGTTCTATTTTCTCGTATGCCATTTTGCCCGACCTGGGCGGGCAAAACGGTTTTATGCTACAAAATATGTTTAGCTTTTCCTTAAAAAAAAAATTATCTGAAGTTGTAGAGTATGTCGACGAGTATGAAAATGATTAAATTTAGATCACTTTTTCATTAAGATTTCTGGACAAGAAACTTAGTATGTCATTATGCCCGTCTCTCCCCTACATCAAAACAAAAATTACAGAAGATTCGTGATCGTATTTACTTAAGGGATATTTGTCAAATAAATTTTGAGAGGGACTGCAAATATTTTTTTTACCAAAATTAATTTTTCGGTGAAGCCAAACGATATATTTCTTGGTAAGTTTGTCAAATATGAATTGACTAATCCGAAGTTAAAAGATTCTCCCAAAGGAATTACTTTAATTAGAAAAGACAACTTAATGCATAAATTAGAATCTCAAATACCCCCAATAGACTGCTATTTTGGAAAAATCTTTCTATTTCCGAAGGCGGCGATATCACTGAAGATGAATAAACTTAGTTAAGAAATATACCCTATTATGTTTTCGTTTATTTTTAATAAAGTTATGTCATAATATATTATGTTGGTTTTACTTAGGGCATTTTAAGGTTATTAACATATCCTTATAGTTATTTATGTATTAAGGGCATTATGAAGATGTTCGTTTAGCACTTAGACTAGCTAATGATCAAAAAAGTCACTCAGTTGAAACCCCCGCTAGAAGTCCAGATGAAAGTACCCAAAACGTTTTAAATAAAAAAATTTTAAGGGTAGCTACAGAACCATTTACTAGGGTTCTTAAAGCATGGGAGCAGATATACAAAATCCGTAAGCGCAAATACGTCAATTGGGATCTTAGTAATATCTTTGATGAGTTTCCTTGCTTAAAATTAAACACAGGATTAGAGCTGGTAATTTTTTATATTTTTATAAAAAAAAAGTTTCTTTATTTTGCTCTCGTAGAAATCATAATTTAAAACAGAAAATTGATATTTATAATTTTGTATAATTACATTAATTTAAGTAAAATTTTTCTTATTTAATTATTGTACATTTAACATGTCAATTCAGATTTTTTTTAGATTGAAACTGATTTTAACAAAAATATCGCGGACAAAATTGATATTATTTTTGTTTTTACTTTCTATTTTCATTACATTTTATCAGTTAAAGTAAGGCAGACCCTACAGGATCATTTGAACTAACAGTCCTAAATGATGTAAATCCAATGTCAGTCAGGCATCAGTCTTGTTTCTGCTGAGAATTTACATCAGTCTGGCCATTGGCTCTTGAAATTTAACCTTACACTATCAGTATTACTGAAATTTTCTTTTCATAATACTGCCGTGCTAAGCCTAACCCCCGTATTTGAAAAAAAATTTAAAAATGAGTTATTTTGCTTTAGCACCTTAAAATACTGTAAATTTCAGTTTTCTCTACGTTAAATTACCGTATCTGAATCAGAAATATATAAACTCAAATAAAATTAAACCCGTATTCGAAAATAATTTAAGAAATACTAAGGCAATCCCAGTATTTTTAATTTACTAAGCGCTTTCCCCGTATTTTTAATCAGATACGGGTATTTTGCCTAGCATCTTTCAAATACGTGTTATAAGCGTAGAAAATCGACATGTTGAATCCTGTCTGCAGCTAACGCGGGTTTTGTTTATATTCTATTTTAGTTTGCCGGCAACTTTACGGCCGTCCGTCGTGGTCGTGGTGGTCTTCTAAATAATATTGGAAGAATTTTTTATTTTAGTGAACAGTAAAGTGTAAAATTTGGGTTGTTATAAAAAAAATGAGTTCGTGGAGTAGTGCCGGGAGTAGTAGAGGAAAAAAATTAGTTGCCTTGGCTACCACCTCAGAAGTGCTTCCAGTGTTTTCAGAGGATGATGTTTTCTTGGGTAACTTCGATTCAAGTTATAACAATAAACTAAATAACGATAATAATAGTAATACAGAATTTATAAAAATTACCCAGAGTTGTGTTATTAATAATCAATTGCAACCGCATATTACATACTTGGACTCAGATGTAATTAATAGTAAGTAAAAAATAAATAAACTAACTTAAAATTGTAACAATCGTCTATAAAATTAATTATATTATAATGAAATATAATATATAAAATATTGAAAGATCGTAAATATTAGTTATTTGGGCCTTTTTGTTTTATATTATTTTGTTACAAGTTAAATATTGGTAGTGGACACGGTTATTAATTTTAGGTGCAGAATATCGTTACAGAGATTCCATAAATGATGATTACAAATTGAAATACATATCAAATAACGATGTTTGCCAAAAATCCCTAAATATTAAAGAAACTATTATCTCTGGTAAGTAATGTAATAGTTAAAAAGATTAGTGAACAGCAACTTCTCAATGTTTAGGTTAGTTATTTTTGGGTTTAAAGTTAAAAATTAGTATTTATTACAGGATGTCCCAAATATTACATAATTTTAGGTACTAAATAAATGCATCGAATAATGTACAAACTAAAAAATCTATGGACGTTACAAATATTACTGGTGGATCTGGTAATAACTTCCTGTTTTAATTTTTTTTAGATTTGGAGTTGGAGAATAGTGACTCAGAATTCCTTGAAAAAGAAACTAATGGAGAAAAAAACGAATATCTGGCCTTCACAACAAATAAAAATAATATTAATATTCAAGAGAGCTCAAATAGGATTGAAAGTATGGAGAACGATGGAAATAATAACGACCATGATGATAACGGAAACAAACTAATGGAAATTAACGCAACTGAAGAAATAAAAGAGAAAGAGACTGATGTTATTACCGAAAATGAAACACTTGAGGAAATAGGTAGGTAATTATTATTAAGTGTATACTTTCTACAAATTTACCAAGCATTTTTTTAATTATAAATTATATTTTTAGATCCAGATGAAACAGTTGAAACCCACACAAAAAAAGGTGAAAACAGAAGAAGAAAAAAATATAAACATTCTAAAAGTGTAAGAACTGAAATTAAAAAAAAATAACATAATTTCGCTACATACAGTTGGACCAAGCTGCATAAATTGTAAATTTAAGTGTCACAGTTTTTTCTCCGTGGAGGACAGAACAAGAACAAATCAAGAATTTTGAAAATTAAACTGGAAAGAAAAAAGAACGTTTGTAATGAATTCAACTGAAAATAAAATACCAAGGCGCAAAGTAGAAGGCTCGAAGAAAAACAAAACTTTTACATATTTTTTAAAAGACGCTAGTGGTGCGAAAAGGCGTGTTTGTAAAATTTTCTTTCTCACAACATTAGGGTACAAAAAGACTAATGATTGGATAATCAATTCAGTGTGGGCGAACGCTAAGACAAAAAATCAAGTACAGAATAATGATTCAGATAGACAAGGAAGACATCCTCCTAACAAAATGTCAAATACCCAAATAGAGAGTCACATAGATTCATTTAATCCATCTGTGTCTCACTACAGAAGAGTCCATGCTCCTAATCGTTTGTATTTACCAAGCGATTTAAATGTTAGAAAAAAATATCCCGATTTCATTTGCTCATACGAAAAATACAGAAAAGTCCTTAAATCCAAAAATATATCGTTTGCTAAATAGGGAAATGAAGAATGTGAACTCTGTGAATCTTATCATATGCATAATTCAGAGCACACAGCCGAGTCCTTAAACGAAGATTGCGAGAAATGCTGCAGTTGGAAAGATCATATTGAGAAGGCAATAGAATCTCGTAATAGATATGCATTGAACAAAGAAAACTGCAATGAAGACAAAGATAATTTATGCGTTTCTGTAGACCTTCAGAAAGTAATAATGCTACCCAGGATGGAAATGTTTAAAAAAGCCATATTTTCTCATCGCCTGATAGTATACAATGAAAGTTTTGTACCCGTCGGAAAAATTAGACAATTTCTTCCATTTGCCGTTTTGTGGCATGAGGCCGTTAGTGGGCGACATCAAGAAGATATTATCAGTGCTTTTAATGCATTTTTTCTCCACCATAGGGATGTCAGAAATATCACTTTGTGGCTAGACAACTGCTCTAGCCAGAACAAAAACTGGGCTTTCTTATCTTTCTTAATTTATATTGTAAATTCGCCAGGTGTCGCTGCAGAAACCATACATGTAAACTATTTCGAACCAGGGCACACATTCATGTCTGCGGATTCATTTCATCACCAAGTTGAAGAATCACTCAAGCGTCAAAAGAAAACCTATGATTTTGCAGACTTTGAAAATGCCGTATAATCAAGCAATAAAGGAAAAGTACAGATTAAGTCTATGCAAGTGAATGATTTTCAATTATGGAAAAATCTCAGTTCGGCTAGTAAAATTAAAAACCGAAATCCTAAGTTCTATATTGCCAAAATAACTGAATTAATGGTAAAGAGAAATGAATTTGAAATTTACTACAAATGGAAATCCGATGAAGAATGGAAAAAACTCGATTTTTTGCTCAAAAAACATATTGGTGAAATGCCAACACCTTCCATAAAAACAGCACCCAATGGGTTTGAACGAGAAAAAGTCGACAATTTGTTTAAGGCTTTAGGTCCCATCATGCCAGATAATCGAAAACAATTTTGGAAGGACCTTCCAGAAAAGGTTATTGTCTAATAAAAGTGTTTCTTTTATAGTACCTACTTAATAACCATAATAAGTGTTATAGTTACCGTTAGTAATGTTATAAATAACTGAACTATTTTTTAAAATTAAAGTAACTTAAAAAAGAATGTGTTGCTATTATGTATTTTAATTTAATAAATTGCTGAATTTCCTACATTAAATACCGGTATCTGCCAAATACGATGATTAGTCTAAGTAAATTTGACAATTGCCTAGGTCAAATACCTGTATTTGCTAAATACGAGCTTTTGCGTAGGAAATTAGCCAAATACAAGTAAAAAAATTACCCGTATGGGGTTTTATATCATAAACACAACAAAATAACAATTTTTTAGATTTACATAAGGAATTTAGTGCCCCTATTGTTTAATATGGGCAACTGCTATAAATAAAGCAAAGGTTCGTTGAAGCTACAAACAATTAAAAATTAGAAATCGATATTTCGCCATTTCTAAACATTTTCAAATACGAGGGTTAGGCTTAGCACGGCAGAATATTAGTCTGAATGATCATGTGCATTAGATATTTTTAAAATTAAATTAAAATAAAAAACTATTTTTTTTATAACAAAAAAACAGGATGTTATGGATACATTTAATGATTAAAAGTTCAATATTAAATAAGTGTACATCCATATCATTAAGAATAATTATTTTCTAGACCACCTTCTTTATGCTCTGATTTCATTACCATATTTATTCCCACCAGTTACCATTAAAAGATCTAGAAAAGGTAGTTTATGGAGACCCACAAGAAGTGAAGTGCTAGACAGTTTTTTTACATATTCTTGTAAGCAATAATTCATATTATATATTTTAAATATCGCAGAGGAAGATAACATATCATCGAACATCGGATGCTAAACAACGAACCCTTTTTTCTGTCGTGCTGTAGTGCACGTTTAATCGAATACGGCTGCAAAAAGGCTGGCTTTTAGTTAGTTTACGTATTAAAAGTTCGTATATTTGATATTTCCCTGCACAAAGCTGATTTTTGAGTTTGTCGGTACCGTATGATTTCATGTTACTAATTTGTTATCCTTCCAGTGCTATTGTGTCCACGTGATCATTAAGTACCAATGAACAAGACAAGTAGCCTTTAACATGTATCTTATTGGCTGTACGGACGCAGTGTGGCCAAATTAACAATTTAGCGTAAATTAGGCTAATTTTCTATTTATCCATTAATATCCATACAGATAATGAACTTATTCTATGTAATAAAATTTGTTTGATTTTAAATCCCATTTTTTTAGCATCAAAATTGGTTTATGTTTTACCATATTATTATAAGTTATAATTTTTATATAAAGTTTAAAAAGTCTAATGTTATAACCACACGTGGGTAAAAAAAAACAAGTCTTTTTTTAAATTGTTTCGACTATTATATTAGGCGGTGATTTATTTTGGATGATTTTATATTTTTCTCTCGGAAATTTAAACCCAGATAAAGATATTTTCAAATCTGACAACACTGGCACTAAACTCTCTTCCTTCGGCAACAAAACAAAACGATATAGCGAATTCCATTCAAAGAACTAGTGCGCACTGAGTGCCTTTTTATCTCTTAGTAACTACAGGGGCTGGAAGAGATAAAAATAGACTAGTTTCTCGAATGGAACATGCTTGAACTCTGTGCTTCAACTTGTGCTGTCGGCCATTTTCCTTCTTTTTCCTCGCGTTGTCTGTGAGTCCACATGTGAAACTTAGACCAGGTAAAAGGTCTGAAACGATGTACGCCCTAATTCGATTTAGCGATAAGGAAAAAACTGGATTGTACCTTTACAGGACATAAAAAATGTGGAAGCTGAAAATATAAATTACAAAAAAAAATATTTGGTGAAATACGAAGATGGGGTCCCTACCTACCATTACATATTCAATCCCATTGAGCATATGTGGCACCAAGTAAAATCACCCGTGAGGGCAGAAAATGTGTCTCCTACCCTAAGGGCAACTGTCATAAACTTAATTTAAAATATTATAAATACTTAGTATACCGGTTGAAAGCTGGAAAAATTCAGTGCAGCATATTGTAAAAGTCGAAGATTCTTATTTAGGTATACAAAATAACATACATTTCTTTATAATAAATCTGAATGACGACTCTGATAGTGAAACATAATTAAGTTTAGAATAATTAGGATTATAATTAAACTTAGAATACGAATATTAAATAATATATTCATGCTCTAACAGATAGCTACTAATAACACATTATTGGTAGTGTTTGTATGAAAATAGCTTAAATAAATATTTTTCTTTGGAATTTTCTCCGAAATTTCCTCTGTATCTTATCTTATTGACGTATGCTGTGTTATTAATAATTTGAGAAGACGTATGTTAATAAATTTTATATAGTTTGTATAATAACGTAGATATTAATATGTTTCATAATTTAATTACATTATCCTATGTTCCTAAATATTTATCGGGGCAGTTTTACGTAGCATGGTCGATTTATGATATTAGTCTATAACTGCAAAAAATTAGCTTAAAAATATCTTTATGTGTTTAATATGACTTACATAGGGTCGGCAGACTAAAGAACTTAAGTCATGAAACACCCAATTTTTTTTCACGTCATTTTTAATTATTTTGTGTAACTCGTTGGCTGACTAAAACACATAAGTCGCCGTAGTCTATTTTATGGCGCAGCAAGGTTATGTGATTTTTCAACCTTAATTTATTTTAAATTTAGGGATGTACTTAAGCAGATAACTTGACTTATGTTTAACGGTACATAGCAAATATATGCATATCATGGACTGTTAACGTGACTTATGTTATAAGGAACATAATCGCTTTTCTATCTACTGTGTATATCAACGTCAATCCAATTTTAGTGCGTAATCGTCTTTCACGCCGGCCGGTTGGGTTATTATTATTGAAGAACAAGTCTGTGCGCGTTTTAGAAAAAGTTGGTTAACGTTCGTTACTGGTTATTCATAATAGTACTATTCTGTTTAATCGCATGCTGAAGTTAATCGTTTAAAATGAATTACTCGAGAGGAAAGAAAATGGTGGAATTAGCAAGAGAGAGCCAGTCTTTTGAATGTAAGTAAAGACATGAATATTCATTACTACTCACTGTAAATGATAAGTATAACTACATTTTAGTAGTTAGTATTTTATTTTCATTATATTAGACGATAAAAACGAAGTTCCGAACATAGCACTCTTGCCAATCACACCTAAAACCATGGCTGAGAGTTTAGATGAACTACAGTTTCCTGATAATAACTTTGAGAATCTGACTGAACTATTGCCGTTAGTTGAATGTAAGTAAAGCAGTGAATTATGATTGTTATAAAAAAATCTTGTAGGGCTTGGATTGCATAATCATACGATTTTTATTGTTTTAGTCGATGAAAAAATAGTTCCAAAGATAGCTACCAAATTAACTGCAGACGAACCTATACCATCTACATCAACAGCACACCTTACAACAGCTGCAGATTTACAAGAGAAATATTTTTCCAGTGATGACTCAGTCGGTGATCCACATTACACTCCCAATAATGAAGAGCTTTCCACCTCTGGTTCGGGAGATGAAGAAATTACTGTACCACCTACGCTACCTAGCAGTATTTTGCCCAAAAACACCCTACGTGTTTTAAAGAATGTAAAGAAAACAAAGCGTAATCTAGGTCAGTGTTACAAGGCGTTAAAAGGTAAAGTAATACCTGACAGGGCAATGAAGGAACTGTTGACTTGTAGGATGAAATGTAAAGCACGAATATCATTGAACGATAGACAAGCTATATTCACCGAATATTGGAAAATGGGATCTGTTCAAAAGATCAGCATACATGGCATCTCTAATGGAAATCGAAGATAAAGCTACTCAAAGAATCCGTGCGTTGGATCCGGGGAAACAAAAATTTAGGTTGAAAACTTATAAATATTTTCTACCTATCCATGGCAAACGAGAACCTGTTTGCAGAGGTTGCTTACTTAAAGTATTAGATGAAAGTGACAACTTTATAAAAACAGTGTCTCTAAAGAAAAGAGCTTCCATTGGAGGCACTGAAACTGATGACATGCGTGGAAAAGTGGTGCCAAAACATAAAGTTTCTGATTTAAAACGAGAAGAAATACGAGCACACATAATGTCGTTGCCGGCTTATGAAAGCCATTATACCAGGAATACTACTTCCAAAAAGTATTTACCTTCTCACTCCACGATGCAAAAAATGTATAGTTTATTTTGTGAGAATAACGAAAATGCCCCTTCTATAAAAATGTATAGCCATGAGTTTCATGAGTTAAACTTATCTTTCAAAAAACCGCGTGTAGACACTTGTTTCACATGTGACAAGTTCGTAATGAAAATACAGCTTGCCCCGGACGAGAATATTAAGGCTAAAATAGTTGCACTGCATCATCAACACAAGATAGTAGCGGATCAGGCCTATCAGGAAAAACGATTCGACTTGTATTTATATCCCGACGATGAGACTGTGCAAGTGTACACGTTTGACTTGCAGCAATGCTTACCAACACCATCTTTAAGTTCCTCAGTTGCTTTCTATAAACGTCAATTATGGACATTCAATTTAACAATTCGTAACAATAAAACTGAAGGTGCGGTGTGCTATGTATGGTACGAGACGATCGCAGGAAAAGGAGCGAACCAGATTGCCTCATGCATTTACAAGCATATTCAAAAATACGTTCCTGCAAACACCAAACATATCATACTATACTCCGATACATGTGGAGGTCAAAATCGAAACTCTCATGTAAGTTCAATGTTTACTTGGGTATTATAAATGACGGGCATCAAAACCATAGATCATAAGTTTATATCCTGGACATAGCCACCTAGAAGTTGACACCGATCACGGAATAATAAAGAAGAAAAGAAAAGAAAACAGAATTACAGATTTATCATCCACATGATTGGATACAGTTAATAAAATCCAGCAGCCAAAAATTTGAAGTTGTTGTAATGAATCCTACAAATATTATTTTCTTCTCTTTTAAAGGGCCCTTTAATATTAAGGTCTAAGGACACTGATGGCCGTCAATTTAAGTGGTTAAAAAAAAGATGGTTGCGCTATGAAAAGGAGTTTGGCGTCATTGCCTACAAAGATACTTTGGATAGAGAGAGTGAATTCCAATTCATTAACATGAAAAGAAGAGGATCTATAGTACCTGTTAATATACCTGTCATATCAATACAGCCATTGCCTATTTCAAAACAAAAGAAAGATGATTTAGTATTTTTACTCCCTTTGATACCAGATGTTTTTCATGCTTTTTATTTAGCTTTACCAACAGTTGCGAATTTACGTAACACCGATCCTGATATCATAGAAAACGAGGAAGAGCCCGAATTTTGAAAATAATGTGTTAGTTATAGTTTATAGCTATTTATAGTTACTTAACTGCCTTAGTAGTGTAAGTACTAGAGTTAAATAGTTCAGTTTTCGTAAAACCTACTTTAACATATTAATGCGTTCAATGTCCATAAGTTACCTAGTACTTTAATTATTATGAAAAATTACTCTTATATTCATTTATTATGCATTTGCAGTAGTCGTAACACATTCGAGAGGATAAGTTCCTAAGCACATAAGTCCAATAAAATTGACGCCCCTTAAAACATAAGTCATACAAATACTAGTTAAAGAATTTTTCGGATAAGGGACCTTAATAAGACAACAAACAAATATTTATTTTGTGAAATAAAATGCATATATTATTCAGTTATTTTCATTTTATTCGGGTTTTTGTTATTCCTGTAAAGTGCCCCATTTTGACTTATGTGTTTTAGTTTGCTGACCCGAGATATGTCCTATTACATGTTTATCTACAACAAATTTACCATAATATGTCTTAAAAAAATATGATATTTGTCATTTTATACCTTAAAACTCGAGACCGTCACGCGTTACTTTGAATATTTTCACTTTTAAATAAGTCGTATTTTTTTTATATGCAATAATCACTAACAATTTTTGCTACATTTATTTGCTATATGTCTAATATTTGCTTCCCAAGTAAAATTTTTAAGTTTATTCAGGTAGGTATTGGCGATTAAAACAGCATAACTCGATCGACGCTCAAGACCGTCCAGTAGTTTTTATTGGTTTACAATTTCACCACTAGGGCTACCGACGGCATGAGACCGCATTTCTATTTTTTTTTTCGAGGGTGAATTCATATCAGCTATAGATAACAAGTGTTTTTGTGGTATTTTATAAATTTAAAGAGATTTAAAGGTAAGTGTTATAATTTGGTTTTATTTTTTGTTTCTTGACCGTCACGTGGCTTATTTCATCATTGATTTACATAATTATATCCAGTAATAAGTATATTATATATTTTCCAAAGCAATATCTCTACATAACCTTACAATTTCATAAGCGTATTTAAATTGATATTTTTAACGGCTTTTATCCAGCGGGCCTCAAGACCATCACACTCAAGACCATCACAGAGCGCAAAAAATTAGGTGTGACGGTTTTGAAACTTAGGTGACGGTCGTGAGAAACAATATTATTTGTTGAACGTAGTTATACATTAACGGTATTATTTCTAGCCTGTCAATGAAAAAAGGCGACAGCAGTTTAGCCATACCGGGCCCAAGTAGACCGCCTATCAATATTTCGGAGTTACAGGCGAAATTTAAGAAAATAACGGGAAGAGGCGCATGTAAAATACCTTGAAAAACAGAAAAAAGAAAAAATGCTCAAATTAATAGCAAAAGGGACCAAAAAAAAACGAAGCGAAAATACCTTTTTTAATAAAAACCAAAGTAGAAAAAACACCGGAGGAAATATTCGAAGTTTCTATTATAAACGAGGAAAGAGTAAGAAGAGAATCTGAATTTAAAATTGTAGAGAAAGAACAAGAGATTGAGCAAGAACAGAATTTGAATAAGGTATCCAGACCTCAAAGGAAGTTAATAGTTAAACCGCCAAGCACATCTGCCACTACCCGAGAAAACCTTTTAAGAAAAAGTGGAAAAAAAAATTTAATGTTAAGAAGTCAAAACCATTGCATACAGTAATAGAAAAAAAGAGAAGGGATGCAGCCGAAAGAAAAAGGAAGCAAAGAGAGAGACTTAAAGCTGCCAATGTGAAGTACGAAAATTATAAAGTGACAGAAAGGGAAAGAAGTCGAAAATGGCGAGAAGAAGGAAAAATTAAAATGATTGGAGACTTGTCAGATAGAGATCAAAGATTGCAACGGAAAAAATGGCGACAGTTATCATCGACATGCACAAAATATCAAGAAAAAACAAGAAGAGCGAGAAAGGATAATACAAAATACCCCTCCGGCTTCTGGCCACGAAGAAATCGTCTTACAAAATGGCATGGAACAATTACAAGAGAGTGCCAGATCTTCTAAGCGAAACGCGATAAAAAGACTTAAAAGAAAACATCTGAACGAAAAATCGAGCTTAGAAGAAAAGCTAAAGAACTCCAAAACACTGGTAAATGCATGGAAGCAAAAATGTACTAGAATAAAACACCAAAAGACAACTACAATCACATCCCCTAATGATAGGGCAAACGTAATCATGCATCAAGGACAGGAAGCTGTAAAGCGAAAACTAATTTTGGGCGAAATTTTGCACTCAGGATTAGAAACTCCGACATCTTCAGTTTCCAAAAGGCAATTAGCATTAGAAAGAGATGTCTTAACTAACCGATTTTCACCGTCCGAAAAGCACATTGTTAAATATAAAATGAAAGAGAAGATGAAGGGAATCCTTGGTCGCCACTGCGTTCAGAAAAAACTCTCCAGCTCTTATGAACAGGTTACAAAAAGTTCTACAAATCTCATAAGAAATGAAAATAGTCGAATAAGAGATGAAATTGTTTCATTTTTTTTGGATGATGGCAATTCTTATTTTACACCCGAAAAAAAAAACACTATAACAAAACACAAGATAAAGAAACAAAAACGTTACCTAGGAGATAATTTAAGAACGCTTCACAAAAAATTTTAAGAGATAAAAGAGAAGAAAATTTCGTATGCCCTTTTCTGCCGGAACAAACCTTTTTGGATCGTTAAGAGAAAAATTACGGAAAGGGACACCTGTATGTGTAACCATCATGAAAATTTTAATTTAACATTTGCTAAATGTAAGTTTTTTAAACTGTTGAATTTCTACAGCAACTGATTTAATTGCGTCACTTTGCTGTAACAAAGATAAGAATTGTATGTTGCGACAGTGTGATATATGCAAAAATAGAGCTATCATCTTTTCAGAAGTGACTGACCTTGTTGATAATGATTCAACGTTCTACTTCGAATAGAAAAATGTATCAGAAGAAAAGGAAAAGAAGGGAAATAAATTTACTGTAAAGGTGACCAAAAAAGTTAAAGTTCAATGTTCCATTTTAGAATTGAAGGAGGCTTTTAAGACATCTGTTGTGTTTTTCATGGCTCATAGGTTTAGAGCCTACCATCAGCAATTATTTTCGAGGACAATGAAAGTGGAAATAAATACTGACGAAGTTTTTCTTATTATAGATTTTTCAGAAAATTACCAACTGAAATACCTTACTGAGATTCAAAGTTGCCATTCTCAATTTCAATTCATCAATCATTCAATTCTCATCCTCCTCGACATGACGCTGCAGCAATATGGGCCCATTTATTGCCCATTTTGAAGCAAATAAAGGCGCAGTTTCCTTTTGTTTCAAAAGTACATTTTCTTAGCGATGGACCAACAAAACAGTATAGAAATAAAACAAATCTTTACCTTGTTGGGCATTTTATTTATTTATTTATTTATTTATTTATTTATTTATTTATTTATTTATTTACATTACCTACCCTACAGGTTAAATAACCCAACTACAAGGCAGGACCATGAAAAAGTTTACACAAAAAATAGATATACTAAAAGTGAAGCTAAAAATACTAACAAAAGTAAGCTAGTCTATACGTAAACCTAAACTAATTATTAGAAATTAAATTTGAATATAAGAAAAGTAACAGTAAAAAAAAAGAAAAAGAGAGACTGTATTAATGCCGCACTAATCTTTTCACTGTACTGACCGAAGAACTGAAAAAATCTAAATCAAACCGCTTATTGTATCTCTCACACATTTGAAAGACAGGAGAAAACTTTAAAATATTTGTCCTAGGATTATGGAACAACTGGGCTTTGAGTCTGCTTCATACAACTTTAGCGAGGCGGGTCATGGAAAAAGTTTGGCAGATGGACGGTACAGTTAAAAGAATGGCGGACAATATGATAGCTAACGGAAAAGACGCCGCAACAATAGATGACTTTATTGCAGCAAATAACGACACAAAAATAAAGATGATTCGGGTTGAAGAATTTGAAATAAAAAAGTAGAAACATTTTTACAGGATAAAAACATCAATCCTGTTCCGAATACTATAAAGCTACATCAAGTGGTTTTTCATAAACAAAACTGGCAAAATCTTAATCTTAGATTTCTCTCCTGCATGAAATGTCGAAATGCTTTTGTTTGTGACCATTTTCCGTTAAATCCTGCAGTATTTGAATTTAACAAATATGTTGTCATGACAGAACGTATCCTTTTAATTAATTTAAAGTTGAACGCTTTATGTAAGTACTTACAGATAACAAAAAATTGGCGGCTGTATGTTGTTGCTTCTAAACGCCATTTTTTTTCCTACGCAACGTAACTTCTTACATATCATTCGTCGTTAATTATATTATAATTTATAGGCATACTTTAAAAATGTTATGAATGGTTAACTATGTTTAAATCTACTAATATATTTATAGTTAAGAGCCATCAAATAGTCACAATATAAACCATAATATATTTAAGACCATAAGAAAAATATCAAGAAACACAAGAAAGATATCAGCAATTTAGATTCAACAGAGAATAACATTATACATTGGTAGTTGGGTTGCCGTTATCTATGATAATACTTGGTATCCTGGCTGTGTAAAAGAAATCGAGGGGGACAAAGTTAAAATAAGTTTTATGCAACGAAATGGCCAATATTTTCAGTGGCCTTCAAGAAAAGACATACAAACAGTTAATTGCTCTGGAGTACTACGTATATTAGAATCTCCATTTAAACAATCATCGAGATTGTATGCGATACATAATAGTGATGAAATAGATGCACAATTTGTGGACTAAATTTGGCATTTTTTTAGTATTTAGTTTATATCATGATTTAAGTTCTTGTTTTTTTTGTAATAAAACATTAAATATATATATATTTAAATTTTTTTTGTTAAATGTGTTACGGAATCAGATAATAAACTACCGCTGTTGTTCGATAATTTTGAATAAAATCAGGGAAGTTAAAATGTTAAATTTGACTCCCCTCGGATGCAGGCTAACCATCTGGCCGTGCCGAGATAATAATTTTAATGTCAATCTTTGGGTCAGGTTTCATTCTTATTTAACGCGATTATACACATTAAGCTGGTGCATAGATAATTGTTATATATTTGTGGTTTTTATGGGATCTCTGCCATAAGGTATTAATAGTTCTTTAAAGGTTTTCGGGGGGCTTAAGAAAAGCTTATCAACTCAGGGAGTTGTGGAGTTATAGATCAGGAAGGTCTAAGGAGGATTTAAAAGGGAATTAATATTTTAAAGAAAGGGGGGATCTCAGGGAACAGTTTTAAAGTGAAAGTAATTTTGTGGGGGACGCCGTATAAGGCGACAGTTTAATGTGTGCGGGGGTTGAATGAACCAGACATAAATTCACGGGATTTAAAGTTGTCCATTTTCATTTGTAATAATTAGGATTATTAATCTTTGTATTATTGGTCAGAGCCGTTAGCTCCTCTTTTTAAGTTATAAAGTATTTGTTCCTTTATTGACGTAATACGTCCAGATTTGTTTATTTGTTTATTGGATTAATAAATCCATTTGTTCTGAATTTTATTCGTTTTATTTGTTTTAATTCGTCGTTGTTTATTTTAATTATGGGTAGTTACCCAGTATGGGGGGGAGTCCGCTTTGTCGGCGAAACCAGCGGCCCTGGGCCGCGAAGTTCTGCCGACAAAGGAGAAGGTGTGGATAGGAGTGTGTTAAGAGGATTAAATAAGCCAGGGGGTTTAATAAGTAAAAGTATGCGGCGGCGCCTTCAGCGTCGCCGCCAGGAGGAAAGGTTGCGGGCCGCTCCTCTCCCATTGCAAGATTCTAAGGGAATTAAGGTTTATTTCACCCAAGAGGGAGTTAAGAATTTTAGGGAGAGTTGTAAAAGTCAAGGGAATATTGTTCAGGGTATTATTACGGGGTCTCATTCTACTCATTCGCCTGTGGCGCGGTCGGCCGACCCGATAGAGGTAAACGAAGGTCAGATTCCAGTTCAGGAGATAATTTCCGATAGGATCCGCCAGGATCCAGACCGGGCCGGCCTCCTGAGGGTAAATGAGGAGAATGGGAATATAAGGGAAAAATCCGGGGTATTATGTAACATGTCGGGACAAGATCTAAATGAGTGCCCGGCATGCATCAGTCAAGGGGTTCTAAGTCAAATCGGGGTAAATATAGAGGAAAGACCCCCTCCTTTAACCCTGGAGGATCGAGCCCGCTTGCGGCGGGCCCGAATTAAAGATATTGTAAGTACTATTGGTCAGTCCGTAGAATCCAGTGTCAACGATGCCGAAATCTATGACCCAGTGCCTACCTGCAAGCTTTACACAGTCAATCGCCAACGAACGACGCCGAGAATACTCAAGACGACCCTGAGGAATAATGTAGAACAGTACCGAGGGTCTTTGGCGAACCCCCGGGAACATGTCGCCCAACTAATGGGGCAACCCATTATCGAGGATAATGGGAATAACCGGAGAATGCCGGAGAACCCGAGCGTCGTACAGGAGGTGCTGGAGCATAGAGAACAAGGGACGCAGACTGAGACTAAGTGGATTTATTATCAGGATATTGAGATAGTCTCATGGACAATGAATAGGTACCAACAGAGACCAGAAAGTCAAATAAAAATGGGACCCGCATTAGGTGACGTTTTATTGTTGACTGGGAAAGTAGTGTTCAATCAGAAACAGGAAGATCAAGAAACAAAAAGATGTATAGAAAACAGCAAAGGGGAAATTATAGCGAATCATGTCTGCGGTGCCTGGTTTATTCAGGATAAAGGCGATTTACAGATATTAAGGATATGGGTGCCCAAAGAAACACGGGAGGAGGTGTTAAGAACAATACACGGGCCAAAACATCTAAATGCCGGTGACATGGTCACAGTAATAAACACTTTCTTCACGTGGGACGGAATGGGTAGAAGTGCCATCGAGTACGTGGATAGGTGCGAGACATGCAACAACATCCTGGATATGTACCACCACCACCAGGTACTCGAAGCAATACCGGCCCTTGGGCCCATGGAAATCGTCCTAATAGGAATTATTGAAAACCTACCAGTAACGCGGCATGATCGCTATAGTGCAGTAGTTTGGTCGTTTGACAATTTCAGTGGGTGGGTTGAATGCAGACCCATCACAGTCATCAGTAAGAACAGAGTCCTGAACTTTATTAAGCAAGATATCCTCAGCCGTTGGGGAAAACCCAAGATTTTAATTCTGCAACACCAATTGGTAAAGTTCAAAGACGAGATTGCGGAAATCACACCTTGGACACAACTGTGTACGCAGGAAGAAGCATTGAACATCAATGAATGGTCAAAGCTGAAAGAATTAGAAGACCAATTACGAGAAACCAAACGTGACTGGCCTGAAAGGTTAAATGTTCATCTAATGGAAGTCCGAGATAAACAAGATCCACTAACAGAATTAACACCCTTCCAATTAATGGTAGGGTATCCGAGGCACAAAAATGTGTTCTATAGGGCGACTAATATAGTACGGGGGGGAATTAAGAAATTTGGGTTTTAAAAAGTAAGTTAGGGAGAATTAAAGGGTTTTTAAGAAGTTTTGGATTTTTAAAAAAAAAAAAATCCTGGCGCTCAATGTAAGGAAGATAAAAGGGAATTCAGGGATTTAGTTTCGGTTGGAGATCCTATTGGGCTCTGAATAAAAGGTTAATATTATGTCATTATAGAAACGCGAAATTGAAAAATTCTTTCTTTTCAGATTTTAAAAGAATTTTAAGCGGTTAATAGTAATTCAGAGAGTGATGGGGAATTCAGCGGGAATTGAATATATGAAGTTATGGGATTTTAGTAATTTTAAGAAATATAAAGGCTGTAAAATTGTGGTAAATAATATAGTAACATTGTAAGACTGAATATTAGTAGGTTATAAGTCGAGATAATAATTAGGGAAATATGTGATCTCCATTTAAAATGTAACTTTGATTTGTAAGATAGTATGATTTATGTAATGTAATGTTTAGTCTAAGAAATGTTTCGTTTAAGGAAATGTAGTGATTATCTGATTCCTTTTATTTTTTTCGATTCAACTTGGTGATGGTTTTGAACCATCCCCAAGTGTAATCTAGGGGGGGAAGTGTTACGGAATCAGATAATAAACTACCGCTGTTGTTCGATAATTTTGAATAAAATCAGGGAAGTTAAAATGTTAAATTTGACTCCCCTCGGATGCAGGCTAACCATCTGGCCGTGCCGAGATAATAATTTTAATGTCAATCTTTGGGTCAGGTTTCATTCTTATTTAACGCGATTATACACATTAAGCTGGTGCATAGATAATTGTTATATATTTGTGGTTTTTATGGGATCTCTGCCATAAGGTATTAATAGTTCTTTAAAGGTTTTCGGGGGGCTTAAGAAAAGCTTATCAACTCAGGGAGTTGTGGAGTTATAGATCAGGAAGGTCTAAGGAGGATTTAAAAGGGAATTAATATTTTAAAGAAAGGGGGGATCTCAGGGAACAGTTTTAAAGTGAAAGTAATTTTGTGGGGGACGCCGTATAAGGCGACAGTTTAATGTGTGCGGGGGTTGAATGAACCAGACATAAATTCACGGGATTTAAAGTTGTCCATTTTCATTTGTAATAATTAGGATTATTAATCTTTGTATTATTGGTCAGAGCCGTTAGCTCCTCTTTTTAAGTTATAAAGTATTTGTTCCTTTATTGACGTAATACGTCCAGATTTGTTTATTTGTTTATTGGATTAATAAATCCATTTGTTCTGAATTTTATTCGTTTTATTTGTTTTAATTCGTCGTTGTTTATTTTAATTATGGGTAGTTACCCAGTATGGGGGGGAGTC
The DNA here is from genome assembly GCA_935413205.1 of Polydrusus cervinus. NCBI lineage: Eukaryota > Metazoa > Arthropoda > Insecta > Coleoptera > Curculionidae > Polydrusus > Polydrusus cervinus. The sequence goes on along the minus strand of OW284510.1, from coordinate 57,051,091 downwards.
CGCTTTGTCGGCGAAACCAGCGGCCCTGGGCCGCGAAGTTCTGCCGACAAAGGAGAAGGTGTGGATAGGAGTGTGTTAAGAGGATTAAATAAGCCAGGGGGTTTAATAAGTAAAAGTATGCGGCGGCGCCTTCAGCGTCGCCGCCAGGAGGAAAGGTTGCGGGCCGCTCCTCTCCCATTGCAAGATTCTAAGGGAATTAAGGTTTATTTCACCCAAGAGGGAGTTAAGAATTTTAGGGAGAGTTGTAAAAGTCAAGGGAATATTGTTCAGGGTATTATTACGGGGTCTCATTCTACTCATTCGCCTGTGGCGCGGTCGGCCGACCCGATAGAGGTAAACGAAGGTCAGATTCCAGTTCAGGAGATAATTTCCGATAGGATCCGCCAGGATCCAGACCGGGCCGGCCTCCTGAGGGTAAATGAGGAGAATGGGAATATAAGGGAAAAATCCGGGGTATTATGTAACATGTCGGGACAAGATCTAAATGAGTGCCCGGCATGCATCAGTCAAGGGGTTCTAAGTCAAATCGGGGTAAATATAGAGGAAAGGCCCCCTCCTTTAACCCTGGAGGATCGAGCCCGCTTGCGGCGGGCCCGAATTAAAGATATTGTAAGTACTATTGGTCAGTCCGTAGAATCCAGTGTCAACGATGCCGAAATCTATGACCCAGTGCCTACCTGCAAGCTTTACACAGTCAATCGCCAACGAACGACGCCGAGAATACTCAAGACGACCCTGAGGAATAATGTAGAACAGTACCGAGGGTCTTTGGCGAACCCCCGGGAACAAATGTAAAGTCTGAAAATCCACAACCGTCACATGAAACATATACGTCACAAACTGCTCACACCAGTCACACACGGCTCACAACCGTCACGCTGTGTAATGGTTTAATATTTAGTTGTGAAAAAATATAAATTTTTATTTCTAGACTGTGTTTTCATTATTTTAAGTTTAATTTTATATAGGTGTAGGATAGCAATAAGTCCGAAAGCAAATTTATTGGGGTATGAGTGACCTAACATGAAAAGTTGTAGAAACAAATATATAAAAAAAATTTTTTTTGTTAATTTCTCGTAATTTTTCAAAGTTCGCTGTTATTGATATGGATTTTTCTTCTAATATCATGTAACAAAGATTCGTTACTGACGAAAAAAATGTTTTTGTAATTCTTAATAAAATATTTAAGTCACTAATTAGCATTTAGTTGTTGTGACGGTCGTGAGTCAGGTTGTGCGCCCTACTGGACAAAAATCCTTATATTTTTTTATTTACATGAAAAAAGGTGGTGCCGTCGGGTGTTTCTATAATTTAGACACTTTACCGATTGCAAATATATACGCTGTTAGTGAGTTTTTTATAATTTATTTTTGGATAGTGTTTACTGGTACATCGACTATGCTGTGTAGACCTGCCCATAGATACTAATGTAAATAATGTTATTTGCAATAAAACTCAAGTTAAAAATAAATCAATTTTTTACATTTACCTGAAGTCAACCTCTGACGCCTAGAGTAAAATATCTAGAAGGGATTCATTTTATTACCTGGGACGAATTATTGTGTTAAATAAAAGCAAGAACCAAGACGATATACTTTAGGACACACTTTACTACCCAGCCCAAATTATTGTTGTAAAAGGTATGTATACTTAAAATATTCTTCAGTTCTGTTTAAAATCATTTTCCTATTTGTAGTTTACATCCCAAAGCTTTTGCTAATCCTGAATTCTTTGAGATTTTTACAAAAAATTATTACTAAATAATAAAATGAAAATAATTATGAAAGATAAGTAGGTCGATGGCTTCGACGTTTCCTCCCTGGCTTAACCCCCCGATTCATGTTATCGAACGACCAGAGGGCAGTTCTTAAACTCACATGAGTCACATGAACGAGGTGGGATCTCGTCACATCTCTCAGCAAAAACCCCAAAATTCTCGACGCGAGAATAATTAATCCCAGTTTCCGATGAAACTTCTACGAAACGTTTTTAGTTAGATATTAACAGGATATACCACTGCCTGTTTCCGGCACTTATGTGCAAAATGCCCCAAGTCTGGCACCTTTACAAAATATGTATATTTAAACGTTTAACAGGATACCATTAGCTGTTCCCGGCACTTACGTGACCATTACCCCTAATTTCTTGTGAAGCCTCTCTGCTAGGTGCATAAACCCAAATTGTTGTTACTGCCAAGTCATTTTGTGACTAAATCAAGAAAAAGTGAAGTGTAATGAAACGTTTATGTGTCGCACCCCGTAGGCAAATTAAGGCCTAACCACTCCATCAACTGTAAATTATTGTCAAGGATAATCTCATCCTGATATCAACAATATAGGTATGATTATTTGACTTTTATTCTAATCTATTTTAACCCGATTTGAACCCACGTAAAACCTATTGAACAATATTGATCTTTATTGTCTAAATAGATATTTTAATACCAATCATCATTCAACCTTAGTAGTGGTCATAGTTTGACAAGTCTTATGATACCTTTGTTTGACTTTATGTTACGACTCTGTTTTATTTTGAGTAACAAAAACGGGACATTTATAAATGCCAATCATCATTAAAAAACATAATATTTTATCTTTGTCTGATTGTCATTAACAAGTGTCAATATGAAGTTTATTTAACTGTTTACATAAACCTGAATTTAGATAATGTGATTTCATAAATGTCATTGGTTTGTAGACTTGCGTGTTTTATTGTTGTAATACTTAATATCAATTCACTAACCCCCCAGCACCTATCGATTTCAGTTTGCTTTAAAAGTAAGAAACAGTCTACCTTATTATAAGGCGGAATTAAAAATACTTATTCTGGCTTATTACTTTTGTTAATATGTCCTGTAAATTTGGTTCAAAAATAATTTTCAACAATAAAGTTATTTCAAACAATTAAATGAGGCCACTTTTTTTGGCCCAGAAGTAATATTGGCATAAGCGACATACAATATATATTAGGGCCGACTAAGCCAGAAACATCTTTCTAACGTCTAAATTTGTTTTTGGTTGACTTTTACAGACCAGTTTTTGAAAGATCTAACTAGAAAGCTAACTAACATTGGTGTCGACATATCTGTGCCCGATTGGGGAGGATTTACAAACTCTTTTACTACAACAAAAGATTCCAGAATTAAAAGACAATGTGCCCAAATTTTTACAAATATTCAATTTTCCCATAAAAGAATAAGAAAAACTAGAAGAAATTGATACCTTCAAAACGAACAAAAATTTAAACAAGCTGTAAGTTTTAAAATAATTTTAATATTATTATGTTTTTTTCATACGAATGAAATAAACCATGTAGTTAGTTAACAGCACAGTAAAAAAGATTTTTAAATTTTAGGTAGATCAACTTGCTAAGCTTGGAGGGAAAGACCTGTATGATTTTGTCAGAAGATGTTTTCAGGAAACCATAAATGATTACCTAGCGAAAAAATATACTTTTGATGGTACCAAAAAAAAATCCCCATTTTAAATAACTTTGATGTCAAAGTCCTATAAAAAAAAGGTGGTTATAAAATTCTTAGGGTAAGGGTTGCTTTTTAAATTTTACTCTATATAAATATATTACCGTTTAGAACCACGTGAGTGGTTGCTATACCTATGGGTTTAAGAAGAGCCCAGGTGGTAAGAACCACTGTTTAGTTTTAGGTTAGTTTGTGTCGGAAAATGATCCGTTGCTGTAATAGACTACAGGCCCAAAAAATGGATGGGTCATATGAACCACCAGGTGACGTATATAGGACGATATAAGAGCATAAAATAATAATATTCGGCACTATGCCGTCACTTGTACACACAGAAAAAGCATAGCATAAATTCAACCCTAATTTATTTTCGCAAAAATATAGTTAAGGTACTAATAGTTAACCTACGTTAAACCAGATTTTATATTTGAGTAAACCATAAATAATTGTTACCGTTTATCTTTGATTAAAGAACAGTTTTCTTTAAAATATACCTAAGGAATTGATGGACAAAAAATATCACTATGGTTTTTTTGTCCCTAGTCATATTTACACCTTAACTCTAAGCTATTGTTGATCTGAATATACCACTAGTCAATGCAAATGCACTTTGTCTTTGATTATCTTGGTCATATGTTTATTAGGTCACCGTTGCCAAATATAAAAAATTTGTTGTAGATAACGTATAATATGTATGCTAAAAAATATAAGTACATGTTTGTTTTTCTTTTGCTTAGATCTAATTGGTTCGAAAAAGGCAAATATCGGATACCTTATCTATTTTAAAATTAAAAAACACCAAATTTAAAATTTTGAATAGAGATAGGTTGCCCGAAAAGAGCCATGTAAATTATTTAAAAAAAGTGCAATATGGTACTTAACAAGATCGACTTTTTGACTAATATACGAGTACTTATGTACTAGTTGTGTGATATTAAATTTTTTACTTTCTAGTCTAGTATTTATAATTTTGACACTTCTTGTCAACACCGCAACAAGTACAACGTGCTCTAGGTTGGCGTCGCCACAGGTGGCTGGGCCAGGAAGGAAGCGTTGTTTGTTCTTTTTCTATCCCACGCACGCTATTTCGGCTTGTGATTTCGGCATTCTTCTTTTCGACCATTTTGTTTTTGGCGGTTTGGGCGATAATCACGTGCACCCGTTCTGTTTGAATTCGGTCTTTATTCTTTATTACTTTAGTAAAATTTTACTTGCGACTTGTAGTGAAAAATGGAAGAATTGTTTAAAGATCTTCCTGAGGAGGTCCTGCACAAATTTAAAGGTAAGTGATGATATTTATTTTTAATTCTATAGCTGCTTGGAATACCTGTTATAAGTATAACCTACATTGACCTACTACTTAAAATTTAGAGCGGAAATTAACTTTTATTTTGTGTTACTTAATATTAGTAATTATTATTAAGATTACGTTTACACTACATCCTATGTATCTACCCAGGTATTCAATTTTTATAAATGAAAACGAAAAACATAAAATATGCTGTAAACTTTGTAGATATCTTGGAACATTGAATTACTAGAATTAAAAACAAATAACAATTGTTTCCAATTTTAAAATAAAAACTGAGGGGATAAGTGGGGTTTTTCTACCCTGCTTTGCCAGAATTGATTATCTATTCCTTATCGTAATGTCAGTTGACAAAGCTTCTCAAAACAGATATGCACCAACATAAATTTGCCAATTAACCTATGTAATTATTGGGATTAAATAAATATTGTATTCCTAAATAACAGATATACCCATCCCCATCAGTATATTTTAGGTTTTATTTTACAAATTGACTTAAATTTTCGATATGTTAATCTTTTTCCTGAAAATGATATTACAATAGACATTTTGTCTGAAATTAATCAAGAACAACTTAAAGAATTATTTCCGTCCGTAGGGCTAAGAATAAAAATTGCCCAAGTAATGAAAAATTATCTTTATGTAAGTAAAATTTCTTTAACCTAAATAAAGCTAAAGACCTTTTAAAAGTCTTTAGGTAGAGATCTTATTATAATATTAGCAGCATAGTTTTTACTTCTTATGTATAGATGGCGGCAGTGATTTCTAAGTTGGAATGACATTTCTAACGAGTTTTATTGATTTATTGTCAGTATTCATGTTCGACTGCAACTTTGTGCTTATTTATTCGCAAATATCGTTGAAAAATCTAAGATGGCTAATTGGAGGTAAGCAAAATGAACAATTAAAATAAATATTGGTAAAATACTTAGTAACATTCTGTTATTTATGAGTTTTTGAATCACTATTTACATTAAACACCACAAATTTAATTTCCTGAAGGATGGTTTTGCCAAAAATGGCGCAGTCCATTTAAAAGGTCTTTAGCTCTATGTACGACTGCTACGATAAAATTATTTTTTAGCGATCGACGCCCGCTAAAGGTACACGAACTCGTAGAGGAACTCGAAAGTTTGGAGGATGGTAATGATCAAGAACTGCCGAGTTCTATTACAATATTTCCACCAGAAAATGCGAATGGCGCAATTACTGATGAGGATTCTGGGGAGGAAGATAGCGTATCCATCAATAACCTTCCAGGTAGTCAACTCAGGGTTCCCGCGGAGTTAAATTTTGATGATAAAAATAAAGAACAAGAAGATTCATCTGATGACGAAGATAATTTACCTTTGTCACATTTCGCTCCGTTAAAAAAGTTTAAAACTTTTCATTGGACTGTAGATCAGGACCACCCAAATTCAAATGGATGCTGGAATTGATGCGTAATCAGGCAATATCTTACCGATGTTTAACGATAAAAATTCATAAAACTTGTGAAAATAAAATGTAAAAATTGACTTCCCTGGACGCAGGCTTTGGATTAGGCCGTGCCGGGAATAGACCGACTACTTGCTTTTGGGGGGGTCAATTTAAATTCGTTGAAATCAGATTAAAATTTATTAAAACACGTTAAGCTGGTAATGGGTGAACTTTTAAGTGATTCAATTGGGAAATATTTTAAATATTTTAAATGTGCGGGGAGGTTCTCCCGGGAATTATTAATAGTGGATCTAAGGACCAGGGTTCTAAGGAACAGGGCAATCCGATTGCAAAGAGGTCAAGATTAAGGGGGTAAATATTTACGGGAGGGAAAGTGGTTTTCCTTTTAAAGGAAATATAAAGTTTTATTTTTCTTTGTTTTGTTGAGGAGGGTACGACAGTGCCAGTTTAACGTTGTCGTGTTTATAAATAAGAATAAATTTTATTTTCTTTTGGATTCATTAATCCTGTTTCATAAGTTTTATGAAAGTTTTTGTGAAAGTTTGTTATTTTGTTCTAAAGTATATGTAAGTTCTGTTATTGTTCCAAAATATTTATCGAGACAATTATTTGTCTAAGTTAAAGTTGTTCTAAATTTATCGTGACAATAAATTGTCTGAGTTAAAAGTTAATTTTTTCTTTTATTTTATTAAAGTATTAAGATGGGAGATCAAGTAGTTGGGGGGGAAGTCCACTCCGTCGGCGGGTCTAGCGGCCACCGGCCGCGATGTCCTGCTGACGAAGGTCTCAAGGTAAAAGGTGATTATGGGCGTTCAAATAATAATGTCTCGGGATATAAAAGTAAGTCGGAGCGGCGTCGCCTTCAGCGGCGTCGTTGTGAAGAGCGACGGCTCGTCGTCCTGTTGCCGTTGGTTGATAAAGAAGGGTTAAAACAGTATTTCACTCGGGAGGGGGAAGAAAGAGTCAGGGGAATGCAGGGACAGAAGGTTTTGAGGGAGTCAGATATTATCGTGCCCGATGTTTCAGCTATAGTAGGTGACGCCGTCCATAGAGAGTCACGCCGAGGGGTGCAATCGATAAATGAAGAGATTTCCTATAGGAATCCTTCGGGTCCAAGGAGGGCGGAAGTCCCTGGGAAAATTCAAGGGGAAAAAGTCAGGGGTCAAATGTGTGAAATATCTGGTAGTGATATCGCGGCATGTGAAGCATGCCGATTATAGGGATTTTCTTATGAAATAGAGAATCGTCCGCCTCTATTGTCAATTGAGGATCGGGTGTTATTGAGGCGAGAGCGGATCCGCCGTATAATAGATACTGTTAGCATGCCTAGTACGTCGAATAATAATAATTTAGATGATGAAGAACGGGACCCAGTGCCGACCTGTCGGTTGTACACAGTTCGACACCCGATCCCGATGCGTCGCTGTCGCAATCCGACCCTGAGAGAAGCTAGCCGTCAGTACCCGGAAACGAGGGTGTCAGCCGGGGAACAGAATCAACCTCATACTGTTGAAAATAACATGAATACCGTTAAGCTCTTCAGTTTATTTTTTGATGAATCCCTTATCACCGAGTTATGTCGTTGTAGCAACTTATATGCGTCCCAAAATAACCGCGCAAGTGACATATCTACATCTGAGATATGGTGTTTTTTGGGAGTTCTTCTTCTAAGTAGGTATATTCTGTTACCTCGAAAACCTATGTATTGGGAGAACTCACCTGACACTAAAAATGAACTTGTACGAAACGCAATATCAAGAGACCGCTTTCGATTTGTTATGCAGAATATTCATTGTTGTGACAATAACAATTTGAATCCAGATGATAAATTCGCCAAGATTAGGCCGTTTATTGAGGTACTAAATAAAACGTGTTTGGGATTTGCTCCCGTTGAAGAAGCGCACAGTATAGATGAATCCATGATCCCATATTACGGCCGACGTGGGACCAAGCAATTTATCAAAGGAAAGCCGATACGGTGGGGGTATAAATTTTGGATGGCTACAACGCGACTTGGATATATTGAATGGTTTGATCCCTACCAAGGATCCTCCTGCATGATCCCAAATAAATATAAAAACTTGGGATTAGGTTCTAGTGTCGTGTTGAAGTTTACTGATGAGCTGACAAAAAACTTTCCCAATAAACCCTTTCATCTCTACTTCGACAATTTCTTTACGTCTATTACATTACTTTTTCATCTTTTGTAAAAACGGTCTTTTAATTCTAAACGAAATGGCAATTCTTCCAATTAAAATACCTATTTTTGAAAGAAATGTTGGTAATCTAAAAATTGTATACCATATACCAAACAATGAATCCAAAATTTTTAATTACTGTAACCAGCTGTGGTACGAAAATTGCGAAAAAATCAACTCAAAATGGATGTGCTTCAAGCCACTTATGAACAGCTGTCCTCTACAGCTGCAATACAATTAGGAAAATTCCACTTGTTCCAGAAATCTAGTGCATTTTGCTTTAATTGGTCTTTGCTTGGTGGAGCTAAAAAAATTTGTGGCAGATGTCTAAACAGTGCTTCCAATGTGTCTCGAATGATGATAGAAATATAACTGTGAGATATTCTGAAGGCAAAAGACAGCGACCTTAATGATTCTCCTGTTGCCATATACCTGCAACAGAAATGTATTATTTAATTAGACTTTTTATTTTAGGCGACGAATGTAAAGCACGTTGGAAAAATATTAGGGACAATTATTTGAAGCATAAAAAAAACACAAAAATGGGAACTGGCAGTGCAGCAACTGATCGCCCAAAATGGCCTCTTTTTGCGCGATTAACTTTTTTCGATTTAGTCAAAAGCGAAAGGCGGTAGGTTTTACTAATTTTAGGTTATACCTTTTCATCATCTTGTCTTTATTATTTTTTTAGATCATATAGCAGTATTACAAATAATATGGAAGAAGTAGACACTCAATAATCAAACTCAACCTATTACTTTGGATGATGAAGACGTTTCTTGCCATAATGAAGATTTTTCGGATGCAAGTGAGCCACAATAGTCTCCATTATATACTCAGAAATCTGACACTGGCAACAAAAAGCGCAGTCTGTCTACTGAATATTATTCATCTCAAACACCTGGAACATCCACAAGCAGCACTCCATGTAGCCATACATTTAGAGCTAAAAAAGCGGGATACAATGGAAGCAGGAATGGAAGAAAGATCAAAACAAAGGATGGAGTTGTTGCACGGGATTTTCAAACAAAAAGAAGACGACGAGGTTGATTTATGTTTTAAAAGCGTGGCTCTAAAAGTTAAGACAGTGCCACCTCACATAATAACAGAAAAAAACGTGTGTAACCTTTTTACTAGTTTTCAGAGAAGTTAATAAAAGTCTTAAAGTGCTTTGATTCTTTTCTTTCAAATAACATCATATGCGTCCATAGGCCGCTTTTCGCGCGTTGTTTAGCAGATTTTGGTATTTCACGGCATTTATTCAACGGTAGCAGTGTATTTTGTGATATGGCTGGTAAGTATTAGTTGTTTAGAGTTGTACGGGTATGGTATAATTGTATTATGTTCCGAAATTATTCAAAATGTGAAGAAAACATTTTTTTTACTTCTAAAACAGTACGGTTCCACGGTAAAACCATTAGGCCATGACTGACTTTTTTTTATTAGGTGCTCAACGAAAATTTTCAATCGCCGAATTAGAAAATACGCCAACTGAAAATTCAGTTACAAACAGAAAACAAAAAGACGGTAGTGTACAGGAAATTCCATGTCTAAAATTAGTTGTTAATTATAATAAGCATATGGGATGTGTGGACAAATTTGACATGCTATAGTCCCTCTATGAAATCGATAAAAAGTCCAAGAAGTGGTGGCACCGAATTTTATGGTGTTTTTTAGATGCAGCAGTGGTTAATGCTTGTGTAATATTTCAAGAGAGAGCAGAATCGAAGTCAATGCCATTTAAAGTTATTCGTCTGTCAGTTGTTCTTGGACTTGTCGGCAGTGAGAATTCTTGCCCGAAAAAAGGTAGAAAACCTCTGACAACCCACTTCAAAACTACAGTGCCTTCGGAAATAAGGTAGAGCTATAAATACACAAGACCAATTATTCTAACATATTTAAAACTATGTTTATTTTTTAGATACGATTCATATGCTCATATGCCCGTACAAAGTTCTTCAAGTAGCTGCGCATTTTGCAGCTCGAAGGGACATCCTCGCCGCACTAGGTGGATGTGCTCAAGGTTATTTAAAAAAAATTAAATATTATTATGAATTAACGCCATCATTTTTTTAGACGTTGTAACTAAATAACTTTTGTCTCACTCTTATATTAATAGTATAATATAGTATAGTGTTTTGTGCTTAAAATAAATAAATATACGTAAACCACAGTCGCATTTTCTAGGTTATGTTGTTTCTGGATGTATGTATGTAAAGTGTAAAGTAGCGTAAGCAGTATCTTACATATTCTGTATTATACAACCAGTAAAACAGCATTTCAATTTAAATAATTTATTTAATTTCTTGTAATTGATATTTTTTATAAAATAATTCTAAAGATGGTCCCATCCATAGACATAATAATTTAAATAAGTTAAGTTTACCACTACCGAAATATTTGAATATTTCCTACAACAGAAAGTTGGTGTGGTCACAGAAGAGAAAAGGGATTAATATGGTGCACAAAACACGGACTTTTAGTATGGTGTGCCATGAATTTCAAAACGGTATTGTGTTGTTACCAACAGGAAGAAAATAAAAAATGAGTGTTTAAAATGAATAAAATAATTGCTTATGCAACCCAATGGAAACCCATAATGAAGACTGTATGGTTCCCAAATAGAAAAAAATATTTTGCCATGTTCCATCAAAAGTAAATATTTAAAGTTAAAGCAGAATTATGCGATGTCAACAGGTTGCGGAATTTTTGGAAAAAAAAAAGAACAATAGGCTCTACTACAGTCCTGTCAAAGCAAGAATAAATACAAATTAAGTTTGATAAATAAAATAAGATCACTTAAGGGGTTTTCATTTAGATCATCGAAATGTTTAGATCTTATAGCCTCCTAATTGTGTTTTCACCGTGGCCGTGGCATTATTGTGATATGCCATGCCATATGACGCTTTTGTGCTAATGGGATTTTTTTTGTAATCAAATGACATAGAAATGTCAGTTTTAACAAAAACCTCAAGAGCTGGAGTAAAGGGCAAAAAAAGAGTTTTTTATAGCAAAAACGAACCCATAAAAAAGAAAACAGAATCAGCCAAGAAGAAACAAAGAAAGCAGGATGATTTTTCAAGCGACTCAGAAGTTAACGAAGATTTTACGCCAGATGATGAAGATAATGACTTAGAGCAAATAGGTGACATTCCAAAAAATAGTGATGCAGAGTGCATGTTCCGCTCGATTTTCGGAGGATCAACGTGGAGAACTGTGGATTCAATGTATTAAATGTTCCCAGTGGACTCATGAGGCTTGTTCTGGTGCAGATAAAGACTTTTACGTTTGTGGTTTTTGCATTTAAATTTTAGTTTATTATTTTATTATTTAAAACATACATGTAGAGGGCATTTAAGTTAAAATAAAGGTAATAAATATCTTTTCTTGGTCTTTCTTTTGAAACTTAGTGAGGGGCCCATATTAGGAGCACCTCAGGTCAGGTACCCAAAAATACATTTTTCCATATTTTTTTAAATAATATTTTACAAATTAGCAATGAGCACAATATCAATGAAGTTCATGATTCTACTATTATAAAGGAATATATATATACAAAAAATTGAACAATTCAGGTGAAAGAGAAAAGATTTGTCTAAAAAAATAAAAATGGGGGCCCATATTCGGGACAGTTCTCTACTGTTTTAATATGAATTTTAAGAAAAACCAAAAAAAAAAAATTACAATACAAAAGATGACTTGACTTGACAGTTATCATTTTAAGCCTAGACCTGTCAGATTAGAACGGTTTTAAATTTACACAGCGTTATTCACAGCGTCAGAATAAGTCAATTAAATTTTTGGGTTCTCTTTAAATTGATAAAAAAAAAAGTTATTTTATTAAGTACTTTATTCTATATTTGCAAAAAAACGGTAAAATTATTTATCGGTAAAACGATTTAATAAAAATAATCCATTATCATAAATATGATGGCTCATCACAATAATGTCACGGTGAGTTCACAACTGGGAGGCTATATGATCTAACTATTTCTATAGTCTAAATTTAAAATCCTGTGAACACGGGTGTTGTGATTGTGAATACGACTGTATAAGTTTAAATTGCTCTGTTTTTATTTTTCTGGTTTTTGCACTTTGCACTCTTTATTGATTTTTATTAGGTAAATAGATCAGTCAAAGCTTTTTTCGTGGAAGTACACATTTTATTTTTGTTAATGTTTTTATTTATTGAAGTCTTAATTTTGTTGAAAATTACAGTTTTCTGTTACCTGTTTTGTTTTTCTAATTAAAAATAATCTGATTATTTACTTACTACTTACAGAGAGTTTCATTATTAATTTAGAATAAAAGTTTTTTCTTAAATATTTACTACAGTCTTTGAAATAATATAATTATTCCTTTTTTTTATAATTTGGACAAAATGGTGAATGTGCCAAATGTTACCCCTAGGCGTTTTTCTAGCATATTTTCGTCATTATTGAAAGCCACGAGCCGACACAGCATAGTATTCAGGTCAGTTATAATAAAAAGGTGACTGTTATATCTACCAACCCTATTTTACTTTCTTAAAAATATTAGAAAGTAACTTAGTTGATTATTATATTAGAGGAAACCAGTAAATGGCTCACGTTTTGTCTATATTACTTTTGGTTTCCTTACATTCTCCCTTTTTTGTATTTGAATTATAAATAAGCTTAGAATCTTCTTATTAATTCAAAGACACATTTTTCTGTAATATCATCCCTCCAAAACTTTATCTTAACGACTTTTTGTTCTAACGCATGTACGTTTCTTGTCAAGTACTAATGGGTAATTGTCACGTTCACATGCTGATATAAAACTGTTTGATCCGATGCAAATAAGAACATTATTTTGACTACTCTCGTGAAGCTCATTTTTCAGATTTACAGTTCTTTAAAATTTATTCGAGCTTTTAAATGTAATAAATTTAATAAATATTAAAATATAGAAGTGCGACTTGTGCGTTATTTTACAAGAACCAACTAACAACATAACCAACATAAATTGGCGCAGTCGTGGTAGGATTTGCAGAAAATTGGCACCTTGTGACGGGACGATTTTTTTTCAATCGACAACCAATAAGGGCCGAAAATTCTGCTACAAGTCACGGTTTGAGTCGGAAAGAGGCATCGAAAACCAAACAAATCGGCGAGTTTCAACTCCTTGGGCTTTGAGACCAATAATTCGCACCACGGAGAAGATCTTAACTGAACGTGAAGATTAACAATCTCAGGCGACGAAAGTGTAAGAAAACCACAAGAGTAAGTCGTACTTTTCCTTTCTATTTCCAATCCTATGAATTTCATTATTTACATATTGATAAAGTTATTTTAAAAATTTAACTTTTATTTTATTTCTACTCTCATATATTATTTTATCAATCTGGTTACAAGCAATTCTTATATTAAAATTTAAGTTAATAATAAATAATCGTAATGGCACTCCAGAAGTAAATTCGTCTACTAGTGAAAATGCTACTAATACAAACAACACCCCAGCTAAAATTATTTATAAATTATCATTTTTATACTCTCTTATTGCTAAACCATTTGACGGTAATCGCGGCAATTTTTTATGAATTCCCCTCAAATTGTACCAAACGAGTGCATTAATAGCATTTGTCATTTCAAAAATTACGAGTAGTGCTAAAGCTCAACTTAGAGATAAAAGTATAGACAAGGGCCTTGAGATAAAATTGCTCCGATTGCAAACATAGAAGCGTCTGTGGTTAATACAAATGGTTCTTCAAAATTTGGATAGATTAGAATAGGTTCTCTCGTCAAGTAGTCTTTCAATGTGTCAAATGCTTTTTGACAGTATACATCGAATATAAAAGGAATATCTTTCTTTAACAATGTTGTCAATGGTTTTGAGACTTTGGCATAGTCGGAAATAAATCTTCTATAATATCCGGAAAGTCCTAAAAATGATTCAATGTCCTTTATATTGGTTGGGATTGGAATTCTTTGATGGCTGCGATTTTATTTGGATTTGGTTTAACTCCGTCTTTTGTTATCAGATGTCCAAGATAAGCTACTTCTTTTCTCAAAAATTCGCATTTGTCTGGCTGTATTTTTAGGTTTGCTTTTCTGAGTCTTGCAAATACTTCTCGAAGTCTATTTACGTGTTCGTGAATTTTACTGCTATAAATTATCGTATCGTCCATGTAGACTGCGCATTTTTCCATCCATCCATGACTCTCTGGAACGTTGATGATGCGTTCTTCAGTCCAAATGGCATTCGTAGAAATTCGTAGTGTCCATTGTCTACAGAGAATGCTGTTTTTTCTATATCGTTTGGGTCAATTTCGATTTGGTGAAATCCTGAGGCTAAATCCAATGTTGTGAAGTATTGGCAGTGTCCTAACTGATCTAAAAATTTGAGTTTCGCAGTACTTTGTTTCGTTTTCTGAATTGGGACGAAAATTATCGTTATCAGAAAAATCATCATAATATTCTTCGACGTAATCATATTCGTTTTGAGATTCGTAACACTGGTCATTTTCAAAATTTGCATTTTCGAAATGATCAGAGTTGTATTCGGGGTTATTTGTATTTATATGATGTGTCTTTTGTTGGTTTGGAGTAACATTATTTCTTTGTTGAAAATTTTGATATCTTGTTTGGTTTTAATTTGATGAAGAGGGTTGAAACTTTGGTCTTGTGTAATTTTGTGGGTTTGCGGACTGCGTCCTTTGTTGATTGTTTTGGGAGTATGCAAATTGCGTTCTAAATTGATTGTTTTGAGGATATGCGGACTGCGTCCTTTGTTGATTGTTTTGGGGGTATGTAGACTGCGTCCTGAATTGATTTTGAGGGTATGCAAACTGCGTTCTGAATTGATTTTGGGGCTGTGTGGACTGCGTCCTTTGCGATTGTTTTATTCTGCACTCATTCACATTGTGTCCATTTCTTTTACAAAAAGAGCAAAATTTTGGAATCGGTGTTTGAGGCTTTTGAATTTTTGAAATTTTTGATTTTCGAAATAAGACAATTGTAATTTCCGTTTTACTTTGTTTATAGCATCTAACATCGTATTGGGGCTGCCTGCCCTAATAATTTGGCCTAATTTTGGTTCTAAACCGGTTAAAAGGGTATTTAAACACATATTGTCGATTAGTAAAATTTGTGCGTTATTTTGCGGTTGTGTTAAGATTTGTTTTGCAGCGGCGGAATGCATTTTTGCATTGTGCGTTTGTATTCAACCTTCAAAAGTTAAAGGATTTTCGTTTGACAATTGATGTAAACATTGTATATCTTGTATTAGAGAAGTCAGATCTCTTGGATCTCCAAAATGTACCGTTAAAAGTTGAGAAATGTCATCCCACGTATCTAGATCTCTAGAGTTTACTAATTGAGCAGCTTTACCGCGCAATTGATTTTTAATTCTTATCACTAGCAGTATTTCCTGATTGTTTGCACACATATCGTGAGCTCGGTTACATGCGTTGATAAAAGTGTTAAGGAAATTTGATCTCCGTCATATTCTGGTATAAGAGAGAAAATTTCTGATAATTTATAAGGTTCAATTTCGTCATTTTGAGCCATTTTTGTTTATTGATTACTTATGTATTCGTTACTAAAATAATCAGTGAGTTTAAACAAGTTTAGAGGGGAAATATAAAATTGTTAAAAGTTACGAGGGTTTAAATTCAAATCAGTTGGTAAATATAATGAACAAAGTTGCCAAATATAAAAAAAAATAAATCAACAAATGGTAAAATTTAACAATGTTACAATAAATCAACTTACATCAGTTGAAAAAACATCTCGATGAGGTACGGAAGGGGTTACAATCTCAAGGAGAAACTCCACAAAAACCAAACAATGAAAACCTCATAGAGGATCAAATCAGACAAGATTACCAGAAATATACCCAACAATCGACAGAATACAGAGAAAGAGTCCTGAATTTAATTTTTACATATAACAAATTAGAATCCTCAAATGTTGATCGAGATAAACCTACTTTACAGTATGGGCAATCAAAAGTAAAGAGGAACCTTTTCCCTAATAACAACTAATAGAAAACATGAATAACAATTTCAAAATTTTACAGTGGAACATCAGAAGCTTCAAAGCCAATAGAGGCAACCTTATAAATCTTTGCAATACACAGAATCCGGATATAATTTTTTTAAATGAAACATGGTTAAATGAATTATGGTTAAAAGAAACAGACACAAGCAACCTAAAATTTAATCATAAAATAAGAAATGACACGGACGATGGATATGGAGGTATATTAACATTTATCAAGAAACACATAATTTAATATTGCGATAAACAACTCTTTATAATTAAAGGATATTTGGGATATATATACATATATATTAAACATTGAACTATGTGGGTATTGTAATACAATTTTAAGCTTTGGTAATATATATGAACCTTGCGGATATTCCTAGTACAGGGACATTATTTTAAGTGTTTCACCCGATTAGCGACTTTGCTATCGACCACAATAAAAAGACAATTATGTATTCCCTAATAGCTTTTAGTGAAGAAGCCAAATTTGATGTATATTGCATTTTCTTAAATGGCAACCTTACCTTATAGTAAGCCAGCTGCATTCGCTTATTTGTTCCAACATTAAAAATGTATAATTGTCAACATTTATTTTCAGCCGTTCCGGAGATACGAGGTTTTCGAAGTTGGTGATTTTGTTATCATCGAATTAACAGAAGCTTTGAGATTAGAAATTCAATTTTTTCTGGGGATACGATATCAATGTATTGCATTTCGCGGTGCAATTTCAAAAATATATAGTTATATATTTATTTCCAACCCTTACGGAAATACGACCACATCAAAACCTGCATCGTTCGATTATGTCTTTTAAGTGTCTCACCCCATTAAAAAATAATATATAATATTGTTTGGGATTAGAACCTCAATTTTTTTTGGAGATACGTTTTTTTAAATGGAACACCCTATACAGGGTGTTTCATTAAAGTCGACAAGCGGCCATATCTCGGAAACTACTGGGCATAGAAATTCAGGAAAAAGAAATGATAACTAAAGTGGCCATGAGAAAATCCTGGAAATAATTTTTAAGTTGCGCATACATACTTGCTTGCAGGAGGGAGTTTTACGATGTTTGTTTTGCTTTCAAAGTATTAAATAATATCATCAAAAGTCCTGATTGTCTAAGCTTATTTTTATTTCATGTCCCAGCATATCGAACTCGAAACCAGTCCCGACTGCACGTCCCCTACGGCCGTGCATGGTATCTGTTGCACTGTCCAATAAATAGGGTTTCAACAACAGTAAACAAATATTGTGATAGCCTTGACTTAATTGATACATCCATAAATAACTTTAAATCCTCAGCTAGAAGTGTTATCTAAGGTTAAGTTTCAAATGTTGTATATACCGGTTTTTTAATAATCGATGTATTTATCATTAACTTCAGTTACATGTACTTTAATGTACTGTTTGATTTGTATATTATTTTTTTATGATAAATAAATTGTTTGAGTTTGAGTATAATATAACTTGAAAATGTTGAAACGTCAATAAACAAATAAATAAATTAAGAAACAACATTTAAATATTACGGAAATTCAAATTTTTATTGGAATTAATCTCTTGATGGGGATAAAGAAGCTCTCATCATATAGAGATTATTGGAGCACTAGACCCATCTTACAGGGTTGCCAGATGAGATGAAGCAGAAATCGTGATATTCAATGACGAAGAATCGTGAGATTACAAATTACTTAATAATTTTGTTTATACCCTCATTTCGCTAAAAAGTACTGTAGCCCGACAAAAGGTGATGAGCAAAAAAAAAGGTCAACACCACAAAAACCGAATCCACCCAACATACGCACCCGACGCCAAAGCTGGTCAGCAAAAAAAATGTCCACACCACCGATTGCTAATTTTATTAACAAATTTGGCAGTATTTTGCTGGTTTCATTAAACTTAAATGCGATAATTTATTCAAAAGTAATTTAATCAAAAATCGTGAGAATTGTTACCTTATTCGTGAAATCGGAACCAAAATCGTGTAATGTTACGAATAATCGTGAGATCTGGCAACTCTGCCATCTTAAATGATCCTTATATAAGCAGACTGTCGACTGTCCATCGTCTTGGCTGGAATCTCAGCAATACGCATCTGAGGGACAATAACCTGATGCGTGACCGCGGATCGCCAAATTTTGATAAATTATAAAAAGTAAGACCTTTTCTTGAACAACTGAAGAATAACTATTTTAAAGCCTGTTTGAGTCCTCATACGAATTTAGCAGTAGACGTGTCAATGATTAAATTCAAGGGGCGATCAACTTTAAAACAATGTATGCCAGCCAAGCCAGTAAAGAAAGGATACAAAGTCTGGAAGATAGCAGATCAAACAGGATATTGCTTGGATTTCGATATTTATATTGGTAGAATTGGTCCTACCGGGGGAAAAAATTTGGGTTATCGAGTTGTAAAGCAGTTGACAACGAGGCGTTAGACATTCGTCTAGTTATTTAACTAATAAGAGTAACCGTAAAGGAGTATCAGACATTTAAAGTGGTTGAAGACCCTGAATTCAAAAAGTTTGTAAACATGATATGCCCTACCTATAAAATGCCGGACAGAAAAACGATTTCAAATAGTTTAATACCGAAAATGTACAACAGCGTTAAAGAAGAAATATTTAAAAAAACTGTTAGAAGTTGATGCTGTATGTCTAACGATAGATGGGTGGACTGGACATCATTAAATAATCAAAGTTTTATTGTCGTCACGGCTCACTTTATTGATACTGACAAAGGAAAAATGTATCTTAAATCATATCTTTTGGGGTGTGTGCCATTTGATAAGAGGCACACTACCAAAAATTTATCCGAGCAGCTTAAAGATGTTGCAGATGAATATGTTCTTACATCTAAAATAGCATGTATTGTATCTGACAACGCTGCCAACATAACAGCAGCCATCAAAATGACTCAATGGAGATTTTTGCATGCTTTGCGCACACTTTAAATTTAGTCCTACAGGCTGCAATGGGAGAAATTAAAGAACAAATCGACAAGGTAAAGGCTATTAACTTAAGCTGAAACAAGACGTAGTAACTAGATGGTATTCTACGTATGATATGTTAATTAGAATAAATATGGTTAAAAATGCTGTTGTTGGTTTGCTGGCCATTCATCAACCGCAACTAAATACCATAAAATCCATCTGATGTCTGATGCGGAATCAGATAATAAATTACCGTCGTTGTACGATAATTTTTCATAAAACTTGGGAAGTTAAAATGTGAAATTTGACTCCCCTCGGATGCAGGCTAAACATCTAAGCCGTGCCGAGTAATAAATCTTTTCAGTTTTTTGGGTTAAGTTTCATCGGTAAAATTTTACGCGTAAAAATACATTAAGCTGGTGCATCGAGTATTGTTATTTATTGTGGTTTCTGGGATTTCCTTTTCTTAAGGTATGAATAGTTTTCTTTGAAATCAAGGGGGCTTTGAGAATAAATTAATTTTTTTAAAAAGCGGGAAGTTTTGTCGACTCCGGGAGTCGAGGGAAAATAGACCAAGGAAGGTCTGCGGGAAAAGTAAGAGAGGGAATTTTTTATTCATAAGTGGGAAGTCTCGAGTAAGCAATCTTTTAATCTTGATTGGAAGTAATTTTGTGGAGGACGCCTGTAAAAGGGCGACAGCTTAATGTATACGGGGGATTAGATGAAACTTGACATAGAATCACGGGAAATAATATCCTTTAAAAATTATTCGCGTTAATTAATAAATTTATGTTGTTTGGTTAGAGCTACTTGCTCTGTGTAATTTATAAAGTTTTGTTTGATGGCTATAAGCCGTTATATGTTATAATTTGTTTGGATTAATAAATATCCAGTTGTTCGTAAGTTTGTTCTTTTATTTTTTCGTTATTTTATCAATATGGGTAGTTATCCAGTATGGGGGGGGAGTCCGCTTTGTCGGCGAAACCAACGGCCAAGGGCCGCGAAGTTTTGCGGACGAAGGAAGGAGTGCGGGTATAGATAGAGGTAATGATTTAATTAAGCCAGTAGGTTTTAAGAGTAAGAGTATGCGACGACGTCTTCAACGTCGTCGTCAGAAGGAGCAACAGCGGGCCGCCCCTCTCCCCATTGAGGATTCAGGGGGGAGTAAAGTTTATTTTACCAGGGAAGGGGCTGAAAATTTTAGAAAAGATCTTAATAAATATGGGGAAAGAGGAATTAATATTCAAGGGGATGTAATTGCTCTCCGTCCCACTCATTCGCCTGTGGCGCGGCCGGCCGGCCAGATAGAAATGAAACAAAGACAGATTCAGATTCAGGGAATGATTTCCTGCGGGAGTCATCCGGATTCAGACCCGGCCGACCTCCTGGGGGTAGATGAGGGGGATGGGAGTAAAGGGAAAAAATCAGGGATTTTATGCACTATGTCAGGGGAAGATCTAAATGAATGTCCGGCTTGTGTTAGCCAAGATGTATTGATAGATTTAGGGGTAAATATAGAGGGTAGGCCCCCTCCACTGATTCTAGAGGATCGGGCCCGCATGCGGCGGGTTCGAATCCAGAAAATCGTAAGTGCTATTGGTCGGACTGCAGAACAAGAAGATATCGATACAGAAATACGTGATCCAGTACCTACTTGCAGGTTGTACAAATTAAATCGCCAATCAATGACGCTAAGAACAAAGATAACGACACCGAGATTAAAGGAGAACCAGTACCGAGGGCTAGTGGCGAACCCCCGGGAACATGTCGCCCAACTAATGGGGCAACCCATTATGGATAATAATGGGCAAGACCGGAGAACCCGAGCGTCATACATGAGGTACTGGAGCGTAAGGAGCAAGAAACACAGACTGAAACCAAATGGATCTATTACCAAGACGTCGAAATAGTTTCATGGACGATGAATACATATCAAAACAGACCGGAGAGTCAAATCAAGATGGGACCAGCTCTGGGTGACGTTTTGCTGCTGGCCGGTAAAATAGTATTTAATCAAAAGCAGGAGGCCCAGGAAACAGAAAATATATAGAAAATAGCAAAGGAAAAATCACAGCAAGTCATGTTTGCGGCGCTTGGTTCATTCAGGACGAAAGCAATTTACAAGTATTAAGAATATGGGTACCGGAGAAAACACGGGAGGAGGTTTTACGAACTACGCATGGGCCAAAACATCTGACGGCCGGTGATATGATCACTACGATAAATGCCTTCTTCACGTGGGATGGGATGAGTAAAAGCGCCATCGAGTACGTAGATGGGTGTGAGACATGTAATAACATCCTGGAAATGTACCACAACCACCAGGTACTCGAGGCAATACCGGCGCTTGGACCCATGGAGATCGTTCTAATAGGAATCATCGAGAACCTGCCAGTGACGCGACATGACTGCTACAGCGCAGTAATCTGGTCTTTCGATAATTTTAGTGGCTGGATCGAATGTAGACCAATTACCATCATTAGTAAAAATAGAATTTTAACATTTATCAAACAGGATATACACAGTCGTTGGGGAAAACCAAAAATCCTGATCCTGCAACAACAATTGGTGAGGTTTAGGGAGGACATCAATGTAATTACACCATGGACACAGCTGTGTACACAGGAGGAGGCATTAAACATAACGGAATGGTCGAAGCTAAATAGATTAGAAGAAAAGTTACGAAGAGCTAAACGAGACTGGCCCGAAATGTTAAAAGTTTACCTAATAAAAGTTCGGGATAAGCAGGATCCAGTGACGGAATTCACACCCTTCCAGCTGATGGTAGGGTATCCACGGCACAAAAATGTGTTTTACAGGACGACCAATAGTACTGGAGGGAGTCAATAATTTTAAATGTAAAATGGGATTTTTAAAATTAGTCAGGGTAGGACTAAGGGTTTTTCTTTTAAGAAGTTTTGGATTTTTTATTAAAAAATTCTGGCGCTCAATAATGGGATTTTAAAATTAGTCAGGGTAGGACTAAGGGTTTTAAAGGGAATTCAGGGATTCAGTTTCGGTCGGAGACCTTATTAATCCCTAAATGAAAAGTTAATATTATGTCATCATGGAAACGCGAAATTGTGAAATTCTTTCTTTTCAGATTTTAAAAGAATTTAAGCGATTAACAGTAATTTAGAGATTGATGGGAATCCAATGAAAAATTGAAATATAAAAAGTCTCGGGTTTTTAGTAATTTTAAGGAATATGAAGGCTGTTAAAATTGTGGTAAAATAATATTGTAACATTGTAAGACTGAATATTGATAGGTTGTAAACTGTAAAAATAATTAGGGAAATAATGTGATCTCCATTTAAAATGTAACATTGATATGTCTGATTTGTAAGATAGTATAACTTATGTAATGTTTAGTCTAAGGAAATGTAGTGATTATCTGATTCCTTATGTTTTTATCGATTGAACTTGGTAATGGTCTTGGACCATCCCCAAGTGTAATCTAAGGGGGGAAGTGATGCGGAATCAGATAATAAATTACCGTCGTTGTACGATAATTTTTTATAAAACTTGGGAAGTTAAAATGTAAAATTTGACTCCCCTCGGATGCAGGCTAAACATCTAAGCCGTGCCGAGTAATAAATCTTTTCAGTTTTTTGGGTTAAGTTTCATCGGTAAAATTTTACGCGTAAAAATACATTAAGCTGGTGCATCGAGTATTGTTATTTATTGTGGTTTCTGGGATTTCCTTTTCTTAAGGTATGAATAGTTTTCTTTGAAATCAAGGAGGCTTTGAGAATAAATTAATTCTTTTAAAAAGCGGGAAGTTTTGTCGACTCCGGGAGTCGAGGGAAAATAGACCAAGGAAGGTCTGCGGGAAAAGTAAGAGAGGGAATTTTTTATTCATAAGTGGGAAGTCTCGAGTAAGCAATCTTTTAATCTTGATTGGAAGTAATTGTGTGGGGGACGCCTGTAAAAGGGCGACAGCTTAATGTATACGGGGGATTAGGTGAAACTTGACATAGAATCACGGGAAATAATATCCTTTAAAAATTATTCGCGTTAATTAATAAATTTATGTTGTTTGGTTAGAGCTACTTGCTCTGTGTAATTTATAAAGTTTTGTTTGATGGCTATAAGCCGTTATATGTTATAATTTGTTTGGATTAATAAATATCCAGTTGTTCGTAAGTTTGTTCTTTTATTTTTTCGTTATTTTATCAATATGGGTAGTTATCCAGTATGGGTCCGCTTTGTCGGCGAAACCAACGGTCAAGAGCCGCGAAGTTTTGCCGACGAAGGAAGGAGTGCGGGTATAGATAGAGGTAATGATTTAATTAAGCCAGTGGGTTTTAAGAGTAAGAGTATGCGACGACGTCTTCAACGTTGTCGTCAGGAGGAGCGACAGCGGGCCGCCCCTCTCCCGATTAAGGATTCAGGGGGGAAAAAAGTTTATTTTACCAGGGAAGGGGCTGAAAATTTGTAACGTTCCGTTTTCTTTCGCAATAATTAAATTTAATAAATAAGGGACGGGTTTAGATTTTATTAGTATTTCCTTACATACTACTACTATGTTAATTCTAAGCTACCGCCATCGATTTGAACGAATTTTATATTGTGTTGCTCACTGAAATATTCTTACATTTAATGCGCTGTGATATAGTATTATTTCTAACTTCAGCAAGATACCCGCCAATTTGTCCAGAACCACTCTTATTTTGGTAAAGCAAGGTTGGTTGTCTATTTAGCAGGTTTTCGCACGTGTTGGTTCCGCGGTAAATAGTGTTACCAGAAATATCACTAGACCGGCGCATTAGCAGGTACCATCGCTATCGATGCTCCATGGTCGATCAGTGGTGTCACCCATTTTGTTAGGTTTCCTATGTTCTTCTATATAAATTGTCGATTGTACAGCTCCGTTGGTCTTAAGGTAAATTTTATAATTGTATTATGTTGGGCACTTGTCGTGATGTGTCACGAAAGAATACAAAATTAGAAAATTTTTGGTAAAAGAATCATCAAAATCCGTTCATAAATAAAAAAGTTATAGACGTTCAAAAGGTGTAAAATCCCCCCATGTTAAATCTCCATAAGAAAAAGGCCCGAGGAAAAAATTACGCAAGATTTACTCGAGCGTTCAGTCGCCGCTACGTCCGGCTGGATATCGCCTCGACTTGAAATTTTTTGGCTCCCGGTTTTTCTCAATTTTCTCAAGAACAATAAAACATACAGCAATCACAATAGTACTAAAAGAAGCGCATTTCAAAAATGCACATTTTGATATAAAAATCATTTCGATCCGATTTCTAGAAAAAACAATATTCAAGAAAAACGATTTTCCCATGTTAATTGCAAAACTCACCTGATTGGTAGAAATCGACTTTAGACACGCCCACTCGAGATTCCCATAAAACCACACGCCGAAACGGCAGACAGTCAGTGATTGTACAACGTTCAAGAAGGAGTGATTGTACAACATTCAAGAAGTCAACACTCAACGTTTCAGTCTTCGAATGTAACGATAAAAGTAACCTAAAAAGTAGTATTCTCTTTTCCGATAACAGAAGTTGAAGATCTCAGCCGAAAGAAAAAACTGTAGTTGGAGTCCATAGATGTATCGGTAGCTGCAAACGTCAAACCACTGGGTCACTGGGTTAAAACATTGGCAGGTTTACGAACCAGAGCACGTTCATTGTCTTAACTAAATACCGAAGAAACCGGTGATTCAGCCGGCTGATGCACCTGCAACGATATTATTTCTGCGGGTAGATAGGATAGTTTAAATGTGAAACTGAGGTAACAGTTTTTAGATTAGTTTATAAAAATTCGTAGGCTCTACTAAGTTCACACATTTCAGGCAGCCCTGTTTGTGTGGATGAACAGATGAGCATAGGGTTAGGAAATTGTAAAAATCAAATTTTCATTCTTAAAATTTAAAATTCATAATCCTAAAAATCGCGTAATTAATATTTAAAATTTCATTGTGTCTAAATATTCAAGATATAATCTTTTAAATAAATCTCTTTCGTGATCAGTAATAAAATATGTTTTTCAATTTTGAGTTTGAAAGATTATCAAAAATATAATTTTGTAAAAGTCTTTTGTATAAGACTATAATTATGGTATTTCTGTAAAGGGTAATTTTCCCTTAATTTTAAGATGTAAGTTGTCTTGTGACAACGTTTCGATTTAAATGACTAAATCCTGAAACCTTCATCAGGTATTTTATGATGATATTGCGTAGAAGTTAGTGTGGAAAAAAATAGGAACTTTCTCATTAAATATTAAACAGAGTTTAATATTAATAATAGAAAAGAAAGACTTTCGTGTTGTGTGTTAAATGCAGAGTGTTTAACACAAAAATATTTTATATATAGATATTATTCTGATTCAGTGTTACGATTTTAGTTTTTTGAGGTTTTTCTATAAAAATACTCCCTTCATTATAGGTTTAAATCTTGTTGTCGTAATAGACCTGCGATTTACCTACACTACATCTCTTCCAGAGCTCTCTTGCTCTATTTTAATTTTTTCAATAAAAACTTATTTGATAGAACCAAGACAATTTTAGTTTTTGACGTTTCGCTATAAAAACGATCACTTCACCAAAAGCTTAAATCCAAGGCGTCTTAACCGACCGGCGATTTGCTTAGATTACGTATCTTCTCGAGCTCTCTTGCTCTTCTAAAATATCACCGATTTTAATAAATCTTTTCAAATATAAATAAAATTTTTATTTCCCAAATAAATGAAGTGGGTATATTTATATCTGATATAAAAATTATTAAAAAGTTCTTTTTAGAAAAAATTTATATTTTTCAAAAATATTAAAATTTTGATTTTCACTTATTAATAATATATTAATAAGTTTTCATTTGACTGTTCTTTATCAGTCTTTTAAATTTTATAAATAAATATTCATTTCTCAAATAAAATTCAAAAAATTTAAATAAAAAATAAGTGAGGACATTTTTTCTTTCAAGTCAACAATTTCTAACAAGAACTTGCGTTAGGCATCTCATTAGTGTTTAATTTAGAGTATAGTTAGGAAAAGTCGACTATAAACAAATTTGCAAATCTTCAGAAATAATTTATTTTTCATTTTTCAAAAATCCAGTATAAAAAGAGATTTTAATTAATCCATTAGCCTAAAGTCCATTCAGCCTGAAAAATGGCATTCTCAAATTCCAACCCTTTTAAAAATTTAATTTCTAGTCCCCTTTCAAATGAGGCGGGACTGGAGTCCCGGGTGGTGGTGGGTCCTCACTTCTCTCCCCCTGAGGTAGTTCACGATTTAATCGACTTAACCGACAATAATATAAATAATATCGAAATGGATATAGATAGTAACGATAGTACCGAAACTTTAAATTCTAATGTAAGTTTGTCCAATTTTATGGACATTTCTCAATCTTTGATTGATGGCGATCCTGATCTTTATTTAAATAACACTTCCGAAAGCGTAGTTTTTCAAACTCATGTACCCGCTCGTTTGAATGTTGAAAATTCAATTCAAGATCAAAATAATCCTAATAATGATATTCGATATTTGCATAATTGCGATCAGTATAAGGTTGACCTAGGAGTCTCTGAGCCGAGTCAGATAAATGATTATTCGGTACAGGCCCAAAATAATACTGTCTCTAACCTACAAGTACTAGAACAGTTGAGTTTAAATTCTAATAGTAATTTTTCATTTCTTGTAAATAATCAAATGGAAAGCCATGGCGAACCGTATTTGCAAAATCAATCTCAAGTACCAGTTTTTGGTCCGGCTGCGCAACAGCAGCCTTCTTATTTAAAGATACAGAAATTAAATGATAATAAAAATTCGAATAAAAATAGCTTATTAAACATAAACGGACGACATGGCGATCCTGCCAGGATATCTTCGTTACTTGTTAACGACGGGCTAGGTTTAGATCGTCCACTTTATACTGATGCGTATAAACAAAATATAAATGATGATAATTTCCCGATAAATAAAAATCCAATATTAATGACAAATAATAATCAAATCGAATTCGATCGATATAATCAAAATCATAATCCGATTTATAATATGTCTACTCAGCCGCAGGCGAGTAAAGTATCTTTTAATCCATCATATATAAATTCGATAATGTATAAACAGGCTCAGCCGCAGGCGAGTACTGATATTCCGCGATTAATGACGCAAAATAATCTATCCGAAATTGAAGCATTAACCCGATTGGAAACGGCGAGGTTACTTACCAAATTATCTGAAAATATAAATAAAAAACAAACTGTCTTAAGAGTGACGTATTCCGGGAAGGATTATGAAGACCCGATGACTTTTATACATAGTCTACAAAAATGGTTTTTGGAAAATCAAATAACAAAAGAAGAAAAAATATTTCATGCAAAACAACAATTAACTGGATACGCAAAACATGGTTTGAAAACTATGTACCATTCGTTCATTCATTTACCGATTTTGTCAATAAGTTTTACCATAAATTCGCGTCAGTATAAGATGAAGCGAAACTGACAACTGATCTATATGGGACTACTCAGAAAGAGGGTCAAATGGTCGAAACTTTTATTTTACGAAAACGTGCCATAGCACACAAACTCAGATATCAAGACTCAGAAGAAAAACTAGTACATTTGTTACTCTCACAACTAGTACCAGCAATTAAATCCTTATTAAGAGGACAACAAATAAATACTATCGAAAGTTTAGTTTACGTAACCCAATTAATTGAAAAAGACATTAAGGAAGAAAATAATAATAAGAATCAAGGAAATAAAGAAATAAAGTTTAATCAGAATCAAAATTCAGTAAATAAAAATAATACGCAGGAAACTAACCAAACTCAAAATCCATATCAAAGACCAGGTCAAAACCAAAGACATATCCAAAATGTAAATAAAAATCAAAATCAGCGACAAAATCAAAATGCAATTAATAACTTTACACCTTTACCTGAAAATAAACAAAAAAACCCTCCTCGCCCTTGTAGGCACTGTCAAGGCCCACACTGGGATAACGATTGTAAAAACAATAAACCAGGAACTTCTTATCAAACGACTTATGTTTCTCCAAACAGAAATTCAAAAAAACTGAACAGTGGTCGGGTAAATGGAAAACGAAGTCAAAGATTAAAAATTAAAGACTTAAAAAATGAAATAAAAAATTTAGAAACCCAGGTATCCGACCTAGAAAATATTCAACCAAAGAAATTGTTTTTGACAAATATCGAAACGCAACCCTATATAAATATTCTTTTCCAAGATAAACAAAGACAGGTACTTTTTGATTCAGGTGCAGAAATTAATTTGATATCAGCTGAATTAGCTCCCAGAAAATTAGACAGAAGTAGAAATCAACAAATATCACTTGCTTGTCAAAATTTTGAAGTAAAAATACTAGGAACCTGTACAATATTATTGGAAATTGGAAATTATAAATATAACAATAAATTTCAAGTAGTAAACCAACTTAGTGTGGATATTATACTCGGTAATGCTTTCATGCACGAGGAAAAAGTAATTTTGGATTATGACAGACAATGTATTTATATAGGTAAAAGAGAAAGACAAACCTTGTATTGGTATCAGTCTTTAAATAATGACAATAAAGAAATTCAATTACCTGAAATAGACGAAAATAGCCCTCAAGGATTATTCGATTTAATAAATGAATTTAAAGATCTTTTTGAAATTACTCCATATTATCAGCCTGTTACCAGGACAACTAAGCACAAAATAGAATTAAAAGAAAATAAAATAATTAATAGAAGATGTTACCCTTTAAACCCTCATAAGAAACAAATAATAAATCAACAAATTAATGAAATGTTAAGTAAAGGAATAATAGAAATTTCAACATCAGCTTATTCTTCACCTCCAGTGTTAGTAGAAGTCGAGGGGAAGGAACCTCGATTTTGTGTAGATTACAGGGAGCTTAATAAGATTTCGGTAGAAGAATCTGCAAATTTACATCGAATTACAGACTCTCTAAAAGATTTATCGACAGCCAAATATTTTTCAACTTTAGATTTAAAAAAGGGTTATTGGCAAATCCCTCTCGAAGAAAATTCTAAACAATATACAGCCTTCTCGACTCCCGATGGAGCTTCTTATCAGTTCAAGGTCATGCCATTTGGGCTTAAATCAGCACCTGGGACCTTTCAAAGGCTCATGGTATCAGAGGTTTTAGTAGGCTATATTCAGAACTTTGCCTCAGTCTATTTGGACGATATAGTCATTTATAGTAAGAATCTTGAAGACCACTTAAAGCACTTACGACTAGTATTCGAAAGACTACAGATACACAACCTTAAGGTCTCTGGCAAGAAATGCCACCTTTTTAAAACCGAACTCGAATACTTAGGACATCAGATTAAACAAGATAAGGTAGAACCGTTACAGAAACATAGAATACAGATTAAAAATTTTAAAATACCAAACACAAAAAAGCAACTTTAATCATTTTTAGGACTTTGCAATTGGTTACGAGAACACGTACCAAACCTTTCTATTATTCAAGCGCCATTGTGCGAACTTTTAAAAAAGAAAACTTCATTTAAAATCACTCAAAAAGAATTAGAAGCATTTAACAGAACTAAAGAAGCTATAGAAAACTGCAAACCTTTATTAAGACCAGATTATACGAAACAATTCATTTTACAAACAGACGCTAGCGGAATTGGAATGGCCGCAGTGTTATATCAAGAAATTGACAATCAAAAACAAATCATTTCATATGCTAATGCCAAATTTGACTCAACTACTCAAAAATATCATGTAAACGAACAGGAGTGTTTAGCTGTTGTTTGGGGTTTAAAAAGATTCCGTGGATATTTAGAAAATGCTAAATTTATATTAAGAACGGATAGTAAAGCTCTGACATGGCTGAATAACTTCAAAGACAGTAAATCAAAACTGACCAGATGGTCACTACTTTTGCAAGAATATGTCTTTACAATAGAACATGTAAAAGGAACAGAAAATCAATTATGTGATTTTTTAAGCAGAAACCCTGAAGAAAACGAAATTTTTGAAAATACTCCAGATAATGAAAGATTATTAGCCAATTTATCAACAAAAATTAAAGAAGAAAAAAATCATCAAGTTTATTTAATTACAAGAGCCGAACTTCAAGAAAAAATTTTAAAAGAACAAAAAGTTAATTGATACATAAGAAATAAAATAAGAAACTTAAACCGAATACCTGAAGATGGACCGGTTAATAATTACCAGAAAAAATTAAAATTAAACTTTGAATACTCAAATGAAATTTTATGGAAAATCAGCCCCTCAGGCAACAGAATAGTAGTACCACGAAAATATACTCAACAGGTAATATATCTTTACCATGATATTGAAGATGCCGCACACCCTGGTATCCAAGAAACCTTAAATAAAATATCTAGAATATATTATTGGATAAACCAATACAAAGAAATTTCAGAATATGTCAATAATTGTATTGAATGTTCGATTATAAAAACTCAACAAAAACAGGAGAAGGCACCTCTACGGGCGCGTTTTCCAAAATCTCCATTTCAGACAATAAGCCTAGATATATTAGGACCTTACAATCCCCCCAGTAAACTAACTGGATGTAAATACATACTTATTTGTGAAGATACTTTTTCTAAATGGGTTGAAGCCAAAGCTTACCCTCAAGTTAAAGAAAAAACTGTCATACAGTTCTTAAACACGGAAATAATCTCAAGATATGGTACGCCGCAGACCATAATAACAGATAATGGAGGACCCTTTAAGGGCAGAGATATAAACCAATTTTGTCAAAAAAATCACATTAATCAAGAATATTCCCCAATATATCACCAAAGAGCAAACCCAGTGGAAAGAACGGTACAAGAATTTAAAAAAGTTATGAGAACTTTATTAATCAATAAACAACCAAATAGCTGGGAAATAGTTTTGCCACAAGCTCTAAAAGTTTTAAGAGGGAGAACACATAGAGTCACTGGATGCTCTCCAGCATCAATAATTTTGGGCTATGAATTGCCTTGCCCTATCGAATGGGAGGTAAGATGGCCACAAAGGAAAAAACAATTAGAAAGTCAAGAACGTAAAGATCATCTAAACAGATTAAGACAAAAAATTCAAAACTATAAAAATAAAGAATATCACAATCCTAAGGAACCCCCCAAAAGTTATGAAGTTGGTGACAGAATAAACGCGAGGGTTAGACCCCGTAATGCCCAACCATTTCATCTTATGTGGGACGGACCACACATCATTACTAAAGTCTTAGGACCTACAATTTATGAAGCGGAAGTAAATGATAAAATAACCATACTTCACTTAGATGACATCAGACCAGCCCACCGTGGAAACGAAGTTAATTTCGATTCAGATTCGGATGATAGCTCGGATTCAGAAATTTCTGAATATGAATTTCCCGCAGCTCCCTCTGCCCAACCGGATCAAGAAGAACCCCGTGTAAATATAAATCCCGAAATTATTCTTAACCGTGAAATCCCCGAGGATAACCTCGAAGCCATAGAAACTCAAAGTAATTCTTCAGAAGAAGATGAGTTGAATCCCCCCGAAAATATTATTATCACCCATGCTGATGTTCATCCAGAACCCCAAAATAGAAATTTTGATCAAATAGAAATAGAACAAACTGATTATGATACAATACCCTTGATCGATATTGATGATGAGGGAAATGTAACAGAAATGGGAGAAATACCCGATCTAATGACCTTTTAAATAAAGATTTTGAAAAACGCACCCGTCTAAAGGAGGGGTTGTCGTGATGTGTCACGAAAGAATACAAAATTAGAAAATTTTTGGTAAAAGAATCATCAAAATCCGTTCATAAATAAAAAAGTTATAGACGTTCAAAAGGTGTAAAATCCCCCCATGTTAAATCTCCATAAGAAAAAGGCCCGAGGAAAAAATTACGCAAGATTTACTCGAGCGCTCAGTCGCCGCTACGTCCGGCTGGATATCGCCTCGACTTGAAATTTTTTTGCTCCCGGTTTATCTCAATTTTCTCAAGAACAATAAAACATACAGCAATCACAATAGTACTAAAAGAAGCGCATTTCAAAAATGCACATTTTGATATAAAAATCATTTCAATCCGATTTCTAGAAAAAACAATATTCAAGAAAAACTATTTTCCCATGTTAATTGCAAAACCCACCTGATTGGTAGAAATCGACTTTAGACACGCCCACTCGAGATTCTCATAAAACCACACGCCGAAACGGCAGACAGTCAGTGATTGTAAAACGTTCAAGAAGGAGTGATTGTACAACATTCAAGAAGTCAACACTCAACGTTTCAGTCTTCGAATGTAACGATAAAAGTAACCTGAAAAGTAGTATTCTCTTTTCCGATAACAGAAGTTGAAGATCTCAGCCGAAAGAAAAAACTGTAGTTGGAGTCCATAGATGTATCGGTAGCTGCAAACGTCAAACCACTGGGAAGACCCTAGCGTCAAATCATTTCCAGGACGATTTGTACTTCGAGAAGATAATTTCTTCCAGCCGGCGCCGTGGATAAATCTAATTCGCAGTTACAGATTGAAGCAAACTTTCAACTTTTGTCTGAAAAACAGGAGAATATTCATCAGTAACTTACAGAGAACTTCGAAGCTCAGAAATCCGACGAAAATTACGTGATTTACAGATTTTAGCAGATTTTCCAGAAAGTTAAAATAAAACTCAGCTGAAAAAAATTTTATTATTTTTTTCAATTACAAAAGAAATTCATATTACAAAAGAAATTCACCTGTTATTATCATAACAGTTTAACTTTGTTCCTGACAACTCGTTCCTGTTCTCGAGACGAGCACTATTCGATGTCTTCAGCCTGAGATTCTACTTTGGAAAAGTGTCTGACGGTCTCGCGTTCTTTTAATCGTTTCGTGGGTCACTGGGTTAAAACATTAGCAGGTTTACGAACCAGAGCACGTTCATTGTCTTAACCAAATACCGAAGAAACAGGTGATTCAGCCGGCTGATGCACCTGCAACGATATTATTTCCGCGGGTAGATAGGATAGTTTAAATGTGAAACTGAGGTAACAGTTTTTAGATTAGTTTATAAAAATTCGTAGGCTCTACTAAGTTCACACATTTCAGGCAGCCCTGTTTGTGTGGATGAACAGATGAGCATAGGGTTAGGAACCTTGTAAAAATCAAATTTTCATTCTTAAAATTTAAAATTCATAATCCTAAAAATCGCGTAATTAATATTTAAAATTTCATTGTGTCTAAATATTCAAGATATAATCTTTTAAATAAATCTCTTTCGTGATCAGTAATAAAATATATTTTTCAATTTTGAGTTTGAAAGATTATCAAAAATATAATTTTGTAAAAGTCTTTTGTATAAGACTATAATTATGGTATTTCTGTAAAGGGTAATTTTCCCTTAATTATAAGATGTAAGTTGTCTTGTGACAACGTTTCGATTTAAATGACTAAATCCTGAAACCTTCATCAGGTATTTTATGATGATATTGCGTAGAAGTTAGTGTGGAAAAAGAATAGGAACTTTCTCATTAAATATTAAACAGAGTTTAATATTAATAATAGAAAAGAAAGACTTTCGTGGTGTGTGTTAAATGCAGAGTGTTTAACACAAAAATATTTTATATATAGATATTATTCTGATTCAGTGTTACGATTTTAGTTTTTTGAGGTTTTCTATAAAAATACTCCCTTCATTATAGGTTTAAATCTTGTTGTCGTAATAGACCTGCGATTTACCTACACTACATCTCTTCCAGAGCTCTCTTGCTCTATTTTAATTTTTTAAATAAAAACTTAAAACTTATTTGATATAACCAAGACAATTTTAGTTTTTGACGTTTCGCTATAAAAACGATCCCTTCACCAAAAGCTTAAATCCAAGGCGTCTTAACCGACCGGCGATTTGCTTAGATTACGTATCTTCTCGAGCTCTCTTGCTCTTCTAAAATAACACCGATTTTAATAAATCTTTTCAAATATAAATAAAATTTTTATTTCCCAAATAAATGAAGTGGGTATATTTATATCTGATATAAAAATTATTAAAAAGTTCTTTTTAGAAAAAATTTATATTTTTCAAAAATATTAAAATTTTGATTTTCACTTATTAATAATATATTAATAAGTTTTCATTTGACTGTTCTTTATCAGTCTTTCAAATTTTATAAATAAATATTCATTTCTCAAATAAAATTCAAAAAATTTTCTTTGTTCAAAATTTAAATAAAAAATAAGTGGGGACATTTTTTCTTTCGAGTCAACAATTTCTAACAAGAACTTGCGTTAGGCATCTCATTAGTGTTTAATTTAGAGTATAGTTAGGAAAAGTCGACTATAAACAAATTTGCAAATCTTCAGAAATAATTTATTTTTCATTTTTCAAAAATCCAGTATAAAAAGAGATTTTAATTAATCCATTAGCCTAAAGTCCATTCAGCCTGAAAAATGGCATTCTTAAATTCCAACCCTTTTAAAAATTTAATTTCTAGTCCCCTTTCAAATGAGGCGGGACTGGAGTCCCGGGTGGTGGTGGGTCCTCACTTCTCTCCCCCTGAGGTAGTTCACGATTTAATCGACTTAACCGACAATAATATAAATAATATCGAAATGGATATAGATAGTAACGATAGTACCGAGACTTTAAATTCTAATGTAAGTTTGTCCAATTTTATGGACATTTCTCAATCTTTGATTGATGGCGATCCTGATCTTTATTTAAATAACACTTCCGAAAGCGTAGTTTTTCAAACTCATGTACCCGTTCGTTTGAATGTTGAAAATTCAATTCAAGATCAAAATAATCCTAATAATGATATTCGATATTTGCATAATTGCGATCAGTATAAGGTTGACCTAGGAGTCTCTGAGCCGAGTCAGATAAATGATTATTCGGTACAGGCCCAAAATAATACTGTCTCTAACCTACAAGTACTAGAACAGTTGAGTTTAAATTCTAATAGTAATTTTTCATTTCTTGTAAATAATCAAATGGTAAGCCATGGCGAACCGTATTTGCAAAATCAATCTCAAGTACCAGTTTTTGGTCCGGCTGCGCAACCAGCCTTCTTATTTAAAGATACAGAAATTAAATGATAATAAAAATTCGAATAAAAATAGCTTATTAAACATAAACGGACGACACACTGTCTGGTTAAAGACCTTATGCCCAGTTTCTTGAATTAGCCAATGTGGCCTAGTAATAACTTGCATCTTGGGCCTTAAACATCGAACCGCCCTTGACTTTTTCTGATAAAGAGAGGCTGTGCAACCTAGGGAATTTTACGTTTGACTATTCTGGAAGGGGGTCAGAAGTGGGGAGGTAACTTGGCGCGAGAAAGAGGAAAGTCGCGATATTTTAAAAATTCTCGTTAACTAGCCGGTGAAGGCAAGGTGTGTTCTGGTTTTGTGATTGCGGATTTTGGAAGATCCGATATCATCCTGACGGGATTTGTCCAGAATACCAGCTATTTAGTTTCAGTATCGGGAAGTTGTTGTGCCCCGTATAAAGAAATTGTTCCTGCGAAGAGATTAAAAGTCTTCACTGGCTCTAGCTTACCTTATTACCATCCACACGAGAAAAGAAGCAGCATCTGCTAAATTCCAACCAGCAGCTTACTTATTTTAAGCAAGAAAACCCTCGGAAAGAGAAGCATCTTGCACCTACCCCAAATATACAACGTGATGCACCCTGGAGAACCCCATCCTTATCCAGGCCTGCGGAGTCGTGATTCGTCGGCTTAATCCAGTCACTACACCAGCATAAATGCAGCCAAATAGGAATAAATAGCAGATAAGCATTAATGTTTGTGGCGTCTTAACCGTTACGTAATGACCAACCAAGTTTATGAAATACAATCTAATCTACTTTATCTAAACCATTTTTAGTAATTAATTAATTAATGAGGCCCTCGTAGGGTATATAAATAATCAGCGTCTCACAGAGTTTAGTTATGTAATAGGGGCCCTATCTGTAAAATATGGATCCATATTAGGTTTGGTTACGACACCCCTTTCTTTGGTAAATATTAATATATGATTTTCTACTGTTAAAATAACCATTAATTAACGTTCTAATATTCAATAATGTCAATACTGCTAATTTAATATTACTATTAAATTATTATTAAAACCTGATTGTTTTAAGTATTCGCTTTCTTTTATTATCATTGGGGTATAGCATCTTCTGGGTTTGATGTGGTCATCATCCGGGCTGGTAGTGATGCCAGAGGATAACCAACAGGGTAAATTCTAAAACATTGATTAGTTTGGTAAAATCTAACATTTAATATAAACTCAGTGGCGCCATTCAAAATTACAATAGCTTGGGCTTGGGTTTACCCTAATTTTACCTAATCGGACTGATTACCACGCCCCAATTAGTCACAGATTTTAATATTATTTCTTTTTCAAACTGAGCTAGCCAGAGGGCATTCTATGCCACACGCCTTATTTATTTCCTAATTTCTAAATACGACCCTGAGAGCGTGGCAAATTTTAGAAAAGATCTTAATAAATATGGGGAAAGAGGAATTAATATTCAAGGGGATGTAATTGCTCTCCGTCCCACTCATTCGCCTGTGGCGCGGCCGGCCGGCCAGATAGAAATGAAACAAAGACAGATTCAGATTCAGGAAATGATTTCCTGCGGGAGTCATCCGGATTCAGACCCGGCCGACCTCCTGGGGGTAGATGAGGGGGATGGGAGTAAAGGGAAAAAATCAGGGATTTTATGCACTATGTCAGGGGAAGATCTAAATGAATGTCCGGCTTGTGTTAGCCAGGGTGTATTGATAGATTTAGGGGTAAATATAGAGGGTAGGCCCCCTCCGCTGACTCTAGAGGATCGGGCCCGCATGCGGCGGGTTCGAATCCAGAAAATCGTAAGTGCTATTGGTCGGACTGCAGAACAAGAAGATATCGATACAGAAATACGTGATCCAGTACCTACTTGCAGGTTGTACAAATTAAATCGCCAATCAATGACGCTAAGAACAAAGATAACGACCCCGAGATTAAAGGAGAACCAGTACCGAGGGCTAGTGGCGAACCCCCGGGAACATGTCTTAGAAAAGTTAGTTGAAATCCTAAAGTTATTTAATGATATAGGTAACTGAAGAAATAAGTCCAGAAAAATTAGTCGATATTTCTAAAGTAATACTACTTGTGAATTCTATGATTAAACATTTGCAAAGATTTCTAACAGACAGTATATGGAATAATCCGCCCGAATTTACAAAATTACTGTCAGGAGTTAAGGAAAAAGATTTAGAAATACACGAAATAACTACACAAGCAACCTTTCTGAATCCTCGATTTAAGAAATATAGGTTTTCTTGTGCAGCTAAGTTTGAAGCAACATTAAAGAGTGTTAGGCCTAAAATTTCATCTTTTAATATAAATAATACCACTTCCTTAGAAGCACCTATTGCCGCACCTATCATCGCAGAGTCGACCGAAGCCGAAAAAAAATCATCCATTTGGGTAGACTTTGACGATTCTGTTAAGAATGTTTTAACTGTAGAAAACCCTTTAGCCGCAAGTATAATCAAGGTTAATAAATATCTTAATTAACCGCTAATAAGAAGAACTAAGGATCCATTGCACTGTTGGGAAGAAAGAAAAAATATATATCCCCGGCTTTACATTGTAACTTAATAAAAAATAAAATTATTTTTATTTGGTTATTTTTTGTATTTGATTCACCTAATTTTCGATTTTTATCTTATTCAATCTTGTTATACTCGGCGTCACTTGCAACGCAATACAAAATAAGGTGAACCTTAAATAGGTGTTCAAAAATCTTTATTTATTCATTCTTTAAAAAGTCCAATCAGGGTGCCACCGACAACTACTGTTAGTTTCGTTTGAGAGCTATGGGTCGTGTAGGTTTTTTAATTTCAAATTTTCCAGTTTACCGTTTGGGCGCCAGCTAAGCTAAGGGCTTAGCAAAGATTAAAGAAATATTAGGCGAGACCGGTGAAATCGATCGCCTGCCTAATCAAAAAAATAAAATACTAAGGGCTTATAATTTCAATCAGTTTATTATACAGATAAGATTAGTTGA
The DNA here is from genome assembly GCA_935413205.1 of Polydrusus cervinus. Taxonomy (NCBI): domain Eukaryota; kingdom Metazoa; phylum Arthropoda; class Insecta; order Coleoptera; family Curculionidae; genus Polydrusus; species Polydrusus cervinus. The sequence goes on along the minus strand of OW284510.1, from coordinate 57,012,707 downwards.
TTAACTAATTTCAATCAGTTTATTATAAAGATAAAGATTGTTGATTAAATATTACAATAATGAATCAACTTCAATGTACAACAAAATCAATAGCATGGGTTGCATATGGTTACTAAATTTCTAAATTCCTAATAATAGGGAAATCAGTGATCGTAGCTCACCAATTATTTACACAGGCGTAAAAATTGACTAAAAAAATAAGCTAGGAGCCTAGATATAACATGAAGAGAGAGAGAGAGAGAGAGATAAATGTTGCAGGTATTGAATTTATTGCCATTTATTGCATTTGTTACATTTATTTACATATATTAATTTATAATCAATCAACAAAAGTTTGAATTTACCAATGTCCAAGGTAGTGAGATAAATGTCAACGCCAAGCATACACGTGACATAAGTACCAAAAAATTTATATTACTTAACACCGCTCTTGAGAGTCTGTGTTAAGTTAGATATCAGAAAAAATATTTTCTTTTTAAGCTGATTTGCCAATGGGCATTAAATAGGTGGTGGTTGTCATAATAATATACAAATAAAAAATATAACCAGGGTTCAGGGTTAAACAAAAATCAAAGTCTCAACTATATTCGCAAGTACTAGAATAATCATAAAAAATTTTACTCATCTTATGTCCTGATCCTAAGTAACAAGTTCTGGATTGGGCAGTCAATCAAACCAAGCTTCCAAACGTAAACCAATGATCAAGGCCACACGGTAGGATCATTCAGGTCACATCAAAATCGGAGTACAGATAATTGCAACACTGCCATAGGGGTTGTGAGCTAACACCATCCCCAGTTCTGCTCCCGACGGATCAGCGGTGCTTGACGGCTTCACCCACAGTTCCAGACTTGTCCTCGAAGATAGGGTTTCCCACTCAAGGGGTGTATATCCAATCCAGGGATGTAATTTGAGGGTTTATAAACAAGGTAACTGAAGGTTCATTTAAAATACTTGCTATCTTGTTACTGAAGCTACGAAGAAAGTTTGGGGTGGTAAAACCAAAAAGGTCTTAAATAAAAATTATAAGGCTAACTTATAATAGTAGGTAGAAATACGTCTTTAAAAGACAAGGGGGAAGATTAGCTGAAAGGCATGAAGATTAGCCGAAAATTAGCTGAAAACTAGCTGGGAATGTGAAAAGTATATGAAAAGTATGTAAAAAGCATGTGAACAGTATATGAAAAGTATGTAAAAAGTATATGAAAAGTATGAGAAAAGCATATGAAAAGTATGTGAAAATCATATGAAAAGTATGTGGAAATCATATGAAAAGTATGTGAAAATCATATGAAAAGTATGTGAAAATCATATGAAAAGTATGTGAAAAGTCTGCGCAAAGCCTGAAACAAAATGGCCACCGTTAGTGGTTTCATGAACTAAAGAATTTCACAGTTTCAACGTTACCTGATGTTATGGCTTTTCCTTATCCTGTGTTTTTTCTATCCCATAATGGACTAGGAGTAGTTAAATTTAGTAATTTTCCAATCCGAAATAAATTCGCGACAACATGTGCCAACTAAATCACTAAAGAAACATTCCAATTAAAAAACACAGTGGCCTTCGAAGATTCTAATGAGAAAAGGAACGATTTTTAATTCTCCATCTGGTTTTATTGAAACTGTCACTATAAAAAACTTGACATATTAACCACTAACAACGAAGAGTGATTTCACGTGATCACTAACACTTCATTGCTCGAACAAAAAGGGGGAAATTAGAAAACTTGGGGAATATCCCGGAAAAATCAACATTTTAGAAATTAAGAGGGACGAGTCTAACCTCTAAACACGTTCACGCTCACAAATTTACGAGAAACTGGGTTCTAATATCGAAAATAGGCTGAAAATAATTAATCGTCAGATAAGTATGCAACATATAATGCATCATGTATAATTAATTGCCTATACGTAGGTACTTCGAATCTAAAATTTAAAGCGAGATGAAGTAATGTGACTAGCACAGAGTTGTACCTGGTTAAACGCAACGGTTTCTCAAAGTCGACAGGGGCGTAGTAAGAAAATTTTAACGAATAATTTGAAAGGAGATAGAATCTTTTGGACATTGTTAGATTACACCTTGATAAGTTGTAAGGAGCGCAAAAAGCTCGTTACAACATATTAATGCGGAGACGTCTCTGCATAGTCGCTATATATGTTATGGTGTTTATTTTACACGAAAAAACATTTATATTGCCGTAAATGTTTATTCAAACTAAAATTCGTTGTTGTCCCTACAAAACCATTACCGAGACTATGTTGCTCCATATGCGATCTTGAAAAACAAGGAACAGGATCGAAATATACTAAACTATTTTTTTCAATGAGACAGCAGCAGATTAAAGAGTTTGAATTACCCTGGCTTGCAAGAAATACATTAGTAAGTATAATTTTGTTCCTAAGTATAATTTTATATATTATAAAAAATGAGGTCACAAAATGAATAAACAGTGGCGCATATACGGGGGTGGGGGGTGGTGGTGTAAAGGAGGTGATTAAATAAGTAATAAAAATATCCTACCTAGAAGCAGATTGAAGTTACTTGTGTTGTGTTGATATTCGTGTTTTTAAATTCCTGGTTTCTTCCGTACTGTATGACATGTTTGGAGGATGACGCTTTTCTGGATTAGTTGGTATAAATAACCTGATAGGCCCAGTTTTTCCAAGTTGGGCTTGAAATTTTTCGTCATAGCTCCCTCCACCGATATTATGATCGGAATTATGTAGATTTTATCTAGCTTCCATATATTTTTTTATCTCTATAGCCAAATTCGAGTACCAAATTGTTGGTCTTCTTCTCCGATTCGGTTTTAGAGAGGTTGTGTGTTAGTGGGCAACCTATATCGATTATGAAAGCTTTCTTGGTGGTTTTTTCGATGAGAAGAATATCCGGACGGTTGTGTTCTACTGTTCTATCCGTTATTATTGGCATGTCCCAGTATAAGAGATATTCAGGGGATTCAAGGACTGGCTCGGGTGAGTATTGGTAGTATGGTGGGAGGTTTTCCCTTAGCCCTAGTTTATGGGCCAGTTCCTTGTGGATAATCTTAGCCACCTGATTATGTCTCCCCAGGTAAGCGTTGGGGGCCATAGCACCACAGCCCGCCGTGATATGTTCTATCGTTTCTCCGGGACAATTACATTTTCTGCACACATCTTCCACATTTCTCTTTAAGATGAACTTTTCATAGTTTCGAGTTCTAATGACACGGTCTTGGATAGATATTATAAAGCCTTCTGTTTCAGCGTGGAGCTGCCTTTTCTCTAACCAATTCAGTGACACTTCTCTATCTATGAGTGGATTTTGGAGTGCAGTAGGGTGTTTGCCGTGTAGAGCTTTCTCTTGCCAAGTTACAAGCTGTTGACTTGGCGGCGCGCGGATGATGTTAGGTAATCCGTTTTGCTTTAAATTAAGGGCTGTATATCCAGCGTCTGCTGCTACCACTTTTTTAAGAATTTCCCCATTCGATTCTTGGAAGTATTTTCTCATAGAGGTCTCTTGCGACTTGCACAAGTTATATATATATTAATGAGACCTCTTCCTCCCTTCTTTCGTTTTAGGTAGATTCTTTCAAGTGCAGAGCGTGGGTGGTGGAATCTGAATTTTTTTAGCAGCCTGCGCGTAAGCCTATCTAGTTCGTGAAAATCCGTGTTTGAATACTTAAGGATTCCGAATGAGTAGGTAAGTATTGGTATTGCCCAGGTGTTGATGGCAGTAGTAAGATTACCAGCATTCAGGTGAGTATTAAAAAGCTTTGTTAGTCTGCTTTTGTATTTGTTTTTAAACTCCCTTTTTAGGCTTGTGTGGTTTATTTGTTGGTTTTGGGAGATGCCTAAGTATTTATATGTTTTGTCCTCATCTAGTATATCTATGCCTTCAAGCAGTCCACGATTTTGTTCAGTCTTTCCGCGTACGACATTCAAGATTGCGCACTTGTCTAATCCAAACGACATTTTGATGTCATCGCTAAATGTCTTGGTTATTTGAATTAGGGACTGTGGTGTACTTTGTATATTTGCAATATTTTCTTTAGCCAGTCGTGAGGAACAGAATCGAATGCTTTACTATAATCAATGTAGCACATATTTAGATTTCGCCTTTTAACTTCAGTCTGTTTTATAATAACGGCATCGATTGTAAGCTGTTCCTTGCAACCCAAAGCTTTCCTAATACAGCCCTTTTGCTCATCAGCTATCAGGTTGTTATTTATGCAGTGTGTGTATATTTTTGAGTACATGACTGATGTTAAAAGTTTATACACCACTGACAGACAGGTGATCGGTCTGTAATTTTTTGGGTCGTTTACCTGCCCTTTTTTAAATAAAAGGAAGGTATTGCCACTGGCAAGATGAGCTGGGAAGTGTTCGGGGTTTAGGAGAGCCTTGCTAAAGCAGTTTGCGATTACAGGGTGTAGGCTGGTGAAAGTTTTGAGCCAAAAATTATGAATTTGGTCAGGTCCCGGTGATTTCCAGTTAGCCAAGTTCTCAGTGGCATCCCTTATGTCGATGGATGTTACTTGCGGCTCAGGCATTTCTTGCAAAGTTTCAGCCTCGGCTTCAACTTTTTCGAGCCAGCTTGCTTCTTCATTGAAATGGGACCCGTCAGACCAAATATTACTCCAAAATGCATTAAATTGGTCTTTATTTATGTCAGTTGGAGTAACGTCATTTTCTTCTTGATTCAGTGTCCTATAGAAGGTTTTTTGGTTCGTAGTGAACTGTTGGTTTTGTACCTTCCTCTTTGTGGCTTTATTGTATCGCCTTAGACGGGCGCCTTTAGCCTTACATTTTTGTCTAATGTTGTCTCTTACGATTGTTAGCAGCCGTTTTATATCGGGACTGTCTAAAGGAATACTCTCTGCTTTCAGCATATCTTTAACCTTTTTAGCAACCTTGCTGCTAGAGTTTCCACTTAGATGTTCTCCAATGATATCACTTTGTGCTCGTAACTGGCTTATTTGTTTTTCTAGTCTCATTTTCCAAGCGGGTTCCACTTGTTTCTTGGTACTTTTCTTATCAGTTCTCTGATATAATGCCTGACCTGAATTGAGTTCAATTACAGTTGCTGCTGCAGCATATAACCCACTGTGTAATGCCTCAAGGTCCTCAGTTCTATTTAAGGATGTCTCTGCTGCTAAGTTTACTCTCGCTAGTATTTCGTGGGTTCTTTTCTTGAATCTTGAAATTTATTTGATAGAGTGAGCGCCGAAAATTTTGGGCCTGACCATGTTCCAGGGGCGACGCTATATTTTGATCACTACTGGAAGGCCAAACAAAAACTTAGTTGTGCTTTGATATGTTTATAATAAATAGATATATTTATAGTTTTTATTTACCTTTAAGTATCCTCCTTGATAATTTCTCGAATATAGCAGTACAAGTTTCAGGAATAATTTTGCTTAATAGTTGAGGAGAAATCGCAGTAGAAAACTTCAAATCTTCATAGCTATTACCAGTAGGTAAATATCTCAGCGTTACAGCCAGTCTTTCTTCTGCAGTAACGGACTCCCTCATTTATCATATTCACTTTTTCAATTCGGTTGCGAATTTTGTTCAATACATAGTCAAAACATTTTTCGTTCATACGGAGGTAGTTCCTATAGTCCGCTGGCTCATGTACTTTTAGCTCTTTCAATAAATTTGCATTTGAATAACTTTTTCTTTCGATAAACCATCTTTTGTACCATTTTCTTTTTGATTTTCTTCTTCTCTTAGATACTATAAAGAATGGTCCAACTACTGTTAATAAAACTGGTGTTGGCAAAACGTGCCTCATTTTATTGGTAACCCCTACTTTTAATAATAACTTCACAACTCCCTAGTAATTTAAACTTCACCCGACTGTTCTTGTGTTTCATGAACATCGAGTCGATTCAGGCTTTGCAACAGGTTTTAATTTGATGCAACTGATGCAAGTTTCATGAATCCTTGAGTCGATGCATGGATCCACCTATATCTACGTACAGAAATTTATATTTAGCGTCAACAATGGCCATAAGGACAACCGAAAATTTATGTAGATAGCACAAATAATTCGATTCACTTTTGTTGGGACATTTTATTCTGACATGTTTTCGCTTTGAGCTTGAGCTAGAAACTCTGGAAGATATTTTAATAACAATTTCAATAAAAACGTAACTAATAGAAATAACAATCATGTTTCTAATTATCAACAAAATAATTCTCGCTTAGGTAATGGTAATAGCAATCCGCAAAGTCAGCGTTTTCAGGGGGGACACCGAGGACGTTCGTTTACTCGCAGTTATCGTGGAAATTCGCGGAGACAAATAAATTTTGCTGATCAAGACATTAATGCAGGTCAGGAAACGTTGCCGTATGATGTTTCTAGGGAGCAAACATTTTTTCGTCCCTAAAGTAGAAGGGAATAGTCATAATAATATTTTTACTTACTCCGAAAATTACTCAAATTCAGTTTCTTTTAGAGTAAACAGCAAAAGTTTAGGATTCTTGGTAGATACGGGAGCATCATTGTGTGCGCTTAAGTTAGAACATTTAGACGCAAGTATACCTTTACATAAGGAAAATCTTGAAATAAATGGCATAGGTGGTAGAGCATGTTTCGTAGGTTATGTATACTTAAATCTCGCTATAGGAAACATAGAATTTAGGGAAAAGTTTTATGTATTTGATTCGTTGGAATGTCATACAGATGGTATAATTGGGAGAAATTTTTTAGGGAAGTATAAAGCTAAATTAAACTATGAGGAAAATACTTTAGATCTTTTCAATGAGGGAAAGAATGTTATTTTAGACTTAAACGCTTGTTGTAGTCATATATTAGTGTTACCTGCAAGGTGTGAAAGTATTCAGTACCTGGAGACAGGGTTAAATGAGGAATGTGTTGTTATGCTAAGTGAGTTATGCCAGGGTGTGTTTGTAGCAGGAGTGATTGCACAACCAGTGAATGGGAAAGTTCCGGTTAAAATTTTGAATACACGGGAAAGTGAAGTACGCTTGAGAAATTGCTTACCTAAAACTGAGAAGCTCAGCAGTTATGAGTGTTGTCAATTTACTTCTCAAAATATTTCAGTTAATAGAGTAAAACAGTTATTTGACATGCTTAAACTTACCTACTTGAATAAAGAAGAGAAAGATTCAATAGATCAATTATGTGCTAAATTTGCAGACATATTTCATATGCTTAGTGATAAATTATCTGTAACAAATATTTATAAACAGTCAATTCAAGTCAAACCGAACACTCAACCAGTTTATATAAAACCTTATAGACTGCCTCAATCTCAGAGGGAGGAAATAAATAAGCAAATTTCCCAAATGTGCGATAATGATATAATTGAGAGTGCGCAGAGTGAGTGGTCGTCGCCTGTTTTACTGGTATCGAAAAAGAGTGAGACATCAGGAGAGAATTTTAGCAGATTGGTTTTAGATTACAGATTTTTAAACCGTAGTTTAGTAGATATCAAGTGGCCTATTGCAAATGTGGTTGATATTTTGGATTCTCTTGCGGGAGCTCTTTATTTTTTGCATTTAGATCTAAGTCAGGGGTATTATCAAGTGGAACTAGATGAACAAAGTAGAAAATTGACAGCCTTTACAACTGATCGGGGGCAATGGCAAATGAAAAGATTGCCCATGGGGCTAAAACTTAGCCCCAGTGCCTTTTCTAGGATAATGACAGTTGCAATGGCAGGTCTAAACTACGAAAAATGTTTTGTTTACCTTGACGATCTAATAGTATTCGGGAGAAATCTTAAGGAACACAACAAAAACCTTATGTACGTTTTTACTAGACTTCGTAAAGTAAATTTATAACTAAATCCCTTAAATTGCGAGTTTTTAAGGAAAGAAATTCTTTATTTAGGTCACATTATTAGTGATAAAGGAATATCTCCTGATGAAAAAATTAAAGCTTTAGACGAATATCCCGTTCCAAAAAATTCGGACGAAGTTAAACGTTTCGTGGCTTTTGCCAATTACTACAGAAAGTTTATTCCGAAATTTGCGGAGCTATCTGTACCCCTAAACAAATTGTGCAGAAAGTATGCAAGGTTTGAATGGACGGATGAATGTAACTACTCATTTAAAATCCTAAAGAACGCACAGTCAATATCCAGTTTTACAGTAACCTGATTTTGCAGAGAAAAATGAATTTATACTTTAAACTGATGCGTCAAAGTCAGCTATTGGGGCAGTATTCTCAAATAAAAATAATAGACCAGTGGCGTACGCCAGTAGAAGTTTAAATAAAGCGGAAATAGATTACCCTATTATTCACAAAGAACTTTTAGCTATCTACTGGGCTGTAAAGCATTTTCGGCCTTATTTATATGGACGCAGATTTAAAATAGTAACTGACCATAAACCTTTATTGTACTTATTTAGCCTTACTGACCCATCCAGCCGGTTAACAAGGTTTCGATTAGGCCTTGAGGAATATGATTTTTACGTTGAGTATGTGAAAGGAAGTGAAAATGTTACCGCGGATGCATTATCAAGAATTATCTTGACATCTGAGGAATTGAAAAGCATGAATAATGACATGATTGCTGTTATAACCAGAGGACAGTGTAAGAGTATGAAAGAGCAAGATTGTGTGTTGGACAAGAATAACCTTAATGTTTGGCCTGATCAACCAGATATTGTGGAAGTTCTTAAACAACCTAAAAATTGCACTGAGTTAGTTTTAACGACATCGTCCAAAATAAAAACATTGTCAAAAGATATAACTGAACACTTGGGGTGTTTTTATTATGTTCCATTGTAACTTAGTTTCTGAGAGATTTGGCCAAAATAACTAAGAGAGCAAATATAAATGAATTATATATTTTAAAAAAATGAGAAAAATAAAATGTTTATTAATATCCTATAAAAAATAAAGACACCGTATCTGTGGCAAAATCATTTGTGGAAAACTTTATCTTACGATATGGAATTCCACAGGAAATTGCAACGGATAGGGGTTCTGAATTTATTTCTTCGACTATGAGTGAGGTTTGTAAGCTTTTAAAAATAAATCAAATTCATTCCACGGCATACCATCATGAAAGTATTGGTTCTTTGGAAAATTCACATAAGGTATTGGGTGCCTATTTAAGAATTCAATCCGAAAATAATGATGCAGCGTGGAGTACATAGATTCCTTATTGGTGTTTCTCATATAATACTACAGTCCATACTGAAACTAAATATACTCCTTTTGAACTGGTCTTTGGAAAGAAATGTCAGATTCCTAATAATCTAAATAATATGTTAGAACCCATTTATAACTTTGAGAATTACCCTATTGAGTTAAAGTATCGGTTGCAAAAGACTCATGAGGATGCAAGAGCTAACTTATTACATTCAAAATTTAAAAGAAAGCAAAGTTATGATGAAAAACCTAAACCCATTCAATACAAAAAAGGTGATTTAGTACTTGTAAAAAAATGAAGTGGGAAACAAAATCGCAAGTCCTTGTTTTATGGGTCCTTATTTAGTTATCGAGGATGAATCTTCAAATGTAAAACTGATGAAATAAGAAGATTGTAATCCACAAAAATAGAACTAAGTTATATCATAGTTAGGTAATTTCTAGGTAATAATTTAGTAGTAAGGAATCGGCCGGCCCTACTTTTGTATTCTTATCTGTCTACTATTTATTCTTGGTCTGACTAATCTAATTTTCTTCCGTTTCTTTTTTTCATTTCTTGAATTCTTATTAACTAAGAAAATGTTTGTTATAAGTATAGTTATTATCTCACATGAGTTAATTACTTTCATTTTATAATTAACAGGAATTTCCATTTGAAAACAAAGTGTAAATTCCTTAATTTTCCCGGAGAGGTGTAATATGAAGGTAAAACACTCTGTATTAGTATATTGCATTTAGTGTTCTAATTAATTATTATAATTAGCTAGTATAACAATACTGTCGATATAATAAATATGTATTATAAACATTAGCGTAAGTGGAACAATAATGTATGTGGTGACATAGATTAAGAATCAGAATATAGTTTGATGTTAAATATGAAGCAACGTTTTCTTTGAACCCGTTGTATCCACCTATAAGAACATCAAATTATTACAGTATACATATTCTGACAGTTTATTACTTAATGACGTTGATGTACCGATTGTTATTAGCGAAAATGTGCATGAAGCAGGCAATGGTAAGTAGATACCAATAGTACCAAAGTTTTCTTAAAAATTTAATGGAAATATTACCAATTATTATTCTAGTGATTAAGGCTAAAACAGAATTATTATATTTAAGATTCATGTCCCACTGATCCAGAGCCAAAGCTGTATACATTTCTGACAGTTTATTACCTAATGACGTTGATGTACCGATTGTTATTAGCGAAAATGTGTATGAAGCAGGCAATGGTAAGTAGATACCAATAGTACTAAAGTTTTCTTAAAAATTTAATGGAAATATTACCAATTATTATTCTAGTGATTAAGGCTAAAACAGAATTATTATATTTAAGATTCATATCCCACTAATCCAGAGCCAAAGCTGTATACATTTCTGACAGTTTATTACCTAATGACGTTGATGTACCGATTGTTATTAGCGAAAATGTGCATGAAGCAGGCAATGGTAAGTAGATACCAATAATACCAAAGTTTTCTTAAAAATTTAATGGAAATATTACCAATTATTATTCTCGTGATTAAGGCTAAAACAGTAATATTTTATTTAAGATTCATATCCCACTGATCCAGAGCCAAAGCTGTATACATTTCTGACAGTTTATTACCTGATGACGTTGATGTACCGATTGTTATTTACGAAAAGCCAATGCTGTATACATATTCTGACAGTTTATTACCTAATGACGTTGATGTACCGATTGTTATTAGCGAAAATGTGCATGAAGCAAGCAATGGTAAGTAGATACCAATAGTACCAAAGTTATCTTAAAAATTTAATGGAAATATTACCAATTATTATTCTCGTGATTAAGGCTAAAACAGTATTAATATATTTAAGATTCATATACCACTGATCCAGAGCCAAAGCTGTATACATTTCTGACAGTTTATTACCGGATGACGTTGATGTACCGATTGTTATTTACGAAGAGCCAATGCTGTATACATTTTCTGACAGTTTATTACCGGATGACGTTGATGTACCGATTGTTATTTACGAAGAGCCAATGCTGTATACATATTCTGACAGTTAATTATCTGATGACGTTGATGTAGCGATTGTTATTTACGAAGGGCCAATGCTGTATACATATTCTAACAGTTTATTACCGGATGACGTTGATGTACCGATTGTTATTAGCGAAAATGTGCATGAAGCAGGCAATGGTATACCGATTGATATTTACGAAGAGCCAATGCTGTATACATTTTCTGACAGTTTATTACCTGATGACGTTGATGTACCGATTGTTATTAGCGAAAATGTGCATGAAGCAGGCAATGGTAAGTAGATACCAATAGTACCAAAGTTTTCCTAAAAATTTAATGGAAATATTACCAATTATTATTCTCGTGATTAAGGCTAAAACAGTATTAATATATTTAAGATTCATATCCCACTGATCCAGAGCCAAAGCTGTATACATTTCTGCCAGTTTATTACCTGATGACGTTGATGTAATGATTGTTATTTACGAAGAGCCAATGCTGTATACATATTCTGACAGTTTATTACCGGATGACGTTGATATACCGATTGTTATTTACGAAGAGCCAATGCTGTATACATTTTCTGACAGTTTATTACCTGATGACGTTGATGTACCGATTGTTATCAGCGAAAATGTGCATGAAGCAGGCAATGGTAAGTATATACCAATAGTACCAAAGTTTTCTTAAAAATTTAATGGAAATATTGCCAATTATTATTTTCGCGATTAAGGCTAAAACAGTATTATTATATTTAAGATTCATATCCCACTGATCCAGAGTCAAAGCTGTATACATATTCTGACAGTTTATTACCTAATGACGTTGATGTACCAATTGTTATTAATGAAAATGGGTATGAAGCAGGCAATGGTAAGTAGTTACCAATATGGTACCAAACTTTTCTTAAACATTGTAAGTAAATAGCGTCTGAAACATATAACCTCTGGGTTAGTTACCATCTCTAATAAAACTTGAGAAGCAAAAACGTTCTAGTAATAAAAATTTAATAAAATTTGACATACATTTGTACAATATTATTTAAATTGCTGTCGAAGTAACGCAAAATGCCAGCGAGCGGACAATGACCTCTGTGCGCTTTAACAGACTTGCTAAAGATGTCTTATATTGTCGATGTCTAATAACGGTAGATAGGTATGTTTTACGTTGTTCTACCTCAATTATTTTTTTGATTTAAAAGCGTCTTTCAAGCGCTATTATTCTCCACTATTATACATAGACATTTTCACAATCAAAAGTTGTAGGTATATTAATTGTGTTTAATTTCTTTAGAATCAACATGTATATATGGAGCCACCAGTCCTGTTAAAAGTAACTGTGATGATGGTGATCCAGACTATATTATACCTGAAAATGGCACCTCTAATTCTGATTGTAAAATATATTTATTAATTATAAGAATACAATAAAAGAACTGGTGGTAGACAATGTAACGTGGATAAAATGGTTTTGTTGTTACCTACATCATTTACTTTTTTACATTTGATTTAAATTAGTCTACCCGCATATCATCGTTGACCTACTTAATTAATTTATTATATTTTACTTATAGATTCAGATATGGAAACAAATGTGGCAAATTCAGTTGATAAAATCAATTTTCCTGAAAATATAATAAATACTTCTGTGGTATCCACTAGTCGGGATGTTGGTAAGATAATAATATGAAGTTAATTATTTTGGATTAACTTAACTAATATTCTTTACTTGCAGTGATGTCAAAAAAATATGTATTAAATAATTTTTGTATTTTGCCGCGAAAATTACATTTCTTAAATTCTCAAATTACGTTTAATAAATGGGTGTATGGGTATTAGAATTACTTTGTATTGTATCCTGGTATTCCTGGTAAAAAATATATATGTACTGTAAACATCGCACTGAACGTCTTAGGAACGTCGAGAGGAAATTTGGGCCCGGGACTGCAAAGTAACGGGCCCATATTCACGTGTTCAATGGCGCCAAATTCAAAAGAACTTTTATATTATTTATTCTGTATTCTCTAAACTATATCACATACGAAATGATTTCATACAAAACATTTTTTTTTATATTCTGACGATAAAAAATGAGAAAATTTCCAAATTTCCGAGCCCCTTTCAAGAAACCCGGGGCCCCGAAGGGTTTCTCCTTTCACTCCCCCTCTCTTGACTGCCCTGACTAATGGATCATATTAAATTTATAATAACCATGGAGTTCTTTCTTTAACACCGTTATTGTGGTTTGAATTTGCATATTACTTCACTTTAATCATTTAATGTTAATGTATCAGTTTTATTACTTTCTTACCTTAAGTAACAATTTAGATTTCAATCATCACAATCTACAAGAGGTTATTAATTAAACGGATCTTAAAACAGTTTATACTAGATAACCTCTTCAAAGCTACAATAAACTCGGCATAAGACCAAAAAGGCCCCTTTTATATAGGTTATACATTTCTCGCATTTTCACTAGACAGAAAAAAGATGGGTCATGTCGTATAATACTTAATCTAAAACCCCTAAACAAATATTTGAGGCACTTTCATTTTAAAATGGAAGACCATAAAACAGCAATACAATCAATTTGGGGGGTAGAAATGGTTGAAAAATGGTCAATAAAACAGCTGCAGAAATTCAAAATTTGTATTTAGCCAGCGACCTCTATGAGATCATCCTCAGGGCGCTAAAAAAACGTTATGTAGATGACATAGTTACATGTATTCCATCCGATCAAATAGATACTCTGCTTACCACATTTAAAAGCTTTCACTCAAAACTACAATTTACAATAGAAGAAGAACAAAATAACTCAATTGCATTTCTAGACATTCTTCTAATAAGAACCAACGAAAATAAAATAAAACTGATTGGTATCACAAACCAACCTTTTTAGAAAAATACTTAAATTTCAATTTACAGCATTCATTTAAACAAAAAGTCAATATAATTCAAAATCTTAAAGACAGAGCCTTAAAATTATCACACTCTGAGTTTCACAAAAAAAATCTTAACAATATTGCAACCTATCTTTTAAAAAATAATTATCCACACAAACTTATCAAAAAAATTATACACAAACCAATCATACATCGAATACCACAGCAAAAAGAAAAAACTCTTTATCTAAAATTACCCTATATCAGAGAACTTTCAGAGAAGCTAAGCAAGGAACTTAACAATGACACGGTTACAGTAGCTTTCAAAAATGAAAATACGATAAAAAAATTATTTACAAAATTGAAAACATCTACCCCTAAAGATTTACAAAGCAATGTTGTCTATAAGATTCCTTGTTCAGAATGTGACGGGGTATACATAGGCCAAACAAGTAGATACTTGAAAACAAGAATTTCCGAACATCGTAGAAGCGTTAGACCTAACAACCTAATTAATTCAAAAGCAAAAACAGCCTTGGCAGAACATTTTGAAAATTTTTAGCATCAATTTAGTTTTGACCAAACGTCTATTGTTGCAAAGCAAAATAATTATAAAAAAAGACTTTTTAGCGAAATGATTGAAATCCAAAAACACAAAAAAAAATATTAATAAAAAACAAGACCTAGACAATCTAAGTGCGTCCTATTTTAACATTTTAAAATATACACAACACCCTAACAATTAAAAGTGGAATATCCAAACATGCATCTGTTTCCTCTTAACAATTTCAATATAAAAAAGAATAATAATAAACATATCATTAAACAAAAAAAATATATTCAATACCAACTCGGCTGAAAAATGCACTTTCACAAGACATCATTTGCTGGTGGCTACTGCTATATAACAACAATTTAAAAAAGAAGCAGTCCCCCATGGCTATTCAGAAATGTATACAATAATTTTATTAAGAACAAAGAAGTTCATAACTGTATGTAAGTACCTGTTTAGTACATAAAATGTGATGTTTGTTTTGTCAATTATACTTAAACTGTTTTTTAAATACATTTTATTTGTATATATATTTATACCTTAATGTACATGGCTTTATTAGGTATGCCCTATAAAGCGTAACTATTCTGAAAATTTAATTAATAGTAAAAATTAAATGTTAATAATATAAAAAAAAAACATTACATTCCAAATAATTTCTTAATAAATGTAATCCCTTTTTAGCGCCCTGAGGATGACCTCATAGAGAACGTTGGCTAAATACACATTTTGAATTTCTGCAGCTGTTTTATTGACCATTACCATACCAACCATTTCTACCCCCAAATATCAGTCAGTGTGGTCACTAATTATACTAATATAAAATTAATTACCCAGAACTGTTTTATGGCCACGTTAGACCTTAAAGACGCATATTTTTTAATTCCTATAAATAAAAATCATCGAAAATGTTTAAGGTTCAGATTTAATAATACTCTATATAATTGCATGCCATTTGGAGCAAGCTGCGCGCCACTGGTTTTTACGAAACTTCTAAAACCTATACTTACACATTTAAGAGAACAGGGATATATTTCTAATCTTATCGTTAAAAGCAAATAGTATTTAAGATAACTTATATTAAGGTTGGGGCTACTTAAGAGTTATTAGTTTTATTGCTTGATCCCAAGAAGTATCTAAAAACCATATTTTAAAACTCCCATAAAACCAAAAGTTTTATAGATGTCTAGCACAAAACCTAAAATACTATAAACCTCAATGTAGAAGATATCACCATAAACGTATCCCGAAATGTTTTTACTGTATAGAAATATACAGGATGACACATTATGGATGGACCCTGGCCATATATCCAGAACCATTTACGCTACAACTTTGAGTAGAAAATATTTTTGTAAAAGTCGCCTTGAAGTGTTTTTGGAACATATTTTTAAATTTTTTAAGCTGATCGCAAGAGGGTACAATTTTTGTGATATGGCATAAATGTTACGGTCTTTGTAAAAACCCATAAATAAAGTAAGTTGTTATTAGGTCTTCTTAAAACTTCAATAAGTTGTCTAGATAATTTGGTTGACGACACTCTGTAATACCACTATAATAAAGAGGAAGGTATCAAAATTTCCTAGACATGTCGAATAGGTTTTTACATCTTCCTAATGGATCTGTTGAAAGAATACAATTGATTGACAATTTATGGAAATAATCTCTATTTACTTACAACACAAATAAAAATTTTAACAAAGTTACGTTGATACCAGTCAGGCAGCCTCAGAAAAATTTAATAAAAAAGTCGATAATTTTAAAGTTTGCTCGGAATGTATAGGATTTTATGCCAACTCAGCTTTTCGAACACATTTTCGGAAATGTAGTACTATGTCAAAAAAAGGAAAGCGAAACACATTTCAGAAGAAAAAAAAGTTCATAAAAAATCGATTGATATTGTCCGTACCAAAATATTTCCAGTCATGAGAGACGATGAATGTGTTCGTATCATTCGATATGATAAGCTAGCTATTGTATTTGCTAATAAGCTAACGGCGAAATTTAAAAGCCAGCATCATTTCAGAATGATTCGCAGCCGTTTGCGTTTAATTGGACAATTGGTAATAGAAATTAGAGAATTAAATCAGTCAATACTACATTTCTCGCAAATATTTGATCCGAAATTTTATGATAATGTGTTAGCTTGTAATAGGGTGGCTGGTTTTAATAGTGTGAATATGAAATATAAAGCACCTGCTACTGCTTTTGCATTAGGTACACTGCTAAAGAAATGTGGAAAATTTTTAATTAATATGTGCATAAAAGTCGATGATTTAATAAGAAAAGGCAAAACTGAGGATTTCTAAAAAATACTTGAAGAAGAATTTTCTTACTCAGTAAATAAAACGGTTTAAGAAAGTCAAAAAGACAGAAGATTGTGACTCTGTCGTCATTACAAGACATAAAAACACTAAAGAACTTTTAAAAAATTCAGCTTCGTTTACAATTTAGTGTTTTGCAGAACTTGTTTAGTTACACGCAGTGGAAGAAGCTTTCAGAGTACACATTAATATCAGTTCAGGTATTTAATCGTCACAGACCAGGAGGGATTCAAAGGATTTTAGTTGATGATTTTAAAAAGTATCAATCTGTAGACATGACAACTGATGAAGAATTATTTTCTTAATATCTGAAGAATTACGAAAATCTGCAGTGGACTATGTTTGGTTTTCAATAAGAGGTAAACTCGGGAGAGATGTTCCAGTCCTACTAAATAAAGATTTTTTAGAAAGCATACAAATTTTAATGAAACACCGAGAAGAAGCAGAAGTACCTCTAAATAATCCATACTTATTCGCGTTGCCTGGTGAAAATACTACTGGATTTAAATATTTATCTGCATGCAACCTTCTTCGAACTTTTGCATACAAGTGTGGAGCTGAAAAGCCGCATCTTTTAAAGACTACCGAATTGCGCAAACATAATATTGTCAATTATGTTAAATTTTTAAGACCAAGATTTAGCCCGATGGGTCATGAAAAGCGGATCCACGAAGACCATTATCGCTTACCTGTAGCATCCAGGGATATATTAAAGATTGCATCCACTGTTACTTATGAAAGAACTGATTCAAGAAGTGAGTTTTATGATATTTATTAAGTCTGTGGAAAAATGAATAGATATTGTTTGGAAAGGTACAAACAAATTTAATTTCGTTATATTTTTGTTAATTTTTTTTCGTCTACAGAAAAACTAGAGGAAATAAATGTGATGAGAAAGATGAATAAGAGTTAAATGACTATCCAGTAATAGCATCATTATCTGATGTCCCTTTAAAGAAAAGGAAACGATCAAGTAAGTTATGTTTATTGCCTTAACGTTGTGTTTGTAAACCCAGGTCGTCAGAAATAAGACTTACTTTTTACTGCAATTAATTTTTATTTAATTTAAGGTTCACCTAAAGGGTATGTAAAAAGAACTTCGGGGAACAATGAAACCAAGGAAAGAGTGGTAACAATTTTTAAGGATATCATAGAAAATGGCCAATTACCCTCAATAGATCACTGCGCCAGAACTTCACAATCGAAGTCATGTTCAACTTAAAAGCTTCATAAGTAACCACATACGCAGCCCAAAAAACCGACAGCGTAAGCTTGTTTTGTAAGATTTACTCATATTTGACACCTTTGATTATGTCTTATTTTATAAGTCTTATTTAAATATCAAGAGCACAATAGTTCTTAATATCGAATTTGAAATATTTTTTTTGTACGACGTTCTGTAAAACTGGTTGATAAATATCTATTACAAGCTATACATTAATATTATTTTAAGTCCAGAGTACCGAAGAAAAAGATATCTTAAGAAGACCATTTGCAACAAACTTAAGGACAGGCAAGCTTCCCAGTTTGCTTCAATGTAAAAATGCCATAGATAGCAATCCAGAACTGCAAAGTCGAATAAGGGAAAATGTAAAGGCGTGGGTCAATAATGTCATAAAACGCAGAACTTAAAGAGCTTTTCCTTGACATAGTTTTCGTGTCCCATTCTTTAATAACCTACCTTTAAGATTTTTTTTTGTTTTGATCACTAGTGCGTAAATTTTCTTGACTATTATAATTTTGTTTTTCGCGCTCAGCGGACGTGGGTTTCTGAGAAAGTTTGACCTTGTTTCGGCGCGTAACTTAATGAGGCCAAATGGAATTGGTTAGAAATACTTCGCATTGTGTCCCAAGTGGTGGTAGAACTCCATCGAGTGCAGGTATAGACTAATCGCCTTCAGCCAGTCTATGCCGTTTGTAGTGAACAAAGCCTTCAGCGGTTCGCTATATTGCAGTCTGATAAGTTAAACCTTCAGTTTACTTATCATTTTATTTGCGAGTAGTGTAACATGCCTTCAGCAGTTGCATTACTCTGGTGTTAGTTTGATTCAGCCTTCAGCTTTGGTACTTTAACTTTTGAAAGTAAATGTGTGGAGTTGGTTGTACACTGTGTTTTGAAGAAAGGAAAAACGTTGTATTTCAGTGTAAATGTTTAATAAATGACGCCAAGCGCTTTCGGCCTTATTTACTTAAGGCCATCATCAGGGCTTAACCCTAAAAGTAAGTATAAAATTTAGAAGTTGTAAAATAACAATAAAAAAGTGTACTTACTAGTCAAAAAGAGTTGCATTGCTTTTAAAACTCTTTTTGACTAGTAAGTACACTTTTTTATTGTTATTTTACAACTTCTAAATTTTATACTTACTTTTAGGGTTAAGCCCTGATGATGGCCTTAAGTAAATAAGGCCGAAAGCGCTTGGCGTCATTTATTAAACACTTACACTGAAATACGTTTTTCCTTTCTTTCTACTTTAACTTTTGCTTTTAGTTCTTTGTTGATGTTATTCGTATTTTGAATACCACACGATAAGTTCAAAATTAAGTTGGCTTGTCTATCTTACTTTTAATTGGTAACTCTTGTCTTTGCTTTATCTTTACGTTGAGTTGATTATTGAATTTGTTTTAGATAAAATCTTCACCCTGTACAATAAACCCGAACAACATAATTTGAACAGAAATCAAATCCGCTCTCATAAACAACAAACTGGTTTGCAACACGAAAATTTAAATATAATTCTTTTACTCTAATAATAGAATATGAAAATCCCATCGTCTACAGTCTACATAAACAGACATAAAGAACTATCAGTCCATTACAATCGATTTGGTGCATTGCACATGTCCTGGGTATGCTATCGACCGGCAAAGCGCGTTGCGTCATCAAGAGTGGAGCTTGCCACTAATATTATGACGATTTTATAAAGAGAGAGCTATTGGGCTACTGCGATGGATTATAAATAAGCTTAGAAATAGACTTAAAATTGAATTTTCGGTTAAAAAAACCGTAATTGTTTTAAAAAAAGTTGTTTAAAATTAATTACGGAATATTGGAAAGTTCATATCGTCGGATTAACATGCAAATGTCGTAAGTCTACTTTTGGCCAAAAATGAGTTATTAGTGCCATCTATAAGAAAATAATTTAATCTATCTATCCTCAAAACGTTATTTTTTAGAAATTAACACAGCGACCTGTATTACCGATTGTTTAAAATGTAGGAAGTCCATCCGCTCTGTGGTAACAAGTTAATTGTCGTAAGTCCAGACAGTTTCGATAAATTGGCGGGATTGTGCGTATAGTCTTAGTTTTTAGTGAAAATACGGTAAGTAATAGTACCATTTAAATTGTTTGTTGACTAATATTGTATTAATTAGACACAATAGAACAATTTTGTATGATTAAATTTTAATGTGAGTCTCAGTTCGTCATTTAAGCTAGCTATAAAAAGTTTACTTGGACTTACTACATTTTATAAAAGGGATTTTGCTGTGAACGAAAACAGCCACTAAGGACTTACTTCATATTAATAGAGTAGTACAAAACATAATGACAATAAGATTATGAAAATTTTTTGGATTGTGTTTTTTTTTGTTTTTATCGTCTAAAGTATACGGTTTCTAATGATTTTATTTATTATTGTACTTATACTTAACCCGTAACTACTACTAATGGGTCCATGGGACCCGACCGTTTCCTACTTGCTGGAATATTTCGATAAGTGTTGGCAAATGGCTACATTGCGTCTAGGAATTCTAATGCTTTATACATATATGTACAGTAAATAGTTACTAAAAAAATTAATTTTTTATTTATTACTATATAAAAAAATTGGGTATTTGGACCCGATAGTAGTAAGCACGTAATATTTTTAGTATAGTACGTAGTAGTAAATAGTTGTTATATTACATAAGTCTACAAGTTGCTTTACAAATGTTTTTTTTGCAGCAAGATGGCACAATTTCCCTCTAGAACTATGAAAATTCTAGCTTCTGCAACCAGTACTGAAACTGTCTGTCAAAACGCAGAACATTTGTTGATCTTAGGTCTTCCCGAAATAACGGATAACCTACTTCAAAATGATGAGATGGTTATACCTTTTAACCAACTAGAAAATAATACTACGCTAAATTGCAATCCCAGTCAAAACGTAGGCATGCTATTAAATAGCAATAATGAAGAAAAAAATGACAAACTTAAAGGTTTAATAGTGGTTGATGAAGAAGAGGATTACCAGATATGTTATAATTTGCAAGACATTACAGAAGTACCCAGTTGCAGCAAAGAAAGTCCCGAGGTGATGAGTGAAAATGAACAGAGAAGTAGCCACCATGATCTCTAGCCAACAGTGGACAAAAATGATAAATTCAACGCTCCTGCTATCAACAAAAATCAGTTTTCTGAGAGCGAATCCGATTCTGAAACTTTTGTAAACAATAGCTCATCAAGCAGTAGTAAGAATGAATTTACTGAGCCAAGAAGAAAAAGACAAAGACAAACGAGACATTTGGTCAACGAAAATACCTGGAAACAGAAGGTAAATGAACTTAATAGAGAAAAAGGAAACGAGTATAACGGTAGGAAAAAAAATAATGGTGTTTGGACACAGATTGCGAAGCTAAGAAGATTAATTGGGCCAATTTGCGAATGCAAACTATCTTTAGCAAAAAAGAACTCCAAAACTGGTCTAAAGTGCCACAAATTAACTGAAGATGACCGACAAAAAATCTTTAAAAAATTCTGGGAAGAAATGAACTGGGAGCAGAGAAAAACTTTTGTCTATTTATCTGTTAAAAGTGCACCAACTCGACGGCGCAGAAACAGGAAAGAGGAAAATAAATCCAGACGTCAGTATTCTTCGGAATATTATTTAAAGAATAAAGATAGTGCGGATGTCAGAGTATGTAAAAAAATGTTTTTAAATTCAATTGCAATGGGTGAAAGAATGGTAAACATATGGAAGTATTCAGGATCTAACCAAAGAAATAGTGCAGAAAATTTGGCGAATGATAGAAGTATAAATAATCAAGATAACGAAGAACAACACCGTCCAAATAAGGGAAAATTTGTTGAAGAAAGGAAAAACTTGAAGGAGTTTTTTGAAACCCTTCCTAAAGTCGAGTCGCATTATTGTAGGGCAAGTTCAAACAAGAAATACTTGGAACCGACATGGATATCAAAATATAGCAACTTTTAATCACGTATTTGACGAATTTAATTTAAGCTTATTTACACCTAAAAAGGACGAGTGCGACAAATGTGTGTCTCATCGAACTGGAAATCTCTCGGAGGAAGAATTCCTAACACATCAAGAAAAAAAGAGAGAAGCTAGGGAGGCGAAAGACCTAGATAAAAGCTTAGACAATGAAGTGTATTGCCTAGACCTTCAAGCTGTGCTTCTAAGTCCGAAATCAAACTTTCTTCGCTGTATTTCAAAACAAATCTTATGGTTCATAATTATACAATCTATAATATGAAAACCGGTGATGGCTATTGCTTTATCTGGCATGAGGCTGCAGGAGGTGTTACTGCAAATAATTATGCCTCCATATTATGCTACTTTATAAAAGAGCATGTGTTAAATAAGCTGAAAAATGGGAAATCCCTAATACTTTGGAGTGATGGATGTACCTCACAAAACTGCAACTCCACAATTTCCAATGCTCTTCTTAATATGTCTATGAAACATGGTGTAACAATTGAGCCAAAATACCTGGAGAAGGGGCATACTCAAATGGAGGCAGACTCCATGCATTCGTGTATTGAACGGAAATTAAGAAATGTCTCGATTAATGTACCAGCGGAGTATGTTGGAGTTTGCCTCCATGCAAGACAAAATCCCCGTCCGTACATCGTTAAATATTTGACATTCGAGTTTTTTAAAGACTTTGACAAACTAAAATTTTTTACCTCAATAAGACCTGGTAGAAAAATTGGGGATCCGACAGTTACAGACTTACATGCAATAATGTACAAACTTGATGGACAAGTGCTATATAAACTTAGACATAATGCTGAGAATCGTATTTTGGAATACAGAAATACATATAAAACCAATCCATGTACGTTAGAAGATCTTTCCCAGCTATACCACAGAGAGATACCAATTAAGAAGACCAAGTACGATCACCTTCAAAGCCTAAAAGCTAGTTTAAGTAAAGATTATCATTCATTTTACGATAACTTGCCGTTTAAAGTATAAATTTAAGAAATATTAGCATTTATTATTTAATATTAAAAATGTTCTCTTGAAAAATTTGTTCCTTGATAATATTCGTTTGTGTTAGTTATTTGTATATTATGTACCTAATAGTTTTAGTCGTATTGATTTCGTTTAAGAAATACTTCCGCTGGAAATATAACATCTATAAGTATGAATTTTATTATCATTTCACAAATAAAAATGAATTAAGTCCAATATATTTTAATAAATATGACTGAAAATGTTGTAAGTCACAAAAAAAAAGACAAATTGACTAGGTCTATTTAAACATCTAAGAAAAATGTATGTTTCAATAAACTTAATATACAGACAACTAGGAAGTTTTTTTGCTCTCCTGTAAAATTAACCATTTGGGACTTACTACATATGCATGTTAAGCCGACGATATGGTGTTGCTTAATTAAAAAATAAATGATTTAAATATACATAATACATATATGACAACCCAAAAAGACTTTCCAATATTATTTTTTAAATTTCCAAGAACTTTTGTATACAACATTTTTTTCTTAACCGATTAATAAAGAAATAAAGAAATAAAACTTATTTTAAAGATGTACGGAGTCCTCTTAAGTACAGCGTTTGTAAACGAATTTTAATTTTTTTAGTAGTGGATATTGAAATTCTTCAATTTGGATTTATCGTCTTTAGTGAACAGGTTAAAACAGCAATTAGATTATTATTAAAAACTGCCAAGGAATAAAATCCGATAGTACTTACGGAAGATAAGATCTGAAGTTTTAAGTGCCAAAGACAGAGATACAGATGACTTTATTAAGATACATTTAATGAAACTAGAAAATTCTGATTATCCGAATCAAGAAACAATAATAAGCAAATTTTGCATTTCGATGCAACTCCATTATAAAAATTCCAACTTTTGCAGAAAAGGGAAGTTTATACTATTGCGGTATAATCACTTTAACGCCTACTAGGAGGCCATGCCCCGTATTTGAGCTAGTATCGTGAGTTCATGACAGTAGTAGTATTGGAATCTTTCTAATATTGTGTAAGTCTTACATTATGAGAGAAAAAGTTAATTGGCCGCCTTTTGAGCGTGTTATAACAGACTTCAGTTTTACTTTAATAAACAGTATATGCTATTTTTGGAATCACATGTCGTTATAATCTTACTTAGAAGTAATTTACAAAGATAATCCATACCTAAACAACTTTTAACAATTATTGTTTGCTGTTGCCATTTTGCACATATAATTTCGAAAGACGTAAATTCATTGGATGTTCCCTAAAAGGAAGGTTTTAAAGGAATGTTAATGCTTTCTTTTAATACAAATAATTAAAGCCTAATGAAATCGTGAATTCAACATTTAATTTGCACTTTTTTGTCCAAATGCGCAAATAGTCAGCAGGTTGATTCCTATAACAAGTTAAGAGGTATATGCGTGAGAAAATGCTCTAGTATTAAAGATATCGAAAAAGACTATAACCTGGAAAATATTTTGAATAAAGCTAATTACAAAAAGAAAATATATTGAACAATGCTGGCTCATTACCAGACAACATGCTCAATTGTCCCGAAATTGTCAACCTAGTTTTACGTAAATATATTCCCTATTTGCCATTATGGCCCGATTTTTTGGCTGGTGAAGAGGGCAAACGATATAGCAATGCCGTTGTAGAATAATAGAACAAAGATCTGAAAATCAGTGTAATGCAGAAAGAAAGAATTATGAAACCAAGCAGGGTAATACGGTCTTGCCGAGAAATAATTTTAAATCTCTATAAAGAAATAAAATATAAAATTCCGAAAGCAAAACCCAATAGTAAGCTTTTATCTTCAGACTTATTAAAAACTGAACAATGGCAAGATCAAAAAAACAAAAACAAAAGAAAAAAAGGAAATTTGCATACCACAAAATGTTTAAGTTAAAAAAAATTGAAAAGTTCCAATTCCGAATCAACAACACCACCACAAGAGCCACTTAATAAAGAACTTGAACCAAGACACGATACTGAATTGATTGTCAATAATTATTTTAATATTGAAAACATTAAAATTGATGACATCAAATCTCAATACTCTTGGAGTGTAATTTCGGAACAAAAGTATGGATTATCTGTGTTAGTGTTTCGCGTATGGTCTTGTAAAATATCCGAATTATTATGTAAGAATATCCACAGTATTCCGTTTGTTACTTTAAATCATTTGAATTAAATGTTATTGATTTTTTATCAATAAAGGTAATAACTTCAGAAAAAGCCGTGGATGCTTGCCTATTTTTAGTAAAAGAAAAATACAGTATTTATCTGGCAAAAGAGTAATCTTACTAACACAAAATTTCGATGATCTAAAATATAACACACACGTTCTAAAGACTAATAAAATATACTACAAAATAGCAGTGGTGGAGAACTATCGATATTTATCGATAGTTGACTGTAGTGCCCATTACTAATTAAAAGTTAGGTTAAGGTGAAGAAAAGATATACAATCGTCATTCGCCGTTAGGTTTCTGAGTGTTTGCGTTGATCTTCGATCTCGTTTGTATGATTGAAACCAAAACCTGAAGGATAAAACAATGGAAAAGTTTTTAAATTTTGCTCGTGAGTATCTTCTGAGGCTGAATCTGACCCTGATCGTTCACAAGATCAAAGCAGATCTGTAAGCCCTGCCCGTAATCCTCAGAGTACTGGTGCACACTTTTCATGATGAAAAACAAAAGTTCAATAAACGACAAAAGATGTCGAAAGTGTGGAATTTAAAGAAAAAATCAAGTGACAAAAAATTGGCAAAATATTTAACTTGTGGAAGGGAGTATAAAAACAGTAATAACACGTCAAATTTAAATGATTATTTATAACGATTTCATCCTAATCTAGACAGGGAATCTAGTGACAATAATAAAACTAGTACATCAACTTCGATTCGGTGCATAATCAAGTTGATATACGTCATTGTTAAGTCAGAGTTGTTGACTTTTATTTTAATAACAGTATAAGTATTGAACGCTGAACTCTGAAGATGGTATCTAAAATGTGTCCAAGCATGCCTAGGCAAAATCAAATTCAACAAAGGTTCTGCAAGCACTAGCCGCGGTCCGGCGGCGGTGGAAATTGATGAGTACTGCAAATGCACGGGCAGATATAGGCAGTGGCGCATCTAAATCTACATTGTATACAAGATACAAGTAACATGTGTAACAAGTGGATTTTTGCAATGCAAGTTTCCCCATTAAAAACTTGCATCAGCTGTTTAAAACGTCGCGTCGTTAAAGCGCATGTTTTCAGGCAATTTCTCTTGAAATTGCACCTAATGATACGTGACAGGATTGTTATGGGAGTGTGTAGCAAAGAAACACAGGAAAGACTCTTGTTGACCGAGTTGATTTTGGCAGTAAAATTTTATAGATTTGTAGAGCTATTGAGGCCAGCAAATCTTAATCTAAAGTATTACAAAATGGAGTATTGGTAAATTAGTTGAATAAAAAAGAAGTCAATTTAATAAAGTGGACAAGATGTGCATGTGTCTAAAGCATGCCAAAGACAAGTGGCCAGCGTATGGAAAAACCTGTGGAAAGTGCCAATAACTTAATCCTTTTGCAGCAGTGTGCAAAGCAAAAAATTGGAGAGACACGTCTAGGGATAGCAAAAAGAGAAATGCGTATGAAGTTGCGGCACACGAACAAGACGCTGATGAAGAACAAGGTAACCATGATTAATTTTTCATTAGTGCGGTAAATTATATGAGCAAAAAGTTGGACGTCCCACTGCACTTTCCAAAGTAGAAGAAAGACATCTTGCGATGTGGTTATTGCTTGTGCAGAATATGGGGCGGCCCGTTTACGCAAATAGAGTTGCGAATGGCAATAAGGAATTATCTGAATTAAAAAGGTGTGGATCATATTATCTTTGACACTAATTTACCTGGTAAATCTTGGACAGAAGAATTTGTGTCAAGGCACAAAGATCGATTAACAAAAAGGCAATGTCAAAATTTAACAAGAAGTCATGCTGAAATTGCCGAAGAAAATATGGCCATATATTTTGACAACTTAAAGCAAAGTTTGGAAGGGGTGTATCCAGAATGTATAATAAATTACGACGCAATAAATTTAAGCGATAACCCGGGAACAGCTAAATGTATTTTCTCAAGAGGAACCAAGTATCTAGAGAGATATAAGACTTCCACAAAAATGGCGATTTCGATCATGTTCGGTGCCACTGCTAATGGTGCAACATTGCCACTATATGTGATCTACAAAAGTAAACGATATATGGAAAAATGGGTAAGTGGTGGACCGCCTGGAACAGTTTACAACCGAAGTTATTCGGGGTGGTTTGATGTGGTGACCTTTCAAGACTGGTTCATAAAAATTGGTATTCCTTGGGCAAGACGTTCGACCAAAGCTAAAGTTTTAATTGGCGATAATTTGTCATTCAACATAAATGTGGATGTTTTAAGGGAATGTCAAAGGTACAACATAAGACTTGTATTGCTGCCCCCGAATACTATACAGTGTACCCAGCCTTTGGATGTCAGCTACTTCAGACCCCTTAAACAAGCTTGGAGATCCACTCTCATTAAAATTAAACTAGAACATCTTAAAATGAACTTTGTACTAACCGCTGAAGACTACGAAGAGCCAGCGTTCCAGTTCCAATTTTCACCACCTCTTCTTTCCTTGAATGAAGAAAAAAACCCTAAAAATAAAGAAGCCAGTTAGCACCGCATAGCAATCACCAATAACACTACATCTTCATGGTATGCACACCTACCGAAATTAATTTCCATAACTCAATCGCCAACAGGGAATCCACAAGATCTGTCCACCACCGACAAGACCGATTCTGACTATCCAAGATTTGGTGGAACGATTTGATTTTAATATTAAGTTTGGTCTTTTTTGCTAAAGGCGGATTTTCTGTAAATTTGGCAACATTTTATTTTTTCTTTTAATGGCAACGCTGTATACCCAGGCCACACAGTAACAATAGGTCACCGCTGTTGCTATACCGCGGGATGGCAGGAGGGCAATATAGTCAAGGGGGCTGTGAATGATGACAATGGAAGAGCAGCCCGTAGGAAGATAGTATTATCGAGACGCTTAGCTATAAAAAAACAGTACAATGGCGGTTTTTGAACCTGTCGCTTGAAAAATATGTATCTTGTAATAACGAGTTAAAGCCGAATAAAGAACGAGAAACAGTTTTCATTTTAGTTTTTATTCCTTCTCGAACCGCCACTCTACGAAAAACGGGTAGTTTTCGCGGCGTGACTACATATCTTATGGCGACCGTGAGAGGACTTTTGCATTTGATTTCTAATTATTAAATAAAGTTATTCGTTTATTTTTTAAAGTAATGTTGATAAGTGATAGTGAGGACGATGAAATTAAACCAAAAAAGGTGAAGCCCAATACAAACAATAAAACTGAACAACAATTTGCCCTTAGATTTTTTAGATTAAAAACCGAGCTTACAATTTTTTTTTCTGATAAAAAGTTCCGGTTCTCATTGCCAGAGATCATAAACCCGTCTAAACGAGATTTTACCAGAAATATATAAATTTTTATGTTTAGTAGCAACCCTACCTTTCCAGTTGAACGACATTTTTCAGCTTTAAAACGAATAAAAACTTATTTGAGAAATTCAATTTTACAAGAAAGGTTTAATAGTTTGCCTGTAATGTCTATAGAAAAGGGGTTATTAAAAAAAATGTATCATGTTATCCTCTTCAGACCCATGGTATCATATATGATACTCGCGAAAATTATTTTTTATTTTACTTTTGGAGCGCACGGATTCGTTCGGTTCCAGGAGTATCTCATATGATACCGTCCCAAGACATGCATAGAAAGTGTTGCGCGCGGTTGCCGGTTGATCTAGCGTCAGTATTTGTTAGGTTACATGTGAATGCGTAAGGTTAGAAAACGTGGTGATGGCTTTTAGCAATAATAAGCGTAAGTACACAATATTTATAAATTTATTTGGCTTTAAATTATGGTTATATTGTTATTTAATGTTAGTATGCTGTATAAATGTATAATTTTTCTTGCAAATAATAATAATGTTCGAAAAAAGTTGTAGTATCACTAATGATACTTTGGGTCTGTGACAATACATAGTTTTTTAAAGTCCAAATCTACGAAAAGCACAGTTTTTGACAGAAATGTTTGTTTCAGGCCCTTTGACCGCAACAGAACTTCAGGACCTTGCTGACACGTTAGATTTAGATCAGTCTGATATTGATGATGATCTTGATGGGGATGATGACGTTGAAGAGGATTTAATTGTCGACCAAAATTTACAGCAAGAAGATATATTACAGTTCGACGACGGTTTTGATTCCGAAGATGACGTTCCCTTAGCTCGCTTAGTTCCATCTAGTTCTAAAAAATGGATACGAAACAAAGAATTTGTTCGTCCTTGCAGTATGGATCCTGCAAACTACAGCGACCAGGTTAAAGATCCTTTGATGTATTTTGAGAAATATGTAAATGATGACTTTTTTGAAAGTGTAGCTATGTTTACAAATATGAGAGAAGTGAGCACGACTGGACATTCATTGAATACTACTGCTTCCGAGATCAGAAAAATGTTTGGTTGTACGATGCTAATTGGAATTTATGCATTGCCGCGTTTGCGAATGTTTTGGGGTCAAAACACTAGGGTACCCATAGTGTCAGATAACATCACAAGAAATCGTTTCTTTAAGTTACGATCTCGATTAAAAATTGTGGATGACAACGGAGTTTCCGCAGAAGCAAAGTCGCATGATAGATTCTGGAAGATAAGACCTCTCCTTGATAGAGTACAGAGAGGATGTCTCATGAATGAAAGAACAAGTGAGGTATCGATTGATGAGCAGATGATCCCATTTGCTGGACAGGTGCTAATGAGGCAATTTGTTCGTGGTAAGCCTAATCCCGTAGGCCTTAAAAACTTTGTAATGACCTCTCCCACTGGAATACCACTGGATTTTTATATGTATGAGGGTAAAGGCTCATCGGTAGAATCGGCGTTATTGGCATCACCAGAAAAGCTGGATGTTGGGGGCAGAATGGTTCTTAAATTAACAGACACACTTCCTGTGGGAGTTTCCGTCTTTACGGATAGATATTTTACTTCAATCCCGCTGATCGATTTTCTGTCTTCACGTACCATCACCCTAGCTGGAACTATAATGGCCAACAGAATCCCAAAAACTGCTGATTTCTTGACAGATAGCCAACTAAAAAAGAAGGAAAGAGGATGTTATGACCACCTCGTACGTGATGACGGCAAAATAATACTTATTAAGTGGTTTGATAACAAGCCTGTTAACTTTGCATCTTCATGTTGTGGCGTTGAGCCAGAAGGCACTTGTAAAAGATGGTCGAAAACCGAAAAAAAATATATCGATATTAAGCAGCCAGCCATTGTTAAGAAATACAATGCATATATGGGTGGAGTGGACCTTCTAGACCGAGTCATTGGAAAGTATGCAATGAGAAACCGAACAAACAAATGGACAGTTCGAACCATTTTTCATTTCGTTGATTTTTCAGCAGCAGCAGGGTGGCTCGAATATCGGGAGAATGCAAAAGCTGCCGGCCTGCCAAGAAAAGAAATTATGGACTATTTGGAGTTCAAGCTATCTCTCGCCAAAACAATGATATTAAATAATCAAGAACAGGATGATATGGAATGGGAAGACCTTGAGGAACAGAATGTAGAATCTGGGCACAAGAGAAGAAGCGTCCAATCCATTCCTGACAAGAGACTTCGGCGTCAGGGAAATACACACTTAGTGGAATTCATGAAAGACAAACAGAAATCGCGTTCCAAGTGCCGTCTACCCACCTGTAAGAAGTTAACATTTGCCAGATGCAAATCTTGTGAAGTGTATTTATGCTGCAGCGTAGAAAGAAATTGTTTTTTAGCTTTTCATACTTGATTTCACATTTTTAAAATTTTGTTCATATTATTTTATTTGTATGGGTATAGACCCAAAGTATCATATATGATACATGGTTTTTTTCAAAAATTAATAAAAAAAATTTAAAAACACATTGCTATTTTGTCTTTGTATGAAGAAATAAGCACATAGTCAAAAAATTAACAATCAAAGCGAGGTGAATTGGCCCTGGGTCTGAAGAGGTTATGGTAATACAATTGTTTGCGATTAAGTTCAACAGGAGAATAGACTTATTATACAAAGCGTAATTTTAGATTTGTCTTGCATTTGTTTTCGTTTTTTAAGTGTGTTTAAAATAAATATGCTTTATACATAACTTATTTTGGCCTCATCTCTTTGACTGACCACCGATCGCCACTGGTAAGACATGACTCTCAAATAGCAAAAAAGATTTCATTAGGAAGAACAAAATGCACTGCGGTTATAAATAACGCAATTGGTGACAGTAATTTTACAAAACTACTGCAAATTTTTAGAGAGAGAGTCAGTTTTCTTTAATTGTGGATGAAAGTACCGACTTAGGCTGCACAAAACATTTGTGTTTAGTGGCTTGATATTTGGATATCAATCTGGATGTACAGGATGCTTTTTTGGCTCTTTTGCCTACTCAGCAGAAGGACATTGCGGAAATATTATATAATTTTATTAAGGAGTTTTTTAACGCCCTAATATAGATTACGTAAAAAATATGGCAGGTTTTGGCAGTGATGGCACTCATTGTGTACACTTTTGCAGAATAATTTTCCAAATTTTTATTTTAAAGTGTACTTGCCACGCCACTCCTTTGCACTGTGTGCATGGTATGCGTGTACTAAGTTGCCTGATTCCACTGAGCGATTGCTCCGAAAAATGTATAAGTGTTTTCAATACAGCTTAAAAACATGTGGAGAATATAAAGAGTTTCAACGTTTTTGTTCCGTAAAGCCGCGCAAGTTATTGCAGCCCGTCCAGACTCGCTGGCTTTCATTAATTTCTGTGGTAAAAAGAGTGTTAGAAGAATGGGATGCGTTGAAGCTTTTTTTTCAAAAGAAGGTATTAACAAACATAGAAGAAAATATTAACTCTGCAGAATCTATAAACACAAGGTTACAAAATGTATTTGCGTTTTTTAAATGATGTTTTGCCCTTAATAACAGATTTAAATTTGGAAATGCAGAGTGAGATATCAACAAATTTTCTGCGTTATTCAAAAGTTGAAGCATTATATAGGACTATCTTGGACATGTTTCTTAAGCCTACGCAAATGCAAGAAAAATAATTAGGGGACATCGATTATAAAGATCCTTATAATGTTTTACCAATAGAAGAAATTTATCTCGGTAGCTTTGTTACAGTTTTTATTATCGAACGTCGATATTTACCTAAGTTTGAGCTTGAAAAATTTAGAATTTTATATTTTAAAATTTATCAAGAGCTCTTAGACTAAATTAAAACTAGGTTTTCATTTTCAAGAAATGATATCAAATTTATGTATTTTATTATACCTGATAATATTTATAATAAGGCAAATATGTCCATAATTCCATTAGTGGTGCACTTTCGCAATGTAATAAATAATAATGAATATAATAATGTAGATAGAGAATTGCGTCTCTTCTACAACAGTTTGGTCGACTTTGTGGAAAAGGACTTTCATCTTTTTTGGAAACATGTTTCCAATATAAAAAGGGGCGGGGTAACTAGTGGCGTATCCAGGGGGGGGGTAAAGGGGGCGATTGCATCCCAGAACAATTTTATTAAAGAGTAAGACAAACGGAAAACACTCCAAGAGTACTCTAAAAAAATATTCCATTTGCAATAAGTAATGATTTTTGAACCTGGTTAAAAATAGCAGAGCTTTCAGAGCCTCGACGGCTTTTTAAAAAAGACGAAACCTAACGAATTAATAAATAATGCCAATCTCGAAGATAACAAGACTCAAGATACCCTTTATTAAACTGCGTTAAAAATACCCCTTACATAAGTTCTGTTACACAAAACAAAATTATTTCTATATGCAATCAGATTATTTTTTAAAAAATTATTGCTGATGTCAAGGGTGCAAAAAAAATTTCGGTATTAGCAGACGTATGTAGCTAAAATAGAACAATTTGCTCTTTGTGTAAGATACTTAGGTAAAGGATAATAACGTCGAAAAGTCATTTTTACAATTTGTTCCTGTTGCATCAACTACGGGTGAAAGGTAATCATTGAACACCTTGCCAGTTATGGCTTAAACTTAAATTATCTTCGAGGTCAAGGTTAGGACGGTGCAGCTTCCATGAGCGGTCGATTTAAAGGCGCCCAAGCAATAACTAAAGAAACTTTTCCTACGGCTATATATGCTGCATTTTACATTCCTTAAATCTAGCTATTTCAGACGCATATTCTGTGCAGCCCATAAGAAATTGTATGGGAATTATAGAGAATGCTTACAACTTCTTTAATACGCCCAAACGACAACATGTATTAACTCAAAAAGTTGATAAATTACCTGAACATTTAAAATCACGTCGGGATCGGCTAAAACAACTTTGCCCAACCAGATGGGTACAGCGGCAGGATTCAATAAATGTTATGAAATAACTTTTCAATCCCTTAAGCGGCCTACACACGCTGAAACATGCTGCGATACCATGCATCGACTCAAGGATTCATGATGCAAGATGCAGTGTGTGTAGTACTGAATCACGTATTTAGCATCAGTTCAGGCCCGTAGCCAGAAGGGGGGCAGGGGGGCTTAGCCCCCCCCCCCCCCCCCCCGGCCTTTCTTGTCCACCCACTTAAATATTGTCATTCTTTAAAAATTTCATTTATTTAATGAATTATTTTTTGTCTCAAAAATTAATACCTTAATTTACTATTATATTATTTTTAACTTACTATTATAATCAAATATCCCGTTAGTTTTTTTAATAGAAGGAACAGCTAGCGCTAGCGTTTACGTGAAATAAGCCTCAATATTATTTATTCAATTCTCGTCATATAAATGCCGCCTCTTTGTCCACCGGTACCGTCAATCAGCGCCGCGCCGTCGTGCGGCTTACGGTGTGTTTTCAAAGGGTGTTTATATATATTAATTTATGATATTTTTGTAACAACTGTTAGTTGTTGTTTAGCTGTTTTGCAGTGCAGAACCCCAGAGATGTAATTTATTTGGTTGGAATTCTTTATTCGTGCAGAAAGCAGAAAAGATTTAAACCCTTTTGCAAAGTAATGAAGTGATTTTATGTTTTACTAGTCAAAGTTTCCGTTAGTTGTGTTGTGTTGCAGAATTGCTGAGAGCTATATTTAATACACTAAGTGCAAGGAAAGGTAAATACCCATAAGTTGTAATTTTATTTTAATAATTTATTGCATGTAAATGTATATATTTGTTTAGTTTGAAAAGAATTAAATTACCCACACAACAAAATTACATGTCAGAAATCCGTAAGTGGGTATGTTGGCGTTATATATTTTTAACATTATTAAAATACATGTGTCTGAGTATCTTAACTTTTAGCCCCCCTTAAAAATATCTGTGCCCCCCTTAAAATACCACTCTGGCTACGGGCCTGCATCGGTTGCGATTTGCAGCGATGCAGAGTCAGGAATCCCATTCTGGTCGGCGAGCCACGACGCAGAGTCGGTGATGCTGATGCAAGTTACAGCGTGTATAGAATTGCGTCGATGCCAAGACGAAAAACGATACCCGATTTAAGGAAGTACTGCTGTCAATATTAAAACATAATCAAAATAATCAAGATCGAGCGAAACCCAAGAAAAAAAGTTTCTCTCCATAAAAAAAATATTCGAACGAAGAGAGAACGAATGTACTTAATTCATAAATTGATAACAACCTAACTTTTCTAGAGGGACCCTTTTAGCCTAATTTTTTTTTGTAACGTAAATAAAATTAAAAACAAGGTGTCACACAACCCACATATATATTCCATATTTAAATTAAAATTATATTAAGTATTCTCTTTTTCTAGATATGCCTCAAATCGAGCCTGAAAATACCAGCATTTTAACTCTTGATAATACTGGTCAAACTGATGTTAATATCACGATCACCCTCAATGATAAACATCATTACTTTGTGAGTGATACTGGTAAGTACCCGCATCGCTTGGTATATATATGAAAATAATGCTTTTTTTAATTAAATTAAATTAAATTTTAATAAAACTATTATTTGTGAAGTATGTGAAAATGTTTAAAAATATTTAAATTAATCTTAAATACTCTGCACATATTTATATTTTTTGCATTTTATAATTTAATAAGCTTGTGGTCCAAGAACTGGCAAAGTTAAATTTACAAATTGCGGCAGTGCACTCATCAGTTGCTATCCTGATCGACATTCAAAATATGCAAGTGGCCAGTAATGCATTACCTAATAATGCTAATAAAACTAATTTACTCAAACTTTTACAAGAGATGTTGCCCATAAGTAGTATATAATATATACTGCTTGCTTATTGTATATTATATTTCATGAATTTGAAGACTGGTTAAAAGAGGAAGTCTATATGTCTATACACGGGAGCCGTACTGTTAACCAATAATATACAGAGTGATTCCTAAGTTGATACTCCTTTTTTGGCTGTGTATAGAAGGCATTAAAATAAACAACTGTTTCAAATACCTTTTTTAAAAGAACTTAAAAATAGCCGAGTTACAGAAGTAAAAAATGTAAGTGCGTAGCCCTCTACTTTATATTGTTTTTCTCCGTTTTTTGTATGTTAGTCATGCATTTTACGGATCGATCGTCAGTTATTTATTTTGGCAATTCGCAGCACGATGTGGTTTTCTGAAGCAAATTAATTTTAATAAATTGGTGAAAATAGTAAAATTTGAAAACAATGAACAATTATGGTGCTAATTTATTGTGAGTGTCGTAAAAGTGCGGATGTTTCTTCTCTACACCCAGAAGTTTTCCTAATGTTATTCAACGGACAAGTTAGGCAGAACCGTATTTGATTTGTAGTGTAATAAATGAATGTAAGCACTTTATTTTTGGGTTTTTTGAAAAAAGGTATTTGAAAATGTTGTTTATTTAAATTTTTTCTATACGCAGCTAAAAAAGAAGTTTCAACCTAGGAATCACCCTGTATAACTGTTGTACTATACTATTGTGAAAAATAAAAGATATCTTTAATTTACTTTTTGATTTTTTTTATAGCTGCAGCTTTCATTACTACAAAAAAACAAAATTTATTTTAACTTAATTCAAATGTGCTAAAGAATTTTTTTTAAATATTCTTTACATGTAATAAGAATCTACGATTTCACATTCCAAGCATATTCAAATCACGTGAAAAAAACCTTGCTGCAATTTATTTACAGCATGTTCTATGAAGGTTCCTATGCATTTACAGAATATTCTTGGAATGTATCAACTACTAGGGTAATATTCTTAGCATATGCTATGAATGTGTTTAGGAATGTTCCTAGAATGTGGTTATAATAAGTGTTGTAAATGTTCCTAGAATATTGTATGGTATGTACCTAAACATGGCATTAGCATATTTTCTCGTGCATTTAAAGAATGTGCTAAGAATTTTTTCAAATAATATTCTATACATGTGATGAGAATATACGATTTCACATTCCAAGCACATTCAAATCACGTTAAACCCACATAGCAGACCGCGCATATACACATGCATATCATATGCTGTGGATAAGCGGAAATGTATATTCGGACTGGAATATTCCAAGAATATGCTAAGTATATATTAAAAAGCATATTTGTTTAAGTATATGCTTGGCATATGTATGAACGCCAAATGCTTTAGCGAATATTCTCAGAACAAGATATAAATATTCCACAATAAATTGCTGTGATCGTTTGGATAAAATAAATTAGAATTATTTCCTAGTAATACA
Source organism: Polydrusus cervinus (assembly GCA_935413205.1). Taxonomy (NCBI): domain Eukaryota; kingdom Metazoa; phylum Arthropoda; class Insecta; order Coleoptera; family Curculionidae; genus Polydrusus; species Polydrusus cervinus. The sequence continues at coordinate 56,975,845 of OW284510.1, read as the reverse complement.
ACGATTTATCCTGAATATTTTTGTTTCTTTTAAAAATAGCGATTTGAATGTCGGCGAACGCACTTCGGTTCATCTCATACCATGAACCACGATGAACGTAGCCCCACGGATTTGACGTTTGTGAAGTGTATGACATTTGACGACAGCCGACAGACATTTCGCGCCCACGCTCCACGCGGTCCTTTCATTTGGGTTTTTATGTTATGTTTTTGGCGTCCTCGGCTCATTTTCTGCTTAAAACTATAAATAGTGCTCACATCGTTGAACTAAAGTTATTTTTGTGAATTGATTTTCTTGTTTTGGAGTGTGCTAAAGCCAAAAGTTTAGGTAAGTACTGACAAACAGTTTCTTAAATTAATCTTTTTCGTAAAAACTTAATATGGTTTTTAGGCTTTAAAAATGCCAAAACGTAAAGCATCGAGCGCCCGATCATTCCGTAGGCATATGAAATCCAAAACTGATGCAGATATGTTAGCTATAGATACGTCTCAAAATAACATAAATGATGATATTGTTAAATTATGTTCTAGTAAAGACCACTTCTCGACCCCTTTAGTTTATCAGAGTTCAAGCTCGTCAATAAACTTAGCAGCAGATTGCAATTCTCATATTTTAGTTCCTGCATTAGAAAATAATGATAAAACTTCCTGTAACTTACAACTTTCTTTGGTTAAAAATTTTTCAATAAATTTTACAAGTACGAGCCTTTCAAACTCGAATTTTATGGATCGAAACATATTTGAAGAAAGTCATCTTGACCTAAGAAAATGGGGTATTTCCAATAATGTGCCCCATTCAGTACTAAATAAATTGTTAACTAATGTATTACGAAAACATTTTCCTCAAGCAAACTTTCCCAAGGATTCTCGAACATTGCTTAAAACTTGTGCAAAATCTTCAGAAAAATCATCTGATAGTTACTGTTATTTTGGTATAGAGAAGTCGTTAAATATTTTATGTCAACAACACGACATAATTATATCAGAAAATAATTTTATACATCTTGCTGTTAACATAGATGGTTTACCACTAAGCAAAAGCACAGACAGTGCATTCTGGCCAATTCTATGTGCTGTGAAATCAGTTGAAAAATTAAATGATGTGGTGTTTTTAGTCGCTTTTTATTATGGTAATGGAAAACCACAACATCCAGATTTGCTAATAAAAGATTTTGTAGAAGAATGTATTGAATTAACTACCAACAAGATATGTATTAATGGTCTTTATGTGAATTTTAGTATTACAATGTTAATCTGTGATATGCCTGCAAAAGCCTTTGTATTACAAATTAAAGGCCCAACTGGATATTATTCGTGTACCAAATGTTTGATTAAGGGCAAAGATGAACAAAGGCATATATGTTTTATTAGTGATGGAAAGTGTCCTAAACGAACTGATACAATTTTTCGCCAACGGACACAGCCTGAGCACCACATTGGTACATCTTTGTGGGAAAACATACCAAATTTTGATCTTATTGAAAATGTGCCTCTAGACTATATGCACCTTGTGTGTTTAGGGGTTGTTAAAAGATTATTGTCACACAAAAAATATGGACTTATTTATGGTAAACCACCCTACAAGCTGCGTGCTGCACAATGCACATGTCCTTAAGATAAATTTGAGGTTAAATAAATATCGTACTTTCATACCCAGTGAGTTTTCTAGGAAAACTAGAAAAATCACAGATTGCAAAAGATACAAAGCAACTGAACTTAGAATGTTCTTATTATATACGGGTCCTGTAGTTCTTAAAGATGTCTTTCCAAGGAAGAAGTATAGTCATTTTATGGTGCTGTCACTTGCAATCTCAATTTTAATTAGTAAACTTTCCTACAATGAACACTGGCTTCAATATGGTGAGGATTTACTAAAAATTTTTATCTCAGACTCAAAAGATATCTATGATTTAGATTTTTTCTCATTAAATATTCACTCTATTACTCACCTGGTGGATTGTAGCAGAAAATTTGGACCACTTGACAACTTTAGTGCCTTTCCATTTGAGAACTTTATGCAAAAACTTCTAAAGGGTATAAGGAAAGCACACAAACCACTACAACAGATAATTAGAAGGTTTCGAGAAGAAAATCAAATAGTTCAATTGAAAACTGACAAAAATGGTTCCAGTGGTAGTATGTGTGTTAGTTACCTTCAGACCCATTTTGAGGGACCTTTATTGACAGACTGTAAAAACCCACAATTTAAAAAAATTGTCTTAAATTCATGCACCCTTTCATGTAATAGTTTAGCCAATAGGATAGTTGAACTAAAAAGTGGAGACATATTAGAAATAAAAAATTTTTGCCACAATAACAATAATGAACTAATGATGGTTGGAAATGTATATATGAAAATGGGAGACCTATTCAAAAAGCCATGTAAATCTTCCGAGTTTGGTATTCATATTGTTCAAAAACGGTCGTTTTTATCAAGCATTTGTTTTAATCAATTTTTAAGAAAACTTGTAATTTTACCTTATGAGTTTAATGAAACATATTATGTTGTTTTCCCATTATTACATTGTTAAAAAAAAGGTAGCAACTACTTTAGTGTATGTATTTTATGTTAGATTTAGATTTTTTAGGTTTTCTTATACCTAATTAAGGTTATTATTACTTATTATAATTATGATTAATATTATTATTATAAAAACCCATTTAGAAAATATTGTTATCTTTGCCCCATCCCCCCATCACTGTTGTTTCTGTCTGTTTTTATAGAAAAATATGGAGAAGTTGTGGTCTGTCATAACATTTTATGATGACAATTGTGTTGCAACTGTGCCAAAGTCATGGCTTTTTGAAGGGGCTGATGGGGAAGATTTTAGCTACTGGCCACCAAAGAACAAAAGTGCCAGTACCCTGGTCAAAAGAGGAGAAAAGCCTGATATGAACTGGCCCCAGTTTAGGGTAAAAATTTTGGGATTTAAAGGTAAGCAGTTTTTACTTACGTTTAATTTAATTTATGTACTTAGCCTGTAAAATGAATGCAATTAGAAATAGTAGTAAATGACCATTTGGATTGTTATTTTTAAGTGTTCGTTACATGTTCCAGACAAATATGAAACTGCCACGAAGAAAACTAAAACAGCAGAAGATACATCTGACCTGTCTTCAACAACATCAGATGATAGAAAGAGAAAAAAGAATGTAATGTACAGTGATGATGATGAATTATTCAGTGACGAGGTATCTGATAAAGATACAACAGATGACGAAAATAAATATCCCAAATTACCTTCTGTTTCTGAGGTAAATAAGTCAAAAACGTTCACCTTAATATTTTTGTTCTTGTTTTCTATTTTTTTTTTAGATAAAAAATAAGAAGATATTTAATACCCCAATAAAAAATATGGATAAAAAATACAAAGGAAACACAGAAAAGGTAATTTTAGTAAATAATTTATAAAATACCTAAGTATTACAAAACTTTTTTCTGTGTATAATTTATGAATTATGGTAACTGGGGTTATTATTGATATATAAATGGGCTTGTGTCATATGTCTATGGTCCCCTTTTTAATTTGTTTTTAATTTGTGGCATATACTTAGGTTTATAACACAACCTATGTAAGCGACATCAATTTTAATAATATTGAAATGCTAAGATTATATGATTTATTTAAGTATACATCTTTAATATTTCTGAGACTTTACACCTTATACTTACCTACCTTACCTTAACCTTACCTACCTTACCTTAACCTTCATACTTCATAAATGTGGTAACTTTTTTTAGACATTCAATATTTTCTCTTTAGTTTAAGATTTGGGATACTAGTTGCAGTGCAGGGGAAGGAACTAGTTCACAAAGGAATGTAATTGACATTCATGAATTTGATGGTGAAAGAGATTTGAGTTTATCTACTCCCATAAACTCGCCTCAGTTACACCACTCGACCTACAGAAATTCACCTCAATTGCCATCTAGTTCTGCAGGTGTGTTTATTACTAAAGCCTTGTGGTGCATGTATAGTGCTTGCTTGTTAACATCTTTTTTCTCACTTAATTTTGTGGTAGGTAAGAAAAACGATTGACTAGTCTTATATTAATGGCAGCCTAATTTTAGATTTCCAAAGGCAAGTTTTAAATAAACTTAACATCATTAGTGCCAAGTTGTCACAGCATGAAGAGACCTTTGAGGTAATTCGGAAGCTTTTGGAATCGCGAAGAGATGGACAAGAAAGGGAATTTGAAGATTCATCTTTCAATTGGGCATTGTTTCCCATCGACAGCGACGTTGACTTAACAAGAGTTGAACAATATTTAGGCGAGAAAGAACACTTCATTTATTTGGTAAGCATACTATTTTCAGTACAAAAAAACTCAGGCACACATTTCTGGGTATCTGCCTTTAAATTAAAGTTGCTTACTTATATTGCCAACTTATGGTCTATCTCTGTATAAAAATAAAAATTTTAGACCAAAGAACTGAGTAGAATTGGAGGAGACTCAGTTGATACTTTAACGAGAAAGATTATGTACAGAATCATGACTAGTGAACTGGGTCAATTGTATAGTTGGGAAGGAGGAAAGGGCAAGATAAAATTTGTTAACTTGCAGATAAGTCAAGTAGTAATAAGTAAGTATGTTTGTATAAAAAAAATTATAAATGGTAGTTTTGATATAGGTATACATTTTTTAAAAATTTTGTGTTATATGCTTTATCTTAATAAGCAATATTAAAAATACACTTATTTCATTTCAGAATCTGTTCGCCTGAATTTAAGGACAAGGGAAGCAAGTGACAATGAAATAATTAAAGTTATAAAATCGTGGCTCGCTAAGGCAAAAGAGAGGGTCACGAATAAAGTAAAAAAACTGAACAAGTAAGTAGTAAACAGCAGAATTTTTGGTTGTGTTGTGAAATGCATCATGCACACCTCTTGAACATTATCGTTTTCCCACCTCAAAAATGTTGGTCCATGTTGAATAATACAAATATTTTTTTTAGGTCTGCTGGCGCACAGGAAGACCTTAATAACACCATGTAATGTAACCACCTTAATAACACCATGCATGTTCGACGCTCTATGAGAAATCCCCAAAATACTGCTGTGTTACCATTTTCAATAAACTCCCTCCCGAAATAAAAAAGTCAAAATCGTTAAACATATTTAAAAGAGTATTAAAAGTGTTTTTAATAAAAAAATCCTATTATTCTATAAACGAATTCCTAATTGAATAACTGCAAAAGAACATAAACGTTTTTAAGATGATGAGGTTTAGAGAGGTGATTTTAGTGTTTCTGTGTTTTGTAATTTTCAATTTAGTGTTTTATTGAATGTTGACCAAACTTCTTGAGGAATATTTTTTTTTATGATTTTTAACTTTAGTCTTATTTTAGTTTGTCTAAGGAAGTGTTCATGTAACATGTGTTAGGTATCATCGACAGGATCGAATAAAGTGTATTTTTGTTTTATTTTATTGTATTTTAAGTGACGTTACTAAATATCATGTATGTATTTGATCTCAAAGGCCGAAATAAATGATTTGATTTGATAACTTTTAAATATCAATCAAATTTTATTGATAAGCATCATAATACTGTACAATATTTTGCAACAATATAAAATTTATATACAAAACTTAAACTACAAGATACTAATTATTACATCAGGACAACTAGGTTATTTAAAAATTCATTTAATAAACAGTTTGTAGAATTTAAAAGATGCATTCTTAGTTTACTTTGAAATTTATTGATAGGTAAATTTTTCATGTATATATAATAAATTTGTATGGCAGTTTCTCGATCTAAAGTATTCCTTGTCATTGCAAACAAGACTGATGCTAATTAATAATAAAGTATAGTAGACTCTGGACTGTTTTTTTTTCACTTTTTTTCACTCATAAAACCGTTTCTTGAACTCATTTTAAGATTTTTTTTATTGTTAAGTTTTAACTACATCGCAAAAATGCTATAGACTTTGAAAAAACTATATAGTAATATTCATGGGCAAATAAAGTCAGGTATATGCTCCACTAGTTATATTGAAATTTATGGTGTTTTTGACATGTTTTGAAGGCAAAGGCCTTCATCTTCAGAGAACTTAAATTTATTAAACAAAAGATTAAAGAGAATTCTCTTCACATTGTGATTTAAACCTGGTAAACTGAAAGCACAAGAAATTTCAATATAACTAGTGGAGCACTTTGTGTTTTTTTTTGCCCATGAATATATATTCACTCCACTGAGAGATGGAGTACTTTCACAAAATACATAGTACCTAATACTTTTCTATTGCTCTTACCGAATAAAAGAAAAATGAATTTCTTGAAAATATCTAAAAATTGAAGCCAAACATAAAAGAATTCAGGGTGTGTTCTGGTTGAAATGTTTGTCAGGTCCAACAAAAGGTACGTTACATGTGAAACTATTTTTTATATTATATCTTAGAATAGGTACCTACTCCACTGTGTCATTTCAAAATTTAAGCCAAATATCTTTGATTGCCGAAATATTTAAATAAATAAACATTGTTATTATTGAGGTACAATTTTTACTACATACCTAGCATATTATGTAGCTGTAAACAGCATTTGCCTATAATATTTTTAGAATATCCCTGGGATATGCTCTGTAACCACCTAGAACATGCCACAGCATATCCTCCGGATATGCTTGCGGCATATCGTCAGCATATCCATTTGGTTGCCAAACGCAAATGCTCAGCATATTCCTAGGATATATACTCATATCCTTAGAATGTGCTAAGAATATTTTGTCAATATGCTTATGTCAAAAAGTATATGCTTAGTACATGCTTGGTATATAATTTTGCTATGTGGGAAACACCTTGCTGTAATTTATTTACAGCATGTTCTATGAAGGTACCTAGAGCATTTACAGAATATTCTTGGAATGTATTAACCCACTAGGGTAATATTCTTAGCATGTTCTATGAATATATTTATGTTTAGTGGGTATAAGAAAAGTATCTGGACATATTAGAGACTAAATGCCGTCTGTATCTTGACGAATATTAGAGAGTGCCCCTAACTTGCTGGGAAGTACCGACGCAGAGGTGACAAATGAGAGGAGTCAGCCGCGACAGAGAGATGAAGTACTGTCAGTTTCGAGATGAATGAGAACAAAAGCGCGCGGCTTCAATTATTGTTAACTAATTTCGAATAATTAAAGGGACTAATTAAGTAAAACCTATGTATTTCAATTCCTACAGATAACATCAGAAGTGGTCGTAACTCAGTGCCCGCAGGGTGGAGAGTTGTAGTACTTATTACCTACGTAATATATAAGTGATTTCAATATGCCTATAAGGAAAAGTAGAAAAAGCAGTAGCAGTAGCTCAACAACAAGCTCAAATGACTCATTTAGCGAGAACACACACTCCCGTTTATTACATATTTCAAAAAAACTCCGTAAGTCTGAAAAAAAGAGTTTTAATAGGAGTTATACGCCTCCTGTCAGCTTGGTAAGTACCAATACCCTAACATTGCCTAAGCAAGAGTTGCCAACCGTCCTGTTTTCCCAGGACATGTCCTGCTTTTTGTGGTGTTCTGGGCTGTCCTGGATAGTTTTTAAGCATCGTCCTGAGTTTTTAAAGATTCCTATTAAGCACCTATGTTTTAAAATTCGCGCGCCACTACTCTCTCCAATCGTCTTGTCACTGGGCTCCCACCGCGCGTGTAATGTAAAGGTCGTTGATTATTTTTAAAACAAAATAGTAAAGTGCACACTGGTTGTTGTCTCTTTTGCGCCACTAGTTGTACGCACTAGAGTTCTTTCTTCCTAGCATAGAAATAAACATACAGATCTAAGCTAGCTAGCTTGATTAGTTAGTTAGGTATTTACCGGAGACATTTTTGTTAAGAAATCGGCAACAAATGAGAAGAGAGTTGCTGCTGATGGGGCTATAGCTTTCCACACAGTTTGCCATCATATGTCTTTCAGCTCCCTAGACTGTACGCTGAAGTTGAATAAAATTTTGTTCACCGATTCACAAATCGCAAAAGAAATGACGTGCAATAGAACGAAGGCCACTGCAATTGTGACTGGCGATTTAAACCCTCATTCTTCAGAGAAAATCAAAGATGACTTGAAAAATGTATTATGTGTTGGTGTGTCTTGTGATGCAACTAAATTAATACCTGTACTTTCAAATCCTGGATTTCAAAGTTTGGAGATGGCAACACTAGCCTAAGCCAAATATTAAGAGTTTTAGAAATATGGAAAGTACGTCTGTTATTCCTGAATTTGACCCTTTAATTTGCCATGTTGATCAATGGCTCGAACTAATAGAACATAATTCCAAGAATTATGCATGGAACGATAATTTTACTGTTTATCAAGCATTAACGACATTACGAGGAACTGTACACACGTAGTATACAAGTTTTATAGAAAGCGTGCCGTGATGGTCTTAACTTGTTTGGAGTGAATGAAAATCTATTTTACAAAACACCTTTCAAAGCTGGAAAAATACTTAGAATATTTTTATGGAGATTGCAAATCATAGACCTAAAATTGGCGTATCTCTTTACGAATTTGATTTTAGCCATTTGGCAAAAATTAATAAATTACAATTCAATTTTTCTAATTCAGAAAAGGTTTTATTGATAATAGGAGCCATAAATAACCAACATATTACTTCAGCAGTAGAAGGTGCTGGCATAAAAGACCCAAAAATATTAGCCGTTTATTTAAAAAATAAATACTTCAAGTCTGATAATGCTAATGCGGGTCCTTCACGACGTGTCACAGCGATAGCCTTTACTAAAAAGGAAATTTATAATAATTCTAAACAATGGAGTCAGGACAAAGTTGTTGTGGTTTGTAAGGGAGGACATGTCAAAAGCATGTAGACATGGCCATAGAATATGTCGTTTTTGTAAATATGTAGGTCATAAAGAAAATCTGATTTTTACTGCTTGCTGTTAGCCTATGTGCCGAAATAAGATTTAAAACGAAGGGGTACCTCCCAACTTTGTGCAGATTTGGGATATTTTTATTCCAGTTACCTGTTCGATCTTCCGATACTGATATCTTACATGGGAATCGCCCATGTATTTTAATTTACCTAGTTTATATTTGTGATTTGTGTATTTTCAATATTTTTGTCATCTCTAAAGTAGTTATTCAAGCGGGGTTCTGCGACACTTTCTCTCTACTGCGCATGCGCGTCAAAAAAAGCAAAAAATGGGGCCCATTTTTCGGCCTCCTTAAGACTTATTGGGGCCCCCTTAAGACTTATTACGGCCCCCTTAAGGCGTAGTGTCCTTCAAGGTCACATTTGGGCCCCACCCACCTAATAAAATCAAAATGGCCGACTTGTGTTAATTACCACGTGTGTATTGGGCCCCGCCTACCTAATAAAATCAAGATGGCCGACTTGTTTTGATTACCACGTGTGTATTGGACCACGCCCACTTAATAAAAACAAAATGGCCGCCTTGTTTTGAATTTTGCGCGGGAACTGTGTGAGAGAGTGAGTGAGAGAGAGAGAGCGATAGATTGATCATGTGACTGTAGTCCAGTGTTCTTGTACTACTCCATTACTAGTCTCATAAAAAAAAATCACCCACGTGTATTTAATTAATAAGACCCATGCTTCCCCTATAATCACGTTTGAATTGTTCCAAATTGCCCACGGTTCCACTATCGTAGCGCGCGCTCATCCACCCACCGTACAGTACTACGCGATGGTGGTGCCATCGCACCACGTGCTTGACCAGTTCGGTGGTACTATTCTATCGATCTATCGTGTGCGAGTGAAACGAAGCGAGAAAAAGTGAGATGGAGAGATTGGCTAGCCTGCATGCCTGTCTACCGCTACCGCTGTGCTCCTTGTCAATGAACTTGACTAAAATCCTTTCTCTTTTACTTGCTGCTTCGTCTCTCATCTCACTTTTTCTCGCTTCGTCTCGCTTCCACTCGCTAGGTCATGCTTCGTCCCAGCTTAGATTCCTCGTTGAGGAATTATAATAGAATGATTGATGATATGAGGTGTTAATAATTAAAATAACAAGATAAATTATTAGCATTTATTTAAAAAAAGCATACAATATAATTAGACTCTTAATTGTGACATTTTTCTTTTAATTTACCTAAATTATTTCTACATGTACTCAGTCTAAGTACATATTTCTTTTTCTGGTCTTGATGAAGCTCTTCTCGCTCCAAACAGGCATTTAGATTTGAAAAAATCCTATCATAATTCTTCATTTGTTGTTGTAGGTTTTGCGTACATTGCGTTAATTTATTATCCAAAGTGTATATGTCTATTGTTGCAGCAGACAAATTACCTTTTAATTGTGCAACTTCTTCTTTGTACTCACCAATTAATATATATGCAATTTTATTTTTTTCTTCTAGAGTTTCAATATTTTTCAACAGTTGTAATGTTTTTGATTCAAGTTCAATATTATTTTTTAATAAAATCACTTGATTGGTATAATTAACAAATGTTGTTAAAGTTGTAGTTTTATTTTCACATTCTGCAAGTTTGTTCATTAATATATCGTTAACTTGTAATTCATTCTCTTGTAAATCTATACAATTATCAAGTTGTGATGTACATTCGGTATACAAAAGTAAACTTGTATTATACAGAGTGTCATAGTCAAGTTTTAAATATTCACATGATATGGATGAAGGAGAAGGATCATTAAAAATATTAGTATCATTCTGAACTTCAGCGGTGACCCCCCCATTGGTATAAATTAAAAAAAGTGTTGTTATAAAGATATTTAAATTCATTGTGTGATGATATTATTGGTTTGAATGATTAGTTTATACTGATGTGTGTTCTCTAGATTAGTGTTAATTTAAAATTTAATTCTTCTATGGGTTGAGGAAGAGGGGGTATTGATGAGATTGCGTCTGCGTCATTTAAATATCTGTAGGTATTAATACACATACGTTCAGATTAAATATTTAGTAGCTAATTATTTGTAGAAGCAAAAAGATTATTTTAAAAATATAATTTAAAAAAAAATGGCGTTGATGAAAGTAGTTTGTGTAGACATACAGGGCTACAATTTTTCAAATCTGTTTATACCGAAGGAGATGTCATTTTATGATGGTAAACGACTTAGTACCTATCTGTTCAAACCCCCCTTTCCACGGGCCTTGTTAAAATCAGAAGAATCGAAAACTGTTGCTGAATTGGAAGGAAAATATCATGGTCTATTTTGGGAATCTGGTTATGTGGATTTGAATGATATACCAAAAATATTGGAAAATATAAATACTTCATATATATTTGATAATATAAGAATATTAGTAAAGGGTGATATGAAAGCCAATTTCCTAAGAGAATTTGACATATTTAATTCTTGCATCGTAAACATTGTTAACAAAGAAAATCCCAAATTAAGTAAATTTATGAAAAAAACTGAATGTTATAATCATGATTCTGATTCAAGTGTGTGGCATTGTGCACAGAATAATGTAAAGTTATTATATAATTTTAGATATTGTTATTTGAATGATATTGAAATAAAGATATAAAATAAAACTAAAATTGTTTGTATTATTTTTGTTGCTTAATTAATTAGGTTAATAATTAGTATATAAAAGTTTCAATTGAATGTGTCTATCTCTTAGTTTATATTTAGAGAAACGTAGTAATAGACGTATTATGCCAGTTCCAGTTAAATACGCATGTCAAAAGTGTAAAGGTTACACTGAATTACCAAATTCATTATGTATTCCATGTAGTTATGATCTAGAAATAGTTCGAGCACAAGGTGGAAAACATACTCTTATAAAATTTAAAGATCCTACACAAAATGGACAGCAGTGAAATACACAATAACAAAAACAATGTTATCAATGTTCAACTTGAGAACACCAAAAATAATGAGGAGGTTATGTTACATAAAATTAGCGGTGTCAATATAATATATAACTGTGTTTATTGTAATTGTCTAGTTAAAAAAAATTTTACTAATATGTATAGACATAAGCTTAAGTTTTCAAAATATTGTAACTATTGTCTCATTAACCATGTATATGGAATAAATAGTATTAGATCTATGATATTATTAACAGATAAAAATTTTTTGAAGAAATAAAAAAACTGTTTAAAAAAATTAAATGTGTTTTATTAATTTACAAGATATACAATACAAACTAACTTACGCTACATTATTCTTATCTATCCAACTATTATGCTTGCTATTAAAGCCTAACCATTTAACTAAGACCTTGTCACCATGACGTTTTACGACGCGTTCCACTAAATATATATCGGGATATTTCACAGTTTGTAATTGAAGTTCATAAAATCCACCCTTGATGTCCTGTTTATTTACATCTTGAAGTAAATAGGTAACTGGGTTGGTTAGCTGAATTTTTCTTATAGTGAATATTTCGGTAGACCAATTTGGCCGGTACTGCTTATCAAATACACCTCTAAATTTTGAAATACGAACTGAATCACCAACCTTATATTTTGGCTTAGATGTCATTTTAAGGTTACTATAAACTGTTTTTAGTAAAAAATGTTCATGTTTTTTCTTTGTAATTTCAGAAGGCTTAAAACCTGTTGTTCTGTGTTTTTTATTATTATAAATATTTACAATTTTCTTTAAGACCTCCAACCATTTATAAGATCCTTGTAGACTGAATTCTTTCCACATCATTCCTTTAAGTGTCCTATTAACTCGTTCAACAATAGATGCCTTTTTTTCACTATACACAACATAATGTTTAACTTTATATTTTTTTATTAACTCTTGTACTTCTCGACCAATAAATTCTCCACCAGAATCGGTACAAAGATGAATTGGTCGTTGAATTTTAAATACATTTTCAAGAGCTTTAGCCACTTCTTTAGCCGTTTTAGATTTTAAAGGATAAGCCCAAACGTATTTCGAAAAACAATTAATGACAACTAAAATATACTTATAATCTTTATTTTCATTAGCATATTCCTTCATGTCCACTAAATCTGCTTGCATTAAATCCAAAAATGACTTTATAATTACTCTTCTACGTTTAAAATTAATTCTAGCCGGTTTGTGTATTTCGTCAACAATTTGACGTTTACTAGTGGTAATAAACCTTGCAGACATATTCTTTATTCAATAATATTAGCTTCACGTAATTCTTCAATGATTGAATTGACTTCGTTTAAGTGACTCGTATTGCCCGCGGTCTGTGACGCAAGTAACAGCTGTAGCCTGGTGACTAGCTCATTTGGATCGTCCCAGAAAACGAAATCAATTGGATTATTGGTCAGTTTCATTAGCATACCACCACCCCGCTTTTCTTCTTGTTGATTTGTAGACTCGAATGAGTCAGAATCATCATCATCATCGTCACTTGTATTAATTAATTGTGGTTGGACAAGTTTTGTAAATTTAACATTTTTACTTGTAATGAAATCTTCATTTGGATTAAAATTTTTTCTTACAGCATTCGATTTCACTAAAATTTTTGTATAATTTTCACCATCCTCTTTTGTATATACAGTTGGAGGGTTTTGATTGAAGAGTAATCCATATAGTCCTTTGGTACCTTTAAATTTACTTCCTGCAATTATTAAATCAGGTCCATCAAAATCTATATTTTTATCACCAATTGAAAACCGTTCAAGGTCTCTATCAAACATTACCCTAAATTTACCATCTGAGTTTGTAGTAGTAGGATCATTTAAATATCTCTTAACATATTTTAAAGGTAAACTATGATATTGTTCAAAATAATCGCTAAAAGACTTTTCTTTAATAGTTTTATTTAATTGGGCTTCATATTGTTTTTGTTTTTCAAGTTCATCTTCTTCTAATTCACTTTGAATATCCTTTATAACTTTTTTTCTGAGATTGTATGCAGGTTGTTGATGTTGCTGATATATTCTTTGTAGTCTTTTTTGTTTAATTGAAGGGAAATTTAGTTTTCGTTTAAGACGTGGTGCCGTTATTGGTGGTGTTTTAGGGGATGCTGAACCTTTTGGTGTATTTATTAATTTTGAGGTTGAAGGTATAGGTTCCGAAGCTATCGAGTCCTTATCATCGTCAATATCGAAAAATTCATCTTCATCATCATTTTCATAATCATCAGCTGTAAATTCTTCTTTCAGTAAATCCTTTTTGTGAACAAATTGCTCCTTCTTCCCCTGTTCATCCTCTTCTTGCCCCTCTATCCCCTTAACCTTCTTACCACTACTACTGGATGGGTGTAATTTATTTTCAATAATTTGTAAGTGTTTAGTTATTGGTTCAAATATATTTTCATGTAATAAATGCCCCTGTTTAAGTAGATTTAATTTATTTTTGATAGCTTTTCTTTTCAAAATTAATCTTTTCTTAACATCCCGTTCAGAAGCAGTTAAACTTTGTTTATTTGTGTTCTTCTTCTTCTTCGCCATCGGTGAAGCCATTGTGTTCATAGCAACGTGTTTAAATAGCAAATAAAATATATTTCTTAATTATACACATATATAATTATGAAAACAATATCGATATCGGCCATCATTTAGATTATTGTCCTTGAAAATTGATAAAAATCCGAAAGGTTGTTTCCAACAATACGAACAAATAGATTTAAAATTTTCAAACGACATATCGGTCCCAACGTGGTCATTATAGATATGTTTTAAATTTAAATCATCTTGCTTAAATAGAATTAAAACATTTGCATTGTCTCTTATTAAATGCTTTGGTATTTTTGCATATGTTTGACTAAGATAGAAGCAATCAATATCATGATGACGCCCCATACTGAAATATTCACGAATGACATCTTGTTTATCACATGCAACATCATCAAATATAAATATGGAATGGGGTTTTGCCTGAGAGGGTGAAATAATTGTTTCACTATTATCAAATGTATAATAACCCATTCCTTTGATGGGTTTTAATAGTTTTTCCAAATAAATATATTTTTGTTGGCCAAGTGATTTACTGTAAACGTACACATTTGCATATTTTAACCCATTAGGGTGTTCCAAAAGGCTAATAATTGTGTTTGTCTTCCCGCTGGAACTGGGCCCCGAAACTAAACACCTTAGGGTTGAAGGGAATAGGACACTATGTTTAATACTCTTATTTTTTATTATGTCATGGTTATCAATATCCAACTTAACTTTTTGTGTTATAATTCTCTTCATATTTTAATATTTGTCAGTTTTTTTTTGATGCTGTTAGATGGGGGTGTGTAAAATTAATACTTATAAAAAGAAATAATTGTCTAATTTATAGTTAGTTTTAAATTTGAATTGTTAGCGGAAATATTAAAGTGTGAGAGTAAGAGCGGGAAAAAAAAATGAAATATTATACAGTAAGAGAAACACAAACACCACCCCTGCATAACACTGTAAAAGTAGGCAAGGGTGTGTTGAACTCCCTTATAAACGCCCTTCCAATGGAACTCCATTTACCTGGGGGGTACAGATTTTGTGGGCCTGGGACAAAATTACAAAAACGATTAGAAAGAGGTGATGTAGGAATAAATCAGCTAGATGAAGCGTGCAAAGAGCATGACATAGCCTATTCAGAGAAAAAAGACTTAAGCGATAGACATTTGGCTGATCAAGTGTTACTGCGAAAAGCATTAGGTAGAATTACTGCACCGAATGTTTCATGGAAGGAAAAATTGGCAGCATTGGGTGTATCTGGTGCTATGCATACTAAAATAAAACTTGGAATGGGTAGTAGGGATGATAAATTACCTTATAAATGGAAAAATAAATTTAAAATTAAACAGTCTCCCAAAGTTATTCAACATAGTCTGAAGAAAATGAAGAAGAGTATAAAAATTATGCAAAACTACTTGGAAAAAATGAGATCCATAGTAGAAAATATAACTAGTGAACAGCAATTAACAAAAAATAAACGTAAACCGTTAGTGGTGCAAAATAATATCATAAAAGAACAAAACAGTACAAAACACAAAAAACGTAAAGCTTTTAGTGGTGGTGGTGGTGGGGGTGGTCGTCAGCAGATACGACAACAAAAGGAAAAAAAACGTGAATTGAAAGATAGTGCTTCGAAAAATATGAAAAAACTATTAGAGATGGAACTCGCACAAAATAATGATATAAAGAAATCTAAATGTAAATTAAACTATGATAGTGGTGAGGGGAGTCATTATCATCATCAACAACAAAAACAAAACGAAATGACACCTAAAAGAAATAAAATGGAAACAAATTTAACTGCTTTTAATGGAGAATTTAGTGAAAGTGACTCTGAAGATAATTTAATGAATGATGTAGTTACCACAAGAAATTAATTAATAATATAAAAGATGTGATTGTATATAAATTTTATTTAGTAGTTAAGAAACGTTACTAATGAACACTTGTAACTAGAGATAGAGAAAATATGACAAAAACAAAGAATGGACAAAATAAAGGGCGTAATCGTCGTCGTCGTCGTCGTCATCGTACTGGTAATTCTTCTGTTGGTATAGCACGTAGTAGTAGTAGTAGTAGACAACAAATTCGTAAAAATACCAGGAAAAGGAAAACAAAACGTAGAAAAACTGCTGGAAGTAAAAATGTAATGAAATTTCAATCATTTACGAAAAAAATTAAACAAAGTATGCTCAAACAAAAACCTAAAAATATTGACAATATTTTAAAAATTGCTTTAAATACTGTAAAAAATGAAAAAGGACCAATTCAAGTTCCTTCAAGGGTTATTAAAATTCCAAAAACTGGTGGTATATTACCTCTTATACCAATTTTTGCAGGTTTAAGTGCACTAGGGGCATTAAGTGGAGGGGCAGCTGGGATAGCTAAAGCTGTTAATGATGCACGAGCTGCCAGTAAGCAGCTGGACGAAACTCGCCGCCACAACAGAAAAATGGAGGAAATTAAAATGGGGAATGGACTTTACTTAAAGCCTCACAAAACCGGTTTGGGGTTATATTTAAATAATTCTCAATTTAAATAAAAAAACTTCAATTTCCCCTAAGATTACCTAAACATGCATTGACCAATATTGAAATGGAAATGTTTGCTGTACAAATATTAAAAATACCACATTTTCGTGGTGTTTACATGAAGGATCGTCTACCGTTAAAAATTCATAAGTTTGAATCGGGTGTAATTAATTTGGATAATGATAGCGGGCCTGGAACTCATTGGACTGCTTATAAAAAGATAAATAAAATTATTTATTATTTTGATAGTTTTGGGAATTTAGCACCACCATTAGAAACTCAAAAATATTTTTACTCGAATGGTCCTTGTGAGATATTGTATAATCATACGGCTCAACAAACATACAATTCAATTAATTGTGGTCATTTGTGTTTAAGATTTTTATTTAACCCTGTTTAATTATAAGATTTGTTATTTAACTTTGTAACACAAAATATAAATATATTGCATTTAATAAAATTGAATTAGTTATTTGTAATTACCCGTATTAGAAACTAGTAACACGCAGCGTAAAAGAAATAAAACAAATCAAAAAAATATGTCATATACATTTATATTATCAGGAAATACATCACAATTGTCATCCACCTTATACCCTCCAGTTATATTGGATGAGAAAGAAGAATGGGTTATGGGGGTGATAAATTTTGAAAGTTATAATTCAATTCCGAATATTGATAAAAAAAATAATTTATTTTCTATTATAGTTAATAAAAAAAATGTAGATATATATATACCTGAAGGGTCTTATGAAATTGCAGATATAGAAAAGTATTTACAAAATCAATTGAAGCATGAAAATTTACAAAATATTCAAATACCACAACAGGAAACTTTTAGGGTAAAACAACAAAATCTTGTATTAAAATCACAAGACATTCCTCCACCAATCCGGCGTGAAGAGAATAAGATTACTCTAGTTTTAAAAATTAACGAAAATACATTAAAAAGTGAAATAAAGTGTAATTGTGACATTGACCTAACTAAACCGAATTCAATAGCGGGGTTATTGGGATTTGAGCATCAAAAGCTTAAGGCAAACAAATTGTATATATCACAGAACCCCATAGATATTATTAAAGTTAACGCAATCTGTTTAGAATGTAATTTAGTTACTAATTCTTATAATAATGGTGTACCAGTTCATGTTCTACACATGTTCTATCCTACTAGTCAAACTGGTATTAAAATCATTGAAAAACCTGCAAATGTTATTTATTTACCAATAAATACTCGATATATCGACCAAATAGTGCTTAAAATAACAGATCAGGATGGAAATTTGGTCAATTTTAGAAAGGAGCGCGTAACGATCGGATTACATTTAAAGAAAGTTTCCTAACCAAAAAAGAGAGAGAGAGAGGACTATATAATTATGGTTTTTTTTATATAATTACGATTCATTCAGTTTACCTAACGATAAACAGTATTCTTATTATTTACAACAACAACAACAGCGGAAGAAAGAGTATAAAAGATCTGCAATTAAGCAAAAAGGTTTTAGTTCAACTAGATACAGACAACGAAGAGAACTAACACCTAAAAATAAAAAAATACTAAAAGTACTAGGCTTTAAGCTTAAAAAGAATAATTAAAAATAAAAAAATTAGCAAGTTATTAAAATATTTTTGGTATAAATTTAAAATACAAATAAGAATTAAGATAAGAACACTCTTAATATTAATTAAGTGTAAGTGTAAATATACACAGAAAAAACATGACTAGTTCAAATATTTTAAGAGTTAGGGAAAGTATCCAACATGATGACTCAATTGTTAGCTATCAGTATCATACGCACCAGCCCTATTCATCTTCAACTTTAAATAATAATGATGAAATAAGAATACCTATACAAACACAGGATCTTTACACCCTACCAAGTCAAAGTTTTTTATATATCGAGGGGAAGTTATTGAAGAGTGATAATGCGTTTAGTAAAAATGTTCATTTTGTAAATAATGGCATTACCTTTCTATTTGACGAAATCCGATATGAACTTGGAGGTTTGGTCATTGATCGAGTTAGAAATCCAGGCATTACATCTACAATGAAAGGTTATGCATCTTTTGTGGAATCTGAACTTAAAGGACTACGTAATGCAGGATGGGAAATAGGAGCCACACCCGAGGTATTGGATGATAAGGGTAATTTCAATGTTTGTATACCCTTGAAAACATTGATGGGATTTGCAGAAGATTTTCATAAAATTATTATGAATACCCGACAAGAGTTAATATTAATACGAAGCAATACCGACCTAAATGCCATTGTACAGGATGAAAACAAAAATGAAACTTATAAAGTACACCTTAGTAAGGTATTGTGGAAAATGCCTCATATAACAGTGGCAGATTACCAAAAATTGAAACTACTTAAACAATTTGAAAGTAATAGGGAATTGAATATTGCCTTTAGGAGTTGGGAACTTCATGAGTTACCACAGCTACAACAGACAAAAAACCATACATGGGCTGTCAAATCTAGCAATTTATTAGAACGCCCACGCTATCTATTTTTTGGTCTTCAAACAGATATGAAAATCAATTTAAACAAAAATATGAGTCAGTTTCATCATTGTAATTTAACAAATTTAAAAGTCTATTTAAATTCTGAACTATTTCCATATGACAATTTAAATTTAGACTTTGATAATAATAAATATGCAATACTTTATCACATGTATGTTAACTTTCAAAATTCCTATTATCATCGGCAATACAGTGACCCTTGTCTCAGTCCTATAAATTTTAAATCGATAGCACCACTTACAGTTGTTGACTGTTCACGACAAGGAGAGGACGTCTTGAAAGGGGGTGCTGTCGATATACGTATAGAATTTGAAACGAGTAAATCTGTACCTGCAAATACTGTAGCCTATTGTCTTATATTACATGATCGTTTAGTTAACTACAACCCACTTACAAGTACTGTAAAGGTATTTTAATTTTTTTTTAAAATGTATATCTTAGATTTCCAAGGCTTTCAATATAAAGAGGGCAAGTTCATTTGTAAGGAGATTGCCATTGTAAATATAAAAAGTGGGTGTGTATTTCATCGACACATTAATCTAATACAACCACTAAATTTTTTAAATTATAATGTTAAAAAACATATGGAATGGATCACTAACAATTTGCATTTTTACAAAAAAATATTATTTGATTTAAGAGAAATTTATTTATTATTGAAATATTACACAACCAACTTACTTGAAAATTTGTTTAATTACAATTACAGCCATTGGCAATGGAAAGTTGATTTGATCCAATACTTTTATAATGATTGTGCACGGAATTCCTGCCATCTTTTTTATTTATTATTATTATTATTTGGGGTGAACAATTTTATTATACACTAAAAATTAAAGAAAGAAAACCTTATTGTATTTGAATTTAACTATTCAATTTAATATGCGTGAAAAATTGATCTTGCTATTTTTAGTTCTTAATTACCTATTTATTTAACTTTCTTTTGCTCTATCTTTTTCACACTCATTCACTCTTTCGCTCTTCCCCAAACAAATATAATGGTGATAATAAATATATTTTCGTTGATGGTGTTGTGTTAACCAATTGTTGTATTCTTCAAATATCTCGTTAAAATAATAATATTCTGGTTTAAAGTGACAATCTTTTTTCCTTGTATTTTGATACAATTTTGGGTATTTAATTACTTTTTCCTGACTCTCAAATAATTTAAAAAGCTCGTCAGGTGTTTGATAATATTTAAAAAAAAATTGTTGTTTCTTTTTTATTAATGGATACTAAAAAAAATGAAATTAACACAATTGTTAATATAATGTGAATTTAACAAATAATATAAATATATAAAAAAATTTTAAAACAAAACACAACCCACCTACCCAACAACACCATTCAAATATTTCTTTATTTGCACTATTAATACAAGGGAGACCTTCCTAAAAAAAAATTTTTCCATAGTTACCCACCCTTTTCAACTGATAAATTTTTAATAAAATTAAATAATAAAAAAAAACTTACCTCAATGCAGTACATAAACACTACTATTATTTCAGAACTATTTTTTGGTGGTTTACTATCTTACTGATAGAAGTTGTGTGTATGATGTTTGCTAGTTTTTCACACTTTTTATAGTTAAATTCACAAATAATTTCCATAAAAATGAAAGGATAATATTTAAATTAGGTGATACAATGTAATAGAAAATTGATTAGATCTAATCAATTGTATTATTTTACATAATTTTATTGTCGCAAATTATAGGTTACTAAACCAACTTTAATCCCAGAAACGTAATTTAATAGGGTTTTCTTGCTGTAATTACCATAAAGAGACAATTAAATTTATTTTAAATGTCATCATATTTTACGCAGAATTGAAAAGTTTATTGTTCAATTTTTACTTTTAAAGATAGTTCTTCTACGCAACAAGAGTACTATAAATTACTATGCAACACAACAGTACTTAATTATGCATAAAAACAATGGAAATATGACATTAACTCTCTTTTAGTTGATATCACCCCCGCAATCTTAATGTTAAATCACAAATTTTTTTTAAATTAGATATATTTCGGCGCAATACTTAATGGTAGATAATAATATGCAATAATACCTAAAATGAGTTTTTTATTTAAATAAGGCAATTTATCACATCCATAATTCAATCTAAATCTTGTCAGATTTTAAATTAAATTACACCTTTAATTGGTGTGCGTAGATTTTTAATGTTTAAAATATGTAAATAAAGATAATTACAACAATACCCAATACTGATGTAATTTTCCACAAAACAAATTATCTATTAAGGGTGCATCTACATTAGTAATTTAAACATGTAATATGAAGTGACCGATGATTGGTAACTTCATATAATTCTCTTTTTATTACACCTGAACGTTGACATCTCCTAAAGAGAGAGAGAGAAAGTCCGTAACACAGCTCGCAGCCCGCTAATACGTTGTAATAAATTTGATTGGGAATCTGCCTTAAACTAGACCCTAATTATTGGGTGGGGTATAAAATGGAATTATTAATGCTGTTACAGGATCATTTAATATTCATTTACAGTTGAACAAACTTGCACGTAAGTTCTAAAATATTGTTATAGCAAGATATTTTTAAATTACTATGGCACCACCAACAACAAGACCACTGCCGCAAATATTGTCTTCATCCTCTCAAACTCTGGACAGTGTGGTTGATGATATAGTACAAAAATTGGGTCAGGTACGTCAGTTAGTTAAAACAAGAGAGGATTACTTATTTTGGTTAAAATATTTAAATAAGACTATTAACATTATAAAAAATTGTCAAAAAAATAAATTAAACTGCATAAGTAATTTAGCTAAGATTGAATCTAATTTGTCTATATTAAAACACTGTAAAACCTTTTTAAGAACTAAAAAGAGGAAAATTTTCAATAATTCTAAAAATGTTCATAAGTATTTAGTGTGGAACGATATTTCATCTTCGTTTAATAATCGAATCAGAACGGGGGTAATAATAAATTTATCTATTAAAGAACCGAAAGATTTTTTAAATAAGGCTTTTAGAAGTTTTTCAATTAAAATTAAAAAAGAACTAAAAAAATCTATGCTAAAAGTTAACGTTATATTTTCTGCAATTTTTGTTAAGCCCCAAAATTTGCAAACAGATATAAAACATTTCACAACAAGAAATGAAGTAATAGACTATAACACTAATTTAAAATTATGGTTCAATGAAAATGTAATAGATAGAATATTAGCCAAATTAGAGGAGTTTGCAGAGAAGGACTCAGGGTATGCTTTGTATGAAATTTTACATTTAAAAGTAAATATTAATAATTATTCTCCACTTACTGGCGGTCTTTCCACTTACATTGAGCTACCTCCATTTGTTAAAAGAAGTAAGGGTGTAATAAATATCGTTAACAATGACCGGTTTTGTTTTCTCTGGAGTGTTGTGTGTGCGCTTTTTCCTGTAAAGGATAGTAAACTGCAAAATGTCAATCGTACATCTTCTTATCCACATTATAGTGAAGTTTTAAAATATGACAATATTAAGTTTCCCATACAATTAAAGAGTATCCCCAAATTTGAAATTTTAAATAATTTATCAATAAACGTTTTTACTATTGAAAAGTCAAAAGTTTTTCCATTGTGTTTAAGTAAACAAAATTTTTCTCCTCGTATAAATTTATTAATGGTACCGTGCCCTAGATATTCAAGTAAGCGTAACATAGATAATTATAATGTGGCTACGGAAGTGAACGATGAAGACGATGATAACAGCTTTTATGACCCGTCGTCTCAGAATAGTGAAAACGAAGGTGATGATGATGAAACACCAATTTCATCTACATCTAAAATTCAAAATAGAATTTTTCATTTCGCTTTCATTAAAGATTTATCACGTTTAGTCAGTGGTCAAATGTCTAATTCAAGAAATAAAAAATGGCTTTGTGAAAGATGTTTAAATCATTTTAGTTCTGAAGCGTATTTAAAAAAACATCTGGTTTGTTGTAGGAATTTAAATACCACAAAAATAACTGTACCCACTGAAGAACAAAAAATTTTAAAATTTAAAAATTATAAATTTAAAGAAATTGTACCATTTGTTATCTATGCAGATTTGGAATCTATTCTTAATAATTTAAATCAAGATACTTTTTTAAAAAATTCACAAAATACTATAATAAATCAAACCCACGAAGCGTTTTGTATTGGTTATTATTTTAAATGTTCCTATGATGACTCTTTATCATATTTTAGACAATACACAGGAATCGATTGTATCAATTGGTTTGTTAAGGAATTAGAACTTATTGCTCACCGAATAAATAACATTATGTCCAATATAGTACCAATAAAATTAACTGTTGAAGAATATCGTCAATTTAAATTAGCCACACACTGTCACATCTGTACAAAGCCATTTTTACCTAATCAACTACGAGTAATGGACCATTCCCATTACGATGGACGGTGGAGAGGGGCTGCTCATCAATCCTGCAATCTTAATTATAAGGTCGATGGTATGGTTCCAGTAATTTTTCACAATCTTTCCGGTTATGATAGTCATTTTTTAATTAAATCTCTTAGCACCACTATAAAGGGAAAAATTTCATTATTACCCATTAACATGGAAAGATATATTTCTTTTTCTAAGTACATTGAAAATACAAAAATTAATTTTAGATTTTTAGATTCTCTTAGATTTTTATCGGCCAGTTTGGATAAATTAGCATCCTATTTACCCAATGATAAGAAAACAATTACATATAGTCAATGTTGTAGTAATGATGACAATGATAAAATTAATAAATTTAAGCTCTTAACACAAAAGGGAGTTTTTCCCTATGAATATTTAGACTGTTGGGAAAAATTACAGGATACCACTTTACCTAATAAAGAGGCCTTCTATAGTTCCATAAAAAATGAATTTATTTCACAACAGGATTACGAGCATGCTCAAACTGTATGGACTAGATTTAATATAAAAACTTTACAAGAATATGCCGAGTTATATCTGAAAACTGACATTCTACTTTTGGCAGACATCTTTGAAAATTTTCGAACCACCTGTCATACAACTTATAAATTGGATCCATTGTGGACATATACTTTACCCGGTTTAACATATCAAATTGTACTTTCACAGGGTGTTGAATTGGAATTATTAACAGATATTGATATGCTTTTGTTTATTGAAAGGGGAATCAGGGGTGGTGTATCACAGTGTTCAAATAGATATGGAAGAGCTAACAATAAATATATGGGGACTTTATATGACCCCACTACCCCTACATCTTACTTACTTTATACAGACGTAAATGCATTATACGCTAAAAGCATGACTTTTCCTATGCCACAAAATAACTTTGAATGGGGTGATATCAATAGTTTTTCTGCTGAGAGTATTTTAGATATTCCTAATGATGGATCTGTTGGGTATATTTTTGAAGTAGACCTACATTATCCAAGAGAACTATTTGAATTACATAAAGATTTACCATTTTGCCCAGAACATTTATGCCCACCTACGGCAACATCAAAAATTGCAAAATTATTAACAACTTTTTTTGATAAAAAGAATTACGTTATACATTATCAAAATTTAAAACAAGCCCTTAGACATGGTTTAAAATTAATAAAAATTCACAATGTACTAAAGTTTAATCAATCTTGTTGGTTAAAAAATTATATTGAATTGAATACACAATTGCGAAAGGAAAGTAAAAATGATTTTGAAAAGGCATTTTTTAAATTGATTGTTAACGCTTTTTTTGGAAAAACTATAGAAAATGTACGTAACTATAAAGATGTAAAATTAGTTACACGCTGGGAAGGTAGATACGGTGCAAATTACTACATTTCCAAACCGAATTTTCATAATTGTACCATTTTTTCTCATGATATGGTGTTAATTGAAATGTCTCGTTTAGAAATAAATCTTAATAAACCAATATATGTAGGTTTTTCCATTTTAGATATTTCAAAAACCATTTTATACGATTTTCATTATTCACACATAAAACCCCTGTTCGGGTCAAAGGTGAAACTGTTATATACAGATACAGATTCTCTTATTTATCACTTTTTTACTGATGATATCTATGAATATATTAAATCAAATATTGACTTTTATGACACATCTGATAATCCACCAAATAACGTCTATAACATACCATTAAAAAATAAAAAGGTTATCGGGATAATGAAGGATGAATGTTGTGGGGCAATTTTGTTGGAATTTATCGGTTTACGTTCAAAAATGTATGCCATTAAACTATTAAAGTCACAAGCTCAAATTCAAAATGATGTGGACATATTACAATCAAGGGGAGTTGATCAAACTGAAATTGATAACTTTATAAGTAATTATGGTGTTACTAAAAAGGCCAAAGGAATAACTCAGGCCGCCCTTAAAACTATTACATTTAACGATTACTATCAATGTCTATTTAATAATTCCATTACAAATGTTAAACAGCATCTCATCAAATCGAATAAACATCAAGTATACACAATTGAACAAAAAAAGGTAGCGCTGAGTCCTTATGATGACAAACGAATCGTTAATTATATTTATACTAGTACACTACCATGGGGATATTTTAAAGACAATAACGAACATCTAGCAACACAAAATACTCATCATTTTGTGTAATATATTAATACCTCTTAATAATTTAACTAACTGTGTACAAATTTAAGAAGAGAGAGAGAGAGGATTAATTAGCACATAAAAATTATTATGTAAGGTACTTTATCATTTAAACTATGTCTTATTTAATATTACATCTTTTTTTTCTTTTTTAGTTGCATTGTAAACGTTGTTTTTATTTTATAATCGACAAGAAGTTTACATTTCATAATGGGATACGCATTTGTTTAGCCTGTTATGATGAATTTCAAAAACAACAAAAGACATAAACCAGATCCTACATCATTACTGCTATTACCAAGAAGCGAAAGCGAGAGAAGAAATGATCATAAAACATATACACATTTAACGATACAGCCTGAAGACATAATTTTAAATAATAGAACAAAACGTATAATTAATTTACTCCACCATATCTCCAAACTACTTCCAAATTACACATGCTATATTGCAGGAGAATTTACTGCATATCTACTTAATAATATCACAAATTTCACCACTGTTAATTTCTTTATTCATATTCATGACAATAACAAATGGCATGTAAAATTTTTATTTAATTTAATTGTAAATAATTGTACAGTTTCCAGTAGACGTCATATTACAAGACCAAAAGTTCAATATATGATTGATGCGACATATTACTATGAAAAAATATTAATTTTGTTTGGACATTTTATTATACATATATTTATTATACCAAACTCTTCACCATTGATAACAGCAGAACAATGTATTATTAACCTAATTAGCAAGTATGAAACTATCGACATTTGTAAATGTGCTATAGCATTTTTAAATAATTATTTTAGGGTATTTGCACTTAATCAAGTTTGCCCCATAGAAAATGTTAAAGCACTCTTTTCATGTAAACGGGGTAAATTTTTACACTTACGTAAGAATAAATTGTTAAACCCAAATTCGTTAAAGTATCTAGCTTTTAAATCGTTATTAAATTTAACATTGACTGTGCACCAAATTGATCCTGACCCAATTTATATCGGTTCAATAATGACAGCAATATAATACTATATTATTTTTATAGTTGTTAGTCAACACACCTATTTTAAGCAAACTGTTACTGTAATGTTATATCAATTTTTTTACTTATTTGTAAATGAGTTAACAATTGTAAATGAATATTAAATCATCAACTTCAATCCTAATGTGTTTTATTTAATTATTTATGTATTACGCAATACTTTGTAATATGTAAGAAACCACGCTGGGACGAAGCATGACCTAGCGAGTGGAAGCGAGACGAAGCGAGAAAAAGTGAGATGAGAGACGAAGCAGCAAGTAAAAGAGAAAGGATTTTAGTCAAGTTCATTGACAAGGAGCACAGCGGTAGCGGTAGACAGGCATGCAGGCTAGCCAATCTCTCCATCTCACTTTTTCTCGCTTCGTTTCACTCGCACACGATAGATCGATAGAATAGTACCACCGAACTGGTCAAGCACGTGGTGCGATGGCACCACCATCGCGTAGTACTGTACGGTGGGTGGATGAGCGCGCGCTACGATAGTGGAACCGTGGGCAATTTGGAACAATTCAAACGTGATTATAGGGGAAGCATGGGTCTTATTAATTAAATACACGTGGGTGATTTTTTTTTATGAGACTAGTAATGGAGTAGTACAAGAACACTGGACTACAGTCACATGATCAATCTATCGCTCTCTCTCTCTCACTCACTCTCTCACACAGTTCCCGCGCAAAATTCAAAACAAGGCGGCCATTTTGTTTTTATTAAGTGGGCGTGGTCCAATACACACGTGGTAATCAAAACAAGTCGGCCATCTTGATTTTATTAGGTAGGCGGGGCCCAATACACACGTGGTAATTAACACAAGTCGGCCATTTTGATTTTATTAGGTGGGTGGGGCCCAAATGTGACCTTGAAGGACACTACGCCTTAAGGGGGCCGTAATAAGTCTTAAGGGGGCCCCAATAAGTCTTAAGGAGGCCGAAAAATGGGCCCCATTTTTTGCTTTTTTTGACGCGCATGCGCAGTAGAGAGAAAGTGTCGCAGAACCCCGCTTGAATAACTACTCTCTAAATGGCCTGGCCTGGTTATTAAAATATTTATTTATTTATGTACTTCTTTTACTCTTTTTAAGTAAATATAAAGGAGCCATGTTATTGTCATTTTATTGTACTTTTTTCAGATTCGCCTTCATATTAATAATGTATATTTGGTCATATTTTTACAAACAAATAGGTCTGATTTCTTAAATAAATATATTTTATTTAACTTTAATTTCCCATTAAGATATAGATATATATAAAAATATTACACTTATTATTACAGTCGTTTTGAGTAAAACGAGAATTCTATTAATTTAGTACCAATTCTATTCTATATTGTACGAAAGCGTGGAAGGGCCACATCCTACTTTTTTTTGAAATTCACACTTTTTTTACAGAATTTCGTAAAAAAACTGTAAATTTTAGCTGTTTTGTATAAAAAGTGTGAATTTACATATTTTTTACGAAATTCACAATTTATTTACAAAATATCGTAGGAAAAGTGTGAATTTCGTAAAAAGTTTGTGAATTCACACTATTTATACGAAATTTCGTAAAAAAGTGTAAATCGTAGGTTTTTCGTAAAAAAGTGTGAATTTCGTAAAAAAGATTGTAAATTGCAAATGGCCATTACCATTCTTCAGTAGCTATAGCTAAACGTGCATCGCATGTTATTTTTAGTGCAACTTGTGTAGTTTTTTTGAACAAAGGATACAATGGAGGAGGTAAATGAATAACATTCTTTATATTTGTTCTAATATAGTAATAAATAATTTCTCACATTTTTAAAAGTAGTCTGTAGCTGATTTGTCATAAGTAAAATAAAATTAATTATTAGAGATACTGATTGACACAAATACAACATCTGTTTATTGTAAGAGTTAGGTACACGGGCTATAACGAGTCTTTATATAAGTATAATTCATTCCAATAATGTTCATTTGTCAAACCAAGGTGGCTGAAATGCCATGCAAATCTTAGCCAAACTCCATCTATCTTGAAATATTGATTCATAAACTAGGGAAACCCCCCATTAAAACAGCGTTAAATGCTGCGTCGCCGCAATTTTTTATTCCTGTCCCTAGGCTATTTATTGTACGAAAAATATTTAAGATAGGTAAAGCCTAAGTTTTCGTGGCTGATTGAATTTAAAAGTAAAATTTTCTCTTGAAAAATAAAAAATATTATTATTTTTCAAGGGATCAAAGTCAAACGGACCGCGTTCCTAGACCGACTACTGCGGATAATGGCATACCCTAGTGCGGTGGTCTGATATATATCAATATCAGGCCAAATGTTGGGAAAGTTTTCAAAATATGACGTTAAGATAACTTGTCGAATTTTGTGTTGCATTTTTATTTATACAAATTGAAAACATACGCCTATACCAAGCTGTGTTATATTGTACTAATAAATGTACTGTAAAATTCAACTGATGTTACCATTGAAATTTTCTATTTTTAGTCTGTATGGTTGTCTGATTAAGAATCATCTTCACTTAATCATATAATTATAGGGTCTTTATTCGGAATAAATTGTCTATAACTGTTTTCAGTCTTTATAACTTTATTAACAGAATTTTTCCAATACTTGTCTATCACCGCTACACTTTCTCAAACCAATTGTATCACTGAATGACTAAGTTTGTGTGTGTGGTGTTGCATTTTCCGAAAAACCGGGCCTGCAGGTGTCCGAACGGGAAGGGAATCCAAAGACGATATCCGACTAGAAATATTAGCGTTTATTTTTGAAGAGCATTATTATTTTTAATAAATTAAATCAAATTATAGAAATTATATTTTTACTAACATATCGGACCACTGTACATTTACAGGTAGTCCGTCACACGCCTTGGCGTCAGCGGCTTCTTTTATAACGCTTGTTCCAACACAGCAAAAGTATCGTTCCCTGAACGGTGATTTCGAGTCGCTCAACTAATTTGCCAATGCAACAATCGATCGCTTAGTTCAACATTTATTTGACACGCTGGAAATTACAGTTCTGGGACGATTCTCTTGCTTGGTTGGAACAAAGCTTAGTATTCTGTAGTGTTGGGCATAATCGATATATTTCAATAATCGAATGAATCGAAATGATCGCTTTTCATAATCGAATGATCATTCGAATTTTCGATTATGAATGATGGAAAATTAGTAAATTGTAGCTTATTCATATTTCGTTCGATTTCGATAATGAAATATGAAATAAACACTCGAATTATAGATTATAGATTTTTTACGTGTGGTAATATATTTGATCAGTATAGGAATAATAACTAAAATAATGTAAAATATTAATATAAAAAAGTTAAAAAAAAAAATTAATATTAACAATCTACAAACTTGTATTTAGAAAAACGATGTGATCCAAATTTTTCGCTTGAAAGCCTGTTTCTTTTAGAATCGGTGATGATGCTAGTTTTCGAAAATATTTTTTGGAAGGCATAGGTGTAGCCGGTGCACAAAGATATAAGAACGACGATATTCGGACGAAGTAACTCGAAACTCAATCATTCATAATCGATTCGTATCTCGGTTGCAATAATCGAATGATCGATCATTCGGCCATAATAGAAATATTTCGATTATATCATTCATAATCGCCCAACACTAGTATTCTGTAAACTTTGGTATTAGTTTAGTGTGTATGAGTTCTTCGCAGTGGCGGCTTTCAGCGCATACCTATTTGTTTATCTATCCATCTGCTTTTCTTTATGTGTGTATTTTTGAGACTAGATTGTGTTGATCTGTGTAAAAGCTTACCTACAATAATGGTAATACATTCTGATTTTTGTTGATGAGGGGGTCCATTTTAAGAATCCCATTGATGGCACCCATGCTTTGGAAACAACTAACTGATACATTTTTACATCAATTTAAAATAAAACTAATCTTTTTAATATATTTTTTTAGGAAGTACATAATTATTCGTTGGACGAATTTTTGAAAAGTCGCAACGTTGAAGACAAAAACATACAGAGATTTATAGATGAAAAGGTGGGTATATTTTTAAAAAATGGAACAAGTAATATCCCTCCTCCTACCTAACCCAATAAAAATGATAAATAGCAAATTGTGTCAATTTTGTTTAATATCAAAATGATATGTCTACCCAAAATTGTAATGCTTTGCTTTACTTTAAAAAATTGCCGCCTCCGGTGCTAAGTGCAGCTGTTTGTCGTCTATTTGTAGCTTTTTTAAGTTAAAAAAGGAAAACAAATACATCTTTTTCGCCGTTATGTTTGTAATATCTGTTGGAAAAAAATATATTTTTCATTTAATTATTTTCTTGTATGTTTTTTTTTAGATTGATCTTGCTGCTGTTAAAGTCATGACAGACGAAGAGCTTTCAAATTATTTGCCTGCACACGGAGATAGATTAGCCTTAAAATCTTTTGCTCTAAAAACACGCAGAAAATCCCTTATTGAGAAATTAAGAACATCATTTAATACTTTTGGTGACAACAATAAAGAAAAGGCACCGTTAACAATAAAAAAGAAAGGAAACTCTGAAAAGCCAACCAGAATGGTAGAAATTGGGTGGAGGCACTACTGTGACAATAAACAATGCTATAAACATGTGAGGGGGCCGATAGGGGGGAACCGAAGGATCTCTGTACCAAAAATCGCAAAGGCCGATGACATTAGTGAAAAAGCAATCCAATTATTTTTTCCAGATGGATCGTGCCCATACGGAAAAATTAACGAATTTGATTTTGAGCTCCAAGACTATAAGTGTCATAAAATAATTAATGACATTGATGTCAACGAAATATACAAAGTAACCGGATTGTCAAACGTTCGTTTTTATTTATCAACCAAAAGGAAGACATCTCTGAAAAATCCGAGTGATGATAACGATTATGCAGCAGATATAAAAACTCCACCAAAATTGGCAATGAGGTCAAGGAGGAAAAGTTCAGATAAACTGTTAGATGACCTATCTTCACCTATCAACAATCCGGTAAGTTAACCCTTCCGTACGGCTGACGAATATATTCGGCAGGGGGCTTCGTGACAAGTAGACGGCTGGCGAATATATTCATCATGTGCTCACTTCCCTTCTAAGCGTCTGACGATTTGAACAGGGCACATATAAAATTTTGACTTGGCGTACAGACTGGTGCCAAACCGTCATGTATGTCAATGTTGTAACAATTGTTTTTGTTTCTTATATTATTTAACTCGGGTGCCTAAAATTTTTTTATTGTTTCATTTTTTTTTAGAATACTTCAATATCTGGACCCTCGACATCAGATCAGAGATCAGACAAGGTAGATGTAAGATCATATTATGAAGATTTTATTACGAATCGGCCCTTTTCAATGGTGAGTAAAACTCTATACCTAAACAAAGAACGAACCCCTATTCCTAATAGTAAAACTTAAAAATCGTGAAAAATAAAATTTTAGGATTCGGATTCATCAATGTTTGATTTGGACGAAGACAATTTTTACAATTTACCAGAGACTACAGAATCATACGTAAGCAACAATAATATTTCCGATGTCCAGGAAGGAAAGGATACATTAATTATTCACAGAGGACATGTGTTCCATGAAATCCTGGATGCCATGAAACAACGCAATATTTCATTTCAAACTATTGAAGTAGAAATGGTTCTTCCGAATGGGAGTTCGGAGAAGGCTGAAGACGTCGGTGGGGTTCTGCGAGATGCAATTTCCGAATTCTTCATTACTTTCTATGAAGTGTGCACTATGGGAACTGAAATGAAAATACCCGCATTACGTCACGATTTTCAAGATAAGGAATGGACAGCTATCGAAAAAATCATTGTCGAAAGTTGCTTATGGCAAAATTATTTTCCTATAAAAATTGCACCTGTTTTTGTGAAAAGTTGTTTGGGACAAACATACCAAGATGACGAAATTCTGGAAAATTTTTTGCAATATGTTTCTAGGTCAGATTCCTTACTACTTAAAAATGCTTTAAGTGACTTCGATGCGGTAGAGTTCGAAGACATCTTAGAATTTTGTTCTAGCTATGACGGAAAGTGGGCCCCAAATAAAGAAAACTTTAAAACGTTAATAACGCAAATAGCTATAGAAGAGTTAATACAAAAACCTAACTATGTGCAAACCTGTTGGCAAAATGATTTTCAAAAAGAATCAAATCACTTGGATATTGGCAAGATATATTCAAAACATGCTCCAACGGATAAAAATGTCTTGTCCATTTTAAAAATTCCAGAGAGTTTAACCGAAGAAAAAAAGAGGGTCGTGTCGTTTCTAAAAAAATATATCAAGGAAAGCGATGACAAATGCAGATCCGCATTTCTTCGGTTTTGCACGGGTTCGAATTTGGCGAATGGTGAAATAAATATAGATTTTAATTCTAGTACGGGTTTAAGTCGTGCACCAGTGGCGCATACCTGCAACAATTTATTAGAACTTCCAACTACATATTGTCACGATAGGGAATCATAAGATCATAACATTTCATAAATCAATATATTTTCCATTTTAATATTCTAATCATTATTCGCGTTTATCGCCGGCCGTTCAACGCAACATGAAACCGACGCCGAGTTTATTAAATAAATCAAAACAGTTGCAATTATGAAATGTTATACGTACATCCCGATCTAGCAATTATTGTGGCGTCATCAAGTCGGTAGAAACAAGGTATATGACCTAAGTCCATTGTCTCCCTAAAGTGGGAAAAATCGCTGACTTGATGAAACGACACATCGTTGCTAGAAAAACGATCGGCGGGCACTAGTGTTCCGGTCCGTGACATGTCCACGTCTAAATTTGTGAAATTCTGTTGACGCCAGCGATGAGCCCAAAATTTAAGTAAGTATGATGTTATTTTTAACTGTTCTGCAAAGGTCTAAATCCAGATTTATTATTTTGATTTTCTTGTAAACCCTTCAGGTCATAAATATTTTTATCATTTCAATAAACTTGTTTTCAAAACCGCTTTGTTTTAATAATAGTCGCCAAGGTCCCGTGCTACCTTACGTCCCTCGTCACACCCTAAAATCTGGGCGTGACATATGGTGGAGGCGCCGCTCCTTTTTTTTTACGAAATTTTATTTTCCTTTTTAACCATCGACATATGGTAATCGCGCCGGTCTTCTTTTTTTACGAAATTTTACTTCTTTTTTAATCATAGACATATACTGCCCTGCTAAGACTAGTTGTCCTATCTGCAAAATTTCACTTTTTGCGATATGTACACTATTGGATGAGTTACTCATTCTTCTACCTGATTACTAAGAATAACAGTCCTATCTGAAGCCCAAATAGTGAATTTAATAGTAGAAAATTTGTCCTAACTAACAAATTTAAGACTTTTCCTACATCAAATAGTCCTATTTAACCTTTACTAACCAAAATTGTCCTATCTTGGCAGTTAGTACGTTTTCTCTTAGCAATGACATATAAACCGTTGGGCAGATTGTCCTAAGGGTTTAAGATAGGACAAAAAGTCTTAGCATGACATGTGTTTGTGATTTGACAATACTCAGTTTCCCGCAAAACCGTTAAACCTAACCTTAAAAGTTTATATTGTGAAATGTGTCAAACATATTAAAGAACCTTGATTGTATTCCTAGTTAGTGGTTATTACAAGTGAAATTTGATGCCTAAATCGTAAAATAAGCCAGAAAGGTAAGAATTTTACATACATTATTCTAAACCTTACAAAAATAAGTGTGTAGCGAAAGTATGAATTCGGCAGTCATACCGTTCATACGGTTTTATACTGGGTGGCCAATGCTTTGCTATTTATATCTTTTTTTATAGATGTCTGCAAGTAGTAGTAGAACCAAACGAATACTTTCCTTGGCTTTAAATAAACAATTGCAAGAAAAAGTAAGTTCTATACGAGAATCTACGCGCACCGTTAAAACAAACCCAAAAAAAGAACTTGATCCAGATTATTCGCCAGAAAATATGTCGTGTAGTTCCGAATCGGCATGCGAGAATGAAGTTGATATTCCTTCTACTCCAAAAAAGTTGAAAATTCCCGATACACCGGAATGTTCTAAAATCTGCATACTTCAAGATGTTTTATTATGCCCTGCGACGGAACAAAGAATACTTGATGACATAGATGTAAATACACTTGATGATAGCGAAAATGTATGTACCTTTATAATGGCAGATATACTAACGCACGCAATGGACTTAGCTGATGCCAAATTAATAAAGAAAGATGGAACTATAAGGAAACGGAAAGCATGCGATCAAACACCTACGGAAAGAAAAGAGAAAAAAATAGAAAATTACATAAGGAATCATTTTGTTCAGAGATCGTGCAAATGCCCGTTAAAATGCCTTACTAAAATAAAATATCAAAGACAGGTCGATATTAATACACAGTTTTGGCAGATGACCAAGAACGAACAAAATATGTTTGTATCTAGTTGTATAAAAAAAAATAATAAAAAAAGAAATACAGCAAAGCAAAATGCTTTGAAAAGACAGTTTACATTCTCATACTATTTAAATAATGGAAACGACGTAACAATTCAAGTTTGTAAAATATTTTTATTGGCTACTTTGGGATTCAAGAAAGGGAATGATAGAATATTAAAAAATGTACGCAATACAGATTCTACAAGTCTCAAACCAAAATCAGACCAAAGATGCCATGGTCATTCATCCAAGTCAAAAGTGGATAAGTCGGTAATAGAAGAACATATCAACTCCTTTGGACCTACGATTTCACATTATCGCAGAGAACATGCACCAAATCGGAAATATTTGCCCAGTGATATTTCTATCACACATATGTACAATGACTTCAAAAAGAAATATACCGCCTCATTTTCTTATGAACTCTACAGAAAAGTTGTTGCCGATATGAATATATCGTTTGCAAATCTAGGCCACGAAGAGTGTTGGGATTGTGAAGAATATCGTATACATAAGGAGTCCAACTTTCATTCTGAGCCCCCTAGTCCTACAACCGAATGTGAAAAGTGTATCAAATATTTTAAGCACAAGGAAACCGCAGATAGAGCAAGAGAAGAATATAAAAGAGATTCAAAACTACAAACAGGTCCGGACGAACTAATTGTATCAGCAGATTTGCAAAAGGTTAGTTCTATATTTTTCTAAATATCATCGTCAATTATCTAAACAATAAAACTATATTCTATTAATCAATTCTATTAATTTCAGGTTATTATGCTTCCACGACTAGAAACATTTAAGGAAATAATATTTACTCCCAGAATCATCGCCTTCAATGAAAGTTTCGTTCCAGTTGGAAGTAATAACCGTTGTTATCCTTGGGCTGTTATCTGGCATGAAGCCATTGCTGGGAGAACCAAGCATGATATAATTTCAACGTTCTACGCATTTCTTCTTGCCAATCGGGATAGTAAACGCATAGTTATTTGGCTAGACAACTGTGCTAGCCAAAATAAAAATTGGACATTAATTTCTTTTTTTATATATGTAGTTAATTCGCATGAGGTGGCTCTGGAACAATTAGAATTAAAATTTTTTGAACCAGGTCATACATTTATGTCTGCGGACTCCTTTCACCACCAGGTGGAATTATCGCTTAAAAAAAAAAAAAAGTCTACGACTTTGGAGATTTTAAGGACACTGTACAAAACGCCAATTCGGGAAAGGTGAACGTAATTGAAATGGAATTGCAAAATTTTTATACTTTTACAGATTACACTTCTAAGCATAAATTGCAAAATTTAGATGAGCGTGTTTACCTAAAAGATATTGTTCAAATGAATTTTCAAAGGGACTGGAAGTATTTTTCATACAAAACGAATTTCTCAGGTACTTCTAAAGATTTGAACGACGTTTTCCTAGCCAAATTTAAAAAATATCAATTAAACCAACCCAAACAGAGAGGTGCTGCCAGAGGAGTTACTTTGGAACGAAAAAATAATTTAATTCAAAAACTAGAATCTCACGTACCTGCAAACAGACTCTTATTTTGGCGTAATATTCCTGTTTCTGAAAATGTATCTGATTCCGAATAGTATTTTGCTTAGTTTACATATGTTCTTTTGTTTTGTTACTGATTTACAAGTTGCATTTATGGTTTTTTTGTTTTTTGCTATATAATTAATATGTATTGTATTGTACCCTTTTATCTAACAAAATTTCTTTAGTAAAAAGTACATGGAATAGCAGAAACTCTTGTTTTATTTTGTTTGATTTTACTGAGGACATTTTAGCTTAGTAATATATGATTTTTTACTAGTTCATATTGTCCTAACTACAAATATCTCCCATATGATAATAAATACATGCTTTTATAATATAATAAATTGTTAGTCTATATTTTCAAAAAACGTTTTAAGAAACACCACTCTTCTAAATGAATTAAGAAAAAAAGTGCATGTAATAATAACAAAACGCGTAATATCTCAAAACTACTTTTAAGCAGTTGGGACAACTAGTCTTAGCAGGGCAGTATAGTGGAGGTGTTACGAAATTTTATCTGCCTTTTTAACCATTGAAAGATAGAGGCGCAGCACTCCTTATCTTTAAAAAATAAATTCATTTTTCTTTTGTAACACTTCGCGATAAACACAATTTTGTTCATACGTTAATGTAATTTCTTTTTCAAAATTTTAGTAAATTTATTTTTATACAATAAGCCAGGACCTTACACTATTATCAAACACAATATAAGAGCATAACAAGGATTTAGGCCTTTGAAATATTTATTTGTGGTTCAGATTTAATTTTTTTTCAGGAAAACATTTATTTTGATAATTTTTTTGCATATTCACCGACTTATTTACTTTCATTTTAAAAATTTTTTTTGCGTCATAAAACCTATAAATATGCGGAAGGGCAAAAAATATTTAGGAATCATTTTGAATATTATTTAATGTCTTATTAAAAAATCCTTGGTCTTGAAATTAAGCAAAATTAGAGCACCAGTCAATACATCATTACTATCAATCACGGACTTATCAACACAATCACAAGTAAGGGCACCTAATTTCAGACCAAGTCATGAAATTTAAACTTATTTACTTAATTTCTTTTATTCAGTCAATTTTACATATTTTAATTTCAATTAAGTACGAACACAAAGTGAAATTACGTCACAAAACAAAAGTAAGGACAAAAAACGAAATGCTACTTAAAGTTTCACTAAAATTGTTTTGTATTTTCGGAAATTTTTTTATCACTATCAATATCATTATTAAAAATTGACTGCCTTCATTCATTACAATTTTAACCAAAAATATGTTACGCCATTGAATGTTCCAAACAATTGCTGTATTATTACTTAATATATAATTTTAGACAAAAGTTCTCTGTCATCTTTTTCTTAAAATTTAGCGTTTGAAAGAAAATAATTAAAATAATAATCATTACAGAATCGACAACATTGCTAACTTAAATCTAGTTAAACGAATTTTGCTTAAGAGTGAAGTCTAGTGATGCATTCACCAATTCATTTTTTGTTCAGTATTTCTTATCCTTTTCGCTTCATTTAAGAGCGGACAAATAATCGCCTTTTTTTTTCGAGGACACGTCTGTGCGCCGGATGCACTTAGGCCAGGTTTCGCTCATTGTGCAAATAATCGTGCTTGCGTAGCCATTACCTACAGTTTTGAACTTAAGAAATTTTGATTAATGAATTAATAAAAGCATGTGTGTGTTTATTACTTTATAAATTCACACTTGTTTAACTTTAAATGTTTTTAAAATATATTACTGCTTGTTAGAAAATTTATTAATCTTGAATACATTGCCATTTCAAATAATTTTGGAAAATCTGTCAATGAACTTATGGGTCTAGAATTATCAATTTAAGGGTGATACAGACCTTTTTACTGGTTTTATTAGTGAAACTTTTAAATTTTCACGGAACATACCATACTTAAAAGAGT
The DNA here is from genome assembly GCA_935413205.1 of Polydrusus cervinus. Taxonomy (NCBI): domain Eukaryota; kingdom Metazoa; phylum Arthropoda; class Insecta; order Coleoptera; family Curculionidae; genus Polydrusus; species Polydrusus cervinus. Next base: position 56,936,972 of record OW284510.1, on the reverse strand, counting down.
TATTAATTATATTATGTAAAAAATAATGTTTTTATGCACACTAATAGAAAATTTTACAATGCTAGTAGGAATTTCAGAAAAACCGGAACTATGTTATGTTATTATACCGTAGTATATGTAAATATATGTTATTACAGTTAAACGGGATACTCGATACGTTTTTCATGAGATCAGTTCATCATACTCCTTTTTCTTTTCCTTATATTGGTCTTTATAATTTTGATGATGTAATAATGATGTGATAATAGTAATACTTCTTTATTTCAAATTATATACTGATTACAAAAAAAGGATAAAATGAAATGACGTCACAGAATGGAATAGATTTACCAAGAAGTCCACTAATGAATAGGGTTCAATGTCTATTAACACTTTTTTAAATGTTTTTCTCCACTCTGACACACTAGTAATTGAATAAATATTATTTGGCAGTTTGTTGTAAAGTTTGATGCGCATGTAATAAGGATTTTTTTTCTCTGTGACAATGAAACGGTGACGAAAATATAATAAGTTATTCGTCCTTGTATAATTACTATGGACATTATTTACAGTTTCAAATTTCAATTTATTATTTCTAAACAAAAACATTAAATACGCAAAAATATAAAGACCACATACTGTTAATAGGTATATTCATTTGTTTAAATGCAAGAATCTAGAAAGCTCATTTTATTTAGGTATTAACGTTATTGTTCTTTTGTATTACAAAAGCCTTTTGTAGCTTAAAGCTACTACCCCAGAACAGTATGCCATATCGCAGGACAGATTCAAAATTTTCATGGTATAGAATTTCTAAGGTGTTTAAGTTCTTATAGTTAGCCAATACTTTCATTCCATAACCTATACTACCCAGTTTCAAACACAAACCATTTATATAGTTGTCCATGATAAAAAATTCTTCTATGGTAATACCTAAGAATTTTGTATTATTTCAAATACATTTTTTTGTCACATACAGTGACAGTATCGGGTTTATTTAACGTATTTTAATTAGTGCTGAAAAGAATTAATTTAGTTTTCTCATCATTTAAAATTAATTTATTTTGTGAGAACCAGTATTTATACTCCCATGAGGTATACCAATACCGCTTTCTTTAACTTTGATTTCTCTGCTACCGTCCTGAACTTTTTTTGAACTTTAGACGGAAATACTGTTGAAAAATATATTAATAAAATTATTCATAAATACACGCCACTGTCCATTAACATAACTTCTTACAACCTCATAGACATTTAACCAGTCCTGCCTACTCAGACAGGGCAGAAATTCATTTTTGATTTAATTGCCAAAAAACTTTGTTATTACTAATAAAAATACCCTGGTATAAAATTCAATCAAACATACGACAGAAAAGTAATAAAAATGTATTATATTGATGAATATAGATCAATATTATGATCATACAAAATAAAACAGATAATATATATGGGCTATAGGTATATTAAATATAAAAATAAAAACAAAAAACAAAAAAAAATCATATAAGTATAAATAAAATGCACAGTATATTAGTAAACAAGCACTTTAAAGTTACAAGAGTTCTTCCAATTACTCAAAATGGGTTTACGTAAATAAATAATTTAAAACAACAATTTTTCAATTTAATGTTAAAACAATTTGATTTCAATAAGTTTTAAATAAAATAATAATGACATACGTATCGTTAGGCTATCATGAAACTAAAAAGATATAAAAATACTTTTATTATAATCATAGCAGCATCATAAACAATTCCATTATAATTAGGTATAGAATACAGAGAAAAGATACAAATAATCTCAATATTATCTCAAATAAAAATATTTTCTTCAACAGATGTGTGTTACCAATAGTTTTACGAATACAATTAAACCAAGGAAGGAATAAATAAGAAACTCTGGTCAGGAGCTAGCTATCCCTGTCACAGAAATTTTCAAATGTTTTAAACTTCCATTTGCAGATTGCTCTGTTGCACATTCCAAACTCTTTATTCACATAAAAATTCTCACAATTCAAAGCAGACAGCAATGGAAACTTTACGAACGAGTAACCACGCCACAGCAGTAAGCTACTTGTGATTCCTAATATCGGGACCGAGAAGGGCGTCATGAAACTTTACGAACGAGTAACCACGCCACAGCAGTAAGCTACTTGTGATTCCTAATATCGGGACCGAGAAGGGCGTCATGACCTCTCGGGGCGTAAAAATGAGAACAAGTGCATACACGTGGTTCGGATCCCACGTTAAGCTGCAGGTCCCGTCTGGCTGACATTACCCAGACGATAGGGGATACAATGGACCCTATAGGCCTAAGTATAATGGCTATTACGCCACGCCAATTGCATGGTATAACCAGACCTATCCATACCTCATCAAACATTACTCCTAGCAGCAACAATACCCTCTGCACGCGCAGAATCGCCAAGTTCCTTTGTGAGTCATGATGTTTTTTTTTCTCGGTGAATTGCGCACATGTCCAATAATCTTCTTGTCCTATTTAACCTATCGAACCTTCCTCTGCTACCTCAGAAAACCTACAATTAATTACATTAAAGTTTTATGATTTTTAGATCAGAATTGAACAATATTCTGGATGCAGGGGTTTGGATAATGGACATTATTTAAATTTAAACACTGTTACGCTCGTGTGTTTTATAATTTTCGTTTGACTGCACCAGTCTGCACTGAGTGTATCTATCTCTATACTCATTATTTCTAGCTTGAAAAAGATATAAGTATACTCAGTGTGCACTAGTGCAATAAAATTGCTGCGAAAAAAAAACGTTTTTATACAGTGTGAACAAAGGCTCACCTCCCTGTAAACTTAGTAAATTGAGGTAACCACAAACAAAAAATATAATTTTTTTACTACTTATGTCTCTTTAACTTTGGGTCAAAGATTAATGTCATTAAATTTTTAAAACGAAAGTGGGTTGTGTCCTCTGCCCCAATTTTAATGAAATTCTGTTAAAGGGTGATCTCTTCAATCAATGAAGTTAAAGGCCAGTTCTTTTTAAAGTTTGTGGCAAGTGACAAGCTTTGTTACTAAGTTGCAGTTGGTTAATTATTAAGATTACCTATGTTCCTATTTTAGATAGGTAATTAAAATAGTAGGTATGTTTTACAAAAATATATGTTATGTTAAGGGATTATGGCATCTGTTTTTGCAAAACATTTAAGCAACACTGCTTCCCCCACGTTAGTAGTTTTAGGTTTTAATCCATGTAAATAAGTTAAAGAAAACTTTTGTTTAAGTTGTTGAGAATACCAAATAAAAGGTTTATATTCTATAAAAGGTTTTAATTTTTTAACACTACTGAGTTTTTTAAAATTATGTAAGTACAAATGGAAGAATAGAATATTATACACCAAAGAATAAAAGTGACACTTTTATGCCCAAAAAGAGGGATAAAAAGTGCGTAAACGTTGTTTTATTATTTCATTAAATTTTTTAAATGTAACACACATAAGTAAATTATACATAGTACCTTTATCAAAAACATTATATTATTAATTACTCTATGCGGACAAACATCAAATGGAAAATACAAATTGTTTTAATGCCAACAAAACCAAAATATAACAGGTAAGTAGGTACCTACCTAACTTTACCTAAATTAGGGTCAATGCATAGCCAAAACTGCGTTTTAGTTCCGTGACGGCTTGACCATAAACTAAATCTATTAAACAGTAATGTTAAATATGTTATGTAAATCTTTTCTCAATCTTTTATACAATTCTATGCAATCAGTAGGGTTGTTATTTTGGATGTATTGCTGTTCTTCTATTAAAATTGTACAAAGTTCATAAAAATCTTCATTGCAAGGGTAATTTGAAAATGTGCACTACTTAAGTACATGAAATTTAGGTATTTTGTTTATAAGTTTAATTCTTTTTCTGTAATATTTGTAATTTGAGGCAAGTAAATTTTACTTTTTTTGGGCAAAATGAAATGCAGATTGAACTTTGCCCTGATACTTTATTAAACGGGACGAATTCTACCACCAACATCTATTCGTTTTTTTTTTCAATTTTTATGCTTGCACATAAGAGACAATTTTAGGTGAAAGTCATACAGGGTTCAAATAGACTTACTTTGGGATCATTTGAGGTGGGCCCCATTCTTAGCCAAATTATGTGCCTGGAAAATCCGTCTATACATCCGTTTATACATATTCCGTAGGGTTTTAATTTATCATAAGAGTCTATATGCCATAAAAAGTTGGATCCTTTATTTAAATACTGGCGCCTCCTAAGTCTTTTTCGTTTACGTATATCGTGTCCCTCTGGGTCCAAAACACGCAAAATTTCAGAGACTACTTCCTGAGTAACAACTAAGTTATTTTGAATACATTTAAGATGCATCCACCTATAACCATGTAACTGCCCAGATCCTTTTATCTCATTCTCAATAAAATGGACTATGTCCCTAATAGAAGAATAATTTTTTCTTCTGTAGCGATTCGCTTTTTGTAGTACTCTTTTAAGGGTTCTGTGTGAAATTATAATACCATTTAAAGTCCGTAGCATTAATAAAATTTCTTTTTGCTTAAACCCATAAGAAAAATATTTCAATATTTTACTGATCGTTAAGTCATCCTAAAATAAATAATATAGTTAGTTATTATCAAGTGCAGACAATCAAGTTTGCTTTCCCGCACGCGACCGGAGTTGACCCGAGCGATGCAAACCGAGTTCGGGCAAGCAGTCAAATCAAATGCGGGGAATATACCTATTTACGCATGAGTTAGAATGAAAAGTTTTGCAATCACCTTAAATTTTGCAAATTAATAGACCTACGTAATGAACAATTGTTTTTAAAAATAAAAAATTAACGTAATTAAAATTAATTTTAAAGACTCCTTTCAGCACGTGTATCTAACATAAATAGCTCGGTTGAATCTACCTACCTAATAATTAATTTTTTCTACTACTTACTTGAGAAATCGTCATTATTTACTCCATTGCTCTATCGAGAAGTAACAATTCTACATCTAGGTTAATAATGATAATAAAAAATTACCTAGGTCAATAATGAAAAACAGCTGTTCAATGAGGTTGTTACAGACAATTTTATAGCTTAACTTACCGTTTCTTTATCATATTATTGGACCATTTTAAATAAAGAAATTCCGAAAAATAGGATCAAATTATTAATAAAATAGGACTTTTTATTATAATTAGGAAGATACTTAAGGAAACTGTCATTAATTTCAGACATTTTATCATTTTATTTAACTGACGCGAATATTTACCAAATACTGACAGCTAAGAACGCATTTCGAGGGTCACAGTGCAGGACCTCGTATGTTTTTTTTTATGATTTTAGTTATTTATAATAAACGCTTGAAGAATGACTAGCGCCATCTGTTACTTGTGCAATCAAAAATTATTCTTAACTGCCATCTATGTTATTTTCATAGAAGTAGGACCACGTATAAAAATGCATCAAATGTAAAGTGCAGTACCTCGTATGTCGGCTAACCGCCATTAGAAGTGACTGTCTGTAAGTTGTTATCCAAGTTTTGCTGATTTTATAAGAATTAGATTGCCTTTTTATAGTTGTTTATATTATCAATGATACTTAATATATTTTAGAATAATATTAGGTAAGTAGTAGCGATGTATTAAATAAGAGTAATGTTATAAAAATACTTTAAACTTAAGGGTTGATTATACGAGTTCCTGCATATGTTAATGGTCAACAATATTTTAAATTTATACGAGGTCCTGTCATGATTTTCTTGCTTTCAGATGTTTTAAAAATGGGTTCAAGAGGGAAAAAAATATTAGCACTGGTGCAGAACAACACGCGCGATACAGAACAAAGCAACGATGAACATGATAATATGCAGTGCAATATTCCTCCTCAAATTAGCCAAGTTGATGTAGTCAAGATGATAAATGATGCGGTCTTGATTTTTACTGATAATGATGATAACGTTCGTGACCTTGGTATAGTCCCGAGTTCTCCATCAGAAGCAGAACCAAATAAACAAATTGAAGAAAATCAAGAACATGTTTTTGTAGAGTTTATAGATCCTGCAGTAAGTTCGTTGGATTCATTTGGTTTCAAAAAGGATGAAGCAACAATAGAGTTAATTAATTCACCTCTGCTCAAAGGCAGAGCAGCCAAAATATTTGAAAATGAAAACGCTAAAAAAGTGACACAGAATAAGAATAAGGATGATATTGAATATATTCCAAGTAACGAATCAAGTTCTGATAGTAGTGATCAAGAAGATATTATAAAGAAAGACAAAAGTGCCGAGGGAACACAAGAAGAACTAGCAGTATCAGATCTTGAAGAAAACAGTGAAGACGAAAGGAGAGTACCAAGCGAAAGAAAAAAACGGAAAAAAGGCCGAAATCAAAGAATAATAAATAAGAAAAGACGTATGGAGGGAAAACAATACCTAGGATTCAGAAAACCAAGGGGACAAAAAAATACCTTTCAAGATAAATCTAGGAGCCAAAGATTTCTTAGGCCTAGATGTCAATGTGGACCAGAAAAAAATGCTTCCAGACAATGCGCATCTGTCACAGAAGAAAATCGAAAAAAAATATTTGAAGATTTTTGGGACAAGATGTCTTGGGATCAGAGAAAAGTTTATGTATGTAATACGGTTACATGCAAGACAGCTGAAAGGCAAAAGAATGATTCTAGACGAAAATCTACACTAATTTATAAACTTCCTATGAGAAACGCTAGTTTTCCTGTTTGCAAGATTATGTACCTAAATACCACAGGACTAGGGGAGTGGTCGGTAAGGAATTGGGTGCTAAAAAATGAAGATAGGATAGTCGAAAAAAATGAAAGTATGGTCCTCAAAAGACCGATAAGAACGAACGGTAAAGAAGAGGATTCTTTATTTATGAGTGAATTCTTGAATTCCCTTAACAAATTGCCAGCGCATTATTGTCGTAAAGACACTTCAAAATTATACCTGGAGCAACACTTTCAATCTCTGAATCAGTTGTATGAGGAATATAAGAAGCAGTGCCATATTCAAGTTAAACAATGTCTCTCACTTACGAAGTTATCAGCCATGGTAAAAGAAATGAACATTGGTCTATTTAGGCCAAGAAAGGATAGATGTGATGAGTGTTATAAGTACGAGAATGGAAACTTAGATGAAAGTAATTTTCTTAAACATGCAAAAGAAAAGGACAGGGCTAGAAACGAAAAAGATAATGATAAAGGCAAAAGTATTTTAGGAGAATGTATTGTCCTTACAATGGATGTAGAAGCTGTGAAACTGTGTCCCCAAGTACGAGCTAGCTCTCTTTACTACAAGGTAAAGCTGTGTTGTCATAATTTTACTTTGTATGATTTAGCCACAAATCATGCAACTTGTTACTGGTTTGATGAAACCAAAAGTGACTGTCAAGCTTCCGCATACTCATCTTGTTTAGTTGATTTTCTAAAAGAAAACTACTTAGACAAAAATGATAAAAGATACATAATAATCTTTTCTGATGGCTGTACTGCCCAAAACCGCAACAGTATTATTTCTAATGCTTTACTGTACCTTTCTGAAACCTACAGTGTCACAATCTATCAAAAGTACTTAGCCAAAGGTCACACCCAAATGGAATGTGACAGTGTTCATGCCACAATTGAGACTGCACTGAAAAATAAGGATATTCACTTGCCGAGTGATTATGCCAGAATTACCAGAGAAGCAAGAAGGAAGAAACCAGCTTACATAGTAAAAACACCAGATTATGATTTCTTTGTGAACTATGGAGTAAAATCGTTAATGAAATATGACTCTATACGCCCTGGAAAGACAACGAATGATCCAGTTGTTACAAATATCAAATCACTTCAGTATAATCCAAATGGCGAGATAAAGTACAAGTTAAGCTTTGACGATGAATTCTTGCCTCTTCCCCGCAGAGCCAAGCCGATTGATCTGGCGCAAGCTAATTTTCCTAGACTCCACAAAAGTCTTCAAAAAATCACCAAAAAAAAGTATGATCATCTGCAGGAAATAAAACAAGTAATTCCAAAAGACTGCTGGCCATATTATGATTCACTTGAATTCCAAGAATGAATTCCCATTTTACTATAGAAACTTTCCTTTTAATGTTAGATAATAAAATATTTTGTATGCTTACTCAAATAAAAAATTGTAATTAAACATTTCAATAATTTTATTATACTAATAAATGAATGAATGGTGCAGTACCTCGTATGCAACATTTTTAATAAAAATCGGGAAAATTTTAAAGTTTTCATGATATATAATTGGTTTATCAAACCGAATCAAATAGCAAACATTAAAACTAGAAATAAAATATAACAAAGAAAGGTTTTTGCATTTTTTGTAAAATCATAAAAAAAATCATACGAGGTCCTGCACTGTGACCCTCGATTTCTTTAATTTTATTTTTTATTTTGACAAGTAAAATCCCAGGTGACTTGATTTTTAAATTTTTTTAAAAATTAGGTGGAAATGGGTAACAAAGATTTAAACCAATTAAAATAATATGTAACATTTTACTGTTAGTAGTAGAAAAAATTCTATATATACCTCGGTTGAGAATGCTATTATGTACCTCGCACATTATATCCCTCGGCGCTTCGCGCCTCGGGATTTAAAAGCGCTCGCTATATAATAGCTCACTTCTCAGCCTAGGTATATAATGTACTATTATTCCAATCGGCAACATAAAGCTATAGAGAATGTTATTCACTTACCTCCTACATTGTATCCTTTGTTCAAAAAAACTACACAAGTTGCACTAAAAATAACATGCGATGCACGTTTAGCTATAGCTACTCTGACAAAAAATGAAGAATGGTAATGGCCATTTGCAATTCACAAACTTTTTACGAAATTCACACTTTTCCTACGAAATTTCGTAAATAAATTGTGAATTTCGTAAAAAATATGTAAATTCACACTTTTTATACAAAACAGCTAAAATTTACAGTTTTTTTACGAAATTCTGTAAAAAAAGTGTGAATTTCGTAAAAAATATGTAAATTCACACTTTTTATACAAAACAGCTAAAATTTACAGTTTTTTTACGAAATTCTGTAAAAAAAGTGTGAATTTCAAAAAAAAGTAGGATGTGGCCCTTCCACGCTTTCGTAATATTGCAAACTTTATGTTTTATTTTCTACCTGGTTAAAAGCTTATTTAAAAAATCTAAAATACTTTTTAGTTTAAATTTAAACAAATGAATAACACTGCGTAATTTAAAAATATGCTATGCATTACCATAGATTTTAAACGAGGCCAGTCTGAAAGTGGACTCACGTCACCGCCGTTTGACCTTCGGCTAACAAATTGAGCGAACTCGGCTATCCTTTTTATTTATAGTCGTTGCATCTTATTATTGTTTTCGGACGACATGCAGCATTGCCAGAGCTGGTACAATTGTACGAATCTGGTATATTTCGAACGCATCTGTACAAAAGTACATTTACACCATTTTCTGGTACATTTTCATCCTCGTGCCGCCCCCTATCATTTAATAGCTAAATTTCACAGAAAGAGGCAGTTTTGCAGTAAAGTTTTTAATATTTCATCCCCCTATCGCTATCTATATATTGAAAGCAAATCTCAAAAATTTAGCAGATCACGGCGGTATCTAACGGAACTGTAACTTGGATATCTTCTTTGACAAAATATGGGGCAAATCCGAATCATATTGTAACCACCTAACGGCGCCTTTGAATTGGCCAGGTACCGTCAACACGGCGATAAGGACAATAATTGGGATTCTATGAAGGAATGTTGTTTTGTTTGTTTAGGTCTGAAGCCGAGGGTATGGCACCGGGATCGATAAAAAGACATTCAGTTATACCTAGACTTCGGCTCGGTCCCGTACATTTTTCTATTCTTGTTTTGCTGTGTTATTTTCGGGTGTTTAATAAAAACTTATTTTGTATACATAGACATATTATTTTAATTTTTTATAAGTATAGTTTACAATATAGTTCGGGGAACTGTCAAAATTCTTCAAGTTTTTATTTGGGTAAAGTCCCTTAATTAATGCGTCAAGTTATTAAGTTGGTGTTTTGATTGATAGTGCTACTATATTTGTTTTGTTTAAACATTAAACAAAGTGTTTTACGGCAAATGAAATATCACATTTATGTGTTGAACTAATTAAAATTTTTAACAGATTTAATACCAAAATATCAAAGGAGAAAGAGCCAGGGCTAACTAGTCCTTGCTCTTCGCACTCACAGCCTTCTACTTCATCATCGTCTGATGTATTTAGACCGCCTCTGCAACCTCCCTCCCATTATAATCCTAAAAATGCATTAATACTAATACACATACCATTACATTTATTGCGTGATCGATCGTAATAATGACTAAAAATTACTAAATATTAATATTACTGTTTTTGGTACGAGGTTAAGAAATAAGTAATTTTTGATGGCTGTGTTGAGCCCTGTATACTAAAAACCCTATTTTTCTATTATTCAATGTAAATTATTTATCTTTTGTCAACTGTTATTTTGACCTGTGTTATCATAATAATTAACCTCTTTAAACACTTGCCAAATTTAAGAAATAATCTCTTCAAGTTCCGCATGAACGCCAATCATGCTTAATTAAATAATAATCTTTGAATAACATCCTATTTTTCTTCTAAATTAAATTACGTCAATTACGACTAATATAAATACTGCAAATAACACATGCCAAGCTGACACTCGACACTTAACATTAGACATTCAATATTCAACTTCAGACTTTCAGTCTCTTTAAATCTTACTCTACAATCTTCTCTCACTCTACCTATTTTTATTCTGCTTTTTGTCTCTTAAATGTTATATTTTACTTTGGTAATAAATAACGAGTGACAAGTCTTCTGCTTCATATCAGTGTTTTATTCCTGCAAAAAACCCTTTCCGCTCGGGGTCACGACATAAATTGGCGCAGTCGGTAGGATTTGGCCCTTTGTGTAAGGCTGGTGAGGAAGATCAACCCTTCGTTCGTCGGAGCTCCTGATCGACAAATCATCATAAAAAAAACACAAAGCTGAGTTTCACCTCGAAGACCAATCAATCGAACCACTGAAGCTACAGAAGGCAAAGGAGAACGAAAACTGTGAGAGTAAGATCCTTCCTTTCCTCAACCTTTTCTCTTTTATTTTTTTTTATTATATTTTCCTTTTACATTTTATCTATATATTCATATTTTTCTTTTTCGGGTGTCCACAAACTTCTTCCAATTTTATTATTTTTATATTTTGAAGTTTGTTTTATATTCTTTATTACAAAAATAAATATGTCGGAAAACGACAATAACTCCGTGGTGAGTAATGACAATGATGATGACAATGATAGTGTACATGATAATGTCGTTAATACGACTGAAAATTTAAATATCGCGGATATTTTACCTTTAACATTTCTTTGTTCGTTAATTTCGAAACCATTTGACGGAAATCGGAATGAACTACCCGAATTCCTTTCTAATTGTGAAAATGCTTTTAAGTTTGCAAAACCAAATCAAATTGACGCTTTGTTAGCCTTTGTTATTTCTAAAATCACGGGCAGTGCCAAAGCACAAATGCGTGACAAATCGATATCTGTTTGGAATAATCTTAAAGATATTTTATTACAACTTTACTCTGATCAAAAACATTACTCACAACTTATGGAAGAACTAAATACAATAAGACAATCTACTAATGAAAATATTCTTAATTTTTATAATCGAATTGACAAATTAAGCACAAGACTTTTAAATACTCTTAGTTTTCAAAACCGTTCTGAATTTAAAGGACGTTCAGAAATGATTAAAGAAATTTCTCTACAAAGATTTATTTTACATTCTACCCCAGATATATCTCGATTCCTACGTAGTAAAGAACCTAAAACTTTATCACTAGCATTAAATGCCGCCCTCGAAGAGGAACGTGCCCTACTTATACCAAGAATGAATAAAATTCATATTTCTTCAAAATACTGCTCATTTTGTAAAACAAAAGGTCATTTGATAAAGGATTGTTATAAAAAACGTAATGTAAATCAAAGCATTCACTTAAATAGACCATTTAATCAAAACTCTACAAATAATGTCGAACAACCTGGACCTTCAGGTACTCAAAATAATAGCTCTGTATACAATAATAAATTTTGCAATTATTGTAAAAGAAAAGGACACGTGCTATCAGAATGTTTTAAAAGAAAAAGAGATAATGATAATAAATTTAATCCAAATAATAAGAGGTTTGATCAAAATAAGCCAAAGCAAATAAATACAGTAAATTCAAACGAAACCAATTTAAACTCCGAAACTTCCCAAGAAGACGTCGTGTCTTGGGAATGGGTTTAAATCAAACCGACGATTCTTTTAATTCTCGTACTTTAGAACCAAATTTAATATTCGTAAATAATACAGATGACAAAAACCCATATCTAGACTATGAATACAACGGTCGCTCTTTTAGATTTCTGTTAGACACAGGAGCTTCCGTATCTATTATACGAAATAATAAAATTAACTATCTTTCTAATCAAATAAACCGACAAGATAAAATTATTTTAAACGGTATAAACTCAAATGCCCCTATTTCCTCTATAGGCAGTTGTTGCATAAATTTAGAAATTCAAAATCAATTGTTACCAATAAAATTTTATATTATTCCACATAATAACAAAAAGGTGTCTTTTGACGGAATTATCGGAAATGATTTCTTATCAGCTCAAGGCGCAATAATTAACCTCAATCAATCTGAACTAAAATTAAATTCTTTATCATATCCAATTAAAATATTTACAAACATTACCGATAAAAAACAAAATTATTATGATACTGATGGCTCGTATCTTTTAAAACCAAGGTCCGAAACAGTAATAGAAATTGAAGTGATAAATAATGTTTGTGAAGGAATAATTCCAGAAAAAGAACTACCTAACGGTATTTATCTTGCAAAATCTTTAGTAAGAGTTTTACATGGGCAAAGCCTTAACTACAATTATTAATACTAAATATCAACATTTCAAAATCAAAAAATTTCGTTTAAAATTAGAACCATTTGATGAATCAGATTCCAATATTTTTATTAGTTCAATAAATGAAACTAATTTGGCTGAACGAATTAATATTTTACAAACTAATCTACGTTTAGATCATTTAAATCTCGAAGAAAAACATTCTATCTTAGAAATTTGTACTGCTTATAATGACATTTTCTACTTACCTAATGATCATTTAACATGTACTAACCTTTTGAAGCATGAAATCAAAGTAACTGATCCTACACCGATCACCGCTAAAATATATAGATTCCCCGAAGTGCATAAAAAAGAATTAGACCGGCAAATAGCTAAACTATTAAAAAATGGTAATATTCGTGAGTCAGTCTCTCCTTATAATAGTCCACTTTGGATTGTCCCTAAGAAAATGGACGCTTCAGGCGAAAGAAAGTGGCGTGTAGTTGTAGATTATAGGAAGTTAAATGACGTCACAGTATTCGACGCATTTCCATTACCAAATATTGAAGACATTTTAGACCGACTTGGTCATTCTAAATATTTTTCTACATTAGATTTAGCATCAGGATTTCATCAAATTCCAATGAAAGACGAAGATATACCTAAAACTGCTTTTTCTACACCCAAAGGTCCTTATGAGTTTCTGCGCATGCCTTACGGAATGAAAAATGGCGCAAATATTTTCCAACGTTTAATGAATACTGCATTGACAGGACTTCAAGGACTGCAATGTTTCGTTTATCTCGATGACATAGTCATTTTTGCTAGTTCTATTTCAGAACATTCTCAAAAATTAGAAAATATATTTAATAGATTACGTATAAATCAACTCCTCTTACAACCTGATAAATGCGAATTTATGAAAAATGAAGTTGCATATCTAGGACATTTAATAAATGAAAATGGTGTATCCCCAAATCCAGATAAAATTTCGGCTATCAAACAATATAACGCACCCAAAAATTCAAAACAAATTAAACAATTTCTTGGGTTAATAGGTTATTATCGCCGTTTTATTAAAGACTTTTCTAAAATTGCGAAACCTCTTACATCACTCTTAAAAAAGGATGTTCCATACATATGGACAGATGAACACGAAAACTCTTTCAATTATTTTAAAACTATTTTGTCAAACAATCCCCTTTTACAATATCCAGATTTTACTAAAACTTTCGTTTTAACTACAGACGCTTCTAGCTATGCTATAGGTGCTATTTTATCTCAAGGTGAGATCGGCAAAGATTTACCTATTTCATATGCCTCACGTACTCTTAATAATGCTGAAAGTAATTACTCTGTAACCGAAAAAGAACTTCTTGCAATTGTATGGGCCGTTGCACATTTTCGCCCTTATTTATACGGAAGAAAATTTTTAATTTTAACGGATCATCGTCCCTTAACTTGGCTTTTCAATTGTAAAGACCCTAGCAGTAGACTTATTCGCTGGCGTTTAAAACTCGAAGAATATTCTTATGAAATTAAATATAAACCCGGTAGAGTTAATTCCAATGTAGACGCATTATCTAGAAACCCAATAAAATTAATTAAAACTTGTTTTCCTATTAACATTGAAAATTATGCTGATTTTATAAAATATCATTACGAAAGTCAAAACATTCCCCAGATAGAAATAATAAAAGATAACATTTTTTCAAAACATCCAAATTCTTTAATCTATTCTAAAGATTTTGACGAAAATAATCCATACTTTGAAAGCTTATCATCTTTATTCGACCTAAACAAAATAAATTACACTGAAATAAATCTATACGATACAATTCCACTAAAGAATGAACTCAAACAAACATTTTTATTAATATCTAAATTAAATCATTTTGATAAAATTTCTTATAATGACTTATTTTATTCTTTACAAAATCTAAGAGCTAACTTATTAAAAAATAAAATTAATCTCATTTATTTAAAAAATCCAGTAGAAGATAATAGCAATTTGAAACAAGACATGTTCAATGAACTAATAGACTTTTTATTTCCTAAACAAATAAAAATTATTTTAGTAAACAAAGCTAGATTCCAACCTTCAAATCGCGACGAAATTCTAAAAATATTTCAAGAAAATCATGAAACTGCGACATCAGGTCATTCAGGATTTCTTCGAACATATCGTAAAATTAAAGAAAATTACAAATGGCATAATATGAAAACCGATATAAAGAAACTCATAAAAAATTGCAAATCATGTCAAATAAACAAAGTAAATCGAAATGCTAAAGCCCCTATGGAAATTACAACAACTAGCGAACGCCCCTTTCAACGATTAGCAATAGACATAGTAGGACCCTTACCTATAACAGAAAATGGTAATCGTTTTATTTTAACTATGCAAGATGACTTAACCAAATTTTCATACGCTGTACCATTAATCAATCATGAATCGAAAACAATTGCTGATCAACTTTTAAAATTTATATGTCTTTTCGGCATTCCTGAAACAATCTTATCTGATCAAGGAACAGACTTTACATCCAATCTTATCAAAGATTTAAATAAAATTTTCAAAATTAAGCACATTTTAGCAAGTCCATATCACCCTCAAACTAATGGTGCACTGGAAAGATCACATTTAACATTAAAAGAATATTTAAAACATTATATCAATTCACAACAAAATGATTGGGACGAGTATGTACCCTTAGCTATGTTTACATATAATACACATTATCATAAAGCAACTAACTTTACTCCATTTGAACTTACATTTGGACATAAAGCTTATATACCTAGCTCACTAACAACAAAGCCTGAATTCAAATATTCTTATGATGATTATTATTCACACCTTAAATTAAAACTAAATAAGAGTTTTGAAATAGCTCGAGAAAATATAATAAAATCTAAAAATATTTCTAAAAATTATTACGATCAAAAAACAAATCAAAACATTTACAAAGAAGGAGATTTAGTATTCTTACAAAATAAAGTCATTAAACAAGGTTTAAATACAAAGTTTTCTCCACTTTTTAAAGGACCCTTTAAAATTTTAAAAATATATCCTAATCAGACTGTTAAATTGCTTTTAAATAATAATAAAACAGCCGTTTATCATCATAACTTATTGAAACCATTCTTTACAGATAATGTTGACAACAGCAGTAGTAGTGTTCCTCACCCTGACCTACTCTAAAATCATAAAAACTGACCTACCACCTTTCCAGATACAACCATTTAACGATAAATCAGGAATCTTCTATCATCATTTAGGTCAAGCACGAATTTCTCATGATAAATTTACTTTATTATCATTTATTAATATTAGTATATACGAAGAAAAATTGAAACTTACTGCAACAATTTACCAAACTTCTTTACCTTTATGTAAAAATTATAGAAAAATGACTAATACTACAAAAAATAAGAAACTGGAATTTTCTTGTAATGAAACATTAATACTAATTTCAAATAATTTTAAACTTTTAGATGAAAAATTTGACTCAGTCTGTCATTTGACTGGTCATAATTTAGACATTATTTCTAGATCAAAACGAGGATTATTTAATGGAGTATCTTATGCTTTTAAATGGTTATTTGGCACTCCTGATTCCGATGATGCAAAATTTTATACAGATGCAATCAATAATATTTCACAACAAAATCGTGATATGCATATTTTAATGAAACAACAAATTCATATTCTCTCAGACGCGATAAATGATTATAATAAAACAGCACAAGCTTTGATATATAATCAAGATGTTTTAAATAAAAATATAGCTATTTTTAATAAATTTGCAAATACTGCAACTAAACGTATAAATTCTTTAACTTTTGCACAAACTGTAACAAATCAGTTAAATTTACTTACGCAATTGACAAATGAATTAAAAGAAGAATTTGACGTCATCATTTCAGCAATCTTGTTTTCAAAACAAAATATATTGCATCCAGCTGTCATTACTCCCCGACATTTAAAAGAAGAACTTTTAAAAATAAAATTAAGCTCTACACTAGAATTCCCGTTTGATTTAGATAAGCTTGAAAATGCTTATAAATTCATGGACATTAGTTCCTTATCAGTAATCTATTCAAATAAAATATTAATTTTTGCCATAGGCGTACCACTAGTAACAAAAAATATTTTTAATGTTTATAATTTGATTTCACTTCCTACTCAAGTCCTGAACTCTTCCATATATTCCTATATAAATCCATCATTTTCCTACTTACTATTGAGTAACACAAGAAACTTCTACAGTGAACTTACGGACTTATCAAACTGCATCCATGTTCCACCACAAGAGTACATTTGTAGTCATGCCACTGTTTACCTGGTTAAAGAACGACCTACCTGTGAATTGGATTTGAAAACAAAACAACGCCTTAGTATTCCAAAAAGTTGTGATACTAAAGTAGTAAAAACTGAAGTTGAGATTTGGCATCCCTTAAATAAAAATCAATGGCTTTTTGTTGTTACCAACCCAGTTCTTGGTACTATCTATTGTGACAATATCAATCAAGCAATAGACATCACTATTCAGAATACTGGTATATTTACTTTACAACCACAATGTAAATGCTATACCATGTCCACGATGCTAATCGCCAGTTCAAATCAAACTTCTAATTATACTAACTATATACCGACAGTCGATATCACTACCGATGATTGTTGTATAATTGAACAGAAGTATCTTCAAAATGAAGAAATGGAATCAATTAAATTATCCAATATTAACTTAAACGACCTTAACCATGCACAAAACAAACTACATCAATTTGACGAAGAATTACAAAAACGTATTGATGAACCTTTTAGTGGATACAGAACCAAATGGTACAACACTCTTGGAGGTATTCTCACTCTGATCTTTTCTGCAGTAATAATTCTTTGGTGTTGCTGCAAACGATGTCGCTGGTCCGTACTTTCCTGGCTCAAACAACTCTTCACTCATGGTCCATGTCAATATACTATATGTATTAACAGCCACAACTCAATGGAAAATAGTAATGTTCATACTTATGATGTGCCTCGCCAACATAGAGTCCGCTATGTTCGAGAAGACGGTCTTACCAATCCAATATATTCTAGGCCTCATATGCCATCACCAAAAGAAGAAAGACCAATTCTGGAACCTGACGATCCAACCGATCCTCACAATTACGATCATCTTGAATTTGAAGAAGACGTTCCACCAAGACGAGTTACTAGGTCTCTCTCCAAAAAGATTTTCAAACTATAAATTCAATTTTTGTTTTTTTTATTTTTATTGAAAAATTTTAATAACTCTGGAATTCTATGTTGTTACCTTAATTATTATATCATTTACAATACACTTTATATAAATTTAATAAATGCATTAGATGCGATTAAATTTTATATAAGTATTCATTTATTTAAATAATGCACTAAATGTTGCATTCGAGACAATTTATAATGTACTCGTTTATTTAAAAATGCACTAGATGTTGCATTCGAGACAATTTATAATGTACTCGTTTATTTAAAAATGCACTATATGTTGCATTCAATACATTTTATAATGTATTCATTTGTAAAAAATACTCTTTATATAAATTTAATAAATGCATTAGATGCGATTAAGATTTATATACGTATTTATATATCAAAATGGATATCAATTTATCTTTATATTATTTACGGATCCTAATTTTTATTTCATCAAGCTAGCTAGTCACAACATTGACAATTAAATTGATATCTGATCAAAATGATCCATTTTGATAACATTTATAATCAATATTTAAATTGATTCTTAAGCACACTTGTGTATGATGCATCCTATTTAATAATGCACTTTCGTTGCATTTTATACATTTTATAATGTATTCATATATTTAATATTGCACTTTCGTTGCATTTTATACATTTTATAATGTATTCATATATTTAATAATGCACTTTCGTTGCATTTTATACATTTTATAATGTATTCATATATTTAATATTGCACTTTCGTTGCATTTTATACATTTTATAATGTATTCATATATTTAATATTGCACTTTCGTTGCATTTTATACATTTTATAGTGTATTTATATATTTAATATTGCACTTTCGTTGCATTTTATATATTTACATATATATTATATATTCTTCATATCAATAATAAAATATTTTCTACTTTCTTCTTTCTTCTTCTAGAGATTCTAGACCATATCGTTGTTTTAAATATTATAATTAGAACCAATAATTCCTATCTAGGAACGAACAGTATCATTTTCTGTTGACACGCCTACACCTAAAAGGCCTTTCTAACCCTTTAAACCTGGCGGTCCTCTTCGCCTCTTTATCTTCTTTCATTATTCCTAGGTTCGGACAAATTTGGGCTGGGACTAAAAGTTCAGCTGCTGACTAAAAGACTTTGATGTTCCGGGTGGTTCTGGTAATATAATGTTTAAACAAACATTTTATTTTTTATAAATATACCAATAATATATACATATATATATGTATAAATATACCAATAAAATATGAATAATATCTTTACAATATTAAGATATTCAAATAAAATATTTTTATATACAAATAATGTAATAAATATAACAAATATTTCAATAATATGATTTCTATCGTATTTTAATAAAATATTACAAATAATGTAATAAATATAATAAATATTTCAATAATATGATTTCTATTGTATTCTAATAAAATATCTTTTAATTGTATCTATGACAAATTCTCTATAATAATGAGATATTCCTTTTTACAACACTTGTAATATTTCCTTATAAAATTAATTTTATTACTATTGCATTTATATGCATTCTAATGTTAACAATTAGATTAATTTTCTAGTCAGTCCAATTTTAACAAATATATCAGGTATAGATGGACGCATTTATACTTACCTTATTTTATATATTCTTTGATTTTGCTGATAGCAGTAATAGGCATAACAGACATAGGCCTTCTATTGTATAAATAATATATCCATAATACTGGTGTAATACTTTATTATTTCTTTTTATATTACTGTTACATTTTTATGTATAAGAATAACCCATTTGCATTCTAAATATAATATATGCAATTGGATTGTTCCACAATTAATTAGTTATTTTAGTGTTTAGATAAATTTAACTTTATCAAAACACTTATCAGGGGAGGATTGTTGAGCCCTGTATACTAAAAACCCTATTTTTCTATTATTCAATGTAAATTATTTATCTTTTGTCAACTGTTATTTTGATCTGTGTTATCATAATAATTAACCTCTTTAAACACTTGCCAAATTTAAGAAATAATCTCTTCAAGTTCCGCATGAACGCCAATCATGCTTAATTAAATAATAATCTTTGAATAACATCCTATTTTTCTTCTAAATTAAATTACGTCAATTACGACTAATATAAATACTGCAAATAACACATGCCAAGCTGACACTCGACACTTAACATTAGACATTCAATATTCAACTTCAGACTTTCAGTCTCTTTAAATCTTACTCTACAATCTTCTCTCACTCTACCTATTTTTATTCTGCTTTTTGTCTCTTAAATGTTATATTTTACTTTGGTAATAAATAACGAGTGACAAGTCTTCTGCTTCATATCAGTGTTTTATTCCTGCAAAAAACCCTTTCCGCTCGGGGTCACGACAGCTGTACAAAAGTTCAAAATCTGGTACATTTTATGTTTGTGATTTGTACAATTTCTTGATATCCTTTGGCAACACTGACGACATGTAAACGCACATAATCTCGATCGGCACCGGAGTTCGGTTTCTTTAGGGGCGCCCTACAGTTGTTCCGCAGACTCTGGTAACACTTGTAAACGTTAGGTGCTATAATGTCGCATAAACGCAAAAATTTTAAGAAAAATTTATAGAAGTTGTTGGAAAAGCTGCTCTCGTCTAGTTCGTCAAGTAAGTATATAATATAATAAAAATTAAATTTCAGTGGTTGGGCCCAAAAATTATTGTTATCCCAAACTTCGTATACAATAATTGAAGGTGTCATTTTTATCAGCGTTTTTCATTGGCGTTCGTTGCATACTTTAAATTCCAAGAACCATTTCGGCCCGCTCCGGCGACAGTCTTTTGCTGCGCTGCTGGCGCATTGTTGTCCAAGGAGAATATACGCCTAGAGTTGTGTTGAACGATTGGCTAAGAATAACCGTGTATGCGGTTGTCTGTTTTCAAAATATATCGAACATCTGCGTATACAGTGTTCGTTGGCAGTTTTTTCTCTTACACTGCATACACAGGAAGAATTTACTGTGTACCAGTAGTTTTAGATCACCCTCTGTATATGTAGGTGCTATGTTAGCTAAGCACAATAACTACTTTTCCCTGAAACTAATATAAAATTTAGTAAAAAACTACCTCTTTTTTTTACTCATTTTAGGTTACAGAGTTTTCAACTATGGGGGGAAATAACATTTACGAGTTCGTAAAAAGGGTTTTACGCCAAGTTATGAGACAAACGAATTGGCAGCACTATACAGTTGGTTGGGAAGAAGACAAAAAAATGATTTTAGCAAATCACAATTTGCTAAGGTCATTATAGGTAAGGACTGTATGATAGCGTCTAATATAATATACCAATAATAAAGGCATAATAATTTACCTAAACAATTCATAGGGAACAACTATTTTTATGTCTTTATTTTTTCAGCATCCAGTGAAAGGGCAAAAATATCTCCCAACAAAAAGAAAACCGAAGAGTCAATAAGCATATGGTTTAGAAGAGCTAAGGATAGAATGGGCAATAAAACTAAATAAAATATGAAATATTCTGAATTGGAATAAAGTGTTTTCAAAATAGTTTTTATTATTTTACTGCCTTAAAATGTATGTACATAGTATGTATTATTACAAAAGTACATAAGACATACAATATGTACATACATCAAACGTACCTTTTGGAAAAAGTACGTACATAATACGTCTTATGTATGTACGAGGTATGTTTATGTACGTTTATAAGACGTACGTTACATCCAGAAAATACATACATCAGACGTACATGAAATGTACATTGGTACGTACATAAGACATGCAATATGTACTATTGTGCCGATAAAAAACTGGGACAAGAGATTTACAAAAACAATGTAAGAAATACATATCCCCTAGACTATAAAAGGTGTCTAGAGCTAAAAAGGAAAAACATTCAAAATTTAAAAAGTAACCTAGGTTACATAATGGAATGTTTTGTATTTTTCGATACGGGGTGGTTAAATTTGAGAGACATTATATAATATGGATAAAGTAAATTTATTAGATTTTTTTAAAGTCAAATATTTTATAAATTATTATATTTACCATTACCACAAAATAATAAATAAAGCTAATACAGGTAATAAAATACATTTAATAAAAAGAAAAAAATTGCGAACACAAAGTTTGTCAAAACAACACAAAATTAATATTTGGTCATAGAACCATTTCTGTTTATTACTTTTTGGAGCCTTTGTGGCATACTTAAAACTAAGTTTCTACATAATTCGACAGTTATTTCATCCCAAGCTTGATTTATCCTATGACGTAATTCATCCCTGTTTCTAGGTTGAAAATCATGTTTATACATAGATTTGACCATGGCACCCCAAATGTTTTCTATCGGGTTCAAATCGGGACTCTTCGAAGCCCAGGGAAGAACTGCTATGTTATTTTCTTGGAGAAAATTTTGTACAATGCGCGCTGTGTGTATTGGAGCATTATCATGCTGAAATGTGTAATTATGACCGCATACAGCGTTTACCGATGGTATCATCACTTCGTTTAGTATATTAACGTATACTGCTGCAGTTAGTCTTCCTTCGACGATTTGGCAAAGTCCTGGTCCTCTAGCGCTAATCCAGCCCCAAACATTTATGGAGAAACGCCCACTTTGGTTGGTTTTGTGGGTGTATCTTTCATCATACCGCATGCCGGAAGGCCTATACACCCGAATTCTCCCATTATTGCATGACTGAAAAGTTTTCTCGTCAGAAAATATAACTGTTTCCCATAAATTTATTTGATTAATATATTCATGTGCAAATTCTAACCTGCCCTGTTTATTTATTTCCGTTAAAAAAATTTTATTGGCAGCACAACGGCTTCGTATATCGGAATTTCGAACCCTGTCTCTAGCGGTATTTGCAGAACCTGGAAAATTCGTCTCTTCTTTTGCCTTGATTGCAGTTTCGAAGGGATGATCCCTTAGATAATTAACCAGTCTTCTATCATGATCATCAGTAGAAATTTTAGGGGGACCAGAACCTGCATTCCTAATAATAGTCCCATGTCTTGCTATTTTTTGTTTTGCCAATAGCACGGTATTCTTGCTTACTCCCGGTTCATCTGCAATATCCCTAATAGCAACACTATCTCGCAACCGACTATAAATAATTGCCTTTTGCTGGGGGGTTAATTGTGGCATATTTACAAATAATATATGATTGTATGTTTGACGAGTCAATCATAAAGTGACAATCTTTATTGACATGCAAATTTTCATGACATTTTACTGGTACCAGGCTTGATGTAAAATTATTCTTAATAGTCTAGGAGAAAATAGAAAAATTTTTTGTCCCAGTTTTTTATCGGCGCGATGGTACATACATCGAACGTACATTTTGGTGGAAAAAGTACGTACATAATACGTCTTATGTATGTACGAGGTACGTTTATGTATGTTCATAAGACGTACGTTACATCCAGAAAATACATACATCAGACGTACATGAGATGTACATTGGTTGTTTGGGGATTGATGAAGATACTTCTGAAACTCCAATCAACCCTAGTAAAAATAAAGAGGAAGTGGATATTATTCTTGGGGCGGATCCTACACAGGATAATATTGAATTTGGACCTGCTCTAGACTTTGACATTATTAATAGATGGTCCAGTTACCTGTTTTCTGGTTTCGACAAAGATACGCGCGATAAGATTAAATTCGCTGAGAATGGTCAGTTTTTCGATGCGCCAAAATTGAATCCAAAAATCGAGACAATCCTAAACCTATAGACCTTAAAAAAGATACTCTATTGGCTAATAGCAGAATAAGTTTAAGAACCGTATGTTCCGTTTTAAAGCTTGATCTCGCTTTACTGATCCGGTTTTTCTAAATCGATATTCATTGTTATGCACCATCAATTCCAATTGCTCGATTACTTAATCTTAGGAAATATATGGCAACATTGGAATTGTGGTAGAAACATGATAAAACTAACCTTAATTTTTTTTCTAAATTAGCGGTGTTTGTGACCGATAGGTAAAACGTAAAGTAAAAATGAATTCAATTAAATGTTGAAAAAAATAGTACCAAATTTTACACCACCCGAAAAACAATTTTTACTTAATTTAGTTTTTAGTAAATGTGCTCATATCCTTGAAGAAAAAAAAACAACTTGAATAACTTGATGTTGTGTCGGTATTCTAATGTAATTTTTTCAACTACTCGTGACACTGTAGTTTGATGAATACCCATAAAATCTCCAATGCTGTTTTGGTGCCCCGCACAAGCATAAAATCTTAATGTGGTCAATAACTGATTTATTGGCAACACATTGTCATTCCTATGAATATACAAATTATGATTGAGTACTTCAAAAATGCTAGGGATTGGCGTGTACTTATCAATTGTTATAAAATTCAAGTTCATTTTCAATCTGTTGTAACACAATCAGAGTGGTTTCTTTCGTAAGCCTAAATCTTCGGTAGAATGAAGCATTGTCCATTTTATCAAAATGTTCACTTCGCTCATATAATAAAAAACTCGTCTTCTATTTCCATTTTTCCCTACATTTTGGACAAATTTTGAGGTTGGAAAAGCACGTTTTAACCATTAGTTTCGGGGGATTAATTTTATCGCGATTATAACGTATTTTTTTGATGGTGCATATAAACTTTATTCCATAATCGGGATTAAAGTCTTGATAGGGATTAAATCCATTGGTGCATAAGGCCGTTAGTTAGCTGAGACAACTCGTAATCTCGTAGAGGCCGCCAAGATTTTATGTGAACTGCATTTCATTCTGTCAACGCATAGAAAATATCAGATGTATCCCACCATAGGAGGTGTGTGTTGCCCATAAGGTTGCTAATGAGGCTAAAACTATTACGTGGTTATTTGGAACCGATTTCAGCAAAAAGTCCAAAGCCGCTCACGACCCTCAGAAGAGTGCAGCAAGTTTAGGCCTCAAAAAGAAATTAAACAATATGGTAAAACCAGTACATCCAAATAAAATTTAAACTTCCAACGCCAATATTCAAAACCAAGACTCAAGTCACGCAGTGGAACACGAGTGACAGGAACTCAATCATACCGATGGGACAAACGTCGAAAATATCGGAGGGACAAAAATTATTAAAGCAGGTACATAATATGGACAAAATTTCCGGTAGAATTAAACTCTTTTTACCAAAATGGGCGGACATAACTAACGACTCAGAATAGGTTTCCTGTGGTGCCGCGGCTCTCGTGTAAAGAAAATAAAGTTAGTTTGAATTTAAGTTGCACGCGCCCACGCATTTTCGGCCCCTACCAACAAATTTCAAGGCAGGTGCCGAACACGCACAGGCGCGTTTTTCTTACTGTAGGATTAAATGACAATATAAAATTTATATGTCAAAAATAAGTCAAAGAAACACTAAAATGATAAAATTACCACCTTATGTATAAAAAAATTATGTTGGCCTCATAATCATATTTGGTGGCAGCGATTGTGTTAAACGATTATAGGAAAACCAAAAAAGAGAGGTAAGAAAGCTGAAAGGCAAAGAGATTCGGAAATATTAAGGATGGGTGGTGGCACGCTTGGAAAAATTATTATTGATATGGCAGATGAACTTCCGCTTAAAATAATGGACCTCCCTAGCTCACTGGCTGGCGACCCCTCGAACCGGGCAACCCTAATTTTAGTTGTACCAAAAACATGGTAAATTAATAAATTAGTTTTTTTGGCTAATCAAAACTTTAACATTATTAATAGCATTATTTTTTGCTCACGTTTTATTTTACTAGTAAGTGTGGAAAGGTTATCTCTTAATTGGTGGTACAGCCAGACAAAATGTAGTATTTTGGTATGAAATACGACGTCCCAGTATTTTTAATAAGTTGCCAACACTATCTATACTCATTCGAAAATAATTCAAAAATTTGGTTGGATGCTCTCGCAAGCCATCAAACAACTTATAAAATTGTACATTTAAAAATCTTTGGCTTAGTATTGGATGAACCCAAAATAACTTTTTTTTACATTCTTTTTCTAACTAAACTGAAAGTACAAACACATGCAATTTCTACAAAAGCCATGGTTGAATTGACCTTTATAAGCAATTATTCTCCAGATAAGCGCTGTCGGAGATAACAGGCAACTTTTTGAGTGACTAAACTATTTACTTGCTTATAACAAAAGTTGGTAGTGCGCGGGATGCATAAGTCATATTGACAGGCGTCTGTTACTTACGATCAAATAATGTGCTTAATTATTAAATTAAACATTTTCCAACTGGGTTGTTTTGCTTGTGAGAAAATTATTTCTGCCAATGTCATGTCAAAGTTACCTAGTTAGTTAATTATTTATAAAAATCATTGTGTAATCCGATAATGTTTTATTATATCCCCAATTATTGCACCCTCCCCTAAGTCAAATCTTATATCTGCCCCTGCAATGCCAGAAAATAGGAATTCTGTTTAAAAGGTCTCAATTATTTACGGTCTTTACGTTTAAAGGAAGTTTAAAGCCTTTGTATCTTGAAAGAGTGGACGAGTGTAATAAGCGGACATTACTCATTTTGGTGATCAATGCGATGAAAACGGATTATTGTTTAATCTAGACCAATTGAGATAAGAAAATTAAGAACCTACTTTGCAATTTTATACCCGAAGAATGTCGAATATAAGTGTTTTGCATAACTAACAAACATGAAAATAACCCAGGCATTGTTGCCGTAAAGAACGAATTTTGCAAAGGGCATGCTTTAAAAATATTTTTAGTGGAATTCTAAGATCCCTAAGGTTCCAACATTCGAACTACGCGACCTGAATCTTTAGCGCCTGCCACGCAGTTATTATATCAGAAAATAATGTTCGTCATTTACAAAAACCCCGATACTCTAGACCAAACCTTGTTTTCAAGGAACTCTATATCATGGAGTAACATCCTTTCTTTCACCCGAATATTCCCGGTTCTTTTTTAAATTGCGGTTCCTTTAAACCCAAATATTTCTATTTAAGTTACGACAATCCAAAATATGTTAATGTGCAACCAACAATACAAAAATTGCGAAAATTTCGAAGAACAAAACACTTAATACGACCCTGAGCAAAACGACTATTCCGTCCAAAATTTTCAAGACATTACGCCTCAAGAGCCAATGATGTAGAAATTAATTATATTTATGACCGTTAAGACTTACCACATATTAGAATATTAAACCCGCCCGCGACAAAATCATTTTAAAACCCCGAATTGCCGAAAAATATTTTGCAGATTGTATAAAAAACAAGTAATTTACTACATACATCATCAATATTCCGAACTAATAGGGGAGAATGTTCCACAGTGAAACATGTTCCACAGTGAAACATTGCCATTTAAAAATAAATCAACAGACCTAAAACTTCCGCCATCTCGTGGATAGTAGCTCGACTATGATTCTAACTCCCACCACAAAATACATCACAGCACAGTGCGCGGTTTGTTCATGGCAGCGTTTCAGTCCAGAAAAGGTATCCAAAGTTACACGTGGGTCGAAATTTAATAAACAATTCCCGGCTTCGTTTTTAATATTTTTTAAATATTTTTGGAGCAAAAAGAAGTACCATAATTAGGTCATGTAAGTAGGCATTAAGATGTTTTAAAATATTTTTTGTTTGCATATAAATGTCTTTTTTGTTTGAGGTTAAACATGGTCCACAGTGAAACAGTGCTGGTCCATTGTGGACCATCGATGTTTCAGTCTGCCCCATATTTTGTTTTATCATTTCCTTAAGGTTTATTTTTAGTTTTAATCTAATATATTTTTTTTTAGGGCCAGAAATAGGGTGCGGAAGACTGCCATGGGTCTAACATCTGCAGAAACAATGCAGAACGCTCTGAATCTGCTCAATGGAGGCTTAAGTTTAAGAAAGGTATCTGAGATGACAGGAGTTCCTTACGTTACACTTTTTCGCTATGCCAAGAAACAGAAAGAGAATCCCTTGGAGAAAATTAAACTTACTCCCAACTATAATTGCAGACAAATTTTTGATATAGATAAAGAAAAGGAGCTGGTTAAATATATTTTAAACCTGTCAAAAATGGGTTTCGGTCTGACTGTAACCGAATGCCGAAAATTAGCTTATGATATGGCTGAACAAAATAAACTAAAGCTCCCTGAGAACTGGGTAAAAAATAAAGAGGCAGGTTTGGAATGGTTCAGAGGTTTCAGGAAGCGCCACCCTAGTATTAGTATTCGTTCACCTGAGGGTTGCAGTCTATCACGAATGACATCATTCAATCCACATAATGTACAGTCGTTCTTCAACAAGTTGGAAACAGTTTATTCACGGAGTGAACATTTTTCTAATGGTTCAAGAGTTTACAATTTGGACGAAACCTCAACCACGACAGTTCAGAATCCAAGGAAAATAATTGCTGGAAAAGGAATCAAGCAGGTGAACAAATGTACAAGCGGGGAGAGAGGTCAAAATGTGACTACATGCTGCGTTATTAACGCCCTTGGTACCGCCCTTCCTCCAGTCATGGTTTTCCCGCGGAAAAATTTTAAAACTCACATGATTAATGGAGCTCCTTTAGGTACGCTTGGGCTTGCTACTACTTCTGGATGGATGTGTTCGGAAATTTTTCCGCAAGTTCTGGATCACTTTGTTAAATTTACGTTATCCAGTAAAGAAAATCCGACGCTATTGATTATGGACAACCATCAAAGCCATATTTCACTGGCTACTGTCGACAATGCTCGAGAAAACGGCGTTACAATTCTTACTTTACCGCCCCATTGTAGCCATAGACTACAACCTCTAGATGTTGCTGTTTTCTCATCCTTTAAAGCTTATTATAATGTCGCGATTGATAGTTGGCTTCTGCATCATGCCGGAACGCCCATGACCATTTATCAAATTGCAAAATGCGTGGGAACCGCTTTTGATAGCTCGATGATGCCAAGTAATATAAAATCAGGTTTTAAAAAAAGTGGTATCTTTCCGCTCGATAAAAATGTATTTAATGAGAGTGATTTTATGAGTTCAGCTGTGACAGATCGACCCACTACAGACGAAAACGAAGCTTCAACTTCTCAAGAGAATAACTGTGAAGTTAGTGGAAGGAATGAAGCAGCAGAAATTTAATAGCCCACCTTACAAAAAAAAGTCGAATTTGTTTCTCCGGAACAATTCAGAGGCTATCCGAAGGCTTCCGCACGAAAGGGTAAGATAAATAGAAGGAAGGGAAAAAGCATGATAGCCACGGACACTCCAGAAAAAATTATTATAGAGGAAAGGGAAAAGAAAAAAAATACAAAAAATGTGACTATTAAAGCTGTCGACAAAACTAAACGCAAACTTGTCGAATCGTCAGATGAAGATGATGATGACGTAATGTCTATTGGTTCAGAAACGGAGAGCTGGATTCCTGAGCTAAATCCGAATGGATTTGAAGACCTTGTGCGCTCCCCAGAAATTGGAGATTTTGTATTGGTGCAATTTAAAATAAGAGAGAAAATAAAAAAACCGGTTTATTAGAGATCATATCGCGATAGAAAACGGCGTTTCGACAGTTGAAAGCCACAGATGACATTCACAGCTGATTCTAGTTCCGCCGAAAAGTTACTAGATTTAGTGTGGACCGTAACAAGTTCACATGTCAGTTCGCGTCCTATTATTTTCGTTGTTTTTTGGTGTTTTTTAGTATTTTTGTGACTGTTTTTTATATAGTGTATATAGAGTTTTCTGATTGAAAGTTAGAGTCATAACTAAAATAAAACATAGTGATTGTTTTGTATACCAATATTTTAACCATATATACCATGTTTTACGTATTCTACCTAGCTGGTGCAGTATTACCGGCATTTATTACATTCTTTAATATTCACGAGCAAAGGAGAGTAGTGTGTCGATAAGTTAAATTTTTTAAAAGCTTTGTCGATAATATTTATGTTACTAGTACATTACTTTTGTTCCAATTTGGATAACCTCTCCAAAAGTGTCTTGACAACTTTAGTTAAGAACGATGATTTAAATAGAAAAATTTGTAAAGTCTTCTTTGATAAATTAAAATGGGAGATAAGGAACTTAATATTTAAATATTTTTTTAGTTTGTGAATCGAACATAAAAATAGTCCGGTCCTGTCTTTTTAGCCAACCTCTAAACGTAAAATAGACCAGACGTCAACAGGGTGCCATAAATGACAAGTGACTTGGCGTTTTCTTAAAAAAATTTGACTTTACGTTGCAGTAGTCTTGAGAAGCCCCGTCGATAAAAACCAAGACGTTGAAGTCCAATTCTATAGAAGACACACAAAAATAGCCAACAAATTTGTGTTACCGGAAGTTCCTGACATTGCGGTAGTTCCTGAGAGCGACATTAAAATGATCTTACCCAAACCCAATCAGCATGGCAGAACAAAAAGACAAGTGGATCTGATTTCATTTGAAATTAGCTTCAGCAGCATCGAAGTTCGTTAACGCAACGAGAATTTAACGGTTAGAGTAAGGTTGACATTTGGTTTCTGAAAGCATGTTTTTTTTTGTCATTTAATGTTTAGTTTAAGCCGCTGTTTGGTTTTGTGATCATATTGATTGTTATTATCTACACATATAGTTACTTTTGTGTTAATATAGTTTACTTTAAATAGCGTTTCTTTTCATTTTTGTGTTTTTAATAAATAAAAATCCACTATTTTTCAGTGTTTATTCATACTGTTTCAGTGTACCCCACTGATGTTCCACAGTGAAACAAAAACTTTTTTTTTTTTTAAGTGGAGGCCAAAAAATTATATTCATATTTGCATTCAGTTTTGCTTATTAATTATAAAGATAAATGTAGAGTTAACGAAAATTTGTAATAAAACTGAGGTTTTAGTGTGGCATGTACATTTGGTGAACAAAAATAAAAAAATTGTTTCAGTGAGGAACACTCTCCCCTATTTATGTACCGAAATACCAACATTTCAATAATTTAATTTTAACAAAAATATAAAATTATATTTATTTAAATTTAACCATTTCTTCTTTATTTCAGAGCAGAGAATAAAGATTTTTTTGGAGTTAAGCTTTTATTTGTTTACTATCTTTTAAAAAAATCCTCCGTTAAACTATCTTTAACTCATTAAGAATCTAAAAATAAACTTTTAGTTTTCGAACCATATACCATAGAAACCCTAAAAATATATGTCATAGTAGCCGATTGTGACGTAACTATTATTAAAACTATACTATTTAATTGTGTAATTCGGGAATGCTTAACAACATCCACAAACGGCTATGCCCCAGTTGATATTCAAAACCGAAAATGTGCAAGAAATTTATCTTTATTCTCCAATACCAGTCATGTATTTCAACGAAAACGAAGTATTTTTACCACAGAACATAACAAAAATTCGGGAGGAATCGATATACCCGAATTGATAAGAACAGAAAATACGAATGCGAAGAGAAATATCATATAAAAAAATTATGTATCGCACTTTCCGATATTTTTCATTGCGAAAATTCACCTTAGTATTGCAAACACTGTATAAAAACGACGGAGAAAACACCGGCATACACTAAATCATATCAATATTCATTCATATACAAACCAGAAATTTAAAGATACAAATAAATGACATATTAAATCAGGGAATCATAAGACCAAGTGACTCATCTTGATTATCAACAATCTGGATTGTGGCAAAAAAATCTGACGCATCCGGGAAAAATAAATTGGACATAGTTGTAGATTATCGAAAAATAAACAATAAAACTATCAATTTCGATAATCGTTTTTATCGTTTTGATGATTACAGTTATTCTAAAAGATTCCGTCTCACCAAGGAAGCTGTTTAGCGTCTTTTGACCTTGGCCGAGGCAGAACGATGTGTAAGTAAAATTGTAATTGTTACTGATTGACACACCTAAATAACTATTTTTAAATCGTAGAAATAACAGTGTTTCTCCTCTCCGTTTTTTTTGCAAGTTCTGGGCATCTTACCAGTATAGCTGATTTTCTTCCAATGGACACTGCAACAGCTACTCGAATTGTAAGAAGAGTTTCCTTGTCTATAGCAAGACCATATCTATATATATATATATATATATATATATATATATATATATATATATCCCTAATTTATTAAAATGCCTACAGCAGCCGAAATGTTGAAATCGCCAACAAATTTTTTTGAAATTACTTCTTTTTCCCGAGTGATTGGTATTGTTGATGATACTCATATTCGGATACAGTCCACAGGTAGGTAGTGTAGTTATGGACATGCATTGTCTTTGTTTACAGTAGTAGTAAAAACAAATAAAGACAATGTCCAAAATTCTTCTATCATTCAAGTACATACGATTTTACTACTTCAATTTATTCATAAACATCATAAAGATACTTACTGATTCTACAGTGTCTGCAGTTTTATTTCTTGTTTTTTCATGTTTATTATGGAGTGCATCTACACTAACAAATTAAATGTATTTTGTTCACATGGATGACATCATCGTATTCTCAACCTCTCTTTAAAAACACCTAGTTAATTTAAAAGCTGTTTTTCAAAAATTGCGTGGAAGTAACCTAAAAATACAACTCGATAAGTCTGAGTTATTGAGCAAAGAAATCATATTTTTGGGTCATATTAACGCCTGACGGTATCAAACCAAATCCGAAAATAAAACCAATACAATCTCAAACTACTCCATTCCGAAAACTCCAAAGAAATTAAAGGTTTCTTAGGCCCCTTGGGCTACTTTTAAAAATTTATAAAAAATTTCGCAAATTTTATAAACCGATTTACCAATTATTTAAAACATGGCGCAACAATTAATATCGAAGACCCAATATTAAAATATTCGAAGATTGTAAAGCTTTTTTAATCAATGACTATTTAGAACACGCAGAATATTGCAAAGATTTTAATCTGACTACTGACGCAAATAGCGTTTCGATCAGCGCTGTCTTATGACAGGGAATAATGGGAAAAGAAACCTATCGCGTGCGTGTCGCGCACTATTAACAACACAGAACAAAATTACTCGACTATACAAAAATAATTATTGGCCATTGTATGGGCAAACTCAATCGGTAGAGAAACTACTTGAGGAAGTTAATAAAGAAACAGAGGAGTGTGAGTTAACAAGTACCTAAGACTAACAAGAACTAACCAGCTTATCAAATATTAAAGAATATGAATAAGACAATGACACCATGCGTAAGCTTGAATAACAATAATGAAAAAGAAGTGCAAAGCTGTTAAACTAAACAGAAGTATCGATATTTTAATAGAAATAACTGACAATGCGATTGAGTTAAAGAAAAGATTTGCTACAGATACAGTTGAATATAATTAAACTTACTCGACGCCAACAAAAAAAACAGAAAATATAAAGTCCACCTAAAAACAAACTCATAGAAAATAATTAACCAAAAACTACTGAGGAAAAGACAAATTTTTGAACACAATAATACAAATTTTAATAAACAATTACCAGAAAATATAAGGACACCTGAAAACAAATGCAAAGAAATTATTCTACCAGAAACTATTGAGAGTATACCGAACAAAATAATTGTGAGAACATTTTACCCGGTATTACAGTTCCGTCTGTTTGGATATCAAACGAATGGAGGCAATACTATTTGAAAAAGAAAACTTACTAAAGCGATAAATATTTTAGACGCTGTCTATTTTATAGAAACTGCCTGGCGAAGAGTTACAAAAGAAACAATTACAAATCGTTTTCGTAAAATAGGAATTAAAACAGATCAAAACCAAATTGTAGAAAGTGACGATTTTTCAGCAGAAGATAACCCACCTCTTTCTATTTTACGTGAGATATGGAAAAACTCTATTTCTAGGATTTGATAACAATGATTTGGGAGAGTTCATGAACATTAATGGCGATGTGCTATTAGAAGATGATATTGACCCCATTCCTACCCAAACTGAAACCACATCAATATCTGACGACTCTGATGAAGAAGTTGAATGCAGCATTCAAAGAAATGTCACCAATTATCAACAAGCCATTAGTATGGTAAAGGAATTACAAGAGTATGCAAAGAATAGAGGTGACTCTAGAGCAATGGAATTGTTATCAGACTTGGAATTACATTTTCTAGATTGCAAGTTTAAAACGCAAACACGTTAAATTACGTTAAGAGACTTTTTTAGTTCTACATTCTAACTAGAACTAGTGTATTTTTGTTATGTTTGATAAATTTTTATTTGTACATACATATGTAGTAATAATTTTGC
This sequence comes from Polydrusus cervinus, assembly GCA_935413205.1. Lineage (NCBI taxonomy): Eukaryota > Metazoa > Arthropoda > Insecta > Coleoptera > Curculionidae > Polydrusus > Polydrusus cervinus. The sequence continues at coordinate 56,902,640 of OW284510.1, read as the reverse complement.
ATTTACATATTACCTAATAATAAAAAAAACATTTAGACAGTCCCGTAGGTGTCTGCCTAGGAGATGTTTCATTGTATTTATTTTTGCCTCCAACAACCTTTTTTTTACTCTCGGAAAGTAAGTGAAAAGCTATGGAAAATTAAAATATTTTAATGCAAACGAATTTGAGATCATCTTTCTGTCAGTTACACACCTGTCGAATTTATGTTTGGCACACTGTCGAATTAATGTACAGCCAACAAAATTGTGTGTCGAATTTACAGTCAGTATCAACAGTATTAATAATAACAGCCTTTTTGTGCCATTATTATATAAAATATTTAAATATAACTTTCTTAACATTCTATTTAACCCTTTGCGGGCATGTGGTTCCTATTTGGAACCACATATCAAATGTTGAAATTTCGCGGACCAGTAAGCGCTGCCTGGAACCACACGTTTTCGTAGTGGTGGGAGCAGCTATCTTTAGGCGGCGCCGCGTGGTCAGTTGATAAATCGCCATTATAGATGGTGTATTTACCCGGTTTATTTTGCGTGTCGATAGTGTTCCTATGTTATTATAATTTTAATAGTGTTTCACGATGCAAAAGGAAAATATGAAAGGTGTGTATATCGGAATTATATTTGTTACTGTTTAGTTGAACATAATATTAGATAATATTAATAAAAAATAAAAATGTTCATTGATATTTTGAAGGTTATACTATGTGGTTCCATATGGGGCCACTGGCTCGCTTGACCATCTAAGTTTTTTTAAATGTTTTAGGGAGGAAATATTTGAACATTTCTGATTTAGAGCGGTTGCCGCCTGCTAATTTATATACTTTGTTAGATGATATTCCATCGGACAACGAATCAGTTCATTCGACGTATAGCAGCGGCGATGAAGAAATTAATGATATAGACTTCCAATTATCCAATGAAGATTATGGTCCGGTAATGGCTCCTGCGGTTGATTGGGATTCAGATGATGACTTGCCTTTAGCTGTGTTAGTGCCTGGTGCTAAGATAACGACAGTACCAACGTTTCAATGGTCAAAATCTGTACAAAATATTGTTCAACCAGTACCTTTTAGCGCAGATTCTGGACCCGATGTTCCAATCGATGCCGAGGTTGATTGTCCCTTGGATATTTTTATGCTCCTGTTCTCAGAAGAACTTCTACAAAAGTTAGTTTTTGAAACAAATCTTTACGCCTTTCAAAACAACACAGGAAATACTTACCTGCCCACGACATATAATGAAATGAGATGTTTTCTAGGATTAAATATTCTTATGGGCATCAAACATTTACCAAGTTACAAAGATTACTGGTCCGCTCGAGAAGAACTTCAAGATCATTATATTGCCTCTTGCATGTCAAGAAACCGCTTTGGTTGGTTCCTCGGTAACATGCATCTAAACGATAAATCGGTGGAACCCAAAAAAGGCGAACCATCCTATGATAAACTATATAAACTTCGGCCAATGTTAGAAAGGCTTTTAGAAAACTACGCGAGGTTATATAAGCCAACACGATGCCAAGCAATAGATGAGTCTATGATTCGATTCAAGGGCAGAATTTCATTTAGGCAATATATGCCGATGAAGCCAATCAAACGAGGGTACAAAATGTGGGTTCGCGCCAATGAAACTGGATTTGTTTCCCAGTTTCAAATATATACAGGTAATAAAAATATTTTTCCCACATATCTACATCATCAAACTAATATCTTGTTTTTTTTTCAACAGGGAAAGCAGAAAACGCTAGTGAACACAACTTAGGAGAAAGAGTGATCAATGATTTGACAAGAACGCTAGTAGGAAATCATCATGAAGTTTACATGGACAATTTTTTTAATTCTGCAACTTTACAACTACATTTGCAGAAAGATGAAATATATAGCTGTGGCACTTCTTTTGATAAATATATAATTACTTATTCCAAAGTTGCTTTTATTGCCTAGTGGTTTCCCTGTGAAACCCCATTCTAAAGTCTTTGACATACAACTAATAAATTTATTTTACGTTAAATATATTTAAATAAGGTCTAATTAATAATATTTTTCAAAAAAAACATGTACATGGGAATAAAAAAAGTCCGGGGTTAAAGGGTTAAGTGGCCGGTTTAAGTCCTATAACGGATTTGCGGGCTGTTTGTACTCTTGCCCCCGGGATATCCTAATTACTACTCGCGCCATCTCTTGTTTAAGCGAATAATTAACTATTTACGCGACTAATCATTGTTTCATACTTTCGCTCTCTCAGTGCAAGTGCCAATAGTGGTTGTCATTCTTACCGATACCCAAGAACTTTTAAAGATAAGGGAAAAAGTTTAGCTTAGTTGTAACTATTTCTTTTATTTCTAATATATGCTTACTGTGTGATGAAGTTTCAAAGTTTGATGTTATGCCAGAATTTTCTGATAATTATTGCGGTTTTGCCATAACCTACTTTGCACTAATCATTGCTATTTTAAAATATGGAGCCCCCTTTGTGATCTAAACATGGCCAAGGCCCATATTAGGACCTTCATTAATTTTATATATTTTTTTAGATGTCATCGCCACATAATATAATTTTTTTTTAATTTGAGAAACAAATGGGATAAGGCTAATAGAAAGCTAGCGATTAATTCCGTAAATAAGGGAAAACTGGGCTTGAAAAAAATAATATAATAATATACCGAGGTCTACTTGATAGAGAATGGTGACCGCCTCCAAAAATAGTAGACCTACCTTCTAATTAAATTATAAACACGCAACTGGGAGAAAAACAGTTTTGGGGGTAGATTCAGAACAATTGTTAGTTCACTACACATTAAAACATGTTTCATATGAAGAATATATACAAGATATTAAAAATAATTTATCTCATATTCCTAACAAATTTTAAGCTTTTGTTGGTTCCAAAAGGTGATTCCTGTTCCCCTTCCACTTCCAGAGGAAAGAAACGTCATTGCCGCCCCTAGGCCACCCCAGTTTGCAACCCAAGTGATTCCTGTTCCCCTTCCACGTCCAGAGGAAAGAATCGTCATTACCGCCCCTAGACCACTCCATTATGTCGCCCTTCCGCCACTGATAAGAATGGACATCCAGGCCGCGCCACAAGTTGAGGGCCATGCCGCCTCTGACGACAGTGGAGTTGAGTCTGATGACCCAGTGACTCCAGTGAGTACACCAATCAAAATCAAACAATTGAGTGTGACAGTGTAATTTCAATTTTTTTTAACTCATTCTGAAATAGAGACAGTAAGTTTATGCAAAGATAAACCTTTCTTATTTATATATTACTTTTTTTACATAGGTATATTATGTGTGAATAAAATTAAGTTAAAATGCTCATCAGCAGTTGCTTTTAAGAAAATTATGATAAGCGAATTGTAAAAGAAAATTCAAAAACACTCTCAAAGAAAAATATAGGCGCTCAAATAAATTAAAATTCTTTCTTTAATAAAATAATTAAATTACCTACGACACTGGCTAACTCAAATGAATAAGAAAAGCCAAACAACAACAAAATAAAAACAAAGTGCCATTCTAAAGGCCGTTCACTATAAATAATAAGTAGGTCCAATATGAATTATCTCCTTAAATAAATAAACTTTTATCAGGTTAGTAGGTCAGTATTTCTTACTGATTTAGCATTATTTGCTAATATATATAGACCACAAAAAATTTCGTGTGTAAATTTTTTGTTTTTTTGGGATGGAAGAATTATAGTAACCTGAATTAGATATTTTATAAAAATTAAAAGTAATCACTTGGTTTTATTCTTAGAACTACTAAAGATTTTCGGTTACTTGACCCTTTAGTAACTTTGTATCATTCTCTTGTTGGATCTAAATTGAAGAGTATTCCAATCATTTGGTCTCCGTTATATTAATTGTTAAATAATTTATTTTCATTTTACTTAATTAAATGTAAGGCATATATTCTTGGTACATCAAGAAACCACTTAGGCTTATGACTGTAGAGTGTTATGTTTAGTCTAGGCACCGATAATAAAATAAAGTATCGGATGTCTAAGGGCTCTAAAGGGCCCCCCATACGCTCAATATATTGATCAATACAGGATAATATTGATCAGTATATTGACCATGTGCGGGGTGAATTGAACAAGGGAGTGAAGTCGATATCAAATATTGACGGAATTTAAACATTTTAACATCCGGACTTCAATACTACTACGTGGTGGGGATATTGATCAATATATGTTACCCGTCAGCTGATAAGCAAGGCACGATTCCTTAAAACCTGCTACGCGTTGCAGGATAGCCGAACCAGCAGAGAAGCGGAGAATCGACCTCGGATCGACGCGATGACGCGACTTTGACGGAAGACGCAAGCAATGCTGCCAGAGCTACCGCTTTTACGGTAGATCTACCGTTTCAGTAGTCTTTCTACCGTTCTACCGCTTTGGCACCTAATTCTACCGTAAAATTGAAAGCAGTCATTTTAAAGGTAAAGTTTTAAAAAATTGACCAAATTAATCGATTTATTCGATTCGATTCAGGGCCTCATTCCTATGCATGCATCGATTAGCGCGTTCGGTTAATGCAAATCTGTCCCCTCGGTCTGCTCAGTGGTGTAGTTTTGCGTTCGTTTAATAGATCTGTAACCTCGGGTCCATTTGCTCGACGTTGGTATCACGTGACATTTAAATCTGCATCTGCTCGCTCGGCTCGCTCGTTACAAAACCGAATGCGCTAGATGACGACGTGGCCGCTTCTGGGAATTCCACACCGCACGACTAGCGGTTGGTCGGTTGAAACCCGAGCGCGATTTCTGATTGATAGCCTCGTGCGACGTCAGAGCCCTCTCACGACGTATGTAGATACTGTGGGGGCACCTTAAAATTCATTGGCTAGTTTTTAAAATTATAGTTTGAATCGGTTAATTTAATAATAATTATAATAATAATAATAAGACGTTTATTAGTCCATTCTACAATATACAAAATAAAATATAAAAGAAGATGAATAAATTATTATTTAAAGAAATAACATCAATCTTACTTTTAAGCCTATAAAGTATTTGGACCAATAGGCCATTGTTTCAGCTTTCCTAACAGGTTGTCAGGGGCTGTTGTGGCCTTGTACTAGACTACTTAAATAAGACTAAATAATAATATAAACACCAATACTACTTAACTAAGACTAAATAATGATATAAACACCAATAACTTAACAATAATATACTGATTACAACAAATGGCAACTGGTAACTGCCAACAACAACAACAACAGATAGGACTATATAACTAGAAAGAAAATTTGATTCAAAATTAAAGATTTGCAAAGTCTAATACCCAGACAAAAACAGTAAACACAAACAGGTAACCGCAAATGGGACCTTAGACAAAGAAATAAGGTATAATTGGTAATATTCCAAATGTGTCGATCATAACCAGAAAAGAGCAATGAAAATAAAATACAAAATCAAAATTGAGTACAAATCCCAATTCAAAAGAAATCACTGAAAATTGGTTACACCTGAGCAGACATTAATCGGAGCTTAGTTTTTTTTTGTAAGCCAGGCAGCTCAACGTGAGGTCGGTTGGGGTGTTAGCATTCATCAAATGTGCAGCGTTATAAGAGAATGATCGTTTAAATAGCTCTTTATGATGCAGGGGAATATCAATAAGAGTCTTTGGTCTAATGTTCAATCTATGAACGTCAGTTCTAAAAGTTAATTTCCGGTGCAAATAAGCTGGGCGTTTATTTTTAATAATACCAAATATAAAACAAGAAGTATGGAGTACTCTGCGGTTGTACATGTTAAGCCATTTGAGTTCCGTAAGTTTGTAAGTAATTCTTTGACGGCGCCTTATTCCAAATATATATCTCAGACAGGAATTTTGTAGTTTTTGTATTCTTTGAATATCCAAGGTATCCAAACAAGGACCGTATACGTTGTCACAAAAATTAAGCAATGACAGTACAAGCGATTCGCAAAGTTGGGCCTTAACAGCAGAATTAAGGAGGTGACGCAGTGAGAAAATACTTTTTAATATACCATAAGCGGATTTTAGTTTAGACGTGACATGCTCTTTAAACCTTAATCTATTATCGAGAATTAAACCCAAATTTCTAGCATTTTCCCTAAAGGGGACTTCCACATCTGACATTTTTATTTTAAGAGTATTCATTATATTTATTCTTGATGGCTCACTACAAAATAGAATAGCTATCGATTTATTCGGATTAAGTTTAAGTTTGTGTTTTTCAGAGATTGAGTGCAGTTGCTTAAGATTATAATTAATTTTGTCATTAGCCAGTATACATTCGGAAGGTTTAAACGAGAAATATAGTTGGGTGTCATCCGCGTATATATGATGGTTACAGTATTTTAATTGTTTAACAAAGGTGGATGTATAAATTGAGTATAGAATTGGACCCAAAATACTGCCCTGGGGGACACCGCAATTTACATTTAATACGTCAGACTTTATTCCATTTAACTCCACATGTTGCACCCTATCGGTTAAAAATGATTTTATGAGATCGCTGGCATTTTTCGAGAAGCCAACGTAGTGCAGCATGGCTATAAGCGTTTCATGATTCACCATATCGAAGGCCTTCGAATAATCCAACAATATTAGAACAGTTGCTTTACCGACATCAGATGCTCTAAGGATGTCGTCCGTCACATCAGATAGAGCCGTTGAGCAGCTGTAGCCGGAGCGGAATCCAGATTGTTTTTCGGGAATAACATTATTGGAGTACAAGAAAGATTGCATTTGCTTTTCCAGTACCTTCTCTAGAATTTTTGATAATACTGGTAGTATTGAGATTGATCTTAGGTGGCCAAGTTCTGTCGGGTTTTTAGTTTTAGGTAAGGGGATAACCTTTGCTTTTTTCCATAGTAGTGGAAAATATGATTTTTTTATGCAAACATTAATTATGTGCCTAATGTAGGGGATCAGAAAAGGGCAGCATAGCAAAAGTAAGGTTATATTTAATTTATCATGGCCTATAGCCCTTGATTTAATACCCTGAACAATTTCCACAATTGCAAGATCATCAACGGGCTTAAAAGCAAAAGTATTGTTGACAGTAACACTATTAGAGTACTGTCGAATCAAATCAGGATCGGGTACGCCATTGGTCCTGGAGGCATCTACAAAGTATTTATTTAATTTGTCGGGATCATTTAGTGTCTGCGGAAGTTCGTATGTTTGTTTGCAGATGTTTAGTTTTTTGAGCTCGCGCCATTTTTCTTTTTGGGTTGTATTTTGCAACCTTGTATTTAAGTATGCCTTTTTTTCCGCCCTAATTGCGTTTGTCGTTAAATTACGAAGCTGTTTATAGTAGTTTCTATTTGCGTTGGTTTTGTTAATTCTAAACTTGTTTAAGGCTTTATTTCGCAAACTTTGCATAAGCCGAATATTATCGGTAATCCACGGAGCGTAAGGTCGCGTTTTACCTTTAATCACACGTACAGGGGCATGGAGATCGAACAGCTGAGCGACATTACTCGTCAAAAATTCCACTTTGTCGTCAATATCCTCTATACTATACAAATTGCACCATGGTACGCTTTCAAGGTCACGCTGGAATGATACAGGATCTACATTACACAATGCTCTGTAACTAAAGTTATAGGTAGGTCTATCAGGTTGTTTTATATCAATCCTGCAGCCGACCAACATGTGATCGGATACATGCACATCCAAAATTTCCGTGTCTTTAACCTCTTTGGTTGATGAAAAAATCAAATCAATAAGGGAATAGCCTGTAGTCGTGATACGAGTTGGGGAGTTTATTATCTGATTAAGCTCAAATGTTTCAATTAAATTAGTAAGAGAACCCACATTGGTTGATCCAGCATCGTACATATTAACATTAAAGTCGTAATGGTATATAATTATTCATGAGGTAAGTAAATTAATACGAATAATCTTGAAATGTTTAATATCTGCATCTTTGACATGTGTGTTTGTAAAATAAAATTTTTAGTTCTGATTCCGATAATTTAATTGCCACCTCCAGTAAGACCAAAAAAAGGAAATATACCCAAAAATATAAAAAAGAATGGGAATTGGAATTTAACCCAGATATTCCTAACGTACTATTTAAAGTACACCCAAAACAAGTCAAAACTTGCAAAAACCGATCATGTTATTCTGCCGTATAGATTACAGGAGCTTCAGTATGTTTGTGTTGGTCGTCTAGAGTGGATACGTTGTGTTTTTAGTAATAAATATTAGTGTAGCGATATTCATAAACGGATACATTTCTTAGAATGGCGGAATATGGAATTCAATTTGCTAAGTGAGTATAATTTTTTTTGTTTTAACAATGTATTAAAAAAAATATGGCTGGTTTTGGTCAAAGTAATAATGATTAGTTTCAATGCATTTTCATGATATGGATAATTTTTTGTTATAAAACTTCTAAGATCGATTTTCTTTTAGTGTACTATATATAGTACGCCAGGCAAATAACCTACTATTTTTTTAGAAATTTTTCCCTCGAACAAGCAATGGCCATGCTGGAAGATGACGAGGATTTAGTGGCAAACGTTGATAGTGTTACCCTAATGCCCCCAATCAATGCCTGCGGTTCTATAACCGATAATGATTCTGGTGAAGAGGACCATGTTTCGGTCAACAATTTACCGGGATCACAGTTGCAAGCATCTGCAGAAATAAATTTTACAGACAGGGGCACTTTTTCCTCTTCGGACTCCGAAGATAATATTTCTTTGGCAGAATTAGCTAAAAAATATAAACGTAAAATACGCCCTACCAAAAAGAAAAAACCTACCAATGGGTAAAGGAGGATCTTACACGAAATACTCCTGAAATATTTGATAATGATGTCGCCGATGAAATAAAACCTCCACTTGAATGGTTTTCAGATTTTTTTGATGATGAACTTTTTACACTTCTTACAGTCGAAACCAACCGGTACGCTTCACAAAAGAATAACCATCTAGAAGTAGTAGAACGAGAAGTTAGAGCATTTGTTGGGATACTTCTACTAAGTGGTTATGTGCCAGTTCCCCGTCGTAGAATGTTCTGGGAACGTGAAAGAGATGCTAATAACGTACTAGTAACCGAAGCTCTTTCTAGAGATAAATTTGAGTACATCATGTCAAATTTTCATCTTGCAGATAATTTAAATTTGGACCACGAAGATAAGTTTGCAAAAGTAAGACCACTATTCAAGTATCTCAACAAAAAGTTTTTGGAAAAAGGTATTCTTACTCCGATGCACTCTGTAGATGAGGCAATGGTTCCATATTTTGGTCGCCATTCCTGCAAACAGTACGGTAAACCCATAAGGTATGGCTACAAATTATGGGTAGGTACTTCCAATAATGGATACATTTATTGGTTTGAACCTTATCAAGGGGCATCGACCAATATAAGCAAAACATATTGTGATCTGGGTGTAGGGGCCAGTGTGGTACTCGAGTATGCCGATGCTTTGAGAAGTAGGTGGACCAACGAAAAATTTCATTTATTTTTTGACAATTTTTTTACTTCAATTCCGCTTATTGAAAAGCTTTCCGAGAAAGGATTTCTTGCAACTGGGACAGCTAGGGAAAATAGGATACAAGGAGTTGATTTACAAGATTCAAAAGTTATGAAACGAGAAAAAAGAGGAACTTATGATTACAGAAAAATATCTGATCAAGACATTATTACTGTCAAATGGCACGACAACAATTTAGTAACACTTTGCTCCAACTCTGTGGGCGTGGAACCAATCCAATCAGTAACACGATATTCTCAAAAGGAAAAAAAAATTATTCAGGTTGGTTTACAAAAAATTCTAAACAATACAAACTACAAAATATAGGTACCTGCTTATAAATACGTTTTTACTATTTTAGATACAACAACCACAAATTGTAAAGTTGTACAATGCCAACATGGGTGGCGTGGACCGATCTGATCAAAATATTAGCCTATATCGAGTCGCACTCCGAGGGAAAAAATGGTACTTTTCATTGATATCCCACTGCATCGACATGGCCGTCCACAACGCTTGGCAGCTATATAGAATACATGGTGGAGATTTGGATCAGTTGAAGTTTAGAAGACGTATTGCAACAGCATTACTTAGTCAAAATAAAAAACCTTCTACTTATTCCCGTGGACGTCCCTCGAGTCAAGAAAATATCGATATTCGATATGATCGTTTAGATCACCTTGTTGTACCTCAAGACCGTCAAACTCGTTGCGGCTTCTGCCATGAGAGAGCAAAGACCAGATGCTCAAAATGTAATGTAGGACTGCATGTTAAATGTTTTGTTGATTATCACACCCGGCCCTAAAAATATTACCTATATATGCCTAGCGTACTATATATAGTACGGTGTTTTTTTTTAGTTTTTTGTAAAAATAAATGCATGAGTCAATAATATACTGTATTTTTATTAACATTTTTAAAGCAATTTCAGTAAAAAAACAGCAAGTTTTCTACTGTGCTACTTTTAGGCATATCTGGGTTAAAAACTGGTTAGCGCCGGGAAAAATAGATTCTGAGGGTTATTGCAAAGTCTGCAATTAGAATATTAATATAGGTGCGGGAAAATTACAACTTGTAAGGCACCAAGACAGCAAATCGCACAGAAAAAAAAACGAAATCCATAGGAAATCAGCAAAGTGTGGTATCATTTCTGAAAACTAAAGAGAAAGAGACTAGTTTAGAAGTGGCCACTAAAAAAGCTGATTTATATATTTCGGCCTTTGTGGCAGAACATAATTTACCATTTACTCTTACTGGGCATATCCCTCAACTAATAACGAAAATTTGCTCTGACTCGGATATTGCGAAAAATATAAGATGCAGTCGAACAAAAACAACATCAATAGTAAAAAATGTTATTGGCAAGCTGATTTCAAAAAATACTTATGACATATTAAAGTCCATCAAATTCTCACTGATCTAAGCACCACCAAACATTTAGTAATGGTTTGTCGATATTTTGATGGCAAGCAGTAAGTTATATATATATAATATTGTATGTTATACACTTTTTTGTTCATTTATTTATTTTAGAATTCAAGATACATTCCTGACTTTAATTCCAATGAAGAATGCTAGGGCAGCAGATATTTATAGGGAGATTACAGATTTCTTTAAAAAAAATGATATTCCTTACCTCGAAAATCTTATTGGCTTTGCTTCTGATGGTGCCAGTGTAATGCTTGGGGTACATGAATCCGTAATGGCTAAATTAAAGGTAGATATTCCTAACATTTTTTTAATGAAATGTATATGTCACAGCTTTGCTTTATGTTCATCCAGTGCATGTTTGAAACTTCCAAAAGCAGTTGAGGACTGTGTTCGAAATATATAAAACTATATAGCAAACAGTCCCAAAAGAATCGAAACCTTAAAGGAATTTCAAAATTTTACACAGACCAAAATACACAAGATCCTCCACCCTGCTCAGACCCGTTGGCTGTCTCTTGAGGCAGTTGTCTGTAGAATCATTGAGCAGTTTAATGCTTTAAAACTTTTTTTTATTGATGCAGTCTCTAATGATAAATTGCAAGCAGCAGAAAATATTTTGACAGTACATCAAGACCCTTTAACTTTTGCTTTTCTTCTGTTTTTACAGCATATTTTACCACTTTTTAATAATTTAAATAAAGAGATGCAATCAAGTGAACCCAAATTATATAATTTACATACACGAATGTGTGAAACTTATAGAACCCTCTTAGATTATTTTGTAAAAACAACTGTACTGAATAGTAATTTACTTCAAAAAATAAACGTTAAAAACGTAGAAAGCTACAAACCCATTGAAAATATATATTTAGGAGCTAATCTACTCCAGTATATTTTAAAACATAATTTGTCTTCTGAACAAATTCATATTCTTCGCGTGCGTTGCTTGGATTTTTATATAGAGGCAGCATTACAAATATCTAAAAGGTATAATTTTGATAATGATATCCTAAAATCAATGTGTTTAATTAATCCACAATATATATCAAAATGTAAGGAAGAGTCTATAGTCCCCCTAGCCATGCATTTTCCTAATTTGGTGTTTGACCTTCAAAAATTGGACAACGAATGGAGACTACTGAAAAATTCCAATTTAATAAGAGACTTTAAAAACGACGAGTCCATTATATCATTTTGGTTAAATGTGCAGAAACAAAAATATGCGGATGAAACAGAAGTGTATCCCCTTCTTCCAAAATTTGCATTTAATTTGTTAAGTTTACCTCATTCTTCTGCAGACGCGGAAAGGAAATTCTCCCAAATTAATTTACTGAAGACAAAGCAGAGAAACTCTTTGTCAACACGCACGATAATCGGACTGATGCACAGCAAAGAATATATAAAAAAGGAATGTTTTAATTTAGAAATTTCTAACAAGTTACTATCTTACCACAATAGCAGCATGTATGAAAAATCAGAGGAATATTCTGACTCGGACTGATTCAAAACTTTTTTTGGTAATGTTGTTCTTTGTTTATATATTGCGATATTTTATTTTGTAATGAAGAACAATTTAAGAAATGGCTCAAACAAAAACTACGCAATGTGTCAAATTTGCAATAAGGAGATTTCCATTAAAACGACTGGACGATTGGCACTGAATCGACATCAAAATAGAAATATGCATATTACGTTAGCAAAATCCATGAAAATCCAAACCACTCTAACAAATATACCTGCTGTCAAAAAATGCAATAGACAACAAGCTGCAATTAAAAACGCCGACTTGCATCTTGCCGCTTTTATTTCGGAGCATAACTTGCCCTATAATTTAATGGAGCACTTGCCAGCTTTGTTGCCAAAACTTTGCCCGGACTACGAAATTGCCAAAAAAATCCAATGTAGTCGCACTAAATGTTCATGCACTGTAAAAAACGTTATTGAAAAAAAAATTAAAGTGAAATTTTGAAGAATACGAAATTTTCACTTATCATTGATGAATCTACAGGGTGAGTTTTTTAAAGTGTTACAAGGCGATATCTCGAAAACGATTTAAAATATTTTCTTGAAATTTAAGGGAGATAATGGGGAGATAGGGGGACATATTTGTACATGTTTTTGACACTTACCCCCTTTCCCTATTTTGAGGGGTGGGGGGTAACTTTGCAATTTTAAATGGGAATATGTACTTTTGTTTATTAAATATGAATCTACGTAAAAAACTGTATACGTATACAAAAAATTTTTTGATTTGCTGCCATGGTTATGGAATTATGATTTATTTTGTTATAAAAATTTAAAAAATTAATTACCATTTAATTTTAATAAAATAATCCCATAAATCAAGTTCACTTATTTTAAAATTATTATTCGTTTCCATGGAAATGCGTGGTTTTGTTTTGACGTAAGTCAGTTAATATTTTTAATGTGTTAACGTTTATTTCTGTGTGGTCAAATAAACATGGAAGCGAATTTTAGTATGCAAGTTGATATGTTGTTAATTTTGGGGGAGTGCAGAAAAAACTACAGAAAAGCTGCACTAGTGTGGGCGGAGAGGTTTCCTATGAACCCGAAATCGCACATGGCATTTAAAAGGCTGGAAACCAGAAGTCGTACTACTGGCAGTCTAAAGACGAAGCCAAGAGTTCGGAAGCGAACAAAGACAGATCAAAATAGGGCAGTTGGAGTTTTAGGAATGACATTTATTGACCCGCATGTGGATTCCAGGCAGCTTGCTAAAGATGCTGGAATAAGTCAAAAATCAGTTATGACCATATTGCACTTGTACAAATTTCATCCATACCACATTACACTCCATCAAGAGCTATATGGTCAAGACTTTGAAAATCGCGTTACCCTTTGCAATTGGATCACAAGAGAAATGCAAGGAAATAACAGGTTACTAAATAATGTTGTTTTTTCTGACGAGGCTAATTTCCATAATTGTGGCCAGGTAAGATTTTAAGTTATTTTCCCTGTCAGTAGAAATTAATTTTTTTTTGTTTTTTTTTAAAGGTAAATAGACACAATATGCACTACTGGGCATCCGAAAATCCTCATTGGATGAGAACTGTGCCAAATCAACATCCTTGGTCAATTAATGTATGGTGTGGTATAATCGGTGATAGAGTTATTGGCCCGCATTTCTTTGAAGGTCATTTAAATGGAGTAATGTACACAGATTTTTTAAGGAACCAATTACCCCTATTATTAAACCAAATGATTAATCCTAACATGTGGTTTCAACAGGACGGAGCTCCACCACATTATGCGATACAGGCCCGTAATGAATTAAACGAATTGTTTGAAAACAGGTGGATTGGTCGAGCTGGTCCGATCAACTGGCCTGCTAGGTCCCCGGATTTGACCCCCCTTGACTTTTTCTTCTGGGGTTTTATCAAAAACAAAGTGATGGCGACTGCACCTACAACTTTAGATGATATGAAAGACCGAATCCGCGTTGCCTGCTTATTAGTGACACCTGATATGTTACAGAGGGTACGTTATTCATTTAGAAAAAGAGTGACAAAGTGTTTGGAAGTTGAAGGAAGACACTTCGAACATCTTCTTAAGCATGATAGACGATAAATTAGTTGAAATTAAATGGTAATTAATTTTTTAAATTTTTATAACAAAATAAATAATAATTCCGTAACCATGGCAGCAAATCAAAAAAATTTTTGTATACGTATGCAGTTTTTTACGTAGATTCATATTTAATAAACAAAAGTACATAATCCCATTTAAAATTGCAAAGTAACCCCCTACCCCTCAAAATAGGGAAAGGGGGTAAGTGTCAAAAACATGTACAAATATGTCCCCCTATCTCCCCATTATCTCCCTAAAATTTCAAGAAAATATTTTAAATCGTTTTCGAGATATCGCCTTGTAACACTTTAAAAAACTCACCCTGTATGGACCGTGCCTGCACCAAACATTTGTGCCTGGTTTTTATTAAATATTGTCTGGGCTACATGTTGGATGATAATAAAATATTGGAAAACTTTTTAAAATATGTATCTAATTCTGATGCTGCTCTATTTAAAATTGCTATAGATGACTTTGATAATGGCGACCAAAATGATTTACTAGAAGTTCTTAGTAATCATGACGCAAAATGGGTTCCTAACAAAAATAATTGCTTCAGCAAATAGCACAAGAAGAATTACTTCAAAAACCTTCATTTGTAAAAGAATGTTTTAGTGTAGCGTTTAAAGAGTTAAAGTATATTATAGATTTAAACGATATCTATACCAAATTAAAGCCCACTGACAAAAATATAATAAATCTGTTTAATGTCGACGATCATTTACCATCAAAAAAAGCAGAAATTGCAAAATACTTTAAAAAATGTATAAAGAAAAGCGATGAAAAAACAAAAGCATTCTTTTTAAGATATTGCACAGGTTTCGATCTCGCCAATAAAAATATTAAGATAGAGTTTATTAATTTCCAGGGGTTTTCCAGGGTACCAAGGCGCACACATGCTCTGGGCTGTTGCAACTTCCGACTAGTTACGAAAATTTTATTATTTTTAGGTCGGAATTCAACAATCTTTTAAATTCAAACATATGGGTTATGGATATAGTTTAAAATGTATAAAAAATTTTTTTGGTATTCTTAGTTGCATGTGGCTAATGACAGTTTTGACCTTTAATTTTTTTGTTTTCTCAGTCGGAAAATTTAAATAACTATGTGCCAAGCTCCTACACTTTAGACTTTAGAAAATCCTTAAAGTTACATATAAAGGTATACATATATAAGTACAAAAAAAAAAAGGAAATTTTAATATTTTCATATTTGAAGACCACACGGGAAAAACCAGATATGTCACATTTTTATGAAAAATCAGATAGCGGTGCCATTTTGTAGAGAAATATAGGTACTATATTATGACCAGGCGAACGAGGCTAAAACCCGCGTTGTTGCAAAGATATTTAGTATAATAAAATACCACCACACGGGAAAAACCAGCGTTGTCCAAGCGCAACCGGCAAAAAACCAGCTATGTCCTTAAGCGACAGAGGTTCGCCGACCAGCACGTGTGTTTCTTCGGTTATTAGTTCATGGTTTATGCAAAACCGTCGAACGGTAATGTCGTTTGTTATTGTTTCGTGCGGGTTAACTTGTTAAGGCCCGTATTATTCATCTCCTGGTAACTTTATCAGCAAGATAATTTCCAAAGAAACCATTGTTAAGACAATTGTCTCCATAGAAATTATCTGGCTGGTAAAGTTACCAGGAGATTAATAATACGGGCCTAAGACAATTAGATAATTAAAACTAGGTGCAAGTTTAATAAAGGTGTATAATTAATACTCAAAAATGGATAGTGATAGAGAACAATCGTCACCTGAGGAGTTTACTGTGAAAGGTAAACGGCCTGGTAATTTAAAAGAAGTGGCCAAAAAACTTAAAGTGCAATCGCACGAGGCTGGGCCGGATTGTAAGTGTAAGCGCCTCCAGTGCTTTCAAACTATTTCAGAACTCGAAAGAAACATAATCATAAAAGATTTTAATCAAATGACTGACAGAAATGAGCAGAATACTTACTTGGCATCCCTTATATCAGTTGTCCCGATTGGGAGGAGAAGATCTAGGCGTGATGAAGAATATGCTTCACTTCATGATTGTTCCTTTGCCTTTAGAGTACGCATTCTAAGAGAAGGGGTAGCTGAAGAGATTCCTGTTTGCATTAAAGCATTTGGTGCTATTCACGGCATCACGAGGTCAAAAATTGAGTATATTGAGAAGTCTTTAAAATTTAAGGGAAAAGCGCCACAAGATAAACGTGGCACTCACAGTAATAGGCCTCATAAGACTCCACAATTAATAATAGAAAAAATTGACCAGCATATTAAATCCTTTAAAGGCAGGAAGAGCCACTACAGTTTAAATAAATCAAAAAAAATATATTTGCCAGAAGAGTTGAATATAAAAAAAATGTTTACGTTGTTTAAAGAAAAATACCCCGATGTTAATATTTGCTACGAGACCTATAGAAAAAAATTTAGAAAATATAAAATATCCTTTGGTTACCCGCGATCGGACACTTGTAGTGCATGTGATAAGTATTTAGCTGAAATGCAAGCGCTTGAGCTCAGCACAGATCCCTTTGTTGAGCCAAGAAAAAAGAAACTAACAACTTTAAACAACCTACATAAAACCAAGGCACAAACATTCTATTCAAAGAAAAGAGCTGCCAAAAATTTTGCCAAGACAGATATTGGCTTTGAAGTAATAGCTTTGGACTTTCAAAAGAATGTGTCTCTTCCTAATGTGACAACCAATGATGTTTATTACAATCGGCAGCTGTCAATGTATAGTTTTAATATACACATTTTATCCTCTGGAAAATCAGTGTTCTACGCATACCCAGAAACCGTAGGTAAAAAAGGATCAAACGAAGTTATTTCGTTTCTTCACGATTTTGTTTTTAATATATTGGATAAAGAAGTAACAACACTGGAGATTTATTGTGACTCAGCAGGTGGGCAAAACAAAATTCACTACAGGCGTCGATTCACTTCAATAAAAATCACGTTTCCTATTAGAGGCCATTCCTATCTGGAATGTGATAAAAACTTCGGTATAGTAAATCTAAAAACAAAAATGGAGATTCCAGTAGATTTTTATGATATGTTAAAGAACTCTAGATTAAAACCTGAGCCATTCATTGTTAATGTTGTTGAGCAAAATATGATACGAAATTGGTCATTCTTGTTATCATCTATTCGATATGTCAATAAGTTACCGTTTAAAATCCAAGAATTGAGAGAAATTGAAGCAAAAGTCGAACATCCAAGGTTACTTTTCCACCGTTCATCTTATAATGGACTCTATCAATCCAGTATAGTCACTTCAAAACGGAAGCCCAATGAAAGATATGAATTGCTGCGGCAAGGGGAGTTCTTCTACCCAGATCAAGCATATACAGGTAAGGCGGGTTAAGTGATGATTTTTTCCCCTTTATAAGCAAGATTTTTTTTAGATTTAATCCCTTTAAATAAGAAAAAATACGATAATTTGAAGATTTTATCGCAGTTTTGTGGACCACGAGGACGCAAGTTTTTTGGAGATTTACCGTGTCATAGTAGCTAGTTATGGTGAGGCGGGTTAAGTAATGATTTTTTCCCCCTATACGTAAGTTTTTTTGTTTTAGATTCGATCCCTTCAAACAAGAAAAATACGATAGTTTGAAGATTGTATCGCTGTCTTGTGGACCACGAGGACGCAAATTTTTTGGAGATTTACCGTGTCAGTATAGCTAGCTATGGAGTTTAAACTGAATATTGTTATATTTTTCACAAAATAGATACTAAAGTATGTTGTTTATACCCAATACAGCATTTTATTGGACATAACTGCTTATTCCACTTTTTTTTCACATATTCATAATTTTTCTCTAAATATGATACCTCAAAAGACATTATGTTGGACTTAAAATACAAAAAACATATTGTTAGAAGATTAGTCTTGTATAATCTAGAAAAAAACAGAATATTTTTAAAATTCTGGTTTGGAGGTAAGATTCTAACCTTAAAATGAGTTTTTCTCAGTTTTAATTATAATGGACATATCTGGTTTTTCCCGTGTGGTCTTCATTTGTAATAATTTTTAAAATTTTAATCTCTAAGTAACTAGACCTTAAATTACGGTTTTTTGTTCCTTTTAAAATAAAATTGAAAAGTAACGAATTCTTATTCAGAAAATGAAATAGCCCTGGCTCTTTGCCTGTCTCCACTACTTATTATTAGGGTTTTGTTACGTTTATTTTTTATTTCGTAAATTACTTTTATGATGATAGGTGTTTTCTATTATGACTTTTGTTCGCTTCAATAAAGTTTTAAGAATTGACTATTATTATATTTATTCCTTTCTAACAAGCATCTTCATGTTGAGAAAAAGGTTTATTAAATCTAGTAGCAAACATACTTCGTCATCTGAGGTCAGAACTAGCCTATGTCTTAATTTATACAAAATGCGATTTTTTTTCCCACTATACTGAACAAGATCTCGTGAATTCAGTGCAGAAGTAGGCTAACTGCAGAAGAGAGAAATCGAATAATGGTAATTAGTCTATGTCACATAACAATATATTATTTTGTGCAGAAGTCTATGTGATTTTTAAAGGTGGACATAGGATAGTTCTATTTGACATTGGATATTTGAGTGCATTTCTGTTTTTATATTATTTTCTATATGGACATAGGCTTATTCTGATTTAAGTTAGGACTCCCAAAAAGTAAAGTTTTCCTTTTTATACAGTGTCTTCATTAAAGTCCTCACCATATGGAACTTTTTTTTATTAATAAAGTTTATTGAATTTAAATATCGTCGATCGTATTTGCTTCAAAAAATACTAAAACTTATGTATTCAACGGTAAGCAACTGTCATCCAGTACCTAAAAATGGCATTCATTTAACGAATTTCTAAAATGTTATAGGAAAAAGTTGTTTCTGTTGTAGTTTTAGGCCTATGTACAAAGTTTCAGATCTCTAAGACAAAGTTAAATTTCTTGCCATTTTTTTCGAATTAATATGTTCTCTTCATAATAAAAGTTGATTTCATGGATATTAAACTATTCGTTCATACCATACTCATATTTTAATTTCGTTTATGCTAATTTTTCTTATGGGATGCATTTTTTTCAGAAAGATAAAATTAGAAACAAAAAAAATTGACACGAGTGGTGCAAAGTTTTCATAATTTAACAATTTTATCCAAAAGAAGTCACATGTTCCATTTTTTCGATAGTTAATATATGAACAAAGTTAAAAAAAAAATTATAATTAAATCTCCAGAGAAATGCTGAGTTCATAATTTAAACCAAATTTTGCCTTATCACGATTTCTTTATATTAACCCATAATTTAGAAACAGTTTCGAATTTAAGAAGTAGGCAAAAAATAAGAAAAAATCCTATTGAATGCCGAATAATTGAAAGAAATGTCAAACGTTAAAATATTATCGAGAACTATAGTATCACTTATGTTGTCCATTCAAGAAATAGTTGAAATTGTCATAATTTGTGGAGAAAATATGCTTCACCGGCAAGTATGTCATATTTTCAATGAGGGACATCCAGGAAGAAATTTGCAGCATAGCACCGTTTCAAGAATTTTGACAAAGTTCAGACAACCCAGATCTGTTCAAAATAATTTCAAAAAACCTCACGCAGCAAGTAAGTACGATGAAGAGACGCAACTTGATGTTTGTTTAAGTGTTATTGACCACGGCCAAACTACTATAACCAAGTTGTTAGAGACTACCTTAAATAAAAACATTATCTCGTAAAAGCGTGGAGGACTGGCGACAGTGCAGTCGGCGAGAGTCACGGGAGCCTCTCTATGAAGAACAATCATCACTCACCGTTTACTTTTCATATTGTAAAATACGTAAAATAAACTCCGTTTCTAATACAAAAAATAAGCGTGTTTATTAATGCGACCAATTAAAAAAACACTACAGTCCATTACCTTAAGGAAAGACACAAGTTATGCGATTTGTACATGAGAGAAGGGAGAAAACTCGATTTCGGCCATATAAACCTAAGTTTATAAATACATTGAAAGAGCGTGATTTTGATATACGTCTAGATTTTTCGTTTTGGTATCAGGGGCAATATGAAGATTTTCTTTTTCCATATAAAATTCTATGGACAGATGAAGCCACCTTCTCTTCGAATAAGAAGAATATCCCAACTTTAAAATTGAATGTCGCGACCAGTATCATTTTAAAACCAATGTATGGTATGGGATGCTAAAAAATTAACTTATTGGGCCATACTTCTTTAGAGAAAATTTAACTGGTGCAAGGTACCTGACTTTTCTTAATAATGAAATTACCGAAGTTTTGGATAACATGCCCTTACACAATAGATCTGACTTATGGTATCAGCTTGATGGTGCACCCATACATCAAACAGCAGGAGTGAAAGAACGCACAAACGAATTGTTTCAACACAGAGTTATAGGGAATTTTATTGGCTACCTAGATCGCCGGACATAACACCACTTTTTTATGGGGTTTTCTTAAAAAGAAAGTTTATAAGTATAGACCTTTTCGAAATATCCAACATTTGGAAGATACGATTACAGTGTTGTGCCGAGGTGAAACCAAGTCTTATTAAATGCTGTCAAAGACGTTTGTAGACGAACGACTGTTTGTATTGAGCGAGAAAGATGTCACACTGAAATGTGATATTTATGTTGCTTTGTTGTTACCTATTGAAAATCGTTATTAACATAATAATCCTTTTTGTTCCTATGCATTGTTATATCCTATATAATATTGTATCCTGTAGAATTTACAATACCTATTTTCATACCTTTCTTTGTAACAAAATAATCTCTTGTCAAGTGTTATTTGACCTAATCTACCTAAATTATTTTAACCTCTTAATCTGTTTGCCAAAATGTCATGCTTAATAGTTTTTCGTCTCGGTTGAATAACAATTCTGTTTAACTGAATATTATCTCCTATTTTTATTTGCGAATATACGCACAGAAAATGATAAGATTTAGTAGAAATAGTAAAATGGGACAAGACAAGAGGACACTCTACTTCCATCTTTTCTGACATTTAAGTTACCATAGTTCTTATTATAATTACAAGTGTACAGATTCTTATCTATTTAATAAAACCACTTCTGCCAATCAAACATCTTCAAGAAGTTTTATTTCATCTTGGAGACCAACCGCTCGGGTTTTCAACATAAAATTAGAGCATTCGACGAGGATTTGGCCCTTTGTGAAGCTTAGCATCTGCCAGCCTGGTGAAGATTATTCGACACTGCTCAGTAGTTGAAAAAACCACACAAAGCCGAGACTCATCTTAAGACCAAACCAAAAACCATCAACGACTCAACTTAACAACAACGTTATAGTAGGATCCTATCTTTCTTTTTCTATATTTGTCAATGGTCTTTCTTTTAATTTTGTCAGAATTTTAGAAGGTGTCTCAAACTTTCCCCGAAAGTTTGCCTTTATAAAAAATCATTTTATTTTCTTATTTATTATTTTTTTTAATTTCATTTTTTGTTCTTGTCGTCTTGCCTATATATTATCTAATCATGTCTAATCACGAGAATGACTCTATTCATAGCAATCTACCTGATGATAATGACGGTCATAGTAATTCCGATGATAATAATGATCCTATTGATCCGGTTTTCTCGGCCATATTACCTCTAACTTTTTTATGTTCTCTTATCTCTAAACCTTTCGACGGTAATCGTAATGATCTATCTGAATTCATTAGCAACTGCGAGAACGCCGTTAAATTCGCAAGTTTATCTCAAACGGATGCACTGTTAGCCTTTATAATATCAAAAATAACAGGTAGCGCAAAAGCCCAAATGAGGGACAAATCTATTTCCGATTGGAAAACTCTAAAATACCTCCTCCTACAATTATATTCGGATCGCAAACACTACAACCAATTAATGGAAGATGAAAAAACTTAATACAATCAAGCAATCTACAAATGAAAATATTTTAAATTTTTATAATAGAATCGATAAATTAAGTACGAGACTTTTAAACACAATAAGCTTTCAAAAAAAGAATGAAATCGAAGGACGCTCACAAACTATCAAAGAATTAGCACTTCGAAGATTCATTTTACATTCTATTGCGAATATTTCTCGATTTTTAAGAAGCAAAGAACCAAAAACTCTTTCATTAGCCTTAAATGCCGCCCTTGAAGAGGAGCGCGCATTACAAATACCAAAATTTAATAAAAATAATAACTCTTCTAAATTTTGTTTATATTGTAAATGTAAAGGTCATTTAATTAAAGAATAGAAGAACTATTCACGTAAATACGCCTTCCAATAATTTATCTAGGAGTTTTATCAACGTTTTAAACTCAAACTCAAACTCTACCTTTTCTAATCAAAATCATTATAATTTACCTGGTAGTTCTACCCAACGTTCAGCTCAAAATTCTAATTTTTCTAATCAAAATCAATCTAATTATTTATCTAAATTTTGCAAATATTGCAAAAAGAATGGTCACGTGATAAATGAATGTTTTAAAAGAAAAAGAAAGAATGAGAAAAAACTTAATCAAAACACGGCAAATGTTTCAAATTTTAATACGAAACATTTAAACTCCGAAGCCACCCAGGAAACGTCGTTTCGTGGGATTGGAATCAAACAAATTCGACGGTTATTTAAATAAAAATTCTAATGTATTTATAAACAGCCAAGACACAGATAATAAACCTTTTAATTTTTCAAATAGTAAAATATTTTTCGAAAAAGATTATCAAAACCCTTATTTAAATACATATTATAATGGTCAATTATTAGATATTGAAGAAGATATGCCCTGATATCAAAATAACAGACGGTGTATATTTAGCAAAATACTTAGTGAAGGTATATAATAGTAAAGCCTTTACTACAATTTTAAATACACACAATAAAGCTTTAAAAATTAATAATATTCAATTATATTTGGAACCTTTTGATGAAAATAATGCCACAATACTAAATAATTGTGAAAATAAAAATATGTCTGTCGCAGATAGAAGAAAAATATTACATGAAAATCTACGTTTAAATCATCTTAATTTGGAAGAAAAACATTCCCTTCTTGAAATTTGTAATGAATACCATGACATCTTTCACCTACCTCATGATCAGTTAACATGCACTAACACATTGCGACATAAGATTAAAGTCAGTGATCCTAATCCGATAATGTCAAAAATATATAGATTTCCTGAAATTCAGAAAAAAGAACTTGATAGATAAATTTCTAAAATGCTTAAACAAGGAATAATCCGTGAATCAGTATCCCCATATAACAGTCCTTTGTGGATAGTACCAAAGAAATCAGACGCTTCAGGAGAACGTAAATGGCGACTTGCAGTCGATTATAGAAAACTTAATGACGTCACTGTCTTTAAGAAGTAATATGTTAAAAGATAACTTAAAAGAAATTTTCCTTAAGAACCCCATAAAACAAAATAACAATTTAAAACAAGAAATGTTTAAAAAAATTTTAGACTTTTTATTTACAAAACATAATATTAAAATCACTTTAGTTAATAAACCCAAATTTAAACCAAAAACAGGAAAAGAAATTTCTAAAATTTTTCAAGAAAATCATCAAACCGCTATATCTGGACATTCAGGTTTTCTCCGTACCTATCGACGCATAAACGAAAATTATAAATGGTCAAACATGAAAAATGATATAAAAAGATGAATAAAAACTTGTTAGTCATGTCAAATAAATAAATTAGATCGACACACACCTAAAGCACCTATGGAAATTACTACCACTAGTGAACGCCCATTTCAAAGACTTGCTATATATATTGTTGGCCCATTGCCAATCACTGAATTCGGTAATCGTTTTATTCTTACAATGCAGGATGACTTAACAAAGTTTTCATATGCAGTTTCTATGCAAAATCATGAAACCCAAACCGTAGCTGAACAGCTATTAAAATTTATTTGTCTTTTTGGCATTCCCGAAACTATCTGATCAAGGATCTGACTTTACATCAAACATAATTAAATATTTTAATAAACTTTTTAAAATAAAACACATACTATCTAGTCCATATCATCCTCAAACTGATGGTGCACTTAAAAGGTCACATTTAACCCTTAAAGAATATTTAAAACATTATATTAATGCACAGAAAAATAATTGGGATGAATACGTTTCATTAGCCATGTTTACATACAATACGCATTTTCATAAAGCAACGAATTTTAGTCCTTTTGAACTTATTTTTGGTCATAAAGCTCATATACCAAATTCTTTAACTTCTAATCCAGAATTTAAATATACATAGGTACGATGATTTTTATTCTCATCTTAAGTTAAAATTAAACAAAAGTTTTGAAATAGCACGCGAAAATATATTCAAATCAAAACAATCCTCCAAAAATTATTATGGCAAAAGAATTTATCAAAATAAATTTAACGACGGAGATCTTGTTTATTTACAAAACAAAATAATTAAATCCGGATTAAATAAAAAATTTACACCTATTTATAAAGGTCCATTTAGAATATTAAAAACTTATTCAAACCAAACAGTTAAGTTACTCTTAAATAATAATAAAACAGCAATATATCATCATAATTTATTGAAACCATTCTTTACAGATGATCATCCAAACCATAGTAAGACTCATAACCTTGTTCTTGATTCCTAATTTTATACTTACTGAACCAACCAATTTGCCTTATTAAATAACACAAATTAACGATCGTTCCGGAATTTTTTTTATCTAAACCTAGGTCAAGCTCGAATATCTCATGACAAATTTACTATTTTATCATTTATAAATATTACAGTATACGAGGAAAAATTAAAATTAACTATTTTAATGCATCAATCAACTTTACCTTTATGTAAAAATTTTAGGAAAAATGTTAACGTCACTAAACCAAAAGGATTAGAATTTACATGTAACGAAACTTTAGATCTGGTCGCTAATACTTTTAAAATTCTTAATAATAAATTCGATTCCATATGTCATTTAACAGGACATACCACTAATTTAATAACTCGGGAAAAACGAGGATTATTTAATGGAGTATCCTACGAAATCAAATGGTTATTCGGTACCCCCGACGCTGATGATGCTCAATATTATATAGAAGCTATCCACATATTTTATCTGATGCAATAAATGATTATAATCAAATAGCTCAAGCCCTTATACGTAATCAAGAAACTTTAAACAACAATGTTATTAAATTTAATAAATTCGCAAATTCAACGGTTAAAAGAATTAATTCATTAACTTTTGCACAAACAATTACTAGTCAATTGAATTTACTTACTCAAATAACTAACGAACTTAATGAGGAATTCGATGTTATTATCTCAGCTATTCTCTTTTCAAAACAAAATATTCTACATCCTACAGTCATTACTCCTAGGCACTTACGTGAAGAACTTTTAAAGATTAAAGTAGGTTCTAGTTTAGAATTTCCTTTTGATCTTGATAATTAAGATAACTCTTATAAATATTTAGAAATCTGTTCTCTTTCTGTTATCTATGCTAATAAAATTCTAATTTTTGCAATTCATATACCTTTGGTAACTAAGGACCTTTTTCAAATCTATAATCTCATTCCTTTACCTGTACGACTAACAAATTCCACCATCTTTTCCTATATCAATCCATCCTTTTCATACCTTTTACTGAGTACTTCAAGAACATACTATGGAGAGCTACGAGACTTATCCAAATGCATTTTCACTCCACCTTCTGACTACATTTGCAGTCAAGTATCAACTTATATGGTAAAACAAAGCAACTTATCAAGATACCTACCAATTGCGACACAAAAGTTGTGAAATCCGAAGTAGAAATTTGGCATCCCTTAACCAAAAACCAATGGTTATTCGTAGTTACGAATCCTGAGCTGGGAACATTATACTGTGACACTTTAAATCATGTCATCGACCTGACTCTACATGGAACAGGAATTTTTACACTACAACCTAAGTGTAAAATGTATACCGTCAAACGGGGTGACCCGGGACCGCAGGTTGACTCGGGACAATTTGACGTCATCGTCTTCAAAATTCGCTAGCGCCAATATGAGCAGCGGCAACGCCGCCCGACTTGGGTTGTCATTTTCTTACCGTCTGAACTTGTTCGTGCATAAAGAGCGAATCGCTGAGCTGGCAGGATCGTTATTAAAAATTTTCGTGTTTGACGCCGTAAAAAATAGTAAATTTAGAAGTTGCCGGAATTGTTGAGTGCAAGTAGCGACTTTACTAACTTTTTATTTTTTTTTGAGTCCACTAATGCGTTGTGATAACGAAACAAATATGACAATCGCCTACGTCTATAATTTTTTTTTGGAGAAAAAAAAAACTAATTTAATGTTTGTTTTAGGGTGACTCGGGACATGCGTCGAAAATATTTAAAACGGCTTGGTAGTAGGCCATATTAAAACTACGATAAGGCAAACTTAAAAAAAGCAGTCCAAGAGCGCCTTGAACGAGGTACAAGCTATAGGGCGTTAGAAGAAAAGTATGGGATAGCAATAAATACCATAAACACGCATGTTAGGAACCGAAATGTGAAGAAACCTGGTGGACAATTAGCTGTATCACTGTTAGAAGAACAAAAACTAGTGCAATCTTTAATGTGCGTGGCTGACTGGGGGTTTCCCTTGGAACCTATGGACGTACGTATTTTAGTGAAACAGTATTACGATAAATTGTGCGTTACCATTAAAAAATTCAAGAAAAACCTGCCTGGACCGGACTGGGTAAAATCATTTTTACTCCGACACTTTCTTTTACAAAAATGACGATAACAGGCGTGCACTTATGGAGAGGCCATGTATAGCTGACAAGAGGCGAAGATTTCTTTCTGCATACATGGAGAATGTACAGTTGGGAGATGAGAAAAACCCATATGTCTTTTTGGATGAGACATGGATTTTTTCAAATGGTTCATTCTGCAAATCTGCAGGATGACAGTGTAAAATCGGTCAGGAAAGAAAAATGGGAAGGGTATAGGTAAGAGGAGGAACAGCATATATTTTTTTGGAAATTAATAACTACTGTTCCTTAATATACTGGGATATTAGTTATAGAATAAATTTTTAAAATCTGTAAAATATTTCTTGACACAATGGTGAAAAATGCTTCAGTTTGAAGAACAGGTATTTCCGCTAAAGTAGTTTTTTAGGGGTTGCTATTTAAAAATATTGTCTTACATTGTTTTTCTCGTTTAAAAAAGGCTTTTTTCAATGTCGACTACTGTAAAATATTTAAAACACATTTCTCACATTGTCTACACTGAACAAGTTTGTTTAGAAAATTACGGATTACTACCGAATATTATTGATTCTTATTAAATTATTTATTATCTGTTGTAGCTACATTGTTCTACATGCAGGGAGTCAGTAAGGGTTTGTCGAAAATGCTCGGCTAATTTTTAAATCAAAGAGCAACAAGGGAGACTATCATGGCAAAATGAACGCTGAAAATTTCGAAAAATGGTTGATAGAATCGTTGCTCCCAAATTTAGAAGAACCCTCCATCATTATATTAGACAATGCCAGTTACCATACCAGGCAAACCGAAAAATGGCCAACCAAAAGCTGGTTGAAAGCTGATCTACAGCAATGGTTGATCAAAAAAGAGATACCCTTCTCTCAAGCTGACACTGTCCAGGAGTTGTGGCAGCATATAAATCAGCTACCACGGGCTGAAAAAAGTTACAAAGTGGACCAACTCATTCAAAATGCTGGTCATGAAGTTTTGCGTCTCCCTCCGTACCATTGCCAATTTAATGCAATTGAAATGGTATGGAGTCAGGCCAAGCGACTTTATGACCAGAATATTTTGCAGGAGAAGGATGTCACGAAAGCCTGGGAGATGGCTCTACAAGGTGTATCCAAGGAACAATGGGTAAACTATATTGGTGATACAGAAAGTGATTAAAGCTGCATGAGAAAAAGAACGATTAATAATCGCTCCCATGAAGGAACCTGTTATTATTAATGTTGATGATCGTGACGTCGATTTCTCTGACGATTCAGATTAATCAGGATCACATTAATATCAATAATAATAGGTTGTAATCAAATTATCTGTCATGCCTGACAATTATTTTATTTTTTGTTTCTTGGTACAATTTCTGTAGCTTTCAGCCGAATGTTGCGAACTTCGAGTGTACCTACACTGTTTTAATATTTTCACACAATTATTCTAGTACGGGTGGTCAGAATTCATAATCATATGTATCTTTAACAATATTTAAAGCAGTTCGTCTAAATGCATTTAAAGAATCATAGTTTGTAATGTCTTTTGTAAAGTCATTATACTATTTTAGTAGTTTGTGAAATAGAGTTTTCTGATTGAAAGTTAGAGTCATAACTAAAATGAAGCATAGTGATTGTTTTGTATACCAATATTTTAACCATATATACCATGTTTTACGTATTCTACCTAGCTGGTGCAGTATTACGGGCATTTATTACATTCTTTAATATTCACGAGCAAAGGAGAGTAGTGTGTCGATAAGTTAAATTTTTTAAAAGCTTTGTCGATAATATTTATGTTACTAGTACATTACTTTATTGTAAGTAATTCCTATCACAATATCTAGGTAGTATTCAGTGGATACCTAATAGGTTCTTGACTTTTGTTCCAATTTGGATAACATCTCCAAAAGTTTCTTGACAACTTTAGTTAAGAACGATGATTTAAATAGAAAAATTTGGAAAGTCTTCTTTGATAAATTAAAATGGGAGATAAGGAACTTAATATTTAAATATTTTTTTAGTTTGTTAATGGAACATAAAAATAGTCCGGTCCTGTCTTTTTAGCCAACCTCTGAACGTAAAATAGACCAGACGTCAACAGGGTGCCATAAATGACAAGTGACTTGGCGTTTTTTTAAAAAATTTGACTATACCCACGATGTCGTCCAATATGGGTGGGTAGATAACAGCAAAAAGTGTAAGTTAAGTGCCATGTAATGTGATGTATGGATGTAATAAGTCAATACTTCACTGAGTGAAAGGTCGCAAAATATGCTGTTCTAAGTACTTTATAGGATACATTCTCTGCAAGGCGGCGCAGCATATATATAGTTTTATTAAGTTTTGAGATTACAGCCTCAACATGCATATCCCATTGTGCTTTTGAGTCTAGTGAATCCCCAAGTAATTTAACTTGACCAACTGAGTCATTCACAGTCCCAACCTCCCTCAGTGCAAATACCATTCTGTCTTGCTCTCATTTAAAAGCAGTCTGTTGGAACCAAACCCTTTTTTGGCAATCTCCTGTGCCTCCAAGGAACCCTTCAATGAAGCCTCATCACTTTCAGCTTTAACAGCTAAGAACGATGATTTAAATAGAAAATTTTGTAAAGTCTTCTTTGATAAATTAAAACGGGAGATAAAGAACTTAATATTTAAATATTTTTTTAGTTTGTTAATGGAACATAAAACTAGTCCGGTCCTGTCTTTTTAGCCAACCTCTAAACGTAAAATAGACCAGACGTCAACAGGGTGCCATAAATGACAAGTGACTTGGCGTTTTTTTAAAAAATTTGACTATACCCACGATGTCGTCCAATATGGGTGGGTAGATAACAGCAAAAAGTGTAAGTTAAGTGCCATGTAATGTGATGTATGGATGTAATAAGTCAATACTTCACTGAGTGAAAGGTCGCAAAATATGCTGTTCTAAGTACTTTATAGGATACATTCTCTGCAAGGCGGCGCAGCATATATATAGTTTTATTAAGTTTTGAGATTACAGCCTCAACATGCATATCCCATTGTGCTTTTGAGTCTAGTGAATCCCCAAGTAATTTAACTTGACCAACTGAGTCATTCACAGTCCCAACCTCCCTCAGTGCAAATACTATTCTGTCTTGCTCTCATTTAAAAGCAGTCTGTTGGAACCAAACCCTTTTTTGGCAATCTCCTGTGCCTCCAAGGAACCCTTCAATGAAGCCTCATCACTTTCAGCTTTAACAGCTAAGAACGATGATTTAAATAGAAAATTTTGTAAAGTCTTCTTTGATAAATTAAAACGGGAGATAAAGAACTTAATATTTAAATATTTTTTTAGTTTGTTAATGGAACATAAAACTAGTCCGGTCCTGTCTTTTTAGCCAACCTCTAAACGTAAAATAGACCAGACGTCAACAGGGTGCCATAAATGACAAGTGACTTGGCGTTTTTTTAAAAAATTTGACTATACCCACGATGTCGTCCAATATGGGTGGGTAGATAACAGCAAAAAGTGTAAGTTAAGTGCCATGTTCCAGGGGAAAAATAATTATCATTCTTCATGCTGAAAGTAAAGATGGTTTTATTCCTAATGTGTTGTTGTCTGCCAAAAACATCAAGCGATCCTCTGCTGATTATCACGAGGATATGACAGCCGACTTATTTGAGAAATGGGCAGTGCAGCAGCCCTTACCAAATATACCACCCAACAACGCATCATACCATTCTCATCAGAAAACAAAAATTCCGAACACCAGTACAACAAAAGCCGATATATTTCAATTTATGAAAATGTTTATTTAATAGAAAAGAAATCTAAGATCATTCTATAAAATTATGACGGCTTTGAAAAAAATAGATCCGATGTTAATAGGATTTAAAGACTTGGCCATTAATAATGGTATACGAAAATATTATTACTACGCTACTTGGTAAGGTTATATAATTAAAAAATTCAATGAGAAAAAGAACGGTAAGTATACAGTGTCCCAAGTGTTCTAGAACCTTTATCAGACCTTACCTTTTTGTTTTAAATTTAAATTATAACAGTGGTTTACTTACCAAGATGGTATTACATTTTATAAAATTTAATAAAAGAACTGGCCTGATACGCTTAGTGTTTTCGGATCTTCAAACTAACCGACGTCCTGGCTTCACCCATCCATAAGCCACTCTATATACAGGAATATACAAAAGTTCCCTTCTTTTATAACACAATTTCAGCCACCAATCCCCTGATGAATGTATGCTCAATCAGCTGAGGAATAAATTCCCAGATTTAAAGGTGATAGTCGATTCCAATACTTAAAGCTGATCGATTGATCAATCCATAAAAAGCTAATCCATAACCTTAAAAATGGATAGCTAATCTCAAAATTATAAGCTGGTTAATCTCCCATTAAAAAGCTGGTATGGTACCAAAAACGTGGTCTGTTCTAACCTCAAATCTGCAAATACAGGTTTTTTAAAAAAATATCCCAATTTTTAGCAAAATAAAAAAAGTCTTACCAACAAGCTGGAAGAACAAGACCAGGAATCCCTAAAATTATTACGGATTTAGACAAAGTCCCCCTTTTATTGGTCCGCTTCTGGCTCAAACGCTTGCATCACGTTCTGCGGCCGGAGGACAAGTGTCCTACATACCTAATTCAACATGGCGCCTGCCATGATCACCGAAAACAGGGTACAGAATCTTTTTCAAAGAGGTCACTCTCGGAAGTTAACAACATACTATTTAACTTCGAACTATTCTCGTCTGTCCCTACTTTCCGAACGAACCCCTTCAAAACATCTGTCCGCTGGACCTTCACCTAGGCTGAACTATAGGAAATCGAACCGTGCCAAACTAATACTCACTCGCTGACTTTTTGACAATTGCAATTAGGGAATCCAAACCACGTGATTCAGTATGGCGGTTGGATGGCAAAATGCATTGAGTCACCCGTTAAATGCCACCAGCAACATTATTTTTATGGTCACGTGCACCAATTACAAAGCAGTATTTGCCAGCCAGCCGCCATTTGGACACATCGTTGGATTGCCTAATGTCGATCAACACAACCTTCAAAATATGTTAGATGTAAACAACATGTGTTATTGAACTCTGAAAATTACAAATCAAGGAGACCAAAATAAAATTGAGGATAATTACCCCTCCGATAAAACTTATTGACTCTTATCAGCCAAATATCATTCCCCAAGAATGCTCTAAAACAAACTCAACTAAAATAGAAGCAAGCTTCCAAAAATAAAAGGTATTTTTCAATTCTTTATATCTTTACCTGTTGAAACTTATTTAATAATCAAATCGGTTATACATAAAATACCATGGAGTTTTTATAATAATAAAATTTTATGTAAATATGAATGCTACAAGCCGTGTTATTGTACAGGAAATAAAAATTAATAAAATAATATGTTATACTTATGAGTGCCTTAGATGCAAAACTCGCTTATCGACAAAAGTTTAAAAAATGAGATATGTGTAGGATATCTGTGACAGGACCTATAAATCCACGTTTTATTTCCGTGTCGTCATTCCAGTTTACAATGTAGACGAGGGTTCACATCGAAACCGTCTTATTGTACAGGAAATAAAAATTAATAAAATAATATGGTATATATAGGACAAACTTTTACGGATGGTAGGGAACATCAAACAATTTTTTGTTTCTTTATAAATATGATATCCTAAACAGTAAAAAATTTAATACACACACAGCTTTGTAATGGGCAGGAATTTAAAAACTTTTCAAATTTATTAATTACTTTTAAATTACTTAAAAATTATTTCGCAGGATGTTATTTTTATTAACTTTAATTACTATTCTCGTTTCAACCTTTTTCAAAACATTTTAAAAATAATAAATAAGTTATTTATTTAACTGTTATTTTTAAATAAAAATTTAAAGGATTATTTAAAAAGTGAATTTGATTGATAATCTAGTTATCTACAAAATTTTATTCAAGAAAAAAATAGATATAGGTCAATGAATTATTAAAAACTGTTTAAATAATAATTTAATTTAATTATAAAACACTAAATTTGCTTGATAAAAAGAAAACCTTTTTTTTTGTTAAAATATCAGGAATCGGGATAACTTTTAATTTTTTTAAACTCACTTAATCCAAATATTTTCTATCAGTCGATCGGTGTAAAATATGCAAACAAATAGAAACATTTTACACAAGTCCGCAACATCACAAACTAAATTTAAACAAATTAAAACTTCCCCAGTGACTCGCGGAATTTTCGACTGTTTCGCACAGACCGCACGACGGCAACTGAAGAAAATCCTAAAGAAAATAGAATTTATAGATAGAAAAAAATTAATTAATTTAAGCTGGAACACCTGCTTCAATTAAATTCGATTGAACTGTCTCGTTAATCTAAATTTTGATATATTTACAGCTACAAAAAAATGTAATATGCGGCTACCGACAAAGGTATTCCAGAAAAGTAGGTCACGCACCGTTTATGAATAATACATTTTTTTAGACGTCTCATAAATATGTTCTTTTTGACATAAGTAATGCATATTTTCCCTAAAAATACGAACAAATTTTAGTAGAAGAGTCAGTCTGAAAAAGTGTCTCGCGTTGTTTAAAAGTCAGCCTGTAATATATATCAGTGACTGAAATTATTGTTTTTAAATAAATTTTAGTTTACCATCGGTGTTAAACTAACAGATTCGGTTCGGAAAAATTATTCTCGCAACATAAGTGTCGGAAAAAGAATTGTTTAAAGAATTTAAATTTTATGTAAACGGAGGCTCTCCTTAACTAATCAATTATTTTTAATTAATAAAAATAGTGTTAACAATTAATCGAGTTTAACTTTCGATAAAAGCTCCTTTACAGCGGGTTTCATAAAGAATTTGGCTTAACCGGGCGCTAAATATAACAAAATTTAATTGGAGGCTGGAAAAGCCTACTACGTTTTCACGTGAAACCGCCTAAAATATTGGGAGCGATGGGAGCTGTCAAATGTCAAAATAACGAAAGCGATAAAGAAATCCGAATTTTTTCAGAAAAAGGTGTAAGATGGATTAAAACGGTGTGTTTTTTAATAAAAATTACTAAAAATACCCTTGGAAATACCAAAAGCCCATTATACAAAGATAAAAGAAAGAATTCCAATCAAAACCATTATAAAAACACACACAGTAAGTACCTACAAAGAATATTAATTTTTAAAACTAAAAAAAAACCGTTTTTCTCTTTAATAGTAAACACTGTGACCAGTTCACTTATTATTTTTGAAAAATAGATTTCATAAAGCCATCATAAATATAACTTTTTAGAAAAAAACTAACGGTTGTTTGTATATTTATATTTTTTTTTTGTGTTTTAGCTGCCCAATTATCAATCCCAGAAGCAAGGCAAGAATGTATACAAAGATAATGCAGAGTTAAATCATTATAAACTTTATAAAACTTGCAAGGCATAATTGGTACCCATATGCCTGGATCAATTAGAACATTCTACCACCCCTCAGAACTCACAGAAACTATATTTTCACGGAATTTGGAAAGTGCATTTTAATATTGTAGGCCAGCACTTTTTAAATACAAATGCACTCACAGGTAGGTAATAAAATAGTTTATTTGTACACTTTACTGGAGCCCCTTATAAAACTTAACATATTGTTTCAATGTAGGTACCTACCCGAGCAGCTTCAAGTAACATGTTAATATTATTTATATCAGTATTCTACCGAAAAAAATGGCCCAAAATATTGATAATGACACAGATTTTTGTGTTGCTTCAAATTTTCACTATTTCCTTTTATCATCTTTTTTTTCTTTATGCATTTAGTATGCCATTTTGATTAAAGCAATATATCAATATTATATCACTTCTATGATTAAAATTGTCACCTCCCTGCACTGAAAATATTCTAAGATTTATAGTATCGTTGATTGCTTCTATGACAAAAATCTGTGATAACTATTTTTTAAAACAGAGCTTTTCTAATATCATACAACTTAAATAAAACTGCACCTATTTCTCACTGTGTAGTCAATGTAAAAAAAAATTAGGTTTCACAAAACCTATTATGTAGATATTCCGAACAACTGAATAGGAAAGTGATAAATAATTAGGTTTATCCGAGGGTTTTTCCTATGTACATAGTTTATTTTTTAAATGATTCATCATTGCCACCATAACCTGTTATCTGTGTTACTTACTTATTTTTTGTTTCAGGTTCACGCAAAAAAAAGAATGGAAAATGAACAGTTTGACATTTATAATTTGTCGAATTTATAATACAAAATGAAATGTTAAAAAAAGTGTTTGTTAATGACTTAAAAACAATAATAAAGGTATTTAATAAAAATAACATTTTTACTTATTTCTATAAGTTTGTTAGAGGTGCTGGTATGCTCAAGAGTGTCTAATAACGATACAGATGGCGCTCCGTGCCACATCTTACTGGTGTGTCCCACCACTGTGCTGCCATAAGCAGCTTTGAGTTCTCTTTGTTTTGTCGGATCCTAGCTCTACTGATGAGTCATGATATGACGAAACGCGTCTAGGGATGGATCTGACGAAATAAAGAGAAATTCTTCTTCTGAATAATAAAGGTAGTTTTTTAAGTTATAAAAAGAATATTGTGTTTTTCTAAGTAATATATTTCGCTTTAAGGGTGGGTTTTTTGTTTTTACAATGTAAAATTTAGATTGTTACATTTACATTTTAGTTTTAAAAGTAAGAGCACATTATTTGCCTCTATATTTAAACGAAAGGGATGAATGGCACAGGCCACAGATACATAATATCTGATCTGATCTTTAAATCCCATATTGTGTTGTACTAGTAGTTCTCTGTCCCAGACAGTAGAATTATCGATATTTGTAAAACAACTATATCGATTATTGTTTAATTATCGATAGTGTGCTGCTAAAGGTATTGATATGGCTTTCTACACGTGTTAAGAGCAGAAAGAGACTTTTTGCCTTCCTTGTCTTCACGTGTATCGTAGAAGGCCATGATTTTTTTTATATTTTGAACTATTTTTTAGGTATAGTTTTGCATAACAGAGTTAGAAAAACTATTTTTTTAATATATAATTTGAGATTATTCTAGAGGGAAAGTTTTGGTGAATTGATTTTTTTGTGTTAGGAACTGTTCGTCACTATCGATATATCAAACTCCACTACTATCGATAGTTTGACATCTCCATATCCCAGCTGTTTAAGACCGCAAATGTTTTAGCAACAGATTCCGTTCCTTTCATGGCCTTCTAGATGCTTAAAGAGTAGAAAGAGATAATAAAATTGCTTTTATGGTTTTTATGTAGGTATATCGTGGAAGAACGACTTTCAAATTTTCCAGAGAGTGTGGGAAGTATTCCGTATCTTTAAAAATCATCTCTATAATAAATAAGTTTACAAAATATCTGCTTTTTAAATTGCACTTTCCATATCAAGGCGTTCCTTATGAAACTAGACGCCTCCTATGTGGCCTACAATCACTACACATCGGAGAAATAAAGCACTTTTGGTCTTTTTATACAAAGTACTCAATAGCCAGATAAACTGCGAGTGGTTACTTCAATCAATTTCATTCCGTGTCCCAGTCCGGAGAACCAGGCAGCTCCAGTTATTTTTGAACAGACACACAGAACAAATTATGGTCGAAGTGCTTTCATCAACAGGATGTTAAGTAACTACAATAGACATTTTCCAAACTGTGATATTTTTAGAATTGGTCTTGTGGCATTGAAGAGACAGTGATCTGTTTTATGGTGTATAGTTATATATGTTGTTATTTTAGATACCATTTAGAATCTATGATTCTGTAGTGTACTCTTATTGTAAATAAATAAATAAATAAATAGGACACTTGCCACTATCTACTAACCTTCAGTATTTATTGCGCCCTAAACTAGTTCGGGACATTATTATAATACGGAGATTCTATTGCATGCCGGGGACCTTTTTTCCTTAGAACTCACTTTATCCCCCCCCTTCCTGAATCATATTCTACGGACGCCCCAGTAGTGGATCCAGGATATTACTGAGGGGGAAGGGGGGCGACAAAAAAAAAAGAGCGTCTTTCGTTTCTTAAAATCTTACTCTCAAAAATGACTTAAAAAAAAAATTCTGACCCTTGACACGCCCTAAAATTTTCAAGCCTCACAGTAAAAAACACCCATATGGGGAGGCTCAGGGGGGGGGGGGGGAACTGCCTTCGCCCCCTCTCTGGATCCGCGCCTGGGACGCCCTTGAATGTTACCATATGAGACGATTTTATCTTTATTATCTCATATTCTCACGGACCCAATTCTCTTCTGTGTTCGGGCGACTGGCTTTTGTCCATATGCAGTGTGGCCAGATGTACCATTTGTTCCTCATTATCTACCCGTACCTTTAAAAGTGACAAAAATACCATTATATGGTAGTTTATTAATTGAATAAAATGTGTATCTATCTAGTCCCTCCTGACCTAGCCCGACTTCTAGTGTACTGTATCCAAAGAGTCCAAAGACAGATACTTCATCTGTTGATTCTGACGAAGATTGTTTTATGATTTATTTATAGTATCGTTGATTGCTTCTATGACAAAAATCTGTGATAACTATTTTTTAAAACAGAGCTTTTCTAATATCATACAACTTAAATAAAACTGCACCTATTTCTCACTGTGTAGTCAATGTAAAAAAAAATTAGGTTTCACAAAACCTATTATGTAGATATTCCGAACAACTGAATAGGAAAGTGATAAATAATTAGGTTTATCCGAGGGTTTTTCCTATGTACATAGTTTATTTTTTAAATGATTCATCATTGCCACCATAACCTGTTATCTGTGTTACTTACTTATTTTTTGTTTCAGGTTCACGCAAAAAAAAGAATGGAAAATGAACAGTTTGACATTTATAATTTGTCGAATTTATAATACAAAATGAAATGTTAAAAAAAGTGTTTGTTAATGACTTAAAAACAATAATAAAGGTATTTAATAAAAATAACATTTTTACTTATTTCTATAAGTTTGTTAGAGGTGCTGGTATGCTCAAGAGTGTCTAATAACGATACAGATGGCGCTCCGTGCCACATCTTACTGGTGTGTCCCACCACTGTGCTGCCATAAGCAGCTTTGAGTTCTCTTTGTTTTGTCGGATCCTAGCTCTACTGATGAGTCATGATATGACGAAACGCGTCTAGGGATGGATCTGACGAAATAAAGAGAAATTCTTCTTCTGAATAATAAAGGTAGTTTTTTAAGTTATAAAAAGAATATTGTGTTTTTCTAAGTAATATATTTCGCTTTAAGGGTGGGTTTTTTGTTTTTACAATGTAAAATTTAGATTGTTACATTTACATTTTAGTTTTAAAAGTAAGAGCACATTATTTGCCTCTATATTTAAACGAAAGGGATGAATGGCACAGGCCACAGATACATAATATCTGATCTGATCTTTAAATCCCATATTGTGTTGTACTAGTAGTTCTCTGTCCCAGACAGTAGAATTATCGATATTTGTAAAACAACTATATCGATTATTGTTTAATTATCGATAGTGTGCTGCTAAAGGTATTGATATGGCTTTCTACACGTGTTAAGAGCAGAAAGAGACTTTTTGCCTTCCTTGTCTTCACGTGTATCGTAGAAGGCCATGATTTTTTTTATATTTTGAACTATTTTTTAGGTATAGTTTTGCATAACAGAGTTAGAAAAACTATTTTTTTAATATATAATTTGAGATTATTCTAGAGGGAAAGTTTTGGTGAATTGATTTTTTTGTGTTAGGAACTGTTCGTCACTATCGATATATCAAACTCCACTACTATCGATAGTTTGACATCTCCATATCCCAGCTGTTTAAGACCGCAAATGTTTTAGCAACAGATTCCGTTCCTTTCATGGCCTTCTAGATGCTTAAAGAGTAGAAAGAGATAATAAAATTGCTTTTATGGTTTTTATGTAGGTATATCGTGGAAGAACGACTTTCAAATTTTCCAGAGAGTGTGGGAAGTATTCCGTATCTTTAAAAATCATCTCTATAATAAATAAGTTTACAAAATATCTGCTTTTTAAATTGCACTTTCCATATCAAGGCGTTCCTTATGAAACTAGACGCCTCCTATGTGGCCTACAATCACTACACATCGGAGAAATAAAGCACTTTTGGTCTTTTTATACAAAGTACTCAATAGCCAGATAAACTGCGAGTGGTTACTTCAATCAATTTCATTCCGTGTCCCAGTCCGGAGAACCAGGCAGCTCCAGTTATTTTTGAACAGACACACAGAACAAATTATGGTCGAAGTGCTTTCATCAACAGGATGTTAAGTAACTACAATAGACATTTTCCAAACTGTGATATTTTTAGAATTGGTCTTGTGGCATTGAAGAGACAGTGATCTGTTTTATGGTGT
This sequence comes from Polydrusus cervinus, assembly GCA_935413205.1. Lineage (NCBI taxonomy): Eukaryota > Metazoa > Arthropoda > Insecta > Coleoptera > Curculionidae > Polydrusus > Polydrusus cervinus. The sequence continues at coordinate 56,863,106 of OW284510.1, read as the reverse complement.
ATAGTTATATATGTTGTTATTTTAGATACCATTTAGAATCTATGATTCTGTAGTGTACTCTTATTGTAAATAAATAAATAAATAAATAGGACACTTGCCACTATCTACTAACCTTCAGTATTTATTGCGCCCTAAACTAGTTCGGGACATTATTATAATACGGAGATTCTATTGCATGCCGGGGACCTTTTTTCCTTAGAACTCACTTTATCCCCCCCCTTCCTGAATCATATTCTACGGACGCCCCAGTAGTGGATCCAGGATATTACTGAGGGGGAAGGGGGGCGACAAAAAAAAAAGAGCGTCTTTCGTTTCTTAAAATCTTACTCTCAAAAATGACTTAAAAAAAAAATTCTGACCCTTGACACGCCCTAAAATTTTCAAGCCTCACAGTAAAAAACACCCATATGGGGAGGCTCAGGGGGGGGGGGGGGAACTGCCTTCGCCCCCTCTCTGGATCCGCGCCTGGGACGCCCTTGAATGTTACCATATGAGACGATTTTATCTTTATTATCTCATATTCTCACGGACCCAATTCTCTTCTGTGTTCGGGCGACTGGCTTTTGTCCATATGCAGTGTGGCCAGATGTACCATTTGTTCCTCATTATCTACCCGTACCTTTAAAAGTGACAAAAATACCATTATATGGTAGTTTATTAATTGAATAAAATGTGTATCTATCTAGTCCCTCCTGACCTAGCCCGACTTCTAGTGTACTGTATCCAAAGAGTCCAAAGACAGATACTTCATCTGTTGATTCTGACGAAGATTGTTTTATGATTTATTTATAGTATCGTTGATTGCTTCTATGACAAAAATCTGTGATAACTATTTTTTAAAACAGAGCTTTTCTAATATCATACAACTTAAATAAAACTGCACCTATTTCTCACTGTGTAGTCAATGTAAAAAAAAATTAGGTTTCACAAAACCTATTATGTAGATATTCCGAACAACTGAATAGGAAAGTGATAAATAATTAGGTTTATCCGAGGGTTTTTCCTATGTACATAGTTTATTTTTTAAATGATTCATCATTGCCACCATAACCTGTTATCTGTGTTACTTACTTATTTTTTGTTTCAGGTTCACGCAAAAAAAAGAATGGAAAATGAACAGTTTGACATTTATAATTTGTCGAATTTATAATACAAAATGAAATGTTAAAAAAAGTGTTTGTTAATGACTTAAAAACAATAATAAAGGTATTTAATAAAAATAACATTTTTACTTATTTCTATAAGTTTGTTAGAGGTGCTGGTATGCTCAAGAGTGTCTAATAACGATACAGATGGCGCTCCGTGCCACATCTTACTGGTGTGTCCCACCACTGTGCTGCCATAAGCAGCTTTGAGTTCTCTTTGTTTTGTCGGATCCTAGCTCTACTGATGAGTCATGATATGACGAAACGCGTCTAGGGATGGATCTGACGAAATAAAGAGAAATTCTTCTTCTGAATAATAAAGGTAGTTTTTTAAGTTATAAAAAGAATATTGTGTTTTTCTAAGTAATATATTTCGCTTTAAGGGTGGGTTTTTTGTTTTTACAATGTAAAATTTAGATTGTTACATTTACATTTTAGTTTTAAAAGTAAGAGCACATTATTTGCCTCTATATTTAAACGAAAGGGATGAATGGCACAGGCCACAGATACATAATATCTGATCTGATCTTTAAATCCCATATTGTGTTGTACTAGTAGTTCTCTGTCCCAGACAGTAGAATTATCGATATTTGTAAAACAACTATATCGATTATTGTTTAATTATCGATAGTGTGCTGCTAAAGGTATTGATATGGCTTTCTACACGTGTTAAGAGCAGAAAGAGACTTTTTGCCTTCCTTGTCTTCACGTGTATCGTAGAAGGCCATGATTTTTTTTATATTTTGAACTATTTTTTAGGTATAGTTTTGCATAACAGAGTTAGAAAAACTATTTTTTTAATATATAATTTGAGATTATTCTAGAGGGAAAGTTTTGGTGAATTGATTTTTTTGTGTTAGGAACTGTTCGTCACTATCGATATATCAAACTCCACTACTATCGATAGTTTGACATCTCCATATCCCAGCTGTTTAAGACCGCAAATGTTTTAGCAACAGATTCCGTTCCTTTCATGGCCTTCTAGATGCTTAAAGAGTAGAAAGAGATAATAAAATTGCTTTTATGGTTTTTATGTAGGTATATCGTGGAAGAACGACTTTCAAATTTTCCAGAGAGTGTGGGAAGTATTCCGTATCTTTAAAAATCATCTCTATAATAAATAAGTTTACAAAATATCTGCTTTTTAAATTGCACTTTCCATATCAAGGCGTTCCTTATGAAACTAGACGCCTCCTATGTGGCCTACAATCACTACACATCGGAGAAATAAAGCACTTTTGGTCTTTTTATACAAAGTACTCAATAGCCAGATAAACTGCGAGTGGTTACTTCAATCAATTTCATTCCGTGTCCCAGTCCGGAGAACCAGGCAGCTCCAGTTATTTTTGAACAGACACACAGAACAAATTATGGTCGAAGTGCTTTCATCAACAGGATGTTAAGTAACTACAATAGACATTTTCCAAACTGTGATATTTTTAGAATTGGTCTTGTGGCATTGAAGAGACAGTGATCTGTTTTATGGTGTATAGTTATATATGTTGTTATTTTAGATACCATTTAGAATCTATGATTCTGTAGTGTACTCTTATTGTAAATAAATAAATAAATAAATAGGACACTTGCCACTATCTACTAACCTTCAGTATTTATTGCGCCCTAAACTAGTTCGGGACATTATTATAATACGGAGATTCTATTGCATGCCGGGGACCTTTTTTCCTTAGAACTCACTTTATCCCCCCCCTTCCTGAATCATATTCTACGGACGCCCCAGTAGTGGATCCAGGATATTACTGAGGGGGAAGGGGGGCGACAAAAAAAAAAGAGCGTCTTTCGTTTCTTAAAATCTTACTCTCAAAAATGACTTAAAAAAAAAATTCTGACCCTTGACACGCCCTAAAATTTTCAAGCCTCACAGTAAAAAACACCCATATGGGGAGGCTCAGGGGGGGGGGGGGGGGGAACTGCCTTCGCCCCCTCTCTGGATCCGCGCCTGGGACGCCCTTGAATGTTACCATATGAGACGATTTTATCTTTATTATCTCATATTCTCACGGACCCAATTCTCTTCTGTGTTCGGGCGACTGGCTTTTGTCCATATGCAGTGTGGCCAGATGTACCATTTGTTCCTCATTATCTACCCGTACCTTTAAAAGTGACAAAAATACCATTATATGGTAGTTTATTAATTGAATAAAATGTGTATCTATCTAGTCCCTCCTGACCTAGCCCGACTTCTAGTGTACTGTATCCAAAGAGTCCAAAGACAGATACTTCATCTGTTGATTCTGACGAAGATTGTTTTATGATTTATGAATATAATTTCCGATTAACTCTTATTTGTAGGTTTTTTATTATGTTTATTTTGTGTTGATATTTTTATTATGTAATTTTCTTTTGTAAGAAAAAAAATACAAAAGTACCATTATTTCTTGAAAAATACCATGAAACTTATTGGTTTGCACCATTTGTTTTTCCCACAAATCTGGCAACACTGCCGGTATGTTTTTCTTAGGTTATAATAATCAGGTATAAATCAAGGTTAATAGATCTTGGATTTAAATAAAACAAAGATATTTGCTTTTTATCATTTGAATAGAACAAAACAATTGGATACGAGTTATTTATCGATTTTACCTTTTTAGTAAAATATTAGTGCAAGCCATTCAAAGTCAGTGTTTTATATTAGAGAATAAAGTTCATGGGCCAATACAGGATATTTTTAGGTATTTAAAAAATGGGTTTGGATATAATTCGAAAGAGAATATGACCCAAAGGTAAAAATATTTGGCAGAAGAGTAAATCGCAGTCCCGAAATAGGTAGTTTGCTGTTTAATAAAGATAAAAAATATTGTTGGTAAATAAGTACAAAATCAACATTTTTACTTAAAATTGAAAATAGATTTTTTTAAATCTGTGAAAATTATTGGTTTCATAATGATGATAGAAGAATTTATAATGAGGTGGGTATATAGCATAGTTTAATTATAGAAAGGTGGTTAATTTCATAGTTGACTAACCAAACAAACATAATATAATCATATTTATCCTATATTATGGGTAAAAGTTCTAATTATTCCTAAAAAATTCAAGTTATAGTAGAAAATATTAAAATATATTTATTTAACCAGTCCTGCTGGACCGTTTAAAATTTAGCGCTCCGTTAACCCAAACCTATTTAAAAAAACAAAAGTAAAATTTGAAATGTGTGTATTTCTGGAGACTTCTGCCAATATTTGTCATAAATATTATTTTATTAGTAGGCTAAGACCATAAAATTTAACCAGTTGTCAAGATATTTAGCGGTTACTAAGGCTTTAACGGCCCGCTAAACCTAAAAAAGCTTTATGAAACCGGCTGTTAGTGTAGAACTACACGAGCGATTATTCCGTTGCGGACGACTCGCGACGGAATTTCCGTCAAAATAGAAACCACACATTTAATGGGACCCGACTACACGAACGTGTTTCTCGGCGACGATATCGCAGCTCCGCCGGCGCGGCGTGAGCGAGCCGTACGCAACCGAGAGCGTTCAATCCGTTCTGTCGCTACTCGCCGGCGAATTTCTAAAGATGCAAAACATGGGTTAGTACGGGTTGGACTACACGAACTTACTTCACAGGAAAAAAACGATAGAGGTAAATGTTTATTCTTATTTTGTATATTTAAAAGGGAAATACAGACATTAATAAATAATATATTTTATACTTTATCATATTGCCAAGGTAATTCGCCATTTTTACTAACGAAATATTTTTTAAATTCGTCTCTAACAGCAGTGCCAATCAACTGACGACCTCCTGTGCCAACAGCCGACATATTTTCCATTGGAATAATAAGGGTAGAATCGCCATTAAACCCATGCCTTCTTCTAACAAAATTATGTAATACGCAGGCAGCATTTATTATATCCACAGCAAAATCCGTATCAACAAGAATGCTTGTATGGAATATTCTCCATTTATTAGCAAGTATGCCAAAAGCACATTCTACAAATCTACGGGCTCGTGTTAAGTGGTAATTAAATACTTTTTCAGCAATTCCGAGGTTTTTCCTAGCATATGGACGTAATAAATTTTTATGAAGAGCAAATGCTTCATCCGCTACAAATACGTAAGGTAGTGCTGGTTGTATGGTACTTGGAAGTGGACTATTGTTGGGCAATGAAAGCTTCTTTTCTGAAAGTCTTTTTCCAAAAATAGAACTTTTAAATATGTTACTATCTGCCTCTCGGCCATAGGAACCCACGTCAATTGCGGTAAAACAGTAATCCGCATCGGCAACGGCCATTAAAACTATTGAGAAAAACTTTTTGTAATTCATATGTACTGAACCCGTGTTTGAAGGACAAATTATTCGTACATGTTTGCCGTCAATCGCTTCTACACATGTGGAAAATTACTTTTTTCATAGAACTGATTCGCAATTTTGACCCATTTTTCTCTTGTGGGATTTGGCATTTCCAAAGGTTGTATATACATGTTTCCCTAACTACTAGTCTTATTGTTTGTTTTGACACTTGAAAAGCATATTCTAAAGATGCAAAATCTGTCCCTGTGGCTAAATATCTGTAACAAAGAGGAATATATTCATTATCATTGGAGCCTGTTCATGTTTTCTTTAAATAATAAGAACACAAAGAGTTTAGAAGTTTAAAAGTTCGGTGTAAGATCTTATCTATTTCTATTGGCTTTATAACACCACGATTTTCACAATTAGTACACACCTAACTTTGCTGTTACAACAGACATTATTTCTTTACAGGAAAAGAACTACAAACAAAATGGGAATCCTTAAGAGATCAATTCCGTAAAGAACTTAGAGCACTTAAAAATGTTAAGAGTGGTCAAAGTGCTCCAAAGAAGAAAAAGTACATGTATTTCGATCAACTACTTTTTTATCCTCTTTCATAGAAAACAGACCTACAGTCTCTAATATTACAGAAGATGTTAATCAAGTACTTGAACCCGAACTCGATGGAATAACACCAAATCAGCAAGAAAATGAATATGTTTCATAAACACCCATAATAAAAAAAATAAATAAAGACTAAACAGAATAGATGCTGCCGAAAGGGAAAAAATTAAGAAAATTACAAACGTTTTAACAGAGGGTGTAGCTCTCCAGAGGGAAGAGAAAACAGGTGATAAGTTTGGAAACAAGGCTTTTTTTATGTCCCTACTTCCGTTAATGGATAAACTTCCAGAAGACGTATTGATACAATGTAGAGTACAGATAATGCAGGGTTTACAGCAATGGCGTGATTTTTCAAAAAAACAGTTTATTTCCCAACATCAGGAAGCAACTACATATGGAAAAAGAACATTACTCCACTGTCAATGTAACTATTCAAGTGCTAATTAATAATAAACATACAAGAAGTTAAGTATGTAAAAGTATATATTTGTGATTTAATGATTGGTTTTAACTGTTAAAGAATTGTATACTAACCTTAAAGTAATTACCAATCTTTCTGGAGGCTGAATGGACATTCTCATGTTAGTGTCTTTTTTTTTGTAATGTTTCATGTAACCGATTTAGCAATTCGTCATAACTGGATACAGACATTCGATAGAATAAAAAAAACTTTTCTGGATATTTTCTGTGGTTCATAAATTTTATATGAAAAAATCCCATTGACAATCTATTACTTAATAAGGGATGTATCCACCAGCGCCGACATTTTCTTCGCTTTTTTTTAAAGCAACCGTACGACTAGTACAGAAACACAACCTATCGTAACAGTGTTCATTTTAAAATGCGTGAAAAATATGAGACTGTACGCGGCGTAAGTATCGCGAGTCGTCCGCAACGGAAATATCGCTCGTGTAGTTAGGCCCTTAGAAAAAAACCAGAATTATAGAAACTAAGTACAAAAAGCTTAAATTCAAAGGGGTTCGCTCCTTAAAATAAGAAAAGTGCTCCCTTAGCTATTTCCAAGGAATTCAAGGAGAATCCGTGGTATAATAACACACTGGTACTACGAACCTACCATTAGAGAATTGTAACTACGCCAAGAAAAGGTCGAAATAAGTAAGTATAACTTAGAATAAAATAGTGACGGCGTTACAGCTTTTTGGTTATTAATAAGAACCGTTTTTATCATTTTAACAAGAATTGTTGATTTTGATATTCCTTGAGAGCCCCTAAAAGCTTCTTATACGATACACAGAATGTTAAAGTTAAAAAAAATATTTTTTAACACCCTTGATTCAGGAAACGAGAAGTTTCCGGACATTTTTTTAATAAAAAAGAATTGGATCCTGAACTTAAGTACCTACCTACCGTAATTAGGAAATGTATTTATGGGACACAATACCTTGTATTTTAATTAATAAAACTTATATGTCACTTAGAACTTATTGACAATTTATGCAGAACGGATTGTCCTTATTTGAGAGAAGTGCGAACTGCATTTCGAAGTCACTGTCCATACGACTGTGATGTAAGCCAAATATCTGTGACAGGACCCATAAATCAACGTTTTATGTCCGTGGAAATTCTGGTGAGTTGTGAGTGCACGATAATACCACGGCGGCGAAGACATCATTCCAGTTTACAATATAGACGAGGGTTCATATCGGAAGTTAGGAGCTGCGAGCATTGTTTTAAAACTGTAAAAGGGAGTAGAAAACATGTTTGCGGGGAAATATTTTGTAAGACCTGTAATTCTTACAAGCCTGCAAATCATTTATGTTTCATTCAGAGCGATACCAGGGAACCCAAAATTAAGGATGTGCTGTATGTGTTTTATGACCTCGAAACTCAACAAGAAGAGCTATTGGAAGATGGGTCACTTGTTCACCGCCCCAATCTTTGTGTATTTAAACAATGTTGTGATGAGTGCATACACTCTGACGTTGTCATTTGTACAAAATGTTGTGTAAGATTGCAGAAACTTAAAGGCTTAGAAGTAATTGATAGATTTACCCGATATTTGCTAGATTCAAGAAAAACTTTTAAAGAATTGATTGTAATTGCACATAATGGACAGGCTTTTGATCATCAATTTATTTTAAACCATATATTGAACGAAACAAATTTAACACCAGAGCTAATAATGAGAGGGACTAAAATCCTTATGATGAAGGTTGGAAACATTAAATTTGTAGATTCCCTCAATTACTTTCCAATGGCTTTATCAAAATTGCTAAAAGCATTTGGTTTGGGTGATAAATTCAAAAAGGGGTATTTTCCCCACAACACTATTGGCATTATACCGAAAAATGGTTACAGGTGGACTGATAATCAGAGCAAAATAGCAATTGAGTGGCTACTCTGGGAAGAAAACCAGAGACAAATAAACATCTTACATGCTGCAAAGGGCAAAGAGGTTGTGTTGCATGGTTTAAAGGTAGATGGTTTTTGCCCTGACACAAACGAGATATTTGAGTTTCAGGGGTGCTACTACCATGGTTGTGTTAAATGCTACAAATTTGCTAGAAACGACCCACTTTTAGAGGAACCCACAGCAACTTTAAATTTACGTTACGAGGCAACACAGGCAAAAATTATGAAATTAAAAGAACTTGATTTTGTAGTAAAAGAAATGTGGGAGTGTGAATTTAGAAAAATGTTGGAAGATAACCCTGAGATCGGTGCTTACACTAAAATACATCCTCTAATGACTTCAACCCCTTTAAACTCTAGAGATGCCTTTTATGGTGGTCGCACAGGAAATATTTGGGAATACTATGAAGCCCAAGAGGGGGAAAAGATTAAGTATGTTGATGTGTGTAGTCTCTACCCCTATATTTGTATTTATGGTAAATTTCCAATCGGTCACCCTGAGATGGCAGTGCGGAATGCCAGAAACTTAATTTAAATAAAACAGACGGGTTAATTAAATGTAAAATTCTTCCACCTACCAACTTGTTTCACCCTGTACTACCCCAAAAGACCAATAATAAGTTGATGTTTATGCTTTGTCGCTCATGTGGGGAAGCTATGGATCAGGCTATTGTTTGTAACCATACTATCGAAGAAAGGGCTTTAACAGGTACCTGGGTCATGGATGAAGTAATTAAAGCAATGGAGAAGGGGTACGAAATTTTAGATATTTACGAAATTTGGAAATATAAAATTCAAAAATTTAATAAAGAAACAGGGGAGACTGGCCTCTTTACAGCCATGATGAATACGTTTATAAAGATTAAACAAGAGGCCTCGGGTTGGCCTAAGAAATGTAAAACCGAAAAGGAAAAGAATAAATATATTGAAGAGTTTTTTGAAAGGGAAGATGTAAAGCTCGAGTATGCTATGATTGTTGAAAATCCTGGGTTGAGATCCCTGGCAAAGCTTATTTTAAATAGTTTTTGGGGAAAATTTGGTCAACGGGAGAATCAACCAAAAACCAAAATTGTAAATGAACCATCTGAATTATTTGCAATGTTCATCAACCCCCGCATTCACATTAACGGCATACTACCCGTTAATGAAATGACCCTTATTCTCAGTTACGAAAACACCGAAGAAGCCTATGATCCATTACCTACTGTTAATGTAGCTATTCCGGGTTATGTAACGGCTCAGGCTCGTCTTAAATTATATTCATACCTTGAACAACTTGGTGACAGAGTATTGTACTATGACACAGACTCTGTCATTTACGTTTCAAGAAACGACGGCGTGGATATAACTACTGGTGAGTTCATCGGTGATATGACTAAAGGTGGAGTCCCATGCATCCGATTTCCGACGTCCGATATCCGAAAACAATTTGGATTTCGTACGATAATATTTTGCATATCCCATGGATCCGGTATCGTGACAAAAGTTTCTGTAAAAAGGATGTTAAGAAGAGAAGACTGAAGAAGTCATTTGTCATTATTACAACTTAACCTTACTTAAAATTTCCAGTTTTGTTGTTATAAAATAGCTTTATACTGCTAGTTTTCCCCAAAAAAGAATAAGAAAAAAAAAAGAATGGACTTTGAAGAAATTAATATAATGGTAAGTGAGCATGTGAGCGACAAACAAATAAAAATTACATTAATTTTGTTAAATAATTTAACTCGGGAATTTATATTCTCTTAGATATCATTCTCTCAGATATCATTTTGTTTTTAGGTTTCCGATGAGGATGAAACAGAAACGTCTACAAACTTGGAAACTACAACAGTAGAAGAACTACTGATTGCTTGTGTCACTGCAAGGCCTCCATTATGGGATTCCCGATTACCCCTTACTCAACGTAGTAAAACTCTACGGGATAACTTGTGGAGGGAGATATATGAAGAATTTGGTAGTAACAAAGATTTTTCAATAGACTTTCTAATGAAAAAATGGAGAAATCTACGGGACACATACGTGAGGCTAAAAGGAGATTATACTCCTAGTGGCTCAGCAGCAAAAAAAAAGAAAAAGTGGGAATACTTTGACTTAATGTCATTTTTAAGTGAGACAATAAGCTTTAGACCAACAACAACCAATTTAATATCTCCAGGAACCAGCACCACTACCTCCCCTTTACTTTCTCCTACTGACTCAAATGAAGGTGGAGTTACTCCAAGATCAAGAAAATTAGAAAAAAGTAGTGAGACACCAATACCTAAATTGGAAGGAGCAATTCTAAATGCCTTAAACAAAATAAATGTTCCTACTGTGGAAGATCCTACAACTCAAATAAACCCCATTTGTTTGAGAATTTCTGAAATGCTGAATCAAATGCCTCAAAATGCACGTACAGTCTTGGAGATTGAGTTGCTGCAAGTAGCATATGAGGGTGCTAAAAACTTTTTACTTTGAAATACTTGGGATATATTTACGTGGTGAGATGAGATGTTTTAATAAATATTCATTAGCTGCAAAAATAGAATACCTATATATATACCTGCAATAATTTATAGTTATTCTACAATTTCATATTGCCTCACCTGTCCATACCTACTTTGGAAGACAAAAATATGAATAGGTACAAGTAGTTGTGCATTTCAGATAGGAGGTGGGCAATTATGCCACAGAAAAACAATATTAGGTTAGGTTATGTTAGTCTCATTAGACTTTCTTGATTCTTGTATTTTGTATATTTCTATATAATGCAAACTTTTGTGATTTTGCCAAGTATTCTATAGACTGGCCAGAGATAGGGTTTACAATAGCACAAATGGATAAAAAATTTCATTTTTCGGGAAAAAGGTATTCTTGATAAAAAGTTTTGCTTGTAAAAAAAATGCAATTCACAAGGAGAAACTTTCAATATTTTATATAGGGTTTGAAAAACTTCAAAACCGTGATTTTTCTCCTTTATTTTTCATTTTTGACCAAAATGCAGATTTCTAATTGGCTTTCTAACCTAAACTCATTTAGAATAACATTTGTAATTTAAATCAGAGATTTAAACTGATTTTTCAATTTTTTTATTTTTCAACTTTTAGAGGTATACCTACCTACCTACTTCCTAGGTTAAAGAAAATTTTGCTACTCAATAAAAGTATTAATATTTGGTGTCTATCTTATTTTAAAAATTTTTATACATTTCTACTACCTTTTATAAAATCAAGGAATTTTTTAAAGATTCCAAAAAATTGATGATTTATTTTAAATCTCGGATTTAAATTGATTACTCTGAATAAGTTTTCTAATTAGCATTTTCGTCAAAAATGAAAAATAATGGTAGTTTCAAGGGGTCAACCACCCCTCCCTTAAAAATGTACAGTTGTGTGCATAAAAAAGTCGTACAAAGGGGTTAGGTTAAATGTCACTGTCTCATAAGGATTACATTGAAAGTTGTCAACGCACATAACATTTTAGTACCACTTTTTTATGCACACCACTGTACATTGATTGCCAATTCTGGCAATCACTGTCTATATTTCCTGTGATTCCCATTGATATAAAAATGTACATTGATTGCCAGTTTAGTGGTTGACCCCTCGGGTAGTTTACTCTTGGAGAAAAATCATGTTTTTGACGTTTTTTCGAACATTGTACAAAAATCAAAATTTTCTCTTGGTGAATTGCTTTTTTTTTACAAGCCAAACTTTTTATCAAGAATTACTTTTTTCCGAAAAATGAAATTTTTCATTCATTTGTGCTAGGTATTGTAAACACTATCCATGGACAGTCTGTATATTCTTTGAATGAGATTACTTTTTTATGGTATGTATTAAGTTGAAACCGTTAAATTTGTTGTATCTACATGTAGGTACATAGTCTACATACCTATTTTTAAACACATTTTTTTGATTATGAATTTGGTATGTTTTATCATAAAAATTATTTTAAGCCTTTATTTTGTATTGGTAACAAACGTTCTGAGTTGTTTAATAAATTAACAAAACTAGTTTTTTGTCTGATTATGGAACACTATTCCCTATTTATTTTATCGTTTAACTCACAATAATTATTATCAGTTTTTATGTTCTTTATATACCTAGTTAAGTATAAGTTATAAATGATCTAAAATTCACGCTTTTTTTATGGCAATAAAGAAAAGAAAGTAAACAAAACTTACTGGTCTACTAAATAATTTATTCAATAATAATAATAAAATTACACATCTGGATGTAAGAAATGTAACTTTTAAGGAAGCGGAGTAATAATGAAAGCCAAACATTATTCAAAATTTAAAACAGTTTCTTTTCAACTACTTACAGTATTAAAAATTTTATATAATGCTTAAAAACATTGTGCAAGAAATATAGCCTTAAACTCAATAATTAAAAAAATAATTCTACAGAATTTATTAGGACCTATAAAGAAATTTTAAAAAAATGAATTTTTAAAAAACTTATCTATTCCACTGGAAGGGAACTGAACCTTCATTTAAAAAGTACTGGGTTAAATTCTCTCTCATTTGTTGTGCACTCCTTCCATACATATTTGTGCTAGTCCTGTTTATTGGCAGAAGATTTGTATTATTTTCATTCCTCCAGTCACCTTCAATTAGTTCTCCATTTTCTCCTTCATGGTCAACACTAGTAGGAGTAAAATAATAGTTTTCTCCAGAATTCATTAAAAAATTATGAAGGCAAATTGTAGCTTTTACTATAGCTATTATAGTAGCTTCGCATGCCAATATAGGCTTCCTGTAAATTCGCCATCTGGCTGCCAGAATCCCAAATGTATTTTCTATTACTCTTCTTCCTCTGCACAGTCTACAAATAAAACTAACTTAAAGCCCTGTCATATCACTGACATATATTAACAATAATTAATTAGGTAATACAAAAATGTGACAAATTTACAATTTCAAAATAATTAGGTATAACAACAAGGTTTATTATTTGTTTTTTTTTAAATAAGTCCTAATATTTGTAAAAATACCAGTAAGGATTCCTTCCATTTATTTAATCCTAGAATTGCACAGTTTGGTATTACAGACCCAACACATCTGTTACACTAAAGCATGTGGGTACTAGGTACAGTGCTTAATCTTAAGTTTATTTTGGTAAATTTTATGTAGGTACCTATGGGTAATTCAGACATAAACGTGAAGTTTAGGATATAGAATTAAAGTGTGATGTTCCAGTGTTAAATCTAGTGGTGATTTTGTTAACACAAATATATGATTGTCTTACTTGCCTGTAATTAAAAATACTTTTATTTTGTGACAGGAAGCGACCTGGATATGGCCGCATTATGCAAGTTGACAGTGGAAATGCTTCATCTGCAGCAATGTAGTAATTCAGTGGCTGTTCAATTTGCCCTAAATGCCTAGGAGCAGGAAGGCTTAAACTATTTGATATGAGAAGTTTCCCTATATCACTGTTCTTAAATATTCCTCCGTCACTGTGGCGGCCCTCAGAGCCAATGTCAACAATTGTAAATTTGTAGTTAGCATCACATAGTGCTAATAATACTATACTATGTGTACCTTTATAATTATGAAATGTGGAACCAGACTTGGGTAGAGCCTAAAAAAATTGACAACATTGAAAATTAGCAAAAGAATTACTTCCTTCAATAGAAATCTCACATAATATTACTGGAAACTAAGAAAATGTTTGTTTTTGAGCTTTAAAATAAATGAAAAAAGAATATGACAGACATCAAGTCGTCACCCTAGAATTATCTTGTTCTATATCCATTTTTCGCGAAATTGACTTATATACACCAAAAAATTGGAAAAAATTAACTTGTTCTATATCCGTTTAAATCAAATAATTATTATGGTCTATAAAGATTATTCTGGTAAATAAATGGTCTATATCCCAGCGTTTTGCATACTTGGCTAACATTATCTTATTCGATACATACAATTCTATACATTTATATGTAGAATTATGTTGTGCCACAGACCGTTAGCGTACGAATTTTGTTCTATATCCACAGTTAGTTAGAGTTATGTTATGCTATGTCCACATGTGTATTGTGCTATATCCCATTAGTTTTAATAAATGTTAGAAAATTAGTCATCTTGTTCTATATCCAATTCAAAAACATCATATTATAGGAATATGTGCATATTTTGGAGGTCATGCAGTTCACACAATACCTAAAAATTATTTTTAAATATAAATTACTAGTTAATTCTGTGCTTATATCACTACTTTATCAGTTATTTGTTCTTAAATATTGAACTCCATTTTCCCAACACTTTGATTTTGGCGTATAGAACAAGATAATTCTAGGGTGACGAAGTTAGTATCAAAGTTTTTGTTACCTACCTGAATAACCACATGCTTTCCATCCAAAGCACCAATGCAATGCGGCAGTTGCCATTTTTGTTCAAAATCTTGTGCAATGCTTAGCCAAGCTTCCTCAGCTGGTTTAAGTAACACAGTCTGATTAAAACATTCCCAAATTGCATTGCATGTTTCTACAATTATTTTTGATATTGTATTGGGAGCTATGCGGAAGGCATAGCTAACTGAAATCATACTGTCTCCACTAGCAAGATACCTAAAACATAAAATATGCACTATAAATCTTTTCCAGGTATTGGAAATATGAACTGGTAGGTATGTATAAAATTATATTGCTTCATTTACCTTAATGTCAAAGCAAGTCTTTCCCCAGGATATATGGGCTCACGTACACAATGAACCCTTTCTATTTTTGGTCCAACAATTTTTAGTAAATCCTGAAATGTATCACTTGACAGTCGTAAATAATTGAAATATTTTTGCTGGTCGCTCAGTCGCATTTCATTTAATAAATTGTGGTAAGCGCCTTGTTGCTTTCTATTTTTGAAAATGTTTCTTATCCAAAATCTTCTTGGTCTCTGTTTTTTTCTAAGGGGTTTATGATTATTTTTTTGTAAAATTAATAAAAGCGATAAAAGTAGGACATTATTGGTATAACAAATGTATTTTTTGCGACATAATAGTCTATTCCGAGATCTATTCATGGTTAAATAAACACAAACCAAAAATAAAACTGTCAAACTCACAGAAATTGCATAAAAGTGAGGTTATAGAACATCCGACATCTGACAAAAGTTAAAATAAATTCAACTCGTACGATCCGTCGTGGATTGTTAAAAATATTCGGATGAAATTTGCCGCCAAAATTTCCGACCAATGAGAGCACCGTCGGATCATCGTATCGTCGGAAATCGGATGCATGGGACTCCGGCTTAACGAACTTGAAGCATATGGACCAGGAAGCTACATTAGTGATTTTGTTTCTGGTGGACCCAAGAACTATGCTTACAAAATTCATACAACAAAAAGCAATCAAGAGGAAGTGGTTTGTAAAGTCAAGGGCATTTCGTTAAATTATAGTGCGTCGCCGTTGATTAATTTTAATTCTATTAAAGATATGGTCCTCCACAAATCAGATCCAATACCCATTGTCTCAAAGAACATTCGATGAACCAAGGATCATATGGTGACAACATGTACAGAAACCAAGCTTTACAGACCCAATTCCACAAAAAGAAAATTTCTCCCCGATGGTGGCTCTGAACCTTATGGCTATAAGACACAGAAGACCATATAATGTATATAGATATTGTATTAATAAAAAAAATAAAGTCTACCAATATTTTGGATTTTATTCATAACGTTTTGCTTTTGAAACTTTCGTTTTAGCCTAAAAATCAAAATGGAGTGCGCCTGGGGACTCAGTTCACGTTCTGGCACTCTGTTAAGACCTTATTTAGCTAATTTATTAACTCATTAATACACTTTTTACATACCATAAGATTTAGGTAAATAAGGTCAACCGGAAGTCCCCTAAATTCTTGCGCTTAACTACTCGTTCTAGTGATACAATTTATGTATGTTTTAGATGGACCAATATTCTCAAGACATTTAAATATGTATACTATAATGCAGAACCTAGGGACTGTATTATTAATTATACATCTAGCTGTAAGTACTTGATTAGCTTTTCTATTTGCTTTTCCATGTAAGTTTTTCAGGTATTACCTTTTATATAATATCTCGGCCATCAATTAGTTATACCTAACCTCAATGTTTTTCATTTTGTTGGATGTTTGTAATACTTGCAACGTGCATTTATCAGATTAACACTAGTATAGATGGTAGTCGTTCGCGGCAAGGGTTGACGAATTCTCAGATTACGCCAGGGCTTGCATTATAGTAAGAGAGTACCAACTAGTCATCGGTAATCCCACTCTACAACGGTGGTTGTTAGGTATATAATAGTAATATTGAGAATGTGTTGTCTAATGACTATAAAGAACCCACACATCCTAGTGATAATATGATGAATGTTGTCCAACTCTTTGATAATGCTTCCTAGTATAACATGCTGTTTACTATGCTAGTTAGTGCCGATTCAGTCGCGGCCATATACTATATCATTATGGTAGACCCAACCTTACCTGAGATAAGTGATTAGACATTTTTGGTGGATATAATTACCAAGTGACTACATTTATACCTATCTAGTACCCTTCACACAAACGATATTCAGGTATTTTTGTTTTTAAGTCTAACCCAGACCAACCTGTAGTATTAAATTACCTTTGTACATGCAACATTCTAAATATATTACGCAATATAACATTTTCAATTTGCAATGCTATTTATCGATTTATCCTTCGTCGTCTATTACACAATTCTACCGCGCTTTTAGAAGTTTTAAACACTTTGTGTTAATAAAAAAATAACATCTTCGACTTACCTGTATTTTTATCATTCGTTGGATATTAATAATGTAATAATTTTACCCCATTTTTATGGGTTCAAGGGCCGTTTTTGGTACTTTAGTGATTTTTTAGATGTTTTAGCAACTCAATTTAGAGAAGTTTTTAGTTGATTATTACGTATCTTTAAACCGTACATAGATATTAGCAAAAATTGGGTTGTGTATACGCGATGTTTAGGCTATTTTTACCTATTTTTCTCTCATTTAGTGGCAAAAATGAACTTTTGGAGCTGTTTGTCGGTTATAAACGCCGTTGGAACGTTGCATCGTACTTTTAGTTTAAAACATAAAATATTATCAATTTATTGAGTTCTAAACGGTACTTCAGTTAAAAATATAACCCTTAAACACCTGTTATTGACATTTTTACCTTTAATTTGATACCAAGAAGTATTAGTACAGGAGTTGTACTTACCCTTATTTATTTTAGGTTTTTACATGATCAAGAAGAGTTCAAAGAGGTTTTAGTTGTTTCTTAGATATATTAAAACAATATTGTACATACGAGTTATAGGTATTAGCAGAATTTATGTTATCTATATCCTATCCTCTCTTTATGCAAATTTTATTTATTTTTCTCAATTTTACCTGTTCAAGACCTGTTAAATATACGTTTTTTTTAGATGTTTTAGTCGTTTATTAGATGTTGATTAACCTGTTCAGCAGGGTTTAGTTGTTTATTGCTCGTTCTTTAAACATTGCTGTAAATAAACACTGCATGTATTACCAAATTTATTTATAGTTACAGTTAATTTTATTTTCTGTTTATGTTCCCTCTACACTTTAACAAATATATTATTATTAATCTTACTTCCCCTATAAAAACTACTTATCATGGTACGTCATGATATGACTCTCGTAGACGCTGTACTTAATGAGCTCAGCTGGCGTAATGGTACGCCATTAGAATTGTAATCCAGTGACCCGGGATCGAATCCACACAGGTAAAACTTTTTTTAATCATTTAATTTCAATGGGGGCCCCACTTAGAAATTATTGGGGTACCGGTTCTTAGAGGTAAGGCTTTTAGCGGCGTCCCGACTTGTAGACTTGGGTCCCCCAAATATGAGTACCTAAGTAGGTGATGTTCAAGTGACATGTAATAGATGGCGTATCACATATGATGAATGACGTTTACCCAATGACAACTATTTTTTATAGCAAAAACGAACCCATAAAAAAGAAAACAGAATCAGCCAAGAAGAAACAAAGAAAGCAGGATGATTTTTCAAGCGACTTAGAAGTTAACGAAGATTTTACGACAGATGATGAAGATAATGACTTAGAGCAAATAGGTGACATTCCAAAAAATAGTGATGCAGAGTGCATGTTTTGTTCCGCTCGATTTTCGGAGGATCAACGTGGAGAACTGTGGATTCAATGTATTAAATGTTCCCAGTGGACTCATGAGGCTTGTTCTGGTGCAGACAAAGACTTTTACGTTTGTGATTTTTGCATTTAAATTTTAGTTTATTATTTTTTATTTAAAACATACATGTAGAGGGCATTTAAGTTAAAATAAAGGTAATAAATATCTTTTCTTGGTCTTTCTTTTGAAACTTAGTGAGGGGCCCATATTAGGAGCACCTCAGGTCAGGTACCCAAAAATACATTTTTCCATATTTTTTTAAATAATATTTTACAAATTAGCAATGAGCACAATATCAATGAAGTTCATGATTCTACTATTATAAAGGAATATATATACAAAAAATTGAACAATTAGGTGAAAGAGAAAAGATTTGTCTAAAAAAATTAAAATGGGGGCCCATATTCGAGACAGTTCCTCTAGTATTTTCTTAAAGTCACAAATCTTTGCAAATCCATATGACATAATTAACATGGATTCCTGCAAGTTATTTAAATAAAACCATGCAAGTATTAGAAATGTTACCATTTTGAAATAGCACGTTTTTCTTCTTTCGATTAAATTTAATATATAATTTTTATTAAAATGTTTATCTCATTTTGACATGAACCTTTTATTAACCGCGTTTCCACATCTTGCTGGCTGTTCCTTTGTGTTTTACGATAAATAGATACGTAATTCGAGTTCTTCATGGTCCATTAGTGACAAAGGTAGCTTCCAAATATCCTGAGAACAACAGTTGTACTATTCATTGGAAGGGTCAAGGGTTGATGTATTGTTCCAGTGAGCAGGATTTCTGACGTGACAGACTTGGTTTGCAGATCTAAAAAAAATTCAGGTGGGTCTTTCTTCCTTTCTATTTAATAGATATTTTATTGCATTTTTTTAGAAGACTCAACTCAGTTTCCTTTCGGGTTATGTCAGAAATCAGCTAACTTTCAGCAGGATCACCTTTTTTTTATTATACATAATAATCTGCACAAAAGTGGGACTTGACCTTATTTGGCAAGAGAAATAATCGTTTCTTAGAGTTGATTTCTCAATCATTTATTTTTTCTTTATGCTTTTTGAACAGTAAGTCTGTCGAAGAAGCTTTATTGTTTAAAATATATTTTTAAACGATGTATCTTTATCTTATCTTTACACTTTTCGAACAGTGAGTCGGTCGAAGAAGCTTTATGGTTTAAAATATCTTTTAAACGATTTATCTTTATCTTATCTTTACGCTTTTCGAACAGTGAGTCTGTCGAAGAAGCTTTATCGTAGGTTCGTTCCAGCTTTGAATCACCAACAGATTTCCAACAGTTTGCAAATCGTTCTTAACGCGCATGATTGTTGTTTTTCTCCTGGCAAACGATTAATTTGTCTGTGGCTGGAACAGCCGACAATGTACTTGAAGTTGTCTGTGACTGAATTTTAACATAACCTTACTAAACTAAAATAAAGTTCTTGATAACCTGGTTAAATTTTCTGATAGGGTCTGTGTCCACTTAGAATTCGTTAGTTGGGAGAAAGCAATTACTATGGAAGAAGAAGGTAGGTAGGTAATCGTAATATTCGAAAAATGTAATATTTTAATTTTAACCCGTGGTAAATCTATAAATATGTTAACACATTTGAAAAAAGATGTACTATTTTTTCTTCAAATTTTTCCTCATTTTTAGGTTATTATCTAGAGGAGTTCGTAATGTTTCCTGATCCACCTGAATTGAACCCTTCAACCAACAAAGAAGGTAGTACACCAACCTCAAAAGACCCTAAATCGGAAAAGAAAATAGAGTTTGTTGCTAGTTGGACAAGTAACCAGACCAAACTACTGCTCGATGTTTATAAACAATACCGTTCAAAAGTGGGGAGTTATGAAATTAAAAATTTTAAAAAACTGTGGCAATTCATAGCTGCCAAAGTTAATGAAATATTAAAAACTAATTACAGTTCAAGCCATGTTGAAAATAGGTGGAGGGTCGTTGAACGAGCATACAAAAAATTTGTTCATAACCAGACCAAGACAGGAAGGGGCAAAAAATATTTTGAGTACGAGGTGGAAATGGACGACATATTTCAAAACAAAAAAAAATGTTAAGCCTGATGTTCTGTTGTCAATAGATACCATAGAACATTCAGCAGCAGAAATAGAACCAGCCAACACAGAATCCATACAATTAGCTTCATCAACGGCTCAGACCCCAATAAACCCACAAAACCATGTTAAATCAAAAAATGTTTATGTTGTGTTTTTATATTGTCTTTTTACAATTTTAATCAATTTAAAATATTAAGTGGATTTAGTGCCGTTCGGCCTATATGAGGATGTCATCATGTAATCTTGACAAGTGAGTATTGAAAACAAATTTTAGATCTTTTAAATCACAAGACCTTTTTAAATTCTTTAAATTCCTCAAATAAATTTTCAATATTTTTAACCTAGCGTTTTATAAAAAATATTTTCAATTCTCACTTTCAGATAGCACTGAGGATGGCGAAAGCCGAAAGCGCTCTGCTATGATATCAATAAATATATTTTTTACACGTAATACAAAATCACTTTTCTATACCTACTAAACGTGTACACAGCCATTGCTAATTTACTATTCATTTAAGCAGGCAGCAGAAAGGTACGGGGTACCAAAAAGCACCTTATATATAGAGGTGAGCATTCTGACAAACTCGGGAGGCCCCTAATTTTGTCTGTGGTTGAAGAGCGTTGGATAGTAGATGCCATGACTATGGCAGCAAAATTCGGATATCCTTTTGAGAAGCAAGCAATCAAGGACTTCGTGCGCCATTATTTAAATAGTAAGGGCGTAAATATACAATGTTTTGAAGATAATAGACCCGGCGATGACTGGATTAAACATGTTATGGGGCGACACAGGGAGTTATCACTCCGCAATTGTGAAAATATTAAACGAGTGAAAGCTGATATCACAGAAGATACGATTGAAGAATATTTTGGGCACTTGAACAAGACAGTTCAGGGGGTTTCACCTGAAAATATTGTTAATATGGATGAAACAAACCTGACAGATGATCCCGGTAGAAAACTAGTTTTTATTCCTCACGGAGAAAAGCATGCACGAAGAATAATGGATTTTTCCAAAACGTGAACGTCTGTTATGTTCGCTGCGGCGGGAGATGGCACTTGTTTGCCTCCATACGTTGTTTATGAAAGTATAAACCTCTACCCAGACTGGATAGAAGGTGGCCCCGAAAACACGCACTATAACAGAACACAAAGCGGATGGTTCGATACTCCATGTTTTGAGGACTGGTTCCTTAAAATAGCTCTTCCCTATCTGCGACGAAAGGAGGACACTAAAGTTCTTATTTGCGACAACCTGGCAAGCCATCTTTCCTTCCGCATTATTAAATGTTGCACAGAAAACAACATTAAATTTGTATTTTTGCCGAAGAATTCGACACACTTATGTGAGCCCTTGGACGTTGCAGTGTTTGGACCGCTCAAACGGGTGTGGCGAGATATTCTGACCGAATGGAAACGGACCCACAAAGGAGTTGTGCTGAAATCTACCTTTCCTTCGCTGTTAAAGAAGCTTTTAGAAAAATGTAAGGACCGCATGTCGAATAATATAGTGTCTGGTTTCCGAGCAACGGGTATAATCCCTTGCGATCCAGAATAAGTTTTGAAAATGATTCAGAAACGACCGGCGGGAGGCACAGATCTTGCAATGCAGGTGTCATTTACCGAAGTCATGAACGCGATTGTAGCTCCTTTGGATCAAACCTTAACTAGACCCAAGCGTAAGTCGAAGATTAATGTCCCCGCTGGCAAATCAGTGGGTCTTGAAGACCTGCGGGAAGTAAATGGTGGAATGTCAACTGCATCTACCTCTCAAGAAGATGTCATTAACGGAAACACGTCCCAAGGAGATGGTGATAATGATACTTCAAACTATATATTTTCAGAAAACGATAGTCTGAACGATGATTCTACGTCCGAAGTAGCGAACGTTGAGCTTCCAGTAACATGTGATACATTACAAGAAGGCTGTTTTGCTGTAGTTAAGTTTTTGTACAATGAAGGAACCAAGAAAGAAGCGACCAAAAAATTCGTTACGCGAATTGAAAAGATTGCAAAAAATTTTATTCTTGTCATTTGCGTTAGTAGATCCTATAAGGGTCACAAAGATTCCTATATTTTTCCGGACGTTGAAGACAAGACTAAAATCAAACTTCAACAAGTCCACAGTATTTTACCTGCGCCTAAAATCCTTCGCGGCGTTCATGTGTTTGAGGGTCTGCAGTTATAGACTTTAGTGATCAAACTTATGTTTTCAGAATATTATTTCTAGTTTTTTATTTTAATGTTTTAAGTTTATTTTTCTGTTTTTATTTTTTATTTTTTGAAGGTTCGACAAAAATGTTTCAAGTTTAGTTTTCTGTTTCATTTTTATTTTTTGAAGGCCCGAAAATAATGTTTTAAGTTTAGTTTTCTGTTTTTTAATTTTTTGAAGGCCCGACATAAATGTTTCAAGTTTATTATTCTGTTTTCTTATTTATTGATGGTCCGACAACAATTTAATTTCATATTTTTTGATTAATTTTATGAATAAAGGCGTTTATTTCTATAATATTGATTTTTGATTTGATTGATTGATTTCTTTTATTATCTACCTACAAAACATGAAAAAAAATTTTGTTTGCGATAAAAATGTCCGATAAAGGTTTCTGGTTTAACTTATATCGGATAGCAGGATCAAATCGTACATTTTCAATTCAAAAGTGTAACCGTCCGATATTACCCCCAAACCCCGGGTTATATTGGACGACCTTTTTAAAAAAAAAAAAATAAACCTGATAACTTTTTTTTTAAATTTATGTAAATATGTTTATTAGGTTAACTTCTTTGCACAATATATATTAGTTAGCTTTAGTTTTGTATAACAAAAGAAATACAGGCAGATAACTGAAAATATCACCCGATATAACCCCAGTTGATGGTATGTTTTAGAACTAAATAATAAATAACTGTGTTGCTAAACTATTGTGGTTTCATTGTGAACCTGGATAATACATGGTGTCAGGGAAATAAAGTAGCAACTGGACATAGGCAAAAGAGAAAATGGATTCCTTGTTTAAGCCGCCACAGCCCTTGTGTATGGATGGAAATATTGCTGAAAGTTGTAGATTTTTCTCGCAGAAATTTGATTATTTTGCAATCGCAAGACCTACCGCCAGCAGAAGAATTAATGAATCAGAATTAAAAAATCGCGATGCGGCGAAAAACATTAAATTAACAGAAGAACGAAGGCAGTCGCGGTTACTTTTTGCATTAAATTACATATATCGCGAACTTGAATATTGGAACAGGGTAGTATTCACGGATTAAAAAACTTTCCAATCTACTTATAACGGACAAATTCGGGTGTATCGACCAGACGGGTCAAGATTTGAAGAGCGTTATACAAGCGACCTTGCTTTTAGATCTGGGCGTTTTTTTGTCAACATATGGGGTTGGATAAGTGCCCATGGGCTTGGTATATGCTGGCGATTGGAAGGAAGATTTAATTCTGAAAATCTTAATGTTCTGGAGCATATTATGCTCCCATCTGTTAGGTCCATTTACCCCAATAATTCTTTTATTTATCAACACGATAATTGTCCCGTGCACACTGCAAATGCTATTAAGAGCTGGTTTCAAAATAATAATGTAGACGAATTACCGTGGCCTTCATTCAGTCCGGATATTAATCCAATAGAAAATGTGGGCTATAATGGTAAAAAAAAATTATAACCGTAATTTTTTGCCTCAAAATTCTACTGAATTGTGGGAAATAATTCATGAATGCTGGGAAGAGCTTGACCCAGTTATTATAACAAATTTGATTAACTCAATGCATAAGTTCAAGTAATCGAGAAACAAGGTTCAATGACCAAATATTAATTTTTATACCTACAATCTTATTATTGTTCTTAATATAATATTCAATTTGTTCGCATTTTTATAAAATTATTATAAATATAAAATATTCCGTTACCATTTAACTTAATTTTTTAAATTACTTCATCTACGCCAATGATTTGCATTTATTGCATAAGAACTTAAACATACCTCTCTGATAACCTCAAAGAAATAATCACAAAAGCCTGTTTCAAACTGCTTAAATAATACAAAAACTAATCATAAGACTTGTACGGGTTTTTTACGAACAGAACTGTACATTATGCTAAATTTAGCTTTAGTAGATTCTGTAAATTCGTGTATAGCCGTAAAGTTATTTTTGGGGGCCTAGACATATATTTGTAAATGCGCAACATAGAATTTAAATGAATGTTTTTTTTCATAGATTTGGTTTGATTATAACGAAATGTATCAGACTCCAAGAGGTGCGAATCTTGGGAACTGCGGACACTGGCGTGGAGGTGCGTCGGCAAGTAGCGTGACGAAAGCGTCTGCCAATATTACTGCTGGGGAAAAAGGATCTACTAGTTTTTGTACGTTGGCTATAGTTTAGGGATTAAACAAAATACGAATCTGCTCGGATACTGACTATATAGATATATATGAAGAAATGGATGGGGCCGAATTATTATTATGTCCATCATTCTGAAGCAGGGTGATTCGACGAGACTAGGTGACGTTAAAAATCGGTGATGAAAGGGTTACGCATGACTTAGTGATACATGCAGAGAGATATGATAACTGGCGATATAAGTTAGGTAATTATAGTAACCTGTGTGTTCGGACGAACTTTTTTGGGTCTCATATTAGATCTTCTTCTAATATAGTGGCGATGGGGAAGTGCATTAGCGAAATTTTATACAAGATACGGACCATTCCGGGTGCTCGTGACCGGTGGTTGGGAAACAATAATACTATTACTTGTAGATGATGATCGAGTGGTTTTGCGAAGATATGGTATAACTTTAACGGGGAAGTGTGGCAATATTTCTAGTTTGGGGGACTGGTTATATGCGTGTTTGTCAATTCGTGCGTTGGAATTGAATAAATCAGCGAATTTACGTTTAGTTTTAAAAATTCCAGTGTCATTGTGTTGTACTGATAACGATGTCGAATTCAGAGATATTCTGGTGTCGGCGGAAACTTGGTTGGTGCTGGATGGATGCATGCCATGCGTCAGGAAAGTTATAAGAGCCGGTGGCCGTGACAGCAGAGTATTATCCTTTCCCATTGTGGGAGCGACGAGGAGACGAAAGATCTGTAAGTGTGGAGTATGGAAGTTTTTTTTTAACATAGGAATATTTTTCATATCATATTTGCACCCCCCAGCACTTTAGGCTTGGCTGCACCAAGTGGATGGATGAATTCAGAATTGTTCCCCGAAGTCATAAACATTTTATAAAATGGAGTTCTTTTTAAACCGAAAACCCATCTCTTTTGATTCTTGACAACCATGAATCCCACCTATCAGTAGAGTCTTCGAAACTGGCTAAATTAAACGGTGTTACTATCCTCACATTGCCACCACATTTTTTACTTCTTTAAAATAAACTTGTTTAATGTTAATATTTGCTAGTTCTTAATAATGTTACTTTCATTGATCTTATTGTTTTTCATTATCCAAAGATAAAAATGAAAGTTTTTATTGTGATTGTTTTCCAATTATTACTTTTAGAGTAGTTCTCCATTTTTTTACGTCGTCGACCTTGAAAACTCCAATAAATGATAGTTTAATTAGCAAAGTATTCATAGTCACACAAGCCCAGTAGCCATCAACTGTCACATTGAAAAGTAGTAAAAAGTAATATTTTGTTTGTGGTGTGTGTTCCAACAGTGTCTGTTGAAGGTATTTTAAATTGTTTTATTACATATTTCAATAATGAGCATTTCACAGCAGACCTTGTGCGAAATTAACAATTTGATGGATTTTATGTTCAGGAAATGGAATTTCCTGAACATACAAAATTTCAGTTTTGGATGTGGGAAAAGTTTACACTATTAAAAAAATGATTTCATCGACAACACGCTTTCGTAAAACTATTCTTGTCACAATACTTGATTTGTTAAACGATTTCGAACATTTTTACCAGGCTCTTTTTAGAAACGCGGTAGCGGTTCAAGCTTAAAAGATTTTTTCGTAAAAAGTATTTTTTTAAATGAATAAATCTAATAAGATTTTTACACACAGATGTCCAACTTTTCATTCTACCTTTAAACTCTTATAGTGCCTCAAATTTCTCTTTTTCACAATGCAACGTGTGTACCTATTTTCTCACCGTTCTACTCATTTTTACATCGAACCTACAATTTTGTTGCTCAGTTAGGGTGATATTTACTGGTTTCTCTTCTTTATATTTATTCTCCTAAAGATGAATGCTTCTGCGTTCGAAACATCTAGAGAAGTTGCTTTAAGAAATATTTTTTTAATATAACAATGAAGGAAGACTTTGTGTTATTTCTTACCTCTAAATTTCCACTCTACTTTACGTATGGACTATTTCTTTAAATTTTTACCAAAACTTCCACCCAATTCACAAAACATTTTGTTGGGTTCACTCTTCTACTCTTCATTCGTGTTGTAGAGTGTTTGCGATGCAGATCTGAGAGAATTGAAATTAACTCTTGTTTCGTCGTTGGTAACTTTGAATATTAATAAGTTGATAATTACTATTATTCATCTGTGTGTTTCGGTGTACTATTATTATACCTAAATTGTACAAAGTTTTCTTAAAATTAACTAATTTAATCAAGTTGGCCGCTGAAGCGTCAACATCGGGCGGTTATAGGAGTGTACGGGGTTTACCACAACTTAAGATATGTGCCGATTATTTTGGTTCGGCGTGCTTTAGATATAATTGCATTTATAAACATTATTATGTTAATTGCAACAAATATACCAACCAAATATGTAACAGCGAGAACTGTTTTGCACTACATACGCTTACTGAGAACCATAGTGGCGAAACTGCAAAAACTTCAAAAATGAGAAAAGACCGCTAAAATCTTCTAAGTTACGCCCTTTTTTAAGTACATTATCGGCGAAACGATAACTCTTTAAATATTCACCAGAGGGCACCACTGGTCGTTATAGCATTGGAGAGAATGATCAACCAACTGGGCGCATTAGCGGCGAATTTAGTGTTATGCCAAGTGTTAGAGTGAAACGTTAGCCGTTTTTTATTGTGAAGTGGCGAAACGCACGATTCGTCGTTGTTGCATAAAATTCGGATTCGTAATATCGAAAACTACTGACGAAAGGTAAGTTACAACGAATTGATATGATTTTTTTCTTTTCATATTTTGCACAGTGGTGGCGAAGGTGAATTATTCGTCATTACTGCTTTAAATTATTTTAACAAAACATGTTTTAATTTTAGCGAATGTACTTTTTCGTCATTATTATTCTAAGTTTCTTTCTTCACAAGTGTTGCATTAGTGACGGTAAATAAAATTCTCTAAATTTCACATTACATTAAAGCGTCGCTATATTGATTATCCAATGCACCAAGTAGTAAAATTTTAATTATAGTTAACTTTACTCTGATAGAAACCAGAATGAGATGTAATTTCCAATCAAGTTAACAGAAAGAGTGATTTCTTAAAAAGATGCCTGTTTTAGTTGATTTAAAACGAGTATGAGTTTCTTTTTCGAGAAAATTAACTGAAATCTGTACAACAATAATTAAATACTATAATTAATTAAAAATTTAGTTTTTATTAGAGTACTAAGTTGACTATTATTTGTTCTGCTCTATTCCAAGACATAAACTATGATAGCTCAATCCTAACAACATCGGGTGAAATATTTTTTTCAGCTATAAAGCGTAGCAGAACCATGAATGACCGCTCAAAGAAAATCTTTGCTGCTTTAGGCATAAGACCACCGGTACCTGAGCAAAACGAAATTCAACAATGCAGTCACAATGAAGTTGGTGTAAGTGAAAGCAGCAACTCCGAGGTGGCAAAATTCCAAAATGTCCAAGAAGATTTTAACGTAATTACCACAATTGCCAAATCTTCTACCTATGTTGCTCCACTAGCCACCTTTCCCCCGCTGGAAATTGATAGTGTCCATCATCTAAAGAATCCCTACGAACCTAACCAGAGCAAAGAAGTAGAAAACACTTCTGAAACTGAACAAAACCCAACTGAAACAAGCACAATTAGCTTTACTATTAGCAAATTTTATGACGAAGAAGAACCCGATGAAGATCCACTCCCAACCAAACCTATTAATAATTATTACCCTGGAGCAAATGGTGAGTATGTCTCAAATCTTATAAGCCTGGCTCATTGAGTTCATGTTTGACATTCTATTTCAATATTTCATTTTTTTCAGAGGTCAAAACTTGTGAAGATGTTCCACAGCCTGATTCTCATTATTCATCATCATCAAGCAGTTCATCTTGTAGCAAATGCTCTGAAAGCCGTTCTTTAAGCAGAAATAGCACGGCGAATCCAACGGACGACGATGATGCTGATCCCACGTTTGACGTGACTGAGGATTGCTCTTCTGCTGAGAGCTCCGCAAGCGATGAATCTACCGTACCTGATGAGGCAACATTAAACTCAAAGAAAAGGAAGAGAAATCCAATTAAATGGAAAAAGTCTTTGGCTAAGAAACTTCGAAATTCAGGTAAAGAATACCATTCTCTAAAAACTGGGAAAATGCAGCCGGCTAAAAAAATGCTTGAAGCATGCGACGAGGAAACATGTCGGTTCAAATGCCTTGCTAAATTTTCTGAAGAGGAAAGACATATTTTGTTTGAAAAATTTTGGGCGTTGGGGGATTTGCAAGATCAGAGAAACTACGTTTTAGGACACATGCAGGGTATACAGCCATTATCTCGCCGCTTGGTGTTGAATCGAAAAAAAAACCGCACTTTGATTTACTCATATTTTTTCAAAAAAAATGATAAACAGGTTCCCGTTTGCTTCAAATTTTTTAGAAGTACTTTGGGCGTATCTGAAAGGTTTGTAAGAACTGTAAAGGCCAAAAATGACAACGGATTTCTAGAAGGGGAGAAACGTGGGCTCAAACCCAGTAATAAGCTTTCACAAGAAACAACAAATGGCATAAGAAATCATCTGGCTTCAATTCCAGCAGTCGAAAGCCATTATGTTAGGGCAAACACACAGAGAAAGTTTATTGATGGAGGAAAAAATCTTTCTGATCTTTACAGAGATTACGTTGAAATGTGCAATGCAAGTAACAGTCCTTCTGGAAAATATTCGATGTATCGCCATATTTTTCTCTTTGAGTTTAACATGTCTTTTCATTCGCCCAAAAAAGACCAATGTCAAACTTGCGAAACATTCAAAAATTCAAACCCGGAAGAGAAAACAGCCTTAGAGGACAGTTACAAAACTTATGTAAAAGAGAAAGAACTTTCCAGAGAGGAAAAAAACTTAGATAAAGCATTGATTAGCGATGATTATAAAGTTGCTTGCTTTGACTTGCAAGCTGCTTTACCTACTCCAAAAGGTGACGTCAATTCTTTTTACTACAAATCACGTTTGAATTCATATAACTTTACGGTTTGCCAACTTGAAAAGAAAGGATTGGGATCAGTTCAATGCTACTTCTGGCACGAAGGGGAAGGAAAACGTGGTTCCAATGAAATCGGCACTTGTCTTTTGGATTATTTGCGAAAAGTCTCGGAGGCTGCTGATTCTCAAAAGCTGGATATCGTATTATATTCTGATAATTGCGGAGGACAAGGAAAAAACAAATTCATAATTTCCGCTTTCTTGTATGCTGTTGCCAATTTAAACATCAGCAGCATTACTCAAAAATTCCTTGTGGTGGGGCATGGACAGAATGAAGGAGATGCAAGTCATTCCGTCATAGAAAAGGCAATCAAGAAAACCCTTAAAAATGGGCCTATTTACGTGCCCGCCCAATATGCAATCGTTATTAACAACGCAAAAAAAAGGGTGCAAGGTTTGTTGTTAATGAATTGGCACACGGTGATTTTTATGACCTCAAAAACTTGCATCAAGGAATCGTAAACAATGAATTTAACCAGGACTCAAATGGTGACAAATTTAACTTCAACAACATTTCTATTATTCGCTTTGAAAAGGACCACCTGGATCGCTTCTTCTTTAAAACTTCCTACAGCGACACACAGTTTCGATGTGTGATTGTCAGTAATGGGACGAAGACTAGGATTTCGGTTTTAAAGATCGTGAAGGGTTTTGAATTATTGCCCGCTTACTCGCAAAGCATCCCCATTGGAAAAAAGAAATTCGACGACCTCCAATCTCTTGTCAAAAACAGATCCATCCCCCGCGTTCATGCACCTTTCTACGAAAATCTAAATCAATAGAAAAACTAAAATGCTACTTTATTTTTTAGACCAGACTATCCGACAAGGCGCGTTGTGTTATTGACCTCAACTTTCTCCATTAGTTTTATAAGAGACTGAATGTAATAAATAAATATTTTCCGGAGTTTATAAAACAATAATTTTGATTATTTTGTTTTTATTTCCTACTTAAGTCACTGCTGAAATAAAATTTGAGACAAAAAATACTCTATCTTTGTGCCACAATGGCGAAAGAACATACTCATAATTTGGCCCATCCACTTTTGTACTTTTACATTGATGAATATAGTTAGAGCACAAAAAAACAAGCTTTAGAAAACAATTTTGTTTTTACAAAGTTCAATTTAAAACCTAGTATTCTCCTTCCAATTATAATCAAAACTTTATAGGCGATTATCTCGAAAGCACTTTTTTCCACTATAGCCACTATGGTTCTCAGCAAGCGATATAACTGTCGCTCAAGGGAAGCAATTAAATGGGTGCCAACCAGGCGATCAAGTGTTTACAGTTATAATGGATGAGTTGCGAAGGGCTTTTTATTTAATTTGGTTTAGCGGAAGAAATTTTGCCTATTATTTCGCAGCTGCATGTAGATTAAAAAGATGTACTTGGGGCTGCCTTGTCTGCATCCGATTAGAAAGTAAGTATTTTCCCATGACCCTATATTATATACATACACACGATTTTTACGATAAACTTTTCTCGCATATCACCTATAACCATATTTTTTTTTCAGCTGATGATGAATTCGAAATTGCGAATGTCAAAATGCGCTGTAATTATTGCCAAATTCCCATTGCAATATTGGAAAAAGCGAAAAGAGAAACTTGGTGTTTATTGTGCATGAAAAACCATTTATATTGCGGCAAATGTTTATTCAAACTAAAAGCCGTTCTTGTCCCTACAGAACCATTACCGACACTCTGTTGCTCTATATGCGATCCTGAAAAACAAGGAACAGGATTGAAATATACTAAACTATTTTTCTCAATGAGACAGCAACAGGTTGAAGAATTTGAGTTACCCTGGCTTACAAGAAATACATTAGTAAGTATAACTTTGTTCCCAAGTATAATTTTATATATTATAAAAAATGTGGTATTAGAGGTCACAAAATGAAAAAAAAATGTTTTTGTATTACTATAATTTGATATTTAAAGAACATTGAGTTGGCCACTTTAAAAATTATTAAAAATATAAAATTTCTTAAATATTTTAAAGTGGAAGCACATGCAGTAAAACACCAGGAAAAACAAAAACAACCTACAGATGCAGCATTATTAAAATTATCCTAGAGAATTTTAGAACAAGAAATTACCAACGAGGTCCTTAGATCATTTCAGCTTTCCGGAGCAGTTTGGGAAGGACCGGTAGAGCATACAAGTGTATTTTTGTTCTGGGAAACAATTAAAAACAACATAGAACAAGACCAATCAGTGAATGAATACAGTGATGAATGAACTATAACAAGGCTCAATTATTACGGAAGACATGACTTTTCTAGATATTGGAAATGAAATGAGCGCGGTCACCCAATTTTGATGGCATTTGGAAAGCGGGGATTAAAAGCACAAAGCATCATCTTAAGCGCGTTTGTGAAAACAATTTCTATACTTATGAGGATTTCAACAGCATTTTGACGCAGATTGAAGGAATTTTAAAATCCCGTCCTTTATGTCCCCTCTCCTATAATCCCGAGGATTTAAGCGCCTTGACCCCGGCACAGTTTTTGGTGGGAAGAAGTTTTACTACGCTGCCTGATCCTAGCTCTGTAGAAATTCCCGAAAATAGACTGAGTCACTTTTAGAAGCTTCAAGCCGACATTCAGTATTTTTGAAAATGATGGCAAATTGAATATTTATCAAAGCTGCAGTGTCGAACCAAATGGAAAAAACAAGCGTGTGAAACTGTTAAGGTCGGTTCGATGGTGCTTGTAAAAAAACGATAGTGCGCCTGTCTTAAGTTGGCAACTAGGGCGGATTATTGGTCTCCACCTCGGGAAGGACAAAATTACTCGGGTGGTAGACGTAAATATTCGCGAAGGTGTAATGAAACGATCGCTAAACAAGATTTGTGTGTTACCCATTGATACCTGAATAAAGTAGTAGTTAACAAGTATTACAGACAAAATTTGATAGTAAGTAGATTGGAATGTTTGGTGAAAACTAGGAGGTGGACTGTGCTTGCAATTTACTGTTGTTGTAAGACTGGCGTCTTCCAAGGCGGACGAAATGTCAAAACTGTTATATTGTAAATGTTAAGGCATTTTTATATTATATTGCATTTTTTTGTAATTTCATAAATATAAACCCGACAACGCCGAAAAACGATACCTTTTTTAATGGTTTCCAGGAGAGATGCGCGTTTCCAAATATCAGCGCAATTAAGGGCCATTTTTTGTTTTAAGTCAAATAAATAATTAGTCTACAGTCCGCTAGTTTTATTTATGGGCCAACATCATTTGTAAATAATGACGATAAAGAATGTCTAACTGTGAGAAGGTATTACTTAAAAACTCAAAATGCGGGGAAGGACAAAATGTCAAACTAGTTCCTAACTATAACGTCAAATAGATTTTTAATTCAGAAGAGGAAACTGCATTAATAAAATATCTTAAAGATTGTGTGAACCTTTTTTCAAATAATACAAATAATGATTGCCGCAGGTTAGCATACGAGACTGCAATAATTAACAAAA
The DNA here is from genome assembly GCA_935413205.1 of Polydrusus cervinus. Classification (NCBI taxonomy): domain Eukaryota; kingdom Metazoa; phylum Arthropoda; class Insecta; order Coleoptera; family Curculionidae; genus Polydrusus; species Polydrusus cervinus. The sequence continues at coordinate 56,829,614 of OW284510.1, read as the reverse complement.
TTACTATTCGAGAATCCTGGAACCAACACAAAATTGCAGGCATTGAATGACTTTGATCTTTCCGGGTGCGTCATCCATATTTAACACCAGAAAATAGAAGCTTGGCTCGGTAAACAGGTTTCAATCGTCATAACGACGCACAGTGTGACGGATCGGCAATCTAGCGGAACGAAATATTTCCATAAATAATTTATATATTTTTTACGTCATATTGTTGATAGTGTATGTTAAAATACGTTTTAATGGTTATTTACGTATCAAGAGACGAAAAGCGCAATTTTATAGGGCAAGCAATCTTATGTTAGTCCGGCGCGCCGGCGCCGTAGGCGGAGATTCCAAAGTATTTTCCTTCTTTAACCATATAATATGACGAAAAAAGCTTGGCACTTATCTTGTTGACCTTTGTTGAATCTTATCACATTATATTGATATGTTGAAAGATCAGCGTCCATCATTAGTGCAAGAGCTTCATCATCTGACAATGTTTTAGTATTATATTTTTTTAACTCCCTACTTTTTCAATTTGGGTGCCACGAGCGGGCGATGCTTGTGACAGCTCATTTACTATTACTTCGAAATCTATTTCTCCACTTTACAGCTTCATCTTAGCAGACATGGATAGTTCCTCAATATTTTTCGATTTCACCAAACTCGTTAGTTTTCTCTTTTTTATTTTTTCACAAAACTTTTGAAATGACTTTGATGGTCTGCCCCAAACAAAAGGTAAATGAAGATGGTACTGAGTAATAAATACTGTCAGGAAACGTAATTATTCGACTAAGCCAATGAAAATTGATATTTACAAATCTGTTGCGGTTTCGGTAACTTTTGCTCCATCTGAACGCCATTTGTTGGCACATACTTCTTAAAGAAGTCTTTAAAACATCTTCGGAAAATATGCATTGACCAATTTTCCCAATGACAAAGTCACAAACTGCATCATAGCGCTCTACCTTTTTTTGATTCACCCAAATTTCCAAAATTTCGTGCCCGCAAATTATGGGAACCATTCTGAAAAAAAAAGAAATTTTTTTAGAGACGCAAACAAACGCAAAAAAATTATACATGGTCTTAAAGTAAAAAGTCTAACTAAAAGTTAGAGTAACGGTAGAAGTCCATATTCACCCATACAAGAAAATTTTAGTCTACAAAAAATTGATATTGTACACAATTTGTGACATGATTACAGTATTTCCCAAAATTTGATATAAAAAATGTCAACACCAAAAAAAACTTACCTTTAAGAATTATTAGAACACTAGATAATACACAAATGCCGAAATATCACACCAATAAACAATCCACTCTAAAATAACTATCACGAGTGAGGGACTGTTTAATAGAGTATAGACAAATTCATACCTGCTACCCTTTGGGTTTTCACGTAGTTATGGCCACGCCTTGATATCTAACAATAAAACTGGTGTCAATCTAACCTAAATGGAATATTTTTATGCTAATTATTTAATGGCACTTAATTCCATGAACCTGAAATTTCGGACCTAAATCTCACTAGATTGCCGATTCGTCACACTGTGCGACGACGAAAACGTAATCCCAGTTTAGTAAATGGGACACGTGTGTATAACAACTGTTTATATGCCTACAAAAGTGCTGGCACCAAAAGGTATAAGTATTTCAAAAGTCACTAGTGGCGAAAAGGGGAACGTTATGCCCAACCTGTACTATAGTTTGTGCATTATCCAAGGATAAAAATCAAAGTTTTTATTTTCCAAATATTACTTTTTAGAGTAGTTCTTCATTTTTTTTCAAAACTCCAATAAAAGATTTAGTTAGCAAGGTATTCATAGTCACACAAGCAAAGCAGCCATAAACTGTTACCTTGAAAAGTGGCGAATGGTAATATATCGTTTGTGGTGTGTGTTACAACAGTGTCTATTGAAGGTATTTTAAATTTTTTTATTACATATTTCAATAATGAGCATTATACAGCAGACCTTGTGTGAAATTAATAATATGATAAACAAACAAATGGAATTTCCTGGACGTAAAATACTTTCAGCTTTGGATGTGGGAAAAGTGTACACTATTAAAAAAATGATTTCAACGACAACACGCTTTGGTAAAACTATTTTTGTTACAGTATTTGATTTGTTGAACGATGTGATATTTCGAACTTTTTACCAACACGTGTGGCTGAAACTTTTACCGAGGATATTATCGAAGCTATCAATATTTCCGACGATAAATACACTCTAACATATTTGGGGCTGAGTTGAAATTTTATTTTGGGGGTTATGCACTAGCATTATTAAACTACGTTTAATATTGTTTATCATTTTAGTTAAGTATTGGTTGAATATGGAATAAAGAGTTGTACACTCATAGGGAAACACCTCCACAATCGTTTAAAACATCGATGACCTAGCGCTGATACCTCGTAACCCACAATATTTCTCAAATTCATATTTTTGCGCGATCTGAATAATATAAGACAACCCTGTCGCCTACTAAAATCTCGTATCACAAATATAACATTTATGCGTTGATTCCCGTGATTTCTAATAAGTGGTAACCCATCCACGTGCTTTGTTTGAAATTAATTTGTCGTATCCCACAGTCATGTGTTATAAACAGTCACGGGTGGTTTGTGTCCGTATTAATTTCGCCAGAAAAACGTAAAAAAGTAAGTATTTACTTTGGGTTGTAGGTTCTTGTTCTTAATTGTTGTGGTGACTTTCTATTTTCGTTTGAGATACTTAAAAATATGTTAAGATTTACTTAAAAACGCCACGAAATTACTAATGTGGCTTACGGCCAATTAGAACAGACTAGAATTCAATAATGTTTATGAATGGCGCAGGTATAACTGCAAAAAAAACACATTTTTTGTTTGTTTTAGAATGCATTCAAGAACTGCCCGAATATTGAAAAATGCTCGTCTTGCGCTAAATGACACTGTTGAGCAGCCTTGGTATCCATTACTTTTGAAATTGTGGTGGGATTCTTGCAGTGTAAGTAATATACCCATTTTTGATGCAACTCGTGGCCAGGTTATACTTTTTCTTCAAAACCTCTTTCATAAACATTCATATAAATATGGTACCTTTAATTCTCACAGGTCGGCTCTGTCTCTTATCCTTCCCGATGGTCTTGGCTCAGATCTAGCGCTGAAGCGCTTTATGAAGGGTACATCCCGATTAAGACCAGCAAAACCCAAATACGATTCCACTTGGGATCCATCACCAGTTTTAAATTACTTGGAGGGCCTTCCAACCAATAACCTTAAATTGTTATCCCGAAAATTAGTTACCCTATTGGCGCTGATAACTGGTGGACGGCTCCAGACCCTGTCTCTTATAGGACTGTCAAATATTTCAACTGAGGATGAAAAAATCCAAATTTTTATAAGCGATCCAATTAAAACATCATCGACCTTAAAAACTCAAACATACCTACAGATACCGTTCTTTAGACAAAAGCCTGCACTCTGCGTAGCTTCAATAATATTACAATATGTCGACACTACGAATGTTTTGCGCAAAAAAGACCAGAACTTTTTATTTGTTATATGCTGTAAACCATATACTACAGCTAATAAGCAAACCTTGAGCCGGTGGGTCAAAGAAACTTTAAAAGCCGCGGGTATAGACACACAAAAGTTTCAGCCACATTCAACTCGTCACTCATCGATCTCAGCGGCCCATAGACTGGGAGTTTCCATGGAGACTATATGTCGTACAGCAGGTTGGTCTCAGCAGACCGAAACTTTTTCACGGTTTTATAACAGACCTTTGACAGAAAAGACTGCTTTTGCTTCGGCACTTCTACAATCAGTTTCTTAGCTTAATGCTTAATAGTTAACTATTTCTTAAGGTTTTTCTACATTCATAACTGTTAATGTTAAATGGTTTTCTTTATTTTAGAACAAAATATTCCATGTTATATCTTATAGTTTAAGTAGTTATGTTGTTACATCCGATTATGTAACATGTTCTAAGTATGGTTATTATTAAAAAAAAACTTTTTTTTTTCTAAATCGCAACAGCTTTAAATAACTAAATAGTAAAATATACTGATGTCCTGGGACCAGATTATGAAAAATAATTTAACGATCAAAAGAACTTACCTGAAGTTCGATCGTAATTATTTGAAGAATCTGGTCCCAGGACATCAGGTCCCTCCCACCACATTTCCAATGAATTAAGTTTTCCCCAGGGTTGCGATTTAGCATATACCGGGTGTTTCAGGAGGTACGCTCGCCCCTATAACTTTTTTGTTGTTTAAATTATAGATTTACAATTTTGTGTGTTTATATGTAATATTCTTTTGCATTTGATGACATAGCGGATACCATTTTATCACTTCCGGTTTAACCGGCAATGATCTCAACCTTAGATTTTTAAATGGAACACCCTGTATATTTTTGGCTATATCGATTCAGAATACCATTCCAAATTGAACGACACCCCATACGTTACTTTTTGATACTTTAAATTATTTTAATTTTTTCGTCTAGATTGCTATGAACTCTTTAAAATTGTTTACTTCTAAACCAAAATCTTGATAAAAATGCAATTTTCAAGTTTTATTGTGTTTTAAATTTTTTACATACTTTTTAAAAAGGCGTTTTCCAAGGGAACTCAATTTTTCCAAATGGAAACATATTGGCTCACTCGGGCAAAAAGATAGAGCACTTTTTTTTCCAAAAATTTTATATCACACATCCTAATGTCAAGTTAAAACAGTAGCGATAATTTATAAAAAATAACATTTTATGACAAAAAATACCACACGAAGCGCAAACGGCTTTGCATTTATCTAGGTACCCATGACGCCATAATGCTCATAAACAAATGAACATAATTACAAAGTTAAAATCCGCCATCATTGAAATTAGTTTGACATGACAACAGTAGCTTGCTATTTTATCGTTTGATTTTTCGGTCAGTGTGTATTAGTTCTAATTTTGTAATAAAATATTAAAATGGAAACCTATAACAGAAACGAAAAAATCGATATGGTACTAGTTTATGGCGAATGTTTGCAAAACAGTACTCAAGCAGTCAGGGTGTAGGCTGAGAGGTTTCCCGATAGACGACACCCTTCGGGACATTACTCTCCCAGGCTAATTCAGAACCTGAGGAATGAGCCCGAACTCGAAGAAGAACAAATTATTATTAGCGAAGACAATGAAATTGATGTGTTGGCATATGTTGAGGTATACAAAACAGCATCGCTTAGAGAAATTGCTTTAGAATGCGCGACAACTATCTCGTTGGCCTGGAGAATTTGACATAAATACAAGTATCACCTATTTAAATATCAAATCCATCAGCATCTTTACGAAGATGATTTTGCCAGAAGATTGGAGTATTGCAATTGGTTTCTAGACAAAAATTATAAAGATCCGACATTTCCATGTAATATTTTGTATTCAGACGAAAGTGTGTACGACAATTTTTTATAAAACGTGGGAAGTTAAAATGTAAAATTTGACTCCCCTCGGATGCAGGCTAACCATCTAAGCCGTGCCGAGTTAATAAATTTTTCAGTCATTTTTTGGGTCAAGTTTCATCCGTATAATTTTGCGCGTAAAAGTACATTAAGCTGGTGCAGCGAATATTGTTATTTTATTGTGGTTTTTTGGGATTTCCTTTTCTTAAGGTACGAGTAGTTTCTTTGAAGATAAAGGGGGGCTTTGAGAATAATTAGTTCTTTTGACAGCAGGAAGTTTTATCGACTCTGGGAGTTGAGGGAATATAGGCCAGGAGGGTCTGTGGAAAATAAGAAAGGGAATTATTATTCATAGGGGGAAAATCTCGAGTAAGTCAGTTTTAATCCTAATCGGAAGTAATTTTGTGGGGGACGCCGGTAAAAGGCGACAGCTTAATGTGTACGGGGGGATTGGGGTGAAACTTGACGTAGAATCACGGGACTTAATCTCCTTTTAAATTATTTGTATTAAATAATATTAATGTTGTTTGGTTAGAGTCGTTTGCTCTTGTAACCTGTAAGGTATTAGTTGATGACTATAAGTCTTTATATTTTATAGTTTGTTATCTCGTTGGATTAATAAAATCCAGTTGTTCTTAAATTTGTTCTTTTATTTTTTTCCGTTGTTTTAATAATATGGGTAGTTACCCAGTATGGGGGGGGAGTCCGCTTTGTCGGCGAAACCAGCGGCCAAGGGCCGCGAAGTTTTGCCGACGGAGGAAGAAGTGTGGATTCAGGTAGAAATATTGATTTGAGTAAGCCAATGGGTTTTCAAAGTAAGAGTATGCGACGACGCCTTCAGCGTCGCCGCTAAGAGGAGCGATTGCGGGCCGCCCCTCTCCCAATACGGGATTTAGGGGGAAATAAAGTTTAATTCACAAGGGAAGGGGCTAAGAATTTCAGAAAGGGTTTTAATAATTATGGGAATCAGGAAATTAATATTCAGGGGAATGTAATTGCTTTATGTCCCATTCATTCGCCTGTGGCGCGGCCGGCCGGCCAGATAGAGATGAACCAAAGCCAGATTCATATTCAGGAGATGATTTCCTGCGGGAATCATCCGGATTCAGACCGGGCCGAGTTCCTGGGGGCGAATGAGGGTGATGGGGAAAAAGAGATAAAATCAGGGATTTTGTGTACTATGTCGGGAAGGGATTTAAATGAATGTCCGGCTTGCGTTAGCCAAGGGGTATTAAGTGAAATAGGGGTGAATATAGAGGGTAGGTCCCCTCCGTTGACTCTCGAGGATCGGGCCCGCATGAGGCGGGTCCGAATCCAGAAAATAGTAAGTACTATTGGTCGGACTGTTGAACCAGAAGATAGAGACACCGAAATACGCGATCCAGTACCTACCTGTAGACTATACAAATTAAATCGCCAAACGACGACGCAGAAAACAAAGACAACGACCCTGGGATTAAAAGAAAACCAGTACCGGGGGATAGTGGCGAACCCCCGGGAACAATCTCAATAAACTGTGCCAAAATAATGTTATAACGCCAATTTTTCATCATGAGTTTACTAGTGTTCCAATAGGACCTGTAAAATATACTCTACCCGTTTCTGATATAGAGGGTGAATTTAAGTAAATATAACCAATAATTCTTCTTACACATAGTCATACACCTGTCGAGTTAAAATAAAAACAATCACAAATTAATAGTTTAAGTAGTTGAAACGTTTTACCTAATCCTTTGTATTTAAACGTAAGGTGGTGGAAACGTTTTACTAAATCATTTACATTTAAATCAAACGTGGTTAAAACGTTTTACCGAAATGCTACATTTATATATCGTTTCTTAAGACCTTTTACCCAAATGTAATTTGGTCACTGAATTGCTTAAACGACAGCAATATTGTTATGAGAGCTATATTGTTGTGTGATTATAATTATTACAACAAACACGTCTTACATTCTATTAAACCAATTTTTTAATTTAAAGAATGCGTCTGAAAATTAAAATATACATAATTTAAATTTAAAAAAAAATTAAATCGCCCTACTGCGAAGTTATTAAACTATTATAATAATAATAATAATAATAATAATAATAATAATAATAATAATAATAATAATAATAATAATAATAATAATAATAATAATAATAATAATAATAATAATAATAATAATAATAATAATAAAGGTCTTTTATTATAAAAAAATAAACAATATAACAAAGAATAGGCGATGCAAACAAAAGCATGGCGCAGTCTAGCCTAGACGGCTACTCAACTGAACCCTGCACTGCTTGCTTAAGTATAAAGAATATACATAACTAGTGATAGATGTAGAAATAGTACTTAAAGATTACCATGTAAAGGAGAAAATAAATGAACAATCTTATAAAATAAGTCAGCACGAAGAAGAAAAAAAATTAATACCTTACACTCAAATACGATGGAGAAGACGATAAATGTTATAAATGCATGACTCGCAGAATATTGTTAAGATACTTATATATTTTGAAAGAAAAAAAGTTAAGCTACCGAGTTTGCTCATTTTGAAAATTTTGAAGATGTTTTTTATATTTTAATTTAAATGTATTATTATCAAGTGAGATCAATTCATTAGGAAAGGAGTTATACAATTTTATAGCGTTATATGTAAATGATCTCTGAAACATGGCACTCTGATGGTGAGGCACCGTCATTCTATTAGGAAACCTTATCTGGCGCGAATGTATATTTTCACGAAATACAAATTTACTCTTGAGGGAACGAGGCAGAGCTGGATTTTTAAGAATTTTGATCAAGAAGTTTATATATATATATTATAACCTTTAGCCTTTCAACCATCGATATTATTTTTTTATATTATATATTTTTTATAACATGAGTAGAATGTTTAGTACATTTTACAAATACCATAAATACAGTTGTATTCATAAAAAAAGCGTACAAGAATTATTAGAATGAAAGGTAAGTTTTGTCATATTTGCGTAAAACCGGCTTGGTCTAAATGATTATTTATTGGAGGTTATCACACGTCATGGATTATCAAAAAGGCAAAGCACTGGCGTCGGTATAATTAATTTTAAAACTGCATGTTGGTAACGTTTGATAAACTTTGACAGACGAAAATAAAAATGGTTCGTCAGTTGTCTGAAGTTGAAAAGGCTCATATTGTATCAAGAATCGAAGAAGGATGGCCAATCCCTGCTGTAGCGCAGTTGTATAATAGAAAAAACAAGAAGAATCCCTAAAGAGAAAAATTGGTTCAGGTCGTCCCAAACTTTCCAACTCTGAACATAATGCTGTTTTTTTGGGATATCTAAAAAATAATCAATTTTCAACTGAAAGGGATGCTGTTATTGACACAGCATTTCCTGGCTCCCAACCTACGGCGAGCAGGAGAGTTAAGGAATCCTAACTAAAATGTGGCCCAGCTGCGAAAAAAATGTTTCTTACCGAAAAACGGCGACAATCAAGGGTTATTTAAATTATATATACCGTAGTCCTCAATTTTGGAACAGGGTCATTTTTACTGGTAAAAAGACGTTCCAGTCGACTTATAACGGCCAAATTCGTGTGCACCTTCCAAACAATACCAGGTTGTAAAAGCGATAAACTTAATCCCTCACTTCTAGACATGGGCATTTATCTGTAAATGTATGGGACTGGATAAGTGTTCATGGACCTAGTGTTTGATGGCGAATAGAGGGAAGATTTAATACCGGAAATTACATTAACATTCTAGAAAACCTATTATTACCATCTGCTGAGCAAATATATCCCAATAATACTTTCATATGTCAACAAGATAATTATCTAGTCCACACTGCCAATGCTGTAACCCACTGGTTTCAAACCCATAATGTGGAACTGCTGCCTTGGGTCGCTTACAAGGGCGGATCCACGGGGGGGGGGGGGGGGGCTTTGGGGGCTCAAGCCCCCCCTTTAAGAAGACTTGTTATGTCATAAAAAGTCAAACATTGCTATAAATACTAATAATAAATAATAAATACAGTAATTATATATTATGTTTAACAAAAGCTTTATTTGAGAATAATAAAATAAATATGATTTTATTAAAATAATAATTTAATTTTATTTATTTTACGTCCACAAAACCAGCCGCGCGGTGAGCGTCTGAATTTAAGTAGTCGGCAAAATGCTCAAACGCGGCGCTTCCCGATTGAAGATAAAGACAATCGCGGGCCGCGTCTTTGGTTTGCAGAACATTGAAATAAAAATGTGTTTGGATGCATTTTTTCTCTGTGAAATGGCGAAGAAATGGCTTTAAATAAAAAATCTATATTTCTGGAAGATAAGAAGAAATTTATTTTATTAAGTATTCAGATTGTGTTTGACGTTCATAGCGAATACAAGTTATTTTTTGTCTCATTTGGACCTGCGTAAAATGAAGCGATCACAAACGACATTAACATCTTTTTTTACAAAAAAGCCAAAAAATAATACGGTTGTGGAGGTGGGACATTGTGGTAGTAGTGTTATAGAAGAAAACATCGTTATAGTAGCATCAACAAGTAGTGGCAGTACTAGCAGTGGCTCGCAAGAATTTGAGGCAAGTAGTAGTAGTAGTAGTAGTCAACCTAGCCGTTTTCCTGAGGAGCGCTCGCAGCAAAGCGTAAGTATATAATTATAATATGCCTTTTGGTCTTTAATTTGATACGCATATTCATATTTCGTAATAAAAATAAATGATAAAAAGGAAAAGGGATAAAAATAAACAATATTTTTTTGTATGTTCAAAGAATTACAGGATGTGACGTACAGTTAGATCAAAAAAAAAATTATTTTAACATTTTGTATTTTAGTTTTACTTTACCGTTATTTTCAAATATGTGAAAACTGTTAAGTGTTGATTTGGGTTAGAAGCTTCTTGGAGCGAAAAAAAGGAATTTATATTGATTTTGGTTTAGGCATTTTATAGGATGGTAATGGTAAGGTAATGGTATTTTGTCTTTGCGTTTGAGTTTAAAATCTTAATTACATAGGCAAAAAAGGGATTTTATTGAATTCGTACTATTCGTTCTATTTTTTTTCTGTCATATTTGTTAGTTCAAGTTCAAATTTGGTATGTAATTTTAACTTAATTTAAATAAAATTATAAATAACATACTTTTTTGAATTTAATACCTATGACCTGCTTTATTTGTTAAATAATGTATAGGTCAAGCAAAAGTCAAAGAAATTTGCTTTATTGTAACCTCAATACAATACGTCAAAAATATCGTATAAAAATAAGATAACTATGAAATTAAATTTGTTTAATTTTTTTTAAGAATGGCAGCCAGCTATATGATATTGGGAATGCAGTCGGACAATCTTTAAGTGTCCATGAAAAAATAAATTTTCCAAGCAATACTTGGATCCCTGACTCAAAATATGTTTTTCCATTGAAACAAGAAGGGAAACAACAAATTCGGTGTTCATTGGCTACAACAGTATAACTGGCTTGCGTATAGCAAAAGTAAAACTGGAGGATTTTGTAAATTTTGTGTGCTATTTGCACCAGATGGCGCAGGAATGGGTAGCCAAGTAAGAATAAAATAGTTATATAATAATTGTTTTAAGTTTTAATGAAATAAGGTTTTAAAAAACTAACTGAAACTAACGTAACGTAAGCTTATTATTTTTCAGATTCTTAAAATGCTTGTAAGGGAACCGCTAACTAAGTTTAAAAAAGCCCGAGAAATGCTTACAGCAGCATGAAAACACCAACTACCATAAATTTTCAGTTAAAAAAGCCAATGATTTTTTAAACATACAGATGTCTGAAAAGTCTGTCAGTATTTCTGTGCAATTAGACAAACAAAAAGCAGAAATAATTGAAGCCAATAGACAGCGGTTAGTGCCGATTATTAAAACAATTATATTTTGTGCCCATAAAAAATTACCACTTAGAGCTCATAGAGATGATGGTAAAATAGATATTAAAGATAGCTCAAACCAAAACACTGCAGAAAGTAATGATGGCATTTTTAGAAACTTATTAACTTTTCGTATAGATTCTGAAGATTTAAACCTTAAAAATCATATACTAACAGCACCAAAGAACTGTACAATGATTAGTAAAACAATCCAAAATGAAATAATATTTTGCATTGGGAAGGTTATAACTACTGGAATTGTTAATGCTATAAAACAATCAAAATTTTTAATATAATTTGCGACGAAACAACCGATATAAGTACCAAAGAACAAATTACATTCTGTGTGAGGTATTTGGATAGTACGTATGATATAAAGGAAGTTTTTTTGGGTTTTATTGAGCTGCACTCTACAACCGGCCAATGCATCAAAGAGGCCATAAAAAATCAAATTAAGCAACTTGGACTTTCTATTGATAATTTTCGTGGACAAGGATATGATGGAGGCAGCAATATGGCTGGAAGGTTCAATGGAGTCCAAGCCTTAATAAGACAAGAACAGCCCTTGGCTATGTATTTACACTGTTTAAGTCATTGCCTTAACTTAGCTATTTCCAAAAGTTGTGAAGTTTCTGAAATTAGGAACATGATGGGTATTTTGGGTAGGGTATGTTCTTTTTTTAGTTGCTCTGCAAAAAGAGTTTTAGTTTTTCAACAAGCCGTTGATGACTTAGAAATAACCGAAAGTAAAAAAAAGAAGTTAAAACCTCTGTGTGCTACGCGCTGGGTTGAGCGTCATAATAGCGTAATAACTTTTAAAGAAGTCGCCTTGTTTTTGATGTCGTACACTGTAAATTCAAGTAAGTATTTACAGAGTGTTGAAATTGACCTTTCCACTGCCTTTTCATACATAAACGATATTACAAGCAAACTAGAAAATATAAGGCAAAATGAAGAACTCCAATTTAAACCAATTTTCTTGGAGGCCCATCACGCTCTTCAGAGAATTGATACGACTATTACTATGCCTAGACTTTGCAACAAACAAACAAACAAACAGGAGCAATATAAAGGCAAATAACGAAGAAGAATATTACAGAAGAGTGATATTCATACCTTTCCTGGATCATATTATAATCCAAATGAAAGATCGATTTAATCAACTTTCTACTGTAATACCCATAGAAGGTATTATTCCAATACACCTTAAAAAATATACTGATGCCAAAATTGTTGAGGCTGCAAGAATATATGAAAATGATATGTCAGGATCCATGCTGGAATTACAGGCGGAATTAGCGATATGGAGACATAAGTGGAGTGACACTGTCAGTGTTGATCTACCAAAATCATCAACAGAAACCTTAAAAAGTATGTCCAAAGAATGCTTTCCCAATATAGAGATACTACTTAAATTTTTTGCCACAATCCCTGTAACAAGTGCTACGGGCGAGAGAAGTTTTTCATTGCTAAAACTACTAAAATCCTATTTGAGATCAACGATGGGACAGGAGAGACTCAATGGGCTAGCTTTGGCATACATTAATAAATCTAGAGAACTTAATATAAATGATATAGTTAAAACTTTTTGTCAAATGATTTATGGGAAATAATACATGCGTGCTGGGAAGAGCTTGATCCAAATATTGAATCAAAAATAATTCAGTAAATTCCGAATAGACTGGCTCAAGTAATAGAAAAACAGGGATACTTTGTTTCTATTGTAATTTATATAAAAGGGTTAAGATATATTATAAAATAAAAAAAATAGTTTTTGTTATTCTATTGAACTAACGCCCAACGCCAATGCTTTGCATTTTTAATAACCTTTAACATGCGATAAGCCGGTTTTACGCAAATATGGTTAAGGTTTTCTTTCATTCTAATTCGTGTACACATACAACTTTTTTGTACATATTTCCTCTATAATATACATGATATACAGGGTGGGGACTTTAACTGGAACAAATTCGCTAGAAGTTTAGGAAAAATTATTTTTGAAAAATGAAACACGTCGATTGAGATTTTGTATAAGTTACATTTTAGCAACAAATTTTTTTTTACCTCTAGTAAAAGGCGCAGTAACTGTAACAAAATTTATATAATTGTCTGATTTTATTTAATAGGTTGATAATTGTATACCTACAGAACTTATAAGCAAACATAAATTTCAGAGTGTTAGATCATCTTCGAAGAAATAGTAACTGTACCGTAAAACAGCGCTACTTGAAACTGGCGGGGTAACTGGAAAATTTCAGCCGCCACTGTTTAAGTCACGTGCAACCGGCAGCTGGTGTGAAATATAAAGCGCGTATGTACGGGGAGCGTCTCGACACCTGTTAGGTGGTGGTTGTGTAGCATTGAAAAAAAGTAAGTTTCATATATATTTTTTATACCTGTATACAGTGTTGATTACACGATTTTGGATACCATCTTACGATTTCACGAATCACGTAGCGTTTCTCACGATTTTTAAATTTTATAAATAAATAAACTTCTTTCCAAAAAATAATGTTTTTTCATTCATAAAAACGTCACAAATATATTCTGTTAAGCGTTCAGATTCCGTTCAGATTCTCGCTGCCACTGGATTAATTTTATTGAAATTCTGGGAAGTCCCGAACTTCGAACATATCATTTTCGTAGAATCGCACTTTTTCCACTAGATGTAAAGATGTACATGATGATATAGAAATGTTTTGGGAAAAAGTCGAATTGGTTAAAATAGGTGACGATTCCCTAAAGTTTCCAACTTTAGTTAAGTTTGTTTTCAATGTAAGTGCTTCCGTAGAAAGAATTTTCTCTCAAATAAATTTAACAAAAACACAATTTCGAAACAGGTTAAAAGTTGATACTATCGAAGGAATTTTGCATACAAAACGCTTGATGGAAAAGGGTGCATGTTATGATTTTGATATAAGTATTAATATGATAAAAAAGCTAGGAACTCAAGAGGTATATTTAAATAAAAATAATGATTCGAGCGATTCCGACTCTGACTAACTGCTAGGTATGATACATTTTTATCTATGTACAGTTTTTTGAAATGTGTTTGGTTTTATGTAAATACATATAAATATATTTTTGTTTTTTATAAACTTTTATTCTTTCCTTCACTATTTTGATCTCTTTTTAGAACTTTTTAAAATCTTACGATTTCTCACGATTTTTAATATAAAATTTTCACGAATTCTCTTGGAACATTTTGGCAACACTGCCTGTATACTTCCTATTACACAAAGACACATATGAGTAATATAACACAGCAACATTTTTTTCCCGAACGAGACTAGTATTTTCTTTGACACCCTAACCTCAAAACATGTCTTTCGTGTTTTACTAGCCAGTGGCGTAACATTTTATTTTTTATCGTCATTTCCTGGACTACTTGAAAATGGTTCGGTCTTACCAAAGAAAGCTCGGAAGTCGAGAGTATCGAGACTACGATGAAGAATCACTCCAGCGTGCGTTACAATTATATAGGCAGAGTGGCAACTTAAGAAATTTAAGTGAACAATTCAATATTCCCTACATAACACACAGTGTGTCCACTTAAGTTCGCACCATATGGAAAACTTTTTTATTATTAATTTTACAAAAAAAAATATTCTTTATAAAAAGTTCTGCTTGGTCCAAGACCTTAAATTCAACCATCAGATATTAATTTTTTCCAATCGTATACGAGGCATATCAGAAAATATGAATTTTGCTCAAGAATAAAGTACCTTTATTTTTGACAATATCGAAAATTGTAATTAACCCTTTAGCGATCTCTGGTACATATTTGTACCACTTGTCATTACAGTCGATTTACGCGTTAGTTTTAGGTTAAACACCAACCTTACGCCGCATTTAAATGCTTTAGACGCTCTCTGGTATAAATACTTACCATATTAAACATATTGCGCCACCTGCATTAAAAAATTCAAACTTCTGTCATAATGTGGTATGTATTTGTACCAGCGAGCGTTATTACATAATTGTGTTGTAGAAGTAAGTTTTTTGTGTTTTTTTGTGGCTTATATATTAAAACAATATATTTCACGGTAAGTATACCAATACATATTATGGATATTTTTTGATTTCGTTATAAGTTAGACTAAATACGCCACCAATAACACGAAAATGATTTATTAATAATTTGAGGTTAAAAATGGCGCGAAACATCGAACCACCTGTTTAGGTTTATTTTTAATATTATAACAAGTACCTATTGAAGTTAATAAATTTAGGAATAAATAATAATGGTAGATGGTTTATTTTTCCTGAAAAATAACAGTTTGTCACCGGCCAAGATAATTTTTGAGATTAGAAATATGGTACATATGTGTACCAGAGAACACAGCATGTTTAAGAAATACAATTACATAAAATTTATATATAACTAAAGTTTTTTTATAATTCCTTTACTAAAACACAAGATTTTTAATTCCGCGTATGTTTAGTAGACGAACACGCCGCAGGCGAAAATTTTTTGGGTGCCATGCTCTTTTTCAACGATGTGACGTGGTTTTGAAGCAGAAAAAAGGAATAGTAGCGCCGCGGACAAAATTTTTTTTTGGTATTACGCCTCTTTTACTGATTTGTCAGTGTTTATTTTTTGGTATGGGGGGGGGGGGGGTAACTACCCCTATTACCCCCCCCCCCCCCCCTTCAAATACGCGCCTGCTACGATGTTTCGCTTAGAATTATGACATTTTCAAGGCGCGTTAGATCACCGGCATTTTATTATGCTTATTCATATTTTTTTCCTTAATTTTTTTCAGATGGATCAACGAAAATGGTATAATTTGGACGATCCTAAACACGTACAGTATTTGATGGACACGATAACTGATGATATGGCAATAAATTCAGATGCAGAAGGCGACGAGGATGCAGATGATGATATATCGCCTAACTTATCAGATAAAGGATCTGTAGCTAGTTCGTTAATTTTGAGCCCGAAAACATCAAATGTCGTTGACGAGAAGGAAAATCTGTTCGAGAAACCTGAAAGTTTTATTCAAACAGAACATTCACAACAAAGTGATGTAAATGTTCACACTCTTGGTAATGTCAGCGACACAGGCGAATCTAGTAGTTCTTCAGAAGAAAATATCAGTGAAGAAGAAATGTTTGATTGGGAAAGAAAATCAGCAACCCCAAGTGAATTTTCCAAAACGGATTTCAAACAAAGATTTGGAATAACGAGATTCGCAAAATTTGACATTTTTCAACCAGCATCCATTTTTTTAAACATTATATCTCCAATTTTTCTTCAGTATCTTGTAGACCAGTCAAATCTATATGGAGCTCAAAAGGGACAAATTTTAAATTTAACGGTTACAGAGTTGAAAGCCTATATAGGGATTCTAATAATAATGGGGTTTCATACGCTACCTAGCATGCGCCTTTACTGGAGTACCGATCAAAACTTTGGCTGTATACGAATTCAAAATGTTATGCCCCTAAAAAGATTTTTAAAGATTACCCGACTTTTACATGTAAATGATAACACTATTATGCCTAAAAAAGGAGAAAATGGGTACGATAGACTATTTAAAATCCGCCCATTTTTAGATTACAACACTAAGAGATTTAGGTTACTTTTTGATCCATCACGTAATCTCTCAATTGATGAGTCGATGGTTAAATATAAAGGACGTAGTAGTCTTAAACAGTATATGCCCATGAAACCAATTAAAAGAGGTTTTAAGGTCTGGGTCATAGCCTGTGCTGTAACGGGGTACTGCCTAGGAATGTCTGTGTATGAAGGTGCTGAAGGAAAAACTAATACCAACATGACACTTGGTGAAAGGGTTGTTAATAAATTATCAACTGCATTTGAAGGTTTTGGATATTGTCTGTTCTTTGATAACTTCTTTTCGTCTGTTTTAATGGCAAAAAAGTTATTAGAAAAGAAATTTTTTTCTTGTGCTACTATTAGGCAAACAAGGAAATGGTTTCCACAACATATTCTAACAGAGGATAAAAAAATGAAAATAGGAGATAGGGATGGTGTCATATACGGAAACACGGCAATATCAAAGTGGAAAGACAGAGGAAAAAAGTCTGTTAGTATAATTAGCACTATGCATAACCCACAAGAAACAGCACATATACTTAGAACTCAAAAAGATGGAACTAGAAAGCTTGTTAGTTGTCCAGTTAGTGTGGCGGCATATAATAAATATATGGGTGGTGTGGACCATTTTGATCAATTGCTTTCTGCTTACAGTATTTCCTGGAAAAGTAGGCGTTGGTGGTTAAGAATTTTTTATTACTGTCTAGATTCTTGTATAGTCAACAGCTACATATTACATAAAACAACCATCCAACAAATTTCAGCATCCACAAAGGCTATGACCCATCTAAAATTTAGATCGATGTTGGCATCAGAACTTATAGGATCGTATTCTGGAAGGGCAAAGCCTGGCCCAGTTGCTGCATTCGGACGTGGTCGAAAAAGAAATAACCCTGACGGAAGGGCTACAGTTCATAATGTCAGCAGACTTAATAATGTTGGGAAACATTTACCGACAAAAGGAACACGAAGAAGATGTTGTCACTGCAGTACTTTGAGGAAGCAACAACGATCAAATATTATTTGTATTGAATGCAATGTAGCATTATGCCTCGAATGTTTCGCACCTTTTCATAAAGTTTAATAACAATTATTAAGGCGGAACTTTGTGCAGCAAGAAATATATTTGCAAGAGAGTCTCACCCGAAGTGGGCATACTAGCGAGCTTATGACGTGGTGAAAAATATTCCGTAAACATCGACACACACTGAAAGCACGATGCAAGGCGGTAGGTTCTTTATTATGCTAATGAGTTTTGGTTGATTTTATTTCGGAGACCAGAAATTTGTTTTGTGGGAAATAAGTATTTTACTTGTTATTGTATTCTAAGTTAAAATAATGCATCTAATCGTTATACGGATTCTTATTTTATTAATATGTACAAAAAATAAAATTAAGGAGAGCAAAAAATTTTGGAAAATAAAATCTGTTAATTTTATAAATTCCTTGGAAAAGCTTATTATAATGATTTTAATGATTTAAAAAAGGTAATAAAACTTCTGAAATCGTATTCTAATTTTTAATATAGGTACCAAGATACATGTCTGTTAATCTTATTATTACCTACCGACTAAAGTGTTAATTAATTAATAGTAGGTATAAGAACACCTGCATATATGCCAGTGGCGGCGTCAGGGGGGAAGAAGGCACAGGCATACCCTTAAATTAAAGTTGCCCATCCAAATTAAGTTTAGGTACTTAGGTAGTTTATACATAACACAATGTACAAACTGTTTTATTGTGAATTTTTCAGCATTGGTGTTGAAATATTTTGTAAGGTCAATAGTTTTTGAATTAAAATTCTCTCATATGAATAATTTTTCACCATGCTTATTTATTAAACAAGAGAACAAACGAAGTACCTAGACCTTTTTTTTAGAAACACAGTACCGTATCGTCGCACCTATACGAGAATGGAATAAAATAATTGAATTTCAGCGCCAATCCGATACAGAATATACATGTGATAATAGAATAGATGCAATGGTCTCATCGGTTTTACCGCTTACTATTGCTAAATAATAATAATAATAATAATAATAATAATAATAATATTAATAATAATAATAAAAAATCATGTTATTCTCTGGAGCTAACGCAAAGATAATGCGACACGAGTAGAACCGATAGATATTGTATATCGCATCACACGGAAAGCGTCAGCAAACAGTACCAATCGACGAAAAGTCGTGTACCTACTTTTTAAGCTCAAAGGTTTAACTTTTCGTCTAGAAAAGCGATAAAAATATATCTACAGTAAAAACTAAACAATAGCTAGATACCAGGATCTTATATGCCTACCTCAAAAAAATCGGATCCATTTACATTTTTCTAGCACCTCCACGCCACTGATATCTGCTACCTAAGTACTTAGCCTATTTTTGTGAAAGAAGGTTTTTATTTTGGTAATTGGAGTATAATTGAATATAAAAACTAAGAACTACATAGATTTTTATTCATTTGTGATTTGAACTGTTCGTTGTGAATCTATTGTGAAGTTGTATCTACAGTGTGTTTCTATTTTATATTATCAATATGCCGCAAAAGTATACTAGCACAAATCGTACTCCGTGTGGCCGTCGACGAAGTATTCAACAAAAACTTAAATTACTCAGGTGAGTACTTGCAATCATTTTAGAAATAATTGCAAAGTTGTATAATTTTTATTATCATATATAATATAACAAGTGCATTGAAAATTATCGGTAATTTTAGGAAAATATGCTTGAATACAATTTGGAGCCAAAAAAAGCATGAGTGCACGAATGCTTTTGCTTGCTCCAAATTGCATGACGGCATATTTGGCTAAAATTACCGGTAAATTATCAATGCCCGCGTTATATTTGTAAGGGAATTTCATGGACTGATGTTGCTTTTTGTTTGTTATGACTGACAAAAAGAAAATATGTCAAAAAATTATCACGATAATTTTTTGCAACAATAGAATAACCATGGTAACACAAAATAAAATTATGGTATTTAATTGTTAAAATATGAAATTTGACAGGTGAATGAAATTCTCAAGATTATTGATTTTGCTCCTTTTCATATGCTGTAGAAATAAAATAGAACATAACGTGCATAACCGTTTCATACGCTCAGTTTTAAAAAAGTACAAGTAAAGCCGTACAGAAAGTTTAAAATTGTTAGTAAGTGACATTTTGTTAGTTGTTTTTGTCATGTTACGTTGTAACGTTGTTTTATGACCTACAATATTTCGGGAGTATTCGAATTTTTTTTAGGCCCTAGGCCAAGAATTATCCTAATTATTTTAAAAAAGCATCCGTTTTGGACACAACTACTGACATCAGCCCTATGATGCTTATGTACGCTGTTTGTTTTCTATTACAAAAAGAGGTAATTGATATCTCGATTAAACTCCTAGGATAGGTATTATCCAAAAATGTATCAAGAGATCCTAAAGCATAAAAACAACGTTTTTACAAAAACATAAACCTTTCATAGCTATCTTTTTTAAATTTTAATAACGCAATTATCTTAACTTTTTCTTACTCTTTGTAATTTGAGTATAATATGTAACGAATATATTTATTTTCTTATTTATTTTTTATGAAAAAAAAAATTAGTTTATTTGAAAAAAAAACACAGTGTAAACAAGCTGCTGTCACTAGTTGTGTTCAGACCAGCTGTTCTTTCAAATTAGATAATTCTTGCCCTAGGATATAAAACAAAAAAAAACGAAATTATCCTGAAATATTGATTTGTGATGTTGTTTTCCAAACTACACACCTAAAAGTGTTAAAAAAAATTTGTCGAACATTATGATGAGTTATGAGACATTTCCATTGATACCAGCCAGTCAACCGATTTCCAGAATCCCTTTTCTATATACTAAGTAGTTTTTTGGTAAATTCAGTTTCTTCTAAATTAAAATACTGGGATTTATCTCTACGTTTTATAAAGTGTGAACAGTGCTGTTATAATAAGCTTAAATACTAAAGAGGGATATAAATTATTTTTATATAAGGGTCGAGAAACTTACTCACAATTTTCAACAATTTGTTTAAACAAATAATACAGCTGAAAAAGAATCAAATGCTTGTTTTAGAAATATATTAATATTGGTGTAAATTTATGCTCCCCATTTGGTGATAAACAGAATTCTCCTGTAAAAAATACTGGTTTTATCTTACCTAATATTTCTTTAGGCAACGCAAAAAACTGACAACTCAGGACACCGCCACCCCAAGTAAAAAAGTTGTCAGTATTTCTAATTTTGCCATGGATTTACCTACTTCGGAAGTTGCAGGACCATCTCATGATAGGGTTGAGAGCAGTAGAGATATGAAAAAACTAAACTTGATAGATTATGACAGTGATGATAGTAATTCCAAATCGATTAGTCCAGAACAAGTTTCTAGTTCACAACCCGAAACAGAAATTTCAACCGAATATTCTGAAAAGGTATCCCAAAGATGTCAGACCATATGTGATATTTCCGGAAGAAGAATAATTGATATTAATTTCTTCTTTAACGAAGTAACTAATTTTAAACATTTGGGCATTTTTGGTTGCGAGAGTACAAGTTTAAAAATAACAAAAGAAATATCTGTTGGATTGCAAAGCACGTTTGTAATTAAATGTTCCATATGCCACGAAGAAAAAAGAATATGTACAGAGAACCCTGACACTGCAGACTTAAACAAATTAATCGTTTTGGGTATGATTTCAACCGGCGGAGGCTACAGCCAAATGCAAGAAATTTTCAGCTACTGCGATATACCGATTATGTCAAATTATACGTTTTTGAAAATTCAAAGTGAAATAGCTGATGCAATTCATGCAACCGCTTGGGAAGAAATAAAGAAAGCTGGCGAAGAAGAGAAAGCAATTGCCATCGAAAAGGGAAAAGTTGATCCTGATGGTATTCCATATATAACCGTTATCGCAGATGGCGCATGGAGTAAACGATCATATAAAGTTAACTATAATGCACTTTCTGGAGTGGTAAGTTATACATATTCTTTTAAGTTTCGTTTAATGGTGATGGTTTTATATAATTTAAAAACTAGACCAATTGTAGTCCAACCTATCATAAAGCATGTAAAAGGTAAACAACATTAACGTTCTGGTGGAAGGTAAATTATAAATAACATTTTTATTTTAGGCAATAATTGTTGGACAAGAGACAAAGAAAATCCTATTCCTGGGAGTTAAAAATAAATACTGTTGCATATGTACAAGAGCACAGAGCAAGAATATTGCCGCAAAAGACCACATTTGCTACAAAAACTGGGACAAAGCATCAACAGCTATGGAATCCGAAATTATTGTACAAGGATTTTTACAAAGTAACGAACTGCACGGAATAAAATACGGTTATTTGGTTGGAGATGGAGATAGCAGTGTGACAAAAAAGTTGGCAGAGGCAAGACCATACCAGAATAGATCAGTTCAGAAAATTGAATGTAGAAATCATTTGCTAAGAAATTTATGTACACGCCTTCGAGAGTTAGCCCAAAAAAGAACCAGTTCGAAGAACAAAGTAGTTTCTATAAAGGAAAGAAACATGCTTTCTAATAATGTTAAAAGAATAAGATATGGAATTGTAGCAGCAGTCAATTACTACATTGAAAAAGAGGATCTAAGCTACGCTCAAAAAATTATTCATTTAAAGCGTGATATTACAAATACTTCTAGTCACGTCTTTGGAGATCATTCAAAATGTGCTAACTACTTTTGCCAGGGACCAAAAGAAAATGAGATAGATTTTACCAATATTATGAGAAGTTCAGGCTTATTTTCAGATATTTTAGTAATCATTGAGAGAATAGTTAGAAATTCCGAAAGTTTATTATTAAACATGGATAATAACGCTGCTGAACTTTATAATGCCTTATTAGCCAAAACAGTTGGTGGCAAAAGAATTAACTTTTCTTTAAGAAGATCCTACGAAATGCGTTGCGAGAAAGCTGCAATTTCGTACAATGTTGGAGCTGAGTCATCTCGACTTATTCAAAAGAAACTTTGTGGTCGAAGTCCAGGAAATATACATACAAAATTTATTAAAGAAAAAAAACACAAACGGAGTTGGACTAAATGCCGTAGACAATTATTTCCACAAACTCACAAAAAAAAACACGAAGATGCTCCTCCCGACGAGGATTACGGCTTACCAGCCATAGATATGGACGAGGATGAGTACAAACTGCAACAATCTTTCTTCATAACTTCCATTACGGTAGATAAAGAAACTGCACATAAATTAGAACGTGATACAGTCGGACAAGCAGACACACTGTTATGGATGGAAGAACGTGGAAAAAGACTAACAGCAAGTAATTTTGGAAAAATTTGTAAATTACGTAAAAGTACACATTGTGCAAACACGGTAAAAGCCATCTTATATAGCAGTTTTACCAGCAACAGTGCTACAAATTGGGGCAAAGAGCATGAAAAAATCGCTATAACCCAGTTTGAACGAACCACCGACCTAATAGTTGAGGACTGTGGACTTTTTGTCAGCACAAAGCAATGCTACCTTGGGGCATCTCCAGATGGTCTAATTGGACAAAATGGAATTATAGAAGTTAAGTGCCCCAGATCCTGTAGTACCAAAACTCCTCGTCAAGGCATCGAGACTAAAACAATAAAATTTGCTACAATTGAAAATGAAAATTTTACATTAAAACGAAATCACCACTATTACTATCAGGTACAGGGACAGTTACAAATAACGTCAAGGCAGTACTGTTATTTTATTGTATGGACACCTCTACAACTAGAGTATGAAAAGGTAATGAAAACCACTTTTAAAATAGTTATTTTCTAGGAAACGATGTGTTTATAAATATTATGTCTCTATCTCAAAAACAGAACAAAAACTTTTTTTTTAAATACATAGATACTCAGGAATAATATAGCCAGAAAGGTAAAACCAACAAATTTTCAAATTTTTACAAACCGTGTAAAGTTTTCCTCACAGTGCAATTATTTTCTATTGGAAAATATGAGATTCTTATTCCAGAAGTATTAAATGGGGATAAAACTAGTTTATCCTATTTAGCCTTCAAAGATAAAAAAAATACTCTTCTCAATATTTTCTTTAAAAATTTAATGGCTGGGCATAACTTCATCAATTTACGAAACAAAAAGTAAATAAGAACACTTTTTAAAATATTTAATACATTCATTTCATATAATATTTGATCGTATAAGTATCTATGATTTACAAATTTTATGAAATAATAATTAATGTAATTTTAACAATAATAATTTTGTTTCAGATATACAGAGATGACCAATTTTGGCAAGAAAAGATGGAACAGCAGTTAAAAACTTTTTTTTTTAGTTGCCTTCTTCCCGAAATGATAAATCCTCAATACCCCAACAAGAGAAAAATTAAAGACTTAAGATCGCAATTTTTAAATATTTCTGGTAGCTAATAATATAGTTATTGTAGTATTTTTTATTTTAATAAGTATTTTTAATTTGTACCATGAAAGGACCAACTTTATTGCCTACCTGTATTTTTAATAAAAATTTACAATATTATGAATGTTTTTATTTAGGGTATACTACCTAATAATAAAACCTACCAACATAGGTACACATAGAGTGGAAGGGGGGTAGCCAAAAAAAGCGTGTAAGTTCTTAAAAGTGACTTAAATAAAATATGTAGCAGCCTTTTCAACACTTCCTCCACCGTTCAAAAGTGGCTACAAAAGAAAACAAAACGTTCGTTTTCAAGAACTTCTATCAAAAGTGATTCCTACAAAAAAAATGCCGCATTCGTTTCATAAACTCACCCTAACAAAAAGTAAAAACCTTATCTACGCCCTTGGTCAAGAGACGGGGGCCACTGCCGCCCTCTCTATGGGCGCCCAAGCCTAACAAAATATTGTATTTTATTACTCTGCCTGGCATACTGTCCAATTTTTATTTAGTACTTAGCTTCTTAGAAGCATTGTCACTATACAGGAGTCAGGCTGCACCAAATTATAGCTGCCAGCCAACAAGATGGACAGAGAAATCTCATGTGACCAACGCCAAATTCGTGCCTGAATACTACTTTTAAATCGGTAAACCATGGATAAAATAATAAACACATTTCACCTTTAAGATGAATTCATATTTTAACAGGTTCAGACAGAAGCTCACTACATAAGCAATATATAGATCCCGTATAATAAGCATAAAATATAAAAACAATCGAATATGCAACAGTTGGTTACTCACTAAGAAACGAAACAAAAAATTCAATATAGCCCATTTTTGATTGCAACAAATCGACCGGATTTCGTTCAATTCTTATCCTTACCTAACATGAATAAGAAATTTTGAAAGCCCAAACACCAGTTTTGACAAAATGGTGAACGCGCCTTGAACATTTTGCCCTGCGGCGCATTATAAACCATCCCGGTCTAAGCCGAAAAATGTATGGTAACCCGAAGTTAATAGCACAACTACTAGTTACGTCTTTTTAATATTAACGCTTAGATATTCTGTTATTGGCACAGACAATACAAAAAGGAAAACATAAAATTTAGCCCAAAATTACCCCCGAAATAACTTCTTGTTCGACCACCTATAATTTTTTTCAGTGTATCATTATTCTCTCTGGATGTAAATTGTTTCACGTCAGCCTAGAATAAATTCTGCTGTATATAGGCAACTTCTATAACATGACAACAAAATTTACCTAAAACATGAGTTGCGCGCTGCAAGATAACGGACTTATTACGACATTGTTTTGTCTCAATTTTTGAATTCTTAAAGATAAGACATGGAAGTTCTAAGGTACATGGCTATTTTTTTGAAAAAAAAATTCTTAGCTACGATATTAACCTTGGAAAAGTGCCTAAAATACGCACCTTTAGTGGGCATTTTCTTATACATATTCTTATTTTTTTCAAAAAAGGGCTTTGTACCTTAGAAATACAAACATTCCTTTATTAAATTTTAAATTGTCCCGACAAATATTTCAAATAGCCTTTGCAGAATCCTGCAGTAGCGAAACGGTGTTTTTCATCCTCTAAATTTGCGCGTGGTAGAGCCTTAAGTAAATTTGTTCATTAAGGTTATCTCGAGTTTTTTTAAAAGATTTTTTTATGTTGTCATATAAATAACAATATATTTTCAATTATAAATTCATATACTAAAATATGGTACATATTTGTACCAGCAAATATTATACATTTTTCCAATGCAGGAACGATCACTGGTACATATATGTACCACCCCATATATCAAAAAATAAAGGTAAACTTGACATCTTGATATCATATTGTTCTTTAAAATGACCCTAATAGTTCATATATACCATTAAAAAACTTTTTTTTTAAGCCCCAGAGTCTTGCCCGTTAAAGGGTTAAGAAAAGTTGATCAGAACTAAAAACTACGTTCAAATATGTAATTACATTGAATTATATGGTAATTTTTTTTTTCTTTTTTAACTACAATAACAATGCAAATGTAACTGTAGTTACGTGAAATCTAGAATGCACTGATATACAAATGATTTCTTGATAGCAAGAATTGTTTGACAGTGAACGTCAAATAAAATTTGTTAATTGATATTTAGTGTGGAAGAAAAAATAGAAATTGTGTTAATCGTTGGTGATAATTATAAAACTTATCGTGAAGCAGCTGAAATATTTAACAACAGACATCCAGGGAAAAATATACACCATACATCAGTAATGAGAATTATGGAAAAATTCAAATCATGTGGAGATGTTAATAATAAATTCAGAAACAAGCGTCAAAAAATCGTTACAAGTGAGGAGATGAAGTTGAGTTTAATACTATCTGCAGTGGAAAACCCTAAATTGTCTCTGCGAAAAAGGGCATCTTCGCTTCTAGATAAAATTGGTAAATCCACAATATCAATAATTTTTAAAGAGAACAAGTTTCATCCATCTATTCCACAATATATCCATAATTTAAAACCTGGAGACTACGACAGACGACTAGAATTTTGTTTTCTTATCCAAGGAGAGCTATAAGATGATCCTTTTTTGGCTAGGAAAATAATTTTTTCCGACGAAGCTACATTTACGTCTAATGAAACAGTGTCTTCGCAAAATTGTCAATGGTGGACTGACTCCAATCCTGACTTTACGATTAAAACTCGCCATCAATATTATTTTAAAACTAACGTTTGGTGCGGCATTTACAAGGATAAAATAATTGGCCCTTTTTTTCGACAATCTATGACTTCTCAACGATATTTAAATTTTTTACAAAATTAGTTGCATGATTTTCTTCGTGACCTTCCAAGACATGAACGATAACAGGTATGGTACCAGCAGGACGGCGCAACATGTCATAGTACGATGGAAGTAAGGCAATACCTTCAAAATATTTTTAATGGAAGGTTAATTCATAGATATTCCGATATTTTTTGGCCAGCTAGGTCGCCAGATTTAACCCCACTAGATTTTTTCTTTTGGGGTTAGGTACTTAAAAGAACAGGTATATCAACACAGGCCATTCACAAACGTAGAACATTTGGAACAAATTATTGCGGAAACAATTCAGGGTATAACTCCGAATATAAACAGAAATGTATTGAGGGAATTTTCTTCTAGAACCTGTATTGTAAGAGAAGGCGGATACGTTGAAACAATAGTGAATTGATGATAAACTCTTACACGCTTGTTACGCAATTAACATTATTAGCACTGTTATTGTGAAATAAATAATTTTGTTATTTATCAATTATTTTAATGCATCATCAAAATAATGCAACATAGAGGTTACGAGACGTAAAGGTTATCAAATGTTTAACGAACAAAGAGAAAACTGATTAAAGTTTTCGATATTGTCCAAAATAAAGGTACTGATTCATATTTTCTGACATACCTTGTATACGACTAAAAAAATTTGATATCTGATAATTGTATTTTTGATTTTAGAACATGCAGAACTTTTTGAGAAGAGTAACTTTTTCTCGTGAAATTATTATTAAAAAGTTTTCCATATGGTAGGAACTTAAGTGGACACACTGGATATCGAAAAGTTAACGGCTTGCACACAAAATCGGTTGGGGCCCGACCGGCCTTATCAGTTGAAGAAGAAAATTTTCTGGCTAATGTGATAACTATCGCCGCAGACTGGAGTTTTCCGTGCGATTTAGATGACATTAAGGAAACCGTAAAAACATATCTTGACCGAATAGGAAAACAACTACAGCAATTCCGGAACAACCGACCAGGCGAAACCTGGCTACAAAAATATTTACTTCGACACAAAGATCAACTTTCGAATAGGCTGTCGCAGTCCATTAAAGAGAGTAGGGCCGCTGTGTCTCCGGAAGTAATTAACAAGTATTTTGACCATTTAACAGAGAGCTTAAAGGATGTTTTGCCTGAGGCAATCGTCAACTCTGACGAGACCAACTTCACGGACGACCCTGGACGTGTAAAAGTAGTTGTACGCAGGAGTTCTAAGAGAGCTAGGTTATGGACACATCAAAGGCAGCAACTTCAGTGATGTGTTCGTGTTCAGCTTCAGGGTATATGCTTCCTGTCTACATTGTATACAAAGCTGAACACCTATGCAATACTTGGGTGGAAAACGGACCTTCTAATGCCAGATATAATCGTTCGCGATCTGGATGGTTCGATGCCAATATTTTTGAAGACTGGTTCAACAAAATTGTATTTCCATATTTTAAAACTTTACCACCTGGTCCTAAAGTGCTCTGCTGTTTTTACAAAATGTGTGGAAAATAACATTCGCTTTATTCTTCTGCCGCCTGATAGTACTCAACTCACACAGCCCCTAGATGTCAGCGGTTTTCGACCAATAAAGGCAGCGTGGAGGAAGATTCTACAAGAGTGGAAAAAACATAACAAGGGAACCATCAGAAAAGAAGTTTTTCCCAGCCTTTTAAAGAAAGCACTAACGAAAGTTTCAACCACTAATGAACAAAATATTAAATCAAGATTTGAAGCGACTGGTATAAGGCCATTAGATAGGTACAAAATCTTAAATAGGTTGCCTAAAACAGACCAACAGAATTTGCAACAAGCCACAGAAATCGTCGGTTCACTAAAAAAAGTTTTCGAAAAATCTAGGTTTAAAACCGCAATTTCTGTTGGCAGAAAAAAAAGTTATTGGTGGAAGCTGGTAAAAGTATTACGCAAGAAGACCTCGCCGTCGCAGGTAAAATAATAATTTCCTTCTTTGCTTTTTTTTGGTCCCTGACTGGGACGGTATCTGGATGGCGAGGTATTCTTGCGAGACATGGTTTATTAACCAAAAAGACCTCCCTGTCGCTGATATCAATGTCTCGCAAGAATACCTCGCCATCCAGATACCGTCCCAGTCAGGGATCAAAAAGAAGCAAAGAAGGAAAGCAACTTATTTATCATCATCTTCTTCTGGAAGCGACATCAGTGGAGAAAATATTATAGTTGACAGCGATATGGATTTAGACCCTGGAACATTTACTGACATAGCAGAAATAAACAACTCTACGATTATTGCAGACAGTTGTAGCGAAATGAAAGGTTTTAATCCAGGTGATTACATTTACATCGAAATGAAAACTCAAACCGGGACGAATAAACAATATGCCGCGAAAATTATAAACTGTGAAGAAAACGACACTTATCTGTGTAGTTTCTTAAGAATGAGCAAAAAGATGAAAGGTGCTTACATTTTTCCAAGGGTTAAAGACATCGGCATCGTCGAAAAAAAAAACGAAATAAAGAAACGGCTTCTTAAATACGAAATTGATATCATAAAAACTACAATAAATTCTGGTTCCTCAGCGCCGCCTCCTGATCGAAGAGGGAAGCATTCTACAAGACCTCACAACATTGATGAACAGGTTGAACAATCCATTATTCAACATATAAGCAAATTTCCCGTAGAAGAGTCACACTACTCCAGAAACCGAAACCCCCATAAAAAATATCTTTCTCCATTACTAAACCAAAATAAAATGTATCAGCTCTATCTTCAAGAATGTGAAATAGAAAATCTTCCTGAAAAATTTAATAATCATCCAAAAAGTGACACATATACCACGTGCGATGCTGGTGAATTAAACGAAGAGCACAAGGAAAGGTACATTGCGGGATTTCAAGCGCTTAAAAGAGACAAGGAAAGAGTGAAGCTATCACATAACATGGTTTATATTACAATAGACATGCAAAACACCATACCACTTCCAAAGATAACCACATCAAAAGCTTTTTACCTCAGACAAATGTGGTTCTATATCTTTGGAATACACATTATTACAAAAACCATAGAAAAAGCCTCGTTCTGTACTTGGACCGAAGACCTTGCTAACAGAGGAAGTTCTGAGACTTGTAGCTCCTTATTGCGTTACATCGAAGTTGACGAACTTTCCTCTCAGAAATACATGCTTCAGAAATGTTAAATTTTATTAAATTACTACAATTTTTAAAATTGTAGAGCAAACTTTTAAATATTTTTTAACTTAATATTAACAAGACCACACTATCCCAAAAATAAATAGTATCAAATTCCTATTTTAAACAAAAATATTCAAATTTTGAAAGATGTTCCCTGAATGACGTTTTCAAATACCGTGTCTCTTTAAAATGACTGTAAATATTTAAAACATAAAATTTGTGCACGTCTGTTTTACACAATAACTATCGATTCTACAGTGTATAATGTAAGTTCATTATTGTGTTTTTATCAAATACTAATTTTTAAAGAAATTTACATTTTGAAATTCCCCACCTTGGCGATTTTGACCCATAAAACCGGGCATTAGGACGGCCCTTAAAAAACTCACTTGAGACATCACATTTTCATTTGTTTCTAGAACTAGAACAGACCAATGCAACAAGAGTGGTTTTTGAAACTTAGTTTTCCAGAGTATTTAGCCCGGAAGTATGACGCCTCCTCGTGTGTATGGAAATCCAGGAAAACGAAGCCACGATCGTGAGCGGGAATCGAATAATTTCGGTATATTTTATAACGTCAACGATGTTTGTAATATTATGTGTGGTCATAACTCCTTTCCATATTTCATCTTTGGCTACCAATAAATGGTTTATTTCTTAACTGATCCATTGCTTTTTCAGCAAACTTTGCGTTCATGTAAGTAACAAAAGCAAAGCCGCGGTTGGGAACGCCATCGGAGATCAACTAATAACTTTACTTGAAACAGTTCACCAACTTTTTCGAAAAACTGAGTCAAATCGTAAACTGTCACCTAGGTAGGAATTGCAGAAACAAAAACTTTAGTTTCCTTCTTGGGTACGAACCCCAACTTTTTTAAAGGGGAATACAAAATCTTTCGATAAACCGAATCTTCGAAACAATATTTAACATCCGCGACGGCAATTTTAACCAGATAAATTCGCTACCTGTTTTCGTCTGAGAATTTCGACAGATTTTAAAAATGAAATTTCCGAAAGGCGGGAATATTTAAAATTTAACCGTTGGCGACAAAGATAACCTTACCTTTCGTCGAATTCGCTAAGATTTTTTAGTCGAAGACGTTTTATTTTGTGGAAGCGAAACGTCCCCGTATTATTTTTGGTGTTTTTCAGTGTTTTTAAGACAATTTAAGAAGCTGAGTAGAGTATTTTATTTTCATATCTAATCGAAGAGAAGGAAGTGACAATGGATATTTCATATCAATGCGAAATATGTCGGATCATCACCAGAAATGAAACTTTAATGACCACCCATTCACAAACTCATTTTACTGGTAAGACTTACCTACATATATGTATTAGTATTTTCAGTTATTCTACACGTACTTACACATATTGCCATATTTAGAGGTTATGTTTTTTTTACGGAGGGAAAAGTTCCTTAATAATGTACTGTCCTATAACTAGAGTTGCCATTCTGCTATCTTTTGCATATTTTGTTTGGACTTTCAATTTTAAGAGTACAAGAATAACACCCTGTTGGTTTAGAGGACTGTATACTTCTGGCTGAGAGACAGTTCGGAGCTGCTAGGGAGCTTAAGATGGTATTTAAGTAAAATATGAAATAAAATTCTTTTATTTTTTTTGTAAATTGTGTCCTACGAATTCTACTAATCCTTGAATTTGTAATTCAAAAAGGAGAATCAACATTTTTTTTTAAATAATAATTTATATTTAAAACATAGGTACATATTTTCTTACAATACCTGTCTTGTATCTGTACTGTTGCCCTAGGGTTTCCAGGGTCCTAAATCAGTCCTTGATATAAATAAAAAAAATTATTTTTTTTTAGATCAACCTGAACTGACAGTGGTCTCAGTAGTGAAGAACATGAGGAAGGAAGGCAAGAAAAAGTATCGGAAAATAAAAAAGGGGTTGACTTTGAAAAAATAATTTGGACGGACCAAAATGCATTGTTGCTAATTAACTTGGTAAAAGACCATGATGACCAATTTGAAAAAGGCATAAAAAAATATGTGACATAAAATTGCCACAACTTTATTAGAAATTTTAGCAATAACTATAACCCCAAACAAAATGTAAAGGCCTAAAAGAAAAATATAAGAATATTTTAAAACATAATGAAGTAATGTCTAAATTCATTTAAAATTCAGAGGTAAGTTTTTTGGAAAAACGCTCGCGCTAGTCGATTTTTATTTTTTAATGTGTTTTTTTTGTGGTAAACTTATGTATACAGGGTAGCTCAAAAAAAAGTTACGACCATCAACTTCATTTTTTCAAATGGAAACATATATTTTTTATTTCATTTTTGAATTTTGTATCGAATTCTTGCCATGTCCTATATATAAACTCACAGTTATCGAAAAAAATAAGATTGAACATATCAATGAGTAAGACCTGTTTATTAAAAAAATAACAACAAATCAAATTAAATATTGAAAATGTGCATAAGAGAGTTTATTGATCGTCTTGGGATATTGTCAAGCAGTAAATGGTGCCTATTTTCAACATTTTAGTTTCATTTGTGGTTATTTTTTTTTAATAAACAGGGCTTACTTATTGATATGTTCAATCGTATTTTTTTCAATAACTGTTGAGTTTATACGTATAGGACATGGTACATGAAACATGCTTAGAACTCAATGCAAAATTCAAAAATGAAATAAAAAATATATGTTTCCATTTGATAAAAAATGAAGTTTATGAACTTATTTTTGAGCTACCCTGTATACAATAAAAAATTTAAATCGACGGGTGCGAGCATTTTTCCAAAAAACATACCGCTGAATTTTAAATGAATTTAGACATTACTTCTGGGACTCACTGTATGTATTTTATAGTTTAGTAGGTATTAAAATATACTTCAGAGAAAGTGGATTATAGTTGATTTTTTCTTTATAGGCCAATAAGACCAGAAAATGAGACGATTACTGTTAGCTGAAAAAAAGGAGGATCCGGTTCATCCACTGTCTCCACAACCAGGTCCAAGCACAGCTTCTACTTCTGTTCAAGAAAAACCTGGGGAAAAGAGACCAAGGAGTGCTGCACTAAATGAATCAGACTCTACATCTGATTCTGAAGATCTTGATGGGTCCAGTAAAAAGGACAAGAAACCTCTGAAGAAAAAAATGTATTCTCAAAAATACAGAGCAGAGTGGGAACAACAGGAAAGTTTTAGAAATTGGCTACAGCCAAGTTCGCTAGGTATCTATTTTTTTCAATGCAAGGTTTGTAATAAGGATTATTCAGGCGGCATAGCGGCCGTAAAGAAACATAATTTTTCAAAAAAACACGCAACAAATATGAACGCATTGGTTAAGCAGCCAACTTTGTCAAAAAAAATGTTTAATTTTTCGTCTGATAATATTGTCAAAGAAAATGAAATTAGAATTGCCTCTTTTATTGCAGAACATAATATTGCGATAAATGTGTCAGATCATCTTACTGAACTTATCAAATCTATTTGTTTGTCTGGAATGAACCATAGTCAAGTCTCAAAAATGTCTTGTGACCGAACTAAATGTACGGCAGTCATAAATAATGTCATAGGAAAAACAAATTTTGACAATCTTATTGATGACTTAAAATCCCATAAATTTTCTTTATTAGTTGATGAGTCGACAGATATATCATCCGAAAAATATCTAGCAATAGTTGTTCGATACAACAAGAATTTTATTATAAAAGATTATTTTCTCGGTCTTATATTAGTTGAAGATGCGTCTGCCCAAAATTTATATAATGTAATTATAAATTTCTTTTTGAAAAACAATATTCCCTATAAAGAAAATTTAGTAGGATTTGTGGCAGATGGTGCAAATGCTATGATGGGAGCACATCATTTCCTAAAAACTCTTTTACTTAATGATATACCTGATTTATATGTCATGAAGTGCATATGCCACTCTTGGCTCTATGTGCTTCTTATGCTTGCGAAAAATTGCCCGACGATGCAGAAAAGTTGGTAAGAAGCGTATATAATTACATGCATCGCAGTTTTAAACGATTTTCGGAATTCCAACAATTTCAAACCTTTTTTAACGTCAAACCACATAAATTATTACAACGATCACAGACCAGGTGGCTGTCTTTGATTTCTGCTGTTCGTAGGATTGTTGAGCAATATGATGCACTTCAGAATTACTTTAGAATTGAAGCCTTCGATCAAGCTTCAGGAGCAGCAGAAATCAACGACATGTTAAATAATAAATTAAATAGATTATGCCTTCAATTTATCGAATTTATATTACCGACTTTCACAGACATGAATTTAGAATATCAGTCCGAAACCCCTAAAGTACATAATCTCTACCCCCGGATTTTTGATGCATTCAAATTTATATTAAGCTGTTTTATTCAACCGGTTTACTTACGAAACACAGATATAGAAAATATTCAATATAGAAATCCAAAAAATGTTCTACCGCTTGACAAAATTTACTTGGGACCTAAAGTACTCGACGAAATGAATAAATACGCTTTGTCTGAAAATGAAAAAAATTCTTTTAGATTAAAATGTCTAGATTTTTACACTGAGGCGATAAGCCAACTACTCAAACGATTCCCCTTTAATTCCCGAAAAATTAAAATTCTAATATTGATAACTACACTGAATCCCATAAATATTGCGAGAACTGAAAGCATAGGCCCCCTGGCTGTTATGTTTCCAAATATGGTTACGGACATCAACACTTTGGACAGGGAATTTAGGTATCTGAAGAATTCTGAATGTGACTTTTCACTTGAACAAATCAAATTTTGGAAGTACGTTTGCGGTATTAAAAAAGGGGATGGCAATCTGGTATATCCAGAACTTACCAAATTCGTTACAATTTTATTTTCATTACCACATAGTAGCGCAAGTGTGGAAAGGCTATTTTCCTATGTAAATTTAAAAAAAACCAAGCTGCGTAATCGGTTGGGTGCCACAACAATAAGTGGTATCTTACACAGCAAGGCATTAATTAATACCAACAATAAAAACTGTTTTGATTTTCCTATTTCAAATGATATTATTAAAAAGCACAATAATAATATGTATTCATAAAAATACCTCCTTTTCTTAATTAATTTTATTTGAAATGGGTTAATTATTTTGTGTTTACCTTTTTATGTCACCTGATTTTATTTATGACTGTTTGTACCAAATATAGTTTTAGTTAAGTGTTTGTTATACTCATTTGTTTGTGTTAAGAATAAAAGCATTAAGAACCTTTAAAATTATTTTTTTTTAAATTATTGGTATTCACAACGATTTAAACAATCTAGTGATTTTCTATTCCATCTAGCAACTTTTTGGATACATTGCTAGTGATTTTTAATTTTTCGACCTGGCAACACTGCAGTCTTCATTGTGTTTTCTGTGCTCTTTCGACGAGGTTCTCGCCCGCTTTGCTTGTTCTCGACGTCGAAAAGCTGTTTTGACAGTTAAAAAGTAGCAAAGCGGTAAGTTATTTACTAATAAAATTCAGTTCAGGACATATACCCAATACTACTTGTAATCTTTGCTAAGCATTTACTTTTAGCGTTTTATTTTAGTTAAAAAGTATAAACGACATGGGTAAATCTAAAAAACATAAGAAAAGAGATCGCTCAACTAGTCGTTCTAGCACCAAAAGTGATTGTGGCAATTGTAAAGTCTTGTTTAGAAGAATGAAACAATTGGAAACTATTGTTAATAGACGTAATTCAAGACCGCCTAGTATCCTTTCTTCTCGAGGTTATATGCCACGACGCGAACACTTTTCCCGATCTCCCAGCAGGCATTCTCGTGGTCGCTTGCCGCGGCATCACGAAAGTAGAAGCAAAAGTCGGTCGCGTCATTCTAGAGACCGTCCCCGTTCCCCGAGCCGCCAAACATCTCCGTCTCCGACCTTGACGGTTGAGTTAAGATTCTTCTAACAGTTACATTATTGTAAACTGCCCATGTCACTTAAAGTGGTCATACATACATAAATAAAATATTTTTCTTAAGATTCTTCTAACGGTAACCATATTGTAAACTGCTCATGTCACTTAAAGTGGTCATACTCTAATATGTCTTCGAACACCACAGTTCATACTGTTACGACAACAATGGTACATCTATCTTACCAACACTCCTAATTTTTCATCTTTTCGTTCTACCACAACTTCTCAACAATATACTCCACCACTTA
This sequence comes from Polydrusus cervinus, assembly GCA_935413205.1. NCBI lineage: Eukaryota > Metazoa > Arthropoda > Insecta > Coleoptera > Curculionidae > Polydrusus > Polydrusus cervinus. Next base: position 56,793,244 of record OW284510.1, on the reverse strand, counting down.
AGTTACAGCTACTTCTCTAGGTCATTCACTGTTTCTCATTTTTCACTCTAATACACCATTTAAACTCCTACATTTATCTTTAGAACCTGGTAGTACCATTTTCTCCGCTACTTCGATGTAAGCATTATTCTCCTCAAGTATTTAACTTTCTCAAAGGCTCTATGAGGGTGTCACTCACAATTTCCTTTACTATAGATATACTTCTCCTGAAGATGAACGTTTCTACGTTCGAAACATGTAGAACTAAGTAAATTGTTTCTTATAAAATATATCTTAGTGAAGGTTGACTTTGTGTATTATTTATTACGATTTAATAATTTTTTGTTACACGATCCATTAGCTACGATTTGGCAGAACAATTTGGCTAAGGGATTATTAAAAACTGATGTTCAATCACTCCTTAATTCTTACCAGATTCCAACGAATCTCCTTACCCTAAAACCTCCCGAACTTAACCCGGAAATAAAGGCTGCCTTGTAGAAACAAAACTTGACGGTCGATGGGTCTTATGCCGAGATCCAAAACCATTTATGAAAGGGCCTTACTGCTTTAGGCAAGTCCATTTCCGCTATTTTACTTAATTTAGAAAATACACCAGAGCACTTGAAAGGTGAATTTTTGACCAATCTTTGCGATAGTGGACGCCTTTTTTCAAATTTGTTTCATCGCATTTCGACTACCCGTAAAAACCTTCTTGTTCCGGGTTTAAAAATATCAAAAGACCTGGCTGACACTTGTGTACCAGGTAAATTTATATTTAGATCTAATTTTATCCAAAAATTGGAGACAGCTAAATCGCTTCAAAATGTCAGCAAGGACTTAAGGGTGCCAGTCGCTCAAAGTCGACCTAACCTTAAGACACCACACAGAAGATAGGCAATAAAATTAGCCTAAAACATCAAACTACAGTTTGACGGAAATGCCAAAACTAGCAGCAATTTATTATTTTATTCTCTATTTTCGGCCAGGAGATGGCCATAACTGGATATGTAGTAACGAGTTATGGACATCGTAAAAAAGTTTGGTAGATAGGTCTATATACTTTTTTTTTAATGTAGAAAACTGAACAAAAAGGTATGGCGTCAAGAAATAGAAAAAAAGACCGGAATTTAAAAACGAAAGCTAAATTTCTTTATTCTCCAACAAAGCCCAAACAAGCATTTAAGGCCGTGCGAGGAAATGGTATGAAAATATCTACAGCTGCAAAACTGTACGGAGTACTAAAAACCACTCTTCGAAATAAGTTAGATGGCAAAAGTTCTGTTAATTCCCACTACATTGTGGTCCTATTTCATTTTTAGGAAATAACACTTCTTCATTCTTTTAGAAGAAAAATGTGCATGAACACGTTCGAGCTCATTATCTGTAATTAAAAGATTCCTAGAGAATATTTTTGACGAAGTAATAAAATGGTCAAACCCTAGCCATCCCAAGAGTAAAAGAAAAAAGAATACACATTAAGTGTTGTCACCTCCAATAAATGGGTTGAATATTTTACATCGAAAGAACAGAAAAACCCTTAATGCTTTCCATGTAGTGTTGTCCCATTGAAATATCATATTTTCTATAGTCTGTTATATTTTCTTGTTTCGACACTCCAGACTGGCTTGAATGTCAAGTAAACGTCACGTCAGGAGAATCAAGTGCACATGAGGACAACTTTTCAAGCGTTTGCTAATGAGTTTCCGCTGTTAGAGGGGCAAGCTTGAAATTTCCCGGCGCAATTGAACCAGAACGCTGATGCGTCAGGTTACTTGACACAATTCCACCTTCTTGGTCGTTGCCATTTAGCGAACGATCTTTGGTACTACATAAGAAAATTAAATTATCTTGTAATGCAGTTCCCAACCAATTTTTTTACAAATCTCCATCTAATTACAAATTTATGAGAAAACTGGAATAATACTTCCTGTAGTATTCATTATTAATCGATATATAGGGAAATGTCCTTATGGATTTACTCCATTTAAAAAAATGTAACATTCTTTTCGATGAAGTTATTATGGAGGGTTTAAGGGTATAAGATCTGGGTTCATTAGGTAGAAAGAGTAAATTACGCTCCCGTGTTTATTTTGCGAGGTGTTTATTCTTTATAGAAAGGGCCATTTGCATATTTGTTTATCAAATAATTGAATTTATAAGGAACCATTAAAAGATTTAATAATGTTGGTAACAGAGAAAGTAATACAATTAGGTATTTAACCAACATTTGTGATCAAGGGAGAAAAAATCAAGCGGCAATTAAATTGCTAGGAGCAACTCCGAGAAACCTCGATTTTACCTAAAATGATAAAAAAATATTTTGTTCTACATTCTTTTCAAATGTTTTCGAAATAATTTATTGTTCGAAAAATTTGTGATAAATAACAAAGAAATATCGCGGCAGGATATTGTTTACATTGATTTTATTTGGGGGTTGTTAGAAGGTATGTTCACCGTGCTGTTTTTTTTATTTGTGATTAGTAATTTAGCCTTCAACCAACACTACCCCCCTTATCATTATAAATGTATTTCGGGTGGTTTTCACTTAACCCTACCCTACGTGTTAAAAATTACTGAAGAAGACCGAAGACATTGTTACTTCAGTTGACTTAGAAATCACTAACACACACGCACACAAGCGAGTTATATAAAAATTTCAATCTCAATTCGTTTCTTATGGGATCAAAGGGAAAATAATTTACAATGAATTGAAGGAAATAAACCAATAAAGTATTGAAATTGGTACCGCTCCATCTATGGATAAATTGACGATTCTTTCTACAACAAAAAACATAGTCAGTTTAGATAATCTCGAAGAAGATAAGAAACAGTGGGACACGCTACCGGATGTTTTAAATATTAATAGTACTAGAGCAGAAAAAAAATCAAACCACTAAGGTAATATTGGGGATTTAAACAAAGCTGAATGAACAGAGAATAGCAAAGAAACAAGACATAGAGAACAAGAACAATGAATAGCGGTTTATAAAGGCTGTTAAAATGGAAGGGATTCGATCGATAAAAACACTTTGGATTAAAAAATGCTAATTAACCAAAAATAAAAAGTGTGAAATGTGACAAAGATCTTATTACCGACACAGCGAAAGAACAACAAAAAATATTGGCTGTGACTTCTGTATTAATTGGTATCACTTACAATGCACAAACTTTTCAGAATTGCCTAATGAACTTGCTGCTATAAATGAAAATAGCGATCTATAAAATAGGGATAATTGCAAACAAGTACTTGTACGTTATATAAAATTAATCGCCCAAATACGACACTACCCAACCGACGCATGACCCTGAGATATGAACAAAAACAGAGTCATAGGGAAGTAGGGTGGAAAAATGAATACTATAATTAATAACTTTTTCACATGAAGCGGAATGAGAAGGGATGCCGTAAATTACACAGAAACGTGTAAAACATGTCAGGAAATTTTAGACATGTACCATCAAAATCAAATGCTGGAAGCAATACCGGCATTAGCACCAATAGAGATAATAAGATTAGGTGCAATTGAGAATTTAACAAAAACACGGCACGAATGCTTTAGCGAAGTCATTTGGCTATGGGATAACTATAGTGACTAGGTCGAATGCCAGGAAGCAATAACAATCTGTGCAAGTAAACTGTAAAGGTTCTTTAGACGAGACGTGTTAAGCAAATAGGGAAAACCAAAGATAGTTATTCTACAAAAATCAGTAGTAAAATACACTGAAGACATAAGATCATTAGCGCCATGGACACTGATATGTACCCAGGGGGAAGAAAAAAATATAATATCTTGGAAAGAACTCTATAAAATAGAAAGAAAACTACGGAAAGCTAAGGGGAATTGGCCAGAAATGTTGGACGTATATCTAATGGAAACCAGGGATAAAGTTAACAAACAAACTGGAACGAAGTAAAAAGGTATTTTATAGAACGAAAGCGAAGGGAAGTCAATAGTGCTGGCGCAAAAAATTCCTGAGTATAGTATTAAGGCTTAAGTTAGAAGAAAGGTACGTTTATAATGTAATTGTTAAGTTTTGGAACAAGGAGGTTACGAACTGGGATTTATTATTTGTGAAAACTAGTCAGGGCAGGTTTAAGTAAAAACAAAATTTTGATTTTTTTATGTATTGAAAAAATTCTGGCGCTCAAGGTTTAATTGGGAAACTTAGGTAGTCTCCAATCAATAAGTTGATATTATACCATAAAGGAAACGTAAACAAAATTATCGACAATACTAAAGACATTAAAATTGCTGTAGCAGAGCAATGGGAGAGAAAAGTAAAAGTATAACACAACAATACTTCAGTGCAGCTTTAGGGCTGTAGGAAGTTTATACAACATTTTATTAATAGTAAAAGATATGCCTGAGAGAAATCGTCTAATAGGCTATTCAGGGGACATAGGACAAATTTTAGCGAACATTCATTGTCTACTGTCTATGTACAGAAGAGCAGCGATTTCTTCCATTCTTTCAAAACGGCCTTAAGAAGCTGGTTTTAACAACCCAGTAGATGCATTCTTGCTGGGCTTATAAATACTTTTAAAAAAAATTAATTAGGAATTCTGAAAAGCCTCTGCCCCATATTATTAATCGTTTAAGTGAAATCGACAAAGCTGTTGCAGAACTATCTGGTAAAAATAACAAACCTTTACAACCTATTTCCAACCTACCATTCAGCAGGACCTGTTCTTGATGGTTGTAAAGGTCCACAATATTGTAAATGTCCATTTCCAAATTTTAGTTTGCAAATAAGAAGCCCTAATAACTGCGGTGGCCTTAAAATGAAGATGTCATTATCATTGAAAATTTTGTTACAGGTCTAAGCGGGCGGTGGTAGGAAAAAAATTCCAAAAAGTTTGTAGTTTCTACTCAGAACTTTGTCAGTCATCTTTATTGGGGATTTTTTAAGTGTCAAATCTAGAAACTCTTTTAAAAACTTGATTACTAAAAGAAATATTAGTAAAATATATAAAAGTAACTTTAACAGCTGATAATAGTATCGTTTATCCCTTGCTTCACTGTGACTACTAAAACATAATACAATTATTAGTTTAAATGGAGTAACTTGAATGCATGTTTTACAAAATTTAACAACTGTTATTCTAAGATAGTTTTAAGTTTTGTAGCAATATCATATTTGATAATATTTTCAATAATTTATTATTCTACTAAATTTAGTTATAAGGTACGTTCTTGACCTAAATCAGGTGTCAAAGGGTTTTGTAATTATTTTAGAGTAGTGTGATACCCATATTCAAACTGAGAAAATCCATAGTCCTTATAATGACGTAAAAAGTAGGAGTATTTATAGATAAAAATAGGGTCGATGCAATTCTTGCCAGTTGGATCATTAACAATGAGTTAAGTTATTGGCCTGGAGAAAAAAGAAAAGTTATTGTGTCCTGGTTAAAAGAAGGAGGTTCACTAGATAAGCAATGGCCTGTAAAAATACGGATTTTAGGAAACCATAGAGTTTATGGTAGGTTACTTAAATATAAATATATCAAAAGAAGTTATTGCATTTTAGATAATTATGATGAAGCATCTAAGGCTAAGGCATCAGAAAACGCCTGCTATATTTCGGACTTGAACAGTGATACCAATAGTGAGAAAGATCGTTTACCAACTAAGAGGCGAGTTAAAACAATACAAAATACCTTAATAACATCAGAAGCAGTGATGAAAGTGAGGATAGTGATAGCGATAGTTTTCCTTATGCGCCCAAACCTAACAAAGGCAAATAAAGTGGGTTAAATAAGTAAGAAATATTTTGCAAATAAATTGAATACAGTCTAAAAGAAAGTGGTTGTGGAAGGGTTTAAATATATTTTTTAGTTTTTAAACTAAATTGTAGTTTAGGTACGCAGAAAAGTGCGTTGGATGAGTCGCCTCATGTCAACAAGAAAAGCTTTGAACAAGATCATAAAAAAGTTTTGGACCATAAGAAATCTAATGCAAGTTTGGCACTGACCAAAAATTTGAACACTGAGAGTGTATTGGATGTGCCAGATTTCGACAAGAAAAACCTTAAAGAGGATCTTGTAGGACTTAAAATATTTGTAATGAATACCCCAACTGGTATTCCATTAGACTTTTACATGTATGAGGGAATGTTGAATCTTCATTAATTCCAACTCCTGAGAAACTTGATGTAAAAGGACAGAGTTTTAAAACTCACAGATACCCTTCCAATGGGTGTCTCCGTATTTACAGACAGATATTTTACGACTACTCCCTTAATTAATAGTCTTTTATCGCGTAATATAAGTTTGGCTGAAACGATCATGGCAAATAGATTGCCTAAAAACGCCACTTTTTTGAAAGACAATGAGCTAAAAAAGTTGGGTAGGGGATCAAGTGATCAACTAGTAAGACAAGGAGGAAAAATAAATTTAATAAAGTGAGTTTATTACCGAACTATTACAAATAATGGGTATAAATCCCTTATTTACCACCAGTTATCATCCCCAATGCAACGGTTTAACTGAAAGATTAAATAAAACCATTGCTAATATGTAAAGCTTGTACACAAATACGACACACACTTATTGGTTTTTATATTTACCACATGTAACTTTTACTTACAATACATCGGTGCAAAGTACCACAATATATTCTCCGTTTATGCTAGTTTACGGACGAGATCCAGTTTTACCCACCGAAACTTCATTAATGTAAAGAGTAAATATTCCTACAGCAAGGGAATTTAGGGGAAAAGTGTAGTAAAAAACGATGCAGTTAATAAAATAGAGTTAAGACAAAGTAAATAAAAAATTCGTTATGACAAAAACATAGAAATTTTGACTTTAAAGACTGTGACAAATTGAAAATAATTTCTTTCCTACAGGACGATTGTTTAAAAAAAAACAATAACTTGCTCGCAAATATGAGCTCCAGAAATACAGACTCTAAACAAATTGAAGACCCAATGTAAGAAAATGCATCTACTGTAATCTGTCGTCATGAAATTGTCACTTAAACATAGAATGAAGAGAATGAGAGAGAATCCCAGAGAATGTACTTCCCAAAATTTGTTTCCTGGAACACCAAAAATTTTGTTTGTTACACTAATAAAGTCTTAAAACACAAAGAAATACCATAAATATTATAATTTATTTTCGTCATTACACGGTATAGCAATTTTTAATTTTATGCAAATTGTCTCAAAACACCGCGTCGAGACTAAGACTGAAATCTCATTTCATTTAGCAGTACCCGTTGAAGATAATATATTGTCCATTTTAGCGATTTCGATATCCCAATATTGTAATACGAAACATTAATTGAAAGAGACAGGATATTCATTAATTATAAGGGATAAGTAAAAAAATACAGGTGACAGCAGTTATATGTATGCCAAACTTATGCCTTTTATAATAAGTCCTGTGTTTATTTTTAGATTGACGTTTTCCATTGTGAATGTACAAGTGGAAGCTACCAAATTTGTAGAATGGATGAATTTATACTATTAGCAGATACGACCAAAACTTTTGTTGATCTTACCTTTAGACGATTTTTACGAAAAACTTTTTGAAGATGAAATTATACCTACAGAGCGAAAACTAGAAACAACTTATAGGGATCTTAGAAATGTTTTACCATCTCATTTATTATTAACCCAAATCGAAGCCGATCAGGCGATCAACATTACATAAGGGCTTCTCGTCTTGATTTAGGCCCACAGTGTCATAAACTATGGGCATTGTCCTACGCTTTATTAAAAATAAATAAAATATATCCACAATTAGTTTCTACACCAAAATACGTTTTCGATGCTGAAGTACAAAATTTAATAAATTCCCCGGATAATTTGGCTCTAGTCAATATCTAACTGACAGAACCTAGAACATCTGAGGCAAATACCACAAGTACTAAAAATTAAATATTTTGGAGGCTATATTAACATATAATTAATATGCTTTTAGTTGATAAGGTTATTTATAATTATCATATACTAAGTACGATTTACATCGTCACTGATAATTTAGTTTGTTTAACACATAACAAATCAGTAATTATTAACTATATATGGCTATGGTCTAATATTTATAAATTAGGAAAGGTAATAATAATATATTAATATTTTTGTTTTAAATTTCTTTTAAGGCATTTATTACTATTGCAAGCTCCGCTTTTCAAATCAAATCAAAAGTAACTATCTGAGGTTACCACGTATGAAGCTTCAATACCACTTATTTTTGAAGCAGCAAATCATCAAAATGTATTGCACAATTGTCAAATTTTGCCACCAACCTTGCACTCTCAATGTCTAACACAAATTTGCGAAGTTTATAGAGAATAAGACGAATTAAGAATGGCTTTTACCCAGGCAATACAATTCATATACCCAAACATGACAAATTCTACATCCTACCTCGATCAACCAGATAACATGGTAAGTATTAAACCAAGAAAAGAACGTTCATTAGATTTTATAGGAGAAGCTATAAATTGATGTTGTGGCCTTGTAATAAAACGACAATTCGAAAGTATAGCACAAGACGACACAAATTTAAGAAATAATATTTCTAAAATATACGAGACAATGCCGTCTAAGTATTATAAAAATATCACTGATAAAGAATCCTCGAATTTCTTACTTATACAATAAAACGTGCACATATTACAGAATTTTATTAAAACTGAGTCACAAGAGACTGGTTATTTAGCAACTCAAATTTACGGTAATTTTTTTAAAATGTTAGAACTTTTTCAGCATTTACAAAACATGAACTTCTTACAGAGATCACCACATTCCATTGTCAACAATTTCGCCGACATATTTGAATAAAAAATTACTTTAACTTCAGTCGGAAATAGAAAAATATTAATACACTTTAGCTATTCCAATTTCAAAATTGTCAAATTATTATCAATTGCCTATAACTGATTGCATTATAGGTCAAAAATTAACTTTCCTTACGATTAAAGTACCAATACGAAAAATACATATTTCCGGTTAACTCACAAGAAGTTTCACGTGATGATTGTATTATTGGTGCATTTGTGATATGCATCATTTTATTGTTAATTGGAATATTAGGAATTACGATTTATAAGATTTGTCACCGCGAAAGAAATAACGCGTAATATAGACATGTCAGAAATATTAGGTAAGAAGGGCACATTGCCTCTCCCTGCTGGACAAAATGTAAAGGTTTTACTAGACTGACAGGAAAGTCAGGAAGACGAAACTATACATAGTTAAAAAGAAAATATTTTTGGAAAATTAGGTTCGCCACGTACGTGCTTAAAGATTCTAAATATTTAAATGTCTCGCGCGTATAAATGTCACACGTGTAGAGGTAGTACCTACCTATTTTGTTTTAATTGTTCTCGCCCAACTTTATAACCGCCCAATTATAAAAGATAATTTTTGTCAGGTAGTCTTGAATTCTTAATGGAGGGCAGATCTACTTATTATGGTTTAACAAATCATGTTGAGCCCTTAAAGTTTATTGTTTTCTCAGTAGAGAATGTATATACTTATAAGTTTTAACCATAAACGTTAATTTACTGTTAAGCCCTTTATAGTTTATTGTTTGATTTGTTTTCTATGAAACTGTGAATATGAAACTTAATTTTCGTCATTTTTACTTAGGTACTCTTGTAATATTTTACATTTTGATAAAATACATATAATATATTAATATGAAATAAATGAGTTTGATTTGAAAAAAATGATTGCTTTATCTACATTAAGTCAATTAGGGTTGATGATTTCTATTTTGGCATTAGGATTCTTTCCCTTCCTACATTATTAAAAACAGCCGTACAATTTCTAGGATCATTACAGTGCGAGAATGTAAAATTCTTGCATATTTTCTTCTAGCTTTAAACATCTACAATGGCTGTATATATTATTTATATAAATCAGAGTTAATTTTATTAGTTTAGTTAATATTTCCTATCAATGTTTTAAAAGACAAATTCACTGCAAATCATTAAATCTTAATAAATTATGACCAACTTTGACACACACCCAAGACCCAAAGTCCAAAAAGCTTTGTTTCAGTAACTTATTTATTTTAAAATTTTATTGATGACTGTTTCACTGTTTCCAAATTATAGCTCACTATGGAAAATTCACGACGCTTTTATTCAACTAGGACAGGATTGGTAGAACAAAATAAAAATATAAATATGCTGGAATATCCTACTGAATAAATAGTCGCTAACTTAACAAATTTAAGTTGTAATAGCTTAGACAATAGTTTAAATAATAACGAAGTTATTTCCATTCTACAAGAATAGGATATGACCAACCTGTTTGACTAAATAACGAGTAAAATATTTTGTTCATCAGTTTCCTGTTTTTCTAACCTCCCGGTACATATTTAAAGATAAAAAAGTGCTTCGGCTGCAGTGTGTGGCCTTGGCTGATGCGGTGCCCACTTCATTCCATTTTCTTGTAAATTCTACTATAGTTAGAGGATTACGGGAAGGGTGGGATTATATCATACACGACAAGCTAGGAAAATTATGATTAATCATCCTACAGGTAAGTCGATTCATCTAACAAGTTTCCGTCGCTTGCCTATCGATATAATATCCATGTAGTTGTTTAAAGCAACTGTAGAATTTACAAACAGAATTTATTTAAGTTCTTTATAACATATTAATAAAATAAAATAAAATAAAATAAAATAAAATAAAATAAAATAAAATAAAATAAAATAAAATAAAATAAAATAAAATATAGTATAGGCGTATATGCAACAAAGATTTCAGTGAATATTCCCCCTATATTTCCATTTATCTTGATATTTTATTTTCTTTTTTCAGGCTATACATTCGTTGTATTACAGTTAAGATTTGGAAATAAATTATTATTTTATATAAATTAATTATAAATATAATTATTTTCATTTAACTTAAAATGCATATTTAACATTTACCTAAATGTGTTTCATTCTGTCATACAGATTTAAAAGGTCAGGTACGTTTTAATTGGTAGTTATGTAATATTTCGAAAACTTGTTTTCAGAAGCATGAATATTATTCAATATGCTCGCTAAACGCATTTAAATTTATAACGGAGAAAGACCTGAATGGGTTGTTTGGGTTTGTTCGAGATGGAAAATAAATTTATTTTTAGAAAACACATCATCAATTACAGAACTATAAATGAATGTAGTAAACTTTAAAACTTAAAGTATTGATCCTATTTAAAAGTATTTTTAATATTATTAGGGAATAGGTAATCCTCGTATTTTAGACGCAGAAAGCAATAATAATGTAATGTTAAAAAATATGTATGAGTTCATGGCTTAACAATCGTCCTCATCCAGTGATCGCTCACGTGACGAACGAGAAGCATTATCTCCGGTGAGTTTGTAAGTTAATTATTTAATATAAGCACCAACGTACGAAAAAAACGTTTCCCCTTATAGGTAAATCCGAACCCGACACCAGTACCTTTACTCCATGTGTTTATTACATGTATTATATTATCCAACTAATGAATGACTTAATGAGAAAAAGTTTCTACTTCAAACGAAAAGAAGACGCCTGGCACCCACTGATCTCCAGACTATACTTTGGAATCCTCTTTTATATACAGACACTACGTTTTGAACTCAAAGCAGGAACAATCTCCGCCAGCAACAAAAGACTTTTAACAAAGTTTTTAAAGGACTACCCTTCAGAAACATTATGCGTACCAGGACCCCTCACTGCTATTTTTGAATCCCTCAACCCTTCAAAACTAGCTAATACACTATTTGGATTAGTAACTCCCTCTATACCTAAGATAACAGGACGCTTAAACGCCTCAGATCTTATACACTACAAACAGGAAAATGCCTTCCAACTAGGACTACCTTACATCCCCGGAATTCTTGGTTTCATTATGTTAATCTTAAGTGCCAATGAACAAGCCATTCCCGATTTTACCCAAAGCATCACCTTTGCTAATGCAGCCGACAGAACACTGAATGGCCATATATTTTAAAGACAAAGATGGAATGGTGCGAAAGAAGGGCGAATCCCCTAAGATCCGCCCATGATACTCAACCGCATCATGTAGGTAGCGATGCACGTTTTTTACTATGAAGTAAAAACACTGACGGCAGGCGACAGAATTTTGTTGCCTGAATAGGATTTATTTTTAGCAGTACTTTAATCGTTTAGATGATAAGATAGTTTAATTAATACTTTCCTAAATATAAATCTCTTGGGTTTTCCGAACGACAAGGCTTTAAAATTTAAGTTTTCCTAATTTTGTGGTATACCTGCTTTAAGGTAAGTTCACAATTATTTAACTTAAGTACTTAATACTAATGGAGCTCACATTCTTGCTTTTCTTTCATTTTCCTTATTGATAAATTCATTTAGGTTAAAATAAAGAATTACAGTATATTATGTTAGTTTTAAAAATTAAGCATAGAATACCGTTATTGTTATGATTACGGAAAGGTTTAGAGTTAAAAATTAGAGATGTTTATTTTTTTTAAGGCCGAGGAAATAAAAGAATTTACATAGAAGTGACCAATTATTTTTTCCTACCCATCCCCTGAGAGGCGGTAGCGCACACGCTTCACTACAATAAGTCCAATGGAAAAGCGTAGATTCAAACTTTTTTGCCAAACAAGATGCTGAAAATAAAAAATATTTTTCAGGATTTAGATGCGTATCTTGACAATGAAGGTCATAAAACAAAAAAAAAGCTGCGAATGAGAACGATGATCACTTGACAGTGTTATATCGGTAAACGATAATACGTGACATCGTTCGCCACTACCTAAATGGAAATAGATTCATCCACGAAGCTGATTTTCATAGACTAACTGATGACATTTGTAAAACGTTTCCTTAAGAAACAAAGGTAAGACTTCGCCGATATCGGAACCAATGAAAAAAATTAGAAATCATAAGAAATCATCAAAATATAAAATATTTTAAAAAAATTTGCCTTTACGCCACTGAACATTTTTCAGTTATATTTAATACGTTCAACTAAAAAAAAACATTAAAAATATTAATAATTGATTATTTACACAATACCTACACAAAAAAAGGATTCTTAAATTAGTAATGTTTGAATGACAATTATTTCAGCCGAGACATTATGTTTTGATTTAAGACCGGGTTCTTTGTATCAAAAAAATGCCCTTTTTTTAATAATGAAAGTAACTTATTTGACTATGATTTGGTTTATCGTAAGAAAGGAATACTTGAATAAAGAAATTATAAATGTTTGAATGACAATTATTAAGGCCAAGAAATTATATTTTCATACAACATATAGGAGTTATTTGACTGTATAGTCTGGTTAAGGAAATCGTATATTAACAGATTTTGTTATCTTAGTGACGTTTATTAAAATACTTCTTGGTTCATAACTAATTTATTATTTGTATCAAAAAATATGATATTTTATTTAAGCAAATGTCAAATTCAACGTTAAAACTTCTTCTCTCTATTAAAAGTGTTGGGTTTCTATTCTATTTCGAAATGCCCCGTTCGAAAATCTATCTTGTGGGTGCAATGAACAATCAAATTACGGACAGTTAACTGCCTTCAAAAAGGAATTGTTTGAGTGTTTTATATTATAATATGAGAAATGTTAAAATGAAGTTAAATGACAGTGCATCCCTTGTGATAGATGAGTATTCTTTTGAGACAGAAGGGACGTCGGAAACCTGTGAAAGGAGCAAATTAATTCTGTAAAGAAGGTTTTATTTACTGATGAAAGCGATGATCCGAACCAAGCAGGACTAAGTGGTATACAAATAGTAAAACTAAAACCTTATTTGAAAATAAACGAGCAGAATTTTACCAACGAAACGGAATTATAAAACACAAAGAAAAGAAAAAAAGTATCATTAGAAGATATAAGGCCTTTACAGAAAGCTATAACAGGGGAGAAAACATAGGAACAATAAGAAATAAAATAACAGCAAGAATAATAATTTTAAAAATCCATTAAAAAAGGATTAGAATAGAAGGAAAAAGAAAACGAAGTGAGAAAGAACCAAAGAAAAGCGAAGCAAAGCCAAAAAGCTGGTAAAGACAATAAAATTAAGCAGTTTAGCACGTTACTGGCAAATCCGAGGCAAATTGTGAAGTTATAGCCTGCCCAGGGTGTAATAAACTATACAAAGAACCGTTAAAGAAAGATATGATTGAATGTTCTTCCTGTCTAAGGTGGTGGCATGCGCAGTGTAGCAAATTTGATTGCAATCATTATTTCGTTTGTGATTTTTGTTGCTGATTTTACCTACTTATAGTCGTCAACTTATCCGACAATTTTTTCACGTTCAAATTTGCTAGTCGAAAACAAAGTTTTAAAAATTAACGATTTTCAGTTTTTGACCGCCTTGGTCGAGAACCAGGATGGAAAGATTTTTCTTCTTATTTAAAAAAAATGCGTGAAATAAAAACTTTCAACAAAGTTAAAACACGAAAAAAGACGGTGCAAAGAAAGGTGCAATAAATACATAAAGAAGACCTAAAAAAGGCTTTATATGAAATAAGGGAGAATAAGATGGCAATCAGACATGCATGCAGACCTTTAATGTCCCTAAAACAAGCGTTTTAGATAGGATATCTGGACGAGTTCCTAATAATTTACGGAAAACAGGTCCACCTCTACTACTTATAGTGGAAGGTGAAAAACGCGTCAAAGAATGGTTGATTAATATCGCAAAGTGTGACTTTCCAGTTAAAAAAGAAATGCTGTTTAATACTGTATCCAAAATAGCAGCAGACTCTGGTAAAGTCATTTTTAAAGATGGAATCCCTGATAAAACTTGGTACAAACATTTTATCAAACGCAATCCTGAAATTTCTTTAGGAGAAGCTGAAGGAATTAATAAAGCAACGGCAATTTATAAGTCAAGAAGGTATAAGAAAATGGTTTCGCGAACTTACTACATTCTTGACAGAAAGACATATTGGATGACCCCAACAGAATATTTAATGGCGATGAGTCGGGATTTGCTTTGTGTCCAAAGTCAGGCAAAGTATTGGGACCCAGAGGATTTCAAAGTGTATTTAGTATTAATTTGGGAAATGAGAAAGAAAACATCACTGTACTCATTGTATTTAATGCTGCTGGAAAAATTGTTCCACCCCTAGTTTTATTTCCCTATATCAGGCCACCTAGAGCAGTAATGGAAAGTATGCCTAGTAATTGGGTTTTGGGAAAATCCAATAAGGGATGGATGACCTCAGAGGTATTTTTCGAATATATCGCAAATGCATTTTATAAATGGGCACTAACATTAAAATACCAATCATTGTATTTGTAGATGGACACAAATCCCATATGACGTATGCCGTAGTCAGTCAAAATCAAGTAATTCGTTATGCTTTACCACCCAATACTACGCACATCCTGCAAACAGCAGACGTTAGTGTTTTTAAGCCAATGAAACCAGACTGAAAAAAAACAGTTCGTGAATGGCAAATGAAAATATTAACTGCACTGTAACAAAAATACATTTTTGTGATATTTTAAAAGAAGTGTTGTCAAAAACAGATCAACTTGAAGTAAATATAAAAAACGGCTTTAGAAAATGTGGAATATATCCCTTGAATCCAAATGAGGTTGACTATTCAAAATGCATTATTAACACAGTAAACATTTTAAAACGTGGTTTTACTATTGTAAATCCTGAAGATTCTAACACTTCACCTATTTCTGCGGAAAACCAAGCACTATGTTTTTGATAACTTGCCCACTATGGAGTTCCATTGTAGCATTCTTTTTTACTTGCGTCTTTATTACTATAAAACTTAAAGAAATAGTCCATACTTAAAGTGGAGTGGAAATTTAGAAGGAAGGAAATAAGAACACAAAGTCTTCCTCCACTATTATATTGGATATGGATATAATAGTGGATGAAGACTGTGTTCTTATTTCTTTCCTTCTATTACTATAAAGTTACGTGAATACGAATGCTCCATTGTACTTTAGGTACAACCGGTTTTATTATTAAATAAGTTTATCACAGGTAGAGATTTAAATAATTTAAAATTACCTAATGGGTTTTGGGAAGTTTGCTTCTGTTATTATTGATTTTGTTTTCAGTGCATTTTTGGGATGATATTTGACTGATAAGAGTCACTAAATTGTATAGGCGGTGTAATTATCCTCAATTTTATTTTAAGTCTTCTTTGCTTGTAATTTTCACTTTTCAGCCAGAGAGTAGTGACCAGGGTGGTACCGCTCGATTCATGGTAGTGCTGTCTAGGCGCTTGGCTAGCGGACAGGTAATTTTTGGTGGGTTGTTCGGAAAGTAGTCCCATGAGAACCTTGAAATTTGTTTATGGTACAAATCACGGTTCAGTGTCAACTAGAGTGACCCTGTCGCTAACTTCCGAGTATTGATCTACGTATCTGTTTCCTGTTAACGGGTAGTCGCCATTTTGAAGAAGGGTTAACGTCACTTTTTCCCCGGCAGCCTAACATGGTGCAAGCTTTTGAGCTAACGCTGACCAAACAAGGGGATTTTGTCAAAATCCTTATGAAATTGTATTTTTACCAAGACATCGGTATCAAAATAATAGTAATCCTAACAAAGGAAAATAAAACTATTTGTATACCTTTTAACATTTTTATTTTTTTTGTAAAACATATATTATATTTTTTAATATTAGTACACAATAAAAAAAATTATAATTAAAGATTGTCTGTTATTTGCATGTTACTGCTAGTGCTGCTACTGCTTCTTGTCGGTGCCTTAGTGGGTGTGAAAGTTGATACATACAACTGTTGTTGGGGTGGTGATTGGGGTAGTGGTAGTGGCGGTAATTGAGGTAGTAGTGGCGGTGGTGACAGGAGCAGTGATGGGGACGTTGACTATGGTGTTTGTTGCTGTAGTATTGGCCCCGGGCTTCTTCGCATTCCAGTTGTTAGGTCTTGTAGTGCTTCTGCTGCTTCTAAGAGAGCTTGCATTAATATGGAGGGTGATGTTTGTTGTTGTTGATGTTGTTGGGTCAGTTGTTATGATGGTGGTGGTAGTATTCTTGATGACGATGAATGGACTTCTTGTCGTGGTTGTTGCCGTTGCCTAGCAGCATTTACATTTGATTGTTGTTGTAACATTACCTGTGGGATGTGATGCGGGGAGCATATATCATCTAACCTTGAAGATGATTGTTGTTAATGTTGGGGTAATTGATGTGATGAATAGGCCTGTGGTGGTGGTTGTTGCCGTTGCCTAGCATCTGGGGTGTGATGTAGAGGCCATAAATCATCCAACATTGAAAAGAGAGGTGGCGGTAGTGGAATAGCTTGGATTATTATATCTTTATTGGTATTCACCCACTCTTCATTTCTTAAAAACATTTGACATGTTATAAGATTGAGTGCCAAACAAAGGGGACACTTGATATTGAATAGTTGAGATGCTGCATGATTTCGATTTTGTTAAGCACTAGTAGCGGTAGCTTCTAAATCATGCTCACGTTCTAAAAATAGAAAGCGAACCTTACCATTTTCCTGGTATGGACAAATGGTACATTTAATGATTTTCCTAATATATCTTCTGGTTCTTTCTCTATGCTGTGAAGCCATATTTTTTTTTTCTAATGTGCAATAATATTAATACATGGAGTACTGCTCTGCGTTGTTCTCTGTTTCGTGTATGCCTAAAAAAGTAAAAAAGCGATTTAAATTACAATTTAGCTTCGTATCTTTTTCTTTTATCTTTTAACCCATTAGTGCATAATGTATCTTTAAATGGACACACATATTTCTGGTTGCTCGCATGCATCTACAAAAAATATCACATGTTTGCATATTTGCCACTCTTCTAAACGGTGTCCTTAGTCAGTTCTCTTCAGTGAGCAGTTAGATCCACACGCGAAATTTGTTGTTAACGCATTGTTATGGATACACAATTGTACTCCCAACGGGACGGCGGGTAAGTTTATTCTCCTATTAATTAGAAATTATATATAAAGATGTATTTTCTTAAATTAGTTTGTTGACTCCACATAGAATAGTATTATATGTGAGATAATTTTTTGTGCCAATTTTTTCTACCCTAAAAATAACCATATTTCTTGGGTCCCTTATAATGGACACTATGCATAATGGCAACCATTTTTATTCTTATTACAAAATATGTTTTTTCTTGTTTGTTAGACTAGAAACCGCAGATCCTAATCATCAATCAAGTACAATATTGAGCCAAGTCTGCGAGGTCAGATATGATAATTCGATAGAGACCGATAATATTCCTCTTTCAATCTTAAAAAATAACTTAGCAGCAGATCATTCAGATAAAGAAGACTGTATTCCTCTATCTATTCTAAAAAATAAATTAGTAGCCACGGCATCAAAAGAAACTTATACATCAGAAAATCAAATTGGTCAGAAAATATTCCCACTTACAACAGATCTCAAGATTGTAATCCAAGATCTCCTTCATAAAGTGCTCATTTAGCCAGGACACCGTTAGATTTTTTTTATTTATTCTGGAAAGACGATATTGCTAACCAAATTGTTATCTATTACAAAAATTTGGTACACCACCTGGAAGAGGGCGCGTATCCAGTGCAACCACCGACGTTAGATATGACAATATAGGACATATTGTGTTGTACAGTCAAACTCACGGAAGATGTAAACAGTGTACCAAAACGGCTAATTTCATTTGCGAGAAATGCACTATAGGTTTGCATCCTAAATAATGTTTCAAATTGTATCACAAGGTATAACATGTATCTTAAAACTATTTTTATAAATATATTTCTAAATTTTGTAAAAATTTCTTATTTACAAAGTGACCCAGCGCATACTGTCCATTTTAATGGACCTGTCATTCTGACAGACTGTGAAATTAAGACGATTTTTTTTGGGTTTCACTCTTATTTTTAAAATATTACACATGTAAAAAAACATATTTTCACAGAAAATAGAAAAAAAATTAACCTCATGCACTAATGTG
Source organism: Polydrusus cervinus (assembly GCA_935413205.1). Taxonomy (NCBI): domain Eukaryota; kingdom Metazoa; phylum Arthropoda; class Insecta; order Coleoptera; family Curculionidae; genus Polydrusus; species Polydrusus cervinus. Next base: position 56,774,358 of record OW284510.1, on the reverse strand, counting down.
TTAATTAACGTAGCTTAGCTGTGGCTCCTTTTATGTCTAAAAAGAAAAAAGGGATAATTTAAATTAAACAATTTAAGTTACCATCTTTTTTCTTTTACATTTTAATTAACGTAGCTCAGCTGGTTCATAAATCCCATATATACCATGTAACTGAAGTTTCGAACGTTCATGAACGGTTTGTGTACACAAATTTTTGTACATTTATTGACAAGTCATGACATTTTATCAGTAATTTAATTTTGAGATATTTTTATAGTCGAGAAGGTGTCATGATTGGCCATACGTAAGTCCTAGAACCCCTAAAACATTCTAGGGATGTCATATTCATGCTATTTCTTCTGCAGCAGAAAAATATTTAAATTTAACGGAACTCAGGAACGTGAGGGTATTTTATACATGGATATAAAAAACAAACCCGCAAAATCATGGTCAGATCGTGTCACCATCATGCAAATTATTCAAAATGTCTTTTAAATAGGAGTTTTTGTATAAATAAAACAATTAAATAAACAATTGTTAATGATTAACATTGGGTAAACGGTATTTTAAAAGTGAAAAGCATGAATAGAAAGAAAAGTCTTTGAAAGTTATTACGTATACCTGATTGCGGATTTAAGTGGTTGCAGCTAACTAACTAGTTAGTTATGTTATCGACAATAAAAATTTGATAATATTTTCGGAAAGATTCGTTCAAGTTATGTGTACAGGGCACCGTGGTAATACTAGTACCCTGTATATTGAGCTTATTAGACAAAAGTGACCTCTGATTTTTGGTAGGTGGGTTCAACTGACTATATTAAAGACGTTAACCATGAGAAATTATTAAAAAGCGTTGCGGAAAGATGCGTTCATAACGACCACGTGGTAATATTATTACCCTGTACAATGAGCTTATTAGGCAAAAGTGACCTCTGATTTTTGGTAGGTGAGTTCAACTGACTATATTAAAAACGTTAACCATGAGAAATTATTAAAACGCGTTGCGGAAAGATGCGTTCAAGTTATGTGTACAGGGCAGCGAGTTAATTCTAGTACCCTGTATAATGAGCTTATTAGGCAAAAGTGACCTCTGATTCTTGGTAGGTGGGTTCAACTGACTATATTAAAGACGTTAATCATGAGAAATTATAAAAAAGCGTTGCGGAAAGATGCGTTCATAACGACCACGTGGTAGTACTAGTACCCTGTATATTGAGCTTATTAGACAAAAGTGACCTCTGATTTTTGGTAGGTGGGTTCAACTAACTATATTAAAGACGTTAACCATGAGAAATTATTAAAAAGCGTTGCGGAAAGATGCATTCAAGTTATGTGTACAGGGCAGCGTGGTAATACTATTACCCTGTATTTTGAGCTTATTAGGCAAAAGTGACCTCTGATTTTTGGTAGGTGGGTTCAACTAACTATATTAAAGACGTTAACCATGAGAAATTATTAAAAAGCGTTGCGGAAAGATGCGTTCAAGTTATGTGTACAGGGCAGCGTTGTAATACTATTACCCTGTATTTTGAGCTTATTAGGCAAAAGTGACCTCTGATTTTTGGTAGGTGGGTTCAACTAACTATATTAAAGACGTTAACCATGAGAAATTATTAACACGCGTTGCGGAAAGATGCGTTCAAGTTATGTGTACAGGGCAGCGTGGTAATACTATTACCCTGTATTTTGAGCTTATTAGGCAAAAGTGACCTCTGATTTTTGGTAGGTGGGTTCAACTAACTATATTAAAGACGTTAACCATGAGAAATTATTAAAAAGCGTTGCGGAAAGATGCGTTCAAGTTATGTGTACAGGGCAGCGTTGTAATACTATTACCCTGTATTTTGAGCTTATTAGGCAAAAGTGACCTCTGATTTTTGGTAGGTGGGTTCAACTAACTATATTAAAGACGTTAACCATGAGAAATTATTAAAACGCGTTGCGGAAAGATGCGTTCAAGTTATGTGTACAGGGCAGCGTGGTAATACTATTACCCTGTATTTTGAGCTTATTGGGCAAAAGTGACCTCTGATTTTTGGTAGGTGGGTTCAACTGACTATAATAAAGACGTTAACCATGAGAAATTATTAAAAAGCGTTGCGGAAAGATGCGTTTAAGTTATGTGTACAGGGCAGCGTTGAAATACTATTACCCTGTATTTTGAGCTTATTAGGCAAAAGTGACCCCTGATTTTTGGTAGGTGGGTTCAACTGACTATATTAAAGACGTTAACCATGAGAAATTATTAAAAAGCGTTGCGGAAAGATGCGTTCATAACGACCACGTGGTAATATTATCACCCTGTATAATGAGCTTATTAGGCAAAAGTGACCTCTGATTTTTGGTAGGTGAGTTCAACTGACTATATTAAAAACGTTAACCATGAGAAATTATTAAAACGCGTTGCGGAAAGATGCGTTCAAGTTATGTGTACAGGGCAGCGAGTTAATTCTAGTACCCTGTATAATGAGCTTATTAGGCAAAAGTGACCTCTGATTTTTGGTAGGTGGGTTCAACTGACTATATTAAAGACGTAAATCATGAGAAATTATAAAAAAGCGTTGCGGAAAGATGCGTTCATAACGACCACGTGGTAATACTAGTACCCTGTATATTGAGCTTATTAGACAAAAGTGACCTCTGATTTTTGGTAGGTGGGTTCAACTAACTATATTAAAGACGTTAACCATGAGAAATTATTAAAAAGCGTTGCGGAAAGATGCGTTCAAGTTATGTGTACAGGGCAGCGTGGTAATACTAGTACCCTGTATATTGAGCTTATTAGGCAAAAGTGACCTCTGATTTTTGTTTGACGTCTTTAATATAGTCAGTTGAACCGACCTACCAAAAATCAGCGGTCACTTTTGCTTAATAAGCTCAATATACAGGGTACTAGAATTAACTCGCTTCCCTGTACACATAACTTGAACGCATCTTTCCGCAAAACTTTTTTATAATTTTTTATGTTTGACGTCTTTAATATAGTCAGTTGAACCTACCTACCAAAAATCAGAGGTCACTTTTGCCTAATAAGCTCAAAATACAGGGTAATAGTATTACAAAGCTGCCCTGTACACATAACTTGAACGCATCTTTCCGCAACGCTTTTTAATAATTTCTCATGGTTAACGTCTTTAATATAGTCAGTTGAACCCACCTACCAAAAATCAGAGGTCACTTTTGTCTAATAAGCTCAATATACAGGGTACTAGTATTACCACGTGGTCGTTATGAACGCATCTTTCCGCAACGCTTTTTTATAATTTCTCATGGTTAACGTCTTTAATATAGTCAGCTGAACCCACCTACCAAAAATCAGAGGTCACTTTTGCCTAATAAGCTCAAAATACAGGGTAATAGTATTACCACGCTGCCCTGTACACATAACTTGAACGCATCTTTCCGCAACGCTTTTTAATAATTTCTCATGGTTAACGTCTTTAATATAGTCAGTTGAACCCACCTACCAAAAATCAGAGGTCACTTTTGCCTAATAAGCTCATTATACAGGGTACTAGAATTAACTCGCTGCCCTGTACACATAACTTGAACGCATCTTTCCGCAACGCGTTTTAATAATTTCTCATGGTTAACGTCTTTAATATAGTTAGTTGAACCCACCTACCAAAAATCAGAGGTCACTTTTGCCTAATAAGCTCAAAATACAGGGTAATAGTATTACCACGCTGCCCTGTACACATAACTTGAACGCATCTTTCCGCAACGCTTTTTTATAATTTCTCATGATTAACGTCTTTAATATAGTCAGTTGAACCCACCTACCAAAAATCAGAGGTCACTTTTGCCTAATAAGCTCATTATACAGGGTAATAGTATTACCACGCTGCCCTGTACACATTGCTTGAACGCACCTTTCCGCAACGCTTTTTAATAATTTCTCATGGTTAACGTCTTTAATATAGTTAGTTGAACCCACCTACCAAAAATCAGAGGTCACTTTTGCCTAATAAGCTCAATATACAGGGTACTAGAATTAACTCGCTGCCCTGTACACATAACTTGAACGCATCTTTCCGCAACGCTTTTAAATAATTTCTCATGGTTAACGTCTTTAATATAGTCAGTTGAACCCACCTACCAAAAATCAGAGGTCACTTTTGTCTAATAAGCTCATTATACAGGGTAATAGTATTACCACGCTGCCCTGTACACATTGCTTGAACGCATCTTTCCGCAACGCGTTTTAATAATTTCTCATGGTTAACGTCTTTAATATAGTCAGTTGAACCCACCTACCAAAAATCAGAGGTCACTTTTGCCTAATAAGCTCATTATACAGGGTAATAGTATTACCACGCTGCCCTGTACACATTGCTTGAACGCACCTTTCCGCAACGCTTTTTAATAATTTCTCATGGTTAACGTCTTTAATATAGTTAGTTGAACCCACCTACCAAAAATCAGAGGTCACTTTTGCCTAATAAGCTCAATATACAGGGTACTAGAATTAACTCGCTGCCCTGTACACATAACTTGAACGCATCTTTCCGCAACGCTTTTAAATAATTTCTCATGGTTAACGTCTTTAATATAGTTAGTTGAACCCACCTACCAAAAATCAGAGGTCAATTTTGCCTAATAAGCTCATTATACAGGGTAATAGTATTACCACGCTGCCCTGTACACATTGCTTAAACGCATCTTTCCGCAACGCTTTTTAATAATTTCTCATGGTTAACGTCTTTAATATAGTTAGTTGAACCCACCTACCAAAAATCAGAGGTCACTTTTACCCAATAACCTTAATATAAGGGTATTAGTGTTATCACCTTAATGTTATATGAATACATCCTTCCGAAATTATTTTAATAATTTTTTTTATTATTAACACCTTTCATTTAGTTTATTAACTCACTTACTCTGAATCAGCAATTGCTTTTGCTTAATAAACCCCGTGAACTTGCGAAGGATTTTAGTATGTATAAAATACCCTCACGTTCCTGCTTTTTCATAATTATAAATAAAATTTATATTTTATTGCACAGAAGAAATACTGTAGGCAGCACATATGTAGGGTATTGGCTGGCTGTTGAGCTTACTTATTACTTGTTATAAAGTTTCCTTTTCCAGAAAGAAGTAACAGTCAGGACTTGTCAATAAATGTACAAAAAAAATTGTGGCACTTTCTTTCAGTGTACGTGTACACAAAAATCCGTTCATGTGAACGTTCGAAACTTCAGTTACATTATATACCATATATCTATGATTAAATACCTTAATATAAATTCCTAATAATACCCATACACTTAAAAATAAAATAAAAACCCTTAATTTTTGTTCTACAATATGAGTGAAAAAATAGCAAGATCAATTAAAATATTTCACAAACTACAGGCTAATTATTAAAAGAACTAAATTTGCTTAGCAATATATAAAATATGAAGAAACTGTTTATACAATGTACATTTGTAGTGTATGTAATATTTCCCTAAACACACAATTATTAATATAATGTCAATTTAACAAATAAAAAAAAATCAAAATATATTCTTTATTTGCACTATTAGTACAAGGGGGACCTTCCTAAAAAATTTTTTTTCCATAGTTACCCACCCTTTTCAACAGATACATTTTTAATAAAATTAAATAATAAAAAAAACTTACCTCTATAGAGTACATGTACACTACTATTATTGGAGGACTATTTCTTGGTTCACTATCTCACTGATAAAAGATGTGTGTACGATGCTTGCTAGTTTTTCGCACTTTTTATAGTTAAATTCACAAATAATTTACATTAAAATAAAAGAATAATATTTAAATAAGGTGATACAATGTAAGAGAAAAATTGATTAGATATAATCCATTGTATCAATTTTACATATTTTTATTGTCACTAATTATAGGTTACTATTTTTCATATAAAATGAGATAATATTCAAATTAGGTGATACAATGTAAAAGAAAATCGATTAGATCTAATCAATTGTATTAATTTTATTGTCGCTAATTATAGGTTACTATTTTTCCAATAATAACCAACTTTAATCCGAGAAACGTAATTTAATAGGGTTTCCTTTCTGTAATTACCATGAAGATACAATAAATTTATTTTAAATGTCATCATATCTTACGCAGAGTGAGAGTTTTATTGTTCAATTTTTAATTTTAAAGATAGTTCTACGCAACAAAAGTGTTGTAAATTACTATACAACAGCAGTACTTAATTATGTCTAAAAACAAATGGAAATAGTTCAATTGGTGAAATTAACTCTTAGTATTTTATATCTCACCGCAATCTTAATGTTAAACCATAATTTTTTTAAAATTAGATATATTTCGGCGCAATACTTAATTGTAGATAATAATTTGCAATAATACCTACAATGAGTTAAATAATTCTTTCTCTTCTTCCATAATTCAGTCTAAATCTTCTTATTTTTAAATTAAATTACACCTTTAATTGGTGTGCGTAGATTTTTAATGTTTAAAATATGTAAATAAAGATAATTATAGCAATACCCAATACTGATGTAGTTTTCCACAAAACAAATTATCTATTTAGGGTGCATCTAAATTAGTAATTTAAACATGTAATATAAAGTGACCGATGATTGGTACCTTCATCTATTTCTCCCTTTATTACACCTGAACGTTGACATGTCATAAAAAGAGAATCCGTAACACCACCGCTAATACGTTACAGCCTGTTTGATGGTGAATCTGCCTTACACTATACCCTAATTATTGTGTGGGGTATGAAATGAAATTATTAATGCTGTTACAGGATCATTTAATATTCATTTACAGTTGAACACACTTACACGTAAGTTCTAAAATATTGTTATAGCAAGATATTTTTAAATTATTATGGCACCACCAACAACAAGACCACTGCCAATATTGTCTTTATCCTCTCAAACTCTGGACAGTGTGGTTGATGATATAGTACAAAAATTGGGGCAGGTACATCAGTTATTTAAAAAAAAGAGGATTACTTATTTTGGTTAAAATATTTAAATAAAACTATTAACAACTAAAAAAATAAATTAAATCGTATAAGTAATTTAGCTAAGATTGAGTCTGATTTGTCTATATTAAAACACTGTAAAACCTTGTACCCAAGTAAGTTTTTGTTGTTTTGATGTTTTATTCTAGTTTCAATAATATTATATTTTGTTTTAGGTATCTTGTAAATGTAAGTTAAAATGTAAAATCATTAGCCTTGAAACAAGAAAAAACCTGTTCAATCAGTTTTATTTAACTGATAAGGCAACTCAAGGAACTTACCTTATGAACTTTATGCATATTGGTAGAGTCAAAAGACGAAGACATGGAAACTACGATGATTCCAGCAACAGCCATATCGACAAGCCACGATGACACATTGCCTAATGGTACTGGTGATGTTGTCCAGGTTATGGAAACTTTTGGTGTAACAAGAATACATGTGTCCACTCTTTCTAACATGAAAAAATTAGGCCAAACCACTTTTAAAGAGAAATGACAACGTACGGCTCCTGGTAAATTTACCCCCGATGACCGCCGATTAGTTCACCATCATATCAACAGTATTCCTCGAGATATGTCCCATTATTCCAGACATAAGACTGAAAAAGAATATTTAAGTCCTGACTTGAATATCGGACGAATGCATAAGGCGTTTTTAAATAAATACCCAGAAAGTCATGTTACGTACAAATATTATAGGCAAGTTTTTCTAAAAGATTTTTCTAATCTGTCATTCCGGCGACCCTGTAGTGACATGTGTCGAGTGTGTGATAAACTACACTGTGAAATTCAAACACGAAATGCAAATAGCTCCAAAGCCAAAGTAGACCTTGATGTGCATCATTTAAAGGCCGAAAATGCAAGAAAATACATGAAAAATGATATCACTGTATTTCAGCTTCCTGGGTCTGATTATACCACTATTTCTATGAATCTGGAACAAAGCCAGCTTAGTTGTTACACTCTATGTGTAGTGTTACATGTGCTTATGGGATAAAAGTATAGCTGGAAGAGTCGGTAATGAAATATCACAGTGTTTACTTTGCATACCAAATAACGTAAATCTAAGCAATAAGAAAGAAATAACCATTTGGAGTGATAACTGTGCCTCGCAAAATAAAAATCGTATGATAGTTTTTATGTTTTTTTGGTTTCGCTAGGTGTATATGAAAGTATTGACCACAAATTCTTAGTTAGTGGACACAGTTTTCTTCAGTGCGATCGTGATTTTGCGCTCATTGAAAAGCGCAAAAGAGTATGTAAACCTATGGTTCCAGCGGATTGGCATTCAATTATTGAAAGTAGTACACACACTGGAAAATTTCGAGTAGTAGATATGCAAAGATTTTTTAACATTCAAGCAGCTACTGATTCTGTGTTAAAGTTAAAAGCGGTTCAGATTAGCAAAACTACACATTTTCGAGTAGATGCTCGACATCCACGAATGTTATGTAAAGACAGTTTGGAAAGAATTTATAGAAGAATATAGAAATTACCCATTTTTCTGGAATGTTAGCAAAAACAACCCTAAAAATGCCGCAATGGACAGACTTGTTGAAAAATGTAAAGAAATAAATCCTGTGGCCAATAATAGGGATTTTGTCTCTAAAAAATACAAAATATGCCCTGCGCTTTTAGAAGGGAGCTGAAAAAGTTAAGAATTCTAAGTCTACAGGTTCACAAGCTGATGATGTTTATGTATCTAACCTTTGGTATTCCTAGTTGTTAAGTTTAATTTTCGACACTGAAATGCCAAGAAAAGGTATGGAAAATATTAGTAGTGAAGATTACAATCAAGACATCCCAGTAAGCGTAAGTAATTTATTTTATTATTGCAATTTGAATATATAAATGTAAAAAGTTATTACTGTTAAAATACCATCCTCTCCTGAAATTTGTTTGCACCTAGATTATTAAAATAGTTCTTAAAATTATTGCGTATTTGTCGAGAAGAAATATTTGAGGCACGTGCTGTTCGTTGTAGGGGTATAAGTTCTCCTACAGCTCTCCACTGGCCAAATAGTATACCTTCCGAACTTATGTTTTATTGAGAGGTAAATTTTGCATAAATTATAAAATGATCTGAGTAGAGTATTTTCACACATCTTAAATCATATAATTCATAAAGATAACGCTAACTGTAAAGCAAAAATTGTTGCTTTTTGTAATAATATTTTTTTTTACAGAATTTTTCACGGCCGACTAGAAAGAATGGCCAGGGCGCTAGATGTACCACGTGACCAAAGTAGGTCGGTTGTTTTCTCTGCAAGTGCGTGGGATCACTCTTGTCGCTCTGAAAGGTGAACGGTCGCGCGCTGTCGCGATAGTTGTTTTCCGACGATTTGTTTGTTATTTTACACTTTTTGATGAAATATGTTCCATTTGGTTATGTAAAAACATATTGTGAATGTAAATTACATGTTTCTATCATAAACTAGGCTAAATACGCTTTAAAATCCTTTGAATCGGCCGTGGAAATAGTGTTTAGTATTTCTAACCTAACATCGCGTCTGTTAAAATTTTAAACAGGAACTTTTAATAATTTACAATGCCGTGGATGTGCAGTGTTTCAGGGTGTAAATCGAATTATAAAAGTGAGAAAGGTGTTAATATCACCACATTTTGTCTTCCAAAAGATGAACAACTTAAAAAACAGTGGTTGCGTGCTATTCCAACCGATTTAAGTGCTCTAAAAAATCCGCGTATATGTGTGAAACATAAAAATAAAATTGTTGTCCAGAATGAAGTAAAAGAATATGACAGAAAATATTTAAAAGTGTTGCCAGATGCTGTGCCAACTATTTTTAAAGGGGTACCTAGTTATTTATCAAAAAAAACAAGTAATGTAAATAGACTTATTGATGTAGAGAATTCTCGGTTTGAACAAGCTGTCAAAGATAGTCTTGAATCGTTTGTTCAACATGAAAAGGCAATCCAAATACATAGCTTGGAGGATATTGCCAAGTATTATAATCATAGTAATTGCATCAATACAAATTGGATTTATTTTCAAGAGGACTCGAAGATATTTCTTTGCTATATGAGTTTTAGACATGATATACCTATTGTTGAAGCTTCTATTTCTATTCAAGAAGATTTAAGCATGAGTTTAAGTATTGCACAAAAAAGCATTTCTCCGAAAGATATTCCACCAAATCTGTGTCAAGCAAAGACCACTAAGATTTTAGATGAAACTATGGAGTTTTTGAGGGGCAAGGTAGAGAACCCCCACAAGACTGACCTAATTAACAGTGTTATTGATCAGCTTTCTACCTTGGAGGTGTCCAATGATGTTGAAAACTCTGATGATGACAATAAACATATTAGTTTTATCGTGGAACAATTAAAATTATTTAAAACAAAGCCAGAAGCGAGGAGATACAGTGGAGAAACACTATTATTGGCATTGTCAGTTTACATTCAGTCATCGGCAGCTTATTTTGGTTTGTATAAAAGTAAGAACATTTTTTTCCCTCATCCCAGGAATATTAAAAAACTGGTCTGTAAAATGTCACTAACCGATAGTGATCTAAAAGGTAGTATAAACTATTTAAAAACTAAACTAGAATTACTTAAGCAACATGAACTATTAGTAAATCTGCATATTGATGAAGTTTATATTAATTCTGGACTTAATTTTAAGGGGGGGAAAATCTTTGGCAGAAGTGAAAATTGTTCAGCTATTGCAAAAACAGCTCAAGTTTTTATGATATCGAGCATCTTATCAAAATATAGGGATGTTGTTTGCATTATTCCTGTTTGCAATATGTTGTCTGAACAGTTAAAAACATATATTTTAAATGTAATTAGGGAAGTGGAGTCTGTTGGTTTTACGATAATATCTGTCGTATCAGATAACGGTGCTGTTAATCGAAAAGCCTTTCAACTTCTGAGCAATAGTGGAAAATTAGAACCTTATATCCCACATCCATTCGATGGCAGCAGATTACTTTTTTTAATCTTCGATACAGTGCATATTCTTAAATGTATTAGAAATTGCTGGATAAACCTTAAAAAACAATGTTGTTTAACATTTCCTGATTTTGATGATATTTATAATGACTTGGTATCTTTGTGTCAAGCTTACTTTAAATTTTTTGAACTGTTGTATGAAAAAGAAAAAAATAGTTTAGTCAAATATGGACATTTATTGTCATATAAAGCATTATATCCGTCACAAATACAAAAACAAAATGTTAAATTAGCTTTAAAAATTTTTGATGAAAAAAACATTGTTGCTCTAAAGCACCTGGGAGAGGAATACGATGTTTCAGGTACTTGCAAGTTTGTAGATATTATTTGTACATGGTGGAAAGTTACAAATGTAAAGAGTTCTTTAGAAGGTAAAAGATTTAATGATATTTACAGGGAACCTGTAAGAAAAAGTGACGGCCAAACTTGTCATCAAGTTTTGTTTTTAGAAAAACTTTCAGTATGGTTAAAAAAATGGAAAGAGTCAGTTCCTACTTCTGAATCGATATCTCCACAAACTTTTCAATCATGGATAAATACAACGGACTCATTTCTCAAATTAATACCTTATTTGTTTGAAAAATATAAAATAGATTATATTTTGTTGAGTAAATTCCAAAATGATGTTTTAGAATGTAGGTTTAGCCATTATAGACAGTTAAGTGGTGCTAATTATTATATAGGTTATGTACAGTTACTGGAAAGTGAAAGAAAAATAAGGGTAAAAAACACATTATCATTAACTAAAGATAATAGTACAATTTCTCTGAGAACTTTACTTTGTTCAGCTGAAACTAAAGAAGAAATGAATTCCTGCCAAAATGTTGACCTAAGTAAATTTACTCCTCTTATAAAAAACATATATGATTTTTCTCTAGAAATGGTACCAAGAGATATTTTACCTATAATAACATATATATCAGGTTATTCAGTAAGGAAACGGCTTAGGTTAGGGAAGTGTGACATATGTTCGCAGTGGTTGCAGTTGGAAGATAAAATTGTGGATGTTGACATGGAATCTATTCCATATGATTTTGTAAAGGAATTAGACAGGGGTAAATTAACACTACCCAGTGAATATAGCATATATGCAGTTTCTGTATGTTGGTATATTATAAAAAATATTTTTAATGATTTTTATGATGAATTTCTACAAGCAGAAAATCAACTGGCAGTGCTTTTTTCTTTATCATTAAAATTTCTTCATAAATATTGTGAGTCATTAGAAATGTTTACTCTTTCTGTAACTGAAAGCCTATCTTGCTCTTGTGGCGGCCATTTGTTTGATAAACTAAAATCTATAAGCTTTACAGCATGTAAAATTTTTCTTAATAATTTTGTAAAGAATGTCAATGAAAATTATTCCACTGAGAATTCTAAAAGTAAAAGAAAATCATTTGAAACTGATACTCAACGAAAGATAAAAAAATTAAAACAGTAAATTTGTAGTAAATTCTTGTTTGTATTTATACTATCTATATATTAGAGCAGGTTTTTATTTACTATTTTCTTTTCAAAAATATGAATCAAGTGCTGTGTATTCATGCATGTTTATTTTAAATATGTGGTAGTAAGTTTAGATTCTTCGAGGGTCGAGAACGACTTGAAGCGACATTTGTGCATTTTTTGTATAAGCCAAGACCACTTTTAAGTCGTCCTCGACCCTTGAGAAGCTACCATAAATATATAATTTTTAATTGGCATCTATAAATTAACATTTATTTATATTAATATCACAAACCATCTTTTTCGGTATAGACCTACTTTGATCAGCTGATTAATGAATTTGTCAGATGCGCCCTGGCCATTCTTTCTAGTCGGCAGGGAGAATTTTTATAGAAGAGTTCAACATTTTTTCTTCCAACCGAAGAAAAATCTTTGTGATATTTGCACAGTTAACAATAACTCTGAAGGAGAAGACAAAGTAAGTAAAAGAAAAGGTAACCAACTTTACATTAACGAGAAAGAATTATCACGTTTAGAAAAAAAATGAAGATAGAGAAAAAAGGTAGTCGTCGTTTACGACCTAGTCTTTTAATGTCTGAAAGAAGAAATATCCTTTTTTTAATATAAATGTAAATTAAAATGTATTTAATTTTACTGTATATAACATGCACAATAACACGGCAGATTGCTTTGTATGGGACGAGTCCAATGGAAACAGAAGCGTAAATGATCTGGAACCTTGCATTTATAATTGAGGCGTGCATTTCCATAACTAACTAGATCCTTTTTTACTAAAAAAGGGACATTAAAAATAATAAAAATGTGTATCTGCTAAAATACAACCGGCAACAACGGTTTCGCACGCACGTGTGTCTAGGAATACCTAGCGCAGGGTTGAGCATCAAGGTCGAGCGCGTTACACTTCTTTAGTCCCAGTTAGTAATCGGAAATAAACACGTGCTAATTATTATTGTTTTTTATTTTTCGGAAAACCTCCATTGCAATACGTTCACAGGTAAGTTTTTTGAGTTTCAACTTATGTTTAGCAGTTATGTTTTAAAAAATAATTTAGTCTAAAAAACATTTTTAATTATTTGTGTTAGCAGTGGGGTAGTTAAATATAAAAAAATCTGCAAAACTCTGGGAAAAGTGGACCGGTCCACTTTAGCCGTAAAATGATGTTAAATTCGGTTTTTTGTTACAGACGACACAAAATGGTTAGAACTTACAAGAGGAAGTTGGGGAAACTTCCTAACTGTAACTATTCAGCAGAAAACTTACGGCTAGCGATTAGAGAAGTACAATTAAGAAGGTTATCCAAAAGATCAGCATGTAAAAAATATGGTATTCCAAGAACAACATTAAAAAGAAAAATGGAGGGAACTCATACGTTAAGGTACGGCCGACAGCAAGTTTTAAAAGAGAATGAAGAACAACAAATAGTTCAGGGTCTAATACTTTGCGGAGAATGGGGATTCCCGATGTCCAAGTTGGATATTAGGTGTATTATTAAACAGTATCTTGACCGTATTGGTAGGCTGAAAACGATTCCAAAATAACATACCAGGCAATGAATTTTGTAATCTTTTTTAAAAAGACATCCCGAGCTGTCAGTCCGTTTTTCAGAAAACATGAAGCGTTGTAGGGCTGAAGTTGGCGTCAACATTATCAACTCCTATTTCGACCAACTTGAAAATTCCTTAGAAAACGTTTCACCACATAGCATACTTAACTATGACGAAACAAATTTTTGTGACGACCCGGGAAAGCAAAGGGTTGTTATAAAAAGAGAATCTAAGCAGCCAAAAAATATCATAGATTCGTCAAAAACCAGCGTCTCGGTAATGATCTGCGGATCAGCTACAGGAGTATTGCTACCACCTTATATTGTTTATCGAGCAGAGAATTTATACCCAACTTGGATTGAAGGTGGCCCAGCGAACACCCGATACAATAGGTCGAAAAATGGATGGTTCGACGAGAGGACCTTTGAGGATTGGTTTTTAAAACTGGCCTTACCATACCTTAAAAAACAGCCTGGTCCTCGAGTAATGATAGGTGACAATTTATCCAGTCATGTCTCTCACACTGTCGTCGCGAGTTGTAATGAAAATGGAATCAGATTTGTGCTACTTCCGCCAAATTCGACAGGAATATGTCAACCCCTTGACGTAGCATTTTTTGCTCCCTTAAAACGAAAATGGAGAGCTGTACTCCTAGAGTGGAAACAGAAAAATAGAGGAGTAGTTCCAAAGTGTGATTTTCCTAAACTTTTAAAGCAAACCTTAGAAAGCTTGGAAACCGCTTCAGAAAATCTGAAGGCCGGTTTTGCTGGCTGCGGAATCTATCCGTTAAATCGAGAAAGAGTTCTGAAGCAATTGCCAAATAACAATCAAGATGATCCAGGCAGTTCTAATAATTTACATCCAGAACTTATTGAATTTCTCCAAAAAACAAGAATGCCTGAAAAACAAACAAATAAACCTAGAGGTAGAAAGCTACAAGTGGCACCAGGAAAAAGTTTATCCTTTGAGCCAAATAAATCATCCTCCAAGACATCAGACGACGCTGAGTATAGTGAACATAACGAGTCATCTGACGAAATGTTTTCAGAAAATTCTGATGAAGAAATTTTGGAAGCTGGACAGCAACAAGACACTGTACCAGCATTAGAACAAAATTTAGGTAAATTGGTGCAAAGTGATTTTGTTATGGTAAAATTTGAAATTACTTCTGAAAAAAGGCAGTTGTATTATGTTGGACAATTACAAAGACATGTTAAAGATAAATTTCAAATTAATTTTTTAAGAAAGGTGACAGGAAAAGAAATTTACTTTAGTTTTCCGCAGGTTCAGGACGAATGCCTTATAGATCCTAAAGATATCATAGAGAAAATATCTGTTAAAAATCATTGCAGAGGTAGATACAAATTTAACATGAAAACCAATGTTTCTTTGCTTACCTAAATATGTGTCAATTTTTTTTTTGTTTTATTTCTTGTTTTTGTTTCTATTAAAATATTTTTGTACGCCTGATTAGTTGTAGAGTTCGTTTTTTGTACTTAAATTTAAAAATAAATAAAACCATTTCATATACCTTTCTCGTATGTTTCTTTCCAAATGTTAAAAAATGTTACTCGTATAATTGACTATGCAAATTAACTAGTGCTCTCGCGCATACACTATCTAGAAAGAGCAAAGAAAAAAATATGAATAAGTTCGGTCGGCTGACTGCACTTTCTTCTGAAGGAGAGAATATTATTGTGGAGGGTCTGTTGTGACAGTTGAGTGGGGATTTCCATTAACTACTCAGGACTTGCAAGATGTGGTCACTTCTTATCTTGAACAAGCTGGTAGACAAGAAAATCGTTTTTAACAAAATAGACCTGGAAAAGATTCGTGAACGACATCCAGAACTCTCGAATCGGTATGGAGAAAACATCAAAAGAAATAGAGCAGCAGTATCGCCAGAAATAATCTCCTCATAACTTGCAAGTAGAACTAGAAGGAATTGTTCCTGAAGCACTTATAAATTATGATGAAAGTAATTTAACAGATGATCCTGTGCAAGTCAATGGTTAATTTAAAAGAAAAAACTTGCATCAGCTGATTAAAATGTCATTTTTATTCACATATATTGTAACGAGCGTTTTGCGCTCCTTACAACTTAGTAAGGTGTGATTTAATGATGATTAAAAAATTTGAATTTATATCAAATTATCCTTTAAAATTTTCGTACTACGCCCGTGTCGAATTTTAGGAACAATTGCGTTTACCTGAGTACTACTCTGTGTTAGTCACGAGATGGTAAAATAGAACTGTATAATGGAATTTCGAGGTGATTATGCATAGGCAACCAAATATGTATGAACCATTGCATACTTGTCAGAAACCTCGCTATTCGTATGGTAGTTTATTAGTTCGCTTTAAAAATGGGAAACGGGTGTGTATTAGAGGTTAGATTCTCCATTTTTCCCTTTTTCACTTTCTTAAAGTTGATTTCTACGGGATAAACCCCAGTTTTTCAATTTCCCCCCTTTTCGAGCAATGAAGTGTCAATAATCACGTGAGTTCCTTCTTTATTTTGAGTGGTTAACACGTACAAGTTTTTTAATAGTGTCAGTTTTGATAAAACCAAATGGCCGGTTACAATCGTCCCTCTTTCTTATTAGACGCTCTCGAGGACACTGTGTTTTAAGTGGAATGTTTCTTTAGTTGTTAATTTGGCAAAATTTGTCACGAATTTATTTCGGATTGGAAAATAACTAAACCAAACTTCTCCAAGTCCTTCATGGGATGAAAAACACAGCACAGGAAAAAGCCATAACAACAGGTAAATGAATTTGTAAAATTTTTTAGTTCATGAAACCACTAACGGTGGCCATTTTGTTTCAGGCTTTTTTCATTACTTTTTATTTTTTTTCATTACTTTTTCTGTTACCTTTTCCACATTACCTTATCGGTAAACTTTTTACTTTTACTTTTACTTTGAGTTTTGCGTAGTATCATGTAAAATCTTACTTTTATGTTACTACATTTTGCTCTTATTTGAATTACCTTACCTTTAATGGTATTTTAAGGTACTTTTGAATTTTAATTTATCCATTGCATTTTGCTTGGAAACTTTTCTCATTCGGATATACCCCGCATCTTGGTTTTAAGATGTATTTCTACCTCCGATAATAAGTTAGACTTATAACTTTAAGCTTTTACTTAGATTTTGCCTACATCCTAGGTCATGAGAATTCGTAAATGAATATCTTAACTAAGTCTTCCTGGGCTGCAGGAGTTCAAAATAATATTTTTTAAACCGTTTTGCCTCATAGTTTCAATCTGAACATCACCCTAAAATTCAGACTTTCTTCCACGCCTTGTTTTAAGTATTCTTCTCGGCTAACCTAGAGTAATTTTTAATAATTTTAATTATCCCTTACTAGAGCTTTCTAGTAAGTATTTTAACCCCTACTACTGCCCTTTCTAAGCTTGCCTGAAAGTCTGAAAACAATTTCAACCCATATTTCTGGGAATTCCATTATTATATCAGTTGTTTGTTCCCCATATTTTTCTATTAACTTCAGTAACAAAAAATATTCCAAGTATCTTAAATGGACTCTCAGTTACCATACATATAAGTCATTAATCTGCATCCCTGGATGATACATACACACCGTGAGTGGATCATATCACCTCCGAGTACGAGTTGGGAACTGGGTGAGACAGTCAAGTACAGCTGATGTGTCGGAAGCAGAACTTTGGATGGTAAAAGCTTGCAGTGTTGCAGTCATCTGTTATCCGATTTTGATGTGGCCTGAATGATCGTACCGTGTGGCTTGGATTATTGGTTACGTTTGGAAGCTTGATCTGATTGGTTCCCTATTCCTGGACTTGTTACTTGGGATCATGACAAAAGATGAGTAAACCTTTTATGAGTAAACCTTTTATGAGTAAACCTTTTATGAGTAAACCTTTTATGAGTAAACCTTTTATGAGTAAACCTTTTATGAGTAAACCTTTTATGAGTAAACCTTTTTTAAATACCTATTGAATTATTTGAAACGATATTTGAAGCTTGTATTTTTGTTTAACCCTAGACCCCGGTTATATTTTTTGTTCGTATGTTATTATAACTACTACAACCTATTTAATGCCCATTGGCAAATCAGCTTAAAAATTTTTTGTATTCCAGTTAACATAGACTCGCAAGAGCAGTGTTAACTAAGATAATTTTTTTAGATTTCTCTGTCTTGAGTACATATTGAATTGGTTAAAATGATATTTGAAGCTTGTATTTTTGTTTAACCCTAGACCCCGGCTATTTTTTGTTCGTATGTTACTATAACTACTACAACCTATTTAATGCCCATAGGCAAATCAGCTTAAAGAATTTTGTTTTGTATCACAGTTAACATAGACTCGCAAGAGCAGTGTTAACTAATATAATTTTTCTTGATTTTTCTGTCACGTGTATGATAAGCGTAGACATTTATCTTCTCTCCTGGGAAACTGAAGAGTCCCATTAATTAATTATCTCTAAATTAAATTTTCATTAACATAACTTTCTTTAGGGAGATTATTCGTTCCACGACCTTAACATAGGCTTAAGTCCTAAATCTTAGACAATATACTGATTTATCTCTCAAGTATTTTTAGATTTGGGTATCATTAGAATACCAGAGTAGAATTCCCTTAAGGAATCATTATATTATGTTATATTTAAATTTTAATTTTAGTAAGTTTTAATCCCTACAGCGCAGTACGTGAAATTGCAATACATATCTCTCTCTCTTCATTCTATAGTTAAGTAGCCTAGCTAATTTTTAGCCAATTTGTACACTTGTGTGAAGATTGGTGATCTTTGGTCATTGAAACCTTTAGAATTAAAAATTTAGTACCTATAAGCACCCCGTGCTGGTGATATATTTTGTATATTTAAAATGTTTAACTGATATATTATTCATAAAGTATCATTATCTTTATAATAGATTCTTTGATATTATAACCCTAAAGTGTTTTATTTTTTTGTTAGGCATACGATCGATATCACAGATCTTATTTAATCTTTGTCTACTTAATTAATCTTTGCTAAGTTCTTAGCTTAGCTGGCGCCCAATTGGTAAACTGGAAAATTAAAATTTTATAAAAAAAAAACCTACACGACCCGTAGCTCTTGATACGGAATCAGATAATATCATACCGTCGTTGTCCGATAAATGTTTATAAAACTAAAGAAATAAGTTTGGAAAAATGACTCCCTCGTGTGCAGGCTAAATCCGGAAAGCCGTACCGAGTGATTCATTTGCCTTTCAATAAGCGGATTTTTAGAGTCATTTTGAATCGGGTATATTTTCGTGGATTTTACGTATAAATTGTTACATGTCATATTGGGAATTTCTAAAGTGAAATAATTTCTGACGACAGGTACTAGTGGAAAGGTTTAAAGGTTTTTTTTTCTGAAGTTTTATTATTGACGTAAGGAAATGTCGGAGAGATAATAGAATTTTCTTTGTAGCCAGAGGTGGCTGGGGATAAGGAAACATTATAACTTAAAGCTAGTAATTAGGGGGGAAGAAGTGGGAATTATTTTGCCGGGATGTGAGTAAGGGGATGGTAGGATGTAACAATTTATGGCGGCGTCGCTTATTTGTTAGAGTCACGGGCAGTAAGTATAATATTGAATATTTAGTTAGGATGAGTATTATTGTAAGGTATGATGTCGCGTTGATTTTCTTTTGAATCTTTATATTTAGAAAGTGTCTATTTTGTTGGCTTTATATCTATAAAGTATTTGTTCGTGTTTAAAGTTTGAATAAATTCGTTATTTGAAATCGTTGTTTTATTTGGTTGTATTATGGAAGGCAGAGGAGTCAATGTGTGGGAGGGAGTCCGTGCCATCGGTTCAACTAGCGGCCCTAGGCCGCGAGGTTCTGCCGATGGTATTGGGGTAGATGGTATTGAAGGTCATTATAAGATATGTGAGTTCAAGGGAAATTCTTATCATCAGAGTTTAGTCATTCGCCTGTGGCGCGGCAGGCCGGGCCAATGGGAATAAATCAAGGTCAGATTCAGACTCGGGGGGCAATTTCCTGTGGGAATCCGTCGAGTCCGGCCCCGGCCGACGCTCAGGGGCAAAGTAAGGGGGATAATTCAAAATATGGGAAAAGTGGTTTTTTATGTAAATTATCAGGGGAGGATGTAAGTGAATGTCCGGCTTGTGTTGATCAAGATGTTTGGGGGCAGATAAAGGGGAATATAGAGAACCAACCCCCCCTGCTGAGTATTGAGGATCGGGCCGTTATGAGGCGAAATCGTATTCGGGATATAGTAAGTGCTATTGGTCAGTCGCCAGAGTGTGAGTCGTCTGATGTTGACGTGCGGGATCCAGTGCCTACTTGTAGGCTTTATAAGATAGAAAAACGCCAGCCTACGGCATCCAGCCTTCATAAACCGACCCTGAGAGCCGAGAAAACAGAGTACCGAGGTGTTGTGGCGTTACCCCGGGAACATGGCGCCCAACTAATGGGGCAACCCATTACAGAAGGTAATGGAAAAACCCGGAGAATGCCGGAGAACTCAGAAGGGGATGTCGTAGAAAAAACACTGGAAACCAAGGAGGAGGAAACGCAGACGGAAACCAAGTGGATATACTACCAGGATGTAGAAGTCATTTCATGGGTTATGAACACGTATCAAAATAGACCAGAAAACCAAATAAGAATGGGACCAGGAATGGGTGCCGTATTACGATTGGTTGGTAAAGTAATATTTAATCAAAAACAGAAAGATAAGGAAACAGAAGCAATACCAGCACTTGGCCCGATCGAGATCGTATTAATGGGGACAATAGAAGATTTGCCGGTTACCCGACATGATCGCTACAGCGCGGTCATCTGGTTGTATGATAACTACAGCGGCTGGGTCGAGTGCAGGGCAGTAACCACTATAAGTAAAAACAAAGTTCTGGACTTTATAATACAAGACGTACTTAGCCGCTGGGGCAAACCCAAGATAATGGTTTTACAAGAACAATTAGTAAAATACAAAGAAGAGATCAGTAACATCGTTCCATGGACCCAACTGTGTACGCCGGAGGAAGCAGTAAATATAACCAGGTGGACCAAATTGGTAGAATTAGAGGAGAAACTCAGAACGGAAAAAAGAAATTGGCCAAACGCATTGAATATGTACCTGATGGAAGTTCGGGACCAAGAAAACCCGGAATTGGAAGCGACACCTTTCCAATTAATGATGGGGTACCCGAGACACAAGAATGTATTCTACAGAGTATAATACGAGTGACCAATAGTACTAAAAATAAGAGGTCTTTTGTTCTATTTATGAAGTAATGTATGGGATTTAAGTAATTTTAAGGAAAATAAGGCTGTAATCAGAGTGTGGTATTAAGATATTGTAAGACTGATAGTCATAATGTAAACTATGGGATTAAAAAAATCAATGTGATCTAAAGTACAATTTTAGGAGGTTAAGTATATAGTTTATGGTGATATGAGGTGTGGATTTATGAGGTCAAGGATTATCTGATTCCGTTATTTTTATCGATTTTCACTTGGGTATCATTTGTAATGATCCCCAAGTTTAATCTAGGGGGGGAAGTGATACGGAATCAGATAATATCATACCGTCGTTGTCCGATAAATGTTTATAAAACTAAAGAAATAAGTTTGGAAAAATGACTCCCTCGTGTGCAGGCTAAATCCGGAAAGCCGTACCGAGTGATTCATTTGCCTTTCAATAAGCGGATTTTTAGAGTCATTTTGAATCGGGTATATTTTCGTGGATTTTACGTATAAATTGTTACATGTCATATTGGGAATTTCTAAAGTGAAATAATTTCTGACGACAGGTACTAGTGGAAAGGTTTAAAGGTTTTTTTTTCTTAAGTTTTATTATTGACGTAAGGAAATGTCGGAGAGATAATAGAATTGGGATTTTTCTTTGTAGCCAGAGGTGGCTGGGGATAAGGAAACATTATAATTTAAAGCTAGTAATTAGGGGGGAAGAAGTGGGAATTATTTTGCCGGGATGTGAGTAAGGGGATGGTAGGATGTAACAATTTATGGCGGCGTCGCTTATTTGTTAGAGTCACGGGCAGTAAGTATAAAATTGAATATTTAGTTAAGATGAGTATTATTGTAAGGTATGATGTCGCGTTGATTTTCTTTTGAATCTTTATATTTAGAAAGTGTCTATTTTGTTGGCTTTATATCTATAAAGTATTTGTTCGTGTTTAAAGTTTGAATAAATTCGTTATTTGAAATCGTTGTTTTATTTGGTTGTATTATGGAAGGCAGAGGAGTCAATGTGTGGGAGGGAGTCCGTGCCATCGGTTCAACTAGCGGCCCTAGGCCGCGAGGTTCTGCCGATGGTATTGGGGTAGATGGTATTGAAGGTCATTATAAGATATGTGAGTCAAGTCGTTTGGTTAGTCGTACTGTGCGACGGCGCCTTCAGCGTCGTCGTCAGGAGGAACGGCGGCGTGCCGCCGCCCTCACAGTCAAAGATCAATGGGGGAATAAGGTCTATTTTACGCAGGAGGGGGAGGTTCAATATAGAAATATTTTAAATTTGGTTCAAGGGAAATTCTTATCATCAGAGTTTAGTCATTCGCCTGTGGCGCGGCAGGCCGGGCCAATGGGAATAAATCAAGGTCAGATTCAGACTCGGGGGGCAATTTCCTGTGGGAATCTGTCGAGTCCGGCCCCGGCCGATGCTCAGGGGCAAAGTAAGGGGGATAATTCAAAATATGGGAAAAGTGGTTTTTTATGTAAATTATCAGGGGAGGATGTAAGTGAATGTCCGGCTTGTGTTGATCAAGATGTTTGGGGGCAGATAAAGGGGAATATAGAGAACCAACCCCCCCTGCTGAGTATTGAGGATCGGGCCGTTATGAGGCGAAATCGTATTCGGGATATAGTAAGTGCTATTGGTCAGTCGCCAGAGTGTGAGTCGTCTGATGTTGACGTGCGGGATCCAGTGCCTACTTGTAGGCTTTATAAGATAGAAAAACGCCAGCCTACGGCATCCAGCCTTCATAAACCGACCCTGAGAGCCGAGAAAACAGAGTACCGAGGTGTTGTGGCGTTACCCCGGGAACATGGCGCCCAACTAATGGGGCAACCCATTACAGAAGGTAATGGAAAAACCCGGAGAATGCCGGAGAACTCAGAAGGGGATGTCGTAGAAAAAACACTGGAAACCAAGGAGGAGGAAACGCAGACGGAAACCAAGTGGATATACTACCAGGATGTAGAAGTCATTTCATGGGTTATGAACACGTATCAAAATAGACCAGAAAACCAAATAAGAATGGGACCAGGAATGGGTGACGTATTACGATTGGTTGGTAAAGTAATATTTAATCAAAAACAGAAAGATAAGGAAACAGAAGCAATACCAGCACTTGGCCCGATCGAGATCGTATTAATGGGGACAATAGAAGATTTGCCGGTTACCCGACATGATCGCTACAGCGCGGTCATCTGGTTGTATGATAACTACAGCGGCTGGGTCGAGTGCAGGGCAGTAACCACTATAAGTAAAAACAAAGTTCTGGACTTTATAATACAAGACGTACTTAGCCGCTGGGGCAAACCCAAGATAATGGTTTTACAAGAACAATTAGTAAAATACAAAGAAGAGATCAGTAACATCGTTCCATGGACCCAACTGTGTACACCGGAGGAAGCAGTAAATATAACCAGGTGGACCAAATTGGTAGAATTAGAGGAGAAACTCAGAACGGAAAAAAGAAATTGGCCAAACGCATTGAATATGTACCTGATGGAAGTTCGGGACCAAGAAAACCCGGAATTGGAAGCGACACCTTTCCAATTAATGATGGGGTACCCGAGACACAAGAATGTATTCTACAGAGTATAATACGAGTGACCAATAGTACTAAAAATAAGAGGTCTTCTGTTCTATTTATGAAGTAATGTATGGGATTTAAGTAATTTTAAGGAAAATAAGGCTGTAATCAGAGTGTGGTATTAAGATATTGTAAGACTGATAGTCATAATGTAAACTATGGGATTAAAAAAATCAATGTGATCTAAAGTACAATTTTAAGAGGTTAAGTATATAGTTTATGGTGATATGAGGTGTGGATTTATGAGGTCAAGGATTATCTGATTCCGTTATTTTTATCGATTTTCACTTGGGTATCATTTGTAATGATCCCCAAGTTTAATCTAGGGGGGGAAGTGATACGGAATCAGATAATATCATACCGTCGTTGTCCGATAAATGTTTATAAAACTAAAGAAATAAGTTTGGAAAAATGACTCCCTCGTGTGCAGGCTAAATCCGGAAAGCCGTACCGAGTGATTCATTTGCCTTTCAATAAGCGGATTTTTAGAGTCATTTTGAATCGGGTATATTTTCGTGGATTTTACGTATAAATTGTTACATGTCATATTGGGAATTTCTAAAGTGAAATAATTTCTGACGACAGGTACTAGTGGAAAGGTTTAAAGGTTTTTTTTTCTGAAGTTTTATTATTGACGTAAGGAAATGTCGAAGAGATAATAGAATTGGGATTTTTCTTTGTAGCCAGAGGTGGCTGGGGATAAGGAAACATTATAACTTAAAGCTAGTAATTAGGGGGGAAGAAGTGGGAATTATTTTGCCGGGATGTGAGTAGGGGGATGGTAGGATGTAACAATTTATGGCGGCGTCGCTTATTTGTTAGAGTCACGGGCAGTAAGTATAATATTGAATATTTAGTTAAGATGAGTATTATTGTAATGTATGATGTCGCGTTGATTTTCTTTTGAATCTTTATATTTAGAAAGTGTCTATTTTGTTGGCTTTATATCTATAAAGTATTTGTTCGTGTTTAAAGTTTGAATAAATTCGTTATTTGAAATCGTTGTTTTATTTGGTTGTATTATGGAAGGCAGAGGAGTCAATGTGTGGGAGGGAGTCCGTGCCATCGGTTCAACTAGCGGCCCTAGGCCGCGAGGTTCTGCCGATGGTATTGGGGTAGATGGTATTGAAGGTCATTATAAGATATGTGAGTCAAGTCGTTTGGTTAGTCGTACTGTGCGACGGCGCCTTCAGCGCCGTCGTCAGGAGGAACGGCGGCGTGCCGCCGCCCTCCCAGTCAAAGATCAAGGGGGGAATAAAGTCTATTTTACGCAGGAGGGGGAGGTTCAATATAGAAATATTTTAAATTTGGTTCAAGGGAAATTCTTATCATCAGAGTTTAGTCATTCGCCTGTGGCGCGGCAGGCCGGGCCAATGGGAATAAATCAAGGTCAGATTCAGACTCGGGGGGCAATTTCCTGTAGGAATCCGTCGAGTCCGGCCCCGGCCGATGCTCAGGGGCAAAGTAAGGGGGATAATTCAAAATATGGGAAAAGTGGTTTTTTATGTAAATTATCAGGGGAGGATGTAAGTGAATGTCCGGCTTGTGATGATCAAGATGTTTGGGGGCAGATAAAGGGGAATATAGAGAACCAACCCCCCCTGCTGAGTATTGAGGATCGGGCCGTTATGGGGCGAAATCGTATTCGGGATATAGTAAGTGCTATTGGTCAGTCGCCAGAGTGTGAGTCGTCTGATGTTGACGTGCGGGATCCAGTGCCTACTTGTAGGCTTTATAAGATAGAAAAACGCCAGCCTACGGCATCCAGCCTTCATAAACCGACCCTGAGAGCCGAGAAAACAGAGTACCGAGGTGTTGTGGCGTTACCCCGGGAACACTCTCAAGCGAAACTAATAGCAGTTGTCGGTGGCACCCAGATTGGACGTATAAAAAATAAATAAGCACCTACGAACATCTCAAAAATTTTTAGGTTACGCTTCTAGCTCTGATGAGCATCAACATTAAACAAAAACGAAAATAAATATATCAAATTATCATTTTTTTTAATTATTTTATTTTTTATTACGTTACAATATATTATTTTGTTTGCAATGTTATGTTATTTTCGTTTTAATATTTATAGTAATATTTTGTAAATTGATGAAATGGAAACTCCTGTAATAAACATTTATTTTAATTTAATTTATTTATCAACTATACCATGTTTTATAGCCCCTAGACTTTTATGTATTATAAGCATACTACTTATAAATATTCACAATCCAATGTAAATTTCCTCCTTTATAATGAAAACGTTTTATATTTACTTTTTACTTACTTCTTACGAAGCTTTCGCCTACTTTTATTGTTTGTAAAACAGAAAACTATAATTAAACAAATTAACCAAATGCCAAATAAATCATAAAACAAAACAAGAAAAAATTCGTCAAGGCATATCCTTGTGAAGATGCCTCTAGAGCAGCGGTTTTCAACCTTTTTGAGTGATGTACCATAAAATACTTTTTGTAATTTTAGGTACCACCTAACTAAAATACTACCTTTCTAGCTAGGTAATTTAATTAATTGTAATACCCATGCTGAAATTTTAACCAAAGGATAAAATAAAATTGAACAATAGTAAAAATATTTTTTATTACATTTTTAGGTTTCATACTTAGAGGTACTTACTTAAAATGACAAACATTAGTGAGAAGGTTGTGCTTGGCTTTTTTTACATAATTTATTAATATCTGGTTCTGTGTTACTCAGATATAGCCGAAGATCAGGTTCTACATTAAGTTTGTTTCTGTATACATTCTTAATATACAGCATCGCGGAAAATCCATTCTCACACATGTATGTCGTTGAAAAGGGTATTAAGTATTTTAAAGCGTGTTTTGCAAGAGAAGGGTAATCAGAATTCCTTCTTGCCCAAAATTCACCGAGGTCGCACTGCTTAAACTCTAATTTTAGTTCACCATCACACGACAAATCAATCAGTTTTTCTTGTTCGGTTGCACATAAACCCTGAACCGGCGACTCAACAAAAAAGGGATTGCGTATCCATTCAAATTCAGAATAATCTTCTGTAAAGTACCCATTAAACTGCTTGATTAATTTATCATGGTGAATCTTGAAATTTAACAGTACCTTAGAACTGATATTAATTTCATTATCTATGACGAAGCTTTCAAGTGCTGTAAAATGTTGGACAGATCTATTTTCAAGACTTGATTTCACAAGTTCAAGCTTCTTTATGAACGATTTGACTTTATCAATAATAACAAAGCGAGTTGTATGTTTGCCTTGCAAACCTAGATTCAAATCGTTAAGTCTGCTAAATATATCACTAAGATATGCAAGTTGGCATAACCAAACTTCGTCAGTAAACTTGTCTTTCAGCTCATGATTTTGTTTAGCTAGAAATATTTGAACTTCGGAACGAAGCTCAAATAATCGGGATAATACTTTTCCTCTTGATAGCCACCTAACCTCTGTATGTAGAAGCAAACTGTCGTGATTACTTCCCATTTCGGAACACAAGAGCCGAAAGAGTCTTGAATTCAAAGCTCTTGACTTAATAGAATTAACTACTTTAATAGCGTCGTTCAAGATCTGTCTTAATTCATCTGGCATTTCCTTAGCTGCTAAAGCTTGTCTGTGTATGCTACAGTGAATAAAAACACATTCCGGTGCTATTGCTTTAATTCTTGTTACAACACCCCCATGTTTTCCTGTCATTGCACGTGCACCATCTGAACATATACCCACGCACTTCAGCCAATCCAAACCATGTTTGGTAATAAAATCATTCACTTTATTAAATATTTTGACCGATGTTGTTGTAGAAGGAAGGGATTCGCAAAATAAAAATTCTTCTTTTATTTCATTTCCGTGCAAAAACCGGCAATAAACCATCAACTGGGCAAAATTTGCTACATCGGTACTTTCGTCCATTTGTAAAGCGAAAAAGATACTGGACTTTATTTGTTCTATGACGGTTTCTTTAACATCATTGGCCATTACAAGTATTCTACGACTAACTGTATTATCAGAAAGTGAAACGAAATCCAATTGCTTGGCTGCCTTTTCCCCCAAAACACAATTTACGATGTCTTTGGCAGCTGGTAAAATAAGCGTTTCCCCAATTGTATGGGGCTTTCCACACTTAGCTATTCTTAAACTGGCCAAAAAACCAGCCTTAACAGCATTTTCGTTGCTTGTAGAAAACGCAGCTATTTTCTTCTGTCCACCTTTAAGTTCAACTTCTTTCCTTTTAAAAAAATCTAGCGGTTTTTCTGATAGATTTTTGTGCTTCAAATTAAAATGGCGCTGTAGCAAGGACGGCTTCATCGAATGATTTGAAAAGATCTCAAAACATATTACACATTGCGGGCGTGGTTCTTCGTTAACATCAACAAATGAAAATCCCATTTTTAAATAATTTGAATCATATCGTCTGGTAACTTTTTGTTTTTTACGATTTAAGTTTAAATCCACGTTTGTTACATTGCTTGAAGTACATGGCAAATCACTTGTTCCTGGAAGAGAACACTCTTCTACAGGTCTCTTTAACCATTTATCCATTACTTTACTATAAAAATGACAAGGCGCGCGCGGCTCATGTGAAGTCACTCATCAAGTAAAACAAACACTGAAGCAAAAGCGAATACGCCGCTACGCGATTGCCCAATCGGTGTTGCCGGCGCGGCGGGCAGTTCTAAAAGATTTCACACAGGGTTGCCAATGCTCCCATATTTTAGTTTTTTATATTTATTTCTTTTCTTTTTTTTTAATTTTTGTTATCTGGTGCTGATTTTAGGTCTGGCTTTTGCGTTTTAGGTCTGTTTTTGCGTACCACCGCAAATAATTAAATGTACCACCAGTGGTACATGTATCACAGGTTGAAAACCGCTGCTCTAGAGTATTGGTAAAAAGAAGATCGAAACATCCAGAACGGTGCACATAAAAAATGAGCACATTCATTGTAATGGCTTGCACTGCGAGCGGTACTTTATTGCCACCCTAAGTCAGGGTGGCTTGATGTAAAGACTGGTTAACAGCCATAGTGCTACCATATTTTAAAAATTTAGGACCTGGACCGAAAGCACTTATTGAAGACAATCTCTCTAGTCATATTTCACCAAACGTTATTACAAAATTCCAAGAAAATAATATTAAGTTTATACTTTTACCGGCCAATAGCACACATCTATGCCAACCGTTAGATGTTTCTTTCTTTAGACATTTAAAAGCTACATGGAGAAAGCAATTATTAAAGTGGAAGCTTTCACATAAAGAGACAATTTTTAAAGCAGTGTTCCCTACACTTATTAAGAATACGTTTACAAGTCTGGAGAAAACGCAGGCAGAGATAATAAAATCCAGATTTCGAGCGTGTGGAATTTATCCGTTAGATAAAGATCAAGTATTAAAGAGACTTTCTGGGCAACAATCTAATTTCGCAGATGAATCTGCTTAAACATCTGCAATAAAACAACAGCTAAAGCAATATGGCAATCAATCAGAGCTTCTAGTTAAGAAAAAAAAATCTAGTAGAACCTGGGAAAAGCATCGCTGGTCATAGTAGAGAAATTGAGGAGTCCGAATCAGAAATAGGAATATTATTACATGATACAAATTCTTCTGTTGGACCCGAAGATTTCTCTGATTTAGATGAAGAAGAAACTAGCCTTATTATCCATAATAATGATAACAACAAGGAAGTTCGGGACGTAGAGGAAGTAGCATTTTTTTGATTTCATTTCCAGTGGAAGGAAAACCTAACAAGGAAAAAAAATTGTTCGACAGATTACCAAAATAATAAATGTTCGGTCGATGTACGAATGTAAATCTTCACGCCTTGTGGGGATGTCGAAAACTATCTTTCGATATCCAGATGTTAATGATATTGCCGAAATTGAGCATCATCAAATTATACAACCTTTAAAGAATCCTAAGAAAAGTGAATACAAAGTCTATTTTCCTTATGAAGTGAATATTTAGTTTGTATAAGTATGTTTTCGCTAATATTTTTTTCTAAGCACCTATACCTATCTATTGTAGTTATAGTGCCTAGTTAGCTACTTTCATATTATATTTTAGAAAAAATACTTATATTATATATTTCTAGTTTTAAAAATGCTGTTTAGTTGTTTATATTTTATAATAGAGTGTAATTCTCAACTTTAAATATTTTATTTTACTGCCGAAAAAGACCTTTTTAAATTGTTTACAATATAAAAATTTAGTTGTTGTGTTCTAAGTTGCCCGGCTAGATTAAAACATGTAATTATAAATCATAAAATCTATGACCGTTCCAACTATATTTTTAAAAAAAATGCTTCCATGTTACTGTTTTCTTTGCTACTTGAGGAAAAGATCGTTTTATAACTGATACATGATATTACCATACCTAAATAAGTACATTTTTTGATTCCCCGATTTTGTGCTAAAAGCAATTTGCAAAATGTTCCAAATAACACTATTTTACGGTACCATACTAAGTGCAGAGCTGTGAAAGTTACTTCAGAAAAGTAACTAGTTACTTTTTCGATACTTTTGCCCAAATGTATCTAGATACTTATAAGGAATAGTTACTTTTACCTAAAAGTAACTTAGTTCTTAGTTACTTAGTAAAAGTAACTAGTTATAGTAACTAAGATATTTTTACAGTAACTAGTTACATTGATTGTAACTACGATAATTTTAAAGTAACTAAGATACTTTTTAAGTAACTAGTTACTAAAAGTAACTAAGATACTTTTGACTAACTAGTTATTTTAATTGTAACTACGAAACTCTAAAAGTTACTAAGATGCTTTTGAATTAGATACCATAAATTTACCAGGTAGTGATAATTAATTTTCCTGTACACACTACCACTATTACCATCAGAAAACTAAACTAAGAAGTGTTAATTCGAACAACGAACAAGTAGAATAAAATGCTTTCCAAGAAATTTCGCGTTCCAACCAGTTTGCTGTTTAACGCTCGCGACTCGCCGCTCGTCCCGTCGTGAAAATCTGATTAACGGCCGCCGATCGTCCCTTGGTCATCATCTGATGGTGTGCATTATTTGTTACTTTTGAAAAGTAACTTGTATCTAGTTACTTTTTAGGAGTAACTATACACTTAAAAAGTAACTAGTTACTTTAAAAGTAACTTAGTTACTCCTAAAAAGTAACTAGATACAAGTTACTTTTCAAAAGTAACGAAGTTACAGTTACTTTTGGCATGATTCAAAAAAGAACTAAGTTACTAAAAAGTATCTAGTTACTTAAGTTACTCATAGCTCTGACTAAGTGTTTATAATATTGATAAAAATATGGGTAAAATTCATGAAATAGCCGAAATTGAGAAAAGCCCACCCAACACACCCAATAGCGGGCTATACACACAGACTTTTTCAACGCTTTTGGAACGCCACGCTAAGAGTGTCGGTTGGCGCGTATGTTGCAGTAGCGACAAGAAAAGAGTAACGGAAAAGACGGCATTCTTAAAGTGTGGTTGTAAAATTTTTGTGGCGTGTGAAAGTTTTAGTGCGCTCTAATTATTGATGTACTTAATAATAAATTAAATAATAATAATTATTTGTTGTTAATAATAACGTTTTGGTAATATTAATAATAATGTCTGACACCCGATATTAGAGTAAAGATTTTTTGACGGAATTTATTGAAACCTATAGAAAACACACCTGTCTCTGGAAAATAAAGAGCAAGGAGTATACAAATAAAAATTTAAAAACTAAAGCTTATGCTGAATTAGTAGAGTTGTGCAAGAAAATTAACGAAAAATCATACTGTGAATATGTTAAGAAAAAAATTTAGGCTCTGTGAGGAGATATAGGAAAGAGTTAAAAAAAGTAATGACCTCCAAAAAAAGTGGTACTTCGCAAGATGACTAACTGACGATGAAGAGCCGTCAACACCATTAGGCCCCGAAAGCGTGGACGAAGTAACTAGTGAAGGCACTGTCTGATGAAGTAGACGCCGAACTTAGCAGCGAAAAACAAGGTCCTGCGGTAAAAAAAGCAAACAAGGTAAATTTATTTATTTTATTTGTGCATAAAAGTAAAGAAAATATAAAAACATCTATGCTCTTCCCTTTCTAATCATTGAATCTTGACAGTCCACTTTACCATCACCATTAAAATATGCCATATATTGGTCTCTATTTTCTTTTGCATCCAGGCTTACATTACGATTCTGACCTTGAATATTTAAACCGGTCAATTAAACAACTTCGTCTTCTCGCCAGTCACCCGGAATAAGTTTATGTTCACGATTTTCCCTATCAAAAGTAGTTGCTGTCGCATATTTTCCGCCGTTTCTAGACAAATAATTGTGAAGGACACATATAGCTAAAATGACATAATTTAGTCTTTCTGGTTGCAAGTTGATAGCTATATGTAAAATTCTAAATCTGGAAGCAATAATTCCAAAAGAATTTTGAACAACATTTCGTCCTCTGGATAATCTGTAATTAAATATTTGTTTTTCATATGTAAGATTCCCACAAAGAAAAGGTTTCACTATATTTTTGTGCAAAGCAAATGCGTCGTCCGCCAAAAAAATTTAGTTTAAGTTAGCTTCATTTTCATAATTTTCAGGTAAACTTAACTTGCTGTTTTGTAGTCTGGTATTAAAGCTGCTATATTCAATAACGCCTCCATCAGATAAACGGCCATTCTGTTTAGCATTAACAATCGCCATAAGAACTATACTATAAAATCCTTTGTAATTATAATACATGGCACCTGTGCCAGGGGGCACGATTCGTATATTATGTTTTCCGTCTATTGCCCCTGCACAATTAGGTATTTGCCAAACATTTTTAAAATCGTCAAAGATAGTTTTCCATTAATTTTTGCTCGATGGAAATTAAAACCAAAAATATTTTGTTTCAGGTTTTTCAATCGCCCAAAAGAAAAATCAGTGACAGCTATTTAACGAATTCACAAGTAACAAGGTTTAAAACGTCAAGGGACGAAAGGTCAGCGTTTATGAAAGCTTGCACGAATGCACTTAACAGCAATGAAGATGAATATTGCTATCGGTGTAACTGTAGCACCTAATCTAAAAAAGATGAATGAACAACAGCGTTTATTTGCTGACAACTTAATCAATCAAGTATTATACAGGGTGATTCTTCTTTTTTAGCTGTGTATAGAAGGCAATAAAATAAACAACATTTTCAAATTCATTTTATTTTTAATCTAATCTAATCAAAACGTAGCCTTTACTTTATATTGTTTTTGTCTTTTTTTTGTATTGTTAGTATGTTAGTCATGCATTTTACGAGTCGGTCGTCAGTTCTTTATTGGCAATTCGCTGCTCTGTGTAATTGGTGTAAATATGATAAAATTTGAAAACAATGAACTAAAAAATATTTTGCTAATTTAGAGTGAGTGTCTTCAAAGTGCGGCGTTTGCGTAATGTTATTTAACGGTCAAGTTAGGCAAAACCGTATTTGATCCATAGTGTAATGAATAAATGTAAGTACCTTATTTTTGAATTTTTTGAAAAAATGTAAGTATGTGAAATTGTTGTTTATTTTAATGCCTTCTATACACAGCTAAAAAAGAAGTATCAACTTAGGAATCATTCTGCATAAAGGTCTTACTAATCACCTGACAGAAAATACAGTTATTTCTGAAAATTACTACAACTATCAATACAACTATGCGCCTTACGGCAATCAACAGTCCAAACCGCAAAACAGCAGGTTACCAGATTACGTTTATACATCAGAATCTTCACGGGCAAGTAGTCTGATGTCATCTACAGCAGCAGCTGTTTTAACACCCCAAGAATCGCAGCCAAAGTCCACCACATGTAAAGGGTGTTTAGCACAGTATAGTCGCCTCAACAGTTTGACAAGACATATTCGTTTTTATTGCAAGCGTACAAATCCTGGTTAAGTAGAAAAGTAAATTAGTATGTGTTGATATTAACTTAAGAAGTAATACATATTAAGAACCCTTCAAATATATTTGAAGAAGTAGTCCATACTTAAAGTGAGGTTACAAGTTAAACTTAAATCTTCTCTGTGACAAACCCCTTTGACATCGACATCTGTCACACCTCTTTGCTGCCCTTTCTTTTAAGCAAAGGTATACTAGAACGTGGTACGATTTTTTGATTGAAATGTTTAAAGAGTTTATTTTGCCAAAGTTTGCCTACACCTACTCCTAGCTAAGTATATCAAAGGAAAGTAAGTTACCAAAAATCAAAAATTTTAATAATAATTTTTTACCACCAAAATAAAAAGTGATTAAACTTTTTCTCAATGTAACGACTATAAAAACCCCTTTTTGCTTTCCAGGTAACTACAATAGTTCAGTTACTTCCTCCAAAAATATTTTTCGAAAATCTTTATACTTAATGTTTCTTCGATAAAAAAAAATGTTTTCTCAACCTTCAACTCAATTCTTCTAAAACTTCACCACTATGTTTCCATACCATATGTGTACTAACTAAGTGTGTACACTTGTACACATATGAAACATCTGCCCCATATACACAGGTAACTTCTCCTTCTTACACCGTATAACAAGATTCAACAATGTGCTTAACCCCTAAAGTCTCTTCATTTTCATTGTCATTCCCACATAAAGGTCTTACCTCGTCACTTTACATTTTTAAAAAATAACAACGGTTATCCCAACTTTATCTATATAACTTGGTAGTATGTTTTTCTCTCCTACATCTTTAGAAGTTTTTAACTTTTTTTTTATTTAACTAATCTTCTCAAGAGCTCCATTAGGATGTCACTGACAATTTCCTAACTTAGTGTAACTTTTAATATTGATTATTCTCCTGAAGATAAACGTTTACACGTTTAAAACATGTAGAGTATAGATAAACATTTTTTTTTGAAATATATCCTAGTGAAGGTTGACTTAGAGCGTTATTTATTTTCTAACTCCAAATATATACACACAACCAAACTTATATGGAATCAGCATTTGTGACTAAAATATTTTGTAGGGAAAAAACGTGGTATGCTAGCCAAAGAAAAAGGTTTTTTTTTTAACAAAAAATAAACGACTGCATATTATTATAATCATTTAAGTTTTGTGTTTAGTAGTAAAATCACTTTACTCCTGTAATTTTATTTCGGTCCAAAGAAGATAATAATGCCTTATGTTGGTCTAACAGATGTGCAGAGGGGAAAACTTGTTGCTCTCGTTGGACAAGGAATGCCCCAAAAGAGACGTAGCAGAGGTAGTAGGCGTTACCCAGGGTCTTGTATCAAAAACGTATCAAGATACTTGGAATTAGGAACTCTCAAGAATAGGCCTAGACAAAGTCGTCAAAGAGTTACAACTGAACAACAGGACCGTTTTGTGTGCCAACTGGCTAGAAGAAAACCGAATGTTTCTCATCCAGAGCTGAAACGACAACTGCTGGAAGCGACAGGTGTTAATGTTTCAGTTAAAACTATACGAAAAAGACTTCGTGCTCAGGGGTTGTACAGTAGGAGACAGTTACGGGTTCCAGAGTTGTCCAGGCAAAACAAAAATGACCGGCTAAATTGGTGCCTTCAACACCAAAACTGGACAATTGAAAATTGGCAAAATGTTATCTTTTCAGATGAAACCAGAATTGGCCTTAGATCAGATGATCGTCGAATTCGGGTTCTCAGAGCTCCAGGAAGATAAGCTAGACTCCAGGCTGCCAGATCTATCCCAAAATACAAAGGAGGATCCGTAATGTTTTGGGGAGGTATTATGATGGGAGCAAAAACCCCTTTACTACCTCTCCACCAAACTCTAACCGGTTGGAGATACGTTGATTTGGTGTTAGAGCCGGTAGTTGGGATTTGGCGAGGATGAAATTAATAACTTTCTATTTTTATCCTCGTTTTTTACTATTTAATTTTAATCTTATTAATTTTCACAAACCAAAAAAAACTTTATGTTTCTTTCGTCAATTATAATTCGTTCTTTAATTCATATGTGAAGCTTCATCTTCCTCCAGTATGACAAACTTGCCATCAAGTTCTTCTATGATGCAATACAGACAAGAATCCAACCATCCATTTCAGAATAACATACCACAGCAACCGTTTTCCTCAACACCCGTCTTTCAGTGTTCTCGTCGTCAGCCATTTCCTGAAATTCGTCAATTCCCTTATCAAGAAGATACCTTACAGCATCTTGGCCTTCTGTCTACAGTTGCCGAAGAAGCTCAATGTTTTAATTCCCCTACTCATTCAACAGTCACTTCACCATCCGATTCTCAAATTTCTGATGTTGATTTTACCACTCTATAAATAGACTTTCCAGTTTCCACTTAAGAAGAAAATTTATTTTTGCATTCATTTTTTAAGTTTTTTTTGCTTATAATATGGCTTTCACTTAGGAATATAGTTTTGAGTTAAATTTAGAATTTCCGTTTTATACTAGTACCTAATCATATTATTATAGTAGGTATACAATGAAAATGTAAATAAAGCTTTTCTTACCTGATGGTTACCGCTAGCATTTCTTTTGGACTGATGCAGTTCCTCATTTTTGTATTTTGCCGCTGTAAAACTGACTGTAATTTATTATGCAGTTCTTCAAAGGACGGCACAGACATTCTAAAATAATTGAAAAATTTCTTTTCATCACGTGTTAGTTTATCATAAAGAGTGTAAAAGGCACCAAGTCTGTCGCGTGATTGCAGCAAAGGGTGTACCCAATGGGTACACCGACACACGACTACGTCGCTTTTTTAACTTTCGGTCAAATAACCACAAAGTTATAATGTCACTACGTTCCATCACCGATATAACACCGATGACATCGACCAGTAGACTAAATTTTTTTGATCCACATAAAACCAGGCCGTCTGAAAACCTGATTGCGACCGGATAATAAATTTTTACTTCAGGATTCTGTCAGGTTTAAAACCTGACCGGCTAACCTGATAGTGTGAAAGAGCCGTTATGATGCTCATTTGTTTGTACGAAACTTAACTGAAAAGAACGAAAAATTAGATGTTATAGCTTAAACAAAGGAAAAACATTTTTCAAATACTTGTGCGTTGATCAAAAGGGTTCAGAAAAGGGTAAAAAAGACAGAACATATATGATTTCTTTCTTCTACGATACAAGGTAAACTAACAACCTGTTTTTTATACCTGACTAGTCATTAGATTGCAAGCTATTCAGAACCGAAATGGTCGTTATTATCTAGATACGGTATGCATGATATATCCAGGAACGGTACCCATGTAAATTCTTATTGGGTGGTGGTATCCAGAAACGGTGTTATATTATTACTAATGAAAAAGCTGATACTTCTGACCGATTGTACAAACTTTTGGACCAGCTCAGAATGAACTTTCAAAAGTTCTTCATTCCCAAATACCAGATATGCGTAGATGAAACGCTCGTCCCTTTCCTTGGAAAGCTGACTTTTATTCAGTTCATCAAGAATAAAAGACACAAGTTCGGCGTGAAACTGTATAAATTATGTCTTGAAGGGGGTATACCTACGATTTGAAAATCTATTGTGGCAAGGAAAAGGTAGATAGGTTAACCGTGCCAACGAACATTGTTGTGAATCTGTGCGAACTTGGGCGTGGACTGTGGGCGATGCATTTATGTAGATATACTACACAAGTATGGAACTAGCCCACAAGTTACTAGAAAGGAACACTCACTAGTGTGTGTGTACGCTAAGGAAATATCGTGAAAATAATCCGAAAGGTGTTATACATACAACAAAACGCTAAAGAAGGGTGATTCATATAGTCATAATAATACAGGAGTTATAGTTACAAAGTGGCATGACAAAAAGGACGTTCTTACATTATCAACCAAGTACACTGGTCAAATGGTTACAGTGTAATATGGAAGCAGAAAAACCCGATGTTGTTGCTGACTATAATACATGCAAAGCATTTATCGATTTGTCGGACCAAATAAAGGCATATTTCTCAGCTTTGAGAAAAGGAATAAAATAGTATTGAAGAATTGCCGTCGAATTTCTTTTAAGATCCGCTATGGTAAAACTTGCTTGCTTCACCAAATCTCAAGTTTGTACAAAATAGTACTTGTTCTTATGTTTCAATTTAAAGTTTGTATTTGATTTATAAACCTTATCCGTAATTTTAACTTGTACTAGTATTTAATTTATTTTTCTCAATAAAAAAAGTCTAGCATAAATTGTGTTTTGAATTAATAAAAATAAAACAATCAATCTTTTACGTAGGTTAATTACCTTATTTTATTTACCACGCCACACTTTTTCAACCACCATGTATTTATATGGCCGCTGTGAACGATCGGTGAGCTACAAATATAAATGCAATAGTTTTCAAGTAAATCGCGGATGACCACATGGCTTAATGAAACATGTCACCTGTAAGACACACTTGCTTCACGTGGCAGTTAACGTGGTAATAAGCTGAAAAATACTACTAGTTTGCTAATTTAAACAATTTCGCATCTTTAATAATAACAAAGTTACCAATGGTGGATTTTGGATAACTCTGTATATTTATATCTACTAAATATAGATATTGGAGGTCAGACTCAAAAACGAGCAATATTTTGGTAATAAATATTATTTTTGAAAAAGTAGTCCATTCTTAAAGTGGAGATAATTTATAGGAATAAGTAAAAACATGAAGTGACGAGTCACTGGGTCAAGCGGTCAAGTTCAAGTTGTTTTCCTTTTGGCCACGTGTTGGGTTATTACAAATGCTCAAAGAAAGAAAATGACAAAAACTACATTCCTGATATGAAAAGACGTGGATTGTTAGGAGATATTAAAGTGTGCTTCAATAAATTGATTTTTAATGCAGGGAGCCTTATACAGTATTATTTATATCCGAACTTGGCAGAACAATATAATTCGATTGTCTGCAAATTTGTAGATGGTAAAAGAATTTACTTTTTCAGGCGACAGTCCTACGTGGAAGTGCATCAATTTCCTTTATTACTAAAGGTAATTATCACTTGATATTAGGTGAGGCATTAACAAAAAAAGCAGCTACCAATTGGACACAACAATATGTTAAAAAAGTGAAAGCTAGACGTTCTCGGTATTATAAATACAAAGGTAATAAAACTTACACAGGAAAGAAAAAACCGATAGCTTTACCGGATACAGATTATGGACCCCAAGATGTACCCTATCTTGCACCTGATCTTTATAAAGTTAAGAAAATGGAGTTTTTAATGAGTATAAGAAAAACTTATGAAGAACTGATTGTCATAGAAGAAGGCACTAGAGGGCAAAGTGCAAATCCTCGGTGGAACCAAGAGAGTGGTTTGAGACTAACAGCTTCAAACTTTTGGGGAATTTGGAAAATGCGTCCTACAACATTATGTTGAAGCAAAGTCAAACTTTTGTTGTACTCAGACTTGCATTGCAATACTGGAACAAGATATGGCTTAGAATCGGAGCCCTTTGCCATTAGACAATTTGAACAAGAATTGAACCTTTGTAGTTTTCGCTCTTAACATTATTTCATTTTTAATGCAAATTCTCTATGCAACCCAACTTTGTTTTAGAAAATATTTGTGATAACTTTTTTTTTTTTTATTTTAGGTTCGGATGTGCAACACCAATGGAGACCACTAATGAAGAAAATGTTTAAGTTTTAAACCAAGATTTTGAAGGACAAGTTTTAACATCTAAAACAGTAGCTTATTGATCGCCATTCAAATTCAATAAAATATCCATCGTACATATTTTATTAATGTTTAACCATCAGTTTTTATATCGACGAAAAAGAAAATCGGAAGATGGATAAAATCATGACTAATGACAAGGAGTGGCTGAAAAAGTCATAGCTTTTCCTAAGTTTGTTCCTCTGGGGTTTGATTCCAACTTCACTTCAAAAAAACATCGAGGTCGTCCATAACAAAATTTTCTAGCTTCGAGTGAACGATCAAAGAGACGCAAGACCACTACTTTACGATCAATGTTTTCTGTAAAACAACTTGCTAATGCGACTCAAATGAGCCCGGGATCAGCAGGAAAATCCGATGCTTCTTTTATACTCAAGGATATTATGACTACCATACCTAAAAGAGCTACTAGATACAGACGTTGAAGAGAGAGAAAGATTTATTGTTATTAAGAATATGTCTGTTTAAACACTTATAAATGGTTGGGTATATTAGGGATTGTAATTTCGTTACTTTGGAAATTATTCGTGGCATTTTTATACCGAATACAAGTTTCGAGAAACGAAGAACGGCCCTTTCTAAGCTAAAAAAAAATTATAAATTTGCATTTTAGACTACCCATATCGATAAAATGTACCGCTAGACTGTGATGATTATCAAGCGAAACTGGAACCGGAAAAATCTACAAAAATATGCCCTGCGCTTCACCGGCCCATAATTGCATTAACATGTCGCTGGATTATTGTTTGGAAACCCGATTCAATCATACTGGCAAAGAATACCTCGACGCTGCCAAGCCAAAACGGCACAAACGCCAAAATTGACATAATCGACTTTTTAGTGTTTTTAAATAGCCCTGTTAAGTTTCCGTCTAACGGTTCAAGAGGCATTACCATCAAAAATTTATTTATGGCGCGAAAACGGTTTAAAGCTTGCCCAAGCGCCATTTGAGTAATATGCGTTTAGGTTAAGCGGCCCAAACGCCAGTCGCCCGTAAGCCGTACGTGGGATAGTGTCGATGCGCTTTATGTCATTGTTTCGAAGTAAGTATTATTCTAATGTTTTTTTTTTAATAATATTTTAGTATGATTCAATATCTGCATGATTGTATGTAAGATTTAAATATGGATATTAGCAAGAGAAATCATGATTTCTTGCTGGAAAAAGTGGTGGTGTTTCTGCCAAATTGGTACCTGCAATCACAGTTTGGCACAAACGCCATTGCCTTATGGATATCTAATGCAAATATTTTTTGACAAAGAAAATGTGCTCACAAGTAATTTATATTATTTTTATTCCTTTTTGGGGTAATTTTATGTTGTATCATACTAGTAGTTGACTTTTTTTTCATTAGTTGTATGTATAACTTGTCAAAATTTGCTATTGTTTTTTGGCGCTTATGTCATTTTATTGCTTTATAGATTATGAACAACTCAAGAAGTAAGAAAATTTTGCAAATGGCATTAGAAAACAACCAGTCATCAATTATAAAGGAAGATTCCTTACCGGAGGAAACATCACTAATAATAGAGGAAATTCCCTATGACCCTATTTTATCCCACCAAGAGTTTACGGAAATTTCCTATGACCTCCTAACACCTTTACTTCCAAGTGATCAGGCATCTGTTCTTCTTGATCGAGACAAAACAATGTTGTTAGATACCATCTTCTGTGATCCTATATCAGCACCTACCACCTTAGAGGAACAGGCTATAGAAGAAATAGGTTCGGTAATGGAGACTTCAACGAACATTCAAGACACGGAACCCGAAGATATAAGTTTACAGCAAGAGGAAATTGATGGTTTTGATAAATCTGTGTCAATTTACAACGACAGTGACTATGAAAATAGTTCAGGAAGCAATAGTAGTGAAGAAGAAAAAAAAGTTAGCAAAAAAACAAGGCAGAAGTTACCAAATATTACAAAACAAAATAATAAGCCAGTCATTGAAGATGACGCGAATGGTATTTTAGATTTTAATGTTACAAACAAGATTTCCAAGAAAGAGAAACGCAAGATTCTAAAAAACTCCGGCAAAGAATATATTAACAGTAGTGGAAATGCTATTTCCCCAAAAATTATGAAATCTAATCCGTTCTTTAATAAAAATTGTACCAATAAGTGCAACTCCTTCACTGAAGACGAAAGAACGGGTATTTTTAATTTTTATTGGGGTCTTCAAGACAGCCTCAAACAAAAAAGCTATTTGAGCGACTCCATCGTTGTTGGGGAAATTAAACGAAGGCGAAAATCAAAAAATTTTACCAATGAATATTTTATGAAGAAAGACAATAAAAGATACAAAATTTGTAAGCAATTTTTAATATGTACACTGAATATAACAGGCCGACTTTTAAGAACAGTTATTAATAACAAAGATAACAACAAGTTTGCAGATCCTGATCTAAGGGGACGTCATAGATCTTATAACAAAATATCTGAACAACAAATTGGCAAGTTTAAGGAGTTTATAAAAAAATTACCGCTTGTCCCCTCACATTATTGTAGGAGCTCATCGTCAAAAAAGTACTTGCCTGTGGATGTAAGGAGTTGAAACAATGTATATAGAATGTACCAAAACGAGTTAAAGAACCAAAAAGAAAATGTTTTAATACTTAAGAAAACCAAGTTTATGCAACTACTAAAAAAAAATTTTAACATTGGAATACACGTTCCCAAAATAGATAAATGTTCAAAATGTGAAAGATACAGCAATCTGCCCGACGATCTGAAAACTCCCGAAGAAATAGAAAACCATAACAAACACCTGGCGGAAAAAGAAGCGGTCAAAAAAATATTTCTACAAGAACAGATGCTAGCGAAAGAGGACAGTACATACCTAGTTGCCAGTTTCGATTTACAAAAAGTATTGTCAACACCTCATGGAGACAGCATGACCATTGGCTTTTCTAGAAAATATGCAGTCTACAATTGTACAGTCTATGAAACGGCTACCAGAAACGGTTACTGTTATTTGTGGGGCAAAAGAGACGGAAAACGAGGAAGCAACGAAATAAGCTCAAATTTACTACATTACCTGAGGGTAGTAGACATAAGTAACAAATGTAAAAAGGTGTCGTTGTTCTGTGATAATTGTTCCGGCCAGAACAAAAACAGGTTTTTCCTCTTAATGTTAAGATATTTTTTGGACCACGCGGAGAATATAGAAGAAATAACAATAACTTACCTAATAGTGGGTCATACTTATATGCCAGTAGATTCAATGCATGGTGTGATTGAGAAGTCTTTAAAAAATAAAATTATTCAGGCTCCATCTGAATGGCCAACAATATTGCGGAATGCTAGAGTAAATCCTGAGCCATACGTTGTTAAAAAACTAAGTTTTTCTGATTTCCTAGATTTCAGAACAATAACTACCGAGAAAACTGGTAAAATAAAAATAGCAGGTCTGAAAAGAGCCACATTTCTAAAGAGCGATTAAAATATCGAAATTCAAACTTCATTTTTAAACCCGAGAGAAACAAATACTATAATGTACTTTAAACTTAAGGAAGGCAGTACACTGCGAGCTGCATATTCAGCCGAACTTGCAATTAATAAACTTAAATATGATAACCTACAGAATCTATGCAAGCGCTTGATTATTAAACCTGAATATCATGTGGAATATTTAACCCTTAAAACCAGCAAGACAGTCCCAGATGAGCTGGAAGAAACTGATGTTGAAGATGATGTTTGTATAGAATAACCTAAAACTCTTTTTTTTTTATCATAATGTTCATTTGTTTTGTGGATTTGTTTTTGTTACAGCTATAATGTTTATAAAAATCGCTTTTATTTTTTTTTCAGTTGTCGATAATAATCTATAGTTCCTATTATCACTACCTAAGTTAAGTTTGTATACCTATTGATAATGTTAAAATTTATAAACCTTTTGGCAAAGTTTATTTTTTTATTTAGACATAAGCGACGCAAATTTGAAAAACGTAATTAATTTAAAATGACACAAGAGCTTCATAAGCGCCAAAATGACCAGTACTCTCAAAGTGTGAGTGGGGCAAACGCCAAAACAGTTTTGACCCATCCGCCAATGACGTATACTGATTTGACACAAGTGCCATTTTTTCAGTATTTGATTAATTGTTTTACGCTGAGGAACATATGCCTGTTCACATTTTTACATGAACTTATAAAAAATACTAGCTTTATTTAAAACGATTTACCA
Source organism: Polydrusus cervinus (assembly GCA_935413205.1). Taxonomy (NCBI): domain Eukaryota; kingdom Metazoa; phylum Arthropoda; class Insecta; order Coleoptera; family Curculionidae; genus Polydrusus; species Polydrusus cervinus. The sequence continues at coordinate 56,730,841 of OW284510.1, read as the reverse complement.
ACAATACCAGTGTGCAAAAAATAACTAGGGACATTTTTCGTCGCTCCTGGAATATTCGAAAAATGGCGTATATGTCGTTCTGGCTTGGCAGCGTCGACCTATGAATACAGAGCCGACCTAATCACCAATAAAGTATATCAGAGCGAGACTTATACTGAAGAAGTTTCGATAGTTAATCTACCAAAAAAAACGTATTATCTGAATTATGAATAAATCAGTTTTCGTTATATCATTCGCCATAGAAAAATAATAAATAGAAACATTGTGTCTATTCTTACCACTTTACTAGTTTTTAATAAAGATACAAATGATCCCCCATTTTATAGAGAAATATCTCCGTCCGTTATAGCATCGAATATTTAGGCCCCCATACACGGATCGATATTTTGCGCGACCTGGTATGCCGCAGACAGTGTCTGTCTAATTTTGAATAATTGGAACGCACGTCAGTGGTCAACGACGGACCCGGCCGGTGAAATATGTCGTCGGTGAAGGAACAGGTCGCTACAAGTCAAATTTGTACTTACAACTAACGTAAGGACCCAGTCGTTAAAAGCATCGTTTATCGTTTTGATCTTGTTTAAATTTGTGGTGTAAAATAGAGTGGACAAAAGAAATAGTAACAGATTTTATTGAATTATATAGAGAACGACCATGTTTATGGAAAGTTAAGGACCGAGATTATGTAAATAAGAATTTAAAAAGAGAAGCATATGAAGAGTTAATAAACTTTTTAAAAAGCAAAAATTTCAACAATATTACTATTCAAGATGTTAAAACTAAAATTCAAAATATTAGAAATGCGATTCGGAGAGAATGTAAAAAAATTAAAAATTCTAATAGAAGTGGATCAGGAACAGAAGACGTTTATGTACCAACGTTATGGTAAGTGTTATTCAATAAAATTTGGCTTATTTTGTATTAAGTATTTATTTAAATTTAAGGTACTACAATTTACTTTTATTTACGAATGATCAGGATGCACCATTGGCATCCATTGACTCGCAGTCTCTAAATTCGCCTCTAAATTCGCAGACACTCAATGAAGATAGTGAAACCCATTACGACACTTTTAGTGATGAGGATGATATAAATTAATCTGTTATAGATGAAGCTGCGACGAACGAAACTGGTGAAGAATCAGTTGAAAAGGTAAGTTTTTTCCTCGACTACCCAACACAAGGGGGGTATATGTATTCAAAAGTTTGTGTGTTTCCGAAATTGCTTGGATGGTATGGTTATGTTTTTACACAACAAATTAATATGCATCTTTATATATTGTGTAAAAGTATTTTCTTAAGACTTCTTGTAATTGTTTTAAACAATACATCCGTCCAAGTATGCGGGGGTCAAATTGCTTTTTTTTTTTAATTTATTTTATACGTTTTAGTTTACTCAGGCGTAGTCGGGTGTTATATATTTTTTTTTATTTACTTTAATTTAACTTTTCCCTGCGTTTAGCATTTCTTCTTGCCAGGAGACTTTTCCTTTGCCCTTAAAATAATTCAAGTATAACTCCCTATTTTCTTTTGCAGTAGTAGATGCATTTCTTATGATTGTCTCTTGAAATGGCGTTATTGTTTCACTGCTACTTGCTATTTTATTGTCAAGTAATGGTGTGTTAGTGGCAAATGGCTAGCACAATATACTTGATGTAGCTATGCTAATGGGAGTGTGTAAGATGCGAAACACTGCAGAAATCAATCCAAATGTATTTTCCACTACGTTTCTTGCACGTGAAATTCTATAATTGTATATCCTCTTTTCCTTAGTTAAATTTTATTGTGGAAATGGCTTTAAAATATTGCTATGAAGAGGGAAATCGTCATCAGCAACAAATACAAATTTAATCCTTCATCATTTTCATTTGCATCGGGCAGATTTAAAGAGTTATTTTTCAAGCGTTGACCAAATAAGGTTCCATCAACTGCCTTGCTTCCCTGCATCCACATAAATAAACTCATAATTATGGTTAACAACTGCCATTAAAACAATACTATAAAAGTTTTTGTAATTTCGATAAAGAGCTCCAGAGTGAGGAGGCGGAGTAATTCTTATGTGTTTTCCGTCGATGGCTCCTCCACAGTTAATCATTTCCCAACGATCTTTAAAGCCTAAAGCTACCTGCTTCCATCCTTCCTTTGTTTCAGGCATCTAAAACAAAGTAATTATTCTATGATTGTGCAAAAAGTAATTATAAACCATAATTATTTTGTTATATTATATTATGAAAATTAAAGGCAATAATAAATAAATAAATAATGTAATATTCATTCATCGTGCAACAAATAAGTATACACTGTTTGCACTACTTACACAAATAACTACTGTTTTAGGTATTTAAACAACCACTTAAAAGAAAGATAAAGAATAAACGAACATCCCATACGGACATAGATGAATTTGTGAAAGTATTCACCAAGACATTATCTAATCCGGACAAACCTAATGAATTTGTTTCCACTTATATGTCTTTCGCAGCGAAATTTAAAAAAATGAATTCAAATCAACAAATATTTGCAGAAAGATAATGCACCAAGTTTGTACATTGGGATTATTAAACAAGCTTAGTGAAAATTCTTGCGTAACAGATAATTATAGGATGCTAGCACAACCTCCTTCATCAAATAGCTTGGGAAATGACCATCAATATTTAGCTCAAACACAAGTGACATCTGCGGGACAATCATCATATTCTACTTTATTATCGCAAACTGATTATCAACAAGTTCAATCTCCACTAACATCTCCTGACGAATCCACCCAATCATCTGCATCATCTACATATTCGTCTATCGCAAATTACTATAATAATGCTTCAAATAATAATGAGTTCCAATAATATTTTATCTTAGACCTTACGAAAAATTTAGTTACCGTTGTTAAATTACTTTTATTTCTTTGTATTTAATTTAGAACTTAAAAAAATATGAGTTACCGTTGCTTTTTTGAATTACTTTATAATATTAGTTAAATAAATGCTTAATTTATGTATGTACTTACCTGAATGTAATTTGTTAAATTCCTACATATAGCCATACATGTTTCAGGTATAATGCATCCTAAGAGGGGCTATACCCGTTGAAAACTTCAAACTTTCATACGACTGTCCTGTAGCTAAATAACGCAAAGTAGCAATTAGCCGCTCTTCAGGAGAAATAGATTCACGCATAACAGTATCTTGTTTCTTTAAGTCTTGAAATAATAAACCTAAAATAAAGTAATTTTTTAAGACCTCTAAAAATACTTTTGCTATTCGATTATTCTTTGGCAACCCCATTTGGGGCACCATTTATTTTAAACAGTCTTTTAAATTACATTTCAACTTACTTAGTAACTCATTAAAAATTGGACCGCTCATTCTTAAGTAATTCTTCAAATCGTCTTTTTCATTTTGTCTCAATTCACGTACTAAAGGCATAGGACCATATTTTCCTCGTTCTGCGAGCCATTTCTTGACCCATTTTTTTCGTTTCTTTTTTCTATTATCCTTTTGGCTGATTTTTAAAATACATAAACCCATGAGAGCAATTTTTTTGTCCATTTTATACTATACAGATTTCACCGACTAAAGAGGTATTTTAGACCAGCTTAAAATACGAAGTCGCACTACCCAGTATGTCGAAATTCAAAATATCTGCCAACTAATTCAGGGACACCGTAGGTGCACGACCCGATCGTTTGACAAATCGCGGACTGGGTATGTTCGTGTGTAGACACGGCACATCAGATCGCTCACAGACCAAGTCGGCGGATCTGGTATGGCAGATCTGGTCGGTCAACACCGTCGACAAAGACGAAAGCAGGTAAGTAAAGTATTTGAAATGCCCATTTTGATTTAAAATGTAAATATTATAATATTATATTATAATAAACAATAACAAAAAGTTGTGTTATCTTTTGAATTTTATGTGACCTTTTTATTTATATGACGATGTAGAGGTATTCTCGATACAGTTGTTACTAATGTTTTTAGATATCAACTTTGGAAGCAGGCCTTGGGATTTGTTAACAGTCATAGGTATGCCAATAGGACTCCTGAACAACTTAAGAAATTAACAGTGTGCCAAATTTACATTTCAGATAATGTAAACATGCATGTCCTTGTTCAAACGGAAGCTGAAAATGGTATGTATGTTTAGGTATAAAATCAGTTTCATAAACTAATACTGAAAATACTTAATCCGTTACAGAGTCCTGCGCCGATGCTTCTGTCCAAGCTTGTGAGTATACAAGAGGTATATGTATATAATATGCAAGTTTAACCATAATGGGTGTCTCATAAAAAAAATTGATTTATCTCGTCGTTGTATTTCAGATTTTACAAACTTTATTTTATTAGCAATAAAAATGCAAAAATTAAATAAAACTACTATAAGATATAAAGACAAATTCTGCGGATGCTGCGGTTTGTTTGTGTTAATATGTTGATTTTGTTAAATAATTGTTTTACAGATAAATCTACACAAACATCGGCATTGCTTTCAGCAAATAGCCCAAGAAAACATATTCTTAAGGGGAAATTGAAAACGCTTGAAAAGGATATGGCGTCGCCGTCGCCAGCAAGGCGCTCAAAACAGCTTGAAACAGGCATAACTTTGGAAGATGTCCATAGATATTTGGAAGAACATTATTCGAAACAGTCTTGTACATTATTGAAAAACCAATTAAACTTACTAAATAAATCAGCTAAGGGATGTAGGTATACAGACGAATTAAAACAATTTGCATCAAGCGTATATTTTCTAGGGCCTAAGGCATACAAGCAAATTTCTACAATGTATAGATTGCCATCAAAAAATACTTTAAACCGTTTTACAAGAAAATGGGTGATAAATCCCGGTTTCAATGATTTTATTTTCCGTTTGCTGGAACTTCGGGCTAAAATAATAAAAGAAAAAGAACGAGACTGTATTATTTGCTTGGATGAAGTTAGTTTAAAATCTCATTTTTTTTATGACATATCCCGTGACAATATAATAGGTTTTAAGGAAGGAAATAATACAGATAGTTCCAAAGTAGCAACCTCTGCAGTAGTTGTTATAGCGCGAGGTATTGCTAGCAGTTGGAAGCAACCTATAGCCTATTTTTTTTATAATTCTACAGTTCCCTCGGAAGAAATAAAAGAGGTCTTATTTGAAATTTTTAAAAAACTAAACTGAGTAGCGAAGAAGATTTTCCTTTTCATTTCCGAGTAGGTTTTAACGTTATGGCTGTAGTATCAGATCAAGGATCTAATTTTAGAAAATTGGTAAACAAACTACTTCATTTAACACCCAACCATACTTATTTTTTTGTAGATAATATAAAACTTTTTTACTTCTACGACGTGCCTCATCTTTTAAAATCGACAAGGAACAATTTTTTTTCTTATAACTTTCGTTTATCAGGTGGGCTTATAAAAAAAAGTTATTTAGACATTTTTTATGATCACGACAAAAAAAAAATAGTCGACTTTGTCCTAAACTTACTGACGAGCATTTGTTTCCTAATAGCTTTCAAAAAATGAAGGTAAAATATGCTTCGCAAGTCTTTAGTCACTCTCTTTCAGCTGCCCTATATACCTATATACATTTTAATGTTTTGCCTTCAGAAGCAACGCTTGCTGCAAAATTCCAACAAACAATAAAAGATTTATTTAATTTGTTAAACTCGTCCCATCTAAATAACTTTAACGCATTGATGGGCACAGAAAAACAATTGCACTTTTTGAAAGAAATAAAATGTTTGTTGAATGACTTACAGGTAATTAAATTAGTACAGGTAGAACAGAATGATGGAAAGGTAACATACGTGGAAAAATGTATAAACAATACTATGCATTTTATAAATGGCTGGAAAATTACTATTACCTCGGCTCTGTCTTTATGGGAAACCTTAAAATGCAGGAATTATTCATTTCTTTTAACAAGGAACCTTAATCAGGATTGTATTGAAATTTTTTTTGGTCTGGTAATAAATTATTGCGGAAACTCAAGAAATCCAACCCAATTCAATTTTGTAGGGCATTCAAGAAATTATTTTCTCTAAAATATTTTAATGAGATAAAATAAAAAAACCCTTAAATTTAGGAAGGTAAGTAAAGGCAGAGTCTATTCAATTATTTTAATGAGGTTGAAGGTGCCAATTGTATTAAAGATATTAATACAATTTTGCTTAATGTAACTCCTTATATACTAGAAGAATATAAAAATATCGATGTACCTATTGATTATAATAGTTCTTTAAAAGTTTTTACATGCGACTATAGATATCTTTCAAGTACGGACAGCAATGCTATAGTTTACATTACTGGCGATCTACAACTAGAAATAATCTTTGTTGAAAATTTTAACAAAATTATTTATCACGAGAACGTTGGAGCGACCCTTAAGAAATTATATGAAAATTTTTTGTTTTAGGAATGTGTTGGGAGTACTTGATAGGTACACATACTAAAAGTCCCTGCCCCTAGCCCGTCCGCTTTAGGGGAGAAGGAGGATAGAAAGGTTCATGTTTTGGTTCTTCGCTAATAGCTTGAAAACGGCGCGTCGAAGCGAAATAAATATACTGATTAATATGGAAGCCTATTAAACGTTCTACAAGATTAGTGTTGGAATAACGCAAATAGAGTGAGTGTTAAGGAGTCATTATCATTATCATTATTTTTAACCAAAAAATTCAGGAGCAGCTAAAGGGAGGAAAATATTCTTTATTTTACGCATGCGCTACAAATATTTTCATCCCGTTAGCTGGTCCTAAAAATTCAAGTGGATGTAACTTCTAATCCAGAGGAGAAAAAATAGGTGCCTTCATATTCTTAAAGATAATTCGACGCTCTATAACATTCTCCAATGGAACTTTTGTCTGAAACAAACAGCCGACGAGTTACCAGGAGAATTATGACAAAAAATGTGTGACAAAAAGTAGCAGATATCTTCAAAATGGCGTGTCTTAACGCAAAAATGTATAGAACTAATCGTGTAGAAAATTTTATAGCGACAAACCCAAGATTACTTAAAGATTACTATTTTGGGAAATATAAATGTTTTAATACTTTATTCTTTTACCCTGTATATTCTAACCTGCCTAATTAAAATGTATGTATGTAGTATAAGTCTGGTCAAATTGTTATGTATTATGTCACGCCCAGATTTTGGGGTATGACGAGGGACGTAAGGTAGCACGGGACCTTGGCGACTATTAGAAAAACAAATCGGTTTTGAAAACAAATTTATTGAAATGATAAAAATAACAATCACCTGAAGGGCTTATAAGAAAATCAAAATAACAAACTTGGATTTAGACCTTTATAAAACAGTTGGCAATAAATTATACTTACTTAAATTTTATGCTCATCTCTGACGTCTGGGGGACCAACAAAAATTCACATATTTCAACGTGGATGCGTCACCGACCGGAACACTAGTGCCGTCCGATATTTTTCTAGCGCGATGTGTAGTTTCATCAAGTCAGCGATTTTTCCCACTTTAGGGAGACAATGGACTTAGGTCATGTACCTTGTTTCTATACCGACTTGATGACGCCACAATAATATAACATTTCATAATTGCAACTGTTTTGATTTATTTAATAAACTCGGCGTCGGTTTCATGTTGCGTTGAACGGCCGGCGATAAACGCGAATAATGATTAGAATATTAAAATGGAAAATATATTGATTTATGAAATGTTATGATCTTATGATTCCCTATCGTGACACATCCCCCGGTCTTAAAAGAGCTGGCCCCCAGCGATGGCCGAAAGGAAGTAGAGGTTACATTATTTAAAAAATTGAAGTGTATGAAAAAAAAATTTTAATATTGACTCAAAAGTTGGCTCCACTTCCCTTCTTTTATGAGTAAATGTATTATATTTATAAAGAAAAAAATATCATTGAATATCAAACAACAACAAAACAAACAAACTTTATATAAAATGAAACATCTTAATTGTCCCTAAACACTTTTCGCTTGCACTTGGTCACTACACCAAAATGAAGTCCGTGCCTGGGTACGGTCCTGTCGTGTCGTCAATGGTTAGATGGTGGGCCAACGCGCGGTTGGGTCCATTGGCCGAGTGGTTGAAGCACGCCGTAGCTGTGGGTGCTCTATCGACGGAATGCATCGTCGATGTTGGTGCCAAGGCCTATTGCGTAGACAGCCGATGCCATACTGGGTCCTTCCTCTGTGGTTGTTGCCCTATAAAGCCCTTTTTTCTTCTGTGATCCTTAGTTGTTGCTAGACGCGACAGCGATCACCCATCATTCCTCTGTGCTGGACGTCTGTTCTGTTGCTACAAGAGTCGTTTTTTATAAGCTAACCTCAAATTGGAAGATTGTTGGATAATTTCGGCTTACATGAAATTTGCAAACGTTGCAAATTCCGGTGTTTCGATGCAAGGCTTCGGGAAACGGCGCGATTAATGGCTTTTCTTGAAGAAAATCGTCTAAATTGGCAATCACTAGTGTTTGTGAAGTGTTATAGTGATAGTTCAAGTGATGCAGTGTACATCTTCTTGATTTGCCAATTGTTTCGTTGTTAGCAGCCTTTCTTTCTCCTTTCGGTCGTAATACATAGTTAGTGTCGATGAATGGCGGTTTTAGTGTTTCATCTACTTGGGCATGAATTGATGAAGACTTCCATGATTGGATTGGGATAGTGTAGCTTAGTCAGCAGGCATCGATGTGTCTTGGCAGTAAAGGCTGGATACCAACAATACTGAGTCATGTTTGCTGTACAATGGCTGTTCTGTCTCTAGTGTTGGGGCCGACAGCAATACTGATTGAGGATGGAACAGGTGTCCGACCAGGTGGCTTCGTGGTAGTGCAGCAGTGTTTACATGAAAAGAATGAAACAAAGAGTAAGTATATGCTCCTATTTTTTGCTTAATATTTTATCTAAAATCTCTGAATGTTTTCAATTATTTTTTATATTTTTTATTTAATAATGCCAGAATATTGCACTGTCTAGCGCTGAAATGCTTAGATAATTAAAATCTTATTTACATTTGCATTTGGGTTTTTGATATTTTGAATATCCTATACTTTTGTTAAAAGAAAATTCAGAATTAAAACTTATAGCGTTAGTTAAATGACTTGATTACTTGAAAATTTACATTAGACTATCTTAATTCAGCTATCAATAGAAAAATAAAGAAATAGCAGGCAATGCAGAGTTTGAGGTTTATTTATTGTATTTAGATTATTAAATCAAGTACTTAAATTGATAATTTGTTAATTAAATTTTTGATTGATAAATTCTTTTGTATTCTATCTCGTCTGCTACTGAATTTTTGTAGAAATAATATTATTTATTAGCATTGCATTTTGAGTTGCTGTAAAATTGAAATGTCAAAGTTTTGGTACTTATACCTAAAGATTTGAGGTTAGATTGATCTACCTATAAAATTGTATCCTCGATTGTATCATTTTCTGAAATTATTATTTATAAATGCATTTATTTTTTGCATTGGTATTTTATTTTTCCCTGCGTAGGATTTTGGATAATACTTGAAAAAGCCTTCTACCGATTTGTAAACCCCTATTTTCCACCTACGCAATAATCTTACTTCTGCCTTTTGCAGGATTCATATTTTCTTTATATAATATAAACATACATAATTAAAGTACCTATTTATAAAAATAGCTTATTTCAGCTTTTCATATATATTTCATAATTGCTTGCTTTATTTAGCTGCCATATTTAAAATCCTTATTTCATATATTCAATCTATATTGATTATCAACTTTTCATAATGTCAAAATTTCTTCTTGTGAAATTTTGATGTCCCGAGACTAAGTCATTGTGAGTTACGATGATATTTATCCAAAACACTTTGTTTGGCCTTGGTTTTGGCGTAAATAACAAGGTGAAACACTGACTAACGTATTAAATATTTGCAATATGGGTCGGGCCTACTAACCCTTATTGGAAAAATTTAATTGAAATATTTTATATTTCGATGCACTAAATCTGTGCCATAACTTTATTTTCGGAAGATAGTAGTAGAAGGTTTTTATGCTCAAGTATTTCCAGTGTATATCTTTTTATTATAATTTGGTTTTGAGGTTGTCGAAGAATGAGTAGATTACATTGTAGAGATTTCTATTTTTCTACATGTTCGTTTTTATTGTCGAGGTTGATTTTTCTATTAATTGTAGGTTTTCTGAGGTAGCAGAGGAAGGTTCGATGGGTTAAATAGGACGAGAAGATTATTGGACATGTGCACAATACACTGAGAAAAAGAATATCATGACTCACAAAGGAACTTGGCGATTCTGCGCGTGCAGAGGGTATTGTTGCTGCTAGGAGTAATGTTTGATGAGGTATGGATAGGTCTGGTTATACCATGCAATTGGCGTGGCGTAATAGCCATTATACTTAGGCCTATAGGGTCCATTGTATCCCCTATCGTCTGGGTAATGTCAGCCAGACGGGACCTGCAGCTTAACGTGGGATCCGAACCACGTGTATGCACTTGTTCTCATTTTTTTTTACGCCCCGAGAGGTCCATGACGCCCTTCTCGGTCCCGATATTAGGAATCGCAAGTAGCTTACTGCTGTGGCGTGGTTACTCGTTCGTAAAGTTTCCATTGCTGTCTGCTTTGAATTGTGAGAATTTTTATGTGAATAAAGAGTTTGGAATGTGCAAAAGAGCAATCTGCAAATGGAAGTTTAAAATATTTGAAAATTTCTGTGACAGGGATAGCTAGCTCCTGACCAGAGTTTCTTATTTCTTCCTTTCTTGGTTTGATTGTATATCTGTACTATTGGTAACACACATCTGTTGAAGAAAATATTTTTGAATGTGATAATATTGAAATTATTTGTATCTTTTCTCTGTATTCTATACCTAATTATAATGGTATTGTTTACAATGCTGCTATGATTATAATAAAAGTATTTTTATATCTTTTTAGTTTCATGATAGCCTAACGATACGTACGTCATCATTATTTTATTTAAAACTTATTAAAATCAAATTGTTTTAACATTTAATTGAAAAATTGTTGTTTTAAATTATCTATTTAAGTAAACCCATTTTGAGTAATTGAAATAACTCTTGTAACTTTAGAGCGCTTGTATATTTACATAGTATACATTTTATTTATACTTATATATTTTTTTTTGTTTTTTGGTTTTTATTTTTTATATTTTTAAATTTAATATACCTATAGCCCATATCTATTATCTATTTTATTTTGTATGATCATAATATTGATCTATATATATCGATATAATATATTTTTATTACTTTTCTATACTAGTGAGGTAATTTCATTGAAATTTGTACCAGGGTATTTTCATTAGTAGTAGTATCAGGGTTAAATTATTGATTACACTGTACAAGTATTATTTACAAGTCGAGGTGGGTATGAATTGGGGTTGGTAACTTTTCATTATTCTGATGAAGAATTATGTTACACTGAGGGGTGGGGTTATTCTGTATTGTATTGTATTGTATTTACAGTTATTAAACTTCAGGGGTAGGAACTGGTGTCCAAGGGTCATAATAAGGTAGAATGCGACTAATGTGAACTATGTAACTAATCGCCGGTTCTCCTTTTTTTTTCACAAAATTTTAATTTTTTTAACCATATTTTCTCTTTTCACCATTGACATATGGTGGAGGCGCTCGGTCCCTTTTTTTTTAAGAAATCGCCGGTTTTCTCTTTTTTTTTTACAAAGTTTTAATTTTTTTTTAACCATTGACATATGATAATCGCGCCGGTCTTCTTTTTTTTTACGAAATTTTACTTCTTTTTTAATCATCTGCCTTTTTTAACCATTGAAAGATAGAGGCGCAGCACTCCTTATCTTTAAAAAAAATAAATTCATTTTTCTTTTGTTAAAATTCTGCGACAAACACAATTTTTTTTCCTATACGTTAACGTCAATTTTTTTTTCAAAATTCTAGTAAATGTACCTTTATACAATAAGCAAGGACCTTACACTATTATTAAACACAATATAAGAGCGTAACAAGGATTTAGGCCTTTAAAATATTTATTTGTGGTGAAGATTTAGGTTTTTTTTTTCAGGGAAATATTTATTTACTTATTGTTTACTTATTGTTCTGCATATTTATCCACTGATTTATACTTTGAATTTTGTTGCGTAATAACATAAATATATATGACAGCCTTTAAAACAATTTTCTACTATAAATGAGCGGTGACGATAGGGTAACAAGAAGCAAGGCCAAAGATTTAAAATTAAATACAGCGGCTGCAAAATTGGTTTCAAACTTTCGGCCAACGCACAGAAGTACCGAAATCAATCCGTTTAGAGCGAATACAAGCTTAAGCAGAAGTCCTTCGCGTTCGGCCTCACCCTCAGTAGGGAACATATTCACATTTGAATTACCGTATAACAAATCTGAGACAGAAGTAAACCCAGACATCGAGAAGTTACAATTACCAACAACAAGACAAGACAAAAACCCCGACCACCCATTATCCGTTATCCATCAAACCGACCTAACCCCACCTCTTCTCCCATCACCCCTTAACGGCCCAGACGACAAAACTCCAGTACAGACGGACACCGTCAAAACTAAAAACAAACAAATACAGGCTCAGACAGGGACAGTAACGAGTGTAACTGACGTACATACAAATATATATAACCCACGACAAGGTAATTCAAATCTAAATACAATGGCCAATACGACAATTGAAAACGCATTCGCAGAAGCAAAAAATCCCGCCACCCCAAAATTTATATCGCCACCCACATTTGACCCTAGCCTGGACTCCCCAGTAACTTTCCTATCAAAATATGAAAAGATCGCAAATTGCAATGGCTGGAGCGACTCATTTAAAATCGCATATTTAGGAAACTTCCTGGAGGGCCCCGCAAGCTATTGGTACGCGGAATATACGGGAAAACGGCAAAACAAAGATAACGATTGGCTCAAAATAAAAAAGGACCTAATTAATGAATTTAGCGGCGAACAACCCATGCGTAAATTAAAATTTAGATTTAACACGCGAAAACAGAACGACAACGAGGATATTAAAAAATATTATTATGATTTGCTAACCCTAGCACGGGAAATTGATCCCACAATAAATTTCGAAACGTTTAGAGATCATTTTGAAAACGGCTTACATTCGTCTTATTATGAAACGTATTATTTAATGAGCACAGCGAACATGGGATTCGAAGAACTAAAAACCTTGATTTTAAAATTGAGTGAAATTAGAGAAAGAGCACTAGTCGAAAGAATGACAGCGCAAACATCATTGCTGTCAATCACGGACTCACCACCATCACAACAAAGAGGACCTAATTTCAGCTCAAGTCATCCACGTGGTAGAGGGGGATATAGATATACCAATAATCCTCCGCCACAAAATTATAACAATCCAAGATTCGACCAAGCCCAAGGAAGAGGACAAGGTTTAGAAAGGAGCCTCACAAATTACAGAGGAGCACCAAGGGGATACAGGGGTTCCCAACGGGGAAACCACCAACGAAACCAATATGGCAGGCAAAGAGATAACTATTATAGCCCTCAAAGAAACTACTATGACAGAGAAAGAAACTATAGCCGAGATAGAAACTATAATAGAGAGAGAAATAATAGTAGAGAGAGAAACAATAGCAGAGAAAGAAATACGAGCTATGGTAACAGCTATAATAGAAACAGAGGCAACAGACAGCAAAGGGATGAAAATTACCTGCCAAATACAAGGTGCCACGATGGAAGGCCACGATGCAATGATTGCAATAGATGTGGGCACTACGCATGTGATCGAGATGAGAATAGACAAGAGAGAAGAGTCTCATTCTCACGATCAAACTCCCCAAACGCCAGCGGACGACTCAATTAGAGGGCCCAAAAGAAGTCGTCCTGCACTCAATGGGCAACAGTCAAAATATTTTATTAGTATTAGGATGTGTAAATAACAATTTAAATATAAACATAGTTTTAGACACGGGTTCAAGTCAATGTGTGGTAAATAAGAATTTAGCGGGAGATATAGAGCCCTTAGAAACAAATTTAAATTTAGTCACAGCAGGAGGTAATAAAATTGTACCTTTAGGTACAACCAATGTAAAAATAAACTTAGGTAAATTATCAGGGTATGTTACAGCATTAGTAGTAGAAAAATTGTCAAAACCACTAATACTGGGTACGGACTTCCTAATAAAAAATAAAGCAAAAATCGATTTCGATCAAAAAACCGTACGACTTCAAAATGGAAATGTACAGACCACTTTATTTTTTCAAAAGTCAACCGAAACAAATTGTGGAAAAAACGAAAAACCCTCGGAAGGATTCGAGATATACGAGCAGCTCTCAACAATAGAAGAAGAAGACAGCGAAGAAAAAATGTATAAAGTAACAGTTGATGAGGACTATATTCTCAAACCAAATGTAAATGTGAAAATTAAATTGGACACCAAAATGAATCCATTAAACATTGAGACGATAAAAAATATGATATTTGAAGAAAACGAAAAATTTTTAAGGCCACGGGGTATGATTCTAGAAACTTCCCCATATTTTTCAGAGAATAAATTGATAATAAATATAATAACTAAGAGTCATCAACCCACAAAAATTTTCAAAGGAACAACACTTGGATATCTAAGAAATACCACCCTATATAACCTCCAAGAAGCACCTTTATTATATGTTGAAGAAACCGATGACGACGAGAAGGTTACCATGAGTGACCATAAAATAGACCATATCGAAAACAAAAACATAAAAATGGACCTGAAAAAACTACTTGTAAAATATAATGACGTTTTTTCCAAAACGCCAAAATACATGGGAAAAACAGACCTAGTGGAACACAGCATAGATGTAGGAGATGCCCAGCCAATAAAAACTAGAGCCTACAGAGTGTCCCAAAAAGAAAGGGAACTAATAGACCAACAAATAAAGGAGATGGCAAAATACAACATTATAAGGCCTAGTAATTCTCCATGGGCAAGTCCAGTCGTGCTAGTGAAAAAGAAATCAGGCGAAACAAGATTTTGCGTGGACTATAGGCGACTTAATGACGTCACTAGAAAATCGGCCTATAATATCCCAAACATAGATGACATTTTAACCTATTTGGGCAACGCAAAATACTTTTCTTCCCTAGACATGTTTTCTGGATTTTGGCAAGTTAAAATTAAAGAAGAATCAAAACCATATACTGCTTTCCAGGCACAAGGTCATGGACTTTGGGAATTTAATTATATGAGTTTCGGACTATGCAACGCGCCTGCGTCGTTCCAATTATTGGCAGATTTGGTATTTAGAGATTTAAAATGGAAAGAAGTACTTATTTACATGGACGACATAATATTATTTTCAGAAACAATGGAAGAACACATAGAAAAACTCGAAAAAGTCTTCGCACGTCTTCGTGATGCGGGTCTCACACTAAAACCCAGTAAATGCGAATATCTTAAAGAAAAAATCAACATTTTGGGATATACAATCTCAAAAGATGGCATTCTCCCGGATGACAGAAAACTAGTCGCAATAAAAAATTTTCCAACACCAAAATCAATTAAAGACATTCAAAGTTTTGTGGGTTTGTGCAATTATTACAGGAAGTTTATAAAAAATTTCTCAATTATTGCTCACCCGTTACATCATGCAACAAAGAAAGACACTGGTTTCATATGGGAAGAAGATCAAGAGAAAGCATTTGAAACGCTTAAACAAAAGCTATGTACCGCACCAGTCCTAGCTCACTACAACCCAACAAAAAGTTGCGAGCTACGAGTGGATGGAAGCCTAGTCGGAATTGGAGCAATACTTCTACAGGAAGGAGAAGACCAACAACTACATCCAATAGCATATGCTAGCAGAAGTCTCTCAAAGTCAGAGAAAAACTATACAATAACAGAAATAGAAGGTCTAGCAGCCATATGGGGATTGACATATTTAAGACACCTGATATACGGAAAACCAGTACGGATAGTGACTGACCATCACGCGCTCTGTTGGCTGAAAACGTTGAAAGATCCAACGGGTAGACTAGCTAGATGGTCTATAAAACTATCAGAATTCGACTACACAGTTGTGCATAAAAGTGGCATAGCTCACCGAGATGCTGACTGCATAAGCCGATATCCTGTACTAGGACCCGAAGAAGACCAAGAGATAAATGAAGTACCTACGTTTCTCATGGAGTCAGAGGACATAGCTAAACTGCAGCTCGAGGACTCAGATTTAAAAGAATTAATACAAGCCCTCGATGACCCAGACAGTGCACCAATAGGTACCCGAAGAAGAACAAAAAACTTCAGACTAATAGATGGCGTACTATATAAAATAAACCCAAGTAATGAGGGTAAGGAGAACTTACTTGCTATCCCAAAAAGTCTGATAGGAGAAATAATTTTTAGTCATCATTCAGAACCATTAAGCGGACACCTAGGAACAGCTAAAACCTTATACAAAATTAAAAACAGATATTATTGGGAAGGATTACAGAAAGATGTAGAAAAATTTATCAAGGGATGCCCAGATTGTCAGGCGAGAAAAGGACAACAAAATCGAAAGCCAATTGGACTCTTGCAACCTATTCCTGTAGGAACACCTTTTGAAAGGATAGGCATCGACCTTTTAGGCCCATTTAGAAAAAGTAATGCCAACAACACAGTTATTGTAGTAGCCACAGACTACGCTACACGTTGGGCAGAAACAAAGGCGTTACCAAATGGAAAAGCCGGCCCAATGGCAAAATTTATTGTTAAAAATATAATAACTAGACACGGAGCACCAAAATATCTACTTAGTGACAAAGGAAAAGTTTTTCAATCGGAACTAGTAAATGAACTCTTGAAACAAATGGGAACAATAAAACAATTCACAACAGCATATCACCCTAGCACGAATGGTTTGACTGAACGGTTCAATAAAACATTAGCTGACATGCTGTCAATGTACACCAATTCAAACCAAACCAATTGGGACGAATTTTTAAATCATGTCACATTCGCTTACAATACTAGCAGGCAAGACACAACGCATTTTTCGCCATTCATGCTTGTTTATGGCAGAGAAGCAATCTTACCGACAGAGGCCAACATGATCAGTTCAACAGAACCATCAAGCAGCCACAATATACGAGAGAAAGCCTTGGCAGTTAGAAATATGGCTGTAGAAAACATTGAAAGAAAACAAAAAATAGATAAACTAAGGTACGACACCAGACACAGACATGTGGAATACCAAGAAGGTGATCAAGTAAAAGTTTTCACACCCATAAGAAAAGTGGGTAGAAGTGAAAAACTTCTATTAAGATGGTTCGGCCCATATTACATTGTGAGAAAGCTCTCAGATGTGGACTATGAAATCCAAAAAGGTATATCAAAAAATTCGAAAAAGGACATAGTTCACATTAGTCGCATTCTACCTTATTATGACCCTTGGACACCAGTTCCTACCCCTGAAGTTTAATAACTGTAAATACAATACAATACAATACAGAATAACCCCACCCCTCAGTGTAACATAATTCTTCATCAGAATAATGAAAAGTTACCAACCCCAATTCATACCCACCTCGACTTGTAAATAATACTTGTACAGTGTAATCAATAATTTAACCCTGATACTACTACTAATGAAAATACCCTGGTACAAATTTCAATGAAATTACCTCACTAGTATAGAAAAGTAATAAAAATATATTATATCGATATATATAGATCAATATTATGATCATACAAAATAAAATAGATAATAGATATGGGCTATAGGTATATTAAATTTAAAAATATAAAAAATAAAAACCAAAAAACAAAAAAAAATATATAAGTATAAATAAAATGTATACTATGTAAATATACAAGCGCTCTAAAGTTACAAGAGTTATTTCAATTACTCAAAATGGGTTTACTTAAATAGATAATTTAAAACAACAATTTTTCAATTAAATGTTAAAACAATTTGATTTTAATAAGTTTTAAATAAAATAATGATGACGTACGTATCGTTAGGCTATCATGAAACTAAAAAGATATAAAAATACTTTTATTATAATCATAGCAGCATTGTAAACAATACCATTATAATTAGGTATAGAATACAGAGAAAAGATACAAATAATTTCAATATTATCACATTCAAAAATATTTTCTTCAACAGATGTGTGTTACCAATAGTACAGATATACAATCAAACCAAGAAAGGAAGAAATAAGAAACTCTGGTCAGGAGCTAGCTATCCCTGTCACAGAAATTTTCAAATATTTTAAACTTCCATTTGCAGATTGCTCTTTTGCACATTCCAAACTCTTTATTCACATAAAAATTCTCACAATTCAAAGCAGACAGCAATGGAAACTTTACGAACGAGTAACCACGCCACAGCAGTAAGCTACTTGCGATTCCTAATATCGGGACCGAGAAGGGCGTCATGGACCTCTCGGGGCGTAAAAAAAAATGAGAACAAGTGCATACACGTGGTTCGGATCCCACGTTAAGCTGCAGGTCCCGTCTGGCTGACATTACCCAGACGATAGGGGATACAATGGACCCTATAGGCCTAAGTATAATGGCTATTACGCCACGCCAATTGCATGGTATAACCAGACCTATCCATACCTCATCAAACATTACTCCTAGCAGCAACAATACCCTCTGCACGCGCAAAAAAAAGAGAAAACCGGCGATTTCTTAAAAAAAAAGGGACCGAGCGCCTCCACCATATGTCAATGGTGAAAAGAGAAAATATGGTTAAAAAAATTAAAATTTTGTGAAAAAAAAAGGAGAACCGGCGATTTCTTAAAAAAGACCGGCAATTTCTTGAAAATACCCGGCGCCTCCACCATATGTCACGCCCAGATTTTGGGGTATGACGAGGGACGTAAGGTAGCACGGGACCTTGGCGACTATTAGAAAAACAAATCGGTTTTGAAAACAAATTTATTGAAATGATAAAAATAACAATCACCTGAAGGGCTTATAAGAAAATCAAAATAACAAACTTGGATTTAGACCTTTATAAAACAGTTGGCAATAAATTATACTTACTTAAATTTTATGCTCATCTCTGACGTCTGGGGGACCAACAAAAATTCACATATTTCAACGTGGATGCGTCACCGACCGGAACACTAGTGCCGTCCGATATTTTTCTAGCGCGATGTGTAGTTTCATCAAGTCAGCGATTTTTCCCACTTTAGGGAGACAATGGACTTAGGTCATGTACCTTGTTTCTATACCGACTTGATGACGCCACAATAATATAACATTTCATAATTGCAACTGTTTTGATTTATTTAATAAACTCGGCGTCGGTTTCATGTTGCGTTGAACGGCCGGCGATAAACGCGAATAATGATTAGAATATTAAAATGGAAAATATATTGATTTATGAAATGTTATGATCTTATGATTCCCTATCGTGACAATATGTTTAATTGAATCACAGGTAAAAAGGTCCGACTGCGTACCTGTAGAAATTCACTTCGAATTATTAAATTCACATTAAAGGTGACTTTCCGATTATTTTTAGCTTTAACAAGTATGATAAAATAAAATATGTGTTTACTAAATATCCAAATTGGGTAATTAACAATAAGTGCTTGTAGTACTTCAACTAAACCCTAATTTTTAAATCAAAGTAGTAAAGCACTTTTATGTTGTAATAATTTTAAAACATCTATAAACTAATTAAAGCCTGCACCGTAATCAAGTTTTGTGTTTTTTTTTGCCTGTATTGAAAAGTGGGAGCCATCAGGTTGATCAGAAACCACTGTGGTTTTATTTTTGTCAAGTATATTAATGTTAATTAATTAACCTTGAATTTCTTACACGACTCAAATTTTGGGTTAATTATTTTAATGGGATTTTTTTTCTTTTTATAGTTTGCACACAAAAACAAAAAAAATCAGAAGCTGTTTCACAAATAGGGTTCCTGCAAGAGGATGTGCCCCCAAATATCGATTCTAATACATCCCCTCAACCTGGATGTAGTTATTGAAATGAAGAAAATTATACTATAATAACAGAAAATATTGTCGCAAAAAGCTACACCCGAATGTTTAAGCCTTCTGGGTGAAGGGTATTTGATGTCAAATACCTGTTTAGTCAGATTTAAAACCAGTAAGGCACAAACCATTTGACTGCAATATTATGTTTATAGAAGTAATCCTAAAATGCAAAATGTGTGGGATCATCAAAGAATTACCAACTGAAAGTTCGAAAGATAATGATAACATAGAAATAAACACAGCTCTAGCAATAGCAGCGATCTCAACTGGAATTAATTATTCAAGTTTAAACGAAGACGCCGCGTGTTACGACCCTGTCGTTGAATGTGTTTCTTGGAATGCATGGTCACACCGCTGTTCGTCTCTGGAGCGAGTGACGACGCGCAGGCAGGGATAGTGACCGACAAGCACTCATAGAGGTTACATTGCCGCTTCGCGGAAGAGAAATCATAAACTATTCTGTTGTTCATAAAATATTACAATTTCTAAGTTTTCTTATGTTCAGGTTAAAATTAATGTTTTTATTTGTAACAATAAAATAAAAGTTTATTACTTGATCGAAGAAGAAGGCATTTATTCCAGTACAACCTATTTACCGCGGCTATTAATTTACGTATGATGAGCGAGAAAACGTATTTTGAACTTCATAACAAAGCCAGTGAGATCATTCGTATAACAGCTTGTTCGATAATGGAAGAAGCTGCTAAAGAAGAGGCAAAAATAGCTATTAAATTAGGTAAAGTAAGCAAAGGCGAAATACCGTATATTACAATGATTACAGGTGGAGCTTGGTCAAAACGCTCTTACAATGTTAATTACGATACTTTGTCCGGTGTTGGCAGCATAATCAGTTATAGGACTGGACAATTGTTATATTTAGGTGTTCACAATAAATATAACACAATGTGCGCAAGAGCTCAATCGAGACAGAACGATAATAATATATCGGTCCATAAATGTTTTAAGAACAAGGATAATAGCTCGACACCAATGAAAACCGATATAATATCAGAGGGATTTTCACGCAATGTTGAACTATACAACAATTGTGATAGCTCGGTTTACCGAAAGTTAGTTCAGGTGAAGCCATATGGAAACTTAACAGTTGAAAAAGTTGAATGCAAGAGCCACTTATTAAAGAAATTTTCGGCAAAACTAAGGGAATTGTGAATAGAAAACGGAGCTCCTCTAAAAAGCAACCTGTTTCACCTTATCTTCAAAAAGAAATAAGCAAAAATGCTCTACGTTTGTGAATTTTAATAGTTAAAGCAACTGAATATTGCAGAAATTAAGATATCCCGCACATCGAAAAAATTGAGGTACTTAAAGAGGATATTTTAAGTGTTCTTTCTCATATTTTTGAAGAACACAAACGATGGGCGGAAATAGGATATTATCAGTGCTCTCAAAAAAAATGAACAGAATCTTATTCCAGAAATAAAAGATAAAAGAAGCCTTTACGGAGATATAGAAGCGTGCCTATAACGATTGATTTTAAACATTAGTAATTGACTTTTAAATATGGATAATAACACATGCCTGCGAAAAATTTGTGATTAAGCCATTTTCATACATTTAGCTTAAATAACTCCCTTTTTATTCTATCACGTACATTTTTTTGTGAACCAGTATCAAGTTATTATCTCTGAACAGTACAACAAAAAAAAATTAAATTAAATTGCGTTGAGACGCATTAAAACTCCGTGTTTATTTGAACATTCGTTGAGGGATTTACCAGTCCTTACTAGAATATTGTTGGGGATTCCCCGAGACTCGGTTTATTTAGGCTCAGACAGCAATATTATTTAGTATCGATGTGGTATTGATATGGGCATTTTCTCGGGCGTTGTCCACCGAAATCTATCGGCGTTTCGTTGTGTACTTTTTATTTTCATTGTGCAAAATATCTACTAGGTGTTGTAAAAATAGACCTGATGACTTTTGTTATATTTGTGGACAGTTCATAGTGAAAAAGTTTAAAAGAAACATTACTGATTTCGTAAAAAATGCATATTTAGCATATTTTAAAGTAAAACTTGGAGATCAAGATAAAGTTTGGGCACCACACGTTATCTGCAAAGTTTTCGAAGAAGCCTTAGGGCATTGGTTTAAAGGAACAAGAAAGCCCTACCGTTTAGTGTACCAATGATCTGGAGAAAACCCAGAAATCACGTCGACTACTGCTATTTTTGTCTGTGTGATACTAAAGGTCATAACACAAAATCTCTTAAGTATATGAACTATCCTAATCTTCCGTCGGCAATAAGACCAGTTCCAGATGATGCTGATATACCTGTACCTATTCCACCGAAAGTCTTACAGTCCGCCGAATCTGAACAGATTCAGAGATTGACATTTTTGAGCCATCTGCCTCAGGAAGCCGTGAACCGCAGCTGTTTTCTCCAATAGAACTAAATGACTTAGTCAGGGATTTAAGACTTCCAAAAGATATTTCTGAGATTTTAGGTTCCAGGTTAAGAGAAAAAAATGTACTTGCTCCAGGTACTACATTTTATTGGTACAGAAATCGTGAGGCTGAATTTGTTGATTACTTCGCCGCAGCTGGTTCACTTGTGTATTGCCAAAACGTATCAGAATTGGTTATTCACCTTGGTGCTCCTGAATATAATCCTACCGAGGGGAGACTTTTTATACAGTCCCTTGCCATATTATTAGACTCATGCTGCAAATCTACACTTTTACTTGATATTTCTTGTTGTTAATATGAACTTTTTGTAGATATGTTGGTAGAACTTGGGTTTTTGAATATCGCGGGCACTTTTATCGTTTTGGCAACACTGATCATGTTGGTAATCGATGACTCACATCGATTATCGCGAAAATGACATGTACATAACCTAAAAAACAGAGTTTCAGTTTGATAGTGCAATTCAACAATTTAACGTGTTTCAATAGCGTTTTCTCTTGTAAAACTCTTTTCCATTTCATAAGGTGAGTTTATTGTTGACAAAACAACATGTCAAAGTATATATTTACACGTTTTGAGGCCATATTATGATAAAAAAACAATTTCAGAATGGGAAAAGTGTCTGATTTGTCGCCAATAAAAGTTGGTCGAATTTCCGGCATGCTGGAAGCACGAAACATGTCGCAATACCAAATAGCGCGAATTGTTGGAGTTTCTCAAAGTTCTGTCAAACGAATAAAACAAAAAATAGACCTCGGTGAAGATCTGAGAGCCAAACGTATAGGTGCGTGCGGTCGTCGGAGAATCACGACAGTGAGAAGTGACCGAAAAATTCGCAATATTTGTGTTGAAAATCGAAAACTGCCGATAAAAATTCTTGCAAAAAAAGTTCTTGAAGCCGGCATTGAAGTTTCGCAAAGAACAGTGCAGCGGAGGTTAGCAGAAGAGGGTCTTATTGGACGTAGACCAGCACGCAAACCAAGACTTACACCTGCTATGATATCAAAGCGATACCAATGGGCACGAAAATACAAGGATTTCACGACTGATGACTGGAGGAAGGTAAATAAATGCTATATAACTATATTCAAGTTGTTCTTGTACTGTAGATATTGTTAAATCTAAATTCTATGACATTTTTCAGGTATGTTTTTCGGACGAGTCGATTTTCCAAGTATTGGTCGACAAATCGCAGTTTGTACGGCGAAGGTCAAATGAGAAATATAAGCCAGACTGCATTGTGCCGACCATTAAACATCCTCCGTCGGTAATGGTATGGTCAGTTATCAGTTATAAGGGACCAGGGGCCTTATACGTTGTCGAAGGTACAATGAATGCCGAAAAATACCAGAAAGTTTTGGAAACTCAGCTGCTTCCTCAAGTGAAAAAATGGTTCAAGAAACGAGAAAAGCCAATTTTTATGCATGATGGTGCGCCTTGCCATCGTGCACATAAAATTACAAAATTTTTAGCTGAAAAAAAAGTAGATTTTCTTGACTGGCCAGGAAATTCGCCTGACATGAACTCCATCGAGAACGTCTGGGAGTTTTTGAAATCTGAGGTTAGGATGAAAGCCCCTACAACCAAGCAAGAGTTGATCAATATACTTAATGACACTTGGAAACATAACCCAGAGATCAAAATAAAAATTCAAAGCTGTATAAGCAGTATGCCACGTCGCGTTGAAGCTGTGTTGGCTGCGAAAGGTAGTCATACAAAATACTGATTTTTGCAAAAAAATGTATTTTCATCTAAAAAGATTTCATTTCGATGTAAATTTCTAATTTTCTATGTGACATTTATTGTATTTATAATAAATTTTGACGTTTCATCATGAAATAGCGTTGTTAATGTCTACTGACGTGTTATAAGCCAGAAAAACTTCATTTTTAAGCATGAGTCTAATAATATGGCAAGGGACTGTAGACTCTTCGAAGAGAAGCCTTACTTCACAATGGCAATTTATATGCAATGTTCCTGTTGGTCATTCTACTCAGCTAAAAGAAAATTACGAAAATCTTGAAGAACTGCTTTTGAGAATAATTATAAGCAACACAACTGGATCTTATGCGGTGACCTTAAAATTTTAACATTGCTTTTAGGTCAACAATTCGGATATATAAAATAACCATGTTTTCTATGTGAGTGGGACAGCAGAGCAAGAGATGACCACTGGACAAAAAAAAAACTGGCCACCAAGAAAAAATTTAACACCTGGCTCCAAAAACGTAATTCGGGAAAGCCGAGTTTTTATTACCCTCAGAAAGATTTTCCAAGAAAATAAAGGATTAATGTATGTTATTTTTTTTACTACTTCCGCGGTTTCATTATTTGTTTTGTTGGTTTATTATTTTTCTTGTTTTTGCTAAATATATAGAAATATTTTTACTTTTTGTATTGTTTTACCATTTTGTTTAAAAACCTTACGTGATAGAAAAAAACTGAAAACATATTTGAAATCAGCACCACTGAAATTATCAATTTCAGTTGAAAAATTCAATTCACATTTTATAATGTATTTAAACGCAGGCCTGTGTAATTTGGCAGAGCATTATAATTAATTATAATGCTTTAGTATATAAATTCGTGTGAGGTAAGGGAATACACTATTCTTTACGAGGGTCTTACCAAACTCGATCTGAGGCTGCCGCAATACAATATAATGCTAGAGATGACTACTATAATGTTATGCAAGATTCGTTTTTAACAAGAAGATCCTAGGTATATATCCAAGAATATATATTAAAAAAATTAAACAAAAAGCCTTTTTAAAAATTAAAGCAATCCGTGGTAAAACTTTTCGTAAGAAAAAGTCGTTTGCCCCTGTTGATAAAGATTATGGCCCCGAGCTCACGAACTTCCACTTGACATAACATCACAACAATATAAAATACAAGAACATAAAAAAAAGAAGAGTTAATTAAAGCTGAAATAGAAACAAAAGGACAAAGTGCAAATCCGATGTGGGTACTGTTCGTTTGACGGCTTCAAATTTTGGAACAGTTTGTAAATTACGTGCCGCTACAAACCCAGCAAACACAGTAAAATCGTTACTTTACAGTAGCTTTATTGGCAATAACTCTACTAATTATGGCAACGAACATGAGGTGACAGCTATAATGGCCTTTGAAGAAATTTATAAATTTAAGGTAGTACACCCTTTTGGCCTATTCATCAAGAAATTTTACTATCTTACTACTATTACCAATCAAATTCAAATTAGGATCTTGAAATTTCCGGTCCTAACTAATACGTCAAGGGATTCGATTTTCCGCCCGCCATTCCGGTGTGCACTCTAGGTTTGCACGCTGTACTTCCATGTAACCCCGAAGGAAACGGAAATTTTCTTCCCATATACCCAATCGGGTAATTGTATTTGCTGCTCTTCTCGCACGTGTTTGTAAGTGCCACGGGTAGATGGTTAATTTTTCTATACTACCCTGGAATTATCCAGGAGTCCCGGAATCACACCTTTTTCTAGTAAAAACCACTTTTTAAAAGGTGATATGTCTTACTACATCCCAAAAGTCTATAGTACGTCCAAATTCACGCCACAAGGCTATTCCATAAATCCATACCCGAAAAAAGAACTTAACTAAAGAACTAAAAATCGAACACTTTATTTACAATGAGAAAAATAACACCCTTCTGCATTTTTGAGCAGAAAATTTTAATAAATGCATAACACATGAGAATATGATCTAACCTATAACTCACCCCTTAACGAAAAGGAGGTCGCCCTTTGACCATGTGGTGGCGATCTGAGGTATTATTCGGCTTTAAGTCGTGGAAAATATCAGTTACCAAAAATCTCAAAATGATACTTCCAATCATCTCATTAGCGCTTTATCGGCACATTTCAATGTCTCCCCAAATTCCAAACATCAAAAATATATGGGTAGCGTTCGCTAACGGCCCAACCTTAACGTCCCATGGTTCAGCTAAAAAGGGACAAGGAAACGTAAAACCCTTCAAAAAAACATACGGTAGTACCAACCGTGCGTAAAACAAAAAAACTCAACAGGAATTTGCCACCAAATCCTATTTATAAAACATCGGCCACCAAAGCCTGTCCAAGAAGGGCTATATCAAAAATGGCTATATCAAAAACTAATATAAAATATTATCAACATCCGCAATTCATTAAGAAGGAAAATAAAAATAACCCAAGTCAGCATCCAACTTAGTGTGAATAAACATAAATAACATGAATTTAAGATCACAAGTAGGTAAACAAAATAGTAGAGAACAGATTTGTTGGAAATTAGGGTAAATGAATGAATTGGCTCGACACTCGACCACTAGGCAGGTAAATACTCTCATTATATAGACTGGGTAACATAGAAGAATTAAATTTCTTCATAAATAATCTCAAAATTGTGTCTCGACTGATACGAGCATTAAAAATGTACTTTCTGCTTTAAATCGAAAATAGACAATAATTTTTGTCAACTTGTTTGAAGAATTTATAAACTAATAAAATAAAATATCTAAAATGGCAAAACAATATCTGAAATATTTTATAAATCGTATTTCAGAATGAAAAATATGATATTTCCTGACAACTTATTTATTCATTAAAAAAGACCGATTTTAAATAACAATCTTCTCAAAAAAGTATATCCTAATACTGACTGTGAACAGTGTAGAGAACTTTTTGTTGTAGAGTACTCTAGATATCAGAAAAACACGTTTGTGAGCATCAAAGAGTATGATTCTCAGACCCGTTTAAAATATGCCAATGAGAATGTAATACAATTACTAGAGTCCTTAGATGGCAAGCTCTTTGATTTTTTACAGGAGTTCGGTACGAGTGATAATTAAGAACCACACCTATTTAGACCAATTTATTAATAAAGCTGCCCGATTAGGTATTTTTAAATATGTTAAAAATCTTTACAAAGCAGCAAGCGTAGTGATAATTTAAGTAAAGGGCACCATAGCAATTTACCAAATTTTAAATCAGCTTGAACTACTTTAAGTCAAAATATAACTGTGACATATCCCAGTGAGCAAAATTTTGACTCATTTTAGGAATAAATACGTACCGTAAACCGGGGTTACTTTGCCCCTGAGTGGCTAACTTTGCACCACTTCGGGAAAAAGTTTCGTGACTGTATCAGTAAATGGTGCAGTAAATATGCAACCAAACATTCATTGCACCGTCAAGGACGGGCCTCGAGTGTCAGCCACGCGCATCCGTGATGCTCATACGCGTGATATTAGTCGAAGTACAGCTGTGCAAAGTGGCGGTTTAAAATTATCGATTATTTCACGCTGGAAACTTTAGTGTGTGTGGCTCTTTGGGTTTAAGATATACATTAAAGGTATGTAAATGCAGTTTTGAATATGATTTGTTTACAAAGCGTGATAAATATTTTTATTTAATAACTAAATTTAAAGGTTTTACCTAATTTTTTTCTTTAGACCTGCCATTTTTTTGAACTTTTGGGGTAACTTTACTCCGCGGCGCAAAGTTACCCCGCGGAGCAAAGTTACCCCAAAGTAATATCTTGGCGCGTTTTTTGAAATATATTTTTTCGGTTTTATCATAAATTGGCATAATATGTAAGTATCTAATGTTGGGTTTTGCTGTTACAGATGCCTAGAAGCTATAAAAGATCTCTCGGAACAAGACGCTATGCTGATTATTCAGAGGAAAAACTTCAAGAATGTTTAGACGAAATTCGAAGCGGCGGAATTTCCCACCGAAAAGCAGCGGCAAAATACAACATTCCAAGAAGAACAATTCTGAATAAATTAAAAGGAAAGCACAAGAATAAACCTGGTAGACAGAATGTCTTCACTCCCGATGAAGAAAATTGCTTTGTTAAGTGTCTAATATCGTTGGGAAACTTTGGATTTCCTTTAAATTCTATGGAAGCGCGTCAGCTTATAAGAAACTACTTAAATCGTTGTGGCAGGGAGGTGAAAATATTCCAAAACAATATACCCGGGGCTGACTGGATGAAAAACTTTATGAACAGACATCCCGATCTTTCCGTAAGATTTGCCGAGAACGTTAAACGTACGCGAGCAGCAGTCGATGAAGATATGTTAAGAAGTTTCTTTGAAAATTTGGAAAGTGAGATAGCTAATGTTCCACCTACTAACTTGTGGAATTTTGACGAGACCAACGTGACGGACGATCCCGGCAAGAAAAAAGTTCTTGTTAAGAAAGGATGCAAATATCCCGAGCTCATTCGTAATGCATCCAAAACATCTGTTTCTATAATGTTTAGTGGAAATGCTGCAGGAGAGTTATTGCCTCCCTATGTGGTATACAGGGCCACTAATATGTGGAGCACATGGAAGGAAAATGGCCCCAAGGGCTGTCGATACAATGCCAGTCCATCTGGATGGTTTGATGCCAATATATTCAATGATTGGCTCGAATTTCAAATGATACCCAGGCTTAAAAAAATACAGGGCAAAAAGGTTATTCTCTGTGATAATTTATCTTCACACATTACGGTTAGTGCTCTCCAATTGTGTCGCGATAATGGTATTCACCTAATTTGTCTGCCACCGAACAGCACACATTTGACGCAGCCACTGGATGTGGCATTTTTTCGTCCCCTGAAAATTGCATGGAGAAAAGTCCTATCAGATTGGAAAGATACCGCAGCAGGGATGAGAAGCACAAATATTCAGAAAGAACATTTTCCACCACTGTTGGCAAAGATGATGGAAATTATTACACCGCAAGCTGACAACAATTTAAAAGCTGGTTTCCGAAAGTGTGGGATATATCCACTAAACATTGAAGAAGTATTAAGCCGTATTCCAACACAAAAAAGTTGTGATCAAGGTTTGGTGCAATCAGAGTTTTTAAAACACATTGAGGCGAAAAGAGTAGAGGTAACGGACATTGTAAAAAGCCGCAGAAAGAAGTTAAATATTCCTGCTGGAAAAAGTGTATGCGCTGATCAACCAATAAGAGAAGACGATGAAGAAGCAGATGAAGATACCATTGTGGTAAGTGGATATGAAGAAATGATGGGCGAGACGTCTGGGAGGCGAAATGATACCAGTGGTATCGTCTTTAATGATAACTCTTCAGACGATGTGGATTTTGAGGAACTTGCTAAAGAAAAAGAGATAGAAACAGAGTTCGTAAATTTTCTAGAGGGAAAATCATCCCACCATAAAACCTCTTTCGCAGAAGTGGTAAAAGAAGTAGGGTGTTTCGTAGCATTTTACTATGAAAAGCAATTATACCCTGGAGAAATTGTGTCTTTTGATGACGAAACCGTAACTATAAACGCGATGCAGAAGTCCCTTAAGATGTGGAAATGGCCCAGCAGAAAAGACGAACTTATTTATACATGGACCGACGTTGTCGGTTCAATTAAACCTCCTAAGCAAGTGTCCAAGAGGGGTACGTATTGCGTTCCAGAACTAAATTCATTCCTTGACTAACATGAACAAGTTTTTTACGTTTTAAGTTGTGTTGTTCGAACTTATTTCAGTTGTGATTTAAAATTTACTACGAGTTTTTTACCTTTTATATTAATAGAGGATGTCATTTGAGTTTATAATAAAAAATAATGAGTTTCATTGGTTTTTAATTTTTTTTCCTGTACTAAATATGAGCCAAGGCGCAAAGTGCATAAGCTATGCTGTTAACTTTGCCTCACGTCTTAAATTACATGAGTTTGATGGCAAAATTTTCGGTGGAGCAAAGTAACCCCGGCCTATGGGAAACTTTGCTCCACTTTTTGACAAAAAAAATTTAGCATTTAAAAACTCTTTGGAAATCAATTACCACTTCATATATATTCTATAACAATCATTCTATAACCTCAATAACAAACAAGATGCATTTGGATACTTTTTAGCATAGACTTTCGTTAATTTGTAAAATTCCTTCTAAAAATGGAGCAAAGTAACCCCGGTTTACGGTAATTGTATTAAGATTTTGTACCTAACAGCACACGTGTGTGTCGAAACTAGGACCTCTGTGTGACTTTTATATGCCACAAATCCCACTAAATTATTTCAAAAATTATGAGGTGAACTGCTTAACACAACTTAGGAATAATTTTTATTATTTTATATTTATTGTTTCTTTTATAGTAGCAATGTTATATTTTATTGTGCTTTACATCGGCCCAAGCGGATGTGTATATAAACACTAGATGATGAATAATAATAAATATATATAGGTAATAGGACTTTTTCAAGCTTCCAAAATATTTTTTTTACATGTGACAACAGCTGTTCCGTCTACTTTTTTCATATACTTTCACTAGTAAAATAGGCCTTCAGATAATTAATATACAAGTTAATATATAAGAAAAATCTTAAGAAAAAAAGCAATAAAAAATAATAATTTTTAAATTTTTAAGTTTTGGTAAATAAAAACGTTTAAGAAGTAATGTGGAAACTAGGTTTATTTAAATTAATTACAATTTTTATTTTAATATTAGCACAATTGGCATTTAAATTTATGGGTGAAAGATATTACAGAAAATATGGCGGTTACAAGCAAAATTCCTTAAATGTGACCCATATGTGTAAAACGGCAAAACTTGGGCAATGCGTGACACAATTTATTCGCGGTGTCACATAATTCCTACTATTCGTTAATAATAACACGAATAGGGAATATTGCGTCACACAATTCAAACTGTTCTTTATTAATAACACAAATAGGGAATCTTTTGACATTATTGACAAGTGGCACGTATAATAAAGTATATTACGTTAGAGTAACCCAATTAAATAATGTTGTTTCTCTTTTTTAGTTTTCTGAGAAGAAGAGAAAATTAAAAAATGCCAAAAAAAGTGTTTCTTCAGCACAACAATCGTATGAAAATTTATTTACAACCGTTGCAACTACGTAATCGTCAAATATCTACGAGTTGCAGCCATCACCACCATCAGTTATTATTTAAGATGTCGTAATAAGCAGTAATCAGTTTAAAAATAATAATAATAATAATAATAATAATAATAATAATAATAATAATAATAATAATAACCTGCTTTCTGAAGATAATGTTGAAAATGGTAGAGCTTTGGAACCAGAAATTCCAACTGAGCCACAAAGTGAAGGATTAGAAGTGCATCAATTAATTAGCGACATTGTTAAGCAATGTTTTAAACAACGATGTCAAGAATTGGAAACCCGCAGGGAAAAACGTTTTAAAGAAATAGACTTAAGAGTTTCCCAAAACGGTCTAAAGTTAGACCAAATTTTAAAAATTGTCAGCTGATCATAAACGAACAATTTCACAAACACCCTCAGCATCTGAAAATGAGCTGGAGGAGGCGGAGATTAGTCGGATTGGCTTCAACTTACCAATTCATAATATTGAGCAGGTTTTGGAGTTAGAGGTAAAATTGTCACGGGATGCACAGTTTAAAAATGTATTGGTAATTATTATTATTTAGTTGTTTTTACACATTAATTATGTGGTTCTTTTTATTTTTTAGACTAAAGAATTATACAAATTTGGTGGGACCAGCAGAAACGAACATGCTGATAAATTAATTTATCTTATTTTTGACTATTTATTTGACCCTGAAATTCTAACTAAGTTTACTTGGACTGGAGCATCGAGATCACATGATACTTTAAAAATTAGTTTTCAAAAATATGAAAACATAATTGAAATAATTTATAATGTGCTTTCACATGCGGCTTCAAGGCACACGAAGAAGGCTAAAAATGAAAGTCTTATTCGTGTGATATTTACAGCCCACACAAATTATTCACAATCCACATAAATTTATATAGTTATTTATATTTATATAGTAAAAATTAAATATTAGGATCCTCATTGTTTTTTAAGCTGTAAATTATAATTTTAAAATGTTGGCTACAATTTTTTTAAAAATAAATATTTGAAAGTCCCACCTATAGTCAAGAGGTTTCCTCCAGACTCGCCGTTTTTGACAGTTTTGACTTTTCTTATGTCAAATTTGCTTCGGCCAATTAAAACGTTTGTTTCTCTTCTTTCTATGTTTGTCTTCGTTGGTGACCAGGGTACGGCACGTCATGTGCAAGACGAGACTGCTGCTAAAATATTGCGCCTGGTGAATCTCCGCACCCGGATCAGTGGTCCTATTGGGTATTATAATTGTAGTAAATACGGAAAAGTATTAATAAAGCTGCAATAAACGTGATGATCTGAGTTTTTATAGTCGATCCCCTGACAATATGTACTAGCAATACACAAAACTATTAAGTTCGCATTAAATAGAAAAACGTGTGCGGTAAATAAAAGGAAACTCTAAAAAATTTAAAAATCGCTTCTAATTATAAAGCAGTGGCAAGTAAAAAATAAATATTTTAACCATTTGGAAACCTTTACAATATTTGACTTTCTTGAAAACAGTTTAATAAATACCTAATATTTTGTACTATGAACATTTTCCGCCAAATTTCTCAATAGCAATGTTTTCAAACAGTAGATTTTTGCGTCCGATAACGAGACTGACGAGAGCTATAAGACGTTAGATTTACCCGTCAATAATTCATTTAGAAACAAAAGTTATAAAAAATACTGACCGGATAATATTGTAATAGATTTGGATCTCGAAAAAATGAAAGAAGTCATGATGTCAGATATAACTATGGTTATGGTTAAAAGGAACGTCGATTTTTTGTACTAAAACGGTCAAAAATGATTTTAAAAGCATTGAGACTGTAAGCGAACTCATTATTTCGGTCAATCACGCGCGGTGTATGTTAATTTCAATACTTGCAAGTTTAAATACTTAAATTCAACGGCGTCGTGTAATAAACAAATTCGTCTAAAGGAGATCGACACAAAACGATTAATTTTTGAAAAATGTATAGAAAATGATAATAAGAAATTTCCGAATGCGGAGAAACCCTTGAAATATATATCGCAAGATTTAATTGTTCCAAGTCAAACGGAACCATTCAACTGCGGAGTTTTTGTAATTTATTACGGATATTGCTTTCTGTCCCAAACAATGATTGATACCGCGCTAGATCCAAACAAGTAGGTGCAGAGGCGTGTTACAAAAATGTATTATTGACTTTTCCGGTTAAGTAATACCAAACACTGTAATAAAAAATGCTTTATATGCGAAGTTTGTGAATGTTTTTTATGGAACCTAAAAATTTCGTGTGCGAATTATGTACGAAATTTAAATTATTATAAATTTGGAAGTTTTCGATTTATTCGATATCATTACTATTTAATATTGAGCCGTATTTGGGCAAACAACCAATATTTTTTTGAATATGCATATGTATATTTTTTTGATAAATGCTGCTGTGTCATTTAAATAATTCCTTTGTTTGTAGCATTCAATTTTACCGAAGCATTTATTATGTTAAAATTGGATAAGTATGAATGCTCCATGGTATTTTAAGTACCTCCAATTTTAGTATTAAATAAGTTTTCTATAGGTAAAGGTTTAAAAGAATTTAAGATTACCTGATGTAGCTTCGATTTTCGTTGAGTTTGTTTTCAGTAATTTTAGGGATAATATTTGACCGTAAATTTTATGGGTTGTGTAAACATGCTCATCTTTATTTTGAATTTCCCTTTCTAGATAATTTCTATTTTCCAATTTCACAAGTATTGTTTACTGCTAGTATATTTTGGAGGTTGGATTTGTCGGCCTTGATGCTGTCAATTCGTCGGAGAGGAATAACCAGTCGGTGCCGGTCGTTTTCCAATAATTCAGCTTGGGAGCTTGGCAAGTCAATAGTTCTTTTAGGTGCTAAGCCAACAGCCAGATAATTTATAGTAGGTCATTCAGAAAATAGTCCTGGCGAGTCGGGAAATTGGTTTTAGCCGCGAATTCAGTGTTAAAGAGAATAATATGTTGCTAACTTCAGATAGTAGAAATCTGACGAAGACACTGTGTGTCGAAACAATTGTCATAGTACAATAAAAAATAAGTGAAGATTTATACATTTTTGTATTCTTTTTAACCTTATCACCTTTTAATTTGAAATTGGAAAAAGAAGGCGACTTGTATATATGCTTGTATATAAAGTACTTATGGTTGGGTAAAGCCAGCATGTCTGTTACTTTGAAGATCCGGGAACACTAACAGCGGGTTTCATAAAGCTTTTTTAGAGTTAACGATCGTTAACTCCATAACAACCGTTAACTTTTCATAGCAACTGATTAAATTTTGTTTTTTTAAGGGACTGTCAACATAATTTTCAGAGAAAAAGTGACAGTTAGTTGGCAGATGCCACTAAAAAAACACAAATGTCGACATTTTCATTTGTTTCTTATCACTTTCGTTAGTTAACGAAGACATAACTTTAATCGGTCAACATACATCGATTAAAGTGATAAGTTTCAAGTATTTTCCAATATTATTGGAATTTTTTAGGAAAATCTGGCACTTTTACTTTTAAATTTGGATAATATGATTAGCTTAGAAGGTTTTTTTGATCGATTAACTACAAAATTAACCTCAAATTTATCTATAATTCAACTCTCTAAAATGTTCTAACCACCTACCTGATATATGACTTTATAAAACTAATATTATAGTCACAGATTCCAAGAATCCCTTTTAGGTTTTAAGTAAAACTGTTGATTTTGATATAGGACGTTTTAAACAAACATGTTTACTAGTTTTCATCACTTCCAGATGTATTTAAATAGCTATGAATGAATGTCCATCAAAATTTTCTGTAGGACCTGCTCAGGAATTTGTATTTCTCGTGAAACAGGCAGTCTAAAGGCAGTCGCCAATATTTTTCTTAGAGGCAAAATCAGGAAATAAGTGAAGGCACTCATATTCAATTTTTTTTCTTGCCACATGACTCTCTCTCGCGAATTTAGAAACAGAAATATAAAAAAACCTCTACTTTGTTTAGTTACGTTTTAAAACAAAACACAAAACAAATGACAGATGATTGCACAGAAAATAAAAGGGTGCGTGAGTTGAATATTCTCATAGCCCAACAGGCAGTACGTGCCGGTATCTTAGGGGTTTAGCCCGAAACAAAATAGAATTGGCTCTGATTAATGAGATATGGGCGTACAGAAAAATATTTTTAGAGGACGGGGGGCTCTCTCTTCCTTGTATAATTGATCTGTAAAAATTGTCATGTTTTCTATTAATTTCAAAAAAACCTTTAGAAGAAGTCGAATTAAGTTAAAACTATAGAAATTTCCATCTGTATAATTTCAAACCACAACCACAATTTTCAATTTTGTAATACAGCGGCGGCGCTAGGGGGGGGGGGGGGGGGGGGTGGGGGGGGGGCACTAGCCCATCCTACAAACACGGGTGCCCACCCAAAATGGTGAAAATCGGGTTTGTAATGGAATTGCTGTGGGGGAAGGGGTATTTGACTATGAAATTTTTAATGAGAAAGAAAGCGGTATTATAGAAGGATGTAAAAAGAGAACGAACCTTTTTTTGGGAAAGCGTCCACCTTCAAATCATCGGGTGGTCAGAATTTTTTTTAGAAGTCACCTTTGAGAGTAAGAAGATTTTTAGAGCCGGGATACATCCTTTTTTTCTGGAGGTCACGTTTTTTTTAGTCGCCTTCCTTTTGGGAAGAACTCTGCTTCCTGTCAAAGCAACCTCTAAAAAATTGTTCTTGTTGCCAAAACTTCTTTCCGATCCGTAAGTGACATCTCCTCTATTAAGTAAGGATGTCTGATACACCAGAAGTATCGATACAAGCAAGTATCGGTTTGAAAAAGATAAATACTCAAAATATCGATACATGGTCCCCTATATTAAACGTAAGCTCCTATGACAGTGAGCAGCGTTGCCAGAGTACAGCAGCCACCACCGAAGAGAGTAGACCTAACCTGCAATCCAATCAGCCAAAGTCCAAAAAGTCGACAGATCACCCGAGCACCAAGGGTAACTGAAGTATTTTTCAATACTTTAGTTATTCCGCCGCTCGATCTACCGGCAGCAGCTCTCCAAGTGTAAAGCAGTACAAAGCCTCGCGGCAGTGAAAGTGTAAAAGCCCTCCTTGCACGGCGATTTTGTAGTTTTCACCGCAAAATCGTTCGTTTTTCGAAAGAAACCCCCCGTAGAACACCTTCAACCAGTGTTAACAAGTGTTTTGTCAGTTTTAACTAGTGTTTTTTGCCGAATTTTACAGATTTTCAAGACCATCCCCAAAAAAGGCGCCAATCCAGCAGATCCACGTGTCTGCAGGAAAGTGCCCATAAATCAGCGGAGAGTCAACGCAGAACTTCGAGACTAGTCTCAAAGGAAGCGGAAGCTCTTTCTCCCCCCAATCAAGGCCGGTGCGGACCGGCACAGCCCCAGGTGTCCCCCCACGAACGTGGAAAAGACAGCAATCCGAATCAGCCATCAGCCGGCATTCCAAATCAGCCATCAGCCGCCAGCAGCGATAAAAAGCTCAAGCAATCCAGTGACAAGTGCATTTCAGAATCTTTTGGCGAGCCAAATTTCTTCAAATTTTATCAACTTGAGTGAAATTATTTTCAAAGGAAATTCGTTTTTCAAAGCCGTTTTTACGGCTAAAAAGATATAAAACAAGTTTAATAAGTGGGTTTTTGCCGAAAAATTTCAGCTCGGCGAGAACTACAAGACCACCACCAAGAGAGGGCGCCACCGTCTAGAACTTCAAGTTCGTCGGGAAATCGCCTTGAACTTCAAGAAAAATCAACGCAGAGCTTCGAGAGTCGGCTCAAAAAGTGCGGACACCCCCCCCCCCCCCCCCCCCCCCCATCAAAGGCCGGTGCGGACCGGCGCACACCCAGGCGATCCCACAGGTTCGTCGATACAGCAGCGTACAAAATCAATACAGGTTTGTAGGGTTTGTATAAAACAACTCACTACACAACACTCACGAACAACGGCTTATCACACATACGTGACAGACATGGCCCCCATATACAGTAAAACACCTTCCGTGAGACACGTACCATCACCTACACATTCTTCTGCAACCCTGAAAGTCCCTAAGACTCAAACAGCCACTGAAAAATCAGATGTGCACAACCATCAGTTGGCACATATCCTCCGTGAGAACAAACATCTGAAAGCACAGCTGGAGGCTCAAGCCGCTCAGATAAGTGCTCTCCTAGAGAAAAATACCTCCCTTGCCCACTCAATCACACTGTTGACCCAGCAAAATGCCGGGTTAAACAACAGCGTGATGGACCTTACAAAAAACCTCCAGACCTTTCTTAATGCAAAAAGTCAGGTCTCAAGCCCCCCCCCCCCCCCCACTTATGGAACTGGAAGTGACCCTTCCAGTCTCCAAAAGCACAGTCCACCGTGCCCACCCAAAAGACCCAAGACAGTCTAAAATCCCAAGGCCCAACGACTCAGCGAGTGACGAGGATAGCGATATCAGCGTCGACTCAAAAGTCGTGGCCGAGAAAGCCCGTGCAAAACAAAACTTCCCGTCACTTCCAGTGTTGGTCGCAGACCCACTGAAAAGTGCTCACCCTGAACTAAAGCTGAACAGTCCCCGTTCAAGCAACGCCAAACTTAATGAACACTTTGTAAAGCTGAACACCATGTCCAGCCAATACAAAGTGTCAGAAAACAAAGACCCAAGTTCTTCTACTATGGACACAAGCCCAGCCCCACCCAAAGCGGGTGAAGAAAAAGTAGACACCCCCCCCCCCCCCAAAAGGACGCCGTGCCCATCGTCATAAGATCCACTGAAAAGTGGATGGCGATCTCAAAAACTTTCAAGTCTTTTAACTTAAACTACCATAAGGCGATATCCACCAGCCTAGGTATCCAGATAACACCAGTCACAGCCAGCGACCATCGTGGCATGACAAAAATTTTGGATACCGAAAAAATCCAGTATCATACTTATTTCCTCCCAGAGGAAAAGCAACTCAACATTGTAGTAAGAGGTCTAGACATTGGCATCCCGATTGAGGACATAAAGCTAGATATAGAAGAGCAGGGGTTCACATTCATGCAAATATACAGGATCAAGCTTGGTCCAACAAAACGGGAGTGTCCTCTGGTAAAGATTCTCTTACCAAAATCCCAAAAACACTTCTACAATGTCCAGTACATCGCGGACATGAGTGTTAAGATCGAATCCCAAAACCCAACAAACAAAGCCCACGTAAAGCAGTGTCACAAGTGCCAGAAATTTGGGCACTCAGCAGTAAGGTGTTTCGCCAACGCAGCTTGTCACAAGTGTGCAGGCCCGCACCTATACACTGCGTGTACCAAATCAATGGACACACCTGCTAAGTGCATCAACTGTGGTGGCGAACATCCAGCCAGCCACAGTAGATGCCCCAAAAACCCACGAAACCGCCCAGGAGTGCAACAAAACACCCCTCCCCCCCACCCAAAAACTTGGCCAACTACAACAGGCCAGTAAACAGCACTACTTCTTTTGCTAGCCTGGCCAAGAAGAACATCCCAGCAGCAACAACAACAACTGCGCCCCCTCAAACCCCAAAAACCGTGCCCCCCCAAAACCCAAAGACCCCCTCTGCCCCCCCCAGTGTTGCAAAAAACAACAAACTCCTGGAACTACTCGTGCTTAGTCCGATATAACTCCAAGCCAGGATAGATCAACTGGCACCTCAATTGAGTAACAACCCGATACTTGCCCAACTATTCCAGTAATGGATAGAAGGGTAAAGCCAAGCTCACTGTACATTGTAACTTGGAACGCAAACTCGTTATTTAACAACGTGGACATTGCGTTAGTCCAAGAAACCTTCCTGCGCCCAGGAACAAACCTCAGGTTCAAAAACTATTCAGTATACAGACAAGACAGACCAGACAGGGTCGGCGGAGGCACGGCCATTTTAATAAAAACAGCAATCTCACATCTTTTGCTAGCCACGCCTGCTTCAGAAGCGCTAGAATGTGTATCAGTGAAAATTGATATGCAGGACGGCCCGCTCATTGTCAAGTCTGTATACAAAAGCCCAACTAGAGACATGACCAACGCTGATATGAACATCATTATCACGCAAGAAAATACCCCACAATTCAGTGCCGGAGATTTTAACTCCAAGCACAGACTGTGGGGTATGAAAGCCACAAACCAAGAAGGTAGGAAACTTTACAACTTCGTTTCCAACAATCTCATTACACCGATTATCCCTAATGAGCCGACACACTTTGCCACAGTCTCAGCAGACATACTGGACTATGCTCTTGTAAAACACTTTCACTACAATGTAGTGACCAGTGTGATGCATGAGCTTAGTTCCGACCACTCACCAGTGTCATTTGTAATAAGTACAAATGACGGCATAAACAACATCATTATGCAAGAGTATGTCAAAACAGACTGGACAAAGTTCAAGACCATAGTTAATGACAAAACAACAGTCATTGCTGACATACA
Organism: Polydrusus cervinus; assembly: GCA_935413205.1. Lineage (NCBI taxonomy): Eukaryota > Metazoa > Arthropoda > Insecta > Coleoptera > Curculionidae > Polydrusus > Polydrusus cervinus. The sequence continues at coordinate 56,691,179 of OW284510.1, read as the reverse complement.
AAACATCCAACAACTAAACCAGGAAATAGACAAACTCACCACAAACATTCAAAGTTCTGTACTCGACGCAAATACTGTCACTACAAACACATACAAAAACCCATACACATTCCCGCCATTCTTGAAAAGAATGATACGGGAAAGAAATACACTGCGTCGCCGCGCAAAACAAACACTTGACCCTAACATCAATAGGGCCGCCACGCGTCTGACCAACGCAATAAAAGCCCTAGTTATAGAATTTCGAAACTATAACTGGGGAAAACTTCTTGAAACACTAAGTCCAGAGAACCAATCACTCTGGCGAATCCAAAAGGTCTTTAACAAAAAACATTCAGCCCAAGTTCCTCCTCTACATAGCCAGCACGGAATGGTCTACACTGACGAGGATACGGCACTCGCCTTCGCCTCGACGATGATATCGACAGAGAGGCTAGAATAGAGAGACTTGCCTCAGAAATACCTCGCCTTCAGCCAAACCCAGCCCACCCTGAGATCCCCCCCACTAATTCTGAGGAAGTAAAAAGTGTCATTAAACTGTCTAATCCTAAAAAAGCCCCGGGTCTAGATAAAATCACTAACCTAGCACTCCAAAACCTTTCAGATAATGTGATTGAAAATATCACAAAAATTATCAACTTTTTGTTCAAAAACCAAGCTTATCCAACAGCTTGGAAAACGGCAGTAATAATTCTCATCCCCAAACAAAATCAAGACCTCAAGTTTCCTCAAAACTGGAGGCCGATAAGTCTCATCTCGTCCATAGCAAAAATTTTCGAAAAAATTTTCCTGTCAAGACTATGGGACATAGTAAACGAACTCCACATAATCCCTGATGAGCAATTCGGCTTTAGAAAAGGCCACTCCACGGAAGACCAACTTGTCAGACTTGTTGACATAGCTACAGACGCCCTACAGATGACACAGCGATGACGTGCACCGCCAAAAAACTTGTGCACGTACACAGAGGCCTACAGTCACAACTCGACGCATTAATGCACTATTTTTTTGAATGGAAAATAAAAATTAATGCGGAGAAAACACAAGCCACACTCATTTCAAACAAAAACAACATTGACATAGCACCGCTGACCATTGACAACCAAGCTATACCTTGGTCCGATACACTGAAATATCTAGGTGTTACCATAGATAGAAAGTTGTCATGGAAAGCACACTTACACAGTAACGCCAAAAAAGGCAAACAGTTCTTCGGCGTACTATACCCGTTACTCGGCCGAAAAAGTAAGTTAACACTTAAAAACAAAACACTACTCTACAAACAAGTAGTGCGACCGAGAATGACGTATGGTAGCCTAGCCTGGTGCCAAGCCGCCAAAGAACACAAAACACACATCCAAATCACACAAAACAAAATACTCAGAGCAATCACCAACGCTCCATACTACATTAGGGGAGCGGCAATACACCGTGACCTGAAGGTAGAGACCATGCATGAGTTTTTGAACAAACGACACACCGACTACTATAGGAAGGTACATCTGCATCCAAACCATCTGATGCAGAATGCCTTCCCTATAAACAGACACCCAAACTTACAGAGAAAACGCTACAGGAGCTCCAACGCTCCTATGCTACCATAAACACTTATTTATATTTGTCTTTACATATTAACCATAACATTTCTGTTTCAGATTCCAGTAGTTAGTTAGCTTTAAGTAGTTAGATGCGCCCGTTTTGCTTGTTTACATAAAAGATAAACAAGCAAAACAAAAGACTGGTAAAACCTTGCCACCAAATAAAAGGTACACCCTGTTGTCTTTTTCTTTAGTTTTAGAAAAATAAAAAGCACTACCCCTGCCTCTGGCAGGGCTGTTTTAATCCCCATATCCTAAATCCCAAAAGAATGTAAGAGTGACTGACGTCACTAGCATGAATGAGTACTTAGAAATAATAGAGAGCGTTGCCAGAGCTGGTACAATTGTACGAATCTGGTACATTTCGAACGTATCTGTACAAAAGTACATTTACACCATTTTCTGGTACATTTTCATTCTCGTGAGTAGATAAGCAAAGTTCGTTCTGGAATAGAATCGTAACATAACCTCACATTTCCTCATCGCTGTTGCGCAAGCGCGAGCGTAGTTGTCATCCCGTCCACCGATCGTTTGTAGATGTCTCTGGTAGTCGATAGATCCTTGTGTTTGATAATGTGTTTGAATGTATGAATGTTAGTTCCAATTTCGTCCACCTGTGTTTTATAGAGTGCGCTAGTGTTGCTGCTGCTGCTACTGTAGCAACCGTTCTTGTTTGTTAGTTCCAATTTCGATCATCGTGTGTGTTCTAGGGGGCGCCACCAATGTCAAGATCCGTGAGCTTGATAAGACGTTTGAATGTAAGCATGCTGGTTCCCATTTCGCCCACCTGTGTTTTATAGAGTGCGCTAGTGATCTATAGATCCGTAAGCTCGATAAGCCCATCATCGTTTCTCTACCGACCCAAACCCTCCACCGCACCCCCGCGCCCCGCACCCCGCACCCCGTTCCCTGCACCCCGTGCGCCGCCCCCCTGCACCCCGCCCGTAATGCCGCGTTCCCGCATCGCCGCGAGCGCGCGCGCCCCTTAGGGTTGCTGTACGCTGGTATCTGGTACCTGTATTCTGGTATCAGGTATTAGGTATCAGGATAACTGGTGCAGGATATACATTAAATATTCCCATGAATGGGTGTACTCTTACACTAGCGATAGGAAAATATAAAATCATTAATTATGTTAGTAAATAATATTTATTTTAATAAGTTTATATAGTTTACATATAGTTTAAAAGCTACATTAAATATTAAAAATAGACATGATGAAGCGATAAACCATAGTAATGCTATTGTAATAACACTGTCTTCATGAATATGATTATTCTTAGTTTGAGCCTCTCTCTAATGTAAGATAATTGATCTCCAGCTTGCTGTATCCCCATGAGATCTATTGAAATACACAAATCTCAGTTTATAGTTCATCTTATCCTGGGGGTAAACATCCTTTGGAATGTAATATTGAAATAAGTCTCCAGCGTGATTTAAAGACATTCTGTTCCAATTCGTGGGCCACGTATCATTTCCTAATCCATCCTTATCTATACAAATAAAGGCTTCGCTCACTCCTGCAGGTTTATTAAAGTAAATACTTTGTTGTAAAACAGTGCATAATATGATGAAGTTGCTTGCTAGAAGAGCCATGATGAAATGAATGGATATATATTCAAACTTGACGATATATCTATTAATCTATAACAAAAAGTTTGACGTATAAGAACATGTTAAAACATGTTTATATTATATATAAAGATCGGTGCAGAATATATAAAGATCGGTGCAGAAAGAAAGTTTATAAGGAAATGTTCTTGGTTTAGAGGGTTAGTTAGGTGTAGGCATCGGTTTAGATTAATTGATTTGATATATAAATAATAATAATGAATTATTTCTGCAAAGTAAAAGTCCTACTTATCGATCATCGTTATTGTAAAATCAATGTGCTGTCTACAAATTACATGAATTTAATGACAAATAATAATATTTGCATAAAGAACGTGCCACCATCCGTGAATCACATAAAAATCGATGGGCAATATTCAATAGAATTGGGTCCCGCCCTTTGTTTTATATGGTGCGGTAATCAGGAATGTGAGACATATGGAATAGGCCCAGATAAAAATCAGATAAACATATCGCACATTCTAAATGCATGTGGATTTAAGGACATTGAAATTCGGATAAAGTTATGGATTCCTAAAAGTTGCATCTATGAATATAAATGGCTCATTTCCCCGCATACAATTGAGTTTAGCAAAATCAATGGTGCAAAGCAGCTGCCTACGGCACATGAAAATATTGGCAATGATGAAGTTGATTAAAGAAACAAGCCTAAGAAATACAATTAATGATTAAATGTCATATTTGGAAAATTATCCTTATTTAATTATTTCATTGTGTAATATACATATTTTTAGTAACATATAGTACATTATTTCGGTTATAAAAAAAATTAAAAAATAATCATTATAATGCACTGGTGCATGTAAGTAACTGTTATCACATTCTGCAGCAACCACCATGTTCCGGTATGCGGCTAAGTGGATATCCACATTTGATAAATATTCTGATAATAATACTTAACTATTATCACAGTCTGCAAGAACCGACATGTTCCGGTATGCGGTTACGCGAATACACACAGTTGATAAATATTCTGCTGATAATACATTATTTGCGCTATTGTTTGCAATTCTATAATCATTAGTTCGCTGAATTTCAGATCAACTGCAAGTGTTTTTAAATTGTAAAAAGTGTTTGCACATCTTAAAAAGAAATAACAAAAAGTAAGTTTAATTTCTAATATAATTAGTTAATACCATGCTCAATTTACCTATTTATTTCAATTTTCTCATTATTTTCCATAATCTAAGGTGTTAATTTCTTTCTTAGATGGATCTTAATGCCATTAACAATGCTTGTCTTGCAGCGGAGGAGGACACGGACGGAAGAAAGCCGGTGATCAAATTACAAAAATTTGTCGTGGGCGAACAGCATAAAATATTTGGTGCCAAAATAGTCACCAGCAGGTTTGGGTCGTGTGTTCTCCTAGAACTAGAAGAAAACGTGGTATTTCTACCTAAGAGGGTAACAGAGCGGTTCCCTATCTCGACCAGTTGATTGTGGGGAAGTATGCTGTAGTGTTTGTGGGGAGAAGGACGTTGGCCTACCAAACCCACTCATACAGTTTAAGATTGTAGAAGTTTAGAGGGTGAGTATTTTTTAATATTATACAGATAGAATTTATTTCATATATCCACAATCTACCACACCTTTTATTGTCATATCTTTGAAAACTCTACGTGGGCGGTCAACAGCTCATAATGTATTTGTATTCATATATATTTTAAATTTAACTAAAAGTAATAATTATTTTACAGAATCACTGAAAGGGGGAGAAAACAATATAACAACAATACCACCACCCATCGCCGCAGCTATAATCAATATCATCACAGCTATAATCACCACCGCACCAACAAATCACCACCACCACCACCACCACCACTGAAACCACCTCCAATTGACAGCAAAAATAATAAAATAGTGTGAGTCTGTTCGTTATTATTATTGGTTTATAATTTTTTGTTTATTTCAATTTTTTGGAATCATATAAAGAATAAGCTATCATGAAACAAGGTCGCAAACAAATGTTGCAGAGTAAAAATAATCAAATTCAAGAATCAATAAATTTAATTACAGCATTTAATAAACTTAAAAAATTTGTTTTCGATAAAATAACTGCAAAGGATTTGGATATTTGGGTTAAACGCGTAAAGAAACAAATTATAATTTGCAATAAGTTAATAAAAAATAAAAAAATATTACATCCTGGCACTAAACGAAGAATTCAGACAATATTGGGGCATCTTAAAACTATTAAAAAATCAATTCTAAACCATTATATTGGTTTGGGTTTAAATGTTTCAAAAAACAAGCAAACTACCGTTGTGTGGGAAAATGTAATAAATTGTTTTGAAGGAAGGGTGAGAACTGGGGTAATAGTTAATCTACTTCACAAAGATATAAAGCAATATTTAAATGATTGTTTCCTTCTCATTCAAAAGAAAATTAAGGAAATATTAAAATCCTTTTCCATAATAAAAGTAAATACAGTATTTTGTGGTGAATTTGTTAAAAAAACAGGGGTCAAAGAAGTTGTCGATTTAAAGTACTTTAATACTAAAAATGCAACAATTGATGTTGGAACAGATTTGCATAGCTGGTTTTTTGAAAATGTTTGTGATAAATTATTAAATAAACTCTCAGAATTTCAAGAACGTGATTCAGGGTATGCCCTACAAAGAATAATTAATTTGGAAGTAAATATCAATAAACTTGAAATGGGCAATGGATCATCTTATATTAAATTACCTGACTTTATTATCAAAAAACATGCATGTATTAATGTAAAAAATAAGGATCAAGCTTGTTTCTATTGGGCGATTGTAAGTGCCCTTTTTCCCATCAAGAATAATCAACAAATTCCTTCTTCATACCCATACTACAAATCTGTTTTAAATACGGAAAATCTGCAGTTACCAATGCCTTTACATGAAATCTCTAAATTTGAGAAAAATAACAGCATATCTGTTAATGTATATGCCTTAGAATTAGACTCAGACTCAAGTTATACGGTAGTTCCTGCTCGCTTAACAAAAGAAAAATTATTTAAACATTTTAATTTACTTTTAATTCAAAATAAATATTATCCAAAATTAAATGATTTTGAAGCATTACCGGTTGACGTGCAAATTGAAGATTATGAAATTAGCTATCACTACTGTTGGATTAAAGATCTTTCTCGATTAGTATCTTCGCAGCTTAGCAAAAACCATAGTAAAAAGATGATTTGCGATAGGTGTTTAAATTATTTTTCATCCGAAAAACGACTAAATGATCATGAAAACTTATGCTCGCAGCTAAATGATTACAAAATATCATTTCCTAAATATGATGTGGTTAGGTTCAGAAATTATACATATAAGCAAAAAAATCCCTACATAGTATACGCTGATTTTGAAAGTCAGTTAAAACCGGTAAATTTTCATATAACAGAGGACACAAAAAAATATCAAAAACATATAGCATATAGCGCGGGATATTATTTTAAATGTTCTTATAATGAATCATATTCGTATTTTAAAAGTTATCGTGGCGAAGACTGTATGGAGTGGTTTGTTAATGAAATGCAAAAAGTATCCAAATTTGTATATTCAAATATAAAAAATCCTATTTTAATGAAGGGGGATCCTGATATACGTGATGCTAAGTACTGTCATATATGTGAAACTTTATTTAAGAAAAGCGATAAAGTTGTGCGCGATCACGACCATTTTACAGGACTTTTCCGCGGCTTCGCGCATAACGAATGTAATCTTAATTTTCGAAAATTGTTTATTATACCTGTTGTATTTCATAATTTATCAGGATATGATAGTCATTTTATTATTAGGCGTCTGGCTTTGACCGGCAATGTTAACGTCCTTCCTTGCAATAAAGAAAAGTACATATCTTTCTCTCACTCATTTAATGATGATACTATTAGATTTAGGTATATTGACTCACTGCGATTTCTAGGAGCATCATTAGATAATTTAATATCCACTATGAAAAGAGATGATTTTAAAATTTTAAAGTCAGAGTTTTGTAATTTATCTGAAGAACAATTAACGCTATTGATGCGAAAAGGGGTGTTTTGCTATGATTACATTGATAATTTAGATAAAATGAATAATACTTCCCTTCCTTCAATTGAACATTTTTACAATAAATTGGAAGATATGCAAATTAGCAAAGAAAATTATCTGCATGCTCAAAAGATTTGGAATACATTTAGCATTCAAAATTTAGGCGAATACTCCGATTTGTATTTAAAAACAGATATATTAGGTTTAGCTGATGTTTTCGAAAATTTTAGAAACAAATGTCTTTCTTCACATGGGTTAGATTCAGCTTGGTATCATACAATGCCTCAATATACCTGGGATTGCATGATGAAATATACTAAATGTAACCTTCAATTATTAAGTGATATCGATCAAATTATGTTTATTGAAGGTGGTATTTGTGGAGGTATTTCTACATGTATTAATCGCTATGCAGAATCAAATAACAAATATACCGATAATTATAATTCATTAGAACCTTCCACATATATTCTTTATCTTGATGTCAATAACCTTTACGGGAAGGCCATGACGGAGTACTTACCTTATAAAAATTTTGAGTGGGTAACTGAATTTACTAATTTTGATGTTATGTCAATTAAAGATGACGCCTCAGTTGGGTATATATTACAAGTAAATTTGATATATCCTCATAATATTCATGATCTTCATAAAGACTTTCCATTTTGTGCTGAACATCGTATACCACCGCATTCTAAATTAACAAAACTAATGATTACACTTTATAATAAAGAAAAATATATCTTACATTATCGTAATTTAAAACAGGTTTTAAAAAATGGACTCATTTTAACAAAAATACATAAAATATTAAAGTTTGAACAAGCACCTTGGCTTAAACCTTATATTGAACTAAATAACAGTTTACAAACTCAGGCTACAACAACATTCGAAAAAATTTATTTAAGCTATTTAATAATGCTGTGTTCGGAAAAACAATGGAAAATATAAGAAAACATAGAGTGATCAAATTTGTTAAATCATGGGGAGGCCGATACGGTGCGAAAAATTTAATAGCGAGCCCTAAATATCATAGTAGAACAGTATTAGATGATAACATTATGATCATTGAACTAAAAAAGGCGGAAGTAATATTTAACAAACCCTTATATGCAGGAATGGCAATTTTAGATATATCAAAATTATTCATGTATAATTTTCATTATGATTACATGCTACCTAAAATTGGGGTTGAATCATGTAAACTTTGGTATACAGATACCGATAGTTTTATTTATGAACTAAAATGTAATGATGTTTATGAAGACGTTATAAAATCTGATTTAGATAGATTTGACACATCTGATTACCCTATTAATAATCCATATAATATTCCTCGGGTTAACAAAAAGGTTTTAGGTCTCATGAAAGATGAGGCTAACGGGAAAATTATCACACATTTTGTTGGCTTGAGATCAAAAATGTACACCTTCAAAATTTATAATGAAAAAACAGTTAAGAGAGCAAAAGGAACAAAGCTTAATATAGTGCGAAATAAACTAACATTTGACGATTATTTAAATTGTTTAAAGGATATAAGTAAAAATGTTATTGTAACTCAACGTTCAATTCGATCTTACAATCATAATGTGTTTAGCATAGAGCAATCAAAAATCTCTCTAAGTTCTCATGATGATAAAAGATGCATCTTACCTCATACATTTAATACCCTACCCTTTGGACATTACAGTCTGCTTTGATAAACTTTTACTCTTTGATCTAATTTGTAGCTCTTTCCTCAAATCACCATGAAATATTTACTCTCTTATCTAATTCTCTTTCCACAGATTAGCATGAAATCCCTAAAGGAGTTTTGCATAAAATCTATTTGCGAAAATGTAACATCGGCAGCCGAATTTTTACTAGAATCCCCATTACCATGGTTACTAACACAAAATGTTGTTAAAAAATATTCCAAATATAAGTGGGAGCATATAAATAGAATAGCTTTAAATGATGATTCGAGATATCTAAAATGCATGGAATTCGTACCTTTGGAAAGTACAGTAAATTTATCGATAAGAAATGCGATACTTGCAACGGTAGATTGGGAGGATATTTTTGAAAATCATAAGTATTGTTTGTGGGTAAACTTTTATATTATTAAAAAGTATAAAATTTTTGTTTGTAAAGTGTGTTATGATACTATTAAACTTGCATACAGATCATTAAAAAAACATATAAATATCTCTAATGATCATTATCATTGTACGCGTGATACTCAAGATTTGGTAACAGAAGTTTACCAAAATAAGTATTTTTGGTGTCAAAGCTGCTATTTACAAGTTTTGTTTAATATTGAAGATGAAGAAAGTTGTAGCTTAAAACTTCATTCAACAAACTTAAAAATTCGATTTAGAGGACGTTATGATAGTGATTCAGATATTGATCATATTAATATGAGCGATTTTGATAGCGATTCAAATCAGTAAATTGAAATAAACATTAAAAACCTAATATTTTATTTATATTTGATGTTATTCCTCACTCATGCTTAATAAAACAGTTAAGTGTTAAGTTTTTTATAAAAGATATATTGTTTCTCTCCCCCTTTAATAAATATTATGTTCCTCTCCCACACTTAGGTTAAGTTATGTAAAAATTGTAATTGATATGTTTGTGTGTGTATATAATAAATATGATAAACTATAAGCGTTTTATTTTGATTTCCACTATAGATTTATTACAATAATAATAATAAATGATATATTTATTCAGATAGTATCGCTTTCAGATTTTTATTATTTTTCCTACACATAGTAGTTTAAAAGGGTATCTATCTTTTTTGGTCAAAAATCTGTTCTTCTCGGTCCAAAACAGCTATTTAAATTTTCAGATGAATTTTTACAGCTTTTATATAGTTTGTTGACATACCTTTAATTCGCTATTAGGACAGAGAATGTTGTTAGGTTAAGTTTTAATGCAAAAATGATTAAAATAAATACACATAATACCTTTCTAATATACATTATTTATTGAATATCATATAATACAAAGTCTTTATAAAAATACATATATTCCTTAAGAGCTTTTATCAATAATACATTTCCATCCTTGCAAGATCCATACAATAAAACAATTAATTCTAATTTTAAATCAGGTACAATTGTTATAGAATTCATTGCATTTATTATATTATAATAAAATGTAGAGAAATTTAACTCCTCCAGTACTGTCATTTCATGATTAATGAGCTTTAAATCAGCATCTATAAGAGCAAGAACATCTTCTTCACATAAATAAAAACCAACATCATGTTTTGAAATTTCGAGCACTTTCACATTATTTTCGAATGACATTTGTGTGGCTTTTGTAAAATCACCCCACGCATATGACACATAATCACTTGTAACGACCTCGTTGTTAAAAAAGGCTCCAATTAGGTGTTTTGATACATCCATAAATGACGTCCACTCATCTTTACTGAAAGATATAATACCAGGCTTATAAGGACGAGATAGCGTGATGATTGAACTGAATGATCTAGCTGGACTTAAACCACACCCAACTTGAAAGTTAATGTTCACAAAATATGGTGAATACAGTAGATAACACTTTTCCCGCTTAGCAACATTCTCAAAATTATTCAACAACCCAAGTTTTTGGTTATCACCATCTAATGAATTTATCTGACACATGTTCACTTCCATGATGAAGACTCTATACTAACTAGATTCAACATGTTTTATAGTTTAATGGTGTCTGACATGCACAAACCTGTTTAACCTGTGTAAATTGGCATAAGTAAACATGGATAACATTATTTTTATGGATTAAATGAGATCATTTGTTTTATCAATCCAGCTGTTATGAGTTTTGTCGAAGCCTAACCATTTCACATACAGTTTATTTCCGTTTCGGCGCAATATTTGCTCGATTAGGTAAATGTCCGAGTGTTTAGTTTTTTGTAATTCATTCTCATAAAAGCATCCCTTAATGGGATGTTCCGGCATATCCTCCAATAAATATGTAGTTGGTGATGTAATATTGATCCTTATTATTTTGAAGAGTTCAGTAGTCCAATTCGGTGTGTAGCCTTTTTCAAATAGATGTTTGTATTTGCTTATACGGACAATATCTCCAATTTTAAATTTCGGTTTACCAGTTACTTTTATATTTCCATACACAGTGGTTAATAATAGTTTTTCGTTTTTTTTATTAACACAAACAGGTTTCATGCCAATCGTAGAATGTTTCGTGTTATTATATGCATCTGTAATATTTCCAACCACATCGATCCATTTATGATTACCATTTAAGGTGAATAATCTGAAAAGCTTTTCCTTAATTGTTCTAATTACCCTTTCAGCGATAAATGCCTTTAACCCATTTATTCCCAGTGTTGCGTTTACGCAACACTTAAATCAATAATTTTTTTTGCCTTTTAAATTTTTTTTTTGTTAACTTTTTAACATTTATTCAAAGAGAACAAGGGTAAATATTTAATAAAAGTATAATACATTTTAAGTTTTACTAAAACAAACAAAAAATAGCGTGCCCTTAATTTCCACAAAAAAAAGTATTTTTTCTTGTTTATTTAGAAAATTGTTTAAAAATATATAAAATTCTATTTAAAAAAAAATAACAATATAATCTCTTAGTATGGACCTACTTCTTAACGATAAATAGGTTACATAATAAATCTTGAAGTAACGTTATATAAAAAAATACAATAAAATATAGCGTTGCGAAAACGCATCACTGGGATAATACATAAACAAAACTCGGTCAATTTCGTGTTAGAACCCGTCAATACCCAAATAAAGATTAGAAAGAAAATTCATTATGTCTGCAGTCTAGCTTGAGTTTGCGGTTTGTGCGGATCATACTAAAGTTGATAGTGTTTAAAATGTCTTTCAAACGGTTTCTTACTCAAAAACAATAAGAAGAGGCCATGAAGGAGGCTATAGATGAACTTGAAGTGGAAGGTAATTACATAATTTTTTTATTTTACCACTTAGTAGATTTTATGTTATTTGTTTTTCTTTAGGTTATGTTGATGGTATGTATAAACCACCAAATGTTGACACCCTTACCGACGAAGAAACTTTTGATGATGAGACAAATTTACGCGAAACGGGGGAACCTGAAGATATAGCTGGGACATTTGAGTTGCATATTTCCTTAGACAAGGTTGTGAGTGTACAAGAGTCTCGTAAGAATATAGCGGGCCCTTCAAACTCAAAAAAAGCTCAACAGTATTTGAGTGACTCATCGGATGATAAAACACTAGCTTTCAAAAGGAAAAAGATAATTGGAGCTGCAGCTGCGCGTCAGGATCCACTTGATTCAGTAAAATGGGAAAACGACGAGATCATGTATACTCACTCCGCCACCTCAGTGGAACATGACGACAAAGAAAACTTAAAAAAATGGATATAGTGGAAAGTCTCCTTTAGAAATTTTCTTTTAATTTTTTGACGACCAATTTAGCACTCTTATTTTAGATTTTACGATGAAATATGCTAAAGATAATAACCACCATAACTTTTCATTGCAGAAAGAAGAACTTTTAAATTTTATTGGTATTCTTCTTTTCTCTGGGTATCATAGCCTTCCTCAAATGACGTTGTATTGGTCCAATGTACATGCGTGGTGTGGATTTACACGATAGTGGCATTGCCAATTATAGATGCAGGGTACTTGAAAAAAAAAATGGTGGTGGCCTATATTTGTAAATGCTATTGACAGCTTAGTGGTAAATGCATAAAAATTTTACAATCTTGTTAACGACACTTCAATGTCTCAACTGGATTTTAAATCCTTTGTAGCACTACGTCTTATGAAAACTGAAAGGACTGTAATAATTAGAAATCTTGCAAGCGCTACCGACGAAATACGGTATGACAATATATGCCATGTGGTGGTCCGTTCTCCTGAAAATAGACGGAGGTGTCGAATATGTCACAGCCAAACTGTTTACACCTGTCAAAGGTGCAATGTTCACTTACACACTACTTGTTTTGCCGAATATCACACGGCGCCTTAAAAGGCAATCATACATTTTATATTGTATCGTCCCAGTGATGCGTTATCGCAACACTTTAAAAATTTAAATATATTTTTATCATTTCCTTTTTTCGATATTTTTTTTATTTGAGTGTCATATTAGGTTTAGTTTACTTATTATGTAGTTGTTTTTTTATATAAATAAAAAGGTAAAAATAAACACAAAAAAAAATATTTTCATTTATCGTCCCAGTGATGCGTTTTCGCAACACCCAAGTTTTTGAAAACTAAAAAAAAAATAAAAAAAATTGCACTGAAATATCTTTCTAGAAGCTAAATTAATAAATAAAATAAACACAATTGTTAAATTTTTCTAATCTTTCTACCCTTGGGAATAAATGGGTTAAGGGACTAAAAGTACTATAATGATGGATATAATGCTTCTTCATAAGGCTTTGAAAACTAGCATTGTAATATTCCTTCCCATTATCTGTAACTAACTTTTTCGGTATTCTATGAGATTGGTTAAGTATATGTGACATAGCATTAGTCACATCCTGAGCAGTTTTAGATTTTAATGCTCTAGTCCATAGAAATTTGGAGAAACAATCAATTACAACTAAAATATATTTAAATCCTTTGTTCTCACGCGCATACTGATCGAGTTGCGCAAGATCTGAGGCAAACGTATCATCTAGACCATATTGAATGAATCTACGGCGTTTGAATTTAAATCTAGCTGGTTTATGCAACTCATTTACAACCTGCTCTCTCGATTTAGTAACAGTCTTGACCATTATTTTCGTTAGAATGAGCGTGTAAAGTTGTATATTTAATTTTTATAGGTCGGTGAAAGAAATATTTGGGTTAATTTCAATAACCATCTTCTTTATATCTGAAAGTAATTTTTTAGAAGCTATTTCTTGACTAATCTTCATATTTATCAAGTTATCTTCAATTAATGTAAATCGTTTTTCAATTTTATTAAGACTGTTATCAACTTTTGAAAAGTTTTGAATCATCTTTATCATCTGAGTACTAGAACCATTAATAAATTTGCTAAAACGCTTGTCTAATTTGCTCAGTACATTTCCTTGTTGTATATTAACATTCTCAAGAGTGTTTAATTGAATGTAAACATTATCAAGGGAACTTTTAAGTGTTTGTTGCTGTTCTTTTAACGATTGACTTATTTGAGTTGTATGTGTGATCATCGCATTATCAACAAATCTTTTATTTACAGCATCAGTGTCATCTGTTGGTGCTTTGATATCACAAAGCCGATGTCCTTGAATAGTGTAATCACCATCTTTAGTACAAGTGATTAAGTTGGGTGTTTGCACATGCATCATTTTTATCTCCCTTTGATGAGTTGCTGACGGAAGAGAACGTCCAAACTTATTCATGATTACCGCAATACTAAAACAAAATACCTTAAGAGGATTTATTTATAGAATTCAATTATTTTAAGTTCCTGTAGTTCCTGGAGTATATTAGTTATCTCATTGTGATGATTTCCATTTCCAACCGATTGGGAGGCTTCTAATTTTATTAGTCGCTCAATAAGTTCATTTATATCATCGTAAAATACATACTCCTTGGGTTTTTCATTGTATTCTAATAAAGCTGCACCAGATTTATTTCGCGCTTTGCTTGAAGGTAAACGACTCATTGGTGTGGTTAAACTCAGGTTTCTTGATTTTGTTGATACTATTGGCTGTATATAATGTTTGTATTTTATTGAATTGCTGCCCTTTATTTGACCTAACTGACTATAATCCCTTCTGTGAGCATTTGTTTGTTTTAAGATATCCTGATATTGAGATTCATCACTTCTTGTAGGATACATAGGCTCCTTTAAAAATAATAAATCAAATAAACCGCGTGTACCTCTATAAGTAACATTTCCTAATTTAAGGTCACCATTTGACTGGAATTTAATTACTTCAGAACCCATTTTCCAAACATCAGTTACTTTATCGTGTTTTAAACCATATGTATGATCAATCTTGCTTGGGTTAGAGTGGTATATATCAATATACTCTTGGACTAAT
Organism: Polydrusus cervinus; assembly: GCA_935413205.1. NCBI lineage: Eukaryota > Metazoa > Arthropoda > Insecta > Coleoptera > Curculionidae > Polydrusus > Polydrusus cervinus. The sequence goes on along the minus strand of OW284510.1, from coordinate 56,675,939 downwards.
TTGGGGTACTGTTCTAAATATTCTTTATAACTATTCGACTTATCCAAGATGGATTTTTGAAGATCTTCATCATAATCATTTTCATGTTTATTAAAGACTATATCATCATCACTATCAGTGGTAGCAGATTCTGCTACAACATCGGTTGGAAGGAAAGCGGGTGTTTGAGACCGCATCAGAGGTTTATTATCAACCTCACCCTCATCCTTAACTTCGTTTTTTATTATTTCTGTATTTGTTATGTTACTTGTATTTTCAGCAATTTTGGTTAATGGAGCCCTTATAGGGTTAAAATATTTATTTAGAGCCTCATCTGTTTCACTTCGTTCTAATTTAAGTGATAAATATTTCTTTCTAATATTATCAGCAGCATCAATAATTTTTCGTTTAATAACTTTATCTGCTCGAGTTATTACTGGAGGAGGCATAATTAGTGTTTATTTTAATTTTAATTATTATTCTCTCAATAGCTACAGATACAGTCACACTTACAGTAAAATATACACTGATGTGTATTTAAGTATTATGATTATATAAGTATCAAATTTACTTCTATATCTACCATTATTTAATTCATTATCTTTCACAATAACCAAAAATCCATATTTCTCATTCCAGCACTCTGCACAAATATTTTTAAATTCTTCTAATGACATATCGGTGTTTACATGATCGCTATAAATGTGTTTAAGGTTCATATCATCTTGCTTAAATAATACTAGCATGTTAGCATTATCACGTATAAGTTGCTTTGGCACCTTCGAATATGTTTGACTGAGATAAAACGAATCCACATCTTTATGTCTTCCCATGCAAAAATAATTTCTTATCTTGTCCTGTTTTTCACATGAAACATCATCAAATATAAAAACGGAATTAGGTTTAGCATCTTCAGGATCAACAATCATATTATTGTCTGTATATTCATAATACTTGATCGCAGATATCCGGTCTAAAACTTGTTTCAAAAACTTGTACTTTTCCTGATATAATGATTTTGAATAAACATACACATTTTGAAATCTTAGGCCATTCGGATCAATTAAAAGACTTAACATTATATTACTTTTGCCTGAACTACTTGGACCGGAAACAATAGCACGAATAGTATTCGGCAGCAACATACTATGACGTTTTATAACGCTAGTTGTATTCATATCAAAGTTAGCTACATCAATTTTAAGGTTTTGCTTTTCCTTCCGCATATTATTTATTTAGACGCTTCCTCAATAAGCTCTCATTAAGAATGAGTACTTTGTTCGGAGCAGGTCTTATTAATAGCACCCTTAACAAGTTGCCATTTGAGATACATATACCTGGCTACTCATATTGTGGTCCTGGAACAAAACTTAAAGCACGATTAGCTCGCGGTGATCAACCAATAAACAAGTTGGATAGTTATTGCAAGAATCACGATATTGAATATTCTAAATTTAACGACTTAGAGAGGAGACATCAAGCAGATAAAGTGTTACAAGAGAGAGCTTGGGAGAGAGTTAAGAGCGGGGACGCTAGTTTTGGAGAAAAGAGTGCTGCTTGGATTGTTACTAACATCATGAAGGCGAAACGAAAACTTGGAATGGGGGCTGCTAATAAGAAGAACAAATCATGTAACCGAAAGTCACCTAAACGGAAACGTATAAAACATAGCAAACCAAAGTCCTTCAATACAAGCATTATTAATACGGTTAAAAAAAGTATGAAGAACGTCAAAGGGGGTTCACTCAAAGATAACATTAAACATGCTGTAAAGATTGCGCGAAAGTATCTAACAAATGCTGGAGGAAAGACAAATATTAGACTACCTAGAGTTATTCGAGTGCCCAAACGTGGAGGAATTCTTCCCCTTATCCCAATATTTGCAGGGTTAAGCGCTTTAGGTGCACTTAGTGGAGGGGCAGCCGGTATAGCAAAGGCTGTTAATGATGCTCGAGATGCGGAGAACAAACTGATTGAATCAAAGAGACATAATACAACCATGGAAGCTATTGCATTAGGAAACAAAAAAAAGGATGGCAGTGGTGTCTATCTTAAACCTCATAAAGCCGGATATGGATTATATTTAAAACGAATGTCAAAAAACTTCCAATGAAGCTACCCAATCGTCCATTGTCCGATCGAGATATTTTACGATACGCGAAGCAGTTAAATATACCTAATTTTAGAGGTGTCTTCATGAGAGATAACCTACCAAAATCACCTCACAGAAATGAAGATGGTGTAATTAATTTAGATATTAGCAGTGGACCTGGCACACATTGGGTGGCTTACAAGAAAACAGGGTGGAAGGTAATTTATTTCGATAGTTTTGGAAATTTAAACCCTCCAGCTGAAATTGTACGATATTTTAAAAATTGTAAAATACATTTAAATTATGATCAATATCAAACATACAATACATTTAATTGTGGTCATCTTGTATTATCATTTCTTTATAATAAAACAGTTTAAAATAGTATATTCGTTTTATTATATGTCAGTCATGTCTCAGACTTTCACCTTAAAAGGTCGCACAAGTTGTTTAAGTATTGATTTGAATCCTCCAATCGAACTTGATTCTAGATATACCTATTCCTTAGGACTCATTTCGCTGAGTACTTGGAATTCTATTCCAAACATTGAACCGGGGTGCAACAAGTTTTATTGCTCAATTAACGGTGTTAAAAAGGTGTTAGAAATTCCTACAGGATCATATGAGATCACAGATATTGAAGCATATCTACAAAATCACTTAAGCGAGGACTCAAAAAAAATTATAATTTCACTGAAACCTAACAACAATACATTAAAGTGTGAACTAAAGTGCATCTATGATATAGATTTTAAACCATCAGATAGTATTGGGAAATTATTAGGATTTTCCCAAAAAGAACTAAAAGCTAACTTACATCATATATCTGATATACCTGTGAATATAGTAAAGGTGGTGACTATACGAATTGAATGTAACATTGTGTCAGGATCTTATTACACAAACAAACCCTCTCATACAATATATGAGTTTTCACCATCTGTTGACCCTGGATATAGTATAATTATAGAACCAAGAAACTTAATTTATCTTACTGTAAATCGTCAACACATTGATAATATTACAATAAATCTATTGGATCAGGAATCAAGACCCGTCAATTTTAGAGAAGAAGAGGTTATAGTAAGATTAGAATTGAAGAAACATGGAATTAATTTTTAATCAGTCTAATCAGCATGGTTATTTAATAAGCGATAATTCTAGTCAAGGGGCAGTCTATAATCAGACACAGTCACTGACACAACAAAATATTTTTCAATTACGCTCTATTTCACGCAAATATGGCTTTCATGTCCGAAAAACTGCAAATATTTCGATCGGTGATCACAGATGAATCGATTGTAAGAGAAGAATTGCATACATATCACCCATTTACAAAGGCTTTTAATTATAGCGATGAAATAGAAATTGTTATTAATCAGCAAGATGTTTTTATGGACATCAGTCAAGCTGAACTTTATATAGAAGCATCATTTGTTGAAGAGACCACTGCCGGTAAAACAGGAAGCTGTGTATTAACAAATAATGCTGGCGCATTTATTTTTGAATCTGCAACTTACGATTTGAATGGTAGGGAAGTTGAAAAGATTCGAGATCGTGTTATGTCTTAACGAGCAGGAAAGTGCTTCTCTTAATATTGCAGGATGGAATTGGCCTTCTGGTGTAATATCATCCTTTGTTAAGAAATCAGGAACCGAAAGCGATGGTGATTTCAATTTACTAATACCATTAAATTATCTATTTGGAATATTTTCCGATTACAAAAGCGTTATTATGGGAAAACAAAAGATTAAATTGGTGCGTTCTAGAAATGATGAAAATTGTTATGTTAACACTACTGGAAATAAAAAAGCTGCAATAACAATATCTTCTATAGAACTACGAGTAAAACACATATATCTAAACGATAAAATTAAATTGAAATTATTTGATGAAATTGCAAAGAACAAACCTATATTTATACCGTTTAGAAGTTGGGAAATTCACGAATTACCTGCTCTAAGAAACACAAAAAAGGATATTTGGACGGTGAAATCAATGTCCGAACGTGCTCAATATGTTGTTGTATTCTTTCATAAAGATCGAAAAGATAATTCAAGCAAAGACTGTACTTACTTCGATAACTTAAACATAATAGATGTGAAACTCTACTTAAACTCTGAGGTATACCCGTACGAGTCTATGAACCTAAACTTTGCCAACCGACAATTTTCAGAACTTTATAGAATGTATTGTGACTTCCAAAAATCATATTTAGGAAAGGTATACAGTGAACCATTACTAAAATTTAAAGATTTTGCATCTAGAGCTCTATTTGTTATTGACTGCTCAAAACAAAATGAGGCGCTTAAGAGTAGCACTACTGATGTTAAGCTTGAGTTTCAAAGTTTAGAAAATTTCTCAGACGATACACGTGCCTATTGCATCATTGTACATGATCGTGTTCTCGAATATTTACCTCTATCAGGTAATGTGCGAAATTTAATGTAATCATTTGCAACCTATCAAGATCAAATATTGCATCTGTAGAGGAGGGGGGGGGGGGGGGGGGGAAAGGAGATTAAACGTGACTGTAAGCGATTCATTAACGATCAGTCTTATTACAAACATCTAACAACCATGGCATCAGAAGTAACGTCAAAGAATTCACCGAACCGTTTATTACGAGCTGTTAGAAGAATAGAACGGAAATTTAATAAAGAAATTAATTTAAATATAAAGTTTGCTGCGTGTAGTAGGTCTGATTGGGCTAGATTCCATAATGATTTAATAATTGAATATAAAAAAGGTGTAGAGTTATGTCAAAATTATTACAAAGAAGCAGACTTACTTAAATTATTGCAAGGATTTTTTGATATTAAATTTTTGCAGCAGATATTGTATTTAAAAGCCTTTGTGCCTGAGGATCAAACGGATGCATTGGGACTAATAGATATTGTAGATTGTAACATTACTCATTATGGTGATAGTGACATTCATAATTTGTGTCTGGGTATCAAACGGATGCATTTAAACTAATAATTATGATAGAATATTACAGTGAATGAGGCAGTGAAAAAGATATGAAGAATTCTGATGAAGGCGGTGATTAATCCATCATAATCAATTAAAATCAAAAATTGTATCTGTATCACATCAGGTTAGCAACTAAGTATATTAGATGTAAATCAAATTTTTGTAACATACATAGGTCAATAAATATTTGATATTCAATAAAAAATATGTTTTTTCTTTTATACCATCCTACAAATTAAAATTAGAGAAAAAAAAACATTAACAATAATATTAATCTTGCTAGGTTAATATTATTGTTATAGGGGGCACACAGATTTGAACCGGGGACTTCTCGATTGTAACTCGAATGCTCTACCGCTGAGCTATACCCCCTTACATTATATTTTGATGCTTTGCAGTTTAAGTGTGTTACAGTACCAATGGTATCAGGTATCACGGTACAGGTGTCGGATATCAAGATACAGCTACTACGGTATCAGGTACCAAGACACAGGTATCAGGTACCAGGGTACAGGTATCAGGTGACGGAATACAGGTACCAGATACCAGCGTACAGCAACCCTAAGGGGCGCGCGCGCTCGCGGCGATGCGGGAACGCGGCATTACGGGCGGGGTGCAGGGGGGCGGCGCACGGGGTGCAGGGAACGGGGTGCGGGGTGCGGGGCGCGGGGGTGCGGTGGAGGGTTTGGGTCGGTAGAGAAACGATGATGGGCTTATCGAGCTTACGGATCTATAGATCACTAGCGCACTCTATAAAACACAGGTGGGCGAAATGGGAACCAGCATGCTTACATTCAAACGTCTTATCAAGCTCACGGATCTTGACATTGGTGGCGCCCCCTAGAACACACACGATGATCGAAATTGGAACTAACAAACAAGAACGGTTGCTACAGTAGCAGCAGCAGCAACACTAGCGCACTCTATAAAACACAGGTGGACGAAATTGGAACTAACATTCATACATTCAAACACATTATCAAACACAAGGATCTATCGACTACCAGAGACATCTACAAACGATCGGTGGACGGGATGACAACTACGCTCGCGCTTGCGCAACAGCGATGAGGAAATGTGAGGTTATGTTACGATTCTATTCCAGAACGAACTTTGCTTATCTACTCTCGTGCCGCCCCCTATCATTTAATAGCTAAAACTCACAGAACGAGGCAGTTTTGCAGTAAAGTTTTTAATATTTCATCCCCCTATCGCCATCTATATATCGAAGGCAAATCTCAAAAATTTAGCAGATCACGGCGGTATCTGACGGAACTGTCACTTGGATATCTTCTTTGACAAAATATATGGCGCAAATCCGAATCATATAGTTCGGGGAACTGTTAAAATTCTTCAAGTTTTTATTTGGGTAAAGTCCCTTAATTAATGCGTCAAGTTATTAAGTTTGTGTTTTGATTGATAGTGTGCTACATTGCATTAATACTATTATACACATACTATTACATTTTTTGCGTGACCGATCGTAATAATGACTCAAAATTACTACATAAATAAATTAAAAATATTAATATTACTGTTTTTGGTACGAGGTTAAAAAATAAGTAATTTTTGATGGCTGTACAAAAGTTCCAAATCTGGTACATTACATGTTTGTGATTTGTACAATTTCTTGATACCCTCTGGCAACACTGACAGTGAGTTCTATAAAAAAAGCTTAGTTACTACCTCCCAACCTTGTCGTATTAAAAGTGACTTCTAAAAATAAAAGGTCCTCGATATATAATGAGTATCAATACATTTTACTCTGTATCATTCAAAAAGTATGAAGTATCATTTGCATTCCTACCGAGTTGTCCAAATCATGATCTGTGGATTCTTTTTTATCGATACACAGTATTATGTATTGATTCTGAACAAAAATATCGTATATCGATCTCGTATCCCTACTTTTAAGCACCTATACTCCACAGCCCTTTACTTTAAAAACATTCTGAATTTGAAGGTATAAAAACGCTACCCTTAAAAGCGAAATGAAGAGCCTATACGATTTCATTCAGAATGACAGTCCTGAGGGATATCAATCATTCCCGCCGCAGTTTTGATTCTAATGAAAATTTACATCAGCCATGGCAATCAATTCTTGAAATTTGTCCTTACACAATCGGTAACATTACTGTAATTTCTTTACCAAGCCTGTCAGCCTGAATGAACGTGTAAGATTTGCAAAATATTTTATTCATAAAAACCCAAGTTCTTTTCGTCACTTAAAAATTTTATTTTATTTTTTTTTAATCATGAACAAATACTTTTTAACATACATATAAACATTTCATATTGAATATTCAATAAATGATCCTTTAAAACTGCTTCATTTCCAGTTCTATCATTTTTCTGTGTAAATGTTTAGTGCTTCTAAAACAAAAAATAAATAAAATAATTACTAATAATAAATAAACTACATAGTAATTATTTTTCACTGCACTGTTTGTATATATGTTAGGTATATGTACATAATATGCTTTGCCGGATAACTTGTGCTTTGATTTTTTTACTTTGACTCATAAAGCCTCGAGTAGGGCCTATATTGCAATAAAGTAAAAATATATCTTTAGTTTTATTTTTTTTACTTTACTTTTAATTTAAAATCGTTTATTGTCCAAAGAATACATTCTTGCTGACAAAGTAATTAAGCCTAGATACACTATAGTATTTACTTATACATATAATATCATCACAAAACATAGATACCCTTAATGCTAATGGCCAATGCTGTACGATATGACCGAAATATAATATAATATAACAAGAAACATACAAAGTTAACAACACAAAAACTAGTAAAACAGTCAAAGGTTAAAAAAAAATAAGTCAGTTAGAAGTGTTAGAACTGATAGTTCATGGTCAAGGGATACAAAACAATTAAAATCTATTATTAAAATTAAAAAACTCTGGAACGGTATAGTAGGCTTTCTCTAGCAAAAGCCCTTTCACAGCCGATTTGAATCTTTTAAGGGTTCTCAAAGATCTAATGTCAGCTGGTAAGTGGTTGAATACTTTTTTGCCAGTATAAAAGATGGAATTTTTTACCAGAAAAGTATGGGTAATGGGCAACTGCAAAACTTCCACTTGTCTCGTGCCGTAGTGGTGCCCCCTTAAATTATATTGGCTCTTAAATTTTCAGTTCAGTTCCAGTTGTATTATATTAAAAAAGCCATGTTTCAAAAAATATATGTTAGTTTTTGGCCTCTAAAACAATCAACAATACTAAAAAAGTATTTTAAGTGCTATAGGTTGACAAGTCAACTTCGAACTTCAATCAAAGAGGTCTTATAGATTTTTCTTTGGATCTACGCTTTACTCAAAATGCCACAATATACATAACCAGAAAAAAACTTTAAAAGGGACTAGTGTAAAAAGTTAGGCCGCACTCTCAAATTGTTGTTGTAGTTTTTGGCAATTAGGTATAGACAATTTTATTGTGTGTTATTCTAATGTCATTAAATTATTTTAGAATTTATAAAGTCAATTTGTTTTTAGCAAAAATTATTCTGCAACAGCTTATCAAAATAAAGCTAAGAATAAACATTAAATAGCGATATAAAAAATGTATAATAGCAATAACAGTTTGGGCTACTCGCTATTCTGTCTGTCTGTGCCTACAATAATACTACATCAAAACAAGAGACATAAATAATTGTTAATTATATTTTTTAAACTAATTTAAAAGAAGCCATTTTCTAACGTATTTTAAATTTATAATTTATTGTAATATTATGTTAACGATAAAACTGGTACTGGAGACTGAAGCGTTTCAGGTGAGAAGGTATATCGGAACAATCAGTAAAGTAAATATTATGGGCTTTAATAAATAATTCAACTAAGTACCATTATTCTACTACCTACCTGTAGGAGGATGATTTCTTATTTCAAAAGTGCTGGCATGCATGTATATTTGTAATATTAAATGCACTTTTTTCTTTATTCCCTTACTAAGATAATATTTTAGTGCAAGTTCTGGGATAGGTATAGGAGAATGTTTTCTATATTTCAAGCCATATGGGTATAAAAAAATATCAGTGCCAATTTATGTCTTCTTCATATTAATTTAACTCTGCATACGTTTACTTGGCATACATTTTATCATTGGTTTGGTTCATAATTGAGCAGCTAAAATATGATACAAAATATAAACATAACAAATAACTGGTTACAGTTTTTTTGTGAAAAGCTTATCTTATGCTAATTTTAAAATATACTTTATGAAAATATCAACTAAGCTAGTCGCAGTGTCCATTATTTAAGAAAAAAGTTCTTATTTTGGTTTAATAATAATTACTATATTATTATAACTTGTGGGTACTTACTTCGTGTTTTAATCATCAATGAATTTTCCCTTTTACCTTTGCATAATATGCTTTTGGTATTTCCATAATTTGTTGGTAAAAAAACTTTAAAAACTCTGCTTTATTCCAATTTGAATTTTATGCAAACATTCGGAATACTTTTTGACACTTCCAACTGACAGCTCCTAACCTATTTCTTTCCGTATTTTTGGCACTGTCTCACCAAAACGAAGTATGCATTGTCACACAATTTATAAGTTTTGTTTCTTAATCACGGTTAACTAATTTTTCTTTATGAAACCCGCTGTAAGCGTATCAGGCCAGTTCTTTTATTAAATTTTATATATGTATACCTTGGTAAGTAAATATGTATATGTCGCAGCCTTTTAGTGTAATCAGCCGTTTCATGAAAAGTCTGGTCTTTTCATGAAACGCTGCCAAACACTGAAACGAAAAACTATTACGCTAAAAGGCTTAATATTTTAGACGTTACATGAAACGTCAGCGTGTTTTGGCCTCTTGATGAAAACGAACAAAATTACGCTAAGTGGCTGACTTTACTGGACTTTTCATGTAACGCTCCGAATCTACTTTGCACTTACTGAAATAACTACGAAATAAATTTTACTATAAAAGAAAGACACTTTTATTGCATAAGAACAAATAAGGTATCATAGTGGCTAGCTACAGTACAATATTAACATATATACCAAATTAAAATCGTCAACTATAAAAAAAAATAAACAAACGATTTGTTACTTATTAAAACACGGTAAGCTTTTATGGCAGCGGCTATTACAAAGGACACTATTTTTTTTGCAGATGCATTTATTCTTAGAACATTACTGTTTGCTAGGTTTACATAAACATTTCAGCATGCCTTGACCCCCTGATTCTAATGACACAGCTTCTCTTAAGCTTAGTGATTTTTCCACGGGGATTTCCTCTTTATTAAGGAATGCTGAACCCGCAACAGTTAGACTTTCAGCACCAAAGCACCCCTTTATAATACCGTGCTTACCAGCAACCTGATTAACACCATTTTTTTGATCCATTATCAGACAAACCATATTGTGTATTGTATAACACTGGAACTGGAACAACCTGCCGTCGCCATTTTTAGGTGATACAATACTTATTTTATTTACATCAAATGCAAAGTAGATTCGGAGCGTTACATGAAAAGTCCAGTAAAGTCAGCCACTTAGCGTAATTTTGTTCGTTTTCATCAAGAGGCCAAAACACGCTGACGTTTCATGTAACGTCTAAAATATTAAGCCTTTTAGCGTAACAGTTTTTCGTTTCAGTGTTTGGCAGCGTTTCATGAAAAGACCAGACTTTTCATGAAACGGCTGATTACACTAAAAGGCTGCGACATATATATGTATATCTTGGTAAGTAAACCACTATTATAACTTAAATTTAAAACACAAAAGAGGTAAGGTCTGATAAAGGTTCTAGAACACTTGGGACATTGTATACTTACCGTTCAGTATATCATTGAATTTTTTTAATGCATAACCTTACCAAGTAGTGTAGTGTTAATATTTTCATATACAATTATTAATGGCCAAGTCTTTTAATCTGATTAACCTCGGATCTATCATTTCTTAAACCATCAATAATTTCATGGAATGACATTAAGTTTTTTTTTTAAATAAAATAGACTTGAAATTACCATTTTGATTTCAAACCAGGGACGCGTTCGTAAATGGACACCCTAGGGTGAGAGTTATACCTCGGATCAGCCAAACGCGTTCAAAAACCAAGAAGATAAATTTAATGACGTCATAACGTTGCGTTCATAAACGATTAGGCGACTACCCGCGGTGCTCCAGAATCGCCGTACAAAATTGTGCGGGAGAAATCGGCGGACATGCGCAGTTCAATAAAATGACGATTATTATTTTGTTTGTGTTCTGTGATTATTATTGACATGTTTGTTAAGCAGTCAGAGCTTGTTATAATTTGAGTGGTAATTATAACAATTTAATATAACTAATTATAGGTAAACGAAAGTTGCAATAGTTTTGGTTTACCCATTCAAACGATTCAAAGCAAGCAATGAATCTTGATTTAAACATGTATAACCTTCTAGTTGACTCAAATGGAGTAGTTCTTAAAGAGGGGTCAGATGCATATATTCAAAATAAAGTTGGTAAGCTATTTTTATTAGGTAAATAGGGTTCAAGTGGTATTATTAGCCTGTCGATAAATGTCTGCCAACTATTTGGGTTTGAACTGTTCTTCCCCAGTACAGTGCCACAAAGATAAGTACCTATGTATTCGTTCTTATTTTTATAATATGTATATTTTACATAAGAAAAATATTTTTGATATATTTGCACTATACCAGGGGAAAAGCAGTCAAGTTGAAGCTTGATTCACAGATATTTTTGTTATTAGTTTCCATGATATTGTTATTAATTATTGTCATATTTAGATGAAACCATATTAAAGGTTGCTTGGGAAGAAATAGCACCTTTCTTTAATACCGAAGAGAATATAAATGTTGCTAGTACATCTAATAATAATAGTACTCATACTGGAAAATATATCATAAAAAACTGGAGCCGGGATGCTATCCTACAACTAATACATGTAAGACAAAAATATGACAAAGAATTTAGATCAACTACCATGAAAACAGAGAAATGTTGGCACCTAGTTGTAAAAGATATGGAAGATAGAGGCTACGTTACTACTAGGAATCAGTGTAGGGATAAATGGAAATATTTAAAAGAAAGATATACCAAAAAGAAAGACAATATGAGCACAAGAAGTTCTGGGGCAGAATTTTTTTAATTCGATTTTTTTGATGAGATGGACAGTTTTTTGGGGAAAAATGCTAGCATTACACCCGTTGCGCTAGCAGCATCATTGAAACCAAATATTATGAGTACGTTTTGTATTTGTAATAAATTTAACATTTTATTCTGTTTTTTTGGTATCGGTTCATTGCCTTGTTAATTTTAATTGAAAACTTGTTGAATAATAATTTATTTGTACTACAGCGAAAGTTCTTGACTATTTGAACAATAATTGGCTTAGTATTGCATTAGAAAAAAATTAGTTTAATTTATAGTACAAAATTTGGACAGTTGTCACTTTAAATCTATAATTAATTTAGACTAGTTTTAAGCTTGAGAATCTGGAGCTTAATGTAAGGATGAAATGTAGGAACATACAATTAATATAATTTTTTCTTTTTTCTAGGCAATGAAGACACAGATGATGGCAATATCTTAGAGCAATGTGATGCAGAACATACACCAGTTAAAAAAAAAAAAAGTTAAAGAAGACCCTGTGAGCCAGTACATTGGAGAAATAAAGAAGGTAATATTAGAAAAGGAAGAGAAAAAAAATTTAAGACACAAGGAGATACTTCAAGCCAAAGAATCTGCCAGAAAATCGTTCGAGGACAAAATGGATGCATTTCTGCAAATTCTGGCAAGAAAACAATAAATACCAGTAGTTAGTTAACTATATAAGTTAGATATGTACGAGAAAATCTATATTTTTGTTACCTATATTGAAAATATATATTTGTTTTATTAATTCAGTTTCCTAAAACCTGCTGAGGTATTAGGGTATGTTGTATGTTTATTATTATGGTTTTTGTTATATTTATATTATTCATATTCTCTAAAGCGCTTAAATTAGAGGGTATATTATATTAATTGTTATGTAAACAAAATAGACAAATATCAGAAATCCAAGGAATTTTATTAAATTATCAAAAAAAATACATATCTGTGTTCCCACAACCTTTTGTTTAGAGTTCATAGAGAGAAACCCATTGTTAAAATATTTGCTATAAAGAAACAAAAATGTTAGTAATTTATTATACTACAGGTCTTTGTTGGTACAAAATTATACACATTTCATCTCGTACATTTCTCCTTTCTTCATTTATATTTCTTTCATTCTCATTCCCTTCATTGGCGTCATTAAACACATTGTTGATGCCTTCATTAATATAATTCTCGATCTTTAGCATCAATACATATATTATGCATTACGCAAGCTGCTAAAACAGTTATAGGTATATAATCTATTCTATTCATGTCTAGGTACTTAAAGCGCCGAAATCGTCCAAAGAACAAGGCAAATGATCTTTCCACTGTTTGTCGTTTTTTTCAAACTAATTTATTAAAATATTTTTGAGCTTCTGTCAAATTGCCTCGATCTATATATGGCACTATGCACCATGCAAATAAAGGATATGCTTTATCCCCAAGAATACATTCTCCATTTGGAAAATATTGATCTGCATTATTAACTATTTCATTATAAATAGGGGAGTTTCTGAAAATACGAGTGTCACTTGCAGATCCGGGGAAACCAACAAAGATATCCAAAAATTTTAAAAATGGATCAGATATTGCCTGCATTGTAATTGCGTAGTGACATTTTCTAGTGATATATGACTGTGGGTCATATTTAGGCGCTTTTATTGGTATGTATGTCCCATCAATACATCCAATGACATTTTGTATAGGACCCATATTATTGAATGCTTCCATAATCCTTTGGTACTAATTGTCACGAGGCCACTTAATAACTCTAGGAGCAATGGATGCAAGAACATTTATGACCCTTCGAAAAATAATACTTAGTGAGGACTTGGCCAAACCAAAACGTTCTCCAACAGATCTGAAAGTTATAATTTTGGACATTAGTTACGGTACGTAAATTAAACTAAATAAATTTCTTAAAAAACCAGTATTACCGGCACCGCAAGTAACTCCATAGTAGCTTATTACCACAGGCCACAGATTATTACAATAATAAAAATATAGGTATAAGATTTCCGCTAAAAAATTTTAAAGTAAACGAGGTTATGTTACCTTTTCGTCGGTGGCGTTCATAAATTCAGTCAAGTTTATGCTGGGGTTAACCCTGTGACGTCATAAATATTACCGTGCGCCGCCGTTACCCTACCATCGCCTTTAATTTATAAACGCGCTTCAGGTGTTTTATTTCTCTCTGGAAGTGTTTTCAGATATGCCTCTGTGAAAGAGGTTAACAACTTTATATCCCAAGTGATTTTCTTGTTTTGATACACTTGGAGAGTATTTAATTTAATTTACTAAAAACAAGTGGTGCCCTCTCGGGTTGAAAGAGTGAACTAAGGCTATGCAGCTAAGGACCCCAGCCTCCGGCAATTGAACGGCCGTACGCAACTTTAGGTGCCACCCTGTCTATAGGGTGCCACATGTTTGCGTATGACTTATTTTAATTTTATTTATAGTTAGGATCTGAAAAAGGTGCAAGGCAGATGGGGACCTTTTAAAGGCCTGCTTTCCGTTTGTGTTTGCGCTCAATTAAAACGCATATTTGTTAAAATTGCCGTTGTTAGTTAGACTCACTTTTTGCCTCCGATTAATTTTGTTCTTTGTTCTTTTTGAATGCCCTATCATTGATTAGAAATTAGAAAGGGTGTAATTGAAGTAAGTAGGGTATTTACCTATGCGTCAGATATCCAATCCCTGGATCGGGATCCCCCTACCACATCCACGGATCGGAATTCCCTACTCTTCATCCCACTACAATATAAAAGTGGGGGGCTACTCTTATCCCCTCTCTCTCCCTCTCTTATCCCCTCTCTCATCCGCTCCCTTAGTCCCACTCCTATTGTTACGGGTTGAAATTGGTCTTTTATAAGAAATAAGTATGTTGTCATAAATTATCAGGTTTTTGTATTTTTAATTATGAGTTATAAAAGTTTTTAGACATTGTTTTGCCATTTTGGATATTTTATTTTAATAGTATATAAATTCTTTAAATTGGTACATATTTTGTACCCGTAACCTCTCGAGTCCCAAGTTTTAAGCTTGTTTATAATGGGAATTAATTCTATTATGTCACCCAGTATATATATTAAAGATATTTATCTACCTAGGGGCCGACTGCCAGCTAATACAGTCCTTTACCTTGAGTAATAACAATTTTATCCTTTGGTGTTTTGAATAGCTTACTTGTGATGTGCTAAATTCTTGTTGCTTTTGGGCCAAGAGTGGCGGAGACCTTCTATATGTATTTGAATATTGATTTGGGTTATTTTTGTTTGCCTTCTTATTGAATTGTGGATGTTGGGCATATTTTAATTGGTTTTTGATGGGAATAAATGATTTCTCAATAATATAATATTATTCTTGATAATCAGCTGCGAGTGACACTTGTCAGTTGACGTATAGGCGTGCCACACTAGTGGGAGATTTTGGGTTAGAAGTCGGTTCGGCCGTATTTTCATTCATCACAAGTTAAAAGGTTTTACCTAATTGTTATTTAATGCTGGGTTTGTTAAGGTTACTAAAACACGCATTGCGGTCTAACCACCTTTTGTTTGTACAAATTTATTTGTTCTTGCAAAAAAATTATTTTATTTTTACCCAAGTGTTATTTGGTCGTTGAATTCTTAAGCGACAGCAACTTTGTTATAAAAGGCTATGTTTTTGTGTATTTATAATTATTACAACAAACATATCTCACTTTCGCCTTTCAATATATAGACAAATTGCGCCAATCCCCTTCAAACCAATAATACTTGTTCCTCATATAAATGTGTTTATTTGTATTGTATGTATTTATTGTAAATTAATCATACTTATTTTTAGGCAACATCCGCGTCTTGTGTAGGGTGCGTCCACCCATCAATGAAACTGAGATATTGAGTTTAAATATTAAAGAAAATCGGGTTGAGATGCGAAAAAGCACATCAGGGAGAAAAGGACCTGAATTTAAATTCATATTTGACAGGGTCTTTGCATCAAATACTACCCAGGAAGAGGTTTGTACAAATTTGGTGGGACCAGCAGAAACGAACATGCTGATAAATTAATTTATCTTATTTTTGACTATTTATTTGACCCTGAAATTCTAACTAAGTTTACTTGGACTGGAGCATCAAGATCACAGGATACTTTAAAAATTAGTTTTCAAAAATATGAAAACATAATTGAAATAATTTATAATGTGCTTTCACATGCGGCTTCAAGGCACACGAAGAAGGCTAAAAATGAAAGTTTTATTCGTGTGATATTTACAGCCCACACAAATTATTCACAATCCACATTAAATTTATATAGTTATTTATATTTATATAGTAAAAATTAAATATTATGATCCTCATTGTTTTTTAAGCTGTAAATTATAATTTTAAAATTCTGGCTACAATTTTTTTTAAATAATAAAATATTTGAATGTCCCACCCATAGTCAAGAGGTTTCCTCCAGACTCGCCGTTTTTGACAGTTTTGACTTTTCTTATGTCAAATTTGCTTCGGCCAATTAAAACGTTTGTTTCTCTTCTTTCTATGTTTGTCTTCGTTGGTGACCAGGGTACGGCACGTCATGTGCAAGACGAGACTGCTGCTAAAATATTGCGCCTGGTGAATCTCCGCACCCGGATCAGTGGTCCTATTGGGTATTATAATTGTAGTAAATACGGAAAGGTATTAATAAAGCTGCAATAAACGTGATGATCTGAGTTTTTATAGTCGATCCCCTGACAATATGTACTAGCAACACACAAAACAATTAAGTTCGCATTAAATATAAAAACGTGTGCGGTAAATAAAAGAAAACTCTAAAAAATTTAAAAATCGGTTCATATTATAAAGCAGTGGCAAGTAAAAAATAAATATTTTAACAATTTGGAAACCTTTACAATATTTGACTTTCTTGAAAACAGTTTAATAAATACCTAATATTTTGTACTATCAACATTTTCCGCCAAATTTCTCAATAGCAATGTTTTCAAACAGTAGATTTTTGCGTCCGATAACGAGACTGACGAGAGCTATAAGACGTTAGATTTACCCGTCAATAATTCATTTAGAAACAAAAGTTATAAAAAATACTGACCGCATAATATTGTAATAGATTTGGATCTCGAAAAAATGAAAGAAGTGAATATTATGTCAGATATAACTATCGTTATGGTTAAAAGGAACGTCGATTTTTTGTACTAAAACGGTCAAAAATGATTTTAAAAGCATTGAGACTGTAAGCGAACTCATTATTTCGGTCAATCACGCGCGGTGAATGTTAATTTCAATACTTGCAAGTTTAAATACTTAAATTCAACGGCGTCGTGTAATAAACAAATTCGTCTAAAGAAGATCGACACAAAACGATTAATTTTTGAAAAATGTATAGAAAATGATAATAAGAAATTTCCGAATGCGGAGAAACCCTTGAAATATATATCGCAAGATTTAATTGTTCCAAGTCAAACGGAACCATTCAACTGCGAAGTTTTTGTAATTTATTACGGATATTGCTTTCTGTCCCAAACAATTATTGATACCGCGCTAGATCCAAACAAGTAGGTGCAGAGGCGTGTTACAAAAATGTATTATTGACGTTTCCGGTTAAGTAATACCAAACACTGTAATAAAAAATGCTTTATATGCGAAGTTTGTGAATGTTTTTTATGGAACCTAAAAATTTCGTGTGCGAATTATGTACGAAATTAAAATTATTATAAATTTGGAAGTTTTCGATTTATTCGATATCATTACTATTTAATATTGAGCCGTATTTGGGCAAACAACCAATATTTTTTTTGGATACCCTAAATTTTTTAATATGCATATGTATATTTTTTGATAAATGCTGCTGTGTCATTTAAATAATTCCTTTGTTTGTAGCATTCAATTTTACCGAAGCATTTATTATGTTAAAATTGGATAAGTATGAATGCTCCATGGCATTTTAAGTACCTCCAATTTTTGTATTAAATAAGTTTTCTATAGGTAAAGGTTTAAAAGAATTTAAGATTACCTGATGTAGCTTCGATTTTCGTTGAGTTTGTTTTCAGTAATTTTTGGGATAATATTTGACCGTAAATTTTATGGGCTGTGTAAACATGCTCATCTTTATTTTGGATTTCCCTTTCTAGATAATTTCTATTTTCCAATTTCACAAGTATTGTTTACTGCTAGTATATTTTGGAGGTTGGATTTGTCGGCCTTGATGCTGTCAATTCGTCGGAGAAGAATAACCAGTTGGTGCCGGTCGTTTTCCAATAATTCAGCTTGGGAGCTTGGCAAGTCAATAGTTTTTTTAGGTGCTAAGCCAACAGCCAGATAATTTATAGTAGGTCGTTCAGAAAATAGTCCTGGCGAGTCGGGAAATTAGTTTATGCCACGAATTCAGTGTTAAAGAGAATAATATGTTGCTAACTTTCGATTGTTAAATGATATTTCCGTTTCCTGCTGAGAAGCAGCCATCTTGAGGGAAGGATTATCTTACTTTTTCCCGGGCAGCCGTCCGGTGTGTAAGCTTTGAGTTATGCTGACCCATAAAAAAGAATTAAGTCAAATCCTTAATGATTCTAAGGATTCCAGAAGCCGGATTGCGAACGCTCGATCCGTACCGTCGAAACGATTCGAAGGTGAAGTCGAACCGTAGTCGATTCGATGGGAAAAAGTTATTATGAACACATTTCGGAATGCATTCGGTCATTCTCGTTTTTAGGCTATCTTTTTGAACTACTCCTGTCAAAAATGTAATTAAGATGTCATATTTACGTCATATTTTTGGATGGATGGACCGGATGGACGACATTTTTATTTGTGTGGTTGTTTTTGTTTGGAGCGTGTCAGTAGTAAAAGTGAATTATTTTGTGTCGACAACTTTGTGATTTAAAAAAAGGTATTACAAAAATTGAAAATGTTACCAATTGTGAGAATGATTCGGAGAAACAATGAAAGAAGAATGCGTAATAGACGTTTGGTGCAAATAAGAAGGCATTTGAGAGATTCATACAATCCGTTTCTATTGCCGAATGCACGGTTTATAGAGCTTTTTAGACTCGACAAAGTTTCAGTTACCAACTTAATTGATGAGTTAGCACCCTACCTTCCAGCAGTGACGACTGTTAGGGGAATCTCACCACAACAGAAAGTTTTTGTTACTTTACAGTTTTTCGCAACAGGCACATACCAAAGACCTTTGGGAGAGCAATATAATTTTGGAATGAGTCAGACTGCTGTGCATTGTGCAATTCATCAAGTGACCGAGGCCATATCTACACATTTGTCCAATGGATATATTAAATTCCCAACAACCCTAGCTGAAAGAAACCAAATTAAAGCAGATTTTAATGAAAGATATGGCTTTCCTGGAACAATTGGAGCTATAGATGGAACACATGTAGCCATTTTAAAACCTTCAGAAGACGAAGAACATAATTTTTTTAATCGAAAAGGTATATTACTTTTACTTTTTGTAACTGGTATACTGCAAATAAACTATTTAACTGTAAAACATTAAAGGATTGTTTTTACCTTTGTATATTATGGTAGTTTTAAAATTTATAATTAACCAGAAAAAAGTTTTAAAGAAATATTTCATATGTTAATTAGGGTTTATCTTGCAAAAAATAGCACTTCCTGACTGCACCAAAAATAAAATATAAAGTTCCAATATCTTTAGGATTAGTTTTCTGTAATTACCCAATCGACTAATGAATAATTATTATAAAGGTGTTGTTTTGTTTTGAGGATTCCACTCCATTAATTGTCAACTAATTTGTGATGCAAGGATGAAAATTCTAAATGTGTTGGCAAATTTTGGTGGTGCATCGCATGACTCCTATATATGGAGCAGATCTGCAATTAAAACCTATTTAGAAAATAACTTGGCTCGTGATGAACAAGCGTGGCTTATCGGAGACTCTGGATATCCTCAGAGTGACATTGTGATAACACCTTTTGGAAATGTTGTTGAGGGCACACCAGAAGCAAGATACAACACTGCTCATATGCGTGCACGAAATGTAGTAGAAAGGTGCAATGGAGTTTTAAAAACAAGATTCAGATGTATCTTGAAAGAAAGAATTTGCAGATATAATCCAAAATTTGTCTGCGACATTATTAAATCTTGTGCGGTCTTACACAATATATGTATCAATGCTAATATAGATATAGAAGAATTTCCTTACAATCCTGAGCCAGAAAATATAGTAGATAACTTGCCTCCTCTTAATGTAGGGTTACAAGCTAGACAGAGAATTGTAGATAGATATTTTAGAGCCTAAAAACAACTTTTCTTTCAAGATACATCTGCCTTGTTTTGTTTTTCAACTTAACAATTTTTTGATTTATTTTAAAATGTGGATATAACATGATTTTTTTTTACCTTTGTTAATAGCATGTTTTAAGGTAACTATAGTGTTACTTTTTAAGTTTTTTTACTTATGAACTTGTAGGTAGATGAACTAGCCATCATTAAACAAACTTCATTAGGTCAAAAGTTATAGAGGTTAAAAAATTTGTTATACTTAATCTTTGTGTAATGCTTAGAACTTTTTGCTTTATGAAGGTTTTACCAATAGCAAATACATTCATACAGAATTGAAGAAATTATATATAAAAATTACTGAAAAATAATTAAAAACTGTATTATTAGTTGATAAGAAGTATGGTAAATTGTATTTCAAGTTAATTAATAAATGTGTTGTTTTGAAGTGTTTGGCTTTTATTACAAATATTAAATATAATGGAGGTTTAGGTGAAGCAATAGTTATTTACTCTAAAGGGGCTAGGGATCTATAGGATATGAGTAAATGTATTCTAGAAATTAAAAAAATTTAATATAGGTATTTAATAAACATTTATTATCAAAACAACAAAGCATACAAAACATCCATTACGAATTCTATTCGTGGGATTTAACAAATAAGTCAGTCTTGTTATATAATACATTTTTTGTTTAACTAAATATCTAAATTGCGAACCAAAGAGGAACTTTTAGTGAACAAGGAACATAATACTAAACTAACGTCCAATTCAAAAAAGAGGTTTTGAAAACCACCCAGCGTACAGGTAGATAATTTACATAACATTACAAAAACTTTGTATTATTCTTTTTGGCAGTAATTTTTAGGTATTACCAAACCTATTTTGGATTGGGTAAATGAACATATATTTTATACTTATAGAGTGCACCAAAACTAAAGTCTTAAAAATTTTTACACCGCAAAGTGTAAGTACTCCTTAAAAAAACTCAAATCTCACTTTCCCAATTACCTTAAATTATCCTAAAATAGATTTGGTTATAAGTAAAAATTTTTCATTTATAGTTTTTACCTATATATAATATGTAGGTAAATTTTTTAAAGTTGTTTTTCTTCATTTTTTACTGTCAAAGATACTTTCCTTAAGTTCTTTTAATGTCTTGTTAATGTCAGATAGATTGTTACTCACTTCAAAAACTCCCCTTTTAATTTCTATTAACTCATCTAGTGTTTCTTTGTTAAGCTGATTTTCAACATCTTCACTGGTTATTTTTCTTTTTTTTGAAACATTTTTGTAGTAATCATGATCACTTGGTGTTTCTGCAGTGTTTTTTTCTTCAGCTCCAAATACCTGAAAAATATTTTTTTATATTACAGAAAAATACTGCCTGTAAATATAATTTACAAATCAGTTTAAAAATAATAACAAGTACCTATTTTAAAAATTAATATTGTATAAAGTATTATTAAATAATAATTGTAGATCCAGTTGTTTTCTCTTTCTACCCTGAACTACAAGATGGAAGTCTGACTATAACAAATTGTATAGGTTACTTATTTTGGAGGATAAACAATACCTTAAAAGTTTCATAACAAAAAATATATGTAAGGGAAAAATATGCATGTAGTAAAAGTTGTATTGTTGTTTTGTATAGAAACTAAAAAAGGTGAAAGGAAAATACCTATGTACATTATAAATAAGTTAAAGGTTTACCTTTTGGTTTGATTTAATTAATGGAGGTTTACTTCCTATGCCATAATCAATCTGTTTACCAGCCTAGAAAATAATAATATAGACACAATTTAACATAATAATATGCATAATATTTGTATACAAAAACACTACAATAACTTGCCTCAAATTCTAGATTTTTGCTTAAAGAAGAAGCAACAGTAGATGGGCTATTATTATGTGAAATAATCTAAAAGTAAAAAAAATAGTATTAGTTAAAAATAATCACGACTGCAAATAGATAAATTGCACAATACCTTCTACTTAAAGAAAATACCTTAAAATTACTCACCTCAAATTATTGATTAAATGAAGGGTACACATTAGTAGATAAGCTATTATTATTTGGAGTATTATCAATTGGAGCAATCTACAAGAATTTGGTTAATAAACAAATAATTTATTTTTTGAATGATTACAAAGAAGTACCCTTAATCTGAACATACATAATTATACTGTATTAGAATTATTTTATATACCCCTATCTCAACACTGCCTACTCCTTCACAAAAACTTTTTCCAAGAATAGCCAAAATCCTTTCCTCGTATGGAGTTAATTTTATTTGAGACCCTATACCTCCACCAGTTTTAATAAATTCTTTGTTATTTATTGTTGCCTTCTTTTTAATCATATATTTAATATCTGCCCATGTCTACAAATAATAAATGTTGCATAAATATGTAAACTTTACTTTACTTTACTTCAATTTATTATAAACCAATCCTTATTCCTAATATTACTACTTGCCTTTCTTTACCTTTTGCCATTTTTCCACGCTTTTAGTTCCATATCCTAAAGCATTTAATCTCTGAGACAGCTCTTCCTACATCTTTCTTTGGGAAACTTTTCCGGTGGGGCCAGAGAATTGTCCTCGAGCAAAAGTTGGATGATTTTCCATATAATCTAATAAAACCACCCAGTGGTTCTCATTCATTTTAAACATGCTAAAAATGGTAAGGTAAGGTAAGTACATTTAGAATACTGTACTAAGGGCAACAAAGTTAATTTTTGTCCCATTTTTCAACATTCCATGTACATCAAACCCTTAAATCATAGTAAAATTTATTTCAACGTTGGACGCTGATTCTGAAGAAAACTAAAGATTTTTTTTCCAATCCATCTCAACATACCACCACCATTTAGGACTACTACAAAATTCAACACCACCTTCAATTTTGGAAAAAAACAAATTGCTTATAATTTTGTGATAATGAATTACAATTTATATTCTTATACTTACCTTATAAACCTTTAATATTTTGCAAAAATATTAACCGACAATCAACAACTAAACAAAATAACAAAAACAAACCGCCCGAAGTGAGTGAGTGAGTGAGAAACAATGACAGAAAATAAATAAGAATAAGATAGAAAATCATTCCGATAACACCCAGGCTATCGAGGGCTTCGATGCGACTTCCATTCGTTTTTTTTGCAACAAAAGCGTACACAATCGCTTTTACGAATAAAGATGGAGGATTCGGTACGTATCGACTGTTCATAATCCGGGCACTGGTCTTGTTCTTCTAGCTTGTTGGTAAGACTTTTTTATTTTTCTAAAAATTGGGATATTTTTTCTAAAAGACCTGTATTTGCAGATTTGAGGTTAGAATATCCCATGTTTTGGTACTATAACCAGCTTTTAAGGATCAGCTTTTAAAATGCAGCTTTTAATTTAGGGAATTAATGGTCACTATTAAGTTTTGTGATTCGCTATCCACTCTTAAGAATGGGATTTCTGGATTAGCTTTTAATGGATTGATCAAGTGATCAGCTCTTAGTTTTTGGAATCGACTATCACCTTAGTACCTATGGATGGGTAAAGCCAGGATGTCTGTTACTTTGAAGATCCGGGGACAGAAAAGGGAAAGAGAAGATTGCCGTACCATGTCCAAACATTATTTCACAATACAATATGCATATGGGTGGTGTGGCCATGCTAGACAGCCACATTGGCAGATATAAAATTCCTCTGCGATCCAAAAAATGGTACCTACGAATATTTTTTCATCTAGTTGATGTTACAACTATCAACGCGTGGCTTTTATACCAAAAAGTAAATTAACTTAAAAATAATGGAAACCCAAATTTGACACAGTGGGCCTACCGATTGAATGTAGCAGATACCCTCTGCCTTATAGGCAATCAAAAGAAGAACAAAAGAGGTCGACCTTCGTCTTCAGTGGAAGAGGGAATTATAGCCAAGAGACAAAGGGGTCCTATCCAGCACATTCCACCTAAAGATGTACGAAAGGATAATATCTCCCACTGGGTAAAGTACAATGAATCAAGACAAAGGTGCAAGATGCCATCCTGCAAAGATTTTACGCATTTTAAGTGCAACAAATGTGGAGTTCATTTATATATTACGAAGGATAAAAACTGTTTTTATTTGTTCCATACCAATTAACATTATTTGAATATTATTTCCTATTTTCCATAATGTTGCAAATTTACAACATGTTGTATTTTGTAAAAAGCAATCAAGAGAAAATAAAAAACCTTTTTTTCTTTGTTTATCCGTCAATCTTTATTTCGCTTGACTGAAAAACAATTTTTTTTAGATAAAAATAAAAATCATGAAATGAAGGGTTAATAGTTTTATTTAATTGGGCTTCATATTGTTTTTGTTTTTCAAGTTCATCTTCTTCTAATTCCCTTTGAATATCCTTAACAACTTTTTTTCTGAGATTGTATGCAGGTTGTTGATGTTGTTGATAGATTCTTTGTATTCTGTTTTGTTTGATTGAAGGGAAATTTAGTTTTCGTTTAAGACGTGGTGCCGTTGATGGTGGTGTTTTAGGAGATGCTGGAATCTCTTGGTGTATTTATTAATTTTGAGGTTGAAGGTATAGGTTCCGAGGCTATCGAATTCTTATTATCATCTATATTGAATAATTCATCTTCATCATCATTTTCATAATCATCGGCTGTAAATTCTTCTTTCAGTAAATCCTTTTTGTGAACAAATTGCTCCTTCTTCCCCTGTTCATCCTCTTCTTGCCCCTCTATCCCCTTAACCTTCTTACCACTACTACTGGATGGGTGTAATTTATTTTCAATAATTTGTAAGTGTTTAGTTATTGGTTCAAATATATTTTCATGTAATAAATGCCCCTGTTTAAGTAGATTTAATTTATTTTTAATAGCCTTTCTTTTCAAAATTAATCTTTTCTTAACATCCCGTTCAGAAGCAGTTAAACTTTGTTTATTTGTGTTCTTATTTTTCTTCGTCATCGGTGAAGCCATTGTGTTCATAGCAACGTGTTTAAATAGCAAATAAAATATATTTCTTAATTATACACATATATAATTATGTAAACAATATCGATATCGGCCATCATTTAGATTATTGTCCTTGAAAATTGATAAAAATCCGAAAGGTTGTTTCCAACAATACGAACAAATAGATTTAAAATTTTCAAACGACATATCGGTCCCAACGTGGTCATTATAGATATGTTTTAAATTTAAATCATCTTGCTTAAATAGAATTAAAACATTTGCATTATCTCTTATTAAATGCTTTGGTATTTTTGCATATGTTTGACTGAGATAGAAGCAATCAATATCATGATGACGCCCCATACTGAAATATTCACGAATGACATCTTGTTTATCACATGCAACATCATCAAATATAAATATGGAATGGGGTTTTGCCTGAGAGGGTGAAATAATTGTTTCACTATTATCAAATGTATAATAACCCATACCTTTGATGGGTTTTAATAGTTTTTCCAAATAAATATATTTTTGTTGACCAAGTTATTTACTATAAACATACACATTTGCATATTTTAACCCATTAGGGTGTTCCAAAAGGCTAATAAGGGTGTTTGTTTTCCCTGACGAACTGGGGCTTGTTACCAAACATCTTAGGGTTGAAGGGAATAGGACACTATGTTTAATACTCTTATTTTTTATTATGTCATATCCAATTAACTTTTTGTGTTAAAATTCTCTTCATATTTTAATATTTGTCCGTTTTTTGATGCTGTTAAATGGTGGTGTATAAAATTAATACTTATAAAAAGAAATAATTGTCTAATTTATAGTTAGTTTTAAATTTGAATTGTTAGCGGTTAAGTGTGAGAGTAAGAGCGGGAAAGCTAATAAAAGAAAAAAAAAATGAAATATTATACAGTAAGAGAACCACAAACACCACCCCTACATAACACTGTAAAAGTAGAAAAGGGTGTATTGAACTCACTTATGAACGGTCTTCCAATGGAACTACATTTACCCGGAGGGTATAGATTTTGTGGGCCTGGGACAAAATTACAAAAACGATTAGAAAGAGGTGATGTAGGAATAAATCAGCTAGATGAAGCGTGCAAAGAGCATGACAAAGCCTATTCAGAGAAAAAAGACTTAAGCGATAGACATTTGGCCGATCAAGTGTTACTGCGAAAAGCATTAGGTAGAATTACTGCACCGAATCGTTCGTGGAAAGAAAAATTGGCAGCATTGGGTGTATCTGGTGCTATGCATACTAAAATAAAACTTGGAATGGGTAGTAGGGATGATAAATTACCTTATAAATGGAAAAATAAATTTAAAATTAAACAGTCCCCCAAAGTTAATCAACATAGTCTGAAGAAAATGAAGAAGAGTATAAAAATTATGCAAAACTACTTGGAAAAAATGAGATCCATAGTAGAAAATATAACTAGTGAACAGCAATTAACAAAAAATAAACGTAAACCGTTAGTGGTGCAAAATAAAATCATAAAAGAACAAAACCGTACAAAACACAAAAAACGTAAAGCTTTTAGTGGTGGGGGTGGGGGTGGTCATCAAGCAGGTCGTCAGCAGAAACGGCAACAAAAGGGAAAAAACGTGAATTGAAAGATAGTGCTTCGAAAAATATGAAAAAACTATTAGAGATGGAACTCACACAAAATAATGATATAAAAAAATCTAAATGTAAATTAAACTATGATAGTGGTGAGGAGTGTCATCATCAACAACAACAAAAACAAAGCGAAATGACACCTAAAAGAAATAAAATGGAAACAAATTTAACTACTTTTAATGGAGAATTTAGTGAAAGTGACTCTGAAGATAATTTAATGAGTGATGTAGTTACCACAAGAAATTCATTATTAATATAAAAGATGTGATGGACAAAATAAAGGGCGTAATCGTCATCACCGTAGTCGTCGTACTGGTCAAAGTAATTCTTCTGTTGGTATAGCACGTAGTAGACAAAAAATTTCTAAAAATACCAGGAAAATGAAAACAAAACGTAGAAAAACTGCTGGAAGTAAAAAATGTAATGAAATTTCAATCATTTACGAAAAAAATTAAACAAAATATGCTCAAATAAAAACCTAAAAACATTGACAATATTTTAAGAGTTGCTTTAAATACTGTAAAAATGAAAAAGGACCAATTCAAGTTCCTTCAAGGGTTATTAAAATTCCAAAAACTGGTGGTATATTACCTCCTATACCAATTTTTGCAGGTTTAAGTGCACTAGGGGCATCAAGTGGAGGGGCAGCTGGGGTAGCTAAAGCTGGTAATGATGCACGAGCTGCCAGTAAGCAGCTGGACGAAACTCGCCGCCACAACAGAAAAATGGAGGAAATTAAAATGGGGAATGGACTTTACTTAAGGCCTCACAAACCCGGTTTGGGGTTATATTTAAATAATTCTCAAATTAAAAAAAAAACTTTAATTTCCCCTAAGATTACCTAAACATGCATTGACCAATATTGAAATAGAAATGTTTGCTGTACAAATATTAAAAATATCACATTTTCGTGGTGTTTACATGAGGGATCATCTACCGTTAAAAATTCATAAGTTTGAATCGGGTGTAATTAATTTGGATAATGATAGCGGTATTTTCCTCTTTCGGGCGTCCCGTTTCGTGCGCTCCAAAAATTATACCTGAAAATGGCCTGTTTCGGGCGTTGAGCTACGACAATTGCTAACCTTTTCCTGTTTCGTGCGCTAATGTATTAATGGCATTTTATTACCTAGGATCATCACCAGTGCTGTAAATCTTAATTAATTTATGGTTGGTATGACAATACAAATATAACAATATAAATATTTTTGTGGATTACGGATTATAATGCAAAGGTAGGTAGGTAAAATTTACTATAAATTGTTCTGAGCATATTCAAAAAAATATTCTTTAACGTACTGCGACTTATGCAATATGGACCTTCAAGTTGTGACGTCAAAGCGAGGAAAGCAAGTTATTCTTTATTCCGGCTATAGATTTAATTTAAAATCAACGAATAAAAACAACACCATTAGATGGATATGTGCCAACCGAACCTGTCCCGGAGCCATCATCACAGATAACGCGCCAGCAAGTGTAATTCAAAGCAAGCAGCACACCTGTGTTCCTGATGTTGCTAAGAATGAAGTAGAACTCTGCATCCAAAAAGCAAAGAAGAGGGCCCGAGAGGAACTCACGCCAGTACCACAGATATATCGCCAGGAGTTGGTAACTGCGAGGAATATGGGACTGGATTTCGTCACGCAGATTCCAGAACTTACATCAATTAAAACATCGCTCTACAGAGAAAGGCATAACTCACTGGGAGTCAAATTCTTACCCAAAAGCCGAGAACAAGTTATTATTCCAGAATCAATAAAGGAGAACCTTATAGTGGACGATGGCAACGAAGAAAGGATTCTAGCGTTCGGATACAAACTGGACAGTCTTCTCGCCGGCAATACCACATTTTTCCTGGATGGCACGTTTAAAAGTTGTTGTCCGCTTTTCGACCAACTATACACACTGCATGTAGATATCGGAAGCACCGAAGAGAGGACATGTATAGTTCCCGCCATATATGCTTTGTTACCCAACAGAAAGAAATCCACTTACAAAAGATTGTTTTCCTGTCTAAAAAAGCAACTTAAAAGTTTTCATCCATATAAGATACACATCGATTTTGAAGCCGCTGCGATAAGTGCCGTCAAAGAAGAATTTGTTACGGCTGATGTAAAGGGTTGTAATTTTCATTTCAACCAAGCCTTATGGAGAAAAGTGCAACAGTTAGGAATGACAGAGACAATAAAGAAATCAGAGACCATGTGAAGATGGTTGCTGCATTGGCACATGTGCCAATCGAATATGTTTCGGAGGGATGGCTCTCTATTATGGAATCTACACCACAAGACGAAGCACTAACCGAATTTTATGACTACTTTGTTGACAGTTGGATGGACAAGGAAGAAATATGGGTTTGCAGTGGAGAACGGCATCGCACTACCAATTCCGTAGAAGGCTGGCACAACCGCTTTAACAAAAAAATTGGAAAATCGCACCCGAATATATACGAACTGTTGAAAGGCCTACAAGAGGAAATGTTGTTCTACGACACCATATATGAAAGAAATAACGTACATATGCAGGTTCCTAAACGAGCCAAGAAGTACAGTGAACGAGACCATAGGTTAGAAACGATTATTGCAGACCTCACAGCAGGAAGAGCCACTATTTCACAAACCCTTAGAAAATTAGTTTATATAGTAAATTTTGTTTAATGTAATGACTGTAGTTGTCAATATACCATTTTTAAATAACATTTTGTGTCTTTAACAAACCCTTAGAAAATTAGTTTATATAGTAAATTTTGTTTAATGTAATGACTGTAGTTGTCAATATACCATTTTTAAATAACATTTTGTGTCTTTATTTAATTGTGAAAACGAGCAGAATAAGTAACGCCCGAAACAGGAATTTTGTAGGGTTATATTTTATTAGAATATTCTCTACCTGGGGTGCCAGCACGAAACAGGAAGTTTTTGGGTTTACGCACGAAACAGGACGCCCGAAACGCCCCTAAACCATGATAGCAGGCCTGGAACTCATTGGACTGCTTATATAAAAAAAATATTTTATTATTTTGATAGTTTTGGGAATTTAGCACCACCATTAGAAACTCAAAAATATTTTTACTCGAATGGTCCTTGTGAGATATTGTATAATCATACGGCTCAACAAACATACAATTCAATTAATTGTGGTCATTTGTGTTTAAGATTTTTATTTAACCCTGTTTAATTATAAGATTTGTTATTTAACTTTGTAAAACAAAATATAAATATATTGCATTTAATAAAATTGAATTAGTTATTTGTAATTACCCGTATTAGAAACTAGTAACACGCAGCGTAAAAGAAATAAAACATATTAAAAAATATGTCACATACATTTATATTATGCGGAAATTTATCGGAATTGTCATCCACCTTATATCCTCCAGTTATATTGGATGAGAAAGAAGAATGGGTTATGGGAGTAATAAATTTTGAAAGTTATAATTCCATTCCGAATATTGATAAAAATAATAATTTATTTTCTATTATAGTTAATAAAAAAAATGTAGATATATATATATATATATACCTGAAGGGTCTTATGAAATTGCAGATATAGAAAAGTATTTACAAAATCAATTGAAGCATGAAAATTTACAAAATATTCAAATACAACAACAGGAAACTTTTAGGGTAAAACAACAAAATCTTGTATTAAAATCACAACAAGACCTTCCTCCACCAATCCGGCGTGAAGAGAATAAGATTACTCTAGTTTTAAAAATTAACGAAAATACATTAAAAAGTGAAATAAAGTGTAATTGTGACATTGACCTAACTAAACCGAATTCAATAGCGGGATTATTGGGATTTGAGCATCAAAAGCTTAAGGCAAACAAATTGTATATACCCCATAGATATTATTAAAGTTAACGCAATCTGTTTAGAATGTAATTTAGTTACTAATTCTTATAATAATGGTGTACCAGTTCATGTTCTGCACATGTTCTATCCTACTAGTCAAACTGGTATTAAAGTCATTGAAAAACCTGCAAACGTTATTTATTTACCAATAAATACTCGATATATCGACCAAATAGTGCTTAAAATAACAGATCAGGATGGAAATTTGATCAATTTTAGAAAAGAGCGCGTAACGATCGGATTACACTTAAAGAAAGTTTCCTAACCAAAAAAGAGAGAGAGCGAGAGAGAATTTAAAAATTATGTTTTTTTTATATAATTACGATTCATTCAGTGTACCTAACGATAAACAGTATCCTTATTATTTACAACAACAACAACAGCGGAAGAAAGAGTATAAAAGGTCTGAAATTACGCAAAAAGGTTTTAGTTTAACTAGATACAGACAACGAAGAGAACTAACACCTAAAAATAAAAAAATACCAAAAGTACTAGGCTTTAAGCTTAAAAAGAATAATTAAAAATAAAAAAATTAACAAGTTATTGAAATATTTTTGGTATAAATTTAAAATACAAATAAGAATTAAGATAAGAACACTCTTAATATTAATTAAGTGTAAGTGTAAATATACACGGAAAAAACATGACTAGTTCAAATATTTTAAGAGTTAGGGAAAGTATCCAACATGATGACTCAATTGTTACCTATCAGTATCATACACACCAGCCCTATTTATCTTCAACTTTAAACAATAATGATGAAATAAGAATACCTATACAAACACAGGATCTTTACACCCTACCAAGTCAAAGTTTTTTATATATCGAGGGGAAGTTATTGAAGAGTGATAATGCGTTTAGTAAAAATGTTCATTTTGTTAATAATGACATTACCTTTCTATTTGACGAAATCCGATATGAACTTGGAACTTGGTCATTGATCGGGTTAGAAATCCCGGCATTACATCTACAATGAAAGGTTATGCATCTTTTGTGGAATCTGAACTTAAAGAACGAAAATACAATCCTTACGTTTGTTTGAGTATATCTCGAAAACAAAGCAAAACTTATGGGTATTCTATAGGAAAATTTTTGTGGAGAATTAGATTGTCTATCGAAGTAGCGTATTTAAAAAAATTTCAAATCTATTCGGTTCAAATTATATTAAAAACAATTTTACAAAACAGTGCAAAAAACTCAATATTTCTTTTTTACTTGTATGCAAATAACTATTTTTTTAGCAGAGATAAGTATAATAATAGGTATTGCTTTATGGTAAAGAAAGTATATTAAATTTTCTACAGAACGACCTATTAAAAAAGATTTTTTGATAAAATTTCGATAACTTATGGTAGGTATGTAGGCTTTTTAGGACATAATCAATAATAGCCTATGAGGTTTTGTGCGGTATTTAGATAATTTCTTTATGAATGATTCCTAAACATTTTTATTTTTTCTTATGAAGTTCAGAGACGATACATATTGTAATTTTTTTTCTCGAAAATGAAGTGAGACGTGACACCAAGGCAAGTAAGAGGCGAAAGAAATGTGTTATATTAAAATCTCAAAAAAGCTACACTGTAATTTTTTATAAATATGTAATATATTTTAGACAATGTCTGAAAGATCAAGAAAAATTCTTCTTAAAGCAATGAACCGGGAAGTCGATGATTCATTTATGAATTTTTCTAAGAAAAGAAGCAATGATGCGGTCTACAATAATAGGAATAATAGTGGTAAGTTTTTTACTATACTTAATATTTATTTTTAATTATCTTTTTTCGTTTAGATAAGGAGAATTTGGCAAATGGAAAGACAGACAGTAATAACTGTCAAATCCACAAAAGTTCTGAGAAAAATCGGCCTAAAGCATGTAGTTCCACTGGTAAATTATAATATTAATATTTTCTTTTAACCCTAGAATAGTCGCGCGATGGTCTCTGAGACCGGGTAGCGCGAAATTTCAAATATTTTTCAACGTAGCGGGGCGCCGCGGCTGTGCTACCTTTAGTCTGCTTAAAATAAGTCAGTCGGCAGTATTAATTGTGTCGTGGTACGGAAGTGATATTGCGCCAGACAACGTAAAACGGTCTATCACACCAGTGCGACTACTCCGATACACGGTCTGCGATTCCAGGGTGACTACCTATGTGAGATTTTCATTAAAACTGAAGGTACGTATTTTAAATTTAAATGCGATAAAGCATTCTAATTAAATAATTTTATTGGAGAATGTGTCAAATTTATATAAAATATCAGATGAGTTATGATATTAGACGTGAGGGTGAAATAAAAAAAAAACTGATTGGATATTTTTTGTAATTTAAGGCATGTATTCTTATGACAAGGAGCAGCAGAGATTGGAAAAATTAATGAAAGAAGTATTGGACGAGCAACCTTCACAATAAAGTTATCAAGATCCAGATATTGCCGACGATGAATCCGATCAAGAAGAGGTAGACCATGAAGCGCGGGAAGAACACCACAGTGACATTGAACAGGATGTGAGTGATTCCGAAGAACCTTATGAGCTCAGCAGAAATTTGTTATTCATTGGTAGGCAAACAATATATTACTCTACGAATTCCTTAATTTGAAAATGATTTATTTTTCAGGCAAAGACAAAAAAACATATTGGCGAAAACGTAACTTCGCATATACAAGTAGGAAAACTCGAAAGCAGAATATCGTAAAACGGCTTCCTGGATCTACGGGTGTTACCTGATCTCTAACAGCTCCTATTGAAATTTGGAACCATTTTATCAATGATGACATCATTAGTATTATTGTTGACTCTACAAATGCATACATTGAAACAGTAAAAAAAAACTTTTCACGCGCAAGGGATGCAAATACAACCACGGCAACAGAAATAAAAGCACTAGTTGGATTGCTTTATTTAGCCGGCGTTTATAAAGCAAATCGGATGAATGCTGAAGATTTGTGGCAGACAGATGGATCTGGGGTGGAAATATTCCGTTTGACAATGTCATTGCAGAGATTTAGATTTATTAAGCCAAACAGAAGAATAATTTTCTAAAATCATTAATATGTCAGAAATGGTCGATGTGGTATTAACAGCAAAGTTCAAGTTAAGAGTGATCAAGCTGTCATAACTTGTTATGTTATGTCTGTTTAAAGGTTTAAGACAATGACGTTTCTTGAAAGGCAGTAGAGTTTTGGACTTGCATTGTCTTTATTTGTTTTGAATCACTACGTTTCATTTTCAGGTGAATACTGAGTATTCACCTGAAGACGAACATATTTAAGTTAGATACTTTTTTTTTGGGAGTTCGGTTTTTCTGGGAGCGCTGCAGCATTGCAACGCTTATGCACTAGCAGCCACTGATTCACTGTAAATATTGTACAGTTTTTAGTACAAATTCGAACAAAGCCAAACAGACTTATAAAATTACCATAAATTATTGGAGACAGTTTTATCCAAAACATTGAGCTTGTGAAAAGCTGCATTGCTAGATATATCTAATAAATTTGGCTTAAGGTTCGACGATAAAGAAACAAGACAGGAAAGAAGACTAACTGATAAATTAACTCCAGTTCGCAACGTCCTTGAACAGTTCACGAAAAAATGTGAAACTGCATACCACATATCGTCTTTTGCAACCATAGATGAAATGCTTCCAGGATTTAGAGGAAAGTGTCCTTTTCGGATCTATATTCCTTCTAAGCCTAACAAATATGGCATTAAAATATTTGCCCTATGCGATGCAAAATTATATTATGTCTCAAAAATTGAGATTTATGCTGGAGAACAGCCAGACGGTCCCTACAAATTGTCAAATTCGCCGACAGACGTAGTATTACGACTTTGCGAGCACATAAAGGGCAGTTCAAGGAACATAACGATGGATAACTGGTTCACGTCTGTCCCACTGGTGAAAAAACTATTGGAGGAGTATAAATTAACAGTTATTGGCACCGTAAGGAAGAATAAAAGAGAGTTGCCTCTTGAATTTTCAAAGCCTGCACCAAGGCCGGCATGTTCTTCGATGTTTGCTTTCAATAATATATGTACGTTGGTCTCCTATATTTCCAAACCGAAGAAGAACGTATTATTAATGTCAACTTTACACAGATCCGACGAAATAGATCCTGAAACCGGACTCTTAACAAAACCCTTCATAATCACTGATTATAATTCGACCAAAGGAGGAGTAGATACGTGATCGTTTGTGTGCAAATTATGACTGTTCCCGTAATACCCGAAGGTGGCCAATGGTACTATTTTATTTTATGCTAAATATAGCGGGTATAAATTCACAAATTATTTATACAAGTAATAATCCAGGAAATAAAATACTGAGGAGAGCATTTTTAAAGCGTCTGGCAAATGAGCTAATTTACCCTCATTTAAAAGTGCGGGCCATGATTGTATCTTTACCACATAGTATTCGATTCAGGTTGCAAGAATTGTGCAATATTCCAACTAATGAGGGGGCACATGCACAAGAGAGACTTCCAGGCCGTTGTGCGTATTGCAGCTGGAAGAAAAACCGAAAAACGAGATTTTCTTGCTTTCAGTGCAATACCCACATGTGTTTGGAGCATATTGTTGGCATATGCAGGTTATGCCAGGAAAATGTTTTAAATGCCCATGTTTAATTATCTGTATTAATATCTGTTAAATTAAAAGAAGCATAATATGTTTAAATCCAATACTAGTTAAGTTGTTTTTGGAAGTATAAGAGTTTCGTTTGTATGTTTGTAAGAATATCTTTTTTTATTTTTGAAGCGATTTTTCTCACCTAAAATACCTCTATTTTCAATAAATATAGATTATAATGTACTGGTTTTCTTTTTCCTATTTCAAAATAGTTTATTTTGGCCAAATGGCCAACTGGTCTAGGAGACCAGTGCGATCAGTCACGGTAGTAAATTAAGCGCGACTACTCTAGGGTTAATAATATTATATCAAAACTTTATTAAGTACAGTTTATTATTATCATATATTTTTTCGTAGTTTTTGAAAACTTACCAACGGCGTTAGAACTTACAAGCAGTTCAGTATATCATGTAAAAAATATTATTTCTGCCGACAATCAAAGATCCTTCGATCAAGATATTTCCGATTTAGCCGCCATAAATGATTTTATATAAATTAATGAAACAAACGATGTTCAGCTTAATCTGGACTTCTCTTTTAGAAGCAGTATATTTAACGGCAGTGGTTTGCCAGAAATAGACCAAGAAAAGAACCTTGAAGTAGATAATGTTGAATTAGAAATTATTGATTACAAAATGGTACAAAACCATGAAATCGTCGAGTTACAAAATAATAACGGTACGGAAGAAACAGTAGTAGTAAACCAGCATGAAACTCTTACAAAAAAAGGTAACATTCGCAAAAGAAAAACTTTTACAACGACTACTCGGGATAGAAAAAAAACTAAAATAACAGAAAAAAGGGAAAAGTATAGGATAAAAGAAAGTTGCAACGGCTGTAGTAAAAACTGTACCGGAAATATTTCTGAAGATACAGAGACAGATATCAATAACAAGTTCTGGGATATGGATTGGTTAAGACAGAGACAATTTATTTTGAATAACACTGAAAAATTCGATGTTATTAGAAAAAAAATGGCTCTACAAGAAATAATACATATCACTATTAGTTATTCGATAGTGCTGGCAAGAGGTACATAGTGTGTAAGATATTTTTCCTAACTACACTTGGGTTTAAGCAAAATAATGACACCGTCTTGCAAAATGCCTTGAAGAATAGCGAAGATCATATCACGTCAAAACCCGACATGAGAGGTAAGTTGTTTTTTTTGTCACATAAAGATATAAAACTACCCCTATTTTTTATTTTAGGAAAAAATTCGTGTACAAAAAAATTGATCGAGCAAACCTGGTTACACATATTTGCAGTTTTAGACTCTCTATCTCTCATTATTACAGAAAATATTTTCCGAGTGACATCTCACCTAAGCTGATGTATAGGGATTTTAAGAAAAAATATCCCCATATTGATTGCTCTTACGATTTGTATAGGAATGTCATCAAAGAACAAAATATTTCCTTCACTAAGTTAGGGCACGAAGAGTGCGAAGTATGCGCTAAATTTAAAATGCATCAACACTCAAAGTAAGACATGGTAGCAAGCTGTTTAATCTGTAGTGGGTTTGCAAAACACGAAGGAAAATACAGGGCATCTAGAGAAGAATAGGGACGGGATTCTGAGAGCTTGCGAAGCAGCGATGATATTTGCGTTTCTGCTGATCTTTAAAAGGTGATTATGTTACCTAGGATGGAAGAATTTAAGATCGTCATTTTCACACCTCGCATTATAGCGTTTAATGAGACCTTTGTCCCGGTTGGAAAGAAACAAGCAAATGTTAAACCTTTTGCTAGTATTTGGCATGAAGGAATTGCAGGAAGGAAGAAAGAAGATTTAATAAGCACTTTTCATACATTTTTTTTTCACAGAGAGACGCTAAAAAAATCACTATTTGGCTAGATAATTGCTCCGCGCAAAATAAGAATTGGTGTTTCTTTTCATTTCTGATCTATCAGGTGAATTTTGGTCAAATTCAATGTGAAGAAATAATAATTAAATATTTCGAGCCAGGCCACACTTTTATGAGTGCAGACAGCTTCCACCATCAAGTTGAGCTTTCTATGAAAAATAAAAAAGTCTACGACTTTGGTGATTTTAAATGCGTCGTTCAACAGGCAAATTCAGGGAAGGTAGACGTCAAGGAAATGTCCGTACAAGACTTTTTTAATTGGAATGATTATTCATCCCAGGCTAAAATTAAAAAAGCCCAGCCTCGCCCTTATGTAGCTGACATTGTTAAACTAAGTGTCCATAAAGGACAACAGAGTCTTAAATATTGGACTAACCATAACAGTATAGAAACAGAAGGCATAGCACTTTTCTTTATTAAAGGAAATTCCGCAACATCTGTGATACTAGCAGCGCCAGCACCAAGACTCGAACCAAGAGGAATACCAACGAATAAAAAAAATTTAATATTAAAAAATTTGTGCCCTCTTATGAGTGAGGATCGGCGAATATTTTGGCAAGATATTGCCGATCTTAATGAATCGGCCAAATAAATGTTTAGTTTTAACTTAATTTAAGTAAATAATTAAATTAATATATTACTCTTAGTTCTCGCTTTACGTAGATTATAACCTGCACGAGCTTGCATTTTATTGTATAATTTCCCTATAATATATTATGTACATAATTTTCACAAATATTTAGTGTTTATCTATATAGTGTAAATTTAATATTATATGGCAACAATTTTCAAACGTAATAAAGAATAAAAGAAAGCATGTTAAACTTTCAAAATTTTCATATGTATTTATTAGCGGCAAATCAAACAACATGAAATAAAAAGACCGTAAGAAGTCGGTTACGGTCTTTTTGCTTCTTATCTACTGGCAGCTACGTCACCGAAGTATGAAGCTGGAAAACGTTATCAAACATAATTTTTACCCAAAAATATATAAAGACATAATTTTTATTTAAGAAGGCTTTTAAACATGTATGAAATATATATATAGGCCAAATTTAAATTTAAATAAAAGAATGTAACGATCTTTGTGCAGAAAGTTTATGTCGATTTTCTCAAAACTTACATTTTTCACTTGCTGTCTTTTTCCTTCTGGCGGCAGTGTTAACTTTCAAAATTCCTATTATCATAGGCAATACAGTGACCCTTGTCTCAGTCCTATAAATTTTAAATCGATAGCACCACTTACAGTTGTTGACTGTTCACGACAAGGAGAGGACGTCTTGAAAGGGGGTGCTGTCGATATACGTATAGAATTTGAAACGAGTAAATCTGTACCTGCAAATACTGTAGCCTATTGCCTTATATTACATGATCGTTTAGTTCACTATAACCCACTTACAAGTACTGTAAAGGTATTTTAATTTTTTTTTTAAATGTATATCTTAGATTTCCAAGGCTTTCAATATAAAGAGGGCAAGTTCATTTGTAAGGAGATTGCCATTGTAAATATAAAAAGTGGGTGTGTATTTCATCGACACATTAATCTAATACAACCACTAAATTTTTTAAATTCTACTGTTAAAAAACATATGGAATGGATCACTAACAGTTTGCATGGACTTTACTGGGATAATTTTGATACTATTAAATATTTACCTTATGAAAATATTACCCTTTTTATAAAAAATATTGTTAAAGACCAAAAAATATTCGTTAAGGGCATTGAGAAAAAGAAATGGTTAAATAATTTAATTTCAAATGAAATAATTGACTTATTTGATTTAGGATGTAAAAATTTACAAACTTTAAGGTTAGATAATTGTAAAAATTATTTTTGTAATAAACATAAATTTAATAATTTAGTTTTGAAGAAGTAGTCCATTCTTAAAGTGGAGTTAATTTATAGGAATAAATAAAAACATAAAGTCTTTCTCCACTGGTTTATTAAATAGTAAAATTAAAAGGTGGTTAATTTTACTATTTAATAAACCAGTGGAGAAAGACTTTATGTTTTTATTTATTCCCCTTAATTATTTAGGTTGTGCTAAAGAAAATGTATATTTACTAAGACATTGGTATCAAAGTAATAGTAATCTTAACAACGGAAAATAAAACTAATTGTATACCTCTTATCATTTTTAATTTTTTATTTTTTGTAAAACATATATTCTATTTATTAATATTATGACACAATAAAAATATTATATTTAAAGATTGTGTGTTATTTGTTTGTTACTAATACTAGTGCTGCTGCTGCTGCTGCTGCTACTGTTTCTTGTCGGTGCTGCTGCTGCCCGAGTGGGTGTAAAAGTCGATACATATAACTGTTGTAGTTGCGGTGATTGAGGTGGTGATTCGGGTGGTGAATGAGGTAGTAGAGGCTGTAATTGGGGTAGTAGTAGTGGGGGTGATGGGATTGGCCCTGTGCTTATTCGCATTCCAGTTATTAGGTCTTGTAGTGCTTCTGCTGCTGCTGCTGCTGCTGCGTCTAAGAGGGCTTGCATTATTAGAGAGGGTGATGTTTGTTGTTGTTGTTGATGATGTTGTTGGGGTGGTATTCTTGATGACGATGAATGGTGGGCTTCTTGTGGTGTTTGTTGCCGTTGCATGGAAGCTGGGATGTGATGCGGGGCCCATATATCATCCAACCTTGGTTGATGTTGGGGTAGTTGGGGTAATTGATGAGATAAATGGGCTTGTGGTGGTTGTTGCCGTTGCAGTTGCCTAGCAGCTGGTGAGCGAGGTGGCGGAGGTGGAACAACTTGGATTAATATTACATCTTTATTGGTATTCACCCACTCTTGGTTTCGTAAAAACATTTGACATGTTATAAGAGTGGGTGCCAAACAAATGGGTCACTTGGGATTAAACAGTTGAGATGATGCATTATTTCGATTATGTTGTTGAGCACTAATAGCAGTAGC
This sequence comes from Polydrusus cervinus, assembly GCA_935413205.1. Taxonomy (NCBI): domain Eukaryota; kingdom Metazoa; phylum Arthropoda; class Insecta; order Coleoptera; family Curculionidae; genus Polydrusus; species Polydrusus cervinus. The sequence goes on along the minus strand of OW284510.1, from coordinate 56,635,697 downwards.
TTCTAAATCTTGTTCACGTTCTAAAAATAAAACGCGAACCTTACCATTTTCCTGGTATGGACAAATGGTACATTTAATGATTTTCCTAATATACCTTCTGTGGAAGGTTCTTTCTCTATGCTGCTGCTGCTATGAAGCCATAATTGTTTTTTTATTGTGTAATATTATTAATAAAATATGGAGTATTGCCCTGCGTTGTTCTGTTTCTTTTTTGTCTAAAAAGAAAAAAATAGCAATTTAAATTAAACAATTTAAGTTCTTTTTCTTTTACCTTTTATTAATTTTTATTAATTAACGTAGCTAAGCTGTGGCGCCTCCTTTTATGTCTAAAAAGAAAAGAGAGACAATTTAAAATAAAAAATTTAAGTTATCATCTTTTTTCTCTTCCTTTTTTTAATTAACGTAGCTTGGCTGGTTCATAAGTCCCATATATACTATATCTATGATTAAAATACCTTAATATAAATTTCTAATAATACCCATAAACCTAAAAATAAATTTAAAAAAAAAACTACAGGCTAATTATTAAAAGAACTAAATTTGCTTACCAATATACAATGTACAATAATATTAATATTTCCCTTCATTATTAAAATATTCAATATCTTCTTGCGATAAATTGCCTTCAATTACATGTAAGTCTACATCGTCAATAACAACTTCATATTGTTGATTATTTTTTGTGCTACTGCTGGATATTTTCGTATTATGAAGTGGTAGCGGTGGCGTATTTGAACGAGTTTGAGGTGCCTGAATTGATGAGGACTGGGATGACGTTGATGATGATGATGATAATGATGATGATGATGATGATGATGATGATGATGATGATGATGATGGCATTATAGCAGGGTTCGTGGAAATATTTGCCAGTGGTGGTACAATACCTTCAGTTTCATCGAACCCAAATTGGTAAAGTTTTAGGGCACACTCAAACAGTTTATATTCATCAATATTTGTGGTATTCAACCGTGAATACTTTATCGGTAAATTACCGAATTTTTTTATCAGTGTGTCCTTTTTAGGTGAGTATGATAAACTCACAAAAATTGTATCTTCCCTTAGAGTAATACAATTGACCCCATATCTAAAACACAATATATTTTTTTACAAAAAAATATTATTTGATTTAAGAGAAATTCATTTATTATTGAAAACACACAACCAACTTACTTGAATATTTGTTTAATTACGATTACGGCCATTGGTAGAGGAAAGTTGAGTTGATCCAATACTTTTATAATGATTGTGCACGAAATTACAGCCATCTTTATTTTTATTTATTATTATTGAACGAACAATTTTATTATACACTAAAAATTAAAGAAAGAAAAACTTATTGTATTTGAATTTTAACTATACAATTTAATATACGTAAAAAATTGATCTTGCTATTTTTATTTATTAATTACCTATTTATTTAGCTTTCTCTTTCTCACACTCATTCACTCTTCCCCAAACAAATATAATGGTGATAATAAATATATTTTCGTTGATGGTGTTGTGTTAACCAATTATTATATTCTTCAAATACCTCGTTAAAATAATGAAATTTTGGTTTAAATTGACAATCTTTTTTCTTTGTATTTTGATATAATTTTTGGTATTTAATTACTTTTTCCTGACTCTCAAATAATTTAAAAAGCTCGTCAGGTGTTTGGTAATATTTAAAAAATCGTTGTTTCTTTTTTATTAATGGATACTAAAAAAATAAATTAAACACACAATTGTTAATATAATGTCAATTTAACAAATAAATATAAAAATATAAAGAATTTTAAAACAAAACACCACCTACATCTAAAATTCAAAATAGAATTTTTCATTTCGCTTTCATTAAAGATTTATCACGTTTAGTGAATGGCCGCATTCAGAAGAGCACATCGATGAGCAATCTATGACAAATCGTGTGCTGAATGCCCTAATATTATGCGATGAGTAATCGCATGATGAGCTATCGGACGCCATTTTTTTCATCGTTTTTAAAATACGATTTGTTAATAGCGATTAGTGATTTGTTTACGAATTTAGTTGATTTTGGTTAATTTTTTATTGTGAAATTATTGCGATATGGATAACATAGAAGTAGCTTATGAATTTCAAAATATGGTTTATACCATAAATGGAAGCAAGGAACTGCATGATCAATTGGAGAATGGTAATTAAAATATATAATAGGTTATGTTTAATTTTCATACAGAAATAAAGCCTGAAAATAGAATATTTCAACTCAAAATACTGTAGTACATATAATGAAAATACTAATTTTTATTTCTTTTACAGATTTACCCTTTTTTGAAAATTATATCTTGAGCAATGCAGGCAGTTTGGAAATGAAGGTTGCCTCAGAATCTGTAGACGATGTTCCTCCAGGTACGTTTGTAGATATGTATATCTATATCAGTGCATAACATATGTATTAAAATTTTATTTTATTAATGAAATGACTTGTACCCTGTTTGGACAGTGTACACTAAAGAAGATCTGCAGTTTCTAAGATCATACATAGCTCATTAGTCTTACACACTCTTTAAATACTTAATAAAACCTGCCTTTAGCCTTGATTACTCGTATTGTTTAGTAATGTAACAAATCGTTGTGTTTTATGCTAGTTTGTTTATTTACTTCAGTGTGTGGAAAATTCAGACAGGCAGTGCAAAACACTCGGTTAAAAAACAAAAAATTGAAAAAATCATACTATATATTTTTTTATAGACTATATGTTTGTTACCTATTATTATAACATATTTACTTTTATTTTAGACGAAGGAGAACCTTGGAGATGGACAAAAAAAACTATACTATTCTTTTTAGCCTGCTTAGAAAAAAAAATTAGATGTAAGAAATCCAAAAATAAAGAAAAGGGACTTGTGGAAAGCAATAAAAAATGAGATGGTAAGTCAAGGATTTCAAAATATCGACGAAGTAGGTGTGGAAAGGAAGTTTAGGAATATGAAAAGTACTTACAAAAACATAAAAGATAATAAAAAAAAGACTGCAACTGGTAGAGGTGAAGTGAAGTGGGAGTATTATGAAGCAATGGAAAGAATATTTGAAAAAGATAAAACCATTAATATTGGTCATACAATTTCTTCACTCTCAAGATCTCCTTGCATGGCATCTACTTCTGCTGAGACTCCTGTATATGTAAATACAGCTCTTCCAATGTCAGTAGAAGCAACCACATCTGGTTTAATACATACTGATGTTTCATTGTCACCAGTCGGAAGCCTGGCAGTTCCATTTATAGAGAAAAGTGCATTTGACAGCATCATTAAAGGACCAACACACGTCGCATCATCAGCAGCTTGTTCAGGGTCAACTGATTTATCAGTAAATTTAGAACCACAAATACCCAAAGCAGGAAGCAGTTTAAGATCCAGGAGGCAGAATGAGAGGGCAAAACAGTTATATGGTCTTCGAAAAAACCAAATCGAAGTTGAAGAAAGTAGAGTACAGGAACTGAAGCGGCTGAGAGAAGCTATTGAAGAAAGCAACAAAATACAGGCAGAAAGAAATGATATATTAAGAGTTTTTTAGAAAAAAAATAAAGTTTGAGGTGTTAGTAACTATTTTTTTTATTTAAAATTCTGATTTATATACTTTTACTGTATTTTTTTATTGCAAAATTACGAGTTAATAAATTAATTTTTTTTTTGAAAAATAAAGAAAATATTATTAAATATAAAGCAGTAATAAGGTGGACATACTATAATATATATATGACCCATACTATAATATATACCCATATATTAAAAATAAAATAAAATAGGTAACTTAAAGACTTCTAAAGAATTTATTAAAATAAAGATAAAATATTGTTACGTTTTTGAACCGCGACTACTTCTAAATAAGGTACTTCTTCTTCAGGTATTGCCAGGTTCTCTGGACTGTCTATATTTTCGTACTCATTTTCAACTAAACCGTCTTCATAGTTTCTATCTAGAATGAAGTTGTGTAATACGCAGGCAGCTGCAATCATGGTATTTCCAAGTTCAAAGTCACTTATGTCGAGATATTTTAACCTCCTAAACTTCCCTTTCATCAGGCCAAAGGTCCTTTCAATGGTAGAGCGTACGCTACTCAATTTTGTGTTATAAATAGTTTGTGCTGGCGTTAGACGTCCCGTGTCTCTAAAAGGGGTCATCAAATTTTTCATAAGGGGATACGCTGCATCTCCCAAAAGATGAAAATTTGGAGGGATAAAATTTGGATCCGTTATTCTCTCAAAGAGAGGGCTGTTTCTAAAGACCCTAGCGTCATGCATTCGTCCTGGACTACCAATATATACATCGATAAATTTACCCTTGTAGTCACATGTACCTGTAAAATAACATTTTCAATCAAAATTTTGTTTTTAATGAGAAGTGCCTCCCTGTAGGCAGTTGGCTTTACATCAACTTTCTGGTAGAGTATCATAAGATATATGTCAAGACTTACCTTGTAATATAATTGAATGAAACCCTTTTCTATTGTAATAATCAACTTCATTGTCAATAGGTTGCTTACAGGGTACATGACATCCATCTATTGCTCCCACAATACCGGGGAACCCTCTTGACCTATTCTGGAAAACCTATTAAAAAAATCCATGTTATTACTAAAAAGGGTATCCTGAAATTAATAAGTTTACTTAAACAATGCATAAAGAAAGGTTCAAGTATGGTTATTTCATTTTAGGACACACTGTCTACAAATATATTTGGCATATTGCAGGGCCTAGCTTGGGCCGATTTCTTTTTTGAATACAATTATTATGAATTTAAAACTTACTGCTGCTGTTGCTTCATAGGTGTTAGCATCAGGCCAGGCAACAAATTGCGGTAACAAATCTGCAACTGCGGTAATTATCTGCTTAAAAATTGCATGACCTGTACTTGCTGGTAAGTTAAATCGATCACCTGTTGCTAAAAAGCTTTCCTGTTTACTCAGGACCCAGACACTAAACAAGACTTTCTTTCTTAATGGTGCCATTTCATCTGGATTTGGCAACATGTTTCCCAGTATACGTACCAATTCCTACAAAGCAACAAAATGGTAAGAATGATAATACTAAAAAATTTTCTCAAGTATCTAAACAGAAAATCCTATAGATAGTATATAATAACTTACTGATATCTGAATAACAAAAAAAAAGATCTAGACCAACCTCAGCTGATTCTCTAGACATCCTAAAATGTTCGTAGAATCGTAAGTCATTATAATTTGGTATAATTTCTTCAAAATAATTTTCATTTCGTACATGTTCTTGTCTTGGTTCTATTGCCAAAAAAGGTAATGGTCTGGCGAGATTATTTACCATATTTTCTATCAAGTTAATGTTCACATCATCGTCCAAAATAAAGTTTAATATTATGTTTTCCATCTTCGTAAAAGATTGCAAAAATACATAAAATAAATATAACCTTAAAATAAACAACTTGTCACTTCTCAGAGGCATTCAGAAGAATCCATCACAATTCCTCATCGTCACGTGACCGATTACTTAACAATAACACATCATTTTTATCTTCTGAATGCGGCCAATGGTCAAATGACTAATATAAAAAATAAAAAATGGCTTTGTGAAAGATGTTTCAATCATTTTAGTTCTGAAGCGTATTTCAAAAAACATCTGGTTTGTTGTAGGAATTTAAATACCACAAAAATAACTTTACCCACTGAAGAACAAAAAATTTTAAAATTTAAAAATTATAAATTTAAAGAAATCGTACCATTTGTTATCTATCTATGCAGACTTGGAATCTATCGTTAGTAATTTAAATCAAGATAATTTTTTTAAAAATTTACAAAATACTATAATAAATCAAACCCACGAAGCGTTTTGTATTGGTTATTATTTTAAATGTTCCTATGATGACTCTTTATCATATTTTAAACAATACACCGGAATCGATTGTATAAATTGGTTTGTTAAGGAATTAGAACTTATTGCTCACCGAATAAATAACATTATGTCCAATATAGTGCCAATAAAATTAACTGTTGGTGAATATCGTCAATTTAAATTGGCCACACACTGTCACATCTGTACAAAGCCATTTTTACCTGATGAAATACGAGTAATGGATCACTCACATTACGATGGGCGGTGGAGAGGGGCTGCTCATCAATCCTGCAATCTTAATTATAAGGTCGATGGTATGGTTCCAGTAATTTTTCACAATCTTTCTGGTTATGATAGTCATTTTTTAATTAAATCTCTTAGCACCACTATAAACGGAAAAATTTCATTATTACCCATTAACATGGAAAGATATATTTCTTTTTCTAAGTATATTGAAAATAGAAAAATTAATTTCAGATTTTTAGATTCTCTTAGATTTTTATCAGCCAGTTTAGATAAATTGGCATCCTATTTACCCAATGATAAAAAACAATTACACATAGTCAATGTTGTAGTAGTAATGATGACAATGATAAAGATAATAAATTTAAGCTTTTAACACAAAAGGGAGTTTTTCCCTATGAATATTTAGACTGTTGGGAAAAATTACAAGATACCACGTTACCCAATAAAGAGGCCTTCTATAGTTCTATAAAAAATGAATTTATTTCTCAACAGGATTATGAGCATGCTCAAACTGTATGGAATAGTTTTAATATAAAAACTTTACAAGAATATGCTGAATTATATCTGAAAACTGACATTCTACTTTTAGCAGACATCTTTGAAAATTTTAGAACCACCTGTCATACGACTTATAAATTGGATCCGTTGTGGACAAATACTTTACCCGGTTTAACATATCAAATTGTACTTTCACAGGGTGTTGAATTGGAATTATTAACAGATATCGATATGCTTTTATTTATTGAAAGGGGAATCAGGAGCGGTGTATCACAGTGTTCAAATAGATACGGAAAAGCTAACAATAAATATATGGGGACTTTATATGACCCCACTACCCCTACATCTTATTTACTTTATACAGACATAAATGCATTATACGCTAAAAGCATGACTTTTCCGATGTCACAAAATAACTTTGAATGGGGTGATATCAATAGTTTTTCTGCTGAGAGTATTCTAATGATGGATCTGTTGGGTATATTTTTGAAGTAGACCTACATTATCCAAGAGAACTATTTGAATTACATAAAGATTTACCATTTTGCCCAGAACATTTATGCCCACCTACGGCAAAATCAAAAATTGCAAAATTATTAACAACTTTTTTTCATAAAAAGAATTACGTTATACATTATCAAAATTTAAAACAAGCCCTTAGGCTGGTTTAAAATTAATAAAAATTCACAATGTACTAAAGTTTAATCAATCTTGTTGGTTAAAAAATTATATTAAATTGAATACACAATTGCGAAAGGAAAGTAAAAATGATTTTGAAAAGGCATTTTTTAAATTGATTGTTAACGCTTTTTTGGAAAAACTATAGGAAATGTACGTAAGTATAAACATGTAGAGTAGTATTAGTTACACGCTGGGAAGGCAGATACGGTGCAAATTACTACATTTCCAAACCAAATTTTCATAATTGTACCATTTTTTCTCATGATATGGTGTTAATTGAAATGTCTCGTTTAGAAGTAAATCTTAATAAATATATAGGTTTTTCCAATCTATTTCAAAAACCATTTTATACTATTTTCATTATTCACACATAAAACCCCTGTTCGGGTCAAAGGTGAAACTGTTATATACAGATACAGATTCTCTCATTTATCACTTTTTTACTGATGATATCTATGAATATATTAAATCAAATATTGACTTTTATGACACATCTGATTATCCACCAAATAACGTCTATAACATACCATTAAAAAATAAAAAGGTTATCGGGATAATGAAGGATGAATGTTGTGGGGCAATTTTGTTGGAATTTATCGGTTTACGTTCAAAAATGTACGCCATTAAACTATTAAAGTCACAAGCTCAAATTCAAAATGATGTGAACATATTACAATCAAGGGGAGTTCAAACTGAAATTGATAACTTTATAAGTAATTATGGTGTTACTAAAAAGGCCAAAGGAATAACTCAGGCCGCCCTTAAAACGATTACATTTAACGATTAGTATCAATGTCTATTTAATAATTCCATTACAAATGTTAAACAGCATCTTATCAAATCGAATAAACATCAAGTATACACAATTGAACAAAAAAAGGTAGCGCTGAGTCCTTATAATGACAAACGAATCGGTAATTATATTTATACTAGTACACTACCATGGGGATATTTTAAAGATAATAACGAACATCTAGCAACACAAAATACTCATCATTTTTTGTAATATATTAATACCTCTTATTAATTTAACTAACTGTGTACAAATTTAAGAAGAGCGAGAGAGGATTAATTAGCACACAGAAATTATTATGTAAGGTACTTTATCATTTAAACTATGTCTTATTTAATATTACATATTTTTTTCTTTTTTAGTTGCATTGTAAACGTTGTTTTTACTTTATAACCGATAAGAAGTTTACATTTCATAATGTGATACGCATTTGTTTAGCCTGTTATGATGAATTTCAAAAACAACAAAAGACATAAACCAGATCCTGCATCATTACTGCTATTACCAAGAAGCGAAAGCGAGAGAAGAAATGGTCATAAAACATATACACATTTAACGATACAGCCTGAAGACATAATTTTAAATTAATTTACTCCACCATATCTCCAAACTACTTCCAAATTACACATGCTATATTGCAGGAGAATTTACCGCATATCTACTTAATAATATCACAACTTTTACCACTGTTAATTTCTTTATTCCTATTAACAAACAATAACAAAGAGCATGTACAATTTTTATTTAATTTAATTGTAAATAATTGCACCGTTTCCAGTAGACGTCATATTGCAAGACCAAAAATTCAATATATGATTGATGCGACATATTGTCACGTGGGGAAGAATTAAAGGCGACAAGTCTCCATAACACCTACTTTATTATATAATAAGAAATGGCAGTTAAAACGGTTACATAAAATTAGGTTTTACTTACAACAACATTATTGGCTAGGGACGAGCTCTCTCGGGCAAAGGGCTGGTAATTGAAACATGAATAGGGAAAGCACGGTTTGAGTTACAGGCCTCAGAATTAATATCAAAATTTGAAAGTAAGCTAGTTCTATTCATGTCTCACGTTGCTTGTATTGGACAACAATATAATGTAATAAAAGAATTAAAATTGTCAATGGCTGAACAAGACATTTTAATCCATTGCGATTTTAGTGAAAACTACAGCTTAAAGTTTGCCGAAGAGGTACAATCTTTTCACTTTGGAGGCTCTAGACAACAAATCACTTTACACACTGTAGTTGCTTACACCAAACTTTCGAATAATGAGCTGAAAACCGAAAGTTTTTGTACAGTGTCAGAGTCACTTGACCATAACCCAGCTGCAATTTGGGCGCACCTAAACCCTGTTCTGAAGTATTACAATGGAAAAGGAATTCAACTGGTGTTTTAATATTGGAAGTATTTCCCCATGAAATAGTACAGTTTTCTGAATTAATTGATAATAATAAAATTCTTCAGTTTGTTGGTACCATGAAAGTGCGTCAAGTGAAAGCAATTGCATAGTAGAGATATCTCACAAAAACTTGATATTAATGAAGTTTACAGTAGTTCTTCTGATGAGGATATTCCTCTAGCTCGTTATAAAGATTTACGTTTTCTCATAGACGATTTATTACTTATTACTGTTACCAAAGAATACAAATAATAAATTTGATATTAATGCTGAGCCATCTACTTCAAAACCTTTACCAATGATTCAAATAGGAACCTATGTATTAGTTAGTATCACTACACAAGTAAAAAAAAATGTAACGAACACATACAATTATGTTGCAGTGTGTAACAATTAACTAGACATTGCCGGAGAATTAAAAGTTACTTTTTTAAAACTGTGCGATGGCGATAGCCAATCTCAAACTTTTAAACTAAATGAAAATCACTTGAGCTACATTACTAAAGAACAAATTCTAGAAATTCTTCGCAGTCCAAAGCTGGTATTAAAAGGAAGGCATGTTTTTTATAAATTTGAGAAGGCTGTCGACGTTTTCGAGCGGGTATAGAATAGGTACCTATAACAAAAAAAATGTTAAAGTGTTTTTTGTTTATTTCTAGCTTTTAACAATAAGAAATCAAATTTTATTTCAATTTTTTGCGTTATAGTCTTAAAAAGTTTTTTATTTTATATTTTTGCAGTAAATCTCCAGTTTCTTTAAATCTAGGTTTATTTTAATCAGTCCCGTGCTAAGGCCATTCACAAAAACCTCAATAACTTTATGAACATACCGCAAAGTATGAATTTTGACAAATAGCAGGTACCTATTACCATAATTTATAAATTTACCGTAGTAATATTACGATGTATAATTAATTCTTTGTGGCCGAAATTTAGTTTGGAATAAGTCACTTTCATATTTACCCGTATACTATTTTATTAATTCTTTATAAGATTTAATATTTACATTTCTTATTTACGAATAACCCATTTGCATTCTAAATATTAATATATGCAACTGGATTGTTCAACATTTATTTACATATTTTATGGTGTGAACGCCAATCATGCTTAATTAAATAATTATCTTTAAAACACATCCTATTTTTCTTCTAAATTGAATTACGTCAATTACAACTAATATAAATACCGCAAATAACACATATCAGGCTGACACTCGACACTCAATACTCAACTCTAGATATTCAGTATTTAACTTTACTAAATCTTACTCTACAATCTTCTCTCGCTTTATATATTTTTATTCTGCTTTCTGTCTTTAAAAGTTATAATTTACTTTTTTAATAAATAACGAGTGACAAGTCTTCTGCTTCATATCAGTGTTTTATTTCTGCAAAACCCTTTCCGCTCGAGGTCACGACAAAAATAGCATTCAGGAATTTTTTAAAATCTACTGAGTTTTGGTTCACGGTTAATAGAAATAGAAAATATAAAATCTTTATCCAAAAACTTTTTTTTAAATTTTGTCTTTTTATTTCCTTTCGCGTAAATTCTGGGTGAATCGTAAAATTTTAACACCCGCTTTAAAATAATATCACCAAGCTCATTAAATTCTATATTGCTAAACTCCCATTCCAATCCATGATATTCTTTAGCCCAGTTAATCACTTTAAGATCTTCAACTAACAACATGTTTATCTTAAATGGAGAGTTAAAGCGATAATTTAAACAACGAATCCCATCAAAAATTGCCATTTCTTTTGGAATGTATTCAAATGAACAATTACAACCTTACATATCGATAAAATGATTCGACTTATGTTCATCCATGATTAGTGAATAAATGATGTTATAAAATTAAAACCTCTTCTATATCCCCACACCAACTACACTTTATTGCTTATTTAAACAACTAAGTCGAGTTCTACCAGACATTAGTTTATCAAATCTTGTTTGTTTATAACCTCAAAATGTATCAATCAACCAATCAACAATCCAAGAAGGAGAGTTTAGCAAGAACCGAAATGGTACTCTAATCAATGAATCCATGTTCTATCTAAACAAATAAACAAATCGAAATGGACCAGCTTTGGATTTCCTTTAGAGAGAAAGTTATACAATAAGGTGGATTGAAACATAACCAGAACGTAATTTTTAATGAAGAGCAATGGTCATCATTTTTGCATTGTGTCCATGCAAAATTTCATTTAATCTAATGGTTTGGATTGCAACCTGATTACGTAAATGGATTTGAAATACACTTTATAAACTACATTTGGATTTATTAATATATAATTAAAAATTTGTAAAATTATAAATTAAGGCTTGGAAATAATAATAATTATTATTCATTTTAGGAAAATGTTTAATAAAATTGGTAGATTAAGGGCTCACAATAAAAGCGTAAGGGAAGTCCCAATATTAAGGGTTTCAACTATATTTATATTTTATTTGGTTACTTAAAAAATTATTACAATAAATCCACCTACAAATCAATATGGGACAGTTTGATGTGTCTAAGAGAAATGATGAAAGAGTATAAAGGTGGGTACAGACATGCAACCGAACTTCGTATCATAACACCGTCGCACAACAATTTTTTGTTACGCGTCGAAGATACGATGTGCCAAGGATTTATCAGTATCAATATATCTTCGCGTGTCCTATGACCAGAACATTCTGTCGTTCCATCTCAGAAAAATAATTGTCTTTCTTGTGAAGTGCGGTTAACGAGATGGAGGTTGCTGCAGCAGCTTATGTATTTATGCATTATTTTGTCAAGAAAAATTTAAAAAAAGCGGGCAAAAAGACGCTGGTGGCAGACACAGTTATATACTAGTCGAAGTGTGTACAATGGGAGTCATTTACTATTGGATTTAAAATTTCAAACAATTAGCGGCTTTTACAAAAATTTTACCAGAATGTCCCCAACAGACTTCGAGTACTTGATTAATTTAATTGGACCAAAAATAACACGAAAAGATACCAAATGGAGAAAGGCAATTTCTGTAAGAATTCGGTTTTTAGCAACTGGTGATTCCTTCACCAGTCTACAATACCTTTTTAAAATTTCTAAACAATCGATAAGCGCTATAGTTCCTGAAGTGTGCAAAGCTATTATAGAAGGATTAATAGAATATATACAGGTAAGAAACTAAATGTTTATTCAAATAAGTATATAAAAAAAATCATTGTTCAAACTAAATATTATTACAACTATCTACACATTCTGCAATTCAATGTCGGGTATATCTAATGATAGTAGTGTAGAATTGACTGGAGTTGTGCAACTTGAGGTTGAATGGTTAGAAGTACTCGAACCACCATGAGTATATGCTGGAGACAGCAGCGGTAATTGGTGTTGAGTAAAATTTGATCCTGAGCTATTCTGATATCGTTCAAATTGATAATGTTGCGGCATAGAATTTTGAAAGTATGACTGAAGACTATTAGTACGGTGTGGTTGTGAATGATCAAAATTGGTTAAAGTTGGGATGAGATGCATCCTGTCTGCTTTAAATAAAACATTCATAATATCTTGTTGTACAGTACTTTGTAATTCAGAAGAATATTTGGCAATTTTTTTGGCCACAAGATTTCCAAATATCTGACATTTGTTTTGTTCCTGTGGGTTACTAGCAGTTGCTGATGCTTTTGACAATATTTTAAAAGCTTCGTCCAATTTCTCAGAGCCTTCACTCTTCTTTTGGCGTTTTCTAGTAGGTCCCACCTGTGTTAGTTTTCTTTTTGGTCCATTTTCTATAGTCTCCGCAGTCTCTTTTACAGCAAATTCTTTATTGTTATCTATTAATGTTGATTCATCGCCCGATTTTTCTTTTTCTTCATCATCAGCATCATAATCTTCTACTTCATCTTGGATCTATAAATAAATAGTAGTATTACCTAAACGTTAGCTATGTACTCCCACAGTATCTGTTTTGATATCGTTTTTATTGTAATTTTTTTCACCGAATTTGTTTCAACTATTACAGATACCGACAACTCCAGAGAGATGGTTAGAAGTGGCAAAACAGTTTGAGGAAATCTGGAACTTTCCGCATTGTCTTGGTGCTCTAGATGGAAAACATGTTATTCTGCAAGCACCAATTAATACAGGAAGCGAGTTCTATAATTACAAATCAACATTTAGTATAGTTCTTTTTGCCCTGGTAGACGTCAATTACAACTTTTTGTACGTCAATGCTGGAGGTCATTTTGCCTTTACTGATTAAGGATCATCGCAAAGAGTATTTATTATAATTACAAATTATCTCGCGCACGAAGAATTGTAGAAAATGTATTTGGTATCGCCTCAGCAGTTTTTAGAGTACTTCGTAAACCCATGTTGCTTGAACCCACAAAAGCAGAATTAGTTGTAATGACTGTCGCTCATCTACATAATTTTCATCTTCTGCTCTGTATACGCCACGAGGAATTTTTGATACAGAAATTAAAGAAACGCTTGTAGAAGGAACCTATAAAACAATAACCAATGAAGCACTATCTTCGCTATTGCCAATTAGAAATATTCCCAGAAAACCAACCGAGAACGCAAAACGAATTAGAGATCAATTGGCAGCATATTTTCAAAATGAAGGTCGACTTTTGTGGCAAGATGATTATCCGTAATAATACTAATATTATTCGATAGGTACTTACAGTGCTTTGTGTTTCTCTAACTTTGATTTTGTCCCAAAGAAACTGCAAACTTTTAAAGGAAAACCAACTACGTTCGTAGACATCTGAACGACCTGTAATATTTTTTTTTATTTGTGATTAAGAAGTAGGTACCGTAAAACGGGGTTACTTTGCACTCAGTATGGTAACTTTGCACCAACGCTGTAAAATAATATTTTTGGTAGCACAGTGCTCCATCTTAATTTGAGGCCCCTACTAGAAAGAACACTGCAATATATCATCTCAAGAGGTTAGACACTCCCGCATTCCGTCATTTGTCATTCATTTCTCGCCATAATATATAACCTCCCAATTGTCACGTTTTAAAACTGTGCAAAATCTTCTTGCCGAGAAAGCCTAAACTGATAAATATTGGTAAGTACCCGTTCAATCGCATGTACAATTATTAGTTTAGAGATGCAGGTAATAAAATAGGTCAATAAAATACATATTTAGGTTTTTCTATTTTTTTTGTTTACATTGGCAATTTCCATATAAAATTGGGAATACTTTGCACCGTACAACTGGTGCAAAGAATCCCCACTTTCTTACGAAATTGGGGATACTTTGCACAATATCTGAAATGGTGCAAAGTATGACTCGTATGCGGCTACTTTGCTTTAATTATAGATAAAACGGTAAAACTAGTTTAAAATGAAGTGGAGCAAAGTATACCCTTTCCGTGGTATACTTTGCACCAGGATGTAAATCGATTTTGTGTCCTAATCTTGCAATGAATTAACTTAAAAATGTAATGAGACTTAGTTAATGAGCTTAATTATATCCACCGAAAATTATAAAATAGTTATATTAGTATTAAGATATTTTTATCTTTCAATAAAAAAAATTGTGCAGAAAGCGGTGCAAAGTAACCCCGTTTTACGGTACCTACTTAAAAAAGATTAAAAAAAAAATTTTTTGTTTACCTGTTCCCGTACCTTGACTCTTTTTAATTTTGGCTTTTTCTCGTCTAAGCGCTGATATCAGAACATTAATTTTTTTTTACACTCATCTGCTGTCGCATTAAACTCCTCAGCAAGTTGTTCCCAAGCATCATTCTTTTTGATTTTGTTGTAATATTTCGGATTTTTTGTATCCCACAAAATTTCTTTATTGCGATAGCTGTTTATAAAATCAGTGGTAGATTCTTCCGTCCACTCCATAGCAACTAATTCTTTCAACTGAATATTAAAAATAGATCGGGACTATGTTACGCAGACCCGTCCAGACATGCAAACAAGGGGTGCAACATCAGCGCGTATAATTTCTTTGATGCGACGGCGAAATACCGACAACCGATGGGACGCGTCGATGTTACTATGTTACTGTGTTACGCTGTTATGCAGTACCGTCCAGACTTGTTACGCATCGGTGTTGCGATACGAAGTTCGGTTGCATGTCTGTACCCACCTTAAGGTAGGTAATGAAATATGTTATATAATTGGGGATAATTTTTAATACAGTTCTGTATATATGGGAAACGATTTTGGTTATTATGGATTCAGTTCGGTTCCTATAAAAAAAGAAATAGATGTGTTTGTCCGGTTACAGAAATAATATCATCGTGCCACGATATCACTTCCATCTGTAATTGGATAATGAAATTTAGAGCTTCTTGGGAAAAATATGGGGATTTTTTGACCAATATTTGATCGAGTAGTGACGGATTTTTCTCTTGCGGAAATTCATGCAGTGTCGCGGGTATTTAACGATCAGTCACTTCTAAATTATATTAATATATTTACCTATAATTATATATATAATAAAGTTAAAGATGATAGTGTAACTCCTATTCAGCTATGTTGCGCGCATATTATGAAAATTTTTGCAAATTGTGTTAATACACATTTTAGCTCGGTTAAAGTATTTTAAAATAGGTACTGGCTTCAGTTTTAGTAATGCTTAATATACAAGATGAGAAAAATGATTTGAAAATTTCGTTCTTTTGTTAGATTCTAAATTTCCTAGTCTTTCTATGGATGATTTGGAAAAAAGAATTTTGGACTTTAGCGTATCTCTACACAGCGTTATTGTATTGATAGTAATTACAAGTTAACTGTAGAGAGGCGGAGCAAGAGAAAGAGAACAAGTCAGATAATTTTTATTCAAAATCATTATTCTTTGTTTGTTTCTCGAAAATTCGTGAACGCAATAAGTAATCAACATTTTGTGTAACGAGGGTGAAACAAATAGCATTAATAAATTTTATAATTCCGAATTTCTATCAACAATAGCTAAACAATATTTGACATACTTTTCCCTTTGGAGCGCAATAATCATAGGCAATCGATCCAGTAATACCCCCGTGAAAAACTATTTGAACTATTAGAAGAACGACATTGTTTTTAACAAAAAAAAATGCAAGAACGACATTTTTTTTAATAAAAAAAAATGCAAGAACGACATTTATTTTAACAAAAAAAAACGTCAAAAACTGACCAGATTTTATAGGAGTGTTCGAAAATATTGTCACTAGGGTGCTTTTTACGACTAGCGTCTACCTGCAGCCAAAACTACTTGGCGTCGCGCGAGCGCCAACTCGAGAACAAAGAAGAAAATACAGTTTCAACTAACAAAAAAATCACTCCCCAGAAAAAGACGCTGTTTTCTACACGTAAGCAGAAAAAATGTCGTAACGTAAAGTTAAACCTCGATAATTCTGATAATAATTTGTCCATAGCAATAAATTTATTACATTAAATATATGTTTTATTTAATTTTCTTGTCATAGCCGCCAAAACTTTATTAGAATAAATATTTTCTCGTAGGAAAAATGTACCTACTAAATTATATTTAGAATTAAATAAAAAATTATATTAATAAAGCTAAAATACAAAAAATGAATATGTTTAATCTATTATTTTTTATCATTTATTATTATATTAGATATTGATTTATCTCCGCGTTTTATACGACACTAATACACTGTTCTTTGGAAGTAAGCCATTTCCCCATCAAGAAATATTTTACAGATTCAATAATCCATTCAATAAATTTTGAGTTTTCTCCAATTTTCTATTCTAATTTCAAGCCTCTAAGACACGTTGAAATGGAAGAACATTTTATTTCTTCAGTTTCAGTAATGCCTTATATACAAGATGAAGAAGAATGGTTTGAAAATTTCGTTCTTTTGTTAGATTCTAAATTTAGTCTTTCTATGGATGATTTGGAAAAAAGAATTTTGGACTTTAGCGTATCTCTACACAGCTTATTGTATTGATAGCAATAACGAGTTAACTGTAGAGGGGCGGAGCAAGAGAAAGAGAGCAAGTCAGATAATTTGTATTCAAAATCATTATTTTTTGTTCGTTTTTCCAAAATTCGTGAACGCGATAACTAATCAACATTTTGCGTATTGAGGTTAAGCAAATAGCATTAATAAATTTTATAATTCCGAATTTTTATCAACAATAATTAAAAAATATTTTACATACTTTTCCCTTAGGAGCGCAATAATTATAGGCAATCGATCCAGTAATGCCCCGGAAAAAAATTATCTGAACTATTTGAAGAACGATATTTTAACTAAAAAAAATACGTCAAAAGCTGACCATATTTTGTAGGCGTGTTCGAGATAGTGAAGAACTCGAGTAGGGTGGAGTGGGGTAAGTGCGTAACTGGGGCAAGTGCATTAAGTTATTATTATTACTAATATATTGCTTAAATGTCGTGTTGAAATCTACTAAAAGTAACATTATACATTTGAACCACTGATGGCGCAGTAAAATATAAAGTGGGCTTATCTTACCAACAGTTGAAAACAATGTTACAAATCTGATGAACGTTAAAGTTGTGTGTGCTGCATTGATACATTAATAGTTATAGTAATATGGTATTGTGGGATATAAATATTGGCAAAGTATGTAAAAATAAACCTGAAAGTCTATTGTCAGAGCCATATTTGGTCACGCTGTATGATAAATATATTTAAAAAATCTAAATGGTTTACGAAAGTATTGGTGACGAATTCTTCATTAACTTTGTTAATCAAAACAATGTCTTGCCACCTCAGGAATAGTTTTTTATATGTTCAGTCGGTCAAAGCGAGCTCCAGAAAACTGAGCGGATTGTATTACCGTGCCGCCGCGAGCTTGTTTATCTTTTGATTAATAATTATTCATTTTCTTGCACCAAGAATACCACATAGTAACACCACAATCAGTTTACGTTTCTTTAGTTACCTCGCTCCTAAGATATATAACATATTACCCGTAGAAATTAAAAAGATCAACAATATTAAAAATTCAGGAAGCGTTGCAGAACATGTATATACATATACAGACAATCATAAATTCATTGCCTTATTCTAAATACTAATTTTTTTTTCCGATGGATATCTATTTAGAAATTTTAGTCTAAATATAGGTTTATAATTATTATTTTTCTTTGTTTAATGCACATTAACTGTGCAAATATTTTAGAATATTTTTATTTTCTTATGCACATTGTTTGTGCAACTATTTTAGATTAAGTTTATTTAGATATTTACATAATTACTTACTAAAACAATATAAAAATGTTACTAATAATTTAAATCCTATTAACATACCATTGCACATACAGGGATTTAGTTCCCTAGGTGCTACTTGGTGTAAGACGGGTAGTTTTTAACCAATACACCCGACACCTATTTTAAACAAACAAAAATCTTGTATTTCCTAGTTTACATAAAAATCACTAATTTGCTCTTGCCCCTCTGATATTATCATACGGGGCAAGATTAGACCAAATTGGCGGGAGAAGTGCGCGGTGATCTGCACTTACCCCATATTGCGTTTTTCTTGACACTTGTACATTTCTCTGTGAACGTAAAACTTTAATGTCATATAATTATTAAAACTAGCATAAATTACGCATATTATTTGTTTATTTATAGGGTTGCCATGGTTAGCAATTATGTAAGAAAAAATATCAATCTATAGCTTGCGGGAAAGGTCGCTTAGCAAAATCAACTATTAAAAACTGTATTTCAAAGATTTTCATGCCCTTAGAAAAAGTTGAGCCGTTTACATTATGTTTTGTTGATAAAAGCGCTGATATTGTTCACGAATTTTAATTTGTTGATGAAGAAGAAGTACAGAATATTAGGTGGACGAATAAATGCTTACCAAGCAAGCAAAAAATATACCATCCCATTAAATATAATTTTAGACCATGTAAAGGGAAGATATGGATTTAAATCTAAGATATTTGGCAGATGGACTGCTATTTCCACTGAGGATGAAAAGCGACTTGCTGACGGCCTTCTAAAGATGGAGGGATATGGATTTGCTTTGTCTAGAAAGGAGTTACTCCAACTAGTGGTACAATTTGTAGGCTCAAATACGATTTAAACTCCCTTCAAGCATGAACCCCCTGGGGAAGAGTGGTTCCTTGGATTCGCTAAACGACACTATCCACCGACGAAATTTTGGGAGCACATACAAGCAAAAATATTGGCAATGTAATAAATGGCATTTTTAATGAATGGAAAATTGCGGACAAGGTTGTCTCTGATAATGGAAGCAACATTAAATGTACAACAAACCAGTATATACAGAAACATCACCATCCATACGCTTAATTAGTGTGTGATAGATAGCATTAAAGGCAATGAAACTTTTTCTTTAATTAAAAAAAAAAATGTAGAACTCTTGTAACTTATTTTAAATATATTGTGCTGGTAAGCGAAAAGCTAAAAAACACTCAAGAACAAATGGGTTTCCCTGTTCTTAAAATTAAACAGGATGTCTCTACAAGATGGAACTCCATTTTAATTATGCTAGAAAGACTTCTGGAAATTAAAGCTGCCCTAGGCATTATTCTGACTGATTTACCAAAAGCTCCCGCCAGCTTAGATGAGACGAAATGGGCTTTTACTTGGGACTGTGTGTCAGTGCTAAAACCCATTGAGATTTTGACATCAATTTTATTCGCCAAAAAAAACGTAACGATATCTTTAATTGTCCCATTAATTCGAGGTCTTCAACATAGTCTTAAATATATAAACACAACAACTGAGGTGGGCATCCAATTAAAGAATTCACAATTAATGTGATAAGTCGCAGAATAGCGCCTTTAGAAAAGGTTAAAATTGTCGCCAAGACTACATTAGATCTTCGGCTTAAAACAATAGATTTTGGATTTGTGGAAAACGCTAAAAATACGAAACTGTGGTTGTAAAAATGAAACAAATTATAACCCTAAATATTAGTCAGGATTATAAAAATTATCAAATTCATTTTATTAGGCAATATCCACTGGCGTGAAATTTTTCAAGTTTAAAATCAACTAATCGCGACCGCGGAACTACATTAACAAGCGCCCCGCGAAGGGTCCAATCCTAAGGAATCCCCACTATTTTATATTCCACCTGTTCTTTGGAGCGAGACATCTGTGTTCGCGGACAAGTGCGTTCTAAAAATAGACACCAGCGGTATATTTCGGTTTTTTGACCCGATTATCTGGTTTTTGACCAGATTAACTGAACTGATCCAGATTTTTTTGGATTGCACGTATGCCCCCTTTTCGAATGATTTATTGGCCAGACACACCTGAATTCTTGAAATATTGTTATTTTTTTACGCTTTCGCGACCTAAATGGGACATAATTACACGATTTTGAACCTTATAGGCTCATTAATTATTATTTCTGACGGATTGAACTGAAACGAAGTGGTTTTTGATTGTGCCCTAAAACTGTTACTAGCAGGAGGCTGACACACCTGTGAAACACACTTGTGGACGTTTTTATAGGAAAAATTGGGTATAAAAAGCTGGACAGCGCATTGAAAGAATTAGTCTATAATAAAGTTAAGTGCTCGTTAAAAGTTAATTCACCTCGGTTCGGAGTCCAAGTTAAAAAGTAGTTACCGTCGATTTTTGTGCTTAAAATTTTCTAATAAATTCAGTCCGGTTCGAGTTAGTACAAATTTCAGTAAAAGTTATTATAAAATAGTATTTAAAATTAAAATTTTTGATAAAGAAGTAAGTGTTCTATGGTCATAAATAGTGTAAACAAAATGTATTCAAAATGTATGTGTAATAATGAATATAAAAGAGGTGGCTCCTAAAATTTTAAGATTTAAAAAGTGTTATTTGTGAAACTTTGAGATATACCTACTGAAATAAAACAAGTGTATGTTAAAACCTGACTTACAGCGGGTTGCACAAAGCTTTTTTTGGCCTAACGGACCGTTAAGCCCATAACTACCGTTAAATATCTTGACAACCTATTAAATTTGATTTTTTTAGCCTACTACTAAAATATGTCATATTGGCAGAAGCCTCTGGAAATGCACACATTTCAAATTTTTCATTTGTTCACCTAATCGGTTCATGCTAACGGAGAGCTAAATTTTAATTAAGAAAATATATTATATTTTTTTATTTTCTAATATAATTTGAATTTTTTAGGAATAATTAGAACTTTTGCCCATAATATAGGATAAATATGATTATATTATGTTCTTTTTGGTTAGTCAACTATGAAATTAACCACTTATTTCTATAATTAAACTCTCTACAAATATTCTATTTACCTACCTTATTATATCCTTACTAGGTATCATGTTAGCAAAGCTAATATTCAGATTTAAAAAAATCTGCTTTCAATTTTAAGTAAAAATGTTGATACTGAATAGTAATTTTTTACCAAAAATGGTTTATCTTTATTCCAGTAGACTATTTCGTAACTGATATTATTCCTCTGTCCAAATATTTTTATCTTTGGCATGTTTCTCACTTTCAACTTATAACCCATTTAAATACCTATGAATACACAAATATTCTGTATTAGCCCATGAATTTGATCCTCTAAAATAAAACGCTGGCTTTGAATACGCTAGCTTGCAATAATATTGACCTAATATTTTACCAAAAAGGTAAAATCGATAAATAACTTGTCTGCAGTTATTTTTTTCATAGCTTACTTGATATAACAATAACAACAATTTAGGTGCCGCTGGATATAAAAATAACTTTTATTGTCAAGGTGCAGAGCCATGAAAAGGGCTCTAATATTATCGATGGTTACTTATTTACCCATGTTTTTGTTGTATTCAAATGATAACATTTAGTTTCTCCAGTATTTAAAAAAGTAAATACGTTTTGATTCTTTATATACCCATGTTTATACCTGAATATTATAACCTAAGAAAAACACAAACAAATGACAATCACGTGGAACACAGAAGAGAATTAGGTTCGTGGGAATCTGAGATTATCCCTGATTTCCCAAATCTCAACAGTGAGGTTGTTGACCGAAAACAAGATAATATTGTCTCATATGGTAACAAGCGACATAGTCTAGGGCGTCCATAGGATATGATTCAGAAAGGGGGGGCGAAAAAGTCTACAAGCAACAGAATCTCCGTATTATAATATCCCGAATTAGTGTAGGAGTTTAGGGCGCATTAAATACTGCAGGTTAGTCGATGGTGGCAAGTGGAACATTATATATTGTTCAAAAAATTTTAATCTGCAAAAAACTGTGAAACTTCTGAAAAGAAAAATTAAGAAAATAGGGTCGTTAAGCAAAACCTCATGCATATTATTTTGCAAAAGTAGTACAAAGTATAGAAATTATAATAAGTACAAGTAAAGGTATAAAAGTATCTATTTACAATATATATAGGAGGTTATGATAAGTTGTGTATAAAGTGTCAGTGAAAAGTGAAAGTGTCAAATAAGAAGTGAAAAGTGCAAGAAGAATGGAAAAAGAGGCAGAGGAGGAGAACTGGCAAATGGTGAAAACCAATAAGTCCAGTGATGCCAAAAAGGCGGCAGTGGTACGAAAAATGTCAGCCGTAAAAGAAGAACTAAGAGTAAAGGAAGAGAAGCATCGTCTAAAAGTCGCCCTAAAGGAAGCCAGAG
Source organism: Polydrusus cervinus (assembly GCA_935413205.1). Lineage (NCBI taxonomy): Eukaryota > Metazoa > Arthropoda > Insecta > Coleoptera > Curculionidae > Polydrusus > Polydrusus cervinus. The sequence continues at coordinate 56,612,715 of OW284510.1, read as the reverse complement.
CCCAAAACGCGGAGCTCAAGGCGCAGTTAGCTAAAATGCAGGAGCAGCTAGAAACCCAGACTAGCCAGAATCAAAGAATTCTAGAGGAGATGGCGACTCTCCGTACAATGTACGAAAAAGCCCAAGCCAAACCACAAAAAGATGAAGCTATCAATATTGGATTGAACGATCCAATAAACATCCAATTCCCGGCCCTGCCTAAGAAAAAACGGCCGGTTGAGCAGCCACTGCCCAAGCTGCAGAAAACAGTCAAGAAGAAAAAAATCCCAGAAGCCAAGGCTACCCCGGAAGAAAAAATGGAATCAGAAGACGTCAGTGAGACCGACAAACCAATCTCAAAGGTGCCGCCTACACCAAAGATGCCGCCAGTGGTAATACACGGCACAAACGACTGGAAAATCATAAACGATAATTTAAAAGTTAACCAAATAGAGATAACCACAGCTAAGACTGTCAAAGATGGCATTAAATTAATGCCAAAAACAGCAGAAGACTTCCGAAAACTTACAAAACTAATGGATGTAAATAATAGAGGGTATTATACGTATACCCTCCCCGAAGACAAGAAAGAACACGCCGTCATAAGGGGGCTGCCCATCGACGCCGAAATTGAAGAAATCAAGGAGCAATTAATTGCTGAAGGATTCAATGACGCCGAGGTCACCAAGATGATCTCCAAGAGAACAAAGGCACCTACAAGCCTATATATAGTGAAGACAAATAATAAGGCGATTTATAAAATAAATCGCCTTTATAGTCTAGTGGTTGTGGTAGAGCCCTTAAGGAAACCAAGGGACCCCAACCAATGTTATAGATGTCAGCGATATGGTCACGGACAAAGCCGCTGCACCTTCCCAAGAAGGTGCGTCAAGTGTGCTGGTCCCCACGAGGCCCGCGCATGCCCGGTAGAAAGACCTGGAGAAGGTGAAGAAAAAAACGCCAAATGCGCGTTATGTGCTGGTGTTCACCCGGCTAACTATAAGGGATGCAAAGAATTCCCAAAGCCGGTAAATAACACCAGAAAGCCAAGCCGACTAGCCTCGGCGGCCACCGGGACATACGCCAAAATGGCAGCACCCAAACCAGCGGAGAAACCTGCAGCTATGCCACTACAAATAACGCAAGATAACTTCCAAAAATATATAGAGATGACAAATAATCGAATGGAGCAGTTCCAGGCAGCTTTACAGCTCCTGTTACAAGATCGTAACAAATAAAATGGCAGGTGAAAATCGACACCCCACTCCACTGCAGTTAGTGTCCTGGAACGTCAACGGCATCAGAGCCAGACGTAGTGAGATCGATGAACTATTAGCAGAAAAACAACCCGATATTTTGGCTTTGCAGGAAACTAAAATATTTGAGGCTGATAGAATCTCGTTCACTGGATATGAAATATACAGGCACGATCGAGTGGATCTAGTCAGGGGCGGAGTAGCCCTCCTGGTAAAAAGAGGACTAGAGCATCACCAGCTTAGGCTGGATGATACAGAAATGGAAACCATATCAATTATGGTTAATACCAGGAGAGGACAAATAAAAGTAACGTCAGCTTACTTTTCACCAGCCGCTGTCCTGCAACAGCAAGACATCGAAGAATTACTGGAAGGAAGAAACCCGAAAATAATATTAGGAGATTTCAACTGTAAAAATCAATTATGGAATAGTAATGGAAATAATGCTAATGGAGATAGGCTGCTGCAGTTCACCGAACCTCATGAAGCCCTAATAATAGGACCGGACATACCAACACATATACCCAGCGCAAATGGGAGACCGGATGTACTGGATATCGTCATTATGAAAAATGTGACAGAAGAATTCCAACTGGAAACCTTGGAGATCGGCACCTCTGACCATAATCCTATTGAGCTAACAATAGGCACTGGAAATAGACCCAGAATAGAAATAAATAAAAAGATCACAAATTGGCCATCCTTCACGAGGAAAGTAGAGGAGAAAATCCGCGGCATAGCCGTGATAGAAAATACGGATCAACTAAAAGAAGCAGTGCAGTACCTCGAAAATATTATTCTCGAAGCTTTCGAAGAAAGCACCCAGACTGTGACAACACCTGCTCCTAGGCATCCCCATGGGGAGACGCCTTGGGCAGTAAAAGAGCTTATAAGGCATAACAGGAGGTTAAGAAGAAGATATCGAGAGGTACCCACTGAATTAAATAAAATGGCGCTAAACAGGCATAGCACTGAACTCAGAGATGCTTTGAAAGCACTGAGAAATGATAGATGGATTTATAAAATACAGAGCCTGAATATAATCGATCATTCTGCATGGCAAATGCAGAAACGGCTAAGACGTGAAAAGACAGTGATACCACCGTTGCACGGGGTTAACGGGATGGCATACACTGATCTAGAGAAAGCAGAAGCCCTAGCAGATACAATAGAACGGGAAGGAAGACTCAATGAACACCCTGATGAAGACGACGAACATGTCGAAACAGTGGAAGAAATCTCAGAAGAAATCATGGAAATGCCAAGTGATCAGGAAATAATAACTCCGGCTTCTCCAGAAGAAATAAAGATGATAATCAAAAAATTAAAAAAGAAGAAAGCACCAGGATAAGATGGAATTAGCAATCAAATGCTGAAAAATCTAGCCAGGAAAGGAATTGCAGCCATCACCAATATAGCAAATAGCGTCATGCGACTCGAACATTTTCCAAGAAGATGGAAACAAGCCCAAGTAATAGTTTTGAACAAAACTGGCAAGGATAAAAGATTCCCTCAAAACTACAGGCCAATAAGCCTGCTAGCAGGAATCAGTAAAATAGTCGAAAGAGTTTTCAACTCTAGACTGAAAGAGGAAACTGAAAGACTGGGAACAATACCTGCTGAACAATTCGGATTCAGGAGCTCACACTCCGCCGAACAGCAGGTGCTGAGACTAGTCGAAACAGCTACCAGAGGATTCCAACAAAAGGATGCTACAGGGGCTGTCCTGTTAGATGTTACCAGAGCTTTTGACAAAGTATGGCACCAAGTACTGATCTACAAAATGCATACCCTAAGGTATGCAGTAAAGACCTGTAAGCTAATTGCTAGCTATCTGGAAGAGAGGACCTTCAGTGTCAAAATAGGACAGCACTTGTCAGCGCCCAGGACATTAGAAGCAGGAGTCCCGCAGGGCTCAGTGCTAGGGCCCCAGTTGTATACCATATACACAAGTGATATACCCAGAACTCCAAATGTCTTGTTAACAACATTTGCTGATGACACCGGTTTTGCGCATACTGGCAGAAACGTCAGGCAAATCTGCAGAGTACTACAAAGGGAAGCGGACAGGATAACACAATGGTGTATTAAATGGAAGATCAAAATCAATAGCCAAAAAAGCCAAGCCATATTACTACAAAAAAGACGATTGACACCGCCGGTGAATATTTTCATAGACGGCGAAGAAGTAGAATGGTCTCCAACAGCCACCTATCTAGGTGTCACATTGATACGATAAAAGCTTAACATGGAAAGAACATATCAATAAAGCGATAAATAAAACCAAAGCAGGCATGAGTAGGCTTTATCCCTTAATCGGGAGAAAAAGCACCATGAACCTCAAAACCAAGCTTATTATGATAAAGGCCATAGCCAGACCGCAGCTTACCTACGGGTCAGCAGCGTGGGGCTATGCCGCCCCTTCTCATATTAAGAGACTTGAGTCTTTAGAAAATCGCTATGTCAGAAATGCAGTAGATGCACCCTGGTTCGTCAGCAATGTGCAAATACATAGAGATGTCAACTGGGAACCCCTGTCAACTTTTATGAAAAGGAAAGCCAGGAAAATTTTCGAAGAAATAAGAATGCATCCAAATGAAGAACTTCGCAGACTCACGGATTATAATCCAAATGAAGCATTAAATCCAAGAAGGGCACATAAGAGGCCAAGAAGTCAATTATAGTTGTTAAGAAATAGTGATAGTGAAAAGTGTAATATATAAGTAAAATATTTAAGTATAATGTTAATAATTAAGTTAATGTAGATGTCATAATTACTAACCCATAAACCAAAAAATGACTTAGACGCCAAAACCAGTTACTGGCAGAGGCACCTCACACTATACACCAGTACACCACAAACAACACATAAATACACCAACATAGTAAGTCATATCAAAAATAACTAACCCTTGAAATATTTAGAGATGATAAATTCCTGCATATGCGGTCAACGTATGCAGATAGATCCAAAACAAAAACATGCCTCGGCATGGAGATGTGGAAAGATCAGTAAGACGTCTGGAGGTTTTATAGGCCATTTCGGGCCCGGAAACTGAAAGAACGCGGGGAGTTTTAGTCGGTAGGCAATCCCTTCAGGGTTGAATCCGACAGTACCTTGTCCCCACAAGGTCTCTTTGGAAGATCTCTCCTCGAAAAAAACAAAAAAAAAAAAATTTCTTCATTATCATCTCATCGAATCTAGGTCTCGGCGTCGCGACGCCTCTTCTTAAAATGCATAAAATCCTTTCTTATTGGCAATATAAAATTAATCTTTGTAAATATTGCAATGCTAAATGTTTTAATTTCTAAAAAGTGATTTTTAAGCCGTTTCTAGGCATCGTATTATGTCCAAATTGGGTCATTTTTTCTTAACTTTTTTCAAAAAGTTATTTTATTTATGCTCCCCAATTATTTTCGGGGGGGTCATGATACCTGGAGTTCCCAAGCGGTCACCCATTCAAGCCCTAACCGCGGCCATCGTCGATTGACTTCTTCAAGCTGCTGTGACCTTTGACAACAATACACCTATTCCGGCTTGATGATCTTACGTTGGATATGTTTTGGCATTTCTTGTAATGTTAAAAATTCTTCACAATCAGTTTTGATGATAATTTCTTGGTTTTTTTCTTTAACATTACGACACATTACTGTGTGTTTTGATAATGGTTCTAGTTGGAATTCTTTCTTTTATCCTTGTATAATGGGCTTTTGGTATTTCCAAGGGTATTTTTAGTAATTTTTATTTAAAAACACACCGTTTTAATTCATTTTACACCTTTTTCTGAAAAAATTCTGATTTCTTTATCGCTCTCGCTATTTTGACATTTGACAGCTCCCAGCTCCCATTGCTTTCAATATTTTAGGCGATTTCACGTCAAAACGTAGTATGCATTTGTCGACACTGATTAAATTTTGTTATATTTAGCGCCCGGTTAAGCAGAATTCTTTGTGCAACCCGCTGTTACTATTTATTTCCGGAATACATTCTAAACTCACTGTGAAGGGAAGGATCTAGAGGTTCGGCTAGGGACACGCTACCATTGAGTCTTAAACGCTACCAGTTAGATACGTAATTCAATAATACTAGACAGTGCCATAATCTAGATCACATAGTCAATTAGTTCTTTTGAACTATTGACAAAACATATTTTTACGAGATTACGTTTAGGCACAAATTTGATTATTCGTATCATGACTCGCTCAATTTTTTAAAATCCATTTCGAAATTGAATAAAATAGGCGCCAAAATTTGTCTGGCCTAAGACGTCAAACGACCTTAATTCGGCCCTGGTTAAGATCAGTAGGTCCTATTTGGTATTTCAATTGTAAAAGTATTAATAAAGCTGCACTAAAAATGATGATCTGAGTTTTTATAGCCGATCACCCGACAATATGTACTATCAACACACAAAACAATTAAGTTCGCATTAAATAGAAAATCGTGTGCGGTAAATAAAAGAAAACGGGTGGACCATGAAGAAGTCTAAAATTTTTTTAAAAATCGGTTCATATTAAAAACAGCGGCAAGTAAAAAATGTTTAAAAAATTAATATTTCAACCATTTACAAAATTTGACATACTCGAGAATGGTTTAATAAATAATTTTGGCTGATTTTTTTTTAAATAGTCATATTTAAAAGTCCCGCTTATGTTTTTGCCTTGAGAACGGTTTAATAAATAATATTTTGTACTATCAACATTTTTCGTCAAATTTCTCAATAACAATTTTTCCAACCAGTAGATTTTTGTGTCCAATAAATTGTCTCACTGCCGAGAGCAATAAGACGTTAAATTTACCCGCCAATAATTCATTTAACAACAAAAATTATAAAAAATACTGGCTGAATAATTTTGTAATAGATTTAGTTCTCGAAAAAAGAAAAAAGTGAATATTATGTCACATATAACTATATATATGGTAATGGTTAGAAGAAACGTCTATTTTTTGTACTAAGACGATTAAAGCTGATTTTAAAAGCATTGAGACTGCAAGCGAAGTCATAATGGAGGCTAGAAACAGTACATGCATCAGAACGTGAAGCACAAGAAGTTATAACTCTAAATAAAAGAGTAAATGAAAATGAGGCAGGTTCTTCTCGGGTAAACAAACGTTTTAAAACGAGCGTTTTTCCAGAGGTAAAAGTACTGATGTGTTTTTCAAAACTTATACATTTTTCTGTAACTTACAGGGCTTAGAAGCCGTATTAAAAAAAAACACTGATGGGAGAATTATACTTTTATTTAAACACAAATTATCCAATGATCATAGGCAAAAATTAGTCAAGGTCCTAGTTAATGAACTAATAGAAATATATGGAAGAAAGTAAGTTATCGATTTTGTTTTCTAAAGTACCAAAACTAGAATCATGACTAGATGATGGTATGTAATTTACATTTTCGATCCATTTGACTGATGCGTAGTTATTTTTACATTTAAGTGGGCACGTCATATAGAATAATAGCAATATTAGGGTTTGTGTAAATCACAAAGCGCATCTGTAAAAAGCTTGCAAGTTTTCCGCGACTGATAATTCCTTAGTAGGTAATTTCCTGAAGTTATTCCACAAATAAATTATAGTATACTTCATTTAGAATCTTTAAACAATAATTCAATAATTAATTCTATTCGTCTATCTTAACTAGACACTTTTATGATTTAGCAGGATAGAACCAATGGGGGGTGATTAGACTACAGTGGTGAGTAGGCCAAGTATCAGAAGTACACACCAGCAGATTCAGGGGCCATAAACCTACGACCACTGTGCCCCGAACTGGCAAAGCTAGCCGCCGGCCCTTGTCCTTACCATAACCACAAATTAATATTCTAAAAGAGAGGACTAAAGGTTACACAGCTTATTTCTCAGCAGACATTAAATTACATAATTTTTCGATATGTTTCTATGAGTATTATACCTTATGAAAAGCTTGATTATGTTCAGTAACAATAGTTGTACCTAAATGTTATGATGTACAGTGGCGTACTTATAAACACCTATATGTCTATGGTTTATGAGTATCTCACAAGTTTTCACGATTGTTTTATATTGGAAAGTGCTCGCCTCTAGATTTGGTAATTTTTTTCTTATTTTTTAGTTTTTCATATCGCACTACAGGTATATTATACAGTGCGTTTACAAAATTTTAACAAAGATAATTTTTTGAATTTAATTTTTGGAAAAAACGGACGTCACGGATGCCAGCAATTCATCTGTGGCAAACTAATTTGATTTGGATACAAGATTTGATGCCTAAATAAGCCGTGAAGATATTTAGTAAATTTTGAGTTACATCAGGGCAAATGGTGATCGCATTTTAGAAAACGTGCAGCTTTTCTTGTTCAAATGCTCGACAATTTGAAAAGCATCCATAAATTATTTCGATACAATATATTTATAGATGATGCGGAATCAGACAATAAGTCACTGTCATTGTACGATAATTTTTCATAAAATCTAAGATGGTAAAATGTAAAATTCGACTTCCCCGGACGCAGGCTTGCTTTTCAAAGCCGTGCCGGTTTTTAATTTTTGCGGTATTTAAAATTCATTCTAATTTCAAATCCGGTAAAATTGAGTAAAAAAAAAGCGTTCTAATCTTTTATTAACGTTAATATTTGCATTTTTTAAAAGAAAATTATATTAATTTTAGTAGAGTAGGTATACCAAAAAACAGTTACCCTACAAAGGGCAAGTTTTAGTCTTATACTAAATTTCGTTTTTATATTTCTAATCTTTACAATAATCGACATACCAGAAAAAACGTAATCATCCGCCTGGTGCAGTCAGAAGAGGAGATTATTGATTATGCATTATTTTAAATAGAAAATTCTTATGTTTTAAATTTTAAATATTAGGTTGAGCAAAAATCATGGATTCTAGTATTCCTGTAGAAATTATATTTCGACATCCAGTCCGAAGATAAAACTTACGATTACCACGTAGTACACCATTACTCGAGCTTCCCGCAATGTTTAAAAACGAAACAACTTCTCTGATCCCCCGCCCGCGCTCGTTCGGTTTGTCGGTACTACTCATCAACTTGCGCTTTCCGCGTGTGTATGTTTGTGAAGTGTGATTACGTCATTGTATGGCCACGATATACCTTTAATAGAAGGTTAGGATTATTTTTACATTTCTTCAGGTGTGTAAGTATACTTCCTAGCCCATATTTTAAATTTTTAGCAAGGCATCGCTCGCACAGCAGGGAATTTGATGATATGAAGAAAAGATTAAAAGTTTTAAAACTGGAACTCGCCAATCGTCGGTCCCATTCGGGCGACAGAGCCACTCCGTGACCGTAACCCTAGAGGTGCGACAACAATTCCTTCTCCCAGATAGAATCTGTCTGACATTGATGACAGCATTTCAGGTATGCACGATTCCCAAATCCTTGATGACCTGGATACTTATTTGGGAATGCTAATACTACATTTGGTAATAGAATTAATGATACCCTCGCTGAGCGATGGACCTATCTCCTACTCAATGGCTTGGCAAAATACTCCTCTGCAGAACTTTTTGCTAAACATAAGATTCCGGCAAACTGTAAAAGCCTATCTCCTCCGGAAATCAATCCTAAAGTAGCATCCAATCTTACATCTAGCCAGTCTGGTCGAGATAAATATTATATTGAGATGCAAACTCTGCTTGGTATAAGACTCGCTGCTTTAGCATCGAGTATTTTCCTATATCTATGCGCAGTGCCCTTTTACCACTTCTTTGCTACTGGTCGTGTTATGTGCAATATTTTTACCACTATTACAAAATCCCGTCGTACCCTTTTATCGCCTTCATGAAATACAAACTTAAAAGACGTTCTTGCCAAGTCCCCTCAGTCTGACTAATTTCTTTTTGGGAATAACTTACCCGACAAAATAAAAGAGGCCAAAAATCTGGAACTTTTATCAAAAGAGCTTAAATTCAAATTTACGCCACAATTACCAGAACTCCAGCAAAAGTCGGAAAAAGGAGGAGGGGGCAGTAAGAAACCAAGGGATCAATATAGGACCAAGCCTTTTAACAAGTACCGCCCGGTCCCCAATAGAGGGAGGCGAGGCCTGCGAGGGGCAATTCCTCGAAACAACACCGAGAAAAATACTACAAGAGGAGGTATTGACGGACAAGGTAAATACTTTTGCTGGCAGGCTGCGGCTATTTTACGAAAAGTGGAAAGGCATTACAACTGTTATATTTACCTGATTGCTACTTTCTAATTTACGTAATATTGCAATTTGCTATTTTTCTATCTATTTATTATATATTATACGCAAATAGTTCTTATCATACGTTATTCTTGACCCTAATATCTTAATTGATTGACTTATTTTTCGCAAGTACCAAATTATTGGAAATCAGCGACATTAATCTTATTTTTACTAGTTGAATAACCGAATTATTTCAATTAAACAATCTTTATTACTTTTTCAACAAACTATTTTTCTTTTAATTAATTACGTCAATCAACTCGATATAAAAGGCCCAGGAGCATCAGATTAGTTGTCACTCAAAATTCTTTTTTCGAACTTGTTACCAAATATAACTACCAATTTTCTGGTTAAAATATTTCTATTTTTACTTTTAAATACAAATTCTTTTGTACCTTCGTGTTTTTTACTACGCATCCTGTCATCCAGCCAACCCTTCCGCTCGGGGTTACGACATAAATTGGCGCAGTCGGTAGAATTTGGTCCTTTTGTGTACCGCTGCTGCAGAAGATCATCCCTAAGGTCCTGATTGGTACAGCTGCTGCAGAAGATCAGCTACTCTCGAAGTCCTGATTGATAACCCACAGACTGTACTCCTGCTACCGCAGATCACCCTTCAGAGGCTCTGATCGCTACCCACAGTCACACGAAGCTGAGTTTCACCTAGACGACCAAAGGAGTATTTACAACACAAGAAAAACAAAAGAGTTTCATTCTTTTCCTTGCCTGTTCAAATTTTTTATTCTTATTATTTTCTTTCTTCAAAATTTTGAGTGTCCACAAACTTAATATTTTTTTTTTTATTATTATTTATTATTTTTTTAAATTGAGTTTGTATCTTATTAACAAAAATCCTTTAAGTATTTTCAAATAATTTTACTATGTCTAATGACAATGCTTCAGTGTCAAGCCAAGCGAGAAATGACAATGATAGGGAATCTCCCGCTCACGAAAATTACAGGGAAAATACTAATGAAGTAGACTCTACTCAACCATTAAATATTGCCGATTTGTTACCACTATCTTTTCTTTGTTCTTTGATTTCGAAACCTTTTGACGGAAACCGTCATGATTTACCTGAGTTTATCTCAAATTGCGAAAACGCATTTGAGTTTGCAAAATTAACTCAAATTGACGCATTATTAGCTTTTGCCATTTCAAAAATCATGGGTAGTGCTAAAGCCCAAATGCATGATAAATCTTTTTCCACTTGGGAAAATTTAAAAAACTCTTATTACAATTATATTCCGACCGCAAACATTATATACAATTAATGGAAGAATTAAATACCATATGTCAAAGTTATAATGAAAATATTCAAAGCTTTTATAACCGAATTGACAAAATACGAACAAGACTTTTGAATACAATTAGTTTTCAAAATCATACTGAAATTGAGGGACGATCACAAATGATAAAATAACTCTCTTTACAACGATTTATTTTACATTCAAAACCGGACATATCTCGTTTTCTCCGTAGTAAACCAAAAACTTTGGCTCTAGCATTAAATGCTGCACTCAAGCACTGCAAGAAGAACGTGCTTTATTAATACCGAAATTAAATAAAATTCATATCACTACAAAATTTTGTTCCTTTTGTAAAAGTAAAGGTCATTTGATTAAAGATTGCTATAAAAAACGAAATTTAAACAAAAATATCCTATTAAATAAACCACAAATGTCTAGGAATAATGTTGACCGACCTGAAACATCAAGACAATCTAATCAACCTAATACCTCAACTTTTCGACCTAATAATGATAATAATAATAATAATTTTACTTATAATAAAAATTTTTGCAAGTATTGCAAAATACCAGGGCACGTACTAGCAGAATGTTTCAAAAGAAAGCGAAATAACGAAAGACAACTTGATTCAAACAATGTTAGTTTTTTAAATACAAATAATACCAATTTAAACTCCAAAACTTCTCAGGAAGACGTCGTTTCTTGAGAATGGGCTTAAGTAAAACGGACGAAACAAATGTCAATCAAATATTTATCATAAATGATCATATCACATACAACCACTCAACGATCGATCCGGATTATTTTATCAACACTTGGGTCAAGCTCGCATCTCTCATGACAAATTTATGCTATTATCTTTCATAAACATAAGTGTACACGAAGAAAAATTAATACTTACACGAATGATATATGAAACCTCTGTACCTTTATAATTATCGAAAAACGTTTAATGCAACAAAATCCAAAAAATCAGATTTTTCTTGTAATGAAACTCTAACCTTAATTAATAATAACTTTAAACTTCTAGATGAATAATTCGATTCTATATGTCAATTAACAGGACACAATTTAAAATCATTATCAAGACAAAAACGAGAATTATTTAACGGTGTGTCTTACGCATTTAAATGGTTATTCGGTATACCTGATGCCGAAGACGCACAATTCTATACTGACGCAATAAATATATAAAGCGCTATCAGTAGGGGAAGACGGGGATCATTCGGCTGTAGGGAACATTCAGCCACTGTGAATATTTTCCGCATGGGTTAATATTCGCGCGCAAATTCAGGAAAGACATTTGAAATAAGCGATTTTGTATCAATCCATTGTAGTTACTACACGTGTTTGTTGTGGTGGAAATTAAAAATATATAAATTGTAAAATCACCGTTTCAAATGGAGTTTTTTTATAGCCGTATTTGTGTTGATATTTTGTGTATACGTGACATAAAGGAAAACATCAAGTTATATACCGTAAGTATAAATATTTGAGCTATTATTGCACGTGTTCATTCTAACCTAAAACTATTTTGGACCTTGATTTATTTTAGGTTTTTGTTAATGGCCCGCGAGGGAAACATTCGTCCATGTGGTCAGGGGAACGTTCGGCCGGGCGGCCAATTGTTTCCAATCTTCAAACTACCATTGAAAAAAAAAATCAGAATAATATGGGAACGGTGGAGGATGTTCTAAGCCCATTAGAAACCATTAATACACCGTCATGTGGTGGTATTAACATAAAAGTCCCCATAAAGTTAAAAATTACTCCTGAAAATATAAGACCATATCCTAAAGCAGGCGAGAGAAAAAGAAAGGGTAACGGGAAGTTAGGTGGTTCTAAAATTTACACTGATACTCCAGAGAAAAACCTATTAGAGGAAATTGAAACAGAAAACGAAGCAAAGAAGGAAATTAAGAACCAAAAAGAAGCAACAAGGAACTTATTCGGGAAAACGGTCAAGGATAAACGTCAACCTAAAAAAATCAAGATGTCGGTCACACACTTTTCCGAGTCAGACAGTGGTGATCTTTCGCTTCATGACGATTCAGGGGAAGATCTAAGTGACGAATATGAAGAAATATCTGAAATCAAGGATAAATCAGAAGTAGCTAAAAATGATTTTATGTTAGTGCGCTTCAAGGTAAAAAGTTCGATTATCCACTTCATTGGCCCAATTTTGTACGGTAGCGATACTATTAAGAGAATCAAGTTCCTCAGGAGAAAATGACGTTCCAATACGTTTTATTTTCCAATAATTGATGACGTCTCAGATGTGGCAAATGATGATATCGTAGCAAAGCTAATCACTCCGACAAAAACTGGTACTGCAAGAACCTCGTCGTATTTAACTTTTTATTATAACTTTGGCAGTTTAGTTGTTCAATAGCAAAATATGATTCTTAAATAAATATTTTAAGTTTTGCTAGTGTCTTTCTGGGTAGATGAATCATCCCCCTCTGGTGGACGAATGTACACCACGTACGGGATCATTCGGCCAAAAATCAACAAAATACAAATGATGATTTTTTTACATTTACGACACCTTTTTCCACAATTAAGCGTCATAAAATGTCAAAGAAAGTATCATATTTGGTCATACGATGTATTAAAAAAAATATTAAGACGTTATTAATTGCTCCATTTCAAAATATCCTCTTAGGTGCCGAATGATCCCCGTCTTCCCCTTTGTATTATTTTTTAGGATAAAAACTTGTTTATTTATATCCTTAGAATTACGTAGTTTTTATATTAGAACAGATTTTATGTACCTACCTGAGAATGTTTACCAGGTTGACTGCCGTATAAATTTCACAAAAAGTGTCTCTGGTGCCAAGTAAAAAATAGTTATTTAAAACACATTCTAAAAGTGTTCCACTATATATTTTTTAAAAGTTTATTAAAATAGTCGAAAAATTTGCAAAAAATAGCAAGCGGTCGTATAAGCCCGCCCGGGCACTGGCGGCATATTTTTGCCATCGATGCCAGCGCACAGTGATAGAAATCGCAAATCTAGGATTCCAAAAGTCCAATTTTTGGTTGTAGCAAATTAGCAAAACAATCATAGTAGGCTCTTTAGAAATGTGTAAGAAACAAAAGAAGTTAAAATTTAAATCATTATTGCCACAAAAAAGTTTGTACTTGTTTTCTAAACAGAACAGTTTTTATTTTACGCGTGAACACAATATTTTATTTGATTTACGCGAAGTGTAGAAAGCTGGTAGAGGTGAATCCAATAAACTTATTATTAAAAAAATCAGGATGGATATTTATGGAGGTAAGTACTTTACTTATAAAATATATTTGTTGTTTTAAAAGCTAAAATTAACTCACAGTGAATATCAAAAGTAATAGGTAACAAATCAAAATAAAAATGACGATTTTTGTAAAAATTGGAGGATAACTTTTTTGCGACTCTGTACGACTCGGATCCATTTACACTGACATTTTCTACAATCTTTATACCTTTGAAATATCCATTAAGTTTTTGCGTCTACTTGCGTTTCTACCTAATATTTGTTTTTTAGGCATTTCAACAAGTAGTATTAAGCGAATTGATTTGTTTAAAGTTCTAAAGGAGCATGGCTACTCAAAGTACAGAAATGCTGAGTGCATGGCTTTTTTAAAAAGTTATGTGCTGCAACAAGTACGACAAACGAATTTGTCAGAAAATGACAATAAAGTACTTGATAGGACTCTGGATAGCTTTTCCAAAAGCGTTTTTAATAAGTGGAAAAAAGCGCAAAGGTTTTAATTTTTATATAGACTTTAAATAAAAGTACTCTACTATTTAAACTTTTTCTGCGTATAAATAATTCCCGAACATAGGCAATGACAAAAAGACACATCTTGTGTGGTTTTCAGTAAATCTTCTTGTCTTTGTCTATGTTCGGTGATATAAACTATTACAAACTATAAGTAGGTAATTATAATTTTACAATTTTTAAATACTAATTTCATTTTTTATAGATCTACAGGGAGGTTTGAAAAATCTAACAAAGACTGGCTAAATAAAATTATCATCAGATCTAGTTTGTCAAGACCATCAACCAGTGGAATAAACTCTATGGGTCGCCCTAAAGTACCATTTGAGAAGGCAAGTGTGCAAACCAAACGCAGACGAGTCCAAACGGATGTTTCAGAAAAAACTGAAGCTGAACTGTGTTTAGCAGCCGAGATGAAGCTACGTGGTTCTGGAAAACGCGATGCGGCTGCAATGCTTGTCAAGGTTCGATATTCCCCCAAACAGGCCACAAGGCTAAAAAAATTAGAATCTAGCACGTTTAATTTAAGAAATGTATCATTTTCTGCAGATGAAGCTCTTGCATTTTATGTAAGTTTTAAATTGACCCGTAGTCAGTATATTGGTTTAAGATATTTAATAGTTAAGAAAGGTCTTAAACATTTATTTCCAACATATGACAAAATTATCGACGCCAAAAAAAAATGCTATCCAAGTAATATTTCAGCAACCAATGTATCTGCGCAAGTTCCTGTGCAAGATCTACTGAATCA
Organism: Polydrusus cervinus; assembly: GCA_935413205.1. Classification (NCBI taxonomy): domain Eukaryota; kingdom Metazoa; phylum Arthropoda; class Insecta; order Coleoptera; family Curculionidae; genus Polydrusus; species Polydrusus cervinus. The sequence goes on along the minus strand of OW284510.1, from coordinate 56,597,506 downwards.
CACATCTAGAATAATTGAAACACAACAAGAAGTTATTTTGAATTTTTCAAAAAACCTATTTGTGTGTGAAATACCGTTAAAAATGACATACAAGTGGGGTTCGGATGGAAGTGGCAGTCATAATAAGTATAAACAACAGTGTGAAGGTGATGATTCACATATTTTAACAACATCAGTTGTGCCGTTGCAACTTAATTATAAAAATCCAGCAACCTTCAACACCACATTATTATGGCAAAATCCTAGAACTTCATCCACACGTTTTTGCAGACCTATAAAAATTGAATTTCTAAGGAAACAGATGATGTCATTAAATCAGAATTTTCACTTGTGCAAAACCAAATTGATCAGTTAACACCAACAATAGTACGGAAAGAAAATAAAATGTATATTATTTCCCAAGAACTTCAAAAAACTATGGTTGATGGAAAGGTGTGTAATAGCTTAATGTCAGTTTCGTCTCAGAAATGCTTTATGTGTAAAGCAGGTCCAGCTCAGTTTAATGATTTAACCTATATTAAGTCATTACCCACTGATCCAAATGCCTTAAATCTAGGCTTATCTACACTTCACGCATATATTCGTATATTTGAGTTTCTCCTTAAATATTGCTTATCGATTGGAATTAAAAGTGTGGAGAGTACCCCAAAACCTCAAAGAAGTTTTTAATCATACAAAACAAAGAATTATAAATAAATTTAGAGAGGAGACTGGCTTGTTAGTAGATATGCCGAAAGTTGGATTTGGGAATACAAATGATGGCAACACTGCCCGAAAATTTTTTGACGATCCAGTATTGTCTTCTGACATTACTGGAGTAAATGAGAATGTAATTTACAGGTGTGGTATAATTTTAAAAACTTTAAATTGTAATTATAAAATAAATGCTTCTTGTTTTGGCCAATATGCTTACGAAACAGCTGAAATAATTGTTAAGTTGTATCCATGGTATCCAATGTCCCCTACAGTGCATAAAATATTAATGCACAGCGAGGAAGTAATAAACAATTTTTTACTTCCTATATAGTAGGGGAGCCCAAGCGGGGATTTCGGGATTTACCAAAGCGCGACAGATTAATATACAGGGGGATACCTTGTACCCGGTTAAGTACCTCCACAAAACATGAGGCCCATATATAAGGCCGCCCGTGAAGGATACAGGATCAGATTAGTAAAAAAAAATTGACCATCAGAAATTCTCGAGCGCGTCAGATTAAGGTAGGGTGAGTTAATTACATCCTAAAAAGTGTATATTCCACTAATCTTACAATTTGAGAGTGACGTAAAAAAAGGGGAGGGCAACAAAGTTGTAAAAAAAAAACGTCATCTCGACATTCTCGAGCGTAGCTAATTTTTTTTTTATTTTGAAGGAAATAATTCAAGAATAATGAAAAATATATAATCTGACGATTTCCGCAAGCCGAAATAACAAAAATTCGTCGATAAAGTTAAATGCGTGCAGTTGCGTGATGCCTACATTTCCTTCTCCGCGTTTCTATTCCTCTCTCACTCTTTCTCTATCTATTACTCTCTCACTCCGTCCCCACTCTGGTTTCTGTTGCCATGACGCCATCACAGCTGATCATAAAGACTCGTGGCATACTGTTTACAACGTGTTTGCAACGTTTTGCTATTTTGATATTATTTGTGTGAAGTAAAGTTTATAAATATTTAATATGAGTGATATTAATTTGAAATGTGTATTTTGTGGTGAAAGTACCTTACAAAAAACAATTAAATTTTCGGTAGAAACATTAAAAAAATGTGTAAATATTTTGGAATATCGTCGGAGCAAGCCGGTTATCCGAAAGTCTCGAGGAACATATGATAACCTCGAATTGTCGATGGAATCATCATTAAATGATTTATATCACGCACAGTGCTATAAATTATTTACTGCGATTAAAATACCGCGAGACTTTCAGTATTCACAAGATCAAAGTGTAGTGGAACATGACAATACACCGGAAGTTTCGGGAAATAGCTCCGAAGCACATGCTCCTGATTCTGGAGAGTGTTCCGAAGCACATGGTACTGTTGATTCTTTGTCTACTTGAGGTTGCGACAGACGAGTAAGTGCTAATATGACTTCATTTATTAAATATTTATAATACTGAAATTGAGAGACATCTGATAATTTTTAGAATTTTCTTAACAAAAAAATTATAGTAAGATAATTTTATTTAAAAACTTCATTTTTAGAAGCTCTGAAAAATTATAAATGAGATTTTTATAAATAATTTTCTATGTCTAGTTTATTTTTAAAGAAAAATCAAACAATTGTCAAGTGTCTGTTAACTTCAGTCTCATAAGTATTTATAGAACATTTTTTTCATTGAAAAAAATTATTTAGTTAAACTTTTATACAAAAAAAAAATGGTGTGTCTACTCATGTACACGCGTTAGAAGTTGTACTTCTTTGGCCCATGATAAAATATTGGCACATATAAAATTATTAATTATCATATGAATGTAATTCAATATTATCTAAGATTTTTCTAAATCAACTAATTTTGGAGCTGCAAAGTATCAATAGTTTACAATCGATAATTACAAAATATTTTAATTAATATGAAAATTAAATTAGCTGACATAAAAATTTTTAGAATTTTTTTTAATGAAAAAATGATTATAAAAAAATAAAAACAAAATTTCACTTGTAAAAAAACTTCAAAAACTGTAAGTGCAATTTTTAAAAAATATTTTTTTGTTACTATTATTTTTGAGAAAATATTAATTTAAAAAAAATTATTATCAAGTTGAATAAAAACTAAAATGTTTAATTGGCTATTTTTTACAATTGATTATTAATATAAATAATTTATTTCATATTAAATGGTATTTCTATCGAATTTGAAATTTTTTAACCAATATTTTTATTGTATGTTATACTTAAATTATTGTTATAAAATTTTCAGAGCGGGAGAGTCGAGCAACGTTCAGGAAGGCTTTGAGGATTGCAATAATTCATTCAGTACAGATGAGCCTGTCGCTCATGAGGATTCAGCATCACAAACGTGCTTCATTTGCCAAAAACAGCGTAAACGGCATCATGGTCGTGAAGTTCGTTTAGCTGTCAATAGATTAAAAACTATTGAGAATTTGAAAAGCGCGGCCACGGAACAAAATGATGTACAAATGTTGGAAAAGCTCAGTTCTTTCTCTGATAATACCAAAATTCCCTACCATAAATGTTGCAAGGATCAATATTTACGCGATATTTATAAGAATGATAATAGCGAATTTCTAAGGAAAAAAAAGTTACCAATACTGCGTATACTATTCTTTGTGAAATGTTAGAAGAAACAGTGGTCAAGAATAGTGAATGTTTGTTTTTTGATTTCGTAAAAAAAGAATATCAAAAATTGTTAGAGCAGCAATGCAGTTTATTATCTAATTCCATCAATATTTCTTCGTTCTCAGACCGTCACTTGGAAAGAAAATTGATGGAAACTTTTGACAAAAAGATAAAAATAATTTACGCTGAAAAAAAAAAAGTTTCTTGCTCCATTTTCCGCCTCTGTTTTAACTTACACGGATTTATTTAAAACGATGGCAGTAAAAGAAACCATCCGTTCAGTTGCAACACAACTTCGTAAAGAAATTCTTCACTCAACCAGAAGAGAATTGCCTGAAAATTGTACAGCTGAAGATTTGATATTGGGAGAGTGCGATTACGTGCCAGAGCTTCTTAATTGTTTTTTGGAATCTTTCATTTGTGGTGATGTTTCTCATCTATCCCAAAAAGCACGTGAAAATAGAAAAAAAAAAGAACTTTCTATTTTTTCCATTGGGCAAGATCTGATTTATGCAGCTTTTGGTCACAAAATTAAAACTTCGAAGCAAATTACCCTAGGTCTGGCAGTGAAGAGCTTATGCAACAGTAAGAAAGTTGTTAACATACTTTCAAAATATGGGCACTGTTGCTCTTACACAACTTTAGAAGAGCTAGAGACTGAGCTGACATTTTCAACAGTAAATAGTGATCACGTATGTCCTGAAGATATTCAACGTCGCCCGGACTTGAATACTGGTGTCGCATTCGACAATTTCGACCGCTTCGTAGAAACCCTCAACGGCAAAGATACTTTGCATGATACGGTGGGAATAATTTTTCAGGATATCGTGCAGAATCCGGATCCGGTGTCATTGGAATCTTCTAGCCCTTCTCCAAATGAAAATTCAACAATCGATGAGATTGTGCATGGTAGTTTTCCAGAATTTTCCATTACTACTCCAAAAACAAAGAAACGCAAACGCAGGGCTTTTGAAGAAGTTACTTTTGAAATGCATCCATTTACTAAGAAGTTAAAAATTACCACCTGGAGTCAGCTAGACATCTCAGAGCTTAATAAAGCTCCAGACAATTTGAGTATATCGAAACAGCTGGACGTTACGTGGATGTTATTACATAAGTATAAAATATCGAATGTTCCAATGTGGGTAGGATTTCACAGCAAGATTTTGATTGACGATTCACGAGTTCAAAAAGTTTCATATCTTACTCCAATTAATGAATCTCCCACCAACAATTCAACTGTTTTGAAAACTCTAGAATTGAGTCAGGATATTGCAAATGAGTGTCAAGCTCCCTACATCCAGATCACCTATGATCTAGCTATTGCTCGCACTAGTTATTGTATTCAAGCACAAGAATCTCCAAGATTTGATAACATTTTTATTCATTTAGGGGCCTTTCATATTGAATTGGCTTTTTTTAAGGCAGTTGGCACTTTTATTGAAGATTGTGGACTGAGCAATATCATGACTGAATGTGAATTGATCGCTAATGGTTCAGTGCCAGGTTTTATTAGCGGAAAAAATTATAACAGATGTAAACGGTTGCATTCTCTCGTGGCGTTGGCATTCCAACAATTACATTTCGAAGCATTTTTGGAAAACAAACAGTTGACAGTTGACGAATCAGTGTTAGAATATCTCACCACATTTTTGGCTCATGAAGATGTCTCTCCTCAAGTTCAGCATGCAGAAACACAACGTCTCATTCAATCTTATGAAGAATACACAGAAGACACATTAGACGGCAAGCACGGAAGAACGGCGCAATTTTACGCAATGTACATCGATTTTATAAATCTTTACCACTTATTCATTAAAAGTATTAGAGTTGGAGATTTAGAATTGTACATATATACAGCGAGGAAGTAATAAACAATTTTTTACTTCCTATAGGTATGTTGGGAGAGGATGCGCAGGAAGCCCAACATAAAGATATAAGATATTTCCGCGAGCATAACACGAGAAAAATTTCGCGATACCATACAAATTTAGATTTATTTCATGCTCTGTTACTATCTTCAGATCCTCTAATATCTGACTTAAGAGTATTACCGCCCAAAAAAGAAAGTATTTTTAATCGGGACGTTTTAAATCTCTTAGAAACTCCGAAAAGCGAATGAATAATTAACACAAAAATATTAAAATTTACCTGTTTATCATTGAGATATGTTCAATCTTTTTTATGTTAAGGGGATTTTTGGATCCTCAATTTGATCATTTAATGTAGAAGTAGTTTATAAGGTTTAAGTACATATTTAGAAATTATGTAAGCTATTATTACACACAATAACAATAAAAAAAGCAACATAAAAATTGTATTTTTTGCAAGAATCTTCTTACCTATGTCAACCTATCTTTACATAACAAATCTAACTTTTAATATTTCTATATCTTTATATATATGTATATAGAACATAAAAAGATAAAATGCAACCAGTTTTATAAGAAACCAAGCATATGTTAATACTTCGAGACTTTTGGAATCCTAGATTTGCGATTTCTATCACTGTGCAGCGGTCGTACTGGCAGCGGTCGTGTTATTCGAGTTAGGACGTGTTAGGCGAAGTGAATATTTATACATATGCAAAGACTCGTTTGTATGCGCTAGTCTAGCTTTTACCGTTGTGTGTGTAAGTGCCGCAAAAATGAGTAATCGAAGTAAAAAAATCTTACAACTTGCAGGCAGGTTTTGGGTCATCGACCACACGTGTTGTCAGTTCGCTCTCTATTTATATGAATAATTAGTGAAAGTGCAGTAAATAATTGTGACAAGTTATGAAATATAATAGTCTAAACTAAACCACCCTTAAGACTACTAAGAATGTTTGAAAATAGTGCCTAAATTACCTGTAAAATGGATCTAAACACACATTGGACTTAAGGTAGGGTAACATAAGGATTGTTTTTGCCTGCTGTATTGTTATCAGCAACTGACTCCGCCCAGTTGGTTGATCTTTTACCATTTGGCTGGTATTTTTATATTTTAATACCAGTAAATACTCTACCACTGTGGAGGCTATTGCTAAGCTAGTAAATCTTAGTAACATCGCGTACGAAACCTTGGACTATGGGAAGCCATGGCGAGGCAAATATTATGCAGGAAGTTCTTAGGCAGATAGAAAAAAAGTTTGATGAGAAATTTGAAATTCTGCTTAGAAAGATCGAAGAAAATAATGGTAAACTTAGAGAGGAAATACGTCAAGCAAGTTGTGCCATAACACTTTTGAAAAGTGAAAATCAATCACAAAAGGAGAGAATAACTGTTCTTGAAAAAAGACTCCGGAAAAATTCTATTGCGATTTTTGGAATTGAGCACAAAGGAAATGATCTGCTACTTAATACTATTACAACTTTAAACTCTCTGCTCAATACCAACCTACAAGAAACAGATATTTCTAATGTTTATCAACCTAGGGCGCAGGGAAAAGCTCCCACAATACTAGAGTTGACAAGAAACATTACAAAGTCAAAAATTTTTGCGGCAATTAAACCTAACTCGACAAAACTAAAAGATGCTAAGATTTGGATAACGAATGACCTATCTAAGGAAGATAGAGAAATACAATCATTTTTAAGAAAAAAGTCAGGTCAGGCAAAAATTCAAAGTAAAACAACGAAAATAGTTGGGAAAAACATATTTATAGACGGAATTAAGTTTACTTATGAATCCTTGAAAGCCCGGGAACTGCTTATTGAACCAGCAGATGCAAGTGATTTGGAAAGCGTATATGATAGTGAAAAGGATGAAGGACAAGTTGACAAAATACATAAAGACACAAATAACGCAATAGACAACTACAATGAAGATGGTAGTGTGAAAAGAAAAATAGTAAATAGTCCTAGCATACTAAGAACAACACGACAAACAAATAAAAAAATTAAGGACAAATAGCTGGTGATTTTTTTTCTCTTTTTTTTCTATAACAAATGATAGTCTAGAGTTGTTAAAGTGCATTCAATAAACATTGTCAGTTTTTTTTTTAAAATCTTTCCAAATGGTTACAATAATTATTGTTTAATTTTTATTTTTATTTCATAAATTACTTATTGTTGTATATTACAAAGGAACTACTTGGCTAATTTACATTGTCTAGTTTACCTACCTATACCCATAAATAATAAAATATTTTTTATCTTTCCCTTTGTTAATTTTACAGGTACCTTTTTAATAATCTAGTGGTTATTAGGAATAAAATATAATTTATATTATATATAATTCTTCATATATATATATATATATATATATATATATATATATATATATATATTTTGGTTGTGGTCATTTTTTAGGACGGTGACGTTGGCACATCATTTGTTTTGAGGGTTTAAAGCATAAAGATATAGTATAACAATAATTTTTGTAAAAATAAGCCTTGATGTGCCAATTAATAAAAAACAAAAAAGTGTTTTGTTGTCCATGAAATCAGGCCTTTTTTTTTTAAATCATTTACTGTCTGGTATTTTGTCGATTTAATGAATAAAATTTTATTTTGTTCTTAAAGACAATCAAAAATAGTGATCTAAATCTCTATGCTATTTAAATTGTATTATATAATAGAGTATATTAATTTATTTGTTTTTGCTATTAATTAGTTACTATTGTAACTACACTTTGTACATCCCTACTGTGCAAATTATACTTTGTCAATTACATTGAGGGAGCACTGGCTGGTATTTTGTTTAAATTTTTGATAATAATCAATTAATAGCGTTGTATATCGCAATCTAAAAATCATATACAGGATATATTTTTTATTTTTTTTTTATTTTTTTTTATAGGTTATTATCCTTATATCTTTCTTCTTTAGTATAGTATGATTGGTGATGGAGCAATTACCGTGGCGCATTTAAATGTGCGCTCACTTTTCCCCAAATTTATTGATGTTAGGGATCTCTTGTGGTCAGAAAATTTTGATATATTTTGTATTTCCGAGACATGGCTTAATTCTAGTATTCTAGACGAAAACTTACTTATTCAGGGATATAATCTTATTAGAAAAGATCGGGTTGTTGGGCGGGGAGGTGGAGTTATCATTTATATAAAAAAGTCATTTACTTATAACATAATTTCTGTTAGCAAAAATATTGAACAACTATGGATAAAACTTAAAATAAAAAATGAAATATTCTCTGTTGGCGCGGTGTATCGCCCCCCTGACTTCAATATAAAAAACTTTCTAGATATTTTTGAGGCTGATATTTCGGCAATATTGGCATCGTGTGACGGCTGCTTGTGCTTGGGCGACTTTAATATTGATTTATTAAAACCAAATCAATCCTATGCATCTCAGTTTATTAATACAATTCAATCCTTAAATATGTCTCAAATTGTGAACGCCCCAACACGTATTACACCTACAAGTGCAACATTGATTGATTTGATTTTGACTAGTGATTCTGAAATAATTGATGATGTTCAGGTCCTGCCTGTGCACAATTTATCCGATCATGACCTTACTAAGTGTACCCTGAAACTGACTCTTCCTCAAAAATTGCCAAATTTTAAGATTATTAGGGATTTTAGAAATTTCGATGTCGATGCTTTTACTGCAAACCTGCGTGCCGCCTCCCTCGACAACATCTTTCGGCATGAACATATCACAGAAAAAATTGAGATCTTTAACAACACCCTTTTGCACCTGTTTGATATTCACGCTCCTTTAAGAAAAATTCGTATTACTAAGAAATATGCCCCATGGTTAACAGATAATATACGTTTTCTTATGTCTTTAAGGAATAAAGCCTATTCAAAATGGCGCATGGCAGGATCGCCATGTAATAAATATAAAGATGTTCTTCCTTGCTCTAATACATTATATTGGATGACGTCAATAAAACAAGTTACTAGTTTAATGTTCAAACTAAAGCTATTCAATCCTCTATCAATATAAGCGTTGCAGCAATCCCCTTGATTGTGCTATATCAACACTTATATTGAATTGCATACAAAGCATACCCATTACAAATAATTGAACTAATTCGGTCAACTTATTATTTCGTCATTTCCTAATGTTAATTAGGAAACATATCTATTTGTATACACTTAATATTATATTACAATTTTCTTAGCTATACTTATATCACAAGACAAAAAACCCTGCTCATTATAACTACTACAAATCGCTAAGGAACTACACCACACTGGCGTGTCGTAAGGAAAAAAAAGCATATTTCTTGCAAAGGATAAACACTGTTGGTATAAACAAAATTTGGAATGACCTTAAATTACTTAATATTAAGAAAAAAAATATTGATATTCCTCCTCTTCTCGCAAATCCTGATCAAATCAATAATTATTACATAAATGGAATTACTAAACTAAATCCTAATCCAGTCAAGATAGCTTGGTATGAAAATAATCTCAAACCTGGGGTAGATATATTTAAATTTCAATTGGTAAATTACAACGAGGTAGAAAAAATACTTAATTCCATAAAATCTAAAGCTACAGGCGATGATGGGTTAAATATTAGCCTGTTGTTGTTGGCATGTCCATATATAATACCTTTTATAACTCATATAGTAAATTGTTGTTTGGAAAGGGGCGAGTTCCCAGACTGTTGGAAGCATGCAATTGTTACACCATTGCCAAAAATTCCAAATCCTAAAGACTTCAAGGATCTGAGACCGGTCAGTGTACTTCCTACACTATCCAAAATTCTGGAGAGGGTTATGGAGTCACAGTTGCGTGAGCACGTAAAAAGGTTTTCTATTTTACCTGAATTCCAATCGGGCTTCAGACCGGGACATAGTTGTGAAACTGCACTCTTGAAGGTCACCGATGACATATTAAGGGGTGTAGATCAGGGGCATCTTGCCGTGCTGACTTTGATTGACTTTTCTAAAGCCTTTGACACCATAAGTCACCAGCTTCTTTGTTCCATATTGAAATTTATTGGTATCGGTAATGAAGGTTTAAAATTACTGCAAAGCTTTTTGGACGCAAGAAGTCAGTCTGTTCTTGTTGCTGGTATTCAATCGGGGTCGCTTCCTATTTCTTGTGGTGTTCCCCAGGGCTCGATCCTGGGACCCCTCCTATTCTCTATATATACCTCACAACTTATAAATCAAGTAAGACATTGTAAGGTACATCTATATGCTGATGACACGCAGGTTTACCTTATTTTCGATCCTCGTGATACGGACACATCTCTGCAGGATATAAACGATGATCTATCCAGGTTGGTCTCAGAAGCTTCTGATCACTCATTATCTATTAATTCAAAAAAAAGCTCTATCATGGTCTTTGGTCCTGCAAGGATTCGAAAGGTTCTTTTGCCATCGATTAAACTAAAAATCAACAATGATAAATTGCCCATACTTGACAGTTGTAGGAACCTCGGTCTTACAATAGATTCCACTCTAAAATATAGAGCTCACGTGAGCAACTGTATTAGAAAGGCTTATTTTAATTTAAAGATGATTTTCAATTCTAGAAACTATTTAACTCAAAAGCTAAGGGTTATCTTGTGTGAAGCATTGGTTTTGTCAAGGTTTAATTTTTGCGATAGTGTCTATGGTTTTTCAATAGACTCGTCCGATAAACGCCGCATTCAGGTATTACAAAATTCATGTCTTCGTCTAATATTTGGTATTCGTCGTAGAAATCATATTTCGCATAAACTAATAAATCTTGGCTGGTTGAACATGGGTAATAGGCGTTTACTGCATGCAGCTTGTCTGTTTCATCGAATAGTTCTAACTAAATCCCCTTCGTATTTAAGCAAAAAAATTAAATTTAGGTCAGATGTTCATGCCTTAAATACTAGATTTAGGGATCGTCTAACACCTCCCGCTCACAGAACCGAACAATTTAAAAAATCATTTTCTTACCAAATAACCAAAATTTATAACGAAATTCCCGAAAATTTCAAGTCTAAAAGTCCCACGTCATTTAAGTTTGCATATAAAAAGCTTTTATTAAGTCAACAATAAATTTTTTTAAATTTGCCACTTGTACGGAAAAATACTAGTTTATCTGAACTTCAATGGTTTATCCCCATATAATCTTTATTCAATACCGTAAAATGGGGTGACTTTGACCGCTGGGGTGAATTTGACCAAAAACATAAAAAAATATTCATTGCGGTTTGCTTCTGTCACCCTGTACATTTTTTGGAATTAGTGCTAATAATTGAAATGTATGTATATCTTAAAATTAACTATTAAATTGAAATAAATTTAAACAATATTTTAAGGAGATTAAATACGCGATATTGCCAAGTACGGAAAATTGGTTTAAAAAAATATTGTTAAACTTTACCATCTGGACAATTAAGGAAATTTAAATTTTTCCTATTGGGTCATTATTTTAATAATATATTATATAACAATACCATATAAGTCTTATTTAAAAAATAAAAGCTGCCAATATTGCCAAAAATTCGTTTTTGGTCATATCATTCAATTTTTTTACTATTTTGGGGTGAAATTGACCGCAGAGGTGAAGTTGACCGACTTGTAAAATCTTGTTTGTTATAAACAGATCAGCCGTCGCTGTCGCGCGTCTTCTAGTCCGCACTCCGCATCGGCTTTTTTAGTTTGTTTCGAACTGTGCCAGCATAAACATAGTTTTAAAATGCCGAGAGTGTATAGGCGTAAATTGGGTGCAAAGCGATTTAAGGACTACACTGAGGAAACTTTAGAAAAATGTTTAAGTAAAGTTTTAGATGGAAAAATAAGTGCAAATAAGGCTGCGAAAAAATATAACATTCCTAAAGGGACACTAATTAACAAAATGCATGGTCGACACATTAAGAAACATGGAGGCCAAACTGTGTTTATGGCTGCTGAAGAAACTGACTTTGTGGAAGGACTGGTTACGTGTGCAAATTGGGGTTTTCCCCTTAACACTCTCGATTTACGTTTAAGTGCAAAGTCTTATCTGGATCGCATAGGAAGAGAAGCACGGTTCAGAAATAACTTACCAGGTGGGTTTTGTATTTCCATAAGCACTTGGCTTTCTATATTTATTATTTGTGTTTTTTCAGGACCTGATTGGGCAAAATCTTTTTTATCACGCCACAGACACATTTTAGCTGAAAGATTGGCCAACAATATTAAACGATCCCGTGCTGCTATAGATGTTGACGTGCTGTCCTCATTTTTCGACGAACTTTCTAGAACACTTGAAGGAGTTAAACCAGAGGCGATTTTCAATTATGATGAAAGCAACTTGAGTGACGACCCTGGCAAGAAAAAGCTCATTTTTAATAGGGGTGTTAAATACCCAGACAACGTTATTAATTTTTCAAAAAGTGCGGTGACCCTAATGTTGTGCGTTTCTGCAAGCGGTGATATGCTGCCACCATATGTTGTTTATAAGGCGGCAAATTTGTGGGATTCTTGGCGTGAGGGAGGCCCAAGAGGAGCTCCATGTTGCGCTAAGAAATGCTGCGCAAAGGGAACCAGGTACAATCGCTCGAACCATGGTTGGTTTGACGCCATTTGTTTCAGTGACTGGTTTAAGTCTTCCTTTTTACCCCATGCTAAACTCATAGAAGGAAAGAAGGTTCTACTAGGAGACAATCTTTCTTCCCATTTTACAAAAGATGTCCTGAAATTATGCAAAGAAAATAATATAGACTTTGTATGCCTTCCACCAAATGCCACTCACTTGTGCCAGCCACTCGATGTTAGTTTTTTTGGACCTATGAAAGGTTACTGGAAAAATATATTACATGACTGGAAAAAGAGCAACCCAACAACTTCTTCAGTTGAAAAGAGTGTGTTTCCCAGGTTATTAAAAAAATTGTTTGATGAATTAGCTCCCGTGGCATCCAAAAACGCTCGGAGTGGATTTAAAGCCTGCGGAATTTTTCCTTTGTGCAAAGAAAAGCTTCTGGACAAAATCCCTAAAACGACAGACACCCCTAAGGAAAGCGGAGTCGGAGCAATAATAGTTGATTATTTAAAAGACCAACGAAACCCAAACAAGCGCGATTCTACAATAAAAAGAAAAAAATTAAATGTTGTGCCTGGGCGGTCAGTTGCTTTTGAAGACTCTCCGGAGAAAATCGATTATAATGATGATAATAATAGCTTACCTAGCACCAGTGGGATCCTAAATGTTAAAAGAAAAATCTGCGAAGAAAGTGACGAATCAGTCTCCGATGACGAAATAGACAAACCGAGTCAATTTGTTTTCGAGGACAACATTCAAGAAGAGTCCGACAATGGCGATCAACAAATACAAAATGATTCGTGGGTAGTTGTAGAATATCAGACAAAAAAAACAAAAAAGCATTTTGTCGGGCAAATTGCGTCAATCGATAGTGCTGAAGCATCAGTTAAGTTTGTCAAACGATCGAAAAATGACAGATTTGTCTGGCCAAATGTTGACGACATAGATGTTATTTCGCTTTCTGATATAAAAAAAAAAATAAGTAACCCCATAGTTTGTCGTAGGGGGCAACTATTATTTGATATTGACATGACAAGCTTTAATTTTCAATAAGCCGAAGATATTAGATCATAATTTTTAGGTTTTTTCGGGATAAAAACACCTTTTTTTGTTTTGTTTTGATGATTTTTAACATTTCTATGTTTTGTATTCATTATTATATTTTAAATATATTCTTAACATAAACTGAACAGTGTTTTATATAGTCAAATTCACCCCTATTGCCCTGAAAATACTTTTAACATGCAAAACTCATATACGGTCAAGTTCACCCCAAATGGGGTGAACTTGACCAAAGTCACTTTTTTTTTTTTAAGTCATAACGAATTTTTTTTTTGTAATTTTAATGTAGCATACTTAAAGTGATCACCGATACCCATAATATACTTGCATACACAAAAATGTAGCATAATTTAAAATATGATTTTTATAGAGACAAAGTACAAAATCGGTCAAAGTCACCCCATTTTACGGTAATTATAATATTAATTTTATTCATGCCCCACGGTTATTTGCTCCTGAACAAGTAACTGTTTTTTCCCTATATTATAGTTCTTCTATTTTTTTTTTCTCTTGCCATAGCCTGTCTATTGTATATGCTTAAGGTAAAGAACAGGGGGAGTGTATTGCCTCCAGGTTTTTACACTCCTATCTGACCTTCGGCATTTTCCATTAGGTACCTACACTTTAGTATTATTAAATGTATTATAATTACAATGGAAATAAAGACCTTATTTATTTATTTATTTATTTATAAAAAGCTCCAGTGTCAGGTAATTATTATTTTTTCTTTAGATTATAAGAAATTTGATTATTTACTGATTTTTGGTGTAAATTGCATTTTTTTTACATTGTTTTAGATGGGGAATCCGAGCAAGAGCCATTCAGTTCCTTCGATTCTGACCTTGACCCTATGTTTTTGCCATCTAGCGATGAAGAAATATTGTCTGGCTGGTATGATTCAGACTCTGAGAAGAAAATTAAAAATTTAAAACAACAAAATAGGAAGACTAAGCAGCCTAGTGCTAGCAAGGCCAATGCAAAAAAATTGAAACCCGAAAAAAATATTAGTGTTTGGGATCAACCATGCTGTTCCTTATCACTTTTACCCGATGATGCCGCCTTCAAGACAAAATGGAAGCTCTTGACGATATAGCAAGTAACCCACTCGAACCTCAAAAAGCAAATAGTTTATCACCCGATCTGAAGGCCGCAAATAATATCCCTGTGGAACAGTTGGACGAATTCTTTGAAGTTCAAACTCTACGAGAAACCGAAATACAAAACACTTTAGCTGAGGAAGACCAGGAATTCGAAAATGAGGTAGAAGCTACTAACCAAAATGTTTGGGAACATACATGGAAACAACCAGTTAGAAATCATCAAGAATTTGACTACTCTGCAGAAGAAGGTTTACATGGAAATTATGCTGCAACTCTTATACAGGATTTATCACCCTATAACTGTTTCCGAGCATTCATTGACGATGAAATGGCAAATCAAATGAACCTATAAGCTACTCAAGTATTATGTGCCCCAGGTGATATCAAAAAGGACTCGAGATTGCAACGATGGATTCCGACTGATAAAAAGGAAATAATTAGGTTTATTGGTATAGTTGCTTACATGGGTTTGGTAAGAATGCCTTCTTTAGACAGGCATTGGAGCAGTGATACAAAAAATTTATTATTCCGAAAATCATGCCCCGTAATAGCTTTCAGTTGCTGCCTAAGATGTGGCATTTCTCTGATAATTCCAGCTACCCAGAACGCGACCGGTTACACAAAGTAAGGCCATTATTAGAAAAACTCGTCAAGAACTTCCAAAGCGTTTACACTTCTGGTCGGACATTTTGTATAGATAAGTCTATTGTTTCGTTCCAGGGACGATTGCTTATCAAGCAATACATTCCACAAAAAACGCATAAATATGGAGTAAAACTTTTTAAACTGTGCAGTGATAATGGGTACACGGGGAACCTACGAATCTATGCTGGTAAAGAAAAATATGAAGGCAACGCTTCTGTTCCAAAAAACATTATTATTATAATTATAATTATAATTATAATTATAATTATAATTATTATTATTATTATTATTATTATTATTATTATTATTATTATTATTATTATGTTTTCAGTGTTCTGTTTCTCAGCTTTTTGTTGGTAAGGCTGGTGTTATTTACAGTACAGAGAAGATTCATCTTAACCTGTACTGTTTAGAAACTTCCGTACTATATGGCAAGTTTGGAGGATGACGCTTTTCTGAATAAGTTGGTATAAATAACCTGAAAAGCCCAGTTTTTCCAAGTTGGGCTTGAAATTTTTCGTCATAGCTCCCTCCACCGATATTATAATCGGAATTATGTCGATTTTATCTAGCTTCCATATATTTTTAATCTCTATAGCCAAATTCGAGTACTTGGTCTTCTTCTCCGATTCGGTTTTAGAGAGGTTGTGTGTTAGTGGGCAACCTATATCGATTATGAAAGCTTTCTTGGTGGTTTTTTCGATAAGAAGAATATCCGGTCGGTTGTGGTCTACTGTTCTATCCGTTATTATTGGCCTGTGATATTCAGGGGATTCAAGGACTGGCTCGGGTGAGTATTGGTAGTATGGTGGGAGGTTTTCCCTTAGCCCTAGTTTATGGGCCAGTTCCTTGTGGATGATCTTAGCCACCTGATTATGTCTCCCCAGGTAAGCGTTGGGGGCCATAGCACCACACCCCGCCGTGATATGTTCTATCGTTTCTCCGGGGCAATTGCATTTGCTGCACACATCTTCCACATTTCTTTTCAAGATGACTTTTTCATAGTTTCGAGTTTGAATGACACGGTCTTGGATAGAGATTATAAAACCTTCTGTTTCAGCGTGAAGCTGCCTTTTCTCTAACCAATTCAGTGACATTTCTCTATCTATGAGTGGATTTTGGAGTGCAGTAGGGTATTTGCCGTGTAGGGCTTTTTCTTGCCAAGTTACAAGCTGTTGACTTGGCGGCGCGCGGATGATGTTAGGTAATCCGTTTTGCTTTAAGTTAAGGGCTGTATATCCAGCATCTGCTGCTACCACTTTTTTAAGAATTTCCCCATTCGATTCTTGGAAGTATTTTCTCATAGAGGTCTCTTGCGACTTGCACAAGTTATATATATTAATGAGACCTCTTCCTCCCTCCTTTCGTTTTAGGTAGATTCTTTCAAGTGCAGAGCGTGGGTGGTGGAATCTGAATTTTGTTAGCAGCCTGCGCGTAAGCCTATCTAGTTCGTGCAAATCCGTGTCTGAATACTTAAGGATTCCAAATGAGTATTGGTATTGCCCAGGTGTTGATGGCAGTAGTAAGGTTACCAGCATTCAGGTGAGTATTAAAAAGCTTTGTTAGTCTGCTTTTGTATTTGTTTTTAAACTCCCTTTTTAGGCTTGTGTGGTTTATTTGTTGGTTTTGGGAGATGCCTAAGTATTTATATGTTTTGTCCTCATCTAGTATATCTATGCCTTCAAGCAGTCCACGATTTTGTTCAGTCTTTCCGCGTACGACATTCAAGATTGCGCACTTGTCTAAGCCAAACGACATTTTGATGTCATCGCTAAATGTCTTGGTTATTTGAATTAGGGACTGTAGGTGGGTTTTGCTTTCAGCGTAGAGTTTGATATCGTCCATAAATAGAAGGTGGTTTATTCTAAAATTCTCAGTTAAGTTGGGACGATATCCGTAGGATGTTGATTTTAGTAGTGAGGACAGTGGGTTCATGGCCAAAATGAACCAGAGGGGGCTTAAAGAGTCGCCTTGAAATATACCTTTTGATATATTTATGTTGCCAAGCTTCTCTTGTCCAATATGGAGATTGGTATTCCATTGCTCCATTAGGGTGCCTAACATGTTGCGTATTAGGGGGTGTACTTTTTATATTTGCAATATCTTCTTTAGGCAGTCGTGAGGAACAGAATCGAATGCTTTACTATAATCTATGTAGGACATATTTAGATTTCGCCTTTTAACTTCTGCCTGTTTTATAATAACGGCATCGATTGTAAGCTGTTCCTTGCAACCCAAAGCTTTCCTAACTTTTGCTCATCAGCTACCAGGTTGTTGTTTATGCAGTGTGTGTATATTTTTGAATACATGACTGATGTTAAAAGTTTATACACCACTGACAGACAAGTGATCGGTCTGTAATTTTTTGGGTCGTTCACCTGCCCTTTTTTAAATAAAAGGAAGGTATTGCCACTGGCAAGATGAGCTGGGAAGTGCTCGGGGTTTAGGAGAGCCTTGCTAAAGCAGTTTGCGATAACAGGATGTAGGGTGGTGAAAGTTTTGAGCCAAAAATTATGAATTTGGTCAGGTCCCGGTGATTTACAGTTAGCCAAGTTCT
The DNA here is from genome assembly GCA_935413205.1 of Polydrusus cervinus. Taxonomy (NCBI): domain Eukaryota; kingdom Metazoa; phylum Arthropoda; class Insecta; order Coleoptera; family Curculionidae; genus Polydrusus; species Polydrusus cervinus. Next base: position 56,579,439 of record OW284510.1, on the reverse strand, counting down.
TAGTGGCATCCCTTATATCACTGGATGTTACTTGCGGCTCAGGCATTTCTTGCAAAGTTTCAGCCTCGGCTTCAACTTTTTCGAGCCAGCTTGCTTTTTCATCGAAATGGGACGCGTCGGACCAAATATTACTCCAAAATGCATTAAATTGGTCTTTATTTATGTCATTAGTTGGAGTAACGTCGTTTTCTTCTTGGCTCAATGTCCTATAGAAGGTTTTTTGGTTACTGGTGAACTGTTGGTTTTGAACCTTCCTCTTTGTGGCTTTGTTGTATCGTCTTAGACGAGCTCCTTTAGCCTTAGATTTTTGTCTTGTATTGTCTCTTACGATTGTTAGCAACTGTTTTACATCGGGACTGTCTAAAGGAATGCTCTCTGCTCTCAGTATATCTTTAACCTTTTTAGCAACCTTGCTGCTAGAGTTTCCATTTAGATGTTCTCCAATTATATCACTTTGTGCTCGTAACTGGCTGATTTGTTTTTCAAGTCTCATTTTCCAAGCGGGCACCGCTTGTTTCTTGGTTGTTTTCTTATCAGTTCTGAGATATAATGCCTGACCATTGAGTTCAATTACAGTTACTGCTGCTGCATATAACCCACTGTGTAATGTCTCGAGGTCCTCAGTTCTATTTAAGGACGTCCCTGCTGCTAGGTTTACTCTTGCTAGTATTTCGTGGGTTCCTTTCTTGAATCTTAGCTTAGGGATACTCGGTCTCAAGGTCGGGTCACTATTTTCAAATAAGGACAAATTTTCCAAATATTTTTGGTTCGTATTGTCCGTATCAGCCTGTATAGTTTGATCTTGTTCATGTATTACTTCCTGCTGTGCTGTTAGTTCTTCCACATGCTGAAGGTTGTGCAACGTTCTGCCAACTTCACGCCGTATTTGATCTATTTCAGCTTGGGGTAGCAGGTGGTTAGCATATATAGCTCTTTGACGGCTCGCTACATTTTGTTCGGTCATTTTTAATTCCGGGTGTAGTCTGGTTATTTCTCGGTGGAGTTTTATTCTCCAGCCAGGGCGGGGGTTATCTTCACAGTCGTTAATCAAGAGGAATGCTTTGATAAAGCTTCTATTCATGTCTCGACTCCACTTGATTCGACCGGTTTCTGTTCTTCTGGGTAGACCAGCGGCAGTTCTATCGACTCCAGGGTCGGGCTGCAAGCTAGTCTCCATTACGATGTTTTCCTCGCCGGTGTTATGTTCACTAATAGTTCGGTTGTCGGCAGGGGCTTGTCCTAGCATCCTGCCGTTAGTTACATTAGTACTAATCGAATTAGTGCCTCCCCCAGAATCCGTGAGGCTGACTGCTTGCGCAGCGTGGGATTGCAAACTTTCGTTTCCACCCACCTGGGGTATATCTTCTTCTAAATTAGATATCATATTTGTTAAAGTCCAAATTTACTCATTTCGTCAGAAATGGTTTGCAGTTACACCTTCTGCCAGGTTACTGATACAGCCGCCCTTAACATAGGGAACAGACGCTGTTGAGAAACCGCCCCTAACATGGAGTCAGCCGTTTCTTCACTACATCAGTTCCTACGCCTACCTGCGGTAGCCGGTGACCAATGTAGGCCCCTTTAAGGCAAGGACCACCAACCTTTTAGCCGCCTTTTACGGCAGGCAGGTTCTACCCTGGGCCTAGATTCGTAAACCGGAACCCAGACGGCTTTTATTATTATTATTATTATTATTATTATTATTATTATTATTATTATTATTATTATTATTATTATTATTATTATTATTATTTTTATTATTATTATTGCCTTTATTTGGTAACAAAAAAAATTACAAAGTTAAATGTATTATTACAAGATATTTCTACCAAATGAGGTAAAGTTCACTACCACTTAACCTCTTGGTATATGTATTGTAATTAACTTATCAAAATGCCTACTAAATTCAGGACGAACTATTGTAGCCGATAACTAATACACCAGTCTTGAGTTAACAAATATTCTACTAGATAACAAAACTCATTATATTGGTACACTTAGTGCCACAGGGCTTCCTGGCCTTACACCTGATGATATAGCTTACGAGGCTTCCTGGGTATTAACCTCTTGGTCTGCCCGTGCCAAATTTATTATAGTGTGCCACCTATGGCCGCAAATTGAACGAATATGTTTAGGTGATACACTAGCTAACTCCTTGGATGAAGCCGGAGGGGGTCGTAGGTGACTTCTATTAGTGAAGGGTGCTAGGGTATATCGATGCCATACTAAAACAAAAATTGACTTCATAAAATAATGATGGATGTTTATTCAGGTAAGTAACTAAACAACACTGATTGATTACTCGCTTGTCAAATTTACTATTCCAATAATCCAAATATTACCAATTGTTTTCTAGAATTGTAAAAACACAGACTTTCTTACTAGTCAGGTGGTAGCAAACAAATTTAGGAAAGCATGAAAAATAAATTTTCAAACCACCTGAAAATTCCTTATACAATAAGGTTGCATTTCGTCTAACACAGTTAGATAATGAAATACGAATTAGATTGCATAGTTCTACCAAGAAATAAAAACTTTACATTGACATCTTACCAATGTAAAGTTTTTATTTTCCTGCCTGTGTAAATGTCATATAATTTTGTTTATTGTGTTTTATTAAAAAATTATGCACACACACAATAATTGCTTTATTAATATTGTGAAAATTTTCAGTTTGGCAATGATTGGTCCAGAAAATATTTACCAATGAGCAACCAATATACCCAATGCATTCTCACTTATTCTTGCTCTTGAATGTCTATAATAATTTTTTTTTCTTTAGATCATAGTCTATTTTTCCTGGGTAGGGTTTCATTAGGTTTTCGAAAAGTGGAAATGTCTTATCGCCTACAATGACAAATGGTAATGAAGGTCTACCTTCAGAGATAACCTCAAGAGGTGAAAGATTCAATGTTCCATTAAATAAATTTCTACCAATCAAGGAGTTTCGAAAAACTCCACCATTACTTTGTTTCACTTCTGCTCCTATATCTACCAAAATAAATTTATACTGGTGGTTTACAACAATTGAATCGTTCATTTCAAAAACCACATAAGTCAACATTTGTCAAAAATGGTGTTTTGTCATGAAATGACTTTTCAGGGGTATCTACATGTTTTGCGTAAAAATCACACAAGTCACATAAACCGATAAGGCCTTTTTACATTGGGTGCAATTGGAAGAAAAAATTGCCTGAAAGCATGCGCTTTGTCGACGTTTTAAACAGCTGATGCAGGTTTTTGCACAGATGTTTAAATATAATGTGAGCTGATTGAAGTTGCGAAGAGGGCGTCTCTGTTTATATTCCCAGTTCGCTGTTGAGCGTTAGTCCGTAAAAAGCCGTTGATTGTTTTCGTGCGGGAATTTTGTTTAAAAAATATGTCCGATAGTTCAACTAATGAAATGGAAGACCCACCGGAACCTTTAAAAAAGAGACAGCGACGACCAGAGACATACAAAAGATTTTTGATCAAGAATTCAAAAGTTAAAGGGCTTGCACATACGCCACGTGCTATCGGAACCAATTGCGAGTAAGTCTATTTTTAGGTTTATTAAAAAAATATATTAATGAGATATTTATTGTCTCAGGTGTAAAATGGCATGCTTTGAACGCCTAACCCAAGACAATTTTGAATTTTGCATAAATAAAATAAATGCATTTTTTAAAATGAACAAGATATTTTTCTGCAACAGCTTATTGAAAAGATATCTGTAAAGACTCACCGACCACGTAAAGAGGGAGCAGAACCAAGAGAATATGCTTTTAAATATTTTGTTTTGACAGAGAGTGAAAAAAAATGTATGTAAAAAAGCGTTTATCTCTATTCTTTATGGCATTACAGAAAACCGTAGTAGAGTCTTTGCAACCAAAATGATGTTGCTATTTATTCATAGCTGGCACACTTTATTCGAGCCGGTCCAAGCATTCCCCGTAAATGCGTCACTGATATGTCTCTTGCTTTAACTTATGCCTGTGTTCTAGCATTCACTAAATTTAAAACCCTCTTAGATTATAATATTCATTGTTACAGTGCTATTTTTGATCATACCAAATTTCTTGAAAATTGTTATATCCGGACGGATGTGGCTCATTTTATCAAGTTAGTTACTCAATGGTCCAGCTTAAAGAAACAACATCGATTAACTCGTCAACTTTATATAAGGGCCATAGGACAATAAATTCAGTTTACAAGTATTAAAGATATCGAAACTCTTTTAAAAGCTAAATTTACAGTTTCGTATAGTGACACTGAAGGCCACAATACTGCAGGTAATCCTATCCAGTATGAACAATATAAGGAATGGCTAAAGAGAAAATGTGGTACTGGAACTGTTGAATGTATTGATGTTGAAAGTGAAATATGGATAATAACGGCGATTTTAACATTGAAACTTTTGACACCAAATCCGAGCTTACTTAAACAAATCCATTTTACTTATGCGCAAAAAATATTTCGGATCAGCTAGTCAATAGGGCAGACACAAAATTGGTGATAGAGGAAATCAGCAATATTTACCTTTGATAGTAAAAGATATCTTAAAATATTGCAAAAATATTCCATTATGGACAGCGCTAATGAAACCGTACTTTTCTTCATCTCCAACAATAGTATCAATAGCTTCAGTTGAAAGCAATTTTAACAATATTAAACATCGTATGTTTGGAAACATGGGTTTGCCACTTAGAATAGATGATTTCTTGAAAATATTTATACCATCAAATAACGGAGCCGTAAAATTGGCTAGAAGCTCAGTAATGGAGACGGTTCAGAGTGATAATCAAAATGTAAGAACATCTTAAGTTTGTTATAATAATATGTAGAATCTTAAAGATATTAATAGGCAAAGAGATTTTATTAATAATTTAGTTGATGTTTCTGGTTGTAAAAGACGGACTGTAGGTGCAGAAGAAAATTTTAGAAGGACGAAAACAATGAAATTCAATTTTATTATTGAGAATACCAGAGTTATATATATTAAACTAAAAGAAAGAGCTAGAGTCACAAATATAATATCACAATATTTGACTGTGGAAAAGCACTGGTAAGTTCTATTACTAGACTGAAGTAGAAATTAGGTATGACACTATTATATTAAATGTTAATTGGTTTGACATCCTAAAATCAAGATGACACAATACCATATACTACCTACAATCAGGTACATTTATTATTCTTTAAATTTAGGCTCCTTTGCAGAATCTAGTCCCAAGAGCCGAACAGCACTACCATCCATAGTGAGGACCAGAAACGTGATAGAAAGGATAATTGGTATTTGGAAGAGACGTTTTCCTATTGTTGCTTATGGGTCTAGACCTAGACTAAAATTAGAAACTACAAAAGCTATAATATTAGCTACTACCATCCTCCATAATATAGCGAGGCAAATGAATGAGCCTGAAGAGCTCCCTCAGCCAGATAATATTAATTTTGAGGAACTAAATTACCTGATTGAGACAGGAAATATTGAAATACCTGCATTTCGCAATCCCTTACAGTGCATATTGTTCAAAGAGAAATTATAAATTTTTTTAGAGGGCTACACTAAAATAAAATTGTTATTAATTATTTTTATTTTAAAATAGAAAAGAAACATATACAATATGAACTACTTTAGATAGACTTCAACTACAACTTTTGTACTTTTTAGGATATCAATTCGAACATACTAACATCACAAGAATACATTCTATTCTTGTGCTTATGTGTGGCAAGTACTAAAATAAAAAGATATTTAAAATATAGGATCAATAAAGAATTAAGAAAATTATCTTATGTTCAATATTTTCTCATCAATCATGAATTTTTAATATATTTTCATATAAATTGAAAAACAAAACTTCTTTGGCTACATAATAAACTAATAAACATCCTATATATTGCTTCAGCTTCAAATTCTAAAGCCTCCACTGATAACACCTATATTGCTGAAAAGAAATTAATAAAAAATAAATTACCAATGTCTCAGAGATTTCAGCTGTTCTTTCTTTATATCAATTTCAAGTTGCATAACTTGAACTTTCAAAGCATGTTCTTGTTGTGTATTTCTCATCTCCACTTTAATCTTTTCTATGGTAATATCCGCAATGGCACTTTTTTTATCTGCTAATAAGGCATATTTTTCAGCAAGTTCATTAGAAGCTAAGCTTCTTACTACAGTCGCATTTGGCCGTCGCCTATTTAGGGGTCTTTTGATGGTGTTTATGGGAGGCACATTATTGTTCACAGATGGTGACTTATTTTTGTCATTAACAAGCTGATTATTGTTGTCATTACCCATATGTGGCTTATTTCTATTGCTAACCTAAAATACATATTTGGTAAAAAACATGATAAGTTGAGTTATTTCTTCATAACTGTGAAAATTGCAATTGTATAGAACACATACAAAGATGGATCATAATACACCTTTTTACTTTGTCGAACAGTTATTAAGTAGGTAGGTATCCGATTGAATTTTCTTTAAACTAGTGATAAAACCAAACATTGTTTTTTTTTAGACTGAAATGCGCCCAGCGAATAACTGAACATCAGAGAAGTGATACTTTTCGGCCTACTGGAATCTCAAAGATATTAATAGGCAAAGAGATTTTATTAATAATTTAGTTGATGTTTCTGGTTGTAAAAGACGGACTGTAGGTGCAGAAGAAAATTTTAGAAGGACGAAAACAATGAAATTTAATTTTATTATTGAGAATACCAGAGTAAATATTTGCAGGACAATTTTCCTTAATACACTGGCTATAAAAAAAGTACTTAATTTTGCCATCAAGAAACGAACACCAAATAGCAGCACAATAACTACTGATAATGACAAACGCGGTGGTTACGGTATCTCAAAAATAAAAGAAGAGTCTATATCATTTTTGAAAGACCACATAAGAAAGTTCCCAACACAGGGGACAGGGACAGTAACAAACAATACTTGGATCCAAAACTAAATATGGCCCAGATGTACAAACTTTATAAAATTGATTGCAGAGAAAGAGGCGTCGAATGTCTTAAAGAGTATACCTACCGCAAAATTTTTCTAACTCATTTAGCGGCATTTACACGGACGGTTTTTTCGACAGTTTTGGAGCGTACACTCCAAACGCGCGGTATAATTTTGTCCGTATAAATTCTCGGCTCCGAACGGCGTGCGGAACATACAGATGGACTGAACGCCAGTTGCGCGGAACTAAAGTGCGGTAGCAATTACACGCGGCAGTTTTTTCAGACGCGTCGTAACCAGTAGTAACTCGGCTGTTGGATTTAAGGAATATGTCGTGGACAAGAGAAAATATTAAAAGATTCATTGAAATTTATCGAAACCAAACTTGCTTGTGGAAAGTTAAGAGCGATGAATACAAAAATAGGAATTTGAAAAATGCGGCCTATCACAAGTTAGTTAAATTTTGTAAGGAGGCAGTTTGCGCTGATGCAAATAAAGATTTTGTGATTAAAAAAATTCAAGGAATACGAGGAGCATTTCGAAAAGAAGTGAAGAAGATAAAGGAAACAAAACGAAGTGGAGCCTCAGAAGAAGAAGTTCACAAACCAAATCTTTGGTATTTTGATTTGCTACTTTTTACCGTAGATCAGGAAGAACCGACGGACAGTTTGAGCAACTTAAATGAAGCAAACACTCAAAATTCAGACGAAGTGCAGGCTAGAAGACAAGGCGAAGTCTCTGATGGGGACAATGATGGAAGCGAAATCTGTAACGAATCAGAGGAAACATCAATGAAAGTAACACAAACAGTGAGTATTAAATTGTTTATTTATTTAGGCTACACCTTTCGTTAACATAGAATTCTGCCATGGAACTTTACCGTCGTTATTAAAATATGTCATATAATTAATTCGATTCTGTATAGCCTCAACTTCCGCATTTCTTGGTCTACCAAGTTGCAGATTTTGTTGTAATCGACTTCCTTCTCTACGCCAATCCCCTGGACTTGAATCTGACATGCTGCTGTTATCATTGTCATATGATGTTGTTGTTACATATGAAGATGATTTTTTCATCAAACAGTTGTGCAATGTACATACTGCTAATACAATATAACATACTTTTTCTGGTGCCATATTAATACATGTGTTGAAAATTCGAAATCTGCTGACCATCAGACCAAAAGCATTTTCAGATACGTTTCTGGCCCTAGACAATCGATAATTGAAAATTCGCTTTTCATATGTTAAATCGTTTTGAGGGAAAGGCCTCAAGAAGTTTGTACTCAAACCAAAAGCTTCATCACCAAGAAAAACAAAATTAAGATTATATTTAGTTTCAGTCTCTGTGGGCAAATTTAGACGTTTAGATTTCAGTCTTGTGTAAAACTTCGTGTACTCAATCACCCCGACATCGGACATTCTTCCATTTTTACCGATATCGACAAATATAAATTCATGGTTTGCATTTACAAGCGCCATCAAAACAATACTGTAGAAGCCCTTGTAGTTATAGTATTGTGCTCCAGTTTTGGGTGGTACATTCGTATATGTTTCCCGTCAAGTGCTCCTCCACAATTTGGAAAATTCCATTTCCTGTCAAAATTTGCCGCGATATTTAGCCATTCTTCTTTATTTGCAGGGAACTGAAAAAGAAAGAAAAGTAATCAGTACACCCAAGATTTCTCTCACATCCTCAAAAGGTGTAAAAAGGACTTCTTCAATGATGACAGCTAATCTTGAATTTATGCAAGAATGTCAGCGCATACGGAAACTACAGAGTACGAAGCTGTTGGTTTAAATGTGACCAAAAAGCTAGAAAAAATGGATGATACTCAAGCTATATATGCTGAAACGCTGATTACTGAAATTTTAAGAAAGGGTTTATTAAGACAACTCACGGCAAATACAGGAATTTCTGATAACCCACAACTACACACTTCTCATAGTAGTAACATTAATAATATTCCTAATACGCCTTCAACCTCCTCAACACATATACCCGATAATACTGAAGCATTTTCTCCTCCAAATACTCTAGATAACAGCAGTTTCACAGAAAAACATTTACAGTCCCCAAACATGGCCTCATTTTATGAAGGAAGTACTACACATTTTTTGATCTGTGAAGTTATTTTACTGTTATACTTACAAATTATCATTTATAATTCTCAAGAAGTTCATTTCTATGTTGTTGGAAATCATTAATTAAAATGCAAACTTTATTTTGGCCGAACTGAATTAGTTAATGTTATGTTAATAAAAGAAATATAAACGTATTTTCTATGATTTTTAATTAATTAGAAAATTTTGGAGAACTACGAGATAATACGCATCAAGTAAAAATAATAGTGACTTAAAGCAATTTCAGATGCATATACGTAACGTATCGCGTAAACCTAAATAAGCTTGGCTTTTGATTGGCTGGACATAATCACAATTCGCAGATTATCGCCGTTAATTGATACTGTTCGGCTCGTTGCGTTCACGTTTTACTCGGACGGTCACGTAACGTTACATCTTCAAAGAAGTATGGAGGCTAAGAGATACACGTCTCTAGGCAACTGACACTTCAACCTAACTGATCAACCAATGAGATGCGATACGTTTACGTTTAAGTTCTCGGGTTTGCTTTAAGTCTCTAATAATGTAACCACTCACCTTTAAATATTCATCCTTAAGAGCAGTGTAAATAGCCAAACACGTCTCTGGTACAATGTGACATAAAGCTGGTGCCGAAATACAAGTAGAAAATTTTAAATCTTGATAAGAACGTCCAGTTGCTAAAAAACGTAAAGTTGCCGCCAGACGCTCTTCCGCGGGTATAGATCTTCTCATTACTGTATCTTGTTTCATTATGTATGATCGTACGAAATGTAAAATATATTCAAAGGTTGAATTATCCATTCGCAAATAATTTTTAAAGTCTTCGGGATCATTGTTTTGAAGCTCTCTCAAAAGCGGCATATGCCCAAAGCGATTTCTATCTTGACGCCACTTTTTGACCCAAATTTTCTTGATTCTGGTCTTTTTCATATTCACAAAAATATACGCTGCAGCGCAGGCAAGTGCGCGAATTTTTACCTTCTTTTTAGACATGCTCTCACTCAAATAACTCAGCTGGCTCGTTATAAACTTTCCAACCAAGTAGAAATCCTACACGCCACTCCACAATCGTTTGTTTTTGCATTTACACGTACGTTTTTTGTCTTCGCGCTCCAAATCTACATAACTGGAGCATATACTTGGAAAGTCTTAAATTTTTGTGTCACGCGCGCCGAGCGTCCGCTCCAAACATGCGCGCCGCCTTGAGATGCCGGAAATACGCTCCAAAGCCGAAGGAATGGAACTCCCGTGTAAACGCCGCTATTTTAATTTAAGGGTGTAAAGCTAGTTCGCCTCCACGTGGTGCACCCTGCTAAATGAACTAGCACATACTGGCAGTCAGACAATCCTAGGATCTCCTGACTACAAGAGACAACAAAGCTCTAAGCTTATTGTGTCTGAATTGCCATACGATAAATAAATAAATTAATTTATCATTTCATAGGCCCAAAAAAGATCAGTGTTCTATATGCACCACATATCAGAGAGAACTATGACTTTCACATTAAACTAAAAGAAAGAGCTATGTATGAAAAAAATCTTGACAAAAATGAGTCACAAATAAATGAAACTGTTCATTCGTGCAATTTTGAAGTCTTGTATGTTCCAAAAGATCCAACAAATCACATCCTTTTTTATAAAACAAAACTCGCGACCTATAATTTCACAATATTTGACTGTGGAAAAAGCACTAGTAAGTGCTATTACTAGACTGAAGTGGAATCAGGTCGCGGACCCTGGGAAATTGCTTCATGTTTACTTCACAATTTAACAAGTCTACCTGCCAATACCACCAATGTTCGACTTTTTAGTGACACATGTGGGGGCCAAAATAAAAACCAGTTTGTTGCAGCGATGTTTATCTACGCAGTACAAGCATTACAATTTGAGGTTATAGACCAAAAATTTCTGATTTCTGGGCACAGTCAGATGGAATGCGATTCAATGCATGCCCGAATTGAAACTGCAGGGTTTTATGGAAAGATGCCAAGAAAGCATAAAGATGTCCCTGGAACAGCGTACAGAAGAAATTACTATCCAGAAAATATGGAACTGGCCCTTGGAGCAATGCTACATAATGGAATGTCCTTTGGGCAGGCTGCTACCCGTTATGGTGTCCCAAAAACCACTTTATATAGTAAATATAAAGGGATGTATTCCGACACGTTAGGTAGACCTACTGTCTTAAGCAATGTAGAAGAAAAACAAATTACAAGTGCAATGATAACAGCTGCTAATTATGGGTATCCTTTTATAAATAATGATATAAAAAAGTTCGTTCAGTCTTATCTTAACCGTAAGGGAGAAATGTTAGTTGTTTTAAAGAAAATTATCCTGGTAACGACTGGCTGGAAAGTTTCTTTAAACGAAATCCAACATTATCACAAAGAAATGCTGAAAACATAAAGAGGTCCAGGGCGGAAGTTAATGAAAATTTAATAAATCAATTTTTTGATAACATTAAGGATAAACTAAGGGACGTTTTGCCGGAGAATATATTCAATTATGATGAGACCAACTTTACAGACGATCCTGGAAAACAAAAGGTTCTTGTCAGAAAAGGTAATTAACATGCCCGAAGAATATTAGACAATTCAAAATCATCAACTTCCGTAATGTTTGCTATCACTGCCGGTGAGGGGGGTGTTTCTCCCATTTTATGTTGTGTATCAGGCGAAACATATTTATCCAGAATGGATTGAAAGATGTCCACCTGACACAGTTTATAATAGATCAAAAAACGGGTGGTTTGATGGGGCAATTTTTGAGGACTGGTTTTTTAAAGTTGCCCTAAAATATTTTCATGCAAAAGATGGCAGAAAGGTAGGTAGGCGATAATTTACAAAGCCACCTTTCCGAAAAAGTTATTAGAACATGTCAGGAACATAACATTTCATTTGTATTTTTACCTCCAAACAGTACACACATATGCCAGCCATTGAATCCGACCCGTTAAACTAATATGGCGAAAGGTTCTTACACAATGGAAAAAAAGATTTCGAGGTGTGCTCCCGAAAACTGAGTTTCCCCTCTTATTAAACGAATTAATACAAAAATCCAGTTTAAACTTATCGAACAACATTAAATCGGTTTTGCAGGTTTTGGCCTTGTGCCAATTAATAGGAATCGAGTGTTACAAAAAATTGTTCCAAGACTTCAGAGAATTGACCAGGATGATGAAGCCACGCAAGAAACATCCGACAATATTATGATAATAAACACAGCTACACCCGATAATCCAAACAAGAAAAGAAGTAAGAAAATTGATGTTCCATCCGGACAGGCAATTCGCATTGAGGATTAAAACAATAACCCACAACCTGGGCCATCCAATTCAAAAAAAGACCAACCTGGAACATCTAGTTCAAAGAAAAATGTCAAAGAAAATGAAGTACAGTCTAACGATGACATGGAGACTAATTTTGACTTGCTGAGCTCAGAAGACGAAACGAAGACTGATACAAGACTGATTCCTGTACAAAATATTGGTGATATTAAGTTAGGTTGTTTTGTCATATCGGAATTTATTTATAATGCCAAAACAAAAAAGGAAACATAAAAAATTTGTTTCCCAAATTACTATGATTTCTGGTGAAAAATGTATTAAACTGCAATGTTTGCGACCTTACAAAGGACAAAATTGTAAATATGTTTATCCAGATGTGCCCGATGAATCTGTTGTTACCATTGAGACGATAAAATATGTATTGCCCTACCCACAAATCTATAGGGGAATGCATATTTTGAAAACAACTATTAATCTATAAGTTTATTTTTTATGTTCTTAGAACTAAATAATTTCTTTTGTTTTTTAGTTTATAGGTAGGTAGACAGAGTTTCTACCTATATTTGTATGGTGTTACGTTTCTAATTTTAACTGTAAATGTTAATAAACAGTTTTTTAAAGTTTGTATGATTATTATTGCAGACCCGTTTATACGGTGGAGATATTATATTTCAGACGGTATAGACGGTAGAAAAAATCGGAAAAACGGTACATACTTCGGATAGACGGTACATAATGGGGGCGGAGCTAAGAATTATTTCTTTTCCCACTATATGGTTAAATATTTTGAATGGTAGACGTTTTCAGGTTTCGATTTTATCATTCGTATGGGATTCTATCTTTTGATAAACGTATTAAAAGATGGCGCTGAGAGTAGTAAAAAATAATATGGAATTAATCTCTGTAAAATGGTATATTATTGTCGAAAAAGTTCACGTAGTCTAATAATACATATATAATAATACAATAAACAACTATAATCTTGTTCGGTTGTTAAAAATTGATGTTATCAGTGTCCTCCCGGCCAGGCAGGGACAAAGACGTCTTCAAACTCAAGAAATTCCAACCCTATATTTTCAAGTTGTGCACATCGAAATAATACAGAGTGGTAAATATCTAGACTACAAGATTCGCTCATCTGTCCTGAGTTAAGAGAGTTAGGCCCGGTTGTACAATTACGGCTTGAACTTAGTTCAGCGTTGAACCAAGCTCAAACTTCATTTTGATGTAAATATGTTGTCAAAATGAAGTTTAAACCTGGTTCAACGCTGAACTAAGTTCAAGTCGTAATTGTACAACCGGGCCTAACCGATATAATATGTATGAAGCCCCAAACAAATGGCAAGTTCAAATTGTTTTGATTTTGTTTACAATCATAGACCTAAAACTTTGTACCATGGATAGAGCAATTCAATTTCTTAGAAAATAATTTAAAAAAAGGCAAAGTAGGTAATACATACTTCTTGATATTTTTTCAGAATATTATATAATAATAGGTATAATTAGTGAATTTAAAGAGTAGCATGTTTCAATAAACTCATATGGCCATGCACATTAGGTATTACCACGCACAATATAGTAGTAGTTCCATTGTATTCTTTTTTTGCGAACCTGGCTTTCTAAAAAAACAAATTAATAGGTATGCCCTGAATGGAGCAATCAAGATTATAATAAATACATTAGCAAATTGTGTAGTAGTAGATATAGGTATCTGTTAAAAAATAAAGCAATTATAGTAAAATATGTATGTGTATGTATTTTTATTTATATACTATATTATATATTTATAAAACTGTTTAAAATTTGAACTTCAAAAATAAGATATACACTGTAAGTATCGCTATAAGGAAGGTTTAGCCGAATGGGAATAAGCTTGTAAGTAATGTAAAAGGGAAACAAGTAATATTGCTTTGACAGGGACATGTATGTAGTATGCACATTGATGTTCAGTTTCCTTTAGAACCAAAAGGAGATGCCCCATACTGCTTCAAATTCATGTATCATTTCCACTGAGGTAGGGTGTAGGGTTGTCTTTGCTATCCGGTCTTCCTCCAGAATTACAGTCCTTGCTAGACTAAAAGGGTTTCGTCCGTTCTAGAAATAATGCTTCAATAATTTTAACGCTCGTGTTCGTTAGTTCGTTACTAACAATACTAACCTTACAAATCTTCATAACTGTTAGACTTGACCAAGTTAAATAAAAAAATATAGTGTATGTTTGAAGGTTGGAGACAATGATGATTCTTGAACGGCAAAAGAGTTTTGGACTTGCATTGTCTTTATTTGTTTTAAATCTCAATGTTTCAACTGGAGATACTTACCAGTTGAAACGTTGTAATTCAAAACAAATAAAGACAATGCAAGTTCAAAACTCCTTTGCCGTTCAAAATTTTTTTTGAAATAATCCTGAAAAGGTAGCAATCCTAAGTTTTAGTTTACAAGTGGATGGCGTTTTTAAAGAATAAAATAGATAGGTAAATACTTATGTGTATTTTTTAGGAAAATTTTTGGGCAGAATAATAATAATAATAATATTTATTAGTACATATCATTATAAACAACAAAAAATAAATATTAGCAAAGGTTAGCAAATCTAGAAAATAGACAATATAAGATTGGACCATAATTTTGTAAACTAGACTTACTAAGTCTAAAAGAAGACTTGTCAGCAGTCCAGGATGGTTTCGTTTTTTCTAGAATATTTTATTAACTGCCGATTATGCCGAATGCGCTAGAAAAGTCCTATATTGGTAAAGTGAGAAGAAGGGAAAGGTACAAGTGGATGGACTTTTTTAAGAATGAAATTGATGGGTATGTACGTGAGTGTATTTTTTACGAAAACTAATAGGCCCAACCGTTTCGTTCTTTCTCGAAATAATCCATTAATATAATAGGTACTCGTGTTTCTTACTAACCTTACGAATATTCATCAATGTTGGAGCCGTTTTATATTAGGTGCAATTTCAATAAAAATTGCCTCCAAGCATGTCTTTTGATGCCTTTAAAATATTAAAATCAGTTGATCTCCTCCATTTAAAAACAACCAATTACTTGCATTAGCTTGCACCTAATGTAAAACAGCCTTTAGATTCGACCAAGTCAAACAAGAAAAAAAATTGTTTTGAAGAATAATTAATGTGTTTTCTTTAAGAATTGTAAAAGCGCCGAATTGTTTACTTTTTTGGGCGTTTTGGGTCTTCTTTAAATTCAGACCCTTTATACCTACTGAATAATCGTAAAAAAACTAAGCCAAAGATAATATAAATTTTTAAAAAATTTATGATCTGCCGAAATAATTCTATATATTGTTATTGAAAAATTAAAAAGGTGGCAGCCAGGGGTATGAAACTAGGATTCATAAAATCGCATCAGTCATTTATGTCAGTGTCACTTGTCTGCCACTTCAAAAGATGTCTGCCGTTCTAGGATATGAAAGAGGTTGGCTCAAATCAAAATAAACATATGAATAACAAACAATCACGTTGCTTAATTTTCTTAGCAATCCTCTGTGTAATCCTTTTTGCAGTACTTGGCCTTTCGTTTTTTTGGCATTAATGGCGGTTCATGCTCTGGAAAGAAATTCTTTTTTTGTGATTTTTATCACAAATATAAATATGAAACTACAAAATAATGTGATATTATATGTCGGGGTAAGTGCCTATTTTTATTATGTAGGTAATAAGGAAATACCTGAAAGAAATAATAATAATAATGTGAGTGGTATTTTCATTAATATTCTTTGCGTGTTCAACAAATTTATTTTGCAAATTATTTTATCACATTGACAAACTATCTTAGTCCCAAATTTTTCTTAATGATATCTGGGGTCACTGCAGCTTCGTCTTCACTCATCGCCCTTAAGTATTCATGCAAATATCCATCATGTAAAAATGCTTATTATAGTAATTTACCAAAGGGTTACAGCAATAAAACATTTTTTTATTTCCCTAAATAAGCTGATAACTTAAAATCTTGGAGAACAGCTTGCCAAATAAGTCCAAGTAAAAATTGTGCCAACTTTCGTGGTTGTAGAGACCATTTCTTATTATCCGACTTTAATAACTCTGAGGAACCCACCCGACTAATCAGAGGAGCTGTTCCGTGTACTCCTTTGAAACACCAGATCCAAATTGAGCAAGGAAACTTGAACCAAGGGTTTTATTCTCTGTAGAAGCTGTACAGCCTACAGATAACCCTGTTATTGATCCATGCTCTTTCAATCAAGACCATATTCCTAGCCATGTCCCAACAATTCATCCTGGAGATAACCCTGTCATTGAACCAGCCTCTTTAAGTCAAAGTATGTCTACACATTCTGCAGCCATTGAAACTTTTCATGCTTCAGGTGTCTTAAAATCTGACTCTCTACATACAGCTAAATTTTGTCATTTAATGGATAATCTCTTTGATTCCTTAAACAGCTCACAGTTTCATAATTATGGGGGAAAAAATATAGGTGTGCACTGTCTGACAATTCTGAACATTTAAAATTTTGGTCTGAGTTATTACCTAAACTTAAAAATTGGAAAATTTTTGACAGCTTGGGGGGTATTCGTAACAATTTTTGTTTGTTTGTTGATGGGTGGCAGACAACTATTAGGGCAGTGATATTACTTTGGCAAAACTTAAGGGAAAAGGGATTACAATTTCTAAATCTTAGGAATCTTAATTAAGACCTTATAGAAAACCTTTTTGGCCAAATAAGGCAGCATGGGTTTTCTAATACCAACATTACTTGTTTACAGTTTGTAGCTGCTTTTAAGACTGTAGTTGTTAATAATTTGAGTGCTCCGGTTTTAAAGAGTAGTAATTGCGAGAAAGACTTTTGTAAAACCTTAGGTGATTTTGGGGATTTTTACAAAAATATACTAAAGACATACAAGATTCTGACTATCCTGATGATGATAAAATTCCAGATGTTGACTTACTACCTGAATTTGACGATATTGATTTTAAAGAAAAATTTGGTACTTCTCATGTAGGGTAGAACGGGGTTAAGTGAACAGGCGGGTTAACTGAACAGTGTGATCTAACTGCCATCTTTGAGCGGGGGGTTGTACTAAATTTATTCTTAAGATTCCTCACCAGAATTACTTTAGTAGCAGTTCATACAGGTTTCTCTATTATAAACAGGATCGCGTTCATTTAGTAAAAACATTTTTAATGGCGGCCGAGTAAATTATTTGGTTCCAGTTTCTTTTTTATTATTGCCGAAACAACGTTGTATTAAAAGAAGTGTGTTATATAGTTCATATTAGTAAGTATTTTAGTGTTATTTGTAAATATGCAGGTATTCCTACAGTCATTATTTTTACCAAATTTTATAGTTTTTCGGTTTGAGCACGTAGTGGGTTAACTGGACACTTTCAATGTAGGTTACATGAACAGGTGTCCAGTTAACCTGCTGTGGGAATTTTCTTATTGGTTTTAAATATACGTTTTTCTTTGCAGACCATGCCAAGAAAAAGGATTCGTACAACAAATAATAGATCTTATAGTGCAGAAAAACTTAAACAGGCTTGCCAAGAAGTCCTCAGAAATGGCCGGTCAACAAGAAATGTGGCAATTGAGTTTAACATTCCCCGAATTACACTAAAACGCTATGTGGATAAATGCCAAGACATGGACTTGGAAAAAATTAATTTCCGTCCTAATAATGAACATTTAATGGCCTTTTCGCAAGAAGAAGAGTTATTACTTAAGGAATACTTGCAACGGGCATCAAATATTCATTAAGGTTTATCGGCTAAGCAGGCCCGAATACTAGCATGCGAATTTGCTGTAGCAAATAACAAAAGTATTAAAGAGAACTGGTCCCGAGACAAAATGGCAGGCAAGGAATGGATGTTTAACTTCATGAAGAGACATAATTTTTCATTAAGAACACCTGAGCAAAGAAGTTTAAGTCGCTCGACAAGCTTTAATAAAATGAATGTTGAGGCATTCTTTAAAAATCTGCGAAACCTTAAAGATAAACATAACTTACAAGCTAATGATATATACAATCTAGATGAAACCGGAGTTACCACGGTTCATAAGCCCCCTAAAGTCCTAGCAACAACGGGAAAAAGAAATGTAGGCCAAATGACTTCTGGTGAAAGAGGAACTTTAGTCACTCTAGTATTGGTGCTGTAGGAAAATTCGTGCCACCATTTTTTATCTTTCCACGCGTTAACTTTAAGAATCATATGTTAAATGGAACTCCTCTTGGCACTAAAGGAGCTACCACGCCGTCCGGGTGGATGAACACTAAGTTGTTTTTACCTGTCCTGCAACATTTTGCACAACATGAGAGGCCATCAAAAGAACAGCCTAAACTAATTATAGTTGACAACCACGGGAGTCACTTAAGCATTGCTGCGCTGAATTTTGCAAAAGAAAATGGAATAATCCTATTGACCTTACCACCCCATTGCAGTCACAAGTTGCAACCCTTAGACGTGGCAGTTTTTGGCCCTTTTAAAAAAATTTATGGTGCAATTTGTGACAGACGGATGGTAAATCATCCAGGAAAAGCAATAACCATTTACGACGTAGGTAACCTAGCAGGAGACGCTTTTCTTCAAGCGTTTACTCCAAACAACATATGTAGTGGGTTTAGAGCAACAGGAATAGAGCCATTCAACGATGATATATTTCCTGATGATGTTTACTTGACGTCATATGTTACTGAGAGGCCAAATCCAGAGGATCAGCAACAGCCTGGACCCTCATCGATGGGAAATCAAACCTCTTCTATGGTATCAGCATTGAAACCTGTCGACCAAGACGCTGGAGTGTCACATCTTATAACACCCGAGCAGGTTCGCCCTTACCCGAAAGCAGAGCCGAGGAAATCTACAACTCAACGCAAGAAGGGAAAATCGATGGTATTAACCGACACGCCTGTCAAAGAAAATTTAGAAGAAGAAGCAAAAATTCGGGAAGAGAACGCCAGAAAGCAAACTCAAGTTAGCGACACTAAGAAACGCGCAGTTACAAAACGTATTTTGGAAGATAGTTCTTCATCTAGTGATGAAAATATTACTTATAACGAAAGTTCTGATTCTCCCGAGGATTTTGACGATCTTGAAAATAATGCTATGGAGGTATTTAAAGGGGATTATGTTATCGTAAAAGTGTATTGCAAGACAGCCTCAAATTTTAGACATAACGTGGTTAAAATTGAACATATTCTTCCTAATGGGTATGACGTTACTTTCCTGGAACGTAACAATCTAACAAAGTTTTCCTCAAAAAATGAAGGCGGTTTTGTTCCAAAAGAGGACATTATTTATAAGTTACCAATGCCAGTAAAAAGTAGCAGTGCCAGATTTCAAAACATGTCATTTAATGTAGATTTTACTGAAATGAGTTTCACTGTATATTAAAAATTATTTTTTACTATTTAGTATGTGTGTTTATGCAAATAAACAAATATTTTTTGAAAGTTATTGCGCTTCTCTGTTACCTATAAACATAATTATGGTACTGTTCAGTTAACCTACTTACATGGATCATTACAAAATGCTATTTGCCAAATACGCAGTTTTTTGTTTTGATCTAAAGATTATAATTTTTAGTTGTTTAAACAATAACACTTATGATACAAATAAAGCTGACATTTTTATGCTTTACAAAAAGCTGGAAACGAAGGTTAATTCTAAAGTGGATCAGTTAGCCCCACTCTACCCTAGCTGGTTATATTTTAAAAAAATTAAAATTATCGGATTGTGTCACTTGCAATACTAATGTGTATTCCAATGAAATAACAAACAAACACAAATCTTAAAACACAATTTTCCGGGAACTATAAAATTTGGAAAACTATTAGTTGAGGCTGCCAATTATGTGCCGCAGACGAAACAAAACTTGGGGGATTATTGTTACGTAAAGTGGCAAAACTAAATAAACTTCAATTGTTTATTAATGACGAATTTTTAATAGATAGTGTTATAGAGGGAATTACAGACAAAAATGTAGCATTAGCAGCTCGAGCTGCTCATTTTCAGTCAGTTGGTGAATTGGCCAGTTATTTAAGTAATCTTAGAAGTAGTGAGAGAAATGTTACTAAGGATAATTTTACAAATAAAGAAAAACGTTTTTCCCCTCGTCCGTTGACTGGCAACAATTTACGAGATCACTTTCAAAAGAAAATATGTTGTTATAATTGCGGTGAGAACCATTTTTTGAATCAGTGTCGTAAACCAAAAATAAAATGTACCCGCTGTCACAAATTGGGTCATACAAGTGAAAAATGTTTTAAAACTCCCGTGGTTTGAATAGTGAAATAGTTGCCGCTTGCGACATACCTTTTAACCAAAAACAGCACTTATTTAAAAAAAAAGGCACACATTAATGGACAAGAGGTGTGATGTTTAGTAGACTCGGGTAGTACATGTACCCATTTACGTTTGTCAATTGCAAAAAATTAAAACTAGATACTATAGTAGGAGATACCTAAGTTACAGTTAGGAAAATGGTATTTTACAAGACCAGTAGAAACTGTTGAGCCCTGTATACTAAAAGCCCTATTTTTCTATTATTCAATGTAAATTATTTATCTTTTGTCAACTGTTATTTTGACCTGTGTTATCATAAAAATTAACCTCTTTAAACACTTGCCAAATTTAAGAAATAATCTCTTCAAGTTCCGCATGAACGCCAATCATGCTTAATTAAATAATTATCTTTTAATAACATCCTATTTTTCTTCTAAATTAAATTACGTCAATTACAACTAATATAAATACCGCAAATAACACATGCCAAGCTGACACTCGACACTCAACTATCAACATTCAATATTCAATTCCAGACCTTCAATCTCTTTAAATCTTACTCTACAACCTTCTCTCACTATACCTATTTTTATTCTGCTTTTTGTCTCTCAAATGTTTAAATTTTACTTTTGTAATAAATAACGAGTGACAAGTCTTCTGCTTCATACCAGTGTTTTATTTCTGCAAAACCCTTTCCGCTCGGGGTCACGACATAAATTGGCGCAATCGACGAGGATTTGGCCCTTTGTGTAAGGCTGGTGAGGAAGATCAACCCTTCGTTCGGAGCTCCTGATCGACAAATCATTATAAAAAACACAAAGCTGAGTTTCACCTCGACGACCAATCAATCGAACCACTGAAGCTACATAAGGCAAAGGAGAACGAAAACTGTGAGAGTAAGATCCTTCCTTTCCTCAACCTTTTCTCTTTTATTTTTCTTTTTATATTTTTCTTTACATTTTTTATATATACATATTTTTCTTTTTCGGGTGTCCACAAACTTCTTCTAATTTTATTATTTTTATAATTTGAAGTTTGTTTAAAAAAAATAAATAAATATGTCGGAACACGACAGTAACTCCGTGGTGAGTAATGACAATGATGATGACAATGATAGTGTACATGATAATGTCGTTGATACGACTGACAATTTAACTATCGCGGATATTTTACCTTTAACGTTTCTTTGTTCGTTAATTTCGAAACCATTTGACGGAAATCGGGATGAACTACCCGAATTCCTTTCTAATTGTGAAAATGCTTTTAAGTTTGCAAAACCAAATCAAATTGACGCTTTGTTAGCCTTTGTTATTTCTAAAATCACGGGCAGTGCCAAAGCACAAATGCGTTACAAATCGATATCTGTTTGGAAAAATCTTAAAGATCTATTATTACAACTTTACTCTGATCAAAAACACTACTCACAACTTATGGAAATACAATAAGACAATCTGCTAATGAAAATATTCTTAATTTTTATAATCGAATTGATAAATTAAGCACAAGACTTTTAAATACTCTTAGTTTTCAAAACCGTACTGAAATTAAAGGACGTTCACAAATGATTAAAGAAATTTCTCTACAAAGATTTATTTTACATTCTACCCCATACATCTCGATTTCTTCGTAGTAAAGAACCTAAAACTTTATCACTAGCATTAAATGCCGCCCTTGAGGAAGAGCGTGCTCTGCTTATACCAAGAATGAATAAAATTCATATTTCTTCAAAATTTTGCTCATTTTGTAAAACAAAAGGTCATTTGATAAAGGATTGTTATAAAAAACGTAACGTAAATCAAAGCATTCACTTAAATAGACCATTTAATCAAAACTCTACAAATAATGTCAAACAACCTGGACCTTCAGGTACTCGAAATAATAACTCTGTATACAATAATAAATTTTGCAATTATTGTAAAAGAAAAGGACACGTGCTATCAGAATGGTTTAAAAGAAAAAGAGATAATGATAATAAATTTAATCCAAATAATAAGAGGTTTGATCAAAATAAGCCAAAGCAAATAAATACAGTAAATTCAAACGAAACCAATTTAAACTCCGAAACTTCCCAAGAAGACGTCGTGTCTTGGGAATGGGTTTAAATCAAACCGACGATTCTTTTAATTCTTGTACTTTAGAACCAAATTTAATATTCGTAAATTATACAGATGACAGGAACCCATATCTAGACTATGAATTCAACGGTCGCTCTATTAGATTTCTGTTAGACACAGGAGCTTCCGTATCTATTATACGAAATAATAAAATTAACTATCTTTCTAATCAAATAAACCGACAAGATAAAATTATTTTAAACGGTATAAACTCCAATGCCCCTATTTCCTCTATAGGCAGTTGTTGCATAAATTTAGAAATTCAAAATCAATTATTACCAATAAAATTTTATATTATTCCACATAATAACAAAAAGGTGTCTTTTGACGAAATTATCGGAAACGATTTCTTATCAGTTCAAGACGCAATAATTAACCTCAATCAATCTGAATTAAAATTAAATTCTTTATCATATCCAATTAAAATATTTACAAACATTACCGATAAAAAACAAAATTATTATGATACTGATGGCTCGTATCTTTTAAAACCAAGGTCCGAAACAGTAATAAAAATTGAAGTGATAAATAATGTTTGTGAAGGAATTATTTCAGAAAAAGAACTACCTAACGGTATTCATCTTGCAAAATCTTTAGTAAGAGTTTACATGGGCAAAGCCTTAACTACAATTGGGCCCTGTTATGCAAACAGCAACCAACCCACAATTTATGAAAAACGAGATTTTTCGGTTACTGATTAATAAGATGTCTATACTACTGCAAAAAGCTACCAAGCCGCCCTAAACATAATAACCTTGAAAAATGCGTTTTTATTTATCTCCTGTTCATTAACAGGAGTTCTTGGAATTTGCACAAAGCAACCAGTCCACTTGGATTTATTTGTGATTTATATTTTTTGCTTTGACCCTCAAAGATTACCAACCAAATGGGTCGGCATTATTGTGCTAAATAATATTTTTTAAATAATAAAATTTGTTTACCAACCAAGTGGGTTGGTATTATTGTGCTAAATAATATTTTTTAAATAATAAAAATTTTTTACCAACCAAGTGGGTTGGTATTATTGTGCTGATTATGGTTTTTTAAATTTACCGTATTATTCACTAAACAAGTGGGTTGGTTTTGTTATGCTGAACGTGGTTCTTCTAGTTTACATCGTACATTTTGTTTCGGGAATAATTCGTGAAGAAAGTGTCGGTGTAAAATCGCTATTAGTGTTAAATCCAGTGTGTAGTTTTGCTAAAAACTGAAGTATATTAATACGCCAATATGTATTCCTCAAGAACACAGAAAATATTGATGGAGGCACGAAAAAAAGCCCAAAATGGTAAGTTGAAATTAATATTGAGGTTATGTTTCGTTAGTATATTATGTTAACGGGTTGCTTATTATAAACTACATAATACTAAGTAGTAGTATTTCTATTGATATTTCTAACCTTCCAAATTTAATATTCTAGTTGTAGCAATAATAATTATTATTATTTTAAATTGATTTTATTCCATTTCAAAAAATTACATGCACTTATTTTGGGTTGGTTGGTTTTTGTAGATCGCATTTATTTATTTTTTAGATCAAGATACCATCAGTACTGATGTAATAGAAATGGAAATATGTTTCTCTGAGGTTATATCTACAAATAATCTAAATGTGACAGATAATAATTACCAGAATGACCCACAGATAAATCAACAACTTGATGAAGAATGTACAGATAAATTATTACCAGCATCGCACGCACAAAACTCTGATATTACTCCCTATATTTTATATACCAAAGGTGGCTTGGCACCCACTGAAAATTTGGGAGAAATTGGCATCCAAGAGGGTAAGTTATTTTCACATAATCTTACAGTGACAGATACTTACCAGAATGGCTCACAGATAGATCAACAACTTTTTAAAGAACGTACAGAAGCGTTATTACCGGCATCACAAGCCCAAAACTCTGATACTGCTCAGTAGTATATATATGTACGTCCTGGCGCACTAAAAAAGAAAAGTGATAAAACCTTAAATATTCTATCACTCTCATAAAAAATAGGCGCTTTTTTACCAAAATAACCCTCAAAATAGAGAAAATCACAAAAATTTCAAAAATTTTAAAAATTTTAGGCTTCAACCCTCTTTACCCTACATTTTACACAACCATTTCATAAAAATCATGATAAAAGTCATAATATTTGGAGTTCTCTGATAATTTCTCTGAGCACTTCAAAACATATACATTTCTTCTACTAGTAAAAATCTAATTTATTATATAAATATAAATTATTAACGCCCCATACCGAAATGGTATGGGTGATAAGAATTCTTAATAATAATAAAATTTAATAATATTAATAATCATTAAATTTTTGTATATTTTATTAATTTTTATTGATATAAGTTATAAAAAAATTATATCAAACAGAAATATTATTATCAGTATAAAAATTATATATCAGGTATATTTCCAATGTTATCACCCCTATTTCTAGTATCCTCCTCATTTGTTGTGATTAAGCTAGTATTTTCAAGATAAATTTTAATACTTGGCAATCTTTCCTGTCCACTTACAAAACCTGAATCAAGAGTTCCAAACCTTATTAATGAAGTATGTTGGGTTATATTACTTCTTACTCCAATTCTAATTTCCTTAGCAGTATTTGTTAACGAAAAATAGGTAACTTTTTGAGTTAAATTTTTGTTTAAGTGGCAAAGCTGAATTGAGTCTTGATCTAATACCCATTCATTATCATTTTTTGTTTCCAACCAAAAAAATAATCGAGGTAATTGTAAATTTTCTACCCATTCATTGGTTAGTAAAAATAAACATCCTATTAACGAAAGTTTCTTTATTTTTCCATCTCGATTAGTAATTATAACTGGAAGATACGATTTAGCCTCATTTACATCGATGTAAACGTTCTTTGTTATTTTATAAACCTCCATTTATAAAGAAAAAAACTACAAAAACATTTCACCAAAAATTCAATCATACCACTAGTACCATCTATAAATTAATAATTAAAATATTAATTCTATTCATTACAGGAACTTCACCAAATAAAAAAGTTGTCACCACTGTAAATATAAATACATTAAAATTATGCTAAATAAAAGTTTGGTTACAAAATTTGCACAGTCACTCATAATCATGTGCAGTGTGCAGCAGCAACGTGAGATTTCTAAATTATTAAAGTATCATAATGACAGTGCAACTATATTACTAGATATTAGAAAAAATTACAGTAATATTAAAAATAAAATTATTAATGGAGAAGTTATTGTGCCAAATACACCAAAAAAGAACATCTACAATTTACTTAACATAAAGAAACCAAAAAAGAAAAACAAAATGAATATTGAAGAATTTAATGACTATTTGAAATTGAAAATCAGTGAAGAAAAAATTGTGGATTTGAGTAGTAATTTTGAGAACAATTTCGATAATTTGTACAATCATTTGAGTGAGATAAAAAATAATTTAGTGTGTCAAACTCGAGAGAACTTTGAACTAAGTGCAAGATTCGGATATTACTTAAATCTTTTTTATATTGAATATTTTATTAAACAAAATACATCAGGATTTAATGAAACTTGGAAGAATTTTATAAAAACACATTTTAATATTTCAGACACTCATGGAAGAACGCTACGCTTTATTGGAAAATTGTGTGCACAATTCCCAAAGTTATTAAAACTATCAATATCCATTAGTGAATGTTATAATCATAAGGACTATTTAAACATTTTGTTTTATAGTGATAAGTATGAAAGTTTAAAACTATTTTGGAAATGAAATATATTCTATACCATATTATGAGTCACACAAAAGTGTAGTTCTGCATCTGTCAATCAGCCATATTATGAGTCACACAAAAGTGTAGTTCTGTATCTGTCAATCGACATCATTTGACATAAGCAGAAGTGTGCTTCTGTTCGTTTTATTTTCCTTTCCTAATTCCCATATATTAGTAATATTATGAGTCACACAAAAGTGTAGTTCTGTATCTGTCAATCGACATCATTTGACATAAGCAGAAGTGTGCTTCTGTTCGTTTTATTTTCCTTTCCTAATTCCCATATATTAGTAATATTATGAGTCGCATGGAAGTGTGTTAATAATTAGATTTTAAACATACTGACGACACATTGTGCTTATCTTTTCAACATCCTGTTTCTCGGGTACAGGAAACATATCAAGAAACATGTGTCGCAAATAATGCATTTTATTCAAATTATGTTATTATATTATAGAGGGATATACTTGTACGTTTTTAATGAATATAAGTTAAAAATTTTCTTTAATTGTGTTATTTATAATATCATATGAATACTCTGACAAAGAAACCATACAAATATATGCAATAGTTCCTTCATTTCCACTAGGTGGAGTAATATTTTTGTTAAAATCTATATGTAAAATAATATTATTTCTAGACTCTGAGATATTTTCTGGTTGTCTAGTTAGGTCGATTACGTAAATAGGTCTGCTATTTTTAAATTGATCAGGGTTTGTATATATTAAAGGTAATTCCAAATGTGATTTATAAAATACCCTTTTAGCAATTGAAAATTTTTCATTATCATAATCTAAGTTTTCCAGTTCTTCAGGGTATCTTTTACCATTAATTTCAAACCAAATGTTCCTCACATTACAGTGATCAAATGCACTTGTTTCCTTATCTTGGTTATCGAATCTATTTGTCTGAAAAGCAACCATACCAAATAAAGGATTTCTAATATTTCTATAAGTATTTGTAATATCCAAATTTAAAGTTTTTCCGGATATATTTTTTTGCTGGATGCATTGCCATGATTTAAAAATAAAATTATAGTGATTTTGTTGCGATAACGTTTTCAATTCGTTTATTAGCTGAACCTTACTTATATCATCATACTCAATTATTGGAATTCGTATTATAAAGTCTTCAATTATAATTTTTCCATTATGTGGTCTCGTAGATTCATCAAAAGTACCATCATCTTTTTTTTTAGCCCATCTATACAGCGCGTCATTATCTCCATTTCTAGTAAAAGTAATTTCAAATCCGCCCTTATATATTGGACATTTTATATCTTTAAAAAATCCTAATCCAAGGTTAGATAAATTGCCTAAAACTTGAAAATTACCACCTCCTACAAATTTTGATTGAAATCCTGAGTTAATTGTTGGACCATTATTATCTAAAGAGAAACTAACAGTGCCTTTTATTGTACTAGCTTGTCCAGGATACTCAATTTCATCTAAAAGTTTATTATGCTTTTTAACTTCAATTTGTGAGAATAAATGGCCTACAAAGTTGTCAATTAATTTTATATTAGTATTGTCGCCAAAATTTTTACTATCATCTGCGTGGATATATCTTCCAGAGATGTCATATTTAGCGTTTCTAACATTTAGAAAACCATCCCCTTCATCAATTTTAAAAACAGTTTTTTTGTTAACTATATTAAAATGAAGATTAGAAATAGGTAAATAATTATGATACTCTGATCTTACAATTGCGTTTGAATATTTCTCAAAAACGTTCTCCATTTAATAGAGGAAAATTTATTAAAAACGTAATTTTTCAATTACTTCTTCTATGAAGGGTTTAAATAAGTCTGTTTTCTTCATTTTATCTACATTTTCCAATAATTTTAAACATAAATGACCACATATTGGAGGATCGTTATAATTTTGAATTTTATCATCACTATAATAAAGATTATCTTCCCCCAAATATTTTACTAACTCTTCTGGAGGATTAGCATCACCATATGAATCAAAATAAACTTTAAAATTATTTCTTTTCACCCAACAAACCCAATGAGATCCGTTTTGATAAGAATTTTCTAAATTTAACACTCCGGATTCATTTTTATTAGGTTTCTTAGGTAATTCATCTTTCATAAAACAACCTCTAAAATTTTTAATATTTTTTCCAAATTTTTCGATGTCATAGTTAGTTAAAGGTATTATTTTTTTGGTTTTTTGGCTTTTTTTAAACCCTTTCCCTCCATGACTTTATTATGTCTTTGTTGTTCTTCCAATTCTTTATCTTGTGCTTGTTTATCTAAAACTTTACCTGCCACAGCTGCAGCTCCACCAACCAAAGTTGCTAATGCTGTTATCCCACCAAAGAGTAGTGGTAAAAATCCACCAGAATGATTTTTCTTAAGTTGATCATGAGTTAAAGTAATTCTACAACCTTTATTTTCTTTTTTACATTTTTCAATTTTATTAATTTGTCTTTGAGTTAATAATATTTTATCATTTCCTTTTTGATCTGATCTTACTTGAATAGTAACTGGTGTTTTCTTTTTATAACCAGTTTTAATTTTATTTTTATGATTATCTGAAAGATTAATTTGATACTCCATTTATTACATAAAAAAATTATAAAAAAAAGTTATTTTAAACCCATTCCTAAATGTCTTTTAATTTTCATAACATTTGTAGTGACCCAAGCTGCTGTTTTTTCACCTAAATTTGCATTAGGATCTAAAACTCTGTCCCAAGCTTTATATTCTAAAACTTCATCAGCTTTATTTCTTGTTTTTGTATCTTTATGATTTTTATAAAATATATCATGTTCTTGGGCAGCTTCATCTAATTTATTTATAGGTTTATCTCCTCTTTTTAATCGCTCGTCTAATTTTGTACCAGGTCCTAAATAATTATAACCAGGCCAATGCATTTCAAAAGGTAAGTTATTTATAAAATCATTACTTAATCCAGATCCAACAACTTTTTTAGGTAATCTAGATATATACGAAATTAAAATCTCTGTACCGTTTTCATTATCTAAAAGTTTCTCTAGTTGTCTTGTAAAAAAATGTAAAATACCGAGTTTTTCATTATGAAAATTATTATTTCCAGCCTTTTCTTCAGCAGCAATAAAATATAATCTTTTTAACAATATATCTAAATTTTCTATAAATTTATATTCTACAGGATTTTCTGAATATTTTTTTAAACCACCACCTCGTTTTGGAGTAAATAATGGTGAATGTGGGTCTAGATATCCATCATCCCATTCTAAAGTTTTATTAGGAGTTGATTCTTGTTGAATTTCAGAAATTCTTCGATTAATTGCACTAGCAGAATTAGGTCCATATTTGATGTCATTCCATAAAGGTTTTATTAAAACTGCATATTTTTTACCAACACTAGATTTTGGTTTTCCAGTACTTTTATCATTATTTTGATAAATTGATTCAGTTTCAAGTAAAATTTTGTGATACATTTTTAAATCTTCATCTGTATAATCATTTTTGTTAGGTGGTTCTGAGGCTGATGAAGTTATTAAATCCCACAATCCTTGTGTTCCTGTTATCCATTCACCTTTTAGACGTATGTCATTATCCTGAATTTTTATAAACTCTTTTCCAATCTTATATTTTTTGTTTTTCTCATCATAATAGACACCGAAAGATTTATCAAATTTTCTATGTAAAAACATAGAAGCTATCTCTCCAAAACTAATAACAGGTGGTGTTTGAGTTCCAGATTCTTGAGTTTTTGGTGTATAATCTATATCTAATGGAGATAAACCAATAGAAAGTTTAGATTTTTTAGTTGAATAGGGGACTAATGCTTTAATATCATGATTTGTTTTTTCTTGACCTTCTTTAACTGTTGTTTCAAGATGTTTTACTGCGTCAGTAATAGGTTTAAATTGCATTTCTCGATTTTCTTCACCTGAAATTTCACTCATAATTGATCTTTTAAAATCATTATTCATTATTTTTTTAATATCTTTTAATTTTTGAAGATCTTCTTTAGTGAATTCTCTTTTTTTCGGATAAATATTTTCAACAACATCTTTCTCCACTATTTTTTCTAAATCATTATCTGGAATTTTTTTATCTACAAATGTTTTTTTTAAATCTTTCTTTATTTTTTGAATCTTTTCAATTTTATTAACATCCACATTTTCAATAACTTTTTCTTGTGAAACTTTCTTCATTTTTTGAGTCTTCGCAATCTCCTTATTTAAGTAGTTTTGAATTTTTTTAACATCCATTTATAAATAAAATTTTTATTAAGAAGTAACTTTCGGTGTTAGATGTTATACAGCATGTTTGTTAGACGTATGTTTGTTAGACGTATGTTTGTTAGACGTATGTTTGTTAGACGTATGTTTGTTAGACGTATGTTTGTTAGACGTATGTTTGTTAGACGTATGTTTGTTAGACGTATGTTATAAATCCAACATGTTGAAATAGCGTCTATTTTGTAAATTGATCGATAAAAATCCATGTTTCTTTTTCCAACATTTATTACACAATTCTTGAAACTCTTTTAATGTTTTATCACTACCAATAAGATCTTCCCAAATTTTTTTAATATAATGAGAACCTTGCTCAAACATAATTAAATAATTTAAATTTGTTCTTATGACTTGTAAATCGACTAAACTATAATTTTGACTTAAATAAATACAAGAAATATTTTTTGGTCTAGATCTAACGAAATATTCTTTAATATTGTTTTGTTTTTCTAATAAACAGTCATCAAAAACTACTAAGCTATTGGGTTTACATTCGTCTACAGATATTATATCATCACAATTATCATAAAAATGTGTTTCTATCTTATTTACATTTTTAAAAATTTCTTTCAAATTATCATAAATTGGTTGATCTATTGATTTTGTAAAAATATACAAATTCTCATAAGGCACCCAATATTTCGTTATAATATTCCATAGTACAGTTGTTTTTCCTGATCCTGATTTTCCTAGAATTAAACATCTCAAAGGTGAAGGAAATAATGATTTTGAATCTTCATCTCCACATTTAAATGGTGTTATTTTATATTTGTTATTCATTTATAACAGATAAAAAATTATAACCATTTAATCTTGTTTGTTTAATATACTTTTCTCTAGGAAAAAACTGAATATTTTCCATGAAATCGTTTTCACGTAACTTAATTTCTTCCATGGTTATTTTTTTAACTTGGTAAAGATTTAACAAAGAATTATAAAATTTATAAGTTAATTTGTATTCCACGATTCTTTCATTTTGTTTCATAGATTTTTCAATTACTTCTATTATCCCTGATACAAGAGATAATAAAGATAATGGTAAATAATAATAGCTAGAAATGCCTGAAACACTAAATAACACTTTTAAGATTAAAATTATGAGACTAATTTTATAATAAAAATTATAACTCTTTCTAAAAACATATAATTTTTTTTCTAGATATTCTTCCATTTAAGCAAATAAAAATTAATTAGCTGGTCCAAATTGATCTATGGGTAAACTATTTAATTTTTCTTCCATGCTATTTATTTTATTTTCTAATATATCTGATAATGTATATGATTGTTTTACTGTGGTAGCATCAGTCTCATCTGTGCCCCAATTTAGATCAACAATTCTTCTATTATTTACAGAAATAGAATCATCTTTAATAGTAAACACGTTTAATTTGTTCTCGATTTTTTCAATTTTGTTTTCAATCACATCATTATCAGCGGATCGTTTCTGAATGGTTTTATCCAACTGAGATTTTGTTACAAGATCTTTTAATTTTTCTTCTAGATCATCTATTCTTTTTGAAAGTTGATTGAGTGTGTTATTCACCATTTTAATTTCATTATTTTTTAATGTTGCAATTTTCGCCAGGAAACTAATTTTCAATTTTTCTATATCGCTTTTATCAACCAAATTCTGAATTTTTTCATCCATATTCTGTGAGATTAAATTAGGAAGACTGTCCTGTGATTTTTTTAGGTTGGAGTTTACTTGGTTAACAATATTATTATGTTCGGTATTTACTTGGTTAAGAATATCATTTTTAAAGGTTTCATGATTTTTAATGATGCAGGCATTTACTTGATTAAGAATATTTTTTTCATAATTTGATAATTCTTTTAATTTTTTATTTATTTCAATCTGGCTTGTTTTGGTTTGTTTAGAACAACATTCAACTCTTCCATAAATGTCCATTTATTAGTAATTTTTTTTCTATAAATGATTATAGATCTAACTAGCAATAAATCTACCTTATACCATCATTTTGAACATCATTTCCAGAACGATGGATTTAATGTTGGTCTCGTTGCATTTTATAGTACACATTTAATTCCTAATTTTACAGAAGAAAATAATAAAATTGGTGATATAACTATTCCACCTGGACAATACACATTTAATGATCTTAAGAAAGTTGTTAAAGATTTAGAATTAAATGAAGTAACAAACACATTTAATTTCTCAAATGATGTGTTAGACAGACCAAGAAAATTGTATCCTGTAGAAACTATAAACATTCATTGTAATTTAGCAGATGGTATGAGAGTAGGGAGGTATGAGACCGATATTATATCAAAATTTAAAATAACATCACCATTCAAACAACCAATAGTTTATGAACCTTTAGGAAATGCAATTTTTTTCCCAGTTCAACATAGTTCTATGAATACAATAATAGTTAAGATTTGTGATCAAGATAATAAATTAATTGATTTTGGTGGAGCAAATATTACTGTTCTTTTGGAAATCAAATAATGTTTTTATGTTCAAATTCTCTTTTAAAGTCTTCTGATAAATTTTGATGATAAAAAATATTAAACCAATCAACCTTATCTTGGAATTCTCTAATAAATTCTTCTGATAATATTTGATATTGAGAAATGTAATACCAATCAACTTTATTTTGGAATTCTCTAATAAAATTTTCTGATAATTTTTGAAATTTAGAAATATTTCCCCAATAAACTTTATTTTGGAATTCTCTAATGAATTCTTCGGATAATTCTATATTCATAGAAATTTTGAGCCATTCAGATCTTAAATAAGGCAACACATTTTTATTTTTTGTTGTATTATAAAGGTTAAATATATTTCCTATGTTTAAATATTTTGATATGTTTGAATATATGGGATAATTATTTATTAAATAATTGATGTTCATTTTTATGTCTCTTTATTTAAAATGAATTTTTATTAAGAAAGTGTAATTTCAGATTTTTTTATTTATATATAAAAAATTTATTGTATATGATTACTGTGAAATGATGAAAAGTAAATTTTCTGAATATAAACATTTCTTATAAAATTTCGTTTTTAATAAAGATACAATTTTTTCTATATAAATAAAAAATGAATTCTCTTATAGATATTGAAAATAAAATATGTGTATTCAATAATCATAATATATTTTTTATTTTGGATAATGAAAATAAACCATGGTTTAAAGCTAAAGATATTTGTAATGTTTTTAAATATGAAAATTCAAGAAAGTCCTTAAAAAATAATGTGAGACCGAAATTTATTAATAAATATAAAGGTCTAGTAAAGGGTAACCACCAGTTACACTTACACCCGGATACAAATTTTATTAATGAACCAGGTTTGTATGCATTAATTATGAAATCTAAAATGAAAATAGCTGAAAATTTTCAAGATTGGGTTTATGAAGAAGTTTTACCATCAATTAGAAAATATGGTGAATATAAAATTGAAGAAAAATATTTACCTATTATTAATAATCTTAATAATCGAATTAATAAACAATGTGAGCATATTACAAATTTAGGAAACATAATTAAAACTATGAAACCAGATATTGCACCAAAAACTCAAAATGCTCAATTATTATCCAAATTTATTTTATTAAAGTTATTTGATAATGAAACTTTTGATTATTATGTTATTAGATGTCAACAAAGAAATTATAGAAAACAACTAAATATTATTCAAGATAGACATTTAAATGCTGAAATTGTATATAGTGTAGAATATAATCCAAATTCAATAAATTTATATAATAGAATGAAAGAACAATTACATGATAAAATTGAATTTTCTAGAAATTATTTTGATAGATTAAATCATTATACAGAAAATGAATTAATAGAAGATATAAAAAGAATTCACCATAACTATTAAATTTTTCCTATATAAATGGAATCAAAATCATATTGTGTCAAATGTAAAAAGAAAACTGATAATGTTAATCCACATAAAGAAAAAACTAAAAATAATAGAAATATTTTAAAATCAAAATGTAAAATTTGTGGAACTAATAAAACTTCTTTTATTAAATAATTCTATAAAACTTCTTTTATAAAATAATTCTATATAAATGGAAGGCACACAACCTTGTTATATTTGTAATATGTTTTTCTGTTTCTGTGAAAACTCAATCAAGCTTCATAAATTATTAAATAACTTAACATTAGAAGAAAAGTTATATTGTGATGAAAAATTAGAAGATAGTCCTCCAACAAAGAAAAGAAAAATTGAAAATTCTAATAAACCTCAAGGAAAGAAAAGGAAACATACTCAATAAAAATTGTTTTATAAATGGATTATTGTAGAACATGTAAAAAACAAACTAAAAGTATAGGTATTCCAAAATTTATTAAAAAGAACAAACGTTGGAGAAGAATATCATTTTGTAAAATTTGTAATTCTGAAAAAAATAATATTTCCAAGTCTCCTGAAGATATTGAAATACAAGAATTATTTAAACCAGTTAGAAAAAATTTTGTAACAAGACATTTTGTTCAAAAAGGAATTGATAATACATGGCAAGCTGATTTATATTCTTTTTATAGACCGAAAGGAAAAATAGAAGATAATTCTTATAATTTGAGAACTAAACATGAACCAATAGATAATGACTATAAGCAATTATTGAGAGCAAATGATGGATATAAATATATTTTAAATGTGATTGATACATTCTCTAAATTTGCATGGGCCATTCCATTAAAAACAAAAACAGGATTAGAAGTTTCTAATGCGTTTAAATCAATTTTAAAAGATAGAATACCTAAATTATTACATGTAGACAAAGGGAAAGAATTCTATAACAAAGATATGAAACAAATTTTAGATAAACATAATATAAAAATGTATAGTACTGGAACTGATAATAAAGCTTCTATTGTTGAAAGATTCAATAGAACATTAGGAGATAAATTGAAACCAATTATTTATAAAAATTTGAGATGGCTTAATGTATTACCAAATATTATTAAAACATATAATAACACTATTCATAGAACTATTAAAATGAAACCTATTGAAGTAAATAAGAAAAATGAAAATGAATTATTGTTAACTGTATATAAGTTTCCCATTTCAAAATCTGTTCCAAAATTTGATCTTGGTGATAGAGTTAGATTATCATCATATGTAGATCAATTCAAAAATAAATTAAAAACTAATTGGACTAAAGAAATATTTACAATTAATAAAATTTATCAATCCAATGTAAATTATTTTAAAGTTAATGATGTAGATGAAGGCATTTATGAAGAAGAATTACAATTATCTAAATTATAAATTTTTTTCCCATTTTTCATATTCTTTTTTATTATGTTTCAAATGATCTATAAAATTATCTCTTTCAACATTTATTTTATAATGACCCCAAGCTAATGTATTCTTTCCATCTTCTAAAATATATCTTTTATCATCATATGCGCTTAACGTTTTTTTATTCATTTCTATAGTATATATATCATGTTTATTGCTCCTAATTAAACTTTGTTTTTTATATATTGGTTTTTTATTCTCTAAACAATTTGTAAAATCTTCAAATTTTATTTCTTTTTTAACAACACATCTTTTAATACCTTTTGCTTTTTTAATTATGTTATCATCATCGTCAGGTTTTATTGCGTATAATTTTGATCTCAATCCTACAAATTCTTTTATAATGTTACCATTCATTTCATCTTTAAATTTTCCCAAGACTTTTTTATTTATTCTTGGTAGATTATAAATATTATTTTCAGGATACTCAGATGTATCAAGTTCATTTATATAATCTTTCATATCTTTATAAAAATCTTCAGTTTTGACTGAACATATTAATGAATCAGTGTCTTCATATAAAAGTTTAATTTTATCTTCATATTTATTTTTTAATACATCATAATAAAATCCATATAAACATATTTTTGAAGTATCTAAAATACTCATTCCAATATATATTGGTTTGTTAAATAATATTTTCGCTTTCTCCATATGTACTGCAACTAAATCTTCTGAAAATATTTTTCTATCTTTAAAATTTGGTTTTGCAACTAATTTTTCAATTTGTCTATCGTTTGTGCATAATTTTATATCAACACGATTTCTTAAATTTTCCATTGTTTTCCCGAACACTGCGTTGTTCATTAATTTAAAGAAATCCTTCTCAAAATCATTCTTAGCATTTGTTCTTAGTTTTGTATTTAAATCGATGTATGATTTCAGCCAATCTGATTGTTGAAATGAAATAACTCTATGAACTTTTTTCAATTTTAATCCTAATTGTAAATATTTTTTCAATGTCATATAATGAATTACATATTTACTTTTATCATATAATGTTGTCATCAATTTTGGAAGTTTAATATCATTAATACTATTTTCTGGAGCTAATGGAAAATCTGAATGTTTATCATGTAATTCTGTTGGATATTCTAAATCAACTTCTAGAATATATCCAGTGTTGGAATCATCACAAGTATTCATTATTTTTTTGTTCCAATCAATATTATCAATTTCTTCCCATCTAAAATCTTTGTATGGTAAATATTTACACATACTCCATCCATATTCATTATTAGCATCTAAATAACATATATATTCTGATTGTTTTTTAGAGTTATATGATTTCATATATTTATTATTTGCCTTAGCATATCTATTACAACATTGTGAAATCCCACCCCTAATTCCTTTTTCAACCATCAATAACATATCATAATCTGTTAATAATTCTAATTTTTGATTAGTTTTTCGCAACATTACATCCCAAGCATATCCAGGTAAACTAAAATACCATGCTGGATCTAATTTATATGTCTTCAATGATATTTCCCTAAAATTTTCAACAATATCTGCTAATAATAAAACGTCTATTTTATTATATAGTTGTGTATATTCTTTTAAATTTTGAATATTAAATTTATTCCAAACATCTTTAGCATGTTTATAATCTTTATCAGAAATATTTTCATCATTAAGTTTACTATAAAATTTACTTTTGGGTGGTAATTTTGTTTCGTTTAGTTTATCTTCTGAATCCATATATTCGTATGGATAAACACCTTTTTTAATAGCTAAATCAAGTAAATCTTCTGGAATAAATTTTTTCATTTCTTTAAATTGATCTTTAGTTAAATTATTTGCTAATTTTTCTATACTGCTTGATAAAAATTTAAACGAATCAATAAATCTTAATTCTATAGTTCTCATTATTGGTTTATCTTCTGCATCAATATAACCTGTATCATATTTAATTTTTTTCGATAATGAAATATAATTTTCATCAGTTTTTGGAATTAATTTTATATCTCCACCAAGTTCTTTTATGAATAAATGTAAATCATAACCAGCTAAATTATGAAAGAAGACTGGAATGAATTTTGGATTTTGATATCTTAAATTACAATCTGAATGAGCTGCTCCTCTAAATTTTCCAGTTAAATGATCATGATCAATAACTTTTGTTTTACCTTCATCTAATATATCTAAGTCATATTGATATTCAAGAACTTTAGCTTCATCATCTTGAAAATACTCAATCTTATTATTTAAAATTCTTTTACGTCTTTCAATTATTGGAGGTGTTTCGTTTAGATCAAGTTCACAAATATGACATATTTTTGAATTTTTATAAATTATTTCCTCATCATCAGATAATTTATATCCAATATTTCCACTATAAATTTTATCAATTTCTATTGCTTCTCTAGTTAAATTTTCACAAAATACTTTAGCAGCATCATTACCATTATAATTGATTGGATCTTTATAATTTCCATTTTGATATTTAACATAATATGAAAAATTATTTGGTAAATGTTTCTGATATTTTGTTGTATAAGATTTATTAGGATTAGGCTGACATGTATTTATTTTTTGTAAAAGACATTCGAAATCTGCATAAATTGTAAATGGAACTTTTAATGATCTATTATAATTTTCAAATTCAATTATATTATCATATTTTTCTGGTAATTCAATTTTTACAGCCTTATTCGTATTGCAATATATTTTATGCTCCATTAATTTATCATCATTTGGAAAATTATTTAAACATCTTTTACATAATGCTCTTTTACTATGATGTTTTGTAATATTAGAGCCAACTAATTTCCATAAATCTTTTATCCAACAATAATGATTAGTTTCATTATTAGTTAAAAATAATAAATCAATATGTTTTTGTTTTTCATTATTAGTTATTTTTAATGGACGAATAGTATTTGATTCGTGCCAATATACATTTATAGAGAAATCAACTCGTTTCTCAAATTTTTCAATATCTGTTAATTTCACTGGGAATTCAATATTTTTAAATTCATTATCAAATTCATGTTCATATTCTTTATATTTTGAAACTCTTTGAGGATCTTTATTAGGAGTATGTAAAGCTGATAAAATAGACCAGAGGAAACATTTGTTATCATCATTTTTAACATTAATACATGCTTTTTTATTATTGATATTGTTTGGAAGTTTTATATATGATGCACCTACTAATGGCATAAATCTATTAATTCTTATTTCTAGAGCATCAATTCTATTTAATTTCCAATTTGATCCTTTTGCTTCAAATTCGCCCATTTCTCTAATAATTTTGTTAGAAGCATTTGAATAGTATTCATTCAAATTTGTTGTTGGTGTTATAACTTCATGTTGAGTTTTAAAATTAAATGTACTTTCTTCATAATTATCTCTTTCACCTCTAGAATATATTGCTGTCATAAATAAGTTTGTTACAAGGTTATTTCTTTTTACATTTTGTTTAATTTTTCCCAATACACGATTTTTATTATTCTCTAAAAATATAGTAGGGTCAATATCATTTTTATTTTCAATATATAAATTTTTTATTCTGGAATTAAAAGCTGTACCCTTTTCGATTGGAATTACTCTTTCTTTTGGTTTTTCAAAAATAGAGTTATCAAAAGTATTTAATATATTAGCATTATGTATTTTAGTTTTAATATGTTCTTTATAATATGATCTTCGAATATCCTTTTTACAAGTACCACAATATTTTTGAGGAATATTTCTTTGAGGTCTTGATGTATTTTCTCGAATATTTTTTCTATCATTTTTATTATGTGATTTTGTTGATATATGTTTATCCCATAATCTTTCTGGTATATCATTGTCACAAACATTACAATAAAGTTTTATTTTATTTTGATGATTTGCACTATGAATATGTTTAATCCAATTACGATTTAAAATATCTTTATTACAAGTGTTACAGTAGCTCGTAGACATTTCTATTTATAGAGGAAAAAATTTATACAAAATAATTTTTTTAAAAACTTACAATTTTATATTATTTTATAAAAACAAATTTTTATTAAGAAAGTACAATTTTAGAATTTTTTTTAATGAGGTACATTTTTGCTCTACAACTTTTACAACAATAAGAATAATCATCTTTATTTTTATGAAATTCTTCATAAGATTTTTCTTCTTGACAATAACTACATTTTCTAACATTATTTATTTTTCGTCTATGACTATCACTATTTAAATGTTTCTTATAAGAATGATTAATAATTTGTTTACCACACACGCAATCTATTATAGTTTTGGTATTTTCATATTTGTCAATTGAGAAGTCACTTACACATGATTTACAACCATATGATAAACCAGATTTATGTTTATAAAATTGAACATATGATTTTTCTTCTTTACAAAAAGTACACTTTCTAATCTGGTTAATTAATCTTCGATGTATATCACTTTCTAAATGTTTTTTATAAATATTATTTCTACAAAATGTTTTTCCACATACGCACTCTATTCTCCCCATTTTTTTTTTTTATTTATATAAAATAATTTACACCTTTATTAAAAACGAATTTTTATTAGCAAGTGGTTATTTTGTATTCACATTTATTTTTATAATGAAATATACTACTTAAGTGTCTGATTTTTTATGATTATATTAAATTATATATTAAAGACGGCCGGGGGCCGTCTTTAATATATAACTGATTAGAAAAACTATCAGTTAATTCTTTTATTTCTTTTTGTAATTTATATTCACTATATTTTCTAATTGATGGTAGTACTTCTTCATAAACCCAATCTTGAAATTTTTCTGCTAGTGGTTGTTTTGATTTCATAATTAATGACTAAATGCCATGTTCATTAATAAAAATGGTATTGGGTTGTATATTTTTAGGGGTGAACGAAACGTTCACCCCTAAATCTTTATAACTTTTCTTATATTTTTCTTTAACATTATCATAAATAGCGTCTCTGGGTCTTTTATTTTTACTATTTCTAAAAAATATTTAAAAAACACAAGTGTTGATAAAAATTCATTTTAAATAAAGAGTTAAATTTTTTCTATATAAATAAAGATGAATCCTGCACGAGATCTTAACACATGTATGAAAATTTTACCAACTAAAAAACTAGATGAACTTGAAGAGGGAAAAAAATATAAAACTTCGAATTTCAAATTTGTTACTACAAAATATGGTGATCAAGTTGTTGTATGTTTAGATAACACTTTTAATGTATTTCTACCTGAACGTATTCAAAGTGTAATAAATAAAAAAAATTTAGACAAATTTAATTCAGCTGATATGTCATTAATTTATAAAGGAAAACTTGATAATGCGCATAATATTGAGTTTGAATAATTTTTATTAGAATATTTAGATGGTCCCATTTTAGGATCCCCTAATTTTTCATAACTTTTTAATATCTAAAATAGAATTCATTTTTTAATTTTTATTTCAAATTATATTTTATTAACATAATTTAATTTTTATAGAGAAATTATCAGAGAACTCCAAATATTATGACTTTTATCATGATTTTTGTGAAATGGTTGTGTAAAATGTAGGGTAAAGAGGGTTGAAGCCTAAAATTTTAAAAATTTTTAATATTTTTGTGATTTTCTCTATTTTGAGGGTTATTTTGGTAAAAAAGCGCCTATTTTTTTATGAGAGTGATAGAATATTTAAGGTTTTATCACTTTTCTTTTTTAGTGCGCCAGGACGTACATATATATACTACTCTGCTCACTATATTTTAAATCCTGAAGGTTACTTGCAACCCACCGAAACTTTAGGAAAAATTGGCATCCAAGAGGGTAAGCTATTTTGAGGGATGAATTTACCAATATTTGTATTTATTTTTGTTTGTGATATTTTAGAACAAACCACAGTTGGTTATAAAATGACGGCCTCACCTCGAAGTGCTATAATATCTAACAGTACCCTACGATTTCAACCGGATAACCCAACCGAAGAACAGTTCTTTATGGAAGATGGTATGATCAGATATCATCGCCAAATCCTATTGTATGATAACATTTTATCTTTTTTAGAACCAAAACCTGGGCCCAGTTACGAACCAAAAATGGTTAGAAGTCCAAATCGGGTAGTTGCCAATTCCGTAATAAATTATAGTTTAAGTTCGTCTGAATCAGAAGATCGCGACGATTCCAGTGCTGATCCGCCATATGAAGTGAATAGAAATGGTAATTCACCACGTCACGTTGTTGCTGATTCAAATACGGAAAGTAATAATTCTAGTGAGGAGATCAGTGAACACCAAGGAAGACCTAAGAAAGGGCGTAAACGTAAATATAAAGACCAGAATAGAGACCAAAAGAAAAGGAACAAAGATAGTAATAAAGCATATTTTAACCACAAAGGTAGAAAAATTGAACCAAAACCGTTTAATGACTATCGGTGCGATTGCCCAAAAAAGTGCACGGAAAATATACTCAGTGAAAAAAGAAAGGAAGAGTTTACCAGGTTTTGGTCACTTGAATCTTATAATGCTCAAACAAACTTTATTGCGGCAGCAGTAACCGAATACCCAAAGCAAAGACTATATGGCCGAAATGCCACTTTAAGGACGTTTTCTAGAAAATATAAGCTAGGCGAAGAAATAGTTTGTCGTAATACCTTCGTAAAGACGTTGGGAGTATCAACGTGCAGGGTCAATACGGCACTAAAAAAGTTCCATGGGCGGTCTGCTTTAGCTGATCAAAGAGGAATTACTGGGGGAAAAAATAAACTACCGGATGCAAAAATACAAAAAGTAGTCGATCAAATAAATAGAATACCGCGATATATTTCGCATTACTGTAGATCTACAACTGAAGCAAACTTTTTGCCACCAGATATGACTATACAAAAAATGTATAATTTATATTCGTCTGAAGAAATTGCACCAGTTAGCATTTCTACTTACAAAAGAATTTTTTACAGCAAGTTTAATTTGCGAATAAAACCAATAAAGAAAGACACATGTAACACTTGTGACAAACTTATAACTGCGATCGA
This sequence comes from Polydrusus cervinus, assembly GCA_935413205.1. NCBI lineage: Eukaryota > Metazoa > Arthropoda > Insecta > Coleoptera > Curculionidae > Polydrusus > Polydrusus cervinus. Next base: position 56,536,502 of record OW284510.1, on the reverse strand, counting down.
TAATGAGAAAAATATAGATTCGAAGGAAGAACTAAAAAATAAACATGATACCCACCTACAGGAAGCCAAAGAAGCTCAAGACCTTCGCAGACAAGATTTTAAACTAGCTAATAAATAACATTTGATTTGGAAAAAACTCTACCCTTACCTCGCATTCCAACAAATATAGTATTCTATAAACGCCAGCTTTGGGTTTACAATGCTGGGGTGCATAGTGGTAAGGATGATCGTGGATACTGTTATGTATGGGTTGAAGGCACGGCTGGACGCGGCTCCCAAGAAGTTGGATCATGCTTACTTAAACACATAAAGTGTCACTTACCGCCAAACGTAAAACATCTAATCCTTTGGAGTGACGCATGTGGTGGACAAAACAGAAATATAAAAATTACCCTTTTACTTAAATCTATTTTGCACACCACTCCCAACCTTCAGACTATTACTATGAACTTTTTAATATCTGGACATAGTTTTCTTCCGAACGACTCAGATTTTAGCGACATCGAGTATGAGCTAAAAAGACATCAGCGACTTTATACCCCAGACGACTATATTAATATCATGAGAACTTGTCGTAAGAAAAAGCCGTTTATCGTTACAAAAATTGAGTCTATTGATTTTTTTGGAGTTGAACAAATAGAAAAAAATATAGTAAATAGAAAGGCGACCGAAAATAAGGAAAAGATAAACTGGTTACACATAAGAAGCATTAAATTAGATAAGGACGAGCCTTTTTACCTTTCCGTAAAACAACATAAATTTACAAATCCGTTCCAAAAGGTAAACATTAAAAAGAACGTTCGGGGTAGGCCATTTGCTACTGGAACACCTTATGAAGCTCTGGTACCATTATGGCCCCAAGGGAAATCAATAGCCCTACCAAAGTTACAGAACCTTAATGAAATGATACATCTAATTCCATCTGATGCCCTGGAGTTTTATAGTAACCTAAAAGGTAACAAACGGATTATAGAGGATGTTGATGGTTTCAATACAGAACAACTGGATTTTGATGTTGAAGAAGAATATTAAAAATTATTGTAAATGTTTAAAATAAAATATCTATACTTAATATAATAAAAAAATCAATAAAAAATAGCTTGATTCTTTCAATTTCTTAAAATGCAAAAAGAAACCAACCCTCAATACATCAGTATTACATCAGTAAAGTGTAAAAAAAATGATCGAAAATTAAATAATTAAGAAAACAGTTAAAAGAAATTAACTCGTAATGTGCATTTTGTGGGTTGGTTGCATTTTGCATAACAGGGCCCAATTATTAATACTAAATATCAACATTTCAAAATAAAAAAAAAATTTCGTTTAAAGTTAGAACCATTTGACGAATCAGATTCTAATATTTTTATTAGTTCAATAAAGGAAACTAACTTGGCTGAACGAATTAATATTTTACAAACTAATCTACGTTTAGATCATTTAAATCTCGAAGAAAAACATTCTATCTTAGAAATTTGTACTGCTTATAATGACATTTTTTACTTACCTAATGATCATTTAACATGTACTAACCTTTTAAAGCATGAAATCAAAGTAACTGATCCTACACCGATCACCGCTAAAATATATAGATTCCCCGAAGTGCATAAAAAAGAATTAGACCGGCAAATAGCTAAACTATTAAAAAATGGTATTATTCGTGAGTCAGTCTCTCCTTATAATAGTCCACTTTGGATTGTCCCTAAGAAAATGGACGCTTCAGGCGAAAGAAAGTGGCGTGTAGTTGTAGATTACAGGAAATTAAATGACGTCACAGTATTCGACCCATTTCCATTACCAAATATTGAAGACATTTTAGATCAACTTGGTCATTCTAAATATTTTTCTACATTAGATTTAGCATCAGGATTTCATCAAATTCCAATGAAAGACGAAGATATACCTAAAACTGCTTTTTCTACACCCAAAGGTCATTATGAATTTCTGCGCATGCCTTACGGAATGAAAAACGGTGCAAATATTTTCCAATGTTTAATGAATACTGCATTGACAGGACTTCAAGGACTGCAATGTTTCGTTTATCTCGATGACATAGTCATTTTTGCTAGTTCTATTTCAGAACATTCTCAAAAATTAGAGAATATATTTAATAGATTACGTATAAATCAACTCCTTTTACAACCTGATAAATGCGAATTTACGAAAAATGAAGTTGCATATCTAGGACATTTAATAAATGAAAATGGTGTATCCCCAAATCCAGATAAAGTTTCTGCTATCAAACAATATAACGCACCCAAAAATTCAAAACAAATTAAACAATTTCTTGGGTTAATAGGTTATTATCGCCGTTTTATGAAAGACTTTTCTAAAATTGCGAAACCCCTTACATCACTCTTAAAAAAGGATGTTCCATACATATGGACAGATGAACACGAAAACTCTTTCAATTATTTTAAAACTATTTTATCAAGCAATCCCCTTTTACAGTATCCAGATTTTACTAAAACTTTCGTTTTAACTACAGACGCTTCTAGCTATGCTATAGGTGCTATTTTATCTCAAGGTAAGATCGGCAGAGATTTACCTATTTCATATGCCTCGCGTACTCTTAATAATGCTGAAAGTAATTACTCTGTAACCGAAAAAGAACTTCTTGCAATTGTATGGGCCGTTGTACATTTTCGCCCTTATTTATACGAAAGAAAATTTTTAATTTTAACGGATCATCGTCCCTTAACTTGGCTTTTTTATTGTAAAGACCCTAGCAGTAGACTTATTCGCTGGCGTTTAAAACTCGAAGAATATTCTTATGAAATTAAATATAAACCCGGTAGAGTCAATTCCAATGTAGACGCATCATCTAGAAACCCAATAAAAGTAATTAAAACTTGTTTTCCTATTAACATTGAAAATTATGCTGATTTTATAAAATATCATTACGAAAGTCAAAACATTCCACAGATAGAAATAATAAAAGATAACATTTTTTCAAAACATCCAAAATTCTTTAATCTATTCTACAGATTTTGACAAAAATAATCCATACTTTGAAAGCTTATCATCTTTGTTCGACTTAAATAAAATAAATTACACTGAAATAAATCTATATGATACAATACCACTAAAGAATGAACTCAAACAAACATTTTTATTAATATCTAAATTAAATCATTTTGATAAAATTTCTTATAATGACTTGTTTTACTCTTTACAAAATTTAAGAGCTAACTAATTAAAAAATAAAATTAATCTCATTTATTTAAAAAATCCAGTAGAAGATAATAACAATTTAAAACAAGACATGTATAATGAACTAATAGACTTTTTATTTCCCAAACAAATAAAAATTATTTTAGTAAACAAACCTAAATTCCAACCCTCAAATCGCGACGAAATTTTAAAAATATTTCAGGAAAATCATGAAACTGCGATATCAGGTCATTCAGAATTTCTTCGAACATATCGTAAAATTAAAGAAAATTACAAATGGCATAATATGAAAACTGATATAAAGAAACTCATAAAAAAATGCAAATCATGTCAAATAAATAAAGTAAATCGAAATGCTAAAGCCCCTATGGAAATTACAACAACTAGCGAACGCCCATTTCAACGATTAGCAATAGACATAGTAGGACCATTACCTATAACAGAAAATGGTAATCGTTTTATTTTAACTATGCAAGATGACTTAACCAAATTTTTATACGCTGTACCATTAATCAATCATGAATCAAAAACAATTGCTGACCAACTTTTAAAATTTATATGGCTTTTTGGCATTCCTGAAACAATTTTATCTGATCAAGGAGCAGACTTTACATCCAACCTTATCAAAGATTTAAATAAAATTTTTAAAATTAAGCACGTTTTAGCAAGCCCATATCATCCTCAAACTAATGGTGCACTGGAAAGATCACATTTAACATTAAAAGAATATTTAAAACATTATATCAATTCACAACAAAATGATTGGGACGAGTATGTACCCTTAGCTATGTTTACATATAATACACATTATCATAAAGCAACTAACTTTACCCCATTTGAACTTACATTTGGACATAAAGCTTATATACCTAGCTCACTAACAACAAAGCCTGAATTCAAATATTCTTATGATGATTATTAATCACACCTTAAATTAAAACTAAATAAGAGTTTTGAAATAGCTCGAGAAAATATAATAAAATCTAAAAATATTTCTAAAAATTATTATGATCAAAAAACAAATCAAAACATTTACAAAGAAGGAGATTTAGTATTCTTACAAAATAAAGTCATTAAACAAGGTTTAAATAAAAAGTTTTCTCCACTTTTTAAAGGACCCTTTAAAATTTTAAAAATATATCCTAATCAGACTGTTAAATTGCTTTTAAATAATAATAAAACAGCTGTTTATCATCATAACTTATTGAAACCATTCTTTACAGATAATGTTGACAACAGCAGTAGTAGTGTTCCTCACCCTGACCTACTCTAAAATCATAAAAACTGACCTACCACCTTTCCAAATACAACCCTTTAACGATAAATCAGGAATCTTCTATCATCATTTAGGTCAAGCACGAATTTCTCATGATAAATTTACTTTATTATCATTTATTAATATTAGTATATACGAAGAAAAATTGAAACTTACTGCAACAATTTACCAAACTTCTCTACCTTTGTGTAAAAATTATAGAAAAATGACTAATACTACAAAAAATAAGAAACTGGAATTTTATTGTAATGAAACATTAGCACTAATTTCAAATAATTTTAAACTTTTAGATGAAAAATTTGACTCAATCTGTCATTTGACTGGTCATAATTTAGACATTATTTCTAGATCAAAACGAGGATTATTTAATGGAGTATCTTATGCTTTTAAATGGTTATTTGGCACTCCTGATTCCGATGATGCAAAATTTTATACAGATGCAATCAATAATATTTCACAACAAAATCGTGATATGCATATTTTAATGAAACAACAAATTCAGTTAAATTTACTTACGCAATTAACAAATGAATTAAAAGAAGAATTTAACGTCATCATTTCAGCAATCTTGTTTTCAGAACAAAATATATTGCATCCAGCTGTCATAACTCCCCGACATTTAAAAGAAGAACTTTTAAAAATAAAATTAAGCTCTACACTGGAATTCCCTTTTGATTTAGATAAGCTTGAAAATGCTTACAAATTCATGGACATTAGTTCCTTATCAGTAATCTATTCAAATAAAATATTAATTTTTGCCATAGGCGTACCACTAGTAACAAAAAATATTTTTAATGTTTATAATTTGATTTCACTTCCTACTCAAGTCCTGAACTCTTCCATATATTCCTATATAAATCCATCATTTTCCTATTTACTATTGAGTAACACAAGAAACTTCTACAGTGAACTTACGGACTTATCAAACTGCATCCATGTTCCACCACAAGAGTACATTTGTAGTCATGCCACTGTTTACCTGGTTAAAGAACGACCTACCTGTGAATTGGATTTGAAAACCAAACAACTCCTTAGTATTCCAAAAAGTTGTGATACTAAAGTAGTAAAAACTGAAGTTGAGATTTGGCATCCCTTAAATAAAAATCAATGGCTTTTTGTTGTTACCAACCCAGTTCTTGGTACTATCTATTGTGACAATATCAATCAAGCAATAGACATCACTATTCAGAATACTGGTATATTTACTTTGCAACCACAATGTAAATGCTATACCATGTCCACGATGCTAATCGCCAGTTCAAATCAAACTTCTAATTATACTAACTATATACCAACAGTCGATATCACTACCGATGATTGTTGTATAATTGAACAGAAGTATCTTCAAAATGAAGAAATGGAATCAATTAAATTATCCAATATTAACTTAAACGACCTTAACCATGCACAAAACAAACTACATCAATTTGACGAAGAATTACAAAAACGTATTGATGAACCTTTTAGTGGATACAGAACCAAATGGTACAACACTTTTGGAGGTATTCTCACTCTGATCTTTTCTGCAGTAATAATTCTTTGGTGTTGCTGCAAGCAATGTCGCTGGTCCGTACTTTCCTGGCTCAAACAACTCTTCACTCGTGGTCCATGTCAATATACTATATGTATTAACAGCCACAATTCAATGGAAAATAGTAATGTTCATACTTATGATGTGCCTCGCCAACATAGAGTCCGCTATGTTCGAGAAGACGGTCTTACCAATCCAATGTATTCTAGGCCTCATATGCCATCACCAAAAGAAGAAAGACCAATTCTGGAACCTGACGATCCAACCGATCCTCATGATTATGATCATCTTAAATTTGAAGAAGACGTTCCACCAAGACGAATTACTAGGTCTCTCTCCAAAAAGATTTTCAAACTGTAAATTCAATTTTTGTTTTTTTTATTCTTATTGAAAACTTTTAATAATTCTGGAATTCTAAGTTGTTATCTTAATTATTATATCATTTACAATACACTTTATATAAATTTAATAAATGCATTAGATGCGATTAAATTTTGTATAAGTACTTATTTATTTAAAAATGCACTATATGTTGCATTCAATACATTCAATGTATTCATTTGTAAAAATACTCTTTATATAAATTTAATAAATGCATTAGATGCGATTAAATTTTGTATAAGTACTCATTTATTTAAAAATGCACTATATGTTGCATTCAATACATTCAATGTATTCATTTGTAAAAATACTCTTTATATAAATTTAATAAATGCATTAGATGCGATTAATATTTATATACATATTTATATATCAAAATGGATATCAATTTATCTTTATATTATTTACGGATCCTAATTTTTATTAAGATAGTTAGTCACAACATTGACAATTAAATTGATATCTGATCAAAATGATCCATTTTGATAACATGTATAATCAATATTTAAATTGAGTCTTAAGCACACTTGTGTATGATGCATCCTATTTAATAATGCACTTTCGTTGCATTTTATACATTTTATAATGTATTCATATATTTAATAATGCACTTTCGTTGCATTATATACATTTTTATGCCCTTATATATATATATATAAAAATTTTAAATAAAAATATATATATTTACATATATATTATATTCTTCATATCAATAATAAAATATTTTCTTCTTTCTTCTTCTACAGATTCTAGACCATACCGTTGTTCTAAATATTATAATTGGAACCAATAATTCCTATCTAGGAACGAGCAGTATCATTTTCTGTTGACACGCCTACACCTAAAAGGTCTTTCTGGCCCTTTAATCCTGGCGGTCCTCGTCGCCTTGTTATTTTCTTTATTATTCCTTGATTCCGACAAATTGAAATTGGAGCTGGGACTATAGTTATGTCGCTGACTAAAGGACTTTGGTGTTCCGGATGGTTCCGATAATATAATGTTTAAACAAACATTTTATTTTAAATAAATAAATATACTAATAATATATATATATATATATATATATATATATATATATATATGTCAATGGGCAGTTTTGAGGACAAATTATTTGAAACATCGGTGCTAACGAGGACACATGGTGCTTATGAGGTCGGTCCTTGTAAGAATACATGTCAATTGGCAGTTATAGGGACTGTCCTCAGATGCTTTTTATGTATATAGGCTATTGTAAGGACATATAGTATTATAGGACTATAATAGATTGTATTATGAAAATGTAGCGTTACAAAAAAAAATCAAGTTTTTTAGTACACACTATTAAAAACAAAACTTTTTACTATTATAGTTTCCCCGAATGCCCCCACTTTTATAAGTTTGAAAAGTTATTTGGGTTTGATCTTTGGCCTTCAAATTGTTTCTATGGAAATAATTGTCTCAACAATGATTTCTTTGAAAATTATCTTTCTGATAAAGTTACCAGGAGATGAATAATACGGGCCTAAGCACTAAGTGTCCTCGCAAATACCATTATTTCTAAAAATGTGTCTTCGAAACTACTTGTACAAAACTATGACGCAAGTCTATATACCGGGTGTCCCGCTAAGGTCGGCCAACGGTTGTATCTCAGAAAGTACCGTAAAATTGGGTGACTTTGGCCGTTGCGGTGACTTTGGCCGAAAAAAATATTTTGTTTTGTAGGTCTCTAGCCAGAAAGTGTATTGTAATATTTTATTGCAGAATATTAAAGGTCTAAATGTAAATATCCGATTCTGCATAAAATTTGGTCAATAAGACTATTTTTCTGTTAACGTCATACAATTATAATATTATAAAAAAATGTGCTAAAAATTTAGCCCCAAAAACTTTGGATCTGCAGAGGCAGGTGCCACCATCTCGAAGCTGTTTGTTGTACTGAGTGGTTAGGAGTCTATTGTGATAATCTATGCGGATCAATATTAATATAATGTTTCACGTTGTGGCAGATAGAGGGCGGCCAAAGTCAAACGATCTTTTTTCTTCAAAGGTGGTATGACTTTGGCCGGTGGTTCATTTATTTTAAACGGGCTAATACCGGTGATATTGTGCAAAATAGTTTATTTTTACCAGTGCCCTAAGGTATTGTGTTGGTGTAAGAAACACATTTCGATTTAGATAACTAAATAGACAGCAGGTAAGGTCGAGTGAACTTAGGTTTGGTTCTTAAATTAATAACTTTTTTGTTGTAGGTTAGGGTCACCTAAATTTCCCACGCAATGGGTCGCTATAGAAGAAGAATTGATAGTCGTCCTTATAGAAATTATTCGGAAAATAAGTTAAACACAGCTCTTCATTTGATTACAACAAATCAGATTTCAGAACGAGATGCATCTAAACGATTTAAAATTGCGCGATCTACCCTGCAAAACAAAAGAAAACATCTTCACGAAAAACCAGCTGGAGGGCAGACTGTGCTTTCGACTGATGAAGAAAAAAAGATTAAAAATTATATTTTGCTGTTATCAAGGTATGGTTTTCCAATGGATAGGAATGATCTTAGATGGATGGTTCAAACGTATTTAAATCGTAAAGGTGTCACAATAAAATGCTTTCGTGATAATTATCCTGGATTGGAATGGGTTAGATTGTTCATTGGTAGACACCCAGACCTTACAGAAAGAATGTCAGCCAATATTAAGAGTCAAAGAGCTTGTGTTTCCTTAGAAACGATTAATCAGTATTTTGATAATCTTGAATTGGAGCTTCAAGAGATTCCGCCGTCCCACATTTGGAATTACGATGAAACAAACCTAAGCGACGATCCAGGAACAAAAAAAATTATTACAAAACGTGGGTGTAAATATCCGGAAAGGATCATAAATTTTTCAAAGCAATCTACGTTTCTCATGTTTTGTGGTAGTGCTAGTGGGGAAATCCTGGATCCCTATGTTGTTTACAAGGCACAGAATGTATACGACACGTGGAGTATTGGAGGCCCTGCCCATACTAGATACAATAGATCAAAAAGCGGCTGGTTCGAGTCAAACATCTTTGAAGATTGGTTCGAAAATTCTTTGCTCCGACGTTTAAAAAAACTTGATGGACCTAAGATAATTATCGGAGATAATCTTGCATCCCATATTAGCGTCCATGTATTGACGCTATGCGAGCAAAATAATATAAAATTTTTGTGTTTGCCACCAAACACGACTCACTTGACACAACCGCTGGACGTTGCTTTTTTTCGTCCTCTAAAACAGAAATGGCGAGAAATTCTCAGCAACTATAAATCGACAACGGCCAACAAAACTGTAGCCAAATGTGATTTTCCAAGGCTGCTAAAAAATCTCATGGAATCGTTACGAGAAAATGGAAAAACCAATTTAATGAGTGGCTTTAGAAAATCAGGAATCCATCCAATTAATCGCAATGAGGTTCTAAATAGAATCCCTTCAAAAGAGAGTGTCACTCTGGAAAACGACGACCCTCTGAATACATCAATCATTGATCTGTTGGAATTAAAAAGATTTGGAACATCATCAGAAATTCACGAAAAGAAGAGGAAATCAAAGTTAAGAATCGCTCCAGGCAGAAGTGTTTCAGTTGCTGATGTTAAGCCAAAAAAAAATGCCAACTCTGTGTCACAGAAAAACCAACTTGACATCGTTCTACCTGGCCCTAGTAAACCGAAATCAACAATTTTACAGAAGAGAAAAAAGAAAATCCAGAAGTCCGATTCTGAAACATCTGAACACGAAAATATTTCTATTTATTCAGATAGTCAGGAGTCGGCATTATACAGCGATGCCGATGACATATATTATGAACATGCCTATAGGGAAAGTGAATATGAAGTGGGAGACTTTGTGATCTCCACCTACGCTCATAAATTTTTCCCAGGACAAATTCTGGAAGCTCTCGAGCGAACCTATAGAATTAAATCAATGGAGAAAAGCGGCATCCAGTGGAGATGGCCTGCGAAAGATGATATTATTAGTTATCAGGACTTTGATATCAAAGAAAAAATTCAGGCCCCCGTGTTGAGCAAGAGACATCTCTGTACCATCCCAGAGATGACCAAATACAGTAATTTTTAGTTTTTACCTGTTTTGCTTTTAAATTTAAGTTTTTACCCACCGACCTTTAGGTTGCAGCATTAGAAATGTTTAAATACTAGGTACCTACCTATGTTTAGTTGTTGTTTCAGTTCCTAAAAATGTTTTTTCCTTAATTTTAAGACATGTTCTGGCCATTTGGTTTCAACCAAAGCCCTATAAAACCTAATTACACACACACTTAAGATATTTTTTTTGTTTTTACACTAGTAAAAGTATTTAAAAAATAAATATTTTGACATATAGTGCGTATTTATTACACCATTTTTATGATTTCTATTGCACCGTATTTAAAAAAAAAAATTTAATGGCCAAAGACGCATTACATGTCCTTGTTCTTTGTTTAAACACGGTTTTCAAACTTATGGCCAAATTCACCCAACTTGGTGTGCTGACTTTGGCCACCCTGTTTAAAAAAAAAAAAATACTAAACGTTGGAAACATAGTATTTTTAATACAAATAATGAAAATATAGATCAAGACTAACAATTGAGTACAAGGTTGATATTTTTATCTATCATACTTAAAAAACTATTAGTAGTTGAAAAAAAAAAATGGCCCAAAGTCACCCAATTTTACGGTATTAGTCAGATATATTCGGAAAAAAAAATTATAGGTAAACCGGCTGAAAGAAAATAAGAAAAATTATTTTTAAAGTTGTACATTTACCGCTAGAGAGGGTAACTGATGAACTGATGGAACAAAATACAAAATTCAAGTTATTTTAAAAATAGCCTCATTAGGATACCTACTGTTTTGATATCGGGAATGGAAAGCCTATCTATTCTTGCCGCAGTTTGATTCTAACGATTGTTTTTATATCTCCAATAATAAGGAAGGGGAAAGCTGGTAAATAAGTTATTACTAAAAATACTGTATTTTTCACATCTTTTATACAATTTTAATAGATGTGGGTTCATTTGAAAGAGAATTTTGTGCCTAATAAGAAAATAATAATTTTGTTTATGGTCGCTAATTCGTATTTTGTTTTACAGAGGACTTTATGTATAAAAGTTTCAGTTTTTTATAATTTTCTTAAGAAAAATAAATGGAACGGTATACTTTTTGTACATTATGTTTGAAAAGCATAAAAATTTTGGCGAAAATAGCATTTTCATATCTTTGTTCGGGTTTTTTACAAAAAAATTTTTAGGATCGATCTGCCACTATTATGGGTCTTCGGTTAATCTATTTGGTTCGTAGGTTAACAACAAATTGAAATACCTCATAAGCACCAAGTGTCCTCGCAACCACCAGTATTTCTAAAAATATGTCTTCAAAACTGCCCGTACATATATGTATACAACCGAAAGGATTAACTAGCGTGCACTATAGATTGAAGAAAGGCGCTTTTATTTAAAAAAAAAATCAAAGTTAAACTCTGTGTTTGTAAATCAAACTTAACGTTTTGTCGTAAGATTAAAAACACATTTACTTTCATCTTGGAAGAAAGTTTTAAATGTAATATGGCGTTATATCGACACAGATGTAATAAAAAAATATGGATACATTTTTTTTCAATAGACTTTTAAAAAAGGCGCCATAGTGGCGTCTTCTAATTTGAAACAAAATACACATAACCAGAGCAAGGCCCATACAAAATCTTCCAGGAAATATTTTTTGAGTTTAGAGAAACCTTATTCTTCATTATTATTAACCAGCGTTCCATTTAAAATCCCCTCCCTGTATATAACCATTATGATCATGGTTCTTCAGTTAACTACAATGGGTTTTAAGTTAATTATTATTGTTCTTAGGTTACCCACACATTTTTAAAGTGGACATACCTCAGAAGCACCAAGTGTTCTCGCAACTACCAGTATTTCTTAAGGTGTGTCTTCGAAACTGCCTGTACAAAACTATGACGCAAGTCTATATACATAGCCATTGTAATCATGGTACTTCAGTTAACTGGTATGGGTCTTAGGTTAACTATTATGGTTCTTAGGTTAACTATTATGGTTCTTAGGTTAATTATTATGGTTCGTAGGTTAACTACAAATTATTATATAGAAAGACCTTCTAAGCACCAAGTGTCCTCGCAACCACCAGTATTTCTAAAAATGTGTCTTCAAAACTGCCTGTACAAAACTATGACGCAAATCTATATACATAGCCATTGTGATCATGGTTCTTCAGTTAACTGGAATGGGTCTTAGGTTAACTATTATGGTTCTTAGGTTAACTATTATGGTTCTTAGGTTAATTATTATGGTTCGTAGGTTAACCACAAATTATTATATAGAAAGACCTCCTAAGCACCAAGTGTTCTCGCAACCACCAGTATTTCTAAAAATGTGTCTTCAAAACTGCCTGTACATATATGTATACAACCGAAAGGATAAACTAGCGTGCAGAAAGGCGCTTTTATTTAAAAAAAAAGTTAAACTCTGTGTTTATAAATCAAACGTAACGTCTCGTCGTAAGATAAAAAAGTACATTTACTCTCATCTTCAAAGAAAGTTTTAAATGTAATATGGCGTTATATCGACATATGTTTTGACAGATGTAATAAAAAAATATGGATAAAATAATTGTTTTTCAATAAGCTTTTAAAAAAGGCGCCACAAGTGGTGTCTTCTAATTTGAAAAAAAAAAACAGTTGGTTAGGGTTGCGCCTCCTCTTTGTGGCCCCAATTTTTTTTACATAACCAGAGCAAGGCCCATACAAAATCTTCCAGGAAATATTTTTAGAATTTAGAGAAACCTTATTCTTCATTATTATTAAGCAGCGTTCCATTTAAAATCCCCTCCCTGTATATAACCATTATGATCATGGTTCTTCAGTTAACTACTATGGGTCTTAAGTTAATTATTATGGTTCTTATGACCCTTTAGCGCATAGCGTAGCATATCTGCTACGCTAATTTTATTTTCCGATTGTGTCACCACTTTGAGTATATGGATACCTGCGAAGTATTCTATACCTCACTGAATCTGATATTTTAGGGGTGATTAGTAAAAAAGATCATAGAGGTCGCTACAGTTTCTCTAAAACACAATATAATCTGACAGTTCGCAGTCGTGTTGCATGTATTGGTACGTAGTGCTAGAAACCGCTCGTTATTTCAAAAATTTGACCAAATTTAATAAAAAAGTGTCAAGTGGCTTTAATTTTAGGTAAGTACCTAAACATTTTTGAGTACCAAATAAGAAAAAGAATCTAATACAAAAATTGAGGACGTTTTTTAAAAAGCGTAGCATATCAGCTACATTATGCATAAAGTGTCATTTATGATTTTAGCCATATATACTATCAAGCATGGATGGAAAAAAGTTTACCCATCCTTATCTTACAGACCAGGACCTCGAAATATTGGCAAGTAATTTTTATGAAAGTGATGATGACTTAGATTCACCGGATGGTGGTGAAAATATTATGGATCTTGACCAAGTCGTTGATATTGACAAAGTCGTAGATATCGCCGCCAAAAGATTTACGGAACCAAATAAAGTCCAATATGATATAGAAAATATGCCAGTTATTTTTGAACATGGGTTGGATTTTCATCCTAATACTAATACGGAAAATTTAATTACCGAAGTCAACGACGCTGATGAGTTGGTTACTGCAGAAAATGAGTTATTTCAAGAGCAAGCAACTGCGGTTGTTGACAAACAATTGTTAAAATCTTTGAAGTGGAAAATGGCCAATTTCGAACAAAATTTTAACACCACAAAATTTAAAGGAGCCAAAAATTTAACTCAAGATATAAAAGATATATCAACACCATATGCTTACTTCAGGTATTTTTTATTTGGTTTGACTCTTTGATTGCACCAGTAATTTTTTTTAATTTTATTTTAGGTATTTTTTTACAGAGGAACTTCTCCAAAAAATTAGTGATGAGTCAAATTTGTACAGTGTACAGAAAAACGTTTCTAAGCCACCTAATATAACAAAAAATTGTGTAAAAAAAATCTGGGTATCTGCATATATACGTCCTTGGTCAAAATGTCCAATATTAGAAAATATTGGTCAAACCGTTACGGTTGGGAGAAGGTCATAAACGTTATGAGTGTAAATCGTTTTGAAAAAATTCGTGAAGTTTTACATTTTAACGATAACACTAAGATGATTGCCAAAGAAAACGAGAATCATGATCGTTTACATAAACTACGACCTGTAATTGACTTGCTTCAAGAAAGGTTTCTAAAGGTAACATTTGAAGAACGACTTTCTGTGGATGAACAAATATGTGCAACAAAAGCACGTCATTATATGAAACAATATTAAACCGCATAAATGGGGATATAAATTATTTGTTCTCTCTGGCGTATCTGGCTACGCCTATAATTTTGAAATTTATTCAGGTCAAGAAAACTTTGCAAAAAATCGTCGTCCAAATGAAGCTGATTTGGGAGCATCGGCTAATGTAGTAGTTCGGCTGTGTCGTCCTGTGCCAAAAAATTGTAATTACAAAGTGTATTTTGATAATTACTATACCGGTATTCCTTTGTTAAGTTACCTTTATAGACACAACTTATGATGATGCCCCGGTTACTTCAGTGATGTGGCTTGATAATAAACCAGTTAATCTAGTGTCAACATTTTCGGGTGCTCTTCCTATAACACACGTTAGGAGATTTGACAAAAAAACAAAAAAGAGCATTCAAGTCCCTTGCCCTAATTTAATTTTAGAATACAATAAACATATGGGAGGGGTAGATCTGCTTGATAGCATATTAGGTCGACATAAAATATCAATGAAAACCCGGAAATGGTACTGCAGACTTTTTTATCATTTAGTAGATATAACTATCATAAATGCCTGGATACTCTACCGCAGATCAGAAAAAGATAAAGACCCGATGGTCACAACTATGTGTCTAGCGGACTTTTGGGCAGATATCGCAGAAGCTTTGTGTCGTGTGGGTCAAGGAGGGGTAAAGAGGGGAAGACCCTCTACTTCTGTGGATCTATAGAATATAAAAAAAGAAAGGCACCAGCTGTTCGACTTCCTATAAAAGAAGTGAGACTTGATGGATTTGGACACCTACCCCGATGGAATTCTAAACGTCAGCGATGCAAGCTACCCCAATGTGATGGGTTTTCATTTATTTCCTGCGAAAAATGCGGCATAGCATTATGCTTAAATAAAAATAAAAATTGTTTTGTCGCTTTTCACAAATAACACTTCATAAGCAAATTCATTTTTTTTAACCACTACTGCATGTTGTAGCATATATGCAACAGTCAAAAATCGGTCATTTAAAAAAAAAATTGGACTCATAGATTTTTTTTATTATTTTTTTCAGCAGTTACTTGCCACTTTCTCTTATAAAATAATTTTTCATCAAAAATAAAAAAATCATGCATCAAAGGGTTAACCACAAATTTTTAAAGTGGACAGACCTCATAAGCACCAAGTGTCCTCGCAACCACCAGTATTCCTAAAAATGTGTCTTCAAAACTGCCTGTACATTGTTCTTCTTAGATTGTTTAATAGAAAAAAAATGTTTTATAGTTAAAAACATTACAATTTAAATAATATAGTTCACATATTTTTTAATTTTCGAAACATTTTATTCTACATGGCGTAGCAATCGATCTTACTTAGAAAACTCCCCCCCCCCCCCCCCCCTCTGACAGATTTTTCGGACGCCCATAAAAGAATATCATGATTCGCGTTAATCTCGGTTTCGACCAAAAAACTATGTACTGGTGGACAAGAGGACATTAGTATAAGGAGGATTTTATGAAACAATACCATTTCGTTACAACTATTGCATAATTTAGTTTGTCCAACACTTTTGAAGATGTATGTTCTCGTAAAATTCGAAGGGGGTGAATATTTTATATGTCGGGAAAAAAATATTTGCCGTCTCAGTGATACAAAGTGCAATGCGAAATACAAAAATGGCAGCAGATATATGGCTGAAATATTGTGCCTAAACGGTAAGTCTATTATAAGCTTTGTTCGCGGCAAGGATTCTAAACCAATTCGGGATTACTCGCATGCTCAGTTCATATAATTTGCACGTGCCGTTAAATAATTTTGTGGCCTGTGGACGCCATTATTTGAACTACGCATGCGAATAGTCCCGAATTGGTTCAGAATCCTTACCGCGAGCAAGCTATTGTTTAGTATATTAACTACTGTCAATATTTAGGGCGTGTTTTAGTAAGGTGTCTGGCTTCGTTAGTATTATCAACGATAGAAAAAATGGTGTCATACAAAAGTTAGTCTAAAAATATTTTACAATCTACGGGGTGGTCCCAAAAAGTAGTATCCACTAAATAATAAAAAAGAAGATTCAATGGGACACCCAGTATAATTTTTAAGAATATGATTTTTTAAAACATTTTAAATTTTTAAGCCGAAATGCAACGTTGCCAAGTAATTATTTTTTTTCCAAATTTTAGGGGTTTCATTAAAAAATCATAGCAATCTGTGGATAAACTCTAGGCAAATATAATTTGCAATGATGGTATCTTAAGGTGCGTTATATCGATATATGCTAATGTTTTTTTAAACCTCTTATACAGAACGTTTATTATAACTTGGTCAACTCAGCAGTTTTAAATATACTTTATTTCAATTTCTTTAAATGGAACACCCTTTTTTTAGTGAAACGGATTTATTTTTAAAATACCTTCATTTTTTGAGGAACCCTTAACTTTTATACTTTTTTTTCCATCCTTGATAGTTTAGGTGTTATCGAAGCCAGACACCTTACTGACAAACCCTGTAAGGACTGTTTTTAAAAATTATGATTAAGTTTATTTAACGTTAACTCAATCTATCTTCCAAAGAGTATATTTACCAAAAATGGTTTTCATATACCGGGTGTCCCACAGGGGTGGCTCGCCTAAATATTTTTTTTTATGATACAAAAATTAAAATATATTTAAGGCATAGAAATACATTTTTGACAATTAATCAACTTCCGGTTTAACCGGAAACAACATTCAACGATTTTTAAATGAGATGAAATATTCACAAAAACAAAATTATAATTTTTAGAAAATAAAAAAGAGTTGGAGGAACTAAGGAAAACAATGATTTCAAAAGACCAGAGTGACATAATTAATGTGATTAATGATAATCAAAATCAAGCTGCAGATATTGACTTCGAAAATTTTTCTTTTAGAGTTGAATATGTGGATTTTACCAGAACTTCCACTTCATTATGTAATGACAACAATTTCGAAGAGTTTATTGAAAATTTTGAGTCATCACAAGAAGTATCACACCAATTATTACAAGAGTTACCACAAGAGTTACCACAAGAGTTACCACATGAGTTAACACTAGAGTTACCACAAGAGTTATCACAAGAGTTACCACAAAGGTTACCACAGGGTTTACCACAAGAGTTACCACAAGAGTTACCACAAGAGTTACCACAAAAGTTAATACTACAGGAGAAAGAAACTAACCAGATCACAGGTAAAAATAAAAAATGCTGATAATTATATTATTGATAATGCGTTATATTTTGCTAACAAAAGTTAGGTTTTATTTTAGATGGTATAGAATTTGTACCGGGTGAGTCAATGATTGCGCGGAGTAATTTTATGCCATGAAGATAAAATTTGTCGACAATAAGCTTTTGTTTTAAGGTTTGGTTGGATATCAGGCACATTTTAAAAATATTTTAAATTATACAGGGTGCGCCCAAAAAGTAGGGTGTCAAAAGGTACATTTTCCTTAATGGGACACCCTATATATTGTATTATTTTCTGATTCCTCACAAAATTCTACGCTTATTTTATAAATGTCATATGTCTAAATTTAATAGTTTTTGAAATATTGACGTTTAAAATATGGCATTTTCAGACTTTGACAGGCTGTAACATTGGAACGGTTAATCTTAGAAAAAAATGGTTTTCACCTCTTAGTTTTGTATTATCTCTCTAAATTTTATAACTTCCGGTTTACCATGTTAAACCAAAAAAACGGTTTTTACGGTTTACCATGTTAAACCGGAAGTTGTAACTTTTAGATAGAGAATATAAAACTAAGATAGGGAGGTAAAAACCATTTTTCTCTAGTCCGCTTATTCCAGGAAAAAGCAAATGGCTGATTTTCATTTTGTTGCCCATATTGCCCAGTGCTCTTTTCCCTCAGACAATCGATTTATCAGCGTCCTTGAATTTTAAAAAACAAATACAAGGTTCAGGGTAATAGATATTCTGCCCTTATTTTTTTTACTTCAAAATGCCTTTATTCCAAACTACCTTTTCTAGTTTATTACATGGAATGGCAATATTATAATATAGAAAACAATAATTATAATTAGTATATAAAAAAATAATTCTATACTATCTAAAATAAAAACCTAACTTTTTCATATATAATATCACAAGAGATAAAATTTTGTCGGCAAAATTTTCGAAAGGTATGAAAGTTTGTTGCTCGTGATTTTGTCAAAAATGTCATGAGCGAAATTGCTTAAAAGCAACAAACTTAAAAAAATCCTTGAGAACAATTTTGCTTACACAATTTTTTCTCGAGTGGTATTCGACATGACTATTTAACTAGAAAAAAGACAAAGAACAATAAAATTAGAAAACTTTTATTTAAGAATAAAACAATCAAAAATTAAAATTTTGCCGCGGCAAAAATCACATGTGAATTTTGTCCAGGTAGGTGCAGGTAGTAATTTTGCCAGTAGAAAACCGGCCGTTGCTATGACATTTTGCCAGTGTAAAACACTCTAGTTAAATAGTCAACCAAAAATAATGCATTATAAAATTAAACATCATATTATGTATTTAAAAAGTATAAAAGGGTACTTACGACACACCCGTCTTTTTTTTTTTTGTTTTTTCAAACTGACAAAAACTAGAATTTTTGTTTGTTTAAACGCAGAGACGTGTATTAATACTTAAAAATGTGTTACTATTTATTACCAAAATTCCAAAATAATATTGTATTAATTTTAACAAGGGTTTATTTATTATTTTTGGATTTTAGGTGATTTTACCGATTTTGAAGATTCTGGTTCTGAATATCATCCCTCAGCTTCAGATTCGGATTCGGAGATTGAAAATCCTAAAGTACATTTGAACAGAAAATCATGCAGCTTTAATACTAGCAATTTAAATACTACACTTGATCAAGTTAATCTGGTAGATGATGGAAAAATGTTTGTTACGTCCTCGGAAAATAAATGGAAAACAAAAAAGCTTTTTTGGATGTACTGTAATAAATTTCAAACAAAATTTGCAAGGCATCTTGAAATGGTCCATAAAGAGACAGAAGATGTTAAAAAATGTATTTATCTAAAGAAAGGATGTGCTGAACGAAGGGAAATAATTGATACGATAAAAAAAAATTGCCAATTTTATTTTAATACCAACTACAGGGTAAACGATGGCGAGCTCATCGTTAGTAGAAGACCTTCTACTAAACTTAATAGACAAGCTACTGAATATAAAGCTTGCCAGAACTGCAAAGGTTTTTTTACTAAAAATAATATTCGGCATCATGCAGCACGATGTTTTTCTTATAAAGGGAAAAAAAATCGATCTCTTATGGTTATGGGAAGAAAATTGGAAGGAAGAATTCATCCGGAGGCATCAGAGATATTAAGAAAAATTGTTTTTCCAATTCTTCGCGAAGATGATGTGGTACGAAATATTAGGTATGACCGTCTGCTAATATTATATGGCAATAAAATGTGTTGTAAATACCGCCTCCAACATCAGCACGATCTTATAAGAAGTAACCTTAGAGTGCTTGGCAGATTCTTACTTTGTCTGAAGGAAAAAAATGAAAATATTAAAGAATTTTCCGACATCAATGATACAGATGTGTTTGATGACGTTATATATGCCATTAATTCTATAGCAGGCTTTGATGAAATAAATCAAGTTTATAGAGCCCCTTCAACAGCATATAATATTGGATCTCTTATTAAAAAGATTGGATTCATCTACCTAAGTGATTGTATAAAAAGAAAGGACAAAGAAAATAAAATAAATACAGAAGAATTTTTAAAAGTCTTAAATGAGGACTTAGCTGTAACGGTCAACAAGACGGTGACTGAAACACAGACCCAGCAATTTAGGCGAAAAAAAGTTCAGTTACCGTCCACAGAAGATATTAAACTATTACATAATCATTTAAAAGATAAACAAACAAAAGCATTACAAGAGTTAAATAAGGGCTTCTCGGCAGATGCTTGGATGGCGCTATCAAAAGTAACATTAATTCTTATTCAAATATTTAATCGTCGAAGAGCCGGAGAAATAGAGAGGATATTTTTAGACGATTATAAAACTTGTGAAGGCCTTAACACTGACTTATTAAATTTGAGCCAAGAATCGCAACAGGTTGCGAAAAATTATGTTAGGTTTTACATACGAGGAAAACTTAATCGTTCGGTCCCTGTGTTGCTATCCAGCGACATGGTCAAAGCAATCGAAATGATTTTAAAATTCAGGGAAGATATGGGTATTTCGGAAGAAAATAAGTATATATTTGGACTTCCAATTGGAAAGAAAGGCATAAAAAGACAAAAATATTTAAGGGCATGCAAGCTTTTGCGAGAATATGCTGATGACTCTGGTGCCACAATGCCTGCTACTCTAAGAGGTACCACACTTAGAAAACATGTGGCAACCAACTGTATACAGCTTGATCTATCAGAAAGCGAAATAACAGATGTCGCTAATTTTATGGGTCATGATAAAGAAATTCACAAACATAACTACAGACAGCCCCTTATAAGTAGGGAAATACTAAGGATGTCCCGTGTATTAGAAAAAGCTTAAGGAGCTGATGATAAGCCCGAAACCGAAAATTCAGGAGAATCCGACTCAGATGTTGAGAGATTAGACCATGTGCCGAACTACAGAATGTTTCAAGTACGATATACTATCATAGATATATTTAATACAGGGTGGGAATTTTTAATAAAACGCTGCTTATAGAGGCTCTGTGAATAAGATTTCTGTAAAATCCAAAAATACGTTCTCAAAGATTTTTTATGGGCCTCGCTTTTATTATGTAAAAAAAGATTGGGACCCCAAAATGGGTGTGCAGCCCAAACCATTTTTTTTCAAATTAGAGGATATCACTTGTGGCACCTTTCTGAAAAGATTATCGATAAAATCTTCTAATTAAATCACCCCATAAATAAAATTCTTATGGTATAATATCCGAGAATCTGGGCGGCCACTTTATATACATCCTCGCCGTCCTATTCACGTATTAGGGAGAATACTTAAATGTTACATTTCCAAATAGGCAGATAGGATGGCGAGAATTTATAGAGATTTTTATTTATGAAGCGATTTAAAAAAGATGGGTTTATGTCAGCAGACCTAGAAATCTGGAAGAGTTGAAGGAAAGGATTCGGGTAGATACGTTGAATCACGCCCGAAGTTCTGAAAAGAGTAAAGGATGCGTTCTACCATCCGTTCGGTCTGTGCCAACAGGGTTATGGAATACATTTTCAACAATGGTTATGCTGAACCTGAACAAATGACATTATAGTTTAAAAGTTATTGATAATGTAATAAAAAAATTAGTTTTTAGTAATTTTCATACATGGCTTAACCGATGTCAAAAAAAATGTATGGGCAAATTCTTTTTTCGATAAGGTTTCCCAATAAGGTCCCACAAGTCGCGTCCTCTAATTTTAAAAAAGGTTGGTTAGAGCTGCGCCTCTCTATGTGGTCCCAATTTTATTTTCATGGCAAAAGTGAGGCCCCTTAAAAAATTTTAAGGACATATTTTTTGTATTTTACAGAAATCCTATTCCCAGAGCCGTTATAAGTAGTGTTCCATTTAAAATCCCCACCCTGTATAAACCCACATTTCTTTTTAGTTCAAGAGCTATCAGATAACGAGAATAAACATCAAAAAACTGTACCCATCCAAATGAAGACTAAAAGAAGATCAAGTAATATACTTTTAAATAATATCTATATGATTATGGGTCATTCATAATAGAAACAATACTGATTGAGCGCTGCCCACTGTAAATAGGTCATTTTAAATAGGGGTTAACTCTAGTTTTAATAATTTCACAGGAGAAATAAAAACATTGCACAAAGCTATTTTTTTAAAAAACAAGTAGGTACCAACTTGTTTGTGACCTAAAGAGTAAAGGATAGAGATACAAATACAGTACAAAAAATTAAATTATTGAAAAACCGGTATTTTGGGGAATATCTGGTGGAATATTGGAGGTTCTGGAGGCCGTTTTTTCTAAAATTACTTTTGTTGTTTAAAGTGAAAATTTAGGGACGCCGCCAGAAGACGGTGGTTCGGAATAAAGATGTGGGTTTACTGGAGGGCCGTTTTTATTTCATCATTTTTGTTCAGAACGTTCAAATTAGATGAAAAGTTTATTTAAAAAAAAATATCTGAATTTTTTACATCTCCCAATTTTAAACATCGATTTTTCCCGATTTTGCATTTAGACGTTCGGCAACACTGTTTTATCCATTTCTTAAATGTTGTGACTGGTAACAAATTAAGCGTTTTTACAATGATATTTTATTGATTTCTTTTAGCGTCACCTTTTGGTCCCGTTAAAAGTAAAAGACGATGGTCCGCTGAAGAACGAAAAGTAGCCTTCCAACTATTCGGCGAAAACATTCGAAAAGGCACTTATCCATCTCTTAAACGCATTGGGGAGTTAAGGAATCCGTCTCTTAGTACAAGAAGCCCCGCTGTAATTAAAACTTGGATTTCAAATCAAATTAAAAAAAAATAACAAAATAAGAGTCAGGTGACGCATTCGCCATTCCATTTTTTGATCAGTATTTCTTATCTTCTTCACTTTATTCAAAAAGCTGCCAAATACCCGTTCTTGAGTAGCAATTACCTACGGTTTTATATTAAAGAAATTTTGTTTAATGGATTTATAAAAAGAAAAAACGAAATATTAAGAAATTTGTCCATATTTCTTTTCCTACTTTTATTATTTTATAAATTCTTATTTATCTTTAAATTGGACCCCCTTCTGCAATAAGGAACCAACTAACAATTTTTGTCAAAATGAGTTAGCTGGTTCCTTAGAATCACAAAAAGGTGTTTTATATATTTGCAATACAGATCCAACTTGAAATTGCTATCCGCGCCATCTATGAGCAGTAGAACCTAATTGAAAAATACGCAATCTAGTAATCAGTTTTCGCAATAGAGGACCAGGCTGTACGCGTTATGCAATAAAGAACCAACGACCAGTTGGTTCTTTCTTGCATAACGTGTTGTATTACGCTGCGAGTTCGTTGGTCAGAAACCTTTTAGTGTTTATGTGGTTTATTTTTATTTTACAAAAATGTCAACCAGGGGAAAATTATTAGTGTCCTTAGCACTTCAAAAGGAACATTGTAACTTTAATATTAAGGTAATTATTAATATAAAAATCGAAATTTCTACAATTCTAACCTAAAAACAATACACTATTTTTAATTTTTTACGTATATTTTAAGGTAAATCAAAACTCTGCAGTATGCAGTACGGAGAAAAAAAACGTAGACAATGTGGTTTTGGATAAAGAAAATAACTATTTATTGGTAAGTACCTAAATTTTTAAGTCAGGTGGTTCCTTTTGGCGAAAAGCCTTTTGAGTCTCAATTAACCTAGGTATTTTACTTTATTTTAGACCTGTCACGATGTTAATAATAAAGAAAATTTATTACACAATGAAAACACAGACGATACTGAACCAGTGGTAGGTTAATAATTTTATAAAATAAAGTATGTTGGATCTTTTTTGCTAAATATGTTTAGACACTTTTAAAACCTTCTTTTAGAAAATGAAATCTTAGCTAAACATTTTTTTTTAATATCTATTTATTTTTCTTTCAGGGTTAGAAGCAGACTGATTTGTTAACTTTTGATGATTGTTCTGATGATTCAGTAAAAGATAGAGACTTTGTTTGTGAAGATGAAGAAGATTCATCGGATAGTGCTGATTCAGTGGCAGAGTTACAAAATAGCCAAAATACTTCTGCCGTTTTGAGCCCTTCCAAGGGATGGCCAAAAAAAGGCAGGAAGAGAAAATTTAAGGGACAGAATAGAACTATAAGAAAAGAAAAGAAGAACAGAAATGAAGAGTACCATTCGGCTGGCGGTAAAGTTATAGCCCCAAAATCATTCGTCGATTTCAAATGCCCATGTAAACATGTATGTCACAACCTAGTTTCTGCCGAGGATAGAAAAGCAGTTTTTTTACATTACTGGAGTCTTGGGAACTATAATACACAAACAGCGTTTATCAAAACATGTGTGATTGAAGAAGTCAAAAAAAGACACACAAATGGAAATTCTGGAAAACGTAAATTTTCTAGAGTTTACTACATTAATAAAATTGCTGTTTGTAGAGAATTGTTTATCCATACACTAAGGATATCAACAAAAAGGGTTAATACTTCTCTCAATAAGGTGAGAAGTCTAGCAGTTCACGATAGTAGAGGGATAGCTGGTGGACATAATAAGATGTCTCCAGCACAAAGAGATGCTATTATTTCACATATCAATAAATTTCCACGATATAAGTCACATTACTGCAGGGAAACAAAAAACAATCAAGAATTTTTACCAGTTGGTGTTACAGTAACATTGATGTATAAATTGTACCGGGAGGAAAATCATAATTCTGTTAGTTTGACAGCATATAGAAAAATATTTCTCAATGAATTTAACCTGAAAACAAAATTACCCAAAAAGGATACCTGTAATAAATGCAAAAAATAAAAATATGATTGATGAAAATGAAAAAGAAAATTTAAAATGTATCCATGATCTGCACTTAGAGGCTGAAATGGCCAGAGAAAAAATGAATGCTGATTTGGCTTATGCTAAGGTCAATGAGGACACAGAAACCATTACATTCGACATGCAAAAAACGCTTCCACTCCCCCGTCTTTCAACCAACATTATTTATTACAAACGACAACTTTGGCTATACAATTGTGGAGTTTATGCTGGAAAACACAAAAAATCAGTTTTCCATCTTTGGCTGGAGGGACAAGCAGGTCGAGGAGCCCAAGAAGTTGGTTCTTGTTTAAAGAAATACATTGAAAGTCAAGTCGATCAATCGGTGAAATTTTTAAATTTATGGAGCGATTCGTGCGGAGGGCAAAATCGTAATATTAAGATGGTATTAATGTTAAAATGCATATTAGAGAAGAGTGATTTCTTGCAAGAAATTCGGATAAATTTTTTAGTTTCGGGACACAGCTTTCTCCCTAATGATAGCGACTTTGGGGATGTTGAGTGTGTTATCAAAAAGCAACAAAAACTTTTTTCCCCTAACGATTATGCCACAATAATGAGAACGTGTCGAAAAAAGAATCCGATTGCCGTACATTTTATGGAAAAAGAAGATTTTTTTTCAACAAAAAAAATTGAAAAAGAAATTACAAATAGAAAAAAGGACCTTTTAGATGACAAGATTAACTGGCTACATATAAAAAAGATTAAAATTGTTAGGGATAAGCCATACAGCATTTTCATAAAAACAGACTACCAGAGCGACACTAACTACAAAGAGGTAAGCATTAAAAAGGGAAAGGGAAGAACACCAACTGTAGGCCAACTTAATTTCTGTTATAGCTTAGAGGCTTTGTGGCCTCAAGGCAAACCAATACCAACAGTAAAACTCAACGATATAAAATCCTACATGGATCTGATTCCCGCTGCTGATCAACAATTTTACAATAACCTTATGAGCGATGATAACATACAAGAAGATATTGAGGGCTTTAATGGGCACATTGATTTTGAGTTGGAAGACCAGATACTAGAATAATGACACAACTGTATTTTATGTTTTGTTTTTTATTATGTTTTTATTCTGTTTCCATTCACATTTTCGTTTTTCAATGAAATGTATTTTTCAAAGAAGAACCAACTTTTTTTCTTTATAAGAGATGAAAAAAATATATTAAAAAAAAAAAGGACCTATATGTATAATCATAATGACGTAACTGTGTTCTATGTTTTGTTTTTTGTTATGTTTTTATCATGTTTCCATTTACATTTCTCTTTTTCAAAGAAATGCATTTTTCAAGAAGGAACCAAGTGTTTTTTCTTTAAGAAGGGATGGAAAAAAAATATTTTTTTTAGATAAGGACCTACATGTAATGTTTTTGAAAATAAATACCAGTTATAAAATAACTTGCAGCTTTTTATATTTCCTACTAATTTTTTTAAAGAAAATTTCATTTAAAACGGTTTTTCTCCTCTTTCTTGTTTTGTTAGTTGGTTCCTTATTGCAGAAGGGGGTCCAATTATAGGTAATTATGCTTCAAATATGGGTATTTGGCCAAAGTAAAAAGCAACGACATATTTATTAAATTCGAAATGGCGAATGCATCACTAGACCTCACGTTGTCAGTGTTATTAAGATCATCATAGAAAATAGATAAACATTACAATATCAGCACGTTTTTTTTTAATCGTTAAGGCTCGATTTTAGAAAGTCGATTTAAATCGAGGTTCATTTTAAATAGTTGAAATGTCAGAAATAGTCGTTTTCTAATGTGGGATTACCAGCAAAGTTTGAGTTAAGAGTGATAAATGTGATCATAACTTGTAATGTTATGTTATTTTAAGTTATAACCAGGTAAATCACTTTTAATTCGAACTTGACTGTCAATTCCACGTTATAATACCACCATTTCTGACATTTAAACTAGATCTTGGTTTAAACCGACTTTTTAAAAGTAGCCCTAAATATTATAAATAATAACTACTATTATAATCGTAAACGTGTTTTCGTAGTTAATAAATAAATGTTTAAAAATAGGTGTAAATTTTTATTTTAAAAATGTATCGGTTGGGATCTTTCTTTTTCCTCTCTATCGGCTGTCTAACAGAAAATAATATCGGTATTCAGACTAGGTAAAGTTTAAACAGTCAACGAAGTTTGCAATGACATATTTTTTTTTTATTTTCTATTTTATGGTCTTTTTGTCACGGAACTAGACAAATTGAGGCCCTAGTTTATACTGTTCAACTAAAGTTTACTTATAAACATAAAACAAATTACAATAAGGGTTTCAACTAAGTTATTAATAAAATAGCCAACAATTTTGCCAAATGAGAAGCATGAGAATTTAATTTTTAATTGCTTACAAAATGCATTTTCTATTAACAAAATAGAAAGTATCTGCGTTGTATAGATTCTTATTGAACTAGTGACAATGTTTTACAAATTTTATAAAGAGACGATAATAATACAATGAAACGTGTTTTATTTTAGCTTTTTCTTTTGCAATATAATTCAATCAAAACTAAAAATATCAGAAATATTTTTTATTAAAAAATGTGTGAAAAGTTATAAAATTATATTTTTTAAACTGATGTTTGGGTATAATTTTCGATTTTCAATTTTTACTGCAAACATTAGTTATTTTCGGTTGTCCCGTTAAACCAGAAGTTATTTTTTTAACGTGTTGAAAAAACTAACAATGTAACGGGCAAGATTTTGTCTTTAAGATACGCCGTTAAGATGCTATTGCCTGTCAAAGCCCCATTAGTGTCATTTTTCAAACACCAATATCTCCAGAACTATTTAGTTTAGACTTATGGCCTGTTATACAAGCCTGGTTTAGAATCTTAAGCAAAATATTTATATCCTATTTTTTTAATAACAAAGTTGGCGGCTACTTTAGGTATAACCGGAAAATGCCAATATTTTAGGGCGGGCCGAAAAAGGAAAAAAAATATTTCTGGAAATTTAAGTTTGGGGTAGACAACTAAGCTATATTTATTTTAATTAAAAAAAAAAAATTAATCCGTGTCTCAGGAGGTGTTTAAATTTTAATCTTTAGCCGCGCCCCTGGTGATTTTTAAAAAACGTAAACTTGACGGTTTTACCCTGTTATACAAAAAACAGATTATTATGTCATTAGAAAGTGGATCTCTATCTCTATCCCTCCTTTGGTTGCCAGATCCGAAAAGTCATATTGAAAAAGTACATTTTTCATCCCCTTCCCCTCTTGGAGCGCTTATTTTTTTAAATTAAAAAAAATATATATACTTAGTTGTCTACCCAAACTACAATGTTTTTTTTACTATGCCAACTAAGATTTCCAAAGATAATTTTTTCATCCCACCCTATTAAAAACCTACACCTAAAAATAAGTAAATCGTAAAGGTTCCAAAAATTATTTCCAGTAGTTATCTCAAAAGTTCGGCTAACGGATTTTTTTGAATCACCTTGAATGGTAAATAATATATTTTTTAATTTATTTTTTGTA
Source organism: Polydrusus cervinus (assembly GCA_935413205.1). NCBI lineage: Eukaryota > Metazoa > Arthropoda > Insecta > Coleoptera > Curculionidae > Polydrusus > Polydrusus cervinus. The sequence goes on along the minus strand of OW284510.1, from coordinate 56,507,871 downwards.
AGGCCCATGGCAAGCGCCTGGTGGTATAATGGCCCTGAGGATAACTTCTAAACCATGATGGGGTAGTTTTTTTTGTCTGCGGAGAGGGTACCTTATCCCCCCAAAAAGTATTATAGTTTTATTTAATATCCTTCTATTGTAATCCTCCTTCTCAAGAGATGTAACTTTATTTTTTTAGATTCTTGTCGATTGAACTTTTAAAGATTTTAAAATTATATACAAATATTTTTAAAATTGTAATTCTTTATCAAAAATGTTCTTTAGACGGAAGAACAGTAATAATAAATGAAGTCCTTATATACACCAGTATATAAAAATTTTGTTTATTTTTCATTTAAAAAAAAAAAATAGTATACATATGTTTCTGTACGTTACATTTACTAATGTATATAAAAAAAAGATAACCTTTATAACTGTCCTTATAACCACCTATTGACATATATATAAATATACCAATAATATATAAATAATATCTTTATAATATTAAGGTATTCAAATAAAATATTTCCATAATATAATTTCTATTGTAAAATATTACGAATAATGTAATAAATATAATAAATATTTTCATAATATGATTTCTATTGTATTCTAACAAAATATTTTTATTTGTATCTATGACAATATCTCCATAATAGCGAGATATTCCTTTTTACAACACTTTTAATATTCCCTTATAAAATTAATTTTTATTACTATTGCATTCTAATGTTAACAATTAGATTAATTTTCTAGTCAATCCAATTTTAACAAATATATCAGGTATAGATGGACGCATTTATACTTGCCTTATTTTATATATTCTTTGATTTTGCTGATAGCAGCAATAGATATAGCAGGCATAGGCCTTCTATTGTATAAATAATATCCCCATAATACTTGTATACTACTTTATTGTTTTTTTTAATAGTAATGTTACATTTTTATGTACACGAATAACCCACTTGCATTCTAAATATAATATATGCAATTGGATTGTTCAACAATTTAATTAGTTATTTTAGTGTTTAGATAAACTTAACTTTATCAAAACACTTATCAGGAGAGGATTGTTGAGCCCTGTATACTAAAAACCCTATTTTTCTATTATTCAATGTAAATTATTTATCTTTTGTCAACTGTTATTTTGACCTGTGTTATCATAAAAATTAACCTCTTTAAACACTTGCCAAATTTAAGAAATAATCTCTTCAAGTTCCGCATGAACGCCAATCATGCTTAATTAAATAATTATCTTTTAATAACATCCTATTTTTCTTCTAAATTAAATAACGTCAATTACAACTAATATAAATACCGCAAATAACACATGCAAAGCTGACACTCGACACTCGACTATCAACATTCAATATTCAATTCCAGACCTTCAGTCTCTTTAAATCTTACTCTACAACCTTCTCTCACTATACCTATTTTTATTCTGCTTTTTGTCTCTCAAATGTTTAAATTTTACTTTTGTAATAAATAACGAGTGACAAGTCTTCTGCTTCATACCAGTGTTTTATTTCTGCAAAACCCTTTCCGCTCGGGGTCACGACAAAACCATTCTTTTTTTAAAGAGTCACGTAGGCCAACGTCTCTCTTGAAGTTTGTTTATATTTGGTATTGAGTATTACCTGACCATTTAGTGATACATTATTTTGTAAAATAAGAATTGATTAATGATTTTTATGCATGCATTAAGGATCCTACACCATAAACTGTTATTTATAATTATTTTGATTATATTATGCATATTACAGATTAGTAAAGGAGCTATATAAGGGTAAATGAATAACTATATATTTGTACATTTTACTGGTAAATTCGGATATCTTATTATACTGAGTGTATAATAACTATCCAGCTTTATACCGTATAAGTTGACAATTTTATATATACGAGTCGTTCTTTTAAAAATAGCTACTTCAATTCCCACTAAATAGAAGAGCCCAATATGTCTAGTCTCTTGGGTGTAATATATCTATAGAGGGTAATATTATATATTTTTAGGACTAAGATTTGTTCCTGATTGACAGATTTACCACGTTAATATTTTTATCAGATGATTAGAACATGTCAAAATGTATTTGTTCTTATGTCAATTTATAACAGTTATGATGATCTGGTTTTATCAGTTAGTCATGTGTTAAGAGTACTAGAGCAGACCGCTTAAGGGGATTAGGGCAGTTTTTCTGTATCTGTTCGATTTGTGCCTGTTGTAATATTTTCGGGGACTCTGGCTGTGGCGTAATTGTTTGTGCACGAAGTATGTTTCATGCCGCGCTCGGTTGGAAAGTGCTTCCGGTTTTCGTAGAGAACGATGCAATTAAAAAAAAAACAATATTTGTAAGGTAAACGCCCAATTTTAATACAACCATTTAATAATAAAAATCAAAGATGCTGTTAGAGTACAAATCTCTAGTTTCAACCCTTATTGTAAATAATACATTATTTTTACTTATCAATTTTTTATTGTTAAATCAAAACATATTTTTCTAGTTATTACACCATATTTCACCATTAACTTTGTTTGCCAAAATTTAAAAGTAGATAAGCGAATTTCTTAATTTCTTTTTGATAACATTTTTATTACTTACAAAGAACCGACTCTAATTGAAAATAAAACTATTAACCTTCTACGGTCCATTTCATCTGTTTTGCAAAACATCACACCACGCACGTAGGCTTTTCCTATAAATATAAAATTCGCACTTCTGCTTATTAATTGATTAGTCGATTAGTTGACTGGCTGCTTTGTATAACTAACTTGGCAACAAGTCATCTTTCTCACCACCATCAAACAAGTAAATAAACCAGTTATTTACCATCCAGAGGCCTTTTCTTCTTGTATACGACTCCTGAAGGTTGCACCCCCAACAAATTGGCGCTGCGAACAGGATTCTTCACTCTGCAAAGGAATCCATCAAGAAAATTCGTTCAACTACTTTTCCTTTCCCGACGAAGGTTAAACAGCCATACCGGAAGAGTTTTGAGTGGAAATACCCGTTTGTTTCCAATCTCAAGAAAAGAAAGAAACGAACCATCCAGCAACCAACAGCCAGAGCAACACAAGAAGAAATAGTAAGTTCCTTTGTCCTAATCAATTCCCTTTGATAAAGTTTCTTTTTATTTGTAAAGGTGCAAATTTTGAATTCCAGTGGTGTGTGCATTTTTATTTTTGTATTTTTTATTTTTCTATTTTTAATTTTTGCTATTTTTATATTTTTCTATTTTTGCATTGCTATTTTTTATATATTGGTGCTACATTCTTATATTTTTTACCTTTTATTATTAATTTTAATTGCAAACTATTTTATAGCTGTGTCTATTTTTCTCTTTTCTATCTTTATTTTTATATCAAAATGGATCACGGATCCGTCAGTTCTGTCAATACTATTGACGATGATTTACCTCAAGCTCCTAGAGCAACAATGAACTATTTATGTTCATTAATTTCTAAAACATTTGACGGAACCAGGCTAGAATTGTTCGATTTCATTGGTTCTTGCGAGAACGCTATTCGATTCGCTGAGATAATCAAAAATATCTTTTAATGGGATGCATACTTTCTAAACTAGTAGGAAACGCTAGGGCTCAACTACGAGACAAAGAATTTAATGACTTTAACGACTTAAAAGAATCTCTGATTCAACTTTTTGGTGATAAAAAACAATACACTCAGTTAATGGAGGAACTAAATACACTAAAACAAATTCAACAAGAACCAATTATAAAATTTTATAATAAAATTGACAACATTTTTACTCGTTTAATAAATTCTATTCAAATCGAAGACGCTGTTGAGAGACAGAGTCGAATCACAATGTTAAAAGAATTAAGCTTGCAAAGATTCATTTATCACTCAATTCCTGAAATATCACGATTTTTACGAGGAAAAAACATTCCTACTTTAAGCGAAGCTTTAAATATCGCACAGGACGAAGAACGTGCATTAAACATGAACAAAGGTTCATCCTCGAGTTCTTCATTTTCAAAATTTTGTAATTTCTGCAAAAAATCGGGACATTTATACAAAGATTGCAGAAAATGCAGTCACGCTAACGTTAATATAACTAATTTAAGTAGCGAAAAACCATCCAGCTCTTATCATAAACCCTCTTATAACAATACCAGTAATAATAACAGAAACAATTCTAGGGAAAATAATAATTTTTCTAATAAGGCAAAAATAACTTGTCGTTATTGCAAAAAACCTGGGCATTCCATAAATGAATGTTATAAATTGAAAAATAAAAATAAAGAAAGTCAAGGCACACAGCGAGATTTAAACGCCAACAATTCACAGATCAACGTCGTCTCTGTGGATTCATGGGCATAAATCGAAAAACCGACGTATCAATTTATTTTCAAAATTTAAATAGTCAGGTACCAACAATTTTTATGAATAGAGGATCGCATCACCTCAAAACTAATTTTCATCATAGAGAATTTTATTTTATGTCTCACAATGATCGATGTAATCATTTTTATACACGTGTTCTCGGCCGACATTTATTATTAAATATAACATTTTTAATTACACGTGATAGTCAGAGAAACCTAGGCTCTTTTCTTCGACAATTTTTAATCAGGGATCGTTCTTTAGTGAACAATCGTAGTGCGCACCTGCGAAATTTAAGACTATCTGAACAGCTATCTAGCCCTTTAGGCAGTCAAAATCCCCAATTTTTAAATATTTCTGATATTGGAAATTTAATTAATTTATTTAAAGAGACAACAATGTTTAGTTTATCTCAGGACCTGTACAATCCTGAAGTTTCTATTCGAGATTTAGCCGGCATTACTTTTACTAATTCCATTAGCGAAGGCACTAATGAAGCCATTTTTTCTTTAAAAATGATGATATTTACGGACAAGAAAGTCCTTATTCTATAAATGCTCAAATTCCTATCTCTCTATGTCCTACCTCAAACTCAAGAAACAATGATATTATTTACGGACAAGAAAGTCCTTATTCTCAAGTTTCTACCTTACAAGGATTTACCTCATCTTTACATTCCCCTTTATCCAATAATTTCGCGAATTATTCTTATTTAATAAACAATGATAATGAAAAATTTGAATGTCAAACGAATAAAGATAACAAATTAAATTTACCAAATAATGTGTTTGACCTCTCACAAAAAGTTCAAGATTTTAGACTATTTTTAATAATAATAATTATGATAAAGAGATTTATTCGCCTTACATTGAGGAATTAAAATTAAATACACCGATTAGTCCAATACAACACGAAAATATATTTTTAATAGATTATAACCAAAATACTTCTTATCTATCATGCATTTTTGAAAATAGAACATTAAAGTTTCTATTAGATACTGGCGCTACCATATCTATAATAAAAGAAGAATCATTAAAAAATTAAAAATTATTTTTAACGCAAAACAAAATTATTACTATTGATGGCATTTCAAAAAATTCGTATTTAAAAACTGAAGGATTAGTTACTTTACCTGTCAAATTTGAGAATCAACCCTGTAATTTAAGATTACATGTTCTCAAGGATCAGGGAACCGATAACGTTCCATTTGACGGAATTATAGGAACAGACTTTTTATTAGTAAAACAGTGTACTATTGATTATGCAAATAATACTTTAAAGATAGGCGACCTTGAACCTATAAAAATTCATCGTAATCTCGTAATACTAAGACCGCGTTCCGAAACAGTTATTTTAGCTAATATTAATAACAAAGAGGAAATATCAGAAGGCATATGTCGAGAAGATATCACGAATCTTGCAGAAGGCGTATTTTTAGCAAAAGCTATACTTAAAGTTGAAAATGGGAAGGCCGTTACTACCATTTTAAATATAACTAATAAAGCCCTTAACAATATAAGATTAAATCTCACTTTAGAACCTCTAAATCAAAATGAAGCTAGTATATTTCTTATAAATGAACGTGAAAATATTATTCGAAAGAAAATTTTAAGAGAACATTTGCGCATTGAACATCTCAATGACGAAGAAAAACAATCAGTTTTAAAAATCTGTAATGATTTTAATGACATATTTTTCTTACCTGATGATCAATTATCATGTACAAATCTTATCAGTCATGAAATTAAATTAACTGACTCTACCCCTACAACATCAAAAATATATAGGTATCCCTTAGTACATAAAGAAGAAATTAAAAACCAAATTGCTAAAATGTTAAAACAAGGTATCATACAACCTTCGGTGTCACCTTATAATAGTCCTTTATGGATCGTTCCTAAGAAAAAAGACGCATCGGGCGAACAAAAGTACAGAGTTGTGATCGATTACAGAAATTTAAATAATTTATCCCTTGGGGTTAGCTTCAGTATTCCACGTATTGAGGAGATCTTAGATCAACTAGGACACTCCCAATATTTCAGTACCCTCGATTTAGCTTCCGGTTTTCATCAAATCAAGATGGAACCCAAAGATCGATTTAAAACAGCTTTTTCAACCCCTGAAAATAAATATGAGTTCTTAAGGATGCCTGAATATCGCTTTAGCAGGTCTTCAAGGCACTCAATGTTTCGTATATTTAGATGACATTGTCATTTATGCAAGTTCTATCGAAGAACATACTTCTAAACTTCAAGCAATCTTCCAGAGACTACGTACTAATAAACTTCTATTGCAGCCAGATAAGTGTGAATTTATGCGAAAAGAAGTAGCATATTTAGGTCACATTATAAACCAAAATGGTGTCTCCCCAAATCCTGAAAAAATTACAGCCATTGCTAATTATTCTCAACCCAAAAATCAAAAACAAATTAAACAATTTCTAGGCCTTATAGGTTACTACAGACGTTTTATCGAAAATTTCTCTAGTCTCGCTAAACCATTGACAAACCTTCTTAAGAAAAACCAAGCTTTTATTTGGGAACAAGAACAGGAAGAATCATTTAAACATTTTAAATCCATTCTTATGTCAGATAAAATTCTTCAATTTCCTGATTTCTCTAAAGAATTTATTTTAACCACAGATAGTTCAGATTATGCAATTGGTGCAATCCTTTCTCAAGGTCCCGTAGGTAAAGACTTACCTGTTGCTTATACATCCAGAACCTTGAATAAAGCCGAATGTAATTATGCCTGTATAGAAAAAGAGGCTTTAGCAATTATTTGGTCAACAATACATTTTCGACCATATCTTTACGGTAAAAAATTTACAATTTACACTGATCATAGACCCCTAACTTGGCTTTTTAACTGCAAAACACCTACAAACAGACTTCTTCGCTGGAGATTAAAACTCGAAGAGTATGAATATGAGATAAAATATAAACCCGGTAGAATCAACTCAAATGTTGACGCCTTATCAAGAAACCCCGGTACAGACGAACAAATTTTAGTACTTTCTAATGAACCCACATATCAAGATTTTATAAAATTTCATTATATAAATGAAGAATTACCTAACATAACTATTATAAAGGACAACATAGTAAAGTCCTAATGCATTTATTTATTCGACTGACCTAGACGAATCAAATCCATACCATCATAACTTATATGACGCACTTGAAAACATGCGCGATTATGAACCTAAATTACATTTCTCTTTAGAAATTTCAAAAAACACATTTTTACTTTTTGCCAAATTAAATCATTATGATCAATTAACATATCCTGATTTATTTTATACACTTCAAAATTTCAAGAAAGAACTAAGAAATCATAAAAATATAGAAACCATTTATCTTAAAAATCCATCTGAAGAACATTATAACCTTAAAGTACCTATGATTTGTGAAATAATACACTTTATTTTTAATAAAAGCAAATATAACATAACATTAGTAAATAAACCAAAATTACAGCCTAAAGATAAAAAGGAAATTAAACAAATATTTTCTGAAAATCACGAATCTTCTTTAGCAGGACATTCTGGGTTACGTAGAACCTACCTGCGTATTAAAGAAAACTATAAATGGCACAATATGAAAAGTGATATCAAAAATTTAATTCGTACTTGTGAATCATGCCAAAGAAACAAAAAATCAAGATCAGGCAAAGCCCCTATGCAAATCACTACAACAAGTGAAAAACCTTTTCAACGATTGGCATTGGACGTTGTTGGTCCATTACCTCTTACTGAAAATGAAAATAGATTTATTTTAACTATGCAAGATGATTTAACTAAATTTTCTCATGCTTATTCAATTCAAAATCACGAAGCAAAAACTATTGCAAATAAATTTGTACAATTCATTTTAATTTTTGGTATACCCGAATCAATTTTAACTGACCAAGGTACAGATTTCACATCAAAATTAATCACAGAAGTCAATAAACTTTTTAAAATCAAACACATAACAACAAGTCCTTATCATCCACAAACAAATGGCGCCCTTGAAAGAAGCCATGACACTTTAAAAGAATATCTTAAACATTATATTAATAATGATCAAACTAATTGGGACGATTATGTTTCGCTAGCCATGTTTACATACAACACTCACGTACATAAAAGTACAAATTTCACCCCTTTTGAATTAATTTTTGGACATAAAGCTACAATACCCGATTCTTTAACAAACAAACCCGAATTTAGGTACACGTACGACGACTATCAGTCTAATCTTAAGTTAAAACTTAATAATTCTTTTAAGATTGCTAGACAAAATTTATTATATTCAAAAGAAAAATCGAAACAACAATATGACAATAAAATAAAATCACATGATATTAAAGAAAATGACCTAGTATACATTAAAAATATGACTACCCAACCTGGACATTCAAGAAAATTAAAATCAAATTTTAAGGGTCCTTTCAAAGTTATAAAAGTAAATTCTAATAAAACGTATGATATTGAAATGAAGAAAAATAAAATCACTACATATCATCACAATTTATTAAAACCTTATTTGTCTATTTCAGACAATGAAGATGATTAACCATTTCATCCTTTTTATTCTGTTCATAGAAGGTTATTGCGAAAAATCATACGAAGTAACTCCTATTGACAAACATTCAGGAATATTTTATCATAATTTAGGTCATTCTAAAATTATTACCGATCATTACACATTATTTTCGTACACTAATATATCATTTTATGAAGACGAATTAAAATTTATTGAAACAATTTTCGATCGTTCTGAATCTTTATGCCAACATCCTCAGGTTTTAACTACGAAAAATACGAATAATACAAATACTAAAAATGCAAACAGAAACAATAATAATGCCAAACAATTAGGTTACAGTTGCAACGAATTAATTCATATTCTTAAAAATCAAATTAGGCAACTAAATGAAAAATTTCAATCTATTAAGCATCTTATTGGACATTCTTTTGAAACACGTACTAAGCGTGGACTATTCAACGGTGTTTCTTATGCTATTAAATGGCTTTTCGGTACCCCTGACTCCGATGATGCTGAATACTATTCTGATGCAATACATGCAATCGCGGAACAAAACAAAGAAGTACACATTTTAATGAAACAACAAATACATATAATTTCTAATGCAATTGAAAGTCATAATAAGTCTGTACAAGCACTCTTAAGCAATCAAGAAAAAATTAATAAAAACGTCGAAACGTTTAATCGGTTTGCCACCGACACTACCAAAAATATTAATTTACTTAATTATTTTCAAAAAGTTACTGACCATGTAAACTTAGTTGGTCATATAGCAAATGAATTAAGTGAAAAATTTGACGTCATAATTTCGTCAGTATTATTTTCCAAACAAAACATTTTACATCCTTCTGTGATTTCACCTATGCATTTGAAAGAAGAATTACTTAAAGCTAAATTACGTTCTTTTGTCGAATTTCCAATCGACCCCGAAAATAATGACTATATACATAAATATTTTTCTATAAGTGAATTATCAGTAATTTATAGCAATAACATAATTTTATATGCACTTAAAGTACCACTTGCATCTAAAGAACTTTATCAATTGTATCACCTAATACCTTTACCTGCCCCTATTGCAAATACCTCAATTTATACCTACCTTGATCCTCAATTCAGTTACCTATTACTAAGTATGACGCATACTTACTATGGTAGAATAAAAGACCTTCAAGAATGTCAACGAGTCCTACCAGATGGCTACTTATGCTATGACGTCACAGTTCATCTCACCCAAGAACAACCCGTTTGTGAAACTGAACTTAAGTTAGCAAAATTCCCACATCTTCCAAGTATATGCGAAACTAGGACAATCAAGTCACTCATGGAAATTTGGCATCAAATTGATAACAATCAATGGCTATATGTTTTAAGCAATCCCGTTACAGGAACCATTAACTGTGATTCATCTACTTCAATAGAAGACGTAGAATTACAAGGCATTGGCATATTTAGAGATTAAACTTACCAGTCTCAACCTTGATGATCTACGCCATTCTCAACAAAAATTGCAACAGTACGAGGCCAAGCTACAGCAAAGTATTAACCAGCCATTTATTATCAATAATTCTAGATGGTACAATACATTATTTGGAATATTGGTAATCATTGCACTTTTAGTTGCATTTTACTTTTGCTGCTGTCGCTGGTGCAATTTAGGATATTACATATCTAAATATTTAGGTTGTGATAAAGGCAACTATCAGATATGTATTAACAGCCATAACCGAGTTAGCCACAGTTCCATTGGATCAAAACATGATATCGATACACGATTAAGTCAACTCCGTTCCCGTTTGGAAGAAGCCATCGAGCCAACCAGGCCAAGTCCACGTACTTCAATTCAGCTAGAAGAACGAAACCAAGCCGAAAGTCCAGTCTGTATGAGATTCACGAGAAGTTCCGCAAAATTCAAAGTTTAATTGAAATCTAACTTCTTTTTGTAAACCTTTTAAAAAATAATTTACTTCTAACAAATGATTTTTTGTTGTCATACTTACTTTTTGTATACTTACATATTTATATTTTTGATCAAGGTATAGGGCAAGGTAAGAAGAGAAACAATTATATTGTTTAAAATATATTTTATTCATCTCATATCCATCATCATTTTAGGGAAATATTAAATTAAAACAACCAGATTGAGTTTACTCATATTCTTTATCTTTTTGGTGTTTTGTCACTTTCCATCAGAAGGTAACAAAAACACTTAAGTAGGGAGGTGTTAGAGTACAAATCTCTAGTTTCAACCCTTATTGTAAATAATACATTATTTTTACTTATCAATTTTTTATTGTTAAATCAAAACATATTTTTCTAGTTATTACACCATATTTCACCATTAACTTTGTTTGCCAAAATTAAGCAGTAGATAAGCGAATTTCTTAATTTCTTTTTGATAACATTTTTATTACTTACAAAGAGCCGACTCTAATTGAAAATAAAACTATTAACCTTCTACGGTCCATTTCATCTGTTTTGCAAAACATCACACCACGCACGTAGGCTTTTCCTATAAATATAAAATTCGCACTTCTGCTTATTAATTGATTAGTCGATTAGTTGACTGGCTGCTTTGTATAACTAACTTGGCAACAAGTCATCTTTCTCACCACCATCAAACAAGTAAATAAACCAGTTATTTACCATCCAGAGGCATTTTCTTCTTGTATACGACTCCTGAAGGTTGCACCCCCAACAATGCAAATTCTCTTTATAAAGCATACTCCTTTAATTTATTATATTTAACCATTGGTCTGTTTTGCTGATACATCATTATTTATCACGTAGGACAATAACTACAATTTTATATGATTTATAACTTTTGGGATATTGATACTCTTTGTTTTGAGTAGAACCATTTGATATTATTATGAAACAAGTTAAGAGTACCAATATAATTTTACTTAAGGATACCAATACAAAATAAATAAACCCAACAAAACAAGGTTTAATATATTAAATATATGTATAGCCACAATGGTAGCTCAGTGGTTGAGTTACTGGCTTTTGACCGAGGCGGTTCGAGTTCGATCCTCGAAGAGGGCATACATTTAATAAACAAAAGTATGTTCGGAACTTTAGGGGATCAAAGAATACAGTATGCTACTAGTCATTCCTAATATCGAGACCAAGAGGGGATAGTGGACCTCTGGGGACGTAAAAAGGATAAACTACTGCGTACACGTGGTTCGGGTCCCGCGCTGAGCTGCGGATCCCTTCGGGCTGACATTACCCAGATGACAGGGGATACAATGAGCCTGCTAGGCCTAAGCGTACTGGCTCTTTCGCCAACCGCTACAATTAAAAAAAATTTATATATCATGTTGGTAAAATGATTTTTATGTTATTATGCAGGTTATGCATAGTGGTTTTTATTTTTATTATGCAGGTTTTGCATAGTGGTTTTTAATTTTATTATGCAGGTTTTGCATAGTGGTTTTTATTTTATTATGCAAGTTATGCAAAATGATTTTTATTTTATTTTGCAGGTTATGCATATTGGTTTTTATTATGCAGGTTCTGCATATGATTTTTATTTTTATTATGCAAGTTATGCAAAATGATTTTTATTTTATTATGCAGGTTATGCATGTTGGTTTTTATTATGCAGGTTCTGCATATGATTTTTATTTTATTATGCAGGTTATGTATAGATGGTTTTTCAAAGTTTGTGTTTTTTACAACCTGTAAAGAACACAAAGGTTCGGAATGTCACCAAAATCCTGATGAATATTATGTATTTATTTGGAGTATCTACCTATAAGATTAATAACTGATAGAGGTTCCGCTTTTACCTCAAATACCTTTAAGGAATTTTGTTTTTCGTATGGCATTAAACATGTTCTTAATGCAATAGCGTACGAGTAACAATACTACGAAAGCCTCCCCTTCGGAAGTACTAGCTGGGTACAAGGGAAGGACAATTAGTGCAGAATCAAAACTATTAAATAATATCAAAGACAGCTTAGACCGAATTGATATACAACATTTTCGCATAGAGATAGTAAGAGAATATCAGCAGAGCAGTTGGCTCAGAAAGAAAGGTTTGATAAGACTCGATCAAAGGCGAGACAATATCATGAAGGAGATGTAGTTATGGTACTAAAAACAGATAATCCGACAACAGGTAGTAGTCGGAAGTTGCTCCCAAAATTTAAAGGACCATTTAGAATCAATTGAGTTATATTTAACGATTGCTATGAAGTTGAAGATCTCAGGGAAGGTTTTAAAAAATATAAAACCGTGGTGGCGGTGGACAAAATCAACCCTTGGATTTTGTTAAAGGATCATTAAGAGATATGCTTGCAGTTAGCGAAAGTTAAAAATGCAGATGGCATTCAAGTTGTCGCAGTTGGCGAAAGGTAAAGGTTCAGATGGCATTCAAGTTGTCGCAGTTGGCGAAAGTTAAAGATGTAGATGGCATTCAAGTTGTCGCAGTCGGCGAAAGTTAAATAAATAAAATAGCTTTAATTGTCTAGCACAGCTATACTCTAAGTGTGATACCTCTGTAGGGGTTCCTCAAGAATTTAGAAAAAAAATCAAAACACCTCTCTCTGATCGAACGTTATGACTCCGCGGCTGCGCGTAGGTATATTTATTTATTTATTTGTATTTGTATTAACATGTGTTACAATAGCTGGTACAATATCTCATAAGTTTGGTATCAACATGTATACTTGTATACTTGTGAGCGCGCAGTCCCTTTGATAAAAGCCGCCTCTGAATTGTTTACAACGCAATTTTTATATTTCTCTTTTTATTTTTGCTTTTTGTTTATCAAAGGCGCCGACTCGAGTATTTTCGAGATCGAGTCTAGGACTAAGTATAAAAGCGGCGATCGCGCCTCGTCAGTCAGTTGACGATTAGCGTTCGGAGCGATAAGTTCCTACCTACCTACTTACAAGCTCGCTAGCGAGAAACTAGTGTTCATTGTTCTACTGCCTGCTGTATTCTGTTGTCTCAGTTTTATACATTTCTTCATTGTACTAAACTTAGTCTCTTATACGCAGTAACGATTGTGCATTATTTAGACCCCACCATCCTGACGTGTAACATTATAAATAAAGAAGAATGGAAAGTTGGCTTAAAGGTGTTAAACGTGTTGCAACAACATCTTCTAATGACGCTGAATGTTCAAAAGCAGTACGCGCGGAGAATATAGCAATCACCGATCCAGACAATGATGCCACGACGTAAAGTCGACGGTTTCAAAGACGAAAAAAAGGAAGTATGATAAATCATATATCAGTTTCGGATTTGTTGATTCCAACAGCTCACCTCTCTGCATGCTATGTAGTAAACTGCTTCCTAATAGTTCCATGGCACCTGCCAAATTGCGCCGACATTTACAAACTGTACAACCCGAGTCTAAAGACAAGAATAAAGAATTTTTTGTTCGTAAAAAAGATCAGTTATTGGAAAGTCAAAAAAATATGATGCATGTAACAAAAACTATCAACGAAAAGGCCACGGAGGCATCATATTTAGTTAGCTATCGCATTGCACAAGCAGGTGAAGCGCACACTATCGCTGAGAATTTAATAAAGCCATGTGTATTAGACATAACAAAATGTATGCTCGATGAAAAATCTGCAAAGCATCTTTCTACTGTGTCGCTATCAAACGATACTGTTACACGGCGAATCCATGATCTGGCAAGCTACGTCAAACAAGAACTAGTTACACGTCTACAAAAAACACGATTCGCCTTGCAAATGGACGAGTCAACTGATGTCGCTGGTTTGGCTATCTTGCTGGTTATCGTGAGATATCCATATTAAAGTTATTTTGAAGAAGACATGCTTATGTGTTTACCGCTGCTCACAAACACTACCGGGGAAGAAATTTTTAATAAAATAAATATATTTTTTGAAGAAAATAATCTCAGTTGGAACAATTGCATTGACATTTGTACAGATGGGGCCAAGGCGATGACAGGTAAAACAGCAAAAGCAGTGTCACGAATAAAAAATAAAGCGCCTAATTGTAGTTCCAGCCATTGTATTCTGCATAGACAAGCACTTGCGATGAAGCAAATGCCGTCAAATCTAAAATTAGTTATGGATGAAGCGGTAAAAATAATTAATTTTATCAAATCACGACCACTACAATCCCGATTGTTCTCATTATTGTGTAAAGATTATGGCAGCAAACATAAAACACTGCTGCTCCATACAGAAGTGCGATTGCTGTCTCGGGGTAAAACTTTAACAAGGCTATTTGAACTTATAGCCGAGTTACAAATGTTTCTTTCAGCAGATACTTCTCTTAATTTGAAGGACCGTTTGTATGATAAAACTTGGTTGTTCCGATTGTCTTTTATGGCGGATATCTTTCAAAAACTGAACGAATTTAATTTATCATTGCAAGGTAAACAGACAACAGTGTTTCAGGTCTATAACAAAATAACTGCCTTCAAAAGAAAATTAGATTTTTGGATTATTTGCGTTGGTAAGAAAGAAATAGAAAGCTTAACGTGACTCAGTGAGTTTGTTAGCGATAACGACTCAAAAATGTTTCAAGATGATGTGTTTGAAGAATTGGTCCAATATCTCAGTTCGATGCGCGCATCTTTTGAAAAGTATTTTCCCGAAGAACAGAATACAAAAATGAAACTGAATTCATGGATTCATAATCCTTTTTTACCCAACTTGGAAAAGCCCAAAAGTATGTCAAACGAGATATATGAATCTCTTTTAGAAATGTCATCAGACACAAGTATGGAGTCACTGTTCAAAACGACGCCTCTCAACGATTTTTGGTGCAGAATCCTGATATCAACCAATTGATGAAAAATAAAAAACAGTTTCATACCTCCCATTAGTTAGATTTTTTCTTTTTTAATATCTTCTATTATTGTACTTGCCATGTGGTAAAGTAAGTAATAATTAGTAGCTGTTACATTGTACTTTTATTATGCTTATTAATATAGAATACACTTTTAAAAACTATTGTTTTATTGTAGGGTTCCATCAAGTATTTTGCTTCCCAAAAGGGTTCCATCACCAAAAAAGTTTGAGAACCGCTGCTAGCAGTACATTAACATACTATTTATAACACAATCTACTTAGCCTAGTTATTCTATAACTATATATATGTTATAAAGATGCAGATGGCATTTATGTTTTCGCACTTGGCGAAAGTTAAGATGCAGTTGGCAATAGTATAACATGTAGTTAGCAGACCAATGGTTAACCAGGATGGCCGAGTGTTAGAAACATTTAAGACATTAAAATTACCTGTCTTTTAATCTTATTTAGCTTTCGCCTAGTTGTTTTCAGAGGGCCATGTCCATTGCCCTTACAGGCCTCCAAGGCATCCAATGTTTCGTTTATTTAGACGATATTGTCGTTTTTGCTAGTTCAATTGAAGAACACACTAATAAACTACGATGTGTCTTCGATCGTTTAAGATCTAACAAACTTCTCCTTCAGCCGGATAAATGCGAATTTATGCATAAGGAAGTAGCCTATCTAGGTCACGTTATAAGTGATAAAGGCATTTCGCCGAATCCTAACAAAATTTTTGCTATTAAAGATTATCCTAGACCACAAAGCCCTAAACAAATAAAACAATTTCTAGGTTTAACCGGTTACTACAGAAGATTCATCAAAGATTTCTCTAAATTCGCAAAACCACTCACCAATCTTTTAAGGAAAAATGTTCCATTTAATTGGACCTCCGAACAAGAAAGTTTGTTTTCCTACTTTAAAGAAATCCTTACGAAAGAACCTATCCTTCAATACCTAGACTTCACAAAGGAATTTCTTCTTACCACAGACGCCTCAGATCAAGCCATTGGAGCAATTCTTTCTCAAGGTGAAATTGGCAAAGACTTGCCCATTGCATATGCTTCGCGCACCCTAAATAAGGCCGAATGTAATTACTCATCCATCGAAAGAGAATTACTAGCTATCGTTTGGGCTGTTCACTTGGGCTCACACTTCCGCCCTTATCTCTATGGCCGAAAATTCACCATCTTGACAGATCATCGTCCTTTGACATGGCTTTTCAATTGTAAAGATCCTAGCAGCCGTCTTGTACGCTGGAGACTTAAATTAGAAGAATATTCTTACGAAATAAGGTATAAACCTGGTCGTGTCAATTCTAATGCTGACGCACTGTCTAGAAACCCTGTTCAAATAAACTCCATAAGAAAACAAAATCAAAACTCAGAACATTATAGGGAATTCATTAAATTTCATTATGAGTGTCAAGACATTCCAAATATAATAACTTTAAAAGAAAATATTTTTCTTAAATTTCCCAACGCCCTAATATATTCAAAAGACTTAGACGAAAATAATCTATATTCTCAAAACTTATCAGCGATATATGACTTAACAAAAATATGCGAAGACGAATTAAATCAGTATGATACTATTACTCTAAGAGGTGAAAATAATAAAACTTCTTTTCTTTTGCTATCAAAATTAAATCATTTTGATAAACTTACTTATAACGATTTATTTTACTCACTGCAAAATTTAAGAAATAACTTGCAAAAATTACATATCTCTGAAATCTATCTAAAAAATCCCATTGAGGACAACCCTCATCTAAAACAAGACATGATTAACGAAATGCTAAATTTTCTATTTTCTAAAACAAAAATTAAAATCATATTAATAAACAACCCGCGTTTAATGCCTAAGACGCGCGATGAAATCAAGCAAATTTTTAAAGAAAATCACGATTCTTCTATCGCCGGTCATTTAGGCTTTCTACTCACGTATAAAAGAATCAAAGAAAATTATAAATGGTCAAACATGAAAAGCGACATTAAAAGTCTCATTCGTAGTTGTCAATCTTGCCAAGCTAATAAAAAAGAAAATAAAATCGCACGCGCACCAATGCAAATTACAACTACCAGCGATCGACCTTTTCAAAGACTCGCACTAGATATAGTAGGTCCACTCGACTTAACTGAAAAAGGGAATAAATTTATACTAACGATGCAAGATGACCTCACTAAATATTCTTATGCTATACCTATTGAAAATCATGAAGCTAGAACAATTGCTGATGAATTTCTAAAATGTATTACCCTTTTTGGAATTCCTGAATACATATTAACCAATCAAGGAGCAGACTTTACTTCTAATATTATTAAGGAATTAAATAAACTATTTAAAATAAAACACATTTTATCAAGCCCCTATTATCCTCAAACTAACGGAGCGCTAGAACGCAGCCATTTAACTCTTAAAGAATATTTAACCCTTTGTGTCCCAAGGTATTGTTTTTTTAATTTTTTTAAAATGTTTTTGCTTTTGCCCTTAAGTTAGGGGTCGATATACTCACAAAAATTTTATTTTAATTTTTAGTAAATATTAGGGGGAATGGGGGGGCGTGGGACCGACGAGTCCCGTTGGGACTAATGAAAATAGTCTTCCAATATAATCGATAAAAATCAAGAGTGTTGAACTATACAGTATATTAATAAAAGTAACGATAAGAACAAAACTAAAAAACTTTTTGTTGGTAAACAGATTATAATTGGTTAAACAGAAATATCATGATAATCAATGAAGCAATTCTTTTTTTCGTTGACACAAAGGAAAACTCCGCACAAACTGCATTTAGAATGAGGTCTGGACTCGACACACATCGAAGAACATTGTTCACACCTTCCCCTTTTCTTGGTAAAAACTGGCCAGTGTGCACCTCTATTTTCTAATCTGACATCATTTGACACGCTGTAGTTATATTTTCGTCTCTTGACCTGTATGGATGTAGAGGTACCGGGACTACTTCTTGGACTGTTGCGAGGAGTCGTAGGTAATGACCTCTTTGCACTTTTGTTGAAATTAGTTGTTCTGTTCATTAAACCTGAGGTGACACTTCTTCTAAATTCTAACAGTGAAATTTTCTCTTCGGGATTTATTTTCTTAAAAACAATGTAGCTGTTTACAAAAACCATATCCAAAATTCCAAAAAACAGCCTATGCCACCATTTCTTTGATCGCCTATCAACACAGTAGGCTTGTCGTAATCTGTCTGCCATGTCTACTCCCCCCATGTTGCGGTTATAATCAGGGATTATTTCTGGACATGTTATATTTTTTATTGATCCATCTTTTTGAAGCCTCTGTACAGTTGTTGATTGCGTCCCATGAAAGTTGGACAATAAATAAACCATTCTATTATCAGACCATTTGAAAAGGGTTATATCCATACTTGATACTCTAAAGTCCATGTCACCTCTTTTTAATTTCTTATCTTCCAACATATCCTTTGGAAGTCCAACCCTGTTGCTTCTAATTGTACCACAGCCTAAAGTTTTTTCAGATTTTAGTTTTTCCAGCAAGTTAACTGTGGTAAAGTAATTATCAAAGTAGGTCTTCCTATTTTGTTTCCAATATTTTTCAGTAAGTCCCAGTACGACGCGTTCCCCAAGTCCATAATATGAATCGAACTTTTGCTCCAAGATTTCATCTTTTCCTTGATAAACTCGAAACTGTTTCACATACCCGTTTTGATCAGCAACTACCCACAATTTATAGCCCCTCTTTATGGGTTTCATAGGATTATATTGTTTTAGGCTTGATCTGCCCTTAAATAGAATCATACTTTCGTCAACTGATAGCTCTCTTGTACCATGACATAACAGATCGAATTGACGGTTCACAGAATCTATAAAAGGTTTTATTTTGAATGTTCGGTCTTTATTATCTTTAGGAATACTGGAATTGTCGTTAATATGTAAAAAAGACAGTATTTGTTGAAACCTATTTCGCGGCATAGTTCTTTGTACATATGGTATACCCAAGTCTTCAGCCGAGGACCAGTAATGTTTATAGCTTGGAAGCTTGTGATATCCCATAAAAAAATTCAAACCAATGAAGCCATAGAGTTCATTTTCTTTCAAATTTAATGATTTTTCTTTTTGTGTCGCGTAAAGATTGCTTTGAAATATTATATTTTCTACTGTAGATGAGCCAAGCATTGTTAAAAAATAATCTGTAGCTGTCTGACAAGTTAGGAAATGTTCTTCTACTGGACCTTCTGGCAAATCGTACTCTGGGATAGCGGTTGTGACTTCTCTCTTCTTCCATTTTCTATCGATTTGATTTTTTTCCTTTATTTTTTTGGTATCTGCACATTCTTTTACGTTGGTATTTTCTCTTTTTTCATGGTCCAAATTGACAGTTAAATTTAAATTTTCTGCACTTATTTCTTCTTCCAAATTGATATTGGGATTTAGTGCGACGTCGTCCTCTTCATCATCAGTTTCTTCTTGCTCTGTGTCGTATTCGTTATCCAAAGGAAGCTCTTCGAGTTCCAAAACGGCAGCTTCCGCTGCTTCCAGCAGCTCATTATCGTTAAGAAACACAGATCTATTTCGCCAATCCATTATTAACAGTCTTCTGGAAAACAATAATAGAATAAAACAATGGTTCTCTTTTGGGCAATAAAATTTGGTTCGAATATAAAGGCAAGATAATTATTATTGGTGAATGGATTTTTTTTAAAAATATTACGAACACTAACGTCTTACTTAATACCTAATATGTATACATTTTTAACATAAAATCTACAGTTTTTGTAATTAATATCTAAAATTACAAGTAACAATATTTTTATAAAATATTTTTATCTTATGAATCACAAAAAAAGTATACCCCGGTAAATCCCGACGGGACTTATAAGTTCCAAACAAAATAATCGAATTTTCTCTAAGTTTTATTTATATTCTGCCCAAATACTTTATTTTACCACAAACTATGTCTACAAATGTATCACCTTTACAAAACTTTACTTACCACACCTCAAAAACAAACATAATATAAAATAAACAAATTTGACACGTCTAATACCTTCCACAACAGGTGACACACTAAATACATTTAAAGGTTATGTTCTAAATGACGCGAGTTTCCGGCAAATCAAATAGGAATATCATATCAGCATGGGTACTCAGAAGTCCCGACAAGCCGACAGCGCTGTAAATACCATGCATATTAATTCAATGAGCGATAAAATGTGTGGGACTTCAAAGTCCCGTCGGTACACAAAGGGTTAAAACACTATATAAATCAAAAACACACCGACTGGGACGAATACGTGTCTTTAGCGATGTTCACGTACAATACCCATTACCATAAAGCGACAAATTATACCCCTCACGAATTATTATTTGGGCATAAAGCTGTTATTCCAAATTCTTTAAATGCAAAATCTGAGTTTAAATATACATATGATGATTACTACTCTAATTTAAAACTTAGATTGCAAAAGTCCTTCGAAATAGCTCGAGAAAATATTATTAAATCTAAAGAAAATTCTAAAACACAATATGACAAAAAATTAAATCCACACGAATATAAAGTTGGAGATTTAGTATATTTACTAAATAAAAATCTAAAACCTGGAATAAGTAAAAAATTACAACCCAATTTCAAGGGTTCTTTTAAAATTATTAAGGTCTATCTTAATCAAACCGTTAAGTTAGAATTAAAAAGAAATAAGTGATGATATTAATAACCATCATGCTGCTAACTGGCATCCTATCCTTTACCTTGGCAAACGACCCACCATACTATACTGACGCAATTAATGACAAAACAGGTATATTTTTTCATCATGTCGGTCAAGCGAAAATATCACATGATTATTTTACACTTTTATCTTATTCTAACATTAGCATTTACGAAATAAAACTTAAGCGTATTTATAATATTTTTCAAAAATCAACGCCCCTGTGCAAATCCGAAAATTTAACTTCTCTAACTCATAATACATTCTTATGCAAGGAACGAATCGAATTATTTCAAAATTCGTTAAAAACCTTAAATGAAAAATTTTATTCACTTAGTCATCTAACGGGACATCAAACACAAGTAGAAACTAGACGTTTTAAAAGAGGTTTGTTCGACGGAGTCTCATATGCTTTTAAATGGCTTTTTGGCACACCTGATGCCGAAGACGCACAATATTACAATGATGCAATCGAGTCTATTGTAAAACAAAATCATGACATGCAAATTTTAGTAAGACAACAAATTCACATAATTTCTGGCGCTATTTCTGATTACAACAATAGCGCACAAGCTCTTCTCTTAAACGAGCAAAAATTAAATGAAAATATATTAAAATTTAATAAATTTATGGAAGGTACCGTCACAAAAATAATTCTTTAACGTACAGTCAAACGATCATCGATCATTTTAATTTATTGTCACATCTAATAAACGAATTAAACGAAGAATTTGACGTTATCATATCTTCTATCCTATTTTCAAAACAAAATATTTTACATCCATCAGTAATAACACCAAGACATTTATTAAATGAATTATCAAAAGTAAAAATTAATGCTAATTTTGAATTTCCAATAAGTAATAACAATATCGAAAATGCTTACAAATATTTCGAAATATGTGAACTATCCGTAATTTATGTAAACAACATTTTAATTTACGCTATAAAAATACCTTTAGTTACAAATGAGCTTTATCAACTCTCTAATACATCAATCTATTCATACATAAATCCTTCCTTTCCCTACCTTTTGTTAAGCACCACACGAACATTTTATGGACATTTAAAGGACCTGTCATCCTGTAAGAAGTCACCACCTTCCAATTACATCTGTTCGCACGTGACCACCCACCTTGTCAAAGAAAGGCCTACCTGCGAAACCGACCTAAAATTGCGTCAACCCAAAAGTATTCCTAAAAGCTGCTCAACGAAAACAATTAAGTCCGAGATGGAAATATGGCACCCATTATCATCAAATCAATGGTTGTACATCCTGACCCAACCAGTGGCGGGCACAGTTAGTTGCGACGATTCAAATACTCCAGTAACCGATTTCGTTCTACATGGCATTGGAATCTTTACGTTACAAGCAAAATGTAAATGTTACACACTATCAACGTTATTAGTAGCTACATCCAACATGTCTGCTAATCACACTAATTACATTCCTTCAGTGGACATTACTAACGACGATTGCTGTCTTCAAGAACAAAAGTTTTTGCAAACCGAAAAAATGGACACTATAAAATTAAACAACCTAAATTTAAACGAGCTTCGTCACGCTCAACACAAGCTAAAACAGTTTGACGACCAGCTCCAACAAAACATAAACCAACCTTTTATAGTGCATCATTCCAAATGGTATAACGTCTTCCTGGGGATATTAGCAACCGCTGTTCTAATTACTCTGTTCTTATGTGGATGCTGCCGATGTTGTCATTGGAGACGTTTCCCTTGGTTAAGAAGGCTCTTCAACTCTGACCGCTGTCAATACCTCGTGTGTATCAATAGCCACAACACAATTAGTAACAACGATCTAAATTCTATGGATTGGGAACCACGTCAAGGTCTCCGCAGAATACTATCGAACGAAAACCTCTCTAACCTCCAAATGGATGTCCTTTCACTACATGAAACTGACCAGTCAACCGCCGACCCTAAGACTCCATTTGATCGACGAAAAAACAAAAAACTTTTTAAAATTTAAATACTTTGATATATATTTTTCACATTTTAAAACAAGTGCAAATTTATATTATTTCTTTAAAATTTTCATATTTATACACAAGTGCAAATTCATATCACTATTTTAATATTTTCATATTTATAAACATGTGCAAATTTATTTTACTATTTTAATATTTTAATATTAAATAGGTTATTATTTGTATGATTCATATCATATGTAATATTATTGCAATATAATTTAGAATATTAGTTAAAAATAATTATTAGATACATATTTTAAAATGTATAACCTTGTTATTGATTTTTATATTTAGGGTTAATTATTATAATTAATAATATATAATTATTATTTTATATGTACAATTCATATATCACATGTAGTAGTATTGCAACATAAATTAGAATATTATTTACAAATAACCATAAGATATATATTTTAAAATGCATAACCATAATTTTAACCTTAATTCTTGATTTTTGGGTTAATTATTATTATCATCTTGTTATGTTTACATTTAAGTTCAATTATAGCTGATATACTTAATAATTATTTAGATCACTTTATACCTTATAATGGCCATACAGTTTTTATGTTTTGATAATTATATAAAACCCTTATCAAAACACTTAACGGGGGAGGATTGTTGTATCCCACTAGACTCTTGTAAGTAAGATCTATCCTGTCTGCATATAAATCTCTAATTTTATAAATAACCAATTGTTCAAGAAAATCATTTGGGAAACGATAATTGCCTTAAACAAACTTTTGGTAGTTAGCTCTTAGCTTTTAGATGCATATCAAATGAGCTGTCTATCTAATTATAAATTCAATATCTGACTTAGTCAAAATTGTCCTTTCTCCAAAGTTAATTTAATTGCCCTTTGTTTTCATGTTTCGTGCTCATGTATCTACGATGCATCGACGGATATTATAAAAACTGTTTGTGCCCCGAAAATACAAGCATTATCATTTTAAACTTAATACGTTACGTTTCTCTATTACCTGCAACCTAAAACTTTATTTTTAAATGAGGGGTCTAGTTCCAAAGTGTACAATCTCCAGTTTTTAACAAAAATGAGATAGATGGCGCTTCAGATGTAATTTTTAGCGCTGAATTACAATAAACCATCATTTTGTACCAAAACGGTTATTCTCCAGTCTATTTTTGGTCTAAAATATTTGGCTTAGTTCCATACCGTACAATCTCCAACAATATTTTAGTTTCAAACTGTACAATCTCCTAATTCGTCAATTAAAGCAAAACGTACAATCTCCAATGCATAATAATACCTTATTATGCACTTACTTTCAAAGTGAGCTATATTTCTTTCGCGCTAAAATCAACGGTTTACGTGTTGTTTTGACAGGTTATAACTCGAAATAATTTTATTATCTTTATTCTTCTAAAGTCTATTCAACGGAAAGGTTGTTTTTATTAATTAAATATTTTTATAAAAGTGGTTAATTATCAATATAAAATAATAGATTTAAAAATGGATGTTAAAGTAACACCTGTAAGTAGTGAGAAAAAGGCTCGGAAAAGAAGAAAAAATTCTACTGAATGGAAGAAAAATAAGGAAAAACAGATTAGGTAGGTTTGATTAAAGATTTAAGGTTTAATTTGGGTTTCTAAAAAACGTTTTTTGTTATAGATATGGGCCACATTTTCTTCCCGTTTACCCAACATGTGGCCACAAAACATCTGCATTCCAGTGCACTTCGCTGACAATGGCTGAAATTAAGATTTTCCACAGCAAGTTTTATGAAGTTAAACAAAAAATTTATCAGGATAACTTTATTTTAAAATACTGTAAAACTATACCGGTACAGCACAAGAGGCCAAAAAATTCGAAACACGGGGGGAAAATATTTCAAACACAGTTTTGTGTTCTTAGTCAACAAAAAAAATTAATTTCAGTTTGTAAAAAGTCTTTTATGGCCATTTTGGGAATTACGAGAAGAAGGATTGACACAGTGACAAAAAATTATTTTAAAACTTCACTACCAGCAAAGGAAAATCGTGGTGGCGATACGAAGTCAAAAAAATATCAGTGCAAAAAACAATCGGTTATTAATTTCATTAACAAATTTAAGACCATTGAGGGTCATTATTGCAGGGGGCAAAGTGAAAGGTTGTACCTTGATTCTTCTTTAAATATTACAAAAATGTGGACTATGTATCAAGATGCTAATAAGGGGCAACCCGTAACAAAAAGTTACTTTAGACATATTTTTAACACACAATATAATTTGGGTTTTGGGACTCCTCGCACCGATGTATGTTCTACATGTCTACAGTTAACAGAAAAGATTAAAAGCTGCAGTAACGAAAAAATTAAGACCAACCTAATAACAGAGAAAAAAATACACAAAATGAGGGCTCAAGCATACTTCAGCCTTTTACGAGAAGCAGAGGATGGTGTGGCAATTTACTCTTTTGATTGTCAAAAGAACCAAGCGCTGCCCAAAGTTCCTGATCAGCAAGCATACTACTCTAGACAGCTTTATATCTACAACTTTACTGTTGTTAGAGGCACTTCGAAAACTAAATTAAATAGTTCCACAGTTACAAGTTTGTGTTGGACCGAAAATGAATATAGCAAGGGATCGAATGAGGTTGCGTCCTGCATTTATCACATTTTGAACACTTCTGACTTTACCGATATTCACAATGTAAGACTGATGTGTGATGGATGCGGGGGTCAAAATAAAAATACAACCCTTATTACAATGTGTTGCAACTGGCTGTACAAACAAAACCAAATAACGAATATTGAAGTTGTTTTTCCAGTGAG
Organism: Polydrusus cervinus; assembly: GCA_935413205.1. Classification (NCBI taxonomy): domain Eukaryota; kingdom Metazoa; phylum Arthropoda; class Insecta; order Coleoptera; family Curculionidae; genus Polydrusus; species Polydrusus cervinus. Next base: position 56,481,762 of record OW284510.1, on the reverse strand, counting down.
GGGGCATTCATTTATACCCCCTGACAGAGTGTTTGGTCATATTGAACGAGATGTTCGCAAAAAGGAGATCATTTTAGATCCAGAGGAATACATAAATATATTCTCGCGTTATGCTACTGTGCTCAAGGTAGGAGAAGACGTTGAAATTAAAAACTGGAAGGAAGAAACAAGTAAATTTATAAAGCCGCCAGGCACATACATATGGGAAACTTTTTTATTATTAATTTTACGAAAAAAAGTTATTCTTCATAAAAAGTTCTGCATGGTCTAAAACCTAAAATGCAACATACCTAGTTTATGCTTAAAATTCTACATAGAATAGAAGTTTTAAAAAAAATAAAGGGTGTTTTATTAAAAATAACAAAGTTGATAGTGCTTCCGGTTTAACCGGAACTGACTTTCATTTGTTCCAATATTCAAAACGTACGTCATACTTAATCATTATAATTCCCAAAATTTGAAAACAAAACGGAGCGCGCGGTCACATGTCAAGATTTTGTACTGTGTTGCCAAATTGGGTAGTAGAGCATGGTCTCTTGTCATAACCTTTTTTTAAAAAAAATTTACCTAAAATTTGTTTTGTACGGATTTGTTTATTTTTTGTTAATTCATTTGTTTTTCTATTGGCAGTTGTCAAAGATGTGACGTCATCGATTTTCTTTTAATGGCAATATACGGGTTGTGATACATCATTTGAAAGGGCTTGTTTTCCACATGCTCCTAAATATTGACAAGATTCTGTCCACCTATTTCAAAATAGCGACCAATAGATATACTTAATAAAAATCCTTATTTGGTATAAATACTACTTAGTTTCGGCCATCGTAAGCTTGGAAATACTAAATTAACAATATAAATAAAATGTCAGAATGGACAATAGAGCTTAGATTAAACTGGGTACATTTTTCCAATAACGCATTTTTCACTAAGCGAAATTCTTGGCTTGTTAAAAAAAATACCTAGTTTAATGTAACCTCTATTGTCATTTTTGACATTTTATATTTTTATGTATATATAAAGTAAATTTTCCTTTCCTTTCGTCAGAACCATCCCCAGATGCGTTTAGTCATATCATGGCTCATCCAGAGCCGGTTTAGGGCTGCGTCGGGCTCTAGGCGGCAGGCTGAGGACGGGTCCTTCCCCCCGCAAAAGGCCTTCTTATTTTTAATTTTTTTATTATTTTTACTTTTGTTTTCGGGCCCTTACCGGGTCCCCTTTTGCCACAGGCCGCTAGGCGGCCGCCTAGTCCGCCTAATGTTTAAATCGGCGCTGGCTCATCCGTCATCACTCATCAGTATTCAGTGAGGCTAGGATCTGACGAAAGAAAGGAAGCACAAAGTTCAATTTGAACCAATTATGGCGAAAACCATGAAATTAAAATAATTGGGTTATTCAAATTTAAAAAGTTTGAACTAAGATATTTCCTCTGTAAAAGGTTCTTACCTTTTAATGAAAACATTGTTCTTATGCTTAAGTCATTCTCTCGAGACGGTTTTCGCAGTTTTTATTTTAAGTCCTACGACTAGAATTATTCTAATATTTTTGACAAGCAGCCGTTTTTAACGCGCAAATTAAAATGTAGACGCGTGCGCATTTATTCATATCAAATTTTTCATTTAGTGGGACCTATAAATATCTTAAAGCCGATCATTTTGGTTAAAGTTAAAATAGAGTTGCCAACCGTTCTGTTTTCCCAGAACATGTCCTGCCTTTTGTGATGTCCTGGGCTGTCCTTTTTTTTTGAAGATATGAGCAGAACACATATATGCTGTTGCTGTTACTATTTTAGTTAATCTGTTACGGTTTTTAAGTAAATTTGTTACGATTGAAAACATTTTTGTGGCAACACTGCATGTGAACTCACTATAAAAATGTTGTCACTATTTTTTTTTCCTGACAGAGACAGATTACTTTTAAAGATTATTGAACAGAGAAGAAAAAAGAGAGAGATATTGATTCCCTTTCCCCTTTTATTTTAATCCTAATATTCCTAATTGACTTGAATGATTTGAGATTGGAGTTCAGAAGTTCAGACACTTCAGCAGACTTAGACTTCAGACTTCACCGGAGTTTGACTGGCGTTAGTGGCGTTTTAGTTTTGTTTTTTCTTCGAGAGAGAATCAGTTTAACCCCTTCAGACCCGGGGTACATGGGTATGTACATACATTTTATAAATTTATATATCAAAGAAATAATGAATTTATTCCCTTCGTGCGGTTTATCCGTTCCCAGCAATATATTTTACTTAAAATAAAGTAACATTTTCGCCATCTATCGTGTGTAACTAGAAGTTATTTAGATATTTCGGACTGTGGTCCTAACCTTCAATTGTCACTCAAGGTAAGTCATGTTTATTTACGAATTTTCTTTGCTTTGTTGGATTTTTTAAATTCGGAAACTAGTTGTAACGTGTTAAAAAATATTTTAAAAATAAGTTAAACTGCTGTTAATGCTGATTCTGTCCATTATTTGCTTAGAAGTTGGGTTAAGACTTGATGTACATGGGCATGTACAAACAGTCTCAATTGTTGCTTATGCCTGTTCATCCACATGTACATGTGGTACGAAGTATTGTAATAGTATAACTCCTTATTTCTTACAGATTCAAAAAAGATTAAAAGTTATATATTGAGAAATGGATAACACGAAGAAAATATATAATCTGGATAATCCAAAACATGTGGAAGAACTTATAGATTTAGTTGAAAATGGAGATTTGTCTGATATTGGGGAAATAGAAGAGGACCAGGAAGAAGAGGACGAGTTGCAACAAGTAGAAGTTCCCTGTGTTTTGCGACCAGGGGCGGACATCATAACACAAAATGAGGAACGATCTCAGGAGACGTTTCAGAGTGAAGAAATACTAGAAGAAGATTCAGATGATTCCAGCGATGATCAGCCTCTAATATCACTAATAAAAAATAATAAAAAACCGGGTAAAAAACCAAATGTAAAGTGGAGGAAGCAACCATTTGAGACCATCGATAAGGAGTGGGAATGTGACAAAAATACAAGCGTTACTGAACCTCTTTATCCTATTGAGTACTTCTTGAGATATATTCCGGAAACAATGTTTGAAGAAATAGTCACTTATACCAATATGTATGGTCTACAATCAGGGCTAAACAACTTTCGGCTTACATCTACATCTGAAATAAAATTTTTATTTGCCCTGCATATAATGATTGGAAGTCTAAATAAGTTTCCTCGAATTCAACTCAGAACATGCCTTCATTTTGTTGATAATTTAGAAAAACCTACCAAATCCGCATCCAGAACTGCATCCACATTGGAAGATACATTCCCATCTACATCCAAAACTACATCAGAGTCTACACCCATTTCTACCTCTTCATCCACTTCTACGTCCGAATTAAAAGATAAATTATTTAAAGTGAGACCACTTATTGAAAGTGTTAGAAAACGATGTTTGCAACTTGAAGTTGAAAGAGATTTATCAGTTGATGAACAAATAATTCCTTTCACTGGAAAGATAAGTATAAAACAATTTATACGAGGAAAACTATGTCCCTGGGGTGTTAAAGTTTATGTTTTGTGTGGAAAAAGTGGACAGGCCTATGATTTTTTATTTTACCAGGGCAAATCAACAGAAATAAACAAAGAACTTCTAACAATGTTTGGACATGGAGCTAGTGTAGTACTTCATCTTATAAAAAGAATTTCGAAATCTGGCCACCACTTATTTTTTGACAATTACTTTTCATCCTATTTGCTACTTACGGAGTTAAAAGACAAAGGGGTTCTCGCAGCTGGAACAATAAGGATAAATAGATTTTTCCAGCCGCCAATTATGAATGATAAGGAAATGAAAAAAAAGAAAAGGGGATTTTTAGAGGAAGTCATAAGTCAAGATGGAATAGTCGTTGTTAAATGGCTGGACAACAGAACGGTTTGCTTAGCATCAAACTATTTGGGAAAAGGAGAAGAGGATACAGCAAAGAGGTGGGACAAAAATACTTCAAAATATATTGAAATTACAAGACCAGCAGTTGTTAAAGAATACAATCATAGTATGGGCGGAGTGGATCTGTTGGATCAACTGATAAGCTTGTACCGAATTTTTATTAGATCAACAAAATGGACCTTAAGAGTAACCATGCATATGGTTGATTTTGCTCTTGTCAATAGTTGGATCGAATATAAAAGAGATTGCGAGAAAAATAACATTATAGGTAAAAATGTTATTGACTTGCTGGAATTCAGAATGCGCGTAGCAGAAAGTTTGATAAAAATGGGTCAAAATGTTATTTTAAATAAAAGGGGTCGACCTTCTAAATCAAGCTCAACATCCAATTCCCCTGTTCTGTCACGAAGAAGAATCGAAACAAGACCAATAAGAGAAATTCAGTCAGATAGGGTGGACCATATGCCCCAGTTTGATGATCAAAAAGAAGCTACCAGGTGCAAAAAAACAGGATGCAAAGGTAGAACTCACGTTTTTTGTGATAAATGTAAAGTTCATCTTTGTTTAAAAATAAGAAATTGTTATTCAGACTTTCACAGACAATAAAAATGATAATGTTCAATATTAAAATAAAAATTTTGATAAATGCTTGTGTTAGATTAGTTACCTACTCGGACCACATGTACATATACATGGACATAAAAAAAAATCAGGTGTAGAAATAAATACATAATATTATATATATGGGATATACTAAATTTACCCCCCTGATGACCAACAAACAAAAAAAAAATTTTATTACGAAGAAATAAATCAGGTCTGAAGGGGTTAAGTTAAAATGCGTATTTCGTTGATGTTTATAATTGCCATTGCAACAGTCCAGATGGGCCACTCGATAGACTGGATGGAGTTACTTTGGCATTATCCCGACGCATACTAGATCAATCAATTCCTCCTGGATATCGTTTGGTTGATATCCAACCACATACACAAACGGGTAAGCAAGAGATTCTGAGATTATGTAGGTAATGAATTTAGTAGTCTTGTGGTCAATTTCGCGATTGTGGTTTATTTGTAGAAAAACTTTAAACATTTAAATTTAAGGTGTTATTGATTAACAAAGAACACTGCATAAATCTTTAATGCATTAAATAGAATAGAAACAAATTATTCGGTAGAATTATTTTTCCCATAACTTAAATTGTAGCAGTAGAATCTGCCTCTAAAAAAATTACATTTAAAAAAATATTTTGGGTAATTATTTGAATACCGGTTTTCCGCAATTTTTGGGAATTTTTGACTTTATCGCGATGCGACATTTTATATTATAAAAAAGGAACATGATGCTATGATACATTATCTCCAACTTACGCAATAAAAAAAATTATCTGTTAAACAAGTGTGTTAACCCACGTTAATATAATAATCTATTAGAGCAGATTACCGACTTCTCAGTTCAGCTCGAAACGGTGTACCGGGTCGGGTTAGCACTTGTTCAACAGCAACAGGGCAATTTTTTTTTGTTCATAAATACAAAGAATGCAACGCAATGTGAAATATTTATAACTGGGAAGAATTGACTTACATTCGTTTCGCTGGGTTGTCAAATTGCCTATATGTAATTTAATAGAAACTAACATAAACTTTCACGTTCTTAGTCGTTAATTGAGGTTATACTCGAGGTTATAGCATCATGCGTTTGTTTTTTCCTTTTTTTTTTCATTAAAAACGATACGAAATCTATATATTTTGAGTTTAATCGTGTTATTTGATCTCATATTTTCTTTACATTAACTTTATAGTGCATTAGACCCCACCCAGCACCACAATTCACTCCCTGGTCCCGATTTTTTTTTAAATTAATTACAGAAGCATTATTTCTGTCTTCCGCAACTAAATTTGTGTTAATTACAACCATTGTAACAGGTTAGTAAAGACAGAATGTTTAAATTCGCAAAAATGGCAGAAAACCGGTATTCAAATAATTGGTAAATATACCTTGCTAAGATGATAATAATATGTGTAGGTTAAGGACACAAAAACTTTGTTTTACGGTATCTTTGGTGAATAAAACACATACAATTCATAGTGCAAAAAAAATGTGAAAATTAAAATAGTTAGTAACAGCTTCTATAAATCCCCTCTCAGTTTGAAGTTTCCTTATTAATACTTAAAAAACGCTATTTTAAACAAGCACTAAGCACATTAACATTTTAAGACCAAGATGTTTTCTTTATTCGCCAAAAATAACTCACTTTTGCGTCCAAAATATTTTAAAAGTTAACATTTTTCTAATGACATAATATGTCAGTAGGAAATCTGTCGAAAATAGAGTTAGTCGGTGAAAATATGTTTATTCTTCTTAATAATTATTTAAAAGTGCATTTTATACTTTCATAACTTTAAACTTTAGTAGAGGGGGAAGAGGGTTTTCACATCAATTCCTGCGGTCCCTTCTGCGCATGCCCAGGCAGTGCGCAGGCGCGTGTCATATGTCATACGTCATCTGTCATGTCACACTCTTGGGCGTGAGCTATTGAGGCATTAGCTACTTGAGCGTTAGCTACTTTGGCCTTAGCTACTTGGGCGTTAGCTACTTGGGCAATAGTATTCATTATAGGCTCCGTGTTAAGGAGGACGTCATATTATGTTTAGGAAAAGATGACGGCTGTCACCTGTCAATTAAGATATGTCAAGGTCACCTGTGACATGTCAAATGTTAAAATTAAAATCTAACACGTGGGTCGGGTTCAGGGTGACGTAATAAGTCGTTTAGAGAAAACCCAAAGTCGATCGGTCAACTGGTTTGGAAGATATAGTATTTTGCGATTAGGGCTCTAATGCATAAAGGTGGAAAGGAGAAATTTGGTAAGCAGGTATAAGATAAGTATACCTATCGACTAGTGAAGAAATATTTCAAAAATCCCAAGTAATAACGAAACTAGATGTATAAAACCATCAAGTCCTTATCATTATTCATAGACACCGCTCATCTATATTAACAAGTTAATAGAATAATTATTATCTCAGATTATTACATAATCGGCTAAATATGTCAAAGTTAGCAAAAAAACACTCGCCTACAGCTCATCAGATATATCATCAAATATGTCTTTAACTCGTTAGAAAAAACCAAGATCCTTAGAACGGCTAGCTATAGAAAAATATCCCTAAAACGTGATGTTTGAGTCATACTTTTTTATCTACCCTGTATACTGCAAATTATTTACTATTCTCACACACTTCAATTTAATTATACATCGCATAAGAAAACTGAATATGAGTGCATACAGATTAGTGCATGGTAAACAACTCTCACTCCGCTCATTATCTCATTAAATATCACCGCATCGAACAGCTATAATTCAGGTCAAGGAAAAAGCTTGAACGCCGAGCGAGAGTTATTACATTTGAAAAAATATCTTATTATATTCCTAGAAGGTAAAAGCAACTAGCACAGTTTCGGGAAAGATATAAATACAGGGCCAGTCTAGAAGTTTAATCAGTTATTATTCGACAACCGTTGAAAACAGTATACCTAAAGTGATAAAATTGTAAGTACCTATTATATTCTCTATAATTATGTGTTATAATTTTTATTTAATTTGAAACAAAACAATCAAGTGTTAAATAAATCAGAGTAAATCGGGGAGGCTAAGATGTATATTTAATTTTGGTATTTTTTAGTAAAAAGCAGAAAATATGATATATTATTAATTAATATGATAATGAATGATAAATTATTATTATAATATTATTAAACCTTTTAGCTATCTCATTCTTAGTCGCAAATATTTCTAAATATATTTAATACATCTAAATTAGATAGCAAGGTCAACTTGCTATTGTGCTTACGGATACAGTGACTGGATAATATTAAAGGTTAAGACATGTTTGAAAAATAATATGAATGCAGTAACTAATTAATATTCAATGTTATGTCCTGTATGTATTGCTAATACGCTGCTAAGATTGCATCATCTTTATTACCTGGAAACATTCTCTTAGCCTCGTCATGTTAATTAATAAACGTATTTACTCAACATTATTGCATCATCTTAGGTATATAAATACTAACAGAAACATTTATTCCTTAGACGATCTCAAGCGTTCATAACGACAAGGTGTGCCGATAAAAAACAAATACAACTTTTTTCTTTCTTGTGTGTGTGTTATTATTTGGTAAGTACAGATATTATTTGTTATATTATATCAGTGCATAATTATTTAAATATTGTTGGTTCTATCAAAAATTTAACAAAAAAATGCTCACATGGTGATCCATATTTTTGAAATGTATTCTTTTAGTGTTACGACGTTTAAACTAAAAACAGAATAATTCCGGTTGTGCTTGCTTATTAGACAATTATTTAATGGTAAAAATACTGAAATAAGTGTTTATATTATTTTAAAGTGAATATTGAACATTAGAGGTATACAGAAGCTGCCAAAGAAGGTTTTATACATACGTAATAGTTTCTGACAGTAGATATTATAAAGTGAAAGTAAATTATTAAACTATTGCAAAAGTATTACAAACTGTTAAATATATTATGTAGGTATAACTATGGTAGAAAACAGTCTGTTTATATTGAACAATAACGCAATAAATTTAATTTTACAGAAAATGTTTGTGTGTGAACACTGCCAACGCTCCTACACCAGAAAGGACAACCTCAAAAGCCATGGCGATTGTAGACTTACAGCTACAGTCTGCCAAACTTGCGGGGAGAGCTTTAAGTCAAGGTGGGCTCTTCGACGACACCAACAGGAGAAGCATAGAGCCCCCAAAAGACAAGCTACGTCTCAGCAAGTAGCCATGGCCAAGAGAGCTAGACTCGTTTCGACCGATGGTAAGTTATTGCATCATATTGTGTAAGATTAGGTATTGCATCATACTGTGTAAGATTAGAATATATTGCAGCATAATTTAAAAACGATAATAAGGCATTCTTATACAGCTCGTATAAATTATTTGCTATAACCTATGTTTAACCATATATGAACAGCATCAGTCAACAGGAAAAAATTAAAACGACGTTGCCATTACAGTGCGGTAATAATTGTATAAAAAAGTATTATAAGTGAATTTTAATTTATTTCAGAACCATCAACTTCAGGTTCATCTATGCAGCAGAGGTATTGCAATGCCTGTCAGTCAGATGTGTCTGTCTCCCGTTGGTCCAACCATCTAAGGACCTTAAGCCATCGGGAGAACTGCTGCGTGGAGCAGGAGGAAGGTGTAAAGCTTGTAAAAACATCGTTCTGAAGCCGAATTGCTACCTACCGACTTTCTTCAAGCCAGGACCCCACCAACGTATCCTTGTTCTTAGAACACCTACGGGAAAAGTTCTTAAGGTTGGTGGGAGCCGTACTACAAAAATATGACCAGCTGAAAGTCGGTGTAGAGCTTTTTGGCCGCTTCCTCCTGCAGACGAGCGAGTCGTCAGAGGTGAAATCCTTCAATGCTAAGTACGTTATGGTGAATGACGCGACGGACTTAGAGGAGCTGTTTAATCAGTTTGCTGCCATCCTGGACCGGAAGTATTCAGAGTTTTCGGAAAAGGATAGTGGTAAGTAATGTTGTAATGGCTTAAAACATAATACTTAACAATGTTTCTATTGTTACAGGGTGGACTCTTCAGCAGCTCCTACACTTAGAATTAGGGATCAATAAAATCAACCCTCTAAAGGCATCATCCTACATCCCGCTGCCAAAGGAGATTGAAGCAAAGCTTGCTGTCTTAAACATTCAAAATACGGACCTGCAATGCTTCAAATGGGCAGTCTTAGCTTCCTTGCATCCGGTTCATTATACTCAAAACGCAAATAGAGTCGCGAACTATATGCCTTTTGAGAACGAACTGGACTTTACAGGTATGGAATTTCCGATTAAACTTAGTGACATATCTAAATTTGAACGCCTTAATAATATTTCTATCAATGTCTATGGGCTTGAAAAAGTCTATGACAATGGTAAAAATAGTATTGAAGTCGTGGGTCCCTTATACTTTACTACATCTCGCAAGGAGAAACATGTAAATTTGTTATTAATCAGCGATGATTATGAAAATAGTCATTACTGTTTAATAAGAAACATGTCTCGACTGATCTCAAGTCAATTATCTAAACGCAAAGAGCCAAAGTATTTATGTGATGGTTGTCTAACTTACTTTTATTCAGAGCAAAAATTGAAAGCTCATCAAGCACATGATTGCGGACACGTTTTGGCCAAAGTACCAACAACTGATTTAAAAAAGAATAAATACGGAGAAGAGGTCCCCGAGAATATTTTGAAATTTACAAATTTTGAAAAGAAATTAAAGGTGCCTTTTGTTGTTTATGCCGATTTCGAGACAATCCTTGAACCTATACCTACAGAGGAAAATGAGTTGGATCCTGATACATCCTATACTATGAGAACGCATAAACATGTGCCCTACTCATTTGCTTACTACATTAAATGTGATTTTGATGATGCCTATTCAAAGTACCAAAGTTATAGAGGACAGGACGCACACAAAGAATTTGTAAAACGGTTAGATGTTGATTGTAAATCAATATACAACCATTTTATGAAGGAAGTGGTGTCTATGTTACCTATGACGGCGGAACAAGAGAATGAGCATCGACAAGCAACAACCTGTCATATTTGCGAAAAAACATTTGAGCAAACGATAGAGTTCATGATCACGATCATTTAACGGGGCTGTATCGCGGTCCAAGTCACTCTGTATGCAACCTAAATTACAAACTTCCCAATTTTATTCCCATCTTTTTCCATAACATGTCTAATTTCGATTCTCACCTGTTTGTCAAGGAATTGGCCTGCGATGAAGAACAGTTGGACGTTATCCCCCAAAATAAGGAAAAGTATATTTCCTTTACTAAACACATCTTGGTGGATAACGTCGACAACAAGAATGGTAAACAACGACAGGTATTTTTAAAATTGCGTTTTTTGGATAGTTTTCGATTCATGGCTAGTGGGCTAGATAAATTAAGTCAAAATTTAAAATCAGAGCAATGTAAAACCGTGCGAAAATATTTCGAGGATGATAATAAATTTGAACTTATTCGACAGAAGGGTGTCTTCCCGTATAATTACGTAGATTCATTTTCAAAATTAGACGAAAACAGGTTACCATCGCATAAAGACTTTTATAACCAACTCAAAAAAGAGGACATCTCCTCCGATGATTACAAGCGTGCTTGGAAGGTATGGAATCTATTTGAATGTAAAACTTTAGGCGAATATTCTGATATTTATTTAAAATCCGACGTATTAATTTTGACAGATGTCTTTAAAAGTTTTAGAGACGTGTGCCTGGCTACTTATGGCCTTGATCCTGCGCAGTACTTTACTGCGCCGGGTCTTTCGATGGATTCCGCCCTCAAGGCCACGTCCATACAATTGGAGATATTAACCGATCTAGACATGGTACACTTCTTTAAACACGGTTTTCGCGGGGGAGTCAGTCAGTGTAGTATAAGAAAAGCTTTTGCGAATAATAAATTTATGCCACATTATGACGTTAACAAACCCACCTCTTACATAGCATATTTAGACGCTACAAACCTCTACGGGGCCAGCATGTCTAAATTTTTGCCAACAGGAGGCTTTAAGTTTTTAAACGAAACCGAAATTCAAAATTTGGATTATATGAATATAGCGCCTGAATCACCGACAGGATACATTTTAGAAGTCGATTTGGAATACCCGGACAGTTTGCATTATTTACATAATGAACTACCCTTTTGCCCACAATCCATTGCGCCGCCAGGGTCTAAATTCCCGAAAATAACAAAATTAATTCCAAATTTCATGAAAAAAGAGAAATATATTATTCACATTCAAAATTTACAACAAGCTTTAAATTATGGCCTTCAGCTTACAAAAATTCACCGCGCTATATCCTTTGACCAATCGCCCTGGCTTAAGAAGTACATCGATCTAAACACAGCGTTGCGAAATCAGGCCAAAAATAAATTTGAAAAAGACTTTTTTAAACTTATGAACAATGCTGTGTTTGGCAAGACAATGGAAAACGTGGAGAAACGGGTAGATGTAAAGCTCGTTACCCATTGGGAAAATATTGGTAGGAGGTTGGGGGCCGGAGCGTTAATCGCGAAACCTCATTTTAAAGATCGAACCATTTATAGCGAAAACCTGGTAGCAATCCAGATGAAAAAACAAAAAGTGGTGTATAATAAACCCATTTACGTGGGTTTTTCAATCTTGGAGATATCCAAAACCATTATGTATGACTTTTTGTACGGGTACATTAAGCCGAAATATGGCAACAGCGCGGAATTGTTATACACTGACACCGACTCCCTAATTCTAAAAGTAACAACAGATAATTTTTATGATGATATGACGGCAAATTTAAGTAGATTCGATACTTCCAACTACTCACAAGATAACCCACATAATGTTCCTGTAAACCAATCTATACTTGGTAAAATGAAAGATGAGTATGCAGGAAAGATTATTTGGGATTTCTATGGAACCGGGGCGAAAGAATATTGCGTTAATGTAGAGGGAAAGTTGACTAAAAAAGCTAAAGGGGTTCCTGACTACGTCACCCAAAAAGAACTGACTCTTGACGATTATAGAGAAGCGGCTGACGTAGAAGGAACTCAGATTCATCGTAGAATGAACACTTTCCGTTCGCATGAACACGATATGTATGTCGAACTTAAAAATAAGGTAGCGCTGTCATACGCGGACGATAAGCGCTTCATTATACCCGGTTTCGAGCACACGCTTGCTTGGGGTCATAGAGATATAGTATTGTATAAGGAATCATCGGAAATTCCATAAGCTAAGACTGACCATAGCTATCTTTGTTTCAATCTTCTTGGATAGCTGATGGTTTTAGAGGGTTGTGATATTAGGCTAGGTATTTATTATATTATTATTATTATTTAATTTGTTTATTTATTGTATTATTATTATTTATTGTATTAATATTTATTGTATTATTACTTATTATATACATAGATGAAAATGTTAATTTTTTGTATTAAAATGTGTATCATATATACAAATAAACACAAGATTTCTTTGTATTCAAATTTTTTGTCTTATTTTACCCCCTCTCCCTCTTCCCTACTAAGGAAAAAAAAACAGATGCAAATTTTTAACATTTATTTTACAACAGTATAATATTCAATGTTTAGTTTAAACAATGTAGGTATATGTCTTGCAAATAAACGAATTAGCTTGTCAGTCCATCGAAACAAATATTTGTCTGTCATGGCATCTTCAAACTTGAGGCTTCGCTTTTCGTCATTACGATGAAACACCAAAGTGTACTGTCCAATAATCATAAAGATGTCAACCCAGTGGGTGTTGAAACAATCAAACGTACTTATGAATTCTTCAAATTCATCACTAGAAAAATAAATCTTGCCATATCCAATAGTGTCTATGATTACTTGTTTACGCTCTTTTTCTGTAGTGTTAAATATAATTGCTATGTAATCATCAATTTCATAAACTCTGCTTGGCTTGATCTTGCGTACAATATCATCATTATCCTGCTGACATCGAGAAGGAGATTCAAACACTTTATCCCAAGCGGATGATGAAGAGGAGGCCGCCATTGATAAGTATTAGAGGTTAAGTTTTAACAACTGTCTAACCAAATATTTATGATCTTCGTAACACTTGATACCTTTTTTCAGCCTACGTATTTTTCGCAGATGTTTTTGGAGTTTAACTCTAAGATCGACTGTCTTAGCCATGAGCTGGACATTAAATGACTAAATTCTCATAGAACTCTTATTAATATAAATAAAAAAACAATGCATACATTTTTAATCTTTATTTAGGTAAAAAATTATAAATATAGTCATACAAAATATAAGCATTCTTAATACTACAGCTACATACATCTAAACTATGATAAGGGCAATCAGTAATACCTCTAGATAATTTGGGTACGTTAGCACTATCTCTAATAAATTCTAAATTAATAATATATGGTAAATTATGTTCTATATCTAAAAATGTCTTTGTTAAAAATGCCTCTTTAACATGTCCCTTGAGATAAATAATGTCCGCGTCTCCCAGGTCGTTGCGAATAATTGTATAAAGTTGGCTGTAGTCGGTTTCTCCATAATTGTAGTAGAGACCATGATGATTCCCATATAAAAATAATACTTGTTTTTGACAATCCTCTGACAACATGTAAAACGGCTTAGCTGGTTTAAACAGATAACTCTTTATTTGCTTCCCATCATAAATAGCCAGCTCCTTGGCGCAAAAGTCTGGGATGCAATATCCTTGAACATCTACTATAACCACCTTCATCTTGCTGGGACTAAAGAACAACTGACTACAACATGTCTCGTACTTGGCCAGTTAAAGCCTGATACTCAAGAACACGATCATGCACAATAATACAAAAGGCTCGTGAATCCGCAGAAAAGTTTTCAGAACTTTGAAATTCCAACTTGACATCAATGGTGTTGCTCTTGATGGACTCATTTTGCTTTGTGCAATCAATAACAAATAGGGCTCTGCTTGCAAAAGTAGTAAAGTCTAAAAGTGGTTCACTCTGCTGTTTTCCTAAATATGTTTTTTGAAAATCCGTATACATCTGATAAGCCTCGGTAAATTGGCGGTTTTCAAAGTTTAAGTTTAACGCTTCGTAAGGATAAACCTCTGAATTAAGATGCAACTTGACATCAGTCACCTTTAAATTGTCAAAATAAGTGCAATCGGCTTTATAGCTGTCTTTACGTTTCTTCATAAAAAATACAATAACATATCTTGCTCTCTCAGACATGGTCTTAACAGTCCAAATATCTCTCTTTGTTGTTCGTAGAGCAGGAAGCTCATGTATCTCCCAGTTTCTAAACGGAATAAATATCGATTTGTTCTTTGCAATTTCATCCAAAAGACGTAATTTAACTGCATCGCTAGGATAGATGTGTTTAACTTTTAACTCGACAGTTTTTAATTTAATTTCAGCCTTCTTATCCCCACTGGACTTGTAGCAGTTGTCATCATGTCTGGCTCGAACCAGTTTAATTTTTTGTTTACCCATTAAAACATTCTTATAATCGGCAAACACTCCAAACAGCATAGAAAGGGGAATGCGAAAATTAAACTCTTTGGAGGTTTCGTCCAAGGTCTTGATTGCTACACTAGGCCAGTTCCAACCAGCAATATCTAATGCGCGGCTCTCTTGATCGTTTAGACACAGCAAATTCTTTACTGTACAAACTATTCCAGGATCTCGAATCTTTTCAATTTCTTTACCATTCACTTCATATGATATGTTGTCAAATAAAAATGCTCCAGCATTGTTGGTTAGGTTACAATCGCCAGTCTTACCAGCTGTTGTTTCCTCCTTAAATGTTCCCTCTATGTAGAGTTGAGCTTCGCTCATATCCAAAAACACATCTTGCTGATTAATAACAATCTCAATTTCGTCATTATTATTAAATGAGGTGGTGAATGGGTGATAAGTATGCCATTCTTCGCGAATGACCGACTCATCACTCTTAACTTGATTAAATATTTGAAGTTTTTCTGACATGATGGCGATAGTGTGGGCCTATAGACTGTAAATAAGCTATATTTGAAAACGTGAGTGATCCCTTTGGCTTCTGACTGCAGACTGATTGACCAGCTGATGCGTTGGTGTTTAAATAACTTTTACTATTAAACACTAACCCCATCTCGTCTAAGTTCTAATCTGATTACAACTTCTTCACCTCTAAAATTAACTGGGTTTGATTCTTGGTCCAGTAAAGATAACGTAATGTTATATATTCTCCTCTGGTTCACTGGTAAATAAATTAAGTTTCTTGGTTCTATATTTATGCTATAACCAGGATCCACTGTTGGTGAAAATTCGTAGAGAGTGTGCGATGGATTATTTGTATAGTACGAACCGGAAATAATGTTACACTCTACTCTGATGGTAGCAACTTGTATAATTTCAACTGGTAGATCTGATTCATACAGCTGACCAGCTGTTAGAACTTGTGGTGAGAATCCCAATAACTTTGCAATGCTATCCTTTGGTTCAAAGTTTATGTGGTATACGCTCTTCAACTCACACCGTAACGTATTGTTGTTGGGTTTGAGTGATATAATAAGGTTCCGCTCTGGAGCAGTTGCCTTAGAATCAGCGAGATGTTGCTGCAAAAATTGTTCAATATCTTCCAACTCGTAGGATCCAGTTGGTATTTCCACTACTCGTTCTTCTTGTTTATTAACTTTGTAATAAAACTTGTTACGACCTTCTTCAATATTTGGGATTGTATTCCAAGTATTTAGCGAAATCAATGCTAAAGAGTAATCGTATCTCGAATCTAGTTCTATTGGAGGTACAAAATAAGATTCAAGCCGACTAGTACGACCCTTTAACGTGAACGTTTGAGACATGACTGATGCGAGACAATAACATTACTGTATTTTATAAAGTTTTATTATTATAGAGAAATGATAATGTCAAGTGGCCGCAATTTGATGTTTTATAATCCTGATATTGGTCATAGTTGAAATAAATTTTAGTTTTTTTCATATACTTGACAAATTCTTTTGGTGGTTTCAAGTTGCCAAAACTATCGAAATAAACAACTTTATCACCATTCTTCTTATAAGCTACCCAATGTGTACCGTCTCCTGTATTTCGATCTAAATTAACAACACCGCACTCTGTTTTTCGGGGTGCATTCGGTAATGTATCTCGCATAAATACACCTCGAAAATTAGGTATCTTTAAGCGAGTCGCATATAATCTAATATCTTGATCGGTCAAAGGACGTTCAGGTAGCTTTATTGGTAGTTTTTTGGCATTTTACGTAAAAACAAACCATAGCCTGTCTTGTGCTTTTTTAAATACAAGCCACTGCCCTTCTTCCCCAATGCAATAGCCTCCATTGTCTCGTTGTGTCGTTGTGATTCTTTTAGTTTGTCTTTGGCACTCTGAGCATCATTAACTGCCTTGGCAATACCAGCAGCTCCACCACTTAATGCCCCGAGTGCGCTAAGTCCAGCAAATATCGGAATAAGTGGTAGAATACCACCTTGTTTTGGTAGTGGAATTACTCGAGGAACCTTGATTCTTTTGGAGCCGCCAATTTTCTTCACTGTTACTCGTGCTGCCTTTAGTAAGTTACTTAAAGTCTTCTTTCTACCAACATTCCCCGAACCTGAATGTTTAAGTTGTTTCTTAATCTGTCTTACAACCGAAGACAAGCATACAGATCTCTTTGTCTTCTTGCTGCCAGCACCTAACTTGCGTTTGACCTTCATAGCGTTTGTTACTAGCCAAGCTGATGTCTTTTCACCTAAACTAGAATCCTTGGCCTTGACACGTTCCCAAGCTTTGTTTTCTAGTACTTTATCTGCTTTATGCCTGTGTTCCAAGTCGGTGGACTTTGAGTATTCAATGTCGTGATCGCGGCAATAACTATCCAATTTATTCTTTGGTCGATCTCCTCGAGCTAATCGTTTTTGAAGCTTTGTACCAGGACCACAATATGAATAGCCAGGCAGGTGGAGTTCTACTGGTAATGTGCTTATAACGCTATTTAACACACCTGCACCCTGTGACGTTTGCATTAGTAATGAAGCCATTGAAGAGTGTAGACTTATACTTATAGAGATGCGGAAAGAGAAACAGAACATTAGTATTAAAGTACATAATTTTGATATGCAGAAAAAATCGAAAAATAGGAAACATGGCCGGCTTCTACCGTCCACCATAAGAGCTTTAATATGTGGCTCAAGTAATTGTGGCAAGACCGCTGTAATGATAAGTTTATTAATTGATGAAAACGGCTTAAGATTTGAGCATGTATATGTGTATTCCAAATCACTGCAACAAGACAAGTACGAATTTCTGCGAAAGGCCTTACAGCATTCACGTCTTAGATATTTCGGCTATAGCGATAATGATGATGTTCTAGATCCTTCCAGTGCCCTGCCTCATTCTGTGTTTATATTTGACGATGTAGCCTGCGAGAAGCAAGATAAAATACGTAATTATTTCTGTATGGGGCGTCATAATGATATCGATTCATTCTACCTCTCTCAAACATACTCCAAGATTCCGAAACCGCTGGTTCGTGACAATGCTAATGTACTGATATTATTCAAACAGGATGATTTAAACCTGAAACATATCTACGATGATCATGTAAATACAGACATGTCCTTTGATACTTTTAAGCGTGTATGTTCGGAATGTTGGAAAGATAGGTATGGATTTTTAGTTATTGTTAAAGATAATGATATTAATAAGGGACGGTATCGTAGCAAGTTTGATACTTATTTATTACCCTAAGTCATAACACATCAGTCCAACACATGACGTCATTGAGTATAGACGTGTCTTAACAAATCGAATCAATAACACAACATAGCTGTTTAGCTGTTTTTAAACAGGGTTGTTTTAGCTGTTTTTAAACAGGACTGTTTTAGCTGTTTTTAAACAGGGCTGTTTTAGCTGTTTTTAAACAGGGCTGTTTTAGCTGTTTTTTAAACAGGGCTGTTTTAGCTGTTTTTAAACAGGGCTGTTTTAGCTGTTTTAGCTGTTTTTATCGGCGTTTTTAGCTGTTTAGCAATTATGGCTTCTTATTTGAAAAATCTCGATAAGGATGTTAAGCGAAGAATTATTCAGGCGGGTAATACCATACGAAAGAAATATTTAGCGCTAAAGTTGGAACGTGGTGAGGAGGATGATTCGCTTAATAGATTCTTAACGCCCATTACAAACCCATTAAATAAACTGGTTGAAGCATCGATTGATAAGAAAAACTCTACAAAACGTAAAATAAAAATCGAAACTTCTGATGATGTCAAACCTCCCCCCTTGAAAAAAATAGAACTAAAACCACAAGTGCAATTTCTAACTGATGAAGCACAGTATGGTGATGTTGATCATTCTGATGATGTGTTTGAAGAAGCCTTTCAAGACCCTGCAGAAACATCGTTGCAAAGTATGAAAGATGCTTTTGAAACTTCTCTTCGAAATTCGGAAGTGTTTCATAAGTTTATCGAGCAATACCCTGAGATCACTCGTGAATATGTAGAGAAATATTGGTATGACTCTCCTGAAATAGATGCAAAGGGAATAAAATACAATGTTGAAAATGATTCTTGGCAAATAGGATCAGAGCCTGTAAACTTTTTAGCAGATGGTAATATTCAAGTAGGTAGCATCAAGTATAAAGGAACTCTGGGCTTATATGACTTGTTGTTTTTAAAAGATCCTAAATTTCACACTAAAGCTGATGAACAAGAATATGGGGATATTCTTAAACGCACCGGACTATACATGAAACAAACTGGTCAGCTAAAGGGTAATAGATCTAATAAATATACATCTATTGTTAGACCGCTCTTGTCATCAACATCTAAGTTGCCTTCGCCCAATATTACAACCAGGCAAATACACACAAGATCCAAATCGGAGAGAGGAAATAAATCGGGATCATCTCTAATGCAATATAATGAAAAACCTAAGGAGTTTGTATACTACGACGATGTGAACGAGTTGGTTGAAAGATTGAAAAAGTTGGAAGCTTCTGAGGTAGTTGGCAATAATAATAACAGAAACGAAATCTTTAGTATATTACACGAATTGGAACGACTTGGAGTAATTGAATTTTATTAATACAGCGGTTTATTTATTCAACGTCATTATAGTACTAGCCATGAATAAGTTCGGACGTTCGTTACCCTCCTCATCTCAGCAAAAAATGATTCGAGTGCTACAAGCACCAAACCTAATTGCTGTTACTGGGGATGGCGATTATAATTTTTCAGATCATCGACTTTGTAACGTTAAATCGCCAACAGATGCCTCTGATGCTGTAAATAAAAAATTTGTAGATGATTTGGTGGCTTCCCTCTCAGCGAAAATACAGCTAGCTGCTAATGATTATATCACGCAGAAGCTTGACGAGTTTGATGTTAATATAAGGAAGCAAGTGGGCGAGGGTATGGCTTACTGGCTTGATAAACTTGACATTGGTTTTAAGAACTATGTAGATACTGCCGTTAATAATGCTATTAATCTCATTGACAAAGATGTGAAAACTATTAAAAAATAATGTATTGAATTTGGGCAAGCGCATTGATTTGTTAAAGTAATCCTATAAATATACCTGTTCTGTAAAAATTATTTATTATGTTTGAAAAAATGGCAAAGAGCATTACCAAAGCGAGAGAGCAGGTTGTTAATGAGTTACATAGGCCAGCTAGAACTAAATTTAAACGTCGTAGATTTCTACAGTATGGATTAGATGATACTTTTGCATCCGATCTTGCGCAACTCGATCAGTATGCTCGAGAGAACCGCGGATTTAAGTACATATTGGTTGTAATTGACTGTTTTTCGAAATTTTTGTGGACACGCCCTCTCAAGTCCAAAACTGCTCAGGAGGTAACTACTGCTATGGAACATATACTTAAACATTCAAAGAGAATACCGAAAAAATTAGTCACCGATAATGGGAAAGAATATTACAACTCTAATTTTCAGAATCTTTTGAAGAAACATAATATACATCATTATAGCACCTTTAGCATTTTAAAGGCTTCCATTGCCGAACGTGTAATTCGAACAATAAAGGAAAAGTTGTTTAAGTTGTTTACCTTGAATGGCAATCATAAATGGATCGACTTGTTGGAACAAGTTACAGATACTTATAATAATACAAAGCATCGCACTATTGGTATGAAGCCTAAAGATGTGGCTAAAAACAATGAGTCAGAATTATTAAATTCTGTTTATAATAATCTCAAGGTTGTAGGGAAACAGAAATTTAAAGTCGGTGATGTTGTTCGTATAAGTAAAGCTAAGCATGTTTTTGAAAAAGAATATGTACCTAACTGGACTACTGAGCTGTTTAAAATTATCAAAGTACAGATTACCAATCCAACGACGTATTTAATAGAAGATATGCAAGGGCACCCTATAAGTGGTGGTTTCTACGAATACGAATTGCAAAAGACGAAACAACCTGATGTGTTTCTTATAGAACAAATTTTACGCAAAAAAGGCAAGAAAATGTATGTCAAATGGCTTGGTTTTGATAAATCTCACAACAGTTGGGTTGATATGTCCAAGGATGTGGTTTACATTTATTCATGTCACGTGTTTTTAGAATAAACAGGTTTCAACAGGTTTGTTTGTTCTCGTTACTGATTGGTTAAATATATCTATAAATACCGTTTTTCCCTCGGTTGTTTCTTCAGTTACAAATCAACAAGCATAGTATGTCGTCTAAAGTGACTAAAAAGCGTGGGTTTGTTCTCTCATCGGAGGCGGTAATGAGTACCATCACCGCAGAAGCTCTTGCAACAGATGTATCTGTTGTGCTGTTGAAAAAGTTTGATAACTACATAGATTGGGTCCAAGTTATAAATTGTGAGAGGTTAAATGAAGCATCAACGTTTCTTCCTGCGTTTCTACACTTTATCAGCAAGGTGAAATTGGTGAAACCATGGTTGAACAGAAAGCTTAAACATCATACAAAAAAAGATCAATTACTCAAGTGTTTTCAAGGACCACTTCAATTTTCATTAGAAGAGAATAATGATGATAGTCAAACCACATCTATACCCACTTATCTCTTCATGTATGGTCGTCGTTATAAACGAGATGAGTTATTACACGATTCTCTGTACATTGAAATAATTTTTGCTGCTTACCTATCACTTCGAATAAAAGATGCATCAAGACGAAAAAAAGTGTTGTATCTAGCAGTACATCCTAAATTTAAAAAAATCTTAAATTATTTGCAAAATACCGATGTAAAAGTTTATATTTCTGATGTTGTCTGTACTTGGAAGTTTGAAGAATCATATATTGGAGGAATTTTATCCATTTGTATAACGGAAATACCTGGAGATAATACGGCAAAGTTGGAAGGGCTCCACTTGTACTATTTACTTGAGCACAAATATTTACCCATATGGGCTAACAATGCTTTTCTATTAGCAAGTCAAGCTTATGCAAAAGAAAGACGAGATCTGTGTGATGCACCATCCTCCAACTGTAGCATCTGTCTATTGCACAAGTCGTTATTTGTTGATAAGCGTATCAAATATAGTGATTACGAGGACGTTCATTTCCGAGAAAAATGTTTTTATAATCTGACATTTCGTGGATACTGGGATATGCTTAGTATGCTAAAACCGCTGGGTACATGGTTACAAACACAATTATTACAGTCTAATATCCTCCCAACCCAATTTCAAACTGTAGAAATTACAACACAGAAAATTATAGAAGTCGAGGGCATGATTCCACATTTACATGGATGTATTAAACTATCTGAAAGCATCGATGGAGAATGGAGTATTGTGCTTGATGTTAAAAATACAAATTCATCACCTAATTACGGTACCCCAGAATTGCTTAATCAAACATTTGAATAAAAACAACGTCTCTTGTGCAATCTCATCATTTGAGAACATTATGCCGTTTTGTTACGTCTGCAGCAGCGAAGTCGTATCGCTTAGCAGCCATAATCGTACGACAAAACACAAACAGAATTGTTGTGTGGACTTTGACTCTGATGTAAAACTTGTTCAAACAGCTTTTAAGAACCGGCTTGTTACTTATCATGTATCCGGTGATTCACACTCGACCGATGTCAAGCTTTATTTAGAATCATTGAAAGATAAAATTATTTCATTGTTAAAACAGGTTTTGAATTCAAATCAAAAAATAAAAGTCAATATGGAGCTATATGGCCGTTATCTGTTGAGTTCAACAAAAGAACAGGAAACCAAATCTTTTAACTCCAAGTATAGTGTTATTGATCAACACACTAATTTGGAAGATTTTTATACTCTTTATCAAAATATTTTATTAACCAAAGCTTCAGAATTTAGGGAGGTGGGTAGCGGTTGGGCCTTGTCTAAGCTACTGTTTCTAGAACTCAACATAAATAAATTCAATCGAGCAGTGGGGGGTATAATATAAACAGCTTTATGTTTGTCAAACCCAGTTTAATTCCAATCATGTTTGACGATAGTTGTCTTTCTGACTACTCTGCAGACTTTAGTGAAATGGTTGAAGATGATGATGATACCTCTCGAAGTTCGACGCCGTATTGGAAGTATCTCGATAGTATGATTTTAAGAAGCAAGGAAGAAATTAGAAGTGAAAAGAAGTTTTTAAATGAAGTGTGTTATCCTGCTGGCCATTTCAAGGTAGTGGTAGGCCTCAGTGTCGCCAGAGGAATGCTGCCAAGTGTAAAGTTAACAAATACACTTTTAAATCTACCTGAAGAACAAGTTTCAATCTCTCTGGCTAACTTTGACTGGTATGAATTTCTCAAAATGGCTTCCAAGATGCTTGAAGATAATGGATCCGGCGAAACCGTAGCAACCTCCGTATCTGAAACTGAAAATTTTACCATGTCCACAGCAGTTCTGTTGGGAGAAAAAATAATTAATCTTAAATGTGATAATGTTACATTATGTTTTTGCTGTAATGACATGCATGATATTTTATGTATTAAACATTTAGTTAATTATAGGTTAGAATTAGTAAAAAACTTAGACTTTAGAACCGCTTATGATGATTTATTGAGATATGCTTGTTATTATGTTAATATAGATAACACCATTATTGATGTTGTTAAAAGTATTTGTAATTTAAACATGTCTGAACAGAATTATTATATTTTAGAGTTATTGCATTATAATCCGCAGAAGGCGATGGATGATTTTGATAAAATATATATGTGTACTGATGTTTAATAAATGAATAAATAAAAAATTTCATGTTTTATTTCTTAGTATAGTTACAACTCTCTAGATAGAAACATGTACCTAATGGATAGTGTAGATCGTCTAGATTGCGGTGATGATGGCCTTGGGCTGATTCGAAATTTTGAAGACAGATTAATCACATTTACTGGGTGGCGCAATAAAGTTAATCCAGAAGCCCTAGCATATGCAGGTTTTTATTTTACACAACATTCTGATGTGGTTAAATGCGCTTTTTGCCACTGCGAATTTGATAATTGGAAAGAAGGAGACGATCCTCTAGCAGATCATTACAAGTACGCTAAACACTGTAAATTGGCAAAGATGTTATGGAAGTGCAGACAACTTAAAGCAAATAAACCGTCCAGACCTGTTAAAGAGAAAAAGATGCAAAAACTAGAACCATCCTGCTATAAACGAAGTGGTTTTTACTTAATAGTTTTACTGATAATATTTATAACGGGTCTGTTTAATAGTTATGAAGCTATAAGTATCTTTAAGAAGAAAATTTAACTCATTTATATTCCAACCATGGCTGCGTTAAGTTCGTCATATGTACTCCTGGTGGCGCTGGTGCAAAATGTGTTTTACGTATACACTCCTTTTAACGTTCGGAACGTGTCAGTAATGATTGAAACCAATGACTTTCCATCTAATAATACATGGTTAAAGATGCCTTTTGAGATGATTGATAAGAAAATTACTCCTGCCTCTTACATAACAGTCCCATCAGCAGCTAACGAACTGTTTCGCTATAAGGTTAAGCTCTTGTTCCGAGATCACACTATTGGCGAGACAGATTGGAAGACTTTAATCAGCGTATACAACAAGAACACCACTTTCCCCCAATGTGACAACTCTACATCAACCGAGGATTTAGATGACTCACCCAGCAATTATAGTTTAATTGTATTTATAGCTGTAACCTGCTTCTTATTGCTAGCAATTAATTTATATAGAATTACTAAAACTCTGTATGTAATATGGTTAAATAAATAATTATTTTATTACTTGAGTGTTTTATTTCGCTAAATAATAGTTAATTGATTCCTGGTATGAGGCGAATATTATGCTGCTAGGAAATAAAGATGACGCAATCTTAAGAGCGCATTACCAATACCGTATTATACGAGGTATGTAAATTTAATTAATATACGAGGTATATTCCTACTAAGAAATAAACATTACCAATGCTTTGCATGACTTTATCATGTTAAGGCCCTAATGGTTTAATACATCTAGCTCTGTTATTAGTTGGGATTTTTCAATAATTCCTTCTCTAGCCGATAGGCATACTCATCTTTTACCAGTTTGCCAAATTTCTCCTTTCCACCTTTATGCATTAGAGCCCTAATCGCAAAATACTATATCTTTCAAACCAGTTGACCGATCGACTTTGGGTTTTCTCTAAACGACTTATTACGTCACCCTGAACCCGACCCACGTGTTAGATTTTAATTTTAACATTTGACAAGTCACAGGTGACCTTGACATATCTTAATTGACAGGTGACAGCCGCCATCTTTTCCTAAACATAATATGACGTCCTCCTTAACACGGAGCCTATAATGAATACTATTGCCCAAGTAGCTAACGCCCAAGTAGCTAAGGCCAAAGTAGCTAACGCTCAAGTAGCTAATGCCTAAATAGCTCACGCCCAAGAGTGTGACATGACAGATGACGTATGACATATGACACGCGCCTGCGCACTGCCTGGGCATGCGCAGAAGGGACCGCAGGAATTGATGTGAAAACCCTCTTCCCCCTCTACCAACTTTAATATTATTTAAACTTAATTTATTTACAGGTAAAAATCCCCATAGATGGATATGTCACTTCGAACGTGTTGACAATGTATACAGAGCGGATTGTCCTTATTTGACAGAAGTGCGAACTGCATTTCGAAGACACTGTCCATACGGCTGTGATGTAAGCCAAATATCTGTGGCAGGACCCATAAATCAACGGTTTATTTCCGTGGAAATTCTGGTGAATTGTGGGTGCACGCTAATTCCACGACGACGAAGACGTCATTCCAGTTTACATAGTTTACAATGTAGACGAGGGTTCACATCGGAACCGTCTTATTGTACAGGTGCAGGAAATAAAATTTAATAAAATAATGTTATATATACGACGTTCTAAATACAACCATGTGTCACTTGTCACTTTTTGTTACCAGAATTATATATTTTTTTAAATACCTATATATTTTTATGTAGAGGGCTATGAATACGTTTAAATCACTTATATTAGTCCTAAAATCTTGGGAAAAATACAACTTGACTGTTTTTGGTCAAAATCTATCTGCTGTGTGAAATTTAAAATTTAAACTTGTTTTCAGGGCCGTTCTTAGGGGTGTGCAGGTTGTGCAGGCACAAAGGCGGCCAAACTAAAAAGGGCGGCCGCAGGCAGAAACTGTAAAACACCCGCAAAGTTGAATTTCATACACAAAGTAGTCCTAAAAAACGACAAAAAAAACAACTTCTAGTCTATAGTTTTCACATTACAGACAATTTAATTTTTTTATAGGTAAATAATATAATAAAAATAGAATATAAAATAGATTGTTTTGTCTGTGAAGTTCACAAAAAATATGACGCGTTCGTTCGGCGTCTTCCGACAAAGGGACGATACATGGCGGCCGCTCTTTGATATTGATATGTCGGCGAAAATGATTAAATTGCAGAATACAGAAGGAATTTATCAGTTTGGAAGTACACTTTGGTTTGGATTTTGTCCAGCAAAAGTTTTACCTTTAGTATCTTGTTGTTTTCTCTACTTCGATTGCGATTCCGATTTCCGATTGTGTATTGTGGTGATTAAAACATTATTTTCTTTAGTTGAAAGATAGAAGGTAAGTAATTTTTTGATACACTTAATAACCAGATATTATAATATAATTATTACTTTAAAAAATGCTAAATTATTGATAAATTTGAAAATGAAAATAATAGCGATTGGGATTAAAATAAAAAGACGCTCCATTTTATTACGTATAATTTTTCGTTTCAGAACTTAAAGTATGGTACATACCTAGTTTACTTTTTTAAGAACATATCACACCCATGCTACAAAAGTGACACAAGTCAAAAATCACGAATTTTGAGTTATTGCCACGAATAGCTAATAAAAATGGTAATACATCAGCCTACAAAAGTGTATTAAAATAGCTTCTTAATGTCACGGCTAGATGGCGCCTGTGTCGGTTTTGCAGATTGAACCTGCGTATTATACATTCACCAAAACGTAATTATCTTTAGTTGTGCTTTAGCTCTGGTAGAGTCAGGGTGTGTCTCATATATTAATACCGAATTATTGTGAGTTGTGACGCTTTTGATGAATAGTGGTAAGTACAATTTTTGTATTATTTAGACTTAAATCTGTTTTGTAAATTAAAGTGTATCTTTTAGTTTATTGTATTTTAAGTTATGTCACTTTATCAGATCATACTATTGAAAAAATTGAAATACATTTTGAGTATGGTCACTTTTGATGAAAATGAGTTTTACTTATGTCATTTTTGTTGTTTGAATTTGCGATAAAGTACCAGTGATTTAACTAAGACGTAAACAGTTATTCTTAATGTTTTTTAAAGTTATTTTCTTAATTTGTAGCGAAACTTAAGGTAGAGGATTTGGCATGTAAATATATGGTTGTAAGTTATCAAGAAAATCTAAAATGTCAAGAGTACACCAAATACCAGCCGCAAAATATATTTTTAAAATTTTTATTTCACACATTGGTTGTAAAATGTTACGCAAATTTCATCCAGTGGATGTATTTAACATTATTTTAAACTGTCTAGGTACATGCTAACGTGTACGCAAATCTGAAAATTATGTACACGCGAAACGTCATCAACATGTTAGAGGTACTAGACCCTTGTAATACCACAAAATTTTCAATAGCTGTGATGGTCGAGATGTTAAGGCGATTCTCATGGTTGGCAACATTTTTTTTTATTTTTACAAGTACAAACACATCATACCAATAATTATTGGTTTTTGTAGGTATCTATACCTATCAGTATGAATCTGAATATAAAAAGCCGGACTGCTCGTATTATGAAAATTTGTAAAGCACAAACCATTCCTACAGTCCAACTATTTTACACAGAAGAAGCAAACATAGAAAATGAAACTTCTAGCAGTCATGAACCAGATGATCTCATTGTATTGCCATTGCCTGCGCCTCAAACTAAATCGAGTTTACAGGTGAGTCACGAAAATTAACTTCTAACAAGTGCCTGTTTATTAAGCAACCTTTTGTTACAGAAACTATCAAAAATCTTAACTCAAACACCGGAAGGTATACCTCAAGCAAATGCTCCCCCCTTAACAGAAGTATTAGACATCGTTCAAAATATTTTTATCTCCACTCAAGTGAGTAAAAATGAAAAAGTTGCCCACAGCAGCCCGCAACCTGGATCTAGTCATATTTATGAGACTTCTGGCATTTATGAATCAGATAATGTCATTGTATTGCCTGTGTCCCAAACTAACTCGAGTTTACAGGTGAGTCACGAAAATTATAACTTGTAACAAGTCCCTGTATATTAAGCGGCCTTTTTTTTACAGAAACTATCAAAACCCTTAACTAAAACACCTGAAGGTTTACCTCGAGCAAATTCTCCCTTAACAGAAGTATTAGACGTCGTTCAAGATAATATCATCTCGACTCAAGTGAGTAAAAATGAAAACGTTACCAACAACAGCCCGCAACCTGGATGTAGTCATATTTATACTGTGTCATGTAACTCCGGACGTCCTACAGTCTTGCATTTAACTAGAAAAAAAACAACAAATTACTATGTATCACCTGTGCATAGCAATGAAAGTGACGTCGATGACTCCGACGCAGATCCGGATTTTATTAACAAGAGTCAGAGCTTAAAAAGTGACAGTACTTCGACAGAAGGTCATAAAGAAATTGAAAGTGAGGGCGAAACAGAAGTTAAAAAAGGGAAAAAGAGGAAAAGGAATGTTGGAAAATGGAAATTTCAAGAAACCAAATTTCTAAGAAATTCTGGGCAAGCGTATGTTTCTTTGTCCAAAACTAAAAAAACGTTTTCAGAAAGAAAATTACTCCCACCATGTGATGAAAAGTGTAGGTTACAATGTAGTCATAAAATTAATGAAGACATTAGAAAGGATATTTTTTCCGGGTACTGGGCGCTTGCTGACGTACAAAAGCAGAGAGAATTTATCGTTAGCCACGCGGAATCGATTAAGCCAAAGTACCGTTATTCATGTACTCAAAATTATCGAAATATGAATTCAGCTTTTTATTTTGAGGTAGACGGTAATCGCATTAGAGTGTGTAAAAGGTTTTTTAAAGCCACGCTGAATATTAACGATAGACCTATCCGTACAGCATTGGAGAAAAAGACTGATAAAGGCTTTCTAAGTGACGATAAAAGGGGGAAGCATGGAAACCAACCCAAGGTAAACCCAGAAATAAAAGAAAGTGTAAGGTCTTTTATAAATGCGATACCCCGAATCGAGTCGCATTATTTAAGGGGTCAGACTACCCGCGAGTATATTGATAGTATTAAAAACCTAGCAGACCTCTACCGAGATTATAAGGAAGATCAAGAGAAGCAGCAGCTTCCATTTGCCAATAGTGTAATGTTCAATCGCATCTTCAATTGCGAATATAATATATCTTTTTTTGTTCCAAAGAAGGATCAATGCGAATTTTGCGAAACATTTAAAAATGCAGACAACGAGGCTAAACAAAAATTACTGGAGAGCTACAACGCCCATATAAATGAAAAAAAACTGTCTCGTTTAGAAAAAGAAGCTGACAAAACAAATTTGAATAATTCGGTAGTAGCAGTGTATGACCTACAGGCGGTATTGCCAGCCCCCAGAGGACAAATTTCGTCGTTTTATTATAAAAGCAAATTGAATTCTTATAACTTTACTATTAGCGACCTATATGCAAAAAACGCCCATTGTTACTTCTGGAATGAGACGGAGGGAAAACGTGGAGCAATTGAAATTGGAAGCTGCGTACTTCGTTACCTTCAACAACTTGTTGACACACGTGCTGATTCTGAGGAGCCCTTAAATGTTATATTCTACTTAGATAACTGTTGCGGTCAACAGAAAAACAAATATGTAACAACAGCCTACTCTTACGCTGTTAATAAGCTCCCGATTCAAAGCATAACTCACAAATATTTGATACATGGGCATTCTCAGAATGAGGGTGACAATGTCCATAGCATGATTGAGAAACAAATAACTAAATATCTCAAATCTGGACCAATTTATGTGCCAGATGAATATGCGACACTAATTCGAACTGCAAAAAAAAATGGTCCACCGTACATAGTTCATGAACTCACCTATGAAGATTTTTATGACCTTAACACGTTGAAGGACGGAGACGCTGATCAGCGTCTTTTCCTAAAGTTGTGATATGACACGACGCTGATATGCGTCTCCAGCTTGGGGGCTCCACATGACACGACGCTGTGCAGCGGTTGCGTTTACATACATTATAATAGGAATTCAATCGACACTGTCACATTGCGTTTGATTATCAGTGGCGTAGTGTCACATATTTAAAATTTATTACCATTTTGCCCTTCCCTTTTACCCCTTCCACAATTTGAAGCAGAACGCCGTCCAGCGTCTTAAAGAGCATGCCGCTTGCATTTAGTTACCCATGCACTGCCGTGCCGTGTGTGTGTGTTTTGAGAATATATCGCTGCGTGGTGTTGTTTTGTGCAATAAAGGTTAGTATTGTGTTAGTACTTGTTTTTTTTTTTGGTAATGGAAGTTTTTGTAAATTTTAGATGGATAAAGACGTAGAAATGCTTGATCCATATGAAAGAGATCAACAACGGATGCTTCAGCTGTTTGACGAAGTGCCTACAGATGAAGAAATCGATCCATATGATGACAGTACTGGCGAGTATGGTTCTGATGAGAACTATAAGCAACCTTCATCAGAATCTGATGAAGTTCTATCCTCGGATGACACAGATGTACCCACAGTATCAAGAAAAAAAAGATCCGCTCTGAAAAACAAAAAATCTTCGATACCAGAAGAACCAAATCGACAAAATACCGAACATCTACTTGACGACATTTCACCAGAGACTTCTCCGCTACCCTCCCCAAGACCTTCTTCGACAGAGCCTTTTGATAGTGATTTATGGGAAACTACCTTAGCTCCAATTCCTGACTTTAATTTCGATGAAAGCAGCAACCGTTTGAAAATAGATATCGGTCCAGACTCAGAAGTAATGGAAGTCTTTGAAAGTCTGTTTACTCCACATATATTGGACTATCTAGTCGAGTGCACCAACAATTACGGTTTAGCCTTAATGAATACTAATAGGCCTAAAACGCGTAATAGTAGGATCACAAGTTTTCGCCCAGTGAGCAATGAGGAAATGAAAAAATTTTTGGGGCTGTGTATGTTACAAGGCCAAGTTGCAACCAAAAATATGCGCCGTTATTTTTCATATTCGGATACATTATACTTTCACCCAGTTTTTTCCTATACAATGTCATCTAGACGATTTGAGCAACTACTGAGGGTTTTGTGTTGTTCCCCCGTTAATTCTCAAGGCAAAAGTAAAATAGAACCTATTATAAACATGCTAATAACGCAATTTCAAAGTGCTTATGGTCCTTCTAAAGAGTTATCACTTGATGAATCTTTACTACACTTTCGTGGGAGACTAAGGTTCAGAGTTTACATAAAGAACAAGAAGTCCCGATATGGACTAAAATTTTTTGAGCTTACGACATCCGATGGGTACCTTCTCAATATGGAACTATATAGTGGTCCTGTTCAAGAGAATGACGAATCAGATAACACTAAAACTGAAGCTGTCGTCATGAGACTAATGAAACCGTATTTAATGAAAGGCCATGAATTATTTATGGACAACTACTACAACAGCTATGAGTTGTCCGAAAAGCTGCTAAGTTTTAAAACTCATACCAATGGAACCCTAAGATCAAATCGGAAAAGTAATCCAAGAAATTTAGTTAAAAGAAAACTAAAGAGAGGCCAACATTTCTGGGTTCGCAGGAAACAAGTTTATGTTTCTAAATGGAAGGATAAACGAGACGTGTTGGTCATAACTACTCGAAATCATCCTCAAATGGTGAGTGTAAAAAATCGTTTTGGGAAAGAACAAATAAAACCCATAGAGGTTTCCACATATAATGATCACATGTCAGGAATTGACCGCTGTGACCAAATGACCTCGACCTACTCAACCCCTAGGAAAACCATACGCTGGTACAAAAAATGTTTTTTCCATTTGCTTGATATTGCAGTCTGGAATGCATTTTATTTGACTAGAAAATTCTGCAAGAATAACTCTCGAAAATACCGATTTCTTCATTTTAGAGATGAATTAATAAAACATCTAATTCAATTACCTGCTGATATTGAAGCTAAGCATTTGATACGGCGTCAAAAGCACGACAACCGACGTCCAGAACAGGCTTCTTATGAAACAGAACACGTAATCCCTGGACCGAGTTCAGAAGGCCACTGGCCCGAAAGAAACCCTGGTGAGCCTACCGCAAAGTCAAACAAGAAATCTGTATTTTTAAAGTGCAGATTATGTACAACCAAAAAAATACGTAAGGAGACGAGCTACCGGTGTAAAGGTTGTGTTGAAAAGCCACCCTTATGTCCAGATTGTTTTCAGGAATGGCATGAAAAAAATCCTAAATAGTGTAATAATGTTTTTTAAGTAATATCCATGTGTTATTTTTCTTTTTTGGTGTTTAAATTTGTTTCTAAACGTTTCCTTTTTTTCAAGAATAATTACGCTGATCAGCGTTGAGCCACGACAATGGTCTTGCTTGCCGTCGTAATATGACACAACGCTGCACAGCGTTGGACGCATATCAGCGTTGTGCCAGTTTTACGATTTTTAAACATTTATTATTGTGGCAGAACGTCTATCAGCGTTAAAAATAAAGTAGTTTAAAACTTTAAAAATATGTGTTTTTAATTATTCTTTAGTAAAATTAATAGTTAGTTATACTTCAAAATTAGTTATCTCCCAAAAAACTGTACTGCCAATATTGGTCACTTATAAAAATATTTACTGTCCTTCAACGTGTTAAAACATTACAGGAGGAATGGCGAAAAAATTTCTCAATAGACACTGAGAAAGCGAAAGTTACCTGGCATGACATAAAGATACTTAAAGTTGAAAAAGAGCATCCAGATTCATTTTTCTTCAAAACCTCATATGAACAGGTCGAATTTAAAAAAGTTGACATGAATAATAGTAAAAAAACAAGATCTCAAGAGAGCTATACGGATTCGATCAGCTTAGTTCCAGCCTATGTAAGCAAAATTCCATTAAGTGACATTAAAAAGCGACACCTACAGGAACTAGTTAATAAAAACATAATTAAAAAGAAATATTACGATTCATTTTATAAAAATGTTCTTGCACTGTAGTATTTTATGTTAGTTTTATTAGCAAAGCTAGCGGTATTTATATTGTTAAACACTTAATAATATTTATAGGTAAAAAAAAATACCTATATTCCCAGAACTAAAAGATTTTATTTTGTTGCTTTAGTTATTTAATGTTATATAGAGAGCAAATACCTAGGAGTTACCAGTAAGAAGACTGACATATTTTTTTAGGGACCACTTTTAGAATAAAATTATTAGTTTTATTTTTTAAGGCATCTTTCCTATTTCTTTTTGAGTTTTGTCTTTGCTTATTATGTAGGTTTGATGGAAGATCTCATACTGTTTGTGAGTACGTATGATACAGTTGTTCATCTTTTCTGTTTCTTGTTTGCTGTTTAAACATTTGAGTTTTATTCTTTTAAATAAAAATGTCACATTTCAAATTTTGTTTTTATCTACAACAAGACTTTTCTGCAAAAGTGTCACAATTCCCAAATTGCGTTTTATTATTCAACTAAAGTGTCACAATTTAAAATAATTACAGCATTGATAACTGAGTAAAACACATAAAGTGACACAATTAAAAAGAAGTCAATATTTGCGTCATATTTACCTAAAAGAAATTATAACACGATTTAATAAGATTGCCAACATTTCTAATGTTCACCTAAACCATAAAAAGTTTTAAAAAATATTTGTAAAGGGAAAAAATAGTTTTTCTCAAATAACTCAAAGCATGTTTTTTTGAGTTATGTCACTTTTGTAGCATGGGTGCGATAAATATAACATATTAGTATTTTATTAAATATTATTAACATTATATAAGTAGGTATCCTCTAGGGCACCCTGATACAGAAGAAGACAATACCTTGCTTGGTAAGCAACAACAACAACAAGAAACGCATCTAATAGATCATGAACTAAATTTAAATAAAATCTCAAAGGACGCTGTCCCATAGCCAGAGCCTCATCCTCCATCTGATTCTGATTGCTTTGATGTCAGCGACCCGTTTACCTGGCCTGACATTTTACAGAATCAGGTCATCGAACTGATAGTACAAAATGAATTTGTACAGTTAGAAAAACAGTACCCTGCTGATGAAACTGGAAGGAAATTTTCTTCAAGCCAGTATTTTCGAATTTTGCCAAATGGAGAAAAAATTAAAAGAGTTTGGTTAGTGTATTCATGTAGAGCAAATAGCGTATTCTGTTTTTGTTGTAAAATATTTTGTAAAGAAGTGTTTAAGCTGAACAGCAAAATGGGTTGTTCTGATTGGCGACACCTATCACATATTTTGTCTAAGCATGAATGCTCCATGCATCATTTGCAAGCTAATAAAAAGTGGGTCGAGCTAAAAAGTTCGTTAATTAAAAAATGTAGTATTGACAAAGAACAGCAAAATTATTTTCAACTTGAGAAGGAACGCTGGCGTTCTATCTTAACAAGGCTTATTGCCATTATTCAATTTTAAGCAGGGCAATCCTTAGCATTTCGTGGACAAAGTTCCGTCTTATACGAGCAAAACAATGGTAATTTTTTAAAAGCTGTTGAAATGACAGCAAAATTTGACCCCGTGATATCTGATCATATAAAAAGAGTAACAAAAACAAAAGAATCCAATAGTAAGATGACCCACTACTTGGGGAATCATTTTCAAAACGAGATCATAAGTTTACTTTCAAAAAATATTTGCCGTCATTTTACGAAGTTATTAAAAAATGCTAAATATTTTTCTGTTATTTTAGATGCTACTCCAGATCTAAGTCATACTGAGCAAATAACATTTGTAGTCAGATTTGTAGATTGTAACGAAGAAAATGTTGAAGTAAAGGAATGTTTTTTGGGGTTTTATCCTATTTTAGATACAACAGGAGAGGGAATGTTTAACCTTTTAGTTAACGATCTTTTGCCTAAGTTTGATCTAGATGTTCAAGATATGAGAGGTCAAGGATATGATAATGGATCCAATATGTCCGGTAAACATATTGGTCTTCAACAAAGGGTGAAAAATATTAATTCTAGAGCTATATTTGTTCCTTGCGCCGCTCACACGCTAAATTTAGTGGTAAACGATTCCGCTAAAATATCACACGAGACAATACATTTTTTTAATATCGTTCAGGAACTCTATGTATTCTTTTCTTCTTCGACTTATCGTTGGGATATTTTAAAAAGAAATGTTAAGAATTTAAATCTTACATCAGTAAGTGATACGAGATGGGAGAGCAGGGTTAAAGCACTGAGACCACTTCGCAATCAACTTGGCAGCGTATGTAAAGCTTTAGCAGACCTCATAGAAGATGATTCAAGAGATGCAAAAACTAAACATACTGCCAACTGTTTACTAAAAAAACTTAAATCATTTACCTTTATTTGTAGTTTGGTCATATGGAACGATTTACTGGCCAAAATTGACGTCGTCAGTAAAATGTTGCAAAACCAAACTATAAATATGAATCAGTGCGTAACGTCATTAAAACAAGTACTTACCTTCATAAACGAAATGCGATCCGACCAAAGCTTTGACACCTATTTAGAAATTTCAACTACTTTAGCTAAAGAAATTGACGTAGAGTCCGTTTTTCCTCAAGTTCGTATAAGACGAAAAAAGACTCAATTTAGTTATGAAGCTTCAGACGATGTATTAACTAAGGAAAAGGAGACATTTAAAATAAACTTCTATTACACTGTAATAGATATAGTATATCATTAGAAGAAAGATTTCAATGTTTATCGCATTGTAACAATTTTTTCAACTTTTTATTGCGCTTTCATGACATGGCACCCGACGATTTGAAACAAAAATGCATTGAGCTTGAATTGGCATTTACACAAGGTGAATCAAAAGATGTAATTGGAGAGGAACTTTATTTTGAATTAACAACATTTAAATCTTTAACAGATGTAAAGCAGCCGATCGAGATTTTAAAATTTATTTACACTAATAATTTATTATCGTCATTCCCCAATTTAGTTGTAAGTTTGCGAATATTTTTAACTTTGCCAGTAACAGTTGCATCGGAGAGCGATCATTTTCAAAATTAAAAATAATTAAAAACTATCTGAGATCTACCATGTCACAGGAACGACTCACAAATTTAGGCATAATATCGATTGAAAATGACATCTGTGAAAAGTTAAATCACTCGCAACTTATTGACGAGTACGCATCTATAAAAGCCAGAAAAATATTTATTTAATAAAGTAGTGTGGAGGCTTTACGTCTCCCACACTTGTCTGCCAAATCATGTAAATATTTTTGATTTCTAAATTTTTTATATCATTTTTATTTCTTCAAAAGCAAAGTATTTTAAAACAAATTTTATTCTTAAATCAGGCGTGCATTTAATATTCTTTTACAGCTCTTAAAACCCAATAATAAAATTCTTGTAAATTCTGCATAAATAGATAGTTTACGTTTTATGATAAGTTTACTAAATTAGGGTATTAGGTAAAATATCATTTGGATTGTTGTGCCATCAGATGGAATTACCCGGGCTTTGCAATAAAAGTAGTGTGGTCA
Source organism: Polydrusus cervinus (assembly GCA_935413205.1). Classification (NCBI taxonomy): domain Eukaryota; kingdom Metazoa; phylum Arthropoda; class Insecta; order Coleoptera; family Curculionidae; genus Polydrusus; species Polydrusus cervinus. The sequence continues at coordinate 56,445,137 of OW284510.1, read as the reverse complement.
TAAACCCAGGTTGAAATTTTAAGGTTTCGTGACCCCAAGCAACACACATAGTAGCAGGTACGTTCCTGGGACCACAAAAGCGACCATCAAGTAGGCAGCTACTATCGGCGGCTACGTTGCCGCTACCCAGCGGTCACGTAGCTGCCACTAAAATGGGGAAGAATTTAGGGTAACTGGGTAGTATTCCGCGTGGTCCCAGGGACCAACGTTGTTACTATATTTTGTTACTATAAAGTGACAAGGTAGTAGCAACCACTACCCTGCTACGTAGCGGCTTAGTAACTTCTACGTGGCCGCCTGGTAACTGCTACTAAACGTTCCTCTAGTGACATCTGCGTTGTAAAAAACTTTTAAAATTAAATAATAAAGTGACATGACAGTCTCGGAGTCATGGCCATGTTAAAGATAATAATGGCTTCCAAGTTTATAACGAAAATGATGATTTTTAATCGCGTATTTCGTGTACTTCCTGAACGAATATTAAAACGCACCCCACTTTACTGTGAAATATAACCGATTCAGATGAAAATATTTTAACGCGCCCTCGAATTTACTTAATTTTGTTGATATTTACGGAAAAAAAATAATATCAAAAATTCCAAATATGATATTTTATAATGTACAATACTGTGTTTCAATTCTATTTTGAAAAATAAATGCTTAAAGTATTGTAAAAATTCGGAAAATAAAGAAAAAAGGAGAATATATCCAGAAAAAAAATCCATTAAAAGTATCGTGACCGTAAAAAATGGCTGATTAACACTTCGCTACTATAGAGTTAGTCCCTTCACTATAAAGTAGCAGGGACCACCCATTTATTACTTTAAAAAATCTGCCACTATAGTGACTAAATTGTTACTACCCAAAAGTGACTTTATAGTATCGGTTACCACTTTGGAACTTTTTTCTTTTTAAAGATTTTTTAAATTTCTATAGTATGGTAACTACTGGAACTAAAAAGCTACTTTGAACACCCAAAAAGTCTGACAGTTAGGCATTTCGGACAGTATAGTTCCATATGTTACTATGAAGTTCCGTATACCACCATGCGTCTCAGCGTCTCGGAGCAATACTTAACCTCAAATTTTAAATATATTTTGTTTGGAGAGTTTGATTGCTGCTTTGGTTAAATTTGAAAGTATTTAGGAGAAAAATTGTGTCTGGATTTGTGTTACCTAAGTAAAAGGTAAGTAGATACATTAAATAGGTATCTATATTTTTATTGTTAATATACACGGCTATTTCTCAGCGTTAAAAATCTAATTCGTTTTCACTAAATTTCGCCTTTTTGGCACTGTAAAATACTCGTATGCCGACTTAAAATTATTAAATTATTCATTCTCTAAGATATACAGTGACCGGCAAAGAGTTCGCAACATATGGGAAAAATTTTTATTAGGGGAATATCGAAAAATCTTTTCCGGTGGATCGGATTTGCACGTCTCATAACCTTAAAATCGATATTGACATACAGCACGTGACCACTGGTATGGCGGGAAAGCTAAAGAAACGAATATGAAATCATCAGAAATCAGATTAGTTGATGAGATATCGAAAAATTTTCAAGAATAAAAAGTGTTTAAAATTCCATTAGAACCTTAAATACAATGTTTGGGATATTAAGGTTATTAGAAATAGGCTATTGCAACAGCTGGCATCCAAGTGTAAACGAATTTTTTGAATTATTGCTCCTTATTGTCAGAAAAACAAAAGAATATTTCCAGTTGTGTTCAACAGAAGTCAGTTTTACTTTAATAAAGCTATTAGAAAAAAAAAATTTTAGTTCGGTAAAAAATATTTACAAAAAAATGCGATTTTATGCTTTGTCAAGTAGATATTCCAAACATTGTGTTTAAGGTTCTAATGGAATTCTAAACACTTTTTTTTCTTGAAATTTTTTCGATATCTCATCAACTAATCTGATTTCTGATGATTTCATATTCGTTTCTTCAGCTTTCCCGCCATACCAGTGGTCACGTGATGTATGTCAAAATCGATTTTAAGGTTATGAGACATTCACATCCGATCCACCGTTTTGTTTTCGTTTGGATTTCGCCCCGGATTTCGCTTAGAACGAATCAGTATCGTTCGACAAAGCAGAAAAATAATATGAAGCCCATAAGAAAAATAATTCTTTTGATGGTGGCCGAAAGACGAAACATCAGATGAGAAATCTGAAAATGTATTTTTGGTGTTGACCTTTTTAAACAAGGCCGAAAATAAATAAAAACGAATACGCAACATTTCGGTTTTACTTGGATATCTCCGGAAGTACTCGGAATTTTCAAACCTTCTAAATAAACTGAGCACATAAATGCGCATTTTTGTTCTAATTTAACTGTCTTCGTATCTCTTATATCTTCCGAGATCGCAATACATGCACCTCCAATTTGGGACACACTGTATATTATGCCAACAAAGTTATTCATCTTTCATTTTATTTTTAGGAACAAATTAAGATGGATACATTTAAAATTGTAGCAACAAAAGAAAAAAAGGGGGTATATTTCACGGCAGTACCTCATAAATGGGAAAAAAACAAAACATTGTTTTGGCCAGAACATATTTTAAAATCACAACGAGAGATGTTGCGAAGCAATGCAGCTTCTGCTCCAGACGCTAAATGGACCCGATACCCATGCATCTTAAAGTATCAAAACATAGTCCAGTTCGCAGAGGCCTTGGACTTCGAAAAAAAATTCGAAAATTGTGTAGATACTGATGCCGAAGAGGAAATGTTTGCCAAGCTTCAAAAGACATCTCACTCTATTGACCGAAATCACTTGTTTACGGCAGTAGGCGCAGGTTTGGACAATGATACATTTGAAGAGGAAATAAGTGTTGCCGCAAGAGACCATACTAAATCTCCTTCTGTTTCTCATCAGTCTTCTGAGCCAGAGAATTTGATGCCATCCACTTCATTATTACCTAATCTCCAAGGCACCGCACTCGGTAACGAAGTGATTACGATCAATGAAGTGGCAACTACCAACGTTTCTGAGGAACCGCAAATCGTATATGAATGGAAAAGTCTAACACAAGAAAACGATGTACTAAAAGAATTATCAGAACTAAAAAGTGAAATTAAGGAAATAAAAAATGAGATTATAAGTCTAAGAACCGAATTTGACGGCTTAAAAGGTGAATTAAAAAATGATTACAAAAAGGCCTCAATTTTGTTTGAGGAAATTTCTAAGAAGTTAGACAATTTGACTGGCAATGAAAACTTTTCACGGAAAGAACCATCACTTGAGGAAGATCTTATGAGTAAGCAGTTCTCCTTTCCTCTCCAGACAATAACAGAAATAAATAGGCTTGACGAAGAGATTAACAGCAACCTAGCTTTTAAAAGTCAATTAATTGACTTTCTGAGTAAAGTTGGTGGATGTTCTGGGCAAAATAATGCTACAAAAGTGGCATACAAAATTTCTGACATGCTTTTTTCGTCAGAAATTTTAACAAATTATAGCTGGACCGGAATTTCCAAACGGAAAGATAATGTTGAAAAGCAATCTTTTGTTGTCTTAAAGAAAATCATCGAAGTATTCTTTGAAGTCTTGTCAAAATCAGATGATCGACATACAAAAGAAAAAAATGAAAAAATTATTAGAGACGGCATTTTGAAACATGCAAAAAAAAGAAACCACCGAAAACGTCAACAAATTCGGACAACAACAGACTTGGTTACGGCAGAAGACGAGGTACAAAATCATTCAAATGAAGAAAATAAAGAGAAGGGACAGGCAGAAGATCACAATCATTCTGATTATAACAATTCCGATTCAGAGATCATAAACTAGTAAAACGTGTTGTGTCTAATATTAATGCATTTAGAGAAACATTTTCTTAATTGTCTTATTTAAATCAAGAAAGAATACTCGTTGTTACCTATCTTTCTGATTGATATTGGGCTATTTTAAAAGTAAGTTTTAGGTAAAATTCTAAAACGTTTGTTTTTTCTTCTTTTATCTATCATCTGTAATTACGACTGTAAATGAGCGTCAAAGTATGGTAACTGATCCTGTACAGTTTAAAATTTACGTGGGATGATTCATACGTCCTAGGCCAATGCATCACCTGGTATACATTTATGTTTATTGTGTTTTTTAAAGAATATTATGTCTTAGGTTTAAATATGTTTATTGTTAAGTAGTATATAATGTAGGTATCCTATGTGCATATATTTGCTACTATTTTTCACAATTGTTGACTAATAATTAAAATTAAATGAAAACATATCTAAAGTATGAAGTAAAGGTAAAAAGACTACAGTTTCTTTGTATTCTAAAGAAAAAAGTTTGCATTTTATATTATTTAAAGAATAAAGTTTTGGTTTATCATAATCATTTTTGGTTTTATATTGGGACTGATAAATGTTTAAATGAGATGACCTAATTGGTAATTGGAAAAAGTCTTCTGTTTTCTTTAAAGCTTCACCATAAATATATATTTTTTCGTGAAAGTATGTTACGTTTATTACCTTTACTATAGTATTGTCTTTACTCAAAAACCACATGTTTTTAGCATTATTTGAAAGAAAAAGGTTTTCGAAAATATACACGGTGTTATAAACTTTATCACAACTAGGCAATTGGTGTTTCTGATTTTGTTTTTCGTGCTTAACATAGGGTGTAGATATGTGTGTTTTTCTGGAACCAATTTCTATGCTGGCATTTTGAAGTTCTGCGACTCTTTTTGCAATTTGTGCTAAAGGTCGATTTCCTGTACGAACTAAAGGTTTTAAACGTGAAAGAAAATTTTCAAAAGGATATGCGCTGATTTCACTTAAAGGTCCAAATTTTTTAACGTCGTTAACAACGTGACAGAGATTGTGTACGTTGCTACTGATGGCATCGAAACCATATAAGTTCCCAAAAGTTTTAATAAAATCTAGTATAAGTGTCTCTGCAGCATTAATAAATTTCAAATGGACTTTAGATGACAATATAGTAGCAGCACAAAATAAGAGCAAATAGTTTTGGTAAACAGAGCTGGGTAAGTAGTCCTTTAATACTACTGGTCCCAAATATAGTAATACAGTTCTCCACTCAGTACCTTTCCAGTTTTTAAGATGTTTTAATGGTCTTATAGCTCTGTGAATGTCAGTTGGTTTGGTGCTGTTACATTGCTTGAGCTTTTCGGAAATCAAATTTATATCTCTTGCTGACAATTTTGTTTTAAAGTTGTAATTTCCGTAAACCCATCCATATAGACATTTTCTCATAACTCCTAAAAAAACATTTTATTTTAGGGGTTTGACATGGTAGGTAATACCTAAATACCTAAATCAAATAGGTGTAAGGAATCTGCTATGATTATATCTTCAACCATATCTATTGGCAGTTTTATTAATGGAGATTCTACTTTATGATGATCTTCATCTAAAGCCCTACGAAAACTTTCATCCGTTCTTAAAGGGCAGTCAACTTTTGGAAAACTCATATGCCTTCCATTTTTATCATATTCTCCAGTAACGGTGCATTTGATACAACCATGAATCGCATTAAAGCCTACAGTTCCTACAATAACCGCCAAAATTTGAAAATTAAGAAATTAAAATGCAATGTGGACCATAAATGTTCGAAGAATTAAATTTTACATGCTTAATTAAAACATTAAATTAATTTGAGGTAGTATTTACCTTTAATAAAGCTTCGTGCTGGAGTGTCGCACACAAAATACCGAATTTTTACCTTTACCCTCATTTGAATAACTTGAATTCCTGTCTCCAAAATCTCATTTAGTTCCGTTATAAATTCATGCAAAAATTCTTGTAATGGAGGTTTAGACTCGCCGCAATAAATAGCCACTACCATGGGTTGATCACAAGGACATTCATGAATTTTTAGGAGTATTGGCCAAAATTCTAACGGTGAACTATTAAATGGAGGCATGCCATCAATATTAAAAATTAGAGATACCGATTCTAGGTTATTCTCTTTGCATAAACGAAATTCCAAAATCCTTCTTATTCCGTTGTACCAAAATTCTCCATTTCCCATTGGAACAATGGCACAAGATCTCGGTGTACTCAACAAAGTCCTACTATTTCCTGGCAATGATGTTAAGCCTTTATTTTTCAGTAAACATAGTAAGTCAGTTAAAGCAACGTGGCTAATTTGATGTTTTAAGGCCCAATGCCTTAGCTCCTGAGTGATATTGCTTTCTTCTTTCAGCTCTGGGGTTTCTCCAAATTCAGAACGAACCGACTCGACATTTCTAGAATATATAATAGAGCTTATTATTAATGGAGAATACGGTATTTTTACATTAATTTCGAAACACCCTTTATAAGAACCTTTAACAAATATACGAAAAAGAACTAAATTTTCGAAAATAGATTTAGAAGTTTTCATTGTTACATTAAATTGCATTCATACTTCTCTAAATTTAATCCAGTTTGCCCCTCATTATGATCAGCTTCTCTAGGAAGCTCCATAGAAAAGCTATTATCGTCAGCACTGCTGGTACTAGGTCCAACACTGGTTAATGATAAGCGCTGTACTTTCCTATAGAAAGTACTTGAGTGTTTAAATTTTTTTTTCTGTACTTTAGGCATATTATCAAAACAACGACGTGAACAAAACAAAAAACACTTTCACTTATTGGGAAGTATACCCGTGTAAAAAAAATGTAACGGACAGGTTGGGTACATATATGATCTGCCACTATACAGAAAAATTTTTTAGTTTCTACAACTTTATAGTAGCAAAACGTCAATACAGTATAGTACCTATAACTTTATAGTAACAAACCATAGTTGCAGCTACTATTTCGGAACCAACAATATTACCAAAATGCCTTGTACTTTAAAGGCTCAAAATATAGGTTACTGGAACTATTCTGTGACTATACATGGGACCATATAGTAACCAATACTTAATACACCCATTTTAGTAGCGCAAGTTGGTAGCCGTTACTTATCTGCCGCCACTATGTAGTATTCGCCACTTAGTGGTACCAATGAAAGGATATGCCTAGTTCCAATTACTAGACGTAACAACCCGATTGCTACCCAAATTTTTGGAGTTCAAATTCCAAATTACTAGTAGCAGAGTGGTAACAGATACTATAAAAAAATCTCTTAGAGTGGCATTACCGGATATGGTGACAAATTAGGTAACAGGGTGTACCCAGGAACTAGGTTTTAGTGGCCAGTCTGAAAACGTAAGGATCTGGAACTATGTGTGTTACTTGGGACGTACGATTAACAGCCCGGTAATCCCAGAATTTAGGATGGTACAATAAACCGTTGTTGTAAATAATATAACCTACTCCACAAAATTCACCCTCTACTAACTAGTTGGCCAATAAGAAATTGGCGTCGAGACAGGGGGTGGTACCATTGTCCAAAGTAGGGACACACTTGGTTTTTCTTACCGAAGACAGTTAGTTAAGAAATTTTGGGGAGTAGAGTTTTCGTTTTGTTTTTCGTTCTGTCAAGTTTGTCAATTTTTATATGTCTTATCACGCACGCAACTTACGTATATTTTTCTAGTTAAACGGTGTTATGTATGTTTGTTGAAATTAAAAGTTTTCGTGTTTTTAGTAAAGGTGGCGTTTATTATTCCGTCCTCTACCTCCTTATCAAAAGTAAACTGTGCATCTACACTCATATCTTAAATAATAAAAAAAGGCGTGTGTTCTCAACAACACAGCAACACACCCGCCAAAGTAGAAAGATATTTCTTTTTTTTTTCCTACAGCAACCCAGACTGGGAGTGTGATTATGAGTTTTGTTATTTTGTTTGTTTTACCTTTATATTTTTGTTATAGAGTATTAAGTTTTTATTTACTTTTATTTTGTATTAGAAAAAGAGATTAAAGTTTTGGTTCATATTTTGTTTTATTGGTTGTTATTACTTAATATTTAAATAAATAATACTTTAAAAAATTTAGTTGTTTTAAATATACGGGCGGCCGAGGGGGCGGCTTTTCGATGCTCTGCACAAAGGCGGCAGAGGGGCTAGGAACGGCCCTGCTTGTTTTACTCATTTTTTTTAAATGGCAACATGGTGGCTCGTCAGATTAGAAACAAAGAGCACTTTGTTACGATTAATTTGATACCACACACTATTAGGTTTTAACCAAATTTACATTAAAAAACTTTAAAAATGTAACGTTAGAACATCCCTAAAATAAAACATCTTTTTTGAATAAAATACGCTGTGACTAGGATTGCCACCTTCCTTACCAACGATTCCGGGAGTCTAATAACCAAAATAAAAAAATTAAGGTAAATACGTTTATTTACATACAAAATAAACAAAAACCCCATCACTGGCGGCGCCAGGATTTTTGGTATGGGTGTGCCCGATAATTTTTGAGGTACCTAAATCAAAAAAGCCCTCTCAAAAAAAAAAAGATATAAATGGAATTTTGCGCGCGGTGTTCGCTCACTAAAAAAGGGACAAAAACGCTTGCATGGAGCTTCTATTTGTGGAAAAATGAACGGTGGAAAGTTTGTATAAAAGGTGCAGTGTTTTATAAACTGGATTTCCGGGAGAAATTATATGAAACCCGGGAGACGGGAGACCGACGCACTGTAGTCTAAAAATTAAATTTACGGCGACAAACGGCCCAAAATCCATTATCTAGAAATGCATATTAAACAGTTTGTATTTATTCTTAAATAAACAATTAGGCTAAAGCTGGTCGGATTTGTTCATATTTGTACCTGTTAAGCAGGTAGCGAGACTGAAAGTTGAGTTTACTCCAGATCGCCTATTAGTTTCGCTGTGTATTCCTTTGCAATCAGTCGAATTTTGTTTTTCAGTAATTTGTGCTTTTGTTTTTTGGGTTATTATTTGGTACCAGCATGTCAAGTGATTCTTCAAGTAAGTAAAGTTAAAGTTTCGTAAGTGAATGTGATATCCAAAAAAAAATACTGCCCAAAAAATCAATATTTTCGTTTTATACTATATTTATTAAGGCAAAAAAAATGTACCCTTTTTTCCGTCCCAAATTTTTTATATGTTTTTCTCTTATCCTTTATCTTTATTTTGATACTAAACTTAATATGCGTGGGTGTGCGGAAATAATAAAAAAAAAATTTAATTTTTAATTGATTATGTGCTTTCTAAATTGCCAGATTGCACTGAAGAGATAGTTAACACCAAAATATAATTTTTCTGTCAAAAAATGTTTTATCGGTGGAAGGCAAGTGGTAGAAACATGAAAAGCTTTCTACAACGTAATCAAGAATGGCTTAAAAGGAATCTTATTGAGCAAAATATTAATAGAGCTGAACATATTTCTCCTGCCACACCAACATCTCATAGGAGTCCAAGGAAGATTTTTACTACTTTGAGTACTCGATCAAAACAAAGATATAGTAAAAAATTAATGTCGTTCCATTCACTGGAAGAGCTGGCCTTCGCCACACAAATGAGTTTCACCAAGAAGGGTCAAAGAAATGTTGCTTATGTTATAAGAAAAGCTTCAACATCCAGCCCACGAACACTTAAATTTATGAAGAAAAAGCCATCACCTTCAAGCACACGGGCTTACACTGCAGATGAAGCATTGGCTTTAATTATAGATTACAAATTAACTAAAGATCAATACCTTCAACTTAGAAATGGAGCAAAAGTAAGAAATATTAATCTTTATCCAGCCTATAACAAAATCTTGGAAGCGATGCTATCCTGATTAACAGGCTGTTACAGTTACAGAAACTATGGCACAAGTAACATTACAAAATTTATTAGACACCACCACTGAACGTCTGTCTAAAGTCCAGAAAAAATATGGAAGATCTTTTTCACATTTTGCTAGTGTCCTCAGATCCACTGATCTCAGGAATGAGAAGAATTAGCAAGAAAAAAGCCAGTACACTCTCACAAGAAGTGATTCAAATCATTCAACTGCCTGAGTTTAGCTTGAGCACCGATGATGAAGACTCTGCGAACGAGGAAGAATCTGATATAGACCTTGTATAGTAAACTTTTGTTTTTTGTTACTTTATTGTATACATACTTCTATTCTTCCTAACAGCCATATCTACAATTGAGGACCAGAAGTAACAAAGGGGCTAAGTGCCAATTTGCTGAAAAATGAGATATTCCTATAGATAGGTGCTATGTGCCTTCGACTATATCCTATCAAACGGGCAAAGTGCCAGGACTTTAAATTTCGTAAACAATCAGACAGATAGATGGCGCTTTCTGCAAGTGCTAGGTCATTTCCACATCAAAGGGGTCAAGTGCCGTAGTACGCATTGTTGTGTTGTGCATTTATTTGGTTTATTTCCCACCGGAACATGCCACGTGCCACACGGCTGTACAATATTATAAAGTAAGCTTTAAAATAAATATAGAACGTAGCAAAAATGGATTGGGGAGATTAAGTGACGAACAGAGAAAACGCAAAAATGCAGGACAGTCCTATAATAGGAGAAATGGAAATGATGTAGGCGAAAAAAGGATACCTAACCTAGAAGTAAGTTATTATTTCTAATGTAGCTATACGTGTGTAAAAATTATAGTGAACCAGAACCATATTTATTTTGTGTAAACCCTAAAACGTTCTTTTTTTTATAGATAACATGTAAATGCAAATTTGGGTGCAAGTCGTTAAATTACGCAAATAGATTGGCTCTTTTTGAAAAATACTACGAGTGCAGGCCTGACGTCCGCGGAACATACATCATGGGTTTATTACAGTTGACCGACGTGAAGAGAAGAAGGCATGGCTCATATGAAGACGCTCGTGAAAGTCATCGTCAAGCTACCATCCACTATAGCCTTCCAGATGGAGAGGGTAATATTGTAGTTGTTTGCAAATTTACGTTTATGAATACTTTCGATTTGACAAAAAAGCATTTGGAGACTATTATACAAAAGAAAAAAAGCGGTAAAGTAGTTTATAAAGATATGAGAACTCGTACAGCCCCTGGAAAATTTACACAGGATGACAAAAAACTTGTTACAGAGCACATAAATAGTATACCCCGAGAACAGTCTCATTATTCGCGCGCAAAAAGTGCAAAGGAATATATTAGTCCAGATTTAAATATTAACCGCCTTTATAAAGCGTTCAAGCAGAAATATCCCCACAGCTTGGTCACTTATAAGTTTTACAGAAATGTATTAAAAAATGACTTTCCAAATGTTTCATTTAGAGCTCCTAGAAGTGACACCTGTCGGAAATGTGACTCGTTAAATTGCGAAATAAAAGCGCAAGTTGAAAGAAGTAGGGCAGCAAAGGTGGAGTTGGACGTCCACCATCGAAAGGCAGAAGTAGCTACCATGCTAATGAAAAGGGACATTGCATCCTCGCAAGTACCAGGAAGCACCACTAGTGTGTTTTCAGTGGATTTAGAACAAGTCATGTTCGTACCTACATTGACCCATTCTGATATGTTTTACATGAGCCAACTTTCATGCTATAACTTAGGAATCAGTTTTGGGGATAACAAGAATTCATTTATGTGTTGCTGGCATGAAGGAGTGGCAGGACGTGGCGGTAACGAGATTGCGTCCTGCTTATTACGCGTCCTAAATATGGGCATTACAGGAAAAAGGAATGTTGTTATTTGGAGCGACAACTGTACCGCCCAAAATAAAAACAGAATGGTTGTATTTGTTTACGTATTTTTGGTGAGTTGTGGACTCTTTGACACCATTGAACATAGGTATCTTGTCAGTGGTCATAGCTTCCTTCAGTGCGACAGAGATTTCGCCTTGATTGAGAAAAGAAAGCGTAAGTGCGCTCCGATTGTACCTGAGGACTTACACGATGTAATACTATCAAGTACACACACAGGCCGATTTGCAATAGTAGATATGTCACAGGAAAAATTTTTTGATGTACAAGCGGCAGCCGATAAGCTCTTAAATCTCAAACAAGTGAATATTAGCAAAGTTGTACGATTGAAGGTTAATTCCCAACAACCTGGTTTTTTGTTTACTGCTGAAGCTTTTTCTGAAGTAGCACAATGGAAAGCAACTCCGATACTTAAAAGAGGAAAAACCATGGAAGACCTAAAAAATATCTCAATTAACCAGCTACCACACGTAAATAAGGTTGGTGACAATAAGAAAAAACACCTAAAATCAATGATTCCGTATTTACAAGACAAGAAACACGAAGCATTCTACGTTGATTTAACTAAATAATATATTGGCACTTAACCCGTTTCCCATTTTTTTGTTTTTAACTTTATTTAAATGTTCAAATTTTCATTTTTTTTTTGTTGTTTCTATCGTAGTATATTTACGCGTAACGCAAATAATATATTATATTAGATAATTATTTGGAAATAAAGTATATTGTTTTGGTATGTGAAGGTTTTTTATTAATTTCTCTATTTAACAATTTTGGCACTTAGCCCCTTTGTTACTTTCGCTCCTCAATTATTGAAATGCGGAAAAAAGTTTTTTCTAAAAAGTAAATTTTTTTAAATTTCATATTTGCTATATTAGTAATTTATATATTATTTATTATTTCTTTAAAATACTTTATGTAATGTTATGTTATGTAAGTAAGTTTATAATTCCCTGTAATAAACTTTGTAGTTGGTTGGGAATAAAGATTTAAAAAAAAATATTGATGTTATGTTTTTTTTGTTTATTTTTTTTTATTATGAAGTAGATATATCTTAAAATTTAGTTATTATTTATTTTATTTTATTGTGTAAGTACTAATCAAAAAAATATATAAACAATATAGTGCAAAAAAAATGTTTTTACTGATTTTAAACTTTAAAAATACCTTTGTCGCCGTAAAAATGCCGTTTAGACCACTGTGCGACGCTTTTTAAGGCCCGATGGGAGACTCCTGGAATACCGGGAGAGGTGGCAACCCTAGCTGTGACTAAGACAACTACTAACTACTCGATGCACTTAAAGCATATTTTATTCGAAAAAGATTTAAAAATATTTTAGGGACGTTCTAACGTAACATTTTAATAGTTTTTTAATGTAAATTTGGTTAAAACCTAATAGTGTGTGGTATCAAATTAATCGTAACAAAGTGCTCTTTGTTTCTAATCTGACGAGCCACCATGTTGCCATTAAAAAAAAAATGAGTAAAACAAGTTGAAATTTTAATTTTACACAGCAGATAGATTTTGACCAAGTTGTATTTTTCCCAAGATTTTAGGACTGAAATAAGTTATTTAAACGTATTTATAGCCCTCTAGATAAAAAAAATATATTAAAACAAAAATATAATTCTGGTGACAAAAAGTGACAAGTGACACATGGTTGTATTTAGAAAGTCATATAGAGATTAAAAAAAGGAAAAATATACCAGGTGAAATAAATGACTCGTGTATAAGGTAACATTTTCAAGTTGAAGAAAATTAGCTACTGTTTGAGGTACCTTACAAAACTGATTTTCACCCACAACTTGATTGATACATTTTCCATTGTGATATGCATAAAATAGGCGGCGATCCTTTGCTGCTGTTGGACGAAGGGTTATGTACATTCGGTAAAATTTCTCTTCAATATCATCTAATGTTACCTGGCTGATTTCGCTAATTCGACAAGCTCCTGCAATCGCAAGTAAAACAACAACCTTGGCCATTAAATAAACTTCATCGAGAGCATTATTTAAAAGATCACTTATATTTGTACTCGTAAAAAATCGCAGATTTCTTGGGCGTGTAACCTTTCCCATTTTGTTTTAGAAATGTAATTAGTTTGAAATATTTTGAAATGTCTACATTATTATGGGATTGTAACATACTTTTAATCATTGAATAATTCGACCACACTGTTGATGGCTTTTGTTGTTGTGTCAGTTCCGAAAAATAGGCCAATAACACCGTCTCCGACAAAGAACTGCATGCCTTTTTCATCTTCCATTCCATAAATCTTGAAAACGCGTTTTCGTAAATTTTGCGCGATTTAGCTGGCAATAATTTTTGTGACGCTACTTCCGCTGCTTCTACTAATTCCGGTGGAGTCAGAGAAAACTCAGAATCAGACATTTTAAACTTTATATTATTTAAAATAACTACTAAATAACCACTAAAGTTCTTACTTTTTATATTAAATCACGGAATTAAATTGACAGATATTTGATTATTTTAAAGGTTTCCTTAGAAACGCAGGTCCAATTGTGGCTATAAGTAAAACAGCCTACCTACTAGTTTAAAACGTCAAATTTCACATCGATACTTTTCTGACTTTAATATATTGTAATAATATCGTCGTTTTTCCCGTCACAGAAAAAAATAGTGTATTATACACGGGAAAAATATTAGATTTTAGCTCTCGCTTTTTTGTCTCCCTCCGCTTCGCGTCAGGAGACAACACAACCTCGAGCAAAAATCTAATACTTTTTTCCCTTGTATAATAAATAACTATTTTTCTTTTTAGAACACCAACCAAGATTATTTCTGACAGAGAATCAGCATTCATGTCCAAAAAGATGGAAAATTTTTGCCAAAAATATGCCATAAAACATATTAAAAACGCTGTGGCAACACCGCGAGCAAATGGTCAATGTGAAAGATACAATTCGACTATTTTCAGTTCACTACGATGTTACAGCGCAAATGATGATAACGAAGATAACTGGGACTCGCACCTGAAACTAATTCAGTTTAGCATAAATTCATGTGTTAATAAAACAACAGGAAGATCACCTTATGAAATACTTATTGGCATAAACCCTAAACCATTGGCTGATGCAACTATCATATGGGTCATAAGTGATACTCTAGCTAGAGAAAATTTAGAAACCCTCAGATTACAGGTTTCAGAAAATATTACAATTAAACAACAAAAAGACAAACTGCTTTTTGACAGAAAACGCAAGCTACCACCAATATTTAAGGTTAACGACCTGGTAATGGTTCGTCAGACAAACCCCGGCACAAGTGGTGGTCGTAGAAAGTTGATACCTAAATTTAAAGGGCCCTTTAGAGTAATAAAAGTATTAGATAATGGCAGGTACGTCGTACAAGATCTTCGTGGCTCCCAGAAGTCCACCACAGTTATTGCAGTAGACAGTCTTAAATCCTGGATAGTATTAAATGATCAGGAGTCACAACCGTTGTAAGTAATGCAGCACTGCAAGGTTACAAATTGTGCAATATATGTATTCAATATCCTTTTGCGGGTTTTGTTTGTGACACGGTTGAAACGCTAACTGGTTACAGGGCAGTACTAACCAATTTTAAAAAGGGACACTCTTATTAAACATATTAAAATGGGACACTCTTTACATAAACAACACGGGAAGGGTATTCTGACTGGTTTTTGCGAACTTTGACCGTTTCACGGATGGGACTGGCAATGGGAATTTAAGTGTTGAGGTATGCTCTCATGATTTATAGGTAAGAATTAGTATTGAGAGGTTTCCACAGTGTGTGAATAACGAGTAAGTATGTAGTATACTTACAAATGTTATTGAGTATTGGTATATAATGTGCCTAGACTGAAAGATAGCTCGTATGTAAATGCCATGCATACGCTGCTGAGAGTTGTTGTGCATAGCTCGTATGTAAACAAACCATACATGCGGGAGAATATTCCAATAATTCAAATAGGTACAACAACAAAAAAAGGATAAAAGTATTTTTTAATATTTGTTTGCGTAAAAATGTATATTATTGGAATCATTGCTCCTCTTTACGTTTAACACTCAATGGATTGTTGTTTGATTAATAATTATGATACCTTTTTGGATCTCAGTATTTAAAAAGTTTTAAATCCTTATATTGTATGTTTGGAACACGTCCCCTTTTTTTCTGCTTGTCCCCTATTTTTGGTTCTTTTTTTAGCTTCAGTCCCGCTTTGACCGAAAACCTAACTGCAGGCAGGCAACCCAACTTGTATTACAAAAAAAAATCGCTTATAAATTCTTCATCAAATAGCCAAATAATATACAGGGTGTTTCATTTGAAAATCTACAGAAAAATTATTTTAAAATATGTCGATTTTGAAATCTTATTGTGAACACCCTGTATAAAATAGATTAACAACATTATATTTATAGCATATTTAGACCCCTTGTCATAAATCTCATATAATAGCTGTGTTTTAAAAAATGAATTTAGATTGTTTTTTGATTTTTTTTCCAGGACTGCAAAACTATATATTTTAAGTTTTTAATTTATTGCTCTCAAACTTCCAAAGCAAAATTTTAGATATTGATAGAGGATACTAATGAATAAAATACAGGGTGTCCCATTTAAAAACATTATAAACTATGTTTGCTTCTCCTTCTTAAAAGACAATTGAAATACCGGGGGTGTCCCAACAGTAATAATTTTCATTTTCACCTTGTAGCTCAAAAACCAAGAGGGCTATGAAAATTTTATTATGGCATGATTCGTTAAACAAAAAAATACCACAGTGCTACGAAACGCAACCCTCTATCTTTAAATATAAGCTAGAATCCTTCAAAAGTGCCCAAAGATAGATACCCTGTGCTGGGGTCGAGAAAATCATAAATATCAATTGCTAGAATTATGGTATGTACTATCTAATTTATAAACCTATGCCGACCGGTCTATATGATTCTGTTTTGTTTCAAAATTAGCCATTTGATACTTTGGGTCATTATTTCGGGACTTTTTTTTCTCCCTATTTGATTTGAATATTTTGAATAAGTGCTCTTGTGCAGCTTGTGCTCGCGGATGCGGAGTTCACAAGAGGGAAAAACTTTTTTATTTATTTTACGGCGAAAAGACATTCTTAATCTTAATAAAAAGTTCTACTTGCTGAGAAAATTAATTTACAATTATTAGGGTGACGTAATTGTAATTCCCCGGATAAAATATCAATCGATCTCGGTTGAGACTTTTTTACTGTTTATTTACTAAATTAGTTAGAAGAAGCTTGTTGTGCTTATTATGCAAGCTTAAACAAAAAATATTTTTATTTCGTTTTTAACGACTGTACTACTGTATGGAGGCGGCTGTGACTGTACATTACATTAGTGTGAATTAATACTTTGTGGTTGATTTAGAACCGAAATTGTTTTATGTCCTGCACTCCCAACACAATATAAACATTTTAGATCAGATGTACAGTGTGTTAATAAATTAGGAAAACATGAAAATGCTTAATTATTACTTTTAACAAATATTGTATAAGAGTATAAGACAAAATTGTTTACAATGCAAAATAATGCCTAAATACAAATTTTGAAATAAATATGAAAATTTAAAAAAATAGGATAATAACAATAATGGTTTTTATGTACCAAGGTACCTACTACATATTTGAATTTAACAAAAAAAAAATGCATTTTTCAAAATACCTTAATGAAATAAGAATACTGCCAGGTAAATAAAATGCTGACGTAACATGAAAATTTACAACATCGATAATATTCTAATTTTGATTTCAAAATGGTTTGGAGTCGTTATTTTGCATTACAAATAACTTTCTTTTATACAATTTTTGTTAAAAGTAATAAATGGTACCTACTTCTCTCTTCAAACAATTTCATATTTTTCTAATTTATTAACACTGTAGGTATCTGATCTAAACATTTTATATTCGAATTAATTTTCTCAATAAGCAGAATTTTTTTTTAAAATGATTACTTTTGGTAGTAAAATGAACAATAAAGATGTAGTCCCTCTTATGAAATCCATCCGCGGACCGGCGGACACACTGTATTTGCTGCACAAGAGCACCTATTTAATTAGGGATGATATCATTCAGTGTCGTCTGACGAAGCTACAGGTTAGCGAAACATGTCATTTCACATTTCATAGTTAAATATACCTAGTGGAAATTTACAGTTTAATTTGTGTTTTACTGTACTTCATACATAAGTCTATAGTTATGGATTTCCACCTAGTATCGGCTGAATCTATCAATTTGTGATAACTTTTAAAGCCCGAAAATGTATAGAGTTTGTCTACTTAAGTTGGCTACATATGGGAAACTTTTTTATTATTAATTTTACGAAAAAAAGTTATTCTTCATAAAAAGTTCTGCATGGTCTTAAACCTAAAATGCAACATACCTAGTTTGTGTTTATTCTACTATTCTACATAGAATAGAAGTTTTATTAAAAAATACAGGGTGTTTTATTAAAAATAACAAAGTTGATAGCGCTTCCGGGTTAACCGAAACTGACTTTCATTCGTTCCAATATTCAAAACGTACGTCATACTTAATCATTATAATTCCCAAAATTTAAAATCAAGACCTTAAACGGAGCGCGGTCACATGTCACGATTTTGTACTGTGTTGCCAAATTGGGTAGTAGAGCATGGTCTCTTGTCATAACTTTAAAAAAAAAAATGTTACCTAAAATTTGTTTTGTACGGATTTGTTTATTTTTTGTTAGTTCATTTGTTTTTCTATTGACAGTTGTCAAAGATGTGACGTCGTCGATTTTCTTTTAATAGCAATATACGGGTTGTGATACATCATTTGAAAGGTCTTGTTTTCCACAATATGCTCCTAATATTGACAAGATTCTGTCCACCTATTTCAAAATAGCAACCGATAGATATACTTAATAAAAAATCCTTATTTGGTTTAAATACTTAGTTTCGGCCATCGTAAGCTTGGAAATACTAAATAAACAATATAAATAAAATTAATGTCAGAATGGACAATAGAGTTTAGATTACATGGTACATTTTTCCAATAACGCATTTTTCACTAAGCGAAATTCTTGGCTTGTTGAAAAAAATATCTAGTTTAATGTAACCCCTATTGTCATTTTTGACATTTTATTTGTATAAAAAGTAAATTTTCCTTTCCTTTCGTTAGAACCATCCCCAGACGCGTTTAGCCATAATCATGGCTCGTCCAGCGCCGGTTTAAGGCTGCGTCGGGCCCTAGGCGGCAGGCTGAGGACGGGCCCTTCCCCCCGCTAAAGGCATTCTTACTTTTAATTTTTTCATTATTTTTACTTTTGTTTTCGGGCCCCTACCGAGCCCCCTTTTGCTACCGGCCGCTCTAGCGGCCGCCTAATAGTTAAATCGGCGCTGGGCTTATTAGTGAGGCTAGGATCTGACTAAAGAAAGGAAGCACAAAGTTCAATTTGAACCAATTATGGCGAAAACCATAAAAACCATGAAATTAAGATAATTGGGTTATTCAAATTTAAAAAGTTTGAACTAAGATATTTCCTTTCCTCTGTAAAAGGTTCTTACCTTTTTATGAAAACATTGTTCTTATGCTTAAGTCATTCTATTGAAACGGGTTTCGCAGTTTTTATTTTAAGTCCTAGGACTGGAATTATTCTAATTTTTTTGACAAGCAGCTGTTTTTAACGCGCTAATTAAAATGTAGACGCGTACGCATTTATTCACATCAAATTTTTCATTTAGTGGGATCTATAAATACCTTAAAGCCGATCATTTTGGTTAAAATACCTTTTACCTTACACCGGGTGTCCCAAATTATGTATACTTAAATTCAGTTAAATTCGTTGTTAAAACAAAAATATCCGAAAATATATTTTTTTAGTTTGTGAAAAAAGAAATTGCTGCCATACAGTCGCTATTTTTTATTGTACTTATTTATGCAGTTGCCGTTACGTCCAATCATAATACTTCCTTTTTTTATATTAGCCATTGATACCTATTTTATATCATTTCCCGATTTTGGGATTTAAACGTGCTCGATTAATAACCAGTTTTTGGTGACACTGTATATTATAAATAAGTTCCAAGATACTTACTAAGAATAGTAATCTAAAACGTTTTTGTTTTAATAACGAATTTAGCTAAATTTCTATATGATTTGGGACACCCGGTATAAGGTAAAAGGTATTTTAATTAAAATAATTTGTTAAAAATTAGTCCCGTGATCGAAGGTTTGTTCGATTAAAACTGGTTCTCGGTCCAAAAACTGAATTGGCGTTGTAATGCTTCCTTTCTCCGTTAGAATGCACTGAAGGTATTGCATTTGATGGCCGCGAGATGTCGGCTCGTGTTGCATCTCATTGATCAACATTATATGTTAGAGTCATATAGGCTCTCTTCGGTCGTTCCTTCGTCAGATCCTAGCTCCTAGCCTCACTGATGAGCCATGATATGGCAAAACGCGTCTGTGGATGGATCTGGCGGAGGAAACGACCAAACCTTCGATTAACATTATCTATACGGAAACATGATCTGCTGGAGGGCTGGAGGCTTTCCGCATTCCACATAAAAACGGCGGCGTTGCGCTTTTTCGCGATCGACCCATCGCCCATGCCCATGTGAACTCACCAATCTCACCATAAAAATGTTGTTGCTATTTTGCTGATAGAGTGATAGAGTATTTTTATCGTTCCAACTTTGAATCATAAAGATTATTGAACAGAGAAGAAAAACGAGAGAGAGATTGATTCAGTGGCGTAGCCAGAAAATATGCTCGGGTATGTTCGTGTGTGTGGCGTAAGCATGACATTTTTTTTTCTGGAAAGAGGGACAGTCGGGACTACATGTATTTCATGACATTGTACCTAGTAAAGAAAGCGGGAAGGCGTCTCAGGCGAAAAATTTTCGGGGCCACGCCTAACTACTATCAAATTTCGAAAATTAAATTATTACCTCTCCCCCTCTGCATGGTTGGATCAAATTTGTTTTTGTAATGTTTTTTTTTTGGATATTCCTAGCTGGATCTTTACTTATTTAAAAAAAAAACATTTTTTATATTTGTAAAAATATGAATATATTGGTGACAATCCAAAATTTTAACATAAGACTCTAACCAGCGTTTTTCATGTTATCATAGCCTCGGTTTTTTGGGTTTGTTTTTTCTTTAGGCTCGGTTTTTCATGATAAAAAATAAAGTAAATATCGCTCACCACGCCAAAATTGATGATTTTTTCAGAAATCATGTATTTTAGGAGCATAGATCTAACATCAGTTTTTGGTGCAAATGCTTAGGTTTTGAAATACGTAAATAAGTCCCGTTTTGTATATTCATAATAAAGCATTCTCGTTTCTTTCCGCACCATTTTTTTATTTTTTTTTATTATAAATTATCACACTTCTTCCATAAAAAATGTTTCAATTAATTGGTTTTTGGTTTGCTGTAAAAATATTTTATTGCATTGGGTTATATTTTTGTTGATTTAAAAGAGGTCTAAAAAAGGGAAAACAGAACAGATAAGTATATAATAAAAAAATAATATAAAATATTATTCTTTTTACACGTTTTCCTTTAAAATTGCATCAAAAATCAATAACAAATATGATATACGTCTGAAACCCTAATCTCTATAAAATAGGACTTTTGGAAGGAAAAGTTTAAAACCTAAACGTTCCCTGCAAAACCTTTGTAATTTAAGCCAAGAATACATTATTTAAAGATTTAAATTAAGTGTCCAAGCGTTCAAAAATTAGGTTACAATTAGATTTTTACAG
This sequence comes from Polydrusus cervinus, assembly GCA_935413205.1. Classification (NCBI taxonomy): domain Eukaryota; kingdom Metazoa; phylum Arthropoda; class Insecta; order Coleoptera; family Curculionidae; genus Polydrusus; species Polydrusus cervinus. The sequence continues at coordinate 56,423,848 of OW284510.1, read as the reverse complement.
TGGAGCTCCAAAGCTCCCCCCCCCCCCTAAAAACGTCACTGGATTGATTCCCTTTCCCCTTTATATTTTATATTACCTAATTGATTTGAGTTTGAGTTCAGCAAATTCAGCATGTTCAGTTCAGAATAGTTCAGATGATCAGATCAGAGCCTCAGACTCCTCTGAGGCTCTGATCTACTTTGACTGGCGTTTTACTTTTGTTTTTTCTTTGAGATCTGTTAAATATATTTTTGTAATTTATTTTAATCAGTTTAAGTTTTTATCAAAAATGCTTATTTTGTTGATGTTTATAATTGCAACAGTCCAGATGTGCCACTCGATAGACTACATGCCTTGTACAGATGCTGTGGATGGAGTTACTTTGGCATTAGCCCGACGCATACTAGATCAATCGATTCCTCCTGGATATCGTTTGGTTGATATCCAACCACATACACAAACAGGTAAGCAAGATATTATGTAGGTAGTGAATTTAGTGGTATCGTGAACAATTTCGCGATTGTGGTTTATTTGTAGAAAAACTTTAAACATTTAAATTTTCGGTGTTATTGATTAACAAAGAACACCGCATGAATTTTTAATGGATTAAATAGAATAGAAACAAATTATTCGGTAGAATTTTTCCCGTAATTTAAATTGTCGCAGTAGAATCTGTCTTTTAAAAAATTACATTTTTAAAAATATTTTGTAATATACCTTGCTAAGATATGTGCAGGTGCAGGTAAAGGACACAAAAACTTTGTTTTACGGTATCTTTGGTGAAAAAAACACATACATTTCATGGTGTAAAAAAAATGTTAAAATGAAAATAATTAGTAACAACTTCTATAAATCCCCTCTTAGTTTGAAGTTTCCTTTTTAATACTTCCAAAACATAAATTTGTACTTAATCTTGTATATATAAACTCATGCCGGTTTATGTTTAAAATCTGTCGAAAATAGAGTTAGCCGGTTAAAATATGTTTATTCTTCTTATTATTCGCGGTGATAGACCGAGCGGCGCATGGGACAAGTTTGCACCACTCAGTTTTGCCTTTACTCAAATTATTACACAGTGTTGTACTTTTAAAGATTTATGTTATTTTTTTTAAAATAAACATGAATTGCATAAATTGAATGACATAAATAATTTCATGTTAGGCCCTGTGAACTGCGTTAAAACATTCTAAACATAAACTAGGTTCATCAGGATACAAGCTTGGCAATAAGTCCTAATCCTAATCCTAATTCTATTTATATTTCTTGCTATTTTCCAGTCGCTCTCGGACTTCACTTTTTCATAGCATTTCGTGCATGATCGTCTTCTATTGTATTGTTTTGTTCCTATTTCATGCCGTTTTCGTTTCTGTGTAGCTTCCAATATGATTGAAACAAACTAAAGCAAGGCCCGAATAGACGCAACAAAAAACCCCTAAACAAGTCTCGACAGCTGTAGCCGGACCGAAAAATAGACCGAGTCGGCTTAGATCAAGTTGAAATTGTTTTACGCCAACTCGGTCTATCGGACCGAGTAAAAAATATTGAAATTCTGAGTCCGCCAAACGATATTTTTTTTTAAATTGACGCCAGTGCCCATTTCATTTGTCCTACTTTATGCAATGTCACAAATGGCCTCTGGGACTTTTTTTTTTGGAATGGCTTCATGGTCAAATAAGCGAATTTGGCTTCGGCAGTCAACGTGTTAATAATTATTTAAAAGTGTATTTTATACTTTTATAACTTTAACTAAAAATTTTATTTGAACTTAATTTTTTTACAGGTAGAAATCCCCATAGGTGGATATGTCACTTCGAACGTGTTGACAATGTATACAGGACGGATTGTCCTTATTTGACAGAAGTGCGAACTGCATTTCGAAGACACTGTCCATACGGCTGTGATGTAAGCCAAATATCTGTGGCAGGACCCATAAATCAACGTTTTATTTCCGTGGAAATTCTGGTGAGTTGTGGGTGCACGCTAATTCCACGACGGCGAAGACGTCATTCCAGTTTAGATACTTTACAATGTAGACGAGGCTTCACATCGGAACCGTCTTATTGTACAGGAATTTAGTTACGCCACTGTAACTAACACAGTTCAATGTTATACAGACTGAGAAAGAAAGTCGTGCAAAATATTCTCCGAACTACAGACTATCAAGGTATTAAAAAACAAATCAAAAAACTTTCTGATGAGCAGTATATACAATTTTCTGACGGACGCATGCAGTTATTTCTTATGTCTTTTATGAAAAAATCTTTAAATTAACATTTCGATATGTCAAAAATTGCCTGTATTAAATTAAATGATATTACAAAAAAAAATTCAAGTACCAGGCGGTAAAGCGATTAAACTTATGTTGACCCCAAAACATTCCTGCTTTTTAACAGTGTAATCGTTGAGAGAATTTTAAATAATTCAACACCGTTTATTTTCGAAATTGGCATTTTTGAACATTACATTTTTTTCATTATAAGATCTACGAAATAAGTACCTATCTGGTATATTTATAAAGTAATTTATATCCGTTACTCCGTACACTGATAAAATTAATTATTTATTTGTGATTCATTCAAATAAATATTTGTTTCGTATTAGCCAAACAATTGTAATATGAAATGATTTGACTTTTCACTAAAATTTGATTTGGTAATAATAACTTTTTATTTGGAGGTAAATATGATTGATGACGTGATGACTGAGATAAGACGGTTGTCAGGACCAGTCCCACTGCGGCATATACAGGGTGCTACAAATTCCCGTGCGTGCATGGGGATCTCTAAACGGTAAGAGATACGAAGATGGTTAAATTGAGGCTAAGCTGCGTATTTTGGGGCTTAATAATTTGATGAAAGAAGAGTCTAAATATTTCGAATGCCTTCGGAGATATCCGAAAAAAACCGAAATTTTCAGTTTTGGTTTTTAATTTTTTGCGCCTTTATTTTTGACTTGGGAAAAAAACAAAAAACACTTTTTTATAGCCGTTTTTTATGATCTACCTACAACATGGCCTTTTTAATTTTTAAATGCGACGTTTCCTTCTTTGGAGACCACCATCAAGTCAATTTTTTTTAAATACGGACCTGAATTTTTTATTACGGTTTCAGGGACTTATAGGCTTTAGAAACCTGATACAATTAAAACATTTTAAGGTTTCGTCATCAAATAACACATCAATATTTAAAATTATCCCTTTTTACCCATTACGGTCGTGGCAATTATTTTTAGGATTAAATATTACAATTTCATTACATCAAGTATAGGTTAAGCCATTAATTATTTTAATAAAATTAGTCAGATAGTCAAGGTCAAATATTTCAGCAGGTCAATAAAACATATACTTTTTAAAACATGGAAAGTAATTATATTTTTTATTAATGTTTTTATATTATATCTTATTATAACACTTACTTTAATTCGTGTTATTTTGTCTTGATGAGACCTCAAAATATTTTAAAATCGAAAAGGGAACAGTCATGAATGAAAAAGAGGTGTAGTAGAGTGAAGTTAAAACAAAAATTTGTAGGTTCTAGGGCAAACCTTTACGACAGATAATAGTAATCGCTATCTATAACAATTTTTTCTTACTGGATAACACATCTAAAAAAAAATAGTGAAATCATAAAGAAAAATGAAAACATTTAATAACATGTTAATTTAATACACACTAATACATCACTAATCAACATTAATATTTCTTTTTCCTTGTAATAATAATTGTATCGTATTTTATTTATAGTGTCAAACTAAAAAATCTTAAAACTATAAAAAGGACTAATTTTTTTTTAAATAATTTACAGGGCCGAAAGGAAATAAATTGATAATTTTAAATGTATTATTTGATTACGAAACATTAAAATTTTTAAAATGTTTTAATTGTATTAGGTTTCTTAAGCCTATAAGTCCCTTAAACCGTAATAAAAAATCCAGGTCCGTGACTTGATGGTGGTATCCAAAGAACGAAACGTCGCTTTTAAAAATTAAAAAGGCCATGTTGTAGATCATAAAAAACGGCTATGAAAAAGTGTTTGGTTTTTTCCCAAGTCAAAAATAAAGGCGCAAAAAATTAAAAACCAAAACTGAAAATTTCGGTTTTTTTCGGATATCTCCGAAGGCATTCGAAATATTTAGAATTTTCTTTCACCAAATTATTAAGCCCCAAAATACGCAGCTTTGCCTCAATTTAACCATCTTCGTACCTCTTACCGTTTAGTGATCCCCATGCACGCACGCGAATTTGTAGCACCCTGTATAACAAGCTTATATTTTCGGTATTTCTGAATTGATTCTTCTGAATTTTGATGTGGTTATGTATGATCCTAGGATGCACTTTTCTATTACTTAAAATTTTAGTTGGCGATGGCGTACGGATTTATAGGGATTTTAATATAAAAATTTAAAGAGTAAAGTACCTTTAGCGATTTTTTTATTTCAAAACTAATGAAAAACAAAAGTCGATTTGGCATCCCTTAAAATGACCAATTTCAAAATTTCAATAAATTGGCACTATCAGTGGCGTGCGTATCACCAATTTAATTTTTACTACCGTTAAAAAATATTTACATATAAACCACGCGCGATAATGAACAAGGTAATTATCAAAAATGTTGACTATACGTTATTGTTATGTATTATTATTGTATTTTCTACTATAAAATTAAATTTGCGATGTAACAACTTAGAAAATCGAATACGCATAACTTCATTGAACGCCAGTGACAAAAAAAACTATGTATTTAGTTTACATGCCCAACTGATTTAAATTGTCGTATTTAGGCCTGTTTAATTATTTTCTAATATTTCACATTCCAAGAATAAATTATTATATGTCCTATGTACAGAATTTAATTTCCTTTCAGAAAATACAGTAGGTACGCCACTGCCTTTAACGTATTTTTTAGATGATGCAGTTAAATAGTCAACATTTTTGGTAATTACCTTGTTTCTTATCGCACGTATTTTAGATGTAAATATTTTTAAAGACAAATTAAAATCAATTTGACCACACCCACGCCACTGATTGTGTCAATTTGTTGAAATTTTGTATTTGGCCATCTTGAGGGATGCCAATGATTTCTAATTTTATTTTTATTATAAAAAAAATGCTAAAGGTACTTTACTCTTTAAATTTTAATCTTAAAATCCCTATAAATCCGTACGCCAATGAGTTAACTAAAATGTTAAGCAATAGAAACGTGCGCCCTAAGATCATAAATAAGCACACCAGAATTCAAAAAATACCGAGAATATTCGCTCGTTCTGTTGTACCTATAAACTGCTATTTATACATCAATTAATTACATTAAAACGCATTAAAACCTATTTAAACATCATAACACATACATACAGTCATTTCAAATCATAATGTTTCGCATTAAACGTTGATGCTGCCGTTTCGATTTTAAGCGACATGCGTACTCGCAGAAATAGGCCAATCAAATTAAAAAGAAGCTCGAAAATCGACGAAAACCACGTGCTTCGATGTATAAATAATTTTTGAATCTCACTTTAATTTTAATCAGATCGAGGTAGTCATCGCGTCAAGAGCTTCGCCGTTTTGCCTTATTGCATTCTCAAGTAAGCTAATATCATTTAAACTTTTCTTTAAGAATAAAACATTGATTTTATTTCTTTTTATTACTTCGTGACCAATAGGAAACTATAAGTTTCGGTTCACGAATTTCATTCTTCCATTTCATTCGTAACCAAAGTGAAACCAAGAGTTTCGGTTCACGAATTTTTTAGACTACTTAGACTACCTTTTTGTTACTACCTTGGAACTTAAACACACAGCGATAGAGGGTTAACTTCGTGCCGTCATTTTGACGTTCGTGGTGCGTCGGTGTACCTTTTTCTTATATGTAAAAAGAGTACATATTTTTAACTCTAATTACCTTATTTTGACTTTTATACTAGGTAATCTGTGTTTCTTCTCGTAAAGTAAAGTTGGTCTACAAACTTGAGTAAGAATACATAGTTTTAGAAATACCGATTTTGACTTTACCTATTTTGACAACTCAATTGTGACTGCCGATTATGACAAATATTTTTGCGCCTATACTTTTAGTCTTAAACTAAGTTATTAGGTTTGTAAGGAGATCTCCAAATTTTTACACTACACAAAATACACCAACCGTAAAAAACCTTCAGTATTTAAATATTCCACCGTGATTAATAAATTTTCTTTTTAAATAATATCTGGTAAACAGATATTAATCTTTTGCTAATATAAAAATAAAGCCCAAATATTTCTTCGTCTTATTATAGACATTGTTATTTTTAAATCTTAATTTTTTAAATAACTATAAAAAGTTCGAACATTTAATTTTCAAAAAAGAGATGAATTGATGAATACATTATCCAATCCTTTCGTTGAGGCGTTAGTACATCAAACACTAAAGCAGGGCGCCCACTAAGCCGGCACAGCGCGGCACAGCACGGCCAGCCCGGCCGGCAGATTTTGAAATACTGTGACGGGAAGGATCTAGAGGTTCGGCTAGGGACACGCTACCATTGAGTCTTAAACGCTACCAGTTAGATACGTAATTCAATATTACTAGACAGTGCAATAATCTAGATCAATCCCGTCACATAAAAATTGGTGGCAGCGTCGTTGATCTTTCTTTTTGCTTAGTTGCAGGTTTCGATGTGGTTAGCATAAATTTGATATTGTTGTCAGTTATTTGTGTAACTAAGGCAACAGGAAAGAAAACCTTACGCCGTGTTTTTTAGGCTTTTTAGGGAAAAATGTAATAGGTACTAATTTTTTCTGCAAAAACATTTTCTCTCGATTTCTCCCGTTGTACTACCTATTACGGTCGGATAAAATACATTTCTACCTAGAAAAGTAATTACTTTGAGTTAAAATAATAGTAATTTGATTGCAGAAGGATGAATTTGTAATTAGAACATGTAATCTTCTTTTTTGGGATAACATATTGAACTATGGATGAATTTTGAAAGAAATTTATTTATTATTTAGTATGTTAATTAACATCTGCTCTGTTTCTAAAAACAATTATGTATAATTGCTCAGACATTCAATGCTGTATCATGAAAAGTGCTAAAACTGTTTTTTTAGCGTATCTTTTGCTCGAAATGTTCTAATTTATATTCATCATACCACTTGATGGCATTACAATGACATGAAAAGTTAAGTCTTATGTTATTTTATTCCCTGGAATAAAATATGTTTGTTGGATAGTAAATTGCTTTTCTTTGGTATTGTTCTATTAAAATCACGATAATTGAGGTAAAATTGAATAAAAAACTATGTATCATTAAACATACGCGGAAGGAACGAAGGAATCAAAATTTTCTGCCTGAATGAAAACCAAACAAGTATTTTTCTACGAATTAAAAGATCATTTTCTTAATTTTTGCTGTTAGAGTTGTTTAAGGGTAGAGATAGATAGGGTTTTCAGGTAATACTAAGCAAGAGCACAGAACTTCAAGATTCCAGGAAGATTATTGCATGTGTATACTAAAATAGGTCAGTGTATGTTGTGTGAAAATATTAGCTTTCGATATCGACTGTAGAACCATGGTTATGTGGTTAAAAGTTTCGTGTATAGATTATGCCATAAAAGTAGAAGATAAAAGTTCTCGGTTTGTAAAATTTTAGTAAAGAAAAACACAACAATATATTGACCGTTCGTTGAGTAGATAAATACTAATAAAACTGTGGAACTCCTTTGACATATATCGTGTAAGTATATGTCATCGTATTGTTATTTAAATGAGATGCAGAATTTGTTGTATTGTTTATTTTGGTCAAATTAAACTATTTCTCGTTTTGCAAAGTATAAAAATATGTCTATGATTTTTAAATAGGGTTATTTTATTCAAATCAGCTGCGTTTTATTTCTTTTCATTATGTATGGTAATTAAAAGTATAATTTTTGCGATATTCCTAGCAATATAATTTTTTTCGAAAAGTGAACAAATTATTTTAAATAGTAAAATTGTCGGTTTTTCCTGAAATTAATTTCTTAATAAACTAATCAATTTTCTTCCAGCATAATATTATTTTATTGCCTAATCACCGATGTCATAAATCTTCATACAAACCACCCCAGTGCCGTGTCAATGAACCAAACAAGTGACTTTAGGAGGGTACAGCTGTAGATTCCTACCAAGTGTTTTGAATATATTGTTTGATTTTAGCGTTTTGGATAGCACTAATACGATTTGGATGGATAGCGATTAAAGTCCGATTTTTGCTAATAATTTTTGTTACAGGATTGATTGTGATCGGAGCCAGGCGGATAGCAGCGAGTTTTGAATATTGGAAGCAATGTATATTTTTAGTTAGAATTTTTTTAGGTAACTCTTTTTTACAGGTATTATGTTCTCGACAGGATATTTGGGTTTTGGTTCATAGGGTTGTTGTTATTGGTTTGCGTTTGTTTTAATCTCAAACTTTGTTTATTGATTTGATTTTGAGGTTTAATAACTTCGTGGTATGAAGGTAAGATGCATGAGATTTACATTTATTACACTGTAATTGTATAACAGGTAGAATTGTTATAGTAGGTCATATGTACTCTCATTTAAATAAATTATCGATTGCACAAGTTAAGGGTTATTGTACAAATGTAGTTCCAGCCCAGTAGGACGCCTATGATTTCAGGATAGGTACCTACCCATATTATTTGGGTTAAGTTTGGGTTTTACTATAGTATACCGATTATAAGGTAATAAAGAAATTACCATTTAATGATGGAATGGTCAGGAATAACGTTTAAAAGGCGCGATATAGAGTTTGATAGTCTGGGGCCTGGTGCTACATTTGCATAATATTTTTACAATGGAAGGGTATTCGAAAGGTGTTTAAGATATAACGGAGTTTTATTATTGTTTGGATGCGGAAGAACACCTAATCGGTAGAATGCCATTTCCTTTGCGGGTTTTTTAATATTGCCAGTTGGAAATTTTTTTTGAAATTTGTGGGAAAAGCGAAATGGAAGGAAAAAGATAATAAAAAGTTATAGCCAATTAACATCTGGGTTAGGACATTTAACCTGAGATTTATTTTAATTTTGCATTGGAAAAAGAAAGGTAATAGGCATATCGATTAGAATCGCGAGGAAAAAGCTTAACTTTTTGTGATCTTTTTTTTTTTAAATTTTAATATATCTTATGGTTTTGTTTTTTGGGAAAACGGTTGCGGAGAAGATACGTAACATTTTAAGGAATTTCAGGTACAGGTAGTTTTTCGAAATTTTGTGCATTGCGATGATCCGTGGAGGGGTTCGTTTTATTTAAGAAGTGATTTGATTAGTGAAGTGAGTACAATGTTGTTAAAGGGCGTTATTACCATATGGGCGGGTCAACTTATTTGATAGTAGATTAAAGGATTACCGGTTAGAAGAAGTTATATCTGGAGGAGATCCATACGAAGTTAGTTCTGTGTGGGTATAACTTGACCTTGCATATTGGTTATCTAAATGACTCTACCTCGTTGAGTAGCACAGCGACGATGCGACGGAACTAGCGTAACACACAGATAAGAGCGTTTACGGCATACCTCTGCAGACGAGTGAGTCTGTAGGCATTTTCAAAGGACAAGCTAGCGAGAATAATGAGAATAATATGGATTTTAATGGCGTAAAGGCCAGGGAGCACCGAGTTATAGTAGGAGAGTTACGTAACTCAGAGTGTTGACCCTGGAGTAATAGGAGGAAATCTACGTAACTCAAAGGGCGATGAGCCGGGAGTTATAGTAGAGCTACGTACCTCAAATGGTGGAGGTATAGTAGCAGGGCTACGTAACTCAAGTGGTGTTGAGCCTGGAGTTATAGTAAGAGAGATACATAACTCAAAGGGTGTCAAGCCGGGAGTTATAGTGGTAAGGATACGTAACTCAAATGGAGTTGAGCATAGAGTTATAGTAAGAGAGATGCGTTACTCAACTTGTGCTGAGGAAATGGTACCAACCTTTGAAAATGAGGCATGCTTGTCTAGTTCCGTTGATTCACCAACAGTTAGAAATTTTTCTGGAAATCTTGAGGGTATCTGAAATCCCGAGGATACAGAGAAAATTTCCCAGTTGTACAATAGACCGGAAGAAAAGGACAACAACCTGGTTAACAATAGTACTCTTAACTTCAGCAGCCGACCGCTAAGGGCTGGTCCCCTAGTAACAAGTTTGGTGATAGTTTAAAACAACCAAATCTTGTCAGACTGCGTGAAGACTTGGAAATTCTGTTTCACGGCTATGATCTCGTGGTTCCTGTAGACGTGCAGGTACTATGATTTGCGAGCCACTCAACCATGACTGATGTCGGTATATGTATGGCGGCGACCGCCATATTTACCATTGAAGCCCCACAAGAAGGCAAAAATAGAAGTATTGTTGTCCGATTTCTAAATACTACTCCCCTACCTCAGACCATAAAAATACACCCCCCCCCCCCTTTTGTTCTATTTGGTGGATGTAGATAGTTTGGATATGTACAGATTCTCTCAATATCTGTAGGTAGAAAAATGAAGTGAAATGAAAATGTTGTGTTATGAGACTATGTTGGTGAACATAGTAAGTGTTAAGCCGTGTGCAAGTTTCCGATGAATGAGAAAACCACCCAATCTGATTCAGTTAAAATAAAGAAACTCTGAAGTTAATCCTAAGATTGAAGAGTACTAAACGACGATCGTAAACCCTGATATTTAATCCCATCTTTGCACTTTGAATTAAGATTCACTTTCACAAGAAAACAACCGCGTAAACCTGAACTGTTTATAAAAAGGAAACTCGGAACTGTCGCGTAAGAATAACCTTTCGTAACTTTCCCGTACAAACTATCCCGTCGAAACCTTTCATTACGAAAACGAACTTAGAACTTTCCCGTACCAATAACCCCGAGGAACTGCCTTTTTCAGATTTTCCAATATCCGTTCTGACCTCTTGACCATCTAACTACCCCCCTTAATTATATCTTTTACCCAATAGGGTGACTTTTACCCTTCGCGGACCAATCCGGGTCCTCGTTACTCGTTGGTCATTTGCCTTAGGTACTGAGAGATTTAACCAATAGATAATAGATGGCCCCAGTCTCACGATTTGAGAATAAAATACTAACCTTCTCTCTAACTTACTTATTCACTAATTTATACAAACGTACTAGAGATAGTATACCTAATTAACCTAAAGTACTAAGTCAAATGTGTTTAAAAAACCCATTTAAACGTTATGGGAAAAAGCAACACAATTGCACTTAGCCTTTTCCATTCTTAATCGGATCGGCCAAGATACAGATCCAACAACCAACTTCCTCATATATTTTCCATTTTTTAGTTTTCCCAACATATGATTCATGTAGTATAATATACGCGAAACAGTCATAAAAGAGCCCTCCGGCGGAGGGTTCGTTGAACACATGCTGACCATCTCTCGGATCGACAGGCAGTTAGAAGTATACTTTAAAAAGAAAGTACCGTATAACTTTCTACGAATTGCTTCGATACCAATAAGGATTTCGAAAGTATTTTATTGCTTTATTTACCGAAAGCATCCTTTTAGTTTCCCCGTTGGGATAATGTGAAACATATGTATTCTGTAAAACGTTATTCTTACGAAAAAATCGAAATAAGAACAAAGCTAGAAATCCCGTTCTATTACAATACGCATAATCAAATGGAGTAGCGCCCACTGAATTGGAACCGGTCAGCCCGGCATCGCACGCGCAGGCCGGCAACGATTCATATTCTAGAAGGGGCAAAAACTGCCGGTCGGTCCGCGTGTCTGCGACCATTGAATCATTGGTTTTGGAAGAAGATAGTTGTGTTTTGTTTTATGGTATTATATAATATACTACTTGTATTAGTATTATGTCCGATAAGGTGTTAATTGAAAGCGTTCGAACATATACATTTTTATATAATCCCAATGATCGTTTTCTAAGTGGTAACATACCTAGAAGATCATAAAACTTGGCACACGACATTTTAAAGGATTTAAAAAATTTTCATCATCGGCCAATAAATCAGGAAATAGATGATGAAACTCGCCATAAATTTCTCGCTTCAGATTAATTTCATGGATCCAGATCCTTCTTCAAGCCCTTACTTCATTTTCTGCCTCAGCACATACTGCAGTCACAACCAAAAGTTCTTCTTCCGAATCGGTCATCTGATGCCTACTCATTTTATTACTTAAAGAAATTTTAATTTTTTAATTATTAAATCACTCGCCAAATTACAATCTTAGGCTTTGACAGTCAAAGTTGTTTTGAACGCTATTCAAGTGTGATTATGCCGATGCAATGGGCGGCTGCTGTGGCACTGCCGGCCGGGCTGGCCGTGCTGTGCCGCGCTGTGCCGGCTTAGTGGGCGCCCTGCTTGACGGGACTTCAACAACAACAACCCCTTGAACTTAATACACCAAACAATAATTTATGTCAAAGCTACTTTTGGGATGAAATGCCCCTAATGGCAAATAGTATTAGTTAAAACTTTAAGTGACACTGTCACTATAACTCCGGGTAGGTCCGAAGTTTATAATATAATCAGTCACTTAAAAATATACCGTTTTCTTCTAAAAATAATGCTCCCATAGTTACGGAATTAAGCTGGAATTAGAAATTCTCGTTGACGTGGTTATAAACTTGTATATAGTTGGCGTCGTTCCTGTTTGAATGGCGGTTGACACTGTTAAGTTAACCCAACAAATTGTTGTGTCAAATTGTTATGATACAAATAGTAAATCAAAAATTATTATTGGCTTAACCTCATTGCTACGAACGTTAGAGTCGAAAAGTTAAAGTAAGTTCAAGTCGAACGGCTGCCGACGCCAACGCGAACGCTAGTAAAGTTTATAAACCGCTGTATTATAATACCATTATTTTACCTTTTAGCGCCAACGTGAACTTCGGATTTATAATTCCAGCCTTATTGTTAACTTAAATTTTATTGAATTACAAAATTAATAAATTTTACCAATAAATTAAGTCAACTTATTTTGGGATTAATGTGCATTTTCATGGAAATAAATTTAACTTTTTAATAATTATTTCTAAGAAGGGCAGTAGAGTTTTGGACTTGCATTGCCTTTATTAGTTTTGAATCACGACGTTTCACCTGAAGACGACTGGAGATGCTTACTAGTTGAAACGTAGTGATTCAAAACAAATAAAGACAATGCAAGTCCAAAACTCTACTGCAGTTCAAGAAACGTCATTGTCTCCAACCTTTAAACAGAAAATATTTCTAAGTTAAAATTTGATCAACTTTTGATTAACCATAATTCCGTAACCATCGGACTAACTCAAATTGTTTTAAATCCATACGTTTATGTACAGAATGTCCAAAATTAGATGCTCATCATGGATATCTCGGAAACTATAAGAGAGATGGTATTGTTCAAATGGTGGCAATGTTTCGGAATTTTGTGCTCAGTAATATCCTAAAACAAAAAACAATTTTTTTACGATATTACTGGGCACAAAATTCCTCAACTTTGCCGCCGACTTTTGACCAATGCTGGATCTCTTATAGTTTCCGAGATATCCATAATGAGCATCTAATTTTGGACACCCTGTACATATATTATATTTTTGTCCTTTGTAGTCATCCTGTGGAATAAGTATTAGTTTTAGGTTGTAGTTCTTGACCATTTGTTATAACATTTTTTTGTATGCAGATAGATTTAAAATAGCATCTTAGTTATTATACGTGCAAATTTACCATTTTTACTGTACACTTGAATGTTGAATGTATTAAAATGTAAAAGCGTACAGCATACACATACAGGGTGGTCAAACGAGATATAAATTCATCAGGTACATTGTTGTATAACTATGAAGGACTGCTTCTTTGTTAATTTGTTTTAAAGCAGTAGCCACCATGTGGCTAGTGGCTACTGCTTTAAAACGTTTTAACAAAGAAGCAGTCCTCCATTGTTATACAACAATGTACCTGATACATCCTTTGCATGGCAGACACAAATCAATCTGCCAGTTATGAAGTTTTATCTGTTTTCTTCAATACCTTAAAAAAGTCGCTTAGAAAGTTTTGAATTTTCATTCTTCATGTATTTTTTGAAAAAAAAAAAATGCACCTATGTGATGATCCCCACTTGTTATATTATTTGTATCACTAAACTGATTTATACTCCAATGTTTACCATTTACTAACTGTGTGGTATCATTAATAATTAATTAATTAAACACTGTTATTTAATTAGTTTTTTTTTATTTATAATACCTACCCGACCATAAAATGGGATAATTGATCATTAAAATTATTACATAATTTAATAGTAATATATTTTGTCTGGTATCCTATTTTATTTTCTTCAATCAAGAGTGGAATTACGGGGAGGGGGGCTCAACTCCGCCCTCAACCAAAAGCATGATAATCTCCCCTTATCTCGCCAAAAATATTGGCCAGCGGTGCTATTTTTATGATCAATTTCTTCCTTATCAACCTTATAATATAGCATTACAAAAGGATATTGCTCAATTTTTTTCTGTATTAGAAATATGCCTTTTTGTTGGTATGAATATTTTCGACAACTCATAGGTTCATTACTGGTAGAATAAAATCGTCATTTCCAATTTTTCTCAAATTTTTACGATTTAAAAAAATATTAGGTGTAGAAACATGTATTATAAAAAAAAACTATTTGAGACGGCCTATTAGGCTGTTTAAGCGGAAAGTATGTCCGATCATTTCAATATACCCGTCGAGGTGGCCCAAGATAACCCTGCAATCTGTATAGAGCATTTTTCGATTTTTAAAGATTCAAAACAAATACCTACTTCCCATTTTCTAATCTTCTTCAAAAACAATATGATTCTGTAGCTGCTGGTCCTCTACAACTGTAAAAAGTTAAAATCGAAAAAAATCATTTTTGCGACCTAAAATGGATTGCATAGGAAATATTTTTTATTTGAATATTTTTCATTTTGACGATTAATAACTAACTAATGTAATAATTGAAGAGTCGAGTGGATAAAGGAGGTAACTTACATTTGTTAGAAAATCGACTTTTTGTAATGAATAAAGGTAATAAGTAACATTGTTACAGTTGGCACCAACTTTGGAATAAAAATATCAAAAATAAAGGAAATGCGCAATTTATAAAGGAGGTATCTGACACAAATTTAATGTATATAATACATAAAGGAGACAACTAACAGTACTTGTCTCCCTTATTTACAAGAATATGCTGTTACCTCCTTTATCGAATAGATGTCACTACTAAATTAACATTTGCCTCCTTTATTCACTTATTTAATTTAAATTATTCGTTTTCTAACCGACGTGTTAAGACGAGTGCCGTTTGTTAGTGAATGTTTGCTAAGCGAGTTATTGTTGTTATTGTGTTAGAAATATCGAAATACATAGTATGTCGTCAAGAAGTAAATTAATCCTGCAGAAGGCTTTACAAATAAGTGACTCGGCAACAAATTCTGATTTTTGCAATAAAGATAACCTTAAAAAAAGTGATCAGTTTGAAAACACATCCCAGTCCCATACAAATAATGATCTAAAGCTGACAGATCGAATACAGCGTGAATTAGAAGGTATGTATTTTAATAATAAAATTGTTAATATGATATTTTTTGACACATTGCCTTTTCCTTATATCCGTTTGGCTAAATTCTGCCGTTTTCGCTGTTTTTTAAACTCAGTATTTATTTTTCGTGTGTATAGGTGGTTTTAAATGAAACGTAGGGAATTTAATTATGGCGGAAATTAATACAGAAAATTGTTCTAATTTATATCCACCCTGCAATTTTTTTGTGTAACGTAACTTTTTATATTACAATATTTTAAGGTTGATGCTCAAAAATTTCGTTATGGAACATATAAAGTCATTTCCTGCATCAGCGTCTCACTACTCAAGAAATAAAAATCCAAATAAATTATATCTTTCTCCATTGTTAAATGTATCAAAAATGTACAACCTATACTGTAAAAAATGTTTAGAGGAAAATAAGCCAGCATGCTTCAAAGTTAAATATTGCACATATAACAAGATTTTTTCCACCGAATTTAACCTTTCTTTTGGGGAACCACGCAGCGATACTTGTAGTACTTGCGACAGCGGAAATAGTAACGAAGAGCATAGAGAAAACTATGCGGCGGCTTTTGCACTTCAACGTGCGGACCGCGAATATGCACGAAACAGTGACAATATTTGCTATCTTACGATGGATCTACAACAAACGCTTCCTCTTCCTAGACTAACTACTAATAAGGCTTTCTACTTACGCCAGATGTGGATGTATAATCTAGGTATACATTCTATTACTAAAGGTATAGAAAAAGCAAACTTCTTTACTTGGACCGAGGATGAAGCCCATCGTGGAAGCTCTGAAGTGTGCAGCTCGTTATTAACCATGTTGGAATGCAATGATATTTTTCAAGATAATGCTATATCCCATCTCATATTGTGGACTGACTCTTGCGCCGGTCAGAACAAAAACTTTTTGATCGTATGCCTGTATCAGTACTTATTGCTTAAAGGTATAGTAAAGACCATTGATCATAAATTTCCCGAGGTGGGACATAGTTACTTAGACTCTGATAGAGACTTCGGGCGTATTGAAAAAATATTGCGACGTCACGAAAACATATTCTTACCAGAAGATTATCGAACCATAATAAGCCAATCTAGTAAAATGAATCATGTGACAGATATGTTGCTTCATTTCAGGAATTTTGAAGATTTGGCATCCAAGCTAAATTTAATTAATCGAAAAAAGAATACCCTAAATGAGAATGTTCCTTTCAGAGATGGAATTAAATGGATCAGAGTGTGTAGTTACGGGTCTTACTTATATAAGGAAAATTACGATCCACACATTCCTTTTAAAGAAGTGAATATCATTAGAAATGCACGTATTTCTCGACCAGAAAATATTCAAATTGAAAGAATTAGCAAAAAAACTGGTCAGTTATCATCTGAGAAAATTGCCAATTTTAAAACTCAACTACAGTTTATCAGGGAACCTTTCAAATGGTTCTACAATATGATTATAGATCAATACGAAAGTGAATTATTATTGTAATACTTTTAAAATCTTAATAATAAAAGAATAAACTTATATTTTTTGTCTAAGACCTCTTTTAATCATTAAATACTTGTTTGTTTTATGCGAAAATGATAAATGGATAAAGGAGGTAACTGTAGTTTTTTTCAAATTTTGACTTTTTGTAAAGAGATATCCTTTCAACGTTATTATTGAAATCAAGGTATGGTCATAACCTAACGATTTGATAATTTTTAACCAAATAGAGAAGTAGTTAAAGAAGAACAAACAAAATAACTTTTTTTAAATTAAAATCACGTTTTTACCGTGTTTAAAGTTTGTCAGTTACCTTCTTTATCCACTCGACTCTTCAATTGTAATATTCAATATTCATTTTTCGTCTCTCCTGAAAAATTTATAATTTTACAGTTGCGTCATTGCGTTGCTGGAACAGCAAATTATGAAATTTAATACAATTATACTCGTTTGATTAGTGATTTGTTGATTTGAAGGAATATGTGTGAGCGGGGATAAATGGTACGTTTATATTTATGGATCTTTTTAAGAGTTCATAGTTCATCATTATTCCAAGAAATTTCAAATTAGTGTAATAAAAAATCAATTTGTATTTACCTAGGTACCTATTGTGAATAAAGATGACTGAAGGTAAGTTTTTGAACAAGTTTGAAATAGGGTTAAAACTACAGATACTTATTTTTTTATAGAACGAAAAATTATAGAGTTCATAAAAGATGTTGTCGGGGATTTTTTCCCCGCGGAACGCGTAAGTTTCTACGTGTATGTCTAAATGCTGAATCTAATTAGGGCTAATATTTTAGTTTTCATTCATCTATACGGAGGGGGAGGCTCCCTCCCGCAAGCTTCCAGACCTTGAAGAGGTCTGGAACTGCGAAGTTTACGGAAAAATTGTCGTTGCTTGGGTTGACCCCAAGCACACAGCAGTCTACATCTTCGCCAAGAATATGGCCTAATTTTTTTTAAATTTTTTCGTTTTATAGGTACCTGTTTAGATTCGCAAACAAAGCAATAATTTATGATTAAACTGTTAGTTATGGTGAAACAAAATACGAGTGAATCATGGTGACCGTTGGGCGATGGATTCGACCAGAGGCTTGGGAACGGAAGGATATAGTAGCGTAACAACTGCAACCAAGAAAGCAACGCGGCGCGCGAGTTTTAAAAACACGCCTAATCTCGCCCACCCACTAAATCACATTTTAGTAAATATACGTACTAAAATAAAATAGCTTTCTTTCATTTCGAAAAGGTATAACACAACGCGGCCTATTTGGGTCCAATACCAACTATTGGTCCTTCGGCACGTGATACAAAACCGACGATAAAAGTACAAGTGCGGCAAAACGGTCGTACAACACAGTCGAAAAATTACACAAAATTACAAATTTTCGGCAACACCGTCAAATAAAACAAAGTTTTTTCAACATATGGATATTCCACGGGACTAGGTAAGTCGTCAATTTCCAATTAGCCACTTTCCTAATATTTTACATTGTATTGCTTAACTTTGACCTATTATACATAAAGAGGTTTAAAAATGACTGAACAAGCGACCACAGATGCTGAAATTCTGGGAAAAATAAAATTTAAACGGGGACAAATTAAATCTCAGTTAACAAGATTTCAAACTTTCTTAGATACTTTCCAAACTTCAGGAAATTATGAAGAAATTTCTGCACGCTTAGACAAAACATCTTTTCTTTTGGAACATTTCAATGAAGTGCAATCGGAGATCGAATTTCTAAATAATAACACTGTTCAAGAAGCCGAGCGGGAAGAATTTGAGTCAAAATTCTTCAAGGCTATTGGCAATGCAAAAAAAATGCTTGTTGATTTTTACAGAAAACAAAATTCAATACAGAGTTCTGTTCCTGTTAATCAAAATCCTAACATTTCAAATACAAATACAATTGTTGATTTACAAGGTCCGGTAAGACTACCTCCTATAAACTTACCAGAATTTCACGGGGCTTACAGTCATTGGATGACATTTTATGATATTTTTAACTCTTTAGTTCACTCAAATACACAAATAAACGATGTTCAAAAGTTTTGGTACTTAAAGTCATGCCTTAAGGGTGAAGCTGCTCAGCTGATCCAGTCACTCGAAATCTCAAACCAAACTTATATTATTGCTTGGGGTATGCTGAAAGATAGGTACGAAAACAAACGACTGATAGTACACACCCATGTAAAACATATTTTTGATGCGTTCGCCATGAAAAATGAATCACACTATCAGTTACGAACTTTACTTGACAATTTTAATAAAAACTTGCGTGCTTTGACAGCACTTGGACAACAAACTGACCAATGGGACACACTCCTCATTTATATTATTTGTACTAAACTTGATATTTCCACAAAACGCGAGTGGGAAGAATACTTAAACAAGGAAGGGATTGATTTTCCTACTGTTACACAACTTACAGATTTTTTGACAAAACGTTGCAACTTTTTGGAAACACTTAAAAACAAAACTAAGACGGACAAAGGGCATCACAACAGGGTCTTAACACACGTTATTACCGGAAGAGTTTCTTGTGCCTTTTGCCACAAAAATCACCTAAACTTTCAATGCGAAAAAATACAATCCATGTCCAAAAATGATCTTTATTCGGAGATTAAAAAACATAAACTTTGTCGTAATTGTTTGCGACCCTTTCATGACCACAATTCTTGCAATTCAGCAGGATGTAAACAATGCGGTCGTAAACACAATTCATTATTACATTTATTTTACAACAACGGTGGTTTTTCCAATAACCAAAATACTAAAACTACTGATATTGATAACAAAGGGGTTGAAAAACAATGTGGCACACATAATACCCCTACAAGTACACAAGCTTTAGTTTTAACTCAAAACAATCAAAATAACATAAATGATGATAAAAATAATCAAAACGTTGACGTCACTTCTGTAAATCAAAATTTACAACACGTGACAATGCATTGTTTATCACCGGAGAACAAGCAAATTGTTTTAGCAACTGCCGTAATTAAATTTGTAGGTTCGGGCGGCAACATTATAGAAGCTAGGGCTATTCTTGATAGCGCTTCACAAAGTAACTTTGTGACCGAATCTCTCGCAAAAAAACTAAGTTTAAAAACGCAAAATTTTAACATACCGGTTGCTGGAATAAATAATTCTCAGAACAAAATTTCAAAAAAGGTCGATGCTACATTTTTATCATCAAATGAGAAATACAAAACTAAAGATTCATTCTTAATCATAAACTTCTTTGGCGGACCCGGTATATCTCTCAGCGTTACTAAATAATCGTATATTTTACTTTAAACTAAGTAAAATATCCAATTTAGATTTTACGAAAAAGTCATTAAGTAGGTACCCTAGTGAGTTTTAACGAAGCTACTGCTGCATAAATCGTTGACTTGGTGAGTTCTTAAAAATAATAATAATTATTTTAATAATAATAATAACAATAACAATAACAATAATAATAATAATAATAATAATAATAATAATTATTATTATTATTATAATAATAATAATAATAATAATAATAATAATAATAATAATTATTATTATTATTATTATTATAATAATAATAATAATAATAATAATAATAATAATAATAATTAATGTTATTATTATATTATAATTATAATATCGATTACTTACTTACAATCGTTGTTTCGTATTTATTTTAGTACAAAGCAACGAGAACGGAATAATTTTCGATTGGAATACAGGGAGTGATGTGACAATTCATAAAGATGATCACAATATCTTATTAGACAGTCCCAGAGAAAACGCAACCATTTTAGATTACAATATTGGGAATGACGGCGAACTTATTTTGGTGCAAGAAACTATATTAAACGAAACTAGTGGTAGGTTTAATATAATTTCAATTAATGTTAAATTTTAACTGTGTGTTACTTGAATTAGACAACCGACGTGGGAGGGTCGTAATACGTAAGTTATATAAAATACTCGTTTGCTTACCACTTTTAACAGAATATTTAAGCTGTCTTGGGTAACTTCATCACACATGTATTACTTTTATCCTACGTGTATAATTGATTGGGAACACTATGTTTTTTATTTACAATTTCCTTTTCAAAAGTATTGAATACTGTTTTTTTATCATTGTACATAACATTGTGGTATCCTGAAAGCTGTTAAATTATTGTAGCCATAGACTGGTACTGTATTAATTTATTAACTTTCTTTTTAATAGATTCTGCTCCAGCAAAACGTAGGTTACGCTTTGATTTAGAACGTTCTGATCCTTTAATAACTAGTAAAGAACCAGATAACAACATAGAACATGATTTAACGGTAGGTAATATTTTTTTTCCATATTATCAAGGTAACCAGAAGAATAAAAATATACAATGTCATTATATTTTTATATAATATTTATAGATTATTACCTTTTATATTGCCTTTTAATCTAAAACAAGTGTAGAAAACTTTGACACATTTTTTTTTATTTTTACCACTTATTTTTATTTAGACAAAGACTATTGAAACATCATATTTTACTTTAGGATGTAAGTGAACAAAAAGAGAAAAGAAAAGTTAGACCCAAACATCATGCTTGTTATTTTTGTGGACAATTATACACCAATATTAGAAAACATTGGAATCAAAAACATGCCAAAGAACTTCTTTATTTGGAAGCACTAGAAATTAAAGGTAAGCTAAGTTTTTAAGAAATAACAAATATATTAGAGTAGGTATGCTATAATAACAAATAACAGGTGATAAATTATTATTAATTACTTACGGTATTTGAGGAAATTAAAGATGTTCCCAGACACACCGTAATATAATATACACGTACCTGTTCCTGGTCAAACTGCTAAATTTCTTTATTTAATAGCAGCTCTACAAACTCACTGTTACATTACTACTTGACCATTAATTAATATTTTTGTACTGTGTTGCAAGGAACTTAATTTATTTATGTTAAACATTTCTAATTTGTTTATCAAAGAGAGCTCGAATTTTCACTTTTCCGCTTATTTAAAGAGTTAAAAAATAGGAAAATTTTTTTATGTGTTCACATTTAAAAACTATTAAGCATCAGAATAAAAAATAGAAACCTTGAAAGTAAAGCAAATCTAGTATTTCCAATACAAGAACTGCAATAAAATTGTCTGTTTTTATATTTGCATTTCTAAATTGACGTTGACGTAAAAATTACCTTTTTCTATAAATGTTTTACTTGTTTCAATCTGTATTATAATATAATAGCCAATATACACTTACTATACAAAAATGTTTTTTTTTTACTATTTGTCAATTGTGTTTTGTTTCAGTTCAACAAAATAAAATGCGACATGGGGCTTTTGAAAAACTTAGAAAACTAGGTGATGAAAAATATAATAAGATGGGGTCCGAAACTATTGTGGTTCGAAATTATTATGGAACAAAACAAACAGAATCATTCGTCGCCTGTACTACCTGTAAAGGTTATTATTCAGAAACGAACTTCAAAAACCATACAAACTGTCGGTTGGATAATGAGATTAAACTAAAGGGAAAGAAGATAGGTCCTGCAAGAGTAAATGCCATTCAATTTTCAAAAGTAATAAGCGATGGATTAAAGGAGAATATATTAGCGTATTTTAAGAAAAAACAACACAGAGATGTAGTTTTTAATGACCCAGTTGTACTACAGTATGCTGATTACCAATTTAGTGTATATAATGAGGGTGCTAATAAGGGCGATAGTGCTTTTATAAAGTTGTCAGCAAATATAAGGCTATTAGCAGATTTAGTTATCATTGCCAAAGAAAAATATGAGCACATAAAATCACTAAATGATTTACTACAACCAACCGAAATCGAAAAAGTATTTGAGAGTATTCAAATAAGATGTGGTTATGACGGAATTTCTTATAAGTCCCCTGGTGTAGTTACTCCTGCATGCATTCTTATAAAAAAAGTTTTGTTGGAGATGGCTGCTATTGCTGCTACTCAAAGTTATACTGAAATGGAGAAGATTTATAAGTCTGCTGAAAATATATTCAGAGGACGTCAAAACTCTAAGCTTACGAAAAGCGCTACAAGGGTAAGGGCAGCTCGTCAAAGAATAAAAACTGAAGAGATTCCAACAACTGCCCAAGTATCTGAACTACTAAAGATTATAGATGAAGAATTGGATATGGCTCGCCGTGAGTTTGAAAAATTAATAAATAAGGAAACGTATTACAATATGATGAAAATGTTGTTAGCAAAAATTATAGTTTTTAACCGAAAGAGACCAGGAGATGTACCAAGAATGTTAATTCAAGAGTTCCAGTCTGCAAGTTAACTTGATAAATTAGAATTACAAAATTTACAACCAGAAGAACGAGAAATTCTTGGAAATTTAAGGAGAATCAAAACCCAGCATAAATTGAATCAGACTTCTGCAGTCCTACTATCAAAGTCAGAATGTGACATCATAAGCATGTTATTGGCTCATAGAGAGAAATTGGAAATTGCAGACGATAACCAATATGTTTTCGCTCTTCCTCAAAGTAAGAGATCAAATTACTTACAGGGTGGAGAATGTTTACAATTCATTTGCGTAAAGAGAAAGTTAAATTCTGCACTATTTAAGGCTACAAAGCTGCGTAAGCACCTGGCAACTTCAACATCAGGTGTATCACGAGAAGAACAAGCAGCCTTATCTTCATTTATGTCACATAGTTTACAAATTCATATTTCTATATATACTATATCTCAGACTGGAATTGACGTAGGAGTTGTGGGTAAATTGTTATTGGATGCTGGCGGTGTTTGGCCGAAACAATCGGTACAAAGCTGTGCCACCGACCAACAAAATCCAGACTCTTTAATTCAGAAAAATACTGTTGACTGTAGAGAACGCTCCATTGCGTCTACATCATCTGCTTTCCATGAATCGGCTAATACATCGTCTCTATTTTTAAATAAACCCTCTAGTTCAACTTCTTTACATCAGATACCTGACTCGAATCCAAATTCGTTCGCTATAATGGAAGACGACAATTATCGAAATTATTCCTCATCGTATTCTGACTTGCAATACTTTGAAAATCAAAGAAATATAACCGAAGCTACTGTTAACAGTAAAATACGTTTGTCTACTACAGTAAATGCAAGCAATGTCTCCACAAAAGATAATTCTAACTTCCTCGATACTTTAAAAAATGTATCGTCTAAATCTATCAGTAGGAGAAAATATCGGAAATGAGAAGAACTTGGAGAACTCCACAGAAAATAACTGTTAGAAATGTATTTAGAAGTTTTTTGGATTGTCGCAAAACTCCGTCTATTCAACAGGTTCAGGAAATAATTAATACAAACAACATTAAGCACTTTTCAAAATCATTCGCACAAGTTCGGACCTGGATAGATGCTTAAATTAAGCGTAATAAAGGTAAACCGTTTAGTTTTAATTATTTACCTTTAAGATGTGCTCTAACTGTTTAAATTTTCCAGGTTAACAAGTTATTGTTTTTTGTTTTATTTTTAAAGCCAGCAAAAATAAATTAAAATCAGTGGCGGCTCTTGGTCAATTTAGTAGGGTGGTCAAAACAGAAATAAACAAAATGTGCCACAGGCAAATTTTTTTGGATGCCACGCCCTTTTTTGTTCATATTTCTTGTCTTTGAAAGGGAAAAATATAGGCAGATAATCCGGAACTTACTATATATATATATATTTTAAACAAAAGGAAATATATTGTCCGTACTATTATAAAGAAAGAGGTGAATTTTTGGCTATCGGACAGTGTGTACTGCTTTTTGCATTAAGATACGCAGGGCTCCAAACAAAATGGACTCCCTGGGGCCTGATTAGACAATGACGGCCGTTTCGTCCTTGTTTGGACTCATCGGACTGCCATAAATCAGTTGCATCTCCCTTGACTGCGAGGCCGCCATTTCAATATCTGATGCAAAGCACGGCAGGCATTGAATAAGCGGTACCGCCATCTCCAAGAATCAACCTTAATGCAGAGAACAGTTCACGTAAAGTGTGACGTCAAAAGATAGAAGGTAACTGTAATAAAACCACGGTGCAACACACTTCTAGTATAGGGATCGACATTTTGCAATTCCCATCTTCAGCCTACATTTCGCAGGTTTCAAAAAATAGATCGCATCGAACCCACTAGGGTGTGCGCTATTCCGTTTTTAAAGCCATTTTAAAGAAATTTTAAACAAAAGGAAATATATTGTCCGTACTATTATAAAGAAAGAGGTGAATTTTTGGCTATCGGACAGTGTGTACTGCTTTTTGCATTAAGATACGCAGGGCTCCAAACAAAAATATATATATATATATATAAGCCAAAAGGATGTCAAGAAGAGTAGGCAAGGGAACAGAGGCTCAGTTTATTCCAACAAGAACGGTCATCGTTACATTTGAAGGCAAAAGAGTACCCGATGAAATAAGATTATACTTCGTGTCCAGTCCGAAGATATCACTTTTAGAACACTACGTAGTCCGCCTCTGGATACCGTTCGCGCACCTAGTTTAAAGTCCAAACTCCCCCCTTCATGCTGCCCTCCCGTGACTGCTGCACCCGCTAGGATGCTTCATTCGCTTTTTGGTGCTCGTTCCGCGTGGCCGGTCCTCGCCGCAAAGTTTCCGACGCGCAACGATTTCGACAAGATATAATAATATATCCTTAATTTTGTGCTCGTAAAGGTAAATCATATTGCACTACATCGATAGGTGAGTAGGCATATTAATAAATCTATTGCAGCATTTTATTTTAGCATGGGAAAACATAAGAGAAAAAATAGAAGCCGTAGCGGATCCTCTAAAAGTCGCCAATCCCTACGGGCAAAATTAAATATTTTAGAGCGAGAGCTTGACAAGGTCAAGAGGTATAAAGATGTCTCTGAACATAGGTCACGGTCTCGCTCTAGACATTACAATCGTAAAACAAGTAGGGGTCGTTCTCCGAGCGAAACGAACTTACGTAACTCTGAAAATCACCATAGACATGATATCAGGTACAGTCGAGGTCGCTCATCGAGCATGGCGGATCGACATAGAGAGAGAGAGCGTCACAGCCTAACGCCGGCAACACCGCCACAGTCATCAGCCGAGCCTGATGGAGTTTTGCGGGTTGATTACAGGCAGAGCGTTGATGGCCGTTCCCTGCGTGGGTCGGAGTCACCAGCTGAGAGAACAGGGGCGGACTTAGGTGTGTCCAATAAAAATTCTAACGAGGATGACAACTTGATTTTAAATGACGTTTCAGAAGATACCCTACAAATGTTAGGCGCCGATCCTGATAAACCCAAGGTTACTAGCTATACTCTTCATGAAGCTGTGGCCTCCAGATGGAATTACTATTTGAAGCGCTCGGGGGAACAAGGTACATAAGCCACATCTTTCGAAAAAATTAGATTTGTTTAAAGAATACTTTCTCAAGAAGGTCAGAAGCCACCCTAAATATATTTTCAACATACTCGACGAGATGGCGCCACCAAACCTGTAGGTTCTTGTTGCCCAAATTGAATATCAGGCATTTTTTTAGCCAAGAAGGTCATATGCCACCTTCAAAGCAACAATAATGTTAGTGAAATATGAACTAAATGGATATTTTAAGCAGATTAATATTGGAAAACGCGGTAATAGGCTTTGCCAACAGTCCAACGAAATTTTAGAAAACTTGCAAAAAAAATATGATAGGCCTGCACAGCTAAACAAGTAGTAAGAAAGTGGAAGACTTGAAAGAAGCTCATGCAATATATACCTCCTGTTAACCAAAGCTTCTACCTAAATATTTTTAGAACACCTAATTCCGCTACTGAGGATGCAGGAACAGAAGAAAATGATGTGGAATGTGTTGATGGTGAACCTGATATAGACTTTAACGAAGAGGTTTAGAAGTCAACATTTTTTTTTCTATTTTTCAAATTAGAATCCAAGTTTTTGTTCCTTTTAATTTAACATAATATATTCTATATATTTTTTGTGGGTGTTTCTTTTTCTAAAATATGTAATATGTTTTTAAAGGCATAAAGGTCACAAGCCATATTTTTTTTTCTATTTTCAAAAATATATACGTTTTTAAAATCAAATTAACATATTTTTTGTTAGAAGCTGATAAATGAAGCAATCCTCCATAAATATCGCATAAAATCATTCGTTTCAAAACACAAATCTGATTTCAGGATTTAATCAAAAGTTTAAAATTAAGTTTTCTCAATAAAAACGAAATGTGGCTTATGTACCTTGTTCCCCCGAACGCTTCATTTAACAAATGGGTTATCAAAAGAGGAGGCTGCTCAATTGCAGGAAAAACATAGCGTTCCTAATAACTGTAATTTGCTTTTACCACCCAAGGTAAATACAGAAGTCAAGGCTATTATGTCAGCAGCTCATTTGACCAGAGATAGCAGCCACTTAGGCTACCAGCTACAGGTGGGCACAGGGTTAAGTGCCATGGGTAAAGCTATGAATGCAATATTAGAGGAAGAGTTAAACAAATTTTTAGAAGATCTGACAATATAGTATTTTAAAGTTATTGTGTGAGTAGCAGATATCTAGTATTGCTCCTGGTAAGTATATTTTTTCTAATAAAAAAATTGTAATTTTAAAGGCCCTTTATCTTCCATCATGTTTTTGGGCTATACACTTTCACGTGTATAGAAGAACTGGTCAAAAATCGTTCGGATTTCTTATAAAATCCCAATAATATAATGCTTTGGTATAATATAAACATGGGCGCCATTAATGTAAACATAGAATTTTGAACGGGACATTCAAATTTTTAGAATGGGGCCAAATTGATCATGCAAACGGGGCGAAATCTTGAATCTTGAATCCGGGTGAATTTGATTTTAAGTTTTTTTTTAGATAACTTAGTTGTTTTTGGTTTTTAGGTAACAAGTGGTAGTAGGGGAGTACAGCCAGCGATATTATGGAGAGCCACAGCATTCATAAATATTTCAATAAAAAATTTGATAATCCTGAATATATAATATAAATATATCTATCATTTCACCTCCTTGATGCTGCACTTGCGAATGACCAACTCTGCGACTCTCTTGTTCTTTCTCATTTTAACTACTGTGATCATGTTTATGGGCCATTTTTGGATTCTGTCGATGTAAGGCGAATACAGAAAGTGCAAAATTGTTGTATTAGGTTCACGTGCAGAATACGGCGAAGGGACCGGGTTTGGCACAAATTGAGTGAATTGGGTTGGTTGAATATGTTTCGGAGGAGGTCTTTCCACTCGCTATGTTTCTTCTATAAAATAATTAAATTTAAAAGTCCATTTATGATAAGCTCAAATTTCGCAGTGATGTTCATAATGTGAATATCCGTAGAAAACATATTTTAACTATTCCCACTCACAGTAAAGAATTTTTTAAGAGGTGATTCAGTTATAACATAGCATCACTTATTAACAAATTCGAAATTTCTGATTTCTCTGCATCTCTTACTACATTTAAAAAGAAAATAGGATCTACATTATTCCAAAATTAAGGTGTATTCCTTTATTCATGCGTTGCTGAAATTTATAGTACCTACCCACATTTTATGTTTGCATTCTCCGCACATTTTTTTCCTTCTCTTCTATTGAATTCTTCTTTTTTATTATATGTTTCCTGTTTTCACTATTTGTCTATTACTATATTATTGTACATACATAAGTTAATATTTAGACTTAGTTAGACTTAGATTAAAATTAGTATTTCGTAGGCCTCAACAGCACCCATGCTCTCGTGGGATGCTGCAAATATGGTCCATTATTTCCTATTGATATTATTAAAATGTAATATGTATTATATTATAATATATAATATGTATTTTTTTTCTTGAAATGGACATAATAAATGTATTATTATTATTAAGTATGGTGAGAAATTATATAAGAAAGCCTGGGACACGTTCCTATTAAGATTATGATTAATCTAAAGTTGAAGCTGCCCTCAACTAAATGTTTAAGGAAGGCTGGGCTTTACGACGAGCTTCTGAGGAAGATAGAGTCCCATATGGTACTCTGATATTCATTGCCAAAAACCTGGACGAATACAACCAAAATTTTGCTAACCTAAGTGCAACACACGATTTGAATAAAATTAACATAGATGAATTAAATCTCTACAATACCCTTAAGTTAAATAACGAAACAAACCAAATTATATATATTTTATTTAACCGAATAAATTATTTTAATAAAACATATAATGATTTATTTAACTCTCTTCAAAATTTACGTACCAAATTAATTAAAGACAATATTTCTGAAATTTACATTACAAACCTAATTGAATATGTATCAAGGTTAAAACAACACATGTTCAATGAATTAATTGATTTTTTATTAAGTAACTATGGCATGAAATTTATTTTAGCAAATAAACCTAAGTTTACAGCAACAAATAAAAATGAAATAAATCAAATTCTTAACGATAACCATGATTCTGCAATCGGTGGTCCCTCTGGGTTCCTGCGTACTTATCACAGAATAAAGGACAATTATAAGTTGACAAATATGAAATCTGATATTAAACATTTGGTAAAGAGTTGCCAATCATGTAAAATTAATAAAAATTTAGGTAAAAAACCCAAGGCACCCAGGCAACTAGTGAGCGACCTTTCAACGTCTAGCAATAGATGTTGTAGGCCCATTACCTATTACAGAAAAAGGTAATCCCTTTATTATCACCATGCAGGATGATCTTACTAAATACTCCTATGCAACTTCTGTCTTAAATCATGAGTCTCTTACTGTTGCAAATACTCTGCTAACATTTATTTGTCAATATGGCATTCCCGAGACTATACTTACAGACCACGGTTCTAACTTTACTTCAAATCTTATAATAGATCTTAACAAAGTATTAAAAATACGTCATATTCTTTCTACTCCTTATCACCCTCAAACTAATGGCGCATTAGAAAAGTCACACAAAACTTTAAAAGAATATTTAACTATTAAACATTTTATCAATACCGATCAAAATAATTGGGATGTTTAGTTTAAATTTTAACATAAGACGCATGTAGGACTCTAACCAGCGTTTTTCGGGCTTGGTTTTTTATGATTAAAAATAAAGTAAATATCGCTCACCACGCCAAAATTGATGATTTTTTCAGAAATCATGTATTTCAGGAGCCTAGATCTAAGAGCACTTTTTGGTGCAATTGCTTAGGTTTTGAAATACTCCTCCTTAAGTGCCGTTTGGTATATTCATAGTAAAGCATTCTAGTTTCTTCCCGCACTACTTTTTTTATTAGAAATTCACACTTCTTCCATAAAAATATTTCAATTAAAATTTTTACTCTAATTTTTCTCTTTAAAAATAAATACCTACTAGTTCTTTGTTTTAAAAATATTTTATTGCATTGGGTTATATTTTTGTTGATTTAAAAATAGCTTTTAAAAAGGGAAAACGGAACAGACTAGGATAATAGAAAAATACTATAAAATATTATTCTTTTTACTAGTTTCCCTTTAAAAGTAATCAATATAAATCAAAATAAGTCAATAACTAAAATGATATGCGTCCGAAACCTTAATCTCTATATAAAACAGGACTTTTAGAAGAAAAAGCTTAAAAACTAAACGATTTCTAGAAGACCTTTGTGATCTTAGCCAAGAATACATTGTTTAAAGATTTAAATTAAGGGTCCAAGCGTAAAATTAGGTTGCAATTAGACTTTTAGACCCGAGCTCCTAGATTCGGGGGGGTCTGCAGCCAGGCAGCCCCCTCCTCCTAAATACGCCACTGAAAGAAGCCATAAAGTAAAAAATAAATTAGTTTTGTTTTAAAGTATTGTTCTTGACATTCTGGCGAACGACAATCTAACTTCGTGTCAGGTACTTTGAAAGTTTAAGGTTGATAAACGACTTTACAGTTTGTGTTTACTCGCGGGGGTGCGCCGCTGAACTTTCAATGTTACCATCCTCCCCATTCCAAACACAAAACCAATAACAACATATGCAGGAGGACCAGAATAACTGAAGAGGTTCCTGGACCCCCTTTAACGACAACTCTGTGCATGTGCTTAATATACCTAATCTTTATTAGGGTATTAGTTTAAACGTTCACACAAAAATTTTAAGAACGAAATAAATTCGTTTCTTTTCTTCGACAATGAGCTGCTTATAAACCAAATGTTTTGCTATAGATCGTTACTATTACTAAATTGGAAAACTGACAAAAAACAAGCAAAATATTGTTTTGATATACAGGATGTTTAGTTTACATATTAACACGCATTTTCATAAATCCACCAATTTTATACCTTTTGAATTACTTTTTGGTCATACCTTCTACGTTAACCTCCAAACTCGAATTTCGATATTCTTATGATGATTTCTATAATAATCTTAAATTAAAATTAAATCAAAGTTTTTAAGTAGCTCGCGAAAACCTAATAAAATCGAAAGAAAATTTAAAATATTACTATGATAAATCTCTTAAACAAAATACCTTTAAGGTAGGAGATTATATTTACCTAGAAAATCAAATACAAAAAGGTATAAGTTAAAAACTACAACCAATCTATAAAGGTCCATTCAAAATCCTTAAAATTTATGATAATAATTCTGTAAAACTACAATTAAAAAACAATAAAATTGGTACTTATTGTTAAAGTTATGAGCAATGCCAATAAAGTTATTTTTTAGATTGGTAACATTAAGTTATCTAGGAAGTTTTACAATAAGATAATTTAAGATTGGTAGTGGTTTTTGATTGTAAAACGGAAGACGGTTGTTAGTTCGTAAATTGATAATGTATTAGTGTTTTGTACTTAAATATTAACAATAAATTGTTGGAAATAGTGATCTCCAGTAAGTTAATATCCCAAGCAAGCCCCTTCAACAACACTTATCACCACAATTTATTAAGACCTTTTATTGCAGATGAAACAGCTAGCAGTAGCAATAATCCTTTTTAACATACCTTGCATTACATTATTAACTGAACCGTATAATATCATACTAATAAATATCACTTCCGGTATTTTCTTTCACCAAATCGGTAGTGCAAGAATCTCGCATGATTCGTATATACTTCAATCCTTTACTAATATAAGTAACTTTGAGGAAAAATTAAAATTAACAAATAAAATGTATCAAAAACCTGCACCTTAGTTAGTTTAAAAATAAAAATACGAAACTACGAACGGATTAATATTTTCTTGTAAAGAAACATTCGAATTGCGCAATAATAATTTAATTAATCTAGACGAAAAATTTGACTCTATCTGTCACCTGACAGGACATAACTTTGAAATTTTTTCGAACAAACGCTATAAACTCGGTCTCTTTGATGGCGTATCTTATACTACTAAATGCCTTTTTGGCACACCAGATACCGAGGACGAGAAATATTAAACAGAGGCAATGGCAAATCAAAACCAGAATTAATGAAACAACAAGTGCATATTATTTCTGATGCTCTTAATCAGCGGTCGGCAACCCGCGGCTCTTCACTATGCGGCCCGTGGCTGTTTTAGTGATAATTATAAATAAACGTCTTATATACCTACATAAATAAATAAACACCCGCGCAAAAACCTACAAAGAAAGAGTGCATATAAGAGAGAACGCGCCCGATCTGCGATCAGCGTTGTGAATTAGTCATCGTGAGTGCAGGAGGGGCGCAGTATAGAAGAACAATGCCCGTTTGTTACCAGTAGAGATGCGCTTATTCGTTCTTTTTACTTAACTAGTTCGCGCGAACTAGTTCTCAATAGCGAACTAGTTCGACGAACTAGTTCGCGAACTAATAACTAAAATGTAAAGCGTGCGCGACGTGCGATTATTGTTTAGGTCGGCGGCAACGTCGCCGCACGCAGAATGATACATTTGGCAGCGTGCAAAATTCAGGCGATTCAAAGCAGTTCATGGAATTTCTTAAATCGGTATGGCAATTTAATAAAGTTTTCGCATGCAGAAGGAAATTTGAGCGTTATTGGTTTATTGTTGATTATAGTTTGTCAATATTATAAAACAAAATAAGATTAGTCAGCTCTGAGTCAACTTGTATATAGTATGTGTGCGTAATTGTGTATGGAATAAAAATATTTATTTCATCAGAAAACGGACTTTTAATTTAAAAAATTTCTCCGCTAAAATTTATTTATAACGTTTTTAGTGTTAATTTATCATAAAAAATAAAAATGAATCGTCGTTGTCGTAGTATTATATGGAATCATTTCGAAAAAACTAGCGATCAAAATGCAAAGTGTATTTATTGCAGTCAGAACATTCGAATAACCGGAGGGTCTTTGGGCAATTTACACCGACACCTTAGTACAAAACATACGTTAATCAACACGAATATTGAAAGGGATAATTCTGAAATAAATACACCAATATTACAGACAGTAACTGCCACTGCTGTCACGAATGAAGACTCACTGGAACCAGCATCATCTGAAGTACATCCATCAACATCCAAAAAGATAATTACATCGAGCATAAAAACAATTACACGACAATTAAAGATTTTATGGTTAGACCTGTTGCTACGCAAAAGGCTACAAGTTTGGACACCCAACTCGTTAAAATGATTACGAAAGAATATCATCCTATATCTATTGTTGAAGATATAGAGTTTAAAAAGTTTGTTAATATGTTGAACCCCGGATATAAAATGCCTATGAGAAAAACTATTTCCAATACACTCATACCAAATTTGTATCATTCCCAATTAGAAAAAATTAAAGGAATTTTACAAAATGTCGACGCTGTTTCCTTGACTACTGACGCATGGACATCAATAAATAATGACAGTTTTACTGCCGTTACTGCACATTTTTTTGATTCGGACTGTCAAATTTCTTCGGTGTTGTTGGACTGCGTCAATTATCAAGGAAGGCATACCGCTGAGAATATGTCCAATCTTTTACAAGACGTGATAAAATACTTTGGTGCAGAAAACAAGATCGCGGCATGTACAACGGATAACGCAGCAAATATTGTGGCTGCAGTGCGCCAATGCCAATGGCGCCATATTCCTTGTTTTGCCCATTCTGTAAATTTAATCGTTCAGGAAGGCACGAAAGATATTTCAGAGACAATAAAAAAAGTCAAATCCATTGTCGAATATTTTAAAAGGAGTTCCCAAGCGCTTTCTAAATTAAAAACAACACAAGAACAAATGAATTTGCCGCCGCTTAAATTAAAACAAGACGTTGTCACACAAAACTCTACGTATGAAATGCTGTTACGAATTCTGGAAATCAAAGAAGCTGTCATTTCTACTTTGGCCCTCCTTGAACATCAACTGGAAACTATGTTAAACACACACGATTGGCAAATAATTCAGTATGGAGTAACAGTTTTAAAAATGTTTCTGGATGTTACAAATGAAATTAGTGCCGAAAAACATGTTACCCTTTCGAAAGTAATCCCATTGTTGAAAATTTTAAAAATAAAAATTAACGGCCAGTCTAATGTTTTACTAACTGAAAATGCACCGGAGGCAGTAATTAAAATGGTGGAAAAATTAAAACAGCAAATTGAAAAAAGATTTCAATATATAGAGGAATCCGAACTAGAATTACAAGCCACTATTCTTGATCCTCGTTTTAAAAAATACGGGTTTTTTGATGAATCCAAGTATAAAAAAGCATATGAAAATTTAAAAAAGAGGGTAACTGCAAATCAGATTAAAACAATTATTAGTGAAGAAACCCCAGATACACAATTAATTCGGAGCCGAAGAAAATAAAAAGGCAAGAAAGTAACATATGGGACGATTTCGATATGGAAGTGAAGGTCTTGTCTGCTGCCCATAATCCGCAAGCTGCAGGGATAATTGAGCTTGAAAAATATATAAATGAACCACTTTTGCCTCGAAGTCAAAACCCAATGGATTGATGGAAAGACCGTTCAAAAATTTATCCACGTTTATTTGAAATGGTTAAGAAACGTTTATGCTTAATGGCAACTTCGGTTCCTTGCGAACGTATTTTTTCGCAAGCAGGACTAACTCTAACAGATAAAAGAAATAGATTAGGCGCCAAAAAAGTTCGGGAAATTATGTTTTTAAACCATAATTTATAGTGTTGTAGTAAGCATTTTATTTTGTGTAAGTTTAAATTTGTTTTGTTTTGATTAATTAGGTACTTCTATTTCTATATTTAGTATTTATTTTTATTTGAATAAATTTCTTTTAGTTTGCATTAATATGCTCATATTTTTTACAAAAAAATAACAAAAAAATGTTTTGTCTTTATATTTATATTTGTGGTTAGAATTGTTTTTTTATTAAAGTTACTATGCGTATGTTATACATCTATTAATCTTGCTTTCTTTGCACCCCTTTATTACATTTTAAGTGGGACTTTTGTATGTTTTTTTAAAACACAATAATATATTTTTATAAGGTGTTTTGGTAATACGTTTATGTTTTTTTGTTTAGTTCTAGTTTTAGTCTTAAGCCTATTCACATTTACAAACCACCCTCTTATTCGATTTTCAAATATACTAATGTAATGCGAAAACTCCATTAAATTCACCCATGGCGCTGTCATTCGCTTACATCTCACCCATCGATCGACATCGTTAATCGTTCTCGACTTCTTTCTAGTTCGCAGTTCGCCCGGCTCGCTGCTAAGTTTTTCTCTCCCGATCTTCGCTTGACCTCGATGGATAGTCCAATCCAATCTTCAATCCCTTAATAGTTCGCGGCAAACTAGTTCGTTCGTAACTTGCGAACTAGTTCGTCTAGTTCACCTTAAAGAATAGTTCTTTTTAAATAAATAAATAAATAAATAAAGCCTTTATTAAATTCAACAGACAATCAAAAAAAAATGTTAGATTACGGCGAGATCTAGCACTGCTATTCATCTAACCGTCTTAAAATAAATATTAAAGTAAATATAAAAATAAAATAACAATCATAAAAAAAAAATAAAAAATGAAAATTAAAAGTCATTAATTCTTTACTAGGGTAAGACCAGCCCCATACTGACATTGTCAGTGCGCATGTCCTAGCTAGTAAATAATTAGTTAGAGCAAAATGTGAATAAGTGAGAAATGTGACAATATGTAATTAACAAAAAGGCAAACAAATAAAGGAAATTTTTAAATAGATAAAAAAAAAATAACAATCCTATGTATTTTAAGGAAAGGAAGTTATAAGCATACAATTTATAGTAATAGGAGCAGAGAGAATACTATAAGGACCTTTTGACGGCCTTCTTGAAGCTCGCCACTGCGGTAAGCGACTTTACACCTGGTTGCAGAGAATTATAAATTTTAATAGTTCGTTCGCGAACTACCCACCTCTAGTTACCAGTTGCCATCCGCGCGTCGTTCGTGCCGGTCGATTGAGTAAAATAAGCAACAAGTATTTTCAACCGGCACCACGCCGCGACAGGCGTACGAATACCTGCTATTTTGTTTGAATTTCGGTAAGTGGGAATGATTTTTTTTGACACAATCGACTTAACAAAGCTAAGTAGAATGTTTTTAACACAAAATACTTTTG
Source organism: Polydrusus cervinus (assembly GCA_935413205.1). Classification (NCBI taxonomy): domain Eukaryota; kingdom Metazoa; phylum Arthropoda; class Insecta; order Coleoptera; family Curculionidae; genus Polydrusus; species Polydrusus cervinus. Next base: position 56,387,414 of record OW284510.1, on the reverse strand, counting down.
TTGTTGCAGCATTTAATCCCGGTTGGAGGCTATAACTTTTCCTAATGGCTTCAAAAAAAAGGAAAATACTGGAAGAAAACAGATTGTTTAATGATTTATAGACAGATTTGTACTTTTTTATTAATTGTAATGGAAAACCGCTATGCTTAATATGCCAAAAAACTATTGCTATTCAAAAAGAATATAACATCAAATGCCACTACGATACTGAGCATAAAACCAAATTTGCAAGTCTTGTGGGTGATGCGCGGAAAATTAAAATCAACGTACTCAAATCTTCAATAAAGAACCAACAAAACGTTTATTATTAACGGCCAGTTACGTTTACGCGACCGTTTACCGATAGTGAACTAATCAAACAATGTGCTTTAGTTATGGTTGAGGAGGTGTGTCCAGATCAAAAAAAAGAAATTTGAAAACATAAGTTTATCTGCCAGAACGTGTACCCTTCGCACTAGAGATTTGGGCGATAATTTATGCGAGCAAGTGCGGGAAAAGGCACAATTATTTGAATGGTTTTCATTAGCTACCGATGAAAGTAATGACGTTTCAGATACTGCCCAGCTTCTTATATTTGTTCGTACAATCGATGAGAACTTTAATGTATGTAAGGAGCTTTTACAGTTATGTAGTTTGAAAGAAACGACTACAGGGGAAGATTTATTTCGCCACTTAGAACAAGCGTTTTCACACGGCACCATATATCGCACGCGATAAATGGTCGCAATATTGCTTTACACCAAATTATGTGTTCTCTAATATCGCTTGTGTGTGAAAATGGCTCATTAGAAAACACATAATTTGGTGTAAAAGCAATATTGCGAATCAATGCAATTACCATGGAAAAAATTGTTAAGTGTAACAACTGACGAAGGAAGAAACATGAGTGGACAAAACAAGGGTCTGGTGGGTAGAATAAAAACTAAAATGGCCCAGATAGGATGCGATATCCCATTATTTTTTCATTGCATTATCCACCAGGAAGCTTTATGTTGCAAAGTTCTAGCATGGAAAGAAATAATGGACATCGTGATATCCACTGTAAACTACATCAGAAAAAATGGGTTGACACATCGCCAATTTCTTTCAGATATGGAAGCAGATCACCAAGATGTTCTGTATTATTCTGAAGTGAGGTGGTTAAGCAGAGGCGCAGTACTAAAAAGATTTTTTGATCTCAGAAAAGAAATCAACACTTTCATGAATGAAACAGATAAATCTGTTTTAGAACTTACAGATCCTCAGTGGTTAATAGACCTTGGATTTTTGACAGATTTAACTCAAGAGTTAAATACGCTGAATGTAAGGCTTCAAGGAAAAAACAAATTAATTTCTGATATGCACACAGACGTAAAGGCATTTTAAATGAAAAATAAGCTCTTTATAACACATATTAACAAAAAAAAGTTGGACCATTCTCCGAATTGCAAAAAGGCTGTGGAGGAAGCTGGTATAAATTTTAATTGGAAAAACGATAAAATGAAATGTGTTTTAATGCAACTACAAAATCAATTCAGCGGCAGATTTGGTGACTTCGAGAAGGTGTCTGGTAAACTGAAGATTTTCACAAACCCATTTTCTTGTGATGTTGAGGATGTACCCAGTCATTTACAAATGAACGTGATTGATCTCCAATCTAATGACACTCTAAAAAACTCTTTCTTTGAAATCAAAGATCTTGTTAAATTTTATGGCAGTTTACCATCTAATTTTGTTGCTCTGCAATTAATTACAATTTTTGGTAGTACTTACTTATGCGAACAAACCTTTTAGATTCTTAATTATAGAAAAAACAAATATGCTTCCCGTCTCACAGATGAGAATTTGATAGCTATTCTAAGAATTGCAACTACAAACCTAGAAGCTAACATACAATAAATAGCTACTCAAATACAGCCTCAAACATCACACTAAATTTTGTAAAAGACAGTTAATATCTACTTGGAAGTTCTCGTTTAAGTTTTTTTTTATTATTTTTCCTCATTTTTGTTATTTCTACGTATTAATAAAATTTAAATAAAATTTCATATTATCCAATTTATAATTTATTTCAATTTTTCACCATGTGGCCCTTGCCTGCCAAAGGGTTGCCGACCACTGCTCTTATAAGGCCGTCCGTACACGGGTCGATCGACGATATGGTCGACGCGATTGTAATCGATTATGCAAGACGCTGGTTTCGTACGATCCATGCGTTAGCGCGTCTGCCATCCGCACACGGGGCGATTTTCTTTAGTCGATTTGCGTGTTTCAAACACGAAGGATACTCTGTTCTCTCTCCGAGTGTTGCGTTTTTTAAGGTTAAAATGAGCAGTTCCAGTGATGAAGATGACATTGTTATGTTTATATGGTATCGGCGAATGAGAAGAAGAAGACAACGCAGATTATGGGTACATCCGTATATAGAAAGAAATTTTGGCACTCGATTATTTGTTTGTGCACGAGAATTGCAAGAGGATGACGCTAAATTCCTGGCATTTTATAGAATGTCAAAGGAATCGTATATTCATCTAGTGGAAACTCTTGCTCCAGCCCTACATCACGTTGATACAAATATGAGGGAATGTGTCAGCGCAGAAGAACGTATATTAATAACATTAAGGTAAGCTTTGTATTATTTATCATCATAATATACAATACTTTTATATCCGTTTCATATTCATTATATGATATATATCTTCATCTTTAAAACACAACAACAAATAAAAGTAGAAATAAGTATTGAATTCTAAGTACTAAATTTAAAGTTATAAATTCGTATATAAAAAAGGTAAGTATTCATAATGAATGAAAAATATTAGAAGTTTGTGTAGATGAGTCATCTCGAGGACTTGACTGCTCCAGTTCACTGTACTCTGAAAAATGACCTGTTACCACATTAGGGGAAGATAAAGAGAACTGGCTATGGTTGATTGGGAACTGTGCTGTATCTTTGGTATATATTAGCTCTTGGATGTTAAATGGTAACACTTGCTTGTTGGGTGACAGCACCGGCTTGGTGGATGGTTGCAATACACTACGATCATTGGCAACATTGCCGGAATCGCTAACTTCATCTATAAGAACCAAAGCTTTTCTTTTAAAAATTCTCAGTTGAGCATCATTTAATACCATTAAGTCTGGAATGAGGCTCAATACGAAATTTTTTATACCTTCCTCTCTCTTGTCTCTTTCATCTTTTATCGGGGGGGAAGAGAAAGGCATACACAATTTAGCTTGTTTTGCCGCCAAATAAGATGTAAATGCTTTTTCCGCTGCGTCACTTTGTACAATTTTACTCCTTCTTGTAGGCAGGCCATGTGGACCTCTTTTTCCAGTTGTCATAAGCGATGTTGGCGTGTCCACTCTGTCTTCCTGACTTAGCGATGATAATGGTCTTGAAATTACGGAAGGTGATGGCGTAGGCGGTGACAGTAGAGGTCTTTCCCTGATTTCAGACCACTGGGATATATGGATATATCCATTGCCATTGATATATCCCCCCACTCCTACCCCCACTCCTACCCCCCACTCCTACCCCCACTCCTACCCCCACTCCTATCCCCACTCCTATCCCCACTCCTACCCCCACTCCTTCACCACTACCAACCTTCCCACCACTCTTCAGCACTATTTAAAGTGTGATGGTTCATTCCACAATCAGTTATGTATCCAAAATGGTTTAGAATTACTCGAACCAACTTTATTATATTATCAAGGTGTCGTTGTCTCGTTTGTAAAAAACTGTTAGTTAATAAATCAAATGTTTGTATACAGTATTGTTCAAACTGTTGTGATCTAAGACCAGTTAAAACGGTGGATGAATGTGTTAATTTTTATAAAATAGTTATGAAACAAGAATGTTAAAACCTAAACATAAAACAAAAGAAATTAATTGATTCAGCCGATACTAGGTGGAAATCCATAACTATTATATTATAGGATACAGTAAAACAAAGTTGAACTTGTAAATTTCCACTATATTAAAAAGAAGAAACATAACATGTTTCGCTGCACGGCAGCTTCGTCAGATGACAATGCGAAATAAGATGTAAAAGGTATAGATTATTGACAATGTAAATAAAAACAGTGGGAGGGTTAAAAGCTAGGAAAAACCCAAAGAAAGGGTCGGTATAATTCAATTAAGTAAAATGATGGGTTTTTTCAACCATTGTTAGGTATACAATTATCAACAGAATAAGTTTAACAAAGGTGAACTATTTAAATCTAATTGATCATTAAGTAACAGGTCCGTATTCTTAAGTTTATTAATTTCGACAGACTCTAACAAATTAAGTTTTAAGCCCTTATTTTCTGTATGTAAGATTTTAAAAGATGGATCAAAATTATGTTGGTTGTTGAGCAAATGGTTAGCGTAGTTAGAATCGGTTTTATTTTTAATAAAACTATTATAATGTTCGTGTATTCTTTTGTTGAAGTTTCTCCCTGTTTGACCTATGTATGTTTTCGGACAATCCTAGCAGTTTAATTTGTAGATACCAGAATTTTTGTTTTTATCACTTTTGGTTTTATTGTTTTTAATAAATTTACCTAAAGAGTTATTAGTTTTGTAATCAAAAAACTTGATATAAATGTGGCTTACAAAACTAATAACTCTTTAGGTAAATTTATTAAAAACAATAAAACCAAAAGTGATAAAAACAAAAATTCTGGTATCTACAAATTAAACTGCAAGGATTGTCCGAAAACATACATAGGTCAAACAGGGAGAAACTTCAACAAAAGAATACACGAACATTATAATAGTTTTATTAAAAATAAAACCGATTCTAACTACGCTAACCATTTGCTCAACAACCAACATAATTTTGATCCATCTTTTAAAATCTTACATACAGAAAATAAGGGCTTAAAACTTAATTTGTTAGAGTCTGTCGAAATTAATAAACTTAAGAATACGGACCTGTTACTTAATGATCAATTAGATTTAAATAGTTCACCTTTGTTAAACTTATTCTGTTGATAATTGTATACCTAACAATGGTTGAAAAAACCCATCATTTTACTTAATTGAATTATACCGACCCTTTCTTTGGGTTTTTCCTAGCTTTTAACCCTCCCACTGTTTTTTTTTTTTTTTTTTTTTTTTTTTTTTTTTTTTTTTTTATTTACATTGTCAATAATCTATACCTTTTACATCTTATTTCACATTGTCATCTGACGAAGCTGCCGTGCAGCGAAACATGTTATGTTTCTTCTTTTTAATATAGTGGAAATTTACAAGTTCAACTTTGTTTTACTGTATCCTATAATATAATATAAAACAAAAGTGTTGGAACTTAAAAAAGCATTCGTTAAATCGCGACATAGATTGTTTCAATTAGATAGACGTGATAATAATCTACTTAGGTGGATTATAAAAGGTATACATTTATGTGATAAAGTTCTTAAAGGATCCGTTAGAACTAAATATTTTAACGACCATATAAGGCTTATTAGTTTAGCACTGGACTCATATGTGTGGTTAGACGTAATGAGAGAAAGAAATCTAATTGCGGAAGAATAGTAACAGTGTGTTTATCTTTTCACTTTAGTTCTAATATAATCTTTCAAGATGTATCAGTGTAGTGATTGCAAAAAAAATTTTAAACATCAATCAAACGTTTATAGACATAAAAAAGAATCGTGTCCTTCTAGACCATCAGGTGTAAAAAGAAAAGCTAAATCCCAACTATGTGTTGCACCTGCAAAAAAACCTAAAACAGAAGAACTTCAAAAACAAAGTGAAGTGCATCCCCCTACCCCTAAAATTACTTTATCGCGTTGTAAAGATTGTGATACATGGTATTTTAAAAATAAACTCAGTGCGCATTTACGTTCAAATATACATAAAAGCAAACTTAAAAGTGATGATGATGATGATGTGAAAATTATAACATCTGCGTTCAAAAGCAGAATTATATCCTACATGCTTCTTCCAAACAAAAAGTATGTAGATATTGATGAATTTTTTGAGGAAGTTAAACAAAAATTCGTAAGTTTAATTTCTGATCAATTAGTTAAACATAGATGTATAAAAGTTAATGTGGAAATATTTGGACATTATATTTTACAAACAAAGGAGACAATAGAAACTAAATCATTTAATACTAAAAATAAGGTAATCACGTCAACAACAAATTTACAAGATATTTATAAACAATTTTTATCAGAAATAAAAGAAAAAGTGTCAATATTTGCTGAAAATGGATCAGGTTGGGCGTTAGAAAAAATATTGCATTTAGAACTTAATATTAATAAATATAATCCAATCAGAGCATCATCATATATTCCTTTACCCAAAGAAATTGCCAAGAAACGGGCAGTAATTAATGTAAAGAATAATGACTCTTATTGTTTCGGTTGGAGTGTGATAAGTGCATTATTTCCAGCTGAAAAACATTCTGATAGAACAAGTTCATACCCCAATATTCTTGATTATCTTAATTTTGAAGGAATAGAGTTTCCTGTAAAGTTAAAAGATATACATAAATTTGAATCGCTTAACCAAATATCTGTGAATGTTTACGGCTTAGACACTATTTACGAGGAGAATAGACTTAAACATGAAGTAGTTGGACCTCTTCATTATACTGCTAAAAAACTTCATACACATGTAAATTTGTTGTTGATAAGTGATGGTGAAAATAATCATTATTGTTGGATTAAGAATATGTCAAGATTATTATCATCTCAAATTAATAAAACAAACACTAAAAAATACTTTTGTGATGGTTGTTTAATTTATTTTAATTCAATACAAAAATTAGAGATTCATCAAAAAAATGATTGTAACCATTTATATACAAAAGTTCCAACCACCAACATCAAAATTAACAAGTATGGTCAACAGATACCGGAAAATATTCTACAATTTGAAAATTTTCAAAGACAGCTAAAAGTTCCTTTTGTAATTTATGCAGATTTTGAGTGCTTTTTGAAACCATTAGAATTTGAACAACCTGAAAACGAATTCGATTCATATACTAGAAATACGTTTAAACATGAACCATACGCTTTCTCATATTTAATTAAATGTTCATACGACGATTCTTTATCAGTATTGGATTCCTATTTCGGATTAGATGCAGCTGAAGAATTTTGTAAACGAATTGAAGGTCATGTTCATAGAATTTACAATAATCATCTTAAACCAATTGTGAAAATGATTCCCCTATCAAATGAACAGAAATTAGCTTATATAAATTGCAATAAATGTCATATATGTAATGAAAAAGTTGAAGAATGTGAAAAAGTAAAAGATCACGATCATTTGACAGGTGAATTTCGAAATGCCGCACATAGTATATGTAACTTAAATTTCAAAATTCCATATTTCATACCCATATTTTTTCATAACTTAACTGGTTATGATAGTCATTTATTTGTTAAACAACTCTGTTGTAAAGAAGATAATATTGATGTACTTGCACAAAACAAAGAAAAGTACATTTCGTTTTCAAAATCAATTTTAGTTGATAAATATAAAGACAAAGATAATAAAGAAAAAAATCTGTTTATTAAAATGAGATTTTTAGATTCTTTTCGATTTGTTGCAAGCTCATTAGAAAAGCTTGGTGAAAGTTTGGAATCAAGTCAATGTGTAGAAATTAAAAAATATTTTCAAGATCATAACCAGTTTAATGAAATTCGAAAAAAAGGTGTTTATCCCTATTCTTATGTTGATTCGTTTGAAAAATTGTATGAAAATCAACTTCCAAGTATTGATCAATTTTACGATAGACTAAAAGATGAGTCTATAGATCCTTCAGATTACAACAGAGCTATTAATATTTGGAATTTATTTGATTGTCAAACTCTATTGGATTATACAAAAATTTATTTAATATCTGATGTCCTTATATTAACAGACTTTTTTGAAGCATTTCGAAATGTATCATTAAACAATTTTAAGCTTGATCCAGCACAGTATTATACATTACCTGGTTTAAGTTGGGATGCAATGTTAAAGATGACGGGTGTTAAATTAGAATTATTAACAGATATAGATATGTTACATTTTTTTTAAAATAGTATAAGGGGTGGAATTTGTCATTGCAGCGTTCGAAAAGCCGAAGCCAATAATGCTCATTTTGAAAATTATGATTCTGATAAACCAAATTCATATATAATGTACTTAGATGCAACTAATTTGTACGGACATAGTATGTGTCAATATCTCCCAATAAGTGATTTTTCTTGGATGTCACGAAAAGAAATTGAAATACTTGATGTTATGTCTATACCTGACAATGCTGAATATGGGTATGTTTTGGAAGTAGATATAATATATCCTCAAAATTTACATGTTAAACACAACGAATTACCTTTTTTAGCTGAAAATATTTGTGCTCCTGATTCGAAACAAAATAAATTAATTTGCAATTTAAACAATAAAGAAAAATATGTAATTCATTATCGAAATCTTAAACAAGCAATTCAAAATGGCTTAAAATTAAATAAAATTCATAGGGTTATAAAATTCAAGCAATCACCATTTTTAAAACCATATATTGATTTAAATACTGAAATGAGAAATAAATCTAAAAATAAGCTCGAAAAAGATTGTTACAAATTATATAATAATGCCATATATGGCAAATCTTTAGAGAATATTGATAAGCGTGTTGACATTAAATTAATCACACATTGGGAAAATATTGGTAAAAAACAAGGTGCTCAGACACTGATTGCTAAACCAAACTTTAAAAATCGTCTAGTATTTAATGAACATTTTGTAGCAATACAAATGGAAAGAGTTAAAGTTACTTATAATAAACCTGTTTATGTTGGATTTTCAGTCTTGGAATTATCCAAAACTGTAATTTATAATTTTTACTATGATTATATTAAGAGTAAATATGATGACAAAGCAACCTTATTATACACAGATACTGATAGTTTGATTTTACAAGTGGAAACAGAAAATTTTTACCAAGATATTCAAAACAACTTAGAAAAATTTGATAGCTCAAATTATAGTGAAAATAATATACATAACATAACTAAGAATAAATCTGTTTTGGGTCGTATGAAAGATGAATTTGCAGGTCAACCAATTTTAAGTTTTTATGGTACTGGAGCAAAAGCTTACTGTGTAAATTTAGAAAATAAATCAGAAAAAAAAGCAAAGGGAGTAAAAAAATATGTCGTACAAAATTCCATCACTAAACAAGATTATAAAGATGTGGTTGAAAATTCTGAAATTAAATTTAGGAAAATGAATGTATTCTGTTCAATATTGCATGATATGTTTACTCAATTAAAAAATAAGGTTGCTTTGTCTCCAAAAGATGATAAACGATACATAATTAAAGATTCCTTTAGAACCCTAGCTTGGGGGCATAAACATGTAGATATTTTAGAAGATAACTCAAAGAGTGAGGATGAGGATGTTAATGATCTATTAGATATATTAAGAAATCTGATACATGATCAATATAAAACCTAAGAATCGTAAAAAATATATTTATTTTAAAAATGACTTTACTACCTGTAGGAGTTTTATTTCTCTCTGCATTCATAAACAATACTTTGTATATCCAAGTAGATCCTAAAGTTCGAGAAGTATTTATTTGTTCATCGGTTAATAATGAAAATAATGACACTTGGCCATCATCTTGGAAGAGAATGAATCTAAATAATGGATTACATTCATACCAATTTGATGATGTAAATAAATATTCCATTGTAACTTATAAGCTGAGATTATATTATTTTGATAGTTCCTCTGTAACAACGGAAGAATGGATAGAGTTGTATAGAAAATCCGAAGAATGTAATTTGAAGACATGTATAATATTATTAATTATATTTTTTATATTATTTTTGTGTACAATTGGATACATACTGTTTAAAGCATATTTGTATTTTAAATAAATATAATAAAACTATTTTTGTGTTTTATTTAAACAAGTTTATTCATAACAGTTTTTATAATTATATAATAATTTTACATTAGCTATAGCACAATGCCATGGATTAACATTTTTGTGAAAGTAACATTCTGGAATTTTTTTAAATTTACTTAATTTTGGCTCTCGACCAATAGGTATAGCATAAATACAGTCTTCATCCAAATACTTTTTTAAAAAGTTTGTCTTTTCACTCCCCTTTACGTAAATTCTGGGTGAATCGTAAGCTTTTAACACATGTTTTAAAATATTATCAAGTTCATTAAGTTCTATATTCCCATATTCCCATTCTAATCCATGATATTCTTCAGACCAATTAACCACTCTCAAATCTTCAACAGATAACATGTTTTTTTTAAATGGTGATTTAAACAAAAAACTTGAACAACGGATTCCATCATAAATTGCCATTTCTTTCGGTATAAATCCAAAGGAACAGACATAATATGCTTGGATATCTATAAAAAGATCCATATTCATTGTTAGTTATATAATGATATTTTAAAATTAACACATCCTCTTTATTGCTAAATTCATCCATACAAGTTCCCCCACCACATTTTTATTACTTATTTAAACACGCAAGTAGAACTCTAGTAACATAATATACAATTTACCTGTGAATAATGTATCAATCAACCAACATGCAATCCCAGAATGAAGAATTTAGTAAGAAACGCAATGGTAGTCTAATCAATGAATCCATATACTACATAAATAAATCCAAATCCAAATGGGTCAGCATTGGATTTTCCTTGGAGAGAAAATATGAGCCGGTAATTAAACTTGGTGGATGCAAGTATAACCAAAATGTTATTTTTAATGAAGATCAATGGCTATCCTTTCTTAGTAATCAAGGAAATATGTTAAGCTTCATCTACTCTAAAGGATTTGGATGGTCACCCATGCAGGGAAATGGATTTGAAATTCACTTTGTGTTTATGAATAATTCGAGAATTATCAAGCTCGTACAAGATGGAGAACATGAAATCTTTCTGGCTGAAGACACCATAATTCAACTATTTAACTTGATGAACTTAATAAAATATCGTTTGGATATATTAAAAACCCAAGAATTCTCGAAATATTACAACGTTTTAACAAGTGAAATTGCATTCAAAAATGGCGATTTAATAAAAAATGTGACAGATATTGTTTCACCTATATTAAATAGTTCAAATGTGTGTTGTGTTTTAGAGTTAATTAACTTTTATCCTGATTGTATATTAGAAGATGTGGAAACCTTTACTTGTAACGAATTTGTAAAAAGATGTATTGAAAAATAAAAAGTTTCATAAACTTTGTTTATATGTTATTTCCCCCCACCTCATTAAATTTGATACTTAATACCTTAATTTCACTTAAATTTATTTATTTATATTCAAGATGTGGTTAGCATATGTACGCGAAAGACCAGCATACAACCTAACAACCGCTGTGGAAAATTTGGCTTCACATTTTGATAATTTAGAATTTGATGCTGAGCATGAAGCAGAGTATGGGTTTGATAGATTCTATACATATGATGAATGTATGGAAATCGCTAGAAATTACCAAAAGGGTTCTATAGCATGCAGTATTTACCTACACACCTCTGATCTAAGAAGTTTTCTACAAACAATAAAGGAACTGGATTTTGAGAATTTTTTGAGTGAAGTTAAGACATTTATTTCACCAGAAATTATCTGCGAAGTGTTTGAAACTTAGTTTATAAATATTTCTAAATAAAAACAATATATTTATTTTATGTGTTTTATTCAACCATAATTGTATCATTATATAATGTATATACATTAGTGAGCGCACAAATACATGAAGACTTGTAATGGTAAAAGCAAGTTGGTTTATCAGCTGTCAGAGCAGGATGTTCGTTTAGTTCAATCACAGGACTTAGGGAGTATTTTCTTATGTATTCGGCTTTTTCTCTTCCTTTCACATAGATATGATCCATATTTTCTGTTAAACCTTTTATAATTTCAGAAAATTTGTGAATCGGTGTATATCCTACATGCCATGGAATACAATGATGATTTTTCATTAACCAAACAGCTTGTTTATGTAATTCAGGTGAAAGATACTTGATATTAAATGGAGATTTAAAGATGTAGTGACATATTTTGGTTCCATCAAAGGCAGCAAGCTCTTTTGCGAAAAATTTTCTGGATTCTATATTAAATCCCTGGATATCTATAATTAGGAATTTCATATTTTCATTAGTGAAAATTTTTTAGTCATGGATTTCTGCTCAGAGTAGTTTCGTATTTGATGTTTTAATTTCTTCAATTCTTTTAGAAAGTAATGTATACGAAGTTGTAGTTCTTCATCCATACTAATAGATCTGATACGTAAACAAAAAACTTATATGTGAATTATTAAACATGCGCATTATAGTTGTCTAACATTTTTAGTTAACGGGTTGTAGCTAAAAATTTTATCATGCATAATAAGACAATAGGCGGAAATTTTGTCAGTAAGATCCTCATGTAGTTCAAATTCAATTCTCATTACAATGGGGCCTGTTTCGATTGTTTCTTTTTGATGTGAGCAATCAATGTATACTATAGGAGCATGGTCGTTGAATTCTTTTGGGGAAAATATTGGTTCGGGTGTTAGACCATAATATGACTTTTGGAATTGAGAAAACATTTCATATAATGATGCAAATTTATTTTTATCAAAGTCTAAATATAAGTCGTTGTAGGGATATCTCTCAGAATTTAAAAAAACTTTGATGTTTCGCAACTTGATATTAGAAAATAAAGACATGTCAGTTGTTGACTTATCTCTTAAATCTTTTTGGAAAAAAACTGCCACATGTCTCGGGGTATTGACCTTTGTAGAGGTTTTAACAGGCCAATTATGACGATTTGTTTTCAGTAGTTCCGGATACTCAATCAATTCCCAACTTCTAAACGCAATTGGTATATCAGTATTTTTATCAATTATTTTAGTAAGGGCTAATTCTTGAGGGATAGCTACTGATATGTGAGGAATATTCCAAGTTAGTTTGTTGAGTTGAATTTTTGGAGTTTCATCTACGGTATTGACTGTTGCATTTTTATCCGAATTATCTCGCACTAAAATTAGTTCTTGTTTAGCATTTAAAATTATTTTCTTATAATCTTCAAAAAATCCCATTAAAAATTTAAGCGGTATGCAAACATTAAATAATCCTGTGGCACTATCAATGACTTGTGAGTTTTCCATAGGGAACCAACCTGCGTTTTTAAGTCTATTGCATTCATTTTTATTATATGATAAATATCCCTTTACTGTTGAAGTTAACCCCACATCTCTAACTGAGTCTATAGTAACTCCGTTTAGCTGATAACGAATTTCTTTAAAAAGGAAAGCTATTCCATTGTTAATTAGTTTTAATGTGTTTGAAACTGTACCATCCCCTTTTGTTAGTTTACCCTCAATGTAAAGATAACTTTCGGAAGGTAAGGTATATTTTTCTATTTCATGTACAGGAATGATAATTTCATCATTATTTCCTAATTTTGAAGGTAAATATGGTTCGTAACCATGAAATTCTGAATGTACTATAGAATTATCTATGAATAGATCTTGTTTTACATTTAAAACATCCATTATACTAAAACCTTTAATCCTAAAGATTTTAAAAAGTTTTTATTTTCAGGTGTTATCCTTTGCGTGTTTCTATTTCTACTAATCCTTGGTTTACTATGTTTATTCTTCTTATAGTTTTTAATAACAACTTTCTTTCGTAAGTCTAAGGTATTTCTATTATAAAGAATAACCATTATACTTCCTTTACATGCAGTCTTACAGTCACTGTCTCGTTTCGGAAATCAACAATATTCAAGTCTTGATCAATTATTTTTATTGTTATTTTATCAATTACATTCACGGTGACAGGAAAATAAATAATATTTTGTGGGCTTTCTATTATTTTGTATCCTGGACTAACATTAGGGAAAAACTGATGAATAATATGAACAGGTTTTCCGTTCAGATAAGAACCCTCAGCAATACTGCAATCTATACATAAAGAATTGACTTTTATAATCTCTGCAGGATTTTCCGATATCCTTGGAACTTGGTCACCTGATACTACCCCATTATTAAAACCTAATATTTTTCCTATTGTTCCTTTTTTAAAAATAATATCAGTAGAAGTTACAATTGTGGATTTTAATGTGTTATTATTTGCATATAGATTAAATGAAATATTTCTCTTTAAAAACTCTGTTTGTAAATATTTATTGATATCAGACATTTCATAACTACCTGTTGGAATTGTTAAAAATTCACCACTCTTCCCAAAATAAATCTTATTATTCTGTTCATCTATATTTGGTATAGCATTAAATGTTTCAAAATTTGTGAGACCAACAACATAGGATGTGTTGGTATTTAAGTAAATAGGCGGATGAAAATCTGCTTGAAGTATGGCGGAATTAGCAGAAAGGGCTATAGTAAACGACATGATGGTTACAATAAGAATAAAATTTAATTACAGTAACGTATTATTATAAATAAATTGTAAACATAATTGACCGCAAGTTGAAGTGTCATATGATTGATATTTATTATAGTTATATTTAATATTGTTTTTGCTACCATCGCTTAAAAAATAATTTATGACTTCTGTTGGAGGTCGCAGATTTCCAAAACTATCAAAGTAATTTATGTTTTTATTGTTCTTGATATATGCAGTCCAATGAGTGCCTTTTCCCAAATAATCATCCAAATTAATAATACCTGTTTCATGAGTTTTAATCATTTTTGGTAACTTATTTCTCATAAACACACCTCTAAAATTTGGTAATTTTAATAAATTGGCATACTTTAATAAATCTACATTTGTCAAAGGTCTAGTAAGGGGTAGCAATTTTAACAGTTTTTTGAATGGGGTTTTAAATACAATCCTCACCCTTTTTTATAGGGTTGAAGATAAAGACCATTTCCGATGGATATTTTTTCCATAATCTGATTATGGCGTTTTTGTTCATTTAGTTTATTTTGTGCATTTTTAGCTGCATTAACTGCTTGTGCAATACCAGCAGCACCACCACTTAAAGCTCCCAGGGCGGATAATCCAGCAAAAATAGGTATTAAAGGTAAAAGTCCTCCGGTTTTCGGAATTGGAATTATTCTTTGCTTAGGTTCCCCAATTTTTAATTTTGTTTTTTTAATTGATGATAAAGCATTTTTAGCAGCGCCTTTTATATTACTAAATTTTTTCCCAACCATCCCTTGACGTGCTTTTCTTATAACATTGTTGAAAGATATTTGTCCTCCTTTTTTGCGTTTCTGACTTCTTCTTTTTCTCAATCCCATACCAAGCTTGGTTTTTGCTTTCATTATTCCTGTTACAGCTAAAGACGTCAATTTTTCATCCAAGTTTGAGTCTGAAGCTTTGAATCTATTAAAAGCTTTTTTAGCTAAAATCGTATCCGCCTCGTGTCTTCGTCCTAAATCCGTATATTTCGAATAAGCTATATCGTGTTCTTTACAAGCTTCATCTAACTGATTTATCCCTTTGTCTCCTCGAGCGAGCCTCTTTTTCAATTTTGTACCAGGACCACAATAATTATATGATGGGATATTTAACTCTACAGGTAATTTATTAATTATCGTATTGAGTAAACCACTACCTTTCGTTCCACGTTCCTTGTGTCGAATGTTAGTACTCTTATTATGCTTAATCATTATATAAGTGATTATCAAATAAGATGTTCTTACTTAAATACTGGTACTCAAACAATGAAGATTGAAAAACAAGATTTTTCTCTACCAATTAAAAATTTTGATTTAAATGAAGACAATTATCAGAAACATGGAAAATTATTTGGGGGAAACTGTAAACGTGGATTGATTGTTGGTGCTTCGGGGTGTGGGAAAACAAATTTAATTATATCTCTGATTACAAATATAAATGGAATAAGATTTGAAAATGTATATGTCTATTCAAAATCGTTGTATCAACCAAAATATGAATATTTGAAAATCCTTCTGGCACCACTAAAATGTATAGGTTATTTTGAATCCTCAAATGCAGAAGATATTGTTTCACCAAATAAAATAAAACCAAATTCAGTAATTATTTTTGATGATATTGTTTGTACCAACCAAAGTCTAATGAGAGACTATTTTTGTTTCTCAAGACATAAAAATACAGACTGTTTCTATTTATCTCAAACATATTCATCTATTCCTAAACAACTTATACGAGATAATGCCAACCTTTTAGTGATTTTTCAACAAGATGCTACCAATCTGAAACACATATATGATGATCATGTAAATAGCGATATATCTTTTCAAGAGTTTAAAGATTTATGTTCAATGTGTTGGCAACATAAATATGATTTTCTGGTTATAGACAAAGATTGTTCTGTAAATAATGGTCGGTACAGGAAAGGATTTGATTCTTTTATTTTTTTGTAAAGTATATAACTATTGAACAAAATCATAATTTTGTAGTATATAACCTAACTTTCCTTTGTAAAGATGAATGAAAAAACAGTTAAAGAATTAATAAAAACTAGAAAAGCTGTTAGACAAAAGTATAAAGCTTTAAAATCAGATTTATCTGATACAGAAATTCGTAGGGAAAAAGAATTTAAACCAATCACTCAACCTTTACAAGATTTAATTAGGTCAATTAAAACAGAACCATTTATTAAAAAAGAAAGCTATTCACCACAAGAAAAACTTCAATTCCCTACTCCATCAGTAGTCCCAAGAAAATCAAATATATTTAACAAATATCTACCATCAAATGTATCATTTCTAGAAGATGATGATGTATTTTGGGAAAATCTACCAGAGTCTAGTAGGATAGAAACAAGTGGAGAAACAACAATTGAACCTACTATAGAAAATATACGCCAAGATGTATTAAATTTAACAAGAACACCTGCTTATGCGGAATACTTGGATGCATATGATCCGTTAGTAAGAACGTTTGTGGATGGGTTAATTAAAGACACTGAAGACTCATTTGACACGAAATATGGATTCAGACATGATATAAATACAGAGAAATATCAGATTGCCAATTCTGACGTAGATTTCATAGGAAAGGATTTTAAAGTGGAAGGTGTAAGATATGAGGGGACGGTTGGTTTGTATGAGTTACTCTTTAAAAAACAACCGGTTGGTTATACGCCAAAAGATTTGGATAATTATATGGATGTTTTGAAGAGGACAAACGCTTATAGACGAAATTTTGACCCCATTAGTCAAATTCAAGGGTCAACTGATAAAAAATACTTAACAATAATTAAGCCGTATTTAGTGAAAAAAGGACTATTGAAAACATCTAGCATATCTTCAGAACCTAGTTATGTTTCAGTTATACCTGGAACATCGAGATTGTTACCACCACAAAGATCGCGTTCTACGAGGTCTGGTAAATCTTCAATCGGAAAGGGAATATTGATGAACTTATCAAACAAGAAGTTAGATTATGTTTATTATGATGATTTAAACGAAATAATTAATAGGTTAAAATTATTAACATCTTCACAATTAGCGGGTCACTCAGGACATCAAAACGAAATTACATCAATATTAACTGAGTTAAGAGAAGCAAAAATAATTCAATAAATACATATAGTCACACATATATTTTTTATTCCATCTCCGACTACGACAATGTCGATTGATAAGTTTGGCTCTCATATATTTAATTCATCAACAAATAGTGATGAAAATAATCCCATAAAAATTATTGATCTTTCAGAAGTAAAACTCTATTATAATTTGGTATTACCATTTCTGGGTCATTATAATCCACATAATGATTTTGATAGAGCTTATCAATTACTTCAAGATCGACGGATAAGTTATACTTTTCCTATAACGACTGCTACTATAATGAATGCGGAATATCCAAAAAAATATATTTTTTTAAAAGTTAATGGAAAAAAAGTTCTGAATCCCGAAGGCTTTCAGTTAAATAAGGGTGATATTATTTCTTTTCATCAAACTGAAGATGGACATCTTGAAGATTTTTATGGCGAATTGTTATTAAAATGTCAGGTTGCAGTAGAAAAATAAGCAGTTCCTAATTATGGGTGCAGAAACCAACATAAAAAAACATTTAGTCAATGAACTACATAAGCCAGCAAGAAAAACTTATAAACGTCGTAATGTTATTATTAAAAGTTTGAATGATTTGTGGCAAGCAGATTTGGTTGAAATGTTGCCTTATGCAAAACTGAATAAAGGGTATCGCTATATTTTAGTTGTGATAAATACATTTTCTAAGTTTGTTTGGGTTCAACCCGTTAAACGAAAAACTGCTGCAGAAGTAACTTTAGCTATGGAAAATATTTTAACCATTGCGAAAACTCCACCAAAAAACATTCAAACAGATCAAGGAAAAGAGTTCTTTAATTCCACCTTTGCTAAATTAATGCAAAAATATAAAATTAATCATTACAATACATACTCTAATTTAAAGGCAAGCATTGTTGAAAGAGTCAATAGGACGTTAAAAAATTTAATGTGGAAGCAATTTAGTATGCAAGGAAATTACAAATGGTTAAATATTCTAGATTATATTATTTTCAAGTATAATACAACTAAACATGGAACCACAGGAATGAAACCCATAGATGTCACTGAAAAAAATGAAAAAGATGTTTTGAAATCAACTTACACTAAAATAAAAACCATTGACCCATCCAAATCAAAATTTAAGAAGGGAGATTATGTTAGAATCAGCAAATTTAGAGAAGCTTTCCAGAAAGGATATACGCCTAATTGGTCTAATGAAATTTTTAAAATTATGGAAATTAAACTAACCAATCCAAAAACTTATTTGTTAAAAGATGAGAGAAATGAAGATATACTAGGGTCTTTTTATGGAGAAGAATTGCAGAAGGTCAAATATCCAGACGTATATCTTGTTGAGAAGGTTTTAAGGAAAAAGGGCAATAAAGTATATGTTAAATGGTTGGGGTTGGATAAATCCCACAATACATGGATATTAAAAAGCGAATTAGTTTAATTATTTATATTTATTTAAAAATAAAAAATTACATAAAACGTTCATTGTATATTTTATTTCTATGATTTTGCTCCAAAACAAAACTTAAATTATTTTCTGCATATTTCAGTCTATTTTGGAAACGATATCTATCCAAAATATGCTTCTCGTAATCACTATCCCTTGCTTTCCTATAGGCATAACTCCAGACAAATAACGTGAAAATCTTATTCTTTTTTTCATTAAAATTAACGGTTTTTTTTATGTTTTCCATTTTTTTATTAAATAGGTAGTGTTAGACACTGATACAAACTAAATGATGACTGTAAATGGTTTGTGTGCTATTTAAATAACATATATTTTTTTTTAATTATAAATGCTTACTATCCCACTAACTTTAATAAGACTGCGTTAGTGTGTTGCCTATTTTCACCCATTTCGGGTGTTGTATGTAATTAACTCTTTTGGAAATAAAAAAGTGGTTGATTCACATTCATTTATTACAACAAAGAAAATATGTATACAAAACTATCCAAAACTATTCAAAATTTGTATAATAAAAAACAAAAAAAATTGTATTTTAGTAATAAAGAGACATTAATAATAATAATAATAATAATTGTTTTTATTGTTGAAATATTAGTAAAAATACAATTAATCATTGCAATTACAACAACACATACATTTTCCAACAAGGGCAGAGTTCGCACTCATCTGTCGAGACAGTGAGCAGCGCTTTTACACACATTCTTCTTCTTCTGTAAAAAAATTTAAAATTTTATATATTTTTTTAATGTTTCTATTAAATGTTTCGATTAAAGATTTGAAACAATCGTCTTTGGTCGATCATTCCTTGGAAATGGTCTCTAATTGCTTGCTCACGTCGATGAAGCACATCTAAGATGTTGTTGCAATTAGTGACCATTTCTAAGAAATGATCTAGACGCTGTTCCACGCGACCTCGGGTCACTCTAATTTCGTCGAGACTCAAGTCCCTGTCTATAATTATTAACGCCTCCTCTTCAAAGTCTATTTGATGTTGTTGTTCATCGAGCATTTCTACATCGTTCATTATTAATTCTTCTTCGACGTTCTGGATGATAACTGGAACGTCCTGGTTCTCTTCTGGAACGTCCTGGTTATCTTCTGGAACGTCCTGGTTATCTTCTGGAACGTTCTGGTTACCATCCTGAACGTTCTCGGTCCCATTTTCGATGTTTTGGATAATTTCTTCGACGTTCTGAACATTTTCTGGAACGACCTGGATATCGCCACCAAGGTTGTTAGCATCTACTATATTACCAGCATAGGGAAACTCTGGAAGTCCATCAATACCCCAAAAATCAGCCTCGAATTCGCCAGGTTCTTCTACTGGTAGTTCAGCGTGAATTAAATTTTCTATAGCGTCATCAAGTTCATCTCTTGCAGGCACTAATACCACGTTTTCAATAATATTAACTCTATTGGTTAATCTTAACATTTCTGTAACGGATGGTTTGGAATACATTTTTTCTTTGTTGTACTAAATGAATGTGAATGAGTTGCTATACCAAAATGTGTGCCTTTTATTTAAAAATATCCCATTAAGATATGCAAATTTCCCCCAGACTTCGTCGTTTTGGTGCCTTGATTTATTGCTGTGCAACATAAGAATAACTTGATGATTTAAGTTTCATTATAGGATAAAATATTATTTTTTTATTACAAATTGTGCCTCAGCAATTTTTTAGAATTTACTATTTATTTTTCTATTTTTTTAACAAGCTTGAGTTTACTAAAATCGGATAAGTCGTTTAGAAGTTACAGCAATTTAAATGATTATACTTTCAATAGCTTCCAAAAAAATCGTATTAAGGTTGGTATACCAATAAGACTTAAACTAAAATAATGCAGAATTGTCTAAGCTTTCTAATAATGTTATCAAAAGTGTTCATGTTTGAATTTTCCTAGAAATTTAGATTTTTAATAATTAATGTTCAATTGTACCCTCTTGCGACAAATTGCAGAACTTAAAAATTATTTCCACGATTTTCAATTAGTCACTTTAATGCTAAATATTTTTGAACCACCCGATAGGTATATTATTATTATTCATAAAAAAATTTATTTTTCCTTTTAAACAAGCTTAAGTTTACTAAAATCGGATTAGTGGTTTAGAAGTTACAACAATTTAAATATTAACACTTTAATTTGCATATCCAACCCTTATTAAAGTTGGTACGTCAATGAGTCTTAAACTAAAATAATGCAGAATTGACTAATCTTTCTAATAATGTTATAAAAAGTATACCTTTATATTCGAATTTTCCGAGAAATTTAGATTTTTAATAATTAATTTTCAATTGTACCCTCTTGCGACAAATTGCAGAACTTAAAAATTATTTCAATCATATTCTCTTGGTCACTTTTATATATAAAATTTTTTTCCCCAAGTCTTTACATGCAATTGAAAAAACAGTTATGTATATTATAAGCCACCTGGTATATCAACCATTACATTTTATTTTTCTTTTAAAACGAAAATACTAATAATAATAAAGCAATTTAAATTTAATTGCTTGTTCGACTCGAAGCGAAAGTCTAGGTCACGCACGGCAATTTGTTTTAACTTTACACATCTAAAGCGATGATTTTAGTCAGTTTATTGTGACAGTGACCTGTGTATTATTATTAGATTTTCCAGTAAATTGGGTAAGTAACTAGTTATAATGATTTTTTGTTATTTAATGTATGTAAAAGCCTTATTTGTTATTACAACTATGCTTTATATCCCAATATAATACGTGGTTTTAATTCCAATTCAGCGTTAACCCAGATTAAGAAAACATATGGAAACTTTTTTATCTTAAATTTTAGCGTAATACGAGGTTCGTAAAATCATAATTATGGTTTATTATAAATTGTTATCACCAATTCGTATGTACATTGTATAACAGTACATTTATGTCATAAGATAGAAATCTTAAGTTGAAGGTTGCATATATTTCTAAATATAAAAGTTGTAGAGATTTTTTTTTAAATCAGGTTGAAAATATACTTGTTAGACTATGATCTAAATGTAATTATTTGCATTAGATTTCTACTATCTGACGAAGACACTGTGTGTCAAAACAATTGTCATAGTACAATAAAAAATAAGTGAAGATTTATACATTTTTGTATTTTTTTAACCTAGTTAATATATTTTTAATTATTATTATTAAAATATTGTAGAAGGTGTCGTTGGTTTTCTGTTCAGACAATCAATCAAGTTATTGCAGTTGGTGAGCATTTCCAGACACCACTCCAGCCTTTGTTCCACTTCTCCCCTTGTCACCCGAACTTCGTCCAAATTCAGGTCACTGCTTCAGCTTCTAACTCGTCATGGTCCAGCATAATCCACTAAATCTGGACAGATATTGTACAAGGTGAGTCAAGTTCATTTTTTCCTTTTTATATTTAGAATTAGATAATATTTCTAAATACAAAAGTTGTAGAGATTTTTTAAAATCAGGTTGAAAATATATATGTATTATTTTGTAAATGTTATATTCGATGGTTCTCCTAAGTGCAAAATTGTAAATTTTACAGGAGAGTCAAAAACTACCCTCTGTTTGCCTTAAATGAAATAATGACATCCTGTAATTAATAGTTAACACTTGTTAGACTATGTTCTAAATGTAACTGTAATTTTCAGTATACTGGAAAGACTCCTTAGTTCGTATGCTTACAATTATTTAAAAACAGATAATTTTGTAACATATATAAGATATTATGGATACATACGTAAAGTCCAATTACATTATTTACTGTCAATATCATAATATTAGCAAAATATATTTTTTTTATTTAGACTCTAATGCAGTTGATTAGAGCAGACCTTATTATTATTATTATTATTATTATTATTATTATTATTATTATTACACAACATTACATCCTGTTAAAAAATCCTTGAAATTTTTTTATTTCATATAAAATATTTTCGATTAACGTAATATTCCCATGACCTTTTTTTTTCAAACCAGACACATTATTTTTGATTAATGTTTATCCTGGTTTTAAAATACACAGCATATTCCCTTGAACTTTTTGTTTACTTGATTTTAGAATGTAAAATGTCATTTGAAACACCTGTGGTGTTTTTTAAATTGATCACGTAATCGGTCAAGGGTATTTAAAAAACCCAACAAATTAAACTCTGTTTAATTATCCCTGTCTAGACACATTAAATTCTAGTTTTTTCTGTTGGTAAAATATAAAACATATTTTTTCAACGAACTTGAATTCTGGTCGTCATCTTAATATTTTTTTTTAATTGGTTTCTAAAACATGATGTAACTTTTTCTATAATAGCTACTTAATATGTTAATGAATAGGATATAGCCAATTTTATTATTCTGATCTTTGATATTAAAATAAAACACATTGGTAATTGAAAAAATATTTATTACATTTATGACATATTATTACAATAGTAACATTTTTCCTGGGAAGATGCTGGGCCGTCAAAATGCGTTGTTTGACTTGGTCTATTATAGTGAATGAAGCAGGGGAGCCTTATTTGAAGATCAAGATTTGTTTTATATGATGTGGGTAATTTAGACCAGATTTCTAAAAGTTCATATGGTTTTACATACTCGATAAGGTAATCTAAAGGAAACATTTTTATTTCTTCACTGGAAAAGTCCTGCAATTCTTTATCACCTTTTAAGTGTGCTAAAATAACAGAATCATTCATTTTGTGTACACATGGTTCCCTGGATGGTAACTCGATATCAACTATTGTATCACCATTTAAAGTACATTGAAACCTATTAGACACTATTGATGGTTTTGCGCAAGTTGGGCACTGCATTTTTCTTGTATGTTTTGAAATCGCAAGCGTTCTTGTTCTCTGAATTTTTTCTTAGCACTTTTTGATAATTTTGGATGGGGTGTCCTAATTATCAAATTTTTTAAAACATATTCTGTCGGGTTATAACTTTCACAAGGTTCCGTATCCCACGATAAATCTATTGGTACTGGTAAAGCCATAGTAAACTTTTTGGTTTAAATAAAATTGGAACTTAGCAAATATATTATTTTTAAGAATGAGGGTGTGGGGATAGTGTCGGGGGTGAGAGTGGAGGGATAGTTGCGGGGGTGAGAGTGGGGGGATACATGTGTGGGAAGGCGGGGGGATATATCAATGGCAATGGATATATCCATATATCCCAGTGGTCTGAAATCAGGGAAAGACCTCTACTGGTGACGTAACGTTAGTATCATCAATCATTTCCTCTGCGGAGTACTGTTCACCTTCTTCCGTATTATCTGTATCGAAGACATCAGACACTGTTTGAGACATTTCCGGTAAATTACTGGTAGGATGACCAGTAACTTTTACAAATGGAATCGCAAACTGCATTGCCTCCATTAGGTAGTACGGTTTTTTCTTTGTTGCTCCACTGCCACTAGGTTTGGGCTTTAGATTCTTTACAAATATGCTTCTCAAATTTCTCCATTTTTCCTTGCATTCGTTCACTATAACAAGAAAATTTAATAAATGACAACGTAAAACGTAAAAACTTTATTATTACAGTTTAAAATTAGTGGGTTTGTGATCAGCTAAATAGTCAAGTACTGCAGCATCAAGTTTTTGATTGGAAATGTAGGGTAATAATAAGGCTTACCTTATTTTACCTAATTGTACAATTTAATGGTATGTATAATATTATTGTTACCTTTACCCTGATATCAATAACGAGGATATAGTCGAGGGTATAACCCTCTATTAAAGGTAACAATATGTTATTGTACATTAAATATAACAATAACATTTATATAATCATAGGTTAAGCTTAGAGTTAAGGTTACGAGTTTAAGGTTAAGTTTAGTATATAAGTAACTACGACTGATTGTAAAATAAAATAGATAGACAGAAGAAGAATAGAAATATATACATTTTATACACGTCTTAATGACTCTCTCTTATCGAACCAAGTAGTTACCTTACATGGCGATCCTGCCAGTCCAACGACAGTACATGGATTTTCAGTGACTACCTTACATGGCGATCCTGCCAGTGGACTAAGGTCCTATGGCATTCCTGCCAGTGGAATAAGGTCCCATGGCATTTCTACAAGTGAACTAAGGTCCCAAGAAGAAGAAAAAAAATTCAGAGTGTATTGTGTATAAGTGAATCATGGAGAGAAAAAGCCATCTTCACCCAGTACAGAAACAGTGGTCCAGCCTACCTAGTCAGCCGATGGTGAAAAATGTGAAAAATGCTATACCACGGCGCCAGGCGAAGATGTAGTCAGCAGCAGTCCAGCCCAGCAGCACGTACGTGTGAGGCCTTAATAGAAGGTGAGGCAAAAGCCGCTCGTACGCAACGGGGGACTAGATTATGGATCTTCAGGAGTCCCGCTATTTGTGGAAGCAACCACAGTACTACACATGCACTAGGAAGGACACACCAGTGAGGCACAGCTCGGTGAAAATTAGTAAGAAATTTAGATAAGTTTATTTAATTGTTTAAAAATTTGTATTTAATAGGGACATATTTTAACTATATTTTATTTTGTGAGAATTTAAATTTTGAAAGGTGTTAAGCTACTATGAGTAGGAAATTTGATTTAAATTCGTGCCAAATTTTAAATATTAAAGAAGTTTACCCGCAGGGAACTCGCGAAATAATAATATTAATAATAGATTTTCGCAATATAGGAATTCGTCGAATCGTGGTAAAAAAAATTTTAGATGAAGTAATAATAAAAATAATACTACATATCTCATGTAAAGCAAGAATACTTGCGAGGGTAACATCATACAATCAAAATTAGCCGATAAATTTTAAGGACATAAAGGAAACTTAAAATCTGTAATTTTAAATTTAATTTTATTCAAGTCAACTATAGATGCACCATTTTAAAATTATTAATTGACACAGCAGCTTCTATAAGTGTTATATTTAAAAATTTTATTACTAAACATGAATATATAAACACCGGAAAGAAAATAAAAATAATTAGTTCAACATTTTTACGAACTTGACATTGAAATTTATTTGATGACAATTTAAAACATACATTCATGTAATTGAAAGTTTTGAAAATAAAATAAAATAAATGGAGTATTAGGCTCAGATTTTATTTTTTTGAAAAATATAATGCCAAGATAAATTTTGGAAATTTTAAGTTTTCGTTTTCTACCTAATATAAAACTGTTTAATTTTTTTTTACTGAGAATAAAATTGTCTCAGTCCAATGTTGTCAAAACAAAAATCATATTTTAAAATTCTAGCCCGCTGTGAAACAATTAAATATAGCTATGTTGACAAATATGAAAATTGTATTATGTTACCAGGAGATATAGCAAATAGTATTATATAACAAGTATTTTAGCTTGTCCGCAAAGTAATATGGAATTAATAAAAATTTTTGAATACACGCGACGCGGAAGTAACATTAACAAACTTTTATTTACGAACGGATTGATCTCCCGGGCGTAGTAGAGTTAGTAAAACGGCCTAATAATTCTTGTGAACTCTGTCCTGTTCGATAGCTAAATTTATTAAAATGCGCAAAAGTAAAAAATATGCCTGCAGCATAGGAAATTTCGTCTATTTTAAAAATATTGTTTATATGAGTCAGGAGTCTTGAACGACGTTTGGCCCTAAGTGCACAGTCGAAAGCCCTGTAATTCAGGAACAATAATTATACGGAACATAAAGTTCGGAATTCTTGATCGGCGTTTCGCATTTAACTGCTTCGTTGAAAGAACCGAATGCCGTATGTGATGAATATTGAATATAATATTCGCGATGACGAAAAAAGCGCTCAAATGTTTAAAAAAAAAAAAACATTTGAAAATAAAAAATGAATAATAGATACCGGTATAGAAATAAATATCTATTATTAAAAATGGAAAGACAAATAGTTCTTAATGATTTACAGTTACTAGCGACATGAGGACACGCAAGGATTAATAGGACTTATAATTAAATAGGACGTATAATAATATAATAATATTGTATTCATAAATTCAAGTAAGTAGTAAAAAGGTAACGATTGTTAAAGATGTAAATAAATTGTAAAAGTGTTAGTTCATAGGAATAGAGTTAAGAAATATTTTAAATAATTTTACGTACAAATATATTTTATTACCTAATTAAGTAAACATACAAAAAAAATCAAATATTTAGTTATATTAGATTTTTTTTCCCCTCCCGCAGGAGATGTAGGGTAATAATAAGGCTTACCTTATTTTACCTAATTGTACAATTTAATGGTATGTATAATATTATTGTTACCTTTACCCTGATATCAATAACGAGGATATAGTCGAGGGTATAACCCTCTATTAAAGGTAACAATATGTTATTGTACATTAAATATAACAATAACATTTATATAATCATAGGTTAAGCTTAGAGTTAAGGTTACGAGTTTAAGGTTAAGTTTAGTATATAAGTAACTACGACTGATTGTAAAATAGAATAGATAGACAGAAGAAGAATAGAAATATATACATTTTATACACGTCTTAATGACTCTCTCTTATCGAACCAAGTAGTTACATTACAGAAAGGTTACTAAGCACTAAGTTTTTAAAAACATTTTCTCCACCATCGATTTTAAAGTACCTAAAACCTCTTAATTTTTTTCAGATTTTTGGCTACAGGCTGTACATTCGTTGCGTTGGGACTTAACTTTTGCCGAGGAGATACTACAGTTGGGCGAATAGTATCCGAGACAACCACGATTATATGGACCGAGCTAAAAGATGCTTACATGCCTGTCCCTACTCGTGACCAATGGAAAAGCATTGCTCAGCGTTTTGAGATGCTATGGAACCTTCCAAATTGTGTAGGGGCTTTGGATGGCAAGCACATCCGCATAGAGAAAATGCCTAATACTGGATCGACTAATTTTAATTACAAATCATACCACTCAAAAGTTTTACTAGGATGCTGCGATGCTGATGGTATTTTCACCATGATTGAAACTGGATACGCTGGTAGGAACAGTGATGGAGGCATTTTTAGAGCCTCACGAATTAAAAACTTGGCATCAAATTCACGACTTGACATTCCACCCCCATCTAAGCTACCATTAGATGACTATGATGATTGTTCGTTTCCTTATTACTTTGTGGGAGATGAAGCATTCCCATTGGCTCGATATTTAATGAGACCTTATTCAAAACGAATTCTTGACAATACAAAACGAATTTTCAACTATCGTTTGAGCCGGGGGAGAAAAACAATTGAATGCACGTTCGGAATGATGACGGAAAAGTTTCAAGTACTCAGTACTGCGATACGTTGCCGCGATGACAATACGGTCGATGACATCATAAAAAGTGTTTGCGTGCTTCATAACTATGTTAGAAAAAGAGAAGGGTGTCAATATTTACCACAACAGGTCGAAGAGAATGTCAGAAACACTGGTCTTGCCTACCCCATTGGTCTACCAGCTCGAGCCAAAATAAACGTTTCTTCCAATGCTTACGCTATACGAGATTATTTAGCAAATTATTTTCTGACTCCAATGGCATCACTGCCTTGGCAGGGGAATTATTGCATTTAAATTTTCTTGAATAAGTTAAAAATGTATTCGATTTTGTATTTTTCATTTTGATATTTATATTTGTTAGTACCTCTACCTACTCCTGTAGATGATGAAGTAATACAAGCCTTACCTGATATGTTCACTTCTTTCGCTACATTGTTCCACGCCTTTTCAGTGGCATTTCTCTTGGAATACTCCCGGAGTGTGTAGTTGTACAACTCTGGATACTTTTCCACTTCCCCAACAAATTTTATATTGAAAGCCTAAAAATAGAAATGTACAAGTATACCTATGCAAGCTGAGTCAGGGTTTAAACCGTTAAATGCCAAAACGTAAAAACGACTTATAAAAATCATTCAAAATTGATCAGTATTATACGTTCGTCTAGTCAGGCACTTAGAAAATTTTTCATAAAAGTTTGTCCTTAAATAAATAGGGTAGCTAAAAATTAGAATGTTTCAACTATTTTTTTTAATATAGACCTAAAAAAGGCCTATATAAACTGTATTTGAAACATTTCTTGATAAAACGACGCATTTTCGAGATATTGAGGGGGAACGGCACTTACTTAACACACAGTATGTCCTAAGCCAATGTATCACTCGGTATACATAGGTAACGAAACTTTATTACATTCCACTAATTAATTGTCATGCACTAGTACAACAAAAAATTATAAATAATAGGAATAAACCAACTTACCTCCATATCTCGCGCGATTCACTCGAATAATGCGTTTCCTTTCCGATCGCTCGCGATTTGAAACGAGGAGATCCAAAATCGTCCGTTTCTAAACGACCACTAAACGACCCGTGTACGGCGACGCACTAATTTGCATAGGAAGTCGAGAGGAGGTGCGATTTGAATCGCGTCGACCATATCGTCGATCGACCCGTGTACGGACGGCCTAATAATGATTACAACAAAATGGCACTAGCTCTTAATTTTAATCAAGAACGACTTAACAAAAATATTGAAACTTTTAATAAGTTTGTTAATTCTTCCACCAGAAGAATAAACTCTTTGGGTGGGGAAACTCTACAAACGCATTACAAATTTTTCGACTACAAAAAAGAGCCGTAAGACTTATGGCTAACGTTGGCAATAGAGAACACTGTCAGCCCATTTTCAAAAAATTTGGTATAATGCCGCTCCCTAGTATTTATATCTTTCAAACGGTATTAAAGTTACACTCGCGTAGGGATGAACTCACTAGGCATTCAGATGTTCATAGCTACAACACTCGAGGCTCAGACAAGATAATCCCGCACCGATTTAGACTAAGTAAATCAAAAAACAACTCTCTTAATAATTATAATTTATATAATAAGATCCCGAGACGGTACCGAGCCCTCGACGATATCCGATTCAAAAAATATGTAAAACAACATTTGCTTTGCAACACCCTAGTTTTTTTGGCTGTTTTGGATTTTACGCACAATTCTAGCCAAATTTCGTATAACATAACATATGACTAAAATTGACAGTTTTCGAGATATTTAAATTATAAGACATAATAACCTTTGCCATATCGTCGGTACAATGCCAAAGGCGCGAATGTGCCGAAATCGCGAAAATGACTTTTTTGTGGGAAAAATGTCAAAATTCGCTAAATATTACACTGCCAAAGTCACGAAAGTGAAATCCTTATATTTTACCCTCAAAGTTATATCGTTAAAACACGAATGCACATGTTTGAAAATAATTCCTAGTCGATTTCGCGAAAGTGGCACATTCGTGTCTTTGGCATGGTAAAAATGTCAATCAAAGAGGTAACTACGCACATTCGTGCGTTGGAAGTTCGGTGCGATTGATGTAAACACAAGTTTAAAGGTGGAGTCCCATGCATCCGATTTCCGACGTCCGATATCCGAAAACAATTTGGATTTCGTACGATAATATTTTGCATATCCCATGGATCCGGTATCGTGACAAAAGTTTCTGTAAAAAGGATGTTAAGAAGAGAAGACTGAAGAAGTCATTTGTCATTATTACAACTTAACCTTACTTAAAATTTCCAGTTTTGTTGTTATAAAATAGCTTTATACTGCTAGTTTTCCCCAAAAAAGAATAAGAAAAAAAAAAGAATGGACTTTGAAGAAATTAATATAATGGTAAGTGAGCATGTGAGCGACAAACAAATAAAAATTACATTAATTTTGTTAAATAATTTAACTCGGGAATTTATATTCTCTTAGATATCATTCTCTCAGATATCATTTTGTTTTTAGGTTTCCGATGAGGATGAAACAGAAACGTCTACAAACTTGGAAACTACAACAGTAGAAGAACTACTGATTGCTTGTGTCACTGCAAGGCCTCCATTATGGGATTCCCGATTACCCCTTACTCAACGTAGTAAAACTCTACGGGATAACTTGTGGAGGGAGATATATGAAGAATTTGGTAGTAACAAAGATTTTTCAATAGACTTTCTAATGAAAAAATGGAGAAATCTACGAGACACATACGTGAGGCTAAAAGGAGATTATACTCCTAGTGGCTCAGCAGCAAAAAAAAAGAAAAAGTGGGAATACTTTGACTTAATGTCATTTTTAAGTGAGACAATAAGCTTTAGACCAACAACAACCAATTTAATATCTCCAGGAACCAGCACCACTACCTCCCCTTTACTTTCTCCTACTGACTCAAATGAAGGTGGAGTTACTCCAAGATCAAGAAAATTAGAAAAAAGTAGTGAGACACCAATACCTAAATTGGAAGGAGCAATTCTAAATGCCTTAAACAAAATAAATGTTCCTACTGTGGAAGATCCTACAACTCAAATAAACCCCATTTGTTTGAGAATTTCTGAAATGCTGAATCAAATGCCTCAAAATGCACGTACAGTCTTGGAGATTGAGTTGCTGCAAGTAGCATATGAGGGTGCTAAAAACTTTTTACTTTGAAATACTTGGGATATATTTACGTGGTGAGATGAGATGTTTTAATAAATATTCATTAGCTGCAAAAATATAATACCTATATATATACCTGCAATAATTTATAGTTATTCTACAATTTCATATTGCCTCACCTGTCCATACCTACTTTGGAAGACAAAAATATGAATAGGTACAAGTAGTTGTGCATTTCAGATAGGAGGTGGGCAATTATGCCACAGAAAAACAATATTAGGTTAGGTTATGTTAGTCTCATTAGACTTTCTTGATTCTTGTATTTTGTATATTTCTATATAATGCAAACTTTTGTGATTTTGCCAAGTATTCTATAGACTGGCCAGAGATAGGGTTTACAATAGCACAAATGGATAAAAAATTTCATTTTTCGGGAAAAAGGTATTCTTGATAAAAAGTTTTGCTTGTAAAAAAAATGCAATTCACAAGGAGAAACTTTCAATATTTTATATAGGGTTTGAAAAACTTCAAAACCGTGATTTTTCTCCTTTATTTTTCATTTTTGACCAAAATGCAGATTTCTAATTGGCTTTCTAACCTAAACTCATTTAGAATAACATTTGTAATTTAAATCAGAGATTTAAACTGATTTTTCAATTTTTTTATTTTTCAACTTTTAGAGGTATACCTACCTACCTACTTCCTAGGTTAAAGAAAATTTTGCTACTCAATAAAAGTATTAATATTTGGTGTCTATCTTATTTTAAAAATTTTTATACATTTCTACTACCTTTTATAAAATCAAGGAATTTTTTAAAGATTCCAAAAAATTGATGATTTATTTTAAATCTCGGATTTAAATTGATTACTCTGAATAAGTTTTCTAATTAGCATTTTCGTCAAAAATGAAAAATAATGGTAGTTTCAAGGGGTCAACCACCCCTCCCTTAAAAATGTACAGTTGTGTGCATAAAAAAGTCGTACAAAGGGGTTAGGTTAAATGTCACTGTCTCATAAGGATTACATTGAAAGTTGTCAACGCACATAACATTTTTGTACCACTTTTTTATGCACACCACTGTACATTGATTGCCAATTCTGGCAATCACTGTCTATATTTCCTGTGATTCCCATTGATATAAAAATGTACATTGATTGCCAGTTTAGTGGTTGACCCCTCGGGTAGTTTACTCTTGGAGAAAAATCATGTTTTTGACGTTTTTTCGAACATTGTACAAAAATCAAAATTTTCTCTTGGTGAATTGCTTTTTTTTTACAAGCCAAACTTTTTATCAAGAATTACTTTTTTCCGAAAAATGAAATTTTTCATTCATTTGTGCTAGGTATTGTAAACACTATCCATGGACAGTCTGTATATTCTTTGAATGAGATTACTTTTTTATGGTATGTATTAAGTTGAAACCGTTAAATTTGTTGTACCTACATGTAGGTACATAGTCTACATACCTATTTTTAAACACATTTTTTTGATTATGAATTTGGTATGTTTTATCATAAAAATTATTTTAAGCCTTTATTTTGTATTGGTAACAAACGTTCTGAGTTGTTTAATAAATTAACAAAACTAGTTTTTTGTCTGATTATGGAACACTATTCCCTATTTATTTTATCGTTTAACTCACAATAATTATTATCAGTTTTTATGTTCTTTATATACCTAGTTAAGTATAAGTTATAAATGATCTAAAATTCACGCTTTTTTTATGGCAATAAAGAAAAGAAAGTAAACAAAACTTACTGGTCTACTAAATAATTTATTCAATAATTATAATAAAATTACACATCTGGATGTAAGAAAATGTAACTTTTAAGGAAGCGGAGTAATAATGAAAGCCAAACATTATTCAAAATTTAAAACAGTTTCTTTTCAACTACTTACAGTATTAAAAATTTTATATAATGCTTAAAAACATTGTGCAAGAAATATAGCCTTAAACTCAATAATTAAAAAAATAATTCTACAGAATTTATTAGGACCTATAAAGAAATTTTAAAAAAATGAATTTTTAAAAAACTTATCTATTCCACTGGAAGGGAACTGAACCTTCATTTAAAAAGTACTGGGTTAAATTCTCTCTCATTTGTTGTGCACTCCTTCCATACATATTTGTGCTAGTCCTGTTTATTGGCAGAAGATTTGTATTATTTTCATTCCTCCAGTCACCTTCAATTAGTTCTCCATTTTCTCCTTCATGGTCAACACTAGTAGGAGTAAAATAATAGTTTTCTCCAGAATTCATTAAAAAATTATGAAGGCAAATTGTAGCTTTTACTATAGCTATTATAGTAGCTTCGCATGCCAATATAGGCTTCCTGTAAATTCGCCATCTGGCTGCCAGAATCCCAAATGTATTTTCTATTACTCTTCTTCCTCTGCACAGTCTAAAAATAAAACTAACTTAAAGCCCTGTCATATCACTGACATATATTAACAATAATTAATTAGGTAATACAAAAATGTGACAAATTTACAATTTCAAAATAATTAGGTATAACAACAAGGTTTATTATTTGTTTTTTTTTTAAATAAGTCCTAATATTTGTAAAAATACCAGTAAGGATTCCTTCCATTTATTTAATCCTAGAATTGCACAGTTTGGTATTACAGACCCAACACATCTGTTACACTAAAGCATGTGGGTACTAGGTACAGTGCTTAATCTTAAGTTTATTTTGGTAAATTTTATGTAGGTACCTATGGGTAATTCAGACATAAACGTGAAGTTTAGGATATAGAATTAAAGTGTGATGTTCCAGTGTTAAATCTAGTGGTGATTTTGTTAACACAAATATATGATTGTCTTACTTGCCTGTAATTAAAAATACTTTTATTTTGTGACAGGAAGCGACCTGGATATGGCCGCATTATGCAAGTTGACAGTGGAAATGCTTCATCTGCAGCAATGTAGTAATTCAGTGGCTGTTCAATTTGCCCTAAATGCCTAGGAGCAGGAAGGCTTAAACTATTTGATATGAGAAGTTTCCCTATATCACTGTTCTTAAATATTCCTCCGTCACTGTGGCGGCCCTCAGAGCCAATGTCAACAATTGTAAATTTGTAGTTAGCATCACATAGTGCTAATAATACTATACTATGTGTACCTTTATAATTATGAAATGTGGAACCAGACTTGGGTAGAGCCTAAAAAAATTGACAACATTGAAAATTAGCAAAAGAATTACTTCCTTCAATAGAAATCTCACATAATATTACTGGAAACTAAGAAAATGTTTGTTTTTGAGCTTTAAAATAAATGAAAAAAGAATATGACAGACATCAAGTCGTCACCCTAGAATTATCTTGTTCTATATCCATTTTTCGCGAAATTGACTTATATACACCAAAAAATTGGAAAAAATTAACTTGTTCTATATCCGTTTAAATCAAATAATTATTATGGCCTATAAAGATTATTCTGGTAAATAAATGGTCTATATCCCAGCGTTTTGCATACTTGGCTAACATTATCTTATTCGATACATACAATTCTATACATTTATATGTAGAATTATGTTGTGCCACAGACCGTTAGCGTACGAATTTTGTTCTATATCCACAGTTAGTTAGAGTTATGTTATGCTATGTCCACATGTGTATTGTGCTATATCCCATTAGTTTTAATAAATGTTAGAAAATTAGTCATCTTGTTCTATATCCAATTCAAAAACATCATATTATAGGAATATGTGCATATTTTGGAGGTCATGCAGTTCACACAATACCTAAAAATTATTTTTAAATATAAATTACTAGTTAATTCTGTGCTTATATCACTACTTTATCAGTTATTTGTTCTTAAATATTGAACTCCATTTTCCCAACACTTTGATTTTGGCGTATAGAACAAGATAATTCTAGGGTGACGAAGTTAGTATCAAAGTTTTTGTTACCTACCTGAATAACCACATGCTTTCCATCCAAAGCACCAATGCAATGCGGCAGTTGCCATTTTTGTTCAAAATCTTGTGCAATGCTTAGCCAAGCTTCCTCAGCTGGTTTAAGTAACACAGTCTGATTAAAACATTCCCAAATTGCATTGCATGTTTCTACAATTATTTTTGATATTGTATTGGGAGCTATGCGGAAGGCATAGCTAACTGAAATCATACTGTCTCCACTAGCAAGATACCTAAAACATAAAATATGCACTATAAATCTTTTCCAGGTATTGGAAATATGAACTGGTAGGTATGTATAAAATTATATTGCTTCATTTACCTTAATGTCAAAGCAAGTCTTTCCCCAGGATATATGGGCTCACGTACACAATGAACCCTTTCTATTTTTGGTCCAACAATTTTTAGTAAATCCTGAAATGTATCACTTGACAGTCGTAAATAATTGAAATATTTTTGCTGGTCGCTCAGTCGCATTTCATTTAATAAATTGTGGTAAGCGCCTTGTTGCTTTCTATTTTTGAAAATGTTTCTTATCCAAAATCTTCTTGGTCTCTGTTTTTTTCTAAGGGGTTTATGATTATTTTTTTGTAAAATTAATAAAAGCGATAAAAGTAGGACATTATTGGTATAACAAATGTATTTTTTGCGACATAATAGTCTATTCCGAGATCTATTCATGGTTAAATAAACACAAACCAAAAATAAAACTGTCAAACTCACAGAAATTGCATAAAAGTGAGGTTATAGAACATCCGACATCTGACAAAAGTTAAAATAAATTCAACTCGTACGATCCGTCGTGGATTGTTAAAAATATTCGGATGAAATTTGCCGCCAAAATTTCCGACCAATGAGAGCACCGTCGGATCATCGTATCGTCGGAAATCGGATGCATGGGACTCCGGCTTAAGTCGTTGTTTTCTTGAAGGAATGACAGGTTTAAACAGTGTTAATTAAGTTATTAGTATTATTACAATTGTGGATATAGACTTGTTAAAGTGAAAACTGGTGTACTTTTTTTGTTCATTTAATCTATTGGATAATAATATGTCTAGAGCGTTACGGATGGTTTTGATGTGCAAGAATGGAAAAAATATTGGTAAGTTTAGTTTAATCAGAAAATTAAATAAATTGTTACATACAAAATGGTAATAACTGTAATGTTTGGCTGTAAAAAAGTAAATAATGGAATAAGAGAATACATTTTCATGATCAAATATTTTTAGGTGACAATCTACCTTCAACTGAAGATGCAGATCAATTGGAAACTGAAAATGAAGTCGGAAATACTGGTATGTTAAACCTTATTTTAATGTCGCTAGTCCTCATAATATTAATAATTAACTGACTTCAGAAAGATTCGGTCGAGGATTCGGTATAATTACAACTACTTTATTTTCATTAGACTGAAGGGGTTTTTGAAGTATATTCGATTATTTTTTTTATAGTTTGAAATTCGAAAAGGGTGAGGGCAAAAAATATAAATGCACTAAAATTCATAACGTATAAATTCATTTTTCAACTAGGCTGATTAGGTTTTATATGGCCAAATCGTTTCAAAACCAACGCAAAGTACGAATGCTTTTGTCAGAATTGTAAATGTTTATGTGTTAATATAAAGTAAAACGATTAACTTTTTTTACAGATGGCAATTTTATGCCAGTAGAGATTTCCGACATACATAATTCTATTGCTGACAACCAACTCAATAACATAGAAGGTAACGAGGAGCAAACAATTTGCTTCCTTCCACCAACAAAAGAGACTGAAATCATACAGCCATTGATTCATCAGGACCATGAATACCGTAAAACGAGCGATGGAAACATTCCTGGGCAATCTAAAGACTTCGAAGAGCCATATGAAGCATCATCAGATGAATATTTACCTTCCAGTTCAAATTCGGACTCTGAAGGAAGCGAAAATAACGATGAAAGCCTTTTACCATTAAAACGTAAGAAAAATGCAGAAACCTGGAAGAAGAATATTAGAAAACGTGCAAGGATAAGTGGAAAACCTTATATTGGTTTTCGTAACATTCCAAAACCTGCTCGCCAAATGTTACCTTCACCCTGTACCAATAAGGAAAAACATATTTGCTCAACAAACGTAAACGAACAACAAAGAGAGCAGATTTACACAGAATTTAGAAGACTCAGTAATCTGGATGAACAGAAGCAGTTTATAAACTGCCACGTTCAACAAACATTTAAAAAAAGAGCAACTAGAAATTTAGAAAATTCAAGAAAAACCTTCACTAACCAGTATTCCTTAACTACAGGAGGACAGAAAAAAACTGTTTGTAGAGAATTTTTTATGGCAACTTTAAACGTGACAGACGCTATGATACGATCCTCTTTAAAAAAAATAAGCTGCAATGGAGTGGCGCAAAAGGATGCACGAGGCAAGCATATTCCTCATAATAAGTTGAACACTGACGATGAAAACTTTTTGGAAGCCCACATAACTTCATTTCCTACAATGGAATCCCACTATTGTAGAAAATCTTCAAAGAAAAAATATTTAGATGCTTCCCTAAATATAAGTATTATGCACAGGTTGTACAAGCAGCTATGCATTGAAAATAACAGAAAGCCTGTATCCTTAGAAAAATACAGAATGGTATTTACAAAATACAATTTGGGGTTCCATAAGCCCAAAAAGGATCAGTGCAAGAAGTGTCTTGCATACAACACAATAAGTGATGATGCTGAAAAAATCCAAAAAGAAGAGGAGTACAATTTACATCTTAAGAGAAGAACAGAAGCGCGCGAACGCCGAGACGAAGATAAACTTTCTGCACAACACGATTCGAAAACGCTGTCTTTCAATTTTGATTTGCAAGCAGTATTAAATACTCCAAAAGGGCCCGCGGGTCAAATTTTCTATTTAAGGAAATTTGCTGTATACAATTTTACCATTTACAACCTTGGAAATCAAGATGTGTCCTGCTACGTCTGGAACGAAAACCAAGGAAATCGAGGGGCAAATGAAATATCCTCATGTATTTCGGATTTTATTTTAAGCCACAAAGATATTACTGCAGTAAGAATGATGTCAGATGGCTGCGGAGGACAGCAAAAAAACTCAATATTTGCTGCCATGTGCCTATATTTGTTAAATAAACATGACACCCTTGAAACAGTAGATCATGCTTTTTTTGAAACAGGGCACACGGAAATGGAGTGTGACTCCATTCACTCAAAAATTGAAAAAAAAGCAAAACATGTTCCTGTCTATACACCAGAAGGATGGGATCAACTAATAAGGGATTCTCGACAAAATCCAAAGCCTTTTAATGTTAAGAGAATGTTATTTGATGATTTCTATGATTTTAGTGCGTTCTCACAAACAATTATGCCTAAAAATATTCCTTGGCGCAAAGTTTGTTCGCTTCGTTATATTAAGAGTAATTCCTCTAAAGTTTTCTACAAAACAAGTTTTGACCAAGATGTTTTTACGGAGGTTCCACTTAAACGTAATAGAGGACGCCCATGCTCAGAATTCCAAGTTCAAAAGGCATACAAAGCTCAACTAGAAATTTCTGATGCTAAATTGAAAGACTTAAAAAAAATGTGTAACGATTTAATTATTCCTAAATCATATCATGGATTTTATGAAATTTTAAAATCAGATAAAAATAGGAGGGATAATTTACCAGAACCCCATGACGAAGAACTAGATGACGATGCTTTTCCTTTAGAATAAGACTTACTATTTTTATTTTGTAGTAAAGACCAACATTTCATTTGGATAAACTTTTATTTTAACAGTAAAATAATTTATTGCAATAGAATAACTGTCTTCTCCTGCACATTCGTGTTACCTTTTATCGCAGATTTTTTGTATCTTTATAAAAATGTCAATGCCAAAATCACGAATGTGTTATTTTTTAAAGATTAAGTAACAAAGTTGATTTTTTAAATATGATCATTAAAATAGACCATCGGCATAGTATATTTCACACCAAACAAAAAGTTGCAATGAATCATAAGTATTTTTAAATGTTACTTAAACACTATTCGTTGTTTTCCCGAGAACTGTAAAAATGCACATTCGTGCCTTTGGCATTGGGCCGACGATATCGCCTTAATAATTTGATTATAAACACATACCTTTACGCAATAATTAGGAGGTATCATTTCATTTCATCTATAAATATCTCGAAAACTGTCAATTTTAGTCATATGTTATGTTATACGAAATTTGGCTAGAATTGTGCGTAAAATCCAAAACAGCCAAAAAAACTAGGGTGTTCCATTAAAAAAACCAAAGTTGACAGTTGTAGAGCTTTTGTGAGTGGTCCTGTATAATTCAAAATAATTTTACAGTCTGCGCAAAAGTAAAATTAAATCGACGTGTCCGAGGGTTTTAAGGTTGCTTTTTCAATTTTCGAGATATTGAATTGTTTCCTTAATTTATCCCCACACTGTATATGTATTTGTGCATAATTTGTTTGTATTCTATTATAAGTAATGTTATTTTACCTTAAATGTATGATTATATTTATTTATATATTTTTTTTGTGACGTGCTATAAACCTTTTGTGTAAGTAGCAAATAAAACTTTGACTTTTTCACAAACAGTTACTGATCATCTTAATTTACTAATTCAGTTAACCAGCGAACTCAACGAAGAGTTTGATGTCATTATGTCTGCTATTCTCTTTTCAAAACAAATCATTTTACATCCGTCTGTTATCACACCAAGACACTTAAGGGATAAACTTTTAAAGATAAAAATTAAATCTAATCTAGAATTTCCTTATAGTCCTGATGACCTAAATAACGCTTACAAATATATTGAAATGTGTTCGTTATCAGTCATATCCGCAAATAAATTATTAATATATGCAATCAAAGTTCCATTAGTTGCAAAAAACCTATTTCAGATTTTTAATTTAATACCTATACCTACCCAAACCACCAAACATAACATATACTCCTACATCAACCCTTCCATTCCTTACCTTTTGCTTAGTGCAACAAGATCACACTACAGCGGACTAAATGATCTATCAAAATGCCAGAAAAGTCCACCTGCAGATTACATCGGTCCCGACTTGATTACTCACCTAATCAGCGAAAGACCTACCTACGAAACTGACCTGAAACTACTGAAGACAAAAACCATTCCTATCAAATGCGAGACGAAAACTGTGAAATCCGAGGTTCAAATTTGGCATCCTCTCGAAACTAACCAATGGCTGTACATTATGACGAATCCTATCATTGGTACAATTAATTGTGACAGATCCACCAAAATTATTGACGTCACTCTGCAAGGAACAGGTATTTTTACTATCCAGAATAAATGTAAATGTTATACTTTGGTCAATTTTCTGACGGCAAGTTTAAACCAAACGTCAAACTACACGAATTACATTTCTCAGGATATCACCAATGATGATTGTTGCCGGGAAAAGCAAAAATACCTGTCTCATGAAGAAATGGAGCCAATAAAACTCACTAACCTTAATTTAAATGAGTTACGTCACGCCCAGAACAAAGTACAGCCATTTGAAACGGAGCTTAGTGAAAAAATAAACCAACCCTTTTATGTCCCGAGGACCAAATGGTACGGTACACTCTTTGGCGTCTTACTAGCTATTATCGCAACGTTTACAGTCTGTTGGTGTTGCTGCCGAAGATGTCGTTGGTTCCCACTCCAGTGGTTAAAGAAACTATTTTGCAAAAATAAATGCAATTACTTAGTCTGTATTAACAGCCACAATACAATCAGTAATAGTAGTATTGCTTCCTACATCGATTCAGATCCCATAAGGACGAATTCAAAGGTTACCTTTACCAGACGTCCACCTATCGCTAGCCCACGTGAAGCCAACTCCAGGAAATCATTTCACGACATAACCTCTACGAAGAACCAAACGAGCTACCATTCTCCGTCAAGGATAAATTAAAACCAAAAAAATCAATTAAAATGTGAAATAAAATTCAATAATTTTAATACTTTTTGTTACATTTTGTATATTTAAGATAATCTAAACATTTTTGTTTCCTGATGCTATTCGTTGCTCTTTTGCACACAAGAAAGCAAAAGAAACCTTTACTTATCTGAAACTATATTATTGCTTTTTGCACAAAAGAAAGCGAAAAGTAATCCTTTTTCTTCTAAAAATATATTCTTTGTTTATAAATTGTAATACGTTTTGTGGTGTCTTGTTAAACATTTTCCTGGTTAACAAAACACTTAACAAGGGAGGATTTGTTATACCCCATTCAACCCTATTTCTTGTTGGTCACGTAGTCACTCTTTTTATCTTTTTGTTCTTCCAACAAAGTCAAAGGTTATCCTTATTTTCGCTAATAATTCAATTACCGCGTGATTCTTTAATTGTTTGATAATGAGCTTATAAAACTCAGACCGGACAAGAAATAAAACACATTCTAGTTTAACAATTCGACTTTATTTTAGTCTTAACAAGTAGTTATAGTAAAAAACCACAAGTAAGAACTTCTAGTGTTTCCCTTTGGTCTCCAACAATGGTCATGAGTGAATCGACCTCTAAATAAAAATATTGTAGACTGTAAATGGGTATTTACAATAAAAAACGATGCTTACGGAAACGCACAAAAATATAATGCAAGATTAGTAGCGCAGGGTTTTAGTCAGCAATATTTATTAGGCTATAATGAAACGTTTGCCCCTGTAGCTCGTATTTCTACATTTAGATTTCTTATTATTTTTGCCAATCAGTATAATTTATTATTACATCAAATGGATCATGTACTTTAAAAGAAGAAATCTATATGCGAATACCGGATGGAATTAAAGCTAAACAAAATCAAGTTTGTAAACTAAATAAATCATTATACGGCTTAAAGCAATCGGCGCGATGTTGGTTTCAGCGTCTCGATGAAGTGTTAAAACAACATAATTTTAAAAACTCTTTAGTCGATTATTGTTTATATATCTTAAGGCGGCTCCAGACCAATAAATTTGTGTGTTGAATGTTGTGCGTTGAATTCGACGAAAATATTTGCGGCGCAAATTTTTGTTTTTTGTTGACATTTCATGATAAATATGTGCGTTGTGCGGGCGTTTTTACTGCGATCCATTTTTGTGCGTACTGAGTAGTTAGTAATTGGTGTTTCTATTTGCATTAAAATAATAATAATTCGGTGTGTACGTATTGGTAAATAAAAGTAAACATTGCGATATGGACTGGTCAAATGAGCATGCTTTACTTCTGATTCAAGAGTATCAGAAATATACATTATATGGGATCCCAAACACAAGGAGCATTTCGATAAAATAAAGAAATGATGGCTGAGAAGAAATAGCGAGGGCATGTAGTGTTGAAATAGATGAAGTCAAAAAGAAAATGTCAAGTTTATTGGGTTCATTTAGGCGAGAAAAGGCTAAAAGGAAAAACAACTGAAACAGGAACAAGTAGGTACCTATACCTATATGTATGTACTGAACTCAGAAAGTCAGTCAACTAGGAGGGTGAAAATCAAATTAAATTAATGATAGATGACAAAATTGGACGCCTACTAATGCAGCCTAATTTTCTCAACTCCTTAGTTGACGGATCGCTGTGGATTTTGATATTCATGGTAAAATAGGTAGATGTAGTAAAAACAAAATACTTTTTTTAGGTGCCAAAGATGTGTACAAAACAAATTGGTTTGCTTTTAAAAGTCTTTTATTTCTCGAAGATCGGGATCAGCCAAGAGTCACTATAAATACAGAAACTATAGGCGTAAGTAATTATACATTTTTATTGGTTACATAACGATAAACTAAAATTAGTATAAAATTATTGCCTTGTCCATGGTGTTTTTTTCTAAGCATACTCGGATGAACCATTTGTGAAAAAATATTCAGTAAATTCCTCTCGTATTTGTTTTGCAAGAAGTAGTGCTCGACGTGGTACATTTCTTAAGGGCAGAAATGATGTTAAATCGTCCATGTTGTACCCCCCGTCCATTGAATAATAAGTTCTTGATGTCGTACTATTTCGCAAAAAATTGTGCAAGTGGAGTATTGCCATAATAATAATTTCTGCTTTACTTGGTTCCAACAACAAAGGTTTCCTTTTTTAATAACCGGAAAACTGATGACATTATACCGAATACATTTTCTACTACTCTACGAGCACGGCTAAGTCGATAATTAAATATTCTTTCTTTAGATCCTTTTGGTTGCACCCCTGAGTATGGTTTCATTAAGGCCTCGTCAGCTATAAAGACATAGGGTCCTTCTTTTTCTCTTTCTTGCAAAGGTGTTGCTGTTGGTAGTTGTAAAATATTTGCCTGCATACGACGATACGTTTCAGTGTTCCTAAAAACACCGCCATCGGAAATTCTTCCTTGAAAACCCACATCAGCGAAAATTATATTATAATTAACACCAACCACTGCAAACAACACAACACTAAAAAATCCTTTGTAGTTGTGATAGTCGCTGCCACTACACCTGGGAAATTGTAGTATAATATTTTTTCCGTCCATTGAACCTGCGCAGTGTGGAAAATTCCAAATTTCTACAAATTGTTTAGCAATACTTAACCATTCCTCGGTTGATGTAGACATCTAAAAAAAAAATTTGTTTCAGGACGAAGTCAGCGAGGGAACTAGTACTAATGCTAATGCAACCGTAAACCACGATTCTGAATTTGAGTATTCATCTGAGTCTACTGAGGTCGGGGAGAAAACTCTGAAAACTCTGCAAATTCTACAGAAAGTGATGAAAATAGTAGCGCAACCAGTAACGCACACTTCGTGTAAACTTTCAAAAAAGAAAAGCAAAAGTTTTTGACACCTAAACGTAAAAGAGAATCTAAAACCGATAGCGTAAACGATAGTCAATTGCAGGGCGCCTTAAATTTTTTT
The DNA here is from genome assembly GCA_935413205.1 of Polydrusus cervinus. Lineage (NCBI taxonomy): Eukaryota > Metazoa > Arthropoda > Insecta > Coleoptera > Curculionidae > Polydrusus > Polydrusus cervinus. The sequence continues at coordinate 56,343,380 of OW284510.1, read as the reverse complement.
GCAACAACCAGATGATTCAACTTTAATGTATACCCAACATTTGGCTAATAAACTAAAGCAGTTTTCAGGAAAAACAAGAATCATGGTTGTTCAAAATTCAATTTTTCCCATTAGTTTTTAAATTACTGTTAGGTTACAAAAATTAAAATATTAAGAACCCTGTTCTTATGCCATAAACTAAATATCATCCTCAATTGTAAAATTTAACTGCCTTCGGCATGGGATGTTTATTGGTTTATGGTAGGACGGGATTCCCCAAGAACAGAGGGTCAATCATAATAGTAGGTAATAATAATGGTCGAGAGTGCAACTTTTTCCTTCGCCAAACACGACCGATTTCTACTTCTTAAGAAAAGCACACAGCTTTCGATGTCACCCTGTACTACGGGTTATAATTTGTACTTACTGTACAATTTAAATTACTAATTTCTTAATACGGTAATTTTCGGCAGATACTCTTGTAACATATTCTTATAATATAGTCAGTTTTTAGTGTACTCTATTATGTAATTTACCATCGCATTGTTAAAACGTTGTGAATATATGTTTATGCTCCTGTTAACAAAACCCAGTGTTTTTCACCACCCCACAACCTATGGAAATACAAATTATTGCAACGAAGTAGTTGCTGGTCCTTTAATATAGAAAAGAAATACTGTTGGGCAATCCCCAACAATGGTGGAACACGCTATTAACCAAATTATTTTTGAGGCAGAGATGGCATGACAACCCCTCGGGTAACCCACAATTCAATAACAGAAATGAAACAACACATGTACCAACTCCTGCTTCTTCTCCATATTCAGCACACAGTTCTCCTTGGCCAGCTGACTCCCTTTCGTATGAAAGTGGTAATGATTCATCAAGTTCTGCTCCGCCAGGTGATCAAGCACAAAAAGAAGACAACCTATTAACTGCACTGTTTATTGCATTGTTGTGTGGTGTCATATTCAGAAAGATATAAAATAATAATCGGAACATAACTATTAGTTTTATTATCCTTCGTAATAGCAAACTATTTTTCGAAAACTTACCTGTACAAAATTTTAAGGAGTCAATAAGGGCAGTGCAAACGTTCGGCACTATTTCTGAAATAGCTTGTTTTGAGATTCTAAACAGATATTGCAAACTTGAATAAGAATCTCCCGTAGCCAAAAATCGTAAAGTGACAGCTAGCCTTTCTTTAACTGATATTGCCTTTCTGTAATTTGTGTCCTTTTTCTTAATTTGCAGTCCAACCAAATTAAGTAAAATTTCAAAATCGGCTTGTGACTTGACCCGGTGAAATACTATTATTGGTTTTTTGTTGTTTTAAAACTACAAAAAGTATATTATATTATAGTATATTTTCAGGTGGAATCTCTACGGCATTATTCTACCGTTATGTTTTGATCGTTAGTGTGACATGTATTTCGTACTAAAAGTATTTTTTACATAATTGTATAGAATTTTCTTAAATTTTTGACCTGTGTGCATTTTTCTGATGTCATCATTGTGTTAACGGCTGTATACCATGGATTGAAAGCTTAGTTGATCTAATTAACATTAGGCTTAATTATAATCCTTTAATTTGGCTTCACCGCATAAGCTGCAAAGATCAGGTAATCTTTGCGAAAATGGGACAACATTGTTCTGTTCAGGATATTCTAAGTTAAATTTGACTACAACCAAACAAAACAAGAAAAGAGATTAATGCTATAACCTAAAAATTAACTTAATATTTTTATGTTTTGGCTTGGTCATTAGTAATACAGAACAAAATAAGTATTTACTGCTTTTTACTAACCTTTACACAGCTAAGCACTTGAACCTCAAATTACTAAAATTGATAACAAAATAAGGATTCCAAATTTGACACATGAAGAAAAAATATTCTTGATAAAATTGATTGCTAAGAAGTATACCAATATAGAGGGATGCAATTAAATTGCGAAAATTAAAAAACACAATATATTTTTGGATGAATCATATTGTAAATGTATTATATTAAAAAAGTGCCAAAACTTGTCAATGCAGCATTATACGTGGATAGAAGTACATGAGAAGAATACCTACCTATACAGATGAGTATCAATTTATGAATGGGATTAGAATTAAAGTAATGATAATAATTACCATTTAACCCCAACCTTTAAAAGAAGAATCACTAAATATTTTAAATAAATCTTGATAAAAAATAATTTCGATTATATCCCGGTGGAGATTAATAATTTGTGAATGATAATCTGCAATTTCGTAAGAGGTCTAAACCAAATATTTAGCAACTGCAAGCTACTTACTGCAATTTCCTGATATGTAATATCACCCACCTAAAAAAAATTTTTCTCATACATTGAATCCCACCACAATCTTTACATTTTCGAATTAAAATATTAATCTTCAAACAAAAAGAGATTAATTTTTTCTGTTTATAAAACGATTTCCGGTGCTATTTTTCAAATATTTGTTAAGAATTTCCCGTTTTTGTTTTATCAATTATTATATTTTTTCTCAGATTTGAACTGTCACCTAATTTTTATCATAAAATCATGGTTTGTTAAGGGTTTTTTTCGATTTTTTAGGTTGAGTTATTTACCATTAATTTTTTTAATAGATATCTGAAATATATGCCATTTCCTCCAAATATTGCCAAGGATAAGTTTCCAAAAAATGAGAAACATCACAATCTGCGACCAAGGTTTATTTACAGAGGATTAGAACAAATGGAGTGGAATAGAATATAACAATACTGTTCTCGTGCGTGTCTTAAAGGTGCTTTAAATGAAATATTAGTTCCATCAATTATTCCCACGACCCCTAAAATATTTAAAATAATACTTGCTCTATTGAACGATCAAAATGTTAGAGAAATGGTACTCAAATTTAACTTGGATAAAAACTACCAAGACAACTACCTAATTTTTAGTTTAGAAATTAGTCCTGCTGATAGAGTTGCTTCTAAATACTGAAATAATTTTAATTTTTAGTATTGCCAACATAAACGAAAGGTATAAAATTATTATTTGTAAAAATGTAAGTGTAAAAAGATGGATCTTATTGTGATAGAAATGTTTGAAAACTTTATTATGTCGGAAGCGTGTTCTAAATATTATGCTATTGGGTGTGAAGAGACTAGTGATGCTCAAGACATAACATTGTGGATAAACTATACAGAACACGCTTCATTGTGTAAAAGCTTGTATAAACTTTTTAAAAAGTAAAAATTTTGATAAGTTAGTATTAGAATTTAGTATGTTAGATTTAAATGATTATGTTAATGCATTAAAATTAGAATATGGTAAAATAAAGCAACTTAAAAAAAATAAACGATTTTTATTCATTCATAAAAAAATTATCATACAAATAAAATAGTGCACATATTGAAGGTGTCTTTGAATGAGAAAAACATTTAGGATTGTATTTATGTAAGATTGGTTCTTCACATATTTCAATTACAGTATTCTTACAATATTTTCTAATATAATCCGCCTTCTCTGCTCCTTTAACATAAACAAATTGAAAGTCGTTGGTCAATTCACTTACTATATTAGAAAAATAGTGTAATGGAGTAAAAACAACATCCCATTCGATATGGTGATGATTTTTCATTAACCAAACAGCTTGTTTATATGATTTTGGAGATAAGAGACTTAATGGATACGGTCGTTTAAATATATAATGGCTAATTCTGCTTCCATCATATGTAGCTAGTTCTTTTGGAATAAACTTGTTTCCATCATCTTTTAATCCTTGCAAATCCACAATTAATCGCATATCTTTATATGTGCAAATCTCTTGAAGACAAATTTTTTAGTGGTATATATTTTAATTTGATTTTTTAACTTTTTCAACTCTTGAAAATTTTCAATTTGTTTCATTTCAACTGAAGACATTTAAAAAAAGACTGTTTCACCAATATTTTGGAATCTTTTAGTTTTAAATTGTATTTTCGTAAGTTCGGTTGATTTCGTTTGTAGTTTTTTGTTTTCTATTTTTATTTTTCATAATGGCTAATGTGAACAATGAACGTGTTGTGCGACAACTAGTGATTAGACCTGTGGTTAGGCCGATTAAATTAGTTCGGAGGACTCTTGAACAATGGGAACGATTTCGTCGGGACAATAACTGGGAACAGCAAATAAATATTGTGTGTGTGTGTGTGTGTGTGTGTGTGTGTGTGCGGGTGTACGTTTCACTATATTTATGGCGACTTGTGTGTACTTAGGCCTGTACTGTGGCACCTGCACGAATTATGGCAACTTACACGCGTTGCCACAATTTTAAAATGCCATAACATCATTATTTATTAATTTATAACGGTCTTTCATATTTTCGCCGACTTCTATTTTGCTATTTTGTTATAAAAAAATTAATAGGGTTTATTTGCCCTAATATTTTTCTAAAAAAAATGTTTTTTTAAAAATGTGGGTAAGGTGCCAAATCAGTGGATATAGCAACTTCCTGACCCTCCCCCAATTATGACACCTTCGGCTCGGCTGACCTGTGGCGCCCTCTGGAAAGAATGCACAATGTTGTCAGTTTTCTTATGCACCAGTTTAAATATTTATTATTTTAGATTATTACCAGAGTCAAGGATGGAAAGTTGCCACTATTCAATAGAAATGTGTAAAATTATAAAAGTCGTTTTAACACGTTCTAATAGCTTATTGTTTATTATTAAGGTAAGGAACGAAAATTAACGGTTTCATCTAGAAAATATTTTCTATCAAACAGGGTGGCTCAAAAATGCTATAGCGGAACTAAACTATTGTTTGTTATATGACGAGCATTTAATTTTTTTAGGACCAACTGGAATATTTTTTCATCTGCGGTGCTTTAATTCCTTTTAAAAATGGTTTAATAGCTGTTAAGAATTTCGATGTAGGTACACGGGTGTTTTTAAGCGCGCCGTTTTCTTAAATTTATAAATTGTGTCCCTTGATTTACATTTTACTATCTATACTTTATGGAACACCTTATGTACTATATCGTAAAAATATCGATTTTAAGTTACCCACGGACCATAATAATGTACAAAAAATGGTGTTTCTGAAGCTATACAATAGTAACTTATTTTAAAATGTTGATCTTACTATCGCAATAAGTAAGCAATTTTTAATCAGTTTTTAGGTATATAGTAAAACATGTTAAAAACTAATTTTTTGCGTTCGAGATGAGATTTATTATATTAACTTCTTGTTGATGAAACCGTAGAACATGTTAAGTGTTGAGTATTTAAATTGTTGGGTATTAACCAAAATTAAGAAAATAAACAAATGTTTTAATTGTCCCGCTTTTTACTTGATGAAGAAAATCTGGCTAATCTGACAACTCTGCATATGGTAAGGTGCCGCAGTTACGGATAAAGTAGGTATGGCTTTGCACACCCTCAATTCTGGCAACTTGAACTTGCCAAGAACTCGACAGTGTTGTCAATTTTCTCAACGATAAATATAATTACATATTTTATTTAAAATTATTCGTTAAAGAGGTCATTAATATTTAAAGGTGACGATGTAGTACAAGGAAATAATTTTAGAATATGCCTCTCTAAGTTCTAATCCTCGTGTCACTTTAATAATTTTAGAAAGTCTGTAGATATAACCATAGAATTCCATATATTTAAAAAATATACCAGCTTGGATTGCTAACTAACTATGCTTGCTTAAAATGTTCTAATATTTGGAATATTTTTTGGCTGCGACACTTTAATTTTTATATAAACGGTTTAATGACCGTTAGAAATTTCGAGATACTAAGTACGCGGTGATTATTAGCGCGCCATTTCACCAAAGTTAAGGGAATTAATAACAATAATGTTTTAATTGTCCCGCTTTTTACTTGATGAAGAAAATCTGGCTAATCTGACAACTCTGCATATGGTAAGGTGCCGCAGTTACGGATAAAGTAGGTATGGCTTTGCACACCCCCAATTCTGGCAACTTAAGCTTGCCAAGAACTCGACAGTGTTGTCAATTTTCTCAACGATAAATATAATTACATATTTTATTTAAAATTATTCGTTAAAGAGGTCATTAATATTAAAAGGTGACGATGTAGTACAAGGAAATAATTTTAGAATATCTCTCTCTAAGTTCTAATCCTCGTGTCACTTTAATAATTTTAGAAAGTCTGTAGATATAACCATAGAATTCCATATATTTAAAAAATATACCAGCTTGGATTGTTAACTAACTATGCTTGCTTAAAATGTTCTAATATTTGGAATATTTTTTGGCTGCGACACTTTAATTTTTATATAAACGGTTTAATGACCGTTAGAAATTTCGAGATACTAAGTACGCGGTGATTATTAGCGCGCCATTTCACCAAAGTTAAGGGAATTAATAACAATAATGTTTTAATTGTCCCGCTTTTTACTTGATGAAGAAAATCTGGCTAATCTGACAACTCTGCATATGGTAAGGTGCCGCAGTTACGGATAAAGTAGGTATGGCTTTGCACACCCCCAATTCTGGCAACTTGAGCTTGCCAAGAACTCGACAGTGTTGTCAATTTTCTCAACGATAAATATAATTACATATTTTATTTAAAATTATTCGTTAAAGAGGTCATTAATATTAAAAGGTGACGATGTAGTACAAGGAAATAATTTTAGAATATGCCTCTCTAAGTTCTAATCCTCGTGTCACTTTAATAATTTTAGAAAGTCTGTAGATATAACCATAGAATTCCATATATTTAAAAAATATACCAGCTTGGATTGCTAACTAACTATGCTTGCTTAAAATGTTCTAATATTTGGAATATTTTTTGGCTGCGACACTTTAATTTTTATATAAACGGTTTAATGACCGTTAGAAATTTCGAGATACTAAGTACGCGGTGATTATTAGCGCGCCATTTCACCAAAGTTAAGGGAATTAATAACAATAATGTTTTAATTGTCCCGCTTTTTACTTGATGAAGAAAATCTGGCTAATCTGACAACTCTGCATATGGTAAGGTGCCGCAGTTACGGATAAAGTAGGTATGGATTTGCACACCCTCAATTCTGGCAACTTGAACTTGCCAAGAACTCGACAGTGTTGTCAATTTTCTCAACGATAAATATAATTACATATTTTATTTAAAATTATTCGTTAAAGAGGTCATTAATATTTAAAGGTGACGATGTAGTACAAGGAAATAATTTTAGAATATGCCTCTCTAAGTTCTAATCCTCGTGTCACTTTAATAATTTTAGAAAGTCTGTAGATATAACCATAGAATTCCATATATTTAAAAAATATACCAGCTTGGATTGCTAACTAACTATGCTTGCTTAAAATGTTCTAATATTTGGAATATTTTTTGGCTGCGACACTTTAATTTTTATATAAACGGTTTAATGACCGTTAGAAATTTCGAGATACTAAGTACGCGGTGATTATTAGCGCGCCATTTCACCAAAGTTAAGGGAATTAATAACAATAATGTTTTAATTGTCCCGCTTTTTACTTGATGAAGAAAATCTGGCTAATCTGACAACTCTGCATATGGTAAGGTGCCGCAGTTACGGATAAAGTAGGTATGGATTTGCACACCCTCAATTCTGGCAACTTGAACTTGCCAAGAACTCGACAGTGTTGTCAATTTTCTCAACGATAAATATAATTACATATTTTATTTAAAATTATTCGTTAAAGAGGTCATTAATATTTAAAGGTGACGATGTAGTACAAGGAAATAATTTTAGAATATGCCTCTCTAAGTTCTAATCCTCGTGTCACTTTAATAATTTTAGAAAGTCTGTAGATATAACCATAGAATTCCATATATTTAAAAAATATACCAGCTTGGATTGCTAACTAACTATGCTTGCTTAAAATGTTCTAATATTTGGAATATTTTTTGGCTGCGACACTTTAATTTTTATATAAACGGTTTAATGACCGTTAGAAATTTCGAGATACTAAGTACGCGGTGATTATTAGCGCGCCATTTCACCAAAGTTAAGGGAATTAATAACAATAATGTTTTAATTGTCCCGCTTTTTACTTGATGAAGAAAATCTGGCTAATCTGACAACTCTGCATATGGTAAGGTGCCGCAGTTACGGATAAAGTAGGTATGGCTTTGCACACCCCCAATTCTGGCAACTTGAGCTTGCCAAGAACTCGACAGTGTTGTCAATTTTCTCAACGATAAATATAATTACATATTTATTTGAAATTATTCGTTAAAGAGGTCATTAATATTAAAAGGTGACGATGTAGTACAAGGAAATAATTTTAGAATATGCCTCTTTAAGTTCTAATCCTCGTGTCACTTTAATAATTTTAGAAAGTCTGTAGATATAACCATAGAATTCCATATATTTAAAAAATATACCAGCTTGGATTGCTAACTAACTATGCTTGCTTAAAATGTTCTAATATTTGGAATATTTTTTGGCTGCGACACTTTAATTTTTATATAAACGGTTTAATGACCGTTAGAAATTTCGAGATACTAAGTACGCGGTGATTATTAGCGCGCCATTTCACCAAAGTTAAGGGAATTAATAACAATAATGTTTTAATTGTCCCGCTTTTTACTTGATGAAGAAAATCTGGCTAATCTGACAACTCTGCATATGGTAAGGTGCCTCAGTTATGGATATAGTAGGTATGGCTTTGCACACCCCCAATTCTGGCAACTTGAGCTTGCCAAGAACTCTGTAGTGTTGTCAATTTTCTCAACGATAAATATAATTACATGTTTTATTTGAAATTATCCGTTAAAGAGGTAATTAATATTAAAGGGTGACGGTGTAGTACGAGGAAATAATTTTAAAATATATGCCTCTCTAAGCACCAAACATCATATGTCACTTTAATAATTTTAGAGAGTCTGTAGATAAAGCTATAATAATATTCCGTATATTTAAAAATATACTAGCCATATATTATATATATATTATACATATATCATAACCAACTATGCTTGCTATAAAATTTTCATTTTGGAATATTTTTTCGGCTGCGACATTTTAACTTTTTTATAAACGATTTAATGACCGTTAGAAATGTCGAGGTACTACGCACGCGGTGTTTATTTGCGCGCCCTTTTATCAACGTTAAAGGAATTAATAATATATTATTTTAAAACTCTCGCCTTTTACTTGACAAAGAAATCTGGCTAATCTGACAACTCTGCCTATGAGTAAGGTGCCGCAGTTAGAGATATAGTAGGTATGCACTTTACACACCCCCAATTCTGGCAACAAAACCTTGCGAAGGCGATGAAGAACTCTGCAGTGTTGTCACCTTGTAACCAATTACTATACCCATTAATGCAGAAAACTGCTGACATCTGTAAATATGCGTTCCCGCTCAAATGCTTGTTTTGAAAACCACTTAACTGCAACTGTCAGTTTTTAAAATTACATAGCGCCTAACTCCCAGTTTGTTTAGGTATACATTTCTGCTGAGTGCGGCCTATTGGTTGTATTATTTTAAATCGCGTAACTCGTAACTTTTATTTGAAATTCCTTTCGGAATATCCATTTTTCCAACTCCAAGTTCAATAAAAATTACCCAAATATGCTTAAAATTACTTCCTTAAATAAATTTTAGGGTCAAATACATCAAAGTCACAAAGGTTTGTGAGATTAAACGCAAACACAACCTAAATTAGGTATGTAGAGTTTTTCGTGTTTACTAGCACGCCCTTTCCTCAAATTTAATTGTGTCCTTTGAACATTTATTTATATATCGCCATGCCAGAACACCAAAGAAATTTTTTAAAATATCGATTTAAAGTTATCCGGACCATTATGATGTAAGTACAAGAAATGCTCTATCTAGGGCTATACTAAGATATTTAAAAAAGTATTTAAGTACGCTATATCTTATATATTCCTATTGCAATATACACATTTTGATACGCAGACTCATTATATAGGGGAGCCTGTTCGACAGTGAACCAGTCGGGAACAGTGAACCACAACAAAATTGAGAAATCTGACAACGTCACAAATTACTTATTTGGTAGAAACGGTCATAAGGTGATCCGCTGTTGTCCCTTCAGTCAACGGGCGTCTGCTGTAAAAAGTACACGTGGTGTTTAAGAAAATTTGTTTTCGTGTGAAAGATTGTAAAAATTTCAAGTAAGTATTGGGATTTTTATTATTTTATAGCTTCTTTTCATCTTCACAATTTATCTTGCATGGTATTTTCAATGTATTTGGCCATATATACAGCAAAACTGTTTTTGTATTTGTAACGTTTTTCTTATATTTTTATAGCCAAATAAAATGGCGGTGCCGGTGGTACACACTGAACCAAATTCAACGGTTCCACAGTGAGCTGGTTCACTGTGGACCCATAAGTTAAATAATTAAATTGTATATCATGGTGCACATATCCTTGGTTTACCAGCTTAATCATTTTTGCACTTGGGATTACCTATGTTATTTTTTTTAGGATGCCGCGTCACAAAAAAGTAAAGAGAAAAATTGGAGCACACACAGAGGAGCAAATGAGAGCTGCTCTAGAAATGGTCGAACAAGGTATAAGCCGACGTCAAGCAGCTAAGCAAAATAATATCCCCTATCCCACTCTTCGTCGTTATGTACAAAAAAGGACCGAATTTGGTAATAACGTTCCATTAATTCCCAATTATGAAGTAAATCGGGTATTTACTTTGGCACAAGAAAATATGTTGGTTGATTACTATAAGATGTGTGCACTTAAGTTTTATGGATTGACCATCAAAGATTGCAGACAAGTTGCTTATGACATGGCAAGACTGAACAACATTAAAATGCCAGAATCCTGGAAAAGAAACTCCATAGCAGGCTTGGAATGGTTTCGATGCTTTCGAAACAGGCATCAAGATATCTCATTAAGAAAACCAGAATGTTGTAGTCTTGCAAGGGCTACGGCGTTTAACCGAGAAAATGTTAAAACATTTTTTGATAATTTAGCACATGTTTTAAAGAGAGAGCCGAAGTTTGCCGATGGAACGCGTATTTACAATTTAGACGAAACTGGAACTACGACAGTTCAGAAGCCCCAAAAGGTCATTGCTCCAACTGGATTATCAAACGTCGGAAAGGTGACCAGTGGCGAGAAAGGAACTTTGGTAACAACATGTTGCATGGTAAGTGCAACTGGACATGCGTTGCCCCCAGCAATTGTTTTCCCTAGGAAAAATTTTAGAGACATAATGCTGCATGGATCTCCTCCCGGAACCTTAGGACTGGCTGCTCCTACTGGATGGATGAACTCTAATCTATTTGTTGATGTTATGAAACACTTCGTTGCCCACACCTCTTCATCACCAGCAAATCCATCATTGCTAATCATGGATAATCATGAATCTCATCTATCCATAGAAGCGTTAGATTTAGCAAAAAGTTCTGGAGTCACAATCCTTACTTTGCATCCACAAACATCAGCTAAAATGCAGCCATTAGATGTGGGGTTACTAAGTCCGTTTAAGACATATTACTATTCAGCTATGGAGTCATGGATGCTTCGTTATCCTGGAAAGCCTGTAACTATATACCAAATTGCTGAGTTTATCGGTCATGCCTATCCAAGGGCAATGACGCCTATGAATGTAGTCGCAGCCTTTTCCAAGTGTGGAATTTTTCCTTTTAATAGGGACATATTTTCCGACATTGACTTTTTACCAAGCAGTGTAACAGATCGCCCTCAACCTGACATTGAAACAGAAAATGCTCAACCTGGAACAAGTAAATCGGCTCCCATTGAAATAATTGACCCTTTCTCATCGAGCATTATCACCGAAGAGCCTCAACCAGGACCAAGTGGAACCTCAAATATTGCAAAAGATCCAAGTTCCGAGCCTACAACTAAAACATTTATAACACCAGATATATTTCGTCAGCCGTTAAAGGCAGGTCCTCGCACTGATAAGAGAAAACGTAGAAAAGTTAGAAAAAGCATAATAGCGACAGATACACCAGAAAAAGATGCCATAGCTATCGAAAGAGCAGGTACGAAAGCAAAGCAAAATAAATGCAAAAGGCAGGTTTTACAAGATTCGACAGGACCCAATAAGGTCCTATCTAAGAACCCAAAAACGAGGCGCAGACAGAAATCTGATTCAGAGACAGATGAATCTACAGAAGAACTTATAAGTAGCAATAGCTCATCTGGTAGTGAATGGTATGATGAGCCGGAAAATGATATTTTAATTTTAGATGAAAATTTTGCTAATTTGCCACGCAATCCTCAAGTAGATGAATATGTTTTGGTTCACTTTACAACAAAAAAACTCTCGATCTATTATATAGCGAAAATTCTAAAGCAGAACGATAATGATGATTATTCTGTATCATTTTTAAGAATGAAACATAAAGAAAACCAGACATTTGTGTTTCCAACAGAACTGGACTCTGCGGATGTCAAAAAGTCTGATATTAAGTTTATCCTCCCTTCACCCCAAATCATAGGTACCAAAAGAAGGCAAGAAACATTTACTTTTAAAGTCAATTTGTCTTTATTAAATATGCGCTGATTTTAGGGTTATTTAATTATTTTATTTTATGCGTTACAATGTGTAAGATTTTTTTATATTCCCTTATTTGTAGAAGAGTAATTATTTCATTTTTATTTTGTATTCGTATTTTATGCTGCAAATAAAGTTTTTCAAAAATTTGATTCATTACTGTCTTCATAGATAAGGTTGGCTCACTGTGTATTTAGGTGTGGTTCACTGTTAAAAGTACTATGGTTAAGTGTGGACCAAACCTGGTCCACAATTAACCAAATGCAATTTTTTTTAAATTCAACTATTTGTTGTTTTTTTTTCATTTTCTAAACCAAAAATTGTTCCAAAACCGAAGGTATGCAGCGTTTCCAATAAACTCCTGAAAAAAAAATTGCATACCGATGAAAGTAAAATTTTTTACAGCATTAAAAAAAAAAGTGGTTCACTGTCGAACAGGCTCCCCTACTCATTTGATACTCGGAATATTATTATATTTTGTGAGCACATTTTAAGATGCTATCGTACATGGTGGCGGAATAATTATTTTTTTGGAATTCCCGCTTTTTTATTTGATGAAATCTGACAACTCTGACTATGAATAAGGTTCCGCAATTACGGATATAGTCGGTGTGCGCTATACACATCCCCAATTCTGGCAAATTGACCTTGATCAAGGCGATTAAGAACTCTGTATTGTTGCCAATTTTCTTAACGGTTTAAATATGATTACATATTTATTTGAAATTTTCCGTGAAAGATATCATTATTTAAAAGACTACGGTGCAGTGCCAGTGAGGTACCAAGATGACATCCCGAACGTTGAAAATGCTACAAATGGCTAAAGATGTTGTGAAAGAAGCTGATCTTGATGTAAAAAAATCTGATCTTGATGGTAAGTGTATTAATTAAAATAAATAATTATATTATGTATAATTTTAAAATTTAGGGATTCACCCGTGATAGTTTCCGTTAAAGACGGGTATAGGTAAACTAGACTGATCACAAATGCATAATCATAAATTTTGTACCGTAGTTCCGTCTTACTTTGCCCACCGCAGGGTAACTTTGCCCAGCGACATGTCATAAGTAATTATTTGTTGAGGTAAAACTGGCAACAGTGGAAAGTGTGGCAACATTCAAAACTGACGGTTAACATTAGTCGGCCATCGTTTATTCTTGTTTGCAAGCTCTAACCGGCATGAAAAGTGTTTTATGAAGGTAAGTACTTTTGTGCATTTTTGATCGGTTTTTTTACCTTTTAGAGTAAGGTCTGTCCACATGTTGTTACTAAAGGATATATTTTGGAAAATTATTTGTGTATACTTTGGAATCTTGGGAAAATACTGATATTATTGGTTAGGTACAAGTTTTTTAAAACACATTTTACTGAGCAATGTTACCCATATAATCTCCAAACTTTGCTTTTAAAGGTCTTTTTCAGGCGTGGGCAATGTTACCAAAAATTCAGGGTAACTTTGCCCACCAACTTTTTTATTTTTTTTTTAATGAAGTTCTGATCTCATTGCCTTACCCTTAAAAGACATGAATTGAAAAGGTATATATGTTCAGTTGCTATTTTTTGTCTGTTAAAGAACATCCAGGTAAAAAGATATTTTTAAAAAACCTAAAAAAAATGGGCAAAGTAAGACGGAACTACGGTATTCATCAACGGGACACGAGTTAAATCTTGAATTTTTAATAAATAACTGTTAGATTAGTTAGATTAGACCATCTGATGAAGACACTGTGTGTCGAAACAATTGTAATGGAAATTTAAAATAAATAGTGGAAATTATAACAGTTGTGTACAATAGTTTGAATTTATACTATTAATTAACAGCGGTTTATTTAATTTTTTTTTATAATAACTTTAAGGAAAGAGAGAACCATGCGGTCTTTACTGACTTCTGCCAACTTTATTTGTCCTTTTGGTTATCAAACATCCGACTATGGTTTCAGTGTCAAATGGCGCCTTCTATAGAGCACCACAAAAACCAAATTGTTTTTGTTAATTAATAAGCTAGAAGAATTAAATGTTTGACTAGTAAAATATACTCCATAAAAAAATGCATTTTCTTTTTTGATCGTATCTAATTGAATAAGAAACTAAAGTGTGCCTTTAGGTTTCTTATTTAGGGAACAATGACCCTTTTGGACAGAATATATGATTTTGTTAATCATACAGTGTGACCAGTAAAGTCCGCATCATATGGGAAATTTTTTTATTCGTATCTTTATTCGAAATTTGACTTTGGCATCAGTTTCTGCTTTAATCGAGATGAAAATTTAACCAAAAAATAGTAGTCACGTGATTCGCATTATAGGTCAAATTTTAATTTTTTTACAAAAAAATTTAAAAAGTGGGGTTATTTGTCAAAATATTGAAAGAAGTTATTTGAAAAAGTTTTTCTAAATACAATTTTTAGCCTATATCGATGGTTAAACGGCAGAAGGCCCTAACCCTCAATTTTTAGAAATTTGTTTTATTTTATTTTGATATTTTATAAATTAAACTTTATTAGTTACAAGTGGCCCTAAGCCTCTAAACGAAAGTATAAGCACAATAATCTGCATTATATTTTCCTAAGCCACAATTAAAATTAAATAAAGTATGTTCGAGTCACCTGTTTTAAGAAAAAATCTAGCAAAAAAAGACCTATCCAACGGATTTCTCATTATTAACAACATCAAAATGCCCTAAGCCACAAAATCTTTACTGTCTATTCAAATACCATTTTACTGGTAAAATGACCATGTTTGTAAATATGGCAACATCGTGTAGTTTATCGCTGGCATTCCAGCTGTGGCGATACAAAGTTTAACCGACGTTTTATTAATATTCTGTTACAAATAGAAGTAATAGTGCTATATCAAATAAAGTTTTGAATGTAGAGGTAAGTTTAATGTTTAATAGAGTATTTTGTAGTTAGTGCAACTTAATCCCAAAGAAATATTTTCATATTTTAAAGAAGTTTTTAAGTTCGAAGCCGTTTTATAGGTTATGAGGCTTAGGCCCTTTTGAATTTTAGCGGGTGAGGGTTGGGCCCTATTTTATAAAAAAAATGCAAATATTTTATGAGGCTTAGGCCATTTAATTTTTTCAAATTTGGCCAAAATCAAAATTTTATATTTCTTATTTCAGTAACATGGAGGTGTCCAAATTGAAAAATAGAACCTTGAAGATGATTGAGATGGCAACTTCACAAAAAACTAGCAATGAGCACATTGACGAATTAATAAATTTTAATAACGATGATGAGCTGCTGGAGTATGCTGACAAAGTAGTCAGTACTTTGAAGGGTGACCTAAAAACTGATAAATCCAGTACATTTAGTGAAATTCATAATTTTGAAGATAAAGGGACACTTGCTGAAAATGCTGAATTAGTGGCAAATGACGATCATGGTTCTGAAAAGAAAATTTTAAATTATATTAAAACAAACGAAGTAGACGATCAAGTCACCGAACTGGATGTTGACATAAACAGTGTTGACAATGATTCTAGCAGTGAGGAGGAGTATGTACCTCAAGAAGAGGAAGCCGAGTCCAGTGAATCTGATGAAGTCAGCTTTGCTAAGTATGAAAAAAGAAAAAATAGATTTACAACAACTTTCAAAAATAAAAAAAACAGAACCTTACCTTCTAAGACAAGTTTTAAAGATAATAAAGTTATAACAGAACAAGTAGATCCAGAACTGAAGAAAGGGGCAAACTTTGTAGATCAAGAAAATATTGAAGCGAATGATGCGTTAGATGTTAGGTTTGCAAATGAACGTCGAAAATTGAATCAAATACCAAAGAAGCGTTCTATTTCAATGACAAATGTAAACCAATTCCGTGATAACTTGACACAAAATGGTTTAGAAGTAACGCAAATAAGGACAGAACTAAATGATGTAGAAATAGATAATGCATCGACAGAAGAACAAAGTAACATAGTAGGAAACGAAGGTAAAAGACAACATAAAAGACAGAATAAACGAAAGATAGCAAAAAAACAACGAGAAAATGGAAACGAATACACCAGTTCCAAGGGAAAAGTAATGCCAAGAAGAGAGCTTCAACCGAATCCATGTAAATCTTGCCAAAATAATTGCCCTACCAGAATTTCAGAAGAAGATAGGACAGCAATATTTGCTAGATTTTGGGATTTAGGAGACAGACAGGAACAAAACTCATTCTTATCGTCTTGTATCTCAGTTGGAGGAAAGAAAAGAAAATACACGAAAAACGACGAAAGCAGAAGGTCAGTAACTAAATTATACAACTTGCCGAAAAATGAGAATACGAAAGTTCAAGTTTGCCGACAGTTTCTTTTGGCCACACTAAATATAAAAGAAAAGCGGCTTAGGAAAATATGCACCAATCGAACAAACATCGGAACGCAGAAAAAAGATATGAGGGGTAAAAACACTATTCCAAAAAATAAAACCAAGGAAGAAACCAGAGAGCATGTTTTGCATTTCATTAAGATGTTACCAGCTGTGCCATCACATTATTGCAGGAACAGTTCTGTAAGAAAGTACTTACCATCAGAATTAAGAAACATACAACGTCTTTATAAACTATATGATTCGTGGGCTACTGACAAAAACTATGGGAAAGTTAGCCAACCAGTTTTTAGGAAAATATTTACTAAAGACTTTAACATTGGATTTCATATGCCCAGGAAAGATAAATGTAACATTTGCCTTGATTACAAGAAAGAAGAAAGTACCGTTGAAGAAAAAGAAAGGTTCAACCAGCATATTAATGAAAAAGAATTGGCCAAAGCACAATATTTACGAGATCAAAAAAAATCTAACTCAAACGGCTATTTATGTGCAAGCTTCGATATGCAAAAGGTGTTAGGTACACCGCATGGAAATTTGGATATGCGAATTTATTATTATAATAGATTTTCTGTTTATAATGAGACAATTTATGAATCCAATTCGCAAAATGGATATTGTTATATTTGGGGAGAATCTGAAGGCAAAAGAGGCTGCAACGAAATTTGTACCATTTTATTTAGGTATCTTTCAGGTCTGGATGAAGCTGGAAAAGTAACGCAACTATCTTTGTACTGCGATTCATGTACAGGTCAAAATAAAAACAGAGCTGTGATGACCTTGTTAGCCTATTTTCTGAAATTTTCTAAAAACATTCGATCAATCACCATAACTTTTTTAGTTCCGGGTCATACCTATATGCAGGTAGATAGCGTTCATGGAGCAATAGAAAGGTATTTGAAGACAATATTGATTTGGGCACCCAGTGAGTGGTCAACCGTTCTCCGAAACGTACGAGTTAAGCCACATCCTTATGAGGTTATAACGTTAACTCATGCTGACTTCTATGACTTTAAAGAACTTCAGAAAAAAATATGGCCAGACAAAATAAAAAAAGATACTAACGGGGACATAATTAAATATTTGGACATAAGACAGATGGTATTTTTAAAAGGATCCAATGAAATACAATTTAAATACTCCCTAAAAGATGAGGAAGTCAAATTTGTTTATTTAGAAAATTTAAGAACATCTAGAAACACCGGATTTACAAAGTTGTATAATAAACAATTAGAAATACCTACAAAAAAATTCACCAGCCTTATGAAGATGTGTGAAGAGAATATTATTAAATCTCAATATCACGCTGAATACAAATCGTTAGTTTGTAAGGATACAGTTCCTCTCGCTTTGCCTGAAACTGACGAAGAAGATGATGTATCTTATGAGTTATCTTAATTGGTTTAGGTTTAAATCTAAAATTAGATTTCAGGTATTTTGTTGAAATAAATATAAGATGCTATTTTTTTTTTAAGTATAAAATAAAATGACCTTATTATACCGCCAGTTTCATTTGTTATTATAAGATTAAAGGACCTAACCCTAAAAATATATATAATATTGAAAATATGTTTTAGGTTAAAAAGACCTAAGCATCATTTTTGGGGTTTTAAAGCTAATAAAGTTATTAAATTTCGTGTAGATGGCGAAATTTTAAACAAAATGTTTTTTTGTAATCACAAAACACCAAAAATATTTTGTTTTTGACATAAATAACTTAGGTATCCAAAAAACGTTGTTTTCTGGAAAAACAGCTAAAGTGGGTTAGGGCCTTCTGCCGTTTAACCATCGATATGCAAAATTTCAGCTGCCTAAGATAATTTTGATTTTTTTCCCATATTTTGTAAATTACACCACTGTTTAATTAATAAATATTCCACCTTCCGATGAGCCACGAAAACCAAGTTGGCCGTAAAACAAATGATAAAAAAGATCAACAGACCAGAGATTGCTTTATTAATGACAGTCAAATCGCTTTTCTGTTTGACATAGTGGTTTTTAATTAGTACTGCATATTAAATAACAAAAAATGTTAACTTTACAGGAAAAAATCGAAATTGTATTAATATGTGGTGAAAACACAAGTCATCGTGTAGCAGCCAACATTTTTAATGAAAGGTATCCAGGAAAAAATGTGCAACAATCTACTGTGAGTAGGATTATGGTAAAATTTAAATCAACTGGATCGGTGGAAAATTTATTTAAAAAGCCTCACAATCCTATAAAACATACTGAGGAAGTCCAATTAAATGTGTGCCTAGATGTTGTGGAACATGCTCAAACTAGTTTTATTTTGCAACAGTGGTGTAATTTACAAAATATGGGAAAAAAATTAAAATTATCTTAGGCAGCTGAAATTTTGCATATCGGCTAAAAATTGTATTTAGAAAAACGTTTTCAAATAACTTCTTTCAATATTTTGACAAATAACCCCACTTTAAATTTTTTTGTAAAAAAATTAAAATTTGACCTATAATGCGAATCACGTGACTACTATTTTTTTATTTAATTTTCATCTCGATTGAAGCAGAAACTGATGCCAAAGTCAAATTTCGAATAAAGCTACGAATAAAAAATTTCCCATATGATGCGGACTTTACTGGTCACACTGTATGTATATTACAATTTTTAGAGTTGAGCAAGTCTGAACCCGAGGAAAGCGTTTCCCACAGCGAATATGTTCCGTCTGAGAAATCTGCAGTTAACTCAAAGCTATATAAGAAAGGTAGAGTTAAAAGAAAACCAGTAAAAAAACTAAACAAAAATATAAAAAAAAAAATGACAAAGAAAAAAATTATTATTTTGGAAAACAAGGTTGTGGCAAAAACACACAGAAAATTTACAAATACGGATTACTTAGATATAGGACTCAATGAAGATCCACATATAGATTTAACTAATTCTGGTATATTAAAGGAATCGCAAATAGAAAAGGGGTTTATTATTAACAAGTATCTAAGCAGCATAAATGACCCGACATCTCTGGATGCTGCAGAAGACGAAATTCCATTAACCAACTATCCAAATGATACCAACATGCAAATGAACGAGAGTAAGGCAAGTATCGAGCAATCAGAAGTTGTGTTTAGAAAAGTAAATCCCAACAAAAAAATAGAAAAGGGGTTTATTATTAACAAGTATCTAAGCAGCATAAATGACCCGACATCTCTGGATGCTGCAGAAGACGAAATTCCATTAACCAACTATCCAAATGATACCAACATGCAAATGAACGAGAGTAAGGCAAGTACCGAGCAATCAGAAGTTGTGTTTAGAAAAGTAAATCCCAACAAAAAAATAGAAAAGGGGTTTATTATTAACAAGTATCTAAGCAGCATAAATGACCCGACATCTCTGGATGCTGCAGAAGACGAAATTCCATTAACCAACTATCCAAATGATACCAACATGCAGATAAACGAAAGTAAGTCAAGTACCGAGCAATCAGAAGTTGTGTTTAGAAAAGTAAATACCAACAAAAACATTGAAATTTTTGCAGCGGCCAAACGGTTGGGGAAACGAGTCAGAAACAAAACTCATATTTGTTACTACTGCAATAAAAAGATTATAAATATGGCAAGACACTACGAAGTAGTTCATGTTAATGAGGCCGAAGTAGCCAAATGTTTAGCGTATCCAAAAAAATCAATTGAACGTAGGAAAGGTTTTGCGGAAATTAATAAAGTGGGCGATTTTTACCATAATTGCAATGTTTTGGCCACTAAAACTGGGGAACTAATACTAGTTCGAAGACCAACTGAAAATGAATTAAAAACAGTTACTGACACGGATTATGGCCCATGTCCAAACTGCCTCGGTTTTATGTTAAAAAAACATATTTGGCACCACTTAAAACATGGATGCAAAGAAAAAAATTTAAATGAAAACACTGAAAATCCTAGAGATATTATAGCTGAAAGTAATTCACTCATATCTGATATTTTTGGATTAGGTTTTACTAAAGAGTACCATAAATCAATAATATCAGCATTTAGATCAGATGAAGTTGGTACTGTCTGTCAAAACGATATGCTCATACTAAAATTTGGGGCCATGCAATTTGAGAAATATGCTAATACCCAGGCCGAATTTATCCGACAGACAATGAGGCAATTAGCGCGGCTTACCCTGGCGCTAAATGATAGCAGCAAAACTCCTGGCAAAGCATTGGCAGATTACCTTACTCCAGAAAAATTTGATACTGTCATTAAGGCTACCCAACAAATCAGTATGGTTCCTATTACAGCAGATATGATAACAAGACCAGAATTTCATACTCCTAGCTTGGCGTTAAAAATTGGATATGCTCTCAAGAAATGTGTTGCCATACAAAGAGGTAGTGCTTTAAGAGCTGGAAATTTAAAAGGAAATAAAATATTATTAGCATTCAAGGATCTAATGGAAATGGAATGGAATATAAGAATATCATCAAACGCCCTCTCAACCCTCTACAAGAGAAAATTTAATTCCACTCAACTATTACCAGTAACATCAGATCTCGTTACCTTAAGCCAATACTTGGACGAAAATATAACTAAAACTAAATTGGAAATGGAGTCGCCTAGATGTGATAATCAAAGATGGACCCGGCTAGCAACGTTATGTCTTGCCCGCATTATATTATTTAATAAAAGACGTTCCGGAGAGGCCTCCAAAATGAAAATGAGTGATTATATTTCGAGACCATCTTGGGCTGAACAAAACACTCAAGAAATAAGAGAATCTTTAACTTCCTTCGAAAAAAAATTAGCCGAAAATATGCAAATAGTTGAAGTAGAAGGAAAACGTGGGAGGAGAGTGCCGGTTATACTTCCACCTATTATTAAAGAGTCCATTGACATTTTAATAAGATATAGGGATCACTGCAAAATTTCTTTTGATAATAGATACGTATTTGCAAGATCCAATGAGTCAAAGCGCTTTTTAAGAGGGCATGATTGCCTAAAGAAAATTTGTGAAGAAATAAGTTTAGAAAATCCTGATGCCATAACCGGTACAAAGTTGAGAAAATATGTAGCTACCGTATGTCAGTTATTTAATATGTCAGAAAATGAATACGACTGGCTAGCCAGACATTTAGGGCACGACATTACCGTTCATAGAGAGTTTTACCGAATGCATGAAAGTGCAATAGAATTAACTAAGATCAGCAGAATATTAATGGCCGTGGATCAGGGTCAAGCTCATAAATATGTTGGCAAACAAATAAACGAGATTGATATTGACGGTAAGCATTAAAGTACGACTGCTTAATATATAATAAAAATAATGGCTTGTGTTTTGATATTTTAATTTTAAGTTATTTTTAGATACTTTTTCATTTTTAGATCTCCCTGCTTTAGAAACCGAAAATGTAGATGACGAGGAAAGCGAGGAAGATAACCGAGAAGAAATTGAAGAAGACAAGGAAGTTGAGTTCAATAGGAAGGAGACTACAGAAACTAAGAAAATTAAAAAAGTTAAAGAAGGTACGTATATATGTATCTATAACATAAAATAAGAAGGAACGTTTCTTGTTTTGGCACACCAGTTTTTTTATGATTTGCTATTTAAAACCGGCTTCCTTGATAGTGCAATTGGTTAGCGCTCTGTACTGGATATACAGAGGTTGTCGGTTCAAGTCCGGCTCGAGGAACAACTTTTTATAGAATTTCAAATATGTAGTGTGCAAAAAACACGAAACTTGCCTTTTTATTTTATATAAATCAATTTTCGAAAAAGGAAAGAACCAATGGTTATTAATGAGCCGTCCAAATCGCATGCATTTAGTTGCCGAAAATGGCAATGTTGCTATTGATAATGGGTAAAATGTTTGTAAAAATAACATTACTCTCCATACGTATCTATAATGTTCCCTTGATAGCTTAACTTTGACTAAGGCTTATTAGTATTTTCATAATTTTGGTTAACTCTATAGGTTCTTTCGTCAAAAATCTTTGTTAGTAAACTATTTCCTCTTAAGAAACGATTAAATTAATTTGATCTTGCAATAATATATTTGTTGTAAAATTAATTTATATATTCAGATATATCGTTCTCAAGTACAAATGAACCCATTAATCTTAAGAGAAAAATAATTAGGACCCTTCTTCAACGTTTTCCTTCTATATAAACTATAGTCATTTTTTGAGCCATTTTTTAAAAAGAAGGGAAACAATTTTAAATCTCTCGAGTGTCTTGGTTAGCCCATGATTGTCTCTAAATATAATTATTTAAATTCATCTTGAATGCCTCTCACAATCGTCTATTAATTGTAATATAGCATCTATTAATGTAATGTGGGCTACCCACTATCAATTTAATGTTTTTAAATACAGACCTGCAACTTTTATCTTAGCCTGCTATCCTTTAGGCCCTAAAAGTTGAGTACCAATAATATATTCTTTAAATTTTACATTTTATTTACTAAATTCACATCACCAGTATTTTAACTTATCCTTTGCAGGATTACAGTACTGAGAAACATGTCAAAGATTGGATAGAACTTTTAAATTATTGGCTTAACTAAAATAACCTGGTAATATTTTTAAGAATTGCTTACAAGTACAGTTTGAGATATCTACTGATATACTTTGTTAAGAAACGCTGAAATTTAGAAAATCTTGTAAAACAACAAAACCTGCTATAAAATTTTCTCTATTTTTTAATAAATGTTAGAATAAGAATCCGAAATTTTGGGTTTTTTCAGATATTTCCGAAAGTATTCAAAATAATTGCAATTTTTTAAATTTATATGATTATATAGGTACATATTATTAATATATAATAATTAAACACCAAAAAATGCATCATGTTTCAACTTAAAAATCTTCGTATTTCTTATAGTGTTCTAAATTCCCATGAATTACGTTGAGTTTGTAACACCCTCCGTGATTCTTTAATTTAGTTTCAATGTAAAACCTGTAAATGAGATTTTACCCGATTGGACAGTTATATCACGAGTAATTATTTTTGAGCAAAGAATAACATAATATCCAAGATGCTCTAGCCTGTCAAAAACTCAAATTGCTTGGAAGAATAATTTTAAATAATCCCAGAATATAAAGTTCTTAAAAGGAAATAACTTTCTATTGAATCTAACTTTTTAGACCCCTGTATGATTTATACTAATTACAACATAGGCACACTGGGGTTGGCTTTTTACAATCATGGATAAGCCATGCCGTAAATGAACACCTTTTAAAAACTAATACCTATCGTTTTTAAAGTGTTACTTTCTTAACCTAAGGCCGATATGCCTCACATGGCCGATACTATAGTCGCGAGCTAAAGGCCGCACATCAGTTGTTTCTGATTTATCTTCGTCCCTCATTGTGTAATTATACAGCATTGGAGTATTTTCAACTTTATTAACGAATTTCATGCAAAAAATTTGCTCCATATTTATTATTTCGCGACACTCAAGAGACTGGAGTAGCGCGGCGACCAGCACGTCGGGTCGCGAAAGCTTGGGTTACATCGATCTCCCAGTTACCCTACTTACGTAGCGTCTTGCGAGTAGCGTCATTTAAATCTACATGCGCCCAGCCTCCTAGTATTCAAGCTAGAACAGTTTCTTCTGAGTTTCCTCAGGTGAGGTGTACCTTACAGTTAATAAATCTTGTATTTTTATACTTGTATATTATATTTTAGGAAAAAAGGTAACAAAGAAAGAACCGTGGTCAAGCCAAGAAATGGAAGCAGTTATTCATTACTTTCAAATACACATTAAGAAAGGGAAAGTTCCCAATAAAAAGGAATGTGATGATTGTGTTAACAAGTACCCTGTGCTTTCCAAAAGGCATTGGAAAAATATAAAATATTGCATTAAAAATCAAATTCAAAAAAGAAATAAAATAAGTAAAAAAAATCGCTAAAAATATTTTTATAGTTAAGAATATTCTATAATACGAAGACTACGGTTATAATTTCTATTATATGTTTTTATTTTAAATTGATATACCAATAATTGTTTCGACACACAGTGTCTTCGTCAGATGGTCTAATCTAACTGACGAGGACACTGTGTCAAAACAATTGTTATATCAATTTAAAATAAAAACATATAGTGGAAATTATAGCCGTTGTGTTACTTATTAATTTACAGTTAAGAGGTTTATGTTGAACTGTATAATGATTATTAACCATAATTAACTAACTAGCAACTTTGACTGTGATATAAATTACATTAGCAGGCATAATTTACTCGCGATCAAAGTTGCCTAATTAGTAAATCAAGAATTTAGCTAACTGGGATACTTAGATTGTGAGAAAATTACTTCTGTCAATGTAAAGATGTCATCGTCAAAGTTGTTGGTTAAATAATTTATGTTCAAAAATCTCTATGCAACACGACATTATTGTTTTTATTTAGGATTAAGGTTTTAAATGTAGCTTTTTGTGCTTATATATTTGTTCCAAATTTGGTTATTTTAAATACAAAAAACTGCAATATTTTAAATTTTTTAGTTACTGCTAGTTTTAGATTTATAAACAAAATATATAACAGGTCGTTTTATAAGTATTACTAATTTGATTAACAACGCTTAAATCTAGCAAAAAATACAATATACACAATAGTTTAATAAATTTGTTTATAAAGTTCCTTTGGATAAAAAAATAATAAAATAATACTCTAGCAAATGAATTTGTTATTTTTTACCTATACCATAATTTAATTAATATTTTTTACTTCTAAATTAAGATTAATGAAATAAAATGCAAATATAATGTTACTATATGTTTATTAAGATACCTAAAAGGTAATAACAAAATCATATTATCTACTAGACATTACAGATACAGGTCAATAAATAAACGACACTAAACTTAAACTTATATAAAAATAAACGTTAATTGAATTATTAACAACTAGGCATGAGGCAGTATAAGATAAAACTCACCCCAAACAGCCCACGATATCCAGTAGTCGTCCATTTTAACGCCAATAAAGGGCCACTACATCCATGTACCTCTTACAGAAGTCATGGATATCCCCGTTTATGGAACATTTCAGTCTTCAAAATCTAATATATCAGGGGCTTTATTCTATTTTTTTTTCTGTGTCCGTGAACTGAATCTGCCTTCATAATATCAAATGTTTCATGAAAAACTACGAGCTGCTAGTAAAAACAGAGTTCTTGATAGTAGTAGTAGGAAACCTATCGATACGTTTCATTACTTATATGCTTATATTTTGATAGTATCCCCCGTTTTTTCCTTTTTCTATCTTCCAAAATAGGTTTGTCCAAAGAAATAGTTTTTTTCCAAACTTTATGTAATTTTTTATTAATTACATATTAAAAAACAGTTGTCGTTCTCCATAATTTAGGCTTTAAAAAATATTAATAATGTTTATTCTTTGATCGGATGTTTGTTATCTTTTGGAAGCACTTTTCCCTACATTTAGTTTCACATGCTGGAAGGAATACTAACTTTCCTTTTGTG
Source organism: Polydrusus cervinus (assembly GCA_935413205.1). Lineage (NCBI taxonomy): Eukaryota > Metazoa > Arthropoda > Insecta > Coleoptera > Curculionidae > Polydrusus > Polydrusus cervinus. The sequence goes on along the minus strand of OW284510.1, from coordinate 56,317,197 downwards.
TTTTTTTACTTGTCCTCATAATACCCTCTTTGGTTTTAAAACATACTCTTGGTTTTCAAAAGTTTTATTTGGGGATACCAATATTTCTTCCCTGCTGCCGTTATCCATTAAAAGATGAACAATATTTTTTCCAAATTAATGAGCCCATTCTGTGATCATCAGGAGATTGGAAAACGTCTCGGTAGTTCTTATATTCTATTATTTTATTCTTTTTCAATTTGAATGAAAAAATGGTAAGATAAATTAGACCGTGTTATATTTCCTTCGTTTTTTTTTTAAATACATTTTTTAAATTATAAATATATTTGCTTCTTGTTTTTAATTTTTACAGAAAGTAGGAGGTGTTGAAATTACAAAGGGCAAACTCGACGTCGGACCAAATATGTATATATATATTTTTCCTTTTTGTCAATAACCGTAACGAACAAGAAATATTAAACCGATATAATTAAGGTAGTCCTTCTCTTTATTTATTTTTAAGTTTAATTCGTATGCCAGAAGCTTTATATACAGTTTTTTAAAACATGCATTTGTTGAGTTCACCTTTTGTATTCCCAATGCCATTATGCCTTTTACTAAAACAGAATTGACCTACATAACTATTTGACCATTTTTTCGAACCATAAATTTAAAATTTTGATGTTTGGTTTAAAATTATGAGTTGAATTCCGTTCAGACTCTTTGGATTCAAATAAAAAGGTTTAAAATATTGTTTGGTATTTTCATTTTTAATCAATACCGATAGGGTGAGATTTTAGGAATAAGTTAAAATCTGGCAACAGCGCAATTTACACACTTCTTGTAATTCTATAATAATGGCAACCTAACTCACACCTATTCTTGTATCTACATATTTATGGAAACTTTTTTACACTTACCGAATTATGGCGCCAGGTGCCATAAATGATTTTCCGTTATAACTCGAATTGTATGGAGTGTAAAAAAAAAATTCCTAGATTTACACACTCTTTGGAAAAGCAGCCATTAATATACTAAATATTTTGCAAAGTGCCACAATTGGGGATATAGCATGGGCTGCCACAAATATGTACGTACGTGTAATGGTGTGTGTGTGTGTGTGTTTGCTTGTGGCTTATTATTTTTTTAGGGTAAAGTTATATTATTGTTGAATTTGTAATAGCCATTTTCTTTCTTTTGTTTTATACAAGTTCCTCTTAGTGTGCTCTCAAATTGTTTTTGAAGAATGGGGCGTATTTAAAATCAGACAAGAAGTGCGCTCACAATCCTCCTCCGAGGTGCTCCCACAGTTTTTTTGAAGTGGGGGAACCTCCCGAGCTGGTCCCCTATTTCAATTACTAACCTGATGGCACCATACTAAGATTCCATGTATATACTGGTTCCAACGATGAAGAACTAAGTGGATCAGGACATGCTTCCAAAGTTGTAATGACACTAATGCAAGATAAGTTGAATCAGGGCCAGGCATTATACATGTACAATTACTATAATAGTTATTTATTGGCCAAAACTCTTCTGGAAAATCATACTTATTGCACTGGAACATTAAGGGCTAACCTTCGAAGTAATCCAAAAGAAGTAACAGAAAAGCAGCTCAAGAAAGGGGAAAATATATCTGTTTTCCAAGACGGTGTACATGTTGGAAAATGGAAGGACAAGTGACAAGTTCTATATATATCCACTGAATTTGATAATAATTTTCTACAATAAAAAATAAAAGAGGCCAGGAAGTATCAAAACCAGAAGCAATTGTTGAATACAACAAACACATGTCTGGGGTTGATCACCAAGATCAGATGCTTGCATATTATCCATGTGAGCGAAAGACTCTTCGTTGGTACAAGAAGTCATTTGTTCATACCTTACAACTTCTAGTGCTCAATTCCTACAAGTTGCACCAACGATATTCTGCCGATGGAAAAATGCCATATTACAACTTCAGACTATCAATAATAAATGGGTTGCTTCCAGGGAAAGTAGGTCCAGCAACGTCTGCGCTACCAACTTTTCTCACAGAACACAAAATAACCCTTATATCAGCAAAATCTACAGGTCCAGGCGACACTAGAAGAGCGAAGCGTAAAAGATGCAGGTTGTGTACCAAAAAAGGAATGGGTAGAAAACAAACCACTTATCATTGCGAGGAATGTGAAGATAAACCCGGACTTTGTGTCAGTTGTTTTAATGAATATCATCGTTTACTTTAACATGTAATCATTATTTGTATTATTATTCTTACACCAACATTTAACATATAATAAAAACTGAATTAAAAATATGTATATTAAAGTGACTCCGATAGGAGTCGTCGGCACCTGGTACGAAAATCGAGAGCCAGTGCCACCGACTCCCATCGGAGTCATTTTTATTTCATTTTTTTAAAGTTTTCTTTTCCTCAATTGGTTTTTCCATATTAACTCGTTACATTACTAATCATAACACATCAGAATTATCCAAAATTATAAGTTGGCTTCTGACTCGGGTCATTCTCATTATACCTGGCAGCGAACGTGTTAAAACGAAACGCCGGCTGGGCTCTTTTGTGGGAATCACATGGCGTGGAGTACGTGTGTCAGACTGTCATATATCAATATAATATTTTTCCAAAATTTCATTTTTATTATTTAAAGTGTTACTATTAAATATACCTACTGACCCAATTATTTATTATTAAAACAAACTACCAAGGATGCTATCTTAGCATAATACCGAGCTTGCATATTGTTACAAATTAATAAACTGGCCCAGTTAAAGTGATATAAATAGTAGGTTGGTACTAAGTAGAAGATACTTAGGCAACAACCCCCTAAGCAACCCGCAAATTACAGAAATTAAAGAACCAGTAAAGGAAAAAGAGATCCTATATCTTATAATAAGAACGATGCAGGTCCATTTTTACAGTATATGTGGAAGCCACAGAAAAAACTCAAAACAACGTTGGTAGATTTAGCAACCTAAAAATAGCCAAAGAAATATTTGACCTTCACCTGAAAGATGTAAAAAAAATTAAAAACAAAGGAGTAAATCGCATTTCAATCGACTTTATTAACTTCCAAGCGGCGAATTTGTTTTTAAACAACATCAAATTAATCGAGAAAGGATACAAAATTTTTGGGCGGCGGAACTTTCGGCCCCATATTGTTACCTGCTAGAAATTATAGGTCAAGTAATCTTGCAAGAAATTTTGGCCCCAGACATTGCAGGTAAGCTCATTATCATTTAAGTACCCACCCCGGGTATTTCCCGACTTGGTACTTTAGGTATGCCTAAGGGATGGTGTTGATATAATTAAATTGTCATAACAGCGACATAAGGGTTTATTCATGTTTAGAGACCGATTATAATTATTCCTTTTCAGTTCTTAAAGTTGCATGTTTTATGTAATCTATTAAAAATGAGTTTAATAAAAAGTTCCCGTAACCGCGATTTACTTCTTGTAGAAAATTATACGTTTTGCAAAACAAAGAATTAAAAAGTGGTAAAGTATCGTGGTGGTGCATCCAGAAGAATTCTAAATGCCTAGCGAAAATGGTGACAATCGGTTCTGACGTTACAATAACGAAAGCAGACTTGGTGCATAATCATGAAATAGATGAACGCAAGACACAGAGAAAAATAATCACCAATGCGTGCAAACCAAAAGCTGAAGAAGATTTAACAGAAAAACCTGCTTAGATTATTCGACGAGCTATTGCTACAAATTCTTCAAATGATTGACATTGAGGCTATTCGAAAAAATATTTAAAACTGTCGTCGGAAATTGCTACCAAGTTCATTACCAAAATCAATTGAAGAAGTTCATAGTGCAGTGAGTGCTTATTCTCTTAAAACGAACATAGGTGAAGATTTTATATTTTTAAATAATCTTGAACATAATTTAATTATGTTTTCATGCGAAACAAACATTCGTGCATTATGTGAAATGGAAAAATTGTATATGGACGGAACCTTTTCCTACAGTAGCAAATATTTTTGCCAATTATTTACTATACATGGGCTAGAAAATGGACATTATATACCGTTAGTATATTGTTTGTTAAGAGATAAAACAGCAGCCACATACCAAAATCTATTTTTTCTGCTAAAATCAAGAATATTTGAAATTTTTAGATTGTCGTTACATTCTGTAGAAGTCTTTGTAGATTTCGAAAAAGCAATTCATATTGTACTGCTAAGTATTTTTCCACAAGTAAAAATTAGTGGCTGCCGTTTTCACTTACATCAAAGTTGGTTTTAAAAAATGCAATTGCTTGGTTTGGTTCCCGAATTTAAAAACAAAAATTCAGATATTGGCTGAGACATACATTTGGCTTAACATATTTAGCTCAAGAAGAAGTAGAGGGCTGTTTTGTATTTGATTTAATGAGCTATAAGCCAAATAATGACATTCTTGATAAATACGCTGATTACCTTTTAGAGGTGTACATTATTCAAAGTGCCCAATTTCCACCGACAATATGGGCAAACAGAAATCCATCAATTATTAGGACTACAAATGCTTGCGAATCTTTCCATTCTAGATTTAATTATTTTTATGCGCCACATCCTTCTATATATATTTTTATGGAAAAATTCAAAGAATTCCAAATAGATGCTTATATAAAAATGAAAAGTATTCACATAACGGCAAAAATTAAAGACAAAAATGTAAAAAATAAGTTGGCATTTTTAGATAAAATGGTACAGAACTTCAAATTGGGGCATATCTCTAGGTTAGATTTTGTAAAAACTGTAGCATATTATTCCTGTAGTAGCAATAAGTAATTTTCAGACTTTGTGTAAAGTATGTTGTAATATGTAAAAATAATAATTTTGAAATAAAAAACCGAAATATACAAACCTTACCTTACATTTTCATTTCATAAATAATTCAAAACACAAAAGGTCATCAAAAAATTTAAATGTTATAATATTAGACTGTTGGGGCCGAAAATGCCTGTAATAAAAATATGACCCTTCCATCCCGGGGCCGAAAGTTCCTGTCAAAACCTGGTCGCTAACTGGCCGGGGTCAAAATTTCCTACGCCCAATTTTTTATCCCGTATAACTTTGTTTCAAGTAAAGGGTAAGTGAGACACATCGACACGGACGACGACATAAATAATTTTCAAAACATATTTACTAGCAACGTAGAAATTCTTAGCGCCAAACGACTAAATTGGAAGGTCATTAAGGAAAACAAAACCGAATACATTCCAACCGGGACAGTGCTAGTCACCTTTAGAGGCACCTACTTCCCAACATACGTACAATTTTCGGCTCATACCATAGGGTGGACACCATTGGGTCGATACCATTCGGTCCATACCATTGGGTCAAGACCAGTCGGTCGATACTAGTCAGTAGCGGCACCAAGTACGGGCCCATTCCATCAAAGTAACCATTGAGAGCCTGCCCTTAGCTAAGCCATGATTTTCTAAGTAATTAAAATTTTTTGTAACTAAAAGCCTTTTCAGGTTTGTGTACAAATAAAGCGTGGTTTTATGGAGACTTGTCATTTTGTCATCTTTGATTTTCCCACACGTGACAATATTACAATTAACTACCTAAATGGCGCTTAATTTAAATTAATATTCGTTGCAAAACCGTTTAATGTTACTGTCTGTTTTAAGTTTGTGAAATTTTTTAGTAGGCGCGAAACACATTTTACCTTTGAATGATAGAATGAAGAATTTTACCTTTGTTAATCTGCGCTAATAATAATTTTCTCTTTATTAAAATAATAGGTTTTTAATATTTGATTTTTTGGTTTTGGTGAATGCGCAGGAATGCACTATGCTAGTAAGAAGCAGAATAAATCGCAAAAATGCTAGAAAGGTTGCAGTCGACAGGAAGGATATTTAAATAAACTGTCACGGCAGATTATATAAGAACGATCCAAATTCGCGCTAAAATCCTTTTTTGGTTGTTATTTTTAAGTAAATTTATCAATTGACTTCAAAATGCCAAGAACGGCTGGTGAACTAACTGATATTATTTTATGTTACGGGGCAGCAAATGAAAATGCGATACAAGCACGGCTTTTTTACATTGAAAAATGTCTAAACCGGGTGCCACTAAAAGTAAGGTAAAATTTTTGTTCTTGAGAGCTGTAAGTTTTTGGTATTTACAATGGAGAAACAAAATTTGGTGTTCATAATTGGTGTTATAAATCTAGATTATTTGGTATAATGGAACACCTGTGTTTTAGGAATAGATTTTTTTCCTTTTATTTTATTAGAACCATCCTTAGGTGCGTTTCACCATATCCCGGCTCATCAGTAATACTAGTATTTGGAGAAATAAAAACCCAAGTGCGACTTGTACAAGTATACGGGGCGCCGTCAATATGATGGAGCGCGAGGCCCCATCTAGTATCGGTGTTGGATCCTTTTAAAGCATACCAACACCTTTAACAAACTTCTAAAAATAAGTAAAAATGTTTAGAGGAAATCACCTGTAAAGACGCAATTAATATAATATTTTTGTTTCATACAAAAATAGTGTTGGTTGATTTGTTCTACAAACTTATCCAAATTTTATAAAACCAAAAAATTTACTAGTTAAAAAGTTTGTCGGGACTATTAAAGAATCACACTGTATAAAACTAATTTATTACTTAACACACAGCAAATACATTTTTTATTCTTCGGTTATAATCAAGTTGGCAAACTACTAACGTGGTGGGATAATTTGCATTTTTTATGTGGTTTTGTTTAGTATAAAGTCTTGTCGGTCCGTATACATTTTCATTCACAATATCATAACAAAAGACTAAACAATAATTTAAAATGCATTCCAAACCTTCAATTACACAAATGTTGACGTTCCAAGAAAAATAAGGAATTAATTATGAATGATGTTGATATATTAGATGCAAGACATAAAATTATCTGGAACATGAGGTGTTGTTGGTGGCGGAAAGAGACTTATGAAATACAAAATCCCGTGAGGAAATTCAGGAAAGGTTAGAATGTCATTTAACTATGGTTCATCATTGTAATGACCTTCTAGACGTTTTGAACCGAAGGGAACGTACAATGAGGAAACAATATGAAGCCTTAAGAGAACAACGAAAACTTTTAAATATGTTAAATAATGAGTAATATAAAGTATATCAGTTAGTATATAATTATGTTTTAAAATAAATAGATTTAATAAAAGATATTAATATTTTGAATTATTACTGAGTGTTTGTCATTCTAACCCCGAATATTTTAGAATATTTAAATTAAAAACGAATATTTATTTATTTACTAAAGTAATTTATAATCTTATAAAAATTATTTAGAAGAGAGATGCTTGTTAACCATTACTCATATACAGCGTGTGCGTGGATTTGCTTGGCAAATGGAAAACTTCTTTATTATCAATTTTTCGAATAAAAGTTATTCCATAAAAAGTTTTGGTTTTAAAATTATTAAGATTGGCTTAAGAATTTATTTTTAATGTTGTACAGGGTGTCTCAAAAAAGGAAAAACTTTAATTCTAAATGTGAAAAAACTTTATACCAATATTTATTAACCGGAAAATTGGAAAGAGCGAAAAGCGCATTAAATCGTCAACTAATTTGTAGTATACAGGGCAATGATAAAGTTTTTTTTGAATAGTTACTTAACATTTTTGATAAACAATGTGGATAAATACCATCGCAATATGCGTTTTATCAGGTTATTAATAGACATAAGTATGTTTGTAATGTTTTTTCCTCTTGTATTGTGAATATGAACTTCATTAAATTTTGTTAAAAAATCTTCATAATATGGTGCTGATATATTTAAATTTATTTTATGAATAAAAATCAAACTACGAAATAATAAAAAGTTTTCTATATTCATCCATTCCAAACAATTTAGCATATCTGTTATCTTGGTATATTTATCACACCCCAATATTATTCTCATTGCTCTATTTTGTAGAACTTGTAATCTATTTTTTATCTTGTATAAAGTGCATAAAAGGTGTTTATTTTCGAAACATTTTCAAAAATACATGTTTTTGTTCTTTTAGTGGCGTTATAAAGAACCGTTCATATCGCTTGATGGGTGATTTGCATGAATATTTCATAGTAAACTTACCAATGCCAAATATTGTAGATTTCAGGTTTTAATTCATAAAATGTATAAATATGTAGGCAAAGTTGTCCACTTTTACGGTAATATAATAAAAAAAGCCCTTAAAAAAATATTATAATACAAAGGAAGCCAACTGATTTCTTAAATTTCCAAACATTTAAGAAATTTGCATACAAAAAAATTCCATACACAAAAGTTAAATTTATTCACGCCAATTCCAGTATGTACGTTGGCTATAAAACGTTTTTTAAGGGTACTTTGTCTGAAACTTTGAGCTTTTCAAAGTGGAGTACTCCTATGACAATCTATTGGATATAGCGAATGATTTAAATATTTCAATATTCCTGGAGGAAATTATGAAGGTTTAGAGGGCTACATGATATCAATCCATGAGTGTCATTTGGTTTAATCAAAGGTCTGGTAGAACAAAAGCATTAAAATTTAAAACTGTCTGTAGAACTTCTATAAAAAAAAATCTCATTAAGTCTTATCAAGGGTATTTGTTACAAACAAACAAAGTCCTATTTATGGCTAAACCAACAAGTTATGGATTAAAACACGAGGAGGAATCACTAAATACTTATTTTACTGAAGAAAAAGAGAAGCATAACGCACGGTCGAATTCATATCAGGCCATGAGGTAGGAAATCAGGCAACACTGGAAGGTTGTCAGCGCCATTTTTTAGTTTGTTTAGTGTATGTGTTGTTTATGCTAATTACCTGTTGAGTCTGCCGGTATTCGCACTTCAACAGTAATTTCTAACGCATTGTCCTAGGTGAGCGGCAAAGCTCGACCGATCGACGCGGTTATATCAAAACAATGAGAATACATGGTATGTCCTGCGTAGCAACTATGCGCGGCTCAAGCGTTTTTGAAGCAGCACAGCCGGTCAAAATATTTGTTATTTCCGCCTTTGCTGCTGTAGTCTGCTACTCCAGCCACATCATGTCTGACGTATTTTATGAGTTATTAATTAGTTGTGTCAAAAAAAACTCTTTGGGACATGAAACATAAGCACTACCACAACAGATTGTTGGTAGATTGAGAATGGACTAAAATAGCAGCAGGTCTTGAGGAAACAAGTAAAGTAAAATATAGTCAAAGGTTTCTGGTAACACTCTTCTATAACTGCGAAATAAAGCTGGTGAAGACCTCAGTTTTTCACACAAATGGTGAAATTCCCCGTATTTAGATCTTTCCAAAAATATAGTATTCGTCTTGCGCCTTTTTTTAGGCCATTTTAGAATTCTTTTGTAATACGTACTTTTAGTTAAAAGAATTGTGCGCTTCTTCGTCCACGACATCTTGAAAACTGAACACGAAACAAGGCACCGCGACACAGGCGGCGCTATGAGTTTGCACGTAGGACGCTCGGGTCGCGTTAACCGCGATTGCCGCTTCGCGCGCCGGACGCGCTTTGCCGCTCACCTAGGACAATGCGTATAATATTTATTTATTAAAATATTAATAGGTGGATTCATGTGTTAGTGTAGAGCAGGGGTCTTCAACCGGCGGCCCGCGGGCCGCTTGCGGCCCGCCTTTACTTTATTTGTGGCCCGCATACAAATAGAACACAAGTTAGAATATATAAAATCTATTACCTAAAACTTAAAATATTGTCTACTTCTCTTTTAGATGAAAATTGAAAAAATATTACAGAAATTATTTTACTCTAGTCTGGTCTAAATATTCACTTTCGAGGAATCAACTATAGAGAATTCCAAAATTTCTTGTCCGATATTGATTCGCAGTATGGAGATGTAGTTTACTTCTCAGATGTGTGTTGGCTTAGTAGAGGAAATATGTTGAAGCGGGTGTTTAATCTTAAAGAACAAATAAAAATGTTTTTGGCTAGCAAGGGACATCCTGTTGCCTCCATTGATGATCAGGAATGGCTCAGTGGTTTTGGTTTTCTGGTTGATCTTACTTTGCATCTAAATGACCTGACCACTATATGACAGCATCAAATTTTCTTTGAAGCTAAACTTAAATTGTGGAGAATGCAGCTGCAAAAAAACGATTTGACACACTTTCCTAACTTGTCAACATGTAAGTGGGGTGATCGGAATAAATATATTTCCACAATAACTGATCTACAGGAAGAATTTACTTCGAGATTTAAGGAAATGAAAAATCAATATACAAATTTGCTACGCCTTTTACTGTGTCTGTTGAAGATGTTCCAGGAAATCTTCAAATGGAATTGATAGATTCGAGATTACTGAACTAAAAAAAAATACAATTGTGGACTTTTTGATTTTTACTCCAGATACATTGATACAATTAAGTTTTCGAACATTCGACTTTATGCTATGAAGATGATATCACTATTTGGGAGAACCTATGTACGTAAGCAATTATTGTCTCGAATGAAACATGTGTAATCAAAAAATAGGATCGGAATAACGGACTTTTATCTTGAAATTAGGCTACGTATCGTTACATCTAAAATAAGACCAGATATTGACAAATTTGTAAAAAAAAATGTCAAAAGTCTCATTAAATATAAATGTGTTTGTATAAATATTGTCTTGAGTTTACTTGCTATATTTCAGCTATATTAAAATTGTCACTTTCTACTTTTTCTGGCCCGGCAATTGATAGGTAGCCTAAATATGGCCCATCTATGAAAAAAGGTTGAAGACCCCTAGTGTAGAGGATATTTAAAGTGTTGATGATACGGAACTTCGTACATTTTGCGGCATTTCGCCAGTAATCCCGTAACAAATTCCCGGCCGGGTCTTTCTATCTCGTCAACGCAACGGCCAAGTGCATTTTATTTAATTTTAGCGGTTGTTAATAGGTATTTTACGTTACAAGTTTATATTATTGTGAATTGTTGAATGCACTATAGGTTTTATTTAATTATTTACAGAAAAGTGTTTTATAAAACAGTGTGTGCTTCCCTAGTTTGTAGTATTTAAAAGTTATTTTATTTTGTAGTTATATTTAAACTTATAAAAAGGAAAGTTTTTGAACATTAAACATAATGCCAAAAACGTGCTGTGTCCCTGGATGCAATTCCAACTACCATAGTAAGTATACTAAAAGCTGGCGGATCTATGCTATCAACCTTTGGTTTCCCAAAAGATCAAATTTTGAAAGGTAAATGGCTTAAAGCTATTCCCCGGGATAACTGGTCTCTTTCTCAATATTTTGTAGTTTGTAGTATGCATTTATCAGAAAATGATATCATTAGGGAGGATATGTTCGCATTACCAGACGGAACTGTGAAAAACAAAAACTAAACTTAAACGTGATGCGGTTCCTTCTATTTTTCCCAATTTACCTGTATATCTATCGAAAAAATACCTCTTCCGAGAAAAACTCCAGATGAAAGACATAATGAAAACCTAGCTCGTCACAATGAATTAAATGAATCATTTGAAAACGCAGATATAATTATTAGTTTTCAGGACTTAATTTTAAACTATCTTTAAAAATTACCATTTGCGACTCTTGGACAGTAAAAGTAGAAGAAGAAGAATATATTTTTATATTTAACTGAAAATCTTATTCGCATTGTAAGTCACATTTCAGTTAATAAAAATATGGTTGTTAAAGTATTTGTAAATAATACAGAATTAACTTTTAAAAATTTAAATTGCATTTTACCTTTTGATCTGAAACTAGCTCGATGGTCCCAACTAAAAAATTTATTAATGAGATACAAAGATTAAATAAATATCGACCAATCAGTAACCTTTTTATTAGAAAAAAGTGTATATTTTTTGAACGAAGCTTATAAAAAACTGGTTTCGGACTCAGATATATTGGAGGAGGAGAATGATCCAAAGGGCAATAATAATTTAAATTATATATTACCAAGTAATCAAGTACAATTCCTCATTTTGAAGAAAAAGCGCTATTCAACATTCAAATCATAATTATGGCTTTTATGTTGTATACACTTTCTTCATGTGCATATGATTTAATGCGGGATTATTTAAACTTTTCAACTAAAAGATATTTTCAATATATCTCGTCTAGTCTTGATGTTGTCCCAAATACTCACCCTAATACCACTGATAATGACAAAAACACCAATAATTACCTAAACTATGTGTCTGATTCTTTAAAACCTCATGAAAAAGTCGTTCACTTTTAATTTGAAGTGTATGTTAATAAAAAATTAGACTTTAAGGTAAAAATTCAATTGGTGTAGCATCCAATGACAATTCACTAGCTACAACCGTTTTAGCATTTATGATATGTTCAGATTTTCGAAATGTTTCTGAAATTGTTAAGTTATTGCCAGTACATAATATTAAAGGTCTTGAAATGGTACCCGTCACAAAAAATGTTATATCTTTAATACAAAATTGTAACTTTACTGTTTTAGATATAATAACAGATAGACCATAGAATCAATCGGTCAATGTTTTCAAATTTAACAAATAATTTAACATTTTTTCCTAATCCTAACAGTTCTGATAGAAGTAAAATATTTGTCAGTTATTTTGTAACTATATTTAAAAATATAAAAAACAATTGGCGCAATCTAAAAAATTTAAACAACGCATTTGTATATTCCGATTTGGAAAATTTTAATGAGATTAAACATGCCAAAATTCAGCATACTAAAACTATTTATAATAAAAAAAAAATATTGTAAATAAAAAAAGCATAAAAACTTAATCATAAAACAGTTTATCCCAACAACCTCGAGAGGCAAAAAGTTTATTGAGCTGACAATATATGTGACTATTCTACTATTTCTTGTTTAAAAGAATATGATTTTCATGACACTGCCGATTTTTTAGAAATTGTAAGACATTGGTGGGATATTGTAAATAACACAAGCGTCATTAAACAGTTAAAAAAATAAATAGTGTAAACCTATTTCAAGAATAGACGATTTTCGCATTGAATATTTTACAAAGTGTATAATATGGTTGGATACTTGGCAAAAACTTGACAATAATGGTCGGCTTACTAATGATACGTACTCTGCTCTTCGCCATAGCACTTCAGTATTCTTAGAAATAATTGAGTACTCCTTTAAAAAGTTCCCAATATCATATATTTTGCCTGGTTACCACTGAAAAATTGGAAAAAAGGTTTGGTAAATATAGACTATTAGGTGGAAGCAATTAGAATGTTAGTTTTGATGAAATAATTAAACCATAGGCTGGAACAACGTTGTAACCGCCATAAAGTGTAAATGCGGTATTTCCGTGGAACAACGTTGCATATGCCATAAATAATGTACCGACGCGATATGGACAACGCCGCACATTTTTTTGATGATTTCCCAGTATTTTTTCGATCAGTACAATTGTTGTGAGTTTCGCGCGTTTTTGACTTGCTTACACGTGTTTGAGGAGTAATTTGTTGTTTTAAGCAAAAATGGATGTTTCTTTGACGGATTCTCTTAAGGTGCAGCTAAATAGAGGCAAAAAGCGAAAGGTGCATGTTGACAAATGGAAGCAGAATGTCAGGAAACGTAGTAGAGACAGTGGGAACCCTTATATTTCGTCTAGGAATATCCCTAAAAATGCTTTACAGAGCCCAGATGAGGTAAGTTAATATAAATCATGTATCGTTTAAGATTTTGCAACACATTTTTTATTTTTAGAGGCGTATATGCAAGTGTTTTCAGTCGCCTAATGGGTGCTCTGCCGAATTGTTGGTGGGTAAACACCAAACATTATTTCAGAAGTTCAGAGACCTTAGTTATGATGGACAATCACAATATTTAGCTCAAGCTATTTCCATTGCAGAACCGAAGAGAAGGAGGGTCGAAGAGGCAATATCCCGGCGCCATACTAGTGTAAAATACACCGTAAATAACATAAAGGTATGCAAATTAACACTTTGTTATATATTCTCAATCACCCAGAGACGAGTTCAGTACCTTGTGGATAAAATAAAAAGCGGTATAGATGTAACTGACAAACGTGGGAAGCACATGAATCGCCCAAAAAAACTTAATCCAACCGATAAAGACAATATAATCGAACATATAAGGTCATTTCCACAGCAGGAAAATCATTACAGTAGAAAACTGTCCTCGAAGAATTGCCTTTCCGCCGATTTGAGCATCTCAAAAATGTACAGACTGTTTTTGGAAAAAAAACCACAAAGTCAAACCTCAATAAGGACCTATACTTTAAAAGTAACTTTAACTTGCGATTTGGGCTTCCCAGATCAGACACTTGCTGTTACTGTGACAAACTGTTTATGAAACTTTGCTCCACCGAGGATGAACGTGAAAAAAAGGAAGTCGAAAATGAAAGTAAAATCCATCACATGAGGGCAGAAGCAGGCTACCAAACATTAAGACAAGATACCGAAATGGCTAAGATAAATCCTAATTATGTGGTCCTATGCACAGATTTGCAGCAAGTACTTTTTTGCCCAAATTTACCCCATTCTTCCATTTTCTTTTAGAGGCAATTTTCTAACTACAACTATTGTGTTCATAACATGGGGAATGGTATAGCCACGATGATGTTATGGCATGAAGTAATGGCACATCGAGGCTCTACTGAAATAGCATCGGCCTTACTATTTTATATTATCCAAAATTTCCAACGTCTTGGTCGAGGAGAGGAAAGAAAACTTGTTGTTTGGTCGGACCGATGTGTGGGCCAAAATAACAACTGGAAAATGATAACTATGCTTCGAATGTTACTGAGAGAGAAATACTTCACCCAATTAGAGCAGAAGTTTTTGGTTAGTGGACACAGCTTCTTACCGTGCGACAGGAATTTTGCTCTGATAGAAGGAGTCAAGAAACGTTCAACGGTTTATGTGCCTTTTCAGTGGATAGATGTCATCGCCAAATCAAAAGTAAACAACAATCCCTTTACAGTTATTTATATGCACCAAACGTTTTTTAAAGATTTTTCTGATGCCGAAAAATCAATATGGAAGGATCCTAAATGCAAAATAACACAGGGAATGTGGTTACAAATAACGTCGGATGACCCGAACAGTATCCGGCTAAGAAAATCCCACAATACAGTTCAACCTTGGACACCTTATTCGCTAAAATCACCTAAGAAGCCGACGATTGAAGTAACGCTGGACGACTTAAGGGAAGCGTATAATGAACCTCTTCCAATCAAAAAAAAAAAATTGGCCAACTTGCTTGATATGTGTGATTATATTCCACTAAAATATATTGATTTTTATCAAAATATTAAGAGCCACGCTTAAAACTACATGTAATACATTTCCTTTTCTGTTCATTTCTTTAATAAAAAATACTTTTTTATTTTCACTTGTACTTTATTTTTAATATAAAACAACGTTGTAACCGCCCTAGTTTCATAAAACAAGGTTGTAACCGACGTGGATATACAACGTTGTTTTATTAAAATGAGGAAAATATGCTCGTATTTGTAATATCCTGCATGTGATCGAATCTGCAATACCTGTTATATAATTAGTTTATTTTAAGTAGTCATATTAGTCATATAATAACTTTACCTGATAAAGCAATAGATCATATTTCGTTTTTTTCAATTTCCCAACAAAATGATATTTGGCGGTTACAACGTTGTTCCAGCCTATGGTTCAATTAATGCAGAGAAAAAAATAAGACTTAAACCAAATATATTTAGAAAGGCCTCCGGAGCTACATTTTTACTTTCTGAAATTCAAAAACATACTGAAAACTGCTGCAACGAATCTGATCTTGACTGGTACAAGTTGTACAAACCTTTTCAATCGGCCAAATCCAAGAGAATAACCAACTAGTGTCTGGTGGATGGGGCGATACCGCCTGCCTTTTTCTTTGCAGCCAAACTAGTAAAACCTAACTTTCTATAAAAGTCCCAAACCAAGTAAACATAACAAGAATAAGGTACACAATAGCATTTTAAAAGTAGGTAAGCTACAGAAAGGGTGTTGTTGTTGTTCTTTTCCATTTAATTTGTAATTTCATAGTATACCTAATAAAGTGAAATGTAACAGTATACAGGTGTCCTTTAATTGTAACTACCCTTGGATACAAGCGAGCCACCTAAATTAGCCAGCCCAGCCCTTACAGGAGGCCTGACTCGTTACAATTTCTACCAAGTTCAGTGCCAAATGTTTGCAACCGAAACAAAATATTGTGACTTTATGCTATAGTCAAAACAAAATTTATTCATGTAAAAGGATTTTCTATGATGGACATTTTATTACCGTAAATTTAACAAAAGCATTAGACTTTTTTAAATATATCATCAAACCTGTGGGAAAATGTAGATGAGAGAAGCTCTATGATAGAGTGCGATAATGAAGAATGTGACATTGCTTGATATCACTTTCCATGTGTTTATATTACAGAAATTCCTGAAGGATTGTGGTGTTGCCCCAAGTGCACATTTATGTATTTGAAGATGTAAAAACTGCGTCAAAGCTTATTCACGAGTATCATGTATAAAATATGGTACTGCGGTATGTTTGACAAAAGACAAAAATTGTGTTCTTACTTAGCCTACCCGATAATTATTGCTAGTTATGTAAATTGTTAAAATCTAACTGCCTTTTAAATAAAGTTTTGTGTCGAATATATGTGTTTTAATCCCACTGACTCTTTATGGCGCCGTAGGTTTTTTTTTCTGTAAACTTTGGAAAAAATTTAAAATATTATATATCATTAGTGATAAGATATCATTTACCAAAGGTAGTTCACCCAAAAAGATTTTTTTTTAAGGAAAAAATAATTAGGGCTGGAAAGGGTTTTAAGGCCGGGACACACATATTTTCGCCGCGGTTGCAGCCGACTCGGCAGCAATGTCTTTGAATTGTTTAAAACACACAGCAGTGCCTCACGTCCTGCGGTTTTGAAACCGCGTCGGCACGGCGTCTAATACATCCCCCGCTTGTGTTTTCTTGCGATTTTAGAATACCTGGAATTATATGTAACTGGTCAGACACGGCGGTTATCAGAGTGTCCTTGAAAATGAATGCAAGAAATATTGATTGTGAAATATTAATAAGTGCCGTTGAAGTTTGTCCGACATTGTGGGACTTGACAGTGTCGGATTCAACAGAATAAACAGAAAGGAAGGTTGGGAATAAATTACTAACATATTTGCTACTAACGAGATATCGCTGAAGGATAAAAAAAAATAAGCAGGTTAGAAAGTGTTATCTATATACTTTTTATAATACAATCCTTTGATTTTAAATGTTAAATTTAAGAAAATTCAACCTACCTAATTATTTTTTATATTATACTCTCTTAAGCTGGAGTCTGTGAAATAGAACGAGCGGAGCGCGTGTACGTTGTGATAAAACAAAACCCATTCTTAATCTATTACATCATATTTTAAAATTATTTCTTGAGCTTTTATGTTATATAACTGGAGAGTTTGTGGCATATTTGCTAAATCGAACCAACAATTATTCAAAAGGTAATTTAAATATTCCTATTATGGTAAGAACAACGTTTGGAATTTCGCGAAGAATACAATACATGTTTTATGCTATTGAAGACAGTATTTCAGTACCAAATAATAGAGATGTTAATTTATACACACAATTTATATTCTACGGTAGGCGGGATTATTATAAAAAGTTTATTATCTCTGAAAATATAACTTTAATTATAAGAATTAGTGGGGAGTTTCAAAATTGAACGGCCGAAGAAAGAATTGTTAGCTCATTTTAAAAATATAAATATGATGTTTATAAATTGTAACGGTTTTATTTTCTAGCCCTAAATTATACCCTAATAATTATTAAGTGTTATACACTTACCCCGTTTCACAATTTATTTTCTAAAATAAAACAATTCATCACTACTATGATACTTCAATATATTTTGACTACCGTGTAAGCTAACAGTTAGTGGTTAATCGCTAGCACTGTCTTCTAACTGTCCCAGCTTCTTGGCTCCCTTGTGTACCTAAAAATAATTAGCTCGATAAATAAATTACTGAGATGGAAATTTATTCGTTGAGTATTATTAAATAAGGTAATACTAGTACCGGTCGGTTATACACTTGAGAGTTTAGAGATACCGTAATAGTGAATGTGTTATTAATTAAGCATAATCTACCCCATGTGTAGTAGTACCGAACACTATCATAGGTGCAGTGTTCGTCACTAGTCCAAGGAAAGCTTTAGTGTTCTTCTGATTTCCTAGAGGCTTCTTGAGTCCGGTTGGCACCTTGTCTTATTAGTACAATCGTAGTATCGGCCACTAAAAACATAAAATAGTACATCGGCAAAACAATTCGCGAAAACTGCGATGGGCGACATCTGTTAATCTAAATTGAGACTTCAGGAGTGGTGAACAACAAGTCTGATTAACATTCACAGTTATAGAAATATCGATTTTTATGGCAGTTTAAGTGTATTATTAGTTAATATTGACCATAAACTTTGGTATGTATACTGTATACTTTTGGTAGTGTAATTACGATATTCAAAGGATTGTTTGGTGCCCAGGCAGCGTAAAGAAGTCGCGAAGAATCACATAACCCTAGTTAAAGGTTAGTTCAACTATGTTATTTAAACAATAAAAGACACTAGAAGCTAATAAGTGACCTATCTTTTCTTAGGTTTCATAAGGGGAAACAAGATGCAATCTATTCATAAGTCCATAGAAACAAAATCTAGAAAAATAAGTTCTGTACCACAGTGCTCTTTATATTATACCAAAGATATATCATTACATGCCTTTCCATCAGATCCCAAGTTAAATAGAACTTGGAAAACTATATTGAAAATTGGAAAACCTGTGACGAAATATATGTTAGTTTGCAGCTAGCATTTTACCGAGAGTGATTTTCATATAGGTAAAGTAGAAATTACATTTTCTATATACATACTATACCTACATAAATATTAATTTTTAGCAACAAATAAAAGACGAAGATTAAAGAAAAATGTAATTCCTAGTAAAAAAATTCCAGAGTTAAGTCGTTCAAGACTAAAAACACAAATTGACCGGTCAAAGCGCCATTGGTAAGTTCAACATTTTTTTTAAACAAGCTACCGGCCTGGGTATAAACTACTTGTTAATTTTTTTACTATTGAAATTAGGCTTTAAAATGGCATACCTACCTAGAAGGATTCAAAGTCAAATACTTTGTACCGTGGCGTTATATAGTATTTTATTATTGCATCCCTTCCACACATCATTATTTATTATAAAGTCAATCATATGTTTTATTTTAAAGGTTGCAGAAATGTACTTTAAGCAAGTCTAAAGAAACTATGGAAATTGAAGACCATGAAAGTCTATTACAAACTAACGACAATATTATAGCCGTGGAGGAGGAACATGCAACAACATCGAAGTCAAATAAAGGTTCAATTGTATCACATATAGGTCCCTTTTTAAATGTTTTTACCCACCCTTCTAGAATCAGTGAAATAAGCTGTGCTAGTTAATTTCATAAACATTTCAATAGTTTTTAATTATTAGTGTCGTTTCTTGAAATGGTTTACACTATTGCTGAACGCGTAGAAATGATTTTCATTTACGGAGCTGAAAATCGTTGCTTTGCAAGAACGGCGGCCGTATTCAGCGAAAGACATCGTGAAAGAAATGTTGGACACAAGTAAATACGTGAGATTGTAGCGAAATTTGAAGAAATAGGATCTGTTTGCAATAAGAAAAGAAATGAGCCTAGACTCCTCAATGATGCCGCTCAGATTGAGGTTCTTGGTGAAGTTGCTATGGCTCCCACTACGTCCCTTCGTACAGTTGCAGATCAAACTAGACTGTCGCGTGAGTCAGTCAGGAAAGTATTGAAGCTTCACAAATTTCATCCATACAAACCCCTAATTACTCAAGAATTAGGGGACGATGACCCGGACAGACGTATTGATATGCGAAATTATGACGGATAAGCTTATTACTCAGCCCAGGTTAATAAATAATATCTGTTTCAGTGACGAATGCACTTTTTACTTAAATGGCAAGGTCAACAAACAAAACTGTCGTTATTGGAGCGACCACAATCCTCACATTATTAGAGAGGGGCATACGCAATACCCTCAAAAAATAAATGTTTGGGCGGGTATATTAGGCAATAGAATCATCGGTCCCCTCTTTATCAATGGAAATCTAAATGGTGAAATGTATGCAGAAATGTTAGACACAGCTATAGAACCTCTTATAATTCGTGAGGTGGAAAATCAAAGGGGCGCCAATGGAAATCTTGCCCTAGATGAACATTTGCTGCACTTCCAACAGGACGGAGCGCCTCCGCATTATGTACGCCCAGTAAAAGAGTGGTTGGATAATCATTACCCAGAGCAGTGGATTGGTAGGAGGGGACCCATAGAATGGCCAACTAGGTCACCAGATCTGACACCGCTGGATTTTTTCTTATGGGGTCACTTGAAATCAGTTGTATTTAAAACTCAACCAGATTCTATTGAACAATTACAACAAAGAATTCTACAGGAGTGTAGAGCTATTTCACCTGAAACTCTTGAAAACGTCCGAAAACAGTTTGAATACCGGCTGTACTTGCGCTTGGAGAAGAATGGAACCCATTTTGAACAATTCATTAAGTAGGAAAGGTGAGCTTTTCAGTATTTCATTATCATTATCATAATTGTTTAGGGAGTTGCATTATTTAAATACATTTCATTAATTTGTGAGGTTAATAATCACAATTTTGAAAAAAAAAAATGATACAGTTTATGTAGAATTTTATAAGGAACACAAAAATGGCAAAATAAATAGGGGTTGCCATTTAAAATTTTAGGGGTAGGTGCCCTGGGGGTCAGGGGGTTGAGAGTAACACGACAACAAATGTCTTAAAAAATGTCCCCCTCGATATATCAATTGACGTGTTTCGCCAAATTTTCATACCATCATTGGTAGAGGCAATATTAAATGCTGTTCGTTTTCAAATTGTCACCCTGTATGTGTTTGTGATGTCCAATTTTTGATATGACTTTATAATGTCATGGACGCCATCTGTTGAAATCAACTCAATGCAAAAGATAGCAATTAGACGTAAAAATGTAGAACTATAAACAAACCAAGCACGGTAGGCCACACGCTAGTGTAGGAAGCCTTTTTGCGCTTTCATAAGCATCTCTACTGGTTTTTAGATTCAGATCTAGATCACGCTGCAGTCGCCGTCTTGTGTAGTATTAATCCGTAAGAAGGTCGTGTAAGAAATTAAATAAAATTGAATCGAATTTTGTTTTGATTAATATTTTAAAAATATTATTTAATTTTCACCATTGCATGGTGTTGATTATAATTTTATTCATTTCTTTGCTTTCTTAAAGTATTAAATATGTCTTTATCAGAGATACAAATCTCTTCATCATCAAGAGAAGAAACAATTCGTCAAGTTAATTTATATGCGGATGAATCATCTTATTTAAAACCAGATCCCAAGTTACAAGATGAACATAATAAAATACAAAGTTGGCCGCAAGAAACAAACAGAGCAAATATTATTAATATGTCTTTATAGAACTGCCGCTGGTCTACCCAGAAGAACAGAAACCGGTCGAATCAAGTGGAGTCGTGACATGAATAGAACCTTTATCAAAACATTCCTCTTGATTAACGACTGTGAAGATAACCCTCGCCCTGGCTGGAGAATAAAACTCCACCGAGAAATAAACCAAATATATCCGGAATTAAAACTGTCCGAACAAAATGTAGCGAGCCGTCAAAGAGTTATTTATGCTAACCACCTGCTACCCCAAGCTGAAATAGATCAAATCCGGCGTGAAGTTGGCAGAACGTTGCACAACCTTCAGCATGTGGAAGAGCTAACAACACAGCAGGAAGTAATACACGAACAAGATTAAACCATACAGGCTGATACGGACAATACAAACCAAAAATATTTGGAAAATTTGTCCTTATTCGAAAATAGTGACCCGACCTTGAGGCCGAGTATCCCTAAGCTTAGATTCAAGAAAGGAACCCACGAAATACTAGCGAGAGTAAACCTAGCAGCAGGGACGTCCTTAAATAGAACTAAGGACCTCGAGACATTACACAGTGGGTTATATGCTGCAGCAGCAACTGTAATTGAACTCAATGGACAAGCATTATATCAGAGAACAGAGAACAAAATCACCAAGAAACAAGCGGTGCCCGCTTGGAAAATGAGACTTGAAACACAAATAAACCAGTTACGAGCACAAAGTGATATAATTGGAGAACATCTAAATGGAAACTCTAGCAGCAAGGTTGCTAAAAAGGTTAAAAATATATTGAAAGCAGAGAGTATTCCTTTAGATAGTCCCGATGTAAAACGGCTGCTAACAATCGTAAGAGACAACATTAGACAAAATGTAAGGCTAAAGGTGCCCGTCTAAGGCGATACAATAAAGCCACAAAGAGGAAGATTCAAAACCAACAGTTCACCACGAACCAAAAACCCTTCTATAGGACAGTGAACCAAGAAGAAAATGACGTTACTAAAACTAATGACATAAATAAAGACCAATTTAATGCATTTTGGAGTAATATTTGGTCTGACGCGTCCCATTTCAATGAAGAAGCAAGCTGGCTCGAAAAAGTTGAAGCCGAGGCTGAAACTTTGCAAGAAATGCCTGAGCCGCAAGTAACATCCATTGATATAAGGGATGCCACTAAGAACTTGGCTAACTGGAAATTACCAGGACCTGACCAAATTCACAATTTTTGGCTAAAAACCTTCACCAGCTTACACCCTATAATAGCAAACTGCTTTAGCAAAGCTCTCCTAAACCGCGAACACTTCCCAGCCCATCATGCCAGTAGCAATACCTTCCTTTTGTTTAAAAAAGGGCAAGTAAACAATCCAAAAAACTACAGACCGATCACCTGTCTGTCAGTGGTGTATAAACTTTTAACATCAGTCATGTGCACAAAAATATACACACACTGCATAAACAACAACCTGGTAGCTGATGAGCAAAAGGGCTGTATTAGGAAAGCTTTGGGTTGCAAGGAACAGCTTACAATCGATGCCGTTATTATAAAACAGGCTGAAGTTAAAAGGCGAAATCTAAATATGTGCTACATTGATTATAGTAAAGCATTCGATTCTGTTCCTCACGACTGGCTAAAGAAAATATTGCAAATATACAAAGTACACCCCCTAATACGCAACATGTTGGGCACCCTAATGGAGCAATGGAATACCAATCTCCATATTGGACAATAGAAGCTTGGCAATATAAATATATCAAAAGGTATATTTCAAGGCGACTCGTTAATCCCCCTCTGGTTCATTTTTGCCATGAACCCACTGTCCTCATTACTAAAATCAACATCCTACGGATATCGTCCCAACTTAACTGAGAATTTTAGAATAAACCACCTTCTATTTATGGATGATATCAAACTCTACGCTGAAAGCAAAACTTACCTACAGTCCCTAATTCAAATAACCAAGACATTTAGCGATGACATCAAAATGTCGTTAGGATTAGACAAGTGCGCAATCCAGAATGTCGTACGCGGAAAGACTAAACAAAATCGTGGACTGCTTGAAGGCATAGATATACTAGATGAGGACAAAACATATAAATACTTAGGCATCTCCCAAAACCAACAAATAAACCACACAAGCCTAAAAAGGGAGTTTAAAAACAAATACAAAAGCAGACTAACAAAGCTTTTTAATACTCACCTGAATGCTGGTAACCTTACTACTGCCATCAACACCTGGGCAATACCAATACTTACCTACTCATTTGGAATCCTTAAGTATTCAGACACGGATTTGCACGAATTAGATAGGCTTACGCGCAGGCTGCTAACAAAATTCAGATTCCATCACCCACGCTCTGCACTTGAAAAATCTACCTAAAACGAAAGGAGGAAGGAAGAGGTCTCATTAATATATATAATTTGTGCAAGTCGCAAAAGACCTCTATGAGAAAATACTTCCAAGAATCGAATGGGGAAATTCTTAAAAAAGTGGTAGCACAGATGCTGGATATACAGCCCTTAACTTAAAGCAAAACGGATTACCTAACATCATCCGCGCGCAGCCAAGTCAACAGCTTGTAACTTGGCAAGAGAAAGCTCTACACGGCAAATACCCGACTGCACTCAAAAATCCACTCATAGATAGAGAAATGTCACTGAATTGGTTAGAGAAAACTCAGCTCCACGCTGAAACAGAAGGTGTTATAATCTCTATCCAACACCGTGTCATTCGAACTCGAAACTATGAAAAGGCCATCTTGAAGAGAAATGTGGAAGATGTGTTTAGAAAATGCAATTGCCCCGGAGAAACGATGGCGGGTTGTGGTGCTATGGCCCCCAACGCTAACCTGGAGAGACTTAATCAGGTGGCAAAGATCATCCACAAGGAACTGGCCCATAAACTAGGGCTAAGGGAAAACCTCCCACCATACTACCAATACTCACCCGAGCCAGTCCTTGAATCCCCTGAGTATCTCTTATACTGGGATAGGCCAATAATAACGGATAGAACAGTAGACCACAACCGTCCGGATATTCTTCTCATCGAAAAAACCACCAAGAAAGCTTTCATAATCGATATAGGTTGCCCACTAACACACAACCTCTCTAAAACCGAATCGGAGAAGAAGACCAAGTACTCGAATTTGGCTATAGAGATTAAAAATATATGTAAGCTAGATAAAATAGACATAATTCCGATCATAATATCGGTGGAGGGAGCTTTGACGAAAAATTTCAAGCCCAACTTGGAAAAACTGGGCCTATCAGGTTATGTATACCAACTAATTCAGAAAAGCGTCATCCTCCAAACATGCCATATAGTACAGAATTTTCTAACAGTACAGGTTAAGATGAATTTCTTCTCTGTACTGTAAATAATACCAGCAATACAAACAAAAAGCTGTGAAAACTAACATTGAGAACATAATATTAATTATAATAATAATAATAATAAACCTTCATCAGAATAGAAATACAATAATCTTTATTGACAAGGGAAGAAACAGATTATCAAGTTAATTTATATGTAGATAAATCATCTTATTTAAAACTAGATCCTACATTACAAGATAATAATAAAATAAAAATTTTGTCACAATTGATTATTTAGAATTCGGACTAGCTAATTTTGTTGGTAGACTCTCAAAAAACAATCAATCTAGTTTTGAAGATAACTTAAATGACTGTGAGGAAGACAAGACCAGTGGAAGTGAATAGGTCCCATCAGATGATGCTTCGACTACTGACGATAAAATTGGAAAACATAATAAAAAAAAGTAGTAAAGTACAACACAATGAAAGCAATAAAATCAAATTAGTAAATTCGTTTGTTAAACATTATAACAAATGGTGTCACAAATTAAAAACAAGTATATAGTCCTATGTATGGCGTGTAACGCAAACTAGTCAAGATTTTCTTTAATAGCAAGGGATGACCCTACCTAGAACATTTGTTTTAGATAAAATGTTACAATTATTTATTTTTAAGCAGCTGACTTTGACATGTCGGCCATTTTGTCTGTAGGAAAAACACCGCACAAAGGTTGAATGCAAATGAGTTTTGAGTTTACGAGTTTAATAAGGGGTTTAAAACGACGCGACGCTTTAGCTGATTTGTTGTTTAATAGAGGTGATAAACTGATTTGATCTGTATATACCTATTATAGTGAAAATAAGTGGTTTAATCCAAGTAAAAACAAATCGAAACAAATTTTAGCATGAAAAATTAAAAATCTTCGATGACAAAGATCCATACCTTTTAAAAGACTTTCTTCCCTGCCTGAAATAACTATGATTGACATGGTAAATTATTTAATCCTAACGCATAGTTTAGGGCTTATAAAGGACTAGTACCTATAAATATTATAAACCTGGACTAGCCCAAGAAGTAAAGGCTAAGAAAACGAACGACAGAAGTTTTGTCATTGTTGGAAAGGTGTCTTAGCTTATATAGGTATATTAGGAATAAAAAAGAAGCTGCCCAAATAGATTTTCCATAACTTTTTTATCAAGACAGCTACTTATATATTTTTTTTCCAGGTGAAACATTCACAGCGTATAAGATGAAAACCTCTGGAAGCATGACTAATAATATTGGATGATGAAAGTGTGTCTTCGGCACATTGCAACTGTATGACTGGTTTAATTGAGGTGTGTTCAAATGTTGCAGTTATTTTATTTTATTTTATTTACATGCTCGTCCAAGCAAAAATGATAAGCCCGTAGCTTGCACATCGCATTTGGGTCAATGACCTACTACATGTAGAAACGTATAAGCAACGAGAGTAAGTCAAGTGCTGAGCGATCAGAAACAAATGTGTTTAGAAAAGTAAATCGCAACAAAAACATTTATATTTTTGCAGCCTCCAAAAGGAGGGGAAAACGAGTAAGAAATCAAACTTATATTTGTTACTTTGCAACAAAAAAATTATAAATATACTACAAAATACTTTATTTTAAAGAGACCGAAGTAGCCAAATGTTTATCGTAACGAGAACGAAGGTGGTATCTTAACGCATGACGAGTTTTTAAATATTTGTGGACCTGAGATTTTAAATAAAATAGATCAAGGCCAGATAAATGAAACTAACACATAAGGTGAGGTGGGGTAAGTGTAGACCTGGGGCAAGAGTGTAGCTTCTGCATTAACTTAGTTTTATCATAGGTATTGCAGCTCCATCTAGGAAAATATGTTGTAAATATCGAATCTAACTTTCCTAATATGACAGCGCTATTACAGACTTCCAGGTAATATTTTATTTTTAGGGTTATGTTTTGTTGTCACAAATTTATTTCCGCGCAAGTGATATGCGCAGTAACAAATCAGTGGTCATCGCGTTGCTAATAAAAGAATTATAAAATTTTAAGTTTTTTAGAGGAAGTTAAGGTAAGAGACTATATAAATAAGTAAATATTTTTTTTCAAAGTCGTATTAAACTCCAGTTTTTTCGATACTACACACTTGCCCCGTAAACTTTTTACCATGGGGCAAGTGTATAGTAAACAAGGAGGTTAAGTGTATAGTACTGTACACTTGCCCTGACTTATTTTTTAATTTTTTATTTCAGGTCATAGCGGTACGAAATCGGCAAATATGGTACGAGTTTATAAAAGAAAATCCAATCGCTGTACAAAATACACGGGGGCTGATCTTGCTAAAGCTCTGGAGGATGTGGATCGAGGAATTATGACAGCATATGCTGCTAGCAAAAAATATAATACACCAGAATCAACTTTAAGTGCGCGTCGAAGGGGCGCTCGAGGAAAGAAAAGTGCAACTATGGGAAGGGGCCAAGCAATTCCACAAGAGGACGAAAGTAAATTAGTCGAATGTATTGCGACGATGGAAAAATGGGGATGGGGGCTAACAAGACCGGAAATTATACAAATTGTTGGTGAATATGTTAACAGAAATGGTCTAACAACTCCGTTTAAAAATTGCTATCCTGGCGAAGATTGGTTCTTGAATTTTTGTCGGCGGCATGATCTTTCAATAAAAAAACCACAATCAGTGGAGTTTGTGAGAAAAAGATGTTTTGACCCGTTTATAATTCAGGACTACTTCGCCCTTTTAAAAAAGTTTATCCACGATTTAGACCTTCATAACAAACCAGCACAAATATGGAATCTAGACGAAACCAATTTCGGACTTGATCCATCTAAAACAAAAGTAGTGGGAAAGAGGGGATTACCATCTTCCCGAACAACAGCGGGTAGCGGGCGTGAAAACACATCAGTATTAATGGCTGCCAATGCTGCCGGTCACAAGGCACCGCCTCTAATTATTTTTAAGGGAAAGAACATTTGGAATGAGTGGATTGCAGGCCCAAATGAGAGCTATCCAGGAACCAGCTATGCTGCAACAGCTAATGGTTGGATGGAATCGGATGTGTTCCTAAACTATTTTCAAAAAACATTTCTCGAGGCTGTAGGACCTGATAGACCCGTTTTGTTAATATACGATGGTCATGTGTCGCATATAGATCGTCGTCTTATTAAATCTGCTATTGATAACAACGTTACTATAATAAAGTTACCCCCACACTCTAGTCATCTTCTTCAACCACTCGATCTAAGCGTTTTTAAATCATTAAAAGCTAAATGGTATTATTGGTAAAATGGCAAAGACATCATGAAGGTCAGCGGATTCCAAAAAAGATGTTTAGCAAACTGTTAGGAGAAATTTGGTTACAGCTTCAACCTGAAATAATAAGGAATGGCTTTCGTAAAAGGGGAATATACCCATTTAATTCAGAAGTAATATCCAAAGATAAATATGATCCTCTCGCACACAAGCGATGGGAGGAACGTAACAACCTA
The DNA here is from genome assembly GCA_935413205.1 of Polydrusus cervinus. Lineage (NCBI taxonomy): Eukaryota > Metazoa > Arthropoda > Insecta > Coleoptera > Curculionidae > Polydrusus > Polydrusus cervinus. The sequence goes on along the minus strand of OW284510.1, from coordinate 56,288,987 downwards.
CAACCTGACATTCCATCCACATCACTAATAAACCTGGACGATGCTACATTACCACAAACTAATCTTCATTCAGATGATCTTCCTTCAACATCAACACCAACGCCTACTTTCAACCAGAGTACCTGTTTATTTGAAGAATTACTCTTAGCAACCGTTAAACAACATAGGGCACCAGAAAAAAAAACCATCAAAAAGAAAAGTAGCGAGCGCAGCAGAAGTCTTAACAAGCGAAGAAGCATTCCATCTGCTAGAAGAAAAGGAAAATAAAAAAGGGACCGGTGAAAGCAATAAAATTCAAAAGCTGTTTAAAAAACGCTTAGCTGTAACGAATGAAGTCATAATTGAAAACGATGACAGTGATGAGAATTTTGGAGATGAAATAAATGAGCATGATGAACTAAATAATTTTATGGATTAGATAGAAAGACCTATATCAGCAATTTAATCAAACGACTGAGTTCTTGTAAGATTTGCAACGAAAAAATCATCCTGGTATTATGTCGGACAAGTAATTTCTGTTAATCAAAAAGACGACGAAGCAGAGGTAAAGTTCCTGCGAAAGATAAAATCTTTGGACCCAATGGCATCTGCAACTTTTGCGTGGGCTGACCCAGAAGATACATCGCATGTTGCGTTTAGCGATATCATCAAATGTCTTCCTTCCCCCAATACGGCAGGGCGAAGAGGTTTAATTCGCTTTGAAGTAAATTTTCTCGGGTATAATGTACTATACTGCCGTCGTAACAAAGAGTGCCGTAACTACATTTTTTTCAAATTTTACTTTACTGTGATTTATAGGTTTTAGGAGTGTCCTGAATCGATTTTTTTAAGTTAAAATGCCGTATCTTCATTCTAAGTCCGCGAAAATGCACATACGTTTGTCACGAAATGACAAAATATTTAAAAATTTTAAGGAAAAATACCTTAACTAACAAATGCAACTTATAATACCGTATATGCCAGCTTCCGATTTATACTTACTTACTTACTTACATTCGGTTAAAAAATATTGAGGCAATCCATAGCTTAAATAACCGTATCGCGAATTAAAAGCTTTAAATACCGTAACTACATTAGCACTAAGCAGATACGGTTTTTTAACGTACTAATCCAACCGCGATTCAATGCATTTTCTTTCCAGCCTACCATCAATATCAGCTGTCTGGTTTTATTCTAATTTTAACACTGAAAGAATAAACATTGATTTTTTATTCAGCTTGTGCATAGTTATAATACTAGGTTATACTAAATAAGGTGTTTGGTGTATAATAATAGTTAAGTGTTTAGATCACAGCGAGACAGACACTGGTAAGTAAATGTTTATTAAAATGTTTGTTAAAACATAACCACACATATCCTTTTTCTGTGTTTTATTTGCGCTTTTAATATTGTTATTTAACGACTTGATTTTCAACTATAATACCGGGTGATGCGTTGGGCTACGCAACATAGGTATATTTATTTGCCTTTTAATTAGCTTTAGAAATGACATTAAAAAATAAGGGGGCAGGTGACAAACACCTTAATTTCAAAGGGAACAGGTGGCAAACACCTTATTTTCCAAGGGGACAGATGGTAAACATTTTAGTTTCCAAGATATGTATACCTAGATATTCTCCTATGATGCGTAGCCCAACGCACCGTTCGGTATAAGGTAGATTATTATAAATAGGTACCTATATCCTTTTCAGTCTCCAACATTTGAAGATGAAGCGGATCGACAAAATATTGCGTCTTGCAAAAGAAAGCATTCTTGAAAACAACGATGGGTGTGCTTTAACTATTCATCAAGAAGAAATACCTACAGACGTGAATCCTCAGCAAGTACCAAATCCAAAGTATAAAAGAGCCATAGAACCAACGACTGATGGTTGCATACAAATTGAAACCGAGTATGAAAATACATCCGACATAATACCTGATGCAAGCCTATTACGTGAAATAGATTTATTTTCAACTTCTGAAGTTGAATCAGCAGCTGTGTTGTTTGATCTGCAACCTTTAGCAGAACCAGAAGAAAATATTCTAATGCATTGTAGTGCTGGTAAAGAAAAGGACGATCTGGTTGCTCCTCTATCTACAAAGCCAGCAAAAGAAGAAAGTGTAACTGCTGAAGAACAACCGGTCAAAAGCTCAGGAACTGGAGACAATGTGAACATTGAAATGAACATGGACTTAACGAAAAAAGGAAAACCACGAAAACGAAAGGCAAAGCAACCAAAGGAATCAGGAGATATTAAACTGAAAAAGAAAATCAAGGAAAATAAAGAAAAACATCAGCTAAAACCTCCTTGCAAGGATTCGTGCAAAAAGATGTGCAAGAGAAAAATCTCAGCAGTTAGACGAGAAACATTAAATGAAGAATTTTGGAATCAGGATTGGACGGCAAGGCGATTGTTTGTCCTGCACACCACAACAAAGAATGATGTCAAAAGAAGAACAAAAAATATATTAAGTGGCGACTCAAGGAGAAACAAAACCATACATTTTCGCCTTAGAGACGAAACTGGAGAAGTTCATCAAGTGTGCAAAACGTTTTATTTGTCAACATTAGGATACACCAGTCATAATGATACAATTATAAAGTTAGTTAGCAACGCTTCAAATATCTCGGTAGAAAAAGACAAACGAGGTTTACATCCCAAGCACAAAAAAGTTGATCGTCAATCCATACATAATCACATAGAAAAATATCATCCATGCGTATCTCATTATCGGCGTGAACATGCCCCAAATAAGTTATACCTACCTTCCGATATATCAATAAGAAATATGCACTCTGACTTTGTCGAAAATAACCCGGATGTGCGTTGTTCATATGAACTTTATAGAAATGTCGTAGTTAAAGAAAGGAACATTTCATTTGCACATCTAGGTCATGAGGAATGCGAAATCTGCGAGAAGCGGCTAGATTGAGCATCTCGTGCCGTGACGTCACTAATAATATGACGTCTTTATTTGACAAGTACCGAATTCCTAACCTCAAAAATTATTGTTATCCTCTTCATCCTCTTGTTATCTTTCTCTTGTCTTGATTTGTAAAAGAGATCGTTGTTTAACATAAAATAATTGTTTAAGGTAAAATGGGTGTGTTTTGTTTCGAATGTGAAAAAGTATTTTCTAGCCAGTCGACTTTTAATCGGCACAACAGAAAAGTTCATAAACAAATTAGACAATCTTATATTGAATATGCAGTACCGAAAAGATACTCCTGCTTAGAGTGCAACCTGTATTTTAATTTTAATAATGACTTGCGTTTGCATTTAAAGGAAAAACATAATCACATTACTGAATCAGAGAAGTTGGAATTTAAAAACATTTCAGGTAGGTATAATAGTTTACCTTTTCAATAATTTAAATGTTTAAAACAATATTATGTACCTAGGTACTAACTAAAAAATTTATTTTTAGATTTTAGTACTTGGCTTGCACAGGAAGAAAAACAAAATAATATTCAGTACTGCAAAGTTAGGGGAATAAATCATGTCAATGAAACTGAACGACTTTATCTTGAATGTGTCAGGTCATCCCGAAAATATTGGCTGAAGGAAACTCGTGAAAGAGCAATAAAGTCTCAAGGCTCATGCAAAATGCTGTATTCTTGTACGAGCCAGATAATTGTAAAAAAAAATAAGAATAATGTATGTGAAGTTTCCTATTTTAAAACTCATTATGGTCATGGTCAAGACATCCAACATTTGACTTTATCTCAAGAAGACAAACAAGTTATAGCTTCTAAACTTATTTTGGGAGTTCCACCGAAAAGGTAAACAACATTATATTTTTTAGGTTACACCTACAAAAAACTATTGTCTTATTATTGATATTTTCCGAGATATTTTCCATCCATCTTCTTTACAGTATTTTAAATAATATCATTGTATAATTAGAATTTTTTTAAATAATTACAGTTATCTCACTTGTTTGTTATAATTTGTGAAACATTTTAAATCTTTTTATGTACCTATAATCTAAAGATCGGAAATATTCTAGATTTGTCTATGTGTAGAATGTAATATGTCCATTATTTAGTTATTATACCTACTTGTGTTAAATACTTTTACTAGTTTTCTTTTTTTATTTTAGAATTATTGAAAATGTACGGGACAATATAGGCGAAGACTTGAAGAGATTTGACTTGACTACTTGTGTAGATATCAAGAATATTAAACAGTGTTATGGTATTAATTTAAAGGATGGTTGTAGAGACAAAGACGATGCAACAAGTGTACATATGTGGGTATCAGAGTGTCTTTCATCTGAGAATTCAAACCCGATATTATTTTATAAACAGCAGGGTATACAATTGGAAAATTATCCAGAAATGAAAACTACAGATTTTTGCCTTATTTTTATGAATGCAGTTCAAAAAGATATTTTAAAAAAGTTTGGGAAAAATTTTGTATGATTTTGAATTAACAACCCTGTTAGTCAAAGATGAATTTGGTAATGGATTTCCAACTGCTTTCATGTTTTCAAACAGGAAAGACACCTTTATTTATAAATTATTCTTTGAAAAGATAAAAGAATGTGTAGGTGTTATTAATAGTAAAGCTATTATGTCTGACATAACAGAGACATTTTTCAATGCTTGGTGTAGTGTAATGGGACCTCCATTAAATCGTTTATTATGTGCATGGCATGTGGATAGAGCCTGGCAATGCAATCTTAATAAAATTAATGATCCTGATAAAAAGTCTTATACATATAAGATGCTAAAAGAACTTCAATATATTTTAGAGCCAGAAATATTTTTAAATACTCTAAACAATTTTTTAGGTAAAATTTTAAAAGACCCAGATACCTACATTTTCGCAGTATATTTTCAAAAATATTATGCTAATAATTTTAAACAGTGGGCTTATTGCTACAGAAAGGGTTTAGGTGTAAATACAAACATGAATATAGAAAATTTTCATAGAGTTTTAAAATACTGCTATTTGGATGGTAAAAAAATCAAAAGATTAGATAAGAGTATCCACCAGTTATTATTTATAAGAGATAAGACTGTAGAAAGAATTATAAAACTAAAAAAAGGCAAATCTGTTGAGTGCCATATAACTGCAAGTCATAGATCTGCTTTAGTTAGTTCTTTTACTGTTAGTCATGAAAATAATGTATTTACATTAAAAAATCCAAAAAAAGTTGAATATTTTTCTGTAGAAAGAAAATATACTGTCAGCTGCTGCTCTATTAAATGTACTTTTTGTGATATTTGTATACATTCTTATACATGTAGCTGTACTGATTATTTGATAAGGAGCAGAATTTGTAAACATGTTCATTTTGTGGCAATGCAAGATACTGGAAAACAATTATCATCATCACACTCGGGGGATATGTCAACTGAAGTACAGGAACTTGTGTCTCATATATCTCATAATTCTTCGCATAGTTCAGATAAAGATAAAACAAAACAACAAATTAGGACAAAAATTTGTAGTGTTTTACAAACCATCAATTCTGAAGACCTATCCAAGGAACAACTGACATCAATTCTTCATCACGTAACATCTGCAGCAGCAGTAAGCAATATCCCTTTAGATAAATTTAATACAGACAACCTTGAAGTAAAAAAGAACCAGCAAATAAAAACATTTTAAAACAAAAAATACTCTTTTCTACCAAAAAACAAAAGACCAAAAATACGCATATGAGCAAGAGCACACTACAGGAGAAAGATATCATTAAAGAAATGCTTAATAATGACATTATAGTATCACATAATGCAGAAAATGATCATCAGTATTAGGAAAGTTTGAAAAAGTTTTATTTATAGGATTATAGGTAACTGCCTTATTAATGCGATCTGTATGTAGAGTAGGTATGTTAATGCTTCTAAGTGTTTTGTTAATAAAATACACAATAACATTATACTCTATTTTTTTATTGAATTAAATTCCATGCTCCATCATACCTATATATTATACATTTTTTTTTGGTAATATAAGACCAAGTTAGATTTGTCTAGTACCTAGGTAAAGACACATTTATATCTCCTATGGGTCTTTAATCAGAGTACAGGGAAATCTTCAATAGTCAAATTGGGCATCCAACTGTTTTTTATCAAATAAAAACGTTTCCTAGGAAGTAGGAATGAAGAACACAAAAGTCAGGTTGGTCAGTTTCCTACTCTCTAAACTTTGTACTAGCTACTAAACTGTTGCTTTATTTTCTGAGAGATAAGCATTGAAACAAAATAAAAAAGCAAATTATAACGCTATCAAACAATGTAGAACGAGTATTAATATTTCCATTCCTAAAGCTTAGACAAGGAAAGATCGGAGTCCCAAAGTAAACATATCTAAATCTATCAAAAATTTGAGGTTAAGATTAAATAAACAATCCGGTTCGAGGTCAAAGACGTCATATTATTAGTGACGTCACGGCACGAGATGCTCAATCTAGCCGCTTCTAATCTGCGAGAGTCATAAATTGCACAATAGCCTACACTCAAAAGAAAATTTGGACCCAGCATGCGAAAATTGCAAAGCATGGGATAGTCATATTAAACGTGCCAAGATTGCTCGTCAAATGTATCGAGATGATGCTCAAAACGCTATTGGTTCTTCAACACTTTATTTCTCTGCGGACTTACAAAAAGTGATTATGCTTCCCAGGCTGGAAATGTTTAAAAGCGTCATTTTCACGCAACGCATAATTGCTTTTAATGAAAGCTTCGTGCCCCTCGGTAAAAACTCCAAAGAAAAACCTTTTGCTGTAATATGGCATGAAGCCATAGCAGGTCGCAAAAAGGAGGAGGTAATTAGCACCTTCTTCCAGTTCTTCATTCACCATCGCGATCAAAAGCACATTGTACTTTGGCTTGACAATTGCACCGGCCAAAACAAGAATTGGGCACTATTTTCTTTTCTTGTTTACCTAATAAACTCAGATCATGTTAGCACCGAAACAATTTCTTTGAAATATTTTGAGCCCGGTCATACGTTTATGTCTGCGGATAACTTCCACCATCAAGTGGAAGCCTCGTTAAAAAAGCAAAAAAAAACGTACGACTTTCAAGATTTCCAAAATGCTGTATCAAGTGCAAACTCAGGAAGAGTTACGATTAAATCAATGACATTCTCTGATTTTTACCACTGGAAAGATCATTCTTCCAAGGCAACTTTGAACAGATTAAGACCCAAAGTTTATGTGTCAAACCTTGTGCAAGTTGTAGCGAAACGAGGTGCCCTTCACTTGGAATACAAGAACGATTTTTCAGATAGCGATGTCAAGCAGCTAACTTTTCTAAAAGTTTCTATTACTAAAAAGAAACATCAAATGACCGACCCTGAAAGATATTCTGTAAGTCGGGGTATACCAGTCTCCAAACGAGACAACCTTTTGAAAAATTTGGCTTCCATTATGCCTCAGGACAGACTAAGATTTTGGGAAAATATCCCAGTCTCTGATGCATCCAGTGATTTAATTGAAAGTTTTGACTAGGTATTTTAGAGACCTTTTCGTTCCTTTTATATTTTAAGGAAATGTTTACTTACTAAAAAGTACTTGTCTATGTTTTAAAAGAATAATTGCATTTATGTTTTTCTGTTTTTTGATTTGGTACTATGTGTTATCTTCTGTATAGGAAAAAGTAAATAAATATGCTCTGTAAAAAAAATGTGTTGCTTGTTTTTTAATTTTAAAACAACGTAGGTTGTTAAAAAATGTGTTAAAATGTTTAAATTTTCAACTTAAAATGCCGTAAGTGATTTTCTTTGGCAGTTACGAATATTTTGTTTGTTTAACCCTTTCCGCAATTTGTACTATTGTAGTTTTAAATACCGTAAGTGCATTTTCATCAATAAAGGGTGCATTTAAGGGTTAATAATCATTTCCATCGGTTTTATCAGGCCGACATTTATATGTTTAAGATATTTTAGAATTAGTTAGCACATTGTTTTGCGCAACATAGATAAAGATACATTTATATTGATTTCTCAAAAAAGATATTCCGCAGATACGGCACTCTTTGTTACGACGGCAGTATAAATGTTTCATGTTTGTTTTTTTTTTACTTACATAAGTACTATAATTCTAGAAGATACTTTAAGTTTACAGTAAGGAATCTTGTCTTTGCATTCTTAACCCATTTATGCCTAATGACCTATATGTAGTACACCTAAAACTTGTCGATTCCTGTCTCCAACACTGTAATTTAAAGAAACATGGTGTCATTTATCGTTAGTTAACAACTTGGTTCGGAGGAATACGGATCGCACATGCTATTTTTGTTACGAATTTCTACGAAACTGTGCCGGTACATTATAGACTTTTTGTAATGGCTGAGTTTGGCGTGCGCTTTGCAAGGTAAGCTAAAATTTCTACTAAAATAAATTTATTGATATGAGTTGTTTATATATAAATGTCATATAAGAACTTAAAGTTTATATTTTCTGATGTTTTTATTGAATTTGTTTTTTTATCGCTGTGAGCTACCGTGTATTAGATTCAGGCGTCCTATATTTAGTACATTAGGAAAATAAGCGACTATTAATTTTGGATACATTTTAGATAATAATCTATTTACAATTTACAATTTCTATGATTTAAAAAATTATATACTATTTTACGAGTTTTTCGCTTGTTTTAGGGGGTTTTCGTTACATGAGGCACTAGCTATGATAGAGGATGAAAACATTGAAGCTGAATCAATCACCTTGCTTCCACCTAATAACGCATGTGGTACATTAATAATTTACCAGCTAATCAAATGCAAAGCCAGGTTGAGATAAATTCTAAAACCACAGAAGAGGACTGGAGTTCTGAAGATGAAATACCACTCTCTGAAATTAGAAAAAGGAAGAAGAGTGAAAGTAATAACAAAAGGGAACGTAATTTGAAAAAGAAAACAGTTTATAGTTATGTGAAAGAAGATCTACAATTTACCGATTATACATTTCCCTTGGATACTTCCGATATTGCGCAATCAGATCAAACCCCTATCGAGCTTTTCTTTGATTTTTTTGATAACGATATTTTGTTAAAAATTGTAGAGGAAACTAATCGATATTCCCAACAAAAAAATAGCACTATAACTGTTGATATATCCGAAATCAAATGTTTTTTTGGAATACTGATGTTAAGTGGTTTTTCCTCTGTTTCTCGAAGAAGAATGTATTGGGAAAATTCGAAAGATGCACACAATTGGCTTGTCTCTGAAGCAATGACCCGCGACAAGTTTGAATATATCATGACCCATATTCATTTTTGCAATAATTTTACTCTGGATCAGTCCGATAAATTTGCCAAACTTAGACCAATTTTCAGTCACCTAAACAAAAAAATTTTTAAAAATGCACCCCCCGAAGAGCACCACAGTATCGATGAAGCTATGGTTCCTTATAATGGACGTCATGGCTGCAAGCAGTATATTCATGGAAAACCAATTCGGTATGGATTTAAACTTTGGGTTGGCACAACTCGTCTTGGATACATCAACTGGTTCGAACCATATCAAGGTGCTGCAACTTATGTAAATGATACCCATAAACCATTGGGAGTTGGCGCATCGGTTGTACTTAGTTATGCGGATCAGCTCAGAAGCAAGTGGCCAGATTTCGGATTTCACTTTTTCTTCGATAATTTCTTCTCGTCTCCTTCGTTATTGGAGAGTTTACAAGAAAAAGGCATATACGGCACCGGAACTATTCGTGAAAATCGAATATCAATGTCTATTTTACAAGACACACCAAGCATGAAAAAAGAAAAACGAGGAAAGTTTGACTACGCAAAAGTACAAGATAATAACATTATTTTCGTGAAGTGGAACGACAATAACATTGTTACGTTTGGATCTACCAAAGGCGGGATTGAGCCAGTAAATTTAGTAAAACGATACTCCCAAAAGGATAAAAAGTTTATTTACGTAGATCAACCGCAAGTTGTTAAACTCTATAATAAAAATATGGGAGGGGTTGATAGATCGGATCAAAATATTGCTCAATACCGTGTTCAAATAAGAGGTAAAAAATGGTATTTTTCTTTAATCTCCCACTGTATTGACATGGCATTAACGAATGCTTGGCATATTTATAAGAAAAGAGGTAATGCAATGGACCAGTTAGCTTTCAGAAGAAGCGTAGCTATTACTATCCTTGAGCAAAATAAAAAAGAATTTGTTTACCAACGAGGTAGATCTCGTCAGATACTACCATGGAGGTATGACCGATTGGATCATCTAGTCATTCCTCAGGACAAACAAACGCGATGTGCTCAATGTCATACGAAAACCACAACCAGGTGTAGAAAATGTGACATTGGTGTACATGTTAAGTGTTTTATATTATATCATACTCCATAATATTATAGCTGTATATATTCCTAATGTCCTACATATAGTACATATTCAAAATCAAAAACCTATGTAACTTTTTTTTATATAAACAACAATTATCTTTACTGTGTCTTATTTTTAGTTAGTTTACATAATTTTTTTTCGAAAATTCATCGAACCCCCTCTTTAGGCATATATGGGTTAACCCGTAAGTACTATGCACGGGTCCTAGGGACCCAGAGCACTTTTCTTAATTGACATACAGCGCCATCTTATGAGATATGGCTCTAACTCTTCGTGTATTTTCTAGTTGGCGCGTAGTTGTTTTAGTGTTGTACTTGACGTGTTACTGCTTACACGTGTTTATCCCAAAGAACGTTTATTGGGTGTATGGGACCCATTCATAGTTTAAGTGTCACTCTTTTGACAAAAACGTGAGTAGTTTTGTATTATGTGTATAATATATTTTAACAATAAATATACATATTATATAGTAAAAATAGAAGATTATTTATAATTTACTATACACAGAGGCGTTTTTAACTGTTTTATGTTGAATTTTCATGATAACCAAAAAAATAATGGCGTCATTTATTTTTTTTTTTTTAGCGATATGTCTCGCAGAGGTCTCTCAGATGAGGAATTGGCAGCTATATATAACGACGATGAATTTTGGAATGAATTGCCCGATCAGGATGTTGCCGATGAACCATCAAATGCTTCGGTACTAACAGTAGACAACAGAGAGGACATTGTAGGGCAAGTTTTAGATCATGCAGGTCAGAGTGACTAAGAAGAGGTGGATCAAGAAAGTTTTAGCGACCATGACACTGCCAGTGCATTTTAGGAAGATTCAGGTGACGAATGGAAGCCTAGTGAGGAAAATAGGCATACAAAGCTTAAAACAAAACAAACCGTTAAAAGCGATACAGAAGAAGAAGATGAAGAAATTGAAAAGGGATATTGGTATGGAAAAGATAAAACAAAATGGGCCAAAAAAGCACCTGTTGAGCGTAGAACTCCAGCAGAAAATATCATATCTTTTTTGCCAGGACTTTGTGGTCCAGCTAATGATAAACAGCCAAGAGATCCATTGGAATCCTGGAGTCCTTTGGTAAGTGACGAAATGTTAGAACAAATTGTTGTCTATACCAATCAAAGAATTGCCAAAGTAAGAACCAATTATGCAGCATTTAAATGTCGCTTTCAGTCACGCCAAAGATATCGTCTTTCATACATTAACGATACAAGTCTTAACGAAATTAAAGCCTTTATTGGCTTATTATATCTTCAAGGTATTTTTAAGTCTAACCATGAAGATCTCAGGTCTATGTGGAGTACTGATGGCACTGGACGGGATATTTTTAGATTTACTATGACTTTGGCGCGATTCACTTTTTTGCTGAGCTGTTTAAGGTTTGATAATGCTGATACTAGGAAAGAAAGAGCTTCAGTAAATAAATTAGCCACTATTTCGGACTTGTTTCAAGAATTTGTTTTGCGATCACAGGCTAACTATACACCAGGTGCCTACCTAACTATAGATAAAATGTTAGTGCCTTTTCGAGGCAGGTGTGCATTTCGCATGTACATTCCGAACAAACCTGCTAAGTACGGCATAAAGATACAAATATTAGCCGATGCTAAAACACATTACATGTGTAACGCAGAAGTATATTTGGGCGCTAGAAATGATCAAGGAAATAGGACCAGTCCATTACCAAATCCTACCCAGGTGGTACTTCGCTTAGTTAATTATCTCCCCATTAGATCCAATAGAAATATAACCGCGGACAACTGGAATTCTTCTATAGAAACGACAAATGAATTATTGAAGCTAAACTTTACGTACGTTGGTACACTGAAAAAAAATAAAAGGCTAATACCACTAGAATTTCAGGCTAGTCGTCAACGAGCAGTAAGCTCTTCCCTTTTCGGATTTCAGGGGAAAACAACTATTGTCAGTCATGTGCCAAAAAAAGGAAAAGCAGTCCTGTTAATATCTACTATGCACCATAGCAACAATATAAATGATGAAACAAAAAAACCTGAAATTAATGAGTTTTATAATAGTACTAAAGCGGGCGTTGATGCTCTAGATGAAAAATGTGCAACATATTCTACTTCCAGGAGAACTCGTCGCTGGCCAATGACAATTTTCCACTGTATACTAAACATTGCTGGAGTTAACAGTAGAATACTATATCAGTGTTCAAGCAACGGGCACGAGATATCGCGTCATGCTTTCCTAAAAAAACTTGGACGCTCCCTGTGTGAACCATATATTCAAGAGAGAATATCCAACAAAAGCATTGGTCGTCAGTTTCGTGAATCTATGGCGAAAATGATTGGAACTTTTTTGCCAGTTGAAGAAGTACCCCGAGAGACCGTTTCTAGGTCAAAGAGGAAGAGATGCACTTTTTGTCCCAGTGGGAGCGACAGGAAGACAAGCGTGCACTGCGTAAGCTGTAAACAGCCTATTTGTTTACAATGTCCCAAAAAAATATGTCCTAGATGTATGGACCAATAAGTTTTTACAAATTTTGTATAATAATATGTATTTTGTATGTTTATAATAAATACTTTAATAAAAATAAATTATTTATAATTATTTATGAAAAAAAAATGGGTCCCGGGGACCCTGGCATAGTACAAAGGTACTATTTTTGTAGCATACTACTTACGGGTTAAATAAAAAAGTTTATTTTCTCTATTTTTTAAATTTAGAAAATTGAGGGATATGTTGGAAACATCCCGCTTTTACACTCTTGCCCCTAAGAAAATCTAACGTTTACAGTAATGGAAACGTTAATGTTGTACACTCTTGCCCCAGACACCGGGGCAAGTGTATGCAATGTTTTAAAAAAATAATGTTTTTTTTTGTTAATAATTTTTTTATGTAATACTAATAAGGGATATATATTAAAAACATTCCAAGGAATTATATGCCAACCAAGGAAGTAAATCATCTAAACACATATTAAATAAACTGTATTCAAATGCTCACTATTCCAATTTTACTTCGCACTTACCCCACTTCACCTTAAATAAAGCATTTTCCTATTTTACAAATTATATATAAATAATTAACCAAGATTTAATGGTGATACACTTCGAAGAAGCAGATTTATCGTTATCTGATATTCAAAAATCTAACAACGATGATTTAAATTTAATGGATAAAGAAAATATTAACCAAGACTCTATAGAAGAAATACCAATAAGTTTTATTAATGATGGTGAAAATAATTCTATTTTAGTAACCTATTTAAGTAAATGATTCTTAGCTAATGTAATTTGATTCAGTTTCTGTTTCTTCTACGCAGACGCAAATAAAAGTGTGGTAATCTAATTTATCTATAGCAAAATTGTGCGCTTTATACGCTGAAGAGGGATGAAGCTAATGCAGCAAAAAAATCAGATAAAGAGCATGCAATACCTGATGTAAGCGTCACATTTGATGCACAAAGTCTCAATTATATAACAGCAGGAAGCTATGAGCCAACAATTACAATTTACGAAGTAGCTCTGCAGAAAGCCCACTGTTATGCGTGGACCGACATTAATGGCTAGAGAAGCAGCCAAGATGGGTCCCGAATATGTGGCAGGGTGGCAGACCTAACCTTAAAAAAACCTTCGATGGAGTTTGGTTAAAGTAGTAATCTATGATTCGGTTTATGTTTGTTGTATAATTATTATCCAACAATGATTTTTAGTGATAATGGACTCTCCCGACAAATTTCTTACTGGTTAAAAATGCAGTTCTTATCAAGAAATCCAAGAATTTTTTACAAACTATGAAAATTGTATTTTGTAAGTATTGGAAACGAAAAGCCAAGCCGATTAAAGGAGGATATGTTAGACTTCAGTTAAGGTGCATTTACACATGCATGGATTTAGTGGCGCCAATAAAAACTGGCGCGCCTGTAAATAAATTTAGCAAGTGTAAACATCGACTTGCATAAAAATTTATTTTTGCATGCATAGACCAAAAAAGTCTGCATCCTTCTGAAATCACTGGCGCCAGTGGTGACAAATTCGTACAGAAAATCAAAACTAAGCAAAATTTGCACGTGTAAACACGTGCTTGCACGTCGGCGTCCGCCCGCCAGTTGTTGATTGTGGGTTATGTAGTTTATTATGGCTAAAAAAAGTGATCAGCAGAACTGATAATCAAATTTCTTGAAGGCTATGAATCTTATTCGTGGTTATGGGATGTACATAGCAGTTCTTATAAAAGCAGAGATGGTCGTGAAAACGTTAACAAAAACTTTGTGAGTTAATGGATATCGAAGGCTTTGGAATTGCTGAAGTAAAAGCAAAAATACGTTCAATAAGAAATGCGTATGCTTTGGAATTACCGAAAATTAAGAAAAGCCAACATTCGGGAGCAGGTGCAGATAAAGTGTACAAACCAAAAGTGCCATGGTTTTCAGTAGCGGACAGAATTTTGAAGTATGTCGTGCAAACAAGAGAAACTCAGGCATCAGAAATTGTAAGTTTTATTTACATTCTATTTATTGATTACATATTTATCATTTTCATTTGCCATGAGCCAGCTCCATCACCCATAAACCAATCAGCTAACTTATTTCTGACATCTGCAGCGTTTTTAGAATGATTACGGCTGTCGGCGGCTGATGGTAAATCTGTGAGTCCTTGACTTTCAGTTTCTAGTCTCCACATACCTTCTACTATTCTACCATTTTCAAAATCTTCATAGTCTACACTGTTTCGTGTTATACATCCATCAGATGTTTTATGCAACCAGTTATGTAACGCACAAGTGGTTTTCACAAGAATGTCAGCTGTTTCTGGAGATAACGCAATGGGTTTTTCAAATATACGAAACTGAGACACAAGCAATCCAAATGCGTTTTCTACGATACGCCGAGCACGAGAAAGCCGGTAATTAAAATTTTTTTCTTTTAGTGTTAGGGGACCATGGTGTGAAAAAGGTTTTAGTAAATATTATTTAAGGGGAAAAGCATCGTTACCTACAAACACTGTATTTGGAAAAAGCTTTAATAAATAACCCCCCATTGCACTCTTCAAACTGTTTTTTGCAAATACCCCTCCATCAGATGCCCTTCCATTTGCACCTACATCTATATATTCAAAACAGTATTGGTCATCAACTAATGCAAGCAGTCTAATACTGAACGTTCCCTTGTAGTTGTAAAATTCTGAGCCTGAATGGAAAGGACATCGTAATATAACATGTTTTCCTTTTAAAGCTCCAGCACAATTTGGAAAATTCCACCGTGTTGAAAATCCTTGAATAATATTGTTCCATTCTTGTTCAGAGTTTGGCACCTGGAAATAAATTATATATTAAATTACTTTTTTGAACATTACAATTCTATTTATTTAGGTATTTTATTCTAAGAAATTGAATCACAATCTGAAATTGATGATTCTCTAGAAAATACGCAGTCAGCAACTATCGAGATAGTGCCGTCTTCCTCGAATGAGTCATCCGTGGCCAGAAAACCAATCGCATAAAAATTAACCTCTAAACATAGCTCCAAAAAGGACAAATAGCACCGATAAGGCTATACAAGGGCTACGGGAAATAGCACAAAAATTAGATCAAACGTCTACTAAAGAAGAGGACAATGAGTTTGATTGTTTTGGCAAGTCGGTGGCTTCTTCGTTGAAGAAGCTACCAGAATCAATCGCTTTGGAATCAATGGAGTACATTCAATCGTATCTTGTTCGGCGACGGTTATCAAATACCCAGCATTTCCAGCAAATATCACGACCTTCCTTATCTGCCTCATCAAGTACTTACGAAAATGCTGCAAACCCATGTTCAAACTGTTCGAACGATGACGATAATTCTCAGCAAGACCAGTTCGATCTGTTTACACAGAAAAATAATGCTGCAGTCCAACCCTATTCTTACGACAACAATAATACTGATATAAATGTACATTTCAATCCTCAGCAAGAACAGTCAGATCTGCTTTTACAGGCAATTATTGCTTCACTTCATGACGACGATTATTAAGAATTTTTTTGTGATTTGTTAATAATTATTTAATAAATTACAAACTTTCAACGTATTATTATGTATTTGCTTACCTTAATAAAGTCTTTTAATGCATCATAAATGGCTAGGCAAACTTCAGGGATAAAATTTGAAATTGTGCATTTTGGAACACGATACAAGTATTCCAATGAAGCGAAAGAATCTCCTGTTGCAAGATATCTTAATGTCACTTGCAATTTTAATTTTGGTGTTAACGCATCTCTCATGTGGGTATCCATTTTTTTAATACGTGGCGTAGCACAATCGGCATTCGAAGATGGTTTTTATAGCTTGCAGGATCCTCTGCTGCGAGTTCTTCTAGACGTTTTGCAGAAGCACCCAAAGCAGGTCGACGATAAATCCATGGTTTAACCCAGACACGGCCTTTTCGTCGTTTCTTTTTCTGTATTTCTTTTATCTTTTTTCCCACTAAAAGTTTAGCGACTATTTTACAGACTTCGGAAAGTTCACTCGACATAGTGCGCACGGTGAAAAAAACTTTAAAAATGAAACTGGCGTGCCACTTATTTTTGTTTTTTTAACAAAGTGTAAACCTTTACTGGCGTAAAAATAGAACTGGCGCGACCACTGGCGCCACTAAATCCATGCCTGTGTAAATGCACCTTTAACCCATTTATTTCCAGTGTTGCGTTTAAACGCAACACTTAATCAATCAATATTTTTTTTTGCCTTTTAATTTTTTTTTAACATTTATTCAAAGAGAACAAGGGTAAATATTTATTAAAACTCTAATACATTTTAAGTTTTACTAAAACAAACAAAAAATACCGCGCCCTAAATTTCCGAAAAAAAAGTTTTTTTTTCTTGTTTATTTAGAAAATTGTTTAAAAATATATACAATTGTATTTTAAAAAAAATAGCAATAAAATCTCTTAGTATGGACCTACTTCTTTACGCTAAATAGGTTACATAATAAATTTTGATATAACGTTATATAAAAAAATACGATAAAATATAGCGTTGCGAAAATGCATCACTGGGATAATACATAAACAAAACTCGGTCAATTTCGTGTTCGGGTCTGTTCGGGTTTGTTCAGAACATGACAACACTGTTGGTAATACCTTAAGTTTATAATAATACTTTAATTTAGCACTTCTATCAAATTTTTGCATACATAGACTAAGGTTAAGAAAGAAAAATTTTTACCAGTGAGTCAATATTAAGAAAACATTGTCTTTGTGTTTCCCTA
The DNA here is from genome assembly GCA_935413205.1 of Polydrusus cervinus. Classification (NCBI taxonomy): domain Eukaryota; kingdom Metazoa; phylum Arthropoda; class Insecta; order Coleoptera; family Curculionidae; genus Polydrusus; species Polydrusus cervinus. The sequence goes on along the minus strand of OW284510.1, from coordinate 56,271,461 downwards.
CACCCACACGTTTGATTAACTTATCAAGGACACTAGTTCCTTTCTTCATGATTAATTTTTATTTTTCTTTTTCAGGTAATATTTCCATATGAAAATGGATCCCGTTCAAAAAAAATATCGATACAAAGTTATCAAACATAAACCTTCAAGCTTTGGAAGTTATGCATCCATAATTTTAATTAGCTGGACGGTGTAACTGACGATCAGGTTGAAAATTCTGATATAGGAGGACATAGTGATGGTGGAGATTATATTTCCAGATCATCTTACCAACATCCGATCAACATCAATCGATAGCGAGCTAAACCGATACAAATTCATCATAAATGATTGAGGAGTTGATTTCATTTATTTTTCTTGTATAATGCTTTAATTACAGAATCCTAACGTGTTTCTTCGGATTCCCCTGAAATAAAATGGATGCTTCTCTTAGAATTACTTTACAAGTGATATATTTTTATTCTTTCTTTGCTTTATATTAATTATGTTCATCAGTGAGACGTTTTATAGACTTTAAATAATCATAGTATTTTGTTTAAATAATTTAATCATATTTTTCTACAAATTCATTTAACCTAAAATGGCCTTAATTCAGAATTTATTTAATCTCCTTTCATTTCAGCCATCCTTTGATATTAATGAACTTTTTTTTGCAGTAAATTCAATCAGGTTTGTTGTTTCCGCTGTCCACTAGAGACTTATTTTTATAAAATCACAGGTCGTAGCGAATCCACGTGATGTAATTGATGCAGATTCTTTTTAAATAGTTCAAATGAAGTCACACATGCATTAGATGGTCAAAATAATTATTAAAATAAAGTTTTTCTCATCTTTGGAAGTTATGAATCAATATATAATTAATGATAATCACTAAATTCAAATATCACATTTTTCTCGTTCTGCAAAATATAACATATTAAATTCATTAAAAGCTCCTTTCCTTTTGCAATGAATAAATTTTAAACTGCTTTTCCACACCTTTCTGGCTGTTTTTTTTTTATGTTATAGAATATAATATATTCTATACCATATATATATATACGTTTTCAGCTTGGATTGAATATTTTGCGAAATATAAGGTACCAGGCCCCTGCCTTATTATATTATAATCTTTGACGGTGCGAAATGCCATTTGGATCACAGTATTGTAGCAACTGCGGAAAAATACGAAATTACCTTATATTGCCTTCCCAGTAATACAACCCATGAGCTGCAACCTGGACAAAGCGGTATTTCGGGCCTTTGAGTATTACTGGGATGACGAAGTCATGAAGTATTTTTCAATTCATAAAGATCGTTCTATCACGAAACAACGCTTTGGGGCAATATTTTCAACTGTATGGGATAAAACCATGACTCCTTCTAACATAAAGTCAGGTTTTTCATCGACTGGAATTTATCCATTTAATCGGGAAGCAGTTCCAGAGGTAGCTTTTGCTCCCAGTACTATTAAGCATCAGAATCTCCAAGAAAACGATAGAGTATCCGAAACCGAGAATCCCCCGTTATTAATTGAAGAAAATATGACACCAGATGATTCAGTCGCATCAACATCGGGTACGCAGAAACGTACACGACGATCACCTACACCAAATGAAACCAGCGGTTCCGATTCGTCTTTCAGTTTGCACGATTCTTCTAACGATGAAAATGTAGAGCTTACGAACGACCAGCGCGTTTCACCAGAACTTAATATTTCCTTTACAGATATGCTCAACACTCCAGAGGAGGCAGCAATTAAAGCTAAAAAGCCTCGAAAACCTGCTATTAATAGCAGAGCTCAGGTTGCCACGAAAGATCTGTTTAAAACCACCACAGTCTACTGACAGTCAAGAAAGTATTGCTGAGAAGGATTCCTTTGGACACAGCAATTCTACTAAGGAAAAATACTAGGATAGAAAAAGAACTAAATCTAATCTTTCCAACTTAACAACAAAAAGTCAAGAATCTTGGTATTGCAAGTTGTGCCATGAAGAGTGTATCGGCCTCACTGCAAAAGACAAACAGTCAGATTTCCTTTGTCCTGATTGCGACCAAAAAGACTAAAATTATTTTGTTATTTTTCACTTGTTCAGTTACCTACGTTATAAATATGTTTTATCAGTGAATTTCAATATACTAATTCTGAAATTCTCAGCTAATATAAATCACTCATGTCTGAATAACCTTGAGATGCTTCCTTTTGGAGTTCCGCTTGGATGATACTGGAATAGATGTTAAATAAGTTACACAGGAGCTACCTACCGTGTCGGCCTGGATGTTTTTTGGAGTTTATGGAAATTACGCTGGAACCTTTGACGTGAAGTCACTCTTCCAGATTTCCTCGCAGTGTTGCTGATAGTCCCGCTGACATATATGTGTGGCTATGCCTTTTTGTAAAGTTTTTGCCTGGTGGCCCTAGGATAGCCACGCCTTGGTAGCGCTTGACGTGACGTCGACGTACATCTCTAACCATCCATAATAAGATGATTATTCTTTTTACGGTTTATATACTTTGGGTTAATTAAAACTCGCACAGGGGTCAATAATTAAATTTTACTCTACTTTGATACATTATAACTTGGTTAATAATTAATTTTCATTCTTTGTAGAGGCATTATGAATTCGTCTATAATTAATTTTTTCCTATGATTGTACTAAGTGTACATTTTAAGCCTTAGGCATTTATTAATTGATAATTAATTATCATTTATGGTCATCTGGTAGTACCCCCCAGATAATTTTATTATTAATGGTTTTTCATTCCATCTTAAAATATTACTTGTAAAAGTTTTTTTGCCTTAAATGCCTAGTGTGTGGTATTTATTTATAATAATATTTTAATATTATTAATTTCGTATTACCACCAGATACTACTTTTATTAGTAGATTCATTTCCCCCTTGTTCTATCATTTCGCCTTAAGCCGGCTGATCTGAGTGGTCCGCTTATCTTTTGTTGGGGTTAACTAACGCAGTTAACTTCATCCCTTATGTGTTAGTTCTTCAAGCAGCCCGAAAGGACAACACATAACCCTACTTTTCCTTTTCGCCTTCTCGTAAGTCGATCCTCTTAGCGATCACTTATTTGCTTTGGGTATTAACTGTTCCCGGTTGATCACCCCCTTACTTTTCTAAGTAACCTTCTTCCCTTATGATCTACACGGATGACGATCCTGTAGAGAATATTTTGAACTTACCCCTTTAATTAAGTTACCCTGACTGATGATTTATTTCCTCTGCACCAATAGTCACAAATGTTATTACAAAAACCCTTTAAAATGTGTCCGAACTCACCCCAGATGACGGTACCTGGGGATTTCATCTTAGCCGACAAGGGTTTTTTTAAATAAAAGAGCAGCTACCTGCAGGAGTTCATTTAAATGTTCCACCATTTTTGAGTACTCCTCAATTTACCGAAGCTCAAGTATATGAAACCCAGAGAATTGCAAAGGCAAGAATTTATGTTGAGAGAGCTATAAGAAAAGTAAGATGTTACACTATTTTGCAAAGAATATCACAATACCGTATGTCGCAAATTTCTGTTATATTTCAGTTATATGCAGCACTTACTAACTTTCAATATCCACTAATTAAAGAAGTGAAAGAATATTATTCATAAATATTGTAGTATTTCTTTTTTACATTTCTAGATTTTCTTTTTTTTAAATAAATATTTATACTTTATTGCCCAGTGTTTTATTTTATTATAGACATTTACTTTCTCGAAAATAAAAATACATATCTAGCAAAAAAAAAATGTTCATGGCTTATTCAAGCCATAAAAACTTGTTAAAGAAGCAGACAGCATTATGCTGTAAACTAAATTTACACTGGGGGATACTTGGACAACAAAATTAGGCAGCACATTTTTTGTTAATAACCAACCAAAACGGATATTTTTATAATTCTCTTCTTTTGGAAACCACATTCACGCAACTAATTTTAAATAAAAGTATACATTTGGTTTGTTGAATTTATCAATGAAAAAATATAATTTTTTTGACACGGCCATATATAATATATTTATTTAGCAGCAGCAAAAAGTGTACAATATAATAATAAGTAATATACCTAATGCTATGTAGTTATGCACAATGGCACAGTAACTGCCAAGGATTTGCTAAAATTGCTGAAGCTGCATCTTTTAAAGGGCTCAAATTAGCATCAAAAGGAAAGTTGTCATTTATCGTTTATAAACGTGTAACAAAACTTTTAAAAATTGTTTATGGGATTTTTAATGCCTCTTCAGTTTGTTTGGAAAGGTTTTTCAAACCACAGTCAGACTGATTATATTAAACGATACACACACACAATACAAGTGCTGAAACCAATATCGAAGGCGACACTTTCCTTAAAAATATTAAAATGGACAACTCTGAGGAAGATATCGGCGCCGAGGTCCAAAGTGTATATGCCAATGGCCTAGTGAACAACAATAAGCGAAGAAATCGTCCATACTTCTCAAAGAGACCGGATATAGATTCAATTTTGTTATTGTTGTTTACACATTTTTAAGGTTTAAATATGTAGTGCCTGTTTTTTCGTAATTTTTAAAATTCTAGGTAATTGATGTTTTTAATTATTCGTGTATCTGGTAGTTAGGTCTCTTGTTTTAGGTCTGATAATGCCCGAAAGGGTGAAACACGTGTAACCATACACAATTAAATATATTTGTTGAGACCGTGACTTGGTTATCTTACTTTTCCCTTTGAACAACAATAAGGCTGAATGGGGTGATATGACCGAAGGGCGAAAAAGGAAAAATATAGCTAATAAAAGTGAATGGAAAATAATTAAAAATCAAGAACTCAAAATGGAAGGCCAAGATTATGTAGGTTTATCTCGGGAAACAAGGAACATTGGAGTACCCTGCGTGTCAAAAATGTGTTTAAAATCTAAAAAAATTTTATCAATACTTTTAGTAAAAAGACTAGACAATATATTTTACAAATTTTGCAAAAAGATGACGTGGGACCAAAGAAAAGTGTTTATGTCTAGACATGTCAGCCATAAACCTACATCCAGAAAAACAAAAGAAAATGAAGGTAGTAGATGGGGAAATACCAATGGTAAATAATGAGTTCAAATATGCCGTAAGACAGTCCGTAATACTATACGATTGGAAAGATTTACGGTAGAGAGATGGGTAAAAAATAGCGTGTATAATATAAATGACTTAAAATGTGAGCAAAACTAACAACGCAAAAAATAAGAATTACAGAGTAAATGCGTTTGAAGAAAAAAAAGCTTTTTTAAGTTTGTTTTTCGATAAACTTCCCAAACAGCCTTCCCATTATACAAGAAAGGATACCAACAAATTAAATTTAGAATTGCACATTTCTACTCTAAAACAGTTGCATAATTTTAATAAAGAAACCTGTATACAAAATTATAAACAATTTCTTACGATAAAAACGTTTATTGTTCAATGAAAAAAATCTTAGCTTATTTTCCCCCAAAAAAGATCGTTGCGATATTTGTATTGAGTTCGAGAATAAAAATATTGATAAAAATGTATGGAAAAAACACATTGATGACCAAGAAAAGGCTAGACCACTCTAATGACAAGGCTAAGGCAGAAGAAAAAACATCAGTGTTGCCAATTGTCTGATGGGGTTGAAACAAAAATTGGGTTGTTTATGTTGGTATTATAGACAAGAGAGGTGGTGTCAAAAAGTTGATGGATCATCACTTCCTGACAACCCTTCATGCAGTCAAAAGACGCACGATAAATTCGCAGAAATTCAATTTCCGTTTTTTAAGTTCATCTTGTTTATAAAATGAATTTGGCTTTCCTATTAAAAAACTAGAAATAAATATTAATACTATATCTTTAATTATCAAGTATTATTTGTAAATAAATTTACATAAAAAGATTCTAAATCTGATGATTTGTTTAATGTATCTCTACTAACTTTTAGGAGAAAGCTTAGAAATCACGCGGTTTTTCATAATTATTATTAAAATATAACTTTAGTATTAAGACATCAAAATCTGTACACCAATTGTAATTCGTGGGTGCAAATAAATAAATAAATAAAACTTTGCAAGAAATGTAAGATTTATTAAATGTAATATATAAAAATAATAATTAAATACGTGGATAGGACTGCGAGGATTTATAGAGTTGCCACCCAAATCTCCGGATAGTACAACCTTAAATTTTTATTTATAAGGCGATTTAAAAAGAACGGTATATGTCACCAGACCTAGAAATCTGGAACAGTTGAAGACAAGGATTCGGGCAGCGATACATTTAATCATGTCAGCAGTTTTGGAAAGAGTAAAGTAGTAAGTTCTACCATCGGTTAGGTCTGTCTGTTCTAACAGATTTGGGCACATTTTCAACAATAACTATGCTAAAAAAGTGACATTACAGTTATAACGTTATCCTGTAATTTAATAGTTCAATAATAAATACTGGTGATTGCTTTTTCACTATAGCTGAATGGCAAGAATCCCAATCATTCTTAGCAGAATTTTTAAAGAATTCAATAATAACAAAATCTTATAAAACGGAAATCCTGGTATATGTCTGGGCTGGTAATTTGAGAAATGGGCACATTTATAAGAATTTAAGGATCTATAGGACGCCCATCTTTTAAAGTGAATAGCCAAGAAATCTAAGATTGTTTCTACTCGAGCTGAAAAAACATCAACTTTATTAATTAGACAATTCTCACCATAATTTTAACCCTAAAGAGTACTGTCTTAAAGTCCTCTCTGTGATATGTATCGAAAATAGCACTGTGTCTTCTAAACTAAATCGAAAAGTACTCTCCACGGATAATAAACAAAACTATAGTAAATCACGAGCCGACAGCTGCTCTCTTAATTAGATTTAAAAGAGTAATATTGCATTTTATAATTTAAGAAAAAATGTACTACCCTATATAGCTCCTGTTACATAATGCTATAATTGCCTCTATGGACATACAAAAAAATTGTATAAAAATAGGTCTAACATAGTTATTTATGTATCAAGGGAATTATAAGGCAGATCGCCCACCAAAGTAACGTGGTTTATGGCATGGCGTATGATCTAGCAAGTCGCACGCATCTAGCATGCTGCGGCAAATTTGACAAACGTAAACAAATAAACAGGAACCCACCAAAGTGGCAAGGCGGGTAACGTGTATGTTGTGCCACGTAGCACGCCATGCGACTGCAATAAAAATAGAACGCGTTCTATTTTCTTGCCACATCAGAAGGCCGGTAGTTGTATTTTGGTGTGTATTATTTGTATACGTACCTACTAAAAAATGAAAGACAATACGGATTTTAAGGTTCAATTTGTTTCAATTGTTGAAAAACATTCTCTGATCTATGATTATAATTTTAATTATTCCAATAGGAATTTGCAAAACAAAGTATCTAACCAGAGTTCTTCTAGTAATCGACAGAAGGATAAAGATCCCGATGTTTTATTTTTATTGAGTCTATTGCCAGACATAAAGAAAATGAACTATAATCAAAAACGGCATTATAAAATACAAATGTTAAAAAGTGCCGGAAATATTTTGAACTAGGCAGGTGAATCCACATCAACGCCCAATAAGGTACAAAATACAGCAGGAACAAATGGATTTAAAGCACTACCCGATAATGTACAAAATACAGGAGGAACATTAAAATTACCGACCGATAATGAACGGACTGCGGAAGGCCTGGTAAATTTGAACCGAGTTGCCAGTGAGAACGATTTGAATTACTTATCACAAGTTCTACGTTTCCCCTAATTATTGCCTTACATATTTTTTTTGATTTATTAAACGTGTTATAATATTAAATGTTTTTTTTATTATAAGGTACTATTATTATTTAAACAATTCATAATAACTTACCTTACTGTAATTAAAAGGCGTTTTTCAGGAGGGACTGATCGTCTAAAGTTGGTAAACTTTTTCGAAATCGCACGTCGTAGTTTTGTAAGTAGTAATTCAAAAGTTTCTTTTTTCATTCTATAGAAAGACTAATATTTCTCTGGGTATTGATGTAATTCTATGAATACGTTAAATCCGCCATATGACTGCCTGCGTTTCCAATATGGATGTATCCAATACCTACGTTTAGGCCGATTTTTATTAATATTAATTAAATTTATTACAGCTAAGGCATTTTCATCTGAGGATTACATTATTTAACCACGAAGCAACAAAATACAAGTATCAACTGCCAATTCTTGCTATTTCCTTTGCTTCCGCTAACTTTTGTCACTCTAGTAGGTGTATATTCTGACAAAAAAAAATTCCGTCTGCAAAGGGTTAAAGTTTCTAGCCAAATATAGACCAGGTTGTGACATTATATTTTATTTCGATAACTGTGGAGGACAGCAAAAAAGCAGGTAATAAATTTGAAAAAAGTATACATTTTTGAAAGCGAGATTTTAAAAATATGAATATGCTTGTTTCTAACAAACAATTTTAATTTCCACCAAAATCTTTATAACATTTTTTTAAAGTTTATAATTGGGACGTATTTGTGCCGTAGAGAACTGCCAAATTAAATCAATCACACATAAATACTTAATAAGTGTTCATACTCAAAATGAGGGTGATGCAGTACACAGTGTAATAGAAAAATCTTTATTAAAGAAATTGTAAAAATCTGGCCACATATACGTTACCGACCATATATTTTTATAATTTACACATCTGATATCTTGAAATCTTTAAAGTACTTTACCATTTTAATCTTCAAAACTATCTAACTGCGTCAAATTTAATTAATGAAGATTTAAACATACTAAAACAGCTTTCTCTAGAACATAACTTAAAATTAAATCCTTTAAAGTCATTTTTAATGCTTTTTGGTCACAAAAATAATGTGGCATTCCTAAATGAAAATATTATAACTCTTGATGGTATCAAGCTTCCAAGTGTACAGTAGACAAAAAATTTGGGTATAATTATTGATACAGAATTAAGATTCAAAAAGCATGTAAAAAAGTTACTACAGAAGTCCTATTTAACTTTAAAAATACTATATAGTAACCGTCATTTCCTCAATTTTGGTTTGCGAAAAATGCTCTGCGAGTCCCTGGTTCTGCCTATCTTTAATTATTGTGATTTCATTTATGGACCGTGTCTAGATATTATGGATAGGAATATAATACAGAAAGTCCAGAATACGTGTTCACGTCTTATTTTTGGTCTTAGAAAGTTCGACCACATTTCACACACTTTTAAAGATCTTGGATGGCTTAAAATGAAAAATGGAGAGTCGACTTATGCTGAAGACGACACGGGAGGCGAAAATCGCCAACTACTGGGAGGCTTGGCGTACTAAAAACGCCAAAAAGCCAGTGGTCGAAATACGGCCTATTCCCAGGCCGCCACAGGAACCAGCAGCGGTGGAAATGACCGGGCCGATAGAGGTAGTAGAGGAAGCACCAATGCTGCTTGGCCCTAAGGATAGGGATGATCTTCTCAGGGAAATGGACGAGCGTCGTCGACAACGACGGCCAGCACCGCGATCGGTGATGATCGCAAGAGGGGAACAATCACTCTAGGTGTCCCTCTGAAATCATCATAAAAAAATCAGCCCTTTTTAGGGCTACAAAATACTTTCATTGTAGTTAATTGGCCACCAAGTATGTGACAAAATATTTTTTTTTAAGAATACATTTCTTGTTTAAAAATTATGTCGCTCTGATATGTTAGAAAATTTCAATGTATCTAAATTAAAGTTTTGATCATATAATGTTTTTTCTTATGGCTATGTAAAGACCACATATTTTTACTATGTTCTCTTCCTGCTACTCTACCCCCACCACTTATTACCGTACCTATATATTTAGGAGTTGACTGGATATTTCTTGATACTCAGGTTAGCTATTCCAGATGAACGACTACCATCCCGTGGCTTATCCGTCTTCAGTGACGATACAGAGCCTGTCCGTCCCTTAAGTTCGGGGCTTTGGGAAGAGCTTAACCAAGCTGATAGCGAGTGGCTTGACTTTAAACCCGATCAGCCAGCTGCTGCTGAAGATGTTGAGGAGTCAGTAGTTGAGCCAGACTTCTCGACCGATTGGGAAGCTCGCACCGCTGACGACTTCAGCGGTCCGGCGGATTCCACTTCATGGTGGAGCTACGAGGACGATGTCAGCGAGGGACCTGCGGATTCTACATCTTCGTAAGGCATTCTCCCCTGACCGCCCCCCTAGGGGACCAAGTGACTTTTAGAACACCATCTCGTCTAGAAGGACTTTGCTGCCAATATCCGAATTTTTCGATGCCAACACAAGAGAACGATAAAGAGAATAAAACTCTTAAAGTACTTGAAGGCGAGAAGCGTCAAGGAAATAGGAATAAAAGAGAAAGGAAGAAGAAGAAGAATAAATTGTTGGCTACACCAAAACCTATTTTGACTTAGCCTATTCCAACACACCTGAGTACTGCTCCCTCACCCTTTAGAGAAGCTGAATGTCTAATTGATGATACTTTAGATCTTCCGGATGATAGAGGACAGGCGGTAACACAGAAGAAGGAATTTGCTTTGAGTTATAATGGTTTTGTAGAAGTTGTAGACCTAGAATATTCACCTGAGTAGCATGTTTGGAAAAAGGATAACACCAGAGATGTGGACATACTATTGTGTGATCCATTTCTGGACAAGAATCCTTATATGATAGGAATAAAAGTCGGTCTAAACCACAATATCTTTAATGAGAAATAATCCTTATGTTAAAAAGGCATAGAAGTGTTCCACTCGACAAGGATGAGGCTGATTTTCTGCGAGAATTGGCTAGTAAACAGCTGCTTCTGCCGACCAGTATCAATACCTTCTTGCGAGGTATTGGTGACTTGGTTGATGTAGATGTGGTTTGTGCGAGCTAATCCAGCCTGAGATGAATGCGAATGGACACTTTGGAGTGGTCGATGCAGAGTCTCACTACCAATATGAAGATTTTTCCGCAATGAGAGTCGCGGTTGATGCATTGTGTCAGTCTGTGCGGTTTAGTACGAAAACTCAGATAGGTGGAGAGTGTTAGGATTTACCCAACTCTTACCGTCTGCGAGTGTCCTTCTAATGGATTTATAGAGACAAGCCTTCTTAATTTTATCAGGAAGATACCCAATTTGGTTATTTCATTGGTATTTTTGGGACAATCCTGATAAATATAGTCTGGATCTAAATATGATGACATGTTCAAAAGACAAAGGACCTCCCACCAACAATTGAGGGTTTGTCCCCACGGGATAAGAACATTTCTCCCCATGGGATAAAAACATTTTTCCCCGCGGGACAAGAATTCCAGTATATATAAAATCACAATATAATGCTGTGTTATCACATAAATGGTTGCTATTAATCAACTACAGAATATTTAAGAGCAAAAAACAAACATTTGGGATGAAGTCTAATGATACAGAAAGATTTAAATATTTTAGACATGAACAATTGTATCTGTAATATATTTTCATGTATCATATTCAGATGAATACATTTTATTATTGTAAACGTTAAGATAAAATAAAATACATCTGAAATTTTTTGTATACTTTAGCAGATATTTATTATATTTTTTTATTTTAATTTTATTTTCCAGACTAAAAAAAAATGGAAAGAATACCGAAAAAATATTCTCAAGGCCAACTAAACCAAGCATTGGAGACTATTAGAAACGGTATTGGTGTTAGACAGGCTCCACGAGAATTTGATTAATAAAAAAAAAACAAGATTCGAGAAGCAGTAAGGAGTGGAGCTAACAACGTATTGACAAAAGTCGAAGATGAAACTATTGTTTAATGGGTCCTGATTTGGGTTTTTTAGTTATTCAAAGCCAGCTAGTAGACAGTGTCGCTAAACTTATCATCGCTTAACAAAGAAAATCCATTTAAAAACGAAATAACGGGGAGGCACTGGTATGACAAATTTTTAAACAGGCATCCTGAATTATCTCATCGTATTTCTCAAAATTTAACCCAGTCATGTGCTAACGTCACAAAAATAAAAATAATATAGACTAATCCGTCTTCAATTTGTGCCCTAAGAAAAACAGGTCTAAGTGAGAAAAGGATAAAAAAGTAGAACTAGGAGAACACAAAACGATGAGAAAGAATGTCTAACTGTTACTGCTACAGGAAATTTGGCACCTTATTTCCATATAAGATGCCACAAATTAGAGAACAGGTCGCTCAGACAATGCATGGATGACGTAATACGGAAAATAAGTAGGTACACAAATTATAGAGTATATCAAACAAATACAATTTGCATTTAAGGCAGCGTAACATTTTGTAACAAATAAACAGTTTAGATTTAACCATTTAAAATTAAATTGAATTTAAGTATTCGTATCGCCATCTGTAGTTAATCTGCAGTATGTAAATAGCTATAATGTAAATTTGGTGTAAATAAGCTAATACTGTCTTCACTTTATGCATATAGTACCTTTATGTATTCACTTGTGGGAATTTATAAATGTCTATGACGCCATCTGTGATCCAATCAAAGAAGTTGGCATATCGATCGGTTTCATTATTGTTAGAAATCGTATTTAGTATTGAATTACGGTCATCTGTAGTTTAATTCTCTCCAAATCCGTGATTGGGATTGTGCGCTAATCGCCTACCGAGAAGAAGGAAGGAACTGGATCTGGGTAGAAGGAGACTTCGTGAACAGCGATGGGTGGGTAAGCATCTTTCTGTGCAAATCTCCATTCTTTTTCTTTTAAAGTGTAAATTTTAATTACAATTTTCTAATACTTAACTAATTCTACAAAATGATAAATCACTAGTAAAAAATAATATTCATAAATTTCTCTTTCTTCTTTTAAACCATCGTATTAAAAGATGTTACCGTTTCCTCTTCATGCTTTTCAAATACAACATGGCCACTTTCGGCAAACCTCATTCTCTTTTTGAAATACAAGTCCAGGCTATAATTTATTATTAACTTAAATCACCTCATTATTTTTGCATTATGCTAAAGCGAGTATATGGAACGCATGCCGTCGTAATTATCAGTCCAACAAATAAATTACTGGCAGTTAATTCAAAAAATATAAAGACCAAATGACCAATCGTTTCAGGAAAAGGGGTATACGTTGAAGCAAACACCAATAAAATCGATAATAATCGTAAACGCTGGAGAATATGGTTTTGTGCCAAATTCATACGTCAGATGGAAGTCACACTGCAGTACTGTGGATTACCACAACGAAATGAATTATAAAATTTATGAAAAGTCGGTAAAAAACAACCTATTGTCGAATTTACGCCCGAACAGTGTAGTAGTAATCGACAATGCACCATACCACAATAAGCAAATAATAAGTGTCCTTCATCGATAGCACAAAAAGAAGACATGAAAAAGTGGTTACGTGATAGAAATATTTCATTTAACCAAACCTGTACAGTCTAATTAAAATTAGGAAATCAAGGAAGAAATGTTATAACATAGATAAAATGTTTTCCAGTGCGGAACACACCGTGGTTCGACTACCTCCGTACCATCCTGATCATAATCCTATTGAACTAGTGTGGGCACAGATAAAAAAGTTTGTGGCCACAAGAAAAGTCACGGTTAACCTAACAGATGTTATGAAATTAACCGATATGTTTTTTGAATAATTTTCGGTGGACCAGTGGAAATCAGGTTGCGAGAGAGCAAAAAGAATTGAAGTTGAGTATATGGAAAACGAACCCAAGGTGAATATTGTTGTAGAAGACTTAATAATACATTTGGATGACAATGACAGCAGTTCAAGTGAAAGCTCTGATGATTATGTAAGCGAGGATTTTCTGTCGGAAATAGAAGAATAAGACAATAATAAATATTATATAATAGTAATACATGTACTTTTAAAACTTACTTATACTCGTAATATATTATATACATGCATCTTTAATTATACAAAGCCGAAATTGTATTAGCCATAATAAAATTATAAAAAAAACAAGTAATAAGCGTTCATTAAATATGGAACACCCATGCCTGAGGATTACCAATAATTTGAACACATGAATAGATGAAAATATGTATATTTTCTCGAGAAAGGCAGCCATAAAAGCATCATAAACACATAATTGGACCATATTATACAAAAATCAATCAACCCTAAATGTATTTAAGTTTGTATTGTCAAAATATATAAAATTATTTTATTATTAAAATAATAAAATTACAATATAATTTACATATTGAATTTTTAGTTTTAGGTTTGAAAAAATTTCCGAGAATTTAAATAATTATAAAAATAATTAATAGAAATTAACTCTTTAAAATGTTGTTGGTTGGTTGCTTTTTACATAACAGGGCCCAATTAGCAAATAGGATTAGTAGTCACTCCGGTTTTATAAAAACTTGTTACTGAACGACTTGTAGATCAAAATTTGATGTAAAAAACCTTTTTCCAAGTGTACCCCCAGAAGAGACAATCCAAATTATTGACAATCTACTTGAGAAAAATAAAACCAATTGTGTTACCCATTTTGAAATTCTTACAGCATTAAATATCTGCATTTATCAAAATTATTTCCAATTCAACGGTAGTAACTACTCAGCGAAAGAAGGACTTATAATGGGTAGCCCTCTAAGTCCGCTATTAGCAGAAATATTCATGAATAGTTTAGAAAATAAAATAAAAAACCACCCCCTTTTTAAAAAATTTCAATACTGGTACAGATATGTTGAGGATATTTTGGTTTGTTTCACAGGGACACAAAGACAACTAAACTCATTTTTATAATATATTAATAGTCTACATAATAATATTGAATTGACACTCGAAACCGAAACAAACAATTCAACAAATTTCTTAGACTTAAATATTTCCAAAAGTAATCAAAAACACAAATTCTCCATTTATCACAAACCTTCCCACACAGATACGACAATACATTATACGTCTCTACATCCCTATTCCCATAAATTAGTCGCTTACCATAGCATGATCCACATACTGATCACCGTACCGATGGACTCTGAAGATTATAACAAAGAACTTAACATTATTAAACAAATTGCTTCAAATAACGGATATCTACGAAAGCGTGGAAGGGCCACATCCTACTTTTTTTTGAAATTCACACTTTTTTTACAGAATTTCGTAAAAAAACTGTAAATTTTAGCTGTTTTGTATAAAAAGTGTGAATTTACATATTTTTTACGAAATTCACACTTTTTTTACAGAATTTCGTAAAAAAACTGTAAATTTTAGCTGTTTTGTATAAAAAGTGTGAATTTACATATTTTTTACGAAATTCACACTTTTTTTACAGAATTTCGTAAAAAAACTGTAAATTTTAGCTGTTTTGTATAAAAAGTGTGAATTTACATATTTTTTACGAAATTCACAATTTATTTACAAAATTTCGTAGGAAAAGTGTGAATTTCGTAAAAAGTTTGTGAATTCACACTATTTATACGAAGTTTCGTAAAAAAGTGTAAATCGTAGGTTTTTCGTAAAAAAGATTGTAAATTGCAAATGGCCATTACCATTCTTCATTTTTGTCAGAGTAGATATAGCTAAACGTGCATCGCATGTTATTTTTAGTGCAACTTGTGTAGTTTTTTTGAACAAAGGATACAATGGAGGAGGTAAGTGAATAACATTCTCTATATTTGTTCTAATATAGTAATAAATAATTTCTCACATTTTTAAAAGTAGTCTGTAGCTGATTTGTCATAAGTAAAATAAAATTAATTATTATAGATACTGATTGACACAAATACAACATCTGTTTATTGTAAGAGTTAGGTACACGGGCTATAACGAGTCTTTATATAAGTATAATTCATTCCAATAATGTTCATTTGTCAAACCAGGGTGGCTGAAATGCCATGCAAATCTTAGCCAAACTCCATCTATCTTGAAATATTGATTCATAAACTAGGGAAACCCCCCATTAAAACAGCGTTAAATGCTGCGTCGCCGCAATTTTTTATTCCTGTCCCTAGGCTATTTATCGTACGAAAAACATTTAAGATAGTTAAAGCCTAAGTTTTCGTGACTGATTGAATTTAAAAGTAAAATTTTCTCTTGAAAAATAAAAAATATTATTATTTTTCAAGGGATCAAAGTCAAACGGACCGCGTTCCTAGACCGACTACTGCGGATAATGGCATACCCTAGTGCGGTGGTCTGATATATATCAATATCAGGCCAAATGTTGGGAAAGTTTTCAAAATATGACGTTAAGATAACTTGTCGAATTTTGTGTTGCATTTTTATTTATACAAATTGGAAACATACGCCTATACCAAGCTGTGTTATATTGTACTAATAAATGTACTGTAAAATTCAACTGATGTTACCATTGAAATTTTCTATTTTTAGTCTGTATGGTTGTCTGATTAAGAATCATCTTCACTTAATCTTATAATTATAGGGTCTATATTCGGAATAAATTGTCTATAACTGTTTTCAGTCTTTATAACTTTATTAACATAATTTTTCCAATACTTGTCTATCACCGCTACACTTTCTCGAACCAATTGTATCACTGAATGACTAAGTTTCGGATTGGTGTTGCATTTTCCGAAAAACCGGGCCTGCAGGTGTCCGAACGGGAAGGGAATCCAAAGACGATATCCGACTAGAAATATTAGCGTTTATTTTTGAAGAGCATTATTATTTTTAATAAATTAAATCAAATTATAGAAATTATATTTTTACTAACATATCGGACCACTGTACATTTACAGGTAGTCCGTCACACGCCTTGGCGTCAGCGGCTTCTTTTATAACGCTTGTTCCAACACAGCAAAAGTATCGTTCCCTGAACGGTGATTTCGAGTCGCTCAACTAATTTGCCAATGCAACAATCGATTGCTTAGTTCAACATTTATTTGACACGCTGGAAATTACAGTTCTGGGACGATTCTCTTGCTTGGTTGGAACAAAGCTTAGTATTCTGTAGTGTTGGGCATAATCGATATATTTCAATAATCGAATGAATCGAAATGATCGCTTTTCATAATCGAATGATCATTCGAATTTTCGATTATGAATGATGGAAAATTAGTAAATTGTAGATTATTCATATTTCGTTCGATTTCGATAATGAAATATGAAATAAACACTCGAATTATAGATTATAGATTTTTTACGTGTGGTAATATATTTGATCAGTATAGGAATAATAACTAAAATAATGTAAAATATTAATATAAAAAAGTTAAAAAAAAAAATTAATATTAACAATCTACAAACTTGTATTTAGAAAAACGATGTGATCCAAATTTTTCGCTTGAAAGCCTGTTTCTTTTAGAATCGGTGATGATGCTAGTTTTCGAAAATATTTTTTGGAAGGCATAGGTGTAGCCGGTGCACAAAGATATAAGAACGACGATATTCGGACGAAGTAACTCGAAACTCAATCATTCATAATCGATTCGTATCTCGGTTGCAATAATCGAATGATCGATCATTCGGCCATAATAGAAATATTTCGATTATATCATTCATAATCGCCCAACACTAGTATTCTGTAAACTTTGGTATTAGTTTAGTGTGTATGAGTTCTTCGCAGTGGCAGCTTTCAGCGCATACCTATTTGTTTATCTATCCATCTGCTTTTCTTTATGTGTGTATTTTTGAGACTAGATTGTGTTGATCTGTGTAAAAGCTTACCTACAATAATGGTAATACATACTGATTTTTGTTGATGAGGGGGTCCATTTTAAGAATCCCATTGATGGCACCCATGCTTTGGAAACAACTAACTGATACATTTTTACATCAATTTAAAATAAAACTAATCTTTTTAATATATTTATTATATTATTACATAATTATTCGTTGGACGAATTTTTGAAAAGTCGCAACGTTGAAGACAAAAACATACAGAGATTTATAGATGAAAAGGTGGGTATATTTTTAAAAAATGGAACAAGTAGGAGGTAATATCCCTCCTCCTACCTAACCCAATAAAAATGATAAATAGCAAATTGTGTCAATTTTGTTTAATATCAAAATGATATGTCTACCCAAAATTGTAATGCTTTGCTTTACTTTAAAAAAATGCTGCCTCCGGTGCTAAGTGCAGCTGTTTGTCGTCTATTTGTAGCTTTTTTAAGTTAAAAAAGGAAAACAAATACATCTTTTTCGCCGTTATGTTTGTAATATCTGTTGGAAAAAAATATATTTTTCATTTAATTATTTTAATATGTTTTTTTTAGATTGATCTTGCTGCTGTTAAAGTCATGACAGACGAAGAGCTTTCAAATTATTTGCCTGCACACGGAGATAGATTAGCCTTAAAATCTTTTGCTCTAAAAACACGCAGAAAATCCCTTATTGAGAAATTAAGAACATCATTTAATACTTTTGGTGACAACAATAAAGAAAAGGCACCGTTAACAATAAAAAAGAAAGGAAACTCTGAAAAGCCAACCAGAATGGTAGAAATTGGGTGGAGGCACTACTGTGACAATAAACAATGCTATAAACATGTGAGGGGGCCGATAGGGGGGAACCGAAGGATCTCTGTACCAAAAATCGCAAAGGCCGATGACATTAGTGAAAAAGCAATCCAATTATTTTTTCCAGATGGATCGTGCCCATACGGAAAAATTAACGAATTTGATTTTGAGCTCCAAGACTATAAGTGTCATAAAATAATTAATGACATTGATGTCAACGAAATATACAAAGTAACCGGATTGTCAAACGTTCGTTTTTATTTATCAACCAAAAGGAAGACATCTCTGAAAAATCCGAGTGATGATAACGATTATGCAGCAGATATAAAAACTCCACCAAAATTGGCAATGAGGTCAAGGAGGAAAAGTTCAGATAAACTGTTAGATGACCTATCTTCACCTATCAACAATCCGGTAAGTTAACCCTTCCGTACGGCTGACGAATATATTCGGGAGGGGGCTTCGTGACAAGTAGACGGCTGGCGAATATATTCGTCATGTGCTCACTTCCCTTCTAAGCGTCTGACGATTTGAATAAGGCACATATAAAATTTTGACTTGGCGTACAGACTGGTGCCAAACCGTCATGTATGTCAATGTTGTAACAATTGTTTTTGTTTCTTATATTATTTAACTCGGGTGCCTAAAAATTTTTTATTGTTTCATTTTTTTTTTAGAATACTTCAATATCTGGACCCTCGACATCAGATCAGAGATCAGACAAGGTAGATGTAAGATCATATTATGAAGATTTTATTACGAATCGGCCCTTTTCAATGGTGAGTAAAACTCTATACCTAAACAAAGAACGAACCCCTATTCCTAATAGTAAAACTTAAAAATCGTGAAAAATAAAATTTTAGGATTCGGATTCATCAATGTTTGATTTGGACGAAGACAATTTTTACAATTTACCAGAGACTACAGAATCATACGTAAGCAACAATAATATTTCCGATGTCCAGGAAGGAAAGGATACATTAATTATTCACAGAGGACATGTGTTCCATGAAATCCTGGATGCCATGAAACAACGCAATATTTCATTTCAAACTATTGAAGTAGAAATGGTTCTTCCGAATGGGAGTTCGGAGAAGGCTGAAGACGTCGGTGGGGTTCTGCGAGATGCCATTTCCGAATTCTTCATTACTTTCTATGAAGTGTGCACTATGGGAACTGAAATGAAAATACCCGCATTACGTCACGATTTTCAAGATAAGGAATGGACAGCTATCGGAAAAATCATTGTCGAAAGTTGCTTATGGCAAAATTATTTTCCTATAAAAATTGCACCTGTTTTTGTGAAAAGTTGTTTGGGACAAACATACCAAGATGACGAAATTCTGGAAAATTTTTTGCAATATGTTTCTAGGTCAGATTCCTTACTACTTAAAAATGCTTTAAGTGACTTCGATGCGGTAGAGTTCGAAGACAACGCAAATAGCTATAGAAGAGTTAATACAAAAACCTAACTATGTGCAAGCCTGTTGGCAAAATGATTTTCAAAAAGAATTAAATCACTTGGATATTGGCAAGATATATTCAAAACATGCTCCGACTGATAAAAATGTCTTGTCCATTTTAAAAATTCCAGAGAGTTTAACCGAAGAAAAAAAGAGGGTCGTGTCGTTTCTAAAAAAATATATCAAGGAAAGCGATGACAAATGCAGATCCGCATTTCTTCGGTTTTGCACGGGTTCGAATTTGGCGAATGGTGAAATAAATATAGATTTTAATTCTAGTACGGGTTTAAGTCGTGCACCAGTGGCGCATACCTGCAACAATTTATTAGAACTTCCAACTACATATGAAAGTTTTATGATTTTTAGATCAGAATTGAACAATATTCTGGATGCAGGGGTTTGGATAATGGACATTATTTAAATTTAAACACTGTTACACTCGTGTGTTTTATAATTTTCGTTTGACTGCACCAGTCTGCACTGAGTGTATCTATCTCTATACTCATTATTTCTAGCTTGAAAAAGATATAAGTATACTCAGTGTGCACTAGTGCAATAAAATTGCTGCGAAAAAAAAACGTTTTTATACAGTGTGAACAAAGGCTCACCTCCCTGTAAACTTAGTAAATTGAGGTAACCACAAACAAAAAATATAATTTTTTTACTACTTATGTCTCTTTAACTTTGGGTCAAAGATTAATGTCATTAAATTTTTAAAACGAAAGTGGGTTGTGTCCTCTGCCCCAATTTTAATGAAATTCTGTTAAAGGGTGATCTCTTCAATCAATGAAGTTAAAGGCCAGTTCTTTTTAAAGTTTGTGGCAAGTGACAAGCTTTGTTACTAATTTGCAGTTGGTTAATTATTAAGATTACCTATGTTCCTATTTTAGATAGGTAATTAAAATAGTAGGTATGTTTTACAAAAATATATGTTATGTTAAGGGATTATGGCATCTGTATTTTCAAAACATTTAAGCAACACTGCTTCCCCCACGTTAGTAGTTTTAGGTTTTAATCCATGTAAATAAGTTAAAGAAAACTTTTGTTTAAGTTGTTGAGAATACCAAATAAAAGGTTTATATTCTATAAAAGGTTTTAATTTTTTAACACTACTAAGTTTTTTAAAATTATGTAAGTACAAATGGAAGAATAGAATATTATACACCAAAGAATAAAAGTGACACTTTTATGCCCAAAAAGAGGGATAAAAAGTGCGTAAACGTTGTTTTATTATTTCATTAAATTTTTTAAATGTAACACACATAAGTAAATTATACATAGTACCTTTATCAAAAACATTATATTATTAATTACTCTATGCAGACAAACATCAAATGGAAAATACAAATTGTTTTAATGCCAACAAAACCAAAATATAACAGGTAAGTAGGTACCTACCTAACTTTACCTAAATTAGGGTCAATGCATAGCCAAAACTGCGTTTTAGTTCCGTGACGGCTTGACCAAATCTATTAAACAGTAATGTTAAATATGTTATGTAAATCTTTTCTCAATCTTTTATACAATTCTATGCAATCAGTAGGGTTGTTATTTTGGATGTATTGCTGTTCTTCTATTAAAATTGTACAAAGTTCATAAAAATCTTCATTGCAAGGGTAATTTGAAAATGTGCAATTTGAGGAAAGTTCTTCAATAGCAAATGTAGGTACTGGCAGTAAATAACTTTTAGCTCCATATAAAGACGGAACCTCGTACATCAAAGTAGGTCGTCCAGTTGGGGAAATACTGTTCCTTGTCTTACTTATTTTATAAATATTCCATTCCTGAACAACTTGTTCCAATTCAATCTAAAAATAAATAAAATTTGAGTCGGGTTCATTATAATTACGGTAAGAATGCTCATTTGACGTAACATTATATTGAATTGAAAAATGTTTTATTCATTTAAAAACTTGACCTCCACATAATACCTGATTCACACATACGGAAAATATCGTGAATAACCCCTTGTACTTAATCCATTCATTCTAAAGAACATATTGCTTCCTCATTATATCCTTGGCTAAAGAATTTCTTGCAAAATATACAAAGTCCTCGCGTCCTTCAATAAAGATTCTAATTATACCTATGTTGATCAAAAAGAAAATTGCTTACAATATGAGCAATTCCTCAATAAATTTTTGTTTTTCTAAATCAAGAACGCTGGAGTGTCGCATATTATATCAAAAGAATATTTTCTTATTTTCTGTACTTTTATACCTATAACAGATACCTACCTAGTTTTACCTACCTTTATAATGGCGGAAAAGCAAAACTGAATTAACATTTTGTCCAGAGTGGTTCCTTGAAAGAAATTATTTTCTTTTAGTGATTGAAAAATATTCATCCAATATTGAACGCAGTGTTTTCGAAGCATACCCCACCAAGACTCAATTCGTTGGTTATGGGTGCTTTTTCCATATATATGGGGCATATCATTTTTTTCAGTATTAAACGTTACGTGCAATGTTTTTTGAAGACGTTCTACTACACCATTTTCCGTGCCCATATCAGAACGAACAGTTTTAGGACATCCACCTGTGATTCTTAATGCATCCAAGAAATAGCCACCGATAACCTAAAAATCATAGCTAGGTACGAAAAATCTACGAAATTTCATATTTCGAGTGTACGGGGATCAGGGTAAAGTGAAATAGCAAAGAAAAATGAAATTAAACATTTAAAAAAACACACGAATGTGATATATTTACCTAAAAATAAGCACTACTTAAGTACATGAAATTTAGGTATTTTGTTTATAAGTTTAATTCTTTTTCTGTAATATTTGTAATTTGAGGCAAGTAAATTTTACTTTTTTTGGGCAAAATGAAATGCAGATTGAACTTTGCCCTGATACTTTATTAAACGGGACGAATTCTACCACCAACATCTATTCGTTTTTTTTTTCAATTTTTATGCTTGCACATAAGAGACAATTTTAGGTGAAAGTCATACAGGGTTCAAATAGACTTACTTTGGGATCATTTGAGGTGGGCTCCATTCTTAGCCAAATGATGTGCCTGGAAAATCCGTCTATACATCCGTTTATACATATTCCGTATGGTTTTAATTTATCATAAGAGTCTATATGCCATAAAAAGTTGGGTCCTTTATTTAAATACTGGCGCCTCCTAAGTCTTTTTCGTTTACGTATATCGTGTCCCTCTGGGTCCAAAGCACGCAAAATTTCAGAGACTACTTCCTGAGTAACAACTAAGTTATTTTGAATACATTTAAGATGCATCCACCTATAACCATGTAACTGCCCAGATCCTTTTATCTCATTTTCAATAAAATGGACTATGTCCCTAATAGAAGAATAATTTTTTCTTCTGTAGCGATTCTCTTTTTGTAGTACTCTTTTAAGGGTTCTGTGTGAAATTATAATACCATTTAAAGTCCGTAGCATTAATAAAATTTCTTTTTGCTTAAACCCATAAGAAAAATATTTCAATATTTTACTGATCGTTAAGTCATCCTAAAATAAATAATATAGTTTAGTTATTATCAAGTGCAGACAATCAAGTTTGCTTTCCCGCACGCGACCGGAGTTGACCAGAGCGATGCAAACCGAGTTCGGGCAAGCAGTCAAATCAAATGCGGGGAATATACCTATTTACGCATGAGTTAGAATGAAAAGTTTTGCAATAACCTTAAATTTTGCAAATTAATAGACCTACGTAATGAACAATTGTTTTTAAAAATAAAAAATTAACGTAATTAAAATTAACTTTAAAGACTCCTTTCAGCACGTGTATCTAACATAAATAGCTCGGTTGAATCTACCTACCTAATAATTAATTTTTTCTACTACTTACTTGAGAAATCGTCATTATTTACTCCATTGCTCTATCGAGAAGTAACAATTCTACACCTAGGTTAATAATGATAATAAAAAATTACCTAGGTCAATAATGAAAAACAGCTGTTCAATGAGGTTGTTACAGACAATAACTTAACTTACCGTTTCTTTATCATATTATTGGACCATTTTAAATAAAGAAATTCCGAAAAATAGGATCAAATTATTAATAAAATAGGACTTTTTATTATAATTAGGAAGATACTTAAGGAAACTGTCATTAATTTCAGACATTTTATTATTTTATTTAACTGACGCGAATATTTACCAAATACTGACAGCTAAGAACGCATTTCTTTAATTTTATTTTTTATTTTGACAAGTAAAATCCCAGGTGACTTGATTTTTAAATTTTTTTAAAAATTAGGTGGAAATGGGTAACAAAGATTTAAACCAATTAAAATAATATGTAACATTTTACTGTTAGTAGTAGAAAAAATTCTATATATACCTCGGTTGAGAATGCTATTATGTACCTCGCACATTATATATATATTAAAAGCGCTCGCTATATAATAGCTCACTTCTCAGCCTAGGTATATAATGTACTATTATTCCAATCGGCAACATAAAGCTATAGAGAATGTTATTCACTTACCTCCTCCATTGTATCCTTTGTTCAAAAAAACTACACAAGTTGCACTAAAAATAACATGCGATGCACGTTTAGCTATAGCTACTCTGACAAAAAATGAAGAATGGTAATGGCCATTTGCAATTCACAAACTTTTTACGAAATTCACACTTTTCCTACGAAATTTTGTAAATAAATTGTGAATTTCGTAAAAAATATGTAAATTCACACTTTTTATACAAAACAGCTAAAATTTACAGTTTTTTTACGAAATTCTGTAAAAAAAGTGTGAATTTCGTAAAAAATATGTAAATTCACACTTTTTATACAAAACAGCTAAAATTTACAGTTTTTTTACGAAATTCTGTAAAAAAAGTGTGAATTTCAAAAAAAAGTAGGATGTGGCCCTTCCACGCTTTCGTAGATATCCCCCAAAACAATAGACAATATACTCAAAAATAAATTAAACAAAAAATCACTCTCACTAATTTATCCTAGGATAAAAGACACACATAAAACAATGACTTATATAAGAAATACTTCAAACAAGATTAGCAACATTTTAAAGAGACAAAACATTAATATAGCTTTTAAAACAAACAACTATATAAGTAAATACATCAAAAATAATAAAGACAAGACCGACAAAGAACAAAAATACGGAGTTTATCAATTAGACTGTGGTTCTTGTCAAAAAAAAAATATATATAGTACAAACAGGGCGCACCTTTAAAATTAGATTACAAGAAAATAGAAGGGATTTTTTAAATAAAAAACAAAATTCTGCGTACGCAACTCATCTACTATCAGAAAATCATACTTTTCAAGATAATTTTAAAATTTTACATGTCGAAAATAAAAGTAAAAAGTTGTCTTTATTGGAATCTCTAGAAATTAACAAAATTAAAAAAGCAGGAAAATTTTTAAATGATCAATTAGAGGTTAATAATTCACACTTATTAAATTTGTTTTAAAATATTGTATTTTCCAACCATTTTATACCTTTCCTATTGTTTAGAATTGACATCATAAGTATACTGTATAATTCTGGTTTTCTAAGAACCCGTACTATAGGGAATTTTTGAATTAATTAGTTTTTAACAGGTAAATATTTCAATACCTACAACTTTGTCAATTCCATTTCGACATCTGACGAAGTAGCAGTGCTACGAAACATGTCATGTGTTTTCGTTCTTATTTTTAATATAAAAATAAACAAATTTATGTGAAGATTTGAAACCTTAATGTTGTTTCTTTTACGTATTTATTTAAATGACTATCAAATTGATCGAAAAAGCAAGAAAAGGTACTTACGACTGTTTTTAATTTTTTGGATGTCGCCATCACCAATTCATTAATTATTCACAAAGAAATTAGATGTAAAAAATTAACTAACAAAGAGTTTCATCGGGCAGTATATGAAGGATTGTTAGCAAAAGCTATTGTTTGTCCACTGGATACTACTGGTCTGTCCAAAACGTAACAGCGTTCAAGTAAAAGGTCACAAACCTCATGTGAGCAAGAATATAAGATTGGAATCATCCAGCCATCAGCCAATAAAAAGCAAATCAAAACGTTGTGCTGCATGCAGTAGCAAGAAAGTTCCCATTCGTACTATTTGGATGTGTTCCACATGCAACGTTCCCTTGTGCTTGCGGAAAGGAAAGGAATGTTTTCAAAATTTACAGAAAAAATTATTTAGATTACCTAATATGATTTATTATTTCATGACATTTCGATTCTTGTGCATGGTGGTTAGCTTAACTAACCACTTATTTTTTTTTAATTTGGGCAATACTTCAATCTTTTTTTAAATAAAATAATGTTATTACCCATATTTTTATAAGAAAATAAACATGTTTTTCGTAAAATTTCACAATTTTATTTTTCAAACCTATTTCATGCAGAAAGGGTGTTAAAAATGTGCCATATCTTGTGCTTCAAAAAGTTATCTCTTAATTAAAGCATAGAAGCTTATTAGGAGTTTTGGGGCATTCTCATAATCGAGATTAATTGTATAAAGTAAAATTAGGGACTTATATATTATTATCTTAAAATATAGGTTTTTTAAGGCTTTACATTTAGTGACAAAAAGACAGGACTAAACCTTGAGTAAATTTAACACTTAACGTGAACTTTTTCCCCGGCTAGGTATTTTAACATTCCATTCCCTGTTTATATTGAATTGTCTGACTTATGCTAAGGCAAACTTGGACGTATTTTCTCTGACCCGTGAATCAAATGAACATTATCATTTTAGACAGAATTTTAATATTGACATACCACGTCATAGATTGTCTACTGTGGCTCACAGTCCTTTAGTCCTACCAATTAAGTTATTTAATAAACTGCCACAAGGAATTAAGCAACTACATCATCCAAAAAAGTTTAATAAGTTAGTTAAAGGTATTCTACTTGAAAACGCTTTTTACTCCACTAATGAGTACCTTAAATTTAAATTTTGATTATTTATTTAATAATGTCCAAACTGATGGGATTGTGTACGATTTTTTTTTATTGTATGTATTTGTTTACCTGTTCATTTTAAATATTGTTTTATTTTTTATACCTATATATTATCAATGTATAATGACAATATCCTATACTACCTATACAGTAGTCAAAAGGAAATAAAGGATTTTTATTTTATTTTATTTTAATGATAATTAGCCCGCCTTGTTCACCAAAACAATTGCATTGTGTTTGTAGTTAATTTGGACATGCCCGTGCCAACGATCTCCTTTAAACGCTTATTTGAAATATGCCGGGTTTTACCCTGTACAAACTGAAATATATATCAAATGCAATAGCATTAACCAAAGACATAAATTTAAAAATATAGCCAGTAAGAAACGTTATGATTTTATTGATAACTAAATAACAGAATATAAAAATAATGTTTTGTCAAAACTACAATATGTCAAAATAGTATTCCATTATTATGAATGGAATTAACTCCAATACAGCTATATTTTATAATATGTTGTATATTATTATTAATATGTAGATGTATATATGTAGTATAATAAATTTTGTTATAAAGTTACAATCTTTTTTTTTTATTTCTAAATTAATGTGCCGAGTTTGATTATTTTAAAAAGGGACATTTGAAACTCTGTGCCGAGTTTGACTATTTTTATTATGTCTACCTGAGGCATGTGTCAAGTTTGTACCACCCCATTTTTTGTCATTATGGAGAACAGAAATGACGAGTTTTTTCACGTACAGTGTAATAAGTGAGGATTTTCCAGTAGATCCTGATATCACGTTTTCTTCTGCAATTAGAAATTTAACACTTAATGAAAATTAGCCATCCTTGTTCACCAAAACACAAGTCTCAAATACAGTGTAATAAAAAAATTGAAACGCTTTTGCGTTTTTATGAAAGTAAAAAAAACTTCATCTTTGCGCTACAGGATGGTCCGCTGATATTTCCGTCGGCGGGGAAAAGGTGGTGGGACTATCCCTGACAGAAGCGCTGGTAGTTTGTAAAAAAATGACAAGCGTAATTGCCTGACATCCATGACGTCATAAACATCGGGTAGAAGCGTTATTAGAAAATAGGGGGTTTACTAGTTATAGATTATAGTTGGGGTTCTCTCTGGTTTGATTTTTTATATTTAAAAAAATCAAATTATCAAATAATGACAAATAATTATTATGTATTTTATAGAAAAATATATAATGACCCTCAAAATAAACTCACTTTCAGAAAAGGTGTCAAAAAAGTACCTTTTTCAGAATAACGAATCTGGATGGAGAATTAAATATTCCAATTTATTTAAAAAGCAAGGGTAACTTTATAGAGGGGGCGATCGAGCGATACCAGGTATCCTATCTGTAGACGTGGCGATGTAAAAAAGGACTGTATATATAGACCAGTTAAATGGCCACCAGTGTCTGTCAGTTCGGCCACCCCAGTCAGCTTGGCCATCTTCTCAAACAGATTAAATTTGAAAAGCTATTATCATAATCTTCATCATAGTAAACTTTTTAATATAACTGAACGGTACATGTTGACAAGAGATATATAGTTATATATTATAAGAGTTATTATACTAGAGTTACCCGATTAATTTCGCAACGCTGCCGTGGGGCATCAATAACTATACAAAAGCTGAAAACCCTTCTGAAAAAATAGTTATTTGAAACGTTAAATCAATCAAAAAACATGAGTTCTTGTACGTCCGGTTCCGAGCCTATAAGTGAAAGCGTCGTAAGTAGCAGCTCCATACACCCCTCACGCTGGAGACGGGGGTTTACTACCCATTAACTTCATTGAAAACACCACAGGGACCTATGGTCTGCAGACTTAGGTCACCCTTCAGAACGGGCGTGTTTTGTTTCTGCCAAAAAGGACGACGCTAACAGAGGAGCGCCTAGAGCAAATATGCTCTAAACAGCTGGCAACTGTTAAACGGGACGAGTACTATAGTCAAACGTACAAAAAGAACACGCCGCTGTTGGACATAGTGGAGTAGTGCAGAATTTAGTGAGTATAATATATTTTGGCTTTTCCCAGTTGCCTATGTCATACGGAACTTTTATGCAAAATTGCTGTCTCGTATAAAGTTTTAATTTCAGTTTTATTTTCAGAAGAACCGGTGGCGTAATGGGGGAAAATATTAATATTATTTTAATGCTATTATCACAACATATCATTAAATATTACATTTTTTTTTATTAAATGCTTTACTGAGACTAAAAGTTTTTTTAATAGTCAGCATGAAAAAATGCTATGCTATTCTTGCAAATATTTAACTGTGCCCTACATAATTATCTAATTAAATTTTTATCTAATTTTCGGCTGTGCATATCGTAATACCATTCTACGCTAGTTCTACTTCAATTATATTATCACGCGTAAAGTACCTCCTGAGCTACACATATAATTAATAACAACAATTATTATTCAAACCATCCTCATGCTAGCCACTATTTTAAAATAGATATTTTCATTATTGCTAATTATATTCTTCGCCATACTTTCAAAAACTATTAAGTGTATTTATATTTGCTCTATTTACTATATTTTTAGAAATTTTACCGACTGCAACAACACAGTCATATTTTTTTCTTTCATTTGATATTAATAACTACTAAGGTGGGGGTGGATAGAAAAACCACACCTAAAAATTTAAAGTTTTAAATAATCTAATATACCCTATTTAATTACATTTTGGGTTTAAATAGGTATAGGAACGAAACATTATTGATTTCATTGGAGACGTCATCGGGGACGTTTTCCCCGCTGAACGCGTAAGTTTCTACGTGTATGTCTAAACGCTAAATCTAATTAGGTCTAATATTTTAGTTTTCATTCATATATACGGAGGGAGAGGCTTCGTCATATCAAACCGAAACGTATGTAAAAATACAAAGTTTTGATGTTAGTACCAATTTCAAAGACAAAAATGTTAAAGCTAAGTTAGCATCCCTTGAAAATTTGGTCAGAAGATGTAAATCAGGGGAAATAAATCGACTGCATTATGAAAATGTATATCTTACTTAATAACTATAATGTACATAACATGCGCCTTTTCAAAATTGTGTACTAAAAATGTACTTTGTATTTTTAATGTGTTCTATTATTGTAATATTCATAAATATTTATTGTTGAAACTTATTTATTTTATAATGTATATAACATGTCTTTTTGAGACTGCGATAATGTACTTACTTGATATATTTAATGTTGAGGTGCTATTATATAAATGTTGCTTTTGAATAATAAACTAATCAAAGTAAAGTGCAGCAAGTGCACCATTTGTTTTTCTTTTTGGGTCCGATATAAAAACCCGACCAATGTACCTAATCCCTATTAAAGGAACCCTTAAATTCCGGCGACCAATTTACATGTCGGATAAGTACAGCAGGTAATTTTGGCGACAAATTTACGACCGCCGCTTTTTGCTGCACTTAATAGTAAAATACTCTTTGCAAAAAATCTCTTTTGAAAGGTAGAGATTTGTTCGAATCCCTTATTAAGGTGTCCAAATTTAAAGAAAGAGTGTCTAAAAAGAATGGAAATTCTCAAAATAAAAAACCTTTACTTCACAAAAATAAAAGGAAAGTAGACCATCTGGCTTTGATGGAATGGTACACTCCATAAATGCAACAATTGGTCTTTTTGAAAACGAAAAACCAGTAAATAATTTTCTTTTAACAAATAGATTGAATCAAGACTTTCTGGACATTTTTTTCTCGATTGTGCGTCAAAAAGGTGGTTGGAATTTAAATCCAACAGCAAAAGCTTTTAGGCTCTCCTTTAGGATTCAATCTACACTCGGTTTATTGAATCTGTAATATGAAGGTAAAACACTCTGTATTATATATTGCATTTAGTGTTGTAATTAATTATTAGATATGATTAACTAGTACAACAATACTGTCGATATAATAAACATGTATTATAAACATTAGCGTAAGTGGAACAACTATGTATGTGGTGACATAGATTAACCCTTTCCGTACGGCTGACGCACCATCTGCGACACCAAGAAAAGTACCACACAGACGGCTGTCGCATATGGTCGACAGCATGTATACTCTCTCCTGGACGACTGTCGATATGATTGCGACGCATTTAATTTTTAGACTTGGTATATAGACCACTGTCGCAGCTTTTGCGTTCACGGCATACTAACCACATAGACGGATGACGCATATGGTCGACACCGTCGATCATATGAGACATCCGGCAACCCTGCAAATACAGTTGCGTGTCGAGTACCGTCAGTGTTGCCAACCGTACTATTTAAATAGTATTTGTACTATTATTTAGGGGTCAAGTACTATGTACTATTCATACGCCCAATAGTACGCCTAAAATACTATTATATGCTTATGGCAGACAATCTGTTTTTTTTCTTAATATTATCTTAAAAATACGAAAAACTGTCGATCTCGATTAAAACATTCTATCGAACTATCGATATCGATAAATCTGCTCCGGCCTCTATATTATTATAATAGTTCTCTGCCACGGTCCAAGGTCTTTAAACAACCCTTTCCTCTTCTGTGCTTTAAACGAACGGCTGTCGGGATCACGGGATCGCAATCGACTTCCGTCTTCGCTCTATCACATAAACTGTATGAGTTAAACAGAGACACGTTTTCGTGGAAAGGCTTAGATTGATTCGTATAGTTTTTTACCGGACCGCCCGCACACCGCACTTTTGCTTTTGCTGTTGGGATTGCGAATTTTTTGAATTATAATAAATGTTATTATTTCGATTTTACCCTATTTAAAAGTGTGTCTCAAGATGTCAACAAGTGAAAGTGAAGATGATGTTCCCAACACTCCTAATAAATCAAAAAAAATGAAAAGGGTACAACGCTACCGTGTGGAATGGCAAAAACAGTTTTCCTGGGTCGCACCTCACCACCAAGACAATACAAAAGCAGTTTGTAAAAGCTGTAATATTGTCCTAAAGTCTGAAATACAGGTACTTAAAATACACGAGAATAGTAAAAACCATATTTGTAAGGTAAAAGCTCAAACAAGTTATACTCAGTCAAAACTCAATACGTTTGTATTGCAGTCTAGCACGTCTAATCTGCATAGTGTGGCTGTTGCTATGGCAGAATTAAAAATTAGCGGTTTTATTGCAGAACATAATCTGCCATTTTCAACAGTCGATCATCTAATTAAAGTGCTAAAATCATGTATTCCGGACTCAAATATATTAAAGGATATTAATTTGGGCAGAACCAAAGTAACATCAATAATAAAAAATGTCATTGGTTCGGAGGCAAAGAAGCTCCTTGCCCAAAAACTAAAAACCGCTAAATTTAGCATTTTGACGGACGAGTCAACTGATGTTTCCAGTGAAAAAACTTCTTGCATAGTAGTTAGATTTTTTGATGCTGTATCGCAAAAAATAACAAGTAAACTGTGGGAGCTCGTGCAAGTCTTTTCCAGTGACAGTTTTGGTAGCGATGTAAGTGCAACTGCTGAACATTTGTACAATTTGATAATTAAAAGTTTTAGTGACTATAATATACCTATGGAAAATATTATAGGATTTGGTAGTGACGGCTGCAATGTTATGATGGGATGCAATAATAGTGTCTCTTCTAGATTTAAAAATAGTCATCCAGGTATTGTTATTATGAAGTGTGTTTGCCACTCTGCACATCTATGTGCAAGTGAAGCATGCAAAAAATTGCCAAGACGCTGTGAAGACTTGGCACGAAATATTTATAACCACTTTAAATCTAGCGCAAAAAGACAACATTCATTGAAAGAATTTCAAGTGTTTTTAAATCTAGAGATACACAAAATATTGCACCCATCCCAAACTAGATGGCTAAGTTTAAATGAAGTAGTTGATAGGATTGTTGAGCAATGGGATGCATTAAAACTTTATTTTACTAACTCTTGGTTAGGAGACAGAACCGTAGCAAGTGAACATATATATAACGATCTCACTGATCCATTCATGAAACTGTATTTTTTATTTTTAAAATGGGTTTTGCCCAAATTTTGTGATTTTAATAGGTATTTTCAAACAGAGAACTGTGTTATAACCGAACTACACACAAAAATAAGGCTACTTTACACAGATTTATTAAAATGCTATATGGAGCGTAGGTATGTTGATAGGAACGCCAACACTGTTAGTAACATAAACCCTTTGGATGAAAGCCATTTCCTACCAAAGTCAAATATGTATCTAGGCATAAATGTCATGCAGGAAATTGCAAAACCGCAAATAAAAGATAACAAGGACTTACTCAATGATTTTTATGAGAGAGTTCAGCAATTTCTTGCTACAGCGTGTTTGGAAATAAAAAAAAGATATAATTTTGATGACGAATTTTTAAACAAATTATATTATTTCTCGCCTCAAAACGCTTCATCTACAAATTTTAGGGATGACCATCCTTCTCTCCTTCCTATTCTACAAATATCAAAACGATTTGTACTAACACAAGATGGTCAGACTATAGATGACCAATGGCGTAGCTTGCCAAATTTTATTCAGTCTACATCTCTGAATTTAGATATGGAAAAGAGTGATACATTTTGGGCGGCTTTGTTGACCTATAAAACACATTTGGGGGTGGAAATTTTTCATGACCTTTCCAAATATGTCTTATCACTCCTTTCGATACCTCACTCTAATGCGGAATGTGAAAGAAAATTTTCTTCGGTTAATCTGATTAAGACAAAATTAAGAAACAAAATGATAATATCCACTTTAAACGGCGCACTAATGACATCACAGCTAGTCAAAGATTCTGGATCTTGTTTCCAATTTGAGCCATCAAAAAATATGCGCATGGCGTTAAATCAGGCAATGTATGACCACAAAAATAAAAATCAAAACAAAGAAATTAATATTGAGTTCGATGATTTTATTTCAATTTAATCTCTATTTTTTGATACCTATTATTTGTTACTCAACTTTTTAGTTAGGTTTTGATTATAATGTCCGTATTTTCATCTTTCGTTTGTTAAGAATAAATGCATTTTTCTTTATCACCTATATTTTATATTATATACTTTCTGTGACCTCCGTTAATTTAAAAATTATGTACTTTTACCTAATAGAAAAATTAAAAGAATGAATTATTTATTTGTGTTTTGTGGTTTGTACTAGTGTTGTAAGATGTCCAGTCAAATCAGTAATTTTTATTTTATTAACGTGGCTGATTGAACCTGTAATAAGTAAAAAAAAAATTCATTATCCGACTTTTTACGACTTTACGCACAACTCGACTATGACGAAGCGAACAACCAATGGAATATGTACTATTATCTAACCTCTTGTACTATTATATTTACGTCGATTGTACTATTAAAATTTGATTGGAGTTGGCAACACTGAGTACCGTGTATATTTTCGCGCCAGTATACGTTAAGATGTCGTCCGAGGAGGTCGGTGGTCCATCGGGAATCCCGCGCAGAGCGAAAAAACCTAAAATAAGTGATGAAACCTACTGTGGATTAAATGACGTTGAAGTACGTAATATATTAAGGGCTGTGGGCAGTGATTCTATTGACTTAAGTGAAGATGAACCATATGTGTCTAGCGGAAGTGAGTATTTGCCTCTATCGGATAGTGAAAGTGAGGGATGGGAATGCGAAGATGATCTGGAAGAAGAAAACCAAGTTGAAACCAATAATGAAGAGAATGTAGGCGACGAGAATATTGAAACTTTTGAACTGGTTTGGGGCCAAGAACCTTTTCAGCCTACGAAGCACGTGTTTGACAATAGCAATAGCGGTGTAAGGAACGAAAATCTGTTAAACGATACCCTGGAGGTAAACTATTTCTTAAATTTGTTTACTGAAGAGCTTGCCACTATTATTGTTGCGGAAACCAATCGGTTTGCGCTAGAAAATAAAGCAAAGAAATGGAAAGATATTGACGTTTC
The DNA here is from genome assembly GCA_935413205.1 of Polydrusus cervinus. NCBI lineage: Eukaryota > Metazoa > Arthropoda > Insecta > Coleoptera > Curculionidae > Polydrusus > Polydrusus cervinus. The sequence goes on along the minus strand of OW284510.1, from coordinate 56,236,824 downwards.
CGAGTTTTTTATTTTTATATCTGTAACTTTGCTAATGCCCCATGTAAAAAAATCGGACATAAAGGATTACTGGTCAAAAGATAATTTGATTTCTACTCCTGGTTTTGGTGAAAAAATGGGTCGCGATAGATACCTTAGTATACTGAGATACCTACATTTTTCCAACAATGCAGAAGGCAACCCAAATGATCGTATGCGTAAGGTAGGAGTTATATTGAATATGGTAAAATCACAATTTCAAAATCAGTTTTACCCGTTTGAAAATCTCGTTATTGACGAGAGTATGATTTTATTTAAAGGCCGCTTGAGCTTTAAACAGTACATTAAAACCAAAAAACACCGCTTTGGCATAAAGCTCTATGTTTTATGTGATTGTGAAACGGGTTTCGTTTTAGATTTTCTGGTATATGTCGGAAAAAACACTGACGTAACACTAATCGAGAATCTTGGTTCATCTGGTTCTGTCGTCGTCAAACTTTTGGAACCACATTTGAATAAAGGGCATACTTTTTATAGCGACAATTACTATACTAGCCCCTTACTATCAACATATCTTTATAGCCACAAGACAAATTCCTGCGGAACTGTCCGTCAAAACAGGAAGCACATGCCTGAGTTTAAGAAAAAAATGAAAAAAGGTGATATCGACTGGAAAAGTAGCACGAACTTGCTAGCCTTGAAATGGAAGGATCGTCGGGATGTGTGTATGCTAACAACTTGTCATGAGAATGAAGTAATTACTCTTCAAAAAATTGATAGGGTGACCCAAGAACTTCAGAAGAAGCCTTTATGTGTAATTAATTATAATGGACAAATGGGCGCTATTGATCGTTCGGACATGATGATAAACAGTGTAGACTGTACCCGAAAAACCGTGAAATGGTACAATGAGCTATTTTTTCATATACTGGATTTATGTGCTTTGAATGCGCATGCGTTGTATTGTACCCAAAACGCCAAAAAGGTTCCATTTCCCAAATTTCGTCTGGAAGTTATTCGCCAAATCATGGACAGGTGTGTTACTCCTCATTTATTTTTTCTATAATAGTTATTTATGTATCTAGGTCATAAAGGAAGCGCATAAAATGCATTTTGTTTTATTTCCAGATACCCAGTAGAAAATCGAAGACCTGTGCGGCCTCATGTTGGCATTGCCAGACTGATAGGGAGACATTACCCGGAAGAAATTCCGCGTAGAAATGGAAAATTGCACAGAAGACGATGCATAGTTTGTGCTCAAACCAAGTCCAATCAGAGAAAGCGTACGGAGACACGGTTCATTTGCAAGGACTGTGATGTGGGACTATGTATTTCGTGTTTCAAAGTTTATCACGAAGAAACAAATTTTTAATTATAAAAAACTTAATATTTTTAACAAACTTTCAGTGCAATGTGTTATCTAAGATTTTTGTTATCTTATTTTCTCTATTCTTTGTAAAATAAGTGTTTATTTTCGTTAATAAATTGCACTTCTACAATAAAATACATGGTTCTAATGTTTAACTAAAAGTAAACGCAACTTTGGAATAGTGTCGCACATAGTCGACAACCGTCTGTGCTGCACGGTTGAAAGCTCCGTCCGTACAGCAAAAATGCTCGGGTAGGCCGCCGTACGGAAAGGGTTAAGAATTAGAATATAGTTTGATGTTAAATATGAAGCACCGTTTTCTTTGAACCCTTTGTATCCACCTATCAGAACCTCAAAATATTACATGGCGATCCTGCCAGCCAAAAAACCTTAGGAAGAAAAGCACAGATATGGAGTAAAATGGGTAGTGCCAAGTCTAAAGAGGAAATAGTTATAAACCAGGCCTCGAATGGAGACGCAAAAAGTGAAATATCGAACGAGGGGTTTTCGCTGTCAGAGTACCTTTTAATAAAACTGGTAGTAGCCGTCGTCCTTTTTATCATATATAGAGGGGCTCTACAGTATCGCAAAGAATTACGAAAAACTATTCGAAAAAAAATTAACAGAAACGAGTTAAGAAAATCAAGGGATGAACTGATGACGGAGGAAGCAGTATACATTTTTTTTTTAGGTTCTTTTTAGGATAATTTTAAAAATAGTGTTTTGGAATTTAAAATTATTACATGGTTTTATTACACTTATGGTTTATTACAATTATGGGGAAAAAAACGGAAATGGAAATAAGAAGCAAGGAAATATGTAAAAAATGAAAAAAAAAAGACTCAGTTATTTCGAAAATTAGCAATTTAGTGATTAAAAAGAATTTTTGTTAAGTAAGTTATAGAATTAAAGAACTTCTTGCAATTGTATGGACAGTTGCACATTTTCGCTCTTATTTATAAGGAATAAAATTTTTAATTTTAACGGATCATCGTCCCTTAACTTGGCTTTTTAATTGTAAAGACCCTAGCAGTAGACTTATTCGCTTGCGTTTAAAACTAGAAGAATATTCTTATGAAATTAAATATAAACCCGGTAGAGTCAATTCCAATGTAGATGCATTATCTAGAAACCCAATAAAATTAATTAAAACTTGTTTTCTTATTAATATCGAAAGGTATGCTGATTTTATAAAATATCATTATGAAAATCAAAACATTCCCCAAATAGAAATAATAAAAGATAAGGATGTCAAAAAAGTGACTATACGTTACTTGACTACTCGTTACTCGTCAATACCCGAAGTAACGAATACCGATACGAGAACAATATCATTACTTTGAATACTTTGATTACTTCAGTTAGGTTCGGTCTTCAGGTCTACTACTCAACTCGATTGACCGGTACGATGTGTATTGCATCATATCGAACAGTGTAAATAAAATTGATTATTATGATGAATATATTGAATATTGAGTATTGATTACTTTAAATATTTTGGTTGGACTCGGAAGCGGAGCGGTCGCGGGCAAAGATGAAGTGATTGGATCATATTTCATTGGAAATATGGGCATCAGCAATTCTGTGAATTCTGCAATTTTGTACTATTATTAAAATATTTAATATTATTCTATTTTCGTTGTGTAGAGACGTAGAAAGAGTTAGAAAAGAGGTAATTTAAGTTGACAGCGTTGAAAATTTTGTGTTTGTACAGTTTTTTAAAGTTTTTTTTTCAATTTCTAAAGTAAGTATTTTTTTTGATTAATACAATAACATGGTAATGATTATTATTATAATAACCCATTTAAATATTATGTTTATTATTTAGGATGGAGGAAAAATCAAAAAGAAGTGAAATTTGGCTTCATTTAACAATAGTATCTACAGTTTCTATTTCCAGAAAAACACTGTCGTGCAGCTTCGAGTTCAAACTCTACTGGTACTGGTCAAGGTAATAAATTTAATTCAGTATTTATTATATTTTTTTTTGTGGGTATTAATAACAATAACGCAATAATGGATTTATATTTTGATATGCCAAGACAAATATCTTTCACACATATATTCAAAGCTTTCAATGTACAGGGTAAGTAATAAAAATTAAGTCAAATGTTATAATTAAAAAGAAAGAATTTGTCAAAACAGATTTTTTAAAATTTGTTTGAGCCGATACTGCATCAACAGCATCTGTTTTAACTGTGTCATATCATCAACAGTCTCCAACACCAACTAATGACGACAATTGGTCAAACATCTATCTTAGGTCACATCTACAGGCCAATTTCATTACCCAGAAGACAAAAAATTAACGATTTAATTTTAAACATGATTGTAAAAGACCTGCAACCTATCTCAATTGTTGAAGAGAGAGGTTTTAGAGAACTAATTCACGGTCTGGAGCCCTCGTACGTTATGCCATGTCGAACCACATTTACAAATTCATTTTTAAATCAAAAATATGAACAGAAAGCAGGAAAATTAAAAGTGTTGTTATCAAAAGTTGCTTTAGTTTCACTTACATCTCATGCTTGGACGGCACAGCATAGAAAGACTAGCTACATTGGTTATACAGCTCATTTTATCACTGATGAGTGGAAACTATATTCGTATCTGTTAGAATGTAGGCAATATGATGAGAGTCATATTGCACTTCATTTAAAAGATGAGTTTTTCAGGGTGGAAAATGATTGGGACATCTTGAGGAAGATTTCTATAATTACCACAGACAATGCAGCAAATGTAAAGGCAGCGGTAAATTTAAAAGACTGGGGTCATATCGGATGTTTCGCTCACACCATCAATTTAATTGTTCAGAGTGGTTTAGAAATTCCAGAGGTAGCACCACTGCGGATTAAAGTAAAGAACATAGTTCGGCATTTTTACCAAAGCACAAAGACTAACAATAAATTTTTAGCCACGCAGAGACAAATGAACGAAATCGATATTCCTTTAAAATTAATTAACGAGGTTATTACAAGATGGAACTCAACATATTATATATTTCAACGGATTCTAAAAGTTAAAGAGCCTTTGATAGCAACTCTAGGTATTTTAAGTAGTCCTGTAAAATTTCTTTCTGATTCTGATTGGTTATTGTTACAGGAAATATGCACCATTTTAAAGCCCTTTGAACAAATAACTAGAGAAATGAGCGCGGAAAAAAATATTACATTATCTAAAGTGATGATAATAGTAAAAGGTTTAAAATCTGCCATAGAAAAAATTATTACTGCCAATTCAAAAGCACAATCTCTCGTGACACATTACAAAATAGAAATATGTAGACGTTTTTCAACAGTCGAAACTAATAATTTAATTGCTAAATGTTCCCTATTAGATCCAAGATTTAAGTCAAAGGTTTTTAGTTCTGAACAGAATTTAAATCTGGCAAAAGAACGACTAGAAAATGAGGTAGTTCGAATGATGAGTTTGGAACGCCAACAAAAGGAAGGAAACATAGTAACCACCATAGAAACTACACCATCTGATCAGGAAGAAGAGGATGACTTAATATGGACAGATTTTGACAAGACTGATAAGCGACGCAAAACAATTGACACAAAAGCAGCAGCCATAATAGAAATTAGATCTTATTTAGCGGAAGATCTGATTCACCGAAAAGAAGATCCTCTTGAATGGTGGAAAGCCAGATCAGCCGTATACCCCTGCTTGGCCAAATTAGTAAAACAGTTTTTATCAATTGTAGCGACTTCTGTACCATTAGAAAAACTTTTTTCAATGGCTAGACAATTAATTTCAGAAAGAAGAAGCCGTCTTAAAGGTGTTCGCATTTTTTAATAGTATACGAAGTAAAATGACACAAATCATTATCTGTAGTGTTACTTATTGGTTTAAGAATACATTCAATATCTGCATAAATTACAAAAAGTACTTCCATTTGCTTCTGAATGTCTTTAAATTTAAGAATATTTTCTGGAACAATATTGCCAAATTTATCAATCTTTGGATTTGTTGTTGGCAATACTATTCTAACAAAGTCACAATCATGCAAACTGTGTCGATCTAAATATTCTTTTGTTCGAAAATATTGTAAACAACCATCACAAATAAATTTTTTTCCGCGGTGTTTCGATAATTGTTGAGAAATTAATCTAGATAAATCAGAAATATAGCAATAATGAAAATTTTCATCATCATCAATTAATAGTAAATTTATATGATGATTAAGTTTATTTTTTGTATAATGCAATGGACCAACAATTTCATATTTGGTTTTAAAATCTTTTTTAACTTTTTCCAAGATGTATACATTAATTGATATATTGTTTTGTTTTTCAAACTTTGGGATATTTTTAATTGCTATAGGAAATTTCATGCCTGCTAAATTTAGCACTGTTGAGAAATATGGATATGATGAAGTTTTATAATTAAGACCTGTTGGAGGTATGATTCCTGCTAATACGGACCAAGCAAAACAATAATCGTCATTATTTTGAATGTTAATTACAGCTCTTTTCTGCATAATTTCTTTTGGTAATGGTATATATGATGTGGCCTTGAGAGGGTTGAATTTATTAAGAGGAGCTTTAATAATATTGTCGCGTATCAAAATGATAGGCGACGGGAACGTGTAGCTTAGATAGTTTAAAATTAAGTATTAATTTATTTAATTTGTTGTGCCCTATTTAGTTACTAACACACCAATGTTTTTAATAGTTTTATTAAAGCGAAGCAAAGCAAAAGCAATTGACGATTACATAATAATGAATAACATAGAAGTCTTTGGAAATAAAAATAAAGTTAGTAAATTTAGAGAGTTTTCTCCAAAGAAGAGTTGTTTCCTTAAACGTCACATACGACTCTATTTGTTTTAAGTTCAAGAAAAACAACTTCCGCTTTACAGTCAACTCAGGCCAAAAGAGAAATAAACAATTTAACAATTTAAATAAATATTATCAAGATCACTTACTCACTGGCTGGAAACTGCTCTGATCTGGGATTATGTTTCTACATCTTTACTTGAATGACCAAATGGGCAGAGGTTACCCTTACACTTGAAAATGTTAAACAACTCCACTGAGTAAGTGTCTGTTTGAGTTTTTATAATGTTTTGTAACCCTTACCAGATGGGAGAAGGGGTTCCTTTTTGTTATGTCAGCAATTTATTAAAAGAGGGGATTTCCCTGGATGGACTATTCAAAATGGAACCCTTTATCCCAACCAATTCAAACAATTATGTTTATCAACTTTCGTCTACAAACTCCTCCTACAAAACTAGGAATGTCCCTGTCCTTGTTCTACACACTATTTTTTTACTACACCTATTCTTATCAGCAGACTCAACACCTATTAAGAGCCTTAGCACCACAGTGAAGTATGAACGGATTAATTCATCCTTAAGGGTACCAATCCATATCCGACAATATCCATCCTGCAAAAAAAAGTTTAAAAAGTAATTAGCAAAATAATTAACTTGAAATTTAAACAAAAGTTAAAATATATTTAATATATTAAATAAATTACCTGAATCTCTCTCTGCAAACTCGTCAGCTTTTCTATCCACTATTTGAGTCATTTCGTCAATATTAATCTTAATATCTGAATAGTTGCATATTATTCTGAATGGAGTATCAAAAGATTTTATATTGTGATTTCCGTCATTTTTCAGCATTTAATATTGCCTCTACCAATGATAGTATGAAAATTTGGCGAAACACGTCAATTGATATATCGAGGGGGACATTTTTTAAGACATTTATTGTCGTGTTACTTTCAACCCCCAGGGCACCTACCCCTAAAATTTTTAATGGCAACCCCTATTTATTTTGCATTTTTGTGTTCCTTATAAAATTCTACATAAACTGTATCATTTTTTTTTCAAAAAAAAAAATGAGAATGAGAATTTAAATACTCGCTCAAATTAATTTTTCAAATTGTTTGAATTAACTATTTGTGTTATGCGTATATGTTGTAATATATTAACTCTGTCACTATTTGTACACAAACTTGTAAGGTTTTCTACACTATTATTTTCGATTGCTTTGGACATTGTATGATTCGCGAAGTTGAATGCAATTTAACTTGCTGTACACTGATTTCTTCCTACTTTTACAGTCTGCAAGAGTCAGTGTCGTTTCAATTTTTTTTTATATATATTTCACAAGAGTGTTTGTAAAAGTTAATTATTGTTTCTCATTTTATTTATTATGTATTTATACAAAATTATTTATTTATTTCAGCAATATTATACAGCAAAATACCAAACTTATTCTAAATAGTAGAAACTACCTTACTATTGCTAAAATGGTGATGTACAATGGTATTTAAAATACTGTGTGTGCATCTTCTTACTTATTATAAAAAACATTTCAGGTTTTAGGTTTGGTTACAATTAAAATCAAAAATCAATTCTAGATCATCTAATAACAAAAAAGAATAATGTCATCCCTCGTTAAGATGTAGTTACCAAGTTTCATTACAAAAGGCATTATATTCAATGCATTATCAAATACACTATGAAATACTTTATGAAACACTATTAAATACATTATATTATAAAAATAAAAATACTCTAGGTAGTTAATTGTAAAATTACTCTCAAGAATCCACTTTGTTACTTTCCTTTTTGTCCTATTGTATGGCTGATCTTTAAAATATTGCGGTAAACTATTAAATATTTTGGGACCGCTAAAATAAACATGCTTCTGGCATATTGTATGTTTATGGTTTTCTCTTACCAAATTATTTTATATTACATTTCTAGTATTTATCCCATGATTTATAGATTTTTTATAATAAGAGGTGTTTAACATCAATCTGATTACTAATTTAATATAAAGTTGATTAGGGCACATTAAGTTATTTCTAAAGGTAGTAACTGTTTTATGAAGTTTTGATGTATTTAGAATAAATGTTACTGCCTTCTTCAACGGAAAATGGATGTCGAAACGTCTGATAAAGTCAGAACTGTAAACGATTGTTTTGACTTTGTTGTAGTTGGTCAGTATAGTTGTTGCTTCGGGATTCTTGATATTTTGAATAATTGTACTGTCATTTGGTAAATAGTTCATAATTTTATTAGTGTGGATTAAGTACGCCAATGTTTTTGCGTGTGAGTTTATAATTTTCTCAATTAATTGGCCACTTTTAGTGTTTTTTCAACACTTATATCATGTTGTATATACAATATACATAATTATTATGTTTATGTTGTTTTGTAGATAACGAAATTTTAAATGTATTTCCCTATAATGCAATTATAAATTTATTTATTTTACATATTTCTTTGCTCTGCTGGTTGTGATTGCCGTGTTTGATAGCTCCCATTTGTGAATATAAGATTATAATTTTTGCTTTCTTTGTCACCATCTATCGAAACATCTTTCCATTAGTATTCACCCTATTAAATTATTTTTAATTAATTCAAGAGGTTTTAATTTTTTTGCAATATCTTTGGAATCTTTTAGTTTTAAATTGTATTTTCGTAAGTTCGGTTGATTTCGTTTCGAGCAAAATAAATCATGTTACTGACATGTCAATTCACTTTCGAAATTTTGAATATTTTGCCGAAGATCTTAATCTCATAAATATAAAAAAAAAATTACTGAATGAGTCCCTTTTAAAGATGGAATTAAATGGATTAAAGTGGACGATATTTGTATAAAGAGAGCTTTGGTCCCAACCAAGAACCATAAATAAGAAGGATAGCTTAGTTCGCTCGATTTGTTAGCCGAAGGTCAAACGGCGGTGACGTCACCGTGGGTACACTTTCAGACTGGCCTCGTTTAAAATGTATGGTAACGCATAGCATTTTTTTAAATTACGCAGTGTAATTAATTTGTTTAAGTATGAACTAAAAAGTATTTTAGATTTTTGAAATAAGCTTTTAACCAGGAAGAAAATAAAACACTTCTAAAGTCTGTAATATTTATATAGAATTGGTACTGAATTAATAGAATTTTCGTTTTACTCAAAACGACTGTATAATTATAAGTGTAATGTAATATGTTTAATCATATCTATTTCCTAATGGGAAATTAAAGTAAAATAAAATATATTTATTTAAGAAATCCGATCTATTTGTTTGTAAAAATATGACCAAATATACATATTTAATATTAAGGCGAATCTGAAAAAAGTACAATAAAAGGGCTCCTTTATATTTACTTAAAAAGAGTAAAAGAAGTACATAAATAAATATTTTAATAACCAGGCCAGGCCATTTAGAGATGACAAAAAATTGAAAATACACAAATCACAAATATAAACTAGGTAAAATAAAATACATATGGGCGATTCCCATGTAAGATATCAGTATCGGAACATCGAACAGGTAACTGGAATAAAAATATCCCAAATCTGCACAAAGTTGAGAGGTAGGTACTCCTTCATTTTAAATCTTATTTCGGCACATATAGGCTACGGCGTCCATAGGCTAATATCCCCTGACTTATATCTAAACGAGATGCCAAACGTCTTAGGCTGGAGAGTGCTGGCAATGGATAATTTAGACTGTTACGAAGATACAAGTAACATTTTTTGCTGTAGTAGCGTAAAGTAAATGCTACTGAAATTTCTTGATTTGTCCAATGAACAATTTTTTTCCTCCTTGAAAGTAAAGAAATCTGGTTATTAGTAAGCACCATAATATTCAAAAGTTTCTCAGCCATAACGGACTTAGCACATTTACTAATGGATTGATTATAGCATTTTACTTTATAGTACTTAAATTAAGCATGTCATTTAACTCTTTCATCTTTTTATCAGTATTGGACTTTAGTTTATTATACCTACTTCACCAATAAATCTTCATACTTTTCCTTATAAGCATCTGGGGTGGGTATGGGCTCGGGTATGGGTAAAGTAGGTACTTGGCTTGTCTAATATTTCAGTATCAGATGAAGATCCAGCTATGGATGTACTTGGGACACTATCACTTTTGTAAGTAAGGATTGGACCAGATCCTTGTTTATCTTTTTCCCAGCTCTCTTAGCACGCGGTGTATCTTGAATTATTGATTTTTTCTCGGGTCTTTCTAAGTGATTTTCTTTTCTTAATAATATCTTACAGCCTAAAGTGGGAACTGCAGTTTTTTTAAAGAACTCCTCGCAAACGTAAACCTAAAATATAATATTTATTTGGAACTTGTTTTTTAATTAGTATATGAACATCTTATTACCTAGAAGCTCATTTTGTAAGTCTCTTTCATAATCATTCGAGGTAAAATGTAGGGAGCATATTCTGGACGTACTTAGATTAAATTTATCCTTTCATTTATACCTATTTATCCATTCTTTCCTCATGGTGGATGAGACTAAATCACAAGCTTTTGGAAACGAATGGAATATTAGGTGTACATTCTCTTTTTTCAGGGTTAGCCTGTTGCTTTTACATGAAGCAACAGCACAAATCTGCCCAGGCATTTGAATCTATAACAACAAAATAGTATTTTAGATATTTGTTTTCTGTATTTCATTGAAAAAACTTACCACCACTGTTAAAATACTGATTAGAATGCAAAATGTCCAAAAATACTTTATTATACACCAAGTCCGTGTAAAGACAAAAAACACAGAGAATCAAGCTTAAGGCACCAAATTTTTAGTGCACGATGTTCTTAAATGTTTATTCTCACTTTAAAATCAATTAAAAATTAGCAAATAGTCACAAAAAAACTCAAAAGAAACACAAGAAATCAGAACGTAAACACACTGAATTTCATCGATCTAAACGAATTCTGTACCCATGCCTACGTCACATGCGTTCAGGCAAAATCTAACGTTGCTCTTATGGAAGTAAGCTATCCTTCTTATTTATAGTCGTTGGGTCCCAACACTCTTTTTAAAAAGGTCAACATTATAAAGAATGCCCCTTTGACGGGACCTAAAAATGTTGAAATTCAAAGGATTGGCAGGAAATATGGAAAACTGGCTCCACTAAAAATAGATTATTTGAAAATTCAAGTACCTTTTGTAAAGGAACCATGCCGTTGGTACTACGAGGAAATAATCAGGAACCAAGAAAATAGTTAGGTTTACGTATTATAATGTTAAATGAAGAAAATATATATTTTAAGACAAAAATATTCACTTACAAAAATATTCACTTTTTGTAACCTCTTCTATTCTTAACTACCCTATTTTTTATATCATTTTTGTGAATGAAGGAGGTAACTTCAGTTTTTTGAAAAATTAGAAGGTATGTAAAACTTTTAGTGTATGAATGCTACAGTAAATCAATATTTGGTGTTAAAAGATTACTTACTTTTAATAACTTGTATTAAATATTCTACTAAAGTAGCCGATACTTGATGGAAATTCACTATATAATATTAATGGATATTTTATAACCGTTGTGTTACGAATTAATATTATATAATGAATTTCCATCTAGTTTCGGCTACTTTAGTAGAATATTTAATACAAGCTCCGACGAGCTTTCTAGCCTTTTTTTGCTGGGGTTGGCGGAAGAGCCAGTATACTTAGACTTATATAAGGCCCATTGTATCCCCTAACGTCTGGGTAATGTCAGCTAGATGGGACCTACAGCTTAACGCGGTATCCGAACCACGTGTATGCACTAGTTATCCTTTTTTATATGAAACTAAGAACCAATAACACCACACATTCAGCATACAAAGCTCAGCAATTTGGACTAAAAGAAATCAAGAGAAATGGCACCTGCTTGTAATTTTAAAATTTCAAAAAAATCAAATCATTTTTTTTTACCAAGACTTTCCGAGGAAAAAAGACAGTTGATTTTTGACAATATTTGGCAAAATTTAGAGTTGAATGGAAAAAAGGTTTATATAATGGGATTGGTTGATGCGGCACCTGTTAAATTTCAACGGACTAGTAAGATTTTTGTTAGTTTGTTTAGTATTTAAAAATAGTACCCTATACTTTTTTAGATATTAAAAGTAAGCCAAGAAATGCATCTTACGCATTTCATCTTAAAAAAGACATGCAAAAACGAGTTTGCAAAAAAATGTTTCTTGAAACTATTTCTATGGGGGAGTGGAGTTTTCATAGTTGGATGAATAATAATTTGGAAGTAAGTAGCCCACCAACCAGGTAGTACAGAATCGACGCTGATGACGAAACGAAATAATAAACCAGTAACTAAAGATAAGGAATTTATGATTGTACTTTTGTCTGAACTTCCCAAGATGAGCAGCCATAATTGCCGCAAGGAAACAGAAAAAATATATTTAGATACCCAGTGGCAAAATATTAATGAACTCTACAGATTTTATAGTAAAGAATGTGCGGAGGAAAATATTCATGCACTAAATCTTACCACATTTAGAGAAGAATTGCATATTCAAAATCTGTCTCTTTTTCAACCAAAGTAACACAATTTGTTTTTGCTATAAACACGACATACATAAATTTGCCTATTTTTTTTTTTAGGATAGACCAATGCGACAGCTGCATTGGATATTCTGTGGGCACTATTAAAAAAGATGAATATCAGACGCACATTACAAGAAAAAAATATGGCTCGTGTCGAGAAAGACAGACAAAAAGAACTAGCTAAGGCCAATCCATCTACCCTAATGTTTACTATGAATGTACAGGCGGTATTGACAGCGCCCCGATTGCAGGCTTCTGCGTCATACTATAAAATGAAATTGACCATTCATAATTTTACGTTTTATAACATGGTTACTGGTCAAGCAGCCTGTTATATCTGGCATAAAGGTGCTGGAGACTGCCAATGAGTTTACCTCACTCATTCTTGATTATATTGATAAAAATTTAACTCCAAATTCTAAAACTGTAATTATTTTTAGTGACGGATGTGGTTATCAAAACCGTAACGCAACTTTGTCTAACGCATTATTGAACTTTGCTGAGAATAAGAAACTTGAAATCTTTCAAATCTATCTTGAAAAGGGTCACACTCAAATGGAGCGTGACTCTATTCATGCTTGTATTGAAAGAAAACTTAAAAACAAAGAAATTTACTTGCCCGGTTGCTAAGTTCAAATTTGCAAATTTAAAAGATCCTTACATAGTTCTTTAAATCTCCTACGATTTTTTTCAAAAATATTCTGTTTTAAGTAATTATTCCTCGATCCGTCCTGTCAATACGACCAACGATCCAAAAGTTACCAATATTCGATGTCTAGCTTATAGGAAAGATTGCTCTATTGACTACAAATTAAATTATGAGGACAACTGGTTGAAACTTCCAAGGCGGATAAAAAAGCAGCAAAAAAACCAATTATTCTTCAACTACACCACGAACCAGTCAAAATAAAAGTTGGTAAATTCAATCATCTACAGAAATTGAAAAAATTTATACCTGCAGATTTTAGGCAATTTTATGAAAGTCTTTAACATGATTACTTATAATATTATATAGTTCCTAGTTATAAGTTACCTATTTTTTAAATTTTGCCTAGTACAAAGAGAGGTTTTAAAAAAATTATTTGGGATTTTTTTGTGTTGCTATCGTCCACTTATCTTGTTTAATCAGTTCCTAGTTTCAAGAGTTCGATTTGTTTAGCTTATTTTTGCAAATATATGTTTTAATGTGATTGTTATTGCATTTTAATTATCCTTTGCCAACAATACCAATAAGATCACTACGTTACACAACCTCGCAAGTCAAGCAAATTTTACGTCAAAATCGTCGTCGTTTTTTTTCTAATACACAACTATTACTGAAAATGTTATAACTATCCAATAACTAGTATTATTTAGTCAAATTTGTAATCAAAATTATTTTATTTAAACTCTATAAACGTTTTTCCTTCCTCCTGTAAAATTTCAATAAATCGACACGATTTTGCAATTTAACCATCGATATACAACATTTATCTTAAGGTAATTCATAGTGAACTAAGCTATAGACTTTGCATAATAGAATGTGATATGTTTGATAATAGTATTGGGGAACAAATAGACCTTATCATAATACATAAGAAGTTCATTAATCAAAAAAGTAAATTAGATAGACTGATCTCTAATGTAAAAATAACGAAATAGTTAAAAAGTTTACCGATCATGTGTTTTTTGATATATTTTTTAATTGTACTAATATAGAATTTTCCAATGAAGAAGTATATTTATTAAATAAGGGTTTTAATTGAAGACCAACAGTGAGTATGTCCCTAGAGTGAAAATCTTCCAAGTATTAGTGGTATACAAAGAAAGAATAAAACCAAAGTAAAAGTGTGCCAATAAATCTGTTTCAGAATAACAATATTAAAAAACAAAACGGTAAAAAAAGGACGAGGAATGAGAAAACGTGGCAAAGAAATGTTAGAAAGGCAAAAATGGTCAAGGGGGAATAGTATGTGACATCAAAAAGCGGCAAAGTGGTGCCTAAAAGAGAAGTGGGAAAATATTGTAAGTACCGACGCAGATGTTATTTAACACGTTAAGCGCCACCGTAGTATCTAAAAATCTGGTCCCAAACACCCAACATTTTTTCTTTTCAGATTCGCTTCTTTTCGACATTACTTTACTATATACATTCTAGTGCTCCGTAAGTTTTATAATGCCGTTGTACGAAAAAGATCAAAAACCTCTATAAAACCTTTGGAGTGAAATATTATTTGATGAGGAGAGTGAATTAGGCGATGTGTACTTATCTGATGCCTATTCCCCGAGTGAGTCCAGTAGAAATAACAGTGATTCCAACAGTGATTTTGCTAAACCGTTTAAAAGTTGACCGGTCAAACAGAGAATTGCCAGTTCAAGATCGCGGTGCTTCCACTAGCGGTCAGAATGGGACATCCCCTAATCAAGCCGATAACATTATGTTCCGAGTGATAGAAGATGTTATTTCACAGTACACCGTGGAAAGTGACTAAAGCGAAGACGAAAATATTATGGAAGACCAAGGTAATAATATCAATAATCTTTTCAACTTGAAATGGCGCCCTGTTGATGGTATGTCACTGAAACAATTTCCTTTTTTGGCCCAGAATGTTGGCATTAACGTTAAATTCTACGAAGATTTCTATAACAAAAGTCCAATTGATGTTTTCGCACTGTTTTTGACTGATGAAATAGTTACCCATATGGTAGAAGAAACCAATCGCTATACAAGACAACGCTTGGTCAAAGCAAACACACCAAAGTCCCGCGTGAGGAACTGGATTCCTACCAATAATTTAGAAATGGAAAAATGTTTGGGTATTCTTTTATGGATGGGTCTGTGCCAATATCCAACGTTGAGGGCATACTGGAAGAAAAGTCCTTTATATTTTAATTAGATTTCAAAATTGTTACCACGAAATAGATTTGAACTCCTCTTAGGTATGTGGCATTTTAGCGATAATGAGGATATTTTGCTCGAAAACGACATACTGCGAATGATATCTCCACTGGTTACAAAACTACTAGAAAGATTTCAACCTGTTTCTACTCCTGGTCCTAAAATGTGTGTAGATGAGACAATGGTCCCTTTTCGTGGTCGCCTCCGATTTAGACAAATTATCATAAATTCGACATCAAAGTCTATAAGTTGTGCTGTGAAGGTGGCTATACGTAAAGTTTATTGTGGTAATGATGCTGCCGAAGGTGGACAGGCTTCTTCAAATGTAGTACTTTCCCTCATGACAGGACTTTTCAACGTTGGTCGACAATTATATACTGATAATTACTACACAAGTGTTTCTTTGGCAACTGAACTGTTGACTAAAAATACTCATTAGATTAGTAGTAATCGCAAATATAATCCGAAGGACGTAGTACAAAAAAAAACTAAAACATCAGGAAGTTTTTGGATAAGAAAGTGACAACAATATAGTGGTTTTAAAATGGCGCGATAAGAGAGTGTTCTCATGCTCAGCACTGCCCATACTGACAACACAAAAAAAGTTGGGCAAAGAGGCGGCGAAACTGAAAAACCTGAAGTTATTCTTGATTATAATCAGGCAAAATCTTATATCGATCTCTCTGATCAAATCAAGTCATATTCACATTGTTTGCGTAGAGGTACAAAATGGTACCGAAAACTTTCCATTGAGTTTTTATTTATTAGTTTTCTTGAAGTTTAATAGCAATTTCAGTAAGCAATTTAAAAATATACTAAAATGGCAAATGTACAATCTAAATTATATATTTATAAAAGTGGTAGTGGTGCAAGAGAAGAAATGACGTCAATCCATGGCGATGAAGTCATATATTTTACAAAAGAGGGTAAAATTGAGGACGGTGGAATTTAGGACGCACGCATTGGTGGATGTCGACCGATACAATTACTATGCAGACGATGAAGACGAAGATGACTCTGGAGCTGAAGATAATGTGCTAAGAACTGAATATGGTGAAGAAGCACAATGCAATTTAATAAAAGTGCTCCAAATTATCTTCAGAGAGAAGTGTGCTACTGCTATTATTTGTGCGCTGTTGAACAACCTTGTGGCAAACATATACATGTTAATATGCACTACAAGCGAGCCATAGATTATTGTGAAAATGATCTAAAATGTAAAGTGTGCGAGCAAAATTTATTGTTAACCATTTCCCCAGAGGTGTGTGTGATGTGCATTAAGCCTGAAACGGACAACATGTCGAATCGCACTATGGATAAGGAAGTGTTAAAAAAATGTACCTAAAAATTGTATTGAATTGCATTATTTATAATAAACTTTTTTGTAATACATGTCATATTCTTTCATTTATTCACCAAATAAACCCATCCGTTTGTTTACTATTTGTGTCACTAATATCACTATTTTCCATTCAATATTGTTTGCGCATATATTTTGTCATTGTGCTGTTTTGTGTTTCGATTGATTTAAACTAATTTAAAGATATGGCTAATATTGATTGAACTATTTTTGATTTGAAATATGCTTGCAAATTTCACGATAAAATTGATTGCTCCCTTTGTGAAATGTCTTCTAGCCAATTAGAAGTGTATCTTAAACAGGAGGAAAACATTAATGGTTCTGAATAATTATCATATAGTGACATTGAGGATTTTATTAACAGTGGTGATAATATGGACATCGATGATAATAAAATTCTCAAATATTTTAATAACCATCGTGCAGCAAATATTTTTGATTTTGAAAATACGGATGATGGCAATTCAGAACCTGATGTATTTTCCGTTAAAAATGTTGATGTAAGCACCTCAAACATTTTTGGAAATTTAATTAGTTGTTAAAATGCTGACAGGTAAAACCTATTTAAAATTTAGAATCAACCATTAACGATTTAGAAGTATGTGAACCTAAGCTTAAAAAAATTAAATCCTGCCGCGAAACCATATATTCCCCTAGTTTCGAGGTGGATATAGAAGGAAATAATGTTTATCAAAACGGGTTGTCTTTAAATTTAATTGAGCTTGATGAACAGCTGTCGAAAATTTGGATGTAAAGTCGACAAATCATTTTGATAAAAACTCGAGCCAATACAATTTTTTTACTTTAAAAATATCTAATGTTATTCCGGTATATAATATAACCACAAATGAAGTTTGCGGGGATATTACAGTTTATGAGGATTTTGAAAAATTTATTGAAAAATTAACAGATTTTTCAGATGGTATTTAAGTTGCTGATTCAACAACTGCTGACCACCATATTAAAGTTGTTGATTTAACAACTGCTGACCACCCTATGGAAGTTGTTAATTTAACTTGAGCAATCTGCTGAATCCTTTAGAACTTTAACATTGCAATGTGTTAATAATACTTTAATTAACACAACAATTTTTAATAATGTGCCAAATAATGCATTAATTTTTAGTAATCAATTAAATTTAAGTAATATCAGTGAAAAAGTAGTAACATCTCCCCCTAAACTTCATAACAGGAAATTTCAGAAAGCAGGTAATATTCCTCATAAGAGTGAGCTCAACAACGTTTTGCAAGCTAAACCTAAAAAACAATAACGGCAAAGGATGCGTCGCGGTTATGGAACCATAAAATCATTGTTCCGCAACTTTCTAGGTTTAGGTGAGGTGTGTACAAAGTTATCAAGCGACAGGGTAATCTATTAAAACAATGCGCAAATAAATAATCCAGGCAACTCTAAACCAGTTGGCCTTATTGACCTGATTGTTTCTCATATTGCATCGTTCCCCGTTAAAGAATCCCACTACAGCAATCGAGATTATAAGTATCTAAGCGAAAAAATTGATATTAAGAAAATGCACGATATGTTTATTTCCAAATATCACAACACTGCAGCGAAATATTCATTATATTATAAAATTTTCAAAGGAAAGTTCACTTTAAGTTTTGGTAGACCTCAGGTCGACACTTGCTGTCAATGTGAGGAGTTTACAGTAAAAATAAAATCAAAAGAGTTAAATGACAATGCTAAACGAGTAGCTGTAGCTGAAAAGGCTATCCATCTCAGACGTGCTAAGAAGTTTCATTAAAAAATTAATACATTAAAAGAACTTTATAAAGATAGCGATAATAGCTGTTGACTCTATGCAAAACATATTTTTGCCTTAGATTCCAGTTCAAGAAACTTTCTACCTTCATCAACTTACAGTTTCCGTTTTTGACATACATAATGTTAAAACGAGTAAGGCAAATTTTTACATTTACCACGAAGGCATGGGGAAAAAAATCCTAATGAGGTTTGCTCATTTATTGCAAATTACATAGAAGAATATATTTCACCAGAAGTTAAACATTTTCATCTCTTCATGGACGGATGTCCGGGACAAAACAAAAATCACACGACTGTGAGAATGTTGGCTTCATTAACTTAAATAGAGAGGTTTAAGACAGTTAATCAGTATTTCCCAGTATGTGGTCATCCATTTCTGGCCTGTGATAGGGACTTCGGAGTAGTAAAGAGATATCTTTAAAAAAATGGTAGAGTTTATACACTTAAGCACACCGAACTCTTTATATTAGCAAGCCAACAAAAAAAGTTTACTGTGCATCTTATTGATAATAACAGTATCATTAAAGATTTTAGGTCTTGGTGGCACAGATATTATAAAAGAAATTGCTTAAGTGCAACCACTGTAACATATCGAAGTTTATGCAGTTTTCTTACAACAACTTAAACGGCACAGTTACAGCGTATGACTACATAGATGAACTATAAAATTATTCGTTTCCAGTTGGCACCAGACATTCCAGACCCGACGAACTTTGTACAGAACCAGCCTACCCTAATATTAAAGTACCTATTAAGAATAAAATAAGAAAATAGTTAACATCACAAAATTTAAAAGCTATTTACCTGATGATTAAGAAATAAAAAGTTTTTATGAAGAAGTTTTCTTAACTGTAGATGGTGAATTGGAGCCAGAAGATCTGTAATATTGTTTTTTCATTATGCTTTTACGAGTTTGTATTTTTTTTGTAATAAATAAATTTATTTTTATTTCAGAAAGTCGATATGTCCATTTTTTAATTGCGACATTTTGATAACTTTACCATTAAATTTTTTCGCAATTTTGTAAAAATATGTTTAGTTACTTCATCTTAATATACATTTAATAGCTAAACTTTAAAAAACTTGAAACTGAAAACAGCTTGTAGGGTAAAATAAGGCTCTACCTTATTTTACCTATTTCTGTTATATTTATAATGTTATTGAAATAAGCATTCCTGAACCTTGGTATCAATAACAAGGATATTGTCGAGGGTATAACCCTCTACCAAAGGTGATGGTATATTATTTTATATTAACTATAAATAATAACATTATTTAATCATAGGTTAAGCTTAGAGTTAAGGTTACAAGTTAAGGTTAAGTTTAGTATATATAAAGACCAAGACTGATTTTGTAAATAAGAATAGATTGAATATACGTTTATTACGAATCTCAACGCCTCTGACTCGTCGAACCTACCAGTCACCTTACAAGCTGGAAAGTTTGTTTAGTTTTCTCAAAACTATGTTTATGGGATTTGTCGGGTTTCTCAAATAAGTGATTCAAATAAATAAAACAAAAATTGAATATAACAAACCTATCTATGCTGGGTTTTCAGTTCTGGATATTTCTAAAACAGTCATCTACAATTTTATTTATGGCTATCTTAAACAAATATATGGTGAAAATGTTTCTCTTTTATATACTTATACCGATTCTCTCATACTTAAAGTATCAACTGAAAAATTTTATAATGATATGAAACATAACCTAGATAAATTCGACACCTCTAATTATAATATACCTTAAAATATCTCTGCGGGTGGCAAATTCAAACACGAATATGCTGGTGAACCAATCAAAAGTTTTTACGGAACAGGAGCGAAAGCGTTCTTTGTTGAAACAAACACAACAGTTAACCATTACAGATTATATAAACGTAATTGAACAAAATTCTAAAGTATATTGTACTATGTATCACATACAATGTATGCCGAATTAATTCAAAAGTTGGCTTTGACAGGTGATTACGATAAACGATATTTAATTCCTGAAATTAGTAAAACTTTAGCTTGGGGTCATCATGATATCCAACTACATGAACTGTGTAAAATTATGGATGCGTTTGTTAAAAAATAAACAATTTGACTGCATTTTATGTATAAAATAAGGAGCATTAATGGATAGAGATCAGTTGTTAGACACTCTTTAACCTCCTCAGACCCAAGGTATCATATATGATACCTTTAGATTATATTTTTCTCGACGCTCTGCACTTTTAGTCGCTCGTTCCCGGTGGTATCATATATGCTACGCTCCGAAATGTGCGAGGAATTTTTTATCGCGGCGTTGGCGACTTATAATAGTGGGGACGGTCAGTCTGTTGTTTACATTTGCAAGAGCACGTGCTATAATTATGCCTTTAGACCCCAAAAAAAGTAAGTACTTGCTTTTTCGATATTGTAATGTTATATATTTGTTAAAAGTATGTTATAAAACATGTATAAATTACAGTTTTTTTTTAAATACAGCAATAATACGACAAATGGTGGATTTTGTAAACGTATCGTGGGGGACACCTTGGGTCTCAGTCACTACAAAATTTAGTTGGTTCGTAAAAATATAAAATCAGATTTCGGGGTTTATTTACGGCGCAAGAGGGCGTGCTATTTTTATTTCTTAAGATGTTCTTTTTTTTAGAGCCTTTAACCGCCTTGGAGCTCGAAGATCTGGCTCTTAATCTAGACCTTGATCAATCGGACATTGGCGATCTGTCCTCGGAGAATGGGGATGAGGTGGATTTAGGTTTGGAAAATGTCGACCTGGATCCAGATGATATAGATGATATGGAGATTGAAAACAATATGAGTGATTCTTCAGACGAGGAGCCTCTTGCTCACTACCTACCAGGTTATCAAAATAGATGGTTACGTACTCGACAATTTCAACCATGCCAGTTCAATTTTGAAAACAAGGATCTGTCTAGTAAATTAAAACCACCAGTTGCCTACCTAAATTAAATATATTTTGGATAAATTCTTCGAAGAAGTTGCCCTTTTTACAAATATACGTGAAGTTAGTAAGAAAGGACGTTCTCTTGAAACATCTGAATATGAAATGCGAACGTTTTTTGGGGCTTCCATGCTGATTGGCATCTATGGTCTACCGAGGATTAGGATGTACTGGTCGGGTAGCACAAGAGTACCTATTATTTCAGACACCATTTCCAGAAATCGATACTTCATTCTGCAATCACGAATAAAACTTGTAGAAGATCACAAACTTTCCAAAGAAGAAAGAATCTAGGATAGGTTCTGGAAAGTAAGGCCCTTGTTGAACATGGTGCAAAGACGATACCGACAAAATGAAAGAACTCGAGATGTGTCAATAGATGAACAAATGATTCCTTTTCATGGGCAAGTCAAAATGCGACAATTCGTCAGGGGTAAACCCAATCCAGTTGGATTAAAGAATTTCGTTATGACAACACCAAGGGGAATCCCATTAGACTTCTATCTTTATGAAGGGAAGGGATCGTCTGTGGAATCGTCTTTGATGAAAACGCCAGAAAAACTTGATGTAGGTGGCAGAATGGTATTAAAATTAACGGAGACCCTGCCAATAGGAGTTTCAGTCTACACCGACCGATATTTCACATCGATTCCATTGCTTGAGGCTCTTTTATTCAGACAAATATCTCTAGCCGGTACAATAATGGCATCAAGGATTCCGAAAAATGCAATTCTTCTAAATGATAACCAAATGAAAAAATCAGGCCGTGGTCAATATGCGCCTCTACTAATCTCCTCTAAAATTGAAAGGTTATTGCCCTTTAATCCTGTATACATTTTGCGCCTCAGCCCTAATAGCCTCCATAACCTCTTCAGCCCTTTTGTCCAGCCCGCTGCACATTTTTTAAATATTTCTAGTACGGCGCCACTGCAACTAATCATCGCTTTCGACCCGGTATGCAGCCCGCTGGACCGACTTCTATAAGTGCTAAATTATCCCGCTTAAAATATTGGTATATATAGTAATTGACGTTAGTTTCATTTTGTCGGTACATATTTTTTTAGGTTAGATATGGCGTCTCGTCACAAATTAGGTAAGTTTGGCAATTTGATTAAATATTTAGATGAGTATTAGTAAAAAATCAATAAAATACACGTGTTTACTTGTGTTGACCAAAATTATAGTTAAAAAAAGTTAATAGTAGTAGGGCACCGGTTACTTACATGTTTTGTACAGTATTTTGGACATTGGGTCTTAGTTAAGTTGACAGTATTTTTTCTTTGTAGATCATAAAAAGCAACTAACCGATGCTGATCTTGAGAAAATTTTGAATTATAGCGATTTTTATCTAAGCGATGATGAAGAGGTGGTTGATGATCCAATGGAAGCTAATTTAGTTGCGTTTGAAAAAGCGGATCCGCAGGAAAGTCAACAGCAAGACGAAATTTTTGAACCTACTGAGGGGAAATCAGATGACGAAGTCCCTTTGTCGGTACTAAGGAAACAAATAATTTTGGAAAAACAGAAACCTAAAAATAGTCCTCAAAATTGGGCATGGGAAGTTTTTGATAATCAGGAATCCATATGTCTCGATTCAGAGTGGGAGTTAAAAGATGATCACGAGTTTTGGACACCACTTGATTATTTTTCTCAATATTTTTCTGATGAGTTTTGGGAAATTCTCTCAATGCAAAATAATGTTCGCGCTATGCAGGCAAATAAGAAAAAACCACATAAATCAACAGGTCAGGAATACCGTGTGCTGACCGGAATTCACGTACTGATGGGAATTTTTGGACTACCCAGATTGAGATTATATTTTATGAAAGGTATTGAAATACCAATAATTACTCAAATTCCCAGAGATAGAATTTTCAAATTAAGGAATTTTCTACATGTTGTTGATAACTTTAGCATTTCAGTTGAAAAAATCAAACAAATAATGGAAAGTACAACCGATCATTGACTCCATGCGCAAAAAATGTATTACTTTACAAAGAAGCAAAGAATTATTTATTGATGCACAGATGATACCGTTTACAGGCACTACAAATCTACGACAAAAATAAACCAAATCCCGTCGGTTTAAAAAATTTTGTTTTAGCCACACCTTCTGGATTAGTATTGGACTTCTTTATTTATCAGGGTGCTAAAACTTGGCCGGATGGTACTCCTGATATGGGTCTGGGAATTGGTGGAACTGTAGTATAAAAACTGTCAGCCGATTTGTCTTCCGGGCATGTAATTTTTTTTGACCGATACTTCACTTCTCTTAACTTGCTTGATTATTTACTTACTAAAGGAAAAATAGGAGTAGGAACAATTATAAATAATCGGATTCCACAAGCTGTTAGAAACAATATAAAAAAAGATAAAGAACTTTTGTCGGAAGGTCGAGGTTCTTATGATGAATGGGTACGATCAGACAAAAAATGTCTTTGTTAAAATGGATGGACAGTAGATCCGTTACAATGGCATCGACATCTACAGGTTCTGGACCCGTTACAGATGTTCGTAGGTGGGATAAAAAGAACGGAAAATATATTTTAGTTCCGTGTCCAAACTCAGTAGTTAGTTATAATCGGTCGATGGGAGGAGTCGATCTGTGCGATCGGCTTATTTCCTATTATCGGATTTGCATGAGAACCAAGAAGTGGACAGTAAGGGTTTTTTGGCATTTTATCGATATGACAATTACTAATGCGTGGGTTGAATACCGCCAAGACTGTTTCGCGCGTGGCGATAGAAAAAATTCCATAATGGATTTGCTAGAATTTAAACTTTACACTGGCAAATCGCTTGCTCTTGGTGGTTGTGCCAAAATTAATTTAGAAAAGGCAAATCTAGATGAGCAATCTGATGAGGAAGTTATTCCAACAAAACGAAGCAAGACCACAGAAGTACTGCCAAAAGATGTGAGAAATTCGGGGAACGAACATTTACCGATATGCAGTGTGAATAACAAAAATTCATACTTGCGGTGCCGCAACCAGGGCTGTACAAAAAAAACTAGATTTTACTGTGTAAAATGTAAAGTTTATTTATGTGTTTCCCCAGAAAGACAATGTTTTTTTTAGTTTATACAATACAAGTATTGTTAGTACAAAAGGCGGAGAAATTATGTTAGTTAAAAAATTTTAAATTCAGAAAAGTGGGCGTTTTATTAATTAGTTGTGAAAAACAGTGGCGATGCTGTATAAAAAATTGAAAAGCTGCATGTTATACAATTGGACATGACAATTTGGTGGTTCGTGAACATGAAAAACACAATCATGTACCCTTAGATAGTTCATCAATGGAAGCATATGTGTTGTGCAGTGTAGTAAAGAGAAAATCGGTGCAAGACCTCAACGAAAAGCCGACAAAAATAATAATAAAAAAAATTGTAAGTAATAACTAGTTGTCAGTCAAAACACCTTACTACTTCAGGAATAGCTTCTGCCAGGCGAAGCATTTATACTAGTCGACGAAAAATGCTGCCTGCTGTTGAGCCCTGTATACTAAAAACCCTATTTTTCTATTATTCAATGTAAATTATTTATCTTATTTCTGCAAAACCCTTTCCGCTCGGGGTCACGACATAAATTGGCGCAATCGACGAGGATTTGGCCCTTTGTGTAAGGCTGGTGAGGAAGATCAACCCTTCGTTCGGAGCTCCTGATCGACAAATCATCATAAAAAACACAAAGCTGAGTTTCATCTCGAAGACCAATCAATCGAACCACTGAAGCTACAGAAGGCAAAGGAGAACGAAAACTGTGAGAGTAAGATCCTTCCTTTCCTCAACCTTTTCTCTTTTATTTTTCTTTTTCGGGTGTCCACAAACTTCTTCTAATTTTATTATTTTTATAATTTGAAGTTTGTTTTAAAAAAAATAAATATGTCGGAACACGACAGTAATTCCGTGGTGAGTTATGACAATGATAGTGTACATGATAATGTCGTTGATACGACTGACAATTTAAATATCGCGGATATTTTACCTTTAACGTTTCTTTGTTCGTTAATTTCGAAACCATTTGACGGAAATCGAAATGAACTACCTGAATTTCTTTCTAATTGTGAAAATGCTTTTAAGTTTGCAAAACCAAATCAAATTGACGCTTTATTAGCCTTTGTTATTTCTAAAATCACGGGCAGTGCCAAAGCACAAATGCGTGACAAATCGATATCTGTTTGGAAAAATCTTAAAGATCTATTATTACAACTTTACTCTGATCAAAAACACTACTCACAACTTATGGAAGAACTAAATACAATAAGACGATCTGCTAATGAAAATATTCTTAATTTTTATAATCGAATTGATAAATTAAGCACAAGACTTTTAAATACTCTTAGTTTTCAAAACCGTACTGAAATTAAAGGACGTTCACAAATGATTAAAGAAATTTCTCTACAAAGATTTATTTTACATTCTACCCCAGATATATCTCGATTTCTTCGTAGTAAAGAACCTAAAACTTTATCACTAGCATTAAATGCCGCCCTTGAGGAAGAGCGTGCTCTGCTTATACCAAGAATGAATAAAATTCATATTTCTTCAAAATTTTGCTCATTTTTTAAAACAAAAGGTCATTTGATAAAGGATTGTTATAAAAAACGTAACGTAAATCAAAGCATTCACTTAAATAGACCATTTAATCAAAACTCTACAAATAATGTCAAACAACCTGGACCTTCAGGTACTCGAAATAATAACTCTGTATACAATAATAAATTTTGCAATTATTGTAAAAGAAAAGGACACGTGCTATCAGAATGTTTTAAAAGAAAAAGAGATAATGATAATAAATTTAATCCAAATAATAAGAGGTTTGATCAAAATAAGCCAAAGCAAATAAATACAGTAAATTCAAACGAAACCAATTTAAACTCCGAAACTTCCCAAGAAGACGTCGTGTCTTGGGAATGGGAGTTACATGGTACGCCACTGGTAAAATAGAAGAAGATAAGAACCGGTAAATGCTTACAGTGATTTAATTTCAAATCTTATCTGTTTTAAGGACTAAAGTGATAATTAACTAAAAAGTGCTGAATAAGACTTGCATCGAACTTTATCTCTTAATATTTTAATGAATATGTTTTATTTCGAAGCTTATCATTTAGTTGATGTCTTACATCTTATAATATTAACATTTAATCTTTTATACCGTAACTTATCTTATGTTGAAATAGCATTAATTCACCTTTTATCAATTTCTAACAATATAAATATGAGTGAATCCATGCTAAGTCATACAGTATTTAGTAAGACGCGTTCACGTTAGTTGCTTTATACCTTGTATCGCTTTTTGACCAATATATTTGTTTTAAAGAAGCCCGTATAGTTTCTTTGGCAGTACTTTGGCAGCAAAAAATCAACGCAGAAGTTTCCACGAACCTCGCTGCTGGAAACTTGCGTAACTTGGGTTTAAATCAAACCGACGATTCTTTTAATTCTTGTACTTTAGAACCAAATTTAATATTCGTAAATAATACAGATGACAGGAACCCATATCTAGACTATGAATTCAACGGTCGCTCTTTTAGATTTCTGTTAGACACAGGAGCTTCCGTATCTATCATACGAAATAATATAATTAACTATCTTTCTAATCAAATAAACCGACAAGATAAAATTATTTTAAACGGTATAAACTCCAATGCCCCTATTTCCTCTATAGGCAGTTGTTGCATAAATTTAGAAATTCAAAATCAATTATTACCAATAAAATTTTATATTATTCCACATAATAACAAAAAGGTGTCTTTTGACGGAATTATCGGAAACGTTTTCTTATCAGTTCAAGGCGCAATAATTAACCTCAATCAATCTGATTTAAAATTAAATTTTTTATCATATCCAATTAAAATATTTACAAATATTACCGATAAAAAACAAAATTATTATGATACTGATGGCTCGTATCTTTTAAAATCAAGGTCCGAAACAGTAATAGAAATTGAAGTGATAAATAATGGTTGTGAAGGAATTATTCCAGAAAAAGAACTACCTAACGGTATTTATCTTGCAAAATCTTTAGTAAGAGTTTACATGGGCAAAGCCTTAACTACAATTATTAATACTAAATTTCAACATTTCAAAATAAAAAAATTTCGTTTAATGTTAGAACCATTTGACGAATCAGATTCTAATATTTTTATTAGTTCAATAAAGGAAACTAACTTGGCTGAACGAATTAATATTTTACAAACTAATCTACGTTTAGATCATTTAAATCTCGAAGAAAAACATTCTATCTTAGAAATTTGTACCGCTTATAATGACATTTTTTACTTACCTAATGATCATTTAACATGTACTAACCTTTTAAAGCATGAAATCAAAGTAACTGATCCTACACCGATCACCGCTAAAATATATAGATTCCCCGAAGTGCATAAAAAAGAATTAGACCGGCAAATAGCTAAACTATTAAATTAGGGTTAGGAACAAAAAGCCCTATCTTCCTTCTTACATTATTTTAGTAAACAAACCTAAATTCCAACCCTCAAATCGCGACTAAATTTTAAAAATATTTCAGGAAAATCATGAAACTGCGATATCAGGTCATTCAGGATTTCTTCGAACCTATCGTAAAATTAAAGAAAATTACAAATGGCATAATATGAAAACTGATATAAAGAAACTCATAAAAAATTGCAAATCATGTCAAATAAATAAAGTAAATCGAAATACTAAAGCCCCTATGGAAATTACAACAACTAGCGAACGCCCATTTCAACGATTAGCAATAGACGTAGTAGGACCATTACCTATAACAGAAAATGGTAATCGTTTTATTTTAACTATGCAAGATGACTTAACCAAATTTTCATACGCTGTACCATTAATCAATCAATCATGAATCAAAAACAATTGCTGACCAACTTTTAAAATGTATATGGCTTTTTGGCATTCCTGAAACAATTTTATCTGATCAAGGAGCAGACTTTACATCCAACCTTATCAAAGATTTAAATAAAATTTTTAAAATTAAGCACGTTTTAGCAAGCCCATATCATCCTCAAACTAATGGTGCACTGGAAAGATCACATTTAACATTAAAAGAATATTTAAAACATTATATCAATTCACAACAAAATGATTGGGACGAGTATGTACCCTTAGCTATGTTTACATATAATACACATTATCATAAAGCAACTAACTTTACCCCATTTGAACTTACATTTGGACATAAAGCTTATATACCTAGCTCACTAACAACAAAGCCTGAATTCAAATATTCTTATGATGATTATTATTCACACCTTAAATTAAAACTAAATAAGAGTTTTGAAATAGCTCGAGAAAATATAATAAAATCTAAAAATATTTCTAAAAATTATTATGATCAAAAAACGAATCAAAACATTTACAAAGAAGGAGATTTAGTATTCTTACAAAATAAAGTCATTAAACAAGGTTTAAATAAAAAGTTTTCTCCACTTTTTAAAGGACCCTTTAAAATTTTAAAAATATATCCTAATCAGACTGTTAAATTGCTTTTAAATAATAATAAAACAGCTGTTTATCATCATAACTTATTGAAACCATTCTTTACAGATAATGTTGACAACAGCAGTAGTAGTGTTCCTCACTCTGACCTACTCTAAAATCATAAAAACTGACCTACCACCTTTCCAAATACAACCATTTAACGATAAATCAGGAATCTTCTATCATCATTTAGGTCAAGCACGAATTTCTCATGATAAATTTACTTTATTATCATTTATTTTTATACGAAGAAAAATTGAAACTTACTGCAACAATTTACCAAACTTCTCTACCTTTGTGTAAAAATTATAGAAAAATGACTAATACTACAAAAAATAAGAAACTGGAATTTTCTTGTAATGAAACATTAGCACTAATTTCAAATAATTTTAAACTTTTAGATGAAAAATTTGACTCAATCTGTCATTTGACTGGTCATAATTTAGACATTATTTCTAGATCAAAACGAGGATTATTTAATGGAGTATCTTATGCTTTTAATTGGCTATTTGGCACTCCTGATTCCGATGATGCTAAATTTTATACAGATGCAATCAATAATATTTCTCAACAAAATCGTGATATGCATATTTTAATGAAACAACAAATTCATATTCTCTCAGACGCGATAAATGAATATAATAAAACATCACAAGCTTTGATATATAATCAAGATGTTTTAAATAAAAATATAGCTATTTTTAATAAATTTGCAAATACTGCAACTAAACGTATAAATTCTTTAACTTTTGCACAAACTGTAACAAATCAGCTAAATTTACTTACGCAATTAACAAATTAATTAAAAGAAGAATTTGACGTCATCATTTCAGCAATCTTGTTTTCAAAACAAAATATATTGCATCCAGCTGTCATTACTCCCCGACATTTAAAAGAA
The DNA here is from genome assembly GCA_935413205.1 of Polydrusus cervinus. Classification (NCBI taxonomy): domain Eukaryota; kingdom Metazoa; phylum Arthropoda; class Insecta; order Coleoptera; family Curculionidae; genus Polydrusus; species Polydrusus cervinus. Next base: position 56,206,805 of record OW284510.1, on the reverse strand, counting down.
GAACTTTTAAAAATAAAATTAAGCTCTACACTAGAATTCCCTTTTGATTTAGATAAGCTTGAAAATGCTTACAAATTCATGGACATTAGTTCCTTATCAGTAATCTATTCAAATAAAATATTAATTTTTGCCATAGGCGTACCACTAGTAACAAAAAATATTTTTAATGTTTATAATTTGATTTCACTTCCTACTCAAGTCCTGAACTCTTCCATATATTCCTATATAAATCCATCATTTTCCTATTTACTATTGAGTAACACAAGAAACTTCTACAGTGAACTTACGGATTTATCAAACTGCATCCATGTTCCACCACAAGAGTACATTTGTAGTCATGCCACTGTTTACCTGGTTAAAGAACGACCTACCTGTGAATTGGATTTGAAAACCAAACAACGCCTTAGTATTCCAAAAAGTTGTGATACTAAAGTAGTAAAAACTGAAGTTGAGATTTGGCATCCCTTAAATAAAAATCAATGGCTTTTTGTTGTTACCAACCCAGTTCTTGGTACTATCTATTGTGACAATATCAATCAAGCAATAGACATCACTATTCAGAATACTGGTATATTGACTTTGCAACCACAATGTAAATGCTATACCATGTCCACGATGCTAATCGCCAGTTCAAATCAAACTTCTAATTATACCAACTATATACCAACAGTCGATATCACTACCGATGATTGTTGTATAAATGAACAGAAGTATCTTCAAAATGAAGAAATGGAATCAATTAAATTATCCAATATTAACTTAAACGACCTTAACCATGCACAAAACAAACAACATCAACTTGACGAAGAATTAGAAAAACGTATTGATGAACCTTTTATTGGATACAGAACCAAATGGTACAACACTCTTGGAGGTATTCTCACTCTGATCTTTTTTGCAGTAATAATTCTTTGGTGTTGCTGCAAGCGATGTCGCTGGTCCGTACTTTCCTGGCTCAAACAACTCTTCACTCGTGGTCCATGTCAATATACTATATGTATTAACAGCCACAATTCAATGGAAAATAGTAATGTTCATACTTATGATGTGCCTCGCCAACATAGAGTCCGCTATGTTCGAGAAGACGGTCTTACCAATCCAATGTATTCTAGGCCTCATATGCCATCACCAAAAGAAGAAAGACCAATTCTGGAACCTGACGATCCAACCGATCCTCATAATTATGATCATCTTGAATTTGAAGAAGACGTTCCACCAAGACTAATTACTAGGTCTCTCTCCAAAAAGATTTTCAAACTGTAAATTAAATTTTTTTTTTTTTTATTCTTATTGAAAACTTTTAATAACTCTGGAATTCTAAGTTGTTATCTTAATTATTATATCATTTACAATACACTTTATATAAATTTAATAAATGCATTAGATGCGATTAAATTTTATATAAGTACTCATTTATTTAAAAATGCACTATATGTTGCATTCAATACATTCAATGTATTCATTCGTAAAAATACTCTTTATATAAATTTAATAAATGCATTAGATGCGAATAATATTTATATACGTATTTATATATCAAAATGGATATCAATTTATTTTTATATTATTTACGGATCCTAATTTTTATTAAGCTAGCTAGTCACAACATTGACAATTAAATTGATATCTGATCAAAATGATCCATTTTGATAACATTTATAATCAATATTTAAATTGATTCTTAAGCACACTTGTGTATGATGCATCCTATTTAATAATGCACTTTCGTTGCATTTTATACATTTTACAATGTATTCATATATTTAATAATGCACTTTCGTTGCATTTTATACATTTTACAATGTATTCATATATTTAATAATGCACTTTCGTTGCATTATATACATTTTTATGCCCTTATATATATATATAAAAAATTTTTAAATAAAAATATATTTGTTTCTAGTCAACCCGAGATCTGTTGAAGATTTGTTTGTTATAAGATGAGATCCGTTTTGCAAGATGAGGTCCGATTTTGGATCTCGCCTTGTTTCGCTGTGTATATCGAGTTATTTGGGGGTGGGGGGCAAAGACAGGTTTAAAGACACATTTTTGCCCGGAGCGTATCTTGTCACCTTTTCATCCAACTTTATACACTCGTAGTTGGTTGGGTCTCACTGCAGAGAGCGCTGACGTCGTGGGTGGATATACACTTATCCCGATTAAAGAGCTCGTACACCTCGAGATCCGAACGAATGGCAACCTTGCAGATCTCAGCTTTCATTAGATTATACGAGAAAGTGTTGATTGTTCGTTGTTTATAATTTTCTTGCATTTAATTTTAATAACCGTTTTTAAAATGACGAAAAGTGTTTGCCAATCTGCATATTGCAAGTGTCCTAATACTTGGTTAAGTGACCAATGGGCGCTGAGGGATAGGATTTGTTCCACTAAACAGATAATTTTGAATTTGAACATGCTTCCTTTACAAGCTCCATTCGTTTGTGAGGTAAAATAGAGTCATATTCTATTTTACCTAATATCCATAAAACAGTTATGTTTTATTATTGTTATAGTATTAATCGACATTGATTTCAATAATAGGGTTACAAGCAATGACATTACCATTGCCGAACGTGATCAAGTATTTATAATAACAATAATATTATACCATTTTTTTAAACCTCAAGAGTTAAGGTTTGTAGGTTAAGGTAGTCATATAGTAATATAGTTCAAGTTTAGATTAAATATATATAATATATATAAGACTGATTAGATATAAGATTACAATTACAATTATAATTACACCCCTTTACAGTGTATAAGATGTAGTTCTTTAAAATATACATTGCATGACTAATATCCGCTGATGTTTAATTACGAACCATCGACAACCATTACATGGCGATCCTGCCAGGGGACTTGGTCATGCAAGTCAAAAATTATTGAGTGGAAAACTTTAGTGAATTTAAAGTAAAAGAAAAATGGAGCTACTAGTAAAGTGGCCATATAACCGTAAATGTTGCAGCCCATACCGTAGCTGTAAGCCCAATGGTAACAGGAAGAAGCCAAGGAAGCGGACTTCAAATATGGTTAACCGAGCTCAAAACTGATATAAGAATCCCAGACCATGTCCAGGAGGCGAAGGTACGTGTGAGGCCTTTGATGGAGAAAGGTGAGGCAAAAGCCGCTCGTACTCAACGTGGGATAAATGGTACATGCAGTTATGGAGCAGGGAGACCATAAGGAAGCAACTCAAATTTTGGAAGTGTTAAAGGCTGTAAGATGTTATCTTTTGTTTATATTTTGTTTTTGTAATTTTTTTTTTGTATTAACGGTTAAAATTCTTTTTTTTTCCCCTCTTATTTGATAACGGGCGCATTTTACTGCTCGTAATATATGGCACGGAGGATGTGATGATGGCATTAAGTTAAACTATTTTTTTTTGAATAACCCTAAACAGAAAGAAGTGAATACTATTTAACTTAATTTTATTGAAGTAAATATAAGAAACACGATTCTCATTTAAAAATTTTTCGTCAATTTTAAAAAATATTTTATATATTTTTTTATTATGAACCAGGATGCTTGAACGAAGTTAGCTTAGTGCATCGTTGTGAGACCTGCGATTCAAATAATATTAGGCGTTAGCCTTGAGTGCACCGTGGAGAAAACTGATATCCGTATGTGATGATGATTCATCACTTACGTATATAGTGCATATTATACATATTTGCAAGTTAATTGCAATAAATGACGAAACAATTAAATTATTATTATTGTTTAATTTATGCATACTTCAGCAAGGTAATTATTATGTGAAATAACTTAATGGCATCAAAACAAAACAAAAGGTGAAATAATATTATTGTAGACCATCGACAAACATTATATGTTCATTTGGAGCTACGTAAATAATATAATAATAGATCGACATTGAAATATTGAAAAAATAAAGGAAAATTTTATTTTTGAACATTTAAACTACCTAAAAATATAATAATAGCATAACAAAAACATATCAAAAACAAAATATAACAAAATGTATAAAAGCCTGATCATGATTTAGTATTTCGTGCAGTGATAAGTACAGAAGGTGTTTGTAAGCATGATGATTAGTAAGAGTGGTAAGTACATTGGATTAATTTATTTTTTTATATTAATTACTAATGTTTATTTGCAGCATATGGGTTATGGTTAATAATATTTAACCTATATTTGTGTGGCACAATAAATCTGCCATGTACCGGCAATGTTGATGTCAATGTGATACAAAGAGCACGTAACACTTTACAACAACACGTACCACCAAATATTCAAATACAAGATGTCTATCCGGAGTACACCTCCGGTGTGCATCCTCATCGATGGATTGCAACATACACAAATAGGCAGAATAATTATGATGCCGAATGTGGTAATATAAAACGTTCAAAACATGATTTTCAACAGCATTGCCCAGCAGGTTGTACGATTGGCAAAACTTCAATAAGATGGGACCTCAATAATCCGGTGTATTGTGTTGAATTCATTGTTCGGTGTCAGTGCCATCGCCCCTTACGTTCACCAAACGACACTTGCCCTCAAGGCCATTGCAAAGGGTGGCATGATGTTCCTGCCATAGTGCGGGTAAATAACGATATACTTCCATGCCCCATATATGCAGCTAGAAATACGAGTGAAATGGAGAAAACCAGACGGGTTATATTAGAACACACACCACCAGGATACACACTGGATACCATCGCGCCTATTTTGACGGTAGGGCATGACGGTCGAAGATGGAGTAGCACGTTTAAGCGTAATGATGGTATATACGACATCACTAATTGCACGTTTTTGCATCAAGTGAGACTAGATTTTAGAAATTACAGTCCAAAAGGCAGTGATGTTCAGTCGGTTACTGTGGATCGAACAGCGAACAATGAACGTATTAAAATTGAATATTTAGTTAACTGTTTTTGTTCTATTAATAATGATGAAGAAAACCATTATTTTGAAAGTTTTGTAGTAGAAAACCTTCGAGCAGGGTTAGTCGATTGCAGTCACTCAAATCAATTTGCTTATATAAAAGATAGTTTTGCAATTTGTGTATGATATAGATACTAGTACGATAGACTTAAGGTAAATTCATAACAAAAACAATCGTATAAAATATGATTTAAAAAGTGTTAATCTCTAATAACATTCTAAGTGCACAATCACTTTCCTGTAAAATAGCTCAGTTGCTGTTAATTCCTGCATTTGTACTAACTTACATTTGTCCCCGAAATCGTCTACAAACAATAAGGAATTTCTTAGTTGGGATGCTGCAATTTTGAAGGTCTGTTATTGAACTAGGGATATAAAATAAATTTCCGTAAGATTGGAAATGGCATGCAGCATTTTCCCCGCCTCAACGAGGCCTCCCAAGTTGGATTATCTCATCTGATTTGCTTCCGGTGGTTGTTGATAATACATACCAATACTATACCAAGAGCAGAAATCCCTCTTCCAAGCAAAAAGAAATCTCGTTTATTATCATTTTGAGAAAGCAGTACCTGAATATTGGTGGGGCTTCCAGAAATGTAATTGCTTGGCACATAGCGAGCATATAGACTTTCTTTTGCTTCCTTATCCAACCTTTTCTGGAGATAACACCTCCATCTAGTGGCTAAGTCTTGGGCGTAATGTTTCACGATTAGGATCTTCACCCAGTTTTTCACAAACGTTCAAGACACATTGATATTAAGTACCATGTCACGAGAGAACAAATTGAACAAAAAGTAGTAATTTTACAATATATTTCAACAGGTAACCATTTGGCAGATGAAGCTCTACCCTTAACTACATTCAACGAGTTCCGCTTCAATATAGGCCTGGAGGAAATCTATGAATCGTCAAACATGGATAATTAATTTATGATCTGATTGGGTTTTCTGGAGTTTTCCCAATCCTTGCAACAAATGTTGGATCTTTCTTCATTTTCTCCCCACAGTAACACAATGGTTACTTTTTAAACAAATATTTTTTTTATTTTTTTTTTGAATGCACGTATTTTTGATTTTTATTATTTTTGAGTGGGAGTGTTAGATACACCCTGTATTTGTGTATTTACAAAAGAACATAAGTATCATATTACATCCCAAGTCTAATAGGGATATTTGCTGATTACGCAATAAGGCAAATCTATATTTAAAAATGAAATATTTAATCATATAAGTCACACAAAATAAGCTGTAACAAAAAGTTAATAAAACAGTTCGACTTCCATTCAAAGATATATTGTTATTTCTGTTCTACCCTATCCTATAGAATAAATCTAATAGGGCATCTCTTCGAACAAAGCCAGGAAAAAATAAGAACCAAAACACAAAATTTTAAATTTTTCCAAATATTTCGTAAGCTCCTGTATTTATTTCTAATTTTTTGCGGCATATTATTGGGTACATAATTACGCAACTTTGCCCCAATTTAAGCGACTTCGTATCTCTTACCGTTTCCGAAATCCCAATGGTGAACATCGAATTTGTAACACACTGTATAGATCATGGTCATTTCCGGTGGTACACCCTGTATACCTATAAACATCAATGCAATTATTGGTATATTACAATTTTTTTGTTTTCAACCCTTGAAAAAATTCATACTTACGCCAATGGTACGAAAAAATAATCTCTGTATGTCAACTGATTTTGTTACGAAATTTAGACGTTTTGAATTATGGCGCTCACAAAAAGTTTACCTATAAACATACAGAAACATTGTTGCACTTTATCGTTTGATTTTGATAATAAATGAAAATACTTTATGCCTCAAAATAACCTCTCATCATCGATTTTATACTCCTCTATTAAAATAGTGACAAAATGAATTTACAATTTGAATACCTCTCATTATAACAAAATTATCCACTTACTTTCGTTTTGCAATTAAAGTCTTATTTTTCCTACGGCTATTTGTTTTCATTATTTTTTTATTTCCCATTATTGCACAGTAGTGGGATAGACAAAAAACATATATATAATAACAGGTATATATATATATATATATATATTTGTACCGCTATCATTATTGACTCCGTACATTTACATGATACATTTATTGTTGCGTCCATGGCATTATTGAGTCCGTATATCGGTCTCAATAAAGCCAACCCATGTAAAACATGTTTCCCGCCACTTTCTAAGGTAATATTTACGCTGGTCAGTGACGTTTCCCGCCATAAATTTTAAATACCAACCAGCTTAGCGCTATCCAATAGGATTACAGAAATATTAACGGATTTCTAATTTGAAGTGGACGCAATAACATTCTCACGATGTAAAATGATATACAATTTTAGTTCACCGAAATTCTGATAAGAGGCGCTAAATCACTTGATTATATTATTATATTTTTCGTATGTTATTGTGTCCTTAAATCTGGCAGCGTTGCGATCTATTTATAACCTTCCCAGAGATATGTTTGCGTTATGTTAGACGCATAGTATTGAGACCGGCTACCGTCGCATGCGATTTTTAGACACATAAATTGGGAATCCCATAGTAATCATTTTGTTGGTTAAACAATACGGTTTAAGAATTTGTGCGACCTGCGATTGTTAGTTCATCCGTAGTGGTAAAACATATAACATGTCGTCCAGGACTAAAACAATAATAAATATGTGTAGAATGGACCACACTGACAAAAAAGGTAGGTTTATAAAATAACTATAATTAAGTAGAATTTAATAAAGGAAAGTTATTAATTTAAATAAATGGCAGTAGTTCCCATATGCATACTTAGGTATATTATGCTGCATGACTTGAAGTAAGCTTTTCAGTTTTGTGTTTTTGTGGGTGTCATTTTTAAATGGGATGCTTTAAGCTAGCAATAAGGCTTTAATGAATGATCCGTTTTTTGGTTATTTTGATTGTTCTACATTAATGTTTTATTATTAAAGATTTAAACAAGCCAGGGGTATTTTGGAGAGGCAAAAAAACAAACTGGCTTTGCAACCGAGGGCTTTCACCTGACCCTTCACCGAATGAAGAAAATAAAATTACAGATGGAACTGAAGCCATGGTAAAATATTGTGAATAATAATGTTTACAGTGTTACAGATAAAATCAGCCACATATGGATAATTTTTTTTCTAATTGGTTATGGAAATTTTTAATTCGTTTTAATAAATATGTCATCATTTTTAAAATTTTGAAAGATGTTACAGTAAAAATGTGTTCGTATGTACCAATTTTCAAGTCTAGTACAATAATAATTAAATTTTTTTCCATTTTTTAAAAATCTGTGACTGAGATTTACTAAACCTGTAAAAAATAAATCTTTAATAACAAACTTCTTGTATATTTTTATCAGCAATTTATTGACCTAAAGAATATTAGTTCAATTTTTTTCAGAGCACTCTTAGTTTCTTTTGCATTGTTAGTATTATGCCTTATTCTTAATTAAAAACAAGGTTTTATGTTTTAAAAAGTGCAGGAAAGGCTAAATTATTTTTTACTTAAATTGTTTTTTAATTCTGTTTATGTAGATATTTAGCTACTTAGTAAAAACCGAAATATTATGTCAAATGTTTAGAGATTTGTACTAGTTATGACAACTTTGCAACACTTTCAACATTGTTGTTTTGTGTTGTTGTTAGATGTTTTTTTTATATTTTTGGAAAAGACAGTGTTTTAGGCACATATTGGTGATAAAAACATACAAAAAGAAAGGTTTGGTATAAAATATTTATTTTATACAGGTTCGCTAAAATTTTAAAATCTCAGAAAGACACAGATTTAAAAAAATTTAAATTGTACAAGACATACCTAAAAGTTGGCACATACGTAAAGAATTGAAAAATAAACAACTTTTCCCTGTAACATTCTTCGAAATTTAAAAAAATAATGCCATATTTTGGAATTTTTAAAAAGTCACGTGACTGCTCATGCTTACGTCATTTGACATCATTTTAAAGGTAAAAACGAATTGCAGAATTAAAATCTTCCTTAACCTAATGGGAAAAAGAATTTCCATATGTTGCGGACTTTATCTGTGGCACTGTATAATAAAAAATAATTATTTTTGAGGTGCTTAATAGAAAAACTATAAACACTTAAAAATTATATTTTTCAGTCAAAAACTATGATTTGTGAGAAAGAGGAGATAAAAGAATTTCTGCAGGAACCTCAAATGGTATGTTTAATTTAATTTTAAAATACCTTGTGAACGCAATTAAGGAAATATGTGATGATTTTTAACGGTTTTTAATTAGTTGTTTAGTAGGTAATTATATAATTTTAGCTCCAAATCCCGACTAGTAAGCAAGACGAAAAAATAATTATTTATCAAGACATCACCATTAAACCACCAAATGAAAATGAAAACAAAGTGATACCCCAAGTTGATCATAGTGGATTATCCGATCATAATACAAGTTGTAGTCTTAATACCACGAAACAAGAACTTCTTGAACAAGGGTTTTTTGCGGAACAACTTAAGGTATTTTTTTTTTTATCATATAAACCATTTTGCTAATAACACGTCAAATTCTAATTTAAAAATTATTTGTTGGGTGGGACATTCTACATAGTGGAACTAAAATAAAAATAAAACTCTCTGTGCTGTGCCTGCCAATATATACAGGGGGTTCCTTAATATAGCGTTAATATTCCTCAATTATTCATTCTATGAACAATTTTTTATAATTTATATGTTCAAAATGGCTTACATCTTTTGCTACACGGTGTTGTAGGTATTTGTTTTAAAGCGATATTTGATAATAACTTTAAAACTACTTTGTTATTTTTCCTTTTAAGATGTAATGTAAGATAGGAGTGAAACTTAACATTAATACAAAAAATGATAATTAATAACGTGAACTTAAAATTAATTTTAAAAATGATATCTAATAACTTGTATTCCGTCCTCTTGCATTAATGACCGGTTGTATTCGAAGCACACTTTGAATTAAATTAAGGATCACATGCTGGTCGAAGCTTTTCCACTCTTACAACAGCAACTTTCTTAGCTCCTGAGCAATTCTTGGAGTTGGACAATGATTCCCTGATTAACATTATTTCTAAAATTATTTGCAATTTCTGAAGTGACCTAAATTTTTTGCTCGTCAGTGTATTTTTAATAACACCATAGGAAATACGGCCCCTAATGGTGAAATTGGAAACTAAAAATAGTGTCAGTCGAATAATTTTGCACACAATTGTTTATAATTTCATTTCTTCACAATTGTAACAAGAATGTTTTTCAAGTTACAGCCTTAACTTATCTCCCTGTATATTAGTGATATCAGTAGCTTGTTTGCAAAACTTAACAAGTCCACTATAGGCCAAAAATGAGTTAGGATCGGATTTTGTTACAATGTGTTAAGCTAGACCGATTTTATAAAAGTTTTTCGACAAAACTTCACAAATCTCATAGTTATTACATTGAGAAGACAAGCGTTTGCTGCAAAACTGAACAAGTCACCGACAGGATAAAATTGGAACATTTTAAAACAAAAGTAAACAAGTCCCATTGATTTTTATTCGGGTTATTCTCTGTTTACTGCAAAACTAAACAAGTCCTATCAATTTTAATTCCATTTTTACTTGCCGTTTTTATACTCGTAGTGTCATCTGTTTATGAGTAGCCAAACCTAATTCAATAGTTACCATAGTAAACTATTTATGTGAACCGCCAAATTGTTCATAATATTTCAGATGGCAATGGAAACAAGATGATTATGGACTTGTTAAGTTTTGAACGCTTAATTCGGGCAATTTAGGAATTCAGCTGTTTTCTGTGGCTAGATTGTTTTTAATAATTATTCAGACACTTTAGAGAATATAAGCGGTGATTTTATAGGTGTTTAGTCTTAATTTTTGTCAAAAATGGAGGACGAGAATGTGTCAGTAGAGCATGGAAGTGTGGGGAGTAGAAAACGGAAAAAAATGCCTTTAAAACGAGACTTGGCGAAAAAAGTAAGGTTAGTATTTTTTTTTGAGTTGTGGGTTGTGCAGCTGCAAAACTTATTTTTTTTTTAGGAATACTCAGCCCATAGAAATAAGTAATTTTACTGTGCCTTGTAATCACAATAAACAAAAAATATTTTTGTGCAATTCAGTTACTTTAGCCGATATAAATATTGCTCGAAACAAGGTGTTTTCTTCGTCAGACAAAATACAACAGGACCAAAGGCTTTGCCTATTTTTATCTGTAAATAATCCAAAGAGAAGAAGACCACGTAAAAATAGACCACCAAAGAAGAACCACAAGCTGACTGTGCAATACTACGTAAGTAAAAAATATAATGCAAAAATACATTACCTGATTTAATTTTTTTTTTAGTTGCCTGTAGGAAAAGAGACAAAGCAGGTGTGTCAAAAATTTTTTTCGGCTGCAATGAAGTTGCCAAAATCTAGAATTGTTAGAGTTTCAAAAATTTTACTAAATGGAGGTGTTCCGGAGGAACGAAGGGGAGGGGACAGAGTTTCCAAAGCTTTTGAAGAAACCAAAGATAGTATTAGGAATTTCATAAAAAACCTAAAAGGAACTGAAAGCCATTATTCAAGGCAACATACTAAAAGAATATACCTTAGTGCAGAATTAAGTATACGTAAGTTGCACAAAATGTATAATAGCAGTGCTAGCCAGCAGCTAAAATCTACCTACACCATGTTCCATAAAATCTTTGTTACACAATTTAATATTGGCTTTCGAGGTCCAGCTGCAGATGTATGTAGCTATTGCACACGTCTAAAGCATAAAATTAAAAATGAAAAAAATGAAAAAGAAAAAGTAAAAGCCATAACTGAAAAAAGAATTCATCAACTAAGATCCAAAGCTTTTTATGAACTTTTAAAAATGAATTCTAATAATGCAATCACCTTTTGCTTCGACATGCAGCAGGTACAGCCATTGCCCAAAACACCAGTGGGGGAAGCTTTTTATTTGCGGCAAATTAGCTACTATACCTTTTGCTGTATAAAAACCGGTGTATCATTAAAACCGCAGTTTTACACATGGACTGAAGACCAGGCTTCCAGAGGCTGTATTGAAGTGGCCTCCGCACTCCTGCATTATATTCGTAATCTAGAAGTTGGTCCTGAAATTACGACTCTCAGATTGTTTTGCGATGGGTGCGGAGGTCAAAACAAGAATTCTCACGTGGTCCACACATTATTGTTTTGGCTACAACAGTCTGAAAGCAATAACATACAAAAAATTGAATTACATTTTCCTGTCCGTGGCCATAGCTTTTTACCAGCCGACAGAGCGTTTGGTGTAGTAGAGAGAAAACTCCGAAAAGTATCCACAATATCAGTGAAAGAGGATTACCATGCAATATATCAAGAGGTTGGTGACATTAATATTTTAGGAAATAACTGGAAAGTTTTTGACGTAAAAGAGTTGCAAAAGGTTTATAAAAAAGTTGAAAAAATAAATGATTACAAAAGAATAACTTTGACAAAAACTGGGAAAAAAAATATAACAGAAATAGAATGTTTTCCTCATTACAAATCAAATTTAGGAAGCAATAAACAAAATCTCCTGAAAAGAGGAAAAAGTGTAAAAGATTTTGTATTGCCAGAGGCTCAATTGATTCATGAAGTTAATCCAAAAAAATTGGCAAATATCAAAACATTACTAGAGGTACAATTTGGAGCCAATTGGCAAGAAAATCCTAAACTAAATTGGTATAAGAATTTACTGCTAACCCAGACCACCAACAACGTAGAGGAAAATGAAAGTGAGCAAGATGAAGAAAGAGACCAAACCCAAGACCAAGAAGTTTGTGAGTGTTTAGAAGAAGAATCCACACTTCATATTTAAAGTTTTTCAGTTTATAGTATTTTTAATTCACTTAAGTTTTCAAATAAAATAATTATTTTCAATATTCAATATTTTTTTATCAAAACTTATCAAGTCCATAACAATGTTAGGTCAAAACTTAACAAGTCCATACATTCTGAGCAAAAATTGACAAGTCCAAAAGTTTTTGTTGAATAAAACCTACAATATTGTTTTGTTTTTCTTAAAAGTCTTGCCTAATATTTTAATATATCTTTCCATGAAATCCACCAAAAAACAATAAATTTTTATCAATTTTTATACCCTCTACATAAAAAAATCGCTTTTTGTAAAATAGGCAAGAGAGGACATGTCAAGTTTTGCAAACAAGCTACTGATATGACATTTAAAAAAATTATATCGCCCTTTTAAGACTGCATTTTCTTATTTCCAGGCGGAAGAAAATTTTTTGTCTCAACCAAAAAATTATGGTATGACTCGTGACCTAGAGAAAAATGATAATTTTTCTTCACACCAAAACGATTCTAGTTCGACGATTAACTTACAGATAAATACTAATGTTTCATTGGAAGAAAACAAGGACATGTCAAGGGCATGGTATGTTGAAACACCAGAGGATCCATATCAGACAGATAGCGATTCATCATATGTTCCTGATACAGATGAGGTATATTTTTATTTTGTTTACCTAATCCTCTTACAGTACAGTAATTTTCAATGAAGTTTTATATAAAAGTTGTGCTTCGTAAACCTGCCCATCATAATGTTCAATAAAGTGTTGTACAATAATGTCATATTACCTATACTAAATTTATTTGATTGATAGCGGATGTCAGTAAATCGATGTACAACACGTCATTGAACATGACTGTACGTACATTACATCATTTAAGCGAAATTTAATGTATCGCATGCTGATGACTTATTGTCACATTACTAGGTAGGTACTAACTTTTCAAAATCTATGACACTTCTGTACTTAATTAAATTAAATCCAATGAAATCAAGTTGACAAAAAAAATGCATTTTGATAAAACAATAACTGTAATGGCAGAAAATGCATATTCATGCAAGTTATACATTTCGAATTTCAATTTTTCATTTTGAAATATCTTATAAGTGTATACCTACCTTTTATAAGACACCTGGTATACTGGTTTAATGGTTCCTTTCTGTTATAGGATACTTGGACTTCTGTCCCTACTTCACGAAGAACTCGCTTGAATAAGAACATGTTCGAGTTTAATGAAAATATCACAACTGAAAAGAAACTTAATGACAATATCACAACTGAAATGAAACTGCCTACTATTGAATCCCCTACATCTAAGCCGTTCTATAAAATAAGCCCATTTGAGATGGAAATTGCGCCACTCGAGATTAATGAAAATATGACAATTCAAACAAAACTGCCTGATATTGAATCTCCTACATCCAAGCCATTCTATAAAATAAGTCCATTCGAGATAGAGATTGAGCCAGTCGAGATTAATGAAAATATCACAAACGCAAAAAAATTACCTAATGCAAAAAATCCTGTCTCCAAGGCGCCTTACAAAAGAAAGCCAGACTTTTGTTACTTATGTGAAACTGCGGTGCAAAACTTCGTAAGACATATTAGACGAAATCATTCAACAGAAATCGATGTGCAAGAAATATTCTCCAAACCTGCCAAAAGTAGTGAAAGACGACATTTATTGGATAAGCTAAGGAGAAAGGGAAACTTTTTGGCAAGCGGGCATGACAAGGAACGTTTTAAAGTAGTAAGAGAGTCCTACATTCCCGATAGAACGACTTTACCGTGTGATAATTGTTTGGGATTTTTTTCATCAAAAATATTATATCGACATAGGAAAAAATGCACCAATGGTAATGTTATTGGTGGTGCTCAATCTGCGGGTCTAGCAAAAATGATTTTTAATAATAGGGTTGATCCACGATTAAAACAAGAAGTATTTCCCCGTATGCGTGCTGACAAAATATCTCTGGAAGCTCAAAATGACCCATTAATTTGCGCTTTTGGATCGCGGTATCTCAACACGCATCGAGAAAAGCATTTTATTTCAGTAACCTCACGGAAAATGAGAGAACTCGCCAGAATTTTAAGTGAAGTTCGAAAACTTAATTCGTCTATTACATCCCTGTTTTCCGCACTTCGCCCAGAATATTTTGATTTTTTTGTGGAAGCAGCAAAACGTATAGGAAAATACGATACTGAAAAAGAAATATATTTTTCCCCCACTATTGCTATGAATATTGCAACAGCTTTAAAGCAGTGTTGTGAAATTGCCATTATGTACGCCTATAAGAAACACTCCAATTACTTAACGGTTTCAACGGCGGAAGCCGAAGCAGATTTAAAAACACTGATTACCTTATTCGAATCGAATTGGCGGTTTGAAGTTTCTACAGCAGCAGCTAATAATTTGCACATGAATAAATGGAATAAAATAACAATAGTCCCACTAGCAAATGACTTAAAATTATTAAAAGAGCATTTAATAAATGTGGCTGATAAGTCCCTAATAGCTCTCAAAGAAAATAAAAACCCTTCAGCGTTTGACAACCTAATGGAATCGGTATACTGCAGAGTTATATTATTAAATAGGAAACGTTCGGGTGAACTGGAACGAATGCTTTTACATACATACGTGAATATCTCTGTTGGAAGACAAGAATATGAAGAATTTAATAAAGTTGTATCTCCTGTAGAACAAATATTATTACAAACATTAAAAAGGGTTGTCATTAGAGGAAAGAGAGGTAGGGGGGTACCAGTGTTATTTAGTGTTGATGTACAGAATCACCTTAAATTTCTGATTGAAATACGCGATATCTATGTACCTACAGATAATAAATTCTTATTCGCCAAGTCGAATTCGAATTCTTCCTTGATTGGTTACAAAACATTAAATAAATATGCAAAAAGTTGTGGTGCTAAAAATCCATCATCAATAACATCTACCCGTTTGCGAAAGCATCTCGCTACACTTTCCCAACTCTTTAACATGTCTGATCAAGAAATAGAGCAATTAGCAACCTTTATGGGGCATACAACAGGGTACATCGAAATTCATATCGATTACCAGATGATGTTTATCAGACGGTAAAGATATCTAAACTTTTATTGATAATGGAAAATGGTGGTGCAAACCAGTATCAAGGCAAGTCGTTAGACGAAATAAATATTGATATGGAGCATAATTTGCTTGAAGATAAGGAGGAAAGTGAGAAAAGTGATTTAGAGGACATTATTGATGAAATTTTGCCACAAACGTCAGATTTTTCCACTGTTCACAATACTTCAGTTGTTGTTCCCAAGATTGGAAAATTTCGTACTCTTGTTCCATGGACCCGACAACAAAAAGAAGTGGTTAAAGAGTTTTTTAAAAAGCATATTCAAACAAAGACACCCCCCAAACGTATAGAATGTGAAAAACTTAAGGAAAAATATACAAAATTACTTGATAATAAAAACTGGCTTAAAATAAAGGTATTTATACAAAACGAATATAGAAAGAAACTATAATAAACGACAAGTATTCACATGCGTAAAAGAAAATTTTAAGTAAGATTACTTTTATTTGTAAAATTCCCAGAATTCATAAAAATATTTTAAATAAACATGTTTTAAGTTTATTGTTTTCTTTTGTGTTAGTTAAAAAGAGATACCAGGTACCTACAGATTTTGGAGGAAAATAATAAATTACTTTTTACGATAAATTCAATATAATAAGACCTTTTTATTTCATAATGCACAATTATTACCACTAATTTTTAAACAAGGTCAGGAAGTACTTGTTTTCCGGACCAAACCAAAAAGAATAACACGAAATGTCAGTGGCGTAGCCAGGATTTGGGGGCGAAGTCCTTTAGGGGCGCCCATATTTTTCAGTACACTTTAGGTATGTCATTGTTCTTGTTTATTCCACATTTGGTTTCTGAGCGTCGAAAAGAATTTGAGCAGTAAAAAATAGGTAGGTCGTATAAAAATCATTAATATAATGTGGTGACACGCTCTCAAAACCCGTTTTCACTAAGTTTATTCCCCTTGCATTTCTTTACTAAAGTAAAATAAGACCTATTTTTTAAAGAGATATTATGCAAGTAGTAATGGGGCGACAGACCTAGTACCTAATAACTAAATAATAGCATGAAAATCTAGGTACGTATGCTTTAGAAAAATCCAGTTGATCAGCAGCAACAAACTAACGATTTACTAATAATTTGAAAATAAAAATTAGAATGTTCCTCATTGTGTTCTACAAATATATATCATATATGTAGAAACGTTTATTATTTACGCAACACCACTGGAAACTGATTTTTTGAACTCGCAAACTTTCAGAACTCTGAATCTTCTCTACTCGATTACAAAAAGAACAGTATTTTCTGGACTTGTTACTATTTTATTACGCAATACTTTGAGGACAATCGGACATTCTAGTTTATTTACAACTATAAGTTATTTCCAAATTTTTTTTAAATAGATAACGTTTCTCGATGAACTGTTTTCCACCAGAATGGTTAGGTACTTTCCAACCAGGTGTAAAATAAACTTCGGTTTATTGCCATTTTAAATTTATTCATTGTGTCATTACCGAACAAAAAAATAATTTCTTTTAATTTTTAATATAATTATAGGTAGGTAATAACCAATAATAATAATTAGTAAAATTAATAGTATATTATTAGAATTATAATATGCTATGACATATTTTTTAACGTTTGAGTTTCCAGAAGTTCTTTTCCAATGCTAAATTCCTGATAAGATAACTCAAGTCTGGCATTGGGGCGACTAATTATTGTGTTGGGATTCGTTCAGAAAGTTTAGATGGCTTGCTTGATGTCGCAGTCAAAGTTTTCATTTAACTTGCAATAGATTTTTCAATGTAGCCCTTAGTAATAGAGTAGGTACCACTTTTCCATCCTTCTGGAGGCTAAAAAAGTTGCGGCTGGTTTTAGAAAAACACCTATTTTTTGGAAAATTGACTTATACTGTAATCTCCAAAGGCTGCTTGGTGACTTTTCCGTACTTTACTAGCATAAAAAATATAGTTCAGTGTTCGTTTGTAGGTTTATACACTCCTTAATCACTTCCATCCAGTTCTTGCCTGTTACCATACCATCTCTGCTCTAATAAGTTTTTGGATTGGGAATTTGCATAACAATTTCGTCCTCCAAGATATATCTTCTTTTTTCATTTCATAATATCTCTTCTAAGTGGCAGGCACCTGCCACATCATGATGATAGCAATCTGTCACAAAGAAAACCAAAAACCATCAATAAATTGATGAGAGGTAGGTATGAAAGATTTTTAAAAATATTGGGTACTTTACCATTCATTAACCTAACACACACCTAAACAATTTTCTGTTAGAGTAGTTCACTCTATTAATATACAAAATATTTAAAAAAATACGTTTTTAACAATAAAATCATCGGTAAATCCGTTAGAAATAGATTAAGTACCTACCTAATGTTTTCCATTGTAAATACCTGGGACTTCTTGGCCCTAAGTCCAATATTTTGCCTTTTTAGTAATGCCTTAGATCAGATAAGAGTGTGGATACCGCACATCTGCCGATTTTTGACCGCCGTGCAAGACATATTAGCACAGCAAACATAGGCAGTCCGTGTGTAATGAATGCACTGCATTACTCTTGTTTTTGTCTTGCAAATGTTAACAAAACGTAGCATGGGGTTATGCGTCCCCTCTCTCTTTTCTTGTCTAAGAGTAATGCTTTCAATTTGCCAAATTTGGAGATATCCCAATTGTGCCTAATAATAATTGACATTCTCATTCTCAGCATTATGACAATAGATTAGATGGTTTTTTGATTTGTGCCATTTCATCAAAATCCGCCAGCAAAACGGATTCTGACGCTACATTTTGGGTTTTTTATCATTACATCACTCTTGAAACACATTGTTTTCTCGAACCTGGGCTTACTCTTTTGGGGTATCAAATTCTCTCATACCTTAGCCTTAGCTCTTGCAATTCCAATTAATCGGATTCAGTTTTTTATATTTGGTTTTTACTCTCAAAACATTTAAAAACTGATATCGCTGTTAATTTGTTAATCATTTGTTAACGCCAATGCAACCGCAAAAATTTGCCGGCTTGATAATTGTGAGCATCTCAAATCCAACAGATCTTTCCGATTTTTATTTATAAAAAATATATAAGAGGAAACTAAAACATTCAATCTGCTCCACTATTTACATAGTGGAGCAGACTTTACTCCACTAAGAGATGTACTACCTTTATAATATTAAAAAATATCTTAGGGTAAATAAAATGGTATAAGTTGCGCTTTTATTGCATCCTCCGTATTGTATCCAACCAAATTTGCGCTTTTATTGAGTCTAGAAGTTTGGCAACACCTCACGGACATAGTAACGTACAATACCCGAAAAAAATGGAGTCAACTAAGGTTCATTTTTAAAAGGTGGCACTAAAGTATGAAATGTATACAAATATTCGTATATTAAAAACTTGTTAGATTTGAATAAAAAACCGATACCTTATGGTGGTATCCAAAGAACGAAACGTCGCATTTAAAAATTAAAAAGGCCATGTTGTAGATCATAAAAAACGGCTATGAAAAGGTGTTTGGTTTTTTCCCAAGTCAAAAATAAAGGCGCAAAAAATTAAAAACCAAAACTGAAAATTTCGGTTTTTTTCGGATATCTCCAAAGGCATTCGAAATATTTAGAATTTTCTTTCTCCCAATTTTTAAGCCCCAAAATACGCAGCTTTGCCTCAATTTAACCATCTTCGTACCTCTTACCGTTTAGTGATCCCCATGCACGCACGCGAATTTGTAGCACCCTGTATAACAAGCTTATATTTTCGGTATTTCTGAATTGATTCTTCTGAATTTTGATGTGGTTATGTATGATCCTAGGATGCACTTTTCTATTACTTAAAATTTTAGTTGGCGATGGCGTACGGATTTATAGGGATTTTAATATAAAAATTTAAAGAGTAAAGTACCTTTAGCGATTTTTTTATTTCAAAACTAATGAAAAACAAAAGTCGATTTGGCATCCCTTAAAATGACCAATTTCAAAATTTCAATAAATTGGCACTATCAGTGGCGTGCGTATCACCAATTTAATTTTTACTACCGTTAAAAAATATTTACATATAAACCACGCGCGATAATGAACAAGGTAATTATCAAAAATGTTGACTATACGTTATTGTTATGTATTATTATTGTATTTTCTACTATAAAATTAAATTTGCGATGTAACAACTTAGAAAATCGAATACGCATAACTTCATTGAACGCCAGTGACAAAAAAAACTATGTATTTAGTTTACATGCCCAACTGATTTAAATTGTCGTATTTAGGCCTGTTTAATTATTTTCTAATATTTCACATTCCAAGAATAAATTATTATATGTCCTATGTACAGAATTTAATTTCCTTTCAGAAAATACAGTAGGTACGCCACTGCCTTTAACGTATTTTTTAGATGATGCAGTTAAATAGTCAACATTTTTGGTAATTACCTTGTTCCTTATCGCACGTATTTTAGATGTAAATATTTTTAAAGACAAATTAAAATCAATTTGACCACACCCACGCCACTGATTGTGTCAATTTGTTGAAATTTTGTATTTGGCCATCTTGAGGGATGCCAATGATTTCTAATTTTATTTTTATTATAAAAAAAATGCTAAAGGTACTTTACTCTACAAAAAATACCGAGAATATTCGCTCGTTCTGTTGTACCTATAAACTGCTATTTATACATCAATTAATTACATTAAAACGCATTAAAACCTATTTAAACATCATAACACATACATACAGTCATTTCAAATCATAATGTTTCGCATTAAACCGTAAAATCAAACAATAAATTTTCTAAATAAAATGTGACAAATCTGTCCATGTTAAAACTCCATAAGCCGGGGGGCCTTTTCAAATTACATTTAGATTTTGTTAAAAGCGTTCAGTCGCCGCTACGTCCGCGTTGATGTTGCCGTTTCGATTTTAAGCGACATGCGTACTCGCAGAAATAGGCCAATCAAATTAAAAAGAAGCTCGAAAATCGACGAAAACCACGTGCTTCGATGTATAAATAATTTTTGAATCTCACTTTAATTTTAATCAGATCGAGGTAGTCATCGCGTCAAGAGCTTCGCCGTTTTGCCTTATTGCATTCTCAAGTAAGCTAATATCATTTAAACTTTTCTTTAAGAATAAAACATTGATTTTATTTCTTTTTATTACTTCGTGACCAATAGGAAACTATAAGTTTCGGTTCACGAATTTCATTCTTCCATTTCATTCGTAACCAAAGTGAAACCAAGAGTTTCGGTTCACGAATTTTTTAGACTACTTAGACTACCTTTTTGTTACTACCTTGGAACTTAAACACACAGCGATAGAGGGTTAACTTCGTGCCGTCATTTTGACGTTCGTGGTGCGTCGGTGTACCTTTTTCTTATATGTAAAAAGAGTACATATTTTTAACTCTAATTACCTTATTTTGACTTTTATACTAGGTAATCTGTGTTTCTTCTCGTAAAGTAAAGTTGGTCTACAAACTTGAGTAAGAATACATAGTTTTAGAAATACCGATTTTGACTTTACCTATTTTGACAACTCGATTGTGACTGCCGATTATGACAAATATTTTTGCGCCTATACTTTTAGTCTTAAACTAAGTTATTAGGTTTGTAAGGAGATCTCCAAATTTTTACACTACACAAAATACACCAACCGTAAAAAACCTTCAGTACTTATTTAAATATTCCACCGTGATTAATAAATTTTCTTTTTAAATAATATCTGGTAAACAGATATTAATCTTTTGCTAATATAAAAATAAAGCCCAAATATTTCTTCGTCTTATTATAGACATTGTTATTTTTAAATCTTAATTTTTTAAATAACTATAAAAAGTTCGAACATTTAATTTTCAAAAAAGAGATGAATACATTATCCAATCCTTTCGTTGAGGCGTTAGTACATCAAACACTAACGGGACTTCAACAACAACAACCCCTTGAACTTAATACACCAAACAATAATTTATGTCAAAGCTACTTTTGGGATGAAATGCCCCTAATGGCAAATAGTATTAGTTAAAACTTTAAGTGACACTGTCACTATAACTCCGGGTAGGTCCGAAGTTTATAATATAATCAGTCACTTAAAAATATACCGTTTTCTTCAAAAAATAATGCTCCCATAGTTACGGAATTAAGCTGGAATTAGAAATTCTCGTTGACGTGGTTATAAACTTGTATATAGTTGGCGTCGTTCCTGTTTGAATGGCGGTTGACACTGTTGAGTTAACCCAACAAATTGTTGTGTCAAATTGTTATGATACAAATAGTAAATCAAAAATTATTATTGGCTTAACCTCATTGCTACGAACGTTAGAGTCGAAAAGTTAAAGTAAGTTCAAGTCGAACGGCTGCCGACGCCAACGCGAACGCAAGTAAAGTTTATAAACCGCTGTATTATAATACCATTATTTTACCTTTTAGCGCCAACGCGAACTTCGGATTTATAAATCCAGCCTTATTGTTAACTAAAATTTTATTGAATTACAAAATTAATAAATTTTACCAATAAATTAAGTCAACTTATTTTGGGATTAATGTGCATTTTCATGGAAATAAATTTAACTTTTTAATAATTATTTCTAAGAAGGGCAGTAGAGTTTTGGACTTGCATTGCCTTTATTAGTTTTGAATCACGACGTTTCACCTGAAGACGACTGGAGATGCTTACTAGTTGAAACGTAGTGATTCAAAACAAATAAAGACAATGCAAGTCCAAAACTCTACTGCAGTTCAAGAAACGTCATTGTCTCCAACCTTTAAACAGAAAATATTTCTAAGTTAAAATTTGATCAACTTTTGATTAACCATAATTCCGTAACCATCGGACCAACTCAAATTGTTTTGAATCCATACGTTTATGTACAGAATGTCCAAAATTAGATGCTCATCATATATATCTCGGAAACTATAAGAGTGATGGCATTGTTCAAATGGTGGCAATGTTTCGGAATTTTGTGCTCAGTAATATCCTAAAACAAAAAACAATTTTTTTACGATATTACTGGGCACAAAATTCCTCAACTTTGCCGCCGACTTTTGACCAATGCTGGATCTCTTATAGTTTCCGAGATATCCATGATGAGCATCTAATTTTGGACACCCTGTACATATATTATATTTTTGTCCTTTGTAGTCATCCTGTGGAATAAGTATTAGTTTTAGGTTGTAGTTCTTGACCATTTGTTATAACATTTTTTTGTATGCAGATAGATTTAAAATAGCATCTTAGTTATTATACGTGCAAATTTACCATTTTTACTGTACACTGGAATGTTGAATGTATTAAAATGTAAAAGCGTACAGCATACACATACAGGGTGGTCAAACGAGATATAAATTCATCAGGTACATTGTTGTATAACTATGAAGGACTGCTTCTTTGTTTTAGCGTTTTAAAGCAGTAGCCACCATGTGGCTAGTGGCTACTGCTTTAAAACGTTTTAACAAAGAAGCAGTCCTCCATTGTTATACAACAATGTACCTGATACATCCTTTGCATGGCAGACACAAATCAATCTGCCAGTTATGAAGTTTTATCTGTTTTCTTCAATACCTTAAAAAAGTCGCTTAGAAAGTTTTGAATTTTCATTCTTCATGTATTTTTTGAAAAAAAAATGCACCTATGTGATGATCCCCACTTGTTATATTATTTGTATCACTAAACTGATTTATACTCCAATGTTTACCATTTACTAACTGTGTGGTATCATTAATAATTAATTAATTAAACACTGTTATTTAATTAGTTTTTTTTTATTTATAATACCTACCCGACCATAAAATGGGATAATTGATCATTAAAATTATTACATAATTTAATAGTAATATATTTTGTCTGGTATCCTATTTTATTTTCTTCAATCAAGAGTGGAATTACGGGGAGGGGGGCTCAACTCCGCCCTCAACCAAAAGCATGATAATCTCCCCTTATCTCGCCAAAAATATTGGCCAGCGGTGCTATTTTTATGATCAATTTCTTCCTTATCAACTTTATAATATAGCATTACAAAAGGATATTGCTCAATTTTTTTCTGTATTAGAAATATGCCTTTTTGTTGGTATGAATATTTTCGACAACTCATAGGTTCATTACTGGTAGAATAAAATCGTCATTTCCAATTTTTCTCAAATTTTTACGATTTAAAAAAATATTAGGTGTAGAAACATGTATTATAAAAAAAAAGTATTTGAGACGGCCTATTAGGCTGTTTAAGCGGAAAGTATGTCCGATCATTTCAATATACCCGTCGAGGTGGCCCAAGATAACCCTGCAATCTGTATAGAGCATTTTTCGATTTTTAAAGATTCAAAACAAATACCTACTTCCCATTTTCTAATCTTCTTCAAAAACAATATGATTCTGTAGCTGCTGGTCCTCTACAACTGTAAAAAGTTAAAATCGAAAAAAATCATTTTTGCGACCTAAAATGGATTGCATAGGAAATATTTTTTATTTGAATATTTTTCATTTTGACGATTAATAACTAACTAATGTAATAATTGTAATATTCAATATTCATTTTTCGTCTCTCCTGAAAAATTTATAATTTTACAGTTGCGTCATTGCGTTGCTGGAACAGCAAATTATGAAATTTAATACAATTATACTCGTTTGATTAGTGATTTGTTGATTTGAAGGAATATGTGTGAGCGGAGATAAATGGTACGTTTATATTTCTGTGGTCGGCACTTAAAAGGTCATAAGTCGATTTTTATTCAAAATTAGGTTTTTGGATATTTTATATCAAAATTAAGTATTCTATGGTCCCTTAAAAGGTCGTAAGCGAATTATCACTCCTTCCTACAATTTATTGTTGTTATAAAGGTCATATGACGAAACATGTATTAATATAATAACCGACAAAGCGGTCTATGTGCACATTAAATATTTCTAAATCCAAAACAAATCTCTTAAAATATCATATGTCAATATAAAATTTTGTTCTCATGACGCTATGATTCTTAAAAAGAAATAAATGCACTTAAACCCTTACAAGTATTGTGAATTTTCTTATAAAATTTAGTATGTATACTTAAAATATCCGACGTCTTAAAATCTACCTTTAAATAGTAATAAATATACTTATGTCTTTTTAAGGGTTTCTATTTTCCTACGATATAATACTTACGCGGAGATTCTACTCGATTGCCGCTGTTGCACTGACGGTTATAAAAGAGATATATTGATAAAAATAACGTAAGGAAAAAAGACGGAAACAAAATCGCACATAATTTTGACTAGGTAGAAACCACCAGTCTGAGAATATTCAATATTTTCGTAAGTGGGTGTTAATAATTCTGTATTTTAATAGTTTTTTAAAGTGATACAGAAACTAATAATTTATTATTCTTATTCTGTTTATGTTTAATTGAAGTGTTTTGTTTACGGAAATAGTGTATTGCAGTTATATAGCTTTAATAAGTAGTAATAATGCCAAAAACTCGAGGTGGCAGGACGGCCAGAATATTGGCAGCATGTAATCCCATAAAAGGTAAATAAATAATATTAATTATTATTAGTAATAGATTTTACCTAAATTTCAATTTGCATACAGGGTGCGTCAACAAGGTGTTCGCCTTCGATAGCGCCTAAACTGAGATTTCAAAAAAAGTTTTATATAAAAGTTATAGGGTTTGCAATGGAGAACACCGTAAAAATATTTCGCGCTATACAGGATGGCTCAAAAAATTGGCAATACATAAACATTATTTTTTTTAAATGAAACACCCTATATATTTTTAAATTTTCATATTCCGCATAGAATTATAATTATTTTTTAATAAACACATTAGTAGTCAATTCTTAATAGTTTTCAAGATATTGACTTTTGAAAAATGACATTTTTCAAATTTGACAGCTTCTAGCATTCTAACTGTATGTCTGAGAGCAAAACGGCTTACATGTTTCTTTTTTTGAAATCTCTTACAGTTTAGGCGCTATCGAAGGCGAACACCTTGTTGGCGCACCCTGTATAATATCGTAAATACCTAATTATTGATTTGATGTTGCACAGGAAAAACACTAACAAAAAACCAGGAACAGCAAAATCAGCCTCCAATAATTTCTAACGAGATCGTGATAAATCCAAAAAACGAGACCCGACAGTTACAAATTTTAAAACCTTTTTCGAATATTGTTGTGAAACCAGGAAAAGAGAGATTTTCTGTTACTTCCACTCTGACTTCGCCAATAATTGCCTTGGTAGATTTGCCTTATGGTAAGTAAAATATTTTATTACCTACCTATTTTAAGTTTGTTAAAAATTGATATATTTTACAGATACAAAAATTATAGAATGCGAAGAAATGAGCAAAGTATGTGAAACCCTGGTTCAAAGTAGTACAATGCAAGAAGAACATTTTTCACTTTTACCTATATCGGTAGAATCCAGTAATAAGGTGCCATCAGTTATTACGGATGATTTGGGTTTTGGTAAATAAACTATTTTAAATTGGTTAATTTAATATCAATTTAACAAAAATTATATATTTTTTAGATAACTCAATAATTGAATGCGTAGAGATGAGCAAAGTATGTGAAACCCTGGTTCAAAGTAGTACAATGCAAGAAGAACATTTTTCACTTTTACCTATATCGGTAGAATCCAGTAATAATGTGCCATCAGTTATTACGGATGATTTGGGTTTTGGTAAATAAACTATTTTAAATTGCTTAATTTAATATCAATTTAACAAAAATAATATATTTTTTAGATAAGTCAATAATTGAATGCGTAGAGATGAGCAAAGTATGTGAAACCCTGGTTCAAAGTAGTACAATGCAAGAAGAACATTTTTCACTTTTACCTATATCGGTAGAATCCAGTAATAATGTGCCATCAGTTATTACGGATGATTTGGGTTTTGGTAAATAAACTATTTTAAATTGCTTAATTTAATATCAATTTAACAAAAATAATATATTTTTTAGATAAGTCAATAATTGAATGCGTAGAGATGAGCAAAGTATGTGAAACCCTGGTTCAAAGTAGTACAATGCAAGAAGAACATTTGAGCCAAAGTGGAATTTCGTGTGAACAGAAACAAGGAAGTAATCAAAAAATGAAAGCCGAAGGAGATAATGTCGAAACTGACCCAGATTTCAATCCCAATGAGATAAGTGATAGTAGTAGCGATGGAGATGTTATAAATAATAAGATTAACGAAACGTATGTTAGTAATGTAAATGAAAAGCCATTTTCTAATAACAATGTAAAGAAAAGGAAAATGAATAAAAATACAGGAAAGGAGTACAAAACAGCAAAGGGTAAAGATAGAGAAGCAAGAAAGTTAAAACCATTGAGAGAAAATTGCAGAAATAAGTGCAGGGATAAATTAAGCGAAGATTCAAGACACAAAATATTTAATGAATATTGGGGTTTAGGAACACATGATAGACGTGTAGCACATATTGCGAGTCTTGTAAGTGTCCGAGAAACTAAACTAACTAGAACCAAAGTTAAAGGCAAACCCACAAGGAATAGATTTAACACATTAATATATAATTTTGAAATAAGTGGTGAAAAAGTACAGGTTTGTAAAATTTGCTTCCTTGCCACTTTGGACGAAACAGAAAAATTTGTCACCTGTTCAGTGACCAATAAAATGGAATCGAATAGCGGAATAACCCATACAGATCTTCGAGGTACTCACACTCCCAACCACAAGACGGCTACGAATAAAATAGATGAAGTCATAAAACACATAAATTCCTTCCCAGCCTACGAAAGTCACTATTCAAGGAGACACACGCAAAAAAAATACTTAGCTTCAAACTTAAATCTTAACAAGATGTATCAACTTTACTCTGAACCACATATGAATCCGGTTTCCATAAAAATATACGCGAGGGAATTCCACAAACTAGATTTGAAGTTTAAAAAACCAAAGAACGATACTTGTTCCAAATGTGATATGTTAATCGCTAAAGAAAAATATGCCGAAACTGAAGAAGAAAAAATGAAAATAAAAGAAGAAAGGGATGAGCATTTAGCATGTGCAGACTCTGCATACAAAGCAAAAGATGATGATAAGAAGAAGGGTATAGCAGATTCAACTCACGTAACGTACGCTTTTGATCTACAACAGGTCCTACAAACACCTCACCTTTCGTGTAATAAAATATTTTATTTAAGGCAGTTAGCCACCTATAATTTGACCGTCCATAATTGCAGTTCAGGCGAATCAAATCATTTCATGTGGCCGGAATGTACCGCAGGTCGTGGAGCAAATGAAATAGCGTCATGCTTATTTTCTCATATTATGTCAAACATCCGTGATGAAGTTAAATCCGCAGTTTTTTACTCTGACACGTGCGGAGGACAAAATAAAAATTCTTTTGTATGCTCAATGTTCCAGTATGTGATTCAAAAACACCCTAGCTTGGAAGTGATTGACCACAAATTTTTAGTACCCGGTCACACACATTTAGAATGTGACGTGGATCACTCGGTAATAGAGCGAGCTAAAAAGAAATGCAATTTTGATATACATGTTCCAAGAGATTGGTACCAACTTGTTCGCACGGCAAGCAAGAAAAATAAATTTAAAGTTGACGTTATGGAACAAGAACATTTTTTGGCGTTTTCCGATCTAATATCAAAAGGACCTCTACAAGCTAAAAATAAATCGTATAAATTACGAGAAGTTTGCTGGTTACGATATACTAAAGGGGAGGCTCTTGTAAAATTTAAATGCTCCTTAAAAGAAGAAGAACCTTTTAAAGACGTAACTTTTTTTAAAAAAGGACAGAACTTAAATAACTTGGTTAAACACACTCTTACTAATCTATATAGTGACCCACGGCCAATAAGTTCAAAAAAAAAAGAAAACTTACTTGAGATTGTTAATTTGTTGGACAAAGATGTCCAGCAATATTATTACAACTTGCGAGTTGACAAAAAAATCCAAAATGATACCGACCCCGATTTGGACAGATTGGATGAAGATAATAATTAATAATTTTTGATTATATAGTAATAATAAAAGTATTTTTTAAGTACAATAATCATGCTAATAATATATCATATTCCCCAGAACTGATTTTAGGCACATAGATAAATTTTTAGCTTCAAACCTTAAGTCCAGAATTTAACGGGCTAAGTGTACTTAAGCCCTTGTCAAATTTTATTTGTAAATATGTTTTAAGCTTAAATGAACTTATTGCTTTTTTAGACAAAAAATATTCAAAAAATAATGCATTATGTGCACTTAAGCCTTTCTTACCGATTTCATTTAGAGCTACCATAAATCTAATATGGTCATAAGTGTTGGAATTTTGGCTAAATATGGATTTTAAATATTTATTCAATGTTCTATTCAACGAATATTGCGAAAACGGAAGAATAAATCATGACATAATCCTATATTATGGATCCTCTGATTTAACAAAATAGGTATAAAATAATATAAACCTTTAACCTCGTTTTCCCACGATTGCGAAAATTTCACTTATGACCTTTTAAGTGCCGACCACAGATTTATGGATCTTTTTAAGAGTTCATTATTCCAAGAAATTTCAAATTAGTGTAATAAAAAATCAATTTGTATTTACCTAGGTACCTATTGTGAATAAAGATGACTGAAGGTAAGTTTTTGAACAAGTTTGAAATAGGGTTAAAACTACAGATACTTATTTTTTTTATAGAACGAAAAATTATAGAGTTCATAAAAGATGTTGTCGGGGATTTTTTCCCCGCGGAACGCGTAAGTTTCTACGTGTATGTCTAAATGCTGAATCTAATTAGGGCTAATATTTTAGTTTTCATTCATCTATACGGAGGGGGAGGCTCCCTCCCGCAAGCTTCCAGACCTTGAAGAGGTCTGGAACTGCGAAGTTTACGGAAAAATTGTCGTTGCTTGGGTTGACCCCAAGCACACAGCAGTCTACATCTTCGCCAAGAATATGGCCTAATTTTTTTAAAATTTTTTCGTTTTATAGGTACCTATTGTAATATAAATTGTCATTTTTCAGGACGCAAAAAGTTATTTTTAGGTTTTTATTTTAATGAAAAGTCGAGTGAAAAGTTAAATGTTCATGGAAAAGACATTTTTTCTACGGAAGTGACCTTTAGTATTTAAAAAAAAATAAACAAATTTAAGATCATGAATGTTAAATTAATTATACAGGGTTCTGCAATTAATAGTGCGCCAGGCTTCTATAGCTACTATACGAATTAAGTTAGGAATATGCAAACTTATACAAAAAGTTGTATTTTTTTAAATGGAACACCCAACATTGTATTATAGTCCTTTATAATTGTCCAAAATTCTATTGTTTGCGTTGATAGTTAGTAATAACTTAAAAACTAAAAAAAACAAAGTTTTACTTACGGTCCTTGAAAAAAAAACAAAAAAATAAACCTCTAAATTAATTTTTTTAGCCATGAAATTGGATGGGACTTATGACAAGGGGATAGAGATATGTTGATTTAAATAAAAAGCTTCTGTCTTTCCTACACCAAATAAACTTGGTGGTGCAAGATTTATTTAAATTATTGTTGTTCTCTTCAAGTACAGACGGAACATTTATGAGTAGGTATACATTTGCTTAAGGACTTTAATATTTGATTATACTTTTTAGATGATCAATTATACTTAAGGAGGGTCATGGACGATTTAAACAAGAAAACATTATTCATTGCAGTACAGCAAACGATAGATGATCTGGCGACTAATACAAACTCTGCATTTTCTGTACATAGTAAGTGTAACGTACATATAAATATTATTATTATTATTATTATATTTATTTTTAATAAATTGCTTTAGCCAATAAAGTTGAATCTGAAGCAAGTAACCGATTAATACAAAATAAATTCAATGCAGTTGAATCTGAAACAAGTAGCCGTTTAGTACAAAATAAAGTCAATGAAGTTGAATCTGATGCAAGTAATCGATTAATACAAAATACATTTAATGCAGTTGAATGTGAAGCAAGTGAGCCTTTTATACAAAATAAAGTCAATGCAGTTGAATCTGAAACAAGTAGCCATTTAGTACAAAATAAAGTCAATGAAGTTGAATCTGATGCAAGTAACCGATTAATACAAAATACATTCAATGCAGTTGAATGTGAAGCAAGTGAGCCTTTTATACAAAATAAAGTCAATGCAGTTGACTCTGAAACAAGTAGCCGTTTAGTACAAAATAAAGTCAATGAAGTTGAATCTGATGCAAGTAGCCGTTTAGTACAAAATAAAGTCAATGAAGTTGAATCTGATGCAAGTAACCGATTAATACAAAATACATTCAATGCAGTTGAATGTGAAGCAAGTGAGCCTTTTATACAAAATAAAGTCAATGCAGTTGAATCTGAAACAAGTAGCCATTTAGTACAAAATAAAGTCAATGAAGTTGAATCTGATGCAAGTAACCGATTACAAAATACATTCAATGCAGTTGAATGTGAAGCAAGTGAGCCTTTTATACAAAATAAAGTCAATGCAGTTGAATCTGAATCAAGTAGCCGTTTAGTACAAAATAAAGTCAATGAAGTTGAATCTGATGCAAGTGATCCTTTTAGACGAAATAAAGTTAATCAAATTGAATCCGAAGCAAGCGATCGTTTAATAGAAGGACCGGATAATAACATAGAAAACACAGAAAATTTGGATCTTTTAACTACAGGTATAACTATCAATAATATTTATATAGGTATAATATTTCTAATAATTAAATTATGAACTAAAATAAAATATTTATTTCTAAGCTTTTAATACAACGTAAATAAAATACGTAACTTACTCTATGTTTTGTTCATATCATTTTTTATTCTTTGCAGTTAATTTTATAAGAGTAAATAATCTTTCTACCAATGGGACAACTGATGAACTTACGCTGAACAGTGGTATTCCCATGGAAATCCAAAATCAAGAATATGAAACGGAAAGTCTTACATCAGGTATGTATTTTTTTCCATACAAAGTTTTGAAAACGTCCTTTTAAATTCCTACCTTTACGGGGATTGGATTCGCCTTCTTCCCATATTTTTTCCCGCTCAAAACGCCTAACGATTCACATTTTTCTATTCTTTCTCCTACCATTTCTCCTACCCATTCAGAAAAGGCTTTGATTTAAGGAAAAATTTATATGTTGAGTGTGTTTTCACTTATAAATAAATAGAAAGAAAAGCATTATTTATCGTGGGCTCAGTGCGAAAACTCACCAAGTCAGAATATTTAGATTTTACATTTAGTCCCAACTGTACTAAATAAATATTTAACAAAACTCACTAATACCGGGTCCGGCAACGAAGCGGGGACGGAAGATTAAATCATTATCGAGGAACTTATCAAAACCACTAAACCAGCATGAGGTATGGGCTTAAAAGCGACATATTTTAAAAATATTTTACATTATACAGGGTGGCTCAAAAAAGTGTGTCGGACTAAACTTGCACTTTTTTAAATGGAACACCCTATATATTAAATTATTTTCTAATTCCCTATGAAATTCCACGTATATTTTGTATAAAATGTCATATGTCTAAATGCAATTGTTTTTGAGATTTTGACGTTCAAATTTTGACAGGCTGTAGCATTGGAACGGCACATCTTAGAGAAAAATGGCTTTCACCTCCTTATCTTAGTTTTTTTTTTCTCTATCTAAAAGTAGCAACTTCCGGTTTAACATGTGAAACCGTAAAAAGATTTTTTTGGTTTAACATGTTAAACCGGAAGTTGGTATCTTTGGATAGAGAAAAAAAAACTAAGATAAGGAGGTGAAAGCCATTTTTCTCTAAGATGTGCCGTTCCAATGCTACAGCCTGTCAAAATTTGAAAATGGCATATTTTAAACGTCAAAATCTCAAAAACAATTGCATTTAGACATATGACATTTTATACAAAATATACGTGGAATTTCATAGGGAATTAGAAAATAATTTAATATATAGGGTGTTCCATTTAAAAAACTGCAAGTTTAGTCCGACACACTTTTTTGAGCCACCCTGTATAATGTAAAATATTTTTAAAATATGTCGCTTTTAAGCCCATACCTCATGTTGGTTTAGTATTTTTGATAAGTGCCTCGATAATGATTTAATCTTTCGTCCCCGCTTCGTTGGCGGACCCGGTATATCTCTCAGCGTTACTAAATAATCGTATATTTTACTTTAAACTAAGTAAAATATCCAATTTAGATTTTACGAAAAAAGTCATTAAGTAGGTACCCTAGTGAGTTTTAACGAAGCTACTGCTGCATAAATCGTTGACTTGGTGAGTTCTTAAAAATAATAATAATTATTTTAATAATAATAATAACAATAACAATAATAATAATAATAATTATTATTATTATTATAATAATAATAATAATCATATTAATAATAATAATAACAGAC
This sequence comes from Polydrusus cervinus, assembly GCA_935413205.1. NCBI lineage: Eukaryota > Metazoa > Arthropoda > Insecta > Coleoptera > Curculionidae > Polydrusus > Polydrusus cervinus. The sequence continues at coordinate 56,173,651 of OW284510.1, read as the reverse complement.
CCGAACATCTAAGTGGAAACTCTAGCAGCAAGGTTGCTAAAAAGGTTAAAGATATGCTGAAAGCAGAAAGTATTCCTTTAGACAGTCCTGATATAAAACGGCTGCTAACAATCGTAAGAGACAACATTAGACAAAAATGTAAGGCTAAAGGTGCCCGTCTAAGGCGATATAATAAAGCCACAAAGAGGAAGGTACAAAACCAACAGTTCACCACGAATCAAAAAACCTTTTATAGGACACTGAACCAAGAAGAAAATGACCTTACTCCAGCTAATGACATAAATAAAGACCAATTTAATGCGTTTTGGAGTAATATTTGGTCTGACGCGTCCCATTTCAATGAAGAAGCAAGCTGGCTCGAAAAAGTTGAAGCCGAGGCTGAAACTTTGCAAGAAATGCCTGAGCCGCAAGTAACATCGATCGACATAAGGGATGCCACTAAGAACTTAGCTAACTGGAAATCACCGGGACCTGACCAAATTCATAATTTCTGGCTCAAAACTTTCACCACCCTACACCCTGTTATCGCAAACTGCTTTAGCAAGGCTCTCCTAAACCCCGAGCACTTCCCAGCTCATCTTGCCAGTGGCAATACCTTCCTTTTATTTAAAAAAGGGCAGGTAAACGACCCAAAAAATTACAGACCGATCACCTGTCTGTCAGTAGTGTATAAACTTTTAACATCAGTCATGTATTCAAAAATATACACACACTGCATAAACAACAACCTGGTAGCTGATGAGCAAAAGGGCTGTATTAGGAAAGCTTTGGGTTGCAAGGAACAGCTTACAATCGATGCCGTTATTATAAAACAGGCAGAAGTTAAAAGGCGAAATCTAAATATGTGCTACATAGATTATAGTAAAGCATTCGATTCTGTTCCTCACGACTGGCTAAAGAAGATATTGCAAATATACAAAGTACACCCCCTAATACGCAACATGTTAGGTACCCTAATGGAGCAATGGAATACCAATCTCCATATTGGACAAGAGAAGCTTGGCAATATAAGTATATCAAAAGGTATATTTCAAGGCGACTCTTTAAGCCCCCTCTGGTTCATTTTGGCCATGAACCCACTGTCCTCACTACTAAAATCAACATCCTACGGATATCGTCCCAACTTAACTGAGAATTTTAGAATAAACCACCTTCTATTTATGGACGATATCAAACTCTACGCTGAAAGCAAAACCCACCTACAGTCCCTAATTCAAATAACCAAGACATTTAGCGATGACATCAAAATGTCGTTTGGCTTAGACAAGTGCGCAATCTTGAATGTCGTACGCGGAAAGACTGAACAAAATTGTGGACTGCTTGAAGGCATAGATATATTAGATGAGGACAAAACATATAAATACTTAGGCATCTCCCAAAACCAACAAATAAACCACACAAGCCTAAAAAGGGAGTTTAAAAACAAATACAAAAGCAGACTAACAAAGCTTTTTAATACTCATCTGAATGCTGGTAACCTTACTACTGCCATCAACACCTGGGCAATACCAATACTTACCTACTCATTCGGAATCCATAAGTATTCAGACACGGATTTGCACGAACTAGATAGGCTTACACGCAGGCTGCTAACAAAATTCAGATTCCACCACCCACGCTCTGCACTTGAAAGAATCTACCTAAAACGAAAGGAGGGAGGAAGAGGTCTCATTAATATATATAACTTGTGCAAGTCGCAAGAGACCTCTATGAGAAAATACTTCCAAGAATCGAATGGGGAAATTCTTAAAAAAGTGGTTGCAGCAGACGCTGGATATACAGCCCTCAACTTAAAGCGAAACGGACTACCTAACATCATCCGCGCGCTGCCAAGTCAACAGCTTGTAACTTGGCAAGAGAATGCTCTACACGCCAAATACCCTACTGCACTCCAAATTCCACTCATAGATAGAGAAATGTCACTAAATTGGTTAGAGAAAAGGCAGCTTTACGCTGAAACAGAAGGTTTTATTATCTCTATCCAAGACAGTGTCATTCGAACTCGAAACTATGAAAAGGTCATCATGAAAAGGAATGTCGAAGATGTGTGCAGAAAATGCAACTGCCCCGGAGAGACGATAGAACATATCACGGCGGGTTGTGGTGCTATGGCCCCCAACGCTTACCTGAGGAGACATAATCAGGTGGCAAAGATCATCCACAAGGAACTGGCCCATAAACTAGGGCTAAGGGAAAACCTTCCACCATACTACCAATACTCACCCGAGCCAGTCCTTGAATCCCCTGAATATCTCTTATACTGGGACAGGCCAATAATAACGGATAGAACAGTAGACCACAACCGTCCGGATATTCTTCTTATCGAAAAAACCACCAAGAAAGCTTTCATAATCGATATAGGTTGCCCACTAACACACAACCTCTCTAAAACCGAATCGGAGAAAAATACCAAGTACTCGAATTTGGCTATAGAGATAAAAAATATATGGAAGCTAGATAAAATCGACATAATTCCGATCATAATATGACGAAAAATTTCAAGCTTAACTTGGAAAAACTGGGCCTATCAGGTTATTTATACCAACTAATCCAGAAAAGCGTCATCCTCCAAACATGCCATATAGTACGGAAGTTCCTAAACAGTACAGGTTAAGATGAATTTCTTCTCTGTACTGTAAATAATACCAGCAATACCAACAAAAAGCTGTGAAAACTAACATTGAGAAAAATAAAAGTTGCATATCGCCTGATCGTCACTGTCGTGACTCTAAAGGTAAAAGTCATTACATAAAAGAATTAAAAAAAATTTGAATTTTTAATTTTTTAAATTTTTTTTTCATTTTTTATAATTTTTTTTTAAATATTCTGTTTTACTATATTATTTACTTTTGTATCACACTCCTTCGGACTGTGATGTGAAAACATATCGCCTAATTTGTCGATATAACACCTGTCAAGAAATATTTACAAATATTTCATTTGATATTTAAGTATTTCAATCTTAATATGAGAACTACACTAAAACAATAAAATATTTTTTTATAAACGCGATTATTACACATAAAAAATGTCGAAATGACAGCTGTCAATATATAACTAATAATACTGTAACGCGTGTATTTTATTTTTATTCCTTTTATTTATGTTTCACAAAATTAACACTTAATATTAAATAGTTTAATTGAAATAGTTGAACTTTAAATATGTCAAAATGACAGCTAGCAAGAAACAACCTTTTTTTAACACACAAAATTTTTGTTCCACACAATAACTCATTTTTCATTCGTATGCCAAATTTTGTTTAGACCAGATAAGTAGTTTTCAATTTATGCTTTTACTTTTTCGGATATATTCGTTTTTCTAAGACAATAATAGCATTCCATTTTAAATTTCACAACTATCATACTTTTCCGAATATAAAGATTGAAGATTTACGAACCTGCAATAAAAATTACAAGTTTATATTAAAAAATAAAAACCTGATGTTGGTATCTAGATGCCGAAACGTTTTACCCGAAATCTGATGACATCGTATGATAGAAAACAAAATATGACAATGCAAAAGTTAAATTATTTTTTCTTTATCTTTTCAAATAAAGTCACAAATCAAAATATAAGAATATAAAGATTGAAGATGTTTTATAGGGTCGAAACTTCAATATTTAGTTAAAGCAATATTGAACAAATACGTTAGAAGAAGCTAGATTTACGAAACTGCAATAAAAATTACAAGTTTATATTTAAAAATAAAAACCTGATGATGGTATCTAGATGACGAAACGTTTTACTCGAAATCTAATGACATCATATGATAGGAAACAAAATACGACAATGCAAAAGTTAAATTATTTTTTCTTTATCTTGTCAAATAAAGTCACAAATCCAAATATAAGAATATAAAGATTGAAGATGTTTATCGGGTCGAAACTTTAATATTTTTTTAAAACAATATTGCACAAATACGTTAGAAGAAGCAAGATATACGAAACTGCAATAAAAATTACAAGTTTATATTTAAAAATAAAAACCTGATGATGGTATCTAGATGACGAAACGTTTTACTCGAAATCTGACGCTATTATATGATAGGAAAGAAAATACAGCAATGTAAAAGTTAAATTATTTTTTCTTTATCTTTTCAAATAAAGTCACAAATTCAAATATAAGAATATAAAGATTGAAGATGTTTTATAGGGTCGAAACGTTAATATTTGGTTAAAGTAATATTGCACAAAGACGTTAGAAGAAGCAAGATTTACGACACTGCAATAAAAATGACAGGTTTATATTTAAAAATGAAAACCTGATGATGGTATCTCGATGACGAAACGTTTTACTCGAAATCTGATGACATCATTTGATAGGAAACAAAATACGGCAATGTAAAAGTTAAATTATTTTTTCTTTATCTTTTCAAATAAAGTCACAAATTCAAATATAAGAATATAAAGATTGAAGATGTTTTATAGTGTCGAAACGTTGATATTTGGTTAAAGCAATATTGCACAAATACGTTAGAAGAAGCAATATTTACGAAACTGCAATAAAAATTACCAGTTTATATTTAAAAATGAAAACTTGATGATGGTATCTCGATGACGAAACGTTTTACTCGAAATCTGATGACATCATATGATAGAAAACAAAATACGGCAATGTTAAAGTTAAATTATTTTTTCTTTATCTTTTCAAATAAAGTCACAAATTCAAATATAAGAATATAAAGATTGAAGATGTTTTATAGTGTCGAAACGTTGATATTTGGTTAAAGCAATATTGCACAAATACGTTAGAAGAAGCAAGATTTACGACACTGCAATAAAAATGACAGGTTTATATTTAAAAATGAAAACCTGATGATGGTATCTCGATGACGAAACGTTTTACTCGAAATCTGATGACATCATTTGATAGGAAACAAAATACGGCAATGTAAAAGTTAAATTATTTTTTCTTTATCTTTTCAAATAAAGTCACAAATTCAAATATAAGAATATAAAGATTGAAGATGTTTTATAGTGTCGAAACGTTGATATTTGGTTAAAGCAATATTGCACAAATACGTTAGAAGAAGCAATATTTACGAAACTGCAATAAAAATTACCAGTTTATATTTAAAAATGAAAACTTGATGATGGTATCTCGATGACGAAACGTTTTACTCGAAATCTGATGACATCATTTGATAGGAAACAAAATACGGCAATGTAAAAGTTAAATTATTTTTTCTTTATCTTTTCAAATAAAGTCACAAATTCAAATATAAGAATATAAAGATTGAAGATGTTTTATAGTGTCGAAACGTTGATATTTGGTTAAAGCAATATTGCACAAATACGTTAGAAGAAGCAATATTTACGAAACTGCAATAAAAATTACCAGTTTATATTTAAAAATGAAAACTTGATGATGGTATCTCGATGACGAAACGTTTTACTCGAAATCTGATGACATGATATGATAGCAAACAAAATACGGCAATGCAAAAGTTAAATTATCTTTTCTTTATCTTTTCAAATAAAGTCACAAAACCAAATATAAGAATATAAAGATTGAAGGAGTTTTATAGGGTCGAAAATTCGATATTTGGTTAAAGCAATATTGCACAAATACGTTAGAAGAAGCAAGATTTACGAAACTGCAATAAAAATTACCAGTTTATATTTAAAAATGAAAACTTGATGATGGTATCTCGATGACGAAACGTTTTACTCGAAATCTGACGACATTATATGATAGCAAACAAAATACGGCAATGCAAAAGTTAAATTATCTTTTCTTTATCTTTTTTTTTTTTTTATTTTATCGTTATAAAGGAAATATTTAAGATTTGATGTCTCTCGTATGGTATATCTATTATCACTTATTATTTCTCTGTGTTATATGTAAAACTTAATGTGTATAATGGGTTATATAACTAAATCCATGACCAGTAAAGATTTAGAGTAAAAAGAAACCCCCATATTTTTGTTTTCACAATAATATCATAGATGGCCATAAATTGGTCACAGAAGAGTGATAGATCGGTAGTAATTTTGTAGTTGTTACAGTGTTGTAGAGTTTAAAATTGCGATATTATAATATATATTAATATTTTTTATAACTGAAGATGTATTGACAATTATTTTAATGTTTATAACCATTGTATAATTAGTTAATATATAAAATAACCAAAAAAAATTATAAATATAGTTATATTGGTGAAATAGAATTGTTATCGAATGTTGAGCATTAATTGATAAAATTGACAACGTTGGATATTTGAAAATAACTTATATGGCGGCAATTTTATTTAAACTCTTTTAAACCAAGTAACTTAGGAAAAAAACAAATGCTGATTTCATATTGCACCGTCTTGTTTAATTGAATATTTAAAATTTGTTTGTGGATTGTTATAGTTGAAAGATGGATTCTAGTAAAACTCGTAAGTAAAATTAATTTCTATTGTTAATAGTTGTAGTTATTTATAATTATATTAAATTATTGTATTGTGGAAAGCAGGAATGTGTAGGCATTGTGCGCAAATGAAAATTTTTTGAATTATGCTGAAATTATTAAATTAAATTTATGATATGACTTAACAAGAAACCTAAATCAATAAATAAAAATTCTTATAGATTAAGAATAAATCTTAATTTATATTGATATGTTTAATTAAAAGAAAATAATAAAAACTATAGTTAATAATATTATAAAATAGTAATGCTGTTGAATTAAATATTTTAGCAAATATGGCTGTAACTGAATCTGAAATGATTCAACAGTTGTCGATGGAAGTCAATAATTTAAGTAAGTAAATGAGAATTGATAAAAGTAATTTTAATATTGTCACGATAGGGAATCATAAGATCCATAACATTTCATAAATCAATATATTTTCCATTTTAATATTTTAATCATTATTCGCGTTTACCGCCGACCATTCAACGCAACATGAAACCGGCGACGAGTTTATTAAACAAATCTAAAAAGTTGCAATTATGAAATGTTATACGTACATCCCGATCTAGCAATGATTGTGGCGTCATCAAGTCGGTAGAAACAAGGTATATGACCTAAGTCCATTGTCTCCCTAAAGTGGGAAAAATCGCTGACTTGATGAAACTACACATCGCGCTAGAAAAATATCGGACGGCACTAGTGTTCCGGTCCGTGACATGTCCACGTCTAAATTTGTGAAATTCTGTTGACGCCAGCGATGAGCCCAAAATTTAAGTAAGTATGATTTTATTGTTAACTGTTCTGCAAAGGTCTAAATCCAGATTTATAATTTTGATTTTCTTGTAAACCCTTCAGGTCATAATTATTTGTTCAATAAACTTGTTTTCAAAACCGCTTTGTTTTCCTCATAGTCGCCAAGGTCCCGCGCTACCTTACGTCCCTCGTCACACCCTAAAATCTGGGCGTGACATATGGTGGAGGCGCCTCTTTTTTTTTACGAAGTTTTACTTTCTTTTTTAACCATTGACATATGGTAATCGCGCCGGTCTTCTTTTTTTACGAAATTTTACTTCTTTTTTAATCATCGACATATAGAGGAGGTGTTACGAAATTTTATCTGCCTTTTTAACCATTGAAAGATAGAGGCGCAGCACTCCCTATCTTTAAAAAAATAAATTCATTTTTCTTTTGTAACACTTCGCGATAAACACAATTTTGTTCATACGTTAATGCAATTTTTTTTTTCAAAATTTTAGCAAATTTATTTTTATACAATAAGCCAGGACCTTACACTATTATTAAACATAATATAAGAGCATAACAAGGATTTAGGCCTTTGAAATATTTATTTGTGGTTCAGATTTAGTTTTTTTTTCAGGAAAACATTTATTTTGATAATTTTTTTGCATATTCACCGACTTATTTACTTTCATTTTAAAATTTTTTTTTGCGTCATAAAACCTATAAATATGCGGAAGGGCAAAAAATATTTAGGAATCATTTTGAATATTATTTAATGTCTTATTAAAAAATCCTTGGTCTTGAAATTAAGCAAAATTAGAGCACTAGTCAAACATCATTACTATCAATCACGGACTTATCAACACAATTACAAGTAAGGGCACCTAATTTCAGACCAAGTCATGAAATCTAAACTTATTTACTTAATTTCTTTTATTCAGTCAATTTTACATATTTTAATTTCAATTAAGTACGAACACAAAGTGAAATTACGTCAATTACGTGTCATCTTTTTCTTAAAATTTAGCGTTTGAAAGAAAATAATTAAAATAATAATCATTACAGAATCGACAACATTGCTAACTTAAATCTAGTTAAACGAATTTTGCTTAAGAGTGAAGTCTAGTGATGCATTCACCAATTCATTTTTTGTTCAGTATTTCTTATCCTTTTCGCTTCATTTAAGAGCGGACAAATAATCGCCTTTTTTTTCGAGGACACGTCTGTGCGCCGGATGCACTTAGGCCAGGTTTCGCTCATCGTGCAAATAATCGTGCTTGTGCAGCCATTACCTACAGTTTTGAACTTAAGAAATTTTGATTAATGAATTAATAAAAGCATGTGTGTGTTTATTACTTTATAAATTCAAACTTCCTCAACTTTAAATTTAAAAAAAAATATATTACTGTTTGTCAGAAAATTTATTAATCTTGAATACATTGCCATTTCAAATAATTTTGAAAAACCTGTCAATAAACTTATGGATCTAAAATTATCAACTTGAGGGTGATACAGACCTTTTTACTGGTTTTATTAGTGCAACTTTTAAATTTTCACGGAACATACCATACTTAAAAGAGTTATTAATTATATTATGTAAAAAATAATGTTTTTATGCACACTAATAGAAAATTTTACAATGCTGGTAGGAATTTCAGCAAAACCGGAACTATGTTATGTTATTATACCGTAGTATATGTAAATATATGTTATTACAGTTAAACGGGATACTCGATACGTTCTTCATGAGATCAGTTCATCATACTCCTTTTTCTTTTCCTTATATTGGTCTTTATAATTTTGATGATGTAATAATGATGTGACAACAATAATACTTCTTAATTTCAAATTATACTGATTACAAAAAAGGATAAAATAAAATGACGTCACAGAATGGAATAGATTTACCAAGAAGTCCACTAATGAATAGGGCTCAATGTCTATTAACACTTTTTTAAATGTTTTTTCACTCTAACACACTAGTAATTGAATAAATATTATTTGGCAGTTTGTTGTAATGTTTGATGCGCTAATAAGGATTTTTTTTCTGTGATAATTAGGCGACGACGAAAATATAATAAGTAATTCGTCCTTGTATAATTACTATATACATTTACAGTTTCAAATTTCAATTTATTATTTCTAAACAAAAACATTAAATACGCAAAAATATAAAGACCACATACTGTTAATAGGTATATTCATTTATTTAAATGCAAGAATATGTAAAACTCATTTTATCTATTAACCTTATTTTTCCTTTTGTATTACAAAAACCCTTTTTAGCTCAAAGCTACTTACTACCCCAGAACAGTATGCCATATCTCAGGACAGATTCAAAATTTTCATGGTATAGAATTTCTAAGGTGTTTAAGTTCTTATAGTTACCCAATACTTTCATTCCATAACCTATACTACTCAGTTTCAAACACAAACCATTTATATAGTTGTCCATGATAAAAAATTCTTCTATGGTAATACCTAAGAATTTTGTATTATTTCAAATACATTTTCTTGTCACATACAGTGACAGTATCGGGTTCACTTAATTTATTTTGTTTAGTCCTGAAAAGAATTAATTTAGTTTTCTCATCATTTAAAATTAATTTATTTTGTGAAAACCAGTATACTCCCCTGAGGTATACCAATACAGCTTTCTTTAACTTTGATTTCTCTGCTACCGTCCTGAACTTTTTTTGAACTTTAGATGGAAATACTGTTGAAAAATATATTAATAAAATTATTCATAAATACACGCCACTGTCCGTGAACATCATTTCTTTCAACCTCATAGACATTTAACCAGTCCTGCTCACTCAGACAGTGCAAAAATTCATTTTTGTTCTCATCTCTAAAAAACTTTGTTACTACTAAGTACTAATGACAATACTATATGTATAAAATTCAATCAAATATACGTCACAACAGAAAAGTAATAAAAATATATTATATCGATGAATATAGATCAATATTATGATCATACAAAATAAAATAGATAATAGATATGGGCTATAGGTATATTAAATTTAAAAAATAAAAACCAAAAAAAAAAATCATATAAGTATAAATAAAATGCACAGTATATTAGTAAACAAGCACTTTAAAGTTACAAGAGTTCTTCCAATTACTCAAAATGGGTTTACGTAAATAAATAATTTAAAACAACAATTTTTCAATTTAATGTTAAAACAATTTGATTTCAATAAGTTTTAAATAAAATAATAATGACATACGTATCGTTAGGCTATCATGAAACTAAAAAGATATCAAAAATACTTTTATTATAATCATAGCAGCATCGTAAACAATTCCATTATAATTAGGTATAGAATACAGAGAAAAGATACAAATAATCTCAATATTATCTCAAATAAAAATATTTTCTTCAACAGATGTGTGTTACCAATAGTACAGATATACGATCAAACCAAGAAAGGAAGAAATAAGAAACTCTGGTCAGGAGCTAGCTATCCCTGTCACAGAAATTTTCAAATATTTTAAACTCCCATTTGCAGATTGCTCTTTTGCACATTCCAAACTCTTTTTTCACATAAAAATTCCTATAATTCAGCAGACAGCAATGGAAACTTTACGAACTAGTAACCACGCCAATTGCATGGTATAACCAGACCTATCCATACCTCATCAAACATTACTCCTAGCAGCAACAATACCCTCTGCACGCGCAGAATCGCCAAGTTCCTTTGTGAGTCATGATGTTTTTTTTCTCGGTGTATTGTGCACATGTCCAATAATCTTCTCGTCCTATTTAACCTATCGAACCTTCCTCTGCTACCTCGGAAAACCTACAATTAATAGAAAAATCAACCTCGACAATCAAACCGAACATGTAGAAAAATTAAACTCTCAACAATGTCATCTACTCATTCTTGGACAACCTCAAAACCAAATTATAATAAAAAATATACACTGGAAATACTTGAGCATAAAAACCTTCTACTACTGTCTTCCGAAAATAAAGTTATGGCACAGATTTAGTGCATCGAAATATAAAATATTTCAATTAAATTTTTCCAATAAGGGTTAGTAGGCCCGACCCATATTGCAAATATTTAATACATTAGTCGGTGTTTCACTTTGTTATTTACGCCAAAACTAAGGCCAAAGTGTTTTGGATAAATATCATCGTAATTCACAAGACTTAGCCCCGGGGACATTAAGATTTCACAATAAAAAAGTCTGACACATGATGAAAAGTTGACAATCAATAAAAATAATGAGTTTAAATATAGCAAGTAAATAAAGCAAGCAACTATGAAATATGTTAAAAGCTAAAATAAGCTACTTTTATAAGTACTTTTATTATGTATGTTTATATTATATAAAGAAAATATAAATCCTGCAAAAGGCAGAAGTAAGATTAAAAAATATTTAAGCGTGGGTAGGAGATGGGGGTATATAATCGGTAGAAGGCTTTTTCAAGTATTATCCAAAATCCTACGCAAGGAAAAATATCAATGCAAAAAATAAATGCATTTATAAATAGTAATTTCAGAAAATGATACAATCGAGGATACAATTTTTATAGGTAGATCAATCTAACCTCAAATCTTTAGGTATAAGTACCAAAACTTTGACATTTCAATTTTACAGCAACTCAAAATGCAATGCTAATAAATATTATTATTTCTACAAAAATTCAGTAGCAGACGAGATAGAATTTATCAATCAAAGATTTAATTAGCAAATTATCAATTTAAGTACTTGATTTAATAATCTAAATACAATAAATAAACCTCAAACTCTGCATTGCCTGCTATTTCTTTAATTTTTCTATTGATAGTTGTTGAACATGAATATGAATAATATGAACAAAGATAGTCTAATGTAAACTCTCAAGTAATCAAGTCATTTAACCAACGCTATAAGTTTTAATTCTGAATTTTCTTTTAACAAAAGTATAGGATATTCAAAATATCAAAAAACCCAAATGCAAATGTAAATAAGATTTTAATTATTTAAGCTATCTAGCGCTAGGAAGTGCAATATTCTGGCATTAATAAATAAAAAAAAAATATAAAAAATAATTGAAAACATTCAGAGATTTTAGATAAAATATTAAGCGAAAAATAGGAGCATATACTTACTCTTTGTTTCCTTCTTTTCATGTAAACACTGCTGCACTACCACGAAGCCACCTGGTCGGACACCTGTTCCATCCTCAATCAGTATTGCTGTCGGCCCCAACACTAGAGACAGAACAGCCATTGTACAGCAAGCATGACTCAGTATTGTTGGTATCCAGCCTTTACTGCCAAGACACATCGATGCCTGCTGACTAAGCTGCACTATCCCAATCCAATCATAGAAGTCTTCATCAATTCATGCCCAAGTAGATGAAACACTAAAACCGCCATTCATCGACACTAACCATGCATTACGACCGAGAGGAGAAAGCAAGGCTGCTAACAACGAAACAATTGGCAAATCAAGAAGATGTACACTGCATCACTTGAACTATCACTATAACACTTCACAAACACTAGTGATTGCCAATTTAGACGATTTTCTTCAAGAAAAGCCATTAATCGCGCCGTTTCCCGAAGCCTTGCATCGAAACACTGGAATTTGCAACATTTGCAAATTTCAAATAAACCGAAATTATCCAATTTAAGGTTAGCTAAAAATGACTCTTGTAGCAACAAAAGAGACGTCTAGCAACAAATAGGGACCACAGAAGAAAAAATGGCTTTATAGGACAACAACCACAGAGGAAGGACCCTGTGATATGGAACTAAAGTTAGCGTCCCAAGCAGCAGGTCAGAAAATAAAGGGATACCAAAAATAAGTATGGCATCGGCTGTCTACGCAATAGGCCTTGGCACCAACATCGGCGATGCATTCCGTCGATAGAGCACCCACAGCTACGGCGTGCTTCAACCATCCGGCCAATGGACCCAACCGCGCGTTGGCCCACCATCTAACCATTGACGACACGACAGGACCGTACCCAGGCATGGACTTCATTTTGGTGTAGTGACCAAGTGCAAGCGAAAAGTGTTTAGGGACAATTAAGATATTTCCTTTTATATAAAGTTTGTTTGTTTTGTTGTTGTTTGATATTCAATGATATTTTTTTTCTTTATAAACTTAATACATTTATTCATAAAAGAAGGGAAGTAGAGCCAACTTTTGAGTCAATATTAGAATTTTTTTTTCATACACTTACGTTTAATTTTTCAAAGTAAATAATGTAACCTCTACTTCCTTTCGGCCATCGCTGGGGGCCAGCTCTTTTAAGACCGGGGGATGTGTCACGATAGGGAATCATAAGATCCATAACATTTCATAAATCAATATATTTTCCATTTTAATATTTTAATCATTATTCGCGTTTACCGCCGGCCATTCAACGCAACATGAAACCGGCGACGAGTTTATTAAACAAATCTAAAAAGTTGCAATTATGAAATGTTATACGTACATCCCGATCTAGCAATGATTGTGGCGTCATCAAGTCGGTAGAAACAAGGTATATGACCTAAGTCCATTGTCTCCCTAAAGTGGGAAAAATCGCTGACTTGATGAAACTACACATCGCGCTAGAAAAATATCGGACGGCACTAGTGTTCCGGTCCGTGACATGTCCACGTCTAAATTTGTGAAATTCTGTTGACGCCAGCGATGAGCCCAAAATTTAAGTAAGTATGATTTTATTGTTAACTGTTCTGCAAAGGTCTAAATCCAGATTTATAATTTTGATTTTCTTGTAAACCCTTCAGGTCATAATTATTTGTTCAATAAACTTGTTTTCAAAACCGCTTTGTTTTCCTCATAGTCGCCAAGGTCCCGCGCTACCTTACGTCCCTCGTCACACCCTAAAATCTGGGCGTGACAATATATAAAATTTTAAATAATTATATCAATTATCGAAAAAAAATATGATGTTGATATAATTTATGTTACTCATTATAGAATTATAATTAAAATTAACAATTTATGGAATAAAATAGTGTTAATAATGCAATATTGTAATGTGTAATTATCTTAATTATAGAGTTTCAAGTATGGGAGAAAAATTGGGAAAAATTAAGTAATTCAGTGAAGTTAGAGTATAGAAATATATTTTCTTTGAGGGATGTTTCATTAGCCCATTGCGTTTCTGAAGACTTCCATATGAGAAAGGGTATAGCAAAGGAGTTTAGGTAAGTCTAAAGTTGATATGTAATAAAATTAAAACTCAAAAAGTGATTTAATTATATAATATGATGGTTTAAGAATTGATATTGTAGGGGTATAACATGAAATAGTAAATTATTGTTATTATTATTTTGATTTTAGAGAAAGATATAATAATGTCCAAGAATTAAAGGGACAAAAGAAACATGTTGGGGAAGTTGCATTTATAAAAACTGGAAATACATTTATATGTTATCTAATAACCAAACCATTATATTTTAATAAACCTACCTATAAATCGTTGTGGAATAGTTTGGTTGAATTAAAGAATTTGCTACAACTAAATAAGGTAGGTAATAAAAAGTTTATTCAATTGAAGTCATACGTTTAAATATTATAAATAATTAATATTAATAATATTATTTATAATTACAATTAAAGGGATATATTGTAATACCTATTTAATTTTAAAATAAATAGAATTAATAGAAGTTATAATATTTAGTAGGTGGTACTAGTATAGTTATGATGAAATATTATATCTATTTAAAATTGTGAAAATAAGTAGCCTATATAGTATATATGTAAAAAATATATATTAAACATGAGAGATATAAACTATATAATAATAATATTTTAGGTATCGAAATTAGCGCTGCCAAAAATTGGATGTGGGAGGGATTTATTATATTGGCCAAAGGTTCAGTCAATGATATCCTTTATTTTTAAAAATGCACAAATAGAAATAATAATTTGCATACATTAATTTGTATTATTATTATTATATTTTCCTCTGGAAGTTTCTCACAGTGTGCCAAGCAGAAAACTAGTACAAGGAACTGGGATCACCGAATGGGTGTGAAATATCAAATAGAGTAAGTATAATGGGCCAAACCTGATCTAAGTGCGTCCGGTATATGGACAGGTCTTCGGAAGAAAAACAAAAAGGATTAATTATAAAAAATAAACAGTATGATGATGAACAGTGAAAACAAATATAAATTACATTAAATATACGAGAAGTATTATAATATTAAAACCTGAGGTGTCAAGATAAGCGCTGTTAAATATTGGATGTGGGGGAAATTTATTATATTGATTAATGTTTAGTCTATAATATTCTTTAATTTCAACGAATTAGCGAATACAATGTTTCAGATTTTAATATTTTAGCAGAACTAAAAAAAATTTAGTGTTTGAATTGATAAATAAATTACATAATAAACTTGACGATACAGATGATGACAATGACAGTGGTAGGAGAAATCAAAGTTATTATTCTTCTAATTCTGACACCAAATTAGTGAAAACAATCAAGTCTTAAGACGACGAGTTCATTAATATCAAAGATGATAATATATATACATATTGATTCTAATAATACCAACAAGTGAGGTCATAATATAGCTCATGTTAGATATTGTGTATGTAGTGTGGAAATTTAACGACTCACGTATTACAAAAAAAATATTTGATAAATATATTATTACTTAACTTACTATAGTATACTTAATGTATAGTAATCTACTAGTTATAAGGCTTAATAATTTATACAAACTTAATAAAAAAAAACATAAATCAGTATTTTAAGTCATTCAAATTAATCGAATTTATGCCTACTGAAGGTAAATCACTATAGTTATATTGGCCTAAGGTAAAAATCTATGATTTTTTTTATTTTTAAACATTCTCACATACATATTACCATTTGTGTTTAAATTTAAAAGAAGTTATAGTATATGTCAGGTCAGTATATCCGAACCAAATGTATGGAATTAATTATTGGATCTATGCATCAAAGTGAAGAGAATTTAGGATTATGTTTAAGATTGTGTGTGTGATCCATTTTATTTTTATTATCTACTTAAAATATTATGTAACATTAAATAAATGAGGGTTGACTACATTTTGGATTTGACATATTCGTTAAAATATGCTAACATAACAGGTTTAGAAATAATTTATTAAACATAACTTAGTGAGCACCAACTCTTGAAAACATCATAAATCTTATCGTACCTGGCACGATACTAGGTAATAATTATTTTTTCAAATTCCTTGTAGTTTAGTATGGCGAGTACAAATGATATTTTCTGAATTTCTCATCGTCTTCATAAATACTCCTTTGATGACAATCTGTCAAAAATGCAATTAATTTAAATTTATATGCCTGGATTGTTAAGTATTATAGTAATTATTGTCAAAATATTAAATTGATGTTGTTTAATGGTTTTACTTTACTTGTGGATGATGACGAAGTTTGTGGTTATTATACAGGGAACTTATATTGTTAATTTTTTGGAATGTGTTAACAATTATTGTTACAAAACATAATATTATTTATATAAGGGTATGATTGTAAATAAAATAGTATAGTACAAACTTTGGTAAATATTATATTTTATCATATTATAATTTATTTGAGTGTTTCAATAAATATGAAATAGTTTTCATCTCAGTCAGTGGTGATATACTATTAAATGAACTTTAAATTAAGGAAACAGTTTACCTGGTAAGCCTATGTTACTAGGGTGATTGTTATTTAATTAAGGATACTGGCCAGAGTGTTAGTTATTACAATAATTGTGAAGTAAATTATTAATGTAATAAAGAATAATTTACACAGAACTTAGATTGGTAAAATTACAGGAAAAAAAATTGGTTGCTAATTCAGTAGCTATATAATCAACAATTATATTTACAATTTTCAACTTGAGTTATTATGAATTTCGTTGGTTAACTTAAATAAGTAATGTGTGTGAGATATAAAAAAAAATTTTAAATTACAGTGAAAGACCATTTAATGCAATGTTGAGATTGTAAATGTGATAAAAGAAAGTTAATAAAGACTTCCAGATTATTAAAAAAGTCGTTAGGATAGATATAATAATATCATATTTCGTTATAAACCTTTTTAAGAAATGATAACAATAATTCTTTCATAAATATATTTTGTTTTTTGAATAATAGCAAGAAAATCTAGTGAATGATCAGGAGGTTGGTTCTATTGAATGACCAAATAACTTTTATTACACAAATGAAGTATCATATAAGTTAAAATATAAAACTACAAAATAAGTTTTATTTTAGGAAAGTCATAAAAGTTCTTCCTATTACATATTGATATTAAACAGTGGTCATTGCGTCTTGTAATATGGATACATTCCAAGTTTGAAAATTCATAAAACTAGTATTTCTTATAAGGTTATTCTGTCAGTTTTATATAATATTTACCTTAAATTGTAGAAATTAGTTTTCATCCATTGATTCAGTTTAATCATATAATTTGTTTGAATTTGGTGAAAAATGTATTGTATCCAAGGAGAAATTGAATTAATTCTTGTAAACTGATTGGAGCTTGCTAACTTATCAGCCTATTAATTTTCTGTTATTCTACTATGGTAGGTAGGTATTTTTAGAGACTTTCGTTCTGTTGAGTTATGATTAATTTGTATATTGTTGTATTGGTTCAGCCATTCTTAGTTAATATTTATTTCACTGTGGTAATATTTATAGTACGTCCTTAGAATCTGTAAGAATTATTCAGTTACTTAAAGTTAATTGCCCGGTTAATTGTATAAGTAATTATTGGTTAATGATGTACCTATTTATATATTATGTGTAATTGACTTTGATTAAAATGTAATTAACTCCTACATTTATAGTCTTTACTTGAGACCTTTTTATTCGAGGAAATACTCAAGTGTGTTAAAAAGTTTTTTCCTTGAGAAATCATTAAGGATTAATATTTAATTATCAATATTGTTCTCTTAAATACCTAAGCTTCTTTCAGGAAGAATTATAAATATATGCATACCTAAGGTCCGTTATATCCATCTCCTGGTATCCTTACCTGCAAGTTAATTTCTAAGGAAACCATTATTGAGACAATTGTTTCCATAGAAGTTATCTAGTCGATAAAGTTACCAGGAGATGGATATAACGGGCCTAATACTCGTAATTGTAAATAAAAAAGTTATAGATAAATATTAATATTTAAGAATTTGTTAATATTAATTAACGTCAAGTGTTAACACAGTTGAGAGTGTCCTCAAGTAAGGAATGACTATAAATATGGGCATTATGATGTATTAAATATTGTAATTATAAGAACATATTGTGTTATAATATGTGATTAAAATATATTATATTGTAAATACTAATTAATTAATCGATTAGGTATTGCTTAGAGTATCTGGCTTAAAGTTATCTGGATTGGATTGTTGAATTAATAATATTGTTATGCTAGTTATTAATAAATTATAGGTATTTGATGTTAAAAATTGGTTTTAATTACTTACTTACATTCATATTAGGTTTATTTAAGGAATGGTATGTTATGTTTGAAGCTTCGAGTTGGAATTTTACCTTGAATTCACACATTAACATTATAAGTTGTAGTCCCTTTCTCTTTCTTTCTCAGGATATTGCCTAAGCTGCAAAGGCTATTTTGGTCAACAAAAGCTTTGTAGTTATAAAATTAATAATGAAACACCAAAAAATTGAAACAAATTTATAAGGTTAGGGTGTAGTCTGTCGATTTCTTATGTCAAAATTATCAAACACAGAAAAAAAAACGGGCTACTGATTGGTTGGTTCAATTTATTTTATATATTAAGGAATTGTGAGCAAACAAATTTAATGCATAAAAAAACAAAGATTTTATTTATTTTATATTTTATTACACAAACAAC
Organism: Polydrusus cervinus; assembly: GCA_935413205.1. Classification (NCBI taxonomy): domain Eukaryota; kingdom Metazoa; phylum Arthropoda; class Insecta; order Coleoptera; family Curculionidae; genus Polydrusus; species Polydrusus cervinus. Next base: position 56,154,674 of record OW284510.1, on the reverse strand, counting down.
TGGTTTTAATTGAATAGTGAAATTAATCTCAAATTATAGGTAATGCTTGGACATTGTTAAGTATTTTGTGGCGATTAAGAATAGAACATCTCGATTCTTAGAATAATTTATGGATATAACTAATTACGAATAAAGTGATATACAATTTTACTTATTATTTCTCTGTGTTGAATGTAAATCTTAATGTTAGTGGGTTACATAATTAAACCCAGATTTAAAGTAAAAAAGAAACTCCCATGTTTTTGTTTTGCACTTTTATCATACATGGCCATGAATTGATCACAGAAAAGTGATTTATCGGTAATAATCTTATAGTTGATACAGTGTTGTTCGGTAAAAATTGTATAATTCGAGAAAAGTTATTGACATTATTACCTATATGGACGGATTAATGGGAAAATGTTTAATTTATAATTTATTTTGTCGATAATATTATTAATGAGAACGAATAAAAAAAATATAATTATTTTAGTGAGATTGTAAAACTTAATTAATTGTAATTTGAAAAAATAACATTTAAATGACTAAATTAGTTAATTATTGTTTAAGTATATATAATATTTAATGTTAGGATAATAGGTATAGGAAAAATTATAAAATTTCAATTATATTGGTTGAACGGGATTTTATCCAATATTGAGTATTAATTGATAGAACTGACAACGTTGAATATTTGAAAATAACTTATATGGCGGCAATTTGATTTAAATTCTCTTTTAAATCAAGCAACTTGGGAAAAAACAAATGCTGATTTGATATTACACCATTTTGTTTGGTTTATTATTTAAAGTTGTTTGCTGTTTGTGTTTGGATAATATATGATGGATACTACTAGCGAAAATCGTAAGTTATATTTATATATAATGATTGATAATGAAGTTTATAATTATGAAATTTATTATGAGATTATTAGAAGTGCGTATATTAATACATTAACTATTTATTTCAGAAGAAAGTAATAACATGGAACAAATTAAGGCCTTACAGGCCCAATTGCAGGCGTTGAAAGAAATGCTGAAGGAGAAAGGCAAGTTGGAAAAAATTAATATAGGATTATGAAATTATAAATTGAAATTATTTATATTTTAGGTTGAAATTTACTGTCTGCGACTCATCGTGTTTATATCGAGATTAGCGAGTTGTACGAAGTTAGAGGGAAAAAATTATGAAAAGAAATATTAAAAATTTGTGTTATATTATTATATTAGTATTTTTCACAATACGTATTAATGTTAATATTAATTATGCTTTTAAATAGATAATGAAGTACCTCAAAACACTGCCACTACTGCGATCCAGGTGCCTCCGGCAGTTACTACTGGTATGTATTGTGCCATAATTATAGGATGTATAAATTTAATAAACTCAAAAAAGTAATTATATATACAGTATTTTCAATGATATTTATTAATTTAATGAATAAAATTTATATTAATATTACTGAATTAATATATTGTATTGGAATATATAGTATATTGTATTATAGACGGTTAAAATAATTTGTCTATAATAAATAATAATTTAGTTAATAAGGTTTAAAATATTTAAGAAATTAATGTTAATTATTTATTTATAGGAGATAATCAGGAGCCGCCAAGAGGTCGTGACAGACGTAAGCTTATAATAAATTATTATATTGCATTTATAATTATTAGATCTTCTAAACTATAAAATATGTTTTAAATTGTGTTTGAAACAAACTTAAGCGCATTACAGTAACATGACAAGACTAACATTTCAGTTACTTTTTTTTTTACTTGGGAGCATTAATATTTTTCTGTATTACAGTATTTCGGTCTAGGTCTAAGGAAAAAACCATAGGATTTAAGATGTTATATTAATAAAATTAATGATAATATACTAATAAAAAATAGAATTATGTCTCATGTCTTAGAAACTTACTTATTTCCTAGAATATTGTTACGGTAACGCTTATTGAAATAAAACGGTCTAAATGCCATAACTTCCTGTACCGTCGTTTGGGGTGACTTTGATTTCAGGGGTGACTTTGATAAAAAATAACATTTTTAAAACGGTTTGAATTTCCCGCATAAAATGTGCGATTTTAAACGCCGCGCACGGATTCTTGGCATCCCTATCCAGTCACGTTTTGGTGTTCTTTATGTGCAGACGGTAATTTAATTTCTTGTCAGTGTTTCAATAAGTTTTAAAGTGTCGTGTTTGTCTCGTGTTTTCTGACCCTTATAAAAACAGGTCTACCGATTGGTTATTTAAAAATAATAAACTTGGAGGTAAGTACGTTGTAAGAAAGTGGTAATTTTTAGTCAAGGTTATAATTGAAATTTATTTCCATAGTCGCCATGTGCTTGGTAAACTGCACTTTTCTTTATAAGGTCACTTTGATAAGAGCTTGGGGTTACTTCGATTAATCAAAGTCACTCTGAGGGGTGACTTTGATCATAAGCAAAGTCAATGTTTTTATAGGTTTTTTTTAATAACTTATATTTTTTTCATTTAAGGGAAAGAACGACAATGCCACGAAAGTATGTGAGGAAAGTCGGGAGTAGGAAATACAGAGATTTTAGTGACGAAAACCTCGAAAATGCACTTAAAAAAGTTGCTGATGAGGGGTGAGCTATCAACAGAGCTGCCAAAGAATATGGTATAACCTTCGGGACACTTTATAATAAATATAATGGACTACATATAAAAAAAATTGGAGGTCAAACGATTTTTAGTCAGGAAGAAGAACGCCAGTTAATCAAAAGTGCTGTGGTGTGCAGTGAATGGGGGTTCCCATTAAATATTTTAGACTTGCAAATTGTTACTAAAAACTATCTTCAACAGCAAGGCAGAAATGTAACGAAATTTCGGGACAACATGCCTGGCCGAGATTGGGTTGAATCTCTTTTAAAAAGACACAAAGACATTGTGACTCAAAGACTGGCAGCCAATATTAAAAGAGCCAGGGCTACGGTTTCAAAGACAGATATTGAGAATTACTTTGCAAATTTAGAAGAATCCATTAGAGAAGTTCCTGATACGAATCTCTTTAACTATGATGAGACCAACATGGCTGACGATCCTGGCAGAAAACGTCTATTGTATAAAAGGGGAGTCAAGTATCCCACCAACGTTGTCAATTTTAGCAAGTCAGCCACTTCGGTGATGTTTTGCGGGTCAGCTTCTGGTATATTATTACCCCCATATGTTATATATAAAGCCGAAAACATATGGGACAGATGGACTTTACACGGTCCAAAAGGAGCACCTTGTTGTACTGAAAGGTGCTGTTCAAAGGGTTCTCGATTTAATAGAACACCAAGTGGGTGGATTGATGCCAATGTTTTTATTAATGTAGTAATAAAAATTCATCCATGAAGGGAATTTGATAGCAGGTTCCTTTTGTACCTAAACATATTAACAATGGATAAAGCCAATCTAAAAATAAATACACATTAGTAATCATTAAAGACACTGTAGGTTTATAATAAGTATAACTGCTAAATACACCTTTTCCTAGTTATCTCTTGACTCGTTTAATTAATACTCTGTATTGTAATATTGAGATATGAGAATCTGCTGAAACGAATAATAATTCTCTCCAATGATTTGTGTCGGTAAGGATACATAATTTTATTCTTACTTTCAGTACGTCGCGAAAATTGGCTTGAAATTAAAAGTGTTTTAACGCGTTAGTGTTATAATTATAATGAGATTTTGATTTAAAAAAAATAAATTTAAGTGTTCAGTTTCAAAAAAATATAATGATTTATTAATAATTCAAAAAAAAAATATAATTGATTGTGTCTATTTGTTTTTTTTAAATTAATGGTTTTGTTATTTAACAATCTCGTTTTTAAAACTTTGTTAGTGTTTAAAGAAAATTTTAAATTTTGACGTACAGACACCTTGTGTTAAACCAACAACGGGTCATTCCCTCAAACGTAGGATACTTAAATTGGTACTTTTTACACTTTTGGAGCTAGAATTCGCAAGTAAGTATTCTTTTACCTTTCGTTAAATTTATTTTTAGTTTGTGAAATGTTTGGTTTTTCGCTTTAAATCAACAACCTGTTTTAAAATAAAATTTATATTAATAGGGGAGAAAAACTTTACTGTCTATTTAATTGATCTAATACCCAATGATTGTTATATAGGGTAGGATTCTTCTGACATGTACTACGTCTTTTATTTGTCATTTTTATCTGTTCTTTTCAGAATAACACAATCTACCTCAGATTGTCTAATAACATATTAAGTACGGTACGGTCCGGACCAAATTACAAAAAATTGTCTCCTTCCAATTTTCTAATTGGGCATACTCTTAAAAATCAAAATGTCTATGCTTTTTTTATCATATATTTCCTTACTTTGTCTCAACTATATTTCATTTATATTATCGTTTTCTTACTAAGCGCTTTTTCTTTAAATTCTCGGTTACTATAAAATCATTAACTCTTTGCCCTTACGAAGCTTCGGTGAGTAATGCAAAATTTCGGGTTTAAACTAACAATGAAGGGGTTTACATAGTGGTACTTTGCACCGATATATTATAAACAAAAGTTACATGCGGCAAATTTAAGGACCAATCGGTATGAGCCTTGTTTGTGTACAATCTTAACATGTTAGATGTTTTATTCATTCTTTCTTCCAAACCTAGGAATGATAATTGGTAATAATTAAAGGGTTATTACTCATTATTTGTAAAAGTTCAGTAATAAATTCAGACTGGAAAACTTTTTCCGCGATAACTCATAAAAAATTTAGGCTTTTTGGACAAATAATATTTTCAAAAATAAAATTTTCAACTGATTCTGCTTTTCTTGTGTAATTTCTTAGTTTTGGCTTAATTCGTAGCTAGTTTGTAGGTACTAAAATCATGGTATATTATCAATCAGTTTTGAAAATGTCAATGTTTTACAAATATCGCGCCTAATCTAATTAGTCCAACGGGTTTATGATATATTTGCTTACATTCTTTACATATTGGTCTATGTATTTTTTTTTTACATACTGTCCCAAGAATACTGTGACCTAAGTTTATTGGTTATTTTAATCACGCTTAAGTAACCAACGAAGAATTCGTTCATGTTTGGTTTCTTTTTAAATTTAAATTACTGATAATTCTTGATTGTCATTAGGTAAAATATTTCTTTTATATTAAATGTTGTCTTTTAAAATGTAATATTTTGAGATATAACAATGTTAATAACTATTGACTATCTGCGTTCTTTAAAGAGAAAATTATTTCATTAAAATTTTGTTCGTTGTTTTGATGGTAGTGAATTGTTTCAGAATCCACGATATATAGTGTAGAAATGTTAAAATTGTTTTCTTGTGAAGCAAGAGAAAAGAAAATTTAGTTATTTTATTGAATATCGTGGTCAATAATCAATATCTTTATGTTTTTTACCATTTTAACGTTTAACAGTGTAGTTAAATTCTGAAATAATATAATGCATGATAATCCGTGACTATGTCTATACATTGACACACATGACATTTGACAATCACATAAAAAAAATGTTACTAGAATAATAGTTTGACTCGCGCTTTGGCAAAATTTTTGAATTGTATGCAACAGAATGGTCACAACTCATGTCATTTTTAGTAAAAGTAATGCAATAAACCTTGTATAGAAATATCCATTTGTAACTAATATTTTTTTTCTATGAACGTAAAGCACTAAAATCGGTGTCGAAATTAATTCAATTATTAAGGTTGATCGCTTCTTCTGTCCATAATGTGTATACTTTTTTTTTTTGGTTAATTTGTGTAATGGTCGTGGTATTTTGACCAAATAAGAAATATATTTGTGATAAAATGAAATTTTTTTTTTATAATTATGGGTACTTAATGGATTTTTTTTTTTAGTTGAAAGTTTATTTGGGTCTGGTAAAATGCCTTGTTTATATGCCCTAAAAAAAATTTCCTCATTTTCTGCTAAATAGCACTAGATTTAAAAGTTAAACCTGCTTTTTGCAGTCTAGAAAAAATATTATTTAGTCTTTTAAGATGTTTTTCAAAGCTATCAGAAAAAAACGTCTAAATATTCTGTCTGTTTCAAACCTTTAAATATTCTATCGACTAACTTTTAAAATGTTGATGTTCGCTGTTCTTTTCTTAACTATACCTACCAGTACTCGCTAAAATTATCTAGAGTGAATATCTTAAGTCTTTTAGATGACCTAAAGTATTGTCAGTTATTACGGAAAAGACCAATTTTGTATTTAGTGAATCATTTAATTTTTGAAAAATCATGAAAAAATCTGTACGTAGGTATATCATCTGACTATCGTCGGGTTAATGGTATAACTGTTAAGAAAATAAAATGATACTCCCTATATTAAACCTTATGGTGTATTGGGTTTATTTATAATTAGTGACTTTAAGAGAAGTAAAGATATTGGTAGTCTTAAAAAAATGTTTAAGAAGTGTTTAGTTTGAAGCTTGCAGAGCGAATAAAAGCCTCTTTAATTCTGAGTATTTTTAAATTCAAACTTAAAATTTATTTACTTCATTCTTTTATGTTTATTTTAAGTAATCATTTATTTGAGAAAAAAAAACACTAACCCCATTGATCATTTTAAAATTCAATATATGTAATAACAAATGATAAATAATTATTTCTGTTAAAACTGACGGACAGGTATATGTTAGATTTACATTATTTAATAATCACATAATTATAAAGATATTTAAAATTGCATTCGTTATAGTAATATAGAGTTTTTTTTTTGTATTATTACATTGTTGTATTAATATCGAGCCTTTTCTTACAAAAATAACGACTGGACTTGACCAAGAATATTTTACTTATAATACCACGTGATCTAGCATTTCCTGAACTTCGATTTTTATTTTATCGCGTTATTCTTTTTGAGCTACCCTGTATATTTAACTTTTGATTGTACCTTTATTTATTTTTAAAGTTTGGTTAAATTATAATAACCCATTTCTTTCTGTGTAGTAGTAGTGTATGTAGTGTAGTAAGCCTTTTGTTCTCGTGATAGTGCTGATGTAATTATAATAGAGATAATATCGTTTAAATAAAATAAGTTTCTACTTATCTGCTTCCTTCGCTATGTAAAGAAAAGTGTTTGTCAACCTATAACTTATCCAATGCTGTACCAGCATAAAGTTTTAGCATAGAACATTTGCATAATGTTTTAATTAATAGATTATCTTATTTAATATGCAAAAGTAACAGAACAATGTGTTCATTTTTAATAATAAGAGATTCATTATACTCAATCTAAAAGCATTTTAATATCTTCCTGTGATTCCTTTAACTTTGTCATATCTAAACAAATTTCTTTAATTTCATTAATAATTAAAATTACATGTTTCTAAGCACATTTTATAAATTATATTAACTGGATAAAATTAAAGCATCTCTAACAAACCGAAAAAATATTAAAAGTAATCTCTATTAAAAGTCATAGTCATTGATAACGTCTGATTAGAGAAATTAATTACTATAACGCCTTATTTTAACGAAACTTAACGCTTAATAATTTTAGTTTCGGTAGATTTTTAAAATATACGGGTGTTAAATAAATGAGTAAACGTTTTAAAAACTTTTTTTTTAACAAATTTTATAAAATACTAAAATAAATTTAAAATATCAGCTGCAAAACTTTAAAGAAGTATCATTAGTTATTAGTTTCTTATATTCTTATTTTTCTTTTCTCGAATTTAATTTTGCTTGCTTATACATTTTTGTTTTTTAGAAAATTTTAAGTAGGTAGGTACTTTGAAAAAAAAATGTAAAATTCCACTTCAATAAAAATAATAGAGCACCTTAAAAAATACAAAATTTTGGAAAATAACGGAATCGACTATAGAAGAATATTTAGAATAAAAATACATTCGTATAGAAAACGGCGCCTCCACCAAATGTCGCGTATCAAAATGATAGGCGACGGGAACGTGTAGCTTAGATGATTTGAAATTACGTTTTAATTTATTTAATTTGTTGTGCCCTATTTAGTTACTAAAACACCAAAGATTTTTAATAGTTTTATTTAAGCGAAGCAAAGCAAAGCAAAGCAATTGACGATTACATAATGAATAAAATAGAAGTCTTTAGAAATAAAAATAAAGTTCTTAAATTAGTAAATTTAAAGAGTTTTCTGTAAAGAGGAGTTGTTTCCTTAAAACTCACATACGAGGCTATTTGTTCTAAGTTCAAGAAAAACAACTTCCGCTTTACAGTCAACTCAGGCCAAAATAGAAATAAACAATTAAACAATTTAAATAAACATTATCAAGATCACTTACTCACTGGATGTAAACTGCTCTGATCTGAGATTATGTTTCTACATCTTTACTCGAATGACCAAATGGGCAGAGGTTACCCTTACACTTGAAAACGTTAAACAACTCCACTGAGTAAGTGTCTGTTTGAGTTTTTATAATGATTTGTAACCCTTACCAGATGGGAGAAGGGGTTCCTTTTTGCTATGTCAGCAATTTATTTAAAGTGGGGATTTCCCTGGATGGACTATTCAAAATGGAACCCTTTATCCCAACCAATTAAAACAACTATTCTTATTAACTTTCGTCTACAAACTCCTCCTACAAAACTAGGAATGTCCTTGTCCTTGTTCTACACATTATCTTTTCACTACACCTATTCTTATCAGCAGACTCAACACCTATTAAGAGTCTTAGCACCACAGCGAAGTATGAACCGATTAATTCATCCTTAAGGATACCAATCCATATCCGACAATAAAAATTACAAGTTTTTATTTAAAAATAAAAACATGATGATGATATCTAGATGACGAAACGTTTTACTCGAAATCTGACGCTATTATATGATAGGTAATAAAATACGGCAATGTAAAAATTAAATTATTTTTTCTTTATCTTTTCAAATAAAGTCACAAATCCAAATATAAGAATATAAAGATTGAATATGTTTTATAGGGTCGAAACGTTAATATTTGGTTAAAGCAATATTGCACAAATACGTTAGAAGAAGCAAGATTTACGAAACTGCAATAAAAATTACAAGTTTATATTTAAAAATAAAAACCTGATGATGGTATCTAGATGACGAAACGTTTTACTCGAAATCTGATGACATCATATGATAGGTAACAAAATACGGCAATGTAAAAGTTAAATTATTTTTTCTTTATCTTTTCAAATAAAGTCACAAATTCAAATATAAGAATATAAAGATTGAAGATGTTTTATATTGTCGAAACGTTGATATTTGGTTAAAGCAATATTGCACAAATACGTTAGAAGAAGCAATATTTACGAAACTGCAATAAAAATTACCAGTTTATATTTAAAAATGAAAACTTGATGATGGTATCTCGATGACGAAACGTTTTACTCGAAATCTGATGACATCATATGATAGGAAACAAAATACGGCAATGTTAAAGTTAAATTATTTTTTCTTTATCTTTTCAAATAAAGTCACAAATTCAAATATAAGAATATAAAGATTGAAGATGTTTTATAGTGTCGAAACTTCAATATTTGGTTAAAGCAATATTGCACAAATACTTTAGAAGAAGCAATATTTACGAAACTGCAATAAAAATTACCAGTTTATATTTAAAAATGAAAACTTGATGATGGTATCTCGATGACGAAACGTTTTACTCGAAATCTGACGCCATCATATGATAGGAAACAAAATACGGCAATGCAAAAGTTAAATTATTTTTTCTTTATCTTTTTTTTTTTTTTATTTTATCGTTATAAAGGAAATATTTAAGATTTGATGTCTCTCGTATGGTATATCTATTATCACTTATTATTTCTCTGTGTTATATGTAAAACTTAATGTGTATAATGGGTTATATAACTAAATTCATGACCAGTAAAGATTTAGAGTAAAAAGAAACACCCATATTTTTGTTTTCACAATAATATCATAGATGGCCATAAATTGGTCACAGAAGAGTGATAGATCGGTAGTAATTTTGTAGTTGTTACAGTGTTGTAGAGTTTAAAATTGCGATATTATAATATATATTAATATTTTTTATAACTGAAGATGTATTGACAATTATTTTAATGTTTATAACCATTGTATAATTAGTTAATATATAAAATAACCAAAATAAATTATAAATATAGTTATATTGGTGAAATAGAATTGTTATCGAATGTTGAGCATTAATTGATAAAATTAACAACGTTGGATATTTGAAAATAACTTATATGGCGGCAATTTTATTTAAACTCTTTTAAACCAAGTAACTTAGGAAAAAAACAAATGCTGATTTCATATTGCACCGTCTTGTTTGATTAAATATTTAAAACTTGTTTGTGGATTGTTATAGTTGAAAGATGGATTCTAGTAAAACTCGTAAGTAAAATTAATTTCTATTGTTAATAGTTGTAGTTATTTATAATTATATTAAATTATTGTATTGTGGAAAGCAGGAATGTGTAGGCATTGTGCGCAAATGAAAAATTTTTGAATTATGCTGAAATTATTAAATTAAATTTATGATATGACTTAACAAGAAACCTAAATCAATAAATAAAAATTCTTATAGATTAAGAATAAATCTTAATTTATATTGATATGTTTAATTAAAAGAAAATAATAAAAACTATAGTTAATAATATTATAAAATAGTAATGCTGTTGAATTAAATATTTTAGCAAATATGGCTGTAACTGAATCTGAAATGATTCAACAGTTGTCGATGGAAGTCAATAATTTAAGTAAGTAAATGAGAATTGATAAAAGTAATTTTAATATATAAAATTTTAAATAATTATATCAATTATCGAAAAAAAATATGATGTTGATATAATTTATGTTACTCATTATAGAATTATAATTAAAATTAACAATTTATGGAATAAAATAGTGTTAATAATGCAATATTGTAATGTGTAATTATCTTAATTATAGAGTTTCAAGTATGGGAGAAAAATTGGGAAAAATTACGTAATTCAGTGAAGTTAGAGTATAGAAATATATTTTCTTTGAGGGATGTTTCATTAGCCCATTGCGTTTCTGAAGACTTCCATATGAGAAAGGGTATAGCAAAGGAGTTTAGGTAAGTCTAAAGTTGATATGTAATAAAATTAAAACTCAAAAAGTGATTTAATTATATAATATGATGGTTTAAGAATTGATATTGTAGGGGTATAACATGAAATAGTAAATTATTGTTATTATTATTTTGATTTTAGAGAAAGATATAATAATGTCCAAGAATTAAAGGGACAAAAGAAACATGTTGGGGAAGTTGCATTTATAAAAACTGGAAATACATTTATATGTTATCTAATAACCAAACCATTATATTTTAATAAACCTACCTATAAATCGTTGTGGAATAGTTTGGTTGAATTAAAGAATTTGCTACAACTAAATAAGGTAGGTAATAAAAAGTTTATTCAATTGAAGTCATACGTTTAAATATTATAAATAATTAATATTAATAATATTATTTATAATTTTAGAATGGTAAAATTAAATTAGAATTACTTATATTTAGAACAATTAAAGGGATATATTGTAATACCTATTTAATTTTAAAATAAATAGAATTAATAGAAGTTATAATATTTAGTAGGTGGTACTAGTATAGTTATGATGAAATATTATATCTATTTAAAATTGTGAAAATAAGTAGCCTATATAGTATATATGTAAAAAATATATATTAAACATGAGAGATATAAACTATATAATAATAATATTTTAGGTATCGAAATTAGCGATGTCAAAAATTGGATGTGGGAGGGATTTATTATATTGGCCAAAGGTTCAGTCAATGATATCCTTTATTTTTAAAAATGCACAAATAGAAATAATAATTTGCATACATTAATTTGTATTATTATTATATTTTCCTCTGGAAGTTTCTCACAGTGTGCCAAGCAGAAAACTAGTACAAGGAACTGGGATCACCGAATGGGTGTGAAATATCAAATAGAGTAAGTATAATGGGCCAAACCTGATCTAAGTGCGTCCGGTATATGGACAGGTCTTCGGAAGAAAAACAAAAAGGATTAATTATAAAAAATAAACAGTATGATGATGAACAGTGAAAACAAATATAAATTACATTAAATATACGAGAAGTATTATAATATTAAAACCTGAGGTGTCAAGATAAGCGCTGTTAAATATTGGATGTGGGGGAAATTTATTATATTGATTAATGTTTAGTCTATAATATTCTTTAATTTCAACGAATTAGCGAATACAATGTTTCAGATTTTAATATTTTAGCAGAACTAAACAAAAATTTAGTGTTTGAATTGATAAATAAATTACATAATAAACTTGACGATACAGATGATGACAATGACAGTGGTAGGAGAAATCAAAGTTATTATTCTTCTAATTCTGACACCAAATTAGTGAAAACAATCAAGTCTTAAGACGACGAGTTCATTAATATCAAAGATGATAATATATATACATATTGATTCTAATAATACCAACAAGTGAGGTCATAATATAGCTCATGTTAGATATTGTGTATGTAGTGTGGAAATTTAACGACTCACGTATTACAAAAAAAATATTTGATAAATATATTATTACTTAACTTACTATAGTATACTTAATGTATAGTAATCTACTAGTTATAAGGCTTAATAATTTATAAAAACTTAATAAAAAAAACATAAATCAGTATTTTAAGTCATTCAAATTAATCGAATTTATGCCTACTGAAGGTAAATCACTATAGTTATATTGGCCTAAGGTAAAAATCTATGATTTTTTTTTATTTTTAAACATTCTCACATACATATTACCATTTGTGTTTAAATTTAAAAGAAGTTATAGTATATGTCAGGTCAGTATATCCGAACCAAATGTATGGAATTAATTATTGGATCTATGCATCAAAGTGAAGAGAATTTAGGATTATGTTTAAGATTGTGTGTGTGATCCATTTTATTTTTATTATCTACTTAAAATATTATGTAACATTAAATAAATGAGGGTTGACTACATTTTGGATTTGACATATTCGTTAAAATATGCTAACATAACAGGTTTAGAAATAATTTATTAAACATAACTTAGTGAGCACCAACTCTTGAAAACATCATAAATCTTATCGTACCTGGCACGATACTTCTTAGGTAATAATTATTTTTTCAAATTCCTTGTAGTTTAGTATGGCGAGTACAAATGATATTTTCTGAATTTCTCATCGTCTTCATAAATACTCCTTTGATGACAATCTGTCAAAAATGCAATTAATTTAAATTTATATGCCTGGCTTGTTAAGTATTATAGTAATTATTGTCAAAATATTAAATTGATGTTGTTTAATGGTTTTACTTTACTTGTGGATGATGATGAAGTTTGTGGTTATTATACAGGAAACTTATATTGTTAATTTTTTGGAATGTGTTAACAATTATTGTTACAAAACATATTATTTATATAAGGGTATGATTGTAAATAAAATAGTATAGTACAAACTTTGGTAAATATTATATTTTATCATATTATAATTTATTTGAGTGTTTCAATAAATATGAAATAGTTTTCATCTCAGTCAGTGGTGATATACTATTAAATGAACTTCGAATTAAGGAAACAGTTTACCTGGTAAGCCTATGTTACTAGGGTGATTGTTATGTAATTAAGGATACTAGCCAGAGTGTTAGTTAATTCAATAATTGTGAAGTAAATTATTAATGTAATAAAGAATAATTTACACAGAACTTAGATTGGTAAAATTACAGGAAAAAAAATTGGTTGCTAATTCAGTAGCTATATAATCAACAATTATATTTACAATTTTCAACTTGAGTTATTATGAATTTCGTTGGTTAACTTAAATAAGTAATGTGTGTGAGATATAAAAAAAAATTTTAAATTACAGTGAAAGACCATTTAATGCAATGTTGAGATTGTAAATGTGATAAAAGAAAGTTAATAAAGACTTCCAGATTATTAAAAAAGTCGTTAGGATAGATATAATAATATCATATTTCGTTATAAACCTTTTTAAGAAATGATAACAATAATTCTTTCATAAATATATTTTGTTTTTTGAATAATAGCAAGAAAATCTAGTGAATGATCAGGAGGTTGGTTCTATTGAATGACCAAATAACTTTTATTACACAAATGAAGTATCATATAAGTTAAAATATAAAACTACAAAATAAGTTTTATTTTAGGAAAGTCATAAAAGTTCTTCCTATTACATATTGATATTAAACAGTGGTCATTGCGTCTTGTAATATGGATACATTCCAAGTTTGAAAATTCATAAAACTAGTATTTCTTATAAGGTTATTCTGTCAGTTTTATATAATATTTACCTTAAATTGTAGAAATTAGTTTTCATCCATTGATTCAGTTTAATCATATAATTTGTTTGAATTTGGTGAAAAATGTATTGTATCCAAGGAGAAATTGAATTAATTCTTGTAAACTGATTGGAGCTTGCTAACTTATCAGCCTATTAATTTCCTGTTATTCTACTATGTTCAGGTATCTTTAGAGACTTTCCTTCTGTTGAGTTATGATAAATTTGTATATTGTTGTATTGGTTCAGCCATTCTTAGTTAATATTTATTTCACTGTGGTAATATTTATAGTACGTCCTTAGAATCTGTAACAATTATTCAGTTACTTATAGTTAATTGCCCGGTTAATTGTATAAGTAATTATTGGTTAATGATGTACCTATTTATATATTATGTGTAATTGACTTTGATTAAAATGTAATTAACTCCTACACTTATAGTCTTTACTTGAGACCTTTTTATTCATGGAAATACTCAAGTGTGTTAAAAAGTTTTTTCCTTGAGAAATCATTAAGGATTAATATTTAATTATCAATACTGTTCTCTTAAATGCCTAAGCTTCTTTCAGGAAGAATTATAAATATATGCATACCTAATACTCGTAATTATAAATAAAAAAGTTATAGATAAATATTAATATTTAAGAATTTGTTAATATTAATTAACGTCAAGTGTTAACACAGTTGAGAGTGTCTTCAAGTAAGGAATGACTATAAATATGGGCATTATGATGTATTAAATATTGTAATTATAAGAAAATATTGTGTTATAATATGTGATTAAAATATATTATATTGTAAATACTAATTAATTAATCGATTAGGTATTGCTTAGAGTATCTGGCTTAAAGTTATCTGGATTGGATTGTTGAATTAATAATATTGTTATGCTAGTTATTAATAAATTATAGGTATTTGATGTTGAAAATTGGTTTTAATTACTTACTTACATTCATATTAAGTTTATTTAAGGAATGGTATGTTATGTTTGAAGCATCGAGGTGGAATTTTACCTTGAATTCACACATTAACATTATAAGTTGTAGTCCCTTTCTTTCTTAGGATATTGTCTCAGCTGCAAAGGCTATTTTGGTCAACAAAAGCTTTGTAGTTATAAGATTAATAATGAAACACCAAAAAATTGAAACAAATTTATAAGGTTAGGGTGTAGTCTGTCAATTTCTTATGTCAAAATTATCAAACACAGAAAAAAAAACGGGCTACTGATTGGTTGGTTCAATTTATTTTATATATTAAGGAATTGTGAGCAAACAAATTTAATGCATAAAAAAACAAAGATTTTATTTATTTTATATTTTATTACACAAACAACTGGTTTTAATTGAATAGTGAAATTAATCTCAAATTATAGGTAATGCTTGGACATTGTTAAGTATTTTGTGGCGATTAAGAATAGAACATCTCGATTCTTAGAATAATTTATGGATATAACTAATTACGAATAAAGTGATATACAATTTTACTTATTATTTCTCTGTGTTGAATGTAAATCTTAATGTGTATAGTGGGTTACATAATTAAACCCAGATTTAAAGTAAAAAAGAAACTCCCATGTTTTTGTTTTGCACTTTTATCATACATGGCCATGAATTGATCACAGAAGAGTGATTGATCGGTAATAATCTTATAGTTGATACAGTGTTGTTCGGTAAAAATTGTATAATTCGAGAAAAGTTATTGACATTATTACCTATATGGACGGATTAATGGGAAAATGTTTAATTTATAATTTGTTTTGTGATAATATTATTAATGAGAAAGAATAAAAAAAATATAATTATTTTAGTGAGATTGTAAAACTTAATTAATTGTAATTTGAAAAAATAATATTTAAATGACTAAATTAGTTAATTATTGTTTAAGTAGATATAATATTTAATGTTAGAATAATATAGGAAAAATTATAAAATTTGAATTATATTGGTAAAACGGACATTTATCCAATATCGAGTATTAATTGATAGAACTGACAACGTTGAATATTTGAAAATAACTTATATGGCGGCAATTTGATTTAAATTCTCTTTTAAATCAAGCAACTTGGGAAAAAACAAATGCTGATTTGATATTACACCATTTTGTTTGGTTTATTATTTAAAGTTGTTTGCTGTTTGTGTTTGGATAATATATGATGGATACTACTAGCGAAAATCGTAAGTTATATTTATATATAATGATTGATAATGAAGTTTATAATTATGAAATTTATTATGAGATTATTAGAAGTGCGTATATTAATACATTAACTATTTATTTCAGAAGAAAGTAATAACATGGAAAAAATAAGGGACTTACAGGCCCAATTGCAGGCATTAAAAGAAGTGCTGCAGGAGAAAGGCAAGTTGGAAAAAATTAATATAGGATTATGAAATTATAAATTGAAATTATTTACACTTTAGGTTGAAATTTACTGTCTGCGACTCATCGTGTTTATATCGAGATTAGCGAGTTGTACGAAGTTAGAGGGAAAAAATTATGAAAAGAAATATTAAAAATTTGTGTTATTAATATAAGAGTATGTTTTACAATAAGTATTAATGTTAATATTAATTATGCTTTTAAATAGATAATGCAGTACCTTTGACATCCGCCGCCTTGGAAATTCCGGCCGGGCTTTCTGAATTTGTGCCCCCTCCAATAGATACTGTGCTCGGGGCCACTGTGACCCAGGTGCCTCCGGAAGTTATTACTGGTATGTATTGTGCCATAATTATAAGATGTATAAATTTAATAAACTTAAAAAAGTAATTATATATACAGTATTTTCAATGATATTCACTAATTTAATGAATAAAATTTATATTAATATTACTGAATTAATATATTGTATTGGAATATAATTATAGTATATTGTATTATAGATGGTTAAAATAATTTGTCTATAATAAATAATAATTTAGTTAATAAGGTTTAAAATATTTAAGAAATTAATGTTAATTACTTATTTATAGGAGATAATCAGGAGCCGCCAAGAGGTCGTGACAGACGTAAGCTTATAATAAATTATTATGTTGCATTTATAATTATCAGATCTTCTAAACTATAAAAAATGTTTTAAATTGTGTTTGAAACAAACTTAAGCGCATTATAGTAACATGACAAGACTAACATTTCAGTTACTTTTTTTTTACTTGGGAGCATTAATATTTTTCTGTATTACAGTATTTCGGTCTAGGTCTAAGGTAAAAACCATAGGATTTAAGATGTTATATTAATAAAATTAATGATAATATACTAATAAAAAATAGAATTATGTCTCATGCCTTAGAAACTTACTTATTTCCTAGAATATTGTTACGGTAACGCTTATTGAAATAAAACGGTCTAAATGCCATAACTTCCTGTACCTAATGTAATTTTGATATTTTTTGAAATATTAATGATGTGATATTTGATGACAAAAGGTTAATATTTTAAAATTCTTTAAATTGTATTAAATTTCCAAAGCGCAGAAGTCCCTAAAAATGTTTTTAAAATTCCAGGTCCGTATTTAAAAAAATGGACTTGAGATTGGTCGTATCTAAAGAACGAAACGTCGAATTTGAAAAGTGATAACGTTATTTTGTAGAACATAAAGAATAACTATGAGAAACTGTTTTATGTTTTTTTTCCAAAGTAAAAAAAGAAGGCGCATAAATTTCAAAACCAAAATTAAAAGTTTCGATTTTTTTCGAATATCTCCGAAGGTATTTGGAATATTTAGAATTTTCTTTCATCAAATTATTAAGCCCTAAAATACGCAACCTTGCCTCAAATTAATCATCTTTCTATCCCTTACTGTTTTCGATATTTCTTTGTACGTACACGAATTTCTAGCATTTTGTTTAAATACAGTAATTTCAATGAAATTTATTAATTTAATGCATTAAATTTGTATTAATATTACTGAATTAGTATATTGTATTATAAAGATTTAATATAAAAAAAATTTTTTTTTAATAAATAATATTTTAGTTATTAAGTTTTAAAATTTCTAAGAAATTAACTTTAATTATTTATTTATAGCAACTAATACTAATATGCCGCCACAGTGGCTGATCAACCGTAAGTTTATAATAAATTATTAATATTATATTTTAGTTTCTATAATATTTAATTTATTAACTAATTATACAGTATATTTCCACCAAATATGTTACATTATAATAATATTCGGTGACATTGTTTAATCGTAACTTTTATTAAATGCTTAAATGTACTTAATCTCTATATAATTAAAGATTATATGTTTTTTTTAAATTTCAATTTAATATTATTAGGTTATACCCTTGTAACATTACAATATGATATGCCATGAATATAACTGTTTACGTTAACACTATAGATGTCGTCCACGAGTTACGTGCTTTCGTTTTACACTTTTGATATAGTATTGGTATGTATTATCAACAACCACCGGAAGCAAATCAGATTAGATAATCCAACTTGGGAGGCCTCGTTGAGGCGGGGAAAATGCTGCATGCCATTTCCAATCTTACGGAAATTTATTTTATATCCCTAGTTCAATAACAGACCTTCAAAATTGCAGCATCCCAACTAAGAAATTCCTTATTGTTTGTAGACGATTTCGGGGACAAATGTAAGTTAGTACAAATGCAGGAATTAACAGCAACTGAGCTATTTTACAGGAAAGTGATTGTGCACTTAGAATGTTATTAGAGATTAACACTTTTTAAATCATATTTTATACGATTGTTTTTGTTATGAATTTACCTTAAGTCTATCGTACTAGTATCTATATCATACACAAATTGCAAAACTATCTTTTATATAAGCAAATTGATTTGAGTGACTGCAATCGACTAACCCTGCTCGAAGGTTTTCTACTACAAAACTTTCAAAATAATGGTTTTCTTCATAATTATTAATAGAACAAAAACAGTTAACTAAATATTCAATTTTAATACGTTCATTGTTCGCTGTTCGATCCACAGTAACCGACTGAACATCACTGCCTTTTGGACTGTAATTTCTAAAATCTAGTCTCACTTGATGCAAAAACGTGCAATTAGTGATGTCGTATATACCATCATTACGCTTAAACGTGCTACTCCATCTTCGACCGTCATGCCCTACCGTCAAAATAGGTGCGATGGTATCCAGTGTGTATCCTGGTGGTGTGTGTTCTAATATGACCCGTCTGGTTTTCTCCATTTCACTCGTATTTCTAGCTGCATATATGGGGCATGGAAGTATATCGTTATTTACCCGCACTATGGCAGGAACATCATGCCACCCTTTGCAATGGCCTTGAGGGCAAGTGTCGTTTGGTGAACATAAGGGGCGATGGCACTGACACCGAACAATGAATTCAACACAATACACCGGATTATTGAGGTCCCATCTTATTGAAGTTTTGCCAATCGTACAACCTGCTGGGCAATGCTGTTGAAAATCATGTTTTGAACGTTTTATATTACCACATTCGGCATCATAATTATTCTGCCTATTTGTGTATGTTGCAATCCATCGATGAGGATGCACACCGGAGGTGTACTTCGGATAGACATCTTGTATTTGAAAATTCGGTGGTACGTGTTGTTGTAAAGTGTTACGTGCTCTTTGTATCACATTGACATCAACATTGCCGGTACATGGCAGATTTATTGTGCCACACAAATATAGGTTAAATATTATTAACCATAACCCATATGCTGCAAGTAAACATTAGTAATTAATATAAAAAAATTAATTAATCCAATGTACTTACCACTCTTACTAATCATCATGCTTACAAACACCTTCTGTACTTATCACTGCACGAAATACTAAATCATGATCAGGCTTTTATACATTTTGTTATATTTTGTTTTTGATATGTTTTTGTTATGCTATTATTATATTTTTAGGTAGTTTAAATGTTCAAAAATAAAATTTTCCTTTATTTTTTCAATATTTCAATGTCGATCTATTATTATATTATTTACGTAGCTCCAAATGAACATATAATGTTTGTCGATAGTCTACAATAATATTATTTCACTTTTACTTTTGTTTTGTTTTGATGCCATTAAGTTATTTCACATAATAATTACCTTGCTGAAGTATGCATAAATTAAACAATAATAATAATAATAATTTAATTGTTTCGTCATTTATTGCAATTAACTTGCAAATATGTATAATATGCACTATATACGTAAGTGATGAATCATCATCACATACGGATATCAGTTTCCTCCACGGTGCACTCAAGGCTAACGCCTAATATTATTTGAATCGCAGGTCTCACAACGATGCACTAAGCTAACTTCGTTCAAGCATCCTGGTTCATAATAAAAAAAATATATAAAATATTTTTTAAAATTGACGAAAAATTTTTAAATGAGAATCGTGTTTCTTATATTTACTTCAATAAAATTAAGTTAAATAGTATTCACTTCTTTCTGTTTAGGGTTATTCAAAAAAAAATAAAAAAAAATATAGTTTAACTTAATGCCATCATCACATCCTCCGTGCCATATATTACGAGCAGTAAAATGCGCCCGTTATCAAATAAGAGGGGAAAAAAAAAGAATTTTAACCGTGAATACAAAAAAAAATTTACAAAAACAAAATATAAACAAAAGTTAACATCTTACAGCCTTTAACACTTCCAAAATTTGAGTTGCTTCCTTATGGTCTCCCTGCTCCATAACTGCATGTACCATTTATCCCACGTTGAGTACGAGCGGCTTTTGCCTCACCTTTCTCCATCAAAGGCCTCACACGTACCTTCGCCTCCTGGACATGGTCTGGGATTCTTATATCAGTTTTGAGCTCGGTTAACCATATTTGAAGTCCGCTTCCTTGGCTTCTTCCTGTTACCATTGGGCTTACAGCTACGGTAAGGGCTGCAACATTTACGGTTATATGGCCACTTTACTAGTAGCTCCATTTTTCTTTTACTTTAAATTCACTAAAGTTTTCCACTCAATAATTTTTGACTTGCATGACCAAGTCCCCTGGCAGGATCGCCATGTAATGGTTGTCGATGGTTCGTAATTAAACATCAGCGGATATTAGTCATGCAATGTATATTTTAAAGAACTACATCTTATACACTGTAAAGGGGTGTAATTATAATTGTAATTGTAATCTTATATCTAATCAGTCTTATATATACTAATCTAAACTTGAACGATATTACTATATGACTACCTTAACCTACAAACCTTAACTCTTGAGGTTTAAACAAATGGTATGATATTATTGTTATTATAAATACTTGATCACGTTCGGCAATGGTGATGTCATTGCTTGTAATCCTATTATTGAAATCAATGTCGATTAATACTATAACAATAATAAAACATAACTGTTTTATGAATATTAGGTAAAATAGAATATGACTCTATTTTACCTCACAAACGAATGGAGCTTGTAAAGGAAGCATGTTCGAATTCAAAATTATCTGTTTAGTGGAACAAATCCTATCCCTCAGCGCCCATTGGTCACTTAACCAAGTATTAGGACACTTGCAATATGCAGATTGGCAAACACTTTTCGTCATTTTAAAAACGGTTATTAAAATTAAATGCAAGAAAATTATAAACAACGAACAATCAACACTTTCTCGTATAATCTAATGAAAGATGAGATCTGCAAGGTTGCCATTCGTTCGGATCTCGAGGTGTACGAGCTCTTTAATCGGGATAAGTGTATATCCACCCACGACGTCAGCGCTCTCTGCAGTGAGACCCAACCAACTACGAGTGTATAAAATTGGATGAAAAAGTGACAAGATACGCTCCGGGCAAAAATTTGTCTTTAAACCTGTCTTTGCCCCCCACCCCCAAATAACTCGATATACACAGCGAAACAAGGCGAGATCCAAAATCGGACCTCATCTTGCAAAACGGATCTCATCTTATAACAAACAAATCTACAACAGATCTCGGGTTGACTAGAAACAAATATATGTATACATGGAAGTTGTATAATATACAAATTTATATTTTTATAAGTTTAAAAATAAAAGATATATTTTATTATCCTTTTTATTAAGATAATACCCTTTTTCTTACTTTATCTTATTATTTAATTATACTATCATAACCTACACTTTCTAATTTATACAACTTAAACTATACTTTAATTAATTATATCTATGCATTTATATATAATTAATCTAAAACTAAACTATAACCTAGACATGGGGTGGCCAACTTTTTCTGCAGCCGGGTCAAATTTTATAAAAATTTTCCGCTGGGCTGCTTTATAAATCAAAGAAGTGTATTTATCCATCGCCGTCTATGACGTCTGATTGCAACATCAATGTAGGAAAATGAGTAACATTTTTCCTCTCCTAACTGTTGTTCCCAAAGTGCTTTAACCTGTCAGTTTAAAAAAATTGACAAATGTAAACAGCTGTTAAAATACCTATCAACCTGCACAAATGTAACCCGGCTTCGTAAGCAGAATAGGGTAACTCCCCTCGAAAATTATTCTACAATGTACTAAATAAGTATTACATTTTTCCAGAACTCCTCGCCTTCTGCCAAATTTCTCTTAGCATATGCAATCCTCATCAGTTTATGGCGTTCCGTTAATATTTCCTTAACGGCCGCTCAACTATTTTTTAGGCCAATCTGGTTAACCCAACGCCTAGCAGTACTGGAACTACCACGAAAGACAGAATCCACCATTGATTGCCTAATATTAACAAATGTATCTTGCTGCACCTCTTGCAATAAAGCGCGGTCCTGCTCTGCAGTCGAGACGCGAAAGTGATGTCTTTCCATATCTTTAACACTGTGGTCAATTTCCCACTTAGCTTTTAAATAATTTATTGCCCTATGGGAAACATTAAATCTGCGTGCTTCCTCAGCACCTGCAGTGCCTGCCTCTATAAGTCAACAGCACGGGCACGCTTCTCAACGGTAAGTCTGGGCATACTAAGAAGTAATCGAAATAAATAATAAATATTAATGAGCAACATACCGGTTACAATTTCCACTATATGTTAGATGGTCTAATCTAACTAAGATTAACAGTAATAAAATAATAATTCGTCCCAACGGTCAGGTAGGCCTTGAGTACGATATTCGTCACATAGAATTTAATTACCGTTTTGGCACTACGAAATTCGTCACAATGGTAATTATTCCTATAATAATAACAATATGAATAGTGAATAGGGTTTGTTTAATACGAATAGGAATATAAATATAAAGTCGTTAGATAATTATTTTAATTCATTTATTCGCAAAATGTTGTTGAATGTTGGTGAACTATAATAACAAGAGTTATTTAAGTGCGAGTGGAAAGATTCACAAGCGTTTGTGGTTTTATTTAAAGCAGAAGAGGCATCAGCCCAAATGTGGGGTGGAGAAGTGGCTTCGTCGAAAATATAATGATCTACTAAATAATCAGCAAAAGCTGTTAATCTATCGTTTTATTGCGAGTAACTCAAAAACATAAAAGTCACCACATTTGAATCTAAAAATACCAACCAATAACGAGGCCACTTTCCAATTTCACAATTTTTATCTTTGTATTGACAACTTAATCCTAATTTCTGTATTTTACGCCACCAAGATTGAGTAAGATGAAACCGGCAGCCAATAATTGTAATTTTATCTCATACTTTACGAACTGCATTGTGGGTGGCAATTTAAAAATCAACAACTACCTTTTCAGGAATAAAATGTAAGTTGTTAACAGAGCATACAAACTTAATTTTTTCTAAACACAGTCTATAAGTTTCTTCCGTTTTTCCTTTTAGTACACACAGTAACTAAACACGAGAGGTATGTAATGTCCGTTTATGTAGCCATGTATAGTGAATAGTCGTGTAAAAATTTTCGCGCAATATTGGAATGTTCCATCCATGTAAATAAATTGCAACTTACATAAAAATTGTAAATTTGTCTTGCAACCCAAAATTATGATACCTTTTTCTAAATCATTTTCTAATACAAAGTTTTCCTCTCTTAACGATTTATAAAAATGTTTTGTCAGATAGCTGTGAACCTCATGGGCAGAACGAGGCTAAGTAGGCAATGTTTTGCGACGAGCATTGTACATATTTTCTTTTATACACTTTAAATCTCGACATTTCGAAAAATTACTGAAAGATAACTCCTTTTGCACAATTTTGTTGGTCTTTCTGTAAGATCCTCTTCGGCTTTTCTTTTGCAAGCAACACTAAGTATTGGTCGTGCAATATTTTCCTCAGGCCCGTGCTTATGTTCGTTTCGTACGGTTGTAACAAAAAAAGCCGCCAGGTTCTCCCACAGTGTACACAAATACATTACACTTCGGTCGTTAACTGCACCTCCAAACAGGTTCTTTGTTGAGGTGCATTGATGTTTAGAAAACTTACTTTTAATTTCCTTCACAAACGATATGTTGAATACACAAAATACCATCGGTAAATAAATTTAGATGTACTAAGTAGATTACTAAGACCTGCCAATTACAGGTAAAATAAATATAGTCCTTCTTTAATGACCAAACTTAATGCTACCTGTTTTTATTATTGAAGGAAGGGTTTTGTGACGAATTTCGAATACCCTTTAATTTTACCGGTCTAAGTAATAAAATTGTGACGAATTTCATACCGCCCTAATGGGGAACTATTTAAGTCCAAATGATTATTTAATGGCCCATACCGAGTTGCATCCCGAAAAAGGTATTCTTACCTCGGTCGAAAAAGGTCACAACCGAGTTGCATCACTTGTAGATAAAGCTCTACATGTGTTTGATAGCCAGTTATGGATGGAGAATTGAAGCAACGTTGCCAAGTTTATAAAAGAATGGTTTATTGGAATAATAATTCGTCAATCACAAATCATATTATAAAAGAATTATGATCAATTAAATACAATAATCTGGCAATAAACAGAACAATAAAATAATCATTATATGTAAAATAAGTATCTTAAAATAATTGTAGTCAATTTATTCGAATAATCGGCAACAAATATTTAACAAACAATAAAAGGTAAAATGTATTATACAAGTACACAATTTTTTTAAATAATTATAGTCAATTAAAATAGTCAAATAATTACATAATACAATATTTACAATCTGGCTCTGAATCGATACGAAACCGCTTTTACAAAATCAAATTTATTTATTTTATGATTTTTTAAATCATCGATTTTTGCATTTAAAAATTCCGTTTTTATTGAACTTCGAGAATCAATAGGCTTGGGAGTTGAAAAAGTACTATTCTTCTTTATACTTGTGTCAATTTGAAATTGTAACAACACGTTAATAAAGTTGTTTATATTCGGATGTGCTGAATAGAACGAAGAATTATATTTGGAATGAAAAGATTCGCAAGCGTTCGTTGTTCTTTGTAGCGATGATGAATGTTCGGCCCAAAGATGAGGCGGAAAATCGGAATCTTCACTGATATAATTATCGACAAGGTAGTCACAAAATGCCTTGATTTTTTCATGGTCGGGCTTAATTTCTGCCAAATCTACAGCGAATATTTCTCCTACATCTTCGGGATGAAGAAATGGCAATCCAAATATATAAGTTAGGAACTTAGTAATTTCTGTTTCATCTCCATTTTTCTTTTGGTACTCTGCAGCTAATCCTAAATTCTGAATTTTTCGATACCATGACTGGCCTAAATGAAACCTACAACCTCGAAGAACAGCTGCCGGAAACGCTTTGTGAATGGCGACTTCAAAATCGACAGTAATGATTTTGGGAGAAACTGAATGATTCAATTTTTCACATTCATCTTTAATATATTTGAAAGCATGATAGTATGTGAAGGAAGTTTTATTAGGAAGAAGACAAAATACTAGAGGAATATAATAGTCGTTTTTCAGACCGAGAATAGTAAACAACTGAGTAAAAAACCGAGGACAATATTCAAAAGTTCCATCAACATACCAACAAGAAGTTGAAGAAAGAAATTTTAAATTTGACGAAGATGAAAAAATGAATGATTATTTTCTTTGTCATTTTTAAGTAGGAAACTTTCATTTTTATGCGTCACAATAGGGAAGGATTCAACTGCATCATGAAATTCATTAATATTTTTGGGAATTTTAATCAGTGATGATGAGGAAGCTCTAGCATGGTATATATTTTGCCTAATTCTCACAATGTCCTTTGTAGTGAAGGTATCAATGCCCGTGTTGTTAATTTCATTTCGAATGAGTTTCATAGGTTTTTCACAAATATCATCTACTGCTTTCTGTTTAACGGCGTTACTTATGAGTTTTCTGTTAAAAAGAGCTTCTGGTACCTTCTCATTCTTCAGATTCCACCACTATATCTTCTGTACTCTGAGTTTTTACAAAGGCCTTACACGTACGCTTGCTGCACTGCCACCGTTTCACTGTACCTTTCACTAACATTTTTTGAAAGCTGAAAGTGTAGCCATCAATCACTAACAAGGGTTTTCCTTTTTCACTGGTACAAACTGTAACTTCCATTTTGACACGTTTCCTTCACTTTTACTTTATTATTTACTGAAGGGTGTAATAACAAATTCGACAGGAGACTAACTAATTATTGAGTGCTTAATTTTACAGTTTTATTCTATAAGTGATAATTACCGCCCCTTATACTCTGATGGGCATCTCATTGGCTGGAGATGATTGTTATTATATGTAGTACCCAACACTTACATCGTCGGTCATCTTCTAAGAAATATATTGTACCTAGGATAATTAGGTAGAAAAACCCGTACAGATAACGAGGGTCGTATAGATAAGCTGTCCAAATTATCAATTTTAATTTATTCCTCTGATTCTTTTTAATCATCTACTTCTTTTTAATCCTTAAAGCTCGGCAACACTGCAAGAATAATTTCAATTTTATCTTAAAAATCAAGTTTAGCTCGGGGATGCAATTCGGTTGTGGCCGGGATGCAACTCGATTGTCAAATTCTCTACCTACCTTCTGCGGGATGCAACTCGATTTGGCCGATTTAATAAAACCGGAGTTTAACAGTTGGGCACGTTTACCTGTGTAATCTGTTTCTCAAGGGAGTGTTCCTATAATCTTACATAATAGTTGGGCACGGGGCTACCTGTGCTCAATGATGCATTATAATAGTAAGTTTATTAGAAACATTTTTTTAAAAAGGACGTATTTCTAATGTACCGGGTCATTCAATAATTACTGGCAAGAAAAATTCATTATATTCCTGATTCAATAATTTTATTAATTTTTTAAAAAAGATAGTAAGAATCCATCACGTTAATACAGTATTGCCCGAAATAAACAGTACTGAACTTGTAATCGTATTATATATTTAAAAATTACATATTATTGACACTTTATTATATGTTCTAAATGTGCACCTCCTCGTTCAAGACAGACTTCATAACGATGTTCTAAGTTTCTGGTCATGTTATTGAATAGGGATTGTCTCAGAGCTGCGAAGAAGACTCTAACTCTAAGGATAAGGGAAGTCAGTAAATCGTGAAATGAATTTGCTTGGAAAATGTTCTTGAAGAAATTGACGAATTGCGGCAGCAGTATGGCAAGTTGCCCCGTCCTGCTGAAAAAATTGGTTTCGAAATGCCAAGTTACGTGCACGACAGAATTGACGTAGATCTGGGATAAATCGTGTTAAAATGTGTCTGTACCTCTGTTGATTAAGTGTGACTTGCCTACCATTCTCTTCGATGAAGTACGGACCAATGATTCCGTGTCCGGACACAGCACACCAGACACTCACTTTTGCACTATGTAAAGCAACCTCTTGAACCTCATGGGGTCTGGCAAAGCCCAGAAATCGATTTGTGCGACGATTCACATAGCCTGACAAGTGAAAGTGTGCTTCGTCTGAAAACCAAACATTTTTCAAAAATTCAGGATTTTCATACTGTAACGCGAGAATTCTGGCGCAATATTCCACTCTACTGCGATAATCCCGAGGATGTAGTTGTTGATGTACCTGAATCACTTACGAACATGCACCCAGCTCCTTCAGGATTCTTTGAAAGAAAGTTCTTTTTAAATCAAGTTGTAACGCTGTCCTTACCTGGCTGACTTTCGGATTTTGTGAGATTTGCTCAAAAACACGTTCATGGTTATTGTTGTTGTTGTTAACTGTCCTGGGACGCCCCGAGTTTCCTTTTCGTTGGCACAATACACTACCCGTATTTCTGAACTTTTCAATAATCTTCAAAATTACAGCATTACTTGGAGAACGTTTATTAAACCGTTGTGTGAATTGATCAGACACGTATAGCAAACTTGCACCATTATGTCGGCCCATTCCATATGAGCGAAAATAATGATCTACCAGAAACACTTTCTCCTCTGTACTTAACACCATTTTTAACAATTAGGCCCTACTAATTACTTGTTTGAGGTTCACTTGACAGGTCTATACTAGCTAACTTGAGTGTGACAGCGCACGCATAAAAACACCGCCAACTTAGTTTCAGTACTGTTTGTTTCGGGCATATCTGTACTTTAATGTAATAATATATAATTTTAAATAATAATTTCTTTAGAGACTAGGCGTATATTTATAGGAAACATTTCTAACAAAACTTATTCTATCAATGATATTACCAGTATCGACAAAGTGATAGATCTTAGGATGTGGGTAATAAAAGCTAGAATTAAATTTTGAATGAAACGATTCGCACGCATTAGTCGTTCTACACAATGATTATGTAGAGCGTGCCCAAATTCTCGGCGGATATAATGAATGTACTAAATAATAGCAAAATTCTTAAAGTTTAACTTTTACAGGCAAGGCAAAAACTAAATCAAATGTAAAACATTCACCCACCTTTCCAGGATCTAAAAACTGAAGGCCAACGAAGTGTCTTCAAATCCATCCAATTATTGTATTTTCTTTGTATTCAGAACTTAACCTTAAGGTGCGTTTCCACCGGAGGAGCAAGCAAGAGCGTGCAAGAGCAAGCACGCATTCTTTATGTTTGCTCGATTGGTCGAAACCGACTTACGAGCGTGCAAACACGTGCTCGCTCGTGCACGCATGTGATCGGAACGGTGTCGGTACTTCAAAGAGAAGTTTTGCTCGTAGGTATTTTGGTTGAAACGAGTTTAGCAGCAGCAGTTAACGAACGCGCGCGCTAAAATACTTAATTTTAAAAAGTTTATGGTAATTAATTTCTGTTGTTATGGAGTGGAGTAATGAAGAAATGCTGCAATTAATTGATGAATACCGCTGGCTGGCCTGTGCTATGGGATCCTACCAATAATTTATTTAAAAATCGTAATACAAAGGAAGATGCTTGGAAGGACTTAGCAAAACTATTCACAGTTATTTATCGGACGCACCCACACCCGGATCAACTGCGAATCTGAGCACATGTTTGCTCGCTCGTTTGATTAATTATTTAAGTTTCGCGAGCCTGCATGCTTGCGAGCAAATTAAAAAAGGGCAAGCAAATATCTGCTCTGCTCGCTCCTTCGGTGGAAACGCACCTTTAGAGATTGAATTTTTCTGAACCAAGCTTGTGAGAGGTGAAACCTACATTCTATAATATTAGTTTTAGACCAGATATTATTAACATTGAATTTGTGAATAGCTACCTCAAAGTCAATTATAATATTCCTCGGATTAAAAGTTAAATCATTGTCTTGACACTTATCAATTATAATTCTGAATAGAGATTGATATACATATTTGTTTTTGCTAGGCAATAGGCAGAATACAAGGGGTACGTAATAACCACCTTAAATCCAAATATAGTAAAAAATTGTCAAAAATATTGGCACAAAAGTTAAAAGTACCGTCCATAAATACAGTTTCCACAGCACAGAGAAAAAATAGATTTGTATAACACGAAAAAATTATAATTTCCTTTAGAATGGTGTTAAAGTCAGCCATGGGGGTATACAACTTAGCTAAGTACTTTGATTTTTTGTTTACGCACCTCCAATAAATGTTTTTTCCTTTTTCACTAAGCATAATTTTAACTTCCATCTTCAACCCTCTAATGAGATTACACTTATCCCTTCAAATTTCATCTCGAGCCCGACTGTTAGGTAGCATTTAATAAGTGTTGTGATAAGTTCCTTATTGTAGTTTTCTTTAGATAATGGAATATTCATAAGTCTATAAATAAAAGAATTATATGCCGAGACTTTATATGTGAACCGATGACTAGAAGTACTATGTATAGTGGTATAAGTGTGTGACGGTTTGTAGTCACTGCCAGTTAAACAAGCTAATATGTCGTCAACGTATAAAAAATAAACGAAATATTGAGCGACTACATTATGCGCCTCTCAATGATCCTATCCTTAAGGGGGGAGTAACGTTAATTCGTGCAAAAAATGGCACATTTTTATGAATTTTTTTTTTCGACACAGTTAAAATCTATTTATTAAAACTAATGGGACATTAAAATATAACATTTGAAGAATATTCTGTGAAATTTTTATGGGGGAATATTGAAAAATACGGCGATGGCAGCAATTATTCGGAAGCGTCTCGAAAAAAAGTAGAAATGCGGTGCACCTTTCCTGTAAAGTAACCGATCAACGAGGGGACGCCGAATAAAGATGAGAAGCCTCTTTTTTTCCATGTTCCGTCACCTGATACAGTAGAATGAGTACGCTCAAGCGGCTTTTACCCTAAGGTTTACGCCTCGCGCGGTCGCCGAACCAATACCATACCGACTATCTGGCAAAAACGCTCTCAAGGGAACCCCTACTCCTCCGCTTCTCCTTACCGCATCCATTGACCATTGGGCAAGCCCTCCGGTCAATGGCTGCAACGCCGCAGCGGGGGAAAGAAGACCCTGTTTTTTTTGTTGTTTTTTGGCTCCTTTCTTTTTGTTTTTTTACAGCCTATTGTCTTTTTTTCTTTTTGCTTTTTTACTTTCTTTTTCCTTTTTTTTGCCTCGGTCTTTTTATTTTCTTTTTTTCTCTTTTTGGCTTTTTTCAAATACAAACTTTATCCTATTTACAAAAAATACACAAACTAAACTCCAGCTCTTTACATCCTTCCTCTCTTCCTTTATCTTTTTATTTCTTTTTCCCCTTTCCTGACTTCCAAAAAAATAACTTAAATCCTATTTACAAAATAATTTTAATTACATAAAATCCCTAAACTCAATGAACTCTCTTAACATCCCTCTTCTATTTCCACCTTCCATTTATCTTTTTCTTCCCTTTTTTTCATTTTTACCTTTTCTATTTTACCCTTTTTTCATTATTTACAAATCCTATACATCCACAGAATTCCAATTTACAAATCTTATTTACAACCTATATCGCTTCCCCAGATCCTATTCCTATCACCCAACATCCCTTCCTTATTACTATATTTCTTATTTACAACCAATATCGCTTCCCCAGATCCTATTCCTATCGCCCAACGTCTCCGCCTTACTCCTATTTTATCTTAAACAAAACTTTCCTTTTTCTAGACGAAACATTTTCTACTTTTTTTCCTTTTTTTTGTCTTTTTTACCCTTTTTTTCCCTTTTTATTTACAAATTTTTATTTACACTCTTACTTATATCGCTTCCAGATCCCATTCCTATCGCTCAACATCTCTTCCTTACTCCTACTTTATTTTAAACCAAAAATTTTCTTTTTTTAGACAGAACATTTTCTACTCTTTTTTCCTTTTTTTGTGTTTTTTCCCCTTTTTTCCCCTTTTATTTACAAACTTTTATTTACAATCTTACTTTTAATTCCTAATCCATATCGCTTCTCCGATCCTGCTCTTATCACTTAACTAGGACTGAGTCCCTAACTCAACATTACTTATTTACATTTTACAATATTTACGACAACATTACTTATTTACATATTTACAATATTTACAGCATCCTTTAACACCTCTGATGATCATCCTTCCTAACTTTACACTACAGGATCTGATAATTTAGCCTGGCTCGTCTTTTTTGGTCAAAATTAAATCGTACAAGATATAGCGATGGTCGCTCAGTGTTTCCTCTTCGCTCACCGTCCACCCTGTAACGATAGTATCCCTGGTCAATGTTACGTCGATAAAACTACTCCCCCTTGAACTGCTAAAAGTTGCGGGCTCCGAAGGTTCATTTCTGATTAGAAAATTATTCTCTATGCACCAGTCCATTATATAAGTGCCTCTATTGTTTGTTTCTATACCCTCCCATGCTGAACATTTTGCATTTAAATCCCCCCCAATGACAATACTTCCTTGTAGTTTCCCAATTTGTTCCTGAATTTCCCCAAATCTTTTATTTACATTACCCCCTGGTTCATCATAAATCCCAATTATATTTACAGTGTTCTCTCCCTTATCTTTCCCCATCAAAATCCTTATTCCTATATAATTTTCCCCCTGAATTCTACCTATTGTTCTAGCCCCTATTTCCTTTTTTGTCCAAATCTCAACTTTATTTTTTATCCCCTTAAAATGTTTTTCAAAATTTTCCCATCCCTTTACTCCCCTAAAAGGTTTCTGAATGATAACAACGTCCACCCCCTCTCTCTCCACTTTCTCCCTCATCAAATCCGTCGCCTCTCTCCCCCTTCCCGCGTTCCATTGTAAAATCTTTAATCTATTAGCCATTATAATTTATTTTCCTTCTATTCCATTGCATCTCTTTCAAGTAGACTGGACATTTTATCCGTCGCTGTATGTCTGCGTTCCTCTTTGTTCATGCCCGCCCTCCTGCAATTTGGGCAATCTAATTCCCTCGTTCCTTGACACTCCCTTCCACTATGCCTACCTCCACATTTATAACATATCTCCTCTAATTCATTGCAATATTTTGTTACATGTCCGTGCTTCGCACATCGGAAACATGTTGGAATGTCGGTATCTTCATCCACGTATCTCCTCATCATATCTATAGTTATGTAGCCTCTTTTTATGATTTCCTTGAAAGCAATGCCGCCCAAGGAAATGATCGCGTTTTCTCTGAGTGGATTTACTCTCCACGGCCTTCTCGTCTTCATTTGTATATCTTCCCTTCTTGCTATTGATCTTCTTATACATTCGTTTTCTCTCCATATCGCTTCCAGAAGTTCTTCATCCGTCATTGCCCTTTCCACTCCAATAATTTATTAATCTCGGGTCCTTTCTTCTATCGCCGTCCATATTTATTTTATCCATAGTACTTACCTTTTCTTTAATTTTATTTAATTGTGCCTCATTTTCTGCGACCAAAATGACTTTCCCGCTCTCAGTTGTCCTTACCATTTTCATACTCTCGATGTCCCTGTCTTCCATTAATTTTTCTTTTAATTCGTTCAGTAAATCCCTTGCCGCTCCTAAATTTTTATCTCCTCCCGATTTAAAGATACCTATTTCATATCTTTGTTCTCTGATTTGTTCTGGCGTCGTCCAACCTTTCCTTTGCCTTTCTTCCCTCTCCTTTTTCCTATCCTCCATCTTCTCGTTTATTTTCGCCATTTCCGCGTATGTTTTTTTCCTTTTATTCCTTACCAAAATAAACCCGTTTTGTTTCTCATTGTCGGCGGCGTCATCACTGCTTGATTTGTCATCACTCAGCTAATTAACGAACCAGACATTCCTACTTTCCAATGTCTCAATGACACTTTCGCCCATTACCATTAAGATAATGTTCTAGTTGATAAGTTGTATTTGATAACCATGTTTTCCCTTCGACCTAATATAAAAAGCGTTGTAACATAGAAATTAAGTAGTACAGAAATAAAGAGCTTCTTGTAAACAACTCGTGTTCTGTTTTTAAAAACGATTTCGGCAATCCGGGATCTTTAATTGGCGCTGCGAACAGGATCGCTTCGTTGGCCATTTATCGTAATCGTTGTGGTCAAAAGAGTTTCTACTCCTTAGAAGTGATTTTAAAGAAAAAGAACCAGTTACAAAAGAAGCCAGTCAAGTTGTCAGAAGCCTAGAAGAGTTCCTTCAGAGAAATCTTGGGTTTTCGCAACCAGTGACACATCTAGTACTCCACACCAGACACGGCTGCAAAAAGAAAAGTATTGGTCCAGTCTGCGACGTCTCTGATCTTCCTGCACCGATGTTATTGGTATTAGTTTTGTAAGTAAATTTTTAAGAAAACGATTAACCCATATTTTAACTTATACATATATATTTGCATTTTTATTCAATATTAAGAAAAGTGAATTTTTATTACAAAGATTATATATTTTATGTCTCGCGATAGATCACCATTAAAAAGGGATACTAATTCTCAAGAAAATATTTCAGAAAATTTAAATATGACTACAAGCGCGACCCTTTCTTACAGTGATATTCAAATTCGTTTTAATTTCGCAAAATGTATGGTACCCGAATATTTTGGAGGTTCAAAAGATTTAAATTATTTTTTAACAAATGCGAAAGATTTTTTAGATAAATTTACATTTACAGACAACACGCTTACATTTTATTTCTTTCGTTATGTAACTTCACAAATAAAAGGTGAAGCTAGAGATTTAGTTACATTAAATAATCCTACTAATTTCGAGGAACTTAAAAAATTATTATTAAATAAATATAAAGATCCAAGTAGTGAAGAGAATCTTCTAACTCTCCTCACAACTAGTTTTCAAAATAATTCCCAAACGTTCGAAGAATTTGCATTAGAAATTAAGCATAAATTGCAAAAATTAAAAGAAAATGCACAAATTGACTATTTAAATACACCAGAGCTTCTTCATTTAAAATATAGCGATTATGAAAAACAGGCATTATATGCATTTATTTCTGGGTTAAAAGAACCTTATTGTTCACACAGTAGGTTACAAAATCCAAATTCTATTGACGCATGTATAAATATTTGCAGAGACTATGACAACATTCAAGCTCAAATTAATTATAAAAACTTTTTAAGACAAAACATGACGAGGAAAAATATATTTAGGCCCCAAATAAATCAAAATTTGCAAAAATTTAATTTACACCAAAATAATTCCAACTTTAATAATTTAAATTCATTTCCCAGAGGTCCAATCAATTTACCACCTAGAAAACCTCAAACACATCACTTTCCCTCTAATATACAAGCATTTCAACCAGCTAAAAATAATGTATTTCGGCCACAAAATAATAATAATTTTCCTAAACCAACACCTATGTCTGTTTCGACGCGAAACACATTTCGTCCAAATTCGCAACCTAATTATTCTCAAAATTATAATCGAAATTTTATACATTCTCAAAATAAATTCCCTAATCAGCGCGATAATCATTTTGCAAGACAAGTTCCTGCACACCCTAATGTCATTATAGAGGAAGTATATAATGCAGAAGCAAATTCTCAAGAAGAACCACTAGAAAATTTTCAAGAAAAAGCCTCATACCAAGATTCAACGTAAATTTAAATAATTACTCATGTCAAACATTTTTACCTTTTATTTTTAGTAATAAATATCAATTAAACATTCTCATAGACACAGGCGCGTCATCTAGTATAATGAACCCTGAAATAGCATTTAAATTATTTCCTTCACTTATCTATGATCACCCATTTGAAATTACTACCTGTAATAAAATTATTAAAGGAAAATACGCTGTAAAAGTACCTATTCTATCGGAATTTAAAAATTCTACACCTATCGAATTTTTAATTTTACCCTGGCATAAAAAATTTCATTGTTTACTCAGTTTCAAAGATTTAGTAAATTTAGAATGCACTATTGATACAAAAAACAAGTGCTTAATAATGCCACAAACAAAAATTTATTACCAAGAAGATATAAATAAAGATAATAAATTAATCAGTTTAATAAAAAATGGAGAAGTATTAGTACCTAGCATAAAATTAAAAGATAATATTGTAATACCTGAAAGCATATGTAGTGTAAGTAATTATAAAGTAAACTACCCTTACGATTTAAATAATTTAAATATCGATAATATTAATACTGAGCCAATAAATAATTTTGATATAATAGAAAAAATCGACGAGGTTTCTTGCCCAAATAATTTTCAAGTAGATAAAGTTATTAGGACTAATCACATGAATAGTGAAGAAAAAGCAAAAATTATTAAATTATGTTATCAATACAAACGAGTATTTTATAATCCTGATGAAAAACTTAGTACGTGTAACGTCACTTCTCATTCTATAAGAACAAAAGACAATGATCCAATATACGTAAAAAACTTTAGATATCCGTATCATTTAAAAAAAGAAATTCAAACACAAGTAACAAAATTGTTAGATAACGAAATAATTCGACCATCAATATCTCCATATTCTAGTCCCGTTTGGATTGTACCAAAAAAAATGGACGCCTCAGGCAAAAAGAAATGGCGAATGGTGATAGATTTTAGAAAATTAAACGATAAAACCATTGAAGATAAATATCCATTACCGCGAACCGAGGAAATTTTAGAAAACTTAGGAAAATGCCAATATTTTAGTACCCTTGATTTAGCTCAAGGTTTTCATCAAATCCCTTTAGATAAAGAATCAATAGAAAAAACTGCGTTTACGGTGGAAAACGGTCATTACGAATACATTAGAATGCCGTTTGGATTAAAAAATGCACCGGCCACATTCCAAAGAATGATGGACCACGTTCTCTTAGAATACCTTCATAAATTTTGTTTTGTTTATATGGACGACATAGTTGTCTACTCTAAATCCCTTGAAGAGCATATTCTACATTTAAAACTAATATTTGAAAAACTACACCAATATAACTTAAAAATACAAATAGATAAATCTGAATTCTTACGTAAAGAAGTACCTTTTTTAGGACACGTAATCACGCCCGAAGGTATTAAACCAAATGAAGAAAAAATTAAAAGTATTGTAAATTTCCCTCTACCAAAAAATATTAAAGAAATACAAGCATTTTTAGGTCTTATAGGATATTATCGTAAATTTATAAAAAATTTTGCTCACTTAACTAAACCCTTTACTAAATGTCTACGAAAAAATGAAAAAATTAACATAAACGATCCGGCCTATCTAGAAGCTTTTAATATTTGCAAAGAAACTATTTGTAATTCCCCTGTACTTGCTTATCCGGATTTTAGTAATGGCAAACCTATTTCCTTTTATTCTCGCACTTTAAATACAGCGGAAAGAAATTATGCAACAATCGAAAAAGAATTATTAGCAATCGTAGATTCTTGCAAACACTTTCGACCTTACTTATTTGGTCAAAAATTTATTATCGAAACCGATCATAAACCTCTCACTTGGTTATTCTCCCTTAAGGAGCCTAATCAACGATTAATCCGTTGGAAGCTAAGATTAGAAGAATATAACTTCGAAATTAAATATAAAAAAGGTAAAGAAAATAAAGTAGCCGACGCCCTTAGTCGAGTTGAAATTAACGCATTGACGCGAAGTAAGAAGTGTCAAGAGGACAATGACTTATTATCAATTCTGCCTAACATTGAATCTGAATTTAGTTTAAGCCCAAATGATGCTGATGAAATATTAAATAATCATAACCTTGATAACTCAGATTTGGATCCTCTCGATGATTTACCTTTATTAGATCGATTAAATCTTATTAACGACGAGGACGATGACATTACGATACACACATCCGAGGAAAATCCTATATGTGGTTTATCATACTCCGAAAAAAATATATATTCTTTTAAAAATCATATTATTTTCAAGTTAGCAGACCTATATTTAGTTAAAAAATTAGGCAAAAGTTCATTCGAAGTTACTTTAAGACATGGCAATGAAGAGATGAATATTTTACAATTTATTA
The DNA here is from genome assembly GCA_935413205.1 of Polydrusus cervinus. Taxonomy (NCBI): domain Eukaryota; kingdom Metazoa; phylum Arthropoda; class Insecta; order Coleoptera; family Curculionidae; genus Polydrusus; species Polydrusus cervinus. The sequence goes on along the minus strand of OW284510.1, from coordinate 56,116,842 downwards.
AAGAATACATTAACCCTAATCTTACATATGGTATTTTTTATGACGAAAAAAGTCTCGAACCAAAACTAATTAAAATACTTAAAGAAAATTTTGAAAAATTAAAATTTGTCAAAGCCGCCTTTAAACCAACTTATTTAAGTAAAGAACAATTCATGACAGAACTCTCCTTATATCATAGCCAAACTCATAATGGCATTAATGAAACGTATAACCATTTTCAAAAATTAGCTTATACGCCAAATATTAAGAAACTAATTACGAATTACATAAATCAATGTCAAATCTGCTTAATGTCCAAATACGAAAGACATCCTATCAAAACACCTCTTAAAGGCCCTTTAATAGCCAGTAAACCTTTTGAACATATTTTTATTGACATCTTTAGTGTCGAAAATGAACATTTCTTAACTATTATTGATCTTTTTAGTAAATATGCACAAGCATATCATATCCCTTCTAAAACGGCTACAAGTATATTAAATAAATTACGTCATTTCATGTCACACCACAATTTACCTGACAAAATAACTTCTGATTCTGCAGGTGAATTTAATAATCTCACTCTTAAGGAATACCTTAGATTACATAATGTTGAGTACCACATTACTTCATCTATGAATCCTACTTCTTTATCACCTCTAGAACGATTTCATAGTACACTTAAAGAAAAATTACGAATTTTACGTATTCAAAACAAACATGATAATATTAAAGATTTAATGATAACAGCAATTTTAATCTATAATCAAAGTGTCCATTCGACAACAAATTTCACGCCTTTCTCATTACTTTATGGTCCATATGAAGATTTAAATAAACATTTAATGGAAATTGATAAAAATATTTATGAACATTATAATGAAAAACGTAGAAAAGAAATACTTCCCTTTTACGAAAAAATTGCCCTTAATGTAAAAAATAAAGCTGAAAAAACTCTTGAAATAAGAAATAAAGACATACCCGAACCTAACATCAAATTAACTGAACCGATATATTTAAAAAATTCTACTACAAGAGGCCAAAAAACTCGCGCTCTATACCGCAAAGTAAAAAATGTTCAACAAAATAAAGATAAAATTAAAATTAACAATGAACCTAATTTAACTTTTCATCTAAGAAATGCACGCCCTCAAAGACGAACATTTTCTTTGCAGGATTTTGACAACTGTCCTGACCCCATTGACGGTCAACAGCCAGGAACTTCAAAAGATTAAAAATGTCCCGTATATACAAGAAAATTTAGGTTTAGCATCTTTAGTTAATTTCTATCATAAGACTTACTTCCATATTAATCTTACGTCTATTAATAAAAATATACAAAACTGCGTTACTAACACTTACTTTATAAGCTTAAAATTAAGAAATAATACACTATATAATTATTTGGAGAACTCTCTAATTTCACTTCAAGCAAAATATAAATTATTAACACATCAAAAAAATAAACGAAGCCTATTTGATGGTTTAGGCACAGCAATTAGATATATTACTGGTAATCTAGATCAAAACGATCTTAAAGAAATTATGTCAAATATGCAAATTCTACGAAACAATGAAGACAAATTAAAATTTCAGAATACCAAAACTTTATCGTTGCTATCTTTCTTACAAGATAAATTTGAAAATACCACTAAAACTATAAATTCTCAATTTTTACAAGTATCAAACAATCTTAATAAATTCAATGAAGAAATAAAAATACAAGAACTCATTATTAAAGAAATTTTTAAAATCAAAAGTCTTGAAGCCTATATCGATAGAATATTAAATATTATTACTTTTAGTGTTAAGGAAGAAATTAATCTCTTACTTATTGATACCTCTGATATAGTTGAAATAGAACGACTTTTAAACTCTATTTTCTTTCGCAACGAACTTATTCCTTTTTCTAGACTCTTTTATTTTGAATTCATGAACCTTTGCAAATTAAATACTGTAGTATCCGATCACGAAATAATCTTTGTATTAAAAGTCCCTATTATTTATAAAACTATTTATAATTATCAAAAATTGTATCCAATATTGTTCAATCGTACAAATTTACTTGTTACACCAACTGAATATATTTTAGAGGATAAAGATATTTACTTTTTAGAAAAACCTTGTATAGAACTAAGTATTAATCAAGTTTTATGTTATAAGATTTTAAATAATGAATGTAATATTAAAACATTAGCCAATTGTCCAATTATTCATACTACTAATTATTCACAAATTAATGTTATGAATAATAATCAGTTATTAGTGAATACGAACCAAAAAATGTTATTATTTGAACATTGTAATAAAACTCGCATTATTGTAAACCAGCCTACTATAATTAGTAAATTTTGTGAAATATCAGCTCTTAATAATACCTACGTATTTAAAGAAATTCTAAACTCTAATATCAAAATACCTAATGAAGATGATATTTACAATTTTCAAGTGCAAAAAATTAGCTTTTTACCTTTAGATACGTACGATAATGTAAAAAATAAGATAGAAAATCTAAAACATAATGTAACTTTAGCAAACTTAAAATGGGAAAATCGTTCTATGTCCATTAGCTTGTATGTAATAATATTTTTATTATGTTCAATGTATGTCGCATATAAGTATAGGTTACAAATTAGAAAGTGCAGGAAGAGAGACAGAAAAATTGAAATTACAAAGGAACAAACAATACCTCTTCAGGCCGTACAAATCAAACCTTGCTTGTCTCAGGAGATCCAAGCTTAAGGAGGGAGGAATTAAGGAACCAGACATTCCTACTTTCCAATGTCTCAATGACACTTTCGCCCATTACCATTAAGATAATGTTCTAGTTGATAAGTTGTATTTGATAACCATGTTTTCCCTTCGACCTAATATAAAAAGCGTTGTAACATAGAAATTAAGTAGTACAGAAATAAAGAGCTTCTTGTAAACAACTCGTGTTCTGTTTTTAAAAACGATTTCGGCAATCCGGGATCTTTAATTAGCTGACCAAATGTATTCACTACATTTACCTCTACTTGTCCCATTCTCGTTCTCTCCTCCTCTAAACGCTTTCTCCTCCTCTCCATTTCCGTCTGGTCAATTTCCATTTGTTGTCGTCCGGTTATTTGAGTGGCCCTTCTTCCGCTTCGTTCTTCCCCTTCTCTTTCATACTGCGATACGAAATCCTGTTTTTTTGTTGTTGTCGTTTTTGTTTGATTTTCTTTTGCCGTTTTTGTTGAGTTTTCTTTCATTTTTCTCATTTCTTCTTTCAGTTGTTTTATTTCGTCCCTTATTTCCTTTAAACATTCCTTTTCTTTATTTTCCTTTGTTAACATCTCAATCTTTTCTTTGTACCATTTATTTTGTTCCCTTTTTCTAACTCCGATATGGATCCTTCTTATTCAATCGCAAATGAGTCAACTGCGAGTGAATCCGATTATGAGCCGCAAACAAAAAAACGGAGACATGTTCGAAAAGGTGGTATGTTGTTATTGTTACTTTTATGAAAAATAGTAGTGAATATATATGTATTTTTTAGGTTATGTTACTGACAAAGAAAAACCTGGAACCAGTGGTGTTACTGCAGCTCAATTTACGGTTCAGGCTGAAGTCAATAGTTCTGCGAGTGAAGATAATAATGCCGATCCGCCCATCCCGATTCAGTTAGACGAAAACAGCGATTGGGGACCAGTTCGCGGAAATTTTGCGGATTTTGACCTTCCCGTAAATATGGGCATACCGGCGACTGTACAACAAGAAATGAGTGGTAAGAAGGAACTTGATTTTTTTGAGTTATTCGTCTCCGAACGTGTTCTCGATATGATTGTGCTAGAGACTAACAGGTATACGGAGCAGCAAATTATTATCGAAATAACAAATGGAACTCTTACTAAAGAAGCGCGCCTGAATGCCTGGGTAGATACAAACAAAACTGAAATGCGTGTGTTCATTGCCATTTTGCTTTGGATGGGGCTAGATTCAAAGCCATCACTGAAGGACTACTGGCGTCGGATACCTTTATACAAGAACGAGGTATCTAAATATATCCCCAGAAACCGCTTTGAGTTACTTCTGCGAATGTTTCATTTAGCTAATAATGAGGAATGCCCCCCTGGTGACCGACTCCATAAAGTTCAAAGTCTCGTAGATTTGCTAAATGAAAATTTTCACCATTGCATAGTTCCACAGGAGTCTCTCTGTATTGACGAAAGTATGATTCCGTTTAGAGGCAGACTATCCTTCCGTCAATATTTGAAAGGAAAGCGTCACAAATTTGGCATCAAGCTTTTTAAAATTTGTCTAAATGGTGGCTATACATATACTGCAAAAATCTATTGCGGTAAAGAAAGAGTAGATGGCGGACCACCTGTTGCTCAAAAAGTAGTGTTGGAAATGTTAAATCCGTTACTTGATAGTGGCAGAACCCTTTTTACCGACAACTGGTATACATCGGTGGGTCTTGCAGAAACACTTCAGGCCAGATCGACCCATCTAGTTGGCACTTTACGAAAGAACCGAAAAAACCTTCCCAAATCTGTGATTGGGGCAAAAAAGGAGAAATCTGCGAAAAACAAAACCAAAACAATGTCGTTGTTATGAAGTGGCATGACAAAAGAGATGTGCTAGCCTTGTCGACAAAGCACACCGATGAAATGAAAAGAGTCCCACATAGAGAGGGAGCCAGAATTAAGCCTTCAGCCATTATAGATTACAATAATGCCAAAGCATTTGTAGATATGTCCGACCAAATGGCAGCATATTCAAATTCACTGAGAAAGAGTGCCAAATGGTACCGGAAGGTCGCATTCGAACTTATAACAGGGACGTCAATAGTCAATGCATTATTGTTATTCAATAAAATTAACAATAAGACATTATCAATAACTCATTTCAAAGAAAATGTGTGCATGCAGCTTCTTGAGAGCAGCAACCCACAAATCCCACAGGAATATGCACAACATGAACATGCACTAACACAAAACACTGTAGATGGTGCAGTCAAAAGGGGTAGATGTAAGAGTTGCTATCAAAAACAATCCGAAGAGCACGGTCGCAATTATGCTGTTAAAAACGCAAGAAGGGTAACCTACGTCTGTAAAGGATGTGATGAAACTCCATTTATGTGTTTGGACTGTTTCTTTCAAAAACATTCATGTAAAAAAAACAAGTAGTGTAAAACGCTCGATAAAACATGTTATCTTTGTTTATATGGAATAATTCTTTTGTTCGTGTTCTAGTTGTAATAATTGAAATATAATGTAATATAAATAAAACATGTATTTTTTACACCGTGTATATAAAAAGAAAAAAAGTCCGGAATCGCAGGCCATTTTAATATTATGAAGTCCTACGCCAGACTGAAAGATACATGCATTAAAACCAATGCTAGTCGTGGCCTCGACAGGCACACATGGCCGAGAAGGTAATACAATTTGTGTCCAATAGAGGTACACACGGCGCATATTTAAAATCATGTGTGTCCAAAAATGGTACACATAGCAGTTAACGTGTTAAAGACAAATTTTTGCCCGGAGCGTATCTTGTCACCTTTTCATCCAATTTTATACACTCGTAGTTGGTTGGGTCTCACTGCAGAGAGCGCTGACGTCGTGGGTGGATATACACTTATCCCGATTAAAGAGCTCGTACACCTCGAGATCCGAACGAATGGCAACCTTGCAGATCTCATCTTTCATTAGATTATACGAGAAAGTGTTGATTGTTCGTTGTTTATAATTTTCTTGCATTTAATTTTAATAACCGTTTTTAAAATGACGAAAAGTGTTTGCCAATCTGCATATTGCAAGTGTCCTAATACTTGGTTAAGTGACCAATGGGCGCTGAGGGATAGGATTTGTTCCACTAAACAGATAATTTTGAATTCGAACATGCTTCCTTTACAAGCTCCATTCGTTTGTGAGGTAAAATAGAGTCATATTCTATTTTACCTAATATTCATAAAACAGTTATGTTTTATTATTGTTATAGTATTAATCGACATTGATTTCAATAATAGGGTTACAAGCAATGACATCACCATTGCCGAACGTGATCAAGTATTTATAATAACAATAATAGGGAATTATTGGAAACGAAATAAGGTAAAGGCCTTATTATGGTCGTTCTTAAAATGACAGCTAAGCATGCGCACTAAAAAAAAATTTAATATGGGAACCATAATAAAATACTGCCTTCCCCTATTTACGACTAGTTACCGTAAGTAAAATAACGTTTTCTTATTTCCCTTATTCGACAAACCCAACCTCAAAAAAACAGATGGTTGCATTATAACCTTAAAATTAGTGAACTTTGTTTTGTGTCAGTTCATTTTTTAAACACATAAAGGGTAAACAAACATGAGTAGGTTAATTCGAAGCCTTGGTCAAGGAAGCGGCACAAAAAAATGCAGATTAAGGTTCACCTATAATGACGATTTGGCCCTTTTACGAGAATTTGTGGGACAAAATCCCTTATCAAATCCTGAAGGATGGGAGGTCATGAAACAAAACGTACAGATTTCGACTGGCAAGGCCTTTACAATCAGAACAATCAAGCAACACCTGATATTGATCATTGAAATATGGATCAAAAAAGATGAGTTGGATAAAGTTAGGTAAGAAAAAAATAGCAGAATTCATTTAACTATAATCTTGAGTGATTTTTAAAACAATTTATTTAGTGAGTGCATAAGTTAGAAAGCACCTTACTCATTTTTCGCTTTGAATATAGGGTTAGTTGAGTTGTGGTAAATTTTGTTGTTGAATCTTTAATTTTTCTTTAGATCAGGAATTGAGGATGCCTACTCAGAGAGGGATACGCTACTGCAGGAAGCAAGTGCGTTATGTAAAGAATTCAACTTTATTGGTTTAGAAAAACAAAAGAAAAAAACTCCAAGAGACGTACAACTATTGCAATTAGGCAAAAAAGTGAGAAATAGTTACCTGGGTCATTTATCTACATCAAATGAAGAGGTGACTCAAATAAATGAAAATGTCTCTTCAGGAACTCCAGAATGGGATCTGAAAACTTGGAAAGAGTGTAACCAAGACAATGACACTTCAACATGGGACCAAGAAAATTTATTATGGCAAGTTTTAGTTGACTTAAAAAAATGTTCATTTATACCTACGTAAAAATAATTATCTCTTTTCTTTTTGTGAAGTCTCTGTAAAACAGACGATTACCCATTTCTTTTTATTTTAGTTAATTCTGTTGACATTGAGCTGGAGTTATCCAGTGACAAAACTAATACAGAAACATTGTTGCTTGAGATAGATTCGAAAAACAACAGAACTAATAATAAAAGGACCTTGGAAGTCATTAGTCCTAAAAACAGTGAAGGGTGGCTGGAATCTAATTTTGATATGGCAACCTCCTCTAAAAATGTTACTCCGAAATTTAGAAAAAATCATGTAAACCAGAACAGTGCTGTACCAGGTAAGCAGTCTAGTCCATTTTTATTATTTTATAATGTACCCTCGATATCACAAAAAAAGTACAAACAGTTTGAATCTTATTTGGGCTTTGTTTTTGCATAATTTTGTTAAATAAACTAATCCTTATTATCTAAAATCACACTATTTGCCTCCTAAATGAAACCTTTTGAACCATTCAAATATTTTAGTTCCTGCGAGGAAGAGAACTAAAAGAGAGCCTATTAGAAAAAATGCTTTGAGATATTTATCGGAAAAAAACGAAAAAGAATTAACAATAAGAAAAAAAGAATTAGAGTTAGAAGAGAGGAAAATTGCTATCTCGGAAAGAAGAATTAGTCTTGAAGAAGAAAAACTTATACTGGAAAAATATAAATTAGACATTGAATGTCAAGAGAGAAAGCAGAGAGTTGAAGCAGAAAAAAGTGAAAAAGAAATAACTTACAAAATCTTAGAAAAAATGATGGATACACTTATAGAAAAGTGCAACAAGGTCTAATTTTTTAAGATGAGTCATGTAGGTTTTTGCAGAATTTGAGGTTCAATCTAGATGACGTATATTTCAGACAGCTTTTTACCTATACCTTAAATTGACAGTTTCATTATCTGTCAGACCCTTTTTATTTTAATGAAACTGACAGGAATATGACCCAATAAAGGGGCTATTTCTTTTCATGTAAGCTAAACAGCAACCTAAAATAGGCCACATCTTATGCTATTTATAGAAAGAAGATACTTTAAGAAAACAGTATATAAGTAAAAATTGCCATTTCATGTACTCTCTGAAAAATTGTTTAGTTTGATTTTTAAACATTATTTTGATAGTCTCAGGAATGTAATGGTTTTGTAGTTATACGAATTTAAGTTAAATAAAATACTGATATAAATTACTAAAAATTATATTTTATTTCAACACCTACAACCTACTATCCAAAATATTCCTCTAGATTTGGAGGTACTAAATTAAAATAGTCTGCAGTTTGACTGCCATATAAACATGTATGTGCATTTGTTAATAATACAGAGACTTTATATAAAGACTGCAAGTCCTGCATTAATAATTTTTGATTTTTTTTTAAATCAACAAATGCAAAGTATTGTATTATTTTTGAAAATCCCCATTCAACTGCGACTCGCAGGGTTTTCATTGATTGATTGAATTGAAATTGTGCAGGTGTCAACTGATTTGGTTGTCCTGGAAAAGGGGTAATGAGTAATTCCATAAGTCCATATCCCTGGTCACCAAACAAAATAAATTTATCATTTTCCCCAAACACTACTTTCTCTTCCAGCTGATGGTACATATTGCTTTCCCTAAAAATAAATTTTTGTGTCATAAAGCTTCAAAATATGAAATTGTTCATAGTAACAATACCTAAATATGCCTGCATCATGCCTTCGTCCAGGAAATCCCCCCAATAAACTTGAGATTATGCCATCAGGACACAGCACACTTTGGTATTTGAGGCAGTGAATTCTTTTGTGCCCAGAATAATAATCTTCCTGATTAATTGAAGGACGACACATTGCACGGGCCGTGCCATCAATAAATCCCCAGCAGTTATTTATTGCTGCCCCTTTTTCATGAATTGCCTAAAATGAAAATGCATTGCCATAATAAAATAAATAAGCAGGCAAATCAATTTAATAAGCAAAACAAGTTTGCAAAGCTGTGATGGTTTAGTGTTTTAATATTAATCAAATCTTCATCAACATCAATACACCTACCTGAGCATATGCTTCCAATCTTTGCCTGTCTAACCACTGTAGAATGTTTAAGTCCATCAAAAGACCCTCCTTTTGATCAATCATAACATTTACTGTTGTTCTTATGATTTGGGACAACGATTGTGGAGACATATTAAAAAAGTTTTTTAGATCAGTGAGTCTACTTGGATAGGCTAACTTTTTTAGCACTATACACAAAGCTTTGAGTCCTAAATCAAATTTTTTAATTTAATATTTTAAATTGTGTACCTAAACTACAAAATATTCTATTTTGATTAAAAATTAATTTCAATTCTAATAATGGGCGACTTAGTACTTGTATGTTTAAACTTAATAAGGTGCCTAATAAATGGGTATACACTGGATTGCAGCAAAATAATGCTTACCACTAAAGCCTACCATTAACACGATCACCAGCCTTCGTGACAACCTCATCAGGAATTAAAAAAACATTTTCAATTCTTTGAAGATGGGGCCTTTGAAACCTAAAGTTTTTTACCACGTCCTCATCACTGAGGTTCTCCAAATCGAAAGGAGGACCCTGGCCCTCTTCATCTCTATCAATTAAAATATTTTCCAGTATAGCAAATTCTATATCTTCATCGGCTCCACCTCCTAAAACTACAGCTTCCAAAACATTTTCCATACTGTGAAATCAAACATAAATTTTTAAAAATAGCCAAACCACTTAGGTACAAAGGTACCAAACAGAATTCACAACACAAAACAAAATAGACTTTTTTAGGTTAAAAATAACGCTATCGTCGTCGTAAAAAGGAAGGCCGGCCAAAAAGGAAAGCTTTCCAATAAGTCTTTATTTTTTAGAGAAATAAGGTTAAAACCTTATTAAAATAGAGCATTCCCTTATTAGTGCTGACGTAAAAATTACCTTTTCAATAATTCCCTAATATCATACCATTTGTTTAAACCTCAAGAGTTAAGGTTTGTAGGTTAAGGTAGTCATATAGTAATATAGTTCAAGTTTAGATTAGTATATATAAGACTGATTAGATATAAGATTACAATTACAATTATAATTACACCCCTTTACAGTGTATAAGATGTAGTTCTTTAAAATATACATTGCATGACTAATATCCGCTGATGTTTAATTACGAACCATCGACATCCATTACATGGCGATCCTGCCAGGGGACTTGGTCATGCAAGTCAAAAATTATTGAGTGGAAAACTTTAGTGAATTTAAAGTAAAAGAAAAATGGAGCTACTAGTAAAGTGGCCATATAACCGTAAATGTTGCAGCCCTTACCGTAGCTGTAAGCCCAATGGTAACAGGAAGAAGCCAAGGAAGCGGACTTCAAATATGGTTAACCGAGCTCAAAACTGATATAAGAATCCCAGACCATGTCCAGGAGGCGAAGGTACGTGTAAGGCCTTTGATGGAGAAAGGTGAGGCAAAAGCCGCTCGTACTCAACGTGGGATAAATGGTACATGCAGTTATGGAGCAGGGAGACCATAAGGAAGCAACTCAAATTTTGGAAGTGTTAAAGGCTGTAAGATGTTATCTTTTGTTTATATTTTGTTTTTGTAAATTTTTTTTTGTATTAACGGTTAAAATTCTTTTTTTTCCCTCTTATTTGATAACGGGCGCATTTTACTGCTCGTAATATATGGCACGGAGGATGTGATGATGGCATTAAGTTAAACTATATTTTTTTTTATTTTTTTTTGAATAACCCTAAACAGAAAGAAGTGAATACTATTTAACTTAATTTTATTGAAGTAAATATAAGAAACACGATTCTCATTTAAAAATTTTTCGTCAATTTTAAAAAATATTTTATATATTTTTTTATTATGAACCAGGATGCTTGAACGAAGTTAGCTTAGTGCATCGTTGTGAGACCTGCGATTCAAATAATATTAGGCGTTAGCCTTGAGTGCACCGTGGAGGAAACTGATATCCGTATGTGATGATGATTCATCACTTACGTATATAGTGCATATTATACATATTTGCAAGTTAATTGCAATAAATGACGAAACAATTAAATTATTATTATTGTTTAATTTATGCATACTTCAGCAAGGTAATTATTATGTGAAATAACTTAATGGCATCAAAACAAAACAAAAGTAAAAGTGAAATAATATTATTGTAGACCATCGACAAACATTATATGTTCATTTGGAGCTACGTAAATAATATAATAATAGATCGACATTGAAATATTGAAAAAATAAAGGAAAATTTTATTTTTGAACATTTAAACTACCTAAAAATATAATAATAGCATAACAAAAACATATCAAAAACAAAATATAACAAAATGTATAAAAGCCTGATCATGATTTAGTATTTCGTGCAGTGATAAGTACAGAAGGTGTTTGTAAGCATGATGATTAGTAAGAGTGGTAAGTACATTGGATAAATTTATTTTTTTATATTAATTACTAATGTTTATTTGCAGCATATGGGTTATGGTTAATAATATTTAACCTATATTTGTGTGGCACAATAAATCTGCCATGTACCGGCAATGTTGATGTCAATGTGATACAAAGAGCACGTAACACTTTACAACAACACGTACCACCGAATTTTCAAATACAAGATGTCTATCCGGAGTACACCTCCGGTGTGCATCCTCATCGATGGATTGCAACATACACAAATAGGCAGAATAATTATGATGCCGAATGTGGTAATATAAAACGTTCAAAACATGATTTTCAACAGCATTGCCCAGCAGGTTGTACGATTGGCAAAACTTCAATAAGATGGGACCTCAATAATCCGGTGTATTGTGTTGAATTCATTGTTCGGTGTCAGTGCCATCGCCCCTTACGTTCACCAAACGACACTTGCCCTCAAGGCCATTGCAAAGGGTGGCATGATGTTCCTGCCATAGTGCGGGTAAATAACGATATACTTCCATGCCCCATATATGCAGCTAGAAATACGAGTGAAATGGAGAAAACCAGACGGGTCATATTAGAACACACACCACCAGGATACACACTGGATACCATCGCGCCTATTTTGACGGTAGGGCATGACGGTCGAAGATGGAGTAGCACGTTTAAGCATAATGATGGTATATACGACATCACTAATTGCACGTTTTTGCATCAAGTGAGACTAGATTTTAGAAATTACAGTCCAAAAGGCAGTGATGTTCAGTCGGTTACTGTGGATCGAACAGCGAACAATGAACGTATTAAAATTGAATATTTAGTTAACTGTTTTTGTTCTATTAATAATTATGAAGAAAACCATTATTTTGAAAGTTTTGTAGTAGAAAACCTTCGAGCAGGGTTAGTCGATTGCAGTCACTCAAATCAATTTGCTTATATAAAAGATAGTTTTGCAATTTGTGTATGATATAGATACTAGTACGATAGACTTAAGGTAAATTCATAACAAAAACAATCGTATAAAATATGATTTAAAAAGTGTTAATCTCTAATAACATTCTAAGTGCACAATCACTTTCCTGTAAAATAGCTCAGTTGCTGTTAATTCCTGCATTTGTACTAACTTACATTTGTCCCCGAAATCGTCTACAAACAATAAGGAATTTCTTAGTTGGGATGCTGCAATTTTGAAGGTCTGTTATTGAACTAGGGATATAAAATAAATTTCCGTAAGATTGGAAATGGCATGCAGCATTTTCCCCGCCTCAACGAGGCCTCCCAAGTTGGATTATCTAATCTGATTTGCTTATATATATATGTAATACCATTATTTTTAATATATTTTCAAATATTGCTATAGTGTCTAAATGTATTTTGTCAGGTTAGGTCAAATGTCTAATCTGAACAGTTTTTAAGCTACTAACATTTTAAAAATGATATTTTTGGTCCTTTGACAGCTATTTACATTTCTCAATTTCTTTAAACTAACAGTTTAAAGCACCTTGGAAACAACAGTTACGAGCGAAAAATTTCACTCATTTTCCTACATTGATGCTACAACCAGACGTCACAGACGGCGACTGATAAATACACTTCTTTGATTTATGACTTGAATATCAAATTGGAAAACAGATTTCAAGATTGTAAAAAACATCATGAGCTATTTTCTGCATTTGCAACGCCATTTTCCACAGACGTTAATTATTCATTACTAGTGATGCGGAATCAGATAATAAATTACCGTCGTTGTACGATAATTTTTTATAAAACGAGGGGTCAAGTTTCATCCGGAGTTTAGCGCGTAAAAAATACATTAAACTGGTGCAGGGAATATTGTTATTTTATTGTGGTTTTTTGGGATCTCCTTTTGCTTAAGGTATAAGTAGTTTCTTTAAAGTTCAGGGGGCTTTGAGAATAATTGATTCTTTGGAAAGCGTGAGGTTTTATCAACTCTGGGATTCATCACTTACGTATATAGTGCATATTATACATATTTGCAAGTTAATTGCAATAAATGACGAAACAATTAAATTATTATTATTGTTTAATTTATGCATACTTCAGCAAGGTAATTATTATGTGAAATAACTTAATGGCATCAAAACAAAACAAAAGTAAAAGTGAAATAATATTATTGTAGACCATCGACAAACATTATATGTTCATTTGGAGCTACGTAAATAATATAATAATAGATCGACATTGAAATATTGAAAAAATAAAGGAAAATTTTATTTTTGAACATTTAAACTACCTAAAAATATAATAATAGCATAACAAAAACATATCAAAAACAAAATATAACAAAATGTATAAAAGCCTGATCATGATTTAGTATTTCGACCAGTGATAAGTACAGAAGGTGTTTGTAAGCATGATGATTAGTAAGAGTGGTAAGTACATTGGATAAATTTATTTTTTTATATTAATTACTAATGTTTATTTGCAGCATATGGGTTATGGTTAATAATATTTAACCTATATTTGTGTGGCACAATAAATCTGCCATGTACCGGCAATGTTGATGTCAATGTGATACAAAGAGCACGTAACACTTTACAACAACACGTACCACCGAATTTTCAAATACAAGATGTCTATCCGGAGTACACCTCCGGTGTGCAGCCTCATCGATGGATTGCAACATACACAAATAGGCAGAATAATTATGATGCCGAATGTGGTAATATAAAACGTTCAAAACATGATTTTCAACAGCATTGCCCAGCAGGTTGTACGATTGGCAAAACTTCAATAAGATGGGACCTCAATAATCCGGTGTATTGTGTTGAATTCATTGTTCGGTGTCAGTGCCATCGCCCCTTACGTTCACCAAACGACACTTGCCCTCAAGGCCATTGCAAAGGGTGGCATGATGTTCCTGCCATAGTGCGGGTAAATAACGATATACTTCCATGCCCCATATATGCAGCTAGAAATACGAGTGAAATGGAGAAAACCAGACGGGTCATATTAGAACACACACCACCAGGATACACACTGGATACCATCGCACCTATTTTGACGGTAGGGCATGACGGTCGAAGATGGAGTAGCACGTTTAAGCGTAATGATGGTATATACCAGCGGTTTTCAACCTGTGGTACATGTACCACTGGTGGTACATTTAATTATTTGCGGTGGTACGCAAAAACAGACCTAAAACGCAAAAGCCAGACCTAAAATCAGCACCAGATAACAAAAATTAAAAAAAAAGAAAAGAAATAAATATAAAAAACTAAAATATGGGAGCATTGGCAACCCTGTGTGAAATCTTTTAGAACTGCCCGCCGCGCCGGCAACACCGATTGGGCAATCGCGTAGCGGCGTATTCGCTTTTGCTTCAGTGTTTGTTTTACTTGATGAGTGACTTCACATGAGCCGCGCGCGCCTCGTCATTTTTATAGTAAAGTAATGGATAAATGGTTAAAGAGACCTGTAGAAGAGTGTTCTCTTCCAGGAACAAGTGATTTGCCATGTACTTCAAGCAATGTAACAAACGTGGATTTAAACTTAAATCGTAAAAAACAAAAAGTTACCAGACGATATGATTCAAATTATTTAAAAATGGGATTTTCATTTGTTGATGTTAACGAAGAACCACGCCCGCAATGTGTAATATGTTTTGAGATCTTTTCAAATCATTCGATGAAGCCGTCCTTGCTACAGCGCCATTTTAATTTGAAGCACAAAAATCTATCAGAAAAACCGCTAGATTTTTTTAAAAGGAAAGAAGTTGAACTTAAAGGTGGACAGAAGGAAATAGCTGCGTTTTCTACAAGCAACGAAAATGCTGTTAAGGCTGGTTTTTTGGCCAGTTTAAGAATAGCTAAGTGTGGAAAGCCCCATACAATTGGGGAAACGCTTATTTTACCAGCTGCCAAAGACATCGTAAATTGTGTTTTGGGGGAAAAGGCAGCCAAGCAATTGGATTTCGTTTCACTTTCTGATAATACAGTTAGTCGTAGAATACTTGTAATGGCCAATGATGTTAAAGAAACCGTCATAGAACAAATAAAGTCCAGTATCTTTTTCGCTTTACAAATGGACGAAAGTACCGATGTAGCAAATTTTGCCCAGTTGATGGTTTATTGCCGGTTTTTGCACGGAAATGAAATAAAAGAAGAATTTTTATTTTGCGAATCTCTTCCTTCTACAACAACATCGGTCGAAATATTTAATAAAGTGAATGATTTTATTACCAAACATGGTTTGGATTGGCTGAAGTGCGTGGGTATATGTTCAGATGGTGCACGTGCAATGACAGGAAAACATGGGGGTGTTGTAACAAGAATTAAAGCAATAGCACCGGAATGTGTTTTTATTCACTGTAGCATACACAGACAAGCTTTAGCAGCTAAGGAAATGCCAGATGAATTAAGACAGATCTTGAACGACGCTATTAAAGTAGTTAATTTTATTAAGTCAAGAGCTTTGAATTCAAGACTCTTTCGGCTCTTGTGTTCCGAAATGGGAAGTAATCACGACAGTTTGCTTCTACATACAGAGGTTAGGTGGCTATCAAGAGGAAAAGTATTATCCCGATTATTTGAGCTTCGTTCCGAAGTTCAAATATTTCTAGCTAAACAAAATCATGAGCTGAAAGACAAGTTTACTGACGAAGTTTGGTTATGCCAACTTGCATATCTTAGTGATATATTTAGCAGACTTAACGATTTGAATCTAGGTTTGCAAGGCAAACATACAACTCGCTTTGTTATTATTGATAAAGTCAAATCGTTCATAAAGAAGCTTGAACTTGTGAAATCAAGTCTTGAAAATAGATCTGTCCAACATTTTACAGCACTTGAAACCTTCGTCATAGATAATGAAATTAATATCAGTTCTAAGGTACTGTTAAATTTCAAGATTCACCATGATAAATTAATCAAGCAGTTTAATGGGTACTTTACAGAAGATTATTCTGAATTTGAATGGATACGCAATCCCTTTTTTGTTGAGTCGCCGGTTCAGGGTTTATGTGCAACCGAACAAGAAAAACTGATTGATTTGTCGTGTGATGGTGAACTAAAATTAGAGTTTAAGCAGTGCGACCTCGGTGAATTTTGGGCAAGAAGGAATTCTGATTACCCTTCTCTTAAAGAAAAAAAGGAAAGACAACAAAGTCTCGGTCTCAACAAATAAATTTGTTGAGACCGAGACTTTGTTGTCTTTCCTTTTTTTCTTTAATCTATATCCGGTCTCTTTGAGAAATATGGACGATTTCTTCGATTACCCTTCTCTTGCAAAACACGCTTTAAAATACTTAATACCCTTTTCAACGACATACATGTGTGAGAATGGATTTTCCGCGATGCTGTATATTAAGAATGTATACAGAAACAAACTTAATGTAGAACCTGATCTTCGGCTATATCTGAGTAACACAGAACCAGATATTAATAAATTATGTAAAAAAAGCCAAGCACAACCTTCTCACTAATGTTTGTCATTTTAAGTAAGTACCTCTAAGTATGAAACCTAAAAATGTAATAAAAAATATTTTTACTATTGTTCAATTTTATTTTATCCTTTGGTTAAAATTTCAGCATGGGTATTACAATTAATTAAATTACCTAGCTAGAAAGGTAGTATTTTAGTTAGGTGGTACCTAAAATTACAAAAAGTATTTTATGGTACATCACTCAAAAAGGTTGAAAACCGCTGGTATATACGACATCACTAATTGCACGTTTTTGCATCAAGTGAGACTAGATTTTAGAAATTACAGTCCAAAAGGCAGTGATGTTCAGTCGGTTACTGTGGATCGAACAGCGAACAATGAACGTATTAAAATTGAATATTTAGTTAACTGTTTTTGTTCTATTAATAATTATGAAGAAAACCATTATTTTGAAAGTTTTGTAGTAGAAAACCTTCGAGCAGGGTTAGTCGATTGCAGTCACTCAAATCAATTTGCTTATATAAAAGATAGTTTTGCAATTTGTGTATGATATAGATACTAGTACGATAGACTTAAGGTAAATTCATAACAAAAACAATCGTATAAAATATGATTTAAAAAGTGTTAATCTCTAATAACATTCTAAGTGCACAATCACTTTCCTGTAAAATAGCTCAGTTGCTGTTAATTCCTGCATTTGTACTAACTTACATTTGTCCCCGAAATCGTCTACAAACAATAAGGAATTTCTTAGTTGGGATGCTGCAATTTTGAAGGTCTGTTATTGAACTAGGGATATAAAATAAATTTCCGTAAGATTGGAAATGGCATGCAGCATTTTCCCCGCCTCAACGAGGCCTCCCAAGTTGGATTATCTAATCTGATTTGCTTATATATATATGTAATACCATTATTTTTAATATATTTTCAAATATTGCTATAGTGTCTAAATGTATTTTGTCAGGTTAGGTCAAATGTCTAATCTGAACAGTTTTTAAGCTACTAACATTTTAAAAATGATATTTTTGGTCCTTTGACAGCTATTTACATTTCTCAATTTCTTTAAACTAACAGTTTAAAGCACCTTGGAAACAACAGTTACGAGCGAAAAATTTCACTCATTTTCCTACATTGATGCTACAACCAGACGTCACAGACGGCGACTGATAAATACACTTCTTTGATTTATGACTTGAATATCAAATTGGAAAACAGATTTCAAGATTGTAAAAAACATCATGAGCTATTTTCTGCATTTGCAACGCCATTTTCCACAGACGTTAATTATTCATTACTAGTGATGCGGAATCAGATAATAAATTACCGTCGTTGTACGATAATTTTTTATAAAACGAGGGGTCAAGTTTCATCCGGAGTTTAGCGCGTAAAAAATACATTAAACTGGTGCAGGGAATATTGTTATTTTATTGTGGTTTTTTGGGATCTCCTTTTGCTTAAGGTATAAGTAGTTTCTTTAAAGTTCAGGGGGCTTTGAGAATAATTGATTCTTTGGAAAGCGTGAGGTTTTATCAACTCTGGGATTCATCACTTACGTATATAGTGCATATTATACATATTTGCAAGTTAATTGCAATAAATGACGAAACAATTAAATTATTATTATTGTTTAATTTATGCATACTTCAGCAAGGTAATTATTATGTGAAATAACTTAATGGCATCAAAACAAAACAAAAGTAAAAGTGAAATAATATTATTGTAGACCATCGACAAACATTATATGTTCATTTGGAGCTACGTAAATAATATAATAATAGATCGACATTGAAATATTGAAAAAATAAAGGAAAATTTTATTTTTGAACATTTAAACTACCTAAAAATATAATAATAGCATAACAAAAACATATCAAAAACAAAATATAACAAAATGTATAAAAGCCTGATCATGATTTAGTATTTCGACCAGTGATAAGTACAGAAGGTGTTTGTAAGCATGATGATTAGTAAGAGTGGTAAGTACATTGGATAAATTTATTTTTTTATATTAATTACTAATGTTTATTTGCAGCATATGGGTTATGGTTAATAATATTTAACCTATATTTGTGTGGCACAATAAATCTGCCATGTACCGGCAATGTTGATGTCAATGTGATACAAAGAGCACGTAACACTTTACAACAACACGTACCACCGAATTTTCAAATACAAGATGTCTATCCGGAGTACACCTCCGGTGTGCAGCCTCATCGATGGATTGCAACATACACAAATAGGCAGAATAATTATGATGCCGAATGTGGTAATATAAAACGTTCAAAACATGATTTTCAACAGCATTGCCCAGCAGGTTGTACGATTGGCAAAACTTCAATAAGATGGGACCTCAATAATCCGGTGTATTGTGTTGAATTCATTGTTCGGTGTCAGTGCCATCGCCCCTTACGTTCACCAAACGACACTTGCCCTCAAGGCCATTGCAAAGGGTGGCATGATGTTCCTGCCATAGTGCGGGTAAATAACGATATACTTCCATGCCCCATATATGCAGCTAGAAATACGAGTGAAATGGAGAAAACCAGACGGGTCATATTAGAACACACACCACCAGGATACACACTGGATACCATCGCACCTATTTTGACGGTAGGGCATGACGGTCGAAGATGGAGTAGCACGTTTAAGCGTAATGATGGTATATACCAGCGGTTTTCAACCTGTGGTACATGTACCACTGGTGGTACATTTAATTATTTGCGGTGGTACGCAAAAACAGACCTAAAACGCAAAAGCCAGACCTAAAATCAGCACCAGATAACAAAAATTAAAAAAAAAGAAAAGAAATAAATATAAAAAACTAAAATATGGGAGCATTGGCAACCCTGTGTGAAATCTTTTAGAACTGCCCGCCGCGCCGGCAACACCGATTGGGCAATCGCGTAGCGGCGTATTCGCTTTTGCTTCAGTGTTTGTTTTACTTGATGAGTGACTTCACATGAGCCGCGCGCGCCTTGTCATTTTTATAGTAAAGTAATGGATAAATGGTTAAAGAGACCTGTAGAAGAGTGTTCTCTTCCAGGAACAAGTGATTTGCCATGTACTATTGTGCCGATAAAAAACTGGGACAAGAGATTTACAAAAACAATGTAAGAAATACATATCCCCTAGACTATAAAAGGTGTCTAGAGCTAAAAAGGAAAAACATTCAAAATTTAAAAAGTAACCTAGGTTACATAATGGAATGTTTTGTATTTTTCGATACGGGGTGGTTAAATTTGAGAGACATCATATAATATGGATAAAGTAAATTTATTAGATTTTTTTAAAGTCAAATATTTTATAAATTATTATATTTACCATTACCACAAAATAATAAATAAAGCTAATACAGGTAATAAAATACATTTAATAAAAAGAAAAAAATTGCGAACACAAAGTTTGTCAAAACAACACAAAATTAATATTTGGTCATAGAACCATTTCTGTTTATTACTTTTTGGAGCCTTTGTGGCATACTTAAAACTAAGTTTCTACATAATTCGACAGTTATTTCATCCCAAGCTTGATTTATCCTATGACGTAATTCATCCCTGTTTCTAGGTTGAAAATCATGTTTATACATAGATTTGACCATGGCACCCCAAATATTTTCTATCGGGTTCAAATCGGGACTCTTCGAAGCCCAGGGAAGAACTGCTATGTTATTTTCTTGGAGAAAATTTTGTACAATGCGCGCTGTGTGTATTGGAGCATTATCATGCTGAAATGTGTAATTTTGACCGTATACAGCGTTTACCGATGGTATCATCACTTCGTTTTGGCAAAGTCCTGGTCCTCTAGCGCTAATCCAGCCCCAAACATTTATGGAGAAACGCCCACTTTGGTTGGTTTTGTGGGTGTATCTCTCATCATACCGCATGCCGGAAGGCCTATACACCCGAATTCTCCCATTATTGCATGACTGAAAAGTTTTCTTGTCAGAAAATATAACTGTTTCCCATAAATTTATTTGATTAATATATTCATGTGCAAATTCTAACCTGCCCTGTTTATTTATTTCCGTTAAAAAATTTTTATTGGCAGCACAACGGCTTCGTATATCGGAATTTCGAACCCTGTCTCTAGCGGTATTTGCAGAACCTGGAAAATTCGTCTCTTCTTTTGCCTTGATTGCAGTTTCGAAGGGATGATCCCTTAGATAATTAACCAGTCTTCTATCATGATCATCAGTAGAAATTTTAGGGGGACCAGAACCTGCATTCCTAATAATAGTCCCATGTCTTGCTATTTTTTGTTTTGCCAATAGCACGGTATTCTTGCTTACTCCCAGTTCATCTGCAATATCCCTAATAGCAACACTATCTCGCAGCCGACTATAAATAATTGCCTTTTGCTGGGGGGTTAATTGTGGCATATTTACAAATAATATATGATTGTATGTTTGACGAGTCAATCATAAAGTGACAATCTTTATTGACATGCAAATTTTCATGACATTTTACTGGTACCAGGCTTGATGTAAAATTATTCTTAATAGTCTAGGAGAAAATAGAAAAATTTCCTGTCCCAGTTTTTTATCGGCGCGATGGTACTTCAAGCAATGTAACAAACGTGGATTTAAACTTAAATCGTAAAAAACAAAAAGTTACCAGACGATATGATTCAAATTATTTAAAAATGGGATTTTCATTTGTTGATGTTAACGAAGAACCACGCCCGCAATGTGTAATATGTTTTGAGATCTTTTCAAATCATTCGATGAAGCCGTCCTTGCTACAGCGCCATTTTAATTTGAAGCACAAAAATCTATCAGAAAAACCGCTAGATTTTTTTAAAAGGAAAGAAGTTGAACTTAAAGGTGGACAGAAGGAAATAGCTGCGTTTTCTACAAGCAACGAAAATGCTGTTAAGGCTGGTTTTTTGGCCAGTTTAAGAATAGCTAAGTGTGGAAAGCCCCATACAATTGGGGAAACGCTTATTTTACCAGCTGCCAAAGACATCGTAAACTGTGTTTTGGGGGAAAAGGCAGCCAAGCAATTGGATTTCGTTTCACTTTCTGATAATACAGTTAGTCGTAGAATACTTGTAATGGCCAATGATGTTAAAGAAACCGTCATAGAACAAATAAAGTCCAGTATCTTTTTCGCTTTACAAATGGACGAAAGTACCGATGTAGCAAATTTTGCCCAGTTGATGGTTTATTGCCGGTTTTTGCACGGAAATGAAATAAAAGAAGAATTTTTATTTTGCGAATCTCTTCCTTCTACAACAACATCGGTCGAAATATTTAATAAAGTGAATGATTTTATTACCAAACATGGTTTGGATTGGCTGAAGTGCGTGGGTATATGTTCAGATGGTGCACGTGCAATGACAGGAAAACATGGGGGTGTTGTAACAAGAATTAAAGCAATAGCACCGGAATGTGTTTTTATTCACTGTAGCATACACAGACAAGCTTTAGCAGCTAAGGAAATGCCAGATGAATTAAGACAGATCTTGAACGACGCTATTAAAGTAGTTAATTTTATTAAGTCAAGAGCTTTGAATTCAAGACTCTTTCGGCTCTTGTGTTCCGAAATGGGAAGTAATCACGACAGTTTGCTTCTATATACAGAGGTTAGGTGGCTATCAAGAGGAAAAGTATTATCCCGATTATTTGAGCTTCGTTCCGAAGTTCAAATATTTCTAGCTAAACAAAATCATGAGCTGAAAGACAAGTTTACTGACGAAGTTTGGTTATGCCAACTTGCATATCTTAGTGATATATTTAGCAGACTTAACGATTTGAATCTAGGTTTGCAAGGCAAACATACAACTCGCTTTGTTATTATTGATAAAGTCAAATCGTTCATAAAGAAGCTTGAACTTGTGAAATCAAGTCTTGAAAATAGATCTGTCCAACATTTTACAGCACTTGAAAGCTTCGTCATAGATAATGAAATTAATATCAGTTCTAAGGTACTGTTAAATTTCAAGATTCACCATGATAAATTAATCAAGCAGTTTAATGGGTACTTTACAGAAGATTATTCTGAATTTGAATGGATACGCAATCCCTTTTTTGTTGAGTCGCCGGTTCAGGGTTTATGTGCAACCGAACAAGAAAAACTGATTGATTTGTCGTGTGATGGTGAACTAAAATTAGAGTTTAAGCAGTGCGACCTCGGTGAATTTTGGGCAAGAAGGAATTCTGATTACCCTTCTCTTGCAAAACACGCTTTAAAATACTTAATACCCTTTTCAACGACATACATGTGTGAGAATGGATTTTCCGCGATGCTGTATATTAAGAATGTATACAGAAACAAACTTAATGTAGAACCTGATCTTCGGCTATATCTGAGTAACACAGAACCAGATATTAATAAATTATGTAAAAAAAGCCAAGCACAACCTTCTCACTAATGTTTGTCATTTTAAGTAAGTACCTCTAAGTATGAAACCTAAAAATGTAATAAAAAATATTTTTACTATTGTTCAATTTTATTTTATCCTTTGGTTAAAATTTCAGCATGGGTATTACAATTAATTAAATTACCTAGCTAGAAAGGTAGTATTTTAGTTAGGTGGTACCTAAAATTACAAAAAGTATTTTATGGTACATCACTCAAAAAGGTTGAAAACCGCTGGTATATACGACATCACTAATTGCACGTTTTTGCATCAAGTGAGACTAGATTTTAGAAATTACAGTCCAAAAGGCAGTGATGTTCAGTCGGTTACTGTGGATCGAACAGCGAACAATGAACGTATTAAAATTGAATATTTAGTTAACTGTTTTTGTTCTATTAATAATTATGAAGAAAACCATTATTTTGAAAGTTTTGTAGTAGAAAACCTTCGAGCAGGGTTAGTCGATTGCAGTCACTCAAATCAATTTGCTTATATAAAAGATAGTTTTGCAATTTGTGTATGATATAGATACTAGTACGATAGACTTAAGGTAAATTCATAACAAAAACAATCGTATAAAATATGATTTAAAAAGTGTTAATCTCTAATAACATTCTAAGTGCACAATCACTTTCCTGTAAAATAGCTCAGTTGCTGTTAATTCCTGCATTTGTACTAACTTACATTTGTCCCCGAAATCGTCTACAAACAATAAGGAATTTCTTAGTTGGGATGCTGCAATTTTGAAGGTCTGTTATTGAACTAGGGATATAAAATAAATTTCCGTAAGATTGGAAATGGCATGCAGCATTTTCCCCGCCTCAACGAGGCCTCCCAAGTTGGATTATCTAATCTGATTTGCTTATATATATATATGTAATACCATTATTTTTAATATATTTTCAAATATTGCTATAGTGTCTAAATGTATTTTGTCAGGTTAGGTCAAATGTCTAATCTGAACAGTTTTTAAGCTACTAACATTTTAAAAATGATATTTTTGGTCCTTTGACAGCTATTTACATTTCTCAATTTCTTTAAACTAACAGTTTAAAGCACCTTGGAAACAACAGTTACGAGCGAAAAATTTCACTCATTTTCCTACATTGATGCTACAACCAGACGTCACAGACGGCGACTGATAAATACACTTTTTTGATTTATGACTTAAATATCAAATTGGAAAACAGATTTCAAGATTGTAAAAAACATCATGAGCTATTTTCTGCATTTGCAACGCCATTTTCCACAGACGTTAATTATTCATTACTAGTGATGCGGAATCAGATAATAAATTACCGTCGTTGTACGATAATTTTTTATAAAACGAGGGGTCAAGTTTCATCCGGAGTTTAGCGCGTAAAAAATACATTAAACTGGTGCAGGGAATATTGTTATTTTATTGTGGTTTTTTGGGATCTCCTTTTGCTTAAGGTATAAGTAGTTTCTTTAAAGTTCAGGGGGCTTTGAGAATAATTGATTCTTTGGAAAGCGTGAGGTTTTATCAACTCTGGGATTCATCACTTACGTATATAGTGCATATTATACATATTTGCAAGTTAATTGCAATAAATGACGAAACAATTAAATTATTATTATTGTTTAATTTATGCATACTTCAGCAAGGTAATTATTATGTGAAATAACTTAATGGCATCAAAACAAAACAAAAGTAAAAGTGAAATAATATTATTGTAGACCATCGACAAACATTATATGTTCATTTGGAGCTACGTAAATAATATAATAATAGATCGACATTGAAATATTGAAAAAATAAAGGAAAATTTTATTTTTGAACATTTAAACTACCTAAAAATATAATAATAGCATAACAAAAACATATCAAAAACAAAATATAACAAAATGTATAAAAGCCTGATCATGATTTAGTATTTCGACCAGTGATAAGTACAGAAGGTGTTTGTAAGCATGATGATTAGTAAGAGTGGTAAGTACATTGGATAAATTTATTTTTTTTTATTAATTACTAATGTTTATTTGCAGCATATGGGTTATGGTTAATAATATTTAACCTATATTTGTGTGGCACAATAAATCTGCCATGTACCGGCAATGTTGATGTCAATGTGATACAAAGAGCACGTAACACTTTACAACAACACGTACCACCGAATTTTCAAATACAAGATGTCTATCCGGAGTACACCTCCGGTGTGCATCCTCATCGATCGATTGCAACATACACAAGTAGGCAGAATAATTATGATGCCGAATGTGGTAATATAAAACGTTCAAAACATGATTTTCAACAGCATTGCCCAGCAGGTTGTACGATTGGCAAAACTTCAATAAGATGGGACCTCAATAATCCGGTGTATTGTGTTGAATTCATTGTTCGGTGTCAGTGCCATCGCCCCTTACGTTCACCAAACGACACTTGCCCTCAAGGCCATTGCAAAAGGTGGCATGATGTTCCTGCCATAGTGCGGGTAAATAACGATATACTTCCATGCCCCATATATGCAGCTAGAAATACGAGTGAAATGGAGAAAACCAGACGGGTCATATTAGAACACACACCACCAGGATACACACTGGATACCATCGCACCTAATTTGACGGTAGGGCATGACGGTCGAAGATGGAGTAGCACGTTTAAGCGTAATGATGGTATATACCAGCGGTTTTCAACCTGTGGTACATGTACCACTGGTGGTACATTTAATTATTTGCGGTGGTACGCAAAAACAGACCTAAAACGCAAAAGCCAGACCTAAAATCAGCACCAGATAACAAAAATTAAAAAAAAAGAAAAGAAATAAATATAAAAAACTAAAATATGGGAGCATTGGCAACCCTGTGTGAAATCTTTTAGAACTGCCCGCCGCGCCGGCAACACCGATTGGGCAATCGCGTAGCGGCGTATTCGCTTTTGCTTCAGTGTTTGTTTTACTTGATGAGTGACTTCACATGAGCCGCGCGCGCCTTGTCATTTTTATAGTAAAGTAATGGATAAATGGTTAAAGAGACCTGTAGAAGAGTGTTCTCTTCCAGGAACAAGTGATTTGCCATGTACTTCAAGCAATGTAACAAACGTGGATTTAAACTTAAATCGTAAAAAACAAAAAGTTACCAGACGATATGATTCAAATTATTTAAAAATGGGATTTTCATTTGTTGATGTTAACGAAGAACCACGCCCGCAATGTGTAATATGTTTTGAGATCTTTTCAAATCATTCGATGAAGCCGTCCTTGCTACAGCGCCATTTTAATTTGAAGCACAAAAATCTATCAGAAAAACCGCTAGATTTTTTTAAAAGGAAAGAAGTTGAACTTAAAGGTGGACAGAAGAAAATAGCTGCGTTTTCTACAAGCGACGAAAATGCTGTTAAGGCTGGTTTTTTGGCCAGTTTAAGAATAGCTAAGTGTGGAAAGCCCCATACAATTGGGGAAACGCTTATTTTACCAGCTGCCAAAGACATCGTAAATTGTGTTTTGGGGGAAAAGGCAGCCAAGCAATTGGATTTCGTTTCACTTTCTGATAATACAGTTAGTCGTAGAATACTTGTAATGGCCAATGATGTTAAAGAAACCGTCATAGAACAAATAAAGTCCAGTATCTTTTTCGCTTTACAAATGGACGAAAGTACCGATGTAGCAAATTTTGCCCAGTTGATGGTTTATTGCCGGTTTTTGCACGGAAATGAAATAAAAGAAGAATTTTTATTTTGCGAATCCCTTCCTTCTACAACAACATCGGTCGAAATATTTAATAAAGTGAATGATTTTATTACCAAACATGGTTTGGATTGGCTGAAGTGCGTGGGTATATGTTCAGATGGTGCACGTGCAATGACAGGAAAACATGGGGGTGTTGTAACAAGAATTAAAGCAATAGCACCGGAATGTGTTTTTATTCACTGTAGCATACACAGACAAGCTTTAGCAGCTAAGGAAATGCCAGATGAATTAAGACAGATCTTGAACGACGCTATTAAAGTAGTTAATTTTATTAAGTCAAGAGCTTTGAATTCAAGACTCTTTCGGCTCTTGTGTTCCGAAATGGGAAGTAATCACGACAGTTTGCTTCTACATACAGAGGTTAGGTGGCTATCAAGAGGAAAAGTATTATCCCGATTATTTGAGCTTCGTTCCGAAGTTCAAATATTTCTAGCTAAACAAAATCATGAGCTGAAAGACAAGTTTACTGACGAAGTTTGGTTATGCCAACTTGCATATCTTAGTGATATATTTAGCAGACTTAACGATTTGAATCTAGGTTTGCAAGGCAAACATACAACTCGCTTTGTTATTATTGATAAAGTCAAATCGTTCATAAAGAAGCTTGAACTTGTGAAATCAAGTCTTGAAAATAGATCTGTCCAACATTTTACAGCACTTGAAAGCTTCGTCATAGATAATGAAATTAATATCAGTTCTAAGGTACTGTTAAATTTCAAGATTCACCATGATAAATTAATCAAGCAGTTTAATGGGTACTTTACAGAAGATTATTCTGAATTTGAATGGATACGCAATCCCTTTTTTGTTGAGTCGCCGGTTCAGGGTTTATGTGCAACCGAACAAGAAAAACTGATTGATTTGTCGTGTGATGGTGAACTAAAATTAGAGTTTAAGCAGTGCGACCTCGGTGAATTTTGGGCAAGAAGGAATTCTGATTACCCTTCTCTTGCAAAACACGCTTTAAAATACTTAATACCCTTTTCAACGACATACATGTGTGAGAATGGATTTTCCGCGATGCTGTATATTAAGAATGTATACAGAAACAAACTTAATGTAGAACCTGATCTTCGGCTATATCTGAGTAACACAGAACCAGATATTAATAAATTATGTAAAAAAAGCCAAGCACAACCTTCTCACTAATGTTTGTCATTTTAAGTAAGTACCTCTAAGTATGAAACCTAAAAATGTAATAAAAAATATTTTTACTATTGTTCAATTTTATTTTATCCTTTGGTTAAAATTTCAGCATGGGTATTACAATTAATTAAATTACCTAGCTAGAAAGGTAGTATTTTAGTTAGGTGGTACCTAAAATTACAAAAAGTATTTTATGGTACATCACTCAAAAAGGTTGAAAACCGCTGGTATATACGACATCACTAATTGCACGTTTTTGCATCAAGTGAGACTAGATTTTAGAAATTACAGTCCAAAAGGCAGTGATGTTCAGTCGGTTACTGTGGATCGAACAGCGAACAATGAACGTATTAAAATTGAATATTTAGTTAACTGTTTTTGTTCTATTAATAATTATGAAGAAAACCATTATTTTGAAAGTTTTGTAGTAGAAAACCTTCGAGCAGGGTTAGTCGATTGCAGTCACTCAAATCAATTTGCTTATATAAAAGATAGTTTTGCAATTTGTGTATGATATAGATACTAGTACGATAGACTTAAGGTAAATTCATAACAAAAACAATCGTATAAAATATGATTTAAAAAGTGTTAATCTCTAATAACATTCTAAGTGCACAATCACTTTCCTGTAAAATAGCTCAGTTGCTGTTAATTCCTGCATTTGTACTAACTTACATTTGTCCCCGAAATCGTCTACAAACAATAAGGAATTTCTTAGTTGGGATGCTGCAATTTTGAAGGTCTGTTATTGAACTAGGGATATAAAATAAATTTCCGTAAGATTGGAAATGGCATGCAGCATTTTCCCCGCCTCAACGAGGCCTCCCAAGTTGGATTATCTAATCTGATTTGCTTATATATATATGTAATACCATTATTTTTAATATATTTTCAAATATTGCTATAGTGTCTAAATGTATTTTGTCAGGTTAGGTCAAATGTCTAATCTGAACAGTTTTTAAGCTACTAACATTTTAAAAATGATATTTTTGGTCCTTTGACAGCTATTTACATTTCTCAATTTCTTTAAACTAACAGTTTAAAGCACCTTGGAAACAACAGTTACGAGCGAAAAATTTCACTCATTTTCCTACATTGATGCTACAACCAGACGTCACAGACGGCGACTGATAAATACACTTCTTTGATTTATGACTTGAATATCAAATTGGAAAACAGATTTCAAGATTGTAAAAAACATCATGAGCTATTTTCTGCATTTGCAACGCCATTTTCCACAGACGTTAATTATTCATTACTAGTGATGCGGAATCAGATAATAAACTACCGTCGTTGTACGATAATTTTTTATAAAACGAGGGGTCAAGTTTCATCCGGAGTTTAGCGCGTAAAAAATACATTAAACTGGTGCAGGGAATATTGTTATTTTATTGTGGTTTTTTGGGATCTCCTTTTGCTTAAGGTATAAGTAGTTTCTTTAAAGTTCAGGGGGCTTTGAGAATAATTGATTCTTTGGAAAGCGTGAGGTTTTATCAACTCTGGGATTCATCACTTACGTATATAGTGCATATTATACATATTTGCAAGTTAATTGCAATAAATGACGAAACAATTAAATTATTATTATTGTTTAATTTATGCATACTTCAGCAAGGTAATTATTATGTGAAATAACTTAATGGCATCAAAACAAAACAAAAGTAAAAGTGAAATAATATTATTGTAGACCATCGACAAACATTATATGTTCATTTGGAGCTACGTAAATAATATAATAATAGATCGACATTGAAATATTGAAAAAATAAAGGAAAATTTTATTTTTGAACATTTAAACTACCTAAAAATATAATAATAGCATAACAAAAACATATCAAAAACAAAATATAACAAAATGTATAAAAGCCTGATCATGATTTAGTATTTCGACCAGTGATAAGTACAGAAGGTGTTTGTAAGCATGATGATTAGTAAGAGTGGTAAGTACATTGGATAAATTTATTTTTTTATATTAATTACTAATGTTTATTTGCAGCATATGGGTTATGGTTAATAATATTTAACCTATATTTGTGTGGCACAATAAATCTGCCATGTACCGGCAATGTTGATGTCAATGTGATACAAAGAGCACGTAACACTTTACAACAACACGTACCACCGAATTTTCAAATACAAGATGTCTATCCGGAGTACACCTCCGGTGTGCATCCTCATCGATGGATTGCAACATACACAAATAGGCAGAATAATTATGATGCCGAATGTGGTAATATAAAACGTTCAAAACATGATTTTCAACAGCATTGCCCAGCAGGTTGTACGATTGGCAAAACTTCAATAAGATGGGACCTCAATAATCCGGTGTATTGTGTTGAATTCATTGTTCGGTGTCAGTGCCATCGCCCCTTACGTTCACCAAACGACACTTGCCCTCAAGGCCATTGCAAAGGGTGGCATGATGTTCCTGCCATAGTGCGGGTAAATAACGATATACTTCCATGCCCCATATATGCAGCTAGAAATACGAGTGAAATGGAGAAAACCAGACGGGTCATATTAGAACACACACCACCAGGATACACACTGGATACCATCGCACCTATTTTGACGGTAGGGCATGACGGTCGAAGATGGAGTAGCACGTTTAAGCGTAATGATGGTATATACGACATCACTAATTGCACGTTTTTGCATCAAGTGAGACTAGATTTTAGAAATTACAGTCCAAAAGGCAGTGATGTTCAGTCGGTTACTGTGGATCGAACAGCGAACAATGAACGTATTAAAATTGAATATTTAGTTAACTGTTTTTGTTCTATTAATAATTATGAAGAAAACCATTATTTTGAAAGTTTTGTAGTAGAAAACCTTCGAGCAGGGTTAGTCGATTGCAGTCACTCAAATCAATTTGCTTATATAAAAGATAGTTTTGCAATTTGTGTATGATATAGATACTAGTACGATAGACTTAAGGTAAATTCATAACAAAAACAATCGTATAAAATATGATTTAAAAAGTGTTAATCTCTAATAACATTCTAAGTGCACAATCACTTTCCTGTAAAATAGCTCAGTTGCTGTTAATTCCTGCATTTGTACTAACTTACATTTGTCCCCGAAATCGTCTACAAACAATAAGGAATTTCTTAGTTGGGATGCTGCAATTTTGAAGGTCTGTTATTGAACTAGGGATATAAAATAAATTTCCGTAAGATTGGAAATGGCATGCAGCATTTTCCCCGCCTCAACGAGGCCTCCCAAGTTGGATTATCTAATCTGATTTGCTTATATATATATGTAATACCATTATTTTTAATATATTTTCAAATATTGCTATAGTGTCTAAATGTATTTTGTCAGGTTAGGTCAAATGTCTAATCTGAACAGTTTTTAAGCTACTAACATTTTAAAAATGATATTTTTGGTCCTTTGACAGCTATTTACATTTCTCAATTTCTTTAAACTAACAGTTTAAAGCACCTTGGAAACAACAGTTACGAGCGAAAAATTTCACTCATTTTCCTACATTGATGCTACAACCAGACGTCACAGACGGCGACTGATAAATACACTTCTTTGATTTATGACTTGAATATCAAATTGGAAAACAGATTTCAAGATTGTAAAAAACATCATGAGCTATTTTCTGCATTTGCAACGCCATTTTCCACAGACGTTAATTATTCATTACTAGTGATGCGGAATCAGATAATAAATTACCGTCGTTGTACGATAATTTTTTATAAAACGAGGGGTCAAGTTTCATCCGGAGTTTAGCGCGTAAAAAATACATTAAACTGGTGCAGGGAATATTGTTATTTTATTGTGGTTTTTTGGGATCTCCTTTTGCTTAAGGTATAAGTAGTTTCTTTAAAGTTCAGGGGGCTTTGAGAATAATTGATTCTTTGGAAAGCGTGAGGTTTTATCAACTCTGGGATTCATCACTTACGTATATAGTGCATATTATACATATTTGCAAGTTAATTGCAATAAATGACGAAACAATTAAATTATTATTATTGTTTAATTTATGCATACTTCAGCAAGGTAATTATTATGTGAAATAACTTAATGGCATCAAAACAAAACAAAAGTAAAAGTGAAATAATATTATTGTAGACCATCGACAAACATTATATGTTCATTTGGAGCTACGTAAATAATATAATAATAGATCGACATTGAAATATTGAAAAAATAAAGGAAAATTTTATTTTTGAACATTTAAACTACCTAAAAATATAATAATAGCATAACAAAAACATATCAAAAACAAAATATAACAAAATGTATAAAAGCCTGATCATGATTTAGTATTTCGACCAGTGATAAGTACAGAAGGTGTTTGTAAGCATGATGATTAGTAAGAGTGGTAAGTACATTGGATAAATTTATTTTTTTATATTAATTACTAATGTTTATTTGCAGCATATGGGTTATGGTTAATAATATTTAACCTATATTTGTGTGGCACAATAAATCTGCCATGTACCGGCAATGTTGATGTCAATGTGATACAAAGAGCACGTAACACTTTACAACAACACGTACCACCGAATTTTCAAATACAAGATGTCTATCCGGAGTACACCTCCGGTGTGCATCCTCATCGATGGATTGCAACATACACAAATAGGCAGAATAATTATGATGCCGAATGTGGTAATATAAAACGTTCAAAACATGATTTTCAACAGCATTGCCCAGCAGGTTGTACGATTGGCAAAACTTCAATAAGATGGGACCTCAATAATCCGGTGTATTGTGTTGAATTCATTGTTCGGTGTCAGTGCCATCGCCCCTTACGTTCACCAAACGACACTTGCCCTCAAGGCCATTGCAAAGGGTGGCATGATGTTCCTGCCATAGTGCGGGTAAATAACGATATACTTCCATGCCCCATATATGCAGCTAGAAATACGAGTGAAATGGAGAAAACCAGACGGGTCATATTAGAACACACACCACCAGGATACACACTGGATACCATCGCACCTATTTTGACGGTAGGGCATGACGGTCGAAGATGGAGTAGCACGTTTAAGCGTAATGATGGTATATACGACATCACTAATTGCACGTTTTTGCATCAAGTGAGACTAGATTTTAGAAATTACAGTCCAAAAGGCAGTGATGTTCAGTCGGTTACTGTGGATCGAACAGCGAACAATGAAAGTATTAAAATTGAATATTTAGTTAACTATTTTTGTTCTATTAATAATTATGAAGAAAACCATTATTTTGAAAGTTTTGTAGTAGAAAACCTTCGAGCAGGGTTAGTCGATTGCAGTCACTCAAATCAATTTGCTTATATAAAATATAGTTTTGCAATTTGTGTATGATATAGATACTAGTACGATAGACTTAAGGTAAATTCATAACAAAAACAATCGTATAAAATATGATTTAAAAAGTGTTAATCTCTAATAACATTCTAAGTGCACAATCACTTTCCTGTAAAATAGCTCAGTTGCTGTTAATTCCTGCATTTGTACTAACTTACATTTGTCCCCGAAATCGTCTACAAACAATAAGGAATTTCTTAGTTGGGATGCTGCAATTTTGAAGGTCTGTTATTGAACTAGGGATATAAAATAAACTTCCGTAAGATTGGAAATGGCATGCAGCATTTTCCCCGCCTCAACGAGGCCTCCCAAGTTGGATTATCTAATCTGATTTGCTTATATATATATGTAATACCATTATTTTTAATATATTTTCAAATATTGCTATAGTGTCTAAATGTATTTTGTCAGGTTAGGTCAAATGTCT
Source organism: Polydrusus cervinus (assembly GCA_935413205.1). Lineage (NCBI taxonomy): Eukaryota > Metazoa > Arthropoda > Insecta > Coleoptera > Curculionidae > Polydrusus > Polydrusus cervinus. The sequence continues at coordinate 56,082,987 of OW284510.1, read as the reverse complement.
AATCTGAACAGTTTTTAAGCTACTAACATTTTAAAAATGATATTTTTGGTCCTTTGACAGCTATTTACATTTCTCAATTTCTTTAAACTAACAGTTTAAAGCACCTTGGAAACAACAGTTACGAGCGAAAAATTTCACTCATTTTCCTACATTGATGCTACAACCAGACGTCACAGACGGCGACTGATAAATACACTTCTTTGATTTATGACTTGAATATCAAATTGGAAAACAGATTTCAAGATTGTAAAAAACATCATGAGCTATTTTCTGCATTTGCAACGCCATTTTCCACAGACGTTAATTATTCATTACTAGTGATGCGGAATCAGATAATAAATTACCGTCGTTGTACGATAATTTTTTATAAAACGAGGGGTCAAGTTTCATCCGGAGTTTAGCGCGTAAAAAATACATTAAACTGGTGCAGGGAATATTGTTATTTTATTGTGGTTTTTTGGGATCTCCTTTTGCTTAAGGTATAAGTAGTTTCTTTAAAGTTCAGGGGGCTTTGAGAATAATTGATTCTTTGGAAAGCGTGAAGTTTTATCAACTCTGGGAGTTGAGGGTTTATAGGCCGGGAAAGGTCTGAGGAGAATAATAGCGGGAATTATTATTCGTAAGTGGGGGAATCTCAAGTAAGTCGGTTTTAATAATTGGAAGTAATTTTGTGGGGGGACGCCGGTAAAAGGGCGACAGTTTAATGTATACGGGGATTGGGTGCAACTTGAAGTAGAATCACGGGAATTGATATTCTTTTAATCTTTTAAATTATTTGTATTAATTAATAGCCATTAATATTTATGTTGTTTCGTTAGAGCCGTTTGCTCTCATAACCTGTAAGGTATTTGTTGACGATAATACGTCTATATTTCTGTTATCTTGTTTTGGATTAATAAAATCCAGTTGTTCTTAAATTTATTTGTTTTTATTTCGTTGTTTAATTTTAGTATGGGTAGTTACCCAGTATGGGGGGGGGGGGAGTCCGCTTTGTCGGCGAAACCAGCGGCCCTGGGCCGCGAAGTTTTGCCGACGAAGGAAGAGGTGCGGAGATCAGTATAAATATGAAGGTGAATAGGCCAGTGGGTTTTCAAAGTAGAAGTATGCGACGACGCCTTCAGCGTCGCCGCCAAGAGGAACGGTTGCGGGCCGCCCCTCTCCCGATACGGGATTCAGGGGGAAACAAAGTTTATTTCACAAGGGAAGGGGCTAAGAGTTTTAGACAGGGGTTTAATAGTTATGAGGACCAAGGGATTAATATTCAGGGAGATGTAATTGCATTATGTCCCACTCATTCGCCTGTGGCGCGGCCGGCCGGCCAGGTAGAGATAAACCAAAGTCAGATCCAGATTCAGGAGGTGATTTCCTGCGGGAATCACCAGGATTTAGACCGGGCCCACTTCCTGGGGGCGAATGAGGGTGATGGGGAAAAAGGGATAAAATCAGGGATTTTGTGTACTATGTCGGGAAGGGACTTAAATGAGTGTCCAGCTTGTATTAGTCAAGAGGTTTTAAGTGAAATAGGGGTGAATATAGAGGGTAGGCCCCCTCCGTTGACTCTCGAGGATCGGGCCCGCATGCGGCGGGTCCGGATCCAGAAAATAGTAAGTACTATTGGTCGGACTGTCGAACCTGAAGATAGTGATGCCGAAATACGCGACCTGCAAATTATATACATTGAATCGCCAAACGACGACGCAGAAAGCTACGAAAACGACACTGAGGTTGAAAGAAAACCAGTACCGAGGGACGTTGGCGAACCCCCGGGAACACTAGCAAGGTTACAAATGTAAGAAAATTTTGACACACCCGGTAGAACCAATATGATGGTAATACGATATCCCTATGAGGCTGGGTGTGACTTAGATTCGACGGCAAATGCTAGGACCAGTCTGTCCGAGGGAGTCCAGGAAGGAACATTATTTTAAGTTCACTTTTTTTCCTGTTCTATTATTTTAATTTGTTTTGATATTGTGACTTTAATTGAGTGCTAATAAATACTTAAATTATAATTTACAAGAGTGGGGTTCTGATTTCGCAAACAAAGCAGCGTAAAATCCTGGCTACGTGCTTGAATAACTCCTTCAAAGCAATTAGTTTAAAGTTGTCACAACTTGATTTATTTCTACCTTATATGGCAGTTTGGGCCGTATCTTTCTGTTTTTGACATTTTTGTAGCTACCAAAGCATATACAAAAATTTGTATTTCCATAGTTGTTATTTCTGTTCTGTTTTATTCGCTCAGTAGTGTCGGCACCTAGTACTATTAACCCTTTGCGGGCATGTGGTTCCTATTTGGAACCACATATCAAATGTTGAAATTTCGCGGACCAGTAAGCGCTGCCTGGAACCACACGTTTTCGTAGTGGTGGGAGCAGCTATCTTTAGGCGGCGCCGCGTGGTCAGTTTATAAATCGCCATTATAGATGGTGTATTTACCCGGTTTATTTTGCGTGTCGATAGTGTTCCTATGTTATTATAATTTTAATAGTGTTTCACGATGCAAAAGGAAAATATGAAAGGTGTGTATATCGGAATTATATTTGTTACTGTTTAGTTGAACATAATATTAGATAATATTAATAAAAAATAAAAATGTTCATTGATATTTTGAAGGTTATACTATGTTGTAGGGTAATAATAAGGCTTCACCTTATTTTACCTAATTGTACAATTTAATGGTATGTATAATATTATTGTTACCTTTACCCTGATATCAATAACGAGGATATAGTCGAGGGTATAACCCTCTATTAAAGGTAACAATATGTTATTGTACATTAAATATAACAATAACATTTATATAATCATAGGTTAAGCGTAGAGTTAAGGTTACGAGTTTAAGGTTAAGTTTAGTATATAAGTATCTACGACTGATTGTAAAATATAATAGAAAGAATAGAAAGAATAGATAGAAAGGATAGAAATAAATAGGGCATATTACATGCAAAAGGAGGATGAGAATACGTGCGAGGATAACATTAGACAGTCAACATTAGCCGATCAGTTTTTTCGAGCCTAAAGAAAACTTAGAATCTGTAATTTTAAATTTAAATGGTCTAAATTTTGTTCAAGTCAATTATAGAGGCACTATATTAAAATTATTAATCGACACAGGAGCTTCTATAAGTGTTATATTTAAAAAATTTATTAATAAACATGAATATATAAACAAAGGAAATCAAATAAAAATAAATGGGGTGGCCGGTTCAACACTTTCACATGGTATCGCGAACTTGACATTGGAATTTATTAATAACAATATCAAATTAAAACATACATTTCATGTAATTGAAAGTTTTGAAAATAAAATAAATGGAGTTTTAGGCTCAGATTTTTTTGAGAAATATAATGCCAAGATAAATTTTGAAAATTTTAAGTTTTCGTTTTCTACTAAATATGAAACTGTTTCATTGCCAATGTTGTCAAACCAAAAATCACAGTTTAAAATACCGGCTCGTTGTGAAATGATTAAATATTGCTATGTTAACAAAAATGATGACTGTCTAGTATTACCACAACAATTAGCAGATGGTATTTATATAGCAAGTGTTTTAGCTCGACCGCAAAGTAATATGATACCAGTAAAAATTTTAAATACACGCGACGCGGAAGTAACATTAACAAACTTTTATCCGAAGGTTGAAAATGTCAGCGATTATGAAACTTGTTTTCTTGGAACGGAACATAATTCGGTTGAACGAGTAGACGAATTGCTAAAATTAATCGATACAAAACATTTAAATAGAGAGGAAAAATTTTCAATTCAAAAAATTTGTGCTAAATACCTCATGCACAAAAGAAAGAAATACATGCGCAGATTGACAAAATGTTAAAAGATGGAATTATTGAAGAGACCAAGTCAGAATGGTCTGCACCCTTATTGGTAGTTCCTAAAAAAGCTGACCAAACAGGTGTTAAACGTTTTAGAGTTGTAATTGACTTTCGTCTTCTTAATAAAAAGTTAAGGGATGATGAAAAATTTCCACTTCCATCAATTACTGAAATTTTAGACTCATTGTCAGGAGCAATGTATTTCTCTCATTTAGACCTTTCACAAGGATACTATCAAGTGTCCTTGGACGAGGCTAGTCGACCGTATACAGCGTTTACGACAGAAAGGGGACAGTACCAAATGACACGTCTTCCGATGGGGTTGAAATCATCCCCTACTTCCTTTAGTCGGGTAATGGCTATTGCTATGACAGGTTTAAATTACGACAGCTGTTTTGTTTACCTTGATGATTTAATTGTGTTTGGAAATAGTTTGGGAAACCATAATAAAAATTTGGTTAAAATATTTCAAAGGCTTAGTAGAGAAGTGAATCTAAAACTAAATCCTAATAAATGTGAATTTTTTAAAAAGGAAATTTTGTATCTTGGGCATGTGATATCGGCGGAAGGTGTTTTTCCTGACAAAGAAAAAAATCGAAGTCCTGCAAAAATATCCCGTACCCAAAGATGCAAACGAAACTAAACGATTTGTTGCATTTGCTAATTATTATAGAAAATTCATTCCAAATTTCGCAAAAATTTCACTTCCATTAAATAACCTGACTAGAAAAAAGGTTCAATTTCGTTGGACACCCGAGTGTTAACAATCCTTTGAAATATTAAAGACCGCACTGATAAAACCACCCGTTTTGCAGTACCCAAATTTTGCTGAAGACAATATTTTCATTTTGAGAACAGACGCATCAGGCAGTGCCATCGGGGCAGTTCTTTTAAACATGAATGATAAGCCGGTTGCTTACGCGAGTAGGTCATTAAATAAAGCAGAACATAATTATTGTACAGTCGAGAAAGAACTATTAGCAGTTGTATGGGCAGTTAAGCACTTTAGACCTTATTTATATGGAAGAAAATTTTCGCTAGAAACTGATTGCAAACCTCTTATTTCTCTTTTTGGTATGACGACTCCGTCAAGTAGACTCACAAAGTTTCGGTTAGTATTAGAAGAATACGATTTCGTTATTAAGCACGTAAAAGGAAAGGAAAACGTAATAGCGGATGCCTTATCGCGTATCGAATTAAGTAAAAATGAACTTAAAAATATAGAAAATACTGTAGGCACCTCATTGCTTGCCATGACAAGAGCAGCAACAAAACGACAGACAGACAAAACAAGTAACGTAGGTTGTTCGAATACTTACGAACGGATTGATCACCCGGGCGTGGTAGAATTAGTAAAACGGCCTAATAATTCTTGTGAACTCTGTCCTGTTTCAAATTCTGAATTTATTAAAATGTGTAAAAGTAAAAAATATGACTGCAGCATAGGGAATTTCGTCTATTTTAAAGATAAAAATATTGTTTATAGGAATCAGGAGCCTCGGCCGAAAGCCCTGCAATTCAGGAACAATAATTGTACGGAACATAAAGTTCAAAAATCTCGATCGGCGTTAGCTTTTAGCATATCGTTGAGGGAATTGAATGCCGTATGTAATAAATATAATATTCGCGAATTAATTATTATAAAAGACGAAAAGAGCGCTCAAATGTTAAAAAACATTTTTAAAAATAAAAAGTTAATAATAGAAACCGGTATAAAAATATCTGTTATTAAAAATATAAAAAGGATATCCGATCGTGAGACAAAGCAAATAGTTCTTAACGATTTCCATTTACTGCCGACAGGAGGTCACGCAGGGGTAAATAGAATGTATAATAATATAAAAAAGTATTATTCGTGGATAGGCTTACGACAAGATGTCGAGGAATACGTAAGAAAATGTGACGATTGTCAAAGATATAAACATTCAAAGCAAAATATAGAACCAATGACAATAACTCATACTGCTACTTCAGCATTCCAGAGAATCTATTTAGATCTTGTAGGTCCTTTAGAACCAGATGTTGATACGGAATCGGATAAAATCTCACCGCCAGTTGACGATAATTTTGTATAAAATCGAAATATGTAATGTAGGCAGACGACTCCCCCGGAGCAGGCTTCAAGATCCTATAGCCGTACCGGGTGACTCTTCTGCCAAGCGCGGTTTGTTCATATTTTTTCTAAAATTAAATTCACGGGTTTTCATGTGTTAAATGAATCAGTGCCTCTGCTATTGTTCTAAATTTTGTATAACGAGAGGGTGTTTTAGAAAGCAACTATACGGGTGTCATTCTATTCTTTTATTCAGGGTTTTGAGTTGACAAATTCTTTTGTGGGGGATCCGTTTTGAATAGAGATAAGGGGCTTTTAGGTTGGGTGTTTTCCAGTAAAGAAAAAAGGAATATATTAGTAGCCGGGTGTCGTCTATTCAGATCCGCGGGGGGAAGGATAGTAAATCAAAGACTCTGAAGGTAATTGTTAAATATTGGGTTGTACACACTCTCGTAATAAAATAAGGGAAGTAATTTTATGGGGATTTTGTGTCAATATAGCGATGGGACAATAGCTCAGCCTGGTATGCGTAAGTTTGTTGATTAAAGAAAATAAATTCACGGGAGTTATTCGGTGGTGAGAATTGATCTCTGTTTCGGGTTATATTTACATTATCTTTATATGTTATTTTGGAGTTATAAGAATTTGTAAGAAATTCTTTTGTTTCAAAAAGTTTATGTGTTGATCGTTCGATAATAAATATCGTTTATTTTTTATTAAAAATCGTTGTTTTATTTATTTGTTTAATAAAAAGAAATGGAAGGCAGAGGAGTAAAAGGGGGAGTCCACCTCATCGGCGAGACCAGCGGCCGCCGGCCGCAAGGTCTTGCCGATGAGGTCGGTAGGATAGTCAGTGTTCGATTGAGAGAAGGAGGGCCAAAGGTCTCTAGTAAGACCGTGCGGCGGCGTCTTCAACGTCGTCGCCAAGAGATGAGGCGGCGTGCCGCCCCCCTTCCCTTAATGGATAAAGATGGTAATAAATCTTACTTTACGCAAGAAGGGGAAAAAGGTTTAAGAAAGGGTTTATATGATAATTTTCGGGAGAGTAATTTAAGTGGGGAATATCAAGTTGCTCCTTCGCCTGTGGCGCGTGATGCCCTTATCGGAGATCAAAATGGAAGGCAGGGTTGGAAAGAGGAGCAGATTTCCTCCCAGGAACCGTTGAGAAATCCAGGGGCACGCCCGCCGCAGGCGGATGATGTTATTGGGAAAAATGTAATTTTTAATCAATTCAAATGTAATAATTCCGGGGTGGCTTCTGATGAATGTCCCGCATGTCAGGAGGCTGTCTCCTTGGGATTTAAAGTCGATATGGAGAATCAATCTCCGTTCCTAAGTCTGGAAGATCGGGCAAAAGCCCGATGGGCCCGTATTCGTGAGATCGTTTCAATTATTGACTTACCAGGCGCCTCCACGATAACATCAGGGGAGGAATTACCAGATCCCGTGCCGACGTGCCAATTATTCTCAGTCAGAACTCCATTAACCGTGACACCCAGTTGGAAAGCGACCCTGAGAAAACGACTACAAGTATCACCGAGTGAGGGGCTGTCTCGCCGGGATCAATGTACATAGTAATAAATATATTTTGACCTTACAATGCGATCTCAGTAAATTTGTGGAATGTTACCCAGTTAACAACAAAGAAGCCGTAACCGTGGCTAAGTCATTTGTTGAAAATTTTATTTTACGTTATGGAATTCCGGACGAGATAGTGTCGGATCAAGGGACGGAATTTATAGCTTCAACCCTTACACAAACGTGTGAGTTACTTCAAATTAAAAAGTTGCAATCTACTGCATATCACCCTCAATCAATAGGTGCTTTAGAAAACTCGCATAAATCACTAGGGGCATATTTACGTATGCAATTAGCGAAAGACCCAAGTAATTGGAGTAGTTGGTTACCCTTTGGGTGTTTTTCCTATAACAATAGCGTGCATACTGAAACTAAGTATACCCCATACGAACTAGTTTTTGGCAAAACGGCTAAATTACCTTCAAACTTGTTAAGGGAAGTTAGCCCCCTGTACAATTTTGACAGCTACCCACTAGAGTTAAAGTACAGGCTTCAACATGCATGTAGCGACGCAAAAAATAATTTGATAAAGTCAAAAAGTGAAAGAAAGAATGTATACGATAGGAAATGTAATATAATTAATTATAAGGTTGGTGAAAAAGTACTTTTAAGAAATAACAGTGCCAGTGCAAAAATGGACGCGATATACAAGGGTCCATATACAGTGTTAGATGAACAATCGCCAAATATCCTAATAGAAATAGACAATAAGCCAGTTTTAGTTCATAAAAATAGAGTTAAGAAATATTTTAAATAATCTTACCTAATTAAGTAAACATACAAAAAAAAATCAAATATTTAGTTATATTAGATTTTTTTTCCCCTCCCGTAGGAGATGTAGGGTAATAATAAGGCTTCACCTTATTTTACCTAATTGTACAATTTAATGGTATGTATAATATTATTGTTACCTTTACCCTGATATCAATAACGAGGATATAGTCGAGGGTATAACCCTCTATTAAAGGTAACAATATGTTATTGTACATTAAATATAACAATAACATTTATATAATCATAGGTTAAGCGTAGAGTTAAGGTTACGAGTTTAAGGTTAAGTTTAGTATATAAGTATCTACGACTGATTGTAAAATATAATAGAAAGAATAGAAAGAATAGATAGAAAGGATAGAAAGAATAGAAATAAATACATTTTTACACACGTCTTGATGACTCTTTCATATCGAACCGAGTAGTTACATTACAATGTGGTTCCATATGGGACCACTGGCTCGCTTGACCATCTAAGTTTTTTTAAATGTTTTAGGGAGGAAATATTTGAACATTTCTGAATTAGAGCGGTTGCCGCCTGCTGATTTATATACTTTGTTAGATGATATTCCATCGGACAACGAATCAGTTCATTCGACGTATAGCAGCGGCGATGAAGAAATTAATGATATAGACTTCCAATTATCCAATGAAGATTATGGTCCGGTAATGGCTCCTGCGGTTGATTGGGATTCAGATGATGACTTGCCTTTAGCTGTGTTAGTGCCTGGTGCTAAGATAACGACAGTACCAACGTTTCAATGGTCAAAATCTGTACAAAATATTGTTCAACCAGTACCTTTTAGCGCAGATTCTGGGCCCGATGTTCCAATCGATGCCGAGGTTGATTGTCCCTTGGATATTTTTATGCTCCTGTTCTCAGAAGAACTTCTACAAAAGTTAGTTTTTGACACAAATCTTTACGCCTTTCAAAACAACACAGGAAATACTTACCTGCCCACAACATATAATGAAATGAGATGTTTTCTAGGATTAAATATTCTTATGGGCATCAAACATTTACCAAGTTACAAAGATTACTGGTCCGCTCGAGAAGAACTTCGAGATCATTATATTGCCTCTTGCATGTCAAGAAACCGCTTTGGTTGGTTCCTCGGTAACATGCATCTAAACGATAAATCGGTGGAACCCAAAAAAGGCGAACCATCCTATGATAAACTATATAAACTTCGGCCAATGTTAGAAAGGCTTTCAGAAAACTACGCGAGGTTATATAAGCCAACACGATGCCAAGCAATAGATGAGTCTATGATTCGATTCAAGGGCAGAATTTCATTTAGGCAATATATGCCGATGAAGCCAATCAAACGAGGGTACAAAATGTGGGTTCGCGCCAATGAAACTGGATTTGTTTCCCAGTTTCAAATATATACAGGTAATAAAAATATTTTTCCCACATATCTACATCATCAAACTAATATCTTGTTTTTTTTTTCAACAGGGAAAGCAGAAAACGCTAGTGAACACAACTTAGGAGAAAGAGTGATCAATGATTTGACAAGAACGCTAGTAGGAAATCATCATGAAGTTTACATGGACAATTTTTTTAATTCTGCAACTTTACAACTACATTTGCAGAAAGATGAAATATATAGCTGTGGCACTGCCAGAAAAGATAGAAAATTTTTTCCAAAGGATTTTGCGGAAGACAAGACCATGAAAAGGGGTGACATGGACTGGAAAGTTAGCCAGACTGGAATTATTGCTCTAAAATGGAGAGATAATAAATCTGTACATTTTCTAAGCAACTTTCATAATCCTGCAGATGTTGACGTTATTTCACGCAAACAAAAAGATGGTTCTAGCATAGAATTTCCGTGTATAAAACTTGTGAAAGACTATAATCGGCATATGGGATATGTCGACAAAAGCGATATGTTGAAATCTTGTTACGAAATCAACCGTAAATCGAAAAAATGGTGGCACAGAATCTTTTGGCATTTTATAGATCTCACAGTAGTGAATGCACATATTATGTTCCAAGAAAGAAGTGGTATTTGTGGAAAAACACTGTCCCTAAAAGAATTCCGTCTTGCAGTAGCGAATGGACTGATAGGTGCTGATCCCGAAGTTCCACAGAGGGGTCGCAGAAGCTCAGAACCAACTCCTAACAAATACAAGCCACATGTCCCGTTAGAGCGGAGAATAAGTAAGGCTGCACACATGCCCATTCACGGCACTAAGGTGAGATGTGCAAATTGTAGCACAAGAAATTCACCTCACAGAACCAGATGGCACTGTTCTTCGTGTAATGTTGGACTTTGTCTTACAGCTACAAAGAATTGTTTCGCCCTTTTTCACAAAAAATAAGAAAGGCTTATTTTTTTTTTATTATTTACTGCTTTGTAGGCGACAATAAATAAATTTAAAAAGTAAGGAAAAAATCTTTTCATTTCCTGGTGGTCCCACAGTGGAACCATACGATTTAACAAAAACCAAACTACTTATGTATTTTTTTTACATAGAATTGTGATTTAGAACCAACATTTAGTCCAAATTTTATAATATTAATGTAATTTATAATAAAAAAATAATTTGGGCCACAAAGGGTTAACTGTGATTTGGAGAAGCCTCCTTGTAAAATGAACCATACATCTCAAACCAGTGATGATGAGAAATACAATGACTTTCTCTTAAATTTCCTTGTGCGGGTACAGAAACGCATACAATGCAAGTGATATACTCAACATCAGGTAAGATGTTCATCGGTTTAAATTGGTTGACTGTAAAGCAAGGTTTTAAGATGCCCCCAAAAATATTTCCAAACTGTTTAGGTCTGGGGATCTAGCTGGCCATCACTCTGTTGCCCACGACCTTGCCAGCCATTATTATTGCCAGCTTCATGAACAGGAAAAAGAATGTGCAGGTTCTTCATCCAACATCTCGGGTCCAGAAGAACAAGGAGCGGAAAGTGTGGTATGAAAAAATTTTGACCTCAGACTTTCCAAAGTGCTTGTGAACAACAAAACTAATTTATCATCTGCTATAATAGAAATGCGGCAATACAATAAAGAGGCGAATATAAGTCGACATCAAGACTGCCTAGAGTGGTGGAAATCCAGAGAAATTATCTATCCTGCATTGGCAAAGTTAGCTAGAAAATACTTAAGCGTTTTGTGTACTTCCGTTCCAAGTAAAAGAATTTTTTCCAAAGCAGGACAAATAATTTCTGATCGCAGAAGCCGGCTGAAATCTAGCACTGCCAGAGAACTTATATTTTTAAATGCCAATGAGTCTTCATAGATAATAAGTTTTCTTTATTAATATTATTATTATCTATTTTAATAGTTGTAGTTTTAATGTTTTGTTTTAACATTTTTTAGCTTTTATATATTTATATACCTACTCTCAATCCTTAATGAATAATAAAATATAATTTAAAAAAAAATTCAAACCAAATCGTGGTTGTTAAATTAATCATTTTTACTTTCATTGATATATTGATAATAATTCCCACAGTTTAAATATTGATAATATCTATCCTTTCTACCTATCTACTCTTTTACTCGACAAAACGAAAATATCATTTAGTATCAGTATCTGATACTCAAGATAAAAGTATCGATACTATCAGATACTGACGAAAGTATCGATTGCACATCACTAGTGCGGGGTAGTGGTGTGCGAATAGTATCTATTCGATACTTTAATATCTGATACTGACGGGATTCGAAATAACTCGAATCTTTTTGCCAAATGTATCCGATACACGATACTCACTCACGCGGCGACAGCAGCGTTGAATCCTGGCTTCGAGGCGGCCGGAGCCGGAGCCGACCGAGTCTATCGAATATCAAATCTTATGAGTTCAATGATGATGGTTCGCAAAGTAACTATGTGTAGGACGGTATCAGATACCGATATGTAGTTATTTAAATAAATGTATGTTGTATGAACGAATATGGAACGTGGTAAAGGGATGCCGACCGGCTCGACGGCGTGTTTCGGCGGCAGAGACTATTGTTGCTTTTTGTAGGTATTTTATAATGATATGCATTTCTTGTTTTTAGGCTGACGGTAAGCGGGAAGAAATAAATTTAGAGGCCATAAAATATTTCTAATTTCTAAATGTTTATTATTATTTTGATTTGGACTTGGCGGCTTGAGTATTTTATGGTCGCTTAAAAATGTTAGGTTTATTTTAAAAAGTTTGTGCGTCAAGTTAAAGTGAATTATTAAGTATTTAAGAAAAATGCCAGGTAACCCAAGAAAGAGAAGTAAAGTGTGGTTGCATTTTACTTTAATGAACAATGAAAAAGCAAAGTGCGATATTTGTAAAAGTGTTTTGTCGTATAAAGGTGGTGCGACGTCAAATTTACAAAAACATTTAAAGACAAAACATTTTGCTGTTATTCAAGAACAAGAAGATGCCCCAAAATTTGTCAGCGTATACACCGAACCAATGGCGGGTTCTTCAACGGCTCTTGATATTAAGCACAGTGATCAATTAAACGAAGTCGAAGTAATAAAAAGACCTCGAATTAGCCTAGCTCCAACACAAACAAAAATATCAAGCTTTTCCGTTCGTCCAGCCTCCGTAGCCAGGACAAAAATGTTAAATGAAAAAGTTTTAAATATGATGATTCGAGATCTACAACCATTTTCAATAGTAGAAGATGATGGTTTTAGATCATTAGTAGCCGCCCTCGATTCATCTTATCAGATACCTTCAAGAATCACATTCAGTCGAAATTTACTTGACAGAAAATATAAGGACGTTGTATTGAAAATTAAAGAACTACTACGTGAAGCCGAGTTTGTAACAGTGACAACAGACACTTGGACTTCCCGTTCTGTTGAAAACTACATGGCCGTAACTGTACATTACTTAGATAAGGACTGGACAATGAAAACAATATTGTTGGGTTGCTTTCATTTCACAGAACGACACACATCTGAAAATTTGAGAAACAAATTATTAAGTATTTTGCAGGATTGGAACATATCAGAAAATATACAGGCTGTAGTTACAGATAATGCTCGAAATATTACAGGCGCAATAAAGTTAACAGGTTGGTCCCATCTCCCATGCCTGGCACATACCATTAACCTTATTGTTCAAGACGCACTAAAAACGATAGAGCCACTGCAAAAAAAAGTTAAAAAAATTGTAGAATACTTTCATCGTAGTACTACCGCTGCAGAAACACTTTCATCCATGCAAGTACAAATGTCGGAAAAATCGTTAAAATTAATTAACGATGTTGTGACACGTTGGAATTCTAGCTACTATATGTTTAGCAGAATATGCGAAATTCAAGCACCACTTGAAGCAGCTCTTGGTATTTTACATAATCCCGTTGAAGTACTTAATACAGATGAATGGACCGTTTTAAAAGAAATTTGTGCTGTTTTAAAACCTTTTGAGCGGGTATCTACAGAACTAGATGCCGAAAAAAGTGTGTGCGTCTCAAAAATCATACCTTTAATGGAAAGTTTGCGACACTATCTAGGTGAACTTTGCGTTAAAGACATTACAGCATCAAACTTAAAAACAAGTATGGTTTAATAGGATTGAATATAATGCTCTAATTTCTAAAGCGACATATTTAGATCCTCGCTTTAAGAAAAAAGGATTCAGTGATGAAAATGCCGTCATTAAAGTTAAAGAACTACTAACATCTGAAATGTCAAAAATACTAAAAGAAGATGATCGTATAGAAATAGAAATAGAAAATGTACAGTCAGATAAAAATGACTCTGATGATAAAGATTCAATATGGAAAAGTTTTGATGCCAAAGTTTCAAAAAGTAGATCAACTTTAGCGACTTCAATTATTGAACTAAAACAATTTGCTGATGAAGCCAACATCAAAAGAACGGATGATCCTTTAAAATGGTGGAAAACACGAGAGGCCGTTTACCCCACTTTGGCAAAATTAGCTAAAAAATATTTAAGTGTAACTGCCACTTCTGTCGCCAGTGAACTAGTCTTTTCCAAAGCGGGTCAAGTGGTGTCAGAGCGTAGAAATAGACTTAAGCCAAAAAATGTTGAAATGTTGGTGTTTTTAAATGGAAATTTTCATTTATAATTAATATTTGTAATAAATTACATGTTGTTAGTTCTTCTCTACTGCTACTCAGTCTACTCTTATATAAATTCTCAATTTTCCCTTAACTTAATAATAAAAAAATAAACCAAAAATGTGTAATGCATATTCACCATATTTAATTCATTTCTTTAGTCAATTTTTGGGTAATGATTACATAGTATCAGATACAAAGTATCGGATACTTGTGCGCTAAGTATTGATATCTACTCGTTACTCATAAAAGTATCAGTTGCACATCACTAGTGCGGGGTCCACGATGCCTGCAACTTTTGCCTTTAAGGTTCGATAATTATGAATACGGGCGGCTGGATCTTACATCCAGCGCCATCTATTGACAGAAAAAATTACTTTATACTTTGTAAACCCTGGTGGAGTATTGTACTTCAGATATTTTTCTTGATTTTCAAGGATACATTGCTCTTTTGCATATATTCCGAAGGAGGTTGCAATTTATGATGGAATTCGTCTATCCCATGATATGCGCTGTCAGGGTTACGATAATGGCTGTAATATGAAGGGCAAACACAATGGACTTCAAAAAAGAATTTTTGATTTACATCCAAGAGCTTTCTGCGCACACTTTAAATTTAGTTATAAATGACGGCCAAATCTTGACTTGAAATCGACATTTTTTTAGTATTGTTCAGGAAATTTACGTATTTTTTTCTGCTTCAAACTACCGTCGGTATATTTTGAAAAAAGAGTGCCCCTCGTTAACTGTAAAACTACTTTCAAATACATGATGGGAGAGCAGGATTGATGCAATAAAAGTTCTGCGTTATAATTTAGAGATAGTGTATGACGCTTTATACAACTTATTCGACAATGCTTCTCGAGATGCTAACACAAGAAATTTAGCAAACTCATTGGTAATTAAAATAAAATCGTTCAAATTTCTTTGTCCAATAGTGATTTGGTACAATATTTTAAAAAAATTAATACTGTAAATAAGGAAATCTGACATGGTTCTTCCAAAAATAAGCGAAATGCTTAAAGAAGTTACTTGAAAGAGTGCAGATCAGACAATAGTTTTAAAACAATTTTGGCTGAGGCAAAGGAAATGATTGCTAAACAACATTTCCAAAAGTTGGTAGTGGAGAGGCGGGATCATTCGGCTATCGGGAACATTCGGCTACCTTTAATATTTCCTAAACTAATTTAAATTTGGCGCCGGTTTAAACCCCCATCTGAAAGCCACGCTATTGTTTTCAGTTGCAGAAAAGTTTGTGGTGTGTACGCACTGTGTTAAAGATTATATAACAAAAAGTGTTTTTTTAAACATTAAAGGTAAGTTTTTTTATGTCTACATTTTTCTACATAACTTATGCGTTTTTTGTCAGAATCTCATTATTTTTGTACCAAAATGTAAGAAGATATCACAGTTTTTATTTGCATATGCAAACATAACCTTAAAACTTATCTTTCTATTTATTTTGTCAACAAACATATTTTGTAGTAGAGTGGGCACCATTCGGCTGGTCGAGGGGGTCACCATTCGGCTATAGCCGAATGGTCCCTCCCCAATATTTTTTTATGTATGTATTTGGTATTAATATTGACGTAAAATAATTTTAGTAAGGTTTTTGTGTTAATAAAATTTATTCAGACTAGTATCTTATAATTTCAGATGCCGAGAAAAAAAATCAAAAAGACAAATAGGTCCGATATTAGCGAGTTAAGGATAAAAGAAGCCATTAAAGCCATTTTGACAAATCGTTTGAGTCAATACAAAGCAGCAGTAGAATACCAAGTCAAACGACAGACCTTGCAATCACGGATTAAAAAGCTGTTGCAGCGTAAATCAAAGGATGAACTATTAAGAGAATGGGAAGATTCTGGTAACGAAAGTGACTCGTTACAACCCAATAATTCTTTCAGTAACAAATACACGTCTCAACAAATTTTTGATTACAAGCAGGAAAAGGAACTTGTGGCCTACATAAAAACATGTTCAGACCTAAACTACGGGTTAAATTACCACCAGATCAAAGTTTTAGCTTACGAGTATGCAAAGGCTCTTAAGATCACTCCTGCCAAATGGGAACAAAGAGGAATTGCTGGTAAGTACATATTTATTTATTTATTTTTTTTCATGGTTGTTTTAAAATTATTGTAAAAAGTACCATGTTTAATCTTTTTTTTTTTTTTAGGTCGTGACTGGTTGAAATGTTTTGTAAAAAGACATAAACAAGAAATATCACTTCGCAAGCCTGAAAATACAAGCTTAAGCCGATCAATGGCATTTAACAAGCCGGTGGTAGACGACTTCTTTACAAGATATAGTGAAACTATTCAAACATATAATATTAAGGCTGATCAAATATACAATTTGGACAAAACAGGGATAACCACCGTGATGCCTCCAGTTAAAATTGTGGCACCGAGAGGAAAAAAGCAGGTGGCACATATCGCATCACAAGAAAGAGGCGACCTTGTTACGTTTGTGGGTATAATAAGTGCCATGGGAGTTGCAGTGCCCCCTGTTTTTGTTTACCCCAGAATACGCAACCCAGAACAGTACTTGGGAGATGATTGTCCTGTTTCTTCTGTAGCTATGGGCAGTAAAACAGGATGGATGACATCTGAAATTTTTCCTAAAGTTATACAACATTTTATACAATATGTAAAATGCTCATTTGAAAACAAAGTACTTCTTCTTCTTGACAATCACGATTCACACATCTCAGTAAAAACAATTAACCTTTGTAGAGAAAACGGAATCGTATTGCTATCATTTCCCCCGCATACGACCCATCGTCTGCAACCACTGGACGTTGGCATATACAGTCCATTTAAATCCTACCTTAAAACGGCTCATCATGATTGGTTACTTACGAATCCAGGAAAAGTCATCACAATTAGACATTTGGCTCGCCTAGCAAAGCTGGCTTTTGAACAAGCTTTTACCATCAAAAATATTGTGAGCTCCTTCAAAAATACAGGCCTGTGGCCCCTGAACCGTCTAATATTTTCTGATTCTGAGTTTGCCCCAAGCGAAGTAACAGAGAGAGAACTATTGCCACAAAATGAAGAAAATGATACACATTCAAGCCAACTTGCTGAACAGTCAATGCCTTCCACCTCAGCAGCGTCCCTGGCAGCAAATGATACAAATTCAAGCCAACTTGCTGAACAGTCAATGCCTTCCACCTCAGCAGCGTCCCTGGCAGCAAATGATACAAATTCAAGCCAACTTGCTGAAAAGTCGATGCCTTCCACCTCAGCAGTGTCCCTGGCAGCGACCGAGCAGCAAGTACAACCTTCCCTAACTGACATAAGACCTTACCCTAAGAGTACAGAAAAGGGCCCTAGAAAGAAAAATTCAAAGAGAGTTACTAAATCAACAGTGTACACAGACACCCCAGAGTTAGAAAAAAGACAAAGCATTGAAGAAGAGAGAAAAAGAAGAGTCTCTGAAAAAGAATAAAACTGTAAAAAGAAAATTATCAGTGGCAGCATCTAAGACAAACAATAAAAAAAGAACATTGTCAACATCTAGCAATTCAAGTGTTGACGTATATTTAAATGACTCATCTGATGATGAACAATTTCTGGAGAACCTTAGGGAAATATCTCAAGAAGATAATCTTACAGTTGGTACTTTCGTACTTGTGAAATTTATCCTTAGTAGATCGCCTGCAGTCTACTATGCGGGAAAAATTACGGCATTGCCGGATATAAATAATGAAGAGTTTGAAATTTCCTTCTTAAGGAGGAAAAGAAAATCGTTTAGTTTTATATTCCCAGATGTAGAAGACATCTCCATGGTTGAAAAAAAAGATATTGTGGCCATTTTGCCTCTTTGCAAGGCACATCAAGGGTTGCAAATGTTTATAGGTTTAACGTTAAGTTTGCTGACTTAAATGTACGCTGAATATTCATCAGTATTTTTTAGTTTACGTTTTTATTAGCTAAGAGTTGCTGTGTTTTTTTTACTTGTTCACATTAAAGTTTTTTGAAGTACCTACATATTAGTGTAATTTCTAGCTTTTATTTCTAAATTACATAGGCAGCCGAATGATCCCCACTTGATAGCCGAAACTCCCCCCCCCCCCCCCCCCCAGGGGGGCTCATTCGGCTGTTTGTTAAATTAAAAAATAACTTCCTGTACGATAAAAAAATTTTTTTTTGGTGTAAGATACTTAACAATAAGTTACCTTTCAATCATCAATAACAATCTTTTCTAAATTATTTTAAACTTTGCCACAATTGCCACCCAAACCTTAACATGCCGAATGTCCCGCCTCTCCCCTACTATTAGACCGCGCAAAAAAAAATGCATTATTTCTTTACGAAAATACTGATGAAACAATTGATGTTCGGAACATCATTACAAAATCAATTTTTATTTTACAATTTTAGATACAGCAATTTCCAAAATAGAACAACGTTTTGACCTTTTGAACGCACATTACGAAAGTTTTGCTTTTTTAAATTATATTTATTCTTTAATGTCGGTTGATCGAGAGACCAAAATGAAATATTGTGCAGATTTACAAATTAAACTGTCTGATCCTACAAAAAAAGAAAACGATATCAATGCATTAGATTTGAATTGGAATGATGGAATTGAATTAGATTGAAAATCTACCACCATATATTATAGAAACAAAAAATATAAATGAAGCAACTGTTCTGGATTATTTATTTTTACATGATCTCCATAACCTTTTTCCAAACATTACGGTAGCATTAAGAATGTTTTTGTCCATGCCTGTAACTGTAGCCTCTGGAGAAAGATCGTTCTTCAAATTAAGACCTATTTAAAATTATTTAATATCTACCAAGAAAGACTTTCTAATTAAAGCCTAATAAGTATTGAAAGTCAGTCTGTTGACGAATTAAATATTTCTGATATTGTCGATTATTTTTCAGTGAAAAGATCAAGATTAAAATAAATAAATAGACTTTAGTTTTGCACAAATGTACAGAGGTATTATTACAGTATTATATACATAACTATATTCAGTATTATAGTATGTTATTGTATAATTTTATGTATTTGTGTTGTCATATATAAATGTTCACTATAGTATCACAAAGCATCTTAGCGATCGTCAGTCAAGCAAAGATGTTAGACAAGTTTTTATGTTTCACTATATAAAAAGTAACATCGTGACATTTTATATTTACCTCGACTAACTGTACATAAGGTAAGTGTTAATTTGAGATTCAGGTAGTTATCTTTAGTGCAGTTAAAGTTATGTAAGCAAAGTATGCAAAATAAATTTATAAGTATTTTAAAAATAAGGAAAATAATGGCGGGTACCGGGAAGGAGACTTGAGACGTTACCGGGTGGGAGACTTGAAAAGCGGGTCAGTTCTTCCTCCCAAATAATTTTTATTTAGTATCGTATTATTTTTGCAGATTGCGATGCCTTTCACATATAAATCAAAAGAGGGAAGCAAGGCAAGAAATACCTTAAGTTCTGAGGTCTTACAAGCTGCAAAAGAAGATGTAAATAAAGGAAATTCTATCAGGAAAACAGCATGGAAGTTTAATATAGATAGAAGAACTATTTTACGTAGATACTGTAAAGACCCGACAAGAATAAACAAAATAAATGCATTTGGAAGTTAATATAAAAGCTCTAAAAATTTTTCATAAGACGAAGAAAAAATGCTGGTTAAATACTGCATCATATCTAGTAAAATTTCCTCTTACGAGGAAAACAGTACTTAACCTAGCCTATAAATTTGCTCGACAGAACTCCAAACAGTTTCCAAAAAATTGGGAAAACAATAGTGCCGGAGTTAATGCATGGATTCGTGTTTTTTTTTTGATTAGGAATCCAGAAATTAGTCTTCGCACACTAGAGGTAACCAGTTTGTCGCGCGCCACTAGCTTCAATAAAAAGAACGTAGATGATTTTTTCCAAAACTTGAAGCGAGCAGAAGAAAGGTACAAGTTTGAACCACACAATATTTACAATTGCGATGAGACAGCATGCACGACAGTTCAAAAATGCCCTAAAGTAGTTTCTAGCAAGAAAGTTCGTCAAGTCGGACAAGTAACATCGGCAGAGCGAGGAATACTCGTTGTATTTTGCAGTTATTGCCCTCGGTAATAGCATACCGCCGTTTTTCATATTCCCAAGAGTCAAATACTCAGATATTTTTGTTGCTAATGGCCCCGTCGGTTCTAATGGGGATTCCTATTCGACAGGATGGATGACAAATAAGAGCCTCTTAAAATATCTTAATTCATTTTGTTAAATATTGTCACTTAACCATGGAAAATCGAACTGTGCTAATACTAGACAATTACGAGAGTCACGTATCCATCAATGCTATAAAATACGCAAAAGAAAATACCTTTTTAACGCTACCGCCACATTGCAGCAATAAGTTGCAGCCACTTGATGTTGCGGTGTTTTCTTCTTTTAAGTCTAGGTATAATGCAGTTATGACCAACTGGATGTTAACAAATCCTGGCAAAATCATTTCAATTTATAATAGTCCAGAGTTTGTAAAAGAAGCAATGCCGTCATCGCTGAATCAATCTTATATTTTAAATGGAAAGCTATTAACATTAATCTCTAGTTTATCTAAGTATTATTTTAATTTTACACTTTAATATTAATACAAAAATAACTATATTCGATTAGACTACAGTCTGACACCAAAATAACACTAACCCAAAATATTAGCTTCGTCTTATATTGAAAATATGTTAATATATTGTATATTTCTACTGCAAACTTAATGTAATACCAAAATAATTTCCGAACAAAACAATATATTTTGTATGTACGATCCCAGATTATAGTCAAATTAAACCCAAAAAAGTATTGGTATGATTTAAGCATAAGACGCAGGGGTCGTTTTGACTCCACTAATACTTACTAGTTTCATTCCGATTCTACGAGCCGCCCCTATCCTTATTACAAGAAACTATTGCATCAGCCAATTCAGTCATCACTTGCCATCGTTACGTACCTAGTAGAGCTTATAAAGTGGCATCAGAAGAAATTAATTTCGTTAGTCTTAAATTTAGTGACCTTTATTCAATATTTCCCACTGTACTCCACACACTTAACACGTTCGCTGCCAGCAACGCATAGGTGGCGCTGATCGCATCATCATCGTGTGTGCCGTGAACGCCACTGATGCGTTCCCCTTCCACGAAGTTTAATACACTTGTATTATCGTCGGGGTGTCAGTTGAGTTCATGATTCGAAGGAGGCATGTTGTTTGCGTATTAACGCATATCATAAGGTGTTTGGTTTTTAATTCAATATGGCGGATAACGTAAAGCCCGATCCTTCCGGTATTCACTTGTTGCGTGGTCACAGGACCAAAAAACTTTCAAACGAACAATTGGAACAGTTATTGCTTGATTCAGACAGTGAACGTGAGTTGTTAGATAGTGATTCCGATGGTTGGGAGGAAGACAGTGATGAGGACGATAAGAATATTTATATAGAAGACGAGAGTGTTCGTACGGCCAAACCTGTAAAAGCTGCAAAAACTAAAACTGTGCCTGTCCAAGGAGTTATAAAATAAAGCCCTGATTGTGACAAGTTTATGGATTTGAAATTTGAGCAAAATCCTGGTCTCAAATTTCAACCGCCTGTAGATGGAAGACCAATTGACTTTTTTTTATGCTTCTAGGGGATTCATTTTTTTAAATGATTTGCAATGAAACAAATTTATACGCCGAAGATTTACCAAGAGGGAAAGGAAAAGGTAGAATTTTAGATTGGAAACCTGTAACTAAGGAGGAATTATATGTGTTTCTTGGTTTGCTATTTCATATGGGTACTATACAATATGCGAGATTGCAGGATTACTGGAAAACTCATAGGTTGTTCAATATTCCATGTTTTAGGAATTATATGAGCCGCAATCGTTTCCTGCTTATACTAAGATGTTTACATTTTTCTCGCAATCCAGCACAAAACGATCCGAAGCCTGAAGATCGACTATACAAAATTAGATCCGTCATTACTTACTGTAATGAAAAAATTAATGCTATTTTTACTGCACAGAAGGAGTTGTCATTGGACGAGTCAATGATGTTATTCCGAGGAAGACTGTCATTTAGGCAGTATATTAAAAACAAAAAACATAAGTACGGCATCAAATTATACATGCTTACGGAGTCAAAAGGATTCATATTAAATTTTGCAGTTTATACAGGGGTTACAGATGATTTGGGCGGAGTTGGACATGCGGCAAACGTTGTGCTGCATCTTGTAACAAACTTTTTGCCGTTTGTTACAACTTAAATCAGCCGTTGCTGAGGCATTCATTATTTTCTAAAAATTTCTAATTTAATTTAATATTAATCCGCAAATCTAATTCACTACGCCCATGTCATTTGCCCTTGGAATAATGAATTTCCTGCCTTGAGTCGACCAGCGCATCTGCTGTCGTTTGAAGTATTGATTTTCCCCGTGTCACTTAGGCAACTTATAATACTACCTGTAGCATTGTTAATTTTTCACCTAACTGGAGGACCCAGCTGATGAACTTGACCTATATTTCTTTAGTTTAACCGGCTCCGTGTTTGAGAAATGATCAAACTCCTTTCTTATTTTGAAATTCGAATGATGGCTCCTGTTTTTGAAACAAAGTGTTGAAGTTTTTTGAATTTGACAGATTGAATGGTGACTTTTAACCTGGATCATGTGATTTCGCTGTATTCAGTTTTATTGGCTCCTGTCTTGTCATTTTTTATGGGTTAATAACCATAAAAGTGATTGACGTGGAATCACGCGTCCCTTTCCTTATCTGCCAGCGCTCAGCAGGGCACGCTTTCAGTTTTCGGTGGTGATTAATACATTTTTAATGTAGCGATTAATTTCGGATAGAACAATTATTACCGTAATAATGAAGCTTAATTGGATTTTAAGTTACGTCTGAGCCTGAAGAGACCAGAACATCAGGTAAATTAATGAATTAATAAATTTTACGCCAGGAATGCGTGTAACGCCCGCCATTTTGTTTCAGGTCTTTTACTAATTATGGATTCCGTTAATTATTCTTTCACTAATTATGGATTCTGATAATCTTTCTTTCACTAATTATGGATTCTGATAATCTTTCTTTCACTAATTATGGATTCTGATAATCTTTCTTTCACTAATTATGGATTCTTATAATCTTTCTTTCACTAATTATGGATTCTAATAATCTTTCTTTCACCTATAACCATGGATTTTTAACCTATGGATTCTTTTAATCTTTCTTTCACTTTTGGACTCTTTTAATGATTCTTTTACTTATGAATTTCAAGTTACCGTAATTATAACCTCACTTATGAAGTTTAGAATTTTACTCTGCCATTCGGTTAATATATAAACCGATTAGGTCATGATAAAACCTTGGCAACCTTGAGAAGCTTTCTATTGAATTCCTACCTGGATGTTACTAGAACCGATGTGAACAAGTTACAAGGATCAACCTACCGTGTCGGCCTGGACGGTTTTATTTTTATGGGGATTTAAGCTGGAACTTTGGTGAGACGTCACTACTCCAGGTCCCCTTGGCAGTGTTGCCGTGGCAGTGTTGCTGGTTAGTCCCGCTGACATACTATGTGTGGTTACGCCGCTTTGTATATATTTGCCTGGTGGCCTAGGCGAACCACGCCTTGGAAGTTCCTTGGGATAACTTCGAAGTACATCTATAACCATCCATAAAAAGATGAGTATTCTTTCTCTCCGTTTAGTTATTTTGGGTTAAGTAAAATTTCACATTTTTGACTAATAACTAATTTTCACTTTTTATCACGGCCTTCGCCAATTTGTCAATAATTAATTATTTAATGATGTCATGTAGCTTTGTCAATGATCAATTACTCGTAGAAGCATTATAACATAAAATATTAAATTTTATTTCTCTGGAATGTCCCCGGCTTATAGTTTAAGCTATTTATTTATTTAGGGGCTGTTATTCCCTATTAACCCCTTACTTGTAAAGTATTGGGCTTTAAATACCGATCAATTGGTATTTATATTTAATGATATTTTAAATATTATTAGTTTTGCACTACCTATTTATCTTACTTAATCTATATTTTCCTTGCTCTTTCTTTTTCTTCCTTCGCCTTAAGCCGGCCGATCTTAGTGGTCCGCTTATCTTTGGTGGGAGTTAACTAACGCAGTTAACTCTACCTTCTGGGTGTTAGTTCTTCAAGAACCCGAAAGGACAACACCTACGCTCCATTTATTTTCCCCTTCTAGTAAGTCGATCCGCTTAGTGATCCCTTACCTTCATGTGTATTAACAGTACTAAGTTAATCACCCCTTAGTTTTTTATAATTTTTCTTCTCGTCTCCTGTAACCGGATAACAGTCCGGGTTTAGAGATTTTGACTTCCCTTTTTTAGTAAAGTTAACTGGGATCAGTAACCGTAAAATCATTATTCCTTACTTAATAATTTAAACTCAATCGTGCGTAGTATTGGTAAGATTAAAGTGTACTGGTTGATGAGACCATATATAATATAACTTAAATTTGGTACAGCAATACCCTCCTTCTTCTGTCTTACTATTAGTATGAATAAATTTTGGTTATAAACTGGTAAATGTATATTTAGTGATACCTGTTCACAGTGGTTTATTACTAAATCTTTCTGCACAATTTTTTAGATTTCATTTCCTGTAGAAATATATTAAGTATTAGGAATAGTTTCGAGTGTTTATAAGATTTATTATTACATTTTATTTGAAACTAGATCACTTGTTGTGAAAATGTTAAGATTATAAATTTATCAGTAAATTATCTTTGAAAATAGATCACTTATTGTGAAAATGCTAAGATTGTAAAAGCTATCAGTAAATTTGCTTTGAAAATAGATCACTTGTAATAAGACTTTTCTTTTTGTTTCATTTTTCTTTAACTTGGGTTCGAACCCCATGGGTTCTACCCCTATTTATCTTTGCCTCTTCTGTTAAGTACTATACTTGACTGGCGCCCATATCTAAGTCTGAGTAAGTCTGTTTTTAGCTAGTTCGAATAAAAAAGAGAATACCACGACCTAAAGGTTCTCCGATGAAGCTGCCGAGGTAACCAGTTGAGCACTAGTGCTGGGATTAGATTTTCATCTCCGCTTTCTTTTATTATAAAGTTTTAAGTATTTCTTTATCCCAGGGCCAAGTGTTTCAATCTTACGAAAGTTAAATTAAATTTGGGACATTCCCTGTACATGGACAATTTCTACAACAGTTATGATCTCGCAAAAAAGTTGTTAGACGCCAGAACATATTGTACAGGTACTATTCGCTCAAAAAGAAAGAATAATCCAAAAGAAGTTGAAGAAATGAAATTACAACGTGGACAAACCATTTCCAGATATGCAGATGGTGTAATGATAGGTAAATGGCGTGACAAAAGGGACGTTCTCTATATTTCGACGGAACATAAAAATGACATGGTAACTACTACCAACAGAAGGGGCCAGGAAAAACACAAACCAAAACCTATAGCTGAATATAACGCGCATATGTCAGGAGTTGATTTTCAAGACCAAATGTTATCCTATTATTCCGGACACAGAAAAACATTAAGGTGGTACAAGAAATTGGGTATCCATATCGACGGAACATAAAAATGACATGGTAACTACTACCAACAGAAGGGGCCAGGAAAAACACAAACCAAAACCTATAGCTGAATATAACGCGCATATGTCAGGAGTTGATTTTCAAGACCAAATGTTATCCTATTATTCCGGACACAGAAAAACATTAAGGTGGTACAAGAAATTGGGTATCCATATTATAAATATGATGTTATTTGACTCGTATCTTTTATATAACAGATATGCTGCTAAAAAAAGTCCTTATACGATTTCAAATCAAGCAGTTGTTGAAGATCTTTTGCCTCCTTTTGAAGATGAAGAAAATTTGCAGAAAAGTGCCACCCCAATGTCACATTTGCCAAAAAAATGTCCGAAAAAAGAAAAAGGAAGAACCCTTAGACGTAGATGTAAACATTGTAGGGCGACAAAAAAAATTAGACAGGACACTCAGGGTATGGTCCGAAAGTAACCACAGTGATGGTTTAGTGTTCCGTAATTAACCAAATGGTAGCGGTAACCGCAAAATAGGTTATTTTCGGGACACGGTATGCTGATTTGACGTCACGGAAGTGTCAAAGTGCTCACCAGCTAAAAAGCGCGGCTACGAGTGGTTCTTTCTGTCACTTGTCATTTATGATATATTGTTTTGTTTCTTTTTCAAACATTTTTCTGCCGTTAACTGAGCACGAGATATCTTAAAATAATGGTAAGTATATTTAGCATTCCTGTAAATTATTAATCTATCTAGTATTAACATAGTTTTGTATGAAACTAAAGTTGTCGATCTTCTGCTAATTTTTAAACAATTCAATTATTATAAATGTACTTGTACTTTTTTAGGAGGAGCTGGCGACTAACAGTAACATACAACTTACATGTGGTTATTGTGATTACAATCTTGGAACCATAGATAATCTTATGTCAACCAATAGTTTGAATCACCCGTGTTTGGAGGGATTTGAAAACGTGACTTTAGATGTGGAAAATCAACAAGTATGGGGTGTAGGCATACCAAAACCAAACCCGGAACTTCGCCCACAATGTAATCATTATGGGAGGTGGCCTGACCAAACACAGGAATCCAGAAAATTGGCTGAAAAGTCTCATGTTATTAAAGCTGTGAGTGCAGAATACAGCAAACAAACAAGTCTGGGATACAGCGTAGAAACATCAAGTCCGGTATGCAGAACAGAAATATCAAGTCCAGAGT
Organism: Polydrusus cervinus; assembly: GCA_935413205.1. Lineage (NCBI taxonomy): Eukaryota > Metazoa > Arthropoda > Insecta > Coleoptera > Curculionidae > Polydrusus > Polydrusus cervinus. Next base: position 56,055,941 of record OW284510.1, on the reverse strand, counting down.
GTCCTACAGAAGTATCAAGTCCCGGATGCAGTACAGAAGTATCAAATCCAGAATGCGTTAAGGAAATATCAAGTCCAAGATGCAGAAAGGAAATATGGACATTAGGGTGGTCCTTATTTACGAAGTTTTGAAATTTAATGGTCTCACCCCATAAATTGTTTCCTTTCATGGCAAAATAAAAGTCAGCGAAATTGGAATTGAATTGGACAACCGCAAACCGTGCCTCACGAACGCCAAAATTTAAAAAACTATGGCCAATTTCATATTTCTACATAAAGGCATAAAATGCAACTACGTTCCCCTACTTCTAAAAATAGAAAATTAATATTATAATTATTAGACGCAGGACGCTTACAAGTCGGTACTTGTCGAGAAGTAGTTGGAGAAACAGTTGCGTCACCGTCTGCGCTTTGCCTTAATTTGTTGTTGTTTTTCGTTACGTGTTAGTAGTGTTCTTATGGTCACCGGATCGCATTAACGCATGAAAATGGCGTGCAAGCGAAAATTACGAACAAATATATTCTTAATAGGCAGTGATATATCGCAAATTACTGGTAGTAAGTTACCATCCAACAGACAAGTGCTGCAAGTGTTCTTTTTCAACATGCGTTGTGTGAACTTACCAATTCGTGAAAGCGCCAAGTTAACTATAGATGAAACGGTAATTTTTTGGCAAAAGGCTTCAATTCCCGTGAGACAACCTCACCATTGTATTGCAAAGTTAGAAGCGTTATATAATTTGTGGAGAAATTTGCAAAAAAATTGTAGGAGAAAGAGTGAAACGCAGAAGTCTAAAGAGGCTGAGTTTACTGAAAAACTGGATGACCTGTTTGACATAGCACATGCCAATGCCCTTGAAACAATGAAATTAAAAGAAAATAGAGAGTTCCTTATAGCTCAAAGACGGAAAGGAAGGATAGGGTGCATAGGACCAGTAGATAAAAAATTTGCAGATGCAGAAAAAAGACGGTTGGATAGATTGGAGAAAGAACAGGAGAGACACGAAAGAGCGAAAGTAAATCAAAGTAGTCAGATTGGAGGTAAGTCTTGTATATTTTATTGCGAACTTATTATGATTTTAAATTAATTAATTCTTTTTAGTAATACTAACTGATTCAGATGAAGATACGCTTGAAACATTTGAGACTTCAGAGACGGAGCAAGACCAACCAGGACCTTCGAAATCCCGTAAACGTGCTAGACAAACTTTTATTACCACAAGACTCGTAGCTACATTAGATAGGTGCAAAATAAGTGACAGGGATTCCGTCCACATCTTAATGGCAGTCGCAGAAGCACTTGGTCACTCTGTTGATGACTTAGTAATTAATAGGTCCTCCATTCACCGTTGTAGAGAACGTCTACGATCAGAACGTGCTTTAGAATTAAAAGGGGAATTATTTACATTAAAACAAGCAAAGGCACTTACAGTTCACTGGGATGGTAAGCTACTTCCTGCTTTGACTGGAAAACAAAAAGTTGATCGTCTACCAGTTATTGTGACATGTAACGGCTCGGAGCATTTGCTTGGTGTTCCCAAACTTTTATCGGGTAAAGGTGATGAGATGGCGTCTGCGGTATATCGCCTACTTGAGGAGTACCAAATATCAGACAACGTTCAGGCCGTTTGCTGCGATACTACAGCTTCAAACACCGGTCGACTCAATGGAGCTTGTGTTCTTTTGGAACAAAAATTAGAAAAGGATCTACTATATCTACCTTGCCGTCATCATATATATGAGTTGGTATTAAAATGTGCATTTGAGGTGTGTGTTAGTACATCATCTGGTCCTGATGTAGCTATTTTTAGACGCTTTCACAATTGGATCTTCAACTGTATGAGGCCGGCGTTCAAGACAAAAATGTATCCGACATTATCAGCGACGACCAAGAAAGCATTTTAAAATTTTGCCTTGATCAGCTAGAATTACATCATCCCAGGGAAGACTACAAGGAATTATTAGAGCTGGCAATTATTTTTTTGGGTGGTCAACTGAAAAAAAAAATATTATTTAGAATTCCAGGTGCATTCCACCATGCGAGATGGATGGCTAAAGCTATTTCTTGTTTGAAGATCTTTTTGTTTAGAAGTCAGTTCCAAATGACATCATATGAAAAAAACGGCATTAAAGATGTTTGCATCTTCATCATTCGTTTGTACATAAATGCATGGTTTTGTTGCCCAGTAGCTGCTATGGCACCACTTCAGGACTTGAAGTTTCTGAAAGGTTTATATCTTTATAAAGACACGCATGAGGTTTTATCCAGAAGAGCCATATCAAAATTTTGTGGTCATCTATGGTATCTTTCCGATGAGCTAATGGCCTTGGCATTTTTCGACAAAAGCATCCCTTTGGAAACTAAAATCGAGCTAGTAAAAGCGACGCAGTTGAATAAAGATGATGATTGTTCCTTTCCTGTTAAGCGTCTAATTATTTCAGAGAAGGATATCCCTACCTTAGTAAATCATCCGCTACAATATTTTGCTTCTAAACATACATTAAATTTTTTCAAACGTTTTAAGATTTCCTGTCAGTTTCTACAAGAAAATCCAGCCTCATGGGAATTCCTACAAGATTTCAAAGAGGGATCGTTGCTTGTACAAAATCTTCAAGTAGTCAATGATACCGCAGAAAGGGGAGTTAAACTCATGGAAGAGTTTAACAGTGTTCTTACAAAAAAAGAAGACCAGAAGCAGTTTCTTTTGCAAGTAGTAAAAGATTATCGTAAGAATTTTCCTAGCTGTAGCAAACAGTCTCTTTTGCCAAAAGTAGATACTTCATAAAGTAAATTTTTGAAATTTTCTAATTTTTTATGAATCTTCTGGTTTATTTATTATAATATATTTTAATGTTATATACATATTTATTAAATGATACCTGTTTATAAATAATTATTTATTTTAAAATTTTGATAAAAAATCCCGTAAAAGGAGGTCATTGAGGCACGACTTACAATTATCCGATTGAGCTGAAATTTTCCACATTTATTTTTTGGTCCATTTGGAAAAGCTTTAAGGGGTGAGACTTAGGAATTTTGCAAAAATATTTTTTTTGTTATAAACAAGGACCACCCTAATGGACATATGAGAACACTAAACTTTTAATTGCAACTTATAAAGAAAATAAGCATACATTTGAATCACCCCAATATAGTAACAAAGGAGCGTGGGAAAATATAAGTGACAAAATGAAAGAGAAAGAGATTTATAAATCTGGTGAAAAATGTAGTGAGAAATGGAGAAATTTAAAAAAAACATATGACAAAACATTGAAACAAAAAAACACTACTGGTAACTCAAATATTTACTGGATATTCTTTGATGACCTCCACGACATATTTTTTAAGGACCCACATTTTAATCCAATATATACAGTAAGCAGTACAGGAACTTGTAAAAAAAGAGTTTTGGAAAACATATCAGAAAAAGTTCCTGAAAGTGTAAAAGAAAAAGTAAGTAATAAAAAACCAGACAAAGAACAGTTTAGCCCAACAGATATTGAAAATAGGAGACAAAAAAGGCATGAAGAAAAATTAAAACAAAAACAAGAAATGTTTAAGTGGTTTAAAGAAAATTTCAAAAAAGAATAAATTTACATATTAGCTGAGGTACTAGCGTAATTTGTTAACCTAGGTTCTATTTGGATTTTTTTTTAAGTTTAAAGCTTGTGTATGAGAAAAACCAAATATTTATTTTCTTCTTTAAATATTTATTTGTTTAAATCAAAAAGGAACCAATTTTTGTTTTAGCTAAGTTACTAGCCTAACTTGTTTCCTAGCTTATATTTGAAGGAAGTTTTTTTAAGTTCAAAGCTTGGTTATGAGAAAATTCAAATATTTATGTGTTAAAACATTTGTTGGGTATTTTCAAAAAAGAAAACCAATATAAACATTTACAAAAAACACTTTATTGTCTTAATACTCGACATAAATTATCTCGTTTAATAGAGCCTAACCTATAGAAGTTCCTGTTCACATCTCCAGCCAGTGGTTGAAAATTGTCATCATCAGGTTCAATATTGGTCTCAATTTCCAGAACATCATTATGTAGTATACAGATATTATGAAGAACGCAACAAGCCATTATGTACTTGCATGCCCATTCAATATCTTTAATATCAAAAAATTTTAAACATCTGAATCTTTTTTTTAGTAATGCAAAAGCCCTTTCAATAGTACATCTTGATTTTGATAATTTATAATTAAAATGTATTTGATTATTAGTCAAATGGCCATTGTCTTTGAAGGGTACCATTAGTGTTTGTAGACATGAGTATGCTTTATCAGCAACAAGATGCGTGTCGTTGGGAAATTTCTCCAGACGACCATTGGTAATGTAACTGAATAGCTCACTCCTTTTTAAGACATTAGCATCATGGGTTGAGCCAACTTCTCCAACATAACAATTGGTAAAAAGGAGAGCATGATCACATACAGCCTAAAATTAAAAATAATAACGGTACCTACATCATTTGGTATCTACTTATATTTTTTGTGATTTTACACCAAAAAAAGTTTTTAATGCACCAACTTTTAACAAAATTTGATGTTTTTATCAAGAAAGTATTCGGTATGTGTTTAAAAAAGATTCCCATATTTTGCAATTTTTTTCTGACACCTTTTAAACATACCATAAGCTTACCTGAAGATTTAATGCTGCAAAACCTTTCCTGCGAATATATGATAATCCATTGTCTTTCGGCATAGGTATAGGGATATAGCATCCATCAAGGGCACCAATTTTATCTGGAAACCCCATTTCATTAAATGCATTCATAATAGTTTCTTTATCTTCTGTGGGTCATTTGATAAATGTGTTGGAAATAGTAATAATTGCCTCAGTTACCCTTCTGACAGATCTTAAGGCGGTTGCCTTGCCAATATTAAATCGACTACAAATAGATCTGAAATAAAAAATATTTTTGCCATTTTTAATAATAAATATCTATATTTCAAATTTGTCATACACCTACATTTCCTGTTTTTAAGGAACATGAACATATTTGACTGACCAAAGCAAATTATGTTTAACACATATGAAAGTTGTCTGTACTAGTAAGCATATTTCATCTGCAACTTAAATTTCCACCAATTTATATTGGTATACATTTACATGTAAATTTGTGCTTATACATATTTGTACGTATGAATGTCTGGCCGATGACATAAATATATACAATTTCCTTCTTACCTATAACAATCTGGCGTGGAGAAGTACCATAATGTAAGAAGTAATTGTACTTTTGGAGTAACTGGTTGCTTTCCTATGACATCATCATGTATGAGTTTGCTTTCAATTATTGAAAGAATATGGTTAAATGTAGGTCTGAACATTCTAAAATGCTCCCTAAATTCTTCATTCCTATACTGATCTACCACTCCTTCGACGAAATTTAGAATTCTTGGTCTTAAAGCTACAAAACAAATTAGTTCAAATACTGAAAAACTGCCATGTACTTAACACAAACCTTGAGCTCCTCTCATTACTCTACCCTCGGGCCTATCATTTTCGTCATCTGAAGAGTCTTTATCAGAACTTGATAAAAGTAAATGATAAAAAATAAATCCCGCCTCGTTCATATTAAAAAAATCTAAACAATACACAAAGACAGAGGTTATGTCTAGTGTCGATTCTAACCCAAGATGTGCTTATTCGTCCCGAATTAAACCGGATTTTCTTGGTTCATCTGTCATTCGTGGCGGTTAACCGTGGTTACTGATGGTGATATTCGGACCATACCCTCAATATATTTGCGATGACTGTCCAGGATCACCTGGTCTTTGTCTAGAACCATGTTTTCGTAAATTTCATTTATAAATGTTTTTATTTGGCATAGCTGCTATGATTTATCTTACAATAAGAATTGTTCTATATTTTTTGTAACTAAAACATTTTTTCTTTTTGTTGTAATAAGGATATTTTTATGTTTAATAAATATGTGAGGTTATTGTACTGTTTTCTACAGAAACACATTCAAAATATGGGAGCACGCCACCCTTGCGTTGTTGGCATAGCATATGAAATATTCATTTGGTGTGCCGGCGACGCAGGGGTGGCGTCGAATTTTTTTGACCTATATTTAAGAATATATCAGTAGACATATATTTTTAGCTATATAAACCTTCTGTTTGATTGACTTATTTATAAATAAAACAAAAATATAATTTGGCTTCACCGATGTGAATACCGAATTTATGGTGGCAGCGAACGTGTTAATGGCAACATGTACACCTAGTTTCACGGTTAACTTCCAGGTGGAAATATTGAAATTTGGTGGATTGTTCATATGATACGCACTATATATACAGCCGAGTAAAACCGAATACTAATATAATTCTGGGAAGAAGAGAATGGAATGCAGCCAGCCAATGACGTTTTTAATATTGATAAGTGTTGCCAGATCTTTAGTTTTAGCGGTGGATCTACCGTTTTGATGTCTTCCTGTCTATCGCTAAGCTACCGCTAAACATTACACGTGAATTAATTCACACTTTCAAACTAGGCATGCTAATAAATACTAAAATAGTTTCCGTAATAATAATTTTTAATTTAATTTACAACAAAAGACATGTCAATATTGGAGCAAAATCATTATTGCCGGGTCGGCACCACACTTCATACTCCGATTAGGATTAGGTTTAACTTTTCGGATTCAGCAAATCCCCCAGTTCGAGATAATCTCGTACTCATATACCTACCCATCTTAAGTCGATTAGCATTATTTTTCAAATTATCGTCCGTATACCTACGAAACTTTAATGCATTTAGCAGATTTTTGGAAGCCTATTTGCAGAGCTGCAGAATTATTTCGTAATTTGCAGATTTTTAAAGAATTTTTAATAAAAATGGAATACTTTAACAATAGATTTAAAAACACCATATACAATGAAAATATTCAGAATTTTGTTTTTTCTGAAACTATTGATAAGGACAAAGTAAGGGCAAGGGGCCAATAAAAATATATCTGATAATACAACCCTGATACACAATTGCTGAATTGTGCTGCCGAGATGATCTACTCCGCAGAATAATTCGTTGACCAGTCTGGCAACACTGCCCCGATGTTTGCGCTAGTCCACTAAATAGTGTCGGCCTGCCTAAGCGTTGTTGCGCGATCGTTAGCGTTGTTGCGCGATCGTTAAAATTAAATAATAATTTGTCTGTTGATTGACTGTGACAAAGATCGAAAGTAAGGTATATACCATAGCCTATTTTCGACAATAGGGAGGTAGAGTTTAAAAGTTGAGATTTATTATGTATACTGATTACTTCTTAGGAGGCCAAGACAAGATAATATTCGAGTAAGTCTGGCATTTTTTGACATACTAATGAGAGCTGTAAATTTCAAGATGACAGCTGGGTCCGCTTTTGGAATATTTTTTAAATGGAAATGAGGTTCTCCAAATAACATTTTTTTTAATTTAAAAAAAATTAAAATTTTTTATTGCAAATGTTTTTTACCTATTAGATGTCTATTGATTGTTGCTGTCCTAATATTTTTAAATGTCTGATTGAGACAGCAAATATTCTTAGCCCTAAATTGTCTTAAATGGCTTGTTCTTTACAAAATACATTTGAAGCGGTTAGGTATTATTTTTGGCGAAGCTAGTCAAAATTACCAAGCTGCTGTTCGTATGCTTAATAATTGAATGATATCCGGAACGCAAAATATGCAGACATTTTTTGTAAAAACTAATTTTAATTGTTTTTTATTAATTTTTTTTAATTTTTAAATTAGAGAATGTCTCATGCATTAAAATACCTTTAAAATGAGGTATCAGTAGAAGAATGTATTCCAAAAGCGGACCTAGCTGTCATCCAGAAAGTTACAGCTGTCATTGGTGTGTCAAAAAATGCAAGACTTATGTCGGGTTGCACAAAGAATAATAATTATTATTTAACCAGCAAGTTTGACTGTGACAGACGTAACATTGGCAGAAATAATTTTCTCACAATCATACTGGCCCGGTTACCTTAATTTTTAATTTAGTAATCACGCACCTTTGAATGTGAGCACATATCTAATGCCTGTCACAGTCATTTATGTCACAGTCAAACTTGATGGTTAAATAATTATTACTAAAATTCTTTGTGCAACCCGACGTTACTTAAATATTATTGTTCTAAATTTCAATAAAATATACCGAACGATGTAGAAGTTAGAGGGGGGGGGGGGGGGCGGCTTTAGGACCTCACTGTATAACACAGTTTTATAATTTTAGTTTTATGTCCCAGAGAGCAAGAATTATCCTAATTTTCTTATTAGAACAGCTTGTTGTTTTGGACACAACTTACACAACATTATCCCGTTAATCACTGTTTATGCAGTTTTTTTTTTATTTACTGCATAATTTGGTTTATTTCCTAAAAAGAAAACTAATAACAATGGGTAATACGAAACTAAACTAAGTGTTGTGATTGGTGAAACGGCAACAAAACTATTTTTCGAACTTTGTGATGAGCAGTTTAGTTGGATTCATGCTATTCATCAACAAATCGTTGATTGTTACAATTTGACATTGACAGCACCTGTCGAATTTTGATAATAATTTTTTTTAGTATATATCCCTAAAGGTTAGTTTATATAGACGCGAATCACGAATTGCGGATATACGCAAAAAAAATCGCGTTTTTTTCCTATTTCATATAGACACGAATATTCGCGAAATATTGACAGAGTGACAAATATTTATTTTTACCTATAAGTAATTCCGTTTTAAGTTTTCATACTTTAATTATCAAACGTCGAAATGAACAATGCAAATTTGTTATGTTGGCATTGGTAACGAAGACGAGCAATCGCGGCCTATTTATTGTTAAAAAATAGAGCACAAAAAATACATAGGTCAGTAGAAACCTGCGAGATTTTTCAATTTAGAAAGAAACAGGGTGCCTATCATAATTTAAATCAGAAAATGAGGCTGAAGGATCACAATATTAATCTTCCCGCCACTAATTTTAAATCTGCCAATAAGAAATACCTTCAAGATTCTCGTCGTCTAAAATAAAATTTTGAAAAATAACTTAAAAACGTCTTATCATTTTTACCGCCACTAAATTTAATTTGGAAATCGACCAATGAGAATGCAATTCGCCTTTCGTGATTCGCGTCTATATGAACTAACTTTTAATCACTAATTCACCTTTGTCACCTTGTCTTTGCGTCCGCATAGTTCATTGTATCAATATCGTCGATTATTACAATAATTTGATAAAAAGACAAATTTTGATAATAGAGTTTTTTTGTAACATATTATTTGGTTTAAATAATTATAATCGCAATTTATTTAATTTAATAATAATATTCAAACAGCGAACAATTAAACCCTTATATCCCCCCTTCCCCACTCTTGTGACCTAATTAACGGCAACCTATTGCCAGCGGGTCTCTTAAATTCATTGCAAAGCATTAAATCACATTATCTTGTTTAATAGTGATCAAAGGCATTTCTTTCTCTGTCTTACGCATACTATTGATTTGTAAAGACGAAGTTTCACGACCCGAAAATATATAGGCTGTTGCGGCAAAAAATTGCAGCAAATTTAAAATTATTTTATTCACCTGGAAGTTAGCCGTGAAACTAGGTGTACGTTTCACCTAAGTAGTTTTTAGCTCTATAAGATAGGGGAGACCAGGGAGGTTTGAGACAAGGGAGGAATGAGACAATGAATTTATTTCCTAAAATTAGCTAAGTAGCGCCATCTGTTGCCTAATAGTTCATCTCCTTATTCGAATCTATTTCTACCCTATTAGCAAAATGACATTAGCCGTTGGTAAAACGTGTTTTTTAGGCCACGTGTAAAATTGCTGGTGAAACTAAAGTAAAATTTGTCATAATATTTGCAGTTTGTCGTAAATAAAAGTGTAAAGCCGAGTTGATTCTTCCAGAATATCAACCACAGGTATGTTTTGAATTAAGCATGTAGTTATTAAGTCAATTAAATATTTAACAAAAAATGTAGGTTACATTATTTTGTCAAGCGTCAAATAGGGAGGGATGAGACAACTGTTTTGGGGAGCCATGAGACGTCTCAACCCTCCCTATTTAATATATTCAAATAAAAAAAATGTTAAACAGATTAAAATATAATTTAATATTAATGTTTCAGATATAATAATGCCCCATTCCTGGGTTAAAAAGACGAAGCGAGTAGTTCCTCCACCTGATGTTATGCAAACAGCAGTTGAGGAAGTTCTTAGAGGAGCTAAATTACGTGCAACTGCAAGGAAATATGATATAGACAAGCAGACGCTTCACAGATATAAAGAAAATACTTTGAATACCCCTGCAGATAACATTTCTTATTCGCCCGATTTTAAAACTGCATTAGTGTTTACCCTTGAAGAGGAAGCCCTACTATCGGATTATCTAATCCGTGCTTCGCAAATGCATCATGGCTTAACAGTCACATGTGCACGTCAGCTGACCTTCCAATTTGCCAAGGCGAATCATAAACAATATCCTAAAAAATGGGATGAAAAATCCATTGCTGGTTACGACTGGTATCGTGGCTTTAGACATCGCCATCTTGAATTATCCCTGAGAACTCCAGAGGCAACTAGTTTATCAAGATGTACAAGCTTTAACCGCACAAATGTAGCCACGTTTTTCAATAATTTTGAAATTGTTCTCAAACGAGATAAGTTTGAACCTCATCGAATCTGGAACATTGATGAAACAGGGCTTACAACCGTACACAAACCACCAAAAGTCCTGGCAGCCAAAGGTGTCAAACAAGTTGGAAACGTCACGTCTGCTGAACGCGGCACATTAGTAACTGCCTGTTGTGCTATTAATGCTGGAGGTAGATTCATCCCTCCATTTTTCATATTTCCACGAGTAAATTTTAAGGAATATATGTTAAGTGGTGCTTTCCCAGGAACTGCTGGAGTTGCTCATCCCAGTGGATGGATGTCTTCGGAAAATGTTGTTGTATTTTTGGACCACTTCATAAAGCACACTAGTTGTTCCATGGAAAATAAAGTATTGTTACTAATGGATAATCACGAGAGCCATATCTCGGTCGATTCTCTAACAAAAGAAAAAGACAATGGGATTGTGATGCTCACCATTCCGCCACACTGCAGCCATAAAATGCAGCCATAAAATGCAGCCATTGGATGTAGCGGTTTACTTTCCCTTTAAATTTTTTTATAATTCACAGTGTGCATCATGGATGGTTGCAAATCCAGGACAAACTCTGTCCATTTATAATATTGCCTCTTTAGCTAGTCGAGCCTTCGAATTAGCTTTCATACCAAAGAATATTATATCAGGTTTTTCATCGACAGGCATTAGTCCATTTAATCGTGACGTGTTTACTGACATTGATTTTCTGGCTAGCTCAGTGACTGATCGACCACTAGAAACTATAACTACCGTTCTAGACGGTGAAGCATCAACTTCAAACACCGACAAGCAAGAGCATATTTTTAATCCCGAAGCATCAACATCAAAAGCCCAGGCGCAAAAGGAGAATAATTTAAACACTAAAAGCATTTTTGTTACTCCAGAAATTTTGCGACCCCTTCCGAAGGCAGGTGCACGAAAGCAGCAAATAAGGCGAAAACGTGGATCTTCAAGAATTCTTACCGACACTCCAGAAAAAGACGTGATAGAGGCTGAAGCAATTGCTTGAAAGATAAAGAAAGTTGTTCCTTTAACCCTTCAGTGCACGGGTCGGGTATCACCGGCCCATAGCCTTTTCTTATGTGACATACCGCGCGTACGCGACTTCGGCCGGCTTCACCCGACTAGGTACCTCTTCTCCGTGTCGGACGATATAATTCATTGTGTACATCAGTATTGTGCAATATTTCGTTTAGGTGCTATCGCTTGTTTCGTCCTGATAGACCCAACCCGTTCTTTCTGGTAAGTTTTTTTTTTGAAAAATATGAACGTAAAAAAGTGAAAATAGTATCATTTTAGATTTAAAAATGGCAGATCCCTACACAAAAGATATTAATTGGCTGCAGAAGTTGTATGATGAGGTGCCTACAGACGAGGAATACGGTATTGAAGAATCTGATGACTCCGATGCAGATGAAAGAACATGTGAGCACAGCGATCACGATACCGATTCAGAACAGGAGATTACTCCGTTAGACGAAATTGAAAACCCTTCGCCGAGCATATCGCGTGGTAAAAGGGCTCACTTATATTATAAAGCCAAAGATGGATTTAAGTGGAATAAAATGTGTCCTCCAAAAAACGTGAGAACTAGACAGCACAACATAATATCCAAATTGCCAGGAGTAATTGGCGATGCAAAAAACGCATCTACGGAGAAAGAGTGTTGGAAGTTATTTTTTGACACGGATATTATTACGAAAATTGTAGAGTGCACGAACTTATATATCGAAACAATTGCCAACCGTTACAAAGACAGCTCTGATGTAAGACCAACTACTATAACTGAGCTGGAAGCCTTGATTGGTCTACTATATTTGACTGGAGTATACCATGGGGGCCGAACATCTATTTTTGAGTTCTGGGCAACTGATGGAACCGGAGTAGACATTTTTCCGGCCACAATGGCTTTAAAAAGATTCCGATTTTTGCTGCAATGCCTACGATTTGACAACAAACATACCAGGGAGGAACGTAAACAAGAAAATAATCTCGCGCCCATTAGACAACTTTTTGAAGCCATTGTAAGAAATTTTCAGAAAAGTTATTCTATCGGACAATATTCAACCATCGACGAAATGTTGGCTGCTTTTCGAGGTCGCTGCAGCTTCAGGATGTACATTCCCAACAAGCCTGCTCGATATGGGTTAAAAGTTTTTTCATTGACCGATGCTCAAACGTTTTACACCCTAAACTTAGAAATCTATGCAGGTAAGCAGCCAGAGGGTCCGTACAGAGTAAGCAACTCAGCCTATGATGTAGTTGAAAGAATTGTGGCGCCAATTGCGCAATCAAACCGCAACGTTACCATGGACAATTGGTTCACTTCGGTGGAATGTGCTGATAATTTACTAGTAAACCATAAGTTGACGGTTGTCGGTACTATGCGGAAAAATAAGCGGCAAATACCGAATGAATTCATCTCCATGGCAAGACCAGAAAAGTCAAGTATGTTTGGGTTTACTGAAAATATGACCATTGCTTCCTATAAACCAAAGAACAAACATGTTATTCTTTTGTCTACGATGCACCATGATGACTCAATCGATGAAAGCACTGGTCAAGAAAATAAACCGGAAATGATTACATTTTATAATACGACAAAATGTGGTGTTGATGTAGTGGATCAACTTTGTGCCACATATAATGTTGCCAGAAACACCAGGAGATGGCCGATGGTCATTTTCTACAATTTATTGAACGTGTCCGCGATTAACGCTTTTATTATAAAAAGAAGTAATGATCCTTCATCACCATCAGGAAAACAGAGAAGGCTATTCCTAAAACAGCTTGGAATTCAATTGGTAATGGAACACATGAAAGAAAGAGTTACATCTCCATATTTAACTAGAGAAATACGAAACCGTGCTGCAAAACTTAGCGGTGTCCAGGAACCTGCACCAGTAGCTATCGAGGGTAATAAAAGAGGTCGTTGTAATTTTTGTAAAGATCGCAAAACGCGTTTTCAATGGAAAATTTGTAAAAAATTTATTTGTTTAGAACATTCTAGATATGTATGTCATGTGTGTGCTGACGAAATTTGAATCGTGAAGTTTCTACAGGGTATTTAACATTTATCGACCAAAAAAAGTTATTTTATCTTTTTATTATTGTTGATGTGTTCAGAAATTAAAACTTTGTGTTTTTATTAAAAATAGATAGTAAAATGTTCATTTAGTTATGTAGTAATAATATTTTGTTTAATATATTTTTTTAATTTAAAGTATATATAACTTTATTTTCGGTCTGTAAGACCCGACCCGTTCCTTTATGGATTAACATTTCACCCGTGTCCTGAAGGGTTAAAGCATGGCGGCCTTTTATCCCAAAAAACGAGTAAATCGATACAGAAACCTATATCTCCATCTACTTCAAGTGATGAAGATGAACCTACCCTGTCAGGTGGAAGTAGCGAAGATGTTTCAGATGTTGAAAGCTACGAAAGAGAACTACTTGAAATGAAGGCTCTTGAGGATATCAAGAGACTCCAAGCAGGAGACTTTGTTTTGGTTAGGTTTGCCACAAAGTCTTCAATTATGCATTATGTGGGTCATGTAGTAACCAAGGAATATGATAGTTACGAAATTAAATTCTTGCGTCGTCAAGGAGTTAATTGGAAATTTGTTTATCCACCTGTAGAAGATATATCTACAGTTCAAGAACAAGATATTATTTTGAAATTACCGTTTCCAAAAAATGTAGGTGGAACAGAAAGAATGAAATCCACTTTGACATTTGGTTTGGACTTTCGTTATTATAAAAATTTTCGTTGATTTTTGCTATATTTAACCTTTATCTTTATTTTTGCTCGTTAATTAATAAATTTGTTTCATAAGTTAGCTACGTCTCAATGCTCCCCATTGCCTGTCTCAACGCTCCCTTGTGTAGGGAGCGTCGAGACAATATACACCATGTTGATGAAATTGACTTAAACAATTAAAATAATATGGCGGAGGCATGAAAAAATATGGAAAGTATACAAAAAAGGCACACAATTCACTTGCAATATTAACTATATTTAAATTATAAATTGTAAAAGTTTTAGGAAACAAAATGCATTTTTTGTTTCAAGCCTCCCAGGTCTCCCCTACAATCAGTAATGTTACAATGATTTAGGAATTAGTTTTTTTGTTTTAATTGGTTGTACAAATTTAGTTCCTTTTGGTGCAGTGACTTTATAAAATTATATTAGGTATACTTCGTGATAATTGAGTACCTTGGTGCAAAAAGTGGGTAGGGGAGAAGGAGGCAGGTTGTTATACGGGGCAGGTTGTTACAAAGTTATTAATAATAACCCTTGTTCACTTCAAATATTTAGAAGTTTGAAATACGCATCAGAACATATCGCGCCATCTACCAACGGACTTTGAGGTGCACGTTTCAGAATTAATTAAATTAGTTAGACACATGTGTTTGAGTGTACCGGAAGAAATTTTTTAATAGTCGAGTGATCTGAAAATATTTTGAACGCGGTAAGTAATCGAGTATTTATCCTATATACACTGTATTGTACATATAAAATACTACAAAACAATATATTGTTTAAATTAGATTAATCTACTTTCATAAAATAAATTATAACCTAAAATTTGTAAAATGGGGCATGTTGTTACACATACGTATGGGGCACATTGTTAGATGTAACAACCTGCCGTCGAATGCAACAACGCCTCCCTCCACAATAATAAAATTTTCTTTTAGATTCAATCATGGTCCGTACGTACAAAAGAAAAACAAATCGGGGTACCACGTCCCGAGAAGTGTTTGAACAAGCTAGCGCTTTAGTTTTAAAGGGCGATCTTTCTTTAAGAGATGCTGCTTACAGGCATGGTATCAATTTCATGACCCTTCACAGATATATTAAAAAACGTAATATGAATCCTGGAAACGACAGGTTGTCTATTGGATATGCAAAACCTTCCAAAGTGTTTAGTGACGAGCAAGAGCAGGAGTTAGGGACATATGTGGAGGACTAGGAAAATGGAGCAAAAAGAAAAACAGGTTCAATCGGAGGATGACAGTGAAGATGAAGACACAGTTTGTTTGGTATGTTTGGAACCCTTTTCGCAAACCAAAAATAATGAGCAGTGTATCCAATACACATCATGCAAAAGATGGGCCCATGTATCTTGTGGCGAAGATAATAACTATGTGTGTATCCATTGTTTGTTTGATAGCGATTAAAGAAAAAAAAATATTTTTATACTTTTACATTTAACTTTACATATAACAACTTAACCCGCATACTATATCAACCTACCCCGTAGGCGGGGCACGTTATTACAATAGGCATTAGAAAATATTTTTTTTTGTTTCCACTTGTATGTTATAGATGGTATTTATGTGCTAATATTAACTGTTTAATGTTTGTACTATAATAAAATAAATAAACAATCTTTTTCAGATTCACTTATTCTGTAAGAAAAATATAAATAAAAAAAATGTAACAACCTGTGTGGTAAATCTTTTTTTTATTTTACAAACGGACAAAAATGACAATTTATTGGGTAATTTAATGCGTCTGGTACAAGAGCCAAGGTGAAAATTCGACCAAAAATGTGTTCATTTTGTAATTTAACAATATCTAATATTTTGTCATTTGAAAAAAAACTTTATTAATTTTTCTATTTTTCCTAAAAGTTTGTTACGGGTTAAAATTGGTCTTTTATAAGAAATAGGTATGTTGACATAAATTATCAGGTTTTTCATTTTTGGAACACGGTGTATATAAGTTTTCAGATATTGTTTTGCCATTTGGGACATTCAATTTTAATAGTATATAAATTCTTTAAATTAGTTTACCAAAATTATTGTCTATTTTTCATTTACAGCAAAAAGTACATATTTTGTACTCGTAACCTCTCGAGTCCCAATTTAAAGATTATAATATAGTGGGAATTAATTCTTTCATGTCACCCAGTATATATATTAAAGGTATTTACCTACCTAGAGGCCGAGTGCCAGTTATTTCGTTCATTTATCTTTATCCTTAAGAGATTTGCCCTTTTGTCGTATTGCTGGCTTGCTTGTGTTTTGATGGGCTCTCGGTATTTTTGTGACATAAGTTATGAAGGCTTTCTACATTGATTGGGGAATCGATGTGAGATATGTTTGCTTGCCTTCTTTCCGAATCATGGATGGAATACATATTATATCGATTTTCGATAACGATTAAATTAGGTCACTAGTATTAATTTTGACAATCAGCTGTGTGAGATGACACTTGTCAGTTGGGACATTTCAGGCGTACCACACTAGTGGGGTTGTGGGCGCTCTGAGATTGGAAGGCGATTTAAGCCAGTATGTTCGAAGGGGATTTTGGAAAGTCATTGGTAGTCATGTTTTTATGAATAGGTTTCTTACTAAGATTTTTTATGATGGGTTTTATGTACAGTTGGTACTATTGGATTTGGGTTTTTTTTGAGAGTTTTGCCTTGCTTCTTTCCTTTTTAAACCAAGCCATGGGACAAGGCGGATGGGCCGTTAATGTATGATACCCATAAGTTTGGATTTTTGGTAATTTGGGAAGGCCTGTAGATGTGCCGATGAAGGGTTAACGTGTCCAAGATTGGAAGAGTCTTTTTGGGAATTTTTTTTGGTGACTCCTTCCACGGCGTGGGCCGATTATGACCGCAGTGTGCAACGACATGGCTTTGTGGGTTTAAAAGGCAACCTCCTTTTAATTAAGGGGTAAGCTTTAGGTTAGGTTGTAACCTCGTGTATAATAGTTTTTTTTGAAATAAGTTTTTGTCTGCTTAAAAATGCAGAAGTGTGATTTTACACATTGTGAATAAAGTATTCGATTTTAGGGTTTTTGGGTAAGGCGTACAGGCGTACCCTTCCTTTTTTTGGTGCCGATATGGAATAATGGCTTAATGTTTTTTGATGGGATATAAAGTTTGGGGCCAGTAGGTTTTATGGTATAACCTTGTGGCGAGTATTTTGGGTGTACGGATGCCATGATATATTGAATCTGGACGTACTATTCAGATGATGGACTTTTGGGATGTTTAGGACCATGTGCTTGTGAGCCAAAGGGTTACGAACAGCAGGGGTTGTTTGTGGTTTTACAGCTAAGTGATAACTTATTAAGTTTATATATGCCAAAACTTTTAGTACTGACCTCTTGAAGGGTATGTAGTTTTCTTTTTTTAGAAAATTCCATCTTTTCGCTGTGATCATACGCTTCAACAGTGTGAGTACTAACTGTAACCTTTTATAATGCTTTCGGCTACGCACCGGGAACAATTTCCGAGGGAGTCTTTGTTTTAGTAGCAGTTTATGCTTGGGCTATTTGGCCTTGTTTCATTTTGGTGGCTTCGCTCAGAATTGTTCGGCAGTGCTAGCTGACTTTTCCAAATTTTTGATAATAATTTTTCACTGGATACGGTTTAATATTTTAACAGTTTTATGGTAATATTTTGGAATATCGGTCATATTTTTTTTCATAACTATTATTATTGGGACTATATGGTGTAACACCCAGGATAGTACATTAAACTGATATTTTCTTATTTATGATGTAAACCTGAGTTTGTAAGGGCGTAGCTTTTGTCGACAAACGTTAACGTTTACCTCTAGAGTGTTAAGAGGTACCCCAGGTTTTATTTAGCTCACATTTTACAGGTGATTACTCACAAAAGTGTCCATGTTGTAAATATTGTGTAAATTTGATAACATGGGAAGGTCATTGACCTCTTCCTTTTAATAATTTTGACATTTTAAACTTTACATAAGAATTTTTACTTTCTCCAGTGTTAAGCACATTCATAGGTAGTATATCACTTTATGATTTTTTTTGTAAGTAACTTCATGCGTTTACCTAGTATATTTGACATGTCTTCGCACCAGTGACCTTGCGGAAATTCTGGAACCTAGCCTACGTTGAAATTGTATTATCTTTCATTTACCTAGGTTCTAGTCTATGTGGCTGCCTTGTGAATTTGTACATTTGATTTTAAGGTATTTATGAGGTAGTTGCCGTCACTAGCGGGGCGCCAGGCGAATCTGGCGAAGTAGGGCGAGTCGGTGAAAGTCCGACCCCTGCGCTGTTGTCCCTCTGGCCGGAGGGGAACAGTATCACCTTTAGGTCACTGCGACGTGGTTTTGCCCACTTGCTAAAGCCAAACCATATTCATTAGACAAGCGTGAACTACCCATATCAACCTCGTAAAATACCTATCTAGAAGTGAGGACTTCTAGAACCAAAACCTCTATAAATACCTAGTACTAAGTGAGGACTTGGTGCATTAAAACCTCTATAAATACCACCGTCTGAGTGAGGACTCAGACCCCCATGAAAAATGGCTACAACCAGTTCATCCACAACACCGTCGTCGGACTCGAGGATTCCGACGGCAGTGATGTCGAACTTTACCCCGTTAGACATGGCAGCGGCGTGGATATCCAAACCTTTGAAAGAAGTTGGACCCACAACCGTAGGTTTATGCCAGGCGCCGTCTGGCACCGATTACGCCAATCGGGCCGGATCAAAATCTCAGTCTTACACATCATGGGACTGTGTTTCGCGTTCCTATTTAGTATCGTACTACTACGCTGGGGTAGACGCAGTAGGAACCAAGCGCGTGAAACGGTGCACGGGCCAGAGTCGGGAACCCGACATACCGACAGAGACAGAACTATCATCATTCCCCCGGTCAATGAGGAACATGTACAAAGACGGTCTAGTCCAATATTACAGGGGTGTGGGCATGTTGACCTTGAAACAGAAGGAACAGACGAGATACAAGAGGATTATACGAACCCAATGTGCCCCTAAAGTTGACGGATCTACCTCTATGTCAGAAGATGAGGACGAGGACCGAGTAAAGAGAGGATTGTCATCGACCCTAGACAGCGTCAAGCTAGGTGCTGCGTCAACATCATCCACAACCTCCGACCCGCCAGACAACACAGCCCCACGTTGGGCAAAGTTCTTATCACCACCCTATTTGGTAGACTTGTATTTTTTATCAGCGACACCCAAACGTTGAGATTTTGCTTGGGTAATGTATTCATTTTATTTTCGATTTCCAACATTCTAGTTGTTCTATACCAAGCAAAGGAAACTTTTTTTTTTCAGTGGCGCTTCCAACGGGCTTTCTATATTTCTTGAGACGTGTTAATTTTGATATTTTTTGATTTGAGATTAATTTCGGGACTTTAGTATTTTGTTTTGAAATTTGGAGGAAATATTGACATTTCTCGTTAATCAGAGGAAGTTGACAGGGAATGTTGATTAATTACCGGACGTGACAATTGAAATTTAATATAAAATTTTTTTAAAAATCTTTGGATTTTAAATAAATAGTCTTGGCTTTGAGTGAGCTATATTTTTTTTGTTGGAGCTTTCTCATTAAACAATATTTTTCAAAATGTATAAAATAAATATAGACAGGTTAGCTCGGGATGAAATTGAATATGAGATTAGGATAAGAGGGGTAAAGCCTACAGGTACAGTGGACTCAATGAGAAAATGTTTGAGGTCTTTAATACATTTAGAGAAACCTGGTGACGCGAATGTTAGTTTGGTCGATGAGGATTCTGATGAGGCTGAAGAAGTGGCTGTATGTATACGTAAGCTTGCAGAGCTGAAAGAAGTAATTTCTACATTTTCAGGTTCTGCGAAACAAGTAACAAAAATTGAAACAAAGTTTGCTCATTTAATTAGTAGGATTAAAAGATTTTCAGAGGAAGAAGCTTCAGTTGTGGAGCAGCGTTCGAAGTTATTATTAGAAATTACTACTTTAGTATCTGAGTATGAAACCAAAGCTAGGGTGCTATCGGCCAGTACAGATGCTGACCCACCTTTAGATCCAGGGTTTTCAGACGAGATAGGGGTTGGTAGTTTAGCAAATTCTACAATGGCTGGCGGTCCAGTTAATAATAATTCACCAAATGTAACTCGTAGTAATAATAATAGTTCTCAACAACAATCTTCAAGTAATAGTACAAATTTTAAAAGTGTACCAGTTTATAAATGGGGTATTAAATTTTCAGGAAATTCAGGACTAAGTTTCAATGCATTTTTGCAGAGGGTCAATGAACTTTGTGTATCAAGGGGTGTTAATAAGATTGATTTATTTCATTCAGCATCGGATCTTTTTGAATCACAAGCTTTAAATTATTTTCATTTAATTTCAAAATATGCGACAGATTGGGCCTCTTTAATAAAATTAATGAAAGACGAGTTTGTACCAAGTAATTTTGGTGACAAGCTGTGGAAGCAGATTCTGGATCGTACTCAGGGGTCGGATGAACCTATAGGAATATATGTTGCAGCAATGACTCAGTTATTTGATAGAATGCCATCGAACGTTACAGATTGCTTGAGGTTGAAAGTATTACGAGCTAACATGTTACCTTTCTTTCAGGAACGGTTAAGTTTGTATGACATAAATACTCCTTTTGAATTAATTGAATTGTGTAGAAAACTAGAAGAGACTAGATTAAGAGTAGGAGACTTTAAACCACCCAAGAAGGGGAATGTTTCTCTTGAACCTGACTTAGATTATCAACCAATTAAAAAGGATTTAGTTAAAGGGACAGTAAATGAAGTAGTTAATCAAGTACAATTTTCAAATTCTAATTTACCTAATGCCAGTTCTCATAATAGAAATTTTAATAAAAATTTTCAGGGCAGTAATCAAAATAATTCACAAAATAACTTTTCAAATAGGTTTAATAATTTTCAAAATAGAAATTCATACAATTATCAGAATAGGTTTAACAATAATTCACAAAACAGTTACAATGGCTATTATAATGGTAATAACCCGAGATATAATAGTAATCGACAGCAGAATTCAAGCTTTGGCCATAATAGATATTTTCAAAATAATTCTGTCAATTTTCAAAATAGTTCAAATAATTTTCAAAATAGGCCTAACAATTTTCAAAATGGGGGTTATTCTCGGAATATGGGTAATTCTCAAAATAATGGCAATTATCAGTATAATAGTAATAATTTTGGAAATAATAATTCTAGTAATTCACGAAATCAACAACAAATGTCAAATAGTCAATTATGCTATAAATGTAATAAACCTAATCATTTTGCTAAAAATTGTACTTCTCGTGAGATGAAATGTTTTGGTTGTGGTAAAATTAATTTTACAAAAAGAACTTGTCCCACTTGCAATAAACAAACTTCCAATCAGGGAAACGGTTCAAGAAGCCAACCTTAGGTCGAGGGTCTGCTTCAAAATTAAGTTCGACCAGTAATAGATTAAGGATAAAATTATTTTAGATTATGTTCTGACTCATGTGGGTCCAGGGGAATGTCCTTATTTAATGGTAGATATTTTGGGGTTAAATTTTTATGGACTTTTGGACTCAGGGGCTAATAAAGTTTTTGTAGGAGGTAAAGGTTGGGATAGATTAAAAATTTTAGGAGTTAAATTGGATAAAAATCGAAAAGCGGTTTGTAAGGTAGCGAATGACAGTTCATGTGAATGCATAGGTATAGTGAGTGTACCAGTAAAGGTGAAGGATGTAGTAAAACTGATTGATATTTATGTAGTGCCTGAACTGCGACACGAGCTTATATTAGGTATTGATTTTTGGGTAAAATTGGGTATAGTACCAGACATGCGCAGAGGACAGTGGCATTTCTCATCGGAACTTTTAAGTAATTCTGAGGTTTCTTTAGTTCAATGCGAGTCAGACTTAAGGGAGGAACAACAGGTTAGATTAAAAAAAATGGTTTCTACTTATTTTGATAAAATTGGTGATCGTTTAGGTTGTACGGCTGTTGTTAAACATAGGATTGTTACAGATAGTGAGCCTATTAAGCAGAGGTATTATCCAGTTTCACCGTTTAAACAAAAACTGATAGACGAAGAGGTAGACAAAATGTTGGCTACAGGCGTAGTTGAACCTTCAACTTCAGCTTGGTCTTCTCCAGTGTTGCTAGTGCCTAAGGGTGAGGGGCAACATCGCTTTTGTGTAGATTTTAGGAAGTTGAATGCAGTTTCTCGTAAGGACGCGTATCCTATGCCCTATATTTCGGCGATTTTAGATAAATTGGGAGGTGCTCGTTATATGAGTTCTTTAGATCTTCAAAGTGCGTATTGGCAGGTAGAGTTGGAAGAGGACAGCAAACAGTATACGGCGTTTACAGTTCCTGGAAGTGGTCTATTCCAGTTTCGCAGGCTCCCATTCGGGATACATAATGCCGGGGCTACTTTTCAGAGGTTAATTGAGTCCGTTTTAGGTGCTGATCTGCAGCCCTACGTTTTTTGTTACCTAGATGATATTATTGTCGTTACTCCTGATTTTGATAAACATTTAGAAGTGGTACAAATTGTTTTTGACCGTTTAAATAAGGCTGGTTTAACTTTAAATAAGGAGAAAAGTAAGTTTTGTCGCGATGAATTAAGATATTTGGGTTATGTGGTAAATCGTCACGGAATTTCTGTAGATCCTGTAAAAATTGAAGGCATTACGAACATACCAACTCCAAAGACGGTGAATGAAGTGCGCAGAATAATAGGAATGCTGTCTTGGTATCGCCGTTTCGTACCTTCTTTTTCAGATTTAATTTCACCATTTACTCGTTTACTACGCAAAGAAGCAAAGTTTTCATGGGATGACAGCTGCGAAGAAAATTTTGGTAAAATAAAGGATGTTTTAGTCTCGGCACCCATTTTGACTTGTCCAAATTTTGAGCATGATTTTATTTTACAGACTGATGCAAGTGGCTATGGAGTAGGAGCAGTTTTGTATCAGGTTTATGATGGTAGGGAACACGTCATTTGTTACATTTCTCGTAGTTTGACTCGTCAAGAAAGAGTTTATTCAGCTACAGAGCGGGAATTATTGGCAGTTCTTTTTGGAATTGAAAAATTAAGATGTTATTTGGAAGGTGCCAAATTTTCTGTTGTTTGTGATCATTACAGTCTTCAGTGGTTAGATAACCTTAAGAATCCTCAGGGTAGATTGGGTCGTTGGGCATTACGACTGCAACAATTTGATTATAAAGTGGTTCATCGCAAAGGGCGAGATAATGTTGTTGCGGACGCTTTGAGTCGTAGTGTTCCGGAATCCTGTGATACCTTGGAGGTCTCGAATATCGATCTACAAAATATTCAGGATAAATGGTACATTAATCTTAAAAATCGCATTTTAAATAATCCTTTAAGTTTTCCTCGTTGGAAAGTAGCTGATGATAGGATATATATATATATATGTTCAACTTGATTTTCCAGACCTGCGCGATACTGCAGATTATTGGAAATTGGTAGTTCCTAAAGAAAAGAGGCGTGAGGTGTTTGAATCTTGCCATAGTTCTACTATTGGAGGTCACTTAGGTGTACACAAAACGTATGTAAAAATCTGCCGTTTATATTATTGGCCTTGTTGAGGGCGAATGTTGCGAGATTTATTAAACATTGTGTTGTATGTCAGAGAGTCAAACCAGAGCAAAGATTACCAGCTGGTACTATGCAAAATAATCTAATTCCAGAACACTGTTGGCAGGTTGTCAGTATGGATTTGTTTGGTCCACTACCTAAAAGTAAACGGGGTAATATGTATATTTTTGTAGTAACAGATGTTTTTAGTAAATTTAACTATTTCTTTCCTATAAGAAGGGCATGTGCCAATACAATAGTAAATATTTTAGAAGAAAGGGTATTTTTAGTACATGGTATTCCTGAAGTAATACGTCTTGATAATGGAAAACAATTTACCAGTAATCAATTTAAGGGCTTAACCCAAAAGTATGGGGTTAGAACTCTTTTCAATCCTAATTACCACCCTTCTCCAAATGTCACTGAGAGGGTAAATAGAGTGTTAAAATCAATGCTTTCAGCTTTTATATCTGATAATCAGAGAGTTTGGGATGAAAATTTAGCGTCTTTGGCTTGTGCAATTAATACTGCAGTTCATGAGATGACTGGACGCACTCCATACTTTATTAATTTTGGAAAGGAGATGATACTCCATGCAAGTGAATATAATAGGGCGATAGATGGGGAAAATTCAGTAGACTCTGATAGAATTCAGGATATTGTAATAAAAAGAGTAGAAGCTTTAACTAAATTGAGGGAATTTGTGAATAAGCGTTTAAGGAAAGCTCATGAAAAGTCAAGAGATCAATATAATTTAAGGCGTCGAGATGTGCAGTATCAGTTAGGAAGTTTAGTTTGGAAAAGACTTTTTGCTTTGTCTGACGCGGGAAATTATTATTCAGCTAAATTGGCTGGAAAATTTGACGGTCCTTTTAAAGTATGTAGAAAAGTAGGTTATTGTGTATATGAGCTTGAGGACATGAAGGGGAAGTCTAAAGAGAATTGGCATGTTCAAGATCTTAAACCATATTATGGCCCAGATGATGACTAGGTTTTGTATGTACGCGTGGTCAAGAAAAAAAAATTACTTCGTAATTTTTTTTTCCTTGAGGAAAGGGGGTGACTGTTACGGGTTAAAATTGGTCTTTTATAAGAAATAGGTATGTTGACATAAATTATCAGGTTTTTCATTTTTGGAACACGGTGTATATAAGTTTTCAGATATTGTTTTGCCATTTGGGACATTCAATTTTAATAGTATATAAATTCTTTAAATTAGTTTACCAAAATTATTGTCTATTTTTCATTTACAGCAAAAAGTACATATTTTGTACTCGTAACCTCTCGAGTCCCAATTTAAAGATTATAATATAGTGGGAATTAATTCTTTCATGTCACCCAGTATATATATTAAAGGTATTTACCTACCTAGAGGCCGAGTGCCAGTTATTTCGTTCATTTATCTTTATCCTTAAGAGATTTGCCCTTTTGTCGTATTGCTGGCTTGCTTGTGTTTTGATGGGATCTCGGTATTTTTGTGACATAAGTTATGAAGGCTTTCTACATTGATTGGGGAATCGATGTGAGATATGTTTGCTTGCCTTCTTTCCGAATCATGGATGGAATACATATTATATCGATTTTCGATAACGATTAAATTAGGTCACTAGTATTAATTTTGACAATCAGCTGTGTGAGATGACACTTGTCAGTTGGGACATTTCAGGCGTACCACACTAGTGGGGTTGTGGGCGCTCTGAGATTGGAAGGCGATTTAAGCCAGTATGTTCGAAGGGGATTTTGGAAAGTCATTGGTAGTCATGTTTTTATGAATAGGTTTCTTACTAAGATTTTTTATGATGGGTTTTATGTACAGTTGGTACTATTGGATTTGGGTTTTTTTTGAGAGTTTTGCCTTGCTTCTTTCCTTTTTAAACCAAGCCATGGGACAAGGCGGATGGGCCGTTAATGTATGATACCCATAAGTTTGGATTTTTGGTAATTTGGGAAGGCCTGTAGATGTGCCGATGAAGGGTTAACGTGTCCAAGATTGGAAGAGTCTTTTTGGGAATTTTTTTTGGTGACTCCTTCCACGGCGTGGGCCGATTATGACCGCAGTGTGCAACGACATGGCTTTGTGGGTTTAAAAGGCAACCTCCTTTTAATTAAGGGGTAAGCTTTAGGTTAGGTTGTAACCTCGTGTATAATAGTTTTTTTTGAAATAAGTTTTTGTCTGCTTAAAAATGCAGAAGTGTGATTTTACACATTGTGAATAAAGTATTCGATTTTAGGGTTTTTGGGTAAGGCGTACACTGCCCTGCTAAGACTAGTTGTCCTATCTGCAAAATTTCACTTTTTGCAATATGTACACTATTGGATGAGTTACTCATTCTTCTACCTGATTACTAAGAATAACAGTCACATCTGAAGCCCAAATAGTGAATTTAATAGTAGAAAATTTGTCCTAACTAACAAATTTAAGACTTTTCCTACATCCAATAGTCCTATTTAACCTTTACTAACCAAAATTGTCCTATCTTGGCAGTTAGTACGTTTTCTCTTAGCAATGACATATAAACCGTTGGGCAGATTGTCCTAAGGGTTTAAGATAGGACAAAAAGTCTTAGCATGACATGTGTTTGTGATTTGACAATACTCAGTTTCCCGCAAAACCGTTAAACCTAACCTTAAAAGTTTATATTGTGAAATGTGTCAAACATATTAAAGAACCTTGATTGTATTCCTAGTTAGTGGTTATTACAAGTGAAATTTGATGCCTAAATCGTAAAATAAGCCAGAAAGGTAAGAATTTTACATACATTATTCTAAACCTTACAAAAATAAGTGTGTAGCGAAAGTATGAATTCGGCAGTCATACCGTTCACACGGTTTTATACTGGGTGGCCAATGCTTTGCTATTTATATCTTTTTTTATAGATGTCTGCAAGTAGTAGTAGAACCAAACGAATACTTTCCTTGGCTTTAAATAAACAATTGCAAGAAAAAGTAAGTTCTATACGAGAATCTACGCGCACCGTTAAAACAAACCCAAAAAAAGAACTTGATCCAGATTATTCGCCAGAAAATATGTCGTGTAGTTCCGAATCGGCATGCGAGAATGAAGTTGATATTCTTCCTTCTACTCCAAAAAAGTTGAAAATTCCCGATACACCGGAATGTTCTAAAATCTGCATACTTCAAGATGTTTTATTATGCCCTGCGACGGAACAAAGAATACTTGATGACATAGATGTAAATACACTTGATGATAGCGAAAATGTATGTACCTTTATAATGGCAGATATACTAACGCACGCAATGGACTTAGCTGATGCCAAATTAATAAAGAAAGATGGAACTATAAGGAAACGGAAAGCATGCGATCAAACACCTACGGAAAGAAAAGAGAAAAAAATAGAAAATTACATAAGGAATCATTTTGTTCAGAGATCGTGCAAATGCCCGTTAAAATGCCTTACTAAAATAAAATATCAAAGACAGGTCGATATTAATACACAGTTTTGGCAGATGACCAAGAACGAACAAAATATGTTTGTATCTAGTTGTATAAAAAAAAATAATAAAAAAAGAAATACAGCAAAGCAAAATGCTTTGAAAAGACAGTTTACATTCTCATACTATTTAAATAATGGAAACGACGTAACAATTCAAGTTTGTAAAATATTTTTATTGGCTACTTTGGGATTCAAGAAAGGGAATGATAGAATATTAAAAAATGTACGCAATACAGATTCTACAAGTCTCAAACCAAAATCAGACCAAAGATGCCATGGTCATTCATCCAAGTCAAAAGTGGATAAGTCGGTAATAGAAGAACATATCAACTCCTTTGGACCTACGATTTCACATTATCGCAGAGAACATGCACCAAATCGGAAATATTTGCCCAGTGATATTTCTATCACACATATGTACAATGACTTCAAAAAGAAATATACCGCCTCATTTTCTTATGAACTCTACAGAAAAGTTGTTGCCGATATGAATATATCGTTTGCAAATCTAGGCCACGAAGAGTGTTGGGATTGTGAAGAATATCGTATACATAAGGAGTCCAACTTTCATTCTGAGCCCCCTAGTCCTACAACCGAATGTGAAAAGTGTATCAAATATTTTAAGCACAAGGAAACCGCAGATAGAGCAAGAGAAGAATATAAAAGAGATTCAAAACTACAAACAGGTCCGGACGAACTAATTGTATCAGCAGATTTGCAAAAGGTTAGTTCTATATTTTTCTAAATATCATCGTCAATTATCTAAACAATAAAACTATATTCTATTAATCAATTCTATTAATTTCAGGTTATTATGCTTCCACGACTAGAAACATTTAAGGAAATAATATTTACTCCCAGAATCATCGCCTTCAATGAAAGTTTCGTTCCAGTTGGAAGTAATAACCGTTGTTATCCTTGGGCTGTTATCTGGCATGAAGCCATTGCTGGGAGAACCAAGCATGATATAATTTCAACGTTCTACGCATTTCTTCTTGCCAATCGGGATAGTAAACGCATAGTTATTTGGCTAGACAACTGTGCTAGCCAAAATAAAAATTGGACATTAATTTCTTTTTTTATATATGTAGTTAATTCGCATGAGGTGGCTCTGGAACAATTAGAATTAAAATTTTTTGAACCAGGTCATACATTTATGTCTGCGGACTCCTTTCACCACCAGGTGGAATTATCGCTTAAAAAAAAAAAAAGTCTACGACTTTGGAGATTTTAAGGACACTGTACAAAACGCCAATTCGGGAAAGGTGAACGTAATTGAAATGGAATTGCAAAATTTTTATACTTTTACAGATTACACTTCTAAGCATAAATTGCAAAATTTAGATGAGCGTGTTTACCTAAAAGATATTGTTCAAATGAATTTTCAAAGGGACTGGAAGTATTTTTCATACAAAACGAATTTCTCAGGTACTTCTAAAGATTTGAACGACGTTTTCCTAGCCAAATTTAAAAAATATCAATTAAACCAACCCAAACAGAGAGGTGCTGCCAGAGGAGTTACTTTGGAACGAAAAAATAATTTAATTCAAAAACTAGAATCTCACGTACCTGCAAACAGACTCTTATTTTGGCGTAATATTCCTGTTTCTGAAAATGTATCTGATTCCGAATAGTATTTTGCTTAGTTTACATATGTTCTTTTGTTTTGTTACTGATTTACAAGTTGCATTTATGGTTTTTTTGTTTTTTGCTATATAATTAATATGTATTGTATTGTACCCTTTTATCTAACAAAATTTCTTTAGTAAAAAGTACATGGAATAGCAGAAACTCTTGTTTTATTTTGTTTGATTTTACTGAGGACATTTTAGCTTAGTAATATATGATTTTTTACTAGTTCATATTGTCCTAACTACAAATATCTCCCATATGATAATAAATACATGCTTTTATAATATAATAAATTGTTAGTCTATATTTTCAAAAAACGTTTTAAGAAACACCACTCTTCTAAATGAATTAAGAAAAAAAGTGCATGTAATAATAACAAAACGCGTAATATCTCAAAACTACTTTTAAGCAGTTGGGACAACTAGTCTTAGCAGGGCAGTACAGGCGTACCCTTCCTTTTTTTGGTGCCGATATGGAATAATGGCTTAATGTTTTTTGATGGGATATAAAGTTTGGGGCCAGTAGGTTTTATGGTATAACCTTGTGGCGAGTATTTTGGGTGTACGGATGCCATGATATATTGAATCTGGACGTACTATTCAGATGATGGACTTTTGGGATGTTTAGGACCATGTGCTTGTGAGCCAAAGGGTTACGAACAGCAGGGGTTGTTTGTGGTTTTACAGCTAAGTGATAACTTATTAAGTTTATATATGCCAAAACTTTTAGTACTGACCTCTTGAAGGGTATATAGTTTTCTTTTTTTAGAAAATTCCATCTTTTCGCTGTGATCATACGCTTCAACAGTGTGAGTACTAACTGTAACCTTTTATAATGCTTTCGGCTACGCACCGGGAACAATTTCTGAGGGAGTCTTTGTTTTAGTAGCAGTTTATGCTTGGGCTATTTGGCCTTGTTTCATTTTGGTGGCTTCGCTCAGAATTGTTCGGCAGTGCTAGCTGACTTTTCCAAATTTTTGATAATAATTTTTCACTGGATACGGTTTAATATTTTAACAGTTTTATGGTAATATTTTGGAATATCGGTCATATTTTTTTTCATAACTATTATTATTGGGACTATATGGTGTAACACCCAGGATAGTACATTAAACTGATATTTTCTTATTTATGATGTAAACCTGAGTTTGTAAGGGCGTAGCTTTTGTCGACAAACGTTAACGTTTACCTCTAGAGTGTTAAGAGGTACCCCAGGTTTTATTTAGCTCACATTTTACAGGTGATTACTCACAAAAGTGTCCATGTTGTAAATATTGTGTAAATTTGATAACATGGGAAGGTCATTGACCTCTTCCTTTTAATAATTTTGACATTTTAAACTTTACATAAGAATTTTTACTTTCTCCAGTGTTAAGCACATTCATAGGTAGTATATCACTTTATGATTTTTTTTGTAAGTAACTTCATGCGTTTACCTAGTATATTTGACATGTCTTCGCACCAGTGACCTTGCGGAAATTCTGGAACCTAGCCTACGTTGAAATTGTATTATCTTTCATTTACCTAGGTTCTAGTCTATGTGGCTGCCTTGTGAATTTGTACATTTGATTTTAAGGTATTTATGAGGTAGTTGCCGTCACTGTGCGAAGCCCTGTCAAAACAGTTTGACATTTAACGTTAAGTTCAATTTTTGGTAATCATTTTAACATTTTGCTTCTTCGATTTAAAGTTTCATCTTAAAGTCAAACTGGCTAGCATTTCTTTGTACATAACCATTTAAATAGTAACTTTTATTAAGCTAACCTCACTGAGGAGCTTTTGTTATTTCATTGATTTTGTAGCAGGGGCTCACCTTCAGGTTTGTTTCCTGACTCCGATCAATAAATAAATATATTGGCCTCAATGTGTTGATTTAATCTAGTGTTTTATTTTTGAAGAATAGCTTTCGAGTTTTGCTAACACTGAACGATTTAAATTAATCACCGGACTCGTCTTATAGTTTTTTTTCCTGATTTTTTTTATAACTGGGGCCAGACCTGATAACATTTATGGGCCACTAAATATAAAATAAAATTAAGGTGGCGCCTTTGGATTTGACAAATAAATATAACTTATAGTGACTTGCTATAAACGTTTCAAGATTGTAAATATAGAAGAAAATAGTCGAGCCACCCCCTGAGATGAGCTAGCGTTTTGAGAGTACCTTAAGCAGCGTGGATCTTAGGTCGATTATAGGTAGGTGCTGATTGGGGGTATTCTTGCAGGGCGTGTTTGGGGGTCTGCTGATTTGGAGGGGGTTCAAAGTTCTTATCACCACCCTATTTGGTAGACTTGTATTTTTTATCAGCGACACCCAAACGTTGAGATTTTGCTTGGGTAATGTATTCATTTTATTTTCGATTTCCCGACATTTTAATAGTTATCTTAAGCAAACCAAATCCGTTTTTTTCAAGTTTGCAGTTGTGTAAATTATTATCACCTTGTAAGTATATCTAAAATTAGAAAAATATGTTAAAAAATAATTATTATAAGAAAAATATTACAGATTGGATAATAAATTAACGAATCACCTTACCGTAGCAGGCAAACCCTTCCCGTCGTCTTAATTTCGCGGAATCCAAAAGAACCGGTAGCCAAATAAATAATTATTTACTACAATTAAATATTTGTTTAAGATTTCAAAACACTGTTAAGTTTTAAAATAGCAAATAAATTTTATTTGGCGTAAATAATTACTAACCAAACAATTATCAAAGCAAATTCAAATATTCCTATTTATTTAATACAAACAATATTTGTGTCAGACAAATAAAAATTATTTGGTCCCAATAAAAATAAGTCAAACAAATCACTTATTTGGCATAAAACGAGCATTTTTTTCAGTCTGTGAACAACAAGTTAAGGAGGAAAACCTTAGTTTAAAAAAGTTAGTACATCAATTGGAAAAGGAACGCCGGATTATGCACAATGTTATACAAGAGCCAAGGTGAAAATTCGACCAAAAATGTGTTTATTTTGAGTCTGTGCTGTCGCTTGACCCATTTGAGATTACCTCTTACCTTTCTTGTGTCCAGAGTGTGCCATGCCTACCTAACATTTCCCTAATGGTCCCCCACCTTTCCCTTTCAAGGTCCACATCTGGAGCTTCTCAGTGCCGGCAAGTGTGTAAGCATTTTTAGTACGCTTTTATTTTTCTTAGCGACAGAGTGTGCCTATATTAGTTTTTGTTTGTGAAATTTGATTTTCAGGTGACTGCGATCGACGAACAACGGTATGTATTGATTTATTCCTTTTAATTTAATTTCTAGAGGTTTATAAAGCGAAATTGATAAAGTTATGCGGCGATCGTACACTGCACCCGCTTAAAATATATATTTACCTTGTTGGGGCTGTTTTCTGACACCCCTGGAGCTCGAATTCTGGCGCTTCAGGAGCTCGGATTTTGAGCAGAAAGGTCCGAAATTTCGCCATATCTGTTCAAAGTTTGGGCGGAAATAATCAAATGTTGAGCGTAATGGCCCAAAATTTGGGCGACACGGCCCAAAATTTGAGCGTAAGAGCGTTTTCACACGGCACCATATATCGTGCGCGACAAATGGTCGCAATATCGCTTTTACACCAAATTATGTGTTTTCTAATGAGCCATTTTCACACACAAGCGATATTAGAGAACACATAATTTGATGTAAAGCAATATTGCGACCATTTATCGCGCGCGATATATGGTGCCGTGTGAAAACGCTCTTACGGTCCAAACTTTGAGCGGAAAGGTCAACAAAAAAAAAATTAGATTGTTGTTACTTTTGCAATTTTAAGAAAGTTTTCTCTTCTTTCTTAGATGGCGTTGGGTACAACAATCACTACTACGATGGGTGAGCTTTATGCCCAGGAAGACGAAGATGAAGTTCTTAGACAACTAAAGAGTCTAGCAGAGGACACGCTTCCCGACGGGTGGAAGAATTGGAGCTTCTCCACAGATGAGCTCGATATTGATTCAAATTTTTTTAATAAACTTCGATTTGCACTCCCCACTATGGGAGTGGTAAAAGCGTTTAATCCGGAAGGTTGTGCCTTTCATGAGAAAAAATATAAAGAATTAAAGGAAAAAATGTTATCTTGGCCCTTTCGTCGGGGTTTAATATATAGCCCATCGACTCTATCCCTTAAAATAAGAGGATATATCCAGCACCAGCTTTTGATCGAATCCATTAACCCCATCAAGCATTTATTTTCCACTCGCCAAGAGGTGGCTAAGAAACTTACAGATGATACCGAAGTTTCGTCTGAGGATACTACATTTTCGGCCAAGTCGAAAAGACCAAGCTTGTCTGGTCGAATGGATGTCATTGAGAAAAAATTTGAGAAGACACAAGAGGTTTTAGAAGCAATCTTGAGGAATGTTTCAACAAAAACGGACATTGAGGAGTATACCGATTCTGTTGAAGAGGATTTTGAGGAAGACGAAGAGGAGGAAGTAGAAATGAAGAATCTTGAGTCAACCTGGAAGCCTCCTTCGTTAGTACCAATTGCATCGCATAGCAAATTTGATTTTACTCCGCATACAAAAGAGCAAGAGCCAAGCATTCCACCGGCTGATCCTATCATAGCAGAGAATGGCGTAGCCTGCCAGCGTTTAGGTCGGCTTTCTTGGGACAAGATTCGATATTTAGATGTGCAGAAGAAATACCAGGCTTCTCCTGTATTTTCTCATCTTATAGTTAATAGTGGCTTGAGTTTGGCTACCTCTCCCTATAATGAGTTGCTAGCCAAATCTGACTTATCATTCGGTACTCTTTGTCACATGGTCCTGAAACAAAGACAACATTTTCAGGATATTATGTCCTCTCTTATTTCGAAATATCCTAGCATTGAAAAGGATGCAGCGTCCATGTTTTCTGGTGATCAGTCTAAATTTAGAGAGTGCTCGGATGACATTTTACAATGGGCGTGTGGAAAACGAGCAGAAATAATAGACTTGCGTCGAAAACATCATACATCATCGGGTTTTTCACCACTTCTTCAAAAAATTCCACCCTCGTCTACCCACTTATTTAACCCTTTGAGGACCAGTGGTTATCCCTGCCAACCACCTATCTAAAATCATATATCTACTTTCCTAGTGGTTCTTCCCATTAACCGCAATGTTTAACGGGTTGTCTAAGGTGGCAAAAAGAATAATTAGGTATCCCGGCTACTTCAGACGAGCAGTTTCTTTAGTAGCCATTTTATATTGAAAGAAATTGCATGTATACATTCCGCTGTGATCAAATAGGGTTATATTTTTCGTGAAAGTGAATATATCCTCGCAAAATGGCTGGTAAGTGATTGGATTATATCTACACATCTCATAAAAATATCGGTCGCATAAAATTTTAGTTTTTTTTATTTCTGTAATTACATTTTTTTGTTGTGGTTACGAATATTAACCACTAGGACTATGGTATTATTGTCTGAAAATATTCGTTTTTTGCTATGGTTAGGCTTTTTTCGCTTTCTTTATTCACCGTAATTGTTTTTCATAGGTTCTAAAACAAGATGGTCGTTACGCGAACTAGAGGCTATGAGTAATTCCGAAGTTGATGCCCTTTTGGATGAAATACCTAGTGATTGTGACTCCATTACATCGGACATAGAGAGTGTTATGGGCGACGAAATCAATATAGATGAAACGATTCCAGATGAAAGAGGCGAACTATTTAACCAACCAATAGTTTTAGCGAATGATGTTGAAGCCGACGTAATGCAGGAATGGGATAGAGAAGATTTTTTACCACTGGAAGTTATTCGACAAGAAGAATTGAGAAAAATACCAGTTGCTTGGACAAAAGATGTTGCTCATGTAACCCGACTGAACCCTTTTGTGGCTCAGACAGGGCCGGATGTTCCCGACAACATCGAATCACCCACTGACATGTTCAGTTACTTGTTTCCAGACAGCTTCATTTCTGATATTGTTTTCCAGACAAACGTGTACGCCTTACAAAATAACGGTGGAAGCAGCAACTTTGTTCCGACTACCAACGCTGAAATCAAAACATTTTTAGGCATAAACATGCTAATGAGCCTGAAGAAAATGCCCAGTTATAAAGATTACTGGTCCTCTAGGGAAGAGATTCGAGATTATTTTATAAGCTCTGTATTATCGCGTGGCAGATTTAGTTGGCTACTAAGTAATATCCACATAAACGATAATTCAGTGCAGCCAAAGCGAGGTGAACCCAACTATGATAAATTATATAAAATAAGACCGTTACTTTCAAAATTAACAGAAACGTTTTATGCTGCTCTCAATCCTAACGAGTTTCAATCGGTTGATGAATCGATGATCAAGTTCAAAGGCAGAAGTAGCCTCTGTCAGTTTATGCCAATGAAGCCTACGAAAAGAGGTTACAAGGTCTGGATTAGGGCTGATTCTACAGGATCCGAATTTCAAATTTATACTGGCAAAGTTGATGCTGGGGTTGAAAAAAAATTGGGTCACCGCGTAGTAAAAGATCTAACTAAAGCTTTAGTTGGCAAGCATCATAAAGTATTTTTTGATAATTACTTCAACTCTGTAGAGTTGCAGAGAGACTTACTAGCTGATGGAATTTATGGCTGCGGAACGATTCGTAAAGGAAGAAAGGATTATCCTGAGTTCAAAGTGGATAAGTCCATGAAAAGAGGCGATGTAGACTGGAGAGTGTCCACGGATGGATTAGCAGCTTTGAAGTGGATGGATCGCAGAGGTGTCTTGTTTTTAGGAAACTATCACGATCCGTCTATCATGGAAGTTGCGTCCAGAAAAACAAGAAATGGTACGACCGAGGAAATTCCATGTCCTGTTATGGTTAAACACTATAACAAGCATATGGGTTATGTTGATCGATTTGATATGCTTAAAAGTCTGTACGAAATAGATCGAAAGTCACACAAATGGTGGCACCGCATCTTTTTTTATTTTATCGACGCAAGTATTGTGAATGCGTTCATCCTCTTTCAGCAAAGAAGTACCTCCAAATGTATTACATTGAAACAGTTTCACATATCTATTGCGCGTGGACTGATAGGCGCCGGAGTTTCTTCTGCTAAAAGGAGTAGTAAAAATTCAGTCGAACGAGAACCAAATAAATTTAAAAAAATAATACCTCTTGAGGTACGCTATGATCAGTGCGCACACATGCCAGTTAGGTGTGGGTCCTTAAGATGTGCTAATTGTAGTACAACAAAAGATGTCCATCGAACCATCTGGAAATGTTCTACATGTGACGTCGGTCTATGCCTAAATAAAGACAGAAATTGCTTCCTAAACTTTCATAAAAAATAATTACCTTGTCCTACTGGTTACTACCAGTAACCATATCCTGTGGGATAATCCAGGATATTTGTAAACTTTAAATGTATTTTTCCTATAACTTTAATGATAAATAAACGTAATTTTTCAGAAATTTCTTTTATAATTTAAACTTTTTCTTTGCCGTCCTCAAAGGGTTAAGGAGGAAAAATTTGAGGCAGTTCGCAGAGACCAGGGCTTACGAACTCAATCGTTCAAACGGCGACTTCCGTCCCAAGGCTATAATAATTATGACGATGCAAAGAGAAGGAAAGTATTCAAGGTTCCTTCACTAAACTCACGGAATTTTCAGGGACGTCAGGTGTCCGAGAGACCTAAGTCGAAAGACCGTAGATGGCAAGACCAAGAGTCCTTTAGTGGAAACAAAAGATCTTTCGCGGTTAAGGATAGAAAACCAAAATTTTCTCCCTCCATTTTACGCAGGTCAATTAAAAGATTTTTGCAAGCAATGGACGTCACTAGGTGCACCTCCTCAAATCGTAAAAATATTAAAAGGATACGGAATACCGTTTGTCAAGATCCCACCACTAATCTATTTTACAAAAGAAATATGCCATCGCTTTCAAACAAAGTCATCGGAGAAAATGGACAAAGAAATAAAAATAATGCTGGAGACTGGTGTGTTAAAGAAAATAAACCTCGAAACGGGGTTCCTTTCCAACATGTTTTTGGTTCCAAAAGGAGATGGAACTTACAGACCTGTTTTCAATCTCAAAAGATTAAACCAGTTTCTTCTCCGAAAAAATTTCGACTTTAAGCCATTACAGAATACCAAATTTTCTACAAAGAGGAGATTATCTAGCAAAACTAGACTTGTCTCAGGCATATTTCCACATTCCCATAAAGGAATCACATCAAAGATTTCTGGCTCTATGTTACCGAAGCCACGTTTATTGTATGACTTGCCTACCGTTCGGTCTATCTTCAGCTTTCAGAGGTATTTTCCAAGCTAACAAATTGGGTAGCAAGTTACCTAAGAAAACTGGGATTCAGAGTAATCATATATCTAGACGACTGCTTGATTTTTTTTCTTTAGTTCAAGAACTGTTTGTATTTTTTTCAGCTTCTACTAAACGCTGGTCAATTCTGAAATCTAATTTATCTAATGTAACAAATTTGACTTTAAAACCTTTATCGGATACTCGATGGTCTAGTAGAATAGACGCAATAACTCCTTTAAGGTATCAACTTGGGGAGGTTTATGATGCTCTGTT
Source organism: Polydrusus cervinus (assembly GCA_935413205.1). Classification (NCBI taxonomy): domain Eukaryota; kingdom Metazoa; phylum Arthropoda; class Insecta; order Coleoptera; family Curculionidae; genus Polydrusus; species Polydrusus cervinus. The sequence continues at coordinate 56,018,363 of OW284510.1, read as the reverse complement.
TGAAATAAGCGAAGGAAACTTTGAAAATAACGTAAAAAATTTGGCTGCATCGTTGGCCAAAAAATTGCAAAATTTTGAGTTCATTTGCATTCTTATATTGTGGTATAATATTTTAAGTAAAGCTAACATTGTTAGTAAAATTATTCAAAACCCGAACTTTGATGTTGCTCAGTGTTATAATCATTTAAATAATTTGAATAATTTTTTGAAAGCTTACCGCTCTGATAAAGGTTTTAATGATCTTTTGATTGATGCTAAAGAAATAGCATCCAGCTTAGACATAGAACCTACATTCAAAAAACAAAGAGGTCTAAAACCGCGAAAAATAAAAAAAACATTTTGATTATGAATGTGACGATGAACCGATCCAGGACGAAACTTTAAAGTTCAAAGTTGATTGTTTTTTTAATGCTCTAGATGTAATCATAACATCAGTGGATGAGAGATTCAAATTACTTTCTTCTTACTCTAATAATTTCGCGTTTTTATGGAATATTGATAAATTTAAAAATTATTCTGAAAACGAACAATTAGAATTATGTCAAAAAGTAGAAAATTTATTAAATGACAAAACTCGCAATGAACGAGACATAACTGCCGTGGAACTTGTTAAAGAATTGCAATATTTACAAAATTTTGATGAAAAAGTTATTACGTCTCCAGAAGAAACTTTAAATTATATAACAATTAACAACTTAGCGGATTCTTTTCCTAATACGAGCATAATACTTCGTATTTTATTAACAATGCCGGTTTCGGTTGCTACCGCAGAACGATCTTTTTCAAAACTCAAAATAATAAAAAATTATTTAAGATCGACCATGGGGCAAAACCGACTAAGTAATCTTGCTATCATTTCAATAGAATCGGACCAGCTAAAAGAATTAGACACCGAAGATTTAATTAAACAATTTGCAAAAATTAAAGCACGAAAAGCTCAATTCACTTAGCTAAAATATTAATAACAATACCTAATACCTCGATATTAACCTTAAAAAGGTGACATGTTGCATTATTAAAATAATATATTGTTTTGATTTTATTTGTCGATCAGTTTCGTCCTGTGATATATAAACGAGTATTTTTTATGTTTTAAATATTTTTTTTATTTCTTGTGCTTTTGTATCATATATTACATTTGAAACTAAAATACAAAAATTTTGAGTTGTAATACTGTTAGAATATATTTCTGTTTTCTATAAGTTTATAATTATGTTATGTATCTCAATGAGAAAATACTTGTATGGCTTGTACTTGTAAAATATAAAAATAAATTTATGAATATACTTTTTAAAATTATTGTTCAATTCAATAGTGGATAATAATACCTAACTTAACCCGTATCTGTACTCACATATGAACGTTGAACGAATTTGGGGCGTTATTTTAAATTTGCACAAGGGCGCCAAAAGTGCTAGGCGCGGGCCTGGCTGAGCAACAAATTATTAGTGGTATCGCAAATAACACTAATAAAAATGAGATGTTAAAATTTCTGGGAATACTTATGTGGATGGGACTAAACCCAAAACTACGCCTTAAAGACTACTGGAGTGCTAATTTTATTTATAAATGCTGCATATACCAAGTTGCACACATGTCAAGATCTATATTTGAGGCTCTACTAGCTTGCTTACACTTTTCAGACAATGAGGAAACAGACTATATAAACTAGAGGCGTTAATGAATATGTGTAACAAGAATTTTCAATCTGTTATAACACCAGGGCAATATATTTGCATTGACAAGTCAATGATTCCTTTTCGAGGGCGCCTCTCATTCTTGCAGTATATACCTGGTAAGCGCCATAAATATGGGGTTAAAATTTTTAAGTTATGCGGAGAAGGGGGCTACACATATAAAACAGTGGGTTGCACAAAGCTTTTTTAGAGTTAACGATCGTTAACTCCATAACTACCGTTATCTTTTCGTAGCAACCAAATAAATTTTGTTTTTTTAAGGCACTGTCAACATAATTTTCAGAGAAAAAGTGACAGTTAGTTGGCAGATGCTACTAAAAATACACAGATGTCCACATTTTCATTTGTTTCTTATCACTTTCGTTAGTTAACGATCACATAACTTTAATCGGTCGATATACACTGATTAAAGTTATGGGTTTCAAGTATTTTCCAATATTATTGGAATTTTTTAGGACTTTTACTTATAATTTTGGATAATATGATTAGCTTAAGGTTTTTTTTGATCGATTAACTATAAAATTAACCTCTAATTTCTCTATAATTCAACTTTCGAAGATGATCTAACAACCTACCTGATTTATAACTTTATAAAACCAATATTATAGTCACAGATTCCAAGAACCCCTTTTAGGTTTTAAGTAAAACTGTTGATTTTGATTATTCCTTCCAATATTTTAACTTTATTACAGCAGATTATTTCTTAATTGCCCTTCTGTGTCCAAATAGGACGTTTTAAACAAACATGTTTTCTAGTTTTCATCACTTCCAAACGTATTTATATATAAATAAATGCCCATGAAGTTTTCTGTAGGACCTGCTCAGGAATTTGTATATCTCGTGAAACAGACAGTCCCCAATATTTTTCTTTAAAGGCAAAATCAGGAAATAAGTGAAGGCACTCATATTCAATTTTTTTTCTTGTCACAGGACTCTCTCTCGCGAATTTATCCCAAATTTAGAAACTAAAAAAAACCTCTACCAACTTTGTTTTGTTTTTGTTACTTTTTAAAACAAAAGACAATTGACAGATCATTGCACAGAAAATAAAAGGGTGCGTGAGTTGAATATTCTCATATTCCAACAGGCAGTACGTGCCGGTCAACGACGTGCCGGTATCTTAGGGGTTTAGCCACGAAGGTTCGTGGGTTTAGCCCAAAACAAAATTGAATCGGTTCTGATTAAGGATAAGGAGATATGGGCGTACAGAAAAATATTTTTAGAGGGGGGGAGGCTCTCTTCGTTGTATAATTAATCTGTAAAAAATTGTCATGTTTTCTATTAATTTAAAAAAAAACCTTTAGAAGAAATTTTTTAGTCGAATTAGTTAAAACTATAGAAATTGCAATCTGTGTAATTTGAATTGAAAAGTAAACATACCTATTTAAAAAAAAAAAGAAATGGCATTTTCAAAACATTTACATGGGTTTTATTGAGAGTGTTACGAAAAATGTTAATAAAATCAAATAAGAAAGGGAATAAAATCGAAGTTCAATCAGAGCACAACGGTACTTTTGTAATACAGCGGCGGCGCCAGGGGGGGCACTGGCCCACCCTACAAACACGGGTGCCCACCCAAAATGGTGAAAATCGGTTTTGTAATGGAATTGCTGTGTGGGAAGGGGTATTTGACTATGAAATTTTTGATGACTAAGGAAGCGGTATTATTAAAAAGAGAACGAAGATTGACCTTTTTTTCGGAAAGCGCCCACCTTCAAATCATCGGGCCCGCTTGTGCCCACCCATCCCAAAAATCCTGGCACCCGCCACTGAACGATTGCTACCAATTTTTTATTCAAGTGCTGAATCAAAATTCGTCTGCACATGGCCTTGAACAGACCCCCCCACCCCCCTCCGAGCCTTATCAAATGGGTGGTTTTTACTGTAAGCCATGAAAATAGTATAGGGGCGTGTGAAGGGTCAGAATTTTTTTTAGAAGTCACTTTTGAGAGTAAGAAGATTTTTAGAGCCGGAATACGTTCTTTTCTTCTGGAGGTCATTTTTTTTTAGTCGCCTTCCTTTTGGGAAAAACTTTTCTTCCGGTCAAAGCAACCTCTTAAGAAATGTTCTTGTTGCCAAAACTTCTTTCCGATCCGTAGTGACATCTCCTCTATTAAGTAGGGATGTCTGATACACCAGAAGTATCGATACAAGCAAGTATCGGTTTGAAAAAGATAATCAAAATATCGATAACCTATAATAAACGTAACCTCCTATGACAGTGAGTTCTATAAAAAAATCTTAACTACTACCTCCCAACCTTGTCTTATCAAAAGTGACTTCTAAAAATAAAAGGTCCTCGATATATATTGAGTATCAATACATTTTACTGTGCATCATTCAAAAAGTATGAAGTTTCATTTGCATTCCTATAGTTGTTCAAATCATGATATGTCGATACCATTTGATCGATACACAGTATTATGCATCGATACTCAAAAATATCGTATATCGATCGCGCATCCCTACTTTAAGGCACCTATACTCCACAGCCCTTACCTTACTTTAAAAACTAACATAAATTTTAAATTTTCTGTATTTAAAGGTATAAAAACGCTACCCTTAAAAGCGAAATGAAGAGCCTATACGATTTCATTCAGACTGACAGTCCTGCCGCAGTTTTGCTTCTAATGAAAATTTACATCAGCCTGGCAATCAATTCAAATTCTTGAAATTTGTCCTTACACAATTGGTAAAATTATTGTAATCTCTTTATCAAGCCTGTCAGCCTGAATGATCGTGTAAGGTTTGCAAAATATTTTATTCATAAAAACTAAAGTTCTTTTTGTCACTGAAAAATTTGCCTTTATTTTTTTTTATCATGAACAAATACTTTTTTAACATACATATAAACATTTCATATTGAATATTCAAGAAATGATCCTTTAAAACTGCTTCATTTCCAGTTCTATCATTTTTCTGTGTAACTGCAGTGCCTAAAACAAAAAATAATTACTAATGAAAAATAAACTACATAGTAATTTTTTTTTCACTGCAGTATTTGTACGTTATATTATCTACATAATAGGCTTTGCGGAAAACTTGTGCTTTGATTTTTTTTACATTGACTGATGAAGCCTCAAGTATAGTGTAGTATAATGCAATAAAGTAACAATATATCTTCAGTTTTATTTCTTTTACTTTACTTTTACTTGAAAATCCTTTATTGTCGAAAGAATACATTCTTGCTGACAAAGTATATAATATTTACTTATACATATAATATCATCACAGAACATAGGTACTCTTAATTCTAATGGACAAAGCTGTACGATATAACCAGTAAACCAGTCAAAGGTTAAAAAAGATAAGCCAGTTAGAACTAATAGTTCATGGTCAAGGGATACAAAACAATTTAAAACAATCATTAAAAAACTCTGAAATGGTATAGTAGGCTTTCTCTAGCAAAAGCCCTTTCACAGACAATTTGAATCTTTTAGGGGTTCTCAAAGATCTAATGTAAGCTAGTAAGTGGTTAAATACTTTTGTGCCAGTATAAAATAAGGAATTTTTTACCAGAGAAGTATGGGGTATGGGCAACTGCAAAACTTCCACTTGTCTCGTGCCGTAGTGATGCACCCTTAAACTATCTTGGCTCTTAAATTTTCAGTACAGTTCAATTTCAGTTGTATTATATTAAAAAAGCCATGTTTGAAAAAATATATGTCAGTTTTTGGCCTCTAAAATAATCAACGATACTTAAAAAATATTTTAAGTGCTATAGGTTGACAAGTCAACTTCGAACTTTAATGAAAGAGGTCTTATAGATTTTTCTTTGGATCTATGTTTTACTCAAAATGCCACAATATACATAAACAGAAACAACTTTAAAAGGGACTAGTGTAAAAAGTTGCAACAGCTTATCAAAATAAAGCTAAGAATAAACATTAAATAGCGATATAAAAAATGTATGATAGCAATTAATAATAGTTTGGGCTACTCGCTACTCTGTCTGTCTGTGCCTACAATAATACTACACCAAAACAAGACACATAAATAATTGTTAATTATATTTTTTAAACTAATTTAAAAGAAGCCAGTTTCTAACGTGTTTTAAATTTATAATTTATTGTAATATTATGTTAACAATAAAATTGGTACTGGAGACTGAGCATTTCAGGTGAGAAGGTATATCGGAACAATCAGTAAAGTATATGGGCTGGATATTATGGGTTTTAATAATTCAACTAAGTACAATTATTCTATTACCTACCTGTGGGAGGATGATTTCTTATTTCAAAAGTGCTGTGTGTAATATTAAATGCACTTTTTTCTTTATTCCCTTACTAAGATAATATTTTAGTGCAAGTTCTGGGATAGGTATAGGAGAATTTTTTCTTTATTTCAAGCCATATGGGTATCAATGCCAATTTATGTCTTCTTCATATTCATTTAACTCTGCATACATTTACGTTGCGTACATTTTATCATTGGTTTGGTTCAGAATTGAGCAGCTAAAATATGATACAAAATATAAACATAACAAATAACTGGTTACAGTTTTTTTGTGAAAAGCTTATCTTATGCTAATTTTAAAATATACTTTATGAAAATATAAACTAAGCTAGTCGCAGTGTCCATTATTTAAGAAAAAAATGCTTATTTTGGTTTAATAATAATTACTATATTATGATAACTTGTGGGTACTTACTTCGTGTTTTAATCATCAATAAATTTTCCCTTTTATCATTGCATAATATGCTTTTGGTATTTCCATAATTTGTTGTTAAAAAAAACTTAAAAAACTCTGCTTTATTCCAATTTAAATTTAATGCAAACATTCGGAATACTTTTTGACACTTCCAACTGACAGCTCCTAACCTATTTCTTTCCGTATTTTTGGCACTGTCGCACCAAAACGAAGTATGCGTTGCCACACAATTTATAAATTTTGTTTCTTATCCATGCATAACTAATTTTGCTTCGTGCAACCCGCTGTAAGATTTGCGCTGGGAAAGAAGCTAGACCATCAGATCAACCAGTATCGGCTGAAGTGGTAATGAAATTAATACAGTCTTTATTAGGGACAGGCAGAACGTTAGTTACTGACAACTATTATACAAGTGTCGGTTTGGCTCATCAACTTAACGACAATAGAACCCATTTGCTTGGAATACTGCGAAAGAACAGAAAATTCAACCCAAAACCGGTTTTTGCTAAGAAACTGGTACGAGGAGAAATGACAGCTCTAGAAAGTAATACCAAAGTTATCGTTGGCAAATGGGCAGACAAGCGAGATGTTGCGTTCTTAACAACAAAATCTTGCCCAGAAATAATAGAAGTTCAGACAAGGTCTGGTCCTAAAAATAAGCCTTCCACCATAGTAGAATATAATTCTGTCAAATCATATATTGATGTTTCCGATCAAAAATCCTCTTATAGTACCCCAGTCCGGCGATCCCTAAAATGGTACCGTAAGGTCGGGATAGAGCTTATAACAAGTACTGCTGTCGTTAATGCACAGATTGTTTACAATAAAACTATGAATTCAAAGATGGACATAACATTTCGAGAATGCCTTGTTACAGGAATATGCAAACAAATTGAGGATCCTGCTGCACAATTAGTTATTCACCAATTGGAAGAATACGACAAGAGAGGGCGGTGCGTTGTATGTTATAGCAACTTATCAGAAAAGTACGGCAGAGGCTACGCTTCTAAGCATTCGAAGCAATGTAATACCAGATGTCCAGGTTGCATTAATAAAAAGTTCTTATGTTTATTATGTTTTTTTAAGACACCTAATGTAAAATTAAAATAAATAAATTAAGCTTGTTTACGTCGTAAAAATAAAAAATTTGGTAATTATGTGTATTAATTTTAATACACTTGGGCTATATGAACCAATATTGGCCAATTGTGGTCTTTGTGGCCCGTGTGTATCAATGGTAAACACGCTCTCTAAATCAACTTAAAACCTAAAAACTATAATTAGCCTGTGTTCATATTTAATAGGGAGCTATTTTATAACCAAAATATATATAAAAAAGTCTTCGGGTCACACGGTCGAATTAGGCAATATAGGTCCGGGGGTTAAAGTGTTGAAGTTTAGAAATTCCTTAAATTTTTCTAAGGGTTTGTAATAAATTATTTTTTCTTATTTCCAACGATGGGTAACTACAGCAGCTTCGTAGATTGATGATTTTCAAATTTTTATTTTAGAACAGAAATATAATAAAAACTGATTTTTTCTACCGCGAGAGCATGTATGATTTACCCTTAATGGTTTAAACTAGACCAATTGAAGGGTTCGGTGCAAGAACCGGTCAACTTCACTTTTTACCCAAATTGAGTTAAAATACGCATCTTATAGAAAAAAAAATACGCATCTTTTGGTGTAAGAATCGGCCATCTCCAATAAATACTCAGGTTAATAAATAGGCGAAGGAGTTGACTGCATGAATACTTGGGTGCAAGAATCAGTCAACTCCAGGAGATGACTGTTTCTTGCCACCAACAACACTGGCAACATCGGAACGCATCAGACGGCGACATGGTGGATTGGCGAGCGGAGCGGAATAGCTTTTTAGTTTATTTTCAACATTGCAGTTGTGCGGTCGTTTACGAATAAGGTGTAAAGAAGTACTGTTTCATTATGAGTAGTAGTTCAAGCAGTGAGTTAAGCGAGGAAGACCCATATGCAGATTCTGGAACGGACTACGTATTATCGGGTTCTTCTTCCTCTGATTGTGATGTTCCGGGTCCTAGTCGACGACGATCAAAGCATTCCCTTATTACTAAAAAAGGTATCCGTGAAAGTAATGAGCAACAAGAAAGATTGGTGCGTAATAATACAGGAACTTCAAACATTCAAACCGTTAAGAAAAAAGGCAAGAAACGGGTAAGGATTGAAAGCAAATGGAAACGAAACGTTATGAAAAGTAAGAAGACTAGAGGTGAAGAATATATAAATACGGCAAATAAACTTATTCAAAAGGTAACCATTGGACCAAATTGCCACTGCAGGAAAAAATGTTTCAATAAAATAGACGATATCCAAAAACAGAACATACTTGAGCAGTTTTATAATACGGGAGATAAAACTAAACAAGACATTTATCTAGGAGGGTTAATCAGTGTGGCAAATGTGCAGAGGAAACGCCCAACTACAGGAGAGGGGAAAGAAAAAAATAGTTCCTATGGTTATAAGGTAATACAGTTTGGTCGCAAATTATAGTAGTTGGCTTTAAATTTTTGGTTTTTTTTTAGGTGCGTGTAGGGAGCCAGGAAACCATAGTGTGCAAAAAGGCGTTCGGTTCTTTGCATGGCGTATCAAAACATAGAGTATCTCAGATTGCTAAAAATTTGATGCAGGGTAGGATTATGTCACCTCCCGATAAGCGTGGGCAGCATTCCAATAGGCCGAATAAAATCAATGAAGAAATAATAACGCAAATAGACGAACACATTCGGAGTTTTCCCCGAAGAAAATCTCATTACAGTAGAGAAGATCCAGAAAAGATATTTTTTATCTCCTGAATTAAATATTGCAAAAATGTATCGTTTGTACCTTGAAAAATATGAGCCGGAAAAGTACGCATCTTCTAGACGATGGGAAAAGTTTAAATGACATTAAACCAATAGTGTCATATGATTTTTATAACCGACACTTTAATTCTAATCATAATATTAGTTTTGGACATCCTAGGTCAGATACCTGCCAGAAATGTGATCGTCTGACCAACGCAATTACCGCAGAACAAGATGCAGAAACTAAAACTCTCTTGGAATCTGAAAAGCGTATACACTTACAGAAGGCCGAAATATTTTATAACAGATTACGGGAACATACAAAACTTGCATGCGAAGATGAATCGATTGAAGTGTTATGTTTCGATTATCAACAAAACTTGCCACTGCCGCACATTCCTTCAGGCGATGTATTCTATAAAAGACAGTTATGGGAATACAACTTCTGTATACATTCTGCCAAGAAAAAAGAGGCAACATTTTATATGTATGATGAGCTTACTGCCAAAAAGGGTTGTAACGAAGTGGTAAGTTTTTTACATCATTATTTAACAAACTTTGTCCCGGAAACTGTTACAACCCTCTATTTATATTCTGACAACTGTTTTTCCCAAAACAAAAATCAAACCATAGTGCAGTACTTTCACACATTCTTAAATGCTTTCAATAGTAATATTCAGCAAATTATACATCAGTTTCCAGAACCCGGTCACAGCTTTCTGCCGTGCGACCGTTGCTTCGGCCTGATTGAAAAAGAAAAACGAAAAAAAGAAATAGCATACTTACCTTCTGACTGGAGGAATTTGGTCAAGAAAACATCAAAAAAGTTCCGCGTAATAGACGTTACCCAGGATATGATTATTGATTTTTCGAATACTTTTAAACCTATTTTAAAAAAAGTCATAAGTAACCAACAAAAAGATAAATTTACTGTCTCCAAGTATCGTCTGATTAAATATCAAAGAAAAAACATAATAGAGTGTAGTATAACAGCAGGTCTTGTACTATATTCATCATTTGCCATTAAGAAACCGAACAAAACTTTAGTGTGGCCAAATACTAAACTCTACAATACATTTCCACTTAAAATAAACCCAAAAAAGTAGCAAATGTGATGTCTTTGGCAGATCAATATGTACCACCAATACATAAGTGGTATTACGAGCAAATACGAATCGCAAATAATAATGAACATCAAGAAGAACAACGTCACAGTGACAGTGACGAAGTTGAAACTGAAGATTTCTAGTATTAATATGTTTATATTACGTTTTTTTACTAAAAATGTTTTTTTTTATATTTTTACCACATTATTTGTTTTCTTTTCTGTCATCTCTATTGTTTCTAGTGTTGCTTTAATTTAAAATATAGAGTTAAGTTTTTTATTTCACAATAAATAAATGTCGAACGAAATGTTGCTCTATTTGTGTACTTTTTAAAGGTTCGGTGCAAGAAACAGTCAACTCCAAGACTTATAAACAATTTTTATAAATTGTTTAAATAATAGTTTGTTATCAGTTTGATATTAAATCATTTTCCAATACCAATACTTATACTTTGTAATTTTTTTCGACAGAAAATTCCGATAAATGACCATGTTGGAAAGTTTTTATTGATTTCCCACAAATTATAAAAAATGGACTTGACCGGTTCTTGCACCGAGCCCTTCAATTTAAAAATGTAACTGTTGCTTTAAACTAGCATAAACATTAGATTTATGTCGGGTTCAAATCTTTAGAAAAAAAATTATGTGGGAAATGTAATTTAAATTAATGACATCTTTGGAGAGGTAATGACGGATTTATTTAAGATACTCTACCAGTACAAGGACTCTATTAGACGTGGATTGGGATCGCCGGATTTACTATAACATATATGGGGGGACCCCTAAGCAACTTTCTCTTATAAGGGATTTCGATAATTCGCACACTTTTTCCTTGTCCCTGATGTATATCCAGACACATCGCGAGTGTCATTCTCTATCTATACGATACATTTGCAAGAGCCTCTTTACTAATTTTCTGGTGTGCTGAAATTACCATATAATAAGTAAATTCATTGCTAGCTCTTGGCCTATTACTGGGTCATAAGCCTATAAAAGCCTCCTGGGCATTAAAGGATAAATAATGGAGAGCCATAATTAAATCTTTAGTGGCTGGAACGGGGCCACAATGTGACTATGATCGCTGCCATTAATGCTATAGGAAATAGAATCCCGCCATTATTCATCTTTCCTAGGGTTCATCTGAAAACTCACATGTTAAAGGGAGCTCCTCCAGGCTCAATTGGAGCTGCAAATCCCAGTGGATGGTCCACCGAAGATATTTTTGTTCAGTTTTTAGAACATTTTATAAAACATGCAAAACCAAGCGTTGAAGAACCTCATTTGCTTATTTTAGATAACCACGAGACCCACATCTCTATTATTGGCGTACAAAAGGCTAAGGATGCAGGAGTAATTTTGCTAACAATTCCGCCTCATACAAGCCATAAACTGCAGCCCCTAGACCGTACAGTTTATGGTCCATTCAAACTTTATTATAATCGTGCTATGAATGAATGGATGAGCACTCCTGGTAATGCTGGTAAAGTTATTACTATTTATGATGTCTGTAAGTTCGCTGGAAAAGCATATGAAGCAGCATTCACCCCTAAGAATATTACCAGTGGCTTTAGGAGCACTGGTATTGTTCCACTGAATAGAAATATATTTGATGACAGCGACTTTATTGCTTCAAATGTTACTGATAGACCGCATGAAATCGAAAATCCGGAAAATCTATCTGAAGCATTGACTAAGCCAGCAAAAGACATAACCAATCCAACGAGCTGTCAAGAGCAACCTTCCATAAGTGGGGTAAATTTGAACGTGAATGCAGCAGCTATTCCATCAACAGTTCATTCTGAATCAAGTGCATCTGTGAAGGTGACACCTATAATGTTGAAACCATTCCCAAAGGTGACAGAGAAAAGAAAATGTACTGGAAGAAAAAGGGGAAAGTCCACTATCCTCACGGATACACCAGAGAAATTGGAACTAGAGATGAGAAAGCAGCCAAAGTCGAAGGCGCCCGCAGCAAAAGTAGCAAAGATAAAACGTAGAATAGTAGAAAGTAGTAGCGACGATGAAAGTGACTGGGATGCACCTGTTGGGTCCGATGACGATTTTGACCTTCATGATGAAGCCGCTATTATAGAACTGGAGAGGCAATTTGAATCAGAAGAACTTAAGGATGGAGACTATATTCTCATAAAATGCGCTGGTGAGAAATCGTTTCAGCATTTCGTTGGCTACATAACTTTAACGAAGAAGAAAAATTACGATGTAAAGTATTTAAAGCGGCAACAGAAAACTGACACATTTATTTTCGATGATAGTGCTGAAACATATTTGGTGTTACGCGATGATGTTATCTGCAAATTACCTCCTCCAATTTCTATCGGTGGAACAAAACGCACTACGAATTTGTTAAAATTTTCTGTTGACTTCTGCGGCTATAACGTGGGCTAAAAAAATGTAATAATATTTTGTTGTTTTGTGAACTTACGGCTTTTGTTCGTTATATTAATAATATATGGATAAGCTCTTAAAATTAGGTAGATATCAAACGTTTGTGTTTATGTTTTTAACAAAAAGTAATTTTGTATGTTAAATGTTAAATAAACAACTTAAGTTGCACATTAACGTTTGCGTTTATTAGTTTTTACATTTTTAATTACTGCCCCAGGTACATAATAAAGGTGTCCCTAGGTACATCATAAGGTGTCCCTACGTACATCAATAAACCGTACCTGGGGACATTTATCACATAAGTACAAACTGTTTAGCAAAAACCCCGTTTGTATTTTAACACAAAAAAGAAGACATAGGTCTAAGTTTTGATACTTGCCCTAATACTTAACTAAAAAAATTAAGTATTTCTAAACCAAATTATCTCCGAAAAAATATAAAACGTTAAATATGTCCCTTGGTACAACACCCTCCCCTAGTACTGAAAAACCTACCTGTAACTTCTTTAGTTTTTCTTTTAGGTACTTGGTTTAATAGAATTAAATGTCTAAAAAAAACTCAACAACAAATATGCTGTCAAAAATTTTAAGTATTAAGGTACGTATTTTTTATTTTAAATTAAAAAAAAAATAAAAAATGGTATTTTCCAGGGTTATATTGGACAATGCCGAGGAAACATAAACTGGGAACTAAATTTCGGAAAAATTACGATCCCCAAAAAATGGGGGATGCCTTTACGGGCTGGATAACCACCTAAGTTTTCAGCCAGCGGCAGACAGGTTTGGGGTTCCAAGGTCAACTCTTCACTCCAAATATTTCAGCAAACATAGTGACAATTTGGGTAGGCCACCAGTGATTTCATTAGCAAAGGAGATATTGATTGGAAAAGCCGTGTTGGCTGCTGCGGGATTTGGTATTCCATTTACCGTAAACCGGGGTTACTTTGATCCGGGGGGCAACATTGAAAAAAATTACAAGTTTATTATAACGCCGAATAACTCTTTAAAAAATATGTTTAAAGGTCCGGCAAACGTGTAGATATACTCAAAGGTACTTAAAGACTAAATTGGCAACGTTGGTTTAGTAACTTAGTTATGTTGACACTCCTGGTGCATTTTTGTCATAACCTAAAACTTGAAAGTTTCATGGCCCGAGAGGTAAGTTTTAGTAACTATACCACACAATTTTGTAAATATGTTCATTAATATGATCTTAAACAACTTGCATAATGAAATTTTCAAAGAGTACCGTAGAACGGGGATATATGGAATCCACGGGGTTATATGGAATATTGTACTTCATTATTCAAATTTCGCACCCTGTCAGCATATATTTGAAATTTAGTAACTTGTCATTCTGATGCACTGTTGCTAACATCTCAGCCGACCAACAAGTTTTCATTGTTGTGACAAAATATTTCAGGTAAGCTATTAAAAGAGTTATCAATACTTGGTAGAAAATAAAAAATTTTCGTTGTCCTGAGAGTCTCCTCTGCACCTCAGAAACGATTGAAGCTACGAAATTCTACAAGATAAAATAATTGTTGTATATAACCTCAACTATTAGGCAGAATTATTTTCATTGTCAAATTTTTATTCTACGACCTTGATACATGCATATTTATAAAAAATCGTCATTTGTAGGGGTTATATGGAACGATGCCGCGCAAGCACAAACACGTCTTGGGAACATCGTACCGACGAAATTATCCTAAGGAAAACATGGAACGAGCGCTAGCGGACTACGCAAACGGTAGGTGCAGCCTAGAGGAAGCAGCCACGAAGCATGGGGTGCCAAAAACCACCCTGTACAACAAATTTCGTGGAAAAAATACCGACAGGTTGGGAAGACCACCTGTTTTAAATGACATAGAAGAAAAGGCCATTGTTAAAGCATTGCTGACTGCGGCTGATTTCGGCCATCCCTTTACCCAGTCAGAAATACGACAGTTTGTGCAGCAATATCTTAACAGAAAAGGAGTTCAGGTAAATAGTTTCCACGAAAATTTACCTGGGTTGGATTGGATGGAGAGCTTTGAACGGAGAAACCCCGAGTTAACAAGACGGATAAGTGAAAATACGAAGAGAGTAAAAGCAGACGTGAATGAAGACATAATCAACGAATACTTTAATCACTTGAAAGAGACGCTGACAGATTTCCCATCACGTAACATGGTCAATTATGATGAAACTAATTTGACCGATGACCCCGGAATAGAGAAAGTTTATATGGCAAGAGGAAATAAACATGCTAGAAGAATCCTAGACACGTCCAAGTCTTCAAATTCTTTAATGTTCGCTGGAAGTGCAGATGGTGTTATGTTGCCCGTCTACGTAGTATACCAGGCTAAACATATTTACCCTGAGTGGATTCAAGGAGGCCCTGATTCAACGGAATACAACAGAACATCCAGCGGTTGGTTTGACGGGGATGTATTTGAAGATTGGTTTGACAAGGTGGCCCTCCCATTTTTTCGGCGAAAAGTTGGCAAGAAAGTGCTGATTGGGGATAATTTGGCCGGCCATTCGTCTGTTAATATCATCGAAAAATGCGAGGAAAACGACATTTCTTTTATATTCTTGCCAAAGAACAGCACACACGTCTGTCAGCCACTCGATGTGTCAATTTTTCATCCGGTTAAAAGGGCTTGGGGAGGCGTTTTGCGTAATTGGAAAAAAAATCACCGTGGTGTAGTCCCGAAGTCCGAATTTCCTGCACTGCTTAAGAAGCTCCTTGAGGTGGTTAAACCTAATTTTTCTAAAAATATGATGGCTGGGTTTGAGAGCAGTGGTATATCACCCTTGAACCGTGACAAAGTTCTTCTAAAACTTCTTAAGTCTAAGAGATCCGCATTAAACAACGATGCTCTGGCAGACTCGTTGGAGGATATTATGGTTCGGAATCGTGTTGAACAGGCAGCAAATCCCAACAAACGATCAAAAAAAATGAATGTGCCTGCTGGAAAAAGCGTGTCGCTTGCCAGTTTGTTGCCCGAAAACGAGCCAGGTACTTCCCGTAACCGTTCCGATAAAGAAGTTGAAACAACCCCAGAAGATCCAGCCAATAACTCTGGAGAATCAGACACTGATCAGGAAATGAAAGAAAATAAAGTTCTACCTCCAAATCTTAAGACTGGGATCAATTGTAAACAGGATCTGACTAAAAACAATTATATTATATGTAGCTTTACGTATAATAAGGACACTAAAAAGCAGCACTCAAAAGACTTTGTGGCCAAAATAACAAAGATTGCCAATCAAATATCAGTTGATTGCATGCGCCCTTTCAAGGGTGCCCGAAATAAATTTGTATTCCCTGATATTTCCGATGAGAGTGTCGTCGAAATTGATCAGGTGAAATTTAAACTGTCTGAGCCGGTAATATGCCGAGGAATTCACACGTTTAACGACAATGTCTTTTAAGTGCCATTTATGCCTTTTTTACTTTGTAACTTTATTTGAAGAGATTTTTCTGTTTTTTTTTAAATTAAACACTTTGTTGCTTTGTTTTTAAGTTCATATTATTTTATTTTATGAAATCCTACTTTATGCCTGTGTTTATATATTTTTTATGATTAAACTTTTTTATTCTTGACGGCCTTCTGGGGCCTACAGATGTAGGAGAAGAATGGCGCTCCGTGTTTTTTTGGTGTCCGCATGTTTCATAAACCCCCGGATGCAAGCAAACATCGAAAACTTTCATTCATAACGGGGATAAAGAGGTAATTCCATATATCCCCGACTACGGGGTTATATGGAATGACAAAAACCAAAAAAAAATACAAGATGGCGGCTCAAAAAACAATTTTACATATCGGAACTCGTTAGCCTAAACATTAAGCTACTGATAATAAAAAAGTGTAGATCTAATATATTTCATTTAAAGAAGATATCAAAAAAAATGTTTTTTTTTTAATATGCAATTATATTTATTTTACTGCATTTTTAGTTTTTTATGAGGTAACTTTGAACGCGTTTAAAGTAGCCCCATCAGGCGTTCAAAGTAACCCTATCCGGTCAAACTAATAATTTTACTGGGTATTTTGCTGAAATATGGTTCGTACATATAAAAAGAAGCCGGGGAGTAGGAGATATGGAAATTATACAGCAGAGACGCTTGACTTGGCAGTAAACTTGATAAAATCCAAAAAGATATCGTTCCGAGATGCAACAAAACGATTCAAGATTCCTGTAGGGACTCTACACAATAAATGTAAAGGAAAACATGTAAGCAGCATAGGACGACCAACGGCGCTAACTAATGCTGAGGAAGTTAGTATTGTGAATAAGTTTTATCTTCTTGGGGATTTCCCCTTGACGATGTTGATATTCGAAAATTGGTAAATTATTATTTATTGAAAATCTGGAAAAAAGTGCCGGAATTTAAAAATAATTATCCGTCAAAAGACTGGACTCTTGGCTTTCTAAAACGGCACAAAGATGAAATAACCTTAAGCACGTGTCAAAATATAAAAAAAATAGGGCTGCGGTGTCAGCCAAAATAATCGAGGATTACTTTAAAAATTTCGAAGTCTCCCTCGAAGGAATACCAGCCGAAAATATATTTAACTTCGACGAAACAAATCTCTCAGATAATCCAGGGTCGAAGAAGTGCATTTTTAAGAGGGGGGTTAAGTATCCAGAAAGGGTTAGAGACTTTTACAAAAGTGCAATTTCAATAATGTTCTGTGGCAGTGCTGCAGGTAATATGCTACCAGCCTATGTAGTATATAAATCCGAACATTTATGGACAACTTGGTGTGAAGGTGGGTCACCTGGTACGTGCTTTGGGAGAACTAAAAGTGGATGGTTTGACGCATTCGCTTTTTAAGATTGGTTTGAAACCATAGTAATTCCAGCAGCTAAGAAGTTACCTGGTAGAAAGGTGGTGTTAGGTGATAATTTGTCAAGTCACTTTAATGATAGAGTCTTCAATCTTTGCAAAGAAAATGATATTTTATTTTGCTGTTTGCCACCCAACTCTACACATTTGTGCCAACCTTTAGATGTGTGCTTTTATGCACCTCTAAAACGATATTGGCGAACTATTTTGGACAATTGGTAACTGGGTTTAAAAAGGAAATCTCAACTTTTAACAAAAGAAGAATTTTCACGTTTATTAAGAAATCTGTACAATAAACTCTACCCAGAAGATAAGGAGGAATCAAAAAATATGTCCTATGGGTTCGAAAAATGTGGGATATGTCCATTCAATCCTATTAAAGTGTTGGAGAGATTGCCAGACTATCAAAATGAGATACCTGTCGAAGAAGATATCAAGGCAAATGATTCTACTGCTGTCATAGACATTTTAAAAGATTTACGTGGTGTCAATGAACAAACACAAAGGAAAAAGAAAAAGAAGATTAACGTGCCTGCAGGCCAAAGTATTAGCATCGATGACATAGGAAATGAAGAGGAAGCTGCTACTGCTGCAATACCAGAAAGTGACAGTGATGTAAGTTTCGAATCAGATGAGGAAGAAATAATAGAAGAAATAGTAACAGCTAAAGATGAAGTAACAGATGAAATTATCCCTGCAGTTGGTAAATATTATATAGTCAAATTTGAAGTCAAAAATTTGGCAAAATATTTTATTGGACAAATAATTTCCATTGATGACCTTAATGAAGATTTGGTGGATGTGAAATTCTTAAGATGTGGCAGAAAA
The DNA here is from genome assembly GCA_935413205.1 of Polydrusus cervinus. Classification (NCBI taxonomy): domain Eukaryota; kingdom Metazoa; phylum Arthropoda; class Insecta; order Coleoptera; family Curculionidae; genus Polydrusus; species Polydrusus cervinus. The sequence continues at coordinate 56,000,015 of OW284510.1, read as the reverse complement.
GTTAAGAATAAGTTCGTATGGCCTCAGGTTATAGATCAAGGGGAAATACCTGTAAATGAGTTAATGAAGGAACTTACTGATCCAGTTATAGATAGAAGAGACGCTTTGTTGTTTAAGCCTTCTGAAATTAGACGTTATTTAAAATATTTACAATAGTGTAGGTATTACCTACCTACCAATGGTTTGTAGCTAGACGCTATAAATTAAAATACCAAAAAAATAGAAACAAATTACACTTAATAGTTTTAAGAGAATGTTTCCTATTTTAGGTCCCTAGGTACCTATTTGATAAAGAATTTAATTTTTTGTTTTGTAAATGTTAGTTTGTTAAAATGAAAATATTAAAAATAATTTCAATAAGTTTATCAGCCCTATGGTACCTTTTATGTTCCATTTTAGGTACCAAATATGTTGTATTATGAACAAATACAACTTTAAGAAAAATAATATTTTTAGTTTTTGTTACAGAAGTTCAAGTTTGTCTGTCTTATTTTTAATTCTGTATTTTCGAAATAAAAAAAGGCGTTCCTTTATTTAAACTTTCGTTATTTCTCTTTATTAAGTGATTCTTTTGATACTCTATGATTTTTTTCTTCTGCGTTTGCGACTACAATCAAAATTTCGTTCAATGAAACCCCTCGTACGGGAATTCATTGAAAAATGTGGTATTTATAGGCGTGTTCAAAGTAGCCCCACTTGCGGGGTAACTTTGAACAATCAAAAAAAAATAAAAAAAAGGCATTGTTTATATATTTACAACATTTATATTTTCTATTTCTATTGCGGCCCCATCAGCCCCCATAATGCATAACTCAAATTTGGGGAAATAGAAAGAGTTGTGAAAATATTCGTGGTTAAAGCCAAAAATCGTTCAAAGTAACCCCGGTTTACGGTACTGAAACTGTCTTAAAAGACTTTGTGCAGCAATGCAATAATCGAAGAGGGGTAACAATAAAAGAATTTTTAGACAATAGGCCAGGAGCGGATTGGTGCCAATATTTTATGTTAATGAACCCTGAACTATCAAAACGCAATGCCCAAAATATAAAAAGGTGCAGGGCAGAAGTGACGTATGAGATGATAATACAATATTATCAAGAGTTGTTGAAAACTATTGATGGAGTCCATCCAGGAAACATAATAAATTATGACGAAACAAACATGACGGATGATCCTGGAACTGAGAAAGTACTAGTTCGAAGAGGTACAAAACATGCAACAAGAATTATGGACAGTTCAAAGTCATCGACGTCAGTCATGTTTGCGGCATCAGCTGATGGCAGTCTTTTGCCACCGTATGTTGTGTTTAAAGCGAAGTAGGTATGTCTACCCTAATTGGGTTTGTTCGGAGCGGACGGATTGTAAATGATTGCCAGTTAAACGGTATAATAGTACTAGCTGAACAACTAGGTACCCTTGGAAAAAAATAAGTCTGGTATCCTGAAAGATATCTTACAATGGCCCCTTACACTGAAAAGGAAAACTGAACGTGATCCATTTGTCCTAACTTCTACACAATTGAAAAAATTAAAAACGGTCCGAGAAGAAACAAAAAAGAAAATAGAAATTGCTAAAGAGGCAAGGACACAGAAAAGAATACGAAAAAAATTGAAGTTAAACAAAAAAAACATGCAAGGCACAAAAATTAGCAAACTGAAGATCAACCAAGAATCTGCAAACACAATAAACAACAAACAAACCAAAATATTATTGGAAAACAAAAAAATAGAAGTTGTACAAAAAAACATGTGACGAAGTCAAAGAAAATATCCCAAAATCGTTAGACAAAATAAATACAGCTGAAATTAACATTTTATCAGATAATGAATGCTCGATTTCTGACTTCCTTTTTTCAATTTTTCAATAGGAAAAATTACGTTATGTGAGAAAATTATTGTTCTCTGAAGATTCTACGAGTTCTCAAAAAATTAATGTATCATCAGATGTGGTTTTAGATAAAAAAAAATTGATATGACACAAAATATATGGACTTACTTTTACTTGAATTAAACCAAGATAAAAATATTCTTCCGATTAATGGAATATGGTATGCTTGTACTTTTAAGGTTACAATTCAAAAAGCGATAAAATGTACTTCTTGTGGGAGAGTTAACCATTTTAAATGTCTTAAAACATATAATTTGCAAAAATCAAACTCGCCCACATTGGAATGTCTAGGTTTCCTAAAGAAAAAATAGGATTTTTGTATTATTACTCGTGTAGGTACCTACATACATAATTTTAAATATTTCATTAAATTAAAGTTTTTTTTTTAATGTTTAGTAAATAAATATCATGTTTTGTGAGTTGACCAAAGTAAATAAGAGATTTGTTACCAAAGAAGTTTCGTTATATAAATTTACGTCAAAATAAATATAAAATAATATTACTTGGCGTTTTCATTGTTAAAATTGATAAAATACTGAAAAGAAGACCCATCAAATCATATTAGTTTAGCACATAAAGAACCCCACACCTACAAAATAAAGTTAAATAACGCGCCAAATAAACTCATCCCTCAGGCTTTACGTAAAGCACTTTTAATTGGCCGGTTTAACATAACGATGGCCTGGATGTACTCTTGCTAAGGCTACTTGGCCTTAAGTATTTCACTTTCCCCAATATCCTAAATTAAACCAAGCAAATGCCTTTTGGTGACCTTTGCTACAGGCCCTACGCTGGCTTAATCCGACACTGCTCTCGCAACAATAAATATTGCTGCTATAGCCTGTTAGAAACACACAAAATAAAACATTGCTTCACAAAAACAAAATACTATACAGTCAGGATCATCAAACAGATTAGGGGAAGTGTGCCTGAGATGGCATACTTGCTGAGTTGGCATAGTCGCTATTTAATGTACATACATTTTAAATTACGCGCCTTTTGTGGTGCCCCCTTAAAGTCATCCGCTCAAACACACCATTGCGTTAATGGCTCAGTTAGCGTTGAGCGGTCCAAATGTACGTTTAACAAATTTGTGTTTACCAAAAATGGTATTACGCGTCGTTTGCTGATATATTGGTGCATCACGGAGGTAACTTAAAGGTATGTTACTGTAGTATTTAGACATAGAATTTATTAAATATTATAGCTAGGGTATCAGATATCTAGTTTAAAATAGTTTTTAGCAAAATTTGTATTATTTTAAAATAAACCGTCAATTTTATGAGATGGCATAGGTACAACAGTTTTTATAAGATGGCATGGTATGCCATCTCAGCAACTCAATTATTAATTTAAAATAATATTTTTTTAGACATGGGTGCTACAAAAGAAAGTCAAATAGAGTCATGGGATGAAAATAATATGCAGGAAGCCATCGTAGCTGTTAAGGCGAAACGTATGGGGTGGCTTCTAGCGTCAAAAACGTTTAATGTCCCATTTGGGACTTTAAGACGTAGGGCAAGTAAGGATGAAGGCTGGAAAAAAGGTTACATAGGAGGCCACACAAACACATTCAATGAAAATCTAGAAAATGAATTGGTCCAACATATTAAAAAGCTGGAATCCATGTTTTTTAGACTAACAACGAAAGACGTCCGAAAACTGGCCTTTCAAATTGCGGAAGTAAAACAAATCCCTCATCGTTTCTCTACTACAACTAAAATGGCCGGGTGGACCTGGTTTAATGGTTTCAGGCAACGTAATCCTACGATATCATTACGATCACCTGAGAGTACTTCTGCAGCTCGAGCTTTTAACAAGGTGCAAATTGCCAAATATTTTCAGATGCTTTCTGAAGTGTTGGATGAACATAAATTTCAGCCGAATGATATTTGGAATATGGATGAATCGGGTATAACCACGGTTGCTTCGAAGAATACAAAAATTTTAGCCACCAAAGGCAAACAGCAAGTAGACGTTTTAAGTAGCGCTGAACGAGGCCAGCGACTAACCGCGGTTTGCTGTATGAACGCCGCAGGGACATATCTCCCTCCTGCTCTCATATTTCCAAGAAAAAACATGAAAGCTGAATCAATGGATCTGTGGCATTTACCCAAGAAAATGGCTACATGAACAGCGACATATTTCCTAAATGGTTGAAGCACTTTGCGAAATATGCCAAACCATCAAAGCAAAATAAAGTGTTGCTGCTATTGGATGGACACACCAGCCATAAATGTTTGGACGCACTTGTATTGGCCAAAGAAAATGGCATAATTATTTTTTGTTTTCCCCTACATTGTACCCATAGGGTACAACCGTTGAACGTTAGCTTTTTTGGTCCTCTATAATCAAGAATTAACTAATTGGCTTAAAAATCACCCAGTGCGTGTAGTAACTCATTTTCAAGTGGCATCTTTATTTAACGCAGCATATATCAAAGCAGCAACCATTCCCAACGCTCTAAGCGGTTTTTCAGCGACCGGTATAGCACCATTTAACGACAACATTTCCCGATTGGATGTTTGCTGCCGCAGAAGTAACCAACGCTGAAGAGGATAAAAATCAGGATAAAAATCCGGATGACGATCGGGACGTAAATCAGGATAAAGATGAAACCGACAAAAATCAGGATATAGATGAAGCCAACGTCATGACAAACTCGGCGCCAAGTGTCCTATCTACTAATTTCTCTAAAGAAAATAACAATGAACCTTTGCCAAGTCGTTCATTATGTTCTCAAAACATATTTACAAGAGGAAATCTTGACCTATCAATCGAGGAGATTTCACCAATGCCAAAAGTCGCAAAAATTGTGCGACGAAAAGGAAAGAAAGGGTCATATGGGAATCTAACAACAACCCCTGAAATTGAAAAATGAGGTAGCACAAAAGAAAGAAGAGATGCTAAGAAAGGCGGCGAGAACTGTGAAGAAAAAAATTGGTAGAGATTGAGCAGGACGAGGATGCACAAAAAAAAAGAAGGGATACTAAGAAAGTCGGCGAGAACCGTGAAAAATAAATTTGTTATAGGGGATGAGCAGACCGAGGATTTTTACCTAGGTGAGCTAGATGAGGAGGACTTGCCTTGTATTTATTGTAATGAACTTTATTCGTGGTCTCTATCAAGGGAACTATGGTTCCAATGTCTAATTTGTAAGAAATGGGCCCATGCAGAATGTGCTGGGTTAGACAGAAAGACAAAAATGTTCCAATGTGAAATTTGTAGCTAGTTTCATATGTTTATTATTACCAATCAATACATACTGATGGTATGGCATTCCATCTTTTTTTTTTGTTTTCTAATAGAAAAATAGTTTAGGTTTTGTAAAAAGTTGCTTTATTTTTACCTTATTCATATATTTCCTACGTAAAAATATTTTTTTCTACTACCGTGCATAAAAAACTAACTTTACAAACTATGGAAGGTGTCTAAAATTTAACTTTTTTTAACAAGTGCGTAAAGTAAATTACTTTACGTACGTAATTTACTTTACGCACTAATTAAAAAAAGTAAAAAATATGAATGATTACATTGATATGGATACCTGCATTTTTTCTTAAAATTGGTCTGGTTGGCCATGGACAAAAGGCGATTTCAGTTTGACGTATCTGAATGATGACAATTTGTAATTTATGCCAGGTGTTTTAATGATTTTAGGAATTAGTGAAGATTTTAATACGGTAAGTTTTGAATTGTGATATCAAATGTGTTATATTGTTATGATTTCGTTTAATTTTATTTCAGATTTTTAAATCTCAACATTATTGACAGTGATTTATCAGATTTTAAGCACACTCCGCCGAATATTACAGATTCTGCACAGGAAGCTACTTTGAATTTACTTCCCAACAAATCTCGGTTAATTTACGAGCAAAAATATACATTGTTTATGAGTTGGTTCAAGAAAAATAAAGTGACAAGGTACTCAGAAAATGTTTTGCTAGCTTATTTTTCAGATGAATTAAAAAGCTACAAATCACCGACAATGTGGTCAATATTTTCCTATATACCTTAAAAATTCAGTAGATATTTCAACCCACCACAAGTTAATTCCAAAAAATACGTAAAATGTTAGTACCGATACCTGGAAACACGCCTATGGATTTTTTTTACTTGCTGTTCGATGACGACTTTCAGAACTTGATCGTGAGAGAAACAAACGCGTATGCTGTCTTAGTTTTATTTAGCAGTTTATCTGAACAATCACATATAGCGGCTTGGAAACCCGTAACTGTTGAAGAATTTTGAGTATTTATTGACCTCCTCCTCCACATGGGAACAGTACAACTTCCTAAATTGCAAGATTACTGGAAAACAGATCGACTGTTTAATATACCTATCTTCAGGGAACAAATGAGTAGAAACCGATTTCTTTTAATACGAAGATGCTTACACTTTTTTTCTCAACCGAAAGGTGACCAATCACAGGACGCTCTGCAAAAAATAAGACCGATTATCACATATTTCAATGAAAAGATGGCATCAAATTACTACCCATACAAGGAGCTCTCGCTGGATGAAAGCATGATGTTGTGACGAGGGCGTCTAGCGTTTAGACAATATATTAAAAATGAACGCCACAGATATGGCATCAAATTATATATGAAGGGTACAGGAATAAAAGGGGCTCATCGACATTTTTTGTTTTTTCAACTAAAAGTGCCATGTTATAGCCAATTTTATGGCCAATAATCTGGTCTAATCCAAAACTACATGAAAAGATCCCATTGCTCAATATTTCCATTAAAATGAAATCCACACAAGAACAAAAGGGTCTCATTGCAACTCAAACTAGCTTAAAAGGGGCACACTGCCGGACAAATCACACTAAAAGGTTCACATGGCGCGCGAACAGGGAAAGAACGCGCCTATTGCTTAAAGTGGCTTAGTCATTCTCACAGTTCGGTTAACTGAAGACCGGTCATTCTTACGCGTTCATTCGCAGAGGTTAAGTTTTGTGTGGAAATATTAGCTTTTGCAAATTTATTTGCACGGAAAGTGCGTTATAATTTCCAAAATGGATGAAGAGAGTAGTGGCGTTAGCGAGGAAGTGTTCGCCGATAAAAAAACCAAAAAAAGAAAGTTGCACGGACGCATGGCGGAAGTTGCAAAGAAAATAAAATTGGCAAGTCATGAACCGGGATCACCATGTCGTTATAGGATGAGATGTTACCAAAAAATTACAAAAGAGGCACGAGAAAAAATTTTGCAAAATTTTAATCTGCTGGAATCTCATGACGCTCAGAACAGCTATTTAAGCGGTCTCATATCAGTACTACCTGGTAAAAGGATTTCGAAAAATGAAAATGCACGTCACTATGATGCTGTATACAAGTATAGAGTACTCGCGATTATGGACTACTTGAAAGAAATCCCGGTGTGCAAGAAGGCGTTCATGTCAATTCATGGAATATCTAAAAAAAAAAGTTCAATACTTAGTATCGAGCCTTAAGAAAACAGGATTCGCTCCCATGGATAAAAGAGGGAAGCACGGAAAGCATTTAAAGCTAGATGACGAAATTAAAAGTCGAATACGTGAACACATTAATTCTTTCAAAGGTATGTACTGAAGCATATAAAATTTTATTGTATCATTACCCACTTTAACGCCATAACAGTGTGAAATATGTATATTGTGAAATATATTCAGGGGCATAGCCAGGAAACCTTGTTTGGGGCAGCCCAATGGGTTAACATTGGGAGGAGGCTCTCTCCATCCTATATCTCCGTCCCTGAATATATTTTGACAATGCATCGTCGTATCTAGCTAAATTCCATAGTAATTATTACCTCGTTTCTTCTTCAGGTCGTTCCAGCCACTACAGTCTTCACGACTTCGCAAAGTTGTACCTTCCAAAAGAATTAAATGTAAAAAAAATGCACGCTATGTTTATAGAGGGAAAAATGATGTTTCCGTCTCCTATGAAACTTACAGGACTATATTCTGCAAGGATTTCAATATTGCTTTTGGCTATCCTCGCACAGATACCTGTAGTACCTGTGATGAATTCACGGCGAAAAGTAAATCTCTTGAAAGAGAAAAGAAACGTACAAATGACCCGATTCGCATTGCATCACTAGATAGTGATATTCTCAAACTATACACCACAAATAAGTTGCATAAACTTAAAGCATCGACTTTTTACGAGAGAAAACGAATTGCTCGGATTTACAGTAGGACTGCAACAAATGCAACTGAAGCTGTTTGTCTACACTATGGAAAAAATCTTTCAGTACCTAATATTCAAACCAATGACGCATATTACAAACGACAGCTTTCTGAATACGTGTTCAATATCCACGTGTTAGGTTCATCAAGGAGCATATCGACTTAGCGCCTGCAAAATCTCCTAACTGACATTTTTAGCTAAATAGAGATTTAAGTGACAATACATAGAATGCATTAGTGCGCATGTACTAACAAACTCTCGTAACCGACATAAAATGTTAAAGCCCCTTAAATTAGGCCGATGCAATACCTCCTAACATTTTCCCGCGTTTATTTCGTTCAATTTCTCCTAACTACATACAGTTACAGGTGTTTCCACGTGTTACTTGTTATTCTAGGGTAAGTACGTACTTTTTGTCATATTTAATGAAAATTAATACTTTAATAATAATAATATAATGTTTATAGTGGAGAGTAAGGATTATAACTATATTTGAGTAATGTATTACGACATTTTAGTTTAAAAAAGTAACATTTAGAACTGTTATAACCCTATTGATAGATAGGAGGTTTTGACTTGAAACATAATTTATCCCCTTTTGTGTAGTTAGGAGATATTTCATAGATTATTGCTTTTAGAATTAAAATTAATCGATCCAGGAGAATTTTGGAATTAGCACAAGCTTCAAATCTAACAAATATACCGGTAGATATTATCGGTATTAATCTAAGGTAAGTGTACCGGTAAATGATAGCGTCCCAGTAGATGATAGGTTTAACATAAAATTACATTTTTTAAGAATTCGGTGCGTTTAATTTCAAAATATTGTTGAGTGGAGACATCTGTCATCACTTCTCCAAAACACTTGTTTTTTATCCGTGCAATTAACAGAAAACTGCCTTACCTATATTAAATACAAAATGTCAGATTCTGCCGGAGCGTCTGTTTATATGATTTTCTAGTGTAGAACGTTAGAGCAAAGAGCCACCTTATTTTACTATTTATATTAATTGTGACTGGCAAGGTAAGTTGACATGTGGTTTATCCATAATTAGATTTAATTTTTTATGTTTTTTTTATAGAAAAACGCCATTTTTGTAAGGATTTTTCTCTAAAAATTCGTTATTATTTACTGGTACATTCATTTTATGCAGGGGCCCAGTTTATGACTTTCTTTCATTAATAGGTACAACAGGCCTCTAGTTATATGTACCAGTCTATGATAACATTATTTAATCCCAGAAGGTCTGTAAAAATTAAATATGGGATTAACTAAATATACTTTTTTAGATGTCGGACAATAAAAAAAGATTTAATTATACCGAGGAAGCGGTAAACCTAGCGTTACAGAGCATTGAAGAGGGGATGTCTATTGCGAAAGCTAGTGAGGCCTATCATGTGCCTTACTCTATCTTATATTATAAAAAAACCGGAAAGAATCCCATTGAAAGAAAAATGGGTCCAAGTACTATTTTAACCAAGGAGGAAGAAAATTGCTTAGTCACTTGGATAATACATATTGGAAATAGGGGGTTTCCGGTAACTAAAGATCACTTACTTGATTCGGTAAAAATGCTGATTAAAAAGTTACAACGTGAATCTCCTTTTAAAAACGACCGCCCAGGTCGACATTGGTATGAGGCATTTCTGAAGCGCCACCCACAGTTAACTTTAAGAACGCCACAGAACCTAACTAAAAGTAGAGCTGCAGTAACTGAGGCAAATATAAGATCTTGGTTTCAAGAAGTAAAAACATATCTAAAAGATAGTAATTGCTTGGATGTCTGCCACGATCCTAGGCGAGTATTTAATACAGACGAGGCGGCTTTTTTCCTCAATCCTAAAGAAGCAAAAGTAATCGTTAAAAAGGGCGAAAAAACGGTTTACAACTTTGTAGGCAATGATGAAAAGGAGTGTCTCACCACGTTAATCACAGGCAATGCGTCAGGGGATATCGCATCACCTATGGTGATATATTCATATGATCGTATACCAGCTAATGTGGCTAGTAAAATACCAGACCATTGGGGTGTTGGAAAATCAGAAAGTGGCTGGATGACTGGGGAAACTTTCTATGAATTTATTGCAAATATTTTTTTACCATGGGTGCTGAATCAAAAAATACCAATACCAATAATTTTATTTGTAGACGGCCATCGATCCCATCTCACAATGACACTAAGCAATTTTTGCAGCGAAAATAAAATTATTCTTATTGCCCTATATCCAAACAGCACCCACATTCTTCAGCCTATGGATGTTGCTGTATTCCACCCTTTGAAAAATGGATGGAAGAAAGAAATTAAAAACTGGCGAATTGAAAATAATGGCCAACGCGTCTCCAGAGACTTATTTGCTCCAGTTTTGGAACTAGCCATCAATAAAACACTAAACAAAGAGATGCTGGCAAATGGATTTAGAACTTGCGGCCTTTGTCCACTTAACGATGATGCAATAGATTACTCCAAATTTTTTAAATGTGCCCAACAAAATATTCCCGCTTCAGAGCCAATACCAAAAGCTACTCAGAAAAAATCAAAAAGCTTTTTGGAGTATCTGAACACATATCTGTGGCTGTATGGCTTAAGGGCATAACTTGAATTTTGGCGAAAATGAGTTATCTATGGTAAGATACTTATAAAAACAAGATTTACACTATGGCAAAAGGATATACCTCAATTCTCAAAAATAACGAACTTATTTTACTAAAATTGGGCATAACACATGATATTGAAAATATTCAATCTAGTAGAAGGTTATAACTACATATGTTTATAAAAAACATATAATCATTTGCAAGAAAAAGGACATAACTGTAGATACTTTGGAGCAAAATAAAAACATGTTAAAACAGAATGGTATAAATTGACTTAATCAATAATTTAACACATTTATAGCCAGGCATGAAGGTATAACTTGACATATTTCCCTTTGCCTAAATGAAAATATTCATTCGTCTGGGGATAAGTGGCTAGTTATACCCTTTTGCCTGCTTGAAATTTCGGAATTTCGCGCGATCCCTGTTAAAAACGTGGTTTAATCGTGCAGTTCAGTACCTTTTTAGCAACGGTCAGAGAAGGTTCATTGTTCACCCTTGTTCGAATTTTACGATGCATCAGCGAACCCGAAAAATACTTATTGCTTGTAGTAAAGAAAATACTGAAAGAGGATCTGCAAATCAGTATATAGGAAATAGAAGCGAAGGTAAGAAATACTAATTATTGTTAAACTATCTATAAATAATAGTCCTAAGAACCTCAATTAAAATATGTTTTTTTTTATTGTTTCTCTAAGGCATCAGTGGGGTTGTCTGTGCAGATGGCTGCGAGATAAAGGGATCAACAAATAATATTTCAGGTGATCTTAAGCTACCAAAACCTGGTGAAGGTACTTATTATTTATTCTTAGAATTTTTTTTTATTAATTTCGTTAAAATTATTTTCTAGTTTTCAATCCCATTGTAGCCAATGAAACGCAGACTTCCGGCAATATGCAGTATGCCACTAAATTCAAAGACCTTTATAATGCATTTTGGCCGACAAAAGAAGATTATGAAAATAAGCAATATGAAGACTTACATAATGGTAAGAAAAGACACTATATTATATTATATTATATTATATTATATTGAAAAAAAAAATAAAGTTGATGATGGTCGCATAGTGATGAAACGTACGATTTAAATTTTGAGGACATCAATTTATAGACCAAAAAATGTTGTCAAGCCGAAGTGTAACTTATTTTAATATGAAGTTAAAGGTTTGGTCGTTCCCTCCCCCAGACCCATCCCCAGACCGGTTTCGCCGTATCACGGCTCATCAGTGAAGCTGTTGCAGCTCACCAATCACCATTTATTTCAATATATCTCTTCAAATAAACTCGGGAGGAAATAAAACGTATTTTGGCCAATTTCGGATTTGTTCGGATATTTCCGGAAGTAGTCGGAATTTTTAAATTTTCTTGAAGTCATTTTACTAAGCACTAAATTGCGCAACTTTTAACCAAATCTGACCGACCTTGGACCTTACGGTTTACAACGCACACACTCAAATTTGTGGCACCCTGTATTTAAACAATGTTCCGTACGTCATAGACACGTGCAAACTTGTATAGCTTATATTTTCATCAAACAAAACGTCAAGTCAAATTTCGAATTGTTTGCAAGTATTGTTAATTCATAAACTCCAATGACTGGCCTATTAGGGTGGTAACGATATATCGATATTTTTTAAATATCGATAATATATTTATTTCGATATTATTATCAGTATTTAACCTACGTTTTCTTTTAAGGATCAGGAACTAACAGTGAACATTTTAGATATCGTTTCTCATCATTTCTTGGGGGGTCTGGAAGGCACTGGGGGTTCTGGGGGACGGCTTCCCCAGGATCCCCTGGAGTTACGGCGATGCAATATATCTATTTTATTAAATATATCGATATAAATAAATTTTTAGACAAGGGCCTACAATACATGTCAGATTTGATTTTTTTGCTCGTTATGTTAAAAGAACGCACTTCAACTGATTTTTGTCTCTTGATTTGTTAAGCCTAGATCTTTGTTCTGTCACCAGCGACACCAGCTGTAACCAATAGAAATTCAGAATTAATTATTAATCATTATTAATTTCAAAAAATTCCGAAATTCTATTGAACTACAGAACAAAGCTCCGGCTTTTCGTGCATTCTTCACCTCTATGCGGGCTACTTTGCTTACGTTGCGTACCACTTCAACTGTCTATCAAGATATAAGTTGAACTTTGTTGTAAAATATGTTTTTTTTTTAGTTCAAAATTCATCAAATGTTGAAATTAAAAATCAGGAAAACCAATCTGAACTAGCCTTAGGTGGACATATCGATATGAGGAATAATGAGAATAAAGAAAATACAGATGGAAATTTGGTGTATGAAAAGTACTTTTCCAACGGTAATAAGAATATAACTATTATTTTTAAACGTTGTCGTAGACACAAGCTTATTAAGAACCGTCTAAACGTAAAAATCATTTTTATGACGTTTATTATATCGATTCCGTCAACATTTTACTCATTTACATTTTTTAGAAAATGAAGAAATCGCAGAAAAAAATATTCTAGCTGAACAGCTGACACACAAGAATACATCAATCGAAAACATTATGATATCCGAGAATAATGAAGACATTGTAGAAAATCAATTATTATTACTATCTGCAAACTTATCTGAAGGTAATATATTTTTTTAATAGATGCACTTATTTTTAATATAACATACATTTTGATTAGGTGCGTCTTTACATGATCCGTACAGCACATATGATAGTTTAACCGATCCCGATTATGAGCAAGAAACAGACAGTGATGCCGATATTGCTGAAGAAGATACCCTGCTAGAGAACGATAATACAAACAAGAAGGGCAAGTTGAAAAGCAAGTCAAAGATTGATGGAGACGGTGCTGATAGTGCGGAAATGGGCCTTCTAGAAAACCAAGATAAAAAGAAGCGTATAACAAAAGTAAATGATAGAAAAAAAGAACAATTAAACAAAAATCTGGGAAAAGAGCATAAGACAAGGAAAGGTAAAATAGTCACCAAAAAAGAATCTCGATCACTAAAGAATTGTAGGCGCGATTGCAATAAAAAAATAAATGATGAAACTAGAATGTCGCTTTTTAGGGATTATTGGGAAATGGGAAATTATGATAGAAGAGTAACCTATATTGCCTCACTAATATCAATAGTTGAAAAAAAAGCAGATACAAATTTAAATTGTCCCAAAAAGAATCGACAAAAAACGTTTTGTTACTTTATTGACGTAAAAGGAGAACGGGTTCAAATATGTAAAGGGTGCTTTTGTGACATATTTGGAGAGACAGCAAAGTTTGTCTTTTCAGTAACAAATAAAAAAATATCGGCCGCAAGTGGAATCCCATTTTCTGATAAACGGGGAAAACATGTCCCTAGCAATAAAATATCCGACGAAAAAGTGCAAGAGGTTTACACTCATATAAAGAAATTCCCTTCATATGAGTCCCACTATTCGCGTCGACACACTGACAAAAGATACCTACCATCTAATTTAAATAAAACTATTATGTACAAACTATATAAGCAAGAACATTCAAAACCCGTTTCCTTTAGCATCTATTCAAAAGCTATTGATGACTTAGACTTAAAATTTAAAAAGCCTGCCAATGATACGTGTCAAACATGCGACATCTTGTCAATGAAAATAGCTTCTGAAAAGCAAGAGGAACAACGAGAAATACATAAAAGTGCTTTAGAAGTTCATCACCAAGAAGCAGACATGGCATATAAATCCAAGCAGCTGGATAAAGAATTAAGTAAGTCAGACCCTCATTTAAAAATGATAACTTTCGATCTGCAGCAGATTTTACCTACTCCTTATCTAACGACTGGATCGGTATTTTACAAACGGCAACTCCATACATATAATCTGACTGTACATGATTGCAACACCAATCAATCTAAACATTTTATGTGGCATGAAGCAATAGCTGGACGAGGAGCTAACGAAATAGCCTCTTGTTTATACAAATATCTACTAGATCTTGACGATAATATTAAACGAGTAATTTGTTACAGCGACACCTGCGGTGGTCAAAATAAGAACTCCCATGTGACTGCTATGTTTACGTATTTAATGTCCATAAATAAATCTATTAAAACCATAGACCATACATTTTTAATTCCTGGTCACACTCATATGGAGTGTGACTCAGATCATGCCACGATTGAGAAATATAAGAAAAAAGCACCTTTTCCTATTCATCTCCCTAGAGATTGGTTCAATTTGGTCAGGATGGCGGGTAAATCAGGTTCAACCAATAATCCCAAGTTTCAGGTAGTGGAAATGGCAATGCAAGACTTTTTCGAATTTTCAAATTTATATAGAGGACCTTTAATAATTAAAAAGATTACAACAAATAAGCAAAAATTTGCCTGGAGACCACAGAAGTGGATAAGGTATGAAAATGAATTTGGTTTAATTAAGTTTAAGGATTCGCTTCTTGAAGCGGATACCTTTATTTTAATCGATTTTAAACGGAAAGCACACGACATAGGTATTACATTAAAAGCTCTATGTGCGAAGCCACGGACGATAGACTCCAAGAAAAAAGCTAATCTAATGGAAATGTTGGACTTAATTGACTGTAGTGCAAGAAAATTCTATATAGACTTAAACGCAACGACACAAAATTCACTAGATTTAACTGATAAAGATCCTGATATTGACCGGGTAATGAGCGATGTTGAGTTTTAAGAAATACAGTATTTTTTCATTCAATTTCGTTTCATTTCCTATTAATTATTAATATTTCATGTTATAATAGTTAAAGGATAAGTCGAATTATACTTTTTAATAATAATAAACATTATACTAATCTTTAAGCAAAAAGGCATAACTCGACTTATTTCTTTGTGACTTATTACAGCATGAAAAAACAGAGTATATATTTAGTTATGCCCTTATACCTGGTTGCTTGGCAACACATAATTCAGTTATGTCTAACAATTTTTCAAAAACAACTGTTTTTTCAAAACCAGAAAAAGTAACTAAATTAAAAAACATTAAATTTACTTTCTACCAACCAAACATACTCATAGTCAACGTTTAAAATGGCTTTGTCGATTGTTTATCCGAAATTTTAAACAATTTAGGTTTATTGGCTCTCCTGAAAAGTGATAAAAATTGAGTTATGCCCTTTAGCCATACAGCCACAGATATATTGGTGAAGATAAATTAGGAATTTTTAAAACTTCTGGTGAGATTTGGCAGGGAGCAACGGAAGATACATCGTTATTCTATTTCTGGAGCAAAGTGCAGTCCCAAGAAGAAATAATTATTAGAGAAGACACTGTTAATGAGCATAATTCAGAAATGTTGTTTGAAGGGAATATTGAAGTATGTAACAATGGTGATATAGTCTTAGAAGGAAAATGGGTAGATGATGTACCGTCAAACGGGGCTACATTGATAATTCTGGGGTAACTTTGATTTTTGGCTCTTCAACATGTAAACGCGCCCTTATTTAAAAACCGTTGATCTGAGGATGCAGGCAACCAACCACACATTCAGTCAGATGTTCCCAGAGAGCGGCAAGGCAGGTTCGGTGCCGGTCATTTCCGTTTTCATGTGAAAAAAGGTGAGATAATTTCCAATTTTAATTTCCTCATAAATAATACCCTCCATACTTTCATCTGTGCACGAAAAACTACAACTCTGGCATTCTTTTCGACCTGTTTTCCGAAAAGATCATTATCCTAAACTAACTTTCCCAGAAGCCTGTTTCTGTGGTTTGTTTACATTCTTTGTGAACCTTCCAAAATCACCTGGGGTAACTTTGATCGATTGGTATGGGGAACTTTGATCACCCGATCAAAGTTACCCTGGCATAAGACTGGTAGGTTCTAATTGGAGAATTCTTTTTTTTTCAGCTTCTACGAGATGGTGCGTCACTACCAGAAAAAAGTGGGTGGCCGCACTTATAGGAACTACACTGATGCAACCATTGAAGAAGCATTACAAAAAATTGTTGATGAACAATGGTCAATTCGCAGAGCTGCAGACACGTACAAAATATCATTTGGCACTTTATACAACAGATACAATGGCTTTCATATAAGGTCTGTGGGTCGACCAACCCTTTTTTCTAATGAAGAGGAGCTCCAGTTTATAGAATCTGCTGCTATTTGCGGTGAATGGGGCTTTCCTTTGAGTAAAGCGGATATCCAAGCACTTGCAAAATCATGCTTAGATCAGAAGGGTGCAATTATTTCTTGGTTGAAAGAGAACAAACCAGGAATAGACTGGGTCGACCAATTACTCCTACGACACAAATCAGCAGTGGTTAAAAGAGTTGCCGCAAACATCAAAAGGGCCAGAGCAACAGTCAGCGAGACCAGTCTAAAGGAATATTTTAAGAACATTGAAAAAACAATTAAAGGGGTACCACCTGCTAATTGTTTCAATTACGACGAGACAAACTTCTCCAATGACCCTGGACGAAGCTTCAAAATTTACCGGCGAGGAGTGAAATATCCGGAGCAGATTTGCAATTATAGCAAGTCAGCAACAACAGTGATGATGTGTGGTTCTGCATCCGGTGTTTTGCTGCCTCCATATATTGTATACAGAGCTGAGAAAATGTGGAACACCTGGACAGAGAATGGTCCCAAAGGCTTTCCTTGCTGCAATCAAAGATGTTGCTCTGCTGGCGCGAGATACAATAGGACACGACATGGATGGATGGAAGCAGTCACATTCCGTGATTGGTTTATGAACAGCTTTCTACCTCATGCGAAAACCTTACAAGGAAAAAGAGTACTCATCGGAGACAATCTAGCTGCACATTTTTCAGACGACGTGTTGAAAGCATGTGAGCAGAACAACATTGATTTTGTATGCCTTGTGCCAAATTCAACCCATTTGACGCAACCACTCGATGTCTGTTTTTTCCGTCCTATGAAGAATGCATGGCGCTCTACCCTGAAAAAATGGAAAGACAAAAACCCTCGAATATCATCTTTGCCCAAAGAAGAATTTCCACGGCTTCTTCAAAGTTCGCTGCTAGCAATGGACAATCCTGAATCGGCTAAAGAACCAGGTGCGATATCTCGAGATTTAATAAGTGGATTCGCTGCCACAGGAATCGTTCCTTTTAATCCGGAGAGGGTATTGTGCAAGATACCTGGATTTCAGCCAGAAGCACCAACTAAGCAAATCAACGAAAATTTAATAAGCTTTTTGAAACGTCAGAGATTTGACAAAGATGGCACTACACCAAACAGACAAAAAAGGAAAATGTTGAAAGTTGTGCCTGGGGTCAGCGTCGTTCATGTATCGGCCGAGAACGACGAGCTGATAGATCAAGAATCTCGTTCTCCATCTCCGGAAACAACGGAAGAAATTGAGGAAGAGCAGGGTTGTTCTAGCCAGAACCAAGAAATCGAGGACAATTCTACCCAGGACGTGACTGCCAAAGTTGGGGACTTCGTAATTGTCAATATGAGTGTAGAAGGCTCTAACTTATCGAAAAAGTTTGTAGGCTGTGTTACAGAGGTTGATTCTTCGAACGACCTAGTGATTCGCTTCATGAGGGAACGAGTGGGGAAAAAAACAAATTTCTTCGTGTTCCCTGATGTGCCAGACGAAAGCATCATCCAAACGACTGAAGTTATTGCTGTAATAAAGCCCTTCTCTTCGAGGAGGGGATCGTATTTTTTCAATAATATCGATCTTAACTAAGTTTTTAATAAATAAAGTTTCTCGTTCCTTTTTTTGTAAATACCATTAAGAATATTTTTTTGCTTTTTTGAAAATGTTGTGTTCATTTTTCATTTCATTTTCATGAAAATATTGTGTTCATTTAGTTATGGGAATAAAGAATTGTTATTTTCAGTTTAAAAGAGTTGTTTTCTTTAATTTTGAAAATTTTTTTTTAAGGAAGGTTTTTTTTTTAATCAAACTATTCGATGGTTGGGGTTACTTTGACTGATTCGCTGCCTAACATGGCTAAAACACGCAAAAAGATCAAGTGATCAAAGTAACCCCAAATCTTTGATCAGCTCATTTTAATTTTTTTTTAGGGACATGTGTAGACAAAAAAAAATTATTTTTTGTCAGAGTACAGAAGAGACCTTCTTACATCACCTTGCATTTTTTACAATCAGAAATATTTACGCGCGTCTCCGGATTTTAGAACAAAAGCCAAAAAACTGATCAAAGTAGCCCCGTTTGACGGTACTTAAAACAAATAAAAAGGAAGTGCTAAACGAAACTGTAGCAGTTTTACCATTAGATCATACAATAATAGCTAGTGCCGTCCAAGATAATGAGACAGAACCGATTTCTTCCAAAATCAGTATTATAAGTAATGTTCTTATAAGCCCAGCACATGATGAAAATAGCAAAATGAAAGATAACACGAAACTAGAGAATTATTCTAAGTTACCAGTAATCCACGTTAATGAAAAAACGCCACAAAAAAATACAGAAATTAACAAGGACGTTTCCAATTACTTTGTACTAGATGAAAAAGCAGGAACTTCTGTGGTTAATAAAGAAGTACGCAAGGATATTCCAAATTCAATTCCCTCCCCATTTAAAGGAACTCTTTGGTGGCCAGAAGAAAAAAAAGATAGTAAGCCAAGGAAAAGAGAAAAAATTCCATCAGTTGCAGTTTCACGCCAATGGAAGGAATATCATGCAAATAAGTCCGCTGCGAAGGCCAAAAAGGAACAAGAAGTTGTTGAGCGGAGAAAAAAACGAATGGAAAAAATGAAAACAAGCATTAAAGAAATTAAGAATCTTAAGAAAAAATATTCAATAAAAAAGAAAAAAGTAGTTTCAAAGAAAACTATGATAAAAGAGACATATTCAGAGGTTGATAAAGGATCCACAGAATTTGTTATTATAAGATATAATAAGGAACATTACCCAGGAAAAGTCGAAGAAAAATTGGAAGATCAGATGAAGGTTTCTGTAATGATAAAGAGTTTGTTGGGCTGGAAGTGGCCTTCAAAACCTGATGTTTTGTGGTACAAAAAAGATGATGTTTTACGTTTTATATCCGAGCCAACAAAGATTAACAATAGGGGAACTTTTGACATTCCAGAGATGCTAGAGTATTCCGAGTTCATATAATAAGTTATTGGTTAGGGCATTTCGCTTGTTGGTTAAATAAAAAAAATATTTTTTTATAACTTCTTGGCCTTATTTCATACACTGGGGCGGGATACCCTCACCTACTCGTACAAGTGCTGAAATAGCTAATCACTCACTGGTACATGTGAAGAATGTTATTAAAATACCTTTTTATTTAAATAATCGCTAATGTGGGTACATTCCTTTATTATTTAAAGGCAAGAGTCATATTTAATTGTGTTTTAACAAATAAAGCAAAAAATGTACAAAAATTATTATAATTATGGCCACAAACTGAATTCAAGTTAATGCTTAACCTATCACTTACTGGTACAACTACCTTAGTAGAAGAAGGCCAAAATAACAACAACGTTGTAGTTGTAAATGGTAAATTTTATTTTCTTAATAAACCGTAGAGAATCTTACTAATCCATCATGATTTTAGAAGATGGCTCTAGTACACCACAGTTGGCTTATAATTATAACAACCCTATAAGTTCCGTCTACGATAGTACATTTTTTATCCCAGAAGTCAAAGGTAATTTGAAAATAGTGCTTATATATTTTTGATTTATTTAATACCTTTTTCTTTTAGTAATCAATGAAAATTATGTTTTACCTGATTATGAGGTATGTGACTTTGTTGATAATAGTAACATTGTGTGTGCCACAGAGCTAGAGCCTACTGACACCAACAATAGTTTAGGTAACATTTCGTTCGTTTCGTATTATATGTTCTAGTAAATTAAGGTTGTTTTTAGGTATGACTGCAGGTCGTTTGCATCCAGAACTTTTAGATTCCAGTGGTCCAGTACATTCAGATCTTGATAATGGTACAGAAAATAATTTTGTGATATTAACTTGCCATTGAACCTTTACTTCGATTTTTAGATACAACTGATGTGGGCAACGGTCACACGTCCAGGATTAACAAATTAGCTACTGTAGATATTATACTACAAAAAACGTTGGAGCAATTGGAAAAAGACAATGTTGAACCATCTAACTCTGGTTTAGATAATAATCAAAATGAAAGTAGTGGTAGCAGTGGTAGTTGCTACAATAATTGTTCAGAAGATGAGAGTTCATCGGATCAATCCGAGGTTATTGACGCCAACGATATTGAACGTAATTTCAAATTTCATACTTATATAGTAACGTTTAAACTTAACTAGTTACGTTATGTTACAGGTACTGATGATGAAATTTTGGATGCTGAACAAGGAAATGGGAAAAAAAGAAAATTAACGGATAACAAGGAACCACCGATCCGTCAGAAGAACAAGAAATTGCGGGAACAAGGTGAAAAATATTTAGGATTTTCCAAAAAGAAAAATAAGAAAATTACTCACGACACAAAACGACCGGAAAGAAAATTAAAATCAGCGTGCAAATCAGAATTTTGTATAAAGTCGAAAGTGTTCAGATATATCACAAATGCAAAGAACAAGCTTATTCGAGTATTTTTGGAAGAAAATGACGTGGGATCAGAGGAAGGTATACATATCTACACACGTTGAAAAGATACCAGTAAAGAGGAAGACAAGTACTGAGCGGGAATCTAGACGACAGGGGACGTTCATATATTATATTAATACAAATAGCCAAAAGCTACAAGTGTGCAGGACCATGTTTCTAAATACTTTTGATTTGGGATATAAGACAGTGCAGGAATGGGTTAATAACAGCAACTATGGAATGCACCAAAACACAGAAAAAAAAATAACCGTTCGACAGGCTCTACAAACTCGCACCGTCACAAGTATTGGAAATATAGATACATTTCTCGATAAATTACCAAAACTACCATCGCATTATGCTAGAAAAAGTTCTTCCAAACTGTTTTTGGAGCCAATTTTCAAAAAACTAATTGAAGTTTACAAACGTTATAGAACTTATTGTGCAGATAACAAGTTACAGGCTTTATCCAAGAAATACTTTAACAAGCGATTTAAAGAAAAAAAATTATCCATATACACACTCAAAAAAGATCAATGCAATACCTGTTGTTCTTACAATACTGGAAATCTTCCTGAGGCTAAATACATTGATCATAGAAATCGAAAAGACCGAGCACGTGAAGAAAAAGAACTTGATAAGAACAACGCTTTAAAAAACGAGTGTATCGCATTATGTATGGATTTACAAGCTGTAAAATTAGCCCCTTACTTAGAAGCCGGTGCTTTCTACTACAAAACAAAATTATATATACACAATTTCACAGTATATGACCTGAAAACCCATAACGCTATGTGTTATTGGTTTTCAGAAGATCAAAATAATGAGCTGAAAGCATCAACATTTGTTAGTTGCCTTTTAGACTATCTAGAGAAAAAGTGTCCCACTAAGCATAAAACATCTTTGCGACGTTTGGTAACGTTATTTTAAAGGAATTTCGAAAACATTATTTCCTTAACATCCTATTGCTGGATTAATAATGATGTTCGGTAACGTTTAAAAAAATAACGTTATTTGCATGTCAATTTTAAGTAAGTGATTGTTACATTATTTAATAAAAGTTGTTAGTAAGTAGCATTTGTGTTAGTTTAAAATACGTTTTGTTTCTGCCATCACAGTTATGTTGTTACATTAATTTCGTTGTTGCGTTATGTACTTAACGTTTTAAAAAGGGAAATATCATGTTTCCTCAAATAACATTAAGTTGTTAACATTATTTAAACGGTTTTTCTATTACGAAATTATTATGACTATGAAAATATAGCGAATTTCGCAACAATGTCGTTCGATAATTTTAAGCGATAACGTTCCGATGCCGGGGTTTTAGTCACAGTTTTCAAACGATGAATTGGCAACATAACCTAAAATTACCCGCCAAAAATTCTTTTTCTTTTTCACGTGTTTGGACTGTTTCGTGTATCGTGTGCGTGACTACATTATACATATTAATATAATATTATTATTATCTATCAAGATGGATCGTAAGGTAAGTAACTATAGATCAGTATAATAATCTGTACCTATAAATAGTAAAACTATTTTAACTTAATAACTGGTATATTTGTGGTTATAGTCTTATTTGGTTATAGCAGGCTGTATGCAAAATGCAAGCTGCATAGTTATTTTTTATTTGAGGGAGGCCAACTAAATTTTATTCTGTGCCTAGATGCTGTAAGATTGTTGCACGATTAGAGTTGATTGTTTAAAGGGAACATTAATTGGAGGGCTGAGAATACAAACAGTACGAAGTACATTTTTTACTTTCGACTGTCGATATTATCTATGCGTCCGTATTAAGAGGCTTCCTTAAATACAAGTAGAACATGTAGGTAGGTATGTACTTATACGCAATATAGTCTATATTATAATTTTATAAAGCTTGTTAAAACATACCTAGGTAGGTATATAATATATATATCGATAACCCAAAATACAAAAGTTTGTACTTAATCTGTTTGTATTTCTCAGCCCTCCAATTTTGGTAGGGTCTTTGGACCTGGTTGAGTTTGATGGTAACAGTTACCTAGCTCATATTTTTTTCAGTTCTAGTCTCTTTTAGTCAATACATATAAGGTATTAGGTATACTTTTATGGTCAAAGTTTATGAGTTAATTGATATTACAGCTTCGGTGAAATGTCACTTCCTCGTGGTCCATAACATATGAAGTAAAATAAAACTAGGATTCACAAAATTCCCATGCTATTTTCATTAAAAAAAAAATTTAATTCCATCTTTTTCACCAGGATTTAAAAATTAGTTTATTTATTTATTTTCAGCGCCTGTATAAGCCATTTTCCTCATCAATTTCTAAAAGACATATTCGGAGGCTTATTAATACTAATATTAATATCCCTACTATCAACTCGTGCCATGAAAGCAATACTTTAGATGACACTATAATTAGCGATAAAAACACTAACCTCACTAATATTGAACCTTTAGAAGTAGCTTGTAGTAGTAGTACTAACAACGTTACTAACAATGATATTAATACTGAGACTGACCCCTTTACCATCCATAACATTTTTTCAACTACAGATAATAATAATTATAATGTTCCCTGTCAAAATTCACCCCAACCAACACCTAATATTTTCAAAACCAATAAAAGTAAAGAATTTTTGAAATCTTTAACATCTTGGGCAGTTAAAACTTGCCTAAGCCATAATGCATTTAATGAACTGTTAAATGTGTTACGTTTGCATTCAGATTTTGAAGGAATACCAAAAGACTGCAGAACGCTTCTTAAATTTGACAATTCTTTAAAAAAAGACATTAATTTAGTTGTTCCCGGACATTACTATCATTTTGGCTTAAAACAAGGTATTTTGGAGGCCTTAAAACAAGAACAAAACTGTTTAGTAGATGAAAACATCCTAAAAGTATCTGTGAACATTGATGGTTTGCCGCTTACTAAAAGCAGTTCCAGTCAATTTTGGCCAATTTTGGCATGCCTCGACAACCTCAAAAACAGTGATCCTTTTCCCATAGGCATATATCATGGTAAGACCAAGCCAGAAAATTCTAATGATTTTTTAAATATATTTGTAGAAGAATTTCAGGCTATAAAAACAACTGGAATAAACTCAAATTATTCAATTTTTCAACTTAAAATATCCAAAATTTTGTGTGATGCTCCTGCCAAAGCATATGTACTTAATGTAAAAGGCCATAACTCATATTCGGGTTGTACAAAGTGCAAAGTTGTGGGTGAATACACTAATCACAGAATGGCATATCTGAATTCTAATGTTGCTTTACGAACCCATGAAGAATTCGTTAGCATGGTAGATGAAGAATACCACAAAGGTCAAACCATTCTAAATCGATTAGACATTGATCTAATTAATGATGTGCCGCTAGACTACATGCATTTGGTTTGTTTGGGAGTAACAAAAAGATTGTTGTCATTTTGGTTATCGGGGCATCAAGGGGTTCGGCTTTTTAAAGAGGATATAGACAATTTAAATAATAACTTGGAGCAAGTGAGAGCTTGCTGTGTGAAAGAGTTCTCTAGACTTCCAAGAACCTTAAAAGAATTAGATCGCTGGAAAGCCACTGAATTTAGGCAATTTTTATTGTATTATGGGCCAGTCATCTTAAAAAACATTCTTAAAGAACCCCTTTGGTCACATTTTTTATCTTTGCATGTTGCCATCCGTATCTTGATATCCCCAAATTTAAGTTCGAAAGATAATCTTTTAATATATGCTGAAAAACTTTTGCATTACTTTGTAGATAAATTTGGGGAAATATATGGAAATGAGCATGTTGGCCATAATGTTCACAATTTAATACATCTAGTGGAAGATGTAAAGCATCACGGTCCACTAGATACATTTAGTTGCTTTCAGTTTGAAAACTATATGTACAAAATTAAAAAAACTCTAAAAACTAGCAACCATCCACTTGAGCAGTATATCAATCGTCATTATGAATTTATTAGTCATTATTCTTCAAAACAAAAATATTCTTCTATGCACCTATTGATTCCAATAGGCTCTAAACTGATAGAGTCTGAAAATTTAACGCTTTTTAGGCAATGCACAAGCGCAAATTATTATTTTTCGGTTGCAGAACCTAATTGTTTTGCTTTTTTAAAATCTGGTTCAGCCATACAATTCTTAAACTTCTACGAAAACCGAAATAACATATTTTTTGAATGTAAGGTATTTAATCCTCTTAAAAGCTTTTATACAAAACCTTGTGATTCCCTTAAAATCAGCTGCGGAAAAATATCAGGGTTTATCGATGACGTTAATACTTTTACCATCGAAGACATTTCTTGCAAAGCGATTAAAATTGAAAACTGTTTGTTGCCGTTACTTCATTCCTTTTAGTTTTTTAATTACCTACATACTTTTTTTAACTAAGTTCTTATTAATATAGCGCGATTTTATCGCCGCTATATTATACGCCCCCCTAGTTTTTATTGCCACTGTAATGTTTTTTTTTCTATGTCTGTTAAATAAAACATTCATTATTGAGTAATTTTAGATAACTAATGATTATCATTATTTACAGGTGTTGAATAATAAACATTATTCAATACTTCGCAACCAATCATTGAATAGCATTTGCATTATTCAACAGTTTACGCACCAATCAAAAAGTGCTTTAACAAAATGTGTTCAAGATAGCTCTGAATTTAATTGACAAAACCATAATATTAATATGTCAAAATCATTCAAATTCTTAATATAACATGTAAAGACTTTTTTGTTTTCGCGATTTTTTAATGATGAGTTAAGAAAGTAACACATTGCCGCAGCTTTTAAAAACAGTCCCAAAATCGCAATTCCAATTTTATTTGTCGAAAATCAATGAAAACTTTGAACTTTACGTTAATGAAATAAAATAAATCCATGGCCAATTATTGGCCAACGTTAAAAATAATAATATGGCTTGCAATTTTGGCATTACAGTCGCATACTTGATTATTTCGATGTTTTTATTAATCTATAAAATATATAATTTTCAAATGGATGGATTTTAGATTAGTCGTAGAAAAAGCATATTATTCTACTCGCACTAATGACTATTATTTAGAACACAGCATGTTGTTGTTTTTTGTTAGAGCTTTTTTTTTAACCCAGCATAATATATTCTATTTTTTTTGTTAAAGCTTCTTTTTTTTAGAACACAGCATATTATGTTTTTTTTTGGAGCTTCTTTTTTTTTAGAACACAGCAATCACTTCGTTTTTATGAAGGATTTTAAATAGTTATGTATGTCACAACATAATTGGAAAAGGTACAGTTAATTTTTAACTATAAACAATTATTAAAACTGTTCTAAATTTGAATATATTTCTGGTTATTTGTTTTTGGGAAATATAATTAGAATTAGTTAATATATTCTTATCATTATAGTACGCAGTAGTGAGATTTGATGAAGGCAGCATCAGCACCATTCCAAGAACATGGCTGATTGACTCAGAAAAGTCATATTGGCCAAAAACCGTAAAAAATCTACGGACCTTAATCATTAAGGCCAGTGGACCAAACCAGGAATGGCCCACATATAAAGTGGTTCA
Source organism: Polydrusus cervinus (assembly GCA_935413205.1). Classification (NCBI taxonomy): domain Eukaryota; kingdom Metazoa; phylum Arthropoda; class Insecta; order Coleoptera; family Curculionidae; genus Polydrusus; species Polydrusus cervinus. Next base: position 55,973,311 of record OW284510.1, on the reverse strand, counting down.
TATTTATGGGTACTATGGTAAGTTGTATGTATTTAGATACAATATCTTCAAGATCTTATATAGCGACACACCCCGTCCTGGAGATATTCCTGAGCAGAAGAACTATGTTGAAAAAAGTACTATTATAAATAAATAAAATATAAAAATATTTTTAGATTTTTATGAAGATGCCTTGGCTCAAGAGAAGGATGCTGTAAAGGATACATCAGAATCAGAAGGAGAGGCGCGTGGCCCTGGAAAGCGAAAATTAAAAAGCAGAAAGAACTTTTCGCCTCCTCCGTCATTCTCTTCTGACAGTAAGCACTAATTTTTAAATATTTAATTTATGATTTGTGCAGGATTTTACTTTATTCTTTACTTCATCTTTTTTTAACTGTGTTCTTTAGGTGAGGATACACCGTTCGATGTACCTAAGAGCGTTGATCCAGTGGTGAAGACAATAATTGGGAGCCAGAATTTGACAAGTAATTTTTTTTTCTTTATTTGCGATAAAATTTTAACAAGATCATTGCTTGGGCATGACAACTTACCATTCTTAAAAGGTCCAAGTACTACTGTAAATAATAATTGATAGAACTTTTTTTTGTGTATAATCAAGTTTTTAAATGCATTTTATGAAAATCTAAAAGAAATATGTCTGTTTACTTAAACTAGTTTATACTTCTTTCTTTTTTGTTTTGGTAATAATCCACGTTTTTTTGTTTTATTCTGATATTAAAAAAAATTATTTGCCCATTTCAAATAAATTACACTCTACATAGCTTTCCTGTCGATAGTATCTGGGCTTACGACGATTTTTATTGCATTTCTTAATACTGTTTAAACCAGATAATTTTTGTGTAGGTATCATAAACTTTTAGTTGTGATAGAGACAGAAAGTGTGTAATATATTTTTTTTAAATTTTAGATGCTAATATTATAGCTGTGGAGGATCACAATGCCAATAATAATGAGGCTAATGAAAGTCATAATTATAAATTTGATGTGGGAGATCAAACTATCATAGGGAATATAGTTGATGTCGAATTTTCTAATGGCGACATCATAACAAAATTAGAAGCGATGGACAGGAAATTAAATTTTATTATTTCTGCAATTAATAGAAATAACGTAAATAAACCTACCGAAGCTGACTTTTCTAAATTACCCAAATTGCCAATGGATTCCATCGCAAGTATTTTAGAATTTGAAGAATCACTTAGTTGTGACGCCACTGGTGACGCCACTTCAAAACAATTAGTAAGTATAATTAACCTAAATGTATGGTTCACACCAGCAGTGTTTAATACAGAGTGCATGGCATTATTAAACCAGTTAGCCTCATCCATGAATTTTATAATAATTAAAATGGAAACGTGAGCTGTTTTGCTGTACAACGTACAGTTAAGGGAGCTAGACGCTGTCAAAGTTCAAAAATATAACTTTTTAAAGGTCAATATCTCTAAAACTATGAAGCATAGACCATTAATGCATTAATTATAATAAGATAATTATAATTTTATGTAGAATCCAAAAATATTCCAAGATATCGGTGTTCTATTTAAAATAAGCAAGTTAACACCTACCTTCGGTATAAGTGCCACCTCATTGAAAACATTTTAGCCCAGCCATGTGCCAAAAATGTTCTATATATTATAGTTTTCCATAAATAGATCGATTTGGTTCCCGGTGGGACACCCTGTATATTCATTTACCTAAATGTTAATTATAATAGCATTTAAAAAAAAAAACAGAGGCTTAGTACAACACTAAAGTTTATTGGTTTGCATCATTAATCAACATCATTGTTTAAGAACTCTTTCATCTGGAGGACATTCTCTTTGTGGAACGGCCTTTCTGAGGCCGTGTTTCCCACCGAATATAACCTCCAACGATTCAAGAACAACGTGAATCGCTTTCTTCGCACACGCACCGCTCCCAGAGCGCCTTAAAGGATTTTTCCTGCAGTGCTTGTGCTTATCCATAAAAAAAAAAGATCAATCATGCTTTCTTTTTTAGTTCCTTTTCCATCCCCATACAGACTCAGGGTAAACTAACAATATACTAATCGGTACTACTTTGAATATTTTAGCATAACAAGTATCTACAAGTGGCGGGTAAAAATGGACCAGAATTTATACGTCGGGGTTTGGCAAGCATATTTGCGAACAAGCTTGCGATCAATTGTTCGTGGACGGGCCAGAAACACAATTTTAGAATCAAAGATTGCAAAATTATTGCTGTTTTAAGAGGTTGGTATTTTAAATTAATAGGCAATTAAGGTGAGGTCACAACCATATACGTAGATGTTAGGGATGTGTTTGACCTACCTTGGTTTATTTTTCCAATGAAATTTTAATATAAAAAAAAATTATTTAAATAAATCAGTCAGAATTTAGTTTTTCTTTCCAATATTTATTTTGAAGGGGTCGTAACGTAATACTGAATAGTAAAAATTATGAATTCTGCTCAGAGCATCATTAAAAAACTTGTTTTCCATAACTTTCATTTAATAATTTTTTTCATACCACCCTTAATAACGTTGAAGAAAGCCGATCAATCATGAAATATTTACATTGAGATCCGTATTGTGGACGCATTTAACTAAACATTCAGTGTATATTAAATGTACATGTATTACGTTTTTCCAAACAGATGCAGCCCTACTCGTACACAAAACAAACGATAAGCAGCTGGATTCCACAGTAATGGAGTGGTTCAGACACTCGAATCAGAGATTTAAGCGGGAGGAATCCATTTAATTAAACGATTTAAATTTAAACGAGAATAAAGAATACCTCATGTTAATAAAAATAACCATGTTAATAAAAAAATACCCGACGATAAAAAATACCTGACAATAAAAAATTCCTGATGATCATGAACATCTTTTTATTTGACCCATTTACCATAGTAACGATTTACCTAAGAATTTAAACGCAAAATTAAAAGCAAAATAAAAATTAATTGGTGTTTTGTCATCATATAGATTTGGGTAAATAGTATAAAAAATATGAAAATATTTCACGACGTGACTTTAAAGTAAGGAGCCCATACTTGTCAGTGGATAGAGTCCTCTTTACGACCCAAAGATATTCTTTATAAAAAGTTCTGCTCATTTAAATGAATTCATGATACAAATTTTTAGATCGAAAGTCCATGGTGTAAATTAGGAAAACATGAAAATACTTTAGTACACCATATTAATTACTTTTGACAAAAAATGTAGAGAAATTTGTTTACAACGTAACATAAATAAGTCCAAATACATGCAAATTCGAAAAATAACAGTGGTTTCATGTAATTATTTGCATTGAACAAAACAACGTTATTCATATAGCTAATATAAGATGTATATTATTATAATACCGCATAATATGGAAGTTTTCAAAATTTTCTATTTAATTTTTTTTGCTAAATGCAAATAATTATATGTAACCACTATTTACTCTATTTTTAACGATCTGAATTTTTATTCAAAATTTGTGTTTGGAATTTGTGTTACGTTACAACTCTCTTCTTTTTTTTTTAAGTTTGATGGTACTTCTCTCTTGAAGCGTACATCTGATCTAATTTTTTTTATTTTGAACTCATTTTCTCAACAAGCAAAATTTTTTTATAAAGAATGACTTGTTTGTAAAATCAATAAGAAAGAATTTACGAAAATATTACATTCCTAAAGGATGAATCTAATCCGACATCTATACAACGTTATTGTGTCTGCATTTAGGTCATCTTTAAGTCGAAACCGTTTTCTTATAGTTTCAGAACGAGAACGTTTCATAAGTAACATAATTGTGACGTTCTAAAAGGTCTGTAATAAAAACATCTTAAAAACGAAACTAATCCGTTATAGTATTCGAAAGAACAACGTTAATTTATAAACGAAACTGCGATTTTGTTATGTTGGCGGACATTTAGATCATACGGTTCCGGCTAGGCGACGTAACTGATTCTTTTTATACAACGTAACAATGAAACCTAATAACATTTATGTGCCGAAACTGCGATGATTCTTTGCTTAGTGGGGTATTCCAACGAACATACCAATTATTATCTATTCTGATGGGTGTACCTATCAGAATCGTCATGTTGTAATGGCCAATGCACTTCTAAACTTCTCAATAAAGCACCAAGTAACAATTTATCAAAAGTATTTGGAAAGTGGTCATACCTTTATGGAGTGCGACTCAGTACATGCAGCTATCGAGCGCAAGTTAAAAAATAGGGAAATTCATCTACCCAGCGATTATCTGTCTGTAACCAGAGAAGCACGGCAAAACCCTAGACCATATGAAGCCGTTGATTTAAATTATAACTTCTTTTTTAACTTTTCCCAAACCGAACATTTTAGATATCCCTCGATTCGCCCAGGCAGACAAAAAGATGATCCGGTAGTGACAGATATAAGAGTACTAAAATATTCAAATAAAATTCAAGTAAAACTAAGCTTTGATGCTGAGTGGTTGGATCTACCCGTCAGAGCAAGGGAAATTCCAATTATTACTACATACCCCCGTATGCATACCCAAAGATGCAAAATTCCTAACAATAAATGGAAACATTTACAGGAATTAAAGTCAGTCCTACCAAGGGCTGTCCACCATTTCTATGATAACTTACCTCACTAAATTTTTTTTATATTGTAGGTAGTAAGTTTAAATAACAATTATTATAGTTGAAATTTGTTCGGTTTGTTGGATAAAAATAAAATGTTTATTTTTACCTTATTTTGTTAGATTTATTTCTTAGAACCACGAGTAAAAATATCCTATCTACGTTAACAAAAATATCAATACCTCCTATCTATCAATAAAAGTTAAAAAAACAGAAATATCTTATTTTATTTAACGGCTACTTTGAGATACCTAATTACAACCATAAATTTTCATGAACTAAAAAGTTAGCTTTAAAAATAAAGATAAAAAACAGTTATTTTCATCTTCTGAAAAGTAACTTCGTCAACAGTTAGGAGATATTGCATGCGCCGAGTCGATATTCTACTTGTACCCTGAAACCGAGGGAAAGAAAGAAAGTGACAACGTTTGCTCTCTACTTCACCACTTCGTCTACAACTTCATGAGTGATGGCACAACACATCTAGACATTTTTTGTGATTCTTGTAGCGGCCAAAACAAGAACTTCACGATATTTAGGTTCTTACACCATTTAGTACATGTGGAGAAAAAACTGGAATCCGTAAAGATGACATTTCCTATAAGAGGCCATTCGTACCTAGAGTGCGATAAAAATATGGGTCTAGTAAAAACTACCACAAGGACTGAAATTCCTGACGACTGGCTGCAAGTATTCACAGATGCCCGCCAAAAGCCAATGCCTTTCGACATTGTAAAAGTTGACCGCACGTTTTTCCGAAGCTGGACGACACATTTTGAAACGATCTATACTAAGAAGTCGACATTTCCTTCACGTCCGATGAAGGAACTTAAGATAACGAAGTCGGACACCAAGATTTTATATCGTTCAACTTATAATGGAATGTGGGAAAAAGTTTCAATTGCTGGAAGAAATAAGCGGAGCCTTTTGAACTTGCAATAGAAAGAATTCATTTTGCCAGAACTTGCGTATAAAGATGCCTTGCCGATTTCTGCTGAAAAATTTAAAGACCTGCAAGTCTTGAAGAAGTTTTGTTCACCGGAAGCTGCGGGGTATTTTACCAATATTAAGCACGTATAGTCTAAGTTTCTCGTAGTTTGTCTAAGCACTAAAGAAAATAAAATATCTTTACTTATTAAAATGACTTAATGATCCCTTTCTCATACAACATGAAAATTGTTCAGGGAAAAAAGAGGCTCACTGCTGCAGTGAGCCCCCAACACTTTACACAAATCATAAAAATTTACATTTTTTGTATGTTGAAAAACACAGAACTAATGTTAACGATTTTTTTAAAAATGTGTTTATAACTTTAAAGTAGATGCTCCTAGTAATTAATTTCCTAAGTTACAGGTTAATTAGTAAAAAAAACTAAAAAATATTTTCAAAAAACAAAATGTGTATTCGGACCTTCTCCTCTACTTCAATAGTATAACACACTCAAAGGAGTAAAATATCCAGATCAGATATAATAGAAAGTCTGGTTAAAACCTCAAATTAAACGGTCAAGGAGCTAGAAATGTAGATGAAAAGAAAAATTATAGAAGCCGTTTTAATTAATTGAAATTGTTAGAAAGTCAGGCTACAAAATATATTGCAACCGCTTTCAGTCCAAAACACAAGTCTGTCAAGTTTTGCTGCATCATGCTGTATATTAAACTCTTAGATTACAATTTAATAATTGCATACACGCATTTCGAAATAACGATATAAACCCAATAAAGACCACTGGATTTAGCAAACCGTAAACTATGTAACTTTAAATGTATAGTATTTGGTTGATGTTAGATTTTCAGATGATTTTAAGGCATGTATTTTTTTAGGTAAGATCAGATTTCTCCAGCCAAAAGCCACTTCGCTTCATTTTTAAACTTGTAATTTTAAGCGGGTTTGGATGCCTTGTTACTTCAAAGATGGTTGCTGATTCGAAGTTGAACTTATGTACTCTCTTCAATCCTTCAAAAAGTATTGCTGTTGAAATGCTAGTTCAGACAACATAGCTGCTTAGTGTTCATACTAAGCTCACAATTACTTGTGTGGTTTTCACTCGTAATCCTGAGTAAGGAACCCTTAACAGGTACTAGCTTTCCGGGTCAGAAAGCTCCTGAAATCTGCGGTGGGCAGGGATCGATTTATTTTCCCTGATAGGACTATCCCTAAGGAGTTCCTACCCGTTACCCAAGTGGTCATATTTCAATAAATGCTGGAGCTAAAATGCAGAACTTATACTGATTGACCTATATAAATTCAAAATCTTAGTTCTGGATATTTTGCATAGGTTTTTTTGGATCGTCGAACACAAAATAAAATAAAAATATATCTTCTGTATTTAGCTTTTCACCTCTTTTGTGCTTATCATAGAGCTTCAACGGTTCATTTTTGTTTGATGCAGCCTGTATAAGTCTAATTGTACAATTTCCAAAAATACATACATACGTAAATAATTTTTTTATTGCCTACCTCATAATAAATTATTTTGCTTAAAAAAACCACAATGTCCCTTTTTTACACTGACCAAGATTGGGATATATCTTAGCAGTCGCCTAACTCTTCAAAAAACCTGTAAAAACCAATTTTTAGCTTTTTATTTAGTACAACATTTACATTCCATGTCCAAAATTACTGTCAGTTGACTCATCGCTTTCATATAGAGAGCAGCGGGTTGTACAAAGTCAGAGGAAAAAAATATGAAAATAAATATTCTGCTCTATTAGAATTTCAAAAATACACTGGAATTGTTTCCTCTAACTTCGTACAACCCACTGCACTCTATATGAAAGCGATGAATTACTGACAGTAATTTTGGACTTATGGTATATTTAAATAAATTATTTTTATAAACAATTAATTACAAACCACATAACAAAAAATATATGTGATTTTCACGTGGAATGCTTTTTTATTACATAAATGTACATTTATGTGGTGGCGAATAAATATATAAGAGCCTTGGCAAACTGAAATATTTCTGATCCACCCAGCTTCGATTCGCCGTAAACCCTGTCAACAAAGGAAATGGGCACTTCTCCGATCGTGTAGTTTGCTTGTCGTGCTCTAATTATCATTTCCATTTGAAACACGTACCCTTTAGATACACAACTTTTAATAAGATTTTCTAAAACATCTTTCCTGTAGAGACGAAATGAGCCTGTGAGATCGGATACACCTAAAAAAATTAAGAAGAATTTGAATCAAGTTTTATTTTTATCACGACTTTTCAAAATTTTGGGAGTATCATTTAAATATACCGGGTGATTCACAACGAGCATGCATTAGAACCGGTTATACCGGAAGTAGCTTAAACTTTCATTTTTTAAATAGAATATAGCAATTTTTATTATATTTTTGGTTTTTGCATTAAATGTTAATTACATTTTATGGAACACGTCTACTAATTTCTGAGATATCTGCCCTCTAGAGGGGCGCGAAGCAGCATTAGGGGGGGCGCGAGAGCTCTGAAAAACTGCAAAATTAATACAACTTTTTAATAAATAAATGAAGTAAACGAAATGTATCTGTATAATGGAGGGGAGGGAGGCGCGACCAATTCTTGATTCCCGTCATAGAAAAAAGTTTGGGAACCACTGGTCTAATGCGAGCTCGTCGTGAATCACCCGGTATAGTTGAAATAATATTTATCATCGTAGGTTAAAAGGTAAGCATTATTTTAAGATAAAAATAAAATAATAATGTATTTTTACCGTGTCTTTAAATTAAAGAGTGTAACTCTAAATATTATTTTTAATTTTCGCCTATTTCGTTTCGAGTTTAATAAGGCAAAACGATTTTATTTAACTTTTTTTGTTACTGCCATGAGTTTTCGAAATCTAGAATATAACTTTCTCATTTTACATTTTGGTTGAGATAGATTTTTTTAAAGTTTTGTTTACTCTGAAATATCTACAGTCATACTTGGAATTTGAAATAACATAGAAAGTGTTTTTCAAACAAGAAGGAAACAAAATTAAGGCAAGAATAAAGTACCAAATAAAAGTAAAAATGTTACAGGGAAATGTTTTCTAATGTCAATATTCTCAGATATTAAATTTGAATGTTGAGTTTCAGTTTCAAAGCTAATTTTGATCATTTGGTTAAATTTGTATACCGGGTATCCCATTATGGATAGCCACCGGCCGTGTCTCGGAAACTACTGGGCATAGAAATAGAAACTCAGGGAAAAAAATTTCTTCGAAAATTCCCAAATTAAGGTATACCTTTGGTAACATCATTAGCCCTTCAGTTCTCGCGCACTAATTTGTCACACGAGTACTCGCGTGGGGTACTCTGATACTCCAATTTTAAACTTGGAAAAACCAAACAAAAATAAACAAAATCTAATTTTATTATTAAAACATAAACAGTAGGTACATTGATTTAAATACTTTTTCATAAAATAAAAAAAAACACATTCTTTTTAAAAAAACAAAATAAAAATATTTATCGAAATGAATATAAAAACTGCAATAAACTGTAAAATATATATATTTTAAGTCACTATTTTGTCTTTAAGTGTTACAAACAGTCTTTTGATGACTTTTACATATAAATTTCATACATTTTTGACAAGTGACTGGCGTTTTTTTGTCCGCCTTTCTGGGGCATACATAGCACCTTCCTTTGCCAAGTTTTTGTTTCTTTGAAACTTGGTTGGTCTCTGGATCTTCTGGTTCGTTGGAAGATGATACATCCTCAATATTTAAAAGAATCATTCCTCTTTGTTTTATACTTTTTGGAATAGATTTCAAATAAATTCTTCTTAGGATTTGTGGTTTAACCAATTCAGCAGCAATATTTTTCAAAAAGTCTGACGTTCTGGGCTTATCGAAATTATTATTCATTGCGAATAAACAAAGAGCATTAATACCAGCAATGTTAAAAATATTTAAAAAAGCTGTAAGTGGCCAACGTCGACTATTTCTATGCACGTCGTAATGAGCACACATTTTATCAACAACATCAACTCCAGATTTTGTGCGATTATACTCCAGTATAATCTCGGGTTTTAGAGAATCTCTATCAACTTCACAACAACTTACAAATGCTTTTATCTTACAAACATCAGTCATACGAGCATCTCTTTTCCTATTGAAATTATGTTGAATGTTAGCTATATACCTATTTGTACAATCAACAATAATGTTAAATGTGGCATCTTCAATAAAATGAGAAAAGCAGTCCAAGCCAGATTTAGGTAGTTTTGCATTTCCTACAGTGCCCGGCACCTTTAACATTAGGTTGTGTGCTTTTGTTCTAGATGTGGAAGGTTTCATTTTGTTCCATTTAGTTTCTTTATTTTTACCTAAAAAATATGGCCCGGAATCTCTAGAAGAAAGTGTACCTCGGACTTCTGTTTCGTCTTTAGAATCTGCTTCTTGTTCAGTGTCTGTACAATCATCTTGCACTTCCGTGTAGTCTCCTTCCTTATCTTCTAGATCATCTTCACCATATATAACGTCGTTGCTATCGCCATCATTGACTTCCATCTCCTCATACCATTTAAGCCATTGCTCTGGATCTCTAGATTGCTTTTCCATATTGTAATCTGAATAAAAAGGTTGAAGTTATTGAATTATTACAAAAAAACATGATAGTCTATACTTACAAAAAATGTAACACCACTACTCGCTCGAGGTATTAGGATACCTCAAGCAAATTAAATCGCGGTTTTTTCAACAGAACGTCGATCAATCGGCACAGCACTTTAGCACCTTAATCCACACACCAAACGTAAAGGAAAAGCTAATACATTGGTATAAAAATGATGGTATAAAAATCAAACAGGGGTAGAGGTATCTAAAACATAATGTCTAAAATTTTTAGACTATCTAGTGACATTATGTTTTGTACGCACACGAATTTGTAGCACCCTGAATAATATATACCACAAACAACATTTATTTTATAAATAAAATAGCGTAGCGTAGTATAAATATAGCAGCTTTTAATTCAATCTTTGTATTACTTATTTTAATAACGTTTAGCTTTTTATTATTTATTAATTAGGGTAAAATTTTGCTCATACAGGGATTTAGTTCCCTAGGTGCCAAAAATTAAATTATTATATAATTAAATATTATTATTTATTATTAAAATTTTTAAATTTATAATATTAAAAATTTAAATTAAGTCGGGTTCTGTTTCACCCCTTTAAGGGGTTTGAAAAAACAGATTTTTGTAACGAGTAAGAAGCCCACAAAACATCTCAATTCACGCGTTTCTACATTTTCCACAAATATTTTTTCCTAAATTTCTAGCGAATATTTAGGAATATATAAGGAACCAGACAAATCGTTCTGAAAATTTGGTCATTTACATAAATGAACATTCTCTATTTATCTAAAAATTTTTTTATGATAGTGTGTAAGGAATAACGCCACAAGTAACTAATATACGACACCAGCATGGGCACAGTTAAACCTTATTTATGGAGTTTTGAGGAAACCACAGTTTTTTATGTAGCATATTATTACAGCAATTATTTCTTTTGGGCCCATTAACGAAAACGATGGATTGAAGTGTTTAGATATTTTAAACACGTTTCTAGATTGTATATAATTTTCTTTAAAGTGCTTAGGTAAAACAAGCACTGCGTCAATGGAGATGAAAACAATAATATCTAGTGGTTTACCACCCTTATCGCCAACCAGAAATTGAAAAAATATTTTACGATAAATGATTGCCGAATTACTGGAAAACAAGATAATTCGCAAGTCTAATTCACAATATGCCAGCCCAATAATTTTAATTAAGAAAAAAACAGATGATTTCCGCAAATATGTGGATTACAGACGATTAAAAAAAACTAAGCATTTTAACATAGTTTGAGGAGCAGATAAACAAGATTGGAGGAGGTAATAAATTTTTTATAACCCATATTGTCAACGTATATCATATCTATACCTAACTAGTCAAGTTTTTAACTTATAAGCCATTATTTGTAAAATTATCTCGACAATCTAATTTCCATTTGGATGTAAGTGTGACCCACTCTTCCAATCATGAAATACCATCATTTTCCTGAAGTTTTAATTGGCGGTTGATTTGGGTACATTTTATTAAATGTTATACATGTTCTAGCGATAATTTTATCACACTGTCCAAATAAAATAAATAAATTCATAAGTACTGCATTTGAATAGTTTTCTTCCATGAATTTTAACGGAATTTAGTACCTATATTGATAATAATAATTAACAAAATACTACAATAACGAAAGTGACCTAATTTTAATGCCAAACAAGAGTTTGTTATGGCACACTTACTAAAAACCAAATAGAAATTAAATTATCGAAAATTTTTAACAAAGAATAGGTCAAAAACTCAACTAGTTAGGGATAGATATGACATACAAAAATAAAGAGCCCATTTAAGTAGCTTCTAAAATCAGTAATAATATACAGGGTTTTTGATTTAAAAAACGTACTTATGGTCACCAATTTAAATAATCAAATTAACTGTATTTTTAGACCACAATGTATATCGCAACTAAGATTTAAGCATAGGATTAAAAGCTTCTTGGTATGATTTAACTATCTGCTAATTTTTAGGGTCCCAACATTTTAGAGTTAAAAAATATCACTTTTTTTTTAAGTTAAAGCTTCCGGTCTAAAAAATTTTAATTTAATTATTATTTTAGATAGATATTTAGATTTTAGATTTTAAAGAAAGTTATTGAAATTATTAAGGAATTCAAAAATGTAGTAAAATACGGGTGTTTGATTTAAAATATCGAAGTTCCTACTTATTTTTGGTAGAATTGGCAACACTGTATCATTAAAAATATTTTAGATAAATAGAGCATGTCCATTTATGTAAATGGCCAAATTTTCAGAACGATTCATTAGCTATAAGTCTAACGTACCATCCACCGTAAATCACCCTGTATATCGACGATATATAAGGTGTCCGGTAAGTATGGAGCCAATTCTCGGGAGACTGTAGGGAACGTTAAAATAAATCTACTGTTTCATAAAAACGTTATTTCTATAGTGCCTCCTGACAGAAATATCGGGTCCCAAAGGAGGACCTTTTTCGTATTAATTTATCAACCACCCGGTATATTTGATACAATTTTCGCATTTTGTACACGGGATAGTTACTCGAAAATAGGTGCAACAAATACTGCGCTCGGTTTTGAAAAAATCCAGCAGAGCGAGCAGATACAGATGTAATGTCACATGATATTCGAGCTAAACGAGCGCGTAGCTTTTACCGAGCCCATGTTAGAGTCCAAGTACCGAACGCCGAGCAGATGCACCCGAGGTAATAGATCTATTAATTAAACAAACGAAAAACAACACCAATGGGTAGATCGAGGAGACAGATTTGGATTAACAGAACGCAGTATTTGTAACATTAAAACCAGAAACGGACTCGCACCGATACACACGAATCAAAATTTTTGATATTTCACTTGTAGTAATAATAACTATTGCCAATAGGATATAAAAAAAAGCGGTACCTTTTTGAAGTACAATGTTTAGATTCCAAAAATATTTTTAAATCCCTACCATGAGACCTGTTAAAAATGTTGTCTAGGTATGTATTGGGGCGGGTCCGTTTCTGGCTTTCCCGAGACATTAAAATGCCCATATTTGTAGTCATTTCTTGAGGCTTCCTTACTCGAGGAAAATCTCAAGTATTCCTCAACTCGACATTGATTGATATTGACAGCTTAAGGACTAATTTTTGTCTATAAGGGGTTTTATCTATAAATATGGGCATTATGCAATATTTATAGTTCTTCCTTGAGGAAGCCTCACATGTCAAAGCAGAATATCTTACCTGGTCGTAGAAGAATCTGGGTTAATAAATTTGCTCCTCTAGAAATCAGCTTTCTTTTAAAATCCCATCCGTGTACACCTCCTGTCCCCACATATCGAGTTCCAGTGACAATATCATAGTTGTGAACTTTCTGCTTTTCTATAAATTCTTTAATACTTCTTGGCTAAAAAGAAACGTAATAATTAAGAATATTAATTGAGGAGTTTTTCAGATAAAGTGCGAGTTTAGTGAAGATCACTTTTGTTGTAATTGTGAAACAAGGAGATCGATATTTTGGTAACTATTTATGTTAAATAAATAAACTCCAAGAAAAGTACTTTGTAAATCCTCAGTGTCTTTTCGCGAAATGATATGTATTAGTTACAGGGTGGTCCATTTGTCTGACAAAGTAATATATTGTCTCTACTATTAAAAATATCAAAAAAAAAGATTTTATGAAAGGTATGAGGTATAAAAAAATATATGTTCTAAAATTATTTTTAAACATACAGGATGGTCCAGAAAAACAGGACAATAAAAATATACATTTTTTTAAATGGAACACACTAAATATTTTAGCATTTTTTGTTTCCTTACAAAATTATCCATATAACGCCATATTTAGTTTTTTAATTTTTTCCAGCGTTGCCAAACAAAATGCAAAATTCTTAAAATTTTGGAAATAATATGATGTGATGATAAAAATTACCTGTATTTCTCAATAAGAGTATCGAAAATAGAAAATTTCTTGTAAACTCTTAAGTTTAGGGATAGAAAAACTATCTCAAATCTTTAAGTACCTAAAATTTTGACCTCCAAATATAGTAAATTTTAGAAACAATAACTCTGTTTTTTCAAATAAAACAACCCATATTTATTAGGCTCGTCTGATAGATATTGTAAATATCTTTTATTATTGTTAAATCATACCTGTGCCTAAATTTACTAGTTTTGCCAATATTTCGATTTTTATTTAAATTTTCGTGCAAAAACTATAGTTTTTATTTTTGTAGTTAGCCATGACCAGCAAAGTCAAAACAAATTTAATTGAATATAATGTCAAATTAAAATACGTATATTATGTAATACATAGTCAAGGTCCTTAGATGGATAGGTTGTCTGGTAACATGGTGGCGGAAGCGACGATGAGCGGGGTGTCCGCGTCATCACGAGGAACTAATACATTTGTTTACATATGATTTGTATGTGTTTTAAGCTAGATACAACGCAAAAAAGCGGTTTTCAGTGTTATTTGTGTGTTTAACGTTAAATTCTAAAGTGTGAATATATTTGTTTTTGAACTGATAATAACATTTAGTGGAAAAACTATTAAAAATACTGAATTTTTATCAAAGTTTTCTTCTTCTTCTTTTTCTATTTCGTTTGGGTGGCCTTAGTGGTCAAAGTTTTAATTTTGCGTATTTTAAGGTTAGTTTATTAAACTAGATTCTCACGCTAAATCGTTAGTTTCAAACGAATTCTGTGATTATTTATTTAGATAATGGGTGGTGGCAATGTTTGTAGCATAGCTACATGCAAAAGTAACTCCAAGAGGCCAGATCCAGATGGAAAAAAGATAATTTTTTTTACATTTCCAAAAAACCCCAATATTTTGAAAGATTGGATTAGAAAATGTTGCCGAAAAGACAATTGGACGCCTCAACACAAACGATTATGCAGTAAGCATTTTCTTTTAACCGATTACGATGACGAAGTTCAAGCTAGGATAATGAATTTCCAACCAATGCATTTAAAAAAATATATTTGTCAAATATTAAACAATCTATTAAACCATATTTTCAGAAATATTTTTATACCACCAATACATTTTGATAGTGATTTAAAATGAAAGTGTGGTGGGGTGTGGTTGGTTAACTTAGTATAGTTATCTCTAAGTTAACCTGAACTAGAAATACCCAACAAACAGGTATTAAAATAAAATAAACAATGTTTTTATAGACTTGCAAATCCATGCCTTCACAAACAATTTAAAAGAGAATAAATTCAGTTCTTAAAGATCACTCTGGTGTATCATTACTACATCCCCTTTACACCCTTTACATGGAGTACATCACTAAAAGTATTTTTAAATTTATGGTATAAGTGTAGTTTTATTTCTCGCAATTTCCACAATTCCTATTTATGATAAAACGTGTTTTTTTAAATATACATTTTTTGACACTATCAAGTCCAATTCTTTTAATAATTTTAGCACTTGGACCTATAATGTTTCTGGGGCTATTTTCTGATAGACCTATTTAATCACAATATTAATATAATAAGGTATTTATTAAAGATTTTTTTATATATTACCGCAATCATAAATTCTTCAATAAAAGAAAATCAAACAGAAAAATATATTGTTACGATAATAGTAATGATTTGTAAAAAGCGTTTTAAGGGCTAGATTCAGTTTATTTCCCCTCTTAAATAGGGTTCGTCCATCGGGACTATATTTCTTCATTTCCATATATGTATGATTTACACTTGCCTCTTTAAAGTTGCGGTAACTACGTGATTCGTGATCATGTGCCAGAAGTTATATTTTTTAAATTTAAGCTATGTAAAAGAGTCACAATATCTCAATATTGGCTGAGAGATTTATGGCACACCTACACACAATTTGTCGACAAATGATATTTAAAAAAACACGTTTTAAATTACATTTCCAAACTCCTTAGCTTGCATTCGTATATCAAGAGATTTTAAAAAGTTCCTCTAAATGACGCATTCCCGCGCATTAAATGCGAACATCTGATTGGTCCAAAGTTACCAGACAACCTATCTATCTAAGGACCTTGATACATAGTACCTAATATTTTTTTCGACGAGTTCTTCTTATAATCTAGGCAGGTGCTGGCCGTTAATTTTAACATTTATGTAAAAAAAGTGACAAAAATACATTGTTGGCCACAAAGCTTTATCATGGAAAATATTCAGACAGACGACAACCCAATAAACCAGCTTTCGAAAAATTAATGGAGAGGTTTAACAGAACAAGAAGCGTGACTATGACCATAAAAGGAATAGAAGAAACCCTTTTTGGCCGGAAGAAATTGAGCTACATGATTTATTGACTATCACTGAACCGAGAACAAACGACGCGAAACCACGTCCTTTGTTAGTCCAGTCTAATGTTGTTTTACACAATTTAAATCTTTGTGAACTTATTTTCAATATCAAGTTGCGTAATAAAAAACTTGACTGACTGACTTTACTGGTCATGGCTACACTACAAAAATAAAAACTATAGTTTTTTTCACGAATATTTAAATAAAAATTGAAATATTGGCAAAACTAGTAAATTTAGGTATAGGTATGACTTAAATTTCCGGTTTTCAATACTCTTATTGAGAAATTCAGGTAGTTTTTTACTGTCATGTTTTTTTCCAAAATTTTAAGAATTAAAAAACTAAATATGACGTCATAGATAATTTTGTAGGGAAACAAAAAATGCTAAAATATATAGAGGGTTTCATTTTAAAAAAATGTATCTTTTTACTGTCCTACTTTTCTGGACCATCCTGTATGATTAAAAATAATTTTAGACAATATATTTTTTTACACCTCACAACTTTTATAAGAACTTTTTTTTGATATCTTTAATAGTAGAGACGGTATATTACTTTGTCAGACAATGGGCCACCCTGTATGTGTATAAATTTACACGCGAACAAGAAACAAATTTGTTTGATTTTAAAATTCAGTTTTACATGTGTTTTCAAACAATTGAAAATAACTACATATATATATAGCAAATTTAGCATTATAATAGTAATTTACGTAAATATACGAAAAAACTACAACGTTGAAGGGACCTTTGGTTGTTGGTCAATCGTTCTCCAAGATTGTAATACCAAAAAACTACAACTAACAAATAAAACATCTATATATTCTACAAAAGAAATGTAACAGGATATTAAACTGCCTCTTCATCGTTGTTTTTATATGACCAGTATTGGGTTGGAGACCAAGTTGAAGTGAAACAGTGCATGTTCTTGGCTACTGGTTTGTTGTCACTACTTTGTGAATTAGGGTCGGATTGTTAAACTAGAATGTGTATTTTCCTTGTTTGTATAAACTCATTAAACGATTCACGCGGTAATTAAATTATTAGTGATGCGTAAAATAATACATTAAATTGTATGAAATCTTAGAAAAATAGTGTCGAAAATTAGGATAACCTTTGACTCTTTAAGAAGAAAAATAAGATAATTGAAATGACTACGTGACCAACAAGAAAAAAGGTTGTCATATTATGTTTTCACTTTTCTGTTACTTCCGAATATATATAAGTTCTGAAGATGGTTCAATAATAAACTGGAACGTAAACTAGTAAATACAATTTTTCATGTAAAACGTGTTTGAAACCCAAAGAAAAAAATTAACAATCTAAAATTAATGCCATATTTTGAAATGAGATTCAATCAACAAACAATCAATACGATACAATGTTGGTTAAATTTAAAAATAAATATTCAATAAGAATTCGAGGGACCATCCAAGGCAGACTCCCCATTATCACCAATCGGCATCAATTAAAATAAAGTGTTTTTTATATTTTCGGCTTATTAATTAATATTAACATTCAAGGCCGAGATTAAAATAATAATACAAATTATTTAAAAAAACTGCATCATACTCGATAGATATTAACATAAAAATTCGGGTGCAGAAATTTAAAATAAATTTACAAAAATATGGGTGGGTTCTGGATCAAGCCTGAAGGTCATTTCAGAAGTGTCACGATGGGGGGGGGGGGGGGACAATTTGATTAAAATAAATTACAAAACACCTCATCAAAATAAACTACGCAAGAGGTAAAAGATATAAGCCATATATGCACACATACAGGTGACATCACCTATTAGGTGGGCTGAAAAGTTCGTAGGCTGACTCATAGATGGCGTTACTAGAATTAAATCCATGAGATTTAGTACTAACCTTCAAAAGATACGTGTATAAATTTTACAGCTAAGGTAATCGCCGAAACTGAGGCCTATTTTGAGGCTGAAGAGAAATCGTACTATAAAAATGGCATCGAAAAATTGTATGACCGCTATAATCGTTGTATCACCCTCGAAGGCAACTATATTGAATAATAAAATCGAATTTTGTCAAAAAAATATTTTTTACTATGTTAGCCTACGAAC
Source organism: Polydrusus cervinus (assembly GCA_935413205.1). Taxonomy (NCBI): domain Eukaryota; kingdom Metazoa; phylum Arthropoda; class Insecta; order Coleoptera; family Curculionidae; genus Polydrusus; species Polydrusus cervinus. The sequence continues at coordinate 55,954,799 of OW284510.1, read as the reverse complement.
TTTTCAGCCCAACAGGTGCAAAACAGGTATTATATTTTGAGAAATATATATGAGAATATAAGGAACCAAATTTTGTAATATGTAAATTATTGCTGTTGTTAAATAAATAAATGAAAACCCCAAAAATAATTACTTAAATTCATTCTATTGTAAAAATTATTTTATTTTAATAGAAATAACTTTCTGACACCCTCCAATATCTGTAGGGTCCAAAGTTTTCAAAATTCCATTAATAAACATGGCCAGGATTCGGGCCAAGAGAACGCAAAATTTTTAAAATATATATAGATTAAATTTCGCATGGCGCTGGTAACTTTAGACAATAATTTAGAAATTGTAGGATTTTATCAACACTTTTTTATTATATACATTAAATGTAAGATATGTACCTTCTACCTTTATTTATAGTGAAAAACTCTTTGTGATGCAACTGACTAGCTTGACCTTAAAAACATACAGGTAAGTTCATGTACATACAAAGTATGGTAATACTAATAAAATTATATTTTGGCATATTTAATTATTTTTATAGGATAAAATCACAGCTTATTTAATGCACCTAAGAAAATATCACTGTATTAATAATAACCTTTTACTTTTTGCGTAATCAATAAAAAGACAAATATATAATCAGTATTCACCTGAAGACTAGAGATGCTTACCAGTTGAAACGTAGTGATTCAAAACAAATAAAGACAATGCAAGTCCAAAACTCTACTGCCGTTCAAATATATAATATATTTTATTAATAAATAAATGATATTTAAAACTTTTCAATATATACTTTTAAACCGTATCGTGTTAAACCGTCGTTCTCTCGTTCTTCTAAGACTGGCTCATTGCAGTCCTTGCTCCTTTACATTTTTCTATACTCATTACTCAGGCTTTATCTAAGATAAACAAAAATCTTAATGGGTTCCGTTAAAATCTCATAAATAAGATTTAACTTTACCGTCGAATCGTCGATGCCTGGTGTCATATCAGTTACGTAGAAGCGTTATTTCTTACACTTGTTCAGTGTTGCCAAAATGACGACTTTTTGTCTCTATGAGAGTGTGGCGGCGATTTCAATAAAAAGCTTAGTTTTGACGACTTTTTACAGGAAAATTTGGCTTTTTCGGAATCAAAATTCAGAATTATTACTCACCTGAAGAAAAAATTATTGAAACAAACACAGGTGGTCGCTTTTTGGACAGAGTTGGAACAAACAAAAAATTGTAATGATGCATTTGTATTCAATAATATATCGAAAATTGTTTTAGCCATTTTAATTATCCCTCGTGGCAATGGGGGTGTAGAAAGAGTATTTTCAAATATGCTAGATAAAAAGAAATAGAGATTGTTGTTTAAGTTATAAAATCGGCGAAAAACATTTTTTTATAATAATAAAATATAAATAATATATAAAAAAATAAACAGAAAAAAACTAAGTCAGGTTTGTTCGGGTTCAGTCGTGAATCAGAATAATTCCCTTTTTAATTTTTAAGTTTTTTTGTTTTATTTTTATTCTTTTCGTACCTATAATAAAAATTATTTAGCTTGTTCCAAAAAACATTTTTTTATTTAGTTTTGACAGTTTTCTAACCCCAATATCTCAAAAAAGCTGTGGCGACTTTTTGCTTTGTTACTCTGGCAATACTGCATTTATTCATTATTACACCCACTCGGTAATGACAGTTCCCTGTGCGGACTCGACAAAAAATGTCAAAGGTCCAATTTTTTTAAAGATAATGGTTATCTTTTAATTAATATGCAGTTACTTATGATTATGATGATAGCATTAAATACCATTTTATTTTGTGAGAAGAAAAACAAACAAGAACAAAATTCTGCCCTCAGTTGGCAGATTTATGATCTAACTGGTTTCTAGCAAAAATATAAAAAACGTACTGGCTCTAACTTTAAGTCTGAAATTTGGGTATTTTACATTATGTGAGACAAACTTTACGTTATATGAAACTTTACATAATACCAACGTCGTTGACAAAAACTAGTGTTTGGGTATTTATTTACTTTTTTTAATTACATTTTAGCTAAAAATGTGGTCCATGTGGCAACACTGACCGGACGTAGAGAGCAGACCCGGGCGGCTGATTCAGCATCATCTGAGTATTATGTTACAAAATAGATTGGATAAGAAAAATGAGCGAAAGGGGATTAATTCATTGGATAGTTTATCATAGTTTTGAGTTTTGCTCTTAAAAACAGTATTATAATATTATTGTCTAAAATATTTTATTCTTTTCGTGAATATTTGGTTTTATATTTGATTAAAGGCTTTTTGGTCATATAGACTACAAAAAGTGCAATAGGTACAAATAAATATTTTATTTACTAAAGATGTTACTGACTGTACACAGTTAATGCCGACTGACTGTTTATTTATTTATTTACTCACACAGTATCAACAGCAGTTTGCCATTTACAAATACTAATCTAACAAAACCATACAAATAATGTGAGCTAAAGTAAGCTCTCTAGGCCAAACCTGGCCTAAGTAGACGGACGTAGACGGACCCTCGGAAGGAAAAAAAAGCTCTGCGCCTGATTTGATTAAGTTTAGTAAATAAACACTAAAGTTTCTATGAATTTACTAAGAGTTGTAGTGCTTACATTAATATCGATCCTAAACCTATTGAATATACTACGCATATATGATATAATGGGGATTTCTTGTAGAGGTTAGCTCTATTTATTTATTTATTAAGTACATGCCTTACAGGTTATTACATACTCAACTACAAGGCAGGGCAAAACATGTATACAAGCCCTGTAATGTATAACAATTAAATATTACAAAATTAACACTAATAAAAATTAAAGAAATTAGGAAAAATTGGCAAGTTTTAAGGCACAATACAATAGATTACTAATTACACTAAGATATTTTATAAAATAAAATTAAAAACCAGCAAAAAATTACCGAAAAATTATGCCAGAGGTTTTCAATGCTTAAGACTTCGGCCCAACTCCGATAATGACGAGTTAAAAAAGTCAATATGAATATTTTTATTATACAAATCACACATTGCATAAAGCGGAGAGAACCTTAAAATGTTTGTACGAGGAGTGTTCAAATAAAAACAGTTATTATAACGACTATTTTGGCGAGGTACACCGAAATTAATTCTGGATAGGATATTTGGGCAGTCAATAATATTATTTAATAGTTTAAACAAAGTTATTAAAAGGTAGTAATTACGTCGTTCTTTTAAAGAAGATAAGTTAAACATTTCAAGTAATTGCTCATGTGGAAATCCCTGATAAGGGTAAACTCCCTCTCGCTTAAATGTAATGTATTTTAGAAATTTCCGCTGAACTTTTTCTAAATTGTCACTATGAACATTATAACCCGGAGACCACACCACTGCCCCATATTCCAATTTAGATCTTACATACGAATTATACAATGTGATAATAGCCTGAATATTTACAAATTCTCTTGTACAACGGAGAATGAAACCATATGCCCTTGAAGCCTCAGAAATGATATTGTCTATATGTGAACAAAAAGAGAGTTTTGTATCAAAAGTTATACCAAGGTCTTTGAACTCCTCGACACGTGAAACTGAGTGATCGTCTATTGAGTAATCGTATAAAATTATTGAGGATTTAGTAGTAAAAGATACAACATTACACTTTCCAACGTTCAGCTGCAGATTATTTTCAGCACACCATGCAACAGCCAAATCAAGATTATATTGAAGCGCAATACAATCCTCTATATTTTTTACTCTTATATACAATTTAATGTCATCTGCGTACTTTAAATGCTTAACTGCTAGTTTAACTCCAATATCGTTAATAAAAATAATAAACAATAATGGTCCCAATACTGATCCTTGGGGGACACCAGAGGTAGCAGCGTAATGAGGTGACTTAGAGCCATAAATTTCAACGTATTGTTTTCTATTCGTTAAATAAGATTTAAGTAGAGCAACCAGAGAATCAGAAAAACCAAAATTTGACAGTTTTTGAAGAAGAAGCCTATGGTCTAGCCGGTCAAATGCTTTCGTAAAATCCAAATAAATAACATCTGTCTGAAAACCCTCATCAATTGCTTCAGAAATGTCTTGTGTAATAACCATAAGATTTGAAATCGTAGATCTATCTTTGTAGAAGCCGTGTTGAGAAAGAGCAATTAAGTTTTTTGTTAAAGGAAATATTGAGTCATGTAAAAGAATTTCAAAAATTTTACAAAAATTGCATATAATGGACACAGGTCTATATAGTATGATAAACGTAGCTGAATATTATACATAAGGGTGGAACAAATTAGTAACCAACTGTTCTCAGCGGGAATGTTTAGATAATGATCTCCTATTTAACCTCTTAAACGTCCCATTCGGTCCTAGTGGGGGAAGTTTGAAAAAAATCGCCGCCATCTTGGATTTTTTGTATTTTTTCAAATATCTCTATTTGTATACTTTTTTTTAAAAAAACTAAAGATATATTTTTTGTAGAAAATTACATTTCAAACATTTTACCTTATATCATTTTTTTCTCTAAAGTAAATAGTAACAGAGATAGAACTATTTTTCCGTGTATGTTTTACGGAATTTTCACTATTAATATTATTTTGAACAAAATAGGAACTATATTTATTTTAACATCTGCCTAATATTAATGCAACTTTTCAACAGAATAGTTTGTTCAAATAAAACACCAGAAGAAATTAAACATTGCTTCAAATTTGAACTATCGCCATACCCTTTGTCACTTTTCAAAGATGGAAATTTGAGGGGAGGAACAAAATCTCAACTTCTTCAGGAACTCGATAAGATGCATAATCTAGACAGTAGCCCTCAGTCAGATACTGTTTATGTTATTGATGGAGGATTTCTTCTACACAAAGTCTCATGGCAAAGACCAGCGACATATAATGATATCTTTCTGTAATATGTTAATTATGTAATTCACAATTATAATAAGTTTAGTAAGAGTTGTGTCATAGTGTTTGACGGCTATTGTGAAGAGAATATATCTACTAAAGACAGTCTACAAAGATGCAGATCAAAGGGCAGTTTAGAAATTTCCATACATGCCCAGGCGTCAGCAATTGTACCACAAGGAGATTTCCTAAAGAATAGTCATAATAAAATGCAATTTATAACGATCCTTCGAACCTATTTTGAAGAAGTAGGTATAACTGTGCATGAAGCGACAAGGGATGCTGATTTTCTTATCACCTCAACAGCTGTGGAATTATCCATGCCAAAACACCATATCACAGTTGTTTCAGAGGACACTGATATAATGGTTTTGCTTATACATCATGCGAAAAATAAAAATAAATCCATGCTTCGTCCAGGGAAAGCAGCAAAAGGAGACAAAATATCAAAGATATCTGATATACAGGAAAAACTGGGTAATCTGAAAAGACACATATTGTGCTGTATCAGGCTGCGATACTACATCTTTTTTATTTAATAAATCAAAAAAAATATGCCTGTCGCTACTAAAAAAAGATAACGATTTTTGTCAATACCTTGACATATTTTTAGACAATAATGCTGACAAAAATGACTTCTTTCAGTCAGGATTAAATTTCCTTCTAAAGCTGTATAGCTGTCCAAGCCACATCAAAGATATTAATCATCTGAGATACACTCTATATAATAGAATAGCATCAAGACAAGGCCTTAAGTCTACGTTTAGTTTAGCTACTTTGCCCCCAACTGAAGACTCTGCCCAACAACATCTACTCAGGACATACTTTCAGGTAATTGTAAAGATACATTTTTTTTTGTAAGAAGGTATGATAAGTTGTGGTTTTTAGATTCAAGAATGGATTGGTAATAAGTTAGACCCTTTACAATATGGGTGGAAAAAGGAGCAGAGAGGTAACCTAATACCTATACAATCCACAAAAGATGTAGCTCCTCCTGACCTAGTTAAATTGATTTTTTGCAATTGTAAAGAAAGTCAATGCTCCAAAAACTGTTCCTGTAGAAAACTGGGCCTCAAATGTTCATCTAAGTGTGGTCAGAGTTATGGAATAAGTTGCACAAACTTTTGTTTTTTGGCGGAGGAGAATGACGCTGGTGATGACGTCATACAAGCGTTTTTTTAATAGTATTTATATAGATTTAAGACTTAAATTTATACTTATATTTCCTATATTCACATTATACAGTTAAAATGAATATTATAGTTCATATTTGTATATTAAAAGTGGAAATTCTGTAAAATGTGCAACAAAAAATACTAAAAATAGCTCTATCTCTGTCACTATTTACTTTAGAGAAAAAATGATATAAGGTAAAATGTTTGAAATATAATTTTCTACAAAAAATATATTTTTAGTTTTTTTGAAAAAAGTTATACACATAGAAATATTTGAAAAAATCCAAGATGGCGGCGATTTTTTTCAAACTTCCCCCACTAGGACCGAATGGGACTTTTGAGAGGTTAAATAGGAGATCATTGTCTAAACATTCCCGCTGAGAACAGTTGGTTACTAATTTGTTCCACCTCGAACTCCAGATTTACTGCTCTAATAATTTGTCACTTCAGATCGCTCACCCTTTTTGTAAACCGGACATACCTTCGACGCAGTCCATAGCTCAGGAATCTTTTGAGTTTTTAAGCAGAGGTTGAATAATTTTAAAAGTGGTGTTACAAGTACAAACCTAGGAAAATCTATAATGTTTACGCCATTATTGGCAACGGTATAAAAAAAATTTTAATATACATTTAACCCTCCTTCTTTCAAACTAAAACAGACTACTAATGTTGGGTTGCAAAGAGATTTTTAACCAGAATTAACTAACCAGAAAGTTTGACTGTGACATAAATGACATGCATTATGTACTCAATACTCACACTCAAAGGTTGTGTCTCATTAGATTATTAAAAATTAAGGTAACTGGGCCAGTATGATTGTGAAAAAACCATTTCTGCCAATGACATGTATGTCACAGTTAAACTTGCTGGTTAGTTTGTTATTATTGAAATTATTTGTGTAACCAGGTTCTTAATTTAAAACCGTCCTAATTTGACAGTTTCGGGTTTAAAATGACAAGTGTCAGAATAAATAAAATAAGTTTGTATTATAATAATTTTTTATTAAAATTATAAAGAAAAAAGTATCTTAGTACGTGCTGTGTTCTTTAATAGAAACTGTATTAGCAACAGTAATCCCGGTAAAATTATTGATTGGTAAAACGATTTATTTACAAAAAAATCAAATTAACACAAAAGCGTCATGACATTTACAATAATGCCACGATGATAACACAACTAGGAGGAGACTATAAAATCTAAATATTTCGATGGTCTAAATTAAAACCCCGTTAGTGAATACAGGGTGTATGCATTTTATAGAAATGATTAGTGAATCACCTGATGATGGAACAGAGTTTTTGCTGAGCACTTTTCATCTCATACATCATACATAGTACTTGAGTTCCTTTTACTTGCTATTAATTAGCATAGCAAAGCCAAGAGCTGACTTGAACGTTCCTTTTACAAAATCAACTCCCGTTCCATTTACAAGTTAGCTAAGCAAATATTTTTACTTTGCTAAATTGTTTAAAAGGAGCAAAAGAAACTCACCTAGTATGTAAAATCTTTAATTATAAACAAATAATATTTAAATTTTAAACAATACACCAAGGCAAGGCATCCAGTAGCAAATTTTTTAAAAACCTCAGCGCGTTTCAACCGCAATGGTCTTTAAAGGCCTTTTTACATTAGGTGCAATTTTGTGCAGGTGCAGGTTTTAAATGGGAAAACTTGCATCAGCTGATTAAAACGTCATCAAAGCGGAAGCTTTCAGGCAATTTTTCTTGAAATTGCACCTAATGTAAAAAGGCCTTAACAGAAAGAGGTATGGGGAAAATGTGTACCTTATGCCAACCATTGCAAAACAACATGATGAACCATAATACCATACAAAAATGCCCGGGTTGAATTAAAATAGAATTCATAAAAACAATATGCAAGAGGACAAAAAGAAATAAATCAGGATAACTGAAACATTCTTCTCTGCTCTGTACTGAGCTGTGTAATGGACACCAAAACGTGAGGGTCCGCCTCCAATACAGAACTTTATTAATATCCCCCCAGTGTGCAAACAACTATTAGAATGTTTCCAGGTCAAGCAGACACAATAAAACTTAATCTTTTATTTTATTATCACTAAATATTTCCGAGAGCATGAATTTTTCCGAGTCGAAGACGAGGGATAATTTTCTTTAAAAAATCATGCTTGAGGAGATAGTTCCGGTTATTAACGGTTAAAAACATTTCCTTTGAAAATTTCAGTAGGAAACTAAAACTACCAAGGTACCAAGTAGGCTATCTGTCAACAGATAAATATCTAATGAATTATTTGCAAATTATGGATACCTGACAAATAAAAATTATAAAAATACAGCCTTGTAGCCTTGTAGCCACTGTAGTACTACAGATTTGCTAATATAATACATTTTATTTGACGAGAACGTGAAACAATAAAGATTTCTTACCTTGAAAGGTAATAAAAACATCAATGGTTTATCATTTCCGCCTATTTAAATAGAGATTTTTTAAAAACTTTTAACAGTGGCCATTTTAAAATAGCTTGACAGAATCGCGCCAAAATTTATGAGCATACTAGCTTTCAACTGGTGTATCACAAACTGTATGTTTCCATTTAAAAAAGATATCGATGTCATATCTTTCACAAATGTCTATAAAAAACAAACAAACAGATAATGTCAAAATGTGAGCATATATAAAACTAAGTTGACGTGTCCGAGCGTTTTCCCCAAAAGGTACAGGCCTATTAAGGCTATATTAATTTTATTCCGGACTTCGGGGCAACACTGTATATTATTAAACATAGACAATAGACATCTAACACCTAGTCCCGGTTATTCACTATTAAAAGATGAGAACTACTAGTAGAGTTTCTACAACATTTAAATATTGTAACGGAAGTTGTTTAAAATATAAATATATTTTTAAGAAATAAAAATCGCCTTTTTATACTTTTATATCATACCAAGTAGTAAAGAAAGACAAAATAAACATATTAATAGCGTTTTTTGCTTTGTAAATATGAACGAATAATGGCGTTTTTACCTTTAACTCCCATAGCTTAGATAAAAACTACATTTAGGTTATCAAGTAATGGGGTAAATATCTATTACTTATATGAACCCCAAGCCAAAATTGATGATTTATTCAGGAAGAATGTATTTTGGGGCGTAAATTACGAATCTGAGAGCCATTTTTCCCAGAAACGTTTAGTTTTTATAATATTTCTTCTTAAACTGTTGTCTTGTAGGTTTCAGAGGCATAACTGTGTATTTTTTGATTCTGGGCATTCTCACTGTGCCATGCATAATATATCTAACCGTCTAATGTATATAAAGAAGAACCATGATGCTTATGCTCTTAATGGCGATTTTCATACATATAGGTATAACCAGGGGAAGAAATGACCTCGCCATAAACTATAGTAGGACTGCAAGGGCCAGAGATGGGTCGAAACATTATGGTATAAAGTTTTTAAATATACTGCCTATAGATATCAGAAATGCCGACATAAAAGTATTTGAATTAAAAATTAAACGATACCTTAAAAATAAAGCTTTTTATAGTGAGGAGGAATATTTTCTTAATGATTTTAGCGATCTGATTTAAATGAGAGATATGCCCCCTCAACCTCAAAGTGTTGGTCTTGATTTCCTTTAGTTGGGTGCGATTAGTTGAAATGTAAATCTGTTATTTTAAATATATGTTTGTATAATGTTCTTTTAAAAAAAAAAACAATATTTTAAGTGAGATTTCTTTAGTGGGAAAAAAATTACTAATAATTATGCTTATATATATATGTATTTTTACTTTGACTTGTGAAATTATTATTATGTACATTCATGAATAAATTTTGATTGATTGTGATGCAATTTTAAAGGAAGAAAGAATAAACAGCTACAAAATAAATTCTTAAAACAAAATAAATATCTAAGACTGCTAGCTTACAAGCAGAGTATCTCTACTAATAACATTACTTATAATAACTTTGGCAGCTAATTAAACTACTTTACTACTTTACTAGCAAATAGAAGAAAATACCTAGATGTTTGTTTTTTTCATGGACTTCCGAATAACCACATAAAAGCAACAGATTTGAAGGCCTGTGTGGGCATTCTAGCTCACCCAAGGGCAACTAGATCTCGAGATTTGTTCAATGGTATTGAATGTTTTGAATTAAATTTTTATTAATATATAAGTATGCTGGTATATTTTCACAAGTCAATTGGTTTCACCATACAAACTACTGCCAGAGTTCTGCTCTAATCAAAATGTCTAAATTGTCTAATGCTCTGAATATAGATTTGGACTTGAATTTGAACTTCCTTAATACAAAAACCTAGATTTAGGTCTAATGTTATAAAGCTTTTATTGTAATATACATATGGTATGGTGGAAAGAAATCTGAATTAATAAAATAGAAAGACTTTTATTATGTCCACTTTTATATATTTTATATGATTTATTTAAATGGTATTTTACCGTAAATAAATAAGAATTTCATTTCACTTTATATAGTAGACTGATCTTTTTTGATCAGTTTTCCCTTTTTTAAAGTTATTTTAAATCAAAAATACCTATAACCAAAAGCAAAGTAACATGCAATAAAAAAATTTAAATACCAGGGTGAAATAGTTCACAAACAAATGACAACTAGCTTCCTTTAATATCTACTGGAATATTAAATAATTATTTTTGAAGAAAAAAATTTAAAGCAATTATTTAAAAAAATAAAGAAAACGAGTTTTGATCATCTTTGGAGTGGTACTAAAACATCTTTCAGATTTGTAATCTATGCCCAAAAATACTCACATCACTTCTGAAAAATATCAATTTTGTCTTGGCATACCAATAACAAAAATTTGATGTAACATGCATACAATAGACAATTAGGTAATTAACTTACATGATGACTTAAATCTGCATCCATAATAATAATAAAATTACCAGTAGCGTGTTTTATTCCATGAATATAAGCAGTTCCTAGCCCCAACTTTTTCTCCCGAGGCCTAAGAACAATTTTGTCTTCTCCATAAATCTTTTGTAACTGTTGAGCTGCCTCCAAAGTTCCATCTGGACTTCCATCATCTATTATAATGATTTCATATTGGCAACCGCTTAAAATATATAGTAATGTTAAGTCAAGGAAATCAAAATGGTAATAATTTTTCAGAAAGTATGTATATTGAGGCACACATTAGGAATCTAAAAGCCGCTTTTATTGGAAAAGCGTAGTTATTGAAATATTAATTCTTAAACTTAAACTCAAATATGTTTTAAATGTATGTGAAATTTACTCTACCTATACTTACAATAAAAAATAATGATAAGAATCAATACTTAATATGCCTCATTTTACTAGGCATCCGAAAACCTAACCCCTACAAAATGTACCTTCAATAGGAATATTTCGAAGTTTTTCCGCCAAAAATCGGCTTTTGGATTCGTAATCTAGGCCCCAAATTACATCTCTCTTGAAAAAATCATCTGGTGTGGTGTAGCTATAGCATAATTACCAATGGATCTTACCTTGCATTCATGTGTTTAACTAGCAGCCAAATAATAATAGGAAGGTTTTGCACCTCATTGTACGTGGGTAATAAAATGGAATATTTATTTTCGGATGCCGACATACCGAAAATAAAAATGGAAACACAAAAACTTCAGACAGAGCTTGGGTATCTACATACAAAAACACGGAAACTGGCTGACGTTAAAAAATATAATCAAATACAATATTTTAATTCTATTCTAATCTCTATAAAAATAGATGCCATTATATAAATTATCTTATAAACATGGAATATGGCGAATGACCGGAATGACCAACCAACGAACCACACAACTAGGGATGGCTGTTCAATACGGGAACTGATCCGGCGGACGTGATCCCTGTGCGTGGACTCGTGGAACTGATCCGGATTAAAATCTAAAACAGGTACGGGTACGAATCCATCAAATTACATGAGCCTGCGGACGCGATAGATCAAACCGCGGTATTCGCCCAGGGGTATGAAACTTGGATAGGAAAAGACGCATCAAGTGTCACTTGTCTTCCACTACTTTTGCTGTCATCTTTCGACCAATCACGTTGCTCCATTTTTTAAAACCAACCGTTGATGTTTTTCCTTGTGTTCGGCTTTGAAGGTATTTTTCATGACATGGCTCTTTGTTTAGAAATTATTTATGTTTTTATCGCAAATATCTCAAGATCGTGATTTTAAAATGCAAAAGAAAGTCTTATTGCATGTCTGGGTAAGATGTTATATTAATATATTTAAGAAAAAAATCTGAAAACAGAGTTCAAACTATTTTATAGCGGCAAAGGTCGATGACCCTAAATTTTTAAACAATTTTTTACTTTTCTGCCAGAAATAATTTAAGTATCTTGGTATGTATTTGTTGATTAAGCGATTTAAAAAACGTCTCTATTTTCACAAAATAATATTTTTTAATAAAAACTTCAAGTCAGTTTCTTATTGAGGTTGTTTAAAAATAAAGGCTCGATGTTATTGAACATATTCCGGGTAGGTAGTACATTACCTAATTTTTGCTTTGCAACATGATATAAGATATAACTACTGATATTATCAAGTTGACTGTCTATTTAAGGGTTTACAAGAATTTAAGTGAATAAAATAACCAAGTTAATAAGTTCTGGTCACTTTAACTTTAAATATACAAAAGTTTTAGTAAAAGCAAAATAAACAATAAAATCTTAAAGTTACTTAAATTGTTCTTTCTTTGCCCCTTTTTTGTCTTTGTATTTGATATTTGTGATAACTAGTAAGAGAAATAATTTGCCAATATAAGATTTTTGTCGCTGTTCTCTTGTTTCATGATAAATCCTTCACAATGTTGATGAACATGATGTTAACCAACTGCCACTGGATTTAGACCTGAACTTGATGATACCCTTCACCGATACTGACCTTCACTGTAATAAGACCTCAACCTGATTTATTGATCTCTACTGGTACTGGATCTCGACATATGATTATGACCCTAAACTTATTTGTGTACATAGATGTGTGATCTCAGTTATTTATTTTCTTAATAAATTTATTTATGCGGCCGGTGTTTGTAGAGGGTGGTATGTCTATGTAGTAGTTTGAGAACACTTTTAAGGAGGATTAATCCTTGGCCTCTGCTTTTGTATGGGTTAAGGGATCCTTCAAGACTTTATTTTATATAAATTAAATGATTTTGTGCAATAAAAAGGTTGTATTATTGATTGTTTTACTAAAGATAAACCAAATATATTTGTCATCAAGGTAAATTTTTGATTTAATTTTGAGATTTAAAATTTGTGTTAAATAATTTTTATTAAAAATACGTTGTTGTTTACAAATCGTGCAATGCAAATTGTATTTATTAGTAACAAAAACGTAATTAATAAAAATATTTACTACAAATTTTAAATTTCAAAATATTAATTTTGACCTTCAAAAAAATTAAAACATATGGTGGCTTCCCCTACCCCCCTTCCGCCAGGATTAGTTCAAACGCACTACACTTTGGCGTTAGTATCGTCATTTAAAAGTCACAGCGGCATCTATCATTTAACACGTTAATAACTTTTCTCTTTGTTCGAATTCTGTGTATTCGCCTGTTTGTCGCCATAGACTTAAAATGTGAAATGTAACGGAGCAGTGGACTGGCACGGCGCTTTCGCCAGCTGAATATTGGACTTGTAGAGTGTAATTTATGTTCATGTAGGTACTCATTCGCCACGTTTTAATGAGTTTGCTGCTATATTGTTGGTTGGGTTATCGAATTCTGAGCAATAGGATAATTTACAGCGCCTTTTTATAAGTAAAATAATATAAATTATTATGTAAAAGTTATAAAAAAACGGTAGTATTATTTTTATATTATAATTTATTTAGATATATTTATATTATTATATAGAAAATAACAACCATAGGGAATTAGAGATGGCATGACGCCATTCGGGCATAGACAATGCAACCGACTAGAACTGGACTGAAATAGTGGACTCGTTGGAATTGAATCGGCCGCGGGCTCGGTGATACAGCATCGCCCTGCAGGCAGGGCGGTCCGGACTCGATACTGGAACTGATCCGCGGACTCGATACTTGATAGTTTGGGATCAGTTCCGAACTGATCCGCAAAAATTTGTGGATCAGCCATCCCTACACACAACGAACAACGATACAACGAACCTTGCTTGCGCCTGCGCGCAACAAACCCACAGAACAAACCAAAACCACAGAGGAATGATAGGTGGTCGCTGTCGCTACCAAAACCAAACAAACATTAAAACCACAGAGGAAAAAAGGGTTCATAAAACGAAAACGATACCTTGGGAAAATAGGAAGAACAAGAAACGAAACTAGGGTTGCCACTGCTTACCCCTCATATTTCGGTAGAAATGCTCGAGATTTTTTGATACGAGTTCATAAATGTTCGGTAGATTTTTATTTAAAATAAACTAATAATAATTAAATATAACTTTTATTTGGCAACGGCAACGAACGGTACCAATATGAAAAACAAAACATATATTTATAAAAAAACTCTTAGTACCAAATATAGCGAAACTAACATATATATAGCATATACATATTATATAGCAAAACTAACAACAAACTCTTGATGCAAAAAAAACCTTAATACTAAGTATAGATAAATAAATACAAATTAAAACTAGGTCGCTTTGAGTTATATCAGTCCAAGAACCATAAATAAGAAGGATAGCTTAGTTCGCTCGATTTGTTAGCCGAAGGTCAAACGGCGGTGACGTCACCGTGGGTACACTTTCAGACTGGCCTCGTTTAAAATGTATGGTAACGCATAGCATTTTTTTAAATTACGCAGTGTAATTAATTTGTTTAAGTTTGAACTAAAAAGTATTTTAGATTTTTGAAATAAGCTTTTAACCAGGAAGAAAATAAAACACTTCTAAAGTTTGTAATATTTATATAGAATTGGTACTGAATTAATAGAATTTTCGTTTTACTCAAAACGACTGTAAAAGTGTAATGTAATATGTTTAATCATATCTATATCCTAATGGGAAACTAAAGTAAAATAAAATATATTTATTTAAGAAATCCGACCTATTTGTTTGTAAAAATATGACCAAATATACATATTTAATATAAAGGCGAATCTGAAAAAAGTACAATAAAATGGCTCCTTTATATTTACTTAAAAAGAGGAAAAGAAGTACATAAATAAATAAATATTTTAATAACCAGGCCGGGCCATTTAGAGATGACAAAAATATTATTATTCCTCCTACTTATTAAGAGTTTATTTTCAATATTTATAATATAATAAATTTGTTTATTTATCTTCCTTAATAAAATTCTCCTTTGATCCCCTGAAGACGTGCTTGTTAGGGGCAAATCTTAATATTTTAAATTATAAATATATGAGAATATTAAAATATTTTGTTTAAATATTTGTTAATATTATATAAAAGTTAAATTGTAAATAAAAAAAAACTTTTTAATATATGTATATAAATATAAACGCAGTTTTTTTGAAGATATATGTATAATTAATATAAACTAGATAAAATAAAATACATATGGGCGATTCCCATGTAAGATATCAGTATCGGAACATCGAACGGGTAACTGAAATAAAAATATCCCAAATCTGCACAAAGTTGGGAGGTACCCCTTCATTTTAAATCTTATTTCGGCACATAGGTTAATATCTCCTGACTTATATCTAATCGAGATGCCCAACGTCTTAGTGTTAGGCTGGAGAGTGCTGGCAATGGATAATTTAGACTGTTACAAAGATACAAGTAACATTTTTTGCTCTAGTAGCGCAAAGTAAATGCTACTGAAATTTTTTGATTTGTCCAATGAACAATTTTTTTCCTCCTTGAAAGTAAAGAAATCTGGTTATTAGTAAGCACCATATTCAAAAGTTTTTCAGCCATAACGGACTTAGCACTTGTACTAATGGATTGATTATAGCATTTTACTTTATAGTACTTAAGCATGTCATTTAACCCTTTCATCTTTTTATCAGTATTGGACTTCAGTTTATTATACTTCACCAATAAATTTCATACTTTTATAAGCATCTGGGGTGGGTATGGGCTCGGGTATGGGTAAAGTAGGTACTTGGCTAGTCTAATATTTCAGTATCAGATGAAGATCCAGCTATGGATGTACTTGGGACACTACCACTTTTTGTAAGTAAAGATTGGACCAGATCCTTGTTTATCTTTTTCCCAGCTCTCTTAGCACGCGGTGTATCTTGAATTATTGAATTTTTCTCGGGTCTTTCTAAGTGATTTTCTTTTCTTAATAATATCTTACAGCCTAGAGTGGGAACTGCAGTTTTTTTAAGAACTCGGCGCAAAGGTAAACCTAAAATATAATATTTATTTTGTACTTGTTTTTTAATTAGTATATGAACATATTATTACCTAGAAGCTCATTTTGTAAGTCTCTTTCTTAATCATTCGAGGTAAAATGTAGGGAGCATATTCTGGACGTACTTGGATTAAATTTATCCTCTCTTTTATACCTATTTATCCATTCTTTCCTCATGGTAGATGAAACTAAATCACAACGAACGAAAACGAATGGAATATTAGGTGTACATTCTCTTTTTTGAGGGTTAGCCTGTTGCTTTTACATGAAGCAACAGCACAAATCTGCCCAGGCATTTGAATCTATAACAACAAAATAGTATTTTAGATATTTGTTTTCTGTATTTCATTTAAAAAACTTACCAAAACTGTTAAAATACTGATTAGAATGCAAAATGTCCAAAAATACTTTATTGCACACCAAGTCCGTGTAAAGACAAAAAACACACAGAATCAAGCTTAAGGCACCAAATTTTTAGTGCACGATGTTTTTAAATGTTTATTATCACTCAAAATCAATTAAAAATTAACAAATAGTCACAAAAAACTCAAAAGAAACACAAGAAATCAGAAAAACACACTAAATTTCATCGATCTCAACGAATTCTGTACCCATGCCTACGTCACATCCGTTCAGGCAAAATCTAACGTTGCTCTTATGGAAGTAAGCTATCCTTCTTATTTATAGTCGTTGATATCAGTCAACCCTGAACGAAACTGAGTTTGTTGTTTGTTCCCACAGCAGTCAGACAATCCGTGACCAGTGTTGCCAGAGGGTATCAAGAAATTGTACTAATCACAAACATAAAATGTACTAGATATTGAACTTTTGTACAGCCATCAAAAATTACTTATTTTTTAACCTAAAGAAGAGAATTTATGAAGAAGAAGAAGGTGACTTCTAAAAAAAAAAGGTTCTTCTAAGAACCTTGGGAACAGACCCAATGCACCCCCAACACACGTGCACCAACCGAAAAACATCGCCACAGAGGATGGGCCGAATCGCTGTTGACCCGGACCAACCATCAAACAGTCTATCATAGTAATTGGGGTTCGAACCGAATCCGTATACAGTACGCCGTAACAAAACACTAACAAAAAATGACGAAAACTGACGGTGCGAATATAAAAGTTATGATCACCTTCGCTGTTCGAAAAATCTTTTGGCACATGATCTTATCAGCGGTACGAACATTCGTTGCCCTTACATTGGGTGAGTTCCTTTTGCTTCTTTTAAACAACTTAGCAAAGTAAAATTCTTTGCTTAGCTAACTTGTAATAGCAACGGGAGTTGATATTATAATTTTGTAAAAGGAACGCTCAAGTAAGCCGTTCGCTTTGCTATGTTAATTAATAACAAGTAAAGGAAACTCACGTTAGTATCCTTTTTTTAATTAAGAATGTTTTACAGTTAAACTTGTAATGTTTGGTTTCGTCTTGGAATTGTTTTTTAAATATTATAGTAGACGAAATACTCCAGACATCCACTGTAATAATGACTTCATCTTGTGATATTGACGACTAGCACTGAAGATGGCAAACGATTTTAATAAATAGAAACATTTATGTACACGTAATACAAAGGATATTTCCTTCCATCTTACTCAACGTATACACAGCCATAGCTAATTTTCCTAATACCTAAAGTCTCTCCTCTTTCATGCAGTGGCGGTTGGTGAGGTAGGGCCACGGTGCCATGGCTCTGCCTATCTTATCAATAGTACAAATTAAAGCTGATCAGGATGTATATTCTTATTGCAATTGCTTTAAAAATAAAAATAGAGACCGTTATCAGTTTCAATTAGTAAGGCAGGCGAGGCCATGGAACCATGGCCCACCTTACGAGCCGCCACTGCTTTAATGGTATTTCTTAAAAATGTTTTTATTTTTTTAACATAGAAAAACATCGCTTCGAAGCCGTCGTCATGGAAATAGTTACTAGAGTGCGTAAACTTCAATGTTTCTTGAAGTAATTTTCAAAAAATGTTTTTGTAAGCATTAAATATCCTTAGTTTCAAATAAATGTTGTAGCAACCAAATGTGTAAAAAAACTAAATCAATGTAGTCCTGATTGGTAACTGAACTGTATCACAAACTTCTATAGTGCTTCTTTGTAATGTTTGCGGTAAATAAAAACCGAACTGGTTCGCAGATACATTTAATGAAACTTGGAAAAATGTAGAAAAAAAAATTATATACAAAAAACACTTAATATTGTCGGATATGGATTGGTATCCTTAAGGATAAATTAATCGGTTCATACTTCGCTGTGGTGCTAAGACTCTTAATAGGTGTTGAGTCTGCTGATAAGAATAGGTGTAGTGAAAAGATAATGTGTAGAACAAGGACAAGGACATTCCTAGTTTTGTAGGAGGAGTTTGTAGACGAAAGTTAATAAGAATAATTGTTTTAATTGGTTGTGATAAAGGGTTCCATTTTGAATAGTCCATCCAGGGAAATCCCCTCTTTAAATAAATTGCTGACATAGCAAAAAGGAACCCCTTCTCCCATCTGGTAAGGGTTACAAAACATTATAAAAACTCAAACAGACACTTACTCAGTGGAGTTGTTTAACATTTTCAAGTGCAAGGGTAACCTCTGCCCATTTGGTCATTCAAGTAAAGATGTAAAAACAGAATCTCAGATCAGAACAGTTTCCAACCAGTGAGTAAGTGATCTTGATAATGTTTATTTAAATTTTTAAATTGTTTATTTCTATTTTGGCCTGAGTTGACTCTAAAGCGGAAGTTGTTTTTCTTAAACTTAGAACAAATAGCCTCGTATGTGAGTTTTAAGGAAACAACTCTTCTTTAGAGAAAACTCTCTAAATTTACTAATTTAAGAACTTTATTTTTATTTCTAAAAACTTCTATTTTATTCATTATTATGTAATCGTCAATTGCTTTGCTTTGCTTCGCTTAAATAAAACTATTAAAAATCTTTGGTGTTTTAGTAACTAAATAGGGCACAACAAATTAAAACGTAATTTCAAATCATCTAAGCTACATGTTCCCGTCGCCTATCATTTTGATACGCGACAATATCTAAGCTTTGCGCTTTTAAGTCCTTCATTAAAAATTTTTTATAAAGGCCGAACGCTACGTTATTGTTTGAGTGACTTTGAAACACTGGTTAAACTGGTCCCTCGATCGTTTATCCCCCACCCTCATTCCCGATCTCTTAATGATCGGACGACACTCGCGGTGAAAAGCCTATGGTGTGCACAAATTTTAATATTCTCCCCCCGACGGTCAAGGGTCATCTTCTCATGGCTAAAGAAGTTGTACTGGCCTACAAAGTGTTGTACCGTTGCGTCTGGGCATCGCAGCCACGTACTCGTCCATCTCTTCCCTTCATTACTCGTACCATCTTTCAATGAAGCCTAGGCAAGTGTTGTTCGTACGACAATATAAAAATTTTTTCACGGTCTTAGACTTAACTCACTCCGTATGGTGGTAAGATCTAAGTTGCTGAAAAAGATCTGCATGTACTCCAACGTTTCCAGAAATATTTCACTACCGCCTTTCGTATCTTCCACTATTTTAGAATAGCATTTCATTTAATATCTGGTTCGTTCAAGTCCATACTAAGTCCACTATCTTTAAGACCGATTAAAAAATGCGAGGGCGATAGAATTAGCGTCGTCAATTTAGTGGTCTCCACTCAATAAGTATATTGTCTGTAATTCGTCGTTATGAACATAAGCCTTTTTCAGCGTAATTTTTGGGGCTTTCTTGAAGGTTTTTACTATACTTTCCCAAAAACCATCCCACCATGCTACTCGTTCCACAATAAAATGCCATTTTATTCTATGGTGTTTTGTCAAGTCCTGAATTGAATTTCTCGAAAATATTATAGAGAGTGCATGGATACATGGAACAGACCAATCAGTGACAATTAAGGGGTTTCCCTAATAAGAGAAGACAGGCAAGACGGCTATGGTGAAGTAGCGGTCGCAATTAAAAGAAATTTCTCATTCCAGAGGGTGCAAAGCCTTAGAACAAGACTACCTGAGAGATGGCAATATATAGCAGTGGAGATGCAAAGTATAATATTGCTTAGTATGTAAAGTCGCGCCGATAAAAAACTGGGACAGGAAATTTTTCTATTTTCTCCTAGACTATTAAAAATAATTTTACATCAAGCCTGGTACCAGTAAAATGTCATGAAAATTTGCATGTCAATAAAGATTGTCACTTTATGATTGACTCGTCAAACATACAATCATATATTATTTGTAAATATGCCACAATTAACCCCCCAGCAAAAGGCAATTATTTATAGTCGGTTGCGAGATAGTGTTGCTATTAGGGATATTGCAGATGAACTGGGAGTAAGCAAGAATACCGTGCTATTGGCAAAACAAAAAATAGCAAGACATGGGACTATTATTAGGAATGCAGGTTCTGGTCCCCCTAAAATTTCTACTGATGATCATGATATAAGACTGGTTAATTATATCTAAGGGATCATCCCTTCGAAACTGCAATCAAGGCAAAAGAAGAGACGAATTTTCCAGGTTCTGCAAATACCGCTAGAGACAGGGTTCGAAATTCCGATATACGAAGCCGTTGTGCTGCCAATAAAATTTTTTTAACGGAAATAAATAAACAGGGCAGGTTAGAATTTGCACATGAATATATTAATCAAATAAATTCATGGGAAACAGTTATATTTTCTGACGAGAAAACTTTTCAGTCATGCAATAATGGGAGAATTCGGGTGTATAGGCCTTCCGGCATGCGGTATGATGAGAGATACACCCACAAAACCAACCAAAGTGGGCGTTTCTCCATAAATGTTTGGGGCTGGATTAGCGCTAGAGGACCAGGACTTTGCCAAATCGTCGAAGGAAGACTAACTGCAGCAGTATACGTTAATATACTAAACGAAGTGATGATACCATCGGTAAACGCTGTATACGGTCAAAATTACACATTTCAGCATGATAATGCTCCAATACACACAGCGCGCATTGTACAAAATTTTCTCCAAGAAAATAACATAGCAGTTCTTCCCTGGGCTTCGAAGAGTCCCGATTTGAACCCGATAGAAAACATTTGGGGTGCCATGGTCAAATCTATGTATAAACATGATTTTCAACCTAGAAACAGGGATGAATTACGTCATAGGATAAATCAAGCTTGGGATGAAATAACTGTCGAATTATGTAGAAACTTAGTTTTAAGTATGCCACAAAGGCTCCAAAAAGTAATAAACAGAAATGGTTCTATGACCAAATATTAATTTTGTGTTGTTTTGACAAACTTTGTGTTCGCAATTTTTTTCTTTTTATTAAATGTATTTTATTACCTGTATTAGCTTTATTTATTATTTTGTGGTAATGGTAAATATAATAATTTATAAAATATTTGACTTTAAAAAAATCTAATAAATTTACTTTATCCATATTATATGATGTCTCTCAAATTTAACCACCCTGTATCGAAAAATACAAAACATTCCATTATGTAACCTAGGTTACTTTTTAAATTTTGGATGTTCTTCCTTTTTAGCTCTAGACACCTTTTATAGTCTAGGGGATATGTATTTCTTACATTGTTTTTGTAAATCTCTTGTCCCAGTTTTTTATCGCCACAATAGTACGTCCCTTCAGATATAGAACTATCTGCAGCCAAGCTTTAAAATATCACATAGAAATTAGAAGACAAATATAAAAAAAACAGTCATCATACTAGGAAACTTGAACGCTCAGGACCCGGATGGGGATCGGACGTATCCATCAGAAATGGCACAAACCTGAAGGACTTTTTGGATATAAGTGGATACTTTTCTTGAATGATGGATCTCCCACACAAATAACAGCCACAGGAATTCAAGAAAGCGCTCCGGACTTGGTCCTTTCATCCCCCAGAATAGCAGCAAGAATAAAATTTGAAGTTTTGATAGAAACGGGCAGAAGCGCCCACCTGCCGGTGATATGCAGGTTCCAAGGGGAGTCAGTTAGAAACCAAATAAAATCAGATATGCAAAACAAATACAACACAAAGAAAGCTAACTGGACACTATATCAGCAATTGGTAGGCAAAGATATAGCAAAGAGACAAGGTAGATTTTAAGGAGTTTATGAAAATCCTATACAAAACTTACATGAGGCGGCGGAAAATAGTATCTCGAAAACTAGAGGGCCTGAAGAAAACAAACCGGGCCATGCTCGGTGGGATACAGACTATACTGAAGCAATAAAAAATAAGAGAGAAACTTTCAAAATGTTTTTTTACAAACATCGTCGACACAGAATTTCATAAACTACAAAAAGGTATCAGCGAAGACAAAAATAACCCTTAGAGAAAATAAAAGGAGACTAGGCTGGAGAAAATACTGCGAAAGTAAGTGTCAACTCCAATCAAAGAAATATGGAACGCAGTCAAAAGATTTTCAGTGACCTGTTCTTAACAAGAAGGACACAGACGTCTAACCTCAGATTTAGGTCAACAAATACTTACAACTCAAGCTCCACCTTTTCTGGCTCCCTTTAGAAGGGACCTGAACTTCAGTACCCTCACCAGCCCGACGTTCTGCATGGACGAAATGACTATGGTACTCCATGATCAGAATCACCCCGGAAAGATTCAAAGAAGAGCTTCTGAAGACATTTAATTCCTTGCTGTAGAACCCAAATTTACAACTCCCTGATGACTGGAAAACTTAAATAATTAACCCAATTCCAAAGCCGTGGAAAAATCTAAACGATCCCTCAGGATAGAGATTTGGAAACAGAGGACTCCAACAGGGATAATCACTAGCTCCACTAATGTTAAATATTTACAGCGACCCCATTAAAAAAACAGAGTTGGGATCGGTAATAATTTTACAGTACGCAGATGACATATAGTTTTGCTTGCAACAGGGAGAGACAAATCAGCACAAATCAGAGATCTTAATGGGACTTTCCGGGACAACTTATAAAATATGGAGGAGAGGTAATAGCCTGGAAGAGGAAAGTTAAGTATCTGGGGATGTGTTAGACAGCCAATTAACATAGAAAATCACATATAGACTATCTAAGCAAGATAGCACAAAGAGGAATCAACATCATGAGGGCTATTTGCAGGACATAGTAAGGAGCCGACCCAGGCTCGCTGCTGATGATCTACAAGGTCATGGTAAGATCGCACCTGGACTATGGAAGCGTCCTGTTTGCCAGAACTCTCAAAAACTATTTAGCAAAAGTTGACAGACTACAGTTCCAGGCCATGCGAATTGCGCTGGGAATGATGAGATCGACACCAACTAATATCCTTTTATCTGAGGGTGCTGAGCTCCCAATGGATCTTAGAAGAGAGCTGCTCGCAACGAGGGTGGTGGCAAAACTCATGTCCTACGAGAACCCAGTAGCGACGACAGTAACTTCACCTTACATCGGGTACAACCGGAACATTGAAAAATGGAAAAGAATCCCCCCACTGGTGGAGACATTTGATAATTTGATAACTTATTGGAATAATTTTAAGTTCATCCGAAAAGACCATGTTTACTTTACAACACTAACGTATTGACATTGCTCACCAATCACGTTAATAATTTAGGTTTCGCGAAGGCTACATTTTCTACCAAACCATGGCCCTTTACCAAGAACTATCGTTGGGCCTTTACATCCATTATTCACAGAAAAAAAGGGGTCCGTGTATTCAACTTGACAACGATCGTGGTCTTAAAGCCTCGTTCTCAGAGCTACGTTCTGTCGCCAGCGACATCATCTCGACCAATCAGGACCGTTAACGTCATAACCCCTAATCCCCCCACCATCGTGTCGCTGTCGTTGAATCATTTCAACTTCAGTTCGTTTACGTGTGGGGACAGCTGTCGGCGCGACACTCATTGAAGAAGTGGAGATGTGTCGCAGGCGACAAATATCCACTTCTTCTCGTTACACGTAAACGAAGTGAAGTTGAAATAATTCAACTACAGCGACACCGACCGAACGACACGATGGTGGGGGGTTAGGGGTAACGACGTAAACGATCCTGATTGGTCCAGATGATGTCGCTGGCGACCGAACGTAGATCTGAGAACGCGGCTAAACGAGATCGTAAGTGACAATAGGTGAGTTCCTTTTGCTACTTTTAAACTCAAAGAAAAATTCTACGTGAGTTGATTTTGTAAAAGGAACGCTCAAGTCAGTCGTTGCCTTTGCTATGCTAATCACAGAAGAAAAAAGGGTGTGATACTAGTTAATAGCAAGTAAAAGGAACTCAATTATTGACATCTCTGTCATTTACTTGTCATCTTGTCAAGTTAATGCACGGCCATTATCTTTCTTGCAAAAACAAACTTAAAATAAAGAATTAAAAGTTTTTAACTAAAATTAAATTTTTAATTAATAAATTCACTAACACAATTACTCAAATTTGTTCCCGGTAACAATGGGAGTTCCAGCTTTTTTCAGATGGCTCAGTAGAAAATACCCTTCTGTAATAGTACACTGTGTTGAAAAAAAGGTAGTATATTATTTATTGTGAAATTCTGTTTTTATTAAATGCATTATTTCAGGCCGTAGATATAAATGGAACCAAAATTCCTATAGATTCCTCAGAATCTAATCCTAATGGACTGGAGTTTGATAACTTATATCTTGACATGAATGGGATCATTCATCCTTGTACTCATCCTGAGGATCGACCAGCTCCAAAAAATGAGGACGAAATGATGGTTGCTATATTTGACTGTATAGACAGATTATTTAACATTGTAAGGCCTCGTAAAGTTCTTTATATGGCTATTGATGGTGTAGCCCCCAGAGCAAAAATGAATCAACAAAGATCGAGACGTTTTCGTGCATCAAAGGAAACAGCTGAGAAAATTAATGAAATTAAAAGAATAAGAGCTGACCTTCTGCTTAAAGGTTGTGTATTGCCTCCAGAAAAACCAAAGGAAGAGCATTTTGATTCAAATTGTATTACTCCTGGCACTCCCTTTATGGCCCGTTTATCAGAATGTCTGCATTATTACATTCATGACAGGCTAAATAATGATCCAGGTTGGAAGAGCATTAAGGTTATATTGTCTGATGCCAATGTCCCTGGGGAAGGCGAACATAAAATAATGGATTACATCAGAAGACAAAGGGCCCAGCCTGACCATAATCCTAATACACAGCATGTTTTATGTGGAGCTGATGCAGATTTGATTATGTTGGGGCTTGCTACACATGAACCAAATTTTACCATTATTAGAGAGGAATTTAAGCAAAATCAACCTAAACCATGTGAAATTTGTGGCCAGTTAGGTATTGTTACCTATCATTTAGCACTTAAAGTTTTTCCTTTACGATATTGCAGTTTCTACTATCACTATACTATTTTTTTTCACTAAATTTTGTAGGAACTATTGATAAGCCAGCAAGATTAGTTTTAAGTAAGAAGGAAACACAGTGCATTTTATCAAAAATTTATCATAGGAATTTAGGTACCCTGAAAATATTTTGTCTTGTGTTAATTGTGTATTGTATAAATTAATGTTTATGCATCATTTCTCTTTAACCAACTTATTGGTAGTTTTAAAGGTATTTAT
Organism: Polydrusus cervinus; assembly: GCA_935413205.1. Lineage (NCBI taxonomy): Eukaryota > Metazoa > Arthropoda > Insecta > Coleoptera > Curculionidae > Polydrusus > Polydrusus cervinus. The sequence goes on along the minus strand of OW284510.1, from coordinate 55,928,878 downwards.
TTATTTTTATTTATTTATTTGTTTATTTATACACAAGCAGTATAAATCTGAAATACAGAATTTCTGTAATGTTATAGCGCTGCAGATTCCCTTCTCTGCTTTAACAAAAAACTATTACTATAACAGCAAAAAAATTGTTTAATCATTTGCTCCTTAGTTTATGTAAAACTTTTTTCATGGAAAGTTTCGAAGAGACATAAAAAAAATTGTTGATCAAGAAAGCCTTCTATTCAATAAAATAATTTTTAGAGGTATCACTGTAAGGGTCTTTTGTTTATTTTTGGGGTGTTTTTTAGCTGGGTGTGCGTCTATGTTTGCCTTTTGATTTTAATTTGTTTTAACTGTAATCATGTTTGGTTCTTGGATTGGTATTTTATCTTTAATTAACAATTTTAAGTTGCTTATGATGATAAATCTATATTTGATTTGATTTAGAACAAGAGAAGTTTTAATAATTATAAGGATTTTTTTATGTGTTGTGTGTTAATAATTATAATTTATTCATGTTATTAGTTACTTACACACTTCACAATTATTTAAAAGTATAAAATAAAACAATACATGTTGCAATTTAGAATTTTCTAAGATATACAAGTACTAACAAAATCTTTAATAAAACTGAAATATACACATTAATTGCTTACACATTAAAATCAAAATTAAAAAATTCGTCGATATTAAAAAAGGTGTTCTTAGCAAGGATGTCATGAATCCTTCGCTTAAAGCTGTCAAGTTGGAGATTTTTTAAGTCCTCAGGCAATCTATTAATAAATTTTACTGCCCAGTATCCAGGCCCACCCTGACACCTCTTCAGGCGCCAGAAGTCTGGCACAATGTTCTTGGTTATGGCATGTGGCATTTCAATATTTCCTTCAAAATGGTGTCGTAGGGCATATAGAGATAAGTAGTGGGCAAAGTAGTCCGAAACATTGCCTTGTAGGTATTTAGAACATCCTATTAATATGTTGTTATATCTTTAATGCCATCGGAGCTTGTAAAAAGTTGTGAAATAATACTAGGTACCTAAATAATGATTAAATTATTTAGGGACCTTATTTACAGTAGAAAAGCCATTAAGACGAGATTAATATTTTACCATAATATAATTATTCATGATGGTGCCTTGCTAAAAATCCACTTTATACTAAATGGTAGTTTTGTTTAGGTTAGGGATAATATGTTTTACACCCAATTTTGATGATTAAATAACAAAAATAACTTTTTTTTATTTTAAAACAATTTTAATCATTTACAGTTGTCTTAGCTTTCCTGAGTTTTACCTACCTTTACAGAAAAGCAATACCAAATAAAAATTTTCAATAATGTTTTTAAATTTTATTTAATTTTTAGGTCACGAAATGAAAGATTGCGTTGGTGGAGTTCGCAGTGAACATGGTCAAGAGCCTGACCTACCGATCAATGCTGAAACTGATTTTATATTTGTCAGATTAAACGTGCTGCGAGAATATCTTGAACGGGAGTTGGTCATGCCTAATTTACCATTTAAATATGAATTTGACAGAGTTCTGGATGATTGGGTGTTCATGTGTTTTTTTGTGGGAAATGACTTTTTACCTCATCTGCCCAGTCTTGAAATCAGAGAAAATGCTATTGACAGATTGATTAGGTTGTATAAAGACTGTGTGTATAAGACAGGGGTAAGCATTTTGTGCAGTAGGTAACGAAAGCTTGTGTTACTGTACTTATTTTTGTTTTAACTTGTGTTTAATCCAAATCCATTAATTTAATAATATAATTAAATTATCAAATTTCTTTAGAAAAATAAATCTTGCAAAAAAACTAGCTTAGGATTGATTAACCGCTCTATGTTTATCTACCTAGGTATATAAAAATTATTTTTTTATACTTGTATAAGTAACTATTTCTAAGCCAAATTTTACCTCTACATTCAACCATATAGCATATTTATTTATTAATTCCATTTAGGTCCAGTTATACAATTTCAGCTTAAGTTTAGAGTTAAACCAAGCGAAAACTTCATTTGTACAACCTCAACAGGAATTTAAAGCTTGGTTCAATGCTGAACTAAGCTTAAGCCGTAATTATACAACTGGGCCTAAGTAAGTTAAGTGTACCGATTTTGACAAGATGTAAGTAAATGAATATAATCTGAAAGTATTGAAAATTTTGCGTTTTTAAGGGATACTTAACAGACAGTGGAGATGTGAAACTCGAGAGAGTACAAATGATAATGTTGGAGTTGGGTAAAGCTGAAGATGAAATTTTTAAGACAAGGCAGCAGAAGGAGTTGTCATTTAAAGCTAGAGACAAGGCCAAGAAAAGGAGATCTGAAGGTTTTAATCAGTTTAAGCCCAATTTGGCTATGTTAAATAATACACAGTTTGCCCCTAGGGTAAGTGCAGGTCAACAAAATAATTTTTTTAACAATGAAATGTTTATGGAAATGACGTGTATTAGGCAATTCATAAACCTTAAATTGTTTTGCCATTTGGACTTTTTTAAACTTACACTTTTTAATTTTATTTTATTTTATTTATTTTAATTTGAATAACATGTATACTTTATTCCTATCTATATTAGTTTTGTATAATCAGTAAACTAAATTATAGACACCTAGGTGCAAAGCACCCGTATGTGTCAAAACCTAAAAGTAGACTTATGTGCATTTATTTATTGTGTGCTTTATTTTACTTATTTTTCTATGTGAACTACGAAATGTTTATGTTTACAATCTTCACTGGTTTAATTCTCTAATTAAACAATATGGAGAATTTTTCTATATTACGAAAAACATACCGATTACACTCTTTACTAAAGGTTTTTATATTTTTTATTGAAGTTATGTTCCCTGGAAGTATATTAAATGATTTTGGTGCTAAATAATCTATAAACTTTTTATTTGCAGTTGTTAAATTTTGGGGCAATTTAAGTTTGTTACTAGATTTAGTTCTTGTTTCAATAGTGTGATCTACATAGTTGTGTTTGGACTTACAGCGATAGACAAAATTACATATACAGTTAATATATAAAGTTCTAATATTTACAGTATCTTCTGAAAATAGTAAATTAGTTGAAAATCTTTTATTTTTTTTTAAATATAATTTTAAGAATATATTTTTGTGTTATATTTAATTTATTAAGTATTATGCCATAAGTACCACCCCATACAATTATACCGTATTGCAATAGCGACTCCACAAAAGCTCTATAAACCATCACCAATGTTTTTTCGTTCAAAAATTCTCTTAATATATAGAATTTATTATTAATTAATTATTATTTTAGGCCATCGGCCAGTCTGGTGCAGTAGCCAATGCGCGGCAAGAGGCATTTAATATTCGAAAAGCTGGAATGCATACTGACACAAAAACGGCTTTGGAGTCCATGTTTAGACGAGAAGGGGAGAGCACATCAGGTAAGTTTATTTAAATTTCAAAATAAAAAAATAATTTGACAGACACGCCCAAAACTACGTGTTCCAAAATTGGCAATACCAAGCTATTAAATTGCACAAACTCTGGTAAGTGGGTTAATCCTGATATTCTAAAGGAAGGTGAAGAACATAAAAACTTATTTTGGCTAACTAAAAATACTAACTCTGTAGAGCTTAATTACCTCTACAAGGAAGTGAAAAAATACTTAACACTAAAAATAGAAACAACAAAACAGAACTTTTTCAAAATAAAATAAGTAGCTCTGCTAACACATCCTAAGCCATCTGGCAAACAGTTAATTAACATTTAGGTACAATAAAAACGAATAAAATACCTCTGTTAAACAGACCGATAACGCAACTTTTATGCAACCATTTGAAATTGCTAATACCTTTTGTAATTACTATTCTTCCGATATCAAAAGAAAACGTCAAAACCATCTAGGTATAAAACAGAATCTGTCGACTATTACAAAATGTATTAACTCTTTGTATATGCCCGAACTCTGCCTAGAAGAGATCTACATAGCCCTAAAATAGTTAAAAAATAAAAAGGCATGCTGCAACAAGGAAGACCTTATATTTGGGATTTTGTAAAATGGCCCCTGTTATCTTTTCAACTTATTTATACGCACAGGCACTTTTCCTGATAAACTAAAATGTGGTGAGATATTGATTTTTAAACTAAAAAAATTGGTTTACAAGTTAAACTAAAAATTGATACTACTAGATAGGGAGGCGAAAACCATTTATCTCTAAGACGTGCCATTCCAATGCTACAGCCTGTCAAAACAATTTAATTTAGACATAATATGACATTTTATACAAAATATACGTGGCATTTTATAGGGAATTAGAAAATAATATAATTCATTTCATTTTAAACAAAAATAGGTTGGATATTAGGGACGTCATGTATAATTTAAAAAATAATTTTAAATTGTTGATCTAATGCCTCCTTATAACTGTTCTTGAAAAAAATTAAAAAGTTTAATAGTTTAGATGCAGCAGAATCCTCTTTGAGAGCGGGCCACCCTGTATATTTAAGACAACAATTTTTGTGTATTTAGGAATATTTAATTAATTTTTGTACATTTTATTTTCGTGCCATTCAGAAACGCCAAGATAAATATTTCAAAAATAGTTTCAGGCGTTCGGATGTCACAAAATGTTACCGCTAATATTAATTGAAAAAAAGTACACGTTTGGTATCAGTGGATAGATAGATAGTTTTTATTTGTTCCAAAAAAAAATCTAAAGGGTGGATAGAACAGGTGAAAATACAATTTCATCATAAATCGTAAAAAATCACAGTTGAAAATCAGCAATAAAACAATAACAACAAATTAACATTCAATAGACTTAAGATACTATATACAATATCATATTATCACATCATTTAAAAAGTCAGGGTGTAGTATTCTCTGAAAATTAACCAATATTTTAATTTTCTCTCCATTTGTTTTAATGGTAGGCCTTTTAGTTGAACTGGTCGTTTGTTCCAAATCTTTGTGATGGAATATTCTACATTCTTCTGAAGTTAGGTGTAATTTATTAATGTAAGTTTGAAGATTATTTTTATTTCTGGTGCCGTGATCATGATTCAATAAATTTTCTTTGAAAAAATTGGGATTTTTTTTATAAACAACGAATATTTCATGACATACAGGCTAACCGCTGTTAGTAGTTTTTTATTTATAAAAACTTCTTTACAACTTTTCTTCTGTTTCATGCTTCTTATGCATCGCTCCTGAATTATCAGGACCCTACCTGAATTGGATGTTTCTCCCCAAAAGATTATTCCGTATGAAATCTTTGACTGCACAAAGGCATTTCATTCACACAGGTAGACAAAACCCTTAAGGCATAGTTGTACCTAGCTAATGATGAATATCAGTTTAGTATGTTTCTTCCAATCAAATCTGGAATCCATTGTAATCCCTAAGAAAGGGAAAGAGTTTCTTGCTGTTATAGTTTTGTTCATTGTTTCGAAATTAAAGTTATTAGATTGGTTTATCATCTGTTTTTTGTCTATGTTCAATAGTAAATTGTTCACAGTGAACCAAGTCTCCAGTTCTTTCATTACCTTAGTCATTTCAGTTCTACTAATCAAGAGCTTTCTATCGAGTTAAGCATTTTATTCTCTTGAGGAATACTACAACTTTAATTTCACTAATGAAACTTTTGATTAGTTCTTACCTAATTATATGACTAAGTATATTGCTTTCTTACAGTGTTATAGTTTATATATTGTTCTGTATGTAAGTTTTATGACTGATGAAAATATTTATGATTTTAATTGTTATTTATACATTTATTATAGGTTAGTATCATTGACGTATGTAAACAGCTGTGATAACTTGAATAAATACTTTAACTTTGACTTACATTCATCCCTTGTATCCTCACTCACAATCAAAGAAGTATCATCACAATAAAGTACAGGTTTTTTTTTCTAACAATGCCCAGCAATTCGTTAAGATATAATATATATATAGAAGGATTGAGCCCTGAGGCACACCATTCTAAACAGTCAACTTCTCAGATCTAACAGGTTGGTTGGTTGGTTCAAGGAGGGTTGACCTGTTGTCAGTATACTGCAGCCAAATGGCTTAATGTATCGCTTTTGCTTAACGTCGGGGTAATGTCAGCCAGACGGGGCAGTTTTTCACGTGGGATCCGAACCACGCGTATGCACTTGTTTATCCGTCAGTCCCCTAAAGGCAGGACTATCCGTAATAGGTTACATTTTAAGGTAATATAATATTAATATACAATATATAATTAACAGTATAGTAAACAGTAGGTCAATAATTTACAGTATAATAAACAGTAGGTAAGTGAGTCCATTATTTCGAATTCAGTTCGTAACATAATCTTTTAATTCTAATGAGCGATGTAACTTCATGTGGTATGGTATTATATGTTTGAATGCTTCTATATATTGGCGAATCCTGAGCCTTTTTTGTTCTTGCAAAATCAGTACGATAATTTAGTTTTTGTCTTATGTTATATTGATGGAATTCGTTTGCTTGTTTTAGTTCAGAGAGAGAGAGATATTTTTTGTTTTTATGAAGTAGATCACTCTTGGATTCAAGCCTATGCAGTTTCTCCATGACATCTGTCAGGGTAAACTCCTTTTTATATACTCATCATCGCCTTTTTAACCTCATTTTTTTTACATGGTTTGCAGACCCATTTATCGTTTTTTTTAAAAATTAATCTTGCAACCTTGGCAAAATCTTCATTTGTCAGGCCAGCACACTTCTTATTTCATGCATTTTGTGCATTCTATGCAGTCAGGTTTGGCATAGATATTCGCCTCACAAATTTGACAAACAGTCGTCATTTTTTAGGTTGTAGGTGTTCCATTAAAAAAAAGTATGTTGGATAGGTCCTGACTATTTCGGACACCCTGTATAATTTAAAATTGTACATCTTATACCTTCTTATAATTCTATTTTTGAAAAATATTAAAAGTTAAGTAATTTGGAAGCTATGGAATCCTACGTTGAGAGCGGGCCACCCTGTATATACACTTCTTGTATACAAAGAGGCGGCATTTTTTGCTGGAGTTTTTATACAGAAGACAGAAATGTAAACAATAATCTGATCTGGATGGATCTGACGAAATGAAAGGAAATTCTTCTGTACTTTTGTTTTCGGTTTGAAAACCCGATGCGAGTTAGCGCTGCCTAGCGGGACCCCTGTAATTGTGACGAATGTCTTTACAGGTGATTTCCTCTTAACATTTTTACTTATTTCTATAAGTTTGTTTGAGGTGCTGATAGGCTCAAGAGTGTCTAACAATGACATAGATGTCGTTCCGTGCAACATCTTGCTGGTGTGCCCCACCAAATACTGTTATAAACAGTTTTGAGTTTCTCCTTTTTTTCGTCGGATCCTAGCTCTACTGATGGGCCATTATATGGCGAAACGCGTCTAGGGATGGATCTGATGAAATGAAAGGAAATTCTTCCTCTGTAGATAGATAGATTCCCCTATTAAGTAGGAAGTAGTTTCCAGTAAGTATTTTTTTAGACGTTAACAGGTAAAACTCCAAAAAAGGTGGTAGCAGATTTAATACACAGGGGTATCCTACTTCTGGTGATAGATTCCTGTAATTATTATACACCAAAATAACTACTTTATGAATACTTTTAATAATTAAAGATGCCCCTTGTCCCTTCTAAATTGAACGAGAGTAGTTTTTTAACTGATACTTCTGCCGTCGCAGCAGCAATGCATAGTTGGACTCAGTCGAGGCGAGGTTGATGATATCATCATCATCATCCATCAGTGGCTGGATCTCGAAAGCTTATACAAATTTGTGAAAATCCAATTATTTACAATTAAAATTTTTATTAAACGATTAGCGTCAGTATAATCAAATCATTCACTTGTTTTTAGACTCGCAACATGGTCAAAAAAGAAAGCACGATAATGAGGGAGATAATGAGAGCGATGATGATCAAGCTCACGATGAAGTAAGGTTATGGGAAGATGGATTTAAAGATCGTTATTATGAATCGAAATTCGACGTTGGTTCGCAAAATTTGGAATTTAGGTCAGTATATCAGTTGTCCGGCAAGAAAAACATTCATTCGATGAAGCTTTATGATATAAGTACAATTCTGCTATATTGGATAACTTGCCATATTTAGTTATACTTTACTTTACTTTAATATACTTTATTGTTCGAAGAAAAAATCTTGTTGACAAAGTGTGCAAACTTAAAATAATTACAAATACATATATATACATATACCATTACAAAGTTATGAAAAGACAAAACCCGAAAAATACTACACATTTAAAAAACACAGTTATAGTACTCCTCCAACGTATAAAACGCTTTCGTTAACAGTAGCGCCTTAAATGTTTTTTTAAAAAGTTTGAGACATTGATGATCTCTTACAGACTGCGGAACATGGTTGTAAATTTTCCTACTCTCATAAAATATAGATTGTTTAACGAGTGTAGTTTTAGGAATAGGTAAAGACAATTTACCTGAGCCTCTCGTATTATACTGTCCCGGAAGAATAGTCATTGGACCACGTAGAACAGACTTATGAATTATGCATGCAGTCTCCAACACAAAAATAATATATAACAGTAGCTTTCTCAGAAAACAACATCTGAATAAATAATAAAATGGTATACAATAATAGTAATAATGTTTTTTTATGTTATAAAATTAGATTGAAGTAAATCATATTTATAAATATCAGTTACATTCGAGTTTGTCAGTAATACTGTTAGTCCGACTGATAGTGTAGTGTCTGCATAAGACAATCAAATAAAACACTGAGCAAACTCCCCTGTTTTTGTACGGAAATGCATCTCGCACCTAAAAGTAAACTTTCGCAGCTTTTATCGTAAATAATTATTGTTGAGTTTGAGTAATTAAAATTATACGATATTTTATGGGTAATCTTAGACAGAATGCTGACATTAGTTCAAGAAGCTTCATATTTTGCTGCTAACAATTTTTTTAGATATTCCGTCGCTCTTCACTATGTCCGAGGCCTTTGCTGGGTTTTAAAATACTATTATCAAGGTTGTGCTTCATGGAAGTGGTACTATCCGTACCATTATGCACCCTTTGCTTCAGACTTTTGTAACATTGATGGGTTAAGTACTGAATTTGAGACTGATACAAAACCGGTAAGTTGATAATAAGACACAAATGGGCAGAGTTTTGAAACTTAAAATGTTTCACATTTTAAATAGGTGGCAACGTAACGGGTGACCTAGTAAGTAAGTATAAGAACGGGTGGCTCGCCGCCATAACTTGTTTGGCTCCACAGTAGAATGATTAAGTTGGGTTATGATGTATAAAAAATATAATACATGTTTAAGACATATTATTATGTGAATTTGCTGATATACTCCTTAGAATGATCGGAATTTTCACAAACAATTTTTTTTATAACATCCAGTATAAAAAGAATTTTTTTTTGTCACAAATAGCGGAAACTGATATGTCAAGGAATCAATGCAAAAAAATCATTCAAATTGGGTCAAAAGTTCAGAAAAAATATAGCATGTGTGGCAAATGTATGATGTTGCGTTACTTTTGTCTAGGAATTTACTAAGTTTAAACAATATTTAAGAATGGTTTTAGGTGTAAGCCAACATTCAAATGAAAATGAATAATAAATATTGAAATTTGTGTTAAATATCCCTTGTCTTGTCTTGTCTTATAAATTGAGATTACTTCTTCAACACAAACAAAGATAACACACGAATATATATATAATTCAATCAGCATTCACATATCTGCTCAACAGCACGGTTTTATGAAGGGTCGCTCAACCGTCTCAAATCTATTTTGTCTTACTCAGGATCTTGCGGAATCTCTTGATGCAGGTGAACAAACTGACGTCATTCACACAAAACTTTTGATCGGCTCGATCATGGTATTCTTCTCGATAAATTGGCTACGTTTGGTCTATCACAAAGACTTATTGCATTTTTTGAGTCATATTTGACTAACCGCCTACAATATGTTCAATGCCATGGTCAAAATTCCAGAGAGTTTGCTGCCACCTCAGGTGTCCCCCAGGGGTCACATCTGGGACCCCTACTTTTCCTTATATTTCTTAATGACCTTATTTTTATCCTAGATGTCGATCATTTAATTTATGCCGACGATGTCAAGTTATATCTTAGAATTAGAGACGAGAGGGACTGCATGAAATTACAAGATAACTTTGAGAAAATGAATAGGTGGTGTGAGAAAAATAAATTACTATTAAATGTGTCTAAGTGCAGTATTATTACCTTTACTAAAAAAGTGCATCCGATTGTATATGAGTATAGTATAAATGGGGATATGTTAAAACGGTGTGAGTCTGTGTGTGATATTGGTGTTGTGCTGGACTCAAAGCTCTCTTTTCGTGATCATTATTCTAAAATTGTTGGAGAAAGTTTAAAATTGCTGGGCTTTATTATAAGAAACGCTGGAGATTTCACGAGTTGGGACACACTTAGATTGTTATTTAATAGCTTTGTTAGGTCACGCCTTGAGTACTCCTCGGTTATTTGGTGCCCTTTCTATCAAACCCACATTAGTAGTCTGGAAAAAATTTAAAGGCGCTTTTTAAAATACACCAGTTTTAAGCTAGATGGAATCTACCCTGAAATAGGGTTCCCGCACGATCGTCTCTTGGCAAGATTTTTAATGGAAAGCCTCGAAACACGGCGAACAAAATCTCAAATTATCTTTCTACATAACGTACTTTTCGGAAAAATTGATGCTGGGAATATTTTACAGTCCCTGCACTTTCAGGTGCCAAGGCCAACCTCACGTAATTACCTGACTTTTACTCTACCAACTCCAAGGACAAATACACTAAAGTTTTCTCCATTACATCAAATATGTGAAAAATATAATAAAATTCAAAACCAGTTAGATATACATGCCTGCACTGTGGCCTCCATTAAACGCCTGACTCTGTAATTATTTACATATTATATCAATGATCTTTAAATATCAAATAACGGATCATTACCCAACAATTTTACAAAAAAAACTGATTGATAATAAAACTAATAAAAAACCTGTAGCAGTGTACCAAACGTACATTAATTATTATAAATTAAAAGAAAATATACCAAAAATAGATTGGACAAATTATTACTCTTATTCCGAAATAAATGATTTATCCAATAATTTAATAAAAGAAATCCAAAACAATGTACAACAATGTACGACTAAATTTAAAATTAAAATTAAAAAAAGAAAAGAATGGATTACTAATGGCTTACTTAATTCTATTAAAACCAAAAACGAACTTTATAAAAACTTACAAAAAAATAAAAATAACCGCTTTTTATTATATAAATATAAAATTTATAAAAACAAACTGATTAAACTAATTAAAGAGGCAAAAACAAATTTTTATAAACATGAAATTGATAAATGTGAAAATTCTAATAAAGATATGTGGAAAACTATAAAAAAAATATGTAATAAAAATCAAAAACATAAAAATATAAACGAAATTAAAATAGAAAATAACTCACTCACTCACAACAAAAGTATAGCAAACAGCTTTATTGACTATTTTTCTGAAATAGGCGAAAAACTAGCAAATAAAATCAATAAATGTAATAACACATCTTTAGATAAAAACATAAACAATATTAATTTATTTTATTTAGAAGAAACTAATCATCAAGAAGTTGAAAATATGATTGATAATTTGAAATTGAAAAAATCTCCTGGTGCCGATGGTATAACTACTGAAATATTAAAAACTATTAAAACTACTATTTCAAAACCACTTACATTTCTAATAAATAATATTTTTAAAACAAGTATATATCCAGAAGCTTTTAAAATTGGTGTTATAAAACCTATCTTTAAAAATGGAGATTCAAATAAAATTAATAATTATAGACCTATAACATTAATATCTTCATTAGCCAAAGTATTTGAAAAAATTTTAAAAGCAAGAATTGAAAATTATTTAGAAAGAATACATTTTATTTCTAATAAACAATTTGGGTTTCAAAAAAATAAATCGACACAAAATGCTATTTGCTATTTAACAGAACAAATATATGATGCATTAGATAATAAAAAACCTTCTATTTGTATTTTTCTGGATTTAGCAAAAGCATTCGATACAGTTAGTCATGATTTATTGTTGGAAAAAATTGAAAATATTGGATTTAGAGGAAAACAATTTGAATTAATTAAAAATTATCTAAAAGATAGACCAACTTATGTTCAAATAGATACAGAAAAAAGCTATCCTAAAGTAATTAAATATGGTGTTCCCCAAGGAACAATTTTAGGACCATTATTTTTTAATATCTATATTAATGATTTATTTAATGTGAATTGTGATTGAGAAATTCATAGTTTCGCAGATGATACTGCAATTTTTTATACAGATACGAATTGGGATAACTTAAATAACAAAATTAAAAAAGATTTTAAAATAATAAAAAATTGGTTTGATAAAAATTTATTAACCATTAATTTTGATAAAACCAATTATCTACCTTTCACTTTAAATCCAAATAACGTACCACAAAATATGAATAGTATTAAAATAACTGATGACATTGAAATTTTAAAAGTTAATCAAGTAAAATATTTAGGAATAATCTTTGACAGTAAATTAAATTGGAATTTTCACATAGAATATTTAATTAAAAAATTAAGAAGTTTACTACCTACCTATTTTTAGAAACATTAAAAAAATTTTGAACGTAAAACAACTGGAAATATTATATTATGCTTTAGTTAAAACTCATTTAAATTACGGAATTTTAGGCTGGGGAGGAATAAATAGAACTTTAGTTAAAAAATTAGAAATATTACAGAAAAGATTTCTAAAAATTATATTTAATAAAGATTATCTTTATCCTTCAATAAAATTATATTCTGAAACAAAGAAAATGAACATTAGACAACTTTACATTTACAATATCTTAATATACATATTTAAAAATAAAAATCTTATACAATTTAAAAACCATAATCATAATACTCGTCATAAAAATGAAATAACCATAAAACCTAAAATAAATAAGTCCATAGGACAAAAAAATTTCAAATATTTATGTTTTTATTTAAACGATTATTTACCAACAAAAATTAAAAAATATATTTCATTAAAAAAATATAAAGTCGAAATAAAAGCATGGATATTGGAAACGGATAATTTAAAAATATTTTTGGAAATGTTTTAATTGATATTGTTATGAATAATATATTTTTCAAAATTTAATTATACCTATATCTTCAAAAAAACTGCGTTTATATTTATATACATATATTAAAAAGTTTTTTTTTTATTTACAATTTAACTTTTATATAATATTAACAAATATTTAAACAAAATATTTTAATATTCTCATATATTTATAATTTAAAATATTAAGATTTGCCCCTAACAAGCACGTCTTCAGGGGATCAAAGAAGAAGTTTATTAAAGAAGATAAATAAACAAATTTATTATATTATAAATATTGAAAATAAACTCTTAATAATAATATCATTGTTTAATTATTTTTACTATATCTATGTTGTTCTTTTTTATAATGCTTTGTATTATGTTAAAACTTTTTTTTTATATCCCATTCGATAATTGGATATCTGATTCTGTAGAATGTGGTAATATTAAATAAAATAAATAAATAAATAAATAACCTTGTCTGTTTAAAGGTTAGAGACATGATGTTTCTTGAATGATAGAAAAGTTTTGGACTTGCGTTGTCTTTATTTGTTTTGCATCACAACGTTTCAATTGGTGAGTATCTCCAGTCGTCTTCAAGGGAATACTAAATAAGTACAGTAACTACAGCTCTATTTATGCTAGCTAGATGCACTGGATCATAACTGAGATGGGTGCAATCATGCGTTTAGTTCGTGCGCGGTAGTTTAAGTTTACATCTACTTAACAAAGGTTTCCAGATATTTCTTATATCTAATGAGGGCTTACCAAAACAATCTGGGTTCTGGTGTATGGTAGCAGCTTCCTTTCTCTTCCTCCAGTGTGGTTCTTTATACAAGATTTGATCTTCTGTCTACTTGATATGATGGCTGTGTATCCAGGCATGGTTAGCTGCACCTGATTTTTCGGTCTCTCTTTTTAGCGTATTGTTATTGTGCCTTGTTTGAGTGGCCTTAGTGTCTCACCAATCAAGATCGGCCACATTCGCAGGTGATCTGGTAGACACAGTTTTTCCTGTTTGTAGCTTGTTGATTTCGTCTTCGTCAGGTGGCTTTTTAGTGTGTCTTGAGCTGAATACCGTCCTAGTCTTCTAATTCTCTCAGATACTCCTTGGACATAGAATGTTAAGTGTTGATTGTGACTATTAAACGCTACAAAAAACGGAAATGTTCGAATGAGAAGTGAGTGAAATGAGAAAATGATATGCCTATATGAGAGTCAAAGGGAGGTCGTTGGGACAATTTGTATAATTTTTTATTAGGTATTATTGTGTAATCATAATCATTCAATGTTATTTTAGAATAAAATTTACAAACTTTTGTAATAATATATTACTTTTAAGGTACCTGCCATCCGTCAACATTTTTAAGGCGTCATGACGTCTGAACAATTACTAGCATCATATTAATTTTTACTTGAATTTATAGAGACCAACTAGACCCACCAAAACGTTTTTACAGAAATTAACTATCCCGTTTCAAAGATATAACAAAACAGATTCTGACTTGTTTTTTTTTGTTTTAGTTTAATCCTCTAGAACAACTTATGGGTGTATTTCCTGCAGCCAGTAGCAAGCATGTACCTGGACCATGGGCTCAGTTAATGTCAGACCCTGTAAGTTTTATATTTTATTTAATATAATAATATAGAATGGCGTTCGTTCGTAGTGACGGGCTTGTCAGAGGCTACTGTAGAACTACTGTAGTTTAAGGTATTCAGTTTGATAATCTAGTAGTACTACGAAACTGTAGTAACTAATCAGTAAATAAAAAATGATATTATAACAAAGTAAAATTACACATATTGTCTTTTTGTTAATATGCAATATCACAAAGTAACGGACTACTCAATCCAATATTTAACAATATATATTCCTTAATGATGTAGCCACAGGATGGGATGGTTTTATTGATAAAAGATTACTATATAATTTATTATTTATACAATATACCCTTCTTTATTTAAGACGAGGCTCTTGCTTGGTATCTTGCGAAAGGACAATCTAGAAACGGTAGGACGAGAACTCATTAATAATAAGAAAATGCTAAATCTATCAATCACCACTGGCTATTGTTAGACACCTTACAGAGAAAATACAGTAAATAAGACAAACTTATCGCGTACCTTTTAGGGGTAAATTAAATTCACCCTCAAAAGGCACTAACGGCTTACGGCAGCTCTTCGTCGGATGAACAAATGGTCGTCTGCAAGCGACGCTTATGATTTTTGGAGGGCGCCACTCAGTTTCCTTTACGAAAAGGGTTTATAGAGCCTTTCTACTGAGAAGTAGACTCAATTTTTGCGAAAGGATGGTATTAGAGTTAATAATAAAAAAAAACTGAGATAAATTCCAGTAATTTTAATGAAAACTGTCATTCTCTTCTTGACACGCAGATATATATGTATATTATGCCAATCATATTAAAAATAAAAAAACTATAGAATGCCTGTATTCTGAACCTGTAAATTAAAAATTGCCTCAAGGCTTATTTACTTAAGTTTACCGAAACCTCGTTTATATCAATATATACATAACTATTCTTTGGCCAAAGATACCCCCTGCTATGTACATTATTTACAATAAACCACCTGTAATTTATACCGACTTTTAGGCGAATAAAATAAAAAGGGAGTCAGAAAACACGCTTACAAGATGGTTAATACATTATATGAAAATTCCAAAAACTGATACGATATCATAATCTTACTGTTAATAAATGATTCAACTTGACCGGAAGTTATATTGGTAAAAATGATATAAAGGAATAAACTGGCCTTAGATCCAGGGCAAGTAGACTCTCAGGTACGGCTACAGCGGGTAGTGGTGGGTGAAACACATTAGCCCTTCAGTGGGGTGTTGAACTGAGGCTACTGGATCACCGAAGGTCAAAGCTCAACGACTTGGTGAGATGTACGACACAGCTCTTCAGGCGATAACAAGAGATGAGTGCAAATTTACGTGGAAATGAGCCCCATAATACGACCCTGTAAATCACACAAAAAATAACCAAATACCCAAATTTAAGAAGGAAATTTAACTAACTTACCTCTTATCTGAGGGAATTCACACCGACAGCGCATGGCTCCGTTCCAAACAATTAGGGGTTTATCCCACGTATTATACGAAAAGCAAATAGAAAATAAACTTTTAGCAGGTTTTACACATTCTGCATATTTTAATTTTACAAAATTGTGCGTTAACTTGCACGATATCAAAATTGGAATTCAATCACCAAAAGTGACCACTCAGCCCGGATTCCGGAGCTCGAGAGAACGGCCTCCACGTATCGAACGAACCACGTCTCTCTCCGACCTCCTGCATCTGGTGTACAGAAAAATGAGTGGTGGCGAATGCGCCAGAATAATGAAATATATACTGAAAATTATTACCAAACGTGGCGTTAAATTTATAAACGCTACACAAAGTCATGCAAAGCAAATGAGTAGACAGACACCTTATTTTTTTAAAGTTACCTGAACGCGTCTAGAGGAGTTTTCTACTAAGTCGAGAACAAAAAATACAGCTGTTATGCGACTTGATAAATTTGTTGCCTTTCAAACAGTCAAATTAAATTTTCAGTCAGAATGTCGATAAACGTTATCATTTTCTAAGAGTTCATTGGCTGCAGGCCAAGAGAACATCAAAAATGCTTCCAGGGGTGGTAGATCCTTATGTAAAATGACCAGTTACACGAAAGAAGTTATTGTCGAACATATATAGTAAAAGTATAGTTTGAAATAAGTGAGATCAGTACTAAATAAAAACACAATACACTTTTTGGATGTTTATTTTTATTTAAATATACATTTGGTTTTAGGACTCTAGCATCATAGATTTTTATCCTGAAGACTTTAAAATTGATCTCAATGGAAAGAAGTTTGCTTGGCAAGGTGTTGCCCTTTTACCATTTGTAGATGAAGAAAGATTATTCAAAGCTTTGGAGCCCTATTATGGCGAACTGTCAGAAGCGGAAAGAAAGAGAAATATCAGAGGCGATGACAGGTTATATGTTTCAACTAAGAACGAAGGTTACGACTTGTTGAGTGGACTTTATCGTCAAAAAATCGATAAGAATTCGGAGTGTGCAATCGCAGTGCAGGGTATGAGGGGTACAGTGCTGTTGTCGGACGACTGTGTAGAGATGGATGGGTAAGTGAAAAGGAGCTCTATTTTATAGTTATTATTACTTACCAAAAATTTCGCCCTGGGCCTCAATTCTTCAAGCGGTGGAATTTATTCCCTTGGGAAAATATTACGGTCGCAATGTGCCCACGGTAATCCCCTAGACCTACTTCTTTTTCATTCTTGAGTTAAACTGGAATGCCAGTGGTCTTATTGGAAACTTTCCCTCCAAAATGTGTTCAAGAATACGAGATCCCCATTTTCATGGAAAAAAATGGCATAACCCCATGGGAAAGTCTACTCCCATGAACCAAGAATTGAGACCCTGGGGGGACCGCCATAATATAAAAAACCTATACGAGTTAACTTACAAATTACTTTTAACATATATAGTAGATTTTTTGAGTACTCTCGGAGTCCAAATCACGTGACACTCTGTCCATTCTGGTATGTTTACTTTGTATTACCGTATGAACCAAAAAATATAAAAATTTGTAGAATTAATATATCATAATTATAGAAAATTATAAATTCAGTAGACTTTTTTTATCTGGTTAAAAAAAAAATTATTAGTTGTTTGTTCAAATTTTTTCCTCTTCGTTCGCTGCCATTCTCGAGGTGACCTACAGCTTAACGTGACTTCCGAGCCACGATCATCAGTCATGCGACACCCCTCAAGGGCTATCAACCCTTGGTTTCTTGCCATTTTCAATTCATCAACAATTTTCAGTAAATTTTTCGTTAATAAATACGTCGTGGTATATATGGGAATTTATAGGACTTTGTAAGAAATTGTAGGAATCTGTAGGAACATGTAGGAATTTGGAGGAATTTAAGGGGAAATTACGGGAATTTGTTACAAAAAGGGAATTCTAGTGTACAAATGTTGGCAGGTGATTTTCCCATCGAATAAAACTTTGTAAAATGCTGTTATTTAAGTATTTATAGATACAATTATTTATACTCTGTGCTTTGTAGCTAATTATGATTATAAAGCATTTATATTTCTACACCACTACTTTTTGTGATTTAGTAGTAAGAAATGTTGTATTATGAATTGTAAAATGGATATACCGTTAATAAATGAATAAATTCTTAAACCTACTAAATTTCGGACAAATTTTTTTTGTTGTGCGTCTGCGCCCACTCCGAGTATCGAACTCGGACCGCCGCGGTCGAATTCCAGTAACTCACCAGGTGAGCCACTGCCGCGGTAATTTATTAGTTGTGTTAATTTGACAAAACCCATGTAGTAAAATCAGCTGTTGCCATAAAATATAACAAAAAATGCAGTAAAAAGATATAATTTTTTTTTCAGCAGTTCGTTGGCGTCACCTGTCAAGGGCCTACCGGCGCTCTATGGGAACATAGTCGTATGCGTAAGATTCAGAGATCCAAAATACAGCAAGGGATTTAAATTCCCGGCTAAAAAGTTAAAGGGCGCAAAGGATCCTCCCAGAGTGCTTAAACCAGAAGACTTAGATCCCCAAGCTAATAGAAATTGGAGGTCACAAACTGGAATGGTTCCAGCAACTCAAAGGTGGGTTGTCCAATGTATTTACAATCATCGTATTTTTATTTCCATTACACTAAGTAATAATGTTTTTATGACTGGCTATATGTATATCGAAAGTTATAAAAGGAAAACTTCATAAGCTCTTTCTAAATATTTTTCTTTAGTAGTGTTAATTGTAAAGTTGAAACAAAAATTACAATGATTATTTTTTTTATAGTACTAACCCTGCATACAGGGTGTTATGGGATCGCCTTATTATATTTAAATGGGTGACTCCTAGGGTGGTTTTTTAAAATCGACCATCTAAAAAGTGGGGTAAGGAAAACTAAAATCAGCCCCATGAAGAAAAACCATAATTTTCTCAATGTAAAAGAGTGAGAGATACGAGCAAAAGCATAGCCTCGCGAGTGAGAAAGATAGATGTCGCAAAGTTGCCAAATAACAAACTGTCAAAATCAGGTGTACAGTAAATAACTTTATCGCAGAAAAGAGAAATATGAACAAAAACAAGTGTTTGCGTAGGGATCCCATATGAAGTAAATAATTAAACAAAAAATTTAAAATAACGTGTTTTTGTTATGAAACTCGTGTTAATTTTCAAAGTTTGAATCGCAGATTTGATTTAAAAGAAAATGGACTACTTCAAAATTAAAAGAATTTGTTTATTTTATTATGGGTTTTATGTCAGTTTTTAAGGGTTCTTGGTATGTTTAATTTTAATTTCCAAAAAGTTTGAATATACCTAATGACATAAGGGCAGTGAACTCTTATTTATTATGTCACTATCATGCAACATTGTAAAGTCTCTGACCTTCCTCTTTTAGTTTGACAGTTCAAAATCAAAACAAACGCACGTGGGTTAGGCTGTGAAGGCGACGGGACCAAAAACACAAATGGTGAATTTTCTCACTTATTAAAGCAAAGCGACATTTAAATATATTTTTTCTTCAAAGGCTATCATATCAGGATTTCCGGGTTATTAAATATACTAAGACCATTCCATAACACCCTGTATATCGAAGCGAAAGTACATTCGGTTTGAAGCAGTGGTGGTATTGCTTAATCCGTATACAAAATTTCATACCGTTCATAAATCGAATGACACTTGATGGTCTAAATTCTGTAGTTAAGTTTAACAGGTAAACCAGAAGTTGGTATTTTTGAATAAAAACTGAACAACACAAGACAGGAAAGAGTAAACGGTTTTTGTGATTTTTTATTTACTTTATATCAGTCAAGTAGTACAGTAATACAGCAGTATATTCGGGGGATCAAAGAAAAAGTTTATTAAGGAAGATAAATTAAAACATTTATTGATATTGATATTATAAATTATAAATATTGAAAATAAACTTATTATTATTAAATGTTCAACTTTAATAATAAACGGAGCTTCTATTAAGGAGTTAATTTACAAACAGTTTACTATACGTAAATATTTAAATAAATATATAAAATATTTTGTAAAGGCACTTAAAAATTCCACGAAAATCAACATACTACATAATGAACCATGCAGTTCTGCTTGCGTCGGGTTGTCAGCTGGTTAAAATTTGCTTTAATACTACATAATGTGCACGTTCACAAACTCAGACACCAGCTACACAGTAGACTCATTTGATGGCGGAATACCATTAGCATTACACTAGTTATAAGTATGTGCGCTCTGAATTTTTAGTATTTTCTAGATCTTAATGTTCTGATTAAAGGTGTCCATGGCCGTAATCAAATCATATGACTAGTTTTTGAGTTCTGGCTTTTTAAAGTTGGCAACTTCTTACTTTGAGATTTTATGCATTGTCTGGAGTTTTCACTTGTTTCTTAAAAACGATCAACTTTTTTATTGGTGGAAAAGTATGCCTTAAGTCTTCTTTTACTTATATAGATATAAAATATGTATAGGATGTTAAATAATTTATAATCGGATTAAATAATTAATAATAATAAAAAAAAATTTAAAAAATTCACTCATTTTTTGAATTTTGAAAACAAACGGCTAGTTTTTGTTCATATTTTAATATCCTGTAGTACCAAGCTGTGGATGAAAAAAAATGGGTATAGGTTAACGTAGAATATATTGTCGGATATTTTGTTTTTCAAAAAAAAAATGGAAAAATCACCTGAAAACGTAGTAAACGACTTTTAATTGATTCATTTAATTATTATTAATGTTTTTCTTAATAATATATTTTGTTTTGATATAGGCGAAGCTAGTTTCCCAAATGTTTTAAAATAAAAAAAATTGCCATTGAAAGTCTTCACGCTATGTATATATTATTTTATTTGTTGTAGGTCATTTTGTCATTTTTGTCCGTTCGTAAAATATTTTTTTAACTAGACATTAGGACATTTTAAATGCTATCAGAAAAAGAGCCAATGTGAACCTTACAGTAGTAAATTAAAAAATATATATTCATAAAATTAAAACAAAAATAAAAACACTAATAATATTTAACATTAGAACCGTATATAAATTATGAAAAAAACATTTTGTTATGACTCTAAGATAATCTGAACGTATCATGTACAAAAGCCAAGGTATTCTACGGAATATTTTGGCATTTGATAAAAAGACATTTTTCAATTTTTTTATTTTTAAAAGTTTTCACTTGTGTAAATCATTGCAACTGGTTCACCCTATATATCTAAGATAAGAATGTGTTAAAAAATAATTATTGTAAAAGAAAATTGTTACAGATTGGCATAATAATGAATCAATTAAAAGTATAATATTACGTTTTCAGATGAATTTCAATTTTTTTTTTTGGAAAATAAAATACCCGACAATATATTCTACGTCACCCTATACTCATTTTTTTTTCATCTACAGCTTGTTACTACAAGATATCAAAATATGAACAAAATCTAGCCGTTTGTTTTCAAAATTCAAAAAATGAGTAAAACATTTTTTTTGGATTTTCATAATTTTTTAATATTATTTAATCCGCCGATAAATTATTCAACATCCTGTACATCTTTTATTTCTATACAGGGTGTCCCGTAACTTATGGGCCGTAGAGTAACTGGAGATACTAGACATCAAACTAAGCCGATTATGTCATATAAGTTTTTTCGGATTGTCACTTTTGTTTTTTTTTTTGTTAATTTAATTATTTACTATGTTTTTTTATGCTTTGGGATGTTTAAAGGGAAATATCTCGAAAACCGTTAAAGATATTAAGATCAATCAAGTACACATTTTTGACTCAGAAAATGCCCTTTCTAAGAAACTATAATTGAAAAACACCTAATATCACAGGTAAGAAAAAAAATCATAGATATATGAAGCCCAGTGTATGCAACTAGCGCCCTCTAGTTTGAAACTTAAAAATTTCTACAAATTCTTATTTCTTGCTCATAAAAACATATTATTGCCAACTTTCAATTCGATTCATTAAACCGTTTTAAAATTATGGCTTATTTTCGAGAATAAACTTTTACTTTCAACGCCCTGTATCTCTAGAACGAGTAACAATCCGAAAAAACTTATATGACATAATCGGCTTAGTTTGAGTTACTCTACGGCCCATAAGTTACGGGGCACCCTGTATAAGTGAAAGAAAACTTAAGGCCTACTTTTCCAACAATAATAAAAAATAAAGAAGTTGATAGTTTTTAAGAAACAAGTGAAAACTCCTGACAATGCGTAAAATCTCAAAGTAAGAAGTTGCCAACTTTAAAAGATCATAACTCAAAAACTAGTCAAAAGATTGGATTACGGCCATGGACACTTTTAATCAGGACGTCAAGATCTAGAAAATACTAAAAATTCAGAAAAATTAGCCGAAAGCCATTTCCCATAAGCTTTGTGCTGGGTCCTTTAATTAACTTGAAACAATTATTCTTTAATTATTATATCATTTATTATTGCGTATATCTTGTTTTAGGATTTCTATTAATCCTTCAGGACATAGGATGATTAATCACTACACACCACGAAATGATAATAGACAGTATGCCAACATACCACCACCATTTAACATGGACAGTAATAGAAGAGGGAATTATGGTGGTAGCAGAGGAGGTGAGTATCTAGTTTAATTTTTAGTATTCCGTATGAAAATTGAATAAATAGTATTTCAAAGTTAGACTCCGAATTTTCTAAACACTGATAAGTTAAGGTAAAATATACATCAAAATTCAGAGTTGTGCACTCAGCCATTATGTATATACAAATGTGCGGATGTAATATTTTACAGGGCTTTGTACCGGGTATTATGGA
This sequence comes from Polydrusus cervinus, assembly GCA_935413205.1. Lineage (NCBI taxonomy): Eukaryota > Metazoa > Arthropoda > Insecta > Coleoptera > Curculionidae > Polydrusus > Polydrusus cervinus. Next base: position 55,905,907 of record OW284510.1, on the reverse strand, counting down.
TATAACTTTTAAATGGACGACTTACTTCTTTGGTGTAACACTATACAGGGTCCTGCACCTTACGTCCAGTCTTCTATAGCTCACTTATTAATTAAGTTAGAGTTTTGATATTTTGCAGACTTAACCTGTATCCTAGGGCGCATTTCAGGAAAATATTTTTGTTTATGCAGAGTGTTTCAGAAAAGTGTGACGTTATAAGGATATATTTTTTTAGATTATATGCTTTATATATTCTTACTTATTTAGATGCCTCTTATAGTTGCCTACATATCCCCAAAATTTTAATGAAATCGGTTCAGTATTATACGCGAAAAAAAATAAACACTAAGAAAAATCAGTTATGTAGAGATTAGCGATATTTTTGTACCGGCGACCTAACTGGTTACCGGTGACCAAATTTCCCAGGTCGCCGGGACAGCGACCTAGCGTTTGGATCATATGGTCGCTTTGCTTTATAGCAAATCGCGGCAGCGAGTATCGGATTTACCCGGTGAACGGCGACCGATCGGATCAAGTCACTGGTCAAAATACGAAACAGCGCTGGCGACAACCAATTGGATCTTGGCTTGGTCCGTGGGCTTGGTCACCATCTTTCTATTGCACAGGCGGCGCAGGGCTAAACAGCCACCTGATTCACTAGTAGATAAAAACGGCGGAAACAATATTTATTTTAGGACTGGTGAAATTGGCTTAACTTGTAGGGTGATGCTGAGCTGAAACAAATTGTAACCTGGCAGGAGAATATTCATTTTAAAAATAAATTTTCTATTCTTTTACTTATTTTTTTTAACTTTCAAATATTTTCATAATTTCCATCCAAAGGTAAATATTTTTAGAAAGTTACCGGGACTGAAGTCGCTGCTAACAATACCGGTGACTTTAAGGTCACTGTCACCGGTTACCTGAAATTCGCCGTTTATCTCGTCTCTATATGTATATAGAAATAATTAAATCTTTTGACTATCGCGGACAGTGTGTGTACTGCTTTTTGCATTAAGGTATGCAGTGCTCCAAACAAAATGGACTCCCTGGGGCCTTGTTAGACAATGATGGCCGTTTCGTCCTTGTTTAGACTCATCGGACTGCCATAAATCAGTTGCAACTCCCGCGATCGCGTTTTCGTGTACCTTAATGCAAAAGGCAGTACACACCCGCTGTCCGCGAAGCCAATAAATTTATTTCTTTTTTTATATATATAATTTACCGCTTAACGCCGATAGGAAAACAATTTCGGTTTGAAGTCTAACATTTTTATCGTAATTATCGTAAATCTGTCAAAATTTTCCATGTCTTTGATACTGTAATACGACAACACTGTACGCCAATTGACGGCATGCTAATTAATGTATTAATGGAAGTCTTAAACCTATCGCGATGTTAAATTATGTTCCAAGTAGTTTTAGTGACAAATTTAGTGTGTAATAATCTGTTCGTGGCTTTAGCAACAACGGATATTTCTACAGAAAATGGTCACCCCAAATAACGGACTGTAAGCAATTTAAAACCGTATTTATCCCGCCGAGCCGTCCCACCGGTTATACTTTTAGTTGTGTGTCAAAGTTTAGTATCGGTGTTGTTTTAAGTTTAAATCGTAGGTTAGATTTATAACGATTTATTTATTAAGGTTGTACATTTTGTACCAGTCTCAATTTTGGGGTAAGTTTAATTTTTATTTGCTCCCAAGTGTTTACTTGTGATTTAATCCCATGCGGTGTTCATAAATCCAGTAGTAGCGGCGAGCCACAAATTTCAAAACCAAATGGTATTTTTTTCGCTTATACTACCAGCTCTGGCAGCAGTTATAATTTGGAAAATTTAAAAAGTATAGTACAACACGTTTGAAAATACTTTTTTCTACAATGGTTATGAAAAGTGATAAAAAGTACACGAAAAGCTCAAATCGAAACTACCGTTTTGCACATACAGCGATACTTTTCCCATAGCAACGAATGCTTGCTCTACCAGAATTTATGATCGAATATTCAAAATCCACGTCGAAATTAATAAGCTGCTATTTAGATAGAAATAAGACTCTAGACTTTAGAGAATAGCAGTTTACGTCCTGATACTTCTAATTGTACGGGGTAGCGCAAAATATCTAGATGCATATAAATTTCTTAAAATTTAAATTTGACATATTATCTATACATAAAAATTGAATTGAATTTGATACAAGATCCGATGATGCTAGTTTTAGACGAAACTTGTAACAAAAATAAACAGACCGAAAAATATTTGAGACCGAGACTTTGGGTCTCTTACAAAATATCAAATATCAGGCCTCTTTGAGTAAAAATGGACGAATTTTTCAAATCAGAAATCTTTTGTTTTTTAGTTTGACTCTAAATGTTCAGGACCGTAATGAATGAAAAAGATAATTTGAAAAATGTGTTATTAGATGACAAAACGTTAAAATTTCAAAAAAATGTACATCGTATAACGTTTATTAAGCTTAGAAATCCCGAAAACTGTATCTAAAATCCAGATTAAGTACGAAACGTCGAATTTAAAAACTAATAACGCCATCTTGTAGAACACGGCTACAAAAAAGCGTTTTTTTATTTTTTTTCGCAAAACAAAAATGAAAGCGCATAAAATTCTTTCGGATATCTCCGAAAGTATTCGGAATAATTACAATTTTTTTTTCATCAAATTATTATTGCCTCAATTTAACCATCTTCGTTTCTATTACCCTTTTCGAGAACCCCTTGTACCCACACGAATTTGTAGCACCCTGTAGAGCAAGAAAAAATAAAATTTCTGAGAAAATAATTAAAGAAAATACACTCGGCAAACGACCCACTCCTACCTACCAAACTTAACAATATAAATAGTCGGACGACTGGCAAATAAAATAATTGCGCGGTTAATAAGATCACGTACATCTCTTATCATGGCATGTTTTTAAACTTCCTGCTTTCGCGCCGTGTTTTAAATTGTTTCTAGAAAAGGTTTGTGATACTCTAGGAAGATTTTTTCTTATTGAGATATATTTTTAATAGGTTCTAGATCAGGATGTTAGTACTGAATGTGATAAATTCGATTATAGTGCAAAAGTCCATTGGATATATCAGGCCGTAAACTACTCTGCCTTAACTTCTAAAATCTTATTTAAAAAAAAAAAATATTAAAATTGGTTAATTATAACGAAATAACAGTGAAATATTAGCGAAAGAAAGCTACTTGTTTCAAATCGATCGCTTGGTTACGGTCAGTGAGGGGGTCGCCTGCATGTGTAAGATAAAGATGCAAACAATAATTCTAAATAAATCGCATTTTAAATCAGTGTTAATATATTTTTATTTATGTTTTTCCTTACAGTTCCATACAATTTGTTGTAAATTATAATATTTTACAATTAATAAATCCTAACTAGAAACAAATAAAGTTAAATATTATTTCTAACTTTGCCTTGGAAAAATTCTAACCTAAAACAAACAGATATTATTCCTGTATAAATCTTTAACTACCCTATTCTAAGGAATTTAATTGATTTGTTAATACGTCTTATAGTTTTTGCTGCTTTTATTTGGAATTATGTCCTCTAAACCTGTTGGTTATAATTTGTGAATGTTCCTCAGCAAAGTTTACAATTATTATTTTATGGTGTTCCGTAGCAAGTCTCATTTTATAAATTGTTATCTTCTTAGTCTTTAATTTTTTTGCTAAAGATTCCGAATTTTTGTGACGTTTTTAACATGAACGGAATGTCACCTCTGATAGTGTATTATAAAAATACAATACAAAAAAAAAAGTAATATCTAATGTTTTAAAAAATCTCCATGGATTGTAAACTATCTCTTCAAATGGGGGGTCTCTAGATGACACACATATTAAGTAAATTTAAACCTGTATCCCCACCCCACCTCTTCCTTGTGTACAATTTTAATTTTGGTAGAAAAGTATAAGATTTTTTTTTCAATAAAGTATCGCTTTTAAGATAATAGCGCGTGTAATTTAAAATATTTATGTTTTTATTTAAACGATTATTTACTAACAAAAATTAAAAAATATATTTCATTAAAAAAATATAAAGTCGAAATAAAAGCATGGATATTGGAAACGGATAATTTAAAAATATTTTTGGAAATGTTTTAATTGATATTGTTATGAATAATATATTTTCAAAATTTTATTTACCTATATCTTCAAAAAACTGCGTTTATATTTATATACATATACTTTTATTTACAATTTAACTTTTATATAATATTAACAAATATTTAAACAAAATATTTTAATATTCTCATATATTTATAATTTAAAATATTAAGATTTGCCCCTAATAAGCACGTCTTCGGGGGATCAAAGAAGAAGTTTATTAAGGAAGATAAATAAACAAATTTATTATATTATAAATATTATTTTTCTCAATGTTAGTTTTCATAGCTTTTTGTTGGTATTGCTGGTATTATTTACAGTACAGAGAATTCATCTTAACCTGTACTGTTTAGAAACTTCCGTACTATATGGCAAGTTTGGAGGATGACGCTTTTCTGAATTAGTTGGTATAAATAACCTGATAGGCCCAGTTTTTCCAAGTTGGGCTTGAAATTTTTCGTCATAGCTCCCTCCACCGATATTATGATCGGAATTATGTCGATTTTATCTAGCTTCCATATATTTTTTATCTCTAGCCAAATTCGAGTACTTGGTCTTCTTCTCCGATTCGGCTTTAGAGAGGTTGTGTGTTAGTGTGCAACCTATATCGATTATGAAAGCTTTCTTGGTAGTTTTTTTGATGAGAAGAATATCCGGACGGTTGTGGTCTACTGTTCAATCCGTTATTATTGGCCTGTCCCAGTATAAGAGATATTCAGGGGATTCAAGGACTGGCTCGGGTGAGTATTGGTAGTATGGTGGGAGGTTTTCCCTTAGCCCTAGTTTATGGGCCAGTTCCTTGTGGATGATCTTAGCCACCTGATTATGTCTCCCCAGGTAAGCGTTGGGGGCCATAGCACCACAACCCGCCGTGATATGTTCAATCGTTTCTCCGGGGCAATTGCATTTTCTGCACACATCTTCCACATTTCTCTTCAAGATGACCTTTTCATAGTTTCGAGTTCGAATGACACGGTCTTGGATAGAGATTATAAAACTTTCTGTTTCAGCGTGGAGCTGCCTTTTCTCTAACCAATTCAGTGACATTTCTCTATCTATGAGTGAATTTTGGAGTGCAGTAGGGTATTTGCTGTGTAGAGCTTTCTCTTGCCAAGTTACAAGCTGTTGACTTGGCGGCGCGCGGATGCATGCGCATCTTTCTAAAAGTAGAAAATTTGTCAACGTTCCTTTATCAATTCTGTCGTCCTCATCCTTCTATGCACTTTTTTAAGAAAAATGTAGTTCTTTTTTAATTAACTATTTGCAACAGTTTAAAGAACGAGCAAGAGACAAAAACGCTTTCTTATTATTAATTTTTAAAAAAGTCGATTATTGTTTGATTAAATTCTGATTTGCCTGCAATATTTAGAAATATTATCTACCCGCTTGTTTCATTTGAACAATTAAATCCAACACATTTCTTGTAAAAAATGTCATAAATGTACAATTTAATATGATCAGTAACCTCCGCATCGCAATAAATACATACGTGTAAATATAGCCGAGAGTATAATATGCTCATTAAATAATAATACTATTTGTTTACCAAAAAACCGCACAAGCCAATAAAAATAAGTATCGCAATCGGCCTGTTTTCGTAATTCAGCACTCGTCACCTTATCAGGGCGCAAATTAGGCGTGCGAGTGCGAGTGACAAGCATACAAAGGCGGCAATTACGCGCGTCGTCGCTGCGAGCGGCGGCCGTCGCATTGTGCCCCTCGTCACGCCCGCAAACAATGAGGCACAATACCGGGCCCTGCCGGAACCGATTAGTTTGTCAAAACAGAAATTATTAATGCACAATGGCGGAGGGTGGTGTAGTTGACACACTGATATTCAACTTGTGATTATAGAAGTTATGAAAATGTAAAATTTCAATCGTTCTGTTTGGATGCCTTTAGTTCCGGCGGAATTTTGAATGATAAATTTTTAAATTAAAAACAAATAATTTAGAATAAGGGAACATTTATAATTGTCAGGACTTTCACAATTTTTAGAATTAATACCTTGATAGATATAAACATTTCCCAAATCTAGCTCTCTAGAAGATCTATCTTTTATATTTAGTGTCTTATTTTTAATTCACATAATGGTAGTAATATGAATGTGCAAAAAAGTAAACAAACTTAAAGCAATAGCCATTCTTATATCGAACCTTGATGTGCCGTGCACTTTCCCCCTAATATTGTAATAAGTAAGTTAGGAATAATAACATCAAGCGTAAATAAAATACTGATGTTGGGTTGCATAAATTTTTTTAACAATATTTAACTAACCAGCAAGTTTAACTGTGACATAAATGACGTCAGGCATTATTTACTTACAGTCTGAGGTGCCTGATTAGTAAATTAAAAATTAAGATAACTGGTCAGTATGATTATGAGAAAATTATTTCTGCCAATGTCATGATCATGAATGTCACAGTCAAAAATGCTGGTTAGTTAATTATTGTTAAAAATCTGTATACAACCCGACATGAAATTTTTATTTAATATATTATTTTATTTTAATATAATATAAAAGAAATAATAATTAGGGGAACAGTATTGTCATTTCTTGTCCTTTCGAATTAGGCTTTTACTTTTTCGTTCGCTGTCAGGGCCATTTTCGAGGTACCTACAACTTAACGTGAGTTCCGAACTACGATCCTTAGTCATGCGACACCCCCCAAGGGCTGGCTATCAACCCTTGGTTTCTTGCCATTTCATGACCTACCGATTGGGGATTGTGTGCCTTCTTCTGCACCCTACGAGATGTCCGATCTCATCCGGCCTAGTTACCGGCGTGAATGGTTGGGAGATGATACATTTTACACTCTTCCCTGCATTCTTACACCTACTAAATTTCGGACGTACCTTTTTATTTTAAGATATACAGCGAATGTTAAATTGGGGCAAAGTTGCGCAATTTGGATTTCTCGTTTGTTTTTGTTTTTGCAAGCCTTATTTAAAGAGATGATTAAAAATTATATTTACATGTTTATTATCACTTTTTAGTTTCTACTTGTTGGTATCAAACATTAGTTATGACATTTCGTCTGTTGGGTACCATCATCAGCTATGTTTTTTTACGGACCCGTATTTTTTTAATGCGGTTTCGTAGACCTTGAGTCTCATAAAATAATAATACAATACTACTTCAATCAATTAGTAACGTTTCGGACCCAATAAAACAACTTCAATCTTTATCTACATAAATGGTAGAAGATACATCTAACATTAAATGGCGGAAAAATTGCACACGTTGTAGTCGACTAACACACCTTTAACAAATTTGAAAAATTTCGAGTACTTCCGAAAATAGACGTAAAATATCAAAAATTGCCATTTGTGGTTTTTTTTTATGGCGATATTTACAAAGATGACACATAACAAGTTTACATTTTTATTGTCAAATTTCATTTCTTATAAAGTTGGTGTGCCGAGAAAAAGTATTATTGTTGGGTTGCCTAAAGAGTTTAAACAATAATTAACTAACCAGACAACTGGGATCGTGAGAAAATAATTTCTGCCAAAATCATTTATGTCACAGACAAAGTTTCCTGGTTAGTTACCTATTGTTTAAAATCTTTATACTATATAATTATTCTAAAGCATGACACGACGAAAATGCAACTGGGGAACTATAAGTTTTAAATTTCAGTATAAATTAAATTTTGCACCTCTATATGAGGAGAGTATCATTGTAAGTTTTAGACAGACCATAAATATACCAAAACCAAAAAAAAAATAGTACGACATATGTTTCACCCTATGCAGATAATTTTTTGATCAATACAAAGTAAAAACTTTACTTCCAGTTAATGGGTTTCCTGCTTTAAATAATTACTCAATTTTAACACTTTTTGATTTTGCTTTTTATTTTAAAAATTTCGTCTTTTACATTTTTAAAACCATGGCTACATAATATAAGGTTGCTAATCTCATATTTTAGTCGTTTGTTGAAATAACAAAATGGCGGATATACCTCAACTTCGCTAAACTTTAAAACTCGCTGAAACATTTTTGAATAGTATTGTATTGTATAACTTTACGTGCAAGATTCTGAAATCTTAAACATTTCTAAACAGAATAAGAGGTCGTACACGCAAATATGTTAGAAATTGCGAACGTATGAGAAAATAAAAAGATGTATTTTAAATTGTTGATTTAGATTTTTCCTTCGTTACGTTTCAAAATCAAGTAGGCGATGACAAACATCGTTTGTTTAAAATGGTAATTTCTTTCGCGTCTTGCAATGGACTGCGTTAAGTGAATTTTTTTCGTAAATTGTGCTTTTCTTATACCGTATAGCAGAAACATTGCACTAACTTTTCTAATTTTCTTAAAATTAAATTATAAAATCGTATCGTCATAAGAAATGACCATTTTAAACAAACAATGTTTGTCATCGCCTACTTGATTTTGAAACGTAACGAAAGAAAAATCAACATGTTAAAACATTCATGTCTTTATTTTGTCATACGTCAGCTATTTTTTTAACATATTTGCGTGTACGACCTCTTATTCTGTACAAAAATGTTTAAGATTCCCTAATCTTGCATGTACAGATATACAGTGCTACTCAAAAAAGTTCCAGCGGGTTTTAAAATTTAGCCAATTTGTGGTGTTTTGTTTTTTCAACAAATGTCAAAAATATGAGATTAGCGGTCTTTCTTGTTTCGTCCTTTTTCCAACAAGACAAAAATCAATAAAATCGGTCCATAACTAAAAAAAGTTATTATATAATAACACAATTCCTGTTTTTTTAACAACCCTGTACTTTACCAGTATATCAAATAATATTTTATTATTTACAGTAAATAACTCATTAAAATAGCACTATACATATACAGGGTAATTCCTAAGTTGATGCTTCTTTTTTAGCTGGGGATAGAAGGCATTAAAATAAACAACATTTTCAAATACCGTTTTCAAAAAACTTAAAAATAAAATATTTACGTTCATTTATTACACTATAGATCAAATATGGTCCTGCCTAACTTACCCGTTAAATAACATTTAAAAAACTTCTGGGTGTAGGATGAGCCCGCAAGGGAAAGCGTCCTGCGTATAATCTTGACGCAGCAGCCGCACTTTGACGACACTCACCGTACATTAGCACCATATTTACTAGTTCATTGTTTTCAAATTTTACGATTTTCACGTGTCACTAATTAACTTGCTTCAGAAAAACACACCGCAGCGGAATGCCAAATGACTCACCACCGACCCGTAAATTGCATGACTAATAATAGATTAGACAAACAACATAAAGTATAACAGGCTACATTTTGATGATCAGGCTCGCACTTAGATTTTTTACTTCTGTATCTCGCCTGTTTTTAAGTTTTTTGACAAAAGGTATTTGAAAATGTTGTTTATTTTAATGCCTTTTATACAAAGCTAAATAAGAAGTATCAACTTAGGAATCACCCTGTATTAGAAAATGCACTTCTGTGCGAGATTTTAAATCTAATTTAAGTTTTCCTTCAGGGCAAGTTTTCCTCTATAACAAATCGAATATCTTCCTTTAAAAGAACTTCTGCGGTGGACAAAGGCTTTCACAAGGGCCAGTCAATCTGACACCAACAATCCCAACAATTTAAGTATTTCTGGGTAAATTGAATCCCAAAATATCTCGGAAGGAATGCCCTAAGCTATTGTCCCGGTCAGATTGAAGTTCCTTGTGGATAACCCGTCGAATTTAAGAGGAAAGGCAACTTAACTGCAGATGACCGAAGTTCGGGGTTGGCAGTTTTCTAGAAAACGTTGAGACCTTAAGCCATGAACTGCTTATACGGTATTATGTTCATGAATGAAGGCGTAGTTTTGTCAATATTGTTGTTTGTTTCTTAAATATCATACTTACATATCTCTGAAACTATGTCGTAAAAGTCGCGTAAAAATTATATACAACCTTACCCAATACCGCGCTTGCGCTGCACTAATGCAGTGAACTCTACAGTAAAATCACGGATTCACGGCTTAGTTGGGAAAGCGGAATACTGCGCGGGTGTTTCAAGCAGCTCGCAGAGCACGATCCAGATAAATAATAACTTGGCGATAGCGTGAGCCGGTAGGTTATTTCACTGGTCGACTTCACTATCAGTTTTTTTTTATTATTTATAGCGTGAATGCAGAGTATTATCTTATTTGCTTTTTGATAATAGAAAATATTTTAGTTAGATTACTTTTTTTTTAGAGCTCCGCAGCACTCCAGCGCTTATGCACTGCTGAAACTAGTTAAGGGATTTTTAAAAAAGACGATTTTAGCCCGGATAATTTATGAATTGCATCTCCAACATATATTTTTATTGTGGTGATTCCATGACGCAATGTACAAAAGAATACCATACATTTTTGCTCAAATTCGACATTTTGTATAAGAGCCTAATTTTTCTAGATTTTATATAGATATATTATTTTTTTCTCAGTTTTTTTTAATGCGGAATCAATGGATTTACTTTAGGTATAACTTAACTTTGGAGGTTTGTCAATCCGAACCGTCAAATACTAACCATTATGTTGATTTTTTATTTCTACAGTTCACACTCTTCTCACAATTTCATTTTTAGGACTAGTTTGGGCCATTCTAAATTCAATAAACTCATTTAGTTATTCAACTGGATGACTAGTTTCATTAATTTCAGTCTTCTTCATTGAGGGATGGCCTCAATTTCACGCACGAGCGTACTCTAACACAATTCTTCCAGCAGGCCTGCCAATAACAGTGGTCAGTGTTTTGGTAAATTGTGGAGTAATTTCTTTTACTGTCGTCTTTGCTGTACCTTGGAAGTTAAAAAATAATGTGTACCGTTGTAGAGTTTACGCACCTGAAAATAAAAATAAAATATAAAGTAGAGTTTTCATATAAAAATGTATCAAATCAAATGAAATGTCATAGAGGAAACGCTAAAAAATAAATGTATTTTATTTATTTAATAGAGGATCAAACAATGAAATTTACACACACTTAAAAATCCAAATATGTACTCACATATATGTTTGATAACTACTGTCATTTGCTTTATAACCAATATGATATTCGCACCAATAGGGGCAGTTATGGATTTAATATTTTTGTATTTATATATTTTGGGTTTACATTATTAAATAAACAAATATTTATAAATAAGTTTATATTGCATCACTCAGTTCATATATTAATAAAGTCACGTGCATGTCAGATTTTGGCACGTGGCAATTATTGCGATCCGCTTGCAATTAAATCGGTTTTAAATTTGATGTTGATGGAGTCCAGGGTCTCTATAATCATAACTGAATTTTAACGTCATTAGAGCCCTTATAACCTAAATATTGTGGGGATTCGGAAATGGATAAAACTGTTATGCCCATATTTAATTACATAAGCATAAGTTATTCAATTTCTTATATGATTTTCGACGTTTACCTTATTTAAAATATGCTGCACAGTTATAGCAACTTTGCTTTGCAAACATTTTTTTAACGCATTTTTTAACTTGGTTCATATGTGACATTTTCTGTTTGGAGAGAAGCCTCTATTTGACGATGTAAACGAAACTATCGCAAAGCTTTCTTTTTTAAAATTATATTTTGGTGATGAGGAGGCACGTGTTGAATGTGTACTTTTTCTCTTCTGTCTACTTTTGCGCTATAAATTGCGTACATTGCGAATGTTTTCGGTCCTAGTTAGTACTATTTCAGGATATCAAAATTTAAATAAACTATACAGGGTCATCGGCAAGTTCCGCATCATATGGGACATTTTTTATTGATGAACTTAATAAAATTTTGACTTTTTGGATAGTTTTTGATTTAAAAATAATGCAAATGCCATGGATAAAAGTTTTTAAAAATTGACTTTACCAAATTTTACATATTTTCAAAAAATTTAAGATTATTCCCAAGATGTTAAATGGTAAAAAAAGTTGCCTATTTTTTTATTTTCTACCTTTTTGCCAAATAAGAAATGTATCGGATAAACTTGATTTTTTGCACTTTTTCCTAACCTGTGATTTTTTGACCCGTTTGATTTTAACCAAACAAACCTCAATAAAATGATTTATGTTAAATATGTATTACTTATGTGGATGTTTTCTATATTATAAATTAGCCAAAGAAATGTCACACACTTGATACAAGTTGATTTCCAACAAAATTCACGTCAAGTGACTATTACGGTGTAAAAAGGTTATTGTGTTAAATATACAATTTTCAAATTCTGCATATTAAATTAACTTCTAGTTCTATGTAAATAAATTTGAATAAACATTGAGCCGAATAGATTCATCGTACAAAAATAAAGCAAAAACTATCGAAAAAGTCAAAATTTTCATAAATTCAATAATAAAAATAATTTCCCATATGATACGGACTTTACTGGTCACACCGTATATTATAAACCTAAACGTAGTTTTGTTATTATAAATCTTTAAAGACTGTTTTTTGTTATTCCAGGTTACAGCAATCAAAGATCATATGACAATCGTGGCCATCAAGATCAGAGAAATTTTGATAACCAGAGCTATAACCAACACAGTAGTTATAACCAGGGTAATCAGGGTAACAATTATCAAAGGGGTGGTTATAACAGAGATCAAGGCAACTCTAACGATGAAAGAAGACCGGGCCCTTATAACGATAGATACGTTACTGGTAATGCCAATAGATACAGTTATAGGAGATAATTGATTTATAATTTTACAGAAACATCTGTATGTATGTTGTGTGGTCGTGGTTATTAAATGTTTATTCAAATAGTAGTCTGTTGAAAGTACAAAGTGGTGCAGAGGCGGCTATACACCTTTTATAGCTTGTCTCTTTAAGCAAGCTAGACAAGAAGGATGTTTATTGTAGTAGTAAGTTCTAAACAGAACCGGAATGGAAGCGCTACAAGACTACTGCGCAGACTCGCGTCTATATCTCAACCTATTGCAGGCACACTGCGCATGTCAGGTGGGTAGCGTGATGGCGGGACATTTAAAATATAGGTAGAAATGGGTTTAATTACTTTTTTTACGTCAGGATGTTAGAACAGTTTATGTGTGCACAGATTGTAGAATAAAATGTAGTACAAAAACAGATATTAATGTTCACATAAAAAGAAAACACAAAAAAAGAGAATAAAGTCTTTGATTTAAAAATATAAATAGAATACCGTAATATTAAAAAATTAATTAATCGCTATATCAATTATATTTTACATGTAATAATTGAACTTATTTCTACCTATGTAAATTTCAAATCCCGCCATCACGCTATCCGCCTGACATGCGCAGTGTGCCTGCAATAGGTTGGGATATTCTGCGTCAGTTCCGCATGCTGCGGAACCTTAAATCCAGCACAACCAAACTTTTACTTCGCAGGTCACGGGGTAAATAAGTTCGCTCATGATAACGATTTTTTAACATTTATTGGGCATTTTATTTTTTGCTTGCGTAGATCTTTAAGTGCATTTCGGTTAGGTACATAATCGCACGACAAGGATTTACACATCTATTAGCCTTTAAATAAATACTACACTTTATCCAAAGTAAATAGACATACAACCACAATACGACAAAAAAACATAATATTTTCCATATCCATACATTTTAGCTGCCTTGATAGCTTTATACGTTTGTTTTTCAACTGAGTACTATTATTAACATTTATACAAACGAATATTTTATTTTATAAAAACTTAGCAACATTACTGTTTTGACTCAAAATGAATATTTTATGTTTATCGAGTAAAGCGAATTTGTTGTTTAAAAAATACCTTTCTTATTGATCCTATTGATTTTGCGTACATTGACTTATTTATTTTTAATATGTTGTAAATCCATTAAAAGTTAAATCCAAAATTTAAATTTTCTGATATTTTCCTTAAACCCATTTTAGATAGAGGAAATAGTGCGGAACGGCATCTCGCGTAACGCGATAACAGAACTGAGTCATCATGATTACAAACTCTGTACTAGGGAGTTATTGGGTACGCATAATGAAAAAATTAACGCTACACTATTTAACACTAGACTATTGATGAAAATCGCAATGGTATGGATGGTCATGCTGCAGCGTAGAATTCCTCTCGTTTTCGAGTGTGTAAATAGGGTGCACCTAGTTCCAGACTATGAAAAAATGTCCGCTTAATAGAGGTGTCCGCTTATAAGAAGTGTCCGTTATAAGAGGTTTCACTGTACTCATATTAAACGGGCGTTTGCCGTTCCGCTGTTATTTCAACCGTCAAAATAGGGATTAGTAAAAACGATAATGATACAACATGGTATGACTTATATTGCATACAAATTATGGTGACTGAAACTTTAACGAAAATTTAAAAATGGATTGTAATTTAATTCAATTTTTAAATAAACGTTTTAAAGTAAAATAAAAAGGTGTATTTTTGTAACATTTTCATTAATAAATATACAGGGTGATTCACGTTGAGTGGCCTAATAGAAGATCTCGGAAACGAGTAAACTTATCTTTCTAAATATTTGATAGCAGGCATAATTGGCTTTGAGCTTTTAAAACATCATATTTTGACGTTTTTATTACTTCCGGTTATACCGGAAGTTAATGCCAACTTTGCTATTTCAAATGGAACACCCTGTATATTTTAGCATTTTTGATTACCTTATTAAAATCTAAATAACTTTTGTTAATATTAATCTATTCGTATCTCTAACCTTTTTGAGATATGAAATATAAAATGATTTTTTTGTGTAAAAACGCTCCGAGAAAAAACTTTAGTAACTCTCAACCTAATAAAGGTAAACATTTAAAATTTTGTAAGCTTTCAAGTAATACATTGGACTTTAGTTTAAATTACTTAGATTTCACTTTTTTATACAGGGAGTTCTTAAAATTGTGCCAATATTTCCCTTTAAATAAATGTGCGTAAGTCAATTTTTGCAAATGGAACACCCTATTTTTTTAGCTTACTAGAGCTTACTTAGTGTAGAGAATTAAATTTCCTATCTAAATGCCTAATACGTTACAATCCACATTTTTAGTAGTTTTGGAATTATGAGAAATTTAAATAAAATTCGAAACGACTAAAAATGTGGATTGTAACATCATGCATTTAAATAGGAAATTTAATTCTCTACACGTAAGTAAGCTAAAAAATAGGGTGTTCCATTTGCAAAAATTGACTTATGCACATTTATTTAATTGGAAACATTGGCACAATTTTAAGAACTCCCTGTATAAAAAACGTGAAACCTAAGTAATTTAAACTAAAGATCTATGTAGTACTTGAAAGCTTACAAAATTTTAAATGTTTACCTTTATTAGTTTCAGAGTTACTAAACTTTCTTCTCGGAGCGTTTTTACACAAAAAAATCCTTTTATAATTTATATCTCAAAAACGGTTATAGATAGGAATAGATTTTATTAATAACAAAAGTTATTTAGATCTTAATAAGGTAGTCAAAAATGCTTAAATATACAGGGTGTTCCGTTTGAAATAGCAAAGTTGGCATTAACTTCCGGTATAACCGGAAGTAAAAAAAACGTCAAAATATAATGTTTTAAAAGCCCAAAGCCAATTATGCCCGCTATCAAATTTTTAGAAAGATAAGTGTACTCGTTTCCGAGATCTTCTAATAGGCCACTCAACGTCACCCTGTATAATCTTATTACGTAATAGTGGTGGCTCGTGGTAAAAAAAATAGGTGAAGTGCTTAACATTTCCCCATTTTATCAAAAACGTATTTTATATAATAGGTTAAACGTCTAACCTGAATGGTTTTTGAGATATTATCATTTAAAAACGACGTTTTTAGCACTTTGACAAGTTGTAGCACCTTAACGGTGTATCTTAGAAAAAACCTTTCCCGTTCCAATCTTAAACTTTTATTTTCTATTTAAAAATTAACTACAGGTTAATTTTCGCATGGTAAACCCGAAAAACCAATATAGGCTAATCAATGAATGGCCGCAAAGGGAGTGTAGAATGCATGTGGGGGGGTTGTTCGGGTTTGTTCAGTTTGTGGGGGGTTGTTTCAGGAATGTAGGGGGGTAGTTAAAAGGTAAACATACTAAAAGTCCCCACTCCTAGCCCGTCCGCTTGGGGGGGGGGGGGGGATAAAAAGGTCCATATTTTTTTCCGAAGTAGGGTCTCTAATTTTTGCAGTACTACATTTTGAAGATTAACCTATACAGTGAGTCCGTAAAGTTTGTAACAAAACTATTTAAAATGCATTTTGTTCCTTACTTCTCCTCGGGCCCATAATGAATTCTTTATTCTTGTTACGGTATTTTTGCTTCAAAGAGTAGAATACTAAGGAAAATATATTTTACCGCATAAGGAATAAATAAACGCAACATTTTTGTGAAAATGGCTTTTCTCCTAAAAGGAAAAATTTGCACATATATAGTTTAGTTTAGCTCTTTAAGTGTATTTAATTTTTATATCTATATCTGTTTTTCTTACACAAAAAGAACTTATAAATAAAATACACTATCATTCAAAATTATTTGTATGGTTTATTCCTTATTAGACATGTCATAAAAAAAATTACAAAAACCTTTGCCCAACACTCTCCTCGCCGTATATACTATATTCTTTGCGATTCGCATTTTGTAGTCAATCTGATTTAGAATTCTCAAATATACTGGTTAATGCAATAACCAAATAAGATTTTTCCAAAAGAACCATTTTTAACAAAAGAAATTCGTTTTTTAACGTAAAAATGTTTTACGGTTAAACCGTTGATTTTTTGAATAAAGAACGAAAAACTAAGAAAGAAATGTGCAAGCGATTTTTCTTCAAGTCATTCAACTAGGACTGAACAGGGACTTATTTTTTGAGTTTCCATGTATTTTTATTAAAACCAATATAGCCATCTTGTTTATGTTTGACCATATAATCTAAAATTGCCATTTAAAAAGCGACTTGGCTTAAAACAACGGAACTGTGGCGTAAAGTTATTATGTTTCAAGGAAACACTCTGTATATTTTTTATTTTTATGAAAGGTCTTTCTTTTCTGATTCCAAAAATATATAATGCTCAAACCGTTTTCTGGATATGAGCGATCAAATTTTTAAAAGCTATGTTCATTGTAGTTTAATACGTCTAGAATGCCTTGGAAATTAAAATGTTGAATATGGCCCCCATAACGCTATTCTGTTACTGTTTACATGATATTGTTTTCCAAGGCACTCTAGATATATCGAAACTTCATTTTCCAACACATAATGTTGTTTTTTCTATTCCAAGTTCTTAATAAGTTCAATGCGAAACGCATTTACGTATTGTAATGAAAGCATTTCGATACGTTTTTTTCTTTACATGAAGTTGATATCACATTTTTGACGTGTTATAGCTAGTCACCTTTACCTTTTCATCTTGTGTGTGGCTGCGGCCGTGTCAGTGGAAATTTTCGTGATATTATGTGCATGTGTACTACATAATATGAAGTGATTATAACTTTTTGAATTGTTGGCTCATTCGACTTTGCGAATTAATGTTACATTTCCTGACCGTCGACCCTAAAATATTGGAAATTCTAAAGTACTATCCCCAGTCCCATGGCTGTGCGAAAAGGATAAATGTTTCGATTATGACGATGACAATTGTCCCTCTCTACTCTTTAACCATCGAGAAGACCATGATTTTTACAGTTAAATTTGTTACCAAACTTGAGATGTTAACATTTTTCGTTGGAAAATTTTTTTTCTCGCCTTACAAGGTAAAATAAAAAAATGTATAAAGTACCAATTTCATAAGACGTTTTAGCGCACGTGTCAGTTAAAAAACTCGCCATTTCGTAGCTTGTTTTTTAAATTAGACGCGAGCGCTAAAAACGCTTTCTATGAAACTTTGTACTTTAATATACTATTAATCGCCATATCTTAAAAACGGTTTGAGCTAATATAGGGAAATTATATATGAAGAGCACAGGCGAAAAAAGATGAGGGTCCATTTTTTGCTAAAATAAGACTAACATCGGATCTGTACAGTATGTCAGATATAGAATAATATCTACTTATCAAAAACAGCAAAAAAGATGAGAGTACAAGTATATCGTCATTTTAAATTTCGTAGTGGTAGGCAAAAAAGATGAGGGTACCAGTGGTTGTGGGCAAGAAAGATGATAGTCCACACAAATTGGCAACGGCGCGGCGGCGCAGTGTTTCCTGCTTCCAACTTCAGCTTATGATGGACCAATACCTATATCTAAAGCCAAGTATGATGACATACAGCATCTAAAAAAAATTTGTTCCCAAAAAGCACAGACATTTTTTACTGCACTACCACATTGCTAAGATACACGTGCTGAACGGACCTTCATCTTTTTTCCCGTGTTTTTTTTGTATTTAAATCAAACATTTTTTTTTATTACTTTTTTATAAAAAATGTAAGGTTTTTTTTATATTACGTCTTAAAGTATTTTAGTTTAACATCATATATAGAGCTATGGCTAACTTTTGTATCACAATTTCAACAGTAGTCTTTTTCAGTAAAAATAACTTTTACTCAGAATTGTTTTTTTTTGACCCTCATCTTTTTTCCCCTGTGCTTTTCATATTTTTGGAATCAGGGAAGAAAAACCTTTTATAAAAACGAAAAATATACAGGATGTTTCATTGAAAAATAACAACTTTACTCCACAGTTTCTTTGTTCTAAGCTATTCGTTACACGGCAGTGGCTTAGAGGTGAGTTACTGGCATTCGTGCATGGCGGTCCGGGTTCGATCCCCGGAGGGGGCATTCTATGCACAAAAAAAAGTATGTCCGAAATTCAGTGGATTTAGGAGTGCAGGGAAGAGTGTAAAATGTATCATCTTCCAACGCACCCCATTCACACCGGTAACCAGGCCGGATGAGATCGGATACCTCGTGGGGTGCGGAAGAAGGTACATACTCCCTAATCGAGAGTAATGGCAAGAAACCAAGGGTTAATTGCTCTTGGGGGGTGTCGCATGACTGAGGATCATGGTTCGGAACCCACTTTAAGCTGTAGATCCCCTCGAGAATGGCCCTGCCAGTGAGCGAAGAGGAAAAAATCACACAACACAAAAATAAAGCTATTTCGCTATTTAAATAGCAATTTTAGATTCTACGATCAAACATAAACAAGATCTATACCCAAAAAAAAGGTCCCTGTTCAGTCTTGGTTGGATGACCCTGAACCATAAAACATGTCGTTTTTGAAATGTCAGTTTCTCGTTAACTGTGCAGTTTAGCAGCAAATTTACTTGGTTTGTTTCCCAAAATTCAAAAAATTTATAAAATATAGGGTGTTCGATTTAGAAAAGTAATACAATTTTTGTTCTGCGTTTTTGCGTAACCCTGTAGAATCAAAAATAATTTTAAGTTGTAGGTTATTTCCATTTGATATTCTCCAACTTTTGTAATAACATAGTTTGCGTACATTTAGTAACAGCTCAGTTGCTAAAGTTTGCCGCGTTAGCGGCACTAGATGACCACCCTATATTTATGGGTTCGTTGAAATGGCTTCAATATTAAAATATAGATACAATGTGGTTAACCTAAGCAATAATTCTGAAAAACAAATGGAATTTAATTTTTTTCTTAGACTCATCCTGTATATAGCAAACCGAAACTATACCCGGTTTTGAACAGGACTAATGTAATGTAATCTAAACACCAAATTTCGTCATTCCCCGTCCAGTCGTTTTTAAGCTTTCGAACCAACAGACAGAGGGAAATGGAAAACATGTTTTTTGCGATCTAGCGACTCTTAAGCCGGCTACAGATACAGAAAGATGTACGCCTCAAACGTCTGCGTGTGGATCTAAATAGTGCACGCGCGTTCAAGAAAGTCAATACAATAATTTACTTCGTGCATCAAGGCGCGTTGATGCACGCGTACATCTCTCTGTGTCTTTTATCGGTTTAAAATATCGACATATGTCTCAAATTTTATTTTCACGATTACAATGACTTTTTTTCGTTCGAGGAAAATAAGGAGCAAGTAAGTAATAATAAAAGTAAATAAAGTGAAAACCTAATTTTTAAAGTAAAGCGAAATACTTAACATGTGTATTTTACAACAAATGGGATATTTTCAATCGTATTATTAAACCTCCTGAAGATTTTCAACATGATCTCAAGGGCTCTTTTAATTTGTGAAGTGCGCACGCCATTGTCAGCTTATGGTAATGCACTTTAAATGCAAAATATTGCAGTCGTAGGTTCTTTTGACTTTTAAAGGTTTTTTCATTCTTCTTGGGCAAGGACCCTCGAACAGTACAATGGCCAGGAGCGTGCGGTAAGATTTAAAGGAAGGAAATCATTTTCACGACACTACTGATAACAACAGTGCAGTTTAAATTTCTATTAATAATTTTTTTTTGAATGAGATGTAAACATTTACAATTGTCAGATTATGGGAAAATTTGTGTCTGATTGGAATCAAATGGAACTACCAGTCTGCATGATACAGGGTGTTCTATAATAATGTACTAATATTTTAGGATGTGATTTCTCCGGTAATTGTATGAAGAAAAGTTTATCCGCAACGGTTTAAATTTTTTGGTGTCCATAGCGTTTCAGTCAGGGGGGAGGCACTGGTGTCCTGAAATTTTTTCATCTTTAGTAACATCTAAAACTCAAAAACGCCCCTATGGGGGGGGGGGGGGGGGCGTGAAAATATTTAAAAAAAAATAAAGTCAACGTTACCAACTTTTATGTAATATACTTAGTATTAAAGCAGAACTTGATCAAAGCAAGATCGGCAGATAAGTGGATATAGTAACAACATATTAGTGACATTCCCTTCGCCTCTTGAGAACTAACAATATAAACACAAGCCATCGCACCCATTTTGATAATCGCGTCCAGGTGACAGCATGATAAGAAGCCAACCGTACATGCTATACATACAATTTCAACCAACCAGCGTGCACAATACGCGAATAAATAGTGCATTAGGGCCTTTATCATGGTAAGTGCAGCATTTTTTAGATTGTAGTGCCCGAATCAGACAATGGGGACTTTTTGGAGAGGTTGGCGGTTCGCAGGGCACAATAGCCACTTCAACTGCATGTAGCCGTAGGTAGCTAAGGCGAACAGCCACTTGAACTCGCAGCGCTGTAAAGCAAGGAACAAATGTGCGGCTTTGTAATGTGCTCCCTGCGTAAACCGATGATTTTTTTCGTTTCTTTTGTCTAACGAAAAATTATTCGACGGCGTGCGAGCGCGTTCATTTGGAAGGAATGTAAAGCTCTTCAGATGTAGTTTAATCCAGAACATTTGAGATATTTCATTCGCCTAACTGAACATTTTAAATTATTCTATTTTACCATAACATATTGATATGTTTATAATAAAATTAAACATTTAATTTAGCAAATTTTTTATTTAATAATTTTCCTTGACTTTAACAGGTGCATATATGAAAACTAATAATACATTGTTCTTTGTTTTAAAAATATAGAATATCGAACAAAGAACGATATTTCCATAAAATTAATACTGAAACTACCGACCATTAATACGTTTTTCCTGTACAGGGTCATCTAGCCCGAACTGAACAAGTGCCTATTTTTTGAGTTTCCCTGTATTTTATTAAAATCCATCTTGTTTATGTTTTGGCGTAGACTCTGTATATTTTTAGTTTAATAGATATTGGAAGATATAGGCCCCTGTTTAGTCCTAGTATGATCCTGTATATTGTACCTATGGACCACTAGATTTATCTAGATCTAAAAAACCGCCTGCGTTGCGTCGGCACGCCGGGTAAAGTAGGTGAAGTAATCTTTCTAAAGTTTTGTAGTAACATACTAAACAGTAAACTCAATCATTTTATTAAATATTCGCCTGTGCTATAGTATAATCATTATTAATAAATGCATCTTTTTTACATTCCACAATTTATTATAACAATAAGATATAATTTCATATCTATCCCAGTTATGATATGAAACTGACCAATCACAATGGTCAATTAGGTACAAAGAAACCAAATTTACACGGTGGAAATTTTAGGAGTCGTTTTCTGACACTTAACAAAAGTGAGGTTAGAATATACTTTAAAAATATATAAATCTGTCAGATTAAATTTGTTATATTTTATATTTTAATCAAAACATTTATCCCAGAGCCTATATGAATACACCAATTTTTCCCAAAGAGTGCACGAAATGATGCGAAAATTGAAGATATAAAACAAAAATATATTTTTACCGAACTATCAGTTTTTCTAACCAAATAAAGATGTATGCACAATTGCCCCTTCTCTTTTCAAAAATCTACAGTTTTCCACTCATTTCAAAACAATTACTAAAAGATTTAATGCACAAAATGGATATACGAAATGGACGTTTTACTTGTGTTTTTACGATGCCGGGGCTCCCTAATTGACCCTTAAACTTGTATTATAAGCAACAGATATAATAACCAGGGGCGGTTCTAGACCCAAAATATTGGGGGGGCACCACATTGGCGTAGCCAGAAAGTATGCTCGAAGGGGGGGGGGGGGGCTGGGTGGGCCTAAGTATAGGACATTTTTTTTTCTGAAGAGAGGGATAGTCGGGACTATATGTATTCCATGGTATTGTACCTAGCGAAGAAGGCGCCGCAGGCGAAAAATGTTCGGGGCCACGCCCAAAGTTCGTTTAAAATTCACCTACTATCAAATTTTGAAAATTAAATTATTACCTCTCCCCCTTTGCATGGTTGGATGTAATTTTTTTTTAAATGTTTTTTCTTGATATTCCTAGCTGGCTCTTTATTTAAAAAAAAACATTTTTTATAATTGTGAAAAATATGAATATTGGTGTCAATCCAAAATTTTAACATAAGACGTATGTATGACTCTAACCAGCGTTTTCCGGGCTCGGTTTTTCATGATTAAAAAAAAAGTAAATATCGCTCACCACGCCAAAATTGATGATTTTTTCAGAAATCATGTATTTTAGGAGCGTAGATCTAAGAGCAGTTTTTGGTGCAAATGCTAAGATTTGGAAATACTCCTTCTTAAGTGCCGTATATTTATATTTCTATAAAGAATTCTCATTTCATCCCGCACTATTTTTTTTATTATAAATTATCACACTTCTTCCATAAAAAATGTTTGAATTGAAATGTTTACCTTAATTTTTCTCTTAAGAAATAAATACCTAATTGTTTTTGTTGTAAAAATATTTTATTGCATTGGGTTATATTTTTGTTGATTTAAAATAGATCTAAAAAAGGGAAAACGGGACAGACAAGTATATAATGGAAAAATTCTATAAAATATTATTCTGTTTACTCGTTTTCCTTTAAAATTGCATGAAAAATCAATAACTAAAACGATATGCGTGTGAAACCTTAATCTCTATATAAAACAGGACTTTTAGAAGGAAAAGTTTAAAAGCTAAACGTTTCCTACAAGACCTTTGGAATCTAAACCAAGAATACATTATTTAAAGATTTAAATTAAGAGTCCATGCGTGAGATCAAAATGCAGCCCGGCACCCCCCCCCCCCCCCCTTATATACGCCACAATTTTTGGTAGCCTTCGCAAGCAAATAACGCCACAGCCCAAAATTTTTTATAATCATGCTCAAATTGTATCAAATTATGTAAATAATAAAGCACCCGGCATTTTTTTTTATCAGTGGCATCAACTTTATAGTTTTTTTCAGAAATGTTGGGGGGTCCTGGGCCCTGATAATAACTGGTAAATCTTCCTTGAATGCTGGAAAACGAAAATAAGTACCATCGCGCCGATAAAAAACTGGGACAGGAAATTTTTCTATTTTCTCCTAGACTATTAAGAATAATTTTACATCAAGCCTGGTACCAGTAAAATGTCATGAAAATTTGCATGTCAATAAAGATTGTCACTTTATGATTGACTCGTCAAACATACAATCATATATTATTTGTAAATATGCCACAATTAACCCCCCAGCAAAAGGCAATTATTTATAGTCGGTTGCGAGATAGTGTTGCTATTAGGGATATTGCAGATGAACTGGGAGTAAGCAAGAATACCGTGCTATTGGCAAAACAAAAAATAGCAAGACATGGGACTATTATTAGGAATGCAGGTTCTGGTCCCCCTAAAATTTCTACTAATGATCATGATAGAAGACTGGTTAATTATCTAAAGGATCATCCCTTCGAAACTGCAATCAAGGCAAAAGAAGAGACGAATTTTCCAGGTTCTGCAAATACCGCTAGAGACAGGGTTCGAAATTCCGATATACGAAGCCGTTGTGCTGCCAATAAAAAATTTTTAACGGAAATAAATAAACAGGGCAGGTTAGAATTTGCACATGAATATATTAATCAAATAAATTTATGGGAAACAGTTATATTTTCTGACGAGAAAACTTTTCAGTCATGCAATAATGGGAGAATTCGGGTGTATAGGCCTTCCGGCATGCGGTATGATGAGAGATACACCCACAAAACCAACCAAAGTGGGCGTTTCTCCATAAATGTTTGGGGCTGGATTAGCGCTAGAGGACCAGGACTTTGCCAAATCGTCGAAGGAAGACTAACTGCAGCAGTATACGTTAATATACTAAACGAAGTGATGATACCATCGGTAAACGCTGTATACGGTCAAAATTACACATTTCAGCATGATAATGCTCCAATACACACAGCGCGCATTGTACAAAATTTTCTCCAAGAAAATAACATAGCAGTTCTTCCCTGGGCTTCGAAGAGTCCCGATTTGAACCCGATAGAAAACATGTGGGGTGCCATGGTCAAATCTATGTATAAACATGATTTTCAACCTAGAAACAGGGATGAATTACGTCATAGGATAAATCAAGCTTGGGATGAAATAACTGTCGAATTATGTAGAAACTTAGTTTTAAGTATGCCACAAAGGCTCCAAAAAGTAATAAACAGAAATGGTTCTATGACCAAATATTAATTTTGTGTTGTTTTGACAAACTTTGTGTTCGCAATTTTTTTCTTTTTATTAAATGTATTTTATTACCTGTATTAGCTTTATTTATTATTTTGTGGTAATGGTAAATATAATAATTTATAAAATATTTGACTTCAAAAAAATTTAATAAATTTACTTTATCCATATTATATGATGTCTCTCAAATTTAACCACCCCGTATCGAAAAATACAAAACATTCCATTATGTAACCTAGGTTACTTTTTAAATTTTGAATGTTTTTCCTTTTTAGCTCTAGACACCTTTTATAGTCTAGGGGATATATGTATTTCTTACATTGTTTTTGTAAATCTCTTGTCCCAGTTTTTTATCGGCACAATAGTACATAAAACCAGATAAAACATAAAACACAAAACTTTAAGATTTTTAGAAAAAAATACATTTTTTAAGGTTTTGCTAATGGTTTAAAGGTTATGTTTTGTACAGAAAAAAAGGGTTTGTTCGGGTTTGTTACGCTATGCTATGGTTTAGAAAAAGAAATATACCTATCGCTATTTATCCGTTATTCTGCAAAAGGCCGAATGTGGGAAAGATATTCAAAGTGATTTTGTGTAAATATAAGAAATGCATCAATTCAACAAATATGTTTTAGTCTAATTTTGACCATTGATTTGCCAACCAAAAAAAAACAAGTTGTAATGCCTGATTTAAATATATATTTTTTAAAATTTTTACTATGAAGTTCGGAAGTTGAGTCGTAGAAAAAATATACTCTACAACTCGAGTGGATTGTCAAACTTCCGAGCTCAATATAAGGACTTTACTTCCTCGTGTGATATAAACATTATATCCACTCTTGTTGTACAAACAAAACAATTATTTGTTTTGAAAAGAAAATTCGACGATGTAAATTTGCATTTCACCTAAATGGTCCCTAATAGTGCGCTTAATTATCGTGACGACTTACACAAAATAACTAATTAGTCTTTTTTTTTGTATTAAAGCTTTTAGTCCACTCGTACGTATCTCTGTACCTTGTGTACTATTAGCGAAATTATACAGTTAATAATATTACATTTTCAATATGCGAAGTGAACACAAGGGATGCTCTCGTAATGCCATTATTCCGGTAAATATCAACTGTACCGGGAGTTAACCGGGGCTTATTTCATATTAAAACAACCCTCGATTTGAGCTGAGCTTTCACCAGGTTACGCGTAATCGGTATTAAGTTACCCTCCTTAATCCCCGGTGATTTGTCGAACGAACGCCTGACTCAGGTATTTTAAATATTGAAGCTCTTAAGTCAAAAATAATTGATTTAGAAGGAAATTTGATAAGACGTACGATATTATTGTTTTATTTAATATTGGGCAAATTGAATATAGAGATAAACAAAAAAGAATACCTAGATCTTCCTTTAGAAATATAATAGTAGGTACCGAAATATCTTTTTTTGCAACATAAAAATATAATGAATTTCCCTATAAACAAATTTCATATCTTAAAAGAATGGTATCAAAGTAAATTAAACATTTCAAAGCACTGTATTTGCTACATCTTGAGAAAGTAGAACCAGACATCCTTATGCTAATATTTTGCAGAATTTATGTTTATTAAAAGTAAGATTTTGAGTATAATGTAAATTCCTAAAATTTTTATAAATTTCCGGTTACTAATTATAAGAAGAAAAAAACTGTCATTGAGAATAATGAGCAAATAATTTCTAATTATGGCTTATCAGTACTAGCACAATTATATTATATACTATATACAGAGTGTTACAAATTCGACATACCAGCATTAGAATCTCGAAAACCATAAGAGTTAGAGAAACGGTTAAATGGGGGCAAAGTTGTGCAATTCGGTGTTGATTATAATACCGCTTTAAAAGTTTTCAAATTCCGAATACTTCCGATTTTATTCGAAAAAAACGGAAATTTTGCAAAATCGTTTTTTGTTTTTCCTGAGCTCATTTGACTAGCTATTTTAAAATAAATGACACTTTGTCATTGCCACTTTTTCTCTTCTACAAAGTGACGTTACTAAACTAAAGATCCACCATTTTGTCTCCGAGCGGTCATCACCAACTTTACTTTTTTAAATACGGACCTGGATTTTTTAACCGATTTTTAAACCCTCCTACCCTTAAAATGTAATGGCGATATTATTTTCAATTGCTCCTCCGTTTTGATCAAATTTCAGCTATTTTTATTACCTGCATGCGCATTTCTACGTTCTGATCAACTGTTACAAATTTTATGTCATGTCCTGGTGATAGGATTGGTTCTAATTTTATTTTAGTGAATTTTATGTTCCAGAATTTTCAAGTGCAAGACGTACATTATGCGTTTCTTTCATTAGTTATTATTTTCTTAAGGAAATACATATTCTAAATTAATATTAATAACAAATAATTTTTCCTACGACCACCTATAAAAATGAGAAAAAAATCACGGTTAGTTTGGCTAGAAGGCGCCGTATATCACACGCGTGTTGAAAAAAAATATTTCAACACTAGTGTTGAAATATCAAGGCACACTATTTAATTTAAACCTATGGTGCCAATTTGACAATATTAAAAAGAACACATTTTAGGAAGCAGTAATTGTAAATTGTTTAACTTATTTATCATGTATTTGTCGAGTGATTCCGAAATAGAGTGTGAAAATACTCCATCTAAAATTATAAAAAATGTTAATAATATACTGGAGAATCCATTACCAGAAAAAAAAAATCGCGCTGAAGAAAGTGTCATGTATTAAACAACAAATCTTTATTGGTAGCGATAGCGTAGAGAATAGAGCTCTAGTCTACAGATCGCAAGGTCACAGGTTTAAATCCCATCAGGGGTATTTGACTTTTTTTTTAAACATTAATTAATTTATAGAATTAGGTATTTTGAATTGAAATCTTTCTTGTTGGGTGGATTTTTTAAATTTATGTTTAATGCATCTTTCCTTATTTAAATTTAATATTTTTCATTCTGGTTAATCTAGAAGTCAATCCAGGATTAGTTCTTCCTATGATATACAAAATATGATAAAGTTAAACTACAAATAAAGGAAAATCCTATTTTTAAACTATGAAACCAGATATAAAGTGGAACATAATCCTAAGTATGCTAATTTCAAAACTAGTGTTGAAATATTTTTTTCACAAATCAAAGGCTTTTTTAATAATTCTTTGTGGTCGTAGGAAAAATAATGTACATTACTCGTGTGAAAGTGATTATTCTAAAACTCGGAGAATTTCCGCACTCGGTTGACGCCTCGTGCTAAATATCTCCTCGTTAAAAAAATATCACTTTCATCACTTGTTATGTAATATACTATTATCATGCTCTGTATTATTTTCTATTCTAGAATTATCCACCCTTCCCGCACTCTCTCGCACTTCACATGTTTTTGTGGGCGTCAGTGTAGCCCACATATAAAGTCTGATAAATCTAGGGTGTCATGAACAGAACCGGACACCGTTTTATGAACCGGCTATCAATAAACATTCGCCACAGTGTCGCTAGCAGTTTGATACTTTTATGTGACGCAGGGAGGAAGTTTCGGACTGGATATACTTTGGATATCGTTTTGACGGATTTATTGGATCATATAGGATAGGGTGATATGTAGTCGATCAAATAGACGTTGGTTTTGGTTACGTTAATCATCATTTTATTTAATGATGACATGAACGATTGATTGATGAGTATTAGTTGAATTTATGATATTTTTTTCTGGGGATTAAAAAATTTGAAGAAAGCAATACTTAAAATATCTGTGGATAGCTACAGACACAAAGACCATCTGACTATAGTCCATTTTTTAGAGATTTATTGTAGGTATAAATTGACCGATTTCTGCAGTGGCAGAACTTCAAATTTTGGGCCCCCCCGCAAAATTAAATTAAAGGCCCCTTGTAAATAAAAAATTATGCGCCAGAAATTTTAAAAAGGTATGTTTTTATTAGGTACCTACTTAACACTAACAACTAATAACAATAACTGATTTTAAAATTCTTTACGGCGACTTTTAGCATTTGCAAAGTTTCTAATGACCTCTTTTAAATTCAATTTTGAGGCCTCATCAGCTTCAATAGCCAAAATTGCAAGACCGCTCTATTTTTCTTCTATTGTTGTTGTGCACATATAATTTTTAATCAGTTTTAGTTTGCTAAATGATCTTTCCGCAATTGCTGTAGTAACCGGAATGGTTAAATATAATAGTAACGAACTAATTACGTTTATATTTAATTATTAATAGTTCTGCTAGTTCTTTTACCGATTTAAGTTTAGAAAGTTCATCTTTAAGAATTGACACTAAGTTTATTATTTGAATAGGAAATTCTTCTGAAATATCATCTTTGTAATGGGTTATTAAATTTTCTGCACATTTAAAAAGTTGATCTTGTGGCAATGTAACTAGTGTTTTTGGATTTAAAAATTCGAATATTTCACAAACATGATACAAGCCAATGAATCTATTGTTTAGTTCTCCACAAACTACGTCAAACACTTTGATTCGAAAGACATCTGCGTCGCTATCAAAACGATGGTCCAGAGCCAGTTCATCATAAAGGCGCTTAGCGACCGGTCGTCTTTTTTTCTTAAATTCACTACTAACGCTCCATTTTCTAGCCATTTCTACAGCTTCATCTCTTAGAGTGTCATAGTCATTTCTTAATTTGCCTAAATGAACATGAACTTTCTTTGCTGCACCACTAGTAGAACTAAGTTTTTTTGATTCCATGGCGAATGGCGATAGAATAAAAAATATAACACGATTAACAAAATAAATTAAACAATATTTAAAATAAAACACTTTTTTTACCGTTTTGTAGCTTTGCGTCAAACTTTAAACTAGAAACAGAAAAATAAAAAATGTAATCTACGCAAATAGTACCTATAATATGTTACGCGCAGCAGAGCCGGATACTACTGAAGTAAATACACAAATCTAAACCATCGCGCATGCATCGCTAGAATACGCCAGAACTGCCAACATCGCGGCGCGGCAAAGTGCGTGGCCTGATATTAGGCTACGTTTACGCCGTTTTAAATTACTTGCATTTACACAGCTTTAGTTTATTAGTTTGCTAACAAGCCCTACAAACGCTGAACGCATGTCGGAATTCAGAATAAGTGTAAATAAAGAAAAAATAATTTTTTGTTATTGTTAAAGAAAAAAATGCTGCAGTTTTTTAAAAGGGCAGAATGCCCCCGGCCCCCCCCCCCCCCCATCTATCTCCAATCCAATTTGAATATTTCCCAAAAGCCGTCATGAACAAGTTTTTTTTTCATTGTAGCAGGGGTTGGTGGAGGAGCCAGTCTACTTAGGCTGAAAGGCATTTAAAAAATTATACTACTGGTTTTACATTACCTTCTAAGTGACGGGTCAAAAAGTCGCTATGGTATGATACAAAATTCTTAATTTATCCTAATATCTTTAATGCAATGTAGGCCAGAAATTATGTTTTATATCTCTTTATTATTTTCTATACATTTTGTAATAACAAGTAGTTGGCATGGAGAACTATATGGGTATGGCAAAGGATATAACAATTAAACATAGATTCAAGCACTCAAATTGTTTTCCTCCTTTTCCTCACGCCCAGTGGCGGTGTTAGATTTTTTTATTTATACAAAACCAAATAATAACAATTGCCGGGTGGTGCATCGTGGTTGGAAATCCCATGCAAGTTTTAGACTGTTCAAATGTTTGCTCCCTGGTTGACCTTAGAGCTGGGTTGTAGGGAGACTTTTTAGGGTCTCTATGAGGTGAGTGCACATGCTGAGTTTGAACAATTTTGGACAACCCGATCTTAACTTATTCAAATAGGATTGCGATTGGTTTTTTATTGGAATTCAATTCATGGAATGCTGCAGACACCAGCATTAATTTAACTTGTAAACCTATAATTTGTCATTGTCATATGTAATTTTTATAAGTAGGTTTTTTAAAAATCTTTAAAAGATACATTTTCCACTGGATTTAACAAATATTTTCGAACAAATCGAACATTATTTTCAAAACGGATCGTTTAATATAAAACTAATTATTTTACTTACAATAAAACCTATTAAATAGTATGAAAATCATTAAGAATTACTAAAAGGGGAATAAAATAAGAGGGTGTTTAAAAATAAACAACTGTTTATAAAAAAAAACCTAATAATTTTATTTTAAGAAAACAGTACAATCGTTTGGAATATTGTTAATTCTTAATTAAATCTTCAAATAAACCGCCATTATTTGCTGCTAAACAATATCCCAAATGATCGTAAAATTCTCTACAAACATTAGCGAGTTGGTACTGGGTAATTTTTTTCGGATTGCATTAAAATTGAATATTTTAACTGCTCTAAATTTTCAAACGTAACACTTTTATAAAGAAATTTTTTTAAAAGCCCCCACAGGAGGAAGTGTTTTAGCTGGCCAATTAATTGTTGAATTTGGACCGACAAAGTGCCCATTAAAGGCATTATTTGATATTCGCATACCACAACTCGTAAAAAACTCTATCTTTGCTGTCAATTTCACATTATATAATGACCATTTTTGACATTCCTTCGTTTAAATCATAGATGTTCTTTTGCCCAATTTTGTTTTTGGTCGTTCACGTATTAAATAATATTGTATTTGGTATTTTTAGAGACCATTTTATTCTTATTTTGTGCGTAGACTTTCTGATAATAAAGTTTTACACTGTGTATATCTGTAAAGTGTTCTTTTTATTAGAAGATCTCGGAAACGAGTAACCCTATCTTTCTAAAAATTTGATAGCTGGCATAATTGGTTTTGGGCTTTTAAAGCATTATATTTTGACGTTTTTATTACTTATACCGGAAGTGAATGCCAACTTTGCTATTTCAAATGGAATACCCTGTATATTTTAGCATTTTTGATTACCTTCTTAAAATCTAAATAACTTTTGTTA
Source organism: Polydrusus cervinus (assembly GCA_935413205.1). Lineage (NCBI taxonomy): Eukaryota > Metazoa > Arthropoda > Insecta > Coleoptera > Curculionidae > Polydrusus > Polydrusus cervinus. Next base: position 55,874,091 of record OW284510.1, on the reverse strand, counting down.
ATAATAATCTATTCCTATCTCTAACCGTTTTTAAGATATAAATTATAAAAGGATTTTTTTTGGTGTAAAAACGCTCAGAGAAGAAAGTTTAGTAACTCTGAAACTAATAAAGGTAAACATTTAAAATTTTCTAAGCTTTCAAGTAATACATAGATCTTTAGTTTAAATTACTTAGGTTTCACGTTTTTTATACAGGGAGTTCTTAAAATTGTGCCAATGTTTCCATTTAAATAAATGTGCATAAGTCAATTTTTGCAAATGGAACACCCTATTTTTTAGCTTACTAACGTGTAGAGAATTAAATTTCCTATCTAAATGTCTAATATGTTACAATCCACATTTTTAGTGGTTTTGGAATTATGAGCAATTTAAATAAAAAATCTTAAAATTTCCGTTTGTGTTAATGCGACATTATTTTTGAAAAGAAGGCTTCGACTGGGACTTTCGTTTGGCTTTGAATGAGAAATAACTAAGCAACGAACATAGGCAGTTAATAACAAATAAATGGTAACAAAGCTCAAAGTCAAACGAAAATTCCAGTCGAAGCCTTCTTTACAAAAATAATGTCGCATTAACACAAAAAGAAATTTTAAGATTTTTTATTTAAATTGCTCATAATTCCAAAACGACTAAAAATGTGGATTGTAACATATTAGGCATTTAGATAGGACATTTAATTCTCTACACGTAAGTAAGCTAAAAAATAGGGTGTTCCATTTGCAAAAATTGACTTATGCACATTTATTTAAATGGAAACATTGGCATAATTTTAAGAACTCCCTGTATAAAACACGTGAAACCTAAGTAATTTAAACTAAAGATCTATGTATTACTTAAAAGTTTAGAAAATTTTAAATGTTTACCTTTATTAGTTTCAGAGTTACTAAACTTTCTTCTCGGAGCGTTTTTACACAAAAAAATCCTTTTATAATTCATATCTCAAAAACGGTTAGAGATAGGAATAGATTATTATTAACAAAAGTTATTTAGATTTTAATAAGGTAATCAAAAATGCTAAAATATACAGGATGTTCCATTTGAAATAGCAAACTATTACAGAAATACCAGTCCGGCCATGACCAAACTTTAGGTTCTGTAAAATGAATGTTACTAGAACTGACGTGTGTCATCGACGGCCATTAAAAGGTTACGTGAAATACACTATATTACCGGTAGATTTAAAAACTTAAAATATCATTCAGTGAATTTTTAGTCATATTTATTACTATATTATTTACCCTAAAGTTCTGTTGTATATGATTTTCGAGATACAGTCGCTTGCCCTTAGTGGATCACCGTGTTTATTTGAAAATAAAGACTAATACAATGGCGGCTCGCGGTCTTAAAAAATGGTGAAGAGCTAGGTATAGTGCGGGTACTAAACAAACATTGACTACAAACCTGTGTAATAAAACGTCTCTCTTATCCTCATTTCTCCAACGACTGAATGGAGTTTCCAATAAATTACAGACTATGTCATTAATTCGATTCATTTTTAAAACACACATACACTACTGAATTAACTGAAAAATAAAAACAAAACTTTTTAATCACACAGTAAATCACGTAAAAATTATATCTATAACCGTAAGCTTCGCGAAGCCTTAAGATAAATACCTTAGGCAAAGTTAGGCGAACCAATGGTAAAACAATGGTGCATATGACTGATCTATTTTTAAACTGCCCTTCATCAAAATGCAATTTATTACATGCTGTTTGCGTGACTGACGTCACGTAACCATAACAATGGTGAATATCAAAGCCATGTTGGACGTTGGGTCTTCACTTGCTTTGAACTAACGGAGATAGTCGGCTGAGGCGTGCCAAAATGCACGAGTGTTTATAATTATTGTCCATCAGAGTTAACCGTGGCCCTATTATGCATAGCTACATTCGGATTAAATTAATATCATTAATTCATAGATAATTATTTTTAAGGGCTAAAATGGTAGCTGTATTGGCACATTAATATTTAATATTGTCGAAAAACCTCTTGTTTTTTTTTTGTAAAGAGCCCCTTCACCTACTTCACCTGACGAGCCACCACTGAAATAATAAAGACATTTCAGAACAAAATCGTTGTTATCTGTTGTTGATTCATTGCACGTTGTGACAATCAATATCACCACATTATAATTTCTCATATACCAATAATACCTAACCGTTTTTATTAAGTCTTAACTATTATTTATCTAAAAAATATAATGCATCTAAAAATCGACTTTTCATGAACCCATAGAACCTTTACCCACCACAACGAAATAATAAATTGACTAATCGCAAATGCAAAAATCACTGAATATGGATAATAGAAATCACAAGTGTCCAGACATTCATGAGAGTATGGGAATGCGGTATGTTACGATATTTCCTTTTGGTTGCGTCGTGTGGGAGCGCGGGCCCACAGTGTAGGGCCACCCTAAGAACTTCGCGGGGCGCCCTACGGGAGCTCTTTTTTCGTGCTCATCCAGTCCTGCCTATATTCAGGGACGCCACCGAGATTCGAGAGGCTCGTTAGCGAGACGAATTTTCTTGAATTATTCTTTTTTCTGGTGACTTTTGACAAAGAATTAGATTGGAAATAATGTGCTGTGTGAAAGTGGGGTGACTTTATGTATATTACACTGGGCTTTATTAGAGATTTTTTTTAACTGTAATTCAACAAATCATACAGTAGCAATAAATATTCGAAAAAATCGTCCATTTTCTCAAAGAGACCAAAGTAACAACATAAATAGGAAGACAAAAATCACAAAGTCAATCATATTATGATTGAGACCATGACTTTGTGATTTTTGTCTTCCTATTTAAGTAGCAATAAAATTAACTTTTTGAAATCAATATTTAATACTTAAAGAATCTCGTTTGTAAAAAATTAATCAACCTAAAAATGATCTAAAATAAGGTAAAATATAGATGATAGGAAAGTCTTGTACTTGCATTGTCTTTATTTCTTTTTAAATCTACTGTAGACAACTTTAACAGCATCTGAAGTTTCGAATATGAAGTATTTTAGCTAAACTATTTTCATAAGTACGGTGTCTCGCAAACCGAGCGCGGGGCCCCTATACAAGCGGTTTGTGCTTACCGGCGGCTCTATTGGAAAAATAGGCCTTGAATGTGCAAAATGGGAATTTTTTTGTTATTTGCACAACCAAAGTTTAAATATCGCCAAAAATTGATGCATGTCAGGTGCACTTAGAATATAGCATCAAGTCAAACTGCATACAGGGTAGGTCAAAAAATATAAAAAATTTCAAGAATAAATAACTTTATATGGAAAAATAGAAAAAATGTTATTAAGAAATGTTGTATAGAATAAGAAATCATATCCAATTACAAAGTCATAATCTTCTAATAAAAAAAATATTTTTTTGGATTTCCTAAATTATTCTCGTATAATATTTTTTAAATATTTTTGACCTACCATATATGCAGTTTATGTTGAAGCCATTCCAGGGGTATGAAACTTGGATACGAAAAGAAGCATCAAGTGTCACTTGTCTTCCACTACTTTTGCTGTTATCTTTCAACCAATCACGTTGCTCCATTTTTTAAAACCAACCGTTGATGTTTTACCTTCCTTGTGTTCGGCTTTGAAGGTATTTTTCGTGACATGGCTCTTTGTTTAGAAATTATTTATGTTTTTATCGCAAATATCTCAAGATCGTGATTTTAAAATGCAAAAGAAAGTCTTATTGCATGTCTGGGTAAGATGTTATATTAATATATTTAAGAAAAAAATCTGAAAACAGAGTTCAAACTATTTTCTAGCGGCAAAGGTCGATGACCCTAAATTTTAAAACAATTTTTTACTTTTCTGCCAGAAATAATTTAAGTATCTTGGTATGTATTTGTTGATTAAGCGATTTAAAAAACGTCTCTATTTTCACAAAATAATATTTTTTAATAAAAACTTCAAGTCAGTTTCTTATCGAGGTTGTTTAAAAATAAAGGCTCGATGTTATTGAATATATTTCGGGTAGGTAGTACATTACCTAATTTTTGCTTTGCAACATGATATAAGATATAACTACTGATATTATCAAGTTGACTGTCTATTTAAGGGTTTACAAGAATAAGTTCTGGTCACTTTAACTTTAAATATACAAAAGTTTTAGTAAAAGCAAAATAAACAATAAAATCTTAAAGTTACTTAAATTGTTCTTTATTTGCCCCTTTTTTGTCTTTGTATTTGATATGTGTGATAACTAGTCGTAAGAGAAATAATTTGCCAATATAAGATTTTTGTCGCTGTTCTCTTGTTTCATGATAAATCCTTCAGAATGTTGATGAACATGATGTTAACCAACTGCCACTGGATTTAGACCTGAACTTGATGATGCCCTTCACCGATACTGACCTTCACTGTAATAAGACCTCGACCTGATTTATTGATCTCTACTGGTACTGGATCTCGACATATGATTATGACCCTAAACTTATTTGTGCACATAGATGTGTGATCTCGTTATTTATTTTCTTAATAAATTTATTTATGCGGCCGGTGTTTGTAGAGAGTGGTATGTCTATGTAATAGTTTGAGAACACTTTTAAGGAGGGTTAATCCTTGGCCTCTGCTTTTGTATGGGTTAAGGAATCCTTCAAGACTTTATTTTATATAAATTAAATGATTTTGTGCAATAAAAAAGTTGTATTATTGATTGTTTTACTAAAGATAAACCAAATATATTTGTCATCAAGGTAAATTAATATTTTGAAATTTAAAATTTGTGTTAAATAATTTTTATTAAAAATACGTTGTTGTTACAAATCGTGCAGTGCAAATTGTATTTATTAGTAACAAAAACGTAATTAATAAAAATATTTACTACAAATTTTAAATTTCAAAATATTAATTTTGACCTTCAAAAAAATTAAAACATATGGTGGCTTCCCCTACCCCCCATAAGAAGTTATGTCAAGTATGCCGCGGAAAACAATTGATTCATTTCAATCTTCGTAATTATTATTTAATACCATTTGACATTTTGGTCTAATAAATGCAGAAATAATATTTCTGTTTTCCACGGCATACTAGACTGGTCTTATTCGAGTCTAGAAATTACTTTTATGATGTTTCTTGTTAATTTCTACTATAACCTAAAGAATAATTTCAACTTGTGTAACATTGTTTGAAAGAAAATTAAATGAAGAATATTATTATATTAAAAGATACAACAAACAAAATAGAGAAATTCCGCTTTGCTTTTTTAAAAAACACGTTGTAAATAAAATAGCCCTAACGAATACATTTTTTTCAAGCAAGTCAGTTGTATACTATTAAGTAAGTTAAAATGAGCCAATTTAACGTTTCCATGGCCTACTCTTTACTACTTACCTTGTTTTACCAAAACTATGGAAATTTTAAAAAACAAAGGAAAATTGAATTAGGCGGCCATTTTTAAAACAAATGATAAAGTGTGATATGTCATTGAAAAGAGAATCTTCTATAGAATTTACATATAGAATAAAAATGTTTTTTTTTAATTTAAAAGTTAACTTCACTTCCGGTTAAACCGGAAGTGGTTTCTAAGGTTTAAATTGGTCGAAAAATGGCAATTTACATAAGTACTTATTAACGTCTCATATTTTTAAATCTTTACTGCTAAAATTACGAAAAAAATAAGGGGGGGGGTTAGGTTATTAAGTTAAAAAAAAATTGAATTTTTTGGGTGCCATGCCCTGTTAAATTCGAAAATAGCGCCGAAAAATTTTCGGGGCCACGTCCAAAGTTCGTTTAAAATTCACCTAACTACTATCAAATTTCGAAAATAAAATTATTCCCTCTCCCACTCTGCATGGTTGGATTAAATTTGTTTTGATAAATGTTATTTTTTACTTTTTTTTTGATATTCCTAGCTGGTTCTTTATTAAAAAAAAACATTTTTTATATTTGTGAAAATATGAATATTGATAACAAACCAAAATTTGTATATATGTACATATGTATTACTGTAACCAGCGTTTTTCGGGCTCGGTTTTTCATGATTAAAAATAAAGTAAATATCGCTCACCACGCCAAAATTGATGATTTTTTCAGAAATCATGTTTTCATTTTGGGAGCGTAGATCTAACAGCAGTTTTTGGTGCAAATGCTTATAGGTTTTAAAATACTCCTTGTTAAGTGCCGTTTTGTATATTCATAATAAAGCATTCTCGTTTCTTCACGCACTATTTTTTTTATTATACATTATTACACTTCTTCCATAAAAAATGTTTCAATTAATTATTTTTTGGTTTGTTGTGCAAGTATTTTATTGCATTGGGTTATATTTTTGTTGATTGAAAATAGTGCTAAAAAAGGCAGAACGGAAGAGGCAAGTATATATTGGAAAAATGCTATAAAATATTATTCTTTTTACTCGGTTTCCTTCAAAATTGCATCAAAAATCAATAACTAAAACGATATGCGTCTGAAAACCCTAATCTCTATATAAAATAGGACTTTTAGAAGGAAAAGTTTAAAAACTAAACGTTTCCTACAAAACCTTTGTAATCTAGGCTAAGAATACATTATTTAAAGATTTAAATTAAGTGTCCAAGCGTTCAAAAATTGCAATTGCAATTAGATTTTTAGAGCCGAGCTCCGAAGCTCGGGGGGAGCTGCACCTCCGGCAGCCCCCCCCCCCCCAAAATACGCCACTGGGTCGGACTGACCACAGAACAGGACTGACTAAACGCACTTCTAAAAAATGGAAGTTGTCCAACGGACGGACAAATAAAATTGTTAGTAAATCTTAAGGTGATGAATGAGGTAAAGCGAACGTGGAAGGACACACCTTGATTCATTTAGGTAATATTGTTTTTAGTATCTAACATATTTTAGTAATAGTTTTTTAGAAAAGAATCTTTTCTATCTTCTCTAGTAAGGCTAGGGAGACGATTTTTGAGTTGGGTAGTTCAGTCAAGTAATATATCATGGGGGGGGGGGGGGGGTTTGAACCCCCTAAACCAACCTTACCAACGGCCCTGGTGTCACCCGGTATATACTGGCCGCTCCATCTATTAGCTTTCGAAAATCGCATTAGGTAGTCCTGAATCCCTTTAAAATATTTAAATTTAAACCCCTTTATTGACTCAAAGTCGTCGTCGTGTCATCTTAAGAAATTGCAAGGGAGGCTCCCATGAATCTTATTGAGATCTTGGCTTTTGGGTTTGAATATTATTTGATTTTGAATAAATTAAAAGTTGGAGTTTCTTAACATATAAGTGTATAGACTCTCTTATACGTAAAAAATATAATATTTTTCATTCGTTCTAGTTTCAAGGTGAAGAGAGTGCCAGTACAGACATGGCGTTACAAGTTTCAATAATTATTAATTTGATATATGCATGCGGACTTAAATCTTTCTCGGCAGGCGATTTTCTATTGGAATTTCGGTCTAAGTTTTTATCTGCATACGAGTTTTAGGTCCTTATAACTAAAAATCTTCTTACTCTCAAAAGTGACTTCTAAAAAAAATCTGATACTTCATACGCCCTACAATTTTCAAGGCTAACAGTAAAAAACACCCATTTGGCAAGGCTCAGGTGGGGCGAAACTGCCTTCGCCCCCCCCCTCCTGGATTTATGAAATGCATTTTTTTTTCTTAAAAAAAATATAGTATACAGGGTTACTATTATAAAAATGCTACAAGTGTCAACTTTTTTTTAAAGAAACATATATTTTTACGTTCCACAATCAATACTAGACATTTTTCAACCGTTTATGACAACGTTCTGAACTTAAGTTACGATCATGAAGGCATTGACAATGACAATTTACTACTAAAGTTTGAGACGTCAAAAATGTCAGTGAATGTTAATCAAATTTAAATTTTACCCTGCTGATGAACGCATGGAATTTTTGATAATGTTGGGTTGTGGAAATAAAAGTAGAAGTCATGGAGAAGGACCTGATATGTTCAATGAAAAACAACCAAAGCGTCCGCCAAATTAGCCAGTCAACACTGTCTAGGGAAGAAAGTAAGTGTAGAACTTCCCGTACTGTTAAAGATGGAGTTAAAAGTGGTCGTCCTATTATACCTGAGGAGAAAAAATAAACATTATTATCACTACAAGAAGATTCTCATAGATTAAGCACACAACTTGGGCGTGACTACGATACTCACCAAATCACCACAACTATATAATTTAAAAAAAGGAAAGTTTGCATGCATAATCTTTACATCACTATGGCTTCTAATAATAATGATCGATTATAGTTAATATATTTTTTGGTTTTCAATAATAAAAAATAAACCTTATTTTTAATAATTTTTTGTGCTCTGGCCTATTTCATTATTTATGTTTCTATAAAAATATTATATACTTTTCTAATTTGAAAAAATAATATATAATAATTCCAAAAAAGGGTTTCTTGGGCGTGGCACCCGACAAATTTAGTTAATCGATTTTAAGTCCTTTTGCCCCCCCCCCCTAAATTTCTGGCTACGCCACTGGATGCTGGGCACAGGAAAATCCTAACTAGTATCGGTTTTAGAGAAAATGCCTTTCTTATAAGTCTTTTTTGTAAGACGAAAATTCTGTTTAGGTCAGTGGCCTGACCCCAACATAAAACCATATACTTTAGGTGGCAGTAAACCAGGGCATAGTAAACAATTAAAAGTTGTTTTCTTGACAGAATATTTTTTAAGTTTAGCAAGCAAAGTATGCAGATTTTAATTTACTGCATGTTCAATATGAGCGTCCAATGTCAGTTGGCTATCAACATGCAAACCCAGAAACTTAGCCTTTGTCGCTCTCGCAATCTCCACTCCATCCATCTCAAGAACAAAGTCCGGAATAATTCGTCGTTTATAAAAAACTATATACTGTGTTTTGTTTTCATTAATCATCAATCCATTCATAGAACACCGGTATTTAAATTTATTGAGGATTTAATTCGCGCGTTGTATATCAAGTATCGTCCCAGATATCACTATGGAAGTGTCATCGGCGTAAAGAACCACTTCAGCGTTATATATAACATAATAGTTGGTGGAGGACATTTTCAACATGTTATAAAATAGTTGCTTTTCATACGTTTTCGTTTGTCCATTTTGTTTTAAAAGTCAAAATAACTTATCATAAGTTTGCTGAACCATTGTCCTGGTAACTTTACCAACCAGTTAATTTCTATGGAAACAATTGCCTCAACAATGATTTCCATTTCTTTATCATAACCTTATATGTTGTGTAATTTAATTAAACATTTTTAAGTCCCACCGTTTTGTGTATTGCATCTACCGCCACTGTTTATATTGTCCCCACAAAGAAAAGCAGAAAACCCGAAAGGAAATACAAGGGAAAAACAGGACCCAAGACGTGACAGCGGCAATTGGCAATTTGTCAGCAATTAAAACAAGACATCATTAAATCAGCAGCGCTGCCGAGATGGGCTTTGTTAGGTCACGTATGGCCCCAACTCAAGTGGCACTCCAAGCCCTTCCGCCCCGCAGCCCTCGGCTTTAGGGCTGATAGAGCATGTTCTGCTGCCTGCCGTCCTGCAGTTTTAAATTTTTATACGAGATATTTTTTAAAAGACAATGATTGCAAACTTTGTATTTTTTCTCAAGTTATGGTATTTTTTTATAATTTTTACTGTATTAAATTTTCTTTCGATCAGTAACACTATATTAGGGTGTTAAAAATTTAAAGTTCTTCGAAATAAAATGGAATTCCTAGGAAAAGATGTGGCAAGGAGAAATTTTTTTTGAGCTTGCGGCTCGCGATCTTAAAAAATGGCGAAGAGCTAGGTACAGTGCGGATATTTAAACAAACATTTTGACTAAAAACCCGTGTAACAAAACGTCTCTCTTATCCTCATCTGTCCAGGGTCTGAATGGAGTTTCCAACAAATTACAAACAATGTCATTAATTGGGTTGATTTTTAAAACACACAACTAAGTAGGTACGTATTATACTAAATTAACTGAAAAATAACAACAAAACTTTTTAATCACATAGTAAATCACGTAAAAACGATATTTATAACCGTAAGTTTCGTGAAGCCTTAAAATAAATACCTTAATGTTAGGTGAACCAATGCTAAAACAATACGACTGATCTATTTTTAAATTGCCCTTCATCATAATGCAAATTGTTACATGCTGTTTGCGTGACTGACGTCACGTAACCATAGCGACGGTGAATATCAAAGCCATGTTGGGCGTTGAGTCTTCACTTACCTTGAGCTAACGGACGCGGTCCATCGGAGTTAACCGTGGCCGTATTATGCATAGCTACATTCGGATTAAATTAATATTAAGAATTCGAACATCATTTTTTAAAGGGCTAAAATGTTAGCTGTATTGGTACATTAATATTCACCTACTTCACCTGACGAACCGCCATTGATTTTGACTCTAACTTTGTAGCCCTGCGTACTTATCTCTGTTTTTTATAAATTACATTGTTGTTGTTGCCTGGTTAGTTTATCAAGAATTAAGCTAACCAGGTAACATTGATTGTGAGTTAAATATTTCTGCTAATGTCATATAATATGTCATCGTCAGAGGTGCTTAAAATATTTGTACAACTCGGCCTTAGAGGATTTATAATTTCATAAATAGGTGCTGAGTGATTACCTAGTTTAACCCTTATTTAAAATACCAAACATTTCGAAAAATTTCTTCTGTATTTCGAAAAATGTTTATATTGCAAAAATACCCTTTTGTACTTTCTGTTTGTTCAAGAGTTTAAGTATATGTATTGGGGAACACCTTAGCTTTAACTTCAGTCATTTTATCAACATAAATCGCAAGTCATTCTCTCAGTGGGTGGTAGCTCATCACGGACAGTTCTGACTGGGTGGTAAGAGTTAACAGTCATAATTATTATTCGAGTAGCCCATAAGAGGTGGCGCTATTGGCAGACATTTAGAAAGAATTCGCGGTTCTGGACTGATAAGGTCTCATCAAGTTGTCATAAGGTTGTCTGGTTGTGTGTAGTTAAAATTGGGTCTTTGTTCTATGACAATTTTATTGTGTCCGCCTGGATGGCTCGCGTGGCATGAGACGATGACGACGGTTTAATGTGGTGCTTAATGAATAAACGATTATTCGACGTTAACAAATATCGTTTTGACTAAAACTTTTTTTGCCCACCGTGAAAATAAACGAGAGGAACGAATTATTAATAAAATAAATTGTCAAATATTTATCATTGTTTTCGGTATAAAAACGCTACAACCATTATTATGGGTTTAAAATGACAATAAATCAACTAAGTTTTGAATTGCTTAGGTTTTTTTTAATTTATAAAAAATATTTCAGCACGTACTGTTTTCTTTAATATATCTAAAACCATTTTTACAACAACCACTTCGTAAGTAATAGTATATTATGTATTAAGTGTGGAAAAAAGCATATTACGCATAAATGTACATGAGTGTGTAAGTGCTTTACAACACGCAATACGTACTATGCTTTTTCTACGACTCTTACCTACTTATAACTCAAAGATCGGTTTATATATTATAAAGTATCGATTTGAACTTCAAATCTCAAATAATGACAATGTCACTGTCAACTATTCAAAACGCAAGATAGATAAATGTAACGATTTAAATGGTTTAAAGCTAACTTGATTATTATAATAGGCATCATAGCGCACAGTTGTGTGTTTTTATGCATCATAACGCACAGTTGTGCGTTTTTATCCTTAACGTACATTTGTGCGTAAGAATGGATTTACTTATAGAGTAAACTGTACGTAAAACAATGTTTATTAATATAGAAGTAGAAAAAACTATTTATGGGTAAGAAGATTTAATTGTAAAACGAACTAACACGAAAGCGTCGTAATATGACACATTATTTTTTCTTGCTGGGGTTGGTGGAAGAACCAGTATACTTGGTGGCCCATTGTATCCCCTATCGTCTGGGTAATGTCAGCCAGATGGGACCTACAGCTTAACGTGGAATCCGAACCACGTGTATGCACTAGTTATTCTTTTTACGCCCCCAGAGGTCCATAACGCCACTCTCGGTTCCGATATTAGGAATCACTAGTAACATACCTACTGCATTCTTAAATCCACTGAATTTCGGACATATGACACATCATAGTTTCACTGCCTATACCGATGTGTTGTAGTAACATTGATTGTTTTTGTCATTAAGAAATATAAATAAACTTTTGGACTTTGTCAAGTTTTATATTTGTGGGCAATTTAGGTTTTGTAAAGTAAACTTTTTACCCTAATCCCTAATCACTATTACTTCTAGTAGTTTGTGTCACGTTTTTTTCAAAAAGTAACAGGTTCTATTATTTTCAAGAAACACAAAACTCAACTCAGTTTTGAGTTTTTTTAAAAATAAAATCAGATATCTTTGAGAAATAAACTACCTACTATTTTAAAAGTTTGTATTGTTGCTTATTCATATTAGATATTTTGAATAATTTTTGACAATGACTAAAAATTCTAGTAATTTAGTTAACGTTGGTTTCTACCCCAAAAAGAGGGGTAAATTTCATGAAGACACGAAAAAGTGTGACAAATTTAAAATATTCGCGGCCGTAGGTTGTACTTTTTCAGCAAATAAAAAGTCTTCCTAATACTAAATTAGATTCAGGTAAAAATTCCCCTGTATTAATTAAATCCCACATTATAAAATGACCATTTTTGACATTTCTTCGATTTAAAATTGTTCGATTGAAAAATTTGTAAATTGAGCCTTAGGGTTTAGACAAAATATTAAAGTAGTAAAAATAAATAATAGAAATCAATTTTTATACTGAAACTACTAAAAGGTCAAATAAGTTAAATTTTATGAAAAAGAAATTCTCAGCATAAACGATTTCAAATTTACAGTGAATAAATAGCTACTGAAAATTATCAATAAATTTAGTTGCTGGGGGACATCGTCGACTTGTCGAAATATGCCTGTACTAAAAATACCCCGAATAATAAAAATGGTTTACCGAAAAGTGCTATTTTTCGACTTATTTCCTTAATTTCGGATGGTACTGATATATTTTACCCGCTAATTTTTTTTACCTACTATTCTAGAAGACATATAATTATATACTGGTAAAAGATGGTGGTTACGCTTATGAATAAAATAAATACTATGTATAAAAAAATGCATAACTAATCATTAGGTTTTTTATTGCTATTGCTTCTAAGGTGTATAATAATAATAATAATAATAACTTTATTTCAAATCATGTACAATATACATAAAGGAAATGACGTCAAACATCAACAGTTTACACTTAAACTATGGGCAGAAATCGATTATATTATATGGTTCTAGATCAATCAACAGTTTCTTAATTTCTAGCTTAAATCTTTTGTATGAATTTATGTTTTTAATATTATTTGGTAATGCGTTAAATAACTTAAAGCACATATAGTGTGGACATTTTTCTGTCAGAGTTAGTCGATGTATCGGATATGACACATCCATTGTCCTTGTTCTATACTTATGGGCTATAGTTAGATTAAACATTCCTTTGTACTTGAAGAAAAACATAAGACATTCATATATATAAATCCCATAAACTGTCATTATTCCTAAATTTTTAAACACACCTCTACAACTTTCCCTGTATTCCATTTTTCTTAAAATTCTCACTACTCGCTTTTGAGCCACAAAGATATCATGTGTCGAGTTGTGCTTTCCCCAGAAGACAATCCCATATCTCATCACGGATTCAAAATTTGCAAAATATAGCATTCTAATCGTTTTCTCTCCCATATATTTGCCGACGACCCTTATGCTGTAACATATTGAATTTAATTTTTTTCTCAAGGTATCTACATGATATGACCAGTCAAAGAATTCGTTAATATAGACACCCAAGAATTTTACGTCATTCGAGAAATTTATTTTTGTGTTTTCTAGTTCTATAGTTGTTGGTTTTTCTATGGTTGACTGTTTCGTTCTAAATAACATTATGTTTGTTTTTTCTTTATTTAAAATTAGTTTATTTCTTGTAACCATTCTCTAACAGCAGCAAAAAAACGTTTGGCTTTCGTGAAAAGGTCCTCCACATCTTGGCTACTAACAATAAGATTTGTATCATCTGCATATTTGACTAAATGTTCATAATTTGTAGCTGTTATACACGCCAGATCATTGACAAATATTATAAAGAAAATCGGACCCAAGATACTTCCTTGTGCTATACCAATGTCATTATGTAAAATTTCAGAGCTACAGGTTTTCCCATTTTTTGTGACTGATACTGACTGTCTTCTGTCATGCACATAGGACTCCAACCATTTTTTAGCAATTCCCCTGATACCATACATTTCTAATTTTTTAATTAGTATTTCTCTATCTAGACAATCATATGCTTTTGAGAGATCCAAAAAAATGCCCATTGTTAGTTCCCTCTTTTCAAGATGGTCTATAATAAATTGTCGAAAATGGAAAATTGCTGTGTGTGTGGACTTTTCTTTCATGAAACCATGTTGAAATTTGCTAAAAACGTTATTTTCCTTTAAGAAATTAATTATTCTCGTGCTCATGGCTAATTCAAATATTTTAGAAAAGGAGTTGAGCAAACTTATAGGTCTATAGTTATTTATATTTTCTGGGTCCCCTTTTTTATATAAGGGCTTGATCTTAGTTATTTTTAAATTATCAGGAAATATGCCAAATTGCAACGAGTTATTTATAAGGTAGCACAAGACATCCTGTAACTCAATCGCGGTTAGTTTTACGATGCTTATTGGTATATCATTAACCCCACTACTATGCTTATTTTTGATTTTCTTTGCTATTTCACAAATTTCTGTGGGCGTTACCGGTGCCAAAAACATGGAATTTTCATTCTCTTTTATATTGCAAGTAAAGGGTAGGGTAGTTGAATCGTTTAATAGGTTTGGAATTATAGATAACAAATGCTTATTATATTTTTTAGCAATGACCTCAGAATCACCCTCCAATGCAATCTCTGCATGGTTTCTACCTTTTCCATTGATTTCCTTGCAGATAGTCCACACGCACTTTGATTTATTGTCGCAATTTTTAACCCTGTCCTCAATAGATTTTTGAACGAGATTTAATTAACATCTGATCATATTTTCTTTTTTCTTGATTATATAATTCTTTGTATACTTGGTTATGTCTTGATAACGTTAGGAGAATGTCCAACCTGCGTTTGCATTCTATGAGTTCAGGGTTTTTTGCGTTGAGGTGTGTTTGTTTTATTCCAGTTAATACAAGAGGAAAACTTTGATTAAATAATAACTTAAAGCTATTCATGAAAACATTCCACTGCTTATTGACATCACCCTCCTCCACGCTATACACCTCCAACCAGTTTTGATCTTGTAGAGAAGCTAGAAAATTATTTTTGTTTTCTTCTGAAAACACTCTTTTATACTGTGCTTCTTTCTTTTTAAGATATTCAATGCTAAAAGAAACCTTCTGTGCAGAGTGATCTGACACATGGCTTTCAAATGTCGATGCCTCTAAGTAATCATAATTGGTGAATATATTATCTATACAACTAGCGGTGTTTTTAGATATGCGCGTGTTTTCAAAAATGGTTGGTTTCAGATTAAAAGAATACAATAATGAAAATAAATCATTTTTATGCTTATTTGTTTTTATCATTTCAATGTTAAAGTCCCCTACTATCGAAATTAATTTGTTCTCATTAAATATATTTACCAGAAGGCATTCAATTTTGTCCATAAAAGTATTTATATCACCTGATGGTGGTCTATATATAGTTACTATTATTATTTGAACATTATTAAAACTACATTCTACTGCAGCACACTCAAACACGCCACTCACTGAAAGATTATTTAGTTTTGTACGGGTTTTAAACTTAGTCTTTTTCTTTATATACACTGCTGCGCCTCCATGTTTCCCTTCCTCACGGCAGAACATTGAAGCCAGTTGAAACCCTCGTATTGCAAAATTTCCTAGTTGTGTTTCTGTTTTCCAATGTTCGCTAATGCACAGTATCTCACAGTTCCTGTAATCTTGTAGCATACTGTCTATTCTGTCAACCGAATTTCCTATTGACTGCACTGTATAATATACTATTTAAAATTATGTTGAACAAAGATTTAAAAAATAATAAACTAATCAGACAACATCGATCCCTTTGACACAATTATTATATCACGGTAAAAGTTGTCTATAGTCTATTTGAAATTGGCAGAGAGTAATAAATTTGGATGAGGTGGTCATTCAGTGGTCATTCCATGCATGGGAATACCTGCCTGTCTACAAATTTAATATTAATACTTCTTAGAAGTATTATAGTTACACAACAACATCGTTTTGTTAAATACTGTTGCCGAAATGGCAAAAAAACGGAATATTACAGTACTTCTACTTCCCTCCTACAATTGCGAACTAAACCCTATTGAATTAATAGGGTCTCCAGTGAAAGGTTCTGTGGCTAGAAAAAATACCGGATATAAAGTGAATGATGTTCAGAATCATTTTGAAGAAGCACTTAAGGAAGTCAATGCAGAGAAATGGTGAAAATGTATAGAACACGTAATTAAGGAGAAACAAAAAATGTAAGAATTAGATAGTTTAATTAAAAAAACGGTACAGCCAGTCGTTAACAACCCAGGGGCAAACGACAGTTCATCAGATTTTTCCATTTTTGATAGAAAAGTGAAAACCATACATAATAAATCTTGTATACTGGTTTGTATTTAAAAAATCTGTATAGAAAATTCTTTTTGGTTGGTAATAATCTATATAATATTTTTAAGGTAAGTACCTAATACTTAAACAATTTTATTTACATTACATATTATATAAAATAATATACATAAATAAATTATAAATGAGCGTAGGTAGGTATATAAATAAATAAAAAGGGCAAGGGCCTGTCGACATATTAAGCACCGGTCCCCGAGGAAGTTGGGCGGGTGACCGCTTGGGAACACGGCGTGCTCTTGCCTCAGGGAAGAGTGTAAAATGAATCAACACCTAGCCATCCTATTCACGCCGGACAGGCCGGATGAGATCGGATATCTCGTAGGATGAAGGTGCCGTTTCACACTCCCCAGTCGGTAGATCACATTTGTGGTCGATGACCGGTTCAAGATGGCCTACGTAGTCGGCGAACCGTAAAAAAAAAAAGTTATGTCTTTCATTTCATTCAGATTTTACAGAAATATAGCTTCTCAAAGGTCTGACCCGATGGCACGCATGTGTCTGTCTGCCAATAACTGGATAATCCAAACTTACTTTTTTACTTTTTATAATATACTGACCTTTTACAGGGCGAGGTACGTAAATAAATAAAGAAATGGTCTGATATGCAATTTAAATCCTTAAATTTAGTTTTGCAACCTTGTTAGGGTGTTGGATATTGATTAGGGTCTGTTCCAATTTATGTAACGTATTGATCTAAAAAACTAGGTAAGAATAGTAGATTTTTTGAGTACTTTCGGAAGATGGAGTTAGAGAGACGTGAATTCTGGTATGTTTACTCTTCATTACACAATTTACAATGTGACGTGTGGGTTATTTAGGGCTCACTAAAAATCTGGGTCCCGATATCAGCTGGTCGATGACAAACTACTCTGTTGCTGTCAAGTGTATTTTTTGTCAGAAAAACAGAAACCACAAGTTTATTATTATAGTGTATATATTTTAGGTATATACAACCCTAAATATCTTCGGTGGGCAGATAAAACCAGTCATTAAGGTGAAATCCTTAGGGCTAATCCTAGACGCCAAACTGACCTGGAACCAACAAATAATCAAAAATGTAAACAAAGCGAAAATGTGCCTATTTGAGATGCAGAAGCTTGTTTGGAAAAACCTGGGGACTCCGCAAATGGTGTTGTGGTTATATGTCACAGTCATCACACCCATAATGCCATATGGGTCTGTAATATGGTGGACAAAAACACAGCAAACTACGACAGTCACCATGCTAAACAGCCTACAGAGACTTGTTTGCCTGTGTATCAGCGGTGAAATGAGAAGCACCCCCACCGCAGCAATGGAAGTAATATTAGGATTAACACCCCTAGACATTCACATCAAAAAGAAGGCTAGCTACAGCGCCTCTAGGATGAAAATAAATGGGAAATGGAGACAACACCCCGTAAGAATAGGACACCCAAGAGCCGCGGATCTAATCAATGACGAGCTCGTAGAGATGTAAACCGATCACATGAAATAGGTCTATAACTTCACCAGACCTTTCAACATCAGGTGCGACTCTGACATATGATCTAAAAGGGACACCTCCGTCATTAGACAAGGGCCTGGTTTGGTACACTGATGGATCAAAAACGGCCGACGGAGTAGGCGCCGGTATATTTTGGAAAAGACCCAGAATCGAAACTAGCATTCCCCTGGGAAACTAGGCCACAGTATACCAAGCGGAAATACGTACTATACAAGCATATGTGTACAGAAAAATATCGAAAAGGGCCACCACGACCAGGAGATATGCAGACAGTCATGCTGCCCGCAAGGCCCTAAACTCCAACCGACAAACTCGTATGGGTTCCTTGTCACTCGGCGATAAACTGTCTAGAACACACAAGACCTTATAAAAGGAACACATATTTTCTAGCAAGATAGGGGCGTACAATCCACTAGGCTGCAGTGCAGGAAGTTTGGGCCGAACGCCCGACCGCCCGACCGCCACGCCGCCTTACACCAACCAACCATGGGTATATTATCTATTATCAAACTTCATTATTTATATATTACTTTTACGCCAAATAATAATTTTATCGTGCCATAATAAATATTTTTTTAGCGCTTTTTTCTCCGAAACAAATCCTGAAACTACGCCAATCCACATTTTGTTGCTAAATAATAATTTAAGACAACTGAGCAACAATATTTTATATCATACCAAATTGTGTTCTTTGTAAGCCTTTATCATTTTACAATCACTGAAACCATGCAATTTATCTTGCAGTTTTCGTATTTTTTGATCAAAAGCAAGGAAAAACATAAATAGTAGTCTAAAGCAATGTTATAACTGCACTTTGATCATTAGGTTATATAGATACATTTTCTGAAATACAGATACTTATTTTCTTCCGGTCTAAAATATATTTATAAGTCTCTAATCGCGTTAAGTATATAATGAATCCACCTGGAAACTGAACCACTTACCCAATATTGCAAAGCCACCCCTCTAAACCGATGCTAACGATAGGCCGGTGATTAATTGTTGCCAAGTAACCGAAGCTTCGACGCGGGTCAAGTGCCGTCACGACGCTTAAAGTCCGGTGCTTTAGAGGGATTATTCCTCTGAGCCCCCGTGATATTACATTCCATACAGAATCAGTAAAACAATTCTTCCATCAATTTTTCAACTTAGAGTATTTTTGTTTTTTAGATGACACAATGTTTTTTATGAAGGGCCTAAAATATAACTCTTGCATAATCCACAAGGAATATTAACACACCTTGTAAGTCTATTGAATTATTGTACAGTTTTGCTGCTTTGCAGATAAACCGTTAAATGATCAAAATACCAAAACACGAAAAGAAATCAAATTAATTAAATATTTTCCTGCACATGGTAACTTAACCGAGATGAAAGGGCGAGGAAACACAAAAAATTAGGTGTAAAATTTGAAGTCATAGACGTGCGTGACTTATTTTTGTCTGTATAATTTAATTTAAAAGCCTATTTTTTTTAGAAGTATTCATCTTTAGGACATAAACAATAAATTAAATTAAGGAGAAACGGTAGATATCATCCTCACGGAGCTTTTATGATTAAAATATTAGATGAAATAAAGGTTCAAAGAGTAGAATAGGGAAAATCGTTACCAAAATACACGTCACACGGTGAAAATGGAAATTACAGTAAGGTTTGTAGCTTTGGGTACTATCAGAATTTAAGTGCAGAATAAAAGGTTTAACAACCAGGTGTGAGAAAGAGAATTGTTAAGAGAAATGGCGAGTGATCTGAGTAGAAATTTAATAATTCATTTTGAAATATACTATGGGCTAGGCATAATAAAAACTATGGAAATGAAGTGTATGTAAGTGTGAAAGATAAATGTTAAGAACATGTTTTAGAAAAAATAAATTGATGGGATGGCCATACTATAAAGCAGAACATGATCTCTAGATGGTAGCCTGAAAAAGAGACATTCTTTTAGGTTACATTAAGTGAACCAAAATTGTGAAAACCACATGGGATGGGCACCTCTGCCGATTAAGAATATGCGTAGAAAAACATGTAGATTTTGGTGGTTTTATTTAGCATTTTCTTATTGAAATTGAAACTTTTTGGGGCTAACTTTAAAGAAAAGGCTGAAAAACGCCATCACGTTTCCAAAAAGACTATTGAGGTAGGGACGTTAAGGGTAATAACCAGAGAAATCTGTCATAATTTAAATATAACGAAATTACCAGTCCAATGTTATCATAGACCGAATTATGACTTGCCCCTGATGAATACCTTATTTTGATGATGCACAGTCCAGTTTCAGACATTTTCTTTTATTAAGACTTTCCAAATTTTGCCTTTAGCTGATTTCGACTAAGTGTATTTTCTCATTTGGTACCAAAGAACATTGGTTTTTATTATATTTATTAAATATAGATTTTATTTATATTACCTCTACATTATTTTTATGTTTTTAAAAAAATTGTAACCAAGGTATATTATTTTTTGTTATAATTGAAGAATGAACATTTAAGTATCTACGTGCCATCATTGTCAAATATCACAGGTTTGTTGTCAATGATTTATAATATTTATCGATCTATTAGCTCCTTTAGGGCTTCCTCGGCCTTCAACACGTCGTCGAAGAACACTGATGTGGTGATAGGACGGTATAGAAATCGATCTAAGAAGCCTTCAAGGCTCTCTTAGCCTGTCATTGTATAGGCCAAGAAAATCACCCTTGGACGACTCTGCCTAACACGCTTAGCACCCTAAGAAACTTTTTTTTTGATTTGTATTTTAGTTCGTGCCAGGTTCAAATAGTAGTTTGAGTTTTTTTTCAATTACGTACGTTATTGGCCTTATGCTTTCTACATTTTTCATAGATCTAATAATATAATAAACTCATAAACAAAAATTGTCTATTTTACTTTCAAATAAGATTCCTTTATTTCTTTTGTATTGTTTTTGGTAGCGAATTAATTTTTTAATATTTCCTTTATTGTTTTTAATAAAAATAAACAATTTTGTTTTTAGAAAAATGAAAGTAAAAACATCCAAAAATTAATTTAGTAACCTTACAATCAAATGTAATGCCCTTCTTAATTCCCCCATCATCCTAATATGATGATTGGTTAAATTTTATTTCCGTTTCGTCAAATACCGTTTCTTTTTTGTTCATGTTCTGTTATTTTTCCTCGAAGGTATCATTTAACTACAAACGTAGAAAACAATAAAAGATGCGTATAGTCCGCACAATCATACTGGCCCGGTTACCTTAATTTTTAATTTGCTAATCAGACACCTTTGATTCTGAGTAAATATTGCTTGTGAATATAATTTATGTCACAGTCAAACTTTCTGGTTAGTTAATTGTGGTTAAAAAGCTTTGTGCAACCCAACATTAATATGTCAAGGAACCCAGAAACCGACTCGCTACAATACACACAAGTCAAAATCAAACGTGTTATGTTATCGGGTTAAAAATAATATTTTTGGAGACATACCTACTCTAAATATTTTATGTCTATAAAGATATTCGTCAATTGTCTTTTAAAGATTTTTTTCAAGATAAATTAGGTTTTATAACTTATTCTGGAGGTGTTTGGTAGTTACCAACTGTATAAAAACATATTTAAACGAAAATGGCTTCATAGTGATTGTAAACCCATTTTACTACTTCTTGTTTAGGTTTTGTTACTGATGTTGGTTATTAAACCCGTGACATTAGTTATTGATAGTTAACATAAATGATTATTGCCATAGTACTGCTTTTTTATTGTAGTATTAATAATTGTTGAAAATTCAAAGCTAAAAAAGAAAATTGTCGATGTAAATCGAGAATCAACGTTTCTATATTTACTTACTTTATACAGTATCAAAAATATTTTTAATGTTATCAACTAGACAGAACGCGTCTAAGGTCAAGGCTTAAGGTGCAATTGTAAAAAGTGAAAAGCAACTGTAAATTATGAAATTTAATACTCATCA
Source organism: Polydrusus cervinus (assembly GCA_935413205.1). Classification (NCBI taxonomy): domain Eukaryota; kingdom Metazoa; phylum Arthropoda; class Insecta; order Coleoptera; family Curculionidae; genus Polydrusus; species Polydrusus cervinus. The sequence continues at coordinate 55,852,026 of OW284510.1, read as the reverse complement.
TGGCTAGAGTGATGAAAGGGTGAATATTCACGGGCACAGTGTTTATATGGGTGATTAGTCTGAAAATGGGGAGTGTCACTATTATAAAGACGAACAAAACTATTTTAAAAACCTGAAAAGTCATTCTACATAGGCAAGTCTTAAAAGAAATGATAACTTTGGAAATGGACTGTGCATAGGATTTACATAAACTACATCGTACGAATGTTAAAAAGCAAATAACCTAAAATATGTTACTTTTCGTCATCAGGAGGATGTAGGAGGTAGCGATATCTATAGTCATTGTTAGATATTTCTATTCTGGTACTGTTAGGTTTGACATTTTCGAGGAATTGGTAAGTCTCATATTCAAGCGCTCCTGGTTCTGTTCTATTTATAAAAACCTTTTATACATTATTCCTTGAGGGTATTTAATATGTAGTAATAAAAATGTAAATCGTTGTCTATCATATACTCTTAAATTGTAACACCTATGAATTATTGTTGATCATAAATTCATAAATTGTAACTACAGATTGGTATGTAATAAGTTTTTAAATTGGTTAAAACTTTGAAACTATGACTAGTCGGCGGAGTCATGCGTGTGACGCATAACTGGATGAGTCATGCTCGATGCATGATGGCCGCCTGGACGCACGGCTATCATATCATGTGGACAAAAGCGAAAATCCTGCAAAAGAACCGCACCGGAGGAAGAGGAAGTTTAAGGAAGCTGCGACCATACACCAAAATCCAGGTTGTTTTAGTAAGCCTTTATTAGATATGAGAAATGTCTGAAAACCCTTGTTAAGTAAATGTAGATAATCTTAGAATAAGACCACCTAAGAGTTGAACGTATGAGTCATCGATCATGACTCATCCAGTTATGCGTCACACGCATGACTCCGCCCACTAGTCATGCGTCACCACACCTGCCTAGTATAAATAGAGCTGTAGTTACCGTACTTATTTATTATTTACCTGAAGACGACTGGAGATGCTTACCAGTTGAAACGTAGTGATATGCAAGTCCAAAACTCTACTGCCGTTCAATACAACTTTTTGTTATCACACTTTTTTGGGCCACTTTATACCTATATGGAAATATATTTTCCTAAAATGCAAATTATAATACATTATAAGTCTGCATATGAATGAAATTCCTAACTTAATTCGTATGGGAGCTATAATAGAAGCCTGACGCACTATTGCAGTACCCTGTATAGTCGGATATAAAACATAATTTATCTACAAAAATCATATTCTTATTTAATTTTTAAAAATATTTTTAATAAGAGCATGATGGGCATCAATTTAACACATGTAAAAACGTTGTCGATGCTCTTGATCATATTTTATTTTCCTTGTTTAGGTAATTAGATATTTACTTATTTATTTGAATTGGTAATTATATATGTAAATTTAACTGTTTTAAATTTCTTATTTATTTTAGCAGTAGGTACAACCCAAGACTCATGTCAAGACGCAGTGTTATTTCTTTTCGTAGACACATTCTTCTAATTCTTTAACCAACATTTTACGTTTACCTTTCATTCAACAAATAAATAATAAACCTGGCGCGTCAGTCAACATCATTATTTAAATTATATATTCAATATCACACCATCATCAAGCCCATTATTTTTTATTTGCCCAGCATCAAATATGCTGTCATAACTGAATTAATTTTATTTGATGGGGATTTCCAAAGGATTAAAACGGATAATTAAAAAATAAAACTCTTGAAAGGTACGATGATTTGTATATTTTTCATTTTTTAATTGTTGAAAATTAAAAACACTGTTACATGACATAGTGCGATGCATTATTAACCTAACAAGTTACTGTACATTTATTTAAAATCATTTTATACACTGTTTACTCTATTGTCTAAAAAAATTATTTACAAATAAAAATTATAATAAATATTGCTTACAATAATAACTCAGTATCTACAAACATGTTACCAACAAATTAGACGTGCATGGTCATTCTACTTTTAAACATACATATTTTGAGTTTAGATGTGTTTATATAGGAAGAAAACACAGCGCATATTTGATTAATTTATTTGTCATTTATAAAACAGAAATTGATTTTAATTTATTTTGAATGCAACTTCGAATATTTTTCATGGAGTGGAAAGAAATAAGAACTCACTGTTTTACTCATTAAACCTTTTTTGACCTGATATTAAAATCTTAACCCTCCGTTAAGATTATATGTACTCTTTTCTTCTTAATTTTATTTTTTCTCCTGTAGATGAATGTAGAGAATTTTTAATTATAAAATAGCATTATCGTTAAAAAACTGACAGACGTATTCACTATAGGGTTCCAAATTTAAACGTTTAAAATGTCAGATTAAGTGAACTAAGTTTTGTATGACAAATATTTTTTTATTATTTCCTTAAATTTATTAAGAAAAAGGTATTTTAGTACGCACTGTATTCTTTAATAGAACTAAAACTGTATTTGCAACAACATCTCGGTAAAAAGATTTATTTACAAAAATATCAAATTAATACAAAAGCGTCAATGGCATATCAAAATTACGCCACCCACAATGCAACACATCTGAGACAATAAGATCTAAATATTTCGCTGGTTTAAGACCCTTTAGTGAATACGGGGGTATGCTTATGTCCCGAGGGCATGTAGGTGATAAACTGCCCTTAATGCCCTAAAGTTATTTTATTTTTAAAATGCCATATTCTATTAACTAGAGGTATTTACTTCAATACAAAAGAAGAAGAAATGAACCAAATTTAATTATATTCAACAAGAATTTTACCTGATAAATACTGGAAAAATATAATTTTTCAGCTAAATTTATTGTTATTTTAAATTTTAACAACCATAAGTTTCTGCTGAAGGCTAAATATCTGTTCTATTAAAATTGAGGGGACATTTAAATTACTTTGATTCTAAAAAACAAAATACATATTAACAAAACAGCCAAAAAATATTTTCCTTGCTAAATACATTTGAACTCTAAAATCCTGCGTTCAGAATAAATTACCACACCCATTAGACAGTTTGGGCGATCTCCTATGGGCATCGCATCAATTAGAACCTCTGTGACCTCAGTAACGATCAGCTGTTTTAAAATGTTACAAAAAAATTATTGTTGATTTTTTAAATTAAAATAACCAAGATTTGTTGTCTTTTTTATCTGATTTACAGAACATTGTGGAAGCTGTAGATCGACCAAGTGTAGAAATTATTACATTGATCCTGGTCGATTTTAATTTAGACCATTATTGAGGCTATAATACAAAATCGGTAAGAGAAAATTATAGTCGCTTCTTTCTTAAATTACCAATATTAAATATTTAAAAAAATAGGGTTGTAAGAGTGTAAGAATAATTTGATAAAATCGGTCCATTTGTAAGGAAGTTTAGCAGTAAATATTACCACACTAATTCTCGACTCAAGGTAGTTTACATTTAACAATAATTTAATTTTTTTAAAGGTGTAAAAATCACATTGCTGAAATTATACCTTGGTGAAATTGTTTATGTTTCAAATTTATTCATCTTGTGCTCTTAGTATGAATACTTTCTAAAGTTGGTAATATACTGAGTGTCATTTGTATACAAAATATGTTTCATGTAACTCTGTAAATATTTCTGAAATTTATTAAAATGTCGAAAATTTACGTTGATGTTTAAAAGTTATTATAATATTCTAAAGATAACTAAAATCTTTTAAATAAACAATGAGTTGGAACACATTTCAAATTCATTGTCATTTTTCCGTTATTCAAGTAAATTTTCCTAATCTCCCAGAACAGTGTGATGGAACATATTTTAAGTACAAATAGTACTATCTATGGTCAGTTCTTGAAAATCTAACGGCATAACAAACATTCATCCGATACAGTTAAAACTTGCACCAATGCTCTTAAATCATTCTTAAAAATATACTTGACATTTTCTTTACATTTAGATAGATCAGTATATTTCAAAATATACACCATTATAATTAGGAAATTTATTTTCACCACCACATCCCGTTACAAACAGTCGTTTACAAAGCAAATAAGCTTGAAAAATAATATAGTAAAACATATGGCTCTGAAGAACAATGACATGAACAAAACATACTTGACCCAGAAAGAGTTTTTATTTCCACAGTTTCACCTTTAGTGAATACGGGGGTATAATTTTATTTTTAATTTTAAGTATTTATGTATGATATATCGTAGTTGGAAACATAGGAAAACCCATGCAAGTTTTAGACTGTCCAAATATTTGCTACCCTGTTGACTTTAGAGCGGGGTTGTAGGAAGACTTTTCTAGGGTCACTGTGTGGTGAGTGCACATGCGGAATTCGAACAATTTCGGACAACGCGATCTTAACTTATTTGAATAGGATTGCGGTTGGTATTTCATTGGAATTCAACAGATGATGCTGCGAACACCAACCAGCATTGATTGGACTTGTCAACCTCTAATTTGTCATTGTCAAATATAATTTGAAAGTAATGTGAATAGTTTACGAACAAAGTGATAAAACTTACACTTCCAATGGAACAAAAAAAAAATTAAAAAAACTCATTGCTTTGAATATAGTTCTTAACTGATTCTAAGACTGACATCTTTTCAGCTCCTTTTTTTTAAACAATATCAATATATTACATTTACCCCATAGTTTGGGGCAAATGCTGTCTTGATATCTATGAATTAGTTATTTGTATTGAAATGGGGCAAATGTATACCAATTGAAGTTTCTTTATTATTTTTCTTTTTACAAAATTAAATTATATCAATCGAGTGAAAAGTTATAAACTTTATTTAATACGACACACAAAAACTAAAAAATTAATGACTGTGAAGGGTGACATAAGGTATTTGAAATTGTTTGAAAGTCCCATATATCGTGTTTCGTCCTGCAATCACTTTATTTATTGCCAAAGTTAAATTTTCCTTCGTATATTTCATATCAGCTGCATTTATTTTTTTGATATAATCGCACCATGGTGTTTCTAGAACAACGGGATAAATGTAATACATACTTATCCCAAATGTTTATTTCACATTTGCCCCTTAAGACATTTTTCACGGGGCAAATGTGATATAATCAAAAAGAACACAACATCGTGATTGTTTAGCCATAATGATTTGTACACACTCTATATAACTATAAAGAATAGGTTTCGAAATACTAAAGCAGACTTACCTTAACAAATATTAATGTCATTTGAAAATTGATAAACATGTCTCGACTTAAATGTAGGGGTATATTATGACGAATAATTGAAGCGCCGCTAGCATCTACATTGGCTGGAAAATACGTTTGCTCTAGTGTTGCGCCTATTCGTACGCAAGATTACATAGTTGTAAAGTAGATGGCAGTACTAGTCATAAATTTGAATAAAACATGAATCATTATCACATTTACCCTATTATCACATTTACCCCACTTCACCTTATTCGATTTTTTACTAGTAATAATCTTTTACCTAGGTAATTATTATGAGTTACACAATAGAATAAATGGTCACTATAATACAATTATACTATGCGGGAAAAAGCTTAAGTATTTTATGTGATATGTTTTCCATTTATTTCCCTGATAGACCCATTCCTACCAAGTCGGCAATACAAAAAGTTATTACTAAGTTTGAGGCGAAAGGCACTGTAATAAACATCTGCAAATGCACAGCACAAAATAATGAGAGAGCTGAAGAAAACAATGATAGAGATCTTCATATTTTACTTCACATCGAAGAAAATAAAAATATCAGCGCTAGAACCCTCGGACAAGTAGGTACTGGGAACTTTGAAAAAAAGTATCAAAACCATCAAGAATTGCTAGAAGAGGATAAAGAGCAAAGATCCCTTTTTTGTTTTGAAATGATGGCGCGCGCTAATTACAATAAGAGATATTTTTAACAAAATATTTGCACCTCAGACGAACACACCTTTATATTAAATAATGAACCGAATATATAAAATGTTTAATACTGGAGCCTACAAAACGAACATCGTCTTTCATGCTCTCGAACCAATACCCTCAGAAAGTGAATGTTTGGACAGGAATTTTTGGACATCGCATCATTGGACCATTTTTTTTTATGTAAATTTTACAGGTCCAACATATTTAGATCTTCTCTAAAATCAAATTGGACCCGCACTGAAGGAAGTCGCTAATGAAAATCAGGAGGTTTGATTCCAAATGGATGGTTGCCGGCCCACAATTCGCTTGTGGTACTTACGCGAATATCTAAATAACGCCTTTATTGGGCACGGTCACACGGTGTCGATCCAAACTCAACAATTAGTTGACCAGCTAGGTCTCCTGACCTCTCACCAAACAACTTCTTCCTCTGGAAGCATTTAAAAAATTTGATTTATAAAAGTGTCAGGTTTGAAAATTTAGAGTTTTCGTAGAGAATTTTACGATCGTTTAGGATATTGTTTAGCAGCAAATGGCGGTTTATTTGAACATTTAATTAAGAATTAATAATATTCCAAACGATTGTACAGTTTTCTTAAAATAAAATTATTAGTTTTTTTTTATAAACAATTGTTTAATTTAGACACCCTCTTATTTTCTTCCCCTTTTAGCAATTCTTAATGATTTAACCACCATTTAATAGGCATTATTGTAAGTAAAATAATTCGTTTTCTATTAAAAGATCCGTTTTGAAAATAATGTTCGTTTTATTTAAAACTATTAGGTAAATCCAGTGTAAAGTGTATCTGTTAAAGATTTTTAAAAGCCTGCCTCTTGCAAAGTACATTTGATAATAAAAAATCACAGATTGACAAGTCCAATCAATGCTGGTGTTCGCAGCATCACCTGTTGAATTCCAATGAAAACCCAACCGCACTCCTATTAAAATAAGTTAAGATCGGATTGTCCAAAATTGTTCAAACTCCGCATGTGCACTTACTTCACAGGGACCCTAAAAAGGTTTCCCTACAACATAGTCAACAGGGGAGCAAATATTTGGATAGTCTAAAACTTACATGAAATTTCCTATGTTTCCAACCATGATGCACCACCCGATATGTATAAACCATAGGTAGGCCAATAAACTTCAATAATATTTTACGGCATTCTCATTTTAAAATAGTTTACTGTTATTGATAAAGCAAAAACTTTTCTTTTTCTACTACGTACGTTTTATTGCAATTGTAACCTTTGCTTTTACAAGGTATTGATGATGGTTTAAATAGAACCGAAACATCGGTAAATCATTATTTAGAAATCTGGTTTCAATCACGATAGCTTTAAGTTTAAAATCTTAAAAATATTTTTAAAAAAATTTGTTAATTAAAATTGCTTTATTGGAAATGTTAATTGGTAAAATTTAAAAGAAAAAAGCAAAGAGATCCCGAAATTTGTATTGCCTACAGGGGGGTTCATTCGGCACTAAGTACAGCGACTTACTACTCTCCTTATGATCACCCAATATAAAATATCAAATTTTTTACTTAAAACTAATTTAATAAAGCTGAACAATAATTTTTTCTACTTGGGCATCAGCCAGTTTTTTGTTAATAGGTACAGAATACAACGACACTTATGCCTACTTTGATAAATGACTCGAATAAAAAATAAATAGTTTTAGGTACATATACAGTGTGTCCAAAAAAGTATGCAACATATGTAAAAGTTTTTTATTACTGATTTCTCAGAAAATCTTATTCTTGATAAAAGTTGGTGTATGCCTTGAAACTATAAATGCATATTTCATATTTCACCTGCGGCTAATAGTAAGGGAGCAAATGCCATTTTTTCGAAATTGAATTAAGGGTAAAGTACCTTAGTTATTAGAAATACAGCATAATTTTATATGGAAATGTTATTGCAAATTAAAAACATAGCCCAAATACGAAATTTGAGTTACGTGTCTCAATTTTTATTTTTCTAATCTTTAATTTCCCCTAAACGGTACGCCTCTGGTTGAATTTTCGTTTACGCAATTTTGATATATTTATCAAATAACTTAAACGTGGGTTTATAATAAAAATGCATTAAGTAGTTGCAAACTTTTAAAAACTTTTCAATGAACCGGGTCGGATTAGATATAAGCGTGTTGCACGCCTACTTAAACACATTTTAGCCAACTTCTGTCTCGAAACTAAATTATAATAAAACTCAACCCTATTCATAGTACTGGAAATAACTACTAATTTATTTGTCATTTTCACCCAGTACGCTAAAGTCCAAAAACCTACTTTAAAAAAATGCATATAAAATATAAAAAAAAAATTACTTTACTCTTAATGCAATTTCGAAAAAATGACATTTGCTCCCTTACTATTAGCCGCAGGTGAAATGTGAAATATGCATTTATAGTTTCAAGGCATGCACCAACTTTTATCAAGAATAAGATTTTCTGAGAAATCGGTAATAAAAAACTTTTACATATGTTGCATACTTTTTTGGACACACTGTATAGATGGTGTTACTTAATGACATTTATTTATTTTAATGGATGATTTCTGGACCAATTTTAAGTCGAAATGTTCATATACATATATGTCCTAAAATGATTTGTTTGCAATACACAGGGGTTTTGGAGTTTTAATTTTTTCAGGGTTTTTAATAAAAATCTCGAAAACCGTTTGAGATATTGTACTAAATTTTGGTATAAACGATTACGATATAAAAATACGCAGTGGTGTAGCTACAGCTGGACCTCAATACATTTTTAACCAGAATAGTAGATTCTGTAACAAGGTTGGAATGAAAATTTGTTCCGAGTATCGAATTTTCATTCTAACCGAGTAGCAGACTATATTTTCTCCACGACCAAAAATACTATTCGCAATATTTGTAATTTCAGGTGGAGTATTATCCAGTTCCATATCTGATTCATCCGATTTTTCACTCATATTTTGACTTGCACTAAAATTTGTCTGCTGACATTGACAGTTTCGAAATTCATGGCAACCTATGTCGTTTAGATCAATTACAGAATATTCATTCCGTATCTTGTTATGGAATGAAAATACACGCAAAACGCATAAGAAGCAAGTGTTTCAGAATAAATATTCCAACTCAAGAGCGAGAATTTTTACATTCTATTATCAAAAATGATTTTGGAATTATTGCATTCAGTAATGGTCGTGGATAAATATGTTACCCACTATATTTTTGAAACACTTTATTACGACTTATCATTCCATTTTAAACAAAAAAGGTATGTTTTATATTTCTCTTAAAACTAAAAGCAAATTATAATTATTATAATGTCGACAACATTGATCAGTTGACTTTCATTGTTGAACGAAAAAGTTTCCATACATTATTATGCCAATAAATGGTGCAAAATTATTATATTAATTCTCTTTTTCCAAACGATAAGTTTTAAGAGACAGATCGAAGATACCTTTTTTGTTTAAAATTAAATAATAAGTCATAGTAAAGCAATTTTTTCAAAAATATCAGTGGTGTAACACATTTTTTGGTTTTAATTGTATTAAGGCGCAACGGTACCTATACCACTGCTTTGAGAAAGAAAAACTTTTTGGGGTAAAATACGTGTTTTTACATCATAATAGTCTATACCTGCGTTTATTGTAATATCTCAAACTGTTATCGAGATTTTTGATAAAAATCTCAAAAAAATAAAAACATTAACCGATATAATATACTGATATATCGAATACAAAGCATTTTAAGATACATATTATGTATATAAAATTTTTGATTTAAATTTGCTCCAGGAATAACCCAATAAAATATCATTAAGTAACTCCCTATATATAACATTTTTTATATAAGCTAAATGCTTTTAACTAAATCTGGATTTGGTAAAAACTGCTTAATGACAAAATTTAAGTTTATAAATTAATGCACTAAATAAAGTCATTGTTGTTTTTATTACCTATTTCTTACAAGGATTACTTCTTGTAACCCTATTTTTCGATAAATTACTTTTTCACAAGAAAGAATTTTGGTAATACAACGTAGAAACTATTTAACATCACTATCATTTAATATAGCATGTACGTATAAAATGGTTTTTCCTATTTTACTTATTGCACATATTTTTATTATAATTAATTTATGCTGTGAAATTACAAACCAACTATTGCGTAACGACAGACATCGGATTGTACATACAGCAACAAAAGATGTTTGAAAAGAATAAAATCAGGCATTTCGAAACAGGTGTACTCAACAATTCATCTGGATTATTGAATAAACATTTCTTAATTTACCTGTATTTATTTTTTTTGGTACAAGCTTCTATTATTATGTACTATTTTTCAATATTCAATGTAGCTTATGGCAAAATACTTTATTTATTTTTAAAATAATTTTTTTTTCACTGCTAACCATGCCATGATTTTTAACCTTAGAAATCTAGTTTCTCTACCTTGTCAATTTTATTATTATTGACCATCGTTAAAAATAAAAATAATCTATTTGAAAGCCGGGAACTCAATTTTTTGACTGTACAATAATTACACGGAAAGTGATTTCTTTAAGGCCAAGATACAATTAAAATATAAGCAATATGCAGTAAAAAACAGGTTTTAGGAAATAAAAACTACAATATAAATATTAATTCCTATTGCTTGTTGTTTAAAACTTGATTGTGTCGTGATTGATTTGTTTGCACGTGTCAAAATTTATTTCTGTTACTGAGTGCTTATAGCTTAATGCTTATTTTTTAATTGCGTCTCAGCCTTAAGGTAAGCAACCACATTCTTCAGATTCTCAGATATGTTGTATGTTGTAAAGTATCGTTATACTATGAGAAGAAATAATGTACCATATTCAATAGGTTAGTATACTTGGGTCGTAATAAAGCTTAAAATCAGCAATGACACAATAAATTAAATTTAAAATATGGTCACTTCATCAATCAACAAAATTTGACATTAATCAAGCCATCTGACAAGCCAAAAACAAATTATCTTGCCAATTCCAAAGCACAGGTAACTTGATTGAAAAAGCGATCTTTTAAATAAATACCTATAAACATTTTTTTATAATTATTAATACTATAAAAATAAGTATCTTGTAAATGTGTTAGTAGTGAAAAAAAATTATATTAACCCTGGTTAGACAGCTATACTATTATACCTCTTTTGTCATAAATCCTAGTTGCTCCGTTCTTCGTGATTTAAATTCGACGCTCGGGCGACTATGGTAGCTGTCAAACCTTGGTTAATAATATGATATTATTTTAAGGTTTAGCATGGATGGGGTTATGTCATTCACAGATGTCGTTTTGTATACATATTTTAAAGCATAAATTAAATATTTTATTTTTGAAGAAGTAGTCCATTCTTAAAGTGGAGTTAATTTATAGAAATAAAATAAAAAACATAAAGTCTTTCTCCACTGGTTTATTAAACAAAAAGTTAGAAGTGGGTAGATGTTCTACATGTTTCGGGTGTAGCAACACCCATCATCAGGAACAAAATATAAAGAGAAAAATTCATAGAAAGGAACAGACGTAAATGGTGAGTGATAGTGAACCTCGATGGAGCTCTCATCGAGCCATGGAAGATTAAATGTTTAAAAATGGGATAGTGATTAAAAGAAAATTGACATATTTAAGTCTTAACACTGACCATGGGCAACAGGTAACAGTGGTAAGAAGAGGCCCGTTTGGGCAAAGAGAAAGAAATTTTTTTAAGAAATGTGAAAATGGAGACTCACAGGTCAAGAACCCTCATCACGGGAACCGTGGAGAGAAAGAAAATTTATTAATTTAGCCCTCTTTTTAAGGGAAAAATAAAATATTTTAGTTAAGAGAAGTAAAAGGCATAGAACTGATGTAAAATCTGTAAAGAATAAAAGAAAATGTTGAATAAAATACATTGAAATGATTATTTTAATAATTCACTAGTAAAATCTCTTTTATATGCACAAAAACGGGGACTTACCTTAGTTCATAGCCGAAAAATAGAAGAATAAAATTTTTAAAAAATTTTTAAAGAAAATTTTTATTTAGGGGAACAAGCCCGAAAGGGCTGGAACCCCAGTGGTCGTTAATTTTAACATAACCAAAATTAAACTTTTAAAAAAGGAACTAAAAAAGACTGGAGAGTCGGAGTACTTTTGAACCTTGTATTAGGCACGAGGTCAAAACGGAAAAGAATTTGAACTTGAACTTGAACCAGTGATTCGTCACTTGACACAGATCTTCAAGGTGGGGAAATGACATATATTTTAGCGGGTAATTTGAAGGAATATATTAAATAATAACATGACGGGAAGAGCTCAATCTAGGTTCAATAAGATAAAAAGGGTAAATACCACAGCAAAGTGAAATACAATTCAACCCCAAAATTCATAGCAAATGTTAAAAAGAAAGAAAAATAAAACATTAAAAATTCCCTGTCACCACTTACACAAACAAAAGCATTGTACATTTTGGTGACCTCTATTGGGAAAGTTTAAAATTATTTAAAAGTTAAAGTTAGAAGAAAACTAAAAGTTTTCTTCTAACTTTAATTATTATTTATATTATTATTCTAATTTTCTTTTATTCTTTACAGATTTTACATCAGTTCTATGCCTTTTACTTCTCTTAACTAAAATATTTTATTTTTCCCTTAAAAAGAGGGCTAAATTAATAAATTTTCTTTCTCTCCACGGTTCCCGTGATGAGGGTTCTTGACCTGTGAGTCTCCATTTTCACATTTCTTAAAAAAATTTCTTTCTCTTTGCCCAAACGGGCCTCTTCTTACCACTGTTACCTGTTGCCCATGGTCAGTGTTAAGACTTAAATATGTCAATTTTCTTTTAATCACTATCCCATTTTTAAACATTTAATCTTCCATGGCTCGATGAGAGCTCCATCGAGGTTCACTATCACTCACCATTTACGTCTGTTCCTTTCTATGAATTTTTCTCTTTATATTTTGTTCCTGATGATGGGTGTTGCTACACCCGAAACATGTAGAACATCTACCCACTTCTAACTTTTTGTTTAATAAACCAGTGGAGAAAGACTTTATGTTTTTTATTTTATTTCTAAATATTTTATGTTTTACTGATTATATAATAATTATTGTATATTAATTTGCAACAACAAATAATTGTTAGATTCCTAATTTTAAGAACCCTGTTTTCATCAAATGCCATGTATAGAAGAGATCAAGTGCATTTAAAACTATGTATGGTTATATTTACAGAAAAAAACACCTCATGGTGTCAGTCGCCCACAACTAAGGCGTATCCCATGACATAATAATACAAAAATGTGAAAATTTTATTAAACCTATTTCCTTCTTTATTTAAAGCTGGGTATGATGAGGGTGTTAATAATCGAAACGTATAATGTGAAAAAATATTTTTTATTTAAGGCCAACCAACCATAATTTTAGCGAAATTAAGAAGATATTGGGTCGCTTTAGTTTTAGGTGCCTCTGCATACTTAATACTCAATTTCAAATTTGCACTCACTTTTAAATATATACAAAAGAAAATATATTTTACAAAATTAAAGTTATATTTCGACATTTTTGTTTATTATAATAAATCAGTTTACATCACTATAGTAATCGGATTTCAATGGTACGTGACTCAAAAACAGGAAAGGAATGAAAATCACTACGCAAACGCTTGCTGTAGAGGCAGTGGCGATTTTACATTTGGTTTACAGGTTTACGTAAAAAATACAACAAAATAGAACCAAAGCATAAAACACAAATTATTATATCCCTTCCTGCCGCTATAAAAATCTAATAAATAAACAGTATACTTATGAAGCCAAGTCATGTATGTCACTCGACGCACCACTTCATCCAGAAAACTCTATTACTTACGACAGCTGCCATAATTAAATGTTGAATTCAAAATGCAAACCAATCGGTTAAATTACGTGCATGTGCGTTGGCGTATCCAGAATTCCCGTTTAATTGCCATCCATAAAGCACAGTTAGGGTGCAGGACAATTGCACACTTTGTTTCTTGAAACAAAAATTAGTTGCTTCGATCCCATTGTGCTACCTTGGCAACTGCCATTGCCTTTGTAACGTTTGTGTCTGTACGTTTTGGCGGTTTGAAATGTTCAAATTAACTCCCTCCCCAGAATGACGTTTACAGTAAATATATAAAAATTGTGGATGTATTTTTAATTAAACGTTTCCTATAAAACTCATGACTTAAAATCTTGGCAATAATTAATAAAATTGACATACTCGCTCAATGAAAATTTTAGGTAAAAAATGGGTAGTCAATATCTACCGGTCTTAATATATGATTTTAACTCGACACATGAATAATCTTAGAACATAGTTCCGATTTAGTTTGGAATATTTTATTTAACTTATCAATTTATTAAAGCCAAGCTGCTCAGCTAATGTCAATAATTTCGAATTTTTTAATTCTAAAGAACATTACCTAATTTAGGTATTGGGGTCTACTACAAAAAAAAACGTACGGGCTCTCCAAATAAAAAAAAACTAAAACGTTTTAAACATAAAATGTATCACACTTTTAAGTGTCTAAACCAAGCAAACATCACATATCACTGCTGTAGACCAGCCCGTACTGTTCGTGGCACTACCACGCTCTTGCCTGCAGTGGCAAGTACGCACTGCACTGTTGTTGGTAGTTTGACTGTTGTCGTCCATACGCCATTGCTAGTCCACCATTTGCCATGCACTGTGCCTGTGCCTGGCTCGACTGACAAGCTGAGGATTGTTGTGATCTTGAAGGATCGGAATTTGTTTGAACACTGGATGATGACGACGTGGTTTGGTTACTGCTGCCCGAGCAGGGCTTGCCGTCTTTGACTAGAACTGGAACTGCTACTCGCCGAGGTGAACTTGATGACTGAAATAAAATTACTAAGTTATTTTTAGGCAAAGATACTAATAAATATTTCTATATTTAAGGGTTAAAGTTGTAGAGTATGAATAGAATGTTCGATATAAATGCAGAAAAAAAAATTCAGTTGGTATTATTTAATAATCTCTTATACGTTTAAATTAAAGAACTGCTCCGTTCTCATCTGATCAATAAGGGTTGGGTGAAAAATAAAGAGAGCACTTTTAACATTCCGCAGACTTCATGGTTTCAATTTATTCGACATGACCTAAGGTTTTTTTTACGGAGATTTGTTGAATAATTATTATAAACACAAAAAACTGTTTAAAAATGTCAATAGGCGAGAAAAAGAAATCATTTTATTGAGAATAAAAAATACTTTTTCTTTATTTCGTTAGATCCATCTCTAAACGTATATATGAGATTCTTGAAGCTGCCGGCAGAGTTTATGTATAGTAAATATGGCTGGTTGTTTAGTCCGGTGGAGTTTAAGATCACCCCAATCTTGCGTTCCTAGTTCTGCGCCCTTCCATACGCATTATCCACAACCCGCCACTATCAGGTTATTCTTTCTTAGTTACTTTTACTTATTTTTATAATTAAATTTAATAGCTATATCTACTTGCAATGTATAAAAATGGTTTCCCAGTTGCAAAATTGTTTAAAAAGTATATTTTACTTCTAATATTTGACCCAAAAACACAAACTGTCTAGTTTTGAAAACTACGTTAATCAGGTTTAAAATACGGATGATTAATTTTGATTGGCAGTAAAAAAATAAAAATTGCATCCGTCGGAAGGAGCCTATGGAGAGCGACATGATAATTTATTGCTCTGATTGAATTAGGCATGCGACGGAGTGATGTGTTTAGTTTAACGTATAGCCCTTAATATATCAAAATAATTTTTTATTATGTAATACTAAATATGTCATTTTGTTTAGACAGCTTGATTAGTTAGGGATACGGAGCGGCCATATTACTAACAACATTTATGTTGTTTTTGGTATAAAAACTTGTATAACAAATCAAATTCGGTTAAAAGAATTTGATTAAAAATATCTTCTCGCTAGTTTCTAACTTTACCGCTAGGAGCAAATTTGTTATATTGTATGCCTGCATATCTCAACTTATTACTCTTAAAAGGTCAGTTTAAAATTAACCTATCAAGTTCTGACGTTTTTATTTTTAAGGCCATTTCCTTTTTAATAAGTTATGACTATAGAGTGCAATTCTTAATTGATTTTCAGCTATAATATCTCTAGAACATTGATATTGTACGAGATAATTTTATATCAAAAATGGAAAGAAATAAGAAACTTTAAGCCTTATTCCTCCCCTGATTTGAGACTTAAAGTTTTTTATTTCTTTCCATTTAAATGCCCACCCCACTTGAATGAAGATTATTTCTTCAAATTATTTATTTATTTATTATCCAACGTGCCAAAATGTGATATTTTGAAATTTATTTGGAATATGAAGCTGTCAAAGTCTTGATGTCTAAATGATTGAAGTCTCGGTGTCATAGTGATTAAAAACTACCCGGAGTGTCGTTTTTAGTTAAATGTTGATGGGATTGGGAGATTGGGTGATTTGTGTAACATGACAAAAAATAACAAAATTTAATTGGCTATTGGAACTGTCAAAACTTTTTTAGTAAAATCACCCTTCTTGCCTAATTGACCTAAAAAGCGTATTCTTCAGGTATCTTAACAATATTTCATTATATGATATCCAAATCAAATATTTCTTTAATATTTTAGTTGTAGTTGTATTCAGGGAAAATTCTTGCATTTTTATTGCATTTACCGTAGTGTGAGGTGACTTTGATAAATTTTTGAGAGTTTTGTGTTATCAACGCGGTAACTTTGAGAAATGAACAATAACACTATTTTTGAGTTCATTTTAATGTTAAAAATTTAGCAATGGTACCACGTGAATGGTGATACTTTGTCAGTGCTTATATCTTTTATGGACAGGCAATGTTACTTATAAAATTTTAAAAAGCATTTTTAAATTTTGTTGAAAATTTTCTTTGAGTTTTATCCAGAATTTTTTGAAATATAAGGAACACGCGACCTTATCAAAAACCTGTATATTTTAGGAATTACAACAAAATGAAATTTATCTTTTATTTAACATCAATTTTACTTTTAAGTTATAAATTCAAATATAAACTCGGACCTACCACCTGCTTACAACTTCTCGGCATTATTTTACGATACAACAGATATTTTACGTAAAAATCCCTGCGAATATAAAAAACGAAAAAGAGCGGGGTAACATTGCAATTGCCATTAAAAATTCTTTCAAAGCAGTTTTACCTGATTGAGAACAGAGTATCAAAATATAACCTATAAAAAAACTAGCTTCCTAATATTAAAAGTTTTGGAACTACAAAGTTTAGTATAGCACGCTAGTTTCATTTGCCAAAAAACAACAAAGTAGGTACAGTAGAATCCCAATTATCCGGACATGGATTATCCGGACATCCGATTATCCGGACTCAATGAAAAGATGTGATAAATTACGTCAAACATCAATAACAAGTTATTTCCAACCAAAAGTTTAAATTACATAGATATTATGTAATTCATTCAGCTCGTTTGTTATATATCGGATTATCTAAACGACGCATATAAAACCCCATAACATAATAAAAGTTTATTAAAATTTAAATATTGTTTGATATGCTTTGAAATCGATTATCCGGATTTTCGATTATCCGGAATACCCCTGGTTTTATTTGATTCGGATAATCGAGATTCTACTGTATTAGTGAATTTACAAGTTAAACTTATCTTTAATTGCATTTAGGGCGAGAGCCTAACCACTTGACGAACACAAGTGACATGCGACTGTAGGCACCGCGGAATTGCCCAATTTCAGTAAGGCATTAATTTAGTTTTACACGTTTGCAGGGTTCCCACTTTTCTGGAAAACCTAAAAAGTCAGGGAATTTGAAAAGTAGTCAGGGAAGTCATGAAAAGTCAGGGAATTTAATACATAAACCTGGAAAAAATTATTTTTGTCACAATACTTTAATTCCTTTTTTTGTTCTGTGTTGTTTTAAAACAGATGCGACGCATAACAGCAGATACCGCTGAGAAAGCAAAGACTGAATATTTTACTTTCATTAAAAAAGAAAATATTCAAAAATTTAACTGTACAATTCATCTAAAGTAAAGTGGGGATTAAAAATATAAAAGGTCGCCTTTGAAAAAACATAACTTTTTAAAAAATCGAGTTACAGAGATGCGCTTTAGACAGGAAGTACTTAGTGATATTTACAATTACAACAAAATTTGTTAAATTATTTACCCAAGAATTTCATTTAAACAAAAAATTGTTACGAAAATATACCCATAGAACGCACTTGCACCAGGTACTGGGGTAAGTGGGTTTTCAACTTTTTTTTTTTTACGGTTCGCCGACTACGTAGGCCATCTTGAACCGGTCATCGACCACAAATGTGATCTACCGACTGGGGAGTGTGAAACGGCACCTTCATCCTACGAGATATCCGATCTCATCCGGCCTGTCCGGCGTGAATAGGATGGTTAGGTGTCGATTCATTTTACACTCTTCCCTGAGGCAAGAGCACGCCGTGTTCCCAAGCGGTCACCCGCCCAAGTACTAACCGCGCTCGACACCGCTTAACTTCGGTGATCTGCGGGAACCGGTGCTTAATATGTCGACAGGCCCTTGCCCCGGTTTTCAACTTATAAATCGCGTTTGAGTAATGTTAAATTCAACTGGAGCAAATCGGTTTATTGCGACTTCACCAACAACAGGCTTTTTCAGATTTAAAAAATTCCTAAAAATAAAGAAGTTTATATGTTAGAGATTTCTTCTTCTATAACTTTTTTTAAAACTACTTAATACTTTATAGTTTTTGCAGATTACGCATAATCTCACTTTTCAACTTCTTAAAACTTTTCAATTTGCATTTTATTAATATAAAAAAGTTAAATGGGACAAGTGGGAACCAATCCCCACTTACCCCACTAACAAAAAAAGCGGGAAATATGGACTTAAAACTGAAAACCTGAAAAATCAAAGTGTTAAAAAAATAAAAGAGATAACGTTGGTGATTACAACTTTGAGGATGTAAAAACTTTGAACCTAAGTTTTAAATTAGTACAGATAAAAAATTTTAAAAATTTTTGCCGTAACTTGTAACTATAGACAAAGTTTAAATACATTTGACAAAAAGCTGTGTTACTTTAAAAAAAATATTAAATTTTTTTTAACAATACCTATGTTGGGGTCTATAAAAGTCCAAAAAAACATTGTTATTTTTTTCTGTAGAGCTAATCTGATGTAAGTCAGAAACAATTTTTGCAGTAGACCCTGGAAAGTCAGGGAATTTCATTTTGACTTTTTGGTGGGAACCCTGGTTTGGCAAAGTGACCCCACTGGGTAAAGTAACCATACACTACGTTACCCGAACGGGTCGGGCACTTTAAATAACAACAACAAAAATTATTGGAAAATGATTAATGTAAGTGAATATTATACGTAAATGAATATTTTGAAAATAAAATTAGTCATAATTATTTGCATATAATATATAAATGTTTTCTTTAATATATCTTAAGTTTAAATTTCTAAAAGCTTTGTCAATAAAGATGTTTCTTTCTGACACTAAGGCAAATTTTTATTTTGAAAAACTTAAGGCACGCATGATTTGTAAATATAGTTTTCTCGCCACAATAATCATTGTTTCCTTCTTCCTTCTAATGAACGAAATTAATTTCTCACTTATTCTATTTATGCCTAATCCAAAGGCATCAAAAAATACAACTTCTTCTTCTTTATAAACGAACCTTTTTAAAATAAAACTATTTTATATAATAGATATAATATGCCTCAATTTTTTAAAAGTCTACAATCTTATAACGCTGCATGGATATAGATTATAGATTTCCCAAATGATTGGTTTATTGTCAAACGCAAATCAGCATTGTACCTAAACCCAATAACCTCAAAGTCAAGTCCAAATAAGATTAATGTATTATTCTCGGCATTACTTTTAAAACATTATTTCTCGCTACAATAATTCTATTCTTCCTTCTAATGAATGGGATTTTTGTTGTTATAGGACTGAAAGAAATCGAAAGGTATGTTACCTGGTTATGTTGGTTTTGTTCGGCCATGGCCTTTTCTTTGGCCTGTCGTTTGCACTTGTACCTGTGATTCTGGAACCAGATTTTCACCTGTAACAACAGAGATTTGTAAGGTAATAATGTTGAGATGCTTAAAATAATTTATATTTTAAATAAAGGTAGAATTTACCGTTATTAAAATATTTTTACTGGGTATGGAAAAGGTAAGTTAAGGTTTTATGTTATAGTAATTTTTAATTCAACAATAAAATATCAACACTAAAATTTTTGATTATATTTTCTTCCATGGTTTTTAAATCTACAGAAAATATATTTTGTGGTTTCTGGTTTATCTAAATTCAAGACCCCGTAATTATTAAGCTAGTGTAAAATCTGGTCAACTATATGACATTTTAAACGTTTACTTTTTGTCTTCATTGTTGTTATGTAAGTTTATTTCTTTATTTCCAATAGTACCTATGTACCTTAAGTATTTTTTTGTTGATAGACAGAAAATCCTAACAATTATTAATTTGAAAATTAAAAGAAGTTAGCACGTTCTGTGGGTCTGAAATGTGTTACTTTTTACCGCCTTATTTTCAATGTTTTTTTGTGCTCTGTTTTTATAAGATATATTCTATATCCTGGAACTCGTTGTTTCCTAACCATAAGGATTATGGTTACATAAAATTATTGTTATTACCGAACTACTGGAGCCTTTCTATCGAAACATAGGAAATAGTCATTTTTTTAAAATTTTATCATCTTTTGAATCAAAAACACGGCACAGAATTTCCACGCATATCAATATTGAATTTAGCCTCACCGCAAATAAATAAATTGGCGCTTCAATGCCGCACCTTGCATAAATAAATTTTTCATAAGCGGAAAATTGCTGGTATTAGCTGAATGGGCCGGACCCTTCCTGGCGCCGCCGCTGAGTACCATTATATGTGAAAAAGACCAAGACAAACCATTTTCATTTAAGCACTTCAGTAGCCGTCATTTGAAAACTTAGATGCTGTTGAAAGGATTTTATTTCCAAATATAACTAAGTTTTATTAATATCGATAAGTAATTGATGGTCATAAAATGTGTAGACTAAGAACCAGTGTTTCCAGAAGATTATAACATTTTTGGTTTCGACGATATTTTATGAATTTGTCAAAATACAAAAATGTCCCTTATTAAGGATCAAGAAACATCATCTCTTCAAAGAGTATTTTAGGTCACAATACTATATCAAAACACACTTTTCGTTAGTTTATTATTAGGAACAATATACAGGATCGAATAATGAATATAAAAATATCTTTCACAAGTTATTCTAGTTGACAAAAAGTATAAGTAATTTTAAAGAAAATATTTATGACTAATATTGAGAACATTCGATAATAGCCCTGCACGAGCCGGGATTTTACGACCAGACCCAGCCCGAGCCGGAATTTTGCGACGCGGCCTATTTTGGCCGCCTGGTAGGCCCGACAAGCTTGACAGGCCCGACAAGCCAGGAAGGCTCGTCAGACCTTAAGAAAACCAAGGCTGACCCGACTGGGTGGTAGGCTTATAGGCCCGTTAAGCCCGACAAGATGAAAAATTTGTTAGGGCCCGAAATTCCAAACCTTTATTGATTAAGTGGCCGGCCCGACCCGAGCCCAAGAATAGGGCTGGGCCGCGTTAAGGCCCGAGATAAAAACTCGGCCCGTGCAGACCTCTATGTGTCTGTTTAAATGTAGAAGACAATGATGTTTCTTGAATGATTGAAAAGTTTTGGACTTGCATTGTCTTTATTTGTTTTTAAACCATAACGTTTCTACTGGTGAGAGCTGTAGTTACTACACTTATTTAATATTCACTTGAAGACGACTGGAAAGCAGTTGAAATATCGTGATTTAAGAACAAAGAAAGACAATGCAAGTCCAAAACTCTTCTATTATCAGTGGCGGCCAGTGGTCAAGTTTGCAAGGGGGGTCATATTGAAATTTAAATATAGTTATAGGAAACAGGCAATTTTGGTACATTTTAAGGATATATCGGCTACGTTTGTATAAAGGTTGATTCTTACTATGATGCCAGGAATCAAACCTGCAAATTTTATATCTCATTATCTAAATGGAATTTTTCATCAACCGTTCTCATTACATACGCATGTGACCTGCTTGCTACCTGTGGTAATATTGTTTTTTTATGGAAATTTTGCGAGAATATGTAAAGTTATGTGATTTTGTTTGGAGTGTAAAAATTATTATCTGGAGTGGCAAATTATGCGCAATTCGAATTATACTCCAACTTGCAATTCTCCGTCACTAGCCCGATTACTATATTTTTCTTTGTCTTTCGTGCATTTATCCTTTTCTTACTTATAGTATATGTGAAAATACAATTAAAAGCCCTGTCCATAAAGTAGAGTTACATCTGGTTTGCTAATCAGTGTATTAATACGAAAGTACGAGGGATATTTTACAAGTAATGGTAATGTCTTAAGAGTATCTTAGAAATAAATATTTTCTTGCATCTAAATTTAAACAGAATTTATTTAGTGGTGATCTTACTAAGCCGCCAAAAGTGGAACCTTGGGGGACGCAGAAGTTTTAAAAATATAGTTATGCATGTTCTTTTGAAGGAACCCAAAAGTGACATTTGCGACATTAGCTTAAGAGGATTAAAAATATATTATATAACAAGTGATGAAAGTGATACTCTTCAAACGAGGAGATATTTAGCACGAGGTGTGAGCCGAGTGCGGAAATTCTCCGAGTTTTAGAATAGTCACTTTCACACGAGTAATGTACACTATTTTTCCTATGACCACAAAGAATTATTAAAAAAGCCTTTGATTTGTGAAAAAAATATTTCAACACCAATATTGAAAAGAAATATATCAACAC
Organism: Polydrusus cervinus; assembly: GCA_935413205.1. Taxonomy (NCBI): domain Eukaryota; kingdom Metazoa; phylum Arthropoda; class Insecta; order Coleoptera; family Curculionidae; genus Polydrusus; species Polydrusus cervinus. The sequence goes on along the minus strand of OW284510.1, from coordinate 55,829,293 downwards.
TAGTGTTGAAATTAGCATACTTACGATAATGTTCCACTTAATATCTGGTTTCATAGTTTGTCAATAGGCTTTTCCTTTATTTGTAGTTTAACTTTTTCATTTTTTCATATTTTATATATCATAGGAAAAACTAATTCTGAATTGACTTCTATATAGATTAACCAGAATGAAATTTTTTTAATTTAATCAAGGAAAGATGCATTAAACATAAATTTAAAAAATCTACCAAGGAAGATTTCAATTCAAAAAAATTCTATATAAATTATTTAATGCTTTTATACAAAAAAAGTCAAATACTCCTGATGGAATTTGAACCTGTGACATTGCGATCTGTAGGCTACAGCTCTATTCTCTAAGTTATGGCTACCGATAAACATTTGTTGTTTAATACATGACACTCTCTTCAGCGCAATTTGTATTTTCTGGTACCTAATAGATTTTCCAATATATTATTAACATTTTTTATAATTTCAGATGGCGTATTCTCCAACTCTAATTCAGAATCACTCGACAAATACTTGATAAATAAGTTAAACACTTTACAATTACTACTTTCTAAAATTTGTGCTTTTTAATAAATTGGGATGGTCTGTCAAGTTGGCACCATATGCTTAAATTAAATAGTGTGCCTTGTATTGAAATACTTTTTTTCAACACGCGTGTGATATGTGGCGCTTTCTAGCGAAATTAACAGTGTTTTTTTTTTCATTTTCATTGGTGGTTGTAGGAAAAAAGTATTATTCTTACGATATAACCTTTGGAACGACATATTTAGTCGCTATAATCCTTAATAAACCATGTAGATTGTAGGTATACGCCAAAATATTGCTGGTACTACACCTAAACACATTGTTAATTACAATAATAATAGGCCAATTAAATATTTTACTACTACTAAATTTTTGGATTTATTTTAAAATTAAATTTGCTTTGCAATATAAAACCAGCCCGAACCGCTCTACAAAATCGCCTCGCTTTAGGGGTCGAACCCATCAGGCCAGGCACGTCAAACGCCATAAAAAGTAATGATGTGGGTGCATGTGCAGTCGCCTGAGTGCCTCCATTCACCCACAGTTCGACAAGTGCCTGCCCTGCCGTAATTGGGAAATAATTTACTCTCTTCGGGGTTGTTATTTTTCAACTACGGTGCCGTGAAGGGGTGGAATCACGCTGTGTGATTTATCTCAATAGAATTATTATTGTAGTTTTGAACCTAAGCGGATTGAGGTTGTGATTTCTTAAAATTTATTGTATTTTCGGTTGGTATTTTTTCCCGGATTCGGTATTTCGTATTAAAAAAAAAATGTTAATACAAAGAGGTGTCTTAAATCTCTATTCGTGATACGTTTTTTTAAAAATCTGAACGGTTTGTGAATTGGTTCAGATAGTAGCGACAGCAAGGCAGCCAGATATTTTTGTAAGGGATAAAGTGTTTTATGGAAAAATCTATATCTTTTTAAAATTACAGAAAATACGTGTCCTTGAGCATTAAAATGCAATTATCAAGGTTTACCAAGCGGTCTTGAGCGAAAGGGACTTGTCGGCTTACTTCGAACATCAAAGTCAGTGCTATAGTATTACTAGAGCTAGTAATTGATGTGCAAAATACCCCGGCAGAGGTAATTCCATTTTTTTTTTAATTGTCATGATGTCCCCAAATTTTTCCTTTTTTCTTAATCAATATGTGTTGTATTTTTTTTAGGTTTTTCTCAATAAATTGAACTGAACACGGCTCTTCCGACTCTAATTTAATCAAAATAATCTCGAAAATAACTTACTATCCGTCTGGGATTCCCTTAAACCCGTTTTGTCAACCATACTTTTAGCTAATCACTGATCAGGTAAGTACATTGCAAGTCGCAATTTCAAATTACTGTTATTTTGATACGAAGATGTTCTATCATGCGCCCGATTCCTCGGTCTTTCTTTATTTTTCATATATTTTTAGGATGTTTACTGCAGAATCCTACACAGAAACCGCAACTGGCTGCAATTTTAATTTGAGTAAAATACCTAGCAATATACACATTTTTATATATTATTACCAATATAAAATCAAATTTAAAAATAATATTGAATCCTTATTATAAATTTAACTAATTCTAAGCTAGTTTTGATAAAATTAGAATAAATCCAAATTTAAAGTCATCATTGATTGATCGTAATATTAGTTCAGGAGGCAGTGAATTTTTTTTGTACTTATTTTCCCAGTCGGTGAATATCAAATAGTCTGCTCGGATGGTGACACAAAACGACAATTTGTGAGTCTGGCTAAAATTTTCGGATGGGTGCACGAGATAAAAAAAAAAGTCAAGTCCACTTATTTTCCCAGTCATAAATATTTGACATTAATTAAAGTGAGTAATTTTATTAACGGAAATAACAGTCTGGTACATCTCAAGTGGAGGAAAGTCTGTCTGGCTAAAAATTTACGGATGCAAAAATTTGACCGATTTTTGAAATCCGTAACCCTTATTTTTAAGTCTGGCTGCAGGTGCGTATTTAGGCAACGACGCTGGAATGCGAGTGACCTGAGAGCAGCTGCCTAGCCCCTAGGCCCGTATATCCCTATCTCTGTCAGTTACTCGCAATTAGATTTTAGAGATCGTAGTTATAGCTTATAACTACGTGGCTACCTTCTCGGCAAGGTTGAATTGAACATGCCGAATTTAGCACGCCTGTCGAGCGTTGGATGAGTCTGACAAGGCTGTCGGGGTGTTCCACATTAGCCAGACTATATTTTCAGCTGTTATTATAATATAAACTATCATCTGACAAATTTTTAGGACTGCGAAAATAAAGGCAAAGGTTTCGATACATTTTTTCCAATTTTCCACCTGCCAGACATATTACCCATCCTCACAGACTATTTTTTTCTTAAATTACTGTATTTCTCATTAATAGAACTATTTTTATCACTGGAAAAAAAGTGCAGTATATTTGTACTTTCTAACGCATTTTCCGCCTCGACCCATTGGACCCCCCTACATATATATGAATTTTGCTTAGAATAACAAACCCAATAATTCTATCCATGTTTGCTGACTGGGAAAATAAGTACCGAAAATCGTCACTGCCTCCTGGACTATATGTTCAATTAATTGTGTATAAAATATTAAATATTTTAAAAAAGTCAATGACTTGAATACTCTTACGTGGTTAAAACCAACCAATTTTATACAAGTATTGTTGCTGTTGTAATAATTGAAGATGGTATGATACACCAATCAATATGATTGACGTTATAAAAATAAAATCAAATTTACGGTAGTATTATTATAATAAAAACTAAATTAAAACAAATTATGATTAATGTATGATGGTATAATGTATACATGGTGTAATTGATTTTAAACTTTTCAAAAAATATTATATTTTACGGTTTGTATCACTTCCAGTTATACCAGAAGTGATGGCCAACTTTGGTATTTCAAATAGAATACCCTGTATAATTTTGCCTTTTTACATACCTTATTAAAACCTAACTAACTTTTAGTAATAATAATATATACCTATCTCTGACTGTTTTGAGATATGAATTATAAAATTAATATTTTGTGTAAGAACATTACCGAGAAGAAAGTTAAGTAATTTCGAAACTAATAAAGCTAAACATACCCGTATTCGCTAAAGGATTTTTCATTTGGACCATCGAAATATTTAGATACGGCGGGTTGTATAAAGAATTATAGTTCTTGATTAGCTTAACATCGTATTAAAAAGACAAAATTTAATCAGAGGCTAGCAAGGCCAACTTTGTATTTTGGCAATTTTACGCAAACACACAGTAGGCCTTGCCAGCCTCTGATTAAATTTTGTCTTTGTACTACGAGGTTAAGCTAACCGAGAACGGTTTTTTTATGCAACCCACTGTAAGTCTTTCAGTTGTATTTTCACCGTGGTTCTATTGTGATATGCTAAATGACGCTTTTGTATTATTTTATAGGTTTAAAGAAAACAAAAAAAAATACAAAACTTAGTTGACTTATCCTGGCGTTTGTCATTTTAAACCCAGAACTGTCCATTTTGGACGGTTTTAATTTTAGAATCCTTTAGTGAATATACGGCTGTTACACCACCACGGTTCCTCGACCTCTCCCCAAATAAACATTATGTCCGATATGATGGGGAAATGACTGTTAAAACTAAAATCTACTTCATTCTGCATAAACTCTAAATTCTAAATGCTTTTTGGTATAATGTTCAGGTTTCTTAGGAAGAGATAATTAATCATCGGATAATTCAATTCATGGTCAATCGACGCAATGACTTCACAATATTTATAGTTAAAGGAGAGTGTCACTCATTAATAAATATTACTCTGATATTTTTTAGTTGAGTCTTTATTATTTATCATAAATTATATTTCTCTCAACCAAAATACTAAATATTCTACATATATTTACAATTTAGTTTTAATCTTCTCTGACTGAGTTATAGACTAACAATTACCTACAGCAACCCCTCTATTACCGAATACAAAGCACCCCTGCAGGCAAATCTGTAGCTACACGATTGTATTACAATCAACCCTAATCGTTATTGCCCTGGAGTTGCAGATATCGACTAAGCTTTGACGTTATATATAAAATAAAAGAAAAGTTTTTTTTTTAATCTATGTTGTTTATATTATGTATATTTTTTCTCAAATCATAGTATCTATTTTATTATAATTAACTTTATTTTCTTGGGTGTAGGAATTTTGATGGATTATTAGTATTTTTTACATCGCTTTATATCAAAAAAACCTTGTAAACCTAATTACTACTTATGCTTGGAATGAAACGCTAAGCAAAAAGTATATTTTTTCCAAGCTAATTTCATCTATACTATTAATTTTTCAATATTTGGTGGATTGATACCAAAACAGGAATTTAAAAAAATAATTACTGGCTAGATGCACGTCGCAACTCGTAAATACATAATCATACCAGGAACAAAAAAAAGGTTATGTTATTAATTAAAGGGTCCTGTAATTGACAAAATTCATTTTACGTGTTAAAAGTGATTTGAAAGCGAAAAATAGTTAGTTAGAACATATTCTGAAAATATGTCTCATTAGTCAGCCAAAAAAGAAATGCTTATTTTAAATTCAAAGAAGCTATCCATTTTCTCCAAGAGACCTGATTTAAGTATAAGCAATATGACTTTGTGTGATTTATTGCTTATGCTTATTCTAATACTGAAAGATTTGAAAAAATAAACGATTTAATCCGCGACAAGACTCGAAACAAAAATTACGTTAGAAGCTGTGACGTACATCCAGCCAGAAATTGTAAAGAGTTTATTACACCTATCTCAGGGTAAATAAAATTTTTTAAAAACTTGCATTTGCATGCTATATCTTATCTCAAAAACTGGTAGGTAGATTTTGTCATTTCCATACTAGATATCTTAAATGAAAATAACATTGTATAAAACATCCTTATACCTACTCTTCTCCATACAATTGTTACAACTCAAATTTAAATCATTTATTTATGTCATTTGAGTGAAGCCTTAGTGGAAAGGGGGTTACAACAATGAAATTCAAGTAACTTCATTAAATCGAAATAAAAAACATTAACTATTTTTTTCTCTTGTTCTTCTTTAATAATTTGTACCTTTACATGTACTAATCATTTATTTATTCTGTTAAAGAATAATCCTATTATTAAATACGAAATAATTATTTCACAATAATCAAGTTTTCAAATCAATCCTTATTACGATATTCTATACTTGTTAATTCCAAATATTTTATCATTAGTTGGTTTATACTTAAACAATTACGAACACCCTTTGTTACACGAAATGGATTATAATTAATACAAAACCCACCGTAAGGATACTTGTCAACCTCTCAAACAATCAAAAGCGCATGAAAGCAGTATACTAATAGAACCATGTGAAAAAGCTAGCACATATTGCTATAAATAGGTAGCAGCATGGACAAAGCAGAGTGGTCAACTTTCATCGCAAGAAGTAATTAATGTCTATAAACACTCGTCAGGCTCGTTGTGAAGCTTCATCCTACTAATCAAGAGTTCTTTAAGCTGTTGACATAATCTTACGTTTGCTACCGGCCATTGCAGCGATGCAGTACTTGCAAAATGACTTCTTTGTAAATAGAAAATACAGGATCGGATTCTCCGCAAGTTATGCACTTGAAATAATGAAAACGTTTTACCTCATGATTATTGCCTATACAACCTGAGCCTGATTCTGGAATTCTCAAACGAAGGAATGTTATTATGCTGTAGCTAATTATAATTGTTCTTAACTTTGCCCCCCCCCCTCCTTTAAGATTTTTACATATTTATTGTCTCACACGTCTGAACATTGTCTGAACCACCGAAAGAAACCAGAAAAAAGTTTGCGACATTGTCGGCTGGCTCACTATCTACTAAATACAGATAAAAAAAAATTCACAGAAATAATATAAAAATATAAATAAATTAGGCCCGCTTTAATTTCAAATTTTACACTTAAATTTTTGTGTTTCCTCGCCTTTTCGCCCCAGTTAATTTACCGTGCGCATGACTTTATACAGGGTGTTCATTTGAAAACTTCCCACCACGGATTTATCGAAAACCACTGAATAAAAGAAAAAACGCCGAGACATGTTAAAAGATGTGCCAAAGGGCACAACTTTTTAACCAAAAACTACTTCACCCCTTTTACCCTCTGCCCCCCAGGGTCATCCCTTTAAAAATTTTAAATGACCAGGGGTATCAAGTAATAGCTTGTTTGAAAAGTGCTGTATTTTGACGTTTGATTTTTTTAAATCGGTCGATTCGTTTTCGAGAAAGTTAGAGAAATCTTTATTTATCTTAATTTGTTCAGATAGAAAAAAAAATACACGAAAATATCACTTTTTATTTCAATATGTGTTCAAAAACCAACATAAACAGCAATTCGGAAGATTATACGTGGCAGCAACCAAATAACAACCAGAATTTTTTTCCGCCCTCTTTTTATCAACACAGATAACATGGGCGAACTGTATTTATTCTTATACCTGTTTAGTTTTTTATAGTTGCTAAGGAAAAGAAAGAATTTAATTTGCTGTCAGTTACCTTTGTGACAATCTCGGGATAGTGAAAATTAATTTATTGATTCACATTTTACTTTCAAATTGGTTTACACACTAGCCGAAAGAGTAGAAATGATTCTAATTTATAGTGCCCAAAATTAATGTGCTCGGCAAACTGCCGTCACATTTAACGCCAGATATCCGGAAAAGATAACTTCGCATAGGTATGTTTTGGACCTTGTTACTAAATTTACTCAAACAGTATCTGTTGCAAATAAAAAACGTAATCATCGTAGAGTTTTGGATGAAGCCGCTTTAGTTGAAGTTTTGGGTAATTTTGGCATAAATCCTAATACTTCATTACGCAAAACTGTTGATGCGACTGGTATTTCAACAGGCTCTGTACACACAGTTACTAGATTAGATAGAAGAGTTTTGGACTTGCATTGTCTTTATTTGTTTAACACCACAACGTTTCAACTGTTAAGTATCTCCAGTCGTCTTCAGGTGAATACGTTCAAGAAACATCATTGTCTCCAACCTTCAAACACACAGTTACTAAATTATATAAATTTCATCCATTTAAAATGAAAATATTGCAAGAGTTAACCGAAGATGATTTCGATAGGCGAGTTGAGTTTTGTGAACAAATGACTGCAGCGATTAATGCTAATACCATTCATGTAAAGAATATCTGCTTCAGTGATGAATGCACATTTTATCTAAATGGATTTGTTAATAAGCATAACTGCAGGTATTGGAGCAATGAAAATCCTCATGGTTTTGTAGAAGGGCATACTCAGTACCCCCAAAAGCTTAATGTATAGGCAGGCATTTTAGGAAACAAAGTGCCAAAGGCCATTGTTTATTAATGGGAATTTAAATGGAGACATTTATTTAGATATGTTGGAAAATACTATCAATCCACTTATCACTGAAACCATTGAAACCCAAATCGAAGACGATGGAAACCCTATACTTGATGAGGCTGAAATATATTTGCAGCAAGACGGCGCTCCTCCTCACTACGTTCTTCCGGTTCGGCAATGGCTAGACGACGAGTTTCCAGATGTGGATAGGGCGAAGAGGGCCTATAGAATGGCCTGCTAGATCTCCTGACTTGACGCCATTAGACTTTTTTCTACGGGGCCATTTGAAATCTATTGTGTTCACTCTCCAACCTGAAACTTTGGATGAACTTTGTCAACGCATCATCGAAATCTGCCATGATCTCCCACAACATATTTTTGAAAATGTCCGTCAGGAATTTGAACATCGCCTTGTTTGACCAATAACGGGAAACATTTTGAACACTTACTGAAATAAATAGTGATATTTTCGTGTGTTTTTTTCGCCCATGTTATCTGTGTTGATAAAAAGAAGGCGGAAAAAAATTCTGATTGTTATTTGGTTGCTGCCACGTATAATATTTCGAATTGCTGTTTATGTTGGTTTTTGAACACTTATTGAAATAAAAAGTGATATTTTCGTGTGTTTTTTTCTATCTGAACAAATTAAGATAATTAAAGATTTTTCTAATTTTCTCGAAAACGAATCGACCGATTTTTAAAAATCAAACGTCAAAATAAGGCACTTTGAAAGACCTTTCAAACAAGCTATTACTTGATACCCCTTGTTATTTAAAATTTTTAAGGGGATGACTCCGGGGGGCAGAGGGTAAAAGGGGGTGAAGTAGTTTTTGGTTAAAAAGTTGTCCCCTTTGGCACATCTTTTGACGTGTCTCGGCGTTTTTTCTTTTAATCAGTGGTTTTCGATAAATCCGTGGTGGGAAGTTTTCAAATGAACACCCTGTATATTATACTCCATTTAGATTTTAAGTCTTTAAGTAAGTACTTTTTTTATGGTTCGTCAAAAGGTCACATTATAGGGGAGAGGCGAAGAGATAAACTTTTCGGGATAGATTTTATAATCCGCCTCTGGTGCAGTACAGGTGCTGAAGGCGGTGCCAAAGCTTGACAAATAATAACTGTCAGTCTTTCGATTTAACTGAAAATTGCATCTAAATTATTATTTTAAATAACAAAACTTCAACATTTTTCTACTTTTGGAATACTTATAGAGGGTGGCGCATCGAAAACAAACAGAGACATTTACTCAGTTCTTTTTTAGAAAAACGCTCAGACCCGTTGATTTTGTTTTCGAGGGGGACACTAAATTGGTAAAAATCACGTTAACACTGCAGCCCCCTGGGCGGGGGTGGCACCACCCCTAAAATATTAAATGGAAAGTGGGGTCGAGTGATACCTTATTTTAAAAGTCTTTCAATTCCCTTTATTCTTCTTCTTCTTAGGGTGCCATGCAGATTCCTGCGTAGGCGTCCATCCTTATCAGATATTCCTATTTATTGCAGCGTTTTAGATTGTTTGAAAATCATGTATCCCCGTCCATTGTCGAATATTTCTCAACCAGGATAATTTCTTTCTTCCTATCCCTCTCTTTCCTCCTACGATTTTACCCTGCAGGATAAGATGTTGAAACTCATAACGTTCTCCACGCATAATGTGTCCTAATAATAATTAATAGAATTCCCTTTATAATGATGTAAAATTCATGTACTTCAGTTCAGTAGTAAAGGGAATTGAAAGACCTTTAAAATAAGGTATTACTCGACTCCCCTTTCCATCTAAGATTTTAGGGGTGGTACCACCCCTGCCCAGGGGCATGCACGTATTAACATGATTTTTTGCATATTTTTTGTTCCTCTCGAAAACAATACGACGGGTCTGAGCGTCATTTTTTGTTGTTTTATATAAGTCTATTTTCTTATGAGGTGTCATTTACGTGTGTATTTTATAAAACTTCATAAGATTGTATGATATTTTATAATTGAGTAATTTACAAGGTTTTATAGTTAATATGACTAGGTTTAATTTTTTAATTTTTAGAGTTTATAAGTTTTTACGATTGAAAAATTTATCAGGTTTGATGGTTAAACTAACCATACAATTCCTATGATATTTATTATTAACCAGGAACTGTGACTAATATAAATAACATTGGCAGGCGTTATTTACTCACAATCAAAGTTGACTGATTAGTAAATTAAGAATTTTGCTAACCAGGCCACTATGATTGTGAGAACATTATTTCATGTATGTCACCGTCAAATATACTGGTTAGTTAATTATTTTTTAATATATATATATGCCACTCGAATTAAATATATTGAGTATTATAGGTAATTAGAATAAATTATTATAGAGTATTATACAAACTTTTTTATGCTATTTAAACTTTTTGTAGTATTTTATGCATAATTTTTTTCACTTTCGTCAAAATAATGACACGAAATGACACAATTAAATTATCTGTCAAGGCAAAAAAGGCAAATTTTTGGTTGAAAAATTTTCTTACCGAATCTCCCTCGAGCTTGAATTATAAATCTGGAAATTCTTCCTCAGTAGCAAATTTTTTAAGAAAATTTTCAAATAATTTGCGACCTCGAAAAAATTTCCGGAAATAATTCATGCTCTACTCTACTAAAACGAAGCCACATTATTTACGTAATATAAAAATGAAAATAGTCGGAAATAAAACTTCATTCTGAATTGAAACAATAATATGTAATTTTTAAAAATTTATATTACAGAATATTGGTTGCACTCATACTGTGAATATCACATACATAAATAGTACAATTCCAGTTTATTAATTTTTCTTTTGTAATTTTATTATATTATTATATTTTATTAATTTTTTGTGAAAAATTTTACACACATTTTAATTATCGCCAACGCTGTTAGAGTTATGTTGTGACTTTAAATGCCATATTAACTCAATTATTTACGTGAGTTATTGAAGACAACTTTTAGAAAATGCATTAAATTGTACTTAAAGAAAGCTTTGTTTGCATAGATTGCTTCTAAAATTATAAAATCCTAATATTTCATTTTTGCAATTTAAATGTATACAAGTTAAAGAATTTCTCCTCACAAGTGAAATAAATGATTTTCTTCTATTGGATTACTTTACAGGCATATAGTATTAATAGCTTCAAGGCGTCTCTTTATTTAATTTGTAAAAACGATTCATACTATCCATATACTTACACATTCATCCATTTTCCATTATTATAGCGTTCAAAATTTTAGGAAATCAATAACAAGTTTAAAAGCTCGTAAAAAGTTATGTCAAAATGAAAAAATAATGCGATATGTCTAAATCACGAGAAGCGAAGCGACGAGGTATTTAAGACATAAGGACTATAATAATATAGCTGTGGTTAATATCATTTTTTTTTCCTACTAACACTCTTACACATTTACAAGATGCTTATTTTTACATTATTAATTATTATAAGTATGTTTAGGTATATATTTAAAAGATCGTTTCTGTAACTCTTCTTATCAAGTTACCTGTGCTTTGGAATTGGCAAGATAATTTGTTTTTATCATGTCAGGTGGCTTTGTTAATGTCAACTTTTATTGATTGATGAAGTTATAAAGTCCTGTTAAAATAATTTATTTTTCCTCTATCAATTATTTACTTATAATACCTTAGAAACGGTGCCTTGATTTAGGTTTCCATCTAGTTCAATTTTTAATACATTTTAGTAACATTTATCTTCCTCACACTTACATTCACTTCTTTTTCCATAGTTTCTGAAATGACAAGCCCAATTCTCTTAAATAATTCTTCACGTTTCCATTCATTTTAATTTCATATCTATCAACAGAACCGTTTCTTCATCTAACCTTACAATCTTAATGCTCCGTTAAGGTGATATCTGCTAGTTTCTTCATTTATTTTCCTGAAGATGAATGCTTCTGCATTCGAAACATGTAGATAATTTTTTATTTTAAATCAATAATATTTCATTAAATAGCAGTGGCAGACTTTGCATTCTTATGTCTTTCCTTCTAAATTTCCACTCCACTTTAAGTATGGACTATTTCTTTAAGTTTTAGAATATTGTTTAAACTTCTCGTTATTTCTAATTCTTCTTAAATCATTCAAAAAAATTATGCTAAGATTCGTTTGTTTTAAGGACAATTAGGTTTAAACCAAAATTAACTTTAGACAATATGATGATATTCTGATCCTTCGTAAATTACTTAAAAACTGTTTTATTTTCCCATTTATAAAAATTAATTTAAGGAAAATCTGGTCTCTATACAGTGTAAGACAAAAAAAAGTATTTTTTCCATTTTTTGATTAAAAGGTCGTATCTGGACATAATTTTTAATTCTAAATAACTCTTACAAACGAAAATTGTATCTACAACAAAAAATAAGAGTACTCTACTTTCAAACAACAAAAATTGAATCATCCTCGTAGACACTACAGTATCTTTTTCAATTTTTTTTAGTTTAAGGCGACGCGGAAACTTTTATCAAGAATCGTAAAATTTTCTGTGAAATCAATAATAAAATAGTTTTTCATATAGTGCGAGAATTCCGCTGGTGACTGTATATGTAGTTTTTTTTTATTATAATATTACAAAAAACTCCATGTGTGAAATCATGAAGAGCGTCGATATCCCCAAAAATCAGTTGCATTTTATAATATATAAACTATGCATTGGTACCAAGTGTCAAGTTCCTAAAACCGGTACTGTAACCGTATACATACACTGATGTTATTCATAAATGAGAACGCTATATTTGCTTTTCATTATTGACCATTCTTAAGTGTATTTGCTCACAATGTGCCTAGATTTCACCAAGTTAATGCTGTGTTTGTATAGATTTACTTGAACATTTGCATAGTAGAATCTAACAACTTTGGGATTTTAAATACATATTTTAAAGCTCCTGTATGGATGATTATGGAAAAAAAGTATACGCTTTAGATACTTTACTACATATTTTAAGGCCACTTAAAACATTTTTGTAAATATCCAGTGGCGTTCGATCTATAAAAACTTTAGCTCCTTGCTATACCCCAAAAACATTTTTAAAAAGTTATTCTGGATTATATGTAATTTTAAATAACACTGGGGAAAAGCAAAAATGTTTCCGAGGCTAAAATCTAACTTATTTTATTATACCATTTATTATTTACATATTTATTATTTACATAAACGACATTAAAAGCTGCTTGTACAACAAGACCTCCTGCGTTTCTTCGCATAGTGTAGGAAAAATAATGTGTTTATTAATATAGATAAATGCTGTGTCATCTCTTTTTCTAGGAATATTTGTTAACCACGACTACCTAATTAGTGGAAGCTATCTTAAAAACATCAGTAAAATAGGCGACCTTGGCGTAGTCCTTTATGAAAAGCTTTTGTTTGATAAACATATCAATTCTTTTGCATCCAGTTGTCAAATTTTGAGATTTATTACTGGGCAAGCTAAATACTTTAAGAGCACTAAGTCTTTACTTGCTTGTACTATGCGTATATGTTAAACTGTGCATCTGCTGTATGTAATCCAATGTATGCTGTACATATATAGATTGGAAAGGGCGCGAAATACATTCGTGAGATGTTTACTTATTAAACAAAATGGAATACTATATGATATAAACACTATAAGATTGCATTTCCGTATATTATTTTTGCAAAATAGAAGAATCTTATCAGATTTGGTTAACTTATTTAAAATATTCTCAAACTCTTCGAATCTGGTGTCAAAGATGGCGTTTACTGTTGCATCGCGACACCTAAGACTCAATAATATTTTTTATACTCCCTTTCATTATACAAATAGTTCTCAAAACTCACCAATCAGTCAAATGATGTTATTTTTCAGACCTAGATATGAATTTCCTTTCCACATCTTTGTACAGATTTAAAAAATTTCTAAAACGAAGACTTTTAAAATAAAAAATGTTCCAACGCTCGTTTGTTCATACCTATGGCAAATATGTTTCTTTTTGTGCGATGATTAAAATGTTTAGATCATAAGTACTGATATTTTTGTAAAGTATGGTTTACTTAATATTAAAATAGTGGATTCGATTTATTGAATTCCCTATTTGTATCCTGAATAAATAAATAAATAATTTTTTTTTAAATTTTACCCTTTAGATTCATAATGTGTTTCTTCTATTAATCGTTTAACATTTCTCAACGCGTTATTAAGAGGATAATCAACTTCCTTCTTAAATTTTGTTAAATTAAAGCTTGTTTCTACTGATGCTGATGGTTGAAAATCATTCGAAACATTTAGCTAATTTAAATATATGGCGAAACGTGCCCAAGTTGGATCTGACGAAATGAAAGGAAAATCTTTATTTGTAATTTAAAAATATTCCTAAATATACCAGGGGATGAAGACTAAAAGCGTCTTATTTCCCTCCATGTAAATGTCCCCTTCACTTAAGTATGTACAAATTTTTAATAGCAAAATTTGAAAATAATCTCTTTAAACTAATTTTATTGTTGCTGTAAAAAACTGAAATATGCGATTCAAGAAAAGGCTTCCAACCTTTAATTAAGCGATGTATCTACGCTAGCTATTTTAGATCTACCTAAGAAATTATAAAAGTTTTGTTTACATAATTTGTCAACATAAAATTTAGATAAAATTAGTTGGCACCAAAACATTCGAAGAAGCCACAATGTAGCGAAATGCGTTATGTAAAGAAAGTTTCTTAAACAAAGGGATAATCTGTCAAATACTTAATCTTTCGGTAAGTAATTAATTTGTTTGTTAAATTATTATTTCCACTAGCTGCAAAACGAATGCTTAAAAATAAAAAGTTTGATTAAATATACATTTCATTAATAATATTATCATGACTTGTAAACTTATGATATGCCGTAGTTTATTGCCGTCAATACTTAACAGTTTGTGACCTACCGATTAACATATTTTTCATTACTTAGAAAGGAATCACCTGCCACTATTCTTTTAAATTTTAAAATACGATTTAATATTATACAGTTCTTAATATCTGTTTGAAGGTTGGGGACAATGATGTTTCTTGAATGTAGAAGAGTTTTGGACTTGCATTGTCGTTATTTGGTTTTTAATGATAATGTTTCAACTGGTAAGTATCGCCAGTCGTCTGTAGGTGAATACTAAATAAATATGGTAATTAGAGCTCTATTTATACTAGCCAGGTGCACTGACACATAAATGAGACGAGTGAGTCATGCGCATACCTGATGAGGAATCGCGGTAGTGGCTCAGAGGTGAGTTACTGGCATTCGACCGTGACGACCCTGGTTCAATTCCCGGAGTGGGCATACGTACAATAAAAAAAAGTATGTCCGAAATTCAGTGGATTTAAGAATGTAGTATGTTACTGGTAATTCCTAATATCGGGACCGAGAATGGCGTTATGGACCTCTGAGGGCGTAAAAAGGATAACTAGTGCATACACGTAGTTCGGATTCCACGTTAAGCTGTAGGTCCCGTCTGGCTGACATTACCCAGACGATAGGAGATACAATGGGCCTTATATAGGCCCAAGTATACTGGCTTTTCCGCCAACCCCAGCAGAAAAAAAACCTGATGA
This sequence comes from Polydrusus cervinus, assembly GCA_935413205.1. Classification (NCBI taxonomy): domain Eukaryota; kingdom Metazoa; phylum Arthropoda; class Insecta; order Coleoptera; family Curculionidae; genus Polydrusus; species Polydrusus cervinus. The sequence goes on along the minus strand of OW284510.1, from coordinate 55,813,848 downwards.
GTCCAAAGTTTAACTCTTAAATGGTCTTTGTTAATTTCACTTTAGATTTCTCGTAGTCACGGAACTTATCGACTATACCAGGTCCATACCGGACTTCCAGCATCTTTTTGAAGGTTGGAGACAATAATGTTTCTTGAATGTAGAAGAGTTTTGGACTTATATTGCCTCTATTTGTGTTGCATGATAACGTTTCAATTGGTAAGTATCTCTTCTAGTGTCTGTTTGAAGGTTGGAGACAATAATGTTTCGTGAATGTAGAAGAGTTTTGGACTTACATTGTCTTTGTTTGTTTTGCATCACGGTGATAAAAACAAATAAAGATAATGCAAGTCCGTCTACATTCACAAATCTTAATTATTACTCTAGAATATTAGCAAAGAAAAAAATTAATTGAAATTATTTCAAATAAAAAAGTTTAACCTAAAATCGCCTTCACGGTTGATTGTGTCAATCGTGGGGTTTATTTTTTGTTAGATCGAACAGCCATTCAAGTGGGTATTGTCCTGTAAAAACCAGCTGCTGAAGTGTCTGTGTAGGGTACGGAGAAAAATAAAAATGGCGTCTCCACTGTTAGTTATTATGCTTAAAATCAGAAATAATATATAAAATGCGAAATATGAAATCGTGTGGATATTAATGGATGGACATGTTAGAACATAGTTAATAAAAATTCTGTCTTGCATGAAATAGAAAAATCATTGTTGTGGTAATGTAGGTATCTATAAAATATCAAAATCGATAAAACTTTCTATTGCAGCGTCTTTAACGTACTTCATAAACTTTTGGATACTCTCCAGACCCACTCAGGATTGTGAAAGTTTTTCTAATTTATTAAAACAAATATAAATATGTTAAAATAATATTTGATAGGATATATTATGGTCGCATTACACTTGTAAAATTATTCGGGAATTTATTTATGAATGTCCTTGTGAAGTTAATAGTATTGACATTGTGCATCAGCTAATTAATTTTGTTTGTGAAAATTAGATTTTTCCAACAATTTTACCAATATAATACCGGGTGCTGCATCGTCGAGCGGGACATAGAAAATCCCATGTAATTTTAAATGGGGTCAATTATTGGCTTCCCTAATTATTTTAGAGAAAAATTCTATTTAGGTTTATTAAAGAGCACTAAAACCCACATTCAAAAGAATAACTTTAGATATTTTTGATAAGCCCGTTTACGGGTGGGTTATCGCCGATTTCTTTTTAACTATTTCTCCTTTTTATGGCCCCGTATTTGCGGGCACCAGTCAAGGTAAAAGATGACTGTCAAATAAAGTTGTCATTTTGAAATGTGTGCTTTATTGTTATAAAAACTCGTACATCGAAAATATTAGCCATGAATTACACTTCTGAAGAAAAAATATTGATGATTAAATGGTATTATCAAGGAAATAGTTATCAAAATGTGTCAGACATGTTTGCTGTTCTGTATCCTACCTATTAATTAGTAAAATATTGAAACATGTAAAATGTCATAATTAACCTTGTAATTGGATACTTTATTTCAGTTTTATTCAGATTAAGTTGTACTCATAAATACACCTTTAATATTTTCGATGTACGAGTTTTTATAACAATAAAGCACACATTTCAAAATGACAACTTTATTTGACAGTCATCTTTTACCTTGACTTGTGCCCGCAAATACGGGGCCATAAAAAGGAGAAATAGTTAAAAAGAAATCGGCGATAACGAACCCGTAAACGGGCTCATCAAAAATATCTAAAGTTATTCTTTTGAATGTGGGTTTTAGTGCTCTTTAATAAACCTAAATAGAATTTTTCTCTAAAATAATTAGGGAAGCCAATAATTGACCCCATTTAAAATTACATGGGATTTCCTATGTCCCGCTCGACGATGCAACACCCGGTATATTTTTTCTCATCATAATTAGAAACCATTCTTTGGTTATAAAACAGATAAATAATTAAATAAAACTCTATTTACATCAAATTCAAGCACAAAGAATATAAAAAACTTTATTTAATTCCTTTAATCTCATAACTTAACTGATTAAACAAAGATTGAATGTTGATGAATGAAATAGGACTTGTTCCAATTCCTTGAACAACTTCACAAAGAAATTCATGAATTTCACGCTTTGCATTATCAAATTTAACCTCGAAGTTACATCATGAATAAATGCACAAAGAGTTTTACAAGTGTAATAACAGCTTTAACAATATTCTAAAAAAACACTTTAGATTGTCATCTGCCCAATATGAATGTTGTTGTGGAAGAAAATAATTGCTCATACATGTAGGCAGATTCTATACAATACTGGTCAGTGCGTTGCTGGCATTTTCTTCGAACCTTACAATGTAATTGACTGCTTAAATTTAGGTTTCATAATTAAAAACTGTGATATTAGCGAGCGAGTGCTTAATCTTATGTCATCGTAGACCGAATATTTTACTAGCCTTACTTTGATTATATCTATATTGGAGTGCCTAAGAAATCCGTGCTGGGACCACCACATTTTCTATTTTTTAAAACTATTTTTTACCAAACTTTATTTTAATGGGAAACGTTATTATATTCGTCGATGCTAATTAATAATATCACAAAAGTCACGGGGCGCAACAAGAAAGAACTCCAGAATTTGTTAGATAGTGTTTGCGTGCTTGTTAAGATTGATGTGACAAAATCAATTAAAAACTAACTTAATTGTTTAATTTAAAAATAGTTTATGTAAGTTTTAAAGGTTAAAATAATTCAAATATATTTCATAAAAGCTAAAATATAATTCAGAAAGTTAGTAATTATGTAACTTAAAACATTTCTAAAATTACTAGTTTGAAGAAATCCTTCTTAATTCAGGATATTATCTATATAATTCACATTTAAGTACGATATTGTATAATATAACTTTAATAAGGTATTATTTATTGTTCGCTGTAGAATGAAAATATAAGTATAGGTAAAAGACAGAGATGATTCATTTATTTCAATGAAGTTCCGTTTCTGAGTTACAGTTAATGTTAATTCAGTGTCTGTTTGAAGGAAAAACTGTGTCTACCAGATCCCCTGCGAATGTGGCCGATCCTACTTTGGTGAGACTCCAAGGCCACTTGAAACTAGGGTCAAGGAACACAGAAACAACACGCTTAAAGGAGAAACCGAAAAATCAGGTGCAGCTGACCTTGCCTGGACACACGGTCATCACATCAAGTGGACAAAAGCTCGAATCCTGCAGAAAGAACCACATTGGAGGAAGATGAAGTTCAAGGAAGCTGCTACAATATACCAGAACCCAAATTGTTTTAGTAAGCCCTCACTAGATATAAGAAATATCTGGAAACCCTTGTTAAGTAGATGTAAACTTAAAATACCTCATACGAATTAAACGCATGACTGCACGCATCTCAGTCATGCTCCAGTGCATCTAGCTAGTATTAATAGAGCTGTAGTTACTTTACTTATTTAGTATTCACCTGAAGACGACTGGAGATACTTACCGGTTTAAACATAAACCAAATAAAGACAATGAAAGTCCAAAACTCTTCTATCATTCAATGTTAATTCAGTTACAACTGAAATTCTTGAAACTGCTATTGATAAAAGTGAAATAACTAATAGTAACAACATATTTTTCTATACGACTAAGATAAGCTGCCAATACCACAAGCCCTACAAATAATATAAATGATTTATAATGAAGGTTATGAATTTGAAATCAGAAAAAATATTGGTATATTAATGTAAACATATTTTTAAAATAAACATTATTTCATTCTGCATGAGGTGAGGTTTAGGGCAAATACTACATGCATTTTTATAGCTTTTCAAAAAAAACTTGATCTTAGTAATTAACCGAAGTGTCTCTAAATTCAAGCAAGAAACTTGTGGATAAGTATTTATCTTACAAATTCCAAATGTTTGATTCTTACTAGTTTGTCATCCTAACTCCACGTCCAATTAAGAAAGCTAACTTATGTGCAGTCGCGCGTCCAGGTGCCCACAGGACAAGTACTTACCCGGAAAAGGTCATAAATATAGTAAAGATTTAGAGCAGGAATAACTTTAAAGAAATGTATTGTTTAGTTGTGCATTTCTTTCAATTGATTGTTTTAAAAGTATTCACATACGTTAATGCATTGTAATTACGCTTTATTAGCGAGAACGAAAAACGATTCTTAAGTAGGAGTTATTTACATACCACTCATGGCCGATTCGACCGTACCGTACAAACTGGGCTTAAGTAACAAACTTGGCTTAAAACTGGATTTTACATTGCACAGTTAATTACGCCTAGTTAAAATGTTAGAAAGCTAGGCTTAAAGTCTTCAAATTTTACTGCTTAAGTGGGGGTTTTCCAACATATATCTTTTTCTTGTGTGTTGTTTATATTTTGAAATGCAAAAAATTAAAGACTTATTTAACTATGACATATTATACTGAAATACTCTATTACGGATTTCCAAGGAATTTTTTATTTTCATAAAACTTTTCAAGACTTTCTTGTTGGGTTACATAAAGATTTTTAACCAGAATTAACCAACCAGCAAGTTTGACTGTGACATATTGACAGAAATTATGAACTCATAATCAAAGGTGTCTTATTAGTAAATTAAAAATTAATGTAACCGAACCAGTATGATTGTCAGAAAATGACTTGCAACCCGACATCTATGTTTCTGTACTTTGCTACCGGGCGAACTGACATTGCTGATAATAATTTCCTACGCCTTATTTTGTATTTTGCAGATATTGTGTCTGTTTTCAGCAGTTCTATTTTCTCATCGTTGGAAAAGTTGGACAATCTTTTTTTTTTAATTGATGATCACTCATTTTATTTACAGGTGACACAGACCACAACCAGCCAAAATTTAAAATATTATCTTAGGAAAAAGACGTGTACCTAACCGTATTTTTTTTGTAGGTTAAAAAATCAGAAATTAACTGTCGAATGTCATTCTTAACCAGGTAAAGTTAGTCACGATAGCAAAGTAATTAATTTGTTCTGAATTATTTCTGAACAAACATACACAGCTATAGTAGACTTTTTGATTATTATCGTAAGATGGAGTCAAAGACACGTGAATTCTGGTATGTTTACTTTCTATAACACAATTCACATTGTGACGTGTATGGCTCACTAGAAATCTGGGAAAATTATGAGGTCCCGATATCAGCTGATCGATGACAAATTACTGCTGTCGTTTGTCGGAAAACGAGAGAATTGGTTGCACAGACTATAGATTTAACACAAGCCAAGCTTTATTTTTAATTGGTAACATTTCTACATTAGTATTTTTAACTATTGTACACAATTTCATTCGTATATTACAATTTTTATATTGTATTATGTTTTTTGATTTTTTATGCCTTTTTTGTTAATATATATAAAGTGTATAATTTCCCCAAATTTTCCATAAAAATTTCATTCCATTCTACCTTGGGTAGGTATGTACTTTTATTTAAAATATAGACTGAAAATATATCCAAATGTCATCTACAACTCTTCATTATTTTACACTCCTATTTATTTTATTTAATATTTAATTATTGTCAATAAATAAATACAGATATATCATAATATTATCATTATGAAACCACAGATCCTAAAATAATTTAATTTTTGTTAGATTTTTTACTGATAAAAATAATATAGGGAGAATCGATTGGTCATAGCATACTTGTTTATAAAAACAATTAGCTGTTTCTATTATATTTATAAACAAAATTCAACACTTGGAAAATATTGATTCGAAGCCTATTTAAGGGGATTGATGCAATTTTTACAAACGTATCAAATTTATATCTGTTAATATAATTTTTTTCGAAAACTGGCTACTTATACAGTAATTTATTTGTACACAAAATATGTTTCATCACACACTATAGATAATTTGGAAAACTTGCTTAATAAGCCTAAAATGAGAATAAGTTTTGAAAAACTATTTCAATTTTCAGAAAAAAAAATGTGCCAATACAGCTACCATTTTAACCCTTAAAAAATAATTATGTTGGAATTAATAATATTAATTTAATCCGAATGTAGCAATGCATAATAGGGCCACGGTAAACTCCGATGGACAATAATTACAAACACTCGTGCATTTTGGCGAGCCCCAGTCGACCGTGTCCGTTAGCTCAAAGTAGGTGAAGACCCAAAGCCCAACATGGCTTTGATATTCACCATTGCTATGGTTACGTGACGTCAGTCACGCAAACAGCATGTAACAATTTGCATTATGACGAAGGAAAATTTAAAAATAGATCAGTCGTATGCACCTTTGTTTTAGCATTGGTTCGCCTAACCTTAAGGTATTTATTTTGAGGCTTCGCGAAACTTACGGTTATAGATATCGTTTTTACGTGATTTACTGTGTGATTAAAAAGTTTTGTTTTTATTTTTCAGTTAATTCAGTAGTGTACGTACCGCCTTAATATTTATGTGTGTTAAAAATGAACCCTATTAATGACATAGTTTGTAATTTGTTGGAAACTCCATTCAGTCGTTAGACAGATGTGGATAAGAGAGACGTTTTGTTACACGGGTTTTTAGTCAATCTTTGTTTAAGTACCCGCACTATACCTAGCTCTTCACCATTTTTTAAGACCGCGAGCTGCCACTGGGTTTTCCACGTTTATGTAAAATCAATTCAGGTACCTAATAAAATTATGTATTTGAGAATTTTTTTTCAAGTTTTCTTTTCTCAATAGTGGAATAATTTTTTAAACTTCATTATAATTTTCCAACTTTTTTATAAATTTTACAAGTTATCTACAGTATGATCTGAGCCATATTTTGTATTATAACCGATTTTTGAACATCTTTATGTTAAAGGAACCCAACAACCATAATCTAATACATTTAAAAACATTTCCAATTCGCCTAATATATTAAAGAACAATACATAACCGGTTCCAAATGGCAGCATAAATTAAATTTTTATGTTGAATTTTTCTGTCTGCAGGTAAAATTAATGCAATATTTAACTTTAAAACACTAAACTACCATTCTCTTTCAGTATTTTATAAATCTACCAAAAATATTTCCAAAAACACATTTTTCGATATTTCTTTTCGAATATAGAGCTCCAAAGATCGGCTAATAATCTGACAGCTTATTATATTATCGTACATATTATTTTCTCCCTTCTCGACTAAATTATTTCCCATAACTTCCTAACTACAATAAGAACCAAGTAAAATATTATGATTGGAGATTAATGTCACACTTCATCACCGTTGGTTGTATTTGCTATTAAAAAAGGATTAAGTTTCGGAGTTTACCTTCGGACTAACGTTGCGAATCCCTATCAAATAGGGATTATGGTAATTAAACCACCCTTTTAACATCTAATATCTCAATATTGGTTTATATTATACATATTTTCTTCTGAGTATGTTTTATCTTATGGAATACATGCGCGAAAAAATAATAATCTGACTTAAAACGTAAACTAGTCTTCAAAAATTAGCTTAGTTGAAAGCGCAAATGAGCTTGCGTCAAGAGAAAATTCTGTTCTTGATAGTCAAGTCGATAATAACTTTTGTCCAATTACTGTTATCCTTGATTCAAGGATAGGGGTTAGTCAAAAATGGAGAATTAAAATAAGGTTATGTTAATTGTTATTTTATATTACATCAAGAATTAGTATTCTTATGACAACCAGTTTACATGAATTGACAGAATAATGGGTTTTTTCACTATCATCCAATTTATCATATTCAGCACTTACAACATCCTGAGCTAGAACATATTGAAAAGATATCCCAATAATAAAAATCTTCCTGGAGTATCGTAAAAATATTCTAGAAACAATTAAAAACCCGGCGAAAAAGCTGGAAATTTAAAAACATAAGGCGAGAAGGGATGTCCGTCATCCTAATATTGTTATCTTTGTTTCGATAACATAAATAGAAAAGAACAGATTAGAAACAGAACACTAATCTAGAGATACGAGTCAGGAGCGTGTCGAATGAAGGCTGTCCCTGGTTGCTCATTTGTCGGTTTTGTTGTGACGTCGATATGTTCTTTCGCGTGTTCTTATTAGATAGCGTATTTTGTTTAATTATTTTCTTAGTAAATAAATATAATAATAAAAGATTTAAAAAACTAAAACCGAGAAAATAGCTATTTATTCCATCAGTTACGAAATGCCTAATTTTGTGTAACGCGTGAGATTTTTGCGGAACGAACGAAGTGAGTTCCGCAAAAACTCACAAGTTACACAAAATTTCATTTCTTAACGTATTGCATACAATATTTTTTCTAATTTTGAAGAAAGTAATAAAAAAATAAAATTTAATATAATTGATAAAAATTTGGAAAACATAAATTTAGTTTTTCTAATTTTGACATATAACTGATGGCATAAATAGCTATTGTTGCTGTTACTTCATGTTAGTTGTCAGTTTGACATTTTTAAAAAAGTCTAGACGGAAGGTTTTTAGCGAGATTGATATATTTTTAGTTTTATTTTTTTTAAATGAGTCATTCAAGTTCTGAAGAGCTACCAAGCGATATTGAAGAGGCAGCAGGTAATGCTCTATTATCAGTAATTCCCAAAAAAGTCAAAGGCAGTTTATGATTTGGCATACGAAAAATTTGTTACGTGGTGTGATGAGAAGAAAATTAAACATGTTAATGAGAAAGTTTTACTTGCATATTTCGAGGGTAAGAAAGATCTAAAAGTTTCCACATTATGGACACTTTACTCAATGTTAAGGTCTGAACTAAATCTGAAAAGGAATATTGATATTAAAAAATATACAAATTTGGTAGCATATATTAAAAGGCAAGCGGACGGGTACAGTGCTAAAAAGTCAAAAGTTTTTATTAAAAAAGATTTTGCCAAATTTTTATTGGAAGCTGATGACAAAGAATACTTAATGGCTAAAGTTGCAATGATAATTGGAATGGCAGGAGCATGCAGAAAAGCAGAATTAACTTTTATTCCAGTTGAAAATGTTATAGACCAAGGAAGCCATTTTCATGTTGATATCCCACCTTCAAAAACAAAAGTTATACGGCAGTGTGCAATTACCACTGGAGACATTGAAAATACGAATCTTGTGGAAATATTAAGAAAATATATTAAGTTGCGTCCCCAGATTCTTAAACACAACAGATTTTTTGTAAAATATGCGAATGGAAAATGTACCAGAAATCCTGTGGGAATTAACACATTTAGCAGTCTGCCAAAAGTTATTGCACAATTTCTTGGTCTTTCAAATCCTGTTCTATATACTGGCCACTGCTTCAGAAGAAGCTCTGCCACTTTCCTAGCAGACAGTGGCGCTGATCTTTTAAAATTAAAGAGGCACGGAGGTTGGAAATCTCGCTCTAATGCGGAGGGATATGTTGAAAATTCCATGAATAATAAAAAACTTATAGCGCAAGAAATATTTGATGAAACATCTAATGCAATGTGCGTCGCTTCCCAAATAACAGCAAGTTCGAGCAATGAAAAAAATATGTCGTCGGGAATTAATTTGAATAATTGCAATAATTGTGTTATCAATATTTATAATAATTAATTAATTTATAATTTATGTTTTTAACTTGTATTATAACAGTTTAATAAATAGAATAATTCTTTTTGGCACTAATTTTGAAATACATTTTTCGTCACCAATTGCATAAAATTTTACTTTATGCAACTAGTTACAAAAAGTAAGACGTTTCATAATGTCAATCAGTAAATAAATGGTTATTTACTACAAATGTAGTAAATTAAAAAAATTATTGCTTCCTTGTTTACTTTGTAGCTAAATGGTATTATGTAAATTTTACCTAGGAAACATAATGTTTAAATTCATTCAATAAATTTCAGATCAAAATTCAGATCCATATACTTTTAGATGTCAGGTTTCTTATATTTTTGCTAGAAACCAATTTTTTCTACTCCCACATGGAAATTTGCTGTTTCCTTTACACTTAAGTGGCGAGTAAAGTGGGCTAATCCAGTTAACTGTGCGGCAAAATTTCATATCCATCCCCTAGTTAGGTAATGAAACTGACCAATCACAGTAGACAATTACAGAGAAGCCAAATTTACATGTTGTAAATTCGTTTTCTCACAGTTGAGAGAAGTTAGGTTAACAATATGCTTCAAAAATGTGTAAATTTGTGAGATGAAATTTCATCTTTTTTAATTTAAATCAAAACATAAATCCCAGAGTCTATGTATTCACAATATTTTCCTAAAGAGTACACGAAATGGTGCAAAAATTGAAGGTATAATAACAAAATTAATACCAAAATATATTTCTACCAAATTATTGTTATTTTCTGACCGAACTAAAGATTTGCACATAGACCCACCTTTCTTATTTCAAAAAATCTTTATTTCCACTCATTTCTAGACAATTACTACAAGCTTTGCATAAAATGTACCATATACAATATACACCTACCAAATTAACGTTTTTTTACTAACCTTGGTTATTTTTTTCCATATAAATAATATATTATTTTAAATATTTGTGCACGGGGATAATTTTCTGATATATTTTGAACGGGGATCCAACCCCAATTGATCTTAAAACTTTTATTACAAGCAACAAACATAGAAAATTAACTGGTAATTCTTCCTTAAATGGTGGAACATAAAGATAACCCGATAAAACAGACGAAATTATAAGATTTCTAGAAAAAAAATCCATTTTTTACTAAAGTTTTTAAGGTTATGTTATTTCTACTTACAGTATTGCCACTTCTCTTTTCACGTTAACAGTGTTGCTAGTTTGCAAATTGGCGATTATTTTAAAAAGGTTAACCATAGCGAATGTTAAAAATTCATATTAATAAAACCTTTTTTTCTTCTGTGCAATTCAGTAAAATAAATAATCAAAATACCTTTGTTTCAGAAAATAAATTGTTCGTTTTTATTAATACATAGGTATATCGCTTTTTGTCTGTTATTCTGCAAAAAGTCGAATGTGAGAAAGATAGATATATTCAAAAGTGAGTTTGTATAAATATAAGAACTCCTACCCAAATCGATAAATATGTTACAGTGTAATTTGGTCCATCGGTTTGCCATCAAAATGAACTTTTGTTCAATTGTTTTTTATTATCGTTCTCACAAGTTCATGGCCAACTTAAAAGACAAGTTATAAATAATAATTTTTTTAAATTCTTATCATAAAGTTCGGAAGTTAAGTCGTAGAAAAAATATACTGTACAACTCGAGTGGATTGTCCATATTGCGCTCGGAAGTTTGAGCACTCCACCTACGGCGTCGAGCTCAATTTACTTCCTCGTGCGATATGGATTTTATATCCACTCTTGTTGTACAAACTACTATATCATACCTAAATGTGGTAGGTAACAGTTTCCATGTATTTTTAATACTGTTGAAATGGTGGTTTTGATCCTGTCACGCTGTTAAATTATTGTTAGCTATCCTAGAAGTTTTAATAAAAATTATAGCTTGTAACAACAACGTACCTCTGAATAAAGGACTGTAAGCTGTTTGAAAACGTTTATTTATTACTCCGAACTGCCCCCTCGCTCCTCCGCATAAACGGATAGTTTTGTTTTTGTGTAAAAATAACCCTGGAAGTTGTAAATAAACTTGCCTCTTTGTTTTGATAAATATCTTACGAAAATAAATAGTTAACTTACTTGCGTTGGTGTTAGGTGTATTAGTGACGCTAAGTGTTCTCTTTCCGGGGCTGAAAGATACTTTTGTTGCTTAAATCGCCTTTCAAGTTCATACACCTACAACAAAAAGAGAAAGGATTAGCAAAGTAGGTACTAACATAATATATTACGGCAATTTTATTTTTTTTAACCGAATGTATCCCGGGGGGTCGATTGACAAATGTGTCGAATTAAAAAAAAGTATTAATGAAAGTACGACTTTCCAAAAAGGTTATTAAAACCACAGCGTCAATCCTTCATAAACTCCGCCATAGCCACGCATGTATAGGGTACGTTTTACTCATTATACAATTTTAAGAAGAAAAATGGATAAAGTACATAGATACTCCGTTTTAAATATGGTTTTACCTTTAGTTTTAAAAATTAAATAGGTATTGCCAATCATCGAAAATTATTAGTAGCTACAGGGACTGAATACTTTATCACGAAAAAGAAGCAACATATAGGCGCTGGTCAAGAGATTTATTAGTTTTTGAATTAAAATGTTGTAAACAGCATTTTCCTTCTGTTTATTATTCTTATAAGTATTGTTATATAGATAATTTTATAAATCATATTTTTTATCTTTAATCAATTTTGTCTATATAGATCTATAAATTCAGTTAAAAATACTCATCATGCCAGCTAGAGGAACGGATAATTTGACTACACAAACACTCCCGTTTAAATAATGGCTTAAAACTGTACAAGTAAAAACACAAGCACTGGTGGCCTTAAGAATAAAAGTGGGTTTAGGATAAACTGCTTCTTAAAGGACTTTAGAAAAGGAAGTTTTGATGATTAGTTTTGCATGTGGTAGAAAAAGTTTCGAGGTGGTCCCAGAAATTTTTTAAATAGAAGGAATAATTTGTTCTTCAAAAATGTCGAATGTAATTTTTTTTCTAATTATAATAATATAAATATATAAACCACTTTAATAATCCTACTGATTTTTAATGAAGTAGGTACATACCTACCTACCTACTTAACATCAGTTGAAAAATATATGTTTTAATAGATTTAGTTTGTTTCAAATGTTCTTACCGACGCAATGTTTCAGTTTAATATACAAACCTAGTTTAACACGAATTCTACCTCGAAAGTTGGCCATTTTAAGCGGAGAAAAAAATAGAATAGATAGTTTAAACCTCTGTTATCGCGACCTATTTTTACCAAATGCATGCCTATTATTGTGCTCTTATTTTAAATAATTTTCACAAATCGGTTACAGAACCGTTATTTTTAACTAGGTGCGAAAAATATGCTAATGTATAATGTGGAAAATTTATTAAAAAAGTTAGAAATTAATTATAAAGTTAATCCAATTTTCAGAAAAATTTGTCAAGAAAAAATAGTTATTAACCTAAAAAATATTTATCATTTAATTACACATTAACTTACAAAGCCCGATTAAAAGGTTTATTTTGGAAAATATTGCAAATATGTGAATAACATTCAACAAAAAATAATGGGTGTCGCCCAACTCGGCGCGAGGACCCAGGTATGCTGCATAAAATTAGCCCATCTGGGCGCGAACTTAAAATGTACCTGATTTTAAATAACCCATCTCGGCTAATTTATTCATTTACTTATTGCCCCGTAATTTATGGACCAAGGATTAAAGGGATGGATTATATTTTTAAATCTAAAATAACACGATAATTTAAATTTAAACTAACATTTTATTTAATGAACAAAAAAAACATAGAAATACAAAAAAACATTATCGGGAGTGATAATAGGAAACCATTTTTACATAAGAAAGAATTGAAATATCCTTATTGTTATATTTTTTTATTTTATCTTCAATAAATTCCTGTTTTTTCCTAATAGCTAAATTTCTAAATCTATAAATTAAACTAATACTATTACACTTAACATACATTTCTGCTTGTACATTGAGAAGTTTTTGAATAAAAATAAATATAGAGGGATGTGTCTGGTACATAGAATTATTAAAATGCGCATGGAATGATTTACAGGCATTCGTAGTTTCATTAAGAGCTGCAGATGCGCTTGTGTGGTGGAAACTTTGACTCGTTGGTTAAATATGTATTTAAAAAATAATCAGAAAATTTCTCTAAATTTGAATTTTGCGGCTTAATTTCATATAATTCAAAAAAATAAAAATCTTCAACATCATTAGGTTTTAAAAATACAAGCCCAAAATAATAATGTAACCATTTTCCTACCTCCGACTTATTATCCTTATAATATTGGGTTAAACCTAGTTTTTAAATCTGAAGATACCAGGCTTGGGCCAAATGAAATCTGCAGCCCGTAATTTCAATATTATTCCACACTTAAAGCACTGCATTACGAATTGCAATTTCATAATCCACTACTACTTCTTTTGGTGAAAGTACTAATTTAATTCTGGTATACAATTCCAATATTTTGCACAAGCACAACTTATAGGTTTCTTCTGATTTATCTTTTAACAGGCAAAAAACTAAAGGAATATAGTGTCCATTAAAAAATCCGTGTATGGTGAAAAATTGCTTGAAAAATTTTGTACAGCAAGAAAAAGTGCCATACATGTAAAGAATTTGTAACTTACACAAGTAACTTAAATTACTGTTGCATAAAAATATAACTAAGTTCATTGTTTTATCGTTTACTAACAAAAATTCCTCACTCGAACGTGTTTTCAGATTCATTATATCTAGGGCTGTGTGTACTTCCATAATCGACGTTGGTACTGCTGGAAGTGATTTTCACCGAGCATAATATATATTTTTCCTTACACATTCCAAGTCCCTTACGGTGAGAGCATTGGTATTGTTATCTTTCGCCAATGCTTTCCTCATTATTTTAGCTGGTTTTTCTGTCAGGTCGCTTTCTGCTTTTCTTTTGGCCGATTGAGTCAATATTTGCCTTTGCAAAAGATGTTCTGGTTTCCGTTCGTGTGAATGGTTTTGATTAGACCAAGTTAATTCTCGACCAGATGAATCTCCGATGGTTTTTAAGCAGGCATTACACCCAGTTTTAATACACCTCTACTTGGTTTCCCCCGAAGATAAATTTCGATTTTCTTCTTTATATTTAAATTGGTTTAAAACTAGAAGTATTTTACCTCGTTGACTGATAATTTCACTTAGTTCAGCAGAACCACTCATAGCCATTTTTCTTAGATTAACACTGATTGATATTCAAAATACAATTTGTGCAAGATTTGATAAATTTTATTATTATATACTACCCATGCACCTACCTACTACGTTAATCTCTTTAGGTAAACTCTAATTACCATAAGTACCCAGAAGGGACATTAAATTGATCTTCGAGCCGAGTTGGACACTTGTTAAAACTCATTAAAAATCATTTTACCTGATTAATAATTTAAAGATGATTTTATAAATTTTTTAAATTATCTAAAGTGTGATAAAGCAATCTTGTGTACAAATAATTACCTTGTAGCCAGTTTTTGGAAATATTCATTATAACAGCCCAACGACCATAAACCTATGTTATAAGTATAGAAAAATTCCACTGCGATTCCTTTAAATGCATTTTTGGAACCATTTTAATACAAAAAAACTCCACTGATCCAACATCTCCTAGAAGTTGTTGACTAATCCCCTTAAATAATAACATTTTTTAGTGTGTTGCATAACTCACTAACCAGGTGATTAGTGTAGATCACTAACCGAATCACTTTTATTATAACTAAAATCAATCTCTTTAAAGTCACGTTTAAAGTTGTCTGGTTAGGTAATTATTAATTAAAATCTATCTGCAAATACGTACCTACAATTAATATAAATAATTATTAATTCCTTATATATACCCACCCTCTTCCAGTTGGAGATACTTTGATTTTTTTTTAAATAAAATTCAAAAACTTTTATTTCTGAATATGAAATTCGGATATGCCTGATTACGCGATGTAATCACTAGTATTTTAGTATTACTTACTGGTCTTTTCAACCGAAAATGTTCTATTTAAAGCCTTCAGAATTAAAATATATGCCTTACCTGTTCGGTAAATAATATTTCACGAAGGCCATTTAGAAAAACGTCCAAACCATCTCCACCTTTCCAATAATATTATTATGACGTTTACAAAAACCCTTTCTCTTTTTTGGAAAACATAATAAAAAAAATGTGTCTTGTTTTTAATGTTAGGAAATATATCGCGCCTCGCGAATACCCAAAAAAACGCAGCGTCCGGCACTCGCGATCGACGTTTACCGTCGGCATCCGGCAAACTTTCGTTTGTTACGTGACCATTACATGCCATTACTGCTGTATCTAGGCAACGTACAGCGGTGAGGGGAAAGAGGGGCTATTGTGGGTCATAAAAAGGGGCCGAACTCTGGGCTTACCTGGGCTTGCGTGAAAAGGACCCGCCTTTTACGACGTTGGGCCAACGGAAACTGCATCGGTTTGCTGTCGGGAACGCCTGCGCAAGGACCCAGTCCTGGCATGCCTGCGTTTAGACCATGACCCATGTTGGCCGAAGCGGCTGAGGTACCCATCAACCTGGAAACTAAAACATAAACTTAAGTGGTCAGAAAAATGATAATTTTTTTTGTCAAGGGAAATCTTCGAAATGAACCTGTAAGTACAGAAAAAGTATAAGGGCCGAATTCTAGACATTCAATCTTACGTTTAAATTAGGGGTTTGAAAAAAAAGCCCTATCTTCCTTCTTAAATTTACTAAAAATAAAAACTAGTGCCTACGCGTTTCGGCCAAAAAGGTCATCATCAGAACATGAGGCAATAAGGTCCAAAAACACAAAGACAAAGTAGGGCGCACTTTGGTCAATTAAAAATTAATTAATAATAAAAAACACTAATAAGGGTTACATTTTAATAAAATATCTGACGGAAAATAATTAAAATACAACATCATGTCGTCAGAGTTGTAAGTACTCTGCTCCTCTACGACATGATATTGAATTTTAATTGTTTTTTGTCTGTAATTTTAAAAAATGTAACTTATATTAGTGTTTTTTATTATTCATTCATTTTTAATTGACCAAAGTGCGCCCTACTTTTTCTTTGTGTTTTTGGACCGTATTGCCTCATGTCCTGATAATGGCCCTTTTAGCCGAAGCGCGTAGGCACTAGTTTTTATTTTTAATAAATTTAAGAAGGAAGGCTTTCTTTCCAAAACTCTAATTTACAATGTCCCTTCTGGAGAGTAGTTATGACTTCGTTATGTAAATAAAACACATTTTTATTAAATAAATGATTATACACTGTATGCAGATTAATTTATTAAAATTAAAATTGATGAGAAAATATTTCAACCAAAAACATTATATTGCCTTAGTGTAACTTAATTTAAATATTACATTAACAACAAAATATTTTGAATCAATGTCGATACCAATATATTATAATGCGAATGTCAGTTCTATCTAAAAAAATCGCCAAAACAAGCGGTGGGGGGGGGGGGGGGGGGAGCAAAGTGGAAATGAATAATAAAACCCAACACAAAAAATAATTTTAACTTATCGACCATATTTTCAGAAAAGGAATTATTTTAATTTGTTGATGATGTTGAATAGTCGGAGGAACTGATGGAAAGTATCTAGTTTTTTGGAAAAATTTCCTAAATGGGCTAAAGAACAAGTAGTTATGTAAAAATTAAATTTAGAAATCCAGAGTAATATATTCACTGTTTTACACGATTATCATTAAAAAAATATTTACAAATTAACAGCATCCCACAAATACTTAATAAATAATGTAAGCTTCGCATAGGGTTTCTGGCTTTATCGCATGTTGATGGTATTTTATAAAAATGTACCAATCTTGAGAAGCTAAGTATAAGTCAAATGGATTTATTTACAGTCATTTTTGGAGTAACATCTTGACAAAGTAAGAATCAGGTAGGAGAGAAGATGGATGTTAAATTTCCTAAGATAGGTAACCAGGACTAGGTACAAAAACATGAATCTGCGAGTAAAAGAATGCTTAAAGGGTATTACGACATTTATTTGTATAAACGAGAACTTTTCTGAATGGTGGTTATGTAGGTTTTTTTTTATCTACTTTAACTTTTTAAACTTTAAAATGTCAATCTAATCTTTGATAAGATATGTAGGTATATTGTATAATAAACAAGGATCTTACAGCAGGAAGTAATAATATAAAAATATGCAAGAGAAACTATTATTTAAACAATTATTATATCTAATAATTACTTTTAATAATATACCGCCTTCAGTCCTAATCCCTCTTCATGTTACGTCTTTATGTTTTTTGATTATTTTAAGGTAGTCGCAATGTTTTAAAATTGGAAGTGGTAGTTTTGTAGCATTTAATAGAATATTAAGTATTTGAAACCCCAAATCAATAAGCGTTTGCAAACAAAAGACTTTTAAACCAGAAGAAGATATTTTTCTATATGAAGGCGTTGGCCATTATTTAGTGAGACAAAGTATAGTAGCCCAGCTGTTTTATACAATAAATGTTAATATAAAAGTCAAAGGACTCGTAGTGACCTACAAAGCAAAATTGTTTTTAACTCTTTAAAAAATAATAAAAGTAAATAATATATGAATGACAGGAGAGTTTTGGATTTGCATTGTCCTTATTTATTTTTAAATCACAACGTTTAAACTAGTAAGTATTTTCAGTCATCGTCAGGTGATAACATATTGTAAAATAGTATGTTAGAATTTTATGGCTCAAACCATATGTTTTCTATACCTAAAACCTATCGTGTTCTAGATATTGACATTTGTATGTATGACGTTCTTTATACATTGACAGCTGTAGCATAGATGCGATCATCTTAGACAAAAACATTAATTTTCCATCTTTACCTTAGTTTTTTATTTTCTATCCAAAAATGCCAACTTTGAATAAAGAAAAAAAAATAGGGTTGTAGGTACTTACTTTACTTTAAAAATATCGTTATTTGTTACAATGCTTTTTAAATTGTCATATTATTCTACAAATATATTATATAGTGTATATACAGGGTGTCTGGTAACTTATGGGCCGTAGAGTAACTGGAGATACTAGACATCAAACTAAGCCGATTATGTCATATAAGTTTTTTCGGATTGTTACTCGTTCTAGAGATACAGGGTGTTGAAAGTAAAAGTTTATTCTCGAAAATAAGCCATAATTTTAAAACGGTTTGATGAATCGAGTTGAAAGTTGGCAATATTATGTTTTTATAAGCAAGAAATAAGAATTTGTAAAAAATTTTAGGTTTCAAACTAGAGGGCGCTAGTTGCATACACTGGGCTTCATAAATCTATGATTTTGTTTCTTACCTGTGATAGTAGGTGTTTTTCTATTATAGTTTCTTAAAAAGGGCATTTTCTGAGTCAGAAATATGTACTTGATTGATCTTAATATCTTTAACGGTTTTCGAGATATTTCCCTTTAAACATCCCAAAGCATAAAAAAACATAATAAATCATTAAATTAACAAAAAAAAACAAAAGTGACAATCCGAAAAAACTTATATGACATAATCGGCTTAGTTTGATGTCTAGTATCTCCAGTTACTCTACGGCCCATAAGTTACCGGACACCCCGTATAGTATATTGTTTTGTTTCTGCTAGCCACGACTGACCAAGACATGCACCAGGGCTAATGCCTTGATGGAGCTGTTGTTTGCCCTTAGGTAGAAATAATGATAACTTTTTATAGTTATATAATCGGCCAGTTTCGGTAACCCTTATACTGCCATGAATGAATTCAATTTAGCTTCCGCTTTTAAAATACATTGAGATATGGTTGCCATTTTACTAAATTTTGATGCTAGGTGTTTGCTGGAAAAACGATTGAAAAAAACCAGCATGAATTTTTTCAGGTACAAAGTAGCTTAGTGGAAGATGTAGTTTTTTAAATGCAATGTTTCACAAAGAGTAGGTTTAAGGTCAAGGATAAGGTCATATATCCTATTTCGTAACGTTCTTTGAGCCACTTACGCTTTTTGCAATTAAGCCAATCGAGAACGATATCTATCCATTTTTTTCTATTTTATTATTCAACCTGCCGACCGCTTTTAGTCAGTTAAGATAGCAGTATCTATACAAAATTGCGATAATTCTACAAGAAAAGATCCACAAAAAGTTTGGCGTGTCGATAAACATATTAAGCACAAGTGAGATAAAACGCGAAGATATTTAAGAGTAAAGCCAGGTCAATAACACAGTGCCGCAAAAAGTTTCTGATTATTTTATTTTGGTCTTTTCCGCTTAGTTGAAACTTAATATTAACTAAGCAAGCCAGTTTTTTCATCACGTACAGTTTTGGTAAAACAATATTTTGATACCTACATTTCTTGTGCAATTCAAATTCATGTAAACATTTTTTATGAAAAATTTTTGAGAATAACACTTTACACTTATTAATATTAACTTGTCACGTTAAATCCCTCATATTAATAATAAAAATTATTTATTTTTGTTCAACTGCATAATACACTAATTAATACAAGAACAAACACCGGATACAATCTTATTGCTAAAAGTATTAAAACAAATAAAACTAGCTTTTCATAGCATGAATATTATTTAATGACTTTTACTGATGAAGATAGTTTTTCACTTAATGAGTTGTTTTGGATAACTAAATACTTAATACTAATGTATTCCTATATAGTAAATGTGTAATAAAAAATTGAATTTGCTTGTCGGATAATAAATATTTGCAAGTGATCCCAAACCAAATGTGGTTGTTTATTAGTTAAGTTGGGAGCTAACTGTGTTTTGCCTTGTAGACCCACAATTTTATTATTTTGTTAAAACCATGAATTATTTTTAATTATGGTTTAAAATCAATCTTTGGAAGCCTTACGTGGTAAGGGGGTTTCACTATTAATTAAATTGACGACATAACCTGTATGTTTATTGATAAACTTTCTAAAAATATTTATAAATAGATTTTTGTATTTTTTTTATTGTAACTTTCATATTATGAAATCGATGTTGTTTACTTATAATGATTTTTATTACTATAGTCAACCCGTAATATTTTTACCATGTTGTATTTTTCTTTTTCAATCCTGAGGAAGCTATTAAATAAATGCGAAACGTCGACAAAGTGAGAAATCCTGTGTTTTATTTGGACAGACTCTACAAAGTACGCAGAGTATGAAAGAAAAGAGCGAAACCGCTTAATATAATAGAAGTGGAAAAATTAAAATGAGAACTGATACCTACATTATATAAGCTGAGCCACTAGTTCCTAGAAGGCAGGTTAGTATCTTACAATTACAAAAACAACAAAATATTTAATTTTGGTATGTTGTTATTTTTTCCAATTTGACTAGTGAAAAGTTACCTGAAGATAATGACTCTAATAAGACGGCTTCCGCAGGATAGTAATATCTGTAGGTACCTACTTATTTCACAAAAAGTGACCAGTATTAATTTTTAATCTTCGACAGATTCTGATCAAATTGGTATTTTTGAAACATCAAACTAAAATAATACTGAGCCGTAGTCAGAGATTTAGGACTTGCCTAAGTTCTCTCTGATATTCTAAGATCCAAGATAAAGGATGAAAACATGCTTGCTCCAGGAACATTTTTTTACCAATAGATACCAAGTCAGTGGCGTATTGCTAAAACGTTTCTGACTTAGTCGTTCACGCTTAACATAGACCATAGTACAGAACCCCAGGAAAACTACGAAAAGAAGCTTTTTCGGCAAACAAGAACGGGTTTCTAAAAAGAAAATGAAAATATACGTTATTTTTAACGATAATTTTTTTATTTTTTTTTTATATTCTGTTTTGTTTAAAAACCTTTAAAAAAAGAGAGAGCAAGTTTAAAATCAGCGCAACTTAATTACTCAAATTCAGTTACAAAATTCGATTCACATTTGATAAAGTATAAAACGCAGGCCTGTGTAATTATTTTTATTTCAATTTCTGCTTGAAATGGACAAAACGACAAGTTGTTATAAAGACTTGCAAGTCTTGTTGCAGCACAATAGAATAAACATCTCTGAAACATATGTTTATGAGCTGGAATATACGGAGTAAGACCAGAGAAACACTAATTTTTTCCTCTGGGAAAGTCTCCCACAGTGTTCCAAGCAGAAATCTACGCCATATGACAGTGTGCGTATGAAAGCTATAGGAGAGCTTACCTCAATAAGCGGATCCATATATACTCTGACAGTGAAGCAGCTCTGAGATCATTAATATGCCACAAGATAACCTCAAGACTGGTATAGGAATGTCAAGGAGAATTGGAGGCCCTGGCAAAAGCAAACAAAGTTATACTGCAGTGGGTACCAGGACACGAAGGTATTACAGGAAACGAAAAAGCCGATGACCTTACGAAAATAGGCTACATTCATTGGTCCAGAACCGGTACTCGGGGTACCAAGGTGCACGGTACGAGATGCCATAAAGCGATGGGTCAGGGGTGAACACAAAATCCACTGGAACAACAGACAGGGATTAGTAAATGCTTCATTGGGAATCCAGACCCGAGACTATCGAAACAGCTGCTTCAATTGAACAGGAATCGGCTGAGAACTATTACAAGAATAATCTGCACAAAATTCAACTGTACAATGGAGACCTTAACTGCAGATTGTGCAGACAAGCTAGGGAAATAGTACCTACAGCACATAGTTTGCCATTGCGAGTCACTAGATCGGAAGAGGCAACGAATACTCGGGCAACCAAAACTGGAACCAAAGGACATCCTGACCCTCTCCCCAGTTGACCTGCACAAATTAGTGCAAGGGACTGGGATCACCGAGTGCGTGTGAAGAATCAATCAGGGTAAGCACAATGGGCCAAACCTGGCCTAAGTGCATCCGGCGTCGAAAAAAAAAATGTATATTTAGCCTCCCAGAAACTGGATAAATTTTCAGTCAGAATAAGAAAAGTTGTTTTAATTGTAATTTATTATTCGCTAAATCCAGTTACTGTATTTCGTAGTACGAATTTAGTATTTGAACGATATAAACAGCGTAACTTATTTTTTTATTAAATAAATTTGATACAAAGCAAAATTATTGCTTTACTTATTCTTTTCTAAAGCTGAACTTAAGAAATGTAATGAAAACTAAACTAACACAAACGTAAATGCCTTAGTCTGCGATCCGTTTCGGCCCTCATCTCCTCCTCTAACATGACAGGCTCGTAAATACACTGTGCGAGCCCCGTTTGTTTGCCCAGCACTCGAATTCCTATGACAATACAGTAGCTGACGACCGGAGCCGTTGGGCCCCCTGCTCGCTTCGCCCGTGCTCCCGTACTTGAAGCATTTGGTAAATACAAGGAATGCGTAATTACTTAGCAGTAATGACTTTCTATTGTACGCCATGTGTATTAAACAAACGTTTGTCTTTAGATTAATATCAAATTGTTACTAGAATCGAAATGTTATATTTGCCAAGTTAGGTAAGTATACACTGTAAAAAATACATGTAAAATCTTATAATTTTTACTGTATTTTTTACGCTACATAATTAGGATTTATTTTCACTATATATAAGCTATTTTTCGATGGGTAAGTAATATTTATTTACGGATATTGTAAATTTAAAACTTTTATGGGTATTTACTAGCCAAAAATATTATTTCGACTTTGGTATGTTAAATTACAGCTATTTATTTTATACAGTATTTATAATAAAGTTTTTTTTTAATTAACAATTTTTTTACATATATTACTGAATTTGTTTGGTACATATTAAACACATGTAATATAGTGTTTTTTACATTGTAATATTTAAGTTTATATCATGTAGATTCATACTACGATATAAGTGTTGTAATATTTAATATAACGAACTTTTATAGTGTAATCACTTTACCTAGCAATATTCACCTGAAGACGACTGGAGATACTTACCAGTTGAAACGTAGTGATTCAAAACCAATAAAGACAATGCAAGTCCAAAACTCTACCACTCTTTACTTGTTGTGTAATTATATAAATATCGGTATCTAATCTGGAAAATTCATAAATTTAAAGGAGGGGATGTTGACCACGGCACCGACAGAGGGAGCGACTCAGTAGGTAAACACATTAAGTGTGGTTGCATTGTTTTAATTTGTGATATAGATTCGATGTATTGTTCTATTGCAGTTGTTTAGTGTGTTATGTTAAAAAAAATTAAAATAAAGACTAAAAAAGTACGACAAGGCAATACAAGTCCAAAACTCTACTGCCGTTAAAAATATGTTAATGAGTTTTCAAAGACTTCTTTAAAATGCATAAATATTTTGTTCAGTTTATTAACTTAACTTTTATTTTTAAACCGAGTTTTCAAAAATATTTCCAATCATAAGAAGTCAATTACCCTACAAAATTATATGAGATCTACGAAAATTTTTTACACAACCAATAGTGTAATAAATTTACAGTATACCGGGTCCGCCAACGTGGCGGGGATGGAAGATTAAATCATTATCGAGGAGCTTATCAAAAATACTAAACCAGCATAAGGTATCGACTTAAAAGCGGCATATTTTAAAAATATTTTACATTATACAGGGTGGCTCAAAAAAGTGTGGCGGACTAAACTTGCATTTTTTTAAATGGAACACCCTATATATTATATTATTTTCTAATTCCCTATACAATTCCACGTATATTTTGTATAAAATGTCATATGTCTAAGTTCAATTGTTTTTGAGTAATTGACGTCTAAAATATGGCATTTTTTGACTTTGACAGGCTGTAACATTGGAACGGTTCATCTTTGAGAAAAATGGTTTTCACCTCCCCATCTTAGTTTCTTATTCTCTATCCAAGGAAACCAACCTCCGATTTACCATGTTAAACCAAAAAAACGGTTTTAACGGTTTAACATAGTAAATCGAAGGTTGGTTTCCTTGGATAGAGAATGAAAAACTAAGATAGGGAGGTGAAAACCATTTTTCTCTAAGATGAACCGTTCCAATGTTACAGCCTGTCAAAGTCAAAAAATGCCATATTTTAAACGTCAATTACTCAAAAACAATTGAATTTAGACATATGACATTTTATACAAAATATACGTGGAATTGTATAGGGAATTAGAAAATAATATAATATATAGGGTGTTCCATTTAAAAAAATGCAAGTTTAGTCCGCCACACTTTTTTGAGCCACCCTGTATAATGTAAAATATTTTTAAAATATGCCGCTTTTAAGTCGATACCTTATGCTGATTTAGTATTTTTGATAAGCTCCTCGATAATGATTTAATCTTCCATCCCCGCCACGTTGGCGGACCCGGTATATTGTGGTAATAAATTGCTCTCGTTATAAAAATCTATATACCGGTTATAAAAAAATATACTTAAATAGGGGACTAAAGAAAAATTACATGTTAGCAATAAAGTTCATGTATATTATTTGCTGTCGTAATAAAGTATCTTTGTAAATAATTATCAAGTAGCCCAAGCCAACAAAAATCTTGTGTTTGGAAAGTCACTTACTTGGCTATAGAGATTTTGCGGAAACAATATCTACATATTATACTTTTTTATGCCTTCCGTATCGTTTGTATTACAAAAATGATTTTTTATTATCATAACACTGCTACAATAGAAAGATTTTGTATTGTCTTAAAATGTGTTTTATTCATTTTAAGAAAGTTACTTTGCTGTGTCAGCATTTCCTTTCTCTACTTACAGGTACCTTTTATAGCTAAGGTAGTAAATACGCATTGCCCAGCCCAACATATTTGATAAAACATATGGGGTGGCCCAAAAAGGACGCCGTACAGTATTTTGTTGAATTTTTTGCATACTCTAGGGAACATTATGCTACACAACATAATAAATAAATAAACCAACTTTTTTTAAAATTTACTAAAAGTTTTGATTCATTAAAAGTGTGTCATTACAAAAATATTTCCTGGTAGCATCGTTTTGATCTGAGTTGCCTAATTCTATAAATGTAATTTTTATTTTTTTCTAAACAGCATCTGCATCTTGCGTCGACAACTTAGATGGCGGTGTACGGTGAGGATATTTGTCATAATCTTCAGACCCTTCTTACTTAGTTTTGGAAGGAGTCTGGTGTATTTTTGGATTGGTTATCATTTCGACTGTTTAATACCTGAGGTACCATGGTAGATTTTTATGAACTTTTCCATGATTCTCATAAAAATATCTTTCTTGTTCCCTCTCAGCACAAATTTTTCAAACTTTCATACCTACAATATTTTGGAACACTCTTGGAAAGAAAACAAGCCAGAGAAAATTACTCATTGCTTATTTTGCCCCTTCTTACCCTCCCACCGTTTCTGCATCCCTTTCTTTCTTTAATCTTTCTTTGTAGTGGTGACTTCAGAAACTATATCCGTGAAACATTAAAGTATAATAAGGGATTAGTTAATACGCAAAATATAGATTGAATTGAGAAGTGTCTATTTGGATATTACAGTATAAAAGTTAAAAGTCAAACAAAAGTCAGGCTACACAGGATTTTATCATAGTGAACAGATTTATTCATAGAAATAAAATTGTCATACCAAACTGCAAATGAACATTTGTTTAATATACTAAAAATTGATTAACGCAAATCCAGCATATCTTATTTTAAATTAAAATAAAGATGTAAATTTCAGAAATAACCACACGTCATCGATTGAAATTCTAGATATGTAAATTCCAGAAATAACCACACGTCATCGATAGAAATTCTAGATATCCTTAAACAAAAATGACATTCCTATAAGAATGAAATTTTTCGTCTATACCTACATCATACAAAGTAAATATTTATTTTAGAAATGTCCTTTTACCCCGTGTCCGTGCACAAAAGTGGGGTTCTCTTAAACAAATATATGGTTGGCGAGAGTATTAAAGGCTTCGTCTCCCTGTAATAATCTGGTAAGGTGTGTGATGATTATGATATTTTTATTTTGCAGCTGCACCAGCAAGTACGACGATTCGAACAGTCGATGTTTTGCATCGTTGTTTAAATATCGATGCTGGATAAAGAGATAACATGTCCTGACTAGCTAAATTTTTATAATACACGATAAATTTATTGGAAAAGTTAGAAATTAACAAAGAAGTTTAAAAAGGGATTGTAATTTTCAGACAAAGATAATACACCTTACAAAAAAATGTTTCAGATAAATAATTTGTCTGTGTGTGTGTTTTTATCAAAAAATATCAACAATATAAACAAAAACAAACATAACAATTAGCAATTGGATATATATTAGGCATGACAAAATGGTGTAATAATGTTTAGTATAATAGAAAAAAATTGGGTAAAACAATGACTCGAATAAAGACTAACAATAATTATTTATAATAATATTAACTGATTTATTTAAATTAAAAATCTAGACCGTAAAATTATTTTCTGAAAATCTAATTTATAAATGGATGTGAAAAAATAGGATGTGTTTCTTGTAGTAAAAGCACATTCCCCGTCTTCAATGTACGCTGATGGCCTCAGCTATTGTAATGGGCACGCTATGTACGTAATAATAAAAAAATAATAAATAGAAAGAAATAAATATTTTCAAAAATAAATAAAAATATCTAAATCACTAAAAAAATTTTGATTATTTTACAAAGGACAAAATATTTTATTTGAAAATATTAAATGGATTAAAATATTAAATGAAAAAAATTTTAACGATACAAATTTTTTAAAATAAAACAAAATTTAATTTTTAAAATAAAGCGAATCGTAGCACATTGTAACAGTTACTTATAACAATTTCAATTTTTAAATTAATAAAATTTTCAAAAGGTAAAAATATTTTGAATGGTTTCAAAGTCAAACATTTTTGAATGGTTTTAAATTTATTTAATTAAATAAAATTTTTAAAAGTCAAAAATATCTTGAATTGTTTTAACCTTTTTAAGTTTAAAGGAAATTTAAAAAAAATGTCAAAAACATTTTGAATGTTTTCAAAAATTTTAATTTAAATAAAATTTTCAAAAAGCCAAACAAAAAAAAAAAAAGTTTTAACAAATTTAAAATAAATAGAGTGAAAAAAAGTTTTTCAAGAGAATAATTAGATAAAATTTCGCAAATTTAAATCTAATTCCGACAATTTTCAATTACTTTTAAAGCCGCAAAATATTAAAATTAAAATAGATTTATATCTTTCAATGATAATAAAGTTCCTTATTTCCAAACTAAAATCAAAATTTTTCAAAAACATTCTCAAAACACTTGTGTTCACTAACACTACTAAAGCTGAAACATTTGTATTCGAACCATAGGCGTACACATTTTTACAAATGTAAATAAAAAATGCAAAACAAAAAGTTGTACTTATTTACATTTTATATTGCCCAAAATCCTTGTGAAAATACCTTAAGATTCCGTGCAAACCCCTATCTTGAAAAGGAAAGTTCTATACATTAATAGTTATCCGCCGCGCGACACTGTTCTGTAGGTAAGTTGCATCCCAATTGAACAAAACCAAACCATCACCGCAATGGTAGACAGTCCTTGCCCGCCCACCGCGACGCTTTGCTATTTTAACTCCGTCGTTACAACTTTAATTATAACGCTCTGCTTCATTTTCTTTGAAGTGGTTCCCATATAAACGAGCCCATACGTGTTTTCAATACTAAAAGCTTATTGCAGAAAATGTTGCAAAAATTACAACCTAACATTTTTAAAAATCACTTTGTAAGTAAAATCGAATTTTAAAAATTATTTATTTGAAAAAGTTGTTTCCAAAAAATTGTAGTCAATATAGATTTTGTCATTAAATGGAGAAATCCAAAGAAGGATGCTTATAAAAAATGTTACCAAATAAATTAAATAAGGGTCAGACTGATGAAATTATTGTAAAATTGCGAAGTGGCAATTTATAATAAAATTACAAAATATTGTTAAAGAGTTTATTATATTAAAAACGAATATAAATCGAAATACTCTGTTCAATGAATATGTAATTTAATGTTTCAATGATTGCTCAAAACCAATTAAGCCGACCACAGATACAGAGGGATGTAGGCGTGCATCAACGAAGTAAATGATTGTATTAACTTTTTTCCATCCACACACAGACGTTGATGAACGCGCGTTGATGCACACGAACATCTCTCTGTGTCTGTGGGTGGCTTTGACATATAATTACCTTTTGGAAGTGTTTTATACTAAATTCAAGGTATCGTTTATCACAATAATAATGATTGTTTGTAAGTAAAAAAATTATGAAGTGACTTATCAAATTGTAAATGTTAAATTAAATATGTTTTATCGTGAACAATAAAATTATGATTCCGATTGCAAAATAAATAAATAATAACATATACAATTTTGTCGTGAATTATAAGTAACATAATCATAATTTATCAAATTATAAACGCACAGTTTAGGATCAGTTCAAGTTAAAGTAAAGTATAAAATCATAGAGGGTAAAATAAGTTACAAAATTATAAGGTTTAATAATGACTCGGTAAAATAAGTTATTAAATATAACACTGATGACAAATTGAACAGAAGAATGATAACATTTAAAATTGTTAATTTCGAATTGATTATATAAAAATAATATTCTGTAAGAGTAAAATAAGTTGTTTATACATAAAAAGTTAAAGAAGTACAAAGCCAATATACTAACATCAAAAATAAAACCTAACATACATTATGAAACTACGATAATGTTTGTAGTACATTGTGGTACATAGGGGCATAATTATATAGGTCTATAAACGATCATTATGTTGTGTGACAAGCACTTAACTAGAAACACACAAAATTATAAAAAATAAAATTAATTTTAATTGAATTCAATATTTAATTTTAAAATAAGTTTATTATATACATAAGGGAAAGAGTATACATATTACAGACACACCGTAAAATATGTTTTTTTTAATTTAAAACTCGACCTGTTAGAGAGGACAAAATTTTAGATTTTTACTTCTTTTTTTAGTATGTAGTAGTGGGGGCTCATCAGGTGAACTAAAAAATAAAAACAGGAGAAAAGTTTTTCGACAATATTAGCTATTAATGTATGTACCAATACAGCTACCATTTTAGCCCTTAAAAAATAATTATGTTCGAATTAATAATATTAATTTAATCCGAATGTAGCTATGCATAATAGGGCCAATTAATTACAAATTTAGGTTTAAATTTTTAAACAAAAATTGGGAGTCAGACTCGACTCGAAAGGACGTTTGATAGGTGTATATACCGCACGTCAAAAATTTTAAGCTTTTATTTCTTCTGCCTCACACAGAATCTAATGCCGAAAACAGATTCTTAAACAACAAATTTTCACTTGTAGTAGTTATGTGAACAGCCAAGCTCAACAGGGTTTCCTAGAAAGCAGAGCTTGCGACAAGATAAGACCGAGCTTATAAATCAACCTTCTAACGATTGTAAAATCATTCTTTGCTTCTGAATTGTAAATATAGATATGTTGCTACTTGCAAAATAAAAGTTTTTAAAAACAAGATCGGTTGTATGAAAAACTTAACTTGGTGCAAACTTTCCTTGGGCACTGTATATTTTATCAGTGGAGTACAAACAAGTAGCCAAGAAAAAACACCCGAAAACGCTTATATCGAGTACAAGATTTATCGGGTACTTTATCATCCGTTAACATCGCATAATATGCCGTAACACGCATAAATGACATTATACACGGATATCTATATGCAAACAGGAAGCGGAAGATGATTGATGGCTGGCAAATCGCTTCCCGTAAGACTCATATTTGGCCCAAGGAAATGCGGGTAGAGTGTTGTGATCTACGTTGTGCAAGAAGAAAGGATGTTGTTTTATTCTTACTATACTATTGAATTATTTTTGGAAGTTATAATATTTTAGTTTATTAATAGTAATTTAACCAACAAGTACATTATTAATGGCGATTAATGATCGCTACGCTCACGCGTTAATGTTCGAGATCATTAATTGCATTTTAATGTAAGAGTTGGTTACAATGTTTTTTCGTCGACCGTATTTTTTACTAACGTGAAGAAAAACAGTTAACAACTTTTATTTTACAATCCAGATTTCACAATTCTACAAATACTAATGACAGCGGACGACGTTTTATTATTTTGTTGATTTGTTTGCATGGCTGCCTTTAATTTTAATTACCAAAATCGTGCATTTACAGAAAATCATGCATTAATAGGGGTCATTAATGAATGATTTTGGGAACGTTAATATCGGATGTAAATACACGGTCGACGAAAAAATAATTTTAATTTTTTTCCTATAAAGTATGGTGGAATGAACAGATAAATTTTTCTAGAATGAAATGGATTACCTGAACAAAGTTAGGAAGTGTTTTTAATACAACTACAAATAATTTATTTCACGCGTGCGTAAAGTAAATTGAATAATTGCCTTTTTTCTACAAACGTCAGTAAAAGTATAATTTTTAACGCATACTGTCAGTGTCTAAAATGTCATGTTAAGGCACTGATGTTAAAGGTAATTAACTTTTAGTACTGATACTAAAAGTAAATGACGTAATTTACTCTTCAGTGGTGCGTAAAGAGAAATTTAAAAAATTTAAATTCAAAGAAATCCATTTCTCAAAAAGATTTGTTATTGTATATTGAAGAAACATGAGACACAAAGTCACAGTTCCAACAAACTAGTTTAATGTTTTGTGAAAAGAATAACAAATTTTAAATCAAAGACATATTTATTTTCTTAATTAGATGAATGAAATGAGACACTACAATTAGAATAGAAGACTTCCATCCACGGCGTCTCTTAATTGTAATAAGATTAGCACCCAAGTCTGCCAACAAAGTCGAAGATTGTTAGAAGTAATGTTTAGAATAAAGGTAAGAAGAACCATCAGGTAAATTTAGAAATTCAGCAAATTGGCAAGCAACTTACCAAATCTGTTGATTCATAGAACATATTTATTCTTATCGAAGTCCATGAGAATTCTTGAATGATTTGTAGAGTTGGCCCTTTTATATTGTGTCCAGAGACGTTACCGTTATTTGACGCATCGCAGAGATAATTTCGAAAAGCCATTTTTCCTTAAATCAAAGCGACTATAAAACATGAACATTACAATGACATGGGAAACATTTTTTTCGAGAGTAATATCCTTTTCATGATAAACAGCTGAATCCGCCCCTGCCTTGCAGGAAATTTTGATACGGAGACGATCATCTGACCAGAGAAGACCATATGACTATTAGCTCGCTTCGCAGAGTTCCATAAGTACAATCTGACTAACCGCAGTCGAGCGCAGGTATTTCAAGCGGGACAATATTCTCTATACAGGGTGTCTCTAAAAGGTGCGGAAAAAAAGCTACCACAAGTTCCTAAGGCGTAAATATGACGTTATTTTAATTTACCGCCTACGCTTCAAATGTGTTCAATTATTATAATATTTTAGACCTGGCAATACACGAGGTGAATTTTTTAAATCCAGATATCTCAAAAACAGCAGCTCAAATCAACTCTTACCACGTATACCTTTTTTAGGTAAAAGACGTTGGAGCTCCGAATTTTTACTTAAAAGTTAAATATAGGGTGGCTCAAACAAGTTATTTCGTTCTAAATGCGTGCAAGGTACCGCAGGTGGCGCCCTCTAAACTTTACAATACAAATAATTGACTTCTGAGCTTTTTTTAGAACTTATTATTGCTGACGAAGACACAAAAAAATTCATGGTATTTTGACTTTGCAAGAGGAATATCCTGCTGACCTTTACCAAGACTGAAGAAAGAAAGGCGTGAGGGTGAGGGAGCAATCGCCCCCCCCCCCTTCTATATACCACTTCAATGTCGAATAACATTGCCCTAAGTATGTATGTGTTAAAGTTTTAATACTTATATTGTATAGATAAGGATTATACATTTAATAAAATTAATATTATAATAGCATTAATATCTACTTAAATAAGTAAGTAAATTTCACCATCTGTTAAATTGGGCGGATTATTTATCTTATAAACGAGCAATTTCATCCGTCGTTAATTAAACATAAGCCCCTATTCAATATTATCTTTTTGTTCGAAACCACACAAAATAATATCGGTCGCCCCCATCGGAGGAAGTGCAGCACCAAACCAAAACAGAGGGAACAAAGGGCCTATTCAGGTGTGTTTATGGGAGAATATTAAACACCGTTGTGGGGCCTAGAGATAAAATTGTTTTGAAAGAATCTTTGCTAAAATCGACTACTTAGGTATACAGCGTAACGCCTTTCTAAAATTTTATTAAATTGGAAATTATAAGGTTCTTACTAGTTTTAAAATATATTATAGGTAGTTTATACAGGGTGCTACAAATTCGCGTGCGTGCATGGAGATCTCGAAAAGGGGATACGAAGATGGTTAAATTGAGGCAAAGTTGCGTATTTTTAGGCTTAATAATTTGGTGAAAGAATATTCTAAATATTTCGAATGCCTTCGGAGATATTCGAAAAAAACCGAAACTTTCAGTTTTGGTTTTTAATTTTTTGCGCCTTTATTTCTGACTTCGGAAAGAAACAAGAAACATTTTTTCATAGCCGTTTTAATGATCTACAATATGGCCTTTTTAATTTTTAAATGCGACGTTTCGTTCTTTGGATACACCATTAGGTAATTTTTTTTAATACGGACCTGGATTTTTTATTACCTGCTTAGGAACTTATAGGCTTAAGAAACCCAATACAATTAAAACATTTTAAGGTTTCGTCATCAAATAACACATCAATATATAAAATTATCCCTTTTTACCCATTACGGTCCTGGCAATTATTTTTAGGATTAAATATTAAAATTGCATTACAGGAAGTGAGACGTATGGTTTAAGCCATTAGTTATTTTAATAAAATTAGTCAGACAGTCAAGATCAAATATGTATTTCAGCAGGTCAATAAAACGCATAGTTTTTATAGCATGGGAAGTAATTATATTTTTTAATAAGGTTTTTATATTATATCTTATCATAACACTTACTTTAATTCGTATAATTTTGTCCTGAGACCTCAAAACATTTTAAAATAGAAAAAGGGACAGCCATGAATGAAAAAGAGGTACATAGCAGTAGAGTGAAGTTGAGACAAAAATTTGAAGGTTCTTGGGCAAAACTTTAATACAGAAAATAGTAATCGCTATCTATAACAATTTTTCCTTACTCGATAATACATCTAAAAAAATAGTAAAATCATAAGGAAAAATAAAAACATTTAATAACATGTTAATTTTATGCACACTATTACCTCAATAATCAAATTATTATTTCTTTTTCCTTGTAATAATAATTATTGTACCGTATTTTATTTATAGGTGTCTAACTAAAAGATATAAAAAGGACTCAAATTTTTTTAAATAATTTACAGGGCCGTAGGAAATAAATTGATAATTTTAAATGTATTATTTGATGACAAAACCTTAAAATTTTTAAAATGTTTTAATTGTATTAGGTTTCTAAAGCCTATATGTCCCTAAAACCGTAATAAAAAATTTATGTCCGTATTTAATTGACTTGATGGTGGTATCCAAAGAACAAAACGTCGCATTTAAAAATTAAAAAGGCCATGTTGTAGATCATAAAAAACGGCTATGAAAAAGTGTATCTTGTTTTTTCCGAAGTCAAAAATAAAGGCGCAAAAAATTAAAAACCAAAACTGAAAATTTCGGTTTTTTTCGAATATCTCCGTAGGTATTCGAAATATTTATAATTTTTTTTTCAAATTATTAAGTCCCAAAATACTCAACTTTACCTCAATTTAACCATCTTCGTATCTCTTACCGTTTTCGATATACCCCATCACGCACGCGAATTTGTAGCACCCTGTATACATATTTTAAACGTTTTTTTTTTTTAATTTTAGATTTAAATAATTAAATTCGTATAAATAAAGGAGCACTAGAAACGTTTTAAAGCGAAATTTGAAAAATTTGTTGTTATTTTTCCTTGCTTTTTTGCATACTTCAAAAATGCAACAAAAAAATTATATCCTATTTAAAATAACAAATTTGGCAGCTACTTATAACCGGAAAAAATCTACTATTTTCGGTAAAGAGAGTACATAAAAAATTTTGATATAAAATTTAAAAAAATATATATTTTAGATATCGAATCGAAAAAATATTGCGAAAAATCTTAATGATGAAGGGTTTTAATGTATTACCAAAGAATAGTACTGAGGATGGCGAAAGCTGCTTTGTTAGGATTTTTTGATTAAAATAAAAGCTTGCACGTAATACAAAGTTTCCTTTCGTGCAAATATAGGTATACGGTTTGTGATGTATTTTTATTCAATAAATATCAATAGAATTTTCGCAATAATTCTAAATTATAATTATTTTATCACTTTTTTCCATAAACGATATTTCACTCACCTTACTATACTCTACGTCACTCCAGTGGCGTACCGTGCCTTATAAGTCAGGGGAGAGGGGGGCAGAACATTTGGAGGGCGTAGCACCTTATTTTTGTTTTGTAGAAAAACACGCTTGTTTTTAAGAATTTTTTTATTAAAGTTATATAGTAATTAAAAAAATTAAAATATTAAATAAAATAATAATAAATGAAATAAGATAGAATGACATGTTTAATATCGGGTTGTGCAAAGATTTTAACCAGGCAACTTTGACTGTGACATAAACGACATAGGCAAAAATGATTTTCTTACCATAAGTTATCTATTCTTATTTACTAATTCGGCAACTTTGATAAGTAAATTAGGGTAAATAATATCTGCCAATGTCATTTATGTCACAGTCAAAGTTGCCGGGTTAGGTAAAAATTGTTTAAAATCAACAAACTCAGCATTATTGTATCAAACAAACATTAAGTATATTTAGAATAATAATCGTCGAGTTTTGATGGCTTTAAATTTATCTATTAAGGATTCCAAGTCTAACAAGTTTAATTTATTTAATTCTATAGATATAAGTGCCAAACTATTCAACTGGCTTTCTGTCATTGTTGTTCTGTTATACGCCTCTCTTTTTTAAAAGCAGAGCCAGATTTCTTCTTTGCCTCCATTGTTAAAAAATAATTATTTAGCAGAGAAACTCAACAACTACGGATAAATTTTTAATTAAAGCTCTCTTAATAATAGATATAGCAGATATAGGTTACGTTACAGTGACGACCATTATTCAGGAACAGAGTACCAAGCAACGCTAGCAAGACGATTTTAGAGAAACAAGAATAATCTTGTTGCCCTCATGGAGATAATTGTAACAAATAGCTGCATGCCTGTTTAATGTTCCGTCTCTTTTTGATACTTATATTTAGAGTAGAGCAGAGCCCTCATAGCTAACACGCAAGTGGTATCGATAGCATTGATCGCAGATTGCAGCGCCACCGCGATAAACAATGTATAATATTATCAGCAGTTACTACATAATTAGCCAAAATATATTTATAGCACATCAATGTTATTTCTTAAAAATATAACAATGAGAGGGGCTCATGAAGGCGCATGTTGAAGGGGGGGGGGGGGGGGGGGTTTAGCCGCCACGGCGTCACTCATCTTTTATAATTAAAACAGGTTCGAAATAATTATACCTATCAAATAATCACAAATTTAGCTTGGCATTTTGGCGGGTTTTAGGCGCATATTTATTATCAAAATATTGCTGTCATAACAAGGCTGTGGATCCAGATAGAGGGCTAAACCGGGATACAGAATTTGCGCAGTTCACATCATTTTTTGGATCAAGTAAATATTTAACTGGTAAAGAGGACGGTTAAAAATTACAAGGCACGTAATATATCTACGACCATAGTTTATTATAAAGACACCTAAATTAACCTAGTATATATCTTCTTTTGGTTTAATTATCTTATTTGTAAATCCTTTTTTTATTGAATAAAATACTTTTATTATTAGTATCTAATATCTGATTATTATCGGTATTATTAGGTATTAATATTATTATATTTCTCTAGCACTCTGGTCTATCGCGGTGCATGGATTAAAATGCATTTGGCCACATTCTGGTAATAAAAGGTGATTACTATCACTTCGTTACGTCAAATAAATTATTATCATAACATCTAGACGTCAGGATAAAATATGAAACGTCATAATCAAACGGAGCCAACAATATAATTCAGTCGGTAATATAAATAAAAATAAGATGATAAAAAATATTTAGGGGTAGAAATTGTTGGCTATACCAAGAAAAATCATAAGAAATGTTAGTTTATTTTCCTGTAAAGAAGATACTTTTGGAACAAATTCATCTGAATTTAATAGCGCTATAAAAGCTCTATTGGAAATTTGATTAGGCTTTTTTATTTTGTTTGGCTTTTTTTATTTGATTTGGCTTTTTTTACATTACGGTCTACTTAAACTAGTATAAATCCAGAGACATCACTTTTGTGTCAATACAGAGTTTGTTTTTGGCATAATCTTAACAGTTCGTTTACTAACTTGACTTATCTTACAAACTTGAAGTTACAAACTTGAAGTTTCGATCTCTATCTACATTTTGACGTAACGTTTATCTCTTTTGTCACCAGAATATGGTCCTGTCTCCACCTTTATAAAAACTGTTGGGCTCTTACTTTGATCAAATGGAAGGTGGCGAAACTGGTAAGGGAAGTGGTTGTCATCTTCTAAAATAAATACAAACTCCTCATATATTTTTATCGGTCTTGTAACAAAAAATAGTTTTCATAAAATTTTCAACTAACTTCATCTTTTTTTTTAACTTTTGTTTGGCTGTCTAAGTTACTGTCATGAAATGTTAAAATGTTTAAGTATATCCTTTTAGATAAAATGTTTGGAGAATATTTTTCACAAACCTATTAGGGACATACAAGTATATTATGGTATGGAACATATTTTCTGTTACAAATAATTAGGTAGGTACCCTTTAGCCAGTATTCCGAAATGTTCATAATAACAGCACAACAGACATACATATGGAAAAAGTTGCACAAATTCCCTTAACGATCTATCCATTTTGGGAGTTTTCCACTCGCGAACTTGCATTTATTGAAACCTTCTAAAGCTATTGAATTAGATCTGTTTGTTTGTTAAGATATTTGAAATATTAAAGTAATTTGTATACAATTTTCTGTGTTTTCTATATAACAAATAATTAACCATTCTTATATTTAAAAGCGACCCTGTATAACGGTGTAGGTATATCCTTTAATAACAGAAATAAAGAAGCGAATCAAAAATGAGAGTATTGGGGAAAGATAAAGCTATAGGTTAACTTCAACTACTATATGTTTCGGATTAAATTCGAAAATGTATTACCCGAAAAACACATTTTAAGAATGAATCTCTCACTATCGTTAAGGCCCGATTGTACAATTACGACTTAAGCTGAGTTCAGCATTGAACCAAGCTTAAACTTCATTTTGACAACATTGTTGTTGGTTGTCAGAATGAAGTTTGAGCTTGGTTCAACGTTGACCTAAGTTTAAACCGTAATTGTACAACCGGATCTAAGTAGTAATTTATATTATAAATATACCGTGTGTTCAAAATGAAGTCAGCCCTATTGCTAACTTTTATAATAACTAGAGATACAACATCGGTTAAATTAGTAAATAGTTGTAGTTTCATGGGCTTATAGTATATATCATAGTAATTATGTCAAAAAACAATTGAACATCAGAATCACACACATTAACAAAAAAGAAATTACGATTTTTTATGGAAATGTGTATCCTATGTAGGTATAAATGAAAAAAAAAGAACAAAACAAATAGGAAAAAAGAGACAGGAAAACAAAAGAATTACTAAGATAAACCAAAAAACAGTTATAACACAAGAGAAGAATTTATCATTTAAAAAAAAAATTTAATTTTTTTGTTAATATAACGTGATTCTGATGTTCAATTGTTTTTTTGACATCACCATCAGCACATGAAACTACAACTCTTTACGAATTGAACCGACGTTGTATCTCTTATAATAAGAAAGTTAGCAGTAGTGCCGACTTCATTTTGAATACACGGTATAATGAAATCTTTATTATTTTTAAATATTATTTATTATTATTTCTGAAATTGGAAAAATTCAATGACAGCGGAGGTGAAAAGATTTAAAAAGTAATTTCGAGGTTTTTATTTGTTTTCCAATATTTAATGCAACCTGTTTTTTCGACATAATATAATTAATTTTGTTGTCCTATCTACATCCCATCCGCTTAAAATAACTATATTTAACAATAATCTTAAGATGGAAAGTTCTGGTGTATAAACACCTAATTTGAAATTCAGAAAAAAGTATTTCCTCGAGCCGGATTCGAACCGACAACCTCCGTATATCCAGTACAGAGCGCTAACCAATTGCGCCATCAAGGAAGTAGGTTCACAACGGCAAATCGGGAAACACTTTCGTCCGAAAATTTCATATATTTACTGAAATTAACTAACTGAAAATTAACAATAATTATAGTATTAATATCCAGGTAACAAAGTCGGCTTAATAAGTATATTTCATGCTTACTTTTATTAGCCTACTTTTATCTCCATATCAAATTACCCTCTAGACCGAGTTCAAATAGTTCGAATGCCCCTTGCGGCTCAAAAAGATTCTCGGCATGTAATCAATATCCAGGCACTTAGATGGAATGTGTGCGTGAATTGTGAATGTGAGATATTGCTTTGGTAACTAAATACGCACGGCGTGTCGTAAAGACCAGGGAACGTATTAGGGACAATCATGCAGCGTGCCACCCCTGTAGGAGTGTGAAAGAATAAATTTATAGATATAGAGCGAATATGCAAGTTCGGTTTTTACCTCGCAGATGAGACGAGAGGGATGACATTTTTAGATCATGTAACTATGGAGGATTCACACGACTTCGTACTTACTGAACGATCTTGATCTATTTTATTTTCTAACCTAAGAATTTTGTAAAGTTGTATGTAAACAAGTTTAAACAAAAAATGTAGTCGGGTTCATATCATATTATGTGTAAAGTGCAATAAAAAATAATTTTGGCCAATTTCACGAAAGGTAAGGTTATATTCATTCCTCATTAAACAACGTCAACGGTTAGATTTTAAATATTCTCACCTTTCGGAAATTTCATTTTTAAAAGATTTTAACGACAGATGTTGAAATTCTTCGATGAAAAATATGTACCCCCATTTGCTCGTCAATATGATAAACGAACGACATTCAGATTTAATTTTGTCCTCTAA
Organism: Polydrusus cervinus; assembly: GCA_935413205.1. NCBI lineage: Eukaryota > Metazoa > Arthropoda > Insecta > Coleoptera > Curculionidae > Polydrusus > Polydrusus cervinus. The sequence continues at coordinate 55,774,259 of OW284510.1, read as the reverse complement.
AACATTAAACGGATGGGCGCGGAGTAATCTGATAAATCTGATGGTAAAATCGAACTCGCTTATTGATAGCGTTCTAGCATCTCAAACTCAAGGTGAAGGTATAGTTTTCTTCAACTATAAGTACTCAGAATAAGGTTTCTTTTACTTTCACGTTTGGCAACTTTCTTTTTTGTATAATTTAGAAAATGTTTCTTAATTAAATATTGGCCTAAATATAAATAATCAACTTTAATCACATGGTAATAATTCTTTCATGACGTCCAAAAGTACATGAGAATTAGTCTCCCGCAGTCGAAACACAACTTTTTTTAATAGAGGTCCAGTAATTTTGTAAACTGTTAAATTCAACACGAAATTGTTAATACATCACACATTAGTTTTAAACAAGGTAACATTCATTTTAATTTGCAAAAAGTACTTGAATAATTTTCAAGAACTGACAACAAACTATATAAATGCAAGAGAATATAAAAACAGGAAATTACTAAGTTTGCCGGTATATCAGATTGAAAAATGTGCTAAAATAAGCCCAGATCTGCCTTTATTGCTTTGACTTGGCACGAGCCACAACCCATCAAAATATCGCCAGCTAAAAACGGAATTTTAGTCGACCCACATTATTAAATTCGACTATTGTATTATTCTGGTTTTCTTTACTAGTTCAAGAGCCTAAAAAAAGGTGTCAGCTAATTTAAATACAATGTTGCCTAAGCAGTGGCGGCTCGCAATATTAAAAAATGGTGAAGAGCTAGGTATAGTGCGGGTACTTGAATAAACATGACTAAAAGGCTGTGTAACAAAACGTCTTTCTTATCCTCATCTGTCCAACGACTGAATGGAGTTTCCAACAAATTACAAACTATGTCATTAATTGGGTTCATTTTTAAAACACACAACTGAGTAGGTACGTACACTTCTGAATTAACTAAAAAATACAAACAAAACTTTACACAGTAAATCACGTAAGAACGATATCTATAACCGTTTCGCGAAGCGTCAAAATAAATACCCTAAGCCGCGAACCAATGCTGAAACAATGGTGCATACAACTGATCTATTTTAAAATTGCCCTTCATCATAATGCAAATTGTTACATGCCATTTGCATGACTGACGTCACGTTACCATAGCAACGGTGAATATCAAAGCCATGTTGGGTCTTCACTTGCTTTGAGCTAACGGACACGGTCGCTGGGGCGCGCCAAAATGCACGAGTGTTATAACTATTGTCCATCGGAGTTAGCCGTGGCCCTAGCATAGCTACATTCTGATTAAATTAATAATATGAATTCAAACATAATTACCTTTTAAGGGTTAAAATGGCAGCTGTATTGGTACATTATTATTTAATATTGTCGAAAAATTTTCCTCCTGATTTTATTTTTTTTTGGTGAAGAGCCCCTTCACCTACTTCACCTGACGAGCCGCCACTGTGCCTAAGCTTATTGCTATTAAAAAAAATCAGTTTTGCCAATGTGAATACCTCAAAATTAAGAAGAATTTTTGGTATAAATGAGATTGATGAAGTTTATTAGAAGCATAATTCAAAAAATTTGAATCTTTATTTTAAATGTAATAAATGGTATCACATCAATAAAACACGTGCCCACGCTAGATTTTTCGACAAATACAATTTCATTACAAAAAATTTATAAAATTGCATGTCACATCTAAAGCGAACACCGCCGGCTTTCAAAATTTATCTCCGGGTACAGTACATCTTTTTTCCAATATTAGTCACAATTCCACACTAATACCTTAATAAAATTGCATATTATCTGCATCTCGACGGCACAATATTATGTGTCGCCTTGAACGTCTTTATTGTTTTGGATTTAATCTAAGCGGGCGTTTTGGTCCGCCGCGCGCCGGTCGGCCCAGTCGGCGCGGTGGCAGATTTTCCAACAAATAAATTTTGTTTATTAAATCATTATAAAATACTGTCCTTGCATATCATATCTACAGCGAACACCGCCAGCTCTCAAAATTTATCATCGGGTACAGCACATCTTTTTTCCAATATTAGTCACAGTTCCACATTAATTCATTAATAAAATTGCATACTATCGGTATCTCGATGGACACAATATTCTGTGTCGCCTCGCACATATTTATTGTATTGGATTTAATCTGAACGGGCGCTTTAGTCGGCCGGTCGGCCCAGTCGGCGCGGTGGCAGATTTTTATTCTTCGTCTTCTTGATAAGTATTTCTTGATTTTTTTTTTGTATGTTTATATCAGTTGAGGCTATTATTTTATTGGACTGCGTGTAGTGCATTTAATTTGCGTAGTATTGTGTATTTTGTTTTGTTTCCGCTATTGGGTTCCCCCAGCAATATAGTTATTGCAGTATTCACCAAAAAAAAGGCACAAAGAATTGACTTATTAATTAAAATTATAAATAAATAAGATAAGCTTATATTTTTTAAGTAGGCAATCACGAGCCGCCACTGACAATTAGTACATTATCCTGCATAGTTTATCTTAAAAATATATCGCTCCCGCCCGCCGCTCCAAATATGATGCTCGTTGATCTAATAAAACCCCGATTGCAAACTGTAACTGGAGAAGTTCTGGTTTTTGTTCCGGGTATATTGGCCGTGTAAGTGGCATGTCTTTGATATATTGTAACCGTTTAATGCGATGTACATTATTTGACAACGTAAATGGAGCATATTGGTTTCACAAGTTCTAAGCTACTACAATCTTAATAATAATTACTAGTTTGATCCGCACGGAAATATCCTATATATTTGAAACATTGAAGAGTTATGGACTTGCACTGTGTTTACTTGCTGTAAATTACAACGCTTAAGCTGGTAAGTATCTCCAGTCGTCTTCAGGTATTCACCTGTACATCATTCTTATAAATATTGTTTATTATTAGGTTACTAATTTAGTATGAAAATATTTTGCTAACAATTGCCTACAAATAAATACAATATGAAGAAATATGTAGTCCATACTTAAAGTAGAGTGGATATTTAGAAGGAAAGATATAGGAACTCAAAGTCTTCCTCCACTGTTATATTAATGAAATATTTTAGATTTGAAATAGAAATTTTCTACATGTTTCGAATGCAGAAGCATTCATCTTCAGGAGAACAAATGAAAAAAAAAGAAGAAACTAGTAGATATCATCTTAACGGAGCATTAAAATTGTAAAATTAGATGAAAAACCGGTTCAATAGGTAGAACGGTGAGCAAATCAATGCGCACGTTACACTGTGAAAAATAAATAATGTAGGTTTATGGCTTTGGACACTATAAGAATTTAAATGTATTTTTATTCTACATTTAAATTCTTATAGTGCCCAAAGCCACAAACCTAAATATGTTTCTTTTTCACAGTGTAACCGTGTGCATTGATTTTCTAACCGTTCTACTTATTAAACCGTTTCTTCATCTAATTTTACAATCTTAATGCTCTGTTAAGATGCTATCTACTAGTTTCTTATTTTTCATTTGTTTTCCTGAAGATGAATGCTTCTGCATTCGAAACATGTAGAGATTTTAAATCTAAAATATTTCATTAATATAACAGTGGAAGAAGACTTTGAGTTCTTATTTCTTTCCTTCTAAATACAATATATTTTGCTTAAGTTGATAATTTTGTTGGTGTCAGGTGTGGGATTGATATAAGGGACGTAATAGTGTGCTTCCTCTTTTTTTTAATTTTAAAAATCCCTAAATATTTGTTACTTCATTCACCCCTTATAAAATTTGGAATAATTAACAATTATTAAACTGCCGACATGCAAATAAAATGTTTGATACTTTAATTATCTTTCACAGATAATTAAATCAAAATGGTACCTTTTGGAGTACCTAATACGGGTGAGTGGAAAAATAAAATTTAGTTTTAGATAGGTTAGTTTTTGAAGATGAATTCCAAAGTATATAATAATATGTGTAATGTAACAAATTTTACAATAAATATATTAATCAAAAATGGTGGCGGTATCCAACATGCGCTGCTTATACAATCAACCAACCAAATAATATTAACAATTCTTGTCAGGGGCAAAACAATACATTCCCCCAGATCAGATCAGGGCAGTAATAATTATAAAATGCAAAATGTAAAATGCATTACAAATTTAATTCCTTAAAAAAAAGAAATTGTAATCGTGTTACTTTTAGTACTTTCGTTAGAAATGTAATGAAATCTGTATGAATTCAAATGTAATCACAATTCCAAAACTGTAATTGATATTCTTTTGTTATTTCAATACACTGAGAAATGGCATTCCTTTCCAGCATCAGTCACTTCGGACAAGAATAAACTTATAAAATCAGCTCTTAACCATATTATCGACGCAATCTATACGAAACCGATATCATGAAACCAAATCTGTCGATCGCGCATTGACCGGTTGTGTGTGATGTACCTATACCTAGGTGTTTTCCACCAAGCAATACATTCATGAGAATGCCTAGAGCTTTGTCTACTGACAAGTAACTTTTGGATTACCCTACTAAATGACGCGACGCTGTAGAAATAGCAGTTATCTATAGGCTTTTTTTTATCAAAAGAATATGATATAGGTGGGCACTTACTTGCAAATCTTGGATCCGCAGCCGAACTTTGGTACCATCCTGACGAGTAGTGTGGAGGCAACCCTAAATTTTCCGAAACTGGACAGTACTGGCCTCCACCAAACTGCCCCATCACAGGATAACCACCGTTCATACTGCAACCTCCACTTGCACTGGTGGCAGTAATACCTGGCGAATTTATACTGCTACCACTGGAGGTCGATCTGTAATCAAGGATGTGAAGTTAGGTAAGATGAACAAAGAAACAAAGAAATTATATTTAAACTATTTGGTCATAAAGTAGCTATTAAAAAGGTTTTTTTTTTAATTATTATAATAGAACAATCTCTGACACCAAATACCATCGAAGCTAAAGAAATAACATTTCTATCAAATTTTTAAGAATTGTGGTAAATATCTTGAAAATTTTCACCAGATGTGATTGGGTTCAAAGTGAGCATCCTTTACTACTTGTCGAGTTGCTCACTTGAAAATCCCCCTCTTCCTTGTCATATATTATTTAGAACACACTATCCCCATGTATTTGGATTAACATTTTCTACGAGCTTAATGCAATAAAACTAAAAAAAATCATTTAATTCAAAACTCTTTTAATAACATTTCTTCATACCACACACACTATTTGGAATATTAACAATCAATTATTTTATTTTAGTATAATATACAGGGTGTCCCGAAATTAGGTGACAATATTTTAAGGGGATAAAGTACATCCAAAAATAGGACTAAAATCCTCTATTAATATACCTTGCAAAAAGATTCGTTATGGGGCTAGAGCCCCCCGAATGGAAGCTATGATAAGCGGTTTTTCCACAATAGCTCAGAAACTGATTGAAGTATCAAAACAAAATTTGATACATGTTTTACCCATGACAAGACGCAATAAACGGTTTATTTAGCTTAGGTGTATTTCTTCCAATGGCGTCCCACGACTGGGTAGGTAGTGAGGAGAATATTGCCCTAACTTTTTTATTTGTAGGATTTTTTAACGCCAGGTGCAATTTTTAAAAGCACTAAAGTCTTCTATGGAAAAACGGTACTCCTGTTTCATTTCGGTAGGATTCACCATTTTTCAGTAAAATCGATTTTAAAATTTTCGGTTTTTGCAAGTCGGTGAATCCTACCGAAATGAAGCAGGAGTACCTTTTTTCAATAGAAGACTTCAGTGCTTTTAAAAATTGCACCTGGCGTTAAAAAACCTACAAATAAAAAAAATTGGGCAATATTATTCTCCTTACTACCTACCCAGTGGGACGCCATTGGAAGAAATACACCTAAGCTTAACAAAACGTTTATTGCGTCTTGTAATGGGTAAAACATGTATCAAATTTTGTTTTGATTCTTCATTCGGGGGGCTCAAGCCCCATAACGAAGCGTTTTTCAAGGTATATTAATAGAAGATTTTAGTCCTATTTTTGGATGTACTTTATCCCCTTAAAATATTGTCACCTAATTTCGGGACACCCTGTATACAGTTGAATTTAATTTAATAGATATCTCCAGGCTGATAATTATTCTTATTTTTGTTCTCAAAGGAAATAATGACAACATTAATTTTCAACTTACACACAAAAAATAAAAATAAATTTGAATACAAAATAAAGCAGATTTAGATGTTTTAATCAAATTCGAAAACTTATTCGGTCTTTGCAAAAAAAAAGTCTCGGAACAACTTTTTTATATAGCAAAAAACATCAAAACAAAAAGTATACTAGACGAAGTGGTTTGAAAAGAAAAACGAAAAGAAACATAACGAAGAGATAGTGATTTTATAAGATTTTCACTTATAAAGTTTCTGTTTGGCTTTGTACCCACTCAGATTAAAAACGTATAGTTTGAAGCAGTGTCCCCGGAACAGGGGGCAGATTGGGCATTGCCCTCTCTGAGCTCGACTTGCCGATCTGGAAAAAGTTGTTTCTAATACTTTTTAAAATCCATACCACGGCTGTTTAAAAAATTGTTGTAAAATTAATGTGACATTCCATTTTATGTACCATCCACATATACAACGAAAAAAAATTAAAATAGGTTCGTAGCGGCTGTGTGCACTTTTTTGAAGTGGAAAGGAAAACAAACTTTTGTAATCAAGTGCATTAAATTTTTTATTTAAAATTTGCAGAACGCTTTCGGCTTATTGGGCCATCATCAGTGCTTTCTAAAGGAGGACCCCACTAAGCTGGCACAGCGCGGCACAGCACGGCCAGCCCGGCCGGCAGTTCCACAGCAGCCGCCCATTGCATCGGCATAATTACACTTGAATAGCGTTCAAAACAACTTTGACTGTCAAAGCCTAAGGTTGTAATTTGGCGAGTGATTTAATAAATAAAAAAATTGTAATTTCTTTAAATAATAAAATGAGTAGGTACTTCATCTGATTCGGAAGAAGAACTTTTGGTTGTGACTGCAGTACATGCTGAGGCAGAAAATGAAGAAAGGGCTAGAAGAAGGATTTGGATCCATTAAATTAATCTGAAGCGAGAAATTTATGACGAGTTTCATCATCTATTTCCTGATTTATTGGCCGATGATGAAAATTTTTTAAATACTTTAGAATGTCGAGTGTCAAGTTTTATGATCTTCTAGGTATGTTACGACTCAGAAAACGATCATTAGGATTATACAAAAATGTATATGTTCGAGCGCTTTCAATTAACACCTTATCGGGCATAATACAAGTAGTATATTATATAATACCATAAAACAAAACACAACTATCTTCTTCCAAAACCAATAATTCAATGGTCGCAGACACGCGGACCGACCGGCAGTTTTTGCCCCTTCTAGAATATGAATCGTTGCCGGCCTGCGCATGCGACGCCGGGCTGACCGGTTCCAATTTAGTGGGCGCTACTCCATTTGATTATGCGTATATCAAAATCTGCCGGCCGGGCTGGCCGCGCTGGCCCGCACTGTGCCGGCTTAGTGGGCGCCCTGCTTAAGTCAGGGGGTAGCACATTGCAGCACTCCAGGGGAAGAGCATCCCTTTACAAACATCAAATTAAAATAATCAGAGGTAAAAAACAAACAATCACATATTATTAAGATATTTTTACGTCAGTATATGTTTGACTACGCCAAACAGATACTTTTAATTTGTTGTTTGTAAAGGGATGCTCTCCCCCTAGAGTGCTGCAATGTACTGCCAGCTGACTTAGGAAGCACTGATGATGGCCCAATAAGCCGAAAGCGCTCTACAAATAAATTTTAAATAAAAAATTTAATGCACTTGAATACAAAAATTTGTTTTTCCTTCCAAAAACAAATTAATATCCTAAACAGTACAAAATATTCTTCTAATAGTAATTAAAGCAGGAGGCGTGACACCTTTAAAAGAAGATGCGATATGGTAGGAAATATATACCTATTTCTGTTCGTTTTGCTGTTATTTTTATATTTTTTACTCTTATTCTAACTTATAACTAGGCTAAGGTCAGACAAAATATTTCTTACCTGTATAAGTAAAAATTTTTAAAAACACATTACCTATCTCTACTATTTTATCTTTTTTATACTGATTTTAAAATATAATTTGATACTACAAATTGCTGGAAGATAAATTAGTACAAGCCAGCGATATCTATATTAAAATAAATCCTGCTACTGTAAAATATACACTAATCTACAGTATAGAGCACGTATAAATGGATACCCACCTATAAGGTGATGGTGGATTTGCCGCCAACTCCAATTTACGATATGACTCCTCAATAGGACTCAATATGTCCGTTACACTAAAGGGTGTAGAATGATGTAACTGCTGCAAGTGACTAAGTGAGCCCTGGCCTAAGTGACCCTTAGGGCTCAGGCTCATTGCCAGCTCCACGCCATTGAGCTCGGGCAGAAGCCCATGTAGATCGTTGGATCCGGCGCCCCGGTCCACCGGCACCACGGGACCTTCCCCGTAGTTGCCACCTTGAACAAAAGGAAAGAAACCTAAATTTTCTAACTATCTGTCTTGTTTATAGTAAACTTTACAAATTTATAAGTAGTAATAAATGTGAAAATTATGCGGTTAGGTTAATTAATAACATATGACTTGACAACGACTAATTAACCTAAAGTCAACTTTTTCTTTCAAATGTAAGGCAGGTTCTCCTCCACGGTCACTATAGTCACTTGCGATTACGACCCAGAAGCGACGACTGATTCGCCAAGACATGTATACAATGGTTTCTTAACATGTTTGTTTTCCTACAAGCTACCTCACCGCTGCTACCGAACTTCAATCAACCATTGTATGTTTTTCGGGAATCAGTCGTTGCTGTGGCTACTGGGTCATACTCGCCAGCGACTAGCGACCGTTTAGGAAAACGTACCTCAAAAGGTTAACTTCAAGTTAAAATAAGATTCGAACGCCTGTGTGTTTTTTAGTTTAATAATAATTACTGTTATTCCTTTGGTATTGATAAGTAACTAATTCACGGATATTTCTTAAATGATTGCCATTTCGTTTTTTGATCAATTTTTCTTTGTTTTATCCAAAGGTCTACCAAATATTGGTTATAATAATCTACAGTGTTAATTAAAAGAAGTATTGATAAATAAATTGATAAAAACAAATATTTTTTTTGTTATAAATTGAAACTTTTTTAATTTAAAACGGTAGATAATTCTGTCCTAAAGGCCGGTATCAAGACACTTTTTGAGTAAAAGAAAAAAATAAGAAAATATTGATCAAACCATGATGGTCATTACCATAGCCCAAAAGATTTTAGGGGGGATAAATAATTATGTAAGTTTGATGAAAGTATTGCTGATTTAAAAAATATTTTCAAAATTTTTCCACATTTGAATTTTGGGATATTTAAATTGGAAAACCCAAAAATTGCTAATTATGTTTAAGCTATACAGGGTGCTACAAATTCGTGTGCGTACTAGGGGATCTCGGAAACGGTAAGAGATATGAAGATGGTTAAATTGAGTCAAAGTTACGTATTTTGGGGCTTAATAATTTGGCGAAAAAAAATTGCAATTATTCCGAATGCTTTCGGAGATATCCGAAGAAAACAGAAATTTCCGTTTTTGGTTTTTATTTTTTTGCGCTTTCATTTTTGACTTGGGGGAAAAAAAAAACAGTTTTTCATAGCCGTTTTTTATGTTGGTAAATCTTATTGAAAAAATAAACGGTCTAAACACCATAACTTCCTGTAATGTAATTTTAATTTTAAAAGTAATTCTAGAAATTGTTGCCAGGGCCGTAATAGTAAAGAAAGGATAATTTGAAATGTTAGTGATGTGTTAGTTGACGAGAAAACGTTAAAATTTTAAAAACCTTTATATTGTATTAAATTTCCAAAGCTTAGAAGTCCTAAGACTGTTTTAAAAATTCCAGGTCAGTATTTAAAAAAAATTGTGTTTAGAAACTTCCGTACTATATGGCAAGTTTGGAGGATGACGCTTTTTTGAATAAGTTGGTATAAATAACCTGAAAGGCCCAGTTTTTCCAAGTTGGGCGCTTGAAATTTTTCGTCATAGCTCCCTCCACCGATATTATGATCGAAATTATGTCGATTTTATCTAGCTTCCATATATTTTTTATCTCTATAGCCAAATTCGAGTACTTGGTCTTCTTCTCCGATTCGGTTTTAGAGAGGTTGTGTGTTAGTGGGCAACCCTTATTTTTCTGGTTTATCTCTTAGGCTATCTTCGATTATTTTACTCTGTCTCGAATGCGTCTCTTTCCGAAGTATTCGTTAGAACTGTCGACTTTCTCTTTTTTTCAGTCTCTAATTAGATTTTTTTTCTTCAGCTCTGGGGAAAGGACGATTAAATTTTGTAGAAAATGTTTGTTTTGGCTTAAATACCTCTTCAGAACATTTCGCATGCGAAATAGATAGCTGATCCTGCACATTATTACTCTGGAAGGGCCCAAGGACTGTAAGTATTATAATAGACTGCTGTGCCTGCGAAGTTGAAGACTAATCATCTTGTTTTCAAGATCCAGGTAGTGAACAAGCCCCAATAAATTGTTTCATCTGAGACGTAGATGCCTGATGCTGTACATCATGGGTTTGAAAGGATCCAGATGGTAAAAGGGATGATGTCATAGTAGGCTGTTCAGTTTTTGAATGATCACTGATCAGTGACACTAGCTATCATCGCCCGTAAAAATGTTTCTGTTAAATGGTTCGATGCCGGAAATTCTAAATTATTTCAAAATTAAGAGCAGTACCGGTAATTGCTGGCAGCAGAACATCTCGAACTAAGGATGACCCTTCATAAAAATAAAACTATATAGTTTAATTGTTGCCCTGAACTTTTAATATTTGTAACAAATGTTTGGCAATCTTTTCAACGGTGGTTATTATTTCCTAAAATTTAAGTTAATTTTTAAGATCGTTAACCATTAAATTTTAACTAAAAAAATCAATTTTTATGACTATCTATAAATAACAAAGAGAAATCAATTTTAATAGTAAAGATTAATATTTTTTATCGAAAAAACCCAAAAAATCTTGAAAGCGTTGCATAGTATGATACAATTGTTAAGTATATGACAGGTATTCTCTAATAGTGTTACAACAATTTGAGATATGACACACTGTCTTAAATATTGTCACAATAATATACTGTAAGACATGACACTTTTTTATTTTTGATTTAATTAATAGACTCTCATGCACCCGTCGACCTCACCTAAAGTTATTATTGAAGGTCGTTATGGGTCAACATTTTTGAATGTAAATTTTATTTTTATTTTCAGACGAGTTAACGGATTATTATTTTTCTCCATGTTAGTTTTCACAGCTTTTTGTTGGTATTGCTGGTATTATTTACAGTACAGAGAAGAAATGCATCTTAACCTGTACTGTTTAGAAACTTCCGTACTATATGGCAAGTTTGGAGGATGACGCTTTTCTGAATAAGTTGGTATAAATAACCTGATAGACCCAATTTTTCCAAGTTGGGCTTGAAATTTTTCGTCATAGCTCCCTCCACCGATATTATGATCGGAATTATGTCGATTTCATCCAGCTTCCATATATTTTTTATCTCTCTAGCCAAATTCTCCGATACGGTTTTAAAGAGGTTGTGTGTTAGTGGGCAACCTATTTCGATTATGAAATTTTTCAAATTTTGCATGTTAGTTATTATTATTATTATTATTATTATTATTATTATTATTATTATTATTATTATTATTATTATTATTATTATTATTTATTAGCAATAGTAAGCGGTAAAACCGATGAGACTATTGCATCTATTCTAGTATCACAGCGTGTAATGGACGAATGAGTTGTTCCATTGTTTAATAACTCTGTCTAGTCTATTTTTAAATTGTTTGATTGAAGTTACATTAATTGTCTCTGCGCTTAGTCGATTCCAGTTGTATATAACATAGTTCCAGAGAAAGTTTCTTCGTAAAAGGTTGGCACATCTTTCCTTTAATAGTTTCTTATTGTGGCCCTTGAGTTGTTGCTTTTCCGTTGGCTGGACGATTTGTAGGCTACAAGAATAATGTCCGAAAATTAATTTAAGGTTTTAGGTCTCCTCGAAGCCTTGTTTGGTGGAGGGTTGGAAGATTTAGTCTCTCCAGTCTTTCTTAATAAGGTAGATTTTTGAGTTTGGTGGCTCTACGTTGAACCCTTTATAAGGTACCTATTATAATGGAGTATGTGTACGTACCATCGCGCCGATAAAAAACTGGGACAGGAAATTTTTCTATTTTCTCCTAGACTATTAAGAATAATTTTACATCAAGCCTGGTACCAGTAAAATGTCATGAAAATTTGCATGTCAATAAAGATTGTCACTTTATGATTGACTCGTCAAATATACAATCATATATTATTTGTAAATATGCCACAATTAACCCCCCAGCAAAAGGCAATTATTTATAGTCGGTTGCGAGATAGTGTTGCTATTAGGGATATTGCAGATGAACTGGGAGTAAGCAAGAATACCGTGCTATTGGCAAAACAAAAAAATAGCAAGACATGGGACTATTATTAGGAATGCAGGTTCTGGTCCCCCTAAAATTTCTACTGATGATCATGATAGAAGACTGGTTAATTATCTAAGGGATCATCCCTTCGAAACTGCAATCAAGGGAAAAGAAGAGACGAATTTTCCAGGTTTTGCAAATACCGCTAGAGACAGGGTTCGAAATTTCGATATACGAAGCCGTTGTGCTGCCAATAAAAATTTTTTAACGGAAATAAATAAACAGGGCAGGTTAGAATTTGCACATGAATATATTAATCAAATACATTTATGGGAAACAGTTATATTTTCTGACGAGAAAACTTTTCAGTCATGCAATAATGGGAGAATTCGGGTGTATAGGCCTTCCGGCATGCGATATGATGAGAGATACACCCACAAAACCAACCAAAGTGGGCGTTTCTCCATAAATGTTTGGGGCTGGATTAGCGCTAGAGGACCAGGACTTTGCCAAATCGTCGAAGGAAGACTAACTGCAGCAGTATACGTTAATATACTAAACGAAGTGATGATACCATCGGTAAACGCTGTATACGGTCAAAATTACACATTTCAGCATGATAATGCTCCAATACACACAGCGCGCATTGTACAAAATTTTCTCCAAGAAAATAACATAGCAGTTCTTCCCTGGGCTTCGAAGAGTCCCGATATGAACCCGATAGAAAACATTTGGCTATGTATAAACATGATTTTCAACCTAGAAACAGGGATGAATTACGTCATAGGATAAATCAAGCTTGGGATGAAATAACTGTCGAATTATGTAGAAACTTAGTTTTAAGGATGCCACAAAGGCTCCAAAAAGTAATAAACAGAAATGGTTCTATGACCAAATATTAATTTTGTGTTGTTTTGACAAACTTTGTGTTCGCAATTTTTTTCTTTTTATTAAATGTATTTTATTACCTGTATTAGCTTTATTTATTATTTTGTGGTAATGGTAAATATAATAATTTATAAAATATTTGACTTTAAAAAAATCTAATAAATTTACTTTATCCATATTATATGATGTCTCTCAAATTTAACCACCCCGTATCGAAAAATACAAAACATTCCATTATGTAACCTAGGTTACTTTTTAAATTTTGAATGTTTTTCCTTTTTAGCTCTAGACACCTTTTATAGTCTAGGGGATATGTATTTCTTACATTGTTTTTGTAAATCTCTTGTCCCAGTTTTTTATCGGCACAATAGTACATCACGCTACATGATACAGTTTTTAAAATTTTTTAAATATATTTTTTCTATTGTGGCTTGAGATTAATTTGGTTTGAAAATAGTTTTTCAAAAAATCGTTCTCAAAAAAAAATTGGAAAAAAAATTGAAAATTTCATAGATCCAGCCTTAATAACTACTTAACACTGACTATTTTATTTTAGACATTAGAATTTTTGAAAATCTTTAAAAAAACTTATGGCAATAAATTAGTATCCATGCAAGAGGAGGACGTAATATAACGCCATCAATCTGACCAATTAGGTGTCTCTAACATCTAGAAGTTAATTTAGCTGCGACAATTTTTATTAGTAGATGGTATTGAGTATACTTATTTATGCAGCCAGTTATAAAGGGCAAACGTATATTCAAAGGGCATTGATTTTTACCTATTCACTAGACTAGGAGAAAATATTATACAATCATTGTTCTGTCAAAGCGTCGACACTTTCATTATTGCCGAAACAACAAAAATATGTCAAATATTTTTCCTGTTTGCCCTCACCAGACAAGAGTTTAATTTACAACCAAAGTATCTATTCATGGAAAAAAAAGAGGTCATTCTATTGGTAACTAATGTAATAAGAACAAAACTTAAGAAACCGTTTTGAAGAACTTTTCTCAAGCAAACTGATGTTGATTTTGAAATGGGTAGGTCGAATGAATGTAGTGAGAAAATAGATGATATTAATAGATAATAGTTACGCGTTGGTTACTGCATGGAGTACTGAACTAAATATGGAGCTCGGATGAGGCAAATAGAATTTACTTACTTACGACTCAGTGGAGAATTCGATTTTAAACAGAATATTTACTAACAAGGAGTGTAGGTAGCTAAGTAAAGTTAGCATGGCATACCACATCAAGTTTATTGAATTAGTTTATGCTTTTTCATTAGGCGCATTCGCGCATTAAGTTATGAATAAATTAAAATACCATCCAATTTGTCCAACCACTTGAGTTGGTAAGTACAATGTAGATACCTGAGTTTCTGTCAACTTAAGGACCAGTCATCATGTAGGTTAATAAGTATACCTATCTTAATCTAATAATAGAGGTACACTTAATTCATACTTAAGAACGTTGGGAAATTAGCCGCTGATTTTTTTATATAAGTAAGCCCTAGTCAATTATTGGTTTCTATAAAATAATGAAATTGTGTCCATTTTTAATGATGTAGAACGATTTAAAATATTTATTTACCTGCAGACATGGACTCCAGGACCGCAAAAGAGGATCCTCCCGTAGCAAAAACACCGCCTAGTTTTTAATCCATTCAAGAACAGCACAACGCGACGCGACAAGTGAACTTATCGGAAATAAACGCACCCACTCAAAATCAAGAACCCGAAACGTGCTACTCAGAACCACTCGAACCGATATCCGAATTCAATAAACAAACTGACTAACTATATAAATAAATCAGCGATCGGGCTATAGCACTCTTTATAGAGCACCCTTGATGTAAGACTCTTTAGCTGCGAAGAGCGCTTAACTCGCCTAAGCGTACTCTTAGAGTGCCCTCCAAGTGTACATGGCACTATGCTGCATTCTGGGTACTCGAGATTTAAAATGGGCGGGCTTTTAAAGGTTTCTACCAATCGCAACTCTGAAACTTTCATATAGGCGGCACTGGTATTACACACGACTCTCTGCCGTATCGACGAGAAAGCGTAAAGCCCTCGCTTTACCGTTCGCCCCATTGTAAACCGACCTTATACATTGAGCAACGTAAAGTCGGTTATTCTAAAAGAGGTAAAATGGGATCCCTCTTCAAAGGTAAAAGGGGACGTACTTCACACTGATAGTGTATGTTTTATGGTTTTATTGGGCACATTGATTTGAGCAGGCTGGAGCACTCTCTTTGACTCCTATGAATCTTTCGATTTTAATGTACATTTCTATACGGGAAAGTTTGGAGAGGATTGTAAATTATCATGAAAATATCATCGAAATATAATTACGATCTTATAAGTTTTTTTGATACAGGTGGATTTCTTTAGTAGTATATGAGTTCTGCCTGTTGGTCCTGTCGATACAAGCCCTTGTAGCGTCTTAAAATAACAAAAAAAAATTTGACTTCAAACTAATGTTTGTTTCCTAATAACTATATACAACTAAGTAGGCCGCTCGATTAGATAATGTATACTATCATTTTTCGCCGATTTGTGGTAAAATACGTCATAATCGTTGGTTTGTCAATATTCATAAGTACAACATTTTTATGCTTATTGTTAGGCAAAAATGTCTTATTTTCATATTTTAACCAGGTAATTCCTACATATTGGAAAATCAAAGACAGATTTAAAGAAAGGAAATAATCCCTCCATGAATGAGTAGGAAGGTACTCTCTCTTCCCTAAGTGCATTAAAAAAAATGTCCACCGTTGCTATTATTATTGGCATTTGTTGCTACCTTTTACTAGCGATACGAATATGTTAATTTTTTATGTCTCAGATTTAGGTAGGTAGAATATTTTGTGGTGTTCTTGTTGTTTTTATATTGGATGCGTTGTCAAGAACTTCCTTTTAGAATAATTTTATTGTATCTACATACACAAAATATAATTCATATCACAATATAATTCGAAAAGATATAATGGAGCTGAAAATGACAATGATACTTAAAAAGTTAATCAATTTTTCCGCCATATGAAGTTAAAAAAACTTTTAAGTAAGTAGTCTTACCATCTTGTCGAGGTAGTGCAAAAATATATTTTTTTTTCTAATTAATTAGATTACTTTCTCCCCATAAACAGAGATGCTGGCCATTTGGTTTGAACCAGTGCCATAAAAAACACACACACACATCCCCATAAATAGGAGCATCCCTCCCCCCTCCCCTGACGAGAAGCTAAATCTACCCTTGTGGAAAATTCACTATGCTCAATTAGGTATTACAGATTAATATTTTGTTGATAAAAATAATTCAATACTGCCAAAATTTGAAAAATATGTCTTTTATATAATTGGTTTACGTACATTACATTAACCGTATCTATAATAAATACATTATTTTTTTGAAATGCTAGTCATAGGCCAAAATATTGTAATAATTTTCAAAGTGCCTATCATATACTAAAGTGTTGTGGCCTTAAAAAATTATCTCGAGTTGAGACAGGTATAAACTGGTTCTTGTAAATATTTGACTTTTATGAAAATAACAATAATAATAACAATAATAAACATTCTTTATTTCAGAGGTATGTTACAAATTGTTACAATTTTAATAATAATAATTAACTAACTAACAAGTTTAACTGTGACATATATGACATTGGCAGAAATAATTTTTTCACAATCATATTAACACGGTTAATTTTTAATTTACTAATCAAGCACCTTTGATTGTGAGTACATAATGCCTGTGAAAATATTTTATGTCACAGTCAAACTTGCTAATTAGTTCATTCTGGTTGAAAATCTTTGTGCAACCCAACAAAAGTGGACTAGTATCAACAAACAAAATACTTAATTTATTAGCTACACTCTCTAATACCTAACTATAACATTTTTTAAAACGTATTCACAATGTTTTAAATAAGGTATATATGCCAAATAAGGCCACGATCATAATAAGGCCATGTGCCTATTCTGAGGATACGCTTAGCATGACGTCAAAAGTGTATTGATATTTTAAATAGTTCAGGAATATATGCCTCAACACATGATTTGTAGTTTCAAAGTCCTACGCATGATGACGCTAGAATCAGATGCTCCACGCAGAACTCCGCGGTATAATTTTTAACCGATTTAAAATTAACAATTTTTCCCTGAAAAATTAATTATTTTGAACAGTCTATGGTACAAAAAGTTAATGAAAGCTGTACCAAAAACAGTGTGAGTAAGTAGAGATCTAATTATTTGGATAATTTCTGGAAATAGCTTTTTCTATATTTGAAGTTATGTGTTCATAATAAGACTACAAGCAAAAATTATGAAATGCCCATATTTTGAACTCTGGCCTTATTAGGAACACATTATTTAAAATAGGTACAATAATTAAAAAAATACATATTTCAATAGATGAACATCCATATTATTTTCCTATTAAAGTTCTGTTCTTTTAAAAACAATATAGAGGATGCAATACAGACATTTATTTCTCACATTTGGTCTATGGCCTTATTAGAAGCTGGTTTTCCTAATGAAGCCATTTGACATTTTTTTTTATTTCCAAAAAATACCAAGGACCGAAAAATACCACTTAGTTACGAATCTCTAAAATCACTCTTATAAAGCCAAACTTTATGTATGCAAATTTTTATAAATTATTGTTACATAGTTACTAGGATACAGTCAGTTAAAGCTTAAGGTGGCCTTATTCGGTACATGTACCTTACCTAAATATATGAAGGCATTTTTAATGTTTTTGGTAAATATGCATAAAATTGAAAAACAAACTACTGTTTTATGTTTTTTTCTTTAGCGTGGAAACAAAATGCAGCGCTCTAAACTATTATTTTTTATAATAATAATTTTTCTTGGGGGAAGGGGGTGACAAGTGCCCCTTTGCCCTCCCAGCTACGCCAGTGTTTCCCTGCAAATATAAAAGCGATCAAACAATATTAAAAAGTTAAAAGTTTGTTAGTAAATATTTTGAATTTGTTTTGAAATTTACAAGTACTTATTAGAAATTGGTTAAAGCGCAAAAAAAATTTAATTGACACCCAAAAAACTTTAACCTGAGACGCTTTTCATTTACCCCACATTCATGTCGCGAGTTCAATATTGTCCCCCCCCCCCCCCCCAACACAGAATTGTAGCTACGCTATAGTGCAGGCAAATGATTAAAAGACTGTATACAAAATTACAAAATCATATCTACTCTCATTTAGACTCTAGACAGTTATAGTATGCTCCTCATCGTTCAGTGGCCGTTAATCTGTGTTTTGAGATAATTATAGTTATATGTTTAGATGGGCTATCACTAAACATGGTTGGTCTTATAAAAATTAGACACTCCTAAATATAAATAGCTGTTAGCGTTAACATTCTATTTTCCCTAAATTTTTCACTAGAATTTAGTTCTAACATAATTCTTAAAACTTTTTTTTGACAAATAAATAGTTTTTCTACTCCCATATGGAAATTTGCTGTTTCCTTTACACTTAAGTTGCAAGTAAAGTAGGCTATTCTAGTTAACTGTGCGGCAAAATTTCATAACAATCCTAGATAGGTAATGAAACTGATCAATCACAGTAGTCAATTACAGAGAAACCATTGTTGTTCTTAAAAGTACTGACCAATCACAGTATATTATTTTTACTGAGGCTCCGCCTTATTTTTCAAGACACTAAATTATATAATTTAAATGCATATGGTACAATTTGTTATTAATTTGTTCAATATAATAAAATCTAGACGCATTTATAATAGATTTATCAATAATGCAACCTGCTGAATGTGCATAAAAAATTAATTTCATGTAGCATCATTTATCAGTTGGTTTTCCCATACTTAGTTTAAAGTTTCGATAGTCGAGAGGTAGAGCGTTTTACTATGGATCCAATGGTCGTGAGTTTGAGCCCGGCAACCTGAAAACTTTTTTTTAAATTTTTTAGCATAAGGTCTGTAAGTTTGGTCGTAAAAAAAATATACTGCTCAACTCGAGTGGATTGTCCATATTGCCCTCGGAAGTTTGACCACTCCGCCTACGGCGTCGTGCTCAATTTACTTCCTCGTGCGATATGAACATCATATCCACTCTTGTTGTACAAACTACTATTATCAATGTGCCTACAATTTCCGTACAAGATTATAAAATAACGAATGTGCACCTCAAAATTTGAATGATAAATAATTTTCTTCGTTTGGAAAAAGACTCGAAAACTATATAAGTACCTATCCTTATATATTCAACGGGATGTTCCCATGATAGAAAATTATCCAGAACTACACCTAGATATTTTGTTCTCTCTATTATACTTAAAAGTTAAGTCTAGTGACGCATTCGTCATTTCATATTTCTTATTCTTTTCGCTTTATTCAAGAAGCGGTCAAATTCCCGTCCTTGAGTAGCAATTACCTTCAATTTAAATATAAAGACATTTTGATTGATGAATTATTAAAAGCAAAAAACGAAATTTTGTCAAATTTGTCCATATTTCTTTTTCTGCTTTTATTCATTGTAACTTCAAACTTGTTTAGCTTTAAATGGTAGGTAATTATGTTTCAAATCGATATTTGGCTGATTTTTGGATAAAATGAAAAAATAACGAAATATTGATTAAAAACGAAATGGCCAATGCGTCACTAGATCTCACTCATAACGAGTTATTGTTAACTTCTATTGTTTGAGGTTTATCCACTCTCCATATCTAATTGTTTTTTATTTATTTATTTATTTATTTATTTAATACATTTAGGCCCGACAGAAAGTAATTAATAGGGCCGACAAAATTATAATTACAAATTTTAATAAACCTATATAGGGACTTAATATAATTAATAGTTAATTTTAAAACACAACTATAAAATACAGTACACTTATAAGTGTGCAAGGGCGGTTCGAACGAAGTTACTGTAAGACATGTCCAGATCACAATAATTTGCTATCCTATTATACCTAGAGCACATTCTATAGACCGGCGCCATCAGCATTGCATTCGTTTTAGCTGCTGGTAAGTAAAAACAAGTGCCAGTTCTGGTGGTGATTCTGGGTTTAAAATCTTATTGTCTTAGTTTTGTTACTATTTAAAATTAAACTTATTTTTTGCAAACCAAAAGTTAAAGAAAAATACTCCAAATCTCTCAAAGAAACAAGAATTCACCACAAATATATGTAGCTTATACTAAATTTAAAGGAATATCGTAATTTTCCCAAGCGGTCGTTATAGGTAGATAGTCTTATCTTATTTAAAACAAAAAGATTTATTTGTCATTGATTTCACGAATAACTTTTCTAAAGTAGTAACTTTGTCCTACTTATAGTTACTTTAAGTAGTTAGGTACCTACCCTAATGAAGACCCGGTAAAAAAATATTAAGTAAGGTCACTAATTATTTTCAATATGTCGTTTTTATTTATAACAAATTTAATTTCTTTTTAAAGAAGATCAAGGCCCTTATATAACCCATGCTAACTAATAATACTAATATTTCAATTATTAGTTTTCACGCATTTTAAGAGTCCTACAAGAACATGATGTCAAGGATTGCTATCAACAGCACTCGTGGCCCACTTTGCCGGTACTCGACATGCATCCGCTGTAAAACCGATCCTTTTGGGATTGCATTTTGCAGGAAGCACTTTTGACCATTAAAAAAGTGTTTGAGTTAGGTTTGTTACTTAATTATGTAATACGTAGTGGTTTGCGCATAATTCGATATTGTGTCGAATGTATTGAAATTTATATTGTCCTTTTCTTTGTACTTTGTTATTTTTATTGATTTTCAAGCACCAATAGCAACAGCCATTAAAATTTACAATTAAGTAGTGCAATTAAAATTAGTACAAGCTATAGGTTTATTATTACTAAAGGAGATTTTTGAGTACTCTCGCAAGATATAGTCAAAGACACGTGAATTCTGGTAGTATACTTTCCATAATACAATTCACAACGTGACGTGTGGGGTGTGGGCTAATCACGGCTCTCTAAAAATTTGGGGAAATTATGAGGTCCCGATATCAGCTGATCGATGACAAATTACTGTCTTTTGGAAAACGAGAAAATTGATTAGGCAGACTATAGGCGGTGTGCACAACCTAATTGCAATACTTATAATATTTTGGCACTAACCTTTTATCTAATAATTCCCTAAAGTTATCCAAGAGTCAATATTGGAAGCGTATTTATTAAACAAGTTACACCTTTGATGGGTTATATCGATATTATTTTACTTTTTATTATACAGGGTGATTCCTAAGTTGATACTTCTTTTTTAGCTGTGTATAGAAGGCATTAAAATAAACAACATTTTCAAATACCTTTTTTCAAAAAACTTTAAAATAGGCGAGATACGGAACTAGAAAATCTAAGTGCGGGCCTGGTCATCAAAACATAGCACTATACTTTATGCTGTTTTTTTCTTATTAGTCACGGGTCGGTCGTCAGTTATTTGGCAATCCGCTGAAGCAAGTTAATTTTAAATTTGAAAACATTGTTTAAGTTAGGCAGGACCGTATTTGATCCATAATGTAATAAACCTACCTTATTTTTGAGTTTTTTGAAAAAAGCTATTTGAAAGTGTTGTTTATTTTTTTGCCTTCTATACACAGCTAAAAAAGAAGTATTAACTTAGGAATGTATTGTATTTACATGTAATACATTTCTTGTCGATAAATTGTTTAGAAATTTATCGTAACGAACCCTAAATATACTACTTTTGTAGTCCATACTACAACGATGACCCCAGACTTCTTTCTTAGGTCGACTCCGCGACAAATCGCGCATATAGAGCGCAGAGCTGCCTGCTAATTCAAGCGGCTGAAGTAGAAAATGCAGAAACAAATAACACTTCAGAGTATAGAACGAATATTTAAAATGTAATATATAATAATAATTTCCAAAACATGAATAATTAATAATTTTTTATAGCTATATATACATAAGTTTATAATTATACTATTTTTTTTTGCTTTTAATTTGTAGACAAGAAGGTATTAATATGAGCTATGCTTTTAATATGGGCTACCGCAATATTTTTGTGATAAAGTGCAGCTATCTAATAACAACAATGTGTACATCTATATGCTTATGAAACTAAAGTGTAGTAAGAGTTTAGGCCGGTAAAACAGTAAATAACAAAGTAAGGTACACAGGGGTAAGCGGAACCGTGAATTTTAATACCTCCTGTTTAAACGTTATTTAAAAAAAAATGTATCTCATAATCTTGTTCATAGTTGGCAGGCTTACTGGTTAGACATTATTTTAACAACATACCAACATAGAAACCGATAAAAAAAATTCCCTTTTTCTCTAGGATTTTTTAATTTTCGCTGGTCTTGGTTACACTTGCCCCAGGTTTGTGGGGCAAGTGTAAACCAAGGCACGTTTTCTTATGTAGACGTAAGAACGTTGACCGGGGTAATTGTTAATAATTAATTTTTTCGCATGCTACAAGAATATTTATTTTTATTAACAAAAAATTAACAATTTAACCAACATTATATGTGTGAAAAACAATGCTAAAAGATATTTTTTACCGTTTATTTACTATAGGCGTGGGTAAATGCATAAAAATATTATCCTCATTGACGATGCTTCTATCTTCCACAACAGGCCAATAAAATGTGGATGTGTTACCAATTGTTCGGCAAAATTTTACCTCCAGACATGATTTTTTCTTTGTGAGCTGGCCCACGTACATTTTCAACCTGCTTCTTCTGATCGAATTTAATGACGACCCAATCACCAACGTTTCTTTTTGTTAAGTCGAACTCAGAGAGGTTCAGGAAACTGATTTTTTTATTTATCTCTTCGACACTAGAATTGCTTGAGAGGCTTTGCACATCTTTAAGAAGAACATCATCAGTGGATAGTCTTCCTCAAATAAGGTTTTCTTTAGTGTAGCCCTTTTTTTCTCTATTTATTTGCTTTCAATTCTCCCTAATTCTTCTAACTCGTCATCTTCACTGCTACTACCTTTACATATTTTATTCCTATTTTTTGCTATTTTGATTTTCTTTATCTTTTGCTTCTCAATTTCTTCAATCTGACCTGAACCTAACATAACCCATTCTGTGATTTTTTAGGGGCAAGTGTAACCTAGCTCGTTTCTTCAACGTAAACAAATTTTTGTGACCCATAGGTTTATAATACAAAAAAATATTGTTTATGATGTACTTACCTCAAAAAGTTTAATTTTATTAATAATATAACTTTCGTGTGTGTTACAACCACCGACAAAAACACGTGTTAACTCGTTATGCGAGGTAAATCGACAACCTTGACAACAGTGTTATTGTCGAAGCGCAAATAAATCGCTAAGGGCTTTCTATGCAATAGGCAGCGGTTCCCAAACTTTTTAAGTCGCGGAGCACTTTTCGACAGGAAAATTTAACGCGGAGCACCAGAGTTGGTGGTCGAACATAAAACATACATCCAAAAACAAAACACAATGACTATTATTGCAGTTACTATTTTTTTCTTTAATTCTAGCTACAACACCACTTGTTATTCCAGTTATAGCTTTTGCGCCATCTGTGCATACATCAATGCAATTATTCCAAGGTATATCATGTGCAACAAAAAGATCGTCAAGCAATTTAAAAATCTCAGCCCCAGTAGTATTAGTTGGTAGTGGCTTGCAAAAGAGCAAATCTTCTTGAAAAGAGTTGCCAAATTGGTAGCGAACAAAAACTATCAATACTGCCAATCCAGCCACTTCTCTCGATTCATCAAGCTGTAGTGAAAAGGAAGTATCTTTTATTCGAGAAATTAAAGTGTTTTTTACGTCATCAGCCATTTCTACAATGCGCCTAGAAATAGTATTATTTGATAGTGGAACTGTAGAAACTGGTTTCACATTCTTTTCATCCATCATAGTTTCAACAACGACGCAAAGCTTGATTAAAGTTTCAGCAATAATATGAGACTTGCCCGCTTTAGCGCTTCGGTAACTAACTAAGTAGGATGCTTTCAACGACTTTTTGTTGAGTGTCTGTGCGTGAAAAGTTATATTTTTTTGTGTATTTTTTAATTCACCGGACTTTCTTTAAGAAAAATCATTCGGTTTGTCTTTACATTCAGGGTGAACTCCTTCCAAATGTCGCATTTTTGCTGGAAACATAGCACTGTTGGGTAATACTTTACCGTATATTACACATTGTGGTTTATTGTCGTTAGTATCCTATATCCAGGTAAGAATCACGGTATTTTCGTTTTGCAAAACTTTCTCTCACAAATATTTATCTTTTATGGACCAGCTGTTTGACAATCAAGTACTTCAGTTGATGTTAGTACACTCGCAACAGACTCGGATTTTCTCAAAATATGCAATTCTGTTTCTTCAGTTTGAGCTCTTACCCAGGTTTCTTTTTCCATATTGCTAAAAACAACACTTGATTCAGACAAATACTTTTAAAAAGAAGATTTGAAAAATCTGGCACCTCCCCGTTCCCAAAAAACTGCACCAAAAAGTGCTTTTGTAGTAGGGCAAATATACCTTAAACGGGATATGCGGGTAAAACATATTAAAAATTAAATTATATTTTACTGGATTTTGGAGTAACGTACTTACGAGTGATAACTTGTCCCAGCTTCAATTTAATTAGTGAAATTTAAAGGCACAATCACAAAAAATAAATAAAAACTGTGTAATGACTGTAATCTCTTTACGGCGCAACCGACACACATTTAACGAACGTAAATCGTATGTTCCAGATAGAACAAAACATATCATAGCATCGTACGAAAAAATACGATCGTTTCCGAGATGTTCCGGCGCACAGTAGATCGAAGTGCGGCGCGGCAAATCTTTGCATTAGTAAGGGGCTTGAGGTAATATCAAGGAAAATCTAATTTAACACGTAGATATTATTTGATTACGATATTTCTCCGATTAAATCCGCGGAGCACTTGAAAACGTACCGCGGAGCACCTAGTGCTCCGCGGAGCACAGTTTGGGAACCGCTGCAATAGGGTATGTAAAGGATGTAGGTGGGCTGGTATGCAATAGGTAAAGCCACTTTACAGAACATTGTTTTATCAGGAATAAGCCTGGGTTCCACTTGACCCGAATTTCCACTTATCCCGGTGTACCTTATGTGTAATTTCTTGTTTATCAGTTTTCAAGTTGGTAAATTAAAAGTGTAATACTTTCCATGCGGCAAAAATATAATTTTTTTTTATAACTTTTCAGTTCTTTTTGGCAGTCAAATATGTATGTATGGTTATTTTCTCATATTATGGGCTAGAAGCACCTTCTGTCAATTTTAAGAAGAAGGTGAGTTTTGAAGAACAATCGTCCTGCAAAAGAAACAAAAATGAAACCATTATCAACAGTGCAGTTTGTGGACTCACATAAAGTGTCACTATATTTGCTACTTTTGTTCACAGTAAAGATAGTTTTTAAAAACTTGTTTGTTATAGCTTCCTTATTTAATCACTTTTTTTAAATTGGATATTTCTATAATTTAATTTTAGGATATTTATTATTAATTAATTCTATTGTGGTTAAGTAATTACAGTCGATTAATTATGCAACAAATGGGATTGTTCCTTATTAATTGCACAACCAAAATTTAAATACCGTCAATAGTTGGTGCATATCCGATAGTTATGCTCTTAGAATGACGTCAAGTCAAATAATATACAGGGTAGGTCTAAAATTATGAAAATCGTTCAATAAGTATACATATAGTAAGGTCGTTAAAATTTTTTAAAAAATATGCCCAAATACAAGGTCGCTCTATTTCAAAAAAAAATTTTTTAACTTTAAATTTAACCGGTTTATATGATTTTTTTATATTTATTTATAAGTACTATATTTTTGAATTAACTACAATCAAATCATTTCTGGACAGGCTTCACTAAATTGAGGCAAATTTATAAAATTTACTTATGTCGAGTTGTAGAGTATATTTTTTCTACGACTCAACTTCCGAACTTCATACTAAAAATTAAAAAAAAGTTATTTAATTTAAGTATCTATTATAACTTGTCTTTTTAGTTGGCCGTGAACTGAAAAGATATTAAAAATAAATGAAAAGAAAATGTATTTTGTTGGCAAAAAAATGGACCAAATTACATACACTCTAACATATTTGTCGATTTGGGAAATTTATAGTATTTACACAAAATCACTTTGAATATATCTATCTTTCTCACATTCGGCCTTTTGCAAAATAACAGACAAGTAGCGACATATTTCTTAATAAAAATGAACAATTTATTTTTCTCAATCATAGCCAGTTTGATTAATTGTTTTGCTGAAATATATTCTTGGTTGCCTGCTAACAACGCCGAAAGATCAGCAAAAAAGCTATAAAATTCGTTTCACTAGCAACACTGTAATCGTGGAAAGAGAATTGGCAATACTTACAATACCAACCATAATAACCTTAAAATGTGGAATTAATTTTTTTTCTTGAAATCTTATAATTTCATCTATTTTATCTACTTTTATGTACTCATCTTCATTTTTGACGATTTAAGGAAAATTGGCAAAAAACAAACCAAGCTCAGTACAAAACGTTCATTTTATAGGTACAATTATAGTAGACTTGCATTCAATCTTGTAGTAATTGTCTAGAAATAAGTGGGCGACTGGAGATTTGAAAGAAGAAAGTGCATTTATGCACAAATCTTTAGTTCGACCAGAAAATAACAATAGTTCGGTAAAAATATATTTTGGTTTTATATCTTCAATTTTCGCACCATTCCGTGCACTCTTTAGAAAAAATTGGTGAATGCATAGGCTCTGACTAGGATACATGTTTTAATTCAAATAAAAAATTTAAATTGAAATATATTCTTAACCTCACTTTTGTTATCTAATTAACTCCAATTAATATTCTATTCGCTTTCAAAGCCTATTTTCCGCTTCTAATTGGCTTACCTAATATCAGTTCAATAATCTATCGCTTCTTGTTCACAAGAAGGTGGCATTTTTTGCTGGACTTTTTATACAGAAGAAAGGAATGTAAACAATAATATTATATTTGTGGCTTTTACTTTACATATAACTATTTCATATTTCACCCAACTCAATAGAAAGCATTCTACAATACGGAAAACAGGAAGTGCCCCTGTATAGAATAATTACGTGGCATTGCAACTTGTATGTAATCAGGTGCTGTATTGTATATTGATGCAAAAAAGAACTGAACCCATCATTAAGTCGCACAAAGACCTTCTGAAAGTCGCGTTCGATGTTTACGCTGTAAGTAATCCCAAAAGTGATTTTAAATCCGTTTCCTGTCTTTCGGAAGTACAATGGACCCACATTTTAAATTACAGGTTGTTGTTGATTTACTCTACCGTCAAAATTTTAAGTTATATGTTACTATTCACTTTCATTATTATGTTGTATAATATTTAATTGACCGATTTCAAGAAAGGAAATTTAACTTGAATTAATCTAGTTAAAAAAAATTATATTTGTTTAGCCAGTTTCTGATAACAAGTTAAAAAAAATTAAAAATGTCAATGAAAGTGTAAAATTCATTTTTAGACATCCCTTTAAATAAAGCTAGAAAAAAATAAACACAGAAACAAAAAATTATATTTAATTAAATTACCGATACAAAATAGTTTTTAAAATTATACATTTTTTAGATATTTCATAAATTTTAGGAAAATTGCAGAAAGCAAAAGTTTAAATTAAATTCAATTAAAATATTATACATTATGATTGCTACAATACTTTAGGGTTAGGGCATGATAGAGTATGTAGAAACGTATATCATCAGTGTTGCAACAATACTTTAGGATATGATAGATTGTGTAAAAAAGTGTATCGTATTATTTTACAAGAATAACTGCCTATTTACCTAAATGTTTTAAAGTTCACTTCTAAATTTCTTTTTTCGAAACATATTTATAACAAAAAATTATTTTATACTTGATACTGCGTCAATTAGGAATAGATAAAAAAGTACTAGTATTTCAAATCAGGGCCGTAGCCAGACTTAAACGTTAGGAAGGGCAAAAAAATTTGTTGGAAGGCCGAATAGATTTAAACGAAAATTATTAGTACAAACAAGAAAAGCACAAAAAATGTTAGAGGCCACGCCCAAATTCGTCAAGAATTCACCCAACCAGAGCAATCTGGAGTGGACACCAGTGGCGTAGCTAGAAAATATGCTCTGGTATGTGGGGGGGGGGGGCTCAGTGGGCGTAAGTAGGACATTTTTTTGTGGAGAAAGGGACAGTCAAGACTAAATGTATTTCATGACATTGTACCTAGTGAAGGAGGCGGGAAAGCGCCGCAGACGAAAAAATTTTGAGGCCACGCTCAAAGTTCGTTTAAAATTTACCTACTACTTACTATCAAATTTCGAAAATTAAATTATTACCTCTTCCCCTCTGGATGGTTGGATTAAATTTGTTTTTGTAAATGTGGTTTTTTACTTTTCTTGATATTCCTAGCAGGCTCTTTATTTTAAAAAAAAAACATTTTTTATATTTGTGAAAATATGAATATTGGTCAATACAAAATTTTAATGTATATATGACTCTAACCAGCGTTTTTGGGTTTGGTTTTTTATGATTAAAAATAAAGTAAATATCGCTCACCACGCCAAAATTTATGATTTTTTCAGAAATCATGTATTTTAGGAGCGTGGATCTAGAGCAGTTTTTGATACAAATGCTTAGGTTTTGAAATATTTCGTCTTAAGTGCCGTTTTGTATAATCATAATAAGCATTCTAGTTTCTTCCCGCAATATTTTTTTTATTATAAATTATCACACATCTTCCATAAAACATATAAATAAATTCAAAAATTCTTACGCCTAAACCACGTAATACGGACTCTGTTAGCAAGTTTATTTCCATATAAAAAATGGTGTGATTAAAACTGAATTAATGACGACTTATTTTTTAAGAAAACCAATAAGCAAAATAAATATGAAGAAAATTAAAATATTTTCCAGGAAGGGCGAAATATTTTCCAGGAAGGGCGCCGCCCTGCCTGGCCCCCTCTGGCTACGGCCCTGTTTCAGATGCCCATATTTTCATTAAAATTCGATTAATTCATTCCATTTTTAGTTTATTCTATAGGTAGGTACTTAAATTGTTTTTTAGACCACTTAGTGCAATATGTTTGACTTTACGTTGTCTTTTTTATATGGGGTATTGACTAAAGTAGCCTAGAATATTAAAATTGATGTTTCTAAAATACAAAACAATGAAAATTGAATTTTATTAGTTTGTTGGTTCCAGCTTTATATAGTAGGGACTTACTGTATCTATTACCACGCAGTGGTATTCGTGTCAATTTAAAAAAATATTCAGTTTCAAAAATTATGATATAGCCAATAATAATTATGGGCTGAAACATAATTTATGTTTCAGGCCAACCATTTACGCCTGTTACTTTGTCAAAATTATAAATGTATTGCTCTGGAGGACTGTGCGTTTGTACGTTGTGGGGACTATTTTAGGGTCTCAATTAGATATTTCCAGAAATATGAAAAAAACGCAAGGGCCATTTGTAAATTTAAGCAATTGAGTAATATTTGCTTACATAGTCAAACATTGTGAACGTTTGACAACCGAGCTTGTAGCTTTGTACTTGTTATAAATCGATTGTTAACAGTATTAGAAACCAATAATGATTATTAGATGTTTTCCTTTATCGGCCTTGCCCTGCCCTTCATTGATTTCCGCTATTTTCTCTCTAGACTTTTCGAAATTTAATATACAGGGTGTGTCAGTAAGGTGTCTGTCTTAGATAGCACCTAAACTATCAAAGATAGGAAAAAAAGTGTAATACAAAAGTTAAAGGGTTTTTTAGGATACATAATCTAAAAATATTTTCTAATCTACAGGGTGGTCCTAAAAAGTGGTACTGAATAATAAAAAAGAAAATTAAATGGGACACCCAGTATTATTTTCTAGAATATGATTCAATGGAATAAGGACTTTGCAACACTATTAAATTTTTTAAAGTTAAATGCAACGTTGCCAAGTAATTAATTTTTTTCCGAAATTTTAGTAATTTTAAGGGTATCGTTAAAAAATCATAGCAACCTGTGGATTAACCATAGGCTAATATAATTTACGTTGTAAGTACTTTAAGGTACGATATATTGATCTATAATAATGTTTTTTAAATCTCTTATACAGAGCGTTCATTACAAGTTGGACAACTCGATAGTTTAAAAAATGCTTTATTTCAATTTTTTTAAACGGGACCCCCCTAATTTTTTTAGGCAAAAGAATGTATCTTTCGAAAACCTTACTTTTTTCTTAAACATGTCATATATCTAAATATCATAGTTTCTGAAATATTTTAGGATTTGTTTTAAATAAGGGTATAAAAGGAAAGTTCTAATTAAACAATTTAGTCAAGATTGCTTTGGAACAAAAAATAAATAATTTTCTTTGTCACGACTGTCATTGCAAAATTATTTCGCCAACATTTTGTGCTTTATAACTGTTTAAAGTTTAGTTTCCTAAACTAACTTTATCGAAATAGAAAAATATGAGTTATGATAAAATTAGTTCAGGAAACTAAAATTTAAACAGTTATAAAGCACAAAATGTTGGCGAAATAATTTTGCAATGACAGCTGTGACAAAGAAAATTATTTATTTTTTGTTCCAAAGCAATCTTAACTAAATTGTTTAATTAGAACTTTCCTTTTTTACCCTGATTTAAAACAAATCCTAAAATATTTCAAAAACTATGATATTTAGATATATGACATGTTTAACAAAAAAGTAAGGTTTTCGAAAGATACATTCTTTTGCCTAAAAAAATTAGGGGGTCCCATTTAAAAAAATTGAAATAAAGCATTTTTAAAACTATCGAGTTGTCCAACTTGTAATGAACGCTCTGTATAAGAGATTTAAAAAACATTATTATAGATCAATATATCGTACCTTAAAGTACTTACAACGTAAATTATATTTGACTAAGGTTAATCCACAGGTTATTATGATTTTTTAACGATACCCTTAAAAATGCTAAAATTTTGGAAACAAATTAATTACTTGGCAACGTTGCAGTTTACTTTAAAAATTTTAATAGGGTTGCAAAGTCCTTATTCCATTAAATCATATTCTAGAAAATAATACTGGGTGTCCCATTTAATTTTCTTTTTTATTATTCAGTACCACTTTTTGGGACCACCCTGTAGATTAGAAAATATTTTTAGATTATGTATCCTAAAAAACCCTTTAACTTTTGTATTATACTTTTTTCCCTATCTTTGATAGTTTAGGTGCTATCTAAGACAGACACCATACTGACACACCCTGTATAGGGCCCCTTGAGTTTCATTATTTTTCTGGCAAAAGTAGACTGAGATCGACTATGCTTAAATAGACCTCTTGCTGTAGTGCTGCAAGTATTTTTGCCACAAGAATAACTAACAATAGTTATTCTTGTATACCCTTGCCTTAAGACTCAATATCAAAAGATATAAATTATCCATCACATACATTAATATTGCCCAAAAATCCATATTATATGTGAATTAGAATGTTTAATAAATTGAATGTTAGAATTAAGGACGCACCGAACGAACTCTTATTTAAAAAGAAACTGAAGAATTAATTTAGAACCTTACCTACAAGTTAAGCTATTACTTAGATACTTAGGAGATTGTGAATGGTAACTATTATTGCTTTTTGTTTCTGTTTTTTGACATTTCTTTCTACTTGCTATTTACTTTGTATTTATCAATGTCATTTTGAAATAAAGATTAAATAAATAAATATTAAAGTAATGTTAGTATACCTAATGTTTATCCCCTCCATATCCTGAAACTAAATCAAATCCAAACATTTAAGGAATTTTTAACGACCCACAAAACACTTCAAACCAAAAAATATGCCTTTAATCTCAGCTTTGCCATCAATTTAAGTGTTATTATTGTAAAGCTGTTCACAAATTGCAGTTTAAAGAACCATGAAAGATATCTCTCGATCTCTTGCTCATTCATTTATCATGATGCCTCTTGTAAAGCGATTTATCTAAGCTCTATTACGAGCTATTTACACATCGGCCGTCCGAACAGATTAGTTTTGTTAACAAAAATAATCCCTTTTTAATTCACTAGATCGGAAACATAAAGGTTGGTACTTTTGTTGTAAGTATTCTTTGTAAATTCCCTGTAATGTTACTATTATAGTGGTAGTGGTACTGGCAAAAATAATATAAATTTTGAATGAAGCAGATATTTACCTTGGTTGTACCATTGGTTTTATAATTTGTACACTGAAAAATTATATTGTTATATGTTAACAATAAAATATTGCGATGAAAAATATAGTTATATTCATAAATTTTTATTGTTATATCTCAAATTTCATAAATAAAATTGTTATCCTAATGTAGTCAAATATAGTCATATTTTTATGGCAACAGCATGGAAGTAACTATATTTTAAATTTATTTTAACAAGCAAATAATTGTATAAGTGTGCATTTTATTATATTAACTTAAGGAAGTAAGTTAAATTAAAAGAAAAAAACAGATTATTGGAAATCAGTGTGGAAGTTTTAGGAATAGTGAGGGACTTTTTAAAATTTATGTTACGATCTTAAAAAAATCTGTGTTAATTCCTGGTTTTTTGTTCATATTTGGCAACAATTTTTAGAATACTGTATTTTGATAAATCTGTTACGTTTTTTAAGCTAATCTGTGATTAAAAAAAAATATGTAGCAACACTGTCTACATCAGGTCACCTATAAATGATCTTTTACTTCTTGGCTAGTACTATACAATCTGATATATTATGTATTTTGATATCTAACTGTGATAGATAAAATACGATACTCCTTATAGTCTAAAGAACTTTCAGCTGGTTCGAGAATTGTTTTTATTGTATTTTTTAAAATAATTTCTATTTGAGCAGGGGAATAATACACACAATCTGCTCCACTAGTTTATTATAAGGATTTCTTATTTAAAAAACCTTAGTGTCGTATCGTACATGTTTCGAAGGTAAAAACCTTCATCATCAGCGAAATGAAATGAAAGTGGTTACAAGAAGAGAGACCCTCAACATTGCATGTTAAACTAAGGAACAGAAAAAGTTATGAAATAAAAATTAAATTTTACATAATGTGATTAAGTCTAAATGTGAAAATTTTTTAAAATATTTTTAAATTAAGAAAAATTTAAAAAATAAAAAAATTTCAATTTTAAACTTAAACACATTATGTGAAATTTAATTTTCTTTCTTTTTCTGTTCCTCAGTTTAACATGCAATGTTGAGGGTCTCTCTTCTTGTAACACTTTAATTTCATTTCGCTGATGATGAACGTTTTTACCTTCGAAACATGTACGATACGACACTAATGTTTTCTAAATAAGAAATCCCTATAATAAACTAGTGGAGCAGACTGTGTGTATTATTCCCCCCTACTCATAATATCACTCCACTGAGAGATGGACTACTTCCACAGAATTAATTTCTATTTCCTTTGTAACGGGTTTTGGTTAATCCCGTTGTGGGGTCTCCGCAAAAATTAAAAGAACAGGTTTAAGTTGTACACAGGTGTTTTATTCAAAAATGTCGAAAGCACGTGGTGGGTGAATACAAATAAGCTAAAAACGGGATAAAATTATCGTTAGCCATTATAAGCAAAAAAATTTTGCAGGTACCTAAATATTCGAATGTACCTACTGAGTTCATCTCATAATTATTATCTAAATATGTAATAGATTTAAATATATAATAAATAATAGGAATTTTACCACTTACCGAATACCAGGCAGCGTATAATTATGAAAATTATTATTCGACGACACCCCATGGCTATTAGTTTTGTATGATCAACAAAGCAGGAAAAGAAAGGAATTTACTTATACTAATAAGATGACACCTTAAGGTTGTTTTTGACATCGCCATAATCTTCACCACATGAAACTACAACTCTTTACTAATTTAACCGACGTCGAATCTCTTATCATAAGAAAGTTAGTAATGGTTCCGACTTCATTTTAAACATGCCGGTATGTGATCATGATTGCGTTAAAATTTGCCATGTAAAATAACGGATTTTTTTACCCAAATTACAAAAAACTAAGTAGTATCTTGATTTTCTGTTTTTGTTTTTACCAATGGAAAGGCCTCTATGTGGATGTGAGAAAGTTATTTTCATGCAAAAAAAAATCTAGGAAAAAATATAAGCTAATGGAACTATTGAAATTATTGTTTAATTTCATTGTTATGTTAAAAATATTTTAAAATTTTTTTTAATGAAAATAACTTTCTCACACTCCCCAATATATCTGTGTATCAGTGACTCCAAAATCAAAAACTTTTTAAAATACATTAATAAACATTAGCCAGGATTCGGGTCAAGAGAACCCAACATTTTTTATATTATATATATTATTTCGTATGGAGCTGGTAACTTTGGAGAAGTATTTAGAAATATTGTTCGGATGCTTAAAAAAAATAAAGAAACGTGAATCATATCGTGGCCAATTTTCCTAGATAATATTTTCTATATTTGTAAGTTATCCATTTTAGACATTTCCTCAAAAATTAGTAAAAATATCCGCAGGCACACAATTTTGAATACGTAGATTTGCGCCCTCCCATACTCAATATTCACGAGCTGCCACTGATTTCAACCTAGTCCCTTGACAAAATTTCCTGATTACCTTAATTATTAAGTCGAACTACAATGTCGTTCGAGCTAGAGGTCGACCTGTGGAAACGCAACTTCGGTGTAGAAGATTCTGCGAGGATGGGATATTCAATTTTGATTATTTCGAATTACGGTACACTAACACCGGTATGCTGCTTATGCGCATATATACTCTATCTCTCTCCCACGTTGTGAACTCATGTTCGGGTGTCTAGCGCCCTTTAATAATGTTAAATATATGGGGATTCAAGCATAAGACTTTATTGTTTGAATGTGGTTTAAAATTTGAAGCAGTTTAAAACCCATGATTATGGCAAATGCATTGTTTTAGGATCTAAAAAGAACCAGTAAACAATATTTTTCAAAGAAAAAGTTTTAAGTGTTGTGCGAGAGATTATTTTGTGAGCAAAATAAGTTATTAATAACGTATGTTTTAAAGGATAATATCGTAATTATAAATATATTAGTAATTGCAAAAATTTACATTTATTGTTCCATGTTTTGTTCTGGCGTAACCGAATTATTAAGTTCGATACCGGGTGTTATGAAATTGTCGCAATATATTTATGACTTCTTAATTATATAATAGGGAAACACTTCATACTTTATTTGTTTTAAGGCGACCGTCTAAAATATATAAAACACACAAGACCCGACCGATTTGCCAGACGCCCATGAGCAATATTTAGACGAGTTAGATTTCGTTCTCGTTGTTGAAAAGCCGAACAAATATAAGAGGTATAGTCTAAATAAAATAATGGTGTCGGTCGTTTCTTCTTCGTTCGGTTTGTTTTATTTACCTTTGCACTATTATTTAAATGTTTGTGGTTAAATAATTTCAATGTCGAATTATTGTTTAATAACATATTATAAATCTTTTGGTATAGTTGTGTTTTGTATTTGTGTTGTAGTAAATTTCGACAAAAGTTCTATTCGTAGATAGATTTTTTTATGATAATTTAGGATTTTTTGAGGAGGTAGGTTAAATTAATAATTTTTTTTTCACTTAGAACAAGTAATCATAATATTAGTTTCATAAAGTATTAATCGTTTTACTGGATTATTCAAAATAAGGTTAAATATATACTTACTTACTATATTATTTTTTCGTTTATTCACATAAGTAATTTCGTATTTATAAAATATAATATATTATCCCCTTGCACAAACATTTTATATAATAATTTATAAAGTTTAATACTAATTAAATATTTTAATCTAATTGACGACAATGCTTTTTAACTTCTTGAGTCATTTCTTTCATCATCGATATAAGCCAAAGGGATCCTCGAGACCGCGTCCATTGAAAAATACTATTAACCGCGGCTACCGCGCCAGTAAAACACCAGGGCAGCACCGTATAACTATAACGCGAACGGCGGCCGCAACAGTTCCACTGGCAACGTTTCGTCCCCGGTCTGACAAAATACCTTCAAAATACCGTCAACCTCGAGACTGTTAGGTA
The DNA here is from genome assembly GCA_935413205.1 of Polydrusus cervinus. Lineage (NCBI taxonomy): Eukaryota > Metazoa > Arthropoda > Insecta > Coleoptera > Curculionidae > Polydrusus > Polydrusus cervinus. Next base: position 55,737,847 of record OW284510.1, on the reverse strand, counting down.
CCCATACCGCCGCGAACGGCGGCCGCAACAGTTCCACTGGTAACCTTTTGTCCCCAGTCTAACAAAATACCATCAAGGAAAAAATACCGTCAAGAAAAAAATACCGTCAAGGAAAAAATACCCTCAAGCTCCAAATGGTTACTCATACCCAAAGACTATAAATTATTTATGGTTCTTGACTCATACCAATACCATTTGCGGCGTTTGCTGTTACACGACAGCGGCCGGCTGCTGTCGCTATCTCTCGGTTCACATCGCAGCGTGTGCGTCTAGCGGCGAAGGCGAAGGACGAAATCTTATTAGTTCCAGAGAGTAACCGCTTCATTGTATGAGGTGGGGTGCGACACGACGCCGACGGTATTAAAAAAATACCGTTTTAAAGTAGCAGTTACAGAGATATCGACCCACCATTACAAACAAATAACAACTTAGTTCCGGTCAGAAATCAGAAACAACTTTAACTTAGGTAAGAAATGGGGTGTTGTTTATAAAAGAGGCCTATAAAATAAAAATTAAAAAGCTATAATCACCTTCAATTCCTCGATAAAATAGCAGAATTCGGGTATAAATAATTTGATGCTTTGTTTTAACACTAGTGGTAGCAACTATCCGTGGTGTTAAAAAAACCTCTCCCTATTGTACCATCGATAGTAAGGTAGTACTCAGTTGTAAAGGGTTTTGAGGAACAGGAACGGTAATTTTGGGGAATGAATAAAACTTGACGGTAAGCAACGGGTCTTTTTAGAAGTCACTTTTGACCGAGAAAAAATGTTTTTTTCTTCTAAAAGTACCTTTTTATGTAACCAAACACTATTGATAGTAGTATCGATAGCTATTCACTTTTATTATTGATATATCGAACCCTCCACTATCGATAGTTCTCCACCACTAATTCGAATATTCATTCGATTCTAAAAAATATTCGATTCTGAAAATCATTCGATTTTTTCATCACTTATATTTATATATCAGAGGAAAACGCCGATAAGATAAGTGGAACATAAATTATCGATGTGAGTGGTCCCAAGATAGCAATAATAGCTGTGGCAGAATTGACAGTTTCGTTGACGCTTATTTGCTCCCCGTTTTCCACTCGTGCGTATTTGGCATTATGCTATGCTCACATAAAGCACACATAAAGCCGCGTTCTCAGCTCAAAGCTACGGTTGTCGCAGGCGACACATCCCCACCCCTTCAATGATTGTCGCGCCGACAGCTGTGGCCACACGTAAACAAAGTGAAGTTGAAACGATTCAACGACAGCGACACCGTCCGAGCGTCACGGTGGTGGGGGATTAGGGGTTATGACGTTTACGGTCATGATTGGTCGAGATGATGTCGCTGGCGACAGAACGTAGCTCTGAGAACGCGGCTCTAAATTATATTAAATCCGCAAGGACGGAAAATGCCGATATAGCGGAATGTAAATTCTGGATGTGATTGGCCAAAAGTCAGCTGATTGATATTGAGTTCTGTTCTGTGCGGATGTAAACTTTAGGTAGAGGTGAGTCGTGGTTTCTGTAACGTTATGTTCGAACGATATTTTTTGTATAGTAGCGCTACGCCGACGTATCAATTTACAAACACACGACTAGATCGATTTGGTATCGTGTGCAAACAATTGGTTTTGTCGCTCTATGTTTGTCTTCGTTAATTGTCGCTATGTTGGTTACATCTTCCGGCGGGATGATTTATTCTTCGTCGCCTTCGCCCACTAAACTTCTTTGTCGCACATGATCTCAATTCCTTGTATCGAGAACCTTTTTACATTCCTCATTCGTTCCCATCCCAAACCGGTCCCGTTATGTGTGAACTAGTATTGTATTTACTATAAACTTTTTACCACCAGTAAGATTACAGATAGTGTTTTCGATTTTGAAAAAATCAAGCAGATACAGATGTAATGTTATGCGATCTTCGAGCTAAACGAGCGCTTAGCATTTATCGATCCCATGTTAGAGTCCGAATGCCGAGCAGATTCACCCGAGGCCATAAATCTATTAACGAAAGCTAAACTCCACACCTCCCCCCCCCCTGAGGATTAATAATACAAAAAATGATAGTTTACAGTGTTGCATTTTGTTTCCGCGCTAAATAAAAAAAAAATAAAAAATTAAAAGGCATTTTTGGGCGTGGCATCCAAAAAAATGTTTTTCTACTAGAGATGAGCGATATTTTTGTACCGGTGACTTATACCGGCGACCTATCGGGTCACCGGTATTAGCGGTGACCAAATTACCCAGTCGCCGCGACCACGACCTACCGTACCATACCCAGGTCGCCGCAAAGTATCGGGCTTACCGGCGACCGATCAGATCAAGTCACTGGTCATTGGTCGAAATGCAAATATTAAACAGCGACCAGCGACCTGCGAGTACAGATAACAGCGCGATTGGATTTTCGATTCTCATCGAGGCGCCGCCGGGCTTTGCAGCGAGCTGTATGACTGGTTGCTGAACACAGCGGAAACAATATTAAAATAATAAAATTTATTTCTGCTTGTGGTTGGTAAAGTCGAGAAGGTGGTATTTGCATATTGCATAACTTGCAGGGTGATGCCGAGGATGGACGTGGTTTGAGAGGATTATGGGATTTAGGTTACGTTTTTGTTTTTATTTCTTAAGATTTCTTTACTGTCACCATATATTTTTGAAAGTTGTGTTTATAGGTTATAGTGATATTTAATGTTTAGTTTTTATGAGAGCTTGTGTGAAAAGTTGATTTGTTCAACACTATTTTTTTTTTAGATTTTTTAGATAATTTTTAAGGTAGGTATGCAAATATATTTTTCATATAAATTTTAAAAGGGTTACACGCAGTGATTAAATCAAACAGTAAGAACAACAAGCTCTAAGATATTTTAAAATCCAAATACCCATCTCTGTAGTTTTTTCATCTTAAAAATATTTTCATCTAAAGGTAGAGATTTTTATGAAAGTCACCGGGGGTCTGAAGTCGCTGTTAAAAATACCGTTGACCTGAAAGTCACTGTCACCGGTATACCGGTTACTTGAAAGTCACCGTTAATCTCACCTCTATTTTCTACTGCGCTGTTTGTTTTTACTACATTCATGTTGCAAGTTTAACATTTTGTCTGCCCCCCAACAAGACAAAATTCTAGCTACGCCAGTATTTCGAATGTACTTGCTCTGGCAGCAGACACGATCTCGGTCATTAGATTAATTAATATCGATGCTAGTTTAAACGAAGAGGTCAGAATCTAAATATAGGTACTGGTGCATGGACGGAACGTTACGTGCACTAGTCGACGTAAATATCCTTTGTGGCACGAAGGTTGCCAATAGACGAAATTGAAATTTGTAATGGTTACCAAACAAAGAGATTCATATTTAGGGAATTTCAGTTTTGCTATGGTTTTGCCACCACTGATTATTTATTTTATGACATTCGGCCCGCACTTCGACAACTTCGTTCTTGGTAATCTTTTGGGTTTTTAAACGAAAAGTGACAAATGTCTTGATTTTAATGGCGCAAGATGTGTTTAGCAAAATGGCTGAGGATCCATGGTTGTTAAACGAAGATGGTTATTTAAAAGTGGACACCGATGTTAAAGAAATTATCTACCACCCTTCACTAAATGTTATTCTCATTTGCACCAACAGTGGTGTGGTTCGAGTATTGGACGTTAACTCTGGTGTTATTTTACAATCCACTGATCTTTCAGGTAAGACTTTTTATTATAAAATTATAGCTTCGAAGAATACTTTTATGGGTTGCTGTCCTATATTTTTGTTTTATAATTAAGTGTAAGGTCTCGTTTAGTTTAAGCATGTACTTACCTACAATCTAGAAACTACATATTTTTTCAGAACCGAATTAAAAAAATAGTCGCCGTTAGACCAAAATGTTACATCTTAGATATCTAAATAAAACCAATATTATGGAGATCATTGATTTAGTAAACCAGTAACAATACAGCATTTCTGAAATGAAATTTCTTTGTTTTCAAATCTAAATGTTAGTAGAATGAGTTAGTTTAAGTTGGAATTGCTCAGTCATTCGACTATTACTTACTTCATATTTCTATTATGTGGTATGTAGGTACTATGCACCTACAGAACATTTAAAGGGTTGAAAAAGGATTCGGTATGGTAAGTATCAGCAGAAATAAATTCGGAGCCAAACTTTACAGAAGAAGAATAGTTTCCTTTCATTTCGTCAGATTCAGATGTTTCCTTCAAGATTACAGAATAGATTAAAAATTGATTTATCAGTGTTTTTATTGGGATGTTCTTAAAAAATTCTTTTTAACCCAACGAAAACTTGAATGAGCTTATTTCACATTTAACAACAAACAACACTAAATATGTTGTAATTATAATATCAATGTGTGGTTATATGTACATATAGTATTGTGGTTGAAGATGTTATCTTGTAATCGGAAAATAAAAAATTTAAGACGATATTTTTTTTTATTTAAAGATTTTTATTGACCAACTATTAGGTAATCATACCAAATATTTTAATTGCTAATGATTTACAGGCATACAGGGTACCTATTGTTAAACTCAAGGGCTATCCAAACCACTGCCTACATGTTGAAAAATTAAAATAACTGTATTGAATTTTATACCCACCTTTTCATTACATTTTTGGACAGTTCACTTCAATACCTTTTAAGGGAGTCACACAACTTACACTCAATCGAAATCTATTACTTAGGCCGCAAACAAACAAAATACACTTTTATCTGATAAATCCATAATTAATTTTAATTTTCTTTAAAATTTAAAACATAGTACTTATGTCTGTTTTACCTAAAACAGAAAAATATTGCTAAAAAACTGATATTCTTTTCTAGAGTTGCAAAACATCTGTCACTCTTTGCAAGGATAACTGTTTTTAAAACTATTATTCAACCTCATTTTGATTACTGTTCCACAATGTTATATTTAGTGGATAGCGGACCCATTCAGTCTTTGCAAATACTGTTTAACAGGGGTATGAGAATCATTTTAAGATGCAATAGATATACCTTAACACAACTGATGCTCAATGTCATGAACTGGTTTTCAGTGAAACACATTTTTTTTTTTTGAAGAAGTAGTCCATTCTTAAAGTGGAGTTATTTATTCCTAATTTTTTTTTTATTTCTTTATAATCTTTATTTTAAAGCATATTTTGATGAGTTTATTACTTTAAGGGGGAAAATGCATTCATATTTCACAAGAAGTGTTAATGACTTTCATGTTTTAAGAGCTAGAAAGAAGGTATCTATGGCGTCACTGTTTTATAAAGGGTTGAATGAATTTAATTATTTACCAGTCAATATTAGGGTGGCAAAAACTGTTGAAGAATTTAAAATAAAAATGAGGCTCAAAATATTAGAGTAAAGTTTATTGTTATAAGTATATGAAATATTGCAAACATTTTATTATTGTAACTACTATTTTAGTGTTTTTGGTATACTATTATTATTGTACGAGTAGTGAAGTGGCTATTTAAATAAATTTCATTTTAACAATAAATAAAAATAATCCATTCAGTGGGGTATCCTGGTATTCACTATACAAAAGATCTACATTTGCTTTGTTGCACTAAATTTTTTTAGGGGTGCCACTTATTTCCTATATAATTTTAATTATTCAACTTTTTTTATTATTTTATTAATGTTGTGCATTACCATGATCTACCATTGCTTTTGGGTATTTTCTACTTGTTTCTTGATTCATACCATTTACTCTGAAACTACTGAAGCTATATATGCTTCATATATTGTTTATAAAAGTTTTATTATTGAAAAATACCAAAATCATTTTAATACATTTGACCCTTCAACAAATGCCAAGATAAATATTTCAAAATAGTTTTAGGGACAAGTATCTATTTGTTATCATTGGATATCTAAAGGATCAAAATATGTTGTTTGTCATGTAATGACTTTAATTTAGGGTTTCATTGGGAGAAAATAATTAGAAATTCAATTCCATTTAACGGAAAGAAAATGTTTAATCATCTACTTCTTGACTTGAGGCAAGCGCAAAGTGAGCTAAAGTTTAGAATTAAGATTATAAAACTGCTGGTAGTAAAAGAAGTGGTGCCCTTGTTAACAAAGCTAAAATGTACAAGCTAGTATGACAAAAAATATTGTTAGACAATAATAGACCTATTCACTAAAGGGTTCTAAATTTAAAACCGTCCTAAATTGACAGTTCTGGGTTTAAAATGACAAGTGTCAGAATGAGTCAACTAAGTTTTGTATTGTAAATATTTTTTTGGTTTTTCTTCAAATATACAAAGGAAAGCGTATTTTAGTACGTACTATGTTCTTTAATAAAACTAAAACTGTATTTGCAACAACATCCGAGTCAAATGATTTATCGTTAAGACGATTTAATTACAAAAAAATTAAATTTACACAAGCGTCATATTATGTCTCATAAAATAATGCCACGGTGAAAACACAACTGGGAGACTATAGATCTAAATATTTTGATGGTCCAAATTTTAAACCTCTTTTGTGAATACGGGTGTACAAATTTAAAACAAAACAAAATTAAAATTAAACGTTATAAATAAAGAAAAGAAACTAACACGAAGTACGGATCAAAAATGTCTTCCTGCAGAAGGAGTGTATGTCAGGTGGATGCGGTCTACTCTGACTTCTCCAAGGCGTTTGATAGGGTTAATCACGAATTGCCAAGCTTAGGTCGATAAGGTGGTTTCAGAGTTTCTTGATGGGACGTCGTCGAAGGGTGAGGATTGGAAACTTTGAGTCTAGGTGACCTCTGGGGTGCCTCAGTGTGGCCACTGCTCACCTCTGTTGTTTAGCGCATTTCTATGCGACATTAAAAATTACATTACATACAGTGAGTATCTGGTCTATGCTGATGATCCCAAAATGTTTAAAATTGTTAATAGTGAAAATGACTCCACATTACTGCACTAATCTCTGACATCCTTTGTAGAGTGGTCTAAACTCAATGGATTATCCCTAAATGCTGCAAAATGTTCTTCTATTAGTTTTTTTAGACACAAGAATGGAAATTACAATACTACTTATAATATTGAGGGCCAAGAGTTGCGTGCTGTAAACTCAATTAAGGATCTGGAGGTGTAGTTTGATTCTGAGATTACTTTTAGGGACCATATCAAGTACATGACGCATAAAGGGCTTCATTTTTAGGGTTGGTAACGATCTGTCGGCTGACTCGCTTCGTACACTGTATTGCTCCCTGGTGAGATCTCACTTGGAATACGCCTCAGTTGTCACCTCACCTTTTAACAACATCTATAAAGATCAACTAGAAAGAGTTTAGCGAACGTTAAATATTGTGCTTATAAGCTTCATAGGAATAATAGAAAAACTTCCGACTTATTTGTACTTCATTTATCAACTTATTAACGGTTACATAGACTGTCCTTAGCTTCTCAGTCAAATTCCTCCTAAAGTCCCATGTCGATCCCTTAGGAAAAATGAATTGTTCTCGCTGAGCGTGCATAGGATTAATTATGGTGCCAGTTTCCTCCTTGCTCTTCTGAATGCTCATGTCTTGCGCTCAAAAATATGAATGTGATAACACTTACTTACAAATTTTGTTACTGTTAATTTTGTTACTATTAATTGTTATTTAATACTAAATGAATTTTACTCAGATATTTAACTGTTAAATTTTTAGATAATTGCTAATGTTATAAGTTATAATTGTAATTCTTTGATATACAAATCGGGCATCTCATGTATAAATCAATAAAAAAAAGGAACAAAGAAAACACTAACATAGTAAATTGGACATAAATAAATACAAAAAGACCAGCTGTGTAGACACACTGAGCTAAGCTGCGTCGTTGTAATACTCAACCAACTCTTAATAGAATCTATCCGCCAGTTGTTCCCTTATAATTATTTTAAATAGTTTAAGCGTTGTTTATATTCAAAAAGATGATTATAAGCTTACGGCTTTCGTAAATTATGGAGTTTCTGATTAGGGTAGAAAATGATATGGGTAGATACAGACCTCATGATTTCCTAGTGTTAAACAACGGTATGCATGCTTCTCTGTCATTCACACTACGAACATACCTTACAGCTCGCTTTTGGAGAACAAATAGCGAGTTTAATAGGATGTTACACAAGTATTCCCCAGAGCACTATTCCATTAAGTAGTAAATCTTACCAAAAACCGTTCCAATCTCCACCGATATTAAACGCACAGCATAGCATCCCGAAGATACTCTTCTAGTGAGTTCTAAGATATGAGAGTCAAACTTCAGACATTCATCAATAAAAACTTTCTGTTAACTTTTTTTGTAATAAGATACAAACCATCCATGTTACATCGAAAACTCAAAATGTTAGTCTTATCCAGATTTATGGTCAAATAGATTACCATCAAACCACTTTCTAATTTTAGAAAGTTGAGATAAAACTGATCTTTAATGAATCGGAATTTAAATCATACTTTAAATCGTATTGTCTAGAAGCAAGGTCATTAATATAAATAAAGAACACCCAGTACTGAATCCTGAGAAACACCATAGTAAATTGGAAGAATTCGTCCATTTTTATTCAAAGAGACTTTAATATTTTGTAAGATAGACAGTCTTGGATTTCAAATATTTTTTTTTCTCTGTTTATTTCTTTTACATTACAGGTTTCATCAGACCTTATAAACAGTTTTTAAAAAAAATTAAACAAATACGCACATCACAATAATATAACTAACTACATTTTTTAACTGTGATATTTTTTTGCTGCTGAGACTTGGTCTTTTTCTTACAAAATACCATAGAATATGTTACCAGCTTTCAGTGTTTTAGAATACTAATTATTTAAAGCGTTTTTATAGCATTTTTTATAAAGAAATGTTAACCTTAAATAATTCTTTTATAGCCAAAAACGGAAATGAAGTTAAATGCAAGTACATTCCAAATGAAGACAGAATCCTATTCTGCGATGGACAAGCCATTGGTGTGAGAACTGATTACAATGGTGTTTTGCTGCTTGATAGTATTTTGCAGAAAACTTTGACCGATGGCAAAGAAATCGTTAAGCTAGAGTTGCCACTATCAGAGGTATGTTAATATCTTATATTATATAAAATAATCTTAGAATATATACAGCGATTCTTTTTTTAATGAACAGTTTATTTCCCTACGAATTTATCTTGTTCTTTTATTTGTTTAAAATATGTTAATACCTACAAGATCATTAGTTGTTTATTGACCAGTCGAATAAGATATGACAAGGGTCCTCCATATTAAATTAAAACTCAAATTCTAATTAATCTATCTGGGTTAGATAGAATTTGGCAGTTATAATTTGAACTTTCTGGCTCATATCAGATCCTATCTGATCCTAAATTGTTCATTTATAGTTTAAAGATTTTTATCAATCACCTTCTTTATCTTAGTTAAAGGGGATGGATATTACTGAATTTTGTCATAGTAGGTAGAATAAATATTATGTGTATTAAAATTATATTTGTTACTTATTTGTCATTTTTTATGCAAGTAAGTAACATAAGATAAAAAAACGTCCCCAACGTATGCCATAGGGTTTTAGTTCCGAAGAAACACGAAGGGAGTTTTCAAAAGGATAAGCGATATCCACGGTAGCTCACAAAAATCGCGTAATATTGATGTTGAAAATGTTATCACATGTTCAATTGTTTTGTTAATTTTAAGAAAAAACTCAAATTTCGGAATATCGCCCATTTAATTGCAATACGTAATTTCTATAAGACTATAAACAGGTAAAATCAAAATTGTAACCTAATAATGCCTTTGTATTTTCAGGCTGTTATTCTTAAACAAAGTCTTAGCAATGCCAGTGTTCCCTATTCAGAACAAGTCCTTAATGAGTTAGACAATGTCATCATTAAAGCACAGAAGTCGCATAAGAAGGGTATTAAGGCACAAAAGGTGAGTTTTATACAAAAAGCATATATTTTGCAAAATGTAGACAATGTTTTATAAAAGACATCAGGAGGTTAATTTCCAAATTTTTTTCTTAAGAAAGCTTTTAGTTAAAAAAAACAAATTATACACAAGCACATACATTTTCAAGTGACTAGTTAAAAGGCTGTTCCTAAGCAGCACCTTTTTTGAATTTAGCTTTAGTCTGTTATGTAACAGTCATCCTTCTTAAAGCTAGAGCTCTTTATTTATCATATTTTGTAATGTAGTCATAATACATACTATTTAAATTTACTACATAAAAAAAACCTTAAAAACAAAAATACAAGAAACAATGCTGAAAACCTTAAGCATTAATTAGAGCACTTTGGTGTAGGAAAATAAACTTTTTATATACTTTCTTAAATGTATATTTCTACTTGGCATGGATGTTTCTAGGTATAGAATTATAAATGTTTACTTCCGTATATGAAAAAGACCGCGTTAGTAAAGTTGTTCTGGGTTTAGGTATTTGGAGAAGATGGGTTTGTCTAGTTTCTACATCGGGAATTGTTGACCGATATTTCATATTTTCCCTAAGATATAGACGACACTGCGACCTGAGTACACCGTTAACAAGAGAACCATATCTATTTTTCTTCTGTTACGCATATTAAGTCACTCTACGCAGCTAATCTATGGAATACATGATCCCTCCTTAGTGAGAAAAAAGAAACTTTTTTCCGAAAATCGATCGGAAATATTGACATTTTTTATAACATTTCTGAAAGAAATAGTCAATATTTCCTTACACTTAGTCGTTGCTAGGCAACAGAAAATAACTGTTTGGAAATGTTTATTATTGTACTGTAAGGAAATATTTATGTACAGCTACTTGTAAACTAAAATGTGTTAAGCTTGACAATCCAATATTACTGTGTTTCCATAGTTACAACACAAATATTTAATGGCATCCTTTATTTGTGAACAAAGTTAATAATATTTATTTCAAAATTTTAACAAGTTGATTGTAATAAGTTATATGTCTTTTTAATAATTTTCGATTTACGGAAAAATAGTATGTATACCTTGTAGAAAAAGCCACACTCCCGGACTCCGTAATGTCAGTCTCGGCTTGCGCCTCGACATACAATCTTTACGGTCGTCTGGGAATGTTCAGCTTTTCCTACTAGGTATACAATGTACTATTACATGCATTTTGAATCATATGTATATAAGCAGCTAATGTATAGTCCAAACAAGGCCCATACACCAGATCTGCACAGTTCGCTTGGCTCAATACTAGTGATTTGCTTAAATCTTTCCTAAACTGCCTTCAAATATATAGATAATTTATGATGTGTTAATTTTGTTCAGTAGTTTATAAATAAAAATCGAATTTTGGTACCGCGACGTTACCAATCGGCTTTTTTATTGAAACAACTTCTTGTAATTTGGAAAACTCATCTTTAAATGCGTTTTCGATGTCTTTAGTTTCGATGTTCTTAAATTTGTTTTTTTTATGGAACTAAAAAATCAAAAACACATATTTTCAAAAAATTTAAATGTCTTCTCTTCTTGTTTATTATATCGATAATATTATCATGTTTTAACTGCTGCCTATTCCATCTCCATCCGTAATTTCATTTTCGATATATTTCAGTGGAATACCGCTTGCCTTTCTCTACCCCTTGGAGACCTTAGACTAGCTACAACCTCAGTAGTTTCGGATTTTACAACAAAAAAGGTCCATACTCCAGAATTGCAGGTGGCGTCTGCTGTTCAGGAAAGAATTTCCGAATTACTTGGAGAACAAACTAACGCATCGGATCGAAAAATGATGGCTAGCGAGGTTCGGAGGCGGGAGACCTTTTCTCAATGGCCTCATATGGACTACAAGTAAGTTTTATTTTAAGTAATGGTCGTTTTCCCTAAAAAAAACTATATAATAAAGAAGTGTGTTAATAATATATAACCTACTTAGTCTGGTACTATATAAAATATAAATAATACATAATAATGTGCTATTTTTTAACTAAAAACTTTGAATTGCATATCATTTCGAAAAACTTCACTTGAGTTGACGTTGCCACCTGTAATTTTAGAAAATGTACATGTGTGGGAATGTGCACAAAAAAATGTTTATTTAATTACTTACTCAGATTACTTATAACAGACATTAATCATAAAATGATTACTGAAAATCAAAATAGTAAATTTTAGTGCTATACAGCGTTACCAAATTTTAACAAAGTCTTTATGACTTATGAGCATTCGACCTGAATATTTAAACAATTTAAAATTGACAAAACAAAATTATATTAAATATTTTAAAATGACAGTAAACTTTTACATTATAGGTCAAAGTTTTTTAAATCAACTTAAATAACAAAACTAAAATATATTTGGAGCGATGAACTGGTTATAAATATTCCAAATCGGTTTTTACCACTGACGTAGTCACACGCACTCGCACCGCTCCCAGAGCGCCTTAAAGGATTTTTCCTACAGTGCAGGTGTTTTATCATAAAAAAAAATGCCGTTCTCGGTTTTTAAAGAGTGGAAAAAGGATACATGTTTTCCTTGTCGTCACGTCCATCGAGAAGGCCATGGTTCAAGCGTTTTTTGTGCCATGTGACGACATAATTTTACAGAGAACTACAATGGTTGTAGTTCTCTGATAATTTTAAAAGAGCACATTCAAGGTGAACCAAGGGTATGACCACAGTAATTACCGGTCCATCGCTCCAAATCGCTTTTAAATGATTTTAAAATTATAAAAAACTGCTTTGGTAAAACAAATTTCTCTATAAAAACTGTTAAACAGTAGTTCATTTTCCTTCATTCGTCGACTTCTAGCCCTTCTGATGAGTCATGATAGGGATGAAGTTTGACCAAGAAAGGGAAAAAACTATTTTCATTTTAAATTTATCTTCCTTTTACTTTAAATCTAAATGATAAAGGTACCACAAAATATAAATAGTATTAAAATATACTATAACATTTAAATTTTAAAAATTAATGTGAAATAATTTTTGACACTAAATTAAATTGGATAGAATATAGGAATATTCTTATTTTCACTGGTGAATTCAACGAGTGGTGGAACTGATGAACTTATGATTGGCAGCTGGTGGAATAACATCATCGATCAGTTGGTTAATTATTTTAGGGTCTCTTTCTCGTTGACGTTGATAGAAATCACCACGAATAAAAGAACACGATTTATATTCAGCCGATAACACAATGAACAATTTAATAACGCGATTCGGCTCAACGGGTGTACCCACCGGTGAAAATAAGAATATAGCTTATTTGATTAAAAAACTCGATGCATCCCTAATTTTACATATTAAAAATAAAATTTGCTCCTAACAAGAACGTCTTCAGGGGTTTGGTAAATCTGTTTAATAAAAGATAAACTTGTTTATTTTATTATAAATATTTGAAAATAGTTTATTATATATTTGATAGTTACATAAATTTACCTAAGGTGGGCTCTACCAGAACAAATGGCCCAAGCTGGCTTCTACCACCAACCTAATGCATCTGGGGATGACAGAGCAATGTGTTTCACATGTACAGTATGTCTCGTTTGTTGGGAGCGAACAGATGAACCATGGAGTGAACACGAACGTCATTCTCCAACCTGCCCGTTTGTTATTGGCGAATATACCCAGAACGTTCCTATATCTGTAACAAATGCAACAGGTAAATATTGTAAGATTTAAAAAAAATCTTGCAAGGCAATCCTGAAATGTGCCCTGCATATTCCGGCTGATCGTCTAAGGATTGTTACCAGACAATCAGCCTTAGCAAATGCAATTTTTAGAGTGGTGTATGCGTAATTTACATAATAATGAAAATGTCTTTTTATTTATGTCAATTGACTTTGGAAATTCTATACCAGTAAAAATAATTTTGCCCTCTTTTTGCACATAATTCTAAGAAACACATTTTTTTAGCTCCAGCTATAGATGCCACATTTAGGGGGATAAATATCAACATTTTGGGAACAAGTAGTATACCCAAATTACTTCCCACGTGTACCAGTGATGGACTCATATCAGTATTTGATGTCTCCGGAAAAATTAAAAGAACGCATTCCTTTTTCGTTACACAGTTTGATTCACACATTCTAGAAAGATTTACACAAGATTTTGGTGTGCCAGGATTTTGGAATGATGAAAGTAAGTGTTATTGTCATATTTATGCCCAAAAATATGTTGTCTCTAATCGAAGTTGCTTAATTTTTTCCAAAAAAAAAATGTTTGGTATTTCCTCACCCCTTAATTTGAGGACCTTGAGCAATAAGTTATAAACCAAAGTTGCATAACTTTATCAAGATTACACAACACATTAATTTTCAATAAGGCTTAACTGGGCATGTTAAGGAGAAACCTTTATTTTCTTAGTTTAGAATTAGGATTACGCCCTCTAGCGGCTACCTGAGAAACTTAAAATAATTTCCAGCAATTTCTTTTGGCTACTTTCATCATGAAAAAAAATTCCGAAAGCTGTGCGATTAAAGCTTGTTAAACAACTTATACGCGGCGAAAAAACGGGGATAGAAATTGAATTCTATGCTCCGTGCTTCGCTTGTGTACGCGCATCAACATTGTAACGCCTGCGTCGTACAGCATTAAAATAAGATGTGTAATGAATGGTGTATGGCTTTTTATGAAATCAATAGTTTGTTCTAAAAACTTTTGTCATACCGATTACGAACCATATTTCTTATTCACACATACCTAATGCAGTTAAATATTTTTTTAGAAAAAAGTTCAGTTGATAAGAAGATAACAGCTCTTGCTATTGTGGGCGATAAAGCTAACAAAGAGAAGACTGTATCCAAAGCAATCCGACCTACCATCATTTGTGGAATCACCATATTGCAGGACAAACCACATCAAAGTGGTATCGAATTAAATTCCCTAACAGACATTCATCAACCTAATGATATCTTGGATTACGCCTATGTTACTAAAAATACAAGCAACCCAGTTGACCGGAGACGTCTGTATCTAGTTGTTTACGATTTTATGTACAACAAAGAACAGGAAGAGTCTGAAGAAAAAAATCCCAGTCATGATAGCAAAACCAGCGAATTTGATTTCGACGCCGATGATATAAATGAGAGTAAAATGGTACTATTTCCTGATGGCAATTTGTCTTCTTCTCATAAGTTTGATCAGATTACTAATATTATAGATACCATCACTCCTGGCGAGATGGGAAACACTGAGGAGTACACATTAATAAAAGAGTTGACATCTTTTTATAAAACTTTGATACCAGGTTAGACACTTTTTAACTAATTGCCTTTGAAAGATAATCTTGAAATGTCCTTAAAATATTACTAGAGTTCTATTTTTATATATATGTCAGCGTTAATATGTCTCTATATTTTATCTACATCATACAAAGTTGTGGTCTTACTATGGTTTTATACTGTGGCGGCTCCTGTTTTCTTTTAAATTTGTTGTCACAAATACAAATTAATAAATATCAGTTTACCCTGTTTATTTGTACAGAAAATTCGGTCTTTTTTCTACTGAACATTTTAATAACTTCATTGTTAAAATTAGGACTTGATTGAATATATTTTGGGATGGGAAACCCAATAGTGAAAACAAAACAAATTACACAATATTACGCGAACTAAATTTACTACATACAATGTAAAATCGGTTAACTAAAAAAAAAAGAAAAATTATTAGACCTTCATGTGTCTACCTCATCAAGAAAACTAAAAATAAAATTGTGAAATTTAAACTTATGATGGCAATTTCCTGTATTGTTTGATGATATTAATGATAATTTCATTAAAATAAATATTAAATCATTAATTTGCACCAAACCAATATAACATATCCAAGTCCAGAGAAAATGTATCAAAGCAATCATAAAGTTGGCAGAATTATACAGGGTGATTAAAGACGAACGTTTGTTAGAACTTTTGAGGGTATTTCTGAAAATATATTTTTTAAACTGATATAAGGACCCTGGAAATGAAGGGATATAAATGACAACTCTGGAAAATCGAAGTTAACCGCTCAGGTGCCTTCTAAATATATCTATTTTTTTATTGGCAAAGGGGTAAAAGTGAATTCGTGACCTGTGCTGACATATATTATCAAGTGGTCCAATCAAAACGTTTAAATTAGTATATTTGCTCAACTTTTATATACATATCTATATTATATATCAAAGGTAGAAATGTTCTCCCACTTCTCAATGTCTTAGAGGGTTAAAATTTGGTATGAGTGTTAAGTGAGGTCTAGTGATGCATTCGCCATTTGTTTTTTTGATCAATATTTCGTTACTTTTTCCTTTTATCCAAAAATCGGCCAAATACCCATATTTGAAGCATAATTACCTACAATTTAAAGTTGGGCAAGTTTGAATTTATGAAGTAATAAAAGCAGAAAAAGAGAAATGGACAGATTTCACAAATTTTCGTATTTTGCTTTTATGAATTCATTAAATACAATTTCTTTAGCTCAAAATTGTAGGTAATTGCTACTCAAAGACAGGTATTTGGCCCCTTTTTGAATAAACCGGGAAGGATTAGAAATATTTAACAAAAAATGAAATGGCGAATGCATCACGAGACTTCACTCTTAAGCTTACAACTTAAAGTTAAGGAAAACTCGGAAATTTAAATGTTTTTAACACTGCGACGAATTATAGAATAAATCTGTAAAGTATTTCTTGACACAGTCGTGCCGCAGGGCGCACAGGACTCGTGCTAGTTTAGATTATTTTCTTTTTGATATGTCCTCTATCTCAAGTGGCGTTTTCCTATCACTTTCAGTTATACCAGCAATGGAACTTTGTTATAGTAAATATATGTTTTTTTTTTATTTTGCTCAAGATTCTAAGCAAATCTTGTATAACAAATCACACGTCTAAACTGAATAGTTCTTGAGATAATTGCATTTGTAAATTAACACTTATATAACTTTGAGAGGGTATAGCATATTAACGGTACAGAAAACTGCTTTGCACATTCTTATGTTGGTTTTTTATTTTCTTTACTTTCAAAAAATTATCGGTTCCAGTTTAAAGAAGGTTTACTGGTAGTTAACTTTTATATAGAAAATAAAATTTAAAAAAAGGAATTTATAAATGTAAGTTAAGATGCAAAGTATCAAAAAGTCATTTTTCAAATGCTTATATCTCAAAAACTATTCGCTTTAGACGTTTGACCCGTTGTTTGCAAAAATACAATAAAAATAATCATATAATATTTAAAATAATAAGTTCGGCAGCTAGCTCTGGTATAACCGAAAATGAGTGATAGAATATCGCCAATATTTTAGTTATAGAGGGCACATTGAAACATGTATCTAAACAAAAGTTAATAAAAAATTAGAAGTTTTCTCAAAAGTTGTAACGAACGCTTGTCATGAATCACCCTGTATATGTCATCGGAAAAATGGGCTTAAGCCTGATATGTAGAAATTAAGTAGTAATAAAAGCTGACCATTGTGAAACACCACTTTGTATAAACCTGTTGTTTACAAAAATAATATATACAATTTTAAAAACTTTTAGGAGAAAGTGACTCAGTATTTCTACCTCCAGCTCCGACCATAGGAAGTACAGCAGCTAAAAAGCCATCTCATACCGGCCCTAGACTATTGACGGTAGATATCAATAACACTGAAGCTGATTCGTCGTCAGCAAGTGACATATTAGGAAATTTAACCAATGGACCATTTATGTCTGAAACCAATGAAACTAGCATATCTGATCACATTGTCGATCTAAAAAATAACCAATCAAATAAAAAACTTAATTATTCCAGAGCAGTTCAGTGTATATCCTTACCAGAACAATGCAAAAATTGTCAAAATTTGGAAATATCAAGTGTCTTGTCTACTCAAGACGATAGTCATATATTAGTAACTGTATGTAGTAAATCGTCGAATAAAAGTTTTCTGCTAGTCTACACGTTAGACTTCTCAAATAAAATGGTAAAAATTCAAGAAGAATCTGTGATTGTTAGGGAAATGTTAAATTTTGAGAAACCACTTGAGGTGGGTTTACTACCTATGCTAGATAAGAAAGTTGTTGCTCCCTCTCCATCAACAAAAAATGGCAATGTAGTTGAAGGGAGCGCTGTGTTAGTGTGTATAGATGGGGCTGTGAGAATTGTGGATTTATCCACTTTAAAGACAGTTTGTTTTGCTAAAATTGAAGCAGAGAAGTTTGTGTCGGCTGCCTACTGCAATAGTAAGTATAACTTTTAGATATTTTTCTTTTTCACTGGAGAGCACAATAGGCATAAAATGGCCTGCGGTGAATTTTTAATTTTTGTCATCGGTTACTGAAATTCTATTATTTCCCAAATAATGCCTCAGAACCTAACAATCAAAAATGTGACCCCTTTAAACTCGGAAGTTTTTGCAAAATAGATAGCTCTACTCTCAATATTCATACTTTCTTCTTAAGGGGATTTTACTTTTAAAAATAGGTATAAGTTTGGAGAATTTTCAAAAAGGAATAATCATTGTAACTTATCCCGTTATTATGTATCACTCGGAGGCGTAACCACGTCAAAATATCCAAAAATATATAACTAAACCAGAAGTAATGCCAAGTTTCATATTGTCCTCTTAACTCAAATTGCAAATGTATTTTTGTAAAATTGTCTACATAGCAATGTGTTTCATATAACAAGGTTTATGGCAGTTGGAAATTTGTTTCTATTAGAATAGCGTTTGTCAAAAAAATCATCAACAAAAATAAATTATATTTTCTTATTTTAAGGTTTCTTAACAAAATCAGAAAAACTGAATAATTATGTAATACATTATGCCTGCTTATCCATTATTTTCATTACCTGAAAATATACTTACTAATAGAGTTCCACAACTAAGTACATATTATTGTTTTAGGTTTAGATAGATTATGTGCTTCAACCAAAGAAGGTTCTCTTCACTTCTTTGCATTGAATGATAGTGATAATGAATCGGTGGACGACCACGAAGAAGACGATCTTTTTGGCCTTAATATTGACAACTCCATCAAAGAATTAACGTCTTGGGATAAATTGGAAACCATAAGGTGTTTTAGGGAACCGCCTAACATAATTTCACTGGAAGATTTAAGATCATTACAAAAGTTGTCTCTTTTCAGTCCAATAAGGTATGCTTTTTTATTATTTTGCATTATATCCATTTTTTTTGGCAGGGAAAAAATAATATAACAATAAACTAGTTATGGTAACGACTTTATTCTTTTCGTAACACTATTATCATGGGTACAGTATAGTCCTGTTACTAAACAGGGGCACAGCTTCTAGAGATAAAGAACATTGTTTTTAGATCTGTGTATAATGTTGTGGTTCCCCCTTGTTGGAGCGAGTTTCAGCAAGCAATGAGGCAAAGAAGAAACTCTTCTATTGTGAATACTGAAGCGTTTACAAAAACATGGAGGCTACAGACTGATACAACCACCTGGGAGGAGCATATTTTTGAGATCACTTTACCCTCTTCCGTGGTAAGCATATCTTGTAGGAAAAACATAGTTTTTTAGTTAATAACATTTTTAAATTATTACTTAAAAATATGGTAGATTAATAGCAAAAAAGGTGACCCGCGATGGAATATTTGGAGTTCTATTTAACAGAGTTTTGTCGGCTTTCACAAAGAACTTTAATAATAATTATTTAACCGGCAAGTTTGACTGTGACAGAGGTAACATTGACAGAAATAATTTTCTCACAATCATACTGGCCCGGTTATCTTAATTTTTAATTTACTAATCACGCACCTTTGAATGTGAGTATATGATACCTGTCAAAGTCATTTATGTCACAGTCAAACTTGCTGGTTAAATAATTATTATTGAAATTCTTTGTGCAACCCGACATTTGCCTACCAGAAAAGTTTATTCTGAATTTTTGTCGTTATTAGTTTCAGGTTAGAAACGTTTATTTTTTTACGAAATTTTAAGTGAGAAGCCTCAATTATAAAAGAAGGAGAAAAAAAGTTATATTCGTGTCGTTCGGTGTTTTAACCGTAGTATACCAAATTTCATTTAAATCGGTGACGACCACTTCTGTCTGCCGCATTGTTAGATCAGTCCTGAATTAGTCTTAAATTTTTTTCCATTTTCCAGGTATTAGGACATGTAGATGTTCATTTTACTCTTCAAAGTGGCTGCACGAAACCTTGCGTAGAAGTATCATTACTACGTCAAACAAAAAGTGGTATTGGTCACAGTAAAGATGTGAAATTTTCAGTAGATGACACCGTTACAATTGACATGTTAAGAAGGGTTGAGAATCCTGTAGTTTCGGAGGAATATTTAAGAGCCCATAACGCCGATATTTTAGCGGGACCAGTCAATATTTCTCACCATCTGGATTTGACTGAGCAGAGTGGTACCGTTACGTTAACCAGTCCGAAAATGTTTAAATTGAAGGTAAATATAGTGCGAATGTAGAGAATACGCTACCCGCAAAGTATTAAATCAGGCATTCTATAGAACATCTAAGGATTCTAATGTATCTAAAATCGATTAAGAAAAGTATACAGATCTGGGAATTATATTTTAAGTCTAAGTAAAATAGACGGAAATGCATTGCTGTCAGATTTCTTGCGTACGTCGTGGGTAGAGCACATTAACAGAACGTTGAAATTCTTCGTTCTTTGTTGAGAAATTAATTATTGTTAATCTTATTTACTTTATAAGATATCATTTTAGAGCACGAAAGTGTTTAGCAAACGAACCTCGAAGCGGCCAGTGTTTATTTAATATTATTTTGCACTTCTTTTGCAATAGTGTCATAATATTGAAAGTTACAATTTTCAGGAGAACCAGAAATAGATTTTTACGTAAGCGAAATTGTTCTTATTATCGCCTTGCTTAGTAATATCTACTAATTCAATGGAGGGAGTTTGTTGGGAGGGGTCAAATAAAACAGGGAAACCAATTGGTTTCAATGCCGACGTTTATAGCGTCATCCTCAGGGTACTACAATGGATGTAAATTATTGGTTTTTTTGAATACATAAAAAAAATGGACAATATAAGTAAAAATGTTAAACATTAGTTACTTTAGTTAAATATTTACAAACAAACAGAAAAATAAATAAAATATGGAAAATTTCTATATATATATAGGTAGAAACTATACACTAGTAGGTGTATTATAATTATGTGTATGTGATTACAATGATTCTTAACAAAATATGTATATAAACGTGTAGACACAAAATTAAACGTTTTACGAGAGTAAAAGTTACAGGACATTCAATTAGGTATCAACCATACAATAAGTACTAGTTCAACTTAAATAAGTACAAAAAAAAAATTCCTTACTACTTTTCAAACTTTTTTCTCCTTTTCGTGGAGTACTAGTCTTCAGAAAAAAATAAACAATGTAAAAAAACTAACAAATCAATGATAGACTCACCGAAAAAGACAGGCTTCCCTGGTCAATATTATATTCAGGAAAATACAGATAAGCATCTTTTAATTTTCAAAGGCTTTCTCTTAATATTGTTCAGTTGACGACTAAAAATGCGATTCAATAGAGATACACGCATACCTTGTCTAGAGAAAAACAAAAAATGTTTTTATTTATAAAAAACTAAAGGTGAATTCGTTTTTAAATGAATACTGGAATGTTTAAAAATATTAAAGTTTGCCTTTGAAAAAAATGAATATTACGTTAAAAATTCATTTGAAGTTGTCACAACCTTACAAAATTTCAAAATTCCTTCTGATTACATTCTTATTTCTCTGGACGTTGTGTCTTTGTTTACTAACATACCTATAGATCTGACAAGAGATTTGGTCATACAAAGATGGAGCTTTATTAAAGATCACTGCACTCTTACACTTGATCAGTTTTTAGAACTGCTTGACTTCACTTTTGAAAACAGCTATTTCGAATTTAATAACTCTTTTTATAAACAAATATTTGGACTGGGCATGGGTAACTGCCTATCACCCGTGTGTGCTGATATAGTGATGTCCAAACTACAGAAACACTGCATAGAAAAATTACCTTTTCAACTACCATTTTTTAAAAGATATGTTGACGACATACTCACCTGTATTCCTAAAGATAAAGTAGACACTGTCAAAGATACATTTAATAGTTTTCACCCAAGAATTCAATTTACTATTGAATTAGAAACACACAATAGTATATCATTTCTAGATGTACTATTCGAAAGAACAGAAGATAACACAATAATTACAGATTGGTACCAAAAACCAACTTTTTCTGAAAGATTTCTAAATTTCCAATCTGAACACTCTTTTTCCCAAAAAATAAATATTATAAATAATTTAAAAACAAGAGCTTTACAACTTTCTCATCCCAAATACCACCAACGAAATCTACAAAAAATTGAAAGTTTATTATCAAAAAACAATTATCCCCAGAAATTAACAAGACAAATTCTAAATAGAAATCTTATTCCTACACCTAATTTTCATGCTAATAATAACTAAGTCTCTTACTTTAAGATACCATATGTCAACAACCTTTTGGAGAGGGTGGCCAAAATACTAACCAATGAAAACATTAAAATTGCATTTAAATGTGACAATACTATAGGTAATCTTTATTCAAAAGTCAAGTCTAAAACCCCTCCCAATATGGTCAGTAATGTCGTCTACAAAATACCATGCTCCAATTGCAGTGCTGTGTATGTTGGACAAACCGGCAGATATCTAAAAACACGTTTGGCAAAACACCATAGAAGTGTTAAACCAACCAACCTGTACACATCCACAAATAAAACCGCACTTAGCGAACACTGCTTTAACTTTTTACATACGTTTAATTTTGATAGGTGCGAAATTCTATCCCATCAAAGAAATTATAAAAAGAGACTTCTGGCTGAAATGATCAATATTAAAAAGCACAAGAGTAGTATAAACAAAAAACAAGATACAGATGATTTGAGCACTTCATATTTTAATCTAATTAACAGACTAACAAAATCATAACTTTTGTCAGACTCTGTATAATGTCACATAATCTTTTCAAGAACCTATATTTTTTAAACATTCCAGTATTCATTTAAAAACGAATTAACCTTTAGTTTTTTATAAATAAAAACATTTTTTGTTTTTCTCTAGACAAGGTATGCGTGTATCTCTATTGAATCGCATTTTTAGTCGTCAACTGAACAATATCAAGAGAAAGCCTTTGAAAATTAAGAGATGCTTATCTGTATTTTCCTGAATATAATATTGACCAGGGAAGCCTGTCTTTTTCAGTGAGTCTATCATTGATTTGTTAGTTTTTTTACATTGTTTATTTTTTTCTGAAGACTAGTACTCCACGAAAAGGAGAAAAAAGTTTGAAAAGTAGTAAGGAAATTTTTTTTTTTTATACTTATTTAAGTTGAACTAGTACTTATTGTATGGTTGATACCTAATTGAATGTCCTGTAACTTTTACTCTCGTAAAACGTTTAATTTTGTGTCTACACGTTTATATACATATTTTGTTAAGAATCATTGTAACCACATACACATAATTATAATACACCTACTAGTGTATAGTTTCTACCTATATATATATATAGAAATTTTCCATATTTTATTTATTTTTCTGTTTGTTTGTGAATATTTAACTAAAGTAACTAATGTTTAACATTTTTACTTATATTGTCCATTTTTTTATGTAATCAAAAAACTAATAATTTACATCCATTGTAGTGCCCTGAGGATGACGCTATAAACGTCGAAACGTCGGCATTGAAACCAATTGGTTTCCCTGTTTTATTTGACCCCTCCCAACAAACTCCCTCCATTAAATACCAAATTGGGTCACAAATCTACCACTGTAAATATCTACTAAATTTGGTATTTTCATTGAGTTACAGAATCTCTACGAAATGATAGCGTTTATTTTGGAGTAAAATCTAAGACATATCTTAAAACCATCATTAAATATGCTATATGGCACTATTTTTGTAGAAACCATATAAACTTTTTGTACAACATTCCTTACTGTCTTAATCTGTTTTGACTATACTTGCTTATGACGGTGTTAGAATGCTTGTTACATTCGTTTACTCTTTATTTATACAAGCGAGAGTGTAATAAATCCCTAGAACCCAATTTTTTCGGACCTATACAACTTTCACAAAAATGTTAGTAGGCTTGTTACTCTACCAGTAAGGAACTACGGCACCTTTCCGTCTGGTGTCCCCTCAAAAAACAATATGTCACCACACACTTTTGAGTTAATCAATATTCTATAGAGTGTCTGTGAACACTTTGCCGGTTTCAGATAAACGAAAGTTTTAATTTTAGGTTAGGAATTTACTACTTCATATACGAGCAGTATATGACAAAGACGAAAAAACTAACAAACTCAAAAGGCAAGACAGTAAAGGTAATATAATTATTGATAAGTTAGGTTTGCCAACTCGTAAATCTGAACAATATTTAGGCTGCGACTGCATCCACGAACTTAGCATTGCGATATACACCCCCACCACAGCCATGCAGATTTCTCATGAAAAAACTCTTAGGAATCTTATGTTGGAGTCAAACGTTTTCGTCCAATCGTTGATTATGACAGCGATTAACAGTACTAACCGGGAGGTTCTTAAGAACGTAATGGATATTTTAAATTGGATAGCAGCCATTAGATTGACTCCGAATAGGGGTAATAATGGAGAAGCACCCAATCATCAGCTGGAATTTATGTTTATCAATGGAATTGAGGAAAATATGACAGGATTGCTAAGGCAATGTCTGCTATTGGGCGGAAGAAGCATTGCTCACAAATGTATGAGTTATGTGATGACGTGTTGTCGGTAAGTTTTTTAAAAGTACACTAATAACTTTGGTGAATGTACAGCGGTGAGTCACTGGCATTCGACCGTGGCGTTCCGAGTTCGATCCTCGGAGTGGGCATATGTACAATAAAAGAAGTATGTTCGAATTTTAATAGGTTTAAGAATGCAGGGAAGAGTGTAAAATGTATCATCTCCCAACCCACCCCATTCACGCCGGTAACCAGGCCGGATGAGATCGAATATCTCGTGGGGTGCGGAAGAAGGTACACACTCCCCAATCGGTAGGGTATGCAATGGCGCAAAAAACCGAGGGCTAGCCCTTGGGGGGGGAAGTGTCACATGACGGAGGATCGTGGTTCGGAACCCACGTTAAGCTGTAGGTCCCCTCAGGAATGTCTCTAACAGCGAACGAAGAGGTAAAAAGCCTAAACCAAAAGAATGGCAAGAAATGACAACTTGGGCGAAGACTGTTGCACATTTTATAAATGTTCAATTTGCATTCATGTTATGTGTTTTAGTTAAAATTTCTTTAATAAAGTCTTCATAATATAAACCCGCTGGATATGTCCTTCCGAGAATTATATTTTTTGAACAAATACTCTTATCATTAATTTGATCAATTTTGGCTTAAATTAGGTAATTAAATATAATTATATATAGGCGGTTCTCGCAAAAGTCTTCGTTTTGCAAAACGTCGTCTTTTTGGCTAAGTCCTACCGAATATTTCTACATTACAACATTCTATGAAAAAAATACTACAATTAATCATTGCTTTTAATATTTTTTGCATAAATATATATTTATTACATTATTGCAAAAATATAAATATATATAAATAAGGTAGGTTTGTAGAAAAATTAGTTGTAGATGTGACACATTATACTTTTTATTGTGGTTACTTCGAATATAAAAACCGAAAGGAAAGAGTTTAAATGCTATTTCCATAATTATGGCTTTATTAACCAGACAATTTTGATTGTGAATAGCACTTCTGTCATTTGATGTTACAATCAAACTTGTCTGGTTTAATCATTGTTTAAAAGCTTTATTCAACGCAACATATATCTATAGTTTCTATAGATTAACTAAGTATAACTGATAAACATCTCTTATTTATCACAGCCTAACACCATTGATTTATCAAACTGTTTAGTTGCATAAAAAAAAAGTATTGAAAACATTAAAATGTGAATAAACGGCAACATTTTCTAAAGTAATGGGGAGAGTTGGTTGTACACTGTGTTAAAGAGAAACGAAAAAATAGTTGTATTTCAGTGTAAATGTTTATTAATACTCTTTTAGCCTTATTCACTTAAGGCCATCATCAGGACTTAACCTAGTCAAATAGAGATTTAAAAGATGCTTAAAATATTTTTGTAATAATCATTTTCTAACATCATGGTAAAAATTTCTAAAAACATACTCATGGGCTGATTGCCAATGAAGTTTTTTAAATTTCTACCAGAGGTTGTCTTTTTTAAGATAAGTTTATTAATGTTTGAAATACCCATTTTTTTTTAAAGATAAATTATTTATTTTATTTCTTTTTAGTGGAGCAAAAAATATAAATAAATCCATTGGAGACCACTTCAACAGTAGCGTACTAAACTCTCTACTAATAATCATGGACGAAATTCGACAAGTTAAGTCCGCTGCTGGCTTACATTGGTTACTGGCTCTGCTTCTTAAAGTAACCAAAAAAGATAATGAGCAATTTGTAACAAAAAAATGCATATTATTGCTAAAAGAGGTTTCAGATGATTTAATAAAAAGATCGAATCCTTACCACTTGTTGTTGCGCAGTCGGTATGGACTCTATGGTTTGCCGACTGAACCTGAATTGTTCGACATTGAGCCACCACCGTTCGTGAAAGGGTCAAGCTCGTCTCCGTACACTTTTTCTTCATCTCCTAATACCGGCACAACAAATGAGGCGACCACTGGAATCACAATTGCTCCTGAGATTAGTCAGCAGATTTCCAGCAATAAAGAAGGTAAGATGCGACACACTTTACGACAACTTTAACTTGTTCGCCACATGGCGGGTGTCGTGCTTAGCTTTAAGTTTAAAACACATATTTAGGAATTATGTAACAAACCCGAACCACGTATAGGTACATATATACAAGATACACATATATATTTTTTTTCTTGTGTTTAGATTTGTGAGGTAAAACCTTTTTTTTTACTTTATTTAAAATCAGATTAATTTTGTAAACTTTATTGTAATTTTATCTATGAAGAATTGTTCAATAATAAAGCTTAGAAGATCAAATGATTTAATAATAGACGCGACGATGGACTTATATTAGGTCATCCTCAAAATCCTAAAATTATAACAATAATAACTACAATTATTTAAACTTTCTAATAACCTAATTGTCTGACTATATTTTTTTTTGTTAAACCTTTATTCCCAATAAATTACAGGTTTTGTTTTTGATAATCTATACCTTTGTTGTAGGCATTAGCCCTCGAGATGTATTATCAAACACAGAGAGTAAGTTGAAGTATAAAAATATAGCATTTCCAAAGCTGGTAAAGGGCCTTATTGAAACTGAGCCGTTACATTTTACTTGTATAAGCACAAGTGAAGGGACCAGATTAGAAATGGCGGACTCAGTAAGTGGCAATGTTCAAACAACGATCAATAATATTTTGCCCATTGTAATATCTGCTGGACAATCTTCTACAATCGGCGGAAAGAAAGAGGATTTACAACAGTTTATCCAGAAGTACATGGAGAAGAATCAAAGTTTTGCTACGCAACTGAGTGACATTTTGGATCAAGATAAGTTTGGCCTTAGCAAAATGCTTGAGGAAGCTGAACAAGCACTTGATCAAAAAATGGGTAAGGATCTTTTTAAGCCTAAAGGCTCTTGGATAAAATATTTTTTACAAATTTAAGTAGTTTTTTTGTCATAAAATTACTGTGTATTAAAAGAACAATGTATTGGAGATTCTCACGCCAACGCTGTCGTGTTTAATCATTTAGAGTAACAATACTTTACCGATATCAAAGACAAATGCTACTGCTGTCTACAATACTAGTTGGGGACTACAAGAAATATGCGAATTTATGTCCTAATATTTTTTTAATAATTAAATGCTAGTCGAGCAATGGAATCCGGGCCCTGAACTGTGTGTCTAAATTACACAAATTGTACGCGTATCTACAAACATAGGTTTGTTCCAGAAGTTGTCTACAAGAATCTGATTGAATACGAAGATTCTCTAGCATCCAAAAGTTCCAACAGTCAAGCAAGTCAAATGGCCTCCAGCTCTATATCTACTCAGGCTACCGCTGGCAGCTTACCAGGACAAGGGTCAACACAAAACCATAATTTGCCTTGGCAACAGCTTCTGGTACCCCCTCCGAAACAAGTGATAGTCGTTGAGCGTATGCATTCAGGCGCAAGACGACACGTGACCTTGGATTTTGGGGAATCTGTCACCTTGACGGATATCCTTATTCCTTCGTGTTCCGATTTAGTGTCACTATCCATAGACGTATGGCTGTTTGGTGAGGAAATCGATGCCGTGCGATTAGTGACTGCTTCTGACATTGGGACCAAGAATTTAATACTGAGCGATTTGCAACCACCACCGCTTTGTAAATATATGAAGGTATGTACGTTTTTTAAAAATAAACTTATCTACTGGCATTTCGTCGTCGTGGTGTTTATTCTCAGAGGTGAATTGACCTTGTCAACAATTTCGCGTTTTATTACTCCTTAGCAAGTCCTATTATCCTTATTATTATGATAAAAAATTTTAGTGGGAGAACTCACCACAAAAGATTTTTTAGTTATATTTTAAAAGAAATAGTAACTTCATCTGTGGTTATTTTTCAGAATCAAATATAGTGTCTAAAATAATGCAGGAGAATTGCAATTTTAAATACTGAGTGAGAAATTTATATTGAAATTCAGGAAGCAACAATGTTACAGGATATACCAAAAATTAGTACAAAGAAAATACTACGGTTTCGAGAGTGCAGAAATGCCATTCCATACGAGTTCAAGACTATACAGGGTGCTACAAATTCGTGCGTGTACAAGGGGATCTCGAAAACGGTAAGAGATACGAAGAAGACGAAATTGTGGCAAAGTTGTGTATTTAGCGGACTAATTTGGTGGAAGAAAATTGTAAATATTTCCAATACCTTCGGAGATATCCGAAATTTTGAGTTTTAATTTTTTGCGCCTTCAATTTAGATTTGGGAAAAACAAAACACCGTTAGATATCCGTTTTAATGTTCTCAAGATGGCCTTAATGCTTTTCAAATTCGACGTTTCGTTCTTTAGATCAACTTCAAGTAAATTACTTTAAATACTGACCTGGAATTTTAAATACTGTTTTAGGAACTTCTAAGCTTGAATTTAATACTATTTAAAGGTTTTTAAAATTTTAACGTCATCAAATAGCACCTTAGTATTTGAAATTATCCTTTCTTTACCATTACAGCCCTGGCATTTATTTTTAGGATTACTTAAATATTAAAATTACATTACAGGAAACACTGGTGTTTAAGCCATTTATTATTTCAATAAAATTTACCATATCAATACCCTAGGAAGTAAGTAAGTTTTTAAGGCATTGGAAATAATTCTACTTTTTTTTAGTATTTTTAATTTATTAATATAACATGACTCAGTCTTTTTCCTACAAAATATCATTCTCTTATATTCTCTTTGAGTACAAATGTAATAATTCTTCAAAACACATTTTTTTTAGTTTGTCTCAAATGTTTAGGACCGTAATGATATAGAAAGAAGATTTTGAAAAATGTGTGACGAACGTTAAAATTTCAAAAACCTTTAAATTGCGTTAAATTTATAAAGCTTAGAAATCCCTAAAACTGTATTTAAGATTCCAAGGTCCGTATTTTAAAAAAATGACTTGTAGAACATAAAAAATACATGACAAAATGTTTTTTGTTTTTTTTTTAAGTCAAAAATGAAGGCGCAAAAATTAAAGGCCAAAACTAAAAATTTCAGTTTTTTTTTCTGATATCTTCGTGGGTATTCAGAATATTAACTATTTTTTCACCAAATTATTATTATGCCCCATACGCAACTGTGCCTCAATTTAACCATTTTCATATCTCTTATCGTTTTTGAGATTCCCTTATACTTACACGAATTTGTAGCACCCTGTACTTTCTCTAACACTATGTTACTTTAATGAATAAAAACATTGGTTTATTTTTATTAGTTTAGTTTATTATATTATAAAATCGGTATTTTGTAATAACGCTTACCTCCAGGTAAAATCAAGCGCTGTCAAAGTAGAATTTAACCTCACGGTGTTAAAATAATTGAAACAAAGCTGTCTTGAATTTCAAAATAATTTGCTTTTCCCGAAATCTATTTCCTTTGACTGGGCAATGTAGAATGACTTCATTCTCTAACAGTGTGTTAGAATAAACGAATTCTATACAGACTTGTAGTTAAGAATGTGTTGTTTCTAAAATAGTGTTTGAGAAACCTTTTTTCATACCACACGAACTTTTTCTGCTAATTTTGATGTCATTACCTACCCCCACCTTCATTACGGAATTAATAAAGTTCTCTTTCCATCACCTGTTACGGTTTCGTTGTCTGTGTCACACCCTCAGATTTTTTGTGGCATTAAATTTAATAAGACGATAAGGATGTTTCTTGAATGACAGAAGAGTTTTGATCTTACATTGTCTTTATTTGTTTTTAAATAACGTTTTAACTGGTAAGTATCTTCAGTTGTCTTCTACTTACCAGTTGAAGCATTGAGATTTAAAAACAAATAAAGACAATATAAATCCCAAACCATTCTATAATTCAAGAAATATAATTGCCTCCAACCTTTATACAGGATGTTATTTAAGTACGTAGACAAACTTTAAGGGGAGATCCTTGCATGATTTTAAAATTTTAAAGTGCTTATAGGCTATTGAGTCATTTTTTTGGGTTTTTAAACTTTTCTTTGATAGTTTTGGTCATAATTAATTCAAAGTTCAAATAATACTTTTACCAGTTCCTATGAAACTATAAGCATTTCAAATAATCTGCAGGGTCCTTGTTTTTGTGTTCATGTCCATGTTTATTAGGACGCAACTGAATAGTTTTTCACTTTTTGTCTTAAAATCTTATAAGGAATCGCCCTTTAAGTTTGTCTATGTACTTAAATATCGCCCTGTATATGAAATAGGCACGGTATCTAAATTGGAACTTCCCGAACACTGTGACTATGGTTTACAATTACTTTATTTATATTCATAGATTACCCTCGTCGGGCGTTATGGCATGTCCACTACAAGATGTCGAATTCCTCTAGGGTATTTCTACGGTCACGTGGTCGTCCTACCCGAAGAAGTACCAAGCGACGTTTTTGTCAAATGTATAGATTATGAAAAACAGTTGGGAATTCTGTCAAAACTATTGGAGGATATAAGTTGTAGATATAGCTTAGCGTGCTCTAAACTAAAGGATTATCTCCAGCCATTTCTTGTTGCTGACATGAAAAACACTCTTCACTTGTCTACGTACATTAATATATTAAAGGATAAAAATATGAATATTACGAATGCCGAACATAGCAAAATATTCAGTGCATATCAGGTAAATTTTTTTTATTGAATTAATTTTTTTTTAATTATGATTTTTAATCGAAACAATATACAATACAGCTTAGTATATCTACAGACTAACAAATAAAAGAAAAGAAAAATATATATTTATGTAACATTACAAAATTAAGGAACAATTTAACACTATATTATAGAACTCAACTACAATGGTTTACAAATTTAATTGGTTAGTATGTTTTTGTAAATAAATAAGGTATTTTTTTATATAATTTTTAAACTTTATATTACTACTACATCTCAAGTATTCTGGTAAATTATTGTATTATTTTACATAAATCAAATATAGTTTTGCTTAACAAAACTAAACTGTTAAATATAATTCTTAGTGTATTTCATTAAAGAAATTATTGGAACTTACTATTGTTAGCGAATGACATCCATTTTTACATAAAAAATACAATTAATTTTCATTTATGCTTCAAAATCTGTCTGCAAATTTAAAACTCGGTGTATGTCGTATAATTGGCGGAATAAATTTAAGAAATCATTACGATCAGGATATTTTGTTTTTCTTTAAAAGTAGTTTATCATTGAGTGAGATAATGGCTCAAAATTATTAGGTATATTTTTATTTTAAAAAGCCGGGAAATTGACAAAATGAGTAATTTTTCTTTAAAATTAATTTCTTGAGTTCAAATACGATAAAGTTAAATTACTACTTTGTAGGAAGATACTAAAATTGTATGAGGCCAACATGCGTTTTTTTTTGGAAAATTAAAATTAGCCTGTCTTACCATGATAGAACAAACAGAAAATGTGATATTGCGCATGTGTTGCGGGGCTTATTTTCTCGTGATTGCGTCACGTAGTGATCATTTTTCGCGCATTTTTAAACATTAAGTATGGTTTGTTATTATTCTGAGTGATCTTTTTTATTTTTAAGGGCTTGTTTGGTGAAAAACTTGCAATGTGGACAATAATCAAAGAAATTTAATAAAAATATAAAGTTTTTTCAGTTTCCTAACCACGAAAGCATATGTAAACAAAGGCTACATTCTTTAGAACACTTTTCGACATGGATGTATTTTGAATGTATATGAGAATATTAAATAAAGACCTAAAAGATACGTTTCTAGCTAGAATTATAATTTAGAAATTGGTTTATTTATTATGTAATTTTGATTTTTTACTGTGATTATATTATTTTTTCATTGGCGGTCTGGGATGACATCTGTGGCGAAATTCTATTATTATACTGATTTATTATAAATGTCATTGCTTTATTGTAAATTACTGTACAGATTAGCATAAAAATTAATTAGAAAAGCATATAATATCATAAACTTTATTTTTGTTATTTCTAGGAGACCCTTACTTATCAACATCAACTTAATACCGTACGAAACGTTATGACAAGGATAGAAGCATGTGTTCTCGGAACAGAACAACAACAACCGACCGTAGTGCCAACGATGTCAACCGACAAACTAATTTCAATAGCGGAAGGACTACTTGAAGTTCTTCTTTCAACTGAAAACAATCCAGACGTCAGTCAAGAACTTTGTCAGCAGTTCTTTGAAGGACTTTGTGTATCACAATCCTCGAGATTACAGCTCTTGGCAGCTGTATTCCTAGAAAAAACTTGCGGCACAAACATCTTCTGGGGAAACTTTTTATCTGACACTTTAGTTAACTTGTTTTCAACTGCCTGTACCTCAATCTTTCCCCAGGATCGTCTTTTTATACTGCTGATTTATCTAAGCAAGAAAAGTCCTGAAAGAAGTGCAGTCATTGACGCAGCTATGAGAGTTGTCTACGACACTTTAAAACCTCTGGAAACTAACAGATCGTTACTTTTGGCTGTCAACGTCGATCTGTCTTTACTGTCATGGCTGTTAATGTATTTGTCTCTTCAGTTGTCATTTGGAAAGAACCAGAACGACCGTTGGGACTGGGTACTTGGCGAAATGGTCGGAAAGGTAAATGCGGACAATGCCAAAAATAACGCTAGGAAAAAGACGGTAAAAAGAGTGGCGCCTTCCTTTGGGACTACAGGGAACTACGTGCTATCACCTGTTGTCAGTGTAAGAATTGATCAGAGTTGGGTGGTATTTTAATTGTTTGGATAAATGCAATGTCCAATCCCTCTTCCCATTTTCCAAAAGAAATTTTTATTGCTCTAGCTCCTATATCACACCGGGTGTTTCAAACTGATGCCAGGCACTATCGTGACAGTTTGTATTAAAGAAAGTTTTTGCAATTGCTTAGTCGGAAGTATACTTAGACGTAAATTAATACGATATTTCAAAACTATCTACATGGCAATACCGTAATAATATACATTAACAACAGGTTTGATTGGAAATAGCCATGTGTTTCAAAATCAATATACCTTATAAACATTTTTCTTTTGTTACATGGAGCAGTATTCTGTTCGCGAAAACAATATATTTTGTTACGTCCAAAGCCTCAATGTATAAGAACTATTAGTAAGGAAAAGTACTGCCAAAGTTAGGTAGAACTAATGACAAAAAGTGAGGTTGCATATATAGACTAGTTTTGATTCGATATTTTTAGAAGTTTTCCAAAAAGTTCTAACAAACAAACGCTCGTTGTGAAGCACCCTGTATATGGCTCCTATATAGCAAGCTTAAAACCGAAACATGTGGGATACCAGAACTCCTGAGACCACAAATTATTTCCGACTAACAACTCGAAAATAGATCATTTCTTAATATTCTTCTGGTTTTATATGGAGAGATCAACTTTGTAATATTAAAAAAAAAATATTTTGTATGTTTTTGTCCTGGATTCCTGGCTAGATCAGTTTGATAGCCGTCAGTGGATCCTTCTGTCCTCTCCTCCTTAGTCCTTTCTACAATGCGCGAGACTCAAAGTGTATTAACACCTTTAAGTATTCTTAGTTTTAACACAAAATTGGCACAATACTCCTAAAAACTGCTTATCATTTAGTATGATATTTTTTATTTACAGTATTGGTAGAGTCAAAATCAATCAGAAATCTGTAAAAAGCTGCTACAAAAGTTAAAATAATATTTTATTTGTAAATAACAACTAAGTAGTATCCCATTACTGTCAGATTTCGAGAGTGACGTCGTCAATCGTTGCAACAATATCTCCGTAAACACCCATATCATAGTACTTTTCATGGTTGATTTTTTAACTCTACACTTTTAAAATTGTTAAAATCATAAATGGGCTTTTTTACTTAATTTTGGTTATAGTCTATATAAAAATATAAAATTTTCACATTTTTAACCTTTTGTTATTTTTACGCCATTACTGAAGAAATAAATAATTAAAAAAACAAAAATACGGGCTTTAACAAAACTACGTCACAAAAACGACAACTTGATAATGTTGCCAATGGCCTCTAAAATTTGTATATTATAGTAACAAGTAATGACACGAATCTGAAAAGTAATCCAATAGAAATTGTCCAAAACGGACTTCACAGTTAACTTTTTTAACTTGAATATGCTTTGACCCAAAACCCCTAGTAGGAAGATTTAGTGAACAAGGTATTGTTTTATTCAGCCTGTACCCGCTAAAGTTTAGTGCTTTTTAGTATAAAAAAGAAACAAAGCTCACTTTCGATTTCATCTATTTGATTAGCAGTTTAATAAAACAAATCAATAAGTAGTTCAAAAAACATACACGTATATCAAACTCAAGATGTATAGACTAATTTATTTTCTTTTTTAGATACTACCCAGCGGTGTTGATTCCTCAAAATTATTAGCACATTGGCAGAAACATCATTGGACCACAGACAAACCCAATAAGTTTAAACTATTAAATAAAACATTTATGGCTGAAGCTCCTGTCAAAGCTCCCGAAGAAACCAAAGATCCTACAAGTCTTAAAGAAATCATTCAAGTTCCTCAGAAAATGCCGCAGTTCATTGACGCGACACATTGTCTGGGCGTATCAAAAATATTGTTAAAATTCATTATAACGATGGATCATTCAGGTAGTGCAGATATGATGCTTTTAGCTTTTAAGGTAAGGGCTATATTTTATTATGGTCAGTTTATCGTAAAAAATCAAATGTAATACTCTTTTTTTAACCTTTTAAATGGCGTATTATACACAAAGTATTATTAATTCAAATGAACATGGCATTTGCTCAGGCCTTTCTATAGTAACAAAACTCTAGAATATAAGGCTGATTTTTTGCCGGCATTGGAGAATAATTAACAAGTAAACTCTGTATATACCTTAGAAAGTGAAACCTATGTTGTAGTAACATTAATTGTTTTTATTCTCCAAAGTTTTTGACGTAGTTAACTAACAGATTTTAATGAGTTTGCAAGTTTACCAATAATTATATAACGGGATCATTTTTGACTCACTGGAGTTTGACAAAGTCCTGGTTGCTCATCACTGTTTAACATTTTTATTAACTATATATCTAATTTTGTTTTGTATGCCTGAAAGAGTTTTTGTGTTGATGATCTCAACTTATACGAAAAGTAGATTGCATTTAGAATAGTTTGGATCTGCTGATTCTCTTGGGGAGAAGTCTCAAGTAACCCATTAATATTGCCATATTAATACTATTGAACTCGATTAGTAAAAGATCTAGAAGTTTAACTTGTGTGAATTTCAACGACAGAATTTCTCGAAATAGTCTAAAAATATTGGGTTTTGTTTGTAGAAATTGTGAATATCTGTTAGTAGAGGTACTAAAGCTCTCTATATGAGTAGTTCATTTAAATTGTAAATGTTAAATGATAGAAGAGAAGTAAAATGTTGTTTGGTCTTTCTACTACCAAACATAATACTGACGTCACGCGAGTCCAAAATACGTTTTTAAGGGCTGCAGCCTTTAAGATAAAGATTAATTTTCAACTTAATTACAGTAGAACAAATAAGAAGGCTTTTAGATGTTTATATTTGTGTTTAGAAGTTTTTAAAAATGTGTGATTTTGATGTGTGCTATCGAGAAATGGTATGAACATCACTACTCGTAAACTTGTGCGCCTCTTAATCTCCTGCAACTTTTGTATTAATATTTTTACATATTTAAAATAACAACCAAGCTTTGTATTTTTCCACACTAATTATATAGTTTTATATATATTATATAGATTTTAAAATAAACTAAAGCCAAAAACTACACAGGAAAAAAATAACCCACTCCAAAACCTAGTCTAATTATAACAATTGTGTTTTAGATCGTCTCCAGATTAGTTACAATGGCGAAACTGCAGCTGTGTCAGGTACTGACCGAAAATCAGTTGTTGGAGTTGATTAACTTTTCGTTGTCCTGCAAAGTTCCATGGGCTCCTTTTGCCCTTTCCTGTTTTTTACAAGACGCGTTGGAATTAGTCACCAATAATCAGTCGGAAGTTATTGAGATGGACACAGATGCATCTACATCTGCTACATGGCCACAAAATAGTAAGAAAAAATATCATATTTCGTTTTTAAATATGTTCCAAAAAATTAACATTTCTGATTGTGATTTTAGCAAAAATTAAAATTACTATTATTACAGCTAAGAATTCAAGTTTCAGATTTACCAAATGGCGAAAATGATGTCAGCGAAAGTTCTTCTGCTTTTATTAACCTTGAAGAATCGGAACCTGTAAAACCCAAAATGAAAATAACCACCCACAGTATTTCTTTGCCACCACTACCTTCCGTTTTTGAAACAGACTCCAACGATTCTGATATTGAAGAATTGCTTGAAGACTTTGAAAAAGTTAGATGTACGACGACCAAGGCCACTAAAACCGCCGTGGGTAACTCTTCAACAATATCAACTACAATCGACGCTAGGTTAGAAAGCGGAGTGTATTCATCTTCAGAAATATCTTTACGCAAACTTATAGGCAGAAATACTTCGAAATTGTTGCAGAACATTGCCAATGATAAATTTAAAGATGTAGAGAACGCGTTGACTCCATGGCCGGAGACCATAGGACCATTTCAACCAGAGTGCAGTTTAAGCAACCACAAGATGCTGGCATACTGTTTTAACGTATTGTTTAAAGAATTACCAACTCAAGAGCCTAATAGAATCGAAAATATTTTACATCTATGGTTAACGTTGAACAGTGCGAGAAGAGATGAAAAGTTTGATTCTTCCGCCATGCCTGTTGTACGAATTAAGATCGAGTCCGTTAATTCTTTAATATCGGCCTTGGCTTGGACTCCCGGTCTATCTTTAACCACTTGGTGCCTTGGTTTGCAGGTATGTGTAATAAGATTTTTCTGAAAATTTCCCTCATTTACTAAAAATCCTATAAGAGGTATGGTATTTTGTAAAATTACATCGATAATTCCATAGTCGCTGTCAATCATTATTAAGGTTTTGGCTATGTTTTATTTTAAACTATAAAATACGTAGCTAGATCACTCTGCAATCAAGGTTGTTCTTAGGAAACTACATTCGTTTATTTTCATTTTTGATTAAATCACCTAAAAGTCATCAAGGTCGGGCCCTTTCAAATTTAATTAAAAATTAAAATAAATACATTATAATACAACACGCTATGCAGCAGAATTATAAGGTAATTCTGATGCACTCTTTTGAGATTATTTAGGACTGAAATCTGTATTGGTTGATACAAGACCTTCTACAATTTGAGGAGTGAGAGAGACAATACAGGCCTGTTCATTAAAAAACAATGAGAATTTGGCATTTGTGATGACTCACAGCTTTTTGCTACTAGGTCACGGTTAATAAAGATATAAACAAATAAGCTGCTTGGGAGAGGTCACTACTCCCTCTTCTCAAACTAGCGAAATAAGCGGGCTAAGAATTCTGTGTTACTTTTTTTAAATCGATAATTCTATGGAGTTTTTGGTAAAAAAAGCTTGCAAGACTCGATTTTTAAGAAATTAGAATAAAATCTTAAGCAAAACGTTTAAAAGTAAAACTTTCTTCTAAAGATTATACTGGATTTTGTGTTTTTATTTATTTTTTTTAAACCAATTAGTCTATTTACCTTCAATATATTGCATGTAATACAATTTTTTTAATAGGAAATAATAATCTGACAGAAATTACCGTCATTACGTGTTTGAAGCTTGTGTTTTTGCATTTTATAATCCAACACACTGTTCATATCGTTTTTAAAGCTCAATATGGACGATTAAAACTGCTCTTGAAACCTTTAATATTAACACGCCGTATTTCGGAACTCGCCGGTAGTACATTAATTATTTTTAGAAGTGTACTAAATGAATTTACTGTTCTTTGTAGGCTTTGACTTTAGTCTGCAATACAAGCAATACCGGAAAGAAGTGGTTTGATCTAGCAGGCATGGCAAATACTATTGTTAGCCATCGTGATTTTGTCCAGATGTTTATTAGTCTGTTATCTGGTAGTGGATTGGTCTTTACGGAGAAAGCGGCAGTAAGTAATTCCTAACTTTTTAATTTTTTATTCTCAACTAACTATAAGGTTCATTGCATAGAATGTTAAAAGCATGAAATAGTATTAATAAAAAATAAGTATAGTAATTAATAAGATATCAAAAACGAAATGAATCTAGCTTAATATACTACTATTATAAAAATTTACTTTTCCAGAAAACTATTTCAACATTTTTTGAATTTCTCTGAAGTTTTTTTTTTAATTAACAGAACCCCCAATCGAACACATATTGTAATTTAGAATAAGCTAAAGGAAAATATTTATTTTTTTAATACTTCTAAGGTATATTGTCTTATTCTGTGTAAAATACCAATTATAATTGAAATATAAATTCTCAAGTGACTATGTGATTTTTCATACCTAAATTTTCGTCTAAATACAATCATAAATACATTATGTTAGTATATACAAATAATTTCATCATTTTGATATATTAATATTGGATCAATGTCCTCATTGATTGGATTTTTATTGTTAAACCTTAAAGATCGGCAGTAGAGTTTTGGACTTGCATTATCTTCTGGTAAATTCACCTAAAGATGACTGGAGATACTTACCAGTTGAAACGTTGTGATTTAAAACAAATAAAGACAATGCAAGTCCAAAACTCTACTGCGAAGAAATGTTATTGTCTCCAACCTTTAAACCAACATTAAAGATGTTTTTTAATATTCAATGATAGTTTATTTAAATTTATCCATTAAATCATTAAATTTAAATCATAGTTAATTAAAATGAATTTTGGATATATTATCATCAAATTATATAATGGTGGTATCGTCTTTAAATTTGAGATTGAATTGATATAAATAAGAAGTGGCAATTATAAATTGTGTGAATAAAAATAATTGTATAATAATTATTTTAAATTGTAGCTATATAATGTGGAAAATCTAATTAATTTAATTTTTTAAATAAATAAACTGTTTTTGAGATACAGTTTTTCTAAATGCGCATAAAATTTATAAAGAAACAAACAAGTTTTAAATAAAATCTATAATAATAATTAAACGATAAGAACTTAATAAAAAAAATTAAATTAACACCACAGCGTCGTATGGCATATCAAAACAATGACACAGTGAACTGGGAAACTATAAAGTCTAAATATTTTTATGAGCTAAATTTAAAAAAAAATTGTGAATACAGGTGTTTCAAAATTGTCAATTATTTCTGATTATATGATTTTTACTGATTAGCAACTTCCGATATTTATAATAGTTCTTTCAGCATAGTTTAAAAGGAGACCAAATAAATATATTAGTATTTTTGATAAATAGCGAATACCTTATTTTGTGTGATGTCTTTTAGAACTTCGAACGACTTTCAAAAAATTAATCTTTTCTAGGCCGGTCCTACTTTGTGCAAGGCCTTGCACGATTTTCTCGTTAGACTTCAAGTTCGATGTGATATAGTTAGCCCCTCTAGTGAATTGGGCAATCTGTTCAAGTCTCTTCTCCTTAATGTCGTTTACCAACTAGCCCGCCCCGGTGGGCCCATAACGGCCCGAATGGGACCCTTAGATGCCCAGTGCAAATTGCTACAATCAATTTTATACCTGGATTTTTCTCATATTGACATTAGTATTGGAATGAGCACACTCGAAAGTACAGGTAAGCATAAAGTTTCTCACGCACTTATACAAAGCGCGACGAAATATGAGGATAAGGATGTTATTTATTTATTTATTTTATTTATTTAATACATTTAGGCCCGACAGAAAGTAATTAATAGGGCCGACAAAATTATAATTACAAATTTTAATAAACCTATATAGGGACTTAATATAATTAATAGTTAATTTTAAAACACAACTATAAAATACAGTACACTTATAAGTGTGCAAGGGCGGTTCGAACGAAGTTACTGTAAGACATGTCCAGATCACAATAATTTGCTATCCTATTATACCTAGAGCACATTCTATAGACCGGCGCCATCAGCATTGCATTCGTTTTAGCTGCTGGTAAGTAAAAACAAGTGCCAGTTCTGGTGGTGATTCTGGGTATTAGGAAATTTAATTGTTCCAAGAGGGATGGACAGACTGTAGCTCCGGTAATTATTTTAAACAAGAATATTATTGCCTGCATGTCTCTGCGGCTCTGCAAACTTTCAATGTCAAATTGTTGTAACAAAAGTTCGTTATCCATCCCTCTTTGTGGATATTCTCCGTCTTCTTTAAAAGATAAAAACTTTAAAAATTTTCTTTGAACTCGTTCTATCATCATGATATATTTTGCATAAATTGGGGACCATATTAGTGATCCATACTCCAGTTTGCTTCTTACAAGCGTGAAGAACAAGATCTTGAGTACATCAGTATTAGTAAAAGACTTACAATTTCTTAATATAAATCCCAACATTCGAGTAGCTTCTGAGACTATTTTTCTATATGACTGCTAAAAGTTAGCTTGGAGTCTAAAATGATACCTAGGTCGCGAACCCTGTCAACTCGTAACAATTCGCTTTGATCAATTGAGTAGTCATACAGAGTAGGAAAATGTTTCTTAGTCAATGTCATGACCGATGTTAGCATTGAGTTGGACGCGGTGTGCTTCGCTTGTGTCCGTGGATCCACATTGTACCATACGCAATAAATCCAAAGCGCCGTTTTTCTTTACGCTTCGCCGCACATCAGTGCGTTTCAAGCCTAAAGAATTTTTACTTTTAATTTTTGTTTTTAATTCATTTTTTAATTTTAATTCTTTTACTTTGTTTTTATCTATTATCATTGTTGTACTTCACAATTTTTGACCCATAATAATAAAAACTTATTTAAAATAAAACCTATAAGTATACAAGATTTCCTACCGTTTGGCACCCCACTTGATTAGACATTGTACCAAAAGAAAACATATTCAGTATTTGTTCTTTTGGTAGAAGGTATGTTTAACTCTTACGAAAAATAATGTTTTCGTATTTTAATCCTTCCCGTTTACAAAAATTAAATTTTTAAATAAATAGCAAAAAACATACTACCTACTATCTAAGTAAGGTAAATTTTACGTTTTTGTAAAGTAAATCGCACAGTAAACAAGACCGCCTTGTTTATTTTCCACAAAACAATACCTTGCGTAGTAACACTCATTAAATATGGGTAATTCCACGATACACTAACACCGGTATGCTATTCCGTATAAATTCTCCATCTTTCTTCCACATTTTGACGACCCTGCGAGGACGCTTAATGATCGTTTTATTTTTGATATTTGCACGCTTTTATGTCAGGTTAGAGCCCTCAGTCAGGTTATGCAACCGTGCTCGTACTCTCGCAGTGACGACATGCGCATTCAAAGTTCAACGGGAATGGCCCTCGCAGCAAACGAAGAGGTAAAAAGCCTAATTCAAAAGAATGGCAAGAAATGACAACTCGCTTAATCAGCATACCGTTGTAATTCAGTTTATTAAATAATAACAAGGCGGCTACTATCACATACGTCGGGGGAAAAGGACAAATGCACTAACTTTTTCTTTTCACAAAGTAACAGCACATTTTATTTTGATTTTTAATAAATATGATCGTAAAGTATGGTACGTAATTCGAGTTGTAATGCAATTATGCACTCGCGACTCCGTGCGTAATTTTTCCATTCGTGATGTACTATTACAAGCAAAAACTTTTATAGATAATGATACTGTATACGGATTTCTAAAAAAACGTTCTAAATATTCTTATTTAGAGGATGTTATCATAATCAAAATACTTGATTGTATTGTTTACACTTAATATGTTGTGTACAAACCCACAGAACCAATTTTTAATCCGAATTTACTACCATCGTGTTGAGGTTACCTAACAAATTCGCAATAATGTGTTAATGATTATTAATTTTACTTACACTTTTTTTGTTTCCAGCTGTTCTTTTAAGTTCTTACTTCCTGAACATAGACAACATTAAATGTGTAACGATGGGTGAGAAGAAATGCGTCATGTCGAATAACTTCGGTGATATATTTGCAAGTGTATTGGGTACGGATTCTAATAAGCAAGATAGACCAGTGTCTTATGAAGATTTACTAATAAACCTGCTAAAGTTGTTAGGGAAATTAGTACAGACCCCAATGCCGCCAGAACATCCAGTAAGTAAAGTACTGAAT
The DNA here is from genome assembly GCA_935413205.1 of Polydrusus cervinus. NCBI lineage: Eukaryota > Metazoa > Arthropoda > Insecta > Coleoptera > Curculionidae > Polydrusus > Polydrusus cervinus. Next base: position 55,695,125 of record OW284510.1, on the reverse strand, counting down.
TTAACTATTTTATACTATTGTAAAGTTCATACTGTCCAGACCATCCATATAATCTATAACTATAACCTAATAATACGGTAAAGCCTGGTAAGGCATTTAAGGTTGTTTAATAAATCAGATGTTAAAGAAGAATAGGATAATCACAGTAGTGCATGATGTGACAGTAGCTTTTTTAAATTAATTGAGACTTAATTACTCTGGTAATTGGAGAGTGAGCCGATTTAATTCGACATAAGGTGATTATTACCCCCAAATTTATTGAACAAATTATTTTTAAAGATCTTTTTCGTTTAATATAGCAAAATTGTATAATAAAGTTAAATCAGAATTAAATTGTTTACAGGTTATAAGTTTAGGCGATTAATAAAAGTTTCAATAGATATCTATATGTAATAATAAAGTTTACTGTAAATTTGAATCCTCATTCAGTTCTTTCTTAGGTGCATATCAGTAATGATTAATATGTACATTGTTAAATATCTATTGTATTTTTTTTTTAAATATCAGTATAACATCCCGGTTTTTTTAAATTCTATATACCAAATTGCATGTCAGGTTTCCTTTCTTTTCTTCTCTCCATAGATTGACTGCTTGCTGTGTTCTGAACTCTTTTTATTTATTTCTTAATTTTTTACACACAGCAGGCTGTTAGGAGTATGATATCTACAGTAATATTAATAGTGGTTATATGTATTATATAGGGGGCTCAGCCTTAACTTCGCCTTTTGTAATTTTTTTTTTACAATAAAAAAAATTATTATTATAAACCTAATTTGCCGGTTGTCATCTCAGTCTATAAGAACATACTCCCTTGTTTTAGGAAGCTATGGAAACGGACTCCTCAGTCTCGTCATCTCAAACCGACGAATCGAAAGCCGAACAAATTCAACAGGAAAACATGGCCGCTCCGACGTCTATGCCTTGTTTTGCCGATACCGTATTACAGCATCATCCCACTGTAGTATCTTTGTGTAGATGTCTAGCTGCTTGTAAATCATCTTCACTTTGTATGTTACCAAACCTGGCACAGAAGGTATGAAACATTTAGTTTTTTAAGATATATTTAATTAATAAACGATTTTAAAATGTGAAATATTTATTATACAGAGAGATCCACTAAGGATGGCTAGTAGATATATCTACAACACCAATCATCTTCTAACATTTGGGTAAAAATTTAAGAAATATGAGTAAAATATTCACTGGGAAATGTTTTTAAACCTTCAGAACAACGTAGCATACTGCGACATCTAGTGTCAATATTGAACACTTCCAAAGTCATAAAAATAAGTAAATATGTTAAGAGGAAATTACCTGTAGACACACGTCACAATGGGCCTTTTCGTTATAATCGTATTTATCATGTTCAGCATTAACATCCTGAATTAGAACCAGAAAATAAATAATTAACTGGTTATCATCTACAAAATAATATTCTCTAAGATGCTTTTTCAAGTTTTTGAATAGAAAAACAAGACTAAGCCAAATCCGGACTATACTACGGGTAATCCCGCTTAAGAAAGTAACACAGTGTATGAGGAGTTGAACCTTGTCTATTTTGTGAACTTGCACATTGTCATGACCAATGAGGACGTGCTTGTGGTTAAAAAATGCGTTTTCGGTTTACCTACTTTGTTGCGTTAAGTTTGTAACTTCTTTAGTTCACACAATGATTTTAAATTTTAGGCGTTCCCCAATCTAAATGAACCCAACACAGTCGGTGATGCTGTATTTCATATTCTTACGTTACTAGCGAAGAAAGCATCCAGAAAAGAATTGATAATGCAACCGCTTTTGATGTTCCTATCTAATACTCCACAATTGAGTGAGCCTCTTATTTGGTTTGTTCTTCAAGTACTAGATAATGAAGAATCCATTAGATCTTTCTATACAGCTGGTAAGTCTTTAGCGATGATAATAAGCCCACAAAAAATATTTTTTGTGCAAAGGACTTACTATTACTAAACAAGAGTAACGATTAATAGTATTGCTCTAAAATTGTATTTAAATGTTATAAAAAAATAATTTTGAAGATCAATTTATAATTAACTTACTAACTATTTAAATACTGATTTTTAGGTGGAATATCAATATTATCATCGAGTATAGTCAGCAGTAGCAATACACCTAGTACAATATCTCGAAATGGTACAATATCAACGGTTATGCAACACTTTAATGGTTTCACGTCACAGCCAGATCACAATGTTCCTATTGCTCCCGCTTCGGCTAACAAAATGTTCCAAGCTTCTGTGGAGAACAGTTCTTTAATTAATTTTGCTCCTTACTGTACGATTTCATGTCAGTCAGTGACATCCCAACCAGCTGATGTACTGATACAGGTGAGATTAATTTTTGAAAATGCTATTGGGAAATTAATTTTATTTATTTAGTTTCTTTTTTTTTTCTTCTGAACACAAAGAACTATATTTTCTGATTTAACTGTTAAACCGGCTTAACTGCGGTTTTACAAGTACATGTAGGAATTACATCTGAAGATGACATTTTTGGATAGAGACTAAAAAAGGTAACATATAAATTCTGCCAACCTATAAAGGCACTTTCCAAATCTTCAGTCCTTAATTTTTTTTTATATTGCAAATCGAAGAAATCGTCCATAGTTCTCAAAGAGACCGGTTATAGATTCAAAGGGAAAAGTAAGATAACCCAGTCACGGTCTCAACAAATATATTTAATTGTGTATGGTTACACGTGTTTCACCCTTTCGGGCATCATCAGACGTAGAATTTTAAAAATAACGAAAAAACAGGCCCTACATATTTAAACCTTAAAAATGTGTAAACAACAAATAAAATTCTAGGTCTGATGATGCCCGAAAGGGTGAAACACGTGTAACCATACACAATTTAATATATGTGTTGAAACCGTGACTTGGTTATCTTACTTTTCCCTTTGAATTTATATAGTAGTTGTGGTTGTGAGGAGGCTCAGCACCCTGGTAAGTAGAGCAAGGCGACCCCTGAATCTTCCTTCAACTACTCTAACCACCTACACCCTCGCTAAATTTCCAAACTTCACTGTGAATGTCAAAATGTTGCGAGCTAGGGCAATAACTTCCTTGCAGAAATTCAGAATATAAGTCTTCGTACCCCACCCACTCTCCTCAGGGCCTCACACACCACCAGGAAATGCAACAGTGTTTCTTCCTCCTCATGATGCATAGGACATGTTAGATCTTCCTGTACGATAATGAATGGTATGTGTTTCCTCAGCCGGCAGTGCCCTATTAGATTCCCTTATAATAGATTAAGGGCCCTCATTTTCTTCTCCAACTTAGATTTGTCTTCTCCCCTTGTAAAATCTTATCTACATCCTTGTGATTGCCGCCGTTGTTTTGTAGAACACTGTGTGGCTACTCTCTCGGTGCAGATCCTACATGATGCTTTGAAATTCCAATTTTAAGTCCTGGGCCATGGAATGGGGGCCACAGCGCTGAGCCCAGCGAGATCGTCTGCTCTTTCGTTACCGCGCACCCCTCTCTATATGAGTTGCATCTCCGCGTGAAAGTGAATATCTTGGTAAAATAGACCTTCAACTGTTTTTGAAGCATTTCAGGGAAAAAATCAAAATAACTATTCGTTTCAAAATTGATAAAACGATAAGAAATAAATTTTATTATTATTATTGATTAGCAATAGTAAGCGGTAAAACCGATGAGACTATTGCATCTATTCTATTATCACATGTAAATATCACAGCGTGTAATGGACGGATGAGTTATTCCATTGTTTAATGTCTCTGTCTATTCTTAAATTGATTTATTGAAGTTGCATTACCTGGGTCTTAGTCGATTCCAGTTGTTCACAACACGGTTCAAGAGAAAGTTTCTTCGTAGAAGTTTGGCACATCTTTCCCTTGATAATTAATTCTTATTATGGGCCCTGAGTTGTTGGTTTTCCGATGGCTGGAAGATTTCTAGGTTACAAGAATAATGACCGGTGATTAATTTAAAGGTCTCAATTAGGTCTCCTCGAAGCCTTCTTTGGTGGAGGGTTCGAAGATTTAATCTTAGCTGCCTTTCTTGATAAGGTAGATTTTTTAGTTAAATTAAATAAATCCTTTGTTTTCATTTGTTTTAAAACAATTGAACTGAAAAATAATCGTGGATTTTTACAATTTTATAATCAATCCTAATCTGCGAAAGAATGTATAGGAATGCACTTTCACCTTGAGTGGACTCCCTGTCATGATCTTTACGCCCGTACTGATTATATATTTTTAAAATGATATGGATCTAGGTGTGGCAATGGCTTTGCCCCCCTCCCCATTTAAACATACCGTTGGTATACCAAAAAACTTTTATAAGTTTTTTTTTATACTGCGTTGTCGAGGTTATTAAGGGAGAGGAACCAGTTTTAGTCAATCTCTTAAGAGTAAGATTCAGATGCATAATAATTTTATCAACATATGTGTAATGTGATGTTTTTGAGATTAGAATGTCAACTTTTTGCCAATAGTTATTAAAAAAAAAAAATTACGACAAAATGAGAATTTTTCTTAACATGTACAACATTTAAGATTATTGGAAAGTTATTGCATTTTTTAGGGACTGTCAGGTGTTACCCATCGTAGAGCTCGCACTCCATTGTGGTCATACAATTATTATCAAGAAGAAACCCATACTGAGTTACTGTTGCAACTACCTAATGCAGTTTTACTAAAAGAAGTTCAACTTCAGCCTCATGCGGGAGGATTAGCAACATGTCCGTCGTATGTTGCCATTGAGGTAAGTGTTTTTGACAATATCATTGTTTTTTACTTATTTAATAGCAATGAAAACCCGAGTAATTTTAGTAAAATTTTTATTTCCATATAAAAGAAAGGTATAGGCTTTAGATAATTTTTTTAATTATTAAGTTATTCAATCCCTGAATTCGTTAATTTTATGAAATAGTTTTAAAAGAAAAAGGTACTTATTAAAATTAAAAATTATGTGTTTTTTCAGTATCTTTATATTTCTTTACCTTTAAAAATAAGATAGTTTAGATTAACAAATACAAACATTAAATCAGTCAGCAAAAACTACAATCATCAGTAAAAAAATTGTAATCGGTAGCACAAATGTTTTTCTTGTTTTTTTTTCTTGAAATCCTATTATATTCAAAATGACACTGACTTAACCAGAGGTCTTCAAATCTAACACTCCTTAAAACAAATGTTTAATTACGAAAGTTGTTCTCATTATTATGATAAGTTTTGTTTTGCAAACTGTAACCTGAAAATACCAAGTCTGTGACTATGGACAGTTTTTGTCCGTTCGTGATAGGTAACACTTATTGCCAATTACCCCAGGTAAAACAAAAATCCATACTGGTTGTTTAACACAACTTTATTGACATCCGAGCAACTATAAAGGGTGTTCCTTAATGACGGGCTATTATTTTAAGGTGTGATTTCTCAAGTCATTTTATGAAGAAAAGTTCATATAAACATATGTCCCAAACGGCTTACATTTTTTGCTACAGGGTGTTGAATTTTATTTTTTTTAATGCATTTTTTGTAATATCTCCGAAAGTACTTTGGATAATATTTTCAATTTTGGCAAGTGCTAATAGGACATAAAACTACATATTTTAGTTATAAAAGTTATTTTTTGTCCCACCATTGGCGTCCCTGCAAATATGTCCTCTAATATTTTTTAGAAAAAAAGTGGTACGCCATTGACATTTTTCCATGTGGATATAATTTCTGATCAGCCTGGTTAATTCTGCCTAAAAATGGTCTCTTGCGTGTTTCTCCTCACACACCGTTCTTAATGAAAAGAATTAAATTAAATTAGCTCTGCTATTTATTATTATTAACATTGATAATGCAAAATTTTGTTTTATAAAAATTGTTGGAAATGACTACCTTCACTTAATAGGCATGCATGAAGCTAATTTAATTTAATTATTTTAATTAAGAATGGTGTGCCTGAGGATAAAAACGCAAGAGACCATGTTTATGTAGAATTAACCAGTCTGATCAGAAATAATATACATATGGAAAAATGTCAGTGGCGTACCAATTTTTTTCTAAAAAAATATCAGATTAGACATGTTTGTAGGGACACTACTGGTGGGACAAAAAAAACTTTTATAACTAAAATATGTGGGTTTATGCCCTATTAGCACATGCCAAAATTGAAAATATTATCTAAAGTACTTTCGGAGATATTACAAAAAATGCATTTAAAAAAATAATATTCAACACCCTGTAGCAAAAAATTAAAGCCGTTTAGGACATATGTTTATATGAACTTTTCTTCATAAAATGACTTGAGAAATCACACCCTAAAATATTAACACGTCATTAAGGAACGCCCTGTATATTGTACTATTTCTGATGCAGTAGGTTTTTGCAATCAAGGCAATGACTGCTTCTGCCATTTAATTAACACATAATAGTGCGAAATTCTTTACTACATTTTTTTAGTTAACCGTAATAATGGTTTCGCCACACAGAATCTTCATCAGATGGACAAACCAGCTTCGTTAACATTGTTTAATTTTATTTTTTAGACTTCAGCTAATGGACCTTCTAGACTGGTACCTGCTTGTCATCCTCTGCCTACGAGTGGCCTTACGTATATTAGGTTACATTTGCCAACCGCCAAAGTTGTTAATTGTGTACTGATTCGTCTGTATAAGCCAAGAGTAGGAAACAACATAGGTCTTTTACAAATTCGATTACTGGGCACTTATGCATTTGGAAGGAGCTCTAGTCAATCTAACATTGAGAATGACGATGAATCATATTGCAATCATAGTTTAGGTAGGTTTATAATATAATTATGTGTCCTATGAATGGGATCTCGCATAAAAAAAATTAATATTTAAACTTCTATCAATAAACTTGAATACTGCTTTAAAAACACGCGACGCCACTAGAGGAGTTCACAAGAAAGAGTGACAAAGAGCGAGCCATGCGTTTGTTTTTATTTGAAATATCGTGTGTTCGCATTCAGTGACCCGTGATTATGGCGATGGTACCAGTTATGTTCTAAAATTAAGAAATAAAAATAAAACCTACCTCAAATATCTAAGACTTTTCAAACTTACATAAAAAATCTTTTTGTGTGTGTTAATTTGATAAGTCCATTTTAAATTTTGTTCAGTCAATATTCTTAAATATTTTATAAATTCAATTTTATTCTGGCATGAGCTGTTATTATATTTAATCTACTATACAGGGTGTTTTTTAATTGAGTGCCGATACTTAAGGTTGTGAATCCTTGGGTGATTTTAAGAAGAAAAGTTAATATTGACATATGTCCTAAAGCTCATTCATTTTCATTTCAACAAAAAATATTGAAAGCAGTCTCAATGAACCGAAGAAAAAAATTGTTTTTTTGTTTTTATTTTTTTATGCAAAAAGGGTGCATCATACAAAAGTAAGTCTATGGACCAAATTTGCTCCAAAATAAATGGGAATTTTAAATACATGTTTGGTTTTTAGAAAAATCAGTGGCGTGCCATTTTTTTCTTTAAAAATATTCAGTTCAAACCCTGTACGGACGTCACTGGTAAAAATAAAAAAAAATCTTTTAAGTCAAAAAATGCTCCTTAATGATTAAGAGGTGTGTACAAAATTTCATAAAAATATCTAAGAGTGATATAATAATGATGATAAAAAAGTTATATTTTTTAAAAAATGTTAACACCCTGTAGCTCAAAAATGAAGAGCTTTAAGACATATATTAATATTAATTTAACTTTCTTAAAATCACCCAAGGATTCACAACCTTAAGTATCGGCACTCAATTAAAAAACACCCTGTATTTGATATGTTTAAACAATTTAAACCATGAACTTTAATTTCTTGTAAATTATTGGGTCGAGTATTAAGTAAAAAGTTATAAAGTTTGTTTTATTTAAATTTAGGTTCAAAAGGTCATAACTCAAATCGTTTTTTATTATGGAAATATCCAGTTCTGAATTTAAAACGCATTCATTCCAAGTATTAGCTGGCATTATCAATACAGTGTCATCTGCATATGAAAATATGCTTACACAATTAATGTATCATTAATATACACTAAAAATAAATTGATCCCAGAACAGTACCCTGAGCCACACCAGCAATTAAAGTAGTTTTTTTACTACTGAAATCTTGTGTTTTTACTTTTTGTGTCTCTGTCTGATCAGTAGCTTTTGAACAATACCTCTAATTCCATTAGATTCTAGTTTGGATAAAAGTTTAAATTTATAATTTTGTGATTATTGGTCCAGAGCATGTCTTCAGGGGATTAGTGGATTAAAGAATAAACATTTTTATTATGAATATTTGAAATTTACTTATTACTTATATGTTAAAATTTTTAATTTTTAGGATGGCTCCGATTGCTTCACCACTGTTTCACCGTATCCATCGACCAAGAACTTAGAAGACAGTTGGTCGAGTGTGCTTCGCAAAATTCGAACTTGTTAAGCACCTGTTGCGGCTTACTCCTTGTGCCCTCTCATATTTTGCCGGTCTACCTGCCATGTCTAGAAAAAGTACTCCGGGAATTGGCACTTTTGAATCCCGAAAACGGCATCGAAACGATTAGAATACTTTTGGACAATCGGTTGAGCATTGTCGAGCCTATGATGTCGCTGGACAATACCTGGCAAGACAGATTGATGATCAACGTATCTGGTTATCAGTCGGCTTGTGAATTGTTGTATCAGATTTGTGAACATCAGGTAGGAATCTAAAAATATATTTTACAAAATTTAAATTTTTTCTTAAAAAAATATTTTATCTATGGATATCAGAATAAATTACTCTATTGTTATAAAAAGTATATTAAATAGATTATGCGGCGACCATCGATAGAAACAGCTCATCGGCTTACATTATTAGCTATTTATAGCATTTAAAGCTGTTTTTAAGATCCGTATCAATTTATCAATCCTATCTTGTGCCGTCATATTTCCCAATCCTTTTCTTATTATTATAGTTTTGACCAGGACAGTGTTGCCAGACTGGCAAATGACGTTTTCTGCGGAGTGGGTTAAAAATACCTGCTGAATTCTGCAAATTCTGTCAATTTTTTTATATTTTCATTGTGTATTGCATTTTTTGAACATATTTGGTAAATAATTTCTTTTTTATTAAAAATTCTTTTAAAATTTACAAATTTCGCAGCTTTGCAAATGCTTCCAAGAATGTGCTGAATGCAGAAAAGTTTGCTGTTCTGGTAACATTGAGCCGGAATGCGATACAAACAGGGTAGGGTGGAGACCTAAAAATTCTATGTTAGAGATCATATCGCGATAGAAAACGGCGTTTCGACAGTTGAAAGTCACAGATGACATTCACAGCTGATTCTAGTTCCGCCGAAAAGATACTAGATTTAGTGTGGACCGTAACAAGTTCACATGTCAGTTCGCGTCCTATTATTTTCGTTGTTTTTTGGTGTTTTTTACTATTTTTGTGGCTGTTTTTTATATAGTGTATATAGAGTTTTCTGATTGAAAGTTAGAGTCATAACTACAATGTAGCATAGTGATTGTTTTGAATACAAATATTTTAACCATATATACCATGTTTTACGTATTCTACCTAGCTGGTGCAGTATTACTGGTATTTATTACATTCTTTAAAGGTGGACTTATAGTCGCCGTAACGTAAGCCGTAACACGTAAGCAGTAGTCCGTAAGACGTAAGAATTGAGCCGCAACGAGAAACCCATTTATAGATCAAATTAATTAAGAAGTAAGAGAACAAATAGTTAGGTAATAATTTAATGTTTTGCTTTTGGTTAAAAACTCTGTTTCAAAATAGCATCTGTTCTGTCTCAAAGTCGCTCTTTTTTACAAAGTTTCGTACGAGAAAATTAAATTTTAAAACTCAAAACAACTCTAAATCAAAAGAAAATGCCTGACAGTTCATGGCGGTTATGTTCGAGTATGACCGATCCCGGCCGAAGCCGTAAGACGTAGCGTAGAAATGAAAATAAACCATTTCCTTACTGCTTACGGTTTGGGCTTAATTCTTACTGCTTAAGTTTTTTGGACTATAAATGAATTTTTCTTACGGCATACGTTACTTCTTACGGCTTACGTTACGGCGACTATAAATCCACCTTAATATTCACGAGCAAAGGAGAGTAGTGTGTCGATAAGTTAAATTTTTTAAAAGCTTTGTCGATAATATTTATGTTACTAGTACATTACTTTATTGTCAGTAATTCCTATCACAATATCTAGGTAGTATTCAGTGGATACCTAAGAGGTTCTTGACTTTTGTTCCAATTTGGATAACATCTCCAAAAGTTTCTTGACAACTTTAGTTAAGAACGATGATTTAAATAGAAAAATTTGTAAAGTCTTCTTTGATAAATTAAAATGGGAGATAAGGAACTTAATATTTAAATATTTTTTTAGTTTGTTAATGGAACATAAAAATAGTCCGGTCCTGTCTTTTTAGCCAACCTCTAAACGTAAAATAGACCAGACGTCAACAGGGTGCCATAAATGACAAGTGACTTGGCGTTTTCTTAAAAAAATTTGACTATATTATTTGAAAGAAATAGGAAAATACATAAGATGCTCTTGCACACGTTAACTACTAAGGAATAAAAATAAATTCCCTCTTTGTTACTGTTTAGTTAAAAAAAAACAATTTTTAAATTTATTTTCAAATTTCAATTGGCGTTCTACCGTATGGAACACGACTTTATCAGCTCTCTTGGCTACCAGCCAAGGGGAAATTACATTAGACTGTTTAATGTTATCGTTTATTGTATGTAACTGACAGAACTTTAACTTCAGATTTGACAGCCATGTGTTATTTTTGCCTAATAACTTGAACATAACAAATTTCAGTATCAAGTGTTGGGAAAGTTTTTGATTGGCGGCCAACCAACAATCGTCTGAGATTATCGATTTTTATTTTTCGTAGTCTAAATGTCGAGACACAATTAAAAAATAAGCATTAGGATAAGCAATAATAAACAAAAAAAACTTAGTTTTGATACATAGAAACAACCAACTAATAGGAATTAATATTTATATTATATTTTTTATTTCCTATTACCTGTTTCTTAATGTTGGGTTGCATAAAGATTTTAATCAATAAACTAACCAGGCAACTTTTATTGCAAGTAAATCGTTTCGGCCACTATCATTAGTGTCACAATCCAAGTGTCTGGTTAGTTAATTATTGTTTAAAATCTTTTTACAACCGAACATAAGTATAGTTATTATAAAAGTGTCAATTTGTTTTCAGGATGTCAATACGGCAGATCGGGTAAAAATGATTTTGGAATGGCTTGAGGAAACTGCAAATGAATGTTTGAGGACTGGAAATACAAGCAAGTGCAATGCAGCATATGTGACTAGTATAGCATCAATACTGTGGTTTAGTAACCAATCACAAGTGTCTTATGATTTAAAAGCCCTAATATCAGTAGACTTCTTTGATACAATATACAATCTTAAAATGCGGACCTCAAATAATAGTTTAAAATACGCTTTTGACTCTTTACTATGTTCTTTGTGTTATATTCGTTCAGAATTATTTCCCCTTTTGTTGCAAAAAATCGGTGTTCTTGTGCCCAATTTATCAACAGACCGTGGTGCATCTATAAGTGACGATCGCAAGGACCCGGAAGGTATGACGGATGATCACAAGCAGAACTATGTCAATTGTGAATGGTACAGTCACTTAATTATTGGCGAATTATCTGAATTAAATTTAACTAAGGAACAATTAGAAACGGTAGCTTTAGCTAGTAGATCGCCAACTGCTATCCAACAGCTTTTGGACTCTGGTTTACCTAAATTATTAAATAGTGCGATTTATGAATTTTGTCATAGTAATGATCAAAATAGTTTAATTCCAATGGCTAAACTGGAAAAAGTTACAGCCATTTTGCAATTCTTCACTGATGTATGTGATGAAAAAATGCTAAGAGACTGGTTGGGATCTCCTGACGGTTCGTCATTCTGGCCACATTTACTACATTGGCTTTGCAAGAAGCCATTTAGCAGTTCTAGTATCCAGTCTGAAGCGCATGTCCATTTAGAAGAAGTATGTGTGAAATTCTTGTCGAAATGTTGTTTGTGCCATCCCGCCAATCAAGCAAGATTGGCTAACGTACTATGTGAAGTCATATCATTGCAGCAAAACGGTATATCAGGCTTTTTAAGGCGATTAATTCTGCAGCTGCTGCTGGAAAATGAGAAGGTTCCAGTTAGCATTGAAGCTAATGAAACGCTTTATAAGACTTCCCGGGTGGCACAGATTTTTATCCCTGCCCATCCCGCATTTAAACAAACATATAATCGTACCATGTTATACCTTAGTACTACCACTACTCTAGGGGATATACTAGAACAACATCTATTCTTTAACACAGCCTATAAGGCCGATTCAACGGCAAATAAGAAATCTGCGGTAACCAAAAAGGATATGTTCAAAGACTTTTTCGTGACTGATTTCTCTGATTTGAGCGTGGCAGCCGGAGTTACAGCCAAAGATAAACGTGCCAAAGATTTAAAGAATCAAGCCACTGCGACGCCACAATCAAAGAAAAAACGTTACACTTCTGAAGCCACTAGTGCTACGGATGTAATGGAAGGAAGATTAATTAAGTGTTTAGCTTTTTCTGACGAATCTCTTCCTCTAACTTTAAATCTGGGACAGTTGCTAAGACTGATGGAATCGAAGAGCGCTACTAATGATTGGCCTTACATTCATTTGACAGTGTGTCAGAGCAAAAGTAAGTACGTCTTATTTATTTTTAATTACGGAGTTTCAAACAATGCATAAAGTAATGACAAATAATTTTTTAACATACAAACAAATGGTTTTTCTCTAAGCAATGGTGTTTTATTAGGTTCGTTTAAACCTGACCAAAAATCGTACTTAGTATGGTCAGGCATGCACTGAACAAAAGCTTTCCAACCGAAATTTTAGACTCGGAGCGATCAGAAAGAAACTGATTTTCACAGCGTTTAAAATAGATAGTAATGTTCCATCGGGCATATTCCCGTATTATTTTCAAAGAGAGAGAAAGATTTGGAGCTAATGTTAAATATACGGGTAGTAAAAAAATAAACCTGTTTGTGTGTTATGTTGAAATAAAAATAATTATTGTAAGGTAATTATTACGCTTGTATATAAAATCTGGTTACTTTTCTTTTATTAAAGCTTTCATATAAAATTTTATGTTTCTAGAACAACGGAACAAACTACGGTTACGTTATTGATTCGATAAATAAATTTGTTCACAAATCGTTTCAACCCGTATCTGTATTATACGCTTGCGCACATTGGTACAAATGATACCAATAACTGTTCGGGAACAATCCAAAAATCTTATTTCCCAAAAACTATTAAGAGAGTACTCGCTTCGGCAGATTATGTAGGCTCATGATTTTACACAATAGAGAGGGCAGTTTAAAATATTGAAATTTGTTTTTTCTGAGAATTTTTAATGTAACCATATGTTGGATTTTACATAGTCAAAAGGGCAGCTATAATTGGAAGAAGTCAGTAAAAAACACAAGATAATATCTCTTTCCTAGCTAAAGTTATTATCAAAACATTCTAAAAATGCAAAAAATTTGATTACCTGCATTTTATAATGCAAATAATAAGACAATTGAATTCCTTTTAAACGAAATCAAGTTTGATCATTTCCGTTAACCCTTACCGAGGTTAATAAATTTTTGTTAAAAAAATGTTTGTCCTTCCCCCCAGCCTTTATTTGAGAAGCTGGAACAATAAGCGCTTAAACAAAGTTACTCACTAGTTTTTCAAGATTAAAATACATATGTTTTTAACAAGGCTTAACTATGCATATTGTATTGTACCCTATAGTGGCCATTTGAAAAACTTAAAAATGTTCCGAAACATGTGAGAATAATGATTCCCAAAATACAGTAGACGTCCCTTTTTAGTTGTACACCCGGTACATATATTAGATAGTCTTATTACTGGTTATCCTTAAATTGATGATAGCACTGATCTGTAGTAATCTACATTTGATGAAATTTTAGGTAATGAAGATAAAAATCAAAATAAAGATGCAATATACTTAATTCAGCAACAGCAACCAATCTGCAGTGCCTTACAAGTATTTAGTTCCATGGGTGGTTTAGCTTTGTTAGCACAAAATTTACCTACGATTTATCCCGAAGCTGTTCGAGTCCCGAATGTTGAAAAATCCACATCTGATCAGTCCGATTCTGAGTGGATTAAGTTGGAAGGTAAATTGGTTTTTAATAATCTGATTTATAGGTTTTTTTTTCATATTGTTATGACTAATTTATAAAAACTATAACTTTGTGCCCAGCACGTTAAGATCCCATGGTTTGCATAAGTGGTGCTCCGTTCCAATAAAAACCAAGCGAAATAGACACAACACAATTAAATAATTAATTTTGTATATATTTCACGACGTCAAATACATTGAGGAGCGTTTATAAGCGCAAGACAATATATAAGCTCAGATGCAAAGTTCCAGTGGGTTCCTGAATGGAATCTGTAAAGTTGTCTAAATTAGTTCGCGTATACAGGTAGTAAATTTTCTATGTGCTCGTAATGCGCGGCGTTTGCCAGACTCGCCTCGTTTTATTGGTTTTTATTTTAAGTTTTCAAGAAAATACTTTTTAACCGTAAATCTACCAAAAGCGGCGTAATTTATAGTAAAAATCACGATACACCTACAACGATATGCGAGTAGCAAGCCCAAATTTAAACACCGACGCGCATTCTGTCACTGGGCGACGGTTCTAACCTCGTACATTGCCGAGCTATTTTAAAAGGCACGCAGAATAAAGTCCTATTGCCCCATATAACGCGCGATGGACCATTTGGTCATATTTATGACGTCACAAAGTGGAAGAGAGATAGAAGCTGCTAAATTTCAGCACAATATAGGAAACAGTAACATGTCCTCAGAAATGACGGGTGATATAAGATGTCAAAATAATATTTTAACACGTTCTCGTGAAGGAGTTTATTTTTACTTTATCACGCTATTGGGGCTTCCTACCCTTCCTTACTACATGTTACCATTTGTATTTCTTAGAATGTGATGAAATCTATGAAGACATTGAAGAAACTGTAGGCAACAGCTCTCCCTCGAAAGCAACAGGAGTTATCTCGCACATTCCGCCACATTCCCTGACTGCCTTTAGTCTTTTTTTGAGGTTACCAGGATATGCTGAAGTCTTATTAAAGGATACTAAGAAGGCCCTTTGCCTTTTAAGGCTACTGCTCGGGGTGACGGACGATGGAGAAGGTAAATTATAGAAAATTATTTTTTATTGCTTTAATTTTATGAAGCAGCAATCTAAAAGTGTTGGTTCAAATAATTGAAGGATTGTAAATATTGCAATATTTATAATTTCAACTTACGTATAATAATGATAATAACAATAATTTAAAAAGAAAATAATTTCCGATGCATTTTGTGAATTTCAAATTATTTTAAATTGTTCAATCTTTAGTTTCATTATTAGCCGAGGAGTGAATACATGTTAGAGTTCAACCAACAGTATGTTTGCAGTGGGTTCAAATATATTCAAGAAACCCCAAAATTGCAATAAAGCTCCCAGTCTGACAACTCTGCTACCAGTCTTGCCCTTTTCTGATACTTATCTGAAACTCTACAAAGTGTAAAAAAGAGTAACAGTGTTGTTAGATTTAATATGCTACCTCTAACATTACACATTATTTGTATGAATTTTGTTATTTTTAGCAAAATTTTTGTTTTTACCGGAAATTACTTTTTTTCTAGGAATTCCTTAGGAGAAAATACCCCCAAAAATTTCTCGTTCTCGGGGAAAATTCTATTCGGTCTACCCATCACTAAAAAATGGGTATCCTATATATTAAATAAATAAAATAACTAAATTATTGTTACAACAGGAGGCGACATATTCCAATCATCCGTTGCAGCCTCGTTGCCCACCTTACCGTTTGAAGTATTACAAAAGCTCTATGACAGCTCACCGTTATGTTCGGACGATGGTCGTCTTCTAAGGCGAATAAGCATCACAACTGGGGTGGTGCAATTGCTCTTGGCATGCTTGGGAATATTGACTCATCACTCGTCGGGCAACAGTGAAAAGGACGCACAAAGAGATTTGAAAAATAAAGAGGAGAGGCAACTTTACTGGGCAAAAGGTAAGTTGAGAGTTTTAAAACAGGTCTGGTTTGAATTTACCTTAGACGTCACCTGCTAAAGCTTTTAACTTAGTGATTATTTAAAAAAATTATTATATATATTACTAACTAGACAACTAGAAATGTGTAAACCTTTTTCTCTAAAATGCACCGTTAAGATGCTACAGCCTATCAATGTGCCATAAGAGTCATTTTTCAAATGCCAATATCTCTATTTTAGGTCAGCAGACGGTAAATTCAATGGATCTGCTGCGCCCTTTATTTTTATGTTACTTAATCTGTACATTCACTTTGCATTGACAAAATTTTATAGGTACTGGATTTGGAACGGGATCAACCCAACAAAGTTGGAACGTGGAACAGGCGCTAATGAAACAGAAAAACGAGGAAGAACATGTAACAGTTTTACTTCAAGTTTTGGCTAGCTACATCAATCCAAATGACGAAGCGGGCGAAGAACTTGGTGGAACTGTATTACCACCTCAGTTTGCTGACTTTTTATCAAAGAGGTAAGACAGCATTATAAGATGCAATGCAATACACCCAAGAACATTTAAAAAAATCTTCAGTTTCATATCACACTTTATAAACATATCGCTTCATATTAATAATTACTTTGTATTGTCTTTTAGTTCGCTACTTCCTGCAATTAGTTCTTATCTACGAAATGACTCTGTGTTGGATATGGCACGGCATATACCGTTGTATAAGGCAGTGCTTAAAATTCTAAGGGCCTTAGCAGTCAGTTCGCAACTAGTAGAATTATTATTACCTCAGAAGTCGAGAACGAGTGAACCATCGGTCAGCTCGTTACTTAAAAATATGAAGACCTGTGTGGATACTTATGCGAATAAATTAAGGTAAGAAAGAGTTAAACGCTTTTATTTCAGTTTCTTTTTATATTTCATAGAATATTTTGTCAAACTACTTCTATGGATGTTTTGTTATTATTATTAAAGAATTTAAATAGATTTTTACTTTAAAGCAAGCAAGCAGTTTTAAAATGAACAATTTAAATATTCGTAAAATGTAATTTTTCACATATTAATAATTAAAGAAAATAATTTTAACAAATTAAAGTAGTTTTCAGTAGTTTGAATTCAAAGTTTAAAGTCAGAACTCCTATTTTAAAGTTAGAATTCTAAGTTTAATGGCATCATTTTGAGTTTAAAGAAAGAATATTCTGTTTGAAGTCGGTTTTCCGAGTTTAAAGTAAGAATTTTTTGATTCGGTGGCCCTTTTAGATCTTCGTAGATATCCTTCTTCATTATTGAAGTCGGTTAAAAAAAATATAGGGGAGCATGAAGTTGCGCGTTGACTGATTCAAACGAAGAAGGGAAAACATAAGGGCGAGCGAAAGATTCTAGGTTTGATGATAATGATAATAATTAAAATAAGGGGTTAGGAAAGAAAGCCCTATTTCCTAACCCCTTATTTACAATGTCCCTTCTGGAGAGTAGTTACGACTTCGTTAATGATAATAATGTTTAATATTACAGAATACAAAACACAAAATCAACCAATAACTTGGGAAAAGCGACGAAATCGAATTTTATAGAGAAAATAGAAGAGTTGGAACAAGGGGAGGGTTTAGCAACCCTGATGCCTGATATACAAAACACCGCGAATCTCGTTGCCAAAGTTACATTTGGTATGATAGACGAGAGTGATTCGGATCGGGATAATTCAATGGAGAGGCGGATTGTGATATCTCCCGAGGAACAATATATGAGGATGATGAAGAACTTACAGTTTGGTAAGTTATATAATAAAAGTAGATATAATAATAATGCCTTTTTATTTTTTACATAGAGATAAATGTAATTTTAAATGACAGCGCTCGATGTTAATTTAAATAAAATATTTTCAGCACTCTCGGGACTGAAGTTAATTATTTAATGCTAAGGAACCAAAGTGTGTCAGAGCAATTAATAATTTAAAAATATCTATATATTTCAAATTAAGTTTTAACAATGACAGTTGTAAGTAAATGTGTGGAGTTGGTTGTACACTGTGTTCTGAAGAAAGGAAAAACGTTGTATTTCAGTGTAACTGTTTATTTTACTGACGCCTCAGTAATGAATGACAGTTGTTTTTGAATATATAAAGGATATTTCTCGATTGCCCATGCTGGTCTTAGCACTCGCCTTTTGCCGGAGAAGACAATTTTTCAGTAAATTTTAAATATTTTCAGTTATTCTGTAATTAATTTTTTATTTACTCGCCAGACAACTTCGTGAGTAAATACTTTTCTGATATTGAAAGTTTATAACATTTTTAGAAATGTTTAAAAAAGTGTTTTTCTTGAAAATAAATTTTTATAGTAGGTACATAAGTATTTTATTTATTTGGTTTTTGTTATTTTATTAATTGTTAAACTTATTATTTGTTAACCCGTATCACGGGGTCTGGGAGAGACTTGTCAACAAATACCGCTCAGCTGCTCCCCAACTTTTTCTTATATCATTCTGCCCTTCCATCTACTTTTAAGTAGAGCAGACAGCAATGTGCTTGAAGATTTTGAGCGATATAGGTGAACATACGCGTAAGTTATTTCGGGTTAAAGTACGGAAGTGTCTGTGAGACCCCTTTGCACGGGTTAAGTAACTTTAAAAAAACGTTTATAATGGATTCTGCTCTGGGGCCGTCTAAACGTGTTCGGTATGGTGACAAACAGTTTGAAGATACTGTGTCCCAAAAGACTTAAACATAAAACCCAATAAGTTTAAAGTACACCTTTCCTATATAAAGAGTGTAAAAATGACCCCTAAAATAAGCTTGTTATTTTTGTAATTCTTGATAAAAATTTATGAATATTTTTTCGTTTTACTGTTGTTCATTTAGTTTCTTTACAGATAAAAACCGTTTGACATGTTTATTTTACATTTTGAAAGAAAAAACATGTAAATTTTAAAAATGTACTACTTTTTACTTTTCAAAAATTAAATAAATATTTTCGTGAAAATATGACTATTCCATAAAAATTTTACATAAGCTAACTCCTAATATATGTATATTTATAGCCTGACCATTTTTACTAGCTTACAAAAATATATAAATGTATATATGACTAGGTGTCTCACAGACCCCACTGTACGACTCGTGTCCTAAAAGTGACTGTACGGGTTAAACATACTTCATGCTAGATGGTTTAATATTCCTTGTAATCAATTAAAAAATAATTAGTCAAAATAGTAAATAATTAATACATTATAATCGGACATTTTTGTTTAAATTAATATATGTATGTAATTGTTTTAGATTCTTATGTGTAAACTGTAAAAATATTAAAGTTTAACCGTTTGACTTTTTGGAATTTCATATATGTATTCTTCTTACGTCTAATACCGTCCATTAACTAGTTAAAAGAATTGTATGGCTTTATTTATGATTTCAGCATCACATGAAATGATTGAAGAACAACAAGATGGTACGATAAAGTTCGTTATATCTCATCATTTTGAATCGATGGCTAAAGCCACACCGGAACAATCGCATCCGACCAGAGTTAAAAGGATAGCGCAAGAGACTGTCACACTGTCGACGAGCCTACCTCTCAGTTATAGCAGTTCTGTGTTCGTCCGGTATGATACCTCAAGATTAGATGTTATGAAGGTGTGTACATTTCGCAATCATAGAAACGTCGTACAAAATTAAAATGGAAGGTGCGATTCGTCTTATAATTTGTCATGTGTTATGACACTTCTCCTTTACTATTTGTGAGACTTTTTTACAAACACAACCGACCAACTATATCTTAGGAACCATTGCTCATAGTTTAGTTAACTCTTTATTTTGATGATGTTCCCATTTTAAATAAATATGGCGTCTGGCATAATAATATAAAACACGAAAATGCTCTTAATTACCAAAAAGAAATTGTTAATATAAAACTTATGCCACATTGTTAGAAGTTGAACGGCAGTAGAGATTAAGACTTGCATTGTCTTTATTTGTTTTAAATCCGGTATTCACCTGAAGACGACTGGAGATGCTTACCAGTTGAAACGTAGTGATTCACAACAAATAAAGACACTGCAAGTCCAAAACTCTACTGCCGTTTAAGAAACGTCATTGTCTCCAACCTTCAAACATACATTGTTAGAGGTTGGTTGAGATCTTGTGCACTGAGATATAGAAAATAATATTTTCAGTTGTAGGTAGTAAATCTTTTTTTCAATTTAAATATTGGGTGTGTTCTTAAGTATATGATTGCAATTTTTTAATTTAAAACATTTATGTTTGGTTTTAGGTACTCATAACGGGTCCAGCGGACACACCTTACGCTAATGGATGCTTTGAATTAGATGTATTTTTCCCGCCAGACTATCCTCTCTCACCGATGTTAATAAATTTAGAAACTACAGGGCACCATACCGTCAGATTTAATCCTAATTTATATAATGATGGCAAAGTGTGCTTATCGGTAAGTTATTTACATTTGTGTACTTCCTTTTCCCTATCTTGTCTCAAGACCATGAAAATCTGTAGCTGCCTCAGCAGAAAAATAGTTTATTTATTTTTTGCAAATTTGTATTATATTGATATAAAAAGTTTTTTGCAGGAGATAAAACTTCTTACTAAAAAAATAACTTTTTCCTACTTTAAAAAATACAAAAGGTGGATTTCTGAAATACAATATTTAAAAGGATAGTTGTGTTTTTATTCGGTGTTTCGGTAATAATAAAAAACAATTTCTTTAATTTTGACATTTTGGTTTATACGTTTATATCTTCAGAAGTATAAAGCTAAAAAGCCCCTAATTAATATGTTTTTGTGTTTAAACTCTTCTCCGACTATTTGGTGGGATCTAGTTAAGTTTCAAACAAACCCCACCCATTTATCTCATGAGAAGGCTGTTCCTTGATTTCGAGAATTTGGCCCCTGAGGTCCACGACGCTCCACTCGGACCGCCACAATCGAACGCCAGCTACCATCGCGACTTTAAATTGAAAAAAAAACATTAAGATAAGATTTTTTGTCTTTATACTTTATAAATCTAAAAATGGTTTAAAATAAATCAACCGTAGAAATTACCATTTAGTAATAGCGCGTCCTGGGCAATTTTCCCAAAATATTAACATTTCAGAAATTGACATTATTTGAAAACATTTCCCCTAAGAAAAAAATTATTAATTAACACTCAAAAGTGATCTTAAAATTTAAAAAAAAAACAATTATTTAAGAGACTTGTATATTTTTAATATTTTTAAATTATGTAATTAATTAAAAATAATTTGTTTTTAAGGTCCTAAATACATGGCATGGTAGACCAGAAGAAAAATGGAACGCCCAAACGTCCAGTTTTCTACAAGTTTTAGTTTCTATTCAAAGTTTAATTTTAGTACCGGAGCCCTATTTTAATGAGCCTGGTTATGAAAGAGCTAGAGGTAAGAATACTATTGCATGTTATAAACCCTTCTTACGAAATATCTAACCAAATATCTTACCTAACAATGTAACATTTATCAAACATTACTTTTACCTACTAGTAAAACTTGACATAGAAAAATAATAATACGTAAAAGGACTAAAAATGCAAATTGCATAGTGTCTAATGCAATTTTTTTTATAAATCAACATATATTCACAAAAAAATTAAATTCAGTCCATCAAAATATTTAAATCTTTTGTGTTGGATTGTATAACGAATTTTAACAATAATTAACTAACCAGTAACTTTAACTGTGACCTAAATGACATTGGCAGGCATTAGTTACTCACAATCAAAGTTACCTAAAAAATGCATATCAATTAAGTTAAGGAGTGTTTTAAAAAGGAAAAACAATACAAAAATTGTGTAGTATTTGCCAAAAAGGATTTAATAAGTGGAGTAAGAAGAATAAAATACTTCAAATTTTAACAAGTAATAAAACACTAAAAATAAATAAATAGTATAACACAGAAAGTTTACTTTCTTATCATATAGAAATATGCAAGGAAAATAATTTTCCAATCAATCAAAGCCAAATACCCACCTTTTCTCTAAATTTTGATTTAAACCCTACCCGCATAGAGCATGCAAATGTAACATTTTCTGCTGTTTCCGGTTTTACAAACTACAATCGTATTAAAAATAGTTAGTATTTCGATAATTTTTAAAGCGTTTTTAAAGTTCAGATGTTTTATTTATTTATATAAATTTTCTACTTTCTTCATGACTATCCGAAAACCTTCAGTTTCATCCTGTAATAACTTAAGATTAGTATGAAAAATCTTTCCTTAAGTAAATAAAATATTTTCGCAAAAATAACATCACTCTATCTTTAACAATAAGACAATGAAAAATGACGATGGCAGTATCGCCATCGCCGACATTACTTCTCTAGGTTATAATATGTTTCATAATTTTTAGGTACTCCAGCTGGCTCAACCAACTCAAAAGACTATAACCTTAATATTTGTCAGGCTACAGTCCGATGGGCTATGTTAGATCAAATTGTTAATCCTTGTCCTTGTTTCAAAGATGTGATACATGCTCACTTTTATATGAAGAGGCATGAAATATTAGCGCAAGTAGATAAATGGATACAGGAATTAGAAATAGAAACCAAGAAAGAAAAGAAAAATACCAGGACTCCCAAGAAGAACAGAAGTTCTTCATTGGAAAGTTTTAAAAAGGTACGTCAGGATTATTTAATTAAACTCTTTTATATTAATATTAATAATACATGTGTCCACGGAAGGTGGCTCGCCCTTATAACTCTTTTGTTTTTAAAGATAGTGAAATTAAAATTGGAGGATTTATATATGACGTAAAATTGCATTTTTTGACAAATGATTTAACTTTATGAAACTTCCGGTTTAACCGGAAGTGACAAACTTTTTATTTTTAAATGGGAAACCTGGTATGTTTTTTCTTTTTTTAACTCTATATGACGTTCTAAATACAACCATGTGTCACTTGTGATCATCAAAATTATATTTTTTTTAAATATATTTTTTTATCTAGAGGGCTATGCATACATTTAAATCACTTATTTCAGTCCTAAAATATTGGGAAAAATACAACTTGACTGTTTTTGGTCAAAAATCTATCTGCTGTGTGAAATTTAAAATTTAAACTTGTTTTACTAATTTTTTTTTAATGACAACATGGTGGCTCGTCAGATTAGAAACAAAGAGCACTTTGTTACGATTAATTTGATACCACACACTATTAGGTTTTAACCAAATTTCCATTTAAAAACTTTAAAATGTAACGTTAGAACGTCCCTATAATAAAACATCTTTTTTGAATAAAATACGCTTTAAATGCATCAAGTAGCCTGTGACCAACAATTTCGCATAAAATATGCTTTAAATGCATCGAGTAGTTGTCTTAGTCACACACAAATCTTTCTAGCCTGTTTATTTTTTTATTTATTTAATCAACGGGTTATACCCAGTACAAATATAACTTACAATTATTATATGGATATACTAATATACTAAAGATTCAAAGTTACAATTACATAAATCATCATACGCTGCAACGAACTTTTCAATGCTTTTAAGACGCGGATTCAAATACTTTTGGAAATTGCGGCCTATTGTTTGAGTATCCTTTTTTGTATTAAAGAATTAAATTGAATTCTTGCCATTATCCCAAAATACTACAAAGTAACACAATATATGATTTTTAGATATATAAACAACTGCAAGAACAAATTTCCAAATTAAAACCTCCTGGTAATGAATTTGAGGAGGTAGAAGCAGACCTACAGCACCACGAAGAAGAGGAAGATGAAGAAAGTCCAACAACCCCGACAAACAGCATGGAAGTTACTATAGAACAAGATCAAACTAAAGACATTGACACAGATAAAGATATGGAAAAAATGGTAAACGATATGTGCAAGTGATAAAGTGTTACAAATAAAAAAATTATTTTTGCATTTATAATGAGTTTCTCATATATGATGATTAAATTATGGCACCACTGTTATGTATCGTCTGCGAAAAGTAAAGTAAAAATGATCTATTGAGAACCGTTAATATTTTTAATTTCTACGTAAAACTGAAAGAAGCCAAGTAGTGGTAACGGAAAAAATATTTTCAAATAACCACAGCCACTGGGGAAATTTTAGGTTATTAGGTTACAATAATAACAACTAAAGTACACTAACTGAGGAATTTGAAGAAGAATCGGCAAATTTGAAGATTCTTTTTAATTGTGTAATTATGTACTTCTAGGAGGTATCCCTAAAATTGGTAGAAAGATCCAGTTAGTATTAGTTTCTTTTTAAATACATGTGTAGGCATTAGGCTCTGGAGAACTATATGAATCATACATTTATCAATATTCTTATAAATATAGTAACAAAAAATGTCAAATAAAAATTGTATACATTGTACTTTTGATTTGAAAAGAGACAGGGCGCCAATCTGTTTTTATCATTTGTGCTTTACTTTAACCGTAGGACTTGCCGAGTATTCTTTATAAATACGTTGTCTTTTATTTAATAATAAATTTACAATATTATATCGTTTTTATTAAGGCAGATTTTTTACACACTAAATGACTTAGTTACCAATGCCGATTATTCCTGTGTCATAAACGGAGATTGTTTTGAATGAACGATTATAGAATTGTACTGTAAATTATTCTTATTTAAAATTGTTCATAACGAAATGTGATTTTAAAATAAAGTTTTTGTTTTACTAATGTTGCATTTTGTTTATATTTTTACTTTCCTCGCAAAGTAAAGTTCATTAATTATGGAATAAGTAAAACAGTAGCTACTTGAATTTATGTGCAAGTAGCTGTAATTGTATAGTAATTAAGTAGTTGCTTACATAGTCGAACGTTTGATTACTGCGCTTGTAGCTTTGTATTTGTTATTGTACATTTTAAAAACTGGTCATGATTATTAATTTTTCTTGGCAAGCTTCGCTCTGCGGATTTTTGCTATTTTCTCGATTCCATGTTAAAACTTGAGATATGGCCCCTTGCGTTTAATTCTTATCGGTAATTAAAACTTGGCAGTAATTGCCTCGAAAGTGCTTGCCAGCACTTAAAATAAAGTGCTTGTAATTCAAGCCATTTAAAGTGCTTGCAAGCAGAAAAAATTACTGTCCGCGATAATTGCAAGCACTTTGAATTTACAAAGTGCTAATTACTCTCTCAAGGGGCTTGGTGCTTGCAGCACTTTTCGAGTGCTTTTCCCAGCTCAGCTG
Source organism: Polydrusus cervinus (assembly GCA_935413205.1). Taxonomy (NCBI): domain Eukaryota; kingdom Metazoa; phylum Arthropoda; class Insecta; order Coleoptera; family Curculionidae; genus Polydrusus; species Polydrusus cervinus. The sequence goes on along the minus strand of OW284510.1, from coordinate 55,669,838 downwards.
GTAATATCAGATTGGGCCCGACCATGCTCAAACATCTCTCGCATAGGCTTATTTTCTGTGGAGATGGTTATTGCCTCAAGAACTCGTACTAAAACTGGTTTTTCAGTTTATAAATTGGTAATATCACAATTTTTGGATTTTTTTTTTTAATTGACACGAACTGTGCTGTAATTACCACACTAAGTACAAAAATATATAAAGCAGTAACCGACACACTAATAACATTTAATTTGCATTGCTTTGTATTTTAGAATCAATAGAAACATCAATTTTAAAGACAGACTTAATAGACTTTACATTCATATCACCCTGTATAAAAAAGACCTGCGTTTTTTACCTACTATTCCATAATAATTATTGGAATTATTATAATCGTGAAAAAATTAAGATATCAAATAGCGTTTTAGGGTTTCTAGATTACACATTTCCATCTTGAACGCTTAAAAACTACGGTGGACGAAGTTTAGTATGTGGAGTAGGATTAGTTCGGCTTAAAACTGGGAATAGATGAATTTTTAGAATCTTTTAAATTTTATTCCAAGTAACATGTTTACGTTAATTTATTTTTGACCGCCTTCTCTGCTATCGCAAGGTTTACTTACTTAATAGTTCTTTTAAAGCAGAATTTTTTTTTTGTAATAAAAAAAATTATTCCATTTTTATAGAACTATTTAAGAAGTGATACTACAAGGTTTAATATTAACATCTAGTTTATTTATATTAAACTATAATAAATGACTTAAACAAACAGTAATTTATTTAGTGGAAACACGAGTGCGTTTGTTCCAGGAAAAATTAACACCATAGGATTTTGGCTTAAAGGGTTTGTCCAATTTACTTTCCTGAATAAACCAATTCCACCCATTTTTTTCACAGTAATCTACGGCCTCTTCCTTGCTGGAAAATTGTACTTTCATGTTGGAAAGTGGATCGCCCCTGAAAAAAATCGTTACTTTTTTAGAACAGGGATTTAATGTTTTTTAAATGTTTGTCGTAGTCTAAATCGCACGTATATTTTACTTTTCATCTAACAAAACTGTATGTGGTGTTAGTGTTTATATTTAATTGTGTTTAGGATGCCTTATTAAATGCTAAATGTGATACTTTTTCTCTGTAATAGTTAAACGTAATTTTTCCTAACGAGACTAATATATCGTGTTGAGTCGAGTCAAAATTGTTTTTATTGTGTAAATAATAATTCTTGTTAACAAAGGTAAATTATTTATTTTGATAAGCTGACTATGAGAGGTAATTTGTCACAAGTCTATGAAGACTAGACTTATCTTCAATATATATATATATATATATATATATATATATATATATATATATATATATTAAGGTGCTATATTATTATTTTCAAATAATAAATACGACTTGTAATATACAGAATGTAATTTATGAACAAATCAGTTTGTCTAAACGATAGGTGCATCCTTCGTCTTACGCAGATAAAAGCTCATCATCAAAACACTTTTGAAATGTAGTTGTACAGCTAGACTATAGAGCCACAAGGTCATATTTTGTTAGGGATATACTCCACTAGCTAACAATTAAGTTTTTAAAATAAATACATTTTGGTGTCAGGCCGGCATTACTTTTATATTCTGCTTTGTGGCACATTTCTTTTTAAATCAAAGAAAAACCTGCATCTGAAAAATCTGCGGTCAATCCAAACTGGTTAATCCAATATTGTGAAAAAAATGCCAACCCTTTGCCACCACAATAAATGGGTATTAATAGACAACTAATTTTCTGTGTTATCTAGCCCATTATAGGGGTAGCTTTGAGTCATTAACAAACATGTGATTTTGACATGGATCAGAACCTTTCTTGTGGATATGTGTTACTTATAGGAAATCCACAGTAATTATTAATATAGATATATACTAAATTTTACTTACGATGAACACCATCCCATAAGGGGATTTTCCCATCTCTCCCTGGTATCAAAATCCATCTCCCAGTGTCCAATGTTGTTAGTACCACTTTGCATACAATTTTTAGGAGGTTCGTAAATCCTCACTAGTCGAGTTTTAATATGTTCTTCTGGAATTCCACTTATAGCAGATATATCAGTCTAAAAATAAGAACACAGAATTTTATTTCATAAATATAATAATTATTTAACATAAAAACTTTTAAGAGTACGCCAACATGGATGGATGGAATATGGACTTGCCGTTCTGCCCTTCTTTCGAATTAGACTTTTTTCCTCTTCGTTCGCTGCCAGGGCCATTCCCGAGGGGACCTACAGTTTAACGTGGGTTCCGAACCACGATCCTGTCATGCGACACCCCCCAAGGGCTATCAGCCCTTGGTTTATTACCATTGCATGACCTACCGATTGGGGAGTGTGTACCTTCTTCCGCACCCCAGTAGATGTCCGATCTCATCCGGCCTGGTTACCGGCGTGAATGGGATGGGTTGGGAGATGATACCTTTTACATTCTTCCCTGCATTCTTAAATCCACTAAATTTCTCCTATGGACTTATTTATTTTAATTAAAGGGTCCTGTCAATTAACGTTAAATTTTGACAACAAAATTGAAAAAATATATGATTTTATCAACGACATGACCCAAATCAAAAATTACGTCAGAAGCTGTAATGTGCATCTAGCCATTAATTGTACGGATTTTATGTGCAAAAGGGCTTGATTACAGGTCTGGTATTTTATTTATTTTAACACTTTAATCCGATTTTTTTGTAATATTCAATTGTTTTATTTATTTATTATATAATTTCACAAATAATATAAATAATAATTGGAAACAACTCCTTAGGTGTCAAATCTTAGTGCTTAGTGTCAAAACTTCGATAGGCATGCCCTCGATATTCATACCACTCATTCTAAGTTTAAATTATATCTTAAGAGAAAAATTCGTAGTAATTTATTAACTGACTCATACTAATTGTTTTTATTCTAAAATATCTATCCTTAATCTATTGTGTTATTAGATTTTACTTTATTGTATATGTAGATATATTGTTATTTCCTTTTGTTAATGGTGTATACCGTAAATAAATAAATAAATCAAATCAAATATATTACGGTTTAAAAAATGTACATATAATTTTTACCTTGTCAATAGAAATGTTATTACATAAAATAAAAATTTAATAATAGTTTCCTACTATTCCACGGTCAAATTTGGACACCAGACATAACATAAAGAAATAACTGTTTTAAAAAAAAGACAATATGCTGAAAATTGATCTAAAATGTGGGAGAACAATACTACAGGCTAAAAATTTAATTAAAACTGAGAGTTGATAAACTTTATTATGACTGTGGACTTCCACATGCTACCTGTAATCATCTTCTCGGTCATATATGTATAGCAGGTTTTCAAAGGTTGAAGGCAGGGTTAAAATGTGAAGTTACTTAAAAGCTTTCCTACAATCGTCCCTGACACTCAAACCCGCCAGAACCACATGCAAAGTTCATTTCAGGAACCACAGAACATATTACCACAAATCAAAATTAGTGTTCTCAAAATTTTTCCGTTTGTCTCTGTTCATTAGTATTCTAATTTATGTTCTACTTTTTTAATTTACATGTTTTATTTCTACTTATAATTGCTACATTTTCATGAGGTATTTAAATTATTCTAAATTCATTCCCCGAATTGAAAAGGGCATCGAGTTCTCGAGAATCTCAAGGTCAATTTGGCTTTTTTGGATTTGTATCTGAAACTAAACATCATGAAAACGCAACAGAATCAAATTAAGAATGGAACGGTCAGATTGCTGCAACCGAACCTAACTTTTGATTTGAATTTATGTAAAAATAATTCGAAAGTCGGACCGGGCCGCGTGAAAGCCCGAGATATAAACCCAGCCCGTGCAGGCCTCCAATGAAAGCTCTGTTAATGTATTTATATGGATTATATGTTAAATGTTAATACTGATTTTATGTCCTACCCTTATGTGACACAATCCATGGCTTTATAGGTATTAGTATACAAAAAAGAAAATCCATTAGGTACTATTTGTAAAAAAAAAAGGATTTAATAAAGACTTAAGTAAGTAAATAAACAAAAAATTAAGTTTTTCCGCCAAAAACGATTCAGATTGGTATCTCCTCCCCCAAAATATATCATTTTTGAAAAAATCATCAATTTTGGTATTGTGTAGCTGTAGCCATAACAGAATAATACTCAAATACAAAGTATCCTATCCCTATGAAATTTTTGAAAATTTTTATATCAAGGACATAAAAGGCGTAAATCTGACATATGCGAAAACGTAGCTAATGCCCTTAAAGTATTATTATAAATTGTATTTTGTAAATGGGCTAAGCTCGTTAATAAATAAATAAATGAATCCATTAGCACTACGGTAACTTACTGGACCCTCGACAGTTATGTAACCTTGTAATTTCTTTCTGTGCTCGATTTCTTCAGGTTTCAAAAGCATCAAATCACTACTTTTTAAGGGCGCATCCCCTTGCAAAACGGACGAGGTAGAAATACTTGGGGCTCCCCTAAAATAAGCTAATTAGAAAACAAAAGCGTAAATTCAGATTTTCTTACTTTAAGTTCATGCAGCAATGCCTAATGTATCTGGTTTTTAATAAAATTGAGGCCATTTTTCCTTAAAAACTGTCAGGAATACTTTGATATATTTTTTTAATTTTATTAATTTTTAAATTAAATCCTCATAACCTCAAAAATTTCATGTCATTTCAAAAAAAGTCAAACTTTATGGACGTCACAGAACTCGAACAAAGGACGTCATGTACGGAACGAGCGTTAATGATTAATGAACAACACAGAACTCGAATGGCCTTCTTGAATTTGAAAAAGGAGAGAATTATCTATGATGCTCATGGCCCAATGTCAGAACCTTGCTCATGGCCGTCCTTTAGTTCGAAAAAGAAACAGAAATTGCTTTCCTTATCTTCACGTTTATCGTGGACGGCCATGGTTCGTGGGTGATAGGTGAAATGTTACCTCTCATATTTTGGACAACTTGACGTCCAAATCTGTATCCGGTTATAGGATAGGCCAAACGTTGCCTGTAATAAACATTTAACGAACGCGAATACCCGTCTAAAGTCACTTGGCTTTTCGGTATATACGTCGCGGCCTTGCGTTTTTGGTTTAGCCTCATATATGTATCGGGTTGCACAAAAAACTTCAATACTAATTAACTAACCAGCAAGTTTGACTGTGACATACATGACATTGGCAGAAATAATTTTCTCACCATCATATTGGCCCGGCTAGCTTAATTTTTAATCAGACACCTTTGATTGTGAGTACATAATGCCTGTTAACGTTATTTATGTCACAGTCAAACTTCCTGGTTGGTTAAAATCCTTGTGCAACCCAACATGAGAGTGCTCCCGGATCGATCTGTGACGTCATAGATCAGCTATCACTTCGAATGCTTGTAAATTATTACTCCGTTCAGATCATCTAATTTTGACAAACATGCAAATCTCGTATCCGAGAGCATTAAACCAAAAACGGTTTATGGTGATGAAGCCAAAGCTGCGTTCTCAGAGCTACGTTCTGTCGCCTGCGACATCCTCATAGTGTCACAACTTCTTTTCTTGTGAGATCATTCGTGAAACCACGATCTCCTGTATGATTTTCTTGTTGACAGTGAGTACTGCCTTCCCTTGCTTCTTCCAACGTTCAAAAACTTCTCCCTCCACTTGTTATGGCAAGACTCCTGTATTCTTGGTAGAAAAACGTTAAAAGCAGCCCTTAATCTTTCGGCTATATTCAAAAGTCTTCCCTCGTTGGCCAGTTGTAAAGGCGTTTTGCGATCCGTATTAATTCCTATCTATCTATCTAGCTAATCTATTGCTCACGTCGCTTATGCGTGATTTGCTGCATGCGACTATAGGACGAAAAGTACTTTTCCAACGGAGTCTCGGGCGCCACCTCTTGGATTAATGTGGTAAGAGGCCCACAGTTACCTTCGAGTAGCTTTTAGATAGTGGAGAAAATAATCCAGGCGTTCAACTGCGTATGGTGCGAAGGAATAATAAAACAATCGGTTTTAAAACATTTTGTATTCAAAGACTTTTACATTAATATGTGCCCCATTTACTATCGGTTTAAAATGAATGATCTTACCAGTTAAAAATAAAGGAAATAACAGAGAGAGGAGGATTGTATACGTTCTTTGTCTGCGGTCATGTATCTTTTAGTCATTGACCAATCGCGGCTAAAAATAAATGATTCCGGCTTTGACGTCCGACGGCTTGATTAAATTAAAGGTTCGCGTCTTCAGGTTCGCAAGCGGTCCGGCGGTCAACTTAATAACAGTAATACATAGACCCGCGGAAATAAAATCAGTGCAAAGATCTGCAAGCGCGGTCGCAGCTTAATTAATAGAATAAAGGTCAGGACGGACTACGGTGACGGACTTGCAGATAGAGATGAGCGATATTTTTGTACCGGTGACTTATACCGGCGACCTATCTGGTCACCGGTATTAGCGGTGACCAAATTGCCCAGGTCACCGCGACCGCGACCTGCCGTATTACACCCAGGTCACCGCTCCAAGTATCGGGCTTAAACGGCGACCGATCCGATCAAGTCACTGGTAACTGCTCGAAATGCGAATATTAAACAGCGACCAGCGACCTGCGAGTACAGATAACAGCGCGATTGGATTTTCGATTCTCATCGAGGCGCCGGGCTGTGCAGCGACCTGTATGACTGGTTGCTGAACACAGCGGAAACAATATTAAAATAAAATAATTTATTTCTGCTTGTGGTTGGTCAAGCTCGAGAAGGTAGAATTTGCATAACTTGCAGGGTAATGCCAGAGATTGACGCGGTTTGAGAGGATTATAGGATTTAGGTTACGTTTTTATTTCACTGTCACCGTATATTTTTATTTTTGAAAGTTGTGTTTATAGATTAGTGATATTTAATGTTTAGTTTTTATGAGAGCTCGTGTGAAAAGTTGATTTGTTAAAAACTATTTTTTTAAAAGATTTTTTAGATAATATTAAGGTATGCAAATATATTTTTTATATAAATTTTAAATGATTTTGAAAGGGTTACACGCAGTGATTGAATCATCAAACAGTAAGAACAAGCTCTAAAATATTTTAAAATCCAAATACCTAGTAATCAAGTGAGGGAGCTTGCTTCAACTTCGCCATTTGTAAATTATTTACAAAAAAAAAATAATAATAATAATAATAATAATAATAATAATAATAATAATAATAATAATAATAATAATAATTATTATTATTATTATTATTATTATTATTATCTCTGTAGTTTTTCCTCTTAAAAATATTTTCATCTAAAGGTAGAGATTTTTATGAAAGTCACCGGGTCTGAAGTCGCTGTTAAAAATACCGGTGACCTTAAAGTCGCTGTCACCGGTATACCGGTTACCTGAAAGTCACCGGTAATCTCACCTCTACTTGCAGATATCAGAAAAGGGTGCGGCCTATGTTTGAAAGAAAAGGTTTACGCGGTAAAGCTACTTGCGAATGCGGATGTTACTACGTCAAGCGGTATCGGTAAAAAGTTCCAGAAGTAAACGACAATACGACTAGCAGTTCAGTGGCGGTCTTTAAATGGTAGATCGGTTTTACTTTACGCATGCGTGACTGCGTATGAATCCCGCGGACCTACACGTTCTGGCTATCTAACAGTGTATAGAAATTACAAGTGTATGAGTAAGAGAAGGACGGTGTGATGTATGTGGTATTGTGTATGTTGTGTCGGTGTGTGTGTATGAGAGAGACAGATAGTCTATTTTCCCGGTCTGAATTTACATTAAGCAAATCAGAGTTCCTGCAGCAACTCGGACTTGCATAAAGGTGATAAAATGGATTTGCGGCCCGTTGTACTAAAACAAAACAGAGCTACTCGGCTAAGATGACCTAGAGTAGTCCGGTTCTGCATGGGAGAGGAAAAGAGATACGAAATTGTCGGTGTCATGTGTGTGAGTGTAATGGCGGTGGTAACCGGTGATATGAGAATGATACAAATGAACGATTTAGCCTTTGAAATGTAAAACGAGACAGAACTACTCGGCTAAGATGACCTAGAGCAGTCCGGTGTCGGGTAATTGAACTATGGCTTGATCCGAACGAGACAGAACTACTCGGCTGAGATGACCTAGAGTAGTCCGGTGTCGTGTAATTATTACTATGACTGGGATTTAAAAAAAACGAGACAGAACTACTCGGCTAAGATGACCTAGAGCAGTCCGGTGTCGTGTATGAGAGAAACAAAGAAATAATTATTCCGGTTATATATGAGAGAGAGACAATATGACAGAGCTACTCGGCTAAGATGACCTAGAGCAGCCCGGTCTTATGTATATGAATACCATAAAACAACCCGATATACGCGTCAGAATGAAAGAAAACATTATATTGTCAGTAGGTGTGAGTGAGAAAGCGGTCAGTAATGCCAGAATGTGTAGTATAGAACGGCGGTTTAAATATCTATTAATAATCTACATTTTATTGCTTACCGTTAATTTTTACTTTAGCCCGGATGGTCTCGGTATTTGTCCGGAGCTAGTCTAGAGAGTCGACCGGTTGCGGTGTGAGAGTATCGTACTCTGATTGTAACACAGTACGATCTTGCTAAGGTAGGCTTCGAGCCCGGCTGAATCCCCTCTACTCGGCGCGCGACATCGAGAAGTACCGATGGCGACGGCGGTTCCGCGCTGACCCGTACTGTGAACAGTGGGGAATGAAGGAAAACTAAGAAAAGCTATTTCCCAGTATTTCGCGACGGAAAACTTTAGAAAACTAATAAGTACGATTAAGTTGAATAATTTACGAACAAGAATGAACGTCGTACGATGAAAAATAAGACAATTAAGAACGGATACGTATACAACCCTGTAAAAATTATGTAACTTCGTTACACAGTCTATCTGCTTTCTCTTACCTCGGATGTTGGTGTGGCTAGGAATCCAGACCAAGAACATATCTGGGCTCCCCGCCAGGATTACCATCTCCTCATTCTTAGCCAGTACTCCTATAGACGTCAGTTTTTCCAGCGCTATCCTGGAATCTGAAAAAATGACTGCCTTTGCTATTCCTCTTTCTTCCAGTTCTGCCAGGGCGCAGTAGATGGCGTAGATATCAGCTGAACATATTGTATGATAATCATATCAGGCATCTTTCTACTTATACATAGTTAGCAGTCGCTGAGTATACCCTCTGTAAATACAAAGGCATACTCCTCAATCCAAATTTCTCTTGATATTATGATTTCTCCACATCTAAAGCATCGAGGCTTACTTCTACAATTTTTTTTGGAGTGCTCGAATCTTAAACAGTTGAAGCAAGGTATGACTGGTCTAATACATATGTCTACCGTGAAATTTACTCCATATAGTCGGACTTCTTTTGGTGCTTCCTTACCTTGAAACGTTACCAGCATTGACATGGAGGGTTTGAATGTCGCTTTTATTTCAATAACCACTTTTCTATCTAGGCTTCATGCTTCTATAATAGATATTTCCCATAAAATTAATCAAGAAGAAGAACTCGTGGTTGTAATATGTCGTCAAATAAGTTAAAGATCGCCCAAATCGTACTGCCGAATGGCGCTAACTGTAGCCGTCGCCAAAAATAAGTAAAGAAGGAGAAAAGCAAGGTTATGTAAATTATGTATTTATTTTTGTATTTGATGGATACAATGCGATAGGTTTTTACGGATTTTAAAGTAAATACATTACACAGTCTTTTTATTCAATCACTGCGGTAAGTAGATAATTCCTATTTTGGGGGCAACATATAGATTTACCTTGGTACACTACACAGAAACCCCAAACCAAGGATCCTACCAATAACCATCAGTAGTTATAGAGATTAATTTTAAGTACACTGGTAGTTTAAGTGCCTAAGGGGTACTTAAAAATATATTAATATAAAACAGTTTTGTGGAGTTTACACACAACGCCGTGCACTGTTTTTTAGGTTGAGTATGTTTGTTTAGGAATAAGACTTTAAGTTTACTTAATAACATTTTTGGTAATATCATGAAGAGCGATTTTTTTTCGATCCCGGGATGATATTTTTATTTCCCGGGATCGCAAAAGTATGGTAGAAATGATATCTATACCGGGATTCGAGGATCCATGGATTGCAATCCCTAGCGAGAGAAAAATGGATATTTTGACAGTTTGGCTTTAGAATTCTCTATTGTGTAGTTGCAGTTAAATAGGGAACTCGTTTATCTGGTTGTCATTTCTTCAAAATATCTGCAGCCCTATGAATTGCTTTATAGTAATCATCCACCACAGATTAAAACTAAACTGCTGGACAATTGCTTTCGAGCAAGAAAAATTTTGCCTAAATTTAACAGTTAATATTTTCTGAACCAGATATGATATCGACCTACGGTTTTGAATGGTTGATAGATTCATCCTTGGGAAACAATTGTCAATGTTGGATTTTCTTTAACTGTCAGAAAATTTTATATACAGGGTGTTAAAGAAGACGATGATTTTTGCGCCAATTTTAATGGCTTGTAGCTTTCACAATAATATTTTTACATTTTATCACTCTACGTCAATTGAATCACTGGTTCATAGCAAAGAAAGTAATTTGTCAAATTTTTTATATCTGCTATATTTTAAGAAATACCGATATTTTTGGAAAACCTTGCTTTATTTCAACTTATTGGTAGCTAGATCTCACTGTACGTTGTATCGTCCAAACTTTGCGAGTGATTATTATACCTTATGAAAAGCTTCAGTTCAGTAACAATAGTTGTACCTAAATGTTATGATGTACAGTGGCGTACTTATAAACACCTATATGTCTATGGTTTATGAGTATCTCACAATTTTTTACGATTGTTTTATATTGGAAAGTACTCGCCCCTAGATTAGATGAATTTTTTCTTATTTTTTAGCTTTTCATATCGCACTACAGGTATATTATACAGTGTGTTTACAAAATTTTAACAAAACTAATTTTTTTATTGAATTTTTGGAAAAAATGTATTTATTAATTTTTACCTTTTTAACACTATTCCTTGTACCTTACCAAGGAAAATTCGTCGCAGACGAACATCAAACTCCAGGATACTAAACGAAGACCTTAGGAGACAAATCAGAGTGAGGACAAATCGGACAGTGAGGAGAAAATTAAATGAAAGTAATGTAAATTGATATAGCAGATATCAAAAATTTGACAAATTACTTTCTTTGCTTCAACATTGTTAAAGTTTTGGTAAAAGAGTGGCTCACTTCTAAGTTCTCTTCTAGAAGTTTTGTTTGTACTTTCGTTTCCATTTGTTCCCACAAGTAAGGGGGAAGGATCGATCGACATCGGCAGCGCTCCCGTTACCGATCCAAGGCAGAATATTTACACGGCTTGCCTCTGTTTGCGAAATATTTTCCCATATAGCAACGAATGTTTGCAACAATTAAAATACAATACAAAATATTTTTAACTTTCTGGTAACGTGAAAGTCAAGTTCTAAATTATAACAGGTACTTTTAAAAATTTTCTATTTTATGTCATTGTAACAAGTGTTTTGTACACGTTTGAAAATACCTTTTTACACTCGTTGAACTATTTTTTTATGAAAAGAACCATTTTTAAAACTTGTATAGTACAATATACTATTTACATTTGAATGTTTGATCAGTGGAATACCTAAAAACCTAATGTTGCCATGTGATACAAAGGCTTATGATAACATGAATTATTTATTTTACGTTAAAATATCATTAATATGATGGTGCAACTACGCCAATGGTCGCGGATATCTTTTACTGTTGCCAACAATAATTTATAAATTCCGTTAAGTTGTTTCCCGTCAAAAACCCGTTAAATTATTTTTTATCCGTCGATAAAATCCGTCAGTAAAAAATGCGCTAAACCAATAAATTTTTGATTATATGGCACTTTATCTAACTAACGAAAAAATAATCTACAATATACAATATTGGACAATGAATACTAATACAGTGTTGCCATATTTTTTTTACGATTTTCTTCAATTTTACCTGAAAAATACTTTATAATTCTGCAGAGATGGTCAGTGGATGAAGATCTATAAAAAATTATAAGACGCGGCAAAATTGATGATTTTTCAAAAAATATGTAGACTTATAAAAATAATGATCTACCTTATCAAAATATCCGTCTATCATAACTAAAAAAAGACCGTTGAGATAATTTAAAATATTATTTTAACGCTGACATTTGATATTTATAGAACGAAAACAGCTTGATTCAGTAACCAACCCATTTAACTAATTTAAGGAACTATTATTAAATTAGCCTAATTTTCCGTTAAAAAAATCCTTCATCCGGAAAAACTGTTTTCCTTTCGCACAGTGCCGTGCGCCATTAGCGTTGAAAAAAAACTAGAAAACAGAAGCTCCGTTCCAAATGGATGGCTGATTAAAATTTTTTTATCGCTTACAAAAATACCATTGCAGTGCCAACACTTTCTACAAAAATTTTAATTTTATTCCCATTTATTTGATTTTATTTGAAAAATTTCCTAAATTTTTCGCTTGCGGCGGCGCATTTTTTGAGATACTCGAGTAAATCTTTTGAATATGGTATTTTTATTACAAAGTAAATTGTTAAAATACCAAAGGTTTCACTATTTTGATTAACATTTTTGCCCTCGATGCTGTTATACATTTTTTATTTTGTGAATAGATTTACCCACTTACCTTTTGAAGAATCCGTCCATTTTTTACTCAAAAAGACCTCTCATACCTTTGAACGAAGTGCTAATTAAAGAAAAAACACCCTGTACGCCAAACAAACCACAACTTTTTAAATTAAACTCAAATATGCTTTATTGTCAGAAGATTTTCTACAATCCTATTGACAAAGCTAGGGTATAACTTAATATCTAAATAAAAATGATATAAAATATAATAAGTAAGTAAACAGCATATATAACATTAAATATATCCATCTAAAACAACAATAAGTAAAATATCTTGAAATAAAAAAAAAATCTTCCAAGAGCTATTGGCAGACTATTAAATAGTCTTAATAAGTCTACATCACTAATCGTTAAAAATACATCACGTAGATGTTTGCCTGGCACATACACACTCACACTTTAGCGCACATTCATGTTCACACGGTGATGTTTTCAGGCGGTGCCTGGTTGAGAAGTACGCCACATCCTTAAATGCAATACAAAGCATTAAAAATATAATTAGCCGTAGGTAAAAACTGTGTAATAACATGGTTTATATAGAATGGCATGCTCTTTTTTCCAATAGGGCGGACATAATTAAAGTGACTCCGGAAAATTTTGGATAATAATTTTATCTTTCATTTATTCAAAAAACGCTTCTATAACATTTCTAGATTAACGCTAAAATAAATAAAAACGATTATTTTTGTTTCAGATTTTTGGGCAACATGGCATGTGAAAAAGGTAAACGTGGGCAAATGCTTGGTTTAAATGAAAGAAATGTAGTTTTAGAGGTATTGGATCGTTTTTTAGAGACAATGAATAAATCAAAGGCTGTTGAAGCTTGTAGCGAAGCTACAGGGCGATCGCCAAGAATGATTTATAAATTGGCTAAGGAGAGAGAACAAGGAGACTTAAAACCGCCAAAAAGATCTAAAAGGCCACATGTTAAAAGCCATATGAGAATTATGAAGTATAAAAGTGATGTTAGGTCATGTATTAGAAGAATTATCCATAGCTGCTTTGTCCAAAGCATTCCTCCCATGTTAAATACAATACTAGAAACAGTAAACGCCATAGACCTGTTTCCACCATTTAAAAGAGGTACTTTATACAATTTGTTAAGAGACATGGGATTCGAATATGAAAAGCGTGGAGGCAAAGGGATTTTTGTGGAAAATAAAGACATTATAAGCTATCGACACAAATATTTGCAAAAAATAAAAGAAGCGAGGGAACAAAACAAACCAATAATTTACACAGGAGAATTGTGGCTTGATATGGCGAATATCTGGGAAGAGCCAAAGGATGCAGAACATAGTCGAGAGCAAAAAAATAATAGTGAAGTAAGTCCAGTTCTTGTTTTAGTGCATGCAGGTTTTAAAAATGGTTTTATTGAAGGTGCAAAGTTAACATTGTTATGTAAAACAGACAGGACTGATGTACGTGAAGAGATGAATTGTGAAATATATGAAAATTGGTTTTTCAATCAATTATTGCCACATTGTCCAAAAAGTTCAGTTATTGTAATGGACAACGCCAAATATAATTCACAAAAAATCGGAAATGTTCCCAACTGCTCTTGGCCAAAAGATGATATTATAGAATGGCTAGAAAGCACAGGAATCGAAGTAGATTTTACATTGTCGATCCCCCAATTAATAGATCTTGTAGATGGTATTAAAGATGATCACGATATTTTTAAAATTGATAGTGAATGTGAAAAACTTGGGTTTGAAGTTCTTCGGCCCCCGCCAAACCACCGCGAATTAAATCCCATTTATATGGTGTGGGATCAGATAGAATATTTTCTTAAAACGAGTAACTCTCGTTTGAAGAAAGAAGATGTGTTAGAATTAATCGACGAGTCCTATTCAACTGTCTCTTCGGACGATTGGCTAAATTACGTTACTGAAACACAATCAAACGAGGAGTTTTTGTGGAGGGCAGATTGCTTACAAGAGGATATTGAATCTTTAATCAAGAAATTGAAATGGACTCGTCATTCCTCTGGACAATCTTGTTTGAAGATTATAAATTAATTTATTACCTACTTGTTTTTGCTTTATAAATAATTATCTTTAGTCTGAACTGAAGCTACAATGCAACTTTATATATTAACAATATGTATTAATTACTGCTGCCTATGCTTGAAGTTTTGGGCTGGACTAAAGATGTTTGAAGGTCGTTATGAGATTTAAATGTTTCTTGTCTTTAATTCATAATCTGCAGCATTAGTGTTCCTTCTTGATCACTATTTTTTTTAAAATTGTAAATAAACACATTTTTCCTCTTCATTAAAAAAGCAAAAAAAAACTATTTTTCTGTTTTTCAATTACCTACAATTTTTACCTCAAAAATATTAATCAATGTTCTAGCATTAAGGTAGGCTGGTTGTCATTTGTTTTTAAACCGTGACAACCTCATGAAACTATAGAATAGAAGATAAACCCACGCATCGAGACCTGATTTGCACGGCCGGTCGATCGAACAGTTTTAATTATGGCCGTTGGGCTTTTCTATACCGACAAGCAGTATTGGGGTATCTCGCCAAGTGGTTTTATCTTAATAATAGTATTATATCACCAGTGGCTTAGTGGCTATGTGAAGATATTATATTACTTTCGGCTTTGGTTATATTTTTATAACTCTAAAAAAGGGAAGAACTTAGGATCAACCAATAAACAGAAATATAGGCGTCCGAAACCTGACCCTTACAAAACATCACTTTAAGGATTATTTCCAAAACTTAGAGTTTCCGGGCGGCAGACGACAGTACTGGTTCTATATTTTTCTATGAAATACATGCAGAGCGTGGCGCCACTGTCGCCAGCCGCTGTACCTTGCCGCCACCGCTACTTGACTTAAACAGTGTTTGTTGCAAACCACATATTAACACCCATTAATAAAAATTAATTTTTTGAACGCTGACGGGGAAAAACATAAATATTATGGCTAAATATGTAGCTATTTATAACACAGGCCATGCTGATTATCGGAATATAATAAGTCATCATCTTCCTCTTCCAACAGAAGGCTCAAGATCGTATAGGAATCAAACTTGTCCAACGCCATTACGGAAGGTTAGAACCGTCTGTTATCTTTGTATCACGGAACCGACTGCAACCAGTACGGGACCAGATCTGGGGGTATGTCGCTGCATTCTACATTGCGTCTGAGACCGCAGGCGGCAGCATGTTTGGGGGTCTGCTGATGCAACCTGCAGTCACCTTCGGAATCATACCTGTAACCCAGTGGTTCCCAACCGGTGGGTCGCACTGGTTTTTTGGGGGGGTCGCCAAATACAATATATCCACCAATCTCAATACAATGTGTTCAAACGAGGAGATATTTAGCACGAGGCGCCAGCCGAGTGCGGAAATTCTCCGAGTTTTAGAATAATCACTTTCACACAAGTAGTATAATATACACTACGACCACAAAGAATTATTAAAAAAGCCTTTGATTTGTGAAAAAAATATTTCAACACTAGTGTTAAAAAAAAATATCAACACTAGTGATGAAATTAGCATACTTAGGATCATGTTCCACTTAATATCTGGTTTCATAGTTTGTCAATAGGCTTTTCCTTTATTTGTAGTTTAGAGTTTTCATATTTTATATATATATATATATATATTGCTGTGCATCAGATATTGAAATGGCGGCCTCGCAGTCAAGGGAGTTGCAACTGATTTATGGCAGTCCGATGAGTCCAAACAAGGACGAAACGGCCGTCATTGTCTAATCAGGCCCCAGGGAGTCCATTTTGTTTGGAGCCCTGCGTATCTTAATGCAAAAAGCAGTACACACTGTCCGATAGCCAAAAATTCACCTCTTTCTATATATATATACAGTGTGTCCAAAAAAGTATGCAACATATGTAAACGTTTTTTATTACCGATTTCTCAGAAAATTTTATTCTTGATAAAAGTTGGTGCATACCTTAAAACTATAAATGCATATTTCACATTTCACCTGCGGCTAATAGTAAGGGAGCAAATGCCATTTTTTCGAAATTGCATTAAGAGTAAAGTACTTTAGTTATTAGAAATACAGCAAAATTTTAAATGGAAATGTTATTGCAAATTAAAAACATAGCTCAAATACGAAATTTGAGTTACGTATCTCAATTTTTATTTTATTTTTTCTAATCTCTAATTTCCCCTAACCGGTACGCCTCTGGTCGATTTTTCGTTTACGCAATTTTAATATATTTATCAAATAACTTAAACGTGGGTTTATAATAAAAATGCATTAAGTAGTTGCAAACTTTTAAAAACTTTTCAATGAACCGGTTCGGTTTAGATATAAGCGTGTTGCACGCCTACTTAAACACATTTTAGCCAACTTCTGTTCGAAACTAAATTATAATAAAATTCAACCCTTTTCATAGTACTGGAAATAACTACTAATTTATTTGTCATTTTCACCCAGTACCCTAAAGTCCAAAAACCTACTTTAAAAAAATGCATATAAAATTAGAGATTAGAAAAAAAAATAAAAATTGAGACGTAACTCAAATTTAGTATTTGGGCTATGTTTTTAATTTGCAATAACACTTCCATATAAAATTTTGCTGTATTTCTAATAACTAAGGTACCTACTTTACTCTTAATGCAATTTCGAAAAAATGACATTTGCTCCCTTACTATTAGCCGCGAGTGAAATGTCAAATATGCATTTATAGTTTCAAGGCATGCACCAACTTTTATCAAGAATAAAATTTTCTGAGAAATCGGTAATAAAAAACTTTTACATATGTTGCATACTTTTTTGGACACACTGTATATTATATCATGGGACGAAATAATCCTGGATTGACTTCTAGATTAACCAGAATGAGAAATTTTAAATTTAATCAAGGAAAGATGCATTAAACATAAATTTAAAAACAAGGAAGATTTCAGTTCAAAATAATTCTGTAAATTATTTAATGTTTTTATAAAAAAAGTCAAATACTCCTGATGGGATTTGAACCTGTGACCTTTCGATCTGTAGGCTAGCGCTCTATTCTCTAAGCTATTGCTACCGATACACATTTGTTGTTTAATACATGACACTCTCTTCAGCGCGATTTGTTGTTTCTGGTAATAGATTTTCCAGTATATTATTAACATTTTTTATAATTTCAGATGGCGTATTTTCACACTCTAATTCTGAATCACTCGACAAATACATGATAAATAAGTTAAACATTTTACAATTACTGCTTGCTAAAATTTGTTCTTTTTAATAAATAGGGGTGGTCTGTCAAAATGGCACCATATGTTTAAATTAAAGTGCGTCTTGTATTTCAACACTCGAATCGTGAAATCGTTGAAATCTTTTTTTTTCATCACGCGTGTGATATTCGGCCCTTCCTAGCCAAAGTAACCGTGCTTTTTTTCTCGTTTACATAGGTGGTAGTAGGAAAATATTATTCTATGGTCATGGCCGACTTTAGGCGTCGACCATGGCAAAGTAAAATAAATACCGCACCAACTGAAGGAATTAAGTGGCTCCATAAAAAATACTAAAATATAATAAAAAAATTATATATTATCAAATCTAAGGCACTAGTGTAATAGCAGACTAGCATGTTACCTTGGCCCGATGAACATATTAACGGTAAAAAAGTAGAAACAGTTAAGTACATATAAAATAAAGACAAATACACTTTAAATGTTTAGAACATAACGAAAAAACGGTTTAAACGAAAACTCTTAATACTTATTCTAAACTACATTATCGAATAATGTTAATAACAGCCTTTTTGTCTTTCATAATACTACTATATATACTATAATACTAATCAGACTAAAATACAGTAAGCCATTTTCCAAATCCAAGAAGATAATATTTTTAAAAAGGTAAAAAAATAGCAGCCCTTTTTTTATACAAAATATACTTTAACATTAAAGTGTGTTCACGTGTGCTGCATATAATTACGAAACTGAAAACATTTTAATTCAATCACTCTCTAATTTCTTGTGACTGCCCCGCGGATACTGGGACTTCCTCTATAAAACAATTAGAACTAATTTTAAGGTATAATACGAATGATTTATTAGTATCTTAAAAGCGAGATTGTTTATTTTACTGACGAAGTTTGTAGTTACTTTAAGAATAATTTCGCTTATTTTATTACAACAGGAAAACCTATATCTCTCTGGTAAAATTGAGAGCATTGGTTTTTCGTAAAGGTGTCTAGGAAATGTATTAATGGTCCGGATAACGTCTCTTCTTTGCGGTAAACTAATTTTAAAAAATAGCACGCAGCATTAGTAAAATTAACAACCACATTTCAAAAGCTTAAGAATACAAGTAAATCGAGTTTATACACCCTAAAACGAGTTTTAATTGTTTTGTTGGGGGAAGTCCCAATTTCGATACCGTGTCATATCATATACAGTGTACGTAGACAAACTTTAAGGGGCAATTCTTTGTACAAAAAATTCAACTTTTTTAGTAGCATCTTTAACAAAAAGACGGGTGTAGAGCTTAAAGAGAGCATTACCACAAAAAATTAGGACCCTGTTGTTTTATAGGCGTTGGTAAAAATATTTGTGCTAAATTCGAATAGACTATTCCCAAAACTGTAAAAAAATGTTACACCCGGTAACTCAAAAACCTCAACTTTTAAGACATATATATGTTTATAGTAACTTTTTGTCTTAATCTTAATCATACAAGGAATCACCCCTTAAAGATCTAATGCCGGGGTGCGCAAGATTTTTAACAATAGTTAACTAACCAGCGACTTCGAGGGCGACATACATGACATTGGCAGAAATACTTTTCTCATAATCAAAGTTACCCGGTTACCCAAAATTTTAATATCAGGCAACTTTGATTGTGAGTAAAGAATGCCTGCCAATGTCATTTTATGTCACAGTCAAAGTTGCTTGTTAGTTAATTATTGTTAAACATCTTACTTACATATACAATACAACTCGACGTAAGTATATTATAATTAGCATGCAAAGTTCCTATGGCCTGAAAAAAGGTAGTCTTGTAGAGAGATAGAAAAATGTCATCAATTTCCTAAACGCATCGTTCGAAATTCCCGATGCCTTTAGAGTTGGGTGGCACCTTATCGCCAACACTGCTACAAAATATGGCAATTATCGAACAATGCTAGCGGCATGGTGCTTTTTAATTTGTAAATGACTTAACTCATCACGTTCAACATCCACACACATTTTGTTTTTTAAACTATAAACTGTGGTATACTAACTATTTTTGATATATTTATAACTTTAATACAATTATGAGATAAGGAATCATTGTTAAAAGTTCTTTTTTTCGAAAAAGGGTACTTGTATAATTATTATTTGATTACGTAATGGAGTTGTACAACCAATTACAAAGTAAACTTTGTAATTTAATGTTCTATATTGATATTTGAGCGTACATTAAAATAGTTATTTAAGCAACATAGTCACTCTTTTTGCATGGATGAGTTTTAGAAGGAGCCGTTAGGCGTATAAAACCCTCATTAATGCAAATGGATGCTTTATATTAAAGTTGCGTACATGATTTTTCTAATACCTATAATAAATTAATGCAGCATGATATTTTAAAGAAAAGCTTTACCTATTTTGCATTTGTCAAATTGACAAATTATTAATTGGAAATACAAATTATCCCCTTTTTCTTTTAATTTTTAATGACTGAACAAAGATTTCAATTATATGATATTCAGAGTTTTTTTTACCTTTATCGTATTTCGAAATATTAGATATAGGGCTATGTAACCGAGAAAATTTTGTAACATACAAGGAAATGACAGCTTGGCGCCTAGACTACCAGGTCAAAGCTAATTGAGTATTAGATAAGCAGGTAACCTATTAAGTAATTTTTTTAAATTAATGCTTGTCCCAGAATTTTTTCGTAACGACTACTTTTCATAATAAGCAAAACTTAGTATAAAGACTATTCTCCTATAATGTTTATAAAATATAGTTAGGTCTATCCAGGAACGTAATGTATTTGACTACCCTTAGGTGACCTTGTATTTAAGAGAATAGGATGAATATAAATTTTCTATAATCTATACAAAAAACATATTCAGGAAATTAAAATCTAGAAAAAACTTAAATAATTTGAATACATAAAGAACGTTAAACACGATAAAAAAAACAACTTTAAAAGAAACTGTTGAATTTACATTATGTGCAATCGCGAGATGTACTGGATAAAATATATACATTTTTTTATATGGTATGCCCCTTATTAGTAGAAGAAGACATGAGGTTCTCGCGACAGTGCGGCATTTTTTTGAGAACCGAAAGATTGCTGCAAATGGATTTTTCATAGCCATCTTAGTTATTTATTTACATAGTGAAATTCCCAATTTTAGGCCACATAAAGCAATATTTGTCTATATTTATACCTATAAAGCGGAATGTGAATTAAAGACACAAGTGGATGTCACATTTTTTTGAAATATACTTTTTTGGTGTGAATGAATGGCACTGTTAAAAAACTTAGTTTAGCCACATTACTTTAGATTTGCCAAAAAGTATGGACAGTGTTATGGGATGTTAGTACATTCATTCACAATTATGGTACATTTTAAAACATTTTGTTGAATGGAAGGTGTAATGTGTCACTGTGTTTGTTTCAATTTTGTAATATTAATTACTGGATGAAGGTGTTATGGACATTTTTTTTTTAATTATGGAATTCTTCTCAATATTTGCCAACTTGCGCTTGGATAACTGAAATTATATTACTTTTTATTATTATGTAACAGTAATGTAATCTTGATAAATTTAAAGCAATCATTGTAAAACTACGTTTATTCAAAAACCTCGAAAGATGTTTTTATAATTGAACCAGATATTCTTATAAAACTCAAAAATAATGAAATAGTATTTTTGAAAAGAAATGGAGTGGCCCTGAAATTTTGTTAACAATGTTTCAGTTACCACCAAGTATTGTGGAATTACAATTCATACAAAACAACACTAACAAGTCCTAAGTTGCTTCAAACCGCGTTCAAATTAACATTTCCTGATATATTTAATTCAAAATATGGACTAAAAATTGTCCTTATGCATTTCAATGTGCGAGCAATTTAGTTAGCCAAAATAGAGATTTGTGATTTTAAGATTCAAATAAACAAACATAAACATTTTTTCGTCCCTGACAATCAAGCTATAGAAAAACTAAGATGGATATGAAAAATCTGTTAACAGCATATTTCGTTTTTAAGACAACGGCATCCAACTAACTTCACCCTATAAAACTATTGAAAACTGGACACTGTACATGTTGTGTGTACATGCTATTACTAATTTTAATTCCCTGAAAATAAAAACCTAGATCTGTAGATATACCTTATCTTAAACAGTGTTGCCAATTGCCGAATTAAAATCCCATTTGCGAATTTTTGAATAAAGTCCATTTAAGGTATGTAAAACGGCATAAATGAATGTGATATTTTTTACCAGTTGAGAATGCTAATTTGGGTTCTACAACCTACATAAAATTCATATTCAACCCTTGATCAATCCTCAAGGAAACATTTTTAAGACTTATGTATAAATAATAAAACTGTACAAACATGTTACTCTAGGAATCTAGACTGGTGAGTTATTTTTCTGGAGGGCGCTCAGTTAGTGGTCGTTTAAACAGCAGAATATGTGGTTCTGAAACAAAAAGGTAAAGTTAAAAACATTCTGATAGCTAGAAAGCATAATATTATCCCATAATTATAATAATAATTAATATTTATTTAGCACTTTGGCTAGATATAAACAAAATTACAAAACAATAAACAGGATAGGTAATGTGTGACATAATATAATCACTACTAGGTATTTAATTAGCATTCGGTTAAAAGAACGTAAACTTGGTGCATTCTTGATGTCTTCAAGCAGAGCATTAAAGAGGCAGACGCCCTCATAAAATAAGGTTTTTTGAAGTCTAGTTGTTCTTACAGATAAGACAATAAAGTTCTGTTTAGAACGAACATCATAAGAATGTATATCAGATCTTTTTTCTAAAAAAGATCGCAAATCAATTGGCAACATATTGCGATCTACTTTGTAAATTAATGCTATATTTGCCTTCTTAATGCACTGCTCTACTGATAACCACCCTTTGCTGAACAATAAATTCCTGGCCACCCAGCAACCAAAACAGTAATTCCCAAACCACCAGGGAAATAATATCTCAGTGAGGTGGTGGTGGTGTCCTTAAACAAACCACAGTGCATAGATATTTAAACAGAATTTTTCGTAACAGGGGTGAAATTTTTTTTGAAGCTTTGGGGGAGGGAGACACTTAAGAGTCACTTTTGATTGGAAGATAGACTTTTTTATGATATAAATTTGATATTTACATTTAAACGCATTTCCATTAAAAATCGCGAATTTTTTTTTTGTTGATATGTTTAATGGTTTTTTACATCGACATCACCATAATCATCAGCATATGAAACTACAACTCTTACTAATTTAACCGAGATCGTAACTCTTGTAATAAGAAAGTTAGCAATAGTGCCGACTTCATTTTGAACACACGGTATTGTCGGATCCACTCGCCGTGTCTCTCACTTTACGTTGGTGCTTTTCCGAAACCGCGAGACCTTCGCGGATTAACTCAAAGAGATTTTAGCCTATTTTCAGTTACACAGCGGGTGGAATAGGGCCATCCGCAAGTCGTTGATTTTACGTGTTCGTATGAAAGGCGCTGCCGCAGATAATTCGGTACCACGTCACAACCGAGCGCATTACATTATGGCGCGTGGATTTCAGGTAACTAAGGGGGTAAGAGAGTTGCAGGCAGTGTTGCCAATCCTCCTGAATTATCGGTAGATCTAGCAATTTATTGTCTTCCGATGAATTAAGCATAAGGAAATAAAACTATCGTATTTGTGGCAGAAAGCAGAGGGGGGAGGGGGGCAAGGACGAGCCGCTATTGCGCATCTTAGAGGAAAATGGTTTTCACCTCCCTATCTTAGCCAAAAACCGAAAAAATGGGTTTACAGTTTAATATGTTAAACCGGAAGTTCTATCTTTTATATACAGGGGGCCCGCTCACAACGCAGGATTCCATGGAATCTAAGTTACTCAATTTTTAATATTCTTCAAGAAAAGGGTTTCAAGGAGGCATTATGTCTACAATTTAAAATTATAGAGGGTGTCCCAAAAGTCAGGACATATCCAACATCCTTTTTTTTTAACTGGAACACCCTAATTCCCTATAAAATTACATGTATAGTTTGTATAAAATGTCATATGTCAAATTGAATTGTTTTTGAGATATTGATGTTTAACATATGGCATCTTCAGATTCTGAAAGACCGTACCCAGGGCCGATCCTAGGGTGTCGGCCGCCCGCGTGCAAATACCTATTATGCCGCCCCTCTAAAGAATTTTTCCTATTTTGAGTAATACTTACATGTACATAAGAGTAAAAAGTTAAACATTAATAAAAATGTAAAATACAAAAAAAAATTACTGGAAAACTTTATTTTATATATATTTAACTGGCCTAATATATTATAATAGCGACAACTTTTTTTACTTTTACTTTAACAAAATATTAAATCAACAAAAATATTACCTTTGAAACAAAAATAGACATTTTATAATTAGAAATGTAAAGCAACAGTATTTACCAGAAAATAATAAATAACAAAAAGTAATCAGTTCTTCTTCGAAGACTACCTAATAATTAACTATAAAATAATTTTTCTGGCTTTCTGAGAAGCAAATTTGTCAATAATTGCGGTGAGATCAATTTTTTCAGAAATTTCGAATTCAATAAAGATGATGGCCAAATCTGAAAGTCTTTCTTGTGTCATATTATTTCTCAAGTAATTTTTAATTTACTGAAATTTCTTTCACCTAATGCCACAGAAACAGGTAAGGTTAAAACAATCCTTATATTGCTAGAGCAAAATTTGGAAAACAGGGAATGAGATCATTTTTGACTAAACCTTTTAATATCTTAATTGGCTGTTTTTTACCTGGAAAAATATCTTTGAATGAAATTATTTTATTAAAGAGTTGTATACCGTCTATATATTTCATAATAGTTCCTTCCTCCTGTACTTATAACTTAATATCTAAGTCCATGAAGGCTTTCATAAGATCATCATTAGAAATGGTGTAAAACTCATACAGAAAGCAGAATATTGAATAGCACTCAGATAATGAGGTAAATCTTTAATTTACCGAAGAGATCGCGTAATCAAGAACTGCAAAATAGAAAGCAATCTTGAATTGCCGGAAGGGATTAAAAACTGGTTCATCACTGCCCTAGTAATCAAATAAACAAACCTTTTTTCTGAGCTTCGAGATGGGAAATTCGGGATCAATACCTAAATCTCTAGTAAGTGTTGTTGCTGAATCGACAAATTTTAAAATTATCGTCAAATCTTTGGCAAACTAAATATTTTTAAGATTATCTAAGCCTTCAATGCATTCCGCGATGTTTAATTTAGGATTTGGAAGCATTTTTACTCAATACATCAATTCTTGATAATAAATCATGCCAAATTCTTGATTGTGTTACCGTACCAGTATTATTTACGGTATGTTAAATCAAAATTGAATGAAAATATGTAATGCGAATGGTTTATCTCATTTTCCCTTTATAAACTGGTAAAGTCGCGGTCGCGGAAAAAATGCTGTTGGCGCACCTCTTTAACTTCGCCGAAATGATTCAGTTCTAATCTACAAAGGAGACCGCTAAAATAAAGTTTCTTTTGTCCCATTGATCCGTTCCATTGAAAATCTTTCAAATCAAAAAAGCTTTATTGTCTAAGACAATGTCTCGTTGACAAAGCAAAAAAAGTTTTACAATAAGTAATACTCTTATATTCTAAAATTCAAACAAAAATTTAAATAGAAACTACGGTTAAGGGACGTACTACATATAGTTGTAAAAAACGTGTCATTAGTTAACCTAGAGTTAAACAAATAATATAAAATCAATACTAAATAAACATAGAGTCAAACAAATAATATAAAATCAACACTAAAAAATACAAAAGGAAACTTTTACACTGTAAAATAAATAATACTATATCTATCCAGTGCCTAAAGGTCAATAGTGTCATCAAAAAATTCGCCCAGTGTATAGTAGGCTTTAGTTATAAAAATATTCTTAAGTTTCGCCCGGAATTTTCTTTCACACTGGATATTTTTTAATCCTTCTGGGAGGTGGTTAAAGATTCTCTTACTCTGATAAACAATACTCTTATATACCTGAGTAGATGTAGGTATAGGTAAATTAAGATTATACGCTTGACGCGTGTTGTATGCTGACGCCGCTCCCAATTCTTCCCTATGCTTTTTATGGACCAAAAAGGATGACTCTAACAAAAACAAACACATCAAAGTTAAAATTCTATTATTAACAAAAAAGGGCCTACGAGTCTCTAAATCCAATCCTGAACATATACCGCAAAGCTCTCTTCTGTAAAATAAACATATAATTAAACAAATACTGAGAGCAACTACCCCAAAATGAAATGCCATAACGCAAACGGGACTCTATCAACGCAAAATATGCATTCCGAACTATGGATCCATCCAGCTCGTCGGCAATAACTCTTATGGCAAAACAGCCTGAAGCAACTTTCTTCCTAAGTTGTAAGTTGTAATAAATAAATCCATTTGAAATAATTCAAAAAAATATTGTTTTCTTCTTCTTCTACGTTAATTTAAAGTTATCTTTCATAGTTTAATAAATGTCACTTTATTTTTATTTTGAGATTTGAGAGATTTTGAGAACTCATAAAAAGTTTTGCTTGATTGACAGAACTATCTGCGGCCGCTCCTTGTTTTGGCCGCCCGCGTGCGGTGCACGCGCTGCAAGGATCAGCTCTGGCTGTACCAATGGAACAGTGCATCTTAGAAAATAATGGTCTTTATTTCCCTATCTTAGTTTTTTATTCTCTATCCAAAGACAGCAACTTCCCATTTAACCAAAGTTGTAAATTTTAAATAGGGAATAAAAAAAATAAGATAGGGAGGTGAAAACAATTTTTGTCTAAGATACGTTATTCCAACGCTACAGCCTGTCAAACATTTTATATAATATATAGAATTTTATAGGGAATTAGAAAATAATATATACTTAGGGTGTTCCATTTAAAAAAAGTATGTAGGATATATCCCGACTATTTTAGACACCCAGTATAATTTGAAATAATTTTAGATTGTAGGTATAATGCCTCTTAATAAGTAACTATGTTTTTGAAAAATATTAAAAAGTTGGATAAAATAGATGTTATGGAATCCTGCTTTGAGAGCGGGCCACCCTGTAAGTGAAGAATTATTTATGTGGGTTGCATAAAGATTTTTATCCATAATTAACTAACCAGCAGGTTTGACTATGACATAAATGACATTGGCAGGCATTATTTACTCACGAATAATAAATTAAGCCGAAGATTTTTATGGCTTAATTTATATCTACTTAAGGCTGGCTTAAGTGACACCTTAAGTTAAGCCCCACCTAAAACGTCTTAAGTGGAACCCGTGCAAACGGCCCTTAATAAATAACACATATTATAACCTACAGCTTACCTTAAAAAATTTACCTTATAGAATTACCTGTCCATTACACACTTTTGCATAAGCAAACAAACCTGTATAAACAGGTATGTTAAAAAAATTTGATTATGCTTATTTATGAAAAACACTGTTAGTATACAAAAATATCATAGGTAGGTAATCATTTGTTTATTGCTAGTTCTATAAGCTCATTTTCTAAGGCGATGACAAAATTACCTGGAGTGTGATTCATGTAGTGAATCCAGCCTTTGCTCTGTTGTACTCCAAGGTTACGCCATTCCTCCTCGGACATAAGGTGGGTTTTAGGGACATGTTTTACCAGCTCTTTAGGTAGAACAACATGCCTAAGAAGGGTAATAATCTATATGTGTAAATTCCAACAAATTTAAATATATACATACCGATATTCGAAATTATCATCATAATATTTATCTGAATAGTAGATGTTGCGCTGCAATTCTTCACGATTCATTTTTACCGAAAGTATTTAATACTGCACTCAAAAGTTATCAAAAAATTAAACGAAAAAGCAGATTTTTGTCTATTCTACTTTTACAGAACTGTGTCAGGTGTCTTCGTTGATTTCCAGTATATTTTACAAAACGAATTTTTGATTTTGTCGCCAACATAACCATGTGAAAATTTCCTATATTTCTTCTTCTTGCTTCTCTGTGCTTAGTATTTAAGTTGTTTTCACAGAGGAATGATAGGTTGACACTGTCGGATCTAAGTCCGTTTTACGAATAATGCCAAATCCGAATAGGCTGAAAATAAGCACGAGCGTCAAGTCCATTGGGTTTGTTCACTCAGCAGCTGTGACCACTGTTTTCGTTTTCGCTGAATGCGTGGCTGATTGACAGCGGATTTTAAGTCACTAAAGTTCAGTAAAGGTTTGTTCATTGATGATTGTTTCAGCTTTGGTAATAATTTTTAAATGTCAAAATTACGCTGAGCAAAACACATCAGCTGCTGTCTAAGCAGCGGTACATTCAGCTGGGCTTCTTATGAAGCAATTCAGTCGCTGGGACCGCCCGAATGTACTCATTGAACTACTTGTTTAGTTCAATGGCGTCAACGAAACTGTCGGTTTTGTGAGTCAGAGTCAGCTTACTTTTGACCATCGCCCTCTAGCTATGTTTGGTCTCTGCATAATGGCCCTTGCACGGATTCCCAATCGGTGAGGTTAGTCAAACTGAAAGCAGTTTGTTTACTGTTGGAAACATATTTTAGTAGTTGGAAATTAATCTTAAATAGGGGGATCCAGAGGGGTGAAGGTGAAGGAGGTGTCACCCCTCCCCTGAGCCTACTTTATGCCCCAAAAATTAAGGGGTGAGGCGCTCTCCTACTCCAAAGTGCTGTCTCGCCCCGTCTGAGTTTCAATAGTAGATATTTTTTTACAGAAGTAGAAAGCACCCAGCAAACAATTTTACGTTGGCCCAATGTTGACGACCATACCATTTGCCGCTGTATACAACGTCTCCCCGATGTTGGATTCCGGCATTGGGCCGCCGACTATAGGAGACTGCGGCCAACGAATGGGCCAATTATGGGTTGCCGATGGTTGGCAAACATCGGGCCAATGTTGATCCGTTTATGGAAATACACTATATAGCCAACTTTGGGCCAACGTATAGCCTGCAATTATACAGTATGTCTCTGTAAGTTGGAACCATGTGGAAAACT
This sequence comes from Polydrusus cervinus, assembly GCA_935413205.1. Classification (NCBI taxonomy): domain Eukaryota; kingdom Metazoa; phylum Arthropoda; class Insecta; order Coleoptera; family Curculionidae; genus Polydrusus; species Polydrusus cervinus. The sequence goes on along the minus strand of OW284510.1, from coordinate 55,640,995 downwards.
TTTATTATTAATTTTACGAAAAAAGTTATTCTTCATAACATTTCTGCATGGTTTAGAACCTAAAATGCGACTATCAGATATTAAATTCTTCTAGGCGTATACGAGGTTTGTTAAAAAATAGGAATTGGGCTCGTGGGCAAAATTAATTTTTTTTTGACAAACCTCGTATACGCCTAAAAGAATTTAATATCTGATAGTTGAATTTTAGGTTTTAGACCATGCAGAACTTTTTATGAAAAATAACTTTTAAAAATAACTTTTTTTCGTAAAATTATTAATAAAAAAGTTTTCCATATGGTTCCAACTTACGAAGACATACTGTAGATTGCAAATTCTTGGCCAGTGTGGTCCAATGATAGGAAATATAGCGTATTTAGGGCCCATGACGACACTGCTAAAATTTTCTTTGATTTGCAAGTAATTTTGACACGGTTTCGGTTAATTCAAATGGTCTTTGTATATAATTAATATCTTCTTGATATTAATAACTTTAATTGGAAGCCACAATGAGGTTGCAATTTGCAAATCAAAACAAACGCTGGTGGTTATTTATAGAGAATTAACGGTAATCATACCGTCATGGTCAAAAATGTCAAAAAACAAACCGATTTGTTAAAATAATTTTAATATGTTCAGTTTAAGATATGCAAATCAAAATTGAATTGAATATAATGATAAAGTATTAATTATGTTACCTACCTAACAAACAGTGTATTTTGAGGTAACAGAAAGTGTCAAAAATACTTAAAAAAAGAACAATGCAAATTGAAACAAAGACATTTTTTTATTTATTTTGAAATGTTTATTCCAATAACATATACTTAAATATATCATAGATGTTTTCGACTTAAAATGAAAATGTTAGGCTGGTATAGTTTTTATGATCATAATTAACGATGTCCAAACAAAACAAGAAAAAAAGTGACAATGTTTTACGTCAGTTTACCGTTTGAGCTGTGCTTCTGTTTTTTCTCGTGGCTCGTCCTCCCTCGCTCTATCACCTTCATTTCTCCACCATATTTTAATGTGATCTTCTACCTGTCGTTGACTGACTCTCTTACAAAACGGATTTTCCTTACAGCTCCTGAAACATACATAATTACTGGTACTGTGTATTGTTAAAAATTGTATTTTTTCCCCATTTAAAAGTCTTGGGCACATATTTTTTTATTAGTAGGTATTTGGAGAGAATAAAAAAAAATCGATTACCCAGTAAGAGGCAAGTACTGTAATAAAAGCTAGTTGGCACTCGAGAACATTTCAACAGTTAAGGCACATTTAAATAAACATCAAATTATTTACATACCTACACCAACATACCTACATTCATTTTCACTTATATCTAAGATATTTTTTATTACGCCTTTAAAAAAATCTCTTACCTATTTAATATCGACCCATCCAATTGCATTCTACTGCTAATTTGTTTGAAATTAACTTTTATTGCCTCCAATAATCGTTAATGTGTCACACTAAAAAGAATAATTTATTAGATTAATTAGGATTAATTAGGAATAACAAAATGTAAATTAAATTTTACTAAATACAATACAGGATGACTTTATACTTACTACACTTAAGAAAACTGATGGTTCGCCAGTATCTTATTAAATTTTCTTGACTTCAAAATATTTTTGGGGAAGTTTAGATTCTGAAAGTTTCGGTTCGTCTTGTACTATATCCTCAACTATATCAGAAAATTGCTCGTTCCAATATATGCTTTTTGTCATTAATTATACAGGTAGGTAAACTGGAAATAAAATCTTATATTATTTATTATTATTAAAAATAATTTAAGTGATGTTAAAATGGCGGATTACAGCAAGAACAAGGCTTACTGTAAACAAAAAATAAGCTCTTTTACATTACATGCAAAATAATAATATACTACTAATCAAACTTTAAACTTTTAAAATTAACTGGAAAACTTTCACACAGTAGACACGAGTCGACTTGTCTATTAAAATCACAGACTAAAATAGGCAAGGCCAAGGAAGGCGCCCTACTTAAACAATGTTGCCAGACTGCAGTTTGAAAAAGTAATAAATTGGATCAATATTTTTCAAATTTACTCAAAATAGCTACAAAAATACAGAATAGACATGCAGGTGAACTTGCAGATCCAAAAAATTAATAGACTTTAAGAACAGAGGAATAGACAACATTCTAAACCACTTGCAGCTGCAAGATAAAATAAGTTGCAGAGGCTTTTTCTATCTCACCTATAGGTTTTAATTTAGTGTTTTTGTTCCATTGTTTGAAATTTAGTATTAGTAGTCACTTGTGATGTATTAACATAAAAACAGCAGAGACAAAATAAATATTTAGGTCCAATATAGCATATTCTGGTGGCGAACATTATTTGATTGGGAGAAAACTCTTGATATCCGGCAACACTGTCCAAGTACAGATCAAAAGCCGCATGTCAACCTGGGGGGTTATGTTATATGTTTTTCTTTTTCTAACTTTACCTTAACATCTGCTGTTTCTATCAAACAAGCTAGTTTGGAGCAAGAAAAGAAACTTAAAAGAAAAATTTGAGATTTGCATCTGTGGTTTGCATGTTTGCAAGACGAGGAAAGCGGAATGGGTTTGAGAGAACAGCAACACGGGCTAATTATTTAAAATCAGATATGGTTCGTAAAAATACATCAAGCGTAGTTTTGCTACAAATGGGAATAAATCGATCAAAATATTTGTACATTACTATAGAAATTTATCTTTTTGGTAACTCTAATAACAAAAAATAATACAAAAAATGCAAAACATTTAGGTAGGTATAAGAATTAAAATGTTATGGAAACAGCAAAATATTTTTATTTTGCATATCAAATAAGAGGCATTTGTATATTGGACCAATGTCTTTAAGCCAGTGTCGGGCCAATGTAGTAATAACAAAACAGGTCCAGCATTGGCTACTCAATGTTTATGGCTATCAAGCATTGGGGAAATTATGGCCCTATATATGGTTACCAATGCCAGCATTAAGCCAGCGGTGCCAGAAGTAAACCGACGGTTGGCCAATGTATCAGTGTTTGCTGGGCAGGGAAAAAGATTTTTGAAACTCAAATTTTTAGGAACCCGCGTGGTACCTACATCTTTCTTAGAAGTCACTTTTGAGTGAAGGGAGGTTTTTAGAAGTGTGGTACATTTTTTCTACAAGTTACTTTTTAGAAAAGGAAGGTGGCATGTTGTTTTTGGAGAATTTTAGTAGGCCCCTCAGCAAAATCCTATATTCCCAACTGATCCTAAAGTGCCATTGTTTAAATTAAATGTGAATAATATTTTCATTCCTAAAACTACAGAGTGTCACAAACTTTTAACCATTCTTTTATACATAAAAAAACCGATATCTATTTCTTGTCATTTTGATTAACGAACCCTTATCATTCCCGTGACCACCTCGATGGCGTACATCGTACACAGCCATGCTTTTGACCAATCACATCGATAATTTAGGTTCCTCTTATCGGCATTTACAGTGATTCCAAATTCGCGTACGGAAAACACCGATAGGCGATACATTATGAACATGCCTCTACAATAGCATGTTTTTCACACGATTAAATTTATTCGAATTATTTTTCCTCTGTGGATTTGTAAATCTACAGGGATTTTTATGTATCAGTTTAGGTTGGCTATAAATAAGTTTGACAGCTGACAGTAAATACGTTATATTTACGTTCATGCTATTTTTGAATTTTGATTGTTTTATACTATTGTGAGAAAGCAGTTGTGCTTCTTTAGAATTTTGAAGAATTATTATATTAGGCAAATATTCTTCCTTGTTAAACATAAAAATGAATCGAGAAGAATTGCAAAGAAATATTTTCTATTCAGATAAATATTATGATGAGAAATACGAATATCGGTATGTTCATAAATGATATAGAATAATATGTAATAAGGGTTAAACTAATTGAATTAAAAATAGTTTAAGTTTTAATCATAATTTGGAAGCGAAGTGACCTTTAGTCATCCAGAACGAGACTACCTGGAGTATGCACAATATGGGATGTATCAACTTGTTTCTAATAGCAATATAAATATCTTGGGGACTTCTATTTACCTACCACTGCATTGAAAAAGCTGGAGTTATTATATTTTGATATCTACAAAGCTTATTTTTTCAATATTTTCTCAAAATTCCAAGTAGTTTCCTAATAAATAAGTGTAACTTGTACCTTTTTTTACTACTACCCTGTGTGCACATAAATTATATGCAAATATTTTAAAATATTTGTCTTCCATAACTAAGTTATGTTTGCTAAATGCTTGCATAAGTTTAAACTTTTACTATAGCCAACTATAGGAAAGTCATGGTCCTTAAATAATAATCATTATCTAACAATTATTTCATAAAGTCTTTCATGGATCCAATTATTTTTGTAACAGGTACTTACTTACTATTTATATGTATTAAAAGTGTTACACAATTTTTTTTTCTAGGCATGTTGTCTTACCAAAAGAAATGGTAAAATATGTGCCGAAGACTCACCTAATGAGTGAAGATGAATGGAGGAATATTGGAGTTCAGCAAAGTAAAGGCTGGGTACATTACATGACACATACACCAGGTAAATATTAAATAAAATATTTAGTTAATTTTGTTCTGGTTATTAGAAAGAGGTTCCTCATTATTGTGATATGATGGATATTCTTGAATATATTGCCAAAGTTCCATATTAAAACAACAAACTAGATATTTCGGTATATAAGAAAATTGTCATTGCAAAAGGTCATTCTTCTTTGTAAAATAACTTGTTCTTTTGTGCCAATATACTTTAAACATGCAGAGAAAGACAAAGAGAAAGGTGCTCACAGACATATTAACTGACAGGTCAATGAAAATGGAAAAATGCTTTTTCATAGAGGCCCTTGAATTTCCTTATTACTCTTAATGGCAAAATTACCTATCAAAAAAAAATGTCCTTTACAAGAATGGCTGAAATGATGGAATAAAGAATAAATCAAAATAGATATAACATTCTGGATTCATTAGAGACATAATACAAGCTCTTTACAAAATATTAGTCTCCTCTAGCTATTGTTAATTGGTATGAGTAAATAATGTTCATCAAATGGAACTCAGTTAGGTCATATTTTTATCCTGCAATAGCAAATTCGGATACATATTTTCTTGCAAGCCTCTTGACTCCTGTAAATCTTTTTTTAATAATAATATCCAATCCTATCAAGTTCAATTTAAAATCTCTTTATTCAAAAAACAACAGGCTATAATTAAGTTAAGCCTGAGGTTAATATGTGGGCGTCTAAGTTTAAATAAATACATAAGTAAATAATAACCTAGGACAGGGATGGTGAACCAATGACACACATGCCATTGATTGCACTCAATAAAATAATTTGGGTACGGCATTAATTAAGGAATTTATGTGGTAAATATCTATTATGCACCCACTATGACGACATTAATTATTTTTCAGAAATGATGTATTTTGGGGCATAGATTACAAATCTGGGTTTTCGCAAAAATGCTTAGTTTTTGAAATATTCCTTCTTAAATTCCGTTTTATAGAGATTATGTTTTGGATGCATAAAGGCAGCAGTTTGGTGCTAATCACTATTTTGGTTTATTGTAAATAGTCAAATTTACCCTTCTTTATTAAAAAAGCAGAGAAGATCTCATTTTCTGTGTTTTTAAACTTTTTACTTACAATAAATCAATTGATCAATATTCTAGTATAAATAAACTAGTGGAATTTAGTGTCTATTAAAATATATAAAGAAAAGAAGCTTAGCGGCAAGCGGACAGAGTAGTGCGTCTATCTTTTGCATTAAAGTACACAGGGACGCCAAAGGTAATGGGTTCCCTGGGGCACAAGTAGACAATGACAGGCTGTTTCGTTCTTGTTAGAACTCATCAGAAAGCCATAACCTGTAAGCAACTCCCAATACAGCGAGACTGTTCTTTTCAAGGCGTTTTTAAGAAATAAAAACGCGATGAAAACCCAGTAACGCCATCAGTAGGAATCAACCCAATGCAAAAGATAGCCATCTAACGTGAAAACGTAGAAATAAATAAATCTAAATCAATCAAGCACGGAACTAACGGACACTAAATTCCACTATTTTATTTATACTTACACACGGCATTTACGGAATAGTGCTGCAAACCGGTGGGCGACTGCAGCGCGATCTGGATCTGAATCCACAAAACCGTGGCGATGGTATTAGAGAAGCGAGAAATGTTTCCTATACTGGTGAAGTGGCCGTTCCGTGCTTGGTTGATTTAGATTTATTTATTTCTACGTTTTCACGTTAGATGGCATTGGGTTGATTCCTACTGATGTCGTTACTGGGTTTTCATCGCGTTTTTATTTCTTAAAAACGCCTTGAAAAGAACAGTCTCGCTGTATTGGGAGTTGCTTACAGGTTATGGCTTTCTGATGAGTTCTAACAAGAACGAAACAGCCTGTCATTGTCTACCTGTGCCCCAGGGAACCCATTATCTTTGGCGTCCCTGTGTACTTTAATGCAAAAGATAGACGCACTACTCTGTCCGCTTGCCGCTAAGCTTCTTTTCTTTAAATATTCTAGTATTAAAAGAGACTAGTTGTCATTTGCTTTTGAACTGTCACCGCCCAGTGCGTCTATAGGGAAGCGCAAATGAACCCCTAGAATTGTTTTGATTTTTGGCTATGAGCCAAAAAAATTATTGTTATTTGGCACTTGCCCCTCTACAAAACGGCACTTTAAGAAGAAATATTCGAAAAAGTAATCATTCCCGAGAAAAAGAGTTTTCAGATTTGTAATCTTTGCCACAAGATATTTCCTTCCAAAAAAATCATCAATCATCTATTTCAGAATAAAATACGTGTTATTTATTATTTAGGTTTTTGTTTGACGCTCGCGTAATTAACGTTTTTTTTTCCATTAATCCTATGGTCAAGATTGTTTGTTGCTACAGCAAGGCCATATATACACAAAATCGCAAAAATTCGGTTTTGCCTAAATATCTTCGAAATGATATGGAATATTTTTAATATGAAAACATAGACCCAATGTAAATAATATATTGTAATACTCTTTTTTTTCAGAACCACACATTCTGCTTTTTAAACGTCCAATAACGGAAAGACCTCCAGAAAACTAACTTTATCTTTAGCTGTAGCATAATCAATGTTATTTTCTTATTTCTTATATCCTTTCTTAAGGAATTAACTTTTTTGCTAAACCAACTGTTTAGACCAAAAAAGGCACTGACTGCATTGTATTTTAGTATATTCTAGTACTATTTAATCGTTATGTTGTTGATTTTAAATATTTTTCTGATAGGAACATTGCAGTTCCCTAATGAAAATTGCAAAGCATTACAATAAAATGGTGTAAACATAAGGACACATTGACTGCCTGGTGCATTAATGATTCCATATGTCTTAAATGTTTTGTAATACCTTTTGTTTCTCTGTACATATAGTTAATGTATTAGATTTAGTGATTTTATTTTTATGTCTAAGCAACGGCAACTACATGCGTTTTCATGGAAAATACCAGAGATGTAACAAATAATTCTATGTATATTTATGAGGATTGACCATTTGGTTCTTAAAACAAGAAATTTAGTTCTGTTACATATATTCTTGAAATTTGAGATCTTTAAGCAGATTATGAGCGCCTGGTTAAATAGCCAAATTTTATATACTTAGTATATTTGTTACATCTTTGGAAAATATTTTTTAATACTTATGCATATTTTTTAAATACAAAAAGGTTTTTTTTATAATAGAGTATGAGTAAGGCTGTTATTAACATGTAAATGTATTAAGATTTTTCATGATAAACGACAACCTTTTTATGCACAAAATTCGAGATTTATTGCAAGTAAAATAAGCTTGTTTCGGAATATAATTTTCAGCAATTATTTTAAGGTTTGTGGTGGTTTGGTTGGGTGATTTACTCTTCAACTTTTTTTAAGCTAAGGTTGAAAGAACTCGTAGAAAATCCCATTTCCTTTTTTTTTCTCTTGCTTTAAAATGTCATTAAACCAGGTAGAATCCTGTACTCTGTACTTATAAAAATACTTGCCTGCTAAGGTAAAACAGTGTATGAGGAGCATAAATTCAAAAGGAGTATTATCCCACAAGTTTAATTTGATTGCGGTACAGATTTAAATTGTCCCACTTTATACCGATCATTAGTACAGGGTGATCTTTAACCCTTGTAAATTGCACTCAAAATATAAATTAAAAAACGAAACTTTGTGATTTTATCTAATTTTCGGTCTTTCTCATGCAACTAATAAGAGCCACTTGTATAGGTTCTGTTTAAACTATAAGTTTATACGAGTGACAGTTAAATTTAAGTGTATACAGTTAGATTAACTGTCACTTGTAATTTAAACTGAACCTATAAAAGTGGCCCTTAGAGATTAACTTTGGGTACATTCAAGCGGTCCCAGCGGCTTAGTTTCGCACTTAGAAGTTGGGACCGCTGGTAATAAAGCGTCTCGTTTTCGCTGAATGCGTGGCTGATTAACAGCGGACTTTCAGTAATAAATAAAGTTCAGTAAAGGTTATTAGTTTTAGTTAGTAATAACCCAATTTTTAAATGTCATTTATTCCAACCGCAAGAACTTTCTACGCTAAACAAAACACTCAGCTACTGTCTAAGCAGCGGTACATTCAGCTGAACTTCTTACTAAGCAGTTCAGCCGCTGGATCGCGTGAATGTACCCTGTATCTCACTTATATTGGGTTGCGCAAAGATTTTTAACAATAACTAACCAGCAAGTTTCACTGTGACATAACTAACATTGATAGGCATTATGTCATTAGTCAGTATTAAACAAAGGTGCCTGATAAGTAAATAAAAAATTAACGTAAACGGGCCAATATGACTGAGAAAATTATTTTACTTCACACACACACACCATCTCACACTTCATTATGTCATATATGTCACCGTCAAAGATGCTTTTTAGGTAATTATTAAAAATCTTCATACACCCCGAAATTAGTTCCCTAAATAAAACACTGGTAAAGCAGTATCACAAAACGGTACTAAATAAATACAAAAAGTAGTTTTTCTCAAATCTTACTTTTTTTACATACTACTGTTTTGTCTTTACAGGCAGTAAATAGCTGAAGATTTAGATTTTTGTCAATGACATTTTGATACAAAAGGTTGGCTGAAGGTAATTATAAAATTAGTTTCAGTGTTTCAAATAAATACATTTCCCCATAATAACAAGAACATAAAATCTTATTGCGTAAAAATTGCAAAAAATATAACGTACATACATAAAAACACGATTTTTTTTTAATTTCAAAGTTTTTTTTTTAAATTGAATTTTCCTACTTTTTCATTCAGTTTCCAGAATTCTCTAAAACGTGAGTGACTTCTTAAAAGATCGTGGAGACCAATCTTATTGAAATTGTGCATAATTAATTGGGTTATGGGCAATTACAGTTGTAAGTGTTAAACATTTTGATTGATAAATTAATAGAAGTAATAAAAAACGAAAAACAGGCATAATAAAATCGAATTGAAGGGTTCCAGTGCAAAATGTGCCTATGTCACATATAGTTTCCGAGAAAAACGAATTCAAAAGTTTTATTTGTTGTGTGATGCTTTTTGATTCATGGAATAATAATACATGATTTTATTCAATTTCCACTCCTTTGCAAAAAAATATATATATAATGGGACTTGGTCACATATTGCATTGGACCTTTTAATTACATTACTGCGCAAATTTGTTGCTCAAAAGTATTATTTGGGTTCGGATTTGTTACAAAAAAATAATATGTGTTTATACCGAAAGCTAACTGTGACTTCCACTATATATAAGCAAACAAGTTAAAATTAAAAATATATTCATGAAATTTTAGGTGGTATTTCGAAAATTTTACAATTATTAAGTTACTCTAAATGTTGGAAAAGAGCCCAATTGTTTCAGTTAGAATCACAGATTGATAAAATAAAGATGGATCAAATTTAAATTGGCAATAATTTATGTACAGTAATTTTTTTTTCCTAAATTGTTTAAAGGATCAATCACACCTACGCGACGAACGCGGAAGCGTCAGCGAAGCGGCTGCCGCGCGATGGACGCTGCCCATACTTTCTTATTAGACCGTACATACCTGCGCGTCAAACGAGGGACAGCAGCGCTGGGCATCCGCGTTTAATAGACGATTCGCGACGTGCACCATTTTTCACGCGACCAAACGGCGAGATGGTATATTTACTGGAAGTAGTTGGTAGAAGGCTCTGCTGATGACTTGTGAAATTAACGCGTCGCGGACGAGCAAGTGTGCGGAGGCAGCGAGAATTCGCGTTGAGCGGCAATCGCGACAGAAACGCTATCGCTATCGAATCGCGCTGGTCGTACAGGTCTGTTCGATCCTTAAGGATCAATCACACCTACGCGACGAACGCGGAAGCGTCAGCGAAACGGCTGCCGCGCGATGGACGCTGCCCATACTTTCTTATTGGACCGTACATACCTGCGCGTCAAACGAGGGACAGCAGCGCCGGACGTCCGCGTTTAATAGACGATTCGCGACGTGCACAATTTTTCACGCGACCAAACGGCGAGATGGTATATTTACTGGAAGTAGTTGGTAGAAGGCTCTGCTGATGACTTGTGAAATTAACGCGTCGCGGACGCGCAAGTGTGCGGAGGCAGCGAGAATTCGCGTTGAGCGGCAATCGCGACAGAAACGCTATAGCTATCGAATCGCGCTGGTCGTACAGGTCTGTTCGATCCTTAAGGATCAATCACACCTACGCGACGAACGCGGAAGCGTCAGCGAAACGGCTGCCGCGCGATGGACGCTGCCCATACTTTCTTATTGGACCGTACATACCTGCGCGTCAAACGAGGGACAGCAGCGCCGGACGTCCGCGTTTAATAGACGATTCGCGACGTGCACAATTTTTCACGCGACCAAACGGCGAGATGGTATATTTACTGGAAGTAGTTGGTAGAAGGTTCTGCTGATGACTTGTGAAACTAACGCGTCGCGGACGCGCAAGTGTGCGGAGGCAGCGAGAATTCGCGTTGAGCGGCAATCGCGACATAAACGCTATCGCAATCGAATCGCGCTGGTCGTACAGGTCTGTTCGATCCTTTAAAGCCGTTAATGAGTTTATTGGGGGTTTGATGTTAAATATTAGTGCACTTAGCTCTACTCAGCTATGCGCATTAGTGTCATATAGGATTTCTATTTAATATTTTAATGAATACACAATAATTTGCCAAAACAACCCTTTGCATAATGTGTCGGGCTAAAGACGAATCTACACTGTGCCAGTAACTTGTACAATAAGTCGCAATCCAGTACTTGATTTTAGAGTTTGCTTGTTATACACATGTATTTAAGATTCAATATTTTTTCAACGCACTTTCTTTTAGTACCTACTGGAGTTGCATTTGTTTGTTATAAATATGTATTTTAGGTTCAATATCCTTCCAAAGCAGTACTGGATTTTAGTTTCTCGTAAAAGTTACTGGCACTGTGTAGATTCGTCTTAAAGGTTTTGTTTTACTAAACTGCCGTAAGTTGTCAAAAATTTAATGCTATACAATAAGGATTTAACAAGTTTTGTCGGACCATCAACAATTTCCTAAATAGATAACATTGCACTTCTCACCTCTGATGAACTAGGTATACTCAGGTAACAGGTACTCTGACAACTTAAATGAGTGATATTGGATTAGACGAGAACGATGAATGAATAAAAGATTGACGTTGTCGACGTGCTATTGCTATTGACATACATACATTTAGGGGATATTTAATGCTTCTGAATTTTTTAAATCGGTGCAGCAGCCAATGTACTACATTAGATTAAACTTGAATTTCTGTCTTGTTCCATTATGTACCTTTGCAGCTAATTGGATATTTTTTCTATAATTGGCTCAACTTACCTTTAAGCTTTTGTATAAATTGACAATTATACTAATTTCATTGACTTTGTGATTTTTCTAAATTAAGCAATAAAAACCTTTTAAAAGTCTAAATAAGTTTTATTTTCCCGTTAATAAATTGAGGAGCAACTGTGCAAAACGCATTAAATCCATTTTTTATCATATTGAAGGTAAATATAAAAATGATAAAATGCTTTTTAGTCAATCTATCATAAGAACAACCCAGTTTGATCAAAGCGCGGTAAATCAATTAGAAATAGCCATATCAAAAACACTCAGTCAAGCAAAACGGATTATTTCCAATGCACGTTTAAGCAAAACGCAATAAATCCAAAAAAAAAATATTAATTTCTGTTTAGTTTCCATTCTTTTATTTCAATTATCTTATATATAAATAATTATTTCACTGAAGTTTTAAATTTTATTGGCCTTATAAAATAATGTAAACTTAATTACTTCATGCAAAACGCAATAAATCCAAATAAGAAGTAAGCAAAAAGGAATAAATCCATACTAACCACGCAAAATGGCATAAATCCACATTCTGGTTATACAAAATGCAGTAAATCCACTAAAAAATATACCATATTGTCATGAAAATCGGAAAAATATTTCTTTTTAATCCTATTACATAAATCATTCTGTGCCACATAAAAATCTTAGTTTTTCTTCTAACTTATTCTGCTAGTTTTTTTAGTTTTATTCAAAACAACATATGGTTTTAATGCATTTTGCACAGTTGCTCCTCAATTGTTTGTATACTATATTTGAATGAATACCAGATATCTAAATTTCGTATAAACAATTATACATCAACGATATTTAATTTATAAAATAATGTTAGTTTTGTATAAAAATTCTTACTTTTAACCTCGAGGATTTTTGAGTTGGGAACCAATATAATTATCAAAAAATCACAATTTTTCATTAACCGAAAGTTTAACTCGCTTAAAAAATATATCGATTACCGCAGTACATTTAGAAAGCTGTAGCGTATCAAAGTTTGAAAACGATTTTGATAGTGGTGCCTATTTTAAAGCCCCCTTTGATAGGTTTTAGAAACCAGGCGGCGGTGCCTTTTCCTTTTAGAAATTATTTTTAGTAGGAATCTAGGAATCAGTAACCCAGAAAATAATATATCTAATATTTTGCATGTTATTTTTTATGACCGAACATTATCAGCAATAAATAAAATGGGGAAGTTTTGTTAGGAATTTTTATAGTCCGTGGACAAAGAAATAATTTTTAGTAGGAATCAGTAACCCAGAAGATAATATATCTAATATTTTGATGACCGAACATTATCCGCAATAAATAAAATGGGGAAATTTTGTTAGGAATTTTTATAGTCCGTGGACAAAGAAATAATTTTTAGTAGGAATCAGTAACCCAGAAAATAATATATCTAATATTTTGCATGTTATTTTTTATGACCGAACATTATCAGCAATAAATAAAATGGGGAAGTTTTGTTAGGAATTTTTGTAGTCCGTGGACAAATTCGGCCGCAATTAGTTGCTTGACTACGCAAATTTTAACCCCTTCCGAATAAGGAGTAATAGGTAAAATAAAAAACAAGTTTACTAAAAATTCCAAACTTTTATTGAAAAGGACATAAATTATATTTACAAAAATTTTTGACAAACGAAACTTAAGTGAATAATACACAATTGTCTACTTTTGAAATACCAGATCATCTAATACCGTTTGAAGAATCAAAGATATAAAAAATATTAAACAAATGGGACTGTTACAAATCTTAAACTCTAGAATACGCTTACCAACTGGCACGAAAGGTTAGAGAATTACAACTTAATCTAAAAATATCATATTTGATCATTGTTTCACAATGTGAGGGATAATATAAGTTAACAAATCTTACTATATGGACTTACAAACTATCTTATTAATTAATTATGTTAGCGAGAAAGTCTTATTTATCTATCCTATTGGCCACATTGGGTGAGAACTAGTTTAAAAGCATACTATATTAAATAAATGCTTAACTTAATTATATCCCTAACATTTAGAAAAAATAATTGTTAAACTGGGAACTTTAATCATCATCTTCTTCTTCCTCATTAGCGCTACTTCTGCCGTTCTCTTCTTCGGCAGAGCTATCTTCTTTCTTTTCTTCCTTCTTTGATCTCCCACGTCTGCCCTTAGCTGCGGCGGTTGCTATAAAAAATTAAACAATAAATCTTTGCAACTATAAAAGACTTGTGGGATTAACTTTTTCTGATTTTACAGGTTGTAATGTTCCTTTTTGCAAGCAGTAAAGTAAGTTCCCATACGTCTCATTGTAAGGAATTATAAAATATTAAGAAGAAAGGGTTAATGTAGCTGCGAAAACATTTTTTTAAAGGTTTAGTTGTATGTAATTTTAGGGATTATTAAGATAGAGTTAATAAAACCGCCGTGTGAACATACTTTAATTGCTGAAACTATCAAGTAATGAAATAGTTGATGAATTAGTTACTCGCATAAATGCTTCTAGAAGCGTTTAGCTTGCATTTGAAATTAAAATCAATCAATCTTCAAAATGGAATTTTGGCAATTCTAAAGAAACAAATTGTACATTAAAAACATGTTAAAAAAGGATAGATTTATACCTATTCTTAAAAGTAAGAATCCCCTTAATTTTGATCAATACCTTTCCAAAATAGTTGTAAAAAGCGGACAAATTAACTTTATTATTATAAATATTGAAGTTTGCAGGGTTATTGAGAAGGAAGTTATTTTTAATCAGTATATTTCAAAAGGGATGGTTTTTACCAAAAGAAATAAATATTTTTTTTGCAAAAATGTAATGTTTTTTGGATTAAGTATGAGTAAGGAGGGGAGAGAGAGGTATTTTTTAAACAGTCATATGAAGTATAAAATACTATTTTAAAGATATCACAGATCAAAATATAATTTTCCTACGCTAAGCTTTTTGATGGGAGTGTAAACAGTATTTTAATAGTAAATTAATAAAAAATGTTAAGCATTAGTATTGACACTGTCCAATTGCAGTTGGATTAATTTGTTTTGTCCTTTAAGTTTGCTCGCGCATAATATAAAACATCTGGGCCCAAATGATTTTTTACCGAGGTGGTCCTATTGAAAGACATTTTGAAAAAGAGGAGGTAAAAGGAGTAGAAGTGTAGCAACGAATCTTTTTGTCAAAATTTTTTTTTTAGGATGATCACTAATATAGTAGTACTTACTTCCGTTGCTTTTGGGTGCAGCTTTCTTTGGTCCTGTTCCCTTTGGCCTTCCTCTGCCCCTTTTTACTGGTGGTGCATCCTCCTCATTCTTTGCGACCTCCTTAAAAATAGTTAAAATATTTTTTTTTACAAAATCATACACGATAGAACTTTGAGGTATAAACAATGTATCAAGAAATATAAACAAAAAAATCACTACAAAATATTACATTTACAATACAACATTGTATGCACTTCGATGGTTAGTAAGAGGGCTTCTTGCAACTGTCCTAAGTACCTCTTTGTCAAGTAAAACCAAGGAGCTCCACAGTACTAAAGATTTCACAAATCTTTAGTTTTATGTAGTACAATGCTGCTTTCTAGTAGTATCGAATTCACTGATTTTACATGAGCATGCGGCACTCTGCTAACTTTTTAAAATAAACTTGCCCTTAATAGAAAATGGCAAAAAGATTTCGATTGCTAGCCATCTGGGCTAAGTGCCTAATAGAGTTTATTATTGATCGATAGAAAAGGATTTCGTTTCTCAATATTATAGATAAATTAAAGAATTAGAAGGAACTAAAATGTTCATATAAAATGGACCCTTTCTCTAAATTTTTTTTTGGTTGTAGTGTATAAAGGAACAAAAAATAAAACTTTCAGTGTTTGTACTTTTTGATATTTTTAAGCCATCACCGAGAAAATAAAACTATTGGAACGACGAACTTTACGTCATGAAAACGGCAGCTCGACAATGTGCTCTAAAATTTTTATATTATAATACAATGACAAAGTCTGAAAAGTAATCCCATACAAATAATTGTAGAAAAACGCACTCATGCGGAAAAATAAAAAAATCATATTATTTCCAAAATGTTATTTATATTTTGTCTTAAAATAAGTTATTGAAGTTCTTGCAACAAAATATAGTATTTAACTAGCATACCGAAATTATTGACAGAAGACCAAGCAATGAAACGACAGTTGAAAAATTCTAACCTAAGTTGTTTGTCGATCTTTCTGCTCTATAAGCAAATAAATAAAAAGAATAATTATTTTAAACAAAAATATATTAAAATTCCACCATAATTCGGATTTAAACAAAAACAACGACATGACAAGTGAAAGATCAGTAACGATGCTCACTGTAAAGTTTTAACGGATCGACGCCAACGAGTAATCGTACCAGTTTTGTGTTTTTAAAATTTGTGGAAATTGTACGTGTTTTCAATGAGCTGCAAAAAATTCATGGTATAACCTAGCAATAGTTTTATTGACTCTTATTATAGCAAGAATTAACAATTTAAATGCTGAAACTATAAAATATGAGAATAGTGAAACAGCCCATTGATTATAGCTGCATATTAAAATTAATTTTTTTTACCTTCTTAGCGGCAGCCTTTTCGGGATTTGCTTTGCGACCTCGCTTTGCTGGGGCTTTGGTTTGAACTTCGTCGTCAGACATGTTGCTTTGATTAATATGAGATCTGAAAAAAATATAGAAATATTAATATATTGTCCTAAATATATTTTCCTGATTTTTGTAGACTTATTATACAATTTTTACCTCTCGGTACAATGTGCTATTATATTTTGAAGTACGATCGCACATCATACAAAGTTTTAAAACCGCAAAAATACGATTTAATTCGTATGGTTGGCGACACTGATGTAGAACGGACGAAGTTGCCTTAATCATGTTATAGTGGTTTTTCTTTTATGGTTAAAAAGATTTAAGCTAATTAAAAAACTAAATTTCGGGCTTCTCGAAAATGATAGTAAATAACACCAGGCATTAACTCTGCAACTAGCAAAAATGCGTACTGCGAAAATTATCGAGGAGCTATCAAAACAAACCTTTTTATCAAAAAAATATATCTGAATAAAACACCTAAAATTGTAATCTTAATTTTGGCTATAAATTAGTTAACTTATATCCTTCAGAATTATTAGAAAGTAAACAAAGTGTACAATATCATTGAATTTTTGCAGGAACTGCATTTTTACATTGCTTTAAATTGGCATATTTCTTTTTTATAACATGGCGTCTTAGTTTGTGTTACATAAATGGCGAATATTGTGTGCGAAAAGTGACACTTTTAATCATTTCATGTAAATTCTACTTCGGAGTAGTAGCAAATTTGAAAAAGTTGTTTCCTTGAAGAAGAAGATTCTACTTCAAAGCAAATTTTTGAATCGCGACTACAACATCACTACTCTGAATTTGACCTTTTACCTTCGGAACTTATTGGTTACAAGGTGGAACTGATTAGTTCCCTATAATTTGTTTTTTAACGGTTTAAGCTATATAGTAGAGCAGCCTCTTTGGCTAGACTGCGCCTCCCAACTGCTCAACAAGCTTCTTATCACTGCTATTTTTATATTTTATATTAGTTTTTTTTTGTTTCAATAAAAGGCAGTCATTATATTTATTACATTTTTTTACAGTTATCGATTTTCCACCTAATTGTAGTAAAAGTATTTTTTTTAGCGCAGGAAGTTTGACATTAGCTTTACTTTACCAACACCATTCAATTTGACATTTTAAACTCTATCTGGTTTTTGACGAATTATTATTATTATTTTTTTCCTAGCAACATAAGATTTTAAATCAACTCTGTATAAACATTTAAATATGTATAGGTTGGTTTGCAACTTGGCCCTGGAGTGACTGGATTGTCTAAAATGAGTTTAATCAAACTTACTGATGATTTATAAAATATAATAACTACCTACTTTTAGAATTTCCTTTTGTGTTGTGAAAGTTGCACCTTTATTAACCAGCTGAATAAACTCAACAAACCACACATTTAACATTATACAGTTACGCTTGCTGGACTTATGGAATACTTACTTAGATCATCCACTAAGCAAAGAACAAATTTTAATAATTTTGATTATTGTAAACAACTGTGTGTTTTTAAACCATTAGCCCAAATTAAATAAATATACGATATTTTTAACAGTTCCTAGTCAATACATCTAAACACAGTATTAAGGACAAGTTTCTCTGTATTATTAAATTACCAATGAAACAAGGATGTTTTTAATTAATTTTTTAAAAGTATCAATTCTCTTGAAAAAAATACCTTCACAGGAAAGTCACTAAAAATGCGTGGTCTGCCAGGCACTTACACCAGGGAAGAAATGAAAACCAAAATATTCTTTAACAAGACAATACTTTAAAAGAGAACAGAATAGAAACGGATGTTCAACTACATAGTGTAAATGCACCCTTATAATGTAGCCTTCTAGGCGTGTTCACCAGGCAGAAAAATATACTTTGTTACAAGATATTTAATACTTTAAAATAAGATTTAAAAAAAGTTTTGGATTTAGGTATACACTGGGTATACAGATATGCCTTCTGAATTATTAGTTTGTATAACATAAGTATATCAGTTATCAATGTCCTGTTAATACTAACAGAAAGATAATTCCCGTGAAAACAGTAAGTACTTAATTGTTGCAACAATAATTTCTAATAAATATTTTGGTTTTTTTATTTACAGGCATTAATCAGTGCAATCAATTTTAACGAATTTTAACTAACAGGAAGTGGTAAACAAGCAAAAATATCAAATGTCTACTTAATTTCTCAATTTTAACCTAGAACCTAACAAGGGTTCAGAATTAATAGGAGTAAAGATTAGAGCATTTATTTTTTGCCTTCATCCTATATTACTATCCATTACTTATTAATATTATTGTTATTATCAATTACAACCCAATAGAACATAAGTCAGAATGCATTTGCAACTGGCATCTTAATTATTATTTTATTCATTCATAAAATTTGTGTAGGAAATAAAGAAGGAAAACTGGGAAACTTTATGGCGGTGGCATAATAAGACAGCACAAAGGAATATCTAAAAGTGTTTTTGACGAAAATTGTTTTCACATTCTTAATCAACAGCCAAAAATACAGTTCTAAACAATTTGGTGTGGTGTTTATATATTAGATAATTACAAATATAAGTTACTTATATAGAATATACTCTCGCCATCTTTATCTGTCTATTAATCTTTACGATATTTTCCCGCAATTAAATCGGCCAACATCACGCATGCTCTAAAATATTAGTGGTCGTACACACATGCGCCTGTTCCCACTATTTTTTTAAAATTATTTTTGCAAACGGGGGACACCTACAAGATTATAGATCCTCAAGGGGTGCTGGTGTAATGTAGCTATGCTGCTTTTTTACAAGCCATTTGCCAGTAGCCACCATTTAAATTTGATTTAAATGGTGTTTCAGAACGCAAATCGACTCCATCATTCTTGAAAATTTTTAGCATTTTAGATAAAAAAAAACACAGTAGGTAACTAGTAATCGAAAGAAAATAGTTTTAAATATCGAAATATTTAACGCGTGATAAGTAAATATGCCGTTGTTTTAGAACAAAGAACTAAATTAATCGCATCGTTGTTATTTGTATTCTACCGACGCTAACTTTGGCGCCAAAAAAATAAGATAAAATGAACTAAAAGGCTGTTTTACTTTACAAAATTTAATTGTCCCTTCTTGTCCCACGCCCAAAATAACCATTTTACCTGTCCCAGAATACTAAAGATCGATAAGAAGCGAAAATGCAAAACCGGCTTGGGTGGTTGCACTAATCAAGGACGGCCATTTTGCATCGTCTGATATTTCCATTAAATTAAGTTATATTTCTTTAGACAAATTATTAAGATAAAAATAAATTTATAAGCAACATTTTGTATGAAATAATATAGATACTTACTTCAAAATATGATAAAAAAACAGACCAAGTACGAACACAAAGGGACGAGACGCACACACCACAAGAATTCAATGAAGAATGACCTTTGTTGTCAGATTTCTTTCTTTGCGCGTCGGTTTCCCCACCCCTTGGTATGTCAAAACGGTAAAAGGCGGGAAAAGGAATAAAGCCCACTTTACACTGGGTGCTATCTATGTTTTTTTACGTTCGTATGTTCTAGGTTCTTTTTACAGATTATAGTCATAAAAATTCTTTTGTGTTTACCAAGCGTCATATAAAAAAGTTAAAAGTCATTTTATAATTCCAAGACCCGCTCTATCCATCTCCTGGTAACTTTACCAGCCAGATAATTTGGAAACATGACCTTTTAGAATTCAACAAAGAGTGAGTAAGAGTTGTCCCACTCAAAGGAAGAGAATTTCCATGGAAAAAATTTTCTCAACAATGGTTTCATTGGAATTATCTGGTCGATAAATTTACCAAGAGATGGATCTAACAAACCTAAAGGCAGTCAAGAGTCAAAGCGTTAAATATTCTGGCTGGCCAATTAGAGAGAATCCAATCATTTATCTGCGCAAGACTGTTCAACTTCGGTGATGCATTCACGTAAGTGCGAAACTGTAATAATGGATTCGATTTTGGAACTCTATTTGGTTGCGCGCGGCGTACGAATTACTTAGAGATGGGCTTTCGTTATTTCTGTAAACGACTTTTCCTCACTGACATTGGCTAGATTCATGAGTTGGATATACAAACTCAAACTTAAACAGCTTTACTGTCTATACAAAGTCTCATTGACAAAGCAAAATAAAAACAAAGGGCAAATTTTAACAACAGTCAAAAGAAAGTCAATTATAGAGTAGGCCGTAAAAATACAACAACAAAAAAAGGTTGAAATAATAAGCAAAATATCATATTTTACATTATTACATGGAAAAAACTGTATATAAACACTCAATGCAAAAACAGTCCCATAAATTAAAACAAAACAATGACAAAAAAATAAAATGTAAAATTTCAAAATTTTAATTCCATTAAACAATATAAATATCCTAATCAAGATTATTATATCTGCCTTGCATCGGTAACGGAAGCACTGTCGATGTAGACCAACCCTTCTCCCTCACTCGTGGAAACAAATGGACACGAAAGTAAAAACAAAACTTCTAGAAGAGAACTCAGAAGTGAGCGACTCTTCTACCAAAACTTTAACAGGGGAGGATCTTTCCTTGAAAGAAGACACCTCTTGTCATCACAACAAAAGCTGACGCAAGTAGATCGGATGCTTACGCCCAATGGCCTTTCGATAGAACTTATCCCATCGAAAGGTCAGCTGAAGTTAACAACAAGCAACTCCGGTAATGGTAAAGGTGGTGGACGTTAACCTCCACCATAGCAAGGCAGCGTCGGCTGCACTGTGTAGGGCGATGCAAAACTACGACATCGCTCTCATTCAAGAACCATGGGTGAACCAGGGAATAGTTCCAGATTGACCTGGTACAAACACGTGGAAAAAAAACTATCCGAAAGTCAGAAGTTACTTTAGCAGTTGCTAGACAAATGTACGGAAAAACATGGGAACTCTCACCTAGGCTGGTGCACTGGCTGTACACCAGAGTAGTAAGACCCGCAATTACATATGCAGCCTGCAGCCTTGGTATGGTGGCCAAAGGTACAGCAAAGAACCACAATATCAAAGCTAGAGGAAACCTGCAAAGACTGGCCTGCTTGAGTATCACGGGGGCCATGAAATCAGCCCCCACATCCGCAATGGAAATCATCCTAGACCTTCCTATGCTTCACTTGGTGATAAAAGGAGAGGCAAGAATGGGACTCTATATAGACTTCAGAGTTCGACGCCGCTCTTAGGCAGGCAGAGAACTGGACATGAACTTTTAAGCGATAGGTGGACCTGAGTTAAAAATGAAATCAGACCACATAAATCCACGGTTTTGCTATGACATACCATATTAGGTCGTAATTGATAAATGAAACGTATGAAAAAACAAAACACCAGAAACTACTCCTGGGGTAATAATCTGGTACACAGACGGCTCCAAAACCAAAGAGGGTACCGGAGCGGGGATACACGGAGTAAGACCGGAGAGAAATGCTTTTTTCTCTCTGGGAAAGTCTCCCACAGTGTTCCAAGCAGAAATCTACGCCATATTGCAATATGCGTACGAAAACAAAAGGAGGGCTTACCTCAATAAGCGGCCATATATATTCTGACAGTCAAGCAGCCCTTAGATCGCTAATATGCAACAAGGTAACCTCAAGACTGGTATGGGAAAGCCAAGAAGAACTGGAGACCCTGGCAAAAGTGAACAAAGTATTACTGCAGTGGGTACCAGGCCACGAAATTACAGGAAACGAAAAAGCCGATAAGCTCACAAGAAAAGGCTCCGAAAATACATTTATTACACAAAATTAACTAGAGCAATAGACAGGGATTAGACCACAACAAAAGTTTTATTGGGTAGCCAGACCCAAGACTTACATTACATATAAAGTGACAAACGCAACAACGCGAGTTTTTTATTATAATATATTTGTATAATAAGAAAGCAGCATCTTAGTTTTTCAAATGAAGTATTTTGTCTTAAACTATTCGAATATATGTAGTGTCGCTCAGACCTAGCGCGGGGCCCTAAGCCCAGGCCTACTGGGACTAGGCCTATTGGGCATTTAAAATAAACTAATTTTTTGTCGTTACTGTCACTGAGTTTCTTCGTAACAAGACATAAGATTTGCTTCAATTAGTTTCTCATCTCATCTAGGGGATTTTTAGAACAACATTTGAACTTTTAGCTATACATTGATACCAAATTTGCACTTATTTAATTAAATAGTAGAGTACATAGAGCTAATTTTGAAATATTTATCTCGATGTTCGTTAATGGCACAAACGTAAAAGATACAGAAATTATTTCAGTATCTCTCAATAAACAAACATATCTTGAAATAAATGCAATGTCTTAGTCGTTCTTGAGTAACATAATACATTTAATGCAAACCCAAAAGCAATAATGGACCCTTTAAATAATTAACAACTATTTTTATTTCTGAATTTTGTTAATATAACTTTGTTACATATGAGATGAAGTTTCGGAAATTGTTTTTGAATAATCAATACCTATTTAGAGCCTCAAGTCATGAATCCGGCATTTTAGTCGATAAATATGTTAAAATAAATCTAAATTCTTTTGTGTGAATATTTTTACCGGTTGCTTATCTATTTCCATGTTAATTAGTAATTAACGGAAATTCTTCCGAAATGAGATATCGACACCATAATAATGTCGACCTATTTTATTTATATTATTAGTTATTACGTTTATTTCTTTAAAATATGAAAGGTAAAGCGTTAACTTTTGTGTTAGAGCTTTATCTTATTTTTTGCAATGTCAATGGTGATTTTAAAACAAACGACGTTTTAGTGATCCGTTCAAAAAGTTCTCTAAACGAGTATTTTTCATATTCCTTGTTGTTGCAACAAGGAGATATTCCGGTGTAAGTATTTTTTAGATTAATATTAATTAGGTAGTCAAATTAGCATGATATAGGTACCCTAAATGTTAAAATTTAATTAATTTACAACTACTATAAACTATTCGCACGTCAGGTTCTGAGTATTATTTTTATTTAGGCAACATTAATAGGGCCCGTAGTGTAACTACTAGGGGGTGTAATGCCACCAATTTACCCCCTGTGTACTCACTTGTTATGGACCTTGCACTTCCGGTGGTGGATTACAATCTTCAGTTTCTTGGGTGATGGAATTCGTATTGATTTCTATGATGTAACTTTTATCTATCTTTAAAGGGAGCTAATTTTTATTTGGAAAATTTTTAATTTTCCAAAAAAATTTATTATTTCAAAAATTTTCTGATTTTCGTTGTTATAATAATTAAACACACCCTTTTTTCACTAATACTCTATTTAATTATGAATAGGAGCCACCCACAGTCACAAAAATTATAAACTTAAGTTTTAAAATTTCACAGTTACTATAAACAAAATAAATCATACAGCCAGTCGCACTTACTTTTTTCTTTCGCGGGAACTTGTCGCGTAAACTGTCGGACGTACTATTTCGCGGCCGAACTTGCCCTCAAAACCCGACGCGTCTTTTGGAGGCTGAAAAATACTTTATCTTTTACTTTTTAACCTTTTACTCTTGATTATCAACTGAACTGTGTTGCTGTAATTCAGAGCTTTTATAGCCCCTGGAATTACGTCAATTCCATCTTTTGCACGTAGGCACTTCGATGGTACCAAGCAAATTTGGAACAAAACAACACCTGCTTAATTGATTTTAATGGAATTTCGTTGTTTAGGTTTTCTTTGTTTTTTTCAAAGAACCGCCGACTTAATGGACCTTAAAAGCCTTTTGTTGTACACCAAACAAAATGTTCTTTAAAAACCCCCAACCCAAACTTACAAAATTGGAACACCTGACATTGCAAATAAGAGGGGGATTATTGGCTCTAAGTGCAAAAGTTTTTATTTCTGTATTTTAGTTCTCCGGTACATCTCGTTTTAAATAGTCAAAATCGGTTAAAAGTTAAGAAACATTTTATTTATATTATTTATAAATAAAATTATTTAAAAATTTTAAAAAAAATGTGTTAGAACTATTTATTTGGATTTTTAACATTAAACTTGGTAAGGTTACCAACATTTTCTAAAACTTTTGCTCTTCTGTTGCCACGTATTTACAAAATTCCAAAAAAACGAAATTTTCTAAACTCGTATTTTTTTAAAATTTATTAGCTTTTTTAAAAATTTTGAACTATAACAACAAAATTTTTATATTCTTTAAAAACTTTATTGTTTATTTTAGAATTTATTTACATACAAAAAAATCTTTAATCGTTTGTACAACAATATTTGCTTTTAATTTCAATTTATATTTTTAATTATTAATTTTGTTTATAACTGAAAATAGGTTTTCAGTTTTTTTTTGTTTGTTGCTTAAACTTTCCCACATTTCTAAAATATTTATAAAATTTTGTGAACCTGAACTATATTTTTCTTTTATAATTAGGTGAAAATTTGTTTAAACTTTCCTCACATTACAGGGGGATTGAAGCTCTTTCAAATGAGACCAAGTTTGTTAAATTTGGTGAACGTAAGCCAAAGTTATGAGTATTTCTTTCCAAAGAGGTATCCCCCCTCCCATCAGTTTATTTTGCGAGTTAGATCAAAATGTATTAAGGCAAAGTTATGCCGTATATTCCGAAAAATAAAACACTTACGTTTTGACATAACTTTATTATAATGAACTAGCAATTTCTCTTGATCGATTTGGTAATTATTTTTTAAATTTCCTGAGATATGACCGGCGTCCATTCTTATTTGGCCAACCGGTACAAGTTTCGGGCCATAACATAATAAATCCGCTATTGATGACTGCCGTAGCTTTTGTTGCAATTTAATAAAAATATTTTTAGAGTGATTGTGGGAGCCCCTAAGAAAAATACAACAAGTTTTACGGAGGAAAGCATAGAAACCGTTTATAAATGTACCCTGAATCGGACAACTGCTAATTGCAATAAAATCCTTTTTAGAGACAACGGTAAGTTAGGCATGGTAGTATCGTAGTAAACTAACAAACTTTATTATAATTAGAAAGAAAAAAATTGTAGACAAGACCCGAAACATAAATATTTTAAGATTGTTGTATGGTCATCCTTATTATGCCATAATTAAGAAGATTCCGTATTATTGGGCTTTTTAATCGATTAAGAAAAATAACGTTGTATGTAAAAGTTTGTAGAAATTAAACAAAAAATATTGGATAGTCCTTTTGGTTTGTCATATACTGGGTCTCCCAAAAGTCCCGCATAAAATTAATATCAATTAAAAGAAAAAGATCTAGGAAAAACGCTCTGACCCGTAAATTTTTATTTTTAATTGTGCATTTTTGACAAAAAAATATTTTACAGGGTGTCTCATAGAACTGTCGTCACGTCTTTGACAATTTTTTTTAATGGAACACCCTATATATTGTATTATTTTCTGATTCCCCACAAAATTCTACGCTTATGTTGTAAATGTCATGTGTCTAAATTCAATAGTTTTTGAGATATTGACGTTTAAAATATGGCATTTTTTGACTCTGACAGGCTGTAACATTGGAACGGTTCATCTTAGAGAAAAATGGTTTTCACCTCCCTATCTTAGTTTTTTATTCTCTATCCAAAGAAACCAATCTCCGATTTACCATGTTAAACCGTTAAAACCGGTTTTTTCTAAGATGGGTAGTTTTATAGCTTTAGGCTGTCGGAAAATGCCATATTTTAAACGTCAATATCTCAAAAATTATTGAATTTAGACATATGACTTTTACAACATAAGCGTAGAATTTTGTGGGGAATCAGAAATAATACAATATATAGGGTGTTCCATTAAAAAAAATTGTCAAGGACGTGACGACAGTTCCATGAGACACCCTGTATAATATTTTTTTATGCCTAAAAATGCACAATTAAAAATAAAAATGTACGGATCCGAGCGTTTTTCCTAGATATTTTTCCTTTAATTGATATTAATTTTATGCGGGACTTTTAGGAGGCCCAGTCTGTATTATATTTATTTAAACCATCTATTTTTTAATTTAGCATTATATTGACTTTTCAATGTTCTGTAATTAATTCTAAACAACTTTTATTATATTAATATTTCAAAAACAATTAAGGTTTTCTTTTAAACCGAAAGTTCCATTTTTAGTCTATTTTTTAATTATAATTCATCTTAGTCGCCCACTGATGCTCTTACTTTCTAACACCGAACTCTACTGTCGGAGATGACGAACTTCAAAGCTTAGCGTTAAGAAATACCTATCAGCAAGAATCAACAGAGGGTTGAACTCCTATGGGTTCCTGGTCACTCAGGGATAATGGGCATGGCGGCAACGAAAAAGCAGATGAGTTGGCTAGAGCCAGATCTGCTCAAAAACTCAGGGGCCCTGAACCCGCCCTGGGCATATCAAAAAAAAAACCAAAGCCACAACAACAACATCTATCCCGATGGCACAGAACACCTGATCAAACCCAAGCGAGGGCCACAATTGGGACACCCTCAAAGAAACTATTAACTGGAATGTTGCTTTTAACGTGTATCTAGTTAAAACAAGTGGTTGGCCTACAGGCCACGGCCACTACTGAATGCAGACTTTGCGGCGATAAGGACGAAACCGTGTCATATATTATATACAACTGCGAAGCACTGATCCGAAGAAGATTCAAAATCTTCGGAAGAATCCAATGTGGTGACAACCATCCGCATGAAAAACTTCGTAAAAATCTACTGGACTTTATAAAGGGAACAAATCTTTTCTAGCAAGAGAGGGGCGCACAACAAGCCACTAGGCTGTAGTGCCAGAAGCTTGGGCCGCATGCCCGACCCTCGTCTTTAACCAAGCAACCAAACCAACCAACATCTTAAGAGCATCCGACCAATATAGTTCTAAATTCTTCTCCAATATTATCAGCTCCATGCAAATTTATATATAACTTAATAACTAAAACCATTGCGTTCTCCTGACATAAATCCTGACCATGTTTACTAATGAGTTTTTAAATTTTGACTCTACAGATATGGTAAAGTGTCAGAAAGTTACTTTTATTAAAATAAAAATAATTTTCAATATTTTTTACAATACAATGAACTTTAGTAATTATTTTTAGGGTTTTCATTGGTTTTATATATTATTTCAAAATTTTTTTCTGTATAAAAATAACTTATTCACGCCCAGATAGATACGACCTTTCCATAGGTAAAAAAATCTATAATTTGCTTAGTTTTTTGGTAGTTCGCGTCAAGAAGAACCGCAATATACCACGGCAAATTTTAGCGCGGTCGAATCTACCTAAGAATTCAAATATACTTAATAACTTTAATTTTTGTACGGTCCTTGGTCAAATCGCAACTGGGAAATCCCCAATATATGGATATATGTCGTTTCTTGGAAAACGTAAATTTTTAAAAAGTCACCGTGTGATAAATGATATAAATATTATTTACTTAATACTGTTTATTAGCCAATAATTACATTTAGATAACAAATTACTATGTTTTAATATATGTTTCTTGTTAACTTTTATAATAGACCTGAAATATTTAAACTGAAATACTTAATATAAGATAATAATAACAAATAGGTACCAACCTATATAAATATATTTATGTTCTGCGTAAGGCTTTTCTAATTTATTAGGGAAAAAATCCACTTATTCTACTTTTAATAGAATTTATATCAATCATATAGAAGGAGACGCCATAGTGCATTTAAGTAAAAAAATCACACAGGGATACGTCTATGACAAACATGTTTTTTAAATTCCAGTTATTCCCAAGATATAGGGGATATACCGACTATGTATTAAAATATATACATTAGTAACGGAAAAAGATCACAGTCTGCTCCACTATTTTAATCAGTTTTCCAGCTTTCTTGATTGATTGAAGGACAACTGAGTGATCATTTGTCCTTCAATATATCAAGTTTAAATGTAAAATTAAAACTCTATAATAAATCGTATTTATATAATTCTATATGATGTCTCTTCAACACAAAAAAATCTTCTCACAACACTTTTGCCTTTGGCATTTGATAATATACTTATCCGGCCACTACATGTTTTACTCAATTTTCCACCACTTACAGCTAACATTTTGTGATGTACCTACTTTACCACTGAGTATCTTTCAAACTTTTTTGCTTTTAACATAATCCTCTTTTTCTATTGACTTGACTATTGAATATTTGGTAGTATGTTTCCTTCCTTACTTCTATGAAAAGTTTTTAACATAATTCTCAAAAAGCTCTATTACGGTGTCACTCTCAATTTACTATTCCATGGTTATTTCCACAAGTATTATATTTCTCCCGAGGATGAACGTTCATACGTTCGAAACATGTAGAGAACTCGGACGTCTATAATTTTCATTGAATATGTCTTAGTAGAGAATGACATTTATGTTGAGTTGCACAAAGATGTTTAATATTAATTAACTAACCGGCATCTTTGACGGTGACATATATGACAATTTTTCTAACAATCACAGGGGCCCGGTTACTTAATATTAATTTACTAATCAGGTACCTTCGATTATGAGTACATAATGCCTGTCAATGTCACAGTCAAACTTGCAGGTAGTTAATTATTGTTAAACATTTTTATGCAATCCAACAACATTTTTATGCAATCCGGCAGAATAGGTGAATTTGCATTGTCTTTATTTGTTTTGAATCATAACGTTTCAACTGGTAAGTATCATCAGTCGTCTTCAGGTGAATACTAAATAAGTATCCGAAAAAATCGTCCATTTTCTCAAAGAGACCAAAGTAACAACATAAATAGGAAGACAAAAATCACAAAGTCATGGTCTCAATCATGTAATAAAATCAACTAAGGTGACATGTTTCGCTCTTTTTATGGAGCATCATCAGACTTTGTGATTTTTGTCTTCCTATTTAAGCTAAATAAGTATGATAACTGCAGCTCTATTTATTATTTATTACTATCTATATTACCTACCATACTTATTTGAGGAGCGATCAGACAAAAGCAGATAAATCCATTTTTAACGAAAATTAATTTTATACCGGATTCTCAATTTATGGGGTCAGATAAATCCATTGGCGATATCAGATTCAAGCTAAACCAGATATTTCGTATTAAAAATAGCGTTTGAAAGTAGCCAAATCAAGCAAATGCAGATAAATCCAAAAAATCCTATTTTCAAAACACGTTTCAGGCACGTTTTTTGCATACATGTTCATGATCCTAAATATTATTAAGGTGTAATATTTTTATAAAACAAACAATCATAAAATAATAGTGTATAACTAAGTCTTTTTAATAAAATGTTTTATTTTTATTCAAGCAAAATAAGTTAAATCCATTTCATTCAAGCAAAACAAGATAAATCCATTTTTTAAATCGCGATAACTCTTACAGAATACCTATTATTTTTTATATTTTCTTAATTTCAGGTCCTTAACTTAAGCTTTATTGAATGCATTTCTCATTTTTACAATAGATCAAAGGGCCTCTGGATTAGCAGTTTTTTATCAATATCTCAAAACTATGTAAAATGGATTTATCTGCTTTTGTCTGATCGCTCCTCATTTAGTATTCACCTGAAGACGATTGAAGATACTTAATAGTTAAATCGTTGTGATTCAAAACAAATAAAGACAATACAAGTCTAAAACCCTTCAGCCATCATTATGGTCTCCAACACTCAAACATACATTAGAGTATTATTTATTTCACTACGTCCATTAACTATATTGAATAGGTAAAAAATAACTTAAATTTCAAATGCTCTTATTTTTATCAAAATTCCATTTTTAGTTTATACAGGGTGATTCCTAAGTTGATACTTCTTTTTTAGCTGTGTATAGAAGGCATTAAAATAAACAACCTTTTCAAGAAACTCAAAAATAACATTCATTTATTACACTATGGATCAAATACGGTTCTGCCTAACTTGCCTGTTTGATCGAAGTAAACACTCGTAGTTTATATCACCATTGACCACATTGTATAAAAAATTAAAAGTGCTCTCTGTCTCCTGGAGTTTTCCTGAAATAAAATATATGAAGTTCAGGATAGAGCAACAAAAAGAAGTACAATGTCCTGTAACAGGCTTAAAGAAAAAGAACACTCAATTCAAAAAATAAATCTTCATAGACATTTATTTAAAAACAAATGACCTGTCTGTCCTCGATTACCTAATTAGTGTGAGTTTAGCATAATACAGGGCGCTCGAAATTGGTGATGAAATAAAATAGAAATCTTGTGATTGCAACAAATAGCGCCCTCTAGCTGCGACCGATATAACAAAAATAGTTATACACAACTATAAATGTTATTATAGGATAAGCTCTTTCAAACGAGACTAAGTTTGTTAAATTCGGTTAAGGCAAACCGAATTTATGAGTATTCATTTTAATAGATGTTCCCCTTCCTTCCCCCAGTTTATTTTTCGAGTTAATACAAAGTTGTACTGTATATTCCAAAGAATACAATTCCGAATTTTCGCCCTAAGTTTATTTGGCATATTATCGATAAAAATCCTATAATCTTCTTAGTCATAGGTTGAACTCGCTCTAGCGATAAATTTAGAAACTTAAAAATAATTTCCAGTGATTTCTCTTGGTTGATTTTGTAATGATTTTTTTAAATTTCAAATTGTTGTGACAGACCTGAGATATGGCCGGCGCCCATTCTTATTTGGCCACCCCAATGCGTTCGCGTTGGCGTTAGGGAAGATTACGTTGAAAAATAATATTATGAAATGTTTCAAAGGTACGAAGAAATTTGCCATTTCTTACCTTTCTTTCAAATTAGGCGTTTTACCTCTTCGCTCGCTGACAGGGTTAAATTCACATATAGCTTAACGTGGGTTCCGATTCCGAACCACGATCCTCAGTCATGCGACACTCCCTCCAAGGGCTATCAACCTCGGTTCTTTCCGTCATTGCATGATTGGGGAGTGTGTACCTTCTTCCGCACCCCACGAGATATCCGATCTCATCCGACCTGGTTATCGGCGTAAATGAAGTGGGTTGAGAGATGAATAAATTTCACACTTTTCCCGGCATTCTTAAAGCTACTAAAATTCGGATATACTTTTTTTTATTATGCGCACTCCTCGTATTTATGTCAATCTTTGTAGTCGGGTATTTTCTTCTTTAAACATTAAGTTTGATTTTTCGATTTAATTTCCATTCATGTTATTTTATTTTTTGATTACACTGTAGATATTCATAGGAATCAATAAACTAAATTATCTCTATGTGGTTTCCGCTTGTAGTCATCATTTAAAGCTTATATTTTTCTCATTATACATCAAATAATTAAACACAGCTGATTCATATGTTACATACGTTATATACGAACAACTCTAATGAACATTATTTATTATGTTGCAGTAACTTTCAAGTACTAAGTATAATTTATTTTTAATATGTATTTTACCGTAGCGATTTTGTTAAAATTAAGTATTGTTGTGTGCGTAAAATGTTATAGTTTTAATACAAATGATGTGATATTAATAAGTGACGATAGTTTAAAAAATTCATATTTTGCTTATTCCTTGCTTTTACAAGGTGGTGAAACAATATCTTCGTAAGTAAACTGTAGATATTTAAATATATGAACGTTGTTATACAGACTGTGATCGAAATCACGGGCCGATTTAGTTCTTGTCATTGGAGGAAAAGTAATGTGATAGAATAAGCAGTATTTACATATTTTGGTTCACATTTCTGCCTACGGTGCCGGTGGGTGCTGTTTTAATAGAAACTTTTATTTAGATTTTAAATTTCCTATTTTATAAAGAGTCTGCTTTATAGTTATATTAATTTATCTAATGACTTTAATTTGTGGAAATTACTTACTGTGAATTATTGGGTTGCAGAAATTTTTAAACATTAATTAACTAACTAGAAAACTTTGGCAGACATTATTTAGTCACATTCAAAGTTCGCTGATTAGTAAATCAAGATTGCGATAAAATCATTGCTGCCAATATCATTTATGTAACAGTCAAACTTGCCTGGTTAGTTAATTTTTGTTTAAAATCTTTATAAAATCCAACATAAATCAGTTATTTTTGAAAATTATTGCAAATTTTATAAAATGAGAAAGTTGCTTAATAACAAAAATAACAAAAGAATCACAATTTTTGTTCGCCTTAAGGGACAAAATCTAACTATTTATCCAAAAAGACAGGATCGCACCAGGCAACCTAAGTCTAGTTTTTTAACCAGTTCTCTTAATTTCTATTGTTACTCTCCCCAAGATAAAACTAAATCCGCCCCAATTTAAAAAATTAAGATTATAATTAAAAGTTAATTTTTCCATTTTAAATACAGATTTAAATATAAATATCGGTAATAAAAAAAACTGCCATACGAAAATGTAAAAACTAAGTTGTTCAAAAAATGTTTTTTTTTGATGCTTACAATTAGAATCTTGTAAGTGGTAAGAGATATAGGGAAAGTTAAATTGGGATAAAGTTGTACAATCAAGAAGCGGTCGAAAATTTGGAAAATTTCGCGTTCGAAAATTCTCGTTGCTGTTTTTATTGTTCATATATACAGGGTGGGGATAAATTAAGGAAACAATTCAATATCTCGAAAATTGAAAAAGCAACCTTAAAACCCTCGGACACGTCGATTTAATTTTACTTTTGCGCAGACTGTAAAATTATTTTGAATTATACAGGACCACTCACAAAAGCTCTACAACTGTCAACTTTGGTTTTTTTAATGGAACACCCTAGTTTTTTTGGCTGTTTTGGATTTTACGCACAATTCTAGCCAAATTTCGTATAACATAACATATGACTAAAATTGACAGTTTTCGAGATATTTAAATTATAAGACATAATAACCTTTGCCATATCGCCTTAATAATTTGATTATAAACACATACCTTTACGCAATAATTAGGAGGTATCATTTCATTTCATCTATAAATATCTCGAAAACTGTCAATTTTAGTCATATGTTATGTTATACGAAATTTGGCTAGAATTGTGCGTAAAATCCAAAACAGCCAAAAAAACTAGGGTGTTCCATTAAAAAAACCAAAGTTGACAGTTGTAGAGCTTTTGTGAGTGGTCCTGTATAATTCAAAATAATTTTACAGTCTGCGCAAAAGTAAAATTAAATCGACGTGTCCGAGGGTTTTAAGGTTGCTTTTTCAATTTTCGAGATATTGAATTGTTTCCTTAATTTATCCCCACCCTGTATATAACGGTACTACTTTAAAAAATATTATTTTCAAAAGTAGTTCTTAAACACATAAGTCTTCTCACTGCCGGTCAAAAAAAATAATAGAGCGACTCATTAACTTCCAAAATCTCGGTATTTAAATATCGACCCCGACCTCAGAAAATATAAGGCCTTTTACCAAAATACATTAGACGCAAGTTGCAAGTGCCAGGGTCATTTTCAATAAAAAAACTTGCATCAGCTGATTAAAATGTAATTTTTAATCAGCTGATGCAAATTTTCCCTTTAAAACTATACCATTACATCTAATGTAAAAAGGCGCAAGAGATTTTGATTCCTAAGTTTCGTCTTCTGGGTCCTATTATTTAGGTTTATTTAAATAAGCACTTTTGGTTGCCTCATTCAATTTAAACGTAGTGTGAATTTTTATTAAATAGAAACCTTTCGAACCATTAAAAAAACCCTTTTGTAATGATTTTCTCTTTATATAATTTATCATATTATTTTGGAACGTGGATTAGGTACTACAATTAGTAAAAATATAGGAAACAATAACAAATATTGTAATCTAAATTGTACTCATACCGTTTATGAGGAATTGAGGATAAAGATTAAACGTGTTACTATTGTTTTATTAGACATAACGTCTACAAAACTCGTCAGAATAAATATCCGATAACAACACATTATAGAAAATAAAAAATGGCAATAAATATGTTTTCTGTAAATAAAGCTGGGAAAATATAAAAACAGAACCGAGAATTTCCATACTTCTCCGAATATCTACGGAAGTACTCGGAATCATCCAAAGTTTCACTTACAAGATCGTCCTGTTATTTTAATATTGATATTCATAGTGCCGGATTACTCTCGAAAACTGTAAATATCTATTTAAATTAAAAGTTTAACATTTTTAATCTTTCGCGTCAACAGACCAAAGGGACTGACTTTCCCATTTTCTTCTTCCCTTTATTTAGATACCCTACAGCATTAAGGTCAGATAATATTTCGAAAAGTTAATTTTCACGAATAAAACATTTTTCTTCTTACAAAAAAATAACCTTAGCTGTTTTATTATTTCCTATAGTAAATTATTTGTATTTTCTCTCAATGCCATACAATTTGCAAACATTATATATAATGTATAAATATTAAAACATTTTTGCAGCCTTATAATAGGAGCCCTAAAAAACAATAATAATGCCCAGCTAGGTGGAGATATTTACAAATGTGAAATTGATATAGATGGCAGAACTTCTTGCATTCAATATCCTGCAGGTATGTTACTGATTTTCTGACGGAGATTTTCTCTTTGTAATCAATTTTATTTACATTAGGTTTGCACATCCCTAAAAAATACAACAAAAAAGAAACAGAATATAAAAATATTATACTGTATATTGAAAAGACCAGATACAATTGTTATATTATAATTTATATATATATTATATATGGTAAATTCCTTAATTTATAATAATATTAATGCTATTTAAAAAAAAATAGTAGGTATATTTATCTCGTAGTAAAAGCATTCCCGGATTTTAATGCACGCTGGCCTCTCGTATCGTGCGATAATGTATTGCTTTTACTACTCGATACACAATATATAGGGTTGCTAAATCAACAATTTACCAACCTAGACAAATTTTTTTAAAAAATCCGGACAAAATCCAGACGTTATTATAATTATCCTATTCTGATCCGAGACCGTATGAGGAGTTATTTTTACATTATATTACATACATATACATTTATACATTAATAATGGAAAATTATCTATGCTTTCTAATGATGTTACCAAACATAGATATATCTTAATGTGGGAATTTTTGGAGAAATTTAGAGTTTTAATATTTAATTTTCAATCGTGCCCCTTGCGGCGAAATGCGGAACTTAAAAATTATTTCCAGAATTTTTATTAGTTTTTGAGATATGACCGATGCACGGTGATCAATTTCCTTTATTTAGGTGGACAAAATTATTATGATTTATTACTTCTTAGAACTCAGATTTACAAAACTATTTAATATAAATTTTAATTAATGCCGTTTTAGAATACAGGGTGGCCAAGCGAAAACCAAAGTTAAGAGAGAAATTATTTTTAAAAAAATGCTTGAACAAGGGAACTAAATTATTGAGTGTAACACTGCTATTAGCTATTTTTAACCGTTTTTCTTTAACCCCCTGAACAAGGGTAAAATAACCCCTAAAATTTCAAAATTTTGGTGCAATAATCACCGAAAATTATTGGAATTAAAAGAGCCTTAAAATATAACACTTGACTCACATTGCCATTTAAAATTTTAGGGATTAGATATTTTCCCGCTGCTTAGGGCTTTAAAGAGAAAGAGTTAAAAATAGATAATAGCAGTGTCCTCCCCCCCCCCCCCCATTTAATATTCTTGTGCTTGTGTCCATACATTTCTTAAATATGCCTACAACGAAACTTTTTCGTTTAGTCCCGTTTGCACAATGCATGTTAATTTAATTAGAAAAATAGTTCAGTTACAAATTTACACAAAAAATACAAGAATTACAAACTTGTTTTACTAATATTACAGTATTAATGCTCTTCCTCGTCATCATCAGAATCTTGGAAGATATTTTAAATCGTTAGAATAATGCGGTTTTCATACTTTATTAAGGTTGCAAAGAAATAGTTTAATAAATTGATCAATTTTTTTTTAATTGAGATTTTTTGCAGATACTGTACAGTTTTATGTATTGAATAAACTGACTCGCCCCCATGCATCAAATCCTCTTTTTTTAAGAACTCAAACAGCTTTAGTCTATTTTCCCGAATTTCTATTTCTGAAACAAATAGAAATATTTTCTAAAGACGACATCAGCCGACAAACTTCTTATACCCGTTTTAAAGCTAAAAGTATATTCTACAACGTAGAATACATTTGGTAATGAAACTTTTTGAAACTTTTTTTAAAACTCAATTACAAGCTTGTTTATGCATGTCTTATTATAATTAAGGCATTATGCAATATTATGACGCTTTCTACTTTCCAAATAGAGTCATAAATATTGTCAAAAGTACAAAATAACAAGACACGCTTGCGGTTTTTTTGCACGGTACACAGAACCAGAGCTTTCGGCCCAACAATCTGCGACAAAATAAGCGTGTCAATCTAACATTGGTACGTTTGACCTTGGTTACATCGATTCTATTGGATGTAGCCCTATTATTTTTTCAGTTTATTATCATATGTTCTTCTAGTTCAAAAGATTGACTGTTGTTTACGCTTTGGAAAGAACTTGGTTTTTTGTACATTTTGTCCACCTAAATATAGAAAATTGATCACCGTGCGATGGCCAACCTTAATAAAACACCCTGTATATATAAAAATAACAATTTATTATAAATTGAAAATATTAACCATATACATGAAAGAAAACAAAACCGAATCTTTGTTTATACAATAATAATTTTAATTTAACACTTTTAAAATACAGGGTGATTCCTAAGTTGATACTTCGTTTTTAGCTGTGTATAGAAGGTATTAAAATAAACATTTTCAAATACCTTTTTTCTAAAAACTCAAAAATAAGGTAGGTATTTACATTCATTTATTACACGACTATTATGCCATATTATCTACTAGTTCATTGTTTTCAAATTTTACCCTTTTCACGTGTAACCAATTTAAAATTAACTTGCTTAAGAAAAACACACTGCAGCGTATTGCCAAATAACTGACCACCGACCCGTAAATTGCATGACTATAAGAGATAAGATAAACAACATAAAGTAGCAGGCTACATTTTAATGATCAGGCCCGCGTTTAGATTTTTTACTTCTGTATCTCGCCTATTTTCAAAATGTTGTTTATTTTATTTGCCTTCTATACACAGCTAAAAAAGAAGTATCAATTTAGAAATCACCCTGTATAATGCCTTGTTTGTTGGCAGTAAAATTTTTAATACATACTTATATATTGCCAAATAATTTAAAAACGATGGGTCTTTAAACAGTTAACAGAAAATTAAAAGTATGAATGATTACAAATGATAACAAGATAGGTCAAATTGTGGATAGATACCTATTTTATTTTAAAATAATTTATTACAATTTATTTGTTTTGTATTGTCTAAAGTATAAATCTTGAAGGCTTTTCATTATATTTAAACTTTACGAAGGAAAATATAAGAAACAACTTCAGTGTTATAACTCACAAATATTTATTTTATTGGTTAACCGGCTTCGAGAAGGGTGATCGAGAACTTCAGACTCCCAGTACTCGACAATAATGCTTTAGTGCTTAAGGAAAAAGCAAAGTATTTAGGATTGGTACTTGACTCCAAGCTAAACTGGGGCATAAACTTGCAAGAACGAGTTAAAAAAGCGTCGGTAGCATTATATGCCTGCAAAAAAGCAATTGGGAAAAAATGGGGACTAAAACCCCACATAGTACACTGGATCTATACGGCTATTATAAGACCTATATTAATATACGGGGTCCTGGTTTGGTGGACCGCTTTGGAAAAAGCAGTGCACACTAAGTCAATAACAAAGATACAAAGGGCAGCTTGTTTAGGAATAACCGGAGCCCTTAAGTCAACCCCGACAGCGGCGCTAGAGGTCATGTTATATATACCCCCCTTGGATATCTATGGAAAAAGTATAGCTGCAAAAAGTGCCCTGCGACTGAAAGAGTCGAAATTCTGGAAGGAAACCAACTACGGGCACAGCAGTATACTAAAGATTCACCCGGGGAATAATCTACGAGACCCGACTGATTACTCTGTCCCAATAACATGCTTCGATAGAAGGTATTCTATACTCATTCCGAGTAGGGAAGAGTGGGAAGGCAATCAGAATATAACGAAAACAGATCACGCAATCTTCACAGACGGTTCAAAAATGGACGTTGGTGTGGGAGCCGGGGTCTTTTCCGAAAGTTTACAAATACAGAAATCGTATAGACTCCCCGGCTATTGTAGTATTTTTCAAGCGGAAGTACTGGCAGTAGAGAAGGCGGTCAATATCCTGCAAGAACACCTTGGCTTGGGAGTAGCCTCGTCAATCACCATCTTCAGTGATAGTCAGGCAGCGATTAAGGCAATCTGTTCCAGCAGCGTTAAATCAAAGCTCGTAAAGCGATGCCGCAACAATCTATGCACACTTGGCAACCAACATCGGGTTATTCTGTGCTGGGTTCCTGGACACTCCAAAATAGATGGCAACGAGGCTGCCGATGCGCTCGCAAGAGGGCGCAGGCATGCCAGCTGACCTAGCAGACAATACAGTGAACAAACCACTGGGATTGGTCAAAGAGGAGATTGACTACACGGTCAAGCAGCTTGCACAGAACAGATGGACAGGGTTGACAACCTGTAGTACATCCAGGCAACTGTGGCCCACATTCGATAAAAAGAGAACCGCAGAGCTATTAAGACACAGTCGAAAAGACGTGAGAAATATTACTGCGGTTGTTACCGGACATTGCCTCTTCGGTAGACATGCCGAACGTATGCAAATACCCACTAACGACTTCTGCAGAAGTTGCAGAGATGAGGAAGAGGAAGAAAGTATTCAACATTTTCTGTGTGAATGCCCTGGCCTCGCAAGAAGGAGGTTCACTACTCTGGGTGAATCATCTTTCGATAGCCTGGAGGAACTAAGCAACTTACAACTTGGACGGCTGAGCAGATTTCTGAACAGTAGTGGCTGGTTTGAATGAGTTGTTAAAATCCTTCCGCGGTTACGTCGCATAAACCATCAGTGATCTGATGAAGGTGGGTTCTACGGAACACGTGTGGTATCACAACGGACCTAATCAGGACTACGTGAGACGGTTTGGTCAGAACCAAGGGTCTGCCACTCTTACCTAACCTAACCAGCTTCGAATAATAATTGTTTTTTATCGGAACCTAAATCAACTAAAAAAAAAATTATACTTTTAAAGTTCAGTTCAAATGTTTTCAATGACATTTTGCTTACTTTTAAAGTTATTTTATAATTTCTATGATTACATGCATTTTTAAATATATAATTATTTTTAATTAAAAAGTCGGACAGGTTAGATAATAATCTATGATTTTGTGATGAGACTTTTACAGATGCAATCTTATTTCTTTTACATTGTTATTATAATAATTGATAAATGAATAAAATAAATAACACCGCGCACGACTGCACCAATCCCAGTAATGCTATAGTGCACCTAGCTAGTATAAATAGAACCAATTATTATACTTATTCATCTGAAGATTTCTGGACATACTTACCAGTTGAAAAGTTGCTATGATCGATGCTAAAATATTATTGAAACGGTGTGATTTAAAAACAAAAAGAGCAAGTCCAAAATTCTTCTATTATTTAACATTACTTCACCGGATTTGAATTATTTAGACCTGTATTTTAACGTACCTGATAGCTGACAGGAATTTATCTAATATTTATTTACTCTGACAATTATTTTAAAATTTGCGACTAAAAATTGACCAGAAGCGAATGTATACCCTTACAATAAAAAATCTATAATAAATAAATTAATTTTAAACGTGTAAAAATCCTGCTGAGAAGATAAACTTTTAAGGCTGTTCACGGTGTCAATAACCGATGTATCTGCTGTGTTGCCACATTTACTTTACCAGGGCCAATCATCGTCATACAGGTTCATCAGAACTATCATGCCATTTTAAATGAAATCAAATCAGCCGATTTTTCTTCGACGATGATGATAGTTTAGTTACCCAGGAAGGGTAGCTAAAACCCCCTCGTAGAAGAGAACGAAAATGTTTTGGGATGGAAACACTTTTTTAAGAAACGACTCTTAATTGGAGGATAAGTCTTGGGAGGAAAATATGTTTTTTTAGAAGTCACATTGAATTGGAGGAGAAGTTTTGGAAGGGGAACACGTTTTTTATTAGTAACATTTGATGGGAGATATATAGAGGTTTTTTCTTTCGTCTACTAATTGACTGGAACATAGAACAATAAGAAATTAAGAAAAAGTGTTAAAATTAAAAAAAAATATTTTAATTAGTTGATGAAGTCGAAACTGTCGTCAAAAGTGACGAACTATATGGAAGTAGTTTTACACCAAAAATTGTTGTGTAATTGTAAAACTAAACAACTTTTTTTATAATATATCGTCAAGGATACCGCAAAACCAAGTAACCAGCATTTTCCCGCAGATACTAAACTAAGTATCTAACTCCAAAAACATGAAAATTATTTACTAATTTTATCGTGCATACACTGCTCAAGTGGATCGTGTTTAATTAATTATCCAAAATTAAAGTTTTTAGTGTCGACGATATCTATTTTAATTTGTAAGGGCTATCTTTGATTTTCAAACTAAATAACTTATTTCTTAGTGCTTTTGTTTTAGGAAGGAGCATTAATTCAAACAGTTCAAGTAGCAATTTTTTCGGCATGAGCTTAGATGGCGAGGATCATGTTAATGGTGCCCTTGTGGTAAGTCATAAAATTATTATTGAACTTAATAGGTATATGCTGCTTTATTGGCTAATGATACAGAATCTTAAAAAAGTATTGCGCAGATATTTCAAATACTACTGAATACATAACGCAACAGTGGCGGCGCTAGCATTTTTGGGATGGATGGGCACAAGTGGGCACTACCCGAATCAAAAAAAAAGGTCGTCGCCTTCTCCACGCTCTATAACGCCAAAAGCGGGGTAAACAAGACTCCCCTCTTGTTCAAACTGACGTCTTAAAAAAAAGGTCATCATCGTTCTCTCTTATTACATTATTACATCCTTCTATAATATCACTCCTTTCTCATCAAACATTTCATAGTCAAAAGTCAAATCCCCCTTCCCCCACGGAACTGCCATTACAAAACAGAATCCCTCAATTTTGGGTGGGTACCCATGTTTTTAGGGTGAGTCAGTGCCCACCCTTGCCTCCCTAGCGCCGCCACTGTAACGCAAATAGAAAATACTTTTAATTTAATTATACAAAAAATTAGCTATTCAAAATGTTTGCTGGGCAATAGCCTCTAAATTTCCATAAGACGTCAAACGTATTCAATCGAATTAAACGTATCTCTTTTTTAATACAATATGTTAAATGTTTAAAGTTAATCGGTAAACCTTATTTTTTAAATTACCCTCCAAATAAAACCTCCAAGGGAGGTCTGGGGATCTGGTAAACAATTCAATTTCGCCTCTTCTTCTTCAAAAACTGACAACGTGTCCACCGAAATGAACGGGGGGCCATCCTTTTGGTTGCAGACTTTTTTGACACGCTGTATTTATTGAACTTTAGGAAATTCACATTACATAGAATGACAGAAAATGTTTGTGGCCTCGTCAAAGTCATGACAAAAGCATTGTATTTAACCCATAGCCATATCCATTTTTACAAATCCAAATCAAAAATGCAAAACAAGAAGTTGTATTCTATTTATATTTTATAATACCTAAAAGCCTTGTGAAAATCCCTTATGGTATCTACCGTGCAAACACATTTTTAGAAAAGGAACGTTCTTTACTGAACGTTGTCCGCCGCGTGACCCCTGCTCCGTAGGTAAGTTGTACCCCAATCTAATAAAACTAAGCCAACCCCGCACTGAATTTGCGTTGGTTTGTGGGACCAAGGATCAAAGTTCAAATAGACCTACGCGAATTCGCTGCGGACGCGCCTAAATATTCGCGTTTTGCCATTTGATCTCATTGCGACGAATGTCTCGCTCCCTTTCTTTTTGAAGCTTGCTGCTGATCCTTGCCAGCCCGTTTCGACGTTTTGCTATTTCACCTTCATCGTTGCAGCTTTAGTCATGACATGACTAGACCATTGGGCGTTTTAAAGTTGACAGAAGTTAGTGAAGGAGATGCAGAAAACAAAACCTTTACCCCGCAATTTAAAAAATATTTATGCAAAAAATAACTGATTATGCGTAATTTACTGCATAAAATAGATAACTTTGAAGAAAAGATCGTGGCAATTTTGTGTTCAAAGTTATGAAAAAGCATACTTCTATATGAATCGGAAACACAGAAACTAATAAGATATATTTCCAAAAACTACAAATATTCATAAACAAGATTCTTTGAACAATGTGTAGAATATATTGGCCTATGAGAATAACTAATGAAGAACTTTGGAAAATAACAGAAGAAGAAAAAATGGATAGAACAATAAAGAGGAACCAGTGGATATTAATAGAACAAATTCTATAAAACACAACCAACATAGCAAAACGAACACTAAGCTACAATGTTCCGAGAAAAATATGAAGAGGGTTCGGAGACTAATAAACACATGGAAAAGAACAATACCAGATGGACTAAGATCAATTGAAATAACCGGGAGTGAAACCAAAAGAATAACCAGAAACAAAAGAAAGTGGAAGGCATTGGTAAAAAGGCTTAGCCTTGACTTACCGGCTAGTACGTGATGTTAGATATCTAACTTCTTTCAAGACTAAGCTAAATCTGGTGCCCTTTGCTTCATGGGGAGGAACGCATGATGAAAAATAGGAATAAAGAGAA
The DNA here is from genome assembly GCA_935413205.1 of Polydrusus cervinus. Lineage (NCBI taxonomy): Eukaryota > Metazoa > Arthropoda > Insecta > Coleoptera > Curculionidae > Polydrusus > Polydrusus cervinus. The sequence continues at coordinate 55,597,920 of OW284510.1, read as the reverse complement.
TAATTAAGGAGCATAAAAATGCACAAAAAAATTAATATTCTACCTAGATAGTACTTATGCTGTTTTAAAATATGTAAAAACTGATTTTATTACAAGTTACACCAATTGATAGGAATATTTCCTGCAAAAAAGGTGTTTTTTTTTCAGAAATTTTATAGTTTTTGAGAAAAGTGTAAAAACTTCGGGGGTCATCGGGATTTTTAGCGAGTTGAAGATGACTCTGCCATTACCTAAATAACACGCAAATGTCAGAATGTTACTAATCAGTATAGCTCGCCTTTTATTTTACTTATGTTTTAAACCATTTAAAAGAAACTAACGTATTATGTATTAATAATATTGTACTCATATTTTTAGGCATGTGCCCCCAGAACAGTAACCTCCAAAAATGCCAATTACCTTAGAGGTTATTGTATTTATATGAAAAACACTTCTCAAGTAATTGGGCCTCTTGTGGAGATATCACCACTAAACAATGGCTTATATCATGGTAATATTTATTTATTTTATTTACGAGCTTTCTACCAATATTTATAAATTCTTCTCCAAGGTTACCAGATTCATCAGAAGTTATATCTATAAATATATTAAGTTAGACCAAAAACATTGCTTCAAATCATGACCATGTTTATTAATGTTTTTTTTCCGTCGACCGTGTATTTACATCCGATATTAACGTTCCCAAAATCATTCATTAATGACCCCTATTAATGCATGATTTTCTGTAAATGCACGATTTTGGTAATTAAAATTAAAGGCAGCCATGCAAACAAATCAACAAAATAATAAAACGTCAATCCAAAACGTCGTCCGCTGTCATTAGTATTTGTAGAATTGTGAAATCTGGATTGTAAAATAAAAGTTGTTAACTGTTTTTCTTCACTTTAGTAAAAAATACGGTCGACGAAAAAACATTGTAACCAACTCTTACATTAAAATGCGATTAATGATCTCGAACATTAACGCGTTCGCTACGCTCACGCGTTAAAATATTTCGATCATTAATCGCCATTATTAATGTACTTGTTGGTTAAATTACTATTAATTTTTTTTAAATTTGGAAATTGTTATTTTTAATCTCCAAAGATGAACAACTAGTAACCTTGGTGCAACGATTGGTGAAATTTTAATTTCCCGAGGGGATGTAAATTATGGATTGCCCTTAAGTGCGATCGGGACTGATTACACGTGTAGAGGAAAGGTTGAAGTATATAACACGTGTTGTCGCCAGATTTTTCAAACTGTCGACCGTGCTTTATTATTATAAGATATTTTCCATTATTATGGAGATGGATTTAGGTTCCTTAATATACAGGATGTTATGGAAAAGTCGAAAATCCTTTATTGTTTAAAGAATAATAAAACTCTTAAACGCCAGTACAATAAAATCCTTGTTAACAAAGGTAAAAAATAAGTCACACCCCTAAATGGAGTACCTTTAGTGTACATGCACTTAATATTAAAATAATGATTATAGACAATACAAGTACATGTATAGAAACAAAAAAATAACAGGATACAAAGCAAATCTATACATCATCATAAAATTCCTGTAGGGTGTAATATGCTTTTTCGGTTAAAATTTTTTTTGTTAGTCTTCGAAATCGTTTGTACCTTTGCTGGCTTCTCAAATAGAGTGGTAAATGATTAAAAATCTTCTTGCCTCCATAAATTACAGATGTTTTAATCTGATCAGAAATAGGAATAAGTAAGGCAAGCTGAAATGCTTGAGGCGTGTTATAATGAGTAGGGATAAACAATTCACTCTATACTTTTTATACTTTTCACATGCAACTTATCTCAAAAATAGACCACACATCCCACTACACAGCAGTGGCGGCTCTTGGTCAATTTAGTAGGGTGGTCAATACAGGGAAAAAATGCGCCGCAGGCAAAAATTTTTTGGATGCCACGCCCTTTTTTGTTCATATTTCTTGTATTTATTTAATTAAACAACAAACTAATTAAATATTACTGAAATTACATTCCATTCGTAATTGGAGCCACGCGCTCGACAAAACACTGCCACCGACAATTTGCAGATGAAATAATAATCAATTTCACAGATTAATAACCGATGGACGTCAGCCTTTTGTCAATCTGCATCAGAGATCGAAGAGAGACACGCACCGGTGCATAGGTCGGAGGTTAGACTATACATGACATGTGACCTTTCGCATGGAACCAGTGAGCTCGCGGTCAATGCCTGGAGTAGCAGTTTCTCTCGATTTAACGCGTTGATTTATTCTATGATTCTTTCTCGCTCTAAGAAATCACCGGCCGCTATGCAAATAGAATTTTACATTTAAATAAGCAGGCTATATTTGGTCAAAATTAAGTTTTGACCGGGGTATAATATGAACGACATTTAAGATGTTGTAGCGTAAAAATTGAAGATTTCAGATGTTCAATATACTATTTTAGATATTTTTGGATGGGTTAAATGTTAATTTTAGAGTTTTTAACTGTCATTTTGACTTATTATTTATGGGAGGTCAATGACCATTTGACCCTATTGTTAAGCCGCCAGTGCTACACAGACATATCTCACTGATCGCTTCTGTAGCACGAAAACGAACCGAAACAAATGCTGTAAACAAGATCCCCAAAAGCTAATGCCATAGCGAAGATGGGCCTCAATCAAGACATACTAAACATTTTTAGCCATGGAAAAGCCCAAATTATTTAATATTACCCTAAGAGCGTAGCAACCTGAGGAAATTCTCTGACAGAATCCTATGGTCCTCAAATCGAAGGTTCTTATCTATAGACAAACCCAGACATTTATTTACATTTGGCATAGATACCACTTTGTTGTCCAAATATTTATTTTCTATGTTAGGTTACACCTAAAATTCAATATGGTAGTCGAGATGTTAAATGACAATAAATTTGAGTCACACCACTGTTTCATCAAACCTAGATCATTACTAACTATGCTAAATTTGAATCGATATTGTTTTCTCATTGGCGTGCGGTGCATTCGGTCTGATTTTAGGGGTTCTAACTCAACTTTTTAGATGGTCGATTGAAAAAAAAGTATGGACAAATGTCCACTGAAATCAGTGGCCACACATGTATATCTATTTCCATAACACCCTGTAAAAGAATTAGGTAAAGACCATCAATTACAATTTGACATGTGTATGTACAGTATTGCCCGAAATAAACAGTACTGAACTTGTAATCGTATTATATATTTAAAAAATACATATTATTGACACTTTATTATATATGTTCTAAATGTGCACCTCCTCGTTCAAGACAGACTTCATAACGATGTTCTAAGTTTCTGGTCATGTTATTGAATAAGGGTTGTATCAGAGCTGCGAAGAAGACTCTAACGGCATCCTTTAATTCATCGATGGTTTGTGGTGCCCGTTTGAAAACGGCATTTTTAGCCATGCCCCAAATGTATGCGTCTGGAGGTGTGAGGTCTGGAGAATGTGAAGGATAAGGGAAGTCAGTAAATCGTGAAATGAATTTGCTTGGAAAATGTTCTTGAAGAAATTGACGAATTGCGGCAGCAGTATGGCAAGTTGCCCCGTCCTGCTGAAAAAATTGGTCTCGAAATGCCAAGTTACGTGCACGACAGAATTGACGTAGATCAGGGATAAATCGTGTTAAAATGTGTCTGTACCTCTGTTGATTAAGTGTGACTTGCCTATCATTCTCTTCGATGAAGTACGGACCAATGATTCCGTGTCCGGACACAGCACACCAGACACTCACTTTTGCACTATGCAAAGGAACCTCTTGAACCTCATCGGGTCTGGCAAAGCCCAGAAATCGATTTGTGCGACGATTCACATAGCCTGACAAGTGAAAGTGTGCTTCGTCTGAAAACCAAACATTTTTCAAAAATTCAGGATTTTCATACTGTAATTCGAGAATTCTGGCGCAATATTCCACTCTACTGCGATAATCCCGAGGATGTAGTTGTTGATGTACCTGAATCACTTACGAACATGCACCCAGCTCCTTCAGGATTCTTTGAAAGGAAGTTCTTTTTAAATCAAGTTGTAACGCTGTCCTTGCCTGGCTGACTTTCGGATTTTGTAAGATTTGCTCAAAAACACGTTCATGGTTATTGTTGTTGTTAACTGTCCTGGGACGCCCCGAGTTTCCTTTTCGTTGGCACAATACACTACCCGTATTTCTCAACTTTTCAATAACCTTCAAAATTACAGCATTACTTGGAGAACGTTTATTAAACCGTTGTGTGAATTGATCAGACACAAATAGCAAACTTGCACCATTATGTCGGCCCATTCCGTATGAGCGAAAATAATGCTCTACCAGAAACACTTTCTCCTCTGTACTTAACACCATTTTTAACAATTAGGCCCTACTAATTACTTGTTTGAGGTTTACTTGACAGGTCTATACTAGCTAACTTGAGTGTGACAGCGCACGCATAAAAACACCGCCAACTTAGTTTCAGTACTGTTTGTTTCGGGATCTGTACTATTGCATAATATGTCTTATTATGCTCTTATCTTTCTAATTGTTAATTATATATTTAAAGCCAATATTGTTTACAGATTCGGCATGTTGTGATGCTAATAGGCGACCATATTACGATTTTGCCTTTGCCATGGCTGGGTTTGATGTAGCTTTTTATTCACAGGTGTGTATAATAATTATATAAGTATGATTTACCTCAGTTTGGAAAATTGGAAAATAGGAAAACATCTGCAAAATTAAAAAATACGACTATTCAATTATATTATTAAAGATGTTTTCTTTCGTTACCATTAGATTTATTGAACGCAAATTCGTCCGAACTGTAGTTGCTCTTAAAACAAGATTTTCGATTTGTTGGAGAGAAAAGGAATTACAACTCGTACATTTGTTTACAAAATTATGTATTTGCACCATAATAGATCAGGGTCATCCAACCAGGACAGAACAGGGAGTTTCCCTGTAGTTCTGTTAAAACTAATATAGCCATCTTGTTTATGTTTGACCGTAGAATCTGAAATTGTCATATAAAACGCGACTTGACTCTAAACAAAGGAACTGTGGCGTAAAGTTGTTGTTTTTTCAATGGAACCACCTGCATATTTTTTATTTTTTGAAAAGTCTTTCTTTCCTGATTCCAAAAATATATAATTTGTCTAGTTTGCTTAAACCGTTTTTAGATATGAGCGATCAAATTTTTAAAAAGCGGTATTCATTTTAGTTTAATCAGTCTAGAATGCTTTGGAAATTAAAATGTTCAATATGGCTCCCATAACGCCAGCCTATTACTATTTACATGGTTTTGTTTTCCAAGGCACTCTAGACATATCGAAACTTGATCTTCCAATACCTCGATGCAGGGCCATGTTAAGGCAAATTGGTACCCCAAGCACATTTTTTTGCCGCCCTCCTCTCACTAACAAAAATTCAAGTACATTTTTCTATAACATATTTTTATTTTAAAAGAACTTTTTAACACTGATTATTGGTAATAAAAACATACAAATACAAAAAATAATTTTAAATTAAAAGTAAACAAATCAGCCCGATCAGTGTACCTACTAATGCAAAATGCGTATTTAATTTTTATTTTTTACATTTTCGGATAGTATTTTCATTAAAAATTTTGCCGCCCTCCATCAACCTGCCGCCCCCCGCCCCGCCCTAGGCAGCTGCCTTTCTTGCCTAATGGATAAATCGGCCCTGCCTCGATGTTAATTTACATCGCCATTACAAAAGTTTACTCGTCCAAGACTCATTAAACTATATAGAATTAACACAGCTTTTTCAAAATTTGCTCATATCTTAAAAACGGTTTGAGCTAATATAGACAAACTATACATTTCTGGAATCACGAAAGAAATACTTTTCATAGAAATGAGAAATATACAACTTTAAACAACAACTTTACGCCACACTTCCTGTGTTTTAAACCAAGTCGCTTGTTAAATGGCAATTTTAGATTCTACGTTTAAATATAACAATATGGCCAAATTGGTTTTAACAAAACTACAGGGAAACTAAAAAAAATAGTATCCTGTTTAGTCGTGGTTGGATGACCCTGTATATATCTATATACTGATACAAGAAATACAAACAATAAGATTAAAAATAATATTGAAAAAACTGCAAAAATTCCAGATTTTCAAATGAAAACCCACAAATTTTATAATTATTTTTTATTTAGCATTTAAAATAAGTAAGTTTGTGTAAGGTCTCACTCTCTCATTAAAAAATGAGAACGTGACTTTGTGTCTATTTTATTTATACATAGAACATGATATACAAAATCTGCCTGGCATCTTGGGTAGAGTCCAAAAAAGTAATATTATATAGGGTGTTCCAGAATTAACAGTTTACGTAGCAAACCTACAATTATTTCTATATTATTTTGATGTAATGAAAATGATGTTGTATTTTATAATTTTTGTTCTTATTTTTAGAAGGAACGAGAAGTTTTACTGGGAGCTCCAGGAGTAAAGAAATTTAACGGTAAGTAAAAAACTAAAACTTATTCCGTTATTTGGTCATAAAATAAATTTAAAAATAAACGTTAATTTAAAAAAATCGTTATGTCAGGGTGGGGGGCACAAAAATTTTACTAAGAAGTTCACAAGAAGAAATTTGGCGGATGATACCTTATTTTTTTTAAAGCTTTAATTATATAGGTTCAACTTATATCGTTCGCCCCGCAGATCATAAAAATAGAAATAGTACGGCTATTCATTTCTTATATATTAAATTACACACGATGCCCCGATATTGTTTTCAAAATATCCACTGACGCCTCGCTCCTTAATTCTCGGGAAACTAATTTTTTATAATATTTTGTATATAAAAAAAGAAATTTTATTGTCATTGCCAGATACAGGTACAGTATGCACGATGTGGTGGAAATGCAGTATTCGTTCGTGATGACTCAACGACTACTGTGTGCTCAAGTAAAAAATATTGTAATATAAGAAACCATTACTGATAGCTATATAAAAGACAAAATCCAGGAATATATCTTTTTATTATTAGGCGTCCGTACACGAACATATGTCAATCATAAAATGATCTAAGTAAAACCATTCGTAAAGATAAATCACAATAACTTGTAATTATTTTGTAATAATAATTATAAGCAAATGACGGTACTCAGGGCCCGCTCTAGGGGGAAAAACCTGGGCCCCTGCCCAGGGCGGCAAGTTGGAAGAGCGGCATGATAATTCTAAAAAACATCATAAATCCCCGTTTTGCCTACTTACGTTCCTACGTATATTTGAAGTTTGAACCATTCCAATTCTCAGTTAACAACATTAATTTCCTGTGTTTTGCTGTTTTATTTTTTAAACAGTGACTATTTCAACCGATCTCTTTTCTTTTTAATATTATTAAAATATCAAGCAATTCCGCGACAAAGCATGCCGAACAACGCCGGCACCGGTGCTTTTTTCGGTCATGACGGCGTCGCAGCAAAGGGCTTAATTTTTTTAAACATATGTTTATAATGTGTAATTAGATTGCCTAAAAATGTTAATGTTTTTTTGTTAATTTTCACTTTGTTAGTATTTAGAATTTATTTATGTGCAATAAATATGCAATAAAAAAAAATCAATATTTTTTTTTTAATAAAAATACCTGGCAACTGTTTTATTTTTTTAAATAAGAAAAAACACTTTCGAAATTATGTGCGAGACTAGGAAAAAGGCGGCAATTTTTTTTTTGCCCAGGGCGGCGTTATTGCTAGAGCGGGCCCTGACGGTACTAATACTGATCGTGTAAGGGCAAATTTCATACATTAATAGGGTTGATGGCATTCAGAACTATCAGTAATATTGGTCGTTTAGGGTCTGCAATAGTTCACAAAGAGGACGCATTTTTTGTTGGAATTTTGTACAGAAAAAAATATAAACACAATTACATATTAAAATAGCCATATTGGACGACGCGGCGCCTAGAGAATTAAATTGCCGTATGCACCACAATGCTTTTAAATAGTTAAAAAAAAAATTTCAACATATTCCATGATACAGTATGAATATAACAGTTAATTTATATAATTAAGAAAGAAAAAAATGACAAAAACCCTTCAAATTGTGCAAAATTTCTGACAATGATCTCCTTGCTTGATACTAAATATATTACACTGCGCCCATTAAATTAGGAGTTTGTAAAGAAGGTACTTGATATTCAAACGCCCATATTCTTATGAAAATTCGGTCAATCAATACCATTTTTAGTTTATTAAGAAGAATGTCTCTCGGACTAATTAGTACAATGTGACTTCACTTTATGTCTTTTTATACAGGGTGATGGCTAAAATAAGTATTTGATTTTAAAATTGATGTTTCTAAGCAATGAAAATTGAATATTATTATGTTGCATACAGCTTTATGTTAGGTATTTACTGAACTTATAACAGTGCAGTGCCATTCGTGTAAAAAAAAAGTTCCAAAAATTATGATATTGCCGAGTATAAACTGTAATCTAGTTTTCTTGTGGCAAAAATACGTTTTTTTTAAATGCCCAGGCCAAAAGTTTTCTGGGCTACGCCCAAAGTTTTTTGAAAATTCACCCAACTCTACTATCAAATTTCGAAAATTAAATTGTTACCTCTCCCCCTCTGCATGGTTGAATTAAATTAATTTTTGTAAATGTTTTTTTTTACTTTTTTTTTGATATTCCTATTATTATTATATTTCCTTTATTAAAAAAAAAACAACATTTTTTATATTTGTGAACAATATGAATATTGGTGTCAATCCAAAATTTTAACTCTAACGCGTTTTTCGGGCTTGGTTTTCATGATTAAAAATAAAGTAAATATCGCTCAGCACGCCAAAATTGATGATTTTTTTAGAAATCATATATAAGAGCGTAGATCTAGAGCAGTTTTTGGTGTAAATGCTTAGAGTTTAAAATACTCCTTCTTAAGTGCCGTTTTGTTTATTCATAATAAAGCATTCTCTATTGTTGCATAAAAAATGTTTCAATTAAAATTTTTACTTTAATTTTTCTCTTTAAAATAAATATCTAATTGTTTTTTGTTTTTGCTGTAAAAATATTTTATTGCATTGGGTTATATTTTTGTTGATTTAAAATAGCTCCAAAAAAGAAAAATCGGGACAGACAAGTATTTAATAGGTACTATAAAATATTATTATATTATAAATATTATTTCCTATAAAATTGCATCATAAATCAATAACTAGAACGATATGTGTCCGAAACCTTAATCTCTATATTAAACAGGAGTTTAAAAACTAAATAAATTAAGAGTCCAAGCGTGAGACGAAAAATTAGGTTGCAATTAGACTTTTAGACCCGAGCTCATAGGCTCGCATAGGCAGCCCTGCAGCCCCCCCCCCCCCCCTTCCTTAAATACTCTATATCTCTTGTCATAGAGTTCTTCGCGTGAGCGCCATTTGTTTTTACGCTCTTTTTTTAATTTCTAATGGACGTGAAAATAATCCTAGGCAAATTGAAATCAAATCATTTGTGTACAATTTTTGAAAGTAAGTCCAAACATTTATCTACCATATTTTTATGCGTATATATCTCTTCGCATCGTTTTAAGGCCCACACACACGTGAACTTTCTGCCTTAAAGTTGATTCCTATAGATGGCGTGGCCGCTTGTTCGATGCCGACCGTATCCTACGGTTTCAATTCAATACCGATCGTGGGATAAGGTCGGGTCGGTCGGTATTGAATTTGTGTTTTTGCGGTCAAGGTCAAGGGAGTTGCAACAGGTTTATGTCAGTCCAATGAGTCCAAATAAGGACGAAAGACGAAACGGCCGTCATTGTTTAACCCTGCCCCAGGGAGTTCTTTTTATTTAAAGCTCTGCGTATTTATTGCCTCATTATTTGAGAGAACGCTCTTGGCCAATAACAGCCGGACTCTTGGATCGTGATATAAAGATTTTCAACGAAGAGAAAAATAATTTATTTCAGACTCTTAAAGGTACTATTTGACAAGAGAATTACGGTTTTGGGCTAAGACCGATCGCATTTGCACCTATTTAAAAAGGCTCATCTTTTGGATTAAAAGCATATACATTTCTTCCAAAAGATTCGTTTTTTCAGTTTATTAACTAACACCAGGATATTCATTAAATATTTTAGGTGCAACTATATCGTATTCTATAGACGATCAAGGAATTAGCATATTACCAAATAGAATAAAACCAGAACTTACAGATGAAGACACTTATTTTGGTAAGTTTTATAAAGAAGAATTGAAGTGGACTGTGTCATAACAATACCTCGGATTTCTAGTTTTATGTAAAATTAATACAGGGTGCTAATAAAATTTTGTTGAAATGACATAGGTACAAAGTATTTGCCACTGTCTGCATTTAAGATGTTTTGCACTTTTAGGTTATTCAGTAACGACTGCCAGATTTAAACGGAATAGTTATGAAACTTGGTTCATTGCTGGTGCTCCGCGCAGTAATGATCTAAAAGGAAAGGTGGGTACTACTGATTACTTAATATTATACTATATTAATTAAAGTCTTTGAAATGGACAGATAGATTGTGCGCATTTCTTTTATAAAATAAAGATGTCTTGTATTTTGCAAAATTTTTTTATGCTATTGCCGAGATCTTTCGGCCTATTGACAGGTCATCTTCAGGGCTAAGGTTCTACAAAAACTAAAAACATAACAGTCATAACACGGAAAAATAGATGTTAAATATGTTAGAACTAATTGTTTGAGAGTACTCACTCTTCAAAATATAGTCAGGAAACAAGAAACATAATAATAACTAATTTTTTTTTTAACAAATTTGCAACGTTTGTATTGGTAATAATAAATACCTGAATAGAAACAATGGCATAACATAATAAGGAACATATGAGGGTAAAAAAATCTTACTGCATTGACAACAAAAATGAAGAATGAATGAAGTCATAAAGTATTATAGTAAATAAAAAGTTATTTCGTCGATATCTCCCTAAATTAATTAAAATTAAAGTTATGACAATGACTTTGTATCATAGCATAGCGACTATGTTCCCTAGCTGTAGAACTAGAAACTTAAACATATTTTCACGTGTTTTTTTTTTGTTAATATCTTAATAATTTTTTTGCTCCAAAATTGTAGCATGTAAGGTTGTTGAGATATAGCCGCTATTTGTTTTGTTTTGCGTTAAAAAAATAAAATTAATTTTAGGTAACAATATATAATTATGATTTAATTGCGAAGGAAAAAATGAATATAGCAGCGAATTTTTATGGTGAAGAAGTAGCTTCGTATTTTGGGGCCTCTATTTTGGCACTAGATGTAACCAATGATGGAACTATTGACATTTTGGTCGGAGCACCTATGGCAGCTGGAAAAACTTGGGATGAAGGAAGTGTATATTTTTACAAGGGCCTAAGTGAGAATGTAAGATAATATTCATTTGAAAAATTTTATTTACCTATAAATTATTGTGGTGTTAAATTAATAATATAAGATGCGGTTCGGTCTGGCTCGCATTTTAAAAACGACTGAACTAGAAAAATTTACTCTCATACCCCCCCCCCCCCCCCCCTATTTATTTGCGAACATAGTTATAGAATAGATTTACTGGGCAGGGTTGTATTTAGAATCGCTCGAGCATACCTTGGAGACTTCCGTAGATGACGCTGCACTGGCTAAATAATTAAAATTTAATATTTTTTGAATGATGCTTTGAATTTTAAAAGAAAGCTAAAAAACTATTTTTGGATACGAACGCCGATTATTCTAAATTCGATCTATTGCAGACATGCTGCATTGAAGATCGGTGTGCAACGAAAGGAAACGCCATTTTAGGAGTTGAACGCGTTGTAAATAATTGTCCCTATTATAAATCATTCTTTAGAGATTGAAATTCAAAGCTTGATGGCAATTCGCACATTCAATGAAAGACAAATTAAATATCAAATTTTCATGCTTCATGGAGTTAAATTCTACAATACAGTCAAGTCAAATAAAATTAGTCGAAATATAAAACTCATATTGCGAAACGTGCTCTGATAAAAACATTTATATGATTTATTAGTTTTGGCAATGGTTCTTCTGATATTTAAGCTCTAAAACCAAACGAATTTCTATTTTTAATTTTAGTCATTTCAACAAAGAGTAATAATAACGGGATCCCGTCAAAATGGTAGTAGATTTGGATCAGCAATAGTGACTCTTGGAGATTTTGATCTGGATGGTTTTAACGGTAAGACCATGACACATACTTTCAAAATTGATCCATTTATTGATATTACGTGTATTAAATATTTTGTAGATGTAGCTATTTCTGCCCCATATGAAGATAATGGTAGAGGAGCCGTATATATTTATAAAGGAAGTTCAGAAGGTCTAACGGATCAGGCCAGCCAGAGATTATCGCCAATTGATTTTAATGTTCGCGATACAGATGCACAAGGTTTTGGGATGGGCATATCTAGAGGAAACGATGTTGATGGCAATGGGCATAATGGTAAGTTGTCTTTGCTGTAATTTTGTAAAATATACAGTGTGTCCACGGATTGACTATCGAACAGGAAAAACTTTTTTATTTGTGGGTTTATGAAAAAAAGGTATTTTTCATAAAAACTCCTGCTTGTGCTCTAACGACCCAAAATATATATATTATTTTTTCAAATTTATATACCGGGTGTTCAGAATTTAGAAAAATATAAAAAAAGACTAAGAACAAAATACCCTTATGTGTAAAAATAGGATAAAAAGTAATAAGTAAAAGTTGTTGTGGTTGAAAACCTACGTTTCATTACCAAGTTTTGACTCATTAGCTAAATGTACAGAAACCGGCAAAAAGTTCCAACTCATAAAATATTATTTGCTTTAAATTAACGCATTTTGCTAATTAGTTAGTCTTTAGACGGTATTATTCTATAAAATCTTTATAGTATACGTTTCGATGACAATGGACGGACGAGACGCGTTGAAAACCCATTGCGGAGCGAAGTATTTGCAAAATGCGTTAATTTAAAGCAAATCATATTTTATAAGTTGGAACTTTTTGCCGGTGTCTGTACATTTAGCTAATAAGTCAAATCTTGATAATAAAACGTAAGTTTTTAACTACAACAACTTTTACTAATTACTTTTTATCGTATCTTTACACATAAGAATACTTTGATCTAAGATTTTTTCATATTTTTCTAAATTCTGAACACCCAGTATATAAATTTGAAAAAATAATATACTTTTTGGTCATTTGAGAACAAGCAGGAGTTTTTATGAAAAATAACTTTTTTCATAAACCCACAAATAAAAAAGTTTTTCCTCTTCGAGAGTCAATTCGTGAACACACTATATCAATAAATAAATAAATTTCACGGAGATGGTTTGTCAAAAAGATTTGAGCTTTGTTGTCATTTTCGGCGTTATTATCAACATTTTGGAACAATCAATAAGTGTTAAGAAATATATTTTGTATACAATTAATTAAAGTATACAGGGTGATTCACGGTGGATGGTACTTTAGAAGTATCTGGTAAATCAATCAACGTGTCATTCTAAAAATTTGGAAGTTTATATAAACGAATATGCACTAGCTGTGTATGAAGCAGTGTTGCCGATTCTGTTAAAAAGTATTACATACTGCCATATTGTTACGATTTCAAATTGTACTTAGTGCACCTCTCAGGGACCCCATCGGTTTTCATCAGCAATAGGCTTTTACACGCAAAGAAAACCAAGCATTTAATTGCTCTGATAAAATAATTGGTACTCTGTCATCTTGCCAGCGACACCTGTTGGTTAAGTATGTGAGAAGCGTTTTCTTACTCTTGATTCCTTCTTCATCTGTCGGAGAGAAACCAAACTGAAGCGAGCTAAGGGAAGGCAACTGGCCGATCCCCCCTATGGACCAGCGGCGACGCCAGGATTTTTGAGATAGGTAGGCACACGCGGGCCCAATGATTTTTTTTTTAATGATAAAACACCTGCACTGTAGGAAAAATCCTTTAAGGCGCTCTGGGAGCGGTGCGAGTGCGAAAAAAGCGATTAACGTTGGTCTTGAAACGTTGAAGATTGTATTTATTGGGAAACACGACCTCAGGAAGATCATTCCACAAAGATGACGTTCTCCAGATGAAAGAATTCTTGAACAATGAAGTTCGAGGAGTACTAAGCTGAACAACATATGGATGAGCGGCAGCGGTTCGCCGTGTATTTTTGTTTTGCATTGCTCTAGGTGGAATCAAGTGGGCAATGTCAGTCGAACACCTGCCATGGAAATATCTGTAAAAGAGAGCCAAATCACCAACCTGTCTTCGATGCTCCAGGCTATCGAGGGTCTTGGTCAGCTCGGGGTCGCCGATCAGACGAACGGCTCTCCTTTGAATGGAATCCAGTAGCCGAAGGGTGTGCTTGGGTGCAGAGCTCCAGACATGAGAGAAATATTCTAATGATGGTCGAATCTGGGCTTTGTAGAGTGTCAAAAGTTGATGAGGTGTGTACAACCTTTTGGTGCGGAAAAGTACACCAAGTTTCTGTGCAGCTGCCTTGGCAATTGCGGCAACGTGATCATGCCAAGACATATTACCTCCCAGATTGACCCCCAGCAAATTAATAGACGGTGCCAGGGGAATTGCGTGTCCTGCCATGACTATATCCGGTTCTGCAATGTTAACCTTTTTGGAGAAGACTGCTGCCTGGGTTTTCTTAGCATTAAATTCGACTTGGTTACTGTCACCCCAAGCCAAAATTTCTTCCAGGTCATTGTTGAGGCGCAATACTTCATGCTGCCTGCGAAGATGTGCGTCGGCAGCGGATGTTTGGGGAGTCAAGGTAAAAGATGAGACAAGTGTGCTGTCATCAGCAAAGCTATAAATTGGATTATGGGTTTTCACTAGAAGGTCGTTATTTTAGAGTGGGCACTATCCTAATCAAATGTGACTTCTAAAAAAAAAAAAAGGTCGCCGCCTTATATTAGCAGGGGAAACAAAACTTTTCTCTGTCCAAAGTCACGTCTAAAAAAAAAAGGTCATCGTTCTCTTGAACTTAAACACACCACCACTCTTTTCTCATGACAGCTTTCCTAGCTGAGTCCCTAGGAAATTCCCTTATAAAACCGAACCCCTCAAATTTGGGGGGGGGGGCACCAGGGTGGGCACTCATGTTTCTAGGGTGGGCCGGTGCCCACCCTGCCCCCCCCCCCCTGGCGCCGCCGCTGCTATGGACGCCCTGTGCTTATAAACAGCGTTATGAATTGTTATTAAAAAGCACAAAATAAGCTCTTTTAAATTTTTTTACATATATTAAACCTATTTATGCGCACTAATTGGTAAATTACACTAACTTTTTCAGATATTGCAATTGGTGCTTACAAGTCAGACCAAGTTTTTATTGTGAAATCATATAGCATAATCGACTATCAATTTTTTCTTACACCAAGTATAAATACCATAACAAATGATACCTCATTTAACCTGAGGTTCTGTTTATGGTACACAAAAAGGAGTGACAAAGATATTTTACAACAGGTTAAATTTAACCTTACAATAGATTTGGATTATCGATCTGTAGAGGATAAAATAATTGATTACATTGTTGTACTTTTGGGAAAACATATGTGCAAAGACTATCAAGTGCAAATAAGGGTGAGTTTCAACAGAATTATTAAAGTATTGACTATAAAAGATTTCTGGTTTTAACATTGCTCATTCTAACATAGGTTGTACTTATCATTTTCATTGCTTGCAGTTGTTATATACTTTAATAAAAGTAATAGATAATCTTTTTTATTAAATTAGTTAATTATAACCTGTTCAAAAGGGAATTTTATAAAAGCAACGCTTGAAATTAATTTCGATTATTTTTAAGTATTTATTTGCTTAACTTGTTAGTCACCCTTCGAAGTCGACCCAGGAACATCCTCTATTATAACTAGAGCGCGAAAAGTTTATGACATTCAAGATACGTATTTGTGTATCGCGATTATAAGTGCGAGTCATGGTCATTTCCGGGCACCCTGTTATGAATGAACAAGGTGCTCACTCGGGTCCTGGAAAAACGTAATTGTCATTAAATTTCCGCGGTCTAATTATAACATTTTCACATTTTGGAAATCAAACCAAGTAAATGTGTTAGTTATAATATGTTCTTTACCCAAAATAATCCGCGCATTAACGATATGCCATTTAGTTTATTTATAGCACAACTTTGCAAAAATCGCTTGCACATTTCTGTCTTAGTTTTTCATTCTTTACTCAAAAGGTCAACATCTGGTTCAACTGGTTAACTTGTAAAATCGGTGTTACTTTAACAAAATATTTTTTTTGGTTAAATCTGTTTCTTTGGAAAAAACCCTATTTAGTTTGGATACACGTTGATGATACAGAATGTGAATGTAGTATAGCCAGAAAAGTGCGAAGCAAAGGTATTTGCCAATTTTTAGTATGCGTAATGAAAGTCAAATTCATTATACAATATTTAACTCACATCAAAGTGAATCATAGAATTAAATTATTAAATAGGTGATTAACTAACCACAATAATAAACAATACAAAGCTCTTAATCATGCATTAGGTATACACAAATATTATGTCTGTGGTTTGTAGATTAAGATGATTATTTATGTGGCCATTTCTTGATGCGGTTTTGACAACTTCTGTTGGTACTTTACAAAAATAACCACAATTTCAAGTTAATTATTCATCAAAGACTTTTAAACATTATTAGAAGTATGAAGGTATCTTACCGAGAGCTGCGACAAGAGACTGCTACTATTTTTTAAAATATAAAATTAGATAGGAAAGTGATATCGCGAGGGCGACAAAAATCAATTAGTGTATAACTGGTGTCTGTCGCTTGTTGCGGCGCTTGAGAAGAAAAACTGTTTATTATTATTACCCGTGTGTGCTTTATTGCAAAATACAGATATACCACACTGTCCAGTAGCCACTATTTTTTTTTAATTATATTTTATTTTTAGTTAAAATTTCTAAAAGCTTTGTCGATAAATTCTTTCTGACCATATATCATATTTTGACTTTGTCTAGCCAGGCAATTTTAACGGTGACTTATTATGTAAATGGCATTGACAAAAATTATTATATTTTGATCAAAATAGCCCGGTTAGCCTAATTCTTGATTTACTAATCATACAACTGTGATTGTAAATAAATCATCATTACCATAAAGCATCCATAAATTGAGCTTTAATTTTTAGCCTACTATTACGGATATATTACCATTTCAAATAAACCTACAACTAAGTAAGGAAACTGCAGATATCATTGCTTATGGCGAAATCTTCTCGGAGCTAAAGATTCCTTATTCACATGGCTGTGGTAGTGACAATATCTGTGTTACTGATTTATCTGTTGAATTAGAAACAAAAAGGTAAGTTATAAATTATTAATAGGCTGTAAAATCTCAAGCGTAATGATTGTTATAGAGCTAGAGTAAATAATTTGAGTCACAACCGCAAGGCAAACGATTTCGAAGAAAATGAAAAACAATTAAAAGTTCAGCAAATTTGCATGCCGTTATTTGCACCCTATATCATAGCCTTACCACAACAAAAATATTCATTTTAATAAGATAGTCCATTAATTACTCTTTACAAAACCGTCTTGGTTTAAGAAATTTCTTTAATATAGTTCTGAAAATATTATGTAACTTTAAATATGACCCAACATTTCCAGAGTAACTGTTCAATTGTTACCCAGTTTATCTAGAGGAAATTATTCTTAAAAGTTGAAATTTAAAAATTATAATAACACCCAATGTACGGTAGTATGTACACTGCATCATATTCATACAGAAAACATTACTATTTCTTAACATATTTTATTTTTAATAACTGAGGTGTATGCACTATTCCATTTGTCGCTGGCAACTTAAATAAAAATATAGACTTTTGAAAAATATATTTTACATTGATTGATATATATAAGAGTGTATTTTTGTTGTTGCTGGGGTTGGCGAAAGAGCCAGTATACTTAGGCCTATATAGGGCCCATTGTATCCCCTATCGTCTGGGTAATGTCAGCCAGAAGAGTCTACAGCTTAACGTGGAACATTTTTATTAAAAAATAATATTTGTAATAATAATATAATATTAATAATAATTAATATTATATTATTATAAATATTAATTTATATAAAAATGTACTTTTCTAAACTTTTTTAATTTACAGTCAAGAAATGGTGCTTGGTTTGAATAAGCAACTCGATTTAACTGTTAAAGTAAATAATTATGGTGAGCCGGCATATCAATGTGAAATTAATATTGAGGTTCCAGAAGGAATTGATCTCAGAAACCAGAAAGATTGTACGAGGACTAATGGAAAGTATACCTGTTTGATTGATGAGCGGCTAACTGATTTTAAACAGGTAAAAGCATTTAATCTTTATCATCTAACGCTCCCTACGTGCATGCAAATTTTCAAGATATGGATTTATTTAATTTCTTTAAAAATTTTACAATAATAAAATACATAAATCAAAATATTTTCCTATCCTAAATATCACAAAAAAGTTTTGATACCAGCACCTAGATGTACAACATCTGTATGTGCAATATTGCTTAGTAATTTAACTTCATTATTAATAATATGTAGGTACAATCAAGTATTAGGAAACATGAGAAAGAGAAAAAAAATATCACAAATGACTTAAATTACATAAATCTGTATATAGACAATAAGGTTCATAAAGCAACTAGTCCGAGAACTAGTCAATAAACGTCGCAACACAATTAGTTAAAAAACCTCTCAAATTGATGCAGATTTTCTAAAATTACCTTCTTACTTAAGCACTTGAAACTTTTTACCTTAGAGCAATTTCTTACTTCACCGGGTAGTAAATTGTACAGTTTAGGACCAAAATAATTTATATATCTTAGGTTAAGATTATTTGTACTTACAGGTAATTTGATTTGTCTGTTGTTCCTGGTTCTTGTTTCATAAGAATAATCAACAAAAAGTCTCAAGTTAGGTCGAGTGTGCATATAAGAACAAATTTTAAGAATGTAAATTGATCGAATGTTCAATATGTCACTGTTAAAAAGCAAATGTGTAGGGTATAGTCTATTTTTTTTGAAAATAATTTTTAGTATATGTATATTTTTGTATTATATTTAACTTGTATAGGCTGTTATTATAAAGTCCACCCCACACCAATATTCCATATCTTATAATTGACTCTACAAATGCCTTATAGATTATTATAAGTGTACTCTTATTTAAAAATTCTCTTAACAAGTAAAATTTATGAATGAGTTTGCGAATTTTGTTGGAAACATAATCAATATGTGGCTGCCACTTAAGAAATTATATATATATTGTCCATTTAATTTTCTTCATTCATGCTAATAAATCAAACCAAGATAAATAGTCCGCCTTATAAAGCTAAATTAGATTCCTAATATATGGCGCAAAATATATTCTTCCTGCAAAATATTTCAATTTTGGCATGGTGTTCCTGTTAATTATCAAATAAACAATATATTTACTTACTTTTGTATAAAAAGAACACTTCACTTTCTACCTACACACAGTCCAGCAATTTAAAACCAAAAAGTCTAAGCACAAATGATCTCTAACAATACCAAATACAACAATACCGCGCTCATTTAACACACGAAAAATGAAAACCAGAATGGAATGAATATTGAAAGAACACACATAAGACACGCGTATTGATGAAGTACGAAAAGAGATATGCAAAGGCAAAAGCATAAGAAAGAGATACGCGTACTAACGGCATCCAGATCAGGTTCTGTAACAATAATCGCTTGACAAGTTTTAGCTGATTGAAGGGCAACAGATTGAGGTGTTCAGTGTGTATCTTTGTCGTGTACATGTAAATATACAGATAGTTATATATCCATCTCTCATGAAACTAGTCAATGTTCGTGAGGAAAAGCCGTTTTCGAAATTAAGGAATTTTTAAATCATATAAGCGTTTGACATGAGAAACTTCAAAGCATTAATAACGTACATGAAATATAGTATATACATGATTTATTACGATAATCGTAAAAGATAACTTTTCTGTAAAAAACTTAATATAAATAACTGATAGAGCAAATAATGTATTAACAAAATACAATTTAATTTTAGAGAGAATACATTTTCGATATGAAGGACATTAACCCAGATTTTCCAGCTATCGAAATAGCTGTAGAAGTAACTAGTTTATTTAAGAATAAAGGAGAAACTAAAAACAAGGCTAATTTAACTATATCCTTAGTTCTTGATAGTACTCCAAATCTCATTGGGTAAGTTCCTCGATTCAAAACATTTTAATTTATCTGAGCAATTATGGCGTTGGGACCTTCCAACGTCTGTCTGTGATTCAAATAGATAATTAACAAATATTTCATATTAACTGCTTATCAATTTTGAGTTCAGGAAATGGCTGGTTATATCATCAGGCCAGCAAACAATATTTGTATATTATTATTGGTTTAAAGATGTTTCAAATTTACTTTGGCGGAATAATTTAAATGCCAAAACTAATAATAAACATGAAAAAATATTACATTTTTGTCTACGATCTACTCGTAAAGGTAATGTTAAAGCACGGAAAAAATATCTATACTTATTTTTGAACGGGCCTCTTTCTGGACTCATACATACAGTCAGGGCCTATTTTTCCAATAGGCCCGGGCCTATGGGGACGATTTAATATAGGCCCCACACTTCGTCTGAACGATACTATCTATACTTATTCGAATAGTTGAGGACAAAATACTTCTTTGCAAAACTGAAATGCTGCTAAACTTTTTTATTGTACAAAATATTTTATAAAATCTAATGGACAGATTTATTTAGTACTATCGTTAAAAAATCGTGATATGTTGCAGTATAGGTTTGTCGCCTTATAATACAAATAAAAATTATTCTAAATTATATATTTTAAGGAATATTAATAATTAAACTTTTTCGAGAACGATAAAGAAGCCGTCACCGCCTTAAATTTGTTGGTATTCGTACAATCACGTGCCTCGACGACGGTTGCGGCTTCTCTATAGTTTCTGGAAAAATATGATACATATTTATATATTTTTTAAATAATTATTTTATGAGGGGTTTTTATTCCGATTTAAATTTATTCAAGAATAAAAATTCAACTTTAAAAGAAATTTATCCAAAATTATCTTATTAAAGTAAAATTATTAAATAAAAATAGCCGCACAAAGGAAGGCGAACGGGTCAAAGGGACCGACAAGCATTGTGCCGCTTACTAGTCTAGCAGGCGAGAGACGGAAATCTCGATTTGTTCTTTGGTCTATGTCGCCTTTTTTGTAGCCATATTTATTTGAGAAGGTTTCCAAATTATTTTTTGACTATATGATTGGGACTGTATTTGAGACTTAATAAATATTAATTATTATTATTATTTTCTTCATGATATCATTGGAGCATAATCATAATAAATTATTAGTGCGTAACTTATTAAGAAAAAATACTATGACGTTGTGAGGGGCATGGGCGACCATAGGGGGGGGGGGGTGTATTGTCCCCTGGATCTCGGCGCTTTAGAAGTATTTTTTGATAAGAGAAGTTTTTAATACCGCAGCCACATGTTTTTGGCAGTACGGTCGGTATTGACGATAAATATATTTGTGGAAAATAAAATTTCATCATCCGTTTTGGTAAATAATTTAAAATACTTGCCTTACCACAGGCGCATCTTTAAGGCCTTGGGGCCGTTGTGCGCCGCACGACCTTCTACATATGGTCTCTGCTACTACTGTAGACATACAACACAACTTACGTTTAAATAGATTAAGAGAAAAGCTATTCTAAAGTAATTAAATATGGTGTTCCTCAAGGAACAATTTTAGGGCCATTATTTTTTAATATCATATTAATACTTTATTTAATGTAAATTGTGATGGAGAAATTCATACTTTCGCAGATGATACTGCAATTTTTTATACAGATACAAATTGGGACAACGTAAATAACAAGATTAAACAATATTTTAAAATAATAAAAAATTGGTTTGATAAAAATTTATCTGCAATTAATTTTGTTAAAACTAATTATCTTCCTTTTGCTTTAAATCCAAATAACATACTTACCACAATATATGAATAGTATTAAAATAAATGATGACATTCAAATTTTGAAAGTTAATCAAGTAAAATAGTTAGGAATAATCTTTGACAGTAAATTAAATTGGAATTTTCACAAAGAATATTTGATTAAAAAATTAAGAATTTAGAAACATTAAAACAATTTTGAACGTAAAACATATAGAAATATTATATTATGTTAAAACTAATTTTAATTACGGAATTTTAGGTTGGGGAGGAATAAATAGAACTTTAGTTAAAAAAATTAGAAATACTACAGAAAAGGTTTCTAAAAATATATTTAATAAAGATTATCTTTATCCTTTAATAAAATTATATTCTAAAACAAAAAAAAAATGAATATTAGACAACTTTACATTTATAACATCTTAATAATATACATATTTAAAAATAAAAATCCTATACAATTTAAAAAACCATAATCATAATACAAGTCATAATCATAAAACCTAAACTAAATAAGTCAATAGGACAAAAAATTTCAAACCTTTTTAATTTAAACAATTATTTACCAACAAAAATTAAAAAATATATTTCATTAAAAAAATATAAAGTCGAAAAAAAAACATGGATATTGGAAACAGATAATTTAAAAATATTTTTGGAAATGTTTTATTAATTAATATTGTTATGAATAATATATTTTTTAAAATTTTATTACACCTATATCTTCAAAAAACTTAATTTTTTGCAATGAATACGACATTCCTAGGAAGGTCTTCCTTAGCGTTTTTTAGCGTGCAGTGTTAAAGTATCATTTTGGCAGGTATAATTTACCACTTTTGATTAGCAATTTAATTGTGTTTAAATGTTTAAGGTTTTGGGATATTTTCTATTTGGTCAATAAAATATAAGAGATTTAGTAAGACAACATTTAAACATATTTTAATATAATAGGAAAATAACTGATTTTTTATTAAATTTAGACAAAATATGCTAATGTCTTGCAACCTAATGCTGCTCTATTAACGGTAATAAAACGAAGTTTCAGGTTATGCCAATACGCACGAGCGTAATCTAAACGATTGGTTTGCAATATGCAACAATTTTGTTACAGAAGAGGACTTATACAGTTTGTGGTATTGACGGATTTGCTTTGAATATACTATACAGGCTGTCCCGTAACTTATGGGTCGTAGAGTAACTAAAAATACTAGACATCAAACTAAGCCGATTATGTCATATAAGTTTTTTCGGATTGTTGAGGGTGTTGAAAGTAAAAGTTTATTCTCGAAAATAAGCCATAATTTTAAAACGGTTTGATGAATCGAATTCAAAGTTGGCAATATTATGTTTTTATAAGCAAGAAATAAGAATTTGTAGAAATTTTTAAGTTTTAAACTAGAGGGCGCTAGTTGCCTACTCTGGGCTTTATAAATCTATGATTTTTTTCTTACTTGTGATATTGGGTGTTTTTCAATTATAGTTTCTTAAAAAGGGCATTTCCTGAGTCAAAAATGTATACTTGATTGATCTTAATATCTTTAACGGTTTTCGAGATATTTCCCTTTAAACATCCCAAAGCATAAAAAAACATAGTAAATAAGTAAATTAACACAACAAGTGACAATTCGAAAAAACTTATATGACATAATCGGCTTAGTTTGATGTCTAGTATCTCCAGTTACTCTACGGCCCATAAGTTACGGGACACCCTCTATATTAGAATTTAAAAAAAATATTTTCTTTATAGATTGCCACTCAAGAAACATTTGAAATGGTGATACTTTCTTGAAAAAAAAAACATAATGCAACATTTGTGCATTGTCTTCAAAAAATCCTGGGACATACGTATTTTCTTTTAATTTTCTTTTCTATTATTTACAGCAACTCAGTCCCCGAAAATATGGAATTGGAAATCAAAAGTAACATAAGTGATCTGGAGGTTGTACACCAATTTTTTCTTAGAAAAACTGGTCCTTCGCCACTTAAATTGAACGCAGATATTTTATTGCCGGTGGTAGAACATAATCAACAAAATATTCTTAATATCTTAGAAGTTAAGGTAAGTAATGATAATAATCGGAAATTGGTGTTCAATAATGATGTTAAAACAATAAAAGTATAAAAACTCTAACAATATTTTATGGGCCACGCCCAGCGTTCGTCAATACCTACCGTCAATTTGTATATTTTTTAATTTTTCCTTGATATTCCTAGTTTGATCATTAATTAAGAGAGTATTTGAAGTAGGTTATTTTATTTTTTTCAAGTTTTGTGCCTTATAGATATGATTTAACGACAGAATAATAGAAATAATCGTCTATGTATAAACAAATGATATAGATAATATTATCTTTCCGTCTAACCATATTTTATTATTAATATTTCTATTCAAAAAATTATTTATTTATAGGGTCATATTGATTCTATTCAATTTTCTTGTATGCCATCACCAATTGAAGTTGAAGATGATTTAGATCTTATACAATTGAATGATTTAAAAGTACCACTAAACAGAACGGTACTTTTATCTTGCACTAATGGAGAGAGTTGTCAAAGATATAAATGCCAAGGAGAATATTTGTATAATTCTGCTCAAGTTGCTATGATTGAAGTAAGAATATTAATAACTTCTGAGTTGTTAGGTAAGAAAGATCATGATTAAATATATGCTTTACTTTTAAATGCTAAGTCGTATTTACATTAAATTTCTTTAAAGGTTGATAATGGAAAAATACAGGGTGATTCTAAATTGATACTTTTTTTTAGCTGTGTATAAAAGGCATTAAAATAAAAAACATTGTCAAATACCTTTTTTTCAAAAAACCTGAAAATAAGCGAGATACAGAAGTAAAAAATCTAAATGCGGGCCTGGTCATCAAAACGTAGCCTGCTATACTTTATGTTGTTTATCTTATTAGTTATGCAATTAACGGGTCGGTGCAGTTATTTGTCAATCCGCTGCGGTGTGTTTTTATGAAGCAAGTTAATTTTAAATTGGTGACACGTGAAAATAGTAAAATTTAAAAACCATGAACTAGTAAATATGGTGCTAATTTACGGTAAGTGTTATCAAAGTACGGCCGCTGCTGCGAGATTATACGTAGAACGCTTTCCCTTGCGGGCTCATTCTACACCAAAAAGTTTTCTTAATGTTTTTCAATGGGCAAGTTAGGCAGGACCGTACGTATTTGATCCATAGTGTAATAAATGAATGTAAGTATCTTATTTTTGAGTTTTTTGAAAAAAGGTATTTGAAAATGTTGTTTACTTTAATGCCTTCCATATAAACAGCTAAAAAAAGAAGTATCAACTTAGGAATCACTCTGTATATTTTTACGAGTATTTTCTTTAATGTGCTCAGATTTGTTTCTGTAATAATTGTGGCAACTACATAAGAAGAATAACAGTCTAGAGTCGGCTAGAACCAATACAAATATATCCTAAAAATATAAATATGGCTAGGATGTTACAAAACGTTTCTAGAAACAATTAGAAAGACGTCGCGAAAGTAGTTTGAACACAAGCAAATTTATGTTATCCCATTACCATTACCTACAATTCTTTTATTTGCGAGCTTAGAAAGAAGAAATAAAACTCATTCACATGGTAACGCATCTGATTTTGTTTCTACAATAATAAAACAGTTAGCAATAGTGTGAATTTAATTTGGTTAACCCTGTATAATGCCCGAGACTAATTATTATTTAGTTGATAATCTTTTTACAAAATTAAAAATTTCGTTTTTGTATGATTTACATTTAAGTTTCCTATTTTAGTTGCAAAATACAAAACAGATTTAGTAACCAAAGATCTCATAGCAATAGTTCCAGTGATTTTTCAAAATGGACCCAGTCGCAGGTAAACTTTTGTTTTTAACTAGATTAAATATTTAGTACAGTTTTTATGCATATTTTATTTTAAAAATCGCTCGGATCCCTAATTTCTTTAGGTTGTCCCAAAGACATTTCAGTTTAGGTGTAAGACGGATTTCATGAAATATGTTTAGAATTTATGCAGAGATAAATTAAAAATACTTATCCGTTTGAAAAATTAAATAAGTCATCATAGCTTCTTTTTGGGACAACCTTTATGTAAGAAATTACCTTCTAGAAACCACAAAAAGAAACGACATGCATTTTAAATTTAATTTCTTCCAAATTATAGGTTCCTACTGTATAACGTAAATTAAAAATACTTATCCGTTTGAAAAAATTAAATAAGTCATCATAGCTTCTTTTTGGGATAACCTTTATGTAAGAAATTACCTTCAAAAAAACACAAAAAGAAACGACATGCATTTTAAATTGAATTTCTTATAAATCATATGTTCCTACTGTATAACGATATTGTATAGTTTTTTAGAACAACACCTAGACATATTTCGTATAACTTTGGGCATATTAAAGTTTTCTTATTTATTACATCCCTTACTTTAAAAGCTTGAAAAATGAGCTTTTCTGTACCTTAATATCTTCTCTAAGAACGTCAACTTGGATCTTGTTTATTTTTAGCAGTGGACATTTGCACGTCAGATATGTCCGTGGATGGTATTTAAAATAGGACAAATTCGCCAAATTTTAAAATATACTGAAATATGTCAATCTTCAAATTTAATATCCGTGTAGGGAGCATAAAAATATGAAGACGTTATTTTGCATAAGAGTACAAAAATAACAAAATATAAAATATGTTTTAAATTAAAGTCCACTGTACAAAATTTCAATAAAAAATGTATTCTTTTGTTAAATAATTGTTTAATTGAATAAAGACAAACAAGATTAAAGTTACTGTCAGTGACTCGCTTTCATATCGATACAAAGTCAGAGGGAAAAAAACCGTCAAAATAAATATTCAGCTCTATTACAATTCAAAAATACACTATAGAATTGTTCCTTCTAACTTCGTACAACCCCCTGCACTCTATATAAAAACAATGAATCCCTGACAGTAATTTTAAACTTAGGGTTAGGTGTCATTATTGTTTAACATGTGAAAACTAGTACTCTATTTAACGGTACGCGAAAGAATAGTTGGGACTTCCTTATGTTGGAATAATGTGATAAAAATCTTTAATTTTAATACGGTCCTGTCGTCCTTTTCTAGATCCTCACGCACATACTACATACTTGCCTACTACAACTATTTTTTACTTTTATTTTTAGGGTTGGTGTTTCTTCTATACTTTTAATATTTGTTCACGGTATATATTTTGTTCCATTATGGTTATATCTTGTTGCTCCAGCTATTGGTGTAATTTTACTTTTGTTAGTGTCGTATGGCCTATATAGGGTAAGTACTCGGAAAAATGTTAGGATTAGGAGTGAAGGAGAATTTAAAGTATTTATAAAATTTAAATACCTCCACATTCGCTTCTCGATATTGCTTCATTCAAATCGAACCCTACGCGATCATTATTATTAGTAATAAATTAAAAAAATAAATTATTTAGTACTATTGACATAGAGGTTACCATTGTCCGTTAGGCGTTTAGGTGGTAAAAAATATAGATTATTATATACAGAGAGGGTCCACTACAAGTTGGAATCATATGGGAAACTCTTATTTTATTATTAACAAAAAATTCGGCTTCTTTTTGACTACCCACTGTATAAGCTACCTCAAAATCAAATGTATTAATAGAAGGTAAAAATAAGAACACAAAGTCTTCCTCCACTACCGCGTGCTTTTCCAAAAGACTGTCTTTTTGGAAAAGCACGCGGTAGCGGTCGAGCTGAATTAAAAAAATTTTTTCTTCCATAAAGCCAAAATGTTAGAATTTTGTAAAATTAAATGTTTATTTTTCCACTTTAATTACGTTTATTCGTAAACCTTTGAGGTTTACATCCAGCAATTATGTTTTAAATTAAATTAAATTTCCAATGAATTTTTAATAGTCTTCTTCCTCACACTTTTATTTACTTCTCCAAAAAAATATGTTTTTCTCTAATGACTAGCTAATAGCTTGCTTAATGATCATTCCCTTTTACTTCATTCTGATTTCTCGACAGTTCTTCCACACAAAGATGTTAAATCTTTCACTCCACCTTTAAAGTTTTCACAGTACCTTAAGTCTCAAACCATATACTTTTCTTATTCACAATGCAATGTGTATTGATTTCTTCATTCATTTTATACCGAACCTATATTTATGTTGCTCAGTTAGGGTGATATCTGCTGGCCCTTTCTTCTTTAATTTTTCTCCTGAAGATGAATGCTTCTGCATTCGAAACATGTAGAGAAGTTGACTAAATATTTCTATAATATATCAGTGGAGGAAGACTTTGTGTTCTTATTTTTACCTTCTATATTCCCACTCCACTTTAAGTATGGACTACTTCTTCAAGTTGAAATGTATTAATATTATTGTTTCTGGAAGCAGAACTTTCGTTAACGTTTCTCCGTAAAACAAATAATGAAAAAAAATTCCGTATGCGTCCAACTTACGCAGATAGGACACCTGTTATATACAATTATTCTTGTTTTCAGTGTAATTTCTTTGACCGAGTATACAAGGACAAGCTGGACCAAGAAAAGATATTAGGATCGGTAAGATTAATTGTGTATTAATTATCATTTTGATATTAAGTAAAACAGATAATGGGGACAAAGTAATTGGGGGCATCAAGCGCTGTGAAAATTCTAAGTGCTTGTAATTACCAATTACCGAGGAACGTAATTGAACAATTCAATTACCAAGCACAAATTACTCAAAAAGTTCTTAAAATCATTGTTGATTACTTGCAGGTGCTTGCAAGCACTTGTTTTTCAAATCAATTATCAAGCAATTTTCCAATTGCTTCCTTCCCAATTAAGCAAAGTGTTTATTTTAAAAATGAACATTAATAAAAACTAAGATGTTTTCGATAATAATGATACCCAAACCAAAGTTTTTTATTGTTAATTTATGAGTGTACCAGTCTACCTACATAATAGGATATAAAATTTGTGACAAAATACAATAAAAATTAAATCAATAAAAAAAAATAAGCACAAATTAACTGCAAGAAGAAGAAGATGAAAGGCTGGATATGCAGTAGGTTAGGTACTGTACTACCAGTTCTAAGAATCTTGAATTGTAATGATTTTCTTTATTTACGCAATTGATAATTTGTTTGTAGTGTTGCGCGTTGCCATTGCCGGCGAGTCGCGAGCCCAGCATTTAGTAATTATGATCAAGTAAATAAAAACGACGAAGCCGTTTCTCTGTGACAGAAATAAAACAACTCAGTATATTGTAAAACATTAGTTTACAAAATTTTAACAAATAAGTACTACTTATACATAAAAGTAAACTAAGTAACTTTAACTTTGATAATAAACTAAGCTAAGTACCTACCTAACTTATGACATTTGGAAGTGCACTCAAATCTAATTGTGCTTGCAAGTCCTTTAGTGCTTGCTAAGTTCTCTTGAGGACTTTAAATGGCTTGAAATGCGAAATTCAATTACCAATTACAAAGTAATTTTTATAAAGGGCTCAATTACTGAGCACTGTATACTGTATTTTAGAAGTGCTTACAAGCACTGTACTCGAAAAACTTTTTCAAGCGCTTTCAAGGCAATTATCTACTGCCCAGCTCTGCTCTCTATATATTTAAATAATAACTAAACTTAAAAATTGTTTGTTATTCACAGAATGATGTTTCGGTTGAAGAAGAAATCTTTGACGACGTCATTTTCAATTCAATGGAGGACACCAAACACAAGGACTATTCATAGACAACAGGTTTATCTACATTTTAATTTACTACAAAAGATCTCAGATAGTTTTATGAAAATTTCATACCCACTTTTTCTAACCAATCAGAAGATTTTATGTTGAATCCATGGTAACGATAAAAATATCCGGAAATATTTATGCTTTTTGACCTTCCGGCGGCCAAATTACACTGGACATTTTTCTGTCACGTCAAGATAATGCCGCGGAATGATAGAATTAAATTATTTGTCAAGCCAAAAAAGGCATATTTTTTAGTTGCTCGGGTTCTCTTATTTATTCTTATTCATGGAGCACTTTATTTTAAATGTTTTTTCATTCATATCAAAAATGTTAAATTTTGGTGTACGTAATATTTTACTAAATGAGATATTTTCTTACCGAATCTTCCTAGAGCTTGAATTATAAATCCGTAAATTTTTCCTCAGTCGCCAATTTTTTAAGAAAATTTTCAAATAATTCGGGACCTCGAAAAAATTTCCGGAAATAATTCATGCTCTAGAGAGATTATAATAAGGATTAAAATACTTATATATCCCCAATTAATAAAGTTACTTTGTGGAAATCACTGAAAATGGTTTCTGGTTTTACATGATCGTGTTTTAGGTCGTTAATAGATTGATCAATGATGTAATTTCGTCTTCGCTCTAAATATGGTCTCACCCAATGCCGTTTCTTTTTGCCGTAGTTTTTCTTGATTTTTTATAATAAAAAACACGAACAAACCACAACAGTCATATTATGTCGTCGTCATACATTTTTAATACTGTTGCTATTACGCAAAAAACACTCGGTGTGGTGGGACCATACTTTTTGTCGGTTTTGAGGAAACATACACTGCTTCCATTAATTATCGAATAGGTAAAGCGGCTTTCAAACCCCTATATTTTTTATTAAAATTCTATCAATTCGTTCCGTTTTTAGTTTATTAGGTAGGCTATCTTTTAGACTAATATTAAAATTGGCCTTAGTTTATGTCTTTTTTATACAGGGTGATGATTAAAATCAAGTTGAGAAAAATCTGTTGATTTAAAAATTAGTGTTTCTAAAATACAAAGCAATACAAATTTAATTTTATAAATATGTTGGTTACAGCTTTATGTTGTACGTATTGTACGTATTAAAGTGCAGTGTCGTTCGTGACAATTTAAAAAAAAATCCAAAAATTGCGAATTTATCAATTATGGACCAAAAAAAACAGTTTTAGTAGTATTGTAATTTACGTTGCAGCCAATAAACTACGCTTGTCACCTTTTTAAAATTTTAAATTTATTGGCAGTTTATTAAGTTCTTAAGGCAAAGGGCACAATAATAACTATTATTAGTTAGGGATATTTTACTTAGTTTTTTATTAATAAATGCTTATAACCGAATCAAAGAATGTGCCTTTAAGGCGTCTGTTTGGGAATCGTCGGTCTCAGTCTGATATTGCCAGAATTATGAATAAAATGCAAGGGGCATATTTTAAAGTTTAAAACGATATCGAAAATATAGCGCAAATCAATGCAGAGGCGGATAAATGTTGAACGGCTTCTAACATTGTATCATATTAGATAGATTTATAACAAGTATAAAGCTACAAGCACGGTGGTCAACCGTTCATAATATTTGACTAAGTAAGCAAACAATACTCTATTGCTTAAACTTTGATCTGGCGCCTTTATTCATAATTCTGGCAAGATCTGATCGAGACGCTAATATAGTAAACTGAATGATTTCGTTAACTAAAGAAGGTTTTTTAGCGGCAGGCGGACAAAGTAGTGCATCTATCTTTTGCATTGAGTACACAGGGACGCCAAACGCAATGGGTTTCCTGGGGCACAGGTAGACAATGACAGGCTGTCTCGTTCTTATTAGAACTCATCAGAAAGCCATAACCTGTAAGCAACCCCGAATACAGCGAGAATATACACAGAGAATATTTTTAAGAAATAAAAATGCGATGAAAACCCAGTAACGCCATCTATAGGAATCAACTCAATGCAAAAGATAGTCGACGACGAAAGCAACATAAACCAAATACGTTAGGCCAACACACCAGTATAGGCAACATTTATCGCATCCCCACAATTTTTCTACGGATTTGTAGATTCAAATAAGTTCGCGCTGCAGTATACCCACTGGGTGCTGCCAACCCGTAATACACTACTTTGTCCGCCTGCCGCTAAAAAACCTTCTTTTCTATTTACTTATACGGACACTAAACTCTACTACTTTATTATAAAATTTAATTTTCACTGCTTTGCATTTAGGCCCGTAGCTAAGGGGAGGGGGTACTCTAGAATAGTAGATTCTGTAACGAGGTTGGAATGAAAATTTGCTCCGAGTGGAAGATACCACAAGTATCGAATTTTCATTCTAACCGAGTAGCAGACTATATTTTCTCCACGACCAAAAATACTATTCGCAATATTTGTAATTTCAGGTGGAGTATTATCCAGTTCCATATCTGATTCATCCGATTTTTCACTCATATTTTGACTTGCACTAAAATTTGTCTGCTGACATTGACAGTTTCGAAATTCATGGCAACCTATGTCGTTTAGATCAATTACAGAATATACATTCCGTATCTTGTTATGGAATGAAAATACACGCAAAACGCATAAGAAGCAAGTGTTTCAGAATAAATATTCCAACTCAAGAGCGAGAATTTTTACATTCTATTATCAAAAATGATTTTGGAATTATTGCATTCAGTAATGGTCGTGGAGAAAATCATTGTCCAGTCTAGTTTAGTTAATACAATCCAGTGTGGTAAATACAGTTTAGTTCCATTTTAGGGTTTTGTATTTTTAACTAATTATTTTTTATTTTATGCATTTATATTTTAAGATAAGAAAATTTGATTAGTTTTATTTTGTACTTCAGTTACTTACTTACAATTTGGTTCAATAGTTTTATTTTTAAAATAAAACTTTTCGCCTTTTAAATAATTAATTAAAATAAGTTTGCCTCCCATCAAACTTCAGTTTCCCCTTCTAGAATCAGCACCTGGCTATAGGTCTGTTTGTATTTTAGATACATCATTTGTTAGCCGAGACTTTTGTGTCTTTTTTCTTCCAATACAATCAATTTAATTTATAACAGAATTATTACAAACTCACACTTACCCCCTCATAGTCCTCCTGTTCAGGCTATTTAAAAAGTAATGCATTCCGAAGCCTTTTTTATTTTAGAGATTATTTTATAATTATTCTTTTATATATTGATGCTCATATTTTTGTTATTAAAAAATAAAATTGATTTTTTAAATGCATTTTTTATTATTCCTTAAATACGCAAAAAAGACTGGGGACTTGTATAATATTATTCCTAGACCTAATAAAATTTGCTTAGACTTTTTATTAATAAATATAATTATTTTGCTTTGCCGCACAGTGCCTCGTGTTTAAGTGGACAAAGGTTTTAAATTTTTCGTTTCAATTTTATTAAAGAGAGTTTTTTATTAAATATACATCCCAAGGGGCTGGGAAAATTGCCTAAAGCGACACGATGTGTATTTTCCATTTATGTCAAACGCAAAATTGTGGTTAAACTATAAATAAAAAAGTTTATTTTTATAAATTTAAAAAACTGAATTAATTAACAAAAGATTTGCATTCTTTTTTATTTAAATAATTTTATTATTATCATTTTATTTGTTGTTAGCAGTTCAAAGTACCTATAGTGTACTACGATTTTATTATGCTTGACAAAAACAAAATACTTGTAATAATTTACGGATTTTTTTCATGTTTAGACTGTTACAGTTTCAATATAAAAGAAGTGACCGTTATCAGAAATATACAAGATTATTATTTTGGATATTCTTTATTACTACAAAAGGGTACGGTACCAAGGTAAGTCTACGTTTCTATGAGTCATTTATTCTTAAATTTACCAATAACCCGATAGCTAGTAAACAACAGCTAAAATGTTGTCAGATAACATTTCTTTAACATTAGGAGAGCAAAAGACATTAATGGAGTTATTTCAATATTTTAAATTAACTATACTAAATTTCACGTACGTTTTTAATGCTTTAACGTTTTTCTTGTCAAACGCGTTGGCAAACATGTGATTTAAAAGTCCCTTAATTCCGAAAAGGGTTTTCCTCAAGAACATTGGCTAGATTCATGAGAGATGGATATACCGGCTGACAACGAAATTACTGCCCAGCTTGTCACGTCCTTAAAAAATTATGATATTATGAAATGAGTGAATTATATGGTTACATTGTGCGCACATTTGTAGTATTCAAACGTCTGACTATCATTTCAAGTTGAACCGGAAGTGTTAGTTTAAATAGAATACCCTGCTTATTTTTATAGATATGCATTCTACGGAAAATTCTAAGCATAAAACATGTATTATATACTACACCTATCTAAGACAATTTCCGAGAAAATGGAGTTGGAAATTATTAAATTAACCACACATTAGATTGTTCTTACAATAAACAAATGAATAAAAAAATTTAATATTACTTTCTTTCGTCTGTTTAGGTATTCCGTATGAATAAGTCATAACTGTTTAACCGAATGTGCTACAAAATTTGACACTCAAACACAAATTTCTCCAATAATTTCAGATAATCTAATTTTCAAAATTATCATACTTTTCTAAATATTTTTGATTTATGCTTCCCTAGGTCAAAACCTATTAGTTTTTAAGGCATAAGCAATCAAATTATCCAACAAGCAACAATTTAAGTTAGTTTATTCATAGTTTTATCCAAGGTAGAAATGTGCAAGCCGTCTCTTATTTCAACATTTTATATAATAATATAGCAGCTGGAGTGATTCGAATGATTCGATTTATATTAATTTCTAACTAGCTAATAATGAACATTGTCTCTGAAGATCTTAAGAACATTAAGGAATGGTGTGATGCTAACTTTTTATGTCTTTATGTAAATAAAACGAATATTCTTAGTTTTAAATTTAAGTTTGGATGGCTGTGTTATCGAAACTAAACAATATATAATAAGTTTCTTGGTCTGGTGATTGACGAAAAGCTTAAGTTTGAAAATCATATTGATGTCGTTGGATGAAGGTTGCTATACTGTCAGAGTTGTATCTAATGAGGTGGGTAGATCAGTTGCCAAGTCTGTTTATTTTTCCCTGATCGAGGACCACCTCAGATATAGTATTGCTCTTTGAAGATTTTGTAGCCAATTACATTTTAACTAGAGTTTTAAACTGCAGAAAAGGGCAATAAGATATATCTGTAGGGCGGATCCACGTGAACACTGTAGGCTACTGTTTATACGGCTGGGAATACTGACATTACCATGCTTATTTATTCTGAAGACGGTCTGTTTGGTTTACAAAAAATTTAAAAATCGTTATAACGCTAACATGAATACTTGTAATACCAGACAAACGAATAATATTCCAGTGCTCATTCCAAAAAGCACACTTACCAAGAACTTTCTAACATATGAAAGTTTAAAAATGTTTAGCCATCTTTCAGAGGAAATTACGACTTCTGCAACACTAGTGAGATTCAAAAGGTCAGTGTCTTCATTTCTCAAACAAATAAAATAGCCTACTATAGCTTGACAGATTATTATAATAATGTTAATGATTAGGATATGTCAATCTTGTCTGTCATGTATCTTGTATCATTTTAAATAAGTTTTTTTTATAATCTATTTTAATGTAATTTTATTGCCCTGATTTTTCTTCTTGTTTATACATTTATGATGCTGTGTTAACTACTATATTTGTTATTTGTTTTGTTTATTATTTATAACCTGTTCATTTGTTTGCCCTTATATATACATGTGTAGGTATTTTATAGCTTGGTTAACAAATACTTTGAATTTTAAAGACAATAAAGCACGTTTTGAATTTGAATTTGCAATTTGAATAGACATACATTACAGGGTAGCATGCGATTCTTCGTTTAATTAAAAATTTCATTATTATTAACTTAAGATTGATGAATTTTGCGGCATACACTGACAAACAAACAGACAATAATTTTACATTCATTATTTCTATACGAATATCTTTAAGGGTAATTGTTGGTGCCCCAAAGGACAAAATTGACAACGGTATACATTATGGTGGACAAGTTTATGAGTGTAGGATAAAGGAAAAAAGTGATTGTACTCCTTTATTTACAGGTAAGTACGATATGCTCTTACTCATACATTAAGACATTCTTGCTAGTAACAAATCCGTTAACTGTTGCGATAACGATACGTTATTGAAATAAAAATATCTACATGTCGGTCGATCGGTTAGTTACGCTTCGATTAAAATTCGAAATGATATCCATTATTTCAAGCAGTTCAGATTTGTTTATTAAATTGATGTTCGTTTATTGATAAAATTTATAAAAATATAGTAACATTCATTGTTCAATGTCGTTCTAAAGCCGGTTCCTGCTTTAACTTATTATATTATATTATTAATTATAATAAGTTTTTATTAAATTTTTAATAGATTTTTTTTTGTTAAGTGTAACCGAACAATAATAAATTCTTTTCCAAAGTTACCAGCTCTAGGCGAAATTATATCTGTGTATATACATTGCCAGCGGAAAAGGCCTGCACCATATAAAAAAAAATGTATTCGTGAAGTTTAAAAAAAAAATATTTTCTAGTTTGTCTTTGCCTAATTAGAAACTACAAAATAGTCTAAAATATTGGACGTATATCGCATTTGGTGCAATCCGTAAATGTCATTTTAACTTTTTAAACGTCGGAAAATTACATTATTTGTTCGAATATCAATAAATGTCATAAGAAAAAGTTATTTGTATTTACATGGACATTCTAAATCCAAAGTTTTGTCCAAAATTAAATAATTTTTTTTTATAACTTTTGCCCAATAAAAACAATATATCTTTTTTCAGTGTACCTACATGTCTCCCGAATTTTGGATAAAATTAAAATAATTTCTATTTTTTTCTTTATTGTTAACTTTGGTAAACAATTCAATAAAGAAATTACACAAAACTGACATTTATTCAATTATTTATATCGTAGAAAGCCTAAAAATGTTAATTACGTTTCAAGGCTACTTGTAAAATTGTAAAAGTTAAAAAATAAGCGAAACATTTTTTGATTTTTGGAAATTTCTAGGAAACCCTTGGGAAAAAAGGAAATTTTAGGTACACCGATTGTACTTAAAATAGTGATATTAGCTACCTTTCTCACTCATTATAACTGAGAAATATATATTTCTAATTTATGAAAATGTGAAATATGTCCAAGAATGTCCTCCAGTTTTCGCACCAACATCTTTTATTTTAAAAATATACCTGATTTTAATTCAACAAATACATTTCTTGTTTTCTACATAATGTTTTCGGTTTTATCTAAAATGTACACTGAAAAATATAATAGTGTTCCTATTGGACAAAATATGAAAATAAATAAAATTTTAAAATTTTGCAACAAACTTTGGATTTAGAATGTCTATGTAAATGCAAATAACTTTTTTTATGACATTTGTTGATATTTGGAAAAATAATGTACGCTTAAAAATTATAAATGACATTTACGAATTGAAGCAAATATGATGAAATTTTAGACTATATTTTGATTTCTAATTAAGCGAAAACAAACTATAAAGTTTTTTTTTTAATTTTACGAAAAAAAAAAATTTCCATGTGGTGCAGACCTTTCCCCGGCCACTGTATATGTACATTAAAAACATTGCGTTCTCTTGAAGCAAATCATGTCCATAATTATTAATGAAGTTTTAAAAACATTAAATTTGGACAATACAGATATTGGAGAATTTGAGAAAGTTATTTTGATTAAAAAAAAATCATTATCAATATTTTTTAGAATACAATGACTTTTAGTAATAGAGTTTTTATTGGCTTATATCGTTTTTCTTGATTTTTCTGCGTGGAAATAACTTTCTCACACCCACATAGATACCAACCTTTCCATTGGTGAAAAAAAATCAATAATTTATTTAGGTTTTTTGTAATTCAGTTCAAAAAAATCAGCAAGTTAACATGGGAAATTTTAGCGCGTTCGGATCCAAGTTCTTTACCTTTGAAGCTTTGGATGTGTTCGTGTTTCTAAGTGATGTAACTTTATTCGTTTTATTTTGATGTGTTCATCTCAGCTTCGTATCCATTTGTGTGTAATATCGACTTGGTTTAAACCTATAACTAAATATTATTATTTTAGAAACCAGTTTTAATTCATTATATAATCCACATGGAGATTTTCTTGGTGGAGCATTAGACGGCGGGGATGACACTAATGGAGCACTAGTGGTAAGCAGCAAGAAAAAATTAGCAAAATAAATATGATGAAATATTAACCTTTTTAAGATTACTTTTTAAAAGAAGTATACATCTTTTATGTTAGATTGTATATTGTTTTACCTTCTTTATTGAACTTAAAAAAATATTTGTATTTTTCTGTAAATACTGTCATGGTGTTCCCGAAATGTTTTGTTGTCGTTTCTTGCCCTTCTTTCGAACTAGGCTTTTACCTCTTCGTTCACTGTCAGGGTCATTTCCAAGGGGACCTATAGCTTAACGTGGATTCCGAACCACGAATCTCCATTCTTCCACACCCCACGAGATGTCCGATTTCATGCGGCCTGGTTACCAGCGTCAATGGGGTGGGTTGGGAGATGATTCATTTTACTCTCTTCCCTGCATTCTTAAACCTAATAAAATTCGAACATACTTTTTTTTTTCATTATCACTAAAATTATTTTGTTAGATATTTAACTAGGAAGCTCTCTTGAAAATTAAATTTGAAAAATAATACTTTTAAACGTAAGCTGTTATTAGTGGCGTAGCCAGAAAATATGTTTGGGGGGGGGGGGGGTATCATATTTTCTAACCAGGTTTATTAGGGTTCGGGTTTTCAAGTTAGAAATAAAACCGTATTAATATGTTTATACATCAATTAGAATTAGAAATATTATAGGTAAGTAAGCGCAACAAATCATTATTGTTTACATTTCTGTCTTCTATATAAAAACTCCAACAAAAAATGCGGCCTCTTTGGAACAAACGCCATATATATCATGGTAAAAATAATCTATAGCAGACCATACACTATCATTCAGACTGACAGTTTTGATAAAGGAATGACAGTAATACTGATCGTGTAAAGGCAAATTTCAATGATTGATTGCCGGACTGATGTAAATTCTCATTAGAAAAAAGAGTGATGCGAGAATGACCAAGGGTTGACTTCATCCAGGACTGTCAGTAAGACTGATAGTCTAGGGTCTGCTATATATAAAAGCAGAGCAAAGTCGTAGAGGCGCTTCGGCTACAAGCGATCGGAAATACCGATTGTTCGAATTTTGCAATTTCTAACTGATTAAGTCAATGAACAGCGGAACATGGACTTTGAAAACCAATAGAATAGTTATTATAATAAATTAGATGGGGCTTTCGCGTCTTCGCTTATTTTATTTATAGATACGTATTTTTTAAATTCAAAGTGGAACATTTTTCATTTTAACGGGTTAGTTCTATTTTTTTAATAAAAGTGGAAATTTGTTCATTTATGTAGGAGAGAAAGAAGTGGAGGCGAGTTAAATGAATCTATTTTATTAAAAACGGTAGAATATAATATGAACAAATTTAAAATATATTATGTAATATTAATTTACTGAATATACCTCTCTGTACTACCAACAGGTGGCATTGTCGCTTAATTTTTTTACAGGAGGCGGAATGTAAATGTAATTTTTTTTAAGTATTGACTTGACTGATTTTTGCTCCGCTAAAAATTTGTCGGTATACTCATTAGAGAATTTTGCGCATATTGGTAGCCGAGGCTGAAGGAACTAGAATAATGCACTTGAGTGGGTAGAGCAAGTATCAAGGAATTCAAAAATATTTAACTTAATTTTTTTCTATTCGAACAAACATATTAAATTCAGGTTATTACTTTTTAGGTTTGTTCTCCAAGATCATCTGTTATCCAGGACCGGTCATTAAAGGCACATATTAAAAATTACACGTATACTCCTGGTAGTTGCTTTTATAAAAAAGAAAATATAAATACGCAACCCTTTATCGTAGCAAATGCTTCAAGATTTAAAAATAGTTATAGTAAGTTTCTTTGATTTATTTGTAGTAAATTAAAGCTATGTATCCCGTGTACTACTACTATATTTTGGAAGCCATTAATTGTACAGCTTATCATATGGATGTTTCCATCTTGTTCTTATATTTCATTTTATCTTAAAACGGTATTTTTATTAATTTCCTAATTTTTTTCTTCCTCACATTTATACGCACTTCATGTCCATTGTTTTTGATATGTCAAGCACGTAGTCTTTATCAAGAAAAATTATTAAATGTCTACCCATATTACTCTTCCCTTCTCTTAACAATTCTCTCTCTTACATCTGGTTGTTAACATCAACCTTTTATTCTACACTTAAAATCCTATGGCACCGAAACATGGGCGTAGCCAGAATTTTCTCCAGGGTGGGGCAAAAATAAGTATCAAGGCGGAAAATCGCCGCAGGCGAAAATTTTTCGGAGCCACGCCCATAATTCGTCAATAATTCACTCAATTATAAGTGCTACCAAATTTCGTAAATTAAATTAGTTTCGCAAGTCCTTTTTATAGATATTTATGATGTTTTAAAACAATATAATTAAATCATTTTTGATGGCCCGAAAGAGGTATTAGGTATACTTATATTTATTAAAAAATTATTGTTAAAATTTGAGTAAAACTTGCCAAACAAAGTGACTCCTTGTAATCATTACTGTGATTAAGTGTTTCGGTTTTTTAATCGTGACCCCGGAAAGCCGCCAAATTTTGCGACGCTAAAAATATGGTAATTTTTTTAGAGGAGGTAGGCAAAATATTTTTCTTACAACGAAACTGATTATTTATTAGGATATTAAAAGGTACTAATAATAAAGTAATTATAAAAAAAGTTTTTATTTAAACATTAAAACTAATTAGTCGCAGCAGGCAAGGCGAGGGTCGTCCGTACAGACAATGAACCACCTGAAATTCTCTAAACGATTAAATAACAATTTTATTTATAAATATCCTAACACATCATGTTAGTACACACAAGAAAATAGGGAATTTATACTGTTTATTACTGGTTAGAAAACTGACCTTTAACCCACCATACCTGAGTGCCGCGAGAACTAACCTAAACCCTATTTAAGGACTAGCCTATGGGGATTCTGGCTAAACTTTGACAAAATTTTGTTTTCAAATTTTTCTTTTACCTAATTCCAGAACCTTCTTTTTATGCACACTCATCATTCAAAAGCCAACAAGCCGATTTTCTTTCATTTGTTAACCTTAACCATGTTTTTACCCTGCGCAAAGTGCTAGAAGATCTTTCGATAGTGCCCGTTGTGCAGGGCTGTGCAAGCGAAATTAGAAGCGCCTGTTTTATAGCTGGGTAAAACAATTGTGTTTCTTGAACTAGTAGGGCTAGTTCTATTTCCTTTAGTTCGGCCCTTGACTCATTTTTCTCTTTCTATTGGTTCTACCAAAAATCAGTTTCACCGATGAAACTATTTTAAATGTATACTACAAAAACTTTCAGTTTTTTTTTTAATCCTCATATGTCATATCAAGCATTACGTGAGAGTGCAACGTAAGCAATGAGTATGCGGGTAAGTTCTCCTCAGAAAAACGCTGTTCTAGAGACATTATTAATGAATCTTTATACGGAATGATTAGTGATCCTCTCCAAAACTTGTTAGGAGACTGCTGCTGATTTATGACCTGCGGCATACTGAAATCTGTTCAAAGATGCTCGGCGATTGTTTTAGCCTCTGCTACAACACTTTGACTTTCAACATCGGCATTTTCCCGGTGTTTTTTTTATAATGTTTGTGATTTTTTGATATAAGTTGTACTTACAGGACGAAATACTTGAGATTTTTGGTAGTAGGTAGGTAGTTGAGCGCTCGCTCAATTAGAACTAAAGATGATGTGTCGTGGCACGCACGAATGTTATGTTATTTTTTTAATTTTAGGTATTTTTCCCTTGATCCAGAGGGGGGGGGCAAGCGCCCCACCCTGCCCCACCTTGGCTACGCCCATGCACCGAAAGCTTAAACCTTACATAAGTTTTCTTTTCATGTGTGACGTATATTCTGGTAGTGTTTTTCCTCCTATTCTACTCATTAAACCTTTATACTTATAAAACTACTATAATCTTAAAGAAGATTAATGCTTCGGCATTCGAAACATGTGGAGAATACCCTTTTGTATAGTTAAAGAAAGTGTTTTCATAACACTTGAGGAATACTTTGAGTTCATATTTCTTTCCTTCTATACATTTATTGTTAAAATGTATTATGTAGGTATGTGCTAAATAAATATTGTTACTACTATGTACTACATTTCATGAGAATTATTTTTTGGCTTATAAGTATTCTTAAATTTCTTTTTGTTCCAAAGACTTTTTGTAACTTTTACAATTTTTGTTTTAAAGCCTAACTTTGATATTTATTGGCCGTGGTACCAAATCTAGAGTTAAAATAGTTTATTAACTATATATACTAAACACTATGAATTAACATTTATATTTATTTTAAAATTAATAAACATTTAAAATATATTCTTTTTATGAGTAACAAATAATTACCACTCCATGACTGTTACAGGATTTCGGTACCGGTATTCAAATTTTTCTATTGTCATCATATTTTGGTAATATCTTTAGCTGGAAAGAGATAATAAACTTGTGGCTTTCACCGACTTTTTCCAATTTTAGTTGTGTTTTTTACTATGTAAAATCCGATATATGGTTTCTTTTATATTTTTAAAGAATATCAAAAGAATCATATATTATAATGAAAATAGTAAAACATTTGATAATAGTTTACAACATTTCGTTGTTCTTAAAAAAAATGGACTCTACCCCCACCCCTCTTATTTAAGGAACTGGCGCAATCAGTGCTGAATCAAAGTTAATCGGAAATTTTTTAGGTTAACAACACACAAACTTTTAAAAAAGTTTAACAAGGTATATTAAGGAGAAACCTTTGTATCCTTAGATGTTCATTAATATTACGCTCCTTAGCGACCACTTGAGAAACTTAAAATAATTTTCAGCGATTTTTCATGGCCCTTTTCTTATAATTTTTTGTTTAAAAGCTGTACGATTAATGTATTAGTTGTGCACCCAGTATTATAAGAAGATTTGGCATTGATTCAAGATTTGTTTGTTTTACAGACAGCAGGATAAACGGCAGTACCAATGAGATATATTTTGATTATGGTTATGCCTTATTTGGATTTGATATTTCTTTTTTTAACAAGGTAAAATTGAGTATTCGAAAACATTAGAGTTATCTAGGACAGTTTAATTTTAAATGTTGGTGATGTTTGCATTGATTTAATAAACTCTAATTTTAATTTTGACTTTCACAATACATTGTTTGGATTGACGTTCTTTGTTATTCGACTGATTAAACATGATGCCAGGCTCTGCGCTCCAGATCCAGAATTACTGTCAGTGACTCATCACTTTCATATGGAGAGCAGCGGTTGGTACAAAGTCAGTGAAAAAAAAATCATGAAAATAAATATTCTGCTCTATTAGAATTTTAAAAATAAACTGGAATTGTTTCCTTTAATTTCGTACAATCTGTTACACTCTCAATGAAAGCGATGAATCACTGACTGTAAGTTTTGACTTATTTACAATAATGATATCTTTTCGTTTAGGACTATGTTTTATTTGGTGCTCCTGGAATGAAAAACGCAAACGGTAAGTGATAATAGAACAAAGTTTTTAAATAAGGCACATAATTGCCCGGTTTAAATTCATATATTTTTATTAGTTCACAAAGTGTCGATCGTAGGGCGTCATCATAAAAGCCGTGGCCAGCGAAATATTTCAGGGGGGGGGGGATAGTATAAGTGCAGTAGGAAAGCACGTGCGCTGCATACGAAATTTTTGATTAAGAAATCACCTAATAAGATAATTTTTTTTATTACAGTTAATATAAGAGTTTCAGTT
This sequence comes from Polydrusus cervinus, assembly GCA_935413205.1. Classification (NCBI taxonomy): domain Eukaryota; kingdom Metazoa; phylum Arthropoda; class Insecta; order Coleoptera; family Curculionidae; genus Polydrusus; species Polydrusus cervinus. The sequence goes on along the minus strand of OW284510.1, from coordinate 55,554,309 downwards.
CTTGTTGCTTAACTATAATTTTAACTAATTGGATAATAATACTTTTCCTTGTGATTTGTGATAATAAAATCCGGAGTTAATTTGCCATAATTTTTTTAAATAATGATATAGGTGACAACATACAATTTTAGGAGCAACAATTTCATTTTCCCTAAATGAGGCAAGATTTGAGACAAGTAGTAGAGTCGCAGTCAGAGTTCTACCTAACAAAAGATTTCCTGTATTGCTGGAAGAAGACAATTATTTTGGTACGTTCATAAATCATTAAGAATTATTTATAACAGAGTTATATATATTTTTATTAAGTTTAAGAATGATAACATAAAACACAATAAAAAAAATGCATATCCATGTATGATTTCCAGATACACAGGGTGATTTTTTAAACTGGAACTATTAGATATACTTAGATATAAATTGGTTAAATTTAAAAAATTACAATTATTGATAGAATCAATTTTATTTTTTTAGGTTATTCGGTGGATTCTGAAATATTTATACAACACGGTGATACAGTTTGCAATATTGCTGGCGAACCACGTGGTAATAATTTAAAAGGAAAGGTAAGAAAGTAAGATGTAAAAACACCAAGTTTAGCAGTTCTTTCAAAAAACGTGAAGTGGCGTTTTAAATTTATTTCCTATCTATCTATTTCTTTTGCTAACTTTTTGCTCACGTCGCTTACTCGAAACTCGATATGTGCAACTACAGGACGGCAAGTTCTTTTCCAACGGTATCGGGCGCCACCTCTTGGATTAATGTGGTAAGAGGCTCACAATTGCCTCGGGAGCTTTTATACAGTGTACAACTGTACATGGTGCGAATACCTATTGCTCCTTTTTTAGCGTTTTGAGATTGATGAATAAAATAAATAAAACAATCAGTTTTAAAACATATTGTATTGCTAAGCCAGTCTTTACATTAGTACCTAGGCCTATAAACAGATTTATTAAATGTTTAAAAGAGAGAGGAGGTTGTATACGTGCATTCTTCGCAATAATGTCTTTTTATTTATTAACCGAGGCGAAAATGAATGATTCCGACGTTAATGCTGATGACTTGATTAAACAAAAGTTTCACGTTTCCATATTTGCAAGCGATCCGGTGGTTAATTTAAAGGCAGCGGTTAGGCGTGAAAAGAAAACATCTGCAAGAACGGACTTAGCTTCATGGACAGTATCGGTAATAAGCTCAGAACAGTAAAGGACTTGTAGATGTCAGTAAAAGGACGCAGCCCACTTATGCTATCAGAAAAGAATCCCGTGGTTAAACTACTTGCAAAAATAGGTGCGGCCGGATATAACATACGTCGAGTGATATCGGTAAAAAGTTCTAAAAGTAAACGACAATACCTACGACTAGCAGTTTAGTAGCGGTTAAAAATAGTACGCCGGCTTCTCTGCGCGGGCGTGACTATGTATGAATCCCACGGACTTACACGTTCTGGAAGTATAACAGTATTTGTACAGAATTAATTAAAGTATGTGAATGTCATAAAGTCGGTTAATAACGTATGTGTAGGATAGAGATGATTGTGCCGGTGTGTATATGTGTGCGAGAGAGGTAGAGACCTTGCTTGCCAGATTTGATTCGCAAAACACAGTTTCTGCAACAACTCGTATTTACATAAAGAACAGAGATAAAACGTCAATGAATTTCGACCTGTTGTACAATAAAACAAGACAGAACTACTCGGTCAAATGGATCCTAGAGGAATCCGATCTTGCGTTTGAGAGGAAAAAAGAAATAATCTTACCGGTCCGGTGTACGTGTGTGAGAGAGATGGCTGCAGTGTAATTGGTAAAACGATCGGCGCCGTTGATTAATTAAGGACGGAATAAAACTACTCGGACTGTTAAATAAGGGCTCTCAGCAGTTCTGTTGCCAGCGGTTTCGCCCAAGTATTTTTAGTTTTCTCCCCTTAACAGAAGTTAAAAGGGTATTGACAATTTTTAATTAATGCCCTTGTTCTGGGTTGTAACTTGAACCTCCATACCTACCAAATTGCCACTTTCTAGAATATCTAGAGGTAACAAAACATTTTCAAACAATACTTACTTACATCCATTCTAATGGTAAGCAAAATTGGCTACTTTGAAGAATCAAATAGTTTGGAATCGATTACTTCATTAAGTAATGAGTACCGAGTACCTATGTAGCTAATATTGTGCTTAATAATCATTAATTAAGTCAATAATGAAAACAACAAAAGAAACGAAACATGACTATGACACTAAGTATTTTTCCCATTTTATCTACAAAGAAACATAAAAACTACTAACAACGTAAAAACAATCGACCGCTTCCTTAAAACCAAAATACTCGATATTCCGTAGTCGGTACTCTTATTTTACAAGAGTTTTTTTCTGATTTCCTTCCTTTAAAAAATTAGTAATGCCTTAAAAGTTGATTCTTGAATTTGAATCAATTTCATTATACGTTTATCGGTAATAAAATTGGCTTCAAAAGGAAAAGATGATTATATGTGTGAACATTTTGTAATTTATCCATCTCAAATTGTTTTAGGCAGTATTATATTATTACGATAAAAGTAAAAACAACTTTATGAACACGTTAAATGTATTTGAAGGCAATACATTTGGATCCTATTTTGGAGCATCAGTTTTAGCTGTAGATGTTTCCAATGATAACTTTGTGGACATTTTAATTGGAGCACCTATGTCAGCTGGCAGAACATATGAAGAAGGATGTGTTTATTTTTACAGGGGTTTTCAAAAAGTACGTAAAACAATCATTTAAATTTTAATTTGAAGAAGTAGTCCATGTTGGCATAAACTAATATTAAACCAAAAAATTATTAATTTAATACCTATATTATGGTTTACGTATATTTATCTATAATATTATCTATAATTCAGTTGCTTGCTTAATGCAATTTCTACAACCAGCAAAATTTATTGTTTTCTACTCCCACATGGAAATTTGCTATTTCCCTTAGACTTAAGTAACAAGAAAACTAGGCTATTCCAGTTAACTGTACGGCAAAATTTCATATTCTTACAGTTCATTGCTGCACAGCGTTGCGACCTTTAAAAATATAATTTCCCATTTTTAAAGAAAAATCCCACGAATGCACACAAACTGAAAAAGTATTTTTTTAGCTGATCACAATCATAAGTGATCCTAAAGAATTTCCTACGAATATAACACTGTGGCAAAAATTTCTATTTTCCGATCATATCGCACTCGGAAGTTTAAACACTTCGCCTCCGTAGGTAGGACGCCGTCGTCGTCAATTTACTTCTTCGTGAGATATAAACATCATATCCACTCTTGTTGCACAAACTACTGTTATAACTCTATTTGTATGATACAAAAACTTGTCAAGTTACGCAATCACAAAGTTCTTAATGATGAATTCTCTTTACATGATTAACTGTAGTAGTAGTAGAGTAGTATTTAAAATCTTAACACTTGTACACGTATATACTAATCTTAATTTGTAGACATTCTTACGAGAGATTAAACTAAGTGGATCTAGTACTGTTAGAAGTCGATTTGGAACATCAATGGTTTCTTTGGGAGATTTTGACTTGGACGGCTATAATGGTAAAAATATATCTTTTTTTTTGCAATGCGCACATTCATTAATTAAATCTTGGCATTTTGTAAGCATCAATATAAAATCTGCTACAAACAAAATAAAGCTTATATTTTACCAGTTGCAGCTTCCTGATTTTAATTCAGCAATTGCGCCAGGGGGGGGGGGAGGACTGGGTGACCCTGAAATGACCTACCCAAGTCTGCTCAAATCGAGCAGAAGTTTTACACGAGGGAGGTTAACACGATGACGTTTTCTGTTTGAACTCACTTTTCATTAGGGCAGTGCCCACCCTAAAAACATCGGGCCCGCGTGCCAATATATTTAATAAAATGATTTATTCTTAAAGAAAAACTTTCATGTTTTAGCCTGTTATAATAGAAAAAGTACCCAAAAATTATTATCTTTTTAAGTTTTTCAAAAATAATTACGGAACATAGTTACAGCTTTACTTTGTGAAAAACCGACTCTATTTATGTAATTCATGTAGGGGAGAGGCGGGTAAAATGACATTCTTAGTTTCATTATTAGAAAATTCCACAGTTTTTTTTATGAAAATTAGTACCCTGTAATATTTTCTTAAATGTTAAGCATTAAAAATATCATTTTCACAAAAAGGTGTATTGAAGATATCCTAAACAAGTATTTTCACAAAAGCAATCTTGCCGGCCCCCGGCAACCCCATTTCTTTTGCTTTGTCTCTGCTATTCTGAGCCCTGGCTGTATTGACTATTGCAGTTTTGGTTTCTTCATTGAATGCAGATTCACTCTAGCCAAGATGTTTTCTTAATATTACTAGCAATTTTATTTTTGTTGAAAGCTCGACGATGTAAGGTAGTTATTGATAGTTGACTGTTATACTAGGTTTAAACAAACCCATTTCTTCATTGCAGAGAGCAGTGGGGGGGGGGGGGGGGGGGCAAAATGGCATAGTGATTTATTTGTGATTTATTTTACTCGCCTTCATGATATGCCATTTTGTCAGTTTTATAGAATTTTATTTTTTATGTCAATAAAAAACAGAACAGAACAGAAACAGAAAAACAGAAGTTGGGACCAAAATGTCTTTATGCTGTAGAACTCATATGCTTTCACTCTAAAATTTAAAATACATCAATTAATGACATTCATCAGAACCTTAACCATTATACTTTAATGTTCTAAACAAAGTCAATATGGCATTCTGTAATTTTTTAGATGTCGCAATATCAGCTCCGTTCGAGAATAATGGTGAAGGAGCAGTATATATTTATAAAGGAGGTCCCAATGGTTTAAGTAATGAGTGTAGTCAAAAACTGTTTCCATCAATGTTTGAAATAAATGTTAAAGCTAAAGGATTTGGATTGGGCATTTCTAAAGGAAATGATATTGACAGCAATGGGCATAATGGTAAATAAACACTAACATTTGATTCGATGCTTTAAATGCAATAGCCTAAATCATAGCTCAAAGTTCTGTAAAGGTGATTTGACATGCCCCCTGTGTGCTGGTAATCAGTTAATTAAAGATTGTCAAGTTCAACATTCCGATGACTACAAATGTAGTAATTTCATTTCAATTAAACAAAAACAAAAGAGTAACATTAACATCAATCATGCGGCGTGGAATTACGGCTCTTGTCACGCTTATAAACAAGCGTTGGAAAAATTTAAATGCGAAATTTTGAAATCACAATAGCAATCACAGTGTGTCTTTATTCTTAGAGTGCCCAGCGTTTCGTCTAACCAGCGGAACCCGAGTTCTTAAATCCTTATCGCGTCAAATAATACACGACCTAGGGCTTTAAATGATTTATCGATTTATTACCAAAATGTACGCGGGATAAATACTAAGGTAAATGAAATTTATAATGCTACTGCGGCTTGTAATTATTATGATGTTGTTGTTTTTACAGAAACGTGATTGAATGACAGTGTTTTAAATTCTAAAATCTTTCCGACGAATTTTTTAATATACAGGTGTGACAGAAAGGTTGATGTGGTCGGAGCTAGAAGAGGAGGTGGTACAATGCTAGCTTTAAAGCGCGATTTCTCTGCCGTTAGATTGGACACAACAATGTTTGATTGTCTACTTAGTGTTGATGTTGTCGGTGCCAAAGTAGCTTTTAATGAGATACTTTTTTATATCTTTGCTCTGTATATTCCCCCCAACGCAACAGTTAAAACATATGAAACATTATTTGAGATATTCTCATCATTACCTTATTTTCTAAATAAAAAAGTGCTTATAATAGGAGACTTTAATATACCCGACTTTTTCAATTACACCAAAGCATCACACGGTACTGCTAAGACAAACCTAATAATTAATTTTATAAATTTCGCCAACTTCAAGCAAATTAATACAATAACAAACACACATGGCAGACTACTAGACCTTGCATTGATTAATAACCTTAATGGTTATACTGAAAAAGCTGTTGACGTATTAACCGTTGAGGATAACCACCACCCTGCTATCGTGCTTTCATTAGATATTCGTTTGGAGTAAAAAAATAACAAACAAAAAAATTATAATAATTTTTATAATTTTAAAAGGGCGAATCTAGTAAATCTTTATCAAAATTTTTCATATATAAATTGGGATGTTTTAACCCACTATACTGATGTTAATAGTCCATGTCAAAAATTTTATGAGATTATTTATAATACTTTGGACATATATGTTCCAAAAACGCAAAAAAAAAATCGAACTTACCCACCTTGGTTTACTGGTGAAATAATAAAGAACATAAAGTTAAAATATAAAAATTGGAAGCAGTTTAAAAGAACAAATAATCCACTCTATTTGGAAAGATTTCGATTTTTGCGCCGTGCTACTAAGAATGACATAAACAATTCCTATAAATTATACTGTTCACGTGTTGAAACGACATTAAAGACGATTATTATTATTATTTTTATTATTATTATTATTATTATTATTATTATTATTATTATTATTATTAACGATAAAAAAATAGTCACAGCCTACCAAATACTATGTCCTATGAAAACACAATTATTCGAGATTCCAAGATCATTGCAGACAGTTTTGCCTCATTTTTCCAGAACTCCTATGTTGCTTCCTCTAAAAAAGGAAGTGATTCGACTGATTTCTATCCCTCACAGAGTCCCCTAGATGTCGATAAAATAACAGAACAGGTAGTCACTACTGTACTAAAACAACTTAAACCTAAAGCCACTATAGGGCCAGATAAAAGCCCTGCATTCTTTGCTGAAAGACTGTGCGATTGTTCTTGCTCGTCCGCTTACAATTCTATTTAATTTATCACTTTTAACTTCTACATTTCCAGATCTGTGGAAAATATCCCGCATACCTCCGGTTTAAAAAAAAAGGGACAGTAGTAACATTACTGACTACAGACCAATCAGTATAATAAATAATTTCTCGAAAGTTTTTGAAATTATTTTACACGAATATATATATAATTCAATTAGCACTCACATATCTGCTCAACAACACGGTTTTATGAAGGGTCGCTCAACCGTCTCAAATCTATTTTTGTCTTACTCAGGATCTTGCGGAATCTCTTGATGCGGGTGAACAAACTGACGTCATTTACACTGATTGCTCCAAAGCATTAATTTGATCGGCTTGATCATGGTATTCTTCTCGATAAATTGGCTACGTTTGGTCTATCACAAAGACTTATTGCATTTTTTGAGTCATATTTGACTAACCGCGTACAATATGTTCAATGCCATGGTCATAATTCCAAAGAGTTTGCTGCTACCTCAGGTGTCCCCCAGGGGTCACATCTGGGACCCCTACTCTTTATTATATTTCTTAACGATCTTTTTTTTTATTCTAGACGTCGATTATTTAATTTATGCCGACGATGTCAAGTTATATCTTAGAATTAGAGACGAGAGGGACTGCATGAAATTACAAAATAACTTTGAGAAAATGAATAGGTGGTGTAAAAAAATAAATTGCTGCTGAATAAGTCTTAGTGCAGTATTGTTACCTTTACTAAAAAGGTGCTTCAAATTGTATATGAATATAGTATAAATGGGGATATGTTAAAACGGTGTGAGTCTGTGTGTGATCTTGGTGTTGTGCTGGACTCAAAGCTCTCTTTCCATGAACATTATTCTAAAATTGTTGAAGAAAGCTTAAAATTGTTGGGCTTTATTATAAGAAACGCTGAAGATTTTACGAGTTGGGACACACTTAGATTGTTATTTAATAGCTTTGTTAGGTCACGCCTTGAGTACTCCTCGGTTATTTGGTGTCCTTTCTATCAGACCCACATCAATAATCTGGAAAAGATTCAAAGACGCTTTTTAAAGTACACCAGTTTTAAGGTAGATGGAATCTATCCTGAAATAGGGTTTCCGCACGATCGTCTCTTGGCAAGATTTTCAATGGAAAGCCTCGAAACACGGCGAACAAAATCTCAAATTATCTTTCTGCATAACGTACTTTTCGGGAAAATTGATGCTGGGAACATGCACTTTCAGGTGCCAAGGCCAACCTCGCGTAATTACCTGACTTTTACTCTACCAACTCCAAGGACAAATACACTTAAGTTTTCTCCATTACATCAAATATGTGAAAAATACAACAAAATTCAAAACCAGCTAGATATACATACCTGCACTGTGGCCTCCATTAAACGCATAATTCTATAATTATTTACATATTATATGTATATTATACATAATCATACAAATTTATTATTATTTTTACTATATCTATGTTTCTTCTTTTTGATAATGCTTTATGTTATGTTAAAACTTTTTTATTTCCCATTCGATAATTGGAACCTTCTGTGGAATGTGGTAATATTAAATAAATAACTAAATAAATAAATAAACATTTTTCTTAAAACTAAATAAGTTGAACGAAAGACTCACTCAGTATAAAATAAAAGAGTTATATTGTATCTCAAGCAAAGAAATATTTGTTAGCCTTTATTTTCACCTTCCAAATTTTTGGGGATTTTTATTTTTAAAACATCTGGGGAAAGCAGATTGGTTTGTACCAACAAAAAATGATTAAGTGTTTAGCAATTAGGATTATATGGATCTGTTGATACTGGAGTTATTGGTATATTGTTATACTATATAATATGTTTGACTTCAGCGAATAATATTAGAACTACTTTATCCTTAAGAGCTTCCTCCTTCATTATTTTTAAGAAAGCATCTTTCATGTTTGATATTAAACGCACAAAACCCCGGATGGGTGCATATGAGGATTGAACTGTCACTGAATTTATTTTCCCATTAGTTTTTGAGATGAGAAAATCAATTGTTATCCAATAATTATTTAGTTCTTCAATAGTCCTTCTCAAATCAGTCCATTGTCAGAATATATATACCTAAACTTCTTTATGCCGCAGAACTCAAATGCGTCCAGATAATTGATTTGGTTGAGGTTATTCTTTACTCCTTGATGTTCTTGATAATTATATATTTATGAGAGTTCTACAAAATTACTTTCTGCTTTTTGGATCCAAAGTAGTTTCATCCTTCCACTAACTTAAGAATTCCACAAAATCATGAGAATGATAAAGTCTTGAAATTTTAAATTTAGAAAGTTTCTTGTCCTTTTTCATTAAAAAGATTTATTCGAATTATTTCCCTCATTATCAAATGTACCAATCAGACACCATCATTTTTTGAATAAATTTTGTTTAGATCCCACCGCTTCGCAGTCTCGGGTTTTTATTAAATTATTGAGTATTCAACTATTTTCCAAGTAAAATCATGATCAAAATATGTTGCATAGTTTAATCGATTAAATTTATAGGTCTTGTGATATAATATATGAAAAATATCTTTTTCCGTTGTAGCAGGGTGGCTGGAAGGGCCAGTATACTTAGGCCTAAGAGACCTATTTTATCGCCTGGGTAATGCCAGTCAGACGGAACCTACAGCTTGGCATGGGATCCGAACCAAGTGTATGTACTAGTTTATCCTTGTAACGGCTCCAGAGGTTTACCACGCTCTTCTCGGTCTCGTTATTAGGAATGACTACTATGACTAGTAGCATAATAGCCATAGGGGAATGCCGGTAACTACTACACCATCATGACCTTTCTTGATTTTCTTATTTTCGGCTTAGTCAATATTTTTCATAGGTATATTCTTTGGAGGAAACTTTATTATAATATTGAACCCTTTGAACGGAACAAACTTTCCATTTAGAAAATCTCGAACAAAAGTAATTTTAACTATACGACCCAGAAACATTTGATTTGTTTTTTTTTGTTATTATCTTCTATTCATACAACTATTTCGACACATGTTACTCGACTTTAGAAATAGGTAAGTTTTTAATGATTAACAACACATTTGTACATTTTACATTATCATTGGGCTTCTTGTGTGTGTCTTGTTCGGCTTTCTTTATTCCCATAAACAATTAAATAACTTCTTTTTCTTAGGATATATTGATTTATATAAATATAATATATTTTTTTAAACCTTTTTCTTAGTTTACAGAACGTTACAATATATTTTATAAGCATTGTTCTGATTTTGGATAGGAAAATATATAAAAAAATAAAAAAAATAAAAAAATAATGTAATAAAAAGAGAGTTGTGTGTAAGATTTATTTTGAAATAATTTAAAATAATTTCATAAATTATAATTTTTTCTTATATACTTATACAGGGTGTGTCAATAAGGTGTCGGGCTTTGATAGCACCTAAACTATCAAAGATAGGGAAAAAAGTGTCATACAAAAGTTAAATGGTTTGTTAGAATGCATAATCTAAAAATATTTTCTAATCTACAGGGTGGTCCTAAAAAGTGGTACTGAATAATAAAAAAGAAAATTAAATGGGACACCCAGTATAATTTGCCAGAATATGATTCAATAGAATAAGGACTTTACAATCATCTTAAAATTTTTGAACTAAAATGCAACGTTGCCAAGTAATTAATTTTTTTCCGAAATTTTAGTAATTTTAAGGGTATCGTAAAAAAATCCTAGTAACCTGTGAATTACCCCTAGGCAAATATAATTTACATTGTGGGTACTTTAAGGTACGATATATTGATCGATAATAATGTTTTTTAATTCTCTTATACAGAGCGTTCGGTATAAGTTTCGACAGTTTTAAAAATGCTTTATTTCAATTTTTTTAAATGGGAAACCCTTATTTTTTTTAGGCAAAAGGATTTATCTTTCGAGAACCTTACTTTTTTGTTAAACATGTCGTATATCTAAATATCATAGTTTTTGAAATATTTTAGGATTTGTCTTAACTCAGGGTAAAAAAGGAAAGGATTAATTAAACAATTTAGTCAAGATTATGTTGGAAGAAAATAGTTACAAACTACACATTTATTTTTAAGAACACTGACAAAACAAGAAGTAGGCAAAACATAGACCCACCTAGAGGGGGGGGGGGGCTAGGGAGCTAAATTGAGGCAACAAATTTAAATTAAAAAAAAAATTAACAATATTTAGATGACTCAAAATTTTGGTGACCAGAGACAACGGGGACATAATTACATATCCTCATAAAAAAAATCAAACTTATTTAGATCGGGAGATCTTGCAGGCCACGATATTGGACCTGCTCTACCAATCCAGTGATCATTAAATCGCTGATTTAAAAACTTTCTCACGAGCATACATACTGTAATGAAGTGGTGCTCCATCCTATTAAAACCACATTGTTTCGCGAATGTATTCTGGTAGTACATTTAAAAGTTCAGGTAAATCATTCTGTAAAAAATCAAGGTAAATCTGGCCTCTAACATTTCCTTCAAAAAAATGTGGCCCAATAACATGATTACCTATTATGCCAGCCCACACATTAATACTCCATTGATGTTGATTCCTAACTTCTCTAGTGAAAAAAGGATTACTTGTGTCGTAGTAATGAAAATTATGCCGGTTTACGAATCCATTGTTATGAAACGTAGCCTCATCACTAAACATTACATAATCGAAAAACTGCGCTTGATGTTGTATCATGTCCTGTTACCACTGACAAAAAACAACTCTCCTTTCATAGTCTTGCTCATTTAATTCTTGTAATAATTGTATGTGATATGGATGCAATTTTTCACTTCGGATAATCCTTGATGCTGAGGACGCACTGAACGGAAATTTGTTGCCAAGCTGTCTCGTACTATTGTGGGGATCTTCAACTAAACTTAACATAACCATAAATTTATTTTCATCGTTGGTAGCTGTCTTAGTTCTTTCATGTTTTTCGTAATCAACGCGCCCTGTTCTTTCAAATCTCTCCTTTAACCTTTCAAACGATTTTTGATGAGGATGAGTTCTAAGTGGATATTTTTCTGCGTATACTCTGGAAGCCAGAAATGTATTTCTGTCGCTCTCGCCCAAAACGTAGATCATGTCAACTAGTTCTTCTCTTGAAAAATTCATATTTTTCTGTTTCGATAACGTTAGTTCAGGAAACTAAAATTTAAACAGTAATAAAGCACAAAATCTTAGCGAAATAATTTTTCAATAACAGCTGTGACAAAGAAAATTATTTATTTTTTGTTCCAAAGCAATCTTGACTAAATTGTTTCATTAGAACTTTCCTTTTTTACCCTGATTTAAGACAAATCCTAAAATATTTCAAAAACTATGATATTTAGATATATGACATGTTTAACAAAAAAGTAAGGTTTTCGAAAGGTACATCCTTTTGCCTAAAAAAATTAGGGGGGTCCCATTTAAAAAAATTGAAATAAAGCATTTTTAAAACTGTCGAGTTGTCCAACTTATACCGAACGCTCTGTATAAGAGATTTAAAAAACATTGTTATCGATCAATATATCGAACCTTAAAGTACCCACAATGTAAATTATATTTGCCTAGGGGTAATCCACAGGTTACTATGATTTTTTTACGATACCCTTAAAAGTACTAAAATTTCGGAAAAAAATTAATTACTTGGCAACGTTGCATTTTAGTTCAAAAATTTTAAGATGGTCGCAAAGTCCTTATTCTGTTGAATCATATTCTGAAAAATTATACTGGGTGTCCCATTTAATTTTCTTTCTTATTATTCAGTACCACTTTTTAGGGCCACCCTGTAGATTTTAAAATATTTTTAGGTTATGCATCCTAACAAACCATTTAACTTTTGTATGACACTTTTTTCCCTATCTTTGATAGTTTAAGTGCTATCAAAGCCCGACACCTTATTGACACACCCTGTATATAGAGTGAAAAGAAAAGGAATTTCATTAATGTATTCCCTAATATTGGTGTTTGATTACAGCCTTGAGAAAGACCCAATAAGAACGAAACGTCGGCAATTTTTTAATTAAGGGGAATTGTTTTTTATTGTTCTAAATCCACAAATATCTACCTACATGGATAAAGTTTTATTTTTTTAAATTGACCATCCAGTATTTTATTGAAGGTTCATATTAGTGTCCCTTATGATATAAAGGTTTGAGTTGTACACGAATAAAAATGAGAGATGTTTTGAACATTTAATGTATTTTACAATAATTTTATTAGTCTAGTCGCCTGTGCTTAAACAACTCTATTTAAACATCACAATAAGGGTTTCCTTCTTGACACAAAAAAAGGTATTTTAGGTTCTTTTTCTGTTGTTTATAATTTATTGCTCCTAAACCACAAATTAGAAGAAGAAAATACTCTCTCCTCCCTTTTAAAAAAATTTAAGAAATGCATGAAAGATACATTTCAAACCACTTGAAAGTACCTTATAAAATTTTTTTCCCTGTGATGCAGCAAATAAATAAAATTTATTTTAATTAATTAGTAGAGGAGCTATGGAAGCCTGACGTACTATTGATGGACCCTATATACATGCCGATAATTAAAATTAAATTTCTTAATTTTAGATATTGCCATTGGAGCTTATAAAACGAACCAAGTGTTTATTGTTACATCTAAAAATATTATTGATTATCAATTATTGCATTCAAGTATAGAAGGTCTGTATACAAATATCACGAACTTTGATTTAGAGCTGTGTCTAAGCTATTCCAAGAGAAGTAAAATTTCAGTCGTGCGAGAAGTAGAATTTAATTTAATGATATCATTAGATTATAGGTCAATGGAACACTTAGTTAATGTATCTCTACAAGCAAAACTGAAAACAATTATATGTAAATCATATAACGTAAAAATGAAGGTAAGAAATAATACAGGATGTAAAAATAAATTAAAAAATATATTTCCCTTGCGTAAAACCTCATTTTTACTAAATTATCAGCGATAATTCATTAACAAAGGAGAAAACTTAATAATTTTAAGATTATTAAGATTTTCTAATAAATATATAAAATCAAATATTCCTTTCATTTCGTCAGATCCATCCCTAGACGCGTTTCGCCATATCATGGCTTATCAGTAGAGCTAAGATCCAACAAATAAAAGGAATAACTCAAAACTGCTTTAAGCAGTATTTGGTGGAACACACCAGCAAGATGTTGCACGAAGCGACATATACAAAAAAAATGTTTAGTTAGATATCTACTGACTACCATGATTTAACCATATCAATTTTCGACGTTACATCCAAAAAGTAATTTACAAAACCCGTTTATACAAAAAATAATGTAATAAATAAAGCATAACAATTATTATATTTTAAATGAGTCGGAAGAAAAACGACAATGACGATTATCGGTGTAATCAGGCTATGATTTTATCAAAACAACTTAAAGATTATCATTTATTGTAATTTTTAAATTTACCATATTATAATACCAATTGATTGTGTGTCATTTTTTTTTAGATAAACGTAACAGATGTTTCGCCTTTCCTTGTCGATATAAATATTGAGTTATCCCCAAAAATCAAGCATATCATAGCTCATGGAAATAATAAAATAAACCTTTTAATTCCATATAAACTAGGATGTTTGAATATAAATTGTATTACTGGGCTTACTATTAACATAAAATCAAGCAGGTTAGTCTTAGGATGTAACGTAATGTATTCTTTAAAATAAAAAGTGTTTGCCGGAGTGCAGACAAGATTAAAATTGAAAAAGTTTTATGCCTCCGCTGGGAATCGAGCACAGAACCTCTCGATTAAGCCTCAAGCGCGGTGCTAATTGCGCTACGGAGGACCTGATATTCTCTCACCAACTCCCAGCGGAGGCATAAAACTTTTTCAATTTTAATCTTGTCTGCACGCCGGCAAACACTTTTCATTTTATAAGTTCCCTTTCCCTTTATAACACCCTCTCCGGTCTGTGATTCGCAGGAGTTTCCAGACTATTACTACTAACATAAAATTTAATAAGTTATAGGACCGAAGTTGGTGAGAGAATATCAGGTTCTCCCTGGCGCAATTGGCAGCGCGCTTGAGGCTTAATCCAGGGGTTCTGGGTTCGAATCCCAGCGGAGGCATAAAACTTTTTCAATTTTAATCTTACTTATTATTAAATTAGTGGATTCTGTTTATGGGATTTCCTGTTTGTATCCTAAATAAATAAATAAATCTTGTCTGCACGCCGGCAAACACTTTTCATCTTAAAAATTATTTACAGACACCAACATACCTACATAATGTATTCTTTTAACCATAAATATTGATACGATAAAATTGTATTGTATTGTATAATTAATAATAATAAAAGTATCATTTTGATTCCTTTATCTATAGAGGTCTATACAGGCTTCTATGGGATTGACGCATTATATTTAAATGGGTATCCTAGAGAAACACTTCATATAATTTTTTTTAAACGACCGTCCAAATGTTTGGGTAAGTATCCCCTAAGACTGAGTTGGGTGAACCCCAATAGGCGCCTCGCAATAGC
This sequence comes from Polydrusus cervinus, assembly GCA_935413205.1. NCBI lineage: Eukaryota > Metazoa > Arthropoda > Insecta > Coleoptera > Curculionidae > Polydrusus > Polydrusus cervinus. Next base: position 55,539,012 of record OW284510.1, on the reverse strand, counting down.
GCAACCGGACTTGAATGACGATAGACTGCCGGCCAGTCATGTGTTTAACGTTTCCAGTAAGAAAATTTGAGTCTACGCTTCAAACAGTGTGGCAAGCAGTTATCACTGCATCCGCAATGAAAACATGTAAAAAATCCTTCGGGCATAGTTGTGTTTTGTACCGTTTGCAGAAAATAGCGCCAAATTTTAATCGTAAATTGGATTTATAGCTATTATTTTTATTATGATTTTGAATTTTTTGAGGTTGGTTTAATTGTTTTTCTCAACTTAAAATAGGTAATCACGGGTCACTTACTTCAATTAATTGTCATTTTAAAAAGTTGAAAAAAATTGACAACAGTGTATAACTTGCTTGTCCACTTTGCCTAAATAAGTTTCACTTTTATCCAGGTTTATTTTTCAAATTAATTACTGATAAACTAGTGACATTTGTAATAAAAAGGAAATGACAACCAGGAAGGTCTACTATGTGAAAAATGTTTTATATGGAAACATAGACTGTGCTTGTTAATCTCCCAAAAGGCATAAAGTATAAAGACTTGTGGCTCATGTGAAAACTGAAGTACCAAAAGAAAACAAACTGAGGTACAGAATTACACACTGACCGATGTAATGGAAAAGCTGAAAACTATAGACCAAAAGTGTAATGCTCTGTTTGCTAAATTTAATAAGCAGGTTAAATTAATGATTATACAAGGCAAAATCAACGAAATTAAGAAATAATTAAACAAAAAAGATTAAAATTAATTAAAAGAATAACATAATTATACAGGGAGTACCATACCAACCAAATTAAAATGTGTGGGAAATCGAATTCATATCAATAATAAATTTACTGCATTTCGCATGGGTGAAAATGAGGCAAAAAACAGTAAAACCAAGGTAAGTTTTGAAGACCCAAAAATAAAGGACCTTAAATAAAAAGGGAAAAAAAAGGTTTGAGTTGAACCAGTGATATTGGATATAATACAAACAATAGAGTATACTTGAATCACGATATGACCAAGCAAAATTTAGCAAAAATTTAAAGCAACGAAGATCAATAAAAAGGAAAATAATTATAAATACCTGTGGGTAAATGATGTCAATATTTTCCTCAGGAAGGATGATAACATTAAAGTTCTACTATTGGCAGATAAAAAACAACTACAAAACTAAAGGAGCCTCGAAGAAAGCTAAGTATTTTCTATGTAAATGCGCAGAATTTACGAAATAAAATAGATGTGGTACAATGTCATGTGATTAAAGGGTACTGTGATATATTTTTGGTAAGTGAAACATTACGATTTCAGTGGTAAGTGTTTTCTCTAAAAACTGGAAAAGATAATTTACACAATGATAATCTCATTCTTAAGCAGTTACATAAAGTGACGAGTTCCAATATGGGTTTGTCAAGAACAGTAGTGGAACGGCTTATCTTACTGACGTTCAAAGGCTTTAGATAATAAAAAATTTGCGATTGCTGTGTTTGTAGATTTGAGAAAGGCATTTGATATCGTAAGTTATAACTTGGAGAGTATTGGGTTTGAGGGATTAATATAAAATCTTATAAAAACATAGCTTGTCAGTCGAAGTCAATATGTTAAGCTAAAAAAAAAATTCCATATCGCTAATAATGAGTGTGGTGTTCTGCAGGGATCTACATTATTCAGTAACACGTTCCTAGAATAATATTGTCGGATATGGATTGGTACCCTTAAGGATAATTTAATCGGTTCATACTTCGCTGTGGTGCTAAGACGCTTAATAGGTGTTGAGTCTGCTGATAAGAATAGGTGTAGTGAAAAGATAGTGTGTGGAACAAGGACAAGGACATTCCTAGTTTTGTAGGAGGAGTTTGTAGACGAAAGTTGATAAACATAATTGTTTGAATTGGTTGGGATAAAGGGTTCCATTTTGAATAGTCCATCCAGGGAAATCCCCTCTTTTAATCAATTGCTGACATAACAAAAAGGAACCCCTTCTCCCATCTGGTAAGGGTTACAAAACATTATAAAAACTTAAACAGACACTTACTAAGTGGAGTTGTTTAACATTTTCAAGTGCCAGGGTAACCTCTGCCCATTTGGTCATTCAAGTAAAGATGTAGAAACAGAATCTCAGATCAGAACAGTTTCCAACCAGTGAGTAAGTGATCTTGATAATGTTTATTTAAATTGTTAAATTGTTTATTTCTATTTTGGCCTGAGTTGACTGTAAAGCGGAAGTTGTTTTTCTTGAACTTAGAACAAATAACCTCGTATGTGAGTTTTAAGGAAACAACTCTTCTTTAGAGAAAACTCTCTAAATTTACTAATTTAAGAACTTTATTTTTATTTCTAAAGACTTCTATTTTATTCATTATGTAATCGTCAATTGCTTTGCTTTGCTTCGCTTAAATAAAACTATTAAAAATCTTTGGTGTTTTAGTAACTAAATAGGGCACAACAAATTAAATAAATTAAAACGTAATTTCAAATCATCTAAGCTACACGTTCCCGTCGCCTATCATTTTGATACGCGACAATATTTACCAGGTTGCTACAAGAGCAATTGAAGTGTATAAAAGTGCTAACTGACTAATTTTGAATTTATTTTTTTAGGGAATTAAAGAGTGCTAGAACTGGTTTCCAACTGACCTCTATGCACGATTCTATGAATAAAAATATTTATAATTCACAGAATCGTAATAAATCAAGGTCAGAAGTCAGAAGTTGGAAACCAGTTCTAGCACCATTTTTTACTAAAAATATAAATGTTTAACAATTAGTCAGTTAGCACCATTATCCACTTACCACTTCAAATATAGGTCTAAATAATCCAATTGTTAAGGCATCTAGGTTTATAATGGTTCTTAAGGAGTTTAAAATGCTAGTCAGATTGTTAGAAAAATTAAAATACATAAGTTAAATTTTAGCCCAACACTATTAGTTTATGTAAGCTATTCTCGAGGCCAGAGCTTTTAGCACTGATTGGAGAATATAGTATGGTATAGATATTGTTGATTTATAATACCAAAAACAACAAATGGTCAATTTGCTCGTTTATTATAGCGATGAGACATTTAAAAATATTTTTCCCTCGAATATTGTCATATCAGGATTTATTGGTTCTAATATAATGCGTCAATTACATAACACCCTGTACATTCATTCTAAGCGATTTTTATGCATATTAAGATCCAATTTATGCAAACTTGAAATACTTTTTAGTATAGAATAAAATACTAGGTTCTACAGGGTGACTCCTAAGTTGAAACTTCTTTTTTAGCTGTTTATAGAAGGCATTAAAATAAACAATATTTTCAAATACTTTTTTTCAAAAAACCCAAAAATAAGGTACCTACTTACATTCATTTATTACACAACAAATTTTGCTAAATTTGATCAGTAATTTATAGTAAATACTTCGTTAAAAAGAAGACCCCCGATTCTGTTAAATATTAATTACTTCTCAACATCAATTTCTTTTCACTGATACGTTAAGTGCGAATGCAGATAACTCCCCTCAAATTTTCATAAAGATAATATTTCGAGGTAAGTTGCTGTACTCTCCCTCAGTACCGTCTCCTTATCTACGCCGTTGCGAGGAAGTGTACAAAATAACATTGTTCTACTAAATTATGTTAAATGTAAGCTTAGTTATACTTCTGCGAAATAGTTTATTGTGGTTTTACAGAAATACAATCATTTTGGGTCAACATAAGCAATTCGAACTAGATATCTTAGTACAAAATGATGGTGAACCGGCGCACTTATGTAAATTAATTATAGAGGTACCTGTTGGTATACAGTTACGGAACTCAAAATATTGCATAAGAAATAATCAAAACTACAATTGTCGAGTGACTGACAAATTGGACAAAAATAGTCGTAAAAATGTAAGTATATATTTTTAAGCGTAACGATAATTCTGTAATTGAAAATGTTTATCAAAAACTATAATTTAAAAAAAAGTTTTGTTCGAGTATACCCCAAACCGCAAAAACGATTACAAGCTGTTGCTTAATAAATATTACCTGATATGAAATTTAGAAAAATCTAGTAGAGTATGTAGTGATTTTTTTTGTGGGCCCGTCTATGTCTAAGCCAGATGCACTTCGGCTATAGGTTTGGCAGATTCTGCTCATTCTAGTTTGTATTCATACCCACCCGGTGATCCAAGTTCTTTACACTGGTTCGTATAGGTCATAGGTAAATTTATGAGTGAGTCGATGAGTCGAGTGTTGACGAGTTGACTTTTCCGATTTAATGAAATGCTGCACTGTTTACCTCTGTATACTGGGTGGTGCCTCGTGGTTGGAAACATAGCAAGTTCCATGCAAGTTTTAGACTATCCAGATATTTTCTCCCCTGTTGAATTTAGAGCGGGATTGTAGGGAAACTTTTTTAGGGTCTCTGTGTGGTGAGTGCAAATGCGAAGTTTAAACAATTTTGGACAACCAAATCTTAACTTATTTGAATATAGGATTGCGGTTCTTTTAAAATCACTTCTGTTGCTAAGTGCATGTCGGGAAATAATATCGCAATTACACACTACACAATAAATGTAATTTTTAAATAGTTAAAGCTTCCCCTTGCTAATACACCTGTAGCCTTACTAATAATTATAGAATACTTTTTTGTAGCAAATGTTTGTATTTGATGCCGATTCTAGGGTTCTTAAACCAGGATATACTAAAATACAAGTAAGAGTAACAAGTATTGGAATAAATAAAGTTGGGTACAAAAATAAGGAAAATTTTATGATTTCAGTGATTACTCAAAGCACTACATATATAAGAGGGTAGGTGAAGCTTTGATATTGTATAATTTGCGAGTGATCGAAATGTTTATTTTTAAAAGCGAGGGCTCTCAATGGTTATCTTTAAGTTACATAGACTTTTTTGGGAATTACATCCACTTTATATTACAATGTTCTTGACGTGCATGACTGCGCCTATCTATACAATCTAATTTTTTTTAAAGCAATCGTTAAATTAAAATCTTTAAGTAAAAAGCTATCTTGAATGGAAAAAGGAATTTCGATTACAATTTGACTTGAATATTGTCAAAAACTAACCCAAACTTTTTGCTAAAGATGAAATAATAAGTAAATAAGCATCCATTACTATGCAATTCTGGATATACGTCGGGTTGAATAAAAATTTTTGATAATAATGTACTAACCAGATAAAGATAAATCAAGTCCAAGACTTTTCTATTGTTCAATGTCATTTATGTTACAGTCAAAGTTGCTGGTTAGTTAATTATTGTTAAAAATCTTTGGGCAGCCCAACAATCGTTTATTGTTTTTTCATATATTAATAATAATAATAATAATAATAATAATAATAATAATAATAATAATAATAATAATAATAATAATAATAATAATAATAATAATAATAATAATAATTCATTTATTATTCCAAAAATAAAACATAAACAAATTAAATTACAAATATAAATATTTAATATACTTATCTTCTGGTTTTCTCGGATGTCTAAAAGTCAACCAGAAGTAATTTTTTTAAGTAGAAAATTAAAATAGGAGGTCAAAGTACTAAATATGTAATTGGCAGGGGGGCAGATAATGCGATATGAATGCAAGACAAATCAAAAACCCCAAAAGCACGAAAGATTTTTGGAAGCCACGCCCAAGAATGTCTTGTTTGGCTTATGAAAAAAAAATTGTCATTTCTAATAAATTATTAAAATATGTACTAATATCTAATACTAAAATTTTTTAAAGCATATTCGCAGTATATTTAATAAATGGACAAAGGAAATTTTTACATATTCAGTAAATATTTACAAGATTGGAAAAGAGATTACCGCTAGTCGCTTTTAATTTATTATTTTTTCTTTAGTGCGGAGGAAGCAAAATGCAGCACTGTAAAATTTCTTATTTTTATAATATTTATACCTGGGCGGGGGGGGGGGAATAAATGTCGGTTGCAAGTGTGGTCTACTGTTGAACAGTATCGGTAAATTAAATTTTGTCATTTAAAGAAGTAATGGAAAAAATTATTTGGCATCATCACCGGAAACTATAGAACTAAAAGAAGAAAAAAAAGATAAAGACGTGCTATTTAAATTTTCAATTGGTAAAACTGGACCATCACCGGTAGAGATACATGTAGATCTTTTTTTACCAAAGGTTGCACATATGGATGAAAATATTTTTCAGATTTTCAGCGTACAGGTTAGTACCTACAATTAATGTTTTATATAAAATATTTGTTAGCTCTAACATTTGAGTCAAAAATTGAAATAAATACGTCTTTCAATAACCCTCTAGAGACCAGGGTGGCATTTTAATATGGCCGACTTGTTTATGATGAATAAGTGACATATTTTTGTAAGGAAAAAAATATTTGAAATGTAGACTGCCAGTCTCTCAACATTTTTTTAACTATACTATACGATACTACACTGTGGCTCAAATTAAAGGAGTACACTTTTTAATTGTGAATATTTTTCTAGATTTTGCACTGATTTAATTTATTTTTGGAGTGATGATGAACTGAAATCGTCTTAGTAAAATGTGCAATTTTTATCAAAATATTTTGAACAGGGCCGTATTGACAGGTTTTTTTCAACAAACGTGCACTTATGCTCGTTGCAAACGAAAACTGATTTATTCATAATTCAAATAATACGTTTTTTTGGTAGATTAACTATCGAAACTTCCTCACTATAAGTTTCATTCTTAAATTCAAGAAATACAATTTATTTTGTTCAATATTAATAACAAATTTAATAATATTAACAATTACTGATATCAAGACTAACTATCACTTAAAATCGAAAGTAGTATAAATATTTATAGGATAACATTATGAATATGACCACCATGATTTTCTATCACGAATTGCAGTCGCCTTCGCCATAGGTCAATAGCTGCATTGATTATGTCCTGGTTAAAATTATTCCAACAGAACTGTAACCTTTCCTTTAGCTCTTCGATGGTGTTAAACCTTTGACCATTGTGAACATTTGCCTCGAGAATTCCCCATATGGAATAGTCAACAGGGTTTAAGTCTGGACTATTTGGTGGCCACATCTCCGGTTCCATATAATCGGGGCATTGCTCAAACAAAAACATTCTTTTACTCCGAGAGGTATGGGAAGGAGCACGGTCTTGTTGGAATACGTAATCGTCGCAGATTGCTTCAATTTCAGGAAGCAAGTGATAATGAGAATAAAATTTGTTGTTGATACGCATCCGAGTTGAGTTTTACTCCGGCATCTACAACAATGAGACTTGACTCCCCCAATTTGGAAACTGCCACAGAGACCATTACGCCAGGTGAACAGTGACTTCTCTCGATTAAAAGATTTTCCAATGGGATTTCCCTCTTTACTCGCACATTTGCGTATACCCGATTATTTTGTGTATTCTTTGGCGGTCTCAAGTAAAACATCTTCTCATCTGGAAACCATATCTTTGCGATATTTTCCCAAAAACGGAATCTTCGTAATAATAGATTACATCTTTCTAATTATTTCTCCTTCACATTGGCACTAAGTTTTTGACAGTAAACTTTTATGTCTTAAAAACTTGCCAACTGTTCCAACATACCAATTTTTTTCAGGAAACATCTTTATAATTTTTCTTGCGCCGTAATTATGTGTTTGTCGAAAATATTTGATAAGAATTCGATCCTCTTCACTTTAAAATTGCCATTGTATACGGATTAGCTGTCATGAAGCTTACAAAACGTCAAAAATAACATTGTTTATTATTTTAATAATAGTCATGGATACTTTGATTTTTAATAACGGTCATGGATGGTTGCGATCATGGTTCAAACGAGTTCAAATTTCCAAAATGATATCTGGAATATTTTAGTACATTAATGTACAAAATAAATTGTATTTCTTGAATTTAAGAATCTTTCAGAGTGAGACTTATACTGAAGAAGTTTCGATAGTTAATCTACCAAAAAAACGTATTTTCTGAATTATGAATAAATCAGTTTTCGTTTGCAACGAGCATAAGTGCACATTTGTTGAAAAAAAACTGTCAATCCGGCCCTGTTCAAAACATTTTGATAAAAATTACACATTTTACTAAGAGGATTTCAGTTCATCATCACTCCAAAAATAAATTAAATCAGTGCAAAATCTAGAAAAATATTCACAATTAAAAAGTGTACTCCTTTAATTTGAGCCACAGTGTATATTGATAATAATTTGGAGTCAGTTTTAGTGAGAATCAAACGAACATTTTTGAGCAAATGCCCTTTTGTAAAAATGTGTTTGTATTTATTTTAGAGCTCTGGTTGACACCAAATGGCCAGCTTTTAGTTTTTAATGTCTTATTTTTACGTTAAAACAAATAAAATCTAGAATAAGCTAGAAACAATAAAACTAGTTTTACTAGAAGAACATAATCTTCCAATTATACTTTTTCTAGTTATGCCCTTGTTAGGGAAAGTGTTATCGTTATAAAATTTAGTTAAACCAACAGTTGAATTATAGACAGTTTCACAGGGTCGCCAAATAAAAAAGAATTATTTTTCGGCCTGCGGCCTACTCGTTTAAAATATGCTCGGACGCGGGAACTAAATTATTGAGGGGGACATTCCTATTAGTTATTTTTAACCATTCTTCTTTAATCCCTTGATCAGGGGTATAAGACAACTCCTAAAATTTTAAATCTCATTTGCAATGCCAATATTTTTTATTTTTGGCTTCAATGAACAATAATTATTTTGCAAACAATAAAATAAATATTAATAATAAAATTATTTTATAATTAGGTAAATTCAAATAAAATTATGGTTAAGTTTAGCATGTTTTGTATTTAATTGTATTTGTCGTTACAGCGGTAAAAGGGGAATATGCCTTTAACAGATTATTATAAAGTTCCCAATTCAGTATAATACGCTGTTTCGTTTTCGTTTGGCCACACTGTATTATATCATATTACCAAATTATTGTTAATTATAACTATTTATTGGGAAATATATAAACCCAAAAAAATGTAGTGTAGATTTAAGAATTGTCCACTGTTTGTAGGGTAATGACATAGTATCACTAGTAAACTGCCAAAAAACCGTTCATAACGTCAACTGGAACGAAATTTTGCCTAAGATCGATGTTTCAAAAATTCCTCTAAACAGGACTATTATGTTGAATTGTAAACATTTTGCCTGTGTACAATACTCTTGTTATGGGGGATATCTTTACACTTTAGCTCAGACTATCTCTTTTGAAATAAGAATATTAGTTAAAACAAACGTTTTAGGTAAATATAATGTTTTTATTAGTAAAGTGCCTATGTATATTGCAGCGTATATTGTTTAAATCTATATAAATTTATTATCATTTATAATATTACATATTATCCCTGTATAATATGTAAATTAATTCAGTTCAAATATAACAACTGTCATTATTGTTCTATAACATCCAGAGAAAAAAAACATCTAAACTAATAAACATTTTTTGTTGCATCTACTACAATGTGGAGACGGTACACTATCAGTCGGAATGACAGTCCTGAATTATATCAATCCCTCGTCATTCTCGCATCAGTGTTTTTTCTTATGTGAATTTACATCAGTCCGACCATCATTCCTTGAAATTTGCCCTTGCACCATCAGTATTACTGTCATTCCTTTATCAAGACTGGCATTCCGACTGATAGTGTACGGTCTGCAATATATAACAGTAAAGTAATATACAATGCACGCACAAAGAAATATTGGTCTCGATTAGCTTAACCGTGTATTAAAACTACAAAATTTAAACAGAGGCTGGAAAAGCCAACTTCGTTTTTGCGCGTAATCGCCTTATATTTTATAAAAACTGATATTTGATAGCATTGTCAACTATTGCAAAATATAACGCAATTTAACGCAAAAATGGGGTAGGCCTTTTCAGCGTCTAATTACATTTTGTCATTTTAATACGCGGTTAAGCTAACCGAGAACGATGTTTCTTCGTGCAACTCGCTGTAAATGAAATTTTTTTTTAGTTTCAAAGTTTAAAACGGAACTAAAAAATATGAATGTAATAGCCTATATTCCTATAGTTCTACAAAGGAATCCGTACAACACTAGTGACAAGTAAGTATACACTATTTTTATGACATAATATGTTGATAATTTATGATACCCAAGCAGTTAGAAGAAATGCACCTGTACCGACTTATTTTGGCAATACACAGAAAGAAAACCTAACTCGACGTTTGGTGACACCATAGCCTTCTTGATTAAAAAGGAGTAAATTAGACAGAATTTTTGCCGTTTCGTTTCGACACTTTGACGGATGTAGGTGCGGAGACGTCTTTAAGGGGGCCTAATGGATAGTGGTGACTTCTACGTCAGCGGCCAGTACTAAATAATTTGTGGTTAGGTATATTTTTAGGGTGAGTTTTGTATGTCAATTTACAGGACGTTGACATGTTTGCTTATTAAGAATGTATAGCAGCAGCTGGCGACCTACGTCATCTACATCGTAAACGTCAAAATTTCACTTGTTTTCTTTTATGAACCGGTGTGTATTTTATCTCTCCCCTCCTCAAATTGCAGAAGGCCTTGGGTTTGTTTGGGTTTGTATATAATTATAATATAATACAAAAGTAAAGGTTGAAAGCCTAATCTTAAATAGATTTTTTTTAATATAGATTATTTCCCTTGTTATAGAAGAGACTAATCAGTTACCACCATTTTATGAATAAATTTTGTATAGTTAAGTGTTTAAATCTCTAGACTCGTTGAACTGAGGTTAAATTTTTGTCCTTCTTATTGCTTTCCGTTTTGTCGTTATCACTAATTCTGACAATTCTTGGCAATAGTTTATAAAAAAATTATAAATTTTTAATCGTTTGAATGACCTAATATTGGTACATCTATTTTGACATAGGGAAATAAAATTAGGTCACGAATTTGAAAGGTATACATGAAAACTTTGCTATAAAGGCGTTTTCAATGCGTTGTTGGGACGCGTAACCAAGATAATCTAAGTTATTCAGGAAATAATTTAGCCGAATACCACTCCATCTACAAATTTAAATGAATTTAACTATTCAAATATTTTTGGCAAATAGTTTTATGCAAAATAGTTTTAAAATAAAACCCTCGACTGATTCATGGTTTTGGATTTTTATTAAATTATTGTATATTCAACAATTTTCCAAGCAAAATTATTCTGAAAATTTGTTGGATTGTGATAATATGAATATTAATTTTTTAGCGCAAGTGAAGCTATGCCATTGCTTATCTTTGTGGACAATAAAACATTTATATCCCTCTGGGCTTATTTTGTTGCAGTTATCATTGGTATAGTTTTATTAACTTTAATTGTCTTCGTTCTTTATAAGGTAAGATTTGTGTAAAATACTATATTCTACGCACACCTTGGCAAATTTTATTTTTACAGGAACGATGTAAATTACAAATCTGGAGCCGTTTTTCCTAAAAACGATTGGTTTTTAAAATATTCATTCTTAGGTCCGTTATATTCATCTCCTGGTAACTTTACCGTCAGCAAGGCAATTTTCAAAGAAACCATTGCTATGACAATTTGTTTCCATAGAAATTATCTGGCTGGTAGTTATCACGAGATGGATATAACGGACCATAAAGTGGTGTTTTGTAGTGGTTAAGTTTCAGACGCAAATCTTCGTATTTACTCGTTTGTTTTGCAATAAAGGAAGATTGAGTAAAGAGAGCGATATTTTATATAGTCAGATCCTTTCTGTTCCGCTTTCACCTATTTAAAATTATTTTAAATTAATAAAATAAACAAATGCTAAGTCGATCAAATTAAAATATTTGTACATAGCAGACTGTGGCAGCAAGGGCGTAGATGGGAGGAAACTTGCCCCAAAATAGTAAAACCTATGGAAACTCCAATATTATCTTTGAAATAATTCGAATGAATTCATATCTTATCGCATCGGTTTAATTATTTATATGACTATTAAAACTGGTTCTCAGAATTATGAAAGTAAGAATTTATAACTAAAAAATTATTAGGGTATTCGAATTACTTTTTAAAATTCAAAAAGCTGTATCTCTTCACCCGAACCCCGCGCGTTGCGGATAACCGTGTTACCATTTACTCTACAGCGACAATTGTCTTGATCAGCTTTTTATTTTATTTAATCTTCCAAATGTATTAAACATCAATGATTATTGTTAGAATTTTGTTTAAAAAGTCAAACTTTTTAGTATTTACTAAGCAACTTTAAACTTCTTTTTGAAATACGAATAGCTGACCATCGCCGAGTCAAAAATAATGACGTTTCTATCTTTCTATCTAATATTTAAAAGCCTGTTTTGAATTTCTGAATTAAATAAATTGTAAATCATATAATAATAATCATTTTTTTTTAATTTCCAGTGTGGTTTCTTTAACAGAACTTATAAAGAACAACTAATGCAAGAAAAAATATTGGAAACAATTCCGGTAAGAAAATTTTACTAAAATATTTAATCGTGGGTGTTAAGGTCACAATTTTTATTTAACGGACTTATCACCTTTAACTTTGAATGTTAATAATAATAATAATAATAATAATAATAATAATAATAATAAAAATAAAATTAGCCGTCTGGGTTCCGGTTTGCGAATCTAGGCCCAGGGTAGAACCTGCCTGCCGTAAAAGACGGCTAAAAGGTTGGTGGTCCTTGCCTTAAAGGGGCCTACATTGGTCACCGGCTACCGCAGGTAGGCGTAGGAACTGATGTAGTGAAGGAACGGCTGACTCCATGTTAGGGGCGGTTTCTCGACAGCGTCTGTTCCCTATGTTAAGGGCGGCTGAACTAACCTGGCAGAAGGTATAAATGCAAACCATTTCTAACGAAATGTGTAAATACTGAGTAAAACAATCATGATGTCGAATTTAGAAGAAGATTTACCCCAGGTGGGTCTAAACGAAAGTTTGCAATCCCACGCTGCGCAAGCAGTCAGCCTCACGGATTCTGGGGGAGGCACTAATTCGATTAGTACTAATACTACTAACGGCAGGATGCTAGGACAAGCCCCTGCCGACAACCGTACTATTAGTCATCAAAACACCGGCGAGGAACACAACACAATGGAGACTAGCTTGCAGCCCGACCCTGGAGTCAATAGAACTGCCGCTGGTCTACCCAGAAGAACAGAAACCGGTCGAATCAAGTGGACGCGTGACATGAATAGAATATTTATCAAAACATTCCTCTGGATCAACGACTGCGAAGATAACCCCCGCCCTGGCTGGAGAATAAAACTCCACCGCGAAATAAGCCAGATATACCCGGAATTAAAACTCACCGAACAAAATGTAGCGTGCCGTCAAAGAGCTATTTACGCTAACCGCCTGCTACCCCAAGCTGAAATAGACCAAATCCGGCGTGAAGTTGGCAGAACATTGCACAACCTTCAGCAAGGAGAAGAGCTAACAGCACAGCAGGAAGTAAGAAACGAACAAGATCAAACTATACAGGCTGATACGGAAAATACAAACCAAAAATATTTGGAAAATTTGTCCTTATTCGAAAATAGTGACCCGACCTTGAGGCCGAGTATCCCTAAACTAAGATTCAAGAAAGGAACCTACGAAATACTAGCGAGAGTAAACCTAGCAGCAGGGATGTCCTTAAATAGAACTGAGGACATCGAGACATTACACAGTGGGTTATATGCTGCAGCAGCAACTGTAATTGAACTCAATGGTCAGGCATTATATCAGAGAACTGATAAGAAAAGTACCAAGAAACAAGTGGTACCCGCTTGGAAAATGAGACTAGAAAAACAAATAAGCCAGTTACGAGCACAAAGTGATATCATTGGAGAACATCTAAGTGGAAACTCTAGCAGCAAGGTTGCTAAAAAGGTTAAAGATATGCTGAAAGCAGAGAGTATTCCTTTAGACAGTCCCGATATAAAACGGCTGCTAACAATCGTAAGAGACAACATTAGACAAAAATGTAAGGCTAAAGGTGCCCGTCTAAGGCGATACAATAAAGCCACAAAGAGGAAGGTACAAAACCAACAGTTCACCACGAACCAAAAAACCTTCTATAGGACACTGAACCAAGAAGAAAATGACCTTACTCCAGCTAATGACATAAATAAAGACCAATTTAATGCATTTTGGAGTAATATTTGGTCTGACGCGTCCCATTTCAATGAAGAAGCAAGCTGGCTCGAAAAAGTTGAAGCCGAGGCTGAAACTTTGCAAGAAATGCCTGAGTCGCAAGTAACATCGATCGACATAAGGGATGCCACTAAGAACTTGGCTAACTGGAAATCACCGGGACCTGACCAAATTCATAATTTCTGGCTCAAAACTTTCACCACCCTACACCCTGTTATCGCAAACTGCTTTAGCAAGGCTCTCCTAAACCCCGAGCACTTTTCAGCTCATCTTGCCAGTGGCAATACCTTCCTTTTATTTAAAAAAGGGCAGGTAAACGACCCAAAAAATTACAGACCGATCACCTGTCTGTCAGTGGTGTATAAACTTTTAACATCAGTCATGTATTCAAAAATATACACACACTGCATAAACAACAACCTGGTAGCTGATGAGCAAAAGGGCTGTATTAGGAAAGCTTTGGGTTGCAAGGAACAGCTTACAATCGATGCCGTTATTATAAAACAGGCAGAAGTTAAAAGGCGAAATCTAAATATGTGCTACATAGATTATAGTAAAGCATTCGATACTGTTCCTCACGACTGGCTAAAGAAGATATTGCAAATATACAAAGTACACCCCCTAATACGCAACATGTTAGGTACCCTAATGGAGCAATGGAATACCAATCTCCGTATTGGACAAGAGAAGCTTGGCAATATAAATATATCAAAAGGTATATTTCAAGGCGACTCTTTAAGCCCCCTCTGGTTCATTTTGGCCATGAACCCACTGTCCTCACTACTAAAATCAACATCCTACGGATATCGTCCCAACTTAACTGAGAATTTTAGAATAAACCACCTTCTATTTATGGACGATATCAAACTCTACGCTGAAAGCAAAACCCACCTTCAGTCCCTAATTCAAATAACCAAGACATTTAGCGATGACATCAAAATGTCGTTTGGCTTAGACAAGTGCGCAATCTTGAATGTCGTACGCGGAAAGACTGAACAAAATCGTGGACTGCTTGAAGACATAGATATATTAGATGAGGACAAAACATATAAATACTTAGGCATCTCCCAAAACCAACAAATAAACCACACAAGCCTAAAAAGGGAGTTTAAAAACAAATACAAAAGCAGACTAACAAAGCTTTTTAATACTCATCTTAATGCTGGTAACCTTACTACTGCCATCAACACCTGGGCAATACCAATACTTACCTACTCATTCGGAATCCTTAAGTATTCAGACACGGATTTGCACGAACTGGATAGGCTTACGCGCAGGCTGCTAACAAAATTCAGATTCCACCACCCACGCTCTGCACTTGAAAGAATCTACCTAAAACGAAAGGAGGGAGGAAGAGGTCTCATTAATATATATAACTTGTGCAAGTCGCAAGAGACCTCTATGAGAAAATACTTCCAAGAATCGAATGGGGAAATTCTTAAAAAAGTGGTTGCAGCAGACGCTGGATATACAGCCCTCAACTTAAAGCGAAACGGACTACCTAACATCATCCGCGCGCCGCCAAGTCAACAGCTTGTAACTTGGCAAGAGAAAGCTCTACACGGCAAATACCCTACTGCACTCCAAAATCCACTCATAGATAGAGAAATGTCACTGAATTGGTTAGAGAAAAGGCAGCTTCACGCTGAAACAGAAGGTTTTATTATCTCTATCCAAGACCGTGTCATTCGAACTCGAAACTATGAAAAGGTCATCATGAAAAGGAATGTGGAAGATGTGTGCAGAAAATGCAACTGCCCCGGAGAGACGATAGAACATATCACGGCGGGTTGTGGTGCTATGGCCCCCAACGCTTACCTGGGGAGACAGAATCAGGTGGCAAAGATCATCCACAAGGAACTGGCCCATAAACTAGGGCTAAGGGAAAACCTTCCACCATACTACCAATACTCACCCGAGCCAGTCCTTGAATCCCCTGAATATCTCTTATACTGGGACAGGCCAATAATAACGGATAGAACAGTAGACCACAACCGTCGGGATATTCTTCTCATCGAAAAAACCACCAAGAAAGCTTTCATAATCGATATAGGTTGCCCACTAACACACAACCTCTCTAAAACCGAATCGGAGAAGAAGACCAAGTACTCGAATTTGGCTATAGAGATAAAAAATATATGGAAGCTAGATAAAATCGACATAATTCCGATCATAATATCGGTGGAGGGAGCTATGACGAAAAATTTCAAGCCCAACTTGGAAAAACTGGGCCTATCAGGTTATTTATACCAACTAATCCAGAAAAGCGTCATCCTCCAAACATGCCATATAGTACGGAAGTTCCTAAACAGTACAGGGTAAGATGAATTTCTTCTCTGTACTGTAAATAATACCAGCAATACCAACAAAAAGCTGTGAAAACTAACATTGAGAAAAATAATAATAATATTAAATAGTAGAGCTAATTTAATTATTTTAATTAAGAACGGTGTGCCTGAGGAGAAAAACGCAAGATACCATTTTTATGCAGAATTGACCAGGCTAATCCGAAATAATATCCACATGGAAAAATATCAGTGGCGTCCCACTTTTTTACTAAAAAATATATAATATTTAAAGTTTTAAAAATTATTCTATTGGCGATAACGCTGAAACGAACGGAGATTTCGAGCTGTGGTTTTAATATTTTTTCTAGCCCCTCTTATTAAAGTCGGTAGGCCAATGAGCATAAGACCAAAATGATGCATAATTGTCCAAGCTTTTTAATGGTGTTACCAAAGATATACCTTAATGTGGAATTTTCGGAGATATGTAAATATTTAAAATTTACTGTTCAATTACGCCCTCTTGCGGCAAAATGCGGAACTTAAAAATTATTTCCAGGTTTTTCTCATGGCCACTTTAGTTATAATTTTTTTCCCCCGAGTTTCTATGCCCAGTAGTTTCCGAGATACGGCCGATGGCCATCCATAATGGGACACCGGGTATACTTACTGCACTGAGGGATGGACTACTTTCAGAAAAATTTTACTAAAATAATTGTTGTTATATTGCAACGTCTTGATAAATGAAGCTATATAACTTACTATTTGTATTATATAAGAATCGCTGTTTATCTATTGTGTTTATTTTAGATGAATATAGAGCATACTCCTCAAGATGAAGAATACTATGATCGTGACGAAATATATGAAGATGATCGTGAGGAAATATATGAAGAATATGATCTGATTTATATTTAGCCTATTTTTTAAAGTAAAGTTAAATAAAAATATCAATAATACAAGAAATTACGTAACGCTAAAGTTTTTAAACCCCGTCACCATTCCGTTACATAACGGGTGCTTTATTCTGAATCATTTTGAGCCCTTACCGGCTGACAGAAGAAACCCTTGTTTTTCGTAATTCTAGAAACAAAGATTTCAGCCAAATCAAACCTTTAAAACCACTTTCGACTTAACCGGAAGTAAAGTAATTTTTAATTTTGAATTAAAGTACCCAAGGACGGCAAAGGTAGACAATGATTGGCTGTTTGGTCCTTATTGGGACTCATCAGAAAGCCATAACCTGTAAGCAATTCCCATTACAGCGAAAATATGTTTTCAAGATATTTTTACGAATAAAAATATGATGAAAATCTAGTATCATCACCTGTTGGAATCAACTCAACGCAAAAGATAGCCATCTTACGTGAAAACATAGAAGACATAGACCTATAAATAAATAAAGCACGGAACGGCCACCCATCCAGTATAGGAAACATTTTTGCGCTTTCCTACACATCTCTTCGGTTTTGTAGATTCGGATCTAGATTGCGCTGCAGTCGCCCATTGGTGTGCAGCACGAATCCCTAATTGCCGTGTAGAAATAAACAATATTATTTGTTTATATATTTTTAAGTTAAAAAAACACAATTAATCACTCTGCTATCTAAAATGGAATAATTTTATTTTAATTACCCTAATAATATGTTATACAGTCTAATTACTCATTCAGTATCATATTATAGTATCGGTCAAATGACAATTCCAGATTTACTATGTCATCAAATTCAAGATTAAGACTAGTAAAAATATAAACTGAAGCAGTTGATAAAAAAAACTTAGTTTCATTTAAAAAACATTTACAATACTTCATACATTTTTTAGATACCTATTTTTTCTAAAATATTTTACCATTTATTACAACCATTTTCACTTTTTAAAAATCCATTGATAACAACTTTCTTTAAAAAATTACTCACTTTTAATACATTTTTTTAATTTGTGAAATGCAGTGTGTTCCAAATTCGATGCTTATGGTTAAATCAGGAAAACTTTGTCGTGACGAAACTATAGTGTTAGTGAAATATTAAGTGAACATTTACAAGTTAAAATTTGTTTTTCTGTATACATAATATTATAATTATGGATTTATACCTAGTATCAGCTGAATCAATTAATTAGATTCTTTATTTTATTATATATGTTACCGGCCAAACCCGATTTCAGGATAAACTAGTTTGGCCTAGGCCAAACCAGTCTATCCTAATAACAATAGGATGAACTAGTTTGTCCTAGTCGAAACTAGTATGTCCTGAAATAAACATGAGGCTTTTAGGAAAAACTAGTTTATCCTAGGCTAAACTGGTTTGAACTCTAAAAAAATTGTACAAATGCTCTTTTTACGCACTAGAGCGCAAAAAATGCCAATTCGCACTAGTGCCTAAAGTAAATTGCGTATATTATTTATTATAAGAACTACATTTCTCCAAGTTGACCTTGATCTTTTGTTAGTCTTGATAACATCTTAACATTTGCAATCATTGACCAAAGTAGGGTGTGCCTTTTAGGCACTAGATCCTTAAAATCTTTTTTTTCACTCTTTTAAGTCTAAAATAAATCTACATCTATAAACACGTGCATAAAGTCGATTTTTCACTCATGGAATTGTCTCGCCTGCGGCTCCAGTAAATTTTTCCATTCGTAAAAAAAAGATCTACTGTACTAAGAATTAAACAATTTTTAACGGGAGATTTGAGGGTGAAAACAGTAGAACAGTAGTTTAAGAGTGAAAACAGTATATCTTCTGTTAAAACAGGAGATCACACAAATCCTCGCGCCCGACAAGGCAAAGCAAAGACGTTGCCAGTTTTAACCTAGTTTAAACTAGTTAATTCTAGAGAGTAAAGCCGCCCTCACACGTTCAAAATTATTGTCAATATAATCAAATATTGACAATATTATTGATCGTGTGGGGTAAAATATTGAAGTATTGTCAATATATTGATGTATTTTTGGCGATTCAAAAATATTTCTTTAATATTGTGGGCGGGGCGACTATATTGAAGAAGTATTGACCGTTTGAGGGCTATATTGACAATATTTTGCCAGTATAAACATAAACGCAATGGAATTCACATTTCCGGCGGCTTCCAGCTCGATGAAAATGAGAGTAAAACTACCGTGAAATGCCAGAGTTATGGAATTCGTCTTCAAAAGACTATTGTAATAGAGATAAAAAGGCGGTTGGCTACAAGAAATTATTAAAAATTTATAAAATCATAAAAAAAAAAGATTCGAAAATCGAAGATGTAAAAAAAAAGCTTTTATGAGCAATAGTTGTTCATATACATCGTTATTCATTCGAAAATAGTTCCGATAATCTTCAGTGCCCGTTTCCAAAATGTACACGTGTGTGTGTGCACGTGTAAATGGGTGTATTCCTTTCGTTTCGATAACCATTTTTTTCCAGCGTCTTTTTTAAAAGTTTTTCTCACAATCAGATAAATTTGATAAAAATTATAGCTATACAAGATTTTTTGTTACTCATCTTTTTAAATTTTCACCGATGCAAAATTTCACAGCGGCTGAATATTGATGAATTTATTAATAATGTGAGGGAAAGATATTGACAATAATATTGAACGTGTGAGGGCAGAGTAAAAGCGCAGTTCAAACTAGTTTAGACTAGGATAAACTAGTTTTTCCTGAAAGCCTCACATTTATTTCAGGACATACTAGTTTCGACTAGGACAAACTAGTTCATCCTATTGTTATTAGGATAGACTGGTTTGGCCTAGGCCAAACTAGTTTATCCTGAAATCGGGTTTGGCCGGTAACATATACATTTAAATTTTGAAAATATATTTTAAATCAGTTATAAATTATATAAAACTTTCCTACTTTAACCCTCCTTCTAGGTCCAACTAAAGAAGGTGGATCGTTTGAAAACACACGTGTTATTCCACACACCCTATATATTGTATTATTTTCTGAATCCCCACAAAATTTTACCCTTAAGGCGCGTCGACACGGGTCAAGTGACTTGATCAACTCCCTTCAATTCAACTTAATTGAACGCTTTTTGAACGTGTAAACCTCCAATTCATCTGACTTGATTCATTTCACTTGAAAGAATCGCCAATTGAACAAGCTTCAACTTTTTTATTCGAGTCGACAAATTCAAGATGGCCGACACTAGGTGGACTGAGGAAAAGTCGCTGAAATTTGTTTTAGCCTATCAAAAATATCCATGGTTTTGGAACACAAAAACTGTAGATTATAGAAATAGAGATTTGCAGGCAAGTGCGATTGCTGCTTGTAAAATAACGAGATGAATCTTTCTCGGCTTCATTTTTTTTTACTGAAATGCCTACATGTCAAATGAAACGTGTAAACTTTTTCAAGCGTTCAATTCAGTTGAATTTAAGTGAGTTGTTTGTTCAAGTCACTTGAACCGTGTCATCGCGGCTTTATTCTGTAAATGTCATGTCTTAATTTAATAGTTTCTGAGATATTGACGTTTAAAATAAGGTATTTTCAGACTTTGACAGGCTATAACATTGGAACGGTTCATCTTAGAGAAAAATGATTTTCATCTACCTATCTTAGTTATTTATTCTCTATCCAGAGAAACCAACTTCCGATTTACCATGTTAAACCAAAAATCGATTTTAACGGTTTAACATGGTAAACCGAGAGTTGTAACTTTTAGATAGAAAATAAGAAAATTAAGATGGGGAGGTGAAAACTATTTTTCTCTAAGATGAACCGTTCCATTGTTACAGCCTGTTAAAGTCTAAAAAAGCCATAACGTCAATATCTCAGAAACTAATAAATTTATACATATAATATTTTTTACAAAATAAGCGTAGAATTTGGTGGGGAGTTAGCAAATAATGCAATATATACGGTGTTCCATTTAAAAAAACCTAAGTTTTATTCACCACCTTTTTTTGGGCCACCCCGTATACTCCAATATAATTTCAAAATGTGTCAATACAACTTTTGTCTTATGAATTTTTATCTAATTATTAAGATAAAGGAGAAAATGAACATTACTCTATCGTTGACTCACCCTGTACAGTGGAAAACGAGGGCACAGTCATTGCTAGTATGTATAAAAATATAATGCGTCCATTTAGGTAATTATGGAATAGTTAAAAAATTGCTTTAATTTCAAAGTGTCTTGGACTACACGATTTTTGGAACTATTTTTTTTAATAACACGAACGGCACTGCGCTGTAATGGGTACCTAACATAAAGCTGTAACGGCAGTAGAGTTTTCGACATGCACTGTCTTTATTTGTTTTGAATCACAACGTTTTAACTGGTAAGTATCTCCAGTCGTCTTCAGGTCGGGTCTGTTCAGGTCTTCAATGCTCCCTCACCTGAAGACGACTGGAGATGCTTGTCAGTTGAAACGTTGTTATTCAAAACAAATAAATACAATGCAAGTCTAAAACTCTACTGTCATTTAAGAAACGTCATTGTCTCCAACCACAGACAATATAAAACTGTAATTAACACAATAATAAAATTAAACTTCGGATTTAAAAAACATCAATTAATTTTAAAATTAACGGATATTACATAGCTTGATTAATTAGCCATCATCCTGTATAAAAAGTACATAAAGTCCCACAACTTTGTACTTGGTGGTCAAAGAGACAACCTACCAAATAAACTGAAAATGGAACGGATTGTTTGTATTTTGATGAAAATATGGTATTTTGAACTTTATGAACTATACCATAATTAGTAATGGACATAGTGTACTTGTTATGGTAATTTATCTTACACAGTATTTCAACCTAATTTTATGCTACATATGATTACTATAAGGTAAAGTACTAGCACTAATAGTACTTTTACTCTTCTTCAACATTATTTTATCTTTAATTAAATGTAACCTGGAAGATTCTCGATGAACGGGTACCGGTGGATTTTTCGTTGCCTGAGTAGTTTGTCTATTTTTTTCAATCTGCACTACCGAGTATAAATCGAAATCAAATTCACTAGAAGCAGTCATCGGACTTTTAAGTATCATGGCTGAATCGGGTATTATAGCGGATACCCTGATCTGATTCTCTTCTGGGGTATCCAAGTAGAACTTGGGCATGGAGTTTTGTCGGATAATTGGGAGCTCCTTTGGAAAATCTAAAAAAATTAAAACGAATACTGGGATGTTCAGGGGCATTAGATGAGTTTTTTCTGTTACAATTTGGGGAACAAAATACTTTGACGCACTTACACTATGTTGCAATAACTAGAATTCACTAGAAAAAATACTATAAAACTGTCTGCAAAATAACGTCTCTTTATACAGGGTGACACAAAAGTCTGGAATATACTTTTTTCAAAATTGGCACAACCGTACAAACGGCACAACTAGGAAGAATGAAACTGTTTCTGTAATTGTACAGGATTAGTCGCAAAAAATACAATTTTATTTTTTAAGTTAAATATAAATTTCTGTATACTCAAACAGTCCCTTAAAAGACAAATTCTACGGTTTAGGGTTTTCCTACGACCACCTTTGAAAATGAGAAAAAAGCACGGTCAATTTGGCTAGAAACCGCCGTATATCACACGCGTGTTGAAAAAAAATATTTCAACATATAATGCTAATTTGACAGGCAACCCGTATTTATTAAAAAGAACAAATTTTAGAGAGCAGTAATTGTAAAGTATTTAACTTATTTATCGTGTATTTGTCGAGTGAATCAGAATTAGAGTGTGAAAATACGCCATCTGAAATTATAAAAAATGTTAATAATATACTGGAAAATCTATTACCAGAAGAAAAAAATCGCGCTGAAGAGAGTGTCATGTATTAAACAACAAATCTTTATCAGTAGCGATAGCGTAAAGAATAGAGCTCTAGCACAGAATATATAGCTACGCGTAGCTATATATTCTGTGGCTCTAGCCTACAGATTGCAAGATCACAGGTTCAAATCCCAGCAGGAGTAATCGACTTTTTTTTATAAAAATATTAAATAATTTATAGAATTATTTTAAATTGAAATCTTCCTTGTTGGGTGGATTTTTTAAATTTATGATAAATGCATTTTTCCTTGGTTAAATTTAAAATTTTTCATTCTGGTTAATCTAGAAGTCAATCCAGGATTAGTCAGTTCTTCCTATAATACTTATATAAAATGTGAAAAAATGAAAAAGTTATACTACAAATAAAGGAAAAGCCTATTGACAAACTATGAAACCAGATATTAAGGGGAACATAATCCTAAGTATGCTAATTTCAACACTAGTGCTGATATTTTTTTTCACAAATCAAAGGCTTTTTTAATAATTCTTTGTGGTCGTAGGAAAAAATAGTGTACATTACTCGTGTGAAAGTGATTATTTTAAAACTCGGAGAATTTCCGCACTCGGCTGACGCCTCGTGCTAATAATATCCTCGTTTGAAAAGTATCACTTTCGTCACTTGTTATCTAATATACTATTGGTAGATTTATTCTTAAACATGACATAGGAAAACTAAAATTAACCCGTATGTGTCTTCATGGAAAACCAATTATCATCATAAATTTGGCATCATTTTCGTTTGCCTTTTAATAATGTAATGTGGCAATGCTGTATACGTCGGCTGACGGTGACGACATACAAGCAAAAACAGTTAATTTAAAATAAAATTAAATTATTTTAGGTTTGTAAGTAGTTTTATTGAAAAGCTCGAAACAATAAAAATAAGATGTAATATTCCTACAGAAAGAATGTCCTCTGAATAAAGGACTGTAAGCAATTTAAAATAGTTTTTTTTTTATTTTCTCAAACTGTCCCTTCACATAAGACACCTTTATTGTGCGTTAACTGTCGACACGAAAAACACCGCCAGCGGTTGAAGTATGCCTCAATATTTCTAAAACTCAAGTAAATATCAATTTGAAGGAATTCAATGGCAGCGGGGCACATTTTACATGATGAGCTCTTAAAAGAGGTAAATTATAATAGTACAAATGCGACTTAAAACTACACATTTCATTTTAGAATGATTATCTCCACGCTAAAAAAATCTTATTTGGACGAATTACACAAACATTTACACGAACAGTTAATGAAAATTAATAGTAAGTGTAATTTTATTCTTTATCTTATTCTTAAAATTAAGTTTTGTGGGATTTTAATTCAAGATTAAGGATTTTATTAATGTAAAAACTTACCTCCTATTTTTAAAGACAAACTTTTTGACATTCGTCGTTCCTTTAACGATTTTTTTCTGAGCGTCACTTCTTCCTCCTCTGGAACTATTAGGTTTTCTGACTTTGCTCTATATTCTTCATCGCTCGAACTTGATGTTTTATCTGGAATGTTGTGGAAACTCACTGATTTTTTAATTTGAGGCCTTTGAGGTATCTATAAACAAAAGGAATTTATTTTAGAAATTGTGTATATTGGAATAGTTATTTTCTAAACAAAATCGTCATAGTTGATGTTATTAAAAATTGAAATGAACATATTATTATCGTGTTGCAAAAAGAATTTTAATAATAATTAACTAACCAGAAATTTTGACGGTGATATACATGACATTGGCAGAAGTAATTATCTTACAATCATAGTGCCTCTGTTACTTTAATTTTTGATTTACTAATAAGGTACCTTTGAGTGTGAGTCAATAATGGATGTCAATGTAATTTATGTCACAGTCAAACTTGCAGGATGCCGGTAACCATTTTATTTAATTGAATGACTCCTTGGGAATAATGGAGAAACACCAGGTACTTTATTTGTTTTAACACAACCGTCTAAAAAGTTTGAGAGAACGAGAACGAATGAAAGTCCAGTCTAACTTAAATACTGACGTAGATGGTTCCTTTTTCGTTCGGTTTGTTATTTATCTTTGCACTATTTAAATGTGTGTGGTTAAACATAATATTTTCAATGTAGAATTGCTTAATAACATGTTATAAAGTGTAAAGGAACCGTTAAGTTTATTTGATGAGACGTAGTCAATTGCGTCACAAGTTTTATTTGTAGATATTATTTAGTACAAATTAAAATATGAGATCGATTTAAAATATTTTTAAATAATATGATTTTTTCGTAGTTAAAAAATACTAGAAATTGTTTTAGATAGGAAAAAAAAATAGTAAAATATACCTATTTACATGATTAAATCTAATCAATTTGTAATGTTTGACGACCTGCGATTATTTTTAACACAGCTAGTAATAAGATAAAGAGAACGATAATTGCTTTATGGGACGTTGTAAAAAATTTAATCTATATTGGCTGAATAGTAAATTTTATAGATCTGCTGATGAAAAACAAAAACCTGATAGTGGTCCTTCGTTTTATAAGGTCTTTAAGAAACTGTATTCCTTCAGGTGCATTGATATTTGATAAAATTATTCTTATGTTTTATTTTCCAGGTAAGTCATATTTTTTATACCATGATTACCTTGCCACCATGACTACACAATTTATTGGAGGGGTTAGTAGTCAAGGGGTTCAAATAGAAAACACATACCTTCTAAAATACACTCATGGACAAAATTATCGAATATTCTAATTTTTTTTCATAAACAAATTTTGGTGAACCGAGTAAATTAAAAACTTCTGCCTGCGGTTAGAGACAATGATGTTTCTTAAGTGATAGAAGAGATATTTACCTGTTGAAACGTTATGATTTAAAGCAAATAAAGACAATGCGAGTTCAAAACTCTTCTATCACTCAATTAAACGCTTGTTACAAATTTTAAGGAAACAAAAAAATATTTTAACCAAAACGTAAATTATTACTATAGTCTTTGCAATAAAATAGGAGCATAGTTAGTAACAAGTATTTTCTCCTCGAGATCTAGTTACTGCTTCCATCTTTCTAGCCATGTTACTAAATAGAGTTTGAATGTATTCCGTTTAATTTATGTTGTGCTACAAACCGAAGCTCTTCTATTGTATCCAACATATGCTCTATTCTATTTAAGTTTGGACTATATGGTGGGCAAACTAAGCTTTGAGTCTGAACCGCATCGAGGTAATTAGTCAATTTAAAACCTAATTCTCGAAATCGAGGTACAACCTTCTCATGAGATAATTCGTTTCCCCGTCAGTGTCAAATACGATTTTGAAGGTTAAAAACTAGGTCCCATTCATCTCATGAGGAGAAGGCTGTTACTTGATTTTAAAAATTAGGCTTTTGGCAACATTATAATGGTCATATGTTACTGTGCATTATTACGAAAATTAATTTAATTATTTACTATGTTTTTTATGCTTTGGGGTGTTTAAAGGGAAATATCTCGAAAACCGTTAAAGATATTAAGATCAATCAAGTATACATTTTTGACTCAGAAAATGCCCTTTTTAGGAGACTATAATTGAAAAACACCTAATATCACAGGTAAGAAAAAAAAATCATAGATTTATGAAGCCCAGTGTATGCAACTAGCGCCCTCTAGTTTGAAACTTAAAAATTTCTACAAATTCTTATTTCTTGCTCATAAAAACATAATATTAAGTAACAATCCGAAAAAACTTATATGACATAATCGGCTTAGTTTGATATCTAGTTACTCTACGGCCCATAAGTTACGGGACACCCTGTATATCCCTAGTCACTCGTTCAATCAAATCCACGAGTTTGGCTCGTCCTTCATAACTATAGTACTTATCCAAAACTTTATACCGTCCGTCATCTCCAAAACTGACTGTTTTTATGAGATTGCAGCAGACGTACTGTTCCATAACTTTTCCGTGAACAGAATATTTTTCCAATTCGCGATATTCCACTGAAGATGTATTTTGGCAAAGTCTAATCGATGAGTTTTGTGTTGTTAAAGGCATGGAAATTTGTTAGGCTTTCTTAGCTTTATACTTGATTCTTTTATTCTCCTCCTGATTGTCTCCGAATTAACGTGTATTTACATTTAACAGATCAATTTTTACATACGTGAATATCAAATTTTCATAGTTACTGTTTCTCGATATTGTATTGATCTCTCCTAAGGAATCGTAAACTATTGTTTTGTCTAAAACATTCGTTACATACAGGGTGGCCCATTTGTCTGACAAAGTAATATACCGTCTCTACTATTAAAGATATCAAAAAAAAGTTTCTATAAAAGTTGTGAGGTATAAAAAAATATATGTTCTAAAATTATTTTTTAACATACAGGATGGTCCAAAAAAGTAGGACAATAAAAAGATACATTTTTTTAAATGGAACACCCTATATATTTTAGCATTTTTTGCTTCCTTACAAAATTATCCATATGACGCCTTATATAGTTTTTTAATTTTTTGCAACGTTGCCAAACAAAATGCAAAATTCTTAAAATTTTGGAAAAAACATGATAGTAAAAAATTACCTGTATTTCTCAATAAGAGTATCGAAAATCGAAAATTTCTTGTAAGCTCTTAAGTTTAGGGATAGATAAACTATTTTAAATCTTTAAGTACCGAAAATTTTGTACAGGGTGTTTTCTGTTGACATCCAAATATACAAATTTTTAAAATACAATAACTCTGTTTTTTCAAATGAAACACCCTATATTTATTAGGCTCGTCTGATAGATATTGTAAGTATCTTTTATTATTGTTAAGTCATACCTATACCTAAATTTACTAGTTTTGGCAGTATTTCGATTTTTATTTAAATTTTGGTGAAAAAAACTATAATTTTTATTTTTCTAGTAAGCCATGACCAGCAAACTAAAAACAAATGTAATTAAATATTATCCCATATTAAAATAAATTGATAACCATATTTAGTTACGTATTTATTTAATTTAATAACATTTTTTGTTTTTATTGCGCAACTTAATATTGAAAATAAGTTCACAAACATTATAAATATAAATATAATAATTATAAATATGACATTATATTCAATTACATTTTTATTGACTTTGCTAGTCATGGCTTACTCGAAAAATAAGAACTATAGTTTTTTTTACCAAAATTTAAATAAAAATCGAAATATTGCCAAAACTAGTAAATTTAGGTGTAGGTATGACTTAACAATAATAAAAGATACTTACAATATCTATCAGACGAGCCTAATAAATATAGGGTGTTTCATTTGAAAAAACAGAGTTATTGTATTTTAAAATTTTGTATATTTGGATGTCAACAGAAAAGACCCTGTACAAAATTTTCGGTACTTAAAGATTTAAGACAGTTTTTCAATCCCTAAACTTAAGAGCTTACAAGAAATTTTCGATTTTCGATACTCTTATTGAGAAATACAGGTAATTTTTTACTATCATGTTTTTTCCAAAATTTTAAGAATTTTGCATTTTGTTTGGCAACGTCGTAAAAAATTAAAAAACTAAATATGGCGTCATATGGATAATTTTGCAAGGAAACAAAAAATGCTAAAATATATAGGGTGTTCCATTTAAAAAAATCTATCTTTTTATTGTCCTACTTTTTTGGACCATCCTGTATGTTTAAAAATAATTTTAGAACATATATTGTTTTATACCTCAAACTTTTATAAAAACTTTTTTTTGATATCTTTAATAGTAGAGACGGTATATTACTTTGTCAGACAAATGGGCCACCCTGTATATGGAGTAACAATTTGCACCGCTTCAACCTCAAAACAATATTTAACTGGTGGCATACTTGGAGCAAAAGCAAAAGCGAATCACTATCACTTACTTAATTTCATTACAAGTAACTTAATTCATTATAATTCTTAAATTATGTAAATACATTTTTATCATTAAATGCCCGAGAAAAATTAATATTAATTAAACGTCAAAATATTTTAAAACAATTAAGTATATCCGCCTACTAGGTAAATAACATAAGCATAAGTTAACGGCAATAATTTAAAACTATTTTTAAGTAATAATGACAACTAAAAATATTCGATAGTTTTATCCACGTGGACATAAAGATAATCACGTTTCTTAATTTATTATATTGTATAATTTTTTGCAAATTTTGAATAAAATATAATATGTGTGATTAGATTCCAAAATGTTCATTTTACGGCAGTTTTTAAAGCTATTTTGTCCCCAAAATGACTTTTACTAAGGTTCATTTTCAGGTTGATAAACAAAACTAATCTCTAGGAGCCAGGTCAGTACTCTATGGTGGATGGTTCATTTCTTCAAAGACAAACGCGACGCGACTCCAGAGCATACACGGCAATGCGACCTTTGTAAACAGGCGCATTATCATGGATGGAGTAAGAACATTAGGATTTTACGACTCTTGTATGCAGGGTGCTTAAAAAAGTCATAAATATTAAATACCTGAATAAATCATATCATTATGTACCTTTTTTTTTCTCATTTTAGATTAAAATGATAAAAACTAGTTAAAATTCCAGTCAAAATTTAAAATTAAAATATAATTTTTTTATTTTACCTTTTTATTGTTGTGTTTATTAAAAATTGTTTTTAAATTATTGTAAAAATTATTAATAATATACCTACAAATTAAAAAATAATTTATTCCTCATTTATTTTTAATCACCCTGTATAAAAAAGGTAAACATTTTTTTCGTGTGTTTTTTTAAGAAGCAGAAGCGTATCGAAACTTTTTTTCTCGAACAAACAATTTTTGGTTAGTTGGCCTGTTCTAACCTGTATCCGTGGATATACTGTTATTACTGTAAGTTAATGCTAATACATCTGTCAATTAAAAATTATTTGAAAAGTGGCGTAACACCAGACCTTGAATGACGGGAGGGGAGCTGAGAAGAAAAAATCTTACTTATAATAAAATTAGAACATTTATTAAATAACGATATTTTAAAAAACAAGTTCAGATTTCAAAAAAAAAAACTTAAAAAGGTTTAACACATATAAACTAAAACTAAATATGATTGAAAATCAAGTAACCAAAGCACGAATCCTTTTTTTACCACTTTGACCCCCCTCCCCGAATTATACACTGTACGTAATTACAACAAAAACTCTAATAATTAAAATATTTCACCTTTTAAGTCTTAACTTACAGATTTTACTTTACCTCATTTGAATTACTTTTTTGATTATGTTGGGATTGCATAAAGATTATTAACAATAATGAACTGATTAGCAACTTTAACGGTTACAACTCTGACATTTGCAAAAAATTTTTTCTGACAATGAGCTCTTTTACTAAACTGCTGGACAATTCAAGCGGACCGAGCTAATTGTTAGGTGAACTTTGGAGTAAAATATTTTACGAACGAATAAAGCTATCGATGCGCGGTTTGCAAAATTTAAAAGAGAATTTAATTCTTAATATGCACATTTTTCCCGATTTTTTTTTACTTCTAATCTTTAACTGTCTACAGGGTTCAAAGAGAAGTATGTTTTTTTTTACCAAAGTTTCTAAGTACCGGATTTATCTCCTATTTATAGAGAATAAAATAAATTCTCAAATTTTCGATATCCCTCTTTGTTCATGAAATTTCGATTTTTTTCTCAACCCCTGTAAATGTCAGGTATTTTTGTCATTAGGCCTTACAATGTTTTGTAAGAACGGGTTTTGGTAAGTGATTATAACTTCTTAGGACCACCTCTTTTGCAACGAGTACATTTTAATACGCGGAGGCAAAATGAAACAAGATTTATCCGATACACTTTTCCAAAAAATACACAGTTATAAAAAGAATCTTTTTATTATTAACGGAACAATTAATTATTAGCAAATAAGATATTTTAAATAATGTTCATTAGGTACTGATATGCTTAATTCATATACATTTCGGCATTTACAGTTCTTTGCAAAATAAAAAGATCCGTTTTTCCATTGTGCATTACTCCTGCCCAGACGGTAACACCCCCTCCGCCAAAAGCTTCTTGAGGAGCCATATTTTCCTCAATGTATCTTTCCCCAGGTTGCCTCCAAACAAGAACCCTTCCATCTGAATGGATCAGATTAAATCTTGTCTCATCGCAAAACATACAATTTTGCCATTCTACACCCCACCTTATATGCGTAGCTGCCCATGCTTGCCTCTGATGACGGTGCTGCTGCAAAAGCCGCGTACATTTTGCGCGCCTTCTTGCTCTACAAACAGGAAAGATGTAAAAATAATCATTCTACAGTATTTTTTTTAGTATACCTTAAGTTATTGTAATTTAGCCTCCTCCTCAATGTCCTATCGGAAACCACAATACCAGTATGTCGCCGCATATTTTCATTAAGGACGCTAGAGTTCAGGGTCCGTCTACGTCGAGTTTCTCGTAGGAGGTTCCTCTCTGCTCGCACTGGTATTTTTCTATTCCGGCCACCTCCATGTCTGTAAGCCGTGTCGCCCGTGGTTGCAAACCGTTCTTTTAGCCGAATGATTGTGGCCTTCCCAACATTATACATATTGGCTACAGCCTCAACTGCCAGGCCTTCATTAAGCAATCTTAAAACATTTGCGCGTTCGGTTCGGGACAATCGTGTCATTTTTAAAAATAATTATGTGACTTAATGACATCTCCTGAATTAACATTGGTGTTACCATGGTACCTACTGCAACGTCATACTGGCACGAAACACACGATGTGTGGAAATGGAGGCATATAAAATGGAAAAAAAAACGATTATGGGTACGCCACTGGTCACGACGAAACGCAAGAAATTAAAATGTACTCGTTGCAAAAGAGGTGGTCCTAAGAAGTTATAATCACTTACCAAAACCCGTTCTTACAAAACATTGTAAGGCCTAATGACAAAAATACCTGACATTTACAGGGGTTGAGAAAAAAATCGAAATTTCATGAACAAAGAGGGATATCAAAAATTTGAGAATTTATTTTGTTCTCTATAAATAAGAGACAAAGAAAATGCCATCCAAAATAATTTAAAACTATTTTTGTGGAAATCCGGTACTTAGAAACTTTGGTAAAAAAAAACATACTTCTCTTTGAACCCTGTAGACAGTTAAAGGTTGGAAGTAAAAAAAATCGGAGAAAATTTGCATATTAAGAATTAAATTCTCTTTTAAATTTTGCAAACCGCGCATCGATAGCTTTATTCGTTCGTAAAATATTTTACTCCAAAGTTCACCTAACAATTAGCTCGGTCCGCTTGAATTGTCCAGCAGTTAATAATCGAATTTATCATATTGAGCACTAATATCCTAAATTAGAGCATTAAAAATATATCTCAATGAAAAAATCTTTCTAGAATATCACAAATCTTTTCTAGAAACAATTAAAAATACGACAGGAAGCTTAAAAACATAAGACGGGAAGAGATGTACGTCATCTTATTAGTCGTGCAATTCTTTTATTTGCCGGTCTTCTGACCGATAATATTGTTAGGTAACTTTGTTTCGATAACTTATATAGAAAAGAACAGATTAGAAACAGAACACCAGCCTTAATAGATCGTCAGTCAGGTCGGAGCGTGTCGAATGAAGGCTGGCCTGGGCCATTTGCCGAATTTATTGTGACGTCGGTAAATAGTTTCGCGTGTTTTTATTAGAGAGGGTATTTTGTTTAATTCTTTTATCCACAAATAAAATTGCCCTATACGATTGAGTTAAAATCAAAATTTAGTGAAAAGCCCATTTAGTGGCCTCGTTACGTTAATTTTAAATTTACTAATCAGGCAACTTTAATTGTGAGTAAATAATGCCTGTCAATGTCAATTATGTCACAGTCAAAGCTACAGGTTAGGTAATTATTGTTAAACATTCTCATGCAACCTAACATTAGCGCTATAGAAAAAAATAAGAAAGAGATATACATCGTCACGACAATTATTGGACGTATATACGATCGGTTTTAAACAGCAAAATACGTAACGTTCTTTTTTCGATAAATTCGACTCCAGACACAATTCGCTGGATCATCAGTGAGGTTTGCATTTGACATTAAGAGAAAGAACTTTTAAATCACCTGAAGCAATAATAAAATATCTAAACGGTAGCAATATAAGGCATATAAGGCAAATTCCATCTCGTACAAGTACGAAATATTTTCAAAATTAAAAAATATTCCAAATGTAATTTTGTTGCGTTATTTTATAACATGATTACTACTAAAAACTAAGTATTTTTGTTTTATTTTTGCGGTAATAAGTATCAATTGTTTTCCATAATTTTGAAGCGAAAATAAATAATTATCTTGTCATTACAACGTTTTAAGTTCAAGTTTTAAATAAAGCAAAGTACTTATATTTTTTTTAAAAAACATCGTCTTATATATGATTTACATTTGAAAAACATTTAGAGAAACCATTAATATCGAAAAAATAATAAAAACTTTATTATATTATTTTAAAGTAAAAACATTAAAATCAAAATAAAAATTAGATGTTAGTCTGAATAAAAAAATGAAACTATGTAAAATCTTTCGAATTTATTTCATTATATATTTTGTTTATGGAGGGATATTAAAGTCATTTCCATTATGCTTGTTCTTGATATAGTATATGTACAAAATAAATATTAAAATGTACTTATATTAATTTCTTGGGGGTTCCTTCACATAGAAAATATATATTTATTATTTTTATATTAAATATAAAAACATATAATACTAAAAATTTTATTTATTTATAAAACACAGGTGCGGTAATAATTTTATCCTTATTAGTATTATAGATAATTAATTTAATATACATACACAAAGAGGGAACAGGAAGAAGAGTGTCTATAGAAGTAGAGGTGCCCCAGGATTTAAAAAAATCTCGATCGAAATCGAAAGTCTGGCTCCGCCACTAGTAAAAGGATGCAATAAAAAATACTTAATCTCAAACGTTTTCTAAAGGCCTTTTTACACTAGATGCAAGTTGCAAGTGCAATCAGTCTTCTTCAATGAGAAAACTTGTCAGCTGATTAAAAATTACATTTTGATTAGCTGAACCAAGTTTTCCCATTTAAAAAACCATTGACTTTCACTTGCACCTGAAAACGACCACTTGCATTTGCAACTTGCATCTAATGTAAAAATATAAATAAACCAAAGAGTTCCGAATTGGCTATCGAAAGAAAGCTTTCTCCCCCAGTAAAATATATTTTTAAAATTATTTTTACAAACAGCGTAGATATCGCATAAATATCATTGAATCAAAAGCTATTATTGCTAATATAACTAAATATAATTTTGCAACAGCTTTGTCAATATTAATATCTTGTTCACTTGTAATTATTCTATTGATTTAATCTCGCCCTTAATTAGGTATTTTACAAGGAGTTGTGAAAATATGTCTTCCATTGTTTTAAATTTATCTTTGTTTATAAATGTGTATACACAACTATCTGAAACTATTTACAGTGTATATTTACCTAATAATACCTATTTATAAGATTATTGTATTTATATTCTAACTTGTTAGGTAAATGCTTAAGGTCTATCTTAACCTTCCATTTCTTTAAATTTAAGCTTATATTTTATCCTCCTTATTTTGGGGCTTCTACACAACGCTGCTTGATGATTCTTATTATTCTGCTTATTATGATACTTCTCATTTTAAACCCAGAACTGTCAATTTGGGACGGTTTTAATTTCAAAACCCTTTAGATAATACGGGTGTATATTTTTAAATTTTTAGTATAAGGTTTGTAGGAAAATATACAGTACAAACTAGAGTGGATTGTCCATATCGCGCTGGTTAATTTACTTCCTTCTACCACATGGACATTACTATCCGCTCTTGTTGTACAAATTTGATGTTTTGTTGATTTATCTTTAAAGTAGGTATCCTAAATTTACAAGGAATAAGCACTTTCTGAGATTACCAACGTGGATCCTAGGACAGCAAATTTTCTGAACACTTATTAATAAGTTACGTTTTGAAAAAAATATATATGGGTAAAGCAATAACAGTAAAAAATAATTGTAATTAAATAGATGTTTATTTATTTTTACAAGATAATTATTTTAAAAAATATATAAAAATATTATTACTATAAAATGCATATATTTTGTGTACCTTTAATAGCATTAACAAGAAACAAAGACTTAATTGTGTAAGTTATAAATGAAATTTGTAGTATGCATTGTAAGAATGGATACAGATCATTTGTTGGAAATACCAGGTCTCTGTAGATTTTTTTGCTACCGTTTTGAGTAATTTAGTTTATGTTCATTAAGATTTAAGACAAAGGATTAGATAATATGTTTGGATGGTTTTTATTTGTTTCGGCGAGTTGATTTTTTTAGGCCTTTACTACTTTTGCTCATATTATTTAAATTACTATTTATAAACATAAAATTCAGAAAATATTAAAGTACATGTATCTAAGAAACTAAAAATATACAGGGTGATTCATGACAGGCGTTCGTTACAACTTTTGGAAGAAACACAGAAAATATTTATTGCGCGTTTATATTTTTTGAAAGATATATGTATGCTATTTAAAACAACAAAGTTGATAGCTATTTCCGGT
Source organism: Polydrusus cervinus (assembly GCA_935413205.1). Lineage (NCBI taxonomy): Eukaryota > Metazoa > Arthropoda > Insecta > Coleoptera > Curculionidae > Polydrusus > Polydrusus cervinus. The sequence goes on along the minus strand of OW284510.1, from coordinate 55,503,422 downwards.
ATAACCGGAATTGATGATGATAATATAAAAAAGCCGACATTTTAGGTAAAGATCAAATCAAAATCAAACCTTGCAAAGTTTCATGAACATATTTTCAGTGGTTCTCACAAAAGTTCAAACGAGCGCTCGTCGCGAATCACCTTTACAGTGTGTTCTACTACCTGTGTGTACTGTGTACTACTACACCTTACAGTGGCTACATATGGGAAACTTTTTTATTATTAACTTTACGAAAAAAAGTTATTCTTCATAAAAAGTTCTGCATGGTCCAAAACCTAAAATACAACTATCAGATGTTAAATATTTTCAGTCGTATACGAGGTTTGTCAAAAAGTATGAATTTTGCCCAAGAGTAAAGTACCTTTATTTTTGATAATATGGAAAACTGTAATTATGAAAAGTTGTTGGGTATGAAAAACTATGTTCTAATATGCAATTACATTAAAAAATAACTTTTTTTTTTACAAATTTTGTCTCAAACCGATAACTTAGTAAAAATAAAAAAAATATTTTTCAATGTAATTACATATTAGAACAGCTTTTCATACCGAACAACTTTTCATAATTACAGTTTTGGATATTGTCAAAAATAAAGTTCCTTTACTCTTGGGCAAAATTCAAATTTTTTGACAGACCTTTTATACGACTGAAAAAATTTAAGATCTGATGGTTGCATTTTAGGTTTTGGAGTATGCAAAACTTTTTATGAAGAATAACTTTTTGTCGTAAAGTTAATAATAAAAAAGTTTCCCAACTTAAGTAGACACGCTGTATATTATCGTTATTTTTGGAAGCAACCCTAGATATAAAAAAATAGCTGCCTATTTGAGAAAAAAATGTCATTTAAAAACAGAGGCACCGATTTTCATTGACCATTACAATAGAAAAAATTTGAGGAAAATAGTTTTGCCCCTTGTTTGTTAACACAAATTTTTTGCTATTAAATCTTGTCATAACAAGCTACGGACGTTTTTCTTTTAAAATAATTTTTTTTACATTTTTTAATTCTATTTCATTATTTTTATTTCTTTACTAGAGTCTCTTTTGTCATTAGCAAACTACTTGTATGTTAGAGTCTGTTTAAAGGTTGGAGATATTGACGTTACTTGAACGGCAGTAGAGTTTTGGACTTGCATTGTCTTTATTTGTTTTGAATCACTACTTTTCAACTGGTAAGCATCTCCAGTCGTCTTCAGGTGAATACTAAATAAGTATGGTAACAGGCAGTATGGCAGTCTTCTAATAAGAATATGAGAAACAAGTTATCGAAAATATGTTTGAATTACATATACCTTAAGCAAAACAACAATGCTGTGGTCCATGAACTTTGGAGGTTAAAAAACTGTCGTTTTGATCGTAGGGCCTAACTTAAGTGTATAGACTGGAGCTTCTTCATATTTCCCATAAAAAGTATCATCGGGCTGCTTAAAAGGCCAAAACCAATAATAAATACACTACACACAGTTTCTTCGTTGAAGACTGCAAAACTAAACCGACCGGCATAAATAAACAAACATAAAATGAAAATGGCGGATTGATGGGATAATACTATGTTGTTAGGTATATCGAGCAAGAAAAAATTAGCTTAAGCGATCATAGATAAATTATAATGCCGGAAAATTGTAATGATGATGACGTATATTGGAATACGTTTTTACTTTCTAACTTTTTCATTAAATTTTCCAAATTATCTATTGTTTGATATAAACCATATTTCGTGTACAAATAGTTATTCAATAACCAGTTTTTGAACATTTTCATAATTACTTCACATTTGTTATAATTTTCATACCTATAAAAATATTGCGCCAATTGTATCTACTAATTAGCAATGACGCACCCAGAAATCCCATCTGGGAGGCCTAGCAGGTAACTAGTATAACATATTACAATAAGAATATCAAGTAAAAGAGCTGATATAGAGCGCTGCAGGTGAACATTTTAATGGAGTTTAATATTCTTTTAATTATTTATAGTACTGGATCGGACTATTTCATAAATCTTAAAAATAAAATAAATTTGTATATGTAGATATAAAAATTAAATTGTTCGTTGTAGAGTTGTTTGTAAACTCACACTAGTGAAATAGCGTAGCATGCGAACATTTTTCATCGAAATAAGTTATGATGAAGTAAATTCGTAAAATTGTAAAAATCAGAAAACAAAAATCTGTACAAATTAGAAAATTTAAGACTGACGGCGCCAATTTCAACTTAAAGCAAAGTACATATTATTGGTCGGAAACAAACATACAGGGTGACACCTAAGTTGATACTTCTTTTTAGCTGTATATAGAAGGCATTAAAATAAACAGCATTTTCAAATACCTTTTTCAAAGAAATTTAAAATTAGGCCAGATACAGAAATAAAAAATCTAAGTGCGGGCCTGGTCATCAAAACGTAGCTATCCTTTAAGTTATTTTTGTCTTATTAGTCATGCAATTTACGGGTCGGTGGTCAGTTATTTACTTGGCAATCCGCTGCGGTGTGTTTTTCGCAAGTTACCTTTAAATTGGTGACACGTGAAAATGGTAAAATTTTAAAACATTGAACTAGTGCGGCTGCTGCTTAGAGATTATACGCAGAACGCTTTCCCTTGCGGGTTCATCCTATACCCAGAAGTTCTCTTAATGTTATTCAACGGGCAAGTTGGACAGGACCGTATTTGATCCATAGTGTAATAAATGAATATATATATAAGTACCTTATTTTTGAGTTTAAAAAAAAAGGTATTTGAAAATGTTGTTTATTTTAATGCCTTCTATACACAGCTAAAACAGAAGTATCAACTTAGGAATCACCCTGTAGAACCTAGTATTTTATTTTATACTAAAAAGTATTTCAAGTTTGCATAAATTGGATCTTAATATGCATAAAAAGCGCTTAGAAGGAATGAGAATGAAGAGACAACATTTATTTTTTTGTTTGTCTCAGGTAAAGTAGCTAAACTTAGTGGTACTTTTACACTTATTAGTGACTATACTGAAAAATAAAATCTAAAAGTTATGGAGAAATTCCAAAAACATAATTGTTGCACTGTTAAAAATAATTACACTATTTATCGTTGGCAAGTTATTACCACAATATAATGCTGTACACTATTAGGTGTGTCAGGAATTTCCGTAGATTTCATGTAATTTTGTAAAGTATTTATATAATAATAGTACAGAAGTTCTTTGTAAAAGTACACTTTATATAGAGTAAATATTAAGCAAGTTCGGTTTTAACCTCGCAGGTGAGACGAGAGCGATGCAATTTTTAGATCCTGTGATCACGAAGAATTCAGACGACTTCGTACTTACCGAACGATCTTGATGGTATTTATTTCATTTTCTACCCTAAGAATTTTATAAAGTTGTGTGTAAACAAGTTTAAACAAAAAATTTGGTCGGATTCATATCATATTATTTGTAAAGTGCAATAAAAAACAATCTTGGCTAATTTTATCCCTTAATAAATAACGTCTACGCTTAGATTTTAAATACCCCGCCTTTCGGATATTTCATTTTTAAAATCTGTCGAAATTCTCCGACGAAAAAATATGTACATCCATTTGCACGTCGATATGATAAACGAACGACATTCATATTTATTTTTGTAAACATTAAACGAACGGGCGCGGAGTAATCTGCCGAATCTGATGGTAATACCGAACTCGCTTATTTGTTGTAAAATTAACAAATTTTTTAAGAAATACATTAAAAATAATTTTTAACACTGTGAGATATTATAGATATAGTTAAATATAGTGAAAACTTTACTATTGGACATTCGTAGCATGTCACGCCATCTCTTGGTAGTCCCATACCAAACCCAAAAAATTATTAGTTGAAAATATATTTTCATCATAAATACTGTAAAAAATAAATGGCTGTAATTTTACATAACAATTTATTGGCTAGTAAATTTTCATAAAAGTTTTAAATTTACAATATCCTTAAAGAAATATTACTTACCCATAGAAATATAGCTTATATCTGGTGAAAAAAATCCTGAATGTATGGCGTAAAAAATACAGAAAATTTTACTATAATTTTTTACAGTGTGTCATGTAATCGATACGGGATGGAGCGCCCCATTTATAACATTTTATACATTAATGATATTATGAAGATAATAGGAGTCTAAAATTTCCTATCTTAACCCCTTATTTTATACCAAAAATATAATTTTCTTCAAGTATAGTTTTTCTGCAAGTGAATTTTAATTTTCCTTAATTTTTGACTTGGAGAGGATGGCTTATGCTCCCTGCCCCCTGGCGGTCCCTTGCTAATTAGTATGTTTTGGCATGCAACATCATTAACTGTTCAGTTTTGTTTACATACAGTTTGACTACCAATTTGCCTTAGAATTAGTATACATGCTCCGGATTTTGTTTTATTGTCCGTACAATAATAGATTTTGTAAACTGATCTAATAGGACAAACAGTCTTAAACTAACACTTTTCAGTTGGTTGGTAATTACCATTACGATTGAAGAGTTTAATAAAATTTATCTTATTCAGAAAAACTTACTTTCTTTTGAATAAGTTTCGTTTGAGTCTCACTTTCGAAACCATCGGTGTCAGTACTTTCAGGTAATTTTTCTTCTGGTACAAAAGGTATCTTCTTTAAATAGTGTGTCTCGAGACCTTTGGAGTTCTGTTCTGGCCATTTCAGTCTTTTTCTCGGCTGATCCAACACAGGTGCTGGTTCAATCTTTTTGTTTGGAAGGGGATCAATCGTAACGATCGCACGTCCAGCTAAAAAAATTAAACTTGATATTTAATGTAAAGGGGTTATTTAAAGATCGGTTCGGATTACATGTAATGGTAAACTTTTTTATTATTAATTTTACGAAAAAAACTTAATCTTTATAAAAATATCTGCTTCCTGAGAATTTCATATTAAACTATTATAATTTGGATAGTATGTGCCACAAAAAATTTTAGATACTTTTATATACTGAGCTTTGAACTATTAAAAAAATTATTAAATCTTTTTTACGTATAGGTCATCGTATAAAGCCCATAATTTTTGGATCGCCGTGTTTTAAAATTATTCAGCATTTCACACTTAGTTTATGATTGTTTATTTTAAGGATTTAAAGGTTACTATTTTCCTCTTCTTCGCCATCAAACAAACTTTTCGAAAAATGTATTATTTCTGAACAGAACCGAACAGACCAAATTTAAAAAATCCACTTACACAGCTCCGTGGACAAACATTGTCATTTCAAAAAAAAAACGTAAATCTTTTTTGTGGAAATTAGCAATGATTTTTTTAGATTTTGTAGGTATATAGACCCCTTTTTGGAACCTTGTCATAGACGGGCTCTTGAGAGCATTCAGCAGGGAAGGATTTTTTATTATGGGCTATAGTAACGTAAGGAAAATTCAACGCAACAGTAAGAGAGAGAAAGCAGAGAGCAATTAAAATCGTAAAAAGATGGGTAGAATAGGAAGGACTTAACATCAATCGACAAAAAACTGTTTAATCCCCTTTACGAAACGCAAGAAGAAGGAGGGATTAGTGCTCCTAACCCTACGAGGTGAAAATATTTCACTGTATTAAAAAGTCAAATATCTAGTAACGTTAGACTCCAGATCGATCTTTTTTTTTTTTTTTTTTTTTTTATGATAAAACACCTGCACTGTAGGAAAAATCCTTTAAGGCGCTCTGGGAGCGGTGCGAGTGCGAAAAAAGCGATTAACGTTGGTCTTGAAACGTTGAAGATTGTATTCATTGGGAAACACGACCTCAGGAAGATCATTCCACAAAGATGACGTTCTCCAGATGAAAGAATTCTTGAACAATGAAGTTCGAGGAGTACTAAGCTGAACAACATATGGATGAGCGACAGCGGTTCGCCGTGTATTTCTGTTTTGCATTGCTCTAGGTGGAATCTAGAACAAACACGTGAAAAATAAAACATCGGAAGAGCTGAAGTAACCTTAGAAGTAAATAGATGAATGTACGAAAAAACAGAGTAAGACCCGTAATCATAATATTCAAACTAGAGATCTTGTAAAGACTGACCTGCTTGAGCATTACAGGGGTCATGGAAACCACCCTTTACATCCGCAATGGCGAGCATTATCGACCTTCCTCTACTTCACTTGGTAATAAAAGGAGATGCAAGAATAGGACCCAATAGACTGCAGAGTTCAATGCAGCACTATGGCAGGCAGAGAACTAACTGGACATGAACACCGACACTATACAGTGCCTGAGTTAGAAATGATATCAGACTACATAAATCCTTGGTTTCGCTATGATATACCATTCGAGATCGTAATTGCAATAATCTCGGACGGCTCAAAAGCTAAAGAGGGTACCGGAAAACGGAGTGAGACCGGGAAAAAATATCTACCTTTTTTTGGGTAAGTCTCGCACATTGTTTCAAGTGGAAATTCTCGTCATCCTGCAATTAGGGTATGAAAACTTACTTCATAAAGCAATAACGTGCAACAAGGTGACATCACTGATATGGGAATGCCAAGAGAAATTAGTGGCCCTGGCAAAAAGTAACACTGCAGTGGGTATCAGGACACGAAGGTATTACAGGAAATGAAGAAGCCGACGAACTTGGGGCGAACGGGCTTGGAAAAAATATTCATAGGTTCAGAACCGGCAGTCGAAGTCTCAAAGTGTATAGTATCAGATGCCATAAAGTGATGGATCAGATCAGAAGTAAATCTTTTATTGGGGACCCACACCTGAAACTAACGAGGCAGTTACTTCCTGTGAGAAGGAATCATCACAGGTATTCTGACAGGGCACAGCGAATACCTGTGAACTGAAGACTATGCGGTCAAGATAAGGAAACAATACAGCACATAATTTGCCTTTGCGAGATACTGGATTGGGAAAGGTAATAAATACTCGGACAACCAAAACTAGATTCAGGGGATATCCCGACCCTGCGATTACTGAGTGGGTACATTAATCATAGGTGAGCACAATGCGCCAAACCTGGCCAAAGTGTATCTGGCATATGGATAGACCCTTTGAAAAAAAATCACAAAACAGATACATTTTTTAAAAGTCAGCATTGAAGCAAACCTTTTAATGGGGCTTCAGTACTTTCTGTAGGTTAATTAATATCAGAGTTATTAAACATTAAATTTGATGTCAAAATTTCGAATATTCCCTTCAAGTGATAAGAAGTTTATTTTCCCACAAACGGTAATGACCCCTTAACTTACATTTTTTAAATTATTTATATTGCGTTGTCTATTAATTATTTCAAAATTAACTTATATGTTTCAAGTGGAACACTCAAAGATTATATTTTTCGGTCGTTAACGTTAAAATGACTTTGATTTAGCTTATTTTCCCAGCGGTTCGGTAGCATTTTCCGAATTGAGTGGACAATTAAAAAGGAAATCCTTAATATCTAAATTAAAATTACACAGATTAATTTTTTAAATATAAAAATAGGGCGATAAATATTTATATTTATTATTGTCACTGCAACTTAATTTTAATTATCTTGTCTTTATTGGAAAATTACTTTTAATAAATTGCTTGATTTATATTTTTTACTTCCATAATATAATTCCATAAAATACAATATTTTACATGCTTTAAAACATTCTTCGATAAAAAAAATCGTATGCGTGAGTTGTGCCATTGTTGTGGAAAAAAAGGGCATTCTTCTTTTAACTTTCCAACGTAGGGAAGGCGTATATTTATTTCGCCAAATCTACGTAAGTGTTTTGGCAAATTTAGCCTAGATAAAATAATATATTTCTCAATATAGAAACCTCTGCTAGCCTAGAGACAAGTCCCTTAATTTTTATTTTATAATAAGAAGAACATAATGATTCTTTCTTACCTATCACAGATACACTATCATAAAATGCCATGTTATCAAACATGTTGTTATTTTTTTCGCTTGATTTTTTTACTGGTTCTTGATACAATGCTATATTTTTGTCGAAGCAAAACTTTTCTTCTATGAGGTTCCAGTAACATGATTCCAGACAACTGAAATAAAAGAAATGCTATTTATGTAACTGTAAAAAAAACATTAGGGTTACCCCAAAAGCTTCTACAGTTATTATTAAGGTATCGGGAGGCTACAAATTGAAAGGAAATTTCAATTTTTGCTTAGACAAGAACAAATCTATACTCCAGTTGAATATAAAATAGTCAATTCAATCCTTCATATACTCCCTATTTAACCCACACGAAGTTGAATTCGAAATGAACTTACTGTTGGCGTCAACAAATATATTGTTTTTGAATATATGGTAGAGTTACTTTAATTTTTGTTATGTCGTATATTTTGGGTTAGTGTTATTTTAGTGTCAGACTGTAGTCTAATCGAATATAGTTATTTTTGTATTAAGATTAAAATGTAAAATTAAAATTATACTTAGATAAACTAGAGATTAATGTTAATAGCTTTCCTAAGTAGATTTGTTCGGATTTTACTAGTCCGATTCTAATAGTATAGTCAGATTTGATCCTAGATTTTTTTGTGTGTAACTATTATATTTTTAACTAAATAATATACAGAAAAAATGTTATTATTGTTGCAATTCTAAATATACAGGGTGTTATTAAGTACGTAAGTAAACCTTATTTCTTGTATAATTAGATGGGCATATGAACAATATGAACATGTCTGTGTCCTTAAATACAGGATGTTAAACCAAAAATTATTATTTCTTTAATTTCTTAAAATTTTTCTTCGACAGTATAGAAATAATTATTTGAAAACGTATATAAAATAGCTAGTTTTTTCCTCTAAGTTCATTAATAATAATTAATGTAATAAAGGAAGTCAGGAACGAACATAAAATTTAAAAAAATTGATCAAATTGGCCGTAAACTGCGATTTCTCTAAATTCTTCGATTTAAATTGAACCTCGGTTTAAACCGACCTTATAAAATTGGTCAGAAGAACGTCTATGATTAAAAATAAGGTCCAGTTTAAATCGAAGAAATGTCAAAAGGGGTCATTTTGTGATGTGAGATTGATAGCAAAGTTCGAGTTAAAATTGATTTACCTGATCAAAACTTAGTATAATGTAACATTACATACCTAACAAGTTATGACCAGTGTCTGAAGGTTGGAGACAATGATGTTTCTTGAATGATAGAAGAGCTTTGGACTTGCATTGTCTTTATTAACGTTATAACGTCCCTGTAAAAGATGCACTAAAGGTTATTAAAAGCAGACTTGAGGAAGACCATACACTACAGGAAAGAACGCCGCTACCTATCAAGGCCATCATGGAACTATTAGAATGTTGCCTGGATAATTCTTACTTCCAGGAAAAAGATAGGTTTTTCAGCCAAGTGGACGGACTACCGATGGGCTCATCTCTCTCACCAATAATCGCGAACATTTACATGGACTGGTTTGAATCCGAAGCAATTTAACAAGCAAAAAAGAAACCAAAAACGTGGCTGAGATATGTGGACGACACCTTCATAATTTGGAGTGGAAACGATGACGAACTCAGGGAATTCCTACATGACATTAATAGCCTGATGCCGACAATCAAATTTACCATGGAGAGAGAAGAAAACAGTCAATTACCTTTCCTAGGTGTAAAAGTAAAGAAAGATGGCAACACCATCCATACTTCAGTGTACAGGAAACCTACGCATACAGGTCACTATCTGAATTACACTTCAAATCACTCAAACAGCACAAAACATGGCATAGTAAGAACGCTGATGGATAGAGCAATTACCATCTGTAATTCAAATGAAGCCCTCAAACAGGAAACTAACTACATCAAGACCGACCTCAACAAAAATGGCTACCCCGGGCATCTAGTTGATAAACTATTGGAAAATCGCAAGAATCGGCCAAATACACAAAAGAAGCAAATAGAGTCACAATCAACACTCAACATTCCGTATGTTAAAGGAGTATCTGAGAGAATTAGAAGACTAAGACAACGATATAACATCAATACGGTATTCAGCTCGAAAGACACTTTAAGAAGCCACCTGACGAAGACGAAACCAACAAGTCAAAAAGACAGGAAAAACTGTGTCTGCCAGATCCCCTGCGAATGTGGCCGATCCTACATTGGTGAGACCCTAAGGCCACTTGAAACTAGGGTCAAGGAACACAGAAACAACACGCTTAAAGGAGAAACCGAAAAATCTGGTGCAGCTGACCATGCCTGGACACACGGTCATCACATCAAGCGGACAGAAGCTCGAATCCTGCATAAAGAACCACATTGGAGGAAGAGGAACTTCAAGGAAGCTGCTACCATATATCAGAACCCAGATTGTTTTAGTAAGCCCTCACTAGATATAAGAAACATCTGGAAACCTATGTTAAGTAAATGTAAATTTAGAATACCGCATACGAACTAAACGCATAACTGCGCCCATCTCAGTTATGCTCCAATTCATCTAGCTAGTATAAATAGAGCTGTAGTTACTTTACTTATTTAGTATTTAGTATTCACCTAAAGACGACTGGAGATACTTACCAGTTGAAACGTTGTGATGTAAAACAAATAAAGACAATGCAAGTCCAAAACTCTTCTATCATTCAAGTTATGACCAGGCAGATTACTCTTAAATTGAACTTTGCTATTAGTCCCATAACATAATAATATGACATTTCTACGATTTTCGAATAATTCGTCGGTTTAAACTTAAAGAGGACTTTATAAAATTGGGCCCAAAAAGACTCAGGGTAGTATTGGGTAATCTTGAAGATTTAAGGCCCATTAATTGGTTGTAATAGAAAAAAATTATGAAAAGAGAGGTATATTTGCAAATTTTAGAGATTATTGAGGGTATAATTATTATTTTATCAGTTTCAGGAAAGGTTTAGAAAAAAAAATTGTGAATATGTCATAAAATATGTATTATATAAATTGAAAAGAAGCAATGATAATGGAAATATTGTAGTACGGGAGTTTTTGTTAGATTTAAAAAGAATACTTTCGGCAAAACTTAAATACGGTATAACTGATAAAGTGTTACGAAAGTTTAGTTTCTATTAATCTAACATCCAAACGAAATAAGTTCTCCATGCTTTCGTCGTTAACAGAGTTTTCGAGAAGGTAGAAAATATGAAAATGACATCAGGTACAAATTCAGCCAGTTCTTTTCAGACATTTTCTTGAAAAAATATTGTTATAATTTTCTTGAACAATTATGTATGTCTGTATAGTTCTTATGTCCACATTTAGGGCTTCTAAAATTTTGGTAAATATCTATATGCCCATCTTGCCAAAATTAATTATTTTTCATTTCAGTAGATTATGAATCTGAAAACGATTTTAGTTGGAAACGCTTAGTTTTCGAGATATTCCTTCTTAAAATGTTGTTTTTGTTAGGGGTTATGTTACCACTGCAGATTTTTTTAACTTTCCTAATAATCACTATTTTTTTGTTACAAAATGATAACTAAACTTCTTCTAAGTTAAAAAATCAAAGACAAGGGCACATTTTGTTGATTTTTAATTGAAGTATTTAGGTTAAAAGCAGCCTATTAAATTAATTCCTTCATATTACAGCCGTTAGGAGGCTAATTGTTAATTTGCTTTTAGTTTGCCATAGTGAAAATAATTTTATTGTATTTATTAAGGAACCGAAAGGTTATATTTTGTTTAAAAATAGTCCCAAAAATAGGGGAAAAAGGTACCAAACTGCATGAAACATGACCATGACCACCAGCATTTTCTCTTAGTGCTTATATCAGCAACCCATATAAAAGTGATTTGGCTTTGGAAACCTAAGACCTGGTTGTACAATTACGACTTAAACTTAGTTCAGCGTTGAACCAAGCTCAAACTTCATTTTGACAATCACTTTATATTCTTGTTGAGTGTCAAAATAAAGTTTGAGCTTGGTTTTACATTAAACTAAGCTTAAGCCTTAATTGTACAACCGGATCAAATTTGGAATATCTCAAAAAACAAGCGTTTCCTACGAAAATCGTTGAGATTCGTAATCAACGCCTTAAAATACATGGTTCTCGCAAAAATCGACAATTCTAGCGTGGTAAGCGTATAATAGATATTTATCAAAACTTTTTCTGGATAGACTTCGGATTTATTTATTAGTCAGTTTCTGTTGTCTTGGCTCTTCTTGAAAATAACTTAAGAAATTAAGCACCACTTTTTTTGCCTGGCAACTTAAAAAGCTCGCAAATTGTTTTTTATACTAAAATGTAAAAACAATTTTAAACATTTAAACATGAGAAAAGTTAACACTGACAAAGTTTCTATTAAACATGACAACCGTCACGATTAAACTAGATCGATTAGGCGTAAACCAAACAGTGTTTGAATAAAATTACCTCAAATAAGAGTTTGGATCATAATAAGGTTAACGTAATTTCAGGCAAACAACTACTTTTAAAAAGGAAAACAGGATTTTCTTATTGGATATAATTAAATTCATTAATATTAGTTTGTTTTCCTGACTGTTTTAATCGATTAAAATGTTTGTTTTTCTTGGGTTTTCAATTAACAATTAATTTCAGAACTGATACAGAAAATCTTAGTAACGTCTATAATAATTTAATCACACAATAAAATGCAAATTTTTACATTCTACTTTTAATACCTTTAATATAATTAAGTTAAGATAGTTATTCAAATGTATTAGGTAAAATGGAATTCCCATCTGGTCCATCCCTTACCCCCATAAAAATTAAAACCATTTTTATTTCATCTTAATATTGACCATTTCCAATATGATAGTCATACTGTGAATTTAAAGTTTTGTGAAGTGTAAAAAATTAAATAAGGGTATGTTTAGCTTATATTTTATACTTGATTATAGTTTTCTATATTTTTTTATTTTTTGTATACAATAGTTTCTTTTCTCTTTTGATTGTTTAGACAAATATTTTTTTATAGTTCTGATGATGGTTTCCTAATAAAACCGAAACGTTAACCCCTTATAAAGAAAAATCTTTTATTCAAGGGTGACCGAAAACCCAAGAAAAACAAACATTTTAATTAAATTCATTGTTTTAATTTTGACGTAAAAAATTGTTTGTATGTCATTATCATTGATTCCTAACCAGAGCTGGGCAAAACTGACAAACACCAAGCACTCTAAAGGGTTTGAAAATACTTTTTCCAAAGTGCTTACCAGTTTTGCCCAGCTTTGTTCTTAACTATTTTTTTCTTAAGCATGCCGATGGTTAGAAGCCCCTTAAAATTATATTTTTTGTCTATACTATAGTAGACCATATTATGTGAAATAATATTGCTCAAAATATAACCACTTTTATACAAAAAAATAAAAAATAACTTTTTGTTTAAAAAAAATAATTCTAAACTCATTTTTTTTCAATTTACTACATAGTTCTTTTCTGAATAACTTTTTAAGCGTTAGTGTCATTTTTTAGATTTTTCATTAAATTTTAAATTTTTTATGACATATGACTAATTTTTGAAACTATTCATATAACCAGCACAAAAAGCATAAATGTGATGGGATGATCCACAAAAAAAAATGGTACAAATCCAGTTAATTTAAAACGAATTTGATTAACATACCAAGGCCAAGTACAAAAAGTACAAAGATGCATTCTTTATAATCAAAACACGGCACAGCACATTAATATATCTTCCAACGTAATTTGAAAGCTAAATTAACCTTCTCGCGTTCTGTAAACTACATTTTATGATTGTCGCAAAACTATTAACCGTTTATGCGAGACGGTATACAGATGGATTCACGCAGTTGTATGTTAATTTAATTATTACAATCAAAGAAGTGTGAATTTATTGGAACAATACCACATTTATTTTTATATTCGTTAATAAGATTGTTTATCAATTAATTCTACTGTAGCTGTCAATCCGGATACTAGAAATATGGACGCACCGATAGGCCTTTGCACTATAATCGAATTTATCATATTCATCAACAACATCCTAAATTAGAAACTAGAAACTAAAAATATGTCTCAATAATAAAAATATTCTTAGAGTGTGAAAAACTTTTTTAGAAACAATTAAAAAGACACCGCTAAAGCAGAAAGTTTAAAAACATCAGATGAGAAGAGATCTATGTCAATCCTATTTTTTTATCAGTCGTGCGATCGATTATAATAACATTTTTGTTTCGGTAACTTAAATAGAAAGAACCGATTATAACAGAAACACAAAACTCAAATATGCTCAGAAAATTGTCCACAATCCTATTTACAAAGCCAGGATGCAAATCAGTAATTAAAATTATTTAAAATACATCACATATTATACATATAATACATAAAACAATAAAAACGAGCAAAAATGAACAAGTAAATACCACATTATATCAACATTAACTATAACTGTTTAAATCGACAATAAGTAAAATATATTATGACAACACTACATTGCAACAAGCAAACCCAAAGTAGTACACAAACACAATCAAATGATCTACAACTAAACAATCAACTATTATTATAGATTATCTATCTCGCTACATTGTCCATAAGGTACTCCGTTCCTGTATAATAGGCTTTTGCACTGCAATAGCTTCTTTGGCCTACGCTTAAATATCTTATAATCAAAAAATCTAAGAGCTATCAGACTATTAAATAGATTTTTACTATAATAGAATAGTAGATTCTGTAACGAGGTTGGAATGAAAATTTGATCCGAGTGGGAACCACGAGTATCGAATCTTCATTCTAACCGAGTAGCAGACTATATTTTCTCCACGACCAAAAATACTATTCGCAATATTTGTAATTTCAGGTGGAGTATTATCCAGTTCCATATCTGATTCATCCGATTTTTCACTCATATTTTGACTTGCACTAAAATTTGTCTACTGACATTGACAGTTTCGAAATTCATGGCAACCTATGTCGTTTAGATCAATTACAGAATATTTATTCCGTATCTTGTTATGGAATGAAAATACACGCAAAACGCATAAGAAGCAAGTGTTTCAGAATAAATTTTTACAACTCAAGAGCGAGAATTTTTACATTCTATTATCAAAAATGATTTTGGAATTATTGCATTCAGTAATGGTCGTGGAGAAAATAGAGTTCTTAGTAGGTGTGGACGTAGGAATTAGAATCATAATGGTATAATGGGAATAGATATAATTAAAATGTTCTAGAGATGGAAAATACTGTTTTCCTACGAGCGTGCGCAAAGTAGTACTTTGCGCACGCATTTTTGTGTGCAAAGTTACACTTTTCCGCACTAGTGCGGATAAGACTTTTATCCGCACTGGGTGCGGAAAAGTAAAACTATTCAAAAATCTCCTTGGTAGGGAATATTTATATTTATTTTAGTAGCTGTAAACTATTTTATGGCAATGTGAGAAGCCGTTGCAAGAGTATTCTCTTTTATCTTTTAATCGTAATTCCCGATATTTGTATTTCAGCTTAAAACGAAAAAAACTGTATTTTTTAAGTACCTCGTATAGTGATAAATGATTATAATATTGCCAAGCAACAATAAATGTACATGTCGATTTTGACACATGATGTCAGATTTTTCCTCAGTTTCTATGTCCACAAGAATCTACAAACACCGACACTTTTATTTTTATCAAATCATAAAAAGGCTTAAACACTGTTAAATAAATTATCATATTTTTATTTTTGTTGTTATCTGATATGAAGCTCGTAGGAAAAATGTTGTTCCTAACAAGTGCGCAAAGTGCTTTTCCGCACGCAAGAACTTATCCGAACTCCGCTTCGCGTCGTTCGTCCAACTGTACTTGCGTGCGGAAAAGTATCACTTTGCGCACTTGTTAGGAAAATAACTATACCGATATGGAACGTTCAATTTCATATCCCGACAGCAAAATACCGCGTCTAAATAACTGTTACTTGGAAAAAAACTAGAGCGTGCTTGGTTAAGATTTACAAAAAAAAATCACTTGTCAAAATAAGAAATAATCTATCATTCCTGTCTGTGAGCTTGAAATCTCAAACCAAAAATGATCATTCAATCGCCATTCAAAACGAAATACGCCGTTGATAATTTTTTTTTTTGGAGAGGGGTAATATATTTGGCAATAGCGTAACAGCGTCCCTACATTCTTTAAGGATGCATTCCTTTAATCGTCGTACAATACATAATATTGCCAACATCCAATATACATACAGGGTGACAATTTGAAAACGAACAGCATTTAATATTGCCTCTACCAATGATAGTATGAAAATTTGGCGAAACACGTCAATTGATATATCGAGGTATCATTTTTTAAGATATTTGTTCTTGTGTTACTTTCAACCCCCTAACCCCCAGGGCACCTACCCCTAAAATTTTAAATGGCAACCCCTATTTATTTAGTCATTTTTGTGTTTCTTATAAAATTCCACATAAACTGTATCATTTTTTTTTTAAATGTAATTATTTTATTTTTTCTGGTGGCGGTATCAAAGACGAAATGTAAATAAATAAAGGACTTTGGAATGTATGTATTGGTAGGTACAATATTAAAGTACGATATTAAATACATTTCATTAATTTGTGAGGTTAATAATCACAATTTTGAAAAAAAAAATGATACAGTTTATGTAGAATTTTATAAGGAACACAAAAGTGTTAGTTAAAAACAATGCATAAACTGTCAAAATTTATGACTAAGGCTTACATTTTTCTACCAGATAAGTTTAAATGTCTACTATACACAAAAATATTTTTTTAGATCAGTACCGGGTATGGGAGATTATGGGGGAATCGCAGTCATAAGCTAGATTACGTTAATTAATATCATGCTTGAGGCTTTTATTAACTATAGTTAATAAAATATTAGTCTTACGTGCTAAGTAAATAGAGTAGATAGACGATAGCCTGATCCATCCATTAGATCATGGTTTTTCATTTACCTCAAATGACCTCAAAGAAGAACTTAGGACCTGACTAATGAGGAGTAATTGACCAGTATTCCCCCACCCCTGGGGTAATTCCGGTCATCAGTCCATTTTCAATGCTTTTTAAATAGCATAAATACCTTTTTTTGAAAACAAGAAAGGAGTAAAGTACAAACTATATTTATAATAAAGTAATACCTACATTATTGAGGCTTTTATTAAATTTTTATAAATGGTTATAAAATATAAAAATTAAGCACACACATTAAATAAACCAGTCATGACTGGTATTGCCTAAAATGTTTGACCTTGAAACAAACAATCTAACCTTAAATTAATCCTCGCGATTTACACATCTACAAACACAGGAGTCATAAGACCAGTTGCTCGTGAGAAAGTACCATATATAAGGGTATGTAAAAAAATAACCTAATTTGGTACTTACGTTTGTTTCGATTTGCCCGAACGTTATAACAAAAGAGAGCAAAAACGTTGCGGTTCAATGATAACCATTACAATGGAATGATAATAGCAAATCCACGATCCACGTGCATTTACTTCAAAATAATTGCAATATTGTAAAAATAATACCTTAAAACATTTAGTAATAAATTGAATACATTTTTTTCTAGAAAACTTACAATTTGGTCTGTTTTATGTACTCATCTTCACAGTGGCGGCTCGTCAGGTGAAGTAGGTGAAAGGGTCTCTTCACCAAAAAGAAATAAAACCAAGAGGAAAGTTTTTCGACAATATTAAATATTTATGTACCAATACAGCTACCATTTTAGCCCTTAAAAATAATTATGTTCTAATTAATAATATTAATTTAAGCCATATGCATAATAGGGCCACGGTTAAACTCCGATGGACAATAATTATAAACACTCGTGCATTTTGGCGCGCCCCAGCCGACCGTGTCCGTTTTAGTTCAAAGCAAGTAAAGACCCAAGGCCCAACATGGCTTTGATATTCACCGTTGCTATGGTTACGTGACGTCAGTCACGCAAACAGAATGTAACAATTTGCATTATGATGAAGGGCAATTTAAAAATAGATCAGTCGTATGCATCATTGTATATATGTAGGTATTTATTTTGAGGCTTCGCGAGACTTACGGTTATAGATATCGTTTTTACGTGATTTACTATGTGATTAAAAAGTTTATATTTTTCAGTTAATTCAGTAGTGTATGTACCTACTTAGTTGTGTGTTGTAAAAATGAACCCAATTAATAACATAGTTTGTAATTTGTTGGAAACTCCATTCAGTAATTGGACAGATGAGGATAAGAGAGACGTTTTGTTACACGGGTTTTTATTCAATGTTTGTTTAAGTACCCGCACTATACCTAGCTCTTCACCATTTTTTAATACCGCGAGCCGCCACTGCATCTTCATGTTCCACAGTTGAAGGAAGTTTTACCAGTTATTTTTCTATTTTAGGTATAATAAAAATTTAAGGTCAATTGGGGTTGGATCCCCGCTCAAAATATATCAGAAAATATCGCGGTGACAAATATTTGCATCAGCCAGTGCTGAGATTTCAGCGTCTGAAAAATCAATTAGCGGGATTTTTTTTTGGTTTGCAAAATGTCACCGTTATAATGTGTATTAAGTTTTATTTTAAAGCTATTAGTAGTAGTTTAAGTTCCTTTGTTAACAATCTTTTTTTATAATAGATAATAATAATTATAAGTTGTTTAAAAATATGTATTGTTAATATTTGTTTATAAAGTATAACAGTATGTACAATTCTAAGACATTTAAAATTATTGCGTAAAATAGCCACTTTTGCAAAGCGATATTTATTTAATAGCAAATAGTGTTTTAACTATTTTTATGTCTCTCGATTGTAATCATTGTGCAACAACCCCATAACATTTATGTAAACCTAACTCTGTTCGCGGCAGTGGCTCAGAGTTGAGTTACTGGCATTCGACCATGGCGATCCGGGTTCGATCCTTGGAGAAAATTTGGTAGGTTTAAGAATGCAGGGAAGAGTGTAAAATGTATCATCTTCCAACGTACCCCAGTCACGCCGGTAACCAGGCCGGATGAGATCGGACATCTCATGGGATGCGGAAGAAGATACACACTCCCCAATCGGTAGGTCATGCAATGGCAAGCAACCGAGGGTTGATAACTCTTGGGGGGTGTCGCATGACTGAGGATCGTGGTTCGGAACCCACGTTAAGATGTAAGTCCCCTCGGAAATGGCCCTGGCAGCGAACGAAGAGGAAAAAAGCCTAATTCTAGAGAAGGGCAAGAAATGTCCTTAATCTGTTTTAATATGAAAATCCATATTATTTATTTATAAATGATAAGAAAGTGACCACTGTAAGTACCAGCCATCCTCATATATGGTTACATAAAAAAATTTTTAAGAAGGCAATACATATTTCCTGTTTTTATAAATGGAACTGCGAAATTTAAATAAAATGGTGTTTCTATTGGCTCGATCAAACAATTAAACCTCTATTCTGCGAGATAAAGTTTGTCAAATTTGGTTAAGCTTAACCAAAGTTATAAATGTTTTTCCACAAAGCTATTGGTGTTCTTCCCTCCTTCTCTTATTCAAGTGAAAGAAAAAAAGTTAAAAACAAAAGTTATTCAGAATTTTCTTTTTATTGCAACAATATTTCATTTTCTTCTATTCTAATTACGCAAATATATTCTTGAAAAAAATATGTTTTTACGATTAATCAACAATTGACAGTAATTTCTCTTGGCAACTTTTAAATATTTTATTCGAAGCTGTAGGGTACACGATTTTTAAGATACAATTATTTCTATTCGAGCATCTGATATAAACCAAGATTATAAAAAACACCAAAACAATGACGTAATAAAAAACAATGACCAATATTACTCTTAAAGTAAACTAAAACTGAATTTCTTGCAGCTTAAACTTATTAGTAATAATCATTAATATTTTATCGTTAAATTCAGGCATCAAATTAAAAATGTAATTGCGTTATAAT
Source organism: Polydrusus cervinus (assembly GCA_935413205.1). Classification (NCBI taxonomy): domain Eukaryota; kingdom Metazoa; phylum Arthropoda; class Insecta; order Coleoptera; family Curculionidae; genus Polydrusus; species Polydrusus cervinus. The sequence goes on along the minus strand of OW284510.1, from coordinate 55,483,668 downwards.
TTACGTACTTTGAAAATCACGTGAGATCGGTATTTAGTTTATATTTAGAAAAAATCTAACAGGTATTTATCAAACATGTTAAGTAAACTTTTCTTGCTTGTCTTAAAAAATATAGTACCAGCGTATTTAAATCGTAAGATAATATGAAATATAAAATTTACTCTAAGAATTTAATGTTAGGTGTAAGAACGTACACTTGGGTAAATATTTCCTGTCATATTACAGTTTAAATCAAGAAAATACTAAAATGGCATAATTAAAAAAATAAAAACAAATTAGGTACTCACTGTTGACAACATTTGCACATTTTCTCACAGACTGATGTTGAAGTTAATTGTCATCCATTACCATAAACAATACATACTATTTTTTTCTCGAGCACTGCACGATTATCTTAGATAAGATATAATTAAATCCATACGACATATAATTTTTGTATAATAGATTATTGTTTGTGAATTTACACGTTTATACACGGTATGTCACAAAATTTTCGCTAGATCGTTGCGTCGCTTTATTGTCTTTTCGATAAGAGCAGGTAAAAAGTGTGTATTTGTAGATATATTTGACGGATATAAGGCTGATTTAAAAATATCACCATTGCGTCAGTATAGAGTTCTACAAAGGGTATTTTAAGAAATCATTTATAGTCTTTTTGCATTATCTTAGTCCGGAGGCGCAAGCTTAATTTCCGCACAAAGATTAATTAACTCATATTAATCTGATTGTTCGAAATACCAGTAAATTTAGTAAAATAAAACTTGTTCGTTTTTGTAATTCATCATTTTAATTCTCGTTCGACTAACAGAAAAAGTTAAAACTTAAATAACCATAGTGTGTATCTGACTAAACATAAACGGAGAATGGTGGCATTGCATTATGAATTATTTTAAAGTACTGTATTTCACTAAAATTTGATTTTGGCAGTTCTGTATAAATGAATAAAAAATTGGTTGAATTTAAACATAATTTTACTGAGTTGAAAAAAATTAATGACATGACTTAGCAACAATTTTATTGATATAAAACATATATAAAGACAACAATTTATATGCAAAACAAGAAAATTTATGTACAATTTATTTTTTAGGCTCGTATGAAGAAAAATATGTCGAACGAAGACAACGAGGACGATGGCGGCTCCCTCGCCCAGAAACAGAAGATCTCCTTCCTGGAGAACAACCTCGACCAGTTGACCAAAGTGCACAAGCAGCTCGCACGAGACCACGCCGATTTGCGTTGCGAATTGCCCAAACTGGAGAAAAGGTTGAGAGTTACCATGGAGAGGGTGAAAGCCCTCGAGACGGCGCTGAAGAATGCTAAGGAGGGAGCTATGAGAGATAGAAAAAGGTAAGAGAGAAAGGGGATTATTGGAAAAAAGAACATTTTTAATAAAATTAAGAGTTATATGTAAGTAAATATTTATGAATTACTTTTTGTAGTTGCGTTTGCTTCACAATTGCAATTTATTTTCAAACTTGTAGGTTTTTAATTGCAGAAATTATTATTTAACAAGGTGTTTCTTACAGTTTTTAAATGAAAATAATTCAGTTACATATAACGAACTAAACTTTATAAATTATTGCTACAATTTTGTCTTTAAACCAGATAAATATATTTTTCTACTCGCAAATGTATACTTTCTGTTTCCTTTGCAATTGGCCAAATGTATAAATATATATATTAACCAGTTAACTGAAAGTATATAATTCATATTCACCCTTGTTAGGATAAGAAACTGATAAATCACGGTTTTCTGCTTACTGAGGCTCCGCCTTCTTCATTGATACGTAATTGAATGACTTGTACTCAACTTTCTAGTTAGAATGTTTGGTGAAGTGAACCATTTAAATGAATGTAAGGCTTATTAATTTAAATTGTAATATTTAAACATTAAATCGGGTCGTTGGTTCGAATATTGTTTTGTTGGTTTTTAAAAAATTTTCCAAAAAATAATGTGGAGTAAAAAGTAAATTGGGGGAGGTTTGTTTAGATATCTTAATAAACATTTTTATTAGTAGTTTATACAAAAAAAATCAGAAGTTTGAGTACATCGCCTGCGCGGAGTCGTACTGAATCTACTTCCTGGTGCGATATGAACAATTCACTCGAGTTTTACGGTATATCTTTTCTACGACTCAAAAGGCATTCACAAAAACGGAACTCGGCAAGAACGGGATTGTTAGAAAATATAGCAAGAAACTCTATAATAATACTACATGGAATCATTTTCCTCTATACATACAGCTGATAATACCTTGGTGTATTATTAATTAAACTACAAATCTGTGTATATTTTGTTATATTGAACAAATGAGTAACACATTGTATATACATAAAATATTCATTGTATTAAATTGTAAATAAAATTGTCAGAATATAGAGGGCGAAGTATTGGTCAGTTATTCAATAAACAAAAATGCAGACATGTCAGTTTGATAGGCGTATTGCCAACTCGTGGTAAATTTCCCGATTCTTTGGAAATTATATAGTCCAAAGGGAAACCTAAAGAGTGTTTTTGTGATCCGCTAAAAATAAGACGTTTTTCAGAAATTTGTGCATTTGTGGGATTTTCATTGTTCTCGTGAGAAATTTTATTTTTAAAGGTTGGCAACATTGTACATACCCCAGCATCCTTTTGTTTGTAAAGAAAATAGACAATATCTATGTGAGAGTAGAAAAACTACTATTGTATGTCTAACGTAAATAACAATTTTTATCTTCTTGATCATTTCATTTTTTTACTCATGGTATAATAATTACTGTTATGTTTTTAAAACTATATTAGCAAAGTTTTTTTTAAACCAGAAATTAAATATCCTTAGTGTATTATTAAAGCAAAAATAATAATCACAAAAAGTTAAAGATAAAATTATCAACGGCATGTTACGCTTCTGTTCAAAAATTTAAATATTAACATTCGTTTCATGATGTATTGATTTATGGGTAGAAAGAAGAGAAAGCATTCCTTGGCCCTCGTTTGCATAAACTTTTTGCCTACAGTGTTATATATTTTTCTACTGCTGATTTATTTAAATAATCATTATTGTGGCATTGTTGATTAATGTTAATACCTCGGTTAATACTAATTAAATTTACCACTATTTAATCTGTTAGTTGCTGGTAGCGAATAATATGCGCGGTTGTCCATAAGGTCATTTGGTCAATGATCCCCCTATAAATTTGACCCACCTAACTAATTTATTTTTTAAATCAAATAAAAATTATTATTCTCAAAACATTCAAATATTCCAAAATGTGTCATGCGAAAACTTCCCAAGACAGACCAAACTACTTGGCTCGCCGAGCCGCCTGGGTCCTTTTTTACCTCACGATGAACTCTAATGGCTTTATATGGAATTAGAATATTACACAAATGAATCACAAACTAACAGCTCTGGAACTTAAAAAGAGACGGGAAACGCAAAATTAAGTCGGCACCTTTATCACGTATACGTTTACCAGTTCATTCGGAGAATTAATCGATGTTACATTATTAACCCTTATTTACTTCGTTGACTTATGAGCGTTTTTGACATTTTTCTGTACGTTAAAATTTGAAAAACCGTTTATTAGAAGTACTTTTAATTTTGATGACCTAGTGATGAATGATGAAAATTTTTCTAAACAAATGGATAAAAAGATCAATTTTATATACAAACACACAACTACATAAAGGTAAGATAAAAAAAAAGTCACAGCAAAAATGAAATTTTAGTATTTTATATGGGTACCTATAGGTCAGTGGCGTAACCCAAAATGCTATTCCCCCCTCCCCCTTCTTCTCAAGATGTAGTTTGGGGCCCTCTGTTCGCGCATAACATAATAATGAAGTAATTCCCGTGGGGGGAAGGGGGTTATTTAATTTTATAAAATAGTTTTCATTTTGTATAAAAAATTATTATGATTTAACCTCGAGGACCCTTGAATTTCGAACCAATATACGAATATCACAAATTTTTCATTTAACCAAAACTTATTTAAACAAATTGCTATTTTTAATAGAATAGTGATTATATTTACAAACTGCACTTAATCATTAGCTTTTACCATTTGTTTTTCTAATCCTTTAAAATATCTAAAGGTACTTACTATAGGTATCTTTTTAAAAATATTTGCAATGCTTATTTTGTTTAATGTGGTTTTCATCATATCTATAATAGGTTCTATTTAGACTAATAAATTAATGTTTATTCAAGACTGAATGTTATTATTAACTTAAGATATAATATTACCTAACTGTCAAATAGAAGAAATCAAAGCCAAAAAAAAATGTATTAAAGTATAGGTACTTACACATGTGCGTTTAGTTTTTTTATTTTTCATAACTTTGTATAAAGATGCATATGTTTAGTTTTTTCTCTTTTGCTAAAATTGTGGCTATATTTTTAAAAATATAAATTTAAAAAAAAAAATAATTAGCATTATTTTAAACCCTACCTATTAGTTTCGTTCTATACGCGTGTATTAGATATACATGCTAATAAATTAGTTTTACCCTCTCTCAAATTAAACGTTTCACTTTTGGGTGTATTAGAAATGTATTTTACATTAGTTTAATTTTACACTACAATAAGTTACTTTTACACTGTCTAGTATGTTAAAGGTGTATCAGTTTTAGACCCTCCTAAGTAACTTGTTTGTACCCTCTAGTGCAGGTATAGCCAACCTTTTTACAACGACGGGCCATTTTCCCCAACATTTTTTTAAAAAAAGGTCGTTGCTCCCATATCCTCTTCTTAATTTCCCTAAGTGACTTTCAAGAAAAAAAAAAAGGCTGTTTCCCAAAAACTCCTCAATTAATGCTGTGACCAAGTTATTTGGTCGCGTGCACTAATGGCACACGTGCCGATGGTTTGCCATCCCTGCTCTAGTATACTTATACAGGGTGTCCCACAGGGAACCGAATCGATCTATTTATAGAAAACTATACATAGGAAAATTTTGAAAATTTGACGGCTGATGAACAAACCGGGCTAAAATATTTTCATAATGGTGGCACTTCCGGTTATACCGGAAGTAAGTGTCAACTTGCTTATTTTAAATGGAACACCCTATATATTATTACATTTTTGCATTCTACGCAAGATTCTAGGCAGATTTAGTATACCATGTCCTATACCTATGTCTAAACGTTTTTGACATATTTGAATTTTTATGTGAAAAATGACGTTTGCAAACCTTAGAATAATTATCAATTTTTTCTATAAAGAAGCCTCATTTATTTAATTTAAGTGGGATTCCTTGTTATAAAGGACCTGCTTTAATAGATTTTTTTTTATAATATTTTGATAACTATTAATACAGGGTGTTTAAAAAAGAACCCAAGTTTTATACTTATTTCTTATTTAGAATTAAAAATAAGAGTAAGTTTGTAAAAGGTTGTATATCCCAAAAATTTTTAGTTTTCGAAATTTTGACAATGTAATATTTTTATATGGGGATTTTGCTGCAGATTTTAAGTTCAGTTACTCTCAGTGGGCCATGGCGGCGATGAAAAACAATCAAATGCTAAAAGAATCTATGACGCTGTCACTTAACATTATTAATAATCATTCCCGGGCGCTTAAATTATACAAACGAAGATTATTTAAACTTATTTATTTTTTATGGAGAATGTGATAAAGTTATATCATGTCACATTTGCCATTCGATATCCGCAAAAACAGAAGCCATCACAATGTGCTTATTAATAATGTTTAAATGGTAAGTGACAGCTTCATTGATTTTTTAGCATTTGATTGTTTTTCAACGCCGCCATAGCCAACTAAGAGTAATTAAACTTAAAATCTGCAGCAAAATCCCCATATAAAAATATTAAATTGGCAATATTTCGAAAACTAAGAATTTTTGGGATATACAACTTTATACAAACTTACCCTTATTTTAAATGCTAAATAAGAAATAGTTATAAAATTTGGGTGTTTCCGTTTGAAAATCTGGACTTTATGCAGTTTTTTCATTTTCATTTTTAATCTTATTTTTTAAACACCCTGTATTAATAGTTATCAAAATATTATAAAAAATCTATTAAAGCAGGTCCTTTATAACAAGGAATCCCGCTTAAATTAAATAAATAATGCTTCTTTATAGAAAAAATTGATAATTATTCTAAGGCTTGCAAACGTCATTTTTGACATAAAAATTGAAATATGTCAAAAACGTTTAGACATAGGTATAGAACATGGTATACAAAATCTGCCTAGAATCTTGCGTAGAATGCAAAAATGTAATAATATATAGGATGTCCCATTTAAAATAAGCAAGTTGACACTTACTTTCGGTATAACCGGAAGTGCCACCATTATGAAAATATTTTAGCCCGGTCGCCCCATCAGCATCAGCATATTGTCAAATTTTCAAAATTTTCCTATGTATAGTTTTCTATATATAGATCGATTCGGTTCCCGGTGGGACACCCTGTATTAGAATGGCAAAAATGTACTCTTACTGACATTAGTGAAATCTACACTGAAGGTGATTTAAGTCACCTATATACACCACTCTGAGTGCTATACACACAACTATACATTCAATTTTTTACTGTGCATAACTAAATCTGTATTTAAAATAGCTGCTGTCAAAAAAATCAGGATAATTTCTGTCCTCGGTCTTTAAATAAATAACTGCCAAAAAGTCTCGAGAGATCGACTTACGCTATGAGGATTGAGGATCTATCTTAACAAGTTCATCCACGTCATAGGGAAACCAACGAAAAAAATACACCATGTATAATACATATTATAGTTCAATTGGTTATGTTACTTGTTATGTACCTAGTTTTATTTTTTTTATACCTGAACTTTAATTGAATTCTCCTCCTTAACATTTAACCCAGCACTATTACGAAAAGTATTCAGCATATTGATCATTAAAAATGATTGCGGAAAACCTAATTGTGGAGACTCATTAGTTTAACGTTTGGCTTATTTTTTTGGTATTTATAATTGGTAATTTTTGCATCTGGAAATATATTACGTTTTGAGCTAAATTTAAAACAATTACAAATATGATTTACAGTAAATTCAACTAAGGCAATTGAAGAGTTTCAAAAATAAATAAAATGTATAATAAAAAATAAAAAATGAGCCAAAACTCGCTTAGTTTCAAAAAAGAGTTAGGTTTGTTTTCCAATTTATCACATTTTTTTTTTTGTAACAATACATTGTTGTGTTCTCATGGTCAAATGTAAATATTTTGGTATATTAGTACTAATGCTCTAAGCAGTAATTTACGCTAGTAGAAATAGACAATCGGTATGGATTTTCTTTCAGTGAAAGTCCTAAATTAAGAGCTTATTACATTATAAACAGCGTTTAAACCTTTAGTTATCTAGTCACCCCAAATTTATATTTAATTAAATAAGTTTACTGGTAATATTTAGCGACAGCCGAATGATGCTATATTTATAGTGGCGTTCGGTTATAGCACAAATTTTAAATGTACAAAAATTACTTCAGTATTTCCCAATAAACAATCTTTAAATAAATTAGATAGCCTTAATCACAGCTTTAGTCATTGTGGCCAAAGTAAAAAATACCCAAAAGTGATGGTAGATCATCCCTCACTGTTTATCAAATAAACAATTATGGCGGAAATGTGGTTTTAGTTCTACACAGAAAAAAGTGTTATTATGTATTCAAAAATAGTAATATATTTAAGAACATTTTATTTGCATCAAATCTCTTTAATAATAAGTTAATAAAAATAAGTTTAAACAATTTTTAAAGCATTTTTGTTCTTAATATAGAAACCATATTGAAAAATAATACTTTTATTAGAAGAAAATATATTTTTTTAAATAACAGACGATTACATTACTTGTATAAAAATATTGAAGGAATAATTATGTTGTTGGAAAAAATATTGTGTTATATTATATTCAAATATATCTGTTTTTTTTAAATTTTAATTAAACAAAGGTCTCTCTTTCTTTAATTCAATAATATAACATAAATTCCCAAAAGTGTTTTCAAGGTTTAATTTTATTTCGATTAATTAGTTAACTTTTTTTACAAGAAGTTAATTTATTGTACTAAAATTAAATGTATTAAACGAAATGTAATAAAAACTTATTCATTCAATGGTTCTTATTGTTAGTTAAAAAAATGTCGCGACTTCCGAAAAAGTTAAGGATGGTGGCGGGATACTAACACCGGATATTTAATCAGCGAGCGGCCGAAAATATATGGAGAATATGTTTGGGATCTCCAGGCCAGACATTTTGTTTTGCGTGTGTAATTTTATGTTCTTGTTCATTAAAAAATAGATAAATATGTACAACTGTTTAAACCATGATAAAATATTTAAAAAATTTAATATTATATGTTTTTAATTTAAAAACAACCCCTATATTGTTTATTGAAGTTAAATTTATTTCAAATAAAAATTAAAATAGAAATAATATACTATACTTAATAATATAAAGCTGCAAGCATTTTGGTAATAACGGGGTCTTTTAAAACTAAATAATCGTGCCTATTCGTATCGTACCATTTGCTATATTTAAATGCATTATTGAAAACCAAAATATAATAATATCTTACTCTTCGTAACCAAAAATAGGACTACCATTGAAAGAAATCTCAAAAAAAGTGCTTCGTGCACCAAGCAACCAGCCTTTGGGAAAAGTAATCAATCAAGCACTAATAACTTTGGAAACTCTTTGGAAGTGCTTGCTATTACCAATTACCTAGGATAGTAATTATGAGTGCTTGCAAGCACTTTAAATGGCTTGAAATGCAAAATTCAATTATAAAGGGCCTTGAATCGCCAATTATCAAGCACTGGGCTCAAAGCACTATTGTGCTTGAAGTACTCTTTCAAGCACTTTTGAGGCAATGACTGCCCAGCTGTAAAAGAAATATATTTTTATGATTGAGGAATATGGAATACAGTGTAGCATTGTATCAATAGGTATATATTTGACAAACCGATAGTTTTCCTTCTATGTAGCGTTCTTATTGGGATATACATTTTTTAAATTGCGTCATTATTGATATACTTTATACAACTAAAATTAACAGTTACTATCAATATTTACTATTTATTTCTATGCGAAAGAATGTTATCAGTTCAAGTTACCTAACGTTTTTTAGATTAAAGTTAGTTATTTTTTAAATTAATTCACCAAATTCAAAACATAGATTCATTGATAACGTACTTTTTATTTTAACTTGTAACTTATGAAACGGGTTATCAAAATAGTTTATTAATAAAAACATAATACAGGTTTTACAAAATAGAGCAATGAGAATAATATTGGGGCATGATAAATATCAAGATCGCAGATATGCTAAATTGTTTGGATTGGATGAATATAGAAAACTTTTTAATATTTCGTGTTTTGATTTTTATTTACAAAATAAATTTAAATATATCAGCAGCACCAAATTACATAATTAATTCCAAATTTTTCACTAATTCTTAGGTAATTGCTTCAAGCTTTAAGACATAAAATGTATATACAAAAATAATGGTTACACATGCGTTTGTTGGTTTTTTGAGATGCTAATAATTTTCCACCGTGATTTTTCTACTCGTATCTGATATATTTTTAACGGGACTCTAACCCCAGTCGACCTTAAAACTTCTGTAATGCAACAGATACGAAAAAATAACTGGTAAATCTTCCTTAAATAAAGGAAAATTAAGATAAATACATAAAACTAGATAAAAACATACGAAAGATAAATACATAAAACTAGATAAAAACAGCCGAAATTATAAGATTTCTAGAAAACAATTAATTCAATTTGTAAGGTTATGTTATTTCGTTTTCATTTGTAAAAATGTATCGCTATTGCCGGTATCACTACAGTATTGTCACTTCTCTTACCACATTTACAGTGTTGCTAGTATAGGTGAATTGGCGATTATTTTGAAAAACTTTACGATAACGAACACAAAAACGACTTTTACCGCTATTTTGTTTATTTCTCGGCGTCATTATTCTTACGCAAGGCGGCAACCAAGAATATACTTAATTAGACCAATAGATCAAGTTGACTTGGCTTGGGTTAGAAAGAAAATGGTTTTAATAATTAAGTAGAAAATATTATAATATAAGAAATCATTACTTTATGTGATGCTGTACAAAATGTAAAGATCCAAGAATATATCGCTTTATTATTAGGCGTCCGTACACGACACGACGTCAATCATAAAATGATCGAAGTAAAACCATTCGTTAAGATAAATCACAATAATAATGCAATTCTTTTGTATGCAATAATAATAAGGGAATGACGGTATACTAATACTGATCGTGTAAGGGCAAATTTCATACATTATTGGGGTTGATATCATTCAGGACTGTCAGTAATATTGGTTGTGTAGGGTCTGCAATAGTTCATACAGAGGGCGCATTTTTGTTTGAGTTTTTATAGAGAAGGATAAAATGTAAACCAACAATGTAATATTTGCGGCTCTTACTCCACCACTTAAAGCATTAACATAACCTTTTTGTATTAACATATAAAGTTAATAGCTTTATGCCTTAAACCGTAAATGTGATAATGGCCAATGTACAGTTAAAAAAATTATTTACATAAGTAATTGCACCAAATTTCAACCGAAAGATAACAAAATCCGAGAATAGTAATGATAAGAAAATAAACATTGTTTATACTGTAAAAAAGTCAAAGGTCCTTTCGATTCAGTTACCGAAATTATAAGTATGCCTAGATTTGGAAGGACATCTTATTTTGTAGGCAGATAAGTAGCAAAATGGTAGCGTTTGAAATTGCCAATAAGGTGGCTCTTATAACTGGTGGAGCCTCTGGACTGGGATTCCAGTATGCTCTTGGATTATTAGAAAAGGGAGCAAGGGTAAGTTTTAAGCTACAATATATAAAAATTAGAGTAATACGGCCCTAAAGCAAGAACGAAAAAAACCCTTCTAAGTAGAACTTTTTGTATGATTAATTGGTTTTTATTTTAAAAGGTAAATGTAATTATTACACATTAAAAGGATAAAATATTATAATTTTTGGGATATGGGAATATTATCTTAATAATAATCACAGACCAACATTAGTTCTCTCTACCTATGTATGTACCCGGGGGTTTTTGGGGTCGCTGATTTCGATGCCGATCGGTTAAGCTCTATCACGCCAGGTTCAAGGTCATGTCAAGGTCAAACTAAGAAAACGTGGTTGAAAAAGTCTAAAAAAAATCATACATAGGTTCTTGGGATCCGAATCCGTTGTCGATTAACCTCTATCACCTCATGTTTAATGTCGTTTAAAAGTTAAATAAGAATAGAAGGTGAGAAAAATTGAAAAAAATGTATACGAATGCTCACTTGCCTACTTATTGTCTGTTTATCTGTCTGCATTTTTACCTGCACACCTGTTTGTTTGCTTGTTAGTCGGTATTTATTATTCATGTATCTGACTCAGCGGCCCCAAAAACCTATGTATGCATTTTTTCGGGTTTTGTGTGTTATGACCATGTTCTGTTTTACAATACAAAATCGAAATTTGGTATCTTTAATTTCTGTGGCTACAAGTTATATATATTTGAGGTGAAAAATAAAATTATAAGTTCCTATACTTTTTCATAAGCTATTGCTCTTATTGAAATGAAATCATTTCCCCCCCTTTTTTAATTGTCACGTTGACTTTGAAAAATAAACGCAGAGATGTCTAAAACAGGTACATCTGTCGCGCACGAATAACACGTTCAGTTCGTTTTCAGCAACCGTTTAGTGCATATATAATATAATATAATATAATATAATATAATATAATATAATATAATATAATATAATATAATATAATATAATATAATATAATATAATATAATATAATATAATATAATATAATATAATATAATATAATATAATATAATATAATATAATATAATATAATATAATATAATATAATATAATATAATATAATATAATATAATATAATATAATATAATATAATAAAAAAATATCAACGGCCGTTGGACCGGAACAAGTTCTTTGAAGAGAACTGAGGAATATAAATTGTTGTAATAAAGAAATTTATAGATTTGGAAGTATTTCTTGTGTTTTAGGTAAAACGTTAATTATCTTGAATGATTAATATTATGAAAGTAAAAGCAAGGAAAAAAGAAAATTGTTCAAGTTATTTTTACTTGTCATATCTTGCTGCCATAATAATATTTAACAAAATGTATACATAATTATTTCTTTTAGGGCGTCACTTTGGCAGATGTTAATTCAGAAGTTGGTAGTCGAGCCGTACAAGAAATTAACAACAAATATGGTAAAGACAAAGCCATTTTTGTGAAAACTGATGTTACGAGTTATGAAGAATTCGAAGGTAAATTATACAGGAACTTCTATTGACTACCCCCTAGCGGCCAACCTAGGCACTTGAAAATAATTTCCACCGATTTGTCGTGGTTACTTTTCTCACAAATATTTTCTTCTACGAGTTGTCCGGTAAACGGTTCCCCAGATATAGCCGGTGTCTCTTTTTAGTTGTATGTACATACACACGGAAAAAGATCTTATTTCAGTAACACAGATTGTCTCGTCAATATAATACTTGGTTTAAAACCTACCTTATTTTGTTCAAGTAAATGTTTTTCGAACAAGGCACCGGCACAATTCAGTTTAAATATAAAATATTTTTAAATAAAAACTTATACCTATTAAGAAAAAATAATATTAAAACAAGTTTTTCTGTTTTTAATGCGAGAGTAAGACTACAGCTAAACAAGAAAATTCTAAGTATTTTGGATTAAGAAAAATTATTTACATCCAAAAATTTTTTATATACGAACATTAATTTTTTTGGAAAAGAAGGTTTTTTAGCGGCAGGCGGACAAAGTAGTGCATCTATCTTTTGCATTGAGTACACATGGACGCCAAATGCAATGGGTTCCCTGGGGCACATGACAGGCTGTTTCGTTCTTATTAGAACTCATCAGAAAGCCATAACCTGTAAGCGACCCCGAATACAGCGAGACTCTGTTTTCAAGATATTTTTAAGAAATAAAAATGATGTAACGCCATCTATAGGAATCAACTCAATAAGATAGTCGTCGACGAAAGCAACAATAAACCAAATACGTTAGGCCAACACACCAGTATAGGCAACATTTATCGCATCCCCACAATTTTTCTACGGATTTGTAGATTCAAATAAGTTCGCGCTGCAGTATACCCACTGGGCGCTGCCAACCCGTATTACTTGTCGCTTACAGGTGATGGCTTTCTGATGAGTTCTAATAAAAACGTCATGTCATGTCATTGTCTACCTGTGTCCCAGGGAACCCATTGCATTTGGCGTCCCTGTGTACTCAATGCAAAAGATAGATGCACTACTTTGTCCGCCTGCAGCTAAAAAACCTTCTTTTCTATTTACTTATACGGACACTAAACTCTACTACTTTATATTAATTTTTTTGTTTTGATTCGGCTATTTCTTATTTGTAGTCAGTTGATATTAAGAACAAATTAAGTAATCTATTAGTTCAAAAAAGTTTCGTTCTCAAAACAATATAGCAAAAATTTAGCAGAACCTAATATCATAAATAGGAAGACAAAAATCACAATTTAGGCGAGAGAACCAGAACAGGTATGCTCCGTAAAGAGCGAAACATGTCACCTTAGTTGATTTTATTCCATGATTGAGACCATGACTTTGTGATTTTTGTCTTCCTGTTTATGTTGTTACTTTGGTCTCTTTGAGAAAATGGACGATTTTTTCGAATAGAACCTAATATGTCTTTGCGTATGTAGAAATTAAAGTTTTATTTAGTTTAACTATTTTTGCCTTCGTGCAAGTACTCCTTTTTATCGGTGCACCCGGTACATACCACCTCAAGTTTAATTATTTTTTTCGAAAGCAGAGCTTTTTATGAAAAATAACGTAAGTTAAAAATAAAAAAAAAACATCCCATATGTTAAGATGGTTTCTGGATATGCTGGATAGTGCAAAAAACACGAATTTTATTTTAGTGTGTATATTTATTACATTATATCACCTACTTTTGCTGGAAACAATAAAATCAAAATCATCAATTTATTTTTGGTGAAACATTAGAAGAAAATACAGCCTGTATAAGCTTTATTTTTAAAAAATATGACTGAATGTAAACTAGTTCACTGACTTTTGTATTATTATAAATAAGAAAATATTTTTCATTTTATTTTAACCTTATTCGTTTCTTTGACATGCATTAAATTATGACAATGAATTTGTAGATGCTTTTAAGAAAACAGTAGAGACCTTCAAAAATGTTGACATTTTACTAAACAATGCTGGAATATTGAACGATGCTATTTGGCAAAAGGAAATCGAAATAAATGTGGTAAGCTTTGATTACACTAAATAATTTAATTTATGAATAATAATCTTTTTAAAATACTCACATACCTACTAGTTGGCAATTTCCAACATTGCATAAATTCGAAATTTTGAAAATTATTGTAAATCGCTTTTCCACAAAGTATGTAAGTTTATATGCAAATTGTCTGTGAATGGTGCGGTGGTACCATTATGACTTCTTACTTTGTATACAGAGTCTAGGGCTTTTGATCATGTTTGGCACGATGGGCTTCTAAGTAAATTGCGATCCTACGGTATGCCTAATGGATTTTGTTTATGGTTAACCAGCTTCCTTAAGAACCGTTCTCTGCAAGTGGCGATTGACGGGTTTCTCTCAGACACCTTCACCATCAATGCCGGTGTTCCTCAAGGGTCCATATTGTCGCCTACCCTCTTCTTACTGTAGATTAACGACCTTCTAGTAAAAACCCAAAATCCAATTTATAGCTTTGCTGATGACAGCACACTTGTCTCATCTTTTACCTTGACCCCCCAAACATCCGCTGCCGACGCACATCTTCGCAGGCAGCATGAAGTATTGCGCCTCAACAATGACCTGGAAGAAATTTTGGCTTGGGGTGACAGTAACCAAGTCGAATTTAATGCTAAGAAAACCCAGGCAGCAGTCTTCTCCAAAAAGGTTAACATTGCAGAACCGGATATAGTCATGGCAGGACACGCAATTCCCCTGGCACCGTCTATTAATTTGCTGGGGGGTCAATCTGGGAGGTATTATGTCTTGGCATGATCACGTTGCCGCAATTGCCAAGGCAGCTGCACAGAAACTTGGTGTACTTTTCCGCACCAAAAGGTTGTACACACCTCATCAACTTTTGACACTCTACAAAGCCCAGATTCGACCATCATTAGAATATTGCTCTCATGTCTGGAGCTCTGCACCCAAGCACACCCTTCGGCTACTGGATTCCATTCAAAGGAGAGCCGTTCGTCTGATCGGTGACCCCGAGCTGACCAAGACCCTCGATAGCCTGGAGCATCGAAGACAGGTTGGTGATTTGGCTCTCTTTTACAGATATTTCCATGGCAGGTGTTCGACTGACATTGCCCACTTGATTCCACCTAGAGCAATGCAAAACAGAAATACACGGCGAACCACTGCCGCTCATCCATATGTTGTTCAGCTTAGTACTCCTCGAACTTCATTGTTCAAGAATACTTTCATCTGAAGCACGTCATCTTTGTGGAATGATCTTCCTGAGGTCGTGTTTCCCAATGAGTACAATCTTCAACGTTTCAAGACCAACGTTAATCACTTTTTTCGCACTCGCACCGCTCCCAGAGCGCCTTAAAGGATTTTTCCTACAGTGCAGGTGTTTTATCATTAAAAAAAAAAAGAGTCATTTACGTCATCAATCATTAAAGGAACTCGGGAACGAAAAAAATATATTTAAAAAAAAATACTTGGGCTTGCTATAATTAATCTATGTTATTCGAATTTGCCTGAAAAAAGTTAAGGAAGATTAAAGCAAGATTAAGTTTGACAATATAAAGCCACAAAAAATACTTCCTAATAATGTTACACACTTAGAAGAATACAAAATTACTGTTTTGGGATATACAATATTTTAGAATTATCAATCTTCAAGCTCTTCAACATGAAGTTGCACAAAAACAAGTTTTGGGAAATGATGATCCATACACAGGTGAACCCTGAATTTTTACAAAAGATAATATGAACTGACGAGTCAAAATTTTTATGTTTAATAAAAAAAAATATCACTTTTGGGCGTTATAAAATCCTAAACTTGTACAGAAACGGGGATTTCAACACAGATCTCGCTTTAATATATTTTGAGTATCAACTAATGAATAATCAGTTTAGCTTCTACACTTAACCAGATTATTTAGATTCAATAAAATATTGATGAATATTGATAGAAACAGCCAATTGTTGACAATTTGCCTCTTGAATTATTACATCAAAATTATTGGTTATTGGTATCAGTTGGACGGGGCACATGTCCACTGCACCATGCACAACCTGACAATAATTAAACACATGAGGTGCTATTATACGATGTGTAAATACAAATCAAATTAAGTAGTGGCATGATCGGCAAATGCGTTGATCGTGAAAGCCATTTTGGTAACCGCAAGTATTTTTTTCGGTGCCTCGATAAAACTTTAGAAGTTCACAAAACGTTAGTATTGTGCTTTGATGTACTGCTTTTCTGCCTTAATTTGTTGGTTTTCCTATCATTGCTCTGTGGTGTAGCCACAGCAGCTATGGCCGTTAAATTTAAAAAAAAATAAGTGGATGTCATAAAGATAAATGATCCACATAACAATATATTATTATGGCATAATTAGCCATTTTAAAAGGAAATTATAAACAAAATAATAGAATGCCAGATAATTTGTTGTTGAACTTAAACTTGCAAACTTACTGTCCAGTTTACATTGTACAGAAATCAATGTTTCCTTGTGTTGAAATAAATATCCTTGTGCTTTCTAATGTAAGCGTGAAAGTTATTTGACAGTTTCAATCTTTTGTGGCAGGATTTGTCGTTAGTAATATGTGTGTTAAATAAATATAAAGTGTGGAGTGTTTTTGCAGGAGTCAGCCATTTATATACAGGGTGATTCCTAAGTTGAAACTTCTTTTTTAGCTGTGTATAGAAAACATTAAAATAAACAACATTTTCAAATATCTACCTTTTTTCAAAATACTCAAAAATAAAGTACTTATATTCATTTATTACACTACGAATCAAATACGGTTCTGCCTTGCCCGTTGAATAATATTAAGAAAACTTCTGGGTGTAGGATGAGCCTGCAAGAGAAAGCGTTCTGCGTATAATCTCGACGAAACATCCGTACTTTTACGACACTCACAGTAAATTAGCACCATATCTATTAGTTCTTTGTTTTCAAATTTTACAATTTTCACGTATCACCAATTTAAAATTAACTTGCTTCAGAAAAACACACTGCAGCGGATTGCTCAACACCACCCGTAAAGTGAATGACTAATTAGAGATAAGAAAAACAACAGAAAGTATAGCGGGCTATGTTTTGATGAACAGGCCCGCACTTACATTTTTTACTTCTCTATCTAGCCTATTTTTGAGTTTTTTGAAAAAAGGTATTTGAAAAAGTTGTTTATTTTAATGCCTTCTACACACAGCTAAAAAAAGAAGTATCAACTTAGAAATCACCCTGTATAATGCGTCAATTCCATAACACCCTGTATACGGGGATACCATATCATTATAAAAAGTAGTTTTAATTTTAACCAAATCGGCTATCAAAGAAAATATCTCGACAAATTGTACCGGTAATTATTTTTTATTTAATTGTTAACCTCAACATAGCGCTTCGGGCCTTTAGAGGGTTTTAAGGAATACAATTTGGGAGACGAAATCTTTAAAAAATTATGGTTATAGGGACACAGAACTTTATTATCATACTCAGGGCATATTCCTCTATATGTCCTTACTATTTTTCTTAATAATATATTATCAATATTATATTCATTTAATTTTTTATATAAATATCAATAATTCAATATGCACTAAAAGATATTTATGCCACCCGCCCCCTTCCTGCATCATATTTTTAAAATATTTCGATAAATATGTAATATATTATGCTATTCCATATTCCAAAAGCTAAACGGTAGCAACCCTAATATACCCACCGTATTGTATATTCTATTACAATCTAAAAGGTATTTGCCGGATTGCATAAAGATTTTTAACAATAATTAATTAACTAATAAGCCGTTTTAACGGGACTTTGGTAGAAATACTGCTCTTACAATCAAAGTGGCCCGATTACCTTAATTTTAAATGTACCAATCAGACAGCTTTGATTGTGAGTAAACTAGCATACTCAGAGTGTCATTAATGTCACAGTCATAAATGCTGGTTAGTTTATTTATTATTAAAAATCGTTATGCAACCCAACAGTTACAGGTTATAGCTATTTATACAATAAGTTGCGAAATGACTATCTTTTAGGCACGCGACGTGAAAATTGTCCAACGAGGCAAAGCCGAGTTGGACAACACGTCTAGTGGCTAAAAGACATCGTTTCGTAACGAATTATATACAAGATTTTTTGTGAAAGCGGAGAATTTGATAATTTAAGCTTCTATTAGTATTTTTAAACATTTTGAAAAGTAGGCAGGCAATCTGTTTCTAAGGCATTGTTTATGCATTATTTAATGTTAAGTGTGTTGTCAAATTCGAACGTATCGTTTTGCTTTTTTTACCGCAAAGTTTTTCGAAAAAAATTACTTCAAATGAGTGACATTGACGAATCTTTGGAAATTGAACAAGCTGTTGAAGCTGCGCTATCGACGTTAGTACCAAAAAAATCGAAACATTTATACGAAAAAACCTACGACAACTTTGAACCCTTTACATTTTAATGTTTCATTTTTACTTTTAAGCACTAGTGCCTAAAACTGTCACATTTAGACACTAGTGCCTAAAAGAGTGTCATTTCGAAATTCTAATCAATATCGAAATATGTCTATTTCGAAACGCTTTTACGAAAAATAATTATTATCCCTTTTAGAATGGAACAATACACGGAATTCTTCTCGGTTTAGAAAACTATTTGCCCAAGTACAAATCTGGTCCCGAGGCTCTTATAGTCAACATATCATCAATATCAGGGATTGGTCCTACTGCCTGTGTTCCTATATATGTTGGAACCAAGTTTGCAGTTCACGGTTTGACACTATCCTGGGGTCTCCCAGCTCATTTTGACAGAACAAAAGTTAGAGTAGTGGGAGTTTGTCCTGGCGTAACAATGACTCCATTAATCACAGAAGTAGAAAATAGAACTATATATGAAGAGCTTAGAATAGCGAAAGTTGACGGAGAGTTAATCGAACAGGAGTAAGTAAATAAATAAGAATAAATTTAAAAAATATAAAACATAACCTGGCTTTAAAAATGCTCTAAAAGGTGTGAAATAATATTATTTGATGAATATTTGTCACTCACTGAGAAAATTAAACTTATAAAGTTAGCTTACCTGTCTATAGCTTAATTTTGCCTATACCGGTATGTTGCAACATTTAATGTTTTTAAAGTAGTAGAAATTTAGTGTTGGTAATAGTAATGAAGAAAGAAAATTAGCAGCTAGCTGATAAAGTAATGCATCTGCATTCTGCTCACGGGGACGCTAAAACAGTGGGTTCCCTGAGTCATATTTATGGACAATGACGGCCGTTTCGTCCTTATTGGGACGAAACCCGGAGGATCCACCTATAGCTAACCTTTGATATAATTTATTTTTTTCTATGTCGTTTAGTGCATTTCTAATATTTTTTTTAGTGCTAAAGGTATTTTTCTATATCTGGCAATATGCGGTATAGTATTTTATTGCAATTTTATGCTACATTTCGAAAACATCAACGTCTTTAAAATATCTCCTTATTTTGATTAACTAAATCTTGGTAAAGCCTTCAGATCTAAAATAAGCTCAAAATTGTCTTTTAGAAATTTAGAAGAAACATTACATTTGCATCCTTACAGTAACTTCGTACGTTAATAATTCCTAGTATTGTCTGTTTAAAGGTTGGAGACAATGACGTTTCTTGAACGGCAGTAGAGTTTTGGACTTGCATTATCTTTATTTGTTTATAATCACTACGTTTCAACTGGTAAGCATCTTCGTCGAGTATTCACCTGAAGACGACTGGAGATGCTTACCAGTTGAAACGTAGTGATAATAAACAAATAAAGACAGTGCAAGTCCAAAACTCCCACTGCCGTTCAATTCCTGGTATATTTAACCTATTTCTATTATATCCCTTATATGACATTGTATTTATATTAGGAGTTCATTGCTCTTTTATACTATTTATTAACAGCCTGCTTTTTTATATCCTTCTTTAAATTGTCTGTTCTTTTTTATTATCTAATTCTCCCAGTCCTATCTTTATACATCTTAAAATTGTTATTATTAATACAAGTATGACGTACTTTTCTTCAAGCAGGGCATTTTCCAAATTTATCTGATGTACCACATCATTGACCGACTTTCTCTTTTGATTTCTTGACGATCTTTCTATTTTAAATACCGTTGAGAGGCTATTTGAAAGATTCGAAATTGCCATGTTTGTTTCTTGAAATCTTCAATTGAACGTAATTTTTAAGCAAGTTTTCCAATATTCCACAAACTATTCGATCGATAATAAGAGAGCCAGAAAGACTACCGCATTTACAATCTTTCGCTTTCGGTCTTGACCAGGTGACACACTGGTCAATTGATTAACTTTCCTCTTGTCTACATGAAAAAAATTTGTATCTAATAGAAGTTTCATAAGAATACGGGTCATAATATTCTGTAAAGCATTTAAATATAATTTCAAAAGTTAACTTGTTCCCTCTTCATGATTTTGCCATATCTACCGCTGGTTCAAAACCTGTGATTGTAGGGATGTCATTTTTACCTTCCTAATTTACGCTCCCACCATATTTTAGAGGCAGCAGACGGAACCTGCAGTTTTTTACGTGGGAACCAAACCAGGCGTACAACTGAACTTTTTATTTCTTCCAAATTGATGACAATTTTATACATTTTTAAGTATGTTATTATATAAGTCATAATTGGGTGTCTGCCAGTATCATACTGAATTCTTAGCCGTCTTAAATCCTTTTTTGTTAAGCAAATACCCGTCCGGGAATCGAACCCGGGTTGCCTGCTGCCGAATGCAACAGCTCTACCACTGAGCTGATATACCGTGGCAATTATTGAGCATCTACACATTCTTCTTAAAAGCAAACTTTTTGCATGGGTATTATTATTGGACATGGCATAGTTACAACAAACATTAAACTAATAACTTTTTATTTCACTAGATTAATATTATGATTATATTTTAGGCCTGAACAAGTGGTTCCAGGTGTAATGCAAATTATTGAAAAAGCACCTTCAGCTACAATGTGGGTTGTGGAAGGAGGCGAACCTCCCTATCAATATGAGATGCCAAACCGTTTCGAAACACCAAAAGTATATCTTCAATGAAAAAAATATGTTACATGTGGGTTTTTAATAATAATCTAATTATTGTAAAATTATGTAGAATCACTGAAATAAAATCTTGTATATTGTTGGCACAGTTTACTATTTGGGATACCCTGTATAGTTTAGAATAACATACTAGGACAGGCACTGTGTACAAAACGGGGGTTATCTTGCAAAAGGACAATGAGAGAAAAACTTTGAGGGGATGGTAGACCTCGGTCCTTAACTACTACAGTTTTCGACCTTGGAAAGGTACGGGGTTAAAAACTATGCAGCGCCGCGGATTTTCAAAAATTGCGCGATTTGATAACTTTTAGGGTGAAAA
Source organism: Polydrusus cervinus (assembly GCA_935413205.1). Taxonomy (NCBI): domain Eukaryota; kingdom Metazoa; phylum Arthropoda; class Insecta; order Coleoptera; family Curculionidae; genus Polydrusus; species Polydrusus cervinus. The sequence goes on along the minus strand of OW284510.1, from coordinate 55,462,005 downwards.
GTTATTATTCAATATTATAGAGTTTAAATTACAAACATTTTGGAATACTTATATATATTATTACACACAGCGACAAATGGGGATTGATATCAGTGGCGGATCTAGGATTTTGCTGAGTTGGGTCGACTAAAAAAAGCGACAAAAAAAAGAACGTATTCCGGCTCTAAAAATATTCCTACTCTCAAAAGTGACTTCTAAAAAAATACTGACCCTTCATACGCCCTACAATTTTTATGGCTCAAAGTTAAAAAAAAAACACCCATTTTGAGAGGCTCAGGGCATCCGCGCCTGGTTGATTTGCAATTTCCATAAAAAATCCCACTACTGATCACTAATGATCAATTATTTTATATTTAAACTGTTGGAACTGCCTTCCATCGGCTGTGTTACAGCAGACACAGAGTTATGATTAAGAAGGGGATCAGCGTTTTATATTCAATACCGTGCACTTAATCAAAAGTTTGAAGAATTAAAGACAAATTCAACGATATCGTTTGACGCTTTAAGTTTTTTAGGAAATTTTTGTATAACACAACGTAAATAGGAAATCCTTTAATATTTAACAAACGCTATTTTATTAGATGTTTGAAATATTTGCCATTGTTAGCTAAGGCTGTCTCTAAATTCTCGTAATACGTAATCAAACGTATTTAATCGAATTTCTCTTATTTCGTTTTAAATACAAGACTTTAAATCTTCAATATTAACCGGCCTATTTTTGTAAACCTCCTTTAAAAAAAATAAAAATAAAAGTCCAAAGGAGTGTAGTCTGGGGATATGGCAGGCCACTCATATCGCTTCTTCTCCCTATCCACTGAATGGGAAACATTTCGGACGCACTTGTAAATTAAAATGAGCCAAGGAGCCATCCTGTTGACACCAGATATTCCTTCGGTCTGGATAAAAAAATTTATAATTTTTAAAATAATCTGTTCACGTAATAACTGCAAGTAAAGTTCGCTCTTCACTTGTAACATATCCATCAATCAGTGGCGGATTTAAGGAAAAAGGCCCGGTGGGCAAAATTTCTTCTCCGCGAAAACTTCGATGGTTGCATCCAGATCAATTTGATTGGCGACTTGCTGTTCGATGAAAAGTATACTGAAATCGTCCAAGGCTTCTACACTCATTGTAGAACGTTGACGATCTTTGACTCTTTTCAATGAACTCATTGTTCGTTCGGCGCTGGCAGTGCTGACGGGAAGGGTCAAGAATAAACGCAATAAACTGCAGCACTCCGGGAAACTGTTGATTAAATTTTTTTCAACGATGAAGTTCAAATATTGCAATGGACTATGCTTGGTAGACTCTTGTTCTTGTGAGAAATATATAGAATCAAAACTGATTAACTCATACTTCAGGGCAGTTGTAAAAAAAGTTGTATATTTCTCCATCAAAGTGCACACATTTTTTTCAAATTCTTTCTCTTCCATGTTTTTGAAGAATTCAGGTTTGAGAAATCCGAAAAGTGAGTTTATCTCATCAAAACCTTTGGCCCTTTCTTGTAATTCACTGCACATTCTGTCCAGAACTTCAAAGTACCCAATGCGATGTTTCGTTGCCATATCCAGAGAACTGTCCTCTGCTTTCTCGCCTGGTATTTTTTTCGTTCGTCGTTGTCTAATGATCGGAAAATCCGGATTCTTCCATCCCATCTTCTCCCATTGAGATTTAGCTTTCGAAACGAAAGAATCATACTTGCTCTCCTCACGCAAGTTTTGCAAGTTCTTCATTACATTTTCGAGACAATTTTGGGCCATCAAAAGATCAACTTTTTAAATAACTGATTGATTATGAAAGTTATTTGATTTTATATTTAATTTACGATAGTTATCAAGCATTGCAATTATTCTGATAACAGGGGGCCCCTGAATGAAAATTGAACTTGTGCTGTCCACAAGGGACTCACCGAAACATGTTTTCAACAAAAAAAGAAATCGAAGGTGTAACTTTCAGCAAGAGGGACCCTGAAAGCATTTCGTCGGGGGGGGGGGGGGGGGGCAGTGGGCAAGCGCGCTTTTGCCCACCTGTTAAATTCGCCACTGCCATCAATAAAAAGAGGTTGAATAATAATATTTACAGTTATGCCTATTGACGGTGTCGTCAATAGGCATAACTGTAGCAAAGGTAGCTTTATCGGAAAACATAATGTTATAGACAAACTTAGAGTTCATATTATATCGTTTCATCACTCACAACTCATTTCATCCATCTAAGTCATCTTCAGTCAGTACCTGAACTAGGTAAGGCTTTTAAGGGCGCATCTTTGCGCTTTCAACCGACTGGTGACACACATTGTGGTCCAAGCCAAACTGTTGAAGTGATCGATTTGTGTTATCTTGCAGATAAATTAAAATATCCAGGGCCTAATCAATAACAGCAGTTGTTCTTGATTTGCCTGACCTATGTTTGTCTTTTACGTATCCTATCCGTTAAATTTTCTAACTAGTTTGCATGACTGGGTCATTACAGGCCAATTACAATTAGGATGGGTTTAACTGGAATAACTCTAACCTTCTTCATGTTAATTTCTCTTGCTGTGACCATATGCAAGCGTAATTAACATCTCATTTTTTCTCTCTTGAGGGTAGGTACCATCTTAATTTCTAGTTTTTAATTTTCTAGTTAATAAATATATCGTTTTTTGTCTGTTTTATTCAAAATGCTGAATGTGAAATAGGTAGATATAAACCTGAACTTTAAATTTATCCCTAGTCAACAAATATGTTACAGCGTCATTTAGTTCATGGCTTTGCCAACGAAAATATTTTTTTCTATTCTGATTGTACAAACTACCCGAACATGTAAGATAATTAAGTTCCCAAAGGAAACCTTGTTATAGATAATAATAGTAGAATTATACCCTAATATATTTAAATTTAATCTATTGCATTGTTATTTTCATCCTTTAACTTTTAAAGAGCACTTACCTACCTTAGTATGTCCTCTAAAATGAATTCATTTTTAAATTATGCAGGTTTAAAACATTTTCACTTTATTGTTATTGTTTTACTTCCGCCAAAAGATTTTAACCTTATGGTATAGCCAGCCAAGCCCAGCAGCCTTCAATACTTCGCGCTTTGTAAACAGTGATTATTTTTAAGATCTAAAGATCATGGACTGACCATTTTTTCACAGCGAACTAAATTTTACGCAGATTTCAAATAATTTTATTTAGGCCAAATGACTTCACATAATGCAGGAATACTTTAAAAATTGACACATTATTTTATAAAACTAGTGATCGTTTGTCTTTATACCACCATAATCTTTTAACTTTCAACGATTTTCGAATTACTATCAAACTTTTTCGAAAAGGTCTTGTATGGTTAACTATTTCAATACCGTGTCATCAACAAAGTAATTCCTGATAGAAATAAAATAAAAAACATAAAGTCTTTCTCCACTGGTTTATTAAAAATAAAGTTAGAAGGTGGTAGATATTCTACATGTTTCGGGTGTAGCAACACCCATCATCAGGAACAAAAAAGAGAAAACGTCAAATTCTTTTCCGTTTTGACCTCGTGCCTAATAAAAGGTTTAAAAGTACTCCGACTCTCTAGTCTCTTTTTTAGTTCTTTTTAAAGTCTAATTTTGGTTGTTATGTTAAAATTAACGCCTACTGGGGTTCCAGCCGGGCTTGTTCCCCTAAATAAATTTTTTTAAAAATTTTTTAATTTTTCGGCTATGAACTAAGGTAAGTCCCCGTTTTCGTGCATATAAGGGAGATTTTTCGAATGAATTGTTAAAATAATCTTTTCAATGTATTTTACTCAACAATTTCTTTTATTCTTTACAGATTCTACATCAGTTCTATGCCTTTTACTTTTCTTAACTAAAATATTTTTTTTTTCCCTTAAAAAGAGGGCTAAATTAACTAATTTTCTTTCTCTCCACGGTTCCCATGATGAAGGTTCTTGACCTGTGAATCTCCATTTTTTACATTTCTTAAATTTTTTTCTCTTTACCCAAACGGGCCCCTTCTTACCACTGTTACCTGTTGCCCATGGTCAGTGTTAAGACTTAAATATGTCAATTTTCTTCTAATCACTATCCCATTTCTCAACATTTAATCTTCCATGGCTCGATGAGAGCTCCATCGAGGTTCATTATCACTCACCATTTACGTCTGTTCCTTTCTATGAATTTTTCTCTTTTTTGTTCCTGATGATGGGTGTTGCTACACCCGAAACATGTAGAATATCTACCACCTTCTAACTTTATTTTTAATAAACCAGTGGAGAATGACTTTATGTTTTTTATTTTATTTCTATAAATTAACTCCACTTTAAGAATGGACTACTTCTTCAAAATTCCTGATAGTCAATGTGGCTGTAGAAAAGACGTTAGCACCCCCGTCGCCCTTGTTAAGATCACAGATGATATAATGGCAGCAAGTGATAAAAAATTAAAAAACGCACTAGTTTTTCTGTATTTTTCTAAAGCCTTTGATAACATTAATTACTTGTTGGTAAAGTTAAAGTATTATGGCTTTGAAGACTCATCCTTACATCTTATTAAATCATACTTTAACAATAGGTTTTAAAGAATTTTCCTTAAAAACAATTACTCAGAACAAATCCAAATTTTGTCTGGTGTGTCTCAAGGATCTATCCCGGGACCTCCTTTCTTTATCATCTATACTTCAAATATTTTAAAATCCTTAAAGCACTGTAAGGTTTAGGAATATGCAGACGACATTCAAATTTTCCTTCATTTTATTTGTCAAAATTCTATAAACGCATAAAATTTGCTTAACGAATACTTGAATATGTTGAACCAACTTTATTTTGACCACAATTTAAGTGTAAATGCATTAAAGGCATCATTAATGCTTTTTAAGAATAAAAATTAAGTTGATTTTTTGAATGATAATATTAATATACATATTAATTACGAATTAAAGTTAAAGCATCCAAAAATCTGGGTATAATTCTGGATACTAGACACTATGTGAAAAAACTAATTCAAAAACTAGGTCATAATATGTCATTAAGAGTAATAAACAACCACCGTAATATCCTTAATTTAAAATTAAGAAAAATGCTCTGTGCGCTCCTTGTTTTGTCCAGTTGTAATTACTCTGATTTCATTTATGGGTCATACCTTGATGTTGCTGATAGGAATAGAATACAAAAAGTGCAGAATACATGCTCACGTCTTATTTTTAGACTTCGAACGTTTGATCACATTTCTCATACTTTTAAAAAATCTCAACTGCCTAGTAATAAGCAACCGTACTACTTTACATTTAGGAAATTTCTTGGTCAAAATTCTTAAAAATCCGACTCTGCCGTTTTCCTTAAAAAGTAAGTTTGTGTTTCCTGAAAATATACATACGCGCCACATAAGGTTTTCCAATAAAATGAGAATGCCTCAGCATCAGAGGGCCATGTTTCAGAGATTATTTACATATAACGCTTGAAAATATATAACTTTTTACCTAATGAATTGATTTTACCTTATATTAATACATTTAAATTGCAATATAAAAAAATCTACTTAATTTTCAAAATGAATAAATTCATTAGCTTAACTTATTAATTTTAAAAAAATTATATTTCTTAACAATATTCCGTGATTATCGTCTTCTCCATCGGATTTGAGTGTTACGTATTTATTTCTCTCTTACGAACTTATTTACTTTGTAAAATTATATTTATTTTCTCCTTTCCACAATAGTGATTTATAATATTTGTACATCCTTTATTCTTTATGTATGTTCTTTAAACTTCGGCAAGCAATACAGGGTGGTTAAGTAGAGTAGCCGATGAGGCTAAACTGCGCCCTGTTTTGTTTGTATGACTTATATTATATTTTTTGTAATTATATTCTTTATTTTTCATAATAAAAGATCGACAATTAAAATATTAATTACCTAAATTATTATTATTATTATTATTATTATTATTATTATTATTATTATTATTATTATTATTATTATTATTATTATTATTATTATTATTATTATTATTATTATTATTATTATTATTATTATGTTTTCAGTGTTCTATTTCTCAGCTTTTTGTTGGTAAGGCTGGTGTTATTTACAGTACAGAGAAGAAATTCATCTTAACCTGTACTGTTTAGAAACTTCCGTACTATATGGCAAGTTTGGAGGATGACGCTTTTCTGGATTAGTTGGTATAAATAACCTGATAGGCCCAGTTTTTCCAAGTTGGGCTTGAAATTTTTCGTCATAGCTCCCTCCACCGATATTATGATCGGAATTATGTCGATTTTATCTAGCTTCCATATATTTTTTTATCTCTATAGCCAAATTCGAGTACTTGGTCTTCTTCTCCGATTCGGTTTTAGAGAGGTTGTGTGTTAGTGGGCAACCTATATCGATTATGAAAGCTTTCTTGGTGGTTTTTTCGATGAGAAGAATATCCGGACGGTTGTGGTCCACTGTTCTATCCGTTATTATTGGCCTGTCCCAGTATAAGAGATATTCAGGGGATTCAAGGACTGGCTCGGGTGAGTATTGGTAGTATGGTGGGAGGTTTTCCCTTAGTCCTAGTTTATGGGCCAGTTCCTTGTGGATGATCTTAGCCACCTGATTATGTCTCCCCAGGTAGGCGTTGGGGGCCATAGCACCACAACCCGCCGTGATCGTTTCTCCGGGGCAATTGCATTTTCTGCACACATCTTCCACATTTCTCTTCAAGATGACCTTTTCATAGTTTCGAGTTCGAATGACACGGTCTTGGATAGAGATTATAAAACCTTCTGTTTCAGCGTGAAGCTGCCTTTTCTCTAACCAATTCAGTGACATTTCTCTATCTATGAGTGGATTTTGGAGTGCAGTAGGGTATTTGCCGTGTAGAGCTTTCTCTTGCCAAGTTACAAGCTGTTGACTTGGCGGCGCGCGGATGATGTTAGGTAATCCGTTTTGCTTTAAGTTAAGGGCTGTATATCCAGTGTCTGCTGCTACCACTTTTTTAAGAATTTCCCCATTTGATTCTTGGAAGTATTTTCTCATAGAGGTCTCTTGTGACTTGCACAAGTTATATATATTAATGAGACCTCTTCCTCCCTCCTTTCGTTTTAGGTAGATTCTTTCAAGTGCAGAGCGTGGGTGGTGGAATCTGAATTTTGTTAGCAGCCTGCGCGTAAGCCTATCTAATTCGTGCAAATCCGTGTCTGAATACTTAAGGATTCCGAATGAGTAGGTAAGTATTGGTATTGCCCAGGTGTTGATGGCAGTAGTAAGGTTACCAGCATTCAGGTGAGTATTAAAAAGCTTTGTTAGTCTGCTTTTGTATTTGTTTTTAAACTCCCTTTTTAGGCTTGTGTGGTTTATTTGTTGGTTTTGGGAGATGCCTAAGTATTTATATGTTTTGTCCTCATCTAGTATATCTATGCCTTCAAGCAGTCCACGGTTTTGTTCAGTCTTTCCGCGTACGACATTCAAGATTGCGCACTTGTCTAATCCAAACGACATTTTGATGTCATCGCTAAATGTCTTGGTTATTTGAATTAGGGACTGTAGGTGGGTTTTGCTTTCAGCGTAGAGTTTGATATCGTCCATAAATAGAAGGTGGTTTATTCTAAAATTCTCAGTTAAGTTGGGACGATATCCGTAGGATGTTGATTTTAGTAGTGAGGACAGTGGGTTCATGGCCAAAATGAACCAGAGGGGGCTTAAAGAGTCGCCTTGAAATATACCTTTTGATATATTTATATTGCCAAGCTTCTCTTGTCCAATATGGAGATTGGTATTCCATTGCTCCATTAGGGTGCCTAACATGTTGCGTATTAGGGGGTGTACTTTGTATATTTGCAATATCTTTTTTAGCCAGTCGTGAGGAACAGAATCGAATGCTTTACTATAATCTATGTAGCACATATTTAGATTTCGCCTTTTAACTTCAGCCTGTTTTATAATAACGGCATCGATTGTAAGCTGTTCCTTGCAACCCAAAGCTTTCATAATACAGCCCTTTTGCTCATCAGCTACCAAGTTGTTGTTAATGCAGTGTGTGTATATTTTTGAGTACATGACTGATGTTAAAAGTTTATACACCACTGACAGACAGGTGATCGGTCTGTAGTTTTTTGGATCGTTTACCTGCCCTTTTTTAAACAAAAGGAAGGTATTGCCACTGGCAAGATGAGCTGGGAAGTGTTCGGGGTTTAGGAGAGCTTTGCTAAAGCAGTTTGCTATTATAGGGTGTAAGCTGGTGAAGGTTTTAAGCCAAAAATTATGAATTTGGTCAGGTCCCGGTGATTTCCAGTTAGCCAAGTTCTTAGTGGCATCCCTTATATCACTGGATGTTACTTGCGGCTCAGGCATTTCTTGCAAAGTTTCAGCCTCAGCTTCAACTTTTTCGAGCCAGCTTGCTTTTTCATTGAAATGGGACGCGTCGGACCAAATATTACTCCAAAATGCATTAAATTGGTCTTTATTTATGTCATTAGTTGGAGTAACATCGTTTTCTTCCTGGCTCAATGTCCTATAGAAGGTTTTTTGGTTCGTGGTGAACTGTTGGTTTTGTACCTTCCTCTTTGTAGCTTTATTGTATCGCCTTAGACGGGCGCCTTTAGCCTTACATTTTTGTCTAATGTTGTCTCTTACGATTGTTAGCAACCGTTTTATTATTATTATTATTATTATTATTATTATTATTATTATTATTATTATTATTATTATTATTATTATTATTAATATTATTATTATGATATGCCAAAAAATGGGTTCCCTGGGGCAGAGGTAGATAATGACAGCTTTTTCTTTTTTGTCCTTATTAGGACTCATCAAAAAACCAAAACTCGTTAGCAACTCTAGAAACAGCAAAAATGCGTTTTCAAGATGAATTAATAATTAAATTTAGTTAAAAAATAAATAAGTTATGAAAACCTAGCAACGCGATCTGTTGGAATAAACTTCAATGTAAAAGACAAAGCGGTATAGATTGTGATGTTTGCTAAAAAAATACAATACATGTTTGATTTTATTAAAATTTAAATTTTTATATTATTACATTTTATTTTGTACGTAAGGTAAGTTTTTCCTTGTTCAACCGTTTCCGTTATTGGCAAAAATAAATATGTTTACATAATACTTGAACGAGAACGAGTATAATTTGGTGGTAAGCATGTAATAAAATTAAGAAATAATACAAAGAAGATTTTGTTATAGTGATCTTGATCAGTTGAAAACATAAAATTAATTTCAAGCAAACGCAAATTACCTATCGATTTCTACTAAAATAAACAACTTTACTGTTTCCACTAAAATTGATATTTGTTTTCAAGCAGCAGTAATTTTTAGAATTCAGCATCTTGAAATGTTGGAAATTTTCAACAATAATTACGTACTAAGTGGATTCAATAAACAGGACTTGCCGACCTTATTAGCAATGAAAAATGCATCTGAATACGAAATAAAAAAAAATTAGCGAGGTTGACCCAGTTATTATAATTTACTGGTATAAATAACTGGTTTAGTTAGGTTAGGGATTTTTGTTAAAAAATAGCTAGAGGATACAATAATTTCCTGTTATAAGACAACAAAAGGCAATTGATTTTATTATTTAAATGTTTGGCCATGACCAACTCAATATTCAATGTAGCATTGGCGGGTTTTTCTTTTTAATTTTCTCTAAACTGACGCCAACGTTTATCTTTTTTCAAATTTAAAAACATTAAGATAATTAACATGCATACCATTTCACAAATAACCAAAACAATTCTTTCTGCAGCGGCAAAACTACAGCCAAAAGTGTTTATACTATTAATATGTGTTATTTTAGGCATTCGCGTATTATAAAGATTACAATATAAGAAAAAGGTTCTACTTAACTCACTCAATGGCGTAGCCATGAGTGACGGGTCAAGAGAAATATGTCTATTGGGGAGGAGAAGGAAGCAGCGCCGAAAGCTAAATCTTTACAAAACTAAAAAAACATAAAACAAAGGAATTAACTGCACAGTAATTTGAAACCAATCAAAAATTTAGAAAATTTGAATTTGCAATCTTACAACCAATTTTCAATTTAAAGTTTTATATGCAATTTATAATATTAGTGGCGTATCAGGGGGGTAATAAACCCCTCCACATGACAACAATGCCCTTTCTTGCTAACATCGGATAGGAAGTTGATTATAGTATATTTCAGAAAGGTGTAGAGTAATAAAAGCTCATTAGGTATGCAAAGGGACTACAGAGTGACCGAACGAACATTTAAGCTACTTTCATAATTTGGTATTGATTTCATTACAAAATTCTTTATTTTCATTAGTACCACCCGGGTTTGGGTCAATTTATGGGTTTTGCCTATTGTTATCTATTCACACACAATGAAAATGGTGTAATAAAGGCGTGCAATATGTACATAGTATTAGGTACACGTACACTTATTGTTTAATAAACATTATAAAAAAAAATATAAAATACAAAAAAGACATTATATAGAAATTAAATTATAAAAATCATAATATTCTTCATCTGAGGAACTGTTATCTCCTCTTGATGTTTTAATGAACAGGTCGACGGTCCGATCGATCAGGTGGTCAAGATCCCACATTTTCCTATTCTTTGATGACATGATGGACTGCTGGTTTCTGGTGTCATTTCCTTAATGGCTTGACCAAACAGTAGCTTAACGTCTTTTATTTTGAATGTCGTGTTGTGTCTTGTAACAAATCCTCTCACTTGCGCCCATATAAGTTCTATAGGATTTAGTTCGCAATGACATGGCAGTGTGCATAGTACAGTTACACTATGTTTTCCAGCTATATCTTCCACAACATATTTTATAAAACGATATTTGTGTAAATGTGCTATAGCTAATAGTTCCTTCTTTATCAAAATTCTTCTTTTTTTCTTTGGTTTATTATAATAAATAATTTAACGCACAAAATTTACGTGCGCCTATGACCGACACCAAAATTGAGCCGAACTGGATGGAATTTCCCATTTTATTACTCTCCACCTTTCTGAAATAGACTATAGGTACTGTGAAATAAAAATTCTTGTAATTTAGATTTCCCTTGCTGTTTATCCTCTCCCTCCTTGAAAACGCTCTGGATCCGTCTTGTAGGAAAATTCATAAAACTTACAGATATTATCAAAGGTATTTAATGGGAACGAGTGTCGTAGGCAACATGTTTTACGAAATAAACAGTACTACCAGTTAAAGTTTTTAATAAAAGAGGAGCCAAAATATTTACAGACATATCCAAACCAACTGTAAAAGAGCGCATGCAAGTTTTAATCAAAATTAATAAAACTATTTATTTTTAATTTTTACTTAATAAAAAATTTTTTAATCGTTTGTTTTTTTCTGCAAGTAATTTTTAAGCTCTGGGGGTCTGGGCTCTCTGTCCCTCCCACACTAGCTGCGCCTCTGTTTAAAATATTTATAGGTATCTGTCGGTGATCATAATGCACACAACACATAACATAACAGTGTTCAATCTAGTAATTTCAATGTTGTGTATAAAATTAAATTATTTCCCATTATTGTTTTGTTAAAAGTGTAAATGTATGTACATATAACTAATATTGTGTTGTTTGTAAGATTTTTTCTTTATTAATTTTTAAATAAGTAGTAATTAACATACCTGAATCGCATATGTTTAAATAACCGTGTCGCCTCGAAAATAATGATAAAAATATCTAAATTAACTCGCACGCCAAATTCTTAAATTTATATCTTCAAACAATAGAATTTTAAATATAAAATTATCAATGAAACATGTTTATACGTTGACTTAATTTAACTTTGAATAGAAACCGGTACTAAAATAAATCATACTATAGTATTTTAACTATGGGTAGAAATGACAAGTTTATAACACATATTCAACACGCGAATCTATCTGATTACTATAGGATTAGATTATAAATTCAATGATTTGATATAAAAGTTTTTAATTCAAAATTGTTGCTAACCTTGTCGTGGTATGAATCGGAAAAAAGTTTTTATGTTGTAAAGGAAACAAGGAAAACCGAGCCTAGACCATTGGCATCAAGGGCATCCACCGGGGGGCATTTTCGTAACGAGCGTAAGCTATCGCAGAGCCGAAACAACCCGAAATAATCCGACTAATGAATTATATAGAGCGTGTTTTATCGCATATTCCATTTTCGTAACGAGCGTAAGCTATCGCAAAGCCGGAACAACCTGAAATAATCCGAACAATGGTTTATATAGAACGTGTTTTATCGCATTTAGCATGCATTAATAAAACATTGGATATAGGACAAATATGACTATTTTGTCAGCTTCTAACTTGATCATATGTACATAACCTCAATTTCAATTAAAGAATCCAAGTTAAGCTCTTCAAAACTCGTGACAAGGCCTGGACAAAATAATCGATTAATCGATCACTTTTTTAGAATAATCGTTTATTTTGGATTAATTGCTTTGGAATCAGGATTGTTGCATCTCCTGTTTCAACCTGTGTCTTTTGGTTTGGAAATAGTCAGATAATATCTGGCTACTCCTTACTACAGTAATTAGTAAGTATACCACTATTATTTTGTTTCCTGCATATTATATGTGTATATTATTAATTATATGTATTTTGTGCTCATTCATTTAAAAGTTGTATTATTTCAATGGAGTAGGTATGAGTAGGTATCCTCGAAACGAGCGTACAGCATATAGCTTGCGATATCAGACGCTCGGTATGCACGAGGAGTTCGGCTCAACTTGTCTTGCGATAGCTTACGCTCGTTACGAAAATGCCACCGGGGGAGGGAGGAACTACTTAAAAACGTGATAGCGTGTAAAGTGTAAGAACTTCTACTACCTTGAAAAAGTTATTTCTAAAAAGAAATCTCATGCCCAGTTTGCATACCAAAAAATTCAACATTCGAGCTGGGGGGAAGGAAAATCGAGCTGTTGCTCCCCCTATGGACGCCCATAATATGCAGGTTATATTTAGGATTCTTGTCCCCACGTACGTAAATTTGAGAACGTGAAATTGAAACCGTAAGAGCGTTTTCACACGGCACCATATATCGCGCGCGATAAATGGTCGCAATATTGCTTTACATCAAATTATGTGTTCTCTAATATCGCTTGTGTGTGAAAGTGGCTCATTAGAAAACACATAATTTGGTGTAAAAGCAATATTGCGACCATTTGTCGCGCGCGATATATGGTGCCGTGTGAAAACGCTCTTAGTGTGACAGCGCACTTATTGGTGACACTTTGCCAACCAACAAAATCCCGCTAAACGGTTTTTTAGACGCTAAGATCTTGGCAGTGGTTGATGCCTAAAACAAGATTTTCGATTCGCTGGAAATAATTATATTTGCCGCTGAATATGAAACAGGTTTTTACAGAATTGTTTGTGTGGATTCAGAGAAAATCACTTTTGAAATATCGTTTCTTAGGATTTTGTTGTTTGGCAAAATGTCGCTATTCTCTCAGACGTAGTTGGTTAAAGAATCCACAAAATGACGGATTTTTTTTGGTCGTTATAGTTTACTCCGTGTGCCCCCCTCACTTTTGTTTTATTTTAAACTCATTAAAAATGGACCATCTCGGTAACCTATTGCAAAAAGAATCATCAAAATCATCATCAATAAAAGTTGTGCTCATGTATAAAAAAATCTCATACAGGTCGAGAAATGATAACCTTCGTTTTGAAGTCGGTGAAAAACAGTATGCAGTCAAGTTGTGATATAAAATTAATGAACAATATCCAAATTAGGGTCACCTATACGGTAAGTATGACGACGCTAAATAATAATCAAAATTAACAATTAATATAAAAAATGATAAACGGCTCTCAAATATTTAAGCATAATGAGGAAATGAAGTTTTGGGCTTAGCAAAAATTAAATCAAAGACGTATTAAGTCTCAGAAGTATTAACAAAGAAAACACAATCTTTATAGTCAACTTTTTGAATAGTTTGACTAATAAAGTTCTTTTTTGCAAAATGTTCTTTTGTCACACACTAAAGCAACAGTTAAAACAATAGAAATAATAGATAAAAACCACTTATTGTTACATAGTACATATACTAACAACAGTAGCCCCAAAACAAACGGTTAGAACACCTGTTAAAATATTTTATAATGCATATTGTTATGTTATATGTTTTTTAAATGAGCCACATATATTTTTAATATTAAGAAGCTCTTAATAAATGGGTACCAAGGATTGAATGCACCATTCGTTAACATCGCTTTAAGTCAGGCTTAAGTTATCTTAGACAATATAAAAGATGACTTAAGTATGACTTGATAAACGGTGCTATCGACCATAAGTACTGGAAAATAGTTACAAACCCCTATCGTTAATTCGTTATAAATATGGTTTATAAGATTTATTATTAAATCACCCTATAACCCTAGGTGACCCTATATTACATTTTAATTTATTTTTAAGCACGAGTATTTTAATGTTGCAGATAATTTATTATCAAACAAGGTCTGTTATCAAAAATCAAAATATGTTAATATTAAATTAATTGGGAAAAGAAAGCATTCTTAATATGGTAGTAGGAATGAGTACGTCAAAATTTTTACAATTAAACCCACAGATTATTATTTATGAATTATTTTATAATGTAAACAACGAACAGGTACGGAATTTTACAACAAGTAATTAGAATTTTAAACAATACCAATTTGTATTGTAAAAACCCAAAACTACTTTAAAAATACTTAAATGGACAATTCTTGGAGATTCTAAGAACAAATCGCTGTACTAAAACAATACTAGGATAATTTTAAAGAATATCGATTGTAAGTTATTTAGGACATTATAATATACAAAGAATGCTCATTCTGGAGCTATACTAAGATGTGTAAGATTAAGTTAAGCAATATAACTTATATCTTACTATTATAATTACTTATAAGTATACATTTTAATTAGTTTTTAGGTAAATATGTTAAAGTTTTTTTTCATTTCAATGCTAAGCTAACTAAAGAAGAAACTAGAAGATCAATTCAACCTGTGCATTTTTGCTTCCTTTTTAATCTATACAAATATAGGATTTTTGCAAGTAGATCCCTACGATTTTCTGTCAAGGACAAATCCTATAGATGCGTAATTCTTACAACCTATAGAAGAATTTATGATAAAATTAATGGTGCAGATGCACATTTAGGACAAATAATGGCTTCTTATTATAAAACATAGACATTATGTAAGAAGACGATGTGTAAATAAGTATACGTATCTAACTTGACAGGAGGATAATAATTCTAGTAGCATTTTCGGAAATGCGGGCACGAGTATCGTGACAGTTCGGTTAAAGAATCTTACTTTTGGTGGACATTTTTTGTAGGTAACTAACTGTATAAATTTAACTGATTATATACCTCAATCCGATTCTGATCAATTAAACGCTGTTTTGCGACCAATCAGATGCATATTATACTGAATATACCCCGCATAAGTGGATATACCCCGGGCCACCTGCCACAACAATGCCAATGCATAACAACATCATAACAAGTTTAAAATATCTGATGGTTGCTATAGACCGTTTCTATAATAACAAAAATCCCTTTCAACAAATCAAGTTTTTGATGTTGTCAGATTCATGTCACATTTTTTTTTAAATGGAATCTTGCCGATTCGGTAATGTTTCAGTCGAAAATATAAGAAAAAACGCTGAAAAGACTATCCCAGAAAATACAACAAAAACAAAAAAGTATATATGGACCCAATTCGAGAAATTCTGCGAAACACGGCAGTATATATTGACCAAAAATACAACTATAATACAGCTTGCCGCTATATTGGAAGACTGGAGTTTTAATATGAAGAAAAAAAGATGGCTCTGACTACAAGGATGGGGTTATCAAGACAATGTGGAACCAAACAGCCCAACTAGTAACTACATAAATCATTTTAAAAATCTTGCATTTCGTTGTATTTTTTCTTTTTTTTTTTTTGGTGTATAATCTCAACATATACCACTCGAGGTAAATATTTTATTTAGAATATTTTTTGACATTTTTGTCCAGCTTCGCTGTCGGAATATTTTTAAAGAATTTTTTTCTCGCGAATTTTTGACAGAAATTTTGCACAAAAATGTCAAAAAATATTCAAAAAAATATTCACCTCTTGTGATATAACTTATGAAAAATTGTTTGTATTGAAAAAAAAATACGTTACGTCAAAAAAAGCGAGAGATACCTTAACTATAAGAATTAGTACACGTATTGGCTGGTAAAGTTAAGAGGATCAATTGGTGGTTCTCCTATGTCAGATTTATGCCTGTAGTGCTTGTGCTGTTATTATTAATATTTTCTAAAAGTTACTATAGGGTAATTGTTTACACATAAAATATGTTTAATACCACATTATAGAATGACTAGGTGTTGATTCATTTTACACTCTTCCCTGAGGCAAGAGCACGCCGTGTTCCCAAGCGGTCACCCGCCCAAGTACTAACCGCGCTCGACACCGCTTGACTTCGGTGATCTGCGGGAACCGGTGCTTAATATGTCGACAGGCCCTTGCCCTATCTGAAAGCCTATTGAATTAAAAAATATATATCAAGTACAAAGCAAATTTTTAAAAATGTTCCTTTATAAAAGTGTTAGGTAATATCTTCCACAATAAGCTTTTTGTAAAAAAACACTTATATTATTACTTATTTTAGTGTGATATTTATTGAATTATACAATTAATTTATTTAAAACACAGTCTACTCTGAAAAGTGGAATAACTGTTTAAATTTTATCGTCATTTTCTTGCTACTTCAATAATGTTTTCGAATTATTATACCGATATATTTTCTGTGTAAAATACTCTATATGAAGAGTATCTAGTGTGTATATTTTCTTATATTATGGCCTGGGCCCAATGTTATTCTCGCTTATTTTTTTAATTTTAGAATTCACCTTGACGTTATGGATTTTATTTATTTATTCACAATTTGACCTCTGTTTCCTTTCGGACTTAAGTGGCCAAAAATTTTTAAACTAAAATATGGATCATGCATACGATTTTTGAGTGAACAATAAAAATAATAAATAAATGTGTATAGGCGTTGATATCTTACTACAACTCTACCTAGAACTCAAAGGAATTCTTATAATGCATAATACATTTTATTTGTAAATATAGTATGTCTGCGAATGATGATGAATAGGACAAAGATAACAACATTTGAAAAATATAACGTCGAAATACTATGTTTGCTCCATATTTCCTTTAAAAAATTTATATTTATAATAACCAGTTTATTTACAGGCCCAACTAATTCTCTCTCATAACCTTAAGATAAAAAAGTTGTTACTTTTAATATTAATTTAAATTTTGTAGGTACTATGGCTTTAACTTAAACAATATTTCATTTTATTTGTTCTTTTGGTAGAAATAAATGAGTAATAAGGTATGGTTACTCTTACCGTGACCGTGACCGCACTGTCTAAGTGCAAGGAGCTGATATATAGGTACTTTAATATCATCAATAAAGGGTGTAATGCAATTTTAAAGTTGTATAGGTAATAGGTATCTGATTCCAAAAAAAATATGCCCGAAAAATAACCACATCACTTGTCAGCTATTGATATTGTTAAGTATGCAAATTGGTGTTTCAAGATATTAAATTTTTTTTAACTATAGTCCGAAAATAATGAATATTACATATATAATACATTTTTATAAAAAAAAATTACGACAAAATTTTAACGTGAAGAAGCGTTTGTTTTCCAGTCCGTCCTTCAAATTAATTAGCTTGAAATAATAATAATAATTAATGTACCTTAATCGCATACTAAGGAAACACTACGCAATGGTGGTATTTAAAAATCTAACCAATACCCACAAATATCCATTAAAATTGCCCGAACAATCAACACTAATGTCACTACCTGGTAAAAAATCGTAATGTTTTCACTCACTTAATTCACCATAAACCTACGAAACGCCATAAAAATATACTATGATTACACTTTACACGGAATTGTTTAAATAATTTTAGCGGCAAAAGTTAAAACCAAAACCACGGTAGCACGTGATTCAGCCTGATTACACTGGTCAGATTATGAATGATTTGTTATTAAAACTTTTTGACATTGAAAACGCTCAATGAGTTCCTTTCACTTCGTCGTGCTTTTAACAGACTTGCTGGTCTGTAAAAAGGGCCCTTTTTCAATTCTTCTCCATTCTCATCAGCCCATCAGGCGGTCGGTTCAAATGCCGGTGTTGTAACGGTCCAGTGGCGTTGCATTTTTATTATTCAAAAATTAACGGAATATTTTTAATTACATATACCCTTTACCTTGATATTTTAACGCGATTACAAATTACGGTAACCTTGTTTAGTGGTATTTATTATATTAGCCAGTTTTTACCAACCAACAAATACCGCTATTCGATTTTTTAGACTCTAAAATCTCGGCAACCGCTGACCCTGAAACCCGGATTAGGCTTCGTTAGAAAGACTGATACTTGCCGCTCAATATGAAATGGTGTTTACCAAGTTGTTATTGTAGTTTCAGAGAAATTTGTCTTTGAAATATCGTTTAGCAGGATTTTGTTGGTTGGCAAAAACTGGCTATTATTAATGGTATTAAGTTGGAAATAATTTCCGGAATTATGCCCGCCAATGACATAAAAATTCATTTTAACATCCAAATATGAATTGGGTTACGATTTCGCACTACCCAGATATCGCCAGGATATCCGCTTAATGTCTTATCTAGAGAAGAGGTTATCCTGTTGCATTATAATCGGTATACATTTTTGCAAAATCCTAAAATATCCTGTAAATAGCCAATTACCAGTCGACTTTTTAAAAAAACTATAAATTAAATTAAAATTGTGTGCATTTTTTAAAGATAATTTTAAATATACAGGGTGTCTCAGAAATTCAGGGTATACCGAATATGATTTTTTTTAAATAGGACGCCAATATGTATACTATATTATTTTCTAATTGTCCACAAAAATCTACGCTTATTTTGTATTAAATGTCATATGTTTAAATTCAATTGGGTTTGTGATATCGACGTTAAAAATAAGGCATTTTCAGACTTTGATAGACTGTAATATTGGAATGATACATGTTAGAGAAAAATGATTTTACGTCCCTATCTTAGTTTTTTATTCCCTATTTAAAAGTTAAAACCATTTTTTTGTTTAACATATTAAACCGGAAGTTGTAACTTTTCGATAGAGAATAGAAACCCATATTTCTCTAAGATAAATAGTTTCAATGTTACAGCCTGTCCAAGCCCGAAAATGTCATATTTTAAACAGTTGATTTAGACATATGATATTTTATACAAAATAAACCTACATTTTTGTGGGGAATTAGAAAATAATATAATATTTATAACATCCCATTTAAAAAAATGCCTGCGTTTCTGTTAACGAGATATCTTCCACCAGCATACTAAATGGACACCCGGTACACACTAATACTGCGTCTTTCTGGTCTTTATAGTAATGGCAAAATGTTCTAAATAAATAGAAAGTAAGTATTGGGGATGTACAAATCAGTGAGAGCCCCAGATAAATTGTAATGGGTGGACCGGTGGACTCAATATTTTTAGGAGAGGCACTGGATCAACTATACTTCCTATACCAAAAGTTACTTAAAAAAAACAAAATTTTCTCTCGATCAAAAGTGACTTTTAAAAACGGTACCCAAGCGATGGACATAATAAGTAAATTATAATCCGCTAACCCCAATTGGGTGGGCCCCTTAGTACCCCCTTGACCCCACTGCTGTTTCAAATGTGTTATATTTTATTAAACAGGATGGTAAATTGGTATAAATAATATATACCTACATATATGGTATATCCTCTGGCCATCCTGAAGCATACATGATCTTATAGAAATAATTTTATTTAAATGAGTGACTCCTTGAGCGCCCTTGAGAGAAACACTATTATACTGTTTTTAAATCGACCGCCTAAAAAGTTGGGTAAGAACCCTGAATATCAGCATGTTTGCTCCACAATCAAATGATAATGCTATATCGATCTGATATGGTTTATGTAGAACGTTGCAAAATATTCATAATTTAGTCAGTATATCAACTATAGTCTGTAGTAAATAGAAAAAAAAAATAGTTGACTTTTAAGCATAACATAAAATAATTAAAAAAGGAAAATAGGTACGAAATCAATAGTTTATGTCAGCATTATGTAAATGTCATAGTGTATATAATCTAAAATACCTGCTGAAAACTCAAAACAGTGTTACTTTAATAATTTTATGTCATACCAGTACATTATTGTGTTTTTATACCTTAGATACCATCTACATAATGGATTACTTTATGCCCGTGCGGGCATAAAGTACACATTATGGCCCGTGCGGGCATTAAGACGCAAAAAAACAGTTTTTGATTAATACATTATTCTTTATTAACAAAATAACAAAATATAAATTTATGTTTATATATTATATTTATTATTATATATAAAAAATAAAAATATATAAATTTACGTTGATATAATATATTTATTATTTAAAACGAACTGGTATGACATAAAAGTTTGTATGTACCACGGCGGTCTAGGACATTTGGGCGCGGCCACATGGGCGCGGCCGCTTGGGCGCGAGGACACTTGGGCGCGGGACACTTGAGCGCAAAGACACCTAGGCGCGAGCCAAAATGAAACACATCTTAATATTGTTGTTACATTTTATTTTCTAAATATATACAAAATTTAAAAGAAAAAGGAAATTTTTCCGACTCTTGATTTTATGGATTCATTTCATAATTGTAAGAGATAGCTCTTAAAAACTCAATAATACTTCTGTTATTTGCGCCGTCAACTAGATTGCGTTGATTATTGTAGTCTTCGACGAGGTTTTTGATCCTTCTGTCAGCATGGATGTATTTTTTCAATTTTTGGGTAGGCTCATTTCCCGCAAGCAAATGTTCATAAACAACGTCTCTTCCCCTTTGGATAGTTTTTAGGCTGCCGATAAATTCCAAATGGTTGGCTGGTTCATCGACAGCTCTGTTTGTAGCCTTCTGTGTGCTGCCTCCGCGTGGTTGTTTGTGCGGTCAATGTCTGTCAATACCCGATTATGTACTGACCACAGTTCTGGAGGAAATATTGCTTGGCGGCATCCGTTTCCCCGTCTGTTTGGTCGTCCTATATATGAATCCTCAAACCATTGCAATAGAGGTTCTAGCTCTGGAGGCAACACATTTGACAATTCGTCGATAGGTTCGTCCAAATCGTTTTTCATGTAATTATAGTGTTAGGGTCAGGTCATTCATGGAATAACATCAGATTTAATACAAAAGGATAAGCATAATTAAAAATTAATTATAATGTTATGGTCAGGTCATAATATAGAGTTTTGCCAATATTATTTTCTATAAAAATTGACTAGAAAATTTTTTTATTAAAAATGTTTTTTAACAAACAAGCTCATGTGTCCCTGCGCCCATGTACCCTCGCGCCCAAGTGTCCTCGCGCCCAAACGGCCGCGCTCAGGTGGCCGCGCCCATGTGGCTGCGCCCAAATGTCCGTGTCCGGTACCACGGGTACTAATAGATATATACCCTCGGGCGACTTACGAACCCTCGGACCAGAGGCCCTCGGCTTTGTAACAATGTCACCCTCAGGGCATAATCATCTACTTAGAACCCTTGATACATAAATAACTATAATGGGCAAAGCTATATACATCGGCCCTGAATAATGGACTGTAAGTAGTTTTTATTCTGTAGAGTCTCTCCTATGTTTAATTCTGTTTGGGATTTTTGTTATTCGCTCAATAACATAATATTAATAAACTTGTATCAGTAGATTGTACATTTATGGTAATAAAGTTGTGTTAATATAAGTTTATTTAAAGGTTTGAGACGAAATGGTTTCTTGACTGATAGAAGATGTTTGTACTTGCATTGTCTTTATTTGCTTTTAAATCACAACGTTTAACTGCGGAAAGTATCTCCAATCGTCTTCAGGTAAATGCTATTGAGATGACTGGAGATAATGGTCTCTTTCACTCAATTTTGATTTTGGTTGTACTTAGTATATAAAGGAACAAAAAATAAAATTTCTGTGTTTGTACTTTAACCATCACTGAGAGAATAAATCAATAAAAAAAATATTGGAATAAAATTCGATTATACGTCATGAAAACGACAACTTGACAATATTCTCTAAAATTGTCATATTATAATACAATAATAAAGTCTGAAAAGTAATCCAAAAGAAATAATTGTCCAAAACGGACGGAACATTTTGGAAAAATAAAAAAATCGTCATATTTTTCCACAATGTTATTTATATTTTGTCTTGTTTTTTTTTCTGTTTTGAAAAATAATACTTTTTTTAGTTAGTATATATAATATGTTTGATGGTGTTATTTTCAGTAAAAATGCTAAACAGTGTATAATACCCATCTGTTTTTAGAATGACTAGCTCGAATTCTAAAATAAAATGTCCAGGTCCGTGTTTAAAAAATTAAAGTTAATGATGGTCCCAAAACATCGAAATGTCGGATTAAGATATGAACGTTAAGCCCTTAAATAAGAAATGTTAAAGTTACCCTGCCCATCTCGACTGACGTCCACAGACTGCCGTAGATATGAAATTATAAGTTGTTAAATCAGTTATTTTATTTCAAAAGGAGTCACCAAATCAGCATAACTGGCAATATAGGTAAAATTGGATAAATGGGAAAAATAAATATAAACAAAGAACTTTCAAATTGTTTAATAAATTTATACATATTAAATATGTTTAAATCGGACGATATTTTACATAAATTTATCAATAAATAAAAAAATCATTGGGTTTTTTTACTAACCACATAGTACTGATTATTATGTAAAAAAAGGAGATAAGTTATATTTATATTCACAAAATAAGTTGTTAGTTTAACTTCGGTAGTAGTGAAATTTTTTCATATGTTAATAAATCTGAAGCCAATTCCATGCAAGTAGAATTATCGCTTTGCACTTTTTCTTTGCAAATTAATTATTTTTTAATTAAAAGCATATTATTGGTACTTTCATGGAATTGCAGGAAATATTTTTATCAAAATTGACAGTGAATATTTTTTTATAAATAACATTTTTTTAAATATAATTCATGCATTCTATCTGCAATCATATATAGATGACCTGTTTAAATGATCACCATGCCTTATTTACCAGATTACTTTGAAACATTTCGTGTAATGTAAGAAATAATTTTAAAAAAATATGCAGTGTCGTACAACTTTTTTAAAATAAAAATTGAGCCATATTACTTGGATATCTAAAAAATTGGACATGAAAACACTAAAACAAAATTGATATTACAGGTTGTTTTAACTTTAAATTATTTAAATTTTAAGGCATCCAATCAAGTAACTTTGGTTGATTGCCTTTGATATATGACAACAATTATTTTTTATCTCCAATCAATTGGTTCAGAAAAAGATCTCAGACCACAGTAGATAAGTACTGTGATCTGTGAACTTTTATAAAAACGTAGGTACATGCTTTATACTTACGATTCTAGAACCTGACTACTATAGAAATTTTAATATTTTCTGATGGCAAGTATAAGTGTTTTCCTTGTTTTGCCGAGAACTTCGAACTCAGGCCACAAGTGTCCATACTACACCAAGAGGTTGATGATATACCCATAATGACTATGTGTTTATGCCATTATCAGTATTTTGATATCTAAACAAAATATGGCCCCATATAATTCAGCAACTGAAGTATATGACCACTTG
This sequence comes from Polydrusus cervinus, assembly GCA_935413205.1. Lineage (NCBI taxonomy): Eukaryota > Metazoa > Arthropoda > Insecta > Coleoptera > Curculionidae > Polydrusus > Polydrusus cervinus. Next base: position 55,438,358 of record OW284510.1, on the reverse strand, counting down.
TGCCATATAATTCGACAGTAAGTAAGGTAAGAAAACACACCGAATAGCCGAATAGCAAACCAAAATGGTAGTTAGTTTTTAACATTTTTACCAAGTCAACAAACCCGAACAAACCCAAACCATGTGGGCAAAAAGGATTGAGCCACCTGTTAATTTTCACCAGCAGTAATTTTTATGGTCACGTGTACCAATTATAAAGCAGTATTTGCCCACAACCGCCATTTTTGACACATCGTTGGATTGCCTAATAAAAAAATTGATGTCAAGGTCTTGGCGTTTTGTGTCATGATCTCATGATTTGACAAACTAACCTTAAAATTGTTAGTAATGCTTAGTACAATCCCAATCCAATCAAGGCATATAAGACTATAAATTCAAGAATTTGTTTAGTGGCATAATTACACCACATTATTTTAATTAGAAAGTATATATATACAGATAAAATACAATAGTGTCAAATTCAAAGTCGCCCTATCAAAATCTTTGTGGTGTCTTTGATAAGTCACTGAAAGTATTTTAAAGAGTTCAGTTATCGAGAAGTATAGTAGATAAATCTCTCGGCTTATTGGAAAACATTTAGAGTTTCAGAAAAAAATGTAAAATTATAGCGTTTTTGAAGGATTTTTTCAATTTTTTATATATTGCCGGCATAATAATTACCCTTTACAATATGCTTGCAGCTGTGCCATTTATAATTTTAAAGCACCATGTTAGTATTTATTAGCCTTTATGCAAAAACTACTACAAGCTATTTTTCCTTATATGGTCCATTTAATATTATATATTTTTGTTTCCTACGTGTATCCATAGGAATATTAATAGGACCTATTCCTAAAAAAATGATGTCGAGGTGGGTTTGCAATCAGAACAGAAATATTTTTTGAAGTTAGTTATTATCTTAGTAGTTTCTTTTCCCCTAAACTATTTCATTTTTACCTTTCTATTGATAATATATAATAGTTGGATATTAAATAAAAAATGAGTTTAATTATTGTTTTGCTCTGAATTCCCAAAAAAATTTTTTTTTTAATACTCAATTTTCCCCCCCCCCTCTTTTTCCCATGGACTTATTTTGTAGGTTCAGGGCCCCTTGAAATCATTTTCTGAGCTTGACCTTGCAAAGATGTACGAGTATAAAATACAAACTTTCCTAATACAATAAATTGAGTTTAAATCATATTAAAGTCTAAATATATCTAAATCTTTGGAGCTTGTAAAATTACATGATAATTTGTATGTATCAAAAAAAACTAAATTTTAAACGTGATTTGATGTCTCATTTTCTATATTAATGGTATATGCAGGAGGTCCCGCTGGGATCACTGCGGCTCTGTTTTCAGTCTGAGCTTCATTTTCTGTTGGTGTTGCTACATATGTCTGATGAACTTTAACTACATCGTCGTACTTTGGCGGAGGTTCCGTATAATATTCTAAAAATGTAAGGAGAAATTTTAAGAAACATACAGGATAGTCTAAGAAAATCTTGTTTTGTTTTCATGTTTGTGTTTGTTCAACATCTCTTCCCACTTATTTTTATTGTTAACCTATCTCTCAAAGCTGGTTTGTTCCCCCCAAAAATGTAAACTGTCTAATGTATCAATTTTTAAAGGCGATCAAAAGAATATCGTACAAGTAAATTGTGCACATTTGAAAAGTTATTTGAAAAATTACTGTATAAATATCTTTTTAATCTTGTGAAAGGACAAATCATCTGCATCTGCATCTGCATGCATGAAGCAACACAAATTTATAACTAATAGGTTCAGTGAAAGCAATATTTTTTTTTTATTTAGAGTTCATAAAAGAAAATATGGATAAATGTGTGCATGCACCGATTTTAGTAAAGCTTCAGTCAAGTTCTAATATTAAATAAACTAAGATTGGTCGGTGTAAGTGGTAGCCTTCTGAAATGGTTGAGTCTAATTTGTCGGATCGACAATTTAGAGTATCCATAAAAGGAGTCAACTCCCATGTATTTCCAGTTTGCTCCAGGGTGTCACAAGGGTCACATTTAGGGCTTTTATTATTTATTATTACCAGCTGCTTCTTAAATTGTAATTTTGTAATTTATGAGGACTATTTAAAAATGTTTAGGCAGATTCGTTCATTAGCGATGGTTACCTTGTACAACAAGACAGTTTTTTCCCATATTGTAGGAAAAATAATTAATTTGTTTATTAATATAGATTCCTTTTTTTTAAGAATAAAAATTTTATTAACCACGAGTACCTAATTAGTGGAAGCTATCTTATAAAAGTCGCAGAAATAAGGGATCTTGGCGTAGTCCTTGAAGAAACCCATTTGTTTGATAAACATATCAATCTTTGGCGTACAGTTGTTGTCAAATTTTGGGCTTTATTATTAGGCAAGCTAAACACTGCATCTGTTGCATGGAATCCAATGTATGCTGTATATATTGATAGATTGGAAAGGGTGCAAAATAGATTCTTGAGATGCCTACTATTTAAACAAAATTATACACTACGATATACACACACTGTAATATTGCATTTCCCAATATTATCTTTACAAGATGGAAGAATGCTCTCAGATTCGGTTTACTTGTTTAAAATATTCTCAAGTAACATTGACTCTCCGGATCTCGTCTCAAAGATGGCGTTTAATGTTGCACCGCAACAACTAAGACACAATTAAATTGTTTATACTCCCTTTCATCTTACATATAGTTCTCAAAAGCCACCAATCAAGAATGATGAGATCTGGATTTCCTTCAACATCTTTGTACAGAATTAAAAAAGCTCTACAATGAATACTTTTATTATTAAACCTATTGCAAATATGTTTTTTGTGTGATCAATAAAATATGTAGTTCATAAGTACTGATATTTTTGTAAAGTATAGTTTACTTATTATTAAAATAGTGGGTACTGTTTATGTGATTTCTTGTTTGTATCCTAAATAAATAAATAAAGATATTTTACAAATAATTCCAAATTGAAAAATGTTTTTGCCGGCGTACAGACACGATTAACATTGAAAAAGTTTTATGCCTCCGCTGGGAATCGAACCTGTTCAGAGATCTCTTTCTGATTCCGGCTAATAACGCTATATGTCGTCGATGTACGGATAAAAGAAAAATATATCTTAATGTTCAGTAGTAGTGAGTAAGTTCCCTTTCCCCTTATAACACCCTCCCCGGTCTGTTAATCACAGGAGATCCCAGACTATTACTACTAACATAAAATTGAATAAGTTATATGACCGAAGTTGGTGAAAGAATTTCAGGTCCCCCGTAGCGCAATTGGCAGCGCGCTTGACATGTAATCGAGAGGTTCTGGGTTCGATTCCCAGCGGAGACATAAAACTTTTTTAATTTTAATTGTGTCTGTACGGCGGCAAATACATTTTTCAATTTAAAAATTATTTACAGACGCCAACATAACTACTTTAAATAATTCCAAGTTCATTATAGGATAGGCGAATTTACTCCATAAATAATTTAAAATAATGGAAATACAGTCTATCGCTAATTGTTACTTATCGCTTGTAATGATTGTAACAGATATTTTTGGATATAGTATAATGGACCATCTAAAGTAACAAGTGACAAATATTTCTTGTCAGTTTTTCTTTCATAATATAAACTTGGGCCATATTAAAATTTTCGTTATTCTTGAATATGATACTACATGCTGTTTCAGCCCACTAACAATCAATATTTTTTTTTACCACATGGATTATTCCAGTAATGCCACCAAGAAGAAGTCAGTCATGAGGTCATAAATTGTATCAATAATATAAAACCCACATATTAGTTGTCTCTAGATTCAAAGCCGAACTGATATGCTGCAGACACTAGGAGTACCTTGCCTTGCAACAAAGTAACTTACTGATTTTTTACGACCTATGAGTTAACCCCCTCTACATATCACCTTGAATTAGAGAAATTTTAAATTCAGTTAGTTGGGCATGGAAGGATATAAAGAATGGATTTATGATATGGTATTCGGAATAATCAAATAGTGAACCTGTATTTCTTTTCGTGACAATATTAAAAGTAATGTTTATTAAAAGAAAGAAGCTTTTAATTCTGTGAGTGAAATTCCATTGAACTTTAGATGTCATATTTGGTATAAGCAACCCTTGGTCCTACCGAAGGATGAGAGAAACATCATGCATAGGTAGAGGCTCAAAAATTCTTTGGCTATGATGGATTTGGTGAAGTCAAGCTCCTCCAAAAATTTTGGAAATTGAATACTATACTTGATTTTAGCACTCCAATAACTACTTCCATCACTACCTGATCTGGATCACTTGACCCCCTGGCCATCTCCAGGTGGCCAGGATTAAAATACATTATAAAAATTCAAAACGCAAAATTATTTTTTTAGATAGCAAAACTTATTAAATAAGATCATTTTCTTATATACACCAATTACAAAACAGGTTTAGTGAGAACTTTCCAAGGACATATTATTTATTTTTTCAAATTAGATAACTTACGAGAATACGGTGGAGGTGCTGCTGCCGGAAACACTCCTCCATTGGAATCAGTTATAAATGTTGGGTTGATGTATATTTCAGAAAAGGAATCAGATCTGCGTCGGATACGTTGTTGTTCTCGTCTTTGAGCTAGTCTTGCTAAAATAATAAAATAATTGGGAATTTGTTTACCTAGGTACTTATATAATCATATATCAAGTAATGAAAACTGCATGATAATTTTATAATAACAGACACTAGAATAAAACCCCGTAGAAAACACATAAAACACTTAAATTCTTTACCGCAAACTACTTTGATTTAGCATTGGCTTCTTAGTTTTTTTTAGGTGCTTTTAACAACTTATTATTTTAAAATTGTTCCCCCAGCACTTTTGAAATGGTCACTATAAGTTTTCTTAAGGACTTTAAAATTTCAAAAAATATTTGAAGCTCTTGTTATAATTACAAGGCGGACCTCGAACTACGGTAGAAATAAAAATTATTCTAATTTTCAAGAAGATATGTTTATAACCTGACAAAACAACAAAAACAAGTTAATTTTTATTGTTGTATGCAAAAAGCATATTTCAAAATTTATAGAGAGTAGGTTAGGTTAGGTAAGAGTGGCAGACCCTTGGTTCTGACCAAACAGTCTCACGTAGTCCTAATTAGGTCCGTTGTGATACCACACGTGTTCCGTAGAACCCACCTTCATCAGATCTCTGATGGTTAGTGCGACGTAACCGCGGAAGGATTTTAACAACTCATTTAAACCAGCCACTACTGTTCAGAAATCTGCTCAGCCGTCCAAGTTGTAAGTTGCTTAGTTCCTCCAGGCTATCGAAAGATGGTTCACCCAGAGTAGTGATAGTTCTTGCGAGGCCAGGGCATTCACACAGAAAATGTTGAATACTTTCTTCCTCTTCCTCATCTCTGCAACTTCTGCAGAAGTCGTTAGTGGGTATTCGCATACGTTCGGCATGTCTACCGAAGAGGCAATGTCCGGTAACAACCGCAGTAATATTTCTCACGTCTTTTCGACTGTGTCTCAATAGCTCTGCGGTTCTCTTTTTATCGAATGTGGGCCACAGTTGCCTGGATGTACTACAGGTTGTCAACTCTGTCCATCTGTTTTGTGCAAGCTGCTTGGCCGTGTAGTCAATCTCCTCTTTGGCCAATCCCAGGTATAGAGAGTAACTATCAAGTAATATCGAATTGCAGAAATATTTTAGAAACTCAAACACCCTTTGGTTGTGACAATATTATATCAAGTTTGACACCAGTTTGTTACACCGCCACTTTGTTGCTTTACTTCTATACGTCCGTCCCTAATATAACATGTTGCAATTTTGTATGTCTCTATTTTATTACATTGTCATTTTAAACATCGCTTTTTCGAAAGTCGATATTGTGTTAAATCGGTATTTTAATTCGTGTTTCACGAAACGAAATCTTTTTTCCAAAAAACCAATCTCGTCTTATTAACACCGCCAAGATATTTTCTCATCTCGATATTCTTGCAATTTCTTAATAATACAATATGACATCAAAATAGAACTAACATTTTTAGATTTTTGTGTCTCGCCAGACTTTTGCGTTGATACTGCACAATAATTGACTCTTAGTTTTTGGTACGGCATGCTAGGTTTTATACCGAGCTTCCGTCTATGTGCTGGATGCACTTCGGCTAAATTGGTCCATTGTGCTCACCCTAGTTTGATTATTGTACCCACTCAGTAATCATAGTTCCCTGCACTAACTTATGTGGGTCAACTGTGGAGACGATGGGGTTTCTTTGGTTCTAGTTTTGGTTGTCCGAGATTCGTTGCTTCTTCCGATCAAGTGACTTGCAAGGACAAACTATGTGCAGTAGATAATGTTTCCCTAACTTGTCCGAAAAATCTGCAGTTAGGATCTCCATTGTACACTATTGTACAGTTGCATTGCATTCTGTGCAGATAATTCTTGATTGTATCCTGCCAGAATTCCGGTAATAGTGCTCAGCTGATTCCTATTAATTTGAAGCAGCTTTTTTTATTAGTCTCGGGTCTGGATTATTAATAAAGAATTTGCTATGGTCCAATCCCTTGCCTTTTTCGATCCAGTATATCGTAATGGTAATTTATGTGCTGTACCAGCTACTTTAAAGTAACTTCCACTTATTTTTAATTTGGTCTGGTATTTTAGTGTATATTTCTATATACAGGGTGATTCACGTTGAGTGGCCTATTAGAAGATCTCGGAAACGAGTAAACTTATCTTTCTAAAAATTTGATAGCAGGCATAATTGGCTTTGAGCTTTTAAAACATTACATTTTGAGGTTTTTGTTACTTCCGGTCATACCGGAAGTTAATGCCAACTTTGCTATTTCAAATAGAACACCCTGTATATTTTAGCATTTTTGATTACATTATTAAAATCTAAATAACTTTTGTTAATATTAATATATTCCTATCTCTAATTGTTTTTGAGATATGAATTATAAAATAATTTTTTTGTGAATAAACGCTCCGAGAAGAAAGTTTAGTAACTCTGAAACTAATAAAGGTAAACATTTAAAATTTTGCACGCTTGCAAGTAATACATAGATCTTTAGTTTAAATTACTTAGGTTTCACGTTTTTTATACAGGGAGTTCTTAAAATTGTGCCAATGTTTCCATTTAAATAAATGTGCATAAGTCAATTTTTGCAAATCGAACACCCTATTTTTTAGCTTACTAACGTGTAGAGAATTAAATTTCCTATCTAAATGCCTAATATGTTACAATCCACATTTTTAGTCGTTTTGGAATTATGAGCAATTTAAATAAAAAATCGTAAAATTTCTGTTTGTGTTAATACGACATTATTTTTCAAAAGAAGGCTTCGACTGGGATTTTCGATTGACTTTGAAAATTAGACATAGCTAGGCAACGAACATAGGCGCTTAATAGCAAATGGTAACAAAGCTCAAAGTCAAACGAAAATCCCAGTCGAAGCCTTCTTTTGAAAAATAATGTCGCATTAACACAAACAGAAATTTTAAGATTTTTTATTTAAATTGCTCATAATTCCAAAACGACTAATAATGTGGATTGTAACATATAAGGCAATTAGATAGGAAATTTAATTCTCTACACGTTAGTAAGCTAAAAAATAGGGTGTCCCATTTGCAAAAATTGACTTATGTACCTTAATTTAAATGGAAACATTGGCACAATTTCAAGAACTCCCTGTATAAAAAACGTGAAACCTAAGTAATTTAAACTAAAGATCTATGTATTACTTAAAAGCGCACAAAATTTTAAATGTTTACCTTTATTAGTTTCAGAGTTACTAAACTTTCGTCTCGGAGCGTTTTTACACAAAAAATTCCTTTTATAATTCATATCTCAAAAACGGTTAGAGATAGGAATAGATTAATATTAACAAAAGATATTTAGATTTTAAAAAGGTAATCAAAAATGCTACAATATACAGAGTGTTCTATTTGAAATAGCAAAGTTGGCATTAACTTTCGGTATAACCGGAAGTAAGAAAACCCTTAAAAGATAATGTTTTAAAAGCTCAAAGCCAATTATACCTGCTATCAAATTTTTAGAAAGATAAGTTTACTCGTTTCCGAGATTTTCTAATAGGCCACTCAACGTGAATCACCCTGTATATGTATATTGAATATATAACATTTTCAAGCCAAAAATTGCTATTATTTGATTTATCATATGCTATTTTGTATCACACATATGAATTTAATAATTTACTACCAAATATTACTTGATAATTAGCTTTTTAGTTTATAACGTACTTTTAAAAAAAAATGTTAGTTGCTCCTTCAGTAAGAAACCTTATAGTGATCCTTTTGGCGAAATTATATATTTTTTTGTCATCTAATACAGGAGAAGGGAATAGGGGGCGTAGCGTGCATTCCCTTTAAAGCAATCAAGAAAATATCTCGTTTTGCAAGAAACTGGAACATTCTCGTTTTCCTCTAAGCAGACGACGAAACCGAAAGTTTAAATTTTGATAAACTCATTATACCATCTGCTGCTACAGAAATACATCGAAAATGAAAAGACATGCAATTTTAAGTAAAATAACTATTTAAAAGGCAATCCCCCATTCTTCATCGCATACTAACCTGCTAAGACTCTTTCTCTATCATATGTTTGCTTAATTTTCTGTAGAAGTCCACAAAATGAAACGATGAAGACAAATATTAGTGCTCCCAAAATAACTAGTTCAAAAGCCATTCTAAAATTTATTTTGTTACATTACTTTCATAAGTTCCAATGGATTACTTCTGAACATAAAATTAAGGAAAAAGATGCATGGAGTGATCCGGGTGTATGATTTGGTGGGAACTTAGGGTATTTCATCACGCCGTATGCCTTATAAAAAAACTAAATTTGTTTATGATATTTCTGTTCTAAAATTAAAATCTGGCCAACATCAATCTCGGGAGCTTTTGGTTGTCTATCCTCGGAGAGATAAACAAATTATCTTTTTCCAAACCACCTAGAACAGTTGGTTGACAAAAAGAATGTTCTGAATATTAAAGAAAATTAGAATGGTTAAATTTAAAAATATTTAGTATTATTTTAATTTTGATATTTATTCTCAAAGTTTAAAATAAGTAATGTACCTTTACATTTAAAGGAATTGGCTGTTCTAAACTGGAGTTATCATAATTATTTTACGCGAAATAACATTTTTTTTAAAATAAGTTTTGAAAGGACATATCATACAAATCAGTATTTTATAAAGAAGAGTACCTAAGTTTCAAACGTTCCAAGTGCCTTTTGTTAGGTCTATAAAAAAATAAATAAAACTGCGTCAACAATGAAAAATACTAATCGTAATCTAGGTGTTGTTAACTAGGGTGCTTGCATCAAACAAAGAAACGTCATATGTGCCTAGGGACATACAACTATTTGAATACTCACAACTCTAATAATTATACCTTCTTTGGTATGGCCTCAAACCATATTAAATGTTTTTTTGATACTTAAAACAAAATTAGGATAATTGACGATAGCACATATTTTTGAAAAAAACTCAATTTTGACTTAACTGGCACTTAGAATATTTAGAATTTTCAGTCTTTATTTATTTATTATTAAAATTTATTGTGTGGTCATGTGCTAAATAAATGTTATTACTACTACTACATAAATATAAACAACTAGTAGCTTCAGATATTGATGGTTTGAAAATTTTTATTTTGTAACAGAAATAAATAAATACTACATTTTTATGCTCCGAGGGCATGTAAGTGATAGATTGACCTTAAAGTTAAAATTTTCATATTTTAATTAGCTAAATATCTCATAAACCTATAAATATTGGTTATTACAAGCAGAGCTGAGCAGTCATTACTTCGAAAGTGCTGAAAAAATTTCTTCAAGCACAATGGTGCTTCGAGCACCGTACTTGCAAGCACTTTTAAAATACAGTACTCGGTAATTCAAGCCCTTTATAAATAGTGCTTGGTAATTGGTAATTGAATTTCGCATTTAAAGTGCTTACAAAAACATAATTCAAAATCACTTTCCTCGGCAATTGATAATTGCAAGCACTTAGAATTTCCAAACTGCTTGGTGCTTGATGCTGGCAATTACGTTTCTAAAGTGCTTGGTGCTTTGTGCTTAAAGCACTTTTTTTGATAGCTTTGCCCGGCTCTGATTCCAAGTGATATAGGTATTATATGTACTTATGTAGTATTTTCAAAACTAATTGACATTGTATAAAATTACCACAGTGCATTAGCTTTAGTAACACTATACCAGTATTTCTTTCTGTCAGTGGCCGATCTGGGAGGGGGTGGGGGGATATGAATGGCTGTAGCCCCCCCCCTCCCCCGGACCTGATAGATAAACTTATAATAGTAGATGAAAACGCACATCATGAGAATGCAAGTTTTCATAAACTAACGAAAGTAATAAAATAGTCTTAAATAATTACACACATACACATTTTACTTCTTGATTCATACTGATACCCCTTTTTTCCCTAGAATAGAGCCAACAATGCTACGGAATATGCGTAATTGAAAATAATCTATGTAATTCATAGTCTAAACTTCTTTTGAGTGGCCTTCTTATGGTAATATCGCTAGACGATAACTTAGATGCGATTTTTTTACCATACCTGTTTCGTGATTATTAATTTATATAAATATTATAAGCTAAAAAACACCCTCAAAGACTACCTACTAACGTTTTACGGCTTGTTAAGGTGTTTCATTATAAGAAAATAAAATTGTTTCAAAAGCAAATGGACTTTAATCTTATATTACAGACACTTGAATAGTTAATAAAATAAAATGGATCAGGCAAAAACAAAAAAATATAATTTAAAGATTTAAGAGATTACAACAAAACACCAGACTGTCATGCTTAAACTAATCATATCACACACAAGTTAGTGAATTATTTAAATTTAGTTATTTATAGTAGGTCGAAGTTCAAATTTTTCTGAATACTAATAGAATAGAAATCGGTTTTGTTGAAGCTCTAATTTACGCAGGCATTCTATTTACTCATTATATAAAGGCCTACGAACTTACATCATTATGGATCTTAAAACAGAAAGGTAAATTACTAACATACATTGGTACGTATATAATTTAACGATACCAAGTGTTGGTAAATGCTTATATTGTTATTATGTTCAAGTACATTGAACTTTATCAACCCTTTAAAAACAAGTCTGGTTATTGCCTAAATCAAACAAACACATTGATCTTAAAGCGCATTAAAAATATAAAGTCACCTTTTAAAAGAGACAATGATAACACATTGTCATCTTTGCTAATTTTTCTTTAAACACCACGCAATTTATAACAACACTTAGCTTAAATTTCCGAAAACTGAACAATAACAAAAAACATTTGATCACTTGTAGTGCATAGACTAAAACGTACCTGTAAGTTGCTCATTCCTCGAGGTGAACATTGATTTTTCTAAATTCTCTCCGATAAGATAATGCGATTTGATAGGTGACGCAAAAAAGTTGTTATATTGGCAAAAGATTATTTTATGCGGATTAGTTTAATTGTAATTGTTTTAGGTACTTCAATATATAAACCCATACCTAAAAAGTAATAGAATATACAAGTAAAATGGGCAGAGACATCTTCATTTTAAAAGTTTAATTAAATATATTTCTTCGCCAGAAGGCTGATGATCGTAGCTTTTAATGAATATAATTGAAAATGAAAATAAAATTCTGAATACACTTTATAATGTTTAAAAAGTTATAATTTATTTATGAGCTTGTTAGAAAAAGTATCTTTAAGAATCAATTTTGTCTGGTATAGATATGACAAAAATGTTATTGATTTCATTTTAAAACGCAACTCGGCTGCAAAAATATCACGTTTTAGTTATGTTTTATGCTCAAAAGGCAATAATTTCTATTTATTATCTCTATTTTTTTAAAACTACTTTACTTTATGCAACGGGATTTAAATTCCAACAACAAATTCAATTCATTTCATTTTGGCAAGAACATCATCTAGGCGGTAATAATCAAGACCGCCTAGTAGGGGGGTATTTAGAGACCTCCCTTTCCCCATAGGTTGTAAACTTCAGTTGAGTATAAGAATAAGAATCGAGTTTACTAGTTGATTTTCTTAAAAAATGGGCAGCATTTGTTACTTTTTGGAGGGGCTCGCCCTTCTTGGAAAAACATAGACATTGTAGTAATTTCTTGATTTTTACGGTTTACCACCTCTCCCCTAAAAGAAATCCTACGGGCGGCCTTCATCATCATGCAACTTTAATGTTTATAGAAAGAAAGTTTTTAGCGGCAGGTGGACAAAGTAGTGCATCTACTTTTAATTTAAAGTACACAGGCACGCTAAAGGTAATGGGTTCCCTGGGGCACAGGTAGGCAATGGCAGGATGTTTCGTCCTTGTTAGGGCTCATCAGAAATTCAAAACCCGTAAGCAACTCCCAGTACAGCGAGAATATTCTTTCAAGACACTTTTAAGAATAAAAATGTGATGAAAACCTATAGGAACGCCATCAGTAGGAATCAACTCAATGCAAAAGATAGCCATCAAACGTGAAAACCTAGACACTAAACTATCTACTTTATTTTTAAAAACACGGCATTGTATCCGGATTGGATCAGCACCCAGTAAAATCAAACGTGAAAACATAGAACTAAATAAACCAAGTACAGTAGCAAACAAACCAGTATATGAAACGTTTTTTCGCATCACTACACTTTTCTACAGGTTTGTAGATTCAAATAAAGATCGCGCTGCCGTAGCCCACTGGGTGCCGATCCAATCTGTATACAATGCCGTGTTTTTAAAAATAAAGTAGAGAGTTTAGTGTCTACGTTTTCACGTTTGATGGTTATCTTTTGCATTGAGTTGATTCCTACTGATGGCGTTAGTAGGTTTTCATCACATTTTTATTCTTAAAAATGTATTGAAAGAATATTCTCGCTGTACTGGGAGTTGCTTATGGGTTTTGGCTTCCTGATGAGTCCTAACAAGAACGAAACAGCCTATCATTGTCTACCTGTGCCCCAGGGAACCCATTACCTTTGGCGTCCCTGTGCACTTTAATGCAAAAGATAGATGCACTACTTGTGCCGCTAAAATTTTCTTTCTATTATTTACTTATACGGACACTAAACTCTCTACTTTATTTTTAATGTTTAGTTGTTTGATCAGGATCATGGCTTTTTCAATATATAACATGTAAAGGGGGAACACAAGATCAATCTTGTGTTAACACATCTATATGCGCATGTTTGTAAAATATCAAAGCCAAACTAACGGGCCCACTCATGGTCAAACTTTAAAAACCAACCAGGTCAAAGGTCTCCCGATTTTGATGTTCAAAGTTTCAAAGAGATATGTTCGAGGGCAATGGCGTGCGCAATTAGAGTTAAACAAAACTACAAAAAATAGTAGATGGAGACCATAACTGGAGATTAGTAAGGGAACATTATAGCACATAGTTTGCCCCATAGTTTGCCCTTACAAATCACTAGATCTGAAGAACGAACCTCGGTCAACCAAAACTGGAACAAGAGGACATCCTGAACCTCTCCCAAGTTGACCAACACAAACTGGTGCAAGGAATGGGATCACTGAGTGGGTGTGAAAATCAAACAGGGCCAAGCCAGACACAATGGGCCAAACCTGGCCTAAGTGCATCATCATGGATGGGTCCTCGGGAAAAAAAGGAAAAAAATGGTCAACATTGAGTTTATCACCTATTAGCAGACATTTAAAAAAATTCTTTTTAGGTAAATATCTCTAGTTTTTCCCTAATTTGGAACCGAATTCGTAGAGTTAAAGTTTTGGACACTTTTTAAAAATTATCAAAAATGTTTAATATTTTCAAAAATATTAAACATATTCAATTATTAAACCATTAAATTATGCGTTGAAGGAATGGGAGAAAAATACTTTGTATTACGTGTAGATGCATGAAGCATCTACAATTCTACAAGTAATACAAAGTATTTTTCTTCCATTAAAATAACAATTTTTAACAAGTTTTCCCTATACTTACATTTATTTATTTATTTACATTTTGGTATGTAATTCCAGAATTTAAAGGATCTATCTTTTCGGTAGCCTTTTTGCAGTAATTAATAATATTTAACCCATACTCTGAAATAAACTGTGGAAACACACCTCAATGGTTCACTCACTAGAATATCTCACAATAAATTAAATTTCTGCGTTGTGATAAATACCCGCTCGTACATTAGACGTTTGTTTAAATAATGATATGTATTGTCACTTAAGCTTTTGTCTATATAAAATTTAATTTATATAAATAAGTATACGTGAAGATTTTTATCCAGCCTAGGGTAAAACAACTTTTTACAAAATATTAAGATACACTTTTCAGATCGCACAATGGTAATACTTTTGATAACGGCACTTGTTTTGTGAAATACATTTTTAACTTCTCTAACTGCTATAATAGAATTTTACGATATGTCACCAAAAAACTTTAATTTTTGTAACTCACTGCTACAATTTTTAATTTAAAAAACATCGTCATTGCGTAAGTCAAACAAAGGTAAGTATTAATAGAAGTAAATTATTAAAGCAATGTAAGGTGTAAATAAAGATAAAACGATCAGCAAATAGAACGTTTCAAAATTAATAACATTTTTACTTTGCTAAAGTTCTTATCCTAATAAAATAATAATAATATTATAAAAAAATGATACGTGTATGTATTTGTGTTGTGATAAGGCAATACAGGGTGGAAACGATATAAAGACCAAGAATATCGTAAATCAATGTAATATCTTAAATTAATTAATATTTACTGGGTGGTCTAAATATAATTGTACATTCGGTCAGGGGCGGATTTAGGATTTGTCTTGGGGGAGATAATAAAAAGAATATAATATAATAAAATGTTATTGTCGGGTTGCACAAATGTTTTTATAAATAATTATATAATCAGCCACTTTGACGGTGACATACATGACATTGGTAGAAATAATTTTCTCACAATCAAAACGGCACGGTTGGTAAATTTTTAACTTACCAATCAGGCAACTTTGATTGTAAGTAAATAATGCTGGCCAATATCACTTATGACACAGGCTACAACGGGGCTTGTTAGTTAATTATTGTTAAAAACTTTTGTGTCCTTGTTTAAAAATTAATAAACAGGCTTATACTTAACTAAAAAAAAAATAACTTGGTATACTTGGTAAACAAATCAAGCTAAAGTGTAATATAATTCTTAAATGTATTTGAGTATACTTTATCTTAAACCCTAACCTAATTTCGGATTTATCCATAAATAAAAAACTACAGTCTCCTTTTTTTATTACCAAGAAAATTCATTTATATCTAGATTTATATTTCTATGCACTTAAAACAAAGCTAAACCGTTAAAGTGATTTTCTAGTATATTAGATCTTAGGTAAGTTTTTAAAAGCCCAAGATTTGAGAACCAACAGGCTATTAGGCATAGATCTCGGTCTCTTATTAGCCAAATTAGACATGATTTAATAAGGCAGACTATTATAGATCGCCAGATTATAATCGCAGAATGTTGTGTTTTAAAATCTCTAATTACGGAATCCCTAAAATTTCGCCATATACTCCGAAATAGAATTCATATAACCATGTACATATATGATACATCTGCCATATAACCACATGTAACTTTTCCTTCTTACACCGTATAACAAGAATTTCCTTCAATAATATGCTTCACCACTAAAGTCTTTTTCATTTTCATTATCATTTCCACATAAAGGTTTTCACCTCGTCAATTTGAATTTTTGAAAATTATCAACGGTTATCCCAACTTTATCTATATAACTTGGTAGTAAGTTTTTCTCTCCTACTTCTATGGAAGTTTATCAACATTTTTTCTTTATTTAATTAATTTCCTCAAAAGCTCTATGAGGATGTCACTGACAATTTCCTAACTTAGTAACTTTTTCAATATCTATGAATTATTCTCCTGAAGATGAACGTTTATACGTTCGAAACATGTAGAGAGTGATATAAATATTTTTTTGCCAGAAACAATTCAAGTATCTTGGTATGTATTTGTTGATTGACCGATTTAAAAAACGTCTCTATTTTCACAATATAATATTTCATATTGAAAACAATTGAATTTAAAACCTAGAAAATTTTATTTTTTCTTGCTCTGTAAAATTAAATTTCGTAAATAGGTTAATTTTTCACACAAAGAAGAGTTAGAATCAAAAAATTACACAGCAAAAGCGGTTGTGACATGGTAAACATCAACAGGCGAATCAAAAAATTTAAAATAAAAAAATGCACCTTATGCTTGCATGGGTGCATAAATCCTATGCAGGCACCTTGTTAAGGCAACTCTATATTTACGACATTTATTTTGTGATAAAAATGTAGGAATATTATTTCTATTTAATAAAAAATCAAATTCTGCATTTTTGTATGAAAAAAAATGTTTAATGGAAGTTTTATCTGTCCCGAAAAGCACCAGCCTTTTGGGTGGTATAATATATATAGTACCAGGTACAAATTTTTACCATTCTATATTGGTAATCAAAAATAAAAAGTATTTAGGTATTTTTTCACGCTGTACAATTTGAATCTAATGCAAACTCTACACTATTAGTCGGATTGGCTGCCCTGAATGATATCAATCCTTCGTCATTCTCGCATCACACTTTTTTCTAATGAGAATTTACATCAGTCCTTCCATCAATCCTTGAACTACACGATCAGTATACTTGTCATTCCCTTATCACGGTTGTCAAATAGACTGATTGTGTAAAGTCTGCAAAAGATATTTTTCTTATGCGAGTCACCTATAAAAAGATGAAAAACTGTTTCATCAAACATATTGGCCATAGGAAAAAAGTTGATGAAATATAAATTATAAGAAATATTTTTATTACTGTCGAGTTTTTTCTTGCATTGAAGAGAATACAGATATTTAGAAAATAGTAATTTTCCACTTTTATTAAGGTAGCGATTATTCACCAACAACGTTCTTACCACTCACCATCAACACACCCACTACTTGCAGGTGACTCCTTACCAAGCCCCAAAACATCGTCAATGTCTGGTGATTTGAGAGCACGGAATCTTTGGAAAATTTTTCTTTTTAAACACCTTTATTTTTGTGTTTATTTTGAAATAAAAATTATTTTTGGAAATATAACACTAAACTTTTTTACTTTCACGGAATTTATTATATTCAGTAAGAACATTCTGATTTAGAACTTAAAATGTATCCCAACAATAAAATTATTTCTACAAGGTGTCATGAAACAGTTCTAGAAATAATTGAAAATTTAATTCATGAAACTCATCTGACACCAAACTCGCAATAAGAGGCAACATGTTCGTTTAAGATTGATTTTATCAAAATCTATGTTTGACAAGACTCATCTTCTGTAATCATAAAGAAGATTATTTCATTTCCTGTATTAAAAAATAATAATAGTTAAGGATTTTTGGTTTTGTTAAAATAAATTTAATATGCTTTTAAATTGAGATAAAAATGATGTTTAATTTGATGATCATTCAAATAAGTATTTTCTTAATTACATTTTCATATTTATTAGATAATCACATTATTCGCAAATATTCGGGTTCTATAAATAAAGGTTAAATTAAATGAAATTAGACGCTTTAGGTTTATCTCCATCAGTATACTTCTTTCCATTTAACGCACCACTTCACTTCAATCAATTTATGAATTTTAGTTTTATTAAACCAATGTTAAATTTCATGTTCAAGCGGGTTGCAATTGATTCTCTACCAGATCTATAGCCAACTATTGAGCAGTGCCTAACTCCGCCTGCATAATTATTCCAAAAATAGTGACCTCTCAGGTATGTTAATCCTGCACCCCAATTCCGCCCCGAGCGTATTTACTTTATTTTTGCGAGTTTGGGAAAATCCGATTAGAGTATTAAAGTAATAAAATAATATAAATTGTGTTTACTGCATTTAAAGAAGATTACAAAATTATTATATGCATATTCTACTTACTGTTTCGGACTTATGTTTTTACACGAATCTGAAGTGAGTGATTGTTTTATTTTCGACTTGTGTTCAATACGCCCAAATGATGAAAGACTAACAAGGTTCTCCGATTATATTGTCGACACTTATATCTCTGAAGATTCACTTTTTCCACCAGTAGTGTGGGCAGAATCTTCATCTGCTCTGACCTACACGACAAATTAATGCATGTGAATCGTTTCATAGTCATTTCAATAACTCTTTTTATAGCAGCCATCCGTCAATTTTTGTGTTTCTTCAAGTTTTAGAAAAAATTCAAACTGAGACTTATATTAAATGTAACAGTATTAACACCCCTTATAAATACCAAAATAGTATTTCTAAAAAGCGCCAAAAATTTTTAGAGGATAAGTTAAAAATGTACAAAGATAGGAAATTATCAATGTTAGATTTTGTTAACGATTGTTTCTTACCAGTACAATCAAAGTGTAAATTTGTAATTTTATATACATTAAAGGTTCCTAATTGATTTGTTTGTTTTATTTCGCATTAAGGATTAGGAGCGGAGTTAGGTAGTTAGATAAGGGAGCGAAAATATTTCGGGGCGGAGATGGGTACTGTCTGTCCTCGTGTACCTGGCGCCGGGCGGAGTTGGGAATCGCCCCAACTATTTATTTTACACCTTCTTTTTTATTATAGTATAGCCTGACTCCCATAAAAACCTAATTATCCCTCTGGCAATAAAATGCCCCTGTATATCTTTTCGGACAGAGCCGCAGTACAAATCTTATTTAAAATCCTTTCTACGTTAAATGGATGTGATTTAATTGACTGCAATAAAATGGATGCTTAATGCGGTCGTAAATACCTGTTAATTTCCATGTACTTTTGGGGCCGGATTATAACGATTTCTGGGTAAGGTTAAATTAAAATAAGATAATTATTAATGAAGGAAAGAAATAAGAACTCAAAGTATTTTTGAAATTTCCACTCCACGCAAGTATGGACTATTTCTTCGAGATAATTATAAATGTTTAGAAATCTCCTATTATTTTGAATATTAAGTTATTTCACGATAAGTGTTCAGTTATATCGCAATATAATTTTACGAAATATTATATTTTATGTATGAAGCAGCATTATGTGGCTTCCGTGGAAAAACATTGATGAAGCTTCTTCAAATGTTCCGGAGATGAAAAAGCATTTATATCTCGATGGTATGAACATTGTAAAAACTGTTTATAGTTCTTTACCTAACAGGGGACTTGACGCTAGTGAAGCAGTGAAACTACAGTAATTTGACTAAGATACCTCTGACTACAGTGAAAAATTCGTGTCAAATTCCATCAAGTCAAGAAAGAAGTCTACACCATGTACGAAGAGCGGTAGAAGTTTTAAAGGCATTCTGTATAAAAAAGTATGTTTGTGACGCATTGGCAGAGGAAATGGAACATTCTATGCTACGGTGCCACCTTATTATTGTATTGTTAATGTTATAGACTACATGTGGTACCAATCAAAAATACTTCTCCAACTTTAAGTTATAGAGTTATAGCATTAATAAAAAATGTGTTAATGATATTCTCCTAGGTAGTTGAAAAAATTCAATCCATCATGTAATGACTGTAAAAAATCCTTATGTTAGTATGCATGATACAATTAAACCGATTATAATTAATTTAAATGAAAATAGCGACAGCGAAACAGAACTAGATATAGAATAACATATAGATACAAGGAAATAGGTACCATAGTAGTACTTAAAAGTTTATATTATAATATAATATATACCTCTGGAAGAATAATCGCGACCTGGCTCATCTCTATGGCTTGGCCAACGTGGTCCAATTGAATGACCGGCCAGAACGCCGAATTTAATTCCTCGAGATAATTTTTGTGGGTATATTTTAAGTCTTTAAGATCTATGTTAACCCACCAAACAATATTTAAGACTTAAAGAACAAGAAACGGGGCGAAATAAGATGGATGGAACCTTATGTCGTTAATAACATTCTGCAAGAATCTGAAGATCATCTCGGGTAAAGTCAGGTTGTTGGTGGGGTTTGTTCCCAATATCTGTGAAAATAATTTTTATTTTCTTAACGATTTTGTGGCCTTTTTTCTAATAAATAAAATGATTTGTTAATTAAAGTTTAAACCCAGTTTTGTCCCAAAGGACTTAATATAAGTATATGACATACTTTATAAGAATAACTAAAACAGGGAGTTTTAGAAGTATTTTATTAAAATAAAGTACGTATCTGAGATTTTTGTTCAAGTTTATACACAATGTGTTGGAAAAATCATAGTTTTGAAAGTTTTATTTGTTAAAAAAGGATTTATTTTAGAAATACTTTTTAAAATTTGATAAATGCTTTCGAAACTTCAAAATCATGATTTATCCAAAGAGTAGACATGAAAGCGATGAAGTACAATATTAAAAATATACGTTATTTACATAATACATAAATAGTTATTATCCTAATATTAAAATTTATATATATTTCTAAAATAATAAGTTGCGCAGCTTATTAAATAATATATATACACCATTCACACAATACAACAAATTTATCACACTTCTATAAATATAAATATGATATGACCTTATCACAATAGTTTTATATGGGAACCCTACACGATCACAGCAGTAATATTCTCAGTATTCACAAAAAAATTATATTACTATTACTATTGTAAGTATAGGTATGGTTTTACTTTGTTTATTTTAGGTTTAAAATTCGTAATGCTGTCGGTAATACTGATCAAGTAGGGCTTCCAATCCCAATACAGTTTATCTTAATTCCAATATAAGAAATAATACTTTCATAGTTAAAGTTAAAAAGGATAGAGTATGCAAAACATAAATTGATAACAGTAATATAAGAAAGTATTGCGATTTTGAGTAAGTGTACGTTTAAATTTTTGAAAGAGGATTTAGAATGAAAGATTTACTAAGTTTGTAGAGTATATTGGACATATTTAAATCGCATTATGTAACTCAAATATCCCAACTTAACTTACCTCTAATCCACTTGTTTGCAATCAGTTTTTTTTGTGTTTTAGAATCACGGTTCCTTACAAAAGGAAATATTTTATTTGCACATAGTTTCTGATTTTAAAGATAAGCAGAATCAAATAATAGAAATATTGCTTTTCTTCAAATTGAAACATGATTTTTTTTAGTTTGAAGATACATTTAACAAATATATTCCGTTACTCGATTTTTAATGTCTTAATTATCTTTTAATGGTAATAGTTAAAATACGCACCTATTGCATATTGTTAAATAATAGTTTATATTGAAATGTAAATGATTCATAGCTTTTATATAATTTAGAGGCAAATGCTCTGCACAGTCCATCAGTTATTATTTTACTGATAATTTCTAAAAACTTTTTACAAAAAATGCCATTTTATGTTAATAGAATGTTAGAAATTGGGCATTTTTAAGCCTATTACTAGATGAGATCCTTTCAGCCAGCTCACCCACTTAATTTCACATAGTGGTCCGCATTTTTGTAAAAAGTTTTCAAAAATATCTTAAAGATATTGTCACAATCTGAATTAACAAGATCATAATATTTTATAATATAATAATCAAAATAACCCTTATAAACGTTGTGATAATTAAATTTTATACTCGCATCTACCAATAATTTGACTGTCAAGTTTACAAATCTAGGGAAATTATGTGCACGACCTAATTTCGTCGATTTCCTGCAAAAGAGATGATCGAATAATATGTCATAACAACAATTTTGTTAGACATTTCATTTTTCTTAGGAGTGTGTTTAACATTGACTATAGAAACGTATTACAAACTTAAATATCGAAATATGAAACATTATGATCTTATGATTTCTTTGTGTGTCAATATATTATCTTAACTAATTAAGATTTTATAATATTAAAACTATTTTATTCAGTCGTTCGGCTGGGTACTGCAGGTACTACCACTGGGGTCGAGGATGAGGGGCTTGTACTACTTTGATGTACTTGGGGTTGTTCTGCTTGTAGCGTCTGCATTGAGTTGCTCTGAGCTATGGCAAGTTTTAAAGCTTCTTCATATGACGGAGGAGCTAAAATAATAAAGAAAAATAAATAATTGTTTATCAAAGCCATGTTGAAGAAGGATTAAAGAAAAAATAATGCTGCAAGGAAATCAGTTTGAGTACAAATAGAAGCCAAACGTCTTTTTATTCAGTTAAATTAGAAACATCTCTCGTTCTTAAAATGGCAATTTTATTTCTTTAATTTATTGGAAGTTAAACCTAGTCAAAAAATGTGAGGATAAGTCTAAACTGACTATAGTTATTGTTGCAGGAAGGTGATATACCAAGACAACAATGTATAATGAAGGTGTTGCAGAATTATCAAATTCATTGTATACGCATTTTAACAGTTGAAAGGATATGGTACGCAAGATGTAGGTTCTTATTTCAGGTTGACCCTCAGAGTTTTATTTTGGGAAATTTGTAAGATACAACAGTGTTTTTAGCGACCGATGAAAAAGTTAAGTTGTTTTGTCTCAGCAGGAAATGACAAAGTTATCGTTGGAGACAAACCATACCGATCGAGAAGTTCTATGTAAGCATACTCTAAGGTAACCAAAGAATTTCTATGATTTTCTGTAGACAAGAAAACCTTCAAGGCTTCCTCCGGCTGCTATGCCGCCGGCTTAAGACCTCTGAAGGGATTTTATGCAAGAAAGCTTATTTATTTTCTCATATCGCGTATAAAGAACAATTAGTGATTTCACGAAAGTCAAGAAAAGCCTTTGTTCCATGAAACTAATATTTCTACCTACGTAAGTATATTGACAAGCAGTTTTTCAGTTTGCTATAAGTGTATCTTTGACATTTCTTGTTCTTTCGAAAATACCTTCTGTTGAAAGACTGTCCGTCTTATCACGGTGTTCATCCTAGATTTGCAAGAATGATAAATGGAATTATTTACATTGGTTTGGAAAGAAGATAATAATAGAGCGGGGATAAGATTCGAGGAAGATTGTATCCCACAGAAAGAATGGTTGTTATAGCAGCGAAATGTAGCTGTTACAGCCAGTTTGTTGCAAGCTAAGAAAGTTAAAGCACTTTTAAGCAAATCCACCTATACATTTATTGGTCAAGTAATGGGAATCATAACCATTAATACCGAAAACTCTTACCCTACTTATATACCACTAAAAAATCATATTGGTTTAGATTAGGGAATGCTGGCTCTATTATTTTTAAATGCAAGATACTTTTAATACGAGTGATTTATCCAAAGGCAGTAGTCAAGCTGTGGTAATTCTAACTTAGTTGAAAAGTTAAAACTTTGTTCCAGCTTTATCATTTGCCCAACCAAGGGTTCGTTAGAAAAAAGTAGGCAAAATATGGCACTTGGCTTGGCTTTTTTCTATCCCATTTTGATTATTAAAAAATAAAACATACTGTTAAAGTGAAAAAAATTTGAAGTTAACTGTACCGTGAGTAGTTAATGACCTAAAGGACAACCAGATAATTGTCGTTGCGCCCTTCGTATCATAAAAGTTCGGGATTTTTAATATAAAATAAATCGAAAAAACTTTTAAAAAGCCAACACTCCAATCTAATCTATTGCTCAAAAGAGTTGGTATAAAAAAAATCAATATTACTTACAATCATCATATTTTGGTGGTTTGTTCAGTTCAGTCGTAATCGAGACGTGATCGATCGAAAGAAATGCGTCAGGATACTGTGGGGGATTTTGGCCAGGAACTCGTCCACTAATGTTGTAGATATTTTGTTCTTGTTGTGCTGAAAGAATAACCATAATTTAAAAATAACACCAAAATAATACCTATAAGCAATAATATGCTGATATTATATGTTTATGACCAAGGTTACAAATCTGACTAGCTTATTAGTAGCTGCTAGAAGATCGAAGACATAAAATAGGAATAAAATATTTTAGACGATATGCAATTTAGTTCCAACAAGTCTATCGTCTAATAAATTAGGTTTATATTTATGAAAAATTACTAGAAATTGTAGTTAATAATCAATTTATAAGCTACATAGAACAAAATAACATTTTAACCACGTTTTAGACGATATAATAAATTGTATAAAAAAGTCCACATTTAACTTTTTCATGACGACACATTACTCTACTTTGTTAGTGATTATTTCACTAGAGTTAAAGTGTATTACACCGGCAATAAAATCGGTATTCACCTGACAATACAAGTACCTTACAGGTGGTCGAGAGAGAGAGAACAATCCAGAAGGGTTACAAATTTCTCAGGCCGAGTCGACTATAATCCAATATTCTCGAAGACTTCCCACGGAGGTTCAAAAGCGCTAACAAATAGTAAATGACTAATAAAAAAACAAAACCAACGAACCAATAACCAATATTTGAAGCTAATGGAAAAAAAGCACGACCAATCCCTATCTAACAACAGAGAGGCTATTTTTGACTGTCAATCCCAACTGGGAAAAAGGAGTATGATATAAAAAAAACTTTGTCAAGTTTGCGGTATTCCATATAAAAGACTGATTCATTTTTTTGTCATTTCCCTGTATAATTTTGGACACAAAAGATAAGGGAATGTAAAAACTATACTAGAGTAAGGTGGCGTCCTACTATAACACGTTCAATGATCATTTAAAATGGTTCATGGGCTGGCAGCAGGGTACTTGTTAGATAATTGTATGACTGTTTAGGGGACACTGGTTCAAAAAGTTATGTGATTTATTAGCCTTGCTATGGACAACATTATCTTAGAAACATAAAATTTAGTATTTGAAGCTTATTTAGCTATGCTCAATTAACTAAATTAAGTTTAGCCATTTAAATTATTTTAAATTAAACTAAATCGTAATTTTTTTTAATGGATGGTTGTTTTACTAATTTTGTATTGTTTGTAAATTTGTGGTTTTGTCATTTAAAATCACTATTCTATGGTGTATTTATGTTAAGTGAATGTCTGATTAAATCAGTAAATGCGCATCAATAAATATTTCTGCAAATTGCAAACGATAGAAATTCTAATGTCCATGAATTTTGTTAAGAAATACAAGGAAGTGTTGTGAAAATATTTAGGTATACATAGGAATAAGACTTGCAAAAATATGCTTAAATTTAGGAATATCATTTTGTATTGAGTAGATATTCCTATAAACTAAAATTTAAAGCAGTGAAATAAACTCCTGTTCTTGCATAGGGATAACTCTATTTTAATTATTATATGTATACTATAGTAGTTATTTCTCCTTAAATCTCGTATTAATAACGATTTATGTATACATAAATCGTACATTGTATACCGAGTAGGAAAAGCTGAACATTCCCGGACTACCGTAAAGATTGTATGTCGAGGCGTAACACTTTAATTTCATTTCGTTGATCATGAAGGTTTTTACCTTCGAAACATATACGATACGACACTAAGGTTTTCTAAATAAGAAATCCTTATAATAAACTAGTGGAGCAGACTGTGTGTATTATTCCCCTACTCATAATATACTCCACTAAGAGATGGACTACTTCCACAAAATTAATAATGTTTATTTCAAAATTTGATTGTCATTTGAATAATTTTCGATTTTCGGAAAACTAAACTGCTGGACAATTGCTTTCGAGCAAGAAAAATTTAGCCTAAATTTAACAGTTAATATTTTCTGAACCAGATATGATATTGACCTACGGTTTTGAATGGTTGATAGATTTATCCCTTGAGAAACAATTGTCAATATTGGATTTTCTTTAACTGTCAGAAAATTTTGTATACAAGGTGTTAAAGAAGACGATGATTTTTGCTCCAATTTTAATGGCGTGTATCTTTCACAATAGTATTTTTAAATTTTATCACTCTACGTCAATTGAATCACTGGTTCATAGCAAAGAAAGTAATTTGTCAAATTTTTGATATCTGCTATATTTTAAGAAATACCAATTTTTTTGGAAAACCTTGCTTTATTTCAACTTATTGGTAGCTAGATCTCACTGTGCGTTGTATCGTGCAAACTTTGCAGGTGATTCTTCTACATGAAGAGCTTGATTATGTTCAGTAACAATAGTTGTACTTAAATGTTATGATGTATAGTGGCGTACTTATAAACACCTATATGTCTATGGTTTATGAATATAGTGTTAGAAAGTTAGGAATTAATAAATACATTTTTTCCCAAAAATTAAATTAAAAAAATTATCTTTGTTAAACTTTTGTAAACACACTGTATAATATATCTGTAGTGCGATATGAAAAACTAAAAAATAAGAAAAAATTGATCTAATATAGGGGCGACTACTTTCCAATATAAAACAATCGTCAAAAATTGTGAGATAATCATAAACCATAGACATATAGGTGTTTATAAGTACGCCACTGTACATCATAACATTTAGGTACAACTATTGTTACTGAATATAATCAAGCTTTTCATAAGGTATAGTAATCACTCGCAAAGTTTGCACGATACAACGAATAGTGGGATCTAGCTACCAATAAGTTAAAATAAAGCAAGGTTTTCCAAAAAAATCGGTATTTCTTAAAATATAGCAGATATCAAAAATTTGACCAATTACTTTCTTTACTATGAATCAGTGATTCAATCGACGTAGAGTGATAAAATTTAAAAATATTATTGTGAAAGTTACACGCCATTAAAATTGGAGCAAAAATCATCGTCTTCTTTAACACCCTATATACAAAATTTTAAACAGTTAAAAAAAATCTAACACTGACAATTGTTTTCCAAGGGATGATATCAACCATTCAAAACTGTAGGTCGATATCATATCTGGTTCAGAAATATTAACTGTTAAATTTAGGCAAAATTTTTCTTGCTCGAAAGCAATAGTCCAACAGTTTAGTATGTATACCTCGAAGTAAAAGCCATACTCCCGGACTCGGTATTGCCAGTCTCGGCTTGCGCCTCGACTTGCAATCTTTACGGTCGTCCAAGAATGTTCAGCTTTTCCTACTAGGAATAAAATGTACTATTATGAATCAACGACATGATGGAAATGTAGTTATTTACCACGATCTCAAATCACATCACCTACCCAAAATGAGAGCGCCAGCTATAGGTTCATATTCTATACTTTCCCGGAGCGTCTTTATTTTCCATTGCAGATAAACATATAACAAAAACACCATTAAAATACAGAAAAGACACCAAAACACGTACATTTTCTATAGAAGACCCACTTAATAATAAGTTTATTACAAAAACATTATTTTGCATAAATTATGTGTAGAGTAAACAAGTCAAAGTCTTGAGATAATATAAGTAAACCCATTAATGCTTTAATAATTCGTGACGCAATCGAGAGATATTGTTTTCTAAAATGATAATATTTTTGAAACTATAATCTTACAGCAAGACATTGATAGGAAGATTTCAGTTTATTGTTAAAACAATTTTAACGTTTCATATCTAAAAAAAATTAATAAAAGAAATATAAAAAAAAAAGTAATAAAATACAAATTAGGTAAGTTATTTCTTGTAAAATGCCATATTTCGAAAAATTGGAAAATAAAGAGAGAAGCTGGCCATTTGGTTTCATCCAGAGCCATAAAACAAACACACACACACACACACGTTTCATATCTTTCGTAGGTATCTATTTATTTACCGTAGACATGAAAGTAGTTACTATAAACTAACTGTTTTGTGTGTGTGTGTGTGTGTGAGGGTGTGTGTGTGTGTGTTGTTCAAAAATTATCACGAATTAAAAAATAAGTTTATTCTATTTCTTCCCGAAATTATAGAACCTGAAATTATTGACTTTTCTTTTTTAAGTTTAAAAACACAACAGAAATTATAATTTTACAATAAATTCTTCAAAAATGCACTGTACAAAAACTACCAAAAATCCAACCTATGGTAGTTATGACCATTAAACCAACGATCTTTTCTACTTAACTGGACTTTACTGATTTGTCCTGGTTAATCAATGTCAAAGTTATTAAACATTACAATTAGGTTACAAATTTTGAATATTTCTATTAATGGATCAGAAATGTATATGGATATGGCCTTATATTGGGGCCCTTAAAAGGTAAACAAGGAACGATATTATTGGACTGACTAAGCGATGGTCTATATATCATTAGGATGTCACATTAGTATTTTCAGTGTATACAGGGTGTTCCTTAATGACGTGTTAATATTTTAGGGTGTGATTCCGCATTCATTTTATGAAGAAAAGTTCATTTAAGCATTTGTCCACAAGGTCTTACATTTTTTGCTATATACAGGTTGTCCAATTATTTTATTTTTAAGCGTTATTTTGTAATATCTCCGAAAGTACTTTAGATATTATTTTTAATTATGGTCTGTGGGTTTTCTATATAAATTGACATATTTCAGTAAGAAAAATTATTCTATTGCTTGACCAGTGGCGTCCCTGCGCACGTGTCATCTCATATTTTTTACAAATAAAATAAATCGCCACTGTCATTTTTCCGTTCGGATATTTTTCTGATTAGTCTGACCAATTCTACATAAAACGGTCACTTGCGTTTTTCCCGTCACACGTCCCGTTCTTTATCAAAATAATTAAATTACAATAAAAACTCATTATGGTTAGGTTTGGTAGAATACCTCTGGTAGATAACTAGATTTACATTACACAATTATTTTTCGTTAAGAGTGACGCATTCGCCATTTCGTTTTTTGATTAATATTTCGTTAATTTTTCCTTTTATCCAAAAATCGGCCAAACACCGACATTTAAAGCATAATAACCTACAAATTAAAGTCAAACAGGTTTGAATTTATAAAGTAACAAAAGCAGATAAAGAAAAATGGAGAAATTTCAAAAATTTTCGTTTTTTTGGTTTTATTAATTCATTATTCAAAATTTGTTTAGTTCAAAACTGTAGGTAATTGCTACTCATGGACGGATATTTGGCCCCTTTTTGAATAAAGCGAAAAGGATAAAAAATATTGATCAAAAAATTAAATGGCGAATGCATCAAGAACGGTGCATCTGACGAGAAAAACGCAAGATACCATTTTTATGTAGAATTGATCAGGCTAATCAGAAAAAATATCAGCAAGGAGAAATGTCAATGGCGTAACCTTTTTTTTGTAAAACAATATCAGAGGATACGATACGTGTGCAGGAACGCCACTGTTGAATCAATAGAATAACTTTTCCTACTAAAATATACCGTTTTATATCGTATTAATACATACCACAATTAAAAATAATCTCTAAAATACTTTCGGAAATATTACAAAATAACGCTTAAAAATAAAATAATTCTACACCCTATAGCAAAAAATGTAAGCCTTCATGGACAAATGCTTATATGAACTTTTCTTCATAAAATGACCTGTGGTATCACCCTGAAATATTAGCACGTCATTAAAAACACCTTATATAAGGTAATAAACATACTTAATTTTAGGCAAGTTAAGAACTTGGCATCAGTTAAAATGATTTAATAAATTTATTTTATAGGTACCTAGCCATATTTTAAAAAAGGGGAAAAAATATTTTCCGAAACAGGTTTAAAAGCCTAGCTCATAGTAGCTAACAAATGAATTAAGAGGTATCCGTACACGTTTAAAACGAGATTTCTTTTTACGGGTTTATTATCGCTTAAGAAAAATATGTTGTACCTTTATTATAAAAGTTTTTAAAAATTAAACAAAGAATATTGGAAAGTCATTTTGGTTTGTCATATATATCTTAGGTATATTTAAATCATTTAGTTTTTTAAATTTATCAACCCTATATTGACTTTCCAATGTTCTGTAATTAATTCTAAATAACTTTTATTAAAATAATGCTTGGAAAACAATTGCGTTTTTTAAACAAAAGTTCAGTTTTTAGTCATAAGCTAAATTATAATCCACCTCAATAGTCCAATGCTTTCTCTTTCTAACATCAGTGGCAACCCCTACTCACGGAGACGCAACGCGCGTCGGCTTCCGTGGACCAAACATCATGACAACTATAAATGCGGGTGGCTGTGAAATCCACTTAATTAAATCTCTGTGCAAAAACATTTTAATGAACAAAAAAGTAAACGATAAACCTTTAACCTCTGGTAGGAATCCCACTTTGTGACGTTTCTATGCAATGCTGCCCGAAATAGCGACCGACCGGCTGAATTTATTGAACACAGTATTAATTTAGTCACCGAGATTTAATAAGATATGTTAAAATGCTTATTTACTTAATATTACCAGTCTTATCGCCAATTACTCGCACATTACACTATACTCACAGATTATAAACATCCCAGGTAATCTGTAATAATCACCAAAACAAACTTTAGACTTTATGCGCCACTGTAGATAGAAGTATATTAGAAATAGCACCATAAACCAAAACACAAACCACATCCATTGGTCCATGTTGATTAGCAGAATCTTGTTGACAATATAAAACGTTTTTAAACACAACTATTTTAAATATAATGTAAACCGACGTAGATTGCCAATAACTTGATTTTGTTTACCAAAACAATTCAGTAATAAACATACTAATAATATAATCAAATTAACACAGGTAGTTGGCATGGGTATGGGTATTGAACCCAGACGAAGGATTAAAATCGGCAATTATAAAATTGTCTAATATAACAATACATCCATCTAAGTTTTCATAAAAATTCTTACCAAACTAATTTCAATAACGGTTGGTTGTTTACCTGACATATTTCTTTGAATTTGTCTTTACGGTTTAAAGACTACCTTGATATTGGAAAGCACAATCCTTATATAACACGAACGAAGTATTATTTCATCCCAGAATAACCGTTTAAATTAATATATCTGACAATTCCCATAAAACAAATGAAATGGCACATATCTTACTGACTTCTTTGATGGTTAGGAAGAGTTAAACCGAGGCCTCTAATGCAATGTACAATTTTTTTAACTTGGTCAGAAAATATTCCGTGATTATGAACTTTTTAAGAAGGTGCTGAAGTGAGTTAATTCGTTTTGTTTATTTTGTCAAAATAATTGGTTATTATTTACGTATTTTCTAAACCGAAGACTGAAAGTTTGGTAAAATTTTATTATTACCAATTGAATAGTAACAAAACTACCCTTTTTAGAAAGTCAATACAGTTGCAAGTTTGCAAAAATTCCTTTAAAAAAATTAAACTATTAAGGGTTTTGCTGATTGGTGCGCCAGCAGGAGCTGGAAGTAGTCCTGTCGCACCTCTTCATAAACTAATGCGTTTACCAAATTTTCTAAAATTTTGTTACGGTATCGCGCCGAATTGAGAGTCCCTTAAAATCGTTACAAGTATCCTTTACGACGCGAGTTAAAAACGGCTTTTGTGTATTAATATGAACTTTTAACGTTTCTATGGTCAAGTTTTTTAAAATAATCGCCAATTTACAAACTAGCAACACTGTTAACGTGGAAATACTGTAGAAACACCATAACCTTAAAACGTTTAGTAAAAAATGGAATTATAATTTCGTCTGTTCGTCATGTTCCACCATTTAAGGATGATTTACCAGTTATTTTTCTATATCTGTTAAGTATAATAAAAGTTTTAAGGTCCATTGTGGTTGGATCCCCGTTCAAAAAACTTATATCAGAAAATTTCGCAGTGGATGAATATTTGCATGATAAAAAAAACAATCAAGGTTAGTAATTGTAATGTAGTTAGTAATTGTCTAGAAATGAGTGAAAAATTTGAGAGTTTTGAAATACTAAAGTGCATCTGTGCACAAATATATACCTATTTAGTTCGGTCAGAAAATAACAATAGTTTTGTATTAATTTTTGGTATTATACCTTCAATTTTCGCACCATTTCGTGCACTCTTTAGGAAAAAATTGTGTGAGCATAGACTATGGGATAAATGTTTTGATTTAAATTAAAAAGGAACAAATTTAATCTGACAGACTTGCACATTTTTGAAGTATATTCTTAACCTCACTTCTGTCAAGGGTCAGAAAACGACTCGTAAAATTGACATGTAAATTTTGTTTCTTTGTAATTGACCCCTGTCAGTTTCATATCCTAACTAGGATGGTTATGAAATCATATCCGTCCAGTTAACCGAAATAGCATTCTTTTCCAATCCTTTTAGTGTAAACGAAACAGCAAATTTCCATGTGGGAGTAGAAAACTAGTTTATTACCGTCAGTTTGAATTGTTGTTCCAAAAATATTTAAATTTGAAATCATAGCTTGATATTAAAGAAAACTCGAAAATTGTAAAATTTTTAACCCGGAGAGGAGTTATACCTAGAATCACAGCTAGAAGAAATTAATAAATCTATATAATATGTCTTGGCCTAATAGTGAATGTTTTCTCTCGACAGTTACATGCGCCGGAATTCACAGGACCCGTGCTAATTACATATAAAACATATTTAACAGATCTGATAAACAAAAATAATTAAATCGTTAATTTACCCTTAATTGAATTTTAAACACACCTACCTTTATACTGAATTCTTATTTGCCGTTGGTAACGTAAAAATAAATAGCAGCAGAAATAGATTAGGCCGGCAATGACGCCAACCACAAGGGGTCCCATAGGCAAAGCCATAGAAGCAATCGATAAAACAGAGCTGGCACATTATACTAATTAATTGTGAGTTAAGAACTTTCTTATAAAGAGCTTTTTTTTTAAATCTTGTTATCGATAAATACTTGAAATTAGTTATTTAAATGAAATAAGCTAAAAATATCTTGGGAAAACGCTTGTGAAACAAAAAAGTATCTGCAGGGGAGGGGAATAATTAACCAATAAAAGATTATCACTTCAGATAAAAAGGCCCCGTAGTTTAATTATAAATATATGAACATATTTGGAATAGCAGAAAAAGTAATGACCTCTACGAATAGATAAAAGGCTAACAGATTAAGGTAAAAAAAAGTTGTATTAAATATGACGGCGTTTACAATCTACTTACCTTGCCGCTGTAGTATTTTTCTGCGTTTATAGCGATAAAACAAAAAGCAACCAAGAAAAAAAACTAAATATAAGATTCCAGACATAAGACCCACTAAAAGAGGCTCCAGCGAGGGATCCATTATTATAACAGGATATACACACACTGATTCATTTGCGTTTAAATCTTTTATCTTATGATATAAAAATATATTTCTGATAATATGGACATAAATACTTGAATTTTTTCTAACCTTAAATGATAAATATGTAGGTTTTCTAAATGAGGGAACTTGCAAAAAAAAATTTTTGAAGTCGAATCTAGATTGATCACTATATTATCCAAATTCTTTATTAAGTCAGATTAAAGTATTGCCAAATGAGCTAGTAAGCAGTATAATCACGAAGATGGGATCGCAAAAACTTACAGCTTTACGATAATAGGTTATACGCCTTTTTTCTGGAATGCATTGTGGAATAAATTACAAAGCAATGCCAACCTAAGTTGAACATTTCCTGTCCGACAGTATTAATTTAAACCTTATTTGGTTGAAACGAACTTCTGAATTTGTATTCATGATTCTATTATGTCTTTTTGATAAAATATCACTGTCAATTGGCTCAATTACAAATGCAAAGTACTTTATATTTTAAAATGCTTTCTTTGTGCTTCCAGAGAATCCGATATCAATTTATGGAAAAATATGTCGCCTTCCACTTAACAAAAAATGTAATAATAAAAAAAATCTCTATAGAAACAGTCTCAAGTGGAACCTTTGCAAATACTTATATAATAAATAATTTAACCGATCAAAAGCCGAGGGATATCGCTATAAATAAAATCATGAATATGTTCTTAGAAGTACTTCTTTGTCTCTAGGAGATACTACACAGCTTAAGCTAAAAATAGATAGTAATTTTAAGTGGCAAGTTTTATTTCATATGTGGTCATTTGCAAATCACGAGTGTAGGTACACATGTAAAAAAATTTCAATTGATATAACCGTGTTATTCATTGAATTCCCTAGATACATTCCTAATGTTTGGCACTTGTAAGAATGTTGTACATTTAAATATAATGCCTTGATTATGTTATTATATTTTCGTTACTTCTTTACGCATTACAAGGGATTATACTATACACATTAATGTTAGTAATAACCAACACAATAGAGTACATACTTGTATTAAATTAATTTATTCCAAGGCATATGAATTTATAAAAGAGCTAAAGATATATAACGTTATTAATGCTTTCAACAACAATATTATTATTTTAAGATACAACATAATTATAATCGCCAGCTTTATCTGACCTCTATCTTTTTACGTTTTAAAGTTAATCTTTGTTCATCAAAGTATGGCTTACTTTCAGTAACTTTAATTTCAACAACTCTAAGATACCAACTGTAATAGTCTTGTACCGGGTGATTCATTAAGAATGACGAGCGGCCATATGTCGGACACTACTGGGTATAGAAAAAAAAAGAAATTATAACTAAAGTGGCCATGAGAAAATCCTGGAAATAATTTCTAAGTTCCGCATTTTGCCGCAAGAGGCCGTAATTGAAAAGTAAATTTTAAAACTTTACATATCTTCGAAAATTCCACATCATCGTATTTAGCTGTCCATAATATTTCTCAAAAAAAACAAACATAAACCATACGAGATTCAAGAAGTAGTCCATACTCACAGTGGTTAATAATTATATGATAGGAATAAAAGTCGGTCTAAACCACAATATCTTTAATGAGAAAATATGTTTATGGGTAATTTACATGGATAAAAGAAGAGAACATGTTTCGACCTTAGAAAAGGTCATCATCAGCTCTAACTAGAAAAGTTTCGTAGACAAGCTAGTACATTAGTGCAAAAATGGTGATGTAGAAATTAAAGCATAAAATTTAAACAGGGGTAGAGGTTTTTATAGCATAATATTATCAGACCTAGTCTGAAAAATATGGGGGTGGACAGAATGAGTGGTAGAAAATATTGGAAGCCTTGGCTGGGTAAGAATATACACTCTCTCACAAAAATATATTCTTTTTTCTTTTTTTAATTTTAGTAAAAAGTCGAAATCTTAAACCTTAAAGGTCGTGATTCAAGACTCATAGATATGTGGTAATTTTTATTCTATTTTAAAAAATTATTTTAATAAAATATTCAATCTGCTTTAAGAGATAAACAGGGTGTAGGAGAAGCCATCATCTTAGCGTATTTATAATTCTTTCTTTAATTCGGCAGATTACCAAACGAATAGTTTTATTCTTCTTTTTGTACCCTTAGGGTAGTATAGTAAAATATTTTTCATTGGAGACTTTAAAAATATGTTTGATTCTTAGAAAACAAAGGTTTATGGTGAAATGATTTGTTAATTTAAAAACGTGTCTGAGAATCGATTCTCAGAAATTTGCTAGAAAAAATATTAAAACCGCATCTCGATATCTCCGTTCGTTTTAGCGTTATCGCCAATAGAATAATTTTTAAAACTTTAAATGAAGAAGAGGTTATATATTTTTAGAAAAAAAGTGAGACGTCACTGATACTTTTTCATGTGGATATTATTTCGGATCAGCCTGGTCAATTCTGCATAAAAATGGTATCTTGCGTTTTTCTCCTCAGGCACACCGTTCTTAATTAAAATAATTAAATTAAATTAGCTCTAATATTCATTATTATTATTATTATTATTATTATTATTATTATTATTATTATTATTATTATTATTAACGTTGATAATGAAAAATTTTGTTTTATAAAAATTGTTGGAAATGACCACCTTCACATAATAGACAAGCTTCCGCCCGTCTAATTTAATTTAAATATTTTAATTAAGAACGGTGTGCCTGAGGAGAAAAACGCCAGAGACCATTGACCAGGCTAATCCGAAATAATATCCACATGGAAAAATATCAGTGACGTCCCACTTTTTTTCTAAAAAATATATAATCGCTTCTTCATATAAAGTTTTAAAAATTATTCTATTCGCGATAACGCTGAAACGAACAGAGATATCGAGCTGCGGTTTTAATATTAGGTATAGGTATTATATTATATATTATATTATACCATGTCCATGTTAACCTTGGAAAATTCTATGTTGACGACCATGTGTTTTTCTTTAGGGACCCTTAAATTCTTATTTCCAACTTTGAAATGTTTACTCTTGCTAAAACCGGTCTGATTTTTCACATCTCTCACAAAACGTAATATTTTATTGTTTGCAGGTAGCTAAGTCTTTCCGCGGTAGCTTTTAACATGAATAAAAACTTATTCTTTTACAAAAGAAAAAAATAGTTTAATTCATTTTATCATAGACCTAATAATGGGAAAACTCTTTCGAAATATAAAATATGTTGTGTAAACCAATCAGTTTTGATGGAAGTTATGCGAATTCGCTAGTTAATAAGAAAATACCAATGAATTAAAATGGGCGGTAATGGTTAGTATGAGCTCTGATAAAGATGGATTACAGCCGAATCAAATGTATGATGTGTAATAATTAAAAATAAAGAGTACATAGTGTTTTAGCTGATCATTAATATTTTAAATTAATCCTCCTTCGCCATTCTGTCAGCTACCAAAATCTTTTTTTATGGCAATAAAAAATGTCATTTTAACAGAATTATATGTAAAATCTGTTCAGTAGTTTTTTCTATTTACAGTTGTAAAATTCTGTAATTTTAGAGAAAGGAAAGTGTGATTTTAAAGGGAAAATGAAGGGTTTGGTTGCATATCGTCTTAGTTATTGGTTTGTGATGCAGTTTTAAAGAAAAACGAGTAAAAATAATAATGTTTTATAATATTTTCCTATTATATACTTCTTCTTATCCCGTTTTCCTTTTTTTAGTGCTATTTTAAATCAACAATAACATAACCAAATGTAATAAAATATTTTTACAACAAAAACAAATGATAACCATCAGTCTTCTTTATTTATTTTTAAACACAAAAATTAAAATTTTAATTGAAAAAAACAGAAAAATAATTTTTTATTGAAGATATGTGGTAATTTACAATAAAAAAAATAGTAGAACAAGAAACGAGAATGCTTCATTGTGAATCCAAAACCTAACTTTTATACAAAACGGCACTTTAAGAAGGAATATTTTGAAACCTAAGCATTTGGAAGAAAAATGGATCTCAGTTTCGTAATCTACGCTCCAAAAATACATCATTTGTAAAAATAATTATCAATTTTGTCGTGGTGAGAGTATAAAAGATATTTATTTTATTTTTAATAATGAAAAACCGATCCCGAAAAAGCCTGGTTAGGCATACATACTAATTTTGGATTAAAAAACATTTTTCATAAATGTCAAAAAATGTTTTTTTTTTAAATTAAAGAGCCAGCTAGGAATGTCAAGAAAAAACCAAATGTGATCCAACCATGGGTTAGTTTCGACTTGTTTATAGCCTATTCTCCAGTACGGTCTCATTTTCTGACGTGCGTGCAATAAATTATATATTTGATTATTAAAAACAAAACAACTCTTCGGTTAGTTAATATCTTCATTAAGTGTGTACAGTTTACATAGTTAATAAATATTTATTGTTTATATAAGTACTTACTGTACCTTATAAATAAGAGTTACAGAAAATGCGATGTTTTTAAAATCAGCACAACAAAAATATATGTGCAAATTCAGTTTCGTACTTTTTCGTAACAAGTCATTTTCTTTTGTTGTAATCTATTATAAGCAAACAAGTATACAGGTTATGGAGGTCCTAAATTATCAACTTTAGTTTTTTAATGGTCCCACCCTTCAATATTTTTCCTACTAACAAAAAAGTAACTTTAGCAAAATTACAGGTCATTGGAACCATTAAAACTGGTGCCTTAAATGCTTCGATTATTATTTTTTAAAGAGTTCTTTATCAAAGTTAAAATTTTAAAAACAGTTATTCCTAAATATAAACTTTGCTTTAAAATGTTATTTTCAGTATACCCTCCTACATTAGAAACGCAAGATAAAGCGCGCCAAAGTTTTCTAGACACATTAAAACATTGTCAGAATTCGCTTCATAGCGTTATCAGATTTGCTTAGTTTTCTAGTATAAGAAATGCATGCGATCAGGGCCGTAGGTAAGGGGGGGGGGGGTTAGGGGGTTCAACCCCCCCCCCCCCCCCCCCCCCCCCCTCATCCCCCATGATATATTACTTGACTGCACTACCCAACTCAAAAATCGTCTCCCTAGCCTTACTAGAGAAGATAGAAAAGATTCTTTTCTAAAAAAAATATTACTAAAATATATTAGATACTAAAAACAATATTACCTAAATGAATCAAGGTATGTCCTTCCACGTTCGCTTTACCTCATTCATAACCTTAAGATTTACTAACAATTTTATTTGTCCGTCCGTTGGACAACTTCCGTTTCCGACAAGTGCGTTTAGTCAGTCCTGTTCTGTAGTCAGTCCGACCGCCGGCTGCCGGGTTACAGCTCCCCCCGAGCTCCGGAGCTCAGCTCTAAAAATCTAATTGCAACCTAATTTTTGAACGCTTGGACACTTAATTTAAATCTTTAAATAATGTATTCTTAGCCTAGATTACAAAGGTTTTGTAGGAAACGTTTAGTTTTTAAACTTTTCCTTCTAAAAGTCCTATTTTATATAGAGATTAGGGTTTTCAGACGCATATCGTTTTAGTTATTGATTTTTGATGCAATTTTGAAGGAAACCGAGTAAAAAGAATAATATTTTATAGCATTTTTCCAATATATACTTGTCTCTTCCGTTCTTCCGTTCTTCCTTTTTTAGCGCTATTTTCAACCAACAAAAATATAACTAAATGCAATCAAATATTTGCACAACAAACCAAAAAATAATTAATTGAAACATTTTTTATGGAAGAAGTGTGATAATTTATAATTAAAAAAATAGTGCGTGAAGAAACGAGAATGCTTCATTATGAATATACAAAACGGCACTTAGCAAGGAGTATTTTAAAACCTATAAGCATTTGCACCAAAAACTGCTGTTAGATCTATGCTCCTAAATCAATCTATTATAGTTGCCCAATTACCTTCAAATAAACAAGTGCCCTTTTATGAGACTCTTAAAAATCATCCTTTGCGAAAGTATACACGTCTGGTGTTTTCTAAAACAATAATCTTGTTACAAAAAGCACGTTTAATGCAAAAAGACTTACAACACTACATTGTCAAATTATACTACAAAAATACACATATAAAAACTGAAACGTAATTGGTATACGAAAACAATGAAGAGAACTTAGACATTTTTGACTTGGCTTAAACTAAATTCATAGAAATGGTAAAAATAGAAAAAAACCTTTTTTTCATCCCACAAAAAAGAGAGAGTTGGTTTTACAAGCTGAGTTTTTAAAGTGCCTTTAAAATAAGCCTTCCCTTCCTCTTCGGCTATGGAAGAACCAGGGCTGTCCCATTTTAACATACACTTCTGAAGTATGCATTTTAATATCGGCTAGGTCAGAGGAATTTTTTTTTATACGTTTTGAAAATGTCTGTGCTAATACAAACGTTACTTAAATACTCTACTGATGTTAAAAATAAGCTTTATTAATTAATATTGAAAGCGACCAGCAAATTATTGTTTAATTTGCTATGCAATAACTCAACATTAGGCAGATGAGAGAAAACTATTAAGAACTAAAGATGATTCGAGGGGAAAAAAACAACTACTATATTTTTAGAAAAAGCAAATTAACCTTATAAGAACAGAAACAATTTTTATTGCTGATAAAGTTGGTAATTTTCGCAGATAAATTGCTGAAAACTAGTAATATCAAATTAATATTAAATTTTTGCAAATCGAGAAAACATACATGCTTTAATATTTAGCTTAATCTGTTGTTTAATTATGTAGGTATTTAGATTTATAAATCTAAGTAACCCTACCCTCGACAAAAAAGGATTCGGCAAAATTACCAGATAGTGTGTGACAAATTCCCTGGCGTCGGTGATTGGCCTCGCTGCGGAAATAGGCCGACGTAAAATAAATAAAATTAAAAAAAAAAAATCTAAGTAATAAATCATAATAATTTTTTGAATTTTTTTTTATTTTCAAAATTTTTGACTTCTTTAGAGCACGATTATTTAAATGAATAACTTCAGTTTTCGCCCATAAAATAATGTACCAAAAGGAAAAAAATGTGAGGGTTATACGTTAAAAAATGTAAAATAAAATTTTTGTACCATACACTAAGGACCACCTTAATAAAGGTAGGTTTTCCTCCAAGGTTGACTACGACTGAGTAACGACGACTAATTTGTCGACGTTTTTGTTGTTTTTATAGTAGCGTTGATTCACTTCTAGAAAAACAAACTTAATTAAAAACCATTGTAAATGTCTTGGCGAATCAGCTGTCGCTACTGGGTCATGAATACACATTATATTGAGCTAGTTAAAATTTAAAAGGGTCCTATTTAAAAAATTACCATGTTTTTCAAATTAATAATATTTACTCAAAAACAAGACAATAGCGTTGGAAACATAATCAGTAAAAATGGATTTTCCAAATTATTTTCAACAGATTTTCGTAAATTTGTATTAGTCACCTACTCAAGAGTAGTTTGTTTTTTATACCAATCGTAATTAATACTATATAATATAAGCTTATGTTTTAACATCTTAATGCTGTATTGTTGTTCTCAACAACTTATCTCCTAAATATATTTTTAAACCTATTCAATACTATCCACAAGGACAAGGTAA
The DNA here is from genome assembly GCA_935413205.1 of Polydrusus cervinus. Lineage (NCBI taxonomy): Eukaryota > Metazoa > Arthropoda > Insecta > Coleoptera > Curculionidae > Polydrusus > Polydrusus cervinus. The sequence continues at coordinate 55,397,895 of OW284510.1, read as the reverse complement.
TATTGAATGTCGTGGTTGTACCAATAGTAGGTAAATTTCCTCTAAGCCACTGAGATATTAGTTTTAAAAAATCATAGAAGATTATGATCGTGTAGATACCTGTTTAATATCGACTATTACTATAACAGCAAACAGCGTAGTAAATGTATGTTATAAAAGACGAAATTCTTATAATTTATAGTGATTTGTCCAAAAGGTCCGTCTGATCATCAACACTCTGAACTAATCATCAGTTGATTGCATATGAAATTGTCTTTTGTTCAACGTTAAAAGTAAATGTCACGTTTTCCATTCAATTTTATCTAAGATATTTCTGTTATCATCGCTAGAGGGTTAATGATTTCGTAATAAGCTGCTAAAAATAAAATTATTTTGTTTTTAAAGAGAAAATTTATAACCTTCATTGATATTTTTAATAGGTACCAAAGTAAATATTTCGTTGACGTTTTTTAAAATATTTCAAAACCTACTTAAAAATAGGTATTGTTATATATCCGGTCATATGATTAGACATTCAAGTAAACCTTCTATTTTTTGGTTAGATAATGGTACGATTATTTTTCTTAAAGTGCTATACATATACATCTATACACGAATAAGTACATAAGTATTCACCTGAAGACGACTGGCGATACTTACCAGTTGAAACGTTGTGATTTAAAACAAATAAAGACAATGCAAGTGCAAAACTCTACTGCCGGTGAAGTACATAATTAGGTTATTTACATTATTTGGTAGGCAGGACATACTGAGGTCAGAATATTAGAATTTACGCTACGTAGTGGCAGTAGGAGTAAAGAGTTTAGTGTTGATGCTGATCACATACCGCTTGCGGCCTACTTATGAAGTAATCTGTAGGGCCGAATCTGCAGACAATTGTAATCTGTTGGGGACGATCGGTAGGCAAATCGAGTGTCCTCTTCACACTTCCTAATTTATCAGTAAGTTTGTAAACATCAAACTTTGATAAAAACGAAAGGGAAGTAATGGACACAACAATGGTTCGGTATTAAACAGATATCAATTTTGTCATTCAGATTTATTGATTGAATTCATTTGAAATCCAGTGAAGTTCAAAGTTTTTTCTTGTCATAAGTGTCTACATGTTTTCTAATTTCTTCTTAAAGACCGCTTCAGTTGTAGATTTGTCAAAAATTTTATATTTCTTTGACAGATTTAGATAATTACTGTTGGTTTTATCCCACAATAACTGCATATCCCGAAATATCTCGATAATTTTGATCCACCCTTCCTCGCAATTTTTCATCACGTTTAATTAAATTATATCATAAACTATCCACATTATAATCCCCTACTCTGCAATGTCCGACATACGACTACATATCGACTCGTGTGATCGTGTGGAGCATAGTCAGCGGTCGGTTAAATTGAATTTGGCAGGTCGGCATACATGTGGTAATTTTTAAAATGCGTGAAAAAGAGAAGCAATGTGAAAGATAGATATTCGATTTATTCAATTCCAATTTTTTTAAACTTATTGGGTACCATAGCGCCTATACATGTCACGTTCGCGACGCAAACCTTACTGCAAGGTCGGATAGGGTGGAGAGCAACACCCAATGTTCCCTTTGCTAAATACCCTGCAAGTCGGACCCTGCAGATTGGGTCGTGTGTAGGGGGATAAACGAGCCAGTCGGCAGGATTTAATCTGCAAGAACCTTTCAAATTGAATAATAAAATAAATAGATGAGATTCTGTTAAAACTGTCTGAAATAGAGAACATAGGAGGGAACTATATTATGTCCTGTCTGTGGGAGATTTTTAACGCCAATGATCTAAATAGAGATATACGGAGCCAGATAATAGATATTTTGCTAGATAAGACAGTATTTGCCTACAACAAAGAGAACTCTATTCAATTTTCGCAACGCACAACCTACTGCCATATGTGGTGTGACGAGCATCACCCGATTTTCATCTTCCTAAATGCCCTGCAATCGGACCGACAAATATGGTAATGTTAAAAAGAACAATTGAACATCAGAATTACGTGAAAACATTTTAGTTTTTTTAATGAAAAGTTCTATTTCTGTTATGACTGTTTTTAATAGAGAGTGAAATTCCAAGTAAAATTTGTTTTTACCACATAATAATATCGCCAAACTTAATAATAACTGAGATATTTACATTTAAACGAATTTCCATTGAAAATCGCGAAAATTTATCACGTAATTCTGATGTTCAATTGTTTTTTCATCAGCACATGAAATTACAACTCTTTACCAATTTAACAACTGACGTCGTATTTCTTATAAGAAAGTTATGAATAGTGCTGACTTCATTTTGAACACACGGTATAATATAAATACTAATTAATAAATTATGGTGAAATGTGATCTAAGTACTATAATAATTACTATTCTTGACTTATGTTTCTGACAATCTAATATATTTGTTTTAAAAAGATAAAGACATTGAGCACATAGATAAATTATTGCAATACATTGACTTTTTTTATTTCAAAATATGCTTTTGTTCCTTAAAATGCGTAAAAAGCATAAACACAGCATTTATACAAAGCTTAATATGTATTTTACAGCTAGACTGGAGGCACAAAATTCCTTAAAGGAGAAAATGAAATACATTTTATACTATATCAGATCTGTGATCATACCTATCGTTTCACACGTAAATGACAATAAACAGTACAGAAGTACTGGTAAATATTTATTTTTTCTTTTAAAGACACGGAAAAAATTGTCCATTTTGAAAATATAAATGTTACTTCGTTATTTCAAAATATAAAGACAACTATTTTATGACTTTAAACAAAACATAAAAGCAGTAAACTAATTTTTATATAGGGTTATTTCTATTTCTCCCGAGTATGGACGTTACCACGTTACAAGCATGTAGAGAATTCCCTAATAAATTACTTTTTCATTTATCAGTAGACGAAGACTTAAAGCTTCTCATTTCTTTCATTTTTCTTTATCCCTAAAATTAAAAAGTAACGGGTATTTTCACGTTTTTTAATTTTCCCTGTATCTTTGAAACAAAATATTTTTTAAATTTATCTATAGCATATTTGGTATTTCCAAAATATGTTTCCTGAGATCTATAATAATTTTTCTTGAATTTTATTAGGATAATAATAATTACTAAGAAATCTGTGCGTAGAAAATAGAAAATCCTTAGTTAGCATTCATTTCTTACCTCGCAATTCGAGTTGTTGTTTTCTTCTTCTGCCACACATGCAAACTAGTGACACAAGAGCAGCAAAAGTTACTATTCCCACAGACAAAATAACAAGTTCCCCTGATTGAGTTGGAATATCAGGCACAGGATCGCTCATTATAAAGGGAGAAATATTAAAGTTAATATAGACACTTGATTAACAAAAATGTAAGATTAATAATTTTATTGAGAAGTAAATTATTTATTTAAAGATCGATACTTCCTCCTATCTTATCTCAAATTGTTATTGTTTAATATTTTTAAAGAATTGCAAAATAGATATAATGGCGAAGGAGCTAGAACAACAATGTTTTTTGTCACTTTTTTAAATTTTCAGGATTATAGAGTAGTTGCAGCGAAACCTGTAGTTATTGGCTGTTTTATAAACTCGGGTTAGTGGTAACTCTGCCCTTCCGTCAGGCTTAGGTTAACTTGCGAATACCCAAAAATAATTGGAAGTACCAGTTTTATAAGGTAATTGTATTAAATAAAATATCCCTATTTATTATTTATAATGGTATTTATTAATCTTAAGACATTTTTGGGTTAAGGTTAACTAGAGTCTATAAAACCGGGCATTAGCACCACTGTAATTATTCTGAGTTGTGTTTAAAGGGACGGCACCGGACAATTATTAGGTATAATATTTAAATATTTGTTTTAGTGTACTATTATGTAACATTTTAGTTCCCTCGAATTATGACGTAGATGTCAAAACAAGTAAAAGTATAAGGGGTTACAATGGGGGGTGACCTTTTTGCTAGAACAGATCTAAGCTTTGATATGGAAGAAATGGTGCTGGACCATGAAACTTGTACGTTATCGCTGGATCTTCAAATCAGAACGAATTAGGATGTTATCCCGAAGGTTACGAGTCTCGCTGAAGACAATTATAAGTCACCCTAAATCTCAGTAGCTCAAATTATTCCAATTCCCAGAAACGGTAGAAGACAAAGCAATGCCAAAAGAAAATTTTTTCCCATATCCTGACGTTCCAATAATTAGGAACAAGTTGATTGAGAACATCTTAAAACGAGAGAAAAAAGCAAAGAAAATTGAAAAAGAACTAGGTATTAAAAATTAAAAACAAAGCTCCTTGTAGTATGTACATCTTAGCTGAAGTTTAGTTTAATGATCAAGGGTTGAAAGATCAGGACAGTTCCGATAATGAAATCTGCATTATATGTACAGAGTACGGCAAAAATAATACTTGGTTTCATTGCACCGTGTGTGGAAAGCAACAACGATAGAATAACCCATTGTTTAAAACTTGTCGGACCAAGTAGATGCCGGCTAAGCTGCTTGATGTCGGGGCAACCTTTATAAATGAATTTTTGGTGGTCCCTTCTATACTTATAATGTATAACAAAAATTCGCCACCACAATAAGATAAAGTCAGATCTGACAAACACATACACTTCAATACACAAAAAAAGATAAACTATACTTAAAAATAAATTAGGAAAATATAAAAACTATAGTAGTTGTCAAAAAATGTTTAAAAATATTTTATCACAAATATCGACATCTATAAAATTTTAAATTAAAACTAAAATATTCCTAAACAAGGTAATTATTTATAAACATTTATAATTTTCGCTGCTTATTTAAATAGGTTCATTCAGGCACTGAGTGTCTTTATCTCTTTCTAATTTCAAAATTTTCAATTTTTTCCCTGTTTTGTTACTTTTTAGGAGCTGTTTTCCTTCAAGTGGGTAATATTCTTAAATCTTTAAATACCATATAAAGATTGTTTATAAATTATTTTACAATGTCAAAAGTTTATTTTAGGATCAAGGACTCAATTAATGCTCTTGTTGATAAGAATGGAGTACTTATATATGTAATTCTTGTCCTTCTAAATATGCCGGACAAAATGAACGAAATTTTAATGTCAGAATAAAAGAACATTTAAATTATTTACGTTTGCCAAATGACAAAAGATCTACGTTTGGGTTACATCAAAGAGAAAAAAGACACACCTAACTTCAATATAAATAGTAACTTTTAAAAGTTACATAATACAAAAAAAATTGCGTGGTACTAATTTGAATTTGATGAGTAATATTATTATTATATTTTAATGATGCATCATTCTCTAATGAAGATGTACTAAAATTGTAATTGTATAATTTATTTGTTTATTTATAATAAATGCTTATCTTGTTTTCAAAAAGTTTGGAAATATTCAGATTTTTGTTTCGCGCCACGATAAATATCTAATACTAATAAGTCAACACAAAATTTTTCGACCTAATAAATAGATAAAATAAGGGGTAATTTCTGAATATAATTAGAAGTACCAATTTAATTTTTTATAATACATATTAGGAGACTCTAAGATTTATCTGATTTGTTGTATAAGTGGGGTCAATTATATTCCTTCAAACCGAGCAATAAAAAACAAAAAATACTTCGAACAAATAATGTCCGCATTGATAACAATTAACAATCACTTTAGTCATCTTTTGTACAGATCTGGGAAAGCCATCAGTATCTCTCTAGTTCTGCTTGGGTAAAACGCTACGTAAAAGAGAGAAGTCGTTGTACGCTGTTTTTTCCATAGAATGACAAGAATTTCTATATTTATTTTATTAATATTGCCTAGCGATTTCGGTTTATTGAACGGCCATCTTCAGAGCTTAGGTTTCGTCAAATCATGTCCAAGCAATAAGAAACATTAGTCAAAATAAAATGAAAATGCTGGCATAGGTTAAGGGGATTCTTGCTTTGTTCTAGTCGTCGTGTTTTTAGCCTCAATCTAATTTTGTCTGCGCGTAGCGCAATGAAACCGACGCGGCGTATAGACATACAGGGTGGCCCATTTGTCTGACAAAGTAATATACCGTCTCTGCTATTAAAGATATCAAAAAAAAAATGTTATAAAAGTTGTGAGGTATAAAAAAATATATATTTATTTAATTAAATAAAATTTCTTTTTTATTACGCAACTTGATATTGAAAATAAATTCACAAACATTATAAATATAAATATAATAATTATAAATATGACATTATATTCAATTACATTTGTTTTTACTTTGCTGGTCATGGCTTACTAGATAAATAAAAACTATAGTTTTTTCACCAAAATTTAAATAAAAATCGAAATATTGCCAAAACTAGTAAATTTAGGTATAGGTATGACTTAACAATAATAAAAGATACTTACAATATCTATCAGACGCGCTTAATAAATATAGAGTGTTTCATTAAAAAAAACAGAGTTATTGTATTTTAAAATTTTGTATATTTGGATATCAACAGAAAACACCCTCAACCAAATTTTCGGTACCTACTTAAAGATTTAAGACAGTTTTTCTATCCCTAAACTTTAGAGCTTACAAGAAATTTTCGATACTCTTATTGAGAAATACAGGTAATTTTTTACTATCATGTTTTTTCCAAAATTTTAAGAATTTTGCATTTTGTTTGGCAACGTTACAAAAAATTAAAAAACTAAAATGGCATCATATGGATAATTTTGTAAGGAAACAAAAAATGCTAAAATATATAAGTTGTTTCATTTAAAAAAATGTATCTTTTTATTGTCCTACTTTTCTGGACCATTCTGTATGTTTAAAAATAATTTTAGAACAAATAGTTTTTTATACCTTACAACTATTATAGAAACTTTTTTTTTAATATCTTTAATAGTACAGACGGTATATTACTTTGTGAGACAAATGGGCCACCCTGTATATTAGTATAGATTATACACAGTTGACAAATTCGTTACTTCCATGAAATGAGTATAAGCGTAAAGGCTTGGAGTTTAAAATGGAACTTTAACAATTCTAACGCATTAAATTATTTTAAATTTTAGCAGCGAATATGCTAAAAAAGGCTTTCCTTTATTTTTTAATAATTTGTAAAAATATTCCCGTAATTATTTTTTGGAGCAGGTCGAATTTTTACTTTTTTAGTAATGTTTTGAAAATTCTGGATGAAAAACATTCTAAGTTTCTGTTATTCATACAACATATATTATTTAATAAAGTATGCTCAAGAGTGTCTAACAACGATACAGATGTCGCTAAGTGCAACATCTTGCTGTTGTGCCCCATCAAATACTGTTATAAGCAGTTTTGAGTTGCTCCTTTCTTTTGTCGAATCCTAGCTCTACTGATGAGCCATGATATGACGAAACGCGTCTAGGGATGGATCTGACGAAATGAAAGGAAATTCTTCTTCTGTATATATTTTTTCAATATCATCGGATAACTAGAGTTGTTACAATTCATTTTTAAGGATCCTCTAAATTTATACCTATTTTTAAAGTAAGAATACGCTTAGGCTATTCGGATGCCTCAAAAAACGCCATAAACGAGACACCGCGTATCAATAGAGCGAGACTGGAGACCGCTTAAGAAAGAACGAAGAAATAATTATCGATAATGGTAAATAAAACCACTTTAAAAAAAAAAAAACAGAAAACGCAATTTATTGCAGTTTAAATATGTAATGGTAAAAATATATTTCCTTAACCTCACTTAAATTGACTGGTAATTGAGCGGCCCAATAGTCTTAAAACTTAAATACTATTTAAATTAATACTAGGCTTACCTCTTTGTATATACGCGCCTAGTCGCTCGTCGATACATAAAGAGTCTTTGTTTGACTTTCTACTTCTTCGTTTATTACCATGTACAAACAATTTATATTGTAACACAAACAATCACACATCCTAGCAGCTGAGATTCAAATGCCATGATTAATATAGCATATCAGTAAAAAGTAGCCCCTATATTGGGTATATTTGGTGCCTGTCGCAGAGAAGAGCTGTGTGACAATCGACAACATCGAGGATTTGGATACTACATTAATGGTCAACATTCCAGATATACAAAAACTGATATTCTGCGAACTTTCATTAAGTTAAGTCATGTTATTTGAATTTGTATAGAAAAAACAGAGCTCTTCGGCTAGCAGATGTCGGATCGTCGAATTTTTATCAAAATATGATTAATACATGTGCTATAAATTTAGTTGGTATCAATAGTTTCCGTAAACTGCCTGCTGTTATAGCAGAGTTTTTGAAGCTTTCAGATCCGAAGCTGTACACTGGACACCGTTTCCGTCGGTCTTTGGATACTTTACTGGCAGACTCTGTTGCGAACTTAAGAACTATCAAAAGACACGGTTTATAGAAGTCCGCAACGGTGACAGAAGGATATATTAAAAACGCACTGGAAAATAAGATAATTGCCAAAAGCCTTTTTATGACTTCGTCATTGACACACATAGCAATGCATATTGCATTTCCCCTTATTTTATTATTATTTATTACCTTATTTATTTAAAAAAACTCTATTTCTGGTTCTGATTCTCTAATCCTGGATCCGCCACTTGCCACCAGCATTAAGTATTGATAGAGTGAGACTGGGAGATCGTGTCTTTAAGAAAGACAAGGAAACAAAATAGATAATTATAAATTAAAACCATCACTAAAAAGCTTTTAAACTGAATTGTAATAGATAAATTGGTAAAAATGGTTGCCCTTCATTTAAATGTAACCGCATGTAAGCTCATTTTTTCAACATTTATTGAGTGTCTCAATCTTCTTGACCCTTATCTTCTATATTATCTAATACTTGGCTTACCTCTTAGTACTTGCCTAGTCGCTCGTCGATACATAATGAGTCTTTGACTGTGGCAGTGCCTTTGTCTTGGACTAGAGCCCTCAGACATTCTATCTCGTCGTTTATTACCACGTACAAAAAAGCAATATATTAGGTAAGTCATTGCAACACAAACAATTACACATCCCAGTCCCCATAGAAGTTCAGGTTCAAATGCCATGACTAATATAGCTCATTAACTCAATTGTAACAAAATAGAACTGTAATCAAAAACAACACACATTTCTAAGAGTATAAGTTAAGTATTATCTTATCGAATAAGGGTTCTGCTGTGAAATCTAAATGTGCGTCAAACCACAGAATATTTAAGTGTGGAAAAAATGTCAGTAATCAAAAATTGGGGCTTAGATATTTTTTAATATTATGTCTGTAATTTATGAAACTTGAGAATAAAAACATGTCATGGTTTGTGTAGATTTTGCATACCTTAGAGTTTGTTACCATACTAGATATAAGCTGCAACCTTTTATTTTATTGTTTGTAGTATTGATGCAACAAAATAAACTACAATTTGAAGGAATTAAAAATATTAGGTTTATCAAGTAAATACTCCATATGAGGTCTTATGATGTTTAGTATGATAATAAATCGAAGACAGTCATTATTATTAGCTTTTTACATATAAACTGAGCAACAATTAAACCGGGACTTTTAGAAACAATTAGCGAAAGCCGTATTTTGACGCGTAGATTAGGAATCCGAAATCGATTTTGTTGGGGATTAATTTTGTTTTGTAAATGTTTTTTTTTACTTTCTTTTGATATTCCCAGCTAGCCCTTTATTTAAAAAAAAAACATTTTTTAGATTTGTGAAAAATATGAATATTGGTGTCAATCCAAAATGTTAACGTAAGACGTATGAAGGATTCTAACCAGCGTCTTTGGGGCTCAATTTTTTATGGTTAAAAATAAAGTGAATATCTCTCACTACGCCAAAATTGATTTTTTTTCAGAAATCATGTATTTTAAGAGCGTAGATTTAAGAGGAGCCTTTGGTGCAAATGCTTAGGTTTTGAAATACTCCGTTTTAAGTGCCGTTTTGTATATTCATAATAAATCATTCTCGTTTCTTCCCGCTTTTTTTTTTAATATAAATTATCACACTTCTTCCATAAAAAATGTTTCAATCAAAATGTTTACTTTAATTTTTCTCTTTAAAAATAAATAGGTACCTAATTGTTTTTTGTTTTTGTTGTAAAAATATTTTATTGCATTGGGTAATATTTTGGTTGATTTAAAATAGCTCTAAAAATACTATAAAATATTATTCTTTTTACTCGTTTTCCTTTAAAATTGCATCATAAATCAATAACTAAAACGATATGCGTCTGAAACCTTAATCTCTATATAAAACAGGACTTTTAGAAGGAAACGTTTAAAAACTAAACGTTTTCTGTAAGACCCTTGTAATCTAAGCCAATAATACATTATTTAAAGATTTAAATAAAGAGTCCAAGCGTGACACGAAAAATTAGGTTGCAATTAGACTGGATACCTGATACTGTCAAAACCCGAGCAAGAGCTTATACTGTTTGAGGCGGTCTTCAACTACTCTGCTAGTAGACTGTGAAGTAGACATCATGAATATTAAGCATCATGGTAGATTGAAATCTACAATAGTTGCTGAAGGATATGTGGATGAGTCTTTACAAAACAAAAAACAAAATGCCCATCAAATCCCAATTTTCAGTTCCAAATACCAGCAGCAATTGACATTTCACCTCAGTTTAAACATACACAAGACATAAAAATCTTTTAAAAATCCCTTATATAGTTTCGGCCATAAATTTAACAAATGGAAGTGATTTTAGCCTTTGGCGGTTGCGTGATGCTTTAACGCTATCTCTACTTTATTCAAAGATTTGAAGAAACAGTAATTTCACGAAATGGATAAAAAAAAAAGGATTTGGACGTTTCAGAGAAGTTATATGGCATATTTCTTAAATCTATACCAGCTCTATAATAGATACTAAGTACCTTAAGAGGAAAACAACTTTGAAAGGCTATAAGAAACCATATAAACCAAATATAGAAAACTGATTTACTTATTTCTCAATTCTAGAAAAATAATAAATCGAACAGTTTTTGTTAAAAGCTCAAAAAGTTTTAATATACCGCACGGTACCAAAGATAAACATAAAACATATTTTTCAAGTGTTGATATCTCGAACGAAACTGTTTATCTGGGTTAGACGGTATGAATGATGCTTGAATGTATACCTATAGTACCGTATCAAAGCAGACATATAACGTGATTTGCGACAAGTTGTTTTGCATCTTTATATGGACATGGGGTCCTCTTAAAATTTCTCAAAAATCCCTATGGTAAAACTTCCTTCCTAAAATTAGATACATTTTGTCAGGCGTTTATAGTTTTTTCATCAACTATAGATTTTATGGAAAAACACTACATACACCCTACAACCACTTTGACTTTTCGCAAAAAAGGATATTTTTTATAAAAAGCTTTGCTTGTAAAAATAAGATTGAATCATGTCACCTAGGATGACCAGAAAATACAAAAGGATGAAGACTATAAAGTCTGTTTAATTCTAAATCTACATAGATAAAAACACAACATAATACATTTTTTTCCAATTCAAATAAAATCTTAAATTAGATGTATGCGACTTAAGTATTCGTATTTATAAATGACGCCTTTATCGATACATGAAATTATTTTCAAAACTGTTCAAGTATTTTTCTTACTTTCAAGTAAGTATCTTAGATTTTTGAGATATACTTGTTATATTTACCATAATTTGCTTACTTTGGAAGAAATAAAATGTTATAGAACTACAACACATTTTGCCGAAAAGTCATAATAATTTAAAAAGTTCTTCTATTGTTAACTCAATCCGCAAATATAATGTAGTTTTTCTGGTAGTTTTAAAATAATATGTTTTTACTTAATAAAATGTAAGGACAAATTTGAAAAAAAAAGAACAAAATATTTATCACTCCTAGTGTACGAATATTTTAAACAGGAATTAACTAACCAGGTAATTTTGACTGTAATACTAATATAAAGTACATTGGCAAAAATACTGAGTAAATCAGACAATTTTTATTGTGAGTAAAGTATTTCTACAAATGTCAACGTCACAGTCAAAGTAATTTGGTTAGATAATTGTTATATAAAATTCTTGTGCCACCCAACATAAATAACTATTGCAAATGTTCAGTAAAATTTCCATCACGAAACAAAAGATTTTATATAATTTTTTAATCATTTGCGCATTAGGGGTAGGATGATAACAAAATCATGAAAAAAATAATTAGGTATTTCAAAAACAATACGTACCAGACGCACCTAGAGAGATTAGACTTAAACTGTACAAAAAAATTGGAGATATAGGTGCTGTCTTAAATATTTTAACTGCATACTGCATGGGATTTGCAGAATTGTAAACTTAAAACAGAATCGATTTTAAGTCAATCTTTTGCGAAATAAAAAAAAAATACACATCATGGGTTTTATAGTTACAACATAAGAATATGTATCATTTCTTGTATTATCTTGTGAGATTAAAATTCTATATCCGACATTTTCCTACATGTTTACAACGTAGATAAGCTGTATTAATGTTTACAATTATTATACTTTACAACATATTTATTAAAAAATTAAAATGTAAAGAAAAAAGACAATCCAAGTGTTAAAAAAAATATTCAGATAGTGAGGTATCTGCATGTTTTAAATACACAAATGGTCATCATCAGAACAAAATAGGCGAATACAAAAAAAAAGGCGAATATCATCTTAACGGAGCTTTAAAATTATTAAAACTAGGTTCGTATTAAAAGGGTAAGTAACGAAGCTTTGGAAGAAACATACTGCTGCAAGTAAGAATAATATATAAAATGAAACCTTTCGTAAAGCTTAAAGTATTTTACAGACTTTACATGCCAAGATAATTCAGTTAAGAAGTAAAATGTCAAAAGTCCTACAAAATTCTTGAAAGTTTTATATATAAAAAAAATACTAACTAAAGAAATGTTATGTGGGTATAGTTTTCACCTTACTAAAATGTTTTAAATGTTTCCCTGTTTTTGTTATATAAACCAACAGGAGAATGTCTTACTTCATAGAAGTATAACACAAATTAGGTGCTAAACTAAGGTTTATTAATTATTTTATTGACTCCTACCTGATCGCATTGGCGTCATTCTTCGGCCATGTCTAGCAAACATTTCGCGTTGTCTGTTATTTTGTCTATGTATCTTTCTTTTAGTATTAACGAGGGCGCAATATATTAAAAAACATGTCACGGCGGCACAAAAAACTACACTGGCGATGGCACAAACTAACTCAGCATTGGAAGACATGTTTAACTGATAGTATCTTTAGTTTCAATATTTTCATAATAAATCACTGCACACTCTTCTAAGGATAAGATCACTGATAAATAAGTGTTTTAAAAATAAAAGGATATAATCTTATCGTCTTCTAAACAAAATCATGTAATCAAATATGAAGTAATGATACATTTTAGGTATATAAATAGTATAGTGTTTTTACCTAAATTTAAGTAAAAGTTGACACTTCCATACTAATTAAAAACAACTTGGTTTTGCGAATTTCACTTATTTATATTGTCACAAATAAATGACAGCCGTTTTGGTGACACAGATAGTGAGTACTTACATACTACAATATACTATTACAACATAAAACTTACCTACCTACATTAATTATTCAATTGACACGAAAAATCCTCACACTATCGATATCTGATCAATTAGGGGACAGTCGGAACTACATGTATTTCATGATATTGTACCTAGTGAAGAAGGCGGAAACATTTTCAGGGCTACGCCTAAAATTCGTTTAAAATTCATTTATCTTCTATCAAATTTCGAAAATTAAATTATTACCTCTCCCCCTCTGCATGGTTGGATCAAATTTGTTTTGATAAATATTTTTTTTGATATTTCTAGCTAGCTCTTTATTAAAAAAAAAAGGTTTGTTACATTTGTGAAAAATATGAATATTGGTGTCAATCCCAAATTTTAACATAAGACGTATGTATGACTCGTGAGCGTTTTTCGGGCTCGGTTTTTCATGATTAAAAATAAAGTAAATATCGCTCACCGCGCCAATATTGATGATTTTTTCGAAATCATGTATTTTAGAAGCGTAGATCTAAGAGCAGTTTTTGGTGCAAATGCTTAGGTTTTGAAATACTCCGTTTTAAGTGCCGTTTTGTATATTCATAATAAAGCATTCTCGTTTCTTCCTGCACTATTTTTTTATTATAAATTATCACCCTTCTTCCATAAAAAATGTTTATTTGATTTTTTTCTTTAAATATAAATACTTAATTGATTTTTGTTTTTGTTGTAAAAATATTTTATTGCATTGGGTTATATTTTTGTTGATTTAAAATACTTCTAAAAAAGAGAAAACGGAACAGACAAGTATATAATAGAAATATACTTAAGATATTATTCTTTTTACTCGTTTTCTTTAAAATTGCATCCTAAATAAATAACTTAAACGATATGCGTCTGAAACCTCAATATCTATATAAAACAGGACCTTTAGAAGGAAAAGTTTAAAAACTAAACGTTTTGTACAAGACCTTTGTAATCTAAGCCAAGAATACATTATTTAAAAATTTTAATTAAGAGTTCAAGCGTAAGACAAAAAATTTGGTTGCAATTAGACTTTTAGACCCGAGCTCTTAGGCTCGGGGGGGGGGGGGGGGCGGCCCGATTATTTTAGGGTGTGCACTCAAAAATAAAAAGTGATTTATAAAAAAAAGATTCACCCGCGTCGTGAGCTTCCAGAATGAAACTTTTCCTTCCCCCCTCCCCTGACTTCTTAAAAAAAGTCCTTCCTCGCTGTGACTTCCCCGGGCACTATAGTTTCCAATCAAAAGTCACTACTTCTTTAAAAAAAATCATTCCCTCATTGGGTGGTCACTATGGTGGGTACCCATCTTTTCCGGGTGAACCAGTGCCCACCCTGGCAGCACCACTGCAGGTTAATTTAATGTTGTAATAGTATAATAACTTTAGTATGTAAGCAATCATTATCTGAAGAAGGTATTGTGATATCGAACATAATCTCAAAACATTAGTTGTGTTTTAAGTTTTTACGTTAATTGTGGAGTTTCTTAAAGTAAAAGCTTCAACAATCGAACTTTCGTACTGTCTCCTCATATTATCTTTTCTCTCGAATGGTAGTTAAAAATTAAATGTTAACTAATTTATAATATGTAATAAGTATTTAGAAAACTATATGATAAAGTTAATAATCAATAAACGGGATTACATTTTAAGAGCATTGATCCCGGTTTTGACTTCATTTTATTTAGTATATCGGACTTTATATACATACTTAATAATGCCTCTTTAATTGTGGCGGATTCATATTAGAAAATTTTTTGGTGTTTCGCTACAGATAAGGAAAATATATTTTTTTAATTAATAACAGCCACTACATATATACAAAATGTAACAAAAATCCTGTATAATATATTGCCAGTGACTTCTATATACAAAGTGGGACTTCAACTAGAACCAATTCGCTAGACGGTAGGAAAAAATATTTGTTAAAACACGACAAAAATTTGGTTTTTCAAGGTCCTTAAAAGGACAAAACATAACCCCACTTAATTTTTTTACAATAAAAAATTTAAATTGAGAACAATGGCACAGTCAAGAGCTCCCCAAAAAGGTACCTCAAGTGGTTTCCCCCCAATATTAAGTTGGGTTATGTTTCATCCCTTTATGCCCGGTATTTTTTTCGCGACATACCATTAAAGTTAGAATCAACAACTACTTACCGAAAACATAAAAGAACGATAATAAAAGCTCCGAAAATAACTATTTTTACGATTTTTTTCCAGGCACAAAAAATCATAAGTCAAAATAGAAGGAAAATCATAAATTAATTAAACAAACTTTAAAAAAGTAAGTCTAGTACGTTTTATTGATAATGACGTATTGCGCCATAAAATAGTTCCCGGAAGACAGAATAAAGATGGTAAGTTGTAAATTACGTTGTCATCACTTAATCGTTGCACAATGACGCACGAGTAAAGAACTACTGTGGATACTGTAGGTTCACCTATTCTACTTTTAAAAGAATCATGAGGTCTACTTCATTCCTGATGCTCTGTACAACTTACATTAACCGGTCTACAAGTCTTACATAAATAAAATGTAACAAAATTACTTTATATTTAACTTATATAAACTAAATTGTTTAAAGGTTGATCTATATTAAAAAGTTGAAGATCAGTTAAATATGAGAGTATTACCAGTTTTAAAAATGGTTCGAACATTAAATTTTTTACCAATTTTCCCGATTTTATCTGAAATACCTGGGATATAAGGTACTGTTAAATTAACTATCTATAATTATTATCAGCCATGTGCTGATTTATTATATTCAAATTTCGTAAATGATATATTTATAAAATAATTAGGAAATTAGGATAACTATTTTCATTAAAAACCTTTCTAATGAATTATTGTGTTTGTTCAAAATCTTCTCTATCTAAACAAACAATCTTTGCCCTATCGTATAAACTTTTATTACCCCGGTTGTTACTGATAAATGTTTATTCTAACAAAAATTTAAATACCTATTATAGTATAGGTCCAAAATTAGTGTCAGTGAGTCATCGCTTTGATATCGAGAGCAGCGGGCTGTACAAAGTCAGAGTAAAACATTTCCATGAAAATAAATATTCTGCTCCATTAAAATTTCTAAAATACACTAGAATTTGATTAACTTTTTAAACTTTATTATCATTTTCAACGGTTATTCTAATGGTTCAGTGATGTTGTCATTTTGTCTTAAGTCAAAGTGTCTTCCAACGCTTATTTCGATAAAATAAAATATGGTTGGCTGTTTTCAGGTAAAATGCTATTTTTTTGCAAATAGTTAAATTAAGGTAAATTCAATACAATAACTACTGGCTGGATGATCGTCACAGCTTTTGACGTAATTTTTGATTCGAGTCATATCGTTGATTAAATTGTATTTTTTTAAATTCTATCAGGATTTAATCCGCGTTCTCAGAGCTACGATTGTCGCAGGCGACATATCCCCACTTCTTCAATGAGTGTCGCGCCGACAGCTGTCATCACACGTAAAGGCTCGTTTTCATGCGACATGTCATGACACTTTAAGTCATGACAATATGACATTTTTAGTGGTTGTTTTCATGTAGTTAATGTCACGATTTTTGTGTTAAATTATACGAGAACTTGCTGTAGAAGATCCTCCTAGCTTTTTGAATTTCATGCGCATAGACCAGGCTATGTTTAATTTCTACTTGGGAAGGTTTAAACTAGCATTCAAAAGAAGGATATTTTTATGCGATACGTATTACCGGCTAAATTGAAGCTTCAAATAACCCTGAGGTACTTGGCTACAGGAGACTCACTCACTAGCTTCTTTACAATATCCGTATCGAGTTCCAAAATGTTCAATAAGTATATTCCTACCAGATGTTTTGGATGCCATATATGCAGGATTGCGTGGAACTAATGTAAAATGTCACAAATACCAACATGATTTTGGTATCTCGACACTCATGCCACGGCTTCAAATTGTTGCGCCACAACGTGACTTTGAAGTTTGCATGTTTAAAAATGTCGCGACTTTTAGTGTCATGGCATTAAAGTCGCAACATTGTTGTCACATGAAAACGAGCCTTAAGCGAAGTGAAGTTGAAATGATTCAACGACAGCGACACCGTCCGAGCGACACGGTGGTGGGGGATTAGGGGTTATGAAGTAAACGGTCCTGATTGGTCGGGATGATGTCGCCGGCGACAGAATGTAGCTCTAAGAACGCGGCTTTAGGCACTACGCTTGAGCGAATACGGTTTAGTGCTTTTCCGTCCAAGCAGTTGGTACTGTTGGCAACGCAGTATATCACCGAATCTTAAGTACGAAGAATTCATATTATTCGTCAAAAATCATTTCCAAAATTTAACGAGTTTTAAATGTAAAGTAAGCTACCGTTACAAATGAGTTGACTACTTACATAAAATACTAGTTTTAACAAAATTACCCTAAACTGTATTAGCTCCGTAAAGGTGTCATTTTTCTAAAGCTCTCAGCTATCTACCTGTTGTTCTATATGTATGGCTGGGACGCGCATCCCGACATTTTAGAAATTAAAAATAAATTTAAAAATCTATTTATAAAAATTAACTAAGTTGTCATAATTTATTATTGGGACAACCTTTATACATCAAATTACCTTAAAAAACCACAAATAAAAATTTAATGGGTCGAGGGGTTTTTAGAAAGAAAAGCAGCATTAATTTTAAGTTTCCAACCTTTACATTCTTTTTACATAGAACAATTGCACTAATTCCCTTAATTATAAATATAAAACTTCTGCAAACAGTATTTAATATTTTCTCGTGCACCATAAATATTTTGATATTGATGGAATTTTTGATAATTTTATTATTAAAATTGTCATTGTTTGTTTTTAATTGTTTTAAAATTAAAAATAAACTAGTAGTGATAACTTAATAACAAATATTAATAACTGTACAAATATTTCCAGTTTCCCCCAAATCCCGGAAACTATAAGATACAGGGTCATGGCATTTATTTTTTTATATTCGGTATAATGTTTTTAAAGCTTTTAAAAGTAAAAAACTTAACTACTTAATTTTTCTACGAATCTTATTCTTAACAGGATGGTAATTTCTATAACAAGAGTGGATATGATGTCCATATCGCACGAGGAAGTAAATTCCGATCGCGATTTGCGCAATCCACTCGAGTTGTATAATAAACTATTGATTATAATATATGACTTAAAACCAAATATTATTAAGGATATTATACAAGGGATTACAACAAAGTGGCCATAACGGGGATGTTGCTGGTACTTTTTTCCGCTTTATAAGTGATTTTAAAATTTTAGTACAATGTTACCTTACTTTAGAACCACAATAAATTTTAAATTTTTAACTTGAAGAAATAGTCCATACTTAAAGTGGAGTGGATATTTAGGAAGAAAGAAATAAGAGTTCAAAGTCTTCCTCCGCTGTTATATTAATGAAAAAAATGTTTTAAAAAAGAAATTCACTACATATTCAGAATGCAGAAGAAATTAAATTTAAGAAGAAAAGGGTAGATATCATCTTAACGGAGCCTCACGATTAAATTATAAGAAAAAATATAGGTCACACCGTGAAAAGGAAAACATACAGGGTGTCCCATAACTTATTGGCCGTAGAGTAATTGGAGATACTAGACATCAAACTAAGCCGATTATGTCATATAAGTTTTTTTTTGATAATTAAAATATTAATTTAATTATGTACTATGTTTGTTTTTATGCTTTGGGATGTTCAAAGGAAAATATCTCGAAACCCGTTAAAGATATTAAGATCAATCAAGTACACCTTTTTGCCTCAGAAAATGCCCTTCTTTAAGAAACTATAATTGAAAAACACCTAATATCACAGGTAAGAAAAAGAATCATAGATTTATGAAGCCCAGCCATGCAACTAGCGGCCTCTAGTTTGAAACTTAAAAATTTCCACAAATTCTTATTTCTTGTTCATAAAAACATAATATTACCAACTTTCAATTCGATTCATTAAACCGTTTTAAAATTATGGCTTATTTTCGAGAATAAACTTTTACTTTCAACACCCTGTAACTCTAGAACGAGTAACAATCCGGAAAAACTTATATGACATACTCGACTTTTATCTAAAGTTACAGTTACTCTACGGCCCATAAGTTATCGGACACCCTGTATGTAGGTTTGTAGCTTTGGGCACTATAAGAATTTAGAATAAAAGGTTTAACAACCAGGTGTGAGAAAGAAAATTGTCAAGAGAGACGAAGAGTAAAGTTCAAATGAATTTTTTTTTAAATAAAAAAGGTTGTGGGCTCGGCATATCAAAAACTATGGGAACGAAGTGCATGTAAGTGTGAGGAAGATAAATGTTAATACTATTTGAAATATTTTATGATTTTATAATGCCATCACGAAATGAAAGCATCCATTTTTAGGGCAGCTATTCGAATAAAGGGTATATTATGTAGAAAAAATTTATATATAACATCATCAAAAATTTCGCGTACTCGAGTCACACACAAGGAGACCATAATTCCACACTTATAATGTTGTCGAAATTACTATGGAATAATAGCCCACCCAATAAGCAAAATACATTTAATATTTAAACAACATGATAAAATAAAAAACATACCCAATTCTACAATATTGTATCTCCTGCTTAAGCGATTCTGAATCAATACACTTAAACCGCTCACGTTATAATTATTAAATAAGTCTTCCTGCATTTTAAGTCTTTTCTGGAAAAATCCATAAAGTAAAATCATGACAATAATAAAAAACAAAAACAACACGTAAGCCTCAGCTGTGGCCGACATCAGTCCGACAAAAATATGTTGCACTAAATTAATAGGCAAAATATGATAACCCACTCACTGTTAACGTTTATTAATGGCAATTTAAAGGTAGGGAAGTAGCCTCTTTACTTTATTGAATGTTTGTCTATTCAATGGCCGTTTGTTGTTATTTCTGGATATTGGTCAACATAAGATAACCTTTTGATGAATTTAATCTGGTTATATGTATTGTTAAGAGAACATTGGCTGTTTTTCCTTTATTAATATTCGATGATTATAGGGCACAAGTGTAAATAAACATCGATAATAATGAGTTTACATGCATAAATTTAATTGGGTAAAGTTAAAGGACTGGGCGTAAAATCGATCAACATTTTTCTTAAGAAACATCTAGGGTTATGTTGTTTTTCGAATTATTAATTAGTTAAAAACCACAGACATAAATATGTCTTTGTTAAAAACCAGTTTTGTTCTAGCCACGTATCTATATTTTCTGTTTTCTTTACAATCTATTTAAAGAATAAAAATGGGCTATACCAGTTAACTGAACGGATATAATTTCCTATCCACCCCTGTAAGAATAAGAAACTGACCAATCACAGTTTGTGTTTACCGAAGCTTCGCTTTCTTCAATAATTTGTTATTGAATTACTCAAATTTTTTTTCAAGAATGTTTGGTCGAGTGGTAAGCTGCTAGAATTTGGAGTCGTTGGTTTAACCCTTGACTTTCCTCCTAACTTTTCTTAGAAAATAAGTACCAAAAATAAATTGGGTCTTGTTCTGGTTTGATGATAAAAAACGATATGTAACTATGCTATATTTAAATTACGCCGGAGTAAACACAGCAACATGGGCTTGCATTGTCTTTATATGCTTTAAATCACATCGTTTCAACTGGTAAGTATCTACAGTCAAAGTCGTATCTACTCTCCAGAAGGGACATGGTAATGTAGGGTTAGAAACAGAAAGCCCTATCTTCCTTTGTGCAAATGTATTTATTAAAATTAGAAACTACGCGTTTCGGCCTACAATGCCATCATCAGGGCATAAGGTAATAGGATCAACACATAAAGACTAAGTAGGACGTACCCTAGTCAACAAATCAATAGTCACTTGCCACACTATTTTACATTATAAAGCACATTATCTACAGTCGTCTTCAGATAAATACTAAATAAGTACAATAACTACAGCTTTATTGATAGGTGTACTAAAGCATATCTAAGATGGATTTAACAAAGGTTTCCAGATATTTCTTATTTATATCTAATGAGGGCTTACTAAAACAATCTAGGTCTGGTGTATGGTAGCAGTCTTTTTGAACTTGTAGGCTTTATTCAGGAATTCAGCTTCTATCCACCTGATTTGATGGCCGTGTGTTCAGGTATGGTCAGCTACACTTGATTTTTTTCGATTTCTCCCTTTAGCGCATCTTACCATTGTAAGATTGGCCACATTTGCAGGAATTCCGGTAGACAGTTTTTCCTGTCTTTTAGGCTTGTTGGTTTCGTCATCGACAGGTGGCTTTCTAAGGTGTCTCTAGAGCTGAATACCGTATTGATGTTATATCGTTGGCCTCGTCTTCTAATTATCTGAGATTACTCGTTTAACATACCGAATATTGAGTGTTGGCTGTGCATCTTTTTGCTTCTTTGCATTTGGCCGATTCTTACGATTCTCCAATATTTTGTCAACTAATCTCATGGATGCCCATTTTTGTTGAGGTCGGTCTTGATGTAGTTAGTTTTTCTTTGAGGTCTTCATTTAAGTTACATATAGTAAATTGCTCTATCCACAAGCACTCTTAAAAGGCCATGTTTTGTGACGTTTAAGTAATTTGATGTGTAATTGGAATATTGACCTGTATGTGAAGGTTTCCTGTATACTTACATCTAGGAAAGGTAGTTGATTGTTTTCTTCTTTCGTTCGTTATCGTTTCCATTCCAAATAGTGACGGCGTCATCCACATACCTCGGCCACATTTTTGGTTTCTTCTTTGCTTGTTCTATTGCTTCGGATTCAAACCATTTCCATTGGCGATTATTGGCGTACGAGATTAGTCCGTTCACTTGGCTGAAGAATATTTCTTTTTTTTGGAAATAAGAATTATTGAGGCAACATTTTAATAGTTCCATGATGGCAATAATAGGTACCCGTACCTGTGTCCTTTCCTGTCAAATCTACTTCTGATAACCTTAAGTGCGTCTTTTAGAGGAACGATAGAATAAATACTTTCTACGTCAAAGCTGACAAGCTGGTTTCCTGGTTCCTAAGGAAGACCGGGTTCTACAGAAAAGCTTGAAAGTTAAATTCCTCTAGATCTGGCCTATTTTACTGATCTATTTTAATAATATAATAATATTACTTTATGCTCTTATGAATATTTTTGAAGAATGGTCGATTTCAGGTAGGTATATTAGAAAACACATCAACTTAACTGATTTTGGTCCCAGCAATTTAAATTCATAAAATTATTTTGTATAAACTTTATTTTGTATTTTCAACCGATATTACGTTATAATACCTGATTTAAATAACTTTAAAAAAATTAGAATTAGGTTGGTAACTGTACAACTCGAATGGATTGTCCATATCACGCTCAAAAGTTTGAGCACGAGGCTCTGCGATATGGATATCATATCTACTCTTGTTGTACAAACTACTAGTAGTCTACAATAATGAATTTCTCGAATTTGATGACAAAATAAATAATATGAATATTTTAATATTCAATATAATCTAAAGGTTGTAACGTATTTGTTTTGCTTAACGAATCTAATTATGCACGCAATTGAAGAATTCGCTTGGTCCTAGAAGGGTGTGAACTTACTTGAGGTTTGCTCAATGTTATTATTCCTATTAGCGCTTCTTCGATTTGCTTTAAAGTAACTTTTTCTATTTGTCAAATTGTGAATAATGATAGCTACAAGAAACACCATCACTATAGCCACTGGCAAAAGGATTATTTTTTCCATTTTCGCTAACTACCTACATCACTAAAAAAGTTTAAATACCAAACAAAAGTAAAACACACAATTTATAATTGTAACATTTAAACGGCTAAATGATAAGATAATAAAACTAATAAAAAGATTGCTATGTTTGCTAACACATGATGATTTACAATATAAGGTTTACATGAATTTTAGCTTTTTAGGACTACTATAAAATGGGATTGGTAAGCTCTTATTTTTAAAATACAAATATGTTTATGTTGTTTAACTGCAAAATACAAAAAACCTTGATAAGGGCTTATTTTTGACTAATATACCCATATTTTGTTTACCAAAAAATAGCAACTTGTACTACAAGACAGTGGCACATAGAGAAGTTTCCTCTGGGAGGGATTTCCTCAATACATTTACAAACCCAAAAAAAACATTGTGTAGAAAAGTGACATTTGAGAAATTAATTTTAAGTCATAAAAAATTTACAACATTTAAGTTATCGAAATTAGGCTCATTTATGAATGACGACTTTTAGTTCAAATAATAAAATTAAAAATACCGAAGGTGGGGTGACTATACATAAATTTTACCGTTCTTTTCGACACATAATATGACAAATGTATTTAAAATTATAATTTATTTAATAAATTAACATTTTAAATAGATTTTTCATATTATGTTACAAAAGGAAGTTTCATTTTTAATATACTTTGGGAAGGAGTAGCGGTTTTAACCCCCAAAACCTCCCCTCGGTGCGCTACTACTACAAGAGTGGATATAATATCCATATCGCACGAGGAAGTAAATTGAGCACTCCTCACGTGGGGAAACTCAGAAGAAACTGTAGTAGCCTAGATATAAGCACTCAAGTTGCCATTTTTGCTCACACGGTCGATAGTATAGTCACGAAGTCGCGAGCTGAAGGCCGTGCATAAGTTGTTTCTGCTTTATCTCCGCCCTTTTATTTTGTAATTATATACAGCACTGGAGTCTTTTCAACCTTATTCATGAATTTCAGCTTAAAAATAGATTTGTTATTTCGCGTCTTTAAAGACACTCAAGTAGCGCGGCGACCAGCATGTCAGATTGCGAACACTCGGGTTGCGTCGGTCTCACAGTCGCCGTCACTTAGGTAGCGCCGTGTGAGTAGCGTCATTCAAATCTCCATGCTGGTTGACCTAGTCGCCCAGTCTCCCAGTATTCAAGCTACATTTAAGTATCCCCGTGTGAGGAGTACCTTACTGGTCTCTATCCATTACCTCGTAACCGTTTTCGGTCGCGCCAAGAGGAACGAATGGCTGAACAGAACGACCGCTATCGCTTTGCCTCGGTTCGCAAGGCAGCGCAAAGCGGCGAAGGACGAAATCTTAATACAATAGTTCCAGAGTAGGGCAGTCCTTACACGGGGAAACTTAAAAGAAACTGTAGTAGCTTGAATACTAGGAGACTAGACTACTCGAGTTGCCTTTCATATTCACGCAGTTGTGAGCTAAAAGCCGCACATTTTTGAATTTCAGCCTAAAAATGTGCTCCATATTTATTATTTTGCGTTACTCAAGAGACTGGAGTAGGGTGGCGACCCAGGACACGAAGTCGCGGATACTCAGGTTGTCGGGTCTCCCAATCGCCGCTACTTAGGTAGCCCCGTGTAAGTTGCGCCATTCAAATCTACATGCTGGGTGACATAGTCTCCCAGTCTCCTAGTATCCAAGCTACTACAGTTTCTTTTAAGTTTTCCCATGTGAGAACTGCTTTACAGCTTGTTTGTATGAAGTGAAAATATATTGTAGGGCTGCCAAATTGAATGTTCCAATATAAAGTACACAGAGCCCAAAAACCAAGATATAATCAAAATGTATCAGAAAATTTGAAAAAATATGTTTTTATTAAATAAGAACATTTCAAAACTTAAACTAAAAACAAATACTTTGAGAGTGATAAGAACTAATTAAATTAAAAATGAAATGCCAGAACATAAAAATTCCTAAATTTGAACAAAAAGAAAAAAATCTAATCCTTTGTCTAAGTACAACAAAGTTAGATCCAAAGTATTTTCTTAAAAACCCAGGACAGAAAACTGTAAATTCGGGACGTCCGTCCTAACACAGGACCTTAACATATTGTAAGAAGAAAAATATGTGCAAGAAAATTTAGTCCGGGTTTGCGAAATCAGACGAGGATTTTTTAAAAAGTGAGAGATTTCTCGTCTCGTAAAACATTAAATGGCCCCAGTGGAAAACACCATAAATGTTTTGTGATTTTGAGGTTTATTCAGTCTCACGGGTGACATCAGCAACAAATGTGAAAAGAAATCTGAGAAAAGACTTTTTGTTTTGCCCAAAATTTTACTTAAACTATTAAAATTAAATATTTACAGAATTCTAAAATTTTATTATTTGTAGAAATCCTTTGTTCACTTGTCAAATCTGTTAGATGATTCGCCCTTCTTTTACACGTCAATGCTTTCTGTACTTTTTTTACAACACACCAAGAATAGGAGAAGTATCAAAGGAATTAACATAACAAACCCCATAAGGCCGTTTGATTCCATTCTCAATAATATTTTTTACTCAAATTTACCCCGACACTCGATCAGTAAATGCAAATTTGAGCTAATTGAATCACGTGATTCTACTAATTTATTATATTATGATATACAGTGTCATAAAATAGTCGGTATCATTTTTTTTTTATTATTGGTTCTATTAAAATTTTTCTTTGGCGAAAGTTTTAGCTTGTCAAAAATTGAAGAATTACCCGTTTAAACAAAGTCATGTGATTTGCCTTACCTGTTAAAATTGAAATTTTAAAAAAATCAGAACAGGGTGATTTTTAGGTTTTTTTACAAAATAATTACTTTTTTCGTAAATTCGCCTTTCTTTGTTAAATATACCCCATGAATTATGTTTCTTGTTAAAACTATGCAAAACAAATAAGGTCAATGCAAGTACAAAACTTCTATCATTGGAACCTAAGAAAGATTTGTTTTTCCTGAGTTTTTAATAAAATAAAATACTTACAATATTCTAATATTTGATTCACACTAGGAACTCTTTGTTCACTGGTCAAAACTGGTAGAGGATCATCCCTTCTTCCACACGTTAATGCTTTCTTTATTTGTTTACACTTTAAGAATATATATACCATTAAAAGAATGAACCCAATAAATCCTATAAACCCGCTTGATTCCATTCTCAACAATATTTTTTACTTAAATTTACCCCGACACTTGATAAGTAAATAAAAATTTAGTTAAATGAATCAGATAATTCTACTAATTTAATATATAATATAGAGTGTCAGAAAATAGTCTTCATCAAATATTTTTTTTTATTTATTGGTTTTGGTTAAATTTTACTTTGTTAAAGTTTGCTAAAAATTGAAAAATTACCCATGTCGCATTGTCATGTGATTTGCCTTACCCGTTTATGTTGACATTTAAAAAAAAATTAAATATAAGGTTATTCAAATAAATTAGGAAAAGTTTTTTTGTTTTGCAAGGTTTTACCAGATGATAGATTTTCAGCTTTGTTAAAAAACATACATTATTTTCGTAAATTCACCTACTGAAATGACTTTTACCCATACATACATACACACAACATATCCATGATACTAATAAGATAAAACCAAAAACCACTTCCAATTCCGTACGATGTTGCGCATGACGTCACTCTGTGGCTACAATTAGTTTGTCGGCATGGAAAACATTGTTTTAGAACGGATTTTATTATTGTTTAGTATATTTTCTTATTATTTATAAGAATATTGATATTTTAATTTTTCTATCATGGTTATAATATATGATATTTCCTTTATGATTTAATGTAGGATTTAGGATACACACTAGATTATATCAGTTAAAAATTCCCCTTAAAGGTTTATCGTTGTTTTAAATAAAAAAAAAAACCATCTTGAATACTAAAATAATTAAATGAAAAAGTGTGAAGAATTTGAAAAGCAGGATTGTTACGTCTAAAAATAAATTTTAGTAAAGGGTGTACATAAAACATACTAATAATTTGGATCAATCTATTTTATACAATTGTATAAAATAGGTACTATCTAACTGAAATTTAAAATAAATAAACTTGTTTGACTAAAGCTTAAAAAGAAATATAACCTACTGGTTGGAAATAGTTAACTCATTTAAATATTTAGGTATAGTAATTGACTCAAAATTAAAATTTAATATCCAATATGAAAATTTAATTTCTAAAATTGCGGGAAAATTAATTACTTGAAAAGAATAAGTTTCAATTTAAAATTTTATTCGAAAAAACTTATTTATAATACTTTAATTTTGCCATATTTTTTATATTGTTCTACAATTTTATTTAACGCTGATGAAGGTGTAATAAACAGATTACAAATTTTACAAAATAAAGCGATGAGAACTTTACTTAATATGGATAGATATTCAAAAATTAATATAATGGTTAAATGTAAAAAATTTAATATTATTTTTGGTTTTGATATTTATTTACAAAGTTCAAAATGGTATGTTACCTTCACATTTAAAAGAGTTTACTGTTCTAAATTGTGATCATCATAATTATTTAACGCGAAATAATAATAATTTTTTTCTTAATACTTTTTCAAAAAACATGGCTTATAAATCGGTATTTTATAAACGGCTTATAATAATTAAAATAAATCAATTAAAACACAAAAAGCTTAAAATCATTCAAACAGGGTTTAAAAAAATATTTATTAAAACAACAAGATAAATAAAAATGTTTCAAAAGGTCATTTAAAATTGTATTTAAAAAAATTAAATAATTATTTAAATGTATTAGTAGCCATGTGTTAAATAAATCTTGTTACTACTCCTACTATTACATTAAGTATGCATTTGTCATCAGAGTAATAGCAAATTATGAAAAATATATTCTTTTTCATTGACTATATATGGAGTTTGTCCAAATATACCTACATTTAAATTCAAGAATTAAAATAAATGACCTGTACAAGTGTACAAGGTATATTTGCCAAAACCAAATAATTTGTTGGGATGTGTTCAATTAAATCAACTACACATAAAAATATTCATATTTTTTGAAAATATTTGACTCAATGAAGGCTGGCATAAAATTGCAAACAAGCAACTATTCTTAACAACATTTTTCCGAACTCTTCCATCCATCTTTAGTTTCTTTTATTGTTCAATTTGACAAGCGACTGTTTACTTGCATTATTTTTTATACGTTAACAAACAAAAACTATTTTCAAAGTGAAATTTTACTTTCCAAAAATAATATTATTTGATGTCGAT
Source organism: Polydrusus cervinus (assembly GCA_935413205.1). Taxonomy (NCBI): domain Eukaryota; kingdom Metazoa; phylum Arthropoda; class Insecta; order Coleoptera; family Curculionidae; genus Polydrusus; species Polydrusus cervinus. The sequence continues at coordinate 55,369,457 of OW284510.1, read as the reverse complement.
TTTTTTTGACAGAAGCATTAAGCATGCAAAAAGGAAAAAATAATTATTTCAGCAAATCACAGTTGATTTATTTTTTCGCGCCGTGTAACATTACAACAACGATTTATAAGAAATATTGTTAAAAGCTGGTGGTCTTTCCTAAAAATGTACTATCTATGTATATAAGTCTTAAGTAGTGATAAGAAAACATTTTGATTTGCATTTAAAAGCTAATTAGTTTAACGGGAAGTAACATGAACGTTTAAATACAGGATGTTACAAATTCGTGTGCGTACAATGAGATCTCGAAAACGGTAAGAGATACGAAGATGGTTAAATTAAGTAAGGCAAAGTTGCGTATTTTGGGGCTTAATAATTTGAGTAAAAAAAAATTGTGAATATTTTAAATGCATTCGGAGATATTCAAAAAGAACCGAAATTGTTATTTTTGGTTTTTACTTCTTTGCGCCTTTATTTTTGACTTGGGAAAAAAACAGTTTTTCATAATCGTTTTTAGTTTACAAGATGGCTTTATTAGTTTTTAAATTCCACGTCTCGTTCTTTAAATACCAACTTCAAGTCAATTTTTTTAAATACGGTTTTTTAATTATTGAGTATAAGCCAGGGGAATGTTTTGTGATTTCCGATTTTGTTTACTGTCACATGTGAAATAAATGCGATAAAAGAAATCTGAGAAAAGGTTGAGGACAACGATGTTTCTGTAATGATAGAGGAGTTTTAGACTTACATTGTCTTCATTTGTTTTTAAAATATCAACTGGTAAGTATCGCCAGTCCTGTTCAGGTTCACGACTTTAGATACTTACCCGTTGAAAGGTTGAGATTTAAAACACAAATAATTACAATGCAAGCCCAAAACTCTTCTATCATTAAAATCTGAGAAAGAACTGTTCCTAAATTTTTTATTAAAATAAAGTACTTACAGGATTCCAAAATTTGATTAATTCTAGGTTCCCTTTGTTCACTAGTCAAAACTGGCAAAGGATCCGCCCTTCTTTTACCCGTCAATGCTTTCCTTATTTCTTTACACTTTAAGAATAGAAAACCATACAAAGGTTATATAGCAGATCCTTTGCAAAAGAATGACTTTTATAAAAATTTTCTAACTATTTAAATTTTCAATGCTTTGAGTCACTTGCAATACGAATCAATATTTGGCATACTTCCTAGTTCATAAAATCAAAGATAATCATCCTTTTAAAAATCATAGAAAAAAAATCGAATAGTATAACTTCACTTTACGATAAAATTCTATAAGGAACGCCGACTGTTTTAAAATTATAAAGATTACTATATATGTTACGAAGGCGGGTGGGTGCGAAATAAAAGGGGTCGGGAGAAGGGATCCCCCCGTTGCTACGCCTCTAAAAATATAGTCTGATTATAACCATGGAAACGTTTGAGAACCGCGGCTAGTAATATTTTTATGTAACTATTAGTGGCAAGACTTTCTGCTATGAGAGATACACTATAGACATACATCAAAGACATCCCCGTATTTTGACCCGTAAAAGTGCTAAAATGAAAGGGCTATAGACATTATTTTTTAAACGAGGCCAAAAACCGGAGTTTTGAGTATTTCTTTCAAAAGAGCTTTCCCCTCTTCTCTTCAGCTTATTTTGCGAGTACTTCGGTACAGTAACATTTTTAAACTTACAAAAAAATAAATTAGAGACCACCAAATATATATAAATAACTTAATCAATAATTAAAAGATTTTTCATTTAAATACTAAAAATCTTTACATGTTTCATATATATCTATGATGTCTTTTATTCTGACCTAAAATATTCCATATTAGATGCATAAAAGATAAATAGAAAATCTTACCGCATACTCAAATTCCATATGTCATAATTCTTCACTACTAGAAAACAATCAAAAGTCGATGTTCCATAAATAAATTAAATTTTTACAATTTTACCAATCACATAAGTTATGAAAATATAAAATTGTACTGGTGATATTTTATTTGACAGATATTGTGACTTCTTATCTTAGTTGGTGTTACTTAACAGCCTATTGAAAAACTTGGCCTGACGCAACGACTTTTTTATTGATTATTCTCTACCTATATTAGTTTAAAAAAATGTTCAAGCACTTTTTAAAAATACAAATCAAACAAAATAATGCAATTTGTAAAGAGTCTATTTTTTAACGTTACCGATCAAAATAATAATGGTTATACTTCGATCATCAATTATAATCGATCACTTCACATGGAGTACCTATATTTTGTTCTTAGCCCTTTAAAATTTTTATATGATAAGAAATAAACATATTATATTTTAACTGTCACAGCATGTAAAGTAATCCCATTTTTAGTCGTTCGTTGTCATTGAACTTCTTCAAATTGAAACATACGATTTATTTCAGTTTAAAGATATTGAAAGACTCATTTTTAAAATGTATTTCTTATATAACGGATTTTCAGATCTTTAACTTTCATGTATGAAATATACAGCAATTTAAGCTGGTATGAATAGACTATCTTTAAAACTTATTTACTCCCAATAAAAGTCCTTAATCTTAAGATATCCAGATCCATATTTATACAAATAAATATTACCAGTCTCTTTTTCTACAACACATTTAATTAACGTGACCATTTATTTTTCTCCTCAAACCGGGACCCTGCAAAATCTGTTTGGTTTGTTAAAGTAAAGCACAACATAATTGAAATAGTAGTTTGTACAACAAGAGTGAATATGATGTCCATATCGCACGAGGAAGTAAATTAAGCACGACGCCGTAGGCGGAGTGCTCAAACTTCCGAGGGCAATATGGACAATCCACTCGAGTTGAACAGTATATTTTTTCTACGGCCAAACTTACAAACCTTATGCTAAAAAATGTAAAAAAAAGTTTTCAGGTTGCCGGGCTCGAATTCACGACCATTAGTTCCATAGTAAAACGCTCAACCTCTCGACTATCGAAACGTTAAACTAATTATGGGAAAACCAACTGATAAATAATGCTACATGAAATTAATTTTCTACGCACATTCAGCAGGTTGCATTATTGATAAATCTATTATAAATGTGTCTAGATTTTACTATATTGAACAAATTAATAACAAATTGTATCATGTGCATTTAAATAATATAATTTAGTGTCTTGAAAAAGAAGGCGGAGCCTCAGTAAAAATAATATACTGTGATTGGTCAATACTTTTAAGAACAACAATGGCTTCTTTGTAATTGACTACTGTGATTGGTCAGTTTCATTACCTACAGTTAACTGGAATAGCCTACTTTACTCGGCACTTAAATGTAAAGGAAACAGCAAATTTCCATGTGGGAGTAGAAAAATGTATTTTTAAGCAACATTATAATAGGCGGCTTAATTAAGTTTGATATTTCTCAGATGAAGAAATTTTTTTAAATATATTAGGTGACGAATTTAGAAAAGAATGGTATTCTTGACAGATTTTATTTACATTCACCTTCATAATCAACATCGCTTTAAAAACTGATACTTGCAATTGAGTTTTATATATACCGACTTCGCCCACTTCCAGAGAACGGGACATTTTGGCGTCCCGAAGCTTTTTTTGGGGACAACGGGACTGAGTGTCAAATAACGGGACTGTCCCATTCAAAACGGGACGTATGGTCACGTTACATTTAATACACATCCCACACATACATCAATATCCTCAATAAAAACAGTTACCTATTTTCCTTTAAACACAATAATTTTGAAATAAATGCACCTTAATTTATTAGTCACTTAAGCTGTGTTGGTCACCAATCAATAAAAAATTGCATTGAAATATTACGACCTTAACACAGTATAGTTATATTCTTTTTTTTACCGGTGAGTCCACCGGTGGCACCGGTTGAGCCGAGTCGCGTTATTAAATTGTCTATTGTGTTACCGGTTGGATATAAACCGTGATCTTTTATTCGTGGTGGATTTCTGCTAATTTCCATCAACGTCCACCGAGACTTGTTCGGTTGCTTCGGTAAAGGGGTGTGGGAGGAAAAGTTGGTTTTCAGTGGGTTGTCAAATCAAAAATTCTAACCACAAATAATACGAACTTATGAGCTTCTGCGGCGGAACCATCAATCGAAATAGAAATATTTTTAAAAAACATAGAAAGGAAATTTCTTTCCGACAAGATTTGGCACTATGTAAAGTTTTCTGTGTTGTTATTTATCATTATGTATTCATTTAGATCCAAACTTTTATTTTTTTTATAAATTAACGTTTGGGATTGCAAACACATCTGATTCATAGGAATGTCAGGAATCATTCAAGACATGGGATCAATCCTGCGCTTTTAAAGACGCGATAAATTTGTCGAAATCGAGCCGTTGTCTTTGTATATCTGTGTGACATTCTATATTTTGATTTTTATTATTTGCGATAATATTGAGCATGACTGGTCCATGATCTGTGATGTGAGTGTCCAGAATAAACGACTCGAGGTTTCGAAACAACTTGTTTTTTTTTGGTAAACAAAAAAATATGATCAAGGCATTAATCACTATCAAATCTAGTAACTGAATTTACATATGATTGGTAGCCTAATGGTGACATGGTGGCTAGATAAGTATTTGCATCGTTATCTGTGTTTAATATATCAATGTTTATATCACCCACAAAAATTTCCACATTATCTATTATTGTCAGTTTTTATTACACTATTAAGATATGTATGAATGTCATTAATAAAGCCAGTTTTAGGTATTGGAGGTGGTTTATATACTGCGGTAATTCCTATTTTAATGTTGCTCACGACAGACTAATCTACTTACAGTTGCCAATGAGACCTGTAGCCTAACACTTTGAAATTCTACATTAATATGATTTTTTACTAAAATTACCAACCCAATATTCCTGTTATAATCAGTATAATTATAAAATAACTGATAGTCAGGAATGTTGCATTGACTAGTTAAGGAAACTTTAAAAGTTTCACTCAAGACTATTATGTTATTAAAATGTAACTTCAAATCTTCAATTAATAAGATTAGATTGTCGATATTTCTAACAATGCTCCTAATATTTACGTGAAGGTTAAAAAGGATGTTAGAATCTTTTATTTTGGTTTGTAATAACTCACTATCCACTAGTAATGTTTCCTGTCTATTATCGGTTTCTATGGTCTATAGTACTCTATAGTATCTCATCTTGTTCTATGTGCACTATATTAGGTTTCATAATTAATTCTGCTTTTCTAAAGGTCTGTATGATATTTGGTGGATGGACAGTCATGATCTGAAGCTGTATGGGTCGTGCTGTAGTTTGTTTTATATTTGTCATTTGCAGAAACACAGTTTTTACATTTTTTATGTGTTTATTAGAGCATGCATTTGATTCGTGTTTACCTGTACAATATTCACATGATATCTCGTTTTAACATACTTCACTTTTGTGGTAATATTCTTGCCATTTAAAGCACCTCTTAATGTTTAAATAATTATACACACTATATCTTTTCCATCCAAGACATATTTTCTTTATGTTCATCATTTTCCAATATAATTCCGGAGAGCATTCCAAGAACATGGTAGAGGTATCCCTGTTCTTGGTTTTTTTAAATGTATGTTATATTAATTTTGTCTGTGTCATCTACCCATGTATTTTGCTGTCTTATAGAAACCTCTAGTTCTTCTTCTTTTAGTGTTCCTCTATAACCTATTATTTTTATTCTGGGAGGGTTTAACTTAAGTGTCTCGATATTATAGTTTTCACTAAGAGAGTTTTCTAAAGCGTGTTTCAACTTTTCTATGTCTTTTCTTGTTGTACATTTAATGATAATTGATCCCTGATATCTTTTATTAGTATATTTAGTTAGGCCGGTTCTATCTTCGTCCTTAAATCCTTTTTTGTCTTTTCTGAGTTTTATGATCAGCCCCTCCCGCCCCCTCGTTTCGGCGCCCACCCACCCTAGATAATAATAGATAACACTAATTTATACATTTTTAAAATTTTAAATTAAAGTTATTCTACCGGGTGTCCCATTATGGATGGCCACCGGCTGTATCTCGGAAACTACTGGGCATAGAAACTCGGGGGAAAAAATCGTAATTAAAGTGGCTAAGAGAAAATCCTGGATATAATTTTTAAGTTCCGCATTTTGCCGTAAGAGGGCAAAATTGAAAATTAAATAGCCTCATTGGCGTACCGACCTTGATAAGAGTGGGGGAAGCTATTGAAAGTGTAATCATTTAATTTGCTATAACTTCTAAACGACTTATCCGATTTTACTAAACTTAAGCTTGTTCAAAATGGAAAGGTAAGTACTTTTAATTGTCGTATCCATTGGTACACGATAGTTTCTAAAAAAATTGTTAGAAGGCACAATTTGTAATAATAATAGTTTTTTTGATTTTATATCGAAAACTTAAACCATACGGTATAACTATGACATCACAATCGGAAAGTATATTAAATTTGTAAGAAAAACTGTGATATCCCATTTAATATCTTCTTTCGTTTCAGAGTTATTGCCAAAAAAATAACTTTTATCACTTTAATTGAAGAAGTGATTGTTTTCATAGTTGCATTGTCAAGCAATCCACGACAAAAATATTTTTAAACTTTATGATTGTGCGAGTTTGTTACTTATTATTTCATGGCACAAAAACTACTTTATAATTAATAATATGATTAGGGAAATAGATCTAGATAACCGTGAAACAAAATCAACCCCTGTCAAAATTAAATGAGTTGGCAACTATTTATTTATCTTCATGGAAACCTGCTAATTTTGTTTTACAGCTATCTAGATTAATTTTTTTAAAACACCATATTCAAATTATGTCTAAATTAGTATTCGATGATTATATGATTAATAAGTAGTTTTGGACCATGGGAATATTGAGTGACAAACTTACATAATCATAAAAGTTAATAATATTTTTTTGTCGTGGAATGCTTGATGATAACTATGAAAACAATCACTTCTTTAATTTAATAAAAGTGTTAAAAATTTATCTTTTGGTAATAACTCTGAAACGAAAGAAGATGTTGAACTGCGGTCTACACATTTTTTCTTGCAAATTTAATCTACTTGTCTATTATGATGTCATAGTTATACCTTATGATTTAAGTTTTCAGGATAAAATAAAAAAAAAACTTACTATCACAAATTACGCTCTGGCTATTTATTAGAAACTATAGTCTACCAATGGATACGACAATTAAAAGTACTTACCTTTCTATTTTAAACAATCTTCAGTGTACTAAAATCGGATAAGTCGTTTAGAAGTTACAGCAATTTAAATGATTACATTTTCAATAGCTTCCCCCACTCTTATTAAGGTCGGTACGCCAATGAGGCTTAAACCAAAATGATGCAGAATTGTCTAAGCTTTCTAATGATGTCACCAAAGGTATACCTTAATGTGGGACGTTTTGGAGAAATTTAGAATTTCAGTATTTAATTGTCAATTGTACCCTCTCGCGGCAAAATGCGGAACTTAAAAATTATTTCCAGGATTTTCCCTTAGCCACTTTAATTACGATTTTTTTTCCTGAGTTTCTATGCCAAGTAGTTTCCGAGATATGGTACGATACGATAATGAGACACTCGGTACTTAAACTTTATAATGTTAAATGTATTAAATAAATAAATAAATAAATAAATAAATAAATAAATAAATAAATAAATAAATAAATAAATAAATAAATAAATAAATAAATAAATAAATAAATAAATAAATAAATAAATAAATAAATAAATAAATAAATAAATAAATAAATAAATAAATAAATAAATAAATAAATAAATAAATAAATAAATAAATAAATAAATAAATAAATAAATAAATAAATAAATAAATAAATAAATAAATAAATAAATAAATAAATAAATAAATAATTTCAAAACAGTTGGCGCTCTTTACATAATTTTAGATAAAATAAAGTTATTGCTGATTTTTTTTCTCTTTGATATTCAAAAAAATGATTAACTTTGATTTTCTAAAAAATGCTCAGCTACTTAACTAAGAAGATGCAAAAGGTTGATTTGGCAGTTCGAGATTTTAATGGTGTGCCTTAAAATCTAAAGTATTGAAAAAATAAATAGATAACCAACATTATGTACCTTCTTACACTATTGTCACTATTTGTAAGACATTTACAAGATATTCTATCATTTAGAACTAGATTTGCAATAAAAAAAATTATTTTTACAAAAATTATCGATTTTCAAAAAATTCTGGGGCACCTCTAAATGTTAAGCATTTTCTGGAATAAAATTGATTCCATCCAATTTATTCAATAAATTCAAATGGAATACCTGGAAAAAGTTGTGGAGTGTTTCTTAAAACAACCTTCTAAAACATTTTAGAACTAGGGCTTAAAATTTTGAAATTTCCCGCCCCTAAAGTCTGACTACACTACTGTTTGCATGCATAATCTTTCCATGACTATGGCATCTGATAATTATCGATGATGGTTAATATATTCTTTGGGTTTTCATAAAATATCATTGCAATAAGCGAAACTTGGCTTAAAGGCGACGTTTACAGTTCTGAACTGTTTCCCGATCTGTACGATGTTTATCGCAAGGATCGCAAATTTGGTATTGTTAGAGAGAGTTGTGGTGGGGGTGTACTGCTGGCTTTTAAGAATTGTATTAAAACGCAGGTTTTAAAAACAAATGATTTTGATGAAAACTTCCCAAATATTGACTTGCTTTTGTGTAAATGCACCTTTCAATATAAGATTTTGTTTATATTATTATTGTATGTACCTCCCTCTGTATCTGCAAGTGATTTCGAGTTATTTTTTGAAAGCCTTGAACAGCTGGAATGTTTACAAACAAAGAATGTGCTTATTTTAGGTGACTTTAATGCACCATATTTTGTAAATTTAGATAATTCTGATTCAAAAACATTCTGTCTGTCTAGGTTTATGAATTTTGTTAATTTACGGCAGTACAACGAAGTGCTTAACAGTACAAATAAAATGTTAGATCTGGTGTTAAGCAGCGTAAACTGCTCAGTTGTCAGGGATGTCGAGCCGTTGGTGCCGAGGATAAGTATCACCCCGCTTTGATTTTGACTCTCAGTAGTATGGGCTTCAAGGAGCGCGAAATGTCGCCAAATAGCTTAACAAAAACTTATAATTTTCGCAAAGCTGATTTTCCTGCTTTATATAATGCTATTTTACACACTAACTGGGATTTTTTAAATGAATTTAAAATCGCTGACTTAGCTCTAGAAGGTTTTTATAATCGACTGTATAACATTTTTGATGAATTTGTCCCTGCTTATAAAAACTTTAAAAGGCGTTTTCCATCCTGGTATACATCGGATATTATAAAAAATATAAAATTAAAAGCAAAAATGCACTCCAAATATAAAAAAACAAATATTAATCGATACCTTTTGGAGTTTAGGCGACTAAGATCTGCAATAAAGGAGCAAATTAAGGTTGCTCACAATACTTACATTGATAATATGCAATCCTCAATTGTGAACGATTCTCAAAGATTTTGGCGCTTCATAAACTCAAAAAACAGTACATCAAGAATCCCGGGCGAGATGTACCTCGGGGATCAGCGTCTCGATGAACCTCAGGATATCGTGAACTCTTTTGGCGAGTTCTTTCATAGTGTATACATACAGGGTGTATCTGATAGGTGCGATCAACCAGTAAATAATGTTATTGATGAATACTTACCAATCCTTCAACCAATAACGGAACAGGACATTAAAGATGCCTCAAAAAAACTTAAAAACAAAATGACATCAGGGCCGGATAATGTTCCTTCTTTTGTTGTGAAGGATTGTATAGGGGCTCTGGTGACACCACTATTAATCATTTTTAACCTATGTACATCAATGTCAACTGTGCCAAAAATATGGAAACAGGCAAGAGTGTGTCCCATATACAAGAGTGGTGAGCGAAACCAAATTAACAACTACCGCCCGATCTCCTTACTTTGTAACTTTTCCAAAATTCTTGAAACAATACTGTATAGGCGAATTTATATGTCCGTTTGTAAAAACATTGCAGTTGAGCAGCATGGATTTATGAGTGATAGATCAACGGTTACTAATTTATCATGCCTCACTCAGCTAGTGTCTCGTGTGCTAAACAATCAGGGACAGGTGGACGTAGTCTATACAGATTTCTCAAAGGCATTTGATAGGATAGATCATGTATTGTTGTTACACAAGCTAAGGGGGTATGGTTTTGACGAATCAGCCCTGGAGTTTTTTAGATCATATTTAACAAATAGAGAACAGTTTGTTTTTTACAATGGCTTTACATCTAATAAATATATCGCATCCTCTGGTGTACCGCAAGGTTCCAACTTAGGACCATTACTGTTTTTACTTTTCATCAATGATTTACATAAGATTATAAACTGTAAAAAGCTAACTTTTGCGGATGATTTAAAATTATTTTTGCTAATTGAATCTCTTAGTGACTGTATTTTCTTACAAGAACAACTGAATTTGGTTCAGGGTTGGTGCGACAGAAACAAACTCAACCTTAATGCAGCTAAATGTAAAATTTTGACCTTTAGTCGCAAAAAACAGCCACTATTGTATCCCTATTCCATCTCAGGTGAGGTTTTAGAGCGCCCCAGGTCGATAAAGGACTTAGGCGTCACCTTCGATCCTATGTTGACTTTTGTTGAACATATAAATAACATAGTTTTGGAGGCAGGCAGGATGCTGGGCTTCATCGTGCGCAACTGCAGAACCTTTTATGACCCAAGAGTTTTTAAAACATTATATTTTTCTTTTGTCAGATCAAAGCTTGAATATGCTTCACTAATTTGGAATCCTCTTTATGCATGTCACGTAAATAACATCGACAAGGTTCAAAAAAGATTTTTAAAATATTTAACATTTAAATCAGAAGGAGTGTATCCTGAGCAAGGAACTGCTTACGATATTTTATTAAATAGATATAATTTTATAACCCTAGAAAAAAGGAGAGCAGTTACATCTCTAGTATTTTTATTTAAGTTGCTGCGCGGTGGAATCGATTGTCCTGATCTGCTATCTCAAATAAATTTGTTTGTACCTAGAGTGAATACTAGACATCATTTAACATTTTTGTGTGAAAGAGCAAGAACAAATGTAATGATTAAATCTCCTATAAATTTTATGTGTTACAATTTTGAAAGCATGTGCGAAGATTGCGATATATTTACATGTAGCTTGCGCGATCTGAGGAGGATTGTCGAGGCTGGTCATTAACGAAATTGTTATATATACCTAATAGTATGTGTTATTAATTGGTGTTATTGTAATATAGTATACGAATGTGTGCATAATATGGCGATAATTTTGAATTTATTGTATTTCCATTATTGGTGATTTATGTTTACAAACTTATATAGTTGTATTGAATCGAGTACAATATTATTTATATTCAATTTTTAATATTGCTCTGTAAATGGGTTTCTTGTTGGGCAATAAAGCTATTATTATTATTATTATTATTATTAAAATAAATAATTATTTTAAACATTTGCGCAATTATGCTTATTTCATGTAGGAGTTTTTGTTTAACCTTTTTCTTATGTGTTTTCAATCACTTATATTAGTGTATTTGTATAACCCCCTACAAGTTTCCTTAAAAATATGTATTTTTATTTTCTGTGATGGTCCAAAAAAAGTGTTTTTTAGGATTGGCACCCAAGACAGTTTTGGCCTTCCCCGATTTGCCTGCGGCGCTAGTTAATCGCTCTCCGATCCCCTTTGGACCCCCCCCCCAAAACTAAAATTCTATCTACGCTATTAGTGCGTAGTAACTATTACATGTTTGGACATATTATATGCTAGACTAACAAAAACTATTGAACAATACACTTACAGCAATCAACAAACTGAATATTTCTGGGCACATTATGTTGAGCGGTCGAAACTTGTGAGTTCGCATTTCTTCTACGTTGTCTAGCGTCCTTTCTTCCTTCTTTGCAACTTATTCGTAAAATTACAGCTAACCCAATTAGAATTAAAAAAACAACAGATAGGTAGATATACGCGGCTACTTCCATTTTAATCAACACCTAATGTTTATCGCGACACTGAATCACTAAATCGAAGTCTGGAAGGAAAACGAGTGGCGTAATGTTAACAAATTTTTAAAATACTGTAACAGCAATAAAAATAATTTATTAATAATATTCATATAGAATCACGTAATTAACATAACTGCCACTTTTCTTAATAAACATTGTGCACAGTGTATAACAAGAGAAGTAACATAATGTTCCAAAATATGTTACCAAAGGGATGCCAAACCTAAAATTAACACTATCATTAGTAGGTTTTAGCAGCGATAAGATAATCGTTTGATTTACATTGATAGATTATTATGAGACTGCAAAGCTTCTGAAATTTATAAAGGGATTTGCCTACAATGTCAAATTAGTTGTTGTAAGGGTTTTAAAAAATAAAGGATTATAAATTATATTTTACATGATAAGTAAAATATTTAGTATTTAGGTAACAAAACAAGTCATATATTTATTTGATGAACAGTAGTCAATTAATCTATTGTTACAAACGAGACAAAAAATTTTAATTAACAAACAGGAGCAATAAAAAGTTGGCGTTTGACAGAAAAGGAATTTCACTTGAGTTATATACACAAAAAAATTATTGTAAATTCAGGATCAGTCCAAGCGGGAGACAAGATGGTGCACAATACGATGGGTGGTTAAATTATGGGGGACCAAATTATCATCAATTAACGCAAAAAATTATGAGCGGATTGTAACAATGGCTTTACATTATTTTCGTTCTGTCCTGGAACACGATGTGGTCGGAAACCGACAAGATACGTTATCTGTATTTTGTTTAATTTGAAAGGAAGCGAAGCACTCTGGTCACTTTAGGAACAATTAAGAAAATTTTAGAAGAATTTGGGTTTTTCCAAGATATTTACAAATAGGTGTGACCAGCTCACAGAAGCTAGAGCAGAGCAAAAATGCAGATTTTGTGTTGTAATAATTAACTAACTAACTTACAAATTTAAAAAATCCAGTTCAAAAAATAATGGGTTCCGATGTCTTTACTATCGACTAAAGGAGATTGTTTTTTAAATAACTAGAAACGTCGCTCCTAAGTCACATTTTACGAGGTTGTTTAAACGATGTATATTAAATCAACGTCGATATATAATTTCGCTTCTTTTAAAAAATTACAAAACTGCAACATAGACCGTTATTCGGTCGAAAGCTTCAATTGGGTTTTGATTAGAAGAAAGTGAAGTATGAAAGTCGTCAGGATTTCATACCTTGTTTCCCTAATTTATCCCGATTTGCCTCTTAAGATTAACAATCTTATCTCTATATTATTTATCTTGAAAATGTATAAGTACTTTGCGAAAAAAATATATTTATGATAGAGTCCAAGAGAAATGGATGATTATTACTTTTAAATTCTAGGTTGACGGCTCGAGGGCATAATTTTAGTTACCAATAATTCTTAATAATAAAAAAAAATGGCCGAATGAATATAAAATACAGTGACCGGCAAAAATTGACATCATATGGGAAACAATTTTATTACTACAGTACAAAACATAGTTTTCCGGGGGATCGGTATTGAAAAAATTAATGAAAAAGTTGTTTAGCATTAAATAGGGACAAGCAATTTTTTTAAATAGTTTTTATCGACTTACTTTCTCTATTTTTTTTCCTTTTTGGCTAATGTAAAAACCATATATTTGGATAAAAATAGACGAAGGCAGCAGTTTTTTCTATAATGGACATGACAAACTCGAAAAAATCTCTGTTGTAATGGTTTGTATCTAATGACGCTAAGAATTATGTACTAAGTAGCATACGTATTCATTATTATAGGTACCTATATAATTTAATTTATATCACATTGTTGTACCAAAATAAAAATTGTCACTTTATAGTTATAAATATTATTTTTCTATAAAGAAACAATAAATATTAATTCATACCGTAAAAATACTACAGATTATGATATGAGCATTTATTAGTGCAAAACCATATAATGTACACATTCCCAATTGCTATGTTATGCAATGACGCAAGAAACCAAGGGTTGGAAGCCCTTGGACTAAGCATCGTGACTTAGAATCCACGTTAAAATGTAGGTTCCCTTGGGAATAGTGCCGGTACCGAATGATGAGGAAAAAAGCTTAATTCAAAAGAAGGGCAAGAAACGACAAATGTTTTATATACGGAAAAAGACACCAAAAAAAACATGCAGGTAATATAATAGATCTTTTACTTACTGATAAAATAACTTCCACAAGGTCTTATCCACACTACAGAATGCGTTTTACAGCGATGTATACAGTCAAGAATGGCCAGACATAAAAGAATTGAAAGAAATAAAATCGTTGCAAATAAGCCGATACTTATTATAGACCAGTTTTCAGGATTCATTTTTAGCATTTACATATTAATAATTAACATAATAAAAATAATTTTGAAAGCATCATGCCATGTCATTTGTGTACTCCTTGATAAGATAATATTCTGTTGATATATCGTTTATGATTTATAACGTTAAAGTCACATGTTAAAGGAGCAAGTATTAGTAAGTATCCCAAAAATTAAATAGACTATTTTTGGTCTTTTTACAAATATTATCTTAGAGGGAGTAAACCCTTCTACAAAAAAATATTAAATCCCTGGATAGAACCATTTAGTTGTGAGTTGTACGTGTTATATGTAGTAGTACACTGTAAAATTATTTCGTGGTAAATTACTTCCTTGGCAATAGGCAATATTTTGCTGTGAGGCTTCAGAGTAAAGTCTAGTGATGCATTCGCCATTTCATTTTTTAATCAATATTTCTTATCCTTGTCGCTTTATTCAAAAAACGGGGCGAAATTCGCGTCCTTGAGTAGCAGTTACCTACAGTTTTGAACTAAAGATATTTTAATTTATGAATTAATAAAATCAAAAAACGAAAAGCTGTGAAATTTGTCCAATTTTCTTTTTCTGCTTTTATTATTTACGTGTCATTCCAAAACTTTTAGAAAAAATTAAATTCTTGTATAATCGGTCAACAATTTGGTTTTCTTTCATTCGTTCTACAGACTTAAATCTGCTCATTTATACTATTCTTTTCGGTGCTCTCAAGGATGGCCAATATGGCCATATAGTCCACTCTGTATATACCAGTGGCGGAACTACCGGTATTCAATGTGTGCGATGCACACGGGCCCTCTGCTAAAGAGGGGCCCGGGAGTTGAGCCACAAAACATAGAAATGCAAAACAAAATGTTCTCAAAGATTATTTACTATTACGGCCCTGGCAATTATTTTTATAATTACTTAAATATTAAAAGTTTATGAAGTTTAGGCTGTTCATTTTTTCAATAAGATTAACCGTCACAATACTCTAAGCTAGGAAGTAAGTAAATTTTTAAGGCATGAGAAGTAATTCTATTTTTTATTAATATTTATTTATTTTATTAATATAACGTATATCTTAAGTCCTATTTTTACCTTGGACCTAGAACGAAATACTGTAAAACAGAAAAAAAATAATGCTCCCGAGTGAAGAAAAGATAACTGGAGTGTTAGTATAGTTATGTTACTGTGATGCGCTTATGTTTGTTTCAAAAACAATTTAACATTTTTTTACTGTTTAGAAGATCTGATGATGCTAGTTTCAGGCAAAACATGTAACAAAAATAAACAGACCTAGATATTTGAAGCCGTGACTTTGGGTTTTTTCTCTTACAAAATATCAAATATTAGACCTCTTTGAGTAAAAATGTACGGATTTTAAATGAACCTGAAAATGAAAGCGCAAAAAATTAAAAACGAGAAATGAAAATGTTTTTTTTTCGGATATATCCGAAAGCATTCGGAATGATTACAATTTTTTTTTCACCAAATTATTAAGAACCAAAAATGCGCAACTTTGCCATAATTTTAACCATCTTCGTATCTCTTACCGTTTTCGAGATCCCCTTGTACGCACACGAATTTGTAGCATCCTGTATAAGTTATTATTCTTATCACACATTGTTTTTGATTTGTACTTGCAGATATTTTTCTATGTTCAGGAACATAACTATTAACTACTTATTAGCATAACAATAATTGTTTTTTGTGGACCTATTTAAAATTAATAAATTAATATGGTTATCAATAATAATACTCCGAATCATAATGGGGGCCCGGCAAAGTTTTCGTACACGGGCCCGTGGCTACGTTGTTCCGCCACTGGTATATACCAACAGATTGGTATGGAGTTTAACGCTGCAAAGTGTAAGGTAGTATTTTTTTCAAAGGGACGCAATCCAATTATCTGGAACTATTACATCAACGATAACCAATTTTCATCAGTGACTGAGATCAGAGACTTGGGTGTTACTTTTGACTCAACACTGTCATTTATTCCTCATATAACAGATACAGTTTCTAAGTCACTAAAAATGTTGGGCTTTCTAAAGCGTTGCACTCGAATTTTTTTAATATCTCGTCCATAAGACTTCTTTACTGTGCACTTGTCAGACCATACTTAGAATATTGCTTTTCTGTATGGAGTCCTTTTAGACATATTCACAGTATTGAGCAGGTGCAATATTTGCGAGATAAGTATCTGGCGTATAACGCCAATATTCCCCCACCCGAAGATTTTGTGTACCACTATAATAATTTGTATTACTTGTTTAATATTAATGATGAATTGATGCAAGCTGAAAGACTTAAGCCTTTTATTTAGGATTGTTAATTCTTTGGTTGACTGTAGTGAACTCCTATCACGAATAGGATTTCAAGTTTCTACAAGAAATACCAGATGAGCGGTACCATTCGCTCAACCATGTCACAGGATAAACTATGGACTTAACAACTTCACTACAAGAATGGCCAACCCAAACCAAAACAATAATTTTTTTGGTAGTAACTACTCTTCTTTCAATAGACAACTTAGATTTATGAACTTAGGTTAGACTGATTTAATAGCCTTATTTATTCTTGGGTATTTTAGCCTTTTAAAACTGTTCTTGCTATTTAGTGCTTTACTTTTTTAAAACTTTTTACTTACAAAAAAAAACAGTGTCGCAATGCAACAAAAGAAAACTGCATTCTTCAAGCCCCTCCTATAATTTCAAAATGGTTCCTTAAAAAAGGTAAAATATTCTTTGATTGAACAACTCGCACCTTCGGAGAAACACTGACGTAAGTGCAAATCTATAAAATGTCGAGAAAACACATTTAAAGTTTTGAGAATGCTTTAAACGAAAAATAAAGACTCTACAAATACATTTGCTAAGAATTTAAATTCAAATAATATTCTTTAATTTGTACACTTATTAGGTTCAGTTCGATTATTAACAACATTTTACAATTTGTACCTCTTAGAGGGACTTAAAAGGTAGTACTCCCTCAATTGTGTCATTGTAGCCCTAGACATGCGTAATTTTTTAAAATATGACAATTGAATTAAATGGGGAATTGCATTAAAAGAAGGTCTTATCTGCTACATTTAATGAAAAATAAACTAAAACAGGGTATTATAAAAATATCCGTAATATTTAGGTACAATATTAGTGTTTAACAGTTTTAATAAATCGTCCTTTTTTCTTCCTGTAATAGCAGTTTTAGAGCTATAAGCTTGTTTTAGAGTAGCATTATTGCTTTTTTGATTGATGGAACGACCAGTTCTGAGTGAGGCAGAGTTCCATTCACAATTGTATTGTGTAAAGTCGGTAAAATTTAATTCATTCATTTTGAATGGTTCTCCCGTTTTTTTTGCTGTACTGATCAGAGAAATATACTGATCTGGGACGTATATGGGCCTGGATTTTTTGAAACATTTTATATTCTTCTCTATAAGGGAATGGGCAGTATCACCCTCGTTTTGAGTGTGTCCCCTTATGAGAAACTTGTGGGTAATACTGTTTAGGTTTAAATGAGTAACTGCATACAGGTACATAGCCAGTATAAATCTAAAAGAAAAAAAGTTGATTATACTCAGTATAAAAAAAATAGTTAGTCCCATTCTCAGTTATCAATATTAATACTAACCGGTTTTTTTTGTTGCCCACAGCAATTATCCGAATAGAAAATTATGTTGCTGTTAGGATGACTCAGTTCTATATCCTTGAGATATTTAAATACACAAGAACTAATTTCAATTGCACCCCTATGTGCCAAACCTTTATTTATTTATCAGGAAAGTCAGCATTATTTAGAGCAACAAAGACACATTATAAAATAATATCATTTTAATCTTTAGGATAAGCGTTAAACTAGAAGAAACAATACCATAAAATACATTTGCGTCTTCATCGATCCAATAATCTGCAAGTTCTATGAAGCAACAAAGTCAGAAAGTACTTTTAAGGCTTTGTTGCCCCAAAATATTACTTTAATATTTGTCATATTTACCTTTGCGATAGTGTTGTTCCACGCACATACACTCAACACGAAGTATCGCCCACAACTGACCGGTCGGGTGTTGTTACTCCAAGAGCGAATATCATTCGCGCCATTTCCACAAAGACATAGGCGGCATCTAGCGTCAAATTTTCAAGACACAATTATGTCTTTGTAATTCCAAAAAGGATATAGGTTTTGCAATATTTTTCCATTAAAATCTGACTTTTGGATAAATTTGCATTTACGTCGTTGTTTCTCCGAAGGTGCGAACTGTTTATGTGCAAGAACATTTTAATCTGTCACAGTGTTTTAAATGCAGTGGCTTTGGTCATGTTTCAAAGTACTGCTCAGAGAAGCAGTGCTGTCACAAATGCGGAAAAGAGCATAAGGGAATAGACTGCAAAAAAGATAATTTCAAATGTCCCAACTGTACCTTGTTATAGTTAAATGACCTAGACCATTATGCTAGAAATAAAAGTTGCCCTGTTTACAAAAGAAAACCGATATTAACTACAGTGATTTTTTTATTGAAGAAAACTCCACATCGGGCACAGAGTAATCCAATAAGTGCGACCAACGTGTAGCGACTGCGGACACGAAAACAATTAGTTATAAAACCTGGAATGAAGGTAGTATCAGTAATCAGAACGTGCAGTCCTTAGGAAACTCGGTGGATAGTATAAGCAATATATTAAGAAATAATTCTTCTTGCTATGCTTAACAGAACATTGGAAAATCCAAAAAGAAATACAAATATTAGCTATAAAAGACTTTACTCTGGCAAGTGCATTTTGTCGAGAACATGGAGGGAGTGCTATATATGTGCATACATCTGTGTCATTCAGGCCACGAAATAAAGTGTCTCTTTTATCTATAAAAAAAACCTTTTAGAATGTGCGGCAGTAGAGTGTAAGTTTAGGAAAGAACAAGTGTTAATATTGTCAATCTATAGAACGGATAAATCTGGAAGTTTAGAAGTTTTTCTTGACTGTATGGAAAAAATACTTTTAAATATTTAAAAAAAAATAATAGTACATTGTATACCTAGTAGGAAAGGTTTACATACTATTTTTCCGTAAATCGAAAACTATTAAAAGAACATAACTTATTAGCTTATTACAGTCAATTTGTTAAAATATTGAAATAAATATTATTAACTTTGTTCACAAATAAAGGAAGCTATTAAATATTTTTGTCGTAACTATGGAAACACACTAATAGTGAATTGTCAAGCTTAACATATTTTTGTTTACAAGTAGCCGTACAGAAATATTTCCTAACAGTATAATAATAAATATTTCCTAACAGTTATGTTCCGTTGCCTAGCAACGACTAAGTGTGACTAAGTGACTTTTCCTTTCAGAAATGTTATCAAAAATATCAATATTTCCGATCGATTTTCGGAAAAAACTATTACTATCGTAGGAAAGGATAACTAGTTTGGTTATAATTTCTTTTCGAAAAACCTCCAAATTTGTATCTATTTTAAAAAGTAAGAATCCCCTTAAAGAAATTCTAAATAACATAATAAAATATAAAAACTTAGGCAGACTGCCTATACTATGAAACCATTGTTGTTAATTTTATTATTTAAGTCTATCTCTCCCTGTGTGATTTTAGGTTTATTCTCAACACATTTTCATAAAATATTTGTTTTTGGAATGTCCAAGAAAACCTAACAGGTACTTTAAATGCTGGATGTTTTATTTCCAAGGAAAGCCGCACATATATCTTTCTAATAGAATCAACGAGAATTGGTATTTTTTTGCCAAAATATATAGAATTTGATGCGCCATTTATGCGCAAATGTGGGATTTGCAGAAGGTACTTAGGAGATCAACTGCTTAATTTGACCTAAAAAATTTAGAACCAATGACAGACTGAATGAAATGAAAGCTCTTGATGCTTTCAATGTACTAATATAATTTGATTTATGTAGGTATATTCATCTTTACTCATACAGTTTTATACAACGTAGGTGTGTGAAATCTGCTCCTAAAATTATAAGTGATTTTCTATATTTACTGAGCCGAAGTAAAAATTTGAATATACTGACTTTTCCATCATATAGTGCCCTCATGCTGTGTGCAAGAGGTATGTGAAAAATATTACTTTTAAGTTTGTAATAATGCATTTTACAATCTAACCTCTGTTTTAATGCACTGAAATAAGGGTCATATTCCTATGAAACTCTGGACTGCAAAAAATTGTATGTTTACAATACCAACTTTGTATAGTCCTTTGGCATCGATAAAATCATGAAACGTAATATAAGATGCCTATGACCATCGACGAACTTTATGCTAAGTTAACATCTGCTAATGATTTACAAACTAAAACACTAACAGATAAATTAGATCTAGCGGCCCCCCAAATTTGACAGTGGGATTAATGATTGTCATTCTGGAATTAATGAGTTGGAATCCAGAAACTTGCAATTAGAAAGGAAACTCCGTAAAAATAATGTCATCATTTTTGAACTTACACAGGTTAATAATAATATAACATGCTTAACTGTTTGAAAAACTAAAATTCAGAACCTCTGGTCATAATTTAAATGTCAGGTATCGAAATCTTCTAACTCTCCCACAATATAAAACCACCCAATTCCGAGAATCTTTTTCTTATAACGTCACCAAGCAATATAACTAACTTTCTGAATCTTTGAAGTCCTTAAATTTGGCCAACTTTAAACGCAAACTAAAACAAATGCTACTGAAGTAAATTCTATGTCATATCATAAATTAGAATTTAAGGTATACTATACCGGGTGTCCGCGAAAGGTGGTTCGCCCCTATAACTTTTTTGGCTTTGAAGATATTGGAATGAAATTTGGAGAATGTGTATACGACATAAAATTACATTTTTTGACGGGTAACTCAATTCTATGGCACTTCCGGTTTAACCGGAAGTGACATAAACTTTCGATTTTTAAATGGGACGCCTGGTATATTTTTACTTATTTTATCTCCACATGACATTCTAAACACAATCATGTGTCACTTGTCACTTTGTGTCACCAAAAAAAAATTTTTTTTTTCATTTTAATTTTTTTTTTTTAATTTATTAAAAATTATAGTATGCATTATACCTACTAATTAAATAACCAAACAATTATAACTATCTACATAATATCTATTTATTTTTAACTTTAATTTTGAAGATGTTCAAAATGACCTCCATCTTGTTGCTGACAAAGTCGTACTTTCTCTTTTGTTGCTCTTACAACGTTTCTTAAATGTCGTGGTGAAATTCGATGAATAACTGCCCTTACTTTGTTTTCTAATTCATTTCGTGTGGCAGGGGGTACATCATATATCTCATTTTTAATAGTACCCCATAAAAAAAAATCTAGTGGCGTAAGGTCGGGCGACCTAAAAAGTTTTAAAATGAAATAAAGGTATAAATTAAGAACAATTCCGTTTTACCTTGCCGGCCAACTAACTGGGCCCCTGTTTCCAATCCAATTTTCGTTGTATAATTCATTTAAATATTCCGTTACTACCCTCAAGTTGTGTGGGGGGGCACCATCTTGTTGATAAAATAGTCCTTCTCGATTTATTAACGGTATCTCATCCAAGAACTGCTCAATTTCTTGCGTAAGAAAATCTAGATATCTTGCCCCTGTTAGCGAACCGTCAAAAATTATAGGACCTAATATTCTGTCCCCTAAAATCCCAACCCAACAATTGAAACCAAACCGTTCTTGAAAATTTCCTTCCTGCATCAAGTGTAAATTTTCTTGAGACCAATATCGCTTGTTATTTCTGTTAAAATGTCCCAAATTAGTGAAACGGCTTTCGTCAGTATAAAGAATTTTATTGGGAAATGTGTTATCCTCTAAATATTTTTCTAAAAACCAATTACAATAGCTAAGTCTCCTTTCATTGTCGTTTCCGTACAGGTGCTGGTGTAGTTGGTATTTATATGAGTGATATCCATGTTTATTTAAAATTTTACCTGCAGAAGACTTAGAAATATCACATTCTAGCGCGATCTCTCTGACGGACGCGTTGATATGTACTTGTACGTATGCCAGAACGTCTATTTCTTTTTCTTCGCTCACAACAAATTTAATGTTTTCATTATTATTAGGTCCATTTCGCATTTGCTGAACCACTTTTGGGAAATAGTGCCGGGTTGGGTGATGCCGATCTGGATATCTCTGTGCGTAAAGACGTGCAGCATTAGTTGAGATTTGCCTACACTCTCCGAAAACTAATAACATATCAACTTTTTCACTACTTGTATAAATATTATTATTCTCCATGTTTTTAAACAATAACGTACTGTTGCCGAAGCGATATGCAATAAGATATTGACAGGCCGTAATTTTTTTTCATGACAGCTTCATGTTTTTATTTCACAGGCCTACTCGATTCATTTAAATAATATTTCATTCTCTGAAGACCGTTCATTTTAGAAAAATGTTAGCGTTATATTTTACCAGTATTTTAAACGAAAGTTTGTTTAAAACCCATAAGTGTTTGGTATCAAATTAATCGTAGGAAAATGCTCTCTTTTGTTAACCGGGTGAATCACTATATTGCCATTTGAAAAAAATGACTTATACAAATTTAAAAATTGAATTTTACACAGCAGATTGGTTTTTGACAAAAAAGAGTAAATTGGTATTTTACTCAAGATTATAAGACAAAATTAGTAATTTAAACGAATTCATAGCCCTCTAGATTTAAAAAAAAAATGAAAAAAAAATTGTTTTTTGGTGACACAAAGTGACAAGTGACACATGATTGTGTTTAGAATGTCATGTGGAGATAAAATAAGTAAAAATATACCAGGCGTCCCATTTAAAAATCGAAAGTTTTGAGTTACCCGTCAAAAAATGTAATTTTATGTCGTATACACATTCTCCAAATTTCATTCCAATATCTTCAAAGCCAAAAAAGTTATAGGGGCGAACCACCTTTCGCGGACACCCGGTATATACTAATTTTTTTACATGTTATATGGTTTTTTATTTATTTATGTACTAGAAATTTTGGTTTTTGTTATGATATATTTAAAATACTTTGTTTAGTAAAATAATTTTTTTTTTGGTAATATAATTTAGTATTGCTGGGCTGAGTTAAAAGCGCTGCTCACTGTTTCGACAGATGAGTGCGAACTCTGCCCTTGTTGAGAAAATTGCATCTGATGTACCTAATTACAATTATTTATTGTATTTTACTAATTTTTCAACAAAAAAACAATTAATATTATTATTATTATTTTTCTCAATGTTAGTTTTCACAGCTTTTTGTTGGTATTGCTAGTATTACTTACAGTATAGAGAAGAAATTCATCTTAACCTGTACTGTTTAGAAACTTCCGTACTATATGGCATGTTTGGAGGATGACGCTTTTCTGAATTAGTTGGTATAAATAACCTGAGTTTTTCCAAGTTGGGCTTGAAATTTTTCGTCATAGCTCCCTCCACCGATATTATGATCGGAATTATGTCTATTTTATCTAGCTTCCATATATTTTTAATCTCTATAGGCAAATTCGAGTACTTGGTTTTCTTCTCCGATTCGGTTTTAGAGAGGTTGTGTGTTAGTGGGCAACCTATATCGATTATGAAAGCTTTCTTGGTGGTTTTTTCGATAAAAAGAATATCCGGTCGGTTATGGTCTACTGTTCTATCCATTATTATTGGCCTGTCCCAGTATAAGAGATATTCAGGGGATTCAAGGACTGGCTCGGTGAGTATTGGTAGTATGGTGGGAGGTTTTCCCTCAGCCCTAGTTTATGGGCCAGTTCCTTCTGGATGATCTTAGCCACCTGATTATGTCTCCCCAGGTAAGCGTTGGGGGCCATAACACCACATCCCGCCGTGATATGTTCTATCGTTTCTCCGGGGCGATTGCATTTTCTGCACACATCTTCCACATTTCTTTTCAAGATGACTTTTTCATAGTTTCGAGTTCGAATGGCACGGTCTTGGATAGAGATTATAAAACCTTCTGTTTCAGCGTGAAGCTGCCTTTTCTCTAACCAATTCAGTGACATTTCTCTATCTATGAGTGGATTTTGGAGTGCAGTAGGGTGTTTGCCGTGTAGAGCTTTTTTATTATTATTATTATTATTATTATTATTATTATTATTATTATTATTATTATTATTATTATTATTATTATTATTATTAATATTATTATTATTATTATTATTATTATTATTATTATTAATATTATATTATATACCTAAAATCATAACCCTAAGGTAGGTACTCGAAGAAAAACTTGTGATATAAAAGCTTAGAGTGAACACTTATTTAATACGCATTACAGGCAGTGGCGTATTCACAAATTTCGTCTGAATGGGGCGGAGGTGTTAGGTACTTAATGGGTTATGGAAAACGTGAAGGTCGCAAAGCGCTGCAGATGAAGATTTTTGTGTCACGCCCAAATCCCAACTAAAATTCACCTAAAAATGATCTAATTTCTATCTCATAAAAATTTGAAATATTTTTTTCGGTTATTACTATTTTAATAAATTAAAACCTAGGTAGATAACAACAAAATGTAAAATGTGCTAAATTGACAGTATAAATGATATCAACATTTTAATACTTTTTAAAATTGGCTCTTACACGTAGTGATGCTGAGGTATTACTGTCATTCCATTATCAATTAATACTGTTATAGTCTTAATGGCTACATGCGTATCCATTACAAAATAATTACATTATTACTAGTATTTAACTGGTAATAAATAATTTTAAAGATTGATACAATTCAGGACTGTCAGTAATACTGTCAATAATACTGATGGTGTAGGGTCGCCATTTTAGATATTAAGGTACATCATTTTATGGGGTCTGTGGGGGGAGGGCTAAGTTTCCCTCCCCGTATAAACGTCACTGATTTCAGGTATAAGTACTTGTAGTTTATTATTTTAATGAAGGCTATCCGATTGTGATAAAAATTCTTATAATTTCATTTGCGATTTTTTTAAATACATTGACGTAAAAAGGATTTTTTATCGAGAGATTATTTTCGTATGACGTCGAATATTTATTTTAAAAACCAAAACACTTTTTATTCGATTGCTAAGTAGTGCCAAATGTGTTTATCAGTTTAGGACGTTATAGGTGGAGATGTGGCCGTCAAAAATCTAGGCTTATTCCTCGACGAGAAATAGAACTTGTAAATGATTGTGAAGTATACAGGGTATCCCAAAAATAACTTAAATTGTTTTTTTTACCAAAAACCTGAACGGCAGTTTGGCTTATCTTTAAGTTTATCAATAAAAAAATGTTTAAATACGTGGTTTATAAGATTTATAAAAAAAATAACCCCATTTTTAAGGTTAATGTCTTGTTCTGTATCAGTTTTAAGCACATAAATAGAGTTTGTTCGGTTTTAAGGTTATGTTGTATTGTTTTACTACAGTATTGCCACTCCTCTTTTCACCTTTACAGTGTTGCTAGTATGTAATTTGACGATTATTTTAAAATACTTTTCCATCAGGGCCTATTTTCCCAATAAGCACGGGCCTAGAGCCCTGCTTCTAGAGGGTTTTATATAATATATAATTATATAAAAATTGTAATAAAGTATAGGTATTATTTTGTTATAGTCTAAAACAAAATTATTAACGTTTCTAAAATTAATATTCCAAAAAAAAAACGTTTAAAAAAAAACACTACTTACGACATTTGCAGGCGCTTTTGTTATTCCTCATAATTTATCAGGAAAGTGACCTATGTTTTAATTTTATATTCATAAACCAAATAAAGGTATTTAAATATTATAATTTAACATCCGTATTAAAAGTAAAATATACCAACATGATTTATTTTACAAGTTGATATTATCGTTCTGTCATATTTTATATAAGTAGAGATAATGTAACTAATTGGCTTATCTGTTCGACCTTCTCTGTAATTTTTACTTAAAAATAATGGTAGCCGCTGGTGCTTCAAACACGACGACCAGTCGGTTCTTGACATCTTAACGATCCAACAATGATTGGCCGATCATATTGGTGCAAGTAACAAGGTTATAACTGTGTTGGGTGCCGACGTCAGGTCGCATAGGTCAACGTCGGGCCGTCGTAATATTACTGCTTGGGTAAACGTGGAAAGAGGAGTGGCAATAATACTGTAGTAATGCGAATAACAAACAAAACCGAACAATCCAAACCAAACATGTGATTAAAACCGCAAAATAAAACATTAACCTCAAAAAATGGTATTACTTTTTTTCTAAAAAATCTTATAATTTCGCCTGTTTTATCTGGTTTTATGTATTCATCTTCGTTTTCCACCATTTAACAAAGATTTACCAACTATTTTTCTATATCTGTTGCGTATAATAAAAATTTTAAGTTCGATTGGGATTGGAGTCCCGTTATCGCAAGAAACCCACAAAAGACAAGTGAAAAAAAGTTCGTTTCGTATACTTACTACTACATATTTTATGTAATAAATCTTGTAGTAACTGTGTAGAATTGATTAGAAACTCGAGACTTTTGTAATAAGAAAGTGTATTTGTGCACAAATCCTTAGTTCGGTCAGAAAAAAACCTAACAATAGTTCGGTAAAAATATATTTTGGATATATCTTCAATTCTCGTACCATTTCGTGCACTCTTTAAAAAAAAATTGTTGTAAAGGCCTTAAAATTGTTAATAAGCACCCAACTCGCATTTTTAGGTCGTACCGACGGTGTATTTTTTAACCTGACGTTGAAAACTTACGTCGATCTAACTTCGAGAAGACTCGAAATGGCACCAATTTGGTAAGCATTATAAGGGTTGTAAGGACGTCAGTATATGACTTCTGCTCAGTATAAGTAACGAATTGTATGCATATCTGTTACTTATCCTGCACCTAAAATGTCGGGAAGTTTTAAAACTATCTTTATTTGACTTCTTCATAGGTAAACATACTATAGACCACTAACAAACATGACCCACTGATATTTTGTGGGTTCTTTTATAAAATATAAGTATTGGCTCTTATATAAAGAGCTTACTCTTACTAGAATAAACTTATTTAGAATGTTTCGGTCACCTAAAATTGAAACTCAAAGCACTTCACTGTTAAAATTTGTCAATATAAAGCCTTAAAAACTAAGCGCCCCTTAATGGATCAAATTGAAGAAATAAATAATATCTTTGCTAAAGGAGAAAACCTGCATATAAATTAAATTAGCATCTAAACACTTACACAGAATATTTAAAGTAAGTTAATATTGATCAAATAGGGGCAGTTTCCCGTATTTGGTATTATGTTTCCCAAAATTATCTTGTTAAAAACGAAACCGAACGAAATGGTGGAGTCACGTCGTTACATAAAAGGGTTTAAAGCACGCTTTGGGGAAGAATCAGTCGAACACAAATGACGCATAGACAGATTTAGTTAAAATAAGTGTAATTAAATCGTGCATAGGTAATGAAAGTGTAAAACTTTCAACTTATTATTACTTCAAGTCAAAAAATTTACTTTTTATATACTCTTAGTAATATTTTCACGTCCTGCTGATCATAAATGTACAGAAATGAGTCATAGTGGTCTATGTGACTACTTTTAGCATCCCAAATACTACCTCGGCCTTTAAGGTCAGATTACTACGTTTAAACAACGTAAGAGTCAACGACTATTCGCGACCTCAATCCGAAAGAAACTCAGTGACATCTACACGATGTAGTTTAGCCGGTAAATACTAACTAGACATCTTAAGTAACTGTATTACTGAAAGTCCTGTCGTCAGATTTAGTTCATATTTAGTCATAAGTCCCGAATATGCTAGTTGAGCAACTTCTTTGAGTGCGGCAAATATGCATTCATAAAGATAAAAAAGCGGCCAAATGCATTATGCAGTACTATTTCTTTTCTACTTTAATTCTAGTTCTTCTATAAATAGTACTTACGGCTTGTATTCCAGGTACAATAGGCTAAAAGCACTAAACGTATAATTAAAATTACACTACAAAACGCAATAAGATAAAAAATAAATGAGAGGAAATACATATAGAATTCTCTGTCTAACATTCTGACGTTTTTAGAACTCTTGGTAGGTTTTAGTTTTACTGTGATTTACTTTTTTTCGTTAAAGATGAAAATCTTTTGACTTTATATAATGATAAGATAACATTAATTGTGTAAAATAAAAACTTAATGTATAAACAGGTTGTAAAAATATCTTTTTATTTGTCTCAATGTTGTGTCATGATACTTCTATTCTGTATAAAAATGTATGCAAAATTAACATGACCTTGACTTATTAACGCTTCGAATTGAAAAAAATACTCTAAACTAAAATTATTAAAATGCATTACTATATATTTTTAATAAACTTATTTTATACCCCATGCCTACTTTCCTTTAATTAATTATAATAAATAATTATCTGACCTTAGTTATAGTAGAGTTGTAGCGTTTTAAAGAGTTCTTCTGGAAATGACAACATAAGATGAGTACATTTTGTTTACAAGATCTACCATGTCTTCTATGGGTTCTTCGTATACAACATTTTTTAAATATCTCCGAATAATCCAGTGGGGTCAAGTTAGGTGATCTTGATTTATAAGTACCAATCCTTTTATTGGAATAATGATGATTTTTAAAAAAACCCGGGAATTTTGAGCGAGAGCTCCATCTTGTTGCAACCCTGCCTAGCCTGAATGGGTATTTCTTACTATAGTTTAAGAAGAGCTGTTGCTTAAGTATCGTCATAAAAGTAGGATTTAACTACGTAGACATTTAGTATACCGCGCCACACTTTACACCAAACAGGCGCTGAGTTTCTTTTTTAATAATTTAATGAGGGTTGTTTTCAGATCAATAATGGAAATTGTTCCTGATCACGATGCCATTATTATTAAATCAGGATTTGTCACTCCATAAAATTTTGGATAAGATATTGTGATGTATACAAATTAGAAAAAATAGCCAAAAAATCCATTCTTCTTTCCGAATCACTTGGGTACAAGTTCTGTACAAGTTTGGCTGTACAAGGATGATATGAGTGATCACTTGGCATTCTACTGGATGAACTTGAAACATGCGTGATGAATTTTGGGATTGGTACCTATTAACTTCCTGTATTACTAGGGCAGTATTTACATCTGTTCTTGTTTTTTTTTATTACATTTTGGCTTTACAAAAGCACCATATCTTACAAGATTTTTGCATAGAACAACAAATGTTTTGTCTACTAGGTTACACTCTATCAGAAAAACGTTGTTCATAAACTTTCTTGACTTCCAATGAGTTTTTCGGGCATTTGCCATAAACTAAAATCATGTCCAGATTTTCTTTTTGTTTGCACCATACACTGACAATAATGCCATTGCATTATTGTCAGTCAGCCGGAAGCAAGAAAATTATAAATGTATCCAACCTACTTACACCAAGTTGCAGGTAGGTAAATGTACCTACCTACCAGTGGCGGTTAACGGTTATAAAAAATGGTGAAGAGCTACTACTACTACTACTACAAACATTGACTAAAAACCCGTGTAACAAAACGCCTCTCTTATCCTCATCTGTCCAACAAGAGAATGGAGTTTTCAACAAATTAAAAACTATGTCATTAATTGGGTTCATTTTTAAAACACACAGCTAAGTAAGTACGTACACTACTGGATTAACTGAAAAATAAAAACTTTTTAATCACACAGTAAATCGCGTAAAAACGATATCTATAACCGTAAGTTTCACGAAGCCTCAAAATAAATACCTTAAGGTTAGGCGAATCAATTCTAAAACAATGGTGCCTACGACTGATCTACTTTTAAATTGCCCTTCATCATAATGCAAATTGTTACATGCTGTTTGCGTGACTGACGTCACGTAACCATAGCGATGGTGAATATCAAAGCCATGTTAGGTGTTGGGTCTTCACTTGCTTTGAGCTAACGGACACGGTCGCCTGGGACGCACCAAAATGCACGAGTGTTTATAATTATTGTCCATCGGAGTTAACCGTGGCCCTATTATGCATAGCTACCTTTGGATTAAGTTAATATTATTAATTCGAATTTAATTATTTTTTTAGAGCTAAAATGGTAGCTGTATTGGTACTTACATTAATATTTAATATTGTCGAAAAACTTTCCTCCTGGTTTTATATTTTTTTTTTGGAAAGAGCCCCTTCACCTACTTTATCTGACGAGCCGCCACTGCTACCTACAACTTGGTGTAAGTAGGTTGGATAAATTTATAATTTTCTTGCTGCCGGCTTACTTGAATGTGATGATTATTTATTTATTGAATCCAAAGTTTGTTTAGAAACTAATTAGTTTGAACAATTTGTATAATAATTTATTATTAGGTGCGATCTCTAGCAACCAGTGGTTATTTTTATTTGTTTAAATTTTTTTGTACTACTGAGTATTATCATACTTTCTTTTTTTTTCTCTTTTGCTGATTTGTCATTCAGCCAAAACTTTCTGAAATAAAATTAACAAATTTTATTCCCAACTACAATCGGAAACTAAAAATACGATATATTAAGAGAAGGGTAGATTAAAATGGAAAACTTTTCAAGAGGTTTTGTTCTAACATGTCAAAACTTAAACAATTTACTCATAAACACCCAAGAGCAAATTTATTGAGATAATTAAACTGCAGATTATGCGGACAAGTCAGGGAAACTGTACGGCACATAGTTTGCCATTGCGAGTCACTAGATCGGAAGAGGCAAGAAATACTCGGGCAACCAAAACTGGCAACAGAGGACATACTTACCCCCTCCACAGTTAACCTACACAAACTAGTGCAAGGAACTGAGATCACGGAGTGAACCAAACAGGGTAAACACAATGGGCCAAACCTGGTGCATCCGACGCACAGACGAGTCCTCGGAAAAAAAACGTGGCTTAGGCTTTACTGATTTAAACTAACATAACATAAAAGTTTGCCAAAATTTGCCGCCGTAGGTAACCTTCAAGTGGTAAAATTTAAAGGTCAAGTGTAAAGATTACTTATTAGATAAAATAAATAGTTATATATTATTTTTTTAAATTTGTGTCTATTATTCACAACTTGTTATAGTTGAATCCGGTTTGTAGTAAAGGGCGGATTTTGAGTAAAAAAAATGTGAAAACACATGTTTTGACATATTTACCATCTAAATTAATTGCTTGACAGTAAATTTTAAAAAAATACTTTTTACAAATACTACCTATATTAAAACATCCTTCTAAGAGGTAGCCTTAAGTCAAAAAGAAAGTAGATGTAGCCCTGGTTAAATTATTAAATTAAATTCTAAATTCATCCCTAATTTATAATCTAGAGGCAAATAAAATACGACAAAGTTAAAAAGCCGCTAACAGCCAAAAAAATAAAAAATTATAAATCATTCGTTAAAATTATATATTGAAGAATTAGTAAAAGCAGAATTGCAGAATAACTTGACGATTTAATGATTAAGAGCCGGTGAGAAAAAAATAATTTATGTATTAGCAAAGCGGCAGTTACAAGGTTCAACATATTAAACTATTATAGCCTAAATTAAGGTAATTGACTTAAAATCATCCATATAGGGTAGGTACCAGATAAGCCTTTTGGTCTTTTTGAAAACATGCATTAAAATCAACAAAAAAGAAAAATAACAAAAGATACCGCCAAAAGCGAGACTTTTTACTAAAATTATGTAAGATTTTATTTTGTTAGACTGTATTGAATATTTTTGTCGTTACTACAGGGGGTAATTACCTCCCATTACCTGTGTAATTTCATCCATGGGTACAGTTGCAGTAAAGTTACTTACAATAATTGGGTTAAATATATCTGTTTTAGGCCCGTATTATTAATCTCCTGGTAACTTTACCAGCCAGATAATTTCCAAAGAAACCATTGTTAAGACAATTGTCTCCATAGAAATTATCTGGCTGGTAAAGTTACCAGGAGATTAATAATACGGGCCTTAACGGTCTAACCAAATGTAGCAGCCACAGATGTGGAGAAAGTTCATTGTAATTTATTGTTGAACTATTTGAATAAGAATTACATATTGATAAACTATCCCATCACCAATTGTCTACTAAAGAAATAAAATGTATATGATTTATACTGAGATACTATTGTTGGGTTGCACAAAGACTTTTAACTAGAATTAACTAACCATCAAGTTTGACTGTGACATAATTGACATTGACAGGCACAGGGACGGTTCTACGGGGGGGGGGGGGGGGGCCAGGACCCCCAACATTTCTAAAAAAAACAATAAAATTCATGCCAACGATAAAAAAAAAATTCCGGGTGCTTTATTATTTACATAATTTGATACAATTTGGGCGTGATATTAAAAATTTTGGCCTACGGCGTTATTTGCTTGCGAAGGCTACCAAAAATTGTGGCTGCGCCAATGTGGTGCCCCCCCCCCAATATTTTGGGTCTAGAACCGCCCCTGGACAGGCATTATGAACGTACAATCAAAGGTGCTTGACTAGTAAATTAAAATTAAGGTAACCGGGACAGTATGACTGTGAGAAAAATATTTCTGCTAATGTCATGTATGTCACAGTCAAAATTGCTGGTTAGTTAATTATTATTAAAATTATTTGTGCAACCCGTCATAAAAGATCTAAATATGTTGATGGACTACATTTAAACCCATGTAGTGAATAAGAGGGAACATGTTTGCAAGAAGTTCTAAAATTTTACAACTCGCAAAGTTATCGTTTATATACCATCGTATTTCGGCTAAGATTAATACAAACAATAAATCAAGTAAAAAATAACTTACCAACTCTATTTTGTTCCTTCTTTTTATAAGTACATTTAACTATTAACATCACAACGAAAATATTATAAACACCCAGTATCACTGCACCAACAAAAGCAATAACTTCCATATCAGCCATGATTGTTTTTAAAATGTACTTGTTATGTTTAAGCCGACCATAAAAAGCGCCACAAATTTTATATAAAGGGGTTTGATAAGATTAAAGAATAAGATACAGAGATTTGTGCGTTGAAGGTAAAAAAATTATAGCGATTTTGCGTTTTAGTGGAAGTTAAGAGCTGAAAGCCTTGAGTTACACACTGGCTCCTAGGATAGATCAAGAAAAAATGGATATCCAGATTAAGAAAATACATGCTGGTATAGTATGCTTATGTTTAAGTTAGATATAGACTAAGACGATTTAATATAAAATATTGGGAGTTCTATTTTAAAAAATACAACTGTATCGTATATTTTAGTTTTAAAACACTCTGTATATTTGACAGTAATTAATTACCATGGTATGCACCTTAGGTTCCTGTATAATTTTTGTTAACAAACTTTTCCTATAGCTATAAGGCAGATATTTTTATTATTTTTTTAGTTTTGCTTTTACATTAGGTGCAATTGCAATTGCAAGTAAACGATCGTTTTAAATCGAAAAATTTGCTTCAGCTGATTAAAATGTCATCAAAGAGCATGCTTTCAGGCAGTTGAAATTGCACCTAATGTAAAAATACCTTAATAATTTTATTAGAATTATTTAGTAATTTAGACCTGAAGGGATTCCTGGAAGAATATCATAAGTAAATATTTTTATTAAATTATGAGTTTGCATTAAAGTCTTTTAAAACCTTTTGAATGATTTTCTTGTAGAATTCGGTATGCTTAGCTAAATTTATTTTTTATATAGTACATTGAAACAGAGTTGTTTTTGACTTAAAGGATAAAGGAAAAAACATTTATCAGTGAAAGTATTGCCTTTCCGTTTTCAAAAATGATTCCCGTATGAAAATGGCATTAAAAACGAAAAAGTATATTGACGCTTTTGTTAAACATGTAAAAAAAAGATTAAATAATTGAGACAGTTAATGGGCAGGACAGTGATGATAATAATAGTGATGCATCTTTCCTGTTTTATGAATATAAAATATAAGTGACTTTTTATTTGTTTACTTTTTGCTTCTTAGTTTAAAATATAGTTTTGTATGTTTTTCATTGCTCATCATTTGTTGTGCCTGTGCCACATACTTTAAATAAAAAATAGATGTTCATTTTCTTCATCATTATTCTTTAAAAGAAATACCTATTTCTAATGTTGCTAAATATATTTCCGGAAATTTAATACTAGTGCCGGCTCGCGGTCTTAAAAAATGGTGAAGAGCTAGGTATAGTGCGGCTACTTAAACAAACATTGACTAAAAACCCGTGTAACAAAACGTCTCTCTTATTATCATCTGTCTAACGAATGAATTGGATCCATTTTTAAAACACAATCTAAGTAGGTACGTACACTACTGAATTAACTGAAAAATAAAAACAAAACTTTTTAATCACACAGTAAATCACGTAAAAACGATATCTATAACCGTAAGTTTCACGAAGCCTCAAAATAAATACCTTCAGGTTAGGCGAATCAATGCTAAAACAATGGTGCCTACGACTGATCTATTTTTAAAATGTCCTTCACCATAATGCAAATTGTTACATGCTGTTTGCGTGACTAGCGTCACGTTACCATAGCAATGGTGAATATCAAAGCCATGTTGGGCGTTGGGTCTTCACTTGCTTTGAGCTAACGGACACTGTCGACGGGGCGTGCCAAAATGCACGAGTGTTTATAATTATTGTCCATCGGAGTTAACTGTGGCCCTATTATGCATAGCTACATTCGGATTAAATTAATATTATTAATTCGAACATAATTATTTTTAAGGGCTAAAATGGTAGCTGTATTGGTACATTAATATTTAATATTGTCGAAACACTTTCCTCCTGGTTTTATTATTTTTTTTTTTGGTGAACCTACTTCACCTGACGAGCCGCCACTGTGATGTTACGTATAACATGTTTTATTCAACACCATAAATAACTTGGAAAATTTAATGGAAAACTCGGATTATTTTTTAAAATATTTCAGATAAATAATAATAATTTTATTTCCCTTGAAAGTATAAAGCTTTTTGTTAAAAATAATGCACAAAATATGACCTAATATTTTTATGAAAGCAAAATTTTAAAATTTGATTTGTACGTTAATGTTAAATTTTAGTTCTAAAAATGATTTGTTTATAAGATTTTTCTACATTTTTTAAACTTCTTTCTCATTACTCGGCTTCTTCGTTAAATTCTCCTAATTATTTTTAGTGTAGCATGAAATATGAAATTAAAAAATTAAATGGCAACCAAAACTATTGCATGATGGGTATGAAGAGTGATCTTAAGGATTTATCATAATTTTTGGGTTTGTATCACATTTATTATGTTTACTCAAAAACTACTTAAATGTGTTTATTTCATGATATGCTTATTGAGAGATGCTGAAGACACTTTATATCTTTGACGTTTGTGCCATTAACGAACACTGAGATAAATGTTTTAAAATTAGTTGCAGAGATTCGGCCGTCACTAAATATCACGTCGAATATGTGACTAAACAAGTGCAAATTCGATATCAATAAATAGCTAAAGGTTTAAACGTTGTTTGCTTTGTAATAGAATTAAATTTAGTGTCTTATATTTGGGAGAAAATAACTCTTAAATTTTGTCCAATTATATCTAAAACATTTTTCGATATATTTAAATTGAAGCAAATCGTATGTCTAGTTTTGGGGAAATTCATTGACAGCGGGCGGAAAAGAGTGGGTTTTAATTTTAATCTATGGAGAGGCTTTGATTTTTCATTGGGACGAAATTTTTTAGGCCATGTAATCATCACCCAATGCAAACACCAAAGCAATCGAAAATAGGAAGGAGACATTAATTCGAGAAGACTCCAAAAACTAGATATCACTCCGACAACGCAACAGCAAGGTTCTGCCATCAACACGATGCTCTACTGTTTTTTTAAAATTTTTGTATCGTAATGAGCTGTAAAAATACTACTACTTTGCTAATTTAAACAATTTTGCATCTTTAATAATAACAAAGCTACCAATGGTGGACACTTAATTTGGATAACACTGTATACCAGTGATTGTTAAAATATGATTATTCTTAACTGTTTCTCTGCAAGTTTGTAGCTGTTTAAGGTTAACGATAAGGCGGATAAATTGTTATTGAACTACAAATCAACGATATGAGTCACCTACCTAAACCTGACTACAAAATAAAATATGTGCACTTAAAAGTGAGGATATATTCAGAAATAGTATATATTTAAAAGATATTTTTGATCGAAGTTTTGTTTTAGTGTAAGGAAACAATAAAAAGTCTTTTGACCACTGCATCAATATGATCCCCAAAACTGACCTTTTAATCCAGAATACATCCCAAGGATTTTGCCGATGTTTCAGATTTTGTTTTGTTTTATAAGTAATTTGCAAGTCTATGTTTGCCGTATAAGTACCCACAAATTCAATCGCGACGGTTTTATCATAATTGATTATAAGACGGTTTTGTTTGCACCACAAATCGATTTTTTTTTCTCTTCTATTGTGGTTGCCGTAATAAGGATGGTGGTATCGTCGGCGTATATAAACAAAAACAACATGCCATTCCTTATATGCTGAGGTAAATAATTTACGTAGAGCAGAAAAATAAAGGGTTCCTTGTGATGTGCCGAGCCCGCATTCAAATGGGTCCGAATATTCCTGTCTCACTCCAGAAACATATGGCCTGAGCCAACTGCGAATTGAATGGCGAATTGCGAGCGCATTAAGTGTTTGCTCAAGAAATCAGGCGAATGCGTGAGACAAGTCAAATAGAATCGCTACTACAAATTGATTTTTGTCGATATTGCATGATACTGTCGATGCTGATTCGGCTGAGTAGTATACTGCTTTTTCTATTATTTTTGAAAAGCAAAAATTGGTCTATAACTTTTATGATTTGATAGATCACCTTTCTTTGGGATAGACACAACTTTAGCTATTTTCAATGCATCCGGGAAATGCCCTAAAGTAACAGATCTATTTACTAAATATAATAAATGAGGAGCCAAAAATGAGTGACACTATGAGTCGGGTTTCGCGGGGTTATCATCGTTTCCTGTTAATTTATTTTTTGTTCTAAAATTATTTTTGAGATCTCTTCATGGGGTAAGGAACTTAGGCCAGCAACGTGATTTTATTATTTTTATATTTTACTTTACCAAGTACCTCATTAGTCATTTACCATGGAGTCTTTGTTTGGTTATTAGATGAGTTTATTTATATGTACGGAGTTAAAGTATTTTTTTTTCATTTTGATTAATTTTGGTTATACTTTTTTTAATAGCCTTGAACAATTTATATTATATTGTTTTGTTGTTTTCT
This sequence comes from Polydrusus cervinus, assembly GCA_935413205.1. Lineage (NCBI taxonomy): Eukaryota > Metazoa > Arthropoda > Insecta > Coleoptera > Curculionidae > Polydrusus > Polydrusus cervinus. The sequence goes on along the minus strand of OW284510.1, from coordinate 55,331,990 downwards.
CTATATATCTAAATATAGTTTCATATATTTAAATGCGTCTTAAGGGATTATAAGGCTATAGGAAAATAAAAGGTACGTATTGTATGCTACGTCTTGTCTTGACGACATCTTTAGTTCGTAATTTTAAACTTCATCTAGGTCTAACATAAGCGCTATTCATATCGCCTTGCACACTCGAAATTTTCACATGAGTAACGTAAATAACGTAAACGATTTAGTTTTTACATTTAATTTTTTTAAATAACGTTATACCAAACTAGCACGCGAAAGCACTTGTTTGTGATAAAATAGTTTTTAAAATATGTACGAGATAGACTAGATTTGTACATGTTTTCTAGGTTTTTATTTTTACTAAATCAGTTTAAAGCTCTTAAGTTTTCAAGTTCCGCCATTTTTTGTTAGGAGAAAATTCGTATTTATGTTCTCACTGTAAGCCCGATTTTATAATTAGTTTTTGCTTTGGAAAGCTTGTATATTAAAGCACCAATTGAAGTTGGAATAAAAAGTACCAAATAAGGCATTCATATCCTTAATATATGGGTTGTATATAATGTTATTTTTTGTTATAAGAAATTTAAATTCGGCCATATTGTCACTATTCCTCGTAAGTAATTCCATATTATCCTGTTTTGAAGAGTTAAGCATTTCTTACTCATTCAATCTAAATATTTGCTCCAAATGATAGGAAAATCCGCATTCTGTAATTTCATAACTTAAGTGATCTTTAAGATTATTTATAATGTGATCGATTGATGTGCTACATATTCTATCACCCTACTTAACTACAGGCATAGGTGCTTTTATTATTGTTACTAAACCAAACAGATTTAGAAGATCGTTCAGTTTTTTGAGATTGGCAGATGATTTAAGTTTATCTATGTTTGTGTCTCCTATTAGAACTAAAGCTTTTCACAGCAAAACTAAACCGACAATATAGCTTTTATTATTGCAGAAAGATATCTATATTCTACCACCTATATTAAAATAAAAGTGTTAAAAAATTATTGGTTGAGCTGTTATCAAATTAGGTTGAATTATTTTGTTTATTTAACCAATATATCTACTATCTAGTATATCATAAAATTTTCTTGATCCTGCTTAAAATATTACATATAAAAATTCATTCATTTCTACCCTAACTACTACTTAAGAAATTGTACTAATAATTTATATTTTTTAATGTTTTGGAAATGTTTGCTTGACCGGTAAATTTTTCGAATTTAAATATAATAGTTTGAAGTTTATAAGCGACATTTTTTAATACTATGTACACTGTCATCCAACCAGGACTAAACCAGGGGGCTATTTTTTAAGTTTACCTGTATTTCTATTAAAACCAATATATCTATCTTGTTTATGTTTATCCATAGAATCTAAAATTGCCATTTAAAAAGCGACTTGGCTCTAAACAAAGGAACTGTGGCGTTAAGTGGTTGTTTTTCTATGTAACATCCCGTATATTTTTTTATTTTTGTGAAAGATATTTCTTTCCTAATTCCAAAAATATATAATTTGTTTATATTACCTGCTCAAACCGATATATTTAGATATGAGGGATCAAATTTTTGAAAAGCTATATTCATTCTAGTTTAATACGTCTAGAATGCCTTGGAAATTAAAATGTTTTCCATACCGCTGTCTTATTTTAGTTATTTTTTACATAGTTTTTTTTCCAAGACACTCTAGGTATATCAAAACTTTTGTTTCCAACACCTGCTATGATAGATAGGTATAATATGTTATTTTAACGCGGCGCCGATTTTACTCGTCCAAGGCCTTCTAGACGTATTAGATAAACAAGAATTATTAGTTTTAAAAAAAATTCGATCGCTTATATCTTTAAAAACTGTTTGTGCTAATATAGACAAACTATATATTTTTGGAATCGGGATAAAATACCTTTCATGAAAATGAAAAATATACACGGTGTTCCATTGAAAAAACAACAACTTTACGCCACAGTTCCTTTGTTTTAAGCCAAGTCGCTTTTAAAATGGCAATTTTAGATTCTACAGTTCTACATAAACAAGATGGCTATATTGGTTTAAATAAAAATACAGGAAAACGCAAGAAATAGTCCTCTGTTCAGTCCTGGTTGACTGACCCAGTACAGTAGGTGTGTGTATTTGTTTTTTCACAAAAGTTTGACTATAATAACTAAACACTTAAACTTACCCCGATTTTCGGCTTCTCGGATTCGTTTCAATTGGGCCCGCTTGTGTTTTATAAAATTTCTAATCGTTACGATCAAGATAAGCACTAGCATCGTAAGGACAATAAATCCAATTTCGTCCCTTTCAGTGATCATCATTTTTATCGAAATAGTAAAATATTTTTAATTCCAAAACTAATTTTTTTCCTGACTCTGCGTAATTTACCATTTCCCGGCTCACTGACGTGATAAAAATCAGTTAAATGCTTTATTACAATTACGGTGTTAAGTGGGCTTATACAAAAGTAAGATTAGATAAGATCTGAACAAAGCCAAACAATATGTTGTAGTTCTATGAAAACGCTACAACTTCTATTTCTTCATTTAGTGTTTAAGGTCCAATATTTGGGAAACAAAATTTCTGGAGCAGATCGGACTCTCTTTTTATTACTATTATTATATTTTACCGACGTTTCGATGTCTTGGTTTTCCTTGTTCAGGGCTCAATTAAACATTAGTATAGTCGTACTCTAGAAAACTCCGTGAGGGTAGTCAACAACAAACAAATAAACTAAAATTCGAAACAAAACTAAACCACCTGGGAAGTTCACACCGTTTCTGTTATTGTACCGGGTGTATAACTAAGAAGGGACACGGGCTAAGTGGCCAAGAGAAATCGCTGGAAATTATTTTTAAGTGTCTCACTTGCCCGCTAGATGGCTTAATACTAATGCTCAACTAAGAAAATGAAGGTTTCTTCATAATAATATGCCTAGTTGAGCCATATTAAAAATACAGGGTTCCTAAGTTGATACTTTTTTCTTAGCTGTGTATAGAAGGCATTAAAATAAATAACATTTTAAAATTCCCTTTTCCAAAAAACTCAAAAATACGGTACTTACATTCATTTATTACTTTATGGATCTAATACGGTTCTGCCTAACTTGTCTGTTGAATAACATTAACTTCTGGGTGTAGGATGAGCCCGCAAGAAAAAGCTGCGTATAATCTCGATGCAGCCGCATTTTGACGACATTCACCGTAAATTAGCACCATATCTACTAGTTCATTGTTTTTAAATTTTACCATTTTCACGTGTCACCAATTTAAAATTAACTTGCTTCAGAAAAACACACCGTAGCGGATTGCTCAACACCACCCGTAAATTGAATGACTTATTAGATAAGAAAAACAACATAAAGTATAGCGGGCTACGTTTTGATGACCAGGTATTTGAAAGAGTTGTTTATTTTAATGAGTTCTATACACAGCTAAAAAAGACGTATCAACTTAGGAATCACCCTGTATATGTAAACGTATAGCGGCATGTTGCATTGCGTAAACGTAAGAGATGATTGGTATTTTGTTAGTTAATTTTTTACCTACTTTTATCTAGAGTGGGAGTACTTTTAAAACTGCTTGCAAGCACTCAAATCGAATTGTGCTTGTAAGTCTTTTACTGCTTGCAGGTTCTTTTGAGTGCTCGCAAGCACATTAAATGGCTTGAAATGCGAAATTCAATTACCATTTACCAAACACTATTTATAACAAGGGCTTCAATTACCAATTATTGAACACTGTATTTTAAGAGTACTTGCAAGCATTGTGCTTGAACAACTTTTTAAAGCACTTTCGAGGTAATCACGGCCCAGCTCTATACAGGGTTAATTTAAAGTTTTCAAAAAAAAAACATTTTTTAATACATAGAAAGCTATGATGTCAATTCTAAACAACTCTTCCGAATAAGGCTTTTCTCTATTTTTTAACTTCAGGGTATTTTACTCTTAAACAAATTTCATATTTTTTGGCCTACCCTATATGCTATTTAACTTAAAGCTCTTCTAATTGCATGATTTTCTTATGCACCAACTTTGGCAGTATTCCAATTTCGGTTGTGCAAAAAATTTCCCATTTGTGGCATACTTTACCAACCACACTGTACATGACGGTCGTAAGAAAAAAGACAGTTAATGATGGTTCCAGGAAATCAAAAGTTGTAACTACAATATATCCAACTAGGTATATTCTATATAGAAAGTGGCTATGAAAATATATTAATTTAAAAAATATTGGGAAACAAAAACGGTACAACTGATCGAACAAGAAAAAGCTTATTTAAAATACCTCAATCTCAAAACCAAAAAGAACCAAAATGAATCCGCAAGTAACAGTAGTCATAAGTGCCTAGAAGTTTTCCCATTTAACCGTCTTTCTATCGATATCTCTTATAGTTTCCGAGGTCGCAATAGTGTCAGTATAGATAGTTAAACAAATTAAGCGGTCTTAAAAAAATTTTACTATTTACTTTAGGTTTTTTTGTACTATTTTAATATTCATATTATATTCTTCAAACTTCTCGACAGCGCTGAAAACATCATCGGAAAACAGTTTAGGTTCCTCAAGGGCTGCAAAATGTCCTCCTTTAAGGTCTGATAGTTGAAGATTATTGGGAAAAATTTCTTTAATAATTCCATCGGCAACATAGAAATCAAACTGAAATCTCGCAATGGCAGTCGGAACTTTTAATGGATTCCTGTAAATAAAATAAAAAATACTTTACCGACAGTCATATAAGAACCACAGCAACATCTTGCTTGTCCGTGGAATGACCACTAAAATAATAGACCTAGCCTAGATTAGGCTCATTTCGATTCTCTAAGAATGAAACTTTAAAGTTTTTGAGCTCTCGACACTTGTATATTATTTTTGCAACTACTAACGTATAAAACGGCCATTATTGACCGATTATTAACCCTAGAAATCCACCTTCTCTACCTTAACACTCGTTATTGACCATGGTTAATAATGAAAACCATATATTTGAAAGCAGGTAACTTAACTTTACATCAAGAGGGTAACTTCCCACAATAATGATAAAAAATTAAACTGAAAATATTACGAATACATAACTAAGAACTACACAGGAAAAATTAATATTCCTTTGAGTGATGTTACCTAATAAATTTTTTTTAAAATATCGATTTGATTATTAAATCTTTTTATTGGAAAAATTCAGTGACAAGCCAAAAATAGTTTTTTGGGCATGGTACCCCAAAAATTTGTTTATCTTTGGCAATTTGCCTGTGGCACTGTTTCTTTATTCTGCATCTGCAAAGAAAATTGAATAGAAAACAGATTTTGTGAAAATGAACCTCGGCAAAATAGCAAAAACATTTAAAAATGCAGTAAAAAAATTCAATAAATTTCCGTATTCCTACAATATAAAAGAAAACTTAATTTAACATTTTCATATTTGAATGCAATGTCTTTATTTTTTGTTTAAAATCAAAGGTTAAGTATTTCCAGTCATTTTCAGGCGAATACTAAATAAGTACAGTAACTTCAGCTCTATTTATACTAGCTAGGTGCATTGGAGCATAACTAAGATGGGTATATGCAGTCATCAACCAGGCACAGCTGACCATGCCTGGACACACGGCCACTATATCCAGTGGACAAAAGCTAAAATCCTGCACAAAGAACTACACTGGTGATAGAGGAAGATAAAGGAAGCTGCTACCATATACCTGAATCCCGGTTGTATTAATAAATCCTTATTAGATATAAGAATTATCTGGAAACCTTTGTTAAGCAGATGTAATTTAAGAGTAATACCGAGCCCACTGACTGCCACCTTCAAACAATTTTCATATTTGTATTGTACAATCTTATAACCACGTTTCGCAGACAATAGGTTCTATCTAATTATTATCATAAATTGAAACGAAATATTTATTTAAAATGGACTGGTACCCAAGGGTTCGCTTGTAATGACAATCTAGTTAGTCTTATAGAGACTGTCTTTAGAAGGTCTTCACAAAAACCTACCATTTGTTCCTTAGATCAAAATATACCAATTTAAGTAAACGTACAAACTTTCTTAGTTTCAGTGCTGTAGTACCCTAAAATTACAATTTTGAAATATTTTTTCTTTCAGAAAAAAATTAAAAAACAGTCTTCTCTCTTACAAATTATATATAAAATATAAACTATAAATATTAAAAAACATTAGTAACTCATATAATGAGAAGCCTTCATAGCTGTAATTTTAAAACGGTCCATGCGACTTCGCTAAAATATGGTATACGATGATATAGTTTTATGGGATAAACAACCCCATATTAAAATTATAAACGATATCAATTCATAGACGTAGAACTGGTTTTTGTTACAACTGCACATTTGAAATTTGTTGAGATGAGAATTTCATAATTTGCAAATAAAAATTTTTCGTGTAAAGCATACATAATATTATGATTAATAAGTCCTTGAAAACGTTGGGCTTTGTTGAGAGAACCACACAGGATTTTCAAAACATTAATTCATTTAAGTACTTTGGTCAGGCCAGGCTTAGAGTATTGCTCTTGTGTGTGGTCCCCCTATTATGCTAATCATATTCGCAATATCGAGAAGATACAGCATACATATCTTAGATACATATTCTTTAAAAATATTATTGTCCATGACCATCACATAGATTACCCCATCCTAGAATCGAATTTAAATTTGAAGACCCTTGAAGTAAGACGTCAGTTCAGGGACCTTGGGTTTGTCTTCAACCTATTTAATAATAAAACCGATTGTCCCTATTTGCTTTCAAGGATTAGATTACATATTCCCAGTCGAAACACGAGATCTGAAACGCTATTTCATATATACCATTTCACATAACTAACTATGCATTCCATTTTTGTATGTCTCGAATCCTTAGACTGGCAAACCGCTCTGCTGTGGAGTGTGGCGAGTTCTTTGGTATACCTCCCCCAATATTTTTCCATGCGAGACTGAACATTGTAAATAAATTATTACCAGTATATTACTAATGGGATAAAAGTACAAGACTTGTGATGTGTGACTAAACCGAGATACATAATTTGCAGTTTACATTATTTTGTGGATCATGTAAATATTGTTAAACGGGGTGAAACCGGTCAAAATAGGCTGTTTTTGCGTTTTTTGCGTTTTCCTTACAGAAATCCGAAAAAAAATATGTTAAAGCTTTAAGTTTCGAGCATTTAACTGTCAACACTGTCAAAATAACCACAGCAGTTTTTTGATATATATTTTTTAAAGGGTGATAGGTTTCACCCCAGATTAAGGGGTGAAACCGATCACCCCTTTTATTTCACGTATATTTAACTTTAGCAACTTCGAGGGCGTAACCGATCATTTATATACTCGTTTAAAAAAAACTTTTTATGGTTAAATGGTGTCTGCTGACTAATATTTTAACAACGAACCTACAAGAATCTTACCTAATCCTATAAAAAAAAATTAAAAATGGTTGGGTAGGTACAACAAATAAAAATTAACCAAAAGATATCTTTAAATATATTAAAAAGGGAATTTTCTATAGAATTTAAGCATCGATTAAAACTAAAGAGTTTCCTTGAACTTTTTTCTGCGTAAACTGGAACATCCGGTACAGGTATACCTTTTCTTTTGTAAAATATCCTGCGAATTATTAATGTACAAATTTTGCAAAAACCATTAGAGTCTTATCAAGAGTGCATTTTTTATAATAAATAAGGTTCACAATCTAAATTTTATACTTAAACCCCTTTTTCTTTCATTGGTGTAGAGATGTGTCATTATTAAAAAACCTAAATTCTTCGTCTATGAATTAATTTTACTCACAATTTTGATATGTGTTTTTCATTCCATAAAATAATTGTAAAGCTGTTTTAAAATAATAATAAAACATATTTTAAAATTGTAATTTCAAAGCCATACAGCGTGCAGACTAAGCAACTTGGTACTAAGGTAAGTTTACTCTATTATTAATTGGCATATTTTTATCTAAGGAATATGTGGTAGGTTTTTGTGAAGACTCTTTACAAACACTCTGTGTATAAGCAAAATTTGTTAATTTAAGTCACACCCAATACCGGGTGTACAACTAAAAAGGGACGCCGGCTGTACGTTGGGAACCAATAATCATACAGCTTTCGGAAAAAAGTTTTTATAAGGAAAGTGGCCAACGTTACAATACAGAAGTTTTCAATAAAGCTTAACTAGGCATATAAGATTCGTTTTCTAAGTTATTAGTATTAAGCCCTCTAGCGGCCACCTGCGAAATTTCAAAATAATTTCCAGACATTTCTCTTGGCCACTATTCTCATAAAAAAAAGGTTCCCGAAAGCTGTACGATTAATGGTTCTTAAGATACAGATACAGACGGCGTGACGTCCCTTTTAAGTTGTACATCCGGTACTTATCTTATATAGTTAAATTGTTCTAAATGCTTATTTGCGTTATCTTTTTGTTACCATAAAATTGCTAGTTCCAGTTCCTTTTTATTGAACGTCTCTGAATATAGTCTAAAAGCGGAAGCTGCCGATCCACTAAACCAATATATCATTATATTATCCAAAAGATCCGTGTAGGTAAATTTTTCCAATAACCCACCATCTTCTCGATCCTGCCAATAATTATTCGTACCAGTTGTAAATTTTTCTAAAATATAAGCTGCCAAACCAGCTGGAGAATCGGTTGCGCCAACTCCTAGAAAGGTGTAAGTGTTAAAGGAGGAGCAATCAAACATGAAAGTTTTAGTATAAAATAAAACACCGTTAACGAGACAAAGCAATTTTAAGGCTGTGACGTTACACCCACCGCCTTCTTACACTCGCGTCTATATCCCAACCTAATGACGGCACACTGCGCATATCAGGCGGATGGCGGGATATTTGAAATTTACATAGGTAGAAATGGATTTAATTAATTTTTTACGTCACGGTGTTGAGTCATAGTCGAGGTATTAAGTTTTCTTACAAGAAAAGTTTGCCAGTTTGTTAATTTGTGCCCTATGATTTGTTCTAACTATAACCCTCATAACAAAAAGTCGGACTAAGAGACTGTCAAGGCCGGTAACATCTTTGAATTCTTTAAAACGTAAAAGAAAAAAGAGAATAAAGTGTTTGATTTAAAAATATAATTAGAATACCGTAATATTAAAAATTTAATTAATTAATCGCTATATCAATAACATTTTACATGTAATAATTGAATATATTTCTACCTATGTAAATTTCAAATATCACGCTATCCGCCTGACATGCGCAGCGTGCCGTCATTAGGTTGGGATATAGACGCGAGCCTTCTTACTGGCCAACGCAGTTTTCTGCCGTAAGCATTTGCAGTGCAAGTTCCTTGTAAGTTTTTAAGTGCTCTTAAATGGTATGTTCAAGTAGGTATGTAGTATGTGATTCACATGGGAAGAAATTTCAGCAATATGATCTGAGCATGTTTGTTGCATCGTATTGACAATGTCCATTACTGCAATAGCAATTTATATGTAATACAGTATATTTTGTAAACTTTGTAGTATCTATTAGTGGTAAGTGTGGGAACTTCCATAAGCACAACATATTGAACATATAAAGTGTAATTACAGCTTTAATTTGGGCAATGCATGATACAAGGCTGGTAAATGACCGCATGCATAAAATGTAAACTATGCACAACTTTTGCCGATGAATCCAAACCGATGTGATGTCACAAGTGGAACGACACTATTATTAACAGGCATTATTTCCGTTATTATTTTGAGTAGAAAAGTGCGATTTTCCAAAAAGAAATGTATTTACGTCTCACCCCCTTTATTTACCAATAAGACATATTTATCGATAAAACATATATTATATGTTATTATAGTTGACTGGATCATAATAATTTTGATTGCACAAAACGATGAAGTTGACGGGTGTCAGGTGTGAGGAATACTTTACCCTAAAGTTCATATTAAATATTTTTAAATATGAACCAGATAAAATGAATTTAATTATTGTGTTCTTTAAGAATAGAGCACTGAAAAGTTGATTAGAGCACCCTGCGAAACTGAATGCATTCTGTTTTATTTCTTTGGATTCTATAAAATGAGCCGTAAAAGTTTTGACAAAATTTTTTCTTACCAATGGTATCAGGCTTAGTAGCTTGCATGAGAAGATAGCCAGATTCTTTAAGTTTCAATTGAATGAGTTCCCAGATTGGGTAAATCCTTGAATAATGTTCAGGTTTTATTACCCACGAAGAAAATATCGAGCCTAACCCATATATAATAAATGATAACGGCGTATTGATTATGGCCATATTGGTGTGATATCCCAAAACATTTTCTGGATAAAGCACCGCCAAAGACTGAAGAGTGATTGCACCAAAATCTCCTCCTAAAATAAAAAAATTTTACAGTTAGCAATTTAAAAATGTCTGCCTGTGTTCCTAATTCTGCTAGTTCGTGATGAAATTGTAAACTTAAATAGTTCATCTTATGAGTTTGTGCCTACGCAACGTCTGAAAGTCAATTCTAATTGTCTTGCTTCGTTTCAGATTAATATTCTCAATTATGTTTGTAGAAATATAATTATTGTTGCAGCGTTTTACGTGTGCGTATCGGTTTCACCCCGTGCCATCTTGAGTGTTCACCCACATCCAGCGATCGACGAAATTCAAAAATAGTGAAAACTAGATCTTGAGAGAGACGGCAGTTTCGCGGCGAGCACTCCGCATACACTCATGTAAAAGATGCAGCGGTTTTCGCAAATCTATCGATTATTGACTTGTAATCTTACCATTTGTGACAGTGTTGGCATTGTATCTGTTTGCATGAACATTTATGTTTGGGTCTGTTCGTAATTTTATGAAAATATTGTAATCGTCGCCTATATTAATTACGAAAAATACTGATATATACATACAGGGTGTACATTAAGTAAGTACAAAAACTTTAAGGGATTAATCCTTGATTGCTTCCTAGACAAAAAGTTCATATGGATCCGCAACGGCTTCGTTTTCCAGATACAGGGGGTGTTCAAAATTGAAACAAATTTAAGATTTTTAGAGATACTTTTTGTGTATTTCTTACCTGGCTTACTCGATAATGTTTTAAAAGGGTCGGTAACGTGCCAGGGTCAGGGGTGTGCCATTTTTTGCTCGAAAATTCTAAGAAGCTTACCCATATCTAGGCTCATGGTTAAATTAAAAATAACTTAATACTTGCAAAATGTAGTCTCTGAATATCTATTAGTGCGTTTAAAGTAAAAAAAAAGTGTAAAGTTTTAATAAAGTAGCTGACAATATTCAAAAAATATATGGAAACATCTTAAATTTCTTTCAACTTTGAACACCCTGTATCAGGAAACCGAAGTCGTTGCGGGCCCATAATTATATGAACTTTTTGTCTTAAAATCATTCAAAGATCCCTTAAAGTTTTTGTAGGTACTTACTTAATGAACACTCTGCATATTACGCATTTTAAACCTCGGCCAAGAGCAACCCAAGGAAAGGATTCTTTTATTATTTCTTAAGGCCTTTTTACATTGGGTGCAATTGCAAGAAAAAATTGCCTGAAAGCATGCGCTTTGTCGACGTTGTAAACAGCCGACGCAGGTTTTAAATGGGAAAACGTGCATCAGCTGATTAAAACGTCGTCGAAGCGCATGCTTCCAGGCCATTTTTCTTGCAATTGCACCCAATGTAAAAACGCCTTTAGAGTAAGAAATATTATCTTAATCGTCGAGATTTGAATTCTAACTAGGTCCGATTCTATAAATTGTTTTCATCGTTTTGAAATAGGTTCTGGAATTTTGACAAATGTTAAGATTACTAATTTATTTTAAAATTAATTTTATTGTTTTTTATGTACATATTTGATATAAAATAATTTCATTACGTTACAATTAAAAAAATGATATTTTTTTTGTTTGGTTTTGTTCATTATTTGTATTAGGTGGTGAATGTTTTTACATTTTCATTTTACCTTCTAGGCTGATGATGCCCGAAAGGGCGAAACATGTGTAACCTTTTATATTCAAGTATAATTTTCTGGGACCGAGACTTTGTGTCTTTCCTTTATTAATTACTTTATAAAACAAAAAAGAATATTTTAAGGCGTTTGTTTTGAATACATCCAAATTTTACGATAAATTAGTTATTATTTTCTGTTCCTACCACAAGCTCCTACCTTGACAGTAATACTTTTTATGGCCTAATCGTTCCATTAAATTGTTCATAATAACGGCGACTTGTGTAGCGCCCAATCCAGGTTTAGCAGCAGCCTGAGAAAATCCATATCCAGGAATGTGAGGAACAATGACCTCAAAAACAAAGTTCCTATCATCGCTAGGTGTTGTAAAAATGGGAATTACGTCATAGAATTCTCTCACTGATCCAGGCCATCCATGAAGGATTAATAGAGGAAGAATCTTCTTCTTTCCTGGATTTTTTGGTTTTACATGTAGATAGTGAAGATCCAAGCCTAGAATGTATCGTATAGCGATAAAATTAGTAGGTATATGGAATTTATATTACTGTTCTGTCCTCGTTTGCTGCTTATATATATATTTAGGTTTATAATTAATATTATTTTTAAGTTTAAAGTACAATTCTTATAAATATTTTTCCTCTTTTATGGGTGTATACTTGCATTCAAAATTACGCGTTTTGTTTTATTTATTGCAATTTAATTAGTTAATTTACATTTAAAATTACATATTCTCGACTTTCCATTTCCTACCTTTTTACCGTCCCTCGTACCTACCCACCGTACTCGTGTACGATGCGATGCGCGATTTGGAGAGGAGAGAGAACCAGATACCCAGAACCCATCAACCGTACCGCGCCGTTTTCGGTAGGTGTCCATTTTTCCCAGCAAGAACTTCTAAAATCTGCATGGTAAGTCGAAGTATTCCATTTCATAATTACATTAATACCAATTAATATACCGATATTAAACGTTGCTAAACCTTGGGGTGGTTCCGGACCGGGAAGATCTGGGCGAGGATTAACAAAGCCAGCGCAACCTATGTTTTCACAGTCTTTTTTTTTCTTTTGAGTGGCTAATAACGCCACAATTACATTAGTAAGTTACTGTAAAAGGCCGAATTTTGGTAAATAATACAGGGGCCATTTTCATCCACCACACACATGTACAGGGTGTCCCAAATTCTCGGTATCTCGGAAACTATTAGAGATACTGCATCGATTGGCAAAGTTGCGGAATGTTATGCCCACTAGTATCGTAAAAAAATATGAGCTATCTTTTTTACTTTTTGAAGCTGAAATTTAGAGTTTTTGTTTTTCTAATTTATGTGACTTTATTTAACCGGTACAGAAAAACAAATACAACATTATTAAAGCAACTTTTTTAGCTTTATACTACTGTGTTTTTAGAATTCGGGTACAACGTTTCGTTTTCTTGTGGAACCGTTATCAACTTTAATTTTTTAAATACATGCATTTTTTATTTAATATATTTAAATCTCTTTAAGCCCTAAATAAATGCAACCATGTATCAAATTTTGATGTCATCTTGAATTTGAAAATTATTTCTAATACGGCTCTGGCATTTATTTAAGGTTTAAGTCATTCAGCAAGATATGAGTGTTATATTATATAATAGGACATAAATTTTAAAAAAAAGGCCAGCAATAGAAACAAAAAGAAAAAAATCTTATTCATATTAGGTGTTATTCAAAAAAGAAGTGTTCTTGAATTCAAATGCATATTTGAGTAAGTCTCCGCAATTTAAATATCGCCCGTTGAACATAAAAAGGTGACTACTCACTAAATCTGTTAACATAATTAAATCAAACATTCAAGTATAAAGTTTCCGTCCTAGCCACCTTTGTTTTGTTTAATTTTATTTATTCTTATAATTTATATTAAATCCTAAATTTGAGTTTTTTGTCAGTGTTGCTTATGTGGCTGGATTTAACTTCTTATTTAAAATGTTTGTTTGTTTTCTAGTTGCTTATCTGCTTTAGCTATATTATTATGAAGAACTACAACTAAATAGTCATTTTTGCTTATTAGTTCGATAGCCCTTTAATCTATGTATCGGTAATCTACATATATATAATTCATTCTATAACTGTTAAATTCCGCATTTATTTGCATGTTGTTTTAGGTAAAAATTGTTAAGTAATTGACATCAGAGCCGTATTTATTAAAAAATAATTTTCATAATTTCATAGATTTCAAAAAATAAAATAAAAAATGTAGGTCCGTATGTAAAAAAAATAAAATTGATAACATTTTCACAAAAACGAAACGCTGTATCGAAATTCTTAAAACACGGTAGTAGAAAGCTAAAAAAGTTGTTTCAGCAATGTTGTATTTGTTTTTCTGTAGCGGTTAAAATAATTTAGATAAATTTAAAAAACGAAAACCCAAAATTTTATTATTTTTTTCAAATATTTCAAAAAGAAAGCCCAATTTTTTTACAGTATTAGTGGGCATAAAATTCTTTGTCACCATTTAACCGATTCTGTATCTCTCTTAGCTCCAGAGATACTCATGATGAGTACACCTCTATTTAAAATAAAGTTATAGATATTTACGACATGTGTTAACTCGTGTTTGTAATCATGTTTTCATATCTTTTAAGTGACTAAAACTTACTATTGGTACGACTTTAAGTGAAACATACACTCTCTCGCATCAAAATTTAATGAAATTTGAAATGGTAAGTGGATAAAGATGTTAACTGACTATTGTTTTTAATTCATAGAGGTGCTAGAACTTGGTTTTCAACTGACCTTTATTTACTACGATCAGACGTGGAAAATCAGTTCTAGTACCTTTATCCACTAAAAATATGAATTGAAATTGAATCTATCGAATTCGTCAGTAAACACAACATTTTTCTGATATAATACATACTAACAACACCATATGCGCACAAATTTGCATATTGAAATGCACTATTTAAAATATTTTCTGCGGAAAGAAATGATGCCTCTCTTCTTGCTGGACCGCCTTAAAAGTTAATATAAGGCAATAAATAAATAAACATAAATGTTTCAAAAAATATTTATTATATTTTAAATCCGGTACTGGAATTCATTATTCGTACCCGATCTCTAGTGCTAATTTATAACTTCTTACCTTGAATATTTGTTTTAAACTGTGGAAACTGATTTAAATAGGTTTCTCTCTCTCTCCAATCATACTTGGTTTTCCAGAACTCAACAATATCCCTCAGCAGATTTGTATTCATTCCGTATTGCTGTTGAATGCCTTCCAAAGGTGGTACTAAAGGTCTTAAATGCGATAATCGCCATTTTAAATCCGCTACTTCCTAAAAAGATGTTAAGAGTTCAACGAATAGTAGTAGTGGCTTGTGGATATTGAGTATGAGAGGGCAAAGTTGGGTGCCTGAGGATATATTTCTAATTTTTAAGGAAATGTCAGTCCGATTAGCTAGACTTGATTTACTAACCCAGGCCACTATGATGTAAGTAAATGCCAATCAGCGGCGGAGGTATTTGGGGACCCTTGACACAAATTATTAAATAGAGGCCCCTCACCGCTTGAGCCATGAAGTTCTAATTAACTAACCATCCTTTGGCAAAAAGCATTCTTTCATAATTTATTACCTATGAAATTAATTTGAAAACTAACAAAATAAACTTTTCATAGGAAGGGGATCGTTGTGGGCCCCCAGTTAAATAGAGGTGCTAGGCACTTGCTAATTTGCCAAGTTAATTCGCCAGTGCTGCCAATTTCATTTACATCACAGTCAAAGTTGTCGGATTAGTTAATTATTGTTTAAAATTATTATGTAACCCAACATTACAGTTCTAAATATTATAGTTGACTAAATTTAAAATTCCTTAGTGAAAGCGAGTATAACAAATTAAAAATTGTGAGTAGGTGTACCAAGAAGCCTTTTATATAATAATATATGTACCCTAAAAAATGTAAATGAAATAAAGTTATGCTGAAAACTCTTTAAAACTTGTTGTGTTATTTATAAGTAATTACTTACGTTTTCCGAAATATTTATTTTAAACTCCCTAATAGACGTGTCGACCTTCGACGGTGGTTGTCCGGGTCCCCAGTAATGATTTCTGTCAACTTTTGGAATTGTATGACTTGTCAAAACCCGGTAACTTACTATACTAAAAATTCCTACGAAAATAGTTACATTAAGGACAATAAAAAATTTTATATACTCCACAGAGATCAATGATGTTACTGATTTCATGATCATCACTATGTTCACATATTATACACAATGTTGAAAAAAAGGAAACATGTACATTAAATTTTGTAACTCATGCCTGACTGTTCGTTATTATACTAGTTAATTAATAACCATAAAAAATATTATTTTTACGTGGTTATGGGTACAAAGTTGAATTATATGAGTATAGGTGGCTGGCTTTAAACCATTTATTGTTTGAAAATATAATGTATTGAATATTTCTGTCCTTCTTACAATGAGATCTTTAGGATTTTCTTAAAAGAGAAACCCTGTTATCCTTAATAATCTTTCCGTCCGTACACGAAAAAATTTGGGGCAAATACGTAGAGCCAAAGAAAAAATACTGTGCTCAAATAGTTAGATATACAGGGGTCTACATGTCAAGCCCTTAAGTGGATGCGAACAATATTTCTTAAATCTTTTGCAAGGTCGCCAGTCAACCGCGGTAGTGGCTTAGAGGTGAGTTACTGGTACTGGCATTCGACCGCGGCGATCCGGGTTTGATTCCCAGAGTGGGCATTTTTTTTTTGCTGGGGTTGGCGGAAGAGCCAGTATACTTAGACCTATACAAGGCCAATTGTATCCCCCATCGTCTAAATACTGTCAGCCAGACGGGACCTACAGCTTAACGTGGAATCCGAACCACGTGTATGCACTAGTTATTCTTAAATCCACTGAATTTCGGACACTTTTTTTTATTGTACGTATGCCCACTCTCACTTTATTGCAAGAGCGGTAATACATAACATGATATATTACGCTTAGTATTTTCAAAGCGAATTATCTCTTGTTCGTTGATTTTTTAAAACATTATTTTTAATATGTTCGCAAGCGAAAGGTTTTTTTAATATAGATCTAAAGATTATTTTAAGATATAAAAGCAAAATGTTATTGTGTAACTAATATTTTAAATCGGAAAATGCGAATAAAAATGTCTCTTGGTATTTTTTTTAAAAATCAAAATAACATTTTCTTTTTCAACGTTAGTCATCTTACACCAACGTAACTCACTCAATAGACAAGTACCATAAATTTTACTGTTATAACTGAGCTGAAGGTTTTATTTGACTTGTCAATGTCTAAAGTGTTCCCGACTGTATGGAAAAAAGCGAAGGTGTATCCAGTGCTTAAAAACGGAAATCGCGAAAAAAATTATAGACCAATATCGATTTGTGTAATTTTTCAAAGGTCTTGGAGATAATATTGTACTCTCGCATTCACCATACCGTCCGGAATTTCTTTGCAGTCGAGCAACATGGATTAGACACGGTTAACAGTTAGTAATTTAACTCAGTTTGTTGCAACTGAGATGGATAAGCAGGGACAAGTGGATGTGATTTACACAGACTTCTCAAAGGCATTCGATCGAATCGATCAGTGTCCTTCTAAGGAAACTAGAGGTGTATGGCTTTAGTTTGAATGCTTTAGCCTTTCTTAAGGAGTACCTAACAGATCGGCAGCAATTTGTTTCATACAGTATACAGGGGATTTAACTCTTATAAGTACATTGCTTCTTCTGGAGTACCCCAGAGTTCCAATCTAGGGCCACTTATTTCTGATTTTTATTAATGAATTGACACGGCATGGAGAATAAACTTTTTTTTTTGCTGACGATTAAAAAATGTTTAAGTCAATATCAAACATAAAAGACTGTTATTCACTTCAGAATGATTTGGACTGGCTGGGGGTGTGGTGTGTGATCGCGTAATCGATTAAGTCTGAATGTAAACAAATGCAAAGTAGTAACATAGTCACGAAAAAAGACACGTCGATCGACTTCGATTACACTATTTTTGCGGCGATACTTGATCGCTCGATTACTGCCGGTGATGTGGGTGTAAATTTTGATTCGGAACTAACTTTAAATCGCATGTATCGGATATTGTATTCAAAGCCGGTACGGCACTTGGTTTTATCGTGCGGAACTGCTAGAATTTTACTAATATAGATTCCATAAAAAAGCTGTATTTTGCATTTGTTCTTTTAAAGCTGGAGTATGCTTCTGAAGCTTGGAACGCTTACTATGAAATTCATAAAGGCAGTGTTGAAAAAGTACAGCGTAAATTTTAGTACTTAACACTGAAATGAGATGGTGTCGACCCTGCAAGAGGTATTGCATATTGCATATGACATACTGCTTGATAGTTTTAATTTTTGTTCTCTGGAACTGCGAAGAAATGTTTCATCGATTTATTCTATTATTTAAAATCCTACATGGTAGAATTGATTGTCCCGACCTATTCGCACAAATTAATATTTTGGTACCGATTGAATTCAAGAAATAACATAACATTTTATTGTCATCGAGCTAATACTAATATATATCTTATTTTTCCAATTTATTTAATGTGCACTAATTTTAATAGAATATCGCATATCTGTGATATACTTGTATGTACTATTAGTGAAGCAAGGAGAGTGGGTATGCAATATCTCTAAAATATCTTCTTACTATCTATTGTTAATTCTCTCTCCATTAATTTTTCGAAAGCTCGTTTATTGCATTGTCGTCTGTCTGGATATTTTTTATTATAAAATTTTGTTGCCAACAATGTATTTAATCGCTTGCACCAAGAATGTAAATCATATCAATCATTTCAGTACCTACTTGAAAAATTAATTCTTTAAATAAATGTTGAAATTTACGATAATAAGACCTCGTCAAAAATATATTACCTATAGGTATTTTAATTTGACATTATATTCAATTATATTTGTTTTGACTTTGCTGCTAATGGCTAACTAGAAAAATAAAAATTATAGTTCTTTCACGAAAATTTAAATAAAAATCGAAATATTGGCAAATAACAAGAATAAAAGATACTTAAATATCTATCAGACGACCCTAACATTTTTTGTAATTCGGTTCAAAAAAACCCACAGTTTAACATGGGAAACTTTAGCGCGTTCGCATTCACTTAAATGTTTTACGGAGTGGCAAACTTCAAAAATTTCAAGTGAATAGGCATCATATGCAATGCAATGTTCAATTTAAGAGTAAACAACCTTGTCATAACTTGTTATGTTACATTATATTAAGTTATAAACAGGTAAATCATATTTAACTCGAACTTTGCTGTCAATCCCAAATTATAAAATTACCATTTTTGGCATTTCTTTCATTTAAACTGGACCTCGGTTTCATTCGACTTTATAAAATTGGACAAAAGAACATCTATGATTTAAACCGAGATCCAGTTTAAATTGAAGAAATATCAAAAATGGTAATTTTATGCGGGATTGACAGCAAAGTTCGATATAAAAGTTATTTACCTGGTCATAAGTTAATATAATGTAACATAACAAGTTATGACCAGGTTGATTACTCTTAAATTGAACTTAACTGTCAATCCCACATTATAAATCGACCAATTTTGACATTTTTATGATTTTAGAATTATTCTTCGGTTTAAAAGTTAACTTTATAAAATTGGGCCTAAAGGAGCTTGAAGTCATAATGAGACTAGATTGTGTTAATAGATTTAGTGAATAAACATAATACTACAGAAAATTAAAAAGTATAATGTGAAATGGAGGACTTTCATAAGGCTTATGCTTACAGTATTTAACAGACTTGATATGTCAGAATTTAGTCCAGAATTAAAATATTGGTGAAGGTGTAAGAGAAAATTTTACCAAATGTGAAGAAATATTATATAGGCATTCGTTTTTGATACGTTTTAAGTATATAAAAGTCAAGAGGTGAAATTAGACAGGTACAAGTGAAAGGAAGAAAAACTATTACGAGTAAAATTCAAAATTGACCATTTTAAATTACACCAAAAGGACAGGCAAAATTGTAAAATCTGACAGAGAAGTTAGATTCTTTAGGTTAGGACAAGCAAACTACATATAATCTGTGAAAACATTATCTAGGTAGATCCATGGAAAACACTTTATGTCCATATTCATACACATCAGTAAGAATGACGGTCTTAATAAAGGAATGACAATAATACTGATCGTGTACCTAAAGGGGGCCACAGACTGCGTTGTTGGTAGGCTGTTTTCTTCGATGAACTAGTCTGTTCGAACAAAAATGACGCAAAACCGAAGTGTGTAGTCGTTTTAGCTGTCGTACAAAACCGATGAAGATAATCTGTAGCTTGTGTTAACCAATTTTTAAAAACGACGAAATTTTAAGGAATCATGCTCGGACTCGGACTGATGTAAATTCTCACAAGAAAAAACACTGATGCAAGAATGACGAAGGATTGATTTCCCTATCCGTCCGACTGATAGTGTAGGGTCTGCATCAGGGATAGTTGAAGAAAAATTACGAAAATTAATAGGTAAATTGTAGTAGCCTTTTGTAATATTATTATTTTAGGAAAAATATAAATTTTACTTTTTTAAAAGACAATCAAAACCACGATCCAACCAAACAGCTGTGTGCCGACAACAGTAAACAGGTAAACCACAGAAGGTAAACCGTAGAGGGCAAGTGCTGAAGCTGATACTCACTGACACTCACATCTGACCGAAGAATGCCCGATAGTTTTCGATACATCGAACACATTGTCCCCGAGTTCATATGGGGCGCAAATGGCGTAAATACAGGGTGTCCCACCGGGAACCGAATCGATCTATATATAGAAAACTATACATAGGAAAATTTTGAAAAATTGACAGTATACTGATGCTGATGGGGGCGACCGGGCTAAAATATTTTCATAATTGTGGCACTTCCGGTTATACCGGAAGTAAGTGTCAACTTGCTTATTTTAAATGGGACACCCTATATATTATTACATTTTTTCATTCTACGCAAGATTTTGTATATCATATCCTCAACCTATGTCTAAACGTTTTTGACATATTTAAATTTTTATGTCAAAAATGACGTTTGCAAGCCTTAGAATAATTATCAATTTTTTCTATGAAGAAGCCTTATTTATTTAATTTAAGTGGGATTTCTTGTTATAAAGGACCTGCTTTAATAGATTTTTTATAATATTTTGATAACTATTAATACAGGATGTTTAAAAAATAAGATTAAAAATGAAATTGAAAAAACTGCAAAAAGTCTAGATTTTCAAATGGAAACACCCAAATTTTATAATTATTTCTTATTTAGCATTAAAAATAAGGGTGAGTTTGTGTAAGGTTGCATATCCCAAAAATTTTTAGTTTTCGAAATATTGCCAATTTAGTATTTTTATAAGGTGATTTTGCTGTAGATTTTAAGTTCAGTTACTCTTAGTTGGTTATGACGGCGTTGAAAAACAATCAAATGCTAAGAAAATCTATGAAGCTGTCACTTACCATTTGAACATTATTAATAATCATGCCTGGGCGTTTAAACTATATACAAACAAAGATTATTTAAACTTATTTATTATTTATGGAGCAAAAACAGAAGCCATCACAATGTGCTGTTAATAAAATTATAGAAAATTTCAAGAACTTTGGAACTATTAATACAGGGTACTCAAACAATAGGTTTAAAAATGAAATTGAAAAAACTGTAAAAAATCTACATTTTCAAACGGAAACCCCCAAATTTTACAATAAATGTTCAAACTGACGTCCTTCAACTTCCAGACATTTTTCGCATCTGAGCAGCACTTGTTCATGGGTCGCTTTTCTTATTGACGCGGGACTTAAATTTGCAAATTCATTCCTCACTCGCTGTATGCAATCTTCCATAGTTGTTATCGGAGTATTATAAACTCGATCTTTAATTGTACCCCAAATAAAAAAATCGAGCACTGTAAGATCTGGGGAGCGGGCTAGCCAAAGGAAAGGACCATTGTTGGCAATCCATCGATCATCAAAAGCATTTCTTAAAAAATTGTTGATGAGGTAGGTGTACCATGAGCAGCTGCGCCATCATGCTGATAAAAGAGGTTTCTATGTACAGCGAGCGGCAAATTGTCTAAATAGTCAGTTTCAAAATTATGTAAAATGTGCAAATAGCCTTCACCTACAAGTAAATAAGTACATTTTATATCTAGAAAAATTTAAACGTCTAACTTACCATTTAAATTTTCTTGATAAAAATGTAGTGCTATGACGCCGTCATTTCGTACCGCACAATAGACATTAAACTGCCAGGAATCTTGAAAATTTAGCTCTCTAAACATTTAAATTTGAATCACTCCAAAAATGGGAATTGTGTCGATTAAAGGAACCATTTTTTGTAAATTTAGCTTCGTCTGTCCAAATGATATTGTCCAAAAAACCAATGTTTCCTTGCGTCCAAGTTAAGATGAATTCACAGAATGCCACTCGTCTTGGAAAATCAGCTTCTTTTAAATGATGGTCTTTGGTAAATTTGTATGGATGCCATTTATGCTTGCATAATATTCTATTAATTGTCAACTTGGATAATCCTGACTCTAACGCAGCTTGTCTTACTGACATTGTTGGATATGCCGCAAAATATCCCAAAATAGCAATTTCAATATTGTCATCATTAACAAGAGGTTTATTTCTTTGCACTATTACCTTGACGGATCCAAAGTTCTTGAAATTTTCTATAATTTTATTAACATGTATAAATATGCCGTTTGCGCCCCATGTGAACTCAGGCTAATACGTGAAAGATACATCGTAGAATAATAAGTTATTGACGCTGTACGAAAAATTGATGAATTTGAACATGTACCTATCCTACCCTATATATAAGTACCCATAAGAAAAAAAAAATCTAGAAAAAAAAAAGTTTTTATTTTTTTAAATAAAGTTGATTTGAAGACAATTTATACTTAACTTTTATTTAAAATGAGCTTATAATGCTAGCTTAATAATTAAAAAAAAAATAAATATATAATAATACACTTATTGTTAAACATCTCACCAGAAAAGGTACTAATCTAATAAGCAGCTGGGCAGTAAAGTTTTTTTTATATAGAAATTTTGAAAACACATGTTTTCAAATTTTGTTCATCAAATTTATTTATAACATCATCCACAAAGTTTCGTATTTTGGGTAAGGATTTTCGTGCCTCAAACAGGGGAAGATACTCTTCTTCATCTGTATCGCTGCTGCTGGAAGACAACGAGGAGAAACATAGATGAAAAATAAATTAAATATTTATAAAAACGTTAAAAATGTCAAAACAACAGATTTCAAATTCTCAGTTCTCAGTGCCGCACGACCTCCAGGAGTACGTGCGGAACTGATTGCACTCGGGGCAAAAAGTGCCTCACAGAATCCCAATGGAATTCAAAAAGCTGCACTAACTACACTAAAGTCACCAATAGTTGACAAATATTGCACTAGTGCCGCACCAGTTCGACCAATGGAATTCGCTATTTATTTTATATTATTATATATTTTATGACCAAGGTCTTTAGTTCTTTTTAGTAACCGTGGTTTATGACAGCAATGGAGCTCAAGTTCGATGTACCTATTGAAATATCGATAGTTTTGAAATTACATCGTTATTAACGAATTTCGGGGCAAGAAGGCGAGGAGAGGACGCCAGGCATCTTTTTTCAGAACTCGCTTTTGATTTAAGAATATTTTGGAGGAAGTAGGAACGTGTTTTTTTTTATAAAGGTCACTTTTCAGAACGATCGACACATCGATGGATTTGCGCCAGATAGCCTATTTATATCGATGGATTAAGCTGCATTTCTAATCACTTTGCGGGCGAAGTGACACTTCGACACGCGTGCTAACTGTAAACGATACATTTCTATTCAATTCGTGATGCATTTGTCATCTTTCCATTGCCTTGCTTGTGATTAGTTATTATTTTTGATCAAAAAGAGATGGAAAATAGCCAGGAAAGTCAAATTAATGATGAATTTTTGCTGCAGTGTGTTGCAAATTATAAAGCACTGTACGACAAAACAGATAAAGGGTATAAATCCATTCTTCAGAAAGAGAACTGTTGGGCAAATGTAGCAAGGTCTTTACAAACAAAATAATAAATTCATAATACTTTCCGTATGAACATCATCCATTTTTGCCAGCTGCACAAATTTATATACATTATAAAAGCGTAAAAGTACAATGGATGGAATGCAGTAAAACTTAAAACATTAAGAAAATCGAGGAAAATCAACATAAAAATAAAAATAAAGTTTACATGTCAACAATGTCAACATCAGAATTCTTACAACACGCATGTGTAAAAGTCAGCACGAATGTCGAAAGTTTGCAGCTTGCAATAAATTTTGTATTGGCCGGCACGCGTGCTGAATTTGAATTTTATTGAAAATGCCAACGGTGACATTCATAGACTTAGCACGCGTGTCGAAGTGTCACTTTGCTCGCAAAGTGATTAGAAATGCAGCTTTAAAGTTGATATTTTTTTCTAGTTCGATGGATTGAAACTCAATGCATCGAATTTCGATATATCGATAGATTTCGAATTTTGTGCATCCCTATCTGACACTATTTTGTTCCACAGAGGAAAAAAGGGTATAACTGGGTTTGTTCTAGAGATGAGCGATATTTTTGTACCGGTGACATAAAACCGGTATTAGCGGTGACTAACTTTCCTAGGTCACCTCGACTTAGCGTTTGAATCATATAGTCGCTTCGCTTTATCGCCAATCATCTGCTTGCGGCAGCAAGTATCGAGTTTAATGGCGACCGATCGAATCAAGTCACTGGTCAAAATGCGAATATTAATCTTGCGGATGCCATCGAAATTTAGATTTTTCCCAACACTACAGACAACCCAACTGCCTACTGCAAGTGTGGAGAAGAGGGAGATCTCAACCAAATGGTACTGGGTTATAACAACACAGCGATGAAAGAGAATTATCGTAACTTATTCAGAAAAATTAAAACCTATAAATATATAAAATATAATTGAAGAACCAATGGGACAAATTGTAAAAGAACTAAGTACATTTTTAGACATCATGCGCACAGCCACAGCCCCCTTCATTAGGAGGGCTGTGTTACAGCTAAAAACACACTCAAATGCTTTATGTATAACGTTGTACCTATTCTTTTAACAATAATCATCATGCTTACAAATTTGCTTAGCTTGCATATGTAACAACGTTTCTTTTTCAAAATCCTCTTTTCCGGGAGATCATCCCAGTGTGTCAACTCTGTATACTCCCCAGAACAAGAAGAGTGTATACTTACCAGCTTCCTCTTTACCAACAGGGGGATAATCAAGGATCCATCCCGACGTGTCGTTTTGCTAAAAATCTAAAATGCGATTATCTTGTTTGTTTGCACTGGGTTACTGATGACCACTTGTCCTTTTGAACATTCAGCCAGCTTGCTCTTGGCCCTACAACTTAACGTTGGTTCCAAATAACGATCCTCAGTCATGCGACCCTCTCCAAGGGCTATAAACCCTCGGTTTCTTGCGTATGACCTACCGATTGGGGGGTAGGGATTGGGGGACCTTCCGCACTCTCATCTGGTCTGGTTGCCGGCTTGATGGAGATAATACATTTTACACTGTTCCCTGCATTCTTAAACCTACTAAAGAAAAACGTACTTTTTATTGTGCGTATGTCCGCTTTAAGGGTCGAACTCGGATCGCAACGGTCGAATACTAGTAACTTACCATTAAGCCACTGCCGTGGTATGCAATTATCTTCAATGCTCTATTATATAATTCTAGTTAATAGAAGACGAATTGACGAACAACAGAAACATTCTATGTGCACTTAGGTTAAACCAAAGCCTCCGACAAATATCTGTCGACGGTTAAACTCTTTCTTATTCTGTGTTTGGACTGTTCTGGTTTGGATTGAACCCTTTTTTCTTCTGTGATTTATCTTTTCTTTTTCTTTTGTTTTTAAACGGCGTTTCTCGTTTCTCCTTTTGTTTGTACTTTGTGTAGTCGTCTGTTTATGTTTGAGTGGTTCCTGAATTGGTTTCCAAATTTAAATTTAAATTGTTAAATAAAAAATATGTAAGTAGAAAAATATCATAGTCAATAACGTCCTTATTCAATCAATATATTTTTCATAGTCATCATAGAAAAAGGCATATTTTGTTTGTTTTCATAATTTGAGTTTATGAATTCCTTCATTTTGGGGCATTTCGGAGACTCGATTGTTTTTTGTTTTTCTTTCATCGCCTACTATGCAAAAAAATTTTGTGGTCTTGAAGATATTAGGGATTCCAGATTTCAAAAAACCAGAAGCGTTAGTTGTCGATATTATTTTTAACGAAAAATATGGTATCGTCTAGGATGATAAGACATATAATATATCGTTTTAACAAAAGATACCTTTACCTATGGTATATTTAGTAGATTGAAGGGGATTTTTTCTCTTTTAAAACTTTAATCAGTAATTTTAGAAAAGGCGTCAGTTATATCAAAAAAAATATAAAAGTAGGCATATTCTTATAGAAAGATAAATACATACCTACATATAGTACTATTATAAAAATAAAACACAGAGTAACTTTTAAAAAATAATTCATTGTAATAAAAATACTTAAACCTAACACATACATTTAGAAGAAAATTTATCTTACTGGCCTTTAAACAATATAATTCTTAGAAAGAAAAGTTATCCCCAAGGGGACAAAGTGGTGCATCTATCTTTTGCATTAAAGTACATAGGGACGCCAAATAATGGGTTCCTGGGGCACAGGTAGACAATATTTTGGGGTCCCCGTGTACTTTATATAATATAATATAATAATTTCTTTATTAGTTCTGTTAAAAATACAAAACAGTATAGAACTTGTCATCTAAAACTAGTAGAAAACATATAAAACAATAAAAGGAATAAAAGTACAATCACCAAAAAGATAGAGTAAGAACATCACTTATTACCGTACAAAATCTATATAAAGGACCAACTTACAGACACAACACTTTAATATCTATATTCAAAATACTGACTCTTTCTCTGACTCTTTTTTTTTTAATGCGAAAGATAGATGCACCACTTTGTTTGCTTGCCGATAACTTTTCTTTATATTTTATACAAATAGGAATTATATAACAAATAACTTAAAAACTATGATATACAATGCAATATAATATGCAAATTACTTATGTAAAACAAAGTTTTGAGGATTCTTTTTAAATTTAAGTGGTGGATGCATGTGTGTGACTTATACCGGGAGCTGGGTATACATAGTTCGCAAACAATATTCATGAACACAACACTAGAACATATATACCAACATAATGTTAACACTAACAAAGGCTTAAATAATCCCATATCACAGGCTGCCACTGCATTCAACAACTTGCCAAAAAATATTAAATAATTTATGAATATAACAACTTTACCAAAGATGTAAAACAATGCATGACTACAATATGGCTGTGTTGGAATCTGATTTATTTTTGGTGTAAGTAGATAGGTATAAATCTAAGTCATTATGAAACAATAATTTAACTTTAAGTTAAAAACATATTTAATGATTAGGTATTTCTTAATTTATTTCTGTACAGCCACAGCAGTAGCTATATATTCAGTGGTACTGCCTATCCTAGTCAGTATCCTCAGTGTTATAAACACTCCTTGGAGGTTTATGTAAACATTAAATCAATTATATATTTATAGTTGAATAAAGAGTTTTCAAAAAAATATGCCAAAAAAAAGGTGTAGGGTAACCGGGGTAGTGATTGGCCATCAGCCAGTTATTGGCCATCATGCTATTTAATTGTAAATATTAACGAAATTATAATATTGAAACGGCAACTATGCATTATTAAATATACCTTTACATGTTCCTCTTTCTATATTACTTCCTAAATATTATTTGGCAACATTGTTTGTTAGCGACAGAAACTTTTCTAGACAGTTGCAGTACACGTGCTAAAAACTTCCGTTTTCTTAGCGAATTCCTAAGAAGTTGTACCCACCTGGTATGTAAATTTTAATACATTTACCTTATTATTGTTTTGTTTATTTTTTTTATGGATTATTTATGTAATATTCTATCATTTAAAGACATATTTATTATTCTAATCTTAAAAAGTTAATAATTAAGAAGGGGCCAATCATTACATTGTAAAATTTGTATAAATATAGTTATTGGCCCGTGCCAATCACTGCGTTATAATAGGGGGCCAATAACCAGTGTTTACCAAGATGCAAGTTATTGAATAATGAGTTCTTATCTAATTATCTGTTTTTGTATTCTAAATAGGTACCCAAATATCATCAACATTCCTGGAAAGACATATTTATTATTCTAATCTTAAAAAGTTAATAATTAAGAGGGGGCCAATCATTACATTGTAAAATTTGTATAAATATAGTTATTGGCCCGTGCCAATCACTGCTTCATGACAAGGCCAATCAATAAGCAGTGACGGCCAATCACTAGCCTTTTCATGTTTTCTAATTTACTGTTTTTCTTTTATTAACGTTTAATTAAATAAATATACTTCCTATAACAAAAGAAAGTTTTGACAGTTTTTAATTAATATTGATAAATCCCACAATAAAATTTTATTTTATTGCAATATGCAACATAAAAATATAACATATTAATGTTAAACGGCCAATCACCCTACAAATAATTAGAGAAAAATAAAATTGTTAAAATAAGGTAGAAGTATAAATATATAATATTATTTATTATAGAAAAAGAAAAAGTTTTAAAGTGCTAGTCGGAAGGCGGGAGATTTATTGTAAAATCGGGAGTCTCCCGCCTAAATCGGGAAATCTGGCAACCCTAGTTGGAGAAACCGAAGGTTAATATCATTACCTACTTTCAATTATGTAGCAAGGCGTTTAACTGTGTCTTGCATGACATTCTTCTGCGTAAGTTACGGGCATACAACTTTAACCCAAACCGTGTTGACCTGATAGGATCTTATCTCACCAATCGGCTTCAGGCGGTAAGGGTGGATGGGGTGACGTTCGAAATGAGGGAGATTACCACTGGTGTCCCACAAGGATCCGTCCTAGGACCCCTTTTATTTTTGATCTTTATTAACGACTTATCAATGATTGATGCCTCTGCTAAGTTCACACTCTTTGCGGACGACACCACAGTCTCAATTGCTGCTGGAGCACTAGATGATACAATCAGTAAATCTATAAGACTGCAAAAGAACGTAGAGGAATGGTTTAGTGCCAACATGTTACTTCTTAAGAAACTTGAAAGGCTACTCGGTTTTTGTACAGATTTAAAGTTAAATAAAAAATATGTAAGTAGAAAAATATCATAGTCAATAACGTCCTTATTCAATCAGGGTTATTTTAATAATAATACTCCTTTATTATAAATTAATTACATACATATTTGCAAATAAAATGAAATGACGTCAAAGTACAAAAAAATCTTTAAAACTATATTCTAAAAAATCTGACATTGTGTATGGTTGAATTTTAATTAGTAGGTGCCTACTTGTTTTAGTTTCCTTTTTTAGGGCTTTTGCATTGGAAATACTTTTTATTGAAGGTGAAAGTTTATTAAACAATTTTACACATAATATATAGTATGGGCTCTTTTCTGTAATAGCAGCCAAACAATGACTTGGTTATAAAAATTTTTGATTTCTGGTATTATGGCCGTGTTCAATATTACTGGAAAACTTATTTTTATTCTTAAAAATAAACAAAATACATTCAAAAATATATAAGGCATATCTGTCATAATTAAGTTCTCTGAAACTGCCTCTGCATGAACACATGAAACTAAGTTTTTTTATTTCTCTAATTATCCTTTTTTGTATGACAAAAACCCTATGCATTGCAGCACTACTGCCTCAAAATATCATTCCATATCTAATAACAGGTTCGAAGTTAGCATAATATTATAATCTTTGTCGAAACTGTGTTTACATAGTGAGCTAAAACTTTTAAACCAAAACCTATTCTCGAGCTCCATCGAGGTTCACTACCACTCACCATTTAGGTTTGTTCCTCTTATGAATATTTTCTCTTTTCTTTTTATTTTCTGATGATGGGTGTTACTACACCCGAAACATGTAGAATATCTACCACCTTCTAATTTTATTTCCAATAAACCAGTGGAGAAAGACTATGTTTTTTATTTATTTCTATAAATTAACTCCACTTTAAGAATGGACTACTTCTTCAAAACCTATTCTGCCCAGCTTTAAACATAAACTATCAATATGCTGGTACCATGACTAAAACTCATCTATTATAAGACCTACGAATTCAGTTTTATGTTCAAGTGTGTAATTATTATTTATTAACATTAAATGTTCAGGCTTTATGATCTGTTTTTTTTTTTGTTCTGAATAAAATTTAATTTGTTTTGCTCTCATTAATTATCATTTTGTTACAAGTAAACCATTCACTTGTTTTGTGTAAAGCATTATTCTGAGTTCAAAAAAATATTTTGAATTGCGAAACCTGGTACCAGCAGATCATCTGCATAATAATTGGTAATAAGGAAATTATCCTCTACAGATCCTAAATCGTTTAGGTTTAGGTAAATTACGAACAAAATAGGTCCGAGAATACTACCCTGTGCCATACCTATAGTACTTAAGCAGGGCGCCCACTAAGCCGGAACAGCGCGGCACAGCACGGCCAGCCCGGCCGGCAGATTTTGATATACGCATAATCAAATGGAGTAGCGCCCACTAAATTGGAACCGGTCAGCCCGACGTCGCACGCCCAGGCCGGCAACGATTCATATTCTAGAAAGGGCAAAAACTGCCGGTCGGTCCGCGTGTCTGCGACCATTGAATCATTGGTTTTGGAAGAAGATAGTTGTGTTTTGTTTTATGGTATTATATAATATACTACTTGTATTATGTCCGATAAGATGTTAATTGAAAGCGTTCGAACATATACATTTTTGTATAATCCCAAAGATCGTTTTCTGAGTGGTAACATACCTAGAAGATCATAAAACTTGGCACTCGACATTCTAAAGTATTTAAAAACGGCCAATAAATCAGGAAATAGATGATGAAACTCGCCATAAATTTCTCGCTTCAGATTAATTTCATGGATCCAGATCCTTCTTCTAGCCCTTTCTTCATTTTCTGCCTCAGCACATACTGCAGTTACAACCAAAAGTTCTTCTTCCGAATCAGATGAACTACCTACTCATTTTATTATTTAAAGAAATTTTAATTTTTTTTATTTATTAAATCACTCGCCAAATTACAACTTTAGGCTTTGACAGTCAAAGTTGTTTTGAACGCTATTCAAGTGTGATTATGCCGATGCAATGGGCGGCTGCTGTGGAACTGCCGGCCGGGCTGGCCGTGCTGTGCCGCGCTGTGCCGGCTTAGTGGGCGCCCTGCTTTCCACAGCCATCTTAAAGACTGTGGTACTTACTTTAATATTAGTTTTTAACTTATCTACAACTTCTTCTATGTAAGACTAGCCATTAAGGCTAAATATCGCCTCGATCCAGAATATCTTTGTTAAGATTTGTTAAGATTTGATTTTGTGTAAACTTTTTTTTCTTTGAATAAAAGACGTTTATTATTATTATTATTATTATTATTATTATTATTATTATTATTATTAACTCTTAGGGGACTGTTTTCGAGGTAGGATCGTAACCACGTAAGGGCATTTCCTCTGATACCATATTTATTTAATTTATGAAAAAAGATCGTGATTTACACAGTCGCATGCTTTACTTAAATCTAAAAATAACCCTAAAAATGAGTTTTTATTTTCTAAGGGCTGTAAAATGGCCGTAGTGAACTGAAATATTCCTGTTGTAGTTGATCTACCGCTCAGGTACCCGTGCTGTCTAGTGGAAAGAGTATTTCATTTACACATGACCATCTCACATATTTTGGAAAAGCTCGGAAGGAGACTTATTGGTCTATAACTGTTTCAATCGTCTAACGGTCACTAAGAGATAATTTTACAATACTCGTTGGAATTTCATCCTCTCCACTACTATATTTATTTTTTAATCTATGAGCAATGTCTAAAAGTCCTTTATTGTTACTGGTTTTAGATAATATATAGGCTCATTATTTTCAATAATGTTACATCAAAGAGCAAATTTATTTGATTTTTTAATAAATCCTGAACAATATTAAGTAAAAATGATCATTAAAACTATTAGATAATTGTTGTATGTATTCTCCTGATTGGTAATCGGTTTTTTGCGTTTACAATCCCTTATCTGATTATTATAAATTTACATTTTTTTTATAAGTCGTAATAAGTTTAATATTAGATAGGCACATTTTGTTTGTTTACGAATACCAGTAACTCACCATTGAGCCACTGCCGCGGTATGTTGTATGCAATTATCTTCAAGGCTGCTTTCTAGAATTCTAAATAATAGAAGACGAATTGGCGAACAGGTGAACAACAAAAATATTCTCTGTGCACCCTATGAAACCCTTTCTTATTCTGTGTTGGGATTGCACCCTTTTTTCTTCTGTGATTTCTCTTTTGTTTTTTTTTTAATGGCGTTTTGTGGTCGTCTGTGGTATGGCATTAATGGTTTTCATGAATTGGTTTCCAGATTTAAAGTTAAAGAAAAAATATGTAAGTAGAAAAATATCATAGTCAATAACATCCTTATTCAACCATCGTTATTTTAATATTGGATAATCATAGAAAAAGGCACATTTTTTTGTTTTCAATTATTAAACTGTTCAAAATTTTAGTTTATGAATTTTTCTTCATTTTGGGGCATTTCGGAGACTCGATTGTTCTTAGCTTCTATTTCATAGCCTACTATGCAAAATAATTTTGTTGTCTTGGAGATATAGGGATGCCAGATTTTAAAAACCAAAAGCGGTAGTTGTCGATATTATTTTTGTCGCTTTCATTGTATCGTAAAATTGTTTAAAAAAAGCGGTAATATTTTTGGGCAAAAACCAAAAAATGTCCCTGCTGAGCTAAAAACCTCGGTAGAGGGCCGATTACCAACAACCAATAATTTTTAGTAGATAAAAAGGCTCATAGCCAAAAAAACATAAAGGTGTACTATAGAAAAAGGAACAGCGGGAGTTTTGAGGTGCTAGGCGGGAGATTTATTGAAAAATCGGGAGGTGTGGCAACCCTAGTAGGAGAAACCAAAGGTTAATATCATTACCGTGTCAGTTGTACATCATTGAGTAGCCCTTCATTTCACTTGAGCAAGTAACAAATATCCAATTCCAGCTACTTGTTCAAGAAAATCAAAAGGCTACTCGGCCATTGTACACTATTTATTTTCAACTGGCACCAATAGTAAACAATAATCTAACCACAGCATGTTCAATGCGATCGATACAGGATTGCTTTTAGCTTTCTCATTTGAAAGACATTTTCCGATTATATTGTAGCTTTATTTTGCATCACAGGCAATAAGTTTTAAAATACTAGAACAGTAGTGTGTTGTGCAAAATAAAGCTACATTTTTAAAATTATTATTAACATGTTCTTTATTGGTTATCCAATTGGTCATCAACCAAGGTAACAGTAAATTTTACATATTATTTCTATTTGCTATACATTATATTAGTGAAGGTTGAAGGTTTTTGTTATCGTAATTAATGTTAAAATTGCCTGTAAGAATGAGGGATGCATGCAGAGGTAACCCATACAAAAGCATTTACAACTTAAAAAGAAAAACATTGCAATTGGTGGTTGGAGATTGGTATATACAAGCAATGAATAAGTTCAAAGAGCTAGAATATACCATGGATATTTCAAATTCTCTCTCCCCACAAAGAAAATTCAACTTGTTAATATCAGCAAAGCCAAACGTATTATCAACGTCATTCCTTTCCATAATCATTGTACCTCCATGACTTGTGTAAGATCTAGGAAATTGAGAAACAATGGTGTAATTAATTAAGAAAAATGGCTCATTATCAAAAAGCCAGTGCTCAGATAAAAGCACAATAATAGGATATTCTAGCTCTTCAAGAAAAAGTTCAAGGTTAGCAGTCTGAGATCTAATTGACTATGTTTAACAAAGAGTAGTTAGTTTGTAGCCGGCCCCTCTAAAAAAGACATGTTATTAATTAAAAAAATTGTTTACAATAAAAAGGTAGGTATTAAGTAAAATATCTTACGGTGTAAAAATATTAATAAAAGTTATAGTAATTCCAGAATGTTTTCATAAATTCATTGGATTTTTTAAATCTATGTTTGGACTGCCTGTCTTTTCTTTTTCTACAGTGGGGTTCGATTAACTCAATATTGTGTTGTCTCTTGGCAAACTTTGTGTTTAACTATTGTACTTTTTGTTTGATAGATTGTACAGGGTGGCCCATTTGTCTGACAAAGTAATATACCGTCTCTACTATTAAAGATATCTCTCTCTTATTAAGAAATACAGGTAATTTTTTACTATAATTTTTTTTCCAAAATTTTAAGAATTTTGCATTTTGTTTGGCAACGTTGCAAAAAATTAAAAAACTAAATATGGCGTCATATTATGGATAATTTTGTAAGGAAACACAAAATGCTAAAATATATAGGGTGTTCCATTTAAAAAAATGTATATTTTTATTGTCCTACTTTTTTGGACCATCCTGTATGTTTAAAAATAATTTTAGAACATAATATTTTTTTGTACCTTACAACTTTTATAAAAACTTTTTTTTGATATCTTTAATAGTAGAGACGGTATATTACTTTGTCAGACAAATGGGCCACCCTGTATGTGTGTTCTACTTCTATAAATTTTCTCCTCAAATCAAAAGTGACTTCTAAAAAATATCCCTGGCGTCCCTTCCTGCATTGACCTTTTGCAACGCCGCCGCCCCAGAATTCATTAAAAACGATGTAATTTGACAACTATCGATACATCGACCTGAACTCCATCGATGTCATTAACCATGGACTCTAATTCCATTAATGTCGTATGATCGTGGATCCCTAAATGTAGTCTTGTACCGATCGGATCGAGCGTTTTGTGGTTAGGTTATTGTGTTGACTATCGGTGCCAGTTAAAAATAAACCTTATATATTGCCATATAAATTTCCAAAGTAAATAATTACATTGCCAAAGTAAGAAAAAAGAAGAAAAGTTATTTTCGGTTTTAAATAATAATGTCAAAAAAAGTCAAAGTATTTATTCGTGCAGTAAACTGTTTACATACGTCAAATAGTACTAACCTATAATAAATGTAACAATAACAATTAAAAACATAAATACTATCAACAGTCATAAAACTTTTATACAGAACAATAAACAAACTACAACAATGAAAGAAAGCAATATTTGGTCATATAATCCGGTAAGAACTAATAAAAAGTTTCATAAGTGAAATTAAAGTTTTAGTATTCCTCAAGAGAATGAAATGCCTGACTAAATAGAAAGCTCTTAATTTTAGTCAAAAAAATTCTCGTTGGCAGTTCTCTTATCCCGATGGGAAGGTGGTTAAACAGTTTGGGGGCGTGGTAGTTAAGTGAAAAAGTAGATTTATAAACCCTATGATATTCTATTAAAAAGTTATCTCTTTGTCTGGTCTGATACAAGTGGACATTATTCAACCTTTTTTTTCCGAGGGCCCGCCCATGCGCCGGATGCACTTAGGCCAGGTTTGGCCGATTGTGCGCATTATGCACCTTACATAGTCATTCATACTATTCTTTAAATATTTTAGAAATTCAAATATATACATTAAAGGTTCGGTCATAATGTTGAGTTCCCTAAAAGCAGTCTACACGGAAAGACAATCCCCCAACAACTATCAGCGCTCTGCGCTGTAATGAGAATACTCTGCTAGCTTCAGCGGCATGTCCCCAAGAAAGCAGTGCGTAAGAGTACCTAATATCATGGTATGCATGAATGTATTTGTTTTATTTTTGTGAAGAAGTTAGCACTTTACTTTTCTTAAACTTTTACTTTTCTTAAACTTTTTAATTTTAAGAAGAGAATGTCTTTTAGCCAGAAATGTAAATGTTTTTTTGAGTTTCTAGTGTCACGATCGTAGATTGTTCAAGTATCAGGAAATTTAGAAGAGTGCTTTTTTACAAACATTACTGTACTAAGAATAGTTGGATCATTTGTATATAAAATTAGTTTGGCAGGGATACCTGTCGATTTCAGATATTGTTCAGAGTCATTTATGAAAATAGCAAAGGCGAATCAGAACTTTAACCCTTATTAGGCGATTAGAAACAAACGAATTTAGCCACTGAGCAATATTGCCATGTATGCCTAAAGGCCTTTTTACATTGGCAATTGCAAGAAAAAATTGCCTGAAAGCATGCGCTTTGTCGACGTTTTAAACAGCTGATGCAGGTTTTAAATGGGAAAACGTGCATCAGCTGATTAAAACGTCGTCGAAGCGCATGCTTCCAGGCCATTTTTCTTGCAATTGCATCCAATGTAAAAAGGCCTTAAGCATGTAGTTTTTAAGCAAGAAGGTAACACAGTCAAAAGCTCAAGTTAAATCAAAGAGCAGAGCTAATGTATAACGATTAGAATCAACGCCTTTGTGACTGGTGCATTCAAGTGGGTCCAAGTCAAAAGCAGTCTGGCTTGTTGAGAATTTTTGTTTGAAAACCATGTTGTGACGTATTTATTAACCTCTCTCTAGACAGAAACTACTCAATGCGCTCAGTAAGAATTTTTTCAAAAAATTTGGTAATTGCCTGAAACCCCTGAGATAAATATTAATTGTGTTAACCATTTTTTATTGCACATTGGGGGTGTTTGGGTTGTTTTAGGCGATGTTTATTATTTCCCACTTCATGTTAATCCTTTTAAAAGCGTAAGTTTGACAAAGTGGAGGTGGAGAGGCAATGTGAACCTTCTTTACTTCAGATTAGAATACAATTATTTCAATAGAATGATTTGTTATTGTGGTCTGTAAGATATCATTGGATTTAACCTCAATTTCCTGTGTAAAATCTCTCTATTGATATAAGATGTTCGAATATGGATTTTTAGAAAACATTCCCCAAGCACAAAATAGCTTTATATAATTATTAGAATATTTAAAATAAAAATACTTATTTTAATAAACGGCGGTATGAAAATAATTTTCATTCACTCAAATCCCATCTTTTTTTCATATTGGGAATAAAATATTGGCAACCTCTGCAAGTCTATATTATGTAATACACGGGATTTAAGGGACATACTCAAGCGCGTATCCAGGGGGCAGCGGCGAGCTTGAGCGGCACTTATTATTTATTAATGCATAGAACAAATAAAAATACCAAAATCTAGGAAGTGACAATTTTATTAACCTAGAATACCACCCCCACCCACCCTTGACAGTTCTAGGTTTAAAATCACAAATATCAGAATTAGTCAACCACGTTTTGTATTGTATATATTTTTAATGCTTCTTTTTTAAATTTATAAAGAAAAAAGTATTTTGGCACGTACTGTGTTCTTTAATAGAACTAAAAATATATTTCCAACACCATCCCGGCCAAATTATTTATCAGTAAGACTATTTAATTACAAAAAAAATATCAAATAAAATCAAATTTTTTGAATTAGAGGAAGTTGATACTTCGTCCCATTCAGAAATGACTTGTCTTGTAACGCGTTAATAATTTTAGGTAAAAAACAACAAAATTACAGTATTGAGTCGTGACGAGCGACCCCCCTTGTTTCACATAAACCTTTCCGCGGGACTCTTATAATGTTAATCGACGCAAAGAGGGGGGGGGGGTATGCCCCCCTATGACCGCCCCTGCATATAATAAAAAGTTACTATAAGGCTTACACTTATTTGTTAGGAAGTTAAAAATTGGAAATAAATTTTCAATAACTTTTCCTAATAACGTTTTACGAAATTTCTGCAAAGAACTATTTTTTTTTGTGAATAATTTATGTGTTGGCAGCTAAGTCAAGTGGCTGTTTACATGTGCCATTTTTCTTTCTTGTATCAGCTAAAACTCTCGGCGATGTGAAACTTTACTTAGATCCGGTTCTATAATTACGGCTTAAGCTTAGTTCAACGTTGAACCAAGCTCAATCTTCATTTTGACAACCAACAAGAATTTAAAGTGGTTGTCAAAATAAAGCTTAGTTCAACGCTGAACTAAGCTTACGCCTTAATTGTACAGCCGGATCTTAAACTGGTCAATAAAAAAATATTTCGTTGGTTGTTGACCCGCCCGATCTAATATTTTAGAAAACAAAAACTAAATTTTCAATTTTTAGGTGAAGATAACTAATGTGGTTAGTCCCTCACCGCCTTTGGAACTAGTCTATGGAAATATCAGAAGGTCCCAAACGAAAGAATGGACTGAAGACTGATTTCTTCCTAATTATTGAGGTCCCCGAGAAGGTTTCCTCAATGTGGACAGGTGGGAAACGCGAAAGAATCAGCAAGCAGACTCAGCATAGTTCATGTCAACTCTAAAATTTAAACTTAAGGAAAAATAAATTAATATTTATGAAGAGTGCGAGTTTGAATCCAGGAAAAGTGAGTTTGGTAAGTCAGTCAGTGTCGCGGTGTCGACAAATTTATTTAGGGGTGAATTTTGCTTTTTGTCGTGGGGGTAACACTTTTGAGATTAATTCATGTTATAGAGGTGGAAAACTTTAAGAATTGTTTTCACATATCCACCCATCTTTGTAATTATAATAATATTCTTCAGTTAAATTTCTTTCTAACGGTGTAAGTTAATGATTATTCATTAAGTACTAGTAGAAATGAACAAGAAATATCATATATGTTTTGTTTGAGATCAGTCATGTATGACAAATTCATTGACATTTCAATCTTTGTAATTTATTAAATACTATCTGACATTTAGGTTTGACAAAAGCATAAATAATGTTTTTGTTTTTCACGGTCTTGACAACACTTTTTATGGTTTATACAGGTCTATCTATTACTTAATAAATAATTACTAGAAAGAAAATTAAATGGAGAATTTTATTATAATAATACAAAGATGCGTTACTATTTGAAAGAAACCGAGGAAATTCCTCGTTTTTTTTAAAAAACAGGTTGTAAATAAAATAACCCTAACAGATACATTTTTCTCGAAGTTGAATTTAATTTTATATAATAAAGTAGGTTGACATGAACCATTTAAATATTTTCATGGCCTACTCATTACAACTTACCTTGTTTTACTAAAGTTATGGACCTTTAAGGAAAATAAAAATTGATTTAGGAGAGCATTTTTAAACATGATAATGTGTGATGTCATTGAAAAGAGAATTTTCTATACAATTTATTGAATTGACGGGTTTTGTCGAAAAATGATAATTTACATACTTATTAACTCCTAAATATTTTTAATCTTTACTTCTAGAACGACAGAAAAACTTTCTTCTATCTCCTGGTATAAATTTCAAAGTTTTTGCATTCTCCTTTATAAAAAAAATGTGATTTAATTAGGATTGTGAAGAATTTTTGAAAGCATATTCTAGATCTATTTGT
The DNA here is from genome assembly GCA_935413205.1 of Polydrusus cervinus. Taxonomy (NCBI): domain Eukaryota; kingdom Metazoa; phylum Arthropoda; class Insecta; order Coleoptera; family Curculionidae; genus Polydrusus; species Polydrusus cervinus. Next base: position 55,292,680 of record OW284510.1, on the reverse strand, counting down.
TTTCATCTGGTGCCAGTTAAAAATAAACCTACTATAAGTACTTCAAAAACATCTATGTACTAAAAAGTATGAAGTAGAATGAATGAATTAGATGTTTAATAATATAATAAGGTTTTTATTTACTGCTAAATAATTTATAACCTTTTGGGAGTCTCCATAAGCTCCAATTTAAAAAAGGTTTAACAATATAAATTAGCAAGGTAATTATTAAGTAATATACCATAATATATTTTTTAATATCTAATGTAATTTTATTCCTTTTAGTCAATAGATATTTTTCAATGTTATTTGTTTTTAAATCAAGTTACACGCATAATAATTTAGAACATTTTTTTAATCACTGAATTTAACAAATAACCAGTGACGACCAGATTGGCATCGCTGTCTCATCTCATGACAAAACGAAAAGAAGTAATTTAAAGAGCTTCGGCTATTTTTTTTTTAACAGAAATCACTGTCCCCTTATAAATATTTTCAAAAATTGGATTTAGGGTAGTTATTTTTCCACAATGTTTTTATAAATTACCTGAGAAAATTTATTAGGAAATCCGGAAAAAAGTTATTTGAATTTTTAGGAAAACTTTAAAATGTTTCAAATTAATTTTATCTGTATTCAAGTCAAAGTCAAAAAATCCTTGATTGTTTAAAGAATAATAAAATTCTTGTTAACAAAGGTAAAAAAAAATAAGTCGCATTCCTAAAATGAGTAACTTTAGTGTACAGTAGGTACACGCCTAGGCATGCCTATACACTTAATATTAAAATAATAATAGACAATAAAAGTACATGTATAAAAACAAAAAATAACAGGATACAAAGCAAACCTATACATCATCATAAAATTCCTGAAGGGTGTAATATGCTTTTTCGGTTAAACATTTTTTTGTTAGCCTTCGAAATCGTCTGTAGCTTTGCAGGCTTCTCAAATAGAGTGGTAAATGATTAAAAATCTTGTTGCCTCCATATATTAAAGATTTTTTAAATTTGTTCAGAACGAGGAATAATTTATAATTTATTTATACATTAAAGTATAAGGCCTGATTTTTAGTAAAAACTTTTTATAGAAAATTATGTAAAAAATATAACTTATATTTGTATAAAAGCTAAATTAAGGAAAATACGCTTTGTACTTAAATAAGCTTCTTATTAAATTTTTTTTAATTATCGGCATAAATTCATAATAACAACTTATCAGGCATAAATCTTTTATAATGCAATATAATAAAGTTTACATATATTCCTTTGTAACAGAACGCTTTGCGCAAAGACTTGTTACATCCCTTGATGATATTATTACAGTCATTCTTTTATGTAGATATTTTTCTTGTCATATCTACCTGTAACGATTTCCAAGTATATGTGTCTTTTGTTGGATTTTTACTATGACAATTTTTTTAGGTACTTGAAACCGATGCTGGAGAACCACTTTATCTTAAAAAGGATTCAGATCATATTTGAAGAAACTGTAGAATGTGAGGAATTCAACAAAATAGAAAAAATTACCACATTTCTTTACTTATTTACCATATCTACTTATTTTTATAAAAATAAATGTACTATGTGCAATAAAAACTAATAATGAGAGTATTTGTATTATTTTATAGAAATTTTAGTATTGTAAAACGTTTAAATGTATAACTATTTTTGTCTGTTTCGCTAGTTATTACAATTTAATTATCAATTCGCTAAATAAAACAGGTCATTTATTACGAACGCCAGATGTTTCCAGTCAGAGCATATCTAGACAACTTTATTCCTCATGGGTCCTCTCCTGCGATCATTTTGTCACTGTCGAAGAACTGATGACCGAGTATAGGCGGTATAACCTTAATTTAGCACGGAGGAAATGCCGTTGCTTTCAATCTCTAAGATGTATCTCGAAGCTTTGCTAGGACCAACACAATTAGACTGGATTGTTATTAAAGAAGATTCCATCCATAAACGAGTTAAGAATGCAATGAATCAATCTACCTCCACGTATTATGTATTGAGAGATGTTTAGAATGGAAGATATGAGAGTTGAGCAGTTTGGACTACACCAACCGATAAAATTAGGTTGAAGCATGCAATGTGCGACAATTTTCTAATCAAAGATATGTACTGTGTTTTTTTGCATGGGGATACCACACTCTCTAAGTAATGTGGCATCGATTTTCATGGTTTTTATTATAGCCTGTTAAAAGGTGCAATATTAAAGCTGGAAAACATTATGTGGCAGTTAATGTTAATTTTTATATCCGACTGGGCAGAAAATTTGCGATTCTTCCTTTTTGTGAAATATTGCATTTAATAAATTTAATGACCAAATAAATATTCTAAATGCTAATTATTAGCCACCGCAACTGCACGGAAGACCTACGCAGTGTTTTAGCTAAATGTTTGAGCGTGTGATGCGGAAACTGCGTTGCACGCTCGCATTGTCCTCGTTTGTGGAGGAAAATAAAATGACAAATTTCGTCGCCATTCAAAATCCTTTTAAGATCTTCCACAGTGTAAATATTTTTGAACCAGTTTTTAATGTCATGTTCTGAAATGTTACCAATAGCGTTTGTTGCTGTATAAAAAAATTGTACCATACCTCTCCAGGCAAGTTCCCTTTGAAAGGAGTTTTTCTAGTATTTTCGTCTATTAATAATTTGACATACTATTGTATATCGTCGGCTTATGTTGGGTTGCAAAAAATTATTTACTACCGTCAAACGGGGTGAATCGGATCAAAATTTCAGGTTTTTTCAATATTTTCATCCTTTTAATAAAAAAAGAAATTCTGTAAAAAATATAAGTTACAGATACACGTCTAAGGCACAAATTACTGACTTTTTTTTTCAAAACAGCAACCACTTTCCTCTTTTTTTTTTCATAAGTGATCCGTTTCACCCCAGGGAATGGGGTGAAACGGATCAGTGGTTTAAATGCCGTTATTTCGCGTTTTAACACTATCGGGGGTGAAACGGATCACAAAAAATATTAAAAAAAATATCTTGAAGACTGTTTTTAATAAAAAATGTTAAAACTACCGTAAAACGGGGCTACTTCGAACGCTTTTTGGAGGTTTTTTGAATATTGTGTTGACACCTTTTAAGAAAAATTACCCAAAATTTAAATATAACTTTATTGAACCTTCCTTTAGGCATTCCGATCTTCATAATTATTAAAAAAATATATATAGTATTTTTTTTTAATTGATAAAGGTTGTTCGAACTTACCCCTATGAGTGGGGTAAATTCGAACATAGTCTTAAAACGCACAGAAATTTCAATATAGACCCAGATAAGTGTAAATTCGAACTATTAAAATATTTTAAGCATATAGGAGATTTAAAATAAAAAAAATGATATAAGTATTTTGATAAAACAATGCTTTATTTAAGACACAACGTGATTTTAAACATTATTGAGCCATATAAACTTAAAAACTAAATTTTTATGCGAATGCAAAGTAAAAACAAAATATTCCAATAACATAATCAGCCAATACAGTACCTACTTCTTAAAAGTAAAAACGAACAAACAAAATAAAAATGTTTAAAATTTATTCGATAACATATTCTACCGGTAAATTATTAAATATGAATCGATTTCTTCTAAAATCTTTTGGCGGTTTAAGTTTCTTCAAAATGTCTTTTCGGTTCACCAACGATTCATCCTTGACATCTGGATAATAAAAATAATTTTGTTTGCCACCTGATTTTCGCCTTAAAAAGTTTACCAATAAAAGCTCAGGTTGGTCAGCAAAAACTTCAGTAATTTTGCCGACAAAATATCTCTCAGTATTTTTTTGACATTTAAAGGTGACTAAAACATAATTATCCACCATAAAGTCTTCATCTGATCCAATATTTTTGTCCGAAATCAATTGATTGTTTTGTTCTTTGTTGGCACCATCATCACTTTCTTTGTCAGAGTTAGACTGGTCCACATTATCAGACACCCCAGCAAACATTGAGCGTCGATTAAACGTCGGCCGATTGGTTTCGGATTATCGGGCCAATGCCGGACGCCAACGTCGATCCGGACCGTATATGACCGCCTGGCCGATAGCAGAGCCAGCAATCGGCCAATTGGGGGTCCCGATATCTTGCCGATATTCCTTTACAACTCGATCCTCATTTAGATGCATATTCTTTACACAAAATTTGTTGGTACAATATCTAAATATTGCGTTTTATTTTATGTTACGTCATATATTCCTTTTCATTTAAATGAGGTATATTCAAAGTATGGATACATTTTATTTATCGGTTATCAGTTTTTCAAAAATTTAAAAAAAAATTTAGATTTTATATTTTTTACTTTTAAAAATCCCTACACTCGCAAATTACAGCTTGGCATAGGGATTTTTTTGAATGTAAAAAATATAAAATCCAAAAAATTTTTAAAAATTTTTTAAAAACTGATAATTGAAACTTATTGTTATTACTTGGTCCCTTTTATAAGTAACTAAAATAAAAAAAAAATTAAAGATATAGATAAAATAGGATGATGACTATATAATTTTAGAGTGATCATACATTAGATACATTCATTTTTAGTCTTTTCACTTTTGGTACAGATAATAGGGATTAATATAACATAACTCAAAGCCCTCTCAAATAGAATAATTAAAACAGTTGATATTTAAATATGAAACGTTTTTTTATTACACATCTTTCCCAGAACATAAAAATATTGGAAAACCTCTAACAGACAAAATATTTACAGTATAATATAACGTTATATGTTTAAGTTAAATAGGAACATAAATTATCATTGGTAACAAGTGTGTCTGTTATTACTTAAAGGATACACTAAAAAACTTAGCTTATAACATTAACAAAATTTTTTAAATGTTATGTTTTAAAACATATTAGATCCATTTTAAACAAAACAACAACAGTTTAAACAGATTATATAGTTATTAATTAGGTACAAAAATTTTAAACAGGAAAAATTATTAATAACCTTTTCCAAACAGGTTTTTAATTAGCAAAAAAAAACTTCACATACATATATACAGGGTGTCCCAGGATAGGTGTTACAATAGGATAAATGTGTCAAAAATGTTTGAATTTGAAAATGACATTTTGGTACAAAAGTTATAAATACAAAATTTCACTTGGATTGGTATTATACAGGGCGAGATGGCCACGAGTAAAGTACCCTTATTTTTGGAATGGGACAAAAGTTTAGTAGAAAGAGATGTTGAGAAATGAAACTTAATATTATAATTTGAAATTAGATCTAGTCAATATTTTTAAAAAAATTTTAATGTAATACACAGTATATATAATACCAATCCAAGGGAATTTCTGTATTTCTCACTTTTGGATCAAGCAGGGCATGTTCCCCAAATGCCATATTCAAATTCAAAAATTGTTGACCCATTTAACCTATCGTATCACTTATCCTGGGACACCCTGTCGTACTTGTATAGTGAAATATGTATTTTCCTGAAACAAATAAACATTTCATGAAACACCCACCACTTGCTTTTGCTAATAATTTTTTAATTAATTGAAAACTAACTACCCTAACACATTGGGTGGGACGGGTGATGGGTTAGTTTGATTTTTTTTTTTCAATTAATTACTAAATTATTAATAAAATCAAAATATCCTGAACTATTTCATTACATTAAAATATGAAATTTTAAACTTAAATACTAAGAAACAGAAATCTAATCTTATCTTAAACAAGAAACTACAATACAAGAAATGGAAAAATTTCAGTCTTCAGTACTCGGCATAGTTTCTTTTTTGCGACTTATTCGTCCACCTGCTCTGTCTCCTGCATTACGCAGCCAGGATTTAATAGCTGATTCGATGACGTCGATTGTGGCATTTCTTCCGTTGACATTTCGACGTACAGACGCTAAAAAGTTACCCAAAAATTAATTCAAAGGAATTCAAATACATATTACATTTTTATATTACTATTATCAATTTTTATGTTATTTTATTAATTTTACAATATGTAAGTTAAATTTTATAATGCAATTTTAATAATAACAATGTATGTATACTTACAAATTATTAGTTGAACCAACATTTCTTGATCCTTTATTCCTTTCTTATGGTTGCGACCCGTCCAGTTGAGGGTTTGTGACACCGGATGGCTGATAATTTGGCCTAAAACTTTTCTTGTTATGGAACCTACATCTTTGCCACCAATTAGACTGAGTTTAATGGTCTGAAAAAAACATATATTTTAACTTGTGCCACCAATAATCTAAAAATTAACAAAAAAAGGTCAACAAAACTAAAAACACAACATAAAATAAAAATTAACTAATAAACATTAAGGGTTATTTACCACTTACATGAACTCGGGCTATAAAAATCCAGTTTTTTTACGATATCTTTTTACTGAGGTAAAAATTTTAAATTTGGCCGGCATCCAATTTTACGGCTTCTAGTTCTTGAATTTAAGAAATAAGTCTAAATTTTTTTCTTCGAAAATTGTAGAAAGAGATGCGAATTTTAGAAAAAGTTAGTAATTCTCTATCTTCGTTTACATCTTTTAAGAAAAAATGCAAAATTTGATGGCGGCCAAATTTTGCATTTTTTCTGAATTTTTATGCCCTGAGGGCATGTAAGTGGTAAATAACCCTTAAATTTTAAATAAGCAAAGTTATTGCAATTTAGTTCTTTTTAGTTTATAATGTTACATTTTTGGTAAATTTTATCCGAATATTAACAGACCAAGTTTATAGAAAATTACTGAAATTATTAATTTAAAAAAAAAATTTTTTGAGAAAAAATATAGATGTGAACTTGAAGAAAAATTTGAAGTAATTTATACTTACTGTTTTTCGAAAAAAGTCTTCATTTTTTAAACTACTGTTGAATTCTTCAATGTCTTCAAATGAGTTTAGGCAAGTAATGTCAGTATCAGCCAGCAGCTCTAAATCTTTATTTTGATTCAATTGCAATAGATACTTAGTATCTGACTTAAGGCCTTCTAAACTGTTTAAAATCTCTTTAAGAATACCTAAAATATAATAGAGAACTATAAAGGTTTGTATTACAGTGAACTTATGTGAATAACTGTAGACATTAGGGTTACAGATTCTTCATAAAAAAAGTTAGGTGACTGTTTAGGTAAATTTAAATTATACCAGGTATTCATTTGGTGAGGAATTCTTTAAGAATCCCTCACTAAATGGACAACCTAATATAAATAGTCTTTTAAATAATATAGAAGTTTTGACTCACCTTCTAAACTTTGACACTGGCAGTTACAGTTCAGATTTTTATCTGAATTTCTCATCAAAGTTGTTGATGAATTTTTAGACAACTCAATTATATTTTGTTGAGTTGAAGTCAATTTGTCTAAAATTCTTTTTGGTGTAAGGGAAAACTCAGCTATTGTCTTTCTCTGATTATTATTTTTATTTAAATGTTGATCTTTCGATCTTTCTTTCAGCGGCAGTGGGGCTGGGGGAATTTCCTCTTCATCACTCAAGGCTTGAGAATATTCATACATGGAAGAATTGTGTGGATTTTTTGTTTTACGCTTCTGAGGTTCGCTTTCTGTCTGAGAGTCTTCTTCTTCCTCTGTAGCATTCAATATTTCCGAAGCATTTCTCAGGTTAAGATTAAATGAGTACGAATGCTACATAGTAATTTATGCATTATCAATTTAAGTATTAACGCAGTTTGATATAGTTAGGAATTTAAATGCTTAAAAATTACCTTATAAATTTTGAAGATTTAGCTCAGTTTTGTTGATTGTATATTCAGTATATTTTAAGATGGTATTTGGCACTAGATTCCATATCCGGTGTAGTCATGCTCATTTATTTTGTAGAGTTTCCTTTTATCGATGGTTTTCTCCTATGAAAATCCTTTCATTGTTTTGATTACAGGATCTGATATATTTTTGAAAATCAGGTTAGTTTCGATTGAAGTTTATAGCTGTCAAGTAAACCACAGAGTGGTTAAAGGTAGGTAGTTTCAAATTCTTACAGTGCTTTTACGCGCTAAGCCGACAGCCAGATAATTTATGGTGGTGTGTTCGGAAAATGGTGTTGGTCAACGTTGGAAATTGGTTGGTGCCCCGAATTCGGTGTTAAATCGAACATTATGTTGCTAACTTCGGGAAGTAATTAAAGTTCCGTTTCCTGCTGGGAAGCAGCCATTGAGAGAGGGGGACTTAAGCACTTATTCCCCGGCCGTGAAACGCGGTGCAAGCGTTTTTTTAGAGCTAGTGCGGACCTATGAAAGGGGAATCTAAGTCACTATTTTTGAGGGGTGATAGGCCTGGTAATTTCCACTTGCAGGTAAGATTTTGATTTTGCTAAAACTGGGATTTTTATTAAACCAGAAATATCTTCATTTGCAGTTTTGAGGTTGGAATTGAGCACGTTTTAGTACAATCACCAGCTTAGACCAGCTTAGAGTAATTTAGCTCACATCAGCTAAGTTTAGCTTAATCTAGCTTAGTTTAGCTCAACTAGCTTATTAAAGTTTGGGAAACCAGTTTATGGAAGTTACACACTTTTGAGTTGGAACTCGATGATCTGTTCTGAGGCTGTTTCTAATTACTTTATGGGCCTTCAGCTGTTTGAGATTTGGATGTGAAAATTCGGGAAATTAGGAGTAACTGGAGGAAGAAGGAGACGATTGTAAATACTACCTCATGGATGGGTGAAGTCAGGATTGACGTTAAGTTGCTGAACCAAATACACTAAACATAAGGTTTATCAGGCCAGTTTTTTTAATTTATATATCATGTAATACCAACTTGGTAAGTCAAATAATTTAATAATTTAACTTCGTACTATAGAAAGGGTAAGGTCTGACAAAGGGTTCTAGAACACTTGAGACGCTAGAAATACTCACCGTTTGGTTACATTACCTCTTTTACACAAACTTTACCAAGTAGCGTAATAATCAAATTACAATAAAATCATATTGCATTACTTTGTCTGGAACCGTATTAAATTTGGTTCTAATGTTTTAATAAACCATCCAGTAATTATTGCAGGTCTGCTACTGCTAACCTAAGAATATATATTTTGATTTCATAACCGGTGTGTTTTATTCCTCTTGATAAGTGTTTTCAGATATGTATCTGTGAAAGACGTCAACAACTTTAGATCCCAAGTGATTTTCTGACTTTCTAGCACTTGGTGAGTATTATACTATTCAAAGAGTCAGTGGTGCCCTCGGGTTGAAAGAGTGAACTGGAACTATGTAGTGAAGAACCCAGGCTAACCGACATAAGAGCTAACCGTTCGCAAATTTAGGTGATAAGCTATCAGTAGTTTGCCACATAAAAATGGCGCTCGCAACGTATAGGGCCTAGTTCATTTTTTTCAACAAAACCAATTCTTTATAGAACATACCTGAGAACACAGAGAGGAATAGGTAAATAAATGTCAAGAAAAAGCCTGAGGTTTTTTATCAAGGTATTCAAAAGAGCTTTCAGTACTCGAAAGCAAATGTTAATGGTGAAGATACATACATGGTGAAGTGGTATTAGTAAAATTTTGCAGGTTATTTATTTATACAGGTATAAAGTCATAGTTTCTCCTCGATTTACGTGGTAAGATAGGTATACCCGAGTGAAATTTTTTTTGATTTATAATAAAGAGTTTTTACTGTGTATCATTAATTGTTTAGAGACAATGGAATAATATCGATTCTCTAATTTTATGGTTCCCATCAATTGTTTTTGGTTTTTGATATACTTCATGGTTGATTTGAATGTATTTTCCATATTGCTGAATAAGGTTTATATTGTTACGAGGTATATCAATAGTAGCTGGTGATTGGTAGGTTTAGTAAACTTGAGTTATATAAGGTCATACTGTTGAGGCAAGAGTTAAAATTTGATTGAAGAAGTTTTAAAAAGTTTTTAGAGATTCTTGACAAATTGGCGAAATTAATTTTTAAATTAGTTTCAAAATAATATTGAAAGCTGAGTTTTAGTGAAGACTATAAATTGTCAGTTCTTATAAAGGTAATACAGTAAAGCTGGGAAGATTTTAATAATTTTCAAAATTCTTTTGGTCATTATATACTGTACAGGGTGATCTGTAAAAAGTGTCTAAAATTTTCATTAGTAATAAAGATAACAATCTGCTTATTGAACATATTTATCGATTTGAAAAGTTTTATGAGGGGATGTTCTTTAATATACAGGGTGGAATGAGACCAATTTTAAAAACTTGTACAGGGTGTACCAAGTTAAGGAATTTTTTTAAACTTTGAGAAAGAAAATTTTTTGGAAAATTTTTTCAGCATTGTCTTGCTTTGGACTTACAATTTTTTTATGAGTTTATATATACAGGGTGTCCACACTCTTGTACTTGAAATATTTTAGTGGAAAGTTTCTTTTGAAAATAAAATTTATAGCTCCAGGCACTTGATTGTATTTTATATGAATATAGTGGTGCATAAGTGCTTTCAATATTAATATACAGGGTGTGACAAATATTTGGATGCAACTTTAACCAAATGAATTTAAGTTCAATGATAAATTAACATCGATATAAGAGAGTTAGTATCAGGTATCAATTATTTTGAGATTTATTGATCATTTTCAAAAAAAAAAAATTTTTTTTGAAAAATTTTTTTAATTTTTTTGTTTTTTTCTGCGCATCATTATGGACGTGTTTAATTTCGTTCCGAATCACCTGTTAGATTTTGAATTGGAATATGAATTGCACATTCGCTTAATAACTTCACAACGCAATGTCGCCGATAAACGTAGAATCTTAACTCGTATACAGAGAATGGAACAAGCATCTCCGGGTAGAGAAATTAATTTGGAAGTTTGTAAATTGGTTTTTGCTGACGAAAAAGTTTCTATAGCGCGAAGTATAGATTCCATCCGAAGAGTAGTTGGCGAATTTGAAGGAAATGTAAATGATTCAGCTTTCAATAGGGTTAAATCGCGATTAGCGCATGTGATAGGTAGAGCTCGCAGAATTCCTTTAGAGGAGGATGATGCTGTCGAAATTAATGCTTTTATTCAGGAAACTGTCGCGACTTGTATACTTTTAGAGTCGGATTTATATGAAAAAATTCCTGCAAATCAAAACCCAAAACCGATCGTTCCTGTTAATCCGGTAATAAATGTAGCTGCACCGATTGTGCACTGCGCAACTCGAAATTTACCTATCAGTGAATGGCAAGTAACTTTTAATGGCGATCCGAAAAAACTTTATCCTTTTTTGGAAAGATTAACTGAATTAGCGCAGGCGCGAAATATTTCTTCACAGGATTTATTTAATTCTGCGGTCGAGTTCTTCGTGTCAGACGCCTTCACCTGGTTCAGAGCGATAAAAAGTTCGGTAACTACGTGGGAAACGTTGGTTTTAAGATTAAAACGCGATTTTCTGCATGACGACATTGACGATGACTTATGGGACCAAATTAAAAGAAGGAAACAGAAAAGAAATGAGACTACAGTAGTTTTCATAGCTCATTTAGAAGCACTTTTTTCTAGATTATCTCGACCCCCAGTCGAAATTTCCAAAGTTAAGCATATTAGAAAAAATATTTTACCTGAATTTATCAGTCGATTGGCTTTAATCGATATAACTACGGTTTCTCAACTTTCAGAACTTTGTCGTAAACTAGAAGAGTCTGACTATATGAGAGATAAAAGTAAGCCTAAAGAGGAAGTGGCAGTGGTTAATGATACTGACCATTCTTATAAAAATTTTGGACATGCTACGAATAGAAATAATAATTTTAGAAAAGATTTTAAGAATAAATCAAATTTTTCCAATACTTCAGGACATAGAGAAAATAATAAAAATAAATTTCATTTTAATAAAAATAAAACTGTTAATAAAAATAATAATTCTGACAATAAAGGTAATAATTCAGAAAATAGAAATAAATCAGCAATAGTTTGTTGGAATTGTAAATTAGCCAACCATCTTTATTTAGATTGTAAAGCTCCTAGAAGTCTATTTTGTTTTAAATGTGGAGAGCCTAATTTTAAAGCTTCTACATGTCCAAATTGTTCAAAAAACTAGTAGAGAAAGTGTCTCATAGAGGCAGTTTCACTTTTTCTAAAAATAAGGCCTCTTTTAAAAATTTTAATAATGTTAATAATACTAGAATAAAAACAAGAATATTTCAAAATTCTTTAAGTACAAATTCTTCTAATTTAGTTACAAACAATAAGAAAAATTATTTTAATCAAGCTGATTGGAACAAGTGGTTGAGAAAAGTTTCAGAATTTTATAAAAATTATAAAGCTCCTTTTAATAAAGTTTCTTCAAATAATAATAATGATCATATCTCGCCTTTATTTGTTAGTCAAGAGTTTGATAATAGACCTTATATAACTGTTAAGTTGCTTGATGTCGATATTACCGTTTTATTAGATTCTGGTGCAACTACATCTGTCGTTGGTTCACGAGGGGTAGATATTTTAGGTCAATTAGGTCTGAAGATATGTCCAGCTAAAATTAAGAATATTTTTACCGCTGATGGTAAAAAACAAGGTGTACAAGGTACAGTAGATATGCCTATTGTCATTGATGACACTTGTTTGGTAATTAATGCTTTTGTAGTACCTTCGTTACCTCATGCATTTATATTTGGGTGCGACTTTGCGCAGAAATTTAAAATTTTGGTTAATTTTCAAAATAATTCATGGCATGTTCAAGCTATGAACAAAAATTCAGAAATTAATGTTTTGAGAAACGACGTAAGTCAGTCTTTTGGTAGAGTGTACCCGCGATTAAATTCGTTAGATGATCTTTCGGTAGAGCAACGGGTTAAAGCTAGTAAAGTTATAGATTCGTTTAAAGAAATTAGTTGCAAAGATAGATTAGGGCGTACTGATAAAATTAGTTTAAAAATTGATACTGGTGACGCAATTCCATTTGTAAAGAGACCATTTGCGATGTCTCCTTATATGTCGAAGATTTTAAATGACGAAATAACAGAAATGCTCAATTTAAAAGTCATCGAACCTTCAACATCGCCTTGGTGTTCTAATGTTTTACTAGTGAAGAAATCAGATGGAACTTATCGCTTATGCTTCGATGGACGAGAACTTAATAATGTTACGGTGCCTGATCGGTATCCGATGCCTAATGTAGATAGAATTTTGACCTCATTACGCAATGCTAAATACATTTCGTCAGTAGATCTTCGAAAAGCATTTTGGCAAATTCCTTTAGAGGAAACTTCAAAGGAAAAAACCGCTTTTGCAGTGGTAGGTCGTGGTCTTTTTCAGTTTGTCACTGTCCCATTTGGATTAAGAAATAGCGCAAATGCTTTAGTAAGGCTAGTCAATTCAATATTTGGACCTCGTTACGAACCAAACGTTTTTACCTACCTAGACGACATTTTGGTGGTATCAGAAGACTTTGAGTCTCATCTAAAATTATTGACTGAAGTCAAAGACAAGCTTAAAGAAGCTGGGTTAACGATTAATCCCGATAAGTGTGATTTTTTTAAGACTTCGTTAAAATTTTTAGGTTATATCGTGGGTTCGAATTCCTTACGTACAGATCCAGAAAAAATTGAGGCCATGATTAATTATTCCAGACCTAGAAATACTACTGAAGTTAAACGTTTTGTTGGTCTTTGTTCGTGGTATCGAAGATTTATAAAAGATTTTTCTACGTTAATGTCACCAATAAATGATCTTTTGAAAGGCAGAAAGAAAGGACAGTCAATTCAGTGGACTGATTCTGCAGAGGATTCATTTGTAAAGATCAAGCAACTGTTAGTATCGGCTCCAGTTCTATCGCAACCCGATTTTTCACAACGTTTCTACATTTCTAGTGATGCATCAAATACAGGTCTGGGTGGTGTGTTAACACAAATTATAGATGGCGAAGAAAAAGTAATTGCTTATGCCAGTAGATCTCTATCCAGAGCTGAGAGAAATTATTCTGTAGTCGAGAGAGAATGTCTTGGAGTACTGTTCAACATTGAGAAATTTCGTGGATTTATTGAAGGTGTTCCTTTTACGGTCATTACCGACCACTATAGTTTGTTATGGTTAAATTCCATTAAAAATCCAAGTGGAAAGTTAGCTCGTTGGGCAATGAGACTTCGACAACATACTTTTGATCTAGTACACAGAAAAGGAGCTCTGAATGTAGTTCCTGATGCTTTATCACGTATTCCTGGAAATGAAAATGTAGAAGATACAACCGAAACTTTAGAAGAAATAGTAGTTGGTACACTTGATGTTGATCGTATCGACCCGTGGTACGATAATTTACGCCAGAAGATTTTGGATTCTCCAGAGAGTTATCCACAATGGAAAGTGGAAAATGATTTCGTGCTTAAATTTATCCCAAACAATCTTCAAATGAAAGTAAATATTCCCGAATGGAAATACTTAGTTCCTAAACCTCAAAGGGAGGAGATTATTGATTCTTGTCATAGTCCTCCAAATTGTGGACATTTTGGTTTTTATAAGACATTTCACCGTCTTCAAGAACAATATTATTGGCCAAAAATGCGTCAGGACATTTTAAGATTTGTCAAATCTTGTCTTGTCTGTGGAGCACAAAAGGCACCAAATACTTCTCCTATGGGACTTATGGGTAAAGAAAAACCAGTAAACTATCCATTTCAAGTTATAGCTGTGGATTTAATAGGTCCTTTACCACGTTCTAAAAAAGGTAATAAATGGCTTTTAGTGATAGCTTGTTGGTTTACTAAATATACGTTGCTATTTCCATTAAGAAGTTCTAAAACTCATTTTATCGAAGATATTTTAGAGAATAAAGTTTTTCAAGTACATGGTTGTCCTGCAACTTTAATTGCAGATAATGGTAGTCAATTTATTTCGAAAACTTTTAAAAAATTATGTAAAACATACGGTGTTAATATTAGATTCAATCCGGTCTATTCTCCTCAATGTAATTTTGTCGAAAGAAATAATCGAACCGTTGGTACGGCCATTAGGTGTTATATAGATTCTCATGATAACTGGGATTTAAATATTTCTAAAATTCAACAAGCAATTAATACGTCTAAGCACGAAGTTACAGGGTTTACGCCAGCATTTTTGGTTTTCGGCAGACATATTCCTTTATCAGGCGATTATTATAAAGATTTGAATGTTGACATCAGTGTTGACGCTGAGATAATTCCTGGTGATAGGAATGTTTATGCTGAAAATTTAAAAGAGTTAAAAGATATTTTTGTAGACGTTAGAAGTAAAATTCATAAAGCGTATGAACGTAACTCGCGAGCGTATAATCTTAGAAAACGAGATATTTCATTTAAAGTGGGAGACCACGTTTGGCGAAAAAATAAAATTCTTTCTAGCGCAGTCGATAAGTTCACCGCAAAGTTAGTACCTAAATATGTGCAATGCATTGTGAAAAAAAGGTTTTCAAATTTAGTGTATGATTTGGAAAATGTTGATGGTTCCAAAGCTGGGAAATGGCATATCAAAGACTTAAAACCTTTTAATACTCCTATTTCAGAAAATTCTGATTCTGAACTTTCAGATGAAGAATAATTTTAGTTATTCCGTGGGAATTATGAGTTTGCTAGAGGGTTATAGACTAATAGTCTTAAATTTTTTTGGTGGGTGACGACCCGTAGTTCAGTTCTATTACAGAGTGGACGATTTTTGCAGTTTTATATTTTTGGATACTGGCCATATCCAGAAAGTTGCCAATGTTGGCGTTGATTTAGTTTTGTAGCAAGTGTAGCTTTTTGCCTATAGAGGTATATATTTAGTTTGGTAGCAAGTGTTGCTTTTTGCCTATAGAGGCGTATCTTTTGATTTTTAGCAAGTGTCGCTATTTGCCTTTTAGAGGTATATTTGCTGTTGAGCAGTATTTTGGTAATTGAGTCTAGCAAACTTAAAATTTAGCTTTCTGAAATGAGTGAGTAGTTCTCTGATAAATGTCATATTGTATGCATTATATAGAGTATATTTTGAGATTTTCACGATTATGACTTTTTGATTCTTAGGAATATTTTTGCAGTACTTATCTTTTGGAGATAAGTTTATAGCCTAATACTTTATAAAGTATTAAACCCCACAAGTTCTTTAAGTTTTTTGTTTAGTACAGGCCGTGGAGTGTTGGGTGCTATCAGATTTCGTACAAACGTGCTGGAGTTTACTTTAGCACACCTGTTCGGAAGGGCAAGCATTGGGGGGAATTTGCTTTGGCGTAGTGATCTACCGCGATGCTACACATAGCTGGGCAGTTCTACTGTGTTTTGCCTGAGCTCAGTTCTTGGCTGTGTTGTGCGGAGGGCGGATGGCAGTGTCACCTTACGGAACACCCTATTTTCGGTTTCTTGAACTTGTGGTAATGCTTTATGCATTTTTTTAGTTTGGTATGGACTAGATTATACCTCCTTTTGTTGGTGGACATCTGGGTCACCAATTCTGTTTAGTTTTCCACCTTTCGGACTATCATAGTGAGGGGTGTGTCCCTGGTTTTTTGGGTGTTGGAGAGCTTATTTATTGTGATTCTCTGGGGTGAGGCCAGTAAACGAGGGTTTCTCACGCAACTTGAGAAAACGCAATACGGGCTTGAAGTTCTCTAGTGTTGCCACCTTGGGATCCAATGGGTATTGCTCTCTGCTGCTTGAAATTCTCAGTGGACATTTCGCCTTGTTGTGATGTTCCGGAAAAGCATTGATTGCTTCGAATCTTTTGATTCATTATTTTTTTGTATATAGACTATATCATGTCTGTCTGTAATGTCAGATGATGATATTTTGGGTTATCCTATGTGGATTGGTTATGACTGTGTGTCATGGATTGTTACGACCAAGAAGGTTGTCCTTTAAAAGTGTATATTGATACGACAATCTATAATATTTTTTTTTGGGTTTTAAAAATAGTTCTTGAATTGGAACTTTAGGTCTTCTGACTTGTAAATTTTTAACTATTTGGTTAGTTGGAAGTAAAGTTTTGAATATAGTATTCATGCGTGGAATTAAATTTGTTAGACTTTCACCGATTTTGTACTACTTTGATTTTGTCTTTTTCCTGGATTTGTCTTCCCGATAGTGTCTTCCGCAAGGACGTGTAATACGCGCAGTTATTAATTCAAATTTATTTTCCACAGCATTTCATAGAAAGTTTGATATTTAAAATAGCCTATCGAGCTAGTCTATTTTTTTTCGGAGGGGGGTAAATGTAGCATTCAATATTTCCGAAGCATTTCTCAGGTTAAGATTAAATGAGTACGAATGCTACATAGTAATTTATGCATTATCAATTTAAGTATTAACGCAGTTTGATATAGTTAGGAATTTAAATGCTTAAAAATTACCTTATAAATTTTGAAGATTTAGCTCAGTTTTGTTGATTGTATATTCAGTATATTTTAAGATGGTATTTGGCACTAGATTCCATATCCGGTGTAGTCATGCTCATTTATTTTGTAGAGTTTCCTTTTATCGATGGTTTTCTCCTATGAAAATCCTTTCATTGTTTTGATTACAGGATCTGATATATTTTTGAAAATCAGGTTAGTTTCGATTGAAGTTTATAGCTGTCAAGTAAACCACAGAGTGGTTAAAGGTAGGTAGTTTCAAATTCTTACAGTGCTTTTACGCGCTAAGCCGACAGCCAGATAATTTATGGTGGTGTGTTCGGAAAATGGTGTTGGTCAACGTTGGAAATTGGTTGGTGCCCCGAATTCGGTGTTAAATCGAACATTATGTTGCTAACTTCGGGAAGTAATTAAAGTTCCGTTTCCTGCTGGGAAGCAGCCATTGAGAGAGGGGGACTTAAGCACTTATTCCCCGGCCGTGAAACGCGGTGCAAGCGTTTTTTTAGAGCTAGTGCGGACCTATGAAAGGGGAATCTAAGTCACTATTTTTGAGGGGTGATAGGCCTGGTAATTTCCACTTGCAGGTAAGATTTTGATTTTGCTAAAACTGGGATTTTTATTAAACCAGAAATATCTTCATTTGCAGTTTTGAGGTTGGAATTGAGCACGTTTTAGTACAATCACCAGCTTAGACCAGCTTAGAGTAATTTAGCTCACATCAGCTAAGTTTAGCTTAATCTAGCTTAGTTTAGCTCAACTAGCTTATTAAAGTTTGGGAAACCAGTTTATGGAAGTTACACACTTTTGAGTTGGAACTCGATGATCTGTTCTGAGGCTGTTTCTAATTACTTTATGGGCCTTCAGCTGTTTGAGATTTGGATGTGAAAATTCGGGAAATTAGGAGTAACTGGAGGAAGAAGGAGACGATTGTAAATACTACCTCATGGATGGGTGAAGTCAGGATTGACGTTAAGTTGCTGAACCAAATACACTAAACATAAGGTTTATCAGGCCAGTTTTTTTAATTTATATATCATGTAATACCAACTTGGTAAGTCAAATAATTTAATAATTTAACTTCGTACTATAGAAAGGGTAAGGTCTGACAAAGGGTTCTAGAACACTTGAGACGCTAGAAATACTCACCGTTTGGTTACATTACCTCTTTTACACAAACTTTACCAAGTAGCGTAATAATCAAATTACAATAAAATCATATTGCATTACTTTGTCTGGAACCGTATTAAATTTGGTTCTAATGTTTTAATAAACCATCCAGTAATTATTGCAGGTCTGCTACTGCTAACCTAAGAATATATATTTTGATTTCATAACCGGTGTGTTTTATTCCTCTTGATAAGTGTTTTCAGATATGTATCTGTGAAAGACGTCAACAACTTTAGATCCCAAGTGATTTTCTGACTTTCTAGCACTTGGTGAGTATTATACTATTCAAAGAGTCAGTGGTGCCCTCGGGTTGAAAGAGTGAACTGGAACTATGTAGTGAAGAACCCAGGCTAACCGACATAAGAGCTAACCGTTCGCAAATTTAGGTGATAAGCTATCAGTAGTTTGCCACACCTCTTCTAGCTTTTTTAACTTTCTGTTTAACTTCCGATAATCAGCTGGAAAAAAAATTATATTAAAACTAGAAATGCTACAGAGCTTTACAATAAAACTAAATACCTACATGAAATAAGCATCTCGGCAGCTTAAAATTATTTTGTTTGGTTTTTATTGAAAAAACTTAAAAAATAACTTTACTTACTTGAGGTGGTTTTGACGCGAATCAGGCATTCTGTGCACTTTTCAGTCTCAAGCTGAGCATGGGCAATCACAGCTTTTTCACGTTTTGTAGTTGATTTCAAATAGGTTGGCCAATGACAATAGGTGTTTCTGTCTTTTTCAAAAACCCACAGACTTGAGATGATAGCCATAGGCATGCTGCCATCAGACTCCTCTTCAGGGAACTCCACAATTAAATACTCTCTTGAAAATTGTATAGCTATGTTAAGTATATAATGAGGCCATAAAAAACAGATAAGTAAACTACTGACCATGTGATCTTAACTTTCATATAAAATAAATTATTTATTAGCATAGAATAACATTACAATGAAATATTCATACCACTAAAAACATTGGATAGGACCCCTTAAAATGCTTCCCTTCAATATAAAACTCAAATCCACTATCTGTGATTTAACTATTAAACATAAAATCCAATTGCAAATTGTTCTTAAGTATGTATTTATCTGGTCTCAAATCCACAAAATAAACTATAAAATAAAATTGGTTTGTCATTTCTGTACTACATATTTTTTAAATTATAGGTACTGAGTAATCATCCATTTTCTTAGAATTAAAATTATACTAAAATATGTAATAAAAAAATGTACATAGTATACCTATAGCTTTTAGTAATTTTGTATTTATTTTGCTCAGTAAGTCCAAATTAATATGCAAAAAGTTTAAAATAATAAAATATCAAAATCAAAAATACTGACAAGAACCTCAAATGACCTCTGGACCCCTCTTAAATAGGGAATGAAATAAAACCCTTGCATATGAAAGTACAAATAAATTTAAGTAGATAATTAATTATTGTTTATTAAAGGCAACTGACGAATGGACTACAAACAAATCTGTCAACAGTCCAAGGTAAAAGAATAGCTTTTTTATCCAAATCAGTAACAGAAACTGTGACAGATTCTGTTCCCATAGACACCTCAAATAAACTGACTATTGAACTATCTGTGGGATATGACAAAAAAGGTTTTCGATCTTGAAGTATTACTCCCGTCAGAAAAATGTTATCTAAATCTGTGTAAATTGACTGAACAAGCATAATTTCTTGGTTCATTAAAAAGATGCAGTTATCACCAGATTTTAAGGAAATTAGGTACCCCTGAAAATTAATTTTTTTATAAAAAATTTTTTTATCATCTTGCCTTATTGGTTTACCAATAACTGAAATTTCATTACACAACATTTCAGCAGTTTGCATTTTTCGTCCTTCAATTACTCGGTGCACAATTTGCTGCAAATTTTGGTTCGATTTTCTTAAGGATCGTTTTAAAAAGCCAAGGTAATTCTCAAAAATAAAACAATTAATTCCATTTAAACTACCATAACATTTTGCATCTGAAGAAAGATGGATTAATGAGTGTACATTATAGACACAAAATTCCTTTCCATAAATTTGAATTACATTTTTTACAAATAGTTTTAACAAATCATTAGCATAGTTATTATAAGTACTATTGAGGTTCTCATTTAAAAGTATAGTTATTGCAAAGCGCAAAAGCATAAAATTACAAAAAATATTTTTGCGTAAAATATCTTTTAATAATGGACTAATATATAATAGGAAATTTTGAAACTCAATAGCCTTCCAATGATCTAATTGGGATATGGACCTTGGTTTTCGAGTTATTTCAGTTGGCCAATAATGTCCATCAGAAATATTTTGTATTCTAGTTTCTAATATAGCAAGCTTTGCTGGCTCAAATCGATGCAGAAATCTGTTTCCAGTACGCCATTCATTTAATAACTTTCTTACTACTCCCAAACAAACACTGTGCATATAATCCACAGGAAATAAAGATACTAGTCCTATACCTAATTCAGTTAGAGGCGATGTTGTTTTTTGATACCCACCGTACTCTTTTGCATGAAAATCTACATCATTTCTTAAAGGAGCTTTAATATCTGGAAAAACTATACGGTGTTTAACATACTCCCCTCTAACACAGCACTTATCGCAACCCGTGTAAGAGTTATGACCTTGTGTTCCTTTTACGTATGAACGTGCTGGAGTGTCACAACAAAAAGACCTGCAAGAAACCATAATTTGCTTTCCAAACAAAGATATGCCACCATCTAAATATAGTTTTAGTTCCAGAACAAAGTCTTTAAAGAATTCTTCTAAAGGTGGTTTACCAGAACCACAATAAATTGCTATTGGAAATGGAGATGGCAATGTTTTTAAATTTCGAACAAAACAAAGTATAGGCCAAAATGAAGTTTGTGTGCTTTTGTGTAAAGGGATACCATCTATATTAAAATCTAAAAATAGTGTGTCTATATTTTCAAGTTCAGGCTTTGATATTCTTGCAAGTAAGCTGTTCAAAATCCCAAAATAATAAAATTCTCCCTTTCCCATTTTTTCAATATTAATTTGTTTGGGAGTGTTTAGCAATGTGCGGGCATCTTTTGGAAGATCTGTGACAGTGGGGTTGGTTTGAAACCAGGAAAGAAGTTCGCTTAAAGCTGAATGAGTCAAATTATGTTTTAAGGCCCAACTTCTTAAAAAGTCTTGTGTAACTAACTGTTCAGAATAAGTTGCGGAATTTTGTTTAAAGGTGTCTGAGGAATATGAACTGAAATCAGAGAAATGTTCAAACATATTGCAAGGACTATTAGAACTTTCTGATTCCGTTTCCATATCAGATGGTGTATGCACATTTTCTTGTGGTTCAATGTCTACGTCAAAAGAATGGGCCTCATTATGGTCTATTGTATTGGATGGTTGATTTACCTGTACATTGCTTGAACTAGGTGTAGCTAGATATTTCATAATATTTTCTACATTTTTTTTTCTTATTCGCCTTTGTTGTCGCTTACTTACAGAATGCATAGTTAAATATAGGTTAAGGTCTGTGAAGGAGGTAGGTACACCTGTTTAGTTGTACAAAGATCTCAAGTACAATTGAGTACTTAATACCTATATACAGTTTTGCAGAAGTAATTGATAAATATGAAAGTACTTATTAGGTAGGTACCTACATCGAAAGGTAATAATTACTTACTCCTGGCTAATATCGGGATCTATATAGAAAGCCTCTTGAGACATTATTTTAATTTTAGAAGGCACAATGATCACAATCGTACAACCTACAAACAAAAAATATATGTCAGTGAATTGCCAGTAAAATAAATGAAATTTAAAAACCGTAAACCACGAATTACCTAACAATAATTTACTGAACTTATACTTGGCAATAAAAATACCTAAATGAAAAGACAAAAAACTTACCTGAAATTTGGAAATATGAAAATGTAACGAAACAGCAAATCACTCTAATCGTATGCAACGCCGAAAAACACAAAAACACACCGACCAAAGCCAAAGAACTAAAGAACGCCATTTGCATTTGACGTCATCGTCACATGCAGTGGTCGGTAATGCAGGATACGATACTACCGTGAAATGGCGCTAAAATTTGAATTCCCAACTAATTTTTATTGCATTACCTATTCCGTTGGCTCTCGCCGTCTAAAATTAACATTTTCGATGACGAAAGAAAGAGCGTCGGTTAATATAAAATAATCGACATATAATAGATCGTGTTCAACCGACAATCGAAATATCAATGTTTTTTCGATTCAGATCCGATTACTATTCCCGATTGTCGGGAACGGGGCGTAAATTAAATGGTTTACCGTTCCAAGTAAACCGATCCCGATCAAAAATAGATCTGCGCACAGTCGGCCGACTTAAAACCAATCATAAATGTTTGCTGGGACAATTTCATCGTCGGAGCTGCTCGACTCTCTTGAAACAGAAGGCTGGCCTAAATCAGATGCCTTTACTCCTTTTCCTGGCGCTACATTAATTTTTTTTCCTCGTTTTATATTTTGTCTGCTTTCCAAGGTTCTTGATTTTTGTAGAAAATCAGTGAAAGTTGCGGACCAGCGCTGGTCAATATCAATCTGTTTTTGCTGATCATCCAGTTGATTAGGCGTGAGTTTAGGAAGTTTGTCCAAAACAACATTTTTGTCACAAGGAATAATTCCACAGGCTCTGAAACCAGAAAGAATATTGTTGACAGCATTAAGTCCAACAGTGTCAAATAGTTTTTTCAACATTTTTGGAAATTCTGATTTTGGGAGAACGCCTCTGTTTTTTTGTTTCCACTCCGTCAAAATGCACCTCCAGACTTTTTTGAATGGAGCGAAAAAAGCCACATCCAATGGTTGAAGTAAATGAGTTGCATTGGGTGGCAAAAGTACAAATTCAATATTTTTTTCTTCACATAGTTGAATCACTCTGAGGGAAAGATGACTGGATAAATTATCTCCCATTAAAATTTTTTTTCCTTCGCATCTTCTGAAATATGGTAGAGCCACTTTCTCAAACCAATCTTCGAAGACGGCGCCTTCAAACCAACCGCTTTTGGTACGATTGTACACTGTATCAGCGGGGCCATTTTCTGTCCAAGTAGGGTAAAGGTGTTGGGCTCTATAAACTATATAGGGGGGTAATAATATTCCAGACCCAGTAACTGAAATCATTATAGAGGTGCTGGATTTACTAGAATCTAAAACTCTATTTACATATTTTGTACCTTTCTTGCAAACGACCTTTACCCTACCAGGATCGTCACATAAATTAGTTTCATCATAGTTCATGATGTTACATGCTGGCACACCCTGTAGACTTTGTGACAAATTTTCGAAATAGTGGTTAATAACTTCGGGATTCAATTCAGCTCGACAGCGTTTAATATTTTGACATAAACGTTCAGTTAAAATAGGGTTTCTCTTCACAAAACTGTAAAACCAGTCTACGCCAGGCATGTTGTTCTTAAAAGTTTTAATGTTTTTACCTTGGGAATCAAGAAACTGCTTAACCAATAACCGAATGTCCAACCTAGTTAGAGGAAAGCCCCACTCTGCAGCTTTTTGAATTGCCGATGATAGACTGTCTTCTTCTTCTTTTGTTAAAGTTGGTCGCCTCCCTGCTAGCAATGGATGGTTTTTCTTCATTTTGTTGGAAAGGGTGGCTATCGGGATTCCATACACTTCCGATGCCTGTCTATAATTCATTCTCTTTTTTCTGAGATCATTAAGTGCCTTTTCCAGAGATTGTTCTGAATAATTGACATAATGCAAGGCCCCAAGCCTTTTTTTATATTTTCGCACCATGTTCGAATTAGCCCCTCTAAAAGTAAAAAAATTGCTTTTAATTTTTTTGTAATTACCCTATTTATTAAAATCAAAATTTTTATTGCAAGTCATGTTAATGACATGTCAAGCAATAGTTCTACAAGATTATATAGAGATATGACTTATAGGATCAGTAATACAGATGTTTGTTTGCAACTAACCTAAAAAACGTTAAAAATACGAATACATGATAAAATTTACCCCGTAATTACTTACCGCTTAAAATGCGTCCAAACAACCTTAAGACACTCGACCGACTGCCTACTTTTAATTCGCCACCAAACAAGTTCGATCGCGCTAAAGATTTTCGCGTTGTGATGAGAAAAGCGAAAGGAGGGGGGAATGTTCGAATTTAGGCTACCCGTTCGAAGTAACCCCGCTTTACGGTACTACAAAATAAGAGATTTTATTAAAAAACTAAAAAAAATTAACATTGACAATAACAACTTTATAGGTATTTTGGCTTATTCTAAGTTATAGTTTTTAATGTTCTTGAAAGTAAATGTTCCTCTTCTTAGGGGGATGGCTTGTATTTTTTTTATAATATGCTCTTGCTTGATCACGGCGATATCTTCAATTTCGGGATAGGCAAAAACTGATTCTTTTTTTGACGACTTCTTTCTTAAACATTTAATCGTGGCCTCTTCGCCTAAAATCTCTTTAATTTTCGCAGCAAAAAATCTATCTCTTTTGTTAGTGACAAATTTCACGATAACAAATTCTCCAAGTTGAAAATTTGTATCTATCCCCTCTGTTGAACCTCCGTCGTTGTTTTCCAATTCTGAGGAACTCAGATCAGTGACTTCTTTCTCTTGCTCACTTTGAGAACTTTCACTTTCTTCTACAAGGTCTTTCTTAGAAATACTTTTTCCTGCTATCACACTGACCCTTTTACCCCTTTTTGGATTTTCGCCAGAGCCTGTTCTTAGTTCTCTTAAATGATCGACAATGGTGTTCGCCCACCTTTTCTCTACTCTTGCTTCCTCGGTCTCTCCATTTTGGTCTTTTTTTTCAAGTGTTCAATCTTTTTGAGTGTCTGAGTTGGATTAAATGGCACAATGCCACAAGCTTTAAAACCTGCTTGGGTATTTAAGACTGATTTCAGGCCCACTGTTTCTATTGTTTTATTCAACAATGCAGGAAACATAGTTTTTGGAAGAACACCTCTGTTTTTGATCTTCCAATTTGTGAGCACCTTTCGCCAAGCATTCTTAAGGGGTCGAAAATAGGCAACATCAAGTGGTTGCAGCAAATCTGTCGAGTTGGGCGGTAAAAGTACGAACTTTATACCATTATTTTCACACTGCTCAATAACGTTAATTGTAAGGTGACTGCATAAATTATCTCCAATCATAACCTTGGAACCTTCCAACTTCCTAAAGTAGGGAAGAACGATTGATATAAACCAATCCTCAAACGTTGTGCTGTCAAACCAACCATTCATTGCTCTGTTGTACCGTGAACCTGGGAAGCCTCCATCTGCCCACCCTTCGTACATATGTTTTGCCTTATATACAATATAGGGCGGCAAGAGTGTTCCATCACCAGCAACTGAAAACATAACGCTTGTGCTGGTTTTTGACGTATCGATAACTCTATGAGCGTGTTTTGATCCCTTTCTTACGACGACTTTTACAGCTCCTGGGTCGTCAGTAAAATTGGTTTCATCATAATTGATGACATTTGACGGTGGAACACCTTCCAGTGACTCTCCAAGTTGACGAAAATATTGTTCAACTATTTCGTAGGAGACGGCAGCCCTTACTCTTTTTGTATTTTCCGCCAATTTTACCGTGAGATTCTTATGTCGCTGCATAAATGATTTGAACCAATCTATTCCTGGCATATTGTCATTGAATCTTTTTTCCCTTTTTCCTGCTTTGTTTAGATATTGCTGCACCATATACCGAATATCAATACTTTGAAGAGGAAAGCCCCAATCCGCACATAGTAACATGCAATCCACCAGCTTTTTCTCCTCGAGTTCAGAAAGGACCGGTTGTCCTCCAATATTTAAGGATTGTTCGCCTGCGCGATATTTTCGCTGTAAGGTCGTGTAAGGCACTGCATACATCTCAGAAGCTCTTCTTATACTCATACGGCCATTTGCAACAGCTGCCAGTGCTCGTTCCATAAAAACTGGATCATATTGAAATTTTCTTGTGTGTCCTAATTTTTTTTTGTAGTTTCGAGGCATTTTATCTGTAAAGAAAACAAACACATGTTACGTTGGGATCCCCTACTTATCGTCCTACCGTCCCCTACCTATCGTCTTACTCTGCCCTGCCTGCCACACATCGCAAGTCGCAACAGCCTTGCCGCCCCCGAACAGACTACTTTTTAATGAAAGTAAATATGTATGTAGGTACTAATAAGAAATGCATGACCCGTTTCACCCCCTAAATTTGAAATTTTTTACAAAAAACATTATTAAACTTTAACCAACAAAGATAAAAAAAAAATTATTGAGTAATATGTATTCGACCAATTAAGTAGCTTGAAAAAACTTACCAGAAACCTCCTACTTTTATTGCTTCTTCTGGGGAATCCAATCTTTTCAAGTTTTGTAAAAACTACACAATAACGACTTTGTTTTTTCGCCAATACCACGCATGCGCAACGCGAGCCAGCTCCTTATTCGGGCTTATTACTGTGAATGATCTATTCGCCGACAAGTTCAAACGTTTATTTGTCCCAAAGCTTACGCATAGGTACTATCAATCCTAAAAACATTCGGTAAAAATGCGTGGGTTTATAAAAGTAATTTAAGAACCATTCTGCCCCCAACATCCAGCTTTTCTGGTGATGCCAATAACGCTGATTCTACCGATGAGCCTTTACCCTCATATAAAAATCCAGTGGTATTCCAGTGGGAGAGGTCATTACAAAGTTTTTAAGGCCTACGGGATTAGGCTTACCACGAACAAATTGCCTCATTAGCACCTGTCCAGCAAATGGGATCATCTGCTCATCAATCGATACCTCACTTGTTCTTTCATTCATGAGACATCCTCTCTGTACTCTATCAAGGAGAGGTCTTATCTTCCAGAATCTATCATGCGACTTTGCTTCTGCGGAAACTCCGTTGTCATCCACAATTTTTAATCGAGATCGTAACTTAAAGAAACGATTTCTTGTGATGTTATCTGACACTATGGGTACCCTAGTGTTTTGACCCCAAAACATTCGCAAACGCGGCAATGCATAAATTCCAATTAGCATCGTACAGCCAAACATTTTTCTGATCTCGGAAGCAGTAGTATTCAATGAATGTCCAGTCGTGCTCACTTCTCTCATATTTGTAAACATAGCTACACTTTCAAAAAAGTCATCATTTACATATTTCTCAAAATACATCAAAGGATCTTTAACCTGGTCGCTGTAGTTTGCAGGATCCATACTGCAAGGACGAACAAATTCTTTGTTTCGTATCCATTTTTTAGAACTTGATGGAACTAAGCGAGCTAAGGGAACGTCATCTTCGGAATCAAAACCGTCATCGAACTGTAATATATCTTCTTGCTGTAAATTTTGGTCGACAATTAAATCCTCTTCGACGTCATCATCCCCATCAAGATCATCATCAATATCAGACTGATCTAAATCTAACGTGTCAGCAAGGTCCTGAAGTTCTGTTGCGGTCAAAGGGCCTGAAACAAACATTTCTGTCAAAAACTGTGCTTTTCGTAGATTTGGACTTTAAAAAACTATGTATTGTCACAGACCCAAAGTATCATCAGTGATACTACAACTTTTTTCGAACATTATTATTATTTGCAAGAAAAATTATACATTTATACAGCATACTAACATTAAATAACAATATAACCATAATTTAAAGCCAAATAAATTTATAAATATTGTGTACTTATGCTTATTATTGCTAAAAGCCATCACCACGTTTTCTAACCTTACGCATTCACATGTAACCTAACAAATACTGACGCTAGATCAACCGGCAACCGCGCGCAACACTTCCTATGCATGTCTTGGGACGGTATCATATGAGATACTCCTGGAACCGAACGAATCCGTGCGCTCCAAAAGTAAAATAAAAAATAATTTTCGCGAGTATCATATATGATACCATGGGTCTGAAGAGGTTAACTGGCCAATAGTACGTATTTAGACAATTTGGGAATTTACATGAATACCTGGCTCTTCCAACTTCCATAATTATTTTAAAACTTGTTATTTTTGTGCACTTTTTATGCACAATATTAGCTAACCTAGCCAAAAAGAAAATGTAAAGAGTTTGATGAAATCCAAAGTGATACAAAAACAAACTTAACCCTTTCGCTGCGGCTATCTGTACGAGCAGCTCTATACCTGGTTGCGGCTATTTTTTAAATTTTATATTTATTTATTTTTTGCCTAAAACTTTTAGGAACGTAATAATAATGAATAAAAACTATTTTATTAAGTTCACAAGAATAAATTTTTAAACAATAAATAAAAAAATAAAAATAATACAACAACACAAAGATAAAATATTATTCGACAAAAAAACATAGGCGCTGTGTTTTCAAGGAAATAAAATAAATTTTATTACATTTTTAACAAATAAACAGACCAAAAAAAAAAATATAAACAAAAT
Organism: Polydrusus cervinus; assembly: GCA_935413205.1. Taxonomy (NCBI): domain Eukaryota; kingdom Metazoa; phylum Arthropoda; class Insecta; order Coleoptera; family Curculionidae; genus Polydrusus; species Polydrusus cervinus. Next base: position 55,263,909 of record OW284510.1, on the reverse strand, counting down.
AGAAACAAAAAAAAATAAAAACAAAAAAAAATAAAAACAAAAAAAAAATAAAAACAAAAAAAATTAAAAATAATTTTTATTATTGTTAAAAGTAAATTCACAAAAATACAGAATGAAAGTATAATTTTCAGTAATGCACAGAAAGCAGCAACAAAAAATAAGATGATAGTAATCTCTAAAAATGTTTTAGGGTGTGAAAGGTTTCAAAGCATGGAACAACGCACAATGGAACGTCACACTCGCGGCACGTAAAGGTTGTTTCCTTTCTTATTTTTTTTTGTGCACATACGACACATTACTTATGTCCAGCCTTTCGGTTTTTTATTGGAGGAAGTCTGGAAGGGAAATGCCGGCAAGTTAGCCTCAAAGGATTGCTTTCTAACGATCTTCGACCACCAGATGTACGCTGTTTGCCAATGTGATGTTTCTCCAAAATATCACGGATAAGCTGCATCTGAAATTTCGCTAATGGGATTTTTTTCTTGGTAACGACGGTATACACAACATGCGCATTTAGTAAAACCATATCCATAATATGAAAAAATATTTTCTTGTACCATTTGGTCGTTTTTCGAACACACTCAACCGAGCTCAGTAACATGTCCGTTTTGTCTACTGCGCCCATAAAAATATTATAATCGGTAATACAATGAGGCTTCATAATTGTTCTTCCAGTATGACGATCTTTTTTGCTCAGAGATACAGCGTTATTGCTATGCACGGTCGAAAGCATATATACCTCTCGCTTGTCGCAATATTTCACGCAAAGCAATTTTGAATTACTTCGTATTGTAAATTCCCCCTTTTGGAGTTTTTCTGCCATTTGCGGCATATTCTTTCTAGTTTTGCGGACTGTACCACAAGCACCCGTAGCCCTGTTGTGGAGCCACATAAAAAGGTCAGGGCTGGTGTACCAATTGTCACAGTATAGTACATGCCCTTTGTCTAAATAGGGCTCCAAAAGGGTCAGTATAACGTCGGCAGATTTTCCAAAATTTTCATGACTTTTCAAGTCTGTAGTGGCCCCGGTATAGATCACAAAATCAAGAACAAATCCCGTGACGGAATCACACAAAACAAAAAATTTGACTCCAAAGCGATGCCTCTTTGACGGGATATATTGTTTGAAAAAGAGACGTCCTTTGAAAAGTAAAAGGCTTTCGTCAATGCATAGCTGTTTATTTGGATTCATTGCATTACGGAATGACTCTCGCATGGACTCCACAATTGCTCTAATCTTCACCAAACTATCGTCTATCTTAGGTAAATTATTATCGGAAAAGTGTAACATTCTCAATAAAAGAAGATATCGGTCACGAGAAATTATATTGGAAAAGGATGGAGTAGCCAATAATTCAAAAAATGTTTGTGGTTTTCCTGACCGTTAATTCAAATAGATGAGTTTGTATTTTGGGATTCGGTCAAATTAAATGCAGTTTAATTGGTTGACGTTTCGATTTATTTAATAATTAAACCATCATCAGAACTATAAAAAGAGAAAGAAAAATTTTTTTATATAAAAAACACCGTTTGAGAAATACATCATAAGTATAAAACATTTTTAAATTTCTAATTAATGTTAATATTATAAAATTAAAAATACAACATACCTTAATACTAGCAGATGTTAGCACTAATATTCACATTTAGATTTACATTTTAATACATTGTAAAGTGTTTCTGGTGTAACAGAGAACTGAATTCTAATTTTAGTTTTAAAGTAGGTAGTTTATATAAAGGTATGTCTTTCGAGGGTTTGGAAATTCCGTTTATTAATTCTATTATTGTAAAATATTGTTTATAGTAAAAATTTGCATTCATTTAGATGTAATTAAATCATTATAGATGTTACTTAAATTATCTGTATCAGTTCGAAAATTAAGAGAATTCTTATTCTTTTTTAATATGTATCATTTCTTTTATGTTTCGTTTTTTATAATTTGTTTCGAAGTCTAAGATTTGAGTTTGTTCAAAGTCAAAATTATGAAGATTATCTATTGCATGTTTGGATAGGGCAGTATGTGATTGGTTAGTATTTCTTAGGCTGTTCTTATGTTCTTTGATTCTGTTTTTAAGGTATTGTTTTGTTTGACCAATGTATGTTTTTGAGCAGTCAGAGCAATCAATTTTATATATTAGATTAGTTTGATTTAATTTTGGTTCTGTAGGTTTTAATTTTGTAAATAATCTTTTTGTATTATTACTAGGTTTTTCGGCAATAATAATATTGTGTGGTTTAAGTATTTTTTTAATTTTTTCATTTATTTCAGGTATATGCGGAAGCGAGATGTATTTGTTATTTATTGGTTCTTGTGGATTTGTATTGTTGTTATTGTAAATGTGCTGTATTCTTTTTTTAATAATTGGTTCATAAAATTTCTTGGGATAGTTATTGTTTTTACTTTGTTTATGTTTTGCGGTCTATAGTCAGTATGGCTTAATGTGATTGCTCTGTCAGTAAGGGAGTTTACAACGCTTTTTTTATATTTATTGGGGGTGTAGGACTCAAAATTAAGATATCTTCCAGACCAAACAGGTTTAGTGTACCAGTTTGTTTTGATGTTACCTTCGTTGTCGTGATTAATGCTTAAGTCTAAGAAATTTATTGAGTTATTTTTTTCTATTTCATATGTGAATTGAAGTTTTTTATGAAAATTATTAAATTCATTAAGAGTATATTGAAGTTTATCTTTTGGAACACACAAAATGCAATCATCAACGAAACGCTTAAAAAAATATGGTTTATAGTCAAGAGTCTCGATGACACTTGCCTCTAAATGTTCCATGACTAAATTGGCTATGGTTGCGGAAATGGGTGAACCCATTGCTACGCCATATATTTGTGAATAAAATTGTTCATTAAATTTAAAATAGGTTGAGGTTAGACAAAGTTTAGTAGCCTCTATAAATTCATGTTCTGGAATTGTGCTAAATTCTTTTATTAAATTCCATTTTTCTTTTATACAATTAATGGCAAGGTCAATAGGGATATTTGTGTATAAAGAGATAACATCAAAAGAAACCAAAATGTGATTTTTGGGTATTTTTTTATTTTTTATAAATTCATGAAAATTCCATGAGTCTTTAATGTGGTATTCACTTTTTCCGATAATATTTGTTAAAATGTTAGAAAGAAATTTGGAAAGGTTATATGTTGCAGAGCCAATAGTACTAACAATAGGACGTAGTGGAATATTGTCTTTGTGTAATTTGGGTAAACCATATATATATGGTGGTTGACCATTGTGGCAAATTAGTTTGTTTTTTAAATTTTTTTCAATATAGTTTTTCTTAAGCCAGCAGTTTATAATGTTGTTTATTTTAATTTGTATTCTGGAAGTTAAGTCTCGGTTTTCTTTTTTATATGTAGAAGAGTCATTAAGAAGGTCATGCATTTTTTTATCATAGTCATCTTTTTCCATAATAACTGTTTTGTTACTTTTGTCAGCTGATAGAACATAGAGTGAATGATTTTTTGACATAAATTGTTTAGCTTCTTTTAAAAAGTAGTTTATTTTACATTTGATTTTTTTGTGAGAGTTTTTTATTTTGTTTTTATAGTTTGTAATGATATTAGTGATTTTGTTTCTAATTAGTTCTTTATCATTTTGCTTTAATTGCTCAATACCGGCCAATAATGTATCTGTTGTCCAGTATTCATGCAGGGTTAATTTTTTAACACGTGGCATCAGATATGAAACGGCAAAAAAAACCCACATTTCGTTTACATTGGTATCCTTCCATTTCGTCAAACGCGACTTTTCACGCAAGTCTTGCTTTTGGCATATATATACATCAAATTTATTTGTCTCAGTTACAATCAAATTTACTAAGTCCTCGGTAAAAAATACCTTGCAAAATTCATCTGCTTTACTTTCAATTGTAAGACTGTCTATCAGGCACCCAGTTTGTGAACTGTCAAAAGGAAACCTTACCGGATCCAGATCTCTTTTTTCCCATTCAAAACTAAAAACCTGTGCGCCCCTGTCTGTAGACATCTCTTCCGTGTCACTGTCGTCGTCAGAAACCATATTGTTTTCAACAAACTCATCCTCGCTATCACTTCTGGTAAGAATTTCATGTAATTCTTGGTCCGTATAATAAGGCCCTTTTTTAGGCTTTGGCAGAACCCTAGAGGGACCTGGCTGGGGATCATCCATTTTTTATGTTTTCGAAACGTCAAAACGAAATAAATAACTAAGACACGTTTACAAGATACGTTTAAAATGCACTAACGGTTAAAATCATAATCATAACTTGTCGCGTGTCCGCTTCGCCTTTTCAGGTAGTCGGCCAACGCAACGGCGCCGGTGGTGGAGGGAGAAATAATCTTAAAACGACGCAAGACCGAATAAATACGAATAATATTCAATATATCATATGGCGTCAACAGCAGTTCACGGTAAATGCAAAAAAACAAAAGGCGTCGTTAGCACTGACGGCACGAAACATTGGAGACGCCAATTGGCGTCAATAGCAGCGAAAGGGTTAATACCTTTTCTAGATGTTTTTTATATTTGGCATCATAGCGCCGGTATTTACGCTTTTGAGTTTCCGACATTGATATTGTCTGAAAATTAAAAAAAGTCCTATATTATTACTTCAGTGTTTTAAAAATGCATCCATAACTTTGAACAGCTGTTCAAAGTTTATGGGAAATATTTTAAATTTAGAGGTTAGGTTATAAAAATGTACTCTAAAAATATTATACGCCAGATTTCAACATTGCCCAGATACTTACGGTTTAATAAGGTCCAAGGGCACCCAACAAACATAAAAAAAAGTTTACAAAACAACTGTGTGGTCAAATATAAGCTAAAGTTTTCGCACTACAAATTTGCCGCGCTTTTTAAACAAACCGTTCAATGTTTTTAGGATCGATAATATACACGAAACGATAGACAACCCAGGCCGTGCCGGTGTTGCCAAATGTACCGATTTCGTTTGGGCGGTAACTTTAGATTTGAAAATATGCAAAGCTTAATTATTACCTATATATTCATTAAAATATCAACTTTTTAGTTACCAAAGAGCAAAGATCAACAAAAACAAGCTGGTATTTCCTCATAATACAGACTAATGATGACTATTTTTAAATATAAGAAAGGAATAGGTACTACTTATATATTAAAATAAAAACGATTAGTAATTCACACAAAATATATTCTTTATTAATATGAAAAAGAAAATATTTATATGTTTAGGAATATTTACAATAATGATGATCAGATAAAGGTGAACTAGATGCATAATTCAATGATTCTCCAGAGGCATGTAAAAGATTTTCATGAATTATTGTGGCTTCTTGTGTGGAAGGCCTTTTAAGACTGGCTTTCCTACTAACACATTTCTTCTTGGTAGATGTAAACCTAATCTGAGTATCAATCACTCGTTTCGTGGATTTGGTTTTACTTATAAATTCTTCATCAGTGTTGGTGCATTTGACTAAATTATTCATAATTAGTAAATGTTGGTGTATTTTACTTATAACTGTATCATCAAGAAGTTCAAAATTAATCTCCTCCATGTTTGCAAGTAATTTTTTAATGTTATCCACATTATGATTTACTACTGTTGGGGGCTCTTGGGAACTGGAAATAGCTAATAGAGCTTCAGAAATTAAAATGTTTTTATGATCTGATACATTACTTTCTGGAATTTTATCATTTTTTAAATTGTGACATAACATATGAATATGTTTACATATTATTCTTCTATTAGTAAAGAATTTACAATCACACGAAAACATATGGTTGCATGCATTACAAAATAAGCACACTAGCTCACAGCATTTTGCCTCCATCAGCTTGGTTATTAAATATGATGTTTGTTCATTTTTTATTATTTCCCAATGGGAACTTTTATTAACAATTGTATAATTATGAGCATTTTTAAGAGCTTCCTTATGACTATGAGATATTTGTTTGTTTAGTATTATCTCCCTTAGTTAATCTGATAATCCTTTCAACACTTTTATCTCGTATGTACCTTAAGACTTGCGCTAGACCTTTGTCAAGACGTTTAACAGTCTTTCTGTCTAAGTAAAAGTACTTTATGGTTTTATGCATCGACTCTAGATGCATGTTGGTGTTAATGCTACATTCTTTTCTAAAACAGTATGCCCATTTCTTATAGTTATGACCATATGTATTAGCAAAGTACTCTCCAAACTTCTTTGTTTCATTATCATTGTACATAAATCTAATGGCATTGCCCAATGCTACAAAAAAATTTTCCTCGCAACATTCCTGCTGCAATATTTTTAAAATTTTATATATTTCTGAACGCTTCTCCATGTTTGGAATCTTGGTTAGGTTGCTTTGCCACGCCCTGTCGACATGCCATGCACAATAGAAATGTTGAGGATAAGGTGAGCCCATTACTCCTACCCACGCATTAAAAAAAACATCAGCCATATCTGACATGAAAAAATTACAGTGAACTGCACCTACAACAAGCAAAGTGTAAAGATAAATAATTAAAAAAAAAGTAAAATTTTTAGAAAACTTAAAATTTAAAATGTTAGGTTCTGTAAAAAGTATGTTTGAGGCATTATATCATCCCAATAAATGAAAACAATTACTTCGTTGGCTTACCTGTTGCCTCTTTAACTGCTGAATAAAATACCCTCTGCACTATAGTGTCTTTTCTGTTTGTGAACATTACTGCTATTGGAAAGCCATGGTGATATTCATCTAATACCATAATGGTAGTCATTTCAAACTCATAGCCATTTAGGCCATGAGTGCTGTCAACAGTTATTAGTGTTGGAAACTGTTTTAACATTTGTTTTTGAAATGAATTCATAACAATAAGACAAAAATCCTCTTTTTTTAAGGTATCATGTTCTTTTCCTTGTTCTTTGTATAATAAAATTGCATTTTCCTTAAGTTGCTTACATTCCTCAACCCAGAGTGCAATAGAGATAGCATCATCGGGATCTCTTTTGCCATCCTCTACCTCAAGGCCATAACTATTTTTGACATTTTTTATATCAAGCAAATTTAGTAAGTCAACTCGTTTTAAATTTTCTCCTATATTACCTCGGGTAGATTTTAAAATTCTGCAATAACACAAATCTTATTTTAAAACAGAATATATTACTATGTTTTCCTGAGGGATGCAGATTTAATTTGAAAACCATTTTCTAAAATTCCTATTGATGCATTCAAATGCATTACCTACTCTTGCTGTATTTAATGTAGGTATTCAATTTGATCTGAAACCCTCATGAAAAGGTAGTATAATATGTTGACTTTTATTAGCAATAGCTAGCTAAATACTTCTGCAAAAGGTTCTATTTTTAATACAGTTTGGAGGGTATATGACACATAGGTACACACTTGGGTACACAAATAATATATAGTTATATTTTTTACCTTTGAGGTGTGACACCATTTATCAATTTTGTGGCAATACTTTGCTTCTCAATCTTGGGTAATCTGATATGCTGCAAATCAAACTTATGGTTATAATGAACTTTTTGCCATTCTACAATAATTTGGTTATTTTCTTTGGTTACTTTTAATTCACTTGTGCATGAGGTACCCATTTTGCAAGATCCTTGGCTTTTGACCAGTCTACTTCTTTGCTCAATGTTTTTTAGAACATAAGCTGCAATATGAAATAGATAAAAAATTAATTAAGCAGTAACACATCTTTTTTAACTCTAATAAAATTAGTCCATTAAGGAAACACTAGGTAGGTATATAAATTATTATCAATTTAGAAAACTTACTTGTTTTGCTCCGGTTACATTTGTAGTATAATATTTCACCTAAGGTGCTAACATTCTTACATTTAAAAATGTATGAGATATTGAATTTATTTTCAATGCTTGCTTTCCAGTTTTCAAAATCTAAAATAAAAAGATGATTTCATTAATCCAAGCCATGCCTATAATAGTGATGCTGAAAACTCCTGTAGGTAGGTACTTATGTTGGTTAATAATAATTTCAACAAACCATTCATATTATCCATAAAATGGGATTCTGTTTCAAACTTCATCAAATGAATGTTTTGCAAATGACCCATCAACCCCTTATTGTTCGTAAACGCATTGTCGCAATTTGGCTCCATACAGCGACTGTTATATTTGGAATCCCGTCCATAAGAAACAGGTTCAGTAACTTTATGATGGACTTCCCGGATATGTCTATTTAGCGTTGATTGTGTGCTAAAAAGTTTCTCACATGTGTGGCACATAACTGGCATTCTTGCTGGTTATTTTATATTTAAACAAGTTCAAATATGCTTATATTTAAAGGATGAAAACAAATAATATTCATATAACGGCAAACAAAAACACAGACGGATACGGCAAATCATCAAAACAAAAGTGACCTAACCTAGAAACACGATGACATACCATACCACACATTTGGCAACACCGGCACGGCCTGGGTTGTCTATCGTTTCGTTAATATACATCGAAACGTCAACGGCGCCGAAGGGATATATTCGTGTAGGATGGATGGAACGTATCGAATAATGTTTGTCGATATTATAAATTATATAGGCGTGAAGTTCGAAACAATATGTTTTTATGACTTTTTGTTCAAAGTTATATGACCGTTCAAAGTAATAGGGTTTTACGGTACTAGAATAGTGTCTTATAGCTTTTCCCACGTAATAGACAACATACCTTTTCTTCTCAAATTTGACTAAAATAAAACAGTCGTCTTTAATGTTTTCTGATCCTAAATCAATAGTTGTTTCCACTTGAGATTTATCGCAATCATCTTCATCAGTGTCAAGCATGGATGTTAAACTTTCCCGCAAGCTTATTTCAGATTCCGAATAATCACTTTCCTTGTCTTTTTCGGCTTTGGATTAAGATCCAATAAAGCACGCTTAATTTTTTTAGCTCTTGTTAATTTTTTTCCAATTCCTTTTCTCTATGTTTCTCTTCAAGTTAATTTTTTTCGGGCGTATCGGTATATATTCGTGACTTTCCCGGTTGTCTTCCCCTGTTTGTTTTCTTATTTCTTACAGCAGTTGGATATGGTCTAATCGTTTCTGGTGATACAGGTATGCTAGCTTGTACGGTTTGGTGTATCAGAGTTGACTGTTCAGCGTACGATTCTTGTAGTTCCTGATGTGCGGTAGTCGATGGCATACAGGTTTCAGCGATAGACCCTTGTAGATCTGCGGTGTACATGATGTCAGATTTTCAGTGCTCGTACTTTGAGTCGGTGTTGGATTTTCCGAGTTAGTCGAAGTATACACTTAATTCGGCGAAAAATCATCACTAAGGGCTAATTCGTTGAACGGCCATGAGTGGGGTGGTGAATCTACTCATAATATTTTTAGCTGTAAATGATTCGAAGTCATAGGCCCCTGTTTGCCCGAGTTTCTAAAAATGTAGGGGGGGGGGGGGGCTGGGAAAGCGCCGTTTGCGAAATTTTTTCTAGGATCACGCCCAAATTTAAAAATGTGTCCAAGCCCTTGCTTAAAATGTGCTCCTGATCGAACCTGAAGAGTCCGAGCTGGGTACCGTAAACCCCCCTAACTTTGAACAGTTTTTAACTTTCGTTGTTTGGTACTTTTCAATAGTAGACGATAGACTGATAATCATGTAGGTATATAGGGGGGGTCAACTATACCTTTAAATATTTGAAATAACATTTTTACAATTACGCCCCTAATGGCCGTTTTTTAAAAAAATTACTGTGTTCAAAGTTATGGCTTATGTTCATAACTTTGAACAGGACCTGAAAGTTAATGTTACGTTCAATTTAGTGCGTTTTAGTCTCTACATTGAACAAGTAAAAGGTTAAAAAATATTTTACAACAATACTTTTACGTAAAAAAAACATGCCAAACAATAAAAAACTAGTGAAAACTGTGATATGTTTTATTGAGATGCCAGTAATACCTAACAAACGTAAAATAAAAAAAAAACAAGCACAAACAAATGAGTATTTTATAAATACTGAAAGGTAGAAAATAATCCCATTTATAAAATATCTTTTAAGTTTTCATTAAATGTATAATGGCCCTTTATTTCTTCAGGATTTCTCAAAGTACATTTTATTTGAGAACTATCAATGTATGATATGTCTTCTACTTGAGGAAAAATAAAAGTTGAAGGTTTTTGGCCATATCGTCTAAGGCAACTTACTTCAAAGCCTTTTTCATTTTTGGCAATAATTTTTGATACAAATTGTTTTTTCATTTCCTTTTTTGTTCCTTTATTGTATGTAAATTCTGCCAATACATATTCATAAACAGGACCATCAGTTTCTATGCAAAGAGAAGCGATGTAGGTTGGATTATCACCTTGTGGAGCATTTAATTCCCGACCAGGATTTGGCGATTTGGGCGATGAAGGTGCAGAAGAAATACTTTCTTCCTCCGAGCTAAGGCACATGGCTTCCTTTTCAACAATTGCAGCAAGATCCTCGTCTTCTGACGAATACATGTAACTTATGTTATCTGATTCACTGGTATCGCTATCCTCGGACGCAACCTTTCCTTGTTTTCTGGTTGTGTTCTGGTTTTTCAAATTTTCTTTGCCAATCGCTTTGCTGGTTGATGGGCGGTCGTGTTGTTTAAGGTCTTCAAAAGTAATACTTTTACCAGGTGCTACGTCAATTTTAGTTCTTTTTTTTGGAGGCGCATTATCTTTTTCTCCATACCTCATTCCCTTTAGCATGTCTATTACAATATCAGAAACCACATATCCCACCTGAGAATTATCATTATGTTGTTCGGGATCCTTTGGAAACCGGCTTAACACTTCTTCGGGATTCCATGGAAAAATCCCACACTTTTTAAAACCTGATATTAAATTATCAGACTTATTATTTGGTGCAACAACATCACATAATGTTTTTAATAAACGAGGAAATTTCTCTTTCGGCAACGTTTGTGAATTTTTCTTTGAAGACTGTTTCCATGCATCCAGTATGGCTCCACTTTCGCTTTAAGGGTCCATAAAATGCAACATCGAGTGGCTGTGCAAGGTGTGTACAATTTTTAGGAAGACAGCAAAATGAAATATCGTTTTCCTGGGCTGCTCTTAATACTTCTTCAGAAAAATGGCTTGCGAGATTGTCCCCTATAAGTATGACTCGTCCTTCAATGCTTTTTCGAAAAGGTATAAACAAATTGCAAAACCAGTCGGTAAAAATAACTGCGTCGAACCAACCGCTCTTACTACGATTAAATCGTGTGTATTTTGGACAGCCTTCAGTCCAGGTTTGCCATAGATTCTCTGCTTTATAGACCACGTATTGAGGAAGTATTTGCCCAGCCGCCGAACCACAAAACATTACAGAAACACTGCTTTTAGAAGAATCTCTGATGCGTTCAGGATATTTTATTCCTTTCCGAAAAATACATTTCTTGGTCCCTGGGTCATTTGACAAGTTAGTCTCGTCGTAATTAAAGATTCTGTTTGAAGTTATAGGCTCATTGTTCTCAAAGATTATGTCTTTTAAATTAGAGAAATATGCTGCCATTGTTTCAGGGGTTACACTTGCCTTTGTCTTTTTTAAATTTTGACAAATTCTTAAAGTAAGATTATTTTTGTGTCTACGAATAAATCTTCTGCACCACTTTTTAGTGGATAACTTATTTTTCCCAAGTTGAGGCGCCTCTAAGCCTTGCCGTATAATTAATTGCTGGGCTAAATGAGATAAATCTGAATAATCGAAAGGAAAACCCCATTCACACACACGTTAGTTTGATGTGTGGTTCTGCGATCACAGTGGTTGCTGAGATAAACTTGCCCTTTCCTGTGGACAACGTACCTTTGCCTCTTGCATTGGATAATTCCGAGTTGCTGTTTTTACAATCCCTAAGAAATACAGCCCCCTTTTATTGAGCTCCACAGCTGTCTTAACAGAAGCAAACCACGAGTCACCTACTACAATACGCCCAGATCCATGCCAGGGACGCGTAAGCCTGAGAGTCGTCGCAGTTCCGGCGCCCAATTCCCGTTGCCATTCTTTTTTCTGCATTTCCTCTTTCCCTTCGTTTATTTCTAGACCTATCATGATCCCAGACTGAACATCAGCAATGGTTTTGCATTCGCACCCGACACCTTTTGGTTTTCTTTGAATTTTTATTACAGCTGGCATACCATTTCTTTCCTTATGAAGACCTTTCCCATACCATGCAAACATCGATTCGTCGACGGTAATTTTGTAGCCCAGGGTGAAAACATCGTGCCATTTAGAAGTTGCCATATCGAAGAAAGCTCTCACTTGGTACCAGTTATCCAAATTTTCTTCATTGTTCACTTCTTCAGCAGTAGGCATAGCAAAAGCGACGCAGTTTATGATCTCCTCAAATCGATGTAATCCCATCCCAAATCTCTGGCCAAAGGCAGGCGCAGGAAATAAACCAGACTCGGTGTTCCAGTAACCTCGTTTTGTATGTAATGAATTGATAGTCATTGCATACATAATCCCAAAAACTTTATACAGCTCGCCTTTGGTTACAGCTTTTCGGCGTTCTCGCAATCTTGCGTTGCTACTTTGGATAATTAAGTTTATATCTTCAGACGGAAAAAAAGCCAGCCAAAAATCTAACTCAGACATGTTTTGTAAGGTATTGTTATGAAAATGTAATTGGGGTTTGTACTGCGTATCCTTGAAAGCATTAATGGTCACTGTTTCTCCAAAAATCCAAGAACAGTCGTGCACTCTAACTGGATTATTGTCATCATTATTGTGAACCGCAGGGTCCGCAGGTTCATCAAATTCTACTTCAGTAGTGGAAATTTCGTCGCATCAGTTGAATCTGTGCCACTCGACGAAGAAGAAGAAGATAGTGAAGTGTGGTGGGGCTCAGCACTGTATTCGGGTACTTTTTTATCCACCATTTTGCGTTTACCTTTATTGACATGTGTCTGTAGTGGGACGTTCGGTTCAAGTGCGTCTAGAAAAGAACAAATAAAATTAAAACTAATGTCTTTTATATACTTCAACAATAAATTTCAGAAAACAGCTAGGTAATATGTATACCGGGTTTTCATCTATATCTTAACACCCATCTACAGACTTTGTTTGACAATATATCAAAGAATATAAAAAAAAATTTTAAAGAAAAATGCTAGGTTCTTACATTTCTAACTGAAACACAATTTTCTATTTAGATCAACCGCTTTTGCATTATTTCTAATAAATTGAAAAATTACATATTTTCCATTTTGTTCTTTTAGCACGCGGTAAATTTATCTTGGCTCTTATGATGTATATGTAACTAAAAAATGTCAGGTTTTTCTTTTTTAAAAAATTTTTAATAAAAATAATACAAGACCGGTTAATCCAAATTCCAAGTGATAACACGTTTGAATTAAAAAAAAATCATCATAAAAATAATAAAGGGGGTTAAAACGTTATAAAAAAATGCATGTTGTACTTGCTTTTCAAATTTTTAAAAAGTTCCTACAACTTTTGTTGTACCAGCTCACTGACTATCGTAACAATGATTTACGAGCAGGTAGCCGCAAACCGAGCGCCCGGACTAAACCCTTATTTCTCAAAAGTGGCGAAATTCAGTTCATCCACTGTCGAATATAAACAAAAACCACGTACCTACTTGTTTCTCAATTACAGATATGCAAAAAAAAAATACTTACCTTTATTACTAACTCGCAGAGAATTGCAATTAATTTTTGTTTTGTTCCCGTCCAATTCCCACTCTACAAGTGCCATATTTGTGGCCTTAAATATTTTTTTTTTTTTATCACACCAAAACACATTGCAGTATTCCAGCTGTGATTTGCTTCAGAAATTATCATTTTTAGAGTCGAAGAATGTTGCGGGTGTGAAAACGCGACTGCCAACCTCCATTATTTATATGTAACTGATTTGGATTTGATGCGCTTAGTTTGAACCTGCATAAAATCGGAACCACGTGAGATAATGACGTCGTTCAAAAATGCGCTAATAGATCAATTTTTGGCGAATCGAAATATATGCATATTTTTCCTCCTAGCAGGACCCATAGGCCTAATATGTAGCGATTTCTTGCGTACTCAAATGTATCGCTTCCGTCCTGCCGGAAGGCCGCTGTACATTCTATCATTAAAGGACAGAGTTTTGAATTATTGAGAACTTACCAACCAAAATAACTTTTTTTGTTTTTTTTTGTAAGTATAAAAGCAGAAAAAAAATACAAAAACAGTTTTTTACTTTATAACTAAAAAAAAACACTGTTGCCATATGGCAACGTCCCTGGAGAATATTAAAATTATTTATATTGTATGAAATGGAACATTACAGTTTATACATAGGCCTATGTTGCATTTAGTGCATATTGTTCATATTATTGAAGTACCTACATGTTTCTCCGGCGCATCTTATCTTCTTTTTGTTAGGTGTTGAAGCCAGCAAATGTCCTATGTTATATCTGATGTTGTCACTAACTCTATGGGATGATTTGGATGACAGACTGGATTGATGTACACTTGTTTTTAGCTGTTTTAGTATATTCATTAATGGCTTGTTTATTAAGCGTCCTGCACTTATTATGAGTTTTTGTGCGAGAATGTTTTTTTAGATCTATAACCACTGCCTCAGCATATAGTGCTGGCAATGGCGTTCATCTCATGCACCCTGTAACAATTCTAGGGGTGGATCGGTATTCGGCCAATGGCCGATATACACACCACTATATCGGTATCGGCCTAAAATAATATAAATTGCTTAATATTTCAGTTGCTAAGGATTTCTTAAAGAAAATTAAAACAGAAATACTAAATAAAAACCAAATCAAGTTTATTCTTATTCAAATTTAGCAAAAAAGTCATTAAAAATGTAGCAGTAAACACACTAAGTTAAACAAATTGATATTTAAAGTTAAGTTTTGGCAAGTTGTAATGTAACAAAACATTATACATCAATGGAAAAATGTCTTTTTTGCGCCCACCAAGTCAAAGGATCTTCATTTCTTGATATTTTTTCTAATTCATTATACAATTCAATTTCATTATCAATTTTATTTATCATATCAGTACTTTTCTTATATGACACTGATATACCTGTCGTCATACCAGTAAGTTCATCAAAAGTATTCCATAATAAACTATGAGAAATTGAGCCCGGGACATTTTCCTGAATCGGTTGATTTACCTCGTGTGTTTTTTTAGCTATTATATTATAGGATACAGTAAAACAAAGTTGAACTTGTAAATTTCCACTATATTAAAAAGAAGAAACATAACATGTTTCGCTGCACGGCAGCTTCGTCAGATGACAATGTGAAATAAGATGTAAAAGGTATAGATTATTGACAATGTAAATAAAAACAGTGGGAGGGTTAAAAGCTAGGAAAAACCCAAAGAAAGGGTCGGTATAATTCAATTAAGTAAAATGATGGGTTTTTTCAACCATTGTTAGGTATACAATTATCAACAGAATAAGTTTAACAAAGGTGAACTATTTAAATCTAATTGATCATTAAGTAACAGGTCCGTATTCTTAAGTTTATTAATTTCGACAGACTCTAACAAATTAAGTTTTAAGCCCTTATTTTCTGTATGTAAGATTTTAAAAGATGGATCAAAATTATGTTGGTTGTTGAGCAAATGGTTAGCGTAGTTAGAATCGGTTTTATTTTTAATAAAACTATTATAATGTTCGTGTATTCTTTTGTTGAAGTTTCTCCCTGTTTGACCTATGTATGTTTTCGGACAATCCTTGCAGTTTAATTTGTAGATACCAGAATTTTTGTTTTTGTCACTTTTGGTTTTATTGTTTTTAATAAATTTACCTAAGGAGTTATTAGTTTTGTAAGCCACATTTATATCAAGTTTATTGAGAAAATTGCCAATTATTTTGCTAGGTTGACCAAAGAAAGTGACAAGTTTAAAATTGTTAGCGTAAGTTTTGATTTTGGGAAAAACTAGGTCAATAGCTTTTTTGTAGGTTTTCTTTTTTAAAATTTGATCAATAAGATTAGAGCTATAACCATTATTAACCGCAATTTGTCTTATGATGTTTAATTCTTTTTGAAAATTGATTGTGTTTAAAGGGAGAGATACTAATCTGTGTATCATACTATGAAAAGACGCTAATTTTTGTTGTATAGGGTGACATGAAGAGTTGTTTATAACCGTGTCAGTATGAGAAGGTTTATGGAAAACTGAAAAAATGTGTCTACCATTTTCTTTATTAATATTTAAATCAAGAAAATTAATAGAATTGTCAATTTCATGTTCAATTGTAAACTTGATATTCTTATGTAAGCTATTGATATATTCTAAAAAGACTTGTAACTGTCTGTCAGTTCCGAGAAAACATGTTAGGACATCATCAACATACCTATGCCAATAAAGAAACTGTTTGAAAAGAGGATGTTTGCTGATTTTATCTTCTAAAAAATCCATAAATATTTCAGCCAACAAGGGGCTAAGGGGATTACCCATAATAAGACCATTTTTACTTGTATATATTTTATCGTTGAACTCAAAGTAATTTTGTTCCAAGCATATGGTTAGTGAAGTTATAATTTCTTGTTTTTTGATCAAATTAACATTTTTTAGGGTGAGAAGTTTATTAACTAAGGTAATAGTTTCATCAATAGGTATGCTTGGAAATAAATTAGTCACATCAAAAGAAATTAGTTTCGCATTATTGGGTAAATCAATATTCTTAATTTTATTTACTAGCTCGAGAGAATTTTTTATTGCAAATTTTGCTGAAAATTGTGTGTTCATTATAATTATATCGATTAGTTTTTTTGAAAGTTTGTATGACGGTGCTGAGAAAAAAGAAACTACTGGTCTAATAGGGTATCCACCTTTGTGGAGCTTTATTAGTGAATACAATTTAGGGAGTTGAGGATTCATGAGACTTAATCTGAAAGAATCTATGTCAGAAAATAAACTTTTACAATTCTGAATAATAGTTTTTATAGACTTTTGGAATATAGTAGTAGGGTCGCGTTTTAAACATTGATAATTATTAGGATTAAGAAATTCGAGAGTTTTTTGAATATAATCGGTTTTATTTATTGCTACTACCGTATTACCTTTGTCTGCCTTGGTAAAAATTATATCACTAGATTTATTTTTAATATCTTTAGCTAATCGAATTTCCTGTTTTGGAACAGTCTGTTTTAAAAATTCTTGTTTTATTATAGAAGAGGCTTGATGTTTCAGAGAAATGTTAGAAGGAATGTTTTTAAGAGCAATTTCGGTTTCGACACCTAACAATTCTAAGGTTTTGGGAGAAATATTATCTTGTATATTGTATTTGTAACCTTTCTCTACTAGTTTATTTTCAGGTTCAGAGAAATTTACTGTAGTTAAGTTAATAAATCTGTCAAAAAACTTATGTTCAGAAAAATTATTATTATTTTTAGATATTCTTTGAGAATTAATTTTATTAGAAATGAGAAAATTAAGCTTTTTACGTTGTGTCAGAAATTTTTTATGAATAATAGAATTAACCTTATCTCTGGTATCTCTATCCAAAACAAGAAATTCTATATAATTTAATTTAAATAACAATTCCGTGTGAACTACTTTTAAATAAATATTGTAAATACCTCTTTTTCTAAATTGAATTTTCTTTTCTTCAGTCAACCATTTCTTCAATCCTGCTATGGATCCCTGAATTGCTGCTTTACTTCTGTTGTGGGTCTTGAGAGTCATGTATTTGGGAAAAACACTGTTTTTTGAACACTTGTCGAAAAACCATAAGTTTTGTGAACAAATAATTTGTTTTTTTAGCGATTTTCGCTAAAGGAGCATCATCGTCGCTCACTTCAGATTCTCCGGAATTAGCTTCCAGCAAGTCTGAATCTTGTCCATTAATTTTTAAAAGTTCTGTTTTTAAATCTGTAAAGGTTCTTTGCGATAAATCATTGTCAAAGAAAGATGTCTTGAACCTTGGGTCCAATAAAGTGGTAAAAAGAAGGTTTCTATCAGTGAAGCAGGCTTTGCATCTCTTATTCAAGGAATCTTTAAGCTCATTTTTAGTACTCTGCTCTGCACCCCTGAAAAGTCAGCTTTCTCGAAATAATTTAAGAGAGTTTAAGGGTCATAGACGTAGTTAGGGGGGTACTTGGAGGTGCTAAGCACCCCCGAAATCTAAATTAGCACCCCCCAAAAAAAATTTACATTTACAATATATAAATAAATACACACAATCTGTGTTTTTTTAGGACTTCAGCACCCCCAGTGTTGACCGTCTAACTACGCCTATGGTAAGGGTATTACTTCCGATATAGATGCACTATTCTTACTAAAAATCTTCGTAATTTCTTCAAAAGGTTTTAATAGATTTAGTAAATTTTTTGCTAGTTCCCATTGGTAGTATACTAGCGCCACATCCAGAGCTGTGAAAGTTACTTCAGAAAAGTAACTAGTTACTTTTTCGATACTTTTGCACAAATGTATCTGGATACTTATAAGGAATAGTTACTTTTACCTAAAAGTAACTTAGTTCTTAGTTACTTAGTTAAAGTAACTAGTTATAGTAACTAAGATACTTTTACAGTGACTAGTTACATTGATTGTAACTACGATAATTTAAAAGTAACTAAGATACTTTTAAAGTAACTAGTTACATTTATTGTAACTGGTTACTGAAAGTAACTAAGATACTTTTGAGTAACTAGTTATTTTAATTGTACGGAGCGTTTTCTGGTCTTGGATCATTTTCTACTACATTGAATCTACACCGTTTACGGCGAATATGTTCTGCCACACTCTTATCGGTGCCGAAGACCTTCCCACACACACAATTCGGCATCTTCTGCCCTAGATGGTGGAGGTTTCTGCCTGAATTACAAAAGACTAGACAGTTTTATGATAAATGAGAGAATTTAACCTCCACCTTAACAACTTTCGAGAAAGTTAGTACAGGGACGAACCCTGATCCTTAGACTCCAGTCTCGGCGTACTGAATACACTGGCACTAAGAAGTGCCCACGAAATGCTGAAAACCACGCTCAACTAATGGCTCTAGAATATTATTTGGTAGAAACGTCTAGGGTCGGCCTTTCGACTTCCCCCAGGCTGGATCTACAAGCCTTTAGCCGTAGTGGGAGCTTATAGCGTGGTGTTTTTCCTGGGGCTCAGCGTGAGAATAGATCTAGTGACCCTAAAAAAGTAAGGGTCACCAAAAATTTTCTCATAAAAAAGGCGAGTGTCCCGACCTTTCAGCCAGGCGCACTCGCCAGGTTTTTAAAAGGTCTTGGTGCGTCAGGGGAGCACCGAGACCACTATTACTATGGCATATTTCGGTTAAGTGACGAAAAAAAGTTTGAACTTGTGGTCGGTTAAAACCCCGAGCGCTTGCAACTGATGTGGCTTCTGGTATGCGAAGGGATAATGTAGGGTTCCGCATCCTAAATAATCTCAACCAACCCTTTCCAGCTATTTCCTTTTCCTTTGAAAACCTGTGTGGAATTTTCTTCCTAACAGCTATTTGATATGCTAACTTTCTAACCTCGACCGAAGTCATTCCAAAGAATCTGATTTCCAAGTCTTGTTAATGATTAACTAATTCTTTTTCCAAACTGACATCAAACGTCGACTTGTGTTCACCTAGATATCCTTTAGAAGTATTCCCCGTTTGAGTACGTCGCCTCAATGTGGTAAAAGGGACATTATACGTCTTGGATGCCAATAACCAACCCATTTTACCGCCCCTAACAGCATCGATAGCCTCCTTTATTTGCTTCTCATCCCACGACTGCCTCGACGATTTTCTAATATATGGAGCCATATCTGGAACAAAATGCAAATTTCAGATTAAATATACAAGAAGACTAATGGCATAGAGATAAATTTAGCGGTGGTCGATGAGACGGCATACTATGCCATCTCATCCACAAACACACACAAACCGAAATACAACCTCAAAATTTTTAAACTCAAAACAAACACTAAACCAACATCAGTACCTTCAACAGCATACTCAAAACTTACAAAATAAATTAAAACCTACCTTATGTAGACTACTGGCGTCCGATAACAAACACAAAAATCTTTGTAAAAAAAAAATTTTAAACGTCGATTTTTAAACACTTACGTGGCGTCTCTATAACGACTCGAAACGAACTAAAAATCAAGTCATTACAATGGCGTACGCGAATAGTCACTTGCCGTAATATCGGTGTTGTCACATCTCGATTTTTACAGATATTAGCGCCATGCCATCTCACTGACTATGCCATCTCAGGCTACTTTCCCCTACTTCGTTTGATATTTTGGGCCAGTCTAATAGTAAGAGGTTTATGTCGAGAACGAAAGTTTTTCGCCCAAGTTGATCCGGGTAGATTATTTTTCCATTGTTTCACTGTTCTTGCCTTTCTTGTAAAATAATGTTGAACTACCTGACGAATATCAAATTCCTGAAGCGGAAAACCCCATTCTGCTAACAGTAAGATAGCTTCAACAAATTGAGTTTCTTTTTTGGTAAGTAATGTCTGTCCGCCATGTTTCTTTTGTGTGAGAGTCCGTAGTTTTATCGTGGAGGGTGGATTTTGGGATATTATAACGTCTTAATGACATTTTCCCTATCTTAACTTTTAGAACTGCGATTTTTAGTCGTGCCGGGTCATAATTTATGTAGTTCCTTGAACCCAGAGCTCGTTTATATACCCGCACCATTGTCAAAAGTCGCCCCCAGTTTCGTGAATTTTTTGAAAATAATTTGTAAAAAAAACGACGATTATTTTTTAATTCCTATTTGCTCAAAACATTAACTAAACATCATGTTTCAATAAAGCATACACTAACACTTAGAATAATAATAAATTAAAATCACAGCGTCATTACTTTTTCAATATTTCAAAATACGTTAAATCAATGGCCGCCATTAAATTCGAAGTACGAGATAAATACTTACGTATACGTGCAACCTGCTTCCACTGCATTCTTAACCAGATTAAACCACAGAAGAAAAAAGGGTTTGAGAAAAGTCACGGCTATGTTATTTCGATGCAACATGTGCCATCTATGAGCAACCTAGCCAAGTAAATCGGTCGGTATAAAAAAATAGGATGTAGCTTTACCGACTGAGCAAGTGACAATATCGGTAATACAGATAACGTATTTACCGATTGATAAAGGCGGGAGTATTTGAAAAGATTGATTAGTCATATAATAACTCTGTGGTCGGCGCTTAAAAGGTAATAAGTCGATATTACACATTTTTGGAGAATGGCGCTTGAAAATTTTGGAACACAACAATGAGGATTTTTAGAATCCAAATTGACCATCGGCACTGTTGATCTTACATAAATATAAATAAACATATTCCTTTGAAAGCAATATTGTACTTTTAAAAAAATAATTAGTATTTACCATAATTTGTATGACTTATGTCCTTTTTATCTAACAAGGTATGTAAAAGAGAAGCGATAGAAAGGATATATGTGTTTTAATTCGACGTTCAGCTATATTGTAAACGCGCTTAAAAGGGAACAAGTCTAGATATGATATTTTTAATTTATTTTATTTCGATAATAAAAAAACAAATATGTTTAAAAAAAATACATGTAGAAACTATTATGTCTACTTACTTTTAAGAAACTTGTTTTAACAAAGAAAAAACATATTAGGTATAGAAAATAAACGATTTTTAAGATTTAGCTTTAAAATTCGGATTCTTCTTCTGGGGCAAGATATCTGTCCACATCCGGATCTGTGTCATTCTGAATACTTTTGTCTGTTGGTAGATTTCGGTAGTAATCCTGGACGTCTCTGTCAAGTAAACCTACGATTTGTAGTAAATTTTCCTTTTTTTTTGTGCTTATGGGTCTCTGAGCTTTATATAAATCATTAAGCTTAAAACTTTCCATGTTACTTTCATTTCGATTTTTTTTTAAAAACTTTACTTCCTTAAATTCCTCTTCATCACTTAAAGTATTTTTAAATCTAACCACTGAATCTTTCGTGTACCTTAGCCAAGAAATGCTTCGGAGTTTAGTCTTTGTTTTTTACTTGTAAGGGTCCGGTTCTCGAGACAAGTTCGGAAAAAGAAAAAAATCGGTCCTGATCCATAATTTCGACTTTAAACTTGTTTTTTTTGCTCGCTGATTTAACTAGTTGATACCAGTCTCTGGGCAGATGAATATCAATGGACGTTTTCTTTTTGTTCTTTCTATCAGGGCATGGTCCACATCACACTCAAGATGAGTGTGTCCAGGTACTAAAAACTTATGGTCTATGATTTCTAATGTTTGGTGTAGATTAATAACATAATGAAACATTGCACAAATGAAGGAATTTTTGTTCTGGCCTCCACATGTGTCCGAATAAAACACAATGTGCTTGATTTCTTCTGGAATACTTTTTAGGAATGCAAAAACGCAAGATGCTATTTCATTGGCACCTCTTCCAGCAGTGCATTCTGACCACATAAAATGTGTGGACTCTCCTGAAGAGCAGTTATGTACTGTTAAATTATATGTTGCAAGCTGACGCAAATAGAACATATTCTTATTTGTTGATAAGTAAGGAGTTTGTAAAACCTGCTGTAAGTCAAATGCACATGTAATGTGGGAAGGATTGTCTAAATCCTTTTTCTTGTCAGATGCTTTTGCTTTATATGCCAAATCTGCTAAAGTAAGGTGCTCATCTAACTCTTTTTTAAAATTTACTTTAAGCTCTTCGCTGCTACAATATTTTTCTTGAGCCAGCAGGGTATCACATCTTGAACATGTGTCGTTTTTGGGTTTTTTAAATTTTAAATTTAGTTTATTAAATTCACGAGCGTATATTTTTATAGACACGGGCTTTTCGGTATATTTTTCGCAGTTTAGATTGTACATTTTGCTTAAGTTTAGATCTGAGGCTAAATAATTTTTCTCTGTGTGGCGTCTTGAGTAGTGGCTTTCATAAGCTGGGAAAGAATTAATGTGCGATTTTATTTCGTCTATTTTATTTTGTGGTGTTTTGTGTAGAGGAGTATGCATATCTCTTTTATCTGCATGAGTGATTCCACTACTTGATTTGAGTTTATTAATCACAGTACATGAAATTAATTTTTCCGTTTCATCTAAGGTGTTTAAAAAACAACGTTTGCAGACAACTATTCTTTGACCGTTTATTTCGAAATTGTAAATATATGTACAAAGTCTATTTTTGGTCGATTTTCCATTATTTACTTTATTTCTTGTTATCTCGGTTTCATTCACGTTTATCAGACTTGCAACATAAGCAACTCTTTTGTCGTTTGTTCCCTGACTCCAATATTCGTCAAAAATTGTTTGTCTTAGGTTCTCATCAATCTTTTCCTTGCATTTATTTCTGCAGTTTTCTCTAAGATCTCTCATTTTTCTTTGAGTTTTTGGTCTGTTTTTAGCTGTTGTATATTCTTGGCCAGAATTTCGATTTCTCTTTCGTTTTTGAACTTCTTTCCGGGAAAATGTAAGCAAGTTACTGTCTGTTTTTTAAAGTTTTTTTTTGATGTGGTTCGTCATTTCGGTCGTCACCTTCTGAACTTCCACTGGTGTTTTCTTCGCTTGGAACAATATAATCAGGATCTTGTTCAACGCTGTCTTTTGGTTGATCACCACCTACCATGTCTTGTAACAATGATGTTTCTATCTGAGTTTTTGATATATAAACCTGATTGTCGCTGTTAGGACTTCTGTCTTCAAATCCAGTGTTTGCAATCTTTATTAGTAAATCTCCTTTTGCCACATCTGCTTCTTTTAAATTCTCTTTGCAGGTATTTTCTAAATTCATTGAAACTGCATCTTCACAATTTTCAATAATTTCGGGTTCGCATAATTCCTTCTCTAAAAAAGAAAATAGATAATACTTGTGTCTAGTGACGTATTTCAATAAAATATGACACTAACCAAATTCCATTTGGGTGAGCTTATTGCAAAACAAATAATCAAAGGACTCTGCTTCCGCAACGATTTCTTTATTTGACGGCTCCTTAATTGAATCTCCTTCCAAATCCAGTGTTATTAAATCTTTAATGTTTTCTCCAATGGACGGCTTGATAAACTCATTGATGTTAACGTCTACTCCTAAAATCCACATCAGAAACTTTACTACTATACAAAAATATGGTTCTGTCTGAAATACAGGGTCATTCACGATGGCCTATAAGACGTTTATAGATACCTAACTAACGAATTATTTTAAAAATTTGGCAACCGGTAAAAACAACCATGATCTCTATAGTTTAAAAATATTTTTGAGCATACCCAAAACAGATTGCAACTACGTTATTTTAAATGAAACACCCTATATATTTTTGTTTAATTTTCTATTCTTCTTAAAATTTCGGATGTTAGCATTTTTAGGTAGAAAATTAAAAACTAAGATAGGGTCATATAAGCCTACTCCAATTTGCACCTTTCAGATGTTACAGTCTGTCAAAATTCAAAAATGTCATATTTGATTCATCAATATCTTGAAAACAATTAAATTTAAGCATAGTGCATATTTTTACAAAATATTTTTAGATATTAAAAAGAATACAAAAACCAAAAATATATAGGGTGATTCATTTAAAATATCAATGTTGCCACCTAGTTTGGACAGAAGCGGCAATACCGCATGGTTTAAAATATGTTTAAACTGTAGATAATGGTTGATAATCCCGTTAACCAAATTTTCTAAATTATCCGCGATATTTAGTTCTCCATAAACTTCTAATAGGCCTCTCACTATGAATGACCCTGTATTATAATACACCTTAGTGGATGCTACTCACTATTTATTTGTGGTGTTAACTCTAGAAGAGTTTGATTAAAACCCGTGGAAGTTGTAGGGCTTTCAAAAAGTGGTTGAACATTTTCGTCACAAGCTGGATATAGATACGGCGAAGATGGCCCAATACCAATGATATCCAAGTTGTTTAAGACTTCAGGACATTCTGATGCTATCGCAACTTGACGTGGAACTTTATTGACGAAAAAAAAAATGTTTAAAATACGTTTTAGGTCATGGTTTAATTTGTATTTTCAAAAATAAACTTAACTTAACCTTACCTTCAAGACCTCGAATCGGCGCGTTATGATTATCACGAACACAGGCGGCGAGTATTCTAGTTATCCTACTGCCAACCCTGCCCCCCCCCCCCCCCCCTCATTTTAGGAGGCATGGTTTTACACAATTTTTTATTAACAATACTACTTTTTAGATACCTACTTAACTGTTAAAAAAAGAAAGTTTATTTAAAAGAAAAGTAAGAATCCAATACACATCATTACACCAAATGTACGTTCACTAAATAAACAGAATAATATGACATATGACACAAAAACAGAAATCTATACTATCGACAAGTAAACCTATGCTAGATTACTTTGCATATTAAAACGCTTAAAAGGAAATAAGTTAACATACGATTTTATATTAACAAAAAGGTAGCTCTTAAAATACCATAAATATACTTAATAGAAAGTTTGGTTTAAAAGGCAAACTCTTTAAAGGGAATATGTAGACTTATACTTTAAGGACACTTAAAAAACTTAACTTACAAGGTTAAGAGATTTGGTTTTGTAAAAATTAGAAAAAATATGTAGACATGTTTTGTTTTAACTGGTTTATATTACAAAATTTTACTTTTTATGTTTAATTATGACGTTTTGTCTTTCGCGGTTTCCCATGTATTATTATATATGTTTTTTCGTACCTTATTTTTATTACTTTACGACGTATATAGACTTAGATCCTTTTAACTGTTTAAAATATACAGTCTTCTAAACATATCTTGACTAAAAACCCCATTTACGTAAAAAACGACTTATGACCTTTTAAGCGCCGGCCACAGAATTGACATAATTTCATTATCATGCCCAGTATGTCCTGCTACTTTTGAACTCCACAATAATCGTAATCGATCCACCAACTCACTGGGTTTATTCCAATAGACATATTGAGATGACTTTGAAGATAATGTCTTATTTACTGGCAAGTAAATTTTAGATTTTTTCTTTTGTCGCACTCCAGCACCAAGTTTAGTTCCCTGCATTAGCGGTTTTGTAATTTGTCTATATTTTGGCCATCGAGTTTCCCGTAAACCATTACTTTTGTCGTAATGATTGTATGCTGCATTTGTCATATCCAAAATATCTTTGTATGTTTGCAGAGTGTCTTTATTCAAATCGTCTTCATGACCCAGTAGTGGTGGTGATTTTAGGAAAATCAAATCATAAAGCTCTTTTGTTCCATTAAATATAGCAATATTTCTCTCCTTTTTATATAAACTAATGTTCCCATTGGAGAAACGTACTTCGACATTTCCGATATATGTTTTGTCTTTATTTGTTTTTGTTTTTGAGTCATAATGAACACCGTAAATGTTGTCATAATAGGATGGATGCCTTTGTAACCCTGTTAGATAGGTGCGAATACTTTTAAAAGATGTCCTCTCAATAGAACTAGTTTCATTAGATGTTGGTGTGGATTGTCTTGATGGAGATGGTGTTGCAAACACTGACGACTCATACAATTTATGTTTTGGGGTAGATGTTTTAACTGGCGCCATGAGTAATTTATCAAATATTTCTGTATTTGGATTAATTGATATATCTGCATTATCCATTGTTGTGTTTAAACCGTAACGACTTCCAGGTTTACTTGTAGAAATTGATTTTTGGGTTAATGTTGGCTGTGGTGACTGTTTCTGCTGCTGCTGCGGATACGGTTGCTGTTGTTTTAGTGACTGTTTTTGTGGTTGTTGTTGTTTCTGCTTCACTGCATTTGATATTGATGTCAACGGTTTAGTAATCGGTTCATAAAACTTTTCTAAATCGACATGATATTGAGATTTAGCTGCTTTGATTTGCTTAAATTTTTTCTTTACAGCATTGGTTGTTTCAACCAGTTTACGTTTTAAATCGATTTCTTCACTCATGGTGTCTTCAAATTAACGGACAATGATGGAATGAGGGTTTATTGCTATTTCTATAAATATATATAGCTATCAAATCCCTTGCGATATCTTCCCGAATTAACATCACTATCTTTATCGATAACTAAAAAACCATACTTATTGTCCCAACATTTAGAACACATGTCTTGAAATTGCGGAAACGTTAGATCAGGTGAAACATGATCAGAAAATATGTGTCGCATATTCAGCTCGTCCTGTTTAAACATTATAATGAAGTTTGCGTTATCACGTACAAGTTGTTTTGGAACACGTGAATATGTTTGGGCTAAGTAAAAAGCATCCACATTTTTGTGTCGTCCCATACTAAAATATGATCTTATAACATCCTGTTTTTTACACATGACATCATCAAAAATAAATACAGAGTTTGGCTTTGCATCTGACGGTTGCACTATATTATTTCCATCGCTGAAAGTGTAGTAGCCAAGACCTTTAATTGGTGATAGGATTTTTCTCAAATACTCATATTTGGGTTGATACAGCGACTTTGAGAAAATATACACATTTTCAAAACGCAATCCCAACGGGTGTGTTAACAGCGATATCATAACATTGGTTTTTCCACAATTCGACGGTCCAATTAGCAACCCACGTATAGATGATGGAAGCAGCGGTCCATGTCTTCTTAAACATTTCTGATCGTGTCCTGACCCAACCTTGACATCAAGATTATCAACTGGTAGTTTTTGCTTAAGCTTCACAATTCTCATTTTAACTATATTTTATAGTGATTTTTACGTATGCAATCATTTAGATGTCATCAGTCAAGCGAAGTGGTCGCTATCGTTTATCAAGTAAGACTGGAGCTGGTATTGTTAATTCAGCAATTAATAGGTTACCAATTTAGTTACATATACCCAGTTATCAGTATTGTGGACCTGGGACCAAAGTTATAAAACGTGTTCAACGTGGTGATCAGGGAATTAATCCATTAGATGCTGCTTGCAAAAAACACGATTTAGCATATTTGCATAACAGTGAAGATTTAAGTGCACGACACCAAGCCGATTACGAACTCGAACAAAGTGCTTGGAAAAGAGTAAAATCTAAGGAGGCTAGTTTACGGGAAAAGGCTGCAGCTTGGTTAGTAACGAACATCATGAAAGCAAAACAACGTTTTGGTATGGGAGTGCCATCGACTAAACAAAATAAACGCCGTTCTCGCCGTTCAAAGGTTTCCAAAGGAAAAAAGGGGCAATAAGCGTCGTCGTCGTCATCAACAAAAACCCAAGAAAGCATTTGGATCAGCTATTAGACAACCAATTCGATCGCAATTAATGAAATCTGGAGAAAAGAAGAGCCTTAAAAAAAATCTTATGAAAACATCAAAAATAGCTATTACAGCTGCACGTAAATCCTTAAAAGCAGCTGGTGGTAAACGAAAAATTCGCACCCCTAGAATTATACCAATCCCCAAAACTGGTGGGATATTACCTCTAATACCGATATTTGCAGGGCTATCAGCTTTGGGTTCCTTAGCTGGTGGAGCAGCTGGTATTGTGCGTGCTTTAAAGACTGTAAAAAATGCAGGCACAGAAAAAACCGGTGCTACCTTGCGTTTGTGTTCAAAAGGAAATGGTTTGTTTCTTAAACCATATCGTACAGGTATGGGATTATTTCTAAGCAATAGCAATGGAAAATCAAAAAACTAATTGAATCCCTGCCTCGAAGACCACTATCCAATATTGATATAGAAAAGTTTGCTGCAAAGATGCAAATACCACATTTTAGAGGGGTTTATATGAGAGATTCACTGCCAGTGCGAGGACCCAAACGTTATGAAGCTGCAATTATTAATTTGGATAGTATATTGGGAGGCGGGACGCATTGGGTAGCATATAGAAAAAAAAATATAAATGTAAAATATTTTGATAGCTTTGGTGATTTACCACCACCTACCGAATTGGTGCGCTATTTACAACGGGGATCCGAAGCATCAAGGAAAATCTACTATACATATGGCCGCCAACAAGAATTCGGTACAGTCTGGTGTGGACATTTGTGTTTGAAGTTTCTCTCTCAAAATTAAAAAAAATATAATGGCAGCAGCGTGTGTGACACCAAAAGTGGATCGTGATAACTACACAAAAATGCTATTGTCGCTTAAAGCATATAGTCAAGTAGGTGGGCTGAGAAACATGTCAGCAAGACAGTTAGAAAATATGCCAAAGGAAGTGATGATTGCGTTAGCCTCAGATGAAATCGCACTCGTTTGGAATAAGTTACCTGAACATATGAAAAGTGACAAAGAATTGTTAAAATATCAATACTGTAACGAACATTATAACAACGAAAATAAATCAGATGTGGATGAAGGAGATGGACCAGCACCAAAAAAGTTATTTTGTTGTTATTGTAAAATCAAGGATGTAAAAATAACATATGAAACAGCTAAAGATGGATTGATGCATAGTCTAAACCCAATTAATTGCTGTAAACAACAATAAATTAGCCCGCATACTATGCTTCGATAGCAGTCATGTCTTACACATTCACGCTAACAGGACACAGAAGTGTTATAAGTGCGGATTTTTATCCACCCGTCGAATTGAATTCAACGCATAAGTATGGTCTTGCATTGTTGGGATTTTACACTTATAATTCAATTTTTAACGTTGATGAAAGTAACAATTTGTTTGCATACATAAAAAATGACGGTCAAAAACCAATACAATTATGGATTCCACCAGGAGCTTACGAAATTAATGAAATTTATAAAGCGATGCACACAAGTTTAAAGCAATCCTGCAAACAAGACAAATGTGATATATTATTTTCATTGGAGGCCAACAATAATACATTAAAATGTGAACTCAAGTCGTCGCTCAACATTGATTTCAGAGGAAAAAACACTATTGGTGGATTATTAGGCTTTGGACCGGTTGTGTTAAAAAGTGGAAAACTACATGAATCAACTAGTAATGTGGACATAATGAAAGTGCGTATTATAAGGGTGGATTGTAACATAACTTCAGGAGCATATTTGAACTCAAGACAAAGCCACACATTATTCGAATTCGATGTTGATGTCGAGCCAGGTTACAAAATTTCAAAAGAACCTCAAAATATTATTTATATGCCGATAATGCCTGAGGGACGTCAGTCAATAGACAACATTACTCTACGCATCTTGGATGATAACGGTGATCTGATAAATTTTCAAGGTGAAAAAATTATAGTTAAAGTGGAATTGAAAAAAATATTATAAATATGGGTTTTTGCTTCAATCGTCCACTGAATATGCTGTCCAGCACTCAAGATTCAACTGCACAACATAAAAGAAAACATATTACACAGACCAAGATCATTCACAATCCAGACGTTAGATTGAAAAGACGTTTAGCTCGTAAGCAGCTCTCTGCAAAAGACCGTAAATTTCTACAATCCATTGGTTTAAGAGTACGAAATTAAAATATGGCCAGTACCAGTGACAAAATTGAGGTTTTTACCGAACCCATTTTTGATAATTCCATTGTCAGCTTACAAGAGCACACATATAAGCCGTATGGTTCTCCGACGTTTAGCATCTCTGATGAAATACGCATTCCAGTGCACTTTCAAGACATTATTTTGGATATATCAGACAGCTACATATACATCGAAGGAACTTTCAAATCTAGTGATGTTACTAAACACTGTTACTTATCAAATAATGCAATCACGAAATACGTTATGAAATGGCTGGGGAACAAGTTGCTGTTGTTCGAAAACCTGGAATTACTTCAACGTTGAAAACTATGGCATCATTGGGTGCAACCCAACGAAAAAGTCTTATGGCCTGTGGATGGGGTTTGGATGAAAAAAACCAAGGTATATTTAATTCTACAAGTAAAGTGTTCTCTGGAAAGCTACCTCTAAAATATCTGATGGGATTTGCTGAAGATTATTCGAAGGGCATATTTAATATTAAGCAAGAGTTGATTTTAATTATCGCCCGCACTTTTTCCAACTGCTACATTGGTGAAGTTGATGCTGATATTACTATTAAAAAGATTAAGTGGAAAATCCGTCATATTATTCCAGATGACCGACAAAAATTGAAAATATTGTCCCGTATCAATAAAGGTGGAAGTAATGTAAACATTCCAATGGCATATCGCAAATGGGATCTTTACGAATTACCTGCTTTGCGACAAACATCATCCGACGTATGGGCCTTAAGAACAAGTGCGAGCTTGGAAAGGCCGAGATATTTGATTATTGGATTCCAGACAAGCACTTTTTCTGACATTAGAGAAAAGAATGTCACTGAATTTACTACAGCCGATATCAGTGACATTCGACTCTATCTTAACTCGACAGTATTTCCTTATGAAAGATGGAATTTGGATTTTACGAAAAAACTATATGCGCCAGCATATTACAGTTACGAAAATTTCCAAATGAGCTACTATCAACTAAAACTTAATGACCCGATGATGAGTTTTTCCGAATATATCAAAAATCCTGTATTCATCATAGATTGTAATCATCAGGCAGAGGCGTTGAAATCATCTACTGTGGACGTGAAGTTGGAGTTTGAAACACGCAAAAGCAAATTTCCAAAAGACACTAAAGTGTATGCATTAGTTATTCACGATGCATATTTTAGCTACAATATACTAAATGGCTCTGTTAGCAATAAGTCAATGTATTAATTATTATTTATGTAATAGTAAAAATAAACTGGTAAACTAGACACTCTGTGTTTTATTCATGTTACTATGCATAGAAAGTATTTTCAAGGCTACAACGCTCAGGGTCAACGGTTGCATGGATTCGAGAGAGAGAATTTGTAGTGTTGGTGGTGAAGGTCGAAAACTTGTATTTAAGCGGGGGATGATGGGTGAAAAATTCATTCTACTTTACGATGTCGTCTAATTCAGATCAGGGATATTCGACGAACAGTTCTGACGATGACATGCCTGCTCCACGGGTCCAACAAAGAAGGGTACGCCGGCGACGTAGGTTAAGGCCGCGGTTCTGCATTGTGCAGTCATATGTGAAATGGGGCGAGCACGTCTCATTATGTATGCATTGCCACATAACGAGATTTGGTGGTTTGAAGAACGTAGATTTCATTCAAAGTCATCTTACGACTGGGATGATACGCAACGCGCGAAGTCATTCACGCTGTGTTTTGTGTCGCGAAAGACTTTTTACAGTCTTTCACGCAAGACTCTTGCATTATCTGCAATAGAATTCAGTAAATTATATTGCAGATAATACAATATATCGGCCTTCCCTACCGACCGCTACGAAACCAGACATTCCCTGGTCCATTGTAGGACAACTGCCACAGAGTGACATAGTTATTCTTGGTTAAAAAAACCTTTCTTGGCTAAGAAGAATTATGTTACTCTGGTAAATACATAATAAGCTGTCGCGATGAATGTAAAAAATTCTTTTTGACCACCTTTTATTTTACCAAACCCCATTCCCTTTCCTGTGGCAAGAGAACATAGTAAAAATATGTGATCTTTACCTAGTCGTAAGAAAAAACATGATATGATCAAAACGCTCATTTAGAATTACAAAAATCATACATTCTTTGCTAATACATCCCGAGTGACATAATTTTCAAAAAAGAAATGTATTCTTGAAGAAAATATATTGTCACATACTTGGTGACCATCTAACTACAATGAGAGTATTTTGTAGCCCTGAAAAGGGCTGATTTTTGGTGATGGAGAGCGAAAACCTAGAGTGGTTGGTCTCCTCTCGCCACCTGGACCGAGCGCGGCGCTGGACGCCTATTTGCTCACGACGCTCTTCCATTTCCCTGAGGAGAGCATCTCTCTCCTCAGGGCCAAGCCGCATCGGTGGTTCCTCCACCACCTCTAGCGGTTCAGCCATTACCACCACCGGTTCAGGTTCCGGTGGCGGCCTGGGAGTTGGTGGTACTTCAAGTACCGGCTTTTTGGCGTTTTTGACGCCCCAATCCTCCCAATACTTGGCTATTCTCGTCTCTGGTCGAGTTCAACATGAAGCAACACTTTTTACAGCGGTCGGACGACATGTCGAAGAGAGTGAAGAAATATTTTTATTGTGTTATTACATACCTACTTTTATGTCGAACGCCGGCTGGTTATTACACCTAACGCCATCTATTAAAACTTTTTTTTGTGTGTAAACTTGTATTTCACAAAATATCTTTCGTATTAAAATCGATTTATTTATTAGTACCCTCAGCGCCATCTATTAATAAAAATATATAATAAATAAATCGATTTTAATACGAAAGATATTTTTTCTGTTTATAGTCAATAAGAATTCATTACTATTTTATTCTTAGGTTTTTTTTCATCAGAGTAATATTAAGGAAGTTATAGTTCGCAGTAGATACCTAATATACAGTAAATTATCCCGTTTCTTTTCAGTCCTATAGACTAGAAATGTCTTTCACCAATGAATGCTCAATATTGAGGAGTATTTTAAATAAAACAATATAAAAATAATAAAAGATATATTTAATAGTAATCTTTTTTTTATTACAGCCATATTATACATGTCATATCATATATATCTACACTCTCTATTTTATAAAGCATAAACTATACTTTAATTAATTATGTCTATGCATTATATTAATAATATTAATATCGTTAATTTTCCCAATTGAAAAGCGATACAAAGTACTACATCAATTGGAAAAAATGTCATGTAAGAAAATGGATTATATTACAAGAAAAACTCACTAAGACTATAACAATTCTTTTGAAATAACAACTTTGAAGTCTACATTTAAAAGTGCTAATATTAAGGACCACTTTTATGCTACTATCTAGGACATTTTAAAATCTAAAACAGTTAAAATAAAAACTCCTTTGATAGGTAGCTGTTCGATGAGGCGGTATATAATTCTTCTAAACCTAAACTTTCTCTTTTTACAAAACTTACAGCTGCTATGCCTCGAAATTTCTAAGAAATGTGATTTCTATAGAATGTTTTGTTCACCATAATATAATGCCCCCGCATTATTCGAAATTTCTAAGAAATGGGGTTTCTATGGAATGTTTTGTTCAGCATAATATAATACCTACGCATTATTTGAAATTTCTAAGAAATGTCATTTTTATGAAATGTTTTGTTCAGCATAACAAAGGTTTTATTTTTGGTGCAAATACCGAGAATTCTTATCGGTATTGCAACTTATGAATAAGAATACATTCTAAAGTACAGTCAATACATAAGTATTAGAATTTATTATGTATGTATATCTATAAAAGTACATAGATATAGTTACTTTTCCTATAGTTAATGGTTAAATCTATTTTATAATATATATACAATCCTAAATTCTAACCTATTAAACATTGCAGAAAAAATGTCCTTTCAATTCGTCAGATCCATCCCTAGACGCATTTCGCCATATCATGGCTCATCAGTAGAGGTAGGATCTGACGAATGAAAGGAGAGCTAATTCTAACCTATTAAACATTTCAGAAGAAGAATTTCCTTTCGTTTCGTCAGATCCATCCCTAGACGTGTTTTGCCATATCGTGGCTCATCAGTAGAGCTAGGATCTGACGAACGAAAGGAGACCTACTGAACATCACTATTGTACATTTCTAATTTATTTTTATACTTACTAATATTATTCTTAACTAAACCTAACGGTTTCTGTAATTGTCTTATCTTAGTTTCTATGTCCACCACTTCTTTTTCGCCGCGCACTATTTTGTCCTTCCACATATTTCGCACATTAATAATTGTTTTTACGGCCTCCCGCTCCTCCTGGCTGTAGGCCATCAGCCACTCCGATGTATTTGATGGCGGCGGCGGCGATGCTGCGGGTGATGAAACAGGTGTTATATCTTCAAATAATTTTTTGGACCGACCCTTACCCACACGTTTACCTGGCTTGTTGATAATTGGCGACAGCGGACGCTCAATTGATGCTGGCGATGGTAATGGTTTAAGAATTGTTGAAGGTTCCGCAACTATTGTTTTTATTGGATTCTTTTTTTTTCTTTTCCAGCCAGTCTGGCAACACTGCGCATTTCGCTGGTTTTCAAAATGTAAATTTATTTCTCTTGCAGCTGCTGCTCCCAGACGATGTTGTTGGCTGTGGCTCTTGCCTAGTTCGCTTACTTGCATAAAACGTCTTGGCCTCCTTCGTTACATCCCCCGATGGCAACGTAAGCAACGTCTGGAGTTTGCTGGGAACCTTCGCTTCCTTTACCACTACATCGCTAACAATATTCACTTTGGGTTGTTGTTGTTTAAACCCTCCCTCCAATATCTTGTCAATTGCTTCGGATGCTAGCCGGTCTAGGTCCTCATCACCCCACACATCTTCACATTCTCTATTTAATTCCTCTTGGGTATTCTTTCCAAACATATCACTAACATCTAAACTGGGTAAACTCATTTTAATAAACTCGACACACACAAAAACTGACTTAACACAAACTACTCGAACGACTGGAAGATTTATACTGAAGAAATAGAACTGGTGTATATTATTTTATGCGCACCTCCCCACTACATACCCACCCCCACCCCTGTTCTCTCTCTCTTACAATACAACTCCCTCTCAAGGTTCAGATCCGTCCTTGTGTTATAATATATTTTACTTGAAGTATGTATTTATTTTCAAGACTTATGTGAACCAATGTATTTTACACATTATATATCCAAGGTTAAAATTTGTCCTCGATGTAATTTTAAAGGTTACAATGCTATTGGGATAATATTTAATAAAACAATGTTTTTTACGACAAATTTTGGTTTTATTAATATCTTTTGTCTCTTCTGTCTCTCTTTCAATGAAAGTATTTTGTAGCCCTGAAAAGGGCTGATTTTTGGTGATGGAGAGGGAAACCTAGAGTGGTTGGTCTCCTCTCGCCACCTGGACCGAGCGCGGCGCTGGACGCCTATGCGGCGCTGGACGCCTATGCGGCGCCGGCCGTCGTTGCTCACGACGCTCTTCCATTTTCCTGAGGAGAGCATCTCTCTCCTCAGGGCCAAGCCGCATCGGTGGTTCCTCCACCACCTCTAGCGGTTCAGCCATTACCACCACCGGTTCAGGTTCCGGTGGCGGCCTGGGAGTTGGTGGTACTTCAAGTACCGGCTTTTTGGCGTTTTTGACGCCCCAATCCTCCCAATACTTGGCTATTCTCTCGTCTCTGGTCGAGTTCAACATGAAGCGACACTTTTTACAGCGGTCGGACGACATGTCGAAGAGAGTGAAGAAATATTT
Organism: Polydrusus cervinus; assembly: GCA_935413205.1. Lineage (NCBI taxonomy): Eukaryota > Metazoa > Arthropoda > Insecta > Coleoptera > Curculionidae > Polydrusus > Polydrusus cervinus. Next base: position 55,227,891 of record OW284510.1, on the reverse strand, counting down.
TTATTGTGTTATTACATACCTACTTTTATGTCGAACGCCGGCTGGTTATTACACCTAACGCCATCTATTAAAACTTTTTTTTGTGTGTAAACTTGTATTTCACAAAATATCTTTCGTATTAAGATCGATTTATTTATTAGTACCCTCAGCGCCATCTATTAATAAAAATATATAATAAATAAATCGATTTTAATACGAAAGATATTTTTTCTGTTTATAGTCAATAAGAATTCATTACTATTTTATTCTTAGGTTTTTTTTCATCAGAGTAATATTAAGGAAGTTATAGTTCGCAGTAGATACCTAATATACAGTAAATTATCCCGTTTCTTTTCAGTCCTATAGACTAGAAATGTCTTTCACCAATGAATGCTCAATATTGAGGAGTATTTTAAATAAAACAATATAAAAATAATAAAAGATATATTTAATAGTAATCTTTTTTTTATTACAGCCATATTATACATGTCATATCATATATATCTACACTCTCTATTTTATAAAGCATAAACTATACTTTAATTAATTATGTCTATGCATTATATTAATAATATTAATATCGTTAATTTTCCCAATTGAAAAGCGATACAAAGTACTACATCAATTGGAAAAAATGTCATGTAAGAAAATGGATTATATTACAAGAAAAACTCACTAAGACTATAACAATTCTTTTGAAATAACAACTTTGAAGTCTACATTTAAAAGTGCTAATATTAAGGACCACTTTTATGCTACTATCTAGGACATTTTAAAATCTAAAACAGTTAAAATAAAAACTCCTTTGATAGGTAGCTGTTCGATGAGGCGGTATATAATTCTTCTAAACCTAAACTTTCTCTTTTTACAAAACTTACAGCTGCTATGCCTCGAAATTTCTAAGAAATGTGATTTCTATAGAATGTCTTGTTCACCATAATATAATGCCCCCGCATTATTCGAAATTTCTAAGAAATGTCATTTTTATGAAATGTTTTGTTCAGCATAACAAAGGTTTTATTTTTGGTGCAAATACCGAGAATTCTTATCGGTATTGCAACTTATGAATAAGAATACATTTTAAAGTACAGTCAATACATAAGTATTAGAATTTATTATGTATGTATATCTATAAAAGTACATAGATATAGTTACTTTTCCTATAGTTAATGGTTAAATCTATTTTATAATATATATACAATCCTAAATTCTAACCTATTAACATTGCAGAAAAAATGTCCTTTCAATTCGTCAGATCCATCCCTAGACGCATTTCGCCATATCATGGCTCATCAGTAGAGGTAGGATCTGACGAATGAAAGGAGAGCTAATTCTAACCTATTAAACATTTCAGAAGAAGAATTTCCTTTCGTTTCGTCAGATCCATCCCTAGACGTGTTTTGCCATATCGTGGCTCATCAGTAGAGCTAGGATCTGACGAACGAAAGGAGACCTACTGAACATCACTATTGTACATTTCTAATTTATTTTTATACTTACTAATATTATTCTTAACTAAACCTAACTGTTTCTGTAATTGTCTTATCTTAGTTTCTATGTCCACCACTTCTTTTTCGCCGCGCACTATTTTGTCCTTCCACATATTTCGCACATTAATAATTGTTTTTACGGCCTCCCGCTCCTCCTCCTGGCTGTAGGCCATCAGCCACTCCGATGTATTTGATGGCGGCGGCGGCGATGCTGCGGGTGATGAAACAGGTGTTATATCTTCAAATAATTTTTTGGACCGACCCTTACCCACACGTTTACCTGGCTTGTTGATAATTGGCGACAGCGGACGCTCAATTGATGCTGGCGATGGTAATGGTTTAAGAATTGTTGAAGGTTCCGCAACTATTGTTTTTATTGGATTCTTTTTTTTTCTTTTCCAGCCAGTCTGGCAACACTGCGCATTTCGCTGGTTTTCGAAATGTAAATTTATTCCTCTTGCAGCTGCTGCTCCCAGACGATGTTGTTGGCTGTGGCTCTTGCCTAGTTCGCTTACTTGCATAAAACGTCTTGGCCTCCTTCGTTACATCCCCCGATGGCAACGTAAGCAACGTCTGGAGTTTGCTGGGAACCTTCGCTTCCTTTACCACTACATCGCTAACAATATTTACTTTGGGTTGTTGTTGTTTAAACCCTCCCTCCAATATCTTGTCAATTGCTTCGGATGCTAGCCGGTCTAGGTCCTCATCACCCCACACATCTTCACATTCTCTATTTAATTCCTCTTGGGTATTCTTTCCAAACATATCACTAACATCTAAACTGGGTAAACTCATTTTAATAAACTCGACACACACAAAAACTGACTTAACACCAACTACTCGAACGACTGGAAGATTTATACTGAAGAAATAGAACTGGTGTATATTATTTTATGCGCACCTCCCCACTACATACCCACCCCCACCCCTGTTCTCTCTCTCTTACAATACAACTCCCTCTCAAGGTTCAGATCCGTCCTTGTGTTATAATATATTTTACTTGAAGTATGTATTTATTTTCAAGACTTATGTGAACCAATGTATTTTACACATTATATATCCAAGGTTAAAATTTGTCCTCGATGTAATTTTAAAGGTTACAATGCTATTGGGATAATATTTAATAAAACAATGTTTTTTACGGCAAATTTTGGTTTTATTAATATCTTTTGTCTCTTCTGTCTCTCTTTCAATGAAAGTATTTTGTAGCCCTGAAAAGGGCTGATTTTTGGTGATGGAGAGGGAAACCTAGAGTGGTTGGTCTCCTCTCGCCACCTGGACCGAGCGCGGCGCTGGACGCCTATGCGGCGCTGGACGCCTTTCGTATTGGTACGTCGCGACGCTCGGCGCGCATACGATTATTATCATTATTAATTACATTTAAATTTGATAAAAGTCCGCTATGGGACCGAACAAAGGGTAACTGCGCTTCGACCGAATGAGGATTACAATCGAAACGAATCATATCGTCCGGCATCGGACGTCCCGATACTACAGGCATCACATTAATATCATTAACATTATTTAAATCGAAATTATTTCGTCCCGCATTGGATTCTATCATAGACTTGGTAGCTTCACGTACCACAAAAGGTATTCTAGGTTGAAAAATAACACTGCAGTCCAGAGACATGTCTGAATCTACAGTGACAGTCGTAGATAATGATTCGGAACTTAGGACACTCGTATTATCCATAATGGGTAATTCGTCCCAAAAATAACTTTCACTTAAACTGTTATTATTTATAAGACTCATATTAGTATTATGTGTAATATATGTAAAAACTCAAAGTGTTTTTTTTTGTTAAGGTTCCCTCCACAGCACCCGTTGATTTTGGATGTATCAACGCCTCAACGTTAAGATTTATTTGGGCTTATGTACCTCTTTTTGAAAATATATTTGTTCGAACTTTAGTAATCTGTTCTTAAATTTAAGATTTAAGAACAGAATGTCTATAATAAGACGACTGAAAATATATGGGCTTTAGTTATGCAAAAGATTAATATCTGTTTACCAGATATTATTTAAAAGATAATTAAGAAATCAAGGAGGGATTTAAAACTGAAGGTTTTCACGGTTAGTGTTTGAGTATAAGTGTGTTATAATAATCGGAGATCTCCTTACAACCTTATATCTAATTTCTAAAGATTACAGGTGTAAAAAGATTTAAGTCAAAATAAATAGTCGACAATAGACTATGTCACAACATCAATATTTCTCAACTTGAGAAATGATACAGTAAAGCACAACTTTATTTATAAAGTCAAAATAGATTTAGGCGTATTCTTATATCTAATAGAAACTCGGCCCTGGCATCCAGGAACCTGAAGGTACAATATAGGGCAACCCTTCCCCCTTTTTCTCGAGGAAGGCGAAACAATTATTTTGGCGCAATTTTAACGCTATAGAAACGCAAAACCCGATTTCCAATCCTACTGGAAACGGCCGGAAGAATACGAAGAATAAAAGATAATTTTAATAATAAAATAAAATATTATTAAACGATATGCGTAGGCGTAGTCCGAAAATTGGTGAACCGAAACTCTTAAGGGGGGTTAGCCTTAGGTTTCACTTATGGTTACCAATGAAATATAATATAACAAATAAGAGCCAGGGCTTATAGCTCGCACATGCTCAAACTTAATAAGAAGAATAAAAATTATATATTATCCTTAAATAAACGTACTAATTTTAATACCTATAAAATTTGTGAACCGAACTCTAGGGTTCTTAAATGGTCACTAAGAAAGCTTAAGAGAGAAAATATATTTTAGATTTTTAAAGGCGAATCATATCCTATTAGATTTTTTATAGACATATCAAAGTCTTGTTCTAATTTTAGTTCAAATATTTTATTTTTATAATTTAATCTTTATGATAATAGTGAGCCGGAACACTCGTCCTTTTTGTATAATGAAGAAAGGATAAGTTCAAGAACAGTTATTAAGTTTCACAAGTGCTCTTTCAGCAAAAGATTTGTTAATAAAATGAAAACAGTGTTTCATTTCCAAAAGAAAGAAACCGCACAAAAGTTAGTGAACAAAAACTCCCCGGTTTAAATAAGATTGGTGAGCCGGAACACTCGTTCTTTTTGAAACTGAAGAAAGAATAAAAACTCCCCGGTTTATTTAATTATAAGCAGAAATATATTTTATTTTAGTATTTAATAAATTTCACAGTCACATCTAGGTGACAGCCTGTATGGCAAAATAGAAACAGTGTCCTATTTCCAGAAAAAGAAATTATTAACAAGTTTATTTATTGGTAATATAATGGTCACGTAGCGAACCGAAATTTAAATTTTACTTTTTATTTTATTTTATTAATCGCGTAAATTGTTTCACAACCTCGCATATAACAGAAAATCACTAAGGATTTTTTATACAAAAATAGTATTATAATCACCCTGTATTATAATACAAAAGAAATGCACTAGGCACTTTTTACAACCGGAAAACTTAAAGATTATTTTTTTAAGATTAAAAAGAACAAACTTGTTCTAAAACTTTTTCACACTCGGTGAGACTTATTATTTTATATTTTATTTACAAAGCACTTTCAGTGCACCAGGTTAAATTTTTTTAAAAACACGACGGTGAAGCTGTCCATCAAAACGAATTGTTTTAAACACACAAAAGTTTATCTGCACTAGGCAAGTTAAGTACGTTACTCTTCGATGATGTTTCTCAAATACACTTTGTTTGACGTGACGAACGGTTGCCGTCGGCTTCTGGATTTTATACTTTTTTATTTAATAACTTGAAACTTAGGATATATTTACACACGGAGACTTCTGTCTGGAGAGTTTAAGTTAATGGTTGATTTCTTATAAGTCGTTGAACGATAGGTGTTGTTAAGAATTTTGGCTCAATAAAACAAGTTACAGTGAACTTGATATTAAAAAATACTCGTAGCTCCGAATTTTAACAGCAAAACTTTAACTTGAACTGGTACAATGACGTTATATTCAAGAAAATTAATTTTTGCAGGTAAAAGGTAGGCTTTTATAAGAAACTACTTTCACAGTCGTCAACAATTATGATCGAGCTATGATTTTGTAACATCTACGGTTTTTTCAACAAATGAGTGTCTTTTCAAATTCTTATACGCCTATTATTTTATACTTGCGGGCAAACACAAGTTTTTGACTTACTAGAAAGATGCGAGGAAACTCACACTTTCATTTCAGCAGAAACCTCGATGACACTCTACGCAATTAAACTTTCCCTACTCGCGACAGACGAAAAATTATAACTTTGAATCAGAACTTGTTCACTAAAGCCGATGTGTCTACTATTTCATATGGTTTTAGAACTAGTATAGCATCGACGATAGACTGGCTATTCTACCCCTTTCGCTAACATAGTGCAAGTGCTAGCTTACTTGGGAATACAATAAGGCAAACGGCGGCGGACTCTGAACGCGATGAAGGCCTTGATCTGATTGCTTTTATAACATGAAACGAAAACATTTTATAGTCGGCTGGCGGCCGAACGCACGTGGTTTTCGATGAATTTTATACTTCTTTTTAATGCCATTGGCTGATTTTGCCAAGTAGGCGTGTCGCTTGAAAATTAAAAAGCTACTTTGATACGGACGTAGGGTCAATAGAACGCTTTTTACAAAATTGAAATGTTAATTGAAAAGGCCCCTGCCTTATGGAGATTTAACATGGTAAATTAATCCATATTTTTAAATACGAATTTACATGGGATTACTATTTCCTGAACAGACATTTTATGACGATACATTTTTATTATGGAAAAACTGTACTATAATCTTGGACGTGAAGAGACACGCTTTTAACTTGATTTGAGATGATTTTATGATATAAGAAAATCGTAGAAATGGTGATTTTAGGATAAAATATTTTGGAGGCGGTCATTTCTACGACACGCCTATGCGGCGCTGGACGCCTATGCGGCGCTGGACGCCTATGCGGCGCTGGACGCCTATGCGGCGCCGGCCGTCGTTGCTCACGACGCTCTTCCATTTTCCTGAGGAGAGCATCTCTCTCCTCAGGGCCAAGCCGCATCGGTGGTTCCTCCACCGCCTCTAGCGGTTCAGCCATTACCACCACCGGTTCAGGTTCCGGTGGCGGCCTGGGAGTTGGTGGTACTTCAAGTACCGGCTTTTTGGCGTTTTTGACTCCCCAATCCTCCCAATACTTGGCTATTCTCTCGTCTCTGGTCGAGTTCAACATGAAGCGACACTTTTTACAGCGGTCGGACGACATGTCGAAGAGAGTGAAGAAATATTTTTATTGTGTTATTACATACCTACTTTTATGTCGAACGCCGGCTGGTTATTACACCTAACGCCATCTATTAAAACTTTTTTTTGTGTGTAAACTTGTATTTCACAAAATATCTTTCGTATTAAGATCGATTTATTTATTAGTACCCTCAGCGCCATCTATTAATAAAAATATATAATAAATAAATCGATTTTAATACGAAAGATATTTTTTCTGTTTATAGTCAATAAGAATTCATTACAATTTTATTCTTAGGTTTTTTTCATCAGAGTAATATTAAGGAAGTTATAGTTCGCAGTAGATACCTAATATACAGTAAATTATCCCGTTTCTTTTCAGTCCTATAGACTAGAAATGTCTTTCACCAATGAATGCTCAATATTGAGGAGTATTTTAAATAAAACAATATAAAAATAATAAAAGATATATTTAATAGTAATCTTTTTTTTATTACAGCCATATTATACATGTCATATCATATATATCTACACTCTCTATTTTATAAAGCATAAACTATACTTTAATTAATTATGTCTATGCATTATATTAATAATATTAATATCGTTAATTTTCCCAATTGAAAAGCGATACAAAGTACTACATCAATTGGAAAAAATGTCATGTAAGAAAATGGATTATATTACAAGAAAAACTCACTAAGACTATAACAATTCTTTTGAAATAACAACTTTGAAGTCTACATTTAAAAGTGCTAATATTAAGGACCACTTTTATGCTACTATCTAGGACATTTTAAAATCTAAAACAGTTAAAATAAAAACTCCTTTGATAGGTAGCTGTTCGATGAGGCGGTATATAATTCTTCTAAACCTAAACTTTCTCTTTTTACAAAACTTACAGCTGCTATGCCTCGAAATTTCTAAGAAATGTGATTTCTATAGAATGTCTTGTTCACCATAATATAATGCCCCCGCATTATTCGAAATTTCTAAGAAATGTCATTTTTATGAAATGTTTTGTTCAGCATAACAAAGGTTTTATTTTTGGTGCAAATACCGAGAATTCTTATCGGTATTGCAACTTATGAATAAGAATACATTTTAAAGTACAGTCAATACATAAGTATTAGAATTTATTATGTATGTATATCTATAAAAGTACATAGATATAGTTACTTTTCCTATAGTTAATGGTTAAATCTATTTTATAATATATATACAATCCTAAATTCTAACCTATTAACATTGCAGGAAAAATGTCCTTTCAATTCGTCAGATCCATCCCTAGACGCATTTCGCCATATCATGGCTCATCAGTAGAGGTAGGATCTGACAAATGAAAGGAGAGCTAATTCTAACCTATTAAACATTTCAGAAGAAGAATTTCCTTTCGTTTCGTCAGATCCATCCCTAGACGTGTTTTGCCATATCGTGGCTCATCAGTAGAGCTAGGATCTGACGAACGAAAGGAGACCTACTGAACATCACTATTGTACATTTCTAATTTATTTTTATACTTACTAATATTATTCTTAACTAAACCTAACTGTTTCTGTAATTGTCTTATCTTAGTTTCTATGTCCACCACTTCTTTTTCGCCGCGCACTATTTTGTCCTTCCACATATTTCGCACATTAATAATTGTTTTTACGGCCTCCCGCTCCTCCTCCTGGCTGTAGGCCATCAGCCACTCCGATGTATTTGATGGCGGCGGCGATGCTGCGGGTGATGAAACAGGTGTTATATCTTCAAATAATTTTTTGGACCGACCCTTACCCACACGTTTACCTGGCTTGTTGATAATTGGCGACAGCGGACGCTCAATTGATGCTGGCGATGGTAATGGTTTAAGAATTGTTGAAGGTTCCGCAACTATTGTTTTTATTGGATTCTTTTTTTTTCTTTTCCAGCCAGTCTGGCAACACTGCGCATTTCGCTGGTTTTCGAAATGTAAATTTATTTCTCTTGCAGCTGCTGCTCCCAGACGATGTTGTTGGCTGTGGCTCTTGCCTAGTTCGCTTACTTGCATAAAACGTCTTGGCCTCCTTCGTTACATCCCCCGATGGCAACGTAAGCAACGTCTGGAGTTTGCTGGGAACCTTCGCTTCCTTTACCACTACATCGCTAACAATATTTACTTTGGGTTGTTGTTGTTTAAACCCTCCCTCCAATATCTTGTCAATTGCTTCGGATGCTAGCCGGTCTAGGTCCTCATCACCCCACACATCTTCACATTCTCTATTTAATTCCTCTTGGGTATTCTTTCCAAACATATCACTAACATCTAAACTGGGTAAACTCATTTTAATAAACTCGACACACACAAAAACTGACTTAACACCAACTACTCGAACGACTGGAAGATTTATACTGAAGAAATAGAACTGGTGTATATTATTTTATGCGCACCTCCCCACTACATACCCACCCCCACCCCTGTTCTCTCTCTCTTACAATACAACTCCCTCTCAAGGTTCAGATCCGTCCTTGTGTTATAATATATTTTACTTGAAGTATGTATTTATTTTCAAGACTTATGTGAACCAATGTATTTTACACATTATATATCCAAGGTTAAAATTTGTCCTCGATGTAATTTTAAAGGTTACAATGCTATTGGGATAATATTTAATAAAACAATGTTTTTTACGGCAAATTTTGGTTTTATTAATATCTTTTGTCTCTTCTGTCTCTCTTTCAATGAAAGTATTTTGTAGCCCTGAAAAGGGCTGATTTTTGGTGATGGAGAGGGAAACCTAGAGTGGTTGGTCTCCTCTCGCCACCTGGACCGAGCGCGGCGCTGGGCGCCTATGCGGCGCTGGACGCCTTTCGTATTGGTACGTCGCGACGCTCGGCGCGCATACGATTATTATCATTATTAATTACATTTAAATTTGATAAAAGTCCGCTATGGGACCGAACAAAGGGTAACTGCGCTTCGACCGAATGAGGATTACAATCGAAACGAATCATATCGTCCGGCATCGGACGTCCCGATACTACAGGCATCACATTAATATCATTAACATTATTTAAATCGAAATTATTTCGTCCCGCATTGGATTCTATCATAGACTTGGTAGCTTCACGTACCACAAAAGGTATTCTAGGTTGAAAAATAACACTGCAGTCCAGAGACATGTCTGAATCTACAGTGACAGTCGTAGATAATGATTCGGAACTTAGGACACTCGTATTATCCATAATGGGTAATTCGTCCCAAAAATAACTTTCACTTAAACTGTTATTATTTATAAGACTCATATTAGTATTATGTGTAATATATGTAAAAACTCAAAGTGTTTTTTTTTGTTGAGGTTCCCTCCACAGCACCCGTTGATTTTGGATGTATCAACGCCTCAACGTTAAGATTTATTTGGGCTTATGTACCTCTTTTTGAAAATATATTTGTTCGAACTTTAGTAATCTGTTCTTAAATTTAAGATTTAAGAACAGAATGTCTATAATAAGACGACTGAAAATATATGGGCTTTAGTTATGCAAAAGATTAATATCTGTTTACCAGATATTATTTAAAAGATAATTAAGAAATCAAGGAGGGATTTAAAACTGAAGGTTTTCACGGTTAGTGTTTGAGTATAAGTGTGTTATAATAATCGGAGATCTCCTTACAACCTTATATCTAATTTCTAAAGATTACAGGTGTAAAAAGATTTAAGTCAAAATAAATAGTCGACAATAGACTATGTCACAACATCAATATTTCTCAACTTGAGAAATGATACAGTAAAGCACAACTTTATTTATAAAGTCAAAATAGATTTAGGCGTATTCTTATATCTAATAGAAACTCGGCCCTGGCATCCAGGAACCTGAAGGTACAATATAGGGCAACCCTTCCCCCTTTTTCTCGAGGAAGGCGAAACAATTATTTTGGCGCAATTTTAACGCTATAGAAACGCAAAACCCGATTTCCAATCCTACTGGAAACGGCCGGAAGAATACGAAGAATAAAAGATAATTTTAATAATAAAATAAAATATTATTAAACGATATGCGTAGGCGTAGTCCGAAAATTGGTGAACCGAAACTCTTAAGGGGGGTTAGCCTTAGGTTTCACTTATGGTTACCAATGAAATATAATATAACAAATAAGAGCCAGGGCTTATAGCTCGCACATGCTCAAACTTAATAAGAAGAATAAAAATTATATATTATCCTTAAATAAACGTACTAATTTTAATACCTATAAAATTTGTGAACCGAACTCTAGGGTTCTTAAATGGTCACTAAGAAAGCTTAAGAGAGAAAATATATTTTAGATTTTTAAAGGCGAATCATATCCTATTAGATTTTTTATAGACATATCAAAGTCTTGTTCTAATTTTAGTTCAAATATTTTATTTTTATAATTTAATCTTTATGATAATAGTGAGCCGGAACACTCGTCCTTTTTGTATAATGAAGAAAGGATAAGTTCAAGAACAGTCATTAAGTTTCACAAGTGCTCTTTCAGCAAAAGATTTGTTAATAAAATGAAAACAGTGTTTCATTTCCAAAAGAAAGAAACCGCACAAAAGTTAGTGAACAAAAACTCCCCGGTTTAAATAAGATTGGTGAGCCGGAACACTCGTTCTTTTTGAAACTGAAGAAAGAATAAAAACTCCCCGGTTTATTTAATTATAAGCAGAAATATATTTTATTTTAGTATTTAATAAATTTCACAGTCACATCTAGGTGACAGCCTGTATGGCAAAATAGAAACAGTGTCCTATTTCCAGAAAAAGAAATTATTAACAAGTTTATTTATTGGTAATATAATGGTCACGTAGCGAACCGAAATTTAAATTTTACTTTTTATTTTATTTTATTAATCGCGTAAATTGTTTTACAACCTCGCATATAACAGAAAATCACTAAGGATTTTTTATACAAAAATAGTATTATAATCGCCCTGTATTATAATACAAAAGAAATGCACTAGGCACTTTTTACAACCGGAAAACTTAAAGATTATTTTTTTAAGATTAAAAAGAACAAACTTGTTCTAAAACTTTTTCACACTCGGTGAGACTTATTATTTTATATTTTATTTACAAAGCACTTTCAGTGCACCAGGTTAAATTTTTTTAAAAACACGACGGTGAAGCTGTCCATCAAAACGAATTGTTTTAAACACACAAAAGTTTATCTGCACTAGGCAAGTTAAGTACGTTACTCTTCGATGATGTTTCTCAAATACACTTTGTTTGACGTGACGAACGGTTGCCGTCGGCTTCTGGATTTTATACTTTTTTATTTAATAACTTGAAACTTAGGATATATTTACACACGGAGACTTCTGTCTGGAGAGTTTAAGTTAATGGTTGATTTCTTATAAGTCGTTGAACGATAGGTGTTGTTAAGAATTTTGGCTCAATAAAACAAGTTACAGTGAACTTGATATTAAAAAATACTCGTAGCTCCGAATTTTCACAGCAAAACTTTAACTTGAACTGGTACAATGACGTTATATTCAAGAAAATTAATTTTTGCAGGTAAAAGGTAGGCTTTTCAAATTCTTATACGCCTATTATTTTATACTTGCGGGCAAACACAAGTTTTTGACTTACTAGAAAGATGCGAGGAAACTCACACTTTCATTTCAGCAGAAACCTCGATGACACTCTACGCAATTAAACTTTCCCTACTCGCGACAGACGAAAAATTATAACTTTGAATCAGAACTTGTTCACTAAAGCCGATGTGTCTACTATTTCATATGGTTTTAGAACTAGTATAGCATCGACGATAGACTGGCTATTCTACCCCTTTCGCTAACATAGTGCAAGTGCTAGCTTACTTGGGAATACAATAAGGCAAACGGCGGCGGACTCTGAACGCGATGAAGGCCTTGATCTGATTGCTTTTATAACATGAAACGAAAACATTTTATAGTCGGCTGGCGGCCGAACGCACGTGGTTTTCGATGAATTTTATACTTCTTTTTAATGCCATTGGCTGATTTTGCCAAGTAGGCGTGTCGCTTGAAAATTAAAAAGCTACTTTGATACGGACGTAGGGTCAATAGAACGCTTTTTACAAAATTGAAATGTTAATTGAAAAGGCCCCTGCCTTATGGAGATTTAACATGGTAAATTAATCCATATTTTTAAATACGAATTTACATGGGATTACTATTTCCTGAACAGACATTTTATGACGATACATTTTTATTATGGAAAAACTGTACTATAATCTTGGACGTGAAGAGACACGCTTTTAACTTGATTTGAGATGATTTTATGATATAAGAAAATCGTAGAAATGGTGATTTTAGGATAAAATATTTTGGAGGCGGTCATTTCTACGACACCCCCGGACTTAGACGAGCAATAGTCTAAAGTTTCCGTCAATTTCCTATCTGGGGTACTGAATTTTACTAAATTTATTACTTATTAAATTTTGGTAATTTTTTACAACCATGTTCTTTTCGTGTAACATTTATTCATTTTAGAATGGAGTTTAAATTAACGCCATCTATAATAATTTGCGATATTATTTAATTTAATTCCTTCTTTAGCATTATTGATTTTTTCTTACTTTATTTAACTTTTATTTTATGAGAGAATTTCATGATAGAAAGAGGTATAGAAATAATTTGACTATTACATGAGTCTTCTAATATGATAAGTGATGATATTTAATCGATTTTAAGGATTATTTGACCTGTTTAATTTCCAACTCTGCTTTTGGCGACATCTATATTTCTTCATTTGAAACTCATCAACAACAACAGTGTGCTATTACAAAGACAAAAGCTTTTAATGAATTAATCTGATTGAAACTTGACATTACTTTTATTACAAGAGTGAAAAATTTTAGGTTTTCCTTTATGACTATCTTAGAAGCTCTGAAATACTTTATTTTATATTTTAACTGGATTTTACTGTTTAACTTACATTTTCGGAATACACGTCCTCTATTATTTTTTATTTGAAACTATTTTCACTGAATTTTTAATTGAATCTACTGAGAGTATACTTTGAATTATTTTTATGAGATGGAGATAATAGTTTTTGAAATTTATTTTTATTTAGAGAATATTAATTATTTTATAATCTAGATCTGATCTGATTTATTAATTGTATAAAAGACGGGAACTTTTGAATACTTGTGAGCCTTTGACTCTTTATTTTTTATTTTTTTTTTTTTTTTTTTTGACACTGTCCTAAGGACCGCATGTCCTCACATGACACAACTTTATTAATATCTAATAATTCTTGACCAGTCCTGAAAAACATTGGTGCCCAATGTATGACTTGACGCGGACTTTTTCCAAAATAGACGCAGGCGATTTCATAATTTATAACTACGTTTTCCGCATACAGAAAGGTAGACCCTAGGATAAAATCATCTCCTAGATTCTCAATTACCCAACATCTTATTTCATATTCTCGTCCGGAGAAATATACTTTAACTTCACATATACCTAATATATTAGCGGTATTATCACTACTGGCTAATTGTATTACATTTGAAGGAGCTGGTATTAAATCAACTGGAGCGATACGGGATGATATCAAATTTACATCAGCACCGGTATCCAAAAGAAACTGATATTTATTATTTAAATATTTTCCACTTATTCTTGGCAACTTAAACTTTCCTGAGGAACTACCGATTCGATTAATACTTATGATGGTATTGGTTTCAATTTCCTCTACTTTAGGATTCTTATCATGACTTAAATGATTTTTTTCTAGAATACTTTGAGACTCTATGGTTTCTCTTATATTAGAAACACTAGGCTTACTATTATTATAACTTGAAAAATTTGGTTTCTTCTCACACAGATAATCCATATGATTTCCATTGCAATACCTACATGGCCTGAAAGGTCTCCTATTATAATCATTTTGTGGAACTACTTTTAGATTAGTACTTTCGGATCTTGGTTTAAAACGTACTAATTCGGTACTAGAATTTTCATGATTACTTATAGCGGCACGAGGTTGCCATGTCCTAGAATCTTTATGATTTTTATTGAATGAAATTTTCTTTTCGAGTTCTGAATTTTTACTTTGATATTTATTTTGATTATTACTATTAAATGTCAGGGATGCCAGTTCTCTCTTTCTAACTAAAAATTCTTCTTTAAGGTCGTTCTCGACACTATTAGTTAAAAAGATCAAACGTTCTACGTCTGGTATATACGCAGCACGTAGTCTTGAACGAAATTCGGGTTTTAATTGAGACATGATCATTCTAATAAAATCATGTTCACTTTCACAAGAACAAATTCTAGAAAACAGAGCGCGTTTTCTTAAAATGAAAGATTCACTAACTTCAGACTCATCTTGAACCTGACCATACAACATGGTTTTTAATTGCATTATTTTTTCTGAACTATTATACTTATTTTTTAGACTAAGCGCAAATTCAAAATAATTCGTAACATATTGAGAGTACGGTTCAAACCACTGTTTGGCTTGTCCTAATAACTGATCTTTCGCATAAAATATTTTTTCTGTGTCATTTATTTTATTGGTTTCAAACCACTTATTTAATTCATCAATGAATACAAGAGGATCTTCATGATCTGAGCTCTTAGTTTAGTATTATTTTTAATAATTTGATTTTCTAGATTAGCAGCCATTAACTTAAGCGTTTTTGCTAATTCTAGCTGAGTCAATAATTCGGTATCTTTTTGAAATTGAGATTTTTCAACAGAACACTCTTTATTTGAAACTACCGTTTTAATTTGGCGTGGTTTCGAGTCACAGTGAGACTTAGATGGTAAAATTAAATTTGAACGCGGATTTAAAGTTTTGCGTGGTACATTTTCATTTTCCTCATTTAAAAAATTAAATTCCCCACCAGGGATGCCATTTCGTATTGGTACGTCGCGACGCTCGGCGCGCATACGATTATTATCATTATTAATTACATTTAAATTTGATAAAAGTCCGCTATGGGACCGAACAAAGGGTAACTGCGCTTCGACCGAATGAGGATTACAATCGAAACGAATCATATCGTCCTGCATCGGACGTCCCGATACTACAGGCATCACATTAATATCATTAACATTATTTAAATCGAAATTATTTCGTCCCGCATTGGATTCTATCATAGACTTGGTAGCTTCACATACCACAAAAGGTATTCTAGGTTGAAAAATAACACTGCAGTCCAGAGACATGTCTGAATCTACAGTGACAGTCGTAGATAATGATTCGGAACTTAGGACACTCGTATTATCCATAATGGGTAATTCGTCCCAAAAATAACTTTCACTTAAACTGTTATTATTTATAAGACTCATATTAGTATTATGTGTAATATATGTAAAAACTCAAAGTGGTTTTTTTTGTTGAGGTTCCCTCCACAGCACCCGTTGATTTTGGATGTATCAACGCCTCAACGTTAAGATTTATTTGGGCTTATGTACCTCTTTTTGAAAATATATTTGTTCGAACTTTAGTAATCTGTTCTTAAATTTAAGATTTAAGAACAGAATGTCTATAATAAGACGACTGAAAATATATGGGCTTTAGTTATGCAAAAGATTAATATCTGTTTACCAGATATTATTTAAAAGATAATTAAGAAATCAAGGAGGGATTTAAAACTGAAGGTTTTCACGGTTAGTGTTTGAGTATAAGTGTGTTATAATAATCGGAGATCTCCTTACAACCTTATATCTAATTTCTAAAGATTACAGGTGTAAAAAGATTTAAGTCAAAATAAATAGTCGACAATAGACTATGTCACAACATCAATATTTCTCAACTTGAGAAATGATACAGTAAAGCACAACTTTATTTATAAAGTCAAAATAGATTTAGGCGTATTCTTATATCTAATAGAAACTCGGCCCTGGCATCCAGGAACCTGAAGGTACAATATAGGGCAACCCTTCCCCCTTTTTCTCGAGGAAGGCGAAACAATTATTTTGGCGCAATTTTAACGCTATAGAAACGCAAAACCCGATTTCCAATCCTACTGGAAACGGCCGGAAGAATACGAAGAATAAAAGATAATTTTAATAATAAAATAAAATATTATTAAACGATATGCGTAGGCGTAGTCCGAAAATTGGTGAACCGAAACTCTTAAGGGGGGTTAGCCTTAGGTTTCACTTATGGTTACCAATGAAATATAATATAACAAATAAGAGCCAGGGCTTATAGCTCGCACATGCTCAAACTTAATAAGAAGAATAAAAATTATATATTATCCTTAAATAAACGTACTAATTTTAATACCTATAAAATTTGTGAACCGAACTCTAGGGTTCTTAAATGGTCACTAAGAAAGCTTAAGAGAGAAAATATATTTTAGATTTTTAAAGGCGAATCATATCCTATTAGATTTTTTATAGACATATCAAAGTCTTGTTCTAATTTTAGTTCAAATATTTTATTTTTATAATTTAATCTTTATGATAATAGTGAGCCGGAACACTCGTCCTTTTTGTATAATGAAGAAAGGATAAGTTCAAGAACAGTCATTAAGTTTCACAAGTGCTCTTTCAGCAAAAGATTTGTTAATAAAATGAAAACAGTGTTTCATTTCCAAAAGAAAGAAACCGCACAAAAGTTAGTGAACAAAAACTCCCCGGTTTAAATAAGATTGGTGAGCCGGAACACTCGTTCTTTTTGAAACTGAAGAAAGAATAAAAACTCCCCGGTTTATTTAATTATAAGCAGAAATATATTTTATTTTAGTATTTAATAAATTTCACAGTCACATCTAGGTGACAGCCTGTATGGCAAAATAGAAACAGTGTCCTATTTCCAGAAAAAGAAATTATTAACAAGTTTATTTATTGGTAATATAATGGTCACGTAGCGAACCGAAATTTAAATTTTACTTTTTATTTTATTTTATTAATCGCGTAAATTGTTTCACAACCTCGCATATAACAGAAAATCACTAAGGATTTTTTATACAAAAATAGTATTATAATCACCCTGTATTATAATACAAAAGAAATGCACTAGGCACTTTTTACAACCGGAAAACTTAAAGATTATTTTTTTAAGATTAAAAAGAACAAACTTGTTCTAAAACTTTTTCACACTCGGTGAGACTTATTATTTTATATTTTATTTACAAAGCACTTTCAGTGCACCAGGTTAAATTTTTTTAAAAACACGACGGTGAAGCTGTCCATCAAAACGAATTGTTTTAAACACACAAAAGTTTATCTGCACTAGGCAAGTTAAGTACGTTACTCTTCGATGATGTTTCTCAAATACACTTTGTTTGACGTGACGAACGGTTGCCGTCGGCTTCTGGATTTTATACTTTTTTATTTAATAACTTGAAACTTAGGATATATTTACACACGGAGACTTCTGTCTGGAGAGTTTAAGTTAATGGTTGATTTCTTATAAGTCGTTGAACGATAGGTGTTGTTAAGAATTTTGGCTCAATAAAACAAGTTACAGTGAACTTGATATTAAAAAATACTCGTAGCTCCGAATTTTCACAGCAAAACTTTAACTTGAACTGGTACAATGACGTTATATTCAAGAAAATTAATTTTTGCAGGTAAAAGGTAGGCTTTTATAAGAAACTACTTTCACAGTCGTCAACAATTATGATCGAGCTATGATTTTGTAACATCTACGGTTTTTTCAACAAATGAGTGTCTTTTCAAATTCTTATACGCCTATTATTTTATACTTGCGGGCAAACACAAGTTTTTGACTTACTAGAAAGATGCGAGGAAACTCACACTTTCATTTCAGCAGAAACCTCGATGACACTCTACGCAATTAAACTTTCCCTACTCGCGACAGACGAAAAATTATAACTTTGAATCAGAACTTGTTCACTAAAGCCGATGTGTCTACTATTTCATATGGTTTTAGAACTAGTATAGCATCGACGATAGACTGGCTATTCTACCCCTTTCGCTAACATAGTGCAAGTGCTAGCTTACTTGGGAATACAATAAGGCAAACGGCGGCGGACTCTGAACGCGATGAAGGCCTTGATCTGATTGCTTTTATAACATGAAACGAAAACATTTTATAGTCGGCTGGCGGCCGAACGCACGTGGTTTTCGATGAATTTTATACTTCTTTTTAATGCCATTGGCTGATTTTGCCAAGTAGGCGTGTCGCTTGAAAATTAAAAAGCTACTTTGATACGGACGTAGGGTCAATAGAACGCTTTTTACAAAATTGAAATGTTAATTGAAAAGGCCCCTGCCTTATGGAGATTTAACATGGTAAATTAATCCATATTTTTAAATACGAATTTACATGGGATTACTATTTCCTGAACAGACATTTTATGACGATACATTTTTATTATGGAAAAACTGTACTATAATCTTGGACGTGAAGAGACACGCTTTTAACTTGATTTGAGATGATTTTATGATATAAGAAAATCGTAGAAATGGTGATTTTAGGATAAAATATTTTGGAGGCGGTCATTTCTACGACACGCCTATGCGGCGCTGGACGCCTATGCGGCGCTGGACGCCTATGCGGCGCTGGACGCCTATGCGGCGCCGGCCGTCGTTGCTCACGACGCTCTTCCATTTTCCTGAGGAGAGCATCTCTCTCCTCAGGGCCAAGCCGCATCGGTGGTTCCTCCACCGCCTCTAGCGGTTCAGCCATTACCACCACCGGTTCAGGTTCCGGTGGCGGCCTGGGAGTTGGTGGTACTTCAAGTACCGGCTTTTTGGCGTTTTTGACGCCCCAATCCTCCCAATACTTGGCTATTCTCTCGTCTCTGGTCGAGTTCAACATGAAGCGACACTTTTTACAGCGGTCGGACGACATGTCGAAGAGAGTGAAGAAATATTTTTATTGTGTTATTACATACCTACTTTTATGTCGAACGCCGGCTGGTTATTACACCTAACGCCATCTATTAAAACTTTTTTTTGTGTGTAAACTTGTATTTCACAAAATATCTTTCGTATTAAGATCGATTTATTTATTAGTACCCTCAGCGCCATCTATTAATAAAAATATATAATAAATAAATCGATTTTAATACGAAAGATATTTTTTCTGTTTATAGTCAATAAGAATTCATTACAATTTTATTCTTAGGTTTTTTTCATCAGAGTAATATTAAGGAAGTTATAGTTCGCAGTAGATACCTAATATACAGTAAATTATCCCGTTTCTTTTCAGTCCTATAGACTAGAAATGTCTTTCACCAATGAATGCTCAATATTGAGGAGTATTTTAAATAAAACAATATAAAAATAATAAAAGATATATTTAATAGTAATCTTTTTTTTATTACAGCCATATTATACATGTCATATCATATATATCTACACTCTCTATTTTATAAAGCATAAACTATACTTTAATTAATTATGTCTATGCATTATATTAATAATATTAATATCGTTAATTTTCCCAATTGAAAAGCGATACAAAGTACTACATCAATTGGAAAAAATGTCATGTAAGAAAATGGATTATATTACAAGAAAAACTCACTAAGACTATAACAATTCTTTTGAAATAACAACTTTGAAGTCTACATTTAAAAGTGCTAATATTAAGGACCACTTTTATGCTACTATCTAGGACATTTTAAAATCTAAAACAGTTAAAATAAAAACTCCTTTGATAGGTAGCTGTTCGATGAGGCGGTATATAATTCTTCTAAACCTAAACTTTCTCTTTTTACAAAACTTACAGCTGCTATGCCTCGAAATTTCTAAGAAATGTGATTTCTATAGAATGTCTTGTTCACCATAATATAATACCCCCGCATTATTCGAAATTTCTAAGAAATGTCATTTTTATGAAATGTTTTGTTCAGCATAACAAAGGTTTTATTTTTGGTGCAAATACCGAGAATTCTTATCGGTATTGCAACTTATGAATAAGAATACATTTTAAAGTACAGTCAATACATAAGTATTAGAATTTATTATGTATGTATATCTATAAAAGTACATAGATATAGTTACTTTTCCTATAGTTAATGGTTAAATCTATTTTATAATATATATACAATCCTAAATTCTAACCTATTAACATTGCAGAAAAAATGTCCTTTCAATTCGTCAGATCCATCCCTAGACGCATTTCGCCATATCATGGCTCATCAGTAGAGGTAGGATCTGACGAATGAAAGGAGAGCTAATTCTAACCTATTAAACATTTCAGAAGAAGAATTTCCTTTCGTTTCGTCAGATCCATCCCTAGACGTGTTTTGCCATATCGTGGCTCATCAGTAGAGCTAGGATCTGACGAACGAAAGGAGACCTACTGAACATCACTATTGTACATTTCTAATTTATTTTTATACTTACTAATATTATTCTTAACTAAACCTAACTGTTTCTGTAATTGTCTTATCTTAGTTTCTATGTCCACCACTTTTTTTTCGCCGCGCACTATTTTGTCCTTCCACATATTTCGCACATTAATAATTGTTTTTACGGCCTCCCGCTCCTCCTCCTGGCTGTAGGCCATCAGCCACTCCGATGTATTTGATGGCGGCGGCGGCGATGCTGCGGGTGATGAAACAGGTGTTATATCTTCAAATAATTTTTTGGACCGACCCTTACCCACACGTTTACCTGGCTTGTTGATAATTGGCGACAGCGGACGCTCAATTGATGCTGGCGATGGTAATGGTTTAAGAATTGTTGAAGGTTCCGCAACTATTGTTTTTATTGGATTCTTTTTTTTTCTTTTCCAGCCAGTCTGGCAACACTGCGCATTTCGCTGGTTTTCGAAATGTAAATTTATTTCTCTTGCAGCTGCTGCTCCCAGACGATGTTGTTGGCTGTGGCTCTTGCCTAGTTCGCTTACTTGCATAAAACGTCTTGGCCTCCTTCGTTACATCCCCCGATGGCAACGTAAGCAACGTCTGGAGTTTGCTGGGAACCTTCGCTTCCTTTACCACTACATCGCTAACAATATTTACTTTGGGTTGTTGTTGTTTAAACCCTCCCTCCAATATCTTGTCAATTGCTTCGGATGCTAGCCGGTCTAGGTCCTCATCACCCCACACATCTTCACATTCTCTATTTAATTCCTCTTGGGTATTCTTTCCAAACATATCACTAACATCTAAACTGGGTAAACTCATTTTAATAAACTCGACACACACAAAAACTGACTTAACACCAACTACTCGAACGACTGGAAGATTTATACTGAAGAAATAGAACTGGTGTATATTATTTTATGCGCACCTCCCCACTACATACCCACCCCCACCCCTGTTCTCTCTCTCTTACAATACAACTCCCTCTCAAGGTTCAGATCCGTCCTTGTGTTATAATATATTTTACTTGAAGTATGTATTTATTTTCAAGACTTATGTGAACCAATGTATTTTACACATTATATATCCAAGGTTAAAATTTGTCCTCGATGTAATTTTAAAGGTTACAATGCTATTGGGATAATATTTAATAAAACAATGTTTTTTACGGCAAATTTTGGTTTTATTAATATCTTTTGTCTCTTCTGTCTCTCTTTCAATGAAAGTATTTTGTAGCCCTGAAAAGGGCTGATTTTTGGTGATGGAGAGGGAAACCTAGAGTGGTTGGTCTCCTCTCGCCACCTGGACCGAGCGCGGCGCTGGACGCCTTTCGTATTGGTACGTCGCGACGCTCGGCGCGCATACGATTATTATCATTATTAATTACATTTAAATTTGATAAAAGTCCGCTATGGGACCGAACAAAGGGTAACTGCGCTTCGACCGAATGAGGATTACAATCGAAACGAATCATATCGTCCGGCATCGGACGTCCCGATACTACAGGCATCACATTAATATCATTAACATTATTTAAATCGAAATTATTTCGTCCCGCATTGGATTCTATCATAGACTTAGTAGCTTCACGTACCACAAAAGGTATTCTAGGTTGAAAAATAACACTGCAGTCCAGAGACATGTCTGAATCTACAGTGACAGTCGTAGATAATGATTCGGAACTTAGGACACTCGTATTATCCATAATGGGTAATTCGTCCCAAAAATAACTTTCACTTAAACTGTTATTATTTATAAGACTCATATTAGTATTATGTGTAATATATGTAAAAACTCAAAGTGTTTTTTTTTGTTGAGGTTCCCTCCACAGCACCCGTTGATTTTGGATGTATCAACGCCTCAACGTTAAGATTTATTTGGGCTTATGTACCTCTTTTTGAAAATATATTTGTTCGAACTTTAGTAATCTGTTCTTAAATTTAAGATTTAAGAACAGAATGTCTATAATAAGACGACTGAAAATATATGGGCTTTAGTTATGCAAAAGATTAATATCTGTTTACCAGATATTATTTAAAAGATAATTAAGAAATCAAGGAGGGATTTAAAACTGAAGGTTTTCACGGTTAGTGTTTGAGTATAAGTGTGTTATAATAATCGGAGATCTCCTTACAACCTTATATCTAATTTCTAAAGATTACAGGTGTAAAAAGATTTAAGTCAAAATAAATAGTCGACAATAGACTATGTCACAACATCAATATTTCTCAACTTGAGAAATGATACAGTAAAGCACAACTTTATTTATAAAGTCAAAATAGATTTAGGCGTATTCTTATATCTAATAGAAACTCGGCCCTGGCATCCAGGAACCTGAAGGTACAATATAGGGCAACCCTTCCCCCTTTTTCTCGAGGAAGGCGAAACAATTATTTTGGCGCAATTTTAACGCTATAGAAACGCAAAACCCGATTTCCAATCCTACTGGAAACGGCCGGAAGAATACGAAGAATAAAAGATAATTTTAATAATAAAATAAAATATTATTAAACGATATGCGTAGGCGTAGTCCGAAAATTGGTGAACCGAAACTCTTAAGGGGGGTTAGCCTTAGGTTTCACTTATGGTTACCAATGAAATATAATATAACAAATAAGAGCCAGGGCTTATAGCTCGCACATGCTCAAACTTAATAAGAAGAATAAAAATTATATATTATCCTTAAATAAACGTACTAATTTTAATACCTATAAAATTTGTGAACCGAACTCTAGGGTTCTTAAATGGTCACTAAGAAAGCTTAAGAGAGAAAATATATTTTAGATTTTTAAAGGCGAATCATATCCTATTAGATTTTTTATAGACATATCAAAGTCTTGTTCTAATTTTAGTTCAAATATTTTATTTTTATAATTTAATCTTTATGATAATAGTGAGCCGGAACACTCGTCCTTTTTGTATAATGAAGAAAGGATAAGTTCAAGAACAGTCATTAAGTTTCACAAGTGCTCTTTCAGCAAAAGATTTGTTAATAAAATGAAAACAGTGTTTCATTTCCAAAAGAAAGAAACCGCACAAAAGTTAGTGAACAAAAACTCCCCGGTTTAAATAAGATTGGTGAGCCGGAACACTCGTTCTTTTTGAAACTGAAGAAAGAATAAAAACTCCCCGGTTTATTTAATTATAAGCAGAAATATATTTTATTTTAGTATTTAATAAATTTCACAGTCACATCTAGGTGACAGCCTGTATGGCAAAATAGAAACAGTGTCCTATTTCCAGAAAAAGAAATTATTAACAAGTTTATTTATTGGTAATATAATGGTCACGTAGCGAACCGAAATTTAAATTTTACTTTTTATTTTATTTTATTAATCGCGTAAATTGTTTCACAACCTCGCATATAACAGAAAATCACTAAGGATTTTTTATACAAAAATAGTATTATAATCGCCCTGTATTATAATACAAAAGAAATGCACTAGGCACTTTTTACAACCGGAAAACTTAAAGATTATTTTTTTAAGATTAAAAAGAACAAACTTGTTCTAAAACTTTTTCACACTCGGTGAGACTTATTATTTTATATTTTATTTACAAAGCACTTTCAGTGCACCAGGTTAAATTTTTTTAAAAACACGACGGTGAAGCTGTCCATCAAAACGAATTGTTTTAAACACACAAAAGTTTATCTGCACTAGGCAAGTTAAGTACGTTACTCTTCGATGATGTTTCTCAAATACACTTTGTTTGACGTGACGAACGGTTGCCGTCGGCTTCTGGATTTTATACTTTTTTATTTAATAACTTGAAACTTAGGATATATTTACACACGGAGACTTCTGTCTGGAGAGTTTAAGTTAATGGTTGATTTCTTATAAGTCGTTGAACGATAGGTGTTGTTAAGAATTTTGGCTCAATAAAACAAGTTACAGTGAACTTGATATTAAAAAATACTCGTAGCTCCGAATTTTCACAGCAAAACTTTAACTTGAACTGGTACAATGACGTTATATTCAAGAAAATTAATTTTTGCAGGTAAAAGGTAGGCTTTTATAAGAAACTACTTTCACAGTCGTCAACAATTATGATCGAGCTATGATTTTGTAACATCTACGGTTTTTTCAACAAATGAGTGTCTTTTCAAATTCTTATACGCCTATTATTTTATACTTGCGGGCAAACACAAGTTTTTGACTTACTAGAAAGATGCGAGGAAACTCACACTTTCATTTCAGCAGAAACCTCGATGACACTCTACGCAATTAAACTTTCCCTACTCGCGACAGACGAAAAATTATAACTTTGAATCAGAACTTGTTCACTAAAGCCGATGTGTCTACTATTTCATATGGTTTTAGAACTAGTATAGCATCGACGATAGACTGGCTATTCTACCCCTTTCGCTAACATAGTGCAAGTGCTAGCTTACTTGGGAATACAATAAGGCAAACGGCGGCGGACTCTGAACGCGATGAAGGCCTTGATCTGATTGCTTTTATAACATGAAACGAAAACATTTTATAGTCGGCTGGCGGCCGAACGCACGTGGTTTTCGATGAATTTTATACTTCTTTTTAATGCCATTGGCTGATTTTGCCAAGTAGGCGTGTCGCTTGAAAATTAAAAAGCTACTTTGATACGGACGTAGGGTCAATAGAACGCTTTTTACAAAATTGAAATGTTAATTGAAAAGGCCCCTGCCTTATGGAGATTTAACATGGTAAATTAATCCATATTTTTAAATACGAATTTACATGGGATTACTATTTCCTGAACAGACATTTTATGACGATACATTTTTATTATGGAAAAACTGTACTATAATCTTGGACGTGAAGAGACACGCTTTTAACTTGATTTGAGATGATTTTATGATATAAGAAAATCGTAGAAATGGTGATTTTAGGATAAAATATTTTGGAGGCGGTCATTTCTACGACACCCCCGGACTTAGACGAGCAATAGTCTAAAGTTTCCGTCAATTTCCTATCTGGGGTACTGAATTTTACTAAATTTATTACTTATTAAATTTTGGTAATTTTTTACAACCATGTTCTTTTCGTGTAACATTTATTCATTTTAGAATGGAGTTTAAATTAACGCCATCTATAATAATTTGCGATATTATTTAATTTAATTCCTTCTTTAGCATTATTGATTTTTTCTTACTTTATTTAACTTTTATTTTATGAGAGAATTTCATGATAGAAAGAGGTATAGAAATAATTTGACTATTACATGAGTCTTCTAATATGATAAGTGATGATATTTAATCGATTTTAAGGATTATTTGACCTGTTTAATTTCCAACTCTGCTTTTGGCGACATCTATATTTCTTCATTTGAAACTCATCAACAACAACAGTGTGCTATTACAAAGACAAAAGCTTTTAATGAATTAATCTGATTGAAACTTGACATTACTTTTATTACAAGAGTGAAAAATTTTAGGTTTTCCTTTATGACTATCTTAGAAGCTCTGAAATACTTTATTTTATATTTTAACTGGATTTTACTGTTTAACTTACATTTTCGGAATACACGTCCTCTATTATTTTTTATTTGAAACTATTTTCACTGAATTTTTAATTGAATCTACTGAGAGTATACTTTGAATTATTTTTATGAGATGGAGATAATAGTTTTTGAAATTTATTTTTATTTAGAGAATATTAATTATTTTATAATCTAGATCTGATCTGATTTATTAATTGTATAAAAGACGGGAACTTTTGAATACTTGTGAGCCTTTGACTCTTTATTTTTTATTTTTTTTTTTTTTTTTTTTGACACTGTCCTAAGGACCGCATGTCCTCACATGACACAACTTTATTAATATCTAATAATTCTTGACCAGTCCTGAAAAACATTGGTGCCCAATGTATGACTTGACGCGGACTTTTTCCAAAATAGACGCAGGCGATTTCATAATTTATAACTACGTTTTCCGCATACAGAAAGGTAGACCCTAGGATAAAATCATCTCCTAGATTCTCAATTACCCAACATCTTATTTCATATTCTCGTCCGGAGAAATATACTTTAACTTCACATATACCTAATATATTAGCGGTATTATCACTACTGGCTAATTGTATTACATTTGAAGGAGCTGGTATTAAATCAACTGGAGCGATACGGGATGATATCAAATTTACATCAGCACCGGTATCCAAAAGAAACTGATATTTATTATTTAAATATTTTCCACTTATTCTTGGCAACTTAAACTTTCCTGAGGAACTACCGATTCGATTAATACTTATGATGGTATTGGTTTCAATTTCCTCTACTTTAGGATTCTTATCATGACTTAAATGATTTTTTTCTAGAATACTTTGAGACTCTATGGTTTCTCTTATATTAGAAACACTAGGCTTACTATTATTATAACTTGAAAAATTTGGTTTCTTCTCACACAGATAATCCATATGATTTCCATTGCAATACCTACATGGCCTGAAAGGTCTCCTATTATAATCATTTTGTGGAACTACTTTTAGATTAGTACTTTCGGATCTTGGTTTAAAACGTACTAATTCGGTACTAGAATTTTCATGATTACTTATAGCGGCACGAGGTTGCCATGTCCTAGAATCTTTATGATTTTTATTGAATGAAATTTTCTTTTCGAGTTCTGAATTTTTACTTTGATATTTATTTTGATTATTACTATTAAATGTCAGGGATGCCAGTTCTCTCTTTCTAACTAAAAATTCTTCTTTAAGGTCGTTCTCGACACTATTAGTTAAAAAGATCAAACGTTCTACGTCTGGTATATACGCAGCACGTAGTCTTGAACGAAATTCGGGTTTTAATTGAGACATGATCATTCTAATAAAATCATGTTCACTTTCACAAGAACAAATTCTAGAAAACAGAGCGCGTTTTCTTAAAATGAAAGATTCACTAACTTCAGACTCATCTTGAACCTGACCATACAACATGGTTTTTAATTGCATTATTTTTTCTGAACTATTATACTTATTTTTTAGACTAAGCGCAAATTCAAAATAATTCGTAACATATTGAGAGTACGGTTCAAACCACTGTTTGGCTTGTCCTAATAACTGATCTTTCGCATAAAATATTTTTTCTGTGTCATTTATTTTATTGGTTTCAAACCACTTATTTAATTCATCAATGAATACAAGAGGATCTTCATGATCTGAGCTCTTAGTTTAGTATTATTTTTAATAATTTGATTTTCTAGATTAGCAGCCATTAACTTAAGCGTTTTTGCTAATTCTAGCTGAGTCAATAATTCGGTATCTTTTTGAAATTGAGATTTTTCAACAGAACACTCTTTATTTGAAACTACCGTTTTAATTTGGCGTGGTTTCGAGTCACAGTGAGACTTAGATGGTAAAATTAAATTTGAACGCGGATTTAAAGTTTTGCGTGGTACATTTTCATTTTCCTCATTTAAAAAATTAAATTCCCCACCAGGGATGCCATTTCGTATTGGTACGTCGCGACGCTCGGCGCGCATACGATTATTATCATTATTAATTACATTTAAATTTGATAAAAGTCCGCTATGGGACCGAACAAAGGGTAACTGCGCTTCGACCGAATGAGGATTACAATCGAAACGAATCATATCGTCCTGCATCGGACGTCCCGATACTACAGGCATCACATTAATATCATTAACATTATTTAAATCGAAATTATTTCGTCCCGCATTGGATTCTATCATAGACTTGGTAGCTTCACATACCACAAAAGGTATTCTAGGTTGAAAAATAACACTGCAGTCCAGAGACATGTCTGAATGTACAGTGACAGTCGTAGATAATGATTCGGAACTTAGGACACTCGTATTATCCATAATGGGTAATTCGTCCCAAAAATAACTTTCACTTAAACTGTTATTATTTATAAGACTCATATTAGTATTATGTGTAATATATGTAAAAACTCAAAGTGGTTTTTTTTGTTGAGGTTCCCTCCACAGCACCCGTTGATTTTGGATGTATCAACGCCTCAACGTTAAGATTTATTTGGGCTTATGTACCTCTTTTTGAAAATATATTTGTTCGAACTTTAGTAATCTGTTCTTAAATTTAAGATTTAAGAACAGAATGTCTATAATAAGACGACTGAAAATATATGGGCTTTAGTTATGCAAAAGATTAATATCTGTTTACCAGATATTATTTAAAAGATAATTAAGAAATCAAGGAGGGATTTAAAACTGAAGGTTTTCACGGTTAGTGTTTGAGTATAAGTGTGTTATAATAATCGGAGATCTCCTTACAACCTTATATCTAATTTCTAAAGATTACAGGTGTAAAAAGATTTAAGTCAAAATAAATAGTCGACAATAGACTATGTCACAACATCAATATTTCTCAACTTGAGAAATGATACAGTAAAGCACAACTTTATTTATAAAGTCAAAATAGATTTAGGCGTATTCTTATATCTAATAGAAACTCGGCCCTGGCATCCAGGAACCTGAAGGTACAATATAGGGCAACCCTTCCCCCTTTTTCTCGAGGAAGGCGAAACAATTATTTTGGCGCAATTTTAACGCTATAGAAACGCAAAACCCGATTTCCAATCCTACTGGAAACGGCCGGAAGAATACGAAGAATAAAAGATAATTTTAATAATAAAATAAAATATTATTAAACGATATGCGTAGGCGTAGTCCGAAAATTGGTGAACCGAAACTCTTAAGGGGGGTTAGCCTTAGGTTTCACTTATGGTTACCAATGAAATATAATATAACAAATAAGAGCCAGGGCTTATAGCTCGCACATGCTCAAACTTAATAAGAAGAATAAAAATTATATATTATCCTTAAATAAACGTACTAATTTTAATACCTATAAAATTTGTGAACCGAACTCTAGGGTTCTTAAATGGTCACTAAGAAAGCTTAAGAGAGAAAATATATTTTAGATTTTTAAAGGCGAATCATATCCTATTAGATTTTTTATAGACATATCAAAGTCTTGTTCTAATTTTAGTTCAAATATTTTATTTTTATAATTTAATCTTTATGATAATAGTGAGCCGGAACACTCGTCCTTTTTGTATAATGAAGAAAGGATAAGTTCAAGAACAGTCATTAAGTTTCACAAGTGCTCTTTCAGCAAAAGATTTGTTAATAAAATGAAAACAGTGTTTCATTTCCAAAAGAAAGAAACCGCACAAAAGTTAGTGAACAAAAACTCCCCGGTTTAAATAAGATTGGTGAGCCGGAACACTCGTTCTTTTTGAAACTGAAGAAAGAATAAAAACTCCCCGGTTTATTTAATTATAAGCAGAAATATATTTTATTTTAGTATTTAATAAATTTCACAGTCACATCTAGGTGACAGCCTGTATGGCAAAATAGAAACAGTGTCCTATTTCCAGAAAAAGAAATTATTAACAAGTTTATTTATTGGTAATATAATGGTCACGTAGCGAACCGAAATTTAAATTTTACTTTTTATTTTATTTTATTAATCGCGTAAATTGTTTCACAACCTCGCATATAACAGAAAATCACTAAGGATTTTTTATACAAAAATAGTATTATAATCACCCTGTATTATAATACAAAAGAAATGCACTAGGCACTTTTTACAACCGGAAAACTTAAAGATTATTTTTTTAAGATTAAAAAGAACAAACTTGTTCTAAAACTTTTTCACACTCGGTGAGACTTATTATTTTATATTTTATTTACAAAGCACTTTCAGTGCACCAGGTTAAATTTTTTTAAAAACACGACGGTGAAGCTGTCCATCAAAACGAATTGTTTTAAACACACAAAAGTTTATCTGCACTAGGCAAGTTAAGTACGTTACTCTTCGATGATGTTTCTCAAATACACTTTGTTTGACGTGACGAACGGTTGCCGTCGGCTTCTGGATTTTATACTTTTTTATTTAATAACTTGAAACTTAGGATATATTTACACACGGAGACTTCTGTCTGGAGAGTTTAAGTTAATGGTTGATTTCTTATAAGTCGTTGAACGATAGGTGTTGTTAAGAATTTTGGCTCAATAAAACAAGTTACAGTGAACTTGATATTAAAAAATACTCGTAGCTCCGAATTTTCACAGCAAAACTTTAACTTGAACTGGTACAATGACGTTATATTCAAGAAAATTAATTTTTGCAGGTAAAAGGTAGGCTTTTATAAGAAACTACTTTCACAGTCGTCAACAATTATGATCGAGCTATGATTTTGTAACATCTACGGTTTTTTCAACAAATGAGTGTCTTTTCAAATTCTTATACGCCTATTATTTTATACTTGCGGGCAAACACAAGTTTTTGACTTACTAGAAAAATGCGAGGAAACTCACACTTTCATTTCAGCAGAAACCTCGATGACACTCTACGCAATTAAACTTTCCCTACTCGCGACAGACGAAAAATTATAACTTTGAATCAGAACTTGTTCACTAAAGCCGATGTGTCTACTATTTCATATGGTTTTAGAACTAGTATAGCATCGACGATAGACTGGCTATTCTACCCCTTTCGCTAACATAGTGCAAGTGCTAGCTTACTTGGGAATACAATAAGGCAAACGGCGGCGGACTCTGAACGCGATGAAGGCCTTGATCTGATTGCTTTTATAACATGAAACAAAAACATTTTATAGTCGGCTGGCGGCCGAACGCACGTGGTTTTCGATGAATTTTATACTTCTTTTTAATGCCATTGGCTGATTTTGCCAAGTAGGCGTGTCGCTTGAAAATTAAAAAGCTACTTTGATACGGACGTAGGGTCAATAGAACGCTTTTTACAAAATTGAAATGTTAATTGAAAAGGCCCCTGCCTTATGGAGATTTAACATGGTAAATTAATCCATATTTTTAAATACGAATTTACATTGGATTACTATTTCCTGAACAGACATTTTATGACGATACATTTTTATTATGGAAAAACTGTACTATAATCTTGGACGTGAAGAGACACGCTTTTAACTTGATTTGAGATGATTTTATGATATAAGAAAATCGTAGAAATGGTGATTTTAGGATAAAATATTTTGGAGGCGGTCATTTCTACGACACGCCTATGCGGCGCTGGACGCCTATGCGGCGCTGGACGCCTATGCGGCGCTGGACGCCTATGCGGCGCCGGCCGTCGTTGCTCACGACGCTCTTCCATTTTCCTGAGGAGAGCATCTCTCTCCTCAAGGCCAAGCCGCATCGGTGGTTCCTCCACCGCCTCTAGCGGTTCAGCCATTACCACCACCGGTTCAGGTTCCGGTGGCGGCCTGGGAGTTGGTGGTACTTCAAGTACCGGCTTTTTGGCGTTTTTGACGCCCCAATCCTCCCAATACTTGGCTATTCTCTCGTCTCTGGTCGAGTTCAACATGAAGCGACACTTTTTACAGCGGTCGGACGACATGTCGAAGAGAGTGAAGAAATATTTTTATTGTGTTATTACATACCTACTTTTATGTCGAACGCCGGCTGGTTATTACACCTAACGCCATCTATTAAAACTTTTTTTTGTGTGTAAACTTGTATTTCACAAAATATCTTTCGTATTAAGATCGATTTATTTATTAGTACCCTCAGCGCCATCTATTAATAAAAATATATAATAAATAAATCGATTTTAATACGAAAGATATTTTTTCTGTTTATAGTCAATAAGAATTCATTACAATTTTATTCTTAGGTTTTTTTCATCAGAGTAATATTAAGGAAGTTATAGTTCGCAGTAGATACCTAATATACAGTAAATTATCCCGTTTCTTTTCAGTCCTATAGACTAGAAATGTCTTTCACCAATGAATGCTCAATATTGAGGAGTAGTTTAAATAAAACAATATAAAAATAATAAAAGATATATTTAATAGTAATCTTTTTTTTATTACAGCCATATTATACATGTCATATCATATATATCTACACTCTCTATTTTATAAAGCATAAACTATACTTTAATTAATTATGTCTATGCATTATATTAATAATATTAATATCGTTAATTTTCCCAATTGAAAAGCGATACAAAGTACTACATCAATTGGAAAAAATGTCATGTAAGAAAATGGATTATATTACAAGAAAAACTCACTAAGACTATAACAATTCTTTTGAAATAACAACTTTGAAGTCTACATTTAAAAGTGCTAATATTAAGGACCACTTTTATGCTACTATCTAGGACATTTTAAAATCTAAAACAGTTAAAATAAAAACTCCTTTGATAGGTAGCTGTTCGATGAGGCGGTATATAATTCTTCTAAACCTAAACTTTCTCTTTTTACAAAACTTACAGCTGCTATGCCTCGAAATTTCTAAGAAATGTGATTTCTATAGAATGTTTTGTTCACCATAATATAATGCCCCCGCATTATTCGAAATTTCTAAGAAATGGGGTTTCTATGGAATGTTTTGTTCAGCATAATATAATACCTACGCATTATTTGAAATTTCTAAGAAATGTCATTTTTATGAAATGTTTTGTTCAGCATAACAAAGGTTTTATTTTTGGTGCAAATACCGAGAATTCTTATCGGTATTGCAACTTATGAATAAGAATACATTCTAAAGTACAGTCAATACATAAGTATTAGAATTTATTATGTATGTATATCTATAAAAGTACATAGATATAGTTACTTTTCCTATAGTTAATGGTTAAATCTATTTTATAATCCTAAATTCTAACCTATTAAACATTGCAGAAAAAATGTCCTTTCAATTCGTCAGATCCATCCCTAGACGCATTTCGCCATATCATGGCTCATCAGTAGAGGTAGGATCTGACGAATGAAAGGAGAGCTAATTCTAACCTATTAAACATTTCAGAAGAAGAATTTCCTTTCGTTTCGTCAGATCCATCCCTAGACGTGTTTTGCCATATCGTGGCTCATCAGTAGAGCTAGGATCTGACGAACGAAAGGAGACCTACTGAACATCACTATTGTACATTTCTAATTTATTTTTATACTTACTAATATTATTCTTAACTAAACCTAACTGTTTCTGTAATTGTCTTATCTTAGTTTCTATGTCCACCACTTCTTTTTCGCCGCGCACTATTTTGTCCTTCCACATATTTCGCACATTAATAATTGTTTTTACGGCCTCCCGCTCCTCCTCCTGGCTGTAGGCCATCAGCCACTCCGATGTATTTGATGGCGGCGGCGGCGATGCTGCGGGTGATGAAACAGGTGTTATATCTTCAAATAATTTTTTGGACCGACCCTTACCCACACGTTTACCTGGCTTGTTGATAATTGGCGACAGCGGACGCTCAATTGATGCTGGCGATGGTAATGGTTTTAGAATTGTTGAAGGTTCCGCAACTATTGTTTTTATTGGATTCTTTTTTTTTCTTTTTCAGCCAGTCTGGCAACACTGCGCATTTCGCTGGTTTTCAAAATGTAAATTTATTTCTCTTGCAGCTGCTGCTCCCAGACGATGTTGTTGGCTGTGGCTCTTGCCTAGTTCGCTTACTTGCATAAAACGTCTTGGCCTCCTTCGTTACATCCCCCGATGGCAACGTAAGCAACGTCTGGAGTTTGCTGGGAACCTTCGCTTCCTTTACCACTACATCGCTAACAATATTCACTTTGGGTTGTTGTTGTTTAAACCCTCCCTCCAATATCTTGTCAATTGCTTCGGATGCTAGCCGGTCTAGGTCCTCATCACCCCACACATCTTCACATTCTCTATTTAATTCCTCTTGGGTATTCTTTCCAAACATATCACTAACATCTAAACTGGGTAAACTCATTTTAATAAACTCGACACACACAAAAACTGACTTAACACAAACTACTCGAACGACTGGAAGATTTATACTGAAGAAATAGAACTGGTGTATATTATTTTATGCGCACCTCCCCACTACATACCCACCCCCACCCCTGTTCTCTCTCTCTTACAATACAACTCCCTCTCAAGGTTCAGATCCGTCCTTGTGTTATAATATATTTTACTTGAAGTATGTATTTATTTTCAAGACTTATGTGAACCAATGTATTTTACACATTATATATCCAAGGTTAAAATTTGTCCTCGATGTAATTTTAAAGGTTACAATGCTATTGGGATAATATTTAATAAAACAATGTTTTTTACGACAAATTTTGGTTTTATTAATATCTTTTGTCTCTTCTGTCTCTCTTTCAATGAAAGTATTTTGTAGCCCTGAAAAGGGCTGATTTTTGGTGATGGAGAGGGAAACCTAGAGTGGTTGGTCTCCTCTCGCCACCTGGACCGAGCCCGGCGCTGGACGCCTGTGCGGCGCTGGACGCCTATGCGGCGCTGGACGCCTATGCGGCGCTGGACGCCTATGCGGCGCTGGACGCCTATGCGGCGCTGGACGCCTATGCGGCGCCGGCCGTCGTTGCTCACGACGCTCTTCCATTTTCCTGAGGAGAGCATCTCTCTCCTCAGGGCCAAGCCGCATCGGTGGTTCCTCCACCACCTCTAGCGGTTCAGCCATTACCACCACCGGTTCAGGTTCCGGTGGCGTCCTGGGAGTTGGTGGTACTTCAAGTACCGGCTTTTTGGCGTTTTTGACGCCCCAATCCTCCCAATACTTGGCTATTCTCTCGTCTCTGGTCGAGTTCAACATGAAGCGACACTTTTTACAGCGGTCGGACGACATGTCGAAGAGAGTGAAGAAATATTTTTATTGTGTTATTACATACCTACTTTTATGTCGAACGCCGGCTGGTTATTACACCTAACGCCATCTATTAAAACTTTTTTTTGTGTGTAAACTTGTATTTCACAAAATATCTTTCGTATTAAGATCGATTTATTTATTAGTACCCTCAGCGCCATCTATTAATAAAAATATATAATAAATAAATCGATTTTAATACGAAAGATATTTTTTCTGTTTATAGTCAATAAGAATTCATTACTATTTTATTCTTAGGTTTTTTTTCATCAGAGTAATATTAAGGAAGTTATAGTTCGCAGTAGATACCTAATATACAGTAAATTATCCCGTTTCTTTTCAGTCCTATAGACTAGAAATGTCTTTCACCAATGAATGCTCAATATTGAGGAGTATTTTAAATAAAACAATATAAAAATAATAAAAGATATATTTAATAGTAATCTTTTTTTTATTACAGCCATATTATACATGTCATATCATATATATATCTACACTCTCTATTTTATAAAGCATAAACTATACTTTAATTAATTATGTCTATGCATTATATTAATAATATTAATATCGTTAATTTTCCCAATTGAAAAGCGATACAAAGTACTACATCAATTGGAAAAAATGTCATGTAAGAAAATGGATTATATTACAAGAAAAACTCACTAAGACTATAACAATTCTTTTGAAATAACAACTTTGAAGTCTACATTTAAAAGTGCTAATATTAAGGACCACTTTTATGCTACTATCTAGGACATTTTAAAATCTAAAACAGTTAAAATAAAAACTCCTTTGATAGGTAGCTGTTCGATGAGGCGGTATATAATTCTTCTAAACCTAAACTTTCTCTTTTTACAAAACTTACAGCTGCTATGCCTCAAAATTTCTAAGAAATGTGATTTCTATAGAATGTCTTGTTCACCATAATATAATGCCCCCGCATTATTCGGAATTTCTAAGAAATGGGGTTTCTATGGAATGTTTTGTTCAGCATAATATAATACCTACGCATTATTTGAAATTTCTAAGAAATGTCATTTTTATGAAATGTTTTGTTCAGCATAACAAAGGTTTTATTTTTGGTGCAAATACCGAGAATTCTTATCGGTATTGCAACTTATGAATAAGAATACATTCTAAAGTACAGTCAATACATAAGTATTAGAATTTATTATGTATGTATATCTATAAAAGTACATAGATATAGTTACTTTTCCTATAGTTAATGGTTAAATCTATTTTATAATATATATACAATCCTAAATTCTAACCTATTAACATTGCAGAAAAAATGTCCTTTCAATTCGTCAGATCCATCCCTAGACGCATTTCGCCATATCATGGCTCATCAGTAGAGGTAGGATCTGACGAATGAAAGGAGAGCTAATTCTAACCTATTAAACATTTCAGAAGAAGAATTTCCTTTCGTTTCGTCAGATCCATCCCTAGACGTGTTTTGCCATATCGTGGCTCATCAGTAGAGCTAGGATCTGACGAACGAAAGGAGACCTAAGAACATCACTATTGTACATTTCTAATTTATTTTTATACTTACTAATATTATTCTTAACTAAACCTAACTGTTTCTGTAATTGTCTTATCTTAGTTTCTATGTCCACCACTTCTTTTTCGCCGCGCACTATTTTGTCCTTCCACATATTTCGCACATTAATAATTGTTTTTACGGCCTCCCGCTCCTCCTCCTGGCTGTAGGCCATCAGCCACTCCGATGTATTTGATGGCGGCGGCGGCGATGCTGCGGGTGATGAAACAGGTGTTATATCTTCAAATAATTTTTTGGACCGACCCTTACCCACACGTTTACCTGGCTTGTTGATAATTGGCGACAGCGGACGCTCAATTGATGCTGGCGATGGTAATGGTTTAAGAATTGTTGAAGGTTCCGCAACTATTGTTTTTATTGGATTCTTTTTTTTTCTTTTCCAGCCAGTCTGGCAACACTGCGCATTTCGCTGGTTTTCGAAATGTAAATTTATTTCTCTTGCAGCTGCTGCTCCCAGACGATGTTGTTGGCTGTGGCTCTTGCCTAGTTCGCTTACTTGCATAAAACGTCTTGGCCTCCTTCGTTACATCCCCCGATGGCAACGTAAGCAACGTCTGGAGTTTGCTGGGAACCTTCGCTTCCTTTACCACTACATCGCTAACAATATTTACTTTGGGTTGTTGTTGTTTAAACCCTCCCTCCAATATCTTGTCAATTGCTTCGGATGCTAGCCGGTCTAGGTCCTCATCACCCCACACATCTTCACATTCTCTATTTAATTCCTCTTGGGTATTCTTTCCAAACATATCACTAACATCTAAACTGGGTAAACTCATTTTAATAAACTCGACACACACAAAAACTGACTTAACACCAACTACTCGAACGACTGGAAGATTTATACTGAAGAAATAGAACTGGTGTATATTATTTTATGCGCACCTCCCCACTACATACCCACCCCCACCCCTGTTCTCTCTCTCTTACAATACAACTCCCTCTCAAGGTTCAGATCCGTCCTTGTGTTATAATATATTTTACTTGAAGTATGTATTTATTTTCAAGACTTATGTGAACCAATGTATTTTACACATTATATATCCAAGGTTAAAATTTGTCCTCGATGTAATTTTAAAGGTTACAATGCTATTGGGATAATATTTAATAAAACAATGTTTTTTACGGCAAATTTTGGTTTTATTAATATCTTTTGTCTCTTCTGTCTCTCTTTCAATGAAAGTATTTTGTAGCCCTGAAAAGGGCTGATTTTTGGTGATGGAGAGGGAAACCTAGAGTGGTTGGTCTCCTCTCGCCACCTGGACCGAGCGCGGCGCTGGACGCCTATGCGGCGCCGGCCGTCGTTGCTCACGACGCTCTTCCATTTTCCTGAGGAGAGCATCTCTCTCCTCAGGGCCAAGCCGCATCGGTGGTTCCTCCACCACCTCTAGCGGTTCAGCCATTACCACCACCGGTTCAGGTTCCGGTGGCGGCCTGGGAGTTGGTGGTACTTCAAGTACCGGCTTTTTGGCGTTTTTGACGCCCCAATCCTCCCAATACTTGGCTATTCTCTCGTCTCTGGTCGAGTTCAACATGAAGCGACACTTTTTACAGCGGTCGGACGACATGTCGAAGAGAGTGAAGAAATATTTTTATTGTGTTATTACATACCTACTTTTATGTCGAACGCCGGCTGGTTATTACACCTAACGCCATCTATTAAAACTTTTTTTTGTGTGTAAACTTGTATTTCACAAAATATCTTTCGTATTAAGATCGATTTATTTATTAGTACCCTCAGCGCCATCTATTAATAAAAATATATAATAAATAAATCGATTTTAATACGAAAGATATTTTTTCTGTTTATAGTCAATAAGAATTCATTACTATTTTATTCTTAGGTTTTTTTTCATCAGAGTAATATTAAGGAAGTTATAGTTCGCAGTAGATACCTAATATACAGTAAATTATCCCGTTTCTTTTCAGTCCTATAGACTAGAAATGTCTTTCACCAATGAATGCTCAATATTGAGGAGTATTTTAAATAAAACAATATAAAAATAATAAAAGATATATTTAATAGTAATCTTTTTTTTATTACAGCCATATTATACATGTCATATCATATATATCTACACTCTCTATTTTATAAAGCATAAACTATACTTTAATTAATTATGTCTATGCATTATATTAATAATATTAATATCGTTAATTTTCCCAATTGAAAAGCGATACAAAGTACTACATCAATTGGAAAAAATGTCATGTAAGAAAATGGATTATATTACAAGAAAAACTCACTAAGACTATAACAATTCTTTTGAAATAACAACTTTGAAGTCTACATTTAAAAGTGCTAATATTAAGGACCACTTTTATGCTACTATCTAGGACATTTTAAAATCTAAAACAGTTAAAATAAAAACTCCTTTGATAGGTAGCTGTTCGATGAGGCGGTATATAATTCTTCTAAACCTAAACTTTCTCTTTTTACAAAACTTACAGCTGCTATGCCTCGAAATTTCTAAGAAATGTGATTTCTATAGAATGTTTTGTTCACCATAATATAATGCCCCCGCATTATTCGAAATTTCTAAGAAATGGGGTTTCTATGGAATGTTTTGTTCAGCATAATATAATACCTACGCATTATTTGAAATTTCTAAGAAATGTCATTTTTATGAAATGTTTTGTTCAGCATAACAAAGGTTTTATTTTTGGTGCAAATACCGAGAATTCTTATCGGTATTGCAACTTATGAATAAGAATACATTCTAAAGTACAGTCAATACATAAGTATTAGAATTTATTATGTATGTATATCTATAAAAGTACATAGATATAGTTACTTTTCCTATAGTTAATGGTTAAATCTATTTTATAATATATATACAATCCTAAATTCTAACCTATTAAACATTGCAGAAAAAATGTCCTTTCAATTCGTCAGATCCATCCCTAGACGCATTTCGCCATATCATGGCTCATCAGTAGAGGTAGGATCTGACGAATGAAAGGAGAGCTAATTCTAACCTATTAAACATTTCAGAAGAAGAATTTCCTTTCGTTTCGTCAGATCCATCCCTAGACGTGTTTTGCCATATTGTGGCTCATCAGTAGAGCTAGGATCTGACGAACGAAAGGAGACCTACTGAACATTACTATTGTACATTTCTAATTTATTTTTATACTTACTAATATTATTCTTAACTAAACCTAACTGTTTCTGTAATTGTCTTATCTTAGTTTCTATGTCCACCACTTCTTTTTCGCCGCGCACTATTTTGTCCTTCCACATATTTCGCACATTAATAATTGTTTTTACGGCCTCCCGCTCCTCCTCCTGGCTGTAGGCCATCAGCCACTCCGATGTATTTGATGGCGGCGGCGGCGATGCTGCGGGTGATGAAACAGGTGTTATATCTTCAAATAATTTTTTGGACCGACCCTTACCCACTCGTTTACCTGGCTTGTTGATA
This sequence comes from Polydrusus cervinus, assembly GCA_935413205.1. NCBI lineage: Eukaryota > Metazoa > Arthropoda > Insecta > Coleoptera > Curculionidae > Polydrusus > Polydrusus cervinus. The sequence goes on along the minus strand of OW284510.1, from coordinate 55,187,422 downwards.
ATTGGCGACAGCGGACGCTCAATTGATGCTGGCGATGGTAATGGTTTAAGAATTGTTGAAGGTTCCGCAACTATTGTTTTTATTGGATTCTTTTTTTTCTTTTCCAGCCAGTCTGGCAACACTGCGCATTTCGCTGGTTTTCGAAATGTAAATTTATTTCTCTTGCAGCTGCTGCTCCCATACGATGTTGTTGGCTGTGGCTCTTGCCTAGTTCGCTTACTTGCATAAAACGTCTTGGCCTCCTTCGTTACATCCCCCGATGGCAACGTAAGCAACGTCTGGAGTTTGCTGGGAACCTTCGCTTCCTTTACCACTACATCGCTAACAATATTCACTTTGGGTTGTTGTTGTTTAAACCCTCCCTCCAATATCTTGTCAATTGCTTGCATTTTCCCCTCTTCTAGAAGACGACTGGCGAGATTTATCCTCAGTTGCGTATTTGCTTACAATGTTTTTCACTAAATTCAATTAAAATTGAGCAATGGGATCGTTTTTGCCCGTTTTCATTTTATATACTGCATGAGCATTCAGAAGTGTCATGTCAAGTAAATGGAAAAAGACTTTTTTGTACCACTTCACAGTCTTTCTTACGGACTCTATGGAACTTTGCAACATATCCGTTCTGTCCACTGCACCCATGTGTTCATTGTAGTCTAGCACACATTTGGGTTTGTACTTGTGCTGCTGTGTACCTATAATTTTTTTCTCAGTCCTGATCATATCTGCGTTATGGCATGTACTTAACATACGGACTTCCCTCTTATCTTGCCATTTCAGGGCTAGCATATTTTGGGTAGAAGCAAAGACAATTTCACCAACTTTCAGTTTTTGATTCAACTCGGGCATCTTCTTTCTGTTGGCTTTGACGGTTCCACAGGCATTTGTCATTTTTGAGTGCAAAAGACTAAACAAAACTGGACTTGTATACCAATTATCTGTATACAATGTGTGACCTTTATCTAAATATGGTTCCATCAAAGTCATAACAATATTTCCAGACTTGCCAATTTCTTTATCTATTTCATTGATATCGCTACTCGCTCCGGAGTATATAATGAAATCTAAAATATAACCCGTTTCACAATCGCACAGGACAAAAAATTTTACACCAAATCTATGCCGCTTAGATGGAATATATTGCTTGAATGATAGTTGACCTTTGAATAACATCAAACTCTCGTCGATGCATAGATTTTCAAACGGGTAGAATATTTCTTTATAAACTTTTCTTAGGTGCGTCAAAATGGATTTAATTTTTCTTAATTTGTCATCATTTGCCAATGTATTATCCGAAAAATGAAGTGACGATAATATGGACAAATATCTGTCTCTAGAAAATATTTTCCCAAAAAATGGTGTAGCGATTGTAACATCATTAGTCCAATAGTCTTTTACTTTTAGTTTTTTTACTTGAGCCATTAGAAATGAAGTAGCAATGAAAAGGTACATTTCACCCTTATCAACATTACACCATTTCCAATTTTTTAAACCAACGCGTTTTTCGACATGATTCTGTTCATGAAACAAATTCGTTTGTTCCACAATCAAGTTCATGATATCATCGGAAAAAAATAAATGAAAACATTGGAGTGGTGTCAGATCTTCCTCCAAATTCGCAGCTTTACAGCCGTCTTGTTGCGAATCAAAAGCATGTATATTTGGCTGGAGATGCTTTTTGTCCCAGACAAAAGTATCCATATGCACCTGAATAACCTCCATAGGTTCTCGTAAATCATCTAAAATTAAAAAAATTAATGAAAAAATATTTAAATTAACTTCAAGTAGCGTGTATTTTTCTTTTCCTTTCGTCGGATCCCTAGCCTTACTGATGAGCCGTTATATGGCAAAACGTGTCTGAATAAGGATCTGTAGAAAGAAAATGAACCTTTGTATACTGTATATTTGTTATTTTAAACATTCATTAATTTTAAATAAATATACCTTCATAATGACTCTCCTCCGAATCCGACGAAATTTCTGCTGGACTGTACTCGTCATCACTACCCGACGACTGAACATTAAGATCTTCATCTTCACTCTCGTATAAATATGTTTCTAACTCCTTATCACTCAAAAATTTACGCGCCATGTCGATCAAAAGACGTACAGTTCACTGCTCATAAATACGTATACGTAAATGGCTGACCTGTTCTAACGGGAATATGTACCTGCATGGCTGCCCCCTCCAAATTTTCCCTACTTTTATAAATTTGCACCAATATAAGACGCTTAACATAATATTCTGTCAGCCCGTGAACGACCGGTACCCGTCCTAAATGCTTTAAAATTGGCCGCGTTTTAAGACGGCTCCCGGCCGACGGAAAGGAAAAACTCAAACGTATTAACACGTTTCCCGTACTGAAAAGGTTAAAGGTTCCGCAACTATTGTTTTTATTGGATTCTTTTTTTTCTTTTCCAGCCAGTCTGGCAACACTGCGCATTTCGCTGGTTTTCGAAATGTAAATTTATTTCTCTTGCAGCTGCTGCTCCCAGACGATGTTGTTGGCTGTGGCTCTTGCCTAGTTCGCTTACTTGCATAAAACGTCTTGGCCTCCTTCGTTACATCCCCCGATGGCAACGTAAGCAATGTCTGGAGTTTGCTGGGAACCTTCGCTTCCTTTACCACTACATCGCTAACAATATTCACTTTGGGTTGTTGTTGTTTAAACCCTCCCTCCAATATCTTGTCAATTGCTTCGGATGCTAGCCGGTCTAGGTCCTCATCACCCCACACATCTTCACATTCTCTATTTAATTCCTCTTGGGTATTCTTTCCAAACATATCACTAACATCTAAACTGGGTAAACTCATTTTAATAAACTCGACACACACAAAAACTGACTTAACACAAACTACTCGAACGACTGGAAGATTTATACTGAAGAAATAGAACTGGTGTATATTATTTTATGCGCACCTCCCCACTACATATTCACCCCCACCCCTGTTCTCTCTCTCTTACAATACAACTCCCTCTCAAGGTTCAGATCCGTCCTTGTGTTATAATATATTTTACTTGAAGTATGTATTTATTTTCAAGACTTATGTGAACCAATGTATTTTACACATTATATATCCAAGGTTAAAATTTGTCCTCGATGTAATTTTAAAGGTTACAATGCTATTGGGATAATATTTAATAAAACAATGTTTTTTACGGCAAATTTTGGTTTTATTAATATCTTTAGTCTCTTCTGTCTCTCTTTCAAGGGTATAATACATCCTTGTGAATGCAATGTTCTCAAGGTTCAGATATAACCTTGTGTTATATTAGACTTTACTTTAATATATATGTATATATATATATATACATCCCGCTATCTTCTGGGCGTCCTTTCATAACTCCTCCTCTGAGCGTCCACCACAAATTTCTCAAGGAATTCCTACTTTTAAAAATGAATATATTTTAAACTTCAAATGTAGATGTCGTCACGGGTCATTAAAATTAAATTTGCCGGGAAATATTTTTTAAAGATCTATATCACCGATATCTCGGCGTCCTTTTATAAAACCACTCGAAAGCGTCCAAAATATACTAAAAACTTTTAAATTTCCGCCCCCTAGCGTCCCATTCGTATATCTGACTTTTATTCAGTCGATTACGGAGCGTCTGGCATTGTTGCCAGATTTAAGCCCGTCCGAATAACCTTTTCCTCCTACCCCCCAACCGTAATAACATTCTTTATTGGTGAATCACGGAGCAGGCTAGATAGATATATTGAAATTGAATGATATGGTAGTTTTCGATTAGGCAATGTTTTTAATAATTACAACAATTTATGCGCTTTAAATATGGGGACTTAACTAAGATGTTACAGAATAAAAGTTTTATTGACTTTTAAATGTTAACTTTCTATATTTATTGTTTTGAAGTGTAAAATCAGTTTACACTTGAAAGCGGTTGGAGATAGTACTAACCGAAGCGTTGTTGGATAAAACCAAATAAAGACAATGGAAGTCCGAGAAGATATTTGATATATTCATCCAACTAGATTCCGGGCGTCCGCTCTGTTGAAGCTGGACGCTTGGAAAATAGCGAATCGTACGGACGCCCGGAAGCTAGTTGGATGAATATATATAATATATCAAATATATATTTTTGCATTATCTACCACAACGAATAACTTCATTATATTTAAACCAAAATATTTTTAGAAAAATCAACGGACACGTATATAATAATGTTCAATTTCTCATTTCTTGGCGTAAAAATTAAATATGGGGAGTGGTTATTTATATTACACTTTTTTAAATGGCACACCCAATAATTTTGTGATTTTTTTAATTCAACTTAAAGTTCTAAGTTTATTTTAATAGATGCATGAAAGGTCTAAACCTAATAGTTCTCGAGATATCGACTTGTGAAAAATGAGGTTTTTAAAATTTTACAGCTTGTAGCCTTCTAACATTATATCTTAGAGCGAAACGGCTTAGTTTATTATTATCATCCCAAAAATATAAAATACCGGTTAAACCGACAGTACTATAAAATATTTTCAGTTATCGAGTTACTCCCGGTGTAACAGAGAATTTATATTTTTGGGAAGATAGGAACATTTAAACCTTTTTCTCTAAGACGTACTTTTAGAAGGCTATAAGCCGCCAAAGTTTTTAGAATCGATATCTCCAAAAATGTTAGGTTTAGACACATAAGACTACAAAAACATGCTAAAATATAGAGCGTCCCATTTACAAAAATATAAGTTTGGTTCATAGACTTTTTGGGTCACCCTGTATATTTAATTTTTATATCAAAAAATGCTCAATTAAGACTTATTGAATACGTGTCCGAGGATTTTCCAAAGTTTTTTTTGGATTGTTAAATCACAAATGGGTTCCTTTTTTTATGTACACATGTATTACATATATTGTATAAATCTTTATAGAAAAATTGATAACGAAATCAATAAAAAACAACTTTCTTACTAAATAGTGTTTTATTAAACTTAAGCAAATATATAATTAAGCATATCCAGGTAACTTCAAATAATGCCGATTGCAGAAAACGAAATTAATAAAAATAAATAATCCTAGAAACGTAAATAAAAAATAATGAACTCTTAAATACCAATTTTGATTTCTGCAATCTGTTCGAACATTTATTTTTTTTGATATTCATTCTGGATAAAAACTTTAATTTTAAGCCAATCTTTATTTGAAAATATTTCAGGATGACGACTTCTTAAATCTTCGCACTCGTTTCTCTTAGGAGGATTTTTGTTTTTGATATGGTTCTTGAAAAATTTTTTGGTAATACTTTTTTGTTCATCCGTCCACTTAACAAGAACTCGTTTTTGTTTGTTTGGAACGTATGTTTCTTTCGGCTCTGGCGTTTTGGAAGTTGTGGGTTCTAAAATTTCAGGCACGGGTGATGGGAATTTATCAGGTTTATCATTTTCAGTTTCTGTCATCAAATCATCGTCCAGGTTTAAATTTATATCATTAAGCGCTTGCCCTTTAAACTGACCAGCTTGTCCTTTCTCCATTAAAAGTAAAAGCTTCGATATTTTCGCAGTTTGGTACACGTCATTCGGTAAACGGTAGTTTTCCCTATGTACCCCAATGGTGTGTCCCATAAAGCTAGCTAACTGTTCTAAATCATTTTCTGACATATCAAATAATTGTGTAAGCGTGGCCAAGTGCTTCCGTAGTCTGGTTGCCGTGATAGCAAATGGGTTTTTTGCTCCGCATGTCTCTGCATACTTTTTTAAAACTTTGTAACCACATATAGGTTCAACTGAACGTGGATTTCCAAATAGAAATAGATTTTTTTCACTGACTAACTTTTTTCGGTAATCCAATAAAATTTTTATATGATCCTGAATATCTGGGCTAAAGAGGACGGGAACACCACGTCCTCTTTTGCCCCTTATTACAATTCTTTTGAACCTTTTAAGAAGGATCTTTTCGGTTGGTGAGACAACTTCCGAGAACTCCTCATAATTCAACGAAGGATTGCTGTTTTCCAAAATTTCATAGGTGTCCAGTTTTAACCTTTGCAATTCACCGGGACGTCTACGGTTTAACAAAATAACGCGACAAAAAATAGTCTCCAAAAGCATTATATAGTTGCTTACATCGCATTTATTCTTAAGAGCAGAAACGGCTAAATTAGCTTTCGTGATCAAAAACTCTTTTAATAATTTTAAGTCACTAGCAAGGGGCACGAGCGTGATTTTGTTCCATTTATTAATATTGAGGTCATTGGCAGCCTGACTGGAGATCTCATATTGCCATTGTGATTCAATAATTTTAATTAAAGTTTTTAAATCAGCCTCTGCTTCAGCAGACATAACTGTTTCAGCGATTTCCTTTCTTTTTAAAGCAAATATAATGGCAATTTCAGCGCACTGCTTTAGATACGTGCCCATATTCATTGCGTAGGTTGGAGAATCATATTTTTCCTTTTCTACGTCATATTTTGCCACTGCTTTTGTAGCAACTACTAAAGTGTCAAAATATTTGGGTTTCAAGGCATCAAAAACGCATTTAATAGTAGGTTCAATTTTTCTGACTTCGATTAGCAAGCGAGAAATCTCTCGCATTTTTCTAGATGCCACGTTAATGAAATGTTTTTCCCTATGAACTTTAATATATCTAGCCCCATATGCGCAAATAATTGGGTCCATTTTTGCAACGAGAGAAATTTCATCTGCTCTCATCCTGGGGAAAACAGTGTTTTTTAAATTTTGGTCAATTTTTAAATTAGCTAATAATATGTTTTGAGCAGCTGCTTGGTGATTTTTTTCCTTTGAATTGGTACATTTACGTCTATGCTTCCATAATAATTTTGCAGAAAAGAATCCAAGGCAATTGCTGCAGGGCAAAATATTTTTCTCCGAACGCAAATTTTGAACTGGTTTAGGGGCTACATTACTATTTATAAAGTTACCCTTTTTTCTAAGGAGGTCCAATAGCCGTTTTCTTTCTTTACTACCAGGGGCGTTAGACAATATTTTCTGAACGTCGATTTCAGACGAATGATTTCGTGCAATATGTCTAGCAAAGTTTAACACTGAAGTCTCGCAGTAGAAACAGAAATCCATTTTCTTTTTTCCATTGCGAACTTTACCATCTTGCTTGTAAATTCCAAAATCCTTAGGCTCATTTTTTGCTGCTGTAACCACTGCTGCAACAACTAAATCTGGAGGTTCGGTATCTTTAGTTAAAACATCAGATATTGTGTCCTAAAACAAAAACCAAATGAAGTATAAAATTATACATGGGGAGCTTTTTTCATTAGACCGGGTGTAATCTAAAATATTTCAGATAGTTATTCACCAGGTATTTTTATAACAATAACTTCATTTCAGCATAATATGACCAAAAAATTTCTATTTTCTAAAATACAGGGTTCTTTTTTTTGATCGTCCTAAAAACGAAATGATTTCTTTCCGTCAAACTTTCAACAATTACTCTGCTTATTAAAAGCAATAGAAGTAGAATTAAATCTCTCCACAATGGGTATGTGTATAGGTTGTGATTTTTGTAACTAAAACAAAAATATATAATAATATCCATGCCACTGATATTTTTAATTGTGTGAGTATTTTCTGTAATCCACATTCAATATCAATATGACCAAGATGTTTTTCAGCATTTTTTCAGTTGCAGCTTGGTTTAAGAGAGAAATGCCATTTTATTTAAAAAAACACGTTCTTTTTATTGCAATATTACATTTGATTTAACATAATAAGAGAATCCTAATGAACAATAGCAATAAATGTTGCGTGTTTTTTAAAATAAAATAGCATTTTTTCTCTAAACCAAGCTGCAACTGAAAAACTGGGAAAAAAATTTAATTTAAATACATCTCATATCAGGTATTGAATAAGGATAATAAATTTTTCACACAATTATTAATATCACATATTAAAAAAAATTATGGACACCACTACCTACACACACGCCCCTGGTGAAGCGATTGTTTCTCTTTTTACTAAACCATTCCCTCTAATAAGCAGTATTACCGTTGAAAAAAAAATAGAATAATTAAAAAAAGACTGAAAAAAAATTTAACACCTTATTTTTTAGAAAATAGACATTTTTAAATATATTATGAGGCTTTTCTCCCAAAAAGACCTGAGGAATAGCTATCTAAAATAGTAGAGTACTTAGGAACTAGCCCGTATAAATGAATTTTCTCGCTTATTAAAAAAAGATAATTGACATGATCTTACTTACTGCAGCTTGCTGATACTTTTGTGTATGTAATTTTTTTTAAGTGATCTGTATCTTTATAACATTTTAAAAAATCTATTATTTTGTCATAATTTAACATACATAGGTACTTCGTATCCCTGATAATAACCGAGATCCCAATAATTAAGCTCCAAAAACGAAAACCCTTTGAATAAATAATATCTATCATGCTTACCGCTTTCTTCCTATCAACTGTTTCAAGTTCTGTAGAGGCAGTGTCATCCACATCGCTTTCAGAATCTGACGATGCCGCAGATGGAATGTACTCACTGCCGCTACTTTTAGCTTCGTCGCTTTCATCGCTTGTATCTCTCTCTTCAACGGTAGATGTTACTCCATCTGAAACCAAATTTTCTAAACTTTGAAGCTGATCTATAGATTTCTCTCTAGATTCCTCTTCAAACAGTTTCTTTTTTGTAACTTGAACTCTTGTCTGATGAATCTTTTCTGTGGATGAAACGCTTGATTCTTGAAGTGTTTTCGTTTTAGGTGTTGTCGGGTGACTATCTTGAATTTGGTTGTTATTTTCTAGTAGTTTATGTTGTCCTACAAAGGAAGTTAATAATTATAAATATCTAGCTTCAACATACAAATATGTAGAACTCACCTTGAAAAAAAAGACGTCTTTCATTTTTGTTCGTTCCCCTGGTCTCATAACTGCCAACTTTTAGAAAATCTATGCAATCTCTGTCCTTTTTACTAAGAGCTATGGATAAAATTTTTGATTTTCTATCCATATCTAAAAGCAAAAAATATTACCACGTAAATTTAATATTGGCGATAAAATATGCCAAGGAGTGGGGAACTTAAAAAAAAAATACTACCAATTCTACTTATTGACACAAGTTCTTATTTTTACAAATAAAAAAAATATTTAATACAACATATCTTGGATATAAATCCTACAGAATATGTAATAAATAATTTTTTCATAATTTATTCAATGGCATAACCAGAAAGAAGAGACTCGGCATAATAGGCTATTGATTATGTCATATCATAAGGAACTACAGAGTGTGTGGGTTTTTATTGCATAAATTAGAGGGGGAAACGACATAGGGGGGAAAATGCAACCCTTACGGTTTTTTGAGTATATCTCGAAAACGAAGCAAAATTTGTGGGTATTTTATAGGAAACATTTTATAGAGAGCTAGATTTTCTATCGATATGACGTAATTAAAAAAATTTACAACTCTACTCAGTTCAAATTATATTAAAAAGAATTTAACAAAAAAGTGCAAAAAATTAAATATGTATTTGTTTTTTTTTTACTTTTATGCAAATAACTTATTTTTTAGCAGTTATAGGCATTGCTTCTTAGAAAATACAGGATATTAAATTTTCTACAGAATGACGTATTTTTTGATGAAGTTTCAATGAGATATGACCGTTTAAACCTTGTCATCTTTTTCGGTTTTTATTGAATTTATAACAATATCATTTTGTTACTTAGTTTTGAATAAACCACAGATTGTCATGGAAGTTGTGGTTGCAGAAAATTACCTGCTCTATATTCTGTAAAGAATGTCTAGGAGTTAATTGTGACAATGCTCAAGTACCAAAGGTATCTGAAGATGATGTTCTTCAAGAAGTCGACAAAGAAATTGAAATCCAGTTTGACAATATTATTGTTGAAATATAAAAAAATTTTGTACTATGGGCAATATCATAATAAAGGCCTCATACGATCAATATTGCATATAACAATTATTTATTGTTGATCAATTAATTTAATATGTCTTTATTTAATAAAATTCAATTGCATACATTAAAAACTAAGTAACAAAATGATATTGTTATAAATTCAATAAAAACCGAAAAAGATGACAAGGTTTAAACGGTCATATCTCATTGAAACTTCATCAAAAAATACGTCTTCTGTAGAAAATTTAATATTCTGTATTTTCTAAGAAGCAATGCCTTTAACTGCTAAAAAATAAGTTATTTGCATAAAAGTAAAAAAAAACAAATACATATTTAATTTTTTGCACTTTTTTGTTAAATTCTTTTTAATATAATTTGAACTGAGTAGAGTTGTAAATTTTTTTAATTACGCCATATCGATAGAAAATCTAGCTCTCTATAAAATGTTTCCTATAAAATACCCACAAATTTTGCTTCGTTTTCGAGATATACTCAAAAAACCGCCAGGGTTGCATTTAATAATAGCAGGCTGCGGTTTTTGCATTCTGAATAACCAATTGAAGGATTCATGCAATAAAAATCCACCCACTCTGTAGTTCCTTATTACCCTGCTTTTTAGGACATAATCAATAGCCTATAAGTACACAATTAAATTTCAATTAGGATTTTTTTTGACAATTTAACTAGCGTTCTCAAAAAATGTTATTACCTTACAGATAGTAAAAAGAACATACTTGTTCGTATGCATGAGCTCTGGGGTAACAAACTATAGGGAAAAAGACAAAAATCTATGTGTTTTGTATATCGGTGTATAATTAAAATTACAGAGGCTTTTGACATTTCCTCTCTTCTCTTATTTTAACCTAACTGGGCCGAGCCCTGATGATGGCTTTATAAATTAAAAAAAAGGATTGAAAGAGCTTGGCATCTGTAATTTTAATAATTTAACGATATATAAAACACAAAGATTTTTGTCTTTTTCCTTATCCCTACGGTGTACAACCACACAAAAAAGTTAAAACAAACTATAATTTCTAGGCTTGAAAATAAAACGATTCAGCCATAGTAATAATTTGCTTGTTTAAAAGATACATAGGTACTATTAAATAATTGTTTTTTAGCGTAATTTTTTTATGCAAACCTCCATTGCAATTTTGAATAAAATTTGTGAACAATTTGTTGGGAAAAAATAGATGGTTATTTGTATTCAAAATATTCGCATTTCACTCGTTTAATGCACGCACTGGCCATATGCTTTATAATATTGATTATTGTATACCTAGAAATAAGTCACTTTAGTAGGGTTACCATCTGTAAAATCATTAAACTAGGACAAGAAGCTCAAAAACCCCGGATTTTTTAGCTTTAACCTTTAAGGCAGACCGTTCTTAATTAAAATAATTAAATTAGCTCTACTATTTATTATTATTAACATTGATAATGCATGTTTTTGTTTTATAAAAATTGTTGGAAATGACCACCTTCATTAATAGGCATGCTTCCGCCCCGCCCGTCTAATTTAAATTTTTATTGTTTTAATTGGAAAATCATTTTCTTCGATTTTTTTTGCATGAAAATAACTTTCTCGCAGCTACATAAAAACCAATTTTTTATTGGTGAAAAAACTAAAAATTTGTTTAGTGTTTTTGTAAATCTGGTCAAGAAGAAGAGCAGTTTAACAAGGCAAATTTTCGCTCTCTCGGTTCCCAATTAAATTTATTACAAATAACTTGGTATAGGTTCTTTTAGAATATTGTGATTTTTTTAGAATAATCAACAGAGAATACTATTTTCAAACGACATGAAGTAATTTGTGGTAACTAATTAACCTAATAATTAAAATACTTTTGTCATAGAACCTTTTTCTTTACAAAATCCATTAACCTTTTAGCCATTTAGGACATATGTGTATATGAACTTCTCTTCATAAAATGACTTGAGGAATCACACCCTAAAATATAAGTACGTCATTAAGGAACACCCTGTATAGCGTCGTTCCGTAACTGTCGGTAGACGGCAAGTCGTGACAACCCGGACTGTAAAGAAAACTCCGCCCGGACGCTCCCCGGACTCCTCCAAACTAGGACAAATCCGGGGAAACCCGGACGGATGGCAACCCTACACTTTAGTAACTTCTAAACTATGGCTTTAAAACTATCCAAAATATAAAATAAAGGCAAAATTTAACATTAAAACTTTAACGCCGCCGTATCTTATAAGCAACATTCTACTAATGCAAAATTAGCTGATTCATATTATTTTTTGAATCTAGATAAATCTCAATTTATCCTATGACCCATCCGTTACGAATCACCCTGTATATTTTTTATCAATTATTTAGTAAAAAAAATGGGAGAATTATTTAAAATATATTTAAATTTATTTACTTACCGAAAATAAATTTTAAATGCACCACTAAATAAATTCACACACTTCACAACACATATAATTATTTGCATAGAAAGAGAAAGAATAACGACGTTCAAATTTCAAATCTCAAATCAAATGATTTATCAAAGACGCCAGCTTACAAGAATTCTAAAAATAGACCTACAGCGTTGCCACAAGGTGATGTCGCCAAGGACGCTTGGTAATCGACGCACTGAAGGTAGAATATATCCCTAAAGAATATACAAAGGTGACGCCTAGCACCTCTACCGGCCGACCCGTGCTACTAATAATATACCAATAATATTCAAAACAGTAGCGTTTACTATTTCCCGGGCGTCCAAAAGATTTCGAATCTGTGGAGTGCTATGATCACGTGGGCACAGATTCTACGGCGATTCAACAGAGCGTCCGTATACGGACGCTCTGTTGAAGCCGGACGCTTGGAAAATAGCAAATCGTTAATGTACGGACGCCCAGAAGCTAGTTGGATGAATATATATATATATATAAATATTGCTATCATTATTGTGTCCGTTCACATTCCAACCTTACTGCGTCCCCTAGAAAACAAGGTTTCCCGCCATTTCTGTCTGCGTATAGTTTTCTTTCTTTTTTTTTTAAGGTTAGGTATTGGTTTTTTATTCAAATCTAACAAGTTTTTAATATACGAATATTTGTATACATTTCATACTTTAGTGCCACCTTTTAAAAATGAACCTTAGTTGACTCCATTTTTTTCGGGTATTGTACGTTACTATGTCCGTGAGGTGTTGCCAAACTTCTGGACTCAATAAAAGCGCAAATTTGGTTGGATACAATACGGAGGATGCAATAAAAGCGCAACTTATACCATTTTATTTACCCTAAGATATTTTTTAATATTATAAAGGTAGTACATCTCTTAGTGGAGTAAAGTCTGCTCCACTATGTAAATAGTGGAGCAGATTGAATGTTTTAGTTTCCTCTTATATATTTTTTATAAATAAAAATCGGAAAGATCTGTTGGATTTGAGATGCTCACAATTATCAAGCCGGCAAATTTTTGCGGTTGCATTGGCGTTAACAAATGATTAACAAATTAACAGCGATATCAGTTTTTAAATGTTTTGAGAGTAAAAACCAAATATAAAAAACTGAATCCGATTAATTGGAATTGCAAGAGCTAAGGCTAAGGTATGAGAGAATTTGATACCCCAAAAGAGTAAGCCCAGGTTCGAGAAAACAATGTGTTTCAAGAGTGATGTAATGATAAAAAACCCAAAATGTAGCGTCAGAATCCGTTTTGCTGGCGGATTTTGATGAAATGGCACAAATCAAAAAACCATCTAATCTATTGTCATAATGCTGAGAATGAGAATGTCAATTATTATTAGGCACAATTGGGATATCTCCAAATTTGGCAAATTGAAAGCATTACTCTTAGACAAGAAAAGAGAGAGGGGACGCATAACCCCATGCTACTTTTTGTTAACATTTGCAAGACAAAAACAAGAGTAATGCAGTGCATTCATTACACACGGACTGCCTATGTTTGCTGTGCAAATATGTCTTGCACGGCGGTCAAAAATCGGCAGATGTGCGGTATCCACACTCTTATCTGATCTAAGGCATTACTAAAAAGAAGAGATATTATGAAATGAAAAAAGAAGATATATCTTGGAGGACGAAATTGTTATGCAAATTCCCAATCCAAAAACTTATTAGAGCAGAGATGGTATGGTAACAGGCAAGAACTGGATGGAAGTGATTAAGGAGTGTATAAACCTACAAACGAACACTGAACTATATTTTTTATGCTAGTAAAGTACGGAAAAGTCACCAAGCAGCCTTTGGAGATTACAGTATAAGTCAATTTTCCAAAAAATAGGTGCTTTTCTAAAACCAGCCGCAACTTTTTTAGCCTCCAGAAGGATGGAAAAGTGGTACCTACTCTATTACTAAGGGCTACATTGAAAAATCTATTGCAAGTTAAATGAAAACTTTGACTGCGACATCAAGCAAGCCATCTAAACTTTCTGAACGAATCCCAACACAATAATTAGTCGCCCCAATGCCAGACTTGAGTTATCTTATCAGGAATTTAGCATTGGAAAAGAACTTCTGGAAACTCAAACGTTAAAAAATATGTCATAGCATATTTCAATTCTAATAATATACTATTAATTTTACTAATTATTATTATTGGTTATTACCTACCTATAATTATATTAAAAATTAAAAGAAATTATTTTTTTGTTCGGTAATGACACAATGAATAAATTTAAAATGGCAATAAACCGAAGTTTATTTTACACCTGGTTGGAAAGTACCTAACCATTCTGGTGGAAAACAGTTTATCGAGAAACGTTATCTATTTAAAAAAATTTTAGAAATAACTTATAGTTGTAAATAAACTAGAATGTCCGATTGTCCTCAAAGTATTGCGTAATAAAATAGTAACAAGTCCAGAAAATACTGTTCTTTTTGTAATCGAGTAGAGAAGATTCAGAGTTCTGAAAGTTTGCGAGTTCAAAAAATCAGTTTCCAGTGGTGTTGCGTAAATAATAAACGTTTCTACATATATGATATATATTTGTAGAACACAATGAGGAACATTCTAATTTTTATTTTCAAATTATTAGTAAATCGTTAGTTTGTTGCTGCTGATCAACTGGATTTTTCTAAAGCATACGTACCTAGATTTTCATGCTATTATTTAGTTATTAGGTACTAGGTCTGTCGCCCCATTACTACTTGCATAATATCTCTTTAAAAAATAGGTCTTATTTTACTTTAGTAAAGAAATGCAAGGGGAATAAACTTAGTGAAAACGGGTTTTGAGAGCGTGTCACCACATTATATTAATGATTTTTATACGACCTACCTATTTTTTACTGCTCAAATTCTTTTCGACGCTCAGAAACCAAATGTGGAATAAACAAGAACAATGACATACCTAAAGTGTACTGAAAAATATGGGCGCCCCTAAAGGACTTCGCCCCCAAATCCTGGCTACGCCACTGACATTTCGTGTTATTCTTTTTGGTTTGGTCCGGAAAACAAGTACTTCCTGACCTTGTTTAAAAATTAGTGGTAATAATTGTGCATTATGAAATAAAAAGGTCTTATTATATTGAATTTATCGTAAAAAGTAATTTATTATTTTCCTCCAAAATCTGTAGGTACCTGGTATCTCTTTTTAACTAACACAAAAGAAAACAATAAACTTAAAACATGTTTATTTAAAATATTTTTATAAATTCTGGGAATTTTACAAATAAAAGTAATCTTACTTAAAATTTTCTTTTACGCATGTGAATACTTGTCGTTTATTATAGTTTCTTTCTATATTCGTTTTGTATAAATACCTTTATTTTAAGCCAGTTTTTATTATCAAGTAATTTTGTATATTTTTCCTTAAGTTTTTCACATTCTATACGTTTGGGGGGTGTCTTTGTTTGAATATGCTTTTTAAAAAACTCTTTAACCACTTCTTTTTGTTGTCGGGTCCATGGAACAAGAGTACGAAATTTTCCAATCTTGGGAACTACAGCTTTGGGAACAACAACTGAAGTATTGTGAACAGTGGAAAAATCTGACGTTTGTGGCAAAATTTCATCAATAATGTCCTCTAAATCACTTTTCTCACTTTCCTCCTTATCTTCAAGCAAATTATGCTCCATATCAATATTTATTTCGTCTAACGACTTGCCTTGATACTGGTTTGCACCACCATTTTCCATTATCAATAAAAGTTTAGATATCTTTACCGTCTGATAAACATCATCTGGTAATCGATATGAATTTCGATGTACCCCTGTTGTATGCCCCATAAAGGTTGCTAATTGCTCTATTTCTTGATCAGACATGTTAAAGAGTTGGGAAAGTGTAGCGAGATGCTTTCGCAAACGGGTAGATGTTATTGATGATGGATTTTTAGCACCACAACTTTTTGCATATTTATTTAATGTTTTGTAACCAATCAAGGAAGAATTCGAATTCGACTTGGCGAATAAGAATTTATTATCTGTAGGTACATAGATATCGCGTATTTCAATCAGAAATTTAAGGTGATTCTGTACATCAACACTAAATAACACTGGTACCCCCCTACCTCTCTTTCCTCTAATGACAACCCTTTTTAATGTTTGTAATAATATTTGTTCTACAGGAGATACAACTTTATTAAATTCTTCATATTCTTGTCTTCCAACAGAGATATTCACGTATGAATGTAAAAGCATTCGTTCCAGTTCACCCGAACGTTTCCTATTTAATAATACAACTCTGCAGTATACCGATTCCATTAGGTTGTCAAACGCTGAAGGGTTTTTATTTTCTTTGAGAGCTATTAGGGACTTATCAGCCACATTTATTAAATGCTCTTTTAATAATTTTAAGTCATTTGCTAGTGGGACTATTGTTATTTTATTCCATTTATTCATGTGCAAATTATTAGCTGCTGCTGTAGAAACTTCAAACCGCCAATTCGATTCGAATAAGGTAATCAGTGTTTTTAAATCTGCTTCGGCTTCCGCCGTTGAAACCGTTAAGTAATTGGAGTGTTTCTTATAGGCGTACATAATGGCAATTTCACAACACTGCTTTAAAGCTGTTGCAATATTCATAGCAATAGTGGGGGAAAAATATATTTCTTTTTCAGTATCGTATTTTCCTATACGTTTTGCTGCTTCCACAAAAAAATCAAAATATTCTGGGCGAAGTGCGGAAAACAGGGATGTAATAGACGAATTAAGTTTTCGAACTTCACTTAAAATTCTGGCGAGTTCTCTCATTTTCCGTGAGGTTACTGAAATAAAATGCTTTTCTCGATGCGTGTTGAGATACCGCGATCCAAAAGCGCAAATTAATGGGTCATTTTGAGCTTCCAGAGATATTTTGTCAGCACGCATACGGGGAAATACTTCTTGTTTTAATCGTGGATCAACCCTATTATTAAAAATCATTTTTGCTAGACCCGCAGATTGAGCACCACCAATAACATTACCATTGGTGCATTTTTTCCTATGTCGATATAATATTTTTGATGAAAAAAATCCCAAACAATTATCACACGGTAAAGTCGTTCTATCGGGAATGTAGGACTCTCTTACTACTTTAAAACGTTCCTTGTCATGCCCGTGATCCTCCGGGTTCACCCTTACATCCGGGGATGCTATCTTCTTAATTCTCAGGGTCGTATTCTGATGTCGGAACTTCTGTTTTGGGTGATTTACACTATACAGCCGACATGTCGGTACGGGATCCCGTATTTCATCCCTACTTGGCAATTGGGCGGCACGCCGCCGCAATTCCTGCCGGCGACGCTGAAGGCGTCGTCGCTGTGTACGGCTTTTATACACACTACATCCTTCTCCTTGACGATCCCCCCTTTCCCCAACTTCATCGGCAGAGGATAACGGCCATAGGCCGCCCATCCCGCCGATGAGGTGGACTTCCCCATCAACTTTAGATCTTTCCCTTTCCATTTTTAATTTCTTTCAATCAAACACTATTTTCATATAACAACTTTTATTATCAAAGATAACGAACAACGAATAAATAATATATCAAATGATAATACTTATTACCAAAAACAAAGAACATAAAAGATTTTCCTTAACCTCAAAAAGAAAAAATGAATTGACTTCAATTTATTTAACTTAATCCAGAAAGATTAATAAATAATTTCTTACCCCGACTAATATCGTTGAGCTAACGTTCAAACACAAAATTACACTTCCGCCCAGAATATTCCTTGCGGCCCCCCTTGCCACATTCCCTACTAACAGGCCCCTTTATACTTTCATAAAGCTTTACTTTATCCTTAATTCCAATCAGAGTTCTAACGGCTCCTGGCCCTCACTCTAAATCTTAGTAATCTTTAAAAACTCCTTAAAACCCAACTTTACAAAATATCTCGTCCTTTTCCCGGAATCCCCCAAGAGCAAACCCCACAAGGAAGAAATCCCGTATACAATTTATCGACAAATTACTAAATATTGAATCCGCCAGCTCAACGTACGATTCATCAAAATCACCCGGATATTTATTAAAAAATATTATCTTAAAAAATCTCAAAAAATCCCCTTACTCTAAAATTGATTTTAGAAAACCGGCACGGCTATAACAAAAGCCAGCATCCGGGGAAGTCAACTTTTCATTTTAACATCTTAAGTTTTATACAAAATTATCGTAACATGACGGTGGTTTATTATTCGATTCCGTATCACCCGCTTGCCAAAAAGTTTCCCTTTCTCCTTAGCTTATCCAATAAATGTCGTCTTTCACTACTTTTGGCAGGTTTGGAGAATATTTCTTGCACATCGATTTCTGTTGAATGATTTCGTCTAATATGTCTTACGAAGTTTTGCACCGCAGTTTCACATAAGTAACAAAAGTCTGGCTTTCTTTTGTAAGGCGCCTTGGAGACAGGATTTTTTGCATTAGGTAATTTTTTTGCGTTTGTGATATTTTCATTAATCTCGAGTGGCGCAATTTCCATCTCAAATGGGCTTATTTTATAGAACGGCTTAGATGTAGGGGATTCAATAGTAGGCAGTTTCATTTCAGTTGTGATATTGTCATTAAGTTTCTTTTCAGTTGTGATATTTTCATTAAACTCGAACATGTTCTTATTCAAGCGAGTTCTTCGTGAAGTAGGGACAGAAGTCCAAGTATCCTATAACAGAAAGGAACCATTAAACCAGTATACCAGGTGTCTTATAAAAGGTAGGTATACACTTATAAGATATTTCAAAATGAAAAATTGAAATTCGAAATGTATAACTTGCATGAATATGCATTTTCTGCCATTACAGTTATTGTTTTATCAAAATGCATTTTTTTTGTCAACTTGATTTCATTGGATTTAATTTAATTAAGTACAGAAGTGTCATAGATTTTGAAAAGTTAGTACCTACCTAGTAATGTGACAATAAGTCATCAGCATGCGATACATTAAATTTCGCTTAAATGATGTAATGTACGTACAGTCATGTTCAATAACGTGTTGTACATCGATTTACTGACATCCGCTATCAATCAAATAAATTTAGTATAGGTAATATGACATTATTGTACAACACTTTATTGAACATTATGATGGGCAGGTTTACGAAGCACAACTT
Source organism: Polydrusus cervinus (assembly GCA_935413205.1). Taxonomy (NCBI): domain Eukaryota; kingdom Metazoa; phylum Arthropoda; class Insecta; order Coleoptera; family Curculionidae; genus Polydrusus; species Polydrusus cervinus. The sequence continues at coordinate 55,168,075 of OW284510.1, read as the reverse complement.
TTATATAAAACTTCATTGAAAATTACTGTACTGTAAGAGGATTAGGTAAACAAAATAAAAATATACCTCATCTGTATCAGGAACATATGATGAATCGCTATCTGTCTGATATGGATCCTCTGGTGTTTCAACATACCATGCCCTTGACATGTCCTTGTTTTCTTCCAATGAAACATTAGTATTTATCTGTAAGTTAATCGTCGAACTAGAATCGTTTTGGTGTGAAGAAAAATTATCATTTTCCTCTAGGTCACGAGTCATACCATAATTTTTTGGTTGAGACAAAAAATTTTCTTCCGCCTGGAAATAAGAAAATGCAGTCTTAAAAGGGCGATATAAATTTTTTAAATGTCATATCACTAATATACAGGGAGATAAGTTAAGGCTGTAACTTGAAAAACATTCTTGTTACAATTGTGAAGAAATGAAATTATAAACAATTGTGTGCAAAATTATTCGACTGACACTATTTTTAGTTTCCAATTTCACCATTAGGGGCCGTATTTCCTATGGTGTTATTAAAAATACACTGACAAGCAAAAAATTTAGGTCACTTCAGAAATTGCAAATAATTTTAGAAATAATGTTAATCAGGGAATCATTGTCCAACTCCAAGAATTGCTCAGGAGCTAAGAAAGTTGCTGTTGAAAGAGTGGAAAAGCTTCGACCAGCATGTGATCCTTAATTTAATTCAAAGTGTGCTTCGAATACAACCGGTCATTAATGCAGGAGGA